>LR991030.1:10263941-20263941 GCA_905163495.3 Cosmia trapezina
GGGAAAAGTGCACCGAAAATGTTTCTTTTAAATAAAATTGTTTGATTTTTTCTATGTAAAACGGTAATTTCTTTCTGAGCCTAGCTAAACTCTTTTATCAAATGAGTCGTGTCGCAATTAAAAGAAAAAACCGGCCAAGTGCGTGTCGGATCATGCACAATGAAGGGTTCCGTAGTTGAAAATAATTTATCCCATTTACAAAACATTGTAGTAGAAAAACATGTTCTCCCATACATTGATATACGTCACGGTCAATTCTCCAACCGCAAATTTAAGTTTGTAATCGCAAAAAACTATTTTTATGTGATAAAACTAGTAAAGGAAAAATTCCGTAAAATGTTAATTAGTATTAACAATTAACGGAATTTTTCCTTTGCTTGTACTGTGAAATCTTGCTTCTTGCCAAATTTCATGATTCTAAGTCAACAGGAAATACTTAGGTACCCTGTACGTTTTGATTTACTCGCGAGTATCAAAATATGTCGCATAAATGGCCGTATTAGGGTTCCGTACCAAAATGGTAAAAAAGGAACCCTTCTGGTGTGACTAAGTCTGTCTGTCTGTCTGTCTGTCACAGCTGGATATCTCGAGAACTACTAATGCTATCAACTTGAAATTTGAAACAGTTTTAGGTGACGTTTACCCAACTATTAGCAAATAAGAAAGAAATAAAAATATTTATATTTTTTTGCAATAGGGACTGAAAGGGGGTCTTAAAAATTCAAAGTAGAGCTACTGGGGCATGTGGAGTATCATATGAAAGAGCGCTATTTGCACATTCTCAAACATTTTTTTTCTTTTTTTTAGGCCCTACAGTTTTCGACTTCTGATGAAAAAATTAAAAAAAAAAACAGTTCCCCCCCGCTTATCTCCGAAGTTTGCTAAGAGAAAAATCTGAAATTATTCTATGTGATAGAAGTTTATGTAAAGATTACAGGAAAAACAAAAAACGATGTCTCTAAACAGCATAATTTTTCAGAAATCGGAACGGAACCCTCGGTGCGCGAGTCCGACTCGCTCTTGACCGGTTTTTTTTTATTGCACTTGATTGTTTAGAGCTCCAAGGGACCGTAATACCTACGAATATGATAATAATTTCAACTTGATATCTCCATGCATTCCTGAGAAAAAGGGTCTTGACAGACTGACAGACAGACGGTTTTTTCCTTTTGAGACACGGAACCATAAAAACAATTTCTTTTCTTCTGGTTAGAGAACGAAGGGTACGAATGTTAAAACATGGGTATTATCTTAAGAAATCGCACCCTTCCTTCTCTAAAGTCGTCATCATCATAAGTGCTGCTGGATATTTAACGGCCATGAGTGCAACGAGCTAATGCGTAGGTATAGTTGTTGAATCCAAATAGATTTAAATAAGGAGTTTTATTAGGTTAGTAATTTTGGGTAATTTAGTGATGGCATTCTAGGATGCCATTAAATAAAAATTTTAAATATTCATGTTAACTTGTCATTGCATTCTTGCAAATACTTACTCCTTTTAATTTAATTTGCTTGAATTATTAAATCAAAATGGATAATAAGGAAATAACTTATGTAAAAATTAATGGTGGAACAGCTTTGCTATGGAAAACGTATAAGTTTCACAAACATAGGACTTACAAAAATACTCACGTTTTATGGAGGTGCTCCAATTACAAAAAAACAAAATGTCCTGGTACCATAACTTTAATGGTGGTAAGTAAGCTTTTTTCATAAATAAATATTCGAAATTTCCACGATTCAGTGTTGTTGCGCACACTATGATATTTTAATTATGCGTACATAAATTACTTATACTTACCCTCAGACTATAAAAAACCGGGCAAGTGCGAGTCGGACTCACGCACGAGGGTTCCGTTCCGATTTCTGAAAAGGTGTGCTATTTAGAGACATCGTTTTATTTTTCCTGTAATCTTTACATAACCTTCTATCACATTAGAATAATTTCAGATTTTTCTTCAGGAACGGTATTTTTTTTTACATTTTTCATCAAAAGTCGAAAACTAAGCGGCCAAATAAAAAAATGTTTGAGAATGTGCAAACAGCGCTTTTTCATATGATACCCACATGCCTTAGTACCCCAACTTTGATTTTTTAAGACCCCCTTTCAGTCCCTGTTGCAAAAAAAATACATATATTTTTTATTTCTCTCTTATTTTCAAAATAGTTGGGTAAACGTCATCTAAAACTGTTCCAAATTTCAAGATTTTGATAGCATTAGTAGTTCTTGAGATATCCAGCTGTGACAGACAGACAGACTGAGTCACACCATAAGGGTTCCTTTTTTACCATTTTGGTACGGAACCCTTATAGGATCACTCGTGTGTCTGTCTGTCTTTCGGTCCGTCTGTCCGTCTGTCACAGCCAATGTGCTCCGAATCTAATGGATCGATTAAGTTGAAAGAAAATTGACCAAACTGAGAACCGCTCTAAATAAAAAGATTATAGCCATGAAAATCCATACTAATATTATAAATTCGAAAGTAACTCTGTCTGTCTGTCTGTTACCTTTTCACGCCTAAACCACTGAACGGATTTCGATAAAATTTGGCAAGGCTATAGATGGTATCCTGGGGACGGACATAGGCTACTCTTTTTTTCAAAAATAATCCTACAGGGGGTGATATAGGGCATGAAAGTTTGTATGGGAAACTCAGTATTTCTTAAGTTAGGGATGTGAAAATTAAAATGTATGCTTTTGATAGGAAATAAAGAAATATGCGGTTCAGCATTTTTGAAAAATCATCCCCTAAGGGGGTAAAATAGGGGTTGATTTTAAAATTTACAAAACTGGACGATTTCTACAAAATTTGGCAAAGCTTCATATAGCATCCTGGGGAAGGACATAGGATACTATTTTTTCAAAAATAATACTAGGCGGTGATATAGGGGATGAAAGTTCGTAAGGCAAACCCAGTATTTATTAAGTTAGGGATAACAAATTTATGCTATTGGTAGGAAATTAAGAAATATGCGGTTCAGCGTTTTTTAAAAATCATCCCCTAAGTGGGTAAAATAGGGGTTTATTTTAAAATTTACAAAACTGCACGGATTTCGATAAAATTTGGCAAGGCTATAGATAGCATCCTGGGAAAGGACATGGGCTACTTTTTGTCTTAAAACATAATCCTACAAGGGGTGATATAAGGGATGAAAGTTTGTATGGGAAACACAGCATTTCTTAAGTTAGGGATATGAAAATTCAAATTTATGCTTTTGGTAGGAAATAAAGAAATATATGGTACAGCGTTTTTTTAAGAGACCTACCTCTTTTTAAGAGATTTAAGGGATTGGAAAAATGTAGTCATAGTTCGAATCTTGAGGTAACATTTAGTCTTTATTTCATTCGACGTTTTACTAGGAAATTATTTGAACGAGTGGACACTCGGACAAAAGTTATTTGTTATTAGAGCGTGACTGGCATAATCAATTTTAAGTAATTAACAAAGTCCCTCCGCCGCTTAAGTCTGTCTGTTTGAATGCGATAATGTAAAAGTACCGAACGGAATTTCATACAGTTTTCTCAAATGAACGGAGTGATTCAGTGTAATTCATTATGGTTTTGTGTAAATTGGCTGAAATATGACGACGACTGTTGAAGATATCGGAAAAAATCATGCCGACTGGTAGCTTTATGCCTATTAGACACACGGTAACGATATATCGTAGCGATTTCAGTTTGCACAGTTATATCGGACGGCCCTATGTTTTCCACATGAACGTTCCCATGGGATATTTTCCGACATCCACGCGAGCGAAGCCGCGGGCAAAAGCTAGTTTGTTTATAAATTATAAAATATTTTTTAACTTTTCTTGGTTCACTTGATATAAATCATTATATGGGGTTAATATTTAGTATTTAATTAGTTATTTATTCGATCTCAATGCATAAGGCACGTTTTAGTGAAAGCAGTGTTGCCAATTTTAAGAAACTCCCCATAAGCAGTCATAGAATAAGGGCAGACGCTGAGTTTTAAAAATAATTTCAACTATGACATTTTTCCTCGTTATTAATATTTTTATTTTTAATTAAAGAAATAAAGCGTGTTTATTGTGACTTGCACAAGAAGATCAAATTAAAAACTCAATGATAAAGTGTAAAAAAACAAAATTATATATAAAGAAAATAAAAACCAGAAAGTTATGTACGAGATCAAAAGACTCTTCTCAGCATGATGCTGCGACATTTCAAATAAATGTCCCGCAAGTAAGTGTAAGTGGCGCGCGGTGATGTCACGGAAATACATAAAAACAATCATCAATAAAATAGATAAATGTGCTCATAAAAATATTAATCTGTTTAAAAAATACAGTGACGTCCATAATGTAAATACTAGAAACAAACACAAATTTGTTGTTCCTACAAACAGGCTTACGAAAATAAGTGGTTCGTTTAGATGCCAATGTATACGTTTTTATAATAAAAGAAATATAAATAGAACGTTTTTTTACTACGACGGTCCTACATGTAGCATGACCTACCTATCTAATATTATTTGTTTGGGGTCACTCATTGGTTAGTTGAAACTATTTTCTGTTGTCTTATTTGAATTCAAATCATATTGGACTGCTTTGTTTGGTAGGTTTGTTAAGAAAATCAAAGAACAACAAAAACCCTACAAAATAAATCGGTAATTCTTATTTCCAAGAAAATTCAATGAAATTTCATTAAATTTTTTCTGGATGTTGGAGACGGCTGACTCTGCCTGGAGTTCTCCAAACGCGTGTTCGTCTCGAATCATTTGTTTCTCATTTTAATTTTTAAATTTCGAATAAATAATAGACAAGGTTTAAATCTGTATTTAAAGTTTATAAGGAAACTAAATAGGTTTTAAACAATAAAGCCATGTTTGATTTCGAAATAACGTATCCCTAGACTTTGTTGATGTGAGTATACATTTCTGTGACCCAAACACGTACGGCTAAAGTAAATAAATGAATTTTGAATATGGGGGTCACTTTTAGGGGGCAAATAAGAAGTATAAAAAAAAAGTTTAGTATACTGTACCGTGTGACATATCAAATGAAAGGGCTTACTATGAGGGTCTCAAATATATTTTTTTTATAATTTTAAAATAAATCGTTTTATAGTTATTTAAGAAAATAGACGAAAATTGACCATTCCCCCCTTTATCTCCGAAACTACTGACCCTAAAATTTTGAAAAAAATACAGAAAATAGTTCTACATCTGTAGATTACAGGAAAACCTATAAGAAGTTTGTGGTCTTAAAATAACATGGTAAATCTCTCAATATTGTGAGTACAAACTTACATTTAGGTAATGTTGGAATGTATGGGAGAACATGTTTTTCAACTATAATGTTAAGTTTGTTCTTGGGATAATTTCATCCCAACTACGGAACCCTTCATTGTGCGTAGTCCGACACGCACTTGGCCAGTTTTTTTTAAGGATTTGTCGCATACGTGTGACCTGCGCCGAGGCCTAGAGGTCACACAGTTATTTTTCGGCCGTTCTGGACGGAAAAGATTGTCTCGGACGCGTATACAACGTGTTACGTTAAATGAGCAAAACCTCTTAAGGGGTCATTTTACTCATCATTATGAATAACTTTTACTATAGGACCAAACCTGAAATCGCGAAAAAAAAATCAGCTGTTCAGTACATTTATGTTCGCATAATTTGTCAAAATGTACTGAACAGCTGATTTTTTTTTCCCGATTTCATGTTTGGTCCCATAGTAAAAGTTGTTCATAATGATGAGTACAATGACCCCTTAAGAGGTTTTGCGCATTTAACGTTACACGTTGTATAGAAATGATAATTCAGTACGTCCCCTCAGGCGGAGACGAATACCTAGAGTTAGCGCATTTCCAGGCGTTAAACACACGTAAATGCTAGTATTCAGTAGCATTTACGCGGAATTAGCATTTACTAGCATTTACGTGTGTTTAACGCCTGGAAATGACTCTATCGTCTCCGCCTGAGGGGACGTACTGAAGTAGCATTTCTATATACGCCACCGGGAAAACTTAGCTGAAGCGAATTTGAGGTGAGCTATTTATAGTGTCAATCCATAGCATCAGGTGGAATGACGTCTACCTTCACCTAAGTTTTCACGGTGACATTTTTACGAAATAGACATTAAACAGGTCATTATTATACTCACGCCGGTGTCGGTGTTGGCTTATTTATGTTTTATTGTTTCCAGGATGATAATATTAAAACGTCCACAAAGCACACTTGCGCACCAGACGAGTATAAAAATGAGCGCTTAAAAATTACTGACGAGTTGCGGATGGAGGTGACAGCTACGGATACACCTATACCATCTCTATACAACCAAAAAGTATTTGCAGCCAAACAATCAGGGTTTGATGTAGTGGAAGCAATCCCTAAATTAAATACAATTCGTCATTCCCTGTATGACGCCAGAAATAAACATCTTGATGTTCCAACGACAGTTTTTCGTTCTACTGAACAAGTGACAGTGCCGTTACCATTTCGTGAGTCCATTCTAGCAGACTACTTCTATGAAGGTAATCGCATATTAGTTTTTTGTCCCTTACGTTCACGTGAAATAATTCCTAACATTACGGAGTATTTTGCCGATGGAACTTTTTCAGTCTGTCCGACTCCTTTCGGACAAGTCTATAATATACTAGGTGACATAGGGAGCACTACCGAAAAAACGAAAGTAGTTCCAATTTTATATGCTTTCATGTCAAACCGCACCAAGTGTAGCTATCAGTTATTATTAAATATGATACAATCACAATTGCCCCAATTCAAACCTCAAAAAATTCATTGTGACTTTGAGTACGCTGCTATAAGTGCCATTCAGGAAGAATTCCCTGAGGTAACAATAAAGGGCTGCTTTTACCATTGGACCAAAAGCATTTGGAAAAAAGCAAAATTGCTCAAAAACACAAAAACAAAACCAGAAAGGAGAATTGTCGCAATGACAGCGGCCCTGCCACTTTTACCCCCACACTTCATTTTGGAAGGATGGGAGTGTGTGAAACGGGAAATGTGCAGGTCACCTAATATAGATATGACCAAATTTACGAGATATATACATAATTTTTGGTTTAAAATCCACTCCCCAAATCTTATTAGCGTATTTGGCGAAAGACATCGCACTAATAACGTTTCTGAGGGGTTCCATTCTAAGTTAATTAAAAGAATAAACAAAACGACTGTCACTTTGAACCGAACGCTAAATATAATGGATAACTTCATGGGAATTAAACCATTAAATGAAACACGAAAAAAAGAAGACATAGTAAACGATGATTTTATACTAGATGTGCAAATGCAATTATTTTAGTAAGTGGAGATATCACTGTCACCCAAGCATTAGATGCACTCCGGTAATCATTCCAGGAGTGCATGTAGTGTGTGTGGTGTGCATGTGTGCGTATGTGAGGGTGTGACAAGGGTTTGTGTGAGGGTGTGTGAGGAGTGTGTGAGTGTGTGGAGTATGTGTGGAGTGTATAATTTAATGGTTTCATTACCATGTAATTATCCATTATATAGGTAGTAGCGTTCTGTTCAAGGTGACAGTAGTCTTGTTTATTCTTTTAATTAACTTGGAATGAAACCCCTCAGAAACATTATTAGTGCAATACCTTTCAGCAAATACGCTAATAATATTTGGCTCTATTAGCCATCTATGTATTATGAATTTATTTATTAGAAAGAATATTGTTTTGATTGGTTTGTTTTGTAAAATTTGTTTGTTTTTTTTTTAAATTTTTACATTTTTTTAAAACTGATCAGTTATGTTATTCACTGCATTCGTGTTGAACTACTGTTGTAGGTAGGTACCATCGCGGACATTTGCGGTGCCACTTTTGAACCTTATTACCGTAGTAATAAGGTCTAAAAGTGGTTCACCGCCAATGTCCGCAATGGTACCTGCAAAGTTCAACACAACAGCCCTTTATTGTTACCCCTAAGAATTCGTCCTGAATGGCACTTAATTATGGCATCGTACTCAAAAGTCACAATAGTTTTTTGAGGTTTCAGCTTGAGCAATTGTGATTGTATAATATTTAATAATAACTGATCGTCAAAATACTCCGTTATGTTAGGAATTATTTCACGAGGACCAGAAACCAATATTGCGATTGCCTTCCTAAAGGTAATCCGCTAAAATAATGCCTCACGAAATAGTAGCGGCACAGTCACTTGTTCAGTATGAAAAACTGTCGTCGGAACTTCAAGGTGTTTATTTCTATTTTTTAAATACTGATGAAATTGATTTATGAGAAAGATTTGTTTTGTTTTGTTAGATTTGTTTGATTGATTTGTTATTTTATAAAGCTGTACTTATATGATTTATTTAATTTTCTACAATATTTTTAAAATACTGATGAAATTAATTTAAGGGAAAGATTTGTTTTGTTTGTTTTTATTTGTTTTGTTAGATATGTTTTGTTGTTATTTATTTGTTATTTTTTTAAGCAGTGCGCAAATTTTCACAGGCTGTTCTACCTTTGATTAGAACAACTTTTACTATGGGACCGAACCTGAAATCGCTAAAAAAAAATCAGCTGATCCCTACATTTTGAGGAGTTTGGAAATGAACATCTGATTTTTTTTCGCGATTTGAACAACTTTTACTATGTGACCAAAACTGATATCGCGAAAAAAAATCAGCTGTTCAGTACATTTATGTTCGCATAATTCGTCAAAATGTACTGAAAATGAAAATGAAATGAAATGAAATGTACTGTGTTTCAGTTTTGGTCACTTATTAAAAGTTGTTTATAATAATGAGTACAATGACCCCTTAAGAGGCTTTGCGCATTTAACGTTACACGTTGTATAATATAAAACAAAGTCGGGTTTGTTCGAACACTTATATTATAAGTTATAAGTAAAGTACCCGTCACGAGAAGCTATAAATTATGTAAACAAGTGTTCAGGAGTTCACAACATTTGGACCAACAAAAAAAATGAATTTGTTTAAGATTTAATAAATTATTAAGTAACAAATATTAATTAACATATATTATTTAAGAATAATTATTCGTCAGATTCAGATGTTTCCATTTTTGTGTCAGAATCCTCGTAAACAAACTCGTACGCATTCGAAACTCGAATGACGCGTTTATTTCAAAATGGCGTCCCGATAGTTTACAATCCCTGCGACGGACGCGTTCCGGTACCAAGAAACACAAACGATAGCGCTTTGCGTCGTTAAAATATGATCCGACTAAATTAAATAGGTTGTTACTTTCATTTAACCCGTCTATATTTCATGTCGATTGAATATGGTCAATTTATTATTATCTCGCAGTATAAAATGTTTACTTAGTAAAAGATGTTTGTTTACATAATTTATAGCTTCTCGTGACGGGTACTTTAACTCAAGAACGGCTGGACCGATTTTCATGGTTTTTGATTTGTTGTATTTGTCTCCGTCCCGAATAGCAGAGTAACTATTGAAAACATTGGAAAATTGACGAAAAAATAATTTAAAAAAAAACCAATACAAAAATGAAATTTTCATATTGGATTTTTTTTTTCCTTTCGGTTTCGTAACTGTCAAACATTTCATGTTCATCCCGTCGATACGGTAAACTCTCCCCAAATATTTATGCGTGCGTTCAGAAATTTAAATTTAGTCTTTTTCATAATTTTGACCTTTTTACTTTAAATTTATTCCGTTCATTCCCCACGCGACACCACTGAAAAGGACACCACTGGTGGTGTCTTCGGGAATGACAGATAATATCCAGTATTTTACTTTTCAGCAAAAAGTCATTGTTCAATTTTAAAATATAAATTAAGTTTTCCTACACAATTCAAAATGTTCTCAGCTTGCGCATTCGGGAACTTCGCGCGTTTACATTAGAATATTCATAGCTAAGACAGGATAATGTCTGTCGGGTCTGCTAGTTTATTATATTTTCTATTAAGTACTTACATTTTTAAAATGCTCAAAAAATTATATAGGAGAAAGATTTGTTTTGTTTCGTTTATTTGTTTTTATTTATTTAAAGCTTAAACGTGTTGTTTTGCATCCTCGTCAAATTTCAGGGTGTGATACAGAACATCAAACCGAACAACTTTCTCCATAGGACCAACATCGTATTCGCGAAAAAATTTTCAACTGTCCCATAGAAAACTTCCTCCATGGGACCAACATCGTATTCGCGAAAAAATCTGCAACTGTCCCATAGAAAACTTCAATCCCTACTCGACGCAAATAACAGCCGTCCCATACGGGACGGCTGATATCGATGCTTACGATGTTAGTGCCATGGAAAAAGTTGTTCTGTTTGATGGTCTATACCACACCCTTAAATTTGACGAGGATCCACATGACACGTTGCATCCTCGTATACAACATTAGTTTTTTATAAACTAAACCCGAAGAGGGGTCATTGTACTCATCATTTTGAACATTTTTTTCTATGGGACCAACCTTGAAATCGCGAAAAAAAAAAAGCAGCTGTCCAGTACATTTTGACGAGTTTGATCTTAAATAAATGTACTGAACAGCTAATTTTTTTTCAACACAATGACCCCTTTTCGGGTTTAGTTTATGCAAAAACTAATGTTGTATAATTCTTTTATGTTAGCTATTACATTTTTTAAATAGTAATGAAATTAATTTAAGAGAAAGATTTGTTTTGTTTGTTTTTATTCGTTTTGTTTTGTTGATTTGTTGTTAATTAAAGCTGTATAATTTATTTTATTTTCTATTACATTTTTATAATACTGATCAGTTGTTATTTTTTGCATCTGTGTTAAACTTTTACTGTTTCAGGTAGGTATTTACAACACAACGTTTGCCTTAGCGTGACTTCTAAAGCTATGGGTAGGTAAGGTACCCATAGAAGCTACGCTAAGGCAAAAGGCCGTAAAATCATTCAATTCCCTGCGTATCAAAAAGCCTTAACAAAAGGTCCTAATGTCCTAATTAACTATGATTAAAAATTTAACCAATAAGTAATCATAAATAAATAAGCGCTTAAGAGACACACACACGCACACACAAAAATTCTAACTGCATAAATTTTAAGAATTTGATTTACGCGGGCTAGTTAAGTCACCTTAGTAAAAAATGGAAACCGGCCCAGGGCATGTTAGATCTCTTCACAGTGCGTGGTTACGCACAGTGAAGGGATCTGTAGTTGGGATAAATATTTACGCATGCACTTTATTTATATTATTAACGGCAAAAATAAGTTTGCACTCCTTATTACTTCTACAATCAAAGTTACTTCTGCAGTTGCTAAACTAAAAACAGCTACTACCGAAAGTCCTTCCATATGATGTAAAAATTTGTCCTGGGGGGCTAAAACGGCCACTTTGGCAGAATCATAATAGGATAATACTATGAATAATATTTGAAATCGTAAAACGGTCACAAACTGACAATTTATAAAAAATATTGTCAGTTTGTGACCGTTTTACGATTTCAAATATTATTCATAATATTATCCTATTATGATTCTGCCAAAGTGGCCGTTTTAGTCCCCCAGGACAAATTTTAAGCCACTGCAAATTGTTCACCCTTAATAACGAGCGAGATGAAGCCGAACGGAACGGAGGTACGTAAAACCTATTTAAGCTAGTTTGAGCCCGCATATACACCGCTACGTTTGCTTGAGCGGAACAAGAACGAAAAAAAAAACGTCGCGGTCGGGGACCCCCATCAGCAACGAAGTTCTTTCTCACGTATTATTTGAAACAAAAACATAATTTTCGCAGCCGCCATCTTGGATTTTCATTTTGACCCCACTATCGTTTTCAGCACCCTCTAAAACCATGGAATCGACACCCATGACGAAAGATTAGGAAATTTTCGCAGCCGCCATCTTGGATTTTCATTTTGACCCCACTATCGTTTTCAGCACCCTCTAAAACCATGGAATCGACACCCATGACGAAAGATTAGGAAACTTTCGCAGCCGCCATCTTGGATTTTCATTTTGACCCCTCTATCGTTTTCAGCACCCTCTAAAACCATGGAATCGACACCCATGACGAAAGATTAGGAAACTTTCGCAGCCGCCATCTTGGATTTTCATTTTGACCCCACTATCGTTTTCAGTGACCTCAAATATCACGAAATTGACACCCATGACGAAAATCTAGGAAATTTTCGCAGCCGCCATCTTGGATTTTCATTTTGACCCCACTATCGTTTTCAGTGACCTCAAATATCACGAAATTGACACCCATGACGAAAATCTAGGAAATTTTTGCAGCCGCCATCTTGGATTTTCATTTTGACCCCACTATCGTTTTCAGTGACCTCAAATATCACGAAAATGACACCCATGACGAAATATTAGGAAATTTTCGCAGCCGCCATCTTGGATTTTCATTTTGACCCCACTATCGTTTTCAGCACCCTTTAAAACCACGGAAACGACACCCATGTCGAAAAATTTGAAAATTTTCGCAGCCGCCATCTTGGATTTTCATTTTGACCCCACTATCGTTTTCAGCACCCTCTAAAACCATGGAATCGACACCCATGACGAAAGATTAGGAAATTTTCGCAGCCGCCATCTTGGATTTTCATTTTGACCCCACTATCGTTTTCAACGACCTCAAATATCACGAAAATGACACCCATGACGAAAAATTAGGAAATTTTCGCAGCCGCCATCTTGGATTTTCATTTTGACCCCACTATCGTTTTCAGCACCCTCTAAAACCATGGAATCGACACCCATGACGAAAGATTAGGAAATTTTCGCAGCCGCCATCTTGGATTTTCATTTTGACCCCACTATCGTTTTCAGCGACCTCAAATATCACTAAATTGACACCCATGACGAAAATCTAGGAAATTTTTGCAGCCGCCATCTTGGATTTTCATTTTGACCCCACTATCGTTTTCAGTGACCTCAAATATCACGAAAATGACACCCATGACGAAATATTAGGAAATTTTCGCAGCCGCCATCTTGGATTTTCATTTTGACCGTAATCACATCCTCTCAAAAAAAAACCAGAGCATAAGAATTTATGCCCCACCGTTTTTTTTTTTCTTTCTTTCTTTCTTTCTAAGATTTTAGTTAAAAAAATAAAAAAAGAATTTTCCAAATCGGTTTATAAATGACGGAGTACTGACATAAAAAAAAAAAATACAACCGAATTGATAACCTCCTCCTTTTTTAAAGTCGGTTAAAAATAACACATCATTGTTACGTTTAAAAATTAGCTGGACATCACTCACAATACACTCAGTGGTGTCGTGGGGAATACTAGTTTCTGTCATTCCCGACGACACCACCAGTGGTGTCGTTTTCAGTGGTGTCGTGGGGAATGAACGAAACAACATCCATCATTAGATATCCTCACATTACACCACACCAGTCATACCCAGACTCAGATCGCGCACACACTTATTAAATGCCACACGACCTAATGGTTTTGTCAGCACATCTGCTGGGTTATCTTCCGTACACACATAATTCAGACGTACAACATTCTGAGCAATGCAATCTCTGACATAGTGCGCCCTTATATCTATATGTTTCGTCCTTCTATGCGCTACAGGATTGTACGCAAGTTTAATAGCACTCTGATTGTCTACGAAAATGCAAATAGACCCAAGACATTCACCTCTTATAAATGCATTCAGCTGCCGCAAGTGAACTGCTTCCTTGGTTGCCTCTGAAAAAGCAATGTATTCGGCTTCCGTTGACGACAGTGCCACACAAGCTTGCTTCCGGCATTCCCAGTTAATCATCGAGTTTCCGCATCTAAAAATAAACCCAGAATAAGATTTCCTATCTTTGATGTTCCCTCCCCAGTCAGCATCTACGAATCCCGTGATGTCCTGCACCGGCGACTTGAGAAATATCAAACATAGATCCCTTGTACCCTTTAGGTATCTCAAGATATGTTTAGCAGCTTTCCAATGGCGTTCCTCACAACATGAGTTGTACTGCGCCAAAAAATTGACCGCAGCTGCAATATCCGGGCGTGTGTTACAGGCCAAATAGTTCAGCGACCCTATGAGCGCCTGATAACTACGAGAGTCTTGGCAGGATAAGAGCTTACCTCCTTCCCCTTCCGCCAAGGCTTTATGGAAATTCATTTCCGTCGGAGTTTTCACTGGTTTGCAGTCAGACATACCATATTCATCCAATATCTTTGAAATAAGTCTCTCTTGGTTCAAATATATTCCGGTGTCCGTCTTAAACAAAAGCATACCCAAAACTTGTCTCGCTTCCCCTAAATCCTTTATCTTGAAATGTTTACAAAGATTGTCTAATAAAACTTCCTTCTGCTGTTTGTCTTTGTAAAATAATAAAAAATCGTCAACATATAAAGCGATATAAAAATTATTATTTTTGTAAAGACAGCTATCAAAGTCACAGCGTTTGAAGTTCAAAGACAATAACACTTCATTTACTTTTTCATTCCAAGACCGTGAAGCTTGTTTGAGGCCGTATATCGCTTTTTCTAGTAAGCAAACTTTTTCCTTCGAGTTTTCGTCTATGCAACCCTCCGGCTGTCGCATATAAACTCTTTCATGCAAATCACCGTTCAGAAAGGCGGTGTTCACATCGAAGTGACTGATGAACAAATCCTTTTCAACAGCCAACGATAGCAGCAATCTAACTGTCGATCTTTTCACGACCGGTGAATAAGTTTCGAAGTAGTCGACCCCGTAGGACTGAGTGAAACCCTTCGCCACAAGTCGAGCTTTATAGGTCTTGTTACCATCTGCATCAAACTTGTACTTAAAGATCCACTTGTTTCCCACGACTTTAGCTCCAGGTGGCTTGTTGATGAGCTTCCAGACCTTGTTCTCGTACATCGAATCCATCTCTTTCTTCATGGCTTCCTTCCAGCTATCCTTATCTTGCCAACTTAAGGCTTCCTTAACTGTCAAAGGCTCCTGCCCTTCTGTACAGCATGCAAGTCCATGAAGATTTCCTTCTCGGATTCTACTACGTAGAGGATAACGACATTCACCTTCGTTTGACTCTCCTCTATTTATAGTCTCTTCAACTTCAACATTTTCCACCACGACATTTTCTGCTCCGCCATCACCCGTTTCTCCCATCTCCACTTCCGCGTCTTCATATACTTCAGCCTCATCTGTGAAACTCGGCCCTTGAGAAGCTTCTGCGCTACCAGGTGACGAACCTGACTGGCCTTCTACCTTTGCAAGTTCCCAGAATACTTCAGCACCCTTGTCACTGCTACCTACGAGCTGACTAGAATCCGCTGAAACTGCTGCTATAGAGTCCTCCAAGAAAACTACATCCCTTGCTCTAACAATGACGCGAGGATTACTGGGATTTATGAAACGATACCCTTTGGTTTCTTCACAGTAACCAACAAAGATATGTTCTACCGCTTTAGGTCTCCATTTCTTCCGAGTTTCCTTGGGCACGTGCACAAACGCCTTCGTTCCAAAAACTCTGAAATGATCGAATGACTGAGCCTTCCCTGTCCACAACTCCTCAGGAATCTTACCATTATTGCCACTGTGAGGCAACCTGTTCTTCGTATAAACAGCCGTATAACATGCCTCTGCCCACAGTCTCGCACTCAGACCCTTTTCCGCCAACATAGCATGAGCCATCTCCACAATAGTGCGGTTTGCTCGCTCCACTACGCCATTCTGCTCTGGAGTGTAGGGAACAGTCAACTGATGTTTTATACCCTTTTGGTGTAGAAACCCATCAAATTTCCTGTTCACAAATTCTGTTCCATTGTCCGTGCGTATGCACTTTACCTTTAACCCGGTTTCAACCTCTACACTAGTTAGAAAGACTTTAAAATTATCGAAAACCTGATCTTTTGATTTAAGGAAAAATACAAAAGATTTACGTGTAAAATCATCTAAAATAACTAGCATATACCGAGATCCACCATACGTGGGTTCAGACATTGGACCACAGATATCTGCGTGAACCAGTTGCAGTCTTTCGACTGCCCTCTCAGCCTCACCAACTGGAAAAGGTAAACGATGTGCCTTCCCCTTAATACAGGCGACACAAGGCTCCATTACGCTTGTTCCAAAATCCATACCCGGAAGCTTACGTAAATCTCGCTCATTTACGTGTCCAAGCCGCCGGTGCCACAACATCAAAGGATTACCTGCTTTCACTGACGCCAACGCAGTCTCATCTACAACCGCCTGACAACCTTCAAGCTTGTAGATTCCTGAAACTTCACTTGCGGTAGCCAGAAGCAGCTTTCCCTTGAAATGGCCTGGAACCAAATGGTGAATTAGCTTGCACCCATCTCTGTCAAAAGTTACCTTCCATCCTTTCTCTACTAATTTAGATACTGATAACAGATTAACACGCAAACCGGGTACATACATGACATCCCTCACAGCAAGCATTCGTCCTTTCAAACTCACCATGATATCACCCTTACCCTTGCATTCAATCGTATCATTATTCGCACATGTTACATTACTCATACCAACATTCATAACCAAATCTTTGAACCAATGTTTCTGGAAAGACATATGTGAAGATGCTCCGCTGTCGATGTACCACTCCGTCGGATTGAAGGAGTTCCCGGCGCTGAATGAAGACAGGCTCACGATCGCGACGTCACTCAGTTTGGAGATCGAACCTGCTTTCCTTCCTTCAGGACAGTCCGGCTTCTTGTGTCCACTCTTTCCACATTTAAAGCATTTAACTTTATTCATATTCAAATCTTTGTTCCCATTCCGCTTCTTACTCTTACTCACAGCCAATGCCGAGTCCGCTGAAGGCAATGTACTACAACCTTGACGTGAATCCTCCTGCAGTAATTTCTGCCGTACGTTTTCTGAAGTCAACTTCATCCCAGAGTGTTCCAGTGCCATTCGCATAGGCCTGTACTCTTCAGGTAGTCCTCTCAATAACACGACAGCTACAAGATCATCGTCAAATCCGGTGGCAATATCCTTCAACTTTTGAGAAAGAGACATAACTGCAGCAACATATTCATGCATCGACGAGTGTCTCTCTAGCTTCTCATCCATCAACGCATTCATGAGGGTAATCCTGCGATTTACGCCTTTGTCCTCAAACGCTTTCGCTAAATTATCCCAAGCATCTTTAGCATGATTTGAATTTTGAACATACGCATAAAGCGTAGGTTCCAGGTGTAAACAAATTATAGCTAATGCGTCTTGGTCCTTCTCGATGGCGGTGGAGTCCTTGGAATCTGGGTAGTTTGTTGTATACATGAACAATTTTTCTAGTATGAGAACCATTTTAATTGCGAATTTCCATGTAGAGTAATCATCAAGGCCACAAAGGTTCTTGATGGTAAATTTAGTGACTGAGCCCATAACCTTTTGATGAAATAAAACAAGGTAACTTGGATTGTGAAATAAAACCGTTGTTTGCACAGAGATAAAACTTGACAATATTAAATTGACAGTTATTTTTTCATAAAAAGTTTTTACAAAAATATAATCTGAAAATGTGCGTTTTCGCTCTAATGGAGCCGGCCTTCTGTACTATTCTGTGTCTCGAGGGTACCACGTAACATTGTTCGCCTCGTTCGGTGCTACGGATGAAACCGGTGCATGATGCATGCTAAGCAACGCCCTAGACACTGACGAGATATCCGAAAGACACGGCCTTACCACGTTATTTACTTATGCAACCCACTGAGCAATCAGCGTTGCTATTCCTCTAGCTATCTGATATTCGAAATTACTAACGAATAGGGATTTGAATACTATTTCAAATGCTTGAGAATTTTAATCTTATTTTATAGAATTTATAGAAAGGACCCAAAGTCGTTGAGAAACTAAATTTTCATGGCGTCAGTGTTGCTGTTAAAAAGTTTGTAATCACTAAGAAAAGCTACTATATTTTATAAAAATTTAACTTTATCAAGAAAATGTGTTTACGTTACTTATTTATTTTTTAAATAGAAATACACAGTGTATTTTATATTGCATGTAACGTAAACACTTTTTCTTGATAAAGTTACATTTTAAAATAAGTATATCAGCTTTTGCTAGTAATCACATTTTTTTTAATGTGTGTATATATACGAAATCATTATTACAACCGTTTACATAGAGACTCACATAGCATTTTTAAAGTTTTACAAATGATCTATCGGATAATATGTTCACACCTAATTGTTACGCTGTTGTTTATTTCAATTTGAAAATAGTTGTTTTTTTTTAAGTGAATTTTTTTTTTTAATATTTAGTGTTAAATGCGTATACAGTGGTACGGTAACCCTTCGTGTACGAGTCCGACTCGCACTTGGTCGGTTTTTTATCTAGAAACTAGAATTTTATATAAAATGTGGCATTACAGCTGAAGTGGAAAAATGTCAACTAACTTTTAGAGGGTTACTATAGGTAACTAAACTCCTCTTCCGGGTTTTAAGTTCTTTTCGTCAAGTTTACGTATCCCGTTTTCCGGTCCCTCTCGCACTTTTTATAACTTTAACACTGGACTGTCCAAGTTTAATCAGAACTTTTGGTTACTAATAATGTGTGCGATATGCACTTAGAGTCTTCAGTTCACTTTGTAATTCTACCCCAGAACATTGCTCACTTTGCTCAGACGTTTTAATTTATGCAGAAACACGTGAACTGCTTCACGTGAATTGTTTTAGATACGTACCTATGTCTTCTTTTACTGTGTAAGTGTGAGTGTAGATAGATATATAGATATATATTACATATTTGAGACTAGCTCTCGCCCGCATGGATGTTGAAAAATATCCCACCGGAACGTACTACCGGGATTAAAAGTAGCTTTAATCCAAGTTATAAACTTTCAGTTGAGCCCTTTTTGCGCCATTTCGGGGCATACGTCCAGACAAACAGTCAAACGGACAAAAATTCTAAAAACTATATTTTCGGCATACCACTGAATACCACACCACACCACACCACCTCGTAGCACTGCGTTACTATTTTATAATATGTATGATTTTTATAATATTTATGATATAGATTGTGATTTAGTAGGTCTTGTACCATACGGTCAGCGCAGCGTCAAAAATATCGGGACGAAACACTGTTCAAAAGGATCTCAACAACTAAGATAATTAAACTTTATCTCAATTGGATAAAGTTCTTATCAGAATGACAGTTGTCGCGATTGTCTTCATTTTAAAAGATCCCTTGTGTCATTG
The DNA here is from genome assembly GCA_905163495.3 of Cosmia trapezina. Classification (NCBI taxonomy): domain Eukaryota; kingdom Metazoa; phylum Arthropoda; class Insecta; order Lepidoptera; family Noctuidae; genus Cosmia; species Cosmia trapezina. The sequence continues at coordinate 10,283,012 of LR991030.1, forward strand.
AGTTAATATTTCATTTCCATAGTTGTTTAGATCATTTTGAACAGTCTGTTCGTCCCGATTTTACTGACGCTGACTGTACGTACTCGTAGGCATGGAATTGAAAATCTCCTTATTAAATAACCACGGCACAGTTAGTATGTATGGAGTTCTAAGACTCCTAGAAGGAAACCAGCGTCATTATCATCATCAACCTACAGCAGTTCACTGCTGGACAAGCTGGCAACTCTCATCCAGCTGCTACCAGCCACCCTGCAAAGATGTCGCTCCACCTAAGTAGCGCTGAGGGCGTCCTGCCTTACGTTTGCCGATTTGTGGTCTCTATCTACTCAAGAAACAATCGTGACAATACCATAGTACTACGTACGTAGGTACTTACGAAGAGGAGCTCGTGGCTAAATAATAACAGCCGCACGGGTCGATCCATCAGGTTAAGCTACGCTTGCCGGGGTTGGTCCGTGGATGGGTGACCATCTTTACATACCGAGACTCCTCCGTGCCTCGAAAAGCACGTTAATCCGTCTGTTATTTGTGGATCGTCAGCTTAAGCCCGAAAGTCTGACAACCAGTCTTACCAAGGGGTATCGTATTACCCAGTTACTGGGTTGTGGAGGTCAGATAGGTAGTCGCTCCATGTAAAATACTGGTATTCAACTGTATCCGGTAAGACTGGAAGCCGACCCCAACATAGTTGGGAAAAAGCTAGGCAGATTGAATGCCAATTTATCTGTTGATAAGTTGGTAGTACCTCTACCAACTTATCAACAGATAAATTGGCATTCCATTAAATCAGACATTCAAGTATTTGCATATAAAACGCACAGTGAATGAACACCATTTGTACCCTTCGTGAGTGGTAACAAGTAAAGCCGGAAGTCCTGTTTTAAAAAATTGCCTTTCGCTTTACTTTGTGGCAATAAATCTGTCACGACATGCGATAAATTAGAGTCCAGTTACTGACTACACTGGCGTTGTTTGTAGTTGGAACTACGAATTTGGGATGTCCACATACAACAACAACAGTGCTGTGTTGACGTTCTTTAGGAAAAACAGAACTACATCGTGAAAATTTGGAAGCTCGAAAATGTATCTTGGATTTTCATTTTCTCACGATTTTTTCGCCCGCTACATTAAACCTTTGTCATATATTAGGAAATGAAACTAAGTTACTTATTTTAATTTAGTTTAATTTACACTGGCTAACGCGAATGAAACGATGAAACTAAAGCTTCTAACCTTCTGAATTATTAATTTTGTTAATAAATTATTTTAAAAAAATATTATTACCTACTTAATAAACTATTTAAATTAAACATCAATTTATACTCAATTAACTATGCATAAACATTTAAAAAACATAGCTCTTTTGATTTGTCGCAAATTATGTTCAAATGCTTGTTAGAACAGCTAATTACTTAGGCCAAGCGCAAACCTTCATGTTGATTGAGCAAGTTTGTTAGTAGGTACCAAAAATGCTTACACAGTCGGACCCTCACAAACGTAACCTCACTAAGGCTGCCTGTCCACCGGAGCGGAGTGAGGCTGCGGAGCGGAGAAACGGAGAAATATTAACCAATAGAATCTTAAGTCCGCTCCACTCCGCCGTCCGCTCGCGCTCCTATTGGTTAATATTTCTCCGTTTCTCCGCTCCGCAGCCTCGCTCCACTCCGGTGGACAGGCAGCCTTAAGTACTTTAAAAATACTCGCCAGGAGAAAATTCTTACATCCTTTATAACAATTATAATCCTACAGTTCCCACAGCGCGGCAAGTTTTAGATCCTCTCAGACAGTTTTTATTAACTTTAATAAAACTAGAGGACTATGAAATTACTGCTGGACTGCTAGAAGTTTTAATTAAAACAAAAGACTTCACAGGGTTATGGAGTATCTACATAACGATGGTCTACGGGGCTACCGAGGATTTAAGAAATAAATAGAATGAACCATAATCATTTAAATATAAAAGACATTGAGGAATCATATTTATTTTTATTAGTTATCTCACTGGATCTGCCGGGTTAGTGGCTGGGGCCCCACGTCCCGGAGGGCCACCGTTTCTAATTAAGTATCTCGATAATGTCGATTAAAAGTCAATCATGCTTAAAAGAACCATCAGCAGCAAAAGTCTTGAACCAAATTTTTGTGTACTTTTTACGACCGATTAGTGCCAGGATTTGAAATAATACCTATTATTTGTTCTCTTAAATCATACAAACACAGTTTTTAAAACATGAATTTGTAATTTAATTTTATAGCTACATACATTTTGTTTAATTATTATTATTGAAATTATGATTCTGTTTCAGAGAATTTTGAAATCAAATTATTTTCGTCCCTAAGGCCACGTATTTTCCTTATTTGGCTCCACCAACAATTCCGCTACATGCCGGCAGAAACCAAACAAACACATTATCATAACTTGAAGCACTTTTTCTGTCGATGATACGAGTAGAAAACAATTGAAAAAATATGAAATTAATTTTTTTATCAAATTTACCGAAATTGTGGCCCTCCGCGACGTGTACGACGTGTGGCCCTCAGCCACTAACCCAATTTGCCTGTTATGGTTTGACAATGTGTTCTGTTGAACGTAAGTATATTTTAAACACATCAACACACCACGTTTTGCCGTCTTCACTAACTTTAATGTGATAGAAAATAGGACTCGCTATTTAGTGCCTAACAATCTGCATCATGTATCTTCTATACGACATTGTTGCCATAATATCGTGTGCAAAATCTGGATGAGGCTGGCACAGGTGTCGCTAGTTTACGTGAATAAGCTACAAACTTTATCAGCCCTAAAAACAAATATTCGTCAAAGAAATTCAGAACGTTTTGAAAAGCGTGATGGAGAATGCTTTAAAAAGAGCTCAAATTTGCATTGACGCTACAGGCCATCATTTGAAGGACATCATATTCAAAACCTAATAGGAATAATTTTACAGGTCTATTTTATTCATTCCAAAAAAAATATTGCGTGTATTTTATTTTAAAAAAGTTATAGCTAAATGAAACTGTCATTACTTTTGTGCCACCCAGTATAACTAGTAGGTACATCTAATTTTTTAGGGGTGCTGTGCTGCTAACTGGTTATGGGCACTAAAACAACACTTCTCATGTTGACTCTCCAAACACTCAAGGTATAATAACGCACTTTCAACAAATAAACAACGTCATAAGCCGTAGAACAAAGACGTTTGTCTGTGAAATATTAAAAACAATGTCATCTGCTCCTGGTTCACTTAATCAAACAAATGGAATAGGTAAATAAATTATAGTCGTAAATAACAGACTGTCTTCTCAATAAAGGAACAAGAAAACGAATATATAGGTACTTATATATCACAATCAGCTTTGTTATAGTAAATGAAGTCTTTGGGGACATCAATCAACTTAATCAAAATGCCACCAGGACGCAACCGAACGTAATTATAAACCTTTGTTTCTCCTGTCTTCCTTATTTATTCCGTTTGAGGAACAGTAATGACGCAATTAAGCAATGTAAAAAATAAAAAAACCGGTCAAGAGCGAGTCGGACTCGCGCACCGAGGGTTCCGTTCCGATTTCTGATAACTGTACTATTTAGAGACATCGTTTTATTTTTCCTGTAATCTTTACATCAACTTCTATCATATAGAATAATTACAGATTTTTCTCTATGCAAACTTCGGAGATAAGGGGGGAACGTTATTTTGTTTAACATTTTTCATCAAAAGTCGAAAACTAGGAGGCCTAAAAAAAAGAAAAAAATGTTTGAGAATGTGCAAACAGCGCACTTTCATATAATACCCCACATGGCCTAGTTGGGCAAACGTCATCTAAAACTGTTCCAAATTTCAAGTTGATAGCATTAGTAGTTCTTGAGATATCCAGCTGAGACAGACAGACAGACTGAGTCACACCATAAGGGTTCCTTTTTCCCATTTTGGTACGGAACCGTAAAAACAATCTGACTGTAACATTTCAGTCGAATACTAATATATAGGTCATTTCGTCATTTCAATGTAAATATTTTGACAAAGCAGAATCTGTTTTTATTTTAAACGAAATGAAATTAGTGTTCGAGACAAAATAATTTCTTATAAACTTCCAAGTAACTGCATAAATTCAACTTTGTAATCTAATTAACAATCTCTGATTTTTTATCAAAACAGTCCGCTATTATTAATTCCTGCTCCGAGAGAATAGTTAAGAAAATAACTAACTAAATTCAAATAATAGGAACGGCAGGCGGCGGTAGATCTCTGCTAATTAATCCGGAAGCTGCACTATTAATTAGGGGAGTTTTTCTTCGTCAGAACGAGGATTACAGCCAGCGAGACTTGAGTAATTGCCAGCGGCGAAGCCTTTACTGTTTTTATTTAAACGACTCTCCACGAAAAATTCCTGATTTTGATGAGTTGACAACTCTGTTTTATGATAATTCTGTCTTTTCATAAACTCACTTAAAGGACAATGCCAGAAGCTCTATAGAGCTTTGACCCATCAAATAAAATTGCTGCTTTGTTAGTGATAGCTAAAAATATGTTTTAATGCCTTTAGGTTTAGAACTTGCGGTTTCTGTTTAAATCTAAAAACAATTATTCCATTCAGTATATTCACCTTAAGTTTATGAAAATTGCGGTTATAATTGTAGAAATAATTAATTAAGTGCTGTATATTGTTACAATGCTATCCTAGGATATTTGGCTATGAAAGGAAGGAATGACATAACACCGACATCAATCTTATTTATACTTTTGACTTAGGACGTGATAAAAACTGTCCTGTCTGTCGATCGGTAATAAAATAAAGGAAGCTGTATAGTAAGAAACACATATTAGTATATGGTTCAGATAAACAAGTTCATAATTATATTACCATCCACACATAACCCCCAAAACATAAACTAGACTATTTTGCCTATACCAGTAATTCAAGATACTTATAAGTATACCAGTATACTATTTATTCATAGTTTAGTGGGTAGTATTTTTTTTAGTTTGTGCATTAAGGTTACAAGCCAAGCGAAACCGCAGTTAGTACAATGATTTTAAGATTTTTCGCTACGGTCGAATCTCAGAATAAAGAAAGAACGAATATCACATACCTGTTACAACGATTTCCATGTTGCGAGAAGAGTTTGTATTCAGGCATTCTCCTTTGTATCATGGAATTCCATTAATTGTTTGACTTGGCTAACGCTTCACGCTTTGCAAAACTGTGACCCAAATGCATGGACACTAACAAATAGTTCTTTCTCAGCTATTTCAGTAGTTCACTATTACACAAGAGCTGGGACTGCAAAGTGTATTTGGGACTTAATTCTACTGTGAAAAGTACATGTTCAGAACATTTTCCACGTAGCATATTTGAAAAAATGTTTTCTTTGCTGTGAACCTCTTCGTATTGAACCTGGATTTTGTGAATTATGTAGCCACAAGCTCCATTACGTTTTTTTTTTAAACATAATAAGTGTCGAAAAGCGTACCCAGATGTAGGATGTGAAAATTATCATACTAGCCCGCGACTTCATCTGCGATCCAGGATGGAAAGTAGCCAATGTCCTGCTCCAGGTCATGGTCTACCTATGTGCCAAATTTCACACAAATCCGTTCAGCCATTTTAGCGTGAAAACGTAACAAAGGAACAAACTCACTTCCGCATATATAGTACTAGCTTTTGCCCGCGGCTTCGCCCGCATGGATGTCGGAAAATATCCCATGGGAACGTTCATGTGGAAAACATAGGGCCGTCCGATATAACTGTGCAAACTCAAATCGCTACGATATATCGTTACCGTGTTTAGTAGGCATGAAGCTACCAGTTGGCATGATTTTTTCCGACATCTTCAACAGTCGTCGTCATATTTCTGCCAATTTACACAAACCATAATGAATTACACTAAATCACTCCGTTCATTGGAGAAAACCGTATGAAAATCGTTTCGGTACTTTTTGACATTATCGCATTCAGACAGACTTACGTGGCGGGGGGGACTTTGTTAATTACTTAAAATTTATTATGCCAGTCACGCTCTAATGACAAATAACTTTTGTCCGAGTGTCCATTCGTTCAAATAATTTTCTCGTAAAAACGTCGAATGAAATAAAGACTAAATGTTACCCCAAGATTCGAACTATGACTACATTTCCAATCCCTTAAATCTCTTAAAAAGAGGTAGGTACAAAAACATTTGTCAACCCCTATTGTACCTCTTAGGGGACGATTTTTCAAAAACGCTGTACCATATATTTCTTTATTTCCTACCAAAAGCATAAATTTGAATTTTCATATGCCTAACTTAAGAAATGCTGGGTTTCCCATTCAAACTTTCATCGCTTATATCACACCTTGTAGGATTATGTTTTAAGACAAAAAGTAGCCCATGTCCTTTTCCAGGATGCTATCTAGAGCCTTGCCAAATTTTATCGAAATCCGTGCACTTTTGTAAATTTTAAAATAGCCCACTTAGGGGATGATTTTTAAAAAACGCTGAACCGCATATTTCTTAATTTCCTACCCATAGCATAAATTTGTTATCCCTAACTTAAGAAATACTGGGTTTCCCTTACAAACTTTCATCCCCTATATCACGCCCTGTAGTATTGTTTTTGAAAGTATCCTATGTCCTTTCTCAGGATGCTATATAAAGCCTTGCCAAATTTTGTCGAAATCCGTGCAGGTTTGTAAATTTTAAAATCAACCCCTATTTTACTCCCTTAGGGGATTATTTTTCAAAAACGCTGAACCGCATATTTCTTTATTTCCTATCAAAAGCATTCATTTTAATTTTCACATCCCTAACTTAAGAAATACTTAGTTTCCCATACAAACTTTCATCCCCTATATCACCCCCTGTAGGATTATTTTTTAAGACAAAAAGTAGCCTATGTCCTTCCCCAGGATGCTATATAAAGCCTTGCCAAATTTTATCGAAATCCGTGCAGTTTTGTAAATTTTAAAATCAACCCCTATTTTACCCACTTAGGGGATGATTTTTCAAAAACGCTGAACCGCATATTTCTTTATTTCCTATCAAAAGCATACATTTTAATTTCAACATACCTAACACTGAGTTTCCCATACAAACTTTCATCCCCTATATCACCCCCTGTAGGATTATTTTTTAAGACAAAAAGTAGCCTATGTCCTTCCCCAGGATGCTATATAAAGCCTAGCCAAATTTTATCGAAATCTGTGCAGTTTTGTAAATTTTAAAATCAACCCCTATTTTACCCCCTTAGGGGATGATTTTTCAAAAACGCTGACTGAACCGCATATTTCATTATTTCCTATCAAAAGCATACATTTTAATTTTCACATCCCTAACTTAAGAAATACTGAGTTTCCCATACAAACTTTCATCCCCTATATCACCCCTTTTTTTTTTTTTTTTGAGGGTGGGAAATCATCAAATAACTTCTCCCGCTCTGGGTGGAGCGGGAGGGCGTGTCAGACTTTTACTGACTAAAACCCACCCGTGTTCCTTCAGTTGCCTATGCCAGGGCCGCGGTAACCCCTTCAGACAACCCGCGACCCCAGCGGCCCTATATCACCCCCTGTAGGATTATTTTTGAAAAAAAAAGTAGCTTATGTCCGTCCCCAGGATACCATCTATAGCCTTGCCAAATTTTATCGAAATCCGTTCAGTGGTTTAGGCGTGAAAAGGTAACAGACAGACAGACAGACAGACAGACAGAGTTACTTTCGAATTTATAATATTAGTATGGATTAGTTAGATTTTACTACTGAAAAGGCGTCTCAATCAAAACAAAAACCGCTATGATAGCCCGTAACTCATCAACTAAGAGTCTACTCATCGATTGCGCGTAACGAAGCAATCGCGAGGGGCCATCCGTCAGTAACTCGGGCCTTAATCAAACCTCTCCAAGGACTAACGTTTCCGTCAGCAACAATTACTCTGAGTGAAACCTTCCCGGACGACTCTCAATGTTTTCAGCTATTATCGTCAGTCAATTATTTCTTTATGGCTTCAAGTTACGACAGAGAATCACTGACTCCTAAGTCAAAGGAACTTACACCTAGTTTAGGAGTCAGAGTATTTAAATATTGAACTTTAAGGGGACTACAGGAACAACTTTTCAACTATGTTGGGGTCAGCTTCTAGTCTAACCAGATGCAGCTGAGTCCCAGTATTTTACATGGAGCGACTGCCTGTCTGACCTCTACAACCCAGTTACTGGGTAATACGATACTCCATGGTAAGACTGGTTGTCAGACTTTCGGGCTTCTGACGACCCCTAAGCCGTAACGACTGTCAAAGATCAACGAATGATAGCCCGGGCCAACTGCTTAACCTGCTTTCCAAGGCACGGGGGGGCCTTGGTATGTAAAGATGGTCTCCCATCCACGGACCAACCGCGGCGAGCGTAGCTTAACCTGATCGATCGACGCGTGCGGCTGTTATTAGTTACCCACAAGCTCTTCAATTGTTTGATTGACAATTTATTATGTACCTATCTGTGTGTAGTCATCAGGACCAAAATAGAGAAGAACCATTTTCATGGATAAAAAAACATTCAATATTTCTGTTTCTTTTTAATTAAAATCCTTTACATCGTCTATTGCACAGTTCATTAGTCTGGAACCTGTTCTGATTGCCACCACAGCCTCCGTATATGAAAGTCTTGCATTCATCTGCTTTCACGTCGTAATAATACCTTGGAAAACAGCAAGTATTGGATCAGTCATATCACCATTATCAATTTATCATGTCGGGGCCACACCAACGGGATATGCCGTTAATTATCGCGATGATGGACGTTGGCCGTTAGTAGGTGTAGCCACAACTTATCGCCATAATTTTACAACGGCATTCACATTGCCGATTGACGTGGCGATAACTCGGTGGCGGCGTTCAAGTGTGGCCACTCAATTTATTGCGATGGTTATCGGAATAATTAAAGCGATGTTTATGGCGATGATGGGCATTGACGTTGGTGTGGCCCCGACATCATACATGCAAGAATTTTCTCGATGTTTTACAGGTTCCTCTAATAAAAGTCAGTACTGAGCTAGATTGTCTCACATCAGCCCATTGGTTTATTCATCCCTAAAAACTAGAAATGTGAACTATGTAATGGCTTCCGCAGACAGGCGCGACGCGCCAGTCTGCACGAGCCTTTAGGCGTGCAGTACACACGTCGGGTCGGCTTGATTCGGGACAGCGGACGGCAATATAAATGCCTGTGCTGTATCAAATCTCCACGAACATGTATGGAGCATCCCTTATACTTAGAAAGACTTCGCATATACCTGCTTCTTGTAGTTCATTCTGGGAAGTAGGTACTATCGACAAAACGCACGCCTTTACATCTTACATGTTGCGGTTTTTGTATACACTGCGATTCACCATGCCCCTATGGTCCTTTATTCGTCCTACAACAGCTTGCAAGCAAAATTGTTTTGAAATTGGAAAGGCCCGGCGATTGTCGATAATACCTACTACTACCATAACTATTCAAAGCTGCAGCATTATTTTGTACCGACTTGAAAGGTTTTAGGGGTAAAATACCAAATTAACGTAGGTACAGTCAGCAACAAAAGTCGATTAACACTTGTGTTTTCTAAATCTTAATTATTGAAAAAAATACTTCATTAAAATCGTAACAGATGTAAATTTTAGGTTTAAAGAATTTTTATTCTCATAAGAACTTAAATAACAGTTCACTTAAAATGAGATACAATGTGCTTACATCTGAGTAAAGAACATTAACTTCTATCTAATAAATGAAATGCTAAAAAGCAGGTTATCGTATCAAACTCAAACTCAAACTCAAACTCAAAGCATTTATTTCAAATAAACCAATTACAGGCACTTTTGAATTGTCAAAGGGTCGGTCTTGGGTCGGTCAGTCAGAAAAATGAAGCTAGTTGCCCATTCCAAAGCGTAGATCCTGGAGAAGAACGGGCAAGAAACTCCACGGACACTCTTTTAAATCAAATATTTTACATAATATTGGTTACATCGTTCATATTGAAAATATAGATGTGAGAACAATGTAGAAAGACGTGCACGTTAAAAGCGTCCGTAATGAAAAAGATAAAAACTAAAAACAACTAAATTAAAAATAAGCCGTGGCAGCTAAGAGACGACCAGTCCCAACTGACGGCGCCCGTTCACGAACATGACGCATGGATCAGCACCAATTAGCTCAACCATTTTGAAGGGAACTTAATGATCCAACACACACGCCACCACCAGCGAGACATTTGAGTGAGCATGACATACTCTCAACCGCCAGGGCACATTCAAGTCAGTGAAAGACGAACCCAGTAAAAGGTAGCTTTATATTAGCTACATAGTGCTCACACATGTGCTATGCAATTATACAATATTAAGAGATTGAATTTACACAATGCAAAGAAAATTTTCTTTTTTCTTGATCTTCAGCAGCTCCAACAATATTTCCGAATGCTAATCAATTAGTTTAAGCGTCCTTGTGGAGCAGGACCAGCATTTAGCCAAGCATTTTTGTCAGCAATGTAATCTCCCAACTTATAATATGCCTGGCTGCATAGTGTGCGTTTTATACATGATTTAAATTTCGTTTCATTTAACTGGAGTATGTGCGGAGGTATTTTATTATAACATTTTAAACAGTACCCCATGAAGGATGAGTCTACTTTAGCTAGTCTGAAACCTGGTTGAACTAAATGGTCCCTATTTCTAGTCCTATAATTGTGTCTTTCACCTCTTTTACCGAAAAGATTTAGATTTTTCCTTACGTACATGATGTTTTCATAGATATATTGACAAGGTACCGTCATGATATTAATATCTTTAAACAGTTCCCTTAGAGAATCGCGGCTGCGGAGGCCATATATTGCTCTGATGGCTCTTTTCTGCAGAATAAAAATAGACTCTATATCTGCAGCCCGTCCCCATAGTAAGATACCGTAAGACATAATACTATGAAAGTAACTGAAATAAATTAGCCTCGCGGTATCTACATCAGTAAATTGACGTATTTTTCTCACAGCATATGCTGCTGAACTTAGCCGTCCTGCAAGAGATGTTAAATGAGGACCCCATTGCAGCCTTGAGTCGAGCGTAATCCCCAGGAAAACAGTTTTATCGACGAATTCTAATTTCTCTTTATTCAATACTATGTCACAATCAGTACTTTTAACATTTGGTAAAGCAAATCTTATGCATTTAGTCTTTTTCCCATTTAATACTAAATTATTAGCAGTGAACCAATTTTGAACCTGCAGTAGGGCGTTATTTACGTCGTCAAGATTTGATGCACGTCTGTTTATCTTAAAAATTAAGGATGTATCGTCAGCAAATAACACCATTTGTGGTTGGTTTTTAAATAAATGGGTTAAATCATTAATATATACTAAAAAGAGGAAAGGACCCAATATCGAGCCCTGTGGAACACCCATTTGTACTTTTAGACCGAGTGAATTGACACCATTTATTTGAACTTGCTGTTGTCTATCATTTAAATAAGATTTTACTAAACTGAGCGCAAGTTTACCTAGTCCGTAATGCTCAAGTTTCAAGAGTAAGGTTTCGTGATTTACGCAGTCAAATGCCTTGGAGAGGTCACAAAAGATTCCTATGGCATCTCGGGCCTCCTCCTACGCTGAAAATATGTGCTTTAATAAAGTGACACCCGCGTCAGTCGTGCAACGTCCTTTGGTGAAACCAAATTGCTGATCGTGCAATATTTGAATCAATCAAATATCAATTTGTGTTAATTTAGATGATGTCAAAAAGTAGCAGTGTTAACCGACTTCTGTTGCTGACCGTACCACAACAGTAGCCCTTGGAGTCAAAAGCTGTTCCAGATCACATCAAACGGCTGCCACGGATACCCCGGCTGCACATTCCAGACTCTAAACTCCTCGACCTGGTTACTAGGCTACACATTGTATTTTACTTACCTTTGAACTAAAGCCATACATATTCCAGCATTCGGTTGTAAGCCACAATAAGTTTTTTTTGTAGTGTCTTTTAAAGTCATGTAGATGGAGCCTGAAATAATAATTTTATGAAGTAAATCTAGCACAGAATTAATACTTGGCTATACAGGGTGGCCGGAACATTGACGTCCAAAAATAAAATTTCGGTCCCTCGTATCGTGGGGTATTCGAATCACTCCCATGTATGTTCCGCGACTTTTCATAGTTTTCGAGTTATGAATTTTTTTCTGAATGTTTGAAAATTTTCGACCTGACCAACCTAAAAAAATTCTAAAAAAAAAAGTAGAGGGTTTTATCGAGTTTCTTTTTTTGCAACTGAATTTTCATAAGTAGTACTTTTATGCATAAAATAATCAGCTTCGTAACTGTGATGAAAGTTATGAAAATGTTGATCTAAAGTGAAAAATTTACGTTCGGTAAATTATGACTTAAATTTTCAACTTCAAATTAAAAATCTAAACAGGTGACTTCATGGTTCTCAAGTAGGCTTCAAGAATGCGCCAGACTCTCAGCTTTCATAATCATTAAAAAACGTAGGACTTAATGGGGCTAACTTTGGCCTTAATCGGCCTTCAAAGACTGCGAGGTGGAAAATTCTTAAAATTAGCTATCTGATTAATATTTTTTTTTTCCATTTTCTCGCTCCTAAGGTTATTTAGTTTGCTAACCAAAAATGACTGCAGGAAAGCTAAGATTTAAACACGGAGATTTTTTTAAATGTTAGTTTAATGAATTTTGCGCGATCCGTTCTCGTGGACTATGGGTTGTAAACGAGGGTGCAACTCTTTTACCTGCAATAACAATCCACTCGAAGTGAGAGCTTCGACATTTCAACATCGCTTCAGCGTTAACTTGTGGTCTGGTATCCTCAATGGCGAACTAATTGGTCCGTTTGAACTGCCGTCCAGACTTGATGGAGAAACATACAAAAACTTTTTGGAAAATGAACTTCCATTGTTGCTGGCAGATGTGAATCTCGAACTCAGACGAACCATGGTGTTGCAAAATGACGGCGCCCCGTGTCACTATGCAACCCAGGTCCGAAATTACTTAGATGAAACATACCCCAACAGATGGATCGGACGCAGCGGACCAATTAGGTGGCCTCCACGCTCACCTGATCTCAACCCCATCGATTTCTTTATTTGGGGCTATTACAAGGAAATAGCATACGCCCGAGACTGTTCAAGTGAACAAGAGCTGAGGCAGTTGATTGCAGAAGCTGAACGTGTTGTGAGAGAGAACAGAGACGCTTTTAGACGATTGCCAGACAATTTCTTACGTAGGTGTAGAATGTGTATTGCTGCTGGTGGTGGCCACTTTGAAAACCTTTTGTAAATGTTAAAAATAAATTAAGTACTTTTTTCACATTATCATCTGTGTTTTATTCAAAACCACTTTTTACGTAAAACTTTTCTTACCCAACTCTGAAACTATTTGTTGGTTAGTTTTCAGTATTCTTATCATTAATTAACCTTAGGAACGAGAAAATAGCCAAAAAAAAATAATTACTCAGATGGGTAATTTTAAGAATTTTTCCACCTCGCTGTCTTTGAAGGCCGATTTTAAACAAAGTAGCCCTATTAAGTACTTCATTTTTTTTATGATTATGAAAGCTGAGAGTCTGGCGCATTCTTGAAGCCTACTTAGGAATTATGAAGTCACCTGTTAAGATTTTTAATTTAAAGTTGAAAATTTGAGTCATAATTTACCGAACGTAAATTTTTCACTTTAGATCAACATTTTCATAACTTTCATCACAGTTACGAAGCTGATTATTTTATGTATAAAAGTACTACTTATGAAAATTCAGTTGCAAAAAAAGAAACTCGATAAAACCCTCTACTTTTTTTTTTAGAATTTTTTTAGGTTGGTCAGGTCGAAAATTTTCAAACATTCAGAAAAAAATTCATAACTCGAAAACTATGAAAAGTCGCGGAACATACATGGGGGTGATTCGAATACCCCACGAAACGAGGGACCGAAATTTTATTTTTGGACGTCAATGTTCCGGCCACCCTGTATATCTGCATAGAGATCTGTGTAATTACTAATGACTTAATAAGGGTCCATTAAGAGCGTTGGCTCCGTACGGCATTTCATACTTAGAGTAATTAGACTATTAATTCTATGATTTCATACAAATTTTCAAGTTCTTTTTTATCGAATTGAATGAACCGATTTTATAAACTTCATACGCATAATCTGGATACACAGGTCTAAAAAGCTACTTAAGAACATTTTCGAAATGTCTTATTTAAAAAAAGATAATTGGAAATCTCTGCTTCTATGGAATATTTCAAATCGGTCGAATTTAGCTGTAACACTATTTTTCGAAAATGTTCTTAACTAACTTTTTATACCTATGTATCCTGCTTATGCGTATGAAATTTCATTAAAATCGGTTCATTCATTTCGATTAAAAAGGACTTGAAAGTTTGTATGAAATGCCGTACGGATCCAACGCTCTTAAGTTAAGACTCAAGAGATGGGCCAGACCTCCAGCAGCATGCAAATGTAGGTAAAGTGACCAATATATTAGTCAGTTAACATGGCCAATTCCCCTCTAACGGTATTCCTTCAGAAGATGTTTAGTTTGGTCAGATTAATCCGTTCCCTCCCTATGCCATTCAGATTCGTTTCAAGTAAAGCATTTTGTTTTACTTGAATGAATTATGTACCTACCTACATAAATATGTATGTGTCACCGTAACATTATGAGTTACCGTTAGTTTATAATCTATCAGTATTATTTCCATTAGATTATAAACTATAGAAAAATTGTGAACTGGGTGAAATGAGTTAGGTTAGCTTAGAACAGTGACCAACCGCGCGCCGCGGCGATCCGAGTGAGCGAAGCGAGCGGTGCCGCGATAGCGGCTGGCGAGCGCTACTTCCAAGTATGTAGCAGCTAGCAACTCTAGGAAGGCTAGGTATATAATATTAGCGTAAGGTGCGTTACGTCGCCGTCGCAAGCAATTTTGATATCAGTTCACAATTTGTCGGTTTCCTAATGGATAGATTATAAACTATCGATTAATAATGCGTTTAATTGTGAATGGTTTGTTGCAGTTCACAATT
This sequence comes from Cosmia trapezina, assembly GCA_905163495.3. Taxonomy (NCBI): domain Eukaryota; kingdom Metazoa; phylum Arthropoda; class Insecta; order Lepidoptera; family Noctuidae; genus Cosmia; species Cosmia trapezina. The sequence continues at coordinate 10,298,030 of LR991030.1, forward strand.
TTTCTAGTTTAAATCTAACCGAAATAATACTTATAGATTAAAAACTTACGAAGGTCATAATAAAATATATGGTGTCATATTAAATGCCGTACCTTTACAGTGGCGTTCACATTCAACTAACGTTTGGAAATTGTTTGTATTTCCGTCGCACCCGGAGAATAAGAACGTGTTACAGGCATCCAGCTGTGCATCGTAATAGAAGCTGTAAGCAGGTTTACATAAAAAAAAAAAAAAAAAAAAAAAAAAATATGTTTATTTTGACAACTTTGTGATTTACATAGCTTTAAGTTTGGAGGCACCTTTTAAGCAAAGATTTGCTTGTATTAGGTGGTCCAGCTCTTCCAGTTTACTTTAACAATACACAAGTTGAGAGAATAGTTTTAAAAGAATAACAAGGTTATTTAAGTTTATGTTTACTTTAACAATACATAAGCTGAGATAGTTTACATCACATCAGACTTAATAATATGGGCTTAGATGGACTTATCAATACTTATTCTAAGAATAATTCTATTCCATAACCTATAAACAAAACAAATAACTCACTTTTGTGTCATCGGGCCTTGTCTTCTGCAAAATAATATTTGATTATTTGCATGGCTACATAAATTCACAATTTTTAGTGTACCGTACTTCAAAAGGAAAAAACGGAACAATGGATCACTTCGTTGTTCGTCTCTCTGTCTGTTTGTCAGTATGTTAAGACCCTTTTTCTCAGGAACGCTTGCACGTATCAAGTTGAAATTAATACCAAAGGTCTTTAAGGTCCCTTGGAGCTCTTAAAAACTCAAGCTTCTAAGTCAACGCAATAAAAAAGTACTTAAAATTCTTTTAAACTACGGAACCCTTCATTGTGCATGGTCCGACACGCACTTGGCTGGTTTTTATTATCTACATCATCATCATCATCTCGAACCTTTTCTCAGCTACATTATTATGGTGAGGATGGCTGCCAGTCATTCTACATGAAGTTACTTATTGCAGGTGCCTTCGTTATCTGTCTTCTTCGATCAAGAACTAATATTGCGTGTTTTTTTTATTGCGAAATAGGCCTGCTCTTGACCTCGATTTCGCCTGGTGGAATGCAATGGATGCGAAGTTTGCAATGGAATGAGCATGCCCAGAAGATGATCAGTTTTGCTTTGAAGGCTGACGGATTATACGTACCTATACGTGGAAGGGTACACAACACAACTACTCAGACGCTGGTAGAGAGTTCCACACTTTGGCCGTGCATATAATATTATAAAATAAATAAATAAAAAATAAAAAATCGTTACTGTCTCCAGTTAATACACTCATCTTAGAGTAATATAATATAAGCGTTGAGTACGATTAGTCAGTATATCGACCAAGTGCGGATGGTACCCTGCACCCTGCAGCAGTGCGATTCTGTAACCATCTCACCGTGAAAACTTAGGTGAAGTGAGCGTGGAGTGAGCTGCCAATAGTGTCAATTCCTAGCAAATACAAACTCACTTCACCTAAGTTTTCACGGTGAGATTTTTACAGAATCGACCGGCAGTACCTACGTCAGGAGCTATTGCATTTTTAATATTGCTTTTGAATATTGAAAAACGAATAAGAATTAACTCCGAGGAAAAATAATGAACTTACTTCCCCGTTCCTGAACATTCACCGGTTTTAGGTTGTAATTGGCACGAGAAATCCCATTCCCATACAGTATTCACGTTACCTAAAAATTAAGAGAAACAAAATAAATATAGGTAGGTAGTGGTTAAACTTGAAAGAGACCAGCACCCTAATTGCGTTAACACACTATCAATAGGAATCGGTTTCATTTTGACAGTTCAACAACATTCATTGCGTTATTTACTGTGGTGAGAAGACAAATTTTTCGAACATATGAAGCAATGGATTAGCAATTTGCTTCAAAATGATTCCGATCGATAGTGTGTGGAACCACTGTACAAACGCACCCGGCGATTTTATATACTAGCTATTTTTTTTTGGGTACAATAGAGTCTTTTTAGTGTATTATTGAAAACAACAAAGTGCGCAAAATAATAGACGCCGAAAAAAAAAATTACAGTACGAGTACCATTGACCTTGAAATCAAGGTCAATGACCCTGAGGCTTTCATCGTCTAATATACGAGACATTCACCGCCTCATCTAACACAAATGATTCACCAAAAATAGAGGGGATATGGCGCTCGGCGCCCGCTACCGCGGTAACGCTCGCTTCGCTCGCTCGCCGTCGCGCATCACTGTCACTGTTCTAACCTAACCTAACCTAACCGAAATGATTGACCAGCAATAGAGGTAATGGTCACTATTGTAACCTAACCCAAATGATTCACTAATGCGAAGTTTCGGACGCGCGGGTGTGATAGTACAGTGGAGCCCATTATAGGTAGGCTTACATAGGCTTGGACCGCTTGGATAATTCATTTGCTCAACAACGTAAATAAATACCGCAATGAACGTGGCTCAACTGTCAAAATGAAAAGCATTGCCATCGATTGCCATTCTATTTGTGTAACGCTACCCCACTGGCTGCAATACCTGCCAGGGCTGAACAACCACGCTTGTCAGCAAACAATTAGCAAGTCTTGCCCACCTCGTTACTTCTACAGAGCCAAAGAATGGTCCACAGAGTCAGTGCACATAATGAAGTTTGGGAAACCAGGAAAATCCCTTGTTGAACTCCGTCTAAGATTTAGGATAGCATTGACCAGTTATTGGACAACTTTGCAAGGACGCACTCATGCAATTGGACAACGAGACTCTGGTTGCATACCTCAGAAAAGAGGGGGGGACATTCGCCGACACTGCTTGGACTGACTACCAGACTCCAAGGCACTTGAAGAGCAATCAAAATGTTCGCCAATTTGTTAAAGATAAATTGATGTTGTCATGGCATCAGAGAGCAGCTAAATAGGTACTTTATTAGACCCATTTCTAAGAGTCGAGAGCTGCATTTTATACATATGTATAATGATTATGGTATAATGATTATCTGACCCGAGTCGGGTCAAAAAAATAATAATAATAATAAAAATAAAATGCAGTATTACCCGACAGACGTCCTGTTCAAATGTCAATGTTCATACAAAATTCATATAGAAAATGACTAAACTTTCAGTTTTCTCGAATTTTCCAATTATCCGGCAACTTTTCAAATTTTTATCATCATAGGATACTTCCTCGGATTTCAACGAATATTTTTTTTAAAAATTGCCAAATTGGTACCAGCGGCTCTCGAGTTTTGCGCTTAGCAACACATTTAAGTCATTAATTTTTATTTATATCAGTAGATTAATGGTTATGATATGGCCAGAAAGAGGATGACTAATGAGATGAAGAGGAATAGAGTTGTATGGAAGAAGAAGCTACTCGGTGCAGCCACCGAGTCCAAATAAAAAATATTTCTTTGAATGGGCAGGAAAATGAGGATGGTTACCATGATTATACTAACTTCTTCTCTGGGGACTTGTAACTCGGAACAAGTCATACTGTGTGCTTATGAACTCTTGGACGGGCTCAACATTTATTCCCCGATACAAACTGGTTGGTTTAGGTGACACAGTACCACGAACTTTAGCTGTAGTCAAAGTAGTTTTAGTCACTAGAGAAGAACTTTCTTGCGAACAGAACACCACCACCCCGAATATTATGATAGTGTTAAAAAGACCTTCCATTTGTGAATATGAAATTCGGTGTTTTATTAACTTTGTTATAAGTACTCCTGTGTGAAATAAATGTTAAGCACGGAATTTATATCCGCTATAAACCAGTTATCGCGCGTACACAGTGGTGAAATCGTACGTTTTTGCACGTTTATTTATGTAGGTACCTACATTTTAATGTACATTTCTAAAACGAGAGCGGAAGGCAATAGGTACCTACCGATGGAATTTATAACAGTCATACAATACTAATAGAATAGTAGTTCCGTAAGCAAATAGATATGTATGTACAGTGGGCTGCATCAATTGGGTACCCCAGTTGTATTAAAATTTTAATACAACTCAATCTGCCTAGCCTTTCCCAACTATGTTGGGGTCGGCTTCCAGTCTAACCGGATGCAGCTGAATACCAGTATTTTACATGGAGTGACTGCCCATCTGGCCTCCACAACCCAATTACTGGGTAATAGAGGTACGATACCCCTTGGTAAGACTGGTTGTCAGATTTTCGGGCGTCTGACGACCCGTAACGTGTGCGTACGCGCAGCGGAATGTTGTTGAATTTAAAGATTTTAATTATGCAGATATTTAGTGTATGACGTCGTATAATTGTGTATGGTAAAAAAAAATTTGTGCACGCAACCATTGTGGAGAAATTCACCAAAAACTGATTCCGCTGGGCGAACGTTGTCCTGGCGGAACTTTTTTTAATCCATAGACTTTAGAAGAAAAGAGATGTGTCCAAAAATTAGTGTGTATTTGTGTGTAATTGTGTATGTATGAATAATACTAGTGCATGCATAAACTTCGGAGAAATTCAAGTTTCCGCTACGCGAACGTTTGGCCATTAGCTAGTTTTCATATAAAGCGCTTACATAGAGAACTGTAGATTTTTACATACGTTGTTTTGAATTTGTTTATATTTGTTTAAAAAACAGATTTAGAAAAAATCGTAGGGCTTAAAAGATAAAAATATAAACGTAAAATACGCTTATTAGGTCTTAGTTCTTAAAGTATGCACTTTGGGGTCTAGATTTTCACGTTTATACAAACCTTGTAAGTGTCTGCAACATGTTGCCAAGTATCAATGATGTTCCGTTAGTAACTAAAGAGTTATAGGACAAATTTACCATGAACAGATCACTGTTTACAAAGCAGTCAAATATCACGACGTTCTGAAGGAATTGCATGGTAATATGTATGTCAATAATTAGTGTATTCATTCAACTATTCTTATGCAAAATTTCATGTCATTAAATTCAGTAATTAAAGAAAAACAATTATAATACTGACGAAGCATCGAAAACCTACATAACCCGACCAAGTTCGGATGGCTACCAAAAAGCGGCCGAGCCATATATCTTAGAAACGTTCTTAACCTTCCAATATAGTATTTATTAATATGGTACAGTTGCGTACACAAGCGTTAGGAAAAAATAAAACAATTGCATTTCTTGAATGAAAAACGAAAATGATGATGAAATTACGATTATATTACAATATACAGGGTGTAAGGGACAGCCCTCCTCAAACTAACAGGGTGCATTCAGCTCCTCATTTTGAATCATATTCCACCGGAAATTTTCTCAGGAAATTTTCATTTTTTAAATATTTTTTTCAGTTACATTTTCTTTATTTCAAAGTAAAATTACATTGTGTGTTCGCAGCACTCCATTTATATAAAAAAAACAGCAAAAAAATAAAACTGAAAACAAAAAACCAGCAATGGATGTAGAAATACTCTAACGAACGACGCGTGAAATCAGCTGTTCACTTTCTGCCTAGCTACAGAGTTCATCGAACTCACCGCATACCTATTACCTACCCCTCCCAACCAGTAATAGACGCTCCGATTTTTTTATAATTTATCTGCCTAATAAACTACCTACGTAAATGAATAAGTCTATAGCTATTAATTTATTATAAAATCTTACCTTGTATCTGTTATCAGCTTCTCACTATCATTCAGTCAATATTCCTACTACATAATTATGTTATGCTTCACTGTTATACTATAACATTAATAACACACTTTGTCGATATTATTATTACAGAGAATTGGCGATGCATAGCAAAACAACAGCGCATACGCACATTTTCCTTGACTGCACATTTATTTGTTTGTGACTGGGGATGAAACAAAATCAGGTTCAAGTTCAACAGCAAACGAATACGCGCGAAAACATATTGCCCTCTCTTTTCTTCAAGGATGACAGTACCGTTTCAAGCGGGAAGCCGCCTATCGCTCGTTGCGCGCAGCGCGTTGTCTATTTTTTCACACAAGAATATTTTTGATCAATTCATAACTACAATACTTAGACTATTTAACTAAAGGATTAAGCGTACCGAATTTCGAACAAAATAATTCTGCATATTTTGGTGGGGTGCGGGAAACACGCTCACATACATAAGAAAAAAAAAATCGATTCAAGAAGTAGTTTTTTTTAAGTTATTAGATTGTTTGATCCACTAAAGTTGCAAAGGGGAACGCTCGTGCATGCCTAGTCTATTGGTTAAATAGTGTAATAAGCTACAATATGATAAATATTTACCTAAACAGTAACTAGTACATACTTACATGTGGTAAATATTTAATTTCCCTAAGGGGTCTATAGTTAGAATCCTGATCCGTGAAATCTTCAATAGAAATTAGCTGTATGAATTTTATTTGTCTTAAATAATATATTTAGATTATATCTCAAGTCTCAAGCGCATACTTAAATAAAGTACCTACTTTCTGTCATAGTCAAATACATTTAAAAAAGTAGGTGTACAAAAATAAATGACCTATAAATTATATCGAAACAACAATTGTGTTATCACCTATACCAATTCAATACCGGTATTATACTGTAAATTTTGGGATGTTACCTAAATATATTGCAGGGCCGCTTTTTTGTAGCCATCCGAACTTGGTCGGGTTATGTAGGTTTTCGATGCTTCGTCAGTATTATAATTGTTTTTCTTTAATTACTGAATTTAATGACATGAAATTTTGCATAAGAATAGTTGAATGAATACACTAATTATTGACATACATATTACCATGCAATTCCTTCAGAACGTCGTGATATTTGACTGCTTTGTAAACAGTGATCTGTTCATGGTTAATTTGTCCTATAACTCTTTAGTTACTAACGGAACATCATTGATACTTAGCAACATGTTGCAGACACTTACAAGGTTTGTATAAACGTGAAAATCTAGACCCCAAAGTGCATACTTTAAGAACTAAGACCTAATAAGCGTATTTTACGTTTACATTTTTATCTTTTAAGCCCTACGATTTTTTCTAAATCTGTTTTTTAAACAAATACAGGAATATTTTTTAATCAGTGCACAAACTTTGACAAAATAAACTTAGATGAGTTTTATGAAACACCTATTTTTTATTTTGATATGTCTCAGTACAAAAAAATGAAGTTATCGTTAATGAAAGATGTTTACTTTGAAATTGATTTTATGGCTACTCACCGGGCGCGTGGCGAAGTGAAACGCACTTATGTACACGCCAGCACATTCAACTTGGAACCTTATGCTTTAGCGATAAAGTTGAAATTTTGACAGTTTGTAGTACATTGATGGGCTGGCGTCTCTAACATCCTGTCAGCTGTGCGCTCGTTCGTTTTTCGTTCACAGGCGTAGGTAGGTATTTACGTGGGTTACAATGTAGGTACAGATCGCTGATTTTATCAGGTTCGAACTAGACTTTTTTTAAGATTAGGCCGTGATCTGAAGTTATTTGAAGAATAAGTAATTCCAATTTTTCCTTCATACTTTCATGGGCTTAAAACCATTAAAATGCAGAAAATAATAAAGGCACATTTAAAAACTTAATAAAATTAAAATTATTGACATTTCTTAATGCATACTTCTGCATTAGGGCGTATTTAAAAAATTGGTTTTTAGCTCTTGGATCTCGTTCGAAGAAATCAAAAATGGTTTCTTCGATTTCGACCGTCAGTCGAGGTCTGCCTGACCCTCGTGCGTGATTCGGGGTCCTGAACTGACCGTGATCAAGCAGCCTTTGAGTGGCTGTTAAAATGGTCCTTACATTAGGGACCGCGGGGTTAAGGATACCATGGGCTCGCATTCGAGGTACGCTCTCCGTCGCATACATTCTGCGAGCTGCTCGTAAACTTTCACCACTTAGTAAATACACTCGCACCATCTCATAAAACTCGCGGTTACTAAAGTCCGACATTGTGACCGGTAGGTACGAGTACGACACACGCGACGCGAGGTCACGCTCACGGTCACGCGCTCAGGAGACTGTCTGTGTCTGGGTCGGGAGTTGGGAACTCGGGCGCGGGCGCCCTGCCTGCACCACTCTGCCGCCCGGGAATCCCCCGCTGCAACTTCGCCATGCCATGTGCGCCGCGCCCATTGTTTGTATTACGAATAGATAGTGTCCATATTTTGCTGATTTAAAGTCGGATAAAAAAATTAAAAAAAGTTTTGAACAAATCATGGAAATGTGTTCTATTACTGATACTGAACCACCAACATTTTTTTGTGCACGTAAAAAAAAATATTCCTGTATAAACAAATTCAAAACAACGTATGTAAAAATCTACAGCTCTCTATGTAAGCGCTTTATATGAAAACTAGCTAATGGCCAAACGTTCGCGTAGCGGAAACTTGAATTTCTCCGAAGTTTATGCATGCACTAGTTTTATTCATACATACACAATTACACACAAATACACACTAATTTTTGGACACATCTCTTTTCTTCTAAAGTCTATGGATTAAAAAAAGTTCCGCCAGGACAACGTTCGCCCAGCGGAATCAGTTTTTGGTGAATTTCTCCACAATGGTTGCGTGCACAAATTTTTTTTTACCATACACAATTATACGACGTCATACACTAAATATCTGCATAATTAAAATCTTTAAATTCAACAACATTCCGCTGCGCGTACGCACACCCCGTAACGACTGTCAAAGATCCACGAATTACAGCCGGGACCAACGGCTTAACGTGCTTTCCGAGGCACGGAGGAATCTCGGTATGTAAAGATGGTCACCCATCCACGACCAACCCCGGCAAGCGTAGCTTAACCTGATGGATCAACCCGTGCTGCTGTAATTACTTATCCACGAGCTCCAGCTCGAGCTCGAGAAATTTTAATACAACTGGGGTACCCAATTGATGCAGCCCACTGTACGTAGGTATTACATTACACAATATCTCAATGAAATTGCACTGCAACCTATCAAGTACCATAGGTACATTCGAACTCCACCAGAAACTCCCACAGAATATCAATATCAGAATATAGTTTGGAAATTCTGTGGGAGTTTCTGGTGGAGAGACGATACACTTTGCAATCGCGCGGCACAACTGTTACGATAATGATTTCTCCGTTACCAGCACACAATGCAACGTTTGATCGGCAAGCTGAATGTTTGCTGATCTAATGGCATTTTCAATTTGCTTCAAATTCCTGAGCCCGCATTGCTGAGCTCCGCGGGAGGGCGGCGGGATGCCGACAACGTTGGATACTCGAATGCTCCAATGCCCGAATCGGATTATCGCTAACGACGCACCATTCTGTATGACCGCCGCAGTCGACCGCATTCCCGCCGTGTCCTGTGCGACACTGATAAACTGTTGCAGTGGGATCCCTAGCATCCACACATTAAATTCCCGTGCATGCCTGACCGATTTATCACTTTAATAAAAATCAGGACACATACGAGGATGACACGCATGAGGAATGGCCGCAATAAGGTGTGGTGCTTGTTGCCATGTGCTTACAAACATCTGACGTTTTTCCAGCAAAAATCTCTTCCTCACTGAAAAATTATTTGCGTTTCCTTATCTTCAACACCTAGATAGCTAGGTAGGTATAACTACTACCAACTTAGTTATGATCTTCATAAAATAAAAATCTTCCCAGACCATAATAGTAATATCTGCATTTGAAACAATGGGTCCTCACTCCTCACACTCCTCACCACAAGTTCTATCGATGTTGCAAATTAGCATTCCCCGAGGAGAATCCTAATGAGAAATGTAATTTCTAGAAAGCAGATAGCTCTTCACAAATCTTTTTAAATGTACAATTCCGAGCTGTAGGATTAATTAGTATAGTTTTTCATCCCGTCTAGTCTGTCGTCGCGTCGGTCGACGGAAGGCAGGATTACGAGTGGATTCAGTCGACGACGATTAATAATTAATTGTCATTACGGTTATGGCTGCAAAGCCAATTGCCTTTCGGCTTAGTAGGATTATTTAATCTTTGGGCCTGATGAAGTAGCAGATATATATTGTCAGACATGGCTATAGTTACCTATTAAATATTGGAAGGTATAGGTCCTACTCAATAGTTCGTAGGTAAGTCTGAATGATTGATGTCTGGCTATTGTTTGATGAATTCACAAGTTTCAGCTAACATCCGATAGCACATAATAATGTGTTTGAAGTAGCTTACCTACTACTATAGCATAAACATAATCAGCCTATAATGTTCCCACTGCTGGGACACTGGCCTCCTCTCGATAACTTATTCAGAAAAAAGTGAAGTGAAACTATTGAATAAGTTAGGTATAAAAATAGTTCATACAAGTAAGTACCTACCTGCTCGGCTACTGTAAATTGTCACACTCTTGTGAAAATTTACAATCCTTCTGAAATCTACTTCCTACATTTTGTTTAGCCTTTGTAGCTAAAAGTACCTTGTTTTGGCTGAAGATCTACTTACCACTCTTTAGCTGAATTTGGTTGCTTCTCTGATTCAATTCCTTTCCATTTCATATATCAATGTCAGTCAGCCCTACATAAAAACCAACAAAAATCAGTTTAATGAAAGAGCGCCCTTATTCCCAGCATAATATAATGTAAAAACAGCGACGGTAGCAAAATAAAAACAGACAGGGAGCCGCATAAAAATTCAATCATTTCGAAAGCTTCGCCAAGATTTGTAGGCCGAAGCCAGAGAGGATTTAAATGAAATTACGACATTGTTCCGACGGGCGTCGATGGACGCCCTGACGCTTGTAAATTATAAATTAAAAATATATAAATCGCTTAGATTTATGTGCTTTGTTTTACGTGCTGTAATTAATGCTGTTTGTTACGCGTAAAATTCATTTAATCCTGGGAAATTTAATACAGATAGGTGTAACCTTTGATTTTTTAACTAAAGTGAATTATGTCCGCTGGTTTAGCGGAATGTTGAAAAAATATTGTGGTAGATACTTAAATACTTTTATCTGTTAATTACTATGCTCTTAGCTTAGATTGCCTACTTAATGAATACTTGCTAGTTCCTTACCTACCTAATCATGGTGAAACTATCACCTAGATAAGTAACTATTAGGTAGGTACACACATATGTACATACCTATATCATTATATGAGTACCTAGTACATATACACCTAAAATATTTCGTGTTAGGATAGATATAGTACATAATATAGAACATAAGTATTTCATGAAGTCTAACAAACTAGATAAAATAGGTATCCACAGCATCCCTTTAAATCAGAGATCTATGCTTTAAAACCACAGTTTTATGTTAAAACCACAGTAGGTAGGTACCCCTACTGTGGGTTTAACAAAAAGTCTTATCGTAAAGCCTCAACGGTAACGCCTCCCTATTACTTATTTTTGTAGGCAAGCCTGAAAGCCTTTTACCGTGAAATGATATACGGCTTCCAATATCCTAAAATATCGGACGCATCTCGCGTTGATTGATCCCAATCGTCTATTTAATCGGGAGCGCGTGAAAGCGAGCTCAATGATAGGATATTTTGCTATATTTTTGTAGATAGGTAGGTTACGAACTAACTCTACTCTACTCTAACTAACTTTTAGTAGACCTTCAAGAATTATATTAGGCTCTCTACTTCTAACCTTTAAAGTTTGACTCCGACCGACTCTTTGACTGTTGATTTATTTGATTTACTTATTTACAAAAATCAATCTTTAGTCAATTCTGTACTAATCGATTTATTGTAGGTACTTATTTAAAAAGTAAAACGGTAGCCCGCCAGCGCCAATCCTACCCACTACAACTCACTTCTCGTTTGCGCTTTGATCAAGACGGACGTATAAACTTCCTAGTGACTTTTAACTGACTAATAATAATCTTTATATTTTAAAAAGCCCATAACTCGTTTTATTGAAGTGTTAGAACCTAGATTTCCTACAGGTTATGGGTCCAGGTTACGTTTTTACTGCAATATAAGTGGTTAAAATTTAAATAAAAAATACGGGAATTGTTAAGTGAAATGGACGTGATAAAAGTTACAAAAAGTGTTATCGTCGAGTAGGTGACGTCATACTCATAAAACATTTTACAATTTTTGATGATATTTTGATCATCAAATTGTTAGCCTTTAGATCATCAAGTTGTTATTGTTGTTTTTTTTGTTGTTGTGTTGTTGTTGTGGCTTTATGGCTTAAATCACTAGCAGTTAGTATTAAGATAGAAATCATTAAACCTATCATAATGTATGAGGATAACAATGGCTATATAAGCATTGCAAATAATCCAACCACACACACGTACAAAACACATAAGTACTTAGATATAGAGTATCATTTTTCTAAGGAACACATTGGGAAAAATGTAATAAAATAAAATTACATTCCAACAGTTCAGCAGTTGGCAGATGTTCTGACCAAGGCATTACCCGCTATCACTTTTCAAGAGATGAGAAGTAAAATGGGCTTAGAATAAGATACTGATTGAATGTTTAGTGATTCTACATAATATGACATGGTTTCATTAAGGTTTTCTGGGTTTTCCTTAATCCTTGGCAACAAATGTTGAACCATGTGTAATTCCCAGCATACACTAGGAAGTGAATATATTATAATATGTTCCGGTCAATTAGGCATTACTTTGATTTGTTTTGTTTGTATAATTGCTAGATTAATTTTTGAGGGGGCGCGGGCGTGTTGATTTATTTGATTTACTTATTTACAAAAAATAATCTTTAGTCGATTCTGTACTAATCGATTTACTGTAGGTACTTATTTAAAAAGTAAAACGGTAATCCTACCCACTACAACTCACTTCTCATTTGCGCTTTGATCAAGACGGACGTATAAAGTTCCTAGTGACTTTTAATTGGCTAATAATAATCTTTATAACACATTTGCTCGTAAAGGGCCTCTTATTTCACCAATTTCAATATCGTAATGTATGTCATTACGTACTTGTGCGTAATCGTAAAGTAAAACGCACGAGTTTCTTTCTAATAAGGTAACACGTACGGTTTATCATGATGCTCCGTCTAAAACCAACGGTACTTTTTTAAATCTTAAGAAGAAAAAAAAGCAAAGCAAAAAGTTTTTATGTCAGAAAAGTGGTCAACATTTTATGAATAAAATTAACTTTGGGATAAAATAAAATTAAAGAATTAAATGTTAAACATTTAATTCTTTGATTTAATTAATTTTGGCAATAAATTACAACCATTTATCTGTAACAAAAACAAAAAAATATTAATTTACTTTAATAATACTGGCTGTTTTTGTAACTTTGCCTTTAAAAAAAAGCACCGATGCGTGCGCATCGCTAATTTGTGAACAAGTAAAAATTATTCCGCGCGCTTTTCCTTTTCGCTGTATTGTTTTTATTTGAAAATGTCGTCAAGTAATGATGAATTTATTCAATCGACACCGCCAGAAGTCTCAGAGGCAGCGAAAAAGGCTACTCTAAGCCTCTTGCCCGAAAAATCGACCGATAGATACTTACAAGCGGATCAAAATTTCATCGTATGGAAAACAAGCAAAGATGCAATTTCATTTTCAGAAAGTGTGTTTTTAAAGATTTATTCGTTTAAGAAAGTCCGAGTTTTATTTATTTCCTTGCAAATATGTTATAAAACGTCGTATGACATACGTGCGCTTTGATAATTACAGCCTCTGCTTTCTTGTAGCCCTCGCCTACGGCTCGGGCTAGCAATATCGCCTCGGCTGTAATTTTCAACTTACCGCACTTATATCATAATGTACTATTATATTTTAAAAAGCCCATAACTCGTTTTATTGTAGTGTTAGAACATAGATTTCCTACATTGACAATTCAAAAGTGCCTGTACTTAATTAATTACTAATTTACTGTCGTCAAGCCAATTCACAATGTCCCGGAGTGTAACTACTATTTATGTCCTGTTCATATTTATTTGCATCAGAACAACTGATTAATGCAGTGCTGTCATCAGCAAAACCTAGCTAAAGCTTTGTTTTCCTAAAACCTTTTTGTTCATTGCATAGGATATTATACTTAGACAAAAAAATATTAATTGATTCATACAGAATTTTTTCGATGACTTTAGAAAAATTGAAATTAGTGCAATGGGTCTGTAGTTGGCTAAGTTTCCCTTTCGTATTTTTTAAAGAGTAGTTTTACGATAACTACTTTTAACGCTTTTGGAAACACTCCAGAGCTGATGCATAAGTTTATAATGTGACTGAGGTGTGAGGCAATATTATCTGTTACAAATTTTACTACTTTTGTGGCTATGCCATCATGTCCCAAACTGTTTTTTTTTTTTTAAAGAATTTATTGCTCTCATGACATCTTGAGGTAAGACAGGAGACATAAACATTGAATGTGGATTGCTCAAAATGTTAGTATCTGCAGGAGTTATCTTAGTGTTTGCCTGTATTTGATTGATAAAGAAATTATTAAAGGCGTTTGCAATATCTTTTGGATTACTTGCTATTGTATATTGTGTTTTAATTTGAGAAATTTGCTTAGTAGTGCGTGGATTATTATTTATAATTTGCCAAGTAGCTTTAGATTTGTTCATAGACGTATTTATAAAATAATTATATTGCGACTTTTGCGTTAATTTTATTATTTTCCTAAATTTCTGGGAACAATTTTTAAATTTATTTTTATTTTCGCTTGAAGGTACACGCCTGCATGTCCACAATAATTGCCGCTGTCTTTTACTGTATAGGTACTCGTATTCCACGTGAAACCCGTATTACTGTTTTATTTGTCTTGATAGTTACAGTCTTGTTTGGAAAATAGAGCATACAACATACGAAAGTGTTCTTTAGAGTAATCGTACCTACGCTTTGTTCGCATTTTCTGTTTTGTATATTTCTGAAAAGGTAAGGCAGTGGAGGTGATTCTTAAATCTAACTAATTTATTCCGCCTGTGCGGTATGATCAGACAAAGCAAAGTCAAGTTTTTCACACCTACATTTAACTGAGAACTACAAGCAAAATTATCCAGGCAATTGTTGCTGGATAACATAGTCGGTGGTTACAATTTTAGATCGAGATTGTGCCCGGCAAGAAGGTCCCTAGTTACGTTATTTCTTTTCAGAATATTAATGTTGAAATCCCCACATATAACAATTTTCTTATTAGATTTTGTACATACAGTTTCAGGATGTTATCTAAGCTTTCATAAAACATATTCAGGTTATTCATTTTCGAAGGCCTATTTATACAGATAACTAGTGTTCCCCGACAGACGTTGTCCTGTTCCAATTTCAATATTCCCATATAAAATTCACTTTCAGTTTTCTAGAATTTTCCAATTTTCCCGGCAATTTTTCCAATTTTCGTTCGTTTAAACTTTCCCTGGACTACGTCAAACATATCAAAATCAGCTAAATCGGCCCAGCCGTTCTTGAGTTATAAAATTACAACGAAAAGTGGCATTGATTTTTATATAGGGTGACTGGTAATTAGTGACCGATACTTAAAAACATGATTATACTCATGACTAGCTTTTGCCCGCGGCTTCGCCCGCGTGGATGTCGGAAAATATCCGTTTCTTCAACGAATCAGTGCTGTACAAAAAGCAACTTGAACCCTCCCCTTCGCTCAACCCACCCTTCCCTACCCTCTCACCCTCCCCATGATCTTCCTCACCACCCCCTCTCACCTCACCCTCTCAATCTCCCTGTCCCTATGTTTCCCCTTCCCGCTAACCTACTCCTCCCCTTTCACACCCTCTCAGACTGCCTTCACAGCTTTCCCCTCCCCCTCTACCCTCACCTGCTCCTCCTCTCATCCTCTTTCCTTCTCCACACCTCACTACGCCCTCCTATGCCTCTACCCTCCCTCCATCATCCTCACTTTCTCCCTCCTCATCACCCCTCCCCTCCCTCTTTCCACACCCTCGCCTTCGCCTTTACCTTCTCACCACCCCCACCCCTTACCTCTTTCCCTCCTCACCACCCCCTCCCCTTCCCCTCTCCTCCTATACCCTTCTCTCTGGGGGAAAAACTAATAATGACAAACTTTATTACTTGCTTAGGCAAGTATTTGTGTCAAGTTTCAAGTTAATTACCCAAATGAATAAGATTTTTTATATTTACTATATTCCATGTTTTCACACCCACAGGGATGGAATTTTAAAAAATAGTTTGGGATATTTCCGTAGCTTGACTGAAAGATTATTTACACCAATTGTCGAGTTGATCGAGCTTCGCAGTAAAACCTGCCCTGTAAAATTTACTAACCCTTTTCACCCCTTTAGAGGTAGATTTTCGAGAAACCGTGATAAGTATACTATATTCTTCATTCTTGATCTCAAGTATCTAAACTGAGTTTCGAGTTAATCGGACCGCGCGTTCCTCCATATAAACTTTGACACCCCCCAATCCCTTCTGAGGGGGTAGTTTAGGAAAACTAAAAATGACAAACTTTATAATTTACTTATATAAATATTCATGCGAAGTTTCAAGTCTATTAACTCAAGGAATAAGATTTTTCATAGAAACTTGAAATAGGGGATCCTATTTGACACCCGTAGGGATGGAATTTCCAAAAATCCTTTCTTAGTGGATGCCTACACTGTATAAGGTATCTATGTGCAAAATTTCAAGTCTCTAGGGCCAGCGGTTTGGGCTGTGCGTTGATATATCAGTCAGTCAGTCAGTCAGGAGTTTGAATTTTATATATATAGATAACAAACAACTTATACTATGGGACCAACCCTGAAATCGCGAAAAAAAAATGAGCTGCTCCACACATTCATGTTCGCATAACTCGTCAAAATGTAGGGAGCAGCCGTGCGATTCTGTAACCATCTCACCATGAAAACTTAGGTGAAGTGAGCGTGGAGTGAGCTGTCAATAGTGTCAATTCCTAGCAAAAACAAACTCACTTCACCTAAGTTTTCACAGAATCGACCGGCAGATGATTTTTTTTTCACGTTTTCAGGTTTGGTCCCATAGTAAAAGTTGTTTGTTATCATGAGCACAATCATGTGTTTAGGTATCGGTCACTAATTACCAGTCACCCTATATATTAGGATAATTAATCGTTGTTGTACTAAGTTCAGTTCCGCAACATTCAAATGTGTTTTTATTGATTGGCATGATATCTCTGTTAGCTCTTTACATTCGAGACCTCTTTTGACTAGGACGCAAGCTCCTCCTCGTTTTTTTGCTCGTCTAACATGCAGCCAGCTTATAATTTGGAATTTCGAGTAGTTTTGCATGGCCCTGCATAATAAAGTGTTCTCTTTGCTTCTTGGATAGCTCTTGCAGGTGGACGGTGAGTAGATCAGCATTATTCAACAGGCCAGCTTGTTTGATTTGATTAAAATTTTAATACAATTGGGTACCCCAGTTGTATTAAAATTTTAATACAACTGGGGTACCCAATTGATGCAGCCCACTGTACACACGGCTCCGTCCTTCCTTACCCCACCAAAAGACATGCGGGTTCAATTCCGTGATAGGCCGAAGTTGGTTTTTGTGTGTTGCAAAAAAATTTTATTATAGGTACCTACTTAATTAATAAATTGTTTTAGTGAATAAATAAGTTTATTTCTAAATAGAGCAGAGGTTTTAGGAACGCTTGCCGCGCATTAGATTGGAGGTTCAAATCCTAGGCACGAAATGTGCTTTTTGTCATGCATTATATTTTTTTAGTGTAAAGTATTTTTCTATTTTGTTTTAGTAATATTTATAAAGAATTTAAAAATCAAGAAAAATTGATCTTACTTTACTACTTACAAAGATTTATATTTTACAATTTTATTTGATAATTTACAGTTATCATAAATTAGAAATCATTTTAAAAAATACTAATGCGTAAATCTTAGCCGTTTACTCTGTAACCGTCTAAATCAAAGGTTGTAGTTATAACTTGTGGGTACCTATGGTTTAATTTTATAAAGAGAACGTAAGTAATTAATATGAATGAATACCGTCAAATTCATCTGTCGATTAGACAGAGACATAAAGATAAAGTGACTCGGACGGTAATAGATAACAATTTCATCTCAATTCCTAAGGGCTCGTTAGGTAGGTAGTTCGTCAAACTGCTGATATGAGTATGACGACGTTCGGTGATGCTGTGGTTCGTATTCAAGTCGAAACAATGAACACTTTTCGAAGTATTCTTCAAAAACGACGTAACGAATGCAATGTTGTAAAATTAAAATCAAAATATTTTCACATAAACCTACATCGGCACATATGAAACGTCAGAAGCTAGGTGCACGGTTCCAAATTGGTTGTTTCCTATGGAGAAGAGCCGGCAAGAAACTCCATGGTTACTCTTATAATAAAAATAATTGGCTTTTACAATATTTTCAACTAGCAATGTAACATTTTAAAACTTGGGGGGTTAGCACATACGCGGCGGATGCTTGCCGACGAGTTAGTTCCAAAATATAATAATAGATGGCGCGTAAATCGCGTTATAACCACGGGAAGTCAAAGGGCTGTCAGGTGGTGTCAGGTGCGGTGAATGGCGAGTAATTGAATACCTTACCATGATTGTTTTTTTAAATATAGTTATTTATCATTTAGAGGGGATATGTATGGGACTACAGGGTATGCAGAGCTTTTTTGCATTATGGAGTGCACGCCACTGACTCGAATGAGATAACAAATTTCAATATAGCTGTTGTGGGCTCGTTAGCTCAGCGGTTAGAGCGCCCGTTTAAACTGATAAAATGTCATAAGAGGTGGTCGGGGGTTCAAATCCCTCACGAGCTGCAAGAAAACCTTTTGTAATTTTTTCTTTTGTTTTTTTTTAATGTATTTTTTTTACAAAGTGTTATTTAGTTTGTGACTCAGTTCGCATTCAATCACACATAATTTTAAATTCTGAATGATAATTTATCATTTCATATTATGATTAAATTATATGCTTTTCGTTATCTGCGACACATTGAGATATGGTATTAGTAATCAGTCAATCACAATTAATTAATCAACAAAACAATTTATAGTAGGTACTTACACACGGCTCCGTCCTTACCCCACCAAAAGACATGTGAGTTAGTAAACTTACACCATAAGGTACACATTTTCTTGTTATTTTCACTCTAGAGGAATGTTGTTGGTGCTGATGACATCATCAACTCGAATAAGATAGCTAATTTCAATAGTGCAGTTGTCGGCTCGTTAGCTCAGCGGTTAGAGCGCCCGTTTAAACGGATAAAGTTCTGAAGAGGTGGTCGGGGGTTCAAATCCCTCACGAGCTGCAAGAAAACCTTTTGTAATTTTTCTTTTGTTTTTTTTAAATATATTTTTTATTTATTTTTTTACCTATTTACTTTTCGGGTTCCGTACCTCAAAAGGAAAAAACGGAACCCTTATAGGATCACTTTGTTGTCCGTCTGTCTGTCTGTCTGTCTATCTGTCAAGACCCTTTTTCTCAGGAACGCGTGAAGGTATCAAGTTGAAATTAATATCAAATACGTAGGTCTATGGTCCCTTGGAGTCCTAAAAAAATCAAGCTTCTAAGTCAACGCAATAAAAAAATACGGCCATTTATGCGACATATTTTGATACTCGCAAGTAAATCAAAACCTATAGGGTTAATAGGGTACTTCTCCTTGACCTAGAATCATGAAATTTGGCAAGAAGCAAGGTCTCACAGAACAAAAAAAGTCCAAAAATTCCAAAAACTGAGACGTGCAACATAAAAAAAGCCCAAAAATTGTAAAATTCAATAGAAACAGTCCTATAATTATTTTGTAATTTTATTACTTTAAAAATTTTTTTTTTAGATTACAATGTTAAATTTATTTTTGGAATAAATTCTTTTCAACTAAGTACGGATTTCTTCATTGTGCGTGGTCGGACACGCACGTGTCCGGTTTTTTTTCTTTCATGAGAGAACGCCTTTTTCTGTGTTTATCATATTAGATGTTAGTAAAGGGGTAAGTAGTCGAATCAATTTTCGATATTCCAGGATAGGGACAAGGACTATCTCGCATGTTTTGCATGAAGTCTGTGTGCTACTTTTTATTGGTGTGACATTGATTTTATTCTCATTAGGGGTGGTTCTTATCTCACTCGTTATTTTGTAGAAGATGTTTTTACCATTTCTTGTTTTGTACTAATGCCATATAAAGACTTTTTTACTCTCTCGAACTCGAACTTAGTTTCGCAATTTCGTTTTTTATCTCAAGTATTTGTGAATAGTTTCCATCGTCGTCGGATATGTTCGGTAGACTATTACTAGTGCGATCTAGCGTGTTATTGTTGAACCAACAACTGTCTTCATTGATTGCAGAATCCGACAATGATCTACCCTAATTGCGTAACACATTATCAATCGGAGTTGGTTTCATTTTGACAGTTTAGCAACATTCATTGCGTTATTTACGTTGTCGAGCAGACAAATATTTCGAGCATAAGTAGCAATGGATTAGCAATTTGTTTCAAAATGATTCAAACTCCGATTGCTAATGTGTTACGCAATTAGGGTGGTTCTAGTTTGAATCATAGTTTGGGATGTCTTTCGATTTCGGAACGCGACATTCTCTAAGAATTCCACTTTAATAAATGGCAGAAGTGCTATTAGATCTGAAGTTTGAACCCGCGGCCACTGAGGGTACTTTGCAACTCCAAAAAAACCAGCGCTCTAGCCGTTCGATAAGTACGTTGAATTATGTGACTAGCTTCTTGCAAGTAATGTATAAAAAACGAGTTGACGGATTTCTTGATTTGACATTTTTCCAGTGAAGTTTTAAGAATTTTATTGTTTTTATGTTGCACGTCTCAATTTATCACAGAGAGTAAGTACTAGTATATTGATCGGACGTAACGTTGTTACACGGTTTTATTTGAGTTTAACATTGTTCTTTGCACTATAAAACAACTAATTATTTTATAACATTTCATAAATACGGAGCCGATGTTATGAGCGGCACTAGCGCCATCTCTCTTCCTGTAACTGTATTAATACTCCGTCGTCTTATAGGGCGAGCGCGCATTGCGGTGCGTATTTCTACCGCATAATCTGTGAAGTATGGAATGTCTTTGAAGTGCGCGCACTGCGGTCATGCGTTTTGTTACTGTAGGCCCCGCCCAATGCGGCAGAACTGCCGGAAACGCACCGCAGTGCGCGCTCGCTCTTATAAACCGATTTAGAAAATTCTTTTTTATTTGAAAGGATATTCTTCCAGATTGGTCCCAATTTTCAAATCCAGTTCTGATGATGGGATCCATGACGAATTGAAGGAACTCCTTAAATATTATAGGCCAATCTATACTTATAATAAATCTGTAGAGAGGTCAATTCTGTACATGATATATATTTTCAAAATAACTATGGGGGGGTAATTAGTGATCGATACTGATGCCAAAAATGCAATCAGTAAAATTTTTGTCTGTCTGTCTGTCTGTCTGTCTGTCTGTCTGTATGTTCCTTATAGAAACAAAAACTACTCGACGGATTTTAATGAAACTTGGTACAATTATTCTTCATACTCCTGGGGAGGTTATAGTATACTTTTCGTCACGCTACAATCAATAGGAGCAGAGCAGTGAAGGGAAATGTCGGGAAAACTGGAGAAGTTGCTCCATTTTTTAAACTTCCGTCGCGTGTGTAGTCTTAATGGTTAAAGCTACATAGAAATCATTTATGACGGAAATGTTCTACATAAAATTATCTAAAAAATATCCCACAACTGCATATGTCTATCTTTTATGGTTGACTCACAATAACACGTGTAACTCCCGATAGCTTAGCAGTCCAATACATTAACTTAATAACATACAAGGAGTTACACGCTGACGGAGTCGCGGGCACAGCTATTAATAATAATATTCTGCGGTTCCTTATTGCGATATTTTTCAACAGTATTGTGGATTGACATATTATATTTCCCTACTAAAATACGAAAGTTAATCTGTCTGTTACATCAAAACCACTGAACCGTGAGGAAGGACATATGGTACTTTTTTACGAAAAACGACGGAAACGCGGACGAAGTCGCGGGCAAAAGCTAGTAATACCTAAATTGCTTTAGGGTATACAACGTGTAACGTTAAATGCGAAAAACCTCTTAAGGGGTCATTGTACTCATCATTATGAACAACTTTTACCATGGGACCAAACCTGAAATCGCGAAAAAAAAATCAACTGTTCAGTACATTTATGTTCGCATAATTCGCCAAAATGTACTGAACAGCTGATTTTTTTTTCGCGATTTCATGTTTGGTCCCATAGTAAAAGTTGTTCATAATGATGAGTACAATGACCCCTTAAGAGGTTTTGCGCATTTAACGTTACACGTTGTATACAGGGTGATTTTTTAATGACCAGCCAAATTTTCACAGGGTGTTCTACCCATGAATATGAACAACTTTCACTATGGGACCAACTTTGAAATCACGAAAAAAAAACCAGCGGTTTCCTACAAAAGTTCAATACCTACTCGATCAAAATGTATGAAACAGCTGATATTTTTTTTGCGATTTCAAAGTTGGTCCCATAGTGAAAGTTGTTCATATTCATGGGTAGAACACCCTGTGAAAATTTGGCTGGTCATTAAAAAATCACCCTGTATAGCGTTTTTGGTATTTTCATCAACAAATCAAGCATTTGCATTCAGAAAGTCCTATCCTAGCCGTTTTTGGGCTTATTGAAATTGTCATGAGGTGCACTCTGGCTATAAATGATTTTAATATTACCTAATTATATGCCGCTTCAAATTGCGCTAGGTACTTGAGTTGTATGTTGTAGAGAGCCATGGAGAGAAGCACGATGGGAATAAGGAAACAGGACAAAGTGAGATGTAGCTTAATAAGGGATATAACCAAAGTTGTAGATATATTAAGCCGGATAGACCAACAAAAGTGGAGATGGACAGGTCACATGATACGTGATCCACAAGAGAAATGGTGCAAAGTTGTCACTGACTGGTATCCCAGAGATGGCAAGAGAAGTAGAGGACGTCAACAAGCAAGATGGGAAGACGACCTAACTCACGGCGGGACACTCACATTACTCCTAAAATTGGGGTTTAAACGAAAAAACCGTAAAAGTACTTTCAATTTAGATTATAAATTGAGTAGGTAGAGCATCATGTGTTTTCCAAAAATCTTGAAATCATATTTTTAAAGTCGAATGTCCGCCAGTTTGTATGGAGTCGATCCACTGGGCGACGGGCGCGTCACGTGACTCTGGCCCCGAGGCTCCCTTCCTCCGCTGCCGCACCCATCTCTGCCCGAGCATACATCGATCCCACTCAAACATTTTTTGCATGTTTTTAAAATATGGTATTTTTTCGACTTCTGGCCGAACCGTATACAAAAAAACAACCGACTTCCAAAAAAAACACTACAAAGTGAAAAATAACTTTAATTTTGGAAGTCGGTGTGTTTGGATCTGTATTTTAGTTTTTTGCCACCGACTTCCAAAATTAGTTATTTTTCACTTTGTAGTGTTTTTTTTGGAAGTCGGTTGTTTTTTTTTTTGTAAAAAAGTTTTTATTTTTCACTTTTTAGTGGGTCAGTTTGTAATTTATCTAAGTTAAAATAGCCCAATGACAACTACTCATAATTTTTTACAAAATATTGCTTTTCCCGATGCAGGGACGTTAATTGTTGAGGAGTTCTCCTAGTAAGAACCAGGAGAACAGGAGCTCCATGGTGAAGTCATCATCACCATTATGCATTTTGACGAACATAACTTACTTAGCAACCATATTAAAGTAATCGAATCGCAACTCGCAGCAAATGCACGAGTTACTATAAAAAATACCCAAATCGCTATAGTTGTGCCTATAAAATTTGAGGGTTCCCCTCGATTTCCATGGGATCCCCTGATCAGATTCTGATTTGGTGACAGTGGGACCACCTCGAGAGTATACCCTTTCAAACAAAAAAGAATTTTGAAAATCCGTTGACAATTGGCGGAGTATTCGATGAACAAACATACAAAAAAAAAACGTACAATCAGCCGAACATAGTACCTCCTCCTTTTTGTGAAGTCGGTAAAGACACTTTACGGTGTATAGTTGAGGATACGAACCCGCATCACCAGCCGTGCTTCATACCATTAGGCTATTGGCTCAGTTAGCATAATTAACGAAAATTCGAATAGCATTAAATACTCCTTTTATCGAACAAGTTGCTAACGGTCTAATCTTCTAGATGTTAAGGTTTAAATTTCAACTTCCACCACGTGTGCTAATACTGTTGTTTTCAATACGTAACTCCTCAATTAGCTAAAAGATAAGGTTGAAATTAGCATAGATTTCTTGTTGGTTGAATAGAATGTGCTTGATTCCGATTGTTGCACTACCGTCATTTTACACTTCAGAAACTTAACTGCTGTATGAACTGCGAGTTAAGGTTGAATTTAGAAAACTTCTTCGCCTTAGTTACTGAACTGTGATTGAGGGTATATTACTTTTCAAATCGTTTCGTTTACGTGCCGATCCGCTTGTGTGTAATATCTTCGTCGTAATACTCGTATTATCCAATTTATTAAAGTATCCTTACTATTAATTAATATTATATATATAATTATTACTTTTTTTCCAATTTAGAAGATTATTCAGCCTACAGTGGGGCGCTCCGAGCACAGCGTGCGAATTTATTCTTATACTTATTGACCGTATGTCAAGGTAGTTAAGGTTTATATTAAATTGTTTTCTTCAATAATTGCTCTCCGCCGCGCCTCCAGCGGTGTACGCTGGGCCTAAGTGTTTCGAAGTTAGGTCTGTCCCCCCAGTTGTGGACAGCGGGAATAATTTTTAAAAGTTGTTTCGTTGTTTCGCTGTCCCCCAGTGGTTGCCAAACAAGTAGTGGATATCGGGAACGGCGCGATGCAACCATGCAGATATCGACACTTTTCCGCTGGGAGTACGCACACGAAAAAGATGAAGCTAGTTGCCATTCCAAAGTTCCTAATGTCTATGGTATGATGCTAGGAACCGAACCCAGAAGCCACAGAGTTCCATGATGGAACTTGTGATAAAAAAAATCACCATTGCATTAGTTCCATTATTTTCAGATTCATACAAAATGGAACTAGTGGCAATAAAAAATTATCACTAGTTCCATCATGGAACAAATAATGGAACTAGTGCTGACGAAGCCTCTTATCAACAGATGTTTTGAGAGGCTATCATAGCTGTTGGTGGCCATGCTAGTGTCAGCCACACATTACTCCCGTTGCACGATGTTCGTGAAACTTCTCAAAGTTCAACTGGCAGCAGTGTAGTCTTGTCCCGTCGGCGATTTTTTTTTTAAATTGTAAGCCCGTCACACCTCGTTTCTCCAGCTCCATGTCAGTAGATATTTTTCAGGATTACAAATAATTAAGGAACTCCCCCATAGTATAATAGGCTAGTTGACAGTAAGAAAAATACCTTATGAATTTTTATTAATAACTAGCGGACCCGACAGACGTTGTCCTGTCTGAACGATCCTAGAACCCGCCTGCAGCGCCACCTACCGGGTCCAATTGAGTTTTCAAACTATCCAGGAAGCCATTCAAATATACACACAAAATTTCATCTAAATCGGTCAAGCCGTTTTTATACTTAACCACGTTTTATGCGTTTTTTTTTCAAGTATCCTATGTCCGTCTCCTGGTTCTAAGCTACCTCCCCACCAATTTTCAGCCAAATCGGTTCAGCCGTTCTTGAGTTATAAATAGTGTAACTAACACGACTTTCTTTTATATGATAAATAGGTTGCGAGCTAAAATTATCAAAATTCAACTTAGTTACCCGACTACGGCGAAGCAAAAAGGAGGGTTATGATTTTGACCGGTAGGTATGTACACACGGCAACGCATCAAGCTATACATTTCCAGTTTACACTGACCTCTCATTGTAAGGAAATCATATACAATGCTAGATCAGCTTATACTGGAAATGTGTAGCTTGATCTGTAGCCGTGCGTATGTATGTTCATGTGTTCCCTCATAACTTCTAAACTGCTTGTCATAATTTGACAAATGAGGTGTCGTTGAAAGCATCTTGATCGTCCGCTGGTTAGGTTTGAAGAGAAAATATGTTTGGCTAACATCTGAGGCGTGATTTCAGATATTATTCCCAATTATCGGGTGCATGCAAGCAAAGCCACGAGCAATAGCTAACAATAAATATATTTTTGAAATGTGCTAATTAAGCCCTTTCATTTAATACCCAACACCATCATTAAAAATTTTTTTTTTAGTTCATGACTTTGTCTTCTAGAGGGCGCCATTTTCAACATAAAGTGACTTCACATAGCCGATAACCAGCGGACGATCAAGACGCTTTCAACGATACCACATTTGTCAAATTATGACAAGTAGTTTAGAAGTTATGAGGGGACAAATGAACATACTTACATACATACATAGGTACCGGTCAAAACCATAACCCTCCTTTTTGCTTCGCTGTAGTCGGGTAATTTTGTTAATGATTTTAGATTAAATAATATTTTTTGAGAAATAATTACGTAAAAATATAAGTAGCCAATAATCACGTAACGTTGAACGCCAATAAGAGCGCGACACATCTCACTTTTCAGACATATCACTTGTAACAAAATAACATTCAGGTAGGTATTCTCCCCAAAATTTATGTATTTTTTTAGTAAAAGTTAATAGCATTCGCATGTTTATTTATGGAATAGTCGGAAAAAAAATGATTGAAATGTGTGATTTTAAGAAATATCAAAACGAAAACATCACGTTTTGAAAAACGAGCTATCAATAGCTGATCTGAATATTAAATAAATAATAAATCGGACACTCAAGTGTCCGTTCCGCTCACCGTCATCACTTCTTCGTTTTCAAATCGCAATTAATCGATTTGATTCGACAGTACCTACTAATCGATGATATCGAATTTTTTTTAAGATTCTTAAAAAATAACTTACTAATAAATAATCGATTATTTGAATCGATATCGAACATCATACGGGAAATCCAAAAGCATTATTTACAGATTATTTGTTTTTACTTTTTTTACAGCAGACAATCTGTCACAGATTTGACAACTAAGGGCGAAGTTAACCGACTTTTAAAACGACTGTTTATTAATCAGTTCTTTCTTCTTTCCTTATGTTGACAAAAACCAAATGTTTAAATACCTAACTAACAGGTGGTGATCAGGTTCCACCAACATTGGCGGTTCGAGTGATGTCATCATCCATATAGACCTGTGTCTATATGGATGATGACATCACTCGAGCCGCCATTACGGTGCCCCGTTTTGACAACGAAAATGAAAAATTAGTACTTTGATGAAATATTCATGTTTTAAGGAAAATAGACCACAAGGAACATTTTTTAAACGGTTTCCTAAAAACTGTCAACTAGCCTTGGGGGTTGAAGCAATGACTCAAATCTACAAGTCAACAGCTAATAGTGGAATAACGAAATAAAACCAGTGCCAATTATGTCTCAATCATCAATTATTCAACAGCAGTTTTCTTTTCTTGTGCAAATCTCCAGATCCAATCTGGAAATTAGCCTATAATATCTAAACAAATTTTATTTCGCTATACCAATTTCAACCTTATTCACATAGACATATTAAAAAAAAAAAGGAGGACTCCGCGCCACGCATATCGAAAGTGAAGCACCATACCGATCTATGATTTGAGTACCTACAGACTCCCTTATGCATACTATGATGTAAATGTGTGCGTGAGGCGTGTTTGTACAAACGGTCTGTGCTTCACTTTCGATATGCGTGGCGCGGAGTCCTTCTTTTTAAGTCTATGCTTATTCAAAAGGAATAAAGTTGCATTAGAGCAACCTATTGTAGACAACTTGGTAATGGCGGCGGCCTATAGTGCCAATTACCTAATCTAGCAGACAAATCCTACTCCATCTTAACCCACGGTTTCGTTTATGATTGAATCAGTGCTAATTTTGCAAAAATTTATAACTTTAGAACTTCCTCTGTTCCTGGAAAAGTCTTCAACATGTTTGGACCTCTCGTCTCAGTGTGGAATGCAGAGCACAAAAATACTAGATTCCTACATTTCTTACGATTTCAAATCAAGTAGGTAGGTACCAAATCACATGGCAATCCAGGACAGTTTTATTTAACCGGCCTGCGTACACTACGACATCTAATCAAAGAACCACATCGCAGTTATCTTTTTAGCAAACAATAAGAACTACTACCTGGACTCATTGAATTGTTTTATCAATTTTCTGCATTTATTACCTGTGGTCCCTTGCCGTAGTCCCTGGACCACTGGGACTTATTGTGCCCGTGGTCCCTCCGAGAAATACAATGCTGCCGAATTAAAATGGTAGTCTTGAAAATATGATTCGCAATAATAACAAATATATATGTAGATTTGGCGTATTTTGGTCCGATTTCCGAAATCAGACCAAACAACGGCAAATCTAACTTACGAGGTGTATTGATGATTCATAAGGTTATAATTTTATTATATATTTATTAATACATATTTGTCGCGAATCATACTTTCGAGACGACCATTTTTATTCGGCAGCATTGTATTTGTCGGAGGGACCACAGGAACAAAAATTCCCAGTGGTCCCTTCCAGGGACTATGTTATCTGTAATGCTGAGCTGATTGAAAAAGACGACCTTTGACCTTTGTTGAAATGAACATTCGGACAAAACGGATGAACATTCGCGTTCGAAGAGAATTTGTTAACGTACATCCCGTGGGAGCCTTTTTTCAAAACAAACCAAATAAAACAAATATAGGATTATATTCAGTGAAACATTTAAATCCAACATAACAAACATTGGAGTAATTTCAATGTTTGCACAAGCTGTATACAGACTCGCCTACACAACGGGCTCGAACCTAGTATGATAGCTCAATAGATGAAACAACTAATAGTGTATAATCCCATTTGCCACATTTTATTATCGTCGGCACGTATCAGCTACTAAGCCACTATGTTTCTAAGTTCCTCTCAAAATACCTCAAACCATGTTAATGAAAATAGCGCAACCAACACACATTGTTAACATAAAATTAACGAGTTCAATAGAAACATTAGAAAGAAAACAATCTACACGCGGGGACATCGCTTCCACTCATTTAGACAATCTTATGATATAATCTGCTGGAGGCGCGAAATTACCTTCTCCAGGCACGAAATTAATAACTAAAAAGGGTATAAATTAAATTAAGCACTACCATTTCAAACCACTAAAAATGTCTTAAAACGTCTAAGGCATCTTTACGAAAACTTATTGTATTTTTTTCTTAATTTATTACATCATATATATACATAATTTCGACATAATCATTTATTTAAAACGTAACATATCTCTGGCAGGTCAAGTAAAAAATTAAATAGTAAGTAACATTACATAAAGTTATACTTTGAGGAAAAAAGTTAACTTTCACTTGGTATGCAACAATAGACATTAAATTGTCAGCGGTTGGGTACTAGTGTTAATTAAGGACCTAAGGACACCTCTTTGTTGTTCCATAGAAATGAATTCCACGAATCGTTAAGGTAGGGTCCGTACTCCCCAAAATATAATTTTACAATGGATTTTCTCAAAGGAAAGATTCTGATTCAACCAATTGTCAAATAGTAACATGTAGACCACTTCGCTTTAGATCGCTCGGACGCTTTTAGCCAGAATTAACAATAAAGTGCTAACGTTAAATCTATTATGTGCAATTAAACCTAGTGTACACTTGAGGCAGCTAAACGCTACGTCAACTCGCTGTTCTATTTATTATACTAATTGATAACGTTTTCGCCTCAAACATACACTCGGGTGTTGGCAATTCGACAATCAATAAAACATTTTAGACTTTAGTATCTATAATCCAATAATTTCTTAAAAAAAAAAAACAGATTACACATGAAAGGTTTAGCGAGTGTCTTTTAACATTACTTTTATAGAAAAGCACAAACCTACACATGATTTTCGTTTGTTAAGGTAAGTGCAGTAGCTATGTACAGGCTTCACTAATATTTATTATCACAATACGGTCATTGTAGATACAAAAGAATTCTTTTCAATCTAATAAAATATTCAAATTCATTTGCTAGTCATGGTTGTATAGTTTTATTAATTCACATGATGCAAAACAACGTAGATTTTGAGCAGTCTAAGTAATTTTCAAACATAATTATCAAGCTAATTTATTTATCATGTAAAATGTTACAAAATTAATTAGCTAAAAGCGTAAATCGTTTATCACCAAATATATCTATTGTTGAAAATGTTACTAAGAATTACATTAATTGGCTGTATTTTATACCTTTGAATATTACACTATTTCTATCATGCATTTCATTCAAACTCGATTACTATGTTCAACATTTATAATAAAAATAGTTTTTAACATTACAAGCTTCTGAAAACTTTTGCCGTTCTAATGAATGAACAGCAAGCCGATTTTAATTTAACTGGTAAATACTTCTTTATATTACACTAGTTTGTTAATATAGTTAATCAAACAAGCGTCAACACACAGAGGCACATTTTTATTACTATTAAAATTCATGTCTAAATAATGTTGTCTTGTATACTCCGTGAAAATGCTTTACATTGCCGAATCACCCCGAAAGACCGCGCTGCTCGGCTGAGCGAGGCTGGGACAGTTGGCACAGCCTTCGAGGCAATACTAACGATAATGTTCCTGCCTCGTTCAGCCAACAGCCATCAGTAAATTTAACATTAAAAAAAACTGTGGACATTTATCAGTATTTTCGGGAGGCCACGTGGTTCACACGCTGGTAATGATGAATGCGTGTTTGACACAGCCTTTGATGCGAATCAGTGACGGAACAACGCCCTCGCGACATTCGTAAACGTCGCCCGCGCAACCGAAATAAACGCAGGTTCCACGGTACATGCTATCTACTTCGAGGCTAGCTACGTGACCACGCCCATGCATTTTGTTTTGACATCAGTCACGTCTGGTTTAGCTAAATTAATGTCGAGTTAGGTACAACTGAATATTTTCGAAATGAACGTAAGTTTGTAACAAATTGTATAACTTACTAATGCCACCGATTTAAAAAAAAAAAAATAACGCTATACATGAAAAAAAATTATGTATAATACTCGATTTAGTCACTTTACCGGCGAAACGCCTCCTGCTTCAGTAACAACACTAATAATATACGACGGCCATACAAAGCTGCTGTTACAAATGATCATAAAAGCATTTTTCTAGCAGGACTACTGTGTGGCCTGTGTTTACACGTTTGTTTAGGGTCAGTTTCCTACATAGAATAAATAGGGCGGTAAAGAAAGTCAAATATTGGTGTTAGCGATGCACATTATGTAGATAAGGCTATTTGATGCGAATCCGGGCGATAGTAACACGGCATAGCAGAGTGCACCTGTTTAATGTAATGTTTATTAGTAGGTAATCAAAGAGGTCGAATAAATTAGAGTGGTCCGAAGTACGAAATTATGAGCTATAATATGTGTATAACTGGGACAGCAGCGTGAGTGTGTGGCACGAGTGTGCGCGTCCGCTGGTGCGGTGTTACTGTCGCTGGACGTGCGTGTCTAGGTAGGTCGCCCCGCAGCGCCAGAGGTGTGTCTCCGTCAAGCGAACCAGGGAGCGCACTTCACGGCTCAGTTGTATATCTTGATCGCCTTCTCTAGGTAGTTGACGCGAGACCGCTTGGGCGTCTTGTTGATGTGCTCGAGCCCGAGCCACGGCCGCGCCGTCGCGTCTGGAAGTGACAGATCTAGATTAAATTTTAGCACACATTCTTTTGAGGATTGGATCTATTGCAATCTACAATTTTGATTAATATAAAATATTGACTGATCCAAACATTTAAAGTGTTGTTGTGTCTAATATGATACTCACTCGCGTTACTACTTGGCCTGAAGTCGTAAATGTTTATTGTCGCTCCTTCACTTATGTAGTTAGGTCTTCCATTTGTCACTATAGCGAAATTGTACTGAAAAAAATAAGAAAACAAAGTTATGAATTATTTTAATTACAGTTAGACAAAGGACTTACGTGTAAAGTTAATGGTTTATTTGAAATAAATGGTTTGAGTTTGACTGCTCACCTTTTCCCACTCCTTGTCGGGTATGTCGAGTTTCTTCTGCAGCCGGTCCTTGACCGCCTGGAAGGGCTCGTTGTGTTTGACGCGAGCGTAGAACGGAATGCCGAACGTCGCGTACACCTGCTTGTGGAAGTGTGCGCACGGCACTATAATCTCGTCCTCCTAGAATAATAAACAAAACAACATAAATTAACATTTTAGTCAAGCTTCTAAATCGGTGCATTTCTCAATGGCAAGCACCAAGTCAATCATTTAATTTATTTAAAGAAAACAAATCTAAAACCTGTGCCGTCTTATTACAAAACAAGGTTCATCTTCACACCCAGATTTAAACCATGGACCCTTTTTTGAATTTTGAGCTTTATTCTGACACGTTCAGTTGTCAGTTTTACAAAACTGACAACTTAGTACCTGACTAAATTGACAGTTTTGTATACAGAACTGTATTTCTATCACAGCTAGGCTCTTATGACAAAAACTGGCTCGATGGTTTAAACCATGACAGAAGAAAAACCTCGTTTTGTAATAAGGCCGTTAATGTTCATGCTACCGTGAATCGAACAGCAGTAAATCTAACACTTTATTTCTACAGGAGTTTATGTGCAGAGTTTTGCAACAGATATCATTAAAAAAAGTAATTCAAAAAATTAAAAAACCCAACTGCGGTAAAAGACTTAAGTTTAAAAAACTGAAAAGCTAAAAACAAAATGGGCTATTTTAAATTGAATAAAAGATGGAAGCAGGCGGGACCCATTTGAGTTTGAAAATATAAAAATGGAATGGGTCCCGCCTGCTTCCATCTTTTATTTAATTTAAAATAGGCTTGTTTTTAGCTTTTCAGTTTTTTAAACTTAAGTCTTTTACCGCAGTTGGGTTTTTAATTTTTTGAATTACTTTTTTTTATTTCCAGCTTTTTAGTTTACAAATGTGAAAGATTTCGCAGACGTTTTTACTGTACGTGTTTTTAACGATTTGTCACTTCGAGGTACTTTTAACCATCTAAGTTGTATATATTTTTGTAATCACCTTTTAAAACCCTTTATTTTGATACCCCACTCGACAGGTTTTGAAAAAAAAAAATTAAGACATAATTTGGCGCCAAAAATCCGCCATTTTGTTACTTTTTAATTTTGATATACCCAGTGTCACTCTCACAGTAAATACGAATCTAACGACACCTCTCAAGCTAAAATCCATCGAGCCGTTCAGGCCGCAGAGCGTGCCAAACAATTATACATACATACATACAAATACTCTCGAAAAACATAACCCTCCTTCTGGCGCAGTCGGGTAAAAATTGTATCAAATTACAAAATCCTTAGTTTTGCAAAACATATTTCCTATAGCTATAAGTTCTAAAAAGTAAGTAAAATTCTTATTGAGAAATATTTTTTTTGACAAAGAACATGGCTGAACAAAGAAGATGTATGATGTAGTAAGCCATACCTGCAGGTTGAGCTCATCTCTAGGAATCTCCTCTATTCTGTAGAGTCTGGGCGGCGATATGGTGACCTGGTCCAGCGTGAGCTCGGAGTCGGGGCCCGGTAATACTTTGTGACACGACACCTCCACGATCCTTAACCTGAACAACGAAACAACTTTATGACCACATCGAATATTACCTTCCAAACAAATATACAAAGTTTTATAGGTGTATAAGTATGTATGTCAACGCATTTCTCCGAAACTATTAATCGGATCGTGATGTTTTTTTTTTATTGGCTTACATTTACTTCAACTTAGGGAACAGTGCAAGTTTCATTAAAATGGGTTCAGCAGTTTTCAAGACGTAAGACAAGTCAATACGTGACGGCCTGGCTCATTGATACGTCGGTGTGGTATCAAAGGGAAAATATCACAAAACCTTGCCAAGTTCTAGTGCAATATTTATAACAAAACTATTAACTACTTATCACAACAAATATTCCAGTTTAAAAAAATTACATTATAGTATTTTTCTCAATAATTAAGATTTAGAAAACTCAAGTGTTTCGACTTTTGTTGCTGACTGTACTTCTCTGGACAAGCTTCTTTTTGTAGAGTCCTACTACAACAGGGATGATGACTAATTTTTTTTTTGTCCGTCATTTATATTATTATAAAATATTGGACACGTATTTTTTCTTAATTTACGTAATGAAAATATTACGGCGATACATTAAGTTAAAATGTGACATGACGTCACTCCTTGCTAGATTTTATACATAGTTTGTTATAGTTCTGACGTAGCGAGCCCCCACTACCCAACTTAAATGCGTTTTATTTAAGTATTTTTTTATTAATATTTTTTTTTATCTGACTGACGGACTAAACAGAATTTCTTTTGTTTTACGCAGGAACCATCCATATTACAGCAGCATATTTATGCATTAATAAATAAAACTTTGTTACTCACGTTCCAGAACCGTCGGGTGACATTTCGACGACTTTAGCTGCCTCTTGTAAGATGTCCGACACCTTACCGCCTTTGTTTGGATATAAAATTAATTCCTTATCTTCTTTATAATTTGGACCAACCTGTAAGAAAAACATTTTTGTTTTAAATACCGCAAATAGTTATGAACTTATGAGGTATGAAAATGATATACTTCTTTAGAGCACTTCTTTATCACAAATTCGAAACTGCCATCCGAAATTGACAGTTCTGGGAGTTATCGGCGCAACTAGATATTATGCGCATTACATTCTCGAACCGCGTATTATGAAACCCCCACGGAGATAATAATGGTGCCGATTCTGTTGTGTACAAACTAAACTAAATTTAGGCTATTGCTAACGTTTTCTCTCTACTATGACAAGAAAGAGACAGACGTAAATTAGACCTGTCAAATTTAGAACTAATATTTCCATACAAATTTAGACGACACGTCAAAACAACGTCACTAAAAACACGATGAAGCGCGCAAGGAGTAAACTTGTTTGACATCTCTAACTTAGTTCATAGCTATAGCCGTCCTTTTCTCGCGCTGCCTGTTAGTAAAAGATTCTCTAATTTTTGTTCAGTTATTGAACAAGAGAATCGGCACCAATATCTCTACCAAAGAGTTATTTTTTTTAAAATCATAAATTCATACTAGTAAGTTTTTAGATAGATAGTTAAATAGTTTTTCGAAAAGACTACAATTTATTTAGCTTGTTAATTTTAAAATAAAAAGTCCATCTTACCCATAAACATTTAAACTGTTTCTTGTTATCCAATTCATTAACTTTAATAGATAATATCTGGTAGAACAACTTCTTAGGGCACTTTGGTTTACAGTACACTAGCAAATCTTTAAGTATTCCGTCATAAGAGTATCTGAGTGGCAGGCCTGGGGTATCCTTGTAGCTGCAACAAATTTAACAATAGTTGATCACACGAAGTCGCTTTTGGAGTAGTGTCCAGTACTTGCTAAAACTATTTCGCGATTAAGATAATATTTTCATAAAGCCCATTGCTATAGCGTTCTATAAGAGAGCATGGGTTTGAAAAGAATACCATTCAATTATGTCACAGTAGGCTTTAATTATTCAGCACTAACAAAAAAGGTCTTCTCTTTGATGAATGAGGTCATTAAATTCTATCATCACCTCTGCTAAAGCTTTCCATCAGGCGAGATTGAGGTCACAAACGGACCAAATCATTAGTAGCAACAAAAGCAATCACCCTCATGATCTGCCTAGCCTTTTCCCAATTATGTTGGTGTCAGCTTCCAGTCTAACCTGATGCAGCTGAATACCAGTATTTTACATGAAGCGACTGCGTATCTGACCATTACAACCCAGTTACTGGGTAATAAATACCCCTTGAACTTCTGACTACCTGTAACGACTGTCAAAGATCCAGAAATGACAGCCGGCTTAACGTGCTTTAAGGGGCTCGGCGGGATCTTGGTATGTAAAGATGGTCACCCATCCACGGCTAGCATAGCTTAACCTGATCATTCGACCCGTACAGCTGGTATTACTAAGCAAAAAAACAATCACCAAACTTGATTTTATTGCACCATCGCAGCAGATATAATATAATATGCTAGTAATATCTCAAAACACTAACTTTTGACACTTGAAGAACTGTATTAAGTAGGGGTCCACATTAAGCCTCTGTCCCACTGCGCGCGCCATCTGGTCGTAACGCATCTGCATCGACAGCTCCATTGTGAACCTGTGCAACATAGGCGAAGGGTAAAATAATGTTAATATTGGTCAACTTTTAACCATGAACTTGCACTTCACATTTAGCCGACGTACGCACGGACGTAAAAATATCGCGGCGATTTTTTTTGCGCACTGGATTTTCAACGCTCTGGTTAGCGCCGAGAGTTGAAAATCCAACAATGTGTTTTTTCTACGCTCTAGAATGCACTCTGTTATTTATAAGTTGGATTCTCAACGGTCGGCTCAACAGCGAGGGTTGAAAATCCGGAGCGCGATAAAATCCTGCCGCGATATTTTTACGTCCGTGCGAATGTCGGCTTAGTAATTAATCAACTATTTTAATTGTATCATACAATACTACTCACTATTCGAAATAAAGTGTAGTATTTAATGTTGATCTAAGTTCGAAATATGGTAGCTTATACTCTCGGTAAATACTTTTAACAGAAGGCATTGATAAAGTACTTGAACAAGACTACAACTATAGATGGAAATGTGCTGTCCTACTTCGAAGTGTCGAGTTCGGTTGTGGCTTAGTTCATAATGGCGTTGAACAGGATAATATCGAGCTTGTATCCGTCCTAGGGTCAGACTACACTAAATGGAAATGGAATATTGGCAACGTGCCGCTTGTGTATATGAGCACAAAACTTTACTTAGCACAAGCTTTGGCTTCGACATGTTTCCGTCTCTATTTTGCACTTGTTATTTCGACACTTGTGCGACAGTGACAGGAATAATGCTTAGCCAAAATATGTTATAAGTAACGCTTATCAATCTCAGCCTGAAAATCTAATTAAGTATTTAATCACTAAACTATCAAATCTCATGAAAAATCTTTCCGTTTCTTATCACACTTAAATATAGGTACACAAAAATCTTACCCAGGATCATTAGGCACGGTCTTATCCACAAACTGCACCTCCACCTTGTAGAATATGTACTTGAAGTAGTCCTGGCACGTTGGCAGCTCCAGATCCTCGTGTCGATGGTCAGCGCGCTCGAACACGATGATATCGCCGTCCATCAGCTCGTCCAATACCTGGCCGCGTGCACACGACTCAACCCGAGGGTAGCCCGCCTTATGCCCTCCCTCCATAGTTTGTGACGTATACCAAAATGCGTGGATATTTGTGATCGTGTCATGTCACTGTTTAGTGTTTTGTTTCGTTCATGACGCGGTTAATATGTTCTTAATTTAAAATATGAGTGAATCAGTGAATCTTAAATCGTAATATTGCAATTTCTATTGAGCTCGTTAAGAGCTCGAAAAGTATTTTCCCGCGCTTTTTGAAACTTTAGCGTGTTAGATTCAGTATTTTAAATTAAATGTGTACAATTTACATTGTGAACTTATATGCAAAATCTCTAAAAATGGCTATACAAAGTGAATAATTAAACCAAGTAAGCTTGAAAAGAGTATCGTAAATCTCATCCTGGGCTCAAACCAATAAAAAAGTAATGCTACAGTCTACAGATCTACATATGTGAGACAGGAATCTTTTTTGTTGTTTTGAGCTCAGTAACAGATTAGTAATTTCCATTTTCAGGCTTCCTTAGGTTCGATAGACACTATGTATATTCGTAATATATGTACGCATGTTCGTATACGAAACAATCCTATGGAGAGGTGACGTAAGTGGTGATACAAGTAACTCAGCATAATAAAGCAGCGTGTAGCTTGTGATCATAATTGATGAGTCAAGTGGCTTAAGGCCTAGTTCCCAAGACAAAAATCTGACGGGCGTCACATTTCAAACTAAGTAACATTGCCTTGTTTCAAAGTGTGTTCCAAACGCTGGTGTGAACGGTTTTATGGCTGTTAAAGGATAGTCCACGGAACATACAGAAGCTCGGTTCCACTCAAAGAACGAACACAGGCGCACGCACATATAAGCTAGGACTTTTAATTAGCTGCAGTAAAATGACACTTCTTATCTGTCATTTCGTTAAAAAATGTTCCCATTTGATAGCAAAATGACAGTAAAAGTGACATTAGAAGTGTAATTTTACTGCAGCTAATAAAAAATCCGACCATAGACGCGTACGTATGGCAATCTCAACTATCAACCGAAAGCCAATCGCGAGTACGTGTCTAATGTGAGTGCGTTTTCGCTCGTTGTATCGAGCCTACCTTTCGTACTATTCCGTGTCTAGGTGAAAGAACGCGTCAGCTTGCATTGTCGTGGAAACTACGCCTGGAAGTAATCGAGATAGCTTGTGTGTTAGAATAAAATAAAATAAAATAATATAAAGATGAGGAGAAGCTGATATACAATAAATAACATAGCACTGTTCAGAAAGTGAACATTATACGCAAATTTTTCATAATAACAACACAAAAACATGTCTTTGGTCGGAGTCTTTGGTTATAAAAGTTAGCCAGATGTTTACGGGAATGCCGCAAATAAAATGAATAAGTCGTGACCTTCAAGCAAGCGTTATGTATGACATCGTGTTTGAATATTATGTACAAAGAGTTATAAGCTAGTTCGCCTGTTTCGCTACTGCGCTGAAGTGATGACGTCATCCAAATATAATACGTCTCAAGCGAGGAATTATTTTCGGAAGAGGAAAGAATGAAGAGGATAAGTTATTGTTTAAACAAAACAATAACATTGTGTTTGAAAATAAGATTGCTTTGAACTTACCTACACGACAATTTACGATGCTAAGCGTATTTTGTGACGGAAAATAAATGTAAAATGCAATATTACAGTCTGAACAGTGCTATTCAAAGATTCATTACATGATTATAAATAATTACTAATAAATACTATACCTGAGCCAGCAATACCTGAATGTGGGATCAAACTAGATCTAAAATCGATCATAACATTACACTATTCCTAACCAAGATTTAAAGATATCTAATAGGTATAATTTTACATAGAATTATAAACTTTCAGGGCATATATTATTGTGCTTATTAGTCACATACACATATAGATGCTTTGTAGTATAGTTTATATAATAGAAGAAAGGTGTTCCTAACCAAGATTTAAAAACATATAATAGATATAATTTTACATAGAATTATAAACTTTCGGGGCATAATATATTATTGTGCTTATTAGTCACATACAAAAATAGATTCTTTGTAGTATAGTTTATATAATAGAAGAAAGAAGAGTCATTTATATACATGGTTACTTGGGAAAATATTTGTGTAGTAAAAGCTTATGTCTAGTGAATAGTTTGTTGGGATAAAACTGATAAATAATACCTTTTCGAGAGGCTCGCTGTAGTTGTTGATCTTCTCAACAAAATCAGGTTTGATCTCTTCGTATAAGACGAGCGGAGTGTCTGGCGGGAAACCTAGGAAAATACATTATTTAACACGTGTATTATGTATTTTTTTTTTAAACAACTGGTTATCATCGAGGGCAAAGTCCTTGTCAGGACAAATCAAACGAGGCCAAACTCGATAGGGTTGCGTCGTTTTATTACTGAGTTCCCATGGCCGTCTTCTGGCTCCATCATCAGATCAGCTCCATGTCATAATAATATTGCAAAATGTATTTGCATGTAAAATTTCAGACAGACACAGACTGAATAAAAGCTTGTATAAATTAGAAATAAAATGCCTCGTTGGTCTAGTGGTTTCAAGCGCTAGCATGAGGTGCTGGGTTCGATTTCCAGGTCGGGCAATGTGTTATTGGGTTTTTCCATCTGGAATTTCTGAGTAGCAGCCCGGAGTCTGGATTTGTGTCCGGTTGATGGCAATAAGCTCGATCCCTGTTACATGGGACTTAAACATAACTGGCGAAATGTGGGTGTACTGTAGGTACACCTCTGCCTAACCCTTATTTAATTAGAAATAGGTTACCAAGTTGTAAAATTATTAGCACGGCAAACACTTTAATGGGAAGTGGTTTAGTGGTTTTTTTATACTGCGGTCTGTGGCCACGTCATTTCCCGTCTTTTTTTAAAAGACGAAGTTTTGTCTCATGAGTCTCTTTAACCACAGATTAATACAGATGGGACACTCCGCAGTTTAGGTATGAAGTTACAAGTACGCGGCGGGCCCCGTCCACGGGGCCAATTCAGTAGGTCAGAAGGTATAAGAGTTACGCGATAGAAAAAGAGGCAACTTGTAGTTGAATATAACTGTAGGTAGGTAATAAGCGTTGTGCGACCTGCATTGCACTTTATTGTGTCGTAGCAAGAGTCGCTTTTTATTTAAATGATTTTGCGGAGTGTCCCATCTGTATTAATCTGTGCTTTAACTGTAATATGGTTAAAATAGCTATCTTATTACAAGATGTTATAAATGTTAGCTATTTATTGCTTCAGGCAAGTGCATAGATCATCATTGGTATAGCTTAAAACGTGTTTTAATTATAGTTATAATGATGAAAATATATTAAAACATTCAGTTCCATTACAAAATTGAATAAAAATTAATAATTCACGATCTTACAGACCGGCACCCTAATTGCGTAACACATTATCCATCGGAGTTTGAATCATTTTGAAACAAATTGCTGATCTATTGCTTCTTAAGTTCGCAAAATTTGTCTGCTCGGCAACGTAAATAACGCGATGAATGTTGTTGAACTGTCAAAATGAAACCAACTCCGATTGATAATGTGTTACGCAATTAGGGTGCGGTATGGCTTTGGTTGTATTGGTATAATCAGATTTCAGTGACGAGGACAATATTATAGCCGGAACTTGTAAAATCATGACAACGACTGCGACGGCCCCCCTCTGCATTGGAAAAACGTTCCTGCGCCCCTTACATTCCTCAAATGACACCGTATTATCGTTTTTCATCCATGTTCAGGTTATTTACCGGCCACTGTAATTTGCTTTATTTGCATTACAAGTCTACACCCGTGTCAGTATAGAATCTATACTTTCTTCCTTTAGGTGTAAAAAAGACGCGAAGAGTTAAGGATTATTTAAGACGTCAACGCCATTTTTATACGTGAAAACATACTGAAATCACAATTTCACATCACAACAGGTTATGGTGATAACCGGAAGTCTCACGCAGAATCGCCATAAGCTCATACATTAGATGTTTTTTACAGGCTGAAGTTAATACCGCAAAAAGAGGAAATTGTGTGAAAATGCACTGTGTGAAAAGCTCTGGATAAAAATAATACACAATCGTAATTGCTAGTATTAATAGTAAATAGTAATTACCTGCACGCTTATTCAGTATCGGAATAAGATCAGCGGGCTTGCTGGCAATCGGCAAGTAGTGATGTCCACAATAATGAATCCGCTTCTGTTTGGGGTCATAGAACTTGAAGAACAGCACTACGTCATTCTCCTTGTCGAAGTTCGGGAGCGCACTGAAGCCAGAGTCGGGTGGTAACATCTCCAGGAATATGTTCCAAGGGTTCATGTTCTCAGAAACATCGGCCACGGTCTTGTGCTGGTCGTTGAGGATGTCTAGGCAAGTTGGTCTGCATGTCTGTTGGGAGATACAATGTGGTTATATAATTATACTAGCTTCTGCCCGCGACTTCGTCCGCGTAAAATTTATTTTTTGCTCGACCCACCCCGTCGCATCGCATTGCCTACCCGCGCTATTACTTCGTTTTCACTTAGCATTCTTTCAGACTTTTTTACTTTTTGCTCGATACCTAAGGGTGATATTAAATATGCCTATCTATAAGATTTGGGCTATCATTAATGCAAAAAGATTTTTTAAAGTCCGACTGGTAGGGTAGTTCCAGAGTTTAGCTCGTTCCTTCACCACATCCCCTTCCGCTACCTCTCCCTCCCCCTCTCACTCACTCTCACACCCCCTTCACCACTTCCCCTTCGCTCTCTCTCTCTCACCACCCCGTCCCCTCCCTCTCCCCTCTCCTCCACCTCCGGCTCACCAACCCTTCCCTACCCCTCAGCCTTCACCATGTCTTCCTCCTCTCCTCACCAATTCCTGCCCTTTCTCCCTGCGTCCATCATCCTCCCCCTCACACTCCTCACCACCCCTCCCTTGCCCCTCCCCCTCTAACCCTCCCTCCGGGGTAGTTTTAAAAACTAATAATGACAAACTTAGGCAAATATTTGTGCCAAGTTTCAAGTCAATTAAAACCAAATGAATAACATTTTTCATGTAAATTGTATTCCCTGTTTTCACCCCCACAGGGGTGGAATTAAAAAAAATGGTTTGAGATATTTCCATAGCTTGACTCGAAGATTATTTACACCAATTTTCGAGTTAATCAAGCGACGCAGTAAAATCCTCCCCAGTGAAATTGACTACCCCTTTTCACGCCGTTACAGGTAGATTTTCGAAAAACCCTGACACACATTATTCTTTATTTTTGGTTTTAAGTATAAATAATGAGTTTTGAGTTAATTGGATTGCGCGTTAAAATTTTTCCATACAAACTTTGAGACCCCCCAAATTTCCCTTTTGGGGGGTAGTTTAGAAAAACTAAAAATCACAAAAATCATAATTTAATTAGATAAATATTCGTGCCAAGTTTCAAGTTTATTAACTCAAGGAATACGATTTTTCATACAAACAATATCCCCCCTTTTTACCCCCTTAAAGGTCGAATTTCCAAAAACCCTTTCTTAGCGGATGCCTAGGTCATAATAGCTACCTGTGTTCCAAATTTCAGCCCAATCCGTTCAGTAGTTTCAGCTGTATGTTGATAGATCAGTCAGTCAGTCAGTCAGTCAGTCAGTAACGCTTTCCTTTTATAGATTATAGATAGTGTAAATACACAAATTCTTATTGTTTGCCTGTCAGTAACTTCTTGATATACAGAAAATATGATAGGGATGATAGCCCATTTCAAGCTTTATACCTCACTAGCAGCTCCCCGCGGTTTCACGCGCGTAAGTCTCGAACCCGTAAGAATATCGGTATAAAAAGTATCCTATGTGTTAATCCAGGTTATAAACTATCTGTGTGAAAATATCATCAAAATCCGTTCAGTAGTTTTAGCGTGAAAGAGTAACAAATAAACATCCATCCATCCATCCTCACAAACTTTCGTATTTATAATATTAGTAGAATAGTAGCATAATGCCAACTGGACTATTCCAATACCCTGACAATGTATAATAGGGATGACGACAAAAAAAATTCTTGTCCATTATATGGATTATTAAAAATACATTGGACACGTAATTTTTCTTTTTTTACGTAATCAAAAGATACATTGAGCTAAAATGTGGCATGACGTCACTCCTTGCTATATTTAATACATAGTTTCTTATAGCTGTGACGTAGCGAGCGGGGACGCCACAAATTTAGTGCGTTTTATCTAAGTATTTTTTTATTCATCTGATAAAGCAAAAAATACGTGTCTAATATTTTTTTATTATCTGACTGACGAACTAATTTTTTTTTTTACCCAAGCGTCATCCCTATTATGCTTATGTTACCCATTTATTTCACAAGATTCCAAATCAATAGATAAGTTGTAGCTATGCTGCTATCACTTAGAGATCGCAACTAAACAATGTCGCGAACAGTTGGCAATTGATCGTCTTACCAAGGAGTA
Source organism: Cosmia trapezina (assembly GCA_905163495.3). Taxonomy (NCBI): domain Eukaryota; kingdom Metazoa; phylum Arthropoda; class Insecta; order Lepidoptera; family Noctuidae; genus Cosmia; species Cosmia trapezina. Next base: position 10,341,491 of record LR991030.1, read on the forward strand.
TCGTGTTTACCCAGTACCTGGGTTGTAAAGGTCAGATAGGCAGGCAGTCACTCCATTTAAAGTACTGGTATTCAGCGACATCTGGTTAGACTAGAAGTCGACCCGAACATAGTCAAAACGCTAAGCAAATGATATTCTCTCACCTGATTAGAACGCGCACTAAAAGGCCACGGCCTCAGCTGTTTGAGTGGGTACTTGAAGTTCTCGGCCAGCATCTCCATGAGCTCAGCCACAGTAGCCTGCTTCCTAACACGGAACACGCGGTAGTGCGCACGCTCCGGGTCGTAGAGGTCGTTGCCCTGGTGACCATCGAAGGCCTCTTCTAGTACAACGTTCACGTTCATGTAGAGGTGGGCTTCGTTGCGTTCCTTGCGACGTATCTGTTGAAGGTATTTATTTATATTTAGTAAAAAGAAAAGAGAAGTCCTGACTGACTGGTTGACTGACTCATCAACGCCCAGCCCAAATCCTTGGACATAGAAAGCTGAAATTTTGCACAGAAGTTCCCTTTATAATGTAGACAAGGAATAAGGAAGGAATTCCCGGTAGTACGTTCCCGTGGGATATTTTCCGATCTAAACGCGGGCGAAGCCGCTGGCAAAAGCTAGTTTTTATTAAGCACACAAACAGTAGTCACTTATAATTCAAATAAAACAACGTAAAATTGGCATCCAGTAACCATACAAATAACATGATGACAAGATATTGTTAGAGACAAAATAAACGAATAAAAATTGTTCCTAGTAGATCTAAAACAAGAACACTACAAATACGAATCCATTTGAACTATAATATAGACGCGTGCTATGTTAATGTTCAAGTATATAGCTTAAAAATACTGGGAACTCTTTCAGTAAGACTGTGTGTAAAGAATGATGGCATGATTTGTACAAAAAAATAAAGATTTGTAGAGAAGTTGGAATTAAATTTTTATACTCTTGGGTGTCTCAAGAGTATCTTCTGGCATCTACAATATTTGATAACCCTATGATAAAAAATATAATGTTAAAAGCAAATAGTTTAACGAAGAGCACATTATTTCAGAACGAAACGGCGGCTGCCAGTGTAAGACCCGCTAGACCATAGATTAAACACTTACGCCAGGGGGCTTACTTGAGTGTATAACTTAAATACCGTAATAAAATAAAAATAAATAAATATCCTTGGACATTTCACACAACGCCATCTAGTCCCAAGCTAAGCAACCTAATGCTTGTGTTATGGTAACGAGATGTCTTATAAACTACTTATATACATTTTTTTTTTTTTGTAAATAGATACATATTATAGTAATAATATTTATTTTACATTTTAATAATAAAATTGAGCATATTTTAATAATTTTAAACATTAAACTAAATAAGATATTATTTATGTACCTACTGGTCTTTTTCTGTGTTATATATGTGGCCTCTTTGCTTCGACTTTATTTATTTCTTTATAAATTATGTCATGTCATCCTGTTTGTCACTGTCATAAGATGTCCGTAAGGATTGAGTCGCCAAATTTCGTATCTTAATGAAATTTAATACTTATTTAGTAGTAAGTTTAAAAATTTTGTAGGTTCGATCCTCGATTTTGTAGGTATAATACTTCAAAAGATATATGAACTTATAGGTGGCAACTCAATCTAAATGTTTGAATTGAGTCGCCACGTCAGAACTAAGAACATCATGGATGAATGTTTATCATAATTTGGTATGATTTAGTAGTATTTGAGAGTATTTAGTAGACAAAATCTGAGCTCGGTAGTGTTAAAATTAAAAAAGTTACAATACATTATGTGTGGCTCCTCAGACCATACACATACGACTGGTCATTTTTCAAAGAAGCAGTAGTTCAATTAATGTGCAATTTCAACATCATTTAGTAGTAAAAATATTAGATTTGTAGGATAAGAGTCGGCAATCACAAAAGAAAGAAATGGGAGATATAGCATATTTAATGTGGCTCCTCAATTCAGATGCTTCGGTAAATAGATTTGCCTCTAATCTACATAATCATGTGACGAAATTTGGAACAAAAAACGCCAATATTTTGTATAAATTTCTACTAAATGCACGTATAAAAAAATACAAAAAAAAGTACATATTTACGAAGTTATTAGCTATTCTTTAATTTCTTATGAAATTTTTTTGTGGGGTGACCATGAATACGTGATTAAAAAAGAAAATGTACGTTTCGTGGCTTATAGAAACAAAATCTATTTTGTCGCATGTTTTCAAAGTCAGCCTGTATAGTCGGATTTGCACAATTATTTTTTTGTTTGAAAGGTTATGCTCTCGAGGTGGTCCCATTGTCACCAAGTCAGAATCTGATGAAGAGATCCTTGAGAATTTTCGTTTATTGGCAACGACACTACCAGCCGCACTACCAGTAGTATCGTTTCCAATTAACGACACTACCAAGCCTATTTTTTTTGGATTATATTGTACAGTCAACACAGCAAACTTCATTATCATCATAGTTTCATCATGGAACTTGTGAAATTTTTTAAGGGTGTAAAACACTAGAGGTAAAAAAAAAACACCTAAAACGTTCATGAGGTCAAAATGGATATCCAAGATGACGGCTGCAAAAATTTTCGCAGCCGCCATTTCAAGCCGACGCCGCGCGGCGCAGCGGAACGTGTCTACATTCGCCACGTGCTCCCGCCCCGCCCTGCGTCTTTTTAATTTTATTTTTGTATTCTTCTTCCTCTTCCTCTTCTGCAAGAAGTCCGATTATAACAAGATCCCAGTCTATCATTATAATTTCACTCGAGCACTCGAGCAAACTGCATCAATTCTACACGAAGTCTGGACGGAAATAGTAGAGACTGTAGTAGAGTAGTCGCGCGGCTTCGTGAGGTGCAGCACCGCTCTTGCACAACGCGCGTACCGGCGAAGCACCGCTGCGTCGCGATGCATCGCTATACGCTGCGAGGCATCACGAGGCGCAGCGCTGCATGGTGCAACGTATTCTAAATTCTCACAATGAAATGTGTATATTTTCGTGTAGAAAATAAAGTTATATTTTGAGTCACTCTTTTAAAATGTGCGCGCAGCATCGCGTCGCGTCGCGTCTCGGTGTGAGCTGACTCTAACTCGCGCATTTGCTCTCGGAGACCACAGATGGGCATCGGGACTACTCAATTATTGTATTTCGCGGGTTGCGATTCGATTAGTGGACCTACCACTTATTATGTGCTGTTTTTTATAACATATAGTATAGGGATAGTTCCTTTTTAGGGTTCCGTACCAAAATGGTAAAAAAGGAACCCTTATGGTGTGACTCAGTCTGTCTGTCTGTCTGTCTGTCACAGCTGGATATCTCAAGAACTACTAATGCTATCAACTTGAAATATGGAACAGTTTTAGATGATGTTTACCCAACTATTTTGCAAATGAAAGAAATAGAAATATTTATACTTTTTTTGCAACATTGATTGAAAGGGGGTCTTAAAAATTCAAAGTGGGTTTACTATGGCATATGGGGTATGATATGAAAGAACGCTATTTGCACATTCTCAAACATTTTTTTTCTTTTTTATAGGCTGCATAGTTTTCGACTTTTGATGAAAAATGTAAAAAAAAACACCGTTCCCCCCCTTATCTCCGAAGTTTGCAAAGCGAAAAATCTGCAAATATTCTTTATGATAGAAGTTTATGTAAAGATTACAGGAAAAATAAAACGATGTCTCTAAATAGCACACTTTTTCAGAAATCGGAACGGAACCCTCGGTGCGCGAGTCCGACTCGCTCTTGACCGGTTTTGTAACATTGTTATTATATGTAATTTGCATAATTATCTTTGTTGGCACATCTTGATTTCAATTGTGATTTGTTTTAAAACACAAAAGCGCTTCGATACAAAATCGTAGTTATAAACGCTTACCATAACATCAGAGGTATCAATGGGCAGTTTCAATAGTTTTTTACAATTAGTATTAATGTGTTTATTTATTAGGTAAGTTAGTATTTAAGTGGCAATTATTTAGAACGTATAGGAAGAACACTTTATTATTTTTCTCCTTTACGAAGTGAATAATACAATTCTGTTAGAAATAAGTAGGGATTTTATTAAAAAAATAAATTTCAAAAACTAGTCATCCTGGTTTCATTTAACATCATCATCATCATCATTTCAGCCGAAAGACGTCCACTGCTCCCCCCAAAAGGGACCTCATTCTTAACTCGATCTCGCAGAAAAACACCGAGCATAACCCTCTTCTTTGGCTTTTGGGTGACCTTGAGCTTTCTTATGAGGCCCATTGTAAAACGCTACGTCTTAGTGCCGTAAATCATAACTGGCAACACACACTGGTCAAAGACTTTTGTTTCGAGACACTGCGATATTTTGGACAAGAAGATCTTCCGTAGCTTCCCTAACTTAACGAAGCTGGACTTACCTAGTTTGACCGTTTGTCCCAGGTACACAAACAACATGGTCACCCTCAATAGCGAATTCGAAAAGTATTTTTTTTTTCAGATACCGAATATATACAATGTTGATTTGTACATAAGTATTTTGTAGATATTTATACTAAATGTTAGTGTCTCTGGTTATTGATTCCGTTGTGATCTCAGGTAGATACAATCAATTATTTATTTGCAGAACGTCAGGACTGAGGAGCCAAATAAAATGCGTTTATTTACTAAATTCACTCAGTTTTACTACTTTCTCTATATACTACAAATTCGAACACACTTACTACTAAATGTTCTTTGGAGTGGAATATAAATTGACTAATTACTTTAATGGAAATTCACGTTCTTATGATTGATTGATTGATGGATTGAGGAGCCACATTAAAAGTATTGTATATTCTTCAATATCAACAGTACAGGACTCAGATTTTTAGTAGGTACTATACACAACTACTACTAAATCATACCAAATAATGATAAACATTCATCCATCATGTACCTAGTTCTGACGTGGCGACTCAATCCAAATATTTAGATTGAGGTGCCACCTTTATGTTCATATATCTTTTGAAGTATTATACCTACAAAATCGAGAATCGAACCTACAAAATTTTTAAACTTACTACTAAATAAGTATTAAATTTCATTAAGATACGAAATTTGGCGACTCAATCCTTACGGACATGTCATAAGTGTCATAAGAATAAAAATATTGAATCTTTAATAAAATGATTATAATAATTTAACTAAAAGATACATAAACAATAAACATAAACCGTTGCGCATGTGATCTTTGAATTTATTCAAAGGCGTCACCCAGATTCGAACAGAAACCTCCGGGACAACCAGATCTTTCACAGATGTTTGGAACAGATCAGGAGACGTGATCAACTTCTGGAGGGAGGTGGGCTGGTTGGAATAACCACCCACGGCCGCCATGCCTCACGATGGTCCACTCGAAGAACTAAGTTCAGAAACCAAACCCAAACACAGAACATAGATCTTAGGTACCTACCTAATGGTTTTATAACTATGGTCTCTTTGTCATTCAGTAAGAACCTAACTGTACCTATGTAGTTTTTTGAAAATTAAATATGCACATCAAATTTTGACCTGCGTGTGGCTCAATTTCCTTGTTTCATTTTGCGTCATTTCTATGAAAGACTAGCCTACATGTATTGACAGTAAGTCAACCGCATATCAATGGTAACAAAACTAGTAAAAGCAGATCCTGTCCTCTGTGAAACCTATTATATTAAGCCAGTTCCGCTGAAAATGGTTTTGTTACCGTTGATATGCGGTTGCGTCAACTAATGTTCCATCCAGTACCTACAATCATGGACGTATCAAAAAAAAAATCAGCTGCTCCCTATATTTTGACGAGTTTGATGTACGGAACAGCTGATTTTTTTTTTGGGGTTTTAGGTTTGGTACCTATTATCTAGCTATAGACTGGTTAGCTCGGATACAAATTGTAGACGGCGCTATTGCGCATGTTTGCATAAAAATACCGTAAGAGGGCACCATTCGCCCTATTTATTAGTTATCCCATACAGGGTGGCCGGAACATTGACGTCCAAAAATAAAATTTCGGACCCTCGTATCGTGGGGTATTCGAATCACCCCCATGTATGTTCCGCGACTTTTCATAGTTTTCGAGTTATGAATTTTTTTCTGAATGTTTGAAAATTTTCGACCTGACCAACCTAAAAAAATTCTAAAAAAAAAAGTAGAGGGTTTTATCGAGTTTCTTTTTTTGCAACTGAATTTTCATAAGTAGTACTTTTATGCATAAAATAATCAGCTTCGTAACTGTGATGAAAGTTATGAAAATGTTGATCTAAAGTGAAAAATTTACGTTCGGTAAATTATGACTTAAATTTTCAACTTCAAATTAAAAATCTAAACAGGTGACTTCATGGTTCTCAAGTAGGCTTCAAGAATGCGCCAGACTCTCAGCTTTCATAATCATTAAAAAACGTAGGACTTAATGGGGCTAACTTTGGCCTTAATCGGCCTTCAAAGACTGCGAGGTGGAAAATTCTTAAAATTAGCTATCTGATTAATTTTTTTTTTTTCCATTTTCTCGCTCCTAAGGTTATTTAGTTTGCTAACCAAAAATGACTGCAGGAAAGCTAAGATTTAAACACGGAGATTTTTTTAAATGTTAGTTTAATGAATTTTGCGCGATCCGTTCTCGTGGACTATGGGTTGTAACGAGGGTGCAACTCTTTTACCTGCAATAACAATCCACTCTAAGTGAGAGCTTCGACATTTCAACATCGCTTCAGCGTTAACTTGTGGTCTGGTATCCTCAATGGCGAACTAATTGGTCCGTTTGAACTGCCGTCCAGACTTGATGGAGAAACATACAAAAACTTTTTGGAAAATGAACTTCCATTGTTGCTGGCAGATGTGAATCTCGAACTCAGACGAACCATGGTGTTGCAAAATGACGGCGCCCCGTGTCACTATGCAACCCAGGTCCGAAATTACTTAGATGAAACATACCCCAACAGATGGATCGGACGCAGCGGACCAATTAGGTGGCCTCCACGCTCACCTGATCTCAACCCCATCGATTTCTTTATTTGGGGCTATTACAAGGAAATAGCATACGCCCGAGACTGTTCAAGTGAACAAGAGCTGAGGCAGTTGATTGCAGAAGCTGAACGTGTTGTGAGAGAGAACAGAGACGCTTTTAGACGATTGCCAGACAATTTCTTACGTAGGTGTAGAATGTGTATTGCTGCTGGTGGTGGCCACTTTGAAAACCTTTTGTAAATGTTAAAAATAAATTAAGTACTTTTTTCACATTATCATCTGTGTTTTATTCAAAACCACTTTTTACGTAAAACTTTTCTTACCCATCTCTGAAACTATTTGTTGGTTAGTTTTCAGTATTCTTATCATTAATTAACCTTAGGAACGAGAAAATAGCCAAAAAAAAATAATTACTCAGATGGGTAATTTTAAGAATTTTTCCACCTCGCTGTCTTTGAAGGCCGATTTTAAATAAAGTAGCCCTATTAAGTACTTCATTTTTTTTATGATTATGAAAGCTGAGAGTCTGGCGCATTCTTGAAGCCTACTTAGGAATTATGAAGTCACCTGTTAAGATTTTTAATTTAAAGTTGAAAATTTGAGTCATAATTTACCGAACGTAAATTTTTCACTTTAGATCAACATTTTCGTAACTTTCATCACAGTTACGAAGCTGATTATTTTATGCATAAAAGTACTACTTATGAAAATTCAGTTGCAAAAAAAGAAACTCGATAAAACCCTCTACTTTTTTTTGAAACTGAATTTTCATAAGTAGTACTTTTATGCATAAAATTATCAGCTTCGTAACTATGAAAAGTCGCGGAACATACATGGGGGTGATTCGAATACCCCACGATACGAGGGACCGAAATTTTATTTTTGGACGTCAATGTTCCGGCCACCCTGTATATTCCGTTCCTTCCTCGTAGTCAAACTTAATGGTCAAACTGATTTAACCACGAGGAATTCTGTTCCGGATAGACAAACTACTTAGTTTGATGAAAAATATACACCCTTTGTAAATATACTTGTACAGTCATTAACAAAAATAATTATCTTAGTTTATTTAAAAAGTACCCCGCACTTATACCGCCATGCATTAATTGCAGCTGACACTTCATTATGAAATCTTTTTAAAAGAGATACTTTTTCATTAGAACATTTTTCTTTTTGTAGTTTCACGTAAACAAGCAACTGTAATTGGATTCTGACATTTCATGGATTTGTTTAGTTGGCCGTTCCAACTTTGGACCACATTGTTTGTGCGATGTCTCTGGCCATAAACAGACCATTGTTTTCGGAATAATTTATTGTTATTTATTAATTTTCTTTCTTATTCTATTTACATTTTTAAATATTTCTTAAAAAAGCATATTAAAGAAAACATTTAAAAATATAAAAAAATTGCGGTCCGCCGGTGTTGGGAGCGGGGTCCAAGCTACCGGCGGTTAGGGCTGCAGAGATAGGAACCTCTTCACAATACGAGCCGTATCGAGGAGTACTGCCTTCTGAATCTAGCCCTTGATCCAACCGCCTAACGAGAGCCGCGAAAGATGTTGGTCGAGGCTTTTGGCTATCATGCCGTTGGCCGTTACTACAATCGGCACAATGACAGCCGAGCTCACGTTCCACATGTCAACAACCTCGTGAGCTAAGTCGAGATATTTTAATTGTTTTTCTTTTGCAGCTTTCACGAGGTTTTGGTCATGTGGAATGGTAACATCATTGTTAATCAATCATTGCGCGGCGCGCTAATCGATCTATCACCACTATATCGGGCTTATTGGTGACAATAGTCCCGTCAGTAATGATAGACCGATCCCAGTACAACGTGACATGGTCATTTTCGAGAACTGGGTCGGGCACATACTTGTTTTGTAGGATGGAAGAATTGGTTGGTTTAGCAGAAATAAACACCTTCTAATTTAAATAAATCAGCTTTTATTTTTGCACACTTTTCATCTTTACTACCGCCTTTTATTTCTGCTAAACCAACCAATTCTTCAATCCTACAACTTATTGTTATTATTATTATTTATTTAATTTTTTTTAAATAATATTTCTATTTATTTATGTAAACACTTGATAAAAAGTTTAAATAGCCACCATTAACTTTGACCACGAGGAAGGAAAGTACTTTTGTTAATGACTGCACAAGTAAACAAAGGGTGGATATTTTTCGTGAAACTAATATAGTTTGACTATCGGGAACAGAATTCCTCGTGGTCAAATTAGTTTGACCATTCAGTTTGACCACGAGGAAGGAACGATATATTCAAAGTACTCTGTGGGCAGACCATCGCCAGATCGCCAGACTAGTACTTTATATAGTATATTATCTATGCGCCAGACTATCTTTGATCGTCGACTGTGTTGCGTGTATTCTTGCTTCGGTGTAATTTTCGCTTTCTTTAACGGATTTTTGTTACTCTGTTGGACATTTGATCTCTGCTTTACCCTGAAAACTCTCGGTTTCTACCACGGACTTTTGAATCTCACGCTTATCTTTGACTTTGTGCTTATATTCTCGACACTTTATTTTGATTTACGAATTGGACAGTGAGGTGTATCAACTGTGACCTGAATCTTCACCATTCCCGTCGTATACTTGAGTCTAACGCACCGCATCCTAGAGTATTGCTGTAATTGCATAGTTGGTCGCCGAACGATCGGTTGTTGTGCCCATGTAATAACAGTTGTTTGGTATTTGGGATGGGCAAGGTATCAGGATAACATTTTACTACCAGCTCAGCATTTAAAATCATGTTTTTTGTAGAAGAGGAATAAAGACAAATATCAAGATGTTGTTTTTTTATTAAGTAGACCTAAACTGGTGTTATTTATATCACTTCATATGAACTTATTACACTTTCAACAGATTAAGGTTCGTACATCAATATTTACACAAGCTTGATATTAATTTGACGTCTTCCACCGGTAGACATAATCTTTAGGTATCTTTAGGGTTGGTGTCGTCACGCAAGCCATCATCGTTTTATGGAAAATGTCACAAATAATGATTTCAATGTACTTTTTCAACTGTAAACAAGAAAACACATCTGACTTGTCTGTCAGTTTGATAGATCGGGTCATCCGGTAGTGTCACTTGTCACTTCGTTTTTTTTTTATAGATACAAAATGGTCAACGAGAAACTGATAATTTCCTTTCGAAATATTTTAAGTATCCGGGTTTTTAAATATGATAAGTATATCAATCTACTCCCGACAATGTATTCTCAACATTGGAAAATGTTTTGAACCCTCTAAATGAACACTTTTTTTTGTACAAATTAATCTATGGACCTTGCCTTGATTCTTTCACATGAGTATTTTTTTAAACTGTACTGAGCGGTTAAAAACGTTTTTTTACAAAAAATATAACCAACTTCCAATAAAAACACCGACTTCCGAAATTAAAGTTATTTTTTACTTTGTAGTAAAAAATAACTTTAATTTCGGAAGTCGGTATCTTTGGTTTTGTGCCACCGACTTGCGAAATTAAAGTTATTTTGGAAGTTTTTCACCTGACACAAATTCGAATACCACTACCCGCAAAAGAAATTAGAACATCATCCACATAGAAAGTGGGAAAAAAATACGTAAGCTAACTCAAATAGTACCCATGCAAAGTTAATAAATTTTACATGGGACCAACTTCAAGGTATAACCTCCCAAATAAAACAAGAAACTTTCAAATCGGACTATTCTGTAAAAAGTTACGCGTAGTCATACATAAAAAAAAAATATACGTGGACTTGAGAACCTCCTCCTTTTTTTCGTCGGTTAAAAAGTAGTAATGATGTCACTATGTTCCCATAGCTGTATACCGCCAATGACATTTATAGTAAACTTCAGCATAACACATTAAGGTAGGAATAAAACATTGTTAGTAACTTACAGTTTCAATTCTCTTTTCTTCAGCGAGCCTTTCGCTCAGTTCTGTAGGAATGTCAGCTTGAGTAACCTCTTGCAAGACAGTCTTCAACTGTGAATCCCTGGAAATCACAAATCATCATGAATTCTATTACTTGACTTTACTTACTTTACTTGTACAGGGTGTCACACTTCATTCCTTATTTTATAATTATGTAATGTCAGTTTTCTGAATACATTCAGGACTTCCACTAACTTATTTAACTCGAAACCAACTCGTCGGTTTTTTTTTTTATTGCGCATTACTTTGTGTAATTTATTTCATAACCAATTCTAAACATCGTGAGGAAACCGGCATGTCCTAGAACCAACAATTCGAAGACATGGGATATCCCCAACCCGCACTGCACTGGGCCCGCGTGGTCATTACGGCCCACTACCTCTCACATAGAGGAGGCCTGTGTCCCAGCAGTGAGAACAATATAGGCTGATTAATTGATTATGTATGCAACTCAAAAAGGCATACGCAAAATACGCGCATTGACGTGGAGTTGCGGATACCAGCCCGTATTACCTAACTCAAAAAGGAAAGGTATATTTACTACGGTATTGTAAGGCAGATGATTGTATGGCTGATGAAAGGTTTCCTGTATAACCTAGGATAAGTATAAAACCTGCGAACGGACTACTAAGTAATAATTAAATTCAAAAGGTGAAATTTTAGGTATATTAGAAATCAATAAATTTTAAAGAACTCGTAACTCACCTTATGTAGACCAACATGTAGGCGTTGGTGCAATGGCGCACAGTCAACGCCATATCCTCGTCATGTCCACCATAGTTGTACTCGATGGCCTCCTGCTTCGTGCAGCGGGATACTACATCGTCGTCGAACTTGCACCACTAAACAACAAGAATATTTATTAGAAACTAGCTGACCCGACAGACGTTGTCCTATCCAGATTAAAGTTAAATTATACCTTAGAAAGAGAAACCAATTTTTCGATTTAGGGATCCGTTTCTGAAATATTAAGCTTTAAAGTGCTAAATTTTGTTAGCGTCAAGTGTGTGTCCCCTCCCCCTGCCAGCTAAACGGTTAGTTTTGGATGGGTGAAAAAATTCGAAAAAGTAGTATATCGACGGTTAAGAATCAATAATGTCTATCTCTATCAAGTCAAGATAGAGATAGACATTATTGATTCTTAACCGTCGATATATAACGAAGTTAAAAGGAAAACTATCACAGCTAAGTAGGCTTTCAAGTTTAGTAATAGTCATATATTCATGAAACAACAAAAAGCCCTCTTCTTAGTCCGCATTATTGTGCAACTACGGAACCCTATTACTGCGCGTGGCCCGACACGCACTGTGGCCGGTTTTTATTTATATAGACAAGCTGACCTGACAGATGTCCTGTCAAAATTTCAATAGGTAGGTCCAAAAATCATAAGAATTATCACAAAAATCCCATGGAAAAAAACTTCTAATTTATTTTGCTTATAAACCTAATTTTGGACTATTAACGACTTGATTGCCGGAAACGTGGATCTAAGCGAGACACAATGACTTTTTAATTGTTTATGTAATTAAGTATGACAATCAAACTGTTAAGAACATTTAAATACATAAAAACAGCCAAATTGTTCCAGCCATACTCAAGTGATTCACTTACCAACAAACAGAATTTAATTTTTATTTTATACTGGATGCCTTTTTTACCGTCTTGAAAAAAATAGGGTAGGTATATGTGAACGGAATAGAAGCCTATGGCATTTTTTTTCATAAATAAATTATAAAAAACTCGAAATTCAAATCAATATTTCAATATTTTTTAACGATTGATTTATTTTTCAATATTTTTTCGACTTTTTTTATTTCAAAATTTCGTTTTCTATTGTTCTAGTATGAAAAGTTTACTTCGAATTTTTAGTACTTATTTATTGATACTTAGATATTTTTTTGTCTAAGCTACTAAAAAAAAAATAGGTATGCCATAGGCTTCTACTCCGTTCACCTATTAGGCCGTGCGCTGCGTTAGGCGTGCGCACGGCGCGGGCGCCCGCGTGGTGTATTCATGTAATCTCATGTGTGCTGCGCTGCGCTGATCTATGAGATTACATGAAAACAGCACGCCACGCGGGCGCCCGCGCCGTGCGCACGCCTAACGCAGCGCACGGCCTTATACCTTGCCTATTTTTTTCTAGACGGTAAAAAGTCATCCAGTATAGAAGATAGATAAAACAAACTTCTAACTCCTTTTTGATTACGAAAAGTGCCTTCAGCCCAGCTGTCCCTTTTCTCTAGTAGGTACTTGTTTAGTGCACAGACTTTAAAATTGCAAATAGCTACTTACGGTTCCTGGTTTTAAAGCTGTCTGTAAAATTATTTTCTTACTGAGTTCAGTCTCTCAACATATTAAATAATTGGTTACAACTACTACAACCCAGAAATAAGAGTCGGTGTTGAAATGCAGTTTAAATGCCTTCTCATGTCCATGTAGGATTCAAAGTAAAACTTGTCAAACATACTACACATGATTCTATAACATCAATATCTTTCAAAATGCTAAGGACATACCAATCACTTCACACGGCTAGGAAATTAGGAATCATCGAAACAACATTTCAACAAAATCATCATCAGCATCCTATTTAAGTCCCACTGCTTGACACAGACCTTCCCAATCGCCATTTATTTCGATTATCGGTTGCTCTTATCTCGCTGCTACGAGACACTAGCTCTAAGTAAGTCTTCGATCTGTCTAGCCTTAGTAGATCCTAGCTTTTAAGTTTGCCATAAAATATAATCAAAAAATCCCATACACTAGCTTATAAAACCATAATGCCTCACCTTCCCATCGCCCTTAGGGTTGATGAAGACGACATAGTGTCCTCCGTGGTTATCTCCCGAGTGTACCAGCACCGCGTGTAGCGTGTAGTCGGCTGGCGTTTCCGGCTTCTCTTGAAGATACGCGTCCAAGTTGATGTGTTCGTAGAACTCAAATCTATTGGAGTCAGAAAGATTTGAACAAGACATTCATCGTATTATCTCGAGTCAAAGTGACGTTGAGGATAACTTCATCACTAAGAGCTCGAAATTAGTCGGGCAAACCCGAAAAAAACACGCAATTTAAAGTTTAAAACATTATTAATAAATAATCATGATGTTTTACAGTATGGCACTAAACACAGCATATAGAAAAAAAGACATAATTAAAACACCTAAAAGCTTGTCCGGATAAGAAGTTTACGTGCGCATACGCACATTGTAGAGGACGAAACAATGCCTCTCGAGTATCTGGACTCGCGCGCAGTGTTAAAGTAGACGCCATAACATTTATTTATTTTATTTATTTATTTACTAGCGGACCCGACAGACGTTGACCTGTCTGAACGATCCTAGAACCCGGCTGCAGCGCCACCTAACGGGTCCAATTGTGTTTTCAAACCATCCAGGAACCCATTCAAATGTACACACAAAATTTCATCCAAATCGGTAAGTATTCTATGTCCGTCTCCTGGTTCTAAGCTACCTCCCCACCAATTTTCAGCCAAATCGGTTCAGCCATTCTTGTGTTATAAATAGTGTAACTAACACGGCTTTCTTTTTTTAAATATAGATTATACTGTTAGTAAATAGCTACGCGCATCTCGCAAGACGCCAGGCTATTAATAGGAAGGTGATTATCACAAACACTTAAAATACCTCAAAACTTACCTATCATTAAACTTGACAGAGCTATCCGTGATGGGGTCATACTGGAACCTCATGAGGTGTAGATGCAGTACCGGCGGGAACGAAGCGAAGATGACTCCTTTCTCTGCCTCTTGAAGACCATGCTCCCCTGCGTCGTACTTGTTCTCACCGTCAAGAGTCTCCGTACTGATGTAGTCTTTGAAGGATTCGTCGACTGGAATAAAAAGTGTTCATTGGGATATCATAGTCGAGTGTATTGGCGAGGGATATAATTTTCATACTAATATTATAAATGCTAGGAAACAGACAGACAGTCGGACATACTTGCGTATGTCCGACTGTCTGTCTGTTACCTTTTCTCGTCTTAACAGCTGAATGGACTTCGAAGAAATTGGGCACACAGGTAGATCATGACTTGGGTTACGATTACGACTAGAATACTTTTTATCCCGGTACCACGTTCCCGTGGGATAATCTCCGACCTACATATGCGGGCGAAGCCGCGGGCAAAAGCTAGTTATGTGTAAAACTGTTCTCTTTAATGTCCCTTTTCAAACTTTGCAAATTGCAATGTTTATGAATTTATGCATCAGTCATACCAAAAACCGGTCAAGAGCGAGTCGGACTTGGGAACAGAGGGTTCCGTTCCGATTTCTGGAATAGTGTGCTATTTAGAGACATTGTTTTATTTTTCCTGTAATCTTTGCAAAAACTTCTATCACATAAAATAATTTCAGATTTGTCTCTTTGCAAACTTCGGAGAATGGGGGGAGGGGGTATTTGTTTTACATTTTTCATAAAAAGTCGACAACTACCTATGCGGACTAAAAAAATCTTTGAGATGTGCAAACAACGCTCTTTCATAATGATACCCTACATGCCCTAGTAGCCCCACTATGAATTTTTAAGACCTCCTTTCTGTCCCTATTGCAAAAAAAAACAAATATTTTTATTTCTATCTTATTTGCAAAATAGTTGGGTAAACGTCATCTAAAACTCTTCCAAATTTCAAGTTTCATTTCTTGAGATATCCAGCTGTGACAGACAGACTGAATCACACCATAAGGGTTCCTTTTTTACCATTTTGGTACGGAACCCTAAAAATAGAATAACTTAAGATTGTCCCATGGCTTTCAAGGAACTAAATTTTAACTGAACAGTATTTGTTATGTAATAAAGCGTCCGACCTACGACACATTTCGCAACAACAGCTTTTATATTTTTATTCTGACACTTTTCGGCACTTATGCGACAACACTCGTACAAATGCGACTTAGTGTGGAAAAAGCTTATGTAATTCATATACTTACTGTTCTTCTTCCCCTTAATATTAAGTTGTATGTCGTAGAAGGTTTCGACGCGAGTACTGGACACGTTGACGTTCTTACACTTTATGTACGACGTCATCTTGCCCTCAAACAGACGCGGCACTGTTCCTTCCACACAAGTACCCTTCATTTTACTCTCCAATTTATCTAGCAGTACCTGTAATAATAATAGCTTGTATTGTCGACTTCCATAAGTGCTAAATTTATGCTCTATATTCCTCCAATGCTTCAAATTTCATTGAATAAAAACTAGAACTGGATCAAAAGGCGCTGAACAGACCACGCACAATTTTCCCGCTTTCTGAATACGTATGAATGGACTAATCATCGCATATGGCGCGTGAAAAGGACTTTATTCTTGAGCAAAATGCAAAAGAACGCTATAAGTAAACGTTACGTTCTCGGTCGCTCTAAAGAGACGTCTATTGAATTATTCAGCGCTAATAGCCTTAGAGCACATACCCTAAGAAACTCCTGCACGTCATGTTGCATAAAAGAATCCAGTGTCTCCCATCCAAAACTCTTGGTAAGTTTCTTAGTGCCGACAGGTTTATCTGAGAACTGAAGCTCGTAGAAAACTCTTTGCAATGCCAATGCTACGGACCTATGGAAAAAAAAAAACAAAATATTATGCAATCTGCATTAACATATCGCCCAAATACAATTTTTCCGCATTCGAAATCTGTTTGGTTTTGCTTACTTTTACAAAATAAACAAACAAATTTTTCTATCAATTCAGAAAATGCAGATTTTCTGTTATCGGGACGACTTTCGACATAAATTAGTCAGATAATCGAGTTTCACTGTAATAGATTAATCTCTCCTAGATTACAAAAGCAACTGCTCATTTACCTGGTACTGTCGTCAGATTCTGTCGGCATCTTGTAAACGGCCTTACGTAGTTGATTTGTAAAATACAATGTTTGTAACAACGAGTTCATGTAACACGTCGCGCCTTGATTCTTCAGACCTAAAATAAACACGAGTATTTTATAGAAACCTGCGGTTCATACACAACATGAAAAAGTGGAAACTTTTGTCGAATTTAAACAAACACACATTCAGGTGAACCTAATTTAAGCGTGTTAAAATTACCTACCCAACCAAAACGAATAAACAATATACTCCATAGATGTTTAAGACCAGACTATATTTTGACCCTTTACTTATTTTTAAGCGCACCCCTATCGCGAGCTCTCTCCGCGGCGAGGTCGCGGTCCGAAGTAGGACTAAGCAGCTATTACGGTAGCATGGACGTCAGTCAAGTCGTACAAAAACAAAAAGTCCTGATCAAAAAATAAAGTTTTTGTGATATTTATTATTCAAGACTTACCAACATAGCCGGTATGTTTCTTCGAATCCCAGGAGACACCGTGCGGTGCCTCAGCAGTCACGTGTACCTCCAACGTGATTGCGTCGTCCTTTATGTAACCCTTCTCTGGATCCAAAACATCGTTCCATGCCATGAAGTGAGAGAAACCCCAGTCGTTCTCTTTACTGGAGATATTACAAAGAAATTTATTTATAGACAAAATTTAGTACTTACTGTTTATATTATTATAAGTTATTTTTAAGGAAGGCAGGATATACATAATAAAGCCTGTCCGTCGTTACTAAGTCGCTGCGAACTTAGGGTCGGCAAAGAATTGACGGAGCGAAGAGCATAGCGGTTTTCACTGCCTACAAACAAACTCGAGCCATACGGTGTTGTTGTAAAGTTAGAAATAAGTAAATAACCCTAAGTCGGCGTTCCCACGAGCGTAATAAAATCGCGGCGGGATTTTATCGCGCACTGGATTTTCAACTCTCCGTTGTTGAGCCGAGCGTTGAGAATCCAACCTAACAAAAACAGAGTGCATCCCAGCGCGACGCAAAACACACTGTTGGATTTTCAACTGCCGGCGCTAAGCAGAGAGTTGAAAATCAAGTGCGCGATAAAATCCCGCCGCGATTTTATTACGCTCGTGGAAACGGGGGTTAACTGCTTGCCTTTATAAGGCCGGCCACATACAGTCGAAATTCCGTTTCGAAGGCAGCAAATTCATACAAAATATGGCACAGGCCACTATGTGGAATTTCGAATCGGAGAAAATTTCGAACGGAGAACTGTGCTGCCTTCGAAACGGAATTCCGAACGTGAACGTTTTATGGCACTTATTTTGGATTTCATTTCACTATAATAATGCAATATTGAAAACCCCGTTTATTTGATATTTACCTAGTCGGAGCCGGCTCTTACGAGAAAAGCGCAGGCCACACTGGGAATGAAGCTAAGTTTAGATCCGCTCATGTAGCTACCGCGTCTTTTCATGCTTTTCATATATGAGCGAATCTAAACGAACTTAGCTTCGTTTCCAGTGTGGCCTGCGCTTAATTCTTGTAAAATGTCCATGAACTAAACTTCGTAGGGCTATTCCCGCGGAAGTTAAGTTCATCGATATTCTACATCTTTTAAAACATGTTATCAAATCATTAAATCAACTAAAATTATCCAGCCTTCGGGCGTAAATATGGCACAACGAGTTTAAAAAAAGTTTGGCCTTGTAAAGCGTCTCTGTCACTAATACCTGTGTGACAATCTCTCTGAAGCTCGATGTGTCTTATTTACGCCCGGGCGCAAATAAATGCATATTATTTGTCCAAAAAAATCAACAAACCTATAAAACAAATGTTGGATCTTCCTGAAGAAAGGTTCAGTCTCTGGCTTGTGGGAGATCAGTCTTAGTTCTGCCATTGCATAGCATGACCAACTCGAAGACTCGCTCTCGCCATTGCACTGGAGGAAGAACCCTAAGGACTTCTGTTGTTGACGATCCGGGGACGGAGCTTGCCGAGGCATGACCATGATCTTCCATGGAAGGTTCCGGACAAAGCACGCCGGGGACAACACAGAATCTTTCAAATTCCTGAAGTTCTGTACCGTAAAACGGAATGTCGTTTCTGACCGCGCCTCATC
Source organism: Cosmia trapezina (assembly GCA_905163495.3). NCBI lineage: Eukaryota > Metazoa > Arthropoda > Insecta > Lepidoptera > Noctuidae > Cosmia > Cosmia trapezina. Next base: position 10,360,300 of record LR991030.1, read on the forward strand.
ATCTTCCATTTCGGTATCAAGACAAGCCAGCTGTGGAGGTAAACATCCTGCTAATACTATTCTTAAATTGATGTGTGTTAAACTTATGTTGATGCATATTTTTGAAAGTGAATTTAATAGCATAAATTACTTTCTCTTTCCTTTTACGTTCTGAATTTCAGCCACGAGATTACAAAGAAACACGTCGAATTATGAGAGCTATCAAAAAAGGTAAGTAGTTGAAAGTCATGAAGACAGATATATCACAAGGACTGTTATGTCGCGAATGCGTGTCACTGTCTTTTAAATGTATCATCTAAGTCTAACCATCATATACAATACGACTATAAGACGTAGGCGTTTTTAACAGGATAACATGTTTCACACTAACTGCTATAGCATTCAAATGATATGCCCTTATATGGCCTTAAATGTTGTATAACATCGTAAATATTCGCACATCACTTATACAGTAACATGCGAATTCGTGATACTAGTATTATCTGATAAATTAGAACCCAATCTCTGTTTATCAGACCCTGCAGATACTTTGAGATTTAAATGTGCTTCTGTCTCTTTCACTCCTTAATTTGGTTTTCAATGAGGTGAATAGCAAACTGTGTTGATCTCTTGGGAATTTATTAAATGGATACTGTTTGTAAATAAACAATAAGAGAGAAGAAAATTAGGGATATCCATTGTTACTTGTATTCTTTAAGTTTTTTTATTCTGCATACCAAGTGAGGCATTCCAATTTCGAAGACATGCTTTGAAGTAAGGAAGGAAATATAGCAATCTGACACAATAAAAGTAATTTGAATATCTGCCTTGAAATTTCAGACAGATATATTTATTTTAATAATGGTGGTAACGTAATAATTGATTGTCAGACTTGACAATCTCTCTGAGGCCATCACAATGGGGACTAAAGAATCATCCCAATGTGAGAGATAGATGTAGCTACACAAGATGCATATCACCATCCCTTTCTTACAATAGAACAATGATGGTTTTCATTACCAGAGTGATTGTTCCATCTCCCTTACTCACCGGCATGTCTGAAGATGTGGTCTCCTGATTCTTCATAACCTCACCCATGACTACCTCGCCGTTGGGACCTTTCATAAGATCGTCCTCCCAGGTCTTGTCAGTGACAGTGTCTACAGTTTCCACTGCAACAGAAGACATACAATTACATTATTTCTAAGCTCCATTCCAATTATTTGCTTATATAAGATACTAGGTTTTGCCCGCGGCCTCGCCCGCGTGGAAGTCGGGAATTATCACACAGGAACATACTACTGGGATAAAAAGTATCCTATGTCCTAATCCAGGTCAAGGTTTACACATATGCCAAATTTCATCCAAATCCGTTCAGCCGTTTTAACGTGAAAGCGTAACAAAACAAACAAACAAACTCACTTTCGAATTTATAATATTAATAGGATAAGATGAAATCTTGTAACCAAACTACATGATGATTCTGTGGATGAGTGAAAATTCTGTGTAAAATCTCTAAAATACTTTGGAGCACAATATTTTTTTCATATTGCTTTTGTAAACAAAAAACAGATGTTTTAGTTTCTACATAGTTGTTTTGCAGTGTGCCTACTTATTTTGCTTTTTATTCAAAAACTATAAAAAATAACTAAAAATAAAAAAGAATAACTGCAAAACACATGTTACCTCTATTTGATTTGGATGTACAACTCACTAAAGTAAACTTAACAATTAAAATAGAACACAGCAACTATTCAGGAGAAACAGATCTGTCCATTGTTTTACAGATATGAATTTTGACATTTATTGTCAACTTTGACAAAGTATTAGAAGAAAAAATATTTATAATTTTATATGAACCAGTTTTTTTTTTCATAAATAAAACTTTTTAGTCTAGTCAGTCAATCAGTTTGGTTGCATTGCAACAAGTCATTGCATCAAGTTTGGTCCAGTCCAGCATTCTTCAGTTTCAGTAAGCTGGGTAGTATGATAACTTCAATGTTTAAAAAATCTGTCTCTCACCAAGCAGGACTTTAGGTGCAGGATGCTTCACAGCTGTCTGCCCACTAACTTCATTGTTTCATCAAAAATAATACAGTGCTTCCTTCAACTTAGATGCAGTATGACTTCTATTCTGACATACAGGTTCTTACCTATGTAGTTTGGGTTTCAGAGGCTTCATATTTTTGTAACTCAAATTTATTTTTCAATAAAAATTATTATTATTATTGCATTCTACATTATTTCTAAATACATCACATGGTTCAAATAAGTGTTTCATCATTACTTGGAACTCTACTTACAAGCTTTTTCATTCATTCACATTTTGTGCTTACTTATCAAATTAAATTCACTTGCATCAACTCATTATTCATTATTTTATTAAATTGAACACAACCAAATAGTTCAAGTAGGTACTTATGACAAAGCAGGATATCTGAAACCATGTAAACTGATCAATGAATTAGAATGAACAAACATAACATGCTTATCTACATTACAGAATGATAAAAAGATAATCAATAAATTCTTGTAAGTTGACATGATCACAAGTTTTTGACATGACAGCTTTGTTTATTTTTATGTTTTTTTTTTAAATTCTCACCAGTTGGCAGTGCTACAAATTCATTCATGCACGTAAAGATCACATTGACATTTGAACACACTGAGGTAACCTGCACTCATGTATAAGTAAATACAGTAAGCACAACATCTAACAAACTAGATATTTTTAGACAATGATAAACAAAAACACTAATTCAATTAAATTATAACCCAATTCAATATTATTACACAAATGAAAAATGCATGTAGACAAAGATATTCTATAATTAGATATTTTCGTTTCACTCTCAGGACAGCGACTTGCACTTTTGAAACAAAGAAAGCAACACTCCAAATCTAATATGTGAACACTCCAGTACACATTTTTATCATAGCTTTACACTGCAGTGATTATCATTTGTCACAAAACAGGTATTACAAATTAAACAATGTCAACTTAATTAATACAGTTTGAGGTTATGTAGGGTAATCTGGTTAACAAAATACAAGTTCAATAACATTTTGTAAATTCATGTAATAAGCAATTTATAAAATGTGGCCATGATGAGTAATGGTTTCATTTGATATGTTTTTAGAGATTACCTGGATGTGTGTGGGTGAAACAGAAGATTACAATGTAAATATTGTGACATCACTAACCATCTTGAGTCTCCATCTCCTCCACCTGGTTGACATTGGAGTCGTGCTGCTGCTGCCTGTCCGGTGCAGGCGTGTGGTTCATGTTAGCCGGGCGCGCCACGGGGGACTCTCGCCCACTACTCTTGGTTATTTCCTGAACAAATATTCCACCATAAGAATAGACTGTACGCGCACAGCTTATTCACACTTATGACGTCCGACCGAACTCCGATTACTGCACTTCACGTACCTCTAACGCTAGGGGATTGCTCCCTTTGAACTTGGTGATTATCCGAACTTTTCTCATCAACTCGGGTGCCCTGCGTGTAAGGGTTTTTAGTTGTCTTCAACGTTATGCTGTTAATTTTCAAAGAGTGTTTACTAGCGGCGCGGCCGATGTCTGCAAATTTCAACACAAGGGCCCGATAATAGATAGGAACGCTAATAGCACATTCCTAATCTTATAATCATTGCCAGATTAAGTAGATCACTCTGTTTTATAGTGGTTAAACAGGTATATTCTACAACGTATCCGGGAAAAGACTTATTTTCGCGAAAATAAACAAAATGGTGGATGTTAATTTAATTTCTGGCTTCGGATGTGTGGCCCGGTTTGATCGACGAATGCACCATTTTATCATTCTCTCACATTCACCATAGTGTTGTAAGCGTCATGAAATATTTCGGTTATTTTATTATTTATTTTGAAAATCAAATAAGTTTATATTCGATAAATTGAACTGACCTCAAGTGAAGTTAGACTTTTTAAATGAAATATCACATAACACTTAAATTTTACGAGTCTCACGCACATAATTGATCAGTTTATTCGAAACCATTTTTTGTTAACAATTTGTATTATTTTATTTGCATTACTTCGTTGTTTATTTAATGTAAAGCGATATCTTAAAATAAAACTGTTTACTACAATACAGTTTATTTCCAATTACTTCAAAGAGTTCAAAAACCGATCATTATTTATCGGTTTTATGAAAACATATAATATGAGAATAATTCTAATCTGTGGAGAATAATGCTACCAGCAAAGAAATTCTTGAATTTTTCCTCAAAATGGTCTTTTCGTTCTTGTAAACCGTTGTAAACCGTTGAAAACTGTATTTTAGGGCGATTTGTGGTTTTTTTTTGCAAGCTTTTTTTTTCCTGCTTTTTTTGTTCTAGGAATGATAGTTAAAACATTTTTTTTGGATTTCCGCGAGAATTTTTTGAGGTATTTTATTTTGGCTTCTAAAGCTTGCGTTGGTTACTAGAACGGAAACAATAATACCAAATAATACTAGAAGGCGTACAAATCAAACTGAACGAATGGAACAAACAAGATGTATTTCAATGTTTTTACTGTAGACCAAATAATGTACTCTGTGCTGTAGACTATGTAATTTTGACTCTGTCAGATTGACAGTTTATTTTGTTTGACATTACAAACTTGTGCCTCAAATGGCCTCAATTCCTCAAACGTTTTCCGGTTTGATTTTTGTAAATAAATCAACAAATAAATAGAGTTTGGATTTCCTCAATTCCACGAAAATTAGCTAGAAATGTAACTAAACTTAAACAATTCAAAAGTAATTATGTTTCCCATAAATCACAAAACTATATTCGTTCTCGACCACACACCTTACTTCGGCATATCATCAGATAATCCGATAGACTTCGATGTCCCGAAAAACCGGGGATACCTTCCAGTCCCGCCGATCTGCAAATCTTTGTGGACGTGTAGTGTTGAAGCGGCTGTTGAGTACTGCCGGATAGTATGGGACCTATTTCCTGAAGGAAAACTGGTAAGGATCACCTGTAGCACTCCGGTTGCTGTCGATTGGAACGATTACTTACTTACGCCGTCGAACGGCCCAGCTAGCAATAGTTCCAATCGACCCAGTAACTGTGTCTGTTACCTCGTAACATGAACCTCAATAACATTGCCTGCCTTTTCATGTTCAATATTACTGTCACTGTTCCTTTAAATTTATACTCATCGCAAGTAAACTCGATTTTAAGTTACTGTTCACACAAGAGTAACTGTTAGCACTAACCTAGCCTATTATTCCTGTTTGGTGTAAGTATCATCAATACTTGTGATATTGGTGGCAAGATGTAATAGTTTTAAGAATCTCTTAAAGGTTAGGTTGCAGCTCTAAATGTTATATGATTTATTTTCTGTAAGTAGTTTTGTACAAACACTTTTACACATCAATCATATTTTTAATAACCAGATGAGGTTGGCGTTTCCTATCTGACTACTCTGAGAAGAAAGGCCGAAATAAACTCAGAGGTCACAGTCTCTTTTAAAGTCCAGACATAATATTGGTCAGATCATGTGAAGACCATATAGATTTCTGTCTGAAATGGTCTTTTGAGGAAAGAACCTGCACACAGATTGAGTGGACCTGTCCAGTCAGTGCACGCATTTTGCATGCTTAGTGGAATACTGACTTAACTCAAAAAGACGATTTTTGGGAAACAGAAAAAGAAGATCTTTCTATGAGGACTTATCCTATTTGTTGATGCATAAAAATAAAACTGATTTATTAATCATTAATGCTTGTATTTTGAACATCTATGATTAACTATTGATGAGATCTGAATTTAAAAAAAAAAACAGTAATAAGTTCTATCTATTTTTTCTGACCTAGCTACTAATGGGTCAATGTTCCATTAAGCATGCGATTTGTCAGTAATCGTGCAGCTCAACTCGAAACTTAAGGAGCTCAACAATCTTATAAATCAATGTTTATATAAGTAATTTTGAATTTAGCTAGCTAGAGCCTGCCCTGTTTTTTCTGCAATTACTGAAGCAAGCTATTTGCTTGATATGGTTGCAATGATCCTTTAACCTGTCAAACAATCACCTACTAGAACCCTTGCATGTAAGCACTCAAGTGTATTTTTCTTATTATACAACATGTGTTGGGTTAACAAAGTTTAATAATACTCATTATATTATTTTGCTCATTTGTAAAACTACTTTTATTGTTTATTTCAGGTTCGGTTTGTTGTGAGTGATAATACTGCTCACATGCTAAATACATGGGCTGTGGCACAACAAAACTTAACACATGTAAGTAAAGCATCCCTCACAGTACTTTTAGGCAAAAGTATCTTTAGTAGCTGAACCCAAATTTTGCCAGTTATGTTTTAGTCCCATATAATAGTGGGTGAACCTATTGCCACCGCACCAACCATGTACAAATCCAGACTCAGGGCTGGTATTGAGAAATTCCTGATTGAAAACTCTGACAATAATTTACCGGACCCAGGTATCCCAGGACCTTTTGCTCAGTAGTAGTTCTTGAGACCACATGACCAACAATGCAGTTTCATACAAAAATATAACCATACCAAACCCTTTCGAAGTGGCTTTAATATTCCCTGAAGGTATTCTTTAACACTTTCAAGGACACTAAACAGCCATAGCAGTCATAAAAATAAAACTTCTATTGTGTCACATTCAATGTCCATGAAAGTATTACGGCCTGGGCCAACCGTACCACTATCAGCGGTAGCTTAGCGTGGTGCAGCTAGTGGTAAGAACAAATATACTAGAGTGCATGAAGCCACTGCGTGCGGCACATGCTTCATACATTTTAGTATATTTGTTCCTACCGCTCGCCGCCTCGCGCTAAGATACCGCTTGTAACCTAAATGTTGAGTGGTGGATGGTATGTCAAAGTCAAATAATTTATTTCAAGTAGGCCATGAAAAGACACTTTTGGACATCGTAATTTGCAAGAAAATAGAATTGATTCTATAATGCTAAGATGTCCCAAAGGTTTTGTATTGAGAAGAAAGGTCAAGAAGAAACTCCATAATAATATGTGAATTACTATGGAATAAATTAACTACTTATAGGTAAAAAGTATTAAAAAAAACAAGCAATGACAGATAATTATGGTCAACTTAATATATTTGTCATAGCTACTGAATGGATTATGTGTGGTGGGACCCGTACGAAGAGGCGCGGGGGGTGACGTGGAGGGACTGGTAGCCGCTATTGAAGCATTAGCTGAACCTTCGCCTGATCAGATCTCTAGGCCTACTGAGAGACACTTTCAGAACCGGTAAGTGCTGACAGAGACAAGTGATGTATAAAAAAGAAAATTACTGATAATTCAAGAAAGTATTCACTTCGGGAATCATCGTCTTTCATCGGAAATACGAACAATCTAAAGCTGGGTACAGATTATTTGCAACACAACATGTAAAACCTAAAGTAACAAGCAATGCAACATTTTCCATACATTTTAGTGATCATTTTCTTTTACAATACTTATTCTTTACAGTTCCAACTGAAACACCACAAGCTTCAGAAACATGTTTTTGAGCTTTTTGAAAATAACAATACCTTTCTTTCTTGAATCCATTGGCTTCCTGTAAAAAATACAAGTATATGCTGAAAATTATCTGTCGTGCCTGCGACTTTAGCAGCTTTCCTCCCATTTTTAAAATAAATTATATTAAGTTAAAAGAGTTATAAAACAACTCTAGGTACCTATATACTTCCAAGTCGAGTGAGAGCGTCTGGTCTTTACCAAGTAGTGCAAAGGGCAACTGATAAAAATCCGACGACTGACGAAACACGAAGTTTGCCGAGGGATATTAAGAAAATAGTTTTACTGTACTTGCCTATTTTGTATTACCATGATTACAAAATTATTATTGTTAACAACTCTAAACTTTTGAGTGACAAATTTATTAATATCCCACACCTTCAGTCGTACTGCGCATCCCCACTTTTTTGCCAAATTGGGTGGCCATTAAGTACTGTAGTACAAATCTTAGAAGCTTTGCCTCTGTGACTCTGTGGCGCGACTTTCGTGCTAATTCGGAAGCACGGAGATTACTGATGCGCATACCTTTTCTGGTTCAACTGTCGTTTTTTGGCATTATTAGTACGTAAAACAAAAACACCTAATAAATGCTTATTTGCTTATGCCAAAAGGGCCTCAGCTCAGCATATTATCAGATGGCAGCACTAGGTATGTACAGTCGAGTGGTCGAGGCCTATCTGACGGACAGGGCCGTCATCTACCCCGGTCATCAGGGAGAGTGGAACCGGCGAGAGATGTCGTGCGGTGACCCACAGGGATCGGTCCTGGGGCCGCATTTGTGGGACATCGGTTACGACTGGGTGCTGCGCGCCGACCTTCCCTAGCGGCGTCAGCGTGATATGTTACGCTGACGACACGCTGGTCCTGGCGCAGGGGAGGTCGCACCAGGCGGCGGCTGGTTTAGCGACACGCGTGGGTGCGATAGTCGTGGAGAGGATCCGGCAGTTGGGACTCTAGGTGGCCCTGCACAAGTCCGAGGCCATGTGTTTTCATGGTCCTCGGAATGCGCCACCGTCGGGTTCCCAAATAACGGTAGGAGGGGTTCACATCGGAGTCGGGTCGACGATGAAGTACCTGGGACTCGTCCTCGACAGCCGGTGGAACTTCGTGGAGCATTTCCGACGTTTGGCTCCCAGACTGGAGCGGGCTGGGGCTGCTTTGAGGCGGCTCCTGCCCAATCTGGGAGGTCCAAACGCCTCCTGCCGGAGGCTCTACGTGGGGGTCGTGCGGTCCATGGCCCTTTACGGAGCACCGGTGTGGGCGCGTTCCCTAAGGCTGCGGCCAGCCCAACGGTTGAACGCGTCCCAGAGGGTCATGGCCATCCGGCTAGTCCGGGGATACCGCACGGTCTCCCGGGAGGCGGCGAGCCTCCTTGCCGGATTGCCGCCGTGGGATCTGGAGGCAAAGGTCCTCGCGCACGTGTGGGAGTGGCGCGAGGAGGCGAAACGCCGGGGCGTAACTCCGCTGCCGCGAGAAATCACGGTACAGCGGACAGAGCTCCGGCGGGATCTCATGGCGACATGGAGAGCGCGACTGTCGCAACCCAGCGCTGGGCACGCCACAATTGCGGCGATAAGTCCCCTCTTTGAGGAGTGGTTAGAGGGGCGCCACGGCGTCCTCACCTTCCGCCTGACGCAGGTCCTCACCGGACACGGCTGTTTCGGGAGGTTCCTGTTTCGCATAAGGCGGGAGGAAACGCCCGGGTGTTTCCACTGTGTGGATCGCCCGGAGGACACGGTGGAGCATACAGTGGAGGTCTGCCCGGCTTGGGCAGAGCACCGCCGTGTTCTCACGGAGGCGATCGGCGGCGGCGATCTCTCGCGTCCGAGCCTGGTCCAGGCCATGGTGCGGAGCGAGAGTGCATGACAGGCCGTCACCTCCTTCTGCGAAGCAGTGATGCTCGCGAAGGAGGAGGCGGAACGCGTGAGGGAGAGGCAGCCTCACGGCCTCAATCGCCGCAGGAGACGCCCTGGGCGGCGGGAATCGCGGGGCGATTTCCGGCCACCGTAGGCGCGGGCCTGCGGACAGTGAGCAGCGGGTAGTTCGCCGTCCGGTAAGGACCAGGCCCGAGTCGACGGCGCGTTGTGTTCCACGCGCGCCTCAAAGAGATGTCAGCAAGTGATGGGCTCCAATAGGGCCGACGCCGCTGGGGTCGCGGGTTGTTTGAAGAAGATATCGCGGCTCTGGCATAGGCAACTGAAGGAACACGGGTGGGTTTTAGTCAGTAAAAGTCTGACACGCCCTTCCGCTCCACCCAGAGCGGGAGAAGTTATTTGATGATTTCCCACCCTCAAAAAAAAAAAAAAAAAAAAGGTATGTACAGTACGACACAACTTAGATGTAGCATAGATTTAGTTATATGACTTTACATGTTATTGCGTATGCGTAAAGATCATTTTCGCCTAAAGCTGTAATAAAGATTGGTGATGTTGAAAGCGCACTCAGTTCGGATCGTGATGGGTTTTACGAATTTTGCCGATGCATCTAAGTTGTGTCGTACTGTAACTGATGCTGATTTTCACCTGAAGCTCACATACCACATATAAGTAAAGGCAAATATTAGATGGTGTGATTTGTAAGTATTTGTAGTTGAGAATTTGTATCATAATATCTCTAGGTACTCGAATATAATTTGGGGTGCAGCACACGTTTCAATGCAAAACTATGATGATAAAAAATGTGAAAAGTTACAAAACGGCGTGTGAGCAGTGTGTAAATAGGGGTCCATGCACATGTACACACATAAGTACTTATACGCCGAGTCATGCGTAAGCAGGACGTTCTTGGCCACGCCTTACCATCAGCCCACCCACGCTCACTTAATTTGTTGTGGACCTATTTCATCAACCTAAATTAAGCTTTTATACGTTTAATCACAATAAATTCGAAACATTATTTTATTACGTTTCAGCGGCCGCGTAATTTGTATAACAAGCGCCAGAGACAATGATTCTATTAAAAATCTTAAAGACATTGCTCATAACACGATTGTTCAAATAAACAAGAAGGCGACTTTGGCTCAGCCTGCCAGTACTACTGAGTCTACTAGTACGACGCCACAGTAAGTATAACATGGAAGTTAAGGACGCTATTACCAGTGGGTAGTCAAATCATTCGTTTTTTAAACAAAAGTATGTTTATTGAAGTGACGAATCACTTCGGTACATTTATTGAGAAACTGTACCTATCTAAAATTATATTTATAGTTTAGAATCGTACCATGCCACATCTATAGCAACAATTCGGCCAAAAAACATTGTAAGAATGCAAAGCATTTTATTTGATAAACATACTTTTGTTTAAAAAAATTATGATTTGAATATCCACTTGTAATAGCGTCCTTAATTGGCAGATGGAATAAAAAATGTTTTATAAATAAATATCTTTAATTTTTTTAATTAAGTATATAACTGCTTATAGTGGCAGCATCATAAGCATTCCAAATCTAACTTGTACCTTGAATTTCAGGACCCTAGTGATACATTACTGCCATATAGTAATAATAAATGTTACACCAGAGAATGCTGATACTAGAGTAACAAATCAACCACTAACAGAGGTTAGTTTTCACAAATAAATGTCCACTATCTGCTGGCAAAAACCACCCTTGAACTGAAGTCTTTCTCAGACCGCGACGCTTAAAAAGCTGGAGGAAACTTAAATAATATTGAACTATTCCAGATAGCAGGTGGACAGATAGGTGTAGAAGTGATAGTGTCAAGAGCAAGTGCTTTAGCCAATCTATTGGGACGGTTGGTGTTGCCACATTATAAACTTGCTACTACCACTGTCACTGGTATTCCTATGAAGGTACGTTTTATTTTACTACTTAATTCGACTTTGAGAGATTAATCTGAAATATTAATGTTATTATTTGTAATTTTATAGGAGGAACAAAACGCCAGTTCTAGTGCCAACTATGACGTAGAGATAATCCACGCATTAGATGCTCACGCAGGTCTTAGAGCGTCGCAAACGCCTGCTGAAGCTTTAGAATCGGTAAGTAAACTAAAACGATAACTTGCTAGCAGCTTCTGAATCACAAAGCCTTCTCTCTGGACAAGTGGACAAGGGCAAGTGTTGTTATAATATTACATTACATAACATCACGCCTGAATTACGACAGCATAAATTAATATTAAATAACAGGATATGTATTCCCATAGCATAAATATTACATAACATAACATCACGCTTGTATTCCCATAGCATAAACATCACATAACATAACATCACGCTTGTATTCCCATAGCATAAATATTACATAACATAACATCACGCTTGCATTCACATAGCATAAATATTACATAACATAACATCACGCCTGTATTCCCATAGCATAAATATTACATAACATAACATCACGCTTGTATTCCCATAGCATAAATATTACATAACTTAACATCACGCTTGTATTCCCATAGCATAAACATCACATAACATAACATCACGCTTGTATTCCCATAGCATAAATATTACATAACATAACATCACGCTTGCATTCCCATAGCATAAATATTACATAACATAACATCACGCTTGTATTCCCATAGCATAAACATCACATAACATAACATCACACTTGTATTCCCATAGCATAAATATTACATAACTTAACATCACGCTTGTATTCCCATAGCATAAACATAACATAACATAACATCACGCTTGTATTCCCATAGCATAAATATTACATAACTTAACATCACGCTTGTATTCCCATAGCATAAACATCACATAACATAACATCACGCTTGTATTCCCATAGCATAAATATTACATAACATAACATCACGCTTGCATTCCCATAGCATAAATATTACATAACATAACATCACGCTTGTATTCCCGTAGCATAAATATTACATAACATAACATCACGCTTGCATTCCCATAGCATAAATATTACATAACGTAACATCACGCTTGTATTCCCATAGCATAAACATCACATAACATAACATCACGCTTGTATTCCCATAGCATAAATATTACATAACTTAACATCACGCTTGTATTCCCATAGCATAAACATCACATAACATAACATCACGCTTGTATTCCCATAGCATAAATATTACATAACATAACATCACGCTTGCATTCCCATAGCATAAATATTACATAACATAACATCACGCTTGTATTCCCATAGCATAAACATCACATAACATAACATCACGCTTGTATTCCCATAGTATAAATATTAATTATCAGGATAAATATTACATAATATAACATCACGCTTGTATTCCCCGAATTGTTGGGCAGAAGTGTAGGTACCCATCTCACTCGCATTTCGTTAGTTACGTTATCCCATTTAGTTGATAATTAACTTCATATGCGTATGTCATATAAAGTGAATCTCACACAGCGCTGAACCATTGTACAAAACAGCTAGAGACAATAATACAGCCATAGGACCTTTCCCCTTATCACTTTGACGGTTGAAGTTCATATAAAGTAATGTCACCAGGTGGTACTCCGGTGGTGGACGCCTCGTGGGGCGGAGGGCGGCGCGTCTGGCTGCTGCGGCTCCCTGTGGCGCGTCACACCGGCTGACGTGGCCTCCAGACCCTCCGCCTGCCTTGTCAACTTCCTGCTCAATGGACGCTCTGTCACTCTTGAAGTACCCAGGTAACAAGCGTTTCCACTAAAAGGTATTAAGAAATTATAACGTAAACGGTTAACGTTTATGTTCAACGAACACGTTACCCCGGGACCGATTGCTGTCAATGGCGGTGGTCTCAAGGTTGTTCGAGAATACGTTTACCTGGGGCAAACTCTGCAGTTTGGTAAGAACAACTGAGAGGGAGGCTAACAGAAGAATTCAGCTGGCCTCGGCAGCGATTGGGAAGCTTCGTTGAGTCTACTCGTCACGTATTCCACAGAGCCTAAAGACTAAGATCTTCAATCAGTGCGTCCTGTCTGTTACGACTTACGGAGCCGAAACGTGGACACACACGGTTCGGCTGGTCCATAAATTCAAGGTCGCTCAGCGAGCTATGGAACGGGTTATGCTTGGTGTCTCTTTAAGGGATCGAATCCGCAAGGAGGTGATCCGACAGAGAATCAAAGTTGTCGACATCGCTCACAGAATAAGCAAGCTGAAGTGCCAATGGGCCAGCGATATTAGCCGCAGAACCGACGACCGTTGAGGTTGAGGAGTTCTTGAGTGGAGATCGCGAATCGGCAAACGTAAGGTAGGACGCCCTCAGTCTAGGTGGAGCGACGATCTTCGCAGGGTGGCTGGTAGTAACTGGATGAGAAGTTGCCGAAAATCGAGTTGAATGGCCTGCAAAAGGAGAGGCCTATGTTCATCAGTGGACTGCTATAGGCTGATGATGATGATAAACGTAAACGAAACAAAAAGAGAATGAAAGGACGATAAAGGTGGCGTTCTGTAGTTTCTGCCTTTCACTACGGGAAGTACGCGTGAGTTTATATTTCAAACTAGCACTTCCCGCGCGGCTTCGCCCGCGTTGATGTCGGATAACATCCCACGGGAACGTACTACCGGGAATTCCTTCCTTATTCCTTGTCTACATTATAAAGGGAATCCCTGTGCAAAATTTCAGCTTTCTAGGTCCAAAGGTTTGGGCTGAGCGTTGATGAGTCAGTCAATCAGCCAGTCAGTCAGGACTTCTCTTTTTATTTATATAGATGACTGCCTTATTGGTGTCGTGGTCGCAAGCTCGACTGATGAGCGCGGGGTTTTGGGTTCGATTCCCAGGTTGGGCAGTGTTATTTAGGTTTTTCCATTAGGCATGTCTTAGTAACAGCCGGGAGTTTGGTAGTTGGCGGTGTGGCTTAACGTGCTTTCCGTGCCTCGGAAAGCACGTTAAGCCGTTGGCACTGCGCCTGATCTCTCTCCTAGACTAAGAGGTCACAGGGTTTTTCATAACGATCATGGATACGGTTAGATTTACTTCGATGGGTTGTAGAGTAGTCCCCTATTGTGAATGACGTCGGTCTGCCTGCTCTGAGTGGTTGCAACTTCGAGTTATAGCGCTTACAAGAGGCGTCATTGTTGCGAAAAAAAAACGAGCAGAGAAATAGTCAGTTTTGGTACACATTCAAAGTATGGCGTCTCCGCAGCTGAAACAAGTTGGTCTGCCGGCTCTCAGTGGTTGCATTTCAGAGCTATGATGCGCGCAACATTGTTGCGAAAAAAAAACGATAAGAGAAATGGTCAGTTTTAGTACCCCTTCGAAGTATGGTGTCTCCACAGGTGAAATGAGTTGGTCTGCCGGTTCTCAGTGGTTGTATTTCAGAGCAATCGTTGTGTGTGCAAGACGCTTATTTGTGGAGAAAGCCTAAAAAATACATCGAAAAAGTTCACAATAGGCGAATTTTTCAAGTGCACGCCGGCCGGTGTCGTACGCACCCTACACCTGCGCCGAGAAGCACCCGCTGCGCGACTGTCCCCCCTGTAAAGGAATAGGGAAAAAGCTAGAGGTGTCAATAAGAGAAATGGTCAGTTTTAGTACCTATTCGAAGTATTTTGTCTTCACAGGTGAAAAGAGTTGGTCTGCCGGCTCTTAGTGGTTGTATTTCAGAGCTTTGTTATACGCAAGGCGCTTAGTTATAGAAAAATTCAACTTAACGGTAATCAATAAAATAAAGAATGAAATCGAACAAATCCAATTTTTAATAATTCAACTTATTACTTTGTGTAAATCACAGATTAATAATTTTGTTGAATATAGCTAATGAAACTACTCAAAAAATATAGAATGTTAGAAGTAAGTAAATATTTAACTCTAAATATATAATGTTCGTTAATGTTAGTCTTAGCTATATTCTACAAAATGATTAATCTATGATTTACCCAAAGTAATAAGTCGAATTATTGAAAATTGCATTTGTTCGATTTCATTCTTTATTTTATTGATTACCGTTAAGTTGATTTTTTCTATAAATAAGCGCGTTGCTATACGCAAGGCGCTTAGTTATAGAAAAATTCAACTTCAATTCAATGCTCTGAAATAGAACGACTAAGAGCCGGCAGACCAACTCGTTTCACCTGTGGAGACACCATACTTTGAATAGGAACTAAAACTGACCATTTCTCTTATTGACACCTCTAGCTTTTTCCTTATTCCTTTACAGGGGGGACCGTCGCGTAGCGGGTGGTGCTCGGCGCAGATGTAGGGTGGGGGTACGACAACGGCCGGCGCGCACTTGAAAAATTCGCCTATTGTCCCGTTTTTCGATGTATTTTCTAGGCTTTCTCCACAAATAAGCGTTGTATACACAACGATTGCTCTGAAATACAACCACTGAGAGCCGGCAGACCAACTCGTTTCACCTGTGGAGACACCATACTTCGAATAGGTACTAAAAGTGACCATTTCTCTTATCGTTTTATTTTCGCAACAATGTTGCGCGCATCATAGCCCTGAAATGCAACCACTGAGAGCCGACAGACCAACTTATTTCATCTGCGGAGAAGCCATACTTTGAATGTGTACTAAAACTGACCATTTCTCTGATCGTTTTTTTTTCGCAACAATGACGCCTCTTGTAAGCGCTATAACTCGAAGTTGCAACCACTCAGAGCAGGCAGACCGACATCATTCACATTAGGGGACTACTCTACAACCCATCGAAGTAAATCTAACCGTATCCATGATCGTTATGAAAAATCCTGTCACCTCTCGGTCTATCCGGTCGTGTCGGATTGCCGTCCCATCGGACTATGAGAGTGAGGGAAGAGAGAGTGCACTTGTATTTGCGCACACATTTGTGCGCTGTTATATCTCCCGCGCCGAAGGCTTGTCTCCATTGAGATTGGCTGCCATGGTCGAAATACGGTCTGGGGGACTATTTATTATTATTATTATCTGTACATATTAGAGCCTTGTGGCTAAGTAATAACAGCCGTACGGATCGACCCATCAGGTTAAGCTACGCTTGCCGGGGTTGGTCCGTGGATGGGTCCATTCATCTTTACATACCGAGACTCCTCCGTGCCTCGGAAAGCACGTTAAGCCGTTGATCCTGGCTGTCATTCGTGGATCTTTCAAAGTTGTTACGGGTTGTCAGAAGCTCGAAAGTCTGACAGCCAGTCTTACCAAGGGGTATCGTATTACCCAGTTACTGGGTTGTGGAGGTCAGATAGGCAGTCGCTCCATAAAAAATACTGTTATTCAGCTGCATCCGGTTAGACTGGAACTGGACTGGAATGTGTGACCGCCTTGTTTTTCTAAACTGCGCCACGGATTTTGATGCGGTTTGCACCATCATTTAAAGAATTTATTCCTGGAGGTGTATGTACACCTACAATACTTACATTAGTATTAAACTTATTTTTATAGAAAAGGCGGCGGCAGATCCGCGTCACATGTGTTAGCTGCTCAGGGTGGTGAACTGTGGATCGGTGCCTTAGGAGGACGCACGCCTTACGACGATCCTCCTGCTTTATCTGAAGGCGCCGGAGGACGAGTCACTGATTACAGGTATGTATAAAGCCTACAATACAACTTGTGTAGCTTGCAATATCGTGGAACGTCCCTGGACATCAAATCTTACTACATATATTTATAAGGAAAGTCATATACTTAAGGCGAATTTCACCAATAAAACTGAACGAGTTCAGCACATTTAAACCGCGTTCAAGAGATGTCAGTGTCACAATTGTTGTAGAATATTGATACTGACAGCTCTCGAACGCGGTTCAGATGTGCTGATCGAGTTTAGTTTCATTGGTGAAATCAGCACTTGAACGAAAAATTCCCGCAACATGCCTCTCTGCTATATTTTCATTGGCCATGTTGCAAGGAACAGGCGACGTTCACTGCATGTATTGCAGTGAGCATGAAAATTCCCAACCCGCATTTAAAATGGCCTCTTACAGAACGTTCACTGGTGACACTGATGACGCTGACTACCATAAGTTTGAAAACAACTGGAAACTTGAATCGATGTAATTTCAGATGTTTGATTTAATATTTTTCTGAGTACAGTACAATTTCGCTAATCCGGCACCAATTCAGACACAAGGATTAGTGGAATATTGGAAAATAATGCGAAATTTTCGCCTTTTTTAACCTCTTTAAAATTTCCATCTTCTAACCCAAGGTTCTTATGCCCAAGGTTCTTGTGTGTGTTGTTGTGTAAGGGTCTTATGTTTTCTATTATTAATAGATGAGCTTTATGTTTTATTGTTTTGATGTAATAATATTATATTACTACATCATTTTGTTGTACAAATAATTACTGTGTGGCTTTAATAATGTTATCATTATTAAAGCCACACAGTAATTAATTGATCTAATTCATGCATTCGTTTTATTCAATAAATTTTTCCCTAACATACTTCTAGAAACCATAATGACAAATTGAGCGTATTCAGAAACAGCAAAAGTCAATCTAAATCAATCTTGTGTTGACAGTTTCGGCGCACACTCGCGATAATATCGCCCACAAGGAAACTGACCTAGCAATACTAACTATGCGAACTGATACTGTACCGGATTACTGAACGTGCCAGTGTATTGAAGTGCCGGATTACCGAGAGTATTTTATTTATGTTTCGTACAGAATAAAAGAGTTCGGCGCTCTAATGCAACAGAACAGATTGCATCCGCTACGCGGCGCGGGCGCTAACGGGCGCGCGAGAGCGAGACTACAACGGCACACCACGTACTGGCCGCTTACTATATCCTCCACGCTCATATTTAATTTAGGATCGGTAAGTATTTTGCAAATACCACGCTTATTATTTTTTTGGTCAAAGACCAAAAAAAATTCTCGGTACCCCGTGGTCCCGGACCTTTAGAAGGCGTACGAGGCCCCGAAACCAACTCGCAGAGGCCCGTTAGACAATTTTCAGTGTTGAGGCACCAACGGACGATTATCCCTATTTGCTCTATGCACGTGCACCCAAGGACAACCCCCGGTTGGTGCAGGGCTATTGCAGAACATGGAAACAAAACTGTATAAAATGTCAGGGTTGTGACTTGCACACTCAATAATGGGCCCCCGGAAACAGTCGCTAGCACATAGTGACTTACCGACAAGGGGGCGACATTTCCTGAGGTGCTTGAGGAGTGGACAGGTATGTCACAGCTATCAGGACAATCCCGGAAGTACGGTCAAGATACCTACCAGCATCTTACTGAAATACTTTCTTCCCCCGAATACATTTACTCAAGCGGGCCAATAAAAGCAAGAAAGAGGTGGAAGCTCTGTTCCTCGTCAGTGGTGAACACGGAAAAGTCTTGTGAAGAACAAGACAAGACTTCTCCCGGGAGATAGAGTCCGTGGGTCGCTACTGCCCAACAGCTCGCCACATGCTGCCCTGCGGGTTTATGTCCCTTTGTTCTTCCCTCTGAGCTGTCTGGCTCCTTTCCTCAGACCTGTTTCGGCAAAGTAAACTCTACCGGCACAGACCCAGAGTTCAGGAGCAATCCATCCATATTTTCTTTATGCTTCCTCTGCCTCTCCATCCATCAACATGTATATTCATCACTCTTTTAGTCGCATGCGTTTCGTCTCTCCTCATCACATGCCCATACCAAGCCAAACAATTTCCTTTCAACTTTTTTGTTACGTGCGCCACTTTCAAACTTCCCCTTATATACTTATTTCTTACTTTATCCATTTCGTCTCTCCATACATCTATCTCAACATTCTCATCTCCGCTGCATGCAATCTTTTTTCGTCCGTTTTCTCCACGGCCCAGCATTTTGATCCATACTATACGACAGGCCTTACCAGGGACTAGTAGATTTTATCACAGTTAATTCCGGCGAATAATGTTCTCGCGTCGATATACTCCTATTGCCTTGTTGCATTTAGAATAAGCACGATTTAATTCACGCTTTCTTGACTTCGCTGAAGATAGTATCTTACCAGCCAGCATCTAATGGAATTTGAGTCGTGCGCAAAGCCTTCAACACAATGCCAAGTTCAGCTTTAAAAAATATGAATCTTTCTCAGGTACTGGAGCCGCTCACACGACTGGTGGTACAAGAGACGTTGACTGATGAAGAAGTGGATACGTGCAGAAATGTCCTGCTCTCACTATTAGGCATGGAGTCCCGTCATGAGTTCCCGACAGCGCAGCTACCTTCTAACATGAGGTATTACTCTACTTTATACTGTAGCTGATGATTTTATTGTGCTCGTTTTCTATAGTTGGTTTTTCTGTTGGTTTGTTTTCACTTAAACCTAGTGCAGGGGGTCTACTCCCTAAGCACGAAGTTCGTAGCATCGGGCGTTTAAGTTACGGGAGTTTCCTGCTCCGTATTACTTACGGACATTAGATCAGTTCGGGGCCCGAACTATGAATAAATAACAACGCGATTTGACAGTTCTCCCTACTCCCGATGTGTTTTTTGCCCGTCAGAAAAAGTTAATTTAGGTTTCACTCAGAAGTTTCGAACTACTTTTAGACGGGCCCTTATCTTTGTTGATGGACTTGGAGAGTAGCCCCCAGGACCTGACTTTGTCCCACTTGCTGGAATGTCATAACAAGTGGCCCAAGATTTGCACTTCTATCGAACTGAACTACGCCTACGAAATAAAATTATAGAAAAGAAGAAGTCTTTATGTAGAGCTTGTGTTCTCTGAAATGACGCGCCCCACTACCGCATTTGCCGTCGTGTACGTATACAAATTTAAGTAGTGGGGCGCGTCTTTTTAGAGTGGACAAGCTCTAGGCATAATTTTATTCTGTAACTTCGGAAATTGTTATTGGTCCGAAAATACACAATGTAAACTCTCTATAAATGACGCGTAACATCATGGACTTGCATGTGAAAAAAAAATCTTAATAATAATCTTAAATTTACTGACAGACAACGCACGGCCCAAGCCTAGTGCAAAGCCAAGGCTTAAGAGGAAAGGCGGGTGGCCAGACTTTTGAAAATTAGGTATTTTAACAAGGTATTGCTGTCGCTCTGCGAGCGCTCCGCCCTTGAATTCGTGCGATAAGGACAACTGCAGATCCGACTAAATAGCCTATGTAAAAAGTCACATTTCGAGGTTTGGCTCTCGCCTATTTCCTCCTCCAATATTGGACCAATTTAAAAGATATTTCATAAACTGAATAAGAAGGATATATACTATGCCCCTATGTTTTTCTTTTTTCGTTAATAGTTGTCAAATTGGTACACTAGGCGTCTGTTGACAGCGGTCTGAATAGGCAATTTTGAGCATTTTTGGAGGGTTCTAGTTCTTATAAAAATAAAATATCATCAAAAAGGAAAACATAGGGGCATACAAGTAACTGATATTTATATTTCTGTAAAAAATCATTGCTTTATGGTCATTAACCAGAAAGAAAACGGGCGAGAGCGTTTGTATCTTTTTGTATGGAGAAAAGAGCACTCACATTTCCTCTTAAGGGAGTGATAGTTGACACAGTTTAGAGCATTTTGAGCCGTACATATGTCTTAAACGAAGTATGTTTTGTTTATTTTTGGCCCAGTTAAAGTTGGTAATGTTGATAGGTTATTTTTTATTAAAGGTTTGCAGTTAAAAATTTAAAATAAAGCATACTTCGTCTATGACAAGTCAAAATGTGCAAATGGCTCAAAATGCTCTGTATAGTTTATCAATCAAAGTTGTAGTTAATGGTAGTGCATTTAATCTATCCGGGAATTTACTCAATTATATTATTCAATGAAGAAGTATGTTCAACAGGGGCAAGTCTTCGGGCCGCCGCGAGGAACAATGGCGGCAAGTGTGGGGCGAGCTCGAGGCGTTAGTTCGCGCACACGCCGCCGCGCCGCAACACCGCGCCTTGCTGAGAGTACTGCTTGACTGTAGGGCACATAATAATCATCCTTCTGACGGTAAGAAACTACTTATTTTATGAGTTTTGTGAAACTGTTTGAGATTTGGCTTGGGGCGTTTATATCTTTTGGAATGCTACCTCAGACTAAATAAAAAACCAAGACCTATAAACCGAGGCCACATTGACAGCGCCATCGCTCAGCCGCTAGACTAGTAGGCGCTAGGCCCACACGTTTCGGGTTTCGTAAAAATGTGTGCACTTAGTGAGCCGTACTTTAATTGTAGTTTGGTGTAAATGTGTGCCTGTGAGAGTATATGCACAGAGCGAGGTGTAGTTTTGCGCATGCTTCACTGTATTGTTCGCAGCGCTATGTCTTGGTTTTTTATTTAGTCTGAGAATGCTACAAGCAGAATAGTGCGTTGTTACTTGTTACAGATAATGCTACTTGCTTGCTTTTATGCACACCCCGAGTTTTTATGCACGTTCCTTTTTTTACCAATTTCGGCGGCTTCGCATGAAGTTAATAAAACACGACGAACGTTCACTTATCCCGTACGCGACTGCCATAATTCTTGACCAATCATCACTACTTCTCTTCATTGTGAAATTAATTAACTCGGAGCAATACCAACTTTCTTATACCGCACCGCGCACCTAAATCGGTCTCCATGGCAATAATTTTAACCGAATTGTTTATTGTGAACTTGGTGACTCTGTCGCACACACGCACTAAAAATAAGTAAATTGCAGACAGCCCAATAAGCCCGCTTAGCACACCGCTCTGCTTCAACATTGAAATTACATTAATCTAATAAATAATAACGTTGCCGAATTACCCACCCGATAAATCGACTATAGGTATCTCACCCAGTATAATAGTCATTATGTGGAGGACCCACATAATGACTATCTTCTTTTTTTACCGACAACACCTCCGTCACACTTTTGATTATTACTTATGTCACAATTATTTTGTAAAAAAAACAGTAATAATAAAAACGGAAGTGTTTTAGATTGGTTGTATTGTAAAAAAATATTGTGAATTTTAATGTTAAGAAAGAAAAAGGTTTGTTTTTCGGAGGGCACATTTCATTGTTGATGAAAAAGAATAACGAGCCATGACGAGCATTATAATTATACTAGTAGTTCTGCGAACAGTACACCTCGCGAACACAAACTTTTTTGCAACAATTTATATACCACTAATGTTTAAAGCCTCGTTTTAGAGAATTCTGATATTATTTTCAGAATTCTCTAGTTTTGTTACGAGAAGGTGGTCCCAGGAGCTCATCAGTCCATACCTAGTATTTAATGGACCGATTCCACTAACTAATACTACTAATTTTTATGAGACCAACTTAAAGTGTATAAAAAAATCCATAGACATCGGACCTCATAAAACGGAGATTTCCAGTAGCCTCTTTTTTGCAGGAAATACCCCTCCAATCAAAAATCCCCCACGACAAAAAAAATCAGTCGTAAAACATGTTCAACAAGTTCACCACATCGGTTGTAAATACGACCTGTAGAGGAGTAGCAACAAACTGACAGAGGAAAGCAAATTTTGCCAGACTTGAAGCAGAGACGCTCCGCTCGCTTAGTCAATAATCCATACTAATATTATAAATTCGAAAGTAACTCTGTCTGTCTGTCTGTCTGTCTGTCTGTCTGTCTGTCTGTCTGTCTGTCTGTCTGTCTGTTACCTTTTCACGCCTAAACCACTGAACGGATTTCGATAAAATTTGGCAAGGCTATAGATGGTATCCTGGGGACGGACATAGGCTACTTTTTTTTTCAAAAATAATCCTACAGGGGGTGATATAGGGGATGAAAGTTTGTATGGGAAACTCAGTATTTCTTAAGTTAGGGATGTGAAAATTAAAATTTATGCTTTTGATAAGAAATTAAGAAATATGCGATTCAGCGTTTTTGAAAAATCATCCCCTAAGGGGGTAAAATAGGGGTTGATTTTAAAATTTACAAAACTGCATGGATTTCGACAAAATTTGGCAAGGCTTTATATAGCATCCCGGGGAAGGCCAAAGGATACTATTTTTTTCAAAAATAATACTACAGGGGGTGATATAGGGGATGAAAGTTTGTAAGGGAAACCCAGTATTTCTTAAGTTAGTGATAACAAATTTATGCTATTGGTAGGAAATTAATAAATATGCGGTTCAGCGTTTTTGAAAAATCATCCCCTAAGGGGGTAAAACAGGGGTTGATTTTAAAATTTACAAAACTGCACGGAT
The DNA here is from genome assembly GCA_905163495.3 of Cosmia trapezina. Classification (NCBI taxonomy): domain Eukaryota; kingdom Metazoa; phylum Arthropoda; class Insecta; order Lepidoptera; family Noctuidae; genus Cosmia; species Cosmia trapezina. Next base: position 10,383,807 of record LR991030.1, read on the forward strand.
TTCGATAAAATTTGGCAAGGCTTTATATAGTATCCTGGGGAAAGACACAGGCTACTTTCAAAAACAATACTACAGGGGGTGATATAGGGGATGAAAGTTTGTAAGGGAAACCCAGTATTTCTTAAGTTAGGGATAACAAATTTATGCTATTGGTAGGAAATTAAGAAATATGCGGTTCAGCATTTTTGAAAAATCATCCCCTAAGGGGGTTAAATAGGGGTTGATTTTAAAATTTACAAAACTGCACGGATTTCGATAAAATTTGGCAAGGCTTTATATAGAATCCTGGGGAAGGACTAGGATACTTTCAAAAACAATACTACAGGGGGTGATATAGGGGATGAAAGTTTGTAAGGGAAACCCAGTATTTCTTAAGTTAGGGATAACAAATTTATGCTATTGGTAGGAAACTAAGAAATATGCGGTTCAGCATTTTTGAAAAATCATCCTCTAAGGGGGTTAAATAGGGGTTGATTTCAAAATTTACAAAACTGCACGGATTTCGATAATATTTGGCAAGGCTTTATAGCATCCTGATGGACACAGGCTACTTTTGGTCTTAAAAAATAATCCTACAGGGGCGATATAGGGGATGAAATTTTGTATGGGAAACTCAGTATTTCTTAAGTTAGGGATGTGAAAATTAAAATGTATGCTTTTGATAAGCAATAAAGAAATATGCGGTTCAGCGTTTTTGAAAAAACATCCCCTAAGGGGGTAAAATAGGGGTTGATTTTAAAATTTACAAAACTACACGGATTTCGACAAAATTTAACAAGGCTTTATCTAGCATCCTGGGAAAGGACATAGGGTACTATTTTTTTTTTAAATAATACGACGGGGGGTGATATAGGGGATGAAAGTTTGTAAGGGAAACCCAGTATTTCTTAAGTTAGGGATAACAAATTTATGCTATTGGTAAGAAGTTAAAAAATATGCGGGTCAGCGTTTTTTAAAAATCATCCCCTAAGTGGGTAAAATAGGGGTTGATTTTAAAATTTACAAAACTGCACGGATTTCGTTAAAATTTGGCAAGGTTATAGATAGCATCCTGGGAAAGGATATGGGCTACTTTTTGTCTTAAAACATAATCCTACAAGGGGTGATAAAAGGGATGAAAGTTTGTATGGGAAACCCAGCATTTCTTAAGTTAGGGATGTGAAAATTAAAATGTATGCTTTTGATAAGCAATAAAGAAATATGCGGTTCAGCGTTTTTGAAAAATCATCCCCTAAGGGGGTAAAATAGGGGTTGATTTTAAAATTTACAAAACTGCACGGATTTCGACAAAATTTAACAAGGCTTTATCTAGCATCCTGGGAAAGGACATAGGGTACTATTTTTTTTTTTTAAATAGTACTCTATGGGGGGTGATATAGGGGATGAAAGTTTGTAAGGGAAACCCAGTATTTCTTAAGTTAGGGATAACAAATTTATGCTATTGGTAAGAAGTTAAAAAATATGCGGGTCAGCGTTTTTTAAAAATCATCCCTTAAGTGGGTAAAATAGGGGTTGATTTTAAAATTTACAAAACTGCACGGATTTCGATAAAATTTGGCAAGGTTATAGATAGCATCCTGGGAAAGGATATGGGCTACTTTTTGTCTTAAAACATAATCCTACAAGGGGTGATAAAAGGGATGAAAGTTTGTATGGGAAACCCAGCATTTCTTAAGTTAGGGATATGCCCTATGTTTTCCACATGAACGTTCCCATGGGATATTTTCGGACATCCACGCGGGCGAAGCCGCGGGCAAAAGCTAGTCTAATATACATTAAACAATGCTGCACCAAAACCGATCAAGGGCGGCATTTTGAAACGTAACTAACACAGTAACACTACAGTATCGTTGTCGGGACTAATTAGCATGAAAAGGTCAGCTGCGTCGATTGTGAGTCGGCGGCGATACATCAATGTCTTTAATTTGGAATGCTCATTATCACAAGACTGTTTGAACGCTTGACTATCACGGTTTCGTTTCACAATCGGTTAGCAGCGATCCCGCCCGCTTTCGCATGAATACGATTTCTTGAATAGGTATAGCGTATTCAGGAATCTGAAGGGTATATCTTACTGCTAATATTAATATGTCTCTACTATCCTTGACCAAAATTAATGTATATAAACATTCCTCAAGAAATTTTCCAAATGATAGAGAAACTGTATCGAAATCTATCAAGTAGTTTAGAAGTACGAAGCGACAACACAGATAAACAACTTCATTTATAGGCCATCCATTCCACCTATGTTTCATCAAGAACAGCCCTATCTTATAGTGGTGAACCCATCTTGCATTCATCAACCACCTAGTATGTATGATTTTTTTTAATTTTTCTTTTTTTTGTGTTAATTCGAATACAGTAAAAAGTAGTTGTAGTTAGCCTGGCTAAAGGGTCCCCGAAACGATCAATTGCAATTGACAATTTTTACGTCGAAACGATCAATTGCAATTGACAATTTTTACGTGATTGATACACATTGTTGCACAAATTGATCGTCTACCAATAGCGATTGAAGCGATTGACAATTATATTAATACAATAGAAATTGGTAGTTCCGGTTTCGGGGACCCCTAAAATACGTAATCATCATCATTAATTAAATAAAATTTTCTTAGCTCCACTACTGGACATACAATAATATGCCTCCCAATTAAATTCTACAATTACTTGCTATATTATTATTGGTGTTTGCTATCTCAAAGAGCTTTATAGTATCAACCAATCATTTGTTAATCCAAAGAAAGCCTACATACCTTTAAAACTAGGCAATCATGTTACTAAATAACTTTATTAATTACAGGCGAATCTCGAGCAACAGTGATCCGTGCAACAACAGACTCGCCTCTGTCGCCCGTCGGTGCAGGCAACGGTGGCTCGAGCAACGGCAGTGACGTGTGGGCCCCACGCAATGTGCTCGATGCATTGCTTGGGGCCCCGCGACCGCCAAGGAGGGCTGACTTCGCGGGACGAATGACGGCCGGAACTAGGGTAGCGACCTTGTACCCGCAGTTACAGCAGGATGTTGAGGCCCCTCATTGACAATCGATTGTGTAGATTTTTTTAAATAACAAAAACATTTACTTCCAGTAAATTACTTCCATTCGACCGCCGCTTCTACCGCGTGGATGTCGGAAATTATCCCGCGTAAACGTACTATCGGGATAAAAACTATCCTATGTCCTAACCCTGGTCTTGGTCTACTCATGTGCCAAATTACATCCAAATCCGTTCAGCCGTTTTAGCGTGAAAGCGTTACAAACAAACAAACAAACTCACTTTTGCATTTTTAAAGACTGCCTATCCCTTCGGAGATTACAGGCGTGATGTTATATTATAAATATTTAGTTAGATTTCGCTGTAAATAAAAGTAAACAATTTTTTTATTTAAAAAAAAGTGCAGATTTTGAATCGATGTTTGTATCGAATATTAATTAGCCTAAATCTTGATTGTTTCATCAGAGAAGCTTATAAACAATCATAATTTAATTGTAATATTGCGTTTTTAAAAGCTACTATTAAGGCGAAAGCGCCAGGGTAGCCCGCGAAATTCAAAATTTCTTACGTTTTTTGCAATTTGTAGGTCAGTGTGAGCTTGTATGTTGATTAAAATATGATTTGCGGCCGTAGCTAATGTGGCTTTACAGAATTATAATCATTAGAATCAACAATACAACTCCATAAGTTAGCATTTACCTCAAATCTAGCAATTTCATGAAATCATGAGGTCTGAGGTAAATGCTAACTTATGGAGTTGTATTGCTGATTCTAATGATTATAATTCTGTAAAGCCATATTAGCTACGGCCGCGAATCATATTTTAATCAACATACAAGCTCACACTGAGCTACAAATTGCAAAAAACGTAAGAAATTTTGAATTTCGCGGGCTACCCTGGCGCATCAACCTTAAATGAATGTCGATAGAACTCGGGATGTGGTCGCCTGATCAATATATTATGTGGTTGAGCGACACTGGCCGCCGCACTTTGCGGTCGCAGCGAACATTTTATGGCTCATGTATGATTGTGTTGGTGCAATAGCTTCTAAGAATTCAGTTGAAAGTAACAGTGTAGTAGGATGTAAAAATATATAGTGCACGCCCAAGTGCTAGTCACCTGAAGTATGTGAGCGGTGAGAGGGGGAAGGTGCCATTGAAAAGATTGGCAGAGTGAGTTAGCTTGGCCTTTGTCTACCTCCCCCGTCTCACGGCTCACATACCTCAGGCGGTAACTAGCACTTGGGCGCGCACTATAGTTAAGCCTTTGCGCTATTCCTGTTTTGGATTTTTCTACTATAAGTACGAGTATTTTTGTTTGTATCCTAAATACAGTGTAACGGAGATTGAACCGTAGTGTAGGTATGTAATAAGCCAACATGTGAATAAACTTATTGGAATAAGGAAATTTGTTTTAATTTGGGACAAATGAAAAATGCGAATTATAAAATTAATATCTTATATTTGTTCAATAAAAACTACATGTGGGCCCGTGTGCCCGGCGCCCGGGTAACACGACCTTTGTATTATCTTGTTGCATATAAACTCTGCGGGCAGACTGTGTCATAAGGCAATGGTGTGAATGGCGGCCTGGCGGCCTCGTCAAGGCATCTGGTCCGGATCCTCCGCGGCGACGGGCCTGCGCCCTCGCCGCCGAAACTTTACAATTATTGGAATGTCACGCTGGATGCGAACGTTCGAACGTTAAAAATGATTACAAACGAAACCTAACGCTAGGCCCCCTCGTGGGCCACTCCGAAGATACACTCACATCGAAATATTGTACAATCTCATACTCCCGAGCGCGTCCGACCACTCGGTTGCGCGCCCCAAAGATACCCTATAAAACTTACAAAATCGACCGGTACTCTTAAACTTAACGCTAAGTTAAAATTAATCGGAATTGAAAAATAAATTACCTAGGTACAATATTTTAGTCTAGAAAGCTATTTATAGGCGCACGAGGGTCGCTTGGTGGGAGTGCGCGGATGTCAGTGTGTAGCTTTTCGAAGTTTCTTAGCGGTAGGTTGCGCGGACGCGTCTGATGAGTCACCCAGTGAGGTCTCTTCTGCTGAGCTCGCCTCCTCTATTTCCCTGCGTCAAACAAACGGAACATATGAGTAAACGTATTCGATACAAGTTATTAAGAAAATGGTGAAACAATTGTATGCATAAAAACCGATAAAACGCCTGGTCGTTCTAGTTGGAACAATGCAATGTGAATTATAGAGTGTGTAGTGGTTATAGTTACCGTTTGGCGCGCGGCGTGCTGAAGGCGGAGTCGGAGTTGTCGGAGGGGGAGGCAGGGGTCGCGGGAGTGGCGGGTGACGACGCCACCTTCGCGTCCATCGAGTCCTCTGTGCACGACGTCGTCGTGTCCTCGTTTACCGAGTCTGCAGTGATTAGCTTTCCTGTAACAACGACAAAAATCTCATGATTATTTCTACACACACGGAAATCATGAGCGTGCTATTCCGGCTCATTTCCCTAACGCTTTATTACTCCTTAGACATCGTCTTGTGATCTGTACAATGCGATTGTGCGGGTACAATTACTGGGCGCCTAGTAAACATCACAATTAAATGATAAGTAGCACATATTTTCGTCTCGTTTACCCAGTGGATTGTGGGTAGCAAACTGGCAATAACATAAAACGTGGTCGTTATTCCTCGTACTTGTTCGTCGGCCCCGCATTCGGTTATCATAGACATCGTTAGCTACAACATGCGGGACATCGCATAATGTAAATACGCCCTTATGTAGTGCTTCCAACGCGTTTTGTTTACACAATAGACGTCTTAATTTATCAGTTTTATACAGAATACATGAGGGAGATTTGTTTAATGAGTGTTATAAAAACACCCCTATAAATTATAAACAAAAGAGGTGTGTTTATGTCTTTCTATGTTTACATGTTTAAGCTTATCCCGGAGTAGTTGTTAAAAACTTGATCGTAGCCCGTAAGACAACCCTAATTACAATTAGTAACTTTCCGAAAAACTTCGTTGATAAATGAAAGAGAGTGACTGTTCCAATTTACGACAAAAATGTTGAACTTGATTAATCAAAATAACGGGCTTCGAAATGAGAGCAGGCCTCCAAAGATTTGGAGTAACTGCACTGCAATTCAAGTTGCCTCGATTAAGCGCAAGACAAGCAAGTTACTGGACTGTAAAAACAGAGGTTTAAAGTTCAATATTTGCCATTTTCTGTATTAATCAACTTCGTTTGTGAAGTGGTGAATTTAATTTAGCAAATGTGGGGTTACTTAAATAAACCAATGTATGCCGAGGACTACTTTTATGAATCTGGATTATTTTTTCTGATAATAATATGCTGAATCCTTGAATATTTTAGTTTCTTAGCTCTTGGCATTACCACATCCTACAGTTGATACGCTACGATTTATTTTTTACTGTGATCATCTTTTCACCATATTTTTTGGGTTTAGGAATGGTCTTCATTATCCTAGTTTCCAATGTAATCATATTGCCCCAAAAAAAAACAGGGTTTTTGATGAATATAATTTTAATTAGTTTGAAAAATATCATGCTCTTGTCTTTATAGCACCACATTTAGCCTGTCTTTTCAGCCGCCTTCCAAAAATCTCCTAAATTTCAATTCGACTTGTCTGTTAGTATTTATATTTGTCTGTACGATCACCTCACTATGAGACTTGGACCCATCTTGATCCTGCAATAACTTTTTTGTTTTTGTTTCAATACTACTACGTGCACATCTTTCTAAATCGTTCTCACATGTATAATTTAAATCAAAATATTGTTTCAAAGTATGAGTGTCTATGGAGTTTCTTGTCCGTTCTTCTCCATAGGCACCTAGAGCTTGTCCACTCTAAAATGATGCGCCCCACTACCGCATTACCGTAGTGTATAGTTTGATTCAAACTTAATGGCGGCTCGGAAGTTAGCTGCTAGTGCAGACCGTGCCAAAATTATTATTTACGCTCCATTTAGTTACGCTCGATTAATTATTTTTTAATAAGAGAATTAAGATTTAGCTCTTAAAGTAAAAACTTTGAATCTAACTGTACGTATAGGTACTGTAAGTAGTGGGGCGCGCCATTTCGGAGTGGACAAGCTCTACTACGCTATGGAATGGACAACTAGCCTCGTCTTTCTGGCTGACTGACTCCTTGACAGTTAAAAAGGGCCTGGTTTAATTTAAATAAATGCTATGAGTTTGATACTCACCGTTGCCATTAGTGGAGGGTGGTTCGAGGTTGCTCTCATCACTGGGCAGGGGCGAGCCCCCATTGGCCGGGACCACGCTCCGGGGCTCCTTGCCCAAGAGCTCGGGCTGCAGGTCCGACACTATGTAGTGGGTCCATAACGCCAGCTCGACCATGTGTGGGGAAAACTTGTCGCCACAGCCGTTTTGTTCCTAAAATATGATCAGTTGTTAGAAGAAAAATTAAATTTTGAGTTGTTCCCACTGCGTTTTGGCGAGCGTTTTGTCTGTTTAGCTTTTACGACTTAGCTACTGATTGAGATTTGGCAGAGGTTGGTTTGATAGCTGAAGAAGAATATAAAATTTTACTTTTAACGTGTTTTGGGGGGCACTGCGAACACTTCGCAATTTTCAGAATATTTTTGGTAACTATTAACAATATAAGCTAGCGGATGGTTTCACAATATTATGTTCAAGTTATCCTGTTATTTTATCTGGCCTAATTAAGTCTTTTCAGCAGTAGTCGCGTGTTTATTTAACAGAAATATCATCATTTCCTGTCTAGTTTCCAACAATTCCAAGGTCAATTTAAGTTTAAAATCATGGCCATTTTAATACAGACCCCATTACACTCGCTGCCAAAACATTACAAAAGGGCATTTGGGCCCCATGCCAAAAAAGGAGAAAACTGCATTTACGCAGATTGATAAACGTCGTGTACTAACCTTATTTAATCTATCACAGACTTTCCTAATATGGGTTACAAAATTGAGGTATTCCTTGGCAGTGTAGTCGCTTCCTTCCATCTCGGGGATCGCCTGCACGCATTCGTCGGCCATGAACGGTGCTATGTCGGGGCTGGCGGCTGCGAGGACCGCTGACGCTGTGGCAGTGCCCACCCCCTTCAAATTACTTAACGCCGCCATAGCTGTCTCGATGTTCGGCAGCTTTCGGAAGGCTTTCTTCGTCTCTGCCATGACAGCCCTTGGCGTGTTCACTTTTATCAGATATGATAATTGTGGATAAGATCTTCCTCTCTGTAATAGATGATACAAAAAATTCAAGCCATTGTTAGGTTTGAATAGATCGTTTGGAATAGCAAAGTGTTCAATGTGTTTATAAATCTTTTGTAAATGTTTGGTTGTAGTTTATAAGTTATTCTTTCGCTTGATTGACATACGCGACGTGTGTACTTGTGTAGCGTATGCGAATGGACTAAAATTTAACTATTTTATTTAAATGAATACGGATATCTTGATATTTTGAATTCAATGCTTGTATTCGGTGTAATTACGGATGCAAATTACTTTGATTCAACGAATTGCGAAGTCCAGTATAAGGCAATCTGTAATGAACATCCTGATTTATTCTGTGATAGAATCGAATACCTATGTAAGACTATTTTCAATATTTTGCACACAGTTAATTTCTCAGTGCAGAGCTGCCACAAGAAATAATATACTTCTTGCGAGCAACCAAATCGACACAACTCCTAATCATGCATTTATTTATTTATTTGTGCACAATTTATTACCCTAAGTATACTGTTGACATTACAATATATAAGGCCGCCAGTAACAGCATTTCGACTCAAATAGCAATTAGGTACTTACTCGAAAACAACTAAACCGATATTAATTAAAACTTAAGGTAGGTACCATCTTAAAGCTGAAAACGTCAAGATTAAAAAAAAACGTTTTCATAAATGGAAGAACTTGATAACTAAGTAGGTAGGTAACCTATATACTTTGTATGCATGGCTTGTATGGGGTTAAGTCGATTTGGTTGCTCGCGAGTGTAGTTTATCATTATTACGATAGTTATGAAACGGGTTTCGCTGGATCTTAGTATACAGGGTGTCCAGTAAAGAATGGATAACCTTGGAATAGCATATTACAGACATGATGGCCGTTCTTAAAAAAATACAAAAAAAAAAATAATAATTAAAAAAATATATTTTTGGAGACTCCAAAAAATCATAATGTACGCACGACATTTTCAGTATAAGCTGATCTCGCATTGTATAGGATTTCCTTACAATGAGAGGTCAGTCTAAACTAGAAATGTATAGCTTGATGTGTGTAGCCGTGTGTACCTACTAGTGGGGATATTTTTTTTTTGTATTTTTTTAAGAACTATTTATATTTATTATGTCTGTAATAAGCTATTCCAAGGTTATCCATTCTTTACCGGACACCCTGTATAATACAAATAATACTCAAAAGTGTGTATAATACTCGTACAATACTGACCGCTTGTTTCCATTTCATGAGTTGTACCAGCTCCTCGTGCACCAGATGCGCGTCCTTGCCTCTGGATTTAATCTTCTTTGGCAGTTCATTCTGGTACCTGCAAATAATACAAACAAATGACTATAGGTATTTTATAAATTACCATGACATTCTCGTTGTGTTCTATTTGGCAAAATTACCGACGGAATAAATCGCCCGTCTAGTACGGAGATTCAGTTATTGAAATCGAGGAATTGAGCGGTATTCGAGACGAAATTTATTTTGAAATTCAACCCTTTAGTAGGGTTGTAATGGAAACACATTAATGTCACTGCGGGAATTTTCGTCCTGCTACATTTTGTTACTAAAAAAGCATAAAGTAGATGCTAATTACTAGAAACGGTCCGTTTTATTGCTGTATTCGTTTAGCACATGTTCTTATGGAGCCATATGGTAAAACGCTTTGTAAAAATGTACGCCCAAGATGTGCTTTGAAACGAGACACATTTTAATTTTGTGTCGTCTGGTAATCTAAACTTCCTTAAGATGTTTCAATTTAAAATAATTGACTATATTAAATTTTTATACAGTTAATAATTACATGGGGTAGGTAGGTATGCACGTGAATCAATAAAAGAAAATATTTTATTTAAAACTCATACAGAAGTTACAGTGTAAACTCTTTATAACGAAACTCAAGGAACCGAGCATTTTTTTTTTCGTTATAGAGAGCTTTCGTTATGTGGAGTGAAGAAGAGAAACAACCAAAGACTAATCACAATTTAATATTTTTAGGTATTATTTATTTATTGGTTTACGACTGATAATACGAGACGTGTCTAGTGTGTTTAGTAACTGGGGCCAACATTCTTACAAGACAATGCAATCCAAGAGTAGGTAATGTTACACGTGTACTAGGCTATTAACAATAACAAAAGCAAGGCGGCTGTTTACGGCCTCAGTCTCATCTCAGTCTCAATCTGTCAAAAATTGTAGGTATATCGTCTACCTACATTTTCGACATTTGACTGTCGCATGAGATTGCGACTTAAATTTGAACGTTTTTAGGTATGAGAATTGGCTTTCGGAAACTCAAAAGTTTAGTCGGAGCCTTTTGTAACTTGATAACATAAAAAGATGCTGAAGCTGATATTTAGGTACTAACGTTTAAATATGAACGTACCTATTTCTTAGTAATAGAGAATAGCTGTTGCGCTATAAGGAGTGTACCTACTTATCAAGTGTACCTACTTATCAATATAAGGGCTTTACGGTAAACAACCAAATTTAACTAATTTCTACGTTATAGTAAGTTTTACATTATATAGAAAGACGTTATAACGAGTTTACACTGTAGTTCCGTATGGCGTGCATGTATTCTTTATCTAGACGAGACATTAATTAATTTACGGGAAAGTTAATGTAACTTAATTTAACATAATGAAAGATTCCGTGCTATAAAATAGATTACCTACTTATTTTTCCCGTACCCCCAGAATGCCCTAGATGTTATGAATACCAAATTAAAAAGATGAGCAATGAATTTACTTAAATAAACATTAAAGAGATTATTCACAATTAAAGTGAGGCGTTACAAAAGTATTAGGGGAAGACTAAGCTCATACTCGCATTTATTATTTTGAAGATTGCTGTATGTAGTTATAGCTACTTAAGTAGGCACTTTAAATGAAAACAAAATTCTTAATGTATTCGTTGGTTTTGCCGGAACAATATTTAATTATTCTCAATAAGTTTTATACTATATGAAGTTAAATACAGGATCGTAAAATATTCGCCCCTAAAACAAAGGCGATTATGGTGCGTAAAATGTTAATTATTGACCCATAATTAATTAATAATTAATAACAAGTAGGTACCTAAGTAATCTGTTTCTTCTAAAAAGTTGAATAATTATATTTAACAAAGAGAAATCACCAAAACTTCTGGGAAAAACTTTAACTTTCTGCTCTGGTAAAAGTTGATCGTACTAAAGTACCTACATGATGACTCATTGTGCTTGGTAAACTAATCCTATAAAACAGAAGATTTATTAATTTAAATGCTAGAAATATGTAGGATAGTTAGTAATCATATCTAATTGATCAGACAAATGCCAAACTAGTAGAAATACTAATAGTAAAACTTAACTTTAAAAGGCAAGTCACCATTTTGAACGGATGTGAATTGTGAGTTTGTACTCAACAACGCATTGTTTTATCTAGCAAAGTCCCTAGTCAGACATGCAACAACATATAGTACACATTATCAAGGCTGTTATTTAGTCAGGGAATCTGTGGAATTAACAAGCAGACGATCCTAAACATAAAATTTAATGCATTAAAACGAGTCATGATACGTAAAGGACAGCCACCATTTTATAACGCCTAAGCGCTGCGATATTTTCCCCCACACTGGCTTCAGGAAAAACGATCGTGTCAATTTGACATCGATCCCACGTGACGCAGTGGTTTTAATGAGCCGTCCGCGGACTAGAGATGCAGTCCGCGAGGGAGGTAGCTATCAAATCAGTTTGCACGGATACACACACAATACAAGTTCATTGACACGCCACGGCCGCATTTTCTCCTTTCAAAGGCGTTCGTACTTACCAATTGTCCAATTTTATGAGCTCATCGGGTTTCTTTGTTTTCAGTTCAGCTTTAAGTTTAATCGCTTGTGGGTATAACTTTAAAACACTGTCAAAATCTTTTGCATCTGCCTCCAGAAAGAAAGTAGACGTGTCTTTCGCGGTAGCCATTGTGAACGTTCTAAATGTACAACACTGCGTATTTAGTTTAGCTATAGCGCCGAACTCGACGCGGCGGCAGCACCTGGCCAACTGGGCGCCCTCTCCCCACTCGCCGCCATCTTGTACAGTGAACCTCGTAATGACGTTCGATATTATTATTCGAAATATTATGCTTATTTCGTTTGCATTTATGCTTGTAAAACTATTATTTGGCATAAAACTTTATCGAAATTGACCCAATATTCCAATTTACTTCAACATTCCTGGTATTTAACCAGTTTTAGTACGATTGTAACAAAAAATATACTTACTCGACATCACAAGGTTATGTCGGTCGCACGGCGTGTCGAACGTCGGACATTTGTCTGGCCTCCACCCACAGGGAGAAACGGGATGAGAAAAAATTAATTCCATCTTAATGTTAAATCACTGCACCACACTATATATCAAATTGAAATTTGAAAAACTGAGCATAAAATGAGCACAATCACGATAATGTTAGTCACGTCGGCCTCGGCGCACTATCAATTTCCTTAACGTGACGCAACACACGACACCGTTCTACCGAAACGACTTTGGTAAACACGCATATTTTCCGTTGCATTGCAGTACACACTGAGCTCGGAGTAGTCATGAAGTAGTAACTAGCGGTGTACATAAGGCATTTAGGTAGTAGGACGTACATATCACCGGGGTGGAACGTCACACCAATCGGCTTTGTTGTTTCGAAAGATAGATCGCCATGTGCTCTGATCCCTCTTTAATTTAGGTGTATTATTGTTTATTTTATAGCTCGTTGTAATTTTGCGCTTTTTCTTTCATTGATTAGATGTGTAGCGTTTGGATTGAATGAATTCGCGGGTTTTCAGTTCCCAAATTCATGTTTTCTTTTGAAGGTACTTTAAGGAATCGTTCAGAATTTTCTGATTGAGTACCTACCTAGGTATATAGGTGCTTAGCGTCTTTGCTTACTACATTACAAGCTTACTAATCCTTACATTTTATTACTTTGAGCCTATGTTTTTTTTTATAACTTCTAGAACCTTCTCGAAGTTTTCCAATTTATTTTGCATGCCTGTAACTCGTAAAAACTGCTTTCCTCTAGATGCTTGTTATTGTCTAAGTACCTATGGAACCTCGATGAAACGAATTGCTCCGTCAGACCTGTGCTAATTAAACTACCCTTACATTGGCTGAAGCCGAAGTACCAAAATTGAACTAAAGATTCTTTATGATCTTTTAGGCCATTTATAGGCCCATCGTATTATGACCTACGCCGATTCAAATAGTAGATTAGGTACCTAATCGCAGGTCAACTAATCATAATAATTTAAATTTAAAATTAAAAACCTACATCTAACGAAATAGGACCACAACTATGTAGCTTGTACTTAAGTGTAACCAGTCTATATGGTTACAAAGAGGTCGACAGAATCTAGACAATTTTTGTGTTTTTCAGATTGATGTAAATTATTTTCATAAATCTATCCTTTAAAGCTGGATTTACAAGTTGCGAAAACTCAGTTGTTCATTGATAGTTTCACGTGTAAATAGATAATTGTTTGCACGTGAAACTGTTAATGAATGACTAAGTTTGCAAAACTAGTTTCGTAATGTAAGGTGCCTTACTATTCGTCGATTTTTCTTCTAATTCTTTCCGGTCTTTCTCGTCCTAATCAGAATAAATTACGCCGAACTAAGTCAAGAAAAAACACGAACTCATTTCGAAGAAATAGAAGTAGCTTCCTGTATTGTCAATCTGAGTAGGTATAGTTTTTACATTAAACTGCCATTTTGCATCATAATTTCTGAATACTGCAGTAAGCAGTACTTACCTATAGCAGTATTTGTCATAAAGTTCCCATAAGTCCCGAAAATTCGAACTTAATCAATGACTGCTTAGGTTTTTTCCTCTAACATTTTGTTTCTCCATTTCTCAACATTTTGACTCTGTATCAAGATGATTCATGTCCTAGTTCCTTTCACAAACACTGAGCAATACAATATTGAAGAAATAAAAACCCGGTTTTGTCGTTTTCGTAACTTCAACGATCCCTTGAACTACATCCATATTAAAAGTATACTTTCACCCGTCTATTTCGATGCCCTATGCATGGTCTAATTATTTTAATCGATCATTTATTATATGTAGGTACTATAAGTAAGTAAGTAGGTACTTATAGAATAAGTTTCCTAATATCGTGATGGTCACCTACCTGCACTAACTATGGTTAGATACTAAATTACTAACGGACTGTATTTTATTTTTCAGGAAGCCTTCCAAACCATTATGCGGTGACCTACATTGAGGCACATGAATGTTTTGGTCGCTCTACATTATTTTAATACTAGCTTCCGCTCACGACTTCGCCCGCGTGGTATGTCAATAAAAAGTAGCCTATATCCCTTCCCCAGGGTTCAAATTATCCCCATACTTACATCAAAATCGGTGCAGCCGTGAAAGCGTAACAAAAAAACAAACACACTTTCGTATTGTTCGTATTTATTTATAATATTAGTGTGATAAATTATTATTTCCTTTATTTCATTAAATATTCATACAAATTACATTTTTAAATATTAGAATATGAAAAATATAAAAAAAAATAAAAATATAAAAAATAGTACCTCACCGGTATCTAGAACAGGGTCCAAGCTACCGGCGGCGGTCAGGGCTCCAGAGAGAGGAACCTCCTAACAATGCGCGCCGTGTCCAGAAGTTTCTGAATCAGTAGGCCTACTCTCTAAGTCCGTCCGTCCGTCCGTCCGTCCGTCCGTCCGTCAATCCGTCCGTCCATCCATTCGTCCTTCCGTCTGCCATAACGATCCATCAAAACAAGACAAGTGTAAAAGTTAAATTTTTCGGACGGGTTAAAACACATCGGGAGTAGGGACAACTGTCAAATCTTGTTGTCATTCATACTTCGTTCGGCCCCCGAACCAATCATCTGTCCGTAGGTGATACGGAGTAGGAAACGCCCGTAACGAAGGCCGAAAGTACGGACTTCGTGCTTAGGGAGTAGACCCCCTGGCCCTTAATCCAGCTGCACGAGAGCCTCCTTAGGTGTTAGTCGAGGCTCTTGCCAATTAAGCCATGGGCTGATACAACTATCGGCACAATGATCGCTGAGTTCATATCCCACATGTCGACAACCTCAAGCCAAGTCAAGATACTTGATTTGTTTATCTCTCTCGGTTTCACGAGGTTCCCGTCATGCGGGACCGTTACGTCAATAATATTATTATTATTATTTTTCAAGCTTTTCGCATGTCTCGGGACCACAGATTATATTACTTATATCTAATTAGGAAGTTAGGATTGGACCTACCAGCATCCTAATTGCGCACACTATCGATCGGAATCTGAATAATTTTGAAGCAAATTGCTAATCCATTGCTTCATATGTTTGCAATCGCAATGAATGTTGTTGAACTGTCAAAATTAAACCAATTCCGATTGAAAGTGTGTTACGCAATAGGCTAGTTGACAGTTTTTAGGAAACCGATTAACCAAAAAGACTGAAATAAAACCATATTTTAATGCATTTTACAGATGGACAGCATCAAACTTCAAATCAACCGTATGCAGTCATCGTACAGCCCCGGTGTGACTTCATTTGCTGACGCTGCTGGTCTTTTATGATCTATGCTGCTGCTACTGCCTACGCAGTCTGATTGGTATACTGGCTCAGGCTTCGATGCTTACAGTAAACAATCAGCAAAACTGGTACAGTAGGTACTCGACACTAACAATTTTACTGTTTTCAAAGTCCCCTTCTTAATGGTTGTATGGTGAATGTATCCCGCTGGCGTTCGCCTATAAAAACATTATCCAATATCGCGCCCTATATATAATTTTCTATATATTTGACAATATTTCTGTGCATTATTTTTCTCAGGGTTAATAATATAAGGTGTTTAAAAATTAGACCATCGTACTGAATAACATATAAATCTTTTAAGGGATGGGACTAACTTTGAAATAGCGAAAAAAAAACAACTGTCCCTTACAGTTTAGTAGGTAACTATTACACTATGGTTAGACTTTTTGACTAACTGCAGTAAAATAACACTTCTAATGTCATTTTTACTGCAATTTCGCTATCAAATGGGAACATTTTTTTAACGAAATGACAGTTAAGAACTGTCATTTTACTGCAGCTAATTAGAAAAGTCCAAGCATAGTATAAAATAGCTGTTTTTTTTTCGATTTCAGTTTGTCCCATATTAATAATTATTTAGTTCGATGGGTTATATCACTCCTTTAAGTTTGTACCTAAAGTTAATTTTGTAACACCTCATAAAGTCGAATAATGGTGCAATTAACTCATCGTAAATGAATCATTAACTGCGTTAATTAAATCTATCCATTTACGGTTCCAAGTATCTGTCTACAAAACATTAGTAACAGACGTATACGTGTTATAAGTATATCGAACAAACAGGCAGTATGTTCACTAACAGACAGAGATAATTTCACATGATATGACATCCAATTACTCTTTTAATCAGATCGCGCGCTCGCGACTCGCGACTAACTAAATTATAAACAACGGCGTTCCAGATAATAACAATTAATTCGATTGTATCAGGAAAAAAAATAATTTAAAAATATTAAACCGACTTCAAAAAAGAAATTAACTCAAAAGATGAAATAACTTTAATTTCGGAACTTAGGATCTTTATTTTGGTTTTTTGCCAATGACTTCTGAAATGAAAGTTATTTCATAATTTTGAGTTAATTTTTTTTAAGTCGGTTTAATTTTTTTTTAGTTTATTTTTATTTCTTTTTTTTGTTTTAATAAAAAAAGTGGAATATTTTTTTTGTAATAAATAGGTAGTTCTCTTTGACACCACACCGGTAGCTCGTTTCAATAAGCCAAGCCGTCACGCTTACACGTGTAAGCGTCCTTTTATTAGTCCATAATATCTTAAAAACTACTGAACTGATTTTTATGAAACTTGCACTGTTCCTTAAGTTGAAGTAAATGTAAGCCAATAAAAAAATGGTCGCATTCCGATTAATAGTTTCGGAGAAATGCGTGGACATACATACAAACATACATAAGTACACCTATAAAATGTTGTATATTTGTTTGGAAGCCCTATTAGATTATCATATGCGAATATTTGCAGTTCCAATAATATTACATAAGTACTTAAGTACATCCGTGTCGAATTGATAAACTCCTTTTTTTTGAAGTCGGTAAATCTCTTAGATGTATTTTTTTACTGTGTGTAGAGTAGGTAGTACATAATAATATTTTTTTTTTTAAAGTCGTCGTTAAAAATGTGTCCTGGGGACTCCTGGTTTGGAACGAAGTTCTTTTCGCTGTATATTTTACTAGCTTCTGCCCGCGATTTCGTTTGCATGAAATTTCTTGCTTCCGCGACCCACCCCGTCGCATCACATCACCTGCCCCAGCTATTACTTCGTTTTTGCTGACGTTCTATCTGACTTTTTTCTTTTTGCTCGGCTTGTAAGGGTCCTAGCGTGATATTAAATAGCCTGTAGCCTTCCTCAAGAATTGGGTTATCAAATGCAAAAAGAATTTTTCAAATCCGACTGGTAGTTCCAGAGATTAGTTAGACAGACAAAAAAAAAACTTCAGCTTTATTATTAGTATACTCGTAGATGAGTATAGATATAGAATATAATAGGTAAATATTAGTACAGAACCTTATAGTAGGTATAGTTTTTAGCTTGCTTACTTTTAGGGTTCCGTAGGTATCTCAAAAGGAAAAAAATGGAACCCTTATAGGATCACTCGTGTGTCTGTCTGTCTGTCTGTCCGTCTGTCACAGCCAATTTGCTCCGAATCTAATGGGCCGATTAAGTTTAAATTTGGCACACATATGGATTTCTGTGACCCAAACACGTACGGCTAAAGTAAATAAATGAATTTTGAATATGGGGAACAGTTTTAGGGGGCAAATAAGAGAATTAAAAAAAATAGTTTTGCAAACTGTACCAATACTATGACTGTACTGTGTGACATATCAAATGAAAGGGCTTACTATGAGGGTCTCAAATATATTTTTTTTATAATTTTAAAATAAATCGTTTTAAAGTTATTTAAGAAAATAGACCATCCCCCCTTATGTCCGAAAATACTGAGCCTAAAATTTTGAAAAAATATTAAAAATAGTTCTATACTTGTAGATTACAGGAAAACCTATGAGAAGCTTGTGGTCTTAAAATAACATGGTAAATCTCTCAATATTGTGAGTACAAACTTATATTTACCGTTGGAAGGTATGGGAGAACATGTTTTTCAACTAAACAAACATAACTAAAAAAAATTAAGTTTGTTCTTGATATAATTTCATCCCAACTACGGAACCCTTCATTATGCATAATCCGACACGCACTTGGCCGGTTTTTGACACTTGAAATTGACGGCATAACGCTTTTTCGTTACGTCACAGTTTCTGCCAATTTACTCCTGCCACAAGCCGCGTTAAAGAACTTAGTTCCAATAAAGAAAAATACCTACTCAGAACAAAAAACGTTTGACATTCCTATTCGTGATAACAAAACTGTTCAACATATTTAACTCACGACTTAACGATAATACAGTATCGTCGCTCTTTACGACGGGATATTTCGAACAAAATATGGCTTCAATAGGGTGCCAGTTGAATGCAGGGATACGGGCCCTAAAAGCGTTGAGCGATCGAGGGTTTGGCCGCGAGCACAAAAAATACGAAGGGAACAAACGCAGCCGCGCCGCGCCGAGGCGAGGCGAGGGTTCGGCGAGGTTTAATTTTTTATGTTTATACTGGGACAGCGTCTGTATTCGATAAACGAACTGGCAGCCTGCTGGGACCGGGCCCGGCGAAATACAACGTGCGCAAATAAATTTTCGAATGGAATATTTAGTAAAATTGAGAGTGGTAAAAATACATGGTTGAAAATATAGGAGGTATTTTTTGTCTCGACGTTAATTAAAAGTCAAATTATATAATTTATTTAGAACACGCTATCAAACTGACGGTTTGAAATTAATGCGCGATTAACCGTTTTACAGCGTATTAAAAAGTACCTAATGAACCAAAGCGAAACTTCGAAGAAGAATAAAATTACTGCCGCTACCAGTCATTAAAGTAATTTGCATTCAGTGTTCTACTGCAGTAGTGCGTAAACATTGTATCGGCAGAACGTTACTATTATATTATGATTTTTATACCCAGTAAAACAATTTCCTAATGTAAAAATATTGTCAATGTCGTATTAAGAAAATGTCAGTTTTGTTTTTATTATCAGGACATAATGCAACGCGAAGAATGAACAAATCAAACAGATAATGAATATGACACACCGCATATTGATGGTACAACCGACATAAGGTGTAGTTGTTGAATAGCGGGAATTAAAATTGGGTGCGTCACTGAGTGTCCGCCGCGGTATGTCGACAGCCCACTTGTCCGCGTTCCTGGAAAGCGCGCGTAAATGTATCACTGAGTCAGTGACACTGACTGCGTCCTGTACACTGTACTTTCGAATTTTTTTTTTGTTTGATAATTTGTGTCGAATTGTAATAATTTAAAGATTTCATTTAGTTTGATAAATGATGTAGTGCAGCTAGACTTGCACACGTGTGGTGCGTGGAGTGTGCGAGCCAAAATTGTTGTAATTAAGTATATCAGTTAGCCACTACTTACATTCCAAAAATATAAGAAAAATCTTCCAGCATAATCATAAAATAAACAGATATGTACCTACATTATTCAATGCAGCTAAGTAATCTAATTTACTTTATCCACAAAAACCTAATAGAAAATTACGAAAACATCTAAGTAATCAAAATCGCTACTTCTTGAAACAAAGTTTCTAAGAATGAACAACGCCTTATTAGTATGCTCAAGTAAGAAAAACACCGCAGTTGGAATTAAAATTGTTTCTCCTTTTTGCCCCAAGGTCAGTGAGTTGTGACTTGTGATAATCACAACGTGCTCTCGGTCGCGCGGTCGGCCGCGATACGGAGAAACCAGATATTTTTGTAACCACGCGATACGCTTTGTGCTCCTCCAACACACTACACACGCCATCTGTCACTAAACAGCTGTACTAACAAACAACAAACTAATTACCGCCTAATTTTAGCACATTTTTGCTGTTTTGGAATGCGCAGATAATTGCAACTCGTGCTAAAAATACATAGGTATTGAAAATATCCAAAACCACAATACCGGTTCTGTACGAACATTGAAGCGAGGACGCCTGAGTTTTATCTTATCGAATTCAAATAGCTCAGCCACTGATACGCACCACGATAAAGCATATATTTTAGTCCAATATGTACTACTTTAGTTGATATGAGAGGTAGTTTGCAGCCATGCATGCATATAAGTAATTATGACATTGCTTTCTTATGTTTATGACAGAGATAATGCTTAGTTCTTAAGGTATCTAATAACTACTAACACTTGATTTCAATATAACTCGATATACTTACTTAATTAACAGAAAATTCATACAGGCGATTAAAATTCGCACCATTCAGTATAGTATGCAAGTGTGTCTATGAACGGGAGGACGGGAGATATTACTAAAAGATAACAGAGTGAATGCTTTCCCTTTCAACACAATTACACATTCACTTTCATAGTAACAATGATGGACATACTTACCTAAACACGATGATAATTATAGTTAATTTTTGCAAACATTAATGAATAAACAAATAAGTATTTCTGATATGTAGTCGATGGATCTGTGGTGTGTAGTCACGTACATCAGCACATCATTAAATTATGAACAAAACATAAGCACCTGTAATTTGTTCTTCCAAATTGTCATCGAACCGAAGAAATATTTGATACAAGCTCTATGGACATACGTGTTACAGTATCAGACTCATAAAAAAAGAACACGATAAATTGGCGGACTGAATTCCAAAGCTCGTTTCGTTTGGCAGTAATCGGCTTTATTTAAATATGATAAGCAAGGCGACGCTCGGCACATTTTTATTTTAGTGCTTTAAAGTATGTGACTGACATATTACGACAGTGAAATCGGGCAGAATATAGATTAACATTCAGTCTGTTATGTGTACCTATAAGCATACAATGGACATACGAGTAGGTGCCCTTTCTCTGAGGAAGGCTGGCATTTGGTTTCGGTACCTGTGCCTCAGGTACCCAAAGTTATAAAGCCAGTTAGGCACCATCTGTCAAAATATATGAAATGCCTCTGTCCCTTACAAAAAATGTTTTGTAATGAAGTATTTTAACTACAGCGGGCTCGGATCGGCTAGATTTTTTCTAAAGAGGGGGGATATTAAGCGAATCTCATAAAACCTTGATTCTTCGTTTTCTGTCTGGTATATCCCGCCTTCTACCAGAATGCGCCCTCCGGCACAGTCTTTTCTACTTTGTCCTGTTTTCAACGCTCTAATTGCCAGTTGTCCGCGCTTGTGTTGCCTACGTTAATTTATTAAAGTAAGTATACCTTAACCGTGTACTTATATTTCAATTACAATTTATCATTAAAACTAATAATATTATAGAATCTTTTATGACTTAACATTTTCATGATCGATCGGTATTATTAGGACAGTAAAAAGGTATGGTATGAGTCCGCCCGATGTTCTAATGAAGTCATACGATCTACGCAATCTTCACACAGATTGGTGGTGACTTCTTATGCAGCATTCAAACGATCAGTTGCTTAACGTCAGTGTCGACCTAGGCTTTAATACTGGGATCGGCTTCCAGTCTAACCAGATGTGTTTAAATATCGGCTCGTATTTTACATAGAGCGTTTTTCTTTTGACCTCTGTAAACTTATTGCTAAAATGCATGGATTTCATTTCTTTGGCTAGACCTTTTGTTTAACTTTGGTCTTAATAATGATATCAGGGATTGGGATGCTCTCCAGGCTTGAAGGCACGGAAGGCAAGCTCCATAAACTATTACGTATTATTTTTATTATTAAATACAATACGAGCTAAAGCTGTGATTTCTGTTACAATTGAATAATTTCTCTGGAATTTGCCAACGCGACGCCGAGCTACATTTTGTGGGCGCTATTCTAGGCGGTTGCCATTTTAGATTCTGGTTTCAAAGAGTTGCAGTGTGGTTGGAAAAAGAGTGGCAAATAGATCCAATTACCTAAATAAAAAAACCGGTCAGGAGCGAGTCGGACTCGCGCACCGAGGGTTCCGTTCCGATTTCTGAAAAAGTGTGCTATTTAGAGACATCGTTTTATTTTTCCTGTAATCTTTACATAAACTTCTATCACATAGAATAATTTCAGATTTTTCTCTTTGTAAACTACGGAGATAAGTGGGGTGGGGGGAGGGGGGGACGCTATTTTTCTACATTTTTCATCAAAAGTCGAAAACTATGCGGCCTTAAAAAAAGGATGTTTGAGAATGTGTAAACAGCGCTCTTTCATATGATACCCCACATGCCCTAATAGCCCCACTTCGAAATTTTAAGGCCCCCTTAAAGTCCCTGTTGCAAAAACAAAAAAAAAAAAATTCTTATTTGCAAAATAGTTGGGCAAACGTCATCTAAAACTGTTCCAAATTTCAAGTCGATAGCATTAGTATTTCTTGAGATATCCAGCTGTGACAGACAGACTGAGTCGCACCATGAGGGTTCCTTTTTACCATTTTGGTACGGAACCCTAATAATAAAAATTAAGTTATTTTGTAAAACATTGTATAAAGGTTGTTTGTAAAGTAAACATATATTAAAACAATAAATGTTTACTTTACAAACAACCCTCAATCAAGCTTCTACATGTTTTGATTTTAGATACGAACATAATAGAATAATTGCTGGAGTCCAATTAAGGTAACGACATTGTACAGTCTCGAGCATTATAAATAACTTAGTTACGCAAAATTCAAAAGCAGGGTAGCCCGCAAAATTCAAATTTTCTTACGTTTTTTGCAATTTTCAAGTCAATTGGAGTCAGGTTGTATGTTGATCAAAATATGATTCACGACCGTAACATATGTATTTACAAAATTATAATCATTAAAGTTACCAATACAGACCAGCACGCTAATTGCGTAACACATTGTCAATCGGAGTTTGAATCATTTTGAAACAAATTGCTAATCCAATGCTTCATATTTTCGAAAGATTTTTCGGCTCGGTAACGTAAATAACGCAATGAATGTTGTTGAACTGTCAAAATTAAACCAACTGCGATTGGTAATGTGTTACGCAATTAGGGTGCAGGTAATTGTATTGAATGACTATTTCATGAAATCTTGACATTAATTTGAGTATTATACTAACCTGAGCAGTTGTAGGTACCTATTACTGATTCTAATTCTGTAAATACATATTTGTTATGGTCGCGAATCTTACTTTAATCAACATACCTACTATACCTACCTACAATATAATACTGACTTGCAAAATACAAAAAACAGAAGAAACTTTGAATTTCGCATGCTTCCCTGGCCCTTCCCCCTTAAATTAAAATAGCAATTTTGGGAAAATACCTATTTCATAGTAGTAGGCTACTTAGTAGGTATGTTTTCGATAATACTATGTTTGCAACCATAGACTTATAAAAAAAGATGGACTCCGCGCCACGCATATCGAAAGTGAAGCACAGTAAGTATGCCGGACCGTTTGTACAAACACGCGTCGCGCACACATTTACATCATAGTATGCCGACCGGCCGCCATTACGTGACAGTCGTGACACGAGCGACGCCGTCTTTGCAGGTACTCAAATCATGCACACATAGATCGGTACGGTGCTTCACTTTCGATATTCGTGGCGCGGAGTCCATCTTTTTTTATAAGTCTATGTTTGCAACACCATAAAATATCTATCGATACTTTAGGAGAAAGACGCTTGTGAATGTTGTGAAGTGTACTGTATTTATGCACGTGACTGTACGTCTAAATAACCAGGTAGATACAATTAGAGGTGCCCCTACCTCTACCTTGTAAAATGATAGCTAGGGTTGTATTGTAACTATGAGGGGGCGGTAGGGATTACACGGCAAGGGTCTCGGCAGCCCCAAATCTGTCATCTAAAGTTTGACAAGTGAAGCACGATGATGTTACAATGGTAACGTCGGCTTGTGTTCAACATTCTGAACATTTATGGTATATCTGGGTAGAACATAATATTACTTGAGCACAATAAATGAATGGACAGTAAGAAAACTACGTACAAACGGTTGAAACGGCACACTCACACAGACGCACGTGACCCCAAGCGATAGTCGCGGTGCGCTCAGTGGGTCATTGTGGCTGAGGGCCCTCGTCGATGCGCGCGTCTGTGTGTGTGTGATTTTTCGTATGTTGTGTGTAGTTTCCCTACTGTCCATATTTATATTGTGCTTGAGGGCTTTAAAATAATAAATTAGTGGACGGACGGGTAGAACGATACAAAAACGAAAAGCGACAGAAGTTCAATTTCGAACCAGCCTTCATCAAAAACATTATAACAGCCGCTCGGGTCGATCGATCAGGTAAGCTTACCGCGATCAGTCCGTGGATGAGTGACCATCTTAACATACCAAGTTAAGCCGTTGGTCCCGGCTGTCATTTTTGGATCTTTGACAGTCGTTACGGGTCGTCAGAAACCCAAAGTCACTCTATGTAAAATACTGGTATTCAGCTGCATCCAGTTAGACTGGAAGCCGCCCCAACATAGTTGGGAAAAGGCTAGGCAGATTGATTGTTCTCTTTTAAAGCTTTTGTAGAAGAAACGTTTCGTAACTTAGAGACTTTATTAATCTGCCTAGCCTTTTCCCAACTATGTTGGAGTCGGCTTCCAGTCTAACCGGATACAGCTGAATACCAGTATTTTACATGGAGCGACTGCCTATCTGACCTCCACAACCCAGTTACCTACTGGGTAATACGATACCCCTTGGTAAGACTGGTTGTCAGACTTTCGGGCTTCTGACGACCCGTAACGATTGTCAAAGATCCAGGAATGACAGCCGTGACCAACGGCTTGACGTGCTTTCCTAGGCACGGAGGAGTCTCGGTATGTAAAGATGGTCACCCATCCACGGACCAACCCCAGCAAGCGTAGCTTAACCTGATGGATCGATCCGTGCGGCTGTTATTACTTAGCCACGAGCTTCTCCTTAGCTTAGAGACTTTATATGAAACATAAATGACAATAACAGTCTACCTTTTCATTAAAAAAAAGACATGAACGTACCCACTCATAGGGACATGGCACGTTTTGCCTGGCTGTGGCACAAAATCAATACCCGGTATGGGTACCGGCGACACGTCCAATTTTAAAACCTTTAGAGGACTTTTCAGTATTAACATTGCTTTTAATACAGAAACTTTGAGTTAAACAGGTACCTACTGAACAATATCATTAAACAATAATCGAACAGCTGATATTAATAACAAATATCTGCCTAATTATCTACCGTTTACAGACGGATATTGTTATGACAACACGCTCACGTAATGATATCGGTATTTCTAATAACGTAACACGTTAGGTAAGTACGTATGCATTATCTAGTGCAGAAATATACGCGCTAAAAATACCGCGAGCCGATATAAGTTCTAATTAGCCTACACAAGGACTAAAATACGTATACGATAGTGGTGTGTATAGGTAGTATATATACGTCAACTAAATTACGTTGAAACATTTCATTGAAGTTTTCGCGAAACCCGTTTCTTGAATGAAATGACGTCACTACGTAGTAGATAGCTATACATATAAACAGCTGTGTACTTGTAGTATAGATTATTGGGTTCTTTCTTTTGCGTCAGATGTTAGTGGGGTTATTCGACAACCGGGAGGGGAGGCGTCGCGGAAGCGTGTCGTTGACATTAGAGGCGAATTATCTTTGTTAGTTCGCCGGCGTTCGCACGGACGTAAAAATATCGCGGCGATTATTTTTCTCGCTCTAGATTTTCAACGCTCTGCTTAGCGCCGAGAGTTGAAAATCCAACAGTGTGTTTTTTCGACGCGCTGTGATGCACTCTGTTGTTGTTATTCTCGAAGCTCGGCTCAACACCGAGAGTTGAAAATACAGTGCGCGTTAAAATCCCGCTGCGATAGTTTTACGTCCGTGCGAACGTTGGCTTAGATGGTGTCGGTTAGGATTTTCTGTAAAATGCGCATCAATATAGTTTTGGATTTTTTTTAAGTTACTTTTTATCAATTATCAAAATTCATGTGAAAATAGTTACCTTCTGGAGCTTTACTCCCTAAGGTAACTTTCACGAAACTGAACCATGTCCCCTTATAACATGGTGAAGTCACACAGTGTCTAGTTTTGAGTCGCCCTCCAACATAACACCAATGAACATTTACAATAACGCTCCCCAGATACCTACCTCGTTCAAATAACAAAGTCACACAAATAATGGTCTAAAATTTCAGAGTTTTTTATACGTCTGCGATAACGACACGACATCATTAATTTTAGGCGCCTTGAGAATAACCCGTCAGCTGCCCTGCTTGAATAGAATAGTCAGAAGTACATAGTCACAACTCGGTAGCGATGTGAGACGGACGCAACAGCCTCGCCGCCACTCGCCTCGCGCTCTTTCGCGCCGCGGCTCATTGCTACATCGCGAATTTGGGCCAAGCACAAATATACCCCTCTCTTACCAACCCACGTGTTACTAATCTACCTGTCTCTTTCGCCCATTTTCTCTCTCGGCCCGTGGTATTTATTATACAGTCATTTATGTAATAAGTTCAATGTTTACATTGTGACTGCTATCAGGTGATGAATGGAAATATATTTCAAATTGCGATAACTCGGCCTTATCTTCAATGCTGTTGCTGTTCTCTCCGGCTTATTTATAGGTGGGTAATAAATATAATAAAAAATGAATATAACAACGCTAGCACATAATGCATCAATTATTCCAAAGTTTAATTTAGAAAGTAGCCCAGTTTCACGATAAACGAGGAGCCATACATGTCTCATACTTATGTAAATATCGATCAACAACATCTAGCTGTTTACATAGGTAGATACCTACCTAAATAAAAATATAAACACCATTGTTGTCATCAACATATCATTGACAAATTGAATGCATAATCACATCATCACCTCCATCGCTTAAAATTACTCGTACTCGTACGTAATTAGTTACAATCAATCATTCAACAAAAGTAATAAGCTTCCTATTGGAATTTGGAACCAATTTGAAGTAAGCTATCATGTCAATAATCACTTAAGAATTTCGTCATTCGACATACATTTCGACTGTTAAGAACAGGCACCTGAGTTGACAACAAGTACACCCAACATCGGTGAATTACAACATGATTTCATCAGTATTACCAACGATAAATAGGTATGTGACCAATAAGAAAATTAAGTTTGATTTTAGGATCGACAAATTGGTATTCAAATTTCTAACTAGCCAGTATAAATAACAAGTTTATCGATTTACGAGCAGGTAAAGGTCGGAATCGATCCCGACCGACTCAACTGTTTTTACCGTTCCATGAAAACAAAACGATAGGTAATTATTACCTATGGAGCGTTTAACGAATGTCAAGAACAAGTCAAATGAAATGAATGACCTCCCTAGGTAGGTATCGATAGTATGACTTATTTATGTGTTTTTAAACAGGAGTATGTAGCTATATTTTGAAAATAACAATGGAAGAAATGTTATTAAGTTGGTACACGATGTATAATTTCTTTCTACTATTGATTATTATTACAAAAGTAAGACAATCATCTAAACTTAGGGCAACTACATATTTGCTTTTGTTAATTACCCAAGTGTAGTTAAAAATAAATCGAAATAATGGCGGCTGTAAAGTCGTTAACATAACAAAAAAAAAAAACTACGTAACAATGAACGGGAAATGTGAGTTTTCAGTTTTGTCAATATTCAATACCAAAGGTTTTCCTGTTACGATTCAGTTCGCTTTGGCATAATGATTGGCATACGTCGCATTCGTACATGAAAAGACATTTTGTCAATTTTGTTTTGTCTGGTTTTATTTCTCGGATGTTTAAATTTTCTTTCGTTTTGTACAAAGCATATAGTATCGTGTCTGACTGTACGTTTTTAAGTTAGAAACCTACGAAGAAAATCGGTGTAAACTTTACCTACACCATTCGCAGAAGGACTCATTGGAGCTCACACTACTTTCTGTAGATAATTTTACATACAAGCTTACTAACTATGTTAAGTATTCAGTTGATCAGTATCTAATAGGTACTAAGCTAAGCACATACTTAGGTTTATTTAAGCATTTCATGGTTAGGCCCAGGGGACAAGGTAGGGAGTTCGATTATAATATTTTATTTGTTCAATTTTATCGGCGTAGGTACTCATACTATAGAGTTATACGAATAAGCCAGAGAACAGGAAATCGGAAAACACTACTAAATACCTACCCATTAAAACAAGGCTATGGTGAGCATGCGAATTAGAACGTATCAATTCTCTGAAAACTGTAATCCAGGGTCATTTTCGCCATTAACACTTCTCTTGAAATGAGTATTGCTCATCACAGTGAAATTATAGCACTCATAATAAATGATTTAAGCCACCCAGTTACTTTGGCTTGGCAGACAGATTCATCATGCCCAGATTATTGGAACGAAAACTGCTTTTGAAGGCTTGCTTGTGCCTATTGTCTTTACCACCTCTTCGTAGACTTTCAACTACACTCATTTAGTAGAATGAGCATAGAATTATTCCTGTCTATCTAGAATCGAAAACGATTAGTTACGATTTCCACGAAGCGAAACCACACGTACGATCGATAACTTTGATTGCTGTTTCTACGTAATATTATGCACTATGTAGGTACCTACCTCGACCTTTAAGCCCACAACCTACTTGCATATGCAAATATCTAATTTTATTATTTTCAATTCACCACTGCATTCGAAATGTATACACTTATTATGGTACGACGTGCGTGAATTAAATAGTTCCATTTACTGTGAATAGATCGCTCCGTCGTTATTGTTCATTGGTTTTATAATAAGATAGTTCGAATAAAGGCTGGTTATATTTTAAATCGGTTCAGAGAAAACAGTTATGTGTCGACAACCCTTAGTAATATCTGTGTCGCCCTAATAATATTCTGTACTAATTCATAAAATCAAACAAAACAATTTATGTTGCAATATTTTAAGTATTTGCGTTATCAAAAAATATAACAGAAACAGTAGGAAAGCATATCAAGCATAAAAAAACTAATAAACTAACAGAAGCGTCTACGCGTTTCTTAGAAACATCAATATCATCATTCAGTGACAAATAAAAATATATTGGAGTTGGAGACAGCATCGTATAACCCATTGCCCTACTTTAGAAATGGGTGAAGTTTGCTTTCCTTTAGCAACGTTCCAAAGTGTGCGTGGGCTCTTGAAAACACGTGGTTTTTGTTATGTGTATAGGCTTGTTTATCGACCTGTAGCGCCATCTACCTTGTCTGTTGCGAACATTGTATTGCTGATTAGAAAACAATGTTACTCTCATCCAATTACAATTAAATTAACATATTGGAATCAACTTAGAATGGGTACCTACTCATATGATATAATAAAAAAAAAACTAAAACCAAATGAGTTCTATAAAAATCTAAGTACACTAGTTTCTGTCCACCATGGGAAGAAGGCGACAAGAAAAACTCATTTCCAGCAATGGGGATCATCATTGCTTTACATTTTTTGAGACACCCGAGATATTTTCAACACAAACAAAATTGCGAGAAAAGTTAAGTCTTAGTCAAATCGTGAGAATATTCCCAGTCACTTCATAGCCGCGTTCATAACGCGATTCAGACGAATATGTAAACGTAAACCGACCGCATTGCTCCACGAGAAATGGAGTGACTCACGAACGAGGAAAATGCAGTTGAAAACATGCATTTTATTTTATGGAGCGATTTGATAAACAGATAGGTACCTAATAAAAGTGATTTGCAGACTTATGGACAGGACACATATCTTGGAAAATCCCAGAAACTGTAAAGGCAGCCAGTCAGCTAATGATAATTTTAGTGGGGATGAAAAAACCATAACCAGAAACTAAGAGCAGCACCCAATCAGCCAGTGGCAATTTTAGTGGCGGTGACAAAATCAAACCCCTATTCTTTCCCCCAAAGAGCCAGGGGCAGCTCTTTGAAAAAGCAAACAACTAGGTATAATAAGCATAATCAGCATATAATGTTCCCACTGCTGGGACACAGGCCTCCTCTCTTCGAAAGGGAGTGGGCTGTAATCTACTACGTCATGTTTTCGAATATTTGGTTCTAGGACATGCCGGCTACCTCACGATTTTGAGAGCAGTGGTGATGCAATTATTTACACAAAGTAAAGCGCCTGTCTGGGTTGAACCCACGACCTACAACTCGTAAGTCGGGGCTGTTACCAGTGCTGGGTCACCACTGCTCTTCAATAACTAGGTAGGTATACCTACGAAGAAATAAAATTCAGATCCGCGCTAGCTTATCTTCCAAAATGAGACCATTTCTAATGTAACCAGATGGGCCATCAAGCCCTGATCGGGCCCATCTGGTTATACTTACAAAACTACTAAACTCGTATCGTTAGCTCATACTTCGCCACAGATGGTATTAGGTATTAGGTCAGCTGCCTCAATGGCTTCGAATGAAATTACAAAGTCGGCCGAGGTTTGTAGACTATGTACACTGGTACCTACATAGCTACATACGACTAGTAGTAATCACACTATCACATCACATCACACCTCATCACACTAATATTAT
This sequence comes from Cosmia trapezina, assembly GCA_905163495.3. Lineage (NCBI taxonomy): Eukaryota > Metazoa > Arthropoda > Insecta > Lepidoptera > Noctuidae > Cosmia > Cosmia trapezina. Next base: position 10,414,666 of record LR991030.1, read on the forward strand.
AAAGTTTGTGAGTGTGTGTGTGCGTTTGTATGTTTGTTACTTCTTCACGCTCAAATGGCTGGACTGATTTTAATGAAATTTGGTATGTAGATAGCTTACACCCTGGATTAACACATAGGCTACTTTTTATCCCCGTCTACGCGGGTGAAACCGCGGGGCGCAGCTAGTCTTCTTTATTAATAAAAAGAGAAGTCCTGCCTGACTGACTCATCAACACAACGCCCAGCCCAAACCGTTGAACCTAGAAAGCGGAAATTTTGCATAGAGGTTCCCTTTATAATGTAGACAAGGAATAAGGAAGGATTTCCCGGAAGTACGTTCCCGTGGGATATTTTCCGACATTTACGCGGGCGAATCCGTGGGCAAAAGCTAGTGTTAGGATATTTTTAGACATGCAGTAGCGTCCTCCCGTAACTAATTTAAACAGTAATTTATCAGCGAAAGCATCGTTATTGAATATACATAGGTCATAGGTGGATGAAAGGTACTCTTATAAGCACCACATATAAAGGCTGCGGCCACCGTTGGTTTCGTGCGATTATTAAAAGAACATTATGTAACGTATCATCGTAAACACTAAACACTGCGCTAAACGCCATCTTCGATTACCTACAGGGTACCAGATCGAATGAATGACGTAACTCCGACAGATTCAGACCTTCTCGGTTGAAATATTACCCTAGTCTTCTAGTAATTGCAGGATGCATTAAAAATATTGGCAGACATGCATAATGTTCGTCATTTATAACGCTGCATGCATTTAATGGAGGTCGAATCGTTTTTTAATGCGATGCCAAATAAACAGGTTTAAATTGGATCTAGAACAGAGTCGAATAAAAACTCCTATTATTGAATAGGTATAGGGTATATACGTAGGTACTTGTGATTAATTATCAGTAGGTATTCGTACGTAATCTGATTAACTTGTATAAAATCAAAATAGTAGATTATGCACCGAGGGGCTAAAGTTGTGTCTTATGTCACGGGCGTCATGTCGAGCGCAATGAAGGATTCGGGATTGAACTCCCGAGCGCAGCGAGGGAGTTAAGAGTTTAACTCACGAGCGAAGCGAGGGAGTTAATACAAGAATCCTGAATGCAGCGAGGGATTCAAGCTAGCCCAAGGCAAACACACCTTTAGTCCAGAGGAGGATACTCGACTTTTTACACCTACTGTGAGAAAATAATAGCCATAGTACGAAAAACAAAGTATTTATTAAATAAACAAACAGTAAGAATAACATATTTAGAACTAGTTAGTTATATGCATAATTTGACATTTTCGAGCAGGTGGTGTGAAAAATAAATTAACTAATGTTATAGCCAATTACTATTATTACGGCGCGGTACGGTATTTGTTATTATTAGTGCCAGTTTTAATGTTATTCCATTCCTTTCATAAAATGGTTCGTAGTTATCTAATTATTCTTAGAATATTATTTCTTCGAAAACATGGCAACGATATGAAGAAGCAGTCGAGAATATCATCCTCGCGTAGTAAGGGTTTCGAGAATAGGTTTGCTCTTTCTGGCACCAAAGGGTGTTTGTTAGTACTATACTGCCAATTTAGCTGAGCATGTGAGATTCCAAATTCAAATCACATTATTGACCAGCGGGTCATAATGAAATCCAGCAGGTGCGATTTTCGAGCAGGTGGTGTGAAAACATATTTTTCATACCACCAGTGAGTCATTAGTGGCCGGGGGCACAGCCGGTCAATAATGTTGTACTGGACTTCATATCGTTGCCATGTTTTCGAAGACATAATATTGTAAGAATAATTAGATAACTACGAACCATTTTTAATTTTTTTTTTTTAATTCCACATCAACATCTATAAACGTACCAAATAAAAACTTAACTTTATCTTTGCACAACTAGACTAATGTCTCAAATGTTACCATTAACTTCAATTGATATGTAAGTGCATATAACTAGTTCTAAATATGTTATTCTTACTGTTTGTTTATTTAATAAATACCTATTTTGTTTTTCGTACTATGGCTATTATTTTCTTACAGTAGGTGTAAAAAGTAGAGTATCCTCCTCTGGGCTAAAGGTGTCTTTGCCTTGGGCTAGCCTGAATCCCTCGCTGCATTCAGGATTCTTGTATTAACTCCCTCGCTTCGCTCGTGAGTTAAACTCTTAACTCCCTCGCTGCGCTCGGGAGTTAAATCCCGAATCCTTCATTGCGCTCGAGATTCAATATGACGCCCGTGACATAAGACACAACTTTAGCCCCTCGGTGCATAATCTACTATTTTATTTCAGTATCGTTTTGTTCCCGTGAAGGTAGACTATGTAGTTAGGTAAAGAAGTTCTTTTTTGTCCAGGGGATGATGGACATTCTTCCTGCCTGCTAACAACATGATGGCTATCACCAATCTGCCAAACTAGGTGGTACCTCTGAGTACTGGACAGGCTTTTTCTCTCCTTATCAGCCACGGACTTTCAACTGCCGGAATTAAAACCGAAAGTGGTATTAATAAAATCAAGATAACAAACAATTGAGCGATTATAATTGTAGGTACTCAGGCCATCTTTCGAGTCCACAGTACACGTACGCGATAATAACATTGATAAACCAGTTACATAGTTACACATTACTATCATTTCTTAAACGGCGTTTGTATTAAAACATTGCATTGGTACTTAAACGAAAGTGCGTGTATTTTCCGGTATTTTTAGAATTTATAGGAACGGATCATAATATCCGGTTGTTTTGTGGCCAGCACTACCGTTTTTTAAGCAAACTTGTGGCATTGGCTGGCTATGGTGGACATTAACTCTGCCTGACTGTGTGTCTCTTAATGTTAAGTGTACATAATTAAGATCTTTTATGTAAATTCTTTGCTCGTGTTTAGTCAATTTGCGATTATTTAAAACCGCGGCATCGCTTCACTCTGGTTATGTACGTCCTCGTTAAATAACCTCTGCTAATGTGTTGTGTTTAAAACATTATATCTACGTTATTTTGTGTTGAACGGTGCAGACTGAGAAATCGAATAGGTTAATGTAAGTGTTATTATATTTTTTCATTAAAACTCAGTAAGTCAAAAATAATCCCGAAAATCTGACAGCCCTGTATCTAAAACAGGTTGTCAGTTTTTCGGGCCTACGCTTGGTTATTATAATCACGGGGTATCGTGTAATCCACTAACTGGGTTGTTGAGGTCAGAGAAGCAGTCGCTCCATGTAAAATACTGGTATTGAGCTAACGTAAAGGCACCACTTCGCATAAAAACAGTTTTTATGAATGACCGCCTGCCGGCGGACTGCTAGTGTACTGCAAATATGTGGAGTTCTTTAGATGGGAAAGACTAGGTAGTTGATGATGAGTCAGCTATTATAACAATACGTGGTGCAGTTTCAATATTATCCTCTCAGGAACGACGAACGAATGTAAACGGATGTTTTGTTAATTTTATTGGCTCCACTGTACTATCACACCCGCGCGTCCGAAACTTCACATTGGTGAATCATTTGGGTTAGGTTAGAACAGTGACCCTTAACGCGCGACGGCGAGCGAGCGAAGCGAGCGGTGCCGCGGCAGCGGCCGCCGAGCGAAGCGAGCGGTGCCGCGGCAGCGGCCGCCGAGCGCCATATCCCCTCTATTTTTGGTGAATCATTTAGGTTAGGTGAGGCGGTGAATGTCTCGTATATTAGACGATGAAAGCCTCAGGGTCATTGACCTTGATTTCAAGGTCAATGGTACTCGTACTGTAATTTTTTTTCGGCGTCTATTATTTTGCGTACTTTGTTGTTTTCAATAATACACTAAAAAAGGTCTATTGTACCCAAAAAAAAATAGGTAGTATATAAAATCGCTGGGTGCGTTTGTACAGTGGTTCCATTTTATTGGAGTTTTTTTAAACCGGAATCTAATGGCAATGAATTCAAATATTTATTCACTTATCAGTTTATTTACTCTAGGCATATATTTTAGTGATAAGTATGTTTATTTATATTATGTATAGTTCTAGCAGCTCTACCTATGCGTTGCGTAGGTATTATGTACCATCATTATCTCAAACACTCACTGCACATGCATTGCACATAAAGTGATTATGAAGATTACAAAATGCATTTCAATGTTCTAGCCCCATAATACGTAAAATAAGATACCTATCTTAACATGAACTTTGTTCTCAGCCATTTAATAGCAATATAAGAAAAATATTTAACATAATATCATTAAATTACTCCGCTACCCTTAATTGATTAACGCTTTGCGGGACAGTAAACGCGTGTGTGTCTCGTTCAGTGTCCTTTGGCCTATTCAGTCCATTTTCAATTCATTCAATTTCATTTCATCCAGAATTATATTTTATTTTTATGCATGCGCGTGAGCATGATGCAGCATGAGAGTGATATCCGTTAATAACAACCCCTTGACAACGGTTAGTGATGTACGAAATTAACCATCGCAATAAGTTACCACGAATACCATTGAAACCTATTCGGTTCCGCAACAATTTATGATCCAACTTGTCAAAAGCTTTTTGAAAGTCCTTAGAAAGAAAGAAAGAAATAAAGCTACACTGCATCAACCTGTATACGATTGTCAATAGAAATAACGCAACTCGGGCCCCCAAGATACAGAGGCTACCTAGTTTGGGTACCACTGCTATGTGTAACCATGTTAGTTGAACTTCTTTCCGTCCGAATAACTCTCTTAATTCTCCCATAAGGTAGACTGAACAAGTGAACATCCAATCAAGAACTGGTACGAACGAACTACCAATAAAAGTTCTCGTTCAAAATAATTTTCTAACTTAATTTCAACTAAGTAGCTGGAGCGCGAAAATCAATTTAGAAGTGCTAATCAAGTTTTCAAAAGAATTCTTTTACTGTTTCATACAGGACTTCAATTCAATTTAAGTGGCAAGCAACTTAATACACTTTTTTGACGAGATTAATTTATTAGTACGGGCCTCAGAGAAAGAGACCCATTGACGTCACAACATTTTAAACTACGAATGGGCGCTAATAAAAGAGTAACTAAATGTGGACTCGCAGTCGGAAGTCCAACCATTGACGTCACAACACAACATTTTAAACTACGAATGGGCGCTAATAAAAGAGTAACTAAATGTGGACTCGCAGTCGGAAGTCCAATTAAGATCGTTCTACCGTTAATTATTATAAAGTCCAATGTGCAACGTTGTCGTACATGTGTACGAGTAGATATTGATTGTTATTATGATATATGTGTGACATGTGCCCACTGTTATCAGTCGTACTGCGATCTCCACCTGCGCTGGTGTTGCTGAGTCTCGCGAACTCGTGAGGTACTTACGACAATTTTTTTTTTATCAACTTGAAATTCGAATAGGAGAAGTGCCTTAAACTTACTTTTTTTATTTGATCTTTTTTGTCGCAGTGTCAGGTTAAGGTCATACTTTCAAGTACGGTCTACTTAGTAAAACTTAGTTATCACCAGTACCGCGCTTTTTCTACTAAGTAGGTTTATGTATTTCCGGAAATTACTGTTTACCTAATTTATTATTAAATAGAGCTCTGGAGTTTTTTTTTTTAATTTAAAATTTTTTGGAAATTTTTCCAAGTCGTGAGGTCGTGACTTGTTTCAGAATTTATAGCCTTGATGCTCATTTATAGGTGTGAAATGTACGTATAGATCGGTATTTGTTGTTTTGCAATCTTTGCCACTATTTGTTTCGGTCAGTTTACAAAAAAAAAAACAAATACTTACCTACTAAGTTTTTAAACTGTGCTTATCTTAACGGATTCTCCTTTATTTAATCTTTTATAAATATATTTTTAGTGAGTCCTCATTGCTTTAGTTATCTACTAACATAAGACTTCCAGGAGTTCCCATTTCTTTTTTCTTCTCATACTACAACAGTTCTGCACTTTGTAATAATGAATATACAGTAAAGATGAGGACTACTTCTAAGTACCCTGCCCTTGCTTGCGAATATCACGATTCCATATAATTTTCTCGATATTTTATAGTGAGTTCTCATTCACACACAAACCGAACTCGTACGACTACAAATAAGTTACATACTTTGTGATCGCTAGTTCCAAGACGTCCTCTTTCTTTTTACTTCACATACAACAGTTCTGGGGCTAAACAGCGACATGTTATGTAGTACTTGGCTTATTTCCAGAACTGTCACAGTGTTCTTACAAAGATATCTTACACAGCTTTACGAGTACATTCGTATCTTGCCAACGATTTAGGAAAAATGTTCTTATATTTTCTTAATAAATATCTATTTTCTGAAGGTTGGCTTAGCAGCTTATGTTCCAATGTATGTAGGAAATAGGAATAGGTTCACGGACATTTCGTAATAATTTTGGATTATATCTAGGCGTAATGAAAATTTTTGTAGGTAGGTTTAAGTACCCTCCGGCTATTGAGCATCGAATTTGATCAGGATCCGGCCGTAAATAAATGTTACATCGAGTAATCGAGTTAAAAAAAGTCAGGTGTCGTGGGACACCGTTCCTTTCGCTGTATAGCATAAGTACTAATATTATAAAGCTGAAGAATTTGCTTGTTTGGTTGAACGCACTAATCTCGGGAACTAATGGCACGAATTGAAAAATATTTTAGTGTTAGATTTATCCCATTTATCTAGAAAGGCATAGGCTATATAACATCAGGCTACGACCAAGAGGAGCGGAACATCAATGAAAAATGTTGCAAAAACGGGGTAAAATTGATTCCTTTTGAGTGCATCGGTTGCGTTCGCTGCGTAAACGGTTAAAGTTACGCAACAATCCTGTATGACAGAATTGTTCCTCTTGAAAAGGTCTAGGTACCTAAGTTTAAAAAAAGCCCGCGATAGCATTTGTCTATCTTTTAAGGTTGGCTCACTATAACTTTTTTAATGGTAATCAAATATATTCTAATTGTAAACCTGCAGGCCTAACATGAACACACGCGACAATTACTCGCTCTCGCGCGAGTAATTTTATGACAGTTCAAAGCTTTTCTCGTTTTCTGACAGCGCTACCATACAATGTTCTGTCAAACTTGTTGTCGAGAAAGACAAACCCTAACATGGCACCTCAGATAACTCGACTTTTGACAGAATTTTGACATTAAACACGAGAAAATCCCCGATTCGTCTCTCGTTTAGTCGTCCTCGATTTTGACGACGAGACGAGTAGACAAAATTATGATACAAAAAAAAAAACTAAAATGAACTAAAGTCTCATAATTTCACGTACTTTAGTCATAATTTTATTTTACACTAGCTGCGCCCCGCGGTTGCACCCGCGTAGACCGGTATAAAAAGTACCTAGCCTATGTGTGTGCCTACTAACAACATACAAATACACGCACACACGCACTCACAAACTTTCGCCTTTATAGTATTATATATAGTGTGATTATATTACTAATGAAAATTGTTGTGCCAACCCCAAGTTTTTTTGGGTTAAGGGCAGGAGAATGATATGATGATGATTATTAATGAAAATACTTAGTTTTAAACTATATTTATATTGGAATGATGTTCTTTTCGGCGGCCGCGAGAGAAACTGTGACGGAGGGGTACACTATAACGTAGATGAGCATCCCTTTCAGTAGGTAATAACCAGTCACTTTGCCAATTATGGTGATTAACAAAATCGAGGGAGTTATGACAGTGCAATAACAAACCTTCGCAACATAATTACTAAAATCTCTAGTTCATTGTCATTTGTGGTGATTCTCTAGTGAGTGTAGTGTAGCAGTGGAGGCCCAGTGGTAACGGCCCTGACTTACGAGTTGTAGGTCATAGGTTCGAACCCCGACAGGCGCTTTACTTTGTGTAAATTATATCATCACCACTGCTCTCAAAACGGTGAAGGAAAACATTTATTTATTTATTTAACACTTCAAGCACAAATGTACAGAGGCGGACTTAATGCCATAGGCATTTTCTACCAGTCAACCTTTGGGTGATGCAGAGACAAGCAGTGGCAGGTGCAATTTCGAAAAATTTAGGAATAAATATTTATTTAAATATAAAGATACACATAATACCTATTACAAACTATAAATATAATAATATATACCTAATTATATATAAATATACTAATACAAATAATACCAACAATACAAATAAAACATCGTGAGGAAACCGGCATGCCTAGAGCAGTACTTACATTATAGGCTGATTATGTTAAGTTATCAAGTGAGTAGGTATGTATATTATTTGCCACTAATTTTCATTTCCGTCATTTTGTATTTAAATTCGGCACCAATGAAAAACATTTATGAAAAACTAAACAAATAGGTATTAAAAGAGGTGCACGTAAAATCATTATAGTACATACCAATTCCATGCAAAAAAATGAAAAATGAGTGAAATAAAACGGAACCTCAAGCCGATGTTGCTATGATATAAATGATTTGTTTTTAATAACTTGCTACATCGGTCTCTCGTCTCGAGATAGAGAAGTGTCAAAGTGCCTTTTTCGAATTTACTCGAGCTTAACGCTCATGTTAGGGATTATAATAACGTCAGAATCGACGACAAATTTCGATAAATCGTGATATCTCGTTTTCTCGTGCTTGCCATGTTAGCCCTGCTGAAGAGTTCGTTTGTTTGTATGTTTCAACGCGCTAATCTCTGGAACTACCAGTCGGATTTGAAAAGTTCTTATTGCATTTTATAGTCCAGTTCTTGAGGAAGGCTGTTTAACATCACGATAGGACCTCAAGGAGCTGAGACAAAAGAAAAAAGTGAGAAAGAACACTAAGCGAAAACGAAGTAATAATCCGGGCAGGCGATGCGACGGGGTGGGTCGGGGAACAAGAAATTTCACGCGGACGAAGTCGCGGGCAGAAGCTAGTGTATTAATACAGAGTCATCTAGAATGGTCTCATGTGGCATAAGTTTTCGTTTTTTAATACAGCTTGCTGAAAACTATACCTACTATAAAAAATATATATATATATATAAATGACTTGGCTTAAAAACTTTTAACACTTGAAACTGACGGCTTATCGCTTTTCCGTTACGTGCTAGTTTCTCCTACCACAAGCAGCGTTAAAGAACTTTGTTCCAAACACGTTTTTATCGTAGTCTGTCACTCATACCTGCGACAAACTCTTTCTAAAGCTCGATGCGTCACTTTACGTCCAGATACTGTACTTCATTTGTTTCCTCCTCAGTCCGTCCATCGTGAGTCGTGACACCTTCCTTTCGGTATTTTATAACTTTCAATAATAATATGGAATCCTGGTTTGAACTTCTCTATGGGCTACATTAGCTTGATCTTTTGCCTTCTCATTTATTGTCACAAATTATTTGTATCTTGATATAATTTAGATTCACGATAGTTTTATTAGAGATAATAAATAAATATTATTAGTGTTTCTGCGTCCAGCACGGTAGGTACTTTTAACGATTTCCTAAACAAATTTTCAACGCTTCGCTCTCGTAAGCTTTGTCCGGAAATCGAATCTTTGACCCGGAAGTCGTTCCGCCGCTGTGCCACTGGGGTCGACTGACTGACATACCCTTTTCCGATTGAATATGGATTTTGTATTTACCTATAGGTCCTATTTATTATTCCAAATATTGACCTAGTATGCCCGGTGTTAGTAGGTACCATTTTTGTCATAAATTTGATTGCCGCTTGCATGAGAAAGCGACTTGAATTTGAACGTTTTTAGGTACGAGAATTGGCCTTCAGATAGGCATTTGCTCCATGTAAAATTAAAATATTCAGCTGCATCCGGTTGGACTGGAAGCCGACTCCAGCAAAGTTGGGAAAATGCTAGCCAGATCGATTGTATGTAACGAGTACCTACTCGTAGGTATGGGAATACAATAGTATCACTAGTTAGTAGTGTCTCATATAGTCTTCGTTATCTGAAGAACGTCTCTTTTTTTAGGAAGGTAATGGTAATATAGTTATATTTTAAACATATCCAGTATCAAAGACACAACTCATAATACCATCTCTGGCTTATACGAGTAGGCAGTGGGCCGACGTCACTGCAGCCTATGCTCATGATATCGAGTAAGACCAATATGGTTATCATACGATTATTGCCTGCTGCTGCATTACTAACAAGTAACATACAAACCAAAGTCCTTATAGCATTAACAATAAAAGGTAAACAACACAACATTCTAAATAACTACTTATTAGAAGTAGGTACTTGGTAGGTATACAAAGTCCAGTCCAATAATGTTATGACCTAGATCGACATCCAATATAAATCATTTAGGTAAGTACCTACCTACTTGGTTCAGACAATATTGATTCTTACTATTTATACACGGTGACTTGTAATTTGGCGTATTCCTTCCAGGACGCGGTAGTGTGTTGCAACAATTAAGCACCCCATAAAGCCTATGTGCAAATTCATGGGATTCGAAAAAACTCAATTTTAATGATGTATTTTTTTAAATTTCCCAGAACTCGTCACTAAGTATCACTTCTCTCTAAACTCTCAAATTGAATGGCCTTCATTGCTATACCATTGAGGAAACAAATGAGTAAAGCCAAATACAATAAAGCCAAATTGATGATCGGGAATTAATGACATTGAACTTAGAAGCCGGCGCAACAATAATTTAATTTCTCAAAAAATTTGGAGAGTACAACTAAGGCAAGCAAACTAATAGGTCACTTCGTTAGGCGGTTTTCCTGGCTTGTGTATCGTGATGATTTGTGATACCTTCCACAGTAGTGGTTAGTATCATACCATACTATTGAAAATAGTTGTCGGGAAAACGTTTTGATAAATTAAAAATAAAATTACAAATGCAATCATAATAACAAGTTCGGCAGTAGGTAAATACTGAGCAGTAAACTAAATAAAAATGAGTCATAACAAATATTTAAATGGTTGATTATATAAATAATTGAGCAGTAAAATGACTGAACGGGCAGTTAACAAATCACCTAGTTCTAACCTAACCCAACCCATTTGGGGTGCCCTGGCTTAGTTACTGCTACCTTCCCCTCTGTAAGAGGGGGGGGGGGGGGTTCTCAAGGGGGAATAGTGGAATAAGCACTCTTATGGTCGTCGTGTAGTCTCATTGCAGCTTTAGCCATAACAATGGTGTTATTTGTACATGTAATATTACCCTGTGCCCGTCAGTTTCATTTTTCTTGTTCGGGAGTCTAAAAGAGCTTATTTCGAAAGAATAGGACTATTATTTCCATTTCTGTTGTGTGATTTAACGACAATCTTCACTTCCCACAAACGGATTGGTCAGTTAGCTTGAAAGAGGTTACATTATAAATCTTCTATACTTAGCTGTTGATTGCGATTTCGTCTGCGTGTATTTTATATTTCATCAATACAAATATCCTGGATGAAAAGTAGCCTATGTTGTTCTCCAGGTCCCAGGTTACCTACCTGTCAAACATAACGATTGGTTCAGTAGTTTAGGCGTTAAAAGATAACAGACAGACAGGGTTACTTTCGCATTTATCATTTACAATGTGTCAATTGTTTTGCGTTCATACTTTAAAAGTTTTTTTAGTGACTTCGCGTTCAAAGTTTTAAATAAATAATTGGGCAGTGCCTCGGAACGCACGTTAAGCCGTTGGTCCCGGCTGTCATTCGTGGATCTTTGACAGTCGTTACGGGTCGTCGGAAGCCCGAAAATCTGACAAGCAGTCTTGCCAAGGGGTTTCGTATCACCCAGTAACTGGTTTGTGGAGGTCAGATAGGCAGTCGCTCCATGTAAAATACTGGTATTCAGCTGCATCTCGTTAGACTGGATGCCGACCTCAACATGTTAGGAAAAACCTAGGCAGATTGATTATTACGCCTTCAAATAATGCAAGTAAGTTTTGCAAAAAATGTAAGTAGGTACCTACTTAATGTTAAACTAGAACGCGTAAACATCAGTTATATATAAACTGATACTGTGATACTTAAGAAATAAATTCAAGAAACTACTTATGATATGTTCATGATTTTTAGGGTTCCGTACCAAAATGGTAAAAAGGAACCCTTATGGTGCGACTCAGTCTGTCTGTCTGTCCGTCTGTCACAGCTGGATATCTCAAGAACTACTAATTCTATCAACTTGTTTGGAACAGTTTTAGATGACGTTTGCTCAACTGTTTTGCAAATAAGAAAGAAATAAAAATATTTTTTGTGTAGGTAACAGGGATTGAAAGCGGGTCTTAAAAATTCGAACGGGGGCGACTAGGGCATATAGGGCATCATATGAAAAAGCGCTGTTTGCACATTCTCAAACATTTTTTTTCTTTTTTTAGGCCGTATAGTTTTCGACTTTTGATGAATAATGTAAAAATACCGTTCTAATCTGAAATTATTCTATGTGATAGAAGTTTATGTAAAGATTACAGGAAAAATAAAACTACTTATGTCTTTAAATAGCACACTTTTTCAGAAAGCGGAACGGAACCGGAGTTTGACTCGCTCTTGACCGGTTTTTTTTAAATCTATCTATCTATATAAATAAAAAGAGAAGTCCTGACTGACTGACTAACTGACTGATTGACTGACTCATCAACGCCCAGCCCAAACCCTTGGACCTAGAAAGCTGAAATTTTGCACAGAGGTTCCCTTTATAATTTAAACAAGGAAGGCAAGGAAGGAATTCCCGGTAGCAGGTTCCCTTGGGATATTTTCCGACATCCACGCGGGCGCAGCCGCGGGCAAAAGCTAGTACATAATATTTATGTCTTCAGCAGTAAATTATATTATATTTATAATTTAACTTATTTCTTCTAAGTTAGTAAACCTTCTGAAACTTTTAATTTTACTTTGTCACAAACGTTATTACTGTTACATACGTCTCGCACTCGACTTGACCTTTACGTAACTCTAATGGTAGGTAACTTATTGATTGCCAAGTAAACGATAAATGGCGAGATTTGTTGTCAATGAGTTTTGTTTCTAATGAGAATTTAGTCATGGTCACTGAGAAGCCAAGATATCATGGTCATTTAATTTTAAACAGAAACCGTGGAATGTATGTAAGTATCTTTTGTCTTTCCATGGCTGTGCCATCAAGATTCTCCGGCATTTCTAAGCGGATTTTGACGATTCTTCTTTTCGTTCGTCTTGGGCTTATGTAATTCTATATTCAACTAAAAATGGAACAATAAATTTACTTAAAAAAAAAAAAAACGTAAAAACCGACTTCAAAAACCAAAAATGAATAAAAAAAACTTGAGAGGTGTCAAGGGACACCCGGATGGAACGAAGTTCCTTTCGATTAATTAGTGAAGGAATTGTAATAAAATTTTATTTTTATACTCGTCATCATCATCATCATCATCATCATCATCATCATCATCATCATCATCATCGCGACACCACACTGTTCAATGCGAAATAGAAATGAAAATATCTGGCTTGCTTTCTATAAGAGAGAGAGAGAGAGAGAGACAGACAGAGAAACATGCGCACGCCGCACGGCTTACAATACATACATAGCTTACTATAGCAAAAAGTGTCGTGACAACTTTTCGTTCCCATTTTTTCCGTCTAGCCCCCTTTCACAACGCGCGATAAGGAACTTCGTTCCAATAACTTTTATGAAAAACTTAAATAACAGCTTCTGAAGTCGGTGTCTTTAATACTTCAATGCACGTTAGCTTGGTTGGCACCGACTTCAGAAGCTGTTAAGTTTTTTATGAAAGTTAGTACCCCGGACTCCCGGTAGCTGTTCCCTTGGGATAATTTCCGACACGACCGCGGGTGAAGCCGCGGGCAAAAGCTAGTAGGTTTACAATTTCAAGAATCTACGTGTCATCGCCCATACGTTTAATCACTTACTACAATACTACTTAATCTGTGCTTACTACTTAGTAAAAGTGAAGTAAGTAGGTACTTACTTACTTAATTAAGAGTAGGTACTTAACTAATCTATAGTTTGGCAGCAGTGACTTTGATAGTAGTGATTGTTGAGAACTCAATTTATGTTGGTACTGGTCTATTGGTAGTTTATGCCCAGCGTGTTTGAGAACGCTATCGTTATCAAGAGGTTTTATGGCTTCTGCACTGAATGGCCTGTGTTGGCGCGGTCTGATTTACAATGATAGAGTTATAGCGTCACTTCTTTTGTAGATGTCTGGTGCGAAATGTTACGTCATGTGTTGTTAAGTTTAGGTACCTACGCCATGTGTTTTTAACTAATAATACATACTGGTTTGATAGAAATATTTTAAAATTATTATTGCATTTTTATTTATCTGTTGAAAATGTAGTTCCCTGCTGCTGTTAAAGCTGTGTTGCAATTCTTGCAATTGTGCATACTATTCTGGCAAATGTAGTACTTAAGTACTTACCTACTCTACAAAAAAAAAAACTTTTCCTAACTATACAATACGACGTCGGTAAGTAAATGAACCTAATCAGCTCACCCGATGTTAGTTTGACTGGCGCCCTTGTTGGGACAACGGCAGCAAACTTAATACGTTGCTATGTGAATGTGTTTGTCAGTTCGATCCCAGCATAGACTAGTAAACGCCCGACTACGGCAAAGCCAAAAGGAAGGGTTATGATTTTAGCAGTCTATGTATATATGTATGTATGTAATGTTGGCTCTTCTTCGATAAAACTCTCTTTTAGGCACACGTAACACTTAAATCAGTTCACTTGCTTGGAGCACAGCTAGTAACAGACTCATAGACTAGTATATATGAGGATCCCAGGACCTTTCATTAATTGATCTCTGTATCAGTGACTACTTAATATAATTATTGATAGATAATAGCTGCTAAGTAAACCGAGATGGAGAGATGAAGGCGGCACGTGATTAATCATTATGTAGGCTACTTCATCAAGTTAAAGACAAGTTTCGTGGAACTTATTAGGCGGGTATCATACCCCTGCCGCGAAACCATAGTAGTGAAACCGTTCCGAAGTAGTTCAATTCAACTCGCATGATGTTCCGCTACTGCGGTTGAAAGTGTGTTGCCCGCCTTAGTAAATATAAAAAAAACCCTCTGTAGTTTCGTGATTTTTTGGATAAAAGCAGCAGGGATAAAGTCAGGCGGTATCTGTACGATATTGTCTTGTGTACCTACTGTGCGTGTGTTTAAGTACATGTTGTTTTATTCATTGTAGGTGCAACTCAGACCTATACAACGTGTAACGTTAAATGCGCAAAACCTCTTAAGGGGTCATTGTACTCATCATTATGAACAACTTTTACTATTGGACCAAACCTGAAATCGCGAAAAAATAATCAGCTGTTCAGTACATTTTGACGAATTATGCGAACATAAATGTACTGAACAGCTGATTATTTTTTCGCGATTTCAGGTTTGGTCCCATAGTAAAAGTTGTTCATAATGATGAGTACAATGACCCCTTAAGAGGTTTTGCGCATTTAGCGTTACACGTTGTATAGATCTCGTACCTACTTATCGCTCGCCAAACTTTGAATCATAATTTGAAAAAAAAAGCAAACGTTATAGACGTATCTCGAAATACCTACTTACCGTACCTATTACCTACGTAGTTTTTTTAAAATCTTCCTATCGATGGCAAAAAGTTCAAATCAATTATATCATAATTGATTTAGTGGGTCATATTTTTATTTGGATTTTGCCCATATTATAATACCTAATTTCTTAATAAACGAAGTTATCTTGTAAATAAGGACCCAAGAGTTCATTGCCACATTACAAGTAGGTATGAAAAATGGCTGCTATTCCGAACTGGCTGACATTCTCATTAAAGCAAACCATTAGTTTAGCCTTCGAGTGGCGATGATCGATTACGTTGTAATATCGCTCATGAATCGATACGCTTCGATTTTGTACTCCATGGCGTTAATAATACCCATGCATAAATTGATGGAACGATAAAGGTGACTTTAAACTTGGAACTTTTCAATAAGTAGGTAGGTGTATAGTACCTACCGTTATATTGGTTTTTTTTAAGTTTCAGGTAAGTAATACTTATGTAAAAACAAAAGAAGTTTGTTTTTAACTTGAAGGGTAGAATTTTTATGTTCGTTTCAACCGCGCGGCCATGGCGTTAAAAAAAAAAAAACTATGCCAACATTTTGTAACAATTTGTAAAAGTTGACTCTCAAAACCTCAAATTTGTCAAAGCTATGGTTAAAAAGTTAGAAGGGTTTGAACGTGGCCGCGCCATCGAAACGCGGAGGACCGCGCGGCCACGGAGATCTCAGAAACTAAGCGTTGCACAGACCTGAAATTTTGGTAAATAACAGATTCAATTTGTAAACAATTTGTAAAAATATAGAAAAAAATCCTAGGTTAATATTTTAGGAGCTGTGAGACTAAAACCCCGTGGCCGCGCCATCGAAACGGTGACAAAAACGTGATAGCCGATATCTCGCTGAAAAAGCATCGCAGACGTCTAGAGTTTTTTGTAAAACCCAGATTTGAATTTGTCAAAACTTACAAAAATGCAACAAAAAATACTAGGTTAATATTTTAGGAGCTGTGAGACTAAAACCCCGTGGCCGCGCCATCGAAACGGTGACAAAAACGTTTTCACCGATATCTCGCTGAAAAAGCATCGCAGAGGTCTGAAGTTTTTTGTAAAACCTAGATTTGAATTTGTCAAAACTTGTAAAAATACAACAGAAAATACTAGGTTTATATTTCAGGAACCGCGCCATAGAAACGGTGAAAAACACGTTATCGCCGATATCTCACTGAAAAAGCATCGCAGAGGTCTGAAATTATTTGTAAAACCTAGATTTGAATTTGTCAAAATTTGTAAAAATATAACGAAAAATCCTAGGTTTATATTTCAGGAGCCGCGCCATTGAAACGGTGAAAAACACGTTATTGCCGATATCTCACTGAAAAAGCATCGCAGAGGTCTGAAGTTTTTTGTAAAACCTAGATTTGAATTTGTCAAAATTTGTAAAAATACAACAAAAAATCATAGGTTTATATTTCAGGAGCTGTAAGACTAGAACCCCATGGCCGCGCCATTCAAACGGTGAAAAATAGGTTATCGCCGATATCTCGCTGAAAAAGCATCGCAGAGGTCTGAAGTTTTTTGTTAAACCTAGATTTGAATTTGTCAAAACTTGTAAAAATACAACAAAAAATCCTAGGTTTACATTTCAGGAGCTGTAAGACTAGAACCCCATGGCCGCGCCATCGAAACGGTGAAAAAAACGTGATAGCCGATATCTCGCTGAAAAAGCATCGCAGACGTCTAGAGTTTTTTGTAAAACCCAGATTTGAATTTGTCAAAACTTACAAAAATGCAACAAAAAATACTAGGTTAATATTTTAGGAGCTGTGAGACTAAAACCCCGCGGCCGCGCCATCGAAACGGTGACAAAAACGTTATCACCGATATCTCGCTGAAAAGGCATCGCAGAGGTCTGAAGTTTTTTGTAAAACCTAGATTTGAATTTGTCAAAACTTGTAAAAATACAACAAAAAATCATAGGTTTATATTTCAGGAGCTGTAAGACTAGAACCCCATGGCCGCGCCATTCAAACGGTGAAAAATAGGTTATCGCCGATATCTCGCTGAAAAAGCATCGCAGAGGTCTGAAGTTTTTTGTTAAACCTAGATTTGAATTTGTCAAAACTTGTAAAAATACAACAAAAAATCCTAGGTTTACATTTCAGGAGCTGTAAGACTAGAACCCCATGGCCGCGCCATCGAAACGGTGAAAAAAACGTGATAGCCGATATCTCGCTGAAAAAGCATCGCAGACGTCTAGAGTTTTTTGTAAAACCCAGATTTGAATTTGTCAAAACTTACAAAAATACAACAAAAAATACTAGGTTTATATTATAGGAGCTGTGAGACTAAAACCCCGTGGCCGCGCCATTGAAACGGTGACAAAAACGTTATCACCGATATCTCGCTGAAAAGGCATCGCAGAGGTCTGAAGTTTTTTGTAAAACCTAGATTTGAATTTGTCAAAACTTGTAAAAATACAACAAAAAATCCTAGGTTTATATTTCAGGACCCGCGCCATAGAAACGGTGAAAAACACGTTATCGCCGATATCTCACTGAAAAAGCATCGCAGAGGTCTGAAATTATTTGTAAAACCTAGATTTGAATTTGTCAAAATTTGTAAAAATATAACAAAAATCCTAGATTTATATTTCAGGAGCCGCGCCATTGAAACAGATAAAAACACGTTATCGCCGATATCTCACTGAAAAAGCATCGCAGAGGTCTGAAGTTTTTTGTAAAACCTACATTTGAATTAGATAATTTTTTTACAAATAAAACAAAAATCCTAGGTTCACAAAAAACCATATTTCACCGTTTCAATGGTGCGGCTCCTGAAATATAAATCTAGGATTTTTGTTATATTTTTACAAATTTTGACAAATTCAAATCTAGGTTTTACAAATAATTTCAGACTTCTGCGATGCTTTTTCAGTGAGATATCGGCGATAACGTGTTTTTCACCGTTTCTATGGCGCGGGTCCTGAAATATAAACCTAGGATTTTTTGTTGTATTTTTACAAGTTTTGACAAATTCAAATCTAGGTTTTACAAAAAACTTCAGACCTCTGCGATGCTTTTTCAGCGAGATATCGGTGATAACGTTTTTGTCACCGTTTCGATGGCGCGGCCACGGGGTTTTAGTCTCACAGCTCCTAAAATATTAACCTAGTATTTTTTGTTGCATTTTTGTAAGTTTTGACAAATTCAAATCTGGGTTTTACGAAAAACTCTAGACGTCTGCGATGCTTTTTCAGCGAGATATCGGCTATCACGTTTTTGTCACCGTTTCGATGGCGCGGCCACGGGGTTTTAGTCTCACAGCTCCTAAAATATTAACATTAACCTAGGATTTTTTTCTATATTTTTACAAATTGTTACAAAATGTTGGCATAGTTTTTTTTTTTTAACGCCATGGCCGTGCGGTTGAAACGAACACGAATTTTTTCGGAACATTATTGCTTGTCTTATGATTTTTTGTACTTAATGTAACAGAAAAAAACGGCGAAGTGCGTTTCGGACCACGCACAGTGAAGGATTCCGTAGTCAGGAGATGAATATTAACGCACGCACAATGTTGATTTTCCGACCGCAAAAATAAGTTTGATTTCATATTTCTCGAATAAAAACAAGTTTATAAATCTTACCAACAATAAACAAATTCTTAAACCAAGAACCAATTTTATGATACCTAATACTTACCTATTCAATTTATAATTTAGGCTACAAGTTCTATATTAAGAAACCTGTTCCAGTCATTAATCAATCCACAGGATGTTCTCATGTTATGTAGTACTTGAGGCACTCAGTGTGGAGCTAGATAGCATATGGTGTACATCTGGATCCTCGGTTTTTTCCCCTATTGTCTCTATACCATAAAAAGTAATAGTGCAATGAACTTGTGTAGAGATAAATTTTAAACTTAATAAGTAGGTACCTATTTTATTTACTTAGGATTAATAAGTAAAGTAGGTACCATAGACGTATAAAAAAGGAGGACTCCGCGCCACGCATATTAAAGTGAAGCACCGTACCGATCTATGTGTGCGTGATTGAGTACCTGCAAAGATGCCGTCGCTCGTGTCACGTAATGGCGGCTGGTCGGCATACTATGATGTAAATGTGTGCGTGGGTCGTGTTTGTACAAAGTTACCGTGCTTCACTTTCTATATGCGTGGCGCGGAGTCCTCCTTTTTTATAAGTCTATGGTAGGTACCTATTACATTTAAAATAAGTTAGGCACTAAGGAAGCTAGGTAGGAGCTTAGGAGGTATTTCAACTAACTCTTCTCATTAATTATCGAAATATAATAGTTTTCCATATCACATTAGTTTAGACATCCACCAACCCGCACTGGGCCCGCGTGGTGGATCCACACCATCTTACAGGGACGAGGCCTGTGTCCCAGCTGTGGGGACGTTATTGGCTGATGTTACTTAATAGCTTTGGCGACTTACTGGTATCCATTTTGCCTTGTCTGATCCTTTACGTATCTACTTTTATAATAATAATGCTAATGGTGGGATTTAGAAGTTAACTACCTCGAGTTTCAGTTTTGTTTTGGTGCTCCTATATTTTTGATGCAATATCAGGAACTGCGTCGTTTCGAAAATAATCTTCATTTATTCCCAGACTCACTTGAATCAATAGTTTAATTCATGTCCTGTCCCCTTGGATTGCATATTCTGATCTCAACTAACAATGTCCCCATATCTGGCAGGTATTATGGGCAGAGCTGGTGACGCCACTCGGTGAGAACATCAACCATGCCGGTACTACGCAACGCCGACCACCCTGCGCACGCACTGTCCGACTCTGTCGCCGTGAGGTACACCGTCGCTGTGCTGGGCTCTTGGGCCGCTGAAGGAGGTAATATCTACTGATAAATACTAACTTTGTTGAAATATTGTCAACCACTTTGTGCTTTTCTGGTAAAATTGACGTGGATAATACTAAGCCTTAATTTATGGCCTGTTCTCTCTGACAAAAAGAAGGCCTGTGTCCCAGCAGTGGCCCACTGGGAAGTGGGAATGGCTTAAATGCTAACTATGATGACGGATGACGAATCCTAAGTGATTTTACCAACGTAAAGGAGTTTTGTAATTAGGATTTTAGAAGGGAAAGAATGAAAGAAAAACGCGTTTAATTGGCATCATTACAGCACAAAATAAATACACCTTAAAACTATTAAAACATAAAACTATGATTGTAATGCCATAAGGGCCTCAGCTCAGCATATTGTCAGATGACAACACAGGGTGCACCACCTGACGGTGATTTTCAGCTGCAACCCACGAGTGCCATACGCTAGAATAAATGTTTATAGCTATACCTATGCTAGAATAAATGTTTATAGCTATACCTATGCTAGAATAAATGTTTATAGCTATACCTATGCTAGAATAAATGTTTATAGCTATACCTATGCTAGAATAAATGTTTATAGCTATACCTATGCTAGAATAAATGTTTATAGCTATACCTATGCTAGAATAAATGTTTATAGCTATACCTATGCTAGAATAAATGTTTATAGCTATACCTATGCTAGAATAAATGTTTATAGCTATACCTATGCTAGAATAAATGTTTATAGCTATACCTATGCTAGAATAAATGTTTATAGCTATACCTATGCTAGAATAAATGTTTATAGCTATACCTATGCTAGAATAAATGTTTATAGCTATACCTATGCTAGAATAAATGTTTATAGCTATACCTATGCTAGAATAAATGTTTGTAGGTTACGCTAGAGAAAATGTTTTTAGAAAATGTTTATAGTGCTCTTTTAAAATAAAATCAACTACAAAGTAGGTACCTTTTTTTTGGATGGGTTTAGCTACACTATGTTCTATAAGTAAAGAAATTAGGTACGACGAGTCACGTACACCATCTATTCACCAAATCAAAAATAGATAGAAATAGAGAGTTTAATTTATACGTTCCTGTGCTTAGTATTAATCCCGTCGGATATCGTTAAAACAACACTTGGCCCTATGGTGGTCACAGTATGATAACAGCATTACAAATACTAAACCGGATGCTGCCATCCGGCCTCTTTCTCCCGTCCTGTAGTAGACACCCTGTAGCCATAGGACGATAAAAGGGTTAACTGTTTTAATCATGTTTACGTTCCTTGCTTTCGTGCATGCAATTGCATTACCGATGTATGAGGAGTCCGAGCCACGGTGCATTATTCGATTACCATCCTGCATTTAAAAACAGAAGTGGTGAAAGCGGGCGTTTTGGAGGAGTGTCTTATGTAATTTTGACGTTAAAAAGTGTTGATTCTCAGCTAAATTTGAATAATAGACTCGTGATTTTGTTTTATTGAAAAAGTGGGTTTTTCCATTAGAAATTTCCCAGTGACATCCCTGAGTCTTGACTTGATTTGTGCCGGTTGATGGCAATAAGCTCGACCCCTATGACCTACATACCTCTAGGACTTAAAAAAACTGGCGAAATGTGGGAGTAGCATCGTCCTCTGCCTAACCCTATTCGGAGAACACAGCGTGATTTTATGTAGATAATGTTTTGCCATTAGGAGTCTAATAATATAACCCTCTGGTCTTTCCAAAGGGCGGGCGTTTTGCGGGGGTCTGTCTTTTGTAATTTTGACATTCAAAAAGTGCTAATTCTCAGCCTTGTTTGAATAAATTTTAATGACTTTTGAGTTTTTTTTTAAGCAAAGGCCTTGCCATTTATGATTATTTTCCCCACAAAAAGGGGGTTTCCATAGTGAATTAAGAGTAAGAGCTTCCCTCGCAACGCCCTTTAGAGAGTACCACAGGTACTTAATATCCCGCCCGACCCCGATGTGTATACCGGATGACTTTTTTTACCGTCTCGAAAAAAATTGGGTATATTACGTGATCGGAGTAGAAGCCTATAATATGGCATACCTAACTTTTTTTTTTTTTAAATTCGAAAAAATCTAAAATTCAAATCAGCAAGTTGCATATGATTTGAATTTCGATATTTTTAAACGATTTTTTTTTCAAAAATTCTGTTTTTATGGTGCAAAAATTAAAAGTTTACATCGAATTTGTACTATTTATTGGTACTTACTTACTTAGATATTTTTTTCTGTCTAAGCTATTAAAAAAAAAAACTAGGTATGCCATAGGCTTCTACTCTGTTCACCTAATATACCCAATTTTTTTCGAGACGGTAAAAAAAGTCATCCGGTATAGTTTATCATAGTCATTTATAAATAGCTGTTGAAACTCAAAAGCTTTTACATTGAAGTAGCAGAGTTTATACCGTTTAGAGAGTATTTTCAAGTGGTGCTAATGCTCGACTGATAATATTATTAATGCGAAAAGCCTCTTGAACTCGACTGTACGTGAGTGTACATTGTAATACTTTCGTTATAGGTATTAATTGAACATTTATATTTGATTAAAGTTATTGCTTGAACACATTTAAAATGTTTTGCACTAGCTCCTGGAGCCTCATGTTTTAGGCTAGGGCTAAGGGCTATAGAGACCATTGCATATCAAGGAGTAGACCGGGGCGCGCGATACTGGTAGGGGGACGTAGTAGGTACCCTTAGCATATCGACGGTGAAGTACCAATATCTCTTAACTGACATTTTTCGAGAAGTTCTCTTCTTTTTTTTTTCATTTTGAATTTAAAGGCGTCATTCGCTTGTTTTAGTGAAATCTCCTAGTGTATTTTCAGTTGCAACAGCAGCAGCATTAAGTTAAAATGTGGAAATAGGTACCTACCTCCCAACTAAACCAACGGGTCTATTTCAAGTGTCTATTTATCAGTTTGTGTAAATTTTGACTTTGTCAGTTAGGTGGTAAGTAGTTAGGTGTTATTGGCACTTCGCCGTCGATATGGAAGGATGTTAGAGCCGTACCGGATATGTATCCTAAAGTAGGCAATGGAATTATAGAGAGACGGGTGATAGGTATTTATCTTATTAAAATAAATTATCGTAAAGGCGTTTATTTATTGCTTATACGTTGCTTAAAGTTAAGAGACATTGAAACGACAAAATGTATGGTTAATAAATAGTCGCTATTTGCAAGAAGCAGTTTGTAAATAATAGGAAAATATTTTGTTTTTAATCAGATTAGACAGTAATCCATTACTACCAAACATGGGTCTTCTAATCGACCTCTATACAAAACGGTCCTGAGGGAATTTCGTCCTACACCATCCGACACGAAAGGCAAACATATTGTTAGCTGCAGGTAAGGGAACGTGTAGCGCAAACAGTCTTATACGTAACGTGCAGGAATTTAGAACAGGCCAAGGGGTTGCATTTTTGTAAGTAGGAGTACGTCACACATTATGTTAATCAACAAAGGGCGTTCCGTATAACCGGTACCTAATACTATAGTGTGTATAGACGCAGTAGCGGTAGCGTCCACAGATTTCGAGAAAATAAAAACATATGTTTTGGGTGGGTTTATTTTTTTAGCATGTCCCTTTATAAATAAAAAGACTCGAACGTCGCAAATCATTAGAATAGACTCAACAAATTACCATCAATCCTTTGTAATATTTATAAGCAGTGACAGGGAAATCAATACAGGGAAAGGGCCCATCTATTTTTTAACTTGGATGAGCAATATAATGGAACTTTACGAATTTGAAGATATTGAATTTCTAGTCGTGAAAACTCCATCTCAAGTTTTTGAGTCTCCATCAAAATATCATACGTAACAAGACTAGTTCTAATTGGTCCCTTAACTTTACTCGCCGCAATTAAATAATCTTTTCTTAAACATGCTTGGTAATTCGAGCAATATTTTGACAATTTTGTTCGAGTCAAATAATATGCGGAGCGGCTGGCAATGTTAGTGTGAAAAATCCATATTGTCCATAGTGTTTAGCGGCCGAATAAATTACTATGAAATTATCTATCATTTAATTTTTTTATCATTTAATCCAGGTATCAGTTAGGTTAGGATATTTCATATTGCACCTATTCATTCAGTTATGTCGGATTGGTAGGCCTAATTATACTATTCAGATACTACTCTCCTGGATATCTATTTATTGATTCTAGTTACAATAGTAACTAAAATAATCCTTGTTCCTCTTGCAGCAACCTACCCGTTCGACTTGACAAAGACAAGGCTACAAATACAATCGGAAGTCGCAGCCGCTAAACATGGATACAAGGTAAGTAAGTAAATAGAAAAAGGATTTTTTGAGTATTCAATAACATTTTCATTACGAGTAGGTAGCTGTTATGCTGTGAGTATTCTGATCTGAACCTGCGAGAACTACGTACTCAACCTTGAGTAGTTGATACGGGTTGACTTAGTTTTTTTTTATAAAATTGTAAATGGTCAAATAGAATGTGAGTGCTTGAACGTGTCATGTAAATCAGTTTTTTTGTTCTTTTTAGACTTAAGGCAAAGTTGTTTTGTTTATAATTTTGTTTTTCATTTTAATTAATTGTTGGAAATCTAGGTTCTAACACTTTAATAAAACGAGTTATGGGCTTTTTAAAATATAAAGATTATTATTAGCCAATTATAAGTCACTAGGAAGGTTATACGTCCGTCTTTCTTAAGGCGCTAACGAGAAGTGAAGTAATACAAATGGTGGGTAGTATTTATATAATAAGTAGGTACCTACGACATATCGATTATTACAGAATCGACTAAAGATTGATTTTTTGTAAATAATTAAATCAAATAAATCAACACGCCCCCTCAAAAATTAATCTACCAATTATACAAACAAAATAAGCCATAGTACATACTACCTAATTGACCGGAACATATTCACTTCCTAGTGTTTGCTGGGAAATACATGTGGTCCAACATTTGCTGCCAAGGATTAAGGGAAACCCAGAAAACCTTAATCAAACCATTTCATTAAATTATTCTTAATAATAATTAAATTAATCATAAATCATATTATTATGTAGAATCACTAAACATTCAATCACTATCTTATTCTAAGCCCATTTTACTTCTCATCGCTTGAAAAGTGATATCGGGTAATGCCTTGGTCAGAACATCTGCCAACTGCTGAACTGTTGGAATGTAATTTTATTTTATTACATTTTTCTCAATCTGTTCCTTAGAAAAATGATACTTTATTTCTATGTGTATTGTACGTTTGTGATTGGTTGGATTATTTGCAATGCTTATGCAGCCATTTTTATCCTCATAGAATATGATAGATTTAATTATATCTATCTTAATACTAACTGCTAGTGATTTAAGCCCTAAAGCCTCCCATGACAGTTTCATACAATGCCATACAATCTGCCTCAGTTGAAGAGGCAGCAACTGACATTTGTTTCTTTGTACTCCAGGTTTGCTTGCAGCAGCCAGTTGTACTTTTCCTGTCATTTGAATCACTGCCACCCCAATCTGAATCTACGTAGCCACATATAATGTTAGTGTAGGCACATCTTTTACCTATAACTTAATTTTAAATCAACAGTACCTTTCAAGTACCGAAGCACTCTCTTTAGACACTGCCAGAGTTCTTTACTATTTTTTTTTCGTATACCTACTCAGTATATTAACGCTTGTAAGTAATTAAATCTGGACGAGTGCATAACATGACATACATTAAACATTATATAACGTTTCAACATGGATCATTATATTTTTCTTCAGAGTTTAATGCGTCATAATTAAGTTTATTTTCCATTGGTGTATTGACAGGTTTACAATCGTGCATATTAAATTTATTTAATACCGTTTATATTTATGCACTTTGATTTAATGCTATTTCATAAAATTAAAATTATTTCATCATCATCATTCATTTCATTCATCGTCATTTTAAATTTACTCATTAAATACCTTTTTTTTAATTATTTCAATATCAGCGCATACTATAACTAAATCACCTATATATAAAACGACAAATATTTTTATGTACATCTCCATTGTCTAGCATATATTGACACCTATTCGACTGAAGAATTTTGAAAACCTTCTTCTTTATGAGATAGATCGAAAACTTCAAACCAACATTTAGCTGCCTGCATTTTTCAACCCGTAAAGTTTATTTAATTTAACACATAATTATCTAAGATACCCTCAGGGACTTTCATATAATATCTTCCTTTAATTCGTCATTTAGGAAGGCAGTTTTGACACCCCTAAGACGAACTAGCAAACTAAATTGATTCGCAAAAGTAAGATACATCTAAAACTAGCTATTCATGCTAATACTGGTGCGAAAGTTTCATTATACCTAGTCCGTGAGGTATTCTTGACCGAAACCCCTTGCACAAGTTTTTTTTTTTTTATCTTAAAGGTTTTCTAAATTCATCATGTTTTACAGAAAACATCCATTTACAATAAATTGACAATGTTTTTATTTTCAGGTGTTGGTATTAAAGTCTAAGTATTATTTAGCTTTAGAGAATTTAGTTCGTCCCTACTGCACTTTTTGATCTCTTCTAATGAATTTGGTATTTTACATAGAATAGACTGAGCACACAAAATTGCGATCATCATCATCGTCTTCACTAAACGACATAGGTGGACGACTTTTGAACGTATTGCATCATCTAACGTCAGGATTTTATTTGTGTTTTCTTTTGGCGAAGATGGGGTATCAAAAAGTATATCATTTGTTTGCTCCGATTCAATTTTATATTATCATGGTTTAATTTGCGAACTTTACTAGGACACTCGTGATCATCAGATTTAGACCATAGACGTATCTGATATAGAACTGTCAGAGTTATGAGACTTGACCGGCACTGACTTGGATATTACATCATCAGCTTTGCCGTGAGAATTTTTTTAATATTCCCTTCAGACTCAAGGTCTGGCCTGTATTGAAGAAAACCAGTCTCATCAACAATAACATCCCTGACTACTATGTAATTTTTCGCACTCTGGGTTCCAAACTTTATAGCGGTATTGGTTCATAACCCACAAGTGTCCCTTTCCATGATTTTTCATCAAACTTGGTCTTACTGCTTTTGTTATGAACGTAAACAGTTGAACCAACCTTCAAATTTTTTTTTTTAATTTGAGGTTTTGTATCATGCCACATTTCGAATGGTGTTTTTGAAAACTTTCAAAGTTTTAAATGAAGTCAAATTAATCAAATAAACAGCAGTTGGTACTGCCTATCGCCCCAAAACACTTTGTCTAATTTAGCACCGCTTAAACGAGCTTTTCCATTAAGTAATGGTTCCGACCATACGTTCAAAAACGCCATTCAATTGTGGTATTCTCGGAATTTTTAAATGTTATGATATCCCTCTCTCTACACAATAACCTTTCATTTCAGTCGATAGATATTCACCACCATTATCGCAGCATAAGTTGACTAATTTTAAATTAAACTTAGCCTCGCTTTTAGCCACGAAATCTTTAAAAAACAGCAAACACGTCTGATTTGTAGATGCATTAAACAGTACGTAACAAAGTACCTAATGCGTATACTCATCAACAAAAAGTACAAAGTAGTTTTTTTTATTTGTCGTTAGTTGGGGGTATAAACAGTAGCAATAGTCCACAAATATCTGAGTGCACAATAAATAATAGCTGTTTAACATGACTTTTATTTTTGACCTGATAAGAACGGAAATCGACTTTGTTTCCTATTTGTACAGGCCTCAACTCCGTGGGCCTCACACAATTTATCATCCAGGCTCGCATAACAGTTTCAATTTGGCTGGTGTCATCAACCATTTTATTATTTTTTTTTTAATTTCGATGAATTAATTTTTAATAATTTGTACATACTGCACACTTGAGAAACACGTTGAGATTTATTTACAGATGCCATTAAGTCTACAGCAATTCAATTATTTTTTTCAACATACCTTGCATGATAGTTTTATTAACCTTACGTATTTGGGCTCCTCGCTGGTCGACAATGACTGTCAACCCTGATCCTTGCATTTTCGTTAAGAACAACAGGTGGTACCACAGCACAGAAGAGCACGTCCTCCAAAACTTCTTGAACCATGTTGCTGGTCACATACATCGTTCCCTGAAATAAATTCACCATTTTTAGCAATAGAAATTTTAATAGCGTTTGCAAGACGGTGTGACTAATGAAAAGATCTTCCCTGTTTGTAATATGGTCCGATGCTCCAGAATCCAACAGGAAAGTAACTTTGCTTCCATCATGATCCGCTTGATAGTCTGCCATCATAAAAGCAAAGCCAGAAAAATAGCTCGACGTGGATGGTTCACTGATTCCAACTGCCTGGACCGTCCTTGTCCTCTCCATATTTTCTGCTGCTGTTGCTGCTGCTCTTTTGAAGTAGAAGCAGTTGCATTTCACATGCTTCTTGCGGCCACAGTGATAACACTTCATGAACTGAGACTTATTCTTCTGCTTGTTAACTTCCTAGTTGAAGCTATTTATTATTTATTATTTTGCCCTTTATTATTTTGAGAATTATCGAATTTTGTTTTTCGAAATTCCTGTCCATTTTCCGCTCAAATTGAAAAACTTTTGACACTGGTATCACTGGACTCATTTTTAAACTTGACTTCATGATCCAAAAGCCTTGGTTTAACGACTGCTAGCATTAACTTATCATCTGTTAATTTGCAATCGCAATTATCACGCCATCATTAGATGGGGGTAGGTTGAGCAACAAATGTGCTACCTCGCGTGGCGTGGTTTGGCGGCGGCGTGGTGGCTAACAATTCGATGATCAAATCATCAAAAATTGTTAAATGTTTTATGAGTATGACGTCACCTACTCGACGATAACACTTTTTGGATTTTTTTATACGTCCATTTCACTTAACAATGCCTGTATTTTTTATTTAAATTTTAACCACTTATATTGCAGTAAAAACGTAACCTGGTCCCATAACCTGTTGGAAATCTAGGTTCTAACACTTTAATAAAACGAGTTATGGGCTTTTTAAAATATAAAGATTATTATTAGCCAATTATAAGTCACTAGGAAGGTTATACGTCCGTCTTTCTTAAGGCGCTAACGAGAAGTGAAGTAATACAAATGGTGGGTAGTATTTATATAATAAGTAGGTACCTACGACATATCGATTATTACAGAATCGACTAAAGATTGATTTTTGTAAATAATTAAATCAAATAAATCAACATTAATAATTTTAATTGATATAATTTACGATGGTTGCTTTGTATTATGTGAATGACCTGTACACCAGTAATTGGTATATACATGAGAACCCATATAGGTACCTGTTAATTTTTTATATTAATGTACAATGTATATGCTGTTGGCGTACCTATTATAAATAAATAAAGGGTTAAAAAGGATCCAAAACCAGTATTACATCGCAGCCGCTTAGCTAAATAAATGTTGTTCTACTTTTTAAAATGTCTAAAAGCGTTCTGTACAAAAATAGACAGCGGATTTCCAAAAGGCATTAATGAAAATGCTAGCCAACCATAAAATGAAGCTCTTTACTAATGAACTTAAATCCAAAGTCGATAGCCCGTCATATAATACAATGGCGTCATAGATAATCCAGCGGTGAAGTGGATGAGTGGATTAAGCAGTAAACGGACGAGCGTGGCGTGAGAAAGTCCATGCTTATTTTTAACCGACGATAAAAAAAGCAGGAGGTTCTCAATTTGACTCGTATATTTTTTTTTATCTATGACCAATTATAACTTTTTACAGAGTCATCCGATTTGAGAAATGTTTGTTTTATTCGAGAGGGGGATACCTCAAAGTTGGTCCCATAAAAAAATATTAACTTTACTTGGGTAGTTTCTGAGTTAGCTTGAATAATACGTTTTTTCCCCACTTTTTACATGGATGATGTTCTAGTTTTTTTTTTGCAGGTTGTGGTATTAGAATTTGTGTGGGGTAGGTAGGTACCACAACTAAAAAGTGAAAAATAAAAACAATTTACAAAAAACTATTAGCGACTCCATAACGTTGGAAACCTTCCCCATACGAAAACCTAAGAAAAAGGGTTTACCAATTAATTCTGGGGTCTATACCTACATTTCTTTAAAGCCAAGCGCACGTTACAGCCGCAACTGGCCGCAGCCGCAGCGCAACGCATTCTCATACAAGAAAGTTCGGTGCGGCCCGCCTCCGCCAGAGTGTGTTGAATAGAAAATGTACGAAACACCTTTAGTTGACCATTTAGGAGCTCGTGGCTAAGTAATAACAGCCACACGGGTCGATCCATCAGGTTAAGCTACGCTTGCCGGGGTTGGTCAGTGGATTGGTGACCATCTTTCCATACCGAGATGCCTCCGTGCCTCGGAAAGCACGCTAAGCCGTTGGTCCCGGCTGTCATTTGTGGATCTTTGACAGTCGTTACGGGTCGTCAGAAGCCCGAAAGTCTGAGAACCAGTCTTACCAAGGGGTATCGTATTACCCAGTAACTGGGTTGTGGAAGTCAGATAGGCAGCCGCTCCATGTAAAATACTAGTATTCAGCTGCATCCGGTTAGACTGGAAGTCGACCACAACATAGTTGGGAAAAGGCTAGGCAGATTACCTTGCTAACCCAATATCTATTCTTCAACAGCTAGAAAACCACGGCATGATAAAAACAGCAGTAGGTATCGCGAAGCAGGAAGGTGTGACCAAACTCTGGACCGGCCTGACCCCCATGTTCCAGCGGCATGCCATCTACTCCGGCTGCCGACTCATCTTCTACGAGCAGTTCAGGAACTACTTCAAGGATGACAAGGGAAAATTGTCACTAGGAATGTCATCCGTAGGTGAGGAAGTTGGTTTATTAGTATTTTTACTGTGTAATGAAGTGTGTAGAAATTCGTATGATATTGTGAAGTATGAAATATGAAGTTGGTAGTGTAGGTAAGTTTTTCTCAAATAAGTATATTAATATTTGAGAAGAACGTCTTCAAGCCGTCAAGGATTTCGCAAACTGGATTCGTTTGCGAAATCCTTTCAAACAAGTTACAAAACAATTCACAACCTTTTGATAAATCGGTTAATTTATTACGTAGATTATTTGAAATACAAAAAAAAAACAAAAACACACAATTGTCTACAAATTCTGTAGCAATTTCTATTTTTTCTTGAAGTGCCTTTCCAGACAGTGACATAGGCTCTAATACTAACGAACAGAAAGCAAAAAAAACTTCTTAGGTACCTAACTCTTTAAACGTCGATTGACCCAGGTGTTCAGATAACAATAGAAAATCTATTGTGTCTGCTAATTGGCGTGTGACGGGTTAGTTACGATATTAAGTGCATAATATATTATTCACAGAATTTTATCCTACGATTGATACAATTTCCATACAAACTTACAATATTTTATAACAAAGCCACAGAAATAGTACATTATGAT
Source organism: Cosmia trapezina (assembly GCA_905163495.3). Lineage (NCBI taxonomy): Eukaryota > Metazoa > Arthropoda > Insecta > Lepidoptera > Noctuidae > Cosmia > Cosmia trapezina. Next base: position 10,446,292 of record LR991030.1, read on the forward strand.
GATATAAGTGCGGTGAGATGAAAATTACAGCCGAGGCGATATTGCTAGCCCGAGCCGTAGGCAAGGGCTACAAGAAAGCAGAGGCTGTAATTATCAAAGCGCACGTATGTCATACGACGTTTTATAACATATTTGCGAGGAAATAAATAAAACTCGGACTTTCTTAAACGAATAAATCGTTAAAAACACACTTTCTGAAAATGAATTTGCATCTTTGCCTGTTTTCATCTATCGGTCGATTTTTCGGCTTAGAGTAGCCTTTTCCGCTGCCTCTGAAACTTCTGGTGGTGTCGAATTCATAAATTCAATACTTGACGACATTTTCAAATAAAAGCAATACAGCGAAAAGAAAAAGCGCGTGGAATAATTTTTACTTTTCACAAATTAGTGATGCGCGCGCATCAGTGCTTTTTTTTAAAGGCAAAGGCAACAAAAACAGCCAGTATTACTAATAAAGTAAATTAATATTTTTTTGTTTTTGTTACAGATAAATTGTAGTTTATTGTCAAAATGAATTAAATTAAAGAATAAAATGTCTATTTTTTATATTTTATCTCCCAAAGTTAATTTTATTCATAAAATGTTGACCACTTTTCTGACATTAAAACTCTTTGCTAAGATTTAAAAAAGTATCGTTCGTTTTAGACGGAGCATCTTGAAACTCGTGCCTTTTACATTACAATAACGCACAAGTACGTAATGACATACATTACGATATTGAAATTGGTGAACTAAGAGGCCCTTTACGAGCAAATATGTTATAAAATAATATTACAGTAGTACATCTTTAATTCCTTATAGAAAATGGCCGAAACGACGCGCTTCGAAATCTCAGTATATACCAGTAGGCAACAGTTTGAGTGCGTGGCAGTCACGCACCGACGGACGCGGATTTATTTACCGAGCTGCCGCTAGGTAATAAATTCAAGGTCACTGGCCAAACGTACTGCTGTACAGTAGTACCCAACTGATATGGCTTACCGAGGTACCTGCGCAGAAGATGAATTTTCAAAGCGCGGGAAATGATATTGACCAATCGGCACGCTCCACGCACCGTGCTTCTTTTTCCTGTACCGCTATAGGTCGGCAACTGCCGCCATGATGTTAGTCAGCCGCCATACTTGCGAGTGAGACGGAACTAACAGCTGCAGTGTATTATGAACCTTATAGTAGTGATCTAAGGTTGATTGTAAGTTTTAAACATTCTCGTTAATCTTCGGGGCCATACTTTTTTTTCTGTGCGAACGAAGATTCACGACGCGCCTTATTAGTTGGGTACTACTGTAACTTTATTATCCTGTGACAACGCTAAGTAGATACTGGAATATAATACAGAACTTATGTAATCCTCATAATCAAGAGGTAAAATATTCATTGGAAAGTCTTGGTCCTCATCGAAAGCGGATCGGTTTAGTCCAACGTATGTTGGACTAAGCCGATCCGCTTTAGAAATTTCACGCGGGCGAAGTCGCAGGCAGAAGCTAGTACAGAATAAAACTGCATGCACGATGAAATAATCTATTTACACGTGAAACTATCAGTGAACCTAATTATAGCCCAACTAGTTTCGTAAATTCGGCTTTAATAATTTGGAATCAGAGCAGTGTAGGTGTTCTTATGGAGGTACCTAATCTTCATTCTAGAAAAATAAAACACAAGTGCTCCACTTGTTAAATAAAAATTACGAAGTTTGAGGCGGTGCTTATAGAAATATAGTTTCTTTCTATAAAGAGCTATTCAGTGAGAACATAGTTTTTAGGGTTCCGTACCAAAATAGTAAAAAGGAACCCTTATGGTGCGACTCAGTCTGTCTGTCCGTCTGTCACAGCTGGATACCTCAAAAACTACTAATGCTATCATTTTGAAATTTGGAACAGTTCTATACGACGATGACGTTTGCCCAACTATTTTGCAAATAAGAAAGACATGTTTTTTTTTGCAATTGGGACTGAAAGGGGGTCTTATAAATTCGAAGTGGGGCTAATAGGGCATGTGGGATATCATATGAAAGAGCACTGTTTGCACATTGTTAAACATTTTTTTTCTTTTTTTAGGCCGCATAGTTTTCTACTTTTGATGAAAAATGTAAAAAAATACCGTACCCCCCTTACCTCCGAAGTTTTCACAGACAAAAATGTGATAGAAGTTTATGTAAAGATTACAGGAAAAATAAAAAGATGTCTCTAAATAGCATACTTTTTCAGAAATCGGAACGGAACCCTCAGTGCGCGAGTCCGACTCGCTCTGGACAGGTTTTTTATATCTCTTGGAGCTTACAAACACTTGAACCAATGAATTTGTGCGACCCGTTGAGTGAGATAGATTGCGGTGCTCTGGAGCTGGGCAATCTCTCAATATACAGTTAGACTTTTTCTACAAGTATCGACTTTTCTATAAGCGGGTAGACTCGCTACCATTTATCGGATTAAGCGCACAATGCCATATTCGCAAAATGACATATTGTAATTTCGCAAAATGTTACATTCTCAAATTGTCATATTCTCAAAACGCCACATCGCAAAAAGTCACATTAGCAAAATGCCATTTTCGCAAAATGCTCTTTCGCAAAATGCCATTTTCGAAAAATGTCAAAACGAAAAAAAAAACTAAAATTTTGAGAATATGTCATTTTGATAGTGTGGCATTTTAAGAAAAGACAATTTGCGAATGTGTAATTTTGCTAGTGTGGCATATTGAGAAAAGACATTTTGCGAATGCGTAATTTTGCGTCAATATGTCATTTTGCGAATGTGGTATTGTGCGCCTAATCCCATTTATCATCGCATGCATCCCAGCACGATTTAGAACAGACTTAGCAACAACGTAGCTTAATTGTCATGAAGTTCGGCAGGTGGGTTAGCGGCAGGATCTCTGGCACAGCTGATCGCGTCCCCCACCGACCTGGTCAAGGTCCAGATGCAGGCTGAAGGCCGCCGGGTCTTGCAGGGCAAGGCACCCAGGTTCGCCAACTGCAGAGATTGTTACAAGATGCTGTATGCTGAAAACGGGCTCAAAGGATTCTGGAGAGGTAAGTAATCATTGTTATTCTTGTACTAATTATGTCCCTTTGACCGTGTTTAAACCAAGTCAGGTAGGCTTTCCGTACATTGAAAGGTCAGCTTATACTGGTGTATGAACAATTCTCGGGTTGGGAGCACTCTGGATACGGGAATAAATAACACACGCAGTCACGTACAGGCACAAGTATAATGACTGACATATCAGGACAACTGTCTACCTTCAATACCGAGTATTGAAGGTAGACTTAACAATGACTTATACTAAACAATATCAATATACCTTCAATATCTTATCACCTACTACATACATTACAGTGTATAGCTTCATCACTTCATGTGTAGTCTTATCATAACCAAAATATTATGTTCTTGAGCTTAAGGAGGATGCGCAGTGGTAGCCCGCGAAATTCAATTTATTTTGGGTTTTTTGCAATTTGCAGTACCGTGTCGGGTTGTATCTTAATCAAAATATAATACGCGGCAATAAAACATGTATTTAAATAATTTTAACCATAAAATCATTAATACATCTCTCTAAGTTAGATTTCGTGCAGATTCGTTGGATTTCGTTAGTTCGACGAATCTGCACGAAATCTAATTATCTAAGTTCAAAATACTTGACTGTTCACTCTATAGATATAGTCTTCAAGGTTGTCAAATTCAACAAACTTTTACAAAATTCCGTAAAATAAGTGGTTCGTGTAGTTTTTCTTTCTCCAGTTTTGAAAGAACCTCTTCAATACTAATTACTTTTTCTTGTGTATGGAATTGAAAACCAATTAGCTCGACTAAATTAGTCATTTAGTCATTAGTGATTCCGATATCCTATTTACAGAATAAAAAAAAACATTAAGTATTTTTACTATGTAAGTATACCTAAAAAAAAAGAGGAGCTTGTGGCTAAGTAATAACAGCCGCACGGGTCGATCCGTCAGGTTAAGCTACGCTTGCCGGGGTTGCTCAGTGGATGACTGACCATCTTCACATACCGAGACTCCTCCGTGCCTCGGAAAGCACGTTAAGCCGTTGGTCCCGGCTGTTATTCGTGGATCTTTGACAGTCGTTACGGGTCGTCAGAAGCCCGAAAGTCTGACAATCAGTCTTACCAAGGGGTATCGTATTACCCAGTAACTGGGTTGTGGAGGTCAGATAGGCAGTCGCTCCATGTAAAATACTGGTATTCAGCTGCATCGGGTTAGACTGGAAGCCGACCCCAACATAGTTGGGAACAGGCTAGGCAGATTGATTATACCTATAAAAAATATTCATTTAAATACCTAATACATCAATATATTCCAAAAGTACTTATTTTCCATCCTTATTAATGATGTATTGTTAGCCATTGTTTACATTTAACTATGACTCACCGTTGATCCTTATTTATTGGACTTTCGCACGCGTTTGTTTAGAATAGGTACCTACTGTGTAGTTATGTTATTGTTGCTGTGATCATATGTTATTCTTATTATGTAAACTAGTTTCGTGGTAGTATAAACATGACAGGGGGTACAATACGGCCTGATAAGGGACTATCGTACGGTAGTACTATTATTTTATTCTGTACTACCGCGGCTGACATTAATCTGTTATGCTAGATAATAATTAAGGTATCCGTTATTAGGGTAGATTTAGAACAAAGTAATTAGGTATCGGTTTTTAAACAGCAGCTTTTGTAATAATTATATCGCACCTTGTTAACAAAAGTGGCATTATCAAAACTATGTTTTATAAAAGAACTCCATAATTTACTGGCATATTTTCAGTAGGTACCTACCTACATAAAATAGTCAAACTGATAAGTGAAACTAATTAGGTAAAGTCTTTTATTTCAGTTATTTGCCAAGATATTGACCAAAATACTACGTCAAAACCTTTAAATGGTCATACTTACTGAAAAAATTAATTTGTTTAACACGTTGAACGCCATGTGGCCCACCGGTGGGCCTATCGTAGTCTTCCGGTCAGGCCAAGCCAAAATCAGGTAATTGGTAATTATGCTTCGTGATCTCGTCCTCATTGTACACATGTAGTTTGTACTTCTCATACCCGCTAATCACATTATTTAAAGATGAAAACCTTCATCATAAAAAAATATTAAAAAATAAAAATATTTTATCTGTGGTCCGCCCGTTGGCGCGTGCTGTCCTGGCATCTGTCAATCATTGTACTTTTTTGTGCCGCGCGCTGATCACGTTTTTCGTTAAAAAGTTAAGAAAAATTTTAACGGAATGGAAAAATATCGAAGAATCCGAGACAAGGAAATGGAGGAGCTGAACGAGCGTCTGCGAGATCTGGAAAATCGAGTGGAAAAGCGAAAACGGAGTCGTCTTGAAACTCGAGTAAGTTTCTTGATAAACCTAACAATTTGTCTTTATTTTAAATCATTTTCCTAAAAATTTATTTACCTTGGGTGCCGCAATATGCATATCAGTCTCTAAAGGTTTCACGAGAGGTTAACCATGAGAATTAACTGTGCCATATACTTACGAAAGAACGACATCACACGAGCCGATGGCCTATACTTTCAGTGTTACAAACACGTCCCTCCTGGATGCTTAACAGTCTCGTAAGAGTTTTTACGAAAAGTTAACTATGAGAACATTAAACTGTTCCGTATACTTAATAAAGAACGACATCACACGAGCTTTCACGAGAGGTTAGCCGATGGTATATACGTTCAGTGTTAAAAACACGCTTCTGTTGGATCCCTAGCAGTCTCTTAAAAGTTTTCACGAGAGGTTAACCATGAGAAAAATATCTGTGCCGTATACTTACAAAAGAACGATACTATATGAGCTTTCACGAGAGGTTAGTCGATGGTCTATACGTTCAGTGTTAAAAACACGTCTCTGCTATTAGACCCCTAGGAGTCTCTAAGAGTTTTCACGAGAGGTTAACCATGAGAATATGCTGTATACTTGCAGAAGAACGACACCACAAGAGCTTTCACGAGAGGTTAGCCAGTGGTACGATACGTTCAGTGTTAAAAACATGTCCCTGCTGTGTCCCTAGAGCTATCACGAGAGGTTAGCCGTGGATTTAGATTTATGCAGTCTGGAACTGAACTTCAATTGTTCTTTGTAGATGAGTATGAAGCTCGCTTCCGTGGAAGACACTACAGTCGAACACGTTCAAGGAGCTATGTGTCACTTGACCGAATCCGTCGCAGCCGGACTCAATGCCGCCAATTTTAACCCTTTTATTTAGCAGATAACTTCCAGTTGTTTTTCAAAAATTCCAAAATACTTACAATTCTAGATGTTGTATACAATCTAACTTAATTATGCTATGTTAGTACTTAAATTCTACTACAATACAACTAGAAGGAGGCTGTGATTGTAATGGTATTTATACCACAACCATGTAATGTCATGTCATTGTAATGTCTTCCTTCAAGTATTGAGAATCTACTCAGAGAGGAGGGGGGCGGTACAGTTAGCTACCTTATCTATAGAACAGCAAGGCAGCCTGGCCACATGGTGGTCCGGTGAGCAATTATAGATAGCAATTAAGAAGCAAAACATTTAAAAGAAGTATGAAACACCTGTTATCTAAGTGGCAGAAGCAGTAAATGAAAGAGGAATCAACTGCAGCGGATTATAATGGCTGTTGCCATTACATCCACTGGCAAAGTCCTTAACAGTTTAATAGTCTCACAAGGGAGTGCATCAAATAGAAACGCTAACTGACTCAGCTAGACAACTGTGACATTTATCATGATAGTTCATCACACGGAGATCCTTAATGCTAGGAAATGAAAGAATGGATGGAACAAACAGATATTGATTATCTGATAACCTGGTCGGGCTATAAGCTTCAAGATAAATTCAATGACATCAAACGGTACTGAAACAGAACTGAAACTAGCTCAGATACACAATGGTAGATTGCAGTATTTTTCTGAAGTATGGAATAGTATTACTACTAATCCAACCATACATGAGTTAATCAAGGACTATAAACTACCTTTCACTGAGTTTCCTTTTGAAACTTCTGAATAAAAACTTCATTCAGAAATAAAGCAATCTTATATCCATACAAATTTTCCTAATAAATTAGATAATTTTATGTATTTTATCTATGGGCCTAGTTGCCTGATGATAAAATATTTATTATTATTTTATTATTATTAATAATAAATAATAATAATATTTGATTTTTAAGAGATTATTATCTCTTACAGTTAGGTGCCATAGAAACATGTTCTCCTGTCAATAATGAATTTTTATAATTTTCCCCAAAATGAAATGGCACTTGGAGATTAAAAATACAATAAGTAACTATGTTCCCACATACCATTTTAAACTGGTAGATTTAAGGACAGTATAGTCTTTGCCGACAAAAATGTATATAATAAATGCATACTATTTATTACCCATAGGAAAATATCTTAGAGGTATCTCCAGTATATATTTGTATTTACAAATCATGGAGCCAGGTGGCTGTCAACTGAAGTTATTAGTGTCACTTTCTGTCACAATATATCTTGACAATATTCTGTGTCTTGCCTATTCAAATATGTAAAATGTTAGGTGAAAATTCAAATATGTAAGGTGTTTACTACTCAAACTGCGTTAAAAAATCTAAGATTTATTATTAATACTGAAAAGAGTGTCCTAGAACCCAGACAGTGCTGCCAGTATCTAGGATTTTTGTTAGATTCAGTCCAGTTTGCAATTTTACTTCCTCAGAAAAAGATTTTATAGTTTATCCCTTATTCCATAAAAATGAGATGCAATTAATAGATTTTGCGTAAGTATTAGGTATTCTTGTTGCTGCATGCCCAACTGTAAAATATGGTGGCCTTAAAAACAACAATGAGAATAACAAGGCCAGAACTAGATTCAAATTAAAATTCAAAATCATTTAGGTATTTGCAAGTTCAACAAAACTAGAATCAAATTCAAAATCATCTATTTGCAAAGGTTGTTTCACATTTCAACAAATCACAATAGGATTAAACAATTTGACTTTGTCCTGGAAATATTCTCTGATGCGTTTGAAACTGGCTGGGGACTTGTATGTTATGATATCAAAAGCCATGGGCACTGGACTGCTAATGATAAAGTTCCATATAAATTACCTTGAACAGTGTTCAACCGTTTGTAGGGCTCAAAACATTTGCAAGCAAACTCAGATACGTACTGTGAGGAATTACTTAGAATAGATATCACAATGTCATAGCTCCGCCTATATCATCATAAGATGTGTGGTACTTGTTTTACTTATCTAAATAGCTTAATTAGCCTTTAATTGTAGCAATTGTGCCAGGAAAGACAAAATATATGGGTTTATGCATCTTACATTAGTCCAAAGAAAACTCTATGGCAAATGTAAAATCTAGACAACCTAGCATAAAAATTGAATGGAAGTGATGTGATATAGCCCACAAGTCATTTGTTATTAAACTGTGTCAGCCCCGCATTGACCCTGTTTGCAAGCAGCTCCACTACTAAGTGTCAGAATGACATATCATGGCTCCCTGATCCAGGTACTTACATGCTCTGTAGATGCACGGTCTCAAACCGATTGGCACCATATTATTATCAGGGACGGTTTCCTGAGAAGAGGAAGTCTGATCCTTTTAATTGATAGCTTCCTTGTTTAACAAAACAAGAAAACAATATGAATCTACTGTAAATCAGCGGATTCTCTTTTGTAGGAATCAAGATATTGACCCCTCCTAGGCTCAGTCACCATGGTGATATTATTTTTGACCACTAAGTTTCATTGAAGGATTGTCATATGACTCACTCAATACCCTAATGAGTGCGCTGTATAATAATTGTAAACAATTTTTCTAGTTTTAGGCCCCCAAAATGGCTCATATGGTAGTGTCAAGATTTCTTGGTGTGAGGGGTAACCGGGCTGGGTTTCTTATGTTTAAATTAAGACAAAAGAACCCTAAGTATGAAATACTTTGGGACCCCAGTATCGGTGGGTTATCTAATTTATTTCTTAACTAAACCCTTAGTTTAGAATAAGTAACAAAAAATTAGTAAATACCCATTTAGCTCTTGTAACAGCACATAGAATTCAAACCTTGTCACTCATTAGTATTGATAACATTCGATAATGAGGATAACATTTAGATAAAGATTCCAGAAATAATTAAAACTTCTTCACCTGGCAGATCTCAACTCAACTTGATATTATAATTTCTTAAAGAGAATGTATCCTAGCCCCTTTTTTTCCCTATCTAGATTTTACTAAGAGTATAAGATAAGATTGTAAATAATTAATTAGAACTATGAGAAAACCTTTTCATGCCACCTCTTCTGCAACCATTAGTAGATGTATGAAACAAAACTTAAGTAGTAGTGGAATAGATATTTCCAAATTCACATAAACAGACATGCCTCTACTTCAACTTAAAAGACCTCTGAAGGAGGTATCAACATTGTGGTCATAAGAAAAGCTGCTGGTTGGAACACAAAATTATACCAACAATATTACCATTAGTAATCCTTGTGCAATCTAGAGCTTTTGCACAAGCTGTGTGCTCTATACACAGTGATTGTTACATTTTAATGTCAATGTTAAATGTCTGATTATAAGTAGATAATTGATGTGTGCCATATTAGATTATTAATGAGACTAGTTGATTCAGGACTGAATAAGAATTCCAGGAGCTAATAACATTTAGAGAATTTTAAATTAAGTTAAGCTAACTGGAAGACTGGTTCATAAATAGAAATACATTTATAATGAATGAGTAAGTAACAAACTTAGAATAACATGTTAAGTTACAATGTTCTATTATTAAACAATATGCTGAACTTATTACCAACACAACTTTGTTCTTTGAACATCTACATGTGTACAATGAGGACGAGATCACGAAGCATAATTATATAGATCGGACTAACTTACCTAGTGACGTCCGATCCTTAATTATGTGAAGTGATCTCGTCCTCATTGTATCCCAGCCCTTCCCAGATAATCAACCTACTTATGTGTAATGGATTGCCTTATCTAAACCCCCTCTAAAAGTTGTGTTGTGCTGTATGCACTATGCCGGGACTATACAATGCCCGTATCGGTCATCGTGAAGTCCCGTTCTTATGCTTTGAAAGAATGATTGACAGATGCCAGGACAGCACGCGCCAACGGGCGGACCACAGATAAAATATTTTTATTTTTTAATATTTTTTTATGATGAAGGTTTTCATCTTTAAATAATGTGATTAGCGGGTATGAGAAGTACAAACTACATGTGTACAATGAGGACGAGATCACTTCACATAATTAAGGATCGGACGTCACTAGGTAAGTTAGTCCGATCTATATAATTTTCATCAACTTGAGATTTTCATTCCAAAGTTTATAAAATGTCGTAATTTGTATGGAAAATAAATATTTGCGACTTCTACCGTCTAGTTTTTAAGATATTGTAAAAGGCTCACAGGTGGGCCCCGTGGCCTCGTACAAAGGACTGTGTACATTTCCGTTCGCGGGGGCCACGGGGTCACGCTACGGCCCACCCGGCGCGCGCGCTTCGGGAGTAATCGGGAGTAGTGATATACTCCGGCCGATCAATATCGCGCGCTGCGTCGATAAGTGAGGGATCGCTTACGCTTTTCCCGCCAAAAATGTATGATCTTCAACATTTTGAGTTGAATAATCCTAGCATCTTGCAATAACCCTGATAAAAACTACAAGTTTATGTTGGATTTGAAAACCACGCCGTCCGGTTCGCCTACAGGGCCACGCGGCTCACTTCCATACGCGTTTTGTTTGATAGCTGCAATCTGTGGCTTGTAGGAAGCGTTTCCGTAGTACCTATCACGCGGCTCACGGGTGACCCCCGTGGCTCGAATGGTTCAGTAAGACAAGGCTCACCGGTGAGCCCCATGGCCTGAATGGAAATACCCGATTTTTCACGTGGCGTTCAACGTGTTAATAATAATACGCCACTTTTGTTGTCATGGTGCGATAATATAGTCCGGTCCGGCCGTCATCGAGAGAATGCGTTCCTGACCCTGTCAGTTGGATAATTTGTAGTAGTTAGGTAGTAATAAGTATCAAATTAGCAAAACACATAATATTCGTTAGTATGAAACTGACAGGTGTCAAGAACTCATTCCCTCGATGGCCGGACTGTAATCGAAAGCGCAGTATGGGGTCGCGGATTGTCCGAAGGGGTTACCGCGGCCCTGGCATAGGCAACTGAAGGAACACGGATGGGTTTTAGTCAGTAAAAGTCTGACACGCCCTTCCGCTCCACCCAGAGCGGGAGAAGTTATTTGATGATTTCCCACCCTCAAAAAAAAAAGTATTAGTATACTTACGGTATTAGGTATGGAACCCACATAGTATATGCAATAAATTATACCACAAGTAATACTAGTCGACAGAACAGAAGTACTTATAGCAAAATTAAATATTAAATTAAAAACCGTGTATTATAAAAGTTTATTTTTCAAACAAAATTAATTCACTAAAAGTAGCCAGTCTATTTAGACAACCGAGCTGGCCACCTGCGGTGCACCATAGTGCCCAATCCATTGTTCGCCGAACATGGTATTTTTTGTTTGCACACATGTTCAAGGATTCAAGTTCATTGACTCATTGACTTAGTGATCCAATTCTACAGTGTTAAATTTTTCTAAAATTAAAACTCCCCTTTTTGACCTATTTACCGGATCGATTTCGTTATTTTTTTTAGTGCCTAACACACTATCAATAGGGAATCGGAAATCGATATTATCGTCAGCAAAGGTAATAGCAAGTACTTATGTGGTTTAATGAATTGCATACAATATGTGGGTTCCATACCGTATAAGATTTTGAATAGGTAAATAATTATACCTACGGCCATACCGTAGGGACCCTTTGTATAACAGAATAATAGTAGTAGGTAGTTCCACAGGTTCCACTAGACTTTCGTAGCACGATTTCTTATCGATTTTGTTCAAAAGACCCAAGTTTTTGCTACAAAATCCCTAGTCATAACCCGAGATTGGAACTGTGCCCGATGAATAAATATATTTCAGTAGTTATGCTATCATACCCAAGCCCTCATATTTTTTGAGAAAACTTGAATTGGTATTTTACCATTTGTTAGTTGACTGAAACTTGGTGTTTACAAAAGATTTAAATTATGTTTATACCATTCCCCCTCTAAAAAGCTTATTTTATTCACTGAAAACAGTGAATAAAAAGCACTTTTACTCACTGTTTTGATGTTTGAAAATGGAACACACCAATGTATTCGACCACAGATTTAGAGTACCTAGGCTAGATACGGCATGTTATTAGATAGTATGAAAACCGAACGTGTCATCTTTGTTATACCTACGATAACTTCACCCCAGCCATTTAGTGATGTGCTCAAAGCAAACAGAATTGTTTCAATCACTAAGCGTCACTGAGCTAACAGACTTTTTTTAGTACGAACAGTCGAACATGCAGGGCACGCTTGGTCGGATGGCTTGCCGTATCTAGTGTAAGTGTAATCTGTGTATTCGACCTATGTTGGTGTGTTCTAAATTCAATTTGATTGGTCGACATTTTCGACAAGGAGTTTAGCATTACAATAAAAACTGTTTTGTGCTCTTAGTAAATTGGCGCTATTTTCAATACTGTAAGTTGTACGAACACAAAGAGTATATTAGTAGATACTTAATGATAAATCGATTAAAAATGCGTTCGAGTCATGAAGAAAGAGAGCGCTGCCGATATAGTAGAAAACTTGCTACTCAACAAATCACGGCTGGTTTAAGTACATCAAAGCCAATTTAACCTTCCTTTTTATTCATTGAATGTCTATTTTTGATTATATCTTTCTTTTTCTCGTAGTCATGGTATAAAGTATAGTATGCAACTCTTGAATAAAGCGGATTTATATCGAGGGCCATGAATCATTCGCGTCGCTCAGGATTCTAACACTTGAATCACTCGCTACGCTCGTGATTCAATCATCATGAATGACGACACGGTTGGCGCAGTGGTTGAGCGTTTGACTGCTGCGCAGCATGTCGCATGTTCGATTCCCGCACGGAACAAATATTTGTACGACCTACAAGTATTTGTTCCGAGTCTGGGTGTTTTTCTATCTATAATATGTATGTATTTACAAAAAAAAAATGTATATAAGTAGTTTATCAGCCATCTCGTTACCATAATACAAGCATTAGGTTGCTTAGCTTGGGACTAGATGGCGTTGTGTGAAATGTCCAAGGATATTATTATTATTATTATTATCATGTATCACTCGCTACGCTCGTGATTCAATCATCATGTATCACTCCCTACGGTCGTGATTCAGTCGTTAGAATTCTTCACTAGCTCGTGATACATCTATGGCCCTCGCTTTAAATCCGTCCTTTATTCGCTAATTGCATAATATACTATTGCCTTATTATGTAGGTAGTAAACATACCCATTATTTTTTTAGAACACATCTAAAAAAAAACTATTGCCTTATAGAGAGGCATAAGATGCACCTATCTACATCGCCTCATTTTCCAATAATCTCATTTCCAGGTGCCGTTCCCAACGTGCAACGCGCCGCCCTAGTCAACATGGGAGACCTAGCAGCATACGACTACACCAAACAGTTCTTAATTCGGGAGTTCGGCATGGCAGACAACGCGGTAGTGCACGCAGCGGCGGCATTCACGGCAGGATTCGTGGCTGCCGTGCTCGGCACACCCGCCGATGTACTGAAGACCAGACTTATGAACCAGCCTGTTGGACCTGATGGAAAGTGAGTAAACTCTGACTTCTCTTTTCTTTTTAAGCTTTGCGATTACTGACAAATGGTGGCACTGACTGGACAGGTCCACTCAATCAGTGTGGTCCTTTCCTCAAAAGACCATTTCAGACACCAATCTACGTGGTCTTCATATGATCTGACCAAGATTATTTCTGGACTTTAAAAGAGACTGACCTCTGAGTTTGTTTCGGAATTTCTTCTCAGAGTAGTCAGATAGGAAACGCCGACCTCATCTAGTTTTTATTAAAAATATGATTGACGCGTAAAAGTGTTATACAAACCTTCTTACAGAAATAAAATCATTTATCATTTGGATCGAAATGTTGAAGATGAAATCATTGCCATAAAAAAGCTTGTAAATAAAATAAAAGTTAAGTACCTACCTACATTTATAATTTTAAAAACCCCCGACACAAATAGCATCATTTCTTTTTGCTACTACATCATCAGATCCTGATTACAATCTATCTATAACCTATTCATTGAGACCATTCCAATGAGCCCAAACACGATACATCCACTGTAAGTGGGTGAGGGAGTCGGATATCCTGCAAATTTCAAGTAATGCTGCAGCATCAGATCAAAGTTACTATGTTATTCTAATACATTGAAGTAACAGGATACCAAATTTCGACTCGATCAGACCTGTGGAAGATGTCCACATCCATTCATCAACTAGAAAAGAGCTGGTAATCTTCAAACTGCTGAATAGAATTTTTTGAATCATAGCTAAGAACACCCGATCAAGCCTTTCAAACGAAATTAAAAAAATCTAAATCGGTTCAGTCGTTTGGGACAGATACGATGCCACAGACAGATACGTTAAACTTATAAACACCCCTCTGTTTCCGTCGGGGGTTAAAAAGTTGACCACACTTATGCTGACAGTGATTGTAAAACAATCGGATTGTTTGTAAAGAAAGGGGTAAAAATAATCACGAAAAAAAGTTTCAGTTTCATTTTTCACAAATCTTTGCTCAGTTATAAAAAAAGACCGGCCAAGTGCGTGTCGGACCACGCACAATGAAGGGTCCCGTAGTTGAAATGAATTTATCCCAAGAACAAACATAAATGGAATTGGAATGTAAGGGAGAACATGTTTTTCAACTAAGTACTTACAATTAGTTGAAAAACATGTTCTCCCATACATTGCAACGGTAAATGTAGGTTTGTGCTCACAATATTGAGAGATTGACCATGTTATTTTAAGACCACAGACTTCTTAAAGGTGTTCCTGTAATCTACAGGTAAAGAATAATTGTCTGATTTTTTTTTTTTTTCAAAATTTTAGGCTCAGTAGTTTCGGAGATAAGGAGGAATGGTCAATTTTCGTAAATTTTCTTAAATAACTTTAAAACAATTTATTTTAAAATATTTAAAAAAATATATTTGAGACCCTCATAGTAAGCCCTTTCATTTGATACGTCACACGGTATAGTTTGCAAAACTTTTTTTATTTTATTTTCTTATTGGCCCCCAAAGTGAAATATCCCATATTCAAAATTTATTTATTTACTTTAGCCGTCCGTGTTGGGTTACAGAAGTTGAATATGTGTAATAATAAACTATAGACCTATTGCTATATTGTGTGTGTTTGGAAAGATATTTGAATCCATTCTTAATAGCGGCATTTATAAACAAATCAAAAGACAACTAAGTGATTGCCAGCATGGGTTTCGTTCTGGGCGTTCCACGTTGACAAATCATATAGAGTTTGTGGATTATATAAGTACTAGAGTTAAGTCTGGCTGTCAAGTAGACGCAGCATACTTTGACTTTAAGAAAGCCTTCGACCTTGTAGATAATGATGTGCTTTTAAATAAATTTGCTGTTCTAGGATTCTCAAATTCTCTCTTAAAATTTATGGCCCACTACTTAAAGGATCGTAAACAGTTTGTTAAGGTAGAGGGGTATAAATCGAAAGAGTATTATACTCGATCAGGGGTTAGTCAAGGAAGTACTGTAGGTCCTACGCAATTTTTGATAGTGATCAATGATTTGCCTACTGTTGTCTCTAACGCAAAATGCCTTATGTTTGCCGATGATTTAAAACTGTACCTTACTGTAACCAAGCCTGAAGATTGTGCAACGTTGCAACATGATATTGACGCTGTGGTTGAATGGAGTATAAGAAACAAATTACCATTTAATAATTCTAAGTGTAAAGCTATAACTTTTTCTCGATCCCGTAATCCGATTACAAATAACTATAATCTTGCTGGAGCACCAATGGAACGTGTTGTTTCAATCAGGGATTTGGGAGTAATAATGGATAGCAAATTGAATTTTCATGACCATATCATTAAAGCTTGTAAAGACGCTCATAAATGTCTGGGTTTCATTATTAGAATATCATCACAGTTTAAGAACACTCAAGTTATAAAACAAATATACAATGCCTATGTCCGTAGTAAATTGGAATATAATGCAATAGTTTGGAGTCCTCAAGAGTCATTGTATACTATTATGTTGGAAAAAATTCAACGTAAGTTCTGTAGATACCTATACAAACGTCAATATGGATACTACCCCTTTCTCTATCCTTCTATGTTTGTGTCAGGAATGGTAGGTTTAGATACACTCCAACTCAGGCGGGAATCAGGGCAGATATATTTTTTGACTCGCAAAGTACAATTGCCAAACATGTTTATATTTACCTGAATGTCAAAAAGTAATTGTAGTACTTGTAGTTGTAGTAGTTGTAAGTAGTTGTAGTTCCTAAGTTGATGTAAGGTTGTACCTGTTTGAAATTTTTTTTTTGTCTTACTTCGTTTTTTGAAATTATAAGTTTTTTATTTATTTTTATTATTATTATAATTTTTATTTTTTTTTATTATTGACATTATAATGTAATTTGATATTAGTGTAATAGTGTAATTTAATATTAGTGTAATAATTAGCATAGATATAAGCGATTTGGTGTAAACTGTAAGCTTATGTTTAATGAATAAATGAATTGAATTGAATTGAATAAGAAGAGCTTTGGAAGAGTTTTAAGGACGGACACAAGGGCATTATTATGAGTACCAAATTTCAACTTAATCGGTCCATTAGATTCGGAGCAAATTGACGGACAGATAGACACACGAGTGATCCTATAAGGGTTCCGTTTTCCGTTTGTGGTAGGGAACCCTAAAAACGCTTTTTCTATATATGATGTTAGTTAACTATTATTTTAATTACCTACTTAAGTTATTATGTAACACACTTTTAATTAAATAATTTAACTCTCAGCATAATCTACACTAGAGAGTAGAGATCAATCTATCGTCAAACAAATGAGACACATAGTTATAGTTTGTATATCTCCAAACAATTAGTCCGCAACTGGCTAGACAATCGTTAGGTTTCATTAAAATCAATTTAGGGACCGTCACTCAGAGTTTGGCTCTGCTCCCGGCGGCCTCGCCAAAACAAGGGGAAAGGGGCGGAGGGCTACGTAAAAAGCAATCAATACTTCATAACTTAGCGGAATAACGATCCCGTTTCACTATTAAATAAAGGAAACTGAGTTTTATTGCAAGTACGTACTCGCACTTTTTAGTGTACCTACGTACATTTTAGTGTAAGTAACGTTTTTAGTACCTACCTAGGTACTAAAAACATTACTTAGTAGATAATACTTTTTATGTACTGGACTCTTAATGGTAGGTATAATAAGCACCTACCTCTACCTATACCTATACTATCGGTCAGATTAGAATGCAGTCATTGATGTATCAATGAATAGAGTAGGCACAAAATCCATTTCGTGTGATCTGTTTTAAATTGACCTCAATTACAAAGAGTCTAAAGTCCACGTTATGTTAGTCATTCTTGTTGTAAAACATTTTATTAATTAATTTATCTACACCCATGCTATAAATTCTCTATAAAAGTTCCTGAAACAGTTAGCTTATTGTCAACATTAAAACAGCCAGTGTCATAGTAACCATGGTAACCATAATAGCATCCAAACGGGTGTTTTAATGTTGTACTGAATTTCATAATGCAACTCGTTTTCAAAAAAAGAACATTGTAATGCACGCGCGTTTCACTACAACAGCGCCGTAATTTAAAAAAAGAACTTATTCGAATTCACGTCGTATACTATGACGCCGGCCGCCATGTTCGACACGAGTATTAGTATTGCAAAAAACTGTTTCAGAACCTTTTTTAGAGGATTCATAACATGGATGTAGATAAAGTCTTGTATGCAACTGTACATAATTAGGTATTAAAACACTCATAATCACACTCGGCTAAACCCACATTCGTGTTTTAATACCCCTTATTATACGTCAGTTGCATAAATAACTATAACGATATCCAATTACATAGAATAGAGTACCTAACTAAAACACGTCACGTTTACAACTTCTTTGTTTAATTATGAGCAATTTATTAAGTACAATAAATACTAAATAGACATGAGTTGTATCTTTAAAATTAATTAGGTACGTAGGTAAATCAAGCTAAATAATCACTTTAGGTAAGTACCTACCTACCTATATTGCAGTCATGTTTTACACAGTCATCCATCCTACTAATATTATAAATATGAAAGTTTGTGAAGATGTTTGGATGTTTGTTACTCAATCACGCAAAACGGCTAAACGGATTTGGACGAAATTTGCCACTCAGATAGTTTTTAACCTGGATTATCACATAGGATACCTACTTTTTATCCCGGTAGTAGGTTCCCGTGGGATAATTTCTGACATCCACGTGGGCGAAGCCGCGGGCAACCGCTAGTTGTGCATAAATTACAATTTTTGTGCATTAGTTGCTCTTGAGTTGTCCGCAATAAAGTCGTAAGCATGTTTTGTTTTTGTGTCGAAATCATTTTCATTAGGTGATGCTTACATAAAGTAGTGCCTGTGGGCGTCTACATAATACATAGGTATTGATATCGTCTTTTTTGTCGTCAAACACACGTAGGTTTAAAAATACTTTTACTTAACTTTACAAATACAAAACATGCTACCTTACCAATGCTTAGATATAAAACATGGTAGGTAACCTACTTCCTAAAGTTTACTTAAATAAATTAGCTTTTTATGGAGCTTTTTTCCCTACGGTAGAATATTTTATAGCTCAGGGCTCGGATAGTAGCAGAAAATCATTAACTTTTCAATTATTACGCAATTGTACCGAATCTAGGACCATCCGGTACTAAAATACAAACGCAGACCTCACCAAAACAGCTGACATTAGAAACTTGACTGTTTAGCCACATCAATATGTTGCACTAAAATTCCGAATGATTGTTTTGGCTAGCTATTTATAGCATTATGAATAGGTTCGTTACAATTGTAGGTAGGTACTCGGTCGAGGTCACAAGAACGAGGTCAAAGTCACCTCGTAAGTAGCAGGACGCGGTGCACGCTCGCATTCTCGAATTCGTAGTTACGACGCGCGAACGCACCTATATAATTATACGTTATGGATGGAATTAGATTATTCTATTTTTGAACGAATGCATCCTTTGTGAGTAGAGTAGTGATGGTTTGCGTTTGTAAAGGATTGAGTAACTTTAATGTTACTCTATCAAAAAAGTTAATAAGGTTGGTACCTACATATAGGTGCATTTTAGCATGTGGATGGAAGGGTCAGACTGAAATAAAATCGATACCCATTTCGTTTCGTACCTACTCTATGCAGAGCAATTAGGCTACGGAGGATGAGGAGGTGTTTGTTCTTCAAAAACATTACTGAATTTGCATAATTATTCTGTATACGCTATTAAACATTCTTATTACTTAAATAAAATATGCTAAAAGGAGGTCGCTTTATGTAGCTTATTACTAAATTACTTAACAACTTTTTTTTACATTTTTTTTTTTTTAATAATATCCTTAGACATTCCACACAACGCCATCTAGTCCCAAGCTAAGCAACCTAATGCTTGTGTTATGGTAACGAGATGGCTGATAAACTGCTTATATATATTTTTTTTTTTTTGTAAATACATACATATTATAGATAGAAAAACACCCAGACCCGGAACAAATACTTGTAGGTCGTACAAATATTTGTACCGTGTGGGAATCGAACCCGCGACATGCTGCGCAGCAGTCAGTCGCTCAACCACTGCGCCAACCGTGTCGTCTAACTCCTCAAGTGCTCATAATAACTCAACTAGGAGATCTCTGTTATTAGATGAAATAAATGCGGTAGACAGATCTATTAACGTGTTCTATTAAAGTAATTATCATCCATAATTTATCAACCATCCGCAGTTGGTCGATATGTTATAAGTAGTCAACCTTCAAGTTTGATTGGGAAAAATTGAGTTTCGGGTGGCTTGACCTGCTGGCGTCTGTGTTCACTTCCACGTATAGGTAACCCATCAGTCGAGCCTTCAAAGAGTGCAAGAGTTCAAGGCATCTTCTTTCTGGGCTTGCTCGTTCCATCATAGACCACATCCATCGCTTCCATCAGATCGAGCGAGCGAGATCGAGGTCAAGAACTCATGAGCTGGCCCATTTAGCAATAAAAAAAGTACATAAAAAAAAAAACAAAATAATCTTTATTACGGATAAGCAACATCCCTAAGGGTTAGCCGACGTTCCCACGGATGTAAAAATATCGCGGCGATTTTTTATTGCACACTGGATTTTCAACGCTTTGCTTAGCGCCCAGAGCTGAAAATCCAGTGTTTTTTCGACGCGCTGGGATACACTGTTGGATTCTCAATGCTCGGCTCAATACCGAGAGTTCAAAATCCAGTGCGCTATAAAATCCCGCCGCGATATTTTTACGTCCGTGCGAACGTCGACTTGCTTAGTAAACAAAAAGATAACTTATACCTATGTTATTAAACTTATCATCTATTTAGCAACAAGGCTGAATGGCTGTGCAATAACAATTCTTTTTTTAAATCGGTTGAGTAGGCTCACATCCAATAGAGCTAGCCATAACTAAAGAAAGAAGAAGCCTACTTGTCGCAATCAATGCGGTACTGGACTGACAGGACCAAATATGCTGCTACGTTCAGCGACACCTATATGACGTTGCTGTATGTGTCCCGACTGCATCACTCCACGAAGGTTGAGGAGATCGTGGAGTACATGAAGGTGAAGACCAAGTGGACCTTGAGGGTCGAGAAGTTGGAGCCGCGTCACAACACCAAATTCAAGTCGTTTGTGGTACGGGTTCCGACACAGGATCTCGACACGTTCCTAAAGGAAGAGTTTTGGCCGAAGGGTGTAGTCTACCGACGTTTTCGCGGCAGGCTATCCGACACCGCGCAGCGTAACACGACGCCGTCACTTCGTGTGTCTTAGTTTATAAGTTATGTTTTTTCGTGTGTCTTAGTTTATATGTATTAGTGTATATATTTTTTTTTATGTAGTAATTTTTTGTATCTGTGTACTTATTGTATTTTGTATGGGCCACAGCTGCCTGAGATAAAGGAATAAATAAATAACTAGGTATATCCTCTTCATAATGCACGTTTGCCGTAGTGGTTGAGCGATTGACTGCTGCGCAGCATGTCGCGGGTTCGATTCCCGCACGGAACAAATATTTGTACGACCTACAAGTATTTGTTCCGAGTCTGGGTGTTTTTCTATTATAATATGTATGTATTTACAAAAAAAAAAAAAAAAAATGTATATAAGTAGTTTATCAGCCATCTCGTTACCATAACACAAGCATTAGGTTGCTTAGCTTGGGACTAGATGGCGTTGTGTGAAATGTCCACTTACAATACTTTAATTACTTTACATACTTACAATGCTTTTATTTTCTCCATTTCCAGGGGCTTGTCATACAAAGGCATGATCGATTGCCTGCAGCAATCCGTGAAGAACGAGGGTATATTATCAATGTACAAAGGTTTCCTACCCCTGTGGATGAGGCTGGGACCCTGGGCGCTCATCAACTGGATAGCCTTCGAAAACATCATGCTGGCTATTGGCGGAAAAACGTTTTAGTTCCTTATGGTGTTGGCTTCTCTCAGGAATGTAGCCAGGGTGAGAGAAAAGCCGTTTGTAGCTCTTTCTTGAGTAAGCCCATGTGCGCTTTTTTGATGCGACTTTTTTTTTTACCGTGCACTGGATTTTCAACAATCCAACAGAGCGGGCCGGACGCGTTTAAAACGCGTACGCGATTCGTCAAAACTACCGTCCGACGGTCCCACTACCCCCGTGAAGGGGCAACGGGGCTCCCGTACGGCGGCGCCTAGACCGACATCGAAAGCGAATCCCTTGGGCGTTAGAAAAGAGCACTGTTGAATTTTCAACTCTCAGCGCTAAGCCAAGCGTTGACAACCCAGTGCCCGGTAAAAAAAACGTCTAGTTAAAAAAGCGCCCTAGCGAACGTAGGCTAAAGGATGAACTGCGTTACCTAATTTCTCGGTACAAAGGGTTTATCTGTAAGTTACGCAGGTTTCTTGTTACATGTGACGAATGACAAATAAAATCTCAATATCTCTACAAGAGATAGAGGCTGACCAGGATGCGTTGGACATAAAGGCTGATTTTACGTTGATCCAATATTTCAATCTAGGCGTTTGAATCCAGTAGCACTGGATTGAAATTACCGACTGCTGTATTCTAATCTAGCACAAGATGCCGAACTGGATTGATGTTACATAATTCAATGTCACTAGATTCAAATACTAAATTAATGTACTGAAATCAGTCTTTAAAGTTCGTCAGTCGTGGATCGTGGAATCAAAAACAATTGACGGTGGATAAAGTGGATTAAAGTACTTAATCTTTTTCTCTTTCGATTCTGGCTGTATTCAAATGCAGTTCCTGAATATCTTATGCCTGTAAGTCTATTGCTACTATTGGTCGTGGTGCTAGAAACTAGCTAGCAACCTTGTTACCTCTTAACTATAACAATGTTATTGACCCAAGTACATAGTTTAATTAGACATAATATACAAACAAAAACTTTTCACCACACCCTAGCCGCGAAATGTTAACAAATTCTCACGCTGAAACATTATTTTACGCGCGTTGAAACCAACGTGTTTAAGAGGCTACCGAGCGTGCAGTGGCGCCCTCATCGTTTGTTTGGTTATTTCTTTTTATTTTAGAATGAAAATAAGTTGTGCTCCACAAGACTATAGGTAGGTACCTTATTTGCTATAAATTGTTAAGTTATTATATAAAATCATAATCGTTAAAACGGAAAATAATGGCCACTAAGCTACGTTTTAACGATTGTAATAAAACTTAACAATGTAAAACTACTATTTGTAATAATAATAACGTATAGTGTTGTGGAGCACAACTTAACGTGCTTATTTTCTGCATTTTCATTCTAAAATAAAATAAATAACCAAACAAACGATGAGGGCGACACTGTGCGCTCGGTAGCCTCTTAAATTGAATTATATATATTATAAACTTTTTCTTTATAATAGGAGCAAGAGTGATACTGACTTCCAAGCTTTACAGTAAAAGTATATTTATGTGGTTTGGATTATTGATTCTCCTTTAAAGGAACACAGCGTTATGATGACTAATTATTTCCCAAATAAAAGTCAGAATTTTAGAATAATTGATTTGCAATGCAAGTTTGTGGGAGGTAGAATTAGAGATGGCTATGCTAAAATTAAGTTTCAAGATTTTATTTTTGTTACTATTTAATTTTATTTTGACGTCTTTTGTATGTGAATTGTTTTATTTTTAGGACATGTCACCTGTACAACGAGAATAGTGCACATAATCCTCAATACATTTGTAGTCCTATTAGTTGTAAGTACAGACGCCAGCAGGTCAAGCCACCCGAAACTGTCAGGTTTTCCCAATCAACCTTGAACCTAATGATCTAACGATAAAGATGAAAATCTTTTAAAGAAATTTGACAGATTGTAGTAGCTTGATATGCTAGCGTCTGTACATCGAAGCTTGCACACAAATAATTGAAACCTTAATATACTTAGATGTAAAAAAAATAGCGTAATGCCTCAAAATCTTGTTACCTATATTCACAAATAAATGACAACCTTCGTTCATGAGTGCTTCATGTATGCAATGTTCTATAAAAACCAAGATAATTGTTGTAAATAACAGAAAACTCAATTTTGACCAAAATGATACTTGGATCACTTGTGAACTTAAGTATCCGTATTTATTGTTGCCAAAGGTGCTATTATATTGTTTAGGTGTAAATGCGTGCAGGATAAGCTAAAAAACTATATTAGTATTACATAATATTATACAACGTGTAATGCTAAATGCGCAAAACCTCTTAAGGGGTCATTGTACTCATCATTATGAACAACTTTTACTATGGGACCAAACCTGAAATCGCGAAAAAAAAATCAGCTGTTCAATACATTTTGACGAAATATGCGAACATAAATGTACTGAACAGCTGATTTTTTTTTCGCGATTTCAGGTTTGGCCCCATAGTAAAAGTTGTTCATAATGATGAGTACAATGACCCCTTAAGAGGTTTTGCGCATTTAGCATTACACGTTGTATACAAGAAACTGTAGCAAATAAATCATTTTTTTTTTAATTTACAAAAATAGATTAGATACCTATTGCAATTTCATAGCTAATGTAAAACACAAAGCAATTAGTATAAGATGGGATTTTTATACATATTTTGAAAGGTTAGCCGCCGATGCTTCTACAAATACAAATTTGGTGTAAAGCCACTATGTAATCCTACAATAATGATGCGAACGCACTGCAGGTTATATTACTGGAATGTTCTGGATTGCCGCAATCCAATGAACATGATGCGAAAATGTGGTCTAATCGTTTAGCTGCAGTGCGCACGCACCTTACTCTGTTCAATAGTTTTCTTTCAGTGTTTTAGAAGTAGCTTTATGGTCCTGTTAATTGGTAATTGTTAAAAATTGTGATGTTATTATTTAAAATAAATTATTGTAATTGTTAAATACACCCTTTTACTGCAGGTCAATCAATCTGCCTAGCCCCTTTTCCCAACTATGTTGGGGTCGGCTTCCAGTCTAACCGGATGCTGCTGAATACCAGTATTTTACATGGAGCGACTGCCTATAGTGCCTATCTGACCTCCACAACCCAGTAACTGGGGAATACGATACCCCTTAGTAAGACTGGTTGTCAGACTTTCGGACTTCTGACGACCCATAACGTCTGTCAAATGTCCACGAATGACAGCCGGTACCAACGGCTTACGTGCCTTCCGGAGCACGGAGGATACTCGGTATGTAAAACTGGTGACCCATCCACGGACCAACCCCGGCAAGCGTAGCTTAACCTGATGGATCGACCCGTGCGGCTGTTATTACTTAGCCACGAGCTCCTCACCCTTTTACTGCAGGTACCAAAAATAAAACAAAAAATATAATATTAAATTTATTAGTAAAAAATATTATACATCTTCCACAATATTGGAGAATCATAACTTAAATTATTTAAATATTTGATTATTATAGATTATAGCACTTCCGATTTATTGAAACTTGCCTTTATGCACTTACTTGTCACTATAGCTATAAGCACAATTATGGGTCGTTATTATCGGATGTGTGTATCGCAATACAAACGTTCAACAGTTGACATTCACAGCGAGCACGTTACATACGGAGCTGTACCACACTTATACTATAATTACACACAGTTTAAATGCGTCGATGAAAGGGAAATTCTTTAAACGATATAGTCAAACATGCACGGTGAAATACTCCTTACATTAGATGTCCGCTTACGTCTAATGATCTGATCTGCCTAAGGATATCAGAGTTCGTCAGCGACGATTATAACTCTATCATGTTTCCATAAATATAGTAATTTTGGGTACAATACAATAACAAAAATAAATATCTACATTGGATCAACGATCACACAAAGTTTTATTAATTTCAAGTCTTGACTAAATGTTAATCGCTAACTAAGTACAATGACACGCGCGTGCCACGATGTTGCGTTACTTGAGATTAGTGCAGCGGTCGCTATCAACTACCACCGCCTTACATCAACATTCAATTACTTCACATTACAACATTTTAGACATTTTCTTTCGATAGATCGGTAAATGGTAAAATACGTACAGGTAACGAATTTGCATCAAACTAACACGTCAAAAGCTATCAAAAAGCATAGTGTTACAACATACATATATTATTATATAAAATACATCGCTCAATATACATCCGTTCATTCAAAACATCGTCGAAATATAAAATAATTCCAGATTTATGCAAAATCATGTTCGTGGCATTGTAAATTGTGCGCAACACAAACCGCTGTCGAGCTGACTCTAAACCTAACAAGAGCTAAGCTTTTGGGGGACGCTTCCAATTTATATTCTACATGATTACTGTACCAGATTACACACTGCTGTATACCAATAAAAAAATAAGATCGAAATACTTGTAAACCGAACTTAAAAATTATCACTTAACTAAAGTATAAATGGTAAATATTTTAATAATGAGCATTAAAGACTAATACAGGGATAAATAATGGTCATACTTTAAAAATCACATCAAATAAGAAAATCTATATACTTGTAGGGAGTAGTCAGTATGCACTGATTTGATCCCTTTCACCTTTTATTACTAAACGTATATTTCAAAAAACTACAAATAACATTCTGGCACGTTTTCGAGGATATAATAACTCTCTCTCATCCAGCGATCGTCACAATATAAAATGAGAGGACAATAATAAATTCGTCTCAGAACAATGAATACAATGAAACACGACACAAAACTTTTGTACTACCAAATTACATATCCATTATTGCAAAAATCAAGGCAGTTTCAACACGCGATAAAAATGGACATTGACGATGACGCGTAAATTATTGTTATAAATTATTACATTAATTAAAATCATCGTAATCAGCTGTGAACACGAAGCACCATCTCGTCAAAACATTATATAAAAATCAAACTTCATCCGAGCGAGACATTGATGACACTTTGTGCCTAGTCAATAACTCGAGTAAGTGTGATCAAGTTTTAAAATCGCATAAAATATTACGCATAAGTAATGTGTAGTAAAACTGAGAAAACTATAACGTTTTCAAATGTAATAGTTTTACTAATAAGAGTAATGTTCGATGTTCGAGTTATTGATATGATGTAGGTAGGCGAGTGTGATCATTGTCGGGCTGAGGCGCGCGTGGTAGCGGCGTAGAGAGGCAAGGGCGAGCGGCGCGCGGCCACTATGACGAGTGGTACGCCGTTACGTACGACGCCGGGAACAGGCCGCGCCGGTGTGCTATCTCGCCCTGTAATAAGTTACAAACTACTGTTATTTTCTTGCACATCATCGTATATCTCCACTGGTTAGGCAGTTAGGTGTGGTGTGGCTTGTACTTACGTACAACATCATCATCGCATTGCTTGTGACAGCGGATTGATCATTGCCTAACAATATGTAACATTACTAGGCCATGACGAATAGTGGACTTCACACGAAGAGGCAATTATTAATAAGTGGCAATTGAAAAATGAATCTCTACTAATAATAAAGAGTTTGATAGCCCAATTCTTGAAGAAGGCTAAAGGATATTTAACATCACGCTACAACTCTTAGGAACCAAGCAAAAAGCGAAAACGAAGTAATAGCACGGGCAGGCGCGGAGATGCGATGCGACATGGTGGGTCGGGGGGGACAAGAAATTTCACGCAGACGAAGTCGCGGGCAGAAGCTAGTTATTTATAAGGCTGAAAGTGGAAATCTTCTTGGTAACGTTAAAAAGATTAAGCAGAAGTTGATGAAGTCTTATTGATATGAGCAAACAATGTTTCAACAAGGTACCGGCCATACACTAGGGTCTTGTGTAAAGAAAGTACCACCAGTGAGTATCGTAAAAGGCTATTAAGCGATCTAAGAGATTGGGCAGACTTGTCCTGTCTGTCAATCTTCCGCCAAGCATTGTGTGATTATGAATAAAGGACTTAGACCATCATCACGGCTTTTATTAGGTCCGTGGACGCTTATAGCTAATATGTAAGAAATCATGTATCATTACGTACCTGCCACCAATGCTGATCCGTGCGGTCAGTGACCGTGATGACGTCACCGCGCCTGAACTCCAGCTCGCCGGCCTCCTGTGGAGTGAAGTCGTACAGCGCTTGCACCAGCATCTGAAATAGAACACAACACCCATTTAATTGTGTACATAACAATCAATCAACTAGGCAGTTCTTTTATATGATGCTTCGTGGGAGTGGAAAATACTTTTGTGCCAGTATTAAATGAAAACCGATTTTTCTCGAGAATCGGCATCTCACTAGTGTATCCCAAAATGGAGGTAAAGTATGTCACCTGCGTGACAAAGATGTCCTTATCAGGACATGAGTATTTAGACTTGGATTCCTGCCATATTTTGCGTGTCGTTAGTAGGTTGCATTGACTAGCTTAACATATTTTCTTTTTATTTGGGACATGCCGCCCCTACACTATTTTCAACCATTACTACTCCTGTAAGCAACAATCTAGTTTTGCCCAACCATAAATCAAGAGCCGAGAAAGTGAATATTGGAGAGTGCAGCGAAAATGATGCCCTTGTAACCCGTATTGAAATTATTTAGAAAAGAGAATGAAATAAGAGCAATATTTTTTAAGTATGTATGTCATGGTAATCTGAATGAAATTAATAATTCAAAGAAGGATAATTATTGAAATATTAGAAACGCAAACGCCTGTCTCGTTGGTCTAGTGGTTGAAAGCGCTACTGCTGAGCATAAGGTCCTGGGTTGGGAAAGTGTTATTGGGTTTTTCCATCTGGAATATCTCTGTATAGCAGACCGGAGTCTGGATATGTGCCCGGTTGATGGCAATATGCTTGCCCCATATTACCTGGAACTTACACATAACTGGCGAAATGTGGTTGTACTATAAGTACAGTTAAAGGCAGAGGGAAACAGGGCCTGATATTATGTTATGTCATATTTATAATATTAAACATCAACATTTGATTCCTGCATGCGTAGCATGACCACCACAGACAGGGCTTTTATCGAAAAATAGACAAAAATGACGTTTCTTTATAGACAATAAGACAGCAACAAAGTAGGCATAACGCGACTTATTATCGCCAGTCGAATGTGGGTAACATTCGACTGGCGATGACGGATCAGGACAAAGATCGTTAGAAACGAAAGATAAAATGACAGATTGTAGAAGGACTTCTACGGTGCGATGTCAAAAATGGAGAAACGAAATGTCACTTTGTATAGAAAGAGATGTGTCTATTCTTCGCAGAGATAGAAGTTGTCATACTACGCGTGCTGAACTTAAACATTAATTCACATTAGTGTCATACGGGACGTTATCGGATGTTATCGAAATCAATAATTTCATTGCCGCTTCCAGCGGGGCGTTGTTTTGTTTCTCGTAATTGTAATACCATATACATATGTAGTAGAACAAATTAATGACCTATATGTATCTACTGCTGCAATTAAGTCAGTATTTCATCGTTGTATACCACAAAATCACAAACAAAAAGGTTACGAATACAATCAATAAAGCAATCACACACATGAGATGCTTTTACCCTAATGAACAATTTACATAATGAATTCGTTTATTAGGTTGAAGGGTTGCGAAGTGACGCGTCTCGAATTCTTTGGGAACAAAGACAACAAAAAGTTTGGAGTTACATACAGGGTGTAAGGAACAACCCTCCGCAAACTAACAGGGTGCTTTCAGTTCCTTATTTTGAATAATATTCCAGTGGAAAATTACTCAGGAATATTTTCATTTTACTAATCGTTTTTCAGTTACTTATTCTTTTATCGCAGCATATCCATACTATCCATACTAATATTATAAATTCGAAAGTAACTCTGTCTGTCTGTCAGTCTGTCTGTCTGTCTGTCTGTCTGTTACCTTTTCACGCCTAAACCACTGAACGGATTTCGATAAAATTTGGCAAGGCTATAGTTGGCATCCTGGGGACGGACATAGGCTACTTTTTTTCTCGAAAATAATCCTACAGGGGGTGATATAGGGGATGAAAGTTTGTATGGGAAACCCAGCATTTCTTAAGATAGGAATATGAAAATTGAAATCTATGCTTTTGGTAGGAAATAAAGAAATATGCTATTAAGCGTTTTTGAAAAATCATCCCTTATGGGGTAAAATAGGGGTTGATTTTAAAATTCACAAAACTGAACGGATTTTGATAAAATTTGGCAAAACTCCTGGGGAAGAACATAGGCTACTTTTTGTCTTAAAAATAATCATACAGGGGGTGATATAGGGGATGAAAGTTTGTATGGGAAACCCAGCATTTCTTGAGTTAAGAATATGAAAATTCAAATCTATGCTTTTGGTTGAAATAAAGAAATATGCGACTAAGCGTTTTTGAAAAATCATCCCTTAAGGGGGTAAAATAGGGGTTGATTTTAAAATTCACAAAACTGCACGGATTTTGATAACATTTGGCAAGGCTATAGATAACATCCTGAGGAAGAACATAGGCTACTTATTGTCTTAAAAAATAATCCTGCAGGGGGTGATATAGGGGATGAAAGTTTGTATGGGGAACCCAGCATTTCTTAAGTTAGGAATATGAAAATTCAAATCTATGCTTTTGATAGGAAATAAAGAAATATGCGTTTAAGCGTTTTTGAAAAATAATCCCCTAAGGGAGTAAAATAGGGGTTGATTTTAAAATTTACCAAACTATACGGATTTTGATAAAATTTGGCAAGGCTATAGATAGCATCATGGGGAAGAACATAGGCTACTTTTGTCTTAAAAAATAATCATACAGGGGGTGATATAGGAGATGAAAGTTTGTATGGGAAAACCAGCATTTCTTAAGGTATTATATGAAAATTTTTATTTAAGGTTTTGTTAGGAAATAAAGAAATATGTGGTACAGCGTTTTTGAAAAATTTGTCCATAAGGGGGTACAATAGGGGTTGATTTTGAATTTCACAAATAATATTAAAATGTTTGTGTATCTCTTTTAAAGAGATTTTAGGGATTGGAAATGTATTCATAGTTCGTATCTTGAGGTAACATTTAGCTGACGTTCGCACGGACGTAAAAATATCGCGGCGGTATTTTATCGAACACTGGATTTTCAACTCTCGGTGTTGCGCCGAGCTTCGAGAATCCAACCTAACAGAGTGCATCCCAGGGCGTCGAAAAAACACACTGTTGGATTTTCAACTCTTGGCGCTAAGCAGAGCGTTGAAAATCAAGTGCGCGAAAAAAAAAACTTGAGAGGTGTCAAGGGACACCCGGATGGAACGAAGTTCCTTTCGATTAATTAGTGAAGGAATTGTAACAAAATTTTATTTTTATACTTTTATCACCATCATCATCATCATCATCATCATCATCATCATCATCATCATCATCACCATCATCATCATCATCATCATCATCAACATAATCATAATCATCATCATCATCACCATCATCATCATCATCATCATCATCATAATCATCATCACCATCACCATCACCATCATCACCATCATAATCATCACCATCATCATCATCACCATCATCATCACCATCATAGTCATCATCATCATCATCATCACCATCACCATCATCATCATCACCATCATCATCATCATCATCATCATCATCATCACCATCATCATCATCATCACCATCATCATCATCATCATCATCATCATCATCATCATCATCATCGCGACACCACACTGTTCAATGCGAAATAGAAATGAAAATATCTGGCTTGCTTTCTATAAGAGAGAGAGAGAGAGAGAGAGACAGACAGAGAAACATGCGCACGCCGCACGGCTTACAATAGCTACCTATAGCAAAAAGTGTCGTGACAACTTTTCGTGAGACTTTTTTCCGTCTAGCCCCCTTTCACAACGCGCGATAAGGAACTTCGTTCCAAAATCGCCGCGATGGTTTTACGTCCGTGCGAATGTCGGCTTAGGGCTCATTCACACGAAGACGATTCGTTTTTATTGACGTCTTTAGTCTTTATTTCGTTTAGTCGTTTTTAGTCTTTATTTCATTCGACGTTTTTAAGACGAATGGATTTTCATATGGCTTTCACGAATGACCGCAGTGATTCAGTGTATAGGTACCTACTTAATTCATTATGATTTTTTGTAAATTGACTGAAATATGACGATGATTGTTGAAGATGTCGGAAAAAATCATGCTGACTGGGAGCTTTAAGAACCCCATACACGGCAACGATCAATATCGTAGCGATTTGAGTTTGCACAGTTATATCAGACGGCCCTATGTTTTCCATATGATTGTTCCCATGGGATATTTTCCGACATCTACGCGGGCGAAGCCGCGGGCAAAAGCTAGTCTTTTATATGTAAATAAAACAGGTAAAATAAAAAAATCAGCAATGAATGTTGAAATACTGCATGACCCCGTGGCTGGGAAAGCCCGCTGCTGCGCTGCCGTTAGCTACGTGAGTTTTGCCACGGTAACGATACATTGCGTGTGAGATAATAAAACAAATCAGGTTTATTGGATTCCTAAAACGTTCCTGTAATAATTTCATGTACCGGTCATCTTAGTAGGTATGTTAGACTGAATTCACCCCATCAGTCTACGGAGGGCTGTCCCTTACACCCTGAATAGTTGTCAAAGTAACTACGCATCCTTTACATTCGTACAAAAAAACCTTGTTCTGCTAACATATCTGATACGACGAGAGTAGACATTTTCTAACAGAAAAGGCACCAAGCTCAAAACGAGATTGAATTGTTACAAACATCAATAAAACTTTCTGTGCAAAGTTAGCACAAGTTTCTTAGTGATACAGACCCAAGTTATTTATGTTATTCAAAGTAATTCAGCGAAGCAATAATGTGGTTAGGAATTACGATTGAAAATGCATTCGACTAGCCACGACCAAAACATACCACCAATACAGACACAAATGTTTGTTCAAATGTGTGAAACTAAATGAAGCTATTAGCTAAATGGTGCGAACATATTGGTACCAATTACGAAAATTAATTGAATAGATAGTCCCAATTAGCTAAGTGTTCGTATGAATTAGCAGTTTTAGTATCAAGGGCTAACAGATCGTTAGTAAAAGTGCTACTGTTATCATAATAAATAGGAGCTATCCGTGGATTTATCTAACCAATTAAGAATCCAAGTTATGGATGCTCATAGTGAACTCGGGGGAAGCACAATTAGAACGGTGCTGGTTACAAAAGAAAGCTGTGGGGGAAAAAGTAAAGAAAATTTAGAGCCGATCACAATCCAAGAATATTTTGCTGCACGATACAGCTGTGACCCAGTGACATGTTCCCACTGCTGGGACACAGGCCTCCTCTCGGTGAGAGGGAGTGGGCCGTAATACACCACGCGGGCCTAGTGCGGGTTGGTAGATGTCATGTCTTAGAATTTTTGGTTCTAACATGAGTTTCTTCACGATGTTTTCCTTTATCGTTTTGAGAGCAGCGGTGATGAAACAATTCACACAGTGCCTGCTGTGTTGTGTGCCTGTCTGGGTTGGAACCTGCGACTTATAACTCGTAAGTCGCCACCGTTACCTTTGGGGCACCATTGCCCTTAACACACAATATCAATTAATAAAAGAAATCCAAATACGAAGTACGAGCATACGTGCAAAAACTACGTGAAAATTTTCACTTTCCTTATTCAGGACTGATACGTCAAAACGTGCGTCCAAATACGCAATACCTATAGTGAGTCACGATAATGTATTCGGTAATCATCCAATGAAATGCGATGGGCCGTTAACTCATCGTGGGAAAACTTCAGGACTTATTGTGACACACATTACCATAATTATATGCGTGTGCGTGTAAATAAAATGAGCGGTTTTTGAACGGCCTTACTTATTATGATGTTAAGTGTAAAGAATAGTGTTGGTTTTAAGTGTTTTCTGTGGAGGCGAATGTCCTCTTTCACTAACGCTAGGCGTAAGGCGACACCTAAATGAATGCCTAAATAAAAGCGGGTTGTGTGATTTTCAACTTTCGGAGCTAAGCAGAGCGATGAGAATCAAACACCGCACTTTTATTTGGGCATTTCATAAGGTGTCGCCCAGTGTTAGTGAAAACAGGCAGAAACCTACCGCAAAGTTAAGTGCTTCGTACAGGGTGTCCCGTGGCAGAATTAGGATTTCAATTTCGAATTGTTTTATTGCCGCTGAGCGGAGGGATGGGTGGGGGGTCGCGTTCGATTCGTAATTCGTGCGGATTACTTAATCACGATGTCGCAGTGGACGGGTGAAGAACGTGCGTTTGCAGTCGAAGCGTTTTTAAAGCTTATTATTCTTGTGCTGTTGCTCGTCGAACATTTTGTTTCCGACGTTTACGTGATGCGATAAGTGAAGATTTGATTCGAATGTGGGTGCAAAGGTTCAGGACAACAAGTTCAGCAGCAAACAATCCGCGGCCGGGACCCAGCCGCACGTCGAGGGCTGATGACAACATCGGACTTGTCGCGAACAGTTTGCGCGATAATCCTCGTCAGTCCGTGCTGCAGTCAGATTCCAAGAGTGTGTCCGACGTGACAGTCAACATTTAGACAGAATCATTTTTAAGAAATAAAATCCGCACTTTTCTTCTTTCTAATAGTTACCAAAACAAATTTATAATTTTTTTAGGTTTTTTCTTATTTAAATTTGAAATCCTAATTCTGCCACGGGACACCCTGTATATGCGGTCTATGAGGACCTCAGTTAGATACGATTTATACGCAGGCGCAGTGCGGATTTTACAACGTGTTGAAGGAAACTGATTTAAGTGTCTATGTCGCAGCCAACTGGTTGAATTAGTCGTTTGGTCAACCACCTAGCCATTTCACTAAACGCCCATTCAATCAACGGCTTCAATGATATTCAGCCGATACGTCTAATACAACATTTAATGAATTGGCTGGCTGATGCTTAGGCATATTTATACTATGGATATTTCGGTAGGTCATTTAGATATATTATTTCATTCCAATTTAAAATTACAGTGTAAAGGTAACGCAAGACAAGACAGGGAGGTTTGGAAGGAAAAAGGGTAGGCCTTTGCCCAGCAGTGGGACACAATGTAGGCTAATAATAAAGGTAACGCACCGTTCTTGAGAAAAGCAAATTATTGTAACTTAACCTCAAAATACTTTTAAGTTGCTTCTGCAACGTCTCCGCCGCTGAGGGAAGTGCAATCCCTTCGCCCTTAGGTACACGTGCGAGCCGCTACCGCTCGCACGTGTACCTAAGCTTTGTTACAGCGGGCGGTGGCTGTTTTCCCTTCGCGCCTCCGGGTTTCAACTAGCAACCAAAAGACTACATAGAGGCAGGGTGCCCCGATTCGGTTTTGCGTAAACGTATTTAAACTGTGAGAAACATCAGAAATATTGTAGCTTATCGACGCCATATTGACAGTGTTGCAGAATGCGCTCCACCACCTCCGCGCTCAGCTCAGTGTTAGGTAAAGGCTCCGTCCCGCTCCGCAGACGGGCGTGACGCGACTCCGGTAGAACAATTTAGTTTTCACAGAAATTGTTCATCAGTCCTGTATGCTCCAGCCTTAAATCGTAACTTACACAAAAAAAAACTAAGCACTACTACTACTCTACTAATATGGAGCGACGAGACTACTCTAGGTAGAAAGGGCGACACGCAGTAGGAGTTTATGTCAAGTTAATCTCAGACTTCTGAGAATTAGTGCTCTATTTAATTAATCTGACGTCGACGACGCGGCTAGGTAAATGGATCCTGAAGGGCCCGTATTAGATACTTTGATTTACAAAGAAAAAGTTCAAGGGTTGCTATTTCAATGGGAAAAACTAAACTGTTAACGTTGAGTTGTACGAAACCAACATAGTTTAACGGAGACTAAGTTCATGTCATCCCTTACATTTTGTATCGAAAAAGAAAGTGACAGCATCAATTTATATTTACATCATCAGGTTATACCTGTAAAAATAGTTGTAAGTGAGGATATAAATAAATAAAAAATTTAAAATCTCCGTTAAATGTTGGTTTCGTGCAACTCACCGTGAGACTTGTTATGTTCTAGAGCCAAATCACATTAGTAGGTTAGGTATGCAGTGCTGTAACACTCACGCATCGAAACGAGTGTTCGCTCCATTTTTTTGCGAAAAAAATCTACATTGCATAAATATCGGAGCTGTATCGATGACGTTAGAAAAACAAGAGCGTGTATAATGCGTCTGTTTTTTACGTTCAAGAATATTTTATAGAAGCGAGACTTTACAAAAACAGACGATCAAGAGGAAACAGTAAGCCATACTGAATTAAACATGAAACACAACACTCGACAGTGCCTTATGCCTGTTTGCACTAACCTAAACATTGTCTAAATTGAAAATTAAAACTTAGGCGTTTCCTGATCCTAAATTCCTGTTGCGCCTAATTTAGGAACCGCCTAAGGTACGACTTGCACCGACCGGCGCGGCCAGCATCTGAGCGCATTTTACAACGCGGTGTGGTTAAAGGAAAATGAAATGTTTACCAAGAAATCTAAAGTTCATATTCGCATACAACTTATGACAGGCCGCGCCCAGTCCTGCGCCGGCGCATGTCGGTGTAAATCGATTCGTACCTAACTCGAGAAAATTACTTTATCTTGCCTTAATTAAACATTTCAAAGGACTCGTTTAGCATGAGCGCGACATTAGTAAATACTGTCTCAAGAACGCGAACGCCCACATACAAACATTCCCAGCCAAAAAACGAAGCGATAAACAAATCATCCAACTCCCTATCAATTGGAGGCAGAGGCTACCACTAGTAATAACCGAGATTATAGGAACACGCCAGTGACCGGGTTATTTTCGTTACTTATCAGGGTCACAGCCGCCGCATTATTTACATAGACACAGCGCGGTTCCACACATAAATGTATTGAACGTGTATAAATTGTGCTAATGGAAACGGGACGACGAAAGGGAATGTTCCTTATGTTACTATTTACTATCCTTTCTTTAGCTTTCTATAGGGAAACAATTCAATTTTCACGTGGGAAGTATTTGGTTAACCTTTCTCACTAATATTAAAAAGAGGTAAAATTTGTGAGTTTGTATGTAGGGGGAGTAATCTTCGTAACTACTGATCCGATCCCGAAAATTATTTCACTAATGGGAAGCTACAGTATCTATAGCAGTGTGTCATTATCTGCCTAGTCTTTTCCCAACGATGTTGGGATCGGCTTCCAGTCTAACCAGATGCAGCTAAATACCAGTAATTTACATGAAGCGACTGCCTATCTGACCTCCACAACCTAGTAACTGGGTAATACGATACTCCTTGGTAAGACTGGTTGTCATACTTTCGGACTTCTGACGACCCGTAGCGACTGTCAAAGATACAAGAGTGTCATCCTAACTAACCTAACTAATATTATAAATGCGAAAATGAATTTGTTTGTTTGTTACGCTTTCACGCTAAAACGGCACTACGGATTTGGATGAAATTTGGCACACAGGTAGACCATGACCTGGATTAGGACTAACAATGTTTGTCCACGGCACCGGGAACGTGACGTCAACGGGAAAACAATGACGGCGCCGAAGAAGCGACAGTACATTTACTTCGGCGCCGTCATCTGTTTTCTCGTTGACGTCCCGTTCCCGGTGCAGTGGACAATCAGTGATAGGATACTTTTTATCCCGGTAAGTAATACGTTCCTGATAGATAATTTCCGACATGCACGCGAGCGAAGCCGCTGGCGAAAGCTAGTAGGACTTTCACGCAGACGAAGTCTCAAAGATTTTGTATTAATTAAAGGAGCAAAAGTTATATCAAAATTGGTACAGGGCAATTTATTCCAAGCCCAGATTTATTGGATTTGATTTCTTAACGATACTTTTATGATTTCGTAAGGAAAATGTTATCATAACGTGATTGCTTCGACAAAATATTCCTCATTCTGCGTTGCCCTTATATTCGAATAATATTGAATCAATATTTATCGAGAGCGGTATTGACATTACTAGGAACTATGCGTTGCGTGGAGCTAGGTTACACAGAAATTAAGCGACCATAGACATTTGTGCTTTCACTCTTTACCTCCTTTGCAAAGGTCTTCGCGTGATAAACCACAAAATATCTGTAGCTAATGTTACTCATCAATATACGCTTCACGAACTTAATAATGTACGCCGTTTAACAAATACCGTTATCTACGCATAGATGTTAAATTAAATATTATAAGAAAGACGATTATTCATTGCTTAAACTTTTACAATTCCCTGAATATAATGCCGTCGAAAACATGTTTTATAGTATCGAACTGGCTTGAAGTGCATAAAATCGTACATTTCGAGTCGCCTACGGCCGCAACTAGTAAAGAATAGGTGCTAACATCAGATAATATCTTTTCCCAAGCTATTACACAAGTAACTTGTCTTGTGCAATAGTCTAGGGATTGAATAGCGAGATTCCAGTCTAAAATATACAAGAACGCCGAGATTTAAGCCAGCTGTAAATACTGGAATTACTCTGGATGTGTGTGGTGAGTTAGAAAAACTTCTCGAAGCAATCGAGTATTGAAAAGTGTTAGTATTAACTGTCATTCAAACATTTTCGTTTATAGGAAACTAACTGTGACCCTGGCTCCGCTCACTTGGGCTAGCAGTATTATGTTTTAATTCGTAGATATTGTGTGTTCTGGCTATAACCCAGCCAGACCACAAAATATGTACGAATTATACATAATTCACTTTAGTACGAAAATTGAAGTTTTAGCGCACTAACTGTTTGACAGACAGAAATATTATGTACAAGACTTATTATTATTGTACTGTTCTGTTTGTTAGTGTACTGTTCTTTATTCCTGTCTTCCTGAAATTCAGTGCTTTTCCTTTTTTTATATTATAAAAAACCCGCACGGGTCCATCGATCAAAGCTACGCTTGCCGCGGTTGGTCCGTGAATGGGTGACCATCTTTACATACCAAGACCCCCCCGTGCCTAGGAAAGTACTTTATGCCAATTGGTCCCGGCTGTCATTCGTGGATCTTTGACAGTCGTTACGGGTCGTCGGAAGCCCGAAAGTCTGACAACCAGTCTTACCAAGGGGTATCTTATTACCCAATTAACGGGGTTGTGGAGGTCAGAAAGCCAGTAGCTCTATGTAAAATACTGATATTCAGCTAAATCCGGTTAGGCTGGAAGCCGACCCCAACATAGTTGAGAAAAAAGGCAATAAGCAGATGATGATTCTATCGAAAACCTACCGTATCTACGTAGGAGCGGGTAATACCGCTCACGTATGAATTGCCGGCTGAAGGTAAAACCAATACATAACTACCTACCTATAGGCGTTTATTCAAAAGTGGGATCAGTTGACCAATTCAA
The DNA here is from genome assembly GCA_905163495.3 of Cosmia trapezina. NCBI lineage: Eukaryota > Metazoa > Arthropoda > Insecta > Lepidoptera > Noctuidae > Cosmia > Cosmia trapezina. The sequence continues at coordinate 10,485,249 of LR991030.1, forward strand.
AATATTCATTGGTCAACTCATCCAGCGGGATGAGTTCGACCGGGATCAGTTGACTAAAGAGCCAAGTTAATAATGGTACCTGGTAGTAATATTGGGAAAACGTAAAGCATTTCTAAAAGGCTATCAATCAATATTTATCCCAACTGAGTTGTGAGTCATACCGGAAACCGCAAAATGCAACTGTTCTCAGGTACGAGGTGATTGCTTAGAGCATATTCAAGTCCCGCTAATATTTTAACCATTGAATGGCACTAGTACGCAATTGGTAATTGAACGTAAAGCATTTCTAAAAGGCTATCAATCAATATTTATCCCAACTGAGTTGTGAGTCATACCGGAAACCGCAAAATGCAACTGTTCTCAGGTACGAGGTGATTGCTTAGAGCATATTCAAGAGTCCCGCTAATATTTTAACCATTGAATGGCACTAGTACGCAATTGGTAATTGCGTTTGAAGAAGAACTAAAGGCCCACTGAAGCATACGTAACATACCCCACCCACATTTAAAGCATAAAGGACATAGGACCCAGTGAGGCAAACATACCTAACTATATTTTGAGAACTGACCGATTAGAGAAGCGTCGGTCCAAACTTTTAGTTATAAAATCTGTGCTGCTAATGACCGTCGTCGGCCCGATAAGACCAGAGATCTGTAGATCTAGTAAATGTAGCGGAATATCCTTGCATACAACCGATCATAAACATCCATTTCTTAAATATATGTGCAGGGGGAAGCAGTAGGCGTTTAATTCTAGAGAACGTCTTTCAAGTGATACTAATATCCAATTTACTTTATTCAAATATATGTAGAACCATCTCTATGTCAAAGGAAAATTTAAAAAAAGCAATCTTAAACAAAAGGTGGACTGACCTCTTCGGGAACCACATCTCTGAGCTTGACATCTTGCAGGCGGCTAACTGACGCAGTGCGATGATAATCAACCAGCTCGTTGAGAGAATTGAACTTCACCACCCACAGGAAGAATTTGCTTGATGCATCCCGAAGCACTTTGAAATGCTGAACACCATCCGGACATCTGTGGAAAGACGGTTATCCAAACTGTAAAATCAAAGTAAGTGAAGTAGACAAAAGATTAGGATGTTATCCTGGTTATGTTATCTCGCGGGTGTCGTAAAAGACAACCAAGGAATTTGTTACGTAAGACAACAACAACTCAACAGCATCCTACTATTATGGCCCTTATCTGCTAGCAACTATTTTCGGAGACATCTATATCAATTTAGACAGTTTGCCAATATAATCTTTGTTTAAATCTGCCTAGCCTTTTCCCAACTGTGTTGGGGCGGCTTCCAGTCTAACCGGATGTAGCTGAATACCAGTATTTTACATAGAGCGACTGCCTATCTGACCTCCACAAACCAGTAACTGCGTAATACGATACCCCTTGGTAAGACTGGTTGTCAGACTTTCGGGCTTCTGACGACTCGTAACGGCTGTCAAAGATCAACGAATGACAGCCGGTACCAACGGCTTAACGTACTTTCCGAGGCATGGAGGAGTCTCGGTATGTAAAGATGGTCATCCATCCACGGACCAACCCCGGCGGATCGACCCGTGCGGCTGTTATTACTTAGCCACGAGCTCCTCTCAGCAGTATGATCATTGTTTATGAATGTGATATATTGTGGGGCTTACTTTCAGCAACATTCATACACTACTGACTAATACCAGCTGTTAGTCCCGTTTAGCGCCTAATCAATGGGCAAGCCATAAAGGTAAGCTTGCGGTAAAGATATAACTGCGTTTTATTCGGAACACCGCGGCTCGCGGTTTTTTTCGGAATACCGGAGTTTTGGGATGATCCACCAACTTGCTTTACCGGCGGGCTACAATACCGCAAGCTTATGGTTCGCCCGTTTATCAGGCATTTACCTACTGTGTATTAGTGACCGATACTTAAACACAATGATTATACTCATGATAAGAAACAACTTTTACTATGGGACCAAACATGAAATCGCTTCCCCATACATTAATGTTCGCCTATCTTGTCAAAATGTAGGGAGCAGCTGATTTTTTTTTCGCGATTTCAGGTTTGGTCCCGTAATAAAAGTTGTTTGATATCATGAGCATAATCATGTGTTTAGGTATCGGTCACTAATTACCATCCACCATATATAGAGACGGGAGAAGAATAGTGACGCGATCGACATTGTGCAAGTTTACAATAATCGTCGCGATAAGTTGAGCTGTCCGATACAGATACAATGCAGTTTCGCCAAGTCTTGACCCCTGCATATTTTTGCTGGTGGATAAGACTTTTGGCAGTTATAGTAAGCTTCAGTTCTCCAGTTCATATAACTCAAACAGGATTCATGGGCGTGGCTGTAAATATTTATATCTTGATGAATAGAAAACGTGTCGATCCTCAAACTCCGAACAAATATTTGTGGAACTAATTGAACTTGCTGACGTAATAAAGATGTAACCGAAATCGTAAATGGGAACGGTAAGGTCGACATATCGAATGTCAGGCGTTAACCCGAGAATATCATCGTATAAAATAAAATATGGTTTGTACTGAAACCGGTTGTGTGTGGACTGTTTTGCGGGTCATTCAAGTTTTCTGCTTTCCTGACGTTTGCGTAAATACCAAACGCTATCATTTTGAATAAACAGAGCAGCTGTAACGTTTATCGGAATGTGGAGAAATTCTTGGAACTTTAGCTTACTAGGTATCCCAAAAAGGGGGTATTGCCCGTAGATCGTTCGTTCCGCAAACGGGTTAGTACCCTCACTGATTTAAAACTGAAGCGCTTTGAGAAAATTATCACAACTGTTTATAAGGAAAATGATCTTATTTACTTATATAGTTGTATCATGTATGAGAGAGATATTTATTTTTTCCTGGTTCACATTCTCATTAACTCGCGCCATCAGTTCCTCCTACACCCATGTTATGTAAGCTGCTGTTCGAGGTAGCTATCAATTTTATTGTTCTACCTGACGTCACGGATACCAGGTTTTCCTAGTTCCATGTACGCGTTCTTAGCCCAGGAAGTTAGTTTCTTTTAGGTGTTCATGACTAGATGTGAAAGAGAGAAAAATGATTTTACGAAACGGTACCTATGTTTCAACTCAAATGAGGCCCGTGCTTAAAATCTATAAGTAGCCCAAAACTGGTTTCAGCGCAATCTCAGTACCGCTGATTCATACTATTTGACAGGAAACAGGTTTTAAATAGAGAAAACTTTACGAACATTATGACCTCTTTTGAAATTTATTTTAATTTTACATACATTATTAAGGAGGAGCTCGTGGCTAAGTAATAACAGCCGCACGGGTCGATCCGTCAGGTTAAGCTACGCTTGCCGGGGTTGGTCAGTGGATGGGTGACCATCTTTACATAACGAGATTCCTCCGTGCCTCGGAAAGCACGTTAAGCCGTTGGTCCCGGCTGTTATTCGTGAATCTTTGACAGTCGTTACGGGTCGTCAGAAGCCCGAAAGTCTGACAACCAGTCTTACCAAGGGGTATCGTATTACCCAGTAACTGGGTTGTGGAGGTCAGATAGGCAGTCGCTCTATGTAAAATACTGGTATTCAGCTGCATCCGGTTAGACTGGAAGCCAACCCCAACATAGTTGGGAAAAGGCTAGGCAGATTGATACATTATTAATTTGGTCTTGGTACTTTCCCGTTAGATTAACAGCAGAATTAATTTTATAGTTTTTCGCTGCGTAGCAACTTAACTGAAGGGATAAAATGATTGGTTCAATAGCACAGGTTCAGGGTGTATAAAAGTATTTTTTCTGTACGCTTATCATTTTCAGTTTGATTCTTAATAATTCTTATACCAATAAGGCAGAAGGAGGAAATTTCAAACATGTAAAATTTCTTGATTCGTGTCCCCAAATTCCAGATACCTACAGATTCTCGGTACATTCATGATGAGTTCTGAGAAACATTCTAAAATATGTTAAACACGAAAATAGGCAAAACTAATAATCAAATTACCTGTCTACGTAACGTTAGCAGTTTAGAGATAAATATGACTAATACAACACGCCAAGACAGATTCAAGACAAAATAAAACGTCTCTAGATACTCGTGAGTCATGCGCACTCCGGAGCGGCAAAGGCGCAAACCTTATTTTTTTATTAACTGCCAATTTAAACTGTAATGAAATTGTTTGTTGTGCGTCACCTCACATGAACCACTTTGTTATTGACCTATTGATTATTTGACAAGCTTATAAGGAAATTGGTAAAGCACGAACGCGGAAAGTATCATAGCTGTAGGAGGAATTTTATAGGTAATCTTTAATTAGTTATTACGAACCTATGTTCCTCAAATAAGGTAATATGTTGTCAATATTTGTCGGCGCCAATGTAAGGATTATAATCGAAATAATAATTATTAATTACAACTCCAACCGGATGCCTTATCAGAACATTTAGCAAATCGTGGGATTATTCCCTTTCCTAATCATGCCAGTCAGGACTATTCTGGTAAAAAAATATGGGATTTATTTTTTATTGGACATATTTATTTAAAATTGTATCAACAGTATTGGTTTTTACTTTTGATAGAATTTTAAAATTGGTATTGAATCAGAGTTTTAAGAAAATTTATCATAAAATCATAAAACTTAGATTCAATACCATGCCCTAAACTAGGATTGCTAGCGTGCACTACCTACTGATAAGTGTTTAGTGGATCGCGCTCAAATAAATCAAAGATATAGGTAACACTCACGAGTATTTTTCCCGATGGGAATCGACCTCGGGCGAGACGTCCGGCGGTGGGCCATTTAGGATTCTTTGAACTTTCGCCTTCCTAAATGACGTCACCAACGACGTATAGTAAACATAAACAACAACGCACTTAACAAGACATTTACGGTACATAATACGTCATCCGATATAATTATTCTAATGGGGAAGAAAATAGAAGAAAAAAAAAACACCCATGGGTAGAAGCGCCGATCATAATTACGTAGTTACGGTTTTTTACTCAGGGATTCCCCAATCCCCATATCATCACGGGATTTTTTCTAATTTAAAAGACCTTTACACTACAAATACAGGTAACCCTTCGTGGATTGAAGACATAAAGAAGCCGTTATTTCCTTTAAAACAAGTGTATGATATCTAAGTACTGTGAGTATTAATAACAAACAAAGCTTATAATCTAAACAGTCAATAAGAAAGTCCTGATAAGAAATAATAACAACATTCCATAGTTGCTCCACTTATTATTAGCTGACCTTAGTTCTTGAGTAAATATTGCACTAGTCACTACACCACTACAGAGTATGACAGTAAGAAATTAAAAAATAAGAAGAGATAAGAAATTAAAAAGTTATTCATGGGCATAGACTTATAAAAAAAGATGGACTCCGCGCTGCGCATATCGAAAGTGAAGCACAGTAAGTATGCCGGCTCCGTTTGTACAAACACGCCTCGCGCACACATTTATATCATAGTATGCCGACCGGCCGCCATTACGTGACACGAGCGACGGCGTCTTTGCAGGTACTCAAATCACGCACACATAGATCGGTAGGGTGCTTCACTTTCGATATGCGTGGCGTGGAGTCCATCTTTTTTTATAAGTCTATGTTCATGGGATAGATTATTATAGGTTGGAATTAGAATATGCAAGTTAATGTGGAACTAAGAAATCATTCAATTTATAGTTCTTTACTCAAAAAAATACATTAGACCTCATCTAAGCAGAAATGAAGGGCCCCACTTCTTAAATTAGTATACATACGCTACGGTACCTAAATGCGGTTATGGGAAGCGTCATTTCGGCTTAGACGAACTCTACACAAAAAGATAATATTTTTAAAAGCCACAATATTTTTACCGAATTTATTGTCATGTAGGTAAAATACCATTAAATGACGCATTTCAAAACTAAAATACCTAAGATGTACTTGAGTCTGCCTAGCCTTTTCCCAACTATGTTGGGGTCGGCTTCCAGTCTAACCATCCGGTTAGACTGGAAGCCGACCCGCTGCACTAGTATTTTACATGGAGCGACTGCCTATCTGACCTCCACAACCCAGTAACTGGGTACCTAATACGATACCCCTTAGTAAGACTGGTTGTTAGACTTTCAGGCTTTTGACGACCCGTAACGACTGTCAAAGATCCACGAATGACAGCCGGGACCAACGGCTTAACGTGCTTTCCGAGGCACGGAGGAGTCTCGGTATGTAAAGATAGTCACCCATCCATGGACCAACCCCGGCAAGCGTAACTTAACCTGACGGATCGACCCGTAAGGCTGTTATTACTTAGCCACGACCTTCTCTCCTAAGATGTACTTGAGTATTTACCTAATAAAAGTATTAAATAAGACTATTATTCCGCACTATTATTCCTAACCAATTTTTTTTCCTTCACCCGTGTAGCTATGTCATGTACAGGGTTTCCATAAATTGGTTACTTTGGACTTATAAGTATGGGGAGATACTGCTCGATTTTTGCGACCAATTTTATAACGAATAAATTTAATTTCTAATAGTTGTTTAATATTCAATAATCATAAAATATTATGTAACAGTCAGCCGCCGCACCCAGGGGGAATCCAAAGTAGGCATGTCAAAGTTGTAAAAAAAAACCTATAAAAAGCTCCAAAATCTTAGTAGACGGTTTTTGGGATCATCTTCTACCCAAAAAAAAATTGTCAGTTGCATGGAAGTGTGGGGAGTATGATTGTGTCAGTCGCGTAAATGAACATAATTGTTGCAATGGCACATCAGACTAAATTCGAACGTATGGGCAATAAATACAACGTGGTCAAAGGAATCATGATCTCAATTTTGAAGGAAAATAAATCTGCGTTTTTGTTTTTTTTTTAAAGCTTTTGCCACAACCAGAAATCGAATCCGTTTTTTACAAAAACAGCACCTTTTTTACTGCAGTAACCGATAGTGCAGCTGATAAGGATCAAATGCTGTGAACAAATCTATTGTGACAAATCAAAGAACTGGAAAAATTTGTAATATTTTCGCTATTTATGAAACACAAAAATTGCAAAAAAACTGACACTTTGTTTGATTTTATACAAAGTATATCAGCATTTGATCCTTGTCAGTGACACTATCGCTTAGTATAACAATACAGGATGCTTTTTAGATGAGCAATCGGGTTCTATTCCCGGTTCAGACAGAAGCTTTTTCAAAAAACAAAAATTGTAATTTTATTTTACTTCACTTTGCTTTGCACTAATACCCATAGTTTCGAATTTAGCCCTGATATGCTATCACAACAATCCAATTCGTTTACGATACTAACATTTATATCCCCCTCCCCCCCACTTCCATGCAGCTGACTATTTTCTTTGGATTGTAGATGATCCCAATCGCTATAACAACGCCCTACTACGTTTTGGTGGGGTATAAAATTACTTATTTTTTTCGTTCTTTTTTACAACTGACATGCTGTAACTTGTACTCCCCCACTACTGCAGCAGCTGACGCTCAGATCTCATGCACTAAGGAAAAATAATTATTGGTGTGAATTTCAGCCGGTATAAAACTACTTTTTCAAACTAAAGCCACCGCCCGCCCATATTATACTAATCAAAAAAGTTTTGCACCATTTATAATGCAACCAGTGCAAGGTAAACAAAATAACTTGGAGTCAAGTGTTTCTTAAGTTATCAGCCGCACTTGAGAATGTTTTTTGTATACCCTCATAATAATGGTGCAAAACTTTTCTGATTAGTGTATTAACCAGTTAAATGTACAGTCTATGGTGGTACATAGGGCAGAACTTACATCCTTCTAATCGCTGAGCCAGAGCAAATACATTATACTGAGAGCTACCAATTCCCTTACAGAATTTTGGTCATATTTATTTTCTAACTATATCATAGAGATTTGTATTACAATATTTTGAGGAATTCAATTTTTTTAGGAGGAATGAGGAGCAAGTGGCAAGGTACGTTTAAGGAATGAATGCGATTTGCTATTAAATAACAGGCAGACCAAAGCAAAATTAGATGGATTGTGTGAAAGATGATAATGGCTGGGATATAAGTGAATACTGAGAAGAAAGCTGTTAGAGATGAATGAAAGAAAAAGATTTACTGCACTAACACTTCAGCATATAAACCATACCATAATCTGAGATCATGATGACCCTAAATCATTTCTGTTAATTTCTATAAGAACCTATCCTATTGATTGCTTAGCTACGGCATATTAATATGACCTAATTTGTATTGTTTACTCCATGTAGGGGCTCGTGGCTAAGCAATAACAGCCGCACGGGTCGATCGATCACGCTAAGCTACGCTTACCGCGGTCGGTCCGTGGATGGGTGACCATCTTTACATATCGAGACGCCTCCGTGCCTCAGAGAGCATGTTAAGTTGTTGGTCCCAGCTGTCGTTCTTAGTTCTTTGACAGTTGTTATGGGTCATCAGAAGCATGAAAGTCTGGTAACCAAGGGATATTGTGTTATCCAGTAACGTGGTTGTGGAGGTCAGATAGGCAATCACTCCATGTAAAATACTGGTACTCAGTTGCTTCCGGTTAGACTGGAAGCCAACCCCAACTTAGTTGGGAAAAAGCCAGGCAGATTGATTTACTGCATGTAAACAAACAATTGAACAGTTAGCATTTATTAGAAAAACAATGTTACAAAATGTACTTCACAGAAAGAAGATTGTTTGTTTATACAAAAATCTTGTCTGATTGGGAAAACCTTTGTGCAACCATCATAGTATATTTATATACTCTTATTTTTATAAATACCATTTCAATTGTTCCTAATATCTAATAAAATAATATAATTTCTATGAAAAGTGGTGTATCAGACTATCAACAATTTACAACTATGAAGCTAATGGGAATTCAGTAAATAAATTGATAACAACATACTGAAACCGTCATTCTGTTTGCCAAGCATTGTGGTTATTGCAATATTATTCATAATAATATATTCAATGAACAAACTCCGAACAGATCGACGCCCCCCACGTAAAGTATTGAAACTGCAAAACCTCTACTTTACAGGAGAGCGATTTTAAGGTTGATGTTTTAGTATGTTCATTTTATGTATTTTCGATTTTGTTCGATTGAAAAATAGTTGAGGGTATAAAAATTGGTACATAATTTTTATATAGAATTGTACATCTTTATCTCTACTTGCTATTAGTGCAATAAAACGAAAATGGCTTTTTTGCAAATTCGATAGTATACGTGGGGGCCGTCGAGATTTTTAACTAAAATAGGGCTCCTTTATTTATTTATTCCTAGAACCTAACAGCATGGATGTTTGTCCATGTGACAAATGTATCATAATCTTCACTGTAAGTTCATAAACATGAAGACACATCAATAATGGCAATGAAGATAATAAGGAATATAATGGAGACCATTTGTTTCTAAGAATCATAGTACTGGCCTGCTAAACGTATAAGTCCTATATCTGGCAAATGTATTTTTTACAGGAAGGGGAAAAATGTGTTTCATTGAATGAATTAATAAAAAATAAGTCCTCTAAAGTATAGATATGACTAATCTTTTGTAACAGGGTGCTAATCGGCAGATAGGACAAACTGGAAACATGATTTTGAGTAAGTAAATGCACAGTAGACTGCAATATGCCGAGTTGATTGTTTAATTGAAATGCATTTTTGTTTTGTTGGTACCTCAATAGTGTTGCCATAGTGTCTAATAGGCAAAAAAGTAAAAATACCTAAAAATATCAGATATGAGTATGACCTTTAAGCTTAGCAAAGCAGAGTAGGATTTACCCAATAATACTGTTTTAAGACATTTAACCAACAAACAAACAAATCAACAAAAAATCAGGTCAAATGCTTCATTTCAGTCATTCAACACTGACAACTACGTTCATATTATACAGAGTGACTCACTGTAACTTGTAATCCAATTGGAAAGAATATTCTTAGAACTATAATAACATTAGATAAACATGCATACATTCATGGAAACTACTCACTTGACAGATAAGGAAAAGTCACCGGGGCTTGATTCACTGATTCTTATCAAGAAACCACCCTCCGGTTTATTAGCTAGAAGTTTCTCTGCATCTGCTCTTGTAATCCTTCCGTAATACCAGCTAAAAATGAGGTTTTAATTTAAAAGCTATTTTCAAAAGTAGTCCATAAGTAGTTTCCCAGCAAGATATTTTCAACAGAAAATTTAAACTGTAGTAGCACTAAAATATAAACACCTACATGGTCATATTTTTAGAATGATTAATGGGATGTGATGCTATTATACAATTTACTTTTTTTTGTTTTATTTAGAAGTTGTACGACTTCTAAATAGTACATACATATCTGACCCATTATCAGACTTGTTATAGTGGGATTATCATACAGTAGGATAAACTAAATTATTCGAGTTACGATTATAACCTCTTACAACTTTCTTGGTGAATAGGTCAATAGGTCTTCTGCATTGAATCAGGTAGGTTTGGTGTAAACAGATAATGCACTCACTGGGCTGTATGCAAGAATGTAACATGTTGTAAAATAATAAAGATTTATGTTATACACAACGGGTTCTTGTTATTCTAAACATAAATACCTATCTAGTCTTGTTTTTACAAATGGAATTAATAGGAACGATTTATGTCAGACTATAAATAGAAACAGAAACATTCTTCACTGAATGTAAGTATTTACCTGTGACTTTTCATTTGGATATAATTACTAGGAATAAGTCCTTCTTTGCCGTCTAATTCAGCCCTGTACCAGTTCATATCGTCCTCCATGTTTAGTATCTGTAATATCAAAAATTCTAGAAAGGACCTGTCATTTTACAAAATAAAGTTCACTGCACATCATTTCGGGGAATGCACACATACCTTGAGGACTTGGTTCTTCCTAAAGCTGAGCTCATCATCAGCAGTTGCAGTGAAATCGTGTTTTGCTATAGCCTCCATGATCAAATTAGGCACTTCACTAAAATGTCACCGATTACCAAAATAACTCACTAAGTATACAAACTTTTTACAACGTTTAAGGTCAGGGAAGTAAAGTAATCATAATGCATGTATTGTCTTACAGAACAATCTAAAATTAGTACGATACAATGCCGATACGGAAAAATAATCTCCGTTCACAGGCCACACATCAGTCACATCACCAGTCACAAAAGTATAAAGAAATGTTGCCATGTACTAAAAATAATCCGATCTATGCAGAGTTGCCAGGTTTTCAATCCATTTACAACAAAACGTAAAATGAACCAATGAACGAAACTACAGCTACAGGTTGTAAGGTGTAAACAGTGGCAATCTTTTATGGCGTCATTGTACTCATCATTATGAACAACTTTTACTATGGGACCAAACCTGAAATCGTGAAAGAAAAATCAGCTGTTCCCTACATTTTGGCAAATTATGCGAACATAAATGTACTGAACAGCTTATTTTTTTTCGCGATTTCAGGTTTGGTCCCATAAAAGTTATTCATAATGATGAGTGCAATGACCCCTTAAAATATTGCCACTGTTTACACTTACACCCTGTATAGTGCCGGGTGACGGATGGGTCAGCGCTGTCAGCGAACAAAAACTGTTAGCGTCCGTAAGACGTGAAAAAAGATCATGGATCCTTCGTAATTCCAGTGTGAGAGAGAGACGGAGCTATATACGACGTATAGCACCATCCTTTTTAGGGTTCCGTACCAAAATGATAAAAAGAACCCTTACGGTGCGACTCAGTCTGTCTGTCTGTCTGTCTGTCACAGCTGGATATCTCAAGAACTACTAATGCTATCAACTTGTTTGGAATAGTTTTAGATGACGTTTTGCAAATATCGGCGTTTTACCTGAAATAAAACGCTTATTAAACTACTTACCTTATTCGAAGCATAATTAAACTATTGAGATAGGCTGAACCTTGTTTCCTGTGCCTTTTTTCCTTACGTTTCTAGCGATATAGCTCTGTCTCGCTCTCATGACGTCACCAGGTCAGAGAGGGGAGCGCATTTTTGAGCGCGCGCGATCGGTCTTGTTCATTGGATGATTAGAATATGTCACCTGGCAGAAATTAATATTATGCTTCGAATAAGGTAAGTAGTTTAATAAGCGTTTTATTTCAGGTAAAACGCCGATATTAAACCACTTGACCGTTATTCGAAGCATAATTAAACTATTGAGATATGTCTGTTATCGCCTGGTGACGCTCATGACGAACGCCAATGTGTAGGGAAAGATCAAGAAAAAAATAAAAATAGAAAAGTAATTGCAATTTGTTTTTTATTGCAGAACTTAAGAGAAATTGTTTTAAAATATTCAAGAAAACATCAATAAATCAACATAATTCACTATAAGACAGGTTTAAAGAGAGCAGTAATGCTGTTACTCCTAGAAGAGCCCAAAACCTGTCGTTTATAAAATCGATTAAAAGTGTTTGAGGATCTCCAATTTCCCCGAGCCATAATATCTTCCATGGGGAAGTTGTCCAACCAATTCTTGGAAGCAACAGCGGAACGGACACTTCCAGGAGTAGCAACAATACCTGCCTGACGCATCAGAGTTTTAATCCAGCCTGCAATAACAGTTCGTGAGGCCGCACGAGCTGTACCTCTCGTAGTAACAAACAAGTTAGGACATTTAGCTTCCTGAAGTCTACTGGAAAGCAGTGATACGGTTTGTTCAACCCAGTATACGGGGTCCAAGTTCCTATTATCATTATTTTTAAATAATCTCCATCCTGATTGCCTATAGTCAGATGAATCAGTCTTAGACCCAAAGGCTGGCCACAAAGTTATAAAATGATGGTCTGGTGATTTAATATAATTATCGTTATCGGTCATAAGGAGTGTCAAATCATGAATACGCCTACCAGAACAGAGTACTAAGAGGGCAGCGGCTTGACTCGATACATCAAAAATATTGTCATGATTTATCGTTCTATCGCCAAGAAAACATACAAAATCATCAATATTCCACACGGGTAACTTAGAAACAATTGGTTTTTTGATTGAAATCGATTTCAAAATATGTTTCACCAAAACATGATTACTTAGAACACCTGAATCATTTACATTACAAAGCGTGGAGACCACAGACTTGTGTAACAATATTGTATTATAAGACAGTTTATGCTTTATATGCAGATCAGCCAGAAAACGAGCTAGGTCAGATCCTGAAGGATTCTTAGGGCTAATATGACTAGTTCTACACCACGAAACCCAGCGGTTCCATGCAGGTTTGTAAGTTCTTAGGGTGGAAGCGCGCCAAGAACTTTTTAAAAGATTTATCTGAGAATTATTCCAATTACCTAAATGATGTGTCCACCCCCACATTTCCATACTTCCAACACTAGATCCTGGACGCGAGGAGGTGGCAGTCCCGTTGTCACATCGATCAATACTTTGTTCAGGTTCTGTATTGTGAACGGTGGGGCCAGAGCCCGGGCTTTGAGATCTCCGCGCCAAAAGACTCTCTCCCATCTCGGTGCTACTATCAAGTAAATTCCTGATGCCTGATTGAGGTAGCTCAAAACCCTGGGTATCAGGAACGGGGGCGGGAACACCCATGCCAGATCGAATTTCCAAGCAATCGAGAATGCATCGTGGGCGACAGCTTGTTTGTCGTTCTGATCTTTCGACACGTAATGAGGGACTACGTGAGCGTTGCTGGAGGCAAACAGGTCCACTTGGGGAATTCCCCATTTTAAGAATACTAGCTTGGTAATCTCGGGTATCAGATGCCATTCGGGGACCTGGCGAAACCGCGATAGGTGGTCGGCATGGTTGTTGTACCTCCCCGGAATGTAGTACACATTGATATGAATTTGGTACTGATCTATCATACAAAACAGGTCGTATGTTATGTCCATCAATCGAGAGGATTTGGTTCCCCCTTCGTGACGGAGATACGCTACTACCGTGCGATTGTCGCATTGTATGGTGACCGTAGATTGACTCAGATACACGGGATGACTTTGAAAAACCTTCAATATTGCCAACATTTCTTTTACGTTGCAGTGACAATTCTTCTCGTTCTGGGACCACGTTCCCCATAGTGACTGGTTGTCCATCTGGGCACCCCAGCCTAAGTCGGAGGCGTCCGTTGTGATAATTTTATCACAACGGACGCCTCCGACTGTCGACGTGTCGCTGGTGCGTGGTGTAGAATTGACGGATGTTGCAAATTGTGGCTCCGCCATTGTAGATCGCCTATTGCATCTGCAGGTACAGTGTATACCTTGACAGAATTGTCCAATTGCAGTGTGTTTAGGAATTTCAATAGAGCTCGATAGTGCAATCTCCCTCTTTGGACAACAAAACTCGCAAAGTTTAGTGCTCCTATTACGCTTTGCAATTTCTTTAGGTCTGTCTTCCCCAAATCTATGATTTCGCGTATCTTCGTTAGTAATGAGGGTACTTTTTCCCTTGGTAGATGTTTGCGGTTTAGCCAAGGATCCCACAGTACTCCTAGGTAAACCAGGGATTTCTTTGGTGTTAGGATAGATTTTTCGAAATTTATTTGCCAACCCAGATATTGTAATGTTTTTACGAGAAGACTTACATGGCCTGCGAGAACTACTGGGTCTTGGTGAGCCAGAAGAAAATCGTCGAGAAAGACCAATATTCTCACACCTTGGCTTCTCATAACTTGGGCAATCCAATTTGTCAAACTGGCAAAAGTTTTTGGAGCCGTGCTGAGACCGAAAGGTAGGCAGGTCATTTGAAGAAGCTGGTTTTTGTAAATAAGACGTAAGAAGCGCCTGTGAGGCTTTGCTATGGTCAGGTGAAAGTAAGCCTGTGAGATGTCCAGCTTGCACATCCAATCTTGGGGCTGAATGAAATCTGGGACTCTGGACACATTTATCAGACTGAAAGGGGTGGTCAGTACGAATTCGTTTAAAGCCTTTAAATTGAAAATCGGACGGGCTGACCCATCGCTCTTTGGTACTAGAAAGAGGGTAGATAAGAAACTTGATGTTGGGCTTGCAATTTCCAGAATTCCTTGATTCAACATTTTTTGAATAATTAATGTCATTTCTGGTGACACAGGTGTTTGAAACGCCTTGCTGTCTAATTTGGGCATGATTAAGGGAGGTTTTTGTTGAAAAGGTATACGGTACCCTTGAATTATTTGAATAAGAAAATCTGGTGCTTGCATTTCCTTCCAATGATCGACGAAACTCGATAACTGACCGGCTTGAAATATTTTCATGTCAATATTTACTTCTCTTGGCATTGAAGGCTGAAGGTGATGACATTCGCTTATATCCGCCACGTTTATGAGCGTGGTATCTTTGGTTTTGTTTTGCCCCGCGGGAGCGAAAGGAACCTCTATCCACTGCGCCACTAACCTGTTGAGGATAGTTGTAATACGCATGTACCGGTCCTTGCGAAGGACACTGTATATTATGCTGCAAAAAGCCACCCTGCGAGGGGACGTTACAGTTCTGACAGCCTTGTGAAGGCATGCTTGAGTTGTTCTTACCCTGCGAGGGTGGAGCTGAATATTGTCCGTGCGAGGGATGTATGAGCCATTTTCCAACTTGCGAAGTTGAGTTATTACCATAAGCCGATTTTGTAGATGTACCAGCCGATCTAGAAGCAGGCCAGAAGGCTTTTTTGATACCGCCGGCTTTTTCTAATGCAACAACTAACTGCTCGAAATTGAATAAGCTAACCTCAGATGGAGGTATTTTCTTTATTGCCGCTTTTATTAAGGGGTCGCGAACTGCATTAGTTATGCTATCTCTGCGCATCTGTATAGTTTCAGCCCTATGGCCACAAACCATTTGCAATAGGTCTGCCGAAACCTTGCTGAACTCTCCAGAAGTGAATATGTCATTCAGCTTTTGGTTTATAGCCTCGAAGCTAACTTCTTCTTTCTGGTCTCGGACCCATGTCAAAAACGCACAAAGTTCCTTCTTTAAGGACTCTTTTTGTTTTAAAATACCGTAAGTTAACGAAGCATAAGCCCTCTCAGAGTAACTTAAGTGTTTTAGTGTGTCATAGGGTCTGATCTCCTCGTTTGCCTCGAGTTCGACGAAACCCGGGCTATGATTATACGATTTTTGTGTTTCCGCGTAACGTACTTCACTCCAATCCGGTTTATTAAAAAACTGAATTTCTTTTAAAATGTTCAAGTAACGCTCGTCTGTCTTTGGAACAGCCGGTTCTTTAAGCTTAGTTTCAACATCTAAATTATTTAATAAACTACTACCCTCCATTTCAAAATCATCCTCCGTGAAGAGGGAAAGGGCGTCGTCGGCCAGCGGTATGCTATTATTTATATTATGTTTCACTTTACGCTCCGAGCGGCGATGCTTATACTTGCCCCGCCTTTTTTTGTGACGGCGGCGACGCGCATGTTTAGACTTATGGTCAGAAGAACTAGATGAACTGGAACTAGAATCGCTACTATCAGAGCTACTACTACTGATGCTGGGATGTGAACGCATCCGTTTGGCACTAGATACTGTATTATTAGCGGTATTCGAAGGTCCTGCGACCGGTTCATCTTGCGAAATCAACGTTATTTCTTTATCCATTACGTATTCGGTATTATACTTATAACAATTGAACACTTACACACACTGGAAAAGAAAAAGAATAAACAACACACGAACGGAAAACCGTTAATTTCTGAAAATATCAACGTTGATTCACTGTAATATCAATAACGATTCACTAGAAACAGTTTTAATAAAAATTGAAAATTGGTATGCCAACTTTCGATAGAAAGGAAAAATATAGACGGTTGTGGAAAATAAATTTAGATAACTCACCTGCTTAAGCAGCAACCGTCACCGGCAAGGAAAAGAACGCCATTACGCCAATGAACAAGACCGATCGCGCGCGCTCAAAAATGCGCTCCCCTCTCTGACCTGGTGACGTCATGAGAGCGAGACAGAGCTATATCGCTAGAAACGTAAGGAAAAAAGGCACAGGAAACAAGGTTCAGCCTATCTCAATAGTTTAATTATGCTTCGAATAACGGTCAAGTGGTTTAATAAAGAAATAAAAATATTTATGTTTTTTTTTAGCTTGCAGAATATGCACACTGAAGTGGCAGTGGGCTGGCCATGTTTGTCGAAGGACCGATGGCCGGTGGAGCAGACGAGTCCTGGAGTGGAGACCGCGTATCGGTCAGTGTAATGTGGGACGCCCCCCAGCTGGATGGACCGACGACCTGAAGAAAGTGGCTGGGACAGACCGGATGCGGAAGGTGGAGGACAGGGTGTTGTGGCGCAGACTGGGAGAGGCCTATGTCCAGCAGTGGACTGCGATAGGATGAGTTGATTGATTTTTTTTGCAACAGGGACTGAAAGGGGCCCTTGAAAATTCAAAGTGGGACTACTAGGGCATGTGGGGTATGTAAAGATTGCAGGAAAAATAAAACGATGTCTCTAAATAGCACACTTTTTCAGAAATCGAAACGGAACCCTCCGTGCGCAAGTCCGACTCTCTCTTGACCGGTTTTTTTTTCTCAAAGGAGCCATGATTGATCCATGATCTTTTTTCACTTCGTAGTCGGTCCCTGATCTTGTCACTTTTCATCTTTTCATGGTGATTTCGTTAGTTCCAATTAAAGCCACCGGATATAATAAACTTGCAATACCTAGTGTAATATTTCTAAAATATTCTTTTGAAAGAAAACTGGTCCTAATAATGATGCTTAGAAAGTCAATAAATTGATCAAAGTTAATGAAAGTCAAATAAGGCAAACTTGATAATCATCCAGCATCATTCTTCCCGGTTGAAGAGTGACATTTATAATTGGAGGCAATCCAATAAGGGTGGCGAGTGGGCAACCGCCGCCAGGGCCTCGCTTTTGCAGGGGCCTCGGGCAACGACCCAAGTAAAAAGAAAAACCGGTCATGTGCGAGTCGGCCTCGCGCACTAAGGGTTGCGTAAAAGTAAGTAAGTAGTAAGTAAGTAGGGTTGGGTAAGGGTTCCCCTTAAATATTTGTTTTATTTTAGGGGATTGTGTCAATGCAGTGCAATGATGTAATACCTCATTGATGCTGTTTATTATTCGTGCACGCCACCGCATTTCCCCGCGTCCCACTTACCTCCGGGAAAATCACGCTTATGGGGCTCGGCCTGTACTTAGCAGCTGCTGCCGGGCATTGCAAGTTGAAGTCATTCAGACTTTGTGGGAAATGGGAAGAGATTATCTAGATAATCTCTTCCCATTTCCCACAAAAAGCTTTTCAGTTGAGTTTGAATCGGGACGGAGCAAAAAATTTCGTAAACAGTTCCTACTCCTAGATGCTAGGAGTAGGAACTGTCTACGAAATTTTTTCAAGTCACTCACTTGATTTTTTCAGAACGCAGTTATAAAAACCGTAATTACGTTTATCGGAAGCTATCGGTATTTTTTGTTGAATAGAGAAGAACAGCCAAAATATTTTGGTTTCTTTCTGTCATTGAGAAAATGAGCAAATAGAAAGAAACAGCATAACACATGAAGTTATCAGCGAATGTGCGAACCTGTCAAAATAAGTTGATAACACTGACATTCAGGTTTGACAGTTCTTTTATGTCCATTTCGCCTCCCAGTGGCATTATACGCGTAAGTATTTTTTAAATCTTTAATTTGTTTATAAATCATCCCTGTATTATTAATGAAAGTGATTGAATTTGGAGTAAGATCTGTTGTACAACTTAAAATGTATGGTATTTTTTAAGTTTAAGGTATAAACATAATTTTAGTCTTGTGTTTTACGGTGTCACATTTGTTGTTTCAGGTTTAGCCGTAACTCATTTAAACGCAACGATGTCGGGAGGATTAGACATACTCGCCCTCAACGAGGAGGATGTCACCAAGATGCTGGCGGCAACGACCCACCTTGGATCGGAAAATGTCAACTTCCAGGTGGGTACCGAACTTATAAAACATAACCTCAAAAGTGGAAAAATAACATGCAATCATGATGAGCCAAGAATCCGTTCCATATAATTATCTGATAATATTGACGATCCATTCTCCCAACTGAGTTATAACCCTCTAATTATCAACATCTGGGTTATCTATGAACATGTAGTGACGAAGTTGATGGTTTTAGATGGAAACGTACGTGTACAAGCGCCGCGCTGACGGCACTCACGTAATCAACCTGCGCCGTACTTGGGAGAAGCTCGTGCTGGCTGCCCGCGCCGTGGTTGCCATCGAGAACCCCGCGGACGTCTTCGTCATCTCGTCGCGTCCCTTCGGTCAGCGTGCTGTGCTTAAGTTCGCTGCACACACAGGAGCTACACCCATTGCTGGACGTTTCACTCCTGGTGCGTTCACTAACCAGGTAACGTATCAGAATGATTAATAAAGATATCTGAGAAAGTGGTGTTCATTTCATACTTTCTTCGAAGTTATATGTAATTCTAATGTTACTACTTGTTAATGTCAATGTTTTTTATCCCTCAATACCTACAAGAAGTGGTCATTGTTGTATGCAATGAATAGGCTACAGTTATTGTAAATAACTCCTTAAATGATGACAATCAAACTAAGGAACCACTGACTGCATCTATGTAGTAATGATTATAAGATTTTCTGATTGTTTAGAAAGCAATGCAAACATAAATACAAAAAGGGAAGACGACCCACTGATGGGAAATTTTTTTCATCACTGTCAATCAACAGATCCAAGCTGCGTTCCGTGAGCCCCGTCTCCTGATTGTACTGGACCCCGCTCAGGACCACCAGCCCATCACTGAGGCTTCCTACGTCAACATTCCAGTCATTGCCCTCTGCAACACTGACTCTCCGCTGCGTTTCGTTGACATCGCCATCCCATGCAACACTAAGGTAAGCAACTTATAAATAAATTGAATCAAGCATTTCAAAAACTTCAAAAATTTGATAATTTATTTGCAATTATGGATAGAAAAATTACATAATTATGTAGACAGATTAGAATCATATACATACAACAGTACCTGCATAATTTGGTATCACCATGTTTAACCATTCGGAGAAGCTAAAATTTAAACAAATTATCAAGGTCAGAGAAAATTATCTAACAACCTTAATAATATATCGTAATTTTCTGTTAGTAATTAGGCAATATCTATGAAATCAATAATATTAATGTAACAGTACCAATCCAGAAACAGGTTAGCACCTTGACAATTAATATTGGACTAAATTTTTATATTTGTAATGCTAATAATCTTGTTTTTATTCAGTCTTCTCACTCCATTGGTCTGATGTGGTGGCTGTTGGCGCGCGAGGTCCTCAGACTGCGCGGCGTGCTAGCCCGCGATCAGCGTTGGGACGTGGTCGTCGACCTGTTCTTCTACCGCGACCCTGAAGAGAGCGAGAAGGAGGAGCAACAGGCTAAGGAACAAGTTGTTGTAAGTACATCTTAGAAGATGTTTCTCAAGAAGTAACATATAAATTGGCCCCAAATTGGAAGGCAAAGGTGTATAAAAAGAGAAAGAAAATACATCAGACTTAAAGGCACCTAACATATTCTTCAAAATTAAAACAAAAAAGAAATATAAGAACAAATAGCATGTCTAGACATTGTGTATCCAACATTATACATATCTTTCTACTGGGTAAAAGCACTGTGTATCTTTTAGGCACACTTTTTCTATACATTTATTATGCAAAAAAATTATAGCCCTGGCCTGATGCATTTTTTTGGTATAAATTGTCTGGGAATCTGTTCTGGCGCTGAGGGAGTTAAGCCACAGCTGTGCAAACCAATCAGGTCCAGTTCAGCAAAAATGTCAGGCAGCTAGTACTTTACACTTTTTTTACTAGCAGTTTGTGTTATCTTATGTTGCTATTGTAGCTAGATAAAATAGTTCTGATAGTGATAAATTGTCAACTCAAGCTCTTCAACAAACTAAAGCATTAATCATGGACCAATATTCTATGAACACTACTTAGACGTAAATATCACATTCGATGAACATTACTCAGACGTAAATATCACATTCTGAGCGTTAGAAAAAGACGAGCCTTATAACCCGAGTCTTATAAAATTCGAAATGACACAACCTTTTTTATACTTTCTAGGCCCCACCGCCACCCAAGCCTGAGGTGCCTGCACCCGTGCACGAGGACTGGAACGAGTCAGTGGAGCCCGTCACCTCATGGGCTGAAGACGCCGCGCCACCACCGGCCGCTGCCTTCGGAGCTCCTCCCGCGCAAGAAGACTGGGCTGCTCAGGTATGTAAAATGTATTTGGAATTTATTAAGGACATTTTGACATTTTGGGATTTTGACACTTGGACATTTTGACCCTGAATGGTTAATATCTATACTAAAACAGCAGCGCGCCATGTCATGCGCATCGGAAAGCCAGGATTCAGAGCGGCAAACTTACATGACGCGACCTATATTATAATAGCTTCATAAATGTCTTCTGAGTAAATATTGAACACAAAACATGCTTGTTCTCAGGTCCAAGAGGAGTGGGGCACCACAGCTGCCGCGGCCGCCACCGTCCCGGCGCCGGTTGCGCCCGCACCTGCCCCGTCTTGGGGAGGCTCTGCCCAGGACTGGAGCGCTTCGTAAACGTTACGTTTGCTTTGGTTAATATAACGTAAAACCAAACTACATGTTTTATTTACGGCTGAATACTGATCCTTTTTGTAGACCTTCCCTAGAGTATCAGATTAGAAAATAGAATGTAGCTGTATAGTAAAGTTGTACATACTAATGTAGCATTTGCGAGTACTGAAATAGTAGATAATTTGTAATGATGGGTTTTGACCATAAATATTTTCTTTGGGCCTGAATAGGGGCAAAATGTCCCATTTATGTAGCCCGCACAACTTGTTCAATGATGCTAGTGCAAGCACATAGGTGGCTATTATTCTAATTCTTAAAACTGGCCATAAGGAATTATTAATAGAAAGACTACAGTAAATATGCAACACATATTTATTAATTTACAAAGGAACTAGACTATTTTGTACTTTTCCATACAAATGAATTCTATAAACACAAGTATATTTCTTGTTCCCTTGATTAGTCAATACTCTGAATACTACGCTTTTCCATTCAATATGATTGTAGGCTAATGGGTAGTATTGTTTCGGGGGACCTTCAACTCTGTATTGTGCGTCTGCTGCTTTGATCCAAGTGTTGTTGGCAAGGATACCCTAGAAATAGTAAAAAGAAATTAAGACCTTGTTCATATTAGGGGGGGAGTATGGAATCGAGCCTGAGGGCTGAGCGACATTTCCGTGTGGCTGACACTGGCTTGGCCACCATCAGGGATTTTACTTTTGATAACACAAAAATTTAGTCGTTAATTAGTCGAAATTTGTCGCCCAATATCAGAATTTGTCGGTCACTGGTTCAAAAGTTATAAGGGGTCATTGGTGGCCGATCTGGAGAGAGTCTCCCCAGCTTGGCCACCTTTATATCTCAAAAACTAGGGCACCTAGCGAAGATCTGTTTTCTACCAGATTTAGTCAAAGCTCTTCAATCTAGCTCTTGAACTATACTTAAAAATTGAACTCATTATATCTTCTAAACTAAGATCCGACTAAATCTGTGACTTGGCGACTAATTAGCGACTAAATCTGGGAGAAAACAGATCTTCGCTAGGTGCCCTAGTTTTTGAGATATAAAGGTGGCCAAGCTGGGGAGACTCTCCAGATCGGCCACCAATGACCCCTTATAACTTTTGAACCAGTGACCGACAAATTCTGATATTTGGCGACAAATTTCGACTAATTAACGACTAAATCTTTCTGTTATCAAAAGTAAAATCCCTGATGGTGGCCAAGCCAGTGTCAGCCACACGACATTTCCAGTTTTGGACCAAAGGTACACACGGCTACAGATCCTATACAATGCGAGATCAGCTTAAACTGGAAATGTATAGCTTGATCTGTAGCTGTGCCACATATTAATACAGATGGGACACTCCACAGTTTAGGTATGAAGAGCTACAAATACGCGGCGGGCCCCGTCCACGGGGCTAATTCAGTAGGTGTGAAGGTATAAGAGTTACGCGGGTGAGGCAACTTGTAGTTGAAGAATATAACTGTAGGTAATAAGCGTTGTGCGACCTGAATTGCACTTTATTGTGTTGTAGCAAGAGTCGCTTTTTATTTAAATGATTTTGCGGAGTGTCCCATCTTTATTAATCCGTGGCTGTGCGCACTATATAATTATAACTATAAATATTACATATTATTATTTATTATACTATTATTATTATTAAGCGTTTGTTAAACCTCCACACTGCGAAGTAAGGGCCTGCGCACATGTGGCGAAGCGTGCATTGCCAAACAAATATCAATAATTACATGTTTCTTAAAATGAATATAAGTAATCTGACACGCCTATCACTGTCTGCTTTGTTGCGCTCTTGTCGCTCTCGGACTAATAAGTAAGTCAATTATGGAACCACTTTACAAACGCACCCGGCGATTTTATATACTAGCTATTTTTTTTTGGGTACAATAGACCCTTTTTAGTGTATTATTAAAAACAACAAAGTGCGCAAGAAAATAAACGCAAAAAAAAAATTTACAGTACCTACGAGTACCATAATTGACCTTGACATCAAGGTCAATGACCCTGAGGCTTTCATCGTCTAATATACGAGACATTCACCGCCTCATCTAACCTAAATGATTCACCAAAAATAGAGGGGATATGGCGCTCGGCGGCCGCTGCCGCGGCACCGCTCGCTTCGCGCGCTCGCCGTCGCGCGTTAAGGGTCACTGTTCTAACCTAACCTAACCTAACCCAAATGATTCACCAGCAATAGAGGTAATGGTCACTATTCTAACCTAACCCAAATGATTCACCAATGTGAAGTTACTTTTCGGACGCGCGGGTGTGATAGTACAGTGGAGCCTCAATTATTTTCAAATTTATTCAACCTATGCAAGGTTGATATTTGTTTTTCGGAGAAAACCGTGCTCCGTGCCGGAGGCCAGATGTGCGCCGGCCTTACTTTACGCCCTGCATTGTAGATTGGCTAAAGCCGCCTTCAAATGCAAATGCAATAGGGGATAAAAAAAAATTGGTACTAGCAAATACGAAAGAGAATAGTAAGGACGCAAAATTACGTTATGGTCCGTTGAACTAGAATACGTCGCAATGGCGTCACTACTTCACAGTATTAGTCAATGCAAAAGCATTGCAGAATAACAAAACTGAATTTGCATGTGAGTTCGCATATCCAAGCTCGAGCTAAGACTGGAACAAGCAACACGATACGAATAACATAGTATCCCTATTTCTAAAGTGGAATTGTCTATGCGCTTGTGGAAAACAATTTCACTGAAGAGCTTCCTAAGAAATTGAAATCAAGATGTTTCATCTATTTATGTAGGTAACGATTTTTACAGATTCTGACTAGTGATACGTATTGATGAGATTGCATCAAAGAACCTTATTTTATTATGAAGAACTTTAAATGGTAAATAAGACCATGCCAGATTATAATAACGACTGAACTGCGATGTAGAATAATAATTTCACTATTTTGCACAGTAATACACTGACACACACACGCACATTATATACACACAAACACACCCCCACACAAACATCAAACACACACACCACCACTACACTGACTGCTGATCTTTTTTTTGTTGGTAGTTTCCACGCGGAAGGTCCTTACTTTTTAGCGTACCTACCTCATTGCGTTTTTCGCTCTGCGGTTCAAAAGACAACGTCGAGCGGCAAGAACAAAATCAACTTTATTTACCATCGGTAAAGTTATTTGTTTATGAGGCTACCGATCACGCAGTGGCGCTCTCATCTTTTGTTTGGTTATTTCTTTTATCCGAAAATGCAGAAAATAAGTCACTAAACGGAAAATAGTGGCCAATAGTTTCCGATTTACGATTATCTATATCTATAAAAGGAAAGCGTTACTGACTGACTGACTGACTGACTGACTGATCTATCAACACACAGCTGAAACCACTGAACAGATTGGGCTGAAATTTGGAACACAGGTAGCTATTATGACCTAGGCATCCGCTAAGAAAGGGTTTTTGGAAATTCGACCTTTAAGGGGGTAAAAAGGGGGGATATTGTTTGTATGAAAAATCTTATTCCTTGAGTTAATAAACTTGAAACTTGGCACGAATATTTATCTAAGTAAATTATGATTTTTGTGATTTTTTGTTTTTCTAAACTACCCCCTAAAGGGGAATTGGGGGGTCTCAAAGTTTGTATAGAAAAATTGTAACGCGCAATCCGATTAACTCAAAACTCAGTATTTATACTTAAAACCAAAAATAAAGAATAGTGTGCATCAGGGTTTTTCGAAAATCTACCTCTAACGGGTTGAAAAGGGGTAGCCAATTTCACAGGGGAGGATCTTACTGCGTGGTTTGATTAACTCGAAAATTGGTGTAAATAATCTTTGAGTCAAGCTATGGAAATATCTCAGACCATTTTTCTTAAATTCCACCCCTGTGGGGGTGAAAACAGGGAATACAATTTACATGAAAAATGTTATTCATTTGGTTTTAATTGACTTGAAACTTGGCACAAATATTTGCCTAAGTTTGTCATTATTAGTTTTTTAAAACTACCCCGGAGGGAGGGTTAGAGGGGGAGGCGGAAGGGAAGGGGTGGTGAGGAGGGTGAGTGGGTGGATGATGGACGCAGGGAGAAAGGGGCAGGACTTGGTAAGGAGAGGAGGAAGACGTGGTGAAGGCTGAGGGGGAAGGGAGAGGTTGGTGAGCCGGAGGTGGTGGAGATGGGGAGAGGGAGGGGACGAGGTGGTGAGAGAGAGGGAAGGGGAAGTGGTGAAGGGGGTGTGAGAGTGAGTGAGAGGGGGAGGGAGAAGTAGCGGAAGGGGATGTGGTGAAGGAACGAGCTAATCTCTGGAACTACCCTACCAGTCGGACTTTAAAAAATCTTTTTGCATTAATGATAGCCCAAATCTTATAGAAGGCATATTTAACATCACTCTAGGACCCTTAGGTGTCAAGTAAAAAGAAAAAAAGTCTGAAAGAACGCTAAGTGAAAACGAAGTAATAGCGCGGGTAGGCAATGCGATGCGACGGGGTGGGTCGAGCAAAAAAGAAATTTCACGCGGACGAAGTCGCGGGCAGAAGCTAGTCTTCTATATACAACGTGTAACGTTAAATGAGCAAAACCTCTTAAGGGGTCATTGGACTCACCATTATGAACAACTTTCACTATGGGACCAAACCTGAAATCGCGAAAAAAAAATCAGCTGTTCAGTACATTTATGTTCGCATAATTCGTCAAAATGTACTGAACAGCTGATTTTTTTTTCGCGATTTCATGTTTGGTCCCATAGTAAAAGTTGTTCATAATGATGAGTACAATGACCCCTTAAGAGGTTTTGCGCATTTAACGTTACACGTTGTATATATAAAAGGAAAGCGTTACTGACTGACTGACTATCAACACACAGCTGAAACCACTGATCGGATTGGGCTGAAATTTGGAACACAGGTAGCTATTATGACCTAGGCATCCGCTAAGAAAGGGTTTTTGGAAATTCGACCTTTAAGGGGGTAAAAAGGGGGATATTGTTTGTATGAAAAATATTATTCCTTGAGTTAATAAACTTGAAACTTGGCACGAATATTTATCTAAGTAAATTATGATTTTTGTGATTTTTTGTTTTTCTAAACTACCCCCTAAAGGGGAATTGGGGGGTCTCAAAGTTTGTATGGAAAAATTTTAACGCGCAATCCTGTTAACTCAAAACTCAGTATTTATACTTAAAACCAAAAATAAAGAATAATGTGTGTCAGGGTTTTTCGAAAATCTACCTCTAACGCGGTGAAAAGGGGTAGTCAATTTCACAGGGGAGGATTTTACTGCGTGGCTTGATTAACTCGAAAATTGGTGTAAATAATCTTTGAGTCAAGCTATGGAAATATCTCAAACCATTTTTTTAAATTCCACCCCTGTGGGGGTGAAAACAGGGAATACAATTTACATGAAAAATTTTATTCATTTGGTTTTAATTGACTTGAAACTTGGCACAAATATTTGCCTAAGTTTGTCAATATTAGTTTTTTAAAACTACAACGGAGGGAGGGGCAAGGGAGGGGTGGTGAGGAGTGTGAGGGGGAGGATGATGGACGCAGGGAGAAAGGGCAGGAATTGGTGAGGAGAGGAGGAAGACATGGTGAAGGCTGAGGGGTGGGGAGGGGTTGGTGAGCCGGAGGTGGAGGAGAGGGGGAGAGGGAGGGGACGGGGTGGTGAGAGAGAGAGAGCGAAGGGGAAGTGGTGAAGGGGGTGTGAGAGTGAGTGAGAGGGGGAGGGAGAGGAAGCGGAAGAGGATGTGGTGAAGGAACGAGCTAAACTCTGGAACTACCCTACCAGTCGGACTTTAAAAAATCTTTTTGCATTAATGATAATCTTATAGAAGGCATATTTAACATCACTCGAGGACCCTTAGGTGCCGAGCAAAAAGAAAAAAAGTCTGAAAGAACGCTAAGTGAAAACGAAGTAATATCGCGGGTAGGCAATGCGATGCGACGGGGTGGGTCGAGCAAAAAATAAATTTCACGCGGACGAAGTTGCGGGCAGAAGCTAGTAATTAAATAAAACGATTATAATACAATTTAACCATTGTAATAAAAATAACGTATAGTCTTGTGGAACACAACTTATCCGGCTTGTTTTCTGCATTTTCATTCTAAAATAAAAGAAATAACCAAACAAACGATGAGGGCGCCACTGCGCGCTCGGTAGCCTCTTAACTTGAAATAACTGTTTTTGACGCGTGTAAAAACGATGTACTTACCTGCGTTTCCTATAATGTCTACCTAAGACGTAAATAAAATTAACACCTTAAATCAACGCTTTACCCGGGCGAAACCGCGAGTCACACATAACATAAGTGAATCGCTATGCAGAATAGCAATTATATTCAATGTGCTTCTACGATGTAGATATCACGTTTGTGTTAGCATTGAGAGTTCAAAGCCGTAATCTCAGCTGTTTGACTACTAACGTATATTATGAAATGCTTGGGCGCACTCCGGGCGGTGTCTGGGTGTATGTGCTCGACTGTGATGTAACGCACCCTCTGCGTTTGTGGCAGTCGTATTATTATTTCGCCGTATGAACCACTGAAAATAATTGCTGTTAGTAAGGGTTTGTTTGTGTATGGAAGCTGGATGGAAAGCCATAGGTAGGGGTGATATAGTTGACACCTTTTAGAGAATTTTGAGCTATTACATGTCTTAGATCAAATAGGTATTTTTATAATTTTTAGCTGATATTTTTTAGGGTTCCGTACCTCAAAAGGAAAAAACGGAACCCTTATAGGATCACTTTGTTGTCCGTCTGTCTGTCTGTCTGTCAGTCTGTCAAGACCCTCAGGAACGCGTGGAGGTATCAATTTTAAATTATTATCAAATACATAAATAAGTCTGTGGTCCCAAAACTCAAGCTTCTAAGTCAACGCAATAAAAAGATACGGCCAATTATGCGATATATTTTGATACCTACTCGCAAGTAAATCAAAACCTATAGGGTACTTCCCGTTGTCCTAAAATCATGAAATTTGGCACGAAGCAAGGTCTCACAGCACAAATAAAGGAAAAAGTCCGAAAATTGTTAATATGTCATTCTATCGCATAAAAAATACTTTTAAATCTGTCAGTCTGTCAAGACCCTTTTTCTCAAGAACGCGTAAAGGTATTTAGTTGAAATTAATATGAAATACGTAGGTCTATGGTCTCTTGGAGACCTAAAAAAATCAAGCTTCTAGGTCAATGCAATAAAAAAATACGGCCATTTAAGCGACATAGTTTGATACTCGCAAGTAAATCAAAACCTATGGGGTACTTCCCGTTGACCTAGAATAATGAAATTTGGCAAGAAGCGAGGTCTTACAGCATAAGTAAAGGAAAAAGTCCGAAAATTGGTAATTTGTAATTTGATCACATCAAAAAAAATATTTTTGGTATTTTAATGTTAAGTTTGTTTTTGGGATAAAGTCTTTTCAACTACGGAACCCTTCATTGTGCGTGATCCGACACGCACTTGGCCGGTTTTTTTTTTCTATTATGTAAGGAACCTAATTTCTGGCAGTTAATTGCCAACATTGACCCAGTTAAAGTTGGTATGTTATTAGGGTTCCGCACCAAAATGGTAAAAAAGGAACCCTTATGGTGTGACTCAGTCTGTCTGTCTGTCTGTCTGTCTGTCTGTCTGTCACAGCTGGATATCTCAAGAACTACTAATGCTATCAACTTGAAATTTGGAACAGTTTTAGATGACGTTTACCCAACTATTTTGAAAATAAGAAAGAAATAAAAATATTTATATATTTTTTTGTAACAGGGACTGAAAGGGGGTCTTAAAAATTCAAAGTTGGGCTACTAGGGCATGTGGGGTATCATATGAAAGAGTACTGTTTGCACGTTCTCAAAAATTTTTTTTGGGTTACATAGTTTTCGAATTTTGATGAAAAATGTAAAAAAAAATACCGTTCAGATTTTTCTGCTTCTGCTTCTGCTTTGTAAACTTCGGAGATAAAGGGGGGCCCTTTATCTCCGAAGTTTGCAAAGCGAAAAATCTGAAATTATTCTATGTGATAGAAGTTTATGTAAAGTTTACAGGAGAAATAAAACGATGTCTCTAAATAGCACACTTTTTCAGAAATCGGAACGGAACCCTCGGTGCGCGAGTCCGACTCGCTCTTGACCGGTTTTTTATTTTATTTTTTGTGGTTTGTCTGATGTATAGGTAGGTATATAATGTAATAAACCAAGTTCCTAACATCGGTGTTACTGGAAAAAAAAATCTAGAAAAAATTTAAATTTGCAGTTAAAAATAAAAAAAATACATACTTCGTCTTAAGAGACTCAAATGCTGTAAGTGGTGTCAGCTATCATCCCCTTATGGCTTTGCACACAGTCACCAAAGGAGTTGTTGTTTTTGAATGAATGGTGATAAACAGTGGCTAGGCTGGACCAATATTGGTACCTAGTGGACAATTTTCAACACATCACTGTGCTGAATTAATGGGCATGGGGCATTCGTCAGTGCCCAAAGATTTTAAAGCTTTTTTTCTGCTATTATGTGAACTGAGGGCTGATCATAAAGGCTAATAATATCTTTGGAATCATAGATCAGTAATAAGTTCGTATTCTTTTTTCCAAAGCAAATTAAGTCAAACTAGGCTGAGAAGCAGCACTTTTCGAACGTCAAAACGCCCGCCCTTCACTACTTCCTAGTGCTTTAGCTGGGAAGATGTGGCGGTACGAACTCCTCAGGAGCCAGCTGTCTGTTCAGTTACAAAAAAAATGATTCTTTAAAGGTAGCTGAAGTTGGCCTCGGTGACCTTAGGAAAGCTTAAGTTTTTAGTACGAAGTTATCTGTTTTGTACTATAATAATAACACATGGCCATGATAATTATATATTTGTAAATTAGTATTCAAATTAAAGTTGCCCAAACTTCAATATCTTTATCCCCCAGAGCTTATACAATTATCTACACAAACTAAAACCAACGATCCAAACGTTCCAAAACTAAGTCTACCGATCTAGTATCTACATCTAATCTTTGAAATTCGACTCACATGAAAGGCCAACAGTCGGACAGCGTAGGTCTTCGCAAGGCGAGCACAGTATCGGGCGGTGGGGCAGCCCGCCACAATGGCACAACCCCCCACAGGGCTACCCTACCACCCCACTCCGTTGTGTCACTACCCTTTGACGCCGTCGCACCTTCTATGTATCGTGTATCAATGTCCTTAGCCCCAGCAACTGTTGCCATTTGTTCTGAACGAATGAAACTTGGAGATTAGATTACAGAGAATCGGTCACGTTAGCTCAAAGGTAGCGTTGAATTTTAGACGATTCGTTTGACGGGAGTTTCTATTTTGTAGTGTTGATTTGCAGTTGTAGTTTTGTAGTTATTTTAATAGATAAACTGTTATTAATGCTGTAAGTACCTATCTGAAATGAAAAATACACACCTAACTACGCCATCCTACTTAAGTACAGACGGCTACACATCAAACTATACATTTCCGGTATAAGCTGACCTCTCATTGTACGGAAATCCTATGCAATGTGAGATCAGCTTATACGGGAAATGTATAGCTTGATGTGTAGCCATGTGTACCTAAGTATAATAAAATGGTAAATCTAAACAATGGCATTTATAGTATAAATACAATGGATTTCTTCGCCTCGTTGATGTATATTAACACTTCTCAGAAGTGTGATATTGAGTTTGCATTTTAAGATATTTACCACTGCGTTCTCTTTGTGCATAAATCCAACAATTAAAGGCATGTATTTTAGGCAAGGGTGAAGGGTCTATGAACGTTTGCATTTTTTTAGCGTTAACATTTTCGACTTTCCCAAAAATTGATCTTGGGTTCAGGGCATTTGGTCGTTAATAATAAAAGTATAGAATTATCGATATGATGACGTAATTTTGGTTTCGTTTGTCAAATTTTCTGTTCTGCCTTTTCACCGCGGGCCAAACCATGCAATAGTCACGAGAAAGAGAAAAACCAGAAAAGGAAAAGGCTTGCGCTTCGGTAATCTTCGTGTTTATTTAGTACGAACGACGCGCCATAGAGTAACCCTACGAAAAAGTACTAAGTCATCCTCTCAGAGACAAAGATTCTAAGTTTTGTAGTCTAGGCTTTGTCGTAATGATAATGGACACATTATTAGTACGCATTTTGTATGGAGCGACTAGGCAGTCGCTCCATGTAAACCTGACCTCCACAACCCAATAACTGGGTGATAAGATACCCCTTGGTAAGACTGGTTGTCAGACTTTCGGGCTTCTGACGACCCATAACGACTGTCAAAGATCCACGAATGAGAGCCGGGACCAACGGCTTAACGTGCTTTTCGAAGCACGGAGGAGTTTCGGTATGAAAAGATGGTCACCATCCACTGACCAGCCTATTAACCTACGCATGTGGCGTAGGTTAACCTGATGGATCCGTCGCGTGCTGCTGTTATTACTTAGCCACAAGCTCCTCGTTCGTGATGGACGAAGATTGCCAAAATGCCGAAGCGCCTACTTTTACAGGGAAATCTGTAGAAGCTGCCTGTAGAAGTACCTAAATTAAGTTGTAATTAATAAGGAATGTTACCGTTACCCGTCTTCGTACGCGATGTCAACATCATGGTCCGAGATCGGAGCGTGTTTCTGAAATGATAAGTATTATTTTATTAGTAGGTAAATAAATACCTATCTACCTATTGTAAAGTAGTAGTAGTAGTTATTGTTTCCCCTTTTCTGCGCTATGGCCTCCTCCGGTCTCAGCAGACATTCCAATCAATAAAATCAATATCAAATTAACTCAATAGATTTGCAAAAAAAAAAATATTTTGTTACAACAGAATATTCTCAAACACGAAATACGCGCTTTCGAACACTCGCGAACGAATGCTCATGGAGCCGCTGTAGGTACCTTAATGATTTTCTGGCATTACATGAGTTTCTGACAACAAATCTTTCTTCTATAGACATTCCTGTGAAAATCCAACCGTGTGTTTAGTTATGAGAGCTTACCTGAGAATTTGTTCCGCTTTAGCGAGCTGTTCTGCTAAATATTTCATTCTGTTGCAGCATTGGAAGCTAACCGATGAAGATGAGTCCGTACCGGCTGGAAAAGAGAGATAGTCTTACTGACTTGGTTGACCATTGCAGCTAGAGCAGC
The DNA here is from genome assembly GCA_905163495.3 of Cosmia trapezina. Taxonomy (NCBI): domain Eukaryota; kingdom Metazoa; phylum Arthropoda; class Insecta; order Lepidoptera; family Noctuidae; genus Cosmia; species Cosmia trapezina. The sequence continues at coordinate 10,517,822 of LR991030.1, forward strand.
ACACATCATCATCATCATCATTTCAGCCATAGATCTCCCTCAAGCACCGCCACTTCGACCGGTTCTGTGCTTCCCGCATCCAACGGATTCCTGCGGCCTTTACAAGGTCATCTGTCCATTTTGTGGGAGGCATTCCAACGTTAAGTCTTCCGGTACGTGGCCGCCGCCCGCCACTCTAGAACCTTTCGGGTCCATCGGCCATCTGTTCTGCGAGGAATGTGCCCCCTGTCCACTGCCACTTAAGTTTGGCAATTCTTCAGGTTATTTCGGTTACCTTGGTTCTCCAGCGGATCTCTTAATTTCTGATTCGATCACGTTGGGAAACTCCAAGCATAGCCCTCTGCATTGCCCTTTTGGTGACTTGAGCAGCACACAGGCATTGCCAAAGTATAAGTTACAAGGCAATTTCTTATTTGACAGAACGAATCTTGAATTCGTGCATTCATTGGTTGTCGATGTTTTTGAGCTTGGTTAAAGCGTGAGTCAGGCCCATGAAAGCAGCTAGACTTCTGCACGTTGACTTACCTACCTAACGGTTGCTTTTATATGGCATTCTTTAGTGCCGTAAAGGTACTACATTATAAACACATTTTTCAATAGTCAGATAACTTCTAACTGAAGAATAATTATGATGATTTGACAAAAGTTCGGTCATAAGAAGAAAAGATCTGGAGGATCTTTTAGGTCATTACCTAATTGGCTGAAATCAAGTTGACCTACTTAGGTACCTACACATACTTTAGCCTCTAAGATGCGCCCATGGTTATTGCTTATGGTACGGCGACATACATAATTAAAAACTTTTATTACTTTGCATTAATTACCGATAAGACTTGATGGATGGTAGAGGCCAGTTATTTTAATGGTAGGCAATTTACATGGAATTAGCTTGTAACTACGCGGTTGTTTTACGGATAAGTATTTACGATATTTGATATTGTTACGTAAGTTCATTAGATATTAAGTAGGCATTAATTTGTTATGATATAATTTAGTCGCATAGAATATCAATCTACAATAAAACCTGGCAACTTGAGGTTCGACTTTGCACAGTTGTGTATTTTTTGAAACTCGATACATAAGTATCTTTGTATAGACAAATGTTCTATGTAGTAGGTACTAAAATAATGACTTGTTTTAGAGATACAGCGATTTTTATGTAAGATCATGAACATTTCATTTTCGGGGTCTTTTCTCCAAGTGTAGGTAACATATTAGTTTCAGCTTTTCCATCTCAACGGATGACTCTACCAGAAACCACCAGAAAGTTGTGGTCAAATTTAAGGGTGTGATACAGACCATCAAACTGAACAACTTTCTCCATGGGACCAATGACCAACACTGTAATCGAGACAAAATTATCACCTGTTCCGTGCAAACCTTCAATACCTACTCGAACCAAATTTATAGGATGGCTGATAAACTTTTCTCTAATAGGATGTTGGTCCCATGGAGAAAGTTGTTCAGTTTGATGGACCACACCTTTCTGTACACCCTGTCTAAGTGTAGGACTGTAGATGTTCACAGCAGTGTTTTACTGAAGAGATTCATTTTCAACGTGGTCTGAACTATCATCTTTAAAGTTAAATGTAGGTACCTAACAAAAATTATTAACTAAAACTACGCTGTCGTATAAAAGCCGGGTGCGACACCATGTGTAATTGGATTAAACGTCGTAAGGAACACAATTACTTAGCTACTTACGTAACGACATTATCTTGGTCTTAGGTGCCAAGTCTTCTCCCGTCCTGTTAGTCTTCCTTATAGATACTGAAACTGAGTTAATTATAGCGTGAGTTGCGATGTGATATTAATCTTACAGATTATACCATGTAGTTATAGTTTCCAGTTAATTAATGAGCTTAATTATTCGTCTCCAGACTACTTGTTTTGGGCTTAGATAGGACCTATTTCACGATGTCCGAATAGCCACTACTCATCGAATAAATTCAAAAATGGAATAGAATTTGCATGAAATTATCTGCCGAGTAAGTTAATAGGAATTTAATCGTAGGTGGTGAAACAGGCCCTTAGTATCATGAATAGTTTTAGTTTTATGAGAAGACCAAAAAATTGTGCCTAGATAATCTACCTACGTGTTAAACACTTCGTAGCATTTTTCCTGGGCCTTTATTTAGGTAGCTTGAGGCTGGTCTGAGTAGAATAGTTTCTATAAAATAGTTCGCATATTTCTGCTAGACATAAGTATTTAGAAGTTCCCCCAAACGGAAAGTATTTCTCGTAGATGTTCAACACGTTACCTAGAAGACGACAACTCGATCGCCTGATGGTGACACCAATGTCCGAGGACATCGCGGCCTTCTACCCGTCCAGAGACCATTATTATCTATCTTTGACCTACTTGAACGTAGGTACGAATAATAAAAAAATAAGAAAATAGTTTCAACACTAACCTAAAATTCCCATCGCAGCAGCAAGTATCAAAAGAAACCAGACAGCTGTTTTCTTACAGGAATCGCTTTCGACCGACTTTTGTTTACATTTCCTATGTCTTCTTTTATTGCTGCAACTGAACTTTTGTTCGACGTTATCTTCATACAGATATTCCCAGATGTTTTCCCGTAACGGATACGTGGATCGCATTTCCCACTTCGGCGTCGCAAGTTTCTTAGATTTGCTTCTTTCGTAAACTTTTCCTGCGGAAATGTGTACATAAGGTAAATGCATCGCTGTAACTAGGCCAGTGTGTTTTTGATTTGTATGCAATTGCAGTTTTATAAACGTCAATGCATGATTTAATGTTGAATATTATTAAATAAGGAAATTCTACTGATGAGGTAAACACATTTAATATATTGTGCCCTTGAATCGGACTAGGTTAACAATCAGCACATTGCTAAGAGATAGAATATTTACATATCCCTTGCCTCGGAAAACACATTCTTGGATCTTTGACAGTCGTTATGGGTAGTCAGAAGCCCAAAAGTCTGACAACCAGTCTTACCAAGGTGTATCGTATTACCCAGTAACTGGGTTGTGGAAGTCAAATAGGCAGTCGCTCCATGTAAAATACTGGTATTCAGCTGCATCCGGTTAGATTGGAAGCCGACCTCAACATCGTTGAGAAAAAGTGATGGGGATTCTTTTTGGATGGATCAATGCTAATCAGATCATCGTGGGTTTAGGGAAGACGTTTCTGGTTAAACTGTCAAAAGGCGGAAATAATGACGGAAAATCAGATAAACAGCTTATCGTTCGATGTTTAACGAGGTATCGTTACGAGGTACGTTATGTTAGATTAACTATGATATCAAAACAAATTCACAAAGGTCTGGTGCGTAGTAGGTACTCGCAACGTGTATGATCAGTGGACTTAGTGCGAGTTTTTATACTTACTCGATCTTGCGTCAATTTGTATGAAATAATTTTATTGTGTTTCCCGTTATAGTCACCAGACGGCGCTTACCTATTCAGTTTCAGTACAAATTGAAGTTTAGAAGTTTACGTTAACGTGATCGAGTAAGTACTAAATAAAAACACGCACTAAGGCCACATAATGTATGAACGTAAACGAGGCAAAAGGAGTATGTAAGGATCGTAGCAGGTTGCGTTCTGTAGTTTCTGCCTACCCCCATGGGAAGAAGGCGTGAGTTTATGTATGTATGTAATGTATCAAAACAAATCTTTGTGATCTTGTTCAACAAAATTGGGCGTCTATAATACTAAACTGTAAAGATGTTACGATAGTGGGGATAAAACATATTGAGCTGACAGTTGCTAATACGTTGATAGCGGTAGCTTTTATAGTAGACATGTAGTGATCTATTCGGTTCCGTTTCATTGCTTATTTTACGATTGCCACGGTCTAGCCGTAAGAGACCGAGTGGGACTCTTGGTAATTTAGAAGTCTGGCTAGGTAAGTACCTACCTACAAAAGACCATGGTTTTGTAAAATGTAAACAGCGAGGTCTGCTGTTATGTACTGCTCCTGTAGAACTAGTTAATTACTGAGGATGTTTGCTTATTCATGCCAACACTTGTACGGGGTTGTGTTAAAGAAGCTATCGGACAAATAGATGCCACGTAATATGCCCCTTTGCCCCAACACATGAGCTATGTTGATGCGAAGAAGGGAATGCATTCTGTTTTGCACGTAAACATGTTTACAAATGCTTCTTCATGCCAACACTTGCACAAGTGTTGTGGTAATAAGCTTCCGGGTAGACAAATCTATTTAAATAAAAAGAGAAGTCCTGACTGACTAACTGATTGACTGACTCATCAACGCCCAGCCCAAACCCTTGGACCTAGAAAGCTGAAATTTTGCACAGAGGTTCCCTTTATAATGTAGACAAGGAATAAGGAAGGAATTCCCGGTAGTATGTTCCCGCGGGATCTTTTCCGACATCCACGCGGGCGAACCCGCGCGAGAAGTCCTAGTCTTCTATCTATCACTATCACTATCACTATCACTACATATTATAAAACAACTAGCTTTTGCCCGCGGCTTCGCCCGCGTGGATGTCGGAAAATATCCCACGGGAACGTACTACGGGGATTAAAAGTACCCTAAGGCCGACGTTCGCACGGACGTAAAAATATCGCGGTGGGATTTTATCGCGCTCTGTACCTAACAACAACAGAGCGCATCCAAGCGCGACTAAAACACTGTTGGATTTTTGACTCTCAGCGCTAAGCAGAGCGTTGAAAATGCAGTGCGCTAAAAAAACCGCCGCGATATTTTTACGCCCGTGCGAACGTCGGCTAGACAATAATTATCTTCTCGCACTGCTTATATAGTACTCGAGGAGCGGCGCGCAGATTGATATCTGATTGCTGGCGGATAATAAATCTTAAAACCAAACAATAGTAAACGGAAAATTACCAACATGCATGCCTTTGAAAGCAGCTTTAAAGCGAAAATATAAATCCTCTTTATTCCCTATCCCGTGGGAATTAAAAAAATATTAAGACTAAATGTTACTTCAAGATACGAATTACCCATTCCCATCTCATAAAAAGAGGTAATTTTTCATAAATCAAACCCATAAATTTGAATTTTCACATCCCAACTTAAGAAATGCTGGGATTCTCATAAAAGTTTCACACCCTGTTTGATTGTTTTTTAAGACAAAAGTAGGTTATGTCATTCCCCAGGATGCCATCTTAGTCTTACCAAATTTTATCGATATCCGTGCAGTTTTGTGAATTTTAAAATCATCCCCTATTTTACGCCCTTAGGGGATGATTTTTCAAAAACGCTACACCACATATTTCTTCATTTCCTACCAAAAGCATAAATTTGAATTTTCATAGCCCTAACTTAAGAAATGCTGGGTTTCCCTTACAAAATTTCATCCCCATATCACCCCCTCTAGGATAATTGTTTAAGATAAAAAATAGGCTGTGTCCTTCCCCAGGATGCCATCTGCAATCTTGCCAAATTTTATCGATATCCGTGCAGTTTTGTGAATTTTAAAATCATCCCCTATTTTACGCCCTAAGGGGATGATTTGGCTCAATCTCAGAATACCAGATTCTCAAAATACCAGATTCTCAATATAACAGATTCTCAAAATACCAAATTCGCAATATATCAGATTTCGTACAGTCGAAATCAAAATATTTATCTTAATAAGTATGTACCCCTGGTCCTGGGGTACTGGACCTTTGGCAGGCGTACGAGGGACCGAAGCCAATTCGCAGATGCCCCTTAGACAATTTTAAATTATGAGGAGACACCAACCGACGATTTTCAAGCGCACCCAAGGACAACCCCCGCTTGGTGGGGACTATTGCAAAACATGGAAACAAAATTGGTTACCCTAGAACTATAGAAAGACTATGGACCCTGCCTGACCAATGTTTTATATACAACTAGCTTTTGCCCGCGGCTTCGCCCGCGTGGATGTCGGAAAATATCCCATGGGAACGTTCATGTGGAAAACATAGGGCATATCCCTAACTTAAGAAATGCTGGGTTTCCCATACAAACTTTCATCCCTTTTATCACCCCTTGTAGGATTATGTTTTAAGACAAAAAGTAGCCCATGTCCTTTCCCAGGATGCTATCTATAGCCTTAGCCAAATTTTATCGAAATCCGTTCAGTTTTGTAAATTTTAAAATCAACCCCTACTTTACCCACTTAGGGGATGATTTTTAAAAAACGCTGACCCGCATATTTTTTAACTTCTTACCAATAGCATAAATTTGTTATCCCTAACTTAAGAAATACTGGGTTTCCCTTACAAACTTTCATCCCCTATATCACCCCCTGTAGTATTATTTTTGAAAAAAATAGTATCCTATGTCCTTTCCCAGGATGCTATATAAATCCTTGCCAAATTTGGTCGAAATCCGTGCAGTTTTGTAAATTTTAAAATCATTCCCGATTTTACCCCCTTAGGGGATGATTTTTCAAAAACGCTGAACCGCATATTTCTTTATTTCCTATCAAAAGCATACATTTTAATTTTCACATCCGTAACTTAAGAAATACTGAGTTTCCCATACAAACTTTCATCCCCTATATCACCCCCTGTAAGATTTTTTTTTAAGACCAAAAGTAGCCTGTGTCCTTCCCCAGGATGTTATATAATGCCTTGCCAAATTTTATCGAAATCCGTGCAGTTTTGTAAATTTTAAAATCAACCCCTATTTTACCCCTTAGGGGATGATTTTTCAAAAATGCTGAATCGCATATTTCTTAATTTCCTATCAATAGCATACATTTTTTATCCCTAACTTAAGAAATACTGGGTTTCCTTACAAACTTTCATCCCCTATATCACCCCCTGTAGTATTGTTTTTGAAAGTATCCTATGTCCTTTCCCAGGATGCTATATAAAGCCTTGCCAAATTTTGTCGAAATCCGTGCAGTTTTGTAAATTTTAAAATCAACCCCGATTTTACCCCCTTAGGGGATGATTTTTCAAAAACGCTGAACCGCATATTTCTTTATTTCCTATCAAAAGCATACATTTTAATTTTAACATCCCTAACTTAAGAAATACTGAGTTTCCCATACAAACTTTCATCCCCTATATCACCCCCTGTAGGATTATTTTTTAAGGCCAAAAGTAGCCTGTGTCCTTCGGGTCCTTCCCCAGGATGCTATATAAAGCCTTGCCAAATTTTACCGAAATCCGTGCAGTTTTGTAAATTTTAAAATCAACCCCTATTTTACCCCCTTAGGGGATGATTTTTCAAAAACGCTGAACCGCATATGTCTTAATTTCCTACCAATAGCATAAATTTGTTATTCCTAACTTAAGAAATACTGGGTTTCTCTTACAAACTTTCATCCCCTATATCACCCCTGTAGTATTATTTTTGAAAAAAATAGTATCCTATGGCCTTCCCCTGGATGCTTTATAAAGCCTTGCCAAATTTTGTCGAAATCCATTCAGTTTTGTAAATTTTAAAATCAACCCCTATTTTACCCCCTTAGGGGATGATTTTTCAAAAACGCTGTACCGCATATTTCTTTATTTCTTATCAAAAGCATACATTTTAATTTTCACATCCCTAACTTAAGAAATACTAAGTTTCCCATACAAACTTTCATCCCCTATATCACCCCCTGTAGGATTATTTTTGAAAAAAAAAGTAGCCTATGTCCGTCCCCAGGATACCATCTATAGCCTTGCCAAATTTTATCGAAATCCGTTCAGTGGTTTAGGCGTGAAAAGGTAACAGACAGACAGACAGACAGAGTTACTTTCGAATTTATAATATTAGTATGGATACACAGATAAAATGGCAGGGAGTGACCTGCACACTCAATAATGGGGCCCCGCAAACGGTCGCTAGCACAGTTTCGTAGTGACAAGAGGGCAACATGTCCCGAGGTGCTTATGTGGAGTAGAGAGGTATTCGGCGGCTGGCCATCTCTTTTCTGCCAGGGCTTATTTTTACTTAATTTTATATTTTGACTTGTTTTTTAAGTATTTTTTCATTTATTTTTTTTACATTGTTCTCACATGTAGAAGCAACAAAAATAATGTACCCAGGATGTTGTATTACCTTATCTTGATTTAAAAGAGTGTCCGTGGAGTTTCTTGTCCATTCTTCTCCATAGAGATCTACGTTTTGGAATGGCAACTAGCTTCAACTTTCTGACTAGCTGACCGACTCTTTGTTCAAAAGTGCGTGTAATTGGTTTAATTGAAATAAATTGAATTATTTAATTGAGTTTCAGTTTGGACAATCCCGGAATTAAGTAATTGTCAAGATCCTTACCAGCATCTTAGTGGAATACTTCCTTCCTCCGACTATTTTGCTTGTGCGAATTTCCACTCAAGCCAGCCATTATAGGCAAAAAAGCGGTAGGAGCACTATTCCTCGTCAATGTTCACTCCAGTTGGCCAATAAAGGCAGGCCAGAAGTGAGGAACAAGACTTCTCCCGGGAGATAGGGTCCGTGGGGTCGCTACGGCCCAACAGCTCGCCACATGCTGTCCTGCGGGTTTCTGTATCTCTCTTATTCTGGCTCCTCATCCTAGACCTGTTCTGGCAAAATAAACTCTGCCGGCACAGACCTATAGTTCAAAGCGCGCAAGCCCCACCACGAAGTCAACGTAGAGATATAGCAATAGTATATCTATCTATATAAATAAAAAGAGAAGTCCTGACTGACTGACTCATCCACGCCCAGCCCAAACTCTTCAACCTAGAAAGCTGAAATTTTGCTGAGGTTCCCTTTATAATATAATAAGAAAGGATTTCCCGGTAGTACGTTCCTGTGGGATATTTTCCGATATCCACGCGAGCGAAGCCGAGGGCAAAAGCTAGTTATTAATAAATCAAAAACTTTTGTGAGAACCGTTAGTTTATAATCTATCAGTATTATTCCCGTTACGAATTGGCGTTGTTTCAGACAAAAGGAATGCGATCCTTTTGGATGCGAATAACAAAATACTAAGGGGTGCCACATACACATATGTAAACCTGATAGTATTCTAGTTGTAATAGACGGCTGCATCACAATATCTTTACAGTGGCTGCATGGACGAGGCATGAAACAAATACTTTTATTGCGAACATCTCGTGCTCAAATTCAAAGGACCTGAGATTGCCAGAACGCATCGTAATTTTTTTTTTGGTTGACCACTATTTGTTTTGAATCAAACGACATCTTAACTTACTGTTTTTCACGATTTATTGTGTAACATAAATACAGCTACACATAATTTGATGTTTTTTTTCTTTATTTTTAGTACCTATGTGATCTACATAATTGCCTGAAACAAATTTTGTGTCTAACTGTACTTCTGGTATATTGCGAATCTGGTATTTTGAGAATCTGTTATACACCACTATTTTTTAATTAGTACAAATACTTAAAGGGCTTATTAGAGAAGGTCTTATTAATATATGTAAAGTCTCAATAAATAATATTCATAAACAGCAAAGTTATTGGTGTTTGTTTAGATCCCAAAATGTCACTCAATGTATGGAAATATTGTACAGGCTATTCATAGTTGCATTTATTTTCTCGCTCTCGCATTCGCGTGCTCTCGCTCGAACTTGCCCCGCCTCCAACAGCTGTTATCGTATCATAATCATGAATTTACCAATTATGAGAAATTTTCGTGGAGAATTTTGGTATTTCGTTTTTTTTTACTTTTGACTACACAAATATGATCAGTAACGGTTACGGATAGAGCCCCATTTTTTTTTGTACTAATTAAAAAATAGTGGTGTATTGAGAATCTGGTATTTTGAGAATCTGGTATTCTGAGATAGAGCCGATGATTTTTCAAAAACGCTGGACCACATATTTCTTTATTTCCTACCAAAAGCATAAATTTGAATTATCATATCCCTAACTTAAGAAATGCTGGGTTTCCCATACAAACTTTCACCCCCTGTAGGGTTATTTTTGAGACAAAAAGTAGCATAAGTCCTTCCCTAGGATACCACCCTAAAGCCTTGCCAAATTTTATCAAAATCTGTTCGGTGGTTTAGGCGTGAAAAGGTAGACACAGACAGGTGGTACAGACAGACAGAGTTACTTTCGAATTTATAATATCAGTATGGATAATTGTTATTATTATTGTTTAATATAATTTTATGTATTTTATCTATGGGCCTAGTTGCCTGATAATAAAATGATTTGACTTGATTTCATAAAGTGCTATAGGGCGAAGCGCGGCCTTCGACGCGCTATTTATGTACCGCCGCTCGCTATATGCATTTTTAACTGACTTCTAAAAAAGGAGGAGGTTCTCAATTCGGTTGTATTTTTTTGTATGTCTTTACCTCATTACTCCGTCATTTATGAACCGATTCGGAAAATTATTTTTTTATTTGAAAGTCAATGACTAAACAGCTGATTTTTTTTTCGCGATTTCAGGTTTGGTCCCATAGTAAAATTTGTTCATAGTGATGAGTACAATGACCCCTTAAGAGGTTGCTGGTGTTTTACCAATAACCCTGTATAAGCAGTGCAAGAAGATAATTTTATTATTGTCTAGCCGACGTTCGCACGGTCGTAAAAATATCGTGGCGATTTTTTTAGCGCACTGCATTTTCAACGCTCTGCTTAGCGCTGAGAGTTAAAAATCCAACAGTGTTTTCGTCGCACTGGGATGCGCTCTGTTGTTGTTAGGTTGGATTCTCGAAGATCGGCTCAAAAACCGAGAGTTGAAAATCCAGAGCGCAATAAAATGCCGCTGGGGTCGCGGATTGTCCGAAGGGGTTACCGCGGCCCTGGCATAGGCAACTGAAGGAACACGGGTGGGTTTTAGTCAGTAAAAGTCTGACACGCCCTTCCGCTCCACCCAGAGCGGGAGAAGTTATTTGATGATTTCCCACCCTCAAAAAAAAAAAAAAAAAAGAGCGCAATAAAATCCCACCGCGATATTTTTACGTTCGTGCGAACGTCGGCCTTAGGGTACTTTTAATCCCGGTAGTAGTATATAAACAAAAAGAGAAGTCCTGACTGATTGACTGACTCATCAACCCAGCCCAAACTCTTGGACCTAGAAAGCTGAAATTTTGCACAGAGGTTCCCTTTATAATGTGGACAAGGAATAAGGAAGGATTTCCCGGTAGTACCTACGTTCCCGTGGGATATTTTCCGACATCCACGCGGGCGAAGCCGGGGGAAAAAGCTAGTTTTAAATAAGTACGAGCTACGTATGCTTCTTTAATACCTACAACACATGACCTGTGCTGAGGCGAAGAAATGGAGGAATGTACCTATTCTGTTTATTTTCTACTTCTGTGTCTACAGCGACAACGGATTGTTACCTTAAAAAAAAAACCAAGTTACATACCTAGTACCTATTCTTCTACCTGACAGAGACTCTATGTCTTAAGTTTTTAGGAGAGAATATAGGTTAGGTAGGTAGGGGTAGGGAATTTGAAACCACGAATTTAAAGTCTACCATCCCGAGTACCTAATCCCGACAATGTCTAAGCTCTTCTTCATCATATACCTATGACATTATGTTCGAGAGAACCGGGAAGTAGCCATGGAGTGATTGTAGGAAAATGTATGTCATCATAATCATGGTTGACCCATTTCGTGTTAACTCATCAAAACTTCCTATATACATTAATGTGACATTTACGTATGAATGTTGACCATCGTTGTAGAGTTCCCTTGGGAGCATGTTCCCCTTACTGTGAAGGTTTAGCTTATTGCGCATCACTCCCTTTTCTAACAAGCAATATTAGACATGATTATATGCTCAAGGGACAGATCTGTTCAGTACGAGCGATTAAAAAAAAACCGGTCAAGAGTGAGTCTGACTCGCGCACCGAGGGTTCCGTACCATCATTTATATTTAACTATTGTTGATGATTTCTGAAAAAGTGTGCTATTTAGAGAGATCGTTTTATTTTTCCTGTAATCTTTACATAAACTTCTATCACATAGAATAATTTCAGATTTTTCTCTATGCAAACTTCGCAGACCTTATCTGCTAATTTAGAGGCATGAGGAACAGGGTGTAAAGTTCATTCATCCTCCATAGAAAAGGGAGGATCCTCCAACCAGACGGGTGTTGTGTCTGGCGGGCTACTGCCCGACGGTTGATGTCGGGACGTTGTATATATGCTAATCGCGTGGTAAACTCTAATTGCGCGATGCAGGTTTGCGTGACGTCATGTCATTGATGCGTAGTTCATATGTGGCGATGTAGATGCCACCACATCACTCCCCTCCGGAGACCGGAGGTCGATAGTGGGCTGAGTCGTGTATCTTGCGATGCTTGCCAGTGCCAGTTGTGGTTCCAGTGAGTCGGAAACGGGTGCCGCATAGTTCAAGGTGAGTCGGAACTGTCTGCGGTGATACCCCAGTGAGTCGGGGTGGCGCTGCGTTATGCTCCAGTGAGTCGGAGTGTACAGCGCTGGGTTGAGGCTGAAGGTGATGACCAGGAATGCGCGTCCGCTGCATGCTGGTGGTCAGGATACCTGTTGAAGCCGTGGATGCTGGCTGGCTGTGTGACTCGCCGCTCGAAAGCTTGAGGAAGTGATGCTGATGACGTCACGCTGATGTAGTTGCACGAAGGCTGCGCTGACGTTCATGCTCGGGGTCACCAGTTTAGAGGCATGAGGAACAGGGTTCGTATGTGGCGATGTAGATGCCGCCACATCTTGGGGGGAACGGTATTTTTTCACATGGGGGGAACGGTATTTTTTAAAACATTTTTCATTAAAAGTCGGAAACTACGCGGCCTAAAAAAAAGAAAAAAAAAATATTTGAGAATGTGCAAACAGCGCTCTTTCATATGATACCCCACATACCCTAGTAGCCCCACTTCGAATTTGTAAGACCTTTCAGTCACCCCCCTTTCAGTCCCTGTTGCAAAAAAAAAAAAACATATATATTTTTATTTATTTCTTATTTCCAAAATAGTTGGGCAAACGTCATCTAAAACTGTTCCAAATTTCAAGTTGCCAGCATTAGTAGTTCTTGAGATATCCAGCTGTGACAGACAGACAGACAGACTGAGTCACACCATATGGGTTCCTTTTTTACCATTTTGGTACGGAACCCCAAATATCTCTATTTAATAATAGGGTTCTAAAAATTATCAATTTGATTCGAAGCTAAGCTAACGTTATAATTTTATATCTAAAATTCTAAAGGCAGCAAGCGCTATGGTGACCTATTTCGTTTCGTTGGCTTTTGCAATTCGTGCTGACAGAGTAGTCTAGGTCCAAGTTTATCTTTTCTCTTAGAATGTAAGTAGGGATTATGTTTTCTTATTGAATAGAAAATCATATTAGATATGTAAGTTTATTTCTGATCATCACAGACATGTAGATAAATATTTATCTACAGTACGACAACGTTCAAAGATTCCATCGTTTATCTTCGGAAAAACCGAATTTTAGAGGAGCGAATAAAATGTGACTATCAACTAATAGAAATTGATTTTTATTCCCACCTAAATTATTATAGTGCGTCAATCTATAATAATTATTATAGATTGAGTCACTGCCTAAATGGACCATTGACATTTAATTCGTCAAAGTTCGGTTTTCCGAAAATAAACAATCGAACCTTTGAACGATGTCGTACTGTACCTATGTAACCTACGTTGCAATAGAGTTTCGGTTGTTTAATAGATAAAAGTAGGTACCTAATACTTGATAAAAGTGCCTTGTTTTAGTTTATAAACATTTAATAAAAAAAAAAAAAAAAAAAAATAAAAATTAAAAATTAAAATTATTTATTGACACAAATAAGTTTTGTTACAAACAAATATTCATGGGTAACTAGTGTTACTATTAATGTTCAAATATTACCTATATATTACCTATAGGATAAATATAACGTTCATTTCATAAACCAGCTTTTCATTCATTTTTATTTGTCTTTAATAGGATAGAAAACAACGCGTTTATCCTAACAAACACCACACGTTTCACAACGTATAACTCTCCAATGACATTTTTCAACTCGAATTTCGCGGTTTTCAAGCTAAAGTAACCTTAATTAGACAGTAACAGATAATTCGTCTGATATCTAGTGCTGGCCGAGCTTCATTGCTCAGAGAGGCAGGTGGCATGCTCCAATTGCATTACGAAGTGAAATCGGACAAGCCAAATCCGTTTTTGGGTAGCACTGATTATAGTAATACGGACTTCATTAACTCTGTATTCAATGGAAAAGTTTGACAGTGTTTTGTTACTGTTAATTTGTTTTTGTTGTGCTACTGGAAGCTGGACTAGGAGATTACCTGTTTGATATGATGTGGAAGATTTTAGGTGCCTGTGTCGTTCTTCTTTTGTACCGACAACACCTACGACACACTGGTCGTTCTTTTGTACCGATATTAAAAGAGAAGAAGAAGATAAGATAAGATTTTTTAAGATTATTTTAATGGTATCTAGTAGATTTTTTTGTGAAACAAAAGTATTGTGAAACTGAATATAGGTACCATTTTTTTTCGGAGGGGACATGTCATTGTCAATTAATAAAAATAAATAATTAAAAAATAAAAAAAAAACACGACTGCCCTGCCAAAAAAACGAACTAAAAAGTAAATAAAAACCGGTCAAGAGCGAGTCGGACTCGCGCACCGAGGGTTCCGTTACGATTTCTGAAAAAGTGTGCTATTTAGAGACATCGTTTTATTTTTCCTGTAATATTTACATAAACTTGTATCACATAGAATAATTTCAGATTTTTCCCTTTGTAAACTTCGGAGATAAGGGGGGGGGAACGGTATTTTTTTGTACATTTTTCATCAAAAATCGAAAACTATGCGGCCTAAAAAAAAATTAAAAAATGTTTAAGAATGTGTAAACAGTGTTCTTTCATATGATACCCCACATGCCCTAGTAGCCCCACTTTGAATTATGAAGACCACCTTTCAGCACCTGTTACAAAAAAAAATATAAATATTTTAATTTCTTTCTTATTTGCAAAATAGTTGGGTAAACGTCATATAAAACTATTCCAAATTTCAAGTTGATAGCATTAGTAGTTCTTGAGATATTCAGCTGTGACAGACAGATAGACAGACAGACAGACAGCATACCATTTTGGTACGGAACCCTAAAAACAAGTTAAGACTAAACAGATACCTAAATAAAATTGTCATTGCAGTGGGGGGACCTCTTAGATTAAAAAGTGTTTCACAGAATGGTCCCCCGACTGCAATGACAATTTTATTTATCCGTTTAGTGAGGGAATATAACTTGTTTTTTACTTTTTAGTTCGTTTTTAGGCCCAGCAGTCCTGTTTTTTAATTTTTTAAATTATTTATTTTTATTTTATACAGTTTAGTGACAATGTAGACATTCGCAGTCTTACTAAAGCCTGATTAAATGCTCAGTCTGGCAAATTCTAATAGAATATAGCACAACTTTTGTTTGGCAACTTTCACATTTGGACCAAAAATGTATGAAACGTGGTTGATGCCAATAAATTATATTTTTTTTGGAATGTGCGGTTCAAGCCAAAAAATTTAGCTAGTGTCACTCGGGACGATGTAAGGATTCTAACGATACCCCATACATCCAAATCTGGTCAGGCATTTAAAAGTTATGGCGGAATAAAGAAACTCACATACATCAACCCTGAATACATTACACTCCTTTTTTGGCAGTCGTGTAAAAAGAAGAACTACCCAGGTGACCTATTGTGCTGAATATTTCAGTATCTGTGTGATGAAAGAAAATCAATGTGTTCCTTCTTTATAGTCATTGTTATGTGTAGGACCTACCTACCCCGGTAAGTACGTTATAACTTGCAAAATTATGAGTCGCGTGTTAAAAAATCGTACACCTACGTTCGAAATTATACTTGCCTACAATTATTTATCCACGCTATTGTAACATAGGTACCTACTACCTAATAATTGTTATGAATGTAGGTTACATGGTAACAGCTTAATGTACTGAAAGAAAGCTGTAATGATTTGTCTGTGCATTGCTTAAAACTGCATTGGGGGGAAATGCTATAAGTACCTACCTGTCGGGTTGCTTACCTGACTCCTAAGTATTCATATCAGCTTAATACCAGTATTTTACATGGAGCGACTGCCTATCTGACCTTAACTGGAACTGGTAACTGGATAATAGGTACGATAACCCTTGGTAAGTCTGGTTATCAGATTATCGGGCTTCTGTTGACCCGTAAAGACTGTCAAAGATCCACGAATGACAGCCGGGACCAACGGCTTAACGTGCTTTCCGAGGCACGGAGGAGTTTGGACTCTTGCTATGTAAAGATGTCACCCATCCACGGAACAACCCGGCAAGCGTAGCTTAACCTGATGGATCGAACCGTGCGGCTGTTATCACTTAGCCATGAGCTCCTATAGTCTATATGAAATGCTGTGAAAACAAGAAGATAATACTGAAACAGGAAAAATCTCTGGAAAATGAGTTCAATTTCGTTGGGCATTTAGGTCAACTTGGGGTTACACAAACCATCAAAAAAACCATATTGTTTCATATAATATATGTTTACATAGGGTAGGTATGTATGGGTCAGTCAAGCGGACTAAAATGGTGTTTAGTTTAAAGGGGTCATGTATATACCTACGTGCGGTCACCCTTATTGTGTGCGGAAAACTCGAGGACGGCATGAAAGCTGTTTTTCAGAACAACATCCAGGATTTAGAACGTACGGTCAGCAACCAGAAGTCGGTTAACACTGCTACTTTTTGACATCATCTAAATTAACACAAAATGATACGATAACCTGCTTTTTAGCATTTCATTTATTAGACAAGAGTTATTTTCTTTAAAATTTACATCTGTTCCGATTTTAATAAAGTATTTTTTAGAAAACTCAAGTGTTAATCGACTTTTGTTGCTGACTGTACGTCCATACTATAAAGTAAGTTACACAGGATCTGAAGTTATAAAATGTCTTCGGAGATGGCTAGAGCGGCAAGAAATTAATTTTTCCTGGTAAGTATGGCTTAGTTTATTGATTATATTTAATTAGAAAAATAACTGAAAATTGACAAGGAAATCGTATGCATCGCAAAACTTGAGGTTTTCTATCAGTCCCCAGTTTAAAATGGAGATTGAAATGAAAACGAAAACAAATAAAAAATTCATGTTTGTAAAAAAAATCAATCAAAACATCGTATCTAATGTTTCCACTGTATCCATATAGGTATTTATCGGATACTTATTACTTAAATAAAACGTAGGTAAACAAGTTACTGTGAAATGCTGACCGCGCGAATGCAAGCTATTACTTTTATTAGTAGGTTATAATAAATCTTGCACATTTTTACCTGCATACCTACAGCATGGTTAAAGGTTGACTGTCCCAAGCCGTTGTAGGTACCTACTTACATATCAGGCTTTTTTATTTTTATGGGAATTAAGGAGAGAAAGCATTCATAAAATCGCGCATTAAATAACATAACATAACGCTTGTAATCCCTGAAGGGTTGGTAGAGGTATACCCATAGTACACCCACATTTCACCAGTTAAGTAGGTACAGGGGGCGAGGCTAATAGCCATCAACCGGGCACAAATCCAGACTTCGAGTTGCTATTACGAAATTAATTAATTTTTACATACAATTTTAATCGTTTTTATCCTCTAAAGAGGTCATTGTACTCATCATTATGAACAACTTTTATTATGGGAACAAACCTGAAATCGAAAAAAAAACTGCTGTTCAGTACATTTTGTCAAACTCGTCAAAATATTGTAGGGAGAAGCTGATTTTTTTTCGTGATTTCAGGTTTGGTACCTACCATAGTAAAGAGGAGCTCGTGGCTAAGTAATAACAACCGCACGGGTCGATCCGTCAGGTTAAGCTACGCTTGCCGGGGTTAGTCAGTGGATGGGTGACCATCTTCCCTCATGAGCAAATCACCAGATTCTCAACTCACCAGATTCTCAACTAACCAGATTCGCAACTCACCAGATTCGCAACTCACCAGATTCGCAACTCATCAGCTATTGTACTATACAACACATAAATTATATGTAACTTTCAAATAAATTATTACGACTATTTTACTGACAGCCAAACTTCATTAAATAAACTGATAAAATCGATTCAAATGCCTAAGAGGTCGGATTAAATAGCTGATAGACAACCTCATTTCATAACAATGTTTATTATTTTTTTTTTTTTTTTTACCTATTGCCTAATCTACATCATAATCATTTTGATGCACCCAGGGGAATAATATTTACGAAAAATATTGTTAATGCACCTAGGCAAATATTAACCCAGGTGAACTGCCTACATTAAGAATTGGGTGTTATTTTGATTTTGTTTCGATTTACTTATAATACTTTTCTTTTTTTGTTGACTATAGTTACCTATTCTGTTATTTTTTGTGATTTTGTGTTTCATTGTACATCTGGTGAGTTGCGAATCTGATGAGTTGCGAATCTGGTGACTTGAGAATCCGGTGAGTTGAGAATCTGGTGAGTTGCGCATAAGCGACCATCTTTACATACCGTCGGTATGTAAAGATGGTCGCTTATGAGCAACTCACCAGATTCTCAATATGATACCGAGATTCCTCCCTGCCTCGGAAAGCACGTTAAGCCGTTGGTCCCGGCTGTTACCAAGGGGTATCGTATTACCCAGTAACTGGGTTGTGGAGGTCAGATAGGCAGTCGCTCCTATTCGCTCTCGGTATTCAGCTGCATCCGGTTAGACTGGAAACCGACCCCAACATAGTTGGGAAAAGGCTAGGCAGATTGATCTACCATAGTAAAAGTTGTTCATAATGATGAGTACAAAATAAACGTAGGTATCTACAGGTTCTAATTGAATGGAGGAAAGCGCCACGGTCACCGCGAAATTCAAATTTTCTTACGTTTTTTGCAATGTGCAAGTCAGTAATAGTTGTACCTATGTTGATCAAAATACGATTCGCGACCGTAAGAAGTAGGTATGTGTTTACAGGGGAATGATACGTGAGTTCGAATGACGTTTTTGCGAAGGTCGCTATTTCAAAAAAATTTGCGAGTGGTACGCCAGTTCGAAAACTCATTAAATCGAAAACCGCTATATCGAATGACGTTATCGCGAAGGTCGCCATTTCGAAAAAAATTGCGAGCAGTACGCCAGTTCGGAAGTCATGGTATCGAAGTCTGATGTTAATTACCTATCATAATAGTAGCTAAGTCTACCTGACTTACCTACTATTATGATAGGTAATTACAATTTTCTCATTGAATTTAAGTTTTGACTGGACTCTCACCGATATAATTGTAAATGCTCTAGTAAATAAACGACCGTAATCATTGATTGAACTTCAAATTATATTCGTTGATTTCAAAGGTCATGCAAATAAGTGTATTTTTGTTTTCGAGTCACGCATCGATTAATGTTATTGTTTTAACAATCCTCCGCTCATAAACGTACCTAGGTTAGTACCTACTTACTTATAGTGGTGTAGTAACCTTACATAAACATAGTAGGTAGGTGCTTCTAAAGCCGCGGTCCCACGGCCCATTCACTGCATAGGCCGCGCTAGTAGTTACTACGCCTGTCGAGGACAGTCGCGGCTCTTTCACCGCAGTCCTAATCGGATGCGACGGTTCCTACAGCCTGTCGGCCTGGCCTGGCGTGATCCGCACCTAATTGCGTAACACACTATCAATCACAATCTGAATGATAAGCAAAATCCATTCCAATGTCGAAAAATTTGTCTGCTCAACAACGTAAATAAAGTAAAGAATGATTTTGAACTGTCAAAATTAAACCGATTAATTCCTACTGTAAGTGTGTTACGTAATTGCCGCGCTGGCCTGTGAGAAAGCGGGCCGTGGGACCGCAGCATAAGATCTCTCTATTGATTCGATTTCGAAGTGATTTCTGGCAATGCTTACTTTGGATCTGAAGTTATCTTGTTAATTCATGATATCATGACCCCAACGCTCGCCCTTGTGTGCGCCTCTGTAGTCTATATGTAAGTACTTATTTATAATTTACGCATTCACTGCTAGGCTACTTTCTATGCTAGACTGATGTTGCTTGAATAAATTCTTGCCTGAATTATTCATAAAACTAGAACCCAAATTGTCTCTGTTTTAGAACTATGAGGCAAAGACACCACTTTACTGCCTAGTTAAATGACCACACTCATTGCGTGTGTTTAGAGCACTAGCAGATTAAAAATAAATTATCAATTTTCAATTCTTAATTTAAAATGAAATTAAATTGTGCTGTACCTATCTTTATTTTTTTAATGGCTGGTTAGATCAGAGAAAGTGATGCTATTAGCAGCTGGTTTAAATAGCAAATTCGAAAAGAAGAAACTTATAATATTAAACTTATTTATCTATTTAGTCTAAGCGTAGCATACTTATCAGTACCATTGCAAAATAATGAATACCTAGGAACTAAAATAAGGATAATTTGTAATTTAGTTATACAAATAATCTTACCTGACGAGCACCATGGCGGAATAATATTTTTCTCTGATATTCCGCTGCTATCACAACTCTCACAAGCTTTTCTATAAGCGCTTCTAGTAACGATTACCATTTATGCGTATTGAGTTATATTTATTATTTACTGAATATATCTTTGTTATTTATCTTGGCGCGCGACCAACTCGATGTTGTTATTTTTTTGACACTGTGGTGCGCTGTCATAGACATAAAGTTTTCCCTCCAATTTAGCCATAGGTTATCTGGAAAAGGCAAAGGACATCCCCAAACAGTGAGTGTAGGGGTCGTACTAATGTATTTTTCTAGTATTTTTTTAATTTCGTACAAGTGACCGGCAATTTATTATGAAGTAAGTACAAAAAAAAAACGAGATTTTTACGGTGACTTTTAAATATGATTTACTTACCTAAGTAGTTTAATGTCGGTAAGTTACGGTTTTAACAAAATTGATGAAATTTGCAACGAAAATCGAAAATATTTATTGCATGAACTCAAAAACATAGTCAAACTGTTAAAATAATGAAATAAGAGAGAGAGAGAGATAATACGAGACAGGCAATTGCCATTTCCGCCGAGGCTTATATGTATAGTGCTTTTCTCAAAAGAATGCAGGGAAATAAAAATTTCCATAATTTTTCAAGTTAAAGCTGTTTTTAACATGAACTGTACATTTCAGTATGGAATAAATTGCCCTTAATACAGATAGCTTTTTAGTTTTAGCAATCTTATTAAAACACGCCAAAAATACTGTTTCGGAGAAAATGTTCACTTTTTTCTCGTTTTTCCAAATCATAAAATTTTCATATAGGTACTTTCATGTATTTTTCTTTTGACTTCGCTGGAAGCAGGTTTTCCATTGCCAATTTGGCTTCTGATCTTAAATCTGGTGGAGTACAATTAATCTCCATTTCACTCTCGTAACCGTTGGAACTCTTTTTAATAATTACTTATTAAATTTATATTTATTATGTACCTATGTAAATAATAACTCAAGACGAATTTTCAGCTTTGCCGCCAATTTTCTATTTATCATCTGTGCCGAAATGCAAACGCATTTATGGCTATACAACCACGTGAACGCAATTTGTACTAAGCAAAGAGACTTTCTTTGGAAGAATGATAAAAGAGATCCAATCAAAGAGTATTTAATAACCCCAGCACGCCGTTTCATACAACATTGCTGGAGCGCTGTAATGTTCCAAATTCAAAAAACGCTCCTGCAATGGATTTGATTTTCTTTGACCGTAAATTCGATACTTCGCATGTTCGTTTTTCGAAAATAATGACAACATTTCCATGCATGTTTGAGAAAAAATATTTTTTTACACCTCCTCACCTCCTTGATACGCTTTTGCCTAACCCTTACAGGATTACAGTCGTGAAAAAAGTTAATTAACTTAAGGTGATTTCGCGGGCTACCACTGCGCATCATCCTTAACAATGTTATTTAAGTTTTTCCAGAGTCTATTTTTTATTATTCTAACTCTATTACAAGGTTTATAGGTTTTATCATACATAAAAAAGCCATCTAAATCATCAATAAAGCCATTCAAAAAGAAGACAAAATAAGATAAATGTTTTACAAAGGTCGTAAGTACGGCTTGTATTTAATTCTGTCGTAAAAATATAAGAATCACACAAAACACTTTCATTACTTGCTCTAAAAATGAAATGACCTGACCCTTGTACCGTTGCTTTTCATTACACAGAGATAATTATCTATTCCCGCATATTATATCTTGAAATTCAAATTTCATGGGCGAGGTTTTAAACTAGAGGATTTATTTGAAGCGGAACAGTCCGTGAGCTATGTTTGTGCTACTGGTTGTTGTTACTGTTGCATCGCGGGCTTGTGCTCAGGACCAGTCTATGAGCACGGTGCCTCCATCTAACTCACCACCCATGCCGTTCATGGACTTGTTCACTGGTGCATCCAATTATTATTCGGAACCTATACGAAAGACGTATTCTGACCCACCGCACTATGTGTCGTGTCCAAAACCCGACACCCTGTCAACTTTTGCGAACATACTCGGCAGTGCTGCTAAAATAATGTTCTCAGCTGCTCTCATTGCATTCCTTAAAGTGATTGTAGGAAAATTGCTTCTCCTTCCAGTCGTGTTTATAATATTTGTTAAAATTGGATTCAAAGTGTTCCTGCTATGGCCGATGATATCGAAAATGATGAAATACTTCAAGAAGAAAAAGAAGAAAGGCCTCAAATCAAGAATGATCACGGATTGCTCCCAGAGGTTCGCCTGTGTGATACAAAGATCCGCTACGACTAGTTGGGCTAGTTACATAGGAGCAACTGCCACATTTTTCTTAATTGACGACATCGAAGAAGATAGTTCTCTTGCCAAAAACATGCTTAGTATTTTATCTGACGATAAAATAGCTCAGTGTATGTCACTGGACTGTAGTTCCGGAATCGATATAAGCTGACATCGTAATGTTTACTAACATTCAAGTATGTAGGACAATGCAGTTGCTTCATTCACAACGTGACCTAGATATTGTGCGGCTAACATGAACTGCCAACTTGCAAATTGATGCTTCAATAATTTATAAGTAAGTGTGTATAAGTAACTGTACATATTTGTTTTAATTACTTAGTCACAATGAGTCAAGTCTGTGTTACATTTTCGTTGGTCGTGTTATTTTCGGTTCGATTAGTTTATGGGTATCCCGGTGACAATGTAATGTTAATGCCTCCGTTTGAGGTGCGGAATGTGGAACCGTACCTGACACACCTGTCCCAACCGAATACGTTCCAGTTTCAAGCAGATAGAAACAAACCGCAGCAAGTACTTAACCCTAACGTCATGCACACGAGGCAACCGCAAGTTCCTGTAACGGAGGAGCCAATCAACCAAGACCTGACGTTTCGTGAAATTATGGAAGCTTTGAATGAAGTTTCGCAGCAGTCTCACTCTCAACAGAGAGTAGAAGAGTTACAGCGACTCCGGTCGGCTACAGCAACTGGGCGAGATGATAACCAGGGTTATCCCACGCTTCCTCGACCGACGGGGTTCCCGAGACCAAACTACGCACCTCCAGCGACCTACCACGAGACTGTTTCACCCGCTCCGCTCACACCGCCGTCATCAGCACAACCGAAAGTGTCTTTACTGAAGCCCGACTTCTCCGGCCTCTTGTCACCAGTGACTACAAAAGTTGCCAGCAAATCCAGCGGTCTGATCGGCTTAATCTTTTCACTTCTCAGTGGTGGCTCATCGGGCTTGAAACTGACTGGATTGAAGGACATCCTTATAGAAGGAATAATAAAACCACTATTGGTCGCAAAAGGAGGTATAAAAGCGTTGATTAGTAAGTTGTCTATCCCTGTAATAGCTTTGTTGTTGATAAACGTAGAAGTGCTGATAACTGTTTGGTGGCTGTGGGAGGATTGTCCTGTGTATGTGCCCGAGCCTGCTCCTTATACTCCAACTTATTCAAAGCCAGCTTCGGCGCCATCTTATAACAGCAACTATAATTCTTATAGATAAGTGTTTTTATGACGGACGTTATCCCAGTTATGTATATTTTATAGCAATAAGATTAGGGCAGTGCTAGTACCTATGTATTGAATCAAAGTGTGTTGTTGTAAGACTGAATGTAAAAGGAAAATATAATATGTTATTTTGTAATTGTTGATTTTTATTTCATACCCTGTAGGTTTTCCTTTAGATTTAAAGAGGTTTCGAGGACAATACAAAAATAAAAGACGAAGGAATACGGCTGGTAGGTAATAGGTAAAGCCGGTTCTCCTGCGCGTCTTTTTGCGAAACATTACACAAAAACCTTACACATAATCATTTGTTTTCTTAGACAAGCTGTCTCCTACATATTCAAATACATTTAGGCCATGCCTTTTTGTTTCGATATTTTTGTCTAATGTTTCGCAAAAAGACGCGTAGGAGACCCGGCTTAATAAAAACAGCCTATAGAAGTACTTATTTAATAAATGTTCCACTCCTGCGAAAACACCATCACAAACAAATGTTGGTATAACTAATATACCTACCTACACATAACAACTATACAAACTTAACACATAAACAATTACTTTTAAATAATTGCTGTGATCGATGATTTTCAGCCGGTCAGTTGATTAAATAAAACTAAGTAGGTATTTAAATTAATAAAGTTGGCCTGGCTTTATATTGATCGCTACAGTTAATATCGTAATTAAACTGTAGTCAAACAGAATAAAGTTAAATGAATGATTTGCAGTGAAAACGTTTGCTGTTCATGCAGCCATCCATTTGGGCGATCATATTTAATTAATAAATCACGGGAACCATCATATTATTTTATTTATTTATTTAATATTCAATGTAACTTTTAATCTTTTTTATTGCAACCGATTTTTATAAAAATAGGTTATCGAATTTCAATGCATATTGCCTAGATATAGCGCTACGAACGCAGTGAAGCATGACCAAAACTACACCTAGCTCTGTGCATTCACGCTCATACGCACACATACATTTACACTAAACTACACCTCACTAAGTTCACACATGTAGGTACGCGCATCACTTCAGAACGGTTGTACCTATTTGGCTAACTCTTTTTTTGTTGTGTTTGTAATTGTCAGGACATTAAAATCTGTCGATAAGGTTGTTGCACAGCGTCTGGATAGGTTAAACATTCCCGTAAACTTAGCTGGTATCTACTTAAATAATGGGTAGATTATATGAGCTAAGTTTTACCGGAATTAAGTAGGTCTTTGGTGAATCAATTAAAATTTTCGTATATTAGCGCTTTACGGTCGTAATAAGTAGGTATACTCTAGCGACCTACTAGTTTCGGTCATAAAGTGTGCAGATGGGTAATGCTGTTAGGTGTCAGGTGTCTTCATTCGTTACCGAGTCATGTCCTATTACCCTTAATTGGGTCGTGAAGGATAGAACACTATTGTGATACAAGAGACCGTCTTATTCGATAAACGGGACTCTGAGAACGGTTTATCGAGTCTTTAGTCACAATTTGGCTGTATATATTTTATTACAACATTAGCTGATCCGACAAACGTCCTGTCCAAAATATAAAAAACCCATGGAAAAAAGGATGTTCAGTTTTCCCGAATTTAAAATTTTTCCTGCAAACTTTTCCAATTTTTCTTTCCGTAAAAACATAATTCGGGCTACTATTACGAACATTTTAAAACAAAAACAACCAAATCGGCCCAGCTGTTTTGAAGTGAACAGAATTTCATTTTTAACCGACTTCTAAAAAAGGAGGAGGTTCTGAATTCGGATGTTTGTATTTTTTTTTTTTTTTTTTTATGTTTGTTCGCGCATAACTCCGTCGCTTGCCAACCGATTTCAAAAATTATTTTTTTGTTGGAAAGGGTATACTTCCCAAATGGTCCCATTTTTGTCAAAATCCAGTTCTGATGATGGGATCCTGGAGAAATCGAAGGAACTCTTCAAATATTATAGGCACACCTATAGTGATTTGGGTATTTTTTATAGTAGCTCGTGCATTTGCTCTCGGAAAGCACCACTTGGTGAAGTGGAACTGATGATGAAGACCACAGATGGCTACCGGAACTACTCAATGATAAATATTAGGTCTTTACCTATGAAATTGCCGTTCTGCAGTACTGGCCATTTCAAATCAAAATAATTTTTGTTTGGCTAAGAATTCTAATTTCAAATTAATTTTATTTTAAAAACATGGATTTTTTTTTCCAAAAGTAGTCATTTGTTTATTGATTAGTGTTACATTTTCATCGCATTTCAATCTTTTTCGTCATCATGGATACGTTAAAAATTCGAGTAATTATGGAATATGAGTACCGTCGTGGCAGCAACGCGGCACAACAACAACGACGTTTACGGAGCTAACACTACAAACCAACGCACCACCTGTTATTGGTTTGCTCGCTTCCGTTCTGGAAATTTCGACCTGAAAAATGAACCTTGCGGTCGTCCGAAGACTTTGGTCGACAATTACGAATTAAAGGCGATTGTGGAAGCTGATGATACACAATCTACGGCTGAATTAGCAGCAGCTTTCGACGTTAGCGTCAAAACAATATTGGTCCATTTGCGTCAAATTGGCAAGGTAAAAAAGCTTGACAAATGGGTGCCCCACGAACTCAATGATCGCCAGCGCGAAGTACCTACGCGTCGAGACGTGCCTTGCACTGCTCAACAGACACACAAATGAAGGAATTTTGAACCGCATTGTTACCTGCGATGAAAAATGGATTCTGTTTGATAACCGCAAGCGCTCAGCAAGTTGGTTGGATCCTGGTTCAGCACCTAAACAATGCCCTAAACGAAAACTTACCCCTAGAAAAGTGATGGTCACTGTTTGGTGGTCTAGCGCCGGTGTGATTCATCACAGCTTCTTACCAAACGGGGTGAGCGTTACTGCAGATGTGTACTGTGAAGAGCTGCCACATCTCCAACCAGCATTGGTCAATCGCTCGTCTCCGCTGCTCCTGCACGACAACGCGCGACCTCATACTGCACAGCAGACGGTCTCCAAGTTGCAAGAACTGGGGTTGGAAGCTCTCCGTCATCCGCCCTACTCACCAGACCTTGCGCCTACAGCCTACTACTTTTTTGCAGAATTTGGATAACTTCTTGGCGGGAAAAAAATTCAATACCCGAGAGGCAGTACAAAATGCCTTTGAAGAATTTGTTGCCTCCCGACCAGCTGATTTCTTTAAGAAGGGCATCAATAAACTGCCACTGCGTTGGCAAAGATGCATTGATTGCATGGGTGATTACTTCGATTAATACAAATAAAAAATACATGAAAAAAATTCGTTTAAGTTTTTTCATACAAAACGGCAATTTCATAGGTAAAGACCTATTATTTCACGTGTTGCGATTCGATTACTTTAATATGGTTGCTAAGCAATTTCCGCTCGTCACACAATGCGTGTGGTGAGTGGTTGTTGAAGAGTTCTCCTGGTTCTTACCAGCAGAACTCCTCAACAATTAACGTCCCAGCATCGGGAAAAGCAACATTTTGTAACATGTGATGAGCAATTGACATTGGACTATTGTAACTTATACACATTATAAACAGACCCACTAAAAAGCGAGAAATAAAAACTTTTTAACAAAAAAAAAACCGACTTCCAAAAATCATTACAAAGTGAAAAATAACTTTGATTTCGGAAGTCGGTGGCAAAAAAAAAAGAAAGTAAACAAAAAACGAAAGACACCCACTTCCGAAATCAAAGTTATTTTTCACTTTGTAGTGCTTTTTGGAAGTCGGTTTTTTTTTTGTTAAAAAGTTTTTTATTATACAGATTTACACGAGTAGGTACTTAGGTATACAAGATCTACTACGAGTATCTATTCATACACGAAATCTCATAAGGGGTCATTGTTCTCATCTTTATGAACAAATTTAACAACGGGACCAAACCTGGAGACGCGAAAATAAAATCAGCTGTACCCTACATTTTAACGAGTAGGTATGCGAACATAAATGATGACTAAAATGACCCCTTTAATTAAGAGATAACGTGTAGGAATAGATAGACCTTATATAAAAAAGAGTAGACTTAAAAATTAAAAATTCAACGCTGCAGGTATCGTATGTTGGCTCATGGCTAAGAATAACAGCCACACGGGTCGATTCATCAGGTTAAGCTACGCTTGCCCCGGTTGGTGACCATCTTTACATAGTGAGTTGTAAAAGTACATGTCATTAGTGTCAATCCCATCATTCCTGTAGTGCTATTCTGTAAATATCTCACCGTGAAAACTTAGGTGAAGTGATCTTAAAGTGAACTGTCAATAGTGTCAATCCCTAGCATCGGGTCGAATGACAGCTCACTTCACGCTCACTTTCCTTAAGTTATCACGGTGAGATGTTTATACAGAATAGCATTGCTGGAATCACACAGCTCACTTCACCTAAGTATTCACCTTGAGATTTTTACAGAATACCTACACCGGTTGCTCACAGCTCACTTCACTCAAGGCTGCACGGTGAGATTTTTGCAGATATAGGCTAGGCTAGGGATGAGAGCTTATTTCAAGCTCACTTCACATAAGTTTTCACGGTGACATTTTTACAGAATAGATTGGCATGTTTGGTAAGCGGTATGGTAATTATTGCAGTAGGTATTGATAGTAGGTACCTATCTCATATCAGACATCATGAATTGTCAGTTTCCAACAAACTAGGAGAAGGGAGAGGTGATTCAAAAGTCAAGCAGCAATAGGGTGATAAAACTTTGATGCCCGTCTACAATAAACCTAGGCATTGACTAAGCTGACACTTATAAGTAAGCCTTTCCTAATTCCAAAGTGTTAAACGAGCTTTAGGAGACACTTATTTCCACAGAACAGATATCTGTTCTGTGCTTATTTCCATTCCGTAGATATTAGGTGGGCTTTTGTAATAGAGCAAGATCCCAGACCTTACTTATTTTCTGATTAACAAAATGTATGGGATAGAGTAGTGTTAGTACAGGTCTCCCAAAAGTGATAATGCGCATAGAAATCTTCGCCACTGTTCGGTAACGGTCGTATTCCCCGAGCGTCGGAAGACGATATGTACAATGCGTTTCAACTAAGAATAGGAAAGTCAATGACCTTTAACTGTCAACTGAAGCTAGAAATCTAAGGCTTGCAAAGTTTTGTAGTGCTATCCTTATCCATTTTAGTTCTGTTTTTGGAATTTGTTTTTGTTAAAATATGTCACTGACTTTGCAAATGTGTAAATGAGATGCTATTTTGCTAAATCTTCACAATATGGCGCAAGGTCATTCCTATTCTTAGTTGAAACGCACTGTATATAGAATTTATTGTTAAGTGCATTTTCTTCATGCATAATTTAGGGCTCTTACGATTCAATGATTCGGGTGTTTCCGGGAGTAGGTACGACAATTAGCGAAGTCTGCATGCGCATTATTAATTTGGGAATACTGTATGTACTTTGAACGTAGGTACGCATAATACCTGCTAGCTTGAGCCGACGGCCAATTTCCAGGTATCAGGTACCTACCAAAGTTACGTAAAAATATTAAGACTGACACAACTAGTTGTGTCTGTCAACCGTAGCGGTCAAACATCCGCCAGACACAGTTAATTGTGTCTGGCGGATGTTTGACCGCTACGGTTGATCTGGCTGCTTACAAATAGTACTGAAATAGTTCCCCGAGTATATTATATGAAAATTAGGACTCAAACTACAAGTAAGATGACGTAATTTTTTGCGAGCTTTAGTGTATAAACACACTATGCTGAAGTTACGCGACCGAAGTTCGGCATGATTGCGCCTGCAATGCTATTTGGATTACTGACGACACACTATGCCGAAATTACGTTGCGTTCTAGCGTACAGCCGAACTTCGGTCGGGCGTAAGTTCAGCGACAATTCGGCGGCAACGTAGGTATTCTGTAGAGCACACATTATACGCGACCGAAGTTCGGTTCGATTACCGAAGAAGATCCGTGGCGGGGTCGGGGGACGGGGGGTGGTTCAAGACACTGAAGTTCCGCAACTGAATTTCCGCCGCGTAAGTTCGGCACTTATGGTGTGTCATATCAGCCGAACACGGCGGAACGTAACATCAGCCGCGGAACTTCGGTTGCGCGTAACTTCGGCATAGTGTGTTTAGAGACTTAAAGCGTCTGGCGGAAAAAACCGCCGAGGGGAAGTGTCCGAAAGTATCGATTATTAATCATTAACAATATTCTATGAAACATACATAAAAATTAGCAGTCAGACTATTTTTACGTAACTACATATTTGGTACCTGAAAATTGGCCGTCGGTCCAGCTAGCAGGTATGCGTAAGTTCAAAGTACATACCTACTAACACTACTCTATCCTATACATTTTGTTAATCAGCAAATAAGTAAGGTCTGGCGGCTCTGGGAGCTTGGACTATAAGTAGTTCACGGTTGCATATTGCCTTAAATCAGCATTTAAAATAAGAAATGGCCTAGTGAGCACGGACAAAAGCAGGTAATATCAATAAGTCAATTTTGACCGTAATAATTTGTGTGGGAAAATAAACTGTGAAGACATTCCAGGCGTTTTACCGATATTTTAAGGGCATGAAATTAATTAAAGTACAGTTTAATTAGACTTAGGTTTGATGAGTAAATTTTTACTATTGGTAAGTAGTGGAGGTCAGATAAGGCAGTAGCTTCATGTAAAATACTGGTATTTCCGCTGCATCCAGTAAGACTGGAAGCCGACCCCAACATACATAGTTGGGAAAAGGTCGGCAGATGTTGATGAAGAGAGGGTGTGTGTGCGTGTCGTGTGTTGTGTGCTGATGCTACTCGTCTTCATGCACACATTCACAGCGTGTTTGTACACTTGGTAAACACAAGTAAAGCACGTGTCGCTTCGTGAGATAACAATACTATACAAAAAGTTGACTTATTAGTCATTAACGCGTCAGCCATGCATAGTAAAAAGCAAAAATTAAAAAGAACTGACAACTTAATAAAGCAATTTAATGTCGTTACAATCGTGAGGAAGGTAACGAGTTTGTGTGTGAGCTCATTAATACCCTCCCGTTACCACAGAATAATAAAACTAAAGTATTTTATCTGGACAGTGAACTTAAATTAATTACCTACGACCGCTCGGTAGATATTTATCTACCGTAGGTAATAAATACGCGTCCGTCCGTGCGTAACTGCAGCGCGCTCGAACTGTTTCGTACGTAGGTCTATGGTCCCTTGGAGACTCCAAGGGACCATAGACTTACGTACGCAACAGGACTCCAAGTTGGAGTCCTAAAAAGATCAAACTTCTAAGTCAACGCAATAAAAAAATACGGCCATTTATGCGACATTTTTTGATACTCGCAACTGTCGCAAGTAAATCAAAACCTATAGGTACTTCCCGTTGACCTAGAATAATGAAATTTGGCAAGAAGTAAGGTTTCCCACCACAAGTAAAGGAAAAAGTCCGAAAATTGTGAATTTGTAATTTTATGACATACATTTTTTTTAAATATCTAATGTTAAATTTGTTTTTGGAATAAATTCTTTTCAACTACGGAACCCTTCATTGTGCGTGGTCCGACACGCACTTGGCCAGTTTTTTATGAAGATAAACTACTGTAACATTATTATACTGTGCCGCTACCCTTGCGTCCACGTTGGAGCCACGTTCATTAACATTATCTAATTGTCTGGACGATTGTTTGATCGCGCCATTTTCTCATCCCATGCTTCTGTCTGTTGTTTTTGCTTACCCTCTGGATGTTAGTTCGTCACTGGATGAACGTAGATGAAGTATTAGGTCTTTACCTATGAAATTGCCGTTTTACATAGAAAAAATCAAACAATTTTTTTTAAAAGAAACATACAAACAACAATGCTCAGCTGAATATTGATTAAAGTAAGTATAGTATTTTGTCATAAATCTACATTTAACCGAAGCGCGTTTAAATTCCGGTGCGCGTCAGAGACTTCTATCTCGCGCGTCAAACTAGACAGCCATAACACCATTTCACTTACACACCGAGCTAAACCACGCTTCGATATATCCTCTTAACAGACGGTCATCAATAAAATTACAGGTCTTACTGCAAACTCCCGCTTAAAAAATACGTTAATACTTACCTACATCGTTCCTTATTTACCGTCACGTTTTATAGCGTTCAGTAAAAGGCGTTTTCCATTTTATCTAAAGTAATCTTCATAAATGTGGGCAATATTTAACAGATTATCCGCCATTTAGGCACGAAGCGAAAGCATGAACCAATCACGATTATTACGCACGAATTATGGCCAATAGCCGTCAGTTTTGTGGGAACGCTGATTTTCTAACATATTTAGGGGCCAGACGAGCGATCGATCTTGTGTTGATGGTTGGGGACACAATGCTATAGTGATGATTGGTTACCTACTCTTTATATTATATTATTCGGGTGACTGGTAATGAGTGACCGATACTTAAACACATGATTGTACTCATGTTAACAAACAACTTGTAGGTAGGTACTATGGGATCAAACCTGAAATCGCAAAACAAAAATCTGCTATTCCCTACATTTTGACGAGTTATTCGAACATAGGCACAGCTGATTTCGGTTCCGGTTTGGACCCATAGTAAAAGTTGTTTGTTATCATGAGTACAATCATGTGTTTAAGTATTGGTCACTAATTACCAGTAATCCTATATAAATAAAAATGCAATGCTGTTCGTTGGTAAGCGTATCACTTGAGAACCGCTTATCAGATTAGTTTTTTTTTAATGTTCCTCATTATAGCCCGAAACAGCTTTTCAGGGAAAGATAAATTGGAAATGTTGAGGAAAATTGGAAAATTCAGAAAAAACTAAAAGTGCGTCTTTTTTGTGAAATTGTTAAAAAAAAATGAACTTAAAATAAAAAAAAACCGGTCAAGAGCGAGTCGGACTCGCGCACTGAGGGTTCCGTTCCGATTTCTAAAAAAGTATGCTATTTAGAGACATCGTTTTATTTTTCCTGTAATCTATACATATAATAAAACAGTAACGAAAGAAAAACTGTACATTGAGAATTTTCGAGAAAAAATAAGCGGCTTTTGTTAGAAAAACGTAACTGATGACAAAAAGTGACTTTTTAGAATTTTTGTCTGTTTGTCTGTTTGTCCGGTTGTCTGTGTGTATGGTACGGCTTCACGGCAAAACTACTGGATAGATTGAATTGAAATTCAGCAAAAATGTTCTTTGTAAACCAAGGAAGGCTTTAGGCTACATATTATCACGCCGTATGTTATGGGAGGTAAGCAATATTGATTTTAAAATGTTTTTGTTCGTAATTGAATGCACAAAATAATTGAATGCACAAAATTACATGTTATTTAGTTAATAATCAAAATTTAACTCGGGGAACATAATAATCACGCTATTTTTATAAAGGAGCGGGGCAGTAATATTATAAATTGCAAGGAAACAGCTATTTCAACAATATGTCAACGGGGAATTTAGCGGTAAGGTCAGGTGACCGTTTACCGCACTAAATGGTGCGAGTTCAAATCCCATAATATTGTTTTAAAAAATCGTAAAATCCTTTTTTTTTAGTTTTTGCATTTTTTATGTGCATTACATGTCCTATCTAATTGTATGGAGAGATTCACACCAATATTACTAAACAGATTGATTGGTGGTACAACAAGCTACACTATCATGAAGTCAAGTCAAACTTTTGGTTTTAAGTTATAAGTATCTTGTGCAAGCACATTTGTTGTAGGTAATTGATTTAAAACTAAATTGTCGTTAATTTAACAGCAATTAACGACAATTTAGTTTTATTCATAATTTAATTTGGGTAAATAATATGTAGTTTCCGTTTTCTAACTAGATGGCGTTGGCGTCGAGTTAGATCAGAGGAATTTTAGCTATGCCTTCTAAAAAAAGATCAAATCTGTCTCGAAACTCAAGGGTTTCTAAGATGCGCAGGTTAGTTCGATCTCTCGAAACCGACACAGAGCGTGAACAACGGCTAGGTGCTAACCGTGAGCGTAATGAACTAAGTTTGTCCGCAGAAACTAGCACGCAGCGCCCATTACGACTAGAATTTAAACGAGTCCGCACTACTGCTTCTCGATCTCAGGAAAGAGTGGAACAACTAGAAATGCGTTAAGCTATCAACCGGGATCATCATTCATTGTCTCGCGCATCCGAAACGGTTACACAGAGGGATCAGAGGTTGAGTCTTCAGAATATCCGCTCTGAGACTGCTCGATCACTTGAGGAGCAGTCAGGAGTGTGAGATACGACTTGCGCGTGACCGAGAGCGTCATTTTTTATCTCGCGCTTCCGAAACGGATACAGAGAGAGAGCAGAGATTAAGTCTTCAGCTTTTCCGCACTGAGACTGCTCGGTCGCTCGAGAACAGTCAGGAGCGCGATACACGCCAAGCAAGCGATCGCGAGCGCCACGCAGTATCTCGCGCTTCGGAGACTTACACGCAGAGAGACTCGCGTTTAAGCTCCCAGCGTATTCGCACTGCCACATCTCGATCACTTGAGAATCCTGAAGAGCATGAGACGCGCCTTAGTGCAGACCGCTCACAGCATGCTCTAGGTCGGTCTTTGGAGACAGACGAGCAGCGCGAGCAACGCACCGCACTTGCTCGGCAAAGATATCACGACATGCGTGTTGAGGTGTCTGTTCATTCCACGCAAGAACGTGAGCGGATTCAGGAAATTCGGGCAAGTCAGTCAGTCAAACAGCGTGTGGCCCAAATTGATCTAGACCGTATACGTCGCAATTTTCGCAATTCATCCTCATGTGATACTGATTCTATGGTTTATGATCCTGAAGAGCAACCGTGGTTCAATAAAGAAATTAGCGCGTTTTATAGGAAAACCCGCTCCTTTCTTTATTGATTACATCGAACACGGAGACATTGGCACCATGTCTGAGGTGTGTGCACACTGTCACGCGCGTAAGTGGAAGGGAGAGACCAAGGGAATAGATAGATAGAATACTCTTTATTATGCACACCATAAAAATTACAGATATCAATCAATCTGCCTAGCCTTTTCCCAACTATGTTGGGGTCGGCTTCCAGTCTAACCGGATGCAGCTGAATACCAGTATTTTACATGGAGCGACTGCCTATCTGACCTCCACAACCCAGTTACTGGGTAATACGATAACCCCTTGGTAAGACTGGTTGTCAGACTTTCGGGCTTCTGACGACCCGTAACGACTGTCAAAGATCCACGAATAACAGCCGGGACCAACGGCTTAACGTGCTTTCCGAGGCACGGAGGAATCTCGCTATGTAAAGATGGTCACCCATCCACTGACCAACCCCGGCAAGCGTAGCTTAACCTGACGGATCGACCCGTGCGGCTGTTATTACTTAGCCACGAGCTCCTCGTGAAAAAAATTACAGATATAAATGTTGAAATTTAGAAAGGAATGGATCAAGGGAATGTGTTTTGCGTCTGGAAAGGTACGATTAAACTCTATGCAAGAGCTACCGGAGTTCTTACGTGTTCTTTTGAATGGCGAGCATCCCAAGTCCAGCCATTTCTTAAGCAATCTTCGAGCCTACAACAGTGCTTTCCAGATGACTTCATTTGGACCTCATCAAGTCACTGAATATGGATTCATGCCGACTTTTAAAATTCAGGGGCAAGTCTACCATCGGATAGGTTCCCTGCTTCCCACCGAAATGCCGAAATTTTTGCAAATATATTTCATTGCAGATTTTGCTGAACAGGCTAATGTCCGATGCCGGCAAATTCCTAATTTAGACTTGAGCCTTATAAGGGCATTACAAAACACTCTGCGCAGTGTCAACCCATACGTTACCGATTTCAAAACCACTCTGGAATCGGTGCCTGAACACGAGCGCAATAATTTTAAATTCGTTATTAGCGTAGACAAATGACCGACCGCAGTCCATCCAGGACGATATAACACACCAACGTCAAACGAGGTTGACCAGGAATGCGACAAAAGACATTGTTTTACGCACACGTGATGATCGCCTGCAGCGTATCAGCGAGACACATCGCGCTTATGATACCCTACAGTATCTCCCAATGTTTTGTCGCGGAGAGGATGGCTACCACTTTGCCGTATACAATGTAGACCCGCAGACAAGTGCCCCAAATTATACCAAAAAGACTTCCGCCCTCCAGTTTTACAGTTACATTATTCAGCTCCGTTCCAACGACAACTCTCATCTCCATTATTACCGTGCACTCTTTAGTCAATTTGCAATATTATTTTTAATTCAGTGTACCCCTGGGATTCACTGCGAAATTACGATTACGGGAAGAAAAGTTTTTTCACAGACACAGACCAACTAAAGTATAAGAGATATAAAAATGGTGCCATAGCAAAAAATATTCCACGTGAAGAGCATTTTCTGCTGTGAGAATAAATTGAAGATCTGGAACACCTGTTGTGGAACTCCAAAGCCCAGCGACACTATAACATATATAAGAATGACGTCTTAGCAAAAGTGTTTAGTCTGATGGGCATTTCCTGTTTACTTACAAAAATGAAAGATCTGGAACGTCTCGAATCGTCCCGTCCCCGGGAAAACAGCGTGATGCGCGAGACGATTCTCTTCTTTTAGAATTCGACATCAGACGTTTCAGATCTTCGATTTTGACGACCCCGTTGTCTCTGGCATAAGCAACAGGATCCGCGTACGAAGTCGCGGGTAGAAGCTAGTCATTACATAAATTTCTATCACATAGAATAATTTCAGATTTTTTTCTTTGCAAACTTCGGAGATAAGGGGGTGTGCAGAACGCACCTCTTTTATAATTGTCTTTGTTTTTTTACTTTTTTCTATTGTCTTTTTTATTACTTTTGACATATTAAAAATCGATTTTTATCTAGTACTACCACGAACCAGCGCCTATTCATTTCGGTAGTTAATATCCGGGGGAACGGTATTTTTTTTTACATTTTTCATGAAAAGTCAAAAACTATGCGGCCTAAAAAAAAGAAAAAAATTTTTTGAGAATGTGCAAACAGCGTTCTTTCATATACCCCACATGCCCTAGTAGCCCCACTTTTAATTTTTAAGACCCCCTTTCAGTACCTGTTGCACAAAAAATATAAATATTTTTATTTCTTTCTTATTTGCAAAATAGTTGAGTAAACATCATCTAAAACTATTCCAAATTCCAAGTTGATAGCATTAGTAGTTCTTGAGATATCCAGCTGTAACAGACAGACAGACAGACAGGGGACAACCATAAGGGTTTCTTTTTTACCATTTTGGTACGGAACCCTAAAAACACCCGACAAAAAAATAAAAAATGCTTAGTAAAAAAAATCCGACTGCAACTAAAATGTTTAAAACAAATCACTTTTCAAGCAGTCTAGTCTATTTTAATTCAATCTCGATGCCACCACAGCTTGAAAATTGAGCTTGTTTTATTCTTTTTAGTTAAAATTGGTTTTTTTTTATTGTTTTTTATTTAACACGTTTTAATGTGTTATATTTGTGGAATAGTTTCCTCGAGCCCTTTATTTTGATACCCCACAATATGTAGAGTAGGTACTGTAGAGGCTTTAATCTGACATGGTATTCGCATGTAACCGAAATAATGAAGAAACGTGAAACGATTGCGTGAAGGTTTGTGTGTTTTATTGTAGGAGAGGCACTTTAATGAAACACTCGTCCTACTACTCGGTGCGCCTACAGAGGCCTTAGTGCGAGTTTTTATACTTACTCGATCACGTTAAAG
Organism: Cosmia trapezina; assembly: GCA_905163495.3. NCBI lineage: Eukaryota > Metazoa > Arthropoda > Insecta > Lepidoptera > Noctuidae > Cosmia > Cosmia trapezina. Next base: position 10,555,306 of record LR991030.1, read on the forward strand.
TAAACTTCAATTTGTACTGAAATTGAATAAGCTCCGTCTGGTGACTATAATGGGAAACACAATTATTTCATACGAATTGACGTACGTCAACGTTAACGTAAACGCGATCGAGTAATAGAAACTCGCACTAAGGCCACAGTACCTACTAAACATTTATTTTTCAAGACCTCAGACTAAATAAAAAACCCGGACATAGCGCTGCGAGCAATACAGTGAAGCATGCGTAGAATTACACCTCGGTCTGCGCATACACGCTCACATGCACACATTTACACCAAACTACAATTAAGGCGCAGATTTCCGGAAAACGATCAAAAAGGTGGTTTTTAAAGCTGTGTATCTCATAAACCGTAAATAATTTTGACATGTAAAAAAATATGATATTTTCAAGTCCTTTTCGCATACAGTGATGGAAGCCAAAACATAATTAAACATACTTTAATGCACCAAAAAAATCTTTAAACATACCTCCTAATAATCTTTAAAAGCTGTTTATCCCTTCATTAGCAATTATAATTATAATTAAAAATATACCATGAAATGTCAAATTCCAAACTGCATCCAGTGATGGATTACTTTTTATTAAATAGTTAATTTCTAATTTTATACGATTTTATTTGCACTTTTACGACATAATTCCGATGCGCGTGAGAATCTTCTATCTCGTGCGTCAAACTAGACAGCCATAAAGCCATTTCACTTACACACCGAGCTAAACCAAGCTTGGAACCAGGGCCTAACTAACACCTCACTAAGTGCACAGGCACACACACCATGTTTACGAAACCCGAAATGTGAGGTCTCACGTCACTGTTGACTGCGCTATGTCTTGGTTTTTTATTTAGTCTAAGTTCAAGAAAGACATAATGATTTTTAATTATGTCTGAAATCCGCTATTTTGATTGTTTAAGAATAAAACATAGTCTACAACTATCGGGCGACGAGTTGATAGACACCTCATGTATCCATTCAGCCGTTAGGATGCTTAGGGCATAAAGAATCTCACATACATACATACACACACCCTTATATACAGATACATAGAGATATGCATGAAAAACATAACCCTGTCATCATGAAACATAACATAGTCGCGCAGTCGGGTTAAAATTGATTCAAAAGATGTAGGTGTTTTATATTGATTCCCAGTTTACTTTGTAGTGGTATGTTTACCCACACATGTACACCACTTGCGAGCTTATAAGTGCCTATGACGTTGCACCGTCAAGTTAAGTTCGAAGTCACGCGTCTCCGTGACAACACATATACCTAGTCGGTTAATATCCGTTACTCGCATCAATCATTTATTGTAACATTTTACCGTGTTTAGTTGTAACAAAATTTATACATTATATAATTCATAGTTTAACATAGAATGGACATTTCATTTCATCTCACTATAATAGAACCTATATCACGTCCCAACAAAAGTTCTATATTGGTGACCCCGACGTGAATGAAATAATACGGTTCCATACTTTGATCCGCGAGTGCAATTACGTTCAATACAGACGTAGACTTTATTTAGTGTTGTTACTGTGAACTATACCAAACCTTCAAAATGGTCAACCCTAACACTGTTGCTGCCAGTGAACATAAAGTTACCATAAATCCCGAGCACACAGCCACCACGGCTGCCGCCGCACCTGATAGCGTCAACGCACCTCAACAAGCTGGTCCGTGTTACACCATAGACCAGCACCAGCAGCCAGAGACGGGGACGATCACTATCAACTCCCGCATCGCCGACTTCTGGACAGCGCGTCCGCGACTATGGTTCCATCAGTTTGAGGCCATAATCGGTGCACAAAAAGCAGGTGACTTGCATAAATATCAATTAGTTATAGCTAAGTTAGGTCGAGATGAATTGGGTCAAATTAGTGACATTCTTGAGAACCCGCCCGTGAACGGTAAATATATAGCACTGAAGGACAGGTTAATTTCGTCCTATGAAGAGTCCGAGTCCAAGCAATTACATACGTTGCTTACGAAAGTCGAGCTAGGGGATCAACGACCCACTCAACTTCTTCGTAAAATGCGAGAGCTTGGAAGTAACAAAATTCCCGAGGATACAATCAAAATTTTGTGGTTAGATCGCCTGCCTCAAACAGTCCGTGTAGTAGTTACTGTCTGCGATGTAACGTTGGACAACGTCGCAGCAATTGCTGATAAGATAATGGAAACTTCACGGTCATCTGAAGTCTGTTCGCTAAATCCGGTCGCTATCCCTAGACATTCAACGGATCAACAATTTAATAATTTAATTAAAGAAATTGCCGCGTTAAACACAAAAGTTAATGATCTACAAAACACGCGCCAGAGCACAAGTAGGAGTCGTGGCAATTATCAGTCGCGATCACGGTCACGATCACGCTCTCGGTATCTTGACAATCAAGACAGATACAGGCGTCAAACAGCGCAACCGGGAGACAAAGATTTTAAGTGCTTTTATCATTATATTTATGGAGATAACGCCAAGAAATGCGGCGACGAGCAATGCATCAGAAAGGCGTTAAACTAAACCCGACACCTGCCTTGGCGAGAGTAGGTGTCGAAGGAACATCTCGCTTGAGCGTCACCGACTGGAAAAGTGGTACGCATTTTCTTATTGACACTGGCGCTGATATTTCAGTTATTGCCTACAAAAACGTTAATCGTCAACCCGCTGATTTTACTTTATTTGCTGCTAATGGGACCACAATCAAAACATATGGGACTCAGAAGATGACTTTGGACCTTGGCTTACGTCGAGCTTTTACCTGGGAATTTGTCCTGGCTGATGTACAGCGGTGCATTATTGGGGCAGATTTCCTATCCAAACATCAATTGCTTGTTGATCTTCACGCAAAAAAGTTAATTGACAAAGTCACACTACTCTCTAGGTACACTAACGTAGAAGATGCCTCAAATATTCCTACAATTAAGGTCATCGACTCGGATAATAAGTATCATCGCATTTTAACAGAGTTCCCAGACATCACTAAGAGCGAATGTTTCAAGGACCCACCCAAGCACAATGTAACGCATCATATATGTACCCATGGCCCACCTGTTTATGAAAAAGCACGTCCACTTAACGCTGCAAAATACAAAGCGGCAAAGGATGAATTCCAACGAATGGTAGATTTAGGAATATGCAGACCGTCATCCAGCCCATGGGCAAATGCTTTACACGTCGTTCAAAAGAAAAACGATGAATTACGACCGTGTGGTGATTATCGTCGTTTAAACGCTATCACCGAGCCCGACCGCTACCCGATTCCTCGTTTAACGGATTTCACATACATCCTCAAAAATAAAAAAGTTTTATCTAAAATTGATATTAGACGTGCTTACCATAACATAAGCGTCGCACCTGCGGACATACCGAAAACCGCAATAATAACTCCATTTGGTCTGTTTGAGTTTACAAAAATGAGCTTCGGTCTGAGAAACGCTGCGCAGACGTTTCAAAGATTTATCAATGAAGTTTTGAAAAATACTCAAAATACGTTTTGTTACCTGGACGATATACTTATTGCTTCAGAATCAGAAGAATGTCACATTCATGATCTCAAAGAAGTGTTCAAGCGACTTAGTGAATTTGGCGTCACAATCAACACGTCTAAATGCGAATTTGGAAAATCCGAAATTACATTTCTCGGTTATCGCGTTAGCTGTGATGGCATAAGGCCGGACGAAGAAAAGGTCAAAGCTATCAATAACTATCCACAACCTGAAACCATCGAAGAACTGAGGCGCTTCCTCGGTCTTATAAATTTTTACCGAATGAGCATTCCTAAAGCCGCCGACACTCAAACTATCTTAGACAAATACTTACACAATGCTAAGAAAAAAGACAAAACAAAAATCGCTTGGACCGAAGAAGCAATCACCGCATTTAATCAATGCAAACATCACATAAGTGAAGCTGTCACTCTCACGCATCCAGACTCATCATCCAAACTTATTTTAATGACCGACGCAGCGAATACCTGCGTTGGCGCAGCACTTCATCAATTAGTCAACAAACGGTTAGAGCCACTAGGATTTTATTCGAAAAAACTAAGTAGCGCCCAGACAAAATACAGTACCTACGACAGGGAATTATTAGCTATTTACATGGCAGTAAAACACTTTCGGTATATGATTGAAGGGCGTGATCTCACAGTGTTAACCGATCACAAGCCGTTAATATTCGCTTTATCGAAGAAAGAATCGAAATCCGATCCACCAAGACGTCTTCGTCAATTAGATTTTATTTCTCAGTTTTGCAACAAAATTGACTACGTTAAGGGCGAGCTCAATAATGCCGCCGACGCTCTTTCGAGAATAGAAGAGGTTTTTCTACATGATATTTTCGACTATGAAGAATTATACAAAAGCCAAGTCGAAGATACGCAATTATCATTACTAAAACAAAAACCTAACTTGGAATTTAAATTGTTCCGCATGCCATATGCAAATCATGAGCTTACGTTCGAAACATCAACGTCATCAGCGCGACTTTATTTACCGTTGGAGTTTCGAGAAAAAGCGATTTCAAGTGTCCACGCACTTAATCACCCTGGGGTAGCCGCTACGCGTCGCCTTATCGCGCAGCGCTATTTTTGGCCTAACATGAACACTGACGTTGCAAACTTTGTAAGAAGTTGCATTAAATGCCAGAAATGTAAAGTACAAAGGCATACAATTACACCTCTAGGAGAGTTCGAAAGGTCAGACCGTTTCGAGCATGTGCATATAGATATAATTGGACCATTACCACCTTCCGAAGGATACACCTACTGTGTCACAATGATTGATCGTCATACAAAATGGCCTGAAGTCGTTCCTGTAAAAGACATAAGCGCTGAAACCGTCGCGAAAGCTCTACTCGAGCATTGGATAGCACGTTTTGGTTGCCCTGCAAGAATAACTTCGGATCAAGGTCGTCAATTCGAATCCAATCTTTTCAAACAGCTGACCAAACTACTTGGAATAGAAAAGATTAGAACAACAGCATACAATCCAAAGGCAAATGGACACGTCGAAAGGATGCATCGAACGCTAAAAGCTTCCATCATGACACGTTGCGATAATAGCAGTCAATGGTCACAACAATTACCTATCGTGTTATTAGGAATGCGCAATACAGTTAAAGAGGACTCAGGGTACAGCCCTGCTCAGATGACCTACGGTAAATCTATGCGTCTACCGGGAGATTTTTTTGTTCCCACCGAAACAGACATCAACAACACCGATTACACTTGCAAACTCATGGAAACATTAGCGAACCTTCAACCAACCACAAGAAAACAAGCTGATAACAGAAACATTTTCGTGCACAAAGATTTGACTAAATCGGACTACGTTTTCATTAAAAACGAAGTTAAACGTTCGTTAACACCGCCATACGAAGGTCCTTATAAAATACTCAAACGAAGCAATAAACATTACGTCGTTCAAGTAGGTTCTCGAGAAGTCACTATTTCTCTCGATCGTCTCAAACCTGCTTATGTTATAATTAATAGCCCTGCACTTCAGTCGCCACATGAAGTTTTTATTTCGCCTAAAACAACTGTGATAACACCGGTTGGAACCAAATCGACCTCACTTGACAAAACTGAGCCATCTGTCACTACAAGATCGGGTCGCGTCGTGAAAAAGACCGTGAGATTTGCCATTTAAAACATTTTTTGTCGCCAGTCCCAAAGTCATAAAAATATCAAGTGAAATTTGAAGTGCGGTGAAGTGTTCTGTGTTTTAAAATAGACCAACAAAACAAACAATTTTGTGGCGTTCTCACACTAATTATGTCAACTTGTAACGTATTTATTTGTATGTTTTCGTTACCACTTAGTTATATTCTTAAGTTTAAAACGTTTTTGTATAAAACCTTTTTGTGTCAAGTTGTTACCAAATTTATGACCAAATTATTTTAATATTTTTTTACAAAATGTCTTCAGTTTAAGTATCCATTTGTGTAGTGTTGTTTTTATATTAGAAATACCTCATGTTAGCATAGAGTCTTATTGTTTATTAATTTAGGAGTTAGGTATAGTTATACACTTTTACAACAAACCATTTTATTAGGTATTTGCAATGTTTTTACACTTTGGTCATTGCTTTTGATGATATTTTTTTTTTCACCCTTTTATTAAATTGTCTTCATCTAAGGGGGGAGGACATGTAGTGGTATGTTTACCCACACATGTACACCACTTGCGAGCTTATAAGTGCCTATGACGTTGCACCGTCAAGTTAAGTTCGAAGTCACGCGTCTCCGTGACAACACATATAGTCGGTTAATATCCGTTACTCGCATCAATCATTTATTGTAACATTTTACCGTGTTTAGTTGTAACAAAATTTATACATTATATAATTCATAGTTTAACATAGAATGGACATTTCATTTCATCTCACTATAATAGAACCTATATCACGTCCCAACAAAAGTTCTATAACTTGTTATAAAAGTATAATTATTATTACTCTTACCTACGTATAATTTCTCGGTAACTATACAAGGTGCAATTTAAATAACGCACAACCTCTTAAGGGGTCATTGTACTCATCATTATGAACAACTTTTACAAAGGGACCAAACCTGAAATCGCGAACAAAAATTTACTGTTCCCTACATTTATGTTCGCATAAGGCTTCATTTATACCGTATGTTTGTGCCGCAACGGAGCCACACCGGTGCTGCGGTGGTGTGTGTGCGTGTGCGTGTGTGTATTGATACTGAATTATAGTATAGTAATACAACGAGCCGGTGCGTCTCCGGCGTCGAGTATAAAATGTAGGGAACAGCTGCTTTTTTAAATTACTATTTCAGGTTTGGCCACATAGTAAAAGTTGTTCATAATTATGAGAACAATAACCCCTTAAGAGGTTGTGCGTTATTTAAGTTAAACCTTGTATAGGCTATCATAATCTATTTATCTTCTCTATAATTGACGCTTTCCTAAACTACCGTCGGCTAATAGTTGAGCATGCGGCTTTAGTGCTCAAGTTTTACTCGTTATATATTATTTAGGTCGAATATCGAAGGTTGGAGCAACTTCTAGGATAATACAATATGGATAATGTTTGTCTAGATAATGGTTGTTTTAATCCGAAGATAAGTAAAAGCGTGGATGTTGTATAACTTTGTAGTTTGCCTATAACTTGTATCTGTTTTAATAGACTATGTGCAGTCAGGCAAATTCATTGTTATTCAAACTGACACACTACGTCAAGTTGCCGTGGTTATTGGTGGTTGCTTTTTCAATCAACTGTCAAAGAATGACATTTGAAAGAAAAGAAAGAAAGAAAAATAAGTTACCAAAGTAAATAAAATACCTAATAGAAAAATAAAATAAAATAGATCTACATAGATTATAATCACGAGCACAAAACAAAAAAACGTAAAACGAATAAAATAACTTTCATAAAAAAACTGAACAGCTTTTGAAGTCAGTTGCATTGAAAAATTTAAGACACCGACTTCAGAATCTGTTAATGTTTTTTATGAAAGTTATTTTATTCGTTTTAGGTTTTGAAGTCGGTTTTTTTCTATTCACAAAAGGACAAAGGTGAACCAAGACTTTTAGACTGTTAGACCAAAAATGTTGTTATAAAGCCCGAAAAGAAAATTAATATTTTTAGACACATTTTCTCTTTCAAAGTTTTCTTGGAAAAGCGGTCTAACCCATCAAATCACAAGGTTACACAAGATGTCGAAAGTAGGTCGAGTTGATACCGGAAAAGGATATTCCAGGATATTTTAATAGTTAACGTCAACCTTGTGAAAATGCGTCAGCAATAAAATTGAGATTTCTAACGATTTTATGCACAGAGTGATATTACACTACTAAATATCAGTAGGTACTTGACTGATACAGATGAAAGTGTAAACAAACCCTGTTCAGGTTAAATTCCCACTAAAGGGAATTAGTAACGTATCTATTCATCTGTACATATACAGGGTGGTTCAAATAGTGATGTCAAAAAGAAAAATCTGAATTCCTCATACCCAGGGGATATTCGAAAATACCCCATGTAGGTATGTTCCGCGATTTTTTGTAGTTTTCGAGTTATTTTTGTTTTTGTAATTATTTAGAGTTTTCTGCCGGTGGAGCTTGGAAAATTAATACATATTTTTGTAGAGGGCATTTTTCGTTTTTTTTTTGTGACATTATCGTATTGAATGTTACTTTTATGTCACAAAAAAAAATCAGAAAAATATACACCACAAAAAAAGATGTGAATTTTTGAATCTCCACCGACAGAAAACTCTAAAATAATTACAAAAACAAAAATAACTCGAAAACTACAAAAAATCGCGGAACATAGGTACCTAAATGGGGTATTTTCGAATACACGTCGATGTCACTATTTGGACCATCCTATACAAGGTCCCATTAAAATAGGTGGACAAAGTTTCACAGGGTGTTTTACCCATGAATATGAACAACTTTCACTATGGGACTAACTCTGAAATCGCGAAAAAAACACTAAACTCGGCAAAATGGAGGTAGGGAGCAGCAGATTTTTTTTTCGCGATTTCAGGTTTGGTCCCATAGTAAAATTTGTTCAAATTCATGGGTTTCTTTGCAACGCGTTTTTACGAGAGTAATTCGTGCTTACAACAACAAACACAATGGTTGCGGCCAAGAAACAGAAAAAGACCATCGAGTCTATCAACTCCCGCTTGGCCCTGGTTATGAAATCTGGCAAGTACTGTCTTGGCTACTAGCAAACACTGAAGACTCTCCGCCAGGGCAAAGCTAAGCTGGTCATCATCGCTAAGAATGCTCCTCCTCTAAGGAAATCGGAAATTGAGTATTATGCACTCCTGGCCAAAACTGGCGTCCACCACTACAGTGGAAACAACATTGAATTGGGCACAGCATGTGGAAAGTACTACAGGGTGTGCACACTTGCCATCACTGACCCTGGTGATTCTGACATCATCACCACACTGCCTGAGTCGCAGGTGTAGATGTATCTTTAATATAATCTTTAATATAATTTAAGAACACCCTGTGAAAAGTCCATCTATTTTAATGGGACCTTGTATATTATGTCACCGTATAATTATGAACTTCGTTAGTTTAAAATCTAACTCGTGAGATAGTAAATTGTCAAAAACTGGTGACTGTATCATACTGTTTACAATAAAACCTTTTCATTTTTCTATAACACACACAACGAAACGCACACTAATATTACGTCTATACAGGCGAAAGTTTGTGAGTGTGTGTATTTGTATGTTTGTTACTTCTTCACGTTCACACGTCTGGACCGATTTGGATGAAATTTTGTGTAGATAGCTTATACTCTGGTTTAACTCATAGGCTACTTTTTATCCCGGTCTACGTGGGTGAAATCGCGGGGCGCAGCTAGTTAGTCAATTAAAATGTTATAGTGTAGAGTTCAAACATTTGAAACTAGAATTTTAAATCTTAATGTGGGAATAGGTAAAGCTGAAGTGGAACTTTTGGAGGTGTTCCTATGCTACATTTATCGAACATTTCTATTTAAAGCTTCTCTCTTCTAATTATGTGGTTACTTAGCGCTCGCTAATTGCCTTTTAAAGGAAACCCATTTCATTTATGTGGGAAGGTTAAGTCTGAAACATTCTGCTAATAACTTCTTTTTATGTTCTACACGCGCGAGATGTGCTGATTGTGGCTAGAAAGGACTTTTTGCTCTATCAAGGCCCGATTTAAAAAAAAAGAGCTGGTTTTGATGTGTGTGTACTAAACTTTATAGGATTACCCGCTGGGCTAATTTGAAAATTTCATCAAAATCGCTCCAGCCGTTTCGAAGTCCATAGGGGACATACATACACACATCGATTTGTATATTATGTAGATTTATTGTTGTTTCGAGTGTATTTTTCTTATGAACAATTTAGCGCTGGCTCAAATACTTTTTTTTCTTTCTTCTTTCTCAAATACTTTTTTTACAAAAAAGTATGTTTATTAAATAAAATGCTTTGCATTCTTAAAATGTTTTTTGGCCGAATTGTTGATAGATGTGCTAGGTACGATTCTAAACTATAAATATACTTTCAGATAGGTACAGTTTCTCAATAAATGTACCTACCGAAGTGAAAATTTTTACTTCGGTCCATTTATTGAGCGATTTTTTTCGGTGATTTTTTAAAGGATTTTATTTAATAAATATACTTTTTTGTTAAAAAGTAATGATTTGACTACCCATTTGTAACAGAGTCCTTAAGGTTTTCGATCCATATAGACTGGAGGTGCCAGCCAAGCTTGCTCAAGGAATCGTCTGCTCCAGCGGCCATTGTATCTTCGACAGATATGACCGTCCCACTTCAGCTTGCTAGCTTTGCAAGCAATGACGGTAAATCCGGTTCTTTTCCGGATAGGTACCTACTTACCTACTTATGTTGTCCCGGATCTTTTTCTGAGTGACGTTGAGCTGGGGCTTATTTGGTACAAAATAAGGTAAGGATCTATACTTATACTTACATAATAATATTTCCTACTAAATAAACATCAAAATTTGAATACTCCACCTTTATACGATCATAATTATTCGGCTTATTATTTTAATTAATTAATTAATGTGGCACTCGTGTACGGTAGCTACTTACCTTACTATTCAGGATGCCGATTCAAAACCATAATATCCATACTAATATTATAAATTCGAAAGTAACTCTGTCTGTCTGTCGGTCTGTTACCTTTTCACGCCTAAACCACTGAACGGATTTCGATAAAATTTGGCAAGGCTATAGATGGTATCCTGGGGACGGACATAAACTACTTTTTTTTGTTTTTTTTTTTTTTTTTTTTTTTTTTTAAATAACCCTACAGGGGGTGATATAGGCCCGGCTTGGCCAGAGCACCGCCGTGTTCTCACGGAGGCGATCGGCGGCGGCGATCTGTCGTGTCCGAGCCTGGTTCAGGCCATGGTGCGGAGCGAGAGTGCATGGGAGGCCGTCACCTCCTTCTGCGAAGCGGTGATGCTCGCGAAGGAGGAGGCGGAACGCGTGAGGGAGAGGCAGCCTCACGCCCTCAGTCGCCGCAGGAGACGCCCTGGGCGGCGGGAATTGCATGGCGATTTCGAGTCGACGGCGCATTGTGTTCCACGCGCGCCTCAAAGAGATGTCAGCAAGTGATGGGGTCCAATAGGGCCGACGCCGCTGGGGTCGCGGGTTGTTTTAAGAAGATACCGTGGCCCCGGCATAGGCAACTGAAGGAACACGGGTGGGTTTTAGTCAGTAAAAGTCTGACACGCCCTTCCGCTCCACCCAGAGCGGGAGAAGTTATTTGATGATTTCCCACCCTCAAAAAAAAAAAAAAAAAAAAAAAGGGAAACCCAGTATTTCTTAAGTTAGGGATAACAAATTTATACTATTGGTAGGAAATTAAGAAATATGCGGTTCAGCGGTTTTTAAAAATCATCCCCTAAGTGGGTAAAATAGGGGTTTATTTTAAAATTTACAAAACTGCACGGATTTCGATAAAATTTGGCAAGGCTATAGATAGCATCCTGGGAAAGGACATGGGCTACTGTTTGTCTTAAAACATAATCCTACAAGGGGTGATATAAGGGATGAAAGTTTGTATGGGATACCCAGCATTTCTTAAGTTAGGGATATGAAATTCAATCAAATTCAAAAAATATGCTTTTGGTAAGAAATAAAGAACTATATGGTACAGCGTTTTTGGGGGGGTACAATAGGGGTTGACAAATGTTTGTGTACCTACCTCTTTTTAAGAGATTTAAGGGATTGGAAATGTAGTCATAGTTCGAATCTTGAGGTAACATTTAGTCTTTATTTCATTCGACGTTTTTACGAGGAAATTATTTGAACGAGTGGACACTCGGATTTTAAGTAATTATCAAAGTCCCCCCGCCGCGTAAGTCTGTCTGATTGAATGCGATCATGTCAAAAAGTACCGAACGGATTTTCATACGGTTTTCTCCAATGAACGGAGTGATTCAGTGTAATTCATTACGGTTTTGTGTAAATTTGCTGAAATATGACGACGACTGTTGAAGATGTCGGAAAAATCATGCCGACTGGTAGCTTTATGCCTACTATACACGGTAGCGATATATCGTAGCGATTTGAGTTTGCACAGTTATATCGGACGGCCCTATGTTTTCCACATGAACGTTCCCATGGGATATTTTCCGACATCCACGCGGGCGAAGCCGCGGGCAAAAGCTAGTTATTATTATAAGCGAGGGAGTATAAACAACCTATACATACATATACAGGTATAACATAGAATTATGATATGCGCTTAATTATGTATGTTACTGTCAAACATTCAATAGAGGTAAATGCTTTCTTCCTAGATCTGAATAACAAAACAACATAACATCATTATGTCTGTGTTCTCCGCAGGGTTAGGCAGAGGCACTCGCTATTTAGATCTGAATATTTTTGGCAATAAATTATGAGGAGAAGGATCTTCAAGGTTGAGTATACAATGCGTGCCACGAAAGATGAGACTTGACGAGCGCAGTACCTATCGCGCCTCCCGCGCTCTTTCCGCCGCCCCGATGACGACCGGTCCTTTCTCGTCTCAGACCTCATACCGCTAAAGAGATCGGAATAATCAGAATCAGATAATTTAATCTACTGCGTAAGTTAAACTAAGACTTATCTTTCATAGCACGCATTATACCTACCTATAAATTCTTCATATGAGTGGCTAAAAAATAACAGCCGCACGGGTCGATTCAAGGTTAAGCTATGCTTGCCGCGGTCAGTTCGCGGACGGGTGACCATTCATTACCTACATATCGGGACCACGCCGCGCTGAGCCTCGGAAAGCACACTAACCCGTTGGTCCCAGCTGTCATTCGTAGATCTTTGATAGTCGTTAGGGGTAGTCTGAGGCCCAAATGTCTGACAACCATTCTTAACAAGGGGTATGCTGTTACCCAGTAACTAGGTCGTGGAGTTCAGACAGGTAGTCGCTCCATATAAAATACTAGCTATTCAGTTGCATCCAGTTAGGCTGGAAACATATTTTCATTTGTAAAATGTCACTTAAGGTTCGTGAAAACGGGTATAAGTGTGTTATGGTATGATTCCGAACCACGCTGCACGCAGCAGTGCTGCCGTACATTTTCTACAGGTTCATATGAGATTACATTCCGAGCAACAGCGGCAACGTCGCGGCAGCACTGCTTTGTAAATAGTGACGCAACAGCACAGCAGCGGCGGAACTGCTGCGTGTAGCGGGGTTCGAAATCATACATTAATTGAATAGTTTTAGAAGCGTAAAACCACCAATTTTCAAAACTCCCGAAAATCTTCCGATCTCGGCAGCACGCAGCAGTCCTGCCGCATCAGTGTTGTTGCGTCACTACTGGTCCCCATACATTTTCTATAGGATTATATGAGATTACATTCCGAGCACGGCAGCAATGTCGCGGCAGCACTGCTTTGTAAATAGTGACGCAACAGCACAGCTGCGGCAGGACTGCTGCGTGCTGCCGAGATCGGAATCATACCTTTAATTTTACAAAAAAATCGGCCAAGTGCGTGTCGGACCACGCACAATGAAGGGTTTCGTAGTTGGGACGAATTTATTCCAAAATCAAACTTAACGTTGCAGTTGAAAAACATATGTTCTCCCACACATTGATATTTGTCACGGTCAATTCTTCAACTGCAAGTGTAAGTTTGTAATCTCAAAAATTTAGGTGATAAAACCACAAATTATCGGTTTTCGGACTTTTTCCATTACCTACTTGTGACATGAAGCATGAGACCTTGCTTCTTGCCAGAATTCATGATTCTTGGTCAATGGTGATTTATTTGCGAGTATCAAAATATGTCGCATATAATGGCCGTATTTCTTTATTGCGTTGCCTTAGAAGCTTGATTTTTTTAAAGCTCCAAGGGTTTGTAGACCGTATTTGATGATATTAATATCAACTTGATACCTCCACGCGTTCCTGACAAAAAGGGTCTTGACAGACAGACAGACAGACAGACGGACAACGAAGTGGTCCTATAAGGGTTCCGTCTTTTCCTTTTGAGGTACGGAACTCTCAATATAAAGTATTGGAAATTTTCTCTAATTTATTTTATTACAGAAATATTTTTATTGTAAAATGAGTCGGAAAACAGATATTGTCAAAAAACAGTTTTTGGGCGCCATTTTCCCAATATGGCGGCGAGCGGCAAAGATACAAATGAACTTCGAAAAAAAAAACTATCTAGGTAACTTCTTTTTTGTCCCTTCTCCTTCGTGGCTTTATGTATGATGTTCTTCCACTTCGTTTGGTTCTCCGTTCTCTCACAGCGGCGGCTGCTGTACATAGGCCTCACGAATTCACGACACAATAACTAAACAACGTTGTTGGAAACGTTTGCTCCTTGTTTTGACTATTCTAGAGTTTCCTACAAAATTGTTCGGGCAATCTCAGTAACACAATACGTAAACGTTTGCGTGACGTAGCCCTGTTATCGTTTCTAACCATGGGATACCTATTCGTTTTCCCATTGTTTGTGTTAAGGAGGTATCAATGGCAAAGTACCCCGCATGGTAACGAAATTATCTGAGATATCATTCAACGGCTCTTATGCATTGTTTTGAAGAATTGGGTCGTTGTTTTATAGAGGCATGAGGAACAGGGTGTAAAGTTCACTCATCCTCCATAGAAAAGGGAGGATCCTCCGACCAGACAGGTGTTGTGTCTGGTGGGCAACTGTTTATAAAGGGCCAATTATTATTATGCTTTGAGATATTAATGTATGAGGTTATAAGGTAGCTATTCCTGTAACTGACTTCCTCGTTGATCCTCGATCATCCTCCTCTCCTCGTTGATCGTTGTTCCTCGTTGAGCAATCGATGCTGCTGAGCATGAGCGCCTGGGTTTGATTCCCAGCGGGGCAATTGCGTAACACATTATCAATAGGAATCGGTTTCATTTTCACAGTTAACAACATTCATTGCGTTATTTACGTTGCCGAGCAGACAAATTTTTCTAGCATATGAAGCAATGGATTAGCAATTTGCTTCAAAATGATTCAGATTACAATTGATAGTGTGTTATGCAATTAGGGTGCTGGTTGGGCAAAGCGTTAAATATGGTTTTTCCATCGGGTATTTCTCAGTAGCAGCCCGAAGTCTGGATTTGTGCCCGGTTGATGGCAATAACCCCTATTGAATGGGACCAGAAAATAACTGGCAAAATGTAGGTTTATGTACACCTTTGCTTAACCCCTATTGTTGCTATTCCTGTAAAAAAGTGTGAGTTCTGTGAAGGTACATATTAATGTTTCTAAGCTTACTGTTTATCCTTTGTCTAACACCAGCATATGTGTGTGTGCCACCCACTCCTCTATTACAAAGAATTGTGTTGGCCTACAATAAAAAATAAGGACAAGAATTTTCTTTATCGTCCAGTTTTCCCAACAACGTATGATAGTTCATTGTCCGCTCATTTGAAATGCCATTTACTTGCCTACCACCAGATTCATCCATTTTTATGGTGGCCATTTTGGTAGGTAAGTAGGTAATTGACGAGGAATCCAATATCCATACAAAACAAACATAGTTATTATAGATGTAAGTACCTAATGAATCGATGGCCCTATTTCTAGTCACTTTTCTGAGGCCCTCAAATCTGACTATGATGAAAAAAATGCAAATATCTTTCTTCTATAAAAATAGAAGTCCTAACTGACTGACAGACTCATCAACGCCCAGCCCAATCCCTTGAACCTAGAAAGCTGAAATTTTGCACAGAGGTTCCCTTTATAATGTAGACAAGGAATAAGGAAAGATTTCCCGGTAGGACGTTTCCGTGGGATATTTTCCGACATCCACGCGGCCAAAGCCTCGGGCAAAAGGTAGTTATTAATAAACAAGTCGTGTGCTCGATGGAATTTCCCCTTGGCAAAAAAAGACGAACTTCCATACAAACTTTCATGCCCTATTTAACCCCTTTAGGGGGTGAATTTTCAAAAGTCCTTTCTTAGAGCTCAACTCCGATAGAAGAGTAACATGCTTCTAGACTCAGCATAATAACTCTGGAGATATGGAACATTTTGAAACAAAGGTTTTAAAATGTTCCATATTTCCAGCGTTTTTGGCATTAACATCGAACTCGCTATGGATTCGAACTTATTATTGTTTTCCTAGTTAGTAACTCTACTACTACAGCATCCCTAGAAACTTCCATCCAGAACAAGCTATACTTAATTTGTCCTTGTAATAGCAACAATCGACAACTGTAGGATCAGAACGTGACTCGAATAGCTAGGTATTGCGGCCTTCGACTAACATAGTTAGGTCTTGCCTACTTAATTTAGTCCGTTTCCCCTCCGACGAGTCTGTCCGACGTTTCTCGTTTTCCGACGTCAATACTGACTTCTGAGATGCGTGTTATCCTTAACATATATTGAATAATACATACCCAGTTTGCATGACAAGTGAAGCCGACTGATAGCAATGCGAATGGTGTAGGTACGACGCACCTTCGTTATGTTGAAGTGTGTCCCCTCACTAATTTTCTTCGGTTGGTTTATTGATAGATAAAGTTTGGCATTTTTATTTCCTTTATTAAAATTACATATTTTTTTAATGACTAGCTTTTGCCCGCGGCTTCGCCCGCGTGGATGTCGGAAAATATCCCAAGGGAACCTGCTACCGGGAATTCCTTCCTTATTCCTTGTCTACATTATAAAGGGAACCTCTGTGCAAAATTTCAGCTTTCTAGGTCCAATGGTTTGGGCTGGGCGTTGATGAGTCAGTCAATCAGTCAGTCAGTCAGTTTCTTCTTTTATATATTTAGATATATTCTCTTTTTATTTATATATATAAGATAGATATAGTAATTGTAAAATTACATATCCAGTTCAGGTAGGTATTAAGTTTAAGCGTTAATTAATCTCCTTTGTGCGTATATCGACATTATTCATGAAACCTCTGAAACTGCTTTCATAATAATCGAAGCGTTCTACTTATATATAAAATTGGGTCAATATTCGCGTACAAACGGAGAGGGAGCGCGAAAAGTTTATCCTAAAACAGTAATGCCACGAAATAGATTCTTAACCTATTTCGCTAGTGAGTCTACAGCTTCAAGTACTGCGACACAGCCGTTTGTGACCATTCGATAACGTAAAAAGATTGTAAGAAAATTAGCTGGACGAAAGGTCATGCCCTGGGCATTTTCTTTATCTCTACCTTTTTGCTAATCTAATTGATATCTGAAGCAGACAGTTTGTTCTTTTTAGTCTCTCTTCTTGTTTCGTCTTTACAGAACTTCATATTTGTTGTTGTAATGTGTCAAAACGTGATGAGTGATACATAAGTAACGTCTGCGTTTGCTTTTTATGACTTTCAAATCATGCAGGTCATTTAGTCGTAAGCACTCTGAAAACGAACGCTCTTTTTTACGAGTTACGAGCTTATTCTGAAATTGGGAATCGGGGTTATTTCAATAAAATCGGATCAAATTAAGGTTTCGTGTGAACAGGATACTGGAAATAAAAGTAGGCTACAGCGGCGGTCGTTCGTTTTGCAATCGTGAATCGAGTGTTTGTGTCGGTGCGGCGTGAAGTGTGTTGCGTGGCGCGGCGCGGCCTGCGCGGCGGCGCGCGGCGTCGATAGCGCACCGGCCTGACGTCGCCGCGCTCCCTGCCCCCGGGCCCCGCAGGCCCCGCGCCCCCGCCCCGCGCCCGCCAGCGGCGCACGTCACACTCGACACCCGCGACACCCTCGGCACCCGAGCCGAGCCGCGCCAACCACCACACCACGACGCGCACCATCACCCCCGTGACTGTTTACTGTGAACCCCATCAAGACATAGCCCCAGGAACCACCCAGTGTCGCGATCTGTGCAAAATCAGTATCTGGTGAAAACAAACACATCACAAGGCATTAGCGCAGGCGCGCCGCAAGCGGACATGATGAGAGCGGCCATCTTGGCCGAGGACGCACTTTCGCCTCGCCCCAGCTTCAAAGCTCGTTTTGAAAGCTCCACATAAGCTGTAAGAAACAAGCGATGCGTCTTGAAGCAGGATCCGCGGCGTGCGCCCTCTGAGGCCGCCCCGCGCCGCTATCGATCCGGTAGCGTCATGGCGCCCGCGGAGTGAATGCGGACATCGGGACAGCGCCGCAGCCCCCGAACGCGAGCGGAGCGCCCGCCCAGTGATAGTGCTAGAGTGGTCGCGCGGCATGTGAGACAGAGTGTTGGCGTGGTTGGGAGGGCGCGCGGGCGGCGGCGGGCCCGGCTGACCGCGCGCCATGGGCGAGGAGTACGCGCGCTCACCTTGCGAACGTTTCCCGGCGACGGGCGCGTTCAGCGTGGCGCCACCGGAGAGGCTCAGCCCGCCGCCGCCCGCGCCGCTGCCGGATCGGTTCTCAGCGTCCCCGCGGCGGGTGCGCCGCTGTGCCGAGGCGGAGCGAGCGCGGCGGCCGCGCTACGTGCCGCCGGCGGCGCACGTGCCCGTGGAGCGCTACGTGCCGCGGCCGCCGGCGCCGCTGCGGCCCCCGCCGCCGGTGTATTGCGGGCTGGCGTGCAGGCCACCGCCAGCAGCGCCGCGCAAGTGCTGCGGGCCGGCGTGCCGCGAGGACATCGCGGGCTCGCCGCCGCCGTCCCGCTACGTGGAGTACGTGGGTGCGGCGGCCGCGCGGCGCCTGGCCTGCACGCCACCGCCGCCGCCGCCACCCGCGCTGCAGCTGCCGTGCGAGCCGCAGGAGCCCCCGTGCTGCGTGCAGGCTCGCAGGCGACCGCAACCACCACATGATTGGTAAGTACCTCGCCAGAATGGAAACACAATAACATCACCATTTATGAGTTATGTCCGATACGAAAATGTTTACTTACCTCCACCCATAACAATCTCTGACTACCCTCTTTCAACCAAATTATCAGATGTATGTGATGACGTTAATTTTGATGTGATTTCTAATGGAAATAGCAAATCAAGTGAAGCGAAATTTACAAACTTGTATATAACTAGATGCGCAATAGATCTCGCACACTAACTGCGTAAATCTAAACATTAGCGCCACCAAAAGCGTTTTTAATAATTCGCCGATGATAGCAAGAGCCGCTAGCCGGGCCGTTATAATTGGTTAATATTTTGCGGATGATGCCGATAACGTGTGATTGATGGCGGCTGGCTAACGATCGACATTTGTGAGCTACTCACATGTACGCACTGATTAGCTCCTCGCCAACGTATTCGGCATTTCACTAAATATTCGGCGAACATTTCGACATCTACGTGTGTTGGTTTGTATTGTTGTACCTATTTCTATATAGGAACGTAGTTTTCGGTCCCTTTATATCTCTCGAACCTTTGATGTCGAGGACCAATCTTTCATTAAGAAAAGCTAGCGTTTTCTCTATCTAAGTATAACTTTTGTGACGTCATCTCTTCGTTCTTTTCATATTGCTACGAACGATGAAAACATAATATTTTGTTCTTGACAATTATATTCACAATCAGACAATAACTGACCACCGTTTTTGCAATTATTCTGTGAACAATTCAAACGCAAAATTATTTTAGTCTGCATTAAGCTTTTGGAATTGTACCAAAATTGGTTAGTGTCCTACATAGTTGAGTTTTACATTGTTGCATCGTAAATCCTAGTAGCTTTGATAGTGATTACATAGGCTACTTTTGTGTATGAAATGTTTTTAGACTAAGGGCCTGTTTCAGCACCTACGATTAAGTTCCTATTAACTTACTTGGCAGATAATTTCATACAAATTCTGTTCAATTTGAATTTATTCGGTGAGTAGTGGCTATTCGGACATCGTGAAATTGGCCCTATGTGTGATGTGTTCCGTTTTGGCATTGACTGTGCTTGTATTGATTTTATGTATTCAACATAAACACGAAGTATATTTACTTTGTGCTTCTGTAGCCAAAATTGGTAGCTAAATGGCAAAAACGGAACCCTTATAATTTTGGTGCTAATAATGTGCAAAAGAACATTAATTTATGGGTTCAGTTCGAGCTGAAAAGAAAATCAGTAAGTACCTAACTTACGGGAAACAGTAGTAGGTACCTACCTACTCAGGTATATGAAAATCCGTTATGGAAAATTTTACTTTGACAATGTGTTTAGCTACTGCCATTGTCGATCGTATAGACTAACTAGCTGTGGTTTCACCCGCGTAGACCGGGATAAAAAGCCTGTGTGTTTATCCAGGGTATAAGGTATATGCTTACCAAATTTCATACAAATCGGTCGAGCCATTTGAGCGTGAAGAAGTAACAAATATACAAACACACACACATACACTCACAAACTTTCGCCTTTATAATATTAGTGATTTCGTAAGTACAGAGGGAGTATAATAATACCTGTCTGCTTCGTAACGCGAACAGATTTTAATTAAAATATCAGTGTACTCGTAGTTAATAGTTATAGGGACTGTTTAATGAGAAAAAAATTCTATTACCTACTAACTAAGAAGTTTTGTTTTGATTTATGGATGATGTGTGGTAGCCCGCGAAATTCATTTTTTTTTGGGTTTTATTGCAATTTGCAGGTCCGTGTCAGGTTGTATCTTGATGAAAGTATGATGATACGCGGCAATAAAACGTATGTATTTATATAATTTTACCCATCAAAATCATCAATACATCTCTCTAAGTTAGATTTCGTGCAAGATTTCGTTCGTTTGAAGAATCTGACACAGCGCAATCACCTTAAGTACTACTACTATCACGCACAAGGTGCTTACAAAAGTGGCTGAAAACACTTTTTACAGGTACTTATCTAGGAAGGTATTTCATTTTCTTCATTCAACTACCTATAGAGGCTTTGTTGTCCCTCCCGATAAAGAATAGGTACGTTTAAAAAACCTTTCACGAAACTTAGATATTAAATTATAATTCTCTGCTCATAAGTGCTATAAATGTTATTTTCAAAAGGTCTTCTCGAAAATCTCTCAACAATGTAATTTAATGTGAAACTTTTTTCATAAAAAGTTTATTTTTAAGGCTATCATAAAGCACCTAAAGCTTGAAGAGGCAGTGTTACCAACTCCTTATTGAATTTGTTTATTTTAGGTCGATTCATTATTTAAAATTTTATTGATTGACTCTAGTTGAACAATTTTCATGAAGTTTTCATGTTTGTGGGAACCTTTATATTATCATCATCTATATATTATATAAAAGAAAGTCATGTTAGTCACACTATTTATAACTCAAGAACGGCTGAACCGATTTGGCTGAAAATTGGTGGGGAGGTAGCTATGAAACAGGAGACACACATACGATACTTAAAAAAAAATGGATAAAACGTGGTATAACACCGGCTGGACAGATTTAGATGAAATTTTGTGTGTATATTTGAATGGGTTCCTGGATGGTTTGAAAACACAATTGGACCCGGTAGGTGTCGCTGCAGACGGGTTCTAGGATCGCTCAAATAGGACAACGTCTGTCGGGTCCGCTAGTAATAAATAAATTAAAATAATAAATTTTACGTAGACCAAGTCGCGGGCACAAGCTAGTGTTTAATAAAATGTAACAGTAGTTTTGTATATTGTATCTGTAACTAATCGAAGGATATTTACAAGAAAAGTAAAACACAGGTAGGTACGTTAGTTATCGCTACGTATAAGTAGATAATCGCGATAAGATTCGGGCGTGTCATCATATCGCGTATCGTTGCTCCAGTAATAATTATACTGGCATGCCATTTGCATTAGCCAAGTGAACTGTGTTCCCTAGCTTTGTGGATAACAAAAATTCTGTGGTCTGTGTGAGTGTGACTCGAAAAAATGTGTCGTGAATAGTGGTGTGTGGTGGTTCGCATTTTCTCCGTAAGTCCGTGTAAAGGATCTCTATGGATAAAAAGTAAGTGTATTATGTAGTGTGATTATGTGCTGTTCTCAGTGTTTTTGTATACGTTTACAGAGCCGCATCAGAGCTGTGTGTGATCTTTCAAAAACATAACCTCTTCATGATTTACGGGCAAATATTATGTTTCATTTTTGATGATACCTACTGTACAGTTTTTAGTCTAGTTTGTAGAAAATATACTAAATTATAGCAAACTACTGACAACATTTACAGAGTTCAAGTAACTCGTGAGCCTATAGAATGTCGAGTTGGAAAGTTTAGGGATTCTATAGTTGATTTCTTTGAAGAGTTGACATTCTATTACTCTGGGGAAATTGATTTAGGATAACCTGGATAACATAGTCTGCTAGCAAAATTGGAATCGAGTAAATCAGTATATTTGTAGAACTCAGTTAGGTAAAGACTTAGATCAATAATTCTGTAGGTAAAGCAGTTCTATAAACATCTAGGTAGGCTGGAGATGTTGGAAAAAAGTATACAGGATTTATGTCAGAAGTGTGCGGTCATATTTTAGGATGTGGTAGGTACCTACCTACATATCATCAAACTGAACAACATAAATAAATAATCTGCTGTCCCATATTTGGGTCGGCTCAGGCGCAAAACGTCTCTTTCGCATAATGTCGCTTTCTCATAATGTCGCTTTCGCAGAATGAATCCTTCTCAAAAGGTCGATGTCTCTTTCGCAGAATATCTCTTTCGCAAAATGCATAACTTAGAAAAAAAATTAGCCAAGTTTAAAAAAAAACTGTTGTTTTTTTCCAATTTCTTATTAAATGTTTACAAGTTTTACAACATATAAGCTATGTTTGGAGTTTCCTAATGCGACATTTTGCGAAAGAGATATTCTGCGAACGAGGCATCAAACTTTTGAGAAGGAGTCATTCTACAAAAGCGACATTATGCGAGAGACGTTTTGCGCCTGAGCCGGCAGTACCCATAAATATGACCACGAATTTCTGATACATGTTGTATTTAGCTCAAAAAGGGGGGGCTTCGTAATAGCGTTTACTGACTAAAATTAAATCAGAGCTGAACCCTTTATAGTTAGGTACTTACCTACGTGGAGCCCGAAGTGAACTGTTTGCTGACACGACAGTTTTATATTACAGCAGATTTAATTTTGTTTGCCTGCTTAGTAAAAATTTCGATAAATATGTAAACAAATCTGTAGTAGGTAAACCTACCTATTACAGACTTTTATAATAAACTTGTCTTTATTATTTACTAAATTTTGCCCGCGGCTTCGCCCGCGTTGATGTCGGAAAACATCCCACAGGAATACTTCCGGATATACTACCGGAAAATCCATTCTTACTCCTTGTCTACATTATAATGGGAACCTCTGTGCAAAATTTCAGCTTTCTAGGTTCAAGGGTTTGGGCTGGGCGTTAATGAGTCAGTCAGTCAGTCAGGACTTTCATTTTTAGGGTTCCGTACCAAAACGGTAAAAAAGGAACCCTTATGGTGTGACTCAGTCTGTCTGTCTGTCTGTCACAGCTGGATATCTCAAGAACTACTAATGCTATCAACTTGAAATTTGGAAGAGTTTTAGATGACATTTACCCAACTATTTTGCAAATAAGAAAGAAGTAAAAATATTTATAAATTTTTTGTAACAGGGACTGAAAGGGGGTCTTAAAAATTCAAAGTAGGGCTACTAGGGCATGTGGGGTATCATATGAAAGAGCGCTACTTGCACATTCTCAATTTTTTTTAAATTTTTTTTTAGGCCGCATAGTTTTCGACTTTTGATGAAAAATGTAAAAAAAATACCGTTCCCCCCCTTATATCCGAAGTTTGCAAAGATAAAAATCTGAAATAATTCTGTGTGATAGAAGTTTATGTAAAGATTACAGGAAAAATAAAACAATGTCTCTAAATAGCACACTTTTTCAGGAATCGGAACGGAACCCTCGGTGCGCGAGTCCGACTCGCTCTTGACCGGTTTTTTATTTATGTAGATTTATAATGTTATTAAATGCATTTTTTTTCCAAAGGATTCACATAGGAACGGCTTATCTCGTTAATACGGTATGTGTAATTTCTGATTGTTTTTAAACTGTTTAGATAGCGAGTGAATGATTATCTGAAAGAAACCGATATTTTGTACTTATTAGTGTGGCCTAATCAATATAATTTAATTCATAAGTAAATAGGTATGGTGTCATAAACTTGAGCGCAAAAATACATAACATACTGGACAGATCCACTCAAAACTGTGTGGTTCCTCAAAATATATTCTCGGATATTGATCTGCATGGTCTTCTTATAATCTGACCAAGACTGGGTCCGTGTGGTAGATTATAGCACAGTCCTTCTCGTAGAGAGGAGGCCCGTGTCCCAGCAGTGGGAACTGACTGAGTGGGATGATTGTGAATAACTTACACCCGTATTTCCCCGAACGAAGTGTTAGGCTAGGCAGTATTTACCTAAAGCTGTTCAGCCTCAGATAATTCTCTTTACAAGTAGGATTTTCAGTATGTAGGTAACTTACAATAGGTACATAACAGACTCCATGTCATATTTTCTTAAGCCCTATTTTTGTTCATTCATGCTTGGTCTGTTTTATATGCTTCGCGAATTCATATTTCTTTCTTGTGTACCTACGTACGAGTATGAACTGTACGTCGATTCTGTAAAAATCTCACCGTGAAAACTTGCGTGGAATGAGCTGTCAGTGTCCTCCCACGGATGCTAGGGATTGCCCAAATTACATTTACAATCATAATCAATATTTTAATTATATTTTTATGCAAACTTTGACATAACATAATAAACAAACAGTTAGGTACATTCTGTTTTTTCCATACCACAGTGCATCAATTTTCTTGAAACTCATGGATTAATGATCCGTTGATCCGTTTTTTATTTTTTAAAATTTAAGTATGGTCTTAATGAAACGACACGAAAAGAAATGCTTTTCTTCTCAACATTAGTCTGGAAGCTGATTCCGGGCGTTTGTATAATTTCTAACGTGACGATTTTATCTTGGACGTTCACATCCACGTCACAACGAAGTACCTACATTATCTCACGGGAACGTATCCTATGTCCTAATCGGTCATGGTCTACCCGTGTGCCACTTCCAAATCCGTCCAGCCGTTTTAGTGTGAAAGCGTATAAAAACAAACAAACAAGCTCATTTTCGCATTTATAATATTGTAATATAGATAATAAATTATATTTATTTATTTATTTTACAATTTATGTACACACAGAAAAATGCAAAGAGATACATAATACTTATATATTATAGTTATGATAAATTTCCGTCCTCTATGTCGTATTTCTATACCTTTTATGGCCGTGGACGTCCGCAATAATATTTTTACGTTAGAAATTATAAAAGCGCACAATATCCTCTCATTATTATATACTTTCGTACCTGTTTCGAGTTCTATATTAAACATCTAGGTAGGTATTTACTTAAAACTACTAAAACAGAATTTAGTTTATCGGACCGTCTACCCATTTAAAGGCAGACTTTGTGTCCAAACCTTTTGTGTCTAGGAATCTGCGACCCGTACCCTTTCCTAGAAACCTATAAAGTGCTTATCATAGTTTTCCTGAAAAGCGAAAAGGATACATACTGTGATGTATTGTAGCTAAACGTGTAATCAGGGCTGTCACTACTTAGATTTGGCTTTTCATTTAATAAAAACGTTTTGCGTGATGAATGAGGGGCGAACGTTAAAACATATTTTTTTGAGATAGGCTAGGCCTAAGTCGACTTTCCAAGCGTTTAGGGTCTACAACTGCTTTAGGTCGTGTTTTACGATAATTTGGTAAAAAAGAAGGTTAGGTACTATTTATTTTTAAGTCATAAATTCTTCAAGTGCCTAATAGTTAACCTTAGGTACATCTCGCTTTACGAAGGTTGGATCTTGTAGGCAGATTTCCTGAGCACATTAAAAGTACTTACCGGTGAAAAAGGTACATACATACCACTCTATACGTATTATTATGTATGTATAGTGTAGTATATAGATATGTATGTATGTTTAAGTACGAGTGTACAAGTTTCTCAAAGAAATAATCCCTCGAAGACATTGAAGGAAACAACTTTAGCAATATCTGCGACCCTTTCAAGTGTAACTACTTACGTATCGTCTCGTAGGCAACCCTATACGGACGCAACATGAAAAAAATATACAAATGATTTTACGAATAACGGCAGGGCTAGCAAAGGTAAAAGAAATTATCCTAAGTAAGGAAGCAAGGTACGTGATTTATTGATAACCTCACTGAAAATGTGGGGCTGGGCAAAACAAGCGAATAACGAAGATAAATGAATTACTTTCATTTCCAAAGATCCATTTGCGCTAAACCCTAACTGTTTTTTTAGTGTGATAGATCGCGCTGTGCTCTCTTATTTGTTGTTTATCTACATTAGTGTTCTTAACAACATGTTTTTCAGCGCTAGGTAGGTACAGTCACAATAAGCATTTATATACCTACCTAAAGCGTCCCTGAAACGTTCAATTGCAAATGGCAATTTTTACGTGACTGAGGTAACATTGATGCTCAAATTGATCGTCTGCGAAGTGCAATTGAAGCGATTAACAATATTACTACAATAGAAATTTATGGCAATGATCAATTGCCAATTGCAATTGCGTTTCGAGGATCCTTATACAGATTTAAAAGCAATTTACTCCCAAAGTATTGATATTCTTATAAGGTGAACTATTTACTATTACTAGTAGGAAATAGATTTTTTCTCAAAGTTGCTATTTTTATTTCTCGTGAAAAACCTTTTAGTAATTTTAATGCTTGTGAGACTGTACATAGGTTTTTCTACCTGTAGTTGGTATAGCTGGCGTATCTACATACCTACATGTTGCATTCGTACCTATTCAGAAGCTGCTCTGATTAAAAAAAATCTAAAACAGTCTGCGAAATAAAAAGCTTCAACGAAATATTTTATGATTGCTATAGGTACCTACCTATAGGGACTTTTTGCCGACTAAGCTCGTATTCAGACTCTGTTTGAAGTAGGTATTCATGGAATGTATTTGAGCAAAACTTACTAATGATTTATTCCTATAGACCAGTGAGTGAATATTTGTAATGAAAAACAAACGAACAATTCGGTAATTGGCTGTCTGATGCAAATTAAACAATGGAGCTGATTTTTGGCGTACGGATGAGTGGCGATTGTGGCGAACACAAAAAATGGCTGCTCCCATTGTGCTCGGCGAGTTATTTATTTCAGTTTTCTTTAAAAATACGTACATAAATTTTCAAATAAAAAATACGTCGATATTATTTTTGGGGATCCCTTTATTTTTGAAGCTGAGTTGGGCGTGAATGATGGCGGCCAGTAAAAACAGATTTTGCCTCAAATATTTACTTATAAATCCTTCATTTGAAATATTGCTGTGATAATAAGATTCAAAGTACCTTGACATAACGGCTCCCTGAACGTTTTAGCTACGGTCAAAATAGGTTAAAAAAACCTACGGATGAATCGTCTCATGTGCATGCAAAGAAAATATGAATCTATCTATTCGAAGTTGAGATCCCGTAGGACATACAGTACATAGCTTATGAATGGACTAGATCTGACGTTGCTTACATTAGCTAGGAACCGTAAAATGAGGTTGTGTTAGCCGAAGCCGAGGACTTTGTAACCTTACAGGAAAATTCTGTTCAGAAGACGGATGTTTTTATTGGTCATAGGTAGGTATTTCACGAATGTAATTATGAAGATAGATTTCAGTTTAAAGGGTTCCCGAAACGATTAATTGCAATTGTCAATTTTCAAGTGATTGATACACAGTGATGCGCAAATTGATCGTCTACCAAATGCAATTGAAGCGATTGACAATACTACTACAGTAAGAATTGATGGCAATTGGTCAATTGCTATTGATCGTTTCGGGGAACCCTTAGTTAATTGCATGAACCGGAAATGCGGGATTTCTTATTTTCTCGTGTCGGCATGAAGTACAAAGAACAAAGTATGTATAAAGGACAGCTGACTTTTTTTTTTGATTTGGGCTTTGCTGAAAAATAAACTAGAATGCACTAATTTGCATAAATAAATGCATTCTGGATTTGGTAACATGCATTGCACCTACGTAGTACGCACTTTATACCTAGAGTAGTACTGATAGATAGATGCACGTTCGTGTGCAGTCAACCACACATCGGTGGCACTATTTTGCTACGACATCAAGGCGATGTCAATGTCAAATTGTCCTTTATTGCTACGACAAAGGCTCTGTCAGTGTCAAATTGTCCTTTATTTCTAAGAAATAGGCTCTGTACAAGTCAAATTGTCCTTTATTGCTACGAAAAAGGCTCTGTCAATTTAAAATTGTTCTTAACACACGCTGCCAGACAATAGACACAATAGAAAATTAATTGTTTGAGGTCACCGGTGACCGGCGTGGCAGTTAACCTGTTAATTGAAACGACAAAGGCGCTGTCAATGTCAAAATGTCATTAATTATTGCTACGACATAAAAGCGCTGCCAATGTCAAATTGTCCTTTATTGCTACGACAATGGTGCTATCAATGTCAAATTTTCCTTTATTGCTACGACAAAGGTACTGTCAATGTCAAATTGTCCTTTATTGCTACTACAAAGGTGCTGTCAACAATTTTTAATTGAGTATGTACCTATTCTTATTAATTTATAGAGCCAAATAGGTACCTAATTAAACATTTTGGACCAGTAATATACCGGATGACTTTTTTTATCGTCTCGACAAAAATTGGGTTTTCGTATCACTTGCTCAAAAAAGTGACATTCTATGCCACAAAAAGAAAACATAACAATAGTCATTTTTAATCTGTTAAAAACAGGGAAAGAAAATTGTACTGAATTTTATTCATCCTCTAGGGGGAGAATGTGATTTAATTTTGGAATACTTACCGAAATTTATACTGAACTACATCTGTGATTACACCATTGAGTTTGTATATAAAGCATTATACATCTTTTTGGAAAAGGAATACGCATTTATTATGCAGTTATGATTATTAAATAAAATTACGAAAACCGACGAGGCCGTATGAGCTTGATGCCTTTGCTTTTCCGACAAAAAAATATTAGTCTAGGAATTTGCCACGTTTTTGTTTACTTCAAATACATAAACGTTAAGTTTATTTTAATTTATTTTTATAAATAAGTTAATGTTCTAAAAATACGTTTTACTTTTAATTGTCATTATTTTTAATAAATGCTTATCTCATATTATTATTGTGTTAATTTTTTCGCAAATGGTACGAAAAGTAGAGTATTTTCCTCGGTGATAAAGCTGTCTTAG
Organism: Cosmia trapezina; assembly: GCA_905163495.3. Classification (NCBI taxonomy): domain Eukaryota; kingdom Metazoa; phylum Arthropoda; class Insecta; order Lepidoptera; family Noctuidae; genus Cosmia; species Cosmia trapezina. Next base: position 10,584,389 of record LR991030.1, read on the forward strand.
TCTTGGGTGAACTTAAATCCCTCGCTCCCTCCCTCTACACTCAGGACTCGTCTTAAATCCCTCGCTCCGCTCGTGATTTAAGTTTTTAACACCCTCGCTACGCTCTGGAGTAAACCTCGAGTCCTTCGTTACGCTCGCGATTTAAATCGTCACCCGCGACAGAAAACACTGCTTTATCCCCTTGGTTAATAATCTACTAATATCAGGTGAACGGAGTAGAAAGAAGCCTATAAATAATAAATCCTATAAAAAAAAATCGTTTAAAAATATCGAAATTCAAATCATATGCAGCCTGCATATGATTTGAATTTTAGATTTTTTTGATTTTTTGTTTTGAAAAAAAAAATCAAAAATTCAAATCATATGCAGGCTGCATATGATTTGAATTTCGATATTTTTAAACGATTTATTATTTTTTTTCAAAATTTCTGTTTTGGTACGAAAATGAAAAGTTTACATCGAATTTGTAGTATTTATTGGTATTTAGATATTTTTTTCCCGTATAAGCTATTAAAAAAAAAAAAAAAAAAAAACTAGGTATGCCATAGGCTTCTACTCTGTTCACCTGTTGTATCCAATTCTTTTCGAGACGGTAAAAAAAGTCATCCAGTATATACTATACACATATGCTACAGTAATTAAAATACATTCAGAATCAATCGTAAATCTTCAATTAACCGTACCTAAAGTGCATTGACACGCTCCTGTGTGTTTCACCTAGATTGATTACATACTCGTAGTAATGCACTAAGCACTACTCAGCAGACTGGAACATTGTTATGATTTATTTGAAGTAAATCGGCTAGATTAACACAGTGTAATAATAACTCGTGTTCTAGATTAGTTACGCGACTGCGATTATTGTGGTAGATTGCTTATTAATTAACTAGCTGGTGCCCGCAGCTTCACCCGCGTTGATGTCAATACTTATTTGAATCAGATCAGATTTTGTTCAGAATTTCATGGGTTTTTAATTTTTTTGCGAGAAATCCTACATCTTTTTCTAAAGTAGCATGTTACTTCTTATGACATCAGCTAACTGCGAGTGAAAGTCCCGTCAAAGTCAGAAACAGCTAGTTTCGGAGATTAGCAGAAACGAACAGACAAAAAAAAAACTTTATTTATTTGTATTACTTATTCATTTGTATCTGAACCTATGTATGTATAGTATAGGTACCTATTACAAACAGACACTTACATTTTATTTAATTGTGCACAGTACTGGTCGAAGTTGGGGTCTTTTTCTCATGGGGCATAAACTATAGAACGTCACCTGCTGCGATCCTTACATACTTACTCCTTTTGCTTTGTTTACTTTCTGGTCCTACCACGCACCCCGGTTGCGAGTACGCCCCTAACTTTTCTGAAGAACATCACCAAGAAAGGTCGCTGTAAGTCCTTCTAGGGCGTTGCCTCTCAGCGTTTCCACTCACATCTGTTATAGCAATTCTACAAAGTGCTGTGCGCACTTTTTCAACCATCACGAAGTAAAATTAAATTGAAAAATCGTCGTTTTGCTGACAAAATGAAAACTCTACAGCAAAACATTTGCATACCGTTATGATATTTATGATTTACTCTCTGAACCTACATATTAAATATTGCCTTTCATACTTTATTGTTTAAAATATTAAAATAATCCGCTGATACTGAAGTAAACTAGGCTACTAAATTGCTTGTTATAGGTACATTGTTTTATTAAAAACTTTTCAGGTCTATTTATATGTAGTTTAATTTATATGAGGATCTCATCTCAATAATAAAGGTATTAGAATAGAATAGAATAGAATACATAATTATCTTTCAATATTTGAGAGTAACAGGAATGAAGGTATCTACTTATTTTTGAAGAAAAATCTTTTTCAATACACTTCCTCGAAAACTGGTTCATATCGCACTACGATTAGGTTCACAATGCAATGTATGTCGCACGTGTGCGGGAATGCCACAGATAACTTATACCTATACTTAGTCCAAATTGGTTCAATGCCTCTATTCACAACTCTCTATTCGGAGGTGAATGTTTTTTTTAAATCTCGGCAAAGAGATATGCGAAAAACCATGATTATTACAATAAAAAAACGTTTATGAACAAATTGACATTTATTTGTGTTCTAAACTCAAAAATATTTGTATTTTCTATTTTTAGGGTTCCGTACCAAAATGGTAAAAAAGGAACCCTTATGGTGTGACTCTGTCTGTCTGTCTGTCTGTCACAGCTGGATATCTCAAGAACTACTAATGCTATCAACTTGAAATTTGGAATAGTTTTAGATGACGTTTACCCAACTATTTGGCAAATAAGAAAAAAGTAAAAATATTTATGTTTTTTTTGTAACAGGGACTGGAAGGGGGTCTTAAAAATTCAAAGTGGGGCTACTAGGGCATGTGGGGTATCATATGAAAGAACGCTGTTTGCACATTCACAGACATTTTTTTTTTTTTTAAGCCGCATAGTTTTCGAGTTTTGACGTAAAATGTAAAAAAAAAAATACCGTTCCCCCCCCCCCCCTTATCTCCGAAGTTTGCAAAGATAAAAATCTGAAATTATTCTATGTGATAGAAGTTTATGTAAAGATTACAGGAAAAATAAAACGATGTCTCTAAATAGCACACTTTTTCAGAAATCGGAACGGAACCCTCGGTGCGCGAGTCCGACTCGCTCTTGACCGGTTTTTCATATTAGGCTGTTTATCGGCTTTATACCTTTGCTTCTCTTTCAACCTGGCGAAAGCAAAGCGCGGAAAAAAAAGAAAATTTAAATCATAGTTCCCTATACATTCATGACAAAATTATTTTCCGTTATTTTATGTGTTTTTTATTTTATTTCTTCAAAAGTGTATTGAAAAACGTCGTTTGATACTCGTATAACTATTTCAGTGTCCTAGATTCGATCTCATTTAAAATTATGTACTCTTTGGCATATAATAATAAAGCTACTAGCTAGTTTATATGGGCAGTGACCTTGAGTTAATTACATACGGCTCGTCTGCTTGGTAGATAACTGACGCGCGCTCGAACTATTGCCTACACTGGTATATACAGGGTGTTTCTTTTAAGGTGTCAATCCAGTGCGAGCTGATAGCAGAGTACCATACTTATCGATTTAACCCCCATGTATGTTCTACGATTTTTTGTAGTTTTCGAGTTATAATTTTTTTTCGATATTTTTCCTGATTTAACGAGATGATGGCTTTAAAAAATTATATCTTTTTTTGGGTCAACTTTGAACAAAAATGTTCTAAAAATAGGGCATTATTTGCTGAAATCGGTCGTTGAAAGTGGTGTATCTGAAATCATGTGATTTTCATTTTTATAATTTATTATTTGCATATTTTTGTCAATCCTAATATTTACTATTCCTCTACGTTCAAGCAGAGCTCAATTGATGATAAAAACATAAATTTTATACCTACTACTATTCTTAACCACTACCATTGCTATGAAATGAGGTATTCAAAATAACTCGAAAACTACAAAAAGTCGTAGAACATACATGGGGGTTAAATCGATAGGTTATTACTCTGCTATCAGCTCGCACTGGCTTGACACCTTAAAAGAAACACCCTGTATACTGAGATTTCGAAGCGCGTCGTTCGGCCGTTTTCTGTGAAGATGTACTACTGTTACATCATTATTCTGTGTCTTTGCCCTTTCAAGTTTTCCCTTAGATAACTAGACATCCACTCAGCAATGTTTCATTCATATTATCATAACTATGTTTCTTTGTAGATATTGATTCACTTAATATAATATGCCCCTAATACTGTAAGTAGGACTCTGACACTCCCACGGTTGATCAAACAGTATTGAAGGATATCGTAGGCGGAATTTAACAAAGATAGGATTATTAACGCCGGAAGAAGAGTCATTACGCCCACTTTATACTTCGCCTTGAGTGTCACGTTGAATGCTGGATTCTTAATAGCTAAACGTGTACGATAAGTGTAGGTGTGGCGGATCTGCAATACCCACATGCGAACTACGTGACCTGACGTCACACAAATCCTGCATCGCGCAAGCAGAGTTTACCGCACGACTGGCATATGTCGCGACGGATGATGTCGGGATGTTGTATCCATATCCTCAAACCAAAGATTTGGAGACAGTAGTGGAATACAGTGGGCCTGTGGCTAAGTAATAACAGCCGCACGAGTAGATGGTTTTGGGTTAAACTACGCTTGCCGCGGTTGGTTCGTGGATGGGTGACCATCTTTACATACCAAGACCATTCCGTGCCTCGGAAAGCACGTTAAGCCGCTGGTCCCGGCTGTCATTCGTGTATCTTTGACAGTCTTTACGGGTCGTCAGAAGGCCGAAAGTCTGACAGCCAGTCTTACCAAGGGGTATCGTATTACCCAGTAACTGGGTTGCGGAGGTCAGATAAGCAGTCGCTCCATATAAAATACTGGTATTCAGCTGCATCTGGTTAGTCTGGAAGCCGACCCCAACATAGTTGGGAAAAGGCTAGGCAGATGATGAGTAGTAGAATACAGCCCACTCCTCAGAAAAGAGAGTCCAAGAAGCGAAAATGCTATAGGCTGATTAGATAAGATTAATTAGCAATAAAATCCGGTTTCGGAATTTAGGAAATTACTTCGAAGGTGACGTGATCTATTGATAAACTTTTGTATCGTTTAAATGGGTTGAACGACATTGGTCAAGTCTGTAGTTCGCCAAATCGTCTTTTTGTCCAATTACGAAATTAGCCAAACACGCTATTGGTCAAGTAATTTAAGTACAATCAACTGTAAAAATGAAAGTAGGTACCTCATAATACCTATTGACTCATTTATTCAATTCATATTTATTTACATTGAATTCATACCCAACACAACTGTTTTAAACACTTTAACGCATCTAATTTTCCACTCAATAATTTTTCTATTTTTTTTTTCTATTTTGGCATCTTTTATGATGTCGGATGTTTTCCTCTGCTTCTTATCTTCTCTTTTAACTTTATTTAAATAATATTTCGCTTCTTTTTTTTAAAATACTGATGCATGAAAATGTTGTGTTTTTCTTCTACTTTAATCCCTAATCTCCGATGCCAAGCCTCGACTGCGTTAGTGGTACGATGGCGTTCATTTGCACAACACCACATGTCCTGAGAAACCCTTTTTTGCCATTGCTCAGTAAAATATTTTTATATTAAAATAGGCGCATATACAGCAGGCGGCCAAGCAAGTTATGTGAATTCAAAACGCATGTTTTCATCGACTGTACATGGACTTGACCAATAGCGTGTTTGGCTAATTTCGTAATTGGGCAAAAAGACGATTTGACGAACTACAGCTTTGACCAATATCAAATTTGACGAATTGCCGATTTGACGAATAACAGACTTGACCAATGTCGTTCAACCCGTTTAAATATTGTATTGTATTATTTTGTCAAAAAACATATATAGGACACACACACACACTATATAGGACCTATGGTCCAGCGCTCGAGCCTCTCGTACTGAACTGAAGCAGGCTCGCGAGTGGTTCCTCGCGCATTTGGTAGGTATTATATAAACATAGTAATTATTTGAATCATTTTATCACGGCAAACTCAGCGAATTGTGCTAAACAATCTTAATACTTTTTCATTTATATAAAAAATAAGAAAAAAACGTCTATTTTGTAGCTATGAGATTGATTATGCTTCGTGATCTCGTCCTCATTGTATACTGTGTAGTTTGTACCTCGTACACACTCGTCAATCACATTATTTAAAGATGAAAGCCTTCATCATAGAAAAAATATTAAAAAATAAAAATATTTTATCTGTGGTCCGTCCGCCGGCGCGCACTGTCCTGACATCTGTCAAACATTGTACTTTTTTGTGCCGCGCGTTGATCACGTTTTTCGTTAAAAACTTAAGAAAAATTTTAACGAAATGGAAAAATATCGAAGAATCCGAGACAAGGAGATGGAGGAGCTGAACGAACGTCTGCGAGATCTGGAAAATCTAGTGGAAAAGCGAAAACGGAGTCGTCTTGAAACTCAAGTAAGTTTCTTGATAAACCTAACAATTTGCCTTTATTTTAAATCCTTTTCCTATAATTTACCTTGGATGCCGCAATATGCACATCAGTCTCTCTAGGTTTCACGAGAGGTTAACCATGAGAATTAACTGTGCCATATACTTACGAAAGAACTACATCACACGAGCCGATGGTCTATACATTCAGTGTTAAAAACACGTCCCTCCTGGATGCTTAACAGTCTTGTAACAGTTCTTACTAGAAGTTAACCATGAGAACATTAACTGTGCCGTATACTTAATAAAGAACGACACCACATGAGATTTCACGAGAGGTTAGCCGATGGTATATACGTTCAGTGTTAAAAACACGCCTCTGTTGGATCCTTAGCAGTCTCTTAAAAGTTTTCACGAGAGGTTAACCATGAGAACATTATCTGTGCCGTATACTTACAAAAGAACGACCACACGAGCTTTCACGAGAGGTTAGTCGATGGTCTATTCGTTCAGTGTTAAAACACGTCTCTGCTATTAGACCCCTAGATGTCTCTAAGAGTTTTCACGAGAGGTTAACCATGAGAACATTAAATATGCTGTATACTTGCAAAAGAACGACACCACAAGAGCTTTCACGAGAGGTTAGCCGCTGGTATAATACGTTCAGTGTTAAAAACACGTCCCTGCTGTGTCCCTAGAGCTATCACGAGAGGTTAGCCGTGGATTTAGATTTATGCAGTCTGGAACTGAAGTAACTGAACTTCAATTGTTCTTTGTAGATGAGTATGAAGCCCGCTTCCGTGGAATACACTACAGTCGAACACGTTCAAGGAGTTGTGTACACTTGACCGAGTCCGACGCAGCCGGACTCAATGCTGCCAATTTTAATTGATTTATTTATCAGACAACTTCCAGTTGTTTTTCTAAAATTCCAAAATACTTACAATTCTAGATGTTGTATACAATCTAACTTAAATATACTATGTTAGTACTTAAATTCTACTACAATACAACTAGAAGGAGGCTGTGATTGTAATGGTATCTATACCACAACCTAAAGTCTTACCTTCAAGTATTGACAATCTACTCAGAGAAGAGGGGGGCGGTACAGTTAGCTACCTTACCTATGGAACAGCACGGCAGTCTGGCCACATGGTGGTCAGGTCACCAATTATAGATAGGAATTAAGAAGCAAAACATTTAAAAGAAGTATGAAACACCTGTAATCTTAGTGGCAGAAACAGTAAATGAAAGTGGAATCAACTGCAGCAGATTACAATGGCTGTTGCCATTAAATCCACTGGCAAAGTCCTTAACAGTTTAATAGTCTCACAAGGGAGTGCATCAAATCAAAACGTTAAGTGACTCAGCTAGACTACTGTGACATTTATCATGATCATTGCATCACACGGAGATCATCAATGCTACCCAGCCTTAATAAGAAAATGAAAGAATGGATGGAACAAACAGATATTGATTATCTGATTACCTGGTCGGGCTTCAAGATAAATTCAATGACATCAAACGGTACTGGAACCGAATTGTAACTAGCTCAGATACACAATGGTAGATTGCAGTATTTTTCTGAAGTATGTAATATTATTACTAGTAATCCAACCATACATGAGTGAATCAAGGACTATAAACTACCTTTCACCGAGTTTCCTTTTGAAACTTCTGAATAAAAACTTCATTAAAAAAGAAAGCAATCTTAATATATCCATACAAATTTCCTAATAAATTAGATAATGTTATGTATTTTATGTATGGGCCTAGTTGCCTGATAATAAAATGGTTATTATTATTTTATTATTATTAATAATCTCTTACAGTTAGGTGCCATAGAAACATGTTCTACTGTCAATAATAAATTTTTATAATTTTCCCCAAAATTAAATGGCACTTTGAGATTAAAAATACAATAAGTATACACACTGAACTAAACTGGTAGATTTAAGGACAGTATACTCTTTGCCTACAATAGGTAATTATAATAAATGCATATTATTTATTACCCATAGGAAAATAAATATCTTAGAGGTATCTCCAGTATATATTTGTATTTACAAATCACGAAGCCAGGTGGCTGTCACCTGAAGTTATTAGTGTCACTTTTTGTCACATATATCTTGACAATATTCTGTGTCTTGCCGATGCAAATATGTAAAATGTTAGAATGTGTCTACTACTCAAACTGCGTTAAAAAATCTAAGATTTATTATTAATACTGAAAAGTGTGTCCTAGAGCCCAGACAGTGCTGCCAGTATCTAGGTTTTTTGTTAGATTCAGTCCAGTTTGCCATTTCACTTCCTCAGAAAAAGATAGTTTATCTTTTATTCCATAAAAATGAGATGCAATTAATAGAGTTTGCATAATTATTAGGTAAGTATTCTTGTTACAGCATGCCCAACTGTAAAATATGGTGGCCTTAAAAACAATAATGAAAATAACAAGGTCAGAACTAGATTCAAATTAAAATTCAAAATCATTTAGGTATTTGCAAGTTCAACAAAACTAGAATCAAATTCAAAATCATCTATTAGCAAAGGTTATTGGTTGTTTCACATTTCAACAAATCACAATAAGATTAAACAACTTGACTTTGTCTGGGAAATATTCTCTGATGCTTTTCAAACTGGCTGGGGCCTGGTATGTAATGATATCAAAAGCCATGGGCACTGGACTGCTAATGATAGAAAGTTCCATATAAATTACCTTGAACAGTGTTCAAGCGTTTGTAGGGCTCAAAAAATTTGCAAGCAAACTCAGATACTGTGAGGAATTACTTAGAATAGATATCACAATGTCATAGCCTATATCATCATAAGATGGGTGGTACTTGTTTTACTTATCTAAATAGCTTAACTAGACTTTAATTGTAGCAATGGTGCGAGGAAAAATAAAATATATGGGTTTATGCATCTTACATTAGTCCAAAGAAAACACTATGGCAAATGTAGAACCTGGACAACCTAGAATAAAAATTGAATGGAAGTGATGTGATACAGCCCACAAGTCATTTGTTGTTAAACTGTGTCAGCCCCGCATTGACCCTGTTTGCAAGCAGCTCCACTACTAAGTGTCAGACTGACACATCATGGCTACCTGACCCAGGTACTTACATGCTCTGTAGATGCACGGTCTCACACCGATTGCCGCCATATTATTATCAGGAACGCTTTTCTGAGAAGAGGAAGTCTGATCCTTTTAATTAATAGCTTCCAAAACAAGAAAACAATATGAATCTACTCTAAATCAGCAGATTCCCTTCTGTAGGAATCAAGATATTGACCCCTCCTAGGCTCAGTCACCATGGTGATATTATTTTTGACCACTAAGTTATATTGAGGGATTGTCATATGGCTCACTCAATGCCTTAATGAGTGCGCTGTATAATAATAGTAAACAATTTTTGTAGTTTTAGGCCCCCACATTGGCTCATATGATAGTGTCAAGATTTTGGAGGGGGGAGGGGGGCAGTGAGAGGGGGGTTCTTATATTTAAATTAAGACCAAAGAACCCTAAGTATGAAATAGTTTGGGACCCCAGTATCGTTGGGTTATCTAATTTATTTCCTAACTAAAACCTTAGTTTACAATAAGTAACAAAAAATTTGTAAGTAACCATTTAGCTCTTGTAACAGCACATAGAATTCAAACCTTGTCACTCATTAGTATTGATAACATTTGATAATGAGGATAACATTTAGGTACATAAAGATTCCAGAAATAATTGAAACTTCTTCACCTGGTAGATCTCAACTCAATTTTATATTATCATTTCTTAAAGAGAATGTATCCTAGCCCCTTTTTCCCTATCTAGATTTTACTAAGAGTAGGTATAAGAAAAGAATCATTAATTAGAACTATGAGAAAACCTTTTCATGCCACCTCTACTGCAACCATTAGTAGATGGATGAAACAAAATTTAAGTAGTAGTGGAATAGATATTTACAAATTCACATAAACAGACATGCCTCTACTTCAACTTAAAAGACCTCTGAAGGAGGTATCAACATTGTAGTCATAAGAAAAGCTGCTGGTTGGAACACAAAATTATCAACCATTAGTAATCCCTGTGCAAGCTAGAGCTTTTGCACAAGCTGTGTGCTTTATACACAGTGGTTGTTACATTTTAATGTCAATGTTAAATGTCTGATTATAAGTAGATAATTGATGTGTGCCATATTAGATTATTAATGAGACTAGTTGATTCAGGACTGAATAAGAATTCCAGGAACTAATAGCATTTAGAGAATTTTAAATTATGTTAATGTAACTGGAAGACTGGTTCATAGATAGAAATACATTTATAATGAATGAGTAAGTAAAAAACTTAGAATAACATGTTAAGTTACTATGTTCAACTATTATACAATATGCTGAACTTATTACCAACACAACTTTGTTCTTTGAACATCTACACAGTATACAATGAGGACGAGATCACGAAGCATAATTATATAGATCGGACCAGGGACTTGAAAACGAAATGAATTTCGTTCCGTTATCATTAATGTTATCATATAACGTTCCAAAATTTGTAACGATACTAAAACTTAAAAATAACAATAACGTTACAAGAAAGAAACGTTAAAGAATATCATTTTCGTAGAACAAAATTTTAAGTAACGTTACAGCTGGTCGATTCTGTAAAAATCTCACCGTGAAAGCTTGCGTGGAGTGAGCTGTCAGTGTCAACCCACAGATGCTAGGGATTGACCAAATTACATAAAATTTACAATCATAATCGAGATTTTATCTAGGTATATTTTTATGCTAATTTTTTAACATAATCATGTTATATTATTTGCAAGCTAGAGGGTGTCTAAACATTACTATTTAGGGGGTTTTAAAATAAAATAGTCAAATAGAAATTCAGACAAAACTAAATTTCTGTTTTGCAATTTTATTTAAAAAACCCCTACTAAATAGTATTATTTAGACACTTAAATACTAGCTTTGAAATAATATAAAATGATCACTAGAATAGCATTAAAATGTTATTAAAATCTCGATTATGACTGTAAAAATATGCTTGGTCCATCCCTAGCTATAGGTGGAATGACACTGACAGCTCACTCCACGCTCACTTCACTTAAGTTTTCACGGTGAGATGATTACAGAATAGCATTGCAGGTATCAGTAACATTAAGCTTATCCGCTTGTAATAACGTTACAGGTGAAACGTTACAGATTCATTTGTAACGTTATTCTTAAGAACTTTTCTCGCTGACTACCGCTCCGTCGTCGCCCGGTAGCCTCGGCACATAGAAATAAGTACCTACTACTAGACTAGACGACGACGACGCGTTTCGTATGCGTGGCCGCACCGCACACAGCATGGTCATGAAGCTGGCAACGTTGCGTATCGAAATGAATGAATAACGTTATTATATCGTTATACTAATAACGATATATTGATAATATTGTTAGTGAACACTTTAAGATTTCGTTCCGTTTGTCAGTATCGTTATAGCCAAGGTATTAATTTTGTTACGATCCTGGTGGAACGGTACAAATTATCGGTACTGGAACTACGCGTAACGTTATTTTGAGTAACGTTTCAAGTCCCTGGATCGGACTAACTTACCTAGTGACGTCCGATCCTTAATTATGTGAAGTGATCTCGTCCTCATTGTATCCCAGCCCTTCCCAGATAATCAACCTACTTATGTGTAATGGATTGCATTATCTAAACCCCTTCTAAAAGTTGTGTTGTGCTGTATGCACTATGCCGGGACTATACGATGTCCGTATCGGTCATCGGGAAGTCCCGTTCTTATGCTTTGAAAGAATGATTGACAGATGTCAGGACAGTGCGCGCCGGCGGACGGACCACAGATAAAATATTTTTATTTTTTAATATTTTTTCTATGATGAAGGCTTTCATCTTTAAATAATGTGTTTGACGAGTGTGTACGAGGTACAAACTACACAGTATACAATGAGGACGAGATCACTTCACATAATTAAGGATCGGACGTCACTAGGTAAGTTAGTCCGATCTATATAATTAAACATTACGAAAAGATCCTTAAATAAGATAATTTTATTTTTTCAGAATTTTATAACACTGTTTTTTGTTTCCCATGGATTCAAAAAACTAGTAAGCGCGGTCTCTGTCGGTCATAGCGCCTTAAAGTCGAAACCATCAACACCTGTAAAACCGGATGAGTAATTTTCAAGCTATGCGACCGAATTTACTTAGTGACTCTTAAACTCACTACCCTTCTTTTACCTATCGTAGTTGGGTAAAAAGATACAATAATCTAAATCGTTTGATACAAACCCAAGGCTGTATCATCCGCAAATAGGACCAGTTTCATTAACATTAAGAGCCTTTCTTCATTACCATGATCATTAAGTCTGACTATGACGTAAACGATACTGCATCCGGACGTTGACAAATTACTCCAACGTTTGGGTAGCTATCACTGAATTGATCTTAGTTATATGGCGTTATATGGTGGCTTTTCAGAGGATTTACTTTTTAGACTGAGTTTGAAAATTGTGACTTTATTATGGTACAGTCAACGTCAAAAATATCGGAACGAACAGACTGTTCAAAATTATCTCAACTACTAAGAAAATTAAACGTTATCTCCACTGGATAAAGTTCTTGTCAGAATGACAGTTGTCATGAAGGTTTACTGTCTTCATACTGAAATATTCCTTGTGTCATTGAGTCATTGAGTCAATAGGGGAGAAGGAGGTAATACGGGGTAGCGGGTAAGACGGGGTACCCAGCAAAATTCACTTTTTAAACTGACTGATCACGCTCGTTCATGCATCGTTCGATGCCTGCCATGGCCCTTGTTAGTCGCCTGGCCATTAATTGTTCGCAAGTGCACGCGAATCGAAAAAATCTTAAAAAACTGTTTTACTGCAAATTGCTTATCATTTTTTTTCTTGTTTGACACGTGACTGTGATTTGTTAAATAATGCTAGCTGGTGAGGTGTGGCTGTGATTGACGTTTAAACTAACCTATAATAAGGTAGGCATTGTATTTCCTTGAGATTGCCGACTGTTTTTTTTTTTTTGATTATTGGTAGAAAATGACTCGGCAGGCAAGATTGGGTAATGATTACTCCAGTATATTCCGCTTCAATTGAAGAGTGGATATCATGCTCACACTGTGGAAGATGGTCACATAATAGCTGTGCAGGAATGTAGGATGACGATGACGAAGCCATCCACGTCTGCATGTTCTGCCAGTCCAAATAATCATCTTTCTCTCTGATAATTCTCATTACCCCATCTTACCTTAGAGGGGTACCCCATCTTACCAGCACCATTGGGCAAGACGGGACAAAGCGCCTTTTTTATTTTGATTTTTTTTTCTAAAATGGATAGCTAAAAGTTTCTAATGTCACCAAATATTAGAAGAGTATTAACTAGTTGTTAATTAAAAAATATATATGATTGTTTCACTATGTAATTTGTACACCATCTTGCCACCCTCTCCCCTATTTAATTTTCATAGTAGTTTAGATCATTTTGAACAGTCTGTTCGTCCCGATATTATTGACGCTGACTGTACCTACAGTTAGCTTTGTAAATATTTGGCAGTCGTTACGGGTAGTCAGTCTAACAATCAGTCTTATAAAGGGTTATTGTGCAACCCAGTAACATGGGTTCTTGAAGTCGGATAGGCAGTTGCTCCAAAATACTGGTATTCAGCTGAATCCGGTTAGACTGGAAGCCGATCCCAACATAGTTGGGATACATAAGGCTAAGCAGATGATGATGGCGGAAAGGATGAGATTTATTTTTTTGAATAACCAATTACTAGCAAAGTAGATTTGGCACTAGGATAGAAATTTGATCAGGTTTTTAGAAACGGACACAATAATTATAACTTTCTTCAGTAGTATTTCGTTGATGGATCCTTACTTTTATTGATTTCTTTCTACATGGATTGATTGAACGTTATTTTTTAACTTCCTCATTACTGATTGTCGTAAACAGTGCCCTCCAAAAGTTTGTTAACATTTTTCCTCTTCACCTGTGATGGCCACATTAATTTAAAATAAAAAAATATATCAGGTAATCCAAAGAGATTACCTGATTATTTAAGTCAATTAGTCAACAAAAACATTATAATGTAAGTAGGTACAGTTATGGTACAGTTCAAACATTTGATACTAGAATTGTAAATCACAATGTGGCATCACAGCTGAATTGGACAAATGTCGACTAACTTTTGGAGGACACTGTATATCTTTTCTACGACATATTAAATACCAAAGTATCTTCTTCCGTACCTATAGGTAAAGCGACTTACATACATACGAGTATGTACTAGGTGTATATGTACTTACTCGAACAGAAACGTGACAAAAATGAAACATGTACACGGACAAATAATCTTCTTTCGCTTAGCTCTCTCTCTTATATTACTGAGTGAATATTTTATAGCGGCCTGGGGAAACATCCTGTATTGTTTTTATAGCCCCCTTATTATATAAACGTACTGTTAAGCCCTTATTTGTATTTGGTTAATGCGTAGCCTTTCGTTGTTTATACTGTCAATTTTGTAAACGGTTATGACTCCGTCAATTTTAATCATTATGTATAATTATCTACTTAAATCATAAATCATTCGGCATCCCAACAATTTAGAAACCAATTTACGAGACGATTCGACTTTTGAGAGTCAGAAAACTCTGGATTAACAGACTTTGAGATATTGCAGACCTTTAAAATCAAAAGAAATCTGCTCTAATTACTGATTTTACATTGTGACGTTAAAATCAATATGGTGTCTTGGCATAACATCTATTATAGTACATATTTAAAAAAAAAAAATTGTTTTGCCTTTAATTTAATTTCATTCAAAATATTCTCCCCGAAATCCAATTAATGAGAAGGTTTACTGTTCACAAATATTTTATGAAGAAGTTTTATATTTAAAAATACTTTCTATTGCAGGTATTATCACTATTTACAATGGTATGTTGAACATTTGTACAATATTGAGCTTTTTAGTCCCTTGGGACATAAATGGTTGAAGGGTTTTTGATGAATAACACATTAAACAATCCGTCATGATACTTAAGCAGGTCTTTCAAAGTTTAGACGATTTTTTCATGAAACCTTTTCATTTTACAGTAAAATACACCTAGTTTAAATAAGGTCTGGATGAAAAGAAATTCTAGTCAAAGTACTTTTACAATTATTTGGCAAAATACAATGGCAGAAGTGAAGTCTTGTGGGAACAGCGGTTTCATTATTAGCAACTTTAATCAGCTTGTTAGGTTTATGAACTAGCAGATACTATGGAACAAACATAAATTCACTGTCAAAATAATGTTACTTGTTGAAACAGTTCTAAATAACGATAGTTACTGGCAAGTGTACAGTCTTCATCCGATACCTTGCATTTTTTTTTGTTATTAGACTGTAAGGAGCTCGTGGCTAAGTAATTACAGCCGCACGAGTCGATCCATCAGGTTAAGCTACGCTTGCCGGGGTTGGTCTGTGGATGGGTGATCTTTACATACCAAGACTCCACCGTGCCTCGGAAAGCACGTTAAGCCATTGGTCCCGGCTGTCATTCGTGGATCTTTGACAGTCGTTACAGGTCGTCAGAAGCCCGAAAGTTTGACAACCAGTCTTACCAAGGGGTATCGTATTACCCAGTTACTGGGTTGTGGAAGTCAGACAGGCAGTCACTCCATGTAAAATACTGGTATTCAACTGCATCCGGTTGGACTGGAAGCCGACCCCAACATAGTTGGGAAAAGTTTAGGCAGATTGACTAGTCTACTCTGTCCCACTGCATGGGCAAAGGCTCCACTCCATCCATCTTTCGCGAGCCCGCGCGTCTTCTTCTCAATTTTGACGGAACCTATCCAGCTCGTCCCGCTATATCCAACTCTTACGTGGTAGGCCCTGCTAATTTTCTGATATTTTTTAAAAATTTTGTTTGTTTTTGTAGCATCTCTGAAACCGTGAACGTGTATTTATATTTAAAAACCACAAGTAATTAGCAGTAGCATTTGGTCTTTTTTTTGTTCTGCATGTCCATTTGATACCCAGACATACGCTTTTTCTTCAAAAAGGCAAAACGAACATAGTTTCAGTAATGAATACTGTATTGCGCGCTTCTTCCGGGAAAAATATCGAGCCAAATGAGTTAATGACTCGATCGTTTGTCAAGCTCCGACCAGCATTTAACTTAATGACATTCTAGGATGCCGATTTAACAATAGTAATGATGCCTGGGTAAAAAAAAAACCGGCCAAGTGCGAGTCCGAATTATCCCAAGAACAAACTTAACATTATAGTTGAAAAACATGTTCTCCCATACATTCCAACAGTAAATGTAAGTTAAGTACTCACAATATTGAGAGAATTACCATGTTATTTTAAGACCAGAAACTTCTTATAGGTTTTCCTGTAATGTACAGGTAAAGAACTATTTTCTATATTTTTTTCAAAATTTTAGGCTAAGTAGTTTTTGAAAAAAATGGTAAACTTTCGTCTATTTTTCTTAAGTAACTTTAAAACGATTTATTTTAAAATTATAAAAAAAATATATTTGCGACCCTCATAGTAAGCCCTTTGATTTGATATGTCACGGTACAGTTTGCAAAAGTTTTTTTTTTAATTTTCTTTTTTGCCCCCTACAAGTGACCCCCATATTCAAAATACATTTATTTACTTTAGCCTTACGTGTTTTGGGTCAGAAAAATCTGTGTACTAAATTTCAACTTCATCGGTCCATTAGATTCGGAGCAAAATGGCTGTGACAGACGGACAGACAGACAGACAGACTCACGAGTGATCCTATAAGGGTTCCGTTTTATCCTTTTGAGGTACGGAACCCTAAAAAACAAATTCTATTTAGTCTGTCAGTCAGATAATTAAAAAATATAGACACGTATTTTTTGCTTTATCTTAAAAGAAATAAGTTCGATAAAACGCATTAAAGTTGGGGGATTCAGCTCGCTAAGTCACAACTATAACTACGTATAAAATCTAGCAAGGAAAGACGTCATGCCACATTTTAACTCAAAGTATCGCCTTAATATTTTTATTACGTAAAAAACCGGTCAAGTGCGTGTCGGACTACGCACAATGAAGGGTTCCGTAGTTGGAAAAGAATTTATCCCAAAAACAAACTTAACATTGTAATCCCAAAAAAATATTTTTTATGTGATAAAATTACAAATTAACAATTTTCGGACTTTTTCCTGTAATTGTGCTGTGAGACCTTGCTTCTTGCCAAATTTCATGATTCTAGGTCAACGGTAAGTACCATAAAGGTTTTGATTTAATTGCGAGTATCAAAATATGTCGCGTAAATAGCCGTATTTTTTTATTGCGTTGCTTAGAAGCTTGATTTTTTTAGAGCTCCAAGGGACTATAGACCTACGTATTTGATATTCATTTCACCTTGATACCACCACGCTTTCGTGAGAAAAAGGTTCTTGACAGACTCACAGACAGACAGACGGACAACGAAGTGATCCTATACGGGTTCCATTTTTCCTTTTGAGGTGCGGAACCCTAAAAAAGAAAAAATACGTCCAATCTTTTCGTATGTAGAGATTGTTCAGTGCAGAATTTCTGATAACTATAAATACTTGCTGGAAAGTTAGCGATAGTTAGCTCATTATTTGATTTCATAGTTTTAGTTCTTTCATATATCACTGTTAGGTATCTCTATTATACTAACATAATAGTGACTGAGTTATTAGGCTATTATATTCCCCGATAGCTTTCATTCCCCCTCTTAATAAAATCACAAACACTATTTATCATTGACTATCGTTGACCCGACTGTTATAAATCCCAAAAGGAGCGTTATGTTTTTCAACATGTAGATGGCCAGCCTCCTGTTTTGTTTTCCTATTTCACTGTTACAATAATGATGATTGAGGTAAATAACTTTTTTCTATTTATATAAAAATGAATTGCTAAATGTGTTGCTTAGCGCAAAAATCGACAACGGCTGGACCAATTCGGCAGTTTTTTTTTTCAAATATTCGTTGAATACTGAGGAAGGTTCTTATAAAGAGAAAAAATGGAAAAGTGGCCGGGAAAATTGGAAAATTCGGGAAAACTGAAAGTGCATTTTCTATGGGAATTTTGATGACTTATTGAAATTTGGGCAGTACAACGTCGTTGGGTCAATTAGTCCTCAATAAAATTTTGAGGAATATTTATCATTGACTACTTAATTTTACTCGATTGCAACATTTGCAACACAGTCCAAAAGGAGCGTTATGTTTTAAATGTAAGTACAATATCCTCTTCAAAACATCGTCCTCACAAAAATGATGAAATATTGTTTCAATTTCTCTTTTAGCTTTCACATTACTCGTTAATATTTCTTTAGCCTCCCTGATTCAATTATTCGTTCGCCTGATTCCAGTTCAGTTCATTTGAACGTGTCTCATTTGCGGGAAAGCCGTAGTCCGTCTGTACAATAATAATTCAGCAAATATTACTACTGGAAAGGCCTGTAATCCAGGCAGACTGAGCTAATCACGACGTACGCCTCATTTGTCAGGCTGAAACCGGTTTAACGAGATCATCATTGAATACAAAAGTAGACGGCTATAGATTGAGGTATGGTGGATGGAAATTTTCGTATCTGAAGGCCAATTCTCGTACCTAAAAACGTTTAAATTCAAATCGCCATCTTATGCCAGCGACAATCAAATGTCAAAAATGTAGGTAAACGCTATACAATTTTTGACAGATAGAGACTGAGATGAGCTTGCGAACGTTGTTAAAAACCCGGGAAATTCCCCTATATAGTGACTTTTGAGACTATCATTTTGTGAGTGAGTTAGAGGACTGTATATGGGTATAGTTTTATTCACACATTAATAGTTTAAAGTATATAACATTTCATAACCTTTACCATTCCAAATAAGCAAATTGCTTCATACTAAGTAGGTACAGCTAATGTGGATTGACAAACATACCTTCATCCAAATTCTTAACTTTATCAGTAGGTAGGAAACTGGAAAAATGTGTGGTATCTCGCGTAGCCCACCTAAGCGAGATACCACACATTTTTCCGGATTCCTAAACATGCCTTTGACAAATAACTTTCATATAGTCTTTGCTGCTCTTTCCTGCTTATCTTCTTTAGGGTCGAGGTTCCTCTGACCTTAGAGGACGTGCCCTTCCAAACTTGTTTACTTAAAAGCTTTCCTTCGCACGGGATCGTTTTCCTTCGTACGAGATCGCTTCCGTGTTCGTGCGCCGGTAACTCTTAGCTTAAGTGCCAGTACTGGAGTTTGCTTTTTAAGGACTACTGTTATGATGACTGGGTTTTGTTTTGCGTTTACTGAATTGCAACTATAGAAAGATTTATCTAAGAGTCGATATACCTAGTTGGAGATTCTTGAAATTATGCGTCTGTTTTGTTAATACATACATACCGGTCAAAATCATAACCCTCCTTTTTGTTTTGCTGTAGTCTAGTGGAAATATGCCAAATAACCCTAATTTTATATATCAATGCAAATAACTGTAATATTTTTACGACTCTTGAGTTGTGTCGAACTTTCAAGTGGATTCAATGTTACTAGTTCAATGAACCGATCTATATTTTTCAATTTCATTAGCAAAACGCGTTTAAAAGTCCAGCTCCCTAGGACCTCGGGCCAAACTTTTAATTCACAGTGTTATTTGTATTCTGCATTTGAAATTAAATTAAAAAAAAAACAAAGAACAAAGAAGTTGTTATACGAAATTGAAGTCGGCGAACGACGAACTAAGCTTTATTTATGAGACAAAAAACTGTTTGACACAAAACATCGGCTGGACTAATTAAAACGGGCGATCCATTTGCGTATTCAAATACTCTATGTAGTTAATTAACGCATTTGTTCACGAAATTGGTTTCATCAGCAAAGAGAGCTCCGTTTGAAGACAACGTGCATATTTAATGGCAATTTATATCATCTTTATTACGCATAGTTTAATTTTCATTGTGGTTAGAGCCTTTTCGGTTATGTATTTATGTTTTACTGCTCTGTGGATAGTCTGGAGTCGCCTTAGAGAACATTTTTTATCTTTCTCTTTAACGAAATTGTAGGGATAGTTGAATATTCCTGTATAAAGCTAATATCAAAGTTATTACATAGATGGGCTCGTGTACTAGACAGGTTGATCGACCTGGGGTTCTAAAACGGCCACTTTGGCAGAATGACAATAGGAAAATAGATATCATGAATCATATTTGAAATCG
Source organism: Cosmia trapezina (assembly GCA_905163495.3). NCBI lineage: Eukaryota > Metazoa > Arthropoda > Insecta > Lepidoptera > Noctuidae > Cosmia > Cosmia trapezina. The sequence continues at coordinate 10,604,575 of LR991030.1, forward strand.
TAAAACGGTCACAAATCATCATTTATCTGCGTACAATTCATAGCACGCAATTCATCTGTTTGACAGTTTTGTATGGAGATTCGTAAAAACGTCCACAAATTATGAATTGCTTTATTGAAGTTTAATGGCAAATACGTCAATCATAATAAATTGCTGGGAATTCAGGAAATGAATCGCTTTTAGAGGAATTGCTTAATGTGGCCGTTTTAGGCCCCCAGGTTAAGCTACATATTTACATACCGAGACTCCTCCGGTAGTTTGTCCCGGCTGTCACTTTTGAATCTTTAACAGTCGTTACGGGTCGTCAGAAGCCCGAAAGTCAAACAACCAGTCTTACCGAGGAGTATCGTATTACCCAGTAACTGGGTTGAGGAGGTCAGATAGGCAGTCGCTCCATGTAAAATACTGGTATTCAGCTGCAACCGGTTAGACTGGAAGCCGACCCCAACACAGTTGGGAAAAGGCTAGGCAGGTATGGTGATGATCGAAGTTATTACCAAAATGTAATCTAATCTCGAAAAGACCGCGGTAAAATTTAGCAAGACTAGTAATAATTTTGTAAATTACTTATGCACTATTAATACATTTTAAACCCAGATTTTGTGTGTATGAAGCACATTTTAAATTAATTAATTAGACCAGATACTTGTATCAACAGCAGTAAAATTCCGATTTAGGTACTATCCGCCACTTAAATGTTTTTCATTAAAGTCGATACTATTATTGTTTCAATTTGCACTCAGTCAGTTTTAGTGTTTCGTCCAAGTCCAACAGTAAGACCCAATTAAATCGTTCCGACGTTTGATCGGGTGCAGGTCGTTCAGTTCAGTCTTCAGTACAATTGATTGGAACCCTAGCTGCTATTGGTCGACTGTGCTGATTGCTCGTCGTCTTCACTTGTTTTTTAAACAAAAGCAACTTCATTATTAACTTCTTCAACGTCGAAGATGTTATTGGAACAAGAGTTTGCTTCCTGTTATCGAGAAACGTACTTAACACTTATTTTTGTAGTTGGATAAGTTTATTAAAACAATCGATTGAGGACTGAAGGTGGCTTTGATTACAAGTATTGGATTGTAATGCATATTGTATGAGTTGAATATTCTTCAGTTGCGTTACTTATAGTTTTAAAGGATTTTGGGGTAGCTTTCAGGCTTTTAAGTTAATTCAATTTAGGTGATTTACTTTGGATTTGTTTAAAATGGAAGATATTTAAGGTCATTGAACTATGTGTGTCGTTGAATATTATCATGAAGGTTGACATGCGATAACTTGAGCTCTTTCGATGCATGACGTAATTGTTTTGATAAACTTATCTTGAACTTCAAAAATTTTATCATAGATTCTTGGAAAAAAGGATGAAACCAGTAACAGTAGGTACCAATGAACAAATGACCTAAACCCAGTGTTAAGTAGGTAATAAATCGTGCTACAATAATCACCTAATCCATCCATCCACCATTAATTATTCCATGGTGACGTCAAATTTATTAATTTTTTACCCGTTGCGTGAGGGCCATGATTAATATTCGTAATATCTGACGATCTTTACGCCCATTAATTTATCAAAGAAAGTGAGTGTATCTCGAGTGAGTCTTGACAACGCGATATTGCGAGAATCCTTTTCTACATCCGAGGCAGCCATTTTGGTTCGGCGTCGTTCATTTCAAAAATCGAGCTAGCTTGTGATGTTTCTGACATTTGTAATTAGAACAGTCGGAATAGTTGAAGGTTATGATGGTTGTACATGGTCAATTGGGTTGTACACAATGGTTGGCGATGGCACATCAGCTATGAAGAAAGTTTAATGTAATCAAACCTCAATCAAACAGTGTCACAATCACGTAATGAGGTGTAGTATAATTGTAGAATAGTGTAAATGTGTGCGTGTGAGCGTCTATGCAGGTGTAGCTACTTAGTTTTGCGCATGCTTCACTGTATTGTTCGCATCGATATGTCTGGGATTTTTATTTAGTCTGAGTGTGTTAACAGAAAATGGTCACATATTATGGCTTATTTATATCATAATGTGATTGCAACATTTATTTTTAAAAATAAAAGGTACAGTCCGCGAGGCTTAAGATGAGCTTTGCATTTGTGTGAGTGATCACCAAAATGGTACGAGAGCCCATGCCCAAAATTTTTGTCTTATCGTTTTACGTAAGACAAAATCTTCAATCGTCTTATCGTTTTACGTTTAACAACGATGCGACATGGTTTTGGTCATGGCCTCTCGTACTAAAAGAACAAAAGCCAATTGCCAAAAAGCAGTTTAAACCGGTTTTAAATCAAGCAAAGAACGCGTCGCGCTCTATGCCGAACGTCACACCTACACTATCTATGTGCACTCACACGAATACAAAGCTCAACCTAGACCTCGCGGATTGTACTTAACTTTACTATTTATGTCATGGTTATTGTAGACAGTTGATGGCTAGTGTTGAACGTATTTTGACGTCTATTGATGTAGGTATTTCCAAACAATTCTGAACGAAATGAATCAAGCGACGTTGAAGTGGTACCAGCATCCATTGTGTACAAGATCGAATAAAGAATAAAGCAGACAGCATATTTTTCTTTTTAGGGTTCCGTACCTGAAGGGTACCAAACGAAACCATAATATCCTTCCGTTTGTCTGTCACAGGGCTGTATCTCATTAACCGTAATAGGTAGACAGTTGAAATTTTCACAGATATGTGTATTTCTATTACGGTTATATCAACAAATAAGAAAAATAAAATGAAGTTATAAATTAAAGGGGAAAAAAATACCCTTTCATGTGGGGTGTCATTGTCTAGAACTCATCGAGTAGAGTACAAATATATATTTTTTTATCTTTAAACATTAAGAAGGCCATTTTTGTACTAGCTCTATCGGAACCATTACAACAAGTTAAGGAGTTACTGTAATCAACAAATACTAAAAACACTGATTCATAAAGTATTTTATTTTTTGGGCGATTTTCTGCAACTGTAAAAAATAACCTTGTAATTAATAATAAAATATCTTTATTTCCCAAAAAATTCACAGTATCATTAGAAATACAAAGCTAAATTTGCGATTGTTAAACATTATATGGTACAGAACCCTTCGTGTGTGAGTCCGACTCGCACTTGGCCGGTTTTTTTCTTTTGTGATTCGCTGGCAATGGTAACTATTTTATTTTACTGAGTTCAGTTTTACAGCTCTTTTTACGACATTCAAGTGCTATTATATTGAAGCTGAAAGCTTTGTGGCTAATGGCTCTGGATGCAATTTAGATCGGAATTTGATTTTATGCGAATACTGTTTTTCGCTAAATATTTTTCAATTAGGTTTTTAGATGAAACTAATATTTTTAGGTGTTTGTGGACTAGAATGGCTATGAAACTAAAATGAGATTAAAATGCTTATGCTAATCTTAAAATTAGCCTTTTAAGCATCTGGGGAAACTAAGTTTAATAGGGATGATGACTAAAAATTTATTTTTTGTCCGTCATAGAGATTATTAAAAAATATTGGACACGTATTTTTTCTTTTTTTACGTAATAAAAAAATTACGGCGATACATTGAGTTAAAATATGGCATGACGTCACGCGTAGCTAGGTTTTATACGTACAAGTGACGTAGCGAGCCCCCACTCCCCAACTTTAATGCGTGACAGCTAAGTATTTTTTTATTAATATGATAAAGCAAAAAATACGTGTCTAATATTTTTTTATTATCTGACTGACGGACTAAATAGAATTTCTTTTTTTTTACCCAGGCATCATCCCTATTATAATGGTGTGTCTAGTCTAAAAGGCTTCACATATGTACCTAATTAATATTAATTTGCGATTATCATACTATTTTAGGAGCAATATTAATAGGTATAAATAATAAAAGTTACTCCGAAATTAATGAGAAAAGTTCAGATTACATTTATGAATATTTATTTATTTAGGTAGGTATTTTTTTTGTATCACATAGAGTATCACAGTCGGTGATACTTTATATATAGTAGAAGTAGGTACTTACTTTTGTTTTGTGTAAGCTTTGTCACTGGCAGGGTTTTTTAGAGAACTTACTTAATTGGTGAATAATAAACCATATTCTATCCTTCTATCTAATTACTTAGATAGGTATCAGCGTTTTAAATACTTAGAAAATAATTATAATTAGAAACGGTGCCAATTTCTAGTCCAAGAAGAACGTCCCAAAAAATTGCTTAAGACCCCGTGCCTGGCCAAAAACAATAACAATACCATAAAATGTATGTTTTAGTTAGCAAAAAAAACACGATCAAAATCACTGCGTCATAGCCGTGACGTATTTTTACAGGAGAAGGGTTGTTCAGGGGACAAAAAGTATCTTCTGTTTCCCAGATAGCTCTCTTCAAAATGGTTGAGCAGCTTATTTAAATTAAATTAATTTTTTTTATTGTTTTTTTTTTTGTCTTTTTATTACGGACGCTTTTCTGTATAATTTCAACATGAATGATGTAGGTAACCAATATTTTATAACTATATCTTGATTTAAAAGAGTGTCCGTGGAGTTTCTTGCCCGTTCTTCTCCACAGGTAGGTATGCAACGCTTTGGAATGGGCAACTATAGCTTCATCTTTCTGACTGACCGACCTAATGATAATTCAAAATTGGTTTATTTGAAATAAATGCTCAAAGTTTGTGTTTGATACCGAATAACAGGGCATAGACCGAATTTCTAAGATTCCTGACAGATGTTAGGGACAATTTAACCGAAGTGGAAACCAGGAGTTTAAGAATTCACCAACAATTTATCATCTCGAAATAATAGGTCTTTTGTTGGCGATTTATAATAGGTAATTTTGTTTGCCCTTTGAAGTTTCGTCGCCAAAGAATATACTTAATTGCAGTGCTTCATATAATGGTTGTTTAATTGTTCTAATGTCATTGTTGAAGTTTTTTTTGGAATAATTTATTCATTGGGCCGTGTAATTAATGTTCAGGCAATTTACATGCTTTGATGGTATTTAGAAGCTTTTATAATGTTTTAAGTTGTAGTAATTGCTGCTGCTACTATTTTGGTGTTGTATTTCACTTGTGATTATTGATGTCTGTTATTATTTACTGATGGTGGTAAGTCTACATAAACGGGGGCCGTCTACATCTTCATCATCGGTATGTAAAGATGGTCACCCATCCGCGGACCAACCACCCCGGCAAGCGTAGCTTAATCTGATTGATCGACCCGTATTGCTGTTATTACTTAGCCACGAGCTTTTTTTATCTCAAGTGCCAAGCCTATTCAATATTCTCACTTCATCATGTACCTCAGTAACATTGCAGTTTGAGACTATGGTATTGGCGCGATACCAAATCACATGGTGCCCTTTGTAGCTGTCTTAACTAGTAATGATGGCACTTAGCTTGAATTTAATTATCTTTAGGCCCTTTACCTGTTTCCTAATTGCGTACAGTAGTACCCAACTTATATGGCTTACCGATGTACCTGCGCAGAAGATGAATTTTCAAAGTGCGGGAAATGCTATTGCCCAATCGGCACGCTCCACGCACCGCGTTCCTTTTTCTTGTACCGCTACTGGTCGGCAACTGCCGCCATGTTAGCGCGCGCCACTTGACAGCCGCCATACTGGCGAATGAGACGGAACTAACAGCTGCATTGTATTATGAACCTTATAGTAGTGATCTAAGGTTGATTGTAAGTTTTAAGCATTCTTTCGTTAATCTTCGGGCCATACTTTCTTTTCTCTGCAAACGAAGATTCACGACGCGCCTTATCAGTTGGGTACTACTGTAACACATTATCAATCGGAATCGGTTTCATTTTGACAGTTCAATAACATTCATTGCGTTATTTACGTTGTCAAGCAGACAAATTTTGAATTGTTTAATTAAGTCAACCTGTTACATACATAATATCTGTCAATTAACCCTTTAGTCTTTTGCCAACAATGTTAACCTAATTTCGACCGACCTACGGAAAATCACAGATTTATCGTTTTCACACAAGTACCTAGCATTAATTTTACACACGACAACAAATTATGTTTATATCATAGGTACACAACTGAAGCCTGCACAACGTAACAACACTAAAAAAACTCCAGTTACATAAACATAAAGAATATTTAGTACAAAGTGCTCCCAGGTACCAGGAGAGCAGTAATCTAAGGGAGGTAACTCAAACAGAATTTTGAATGCATTGCGCAATATACAGGCTGCTTCATTTAGATACTCTCTCGGAGTGTGACGAAGGTGCTCCTGCTAAGTATGCGGTGGGCGACACGGTGAAACGGTGCTATACTTTGAGGGTGCATTTAGTCCTACACAGATAGTGGAGTTAAGATTTGGTTTGTGCTGTTAAAACGTATTACTAACGGCACCATAACCTTTAACAGTCTCTACGGCACAAAAAATTGGTTATTGTGGTTAAACTTTTACAATGATGGTGTTTTCAGTCTTGCTACTTTTGCATGTAGGTAAACCATAATATATAGGTCTCTTTTAAAATACCTCGGTGCTTATTTATTATGTATGTTTTTAGGAACCTTAGAAATCGATCGATACATTAGACGTTAGACAATGAATGGGTCAGCTTTAATACATCATTTAATAACCCTTGTTTCTGGAATTCAATCTTTGCAAAGGTGATGTTAAACAATGTATTCATTTACAATTTGTATGCCTTTCCATTGAACAATAACAAAAAAATCTTATTAGCCTGATACTCGTACCAAATGTCGTGTCAAATGTCTCGCTGGTGGTGGCGTGTGTGTTGGATCATTAAGTTCCCTTCAAAATGGTTGAGCTATAATTGGTGCTGATCCTTGCGTCATGTTCGTGAACGGGCGCCGTCAGTTGGGACTGGTCGTCTCTTGGCTGCCACGCCTTATTTTTAATTTAGTTATTTTTAGTTTTTATCTTTTTCATTACGGACGCTTTTAACGTGCACGTCTTTCTGCATTGTTCTCACTTCTATATTTTCAATATGAACGATGTAACCAATATTATGTAAAATATTTGATTTAAAAGAGTGTCTGTGGAGTTTTTTGCCCGTTCTTCTCCAGGATCTACGCTTTGGAATGGGCAACTAGCTTCATTTTTCTGACTGACCGACCCAAGACCGACCCTTTGACAATTTAAAAGTGCCAGTAATTGGTTTATTTGAAATAAATGCTTTGAGTTTGAGTTTGACCTATATAGGCATTCTGAAAATACAATTTGTAGGCCTTTAAACGTTCTAGATTTTAGACATCAGTAGCGTAGCGGAGTAGAGCAATTCTGGCAAGTATACGCAGGCCGCTACCGCGGTGTCACTTACAGAAATTGTCCCACTTCATAGTTGGTCACTGGGGGAGTAGAAGGGGGGCGGGGGTTTTACCCCAACTCCAAGCTGTCTTTCAAAGCTGTCAATGTCAAAGGCGATGTACCACTTACACCGAATAGAGTAGATAGTATCACAGGTAATAATACCGTGGGTAATGGGTACTTATAGAGCGGACACACTTTCTATAAGCGTGTGGTGAAATAGAGAACTAAATTGAAATGTGAACCTACAATATTCGACACATTAAAGAAAAATATTGTCGTTATTTTCTGAATGAACAGTGTCTTCACGACACGCGTACAGTGTTTTTGTAGTATAATCGAATTTGTGCTAAGTACATATATTTAAAAAAAAAATGAGATTCTGTTTTCATAAAAACGAACGGCAAACGAATTCATTATTTTATTCCTCCTACGAACAAAGGAAAACCATAGAGCATAGCATAGCATAAACAGCCTATAACGTTCCCACTGCAGGGGCACAGGCCTCCTCTCTGTGAGAGGGTGTGGGCCGTAATCCATCCACGCGGACCCAGTGCGGTCTGGTAGATGTCACATGTCTTCGAATTTTTAGTTCTAGGACATGCCGGTTTCCTTATGATATTTTCCTTCACCGTTTTGAGAGAAGTAGTGATGAAATAATTTACACAAAGTAAAGTGCCTGCTCTGTTCGAAAGTTCGAACCCATGACCTCTACCCGTAAGTCGCGGCCGTTACCACTGGGCCACGCTGTTCTTTTATCATAATTATATGAGTTATCTTTATGAACTTCCTCTAAACATTGTTATTAAATTGTTCGTATGAAAACAACGACTGTTTTCATTTCGCAGAATGAAATAACTTGCCTTTGCCTACGCTGTGCAGCTAAAGAAAATATAACATTTGATAAGTTACGAAAGCTTTATTCCCGTATATTATGGTGGTATATATCTGTATATATAAAATAATGTCGTGTTAGTTACACTATTTATATAACTCAAGAACGGCTGAACCGATTTGGCTGAAAATTGGTGGGGAGGTAGCTTAGAACCAGGAGACGGACATAGGACTGATTTAGATGAAATTTTGTGCGTATATTTGAATGGGTTTCTGGATTGTTTGAAAACACAATTGGACCTGGTAGGTGGCGCTGCACCAACTGCGACCAACTTGGCTGTAGCGCTCGCCGGCCGCTGTCGGGGCACCGCCCGCTTCGCTCGCTCGGCTCGCTCGCGGTTAGTCACAGTTCGAACCCAACTCTTCTCAAGCTTAGTTACTGCGACCAATTCGGCTCGCGCGTGGTTGGTCACAGTTCCAAATTAACCTAACCCGTTTTGTCGGGGTACACTATAACTTGTTACTGCGACCAACTGTGAAAAAGGCCAGAACGTTGAAAAGAGGTTCAATTATTAAAAAAAGTATGAATCATTAGAAGCGCAAAAAGTATTTAGAGGTTCATTAATTTAAAAAAGTGTCCATCATTGGAAATTCAATAAGTTGCATGTGGATCAGTTAAATATGTTTGTCCCATACATAATACCTAAGGTATGAAATGTATTGTTTTAGACACAATATAATATGGACACAGGTGCGTTTAACCTTTCAATATGAATGCATTTTATATTGTTTGCTCGAATAAATATTTCAAATCAAAAGTTATATTGGATCCGTTCATAATGTCAATAACCTGAGGACTTAAATGTTAAACATTAGATTAGATTTTATGATTCTTTCTTACTTGTCGTACTTAGTCACTTTTTCTTTTTGATAGTGATGATTCTGAACAAACTTTTAATCAAATAAGAAAATTGATAATAATTTAGTTTCCACCTTGGTGGCTGTCTAATATTTTTTATAACGCCATGAAAAATGGGAACTAGATCAGAAAAAAAACACTTCTAAAATCCGCCTTGGTAAATGTTTTAACCGACAGCTAACAGTGCATAATACTCGTATACATAATATCGAAGTATACATATACTCTGCATACTCAACCACACTAAAAAAACCGAGACGTGAGTAGAAGACATATCAATGAATAGGAGTTTTTAATGTATATTTTCTTCACAAACCGAGCCAAGCCACGGGTTTTTATAGCTTACTACTTGCTGTGATGTCCCCTGTGTTTACGAATGAAATGATGTTCGTTGAAGTGTGGCAAATAGGGGTCATTGTGTTGGTGCTATTCAATTGTATTCAATTGTGTATTAAGAGCCCGCACTGGCTGGGAAAGGTCAAGCGGCCTGTGTTCTCAGCTCAGGAGACGTAAGTTGTTTGTCATGTGTTACTGAAAGGCACACCGCAGGCTGACTGACCGCAGAAGGGGAAAACATAGAGAACTTAGCACACAGATCAAAGTTTTTTTAACTTGGCTTGCGTTATACCTACATATAAAAATCTGCCACGCACAATGAAAGGTTCCCGTAGTTGAAAAGAATTTATCCCAAATACAAACTTAACATTGTAGTTGAAAAACATGTTGTCTCTTACATACATGTATACCTAGTTGATATACATCACGGTCAATTCTTTAACAAACTAACTTAAATTGGCGACTTTAATTGGCGGTTTTTTATTTTCTTTTCTCGAATCGCTCATGCTGTGATAAAAATATAAAAAAGTCAGCAACATGGTACCTACCGAGGCTTACCAAGGGTGCGCCATAAGTAGGTATAATTAAATATCACCACTACATTGCCTCAATATCAAAGAACTAAACCTAAAACTTATCTACTTCAGATCAATAATGGTCTCAAATGCCAACCTACTACCCTGCGTCAGCCTTTTGTCAATCATTAAGTTCATGGAATGCACTACCAAAGGGCAAGTGTACATCAGAGCAGCCATTCAAGCTCTTGTATCGGATTAGTGCAAGCTAGGGAATTAGTGTCTTCTTACAATAGCGACACGAAGTTACAGCTCAAGTTTGTATCGAATTTCAGACTGTTATCTGTATTGTTAATTTTATGAATGGGAAAGTTTATAGTGTCTCGTATTTATCTTGGTTCTTCTGTCTCGTTTTCGAAGATTGTTAGCAGTCTAACTATTTACTATTGTGCGGGTTTGAAGGCAGTCTGACTGCTGTTTGCCTATACAGGATGTACCAGAAATGTGTGGTCAAATATAGAGATAATCGTAAAACAGTAAATACCAATTGGTATAACATCCATGGAGACATGCTTGTTCTATATGTGGAGGCTTGTTATTAGCTATTTTTTAATATTACATTCATTATGTCATTAGTTTGTTAGTCTGTAAGCCTTCTTTAAAATTAAAAAAAAAATTTAAAAAATAGCCCCATCCACTCGCAGACTACTCGTAGCAGAAGCCATTTTGAAAACCCAGCCTTTTTGAAAGACTTGATTGTGAGAGGCTGTTTTTGAATGCTATCTTTTTGATTAGTTACGAGAATTCCGTTTCAGTCTTTATTTTTCAAGCATTTTATGCTCATCTACATTTTCAGGGTTCCGTACCTCAAAAGGAAAAAACGGAACCCTTATAAGATCACTTCGTTGTCCGTCTGTCTGTCTGTCAGTCTGTCAAGACCCTTTTTCCCAGGAACGCGTGGAGGTATCAAGTTGAAATTAATATCAAATACTTAAGTCTATGGTCCCTTGGAGCTCTAAAAAAATCAAGCTTCTATGTCAACGCAATAAAAAAATACGGCCATTTATGCGACATATTTTGATGCTCGCAAGTAAATCAAAACCTATAGGGTACTTCCTGTTGACCTAGAATCATGAAATTTGGCAAGAAGCAAGTTCTTACAGCACAAGTAATAGAAAAAGTCCGACAATTGTTAATTTATAATTTTATCACATAAAAAAATATTTTTAAGTATGTTATGTGTCAAGGCCCTTTTTCTCAAGAACGTGTGGAGGTATCAAATTGAAATTAATATCAAATACGTAAATCTATGGTCCATAAGAGTCCTAAAAAAACCAAGCTTCTAAATCAACGCAATAAAAAAATACGGCCATCTAAGCGACATATTTTGATACTCGCAAGTCGCAAGTAAATCAAAACCTTTAAGGTACTTGCCGTTGACCTAGAATCATGAAATTTGGTACGAAGCAAGGTCTTACAGCACAATTAAAAAAGTCCGAAAAATGCTAATTTATAATTTTATCACATAAAAAAATATTTTTAAGTGTGTCATCTATCAAGGCCCTTTTTCTCAGGAACACGTCGAGGTATCAAGTTGAAATTATCAAATACGTAAGTCTATAGTCCCTTAGATTTATAAAAAAAACAAACTTCTAAGTCAACGAAATAAAAAAATACGGCCATTTATGCAACATATTTTGATACTCGCAAGTAAATCAAAACCTATATGGTACTTCCAAATTGACCTAGAATCATGAAATTTAGCAAGAAGCAAGGTCCACAGCACAAGTAAAGGAAAAAGTCTGAAAATTGATTATTTGTAGTTTTATCGCATAAAAAAATAGTTTTTTTTCTTTTCTGGCAAAAAAAAAATTGTACTATAGGTACACTTCTGCCTAACCCTTCGCGGAAACAAGGCGTGATGTTGTGTTTATGAATAGTTTTTTGCGAATGCAAACTTAAATATGCAGTGGGAGAACATGCTTTTCAACTCAATGTTAAGTTTGTCTTTGGGATAAATTCTTTTCAGCTACGGAACCCTTCATTGTGCGTAGTCCGACACGCACTTGGCCGGTTTTTTTTTATTTATCTCTAAGTGATCTAATGATCTTAAGAATCTTGGGAACGTTGCTATGAGATAATGGTTTTTCTACACCCTTTGTTGTTTAGCAATTAGATATATTTTTGTAATCATAGGTCACTGAACCTTTGTTAGAGGTGAATTATTAATTATAATCGTAAACTGATACCTATGTCCATGGAGCTTGCGTGACCTAGTAAATGTGATACTTAGTGGACAACCTGTAGGTAGCATCGATTTAAAAAAAAATACCAGGTTGTAACGTTTTTTATTAATCTTAATTGGCCACTTAATAATAAACCACAGGATCTCAAGATTCACAAACGGAAGTCGACACAGCAAAATGCTGCAAAAACATCTACTAAAAATTCTAAGTCAGTGCAAAAAAAAACGTGACGTGCAAATTCGATTATTTATATACATAATTGAATTTGTGAAAAACCTAATATTCCAAACGAAATCGTGATGTTAAAAGTCACAAAGTCTTAGATACGATTGTCATATAACACGGTGTAATGGCACAGAAGGGATTATCCCTAGCATAAGTTGCAAAATAAGCTCAACGCAGCTTCTGGGCACACTTCGGTTTCCATTGTCCTTTATGCAAATCTACAAGAATAGATGATAAACTATATTTTACGACGCCCCAGATGCGCATAGAAAATTGTATTCTAGAGCTACAACTTAAATTTTAATGCTAACCGCATCTGTAGTTAAAATAATGAACTATAGTTCACTTAACACTCAGGTAAGTGTAAAGAATCCCAGTTCTTAGTCAACTTTCTACATTATTTCTAGGCATTGCGTTGAATATTGAAATGAATAGCGCAAGTTTCCAGACGAACTAAGAACTCGAATAATAAGAACCTGTACTAAGGAAGTAGTATTGTATTAAGTAAAATACCCAGCATCCGCTTGAAACTTCCGCGTGCAATATGAAACGTCGACTAACTTCTTTGACCGTTTAATTTCAGTTTTTGACTTTTATACGAACAGTTTACCAATATAGCATCCATGTTTTGTTGTTCTGAATTTTGCATATAAAGTGAGAGCTTGATGAGAATTTTTGGAATAATCTCATCAGTTTAAGAGAGTCGTAATGTCGGCTTGGGAGGAGTCGAGTCAGAACACAGATTAATACAGATGTAACACTCCGTAAAATCATTTAAATAAAAAGCGACTCTTGCTACGAAACAATAAAGTGCAATTCAGGTCGCACAACGCTTATTACATACAGTTATAATCAACTACAAGTTGCCTCTCTTTCTATTGCGTAACTCTTATACCTTCTGACCTACTGAATTAGCCCCGCGGACGGGGCCCGCCGCGTACTTGTAGCTTCATACCTAAACTGTGGAGTGTCCCATCTGTATTAATTTGTGGTCAGAATTAGCTGTTTAGTGTCTCGAATGAGTGAAGTCGACTACGGAAAAAGGTTGTAGGCTTAAAAGTATAACAAGTATCTCTCAGACGTGCTTGGGAAAAATATAATAGCACTTGTGATTCTTGGAGCGAATATGTTATTATCGAAGCGTGGCTTCTGGACCTAATAATACAATGATATCATTTGGGATTGCTCACTCCACAGAAACAAGATTTTCATTGACCTGAATTCTGCAGCGCTCAACTAGGACACGTTTTGTTTGATTTTTATTAAAAATATATTCCATCTTATAATATTGATATTGGATGTAAATAAAATTCAATTTACCAAAATAATAATATGAAAACGATTGACGTCTCGTAATCGACACCCAAACATGAAACTTCAAATGGAAATTTTAATTAACTTGTGAAATTCGAATTTCACATCATACGAGGTATCATTTCCTTCTGTCACTCAAACTGTTTAAAAGATTTAAAATGTGTTGTGCACCAAATTCGTTGTCGTCAACGAGAACCTCGGTTTCGGGTCGAGTGTTCTGACCGACCCAGTTGTTAGCTGGAAGCCTGCAACGTCGATATGCTGTCACAGCACACACCCAACCACTAGAAATTTACCACTAGCTAAAAACAGCTACCTTATACCAACCACATAAAGTATAAAATGGCTTGACAAGTATTTGTGTACTTTTATATTGACGTGGTAGTACCTACTCGTACGTGTCGCGTGCCCGTTTGAACTTAATTTGACGCTTACATTGCATTTTTATTTATTTCTGTACACAGTGTTGCTTTGCTCATAAAAATTGCAGTCGCAGTATAGTATGACCTTATAACCTTATTTTTTTATCGTATCTACATGCAATGCTTTTAATATTTTACACCGATTTGTTCCTGTTCAGAAAATATATAGAATTTCTGTTCGGCGTGAGTTAATAAAAGTTGCTTTTGTTAAATGTGACAAACTCTAGGTGTAACTGTGAAATATGTATTTTTTTCTTTGTTGTCACACAGTTAAGGCCTTGAAGTTTTTCACTACTAATAGCTATAGTAGGTATAAATAAATCTGCCTAGCCTTTTCCCAACTATGTTGGGGTCGGCTTCCAGTCTAACCGGATGCAGACCAGTCTTTTATATGGACCGACTACCTATCTGACCTCCACAAACCAGTAACTGAGTAATACGATACCCCTTGGTAAAACTGGTTGTCAGACTTTCGGGCTTCTAACGACCCGTAACGACTGTCAAAGATACACGAATGACAGCCGGTACCACGTGCTTTCCGAGGCTCGGAGGAGTCTCGGCATGTAAAGATGGTCATCCATCCACTGAAAAACCCCAGCAAGCGTAGCTTAACCTGATGGATCGACCCGGCGGCTGTTATTAAGTACTTAGCTACGAGCTCCATAGTGGGTATATATTTATATGATAATAATAGGTAGGCGGTAACAATTGACGATTAAAAAAAAACGTTTTTTTAATAAAGACATCACTTTCATTCTTAAACGTTGTATGTAGGAAACAGATTAGTCAAAAATTAAATAAAGAACTTAATTGATTTATTGTACATACAATGAAAATAATATTCAAATATGAGGAGTATTCCTCATATTTGAATACAGCTATAATATAAACTGCGAACTTTATGCGGCCAAGTGGCCAAACTGAAGCAGAACTGGTTTTAAATACGCCTCTATCGCTAAACCTCAAAAACGTAGCTCGGCTTAATTTAAAATCACTCAAGGGTGTCGGGAAGGCAGGGCATGCTATCTGCGGAGATCACGATAGGCCGCGTTCAGACTTGGCACGGACTTGGCTGCTTCCCAGCAGTCTTGGCAGCCAAATGCGCGGGTTCCGTCTTACTAGATACCGCTTTACCGAAATATTAAAAGTAATAAGCCGTAAGTTTGTGTTGCTTGCTATTGATTGTCTTTTGTTTTTGGTGTTTGGTCTACCGAAGTAGGAAAGGAAGAATTCACATCAAGCTGGTACAGTCCGCGAGGGGTAAAATGAGCTTTGCATTTGTGTGAGTGCACATAGATAGTGTAGGTGTGACGTCCGGCATAGAGCGCGACGCGTTCTTTGTTTGGTTTAAAACCGGTTTATACTGCTTTTTGGCAATTGGCTTTTGTTATTTTAGTACGAGAGGTCATGACCAAAACCATGTCGCATCGTTGTAAAACGTAAAACGATAAGACGATTGAAGATTTTGTCTTACGTAAAATGATAAGACAAAAACTTTGGTCATGGGCTCTCGTACCATTTTGGTGATCACTCACACAAATGCAAAGCTCATCTTACGCCTCGCGGACTGTACAACTGTATTATTTTTTGCGAGGATTTTGTGTCCTCGTGGCAAAAATCGGTTCTAATGCCGCCATCTTGTTTTTAGAACGAAATTGTTTAAAGCAGCTTGTGGTAGGTCTTTAAAGTAACTTTCAGAAAATGTGACGTAACGAAAAACGGTTGACCCTCATGTTTTATAATACACTAGCTTTTGCCCGCGGCTTCGCCCGCGTGGATGTCGGGAAAGATCCCAAGGGAACCTGCTACCGGGAATTCCTTCCTTATTCCTTGTCTAAATTATAAAGGGAACCTCTGTGCAAAATTTCAGCTTTCTAGGTCCAAGGGTTTGGGGTGGGCGTTGATGAGTCAGTCAATCAGTCAGTCAGTCAGTCAGTCAGGACTTCTCTTTTTATTTATATAGATGAACCAAAACTTTTGACACTTGAAACTTGAGGCCATACTAGATGTCTCTGTATTAATACATACACGAAAGGAACTTCGTTCCGTCCAACGACGCCTCCTGACAATTTTTTTAAAAATACAATATTCCAAATTTATCATCCCCCCTCAATTTCATGCAAGCACCAAAATATTTGAAGCACTGTAAGGTTAAACAGTTTAAACGAACGTACAGATTCTCCAGACTAAATAACGAGGCAAATAACATTCTTAAAATGTCCAGCATTCATTTGCAAGCCGACACTTTACATAATCGTCGATTGCAGCCCAATCGCTGCAAATGATTACACATTACCGACTTGGGCGCGGAATTTCGCATCCGCTGTTTTGTCGGTATGCAAATTGCTGTAGTTGCTAAACTTATTCACATTACGATACAAACGCTTAAACGAGTGCGCAGATAATCCACTCAGTAGTGATTTAAAATCGTGCGTTTCACTCGCTTATATAAGAAAGATCTGTGGTTTCAAGCGCAGTACGCAAGAATGATGGCCCAGTGAGAGCAATGGTAGGCCAGTGGTAACGGCCGCGAATACGAGTTGTAGGTCATGTGTTCGAACCCAGGCAGGCGTATTACTTTGTGTAATTTATTTCATCACCACTGCTCTCAAAACGGTGAAGGAAAATATCGTTTGGAAACCGGCATGTCCTAGAACCAAAAATTCGAAGACATGTGACATTACCAACCCGCACTGGGCCCGCGTGGTGGAATACGACCTACACCCTCTCACAGAGAGGATACCTGTGTCCCAGCAGGGGAACGTTATAGGCTGATGATGCAAGAATGATGACACCAAGATATCATCTGATCAGATTTTTTCTCCCTATAGGTAGATACTACTCCAACCCATCGTTCGAAGTTAAACAAAGAAGTTGAGCAAAATTTAATCTTTTAAAACAGATGTAAGATAATCGAATATTTTTTTCTTGATACATAATTCTGCTATTCGAATACCTATCAGAAACCGATATCACGTACCGATACAAGAATTGGTTCAGACTGTCGCGAAAAAGCATTACAACTTCTGCTATAAAGTGGCTCAACTACACTCGGCCACTAGAAAAGTCCCACACAAAAGTTATAAACAAAAGATTACCACTATACATCATTTATGAGCATAGTCCCTCAAACAGCAGAACTGATACAGTATGCATGTAACCACGTTTACCGCACTAAGTTTAGAGATAACGAAGTACCTACCCATTCAAACACCGAAGTACTAAGTTCTCAGAAACTTATTACCATTGAATACCTACGTTAAAGTACATTAATTATGTACTAGGCTAAGCATCGAAAAGTGAAAGTTGAAAGAAAATCTGTACTTTGACTTTGGCTTTTGAAGTTGAGCGTTTAGTCTCGTTGATATTGTAATATTTTAATGTAGGCTTAAGAATTAATGGAAGGTTAAGTTTGCAATCCATTTTGGCTTTAAAATGGCTAACTAGCAGTAACTGGGTTGTGGAGGTCAGATAGGCAGTCGCTCCATGTAGAATACTGGTAGTCAGCTGCATCCAGTTACACTGGAAGCCGACCCCAACAGAGTTGGGAAAGGCAGGGCCGGATTTAGGGGTCCAGAGGCCTCGGGGCAACAAAGGAGTGGAGGCCCCCTTGCCCTAAATTATTTTCCAAATAAAATGAACAATTTTTTTCAGTCGAGTTTTTCAATAAATAATTTATTGTGAAACCAAGTAGATTCTCTTAGTATTTAACAAACACATATAAATATAATCGGAAACAAGAATTATCTGAAATTAAATTTTAGTGTTAACGAACGGAACCTTTCGAGCTTTTTTTGCCGAAAAATCGTTGATGATTTCGCTGAAATCCAGTTCTCGGAGTAAATCGCTTTCAATGCTCAGGAGAGAAAGCTTTGATAGACGGTTTTGTCCCATCGTGGTTCGAAGCCTATTTTTTATAATTTTCATTTTTTTTTTCCGAAGTCTCTATTGTGGAGGCCCCCTGCTTGTGGAGGCCCCGGGGCTTTTGCCCCGGTTGCCCTCCCCTAAATCCGGCCCTGGGGAAAGGCTAGGCGGATTGATTGAAGTATGTGTAGACTTACACTTAGTTGAGAAATGCGACGTTTCTTTATTAACTACAAGGTGTAATAATAGGGATGATGACTAAAAATTTATTTTTAGTCCGTCATAGAGATTATTAAAAAATATTGGACACGTATTTTTTCTTTTTTTACGTAATCAAAAAATTACGGCGATACATTGAGTTAAAATATGGCATGACGTCACGCGTAGCTAGGTTTTATACGTACAAGTGACGTAGCGAGCCCCCACTCCCCAACTTTAATGCGCGATAGCTAAGTATTTTTTTATTAATATGATAAAGCAAAAAATACGTGTCTAATATTTTTTATTATCTGACTGACGGACTAAATAGAATTTTTTTTTTTTTACCCAGGCATCATCCCTATTCATTGATACTTCATGCGATTGCTGAGCGTGGGTACCTGCTTTAGAACGTGGGGTCGGAAAAACTATTATTGAGTTTTTTCTATTAGTAAATTCAGAGTATAGTCTTAATTCTAGTTTTTACATTAAAAGAAAATATTTTGGACATCTATGAGATCCATAAATTGTTAGTAAGATTTGCACTTAAAACACTATTGCTTAAACTTTAGTTAAAAACCAATTAATGAGAAGAGCACCCATCACACAACGCACACACAACGAGAAATGGAAACTACGGTATAAGTCTTCTCACAAATTGCCTTATTTTGGTGGAGCAAGTATCTCCTGCCGTAGCTTTCAGGATGCTATTGTGAATTGCCTCTTATTCTGCTCAGGAGTGAGGGCGTTTTTTTGCGGATGATGGCATGAAATCCATCGGTATCGGTTACCGCGAACATCTCTGCTTATGCTGTCTGTTTTATGCTCTTTTAATAGCAATAGGCTTGTACAGACAACAAAAGAGATATCAAGGCAGGTTCAAATTCGTGGCAATATACAATTTTGTGTTAGTGTGTTACAAATGTGTATTTCAAAAACAAATGTGTCCTGCCTAGATGTCTCTTTTGTTGTCTGTACATATTAATATATACATTTAACATGGGTCTTGTAACATAACTACTGTGTGTAAATAGGTCTGCTTTCTCCTTCGGGAAATATAAGCATAAAGCTATGTTATGTAGCATTAGTTTCTCACCGGATAATATTGCACGACACATTCTGTCGTGCAATATAGCTGACAGTTAACGTAGCTTGGCTCTGTACATTCCATTGACCATCGCGACTGATTACGGCAGTTTAGCTGGCCTGTCTAACAGCTATTAATATTGCCCTATTCTATGTGAATGTTAGACTCTATGTCTGTGTGTTGCTAAACTGTAGAACCGATTTTGATGAAAGTAGAGACGCAACTTGGTTTCGGCTAACGCTTCAAGAACTTTTGTAATTTTTCCAAAAAAGCAGTCTTAAAAATTCTCCCCGATTGAAGATCTCAGATCACTTTTTTTTTGTGAAAAATTAAAAACTTTAAATAGGATAAAACAGACTAAGCCGTAGGGCATACCCACTGTTAAAATATTTTCAAGCTTTATTTTCACCTTCATTTTCCTAACATTTAAAAATTGTTAACCACACTCTAATGAACGTAAACTTATTAGAACTTTATAATGGCTTTCTGAACTTATATTGCTGGATTAAGCCTAAGTACTTAACTCCCGAAGCGTATTTTGCTTACTTAAACAAACATTTTAATGATATACAATACAGCGTGTATCAGAAATTGGTGCTCATATTGAAGGGTGGTACAAAACATCAAACTGAACAGTTTTCTCCATCTCTCTCCGATGATCTGTGGAAAACAACATTGGCCTAGTTGTAATCTGTCACTGTTTACAATGCATTTAATATCCGCGATTGTGCACGACGACCATAAGCTGGTGTACCGATGTATGTTTGCAATGAAAAGAGCACCAGCATCCAGTGCATGAAATACCAGTATTTTTGGGAACCGGTACCATTGGCCTTGATGTGACACCGGTACCAGACGTAGTGTTGACGGTTTTGGTACCTGTTCAAAGCCCTGCCAACATCCGATTAAGGCTGCTGTCACAAAGTTATAAATAAAATGTGTTTGAGTTACGTACTTATTAATGTTAAAAAGACGAGTATATTGTGTGATGTATGTCACCCCTCTGGTTGTCTACCTGTAAATGCTCTAAGACCTGTCAAGACCCTTTTCTCAGACAACTACTGGCCATGTCGAATTAAAATTAAAAACATTCACAACTCGGTTATGTTGGCCTGGATATTTTGAACTCTGTACCACCACAAATAAAAAGTTATATTATATTTTATAATATAATATATCCTTGGACATTTCACACAACGCCATCTAGTCCCAAGCTAAGCATTAATATCTCATTTTCATAGTTGTTTAGATCATTTTGAACAGTCTGTTCGTCACAATATTATTGACGCTGACTGTACCAAAATAGAGCTGGTGTTACAGAATTCTGATAGATTTTCTAGTCTCAACAAACAATAGACAGAGTTGAATACACTTCGCATATTGCTCTATTGCTATACAATTCTCTTCAAAGTGATTGGTTGCCCATCAATGGACGTTGGTGGACACCAAATAGTCCATTGTGTATAGGCCACAGGAATATCGATTCAACACACGGTATTTTATCCCGATACAGAAAATGTATGAAAAGAAAATGTGATATTTTTACACTAGCTTACGTACATAAAAAAATAATAGCGACGAAAATAATGCCATGTGTCGAAAATTTTTATCTAAATCTGTTCAGCTGTTTTGAATTGATTGAGTAACAAACATCCAATCATACAATCTTTCACATTTATAATATTACAAGCTGACCCGTCAGACGTTGTCCTGTCAAAATTTCAATTTAGTTTTTTTGGCTGTTCTTTTGGGTTTTCCTGATTTTCTTTTTTTCTAAACCACCGGCGTGGTTTAATGAGGCGAACATAACAAAAAAAAAAAAAACAAATCGGTCGAGCCATTTTCGAGTTTTTGCGAGACTAATGCACGGTAATTGATTTTTTTATGCATAGAATGTTTTAAATAATTATTTATACGTATAATAAAACAGTAACGAAATAAAAACTGTACATTGAGAATTTTCGAGAAAAAATAAGTGGCTTTTGTTAAAAAAACGTAACTGATGACAAAAAGTGACTTTTTAGAATTTTTATCTGTCTGTTTGGATGTTTGTCTGTGTGTACGGTACGGCTTCACGCCAAAACTACTGGATAGATTGAATTGAAATTCAGCAAAAATGTTCTTTGTAAACCAAGGAAGGCTTTAGGCTACATATTATCACACCGTATGTTATGGGAGGTAAGCAATATTGATTTTAAAACGTTTTTGTTCGTAATTGAATGCACAAAATGAAATGTTATTTAGTTAATCAAAATTTAACTCTGGGAACATAATAATCACGTTATTTTTATAAAAGAGCGGGGCAGTAATATTATAAATTGCAAGGGAACAGCTATTCAACAATATGTCAACGGGGAATTCAGCGGTAAGATCAGGCGACCGTTTACCGCACTACATGGTGCGAGTAAAAATCCCTTAGTATTGTTTAAAAATCGTAAATTTTTTTTTTTTTAGTTTTTGTAATATAATATAATACGAGTACCTAATCATAACAACTTTTTTTAAATCAATCTGGGTTTTACTTTGTATTTATTGTACGCAGAGCGAGCTTCGAGTTTAACCACTGTATTCGATAGATGGCGTTCAGCAAATGTCGTCTTTTTCTGAATGATTTTCCGCAGAAGAGTGACACTCTTTCGGTCTTAGAATAAAATAAAATATTTTACAATAATCATCTTAGTGAAAATTGAAAATGGTTTCAGTTTCGGGTAGATCATGCATTGCTATTCTGGTCTTTGGACAGGTCCAGGCCCAGGGGTCGCGAGTGCCGCTGGGGTCGCGGGTTGTTCGAAAGAGATACCTGTGGAGATACCGTGGCCCTGGCACAGGCAACTGAAGGAACACGGGGGTGGGTTTTAGTCAATAAAAGTCTGACACGCCCTTCTGCTCCACCCAGAGCGGGAGAAGTCATTTGATGATTTCCCATCCACAAAAAAAAAAGTCTGGCGAGATTGTTTGAGGCATCTTTAAAACCGACTTCAAAAAGGAAGAAGTTTTCAATTCGTCTGTTTTTTAGGGGTCCGTAGCCAAACGGCACATAGCACGGTGGTACCGCCCATAGGCCATAAATGCAAAAATTTCATCATCAATTACCCCACTTTAATTACTATAACGATTTACCGATAAACAAGCTACCCAGAAATATAAATATGTCACCCATTTTACCTACTTATCACTTATTTTTCGACCTCCGAAGCGAACACATCATTACGTTGCGCGCGCCTTATCAGTAACTTATTAGCACGTATTGTTTGTGTAACGGTGAATTCTCAGAATTGTATTGTTTTTGAGTGGTTTTTGTGAGATGTATTTCTAAGATCAAGGTATGTTCTTACTATTCAGTTATATTTTTTTAATTTTATTTGACTTATTATGACGTGTTTTTACGTGCTACGCTACACAGGATTTCTACCAAATATTTAACTTATTGTTGACTTCACATAGACTTACAACTAATTTCAACCATAGTCAAATACTCTCACATATCCTAAATTAAAGATTGAACTGTCTATTTTGAAAATATAAAAGGATTTTTGCGACCTTTTGCGACTTTAGTTGTTATATAGCCTCTACGACTGCGTAGGCTCAGGCGTAGCACGGTCTACGAAACATACGTAAAATATTTTAATTTCTTTTTCAGGTACTTTGATTAAATGTACTTTCTCAAGGATGCATTTCTTTGAGATTTGGTCTGCCGTAACTGGAAGTCTTCCTCAAAAACATCAACACGTGTTGAAAACTATTCTAGCTTCACTGGATGAGGTGGAGAATCTAGACATTAGGAACTTATATAGTAAGAAACTCAGTTTATGTAAAAGTCTTGATAGATTTTGGAAAATTGTTTCTAGAAATAAATCAAAATTTTTGCATTTAAAATACTCAGTATGAAATTGAATGTGTCGAATTAGTAAGAAATAATGAGCACTGCATTCAAGAAAACTTCTTCGGAAACTTCCTCGTACGAGTAAGAAAAAGAGCGCTAAGTCGGGGCGGGTTTTAGATTTATTACAAATTTAGTTTAAATTGAAATTAGGTTGGTTGTTGTGGTTATTTTAACTTAGTTGTGGTTATGATTACGTTTGTAAATTAATTGTAGTTTTAGTGTTCTTGCTTTCTGTTGTATATAATATGTATAATATATAAAGTAATACATATTTAATGATATCCCCTTCATTAATAGCATTAATATCATATTCAGATGTATTTCCGAACGAGGTACAATAAATCTCAAATATTGACTATTTAAATTTATATATAAACAGTACATATTGTATATTATGTATTAAATTATGTAAATAAAGCATTAATGTACATTCGTGAAGTATTTTTTATTATTTACCCTTCAGAAAAATCTCATTTCATAAAGTAAGGTATTTATGACCGCCCTTGTAGGGCGCTTGGACCACCGTGCATAGGAAGGGAACTCTTATCATTTCGTCTTATCCGTCTGTCCGTTCGTATGGCACACCTTTACTATGGTGAAGATCTGACACTTGAACTCATCAATAATGTACAGTAGGTAGGTAAACGTACTGTGATTTAGTTATTGTACAAAATCAAAGAAAATTACTGGTTAGGTAGTTACTATCCCACCAAAAACATTTTCATGTAAAATGTTGCCAAGACGAGACCACATATAGCTTGCACTGACAAAAGCTATCAGATCTCATGTAGAGCCAAGCTTCTAACTCTACACGCCCTAACTCTCCAAGCCCTAACTTCACAAACTCTACACCTTAGTCAAAATATGAGGCTTGGCCGTTTCGTTACTACAAGAACTATTGTTTAACAGAAAAGTAATGAACAGTGAATACATTTTTCACCTTGCGCCCATGTGATGGTAGCGAAACGGCCAAGCCACATATTTTGACTAAAATGTAGAGTTTGTGAACTTAGGGCTTGGAGAGTTAGGGCGTGTAGAGTTAGAAGCTTGGCTCTACATGAGATCTGATAGCTTTTTGTCAGTGCAAGCCTTATGTGGTCTCGTCTTGGCAACATTTTACATGAAAATGTTTTTGGTGGGATTTCATTTATTTTTGTAAGTTGCTTATGATTTGATTTTTAAAGCTTATTGCCAAGTGTTTTACACGTGCAGCCTTTGGACCAACTATACTCAGCGGACTATCGGCGCCTTACGGGTCCAGTATAATAACGGGTTCAGGATGTTGATGGGGCTGCCCCGTTTCTGCAGTGCATCAGGCATGTTTGCACAAGCACGCGTCGATGACTTCCACGCCATCGTCAGACAGAAATCTGCCTCTTTGCTCTGCAGAGTGCGGGAGAGCTCCAACTCCATCCTGAAGACCATAGCGGGGAGGTACGATTCTCCTTTGTTAGGTGATGTTGGTGAGGCTGTTGTTCGAAATGCATCTTCGAACAGAAGATGCATTTCGAACAACAGCCTTGTCGCTAAATAGTTTATAAGTTTACTAACATAGGTATAAGTTATCTTTTTGTTTTCTTTTTGCTTACTAACCCATATGGATATCCGATATGCTTATCCGAATTAAAGATTATTTTATTTTATTTTATTTATTTATGATATTACGAGTATTTTTCTGTTGTTCATTTTTTCTTTCTTTTTTTTGGGTTAGGTTGATAGGTAGGAGATTAATAAACACTTATCGAAATATATACAAGTATATTAATATTATTCGTAATAAGTACTTATTATTTGCGGAAGTCTCATACAAATTTCCATACCCTAGTTTAAGGGGTTGAAATCAAAATCAAAATCAAAAGTCCTTTATTCAAATTAGGCTGAAAATCAGCACTTTTTGAACGTCAAAATTACAGTAAGACAGTCCCCACAAAACGCCCGGCCTTCACCACTTCCTAGTGCTTTAGCTGGGAAGAAGAAGTAGCGGAACAAACTCCCCAGCAGGGGGTAAAAGTTCCAAGTTTTAGATTTTTTTGTTGTTTGTGTACTAATACTAGCTTACATACCAAATTTCAGCTTTCTAGGACTTCAGGAAGTACCCTAAGAATTTTTATGATCATCAGTGAGTCAATGACGAAATCGGGGTATTTTAGATATCAATAAAATCTGAAGTATAAGAGCTATGCAATTGAAACTTTGTAGGTTTAATAAGTCAACCATTGATATCATATACCGAAAATTTTGTTTATCTGGTATAATCCAAACCCAAGTTAAGAAGGTTCAAAAATACGACGAAGTGCTTCGAGAAAAGGTAGGTAGTGCCCTTGCGCTTCGCTTGGCTCGTCTTGGCGGGGGTACTCCCGTGCCCCCAGATCCGTGGTAAACTAATTATGGACTTCGAAAATAAGAAGGTAAATACCTACTTACCCCATGGCACTCCAGTAGTACATTATTGTGAACGGGTCACCGAACGGAAGACGAAACACAGTAGGTTAAGTACCTAACAGTGGTCAACTGATCATGGACTGCTAAGAAACCCTACTGTCACGGAAATCCTCAATAACTAACTGTATCTATACGTACCTACATATTGTGACATGGGTTATCGCGCGGGATGTGAAAAAAAGTTGCTAAGTATCAATTTAGAGAAGTAGGTACTTACGCGAATTAGTGTGAGTTAGGTAGGTGTAATACGCGCCACGAAAGATGAGACTTGACGAACGGCGTACCGCACCTCCCGCTCTGCGCGATTAGGCGATGACGCCCGATCCCTTCCCGTCTCTACCTCACATATCGCTAAAGAGACCTATAAATCGTCTACTGCGCAAGTCAAATCAGGTGGTGTGTCAAGTCTCTTAGTGGCACGTATTGTACCATAGTGCAAAATAATTATTAGTAGGTATTTATTAAAGACCGTTAAAGTTTCGGTAATTCGCACGGAAGTAAAAATATCGCGGCGGAATTTTATTGCGCACTGGATTTTCAACTCTCGGTGTTGAGCCGAGCTTCGAGAATCCAACCTAATAACAGGGTGAATCCCAGCGCGTCGAAAAAACACTGTTGGATTTTCAACTCTTGATTAATGCGCAAGTTCCTTGATATTTATTTATTTTCAAAAAATCAAAGTGACACTTCGTCGCTTTATCATTATAAACCGCAGTGACTGCATTCGAAAGGGCTGTGGTAGAGAACCCCAGGAATGAAGAATCTTCCGATCTTGCCTGGTGGGAAGCACTATGTCCCACCAGGCGAGATCGGAAGATTCTTCATTTTCATTGGAGGAGTTATATGGGTTACCTACACCTTATCTAAGCGATACATTAATTGTTTTCCGACATGCACGTGAACGAAGTCGCGGGCACAGCTAGTTATTAATAAAATATCAATCAATTTCACATCTCCTAGCCTAAGAAATAAAATAAGTACTTAGTATATCGTTTAGGCAAAAAACTATAAGAAAACTAAGTTTTCCACGTGACGTGATTTACACCATCTACTAACATATATCTAAATCTTTTCCAGAAATATCTCTGTCCTTCTTAATATACAAAAGATACAGTACGTACACAAAAACGCACCTTATAAGGAAAACACCGAAGAAAAATTATATTTTTATTTCCCGAGCTTTGACAGCTAAATTAGGTTGACAGGTAGACCCAAATAAAGCAAAAAAAAACTTCAGGAATTAAATTTGTTACATAACGAAAACAAAGCTATTTTTGTCTATTAGATAATAGTAAGTAGATGTTTTTTTATTTAAAAACTTGAAATATATTATCAATTGTCATATTACTTGTAATACAATCAAATAATGAATTTATGAATGAATGGAATGGACCGACCCCAGAGTGGTTTGACCAGACTCGATTAATCGAATGAACCCACAGTTTTACCGGGGAGCATCATGTTTCATGGGGCTACAGAGACCATTGCATATTAAGGGAGTATACCGGGACGCGTGATAATGAAAACTTCCATATCCTAAGGCACCCCTTTGGATATGGAAAAATTTGTATGCATCCTAGAGTAGGTAATACTTGTTCTACAAATAAATAAACAAGAATTTTCCGAGTAATTATAAAAGTAAGCGTAGGCTACTGAAGGAATTTAGGTTACCTATTAAAGAATAATTGTTTGAAAATCCTCCAATACTGATTTTGTCAGGTTCTAAAATGGTCTGTATTGCGAACTTTTATAGAATCATATTTTTACTTACATGCACACACAGTATATACCGCACAGAATATCTAACCCCATAAGGAAAAATATCAAAAAGAAAAGTGATATTTTTTATTCCGAGAGCTCTACAGAGCTAAATCAGACTCCGAGACTACGACCAAATATTTCAGACAAGAATAACAACCAACATTTATGGAAAATGTATGCAGCTCCCCCAATGCATGGTTACGGCTTAGTGTCTTGTTAGATATAGTCAGTAGCGTTGCTTTATTATTATGCCGGTCCCCCACTTCGGGTTAATCAAAGTAATTGTTTTGTTCATTATCTGTTCTCGGGTGATAAATTGGAGGGTTATTTTTGATGTGTAGTGAATGAAATCTGATTAGTTTAATTGTGTTACTGGGATTTGTTGTGTTATAGGGGTGGTGAGTGTAGGGTGCAAATGGTGCGATCAGCTGGTAGTAAAAAAAAGTTTTTCTGTGAATTTCCGTCGTTATTACCGTCGACAGGAACGTGCGTTGTAAAGTCAAATGTAAATGAAGGGACGTTTACATTCTATTAAAATGACATTTCCAAGCTTTTAAAACATTAACTTTCACTATTCAAAGACAGAAAGAAAAAGTGTTTATTCTGCACTGCACAAACAAAATGCATATAAAAATAATTGACAAAATACACAAACTAACACCATAGCCAAAAGCCTTGTATTCAAAACTTTAAAGTTAAAAGTTTGGCATTGTTATCCATTGCCTGATGTAGGTAATCCTCACAGACTACTTAGGGATACTACGTATGTAATCCTAACCTCCAAAACTCATAAAAGCTTAAAATTATAAACAAACCGTAAATTCAACCCTGTATTTAAAAAGCGCATCAAAAGTTATGCTCGTAAATCTGCGAAACTATCTGATACCAACACGTGCGGCGTCCAGCTCGTTACGAAACTGATAATTAATCACGAAGACATAAAGTTTTCCACCCCTAAAGGGCTTGTTTTCAAGCCGACGAACTAAATACGACTAAATTGAGTTTTGATTAAGCTAAAACGGGCCTGACTCCACTGCGTAACCGCTGGCAGTGGCACGTTGGGCGCCACTTGTAGGTACTATGTTGATTACATTGTAATTTTAATATGTAATCAAGTTACAAATGAATTCTTATGTGAGCCGAGCTTTAGGTGTAATTAACTTTATCCATCAATGTTTTGCTTGTGTAATTTCATGCTGAAATTCATTTTCGTACTGAGGATGAAAATGATCGCGCTTGACGATTGGAATTAAATGCGACGTTGTTTTCGTTTCAACGAAAATGTTTGTTTTATCTTTATGTTAATTTTGTGAAGTTTATATTCAAGTACCTACTGATTAAAAGGCATCTACGGACTAATTTGGGTTGACGGATTTGAAAATATCAACTAAGTATGTGTTGATGACGCGTTTGTTATATCAACCTGAAAAACTGCTTGTTATTTTTCTAAGAAAAACGTGGTAAACTGTTAAAAGGGACGCAGAAACTTTTTTGAATTGATTATCGGTGGTTAAATGGGTAGCTATAACTAGTTATACCTACCTGCTACCTATTTGTAATACAAAAACTATAATACACTTTCTTCGAAATAAAATTCGTAGCTAGACCAAAATGTTCAAAATAGTTTGAAACTTTCCATCTATAGACGTCGTCTAACCTAACTAAGCGACAAACCAGTTTTTTTTTTCCCAAAGTATTCTGATTTCGTTCGTTACCCAGTTATAAAGTTCACACAGTGAGATGAAATAAAATACAAGGATTATACACATCTGTGCTTACTTGCTTCTTTTGTACACCGAGCCGCACAAGTTTCGATCACGTACAAAGTGCGATCGAGTACAAACTAAATGGCTTCTTGAGAGTTAGGTATACAGTTCTTCAATCTGTAAGGAGCGTGCGATAACGCATTTAATGTTCAACGCGGAAAGTTCAATTTACTTTATGCTTGCTTTATTCAGTTCCGCTTTATTTTAGTGAGTTCGCGAGTACCTACTGTAAAGCTGAAACAGTAATTTTGTCATTTAGATCGAGTTA
This sequence comes from Cosmia trapezina, assembly GCA_905163495.3. NCBI lineage: Eukaryota > Metazoa > Arthropoda > Insecta > Lepidoptera > Noctuidae > Cosmia > Cosmia trapezina. Next base: position 10,633,927 of record LR991030.1, read on the forward strand.
CCTTAGCGTGGTAGTTTTGCGTATGCATGTGAATTATGTCATGCACTCACAGCCACTACCTATTATGAGGTAAAATGTTGACAAACTTGTTTAGGAAGTAGCTGATGTAGATCGGGAGTTATCAAGACAGCTGCTACCTAAATATATTCTGAATACTTCAAGAAAAACAAGTCCTGAAACAGAACACAAAAGTTAGATGTTAGTTATATTATCAGCATTCCGTTATGATGTAACCATCGAAAGTTGTGAAACTTTCAGCAGAGAGGCGTTGAACACCTAATGGGGTGATATTTATTATATTTCGGAATCATTGAAGCGAATAAGACAAAATTAATGGGTATTTTTGCAAGATAATTTAGTTCTAAGTTCAAGCAACTTTGAAAATAAACTAGAAGTTCTTTCGTAATTTAAATTGTTATCATTGTTAAAGTCTCTTTAAGAATAAGGTAAATTAGTATCATCATTATATCCGTATTAATTATTTGGCTCATGCGGAGCCTTTCACAGAGGAACATCATTACGAATACTTAAATTCCTTTAAATTATTTTTGAATATGGACCCGCTTCGTGACTGAAATGCTCTCCTGAAAATCATTATAGAAATGTACGGAGTAACAAATAAATTATATACTCCCAAGGTTCAACATTGACATGTATCACAAAGGTAATACTTACATGTCCATGTTGAAAACTTATCAACATTTACACGTTATCACAAAGCTTTCTTATACCTACCTGTTATCGGCTTTTGAAACGCTATATCGTTACATACATTAACCCTTAAACGTCCATTGCTATAAACCTTTCCGCAGATGGCTACAACTAACGACCCGAGGCGAATATTTCCATTATCACCGCGTTTTCCAGGAGAATTTGTGATGGCAGTATGGTGTTATTAATACGCGGGTTGATACTGCCCGAAATGCAGCGTTTTACGAGACCCATGGGAGGCGCTCCCGTATACCCACAAGCGGAACTATACGCAGCCCGAAATATCTTCAATGGAATTAATTTCATACGCGTTGTGTTTTTACATCGTTTCTCGCGGTACGGGCATCAATCACTCAGCCCGTAACCGCGTTACGTCACCGCTAATTGTGATCCCGTTCCTCCGAAACGAATGGTTATCGGCACTCGTCCGCGATCGATCGTCCTGGCCGCTCGCGACTCGCTTTTCTTCTCACTTTGTCAGCTTTACATTGAAGTACGAATTCCCTTGGAGCTGTCGGTAGGTGGTATAAACGCGGCGATAGGAGAGCTGCGATGCCGGCGCGCTGTTGAAGTGCGGTAGGGTTGTGGGTGAGGGACCTACGGGAAAGTAGGTCGGGCCGGCGACTCTCCCCCGCTCCCCCCTTCTCTCCCGTCTCCCCCCGGTGTTGTCGCTTTCACTGCGTCCGCTCGGGATAAAGCCTAATTTTATTGCGTTGCGTTCGATCGTGTCTTTTACTTGCGGTCGGTTGTTTGATATTAATGAATCGGATAATCTCATACGTACGGGTCTGTACTGTTTCACGTATATTTTCGCTAATTAGTCGCCAGTAACCGAAATATACCCCATTTCATGCTGGTAAATATAATTTCTGTAGAGACAAATGCTAATTTTGGATCGTCCCAGCCATTTTGTAACTTATGATAGTGTCGACGTCTAAACGAATTAGATACGGCTGTATTTCAGTTTAGGTGCTGCGTAGTAACAATATTCATCATCGTATCTCCCCATAGCATCAAACCGAGCCATTAACTACTAACAGAAACTTTCAGAACCTCATTACGCGTTCCGCAGTTTTCGCTATAATGTTTACCTACCTGCGGTTTCTCTGTATACGTTCAACGCTTGTTTATTACTGCAAATAGGAGTATGCATTAACCTATATACACTATGAGTTGAAAGAATGCGTCCACACTGTTTTCAATGGCCTGCTTTTTAAATGTCGCAGTTTTCTGCAGTCATGAATCAAGCGTTGACAAGAGCCGAGGGAGTTTGCCCGCGTTATAAATTATCAGTAGTCAGGTATAGTCGCATGATACATTCGTGGCCACCGTGCTTTTTTGCTGATCTGGGCATGAATTTTTTATGTCTGGAAAATCTTGCGACTGTTTCCTCGTTTTAATATATCCTGTGATAGGTGCTCGTATATTTCATTCTGACGTTTTCCTATCCGTTGGTAAGCGCTCATTTTTCTAAACTTCGTGCTCAAGATTGCAATGTCTAACTACGAGTAGATAGTGTGATATTGCATTGAAGAGCGCGAGAATTTTCTCCGAGCTGTGTAATGACACTTTTATCAAAGGCGTTTTTCGTGCGCTAAAAGATAAATGATATTGATGTGATAAATGATGGTGGTGAAAGCTATTGGCGTTATTATACTTTTGTTTAAAATAAAAACATCATCATATAATACGTTTAGATATCTGTTTTGTAAAGAAATTTATCTAAATCAAAATTGAATCAGCTATTATAGAAAAAAAAACACTGTCCGATTTTATGTAGATTTTAAGCTAACTTCATTTTAACAATAACTTGCACTGCTAAGTTTCCTTTATGAAATTTGGATGACGCGTTATGAATTTGAATAATGTTTAAAAACCGGTCAAGAGCGAGTCGGACTCGCGCACCGAGGCCGAGGGTTCCGTTTTGTAGATGATTTCTGAAAAAAGTGTGCTATTTAGAGACATCGTTTTATTTTTCCTGTAATCTTTACATAAACTTCTAGAATAATTTCAGATTTTTCTCTATGCAAACTTCGGAGATAAGGGGTTATTTTTTTTTACATTTTTACTCCACATGCCCTGGTAGCCCCACATCCAAATTTTAAGACACCTTTCAGTTCCTGCTGCAAAAAAAAATCTTTCTTATTTGCAAAATATTGAGCAAACGTCTTCTAAAACTGTTTCAAATTTCAAGTTTTACGCATTAGCAGTTCTTGAGATATCCAGCTACACAGATGACAGATAGACAGACTGAGTCGCACCATAAGGAACCCACCTTTTTACCGTTTTGGTACGGAACCCTAAAAAGTCATACTGATTGGTGGCGTAATTATGAGCCTCGATATGCAAAATTGGACTTAATCAATCAATCAATCAATCGAGCTTATCGCTGTCCGAATTTGGACGCAGGTTGGTCCTAAAATAGGGTCCTTAATGCCCATGGGCCCAGCGGCTATAGAGCTTTATTATTTGGAAAAGCCAGCCTCATTTAACAATCTAAGTAAAATATTAAGATATCTTATCTCTTTATCTTATCTTAAGTAAACGGCTAAAGAACAGCATTGCCGTCCGACGTAGCAATGCTGCTAGTCTTTTGGACCCGCTACCAGATGATGCTCTCTTTTTTAGTTTAGTTTAGGGCTTTTTTTCTTATTTATTTCGTACATCATAATACTTGGCAAGTCAATGACCTTGTGGGCGTTATTTCCACTCAAACCCAAGTTTTATTGATGACTGACGCCGACTCATTTGACACATTTTACGACTAGATTTTTATCGTCATACTTTACTTACAGCGTGATTATATTCCTACCCTATTTAAGGCCAAGGGAAGTTATGGGTTTTACTCCTCAGTTTATGGTTTAAGGAATGAAAAGTTAGATTTTGATAAAGATCTCTCCTTTTCCCGTCGGGTAAAGTTATGATCTTATCAAAAGTGAAAATGGGAACAATAATTTTACATTTGACTAGCTTCTGCCCGCGCTATAACTTCGTTTTAGCTTAGCGTTCTTTCTGACTTTTGGGGCTTGTGGCTAAGTAACAACAGCCGCACGGGTCGATCCACCTGGTTAAGCTATGCTTGCCGTGGTTGGTCTGTGGATTGGTGACCATCTTTACATACCAAGACCTCTCTCTTGCCTCGGAAAGCACGTTAAGCCGTTGGTCCCGACTGTCATTCGTGGATCTTTGACGGTGGTCAGAAGCCCGATAGTCTGACAACCAGTCTAACTAAGCGGTATTATGTTCTCCGGCCACAGTTTTATTTATAAACGACTAGCGACCTGCTTTGCACAGTTTAATACGACTTGACAAAACATGAAGGATTCTATGTTATATCTAAGTTAAATATTAATGTATTATACATATAAACCTTCAGGAATAAATTCTTTAAATGATAGTGAAAACCGCATCGAAATGCGTTCCGCAGTTTAGAAGAACAACGCGGCTACACATACAGAGACGGAAAGCGACTTTATCTATCTTCTATCTATTTTCTATATAAATAAAAAGAGAAGTCCTGACTGACTGACTGATTGACTGACTCATCAACGCCCACCCCAAACCCTTGAACCTAGAAAGCTGAAATTTTGCACAGAGGTTCCCTTTATAATGTAGACAAGGAATAAGGAAGGAATTCCCGGTAGTACGTTCCCGTGGGATATTTTTTGACATCCACGCGGGCGAAGCCGCTGGCAAAAGCTAGTTTTATAATAAGTACAGAAGCCACATGGATTCCTATCACTGGTCTTAAAGGAAGATGTTATTTTAGGAAGAAAAAACAATTACAAAGCGTTTTTTTATGTCGAGTAAGTATTGTCGCGTCGTTAAAAATGAAATGTGTTTCCTTTAAAACATGGTTGCAAAGTGCTATTAAATTTATACGAGAGAGTGTTTCGATGGTCCATATAGCTTTGTAACCACTTCCTTTGATGCTTGATACTTGTATAATACTATAAGTTTGTAATTTTACATTGTGGTGTCAAAAGTTCAGACGTTACACAGTATGCCGTGCCAAAATTTACAATGAACGACTTATAACCCTCCCTTTATTGGCCAAGCGCCCTTTTATTTTGCAATAATAACCAATATTTTCGTCTAGACTTGAAGATCATATTTCAAAGACGAAACTACGAATATTATGGCTAATCCTATATGGAAATAGCTAACATAAACAAGAACGTCAGATAAAAGAACAGAAAACCCATTTACTTTTGACAGAATAAAAAAAAGTAGGTCGTACGTGAAATTTCCCGAGTCTACTTTATCAATTTTATTTATGCTATCACTTGTTATATAATTTTACTGAATTTAAAAAGGAGCGGAGAGTGTTGTGCCTCCCCGCGGCGTGACATGGGGCATAAATCGTGCGCTGTTTCCCCGCGCCCGCGTCCGCCATTTTAAATAGGCGTCATTCAACTCATTTGACATGTAATTATTTTCACTTCGCAGCTCGGTTTCCGAACGTGACCCGCTCGCGGCCGCTTTTCAACGACATTTTTGTCAGTGGCAAACCTAATAATTTATATATTTTGTTCTTTTAATGGGGAAGGTCGGGCAAAGCTAATTGTAGATGGCGTGATCATAGCTAGGTCCCTGAGGCCTATAATAAATTTAAAATTTCGTTCATTCATGAATTTGGTTTCATTTCACTATTTCGTTATTTTCGGTTATTTCAATATTTTTAATCAAGTATTTGACTTGGAAGTACCTATTGGAGTTTAAAATAATAAATATTTCCTCGTAATCACTTTCTTCAGAATGTTTTGAACTCTGTTTAATTTTTTAAAAATCTTTACGAATTGCTTTAATCCAAAATCTTCTAATTTTAGGGTCTCCCAGGAAAGTCCACAATTTCTACCATTTTCGGAGTGGTTTGGAACAAAACAACGCGTCATTTTCGCAAAAATAAAATGAAACCACCTTTTTTTTTTTTTTTTTGAGGGTGGATCATCAAATAACTTCTCCCGCTCTGGGTGGAGCGGAAGGGCGTGTCAGACTTTTACTGACTAAAACCCACCCGTGTTCCTTCAGTTGCCTATGCCAGGGCCGCGGTAACCTCTTCAGACAACCCGCGACCCCAGCGGCGTCGGCCCTATTGGACCCCGTCACTTGCTGACATCTCTTTGAGGCGCGCGTGGAACACAACGCGCCGTCGACTCGGGCCTGGTCCTTACCGGACGGCGAGCTACCCGCTGCTCACCGTCCGCAGGCCCGCGCCTACGGTGGCCGGAAATCGCCACGCGATTCCCGCCGCCCTGCTTCGCAGAAGGAGGTGACGGCCTCCCATGCACTCTCGCTCCGCACTATGGCCTGGACCAGGCTCGGACGCGAGAGATCGCCGCCGCCGATCGCCTCCGTGAGAACACGGCGGTGCTCTGCCCAAGCCGGGCAGACCTCCACTGTATGCTCCACCGTGTCCTCCGGGCGATCCACACAATGGTAACACCCGGGCGTTACCTCCCGCCTTATGCGAAACAGGAACCTCCCGAAACAACCGTGTCCGGTGAGGACCTGCGTCAGGCGGAAGGTGAGGACGCCGTGGCGCCTCTCTAACCACTCCTCAAAGAGGGGACTTATCGCCGCAATTGTGGCGTGCCCAGCGCTGGGTTGCGACAGTCGCGCTCTCCATGCCGCCATGAGATCCCGCCGGAGCTCTGTCCGCTGTACCGTGATTTCTCGCGGCAGCGGAGTTACGCCCCGGCGCTTCGCCTCCTCGCGCCACTCCCACACGTGCGCGAGGACCTTTGCCTCCAGATCCCACGGCGGCAATCCGGCAAGGAGGATCGCCGCCTCCCGGGAGACCGTGCGGTATCCCAGGACTAGCCGGATGGCCATGACCCTCTGGGACGCGTTCAACCTGCCGGCTGGCCCCAGCCTTAGGGAACGCGCCCACACCGGTGCTCCGTAAAGGGCCATGGACCGCACGACCCCCAAATGAAACCACCTCACGCCTTGTATTATTTAGCTTGTGTTAGGAACTAGCTACGACAGCGCCATTTTGACAGTTGCCTTTCCATTACATCGAAATTTTCTTGCCTGCCAGTGGTTTTCTAGATCTTTTTATAGCTAACACTAGCTTTTGCCCGCGGCTTCGCCCGCGTGGATGTCGGAACATATCCCATGGGAACGTTCATGTGGAAAACATAGGGCCGTCCGATATAACTGTGCAAACTCAAATCGCTACGATATATCGTTACCGTGTATAGTAGGCATAAAGCTACCAGTCGGCATGATTTTTTCCGACATGTTCAACAGTCGTCGTCATACTTCAGCCAATTTACACAAAACCATAATGAATTACACTGAATCACTCAAAAAAATCATCAATTTCATCATCATTTTCATCAATTTTTTTTTTTCAATTTTTTGATTTTTCATTGGAGAAAACCGTATGAAAATCCGTTTGGTACTTTTTGACATTATCGCATTCAAACAGACAGACATACACGGCGGGGGGACTTTGTTAATTACTTAAAATTTATTATGCCAGTCACGCTCTAATAACAAATAACTTTTGTCCGAGTGTCCACTCGTTCAAATAATTTCCTCGTAAAAACGTCGAATGAAATAAAGACTAAATGTTACCTCAAGATTCGAACTATGACTACATTTCCAATCCCTTAAATCTCTTAAAAAGAGGTAGGTACACAAACATTTTTCAACCCCTAATTGTACCCCTTAGGTGACGATTTTTCAAAAACGCTATACCATATATTTCTTTATTTCCTACCAAAAGCATAAATTTGAATTTTCATATCCCTAACTTAAGAAATACTGGGTTTCCCTTACAAACTTTCATCCCCTATATCACCCCCCGTAGTATTATTTTTGAAAAAAATAGTATCCTATGTCCTTTGATCCTTTCCCAGGATGCTATATAAAGCCTTGCCAAATTTTGTCGAAATCCGTGCAGTTTTGTAAATTTTAAAATCAACCCCTATTTACCCCCTTAGGGGATGATTTTTCAAAAACGCTGAACCGCAAATTTCTTAATTTCCTACCAATAGCATAAATTTGTTATCCCTAACTTAAGAAATACTGGGTATCCCTTACAAACTTTCATCCCCTATATCACCCCCTGTACGATTATTTTTTAAAACAAAAAGTAGCCTATGTCCTTCCCCAGGATGCTTTATAAAGCCTTGCCAAATTTTATGGAAATCCGTGCAGTTTTGTAAATTTTAAAATCAACCCCTATTTTACCCCCCTTAGGGGATGATTTTTCAAAAACGCTGAACCGCATATTTCTTTATTTCCTATGAAAAGCATACATTTTAATTTTCACATCCCTAACTTAAGAAATACTGAGTTGCCCATACAAACTTTCATCCCCTATATCACGCCCTGTAGGATTATTTTTGAAAAAAAAAGTAGCCTATGTCCGTCCCCAGGATACCATCTATAGCCTTGCCAAATTTTATCGAAATCCGTTCAGTGGTTTAGGCGTGAAAAGGTAACAGACAGACAGACAGACAGACAGACAGACAGACAAAGTTACTTTCGAATTTATAATATTAGTATGGATTTGTTAGGTTGGATGTCGTTAAGATACTGTTGTGTAAAGCCGGAAGCCTCTTTTATTCTACTTATCAGTACAATGGGACTAGGTTAATTACGTCGTATTTATTGATGGGGATATAAATACGTTTGAGGACACGAGGTGTTTAGTCACTCCCATGTTAAAACAAAGTATCTATTGAAATTCCATGGTTTGCTTATTGTGAAATGTTAACGAACTATGTATGATAAAATTGTATTTTACTATTTTGCCCCTGAAACCTGATTTCTGAATCCTATCTTCTAGATTCAGCAACAGTTACGACAGATGTCTTCTTTAAAGATATTTTTGTATATTCAATACATCACTACTACCTAGATACCTTCCAGCATTTTACAGTCCACGTATGCTTCAGTCAGATTTCCTTCAAGTTTACGACATCTATACTTATTTGACGCGTTAAGAAATCGATACGTATTTTATAGCCGTCTTATCTTATAACTCAATGGAATGGCATTTTTAAAGCTGAGAACACGATTACATTAAGCGCCTGCAATGTAAGTAGCACTTGAAAATAGAACTAACTCGAATTTTGAATTCAAACTAGGAGTTTTTAGTCGCGTTATAAATGGCAGCGGTTAGCGTGTGGTTTAACGGATTTTAGGACTGTACGTACTTTTGAAATAGTGAGAAATTAATGCTGACTGTTTTCCCGTCTCCAAAATACGATTTTCTGATCGGCAAAGCTGTTTTAAGGCTCCCGCAGACAGGCGCTATGCGACAGTGCGACGCAATTCTGGTAGAACAAATTCCATGAAGTTTCACAGAAATTGTTATTCTAGAGTCGCGTCACGCTATCGCGTCGTGTCTGTCTTTGGCAGCCTTTAGCTAATTGGATACTAGCGTATTCTAGGTGCTGTAATATAGGTACTATATTATAGATACCGTAGCTACACATACCTAAATTAATAGCGTCGCCATATACTTACATGTACATTTAAGACTTTATACATAAGTTAAGGACCTACGGCATAAAACCATACCTACTCATCAGAAACAAGAAACATTTTTACACCTTTACTAAACGTTTGTAGGTAGGTACTGATTGTGCCTAAGGTCACTTATGTCATTGATGCCTAAAAGTGCCTCGTTTGCTGTTTCCACCTCATTTGTTGACTTCAATGTATTTACATAAACCTGCTGTATCGTCCTGAACAGGTCATTTAATTTTTAGGGTTCTGTACCTCAAAAGGAAAAACGGAACCCTTATAGGATCACTCGTATGTCTGTCTGTCTGTCCGTTCGTCTGTCACATCCAATTTGCTCCGAATCTAACGAAACGATTTAGTTGAGGTAAACATTTGAATTTCTGTGATCCAAACACGGTCGTGTAACGTAAATAAATGAATTTTGAATATGTCGGTCACTTTTAAGGGGAAAATAAGAAAATTTAAAAAAAATACAGTAATGTTTAGTTGTATGTTTATTTTTTTTTATTTTTTAGGAAAATTGATAAGAAGTCTGTAGTCTTAAAATAACATGGTAAATCAGTAAATATTTTGCGTATAAACTTACATTTGCAGTTGGAATGTATGGGAAACAGGTTTTTCAACTACAATGTTAAGTTATTCTTGGAATAAATTCATCCCAACTACGGAACCCTTCATTGCTAGTAGTCCGACACACAATTGCACGGTTTTTTTATCGAAACGGTTTGCATCTAGCATTTTATCAACCTCTTTAAAAGGGTCGTAAAATAAGATTTGAGGAAAGGGTTACAGCCACACTATTCACTACATAGTGCGTTTACATTTTACCAAGTTTTAGGTCACCGCCCCCATCAGCGTTCTCACGATCTTGAATCGACGTTTATGTAAATCTGTAATAAAGTGTTTTGGATTCTGGTAAGCGAGACTCGTAAGTCTTTACTATTTCTAAATCGACAGTTCTATAAGCGATAAGCAGTTTTACAAGTCATTAAATGTTTTCTAGGCCCAACTCTGGCAAAACAAAAGCAAAGGCTCTTTGAAAGAACAGCATAATATTTTGTTTACGTATTATTTTTGTTATGATTTGCTTTTGTTTCTGAAATAGCGCTGAACCGCAAAGATGGCGGAGTTGAAATAATAACGTTCCACAAGAGGTCGAAGAGGTCAAATACGCACCTACAAAACGTAATTCCAAGTTTGGGTCCTAATTACATCTTCATTGATCATGTTCAACAATAAGCTGGTCCTAGCATGTCCTAAATACCGACCAAACGGACAAAATCTATTTCTAGGTCATCATGTGACAAGAAATATACTCAGAAATTCAATGAACAATGTATTACGGTAATGGTGGCAAAGCGAAGGGTGCGAGGGGAGTAAACTGGGACAGTTTTTGTGCACTTCTTAACTGTACCGACTACTCCGTAATAGATGTTTTGTGACAAAGGTACGAGTATGTGTGCGCTAATGTCAATGTAGGATAGTTTTTAGGATTCCGTACCAAAATGGTAAAAAGGAACACAGCCACACACAGCTGGATATTTCAAGAACTACTATAATTGGAATTTGTTTTTAACTTAAAATAACTTGAAAGTTGGAAAATTTTACTTTTGCCCATTTTTTATAAAATCTTAAGAATAGGAATAAGATTAATTTTATTGTATGCTTAATAAGTTACATTTGTTGTGTTGTTTCCTGGAACTCACACTAGGAGATCTATCACATCTTGATTTTATGAAAGTACTCACAGTATTTGCGTTTTTTATTCGCACTCCGTAAGAACGTATTTGTCCCGTTTTTGTCATGATCTGCGTTTTGCAAACTGTACCATGTCGTACAGAAGCCAGCACATCAAGCTACAATCTGTCATTTTCATCTTTATTGCTAAAGCATTAGGTTCAAGGTTGATTGGGAAAATTTGACAGTTTCGGGTGGCTTGACCTGCTAGCGTCTGTACATTAGAGAAATAACCAAGCAAACAATCCCCATTGCCTTGAACATCCGTTGAGTATAGGGATTTAGTTTAACAACAAACTTTATTATTTTACTGCCACAACTTATAAGCCAAAACATTGTATGTATTCCAATTGGTCGATAGTGCAGAGTTCCACCAACTTACCTATTATAGAAAATTATGTGTGTTGAATAGAGAGGTATATAATAAATATTTTAATGCAATTACGTCATGCGACCGTTAGCAATCCATCATTATTTGCTTGATTCGGCAAATTCTAAGTACTTATCCAGCAATAATAAATTAACGTACAATATTACAACACATTTTTCCTTAATTTATTATTGCTGGATAAGTACTTCGAATTTGCCGAAACATCAAAGTCCCCTATGTTTTGGTCAATTCATTTCGTAAACCAATACCTACGTAGAATTTATTTCTTAATTTTCAACATATTTTATTCGATTCTTGTGGTTTGTTGGCTTCGGAAAATGGACAAACTCGCCCCTATATTATCATACCCACTACATTTCTCTGACGAGGAAGCGAATTAGTTATAAACGATTTTCTCGCTCAAAAAACGTACAAAACGTTGAATTAAAAACATCTCTTTTACCAACACGGGTCCGGGTAAGTAAAAGACCTGTGGTAAGACACCTGCGGTGTTCACAAGAATTATTAACAAATGTAGGTACCTACAACTCATCTATCCTAAACAAAAACACAATGTACAAAGTTTTGAGTATTAGAGTAAACGACGATGTCTGTGCTAATATTAACTGTGTGACAGACACCGTAGAATCACTAGTTAGGGTTTAGGGTTTAGAGTAAAACCACCGAATTATCTGTAAGTTGTAGATACACAACAGCTCAAATAAAACGTCTGGTCTCCAGGACGGTAGAGCGGTACTTGAGACCTACCACCATTCAGCCACCATTCAGTTCAGCCATTCATTCTGCAATTTCAGTTGTGCTCTAAATTTAATAGTATGATTGTTGACTGTTCACACCGCCGGCGAGTACTCGCTCAGCGAGGCTCGCTTGGCGGTCAGAACACTCACTGAGAGAACCACGCTTGGTAAATCGCGGAATCACTGGTCGTTGCTCGTCAACTCGTTTTTAGGTGCTAGCTCTACTAGCTTCTTGTTAATCGCCGGCGGTGGGACAGGTGCCCTACTCTAGCCAGATTTATTTTCGTAGAAATTAAGGCTCGTCTGACCAAAATGGGCCGCACATTAGCCGAAATTCTCGAAATATATTTTTTGACGTTGCTTCAGTTAAAGCCACAGCGGCTTTCGAATTTTCCGGGACGTAATATTTTAAAATAACTCATTAGTTCTCTTTGTTATACATTTAAAAGCTTTTTGCAAAAAATATGCATAAAAATTAAACTAACACAGACACATAATATTAAAAAAAATTAAGCATTGATTACACTAACAGTAGGTAACTACATTTTTTTTACTTAGCCTATACTGCCCCACTGCTGGGCAAAGGCCTACCCAAATACTTCCAAGAACTCTTTTCCCACGCCATCGCCACCTCGAACCACCACCTCCTTACGTAACTTTTATTTTAGACTTCCGTTCCGGAATTCAAATAAAAAGTTACTTATGATGAATTACATAAAAACCTTTGACGGTCAATTCCCAGAAGACTTTCAACAAAGTCATTTCCACCCCTGATTATAAAAATCACAGGTTTTTATGAAGTTTTCATTTCTGGCCGCTCCTAATGGAGACGACCTAGTTTTGCCTTCTATAAATTATAAAAATATTTTATTAAAAGTTCACTTTTGGAAAGAAGTGAGTTTGTTAGAATAATTTTAAGGATTGCTTTTAATTAGAGACCTACTTTTTACGAATCAACCTACAAGAACGAATGCTCTATAATCAACTACCTAATGATAACACAGTCCAATGCGGGATATAGCTTTTCGCGATGACAAGAGTGTTATTGAGTTTTACATCAAGAATTCTCAGTAGCCCTGGCTGCTACTGAGAATTCTGGATTTGTGCCCAGTGGCAATCCCTACAAAATAAATGGTTGAGCTGGATGGTGCTGAACCACGCGTCATGTTCATGAACGGGCGCCGTTAGTTGAGACTGGTCATCTCTTATCTGCCGGCCTTATTTTTAATTTGACATTTTAACTTGTTTTTAAGTATTTTTATTTTTTTTTACATTGTTCTCACATGTAGAAGCAACAAATATAATGTACCCAGGATGTTGTATTACTTATCTTGATTTAAAAGAGTGTCCGTGGAGTTTCTTGCCCGTTCTTCTCCATAGAGATCTACGTTTTGGAATGGGCAACTAGCTTCACCTTTCTGACTAACTGATGACCGACTCTTTGACAATTGAAAAGTGCCTGTAATTGGTATAATTGAAATAAATGCTTTGAGTTTTTGAGTAATAAGCTCGCCCCTATCACATGGCACTTAAGGGGGATGCGCTAAGGTAGCCCGCGAACAGAAAAGTACAGAATTATAATCATTAGAATCAGCAATACTACTCCTTATGTTAGAATTGACCTCAAATCTAGCGATTTCATGAAATCATGGGGTTTGATGTCAATTCTAACTTATGGAGTTGTTGATTCTAATGATTATAATTCTGTAAAGCCATGTTAGTTACGGCCGCTAATCATATAATAATCAACATACAACCTGACAATGACCTGCAAATTGCAAAAAACGTAAGAAAATTTGAATTTCGCGGGTTTTGTGTGTCCACCTCTGCCTTACCCTGGGGGGAATACAGGCGATGTTATGCTATGTAAGTGTGTTCTTTAGATCTGAACAAAATCCGGAGCACTTATGGATGTTGATCCGATCAGATCGATCGCTTACTACGTCAGTGGCGAGAACAATATAGAAGCAAAACGTTGAAACTGAACAGTCCGATCGTTTCGTGTGTGGTCACAACCGGTTTGAGTGACGATCATGATCATTTGCATCAGATTCAACTGTTCAGTTTATCACACTCATCATCTTCCTGCCCTTATCCCATGTTACTTGGGGTCGGCGCAACACGTTTTCTTCTTCCATTCTCCTCTGTCAACCGTCACGCTCTCATTCACTCCCTTCTCTTTTATATCATTCCTCACACAATCCATCCATCTTTTCTTTGGCCTTCCTCTGCCTCTCCATCCATCAACATGTATATTCATCACTCTTTTAGTCACATGCGTTTCGTCTCTCCTCATCACATGCCCATACCAACCCAAACGATTTCCTTTCAACTTTTCTGTCACTGGCGCCACTTTCAAACTTCCTCTTATATACTCATTTCTTACTTTATCCATTCTCGTCACTCCACACATCCATCTCAACATTCTCATCTCCGCTGCATGCAATCTTTTTTCATCCGTCTTCTTCACTGCCCAGCATTCCGATCCATAAAGTACGACAGGCCTTATCACGGACTTGTAAATTTTTCCCTTTAACTTGAGGGGCATCCGTGGGTCGCAAGTTGTTCCTGTAACCTGTCGCCATTTCATCTATCCTGAGTTGATCCGGTGTGTTACGTCTCGGTCTACTTCAGTTTATCACACTAATACCTATTAAATAAAGGCGAAAGTTTGTGAGTGTGTGTGTGTTTGTATGTTTGTTACTTCTTCACGCTCAAATAGCTGGATCGACTTGGATGAAATTTGGTATATAGATAACCCTGGATTAACACATACGTTAATTTTTATCTCGGTCTACGCGGGCGAAACCGCGGGCTGCAGCTAGTTTCTTAATAACTTTAGTTGCATTCAAAAGTGTAAACGTGGTGCTGTTCCACAAACAACGTGTCCTGGGTGTCCTGTCGTCTGCACGTTATAGGAACTGATATAGGTTGTGATGGCGCCAAACGTGTAGACGAATTCTGGGCCGAGTCCATTTAGATTGTCATCGACACACACGATAAGAAAAAGATTCAAGAGAAGAGGATAAATCGATAAAATTTTAAAACCATAACCAAATTATTTACAAATTCTGCACCGAAAGCATCGAAAAGAACGCAGAGTGCCGACTAAGTTATCCGACAACGATGATCGTGTAATCCGCTCTCAAATCGATTCCAATGTTACCATGCAGTATTTACTCACAGAACGGTTCCAGGAACGGCTGCCGACGGCAACAGCTGACTTTGTACTCCAAAATTTATGGGAATGTTAGTTAGAATACAACATATTAAATATGTTAACCTTTAAATATGTGTAGGTGTTAGGTTTATAATAGGTACCTACTTGGTAAATATTTGGCGAACTATTTCATCTTGTCTTGTTCTGTAGTGTTCTTCTATAAGGTTCAAGTAGCGAACATTGATGATATTCAAAAGAGGTCTTGGACCAGAAGGCCTTTTGTCGTACTTAAAAAAATTCAAGTCGAAATCTCATCTCAGCGACAATCAATGTCAAAAACTTGTCAAAAATGTTAGTACAGTATAATCTTTCCGAAAAATCATTTTAGTTTTGACATAAGCAAGCCTATGAATTTCTTTATTTATTGACAGGCAACCTCAGCCATAGATGAAAGAATTCAATGCTTACTTGGACTCTATAAATCTAATAAAATATCAATGTGTTAAATCTTAAGGTTAAATCATTAAAACTTATCTTCATAGACAAAGTCATAAGAAGTTATAAGAAGAAATCGAATCGGTAACGCATTAGGATATTACTAATTGATTAGTACCTACTCGAGCTGTCAAAAGTGAAATAAATAGTTGGAATGATTAAAGAGATTTTCGACTAATATTAGAATGCGAAAGTTCATAAAAATACGGGGATTTCCCCTCTGGTAATATTATTATTGAAAGTTGCTGAATTACAATAGAAAAAAAAATGCTCCTTTCAAAATCTTTTCCGACCTTTTTAGATCAATGAAGTGATTAAAATTCCATTCTAAACTTCCACATAAAATATTTTCTTTGAAAATATTTTCGGGAACTAATATCTATTGGAGTTTTGAGGTAATAGCTGAAAGGGTCTTCATTAACACATTCTTAAACCACATTATTGGGATGTTTTAGGGGCAAATTAATGTGTTCATCTCTATGAAAATGTTTGTTTTGGAAAAAGGCTTAAGAGCGTGAACGCCGACAGCATTTCATACAAATTTTCAAGTCATTTTTTTTCGAAATGAATGAATCTAGTTTAATGAAACTTCACACGTATAAGCAAGATACATAGGTCTTAAAAGTTAGTTAAGAACATTTTCAAAATGTCTAATTTAAAAGAAGATAATTGGAAATCTCTGTTTCTATGGAATATTTAAAATCGGATACATTTAGCTGTAACACTATTTTTCAAAAATGTTCTTAACTAACTTTTTAGACCTATGTATCCTGCTTATACGTATGAAGTTTCATTAAAATCGGTTCATTCATTTTGAAAATCAAGGACTTCAAAGTTTGTATGAAATGCCGGTCGGCGTTAACGCTCTTAAGTCCAGTCTGGACTACGGATGACTATGTGTCACGTACTGACCGACAGAACAAAATTAAAGAGCTCTGCGTACTATGTCTGGCCTCTGGTTTTGCGGGGCATCATATGGACGTTTAACTAGTCGAATGCCGTAATTACAGACACAATTAAGAGGAAATGTGGGTGCTCTTTTCGCCATACAAACAGATACAAACGCTCTCACCTGTTTTCTTTCTGGTTAATGACCATAAAGCAATGATTTTTTACAGAAATATAAATATCAATTACTTGTATGCCCTTATGTTTTGCTTTTTGATGATATAGGTATTATTTTTAAGAACTGGAACCCTCAAAAAATGCTCAAAATTGCCTATTCAGACCGCTGTCAACTGCTTAGTGTACCAATTTGACAACTATTAACGAAAAAAGAAAAACATAGGACCATAGTATATATCCTTCTTATTCAGTTTGTGAAATATCTTTTAAATTGGTCCAACATTGGAGGAGGAAATAGGCGAGAGCCAAACCTCGAAATGTGACTTTTTACATAGGCTATTTAATCGGATCTGCAGTTGTCCTTATCGCACAAATGAGGGCGGAGCGCTCGCAGAGCGACAGCAATACCTTTTTAAAATACCTCATTTTCAAAAGTCTGGCCGCCCGCATTTCCTCTTAAAAAGCCATTGTGTTAAAAAGCCGTTCCGGCACACGACGGGTTACAAACCAGCCAAATGCCAGTTGGAATCGCGCATAAGGGTCCGTATCACAAAAACTCTTGCAGTTTAGTGAAAACGTGACCAAAACCTGACAATAAATCTACGAAAACCACGACAACCAAGAACTTAGTCACCCGAGTGTCACATCTACGCATAACGATGCCCAATCACGTAAGATGGTCACGCTCCACTATGTTCTCCTAATGACTCCATTACGTAGCTACGACCGGCGTGGCCACCAGTCGTCAAGCGATTAGTTGTAATTGCTAGTTGTGCTCCTACCGAATTTTCTCGAGACAGATTTTCAAGCACTAAAAGATTACGTTTAATTCGCCTCAAAGTTATTCGTGTCGTAAAACAAGGTTGAGTATTTGAGTAATTTCTAAGTGATTTAACAGAATTTATCGTCATTTTGATTAGCTTTTCGGAGAGTTGACAGTGAAATTTGAAAAGTTATTATACTTTTACTACTTTTTTTTGTGATAGAGGTCAGAATTGCTGCGATCTTTCAACCCTTTCGGTTGATGCGACTTTTAAAATTTATCTTTTTCTCTGTCTGTGAAGCTGCAGATCTTGAGTCAAGAGTATGTTGCCTCCGGTCACTTATGATAAAAGGTACGTTAAGGTCTATGATTTCAATTTTATTTTCTAGACAAAATCAATCTGCCTATAGCCTTTTCTCAACTATGTTGGGGTCTGCTTCCAGTCTAACCGGATGCAGCTGAATACCAGTATTTTACATGTAGCGACTGCCTATCTGACCTCCACAACCCAGTAACTGGGTAATACAATATACCCCTTGGTAATACTGGTTGTCAGACTTTCAGGCTTCTGACGACGCGTAACGACTGTCAAAGATCCGCGAATGACAGCCGGGACCAACGGCTTAACATGCTTTCCGAGGCACGGAGAAGTCTCGGTCTGTAAAGATGGTCACCCATCCACTGACCAACCCCGGCAAGCGTAGCTTAACCTGATGGATCGACCCGTGCGGCTGTTATTACTTAGCACGAAAGGTTTCAATTTTATTTTTTAGACACAAACATAGATACACGAGTAAATATAAATTGATTTTAGTAGAACTATATACAAAACAGCCCATTCAAATGCACGGCATTCTACAGAAAACTTCTTCAGCAAAACTATAATTTTTCATAACAAAACAAAACTCCTAAACACACCACTGTATATTTATTGTCATTCCGCCATTGAAAGGTATGACTCACTTAGACAGCAAATATGAACTTTAAAACTGTCACGTTACGAAAGCTTGCTAGCTCGACAAAGTAGATCTTATGCAACTGTTACTGCGAAAAATGGAGTCATGTAGGTACATTGAATACCGACGGCGGTATATACCTAGATCTATGCATATAGCGTCTTCACTTGTTTTTCTCTGTCGGGTAGTTAGGTGGCAGGGTGCACGGAGCATTGACCCTCACAATGCCAGCGTAGCTATCTACTCCAGTTGAATGCGAAAGCATTTTCTCAACGGACCGTGAGCGAACATATTATTATGAAGTAACTGTTGTTGTTTTCTTTTGCAATTTTCTTTTACAGGTTGTTATGTCATGTCATGTGGGTTAGATGTTTGTTAAATTAAAATGGAGTACGACAACATGTTGTGTAAGAGTTTTATAACTTTGTTGCTGAATTCTAGTTTAAGGCGCTACCCCGAGTAAAACCTTGCGATAGTCCATTAATCGCCTCAGGCGCAAAACGTCTCTTTCGCAAAATGTCTACTGGTAGTAAAATGTCTCTTTCTCATAATGTCGCTTTCGCAGAATGACTCCTTCTCAGTAGGTCGCTTTCTTACAATGCTTCTTTCGCAGAATATCTCTTTCGCAAAATGTCGCATTAGTATCTTAGAAAAAAATTAGCCATGTTTAAAAAAAAGTTGTTTTTTTTTCCAATTTCTTATTAAATGTTTTCAAGTTTTACAGCATATAAGCTATATTTGGAGTTTCCTTGGTATATTTAAAACACGGTAGGTATATTTAAATGTTGTAAAACTTGTAAACATTTAATAAGAAATTGGAAAAAAAAACAACTTTTTTTTTAAACCTGGCTAATTTTATTTCTAAGTTACTAATTGCGACATTTTGCGAAAGAGATATTCTGCGAAAGCAACATAATGAGAAAGCGACACTATGAGAAAGAGATATTTTACTACCAGTAGACATTTTGCGAAAGAGACGTTTTGAGCTTGATCCAAATTATTGATTGCATGTATCTTTTGCTAAACGTGACGTTCTAGTAATTTGAGGATTACATTAATGGATAGGTAATTTAAAAAAATAAATAATTAAGGTTTAACCTGAAAGGAGATATACTAACAAAGCTATTTACCTAAATATTAAATACCTATGTTACTTAATCTAACTTAACCATCGTAATAAGTAGTCATTCAAATATTTTGCTTTTAAACTGTCTAAAATTAATTTAAACACTTTGGCAGTTAGTTAAACTATAAATTAGAAATGTTGCAAAGTACTTAAAACATTTAATTTGAAATTTAGACATACCTTGATAATGCTAAATGAATACGTACCTAGATATTTAGTGCCCTAAGCGATTATAATGAAGTATTCTCAGAAACATTGCTTTTCATTTATATATTTTTAAGTTATTTTTTTTTTCCGTAATGGACGAAAGTACCTCGGCTTCGTGAAAAATAATATTATTTATTTGTAATTTCATAAGTTTAGGTTTAATTAATACTTTTGATGAACAACTTATTTATCTGTAATCGACAAGTTATAATAAGCTATGATAAGGCAATTAGTATACTACCCGTTGCCCGCGGCGTCGCCCGCGTGGATGTCGGAAATTATCCCACGGGAACCTACTACCGAGATAAAACGTAAAAACTATCTGTGAGCCAAATTTATCCAAATCCATTCAGCCGTTTTTGCGTGATTGAGTAACAACATCTTCAGAAACTTTCACATTTATAATATTAGTAGGATAGGATTCTCACTTACTGTCTAATCTTAAGTCTTTCCCTTGTACCTATGCTTTCTTGTCGAAAGCATAGGTACAAGGGCAAGACTTGATTGACTTGATTGTCGGCAGATGACAGTAAATACTTATTTTCGGCCTCAAAATATTTCAGTTACCCTTGAACGACTTTATTAGTCTGTCAGCAAAAATGTATATTTTATTTATTATCTAGCGATCCGATCCGGGTTTGCACGGGGCAATGGTGACAAATCAAAATACTGTATTATACCTAGTTAAATAATTATGTTTTATACACATATTTACATGTAGGTTTTCGAATAAAATCTCTAAATGATGGTTAGAACCGCATCAAAATCGTATAGTGTAGAAGACCTAAGTGGTCGCACATACAGACACGAAAAACGACCTCATTTTTATATTTATAGATATTTTGACGTCTATTCTATGCTTAGTTACTACTACTTTGCTACTAGTTTACATAATTATACTGAACTAAAAGCCACATTTTTATAAAACTTCCCTTAAAAAACCAAAACTACAAACGTAGTATCGTTTGCAGTTTTGGTCTCAGCAGCCAAAATATAAGGAGAGTCAGGACTAGTGAGCAAGCTGCGTACAGTTGTCCGTGCGAGAAGCAGCTCGTCCTAAGGTCGACATCTGTAGCCTTCAGTAGCAATTTCCCATTGCTTGCGAAGTTTATCTATCTATGTATATTGTTAGTGAATTGATGAACGCCTGCGTTCCTGCATATACTACTAAATGGGCACAACACTGACTCATGATGCGTACTATCTCTATGTAGTCTGTGGATTGATGCATTCTAACAGATTATTCCTGACGAACGGCTAGTGCTAAAAAAACATAACACTAAATTGTAAACACACGGGATTTCTCATTAACAGTCTCCTGATCATAGATATTTATTTTTATTACAACCATAGATGACAGAAGAGACTTAAACTTAATGGTTTTCTGTGTACGTTCTACGAACTATCATAAAGTAAATATAAAAGAAGAAGCACAATAAATATCAATTTATTGTTGGGAATCGAACTTAGGTTTGCAAAGCATTCGTCGAACCGCTAAGTTATTCGCTTTGTTGAAAGTTGATAAAATAGCCGATCTGCTATTCCTTCCATATTCAGCCCTGTGAACTGTCGGAATAATTCGACTGTTGTCACTGCTGACACTGGTATTTTGTGTTCACTCTCATGTCAATCTCATTACCAACGAAATGTATGGAAAAAGTTTTTTGTGATTTCTGACTTTTTTAGTATTCAAACCTCAGTTGGTCCGACAAAGTCTTTTGATCCTAATGAGAAACAGGATCGATTGGCATCAAAAAAAGTTTTTGTGAATATTGCCCATTTTCTTGCTGACTGTAATTTTTTGCAAAATCTGTGAATGCAGATCCAAATTTTTCAAAAAGTTAAGGACATTCTCTTAATTTTCTTGTAGCGACGACAGTTAAGGTACCTGCCCCTATTTCCCCATCTCAAAAATCCACTCATCCTGTTTTGAGTCATGATTGACTGCTTAGCTCCATACAGGTGTGATAATAAATTTGTATCTATATGCAATACTCAAACGTTTTGGCTCGACTTTTTAAAATTAGAATAGAATAGAATTTTTATTTGTATGAATGTAGTTTTACAGGTGTTAATTTGCGGTAAACTATAGAATAATACGAACATAATGCAATATTGCTCAACCCCCATAGCAAATAGCGTGATATTAGGTCTTTACCTATGAAATTGCCATTCTGCAGTACTGGCCATTTCAAATCAAAATATTTTTTGTTTGGCTAAGAATTCTAATTTCAAATTAATTTTATTTTAAAAACAAGGATTTTTTTTTCCAAAAGTAGTCATTTGTTTATTGATTAGTGTTACATTTTCATCGCATTTCAATCTTTTTCGTCATCATGGATACGTTAAAAATTCGAGTAATTATGGAATATGAATACCGTCGTGGCAGCAACGCGGCACAAGCGGCACGCAACATCAACGACGTTTACGGAGCTAACACTACAAACCAACGCACCACCTGTTATTTGTTTGCTCGCTTCCGTTCTGGAAATTTCGACCTGAAAAATGAACCTCGCGGTCGTCCGAAGACTTTGGTCGACAATTACGAATTAAAGGCCATTGTGGAAGCTGATGATACACAATCTACGGCTGAATTAGCAGCAGCTTTCGAGGTTAGCGTCAAAACAATATTGGTCCATTTGCGTCAAATTGGCAAGGTAAAAAAGCTTGACAAATGGGTGCCCCACGAACTCAATGATCGCCAGCGCGAAGTACGCGTCGAGACGTGCCTTGCACTGCTCAACAGACACACAAATGAAGGAATTTTGAAACGCATTGTTACCTGCGATGAAAAATAGATTCTGTTTGATAACCGCAAGCGCTCAGCAAGTTGGTTGGATCCTGGTTCAGCACCTACACAATGCCCTAAACGAAAACTTACCCCTAGAAAAGTGATGGTCACTGTTTGGTGGTCTAGCGCCGGTGTGATTCATCACAGCTTCTTACCAAACGGGGTGAGCATTACTGCAGATGTGTACTGTGAAGAACTGAACACAATGATGGAGAAGCTGGCACATCTCCAACCAGCATTGGTCAATCGCTCGTCACCGCTGCTCCTGCACGACAACGCGCGACCTCATACTGCACAGCAGACGGTCTCCAAGTTGCAAGAACTGGGGTTGGAAGCTCTCTGTCATCCGCCCTACTCACCAGACCTTGCGCCTACAGACTACTACTTTTTCCAGAATTTGGATAACTTCTTGGCGGGAAAAAAATTCAATACCCGAGAGGCAGTACAAAATGCCTTTGAAGAATTTGTTGCCTCCCGACCAGCTGATTTCTTTAAGAAGGGCATCAATAAACTGCCACTGCGTTGGCAAAGATGCATTGATTGCATGGGTGATTACTTCGATTAATACAAATAAAAAATACATGAAAAAAATTCGTTTAAATTTTTTCATACAAAACGGCAATTTCATAGGTATTATTATAGACCTATTATTTATAGCCTACAGACTGACCAGACCTATAGGGAATATCTATGCAAAATTTGAACAAAATGTATCCGGTAGTATTAACGTGGTGCTGAACATTCAGACAAACAGACAAAAATTCTAAAAACTTTCAATTAGAATTGTTCCCAGACCTCGTAGAAATTATTAAAAAAAATCTATGTACAGTTTTGACTTCGCTACGTTTTTGTTAAATATAATTATTACCATTAAATTAGTGTAAAACTCAGAACCCATTAGGAAGATATAAAAAGACAATAGACGGACCTCAATTTTCCTTTTTCTCAAAATATTTACATTTTTATTATCTTTGACAGCTTTTAGTAAAAGAAAATGTATTTTAAAACATGTTATTAAATCAATATTAACTTGTAACTTCTTCTCGGAAGTTTTCTTGTATCTAAGCCATGTCCAACGATTGGCTCTGATACTATTGGCGATTATGCCGCAATAGTAGATTGTTAAACATGGGATGTAAGTAATCAAATACACCCGAGATATTTAGGCACACGAACGAGCGAACCGAGCGAGGGTGCTCATAGTTCGAAGGTGTATTTGATCACTTACACCCAAGTCGATCACTCTCTTTTCATCACTAATACGAGGAAATTAGAAAAAACAAACAAATTAATTTAAAAAAATATATTTTTTCGTCTAGCTAAATGGAATGGCATTGAAAAATACCTGTTCTGCCTAATCATTTTTTGTGTTGTTGGTCTGTATTTTATTTCTGTTAGCAATATCTATGAAAAGATGTGCCTTTCTTCCTTCTTCCTTGGTGAGTATACTAAACTCTTATAAATTGGTATAAAACCGCTTAAGTTACACAATGAATTGGTGTTATTTTAAAAACGCACTGGCCAGTTAGACGACCTCACGAAAACAAAAATCGAAAGAAAAAAACTCGGCGCCAAGCAGATTTTCTTGTTAAAAACTAAGTTAAAAACGTTGCAAACAAAATTTCGAAGATGATTTGGATTTGACGCCGGAACCAGTAAAACGTAACAGATTTTCTACGGTTGCCTTTTCCTAGAGGAAAATCTGTTACGTCCACCTCCAATATCGAAAAATTTATAAACATAATTATGACGACTCTCCACTTGGCGGACTGAAAAAAAATGAGTTGGTGAATGTCAGGATGCCTCGTTCGATTTTCAAATTTACTTATATATCTTACATGTGAGGTAAATCGAATTTACAACCCACATTTTGAGTTAATTACTAGGTACTTTCAGAGCGTCAGTGATGAAAAGTTATTTTTCACTTTGTAGTGTTTTTTTTGGAAATCGCTTGTTTTTTTTTTTTTTTGTAAAAAAGGTTTTTTAGTGAGATTTGGCGGTCTCTGGTGATTGACTCGTTTGTTACTCCGTCACTGTACTGTACTTTTTATCACCAACCTATTTGAGAAAATATCGAAAAATGAAGCATAAACCTACCTACTGTTAATGACCTAGAAAAGTCGATAAAAACACAGGTTACGTTAAGTTTAAGTTACCTATAGAAGAACGAAAGTCTTTTGAGTGTTGCTTTTTGATTATGTATTCTGTACCTACACTTCACTCCCAAAGCTAAAAACCTGGAAATCTGAAAAGGTTTCGTTTTCTTTTCCATATTTTTAGTAAAGTTATTTTCTTTGTCAAATCAAAATTATTGTGCTCTCAGCTCTCACATGGTCTGTCTACGTCTAGTAGGCATCCATTACATCCATTACCAAAGTACTATCATTAGCCTAAATCAAACGCCAGATTGCCATACAGAACTATGTATAGACAAGACTTGAATTCAAACCAGAACCGTTCTAGAATTCTATGGACTATGTACAACGCTTTGATTGGCTCACAGTGCAAGCCAATCGAATCACAGAACACAGCCTGTGTAGCAAGCCTGAACTAACATAAACTATAATTCAATTCACTTGACTCAACACTGTTACAGTAAGTTATACTAATTGAAATAATTAAAATCAATGGTTCTTTTCTATTCCAACTAATTTAATAAATTGAGCTAAAATTATGAAGTTAAGTAAAATAAGTCTTTCATTAAGTTGAATCACTCTCTAATTTCATTTATTTTTTCGATATTGCCAGAGTACATAATGGTTCGAAGTATCATAAAAGCTGTTATCATAGGCAAGTTTAATGGCTGGAGAGTCAGACTAGTAATTTATCCCATCAAGGTATCTACTTAATGAATCCATTAAACTGTTTGACCTCTATTTTACTGCTTTTTCTAGGTTATATATTTACTAGCTTTTGAGGGGCTTATGGCTAAGTAATAACAGCCGCACGGGTCGATCGATCAGGTTGAGCTACGCTTGCTTCGATTGGTCCATGTATGGGTGACCATCTTTACATACCGCCGTTTGTCCCGGCTGTCAATTCTTGGATCTTTGACAGTTAAAATACTGGCATTCAGCTGCTTCCGGTTAGAATGGAAGCCGACCCCAACATAGTTGGGAAAAGGCTAGGCAGACGATAATATCTAATAGATTTTGCACGTAGCTTCGCCCACATAAGGGTCGGAAATCATCCCACGGGAACGCACTACCGGGATAAAAGTTTCCTATGTCCTAAGCCAGGCCATGGTATGCCAAATATCGAAATGCGGTCAGCCGTTGAGGCGTAAAAACTGACAGACAGACATAAAGATAGACAGGCAGAGTTACTTTCGCAGTTATATTATTAGTATGGATTATACCTATAAAAATCCACCTTATGTACATCCTACTGTCATTCTACCTTTCCCCAGATAAATTTACAAAACAGAAAGGAATATATAGGTATATTGCTCTTTTCCTGTCGACAAGAGTTATACCTATTGGATAAAATTGGAGTTGTCCGATAACAAAATTGGAGTTGTCGGATAACAAAAGATTTTTATTTGCAGCAGTGGTGGCCCAGTGGTACCGGCCCTGACTTACCAAGTTGTAGGTCGTGGGTTCGAATTCGAACCCAGGCAGGCGCTTTACTTTGAGTAAATAATTTCATCACTACTCCTCTCAAAACGGTGAAGGAAAACATAGTGACAAACTCATGTCCAAAAATTCGAAGACATGTGACATCTACCAAGCCGCACTGGGCCCGCGTAGTGGATTACTGCCAACTCCCTCTCACCGAGAGGAGGCCTGTGTCCCAGCACTCCCAGCAGTGGGGAAAATTATAGGCTGATTGTGTTGTGTGGTTTTTATTTTTACTGTTTGCAGGAGTAAAAAGCATAAAGCCGTTTGCTTAAACTTTTACGACTATTATTGCTTTGGATTGCGTAATAAAAATAAAAAGTTGTCGGGATATTTGCTACAATGCAGCTTGGAGAAGATTTTGAGAGTAGCTTATCATCATTCTATGCTAATATAAAAACAAACTCATCAGAGTTTGTGTTGTTTGTTTGAACGCTACACCTCTGGAACTATCAGCGGATTTGATAAAACAATGTTGCCTTTGATAGCCCAATTCTTGAGCAAGGTTATAGGCTATTTAACATCACGCTACAACCCTTAGGAGCCGAGCAAATAAAATTCAGAAAGAACGCTATACGAAAACGAAGTAATAGCATAGGCGAGCGATGCGATAAAACGCGGTGGGTCGGGGGAATAAGAACTTTCACGCGGGCGAAGTCGCGGGCAGAAGCGATCCTGACTTCCTAATTCTAACTAATATTAAAAATGCGAAAGAGTGAGTTTGTTAGTTAAACTTTCACGCTAAAACTGCATCCGGATGAAAGGCGCACAGGTAGACCAGGATTAGGAAATAGGATACTTTTTATTCCGGTAGTTCGTTCCCGTGGGATAATTTCCGAAATCCACGCGGATGGAGCCGCGAGCATAAACTAGTACTTATAATAAACATACATGTTAGGTATATCAGCATAATATACTTTTGTAACAAGAATTAAGTTGCCTGCATGTAGTGGTAGCTTTTATGTAAAATTTATGTTATAGTTATTTTGAACATCTTTATAGGCATACCTCAAACTATAGTCCCAGTTTATAAATTTAATGTAGAACATGGGATCGGCTCGATCTCTTGAAAAAATGTTGCAATAATTTTCTTCTTGGAGTTCAAACGTTTTATGTTATAACCCCACTCAGGTTAGAACATTTATTCATTGAAATGTTATTTTGGCAACGATGTTTGCTTGATTAAAGTGTCGTTTTTATACTGTTTTATTTGTCATTAAGACAAAATATTTTTTTCAGTCGTTATTCTCTGAAAAAACGAACTGAAAACTCTTTAAACTATAAAATTCAAAATGACTCAAAGTTCTCAAAATCCGGGTGCATAAAAATTAACATAATTATTCAACAATTTATTATTCGAAAAACAACAGAGAACAAAACTTACTCTGTATGTATGTAATTGATTATTATCGAGAGTACATTTTGTTCGCTGACTTGTAAACAACCCGACTGAAACAATACAAGTTTCACTCATTGAGATGACTCGGAGTCGAGATGAGTTCGTAATTACATAAGTAGCTACGACCTATCTACATTAGGATGCTGTTTCGCGAAGTTTGCTTTCACAAGTTAATTCTTATATCCATAGATACGTTTGTAGGTATAATATTTATTGTTCCTATGTGGTCTTGAGTCCCTAAAGAATAGGATTCGTCTACTTCGGTTAATAATTAATTAAGTATCTGCCTCATATCTAATTAACACTCATAATTACCTGATTGGATTTGACCGATAGGCCATGAGTTATATGTCTCTGGCTGTCACAAGATGTAGAAGCACACTATTCCAGAACAACTGTTATAATATGTCTGTCAAAATATATAACCAAATACCTAAACAGATCAGAGAGCTACCATTAAATTATTTTAAAATAAAACTTAAGAAATGGCTCTGTATTAATGTGTTCTACACTTTAAGTGAATTTTTAAATTATAAGCTACCTAAGTATAAAATAATTAAGCTATCTTAACTAAGGTATATTTAAATTCATCAATTTATGATCTCACTATTCTCATTTGTAATTTTATAACTTAACTAGCTGCACCCCACGGTTTCCCCCGCGTAGACCGGGATAAAAAGTAGCCTATGAGTTAATCCAGGGTATAAGCTGTCTACATAACAAATTTCATTCAAATTGGTGCAGCTGTTTGAGCGTGAAGAAGTAACAAACATACATACACACACACACACTCACAAACTTTCGCTTTTATAATATTAGTGTGATATTTTTAAATATTTGCTTGTTCACATGATCTCAGTAGGCTAGTAATAAGTGTTTTTGTTTATATTTTTATTTTTAAGGTGTTTTTTGCATGCTGAAATAAATAAGCAAAATATGTGGAACTATTTTTATATTTAAGACCTTTTATTTACCATATTTTATGCAAAAATAAAGATATTCTATTCTTGTCATTTTACTTATAGTGGCGAGTGGCTAATGCCGCGGCCATATTAACGGGATGTGCCGTTGATTATCGTATTGAAGGGCGTTAGCCGTAGGTGTAGCCACCTTCACTTACCGCGATAATTTGACCGAATCTTGACCGAATTTAACTACCGCGATGTTTATGGCGTTTATTGACGTTGACGTTAATGTGCCCGAGCATAAGAATACATTCAAGTAGCAGCACGCGTAGCATGATCATAATTGAAACGGGTTTTGTCGACGGAAGAATGTATAGACAAAATGACAACGCCATGTTTAGAATCTTTATTCAAATCATCAAATCAAATATATTTATTTCGGATTCTGTTATATCCATAGGTGTTAGTAACAATAAACTTATCCTAATGTTAGTACAGTTAATTCATAGGTTTATTATAAAAAAATAATTTAAGCATGCGCCGGGCTGGGCGCCCGTCACATGTACACTCATCCACTGCTTCAACAGTGGAGAATCCCACCGGTTTGCCAACGCGTTCAGGATGCCGTTCGCAGTGCCACGTACGCGTCTGAGCATCGAAGCGCTTCGCTTACGGATGATTGCATAAAAGCAATCAGTGTGCGCCTCAGCAAACATAGTCGATGCGCTGCAAAAACGAGGCAGCCCAAACAACACCGTAAACGCGTTGTTATATTGTACACGCAGAGTCCCGTACACTCGCTGCGTGAAGTTGACCCATAGACTACACGTGTAGAAGGACTGACAATACGCTTTAAAAAGCGTCAGTTTAACTTGCTTACTACAACGTGTAAATCTACGGGCCAACATGTTGCAACGCACACACAAAGCCCTCCGCTCCCTCTCAATATCAAGGTCATCATCCAAGTTGTCTGTGACCCAGTGACCCAAGTATTTAAACTGCTGAACAAGCCTCAGTGGTATACCGCCTAGTGTTAGCGTAGTAGGATAATTATAACACTTCTTCCCGGCTTTAAATATCATCAGCTCGCTCTTGGATGCATTGTACTTGAGTCCATGGGCCACAGCATACAGCTCACATATTTTTAATAGTTTTTTCAGTGCCCCAATCGATGGGCTCAGTTTCTTATTTATTATTTATTTATTATATATTATTCAATCTGTCATTTTGTCTATTCTCTGCTTTTAAAATATGAAAATTATTTCTTACCTATGTGGCGGCATCTACACCGCCACATATGAACCACGCATCAATAGCATGACGTCACGCAAACGTGCATCGCGCAATTAGAGTTTACCACGCGATTAGCATATATACAAACGTCCCGACATCAACCGTCAGGCAGTAGCCCACCAGACACAACACCCGTCTGGTCGGAGGATCCTCCCTTTTCAATGGAGGATGAGTGAACTTTACACCCTGTTCCTCATGCCTTCAAACTGGTGACCCCGACGTGATGGACCCGGTTCCGACTCACTGGAACCACAACTGGCACTGGCAAGCATCGCAAGATACACGACTCAGCCCCTATCGACCTCCGGTCTCTGGAGAGGAGTGATGTGGCGGCATCTACATCGCCACATATGAACTACGCATCAATGACATGACGTCACGCAAACCTGCATCGCGCAATTAGAGTTTACCACGCGATTAGCATATATACAACGACCCTACATCAACCGTTGGGTAGTAGCCCACCAGACACGATACCCGTCTGGTCGGAGGATACTCCCTTTTCAATAGAAGATGAGTGAACTTTACACCCTGTTCCTCATGCCTCTTAACCTAAACCTGAGGTGGTGGCCAGGGACCAAAGGCAATAACATTGAACTTACACGATAACGTACTTATACTACTTATTGAATGGAACACGATATCTGCGCGTTGCTGATTATAAACGCACCCATATTAGTTTTTTTGGATTTTATGTAATTTATTTTCTCTTCTACTCTTACACACTTTGTCTACATCTCTTTTTATCCTCTGTCCTATCGCAGGTATGCTGGAAGAGATTTCTTTTGAAATAAGCATTACCTTTGTACGTATTTTTCTGTTCCTTTATGTTTGTCTGTTCATTTGTGTGTACATAAATGGTTAAATAAATATTATCACAATCACTTTTTTATCCTGTGAGGTGATTCACAAACGCAAAACTATGTATTAAAAATACATATTCATCAATCATAGCGAAAATCTGGGACGATTTTTAAATTCCAATAAAACGTCAAACGGTTTTTGTCATTGAAATATGTGATGTGACAAAATGATTATCGACATTATGTATAACAAAGAGTATTTAACACACATTTATTGAAAAAAAAAAACAACTTCTTTCGCTCACTGGCTTCTTCTTTCACTCACTGTCTTCTTCTTTCACTCACTGGCTTCTTCTATCATTCGCTGGCTTCTTCTATCATTCGCTGGCTTCTTCTCTGTTGTTGTTTAAATCATTGGAATTTTTGAAAAAAAAATGTACATTATGTAATTAAAGTGACTTCGTGACTGCGAACCAAGCCGCCTATAAAGTATTGTGACTATTTTTTTTTTCGGTCCAAATTTGAAAATTGCGTTTGCAGATCCTCCCTTTGATTTAGTTTTAAAAAAGATGCAGAATATTCAGCCAGTGTTGCGAAACGAAAATAATCTCTTTTATAATTAAAATTAACAATTAATAGTCTGAGATTTATGTTCCAAAAATGTAATTA
Source organism: Cosmia trapezina (assembly GCA_905163495.3). NCBI lineage: Eukaryota > Metazoa > Arthropoda > Insecta > Lepidoptera > Noctuidae > Cosmia > Cosmia trapezina. Next base: position 10,665,239 of record LR991030.1, read on the forward strand.
GTATTTGTGATTCTATGAAAAATACATTTCATGACTACCAAATGACTTTTAGTACCTACTAAAGCCTTCTGTTGTTAATTATTTATTTGTTTGTTTGATAATAATATTTTAAAATTGAATATTAAATTACTGCTTAGTAGTCGCAAACGGGACTGCGGCGCAATAGTCCGGGGTTTGATTATCAGTTCGGGCAAAATGTTATCAGCCGGGAGTCTGGGTTGGAACCCCGGTTAGTGGCATAAGGCTTGAACATAACTGGTTTAAATCCACCTCTGCCTACCGGAGAATACAATCATGATGATTAATTATATTTCATAAAAATATTTGGTTTTTGTATTTATTTGTGTAGGTAGCTATTTAGTTAGTAATTTACTTTAGTACCTATTGTAAATAGTGTTAACTTGTATATTGTATCTACAAAAGTATGTACCGTAAATCTAATTAAAATTAACATTAAATGTTTTACTAAACACTGAAACAGCTTTGATGGAGTTTTCAAGTGTAAATAGAGTTAGTTGGTTCTGTTGTGACTTTTCCCAGAATTACGGTTTATTGACAAATCGTTCGAAAATGTCTACTACCGATGAAACCGGGTTTCCTTGAAACTCGGTGGAATAACCTGTCGTTAGGGAATACCTATTGTAACATTCAACACGTATTCCGATTGCTAATGGCGGTATGTTGGCATTAGGATATAATTTTAAGCACATGCTTTTTTTATCAATCGATTTAGAAATCGAAGGAACTCTTCAAATATTATAGGCTCACCTATAGCGATTTGGGTATTTTTTATAGTAGCTCGTGCATTTGCTCTCGGAAAGCACCACTTGGTGAAGTGGAACTGATGATGAAGACCACACATGGCTACCGGAACTACTCAATGATAAATATTTCTCGGGGTTGCGATTCGATTACTTTAATATGGTTGCTAAGCAATTTCCGCTTGTCACACAATGCGTGTGGTGAGTGGTTGTTGAGGAGTTCTCCTGGTTCTTAGCAGCAGAACTCCTCAACAATCAACGTCCCAGCATCGGGAAAAGCAATATTTTGTAACATGTGATGAGCAATTGACATTAGACTATTGTAACTTATACAAATTATAAACAGACCCACTAAAAAGCGAGAAATAAAAACTTTTTAACAAAAAAAAAAACCGACTTCCAAAAATCACTACAAAGTGAAAAATAACTTTGATTTCAGAAGTCGGTGGCAAAAAAAAGAAAGTAAATAAAAAACGAAAGACACCGACTTCCGAAATCAAAGTTATTTTTCACTTTGTAGTGATTTTTGGAAGTCAGTTTTTTTTTTGTTAAAAAGTTTTTTACTTCGTATATTTGTTTATAGGTTTTTATTTGTGGTTAGATAAAAATAAATAAAACATTTATTTTGGACCCCCCATTTGTACAAATTGTATTGTTGTGTGTTGCGTCCTTGTATATGCACATACTCATTAGATATGGAAGTGTTAGTTGCTAACAAAATATAAAAGGTAGGTATATACGTATAGGTTTAAACTTTTAAGAAACCACCTTATCTTACCTTTTTAATATGGGTGTACCTACTATAGATACCTACACCTCTGCCCAACCCTTCGGGAATACATGCGTGATGTTAGATGTTATCTTATATGTGCGTGAAGAATAATTTTATTATTCTAAAAGAAAAACGTCCGTCATGTACAATAGTTGAAGCTCAGCTAGTTTTGAATCCAAACGGAATCCGTAAGAGAACTATGGAACTGTATCACCCATAGATATAAGAAAGAAGGTGGCACCTACATCATGTCAGGATGTTTCTTGTACAGTGTGCCTCTTGGCAAATATCTTCTAGTGAAGCATATAAGTATATCATAATAATTTCTTGTATCAATAAATTAGGAGGGTCATGTTTAATAATACGTCTATATATATAATAGCTCTAAGTAATAGCAGTGGCACGGGTCGATCCATCAGGTTAAGCTACTCTTGCCAGGATTGGTCCGTGGATGAGTGACCATCTTTACATACCGAGACTCCTCTGTGCCTCGGAAAGCAAGCTAAGCCGTTGGTCCCGGCTGTCATTCGTGGATCTTTGACAGTCAATACGGGTCGTCAGAAGCCCGAAAGTCTGACAATCAGTCTTACCAAAAGGTATCGTATTAGCCATTTACTGGGTTGAGGAGGTCAGATAAGCAGTCGTTCCTTGTAAAATACTGGTATTCAGCTGCATCCGGTTAGACTGGAAGCCGACCCTAACATAGTTCGGAAAAGGCTAGGCCGATTGATTGTTTATAGACAATAGAATAGAATAGCCTTCATTTTTTACCCCGTATGGGGGAAGTACCTACATAAACATATTCGTAGCAAACACAATTCTAGTTCAAGGCTAAAGTAATAAATTACGTCGCTAAGTAAATTATATTCCAAGAAAATGATATGAAAACCACTTGTACACGACATTAATTATTTATTAAGTACATACATTTGCGCAGCTTACCTTAACTTTTACAACTACCTTTTCACGTGTAGCCGGCCTATTTTTATTCGAAAGCCGTTTTCCAAATGGCTAGCCAATTAGGTACCAAGTAAAGCCCACATTTAAGAGGATATATTGAAGCGTGGTTTAGCTCGGTGTGGAAGTGAAATGGCGTTATGGCTGTCTAGTTTGACGCAAGAACGAAACGCGCTTCGTTTAAATGTAGATTTATGACAAAATGCTTTATTTAAATCAATTTTTAACTTAGTAAGTTGGCTGTGTACATGTGTGTATGTGTGTGTGTATGTATACAAATACCTTCGATTTAAAGAAAATTTTACTGCACAATAACGAACTGTTTACGTGTAATCGTATAAAACAGAAAAGAGGCGGTGCTACTTTGGATTTTTGCTATCGAAAAAATGTCAAGTAATCATGTTTCGGTTTTAGTACAGCAGTAGACACTATAGTCAAATAACACATAATGGAAAATCCAAATGATTTAACCTTGATAAACATTTGGTTTTAAAGGAATTAAAAAAAAAATATCGATGTATCCCCTTAAGTCTTAAATGCCAAGGGTCGGTAAAGTGGAAACTGCGTTCATTTTGTTAGAGAAGCCTTTAAATATGATAATGGTCTTGTGGGCGTTTATTCTTTTATTGTGCAGCCATTTAGCCTTCCTGCTATAGCCCTGTTTAGTTTCAATGGACTCTAGTAAGAGATTAAAGCAGTTACTGTGGTTATGCAAAGTGGAAATGGTTATACCATCATTACCCGAGCACACTACATAAAAATGTTTAATTATGTAAATTCAGTAGAAATGAAAAATAAAGTTGGGCTACTGATAAGCAGTTTTGCATTAAAAAGCACAACATTTTTTACGAACAAGCCTGTGTCGTTAGTCGTTACATTCCCTAGCTGTTTTTTAACCAACAAGCACATAAAAAGATACTCCGATCTACAAACATTTACTGTTATTATCATTCCTCTACACCCAAAACCGATCTTCGTGACAAAACGTTAAGTGGGGGCCCATTTTGTACAGTGATTTATAGTCCCATGGAACATATACACCCAATGTGCTATACACACATATACCCCTATAAAACGCAGGGACAGCCTTCGCGAGTCGCATCTCGTCATAAATCTACATCACTATGTTCGTTCCCCACTCCCTTCAGATGTTCGGTAGAAAGGCTTCGATGTAATTCGTACAATCCATCTTTCCCCGCGACACTGACCGGAGTAATTGCCTGCTAAAAGTTTCTGAGATAGGGTTAAAGGCGCTCCAAGATTTGTAGTGATATAGGTCTTTTATAAATGGATAAATACTTTATGGTCGAATTGGTCCATTATGGAAAACGATTCCAATAACTTTTTTCTGAGTTAGCTTTTTCTGTCTCATTCTTTGGCAAAGGCTCTCCATTTCTTCCAATCAATGCGAACCCATAAGCATAATCAACCTGTACTCCCACTGCTGGGACATAGGCTTCATATCTGTGGTAAGGAGTGGGCTATAATTCACCACACGTGCCCAGTGCGGGTTGGCGGATATCATGTAATTATCTTTGAATTTTTGGTTCTAGGACATGCTAGTTTCCTCACGATGTTTTCCTTCACCGTTTTGAGAGCATAAGCGCTCGGAGCGAGCTCGCATAAGCGAGCCCACGCAAGTTATATCCTAATGATTAGGTTCACATTTCTGTGTACCGTAACAAAACCGACAAGGATGCATGCACACCGGTTTGTTGCCAAGATTAAACAGTGGAACATAACTCAATGTCTGTTCGTACGCATATATCATGGGCCGTCTGGTTTCCGTAGCCTTTTGTGTGGGGTTTAGGGGTGCTACCTAAAGAAACTAACCACTATGGGCTGCGGAGGTGAAGAGATATTGTAATCTTTTTTCGAACAGAAAATTTAGACACATACCTACAAATATAAAAATATACTTGGTTATCGTAAAATCTATATCTACAGTCACATTACGTGTCTCTGTTTGTGTGGCAGCGTTGTTTTTCGAATTATAATAGCTGGAGAATCTGTTCGGGAAGGAATAATGTGTATAGTTAATATTTTTAATGTGTGTACATTAATATTAAACTTACATAACTATAATAAACAATTCTCGATGTTTTGTCGTAAAAACCGTGATATGCAGGGATGGGTTACTAGTACCTACGATATAAAATACAAAAGACTTTTGAAAAAGGAAGGTAAAACTGTTTTAACCAGAACTATTACAAAACAAGTTGAGAACTATACCTATGCTAAATTAAACTTCGCAAAACAAGGCCTAGGTTTTAATAACTCTCATTTCCTTTAGCTATTCATTTACCGCAGTTTACTGGCTAACATATTCCAAGAAGCCAGTCATAGTCCGCTACAATAGACTGACCTTGGCAAAATATTGCTTTAAACTTTTATATTAATTCCACCTGTTTTCTTCATTTCTAGGGCTTCATGTTTTTGATTGATTGTACAATGAAATACTAATTAATGGTTCTGTTTTTTCCAGGTATGTACCCGTTTTAAAACCTTTTGGTAAGATCGTTCATATTATATTTGTTTGTTAAGTACTTAAAATTCTGCTAAATAATCAAAAACATACACTCAAAATTTATAGCAACGCCGATTAAAGTGTAAATTAGAAAAAAAGTAGGATCGAAAATATCTTACAGAATGAAAAACAGATGCTTGCATTTCTGAACGAGGATGAATATTTTATGTATCATTTCGCAGTCCCGGCGAATTCATCTCCACTTGAAAGATTTATATCGGGCAAAATCTCGAGTTTACGGGCGGCGTACGGACTAAACGCTCCGACATATTTCAGCGATACGTTGCAATTTTTTCGTTACTGCATTTTTCGCTCCCACGAAATCTATATGCACTCTATCGACTCGAACTAAACATTTGGGAGCGATTTGAATTTTTAATACGAATTTTATCGCACTCTATATTTTCCTGCTTAATGAGATGGGAGATGAAATGTTTTTTGGAGCGTGAATAAACCTTTTTACGAGTTTACGTCGTTCATTTTGAACTTTGATAAATATTGAATTTAAAACTCAGTTATCTTTGTAGTAACCCATTCACGTGTCAATTCTATATTTATTCATCTTATCCAATATAAAATTTATATAAAAATTTGACGTAGACACAATATAAATATAAAAATATTAATATCGTCTGAACCGATCTGTTTGCATACCTAAGTAGGTATCTACAATCGATGACAGAGTCAACATACTTACGTTTATAATTTGAGCATGTCCTTTAGGTACTGCGTAGACTTTAACTACATTATATTACGTATAACAGTTATAAATAGAAGTAACGAAGCTACGTTCTAGATTAAATTATTTATGTGGGTCGATAGAAGGTATTCTGTTTTCAGTAGGTGCCTAATATTCATGGTGAAACTGTAGCTGGAATGTTAATTCCACCCATGGCTGGACCAAAAATTATGCCTATACAACGAATTATGAATTTGTGTCTTGAACGGAGTGGGCATGCTCGTCGTAATAGCCATGTTCTGTTCTTTCACTCGATTTTTTCTTTCATTTAGCTTTATTTTCTGACATAAAGCAATTGTTCAATCTCATCTCGCCTTCAATGTCTGAGCTTACACGTGCCTTTTTACCAATATTGGCTACACAACAATATCCATTGACGAGTCACTGACCAGTTTGACGAACCTATTGTATTCCAATGAAGCGTTGGTTGCCAATGTTCGGTGTTGGCCTGTTGGCCTTTCACGAGCTCTAAGAGCCAACGGAGGGAAATAGGTCGCAGTGTACGCTTCGATGATTGACTTGCAATCCACCATTTATGTCCTGCTTTTGTGCTTTTGGAAATATGTAAGTAGGTAAAACACGCCAAATAGACTAAGGTCCGTATTACAGAACGTCACTCAATACTCAAGCATCACTTAAAACTAGATTCAAGCCATTTGATTGGTTGAAACTAGTTTTAAACTAGATTTAAACAAATATCAGTGCTTGAGTTTCCTTCTGTAATACGGACCTAAGTGTAGGTATGTCGTAGCCAGATCTTAGAATTGGTCATTTCATGAAATTGTTGTATTTCATGAAATAGAATGATGTGGTCTGGCCAGATCATTGAATACTCAACGTTTGACGATATGTACAGTTAAACGCAAGACTACTTCACGATGTGGCTAAACATTAGTGATCATATCGTAAAATAGATTATCCACCGGTAGAAGCGTCGATGTCGCTTTGTTTTTGTTGTGCATTGGTCCTAAAAATACTAAATAAGTAACTGCGATCAACTTGGATGTAGCGCTCGCTGGCGGTTCCCGCGGCACTGCTTGCTTCGCTCGCACGGCTCGCGCGCGGTTGGTCACAGTTCTAACCTAACCTAACCTAAGTAGGTTGCTTTCGTCACGATATGGTCATTTCTATGATGATTATTTCCTGAAGCGCTCGTTCATTTCGTGAAATGGTTGTGTTTAATGATATGGCCAAACACGTCGACATATCCTTAAACGTTGACGTTTTAACGGTATGGTAAATTTTAACTGGCCATGTCATAAAATGACCGAACACTTCATGAAATGATCAATTTTAAGATACGGTCACGACATATACATTCCTCGAATCGAAAGATCAGTAAATCATCGATTTGCTGCTCTTACTAACAGTTGACTTACCTGGAACTTACAATAACATCAAGATGATGTTACAATTTCGGTACATTCTGGATTCCTGGCAGAAATCGACTTTAGCGAAAAGACCGAAAATTGATAATTTTTAGGTTCTGACTTTAAAAGGAAATACGGAAACTTAGCAAGATCACTTTTTTTTCCGTCTGCCACAGAGGTTATTTTCGAGATCTATGCAACGTAGGAATTTGTATTTTAGCATAATGTTGAAAATTCTCGATGATGCGTACAATAGCTAGACAAAAACGAAAAATGTTTTTATTTTTAGATTTACTTTTCATACTTAATACCTACTGTTCTTTTTTCCGAAGCCGACCTAAACATAGTTGGGAAAAGGTTAGGCAGATTGATTGATAGACTGTTATTTTTTTTCCTGAAAAAGCAAGAACATTGGTTTACAAAACAATGTTCTTGCATTTTGTAATGGCTTGTCATAAAAATAACTTACCCACAGCCAACAGAAATTACGCCAAGTTCGCTCTACCCACTCTCTCTTCATTAACTTAGAAAATACAGTTATCTCAAAGACTAAAATGACATTAATTGCTGGGGACGCTTTTAGATAGGCATCCCTCACGTGAAAGACACTGAAATTATTAAATTCGCTTGACCTATTTACCGGGTCTCTATTGTATGTCACAGAGCGAAGCGAAATGTGCCACCTTACAGTCAGTTGAAGCAGCTGTATAATTTGTATTACTGTATAAGCTTTTGTTTATTCTGTGGCAATATGAACAATATTATTATGAACTGTACGTACTTTTGTTTTTAAAATTTTGCTGGTCTAACAAAGCCAAGGTCAAGTCTTCTTCTTTACCCTTAGTTATTTCAAAATTAAGCGTTTTAAGAAAAGTTCCTGTTAATATTTATGAGAGAACTACAGGTTACGTCTCGACGCTTCATGAATTAATATTTCTAGTTTCAACAAAATAACATTTCTTCAATCGTCTATTTTTGTAACATTAATAGACACGATTCTCAAGATTTTTTTTATCACATTTATCCTTGTTTGACCTTTCTGTACCTTACGTAAGTTTCGTGGATAAAATAAATATATAAATCTTGATATTTTGTGTTATGAAAACTATTACAGTAAAAAATAAACGTTATTTACTTATTCTTGGAATGTATACTTACTTATTTAGTAAGTACGTGCCAAATACTCGACTCAAATATTCAAAATCGAAATTGACATTATTAGAGTTGTAATAGGACCTCGCCAGCCAAGAGGACTTAACGAAAGCCCCCTTCGAAATTATTCTTAATGGCATCATAAGCGGTTTTTCCCAGCATTCAATTTATTTTCATAAGATAACTCGTTGGGAAAATTAAACGAAAATAGAGTGATAATTTTGCGAATAAAAATAAAAGAGCGAGTGGAAAAAGCAATCTTTGTTGTTTCATAGTTTGATGTTAGAGGTGCTACAGGGCTAAATGTCGTGTCTATGTTGGACAGTAGGTACTGGCTTGTTAGGATCAAAGGCACGTCATTCAGTAAAGCATCCGCACAGAGGTCTGCGGCGCTCGCAGAGGTATCGATTTTCCGCAGTCTGTGGCGGGGGAGAGGCGAAAGGCGAGGGGGGCGGGGATCTCAGCTGGGCGCCCCCCTCCCCCTGTAAACATAAACACAGGCTCCGGCCGCTCGCGTCTCAGGATCGACATCCGCCGAGGTGAAATAACGACACTGAATATTTATGAAGCCCTCGTATCACGGATTAAGATTCGACTTTTCTAGGTCATCAATTCGAAATTCGAATTTGTTAGAGGCTAAGCCGACGGCTGGTTACCAGCCAGTGATGAGGGTAGCTTATGAAAAAGTTTGTAATCAGTGTTGCCACAATAGAGTTGTCCGGTTAGAATCGATCGCTTTGTTTGTACTTATTGTTAGGGGCATGTACCTACACCGTACATGCATTGTTAATTTAGCATGGAACATTTTGCGGTAACTAATTAAAAGCATACATGTACCAGCGTTTATATATGTGGATGAAAGATTAATGAAGCGTTGAAGGCATATGGAGTTGGAAATGGTTTCTGGTTTATATATTATAATACTTTTCAATGGTCTACTGTTAGTTATTTAATTATTTTCATATCTATGTGATATAAAAACATGGTTACACTTTGTGACCATGGACCACCTTTTTTAGGGCCAATCAACGAAGATATCTAGCAAAAGAGTACGACGGAAGTCATGGAATTTAGATGACGAATAAAGAATGGTCATCACCATCAAGCTCCATATAATTTCGAACGTTTTGACAGTTCTTTAAAAGTGAGCTAGCTTTAAGTGCTCTAGAGGAGTGACAGAGACACATATCACACATTATAAGACACCGTCACAAAATAAAGTGTTCGTACACTTTATTGCCGCTAGTTTGGAGTGGCACCCACTTATATCTTGCCTCTACGGCTAGACTATTATTTATACTGCTAGAGAAAATACATAGCCACCTCACCTAGTAAGTGCTAACTTTAAATGTCATCTTGAAGAATTATTTTATAGCAGTAACTAGCGACCCACCTCTACTTCGCAAGGTTATTATATACAAACTTATTATATGTAAGTTTAATGTTAATGTATTATTATACTCAAAAACCATCCGGAATAAATTTTCTAAATGATGATGAAAACCGCATCAAAATCCGTTGCTTAGTTTAGAAGAACAACGCGGTCACACAGACAGACACGAAAAGAGACTTTAATTTATAATATGTAGGTATAGATGATTATGAGAATTGTGACTTCATTGAATACTTTTGATAATTGTTGCTTTGGTCTGTTTTTCAAATATTGCAGGGGCGTTGCGTGGGAAAAACGAAACGTTCATCTCAGAAAATTGAGTAGTGGTGGCCCAGTGAAAACGGCTGCTATTTACGAGTTGTAGGTCGTAGGTTCGGACCCTGACAAGCGCTTTACTTTGTGTTAATTATTTTATCACCAGCGCTCTCAAAACGGTGAAGGAAAACATCGTGAGGAATCCGGCCATGTCCTAGAACAGAAAATTTGACGACATGTGACGTGACATCTACCAACTCGCACTCGGCCCGCGTGGTGGATTACGGCCCACTCCCTCTACTGAGAAGAGGCCTGTGTCCCAGCAGTGGGAATATTATAAGCTGAATATTCAACTCGGAAAATTAGGAACGGAAAAGTTGGATAATTAACTTGTGACACAGTGACACTACGTCATCATACATTGACAGACAGAGGCAATATCGCGTCGCGACGCGATATTGTTATACGGATATAATATCGCAATATCGCGTCGCCGACGCGATATCGCCTCTGTCTGTAAGAGCCTTTAGTCACCTTTAACACAAAATTGTGAAGAGAAATTCATACATCATTTTGAATGAATTTCTCTAAAAAAAATTATTAGGCAATGTGAGATCCTTTTGTTATCAGTAATCTACCAGAGAATAAAAAGCGAATAAAGAATTAGTTAGTTCGAACTAACTAAATACCTTCTAAGTTTTCCTTCGATTTTCCAAGGTAAGAAAATGTCACATCTATTGAGTCGTTTAACATTGATCTCAGAGTAAGGCAGTACTTACGTGTACCTTACGGACTGAATACCTCACGGCTCATAGACCGATTTCCCGTCCCTTTGTACGACGTCACATTCAATGTAATGTAAGCTCACCGCAAAATCTATACTGGTACCCTTCGCGAGAACCAGGTTATAATATAATACGAGCGTGGGGGTGTGTGCGAGTGAGGGTGTAAATATGTGAGTGGGGTGTAAATGTGTGAGTTAAGGAAAAGATAGCCCAAATGTATCACATAGATCACACTCGATAGAAAGTTTATATCCTCAAAGATTTGCTGAAGGAAAAACATATTAGGTTTGGGAGCTGCTAGGTTTAACTGGCGCAAAAGTAATAATTAACATATCACTCGTTATCACCGTTAAGCTCATAAAAGTTGTGAATAAGCAAAAGCAATCAGTCACTCGATACCAATTATCTTCGTAATATTCGTGGCTTCGAGTTTCCAGTCTGCTTTGAGTGAGGCAAAGTTCAATGATATGAAAGGAAAAATATTTTACAAAATGATATATAACATAATATTTTCTTTTTGTGAGTCTGTATGTGTTCATCAGCGTTTGCATTTTATGATAATCTTTATTGTATTATGATTTTATTCAGAACGCGAATAATTTTACAACGCAAGTCACCGTTCGTTAATCAAGTTTGTTTTTCTCTAATAATAATTCAACCTTCATTGACTTTGGATACTCTGATGTGACAGACTCTATCACAAATAATCCCACACGTAATAATGCTTAGCTGTAAAATAAGGGATTCACCACACAATTATGTACGTATCTTAGTATATTATGTACAGTCAACTACATCCACTACCTCTTCATTAAGATAGCGGGTACGGCGAAACCCTTAAATAAATATTACCTTAATGCTTCCTACGAGTGTGTTCTATGGGGTATTTTTATGAGCCCATAAAATCCGGAATCCAAGTACATTTAGAGGCTGCTACCTAATATCAATTTACTTGCTATTCTTCTTGTGTACATAAAAGATTGGAGGATATTTTGCAGGCTTAATTGAATCTTCAACTATGGCGAGTTTCGGTATTATACCGTTTTATTGATATCATAAAGGTGGGTTATTTTTATTGCAATTATGTGTGATTTGGTCTTTTGGGTACTGACCACGTTGAGTAAATAGTTTTACGTTAGGAAATATTATTATGTAGGTACTAACGAAGACAGAAGTGCATGGAGAATTCCAAACCAAAATCGTTTGTACAGGGTTTCAGAATTTTATTAGGTTGAGATGGCTTAGGGCTAGTTTCTTATTGTTTAGTAATTTATAAAATCTTATAATGCTGGTATATTAACAGCTTTATGAAATCGAATTGGAGATGTTCTTATTTTGATAGTCTCTTGAAAAGTAATGAAACGTAATGCAAAACCTCACAGTCAAAAGTCGACCTTAGGCTCTCCATGCACTTTTGTCTTCATTAGTACCTAAGTATTTTGACAAAAGTTCGTTGTTCTTTTAATTACCTACACCTACGTTTTTTATTCTTGTAAATGTTATATTTGCCAACTAAACAAGATGGTAGATTTAAATACAATTATTTAACCTAAAATAAATTTTATAATTTAAATATTCTATTAAAATTGTATTGCTCTTTCGAATAGGTATGCCCACGTAATCTATTCTTGTAAATGTCATAGAAGATGGCGTAGCGTTTCTAGTTCATAACCTAACATTATTAATTCTCAAACGCTGCATAGGCAAACAACATACATTTATTTAGCAGTTCCAAAAAAAAAGTAAGTAATTCATATACTTACAATTCAAAAGAATTTCTGGAAGGATTTGTGGGAGGCAGTGGGGCATTATGGGCTAAAGTACCTACTTACATAGTATCGCAGTTAATTATGTACGTCAAGATATGTTGGGTTTTCACACTGTTGCTACGCCGTAGCGGCTTGATAAAGACGCTACGAGGCTACGAATACTGTCGTGTCATAGCATAGCCGGCTTGCTACGCGACGAGACAGCTCATTATTATTCTGAAAATTAAGTTTGTGCATTGAATATTGTGTTTTAGCTTTGTTTGTTTGCTACTGTTATATATTATTCTCCAATATTGGCAGCTACATATACAGGGTGTTAGTGTAAACGGTGGCAATATTTTAAGGGGTCATTATACTCATCACTATGAACAACTTTTACTATGGGATCTCAAACCTGAAATCGCAAAAAAAAATCTGCTGTTCACTACATTTTGACGAATTATGCGAACATAAATGTACTGAACAGCTGATTTTTTTTTGCGATTTCAGGTTTGATCGCATAGTAAAAGTTGTTCATAGTGATGAATACAATGACCCCTTAAAATATTGCCACACGGTGTAAGTGTATTGCCACACTCTGTATAGTAAATATACCACACAATATTCACAGCATTATACCTAATAATGAAAATTTTCGTCAAATCCATAGTACACATTACCACGTTACGCCTGAAAATTAATAAGGCTTAAGCTACGTTGGCATTATAAAGCGTGTCGTAAATTAAACGCATTATTTCGATAATGTTCCGCTTACATTACGTATTGTGTGTGACTTACGATTTGTTTTACCCTGAAAGTGCGGTAATGTATGCTGGTTATTCGTTGCCAACAGCTTACGGCTCGCATTGCGTTTATAATGCGTCTGTGTGCTGTGTGTTTTAGTTGTCGTTATGTTTTGTGCTGGTTAATTGTACGCAATTATAAGGGTTTGTTCATATTGATCGTGTTTTACTTAATAATTTGAGACTGTAATAATAATTGTCATCCTAGTGGGCGACGTTGGAACCGCGCTTGATCATCACGTTTGGTAATTTGTAATTTTTAATTGGCAATATTATAACTGACCAAGCGAGGGAAGCGTTTCTGTTTCAAGTCTGGCAAAATTTGCTTCCCGCTTTCAGTTTATTGGTACTCCTCTACAGGTCGTATTTTACAACCGATCTGGACGAAACTTGGTATACAGGTTTTACGACTTTATTTAACTCTTGCCATCGGGTATTTTTGATTGGAGGGGTACTTTATTCAAAAAGGGGCAAAAAGGAGGCCACTGGATATCTCCGCCTTATAAGATCCAATTTCGATGGTTCTTTTTTTATTTGAAAGGTAGTAACTTTAAGTTGGTTTCGTAAAAATTTGGTGAAGATCTGATGAGGATCTTCGGCGCGATGAGTAGAATAGCTCCTCAAAAAAGTTTGTGCTCTCGTTGTTTATTTGTGATGATGAAAATGTAATTGTTCATTTTGGGTTTGTCAGTTCAAAATTGGAAACAACCGTCAAAAAAATTTAAAAAAATGTTTATTTCAAAACTTACAACATGTTACTTATTCTCTATGGAATTTCCATTTTAGTAAAAAATTTTACTTGTGTTAGGAAAATTCCTACACGTCAAAACTACTTATTACTGTCAAAAAAATTACAGTAATAAGTATACATTTACGCACAATTCAGTTCTCCTATACCTATACCTTCAAGAAAATTGTAATTTGAAACCATCATTACCGTAAAAGAAACGCTGATATTCAATATGTTCAGTTACTATTTTCTTTACTTTCCATAATTATTGACAAGACATTCCATGTGAGCAAATAACTCGACATCTGATACTGTGGACGGTTTATACATTCGTCGTGTTCGTAGGCCGAAATGAGGCGTAAATAATTATGTCATTTCGTGGATAGCCCGAATGCCAGACGTGAATGACTGATCCCCAGGGAAGACGGGGTGTAAAAATGTTGCTCCCAGGATACATACTCGTCCATAACAACGTATGTGGATCATACCTACATGAATTATGTACCTATACGAGTATATAAAAGTCATGCTGAATATTCAACACCACACAAACGAGGCATAGATGCCTCGTTTGTCTAGTAGTTGTAAGTACAACAGTTGAGCGCAGGGTCCTAGATTTGATGGCTAAGTTTTAATGGCTTTTTCTATTGGGAAATTTTTAGTAGCAGCGTGGTTTGTGGATTTCTGGTCGGTTGATGGCAAATGATGGTTCTCAGCCTACTCCTTCGGGGAATCCTGGAGTGATGTTTTTTGGAACGAAGTTGTTTACCGCAGCTTGTGGTAGGAGTAAACTGGTAGAAATCATCACGTAATGAAAAAGCGTTGCCCCCTCCATGCGACAGAGAGAGAGAGAAAGTGTGAATTTTGGTCAAAATTAAGTCGTTGGGGTAGTTTTAATAGTCTTCGAGGATTTTAAAGTCGATAGTGAGGTAAGTGAGGTCAAATGTAAATCCAAGATGGCGGGTGCGAAAATTTTGTTTCTATTTTAAATCATATTTTATATGAACTTAGGAACCTTGTTACTGATGGGAGTCCCTCGACCGCACCCATTTGTTTTTCAACGTTCCACATATCAAAATGAAGAACCAAAACGTTTTACAAATTTATGTAAGTAGTACGAATACTACTTCGAGTAATTCGAAATAGCTCTCCATGAATGGGTGTCTGAAACGACGAGTACAGGCTTTTACCAATCGAAACGAATACCAAAACGGGTTAAAATGTCCTGGAAAATTCTCGAACTTTAACATAACATCTTTATTCGACTGCACGATTGCGGACATTTGCGGTGAAGCACTTTTCAACCTTATTATCTTAGCAATAAGGTCGAAATTTGGTTCACCGCAAATGTTCGCGATGGTACCTACTCATAAAAGTGCTATTTATTTAATTCTTAAGTATCAAAGGATCTTTTTTCAAAATACACGACGTAATTTGTGATTTTCTTCTAAATAATATGAACTTGAACAGTCAACTGTCCAGACTGGTACCTAAGGGACATATTTAGTCCATAACCAGTAAATTCTGGCTGAACATGGTCTATGTCTAAAACTGCGAGATAATAAGAATTTATGGGCGCTCGACGAAACATCTGCGTCGACCTCAGAGGTCGGATTATGACGATAATTATAGATATTTCTAATATGTCGCAACTGTAATGCTGAAGGATAGATAGAGGTGAATTTCTTGTCTTAGACATCCTAGACTAAACACGAGTCTTGTAGACTTTGCAAGGACCAATCGATAAGAAATACATGAAAGATTTAGGTTTATGAAACTTAAAGATTTGACTGGTAAAGAATACCGAATGACATAAGACATGGATGTTTTGTTCGTGCAATCAAATTATTTGTCGGTCATCCATGTCTATATTGACCGGTGGAAATGAAAATATTCGCCTGAATTAATAGTTGTCCGATTAAAAACGAATGAAAATCATGATTGGATCATGTCTGTTGGGATTTCATTGTACGTAAATAACACCTTTAATGAATTGAATAAATATCTAAAATTCTTAATTGGACGAGTCAACATAATTAAATAACACTTAAACTACAATATAACATCACGGCTGTAATCCTCGAAGGGTTAGGCAGAGGTGTACTATCGGCAAACGCCAAGCCTTTCCAATTTCGACAAAACAAAGGACCATAGGGGCAAGGTAAATCAGTCAAAATCAACTTTAAGGTGTAAAGCGTCCGTTTTGTCGATAGTACCTATAGTACACTGACATTTCGTATTTATTTGCATTTGCAAAAAATTTAAAGGTACTGATGGGAAAAATAACTTACCTACTTACCTATTTCTTCTGCTAAAGTGTTGCTGAGTTCCGGTTTGTAGGGTGTGCGGGTGTTATTACAGGCTCAGGAGACATGCTTCTGGTATTCTTCTTCTTCTTCTTTATCGTATCGATAATTCTCTTTCAATAATTTTATATAAGCTTTGGCCAGAATTCGGCTACTTCGACAGCGTTAGCGTTTGGTTCGCAAAGGTCTTCCATAGTGATAGTGCAAGTGTTTTGACACAGAGAGCACGACAAGAGGTGAGGCATCATTTGTGACGTGGCTCCTTAGTCACAGTGTGGCTCATCGGAGTACCACCATTCAGTTATTGTACCTGCAGTGACCCACCTGGCTTCTTGGTCGGTTAAGTGAAAAAAAATCCCATGGCCCTATGGGAGCTTTTTTAGGGTTCCGTACCAAAATGGTAAAAAAGGAACCCTTATGATGTGACTCAGTCTGTCTGTCTGTCTGTCTGTCTGTCACAGCTGGATATCTCAAGAACTACTAATGCTATCAACTTGAAATTTAGAATAGTTTTAGATGACGTTGACCCAACTATTTTGCAAATACGAAAAAAATTAAAATATTTACATTTTTTTTGCAACAGGGACTGAAAGGGGGTCTTAAAAATTCAAAGTGGGGCTACTAGGGCATGTGGGCTATCTTAGGAAAGAACGCTGTTTGCACATTCTCAAACATTGATATTGATAGAAGTTTATGTAAAGATTACAGGAAAAATAAAACGATGTCTCTAAATAGCACACTTTTTCAGAAATCGGAACGGAACCCTCGGTGCGCGAGTCTGACTCGCTCTTGCCCGGTTTTTTTATTATAGACTAGCTTTTGCCCGCGACTTCGTCCGCGTTTCCGTCATTTTTCGTAAAAAAGTACCATATGTCCTTCCTCACGGTTCAGTGGTTTTGATGTAACAGACAGATTAACTTTCGTATTTTAGTAGGGAAATATAATATGTCAATCCACAATACTGTTGAAAAATATTGCAATAAGGAACCGCAGAATATTATTATTAATAGCTGTGCCCGCGACTCCGTCAGCGTGTAACTCCTTGTATGTTATTAAGTTAATGTATTGGACTGCTAAGCTATCGGGAGTTACACGTTATTGTGAGTCAACCATAAAAGATAGACATATGCTGTTGTGGGATATTTTTTAGATAATTTTATGTAGAACATTTCCGTCATCAATGATTTCTATGTAGCTTTAACCATTAAGGCTGCACACGCGACGGAAGCTTAAAAAATGGAGCAACTTCTCCCGTTTTCCCAACATTTCCCTTCACTGCTCTGCTCCTATTGATTGTAGCGTGATGAAAAGTATACTATAACCTCCCCAGGAGTATGAAGAATAATTGTACCAAGTTTCGTTAAAATCCGTCGAGTAGTTTTTGTTTCTATAAGGAACATACAGACAGACAGACAGACAGACAAGACAGACAGACAGACAGACAAAAATTTTACTGATTGCATTTTTGGCATCAGTATCGATCACTAATTACCCCCTGATAGTTATTTTGAAAATATATATCATGTACAGAATTGACCTCTCTACAGATTTATTATAAGTATAGATATCCAATAATCGGAGGTGACCACTTAACATCAGGTGGTCCGTCTGATTCTTTGCCAGCCTACTAACAGAAAAAAAAAAATTGTGAATCGAATGTATTATTAGATAATGTTAACCACCAGTAACTACTGTTAATCCCTTACAAAGACTTAAGTCGTCTTTAAGGCGATTATCACACTGCACCGCGCACCGTCACGTAGCGCGGGGCGGCAGATTTAACATTATACTAGTTTTTTGCGCGCGAGACGCGCTCCCGCGCAATCTGCGCGCGCGGTCTATGGCCGCCCCGCGCTACGCGACGTAGCGCGGTGCAGTGTAATCGCTTTAGACACCGACCTGAAAAAAAATGGTAACCCATCTTCCAGGTAACCTGTTCTCTCTAACTCTTTAAACATCGATTGCACATCCAGGTGTTCAGATAACAATAGAAAATCTATTGTGTCTGCTAATTGGCGTGCGACGGGTTAAAAGAAACTACATAATCGATGCTTCCGCATTAGATTCAATATTTTTCGTAGTGTTGCATAAGAAGGGTTGAAGATAAAAAGGAATCTATTAACCCAGTTCCACACAGCCAGGTGCTAACAGTTATTCTTAATTAAATACGAGAAAGTCTTATTAGCTCGAAAGTTTGTTTTTAGGTTTAACTTTGAAACATTTTAAATTTTAACACTCAGGGAATTCTAGTGTCAGGTGAAAAGTTTTCATGAAAATGAAATGAAAATATTTTTGCATACTCCACATTTTAGTAAGTACCCAAGGAGACAGTTATACAAAATGTAATGTTAGAGCTTTGAGCAATACCTATTCTGCATATTTTTTCTAACTTTCAGTCTAACTAACTAGCTAGATATGCGTGATATCATGCATATACAGATTGGTGAAACGTAACATGAAATGTAACACAAATTAGCCGTTCCTAATTTGTGTAATGCAACATGAAATGTAACACATCTAAGCGAATTTGTTTCAACATGTGTTACAGTTCATGTTACTTTTCACCAATCTGTACCCGGCATTAGAAATGCGCAGTGACGTCAGCAGTACTCAGTACGACAGGCGCACAACTTGACCTGCCGCGTCAAACACAGAAATTGGTCTGTGTGGTTATATAGCGGTTATACATATTATGTACTAGCTTTTGCCCGCGGCTTCGCCCGCGTGGATGTTGGAAATTATCCTACGGGAACCTACTACCGGGATAAAACCAGACCCTATGTGTTAATCCAAATTATAAACTATCTGTGTGCCAAATTTCATCCAAATCCGTTCAGCCGTTTCTGCGTACCTGATACTATGATAATGATGGATATATTTTAGGGTATCTATTAAAGAATTTTTGAAATCGGATGAGTAGTTTTGGAGATTACCTCCTACATCCAAACTTACGATTCTGTATATATTTGTAGAAGTATTATTACAAAAAAAAAACATAATTTAAGGATGTTAAAATTTTTCCCAAAAAAAAAGAACACGGAATTAAATCCGATATCCTGTTCCGACCGTATTAACACGTTAAGTGCGAAACGAGGCCTAAACGACCCCTCATGCAACTTCCTTGTGGTGCGGCAAGGAAAAACGTGAACATCTCTGTCGTGCGAAGGGCATAGCTTTGGTTTGGTCCAGTATAGAAAAGAGATAAATGTATATTTGAGACGTGCTAATGGTCCCGGACTCGGTGGTATACCTACCTTGGTACAGGATGTCTTAGGCCTCGTACCGCACTGAATTAATATAATTTTAATGCAGTGCGGAACGAGGCTAAAACGTCACGTATCCTCCCAGACCTCGTACCGCACCACGTCGATTGGAGAACACGTCCTTTTACATCGCCAAACATGTCTAAACGTTGTCGGAAGAAGTTAATTTAAAAAAATACAGAAACAGATCCAAAACTGTATGTATTGAGTTTTTTTATGTTAATTCAAGTTCTAATAAGTGTATTTTTAAAGCCCGAGGCAGAATACATAGGATATTTTCTTTTCTACTTCTGGTTTTCTTTTTTTTCTATTCTGTGAACTGCATTAAGATTTTCTCACAAAAATAGATAAACGTCGTTGCGTCAATATTATTTTTCCCATCACTAATCTTAGCGAAAATTTACCCTATTTCAGTGCGTTACGAGGTGTATAAGATCCCATATTTTGTTTTGCCAATAATTCCTAAACTAGCTATCAGATCCCGGGGCGACGGTAGATTAGGGTTCATCAATTCACTGTCTATATCGATAAGGACCAAAATTTTTCATTTATCTTTGATTTCGCGCCAGAAAATGGATTTTAGTCTGTTAAAGGAGGTGGGGTCTAATAGACCTTGTGTCGCCCTAACGTCTGGTCACTGTGCGGGCCAATAACACCTCGTGCCGCAGGAACGGAAAGTTTGCAAAAATTGGTGCCGCAGCTAACGTGTTAAGTAACATCTCGTTCCTGGCGATTCCTTCCACGGTCACTTTCTCAGAAGGAAAGGATCACACGTGTCGCGACACGGTTGACACGGCACAATGGGCACGCGTGTTAAGGGGGTTCGGCCGTTATTTATAAAGCAGAAAATTTACGTACTATGATACAATATTTTTTCATTGTAACTGTTATTGCAAAAAATCTTAATAAAATGCCTGAAAAGGAGTCATTGTAGTGATTTTTATGAAAACTTTTACTACGGGACTAACTCTGAAATCGTGAAAAAAGACAGCAGTTATAAGGTATGTATTTTGTTGAGTCATGTGAACACAAATGTATGGTACGGTCAGCAATAGAAGTTGGTTAACAATGCTACTTTTTGACATCATCTAAATTAACACAAAATGATTCGATAACCTGCTTTTTAGAATTTCATTTATTAGATAAGAGTTATTTTCTTTAAAATTTACATCTGTATTATTCTCAACAATTAAGATTTAGAAAACTCAAGTGATAATCGACTTTTGTTGCTGACTGTACCTTTTTTTTACAAGCCATAATTTTCCCACTGCTGGACAAAGGCCTCCCTACTCTCTTTTCACCTCTCTCTGTCTAGAGCTGTAGGTCTATAGCTGATTTTTTTAAGCAAAAAAATATTACTTTTATGAAATCACGACGCTGCGTATCCTTTGTTTTTGTAGGGTCAAGGTCACCTGCGTTATACAGGCCCTTAATGACACGTGTTCAGAAGTTACCTTCAACTTTAACAAGGTTACTGTGAAAGTTTGATTTTAGGTTTCTTCGCTTTTGCTGAATTAATTGGCTCACAAAAAGGTATTCAAAATTTGCCTACAGATTTTGATGACTAGGAAAATGTACCATGAGTACTTAATAAAAGTTCCTAAATATTTTATCCCGTCCCAAGTAAATATAATACAGCTAGGAACTTTTATTACTCATGGCACATGCATTTTCCTAGAGCAGTTTTGACCTGAAAACGTATAAAAAAGACGCAGCTGCTCGCACATTTAAAATATTAAGTATGCATTAATGAAACACGTTATTACGAGAGTAAATAGCGTTTCAAATAAATTATCAGAGCTATCAAAGCAATATTTTGTTCTACTTTTGCATTAGCGGAACTTTCAGTGGCAATATTTTATCCTCGTTTCGAATGTATATTTTTTACGGAACTGATGCTGAACAACTTCTTTAAAAAGGCTTTCGTTTAAAAAGATATACTATCTTCTGTCTACCTAGACCTAGAGTCAAGCCGTTTTCGAGTTTTTGCGAGGCTAACGCACGGCTCTTGATTTTAATATATCTATCTATATGTAAATAAAAAGAGAAGTCCTAACTGATGACTGACTGATTGACTGACTCATCAACGCCCAGCCCAACCCCTTGGACCTAGAAAGCTGTAATTTTGCACAGAGGTTCCCTTTATAATGTAGACAAGGAATAAGAAAGGAATTCCCGGTAATACGTTCCCGCGGGATATTTTCTGACATCCACGTGGGCGAAGCCGCGCGGGAAGTGCTAGTACATATATAGGTATATAATGGCTTGACCAATTGTGGTGAAAATTTGATAAGTTGTTGTGTGTGCGCCAGAGAAGGATACTAACAAAACAAAAATGAAAAAGGCATCGAATTTGCAACGCATTAGCTAGTGTTGGTACTGTAAAATTTAATTAAACTGAAAAGTTATAACATTTATATGTTTTAATTATTGCACTTACTTTTTAAACAAAACAAAATTATGGCCGTGGGGTCCAAGTGCTCATTGAATATTTCGGGACATCACCAAGCGGTTGGTTGACTCTTCACGTGACCGGAGGGCTGGCGAATTTTTAGGTCAAAGAATCAGCATTGCCATCCTACGTGGCATCGCTGCCAGCCTTTTGATTGATTCTGATTCATTGACCTGAAGTTCTGAAGAACTGTCTATGCCAATAAGGTATTTTGGGCCCATTTCGTTTCGTGGTTTGCTACGCTTGCCTACGATTTTTCCAATAGGTCTATTTCAAATATGATTTTTATAAAAATGAGTATTTATAAACATGAGTGAACAAGATTTGAATTTTCGTGGCATGTCTACCTCATTATTCGCCAAAATTAAAAACATAAATTTAATAACAAAAATATAATATTTTTTGATTCGCATTTCTAAGGATAAGCTTCTTCTTTGTGTTTAAGTCAAAGTTTTGTTTTTAATTTACGAGTACAACTTTTTTCGAACTCCGTAATGACGGTAAAAATGTTTTCTCTTTTATTTTTAACAATGGTAAGACTAAATTAACTCTCTTTGTTTTTTAAGACTAACAAGTAAATCTTATAGGAAAGATAAATATTTAGTTTTTACAGATACAATACGAAAAAAATAGGACTTTGAGTACTTACTCCTTCGTATCAAATAGGTATGAATGAATATTCAAATCAATCAATAAAATTACCTTTTGATTTCACAAAGTCATACCTACATCTAACGCAAAATTAATAGGAACAAACTTTCTCTTAATTAGCTTTCAAGAGCTTTTAGTCATTTATAGCTGAATTCAATTCGTCGAACGAATTAGGGATCCTATAAAATGATTTGATTGAAATGGGTTCAGTGAACTCTTTATTATCATTCGCTGTCATACGTATCATCTGTGTCAGAATGACTGCCAATTGAACAAAACGAGATAAATCACGTTAAATGTTTCGAGTTTTGATAAATTTAATCAACCTCCTCAGAATACAAGAGTACAATGATGAGTCCACCCACTGCTGTGTGTAGGCACAGAATAATAAAGCAGTGGCCTTGAATTAATTACCTACGGCCGCTCAGACATACGAGTTGTAGGTCGTGGGTTCGAACGCTGGGCAGGCGCTTTACTTTGTGTAAATAATTTCATTACCACTGCTCTCCAAACGTTGAAGGATAACATCGTGAGGAAACCGCCATGTCCTAGAACCAAAATTTCGAAGACATGTGACGTCTACCAACCCACACGGCCCGCGTGGTAGATTAAAGCCCACCCATCTCGAAGAGAGGAGGCCTGAGTCTCAGCAATGGGAACATTAAAGGCTGATTATATTATTATCTATCCATGGAGTTTTCTTACAATATATCCTTTTGCGGGGCATCTGCCGAATTTGTTAGCTTTTCATTCAACATGGCCAAACCATTTAGGTATATTAATGGAAATTATATTACACACCCGGTCGACCCCGATTTTTGGTCATAATTATGAGTGCTCAATTTTCCAAGTGTAAAACTGGACTGGCCGCAGACCAGTGTTCCCCCATCAATTAGTAATTTTACCACAACCATATTTGATTGGTTTCAGCGCTCAAATTACCCTGTGGACATTTGACGAGGGCGCGCCGTATCTTTGTGTTGGTTTTAGGGCGAAAATATTTTGCAGAGATTAATAATAAACGTTAACGCACGTGCTTGGCTTAGATATTATTGTTCCCGTAATACTCTATCTTGCACTTGTATTTTGACATTTGTGCGACAATGACCCTAGTGCCCAAGTGTTTTCTATGTCATAAATAAAGCTCAATACTCGTATTCACTAACACTATGTAATCCCTAAATAAAAACGCATTGCTGGATTTTCAAAGCTTGGCGCTATTACATTTAGGCGTCGCCTAGTGTTAGTGAAAACCGACACAACACTATCAAAGCAGAGGCACAAATTTTGAAGCTATTCTGTCCTCAAATTTGACTATGATAAGTAGTTACTGACTTTTTGGCTTGGCTTTTGACTACTCGAGTGTCTACAAATACGAGTACTTTAATTTGAATTCCCTAAATGAATCCTTTTTCGATTTTAATGGAATTGTAATGCAATAATTGCCTGATTGTACGAGATTTAGAATTCAGGGGACGACAATCGTTTAATTTATTTGAAAAATCGAGTGTCGGATTTAGCGAATGTTCTTTTTATCCAAAATAACGGCATAATATCTAGGCAACTTTCTCAGATTATGCCCTGTGCATAATCTGAGAAAGTTGCCTATTTGCCATAAAATACGTCAAGTATTGCTCAATTTGTAGAGAAGGCTTGTTTTCGTGTATGATATTAGAATAAATTATTTTGTTCTGAAAAAATGTCCTTCAAACGTTCTAAAAATAAAAATAAACCTAAATGTCGTGCAAAAGGGAAAATTACGTAAAACACTTGAACTCTCTTTCGTTACTTACGGCGTCATCTCGATTCAACTTTTAATATTTTCTTTGACATTTTCTATCGAGAAAAATATCGCTCTCACACTTTTATGTCCGTACCCATAAAATATTGCCTATCTACCTACATACGTTTGAAGGTTGCCAAGGTGACAAGAAGCCATCAAATTATGTATCGGCCCCTCCACTACAGCAGTAAATATTTTACATTGCCAATTTTTTCTCTCGTACTATTTTTCCTTTTATACGTTACCGAATCCAGTCCCATTTCTAAGGGTCGCATGTAAAAATGTTGGCTGAATAGCGTCGGTACGTTAAAAGGACGAATGGGTCTATCTCTACAATTGTATGGAACGTTGATAATAGGGTCGTCAGAAGC
Source organism: Cosmia trapezina (assembly GCA_905163495.3). Taxonomy (NCBI): domain Eukaryota; kingdom Metazoa; phylum Arthropoda; class Insecta; order Lepidoptera; family Noctuidae; genus Cosmia; species Cosmia trapezina. The sequence continues at coordinate 10,690,057 of LR991030.1, forward strand.
GGAACGACGTTCTTAACGCGTAAAATTTGGTAAATAAATTTTGTGTTTATTTTTTTGCGAATATATTCAGAATAAAATTAAAGGTCAGCAGGTTTGTAGGAATATAAAAATATATATTTTAATAATCGTATTTCTTCTTACCCACATAAAATCTACACTGTATAACATTGTGCGGTAACTTGATGTGGCGACAATGTGGCAAAATGTTTATGGCTTTAGAAAATGTACGGGTTATGAGTTTTAAGTTTTACTTTATTTTTACGATCTTCGCGGTAACGAGTAAGTTCAAACTGACCACGAACTAAACATAACTTTCAAGTAAATATTTTGTTTATATATTTTGTTAAATTTAATTCAAACCAAGCTTGTTAAAAGCTGCATGCCAGACTGGCTTTGCAACATAAAATTGTATTTTTAGCAAAACATTTCTGCTCACATCGCTGGAATTCTTTCAACATTTTTTTAGTCGATAAAGTACAGACGAACCCAAATGTACCAATAGAGAAACTTTTATACATGACTGTATATTTTTTGTCAAAGAAGGACATAAGTTTTTCATAATATTATTGTCCTTTTTTGCTAACCCACTTTACGGGGCACGCGTCACAAAGGCTGTATTATCCTGCCCCTATTGGAGATACGTGAATGATATTTCTGTCGCGAAACGACCTGAATTGAGTCGTCAAATTATTTCTCATGTTTCAAGGATACCTTAAGCTGTGCTGTTATTATTTTATTTCTCAAGAAGAGTATGCTAATGTGCTTATTCTGGGATATCTGTATTTTAGGTTAGATTCATTGTATATTGGAAAACGTACCGTGTAGGACTACAGGTATTAGGATTTAGAACACCTATTTATGGTACCTTTTAAATCGTAAGACTACATTTACAGATTAATCTCATACACAAATGTCACCCAAAACAAATAACTTAAGACCATTCAAATAACTGTCTTGCAGCGCTTACTAAATATACGCCATGCTTTAACATTATAGCCATAACACATTGTTTATTTTATAGCCGCCTGCAAGTTAGGCAGACGGCCAGGCGCGTTCGCTAATCTAACGATCGCAGCCAGCTTGTATAGTGTCCAATGCGTACTTGCGTAGTGCTTGCGGCAAGTCATGGTACGACAGATACGCTGCTGCATTCTCGCTGCGGCAACGTGATTGCCGTTGCGTCATCAGCGGTGCGCTGGAATAAATAGTATGGTGTAGGAAAAAATACCTACACACTCACACAGGTGTACCTTTGTGCTTAAAATTTTAAGTTTCTTGGCGACTAATGTAACACACTTGATATTAAATAACATGTTGACTTTGAGAAAAAAATTATTAGCTCCTGCATTTGATTTGAACGATCTAATTTCAATATCGTAATAACATAGTTCATAACCATGTATGATATTTTAATGTGCAATAAACTTTTTTTTATTTTATTTATTTATTTTATTTATCGTCATGATCATTTTCTTTTCCCACTGTAAATATAGGTACACTCAGATTGCATTGACATCATGATACAAATCGACATCAAAATAAATAATGCACATGAAAAATACAATGCATACTTATACGAAACGAAGGTTTCGAAATATCGTAAATATTTTAGTGCGCTCCTTGAGAAGTTACAGACTCAGATCATTATGTTGTAAAAGTTACGCTCAGTAATGTTTGCCGAGATTGCTTTGGAATCGTCCTTCTGAATTCTTTGTTTACAAGGAATTCAATTAAACTCAAGTGTGGTATCTGTGCCAGTATTTAATTAAAAATTTCTTTATTTCAACCGACAAGACAAATCGAAAAAGACAGCTTATTTATCTGAGTTTGAATGGAAGTTTAAAATTAAAATGGCGACTCCAATGGTTTTCCAATGAGAGGGAGCAATAATTGTCCGTAGGCTGGGATGCAAATTGGATCGCAGCTCGGTTGGAGATTGTATATATTTGTCAGATTCCCGTTAATGATTTTTCCTGCGATTGTACTCGCAGTTTTGTTTGGGAACTTGGTGTATTATTTGCAGTGTTTTGGTTGAAACTGATTTCATTAAACGTGTAATATTAAAAGTGTGTTGTTAAAGTGTCACAAAATTATTTTGATTGTGAACGTTTGTTGTGAAAGCAAATAGATTAATAGCTAACTAGAAATTACACTAATGTATTTGACAAAAGATAAAATCATACATTATTGAAATTGCATTTAACGTGAAAGGGGTAAAATCATCAGATAATTTTAGTCTTACATAAGCCCTGGAAAGTTGTCAACATCGATTGGCTGATGACACGTTCAATGACAAGAACATCCTTTATGTACATTTAATATTCAAGAAACATTCTTGGTAATCGACCATCACTATATTTTCTGTGAACCACATTCATGATAGAATAGAAAATCGACGGTTTAAATGCCACTTTAAATTAAATATGAGCAACTGTAGGTACTAGAAAAAGTAATTGAATTTATAGAGTAGTATGTAGGAAACTTTTATCTTTGTTGGCATAGAATTTATCTCCGCATCTTGCAGGCTTTGTTTTATCGTTTCAATAGACTGCATGAAAAGATAGATGGCCTTCACCGAGTGTGTAGGCTGCTTTATGTGTTCTATACAAACATGCCTTGTGTATGTGCTTAATAGTGCAGTGACGTCATGGTGGAACTCGGTGGAAGTAGTGAAGTCATGTTTGTGTTTCATTATTAGGTTGCTAGTTTTGAGGGAGTGAGAGGCTCGTGGTTAACTGGCTAAGTGGCTACTGAGAACTATCGATTGACGAGTGATCGGTCATATCTTAGCTGAGTGATCGTTCTTTGCTGTGTTTTTGACATAAAGCGTCTGTTCTGGCAAGTGTAGTTGTATTTTTATTTCCCCAAAAATGTCTTTGCTGATGAAACTACAGTGCTGTTCAGAAGGGTGCAAGAGTCAGTGCTTTGACTCTCATTTGTCTTACTTGTCATTTCAAGTAAAATGTTTGAATTCAATCTCACATGGTAAGACTAAAACCTAATCTACTAGGAAAGCCAAAAACAAAAACCGGCCAAGTACGTGTCGGACAACGCACAAGGAAGGGTTCCGTTATTCCTAGTTGAAAATAATTTATCCCAAAAATAAACTTAACAATGTAGTTGAAAAAACATGTTCTCCCATACACTGATATACGTCACGGCCAATTCTCCAACTGCATATTTACCTAAATTTGTAATCCCGAAAAAATATTTTCTATGTGATAAAATTACAAATTAACGATTTTCGGACTTTCTCCTTTACTTGTGCTGTGAGACCTTGCTTCTTGCCAAATTTCATGATTCTAGGTCAGCGTTAACTAACCTACCTATAGGTTTTGATTTACTTGCGAGTATCAACGTATTAATGACCGTATTTTTTTATTGCGTTGACTTAGAAGCTTGATTTTTGAGCTCCAAGGGACCATAGACATCCGTATTTGATATTAATTTCAACTTGATACCTCCACGCGTTCCTGAGAAAAAGGGTCTTGACAGACTACTAGACAGACAAACAGACAGACCAGCACAGACGGACAACGAAGTGATCCTATAAGGGTTCTGTTTTTTCTTTTGAGGTACGGAACCCTAAAAATTGTGAGTTTCGAAAAACCTCAAAATAATTGGTTATTAAAACAAACTGGACACAAAATAAAGGTTGACATTTCATGTCTTTTCTATCTTAGTAATTTGTGAGCTGTCAAAAGATGTTAGTCCGTGATTTTTCAGAGTTAAAGGTTGTTTTGGAAAGGCCCTGGTTTCATTTTAATTTGATATTTTCGCAAACAGCTTTTTGCAAATTGCGGGCTGACGGATTTAGGAGAGTTTTCCGTGAAATGTTTACAATTTTTTACAAATTAATTTACCTTAATCTTTTTTTACTAAATATAATAAAATGCAAACTGTATTCTCTAATCTTATAACAGATACCGCTTCATTTGTAAGTATCAAGTCCCAAATCTGGATGTTGAGTTGGCCATGTTTTGAGTTACCAGATAAATAATAATATATTGCATCTAACCTTCCTTGATCGAAGGGTGATATTTGATTAAAACAAATCTACACTAATAGTTATCTGTCCAGAATTAAATATTAATAATTTATCAGCTACATTTCAAATGACAAAATATTCCGAGCTCCACATTCATCACGCGCAAACTTCAATATACCCAAAAGCTGGTTATTGCGGATAATAACAGCTTTTGGGTCCGTTGGTCCGAAGGCAATGCCGTCATACACATATGTCTAACAAGCACAGAACCCAGCAGCTACACAAAAGATAAGGCCAAAACGCAACAAATGTAAGAATAAAAAGCTCATACAACCATTTGTAACTCACCTCAGAGGGACAATACACCGAGAAAGAATATCAAACTCCTATTTTGTAAATGTAATTGTCATTATGTATTCATAAATGTAGGTCCTGGATAGCTATGGGCCTTTTCTCCTCCCTCTCCCCTCTCCGTCCTCCAGGGAAATGGCTGGCTAGAATTTTGGAACATAAAATTTTCAAGGCAACGCTATAAGCGTCCATGTAACCTTCTGACATCTCTTTTGTGTTTTGTGAGAATAAAAATGGAGTATAGTTTTCTATCGCCCGTTTGAGTCGTGTATAAGTAACGTGACGTGGAATGTTCGAGAAAAAATGTTTGTTCTGACATAATGTAGGTGTTTCGCTTAACAATAACATTTTGTAAATGTATATCTAGCCAATGTATTCAGTTAACGGTGCCCTTTTCAATGTTATTTTCAGTGAGTCCCCAAGAGTATCGGCACAAGGCATATCCGCTCAATGAGGACAATATGTTAAGTGTCACTTTCTGGAATTCCGCCAAAGAGCAAGTATAGATGCTGTTGAGTTTTTTTAAAATGAAAACTTCATTGGGCGCGTTGAGCGATTTTTGGTAGGGGGAAATCTTACGGGTTCGCGTCTCCGCGTCACCTCGACATGCTATGCATAGTCTTACGCTTTCTGTCGGCAATCTCCATGACTGCCAATATTTTTTTATTATTATGTGTAAGTATTGAGTCTAAAAATCATTAAACCGAATATTATGTTAAGGCACAAAGACAAATCAAAGCACACCTTAACACTCCCAAAAACACAAAATATTGAGGTAAAGACTGAAACTTCTGTTACTATGTTATGGAACCAATAATGGTTTCGTTAAAAATAAACCGACGGCTCTTGTAATAGCCCATTAATCTACTAGCTTCCAGTGTAACCGGATGCTGCTGAATACCAGTATCTTATATGGAGCAACTGCCTATCTGACCTCCACAACCCAGTTACTGGGTCACAAGATGCCCCTAACAACTGTCAAAGTTCTACGAATGACAGCCGGGATCAACGGCTTAACGTGCTTTCGGAGGCATAGAGGAGTCTTGGTATGTAAAGATGGTCACGCATCCATGGACCAACCCCGGCAAGCGTAGCTTAACCTGAACGATCGACCAGTGCGGCTGTTATCTCTTAGCCAGGAGCTAATACAACAGAAAAAAAATCAGTGGGTTCACTGTTCTTTGTCGTCTTTTAAGTATAATATTAATTAGGTGACTTCTTATTTAGCCCAATGTTATCAAAATACGGTAGTGCTTTTTGCACGTTTTTAGAGATATTAAATTTTTTTAACAATCATCTACAAAGGTTTATCCTCTCACTAACTGGTGAAACTCTTGAGCTGGCCAGACGTTTTTTTTCGTGGCTGGGTGGTGGGTTTTCCTGGTACCGACCCTTAGGGCACCAAAACAAATCAAAGCACACTTTAAAACTCCCAATAACACAAAATATTGAGCAGAAGACTCCAACTTCTACCTGTCATTATTACTCCTTTGACGATATTACAATGTTATGGAACCAATATTGGTTTCGTTAAAAATAAACCGACGGCTCTTGTAATAGACAATCAAAGTTTAAATCGGGCGGGAGTTCTTTGCAGCGCTTCTAACTTTTAACTAGGAGAGTTCGCTTGATAACAGAACACTGACTTTCCGCTTCGTTTTACCTGACGCGGCATAAACTGATAATAGCAAACGCCTTCCAACTTTAGTTCACAGATGACGGAACCGAGAGGGCAGTAGTAGGTATGTATTTATAGAGACTGTGATTATAAAAATATGGGGTAAAAGTGGGGTAGTTGTCCCAGGAGGATAGACGCCCCATAATTCAAATCGTGACTTGCAAACGTACTATCATCGCAGTTCAGGGTGGTATGGGTGGGGCGTGAACTTTGCATGAAAGTATTAATATTACACATTTTTTTTAAAATTATTTATTTAAAGGGCTTTTGTCACTTAGCGACCACATCGCCCAGTGCAGAAAAACACAAAATTATTGATTATGATCTACCTTATAACTAACTTGTACAATTGTTTAGCCTTATCGGACACTGGAAAAGCAAGGATGGAATTACAAAAGCCAATATCGTATCTTTTATACCGTCCGAAAACATGAATTCTAATATTTTCATTCCGGAACACCATCAAAATATGACAGTCATCATCAACCACAGTCATCACAATTTGGAGACAAAGCTTTCCTCCTTAAGTAATAAAACTTATTTGATGTAATATGTCCAGAACGAAGTTTTAAGGAAGGCTATAGTAGGTTAGATAGGTTTTTATTTAGGTCACAATCAATCCACGGAACCCGAGAAATCTCTGGCTGGATAGTTCGATACCATATCCCTTTTTCTTTTGATCTTTCATCAAAATATTCCTGCCAAAGATCTAAACACTTTCTTTCAAACTTTCCAAAATAGTCTGAATACAGTGGAGTAATATTCATAGGAACTACATCAACACACGCTGTCTTGTCATCTTGTGACTATATGTTGTGGAAGGTAAGTGAAAAAGCGTAGAGATTATTATTTTGTGATTCATAACATCTGTTTTTATGGTTTTTGTATATTATGAGTACCTACACAATTAAAAACATAGGAGTGACAGTAATAGCAACTATATTAATCGGCATGCAACATTATTTATTTAAGGCTTGTCCGCCGTAAAAAGTGCGGTCACTGTCGTATGCACTAGCATAGAAAAGAAAGAGAAGCGCGATGACACAACGCTTGCAAAATATGAAGTGATTACCGATTTACAAAAAAATCTAGGGATTGGACTAAAAAAGTAATCACATGAAATCATTCCTTATTATTTTGTAAAGAACTGTATAAATTTATGAACACTTTTAATGAAAACTGTAGGAGTAATATGGTAAAAACTCGAAAAAATAGACAGAAATAGACCTGGGTTTAGCCTTTTTTTCTTTAGTTCTACAAACTAAAATAGATTTCAAGACACATGAAATGACTTCTTACGTATTCTAGATTATTGTGTATTTTTTTCTATCGAAGAGGTGTTATAGTTATAGTTGCTGTAAAAAATGGAAACAAAGTTACTTATTTTCGCCGTATTTTAGGGAGGACAAGCCTTAAGTACTTACAGTTGTTTTATCTCACGAAAGCGGGCGAGCCATACTTGTATGTGTAAATGTTACATGTACATTGTCTTTGTGTGCGTAAGCTCGGGAGCGCGCTACCTGCAGGTACGCACACAAGAGCGCGTGTCGAGCGCGTGTCTATACGCATTACATCTACAAGTATGGCCCACCCCCTTTTGTGAGATAAAACAACTATACCTATATTAAAGTTTGATTGTTTTTTGATTTTGAATAATACATGAGTCAGTTAGTTTTAAAAACAATAAAAATAATCAGATACAAACAGTTTTCTCTAACCAAAGTCGAAAAAATACCTAAAACAATCTAGGTAAATCCGTAGTGATGCATCGAACCTGACAGCTGTTTACCTATCTACCTAAAATCCATATACCTCCATCTGTCTTCCCACTCTGAGTGGTCTGCTTTCTTACATTATAGGTACCCAAGAATACGATCAAAAGTTATTCTTTTTTATATTTTGAATAAAATTATACAGTGAGACGTCTAGACTTCACTACAGAGTAGGTACTTACTTATTAAGTCTGTGGATAATTTTCATTCAGAATATTCAATAAGGTGACGATATAAATTATGTTGCAGGTGTCTTGGAAACTATTTTAAAACGTGGCTTCTGTCAGCTATGTTCATTTACTTAAATTGCTAAATTGGCCCAGTAATCGTAAAGTACGGCTTGTAAAGGTGAGGTTCGAATTCTAGTTCGATCAAATATACTCTTTCCAACTCTGCTTAGTATTTTACTTTTGACCTAAGCACTCCTGTAAAGTTCCCAATTTATTGACAGGCAACCATAGACGAAAAAATGCAATAATTCATGAATACTGTTTTTTCTTTACATTGTTCATTAACCCCTCAAGTGTCGAATGCACCCCATGTGTGCATAAGAAAAACACTTTTTTTATTCGGTACATAAGCTTATATCATATATATATAAATGTAAAAAAACATCATCCGATGGAAAACCAATCAAATCATTAGTTGTGAACTTATGGAGTTCGCAGCTAACCTCCCCTCCCCCCCCGCGTGTCAAATGCACCCCAAGTGTGCAAAAGGACAAAACTTTACATAATAGGTATATAAGCTTAGATCACGTATATATAAACGTAAAAAAACATCATCCGATGGAAAACATATCATTATCAGTAGTTGTGAACCTATGGGGTTCGCAACTAACCCCCAACCCTCCCCACTCGCTGTGGTTTTGGGTCTAAAATCAGCCAAACTCAGACACTTGAGGGGTTAAAATGAAATATGAATTTGTTAAATCTATCTATCTATATAAATAAAAAGAGAAGTCCTGAGTGACTGATTGACTGACTCATCAACGATCTGCCCAAACCCTTGGACCTAGAAAGCTTAAATTTTGCACAGAATTTCCCGGTACTACGTTCCCGTGGGATATTTTGCGATATCCATGCGGGCGTAGGCGCGGGCTAAAGCTAGTCGATTATAAACTTCTTTACAAATAAAGTCGATTTTTATAAGAAATCGAATCGGTAACGCATTAGGTAAGCATCACTAATTGATTAATAACTCGAGCTGTCAAAAATAAAATAATTGGTTGAAAAGATAACGGTTGGAATGAGTCCCATTAAGCTTAAAATAATTGAAAGTTGCGGTGAACGTGCTGTTATTCTAAGAATTCCTTGTAAATTTTTGTACATATGTGCAAGTGTTTTCATGGACAGGTAGTAGATAAGCATTCTATATTTATTAACGACACTAAAAATGAGAATCCACTGTGTTATTCAGTGTAGTTAAAAAAGCAAAAGTTCCATTCTCACTTCTGTATCTCCTAAAGGAGTAATAGCGCAAACATAAAAGTGTGAAAGAGCCTTGTGTTTCGAGAAATTACATACTTAAATGCGAAAGTTGAAACCCGATAGTGTGGCGTGACCTTTCCACCACTTTTGCTTTGAGGCACAAAGTAACATGTGTGTTTAACTTCTCCTTTTACAGTTTCTTGAAGGTTTTCTAACCACCGTTTAAGGTCTGGTGATATGCCTAGTTCTATTTTGGGCTGTGGTTTCTGTATGTTTATGATGAGTACAATAAATCGTTGGTTTTTACTTCTTTTAAGTGTAAGTAACTAATCTTTTGAAAATTAGGGTATCACATCTTTCACTAAAATATTTAAAAAAAACACGTAAGTACTGAAATATAAAAAAGGAAACTTATGTCTCGATGGAGTCATTGGCCCCGTTCGTAGATAATTGTAATTTTTGGCCCGTCTTAAAAAATAAAACTGAGAACTTCGCTACTCAAAGTAGGCTAAGCAAAAAGGAGAAATTGTTTCATATAATGTATAAACAACAAGAAGAAAAAACTTTTCTGTATTAGTCCCTAACATAAGTGCTTTGTGATAAGCCCCAAAATCTTGGGACAAACTTTCACCTCCGTGCCGAATTGGGCCGCCTTATGTTCCAGAAAAGGGCAGAATTCAAATGCTTCCGACTATTTTAGTTTTTTATCATTATGCTGAAGAAAATATTACAACTGTTATGTTAAAGTTACAAAAGAAAGTAAGTAGTAGTAGTTAAGTATGTACAAAGGAGGATTTTTAATTTAATTACGTAGCTGGCGCAAAATTAGCATTAGTGAAGTCAAATTACTGGGGAATGGCAGGATACTGACACGAAAAGTAGGTATTTGACAAGCGGGATAAATTCCGAGAATCGTAATCAAGCGGAATATATTACGAGAATCGTAATCAAGCGGGATAAATTACGAGAATCGTAATCAAGCGGGATAAATTACGAGAATCGTAATCCAATTTTATACCCATCACTTTTACTCTTCATTACGATACGTACTTTCTTGTCTTTGAATTTTATGACATGACATTTCATTTTAATTGTATTGTTCTAAATCTCCATGGAAACTACGCATGTGGTTCCATGGAGATTTAGTTTATTGATTGAGGATAATAGTAGGATAATTTGATACGAAAAGTATTTGACAAGTCTACATCTACAACAGTGAAGCCCCCAAGCGAAGAATTGCTACCATTGAATATTGTCGATATTCTTTTGTTTAAGAATCGACATAAACAAGTATCGACGTAGAGGTCAACCAATTTAGGCACCGGAGTACGCCCTGTTTTCCCATCCATCCATGTGTATTTTCTATCAAAGCGACAGCGAAAGTATATACGAGTATATTTGGACAAACAAAGGATAAAAATCGTGTTAGTTATCTACATTCAAAAACCTCAAGTCGCTTCTTTCCTATCATTAACCATAGACTAACTACTCTAGACCAAATGGTGTTGTCAGTTTATATCTTTTTTTTTTCTTTTTTTTTATTAGTGTTCAAAAAAAAAGTGTAACGCAGAGTTACAAATTATTTCTTTAAAAAACCACAGAAGCCTTTGATGGCTTATATGTGGCTAGTGAGTTCGGAAATGTATGTATCATATATTATGTATCTAATTTATGAGATAACTATCTAATAGTGGGAACCATAGATATTAGTATGGTTCGCCACAGGGGGAACGCCCTACGGAGAAACACAAGGCATAGGTACACACCTTAGATAATATACATCTAGATTGAGCCACCGCGTGGCCGGTCATGAGACAGCAAAATTAATAGTGAAAGTACTTTGTTTGGCAACATTTTTAAATTTTGCCATGCAAAGTACTTTGTTTGGCAACATTTTTAAAGCAAAAATACAGCACGCCGTAAGGGACAGAAGATACGATACTTTGTCTCAATTTTCCTAATTATTTCGTATATATGTGTCTCACTTCCACACTTCACACTGTAATCATGACCACGTCTAGATGTTTAATGTCATTGGTTTTGTTCACCATGCTTTTGTTTTTGTTTTTATTTTGTTTATTTGTAGACGTTTGGTCAGTTTTAACTGTTAAATATTTGAGGTATCACAGATCATGAAAAGTATGAAATATAGCAATTATTATTATTCAAGTAACAATGACTCATACTGCTAAACAATATTCAATACATTATACAAACAATACTTTAAAATTACATAAGTACAATACAATAATAATCACCACACTTGACTAAAAGATTGGTGATCGAAGTATTTACCTAGTCTGATTTAGGTTATCACTAACGATGCGCGAATTCAGCCGTTTTTTTTCACACAGTATTTTTCTTACAACCTTGAGTTAATCCAGTGGGATAGCAGTAGTTCTACGTAAAACCACATACGTATTACTAAACAACATTAACTTATAATGTTAGTACAAAACAAACGTTAAAAATATACACAGTTACATGAAAGAGCGACCAAATATATTATTCGTTGCTTTTTCATCCAGTGTAATTGTAGTAAAAGGCCCGAGCTACGTCATACGGACGACAAAACCACTATTTGTATGTTAATTTACTCTTCTACTGCTTTGTTTGGCTTAGAAAAATGGCATTATTATACAAGTATTTGTAAAAAGTTTTGGTGAAATAAGTTCTTAGTGTTTTACAATGGGTTTTTGTACTCTTTTTGTCAGTAGGTACCTATAGCGATCGTGTTTTGTTTAGTGCTGTGTTATACTGTAGTTACATTAGTTAGGAAAAACAAGGTATTGTTTTTCCTCACACTGTTTTTCTAGAATCTAGATGGCAGATTGTTATTGTACCATTACTAGCGGTAAACACTTACGACCTGTTTGTCTAAAGGTTCGTACCTACTCCTCAAGTAGTTCAATGAGGTAATACGAATCTATGCCGTAAATTGGCAATAGTTAGTTCTTAGTATTTTTAAAGATTTTCGCAAACTACACGTTATTGAGCTGTCAAGATCAATAGGACCGAGCACTTTATACTAAGATCATAAATGTAAAAAATATAATATTAGATTTACTTACGTGATCCTATAAGGGTTCTGTATTTTTCCTTTTGAAGTACGGAACTCTAAAAATCAAATAAGCAATTTATTAAAAGAAATAATTATTGTCGATTCACTTTTGCCATTTTAATCAATCAATCAATCAATCAATCATTCACTTGCTTGTACCTTGTCTGTTATTGCGTGCTGTCTGTGCTGCGTTGGTGCCACGACGGAAATCGTATTCGAAAATAGCGCGCAATCTCGATTTTTCCATGCTTACAGAAACATCGATATCAAAGAGAAATCGAACGGCGAGAAAACAATTGAACAACTAATTTAAAAAAAAAATGTCATGCTATATTATAAAATTAATTTGAATTTGGAATCCTAATTATAATGAAAGATATTGATCTTCTCACTAGCCGGTATCAAAAATCGGCAATGTGTAAGGACCATCTATATTAAAGCCCAAAAAAATATTTTCCCTAAACCGACACCCATTACCCATTCACACAATTCTATTCAAACAAAGCGCCACAACCAAACACATTACCCGCCATTTCTCTCCGCCCTAGTTGGGTAAAACTTGCCCTGCAATACGGCTAGACAAAGCAACGGAACCTGGGTTATGACGGCCATATAAATGCGAATTGTCGCGATTTAACTTGCCGGCTTGTATATACTGTGTGTTCGGAAATGACACAGTAAATGTATGAAATGTAAGCGAGTAGTGTTTGTGTCGGCAAGCTGCTATACTGGAATACTAGTGTAATGTTATTAAGCATGATCTGTGTGAAGAGGTTAGGAGAGTCGAGTACAGTAATGTCTTGCTAAACGTAAGTTGCTCCCAATTCCGAGGAGTTAGGTGCAAGCTTTGAGTATAATACTGTTGTGATGATATGAGGGTGACTACCGGAGATGACGACTGATTGAGAAGAAGAAACGATATGTTGAGCTGACCCCAAAGAAATTGGGATAATGGCAAGAGAATGATGATGGTGTGATGTTGTGGCGGCATCTACATCGCCACATACGAACTACGCATCATCCTGCATCCTGCATCGCGCAATTAGAGTTTACCGCGCGACTAGCATATATACAACGTTTTGTCATCAATCGTCGGGCAGTTGCCCACCAGACACATCACCCATCTGGACGGAGGATCCTCCCTTATCTATGAAGGATGAGTGAACTGTACACCTTTTTCCTCATACCTCTATAATGTTATGTTATGAGCATGGTCTGTAAAGAGGTTGCGAGTAGAGTAGTCTGCATACAGCGCTGGGGCTCTGTCTCACATAGGGTTATAGCATTATGCTGAGCGATGGCCGTTTTGCGTGGATGTGATGCATATTTTCACCCAATTTGTTATTTTTTTGTGTTATTTCTTTGCGTCATGTTTACCGCATATAAACTTATTTTCTATTTTTTGTAGTTTGTACCGTAACTTCTTGCTAAAGTAAACTGCTTCCAACTCCAACCAGATATTCATCTGGTTGGAGTGGTTGGAGTTGTCAACGTCAAATATTATTATATGTACTAGAACTGGCTGTAGCCCGCTGTTCTTTTACCATAATAAAGTTCTTTAATTTTGATTTTTTTAAATCCTTTAATTCTGATTTCTTGAATGAAATTCTATAATTCTGATTTTCTTTAATTCTTTTCTTTAATTCTTCTTTAATTTATTCTTTCTTTTTCTTTATTTAAGTATTTTTTTTAAAATTATTATTTCTTTAATTCATTACTGAAATTCTTTAATTCTGGACATGGTCTCCAAGTGTCAAAATGCTTGCCAAATCCTTTCATCCGTTTACTCGTAATTGAGTAAAAAAATTCAAACATCAACATAATTTTCTCCATTAAATTAGTATTATCTGAACGGATATTCCAATGTTTCATCACTGTAAAACTGCTGTCAAATCTCACATTACTTGGTATTCTGCTCAACCAATCACGACAGCTCACCTATATGAAAGATGTACTTGTTTAGGCTTTCTTTACTTAGTCAACCTTTCCTTACGTCCCATTAGATGTGACTGATGGTTTTTTTTTTTGGAGTAAATATAGAAGTTTTTATTTTTGTAACATTCAATCTTAAATGACATGGGTTGTTTGCTGTTGTAAGGTTCATCAAGTAATTTAGTTGAATTGTATTGTATTGTAAACTGAATTGTAATTAAATCTAAGAGAAAATTGTGGAGGCTTAGGAGTGCACAGTCGGCCAATAATGTACCCACTGCTGGGATACAGGCCTCCTCTCTGAGAGGGAGTGGGCCGTAATCCACCACGCGTGCCCGCAGGTGGATGTCACATGTCTTCGAAGTAGACTGATTAAGATGTAAATAATCGACACAATGTCACTGTTAATCTTCTTAATATTATAGATATTCTGTACGTGTGTTTGTCACCTAACTCCTCCTAAACGGCTGGACCTATTTAGGTGAAATTTTGTGTGTATATTTCAATGGGTTCCTGGATGGTTTGAAAATACAATTGGACCCGGTAGTTGGCGCTGCTGTCGGGTTCTAGGATCGATCAGACGGGACAACGTCTGTCAGGTCCGCTGGTTAAATGTATTTTTTAGCTAGACTATTATAATTTAATAATTAATTTCTAATGGCAAAACTCAGTTGCACTTTTACTGACCCGTGGATGATCTGAGGCAAAAGTTGCGCTTGCGAGTACTAGAACAACGAGTCAGCCAACATTGGGCATTATGGTAATAACAACAACAACAAAACCATAACCAACAACAACAACATAGACCACATGTAATTAATATTTTAGTATCGTGAGTACCCCAGCACTAGTGCTTAGGTAAACCTCATAGAATATAACGTTCGTAAACCCGCTTACATTAATGTAATTGTCCTCCAGTATCCATTATGAAAACAATTAATAATTTACTTAAGTACCAATTAGGATTAGCCACTGCTAACACGGCTTGGTCGAAAATGTATGCAAAAGATGCAATTTCCATCATTCTATCGATGAATTATTAATTAATATTTTGATTGAAATTCTCGAATTAGTTTAGTCTGATAATAAGGCCATAAGAATGTCTCAAATTCATCTATTTCTGGGATTGCCTTATATTAGGTAATTAACATTTAAGTTGATACAAATGTCTGTTGACTGAACTTAGTCCCAGAATTCTCACTATGGGACTTAGTCTGGCCTACAAAACACAAAAAATAGGTACTTACCTTTTTGTATTTCATGCTATCTTTAAATAGAATTAAGAAGAAAAAGCAAAAATTACTTTAGAACACTTCGCCTCTCGGCCTCTCGACACCATATTGTGTAAACAGTAAAATAATGAAAAAATAAAATCCAGAAAAGATTTACGTTGACTAATAAAACCGTTTAGTGTTCAGATGATTTTTCTTACAAGGTTATACTAGTTTATATTATCGCCTTAACTTAACTACATTTTTGTAACATCGGAAAAACGCAAGTACCTATGTAGTAGCCAAAAAAATCACCACTATCATAGATACCAATTGGTAGGTATAGAAAAACTATCAATTGCTCATGTTTTTTATTCCCATGAGAAATAGCCTTTGGCCTTCAGAGCTTTTTGCGGCAAAACGAGGTTCTCTTATCGGCGGCCTTACACATTTTCCTTAAATCCTCATGTTTGTTATAATATTATCAATATGGAGCATTGCGAAGTATAAAAAAACTTTCCTATTTACTTCGTTATTTCCCTGTACAGTCAACCTATGAAAACCTTAAGCATACTTAGAACCTTGTCATATTAACCAATGTAGCGACGTCAAAAATTACGCGTCAATGACGTGATACCATTGAATTATAAGATATAAAGTTCAAGAATGATCAACATTTTGTCGTGGTCGTACATAATATGTGTGGTGGGTATGATCGATGATAGTCAAGCATGTATTAACTGTTTTCCCTTTTCACTACATTTTTAATAACCAACGACATACATAATTACTCTTTTAAAGGAGGAACACTGACTCCTAAGTTCAAATTCAAATTTATTTATTTGTGACACCGAGGTATAACCTACCTACATGACGTTATAAAATACAAAATATTGTATCACTATGCTCTTCCTTGCAAGGCATACAAATATTGTTTACATAGTTATAGTTGAGGTATAAACCTAGATTGAGAGCCAGGGAGCCAGCCAACCTATGTTTAAGTACTTATCTAAGTTGTAAATGCAACTTCTGTAACAGTGTTGACACTTTTTTAAAGTACAGAATTATTATATTATATCAATTAGGTACGTAATTAATGTTGCAATCCCTTTGACATTACTTTCTTGGTTAACGATGTTGAAGATAACTGTGGGCCTAAAACGGCCACATTAAGCAATTCCTCTAAATATGATTATCCTATTCATACTTATTATCCTATTATGATTCTGACAAAGTCGACACGCTCACAATACAATGACGTCATCCAATGATCAAAACTAGATCCAGTGTCAGATAATTTGAATACAGAATTGTGTCATAATTTTGTGTCCAAAATGTGGTGCAGATAGCACATAGCAGGCGATGTAACTGGACAGGCGGGGATGATAAATTCACTGGCGCATCGAACCCTACAGAGTACTCAATACAGTAGGATAAGTATGATTGGTTGGGTTAGCTCAGGGTGAAGATATTGTTATTGATTGTGATAATAGGCAAAATGAAGAGGAATTTATAATAAATATAATTATTGTTAATAATAAATATTTTTGTTTTAGTTATATTATTTAATAATATTAGTAAAATATATAAAAGCCACAAATCAGTCAGAAGTATTTTGTACTGTCCAAAAACTTTTGCATAAGTGTAGTAGACAAGGTACATCATAACTTTTATAACGATTTATTTTGTCAAGAAAAGTCCAAAGATTAACGAAAACGTTAAAGTATTCTGGAGTAAAAAGCCTTGTAGTTCCCTCGTGGCTCTCAATCAGTATGTCACTAATAGCTTACATAATTGACAACTGACATAAACCACGAGACAGGCTTACATTTTAGTGAGTAAGCCCAGAGGCATTGGTTCTGAACTATTGCACAGAACCATTCAATTATTTAAGATAGGTATGAAACGCTTTACATGTACTGTTGTCATAATGAACGGACGCACACATATACACGTCTATTCTAACAAGAGTATACGTGAGGGCGACATAACAATCCATTTTGGAGTGAAACTGGACTGCTGTCCTTTATAGACTGTGGCATTATTCATACCAATCTCGGTCTGGGAGAGGCGCCCGCTACGTCGCTAGACAATGGTATATTATACTGCTTACTACAACAGAGTATATTGGCTGCCAAGCCGGTACGATGCAACTATGAACATTTTCACATGCTACTCCGGATATTCGTCTGTTTTATCGGATTAACTTTCGTTATGAACACAAACTTTATTGTTCCGCTTTTATAGCATGAGATTTTCCGTTCATTATCTTCTTTCGTAAACATTTTGTCGCTGCGGAATTAGTATGAGCATTTTTGGAGTTTATTTTGGTTGGTGTAAACCTATTGTTTATTTTGTTTCTGTGTTTTTGAGCAAATAATCCTTCCTTTTTGTAGAAATCTTTACATTTTTCTTATTTTGTTTGACTTTACTTTACCTATTAATACTAGCTTTCGCCAGTCTACAGTAGTAATTGTAGCGAACCTGATGCCAATTGTGGCCGGTAGGTTAGGCCTAGCCAATTCCTCATAGCTGCGAATGTTATTCGTTATACATTATAACGATTTGCACTATTCACACTTCACCACACTTCACTTCACTTCTTCTTCTTTTTTTTACTTTTTTTTCTATTCACTATTTACCTATTCTATTTGCATTATTTCTATTTTATTCTATTTCTATTTTTTTTCTATTGCGAGGCACTGTTTCATTTGCTAGTTGGCCATGTTTGTCCGGACCCATGGCCGGTGACCGAGGGCCGGTGACCGATGGCCGGTGGAACAGACGAGTCCTGGAGGACCGCGTATCGACAAGCGTAGTGTGGGACGCCCGCCAGCTAGATGGACCGACGACCTTAAGAAGGTGGCTGAGGCGGGCTGGATGCGAAAGGCGGAGGATAGGGTGTTGTGGCGCAGCCTGGAAGAGGCCTAGGTCCAGCAGCGGACTGCGATATATTGAGTTGATTGATAAACTGTTTCATATAATATGAATATTGTTGAGTTGACAAATTTTATTCTGCTTTAATGAATTATACATTATGCCTATCTATTTTACTTGACATGCAAAATGACGCTCGGAGGCTTCGAAAGCACTTTAAGCTGATGGCGTTATAAGTTACTTAAGTTGCAAGTCTTCTTATAAATCATTGTAATCCATACTTTGGTTAAAATAAGAAAACCTTTTTTTTGTATTTAAATTGCGTAATATTTTCCAATATGTGCTGAACATTGGATAAAGAGAAAAGTTCAACATTATTAGGCATTTGCTCTTTTTATTCGATTCTTTTTCTAGACAAAAGGCATAGGCAAGGCAATATTGGCAAAAGTAGGTTACTTTTGCCAATATTGCGTGACTAGGTCCAATTGGATCAGCCTTAATTTATCGAAATCGGTCAAGTGAGTTAAGCTGGCAGTTATACATAAGTGGCTATTTACATAACTGTCTTATGTTACTGTCTTTAGGTAATAGTGGAGGTATCTTGTATGTTGTTTATAATATAACTGTTGTTGAGTATTATTTTGCGGGTTTATTTTAACGCAAGTCTGAGCAAATTTTTATAACAAAGCAACAAAAAATTGGAGATCAAAAACTCAGCTTCAATATGATGCTAGCCGTAAACAAATATATAAGGTTCACTGACCTGACCCGAATTGAAAATCTAAAAACGGATATTTTTTATTCAAGAGATAGAGCGGGGCGACAGCAGTTTATTTTTGGTAGAAAACATCAGCAAAGTCGGTTTCTATGCTGAATATTCGGATTGAAATAAGGTTTGTTTATATACTGTAGTACTTATCTACTTACTGTTTTAAAAAAATATCCTGCTGATAAAAGCCAATTTTCATACGTAGAAATGCTCGCACAGTGCGGGGTGCAGATTTTATAACATTTCAGGCTAGTTTTCCTAGTGGATTATACTGATAACTTATATTCAACTACGTGTAAAATGTACCTACATAGTATAAAATAAAGTCGCTTTTCGTGTCTGTCTGTGTGACCGCGTTGTCTCGTGTTGTCTCTTCTACACGACGCAACTGATTTTGATGCGGTTTTCAGTATCATGAGAATTTATTCCGGAATAAATTTATCTGATTACACAGATATTGTATTGTATTTAATTTGGATCTATCACAGAAATATCGATGTTTTGATTGATATGTCGCAACATCAATAGATTGCACCCGAGTGTAGCAGGGGTGGGCCGCTAGTACCTACAATGTAAAATACAATATAAACAGAACAAAATATACTGTGTTGTTTCTGCAATGTCAGCAGATATTCACAGCAGCCTGGCTTCATTTACATTGACAACAATTTGCGACGGTGACCGAGGCTGAGCGGCCCTGAAACGGTCATTTGCATTGTATCCCAATTAGTTTTTACAAGTCCCTTAATTTTGTTCTAAAGATAAATGACTGAATTCTCTTCTTTGATGATGGATAATTTTGTTTTTTTTTTTGGGATTGAGTACATTATTGTAGGCTATTGAGTAAAATTGGTCTGTAGTTGTCCGTAAATTATTTTTTGATTTTACGGGCATATTTAAACGAACCATTAATTAAATAAATAATGAGGTTCAATTTAAAAGTACTAACCGCTGTAAAAGTTAACATCGTTTACATAAACTCGGTATTCCTGTGTTTAATCTGAAAGTTGTTGCGGTCAAATCTCCCCAAGGAAGGAATGCGGTACACTTTTAATGGGCGAACATTTTTTAAGCTACACAAACGCCCGAAATGTCGACAACGTACTTAAAAGAAAAACCATCAGTCTTTCAGAAACAATTTCATAAAGAAAAGTAAATAAAATTGTTACCATAAATTACACTGCTTCACTAAAAGCCTACGGTTTAAGGATCAAAGCACTTTTCTAGTTAAAGAATCTAGAAACTGAGTTCCACGCGAGTTCTTATAGAAATAAATGCCGTGTAACTTGAAGTCAGGGGCTTAAGAATAATCCAGTAGAAACTTCTAGAATTTATTACTCTAGTCTGACACTTGTAATTTTAACACAGGTCTCGGTTTGCAAATTATAGTTATTCCATTCTTTCTAACAGAGGTAATATTTTAAGTTCAGATAAGTTAAAATGCTTATTTGGAAGTAGGAATTAGATTTGTAAGGAATTCGTGAATTGTCTGAAAAATGACCTTTGTAGAAGGAAGATAACTAATTAATTGTACCAATTTCAGTTTGTATGGTATCTATGCCTAAAAAAACATGGATAGCGGAACGGGAGCAAAATCTACGTATATAAAACAAGGCTGGACTGATGTTGATTTGTTGGATTTGTCTCCACCCCAAATAGCAGAATAACTATTAAAACATAGGAAAAATTCGCAAAAAAAAATATGAAGAAAATTCAGTTTCTCATACATGAAATTTGGACAGAGCAAGGTCTGTCGGATCAGCTAGTTAATAATAATTATGAGTTCGTTCGTACTAGAATTTATAGCCTGCTCATTTAAATATCTGTATCTATTACATATTACAAAAAGTCCAGATATAAATAGTTCCAATCCAACGAATTAAGAATGATTCCAATCACATAATTTTACCCATCGCTGAAAAATTCATCCCAACTACCTAACCCTCCATTGTGTGTGGTCCTACACGAACTTGGCCGGTTTTTTTAAATATTTTTGATTACTCTCACGTGTCACTATTGTTAAACGATTTTCCTTAGGAATTAATTTAACATTCGATTGTTCGTTTTAGGAAAGATTTAAACAAAAACGTCAGTTTTGCGCCCAGAGGCGCCAGAACCTTTAAAACTTTACCATTCATCAATAAATGTAGTATGTTCTGGTTGACGTCACTCCAATTAAAGGGTGCCGCGATAAGACGAGGGGTAAGCAACCATCCGGACGCTTGACTTTCTTAATTAAGAGGCTGATCTCCAGCCCGATAGGGGACGGACATACGATCTACTTGCTTTAAATGCGGTATTTCGTGTGAATGATTTTTGTTTGAACTAGTTTGAATTGGGTGGAGACCAAGCCTTTTTATGGTTGATTTTGGGTGATAGTGTGCAAATAAGTCTGGTTATTTGTTACTGAACAAGCTGTGTGTGTACCCGGTGTGATTTTCCATCGGAAAAAATACTAACTTTTTAATTTTTCGTTCCCTATTGTGATTTTCCACCGGAAAAAAATAGTAACTTCTTTCTAAACTCAAAAATGCATACCCCTTTAAGGGATAAATTTTCATAAATCCTTCCGTAGTGCTCACTTTAGTTATACAGGGTCAAATTAAATTAGGTAGCGAAACTCAGTAAGGTTAAGTATCATCTAAACATGACAAAGCAAAAAATAAATTAATTTGACAATTTTTTTTGGGGTTATCAACCGCAGTGTACTTAGTTGAAATAACTATTTAATACAAGAACAGTTTTTTGTGTAAACTTCACAGACGTGATGGGTATCCTTATTTAGACACGATAAAACAAAAAAACAAACAGATTTCTCAACTCATACTTCAAGTAACACTCACACTACCAGCGGTCGTTGAACCCAAAAAAAAAATAATCAAATCTTTTTTATTTGGTCGTGCTTAAATGTTGATACCAGTCACGTCTGCGGAACGCTAGCTTATTTCGATGATCCTGTATATCGAACTCTTGTGCAAAATTTAAACTTCTAGACCCAGCGGTTTAAGCTCTGTCAGTGAATTTAGGATTTTTATTAAGTAGATACCATTTATTCATTTACAATGATGAATCAATACATTAATACTTTCATTGGCAGCCGTACTGCATTTTACTAAAATATCTCAAAATATGAAAGAAAAATAAAAAGCCGGCAATAAAGATTTTTCTGTTGTACTTTAAGGTTCAAATAAAATTTTCATGACCGTGTCATCAAGTAATTCTTTGGCAACATGACATCTTGTTATTAAAAAGTTTGACGAAAACTCGACAAAACTCTAGGTGCCACGATGAACTCTCCCGAAGTTTCTTGAAGGGCACATACTTACCATACTTACGTTATTTAGGTTAATACTTTATGGGACAGGAAAGTGTTTCGACTTTTCCTACGACATAATAACACCGTTTTATGTTTGCACTTATGGTGCACTTGTTAATATTAAACTTGTGACCTGAAAGCCATATTGTTTTCGAAAATTTACTGCGCCGTCGAAATTTTACGGAGGTAATAACTGTGGTCATTCCAGTTTTTGGAATAGTTAAAAATATTGTAGGTACAGTTATTTATGCTTCTTGGATTGTTTTATTGCATCTTTTACATTTAATCAAAATAAAAAGCGAAAACTGGATTCACCTTATTTTCTTAGAAATTGAGCTTTTCTTTCGTAAAAATAATTTCGAAGATATTATTACTATCGACTCAGGAATACATTATTATATTAATTATGATTTAATGGATTGCATACCTACATTTTTCTGAGCTCTCCTATAAATATTTGGTCGAGATATATCTCGAAATAAATTTATATTATAGTGCTGGATATCGTGCTTCTTTTGTTTTGTGATTGAAAATGTTACTCACACTATTTAGTAATACATAGGTCGCAGATGGATTGTCGAATCCACTGTTTTAAATAACCGCTGCTTTACAAAACAGCTCTGTTATGTAAAATAGCTAAAGAACGTTCAGCTGTATTGTCATTGTTTCACGTTTACCAAAAAGGCTATCCACGTTTAGACGTAATGCAGAATGGCTTATCTGCGGTGACAATAAGCGTTTGGTGTGGGGAGCGCTACTTTCAAGTTGATCGCGGTTACTTGGCTATTTAGTATTTTTAGGACTGACTTTCATAAAACACTGACAACTTTATATTAAAATTGTCCTTAAAATCACTGTTTTCAGTGAATTAGGGTCATTTTCAGTCATATTTTTCAATTTATTTAATTATCATTGTTGTTATGACACACAGATTCATGAGCGTCAAAATGTATAACTAAAATCTGACGTTTCATTTAACGCTGTTTTATATAACCTCTAATCATTGACCCGCTGCATTGATAAATGCAAAACGTTTATGCAATTTTGCGTGTTAAAGTTCAGTAAATCACTAAACATCGTCCAGCTGTTTTACATAGCGGAGCTGTTTTGTAAAACGTCTAGCGGTTATGTAAAACAGCGGATTCGACAGTCTATTTGCGACAAATACATGTAACTAATCACTTTCGATTGACTTTGACTACCTACTTCGTGAATTTAATTTTCTCAAACGATCATAGTCCACGGCTGGATGTTTCGCCGCAACACACTATCTGCAACCCCGTTTAAGCCTCAAGTCAACATTACATCGACTTATGTCACTTCAATCTCAAAATGTGTCGCCTGTCGTTAACACACCAATTACAAGTAACAGCATGTGAAGGGCCTTGTAAACAAACTTCGCCATCTCAGTATGTTCAAAAGGCTCTTATTGAAAAACTTGTCTCCGTAAGTGTACCGTTTCTAGGTCAACCTTACGGACCATAACTTTGCGAATGACAAACTTGGTCCGTGATTTAGATTGACGGCAGTGGAAAATACGGGTCTTTAAACGTGAAGCATCGTTTGTACGGTTTGGTGGCAAGTGACTGGCTGGTTTTAAATGAACTTCAATGTTAGTCTGTTTCAATATAATGTACTGGGACCTAGATAATATACATCTAGATCGAGCCACCGCGTGGCCGGTCGTAAGACAGCAATATAATACTTTTTATAGGTTATGTGGTATGAGAAATGATGTTTAAAGTAAGAAATCTTCCATATTTTGGACTGAAATCCATGTCAATACATTCGCACAATGCAAAAACGGTCCCAAAAAGTTAAATTAATCGACGCAAGATAAATTTTGTAACAGTGAAGACACTTTGTTTGGCTAACATTTAAAAGTTCGCCAAGCAAAAAAAAACCGGTCAAGAGCGAGTCGGACTCGCGCAGTACCATTTAATTTTTGTTGATGATTTCTGAAAAATCGGTGCTATTTAGAGACATCGTTTTATTTTTCCTGTAATCTATACATAAACTTCTATCACACAGAATAATTTAAGATTTTTCTCTATGCAAACTTAACATTTTTCATCAAAACGCGAAAACTGTGCGGCCTAAAAAAAAGGAAAAAATTTTGAGAATGTGCAAACAGAGTTCTTTCATATGATACCCCACATGCCCTAGTAACCCCACTTCAAATTTTTAACACCTTTGGCGCCATGTGTGTCTTTTTGTCACACTTTGTCTGGACATTGTGTATCCAAAAACATACCTACCCATCTTTCGACTTGGTAAAAGCGCTGTGCATCTTTTAGGCACACGTTTCCTATACATTTACTATCCAAAAAATTAACCCGGCCTCGCATTATTTTGGTATAAATGGTCTGTGAGTTGGTTCTGGCGCTGAGGGTGTTAAGACCCCCTTTCAGCCCCTGTTGCAAAAAAATCGTATGTATTTTTATTTCTTTCTTATTTGCAAAATAGTTGGACAGACGTCATCTAAAACTGTTCCAAATTTCAAGTTGATAACATTAGTAGTTCTTGAGATATCCAGCTGTGACAGACAGACAGACTGAGAGACGCCGTAAGGGTTCCTTTTTTACCATTTTGGTACGGAACCCTAATACGGCACGCCGTAAGAGACAGACGATACGATGATTTGTCTCAATTTTCCTGCTAATTTCGTATATATGTGTCTCACTTCCACACTTCACACTGTAATCATGGCAAGGTCTAGAGGTTTAATGTCATTGTACTAGGCATATTGTCTCTTTTTTAGAAAAGTGGTCTTCTCACTATTTAGAGACAAGACCAACAGTATGGCTGCCTCTTTCATATCATTACCAATTATCAAGTCATCTTATAGCTACCAACTTTTTCAGGAACAGAGACTGTTCAAACAAACGGAACAACTTCTAAAAGAGTAATGAAAGCTATTTTCTCCTGACCAGCAGGAAAATAGTGGCCTTAATTAAAATAACTTGGTAATCTCTGTGGAAAATAATGAATTATTACCGACCTGGTTTCGTGAGGAGGTCTAGATTAGAAATCAGGTCATGTAACTACGACTTTTAAAATCAATTACTTTATTTATTGTTAAAAGTTTCCTGAACAATCTAAATTACTTTTCAATATGATAGCAAGGTAATAAAGTTGTGACATTGAAGATGAATCTTTTGAAACCGTTTTCCGACATTTTTTAAATTCAAACATTGATTTTCAGAAATGTTATAAATTCGGTTCTTTTAAAAATATCTAGCGATTTAGGTACTAGGTGCATAGAATAATCAGCCTATAATGTTCCCACTGCTGGGACACAAGCCTCTTCGAGAGGGGATGGGCTGTTCTACAATGCGGGCCCAGTGTGGGTTGGTAGATGTCACATGTCTTAGAATTTTTAGTTCTAAGACACACTGGTTTCCTCACTATAGATAGATAGAATCCGTCTTCAGAGCAGTGGTAATGAAAGTATTTACACAAAGTAAAGCGCCTGTTTGGATTCAAACCCCCGACCTACAACTCGTAAGTCAGTTACCTTAAACCGCCGTTATCGTTAACTTACTAGGTAGACCGATGCAGCTGTAAAACATCGATACTTTGTAAGTTATTTAAAAACCCAAACTTATTCTGTAATCGAATTATAGCTCGCAATAAAATCGACTTAAAAAAAATCTAATCGACTTCATTGTACCATCTAGCACCGACTTTAGAGACAAACTTCTGAGACAATTTTAATTGCTTTTGACCTATCTGATAGCTCGACATTGTTTGACCGACATCTCTGTGTGTTCTATCTTAATTTTGTTCGACATTTTTATTACTTCAATATTAATTCTTTAGCGAAGTATCTTTTGTTTTTAAGAACTGAATAGGTACTCTTGTTGAGTATAAAAGGTACACTTACGAGGATAAATACCTAACATATACTTATGAAAAATTAATTCGATTTTGTATGAAATAACGATCCCAACTTTGAAAGAAAACCGTTTTCATAATATTATTCATCACTATGAATCATCATCATCATTTCAGCCAGACGTCCACTGCTGGACATAGGCCTCCTTCAAGCACCGCAACTTCAACCGGTTCTGAGTTTCTCGCACCCAGGGAATACCTGTGGCCTTTATCAATCACTATAAATAATAATAAATAAATAAAATCATTTTATTTCAAGTAACACTGACTCATAATACCTATCCATACACTCATACAGTCACATTACCTACACAACATTACAAATCAAATTTAAATTCATATAATCCAATTCATTAATTAAAACAATAACACAACATAATACATAATAAAAATAATCTTAGTTAAATTCACAACTTACATATACAAATAGGTTTGTTAGTCGCATCAGCCTACCACATGCCGCTTACAGCAGTGGGAGATGATGGAACAATCAAGCCTTTCCGCGAGCGCGGCCAGCATGCTATGAATACTACCTATTATGAAGTCGATTTGTTTCGAAAATCATCATAATAAAAGCGTTCGATTGTTCTAACGTCTTTTATAGCTTGACAGGACTGGTCAAGAAACTTATAATTTTTATTAAATATTTTTTCTGTAAGTACCTCTAATCTCAGGTCTCAATAGGTTTCCAAACGATTTGACAATTAGTTTACGATTCAATTTCTAAGTGTTCGCTCAAAGAGAAAAGTTTTGAAATATGCTATTGGTCTTGTATTTTTAATATTAAAATATATAGTATTTAAAATTGCAGTACGAATTTTCTACATTATTTGATGCTCCGTGGAGCGTATTGCTTTACTTTTTACCAGCATTGTGTCATGCATGAATGGAATAAAATACATTATTAAATTATCTGTGAATAATTAAAGAGAAAGAAACTTTGCTACGAGCTACGACGTAGCACTTGGTCTTGGCTTGGCTACGATGCCCACGCTCTGTTGTAGCAGTAGACCTACGACGTAGCTAGTGTAGTATCATATCTGCTACGCCTCAATTTATAGTTAATTTGTGCATCAGCTGATGTGTGTTGCTTTATAAAAGGGATCTGTCAATATTTTGAAAAAGCGCCAATATAATATCACTGTGTGTAAATTCCTCGATCGGTACCCAGTTTTCTCATGTAAAAAATTGAAGTTATTATCTCGTATAAAAAAAACTTGAGTACTATGTAAATAAGAGTACACAATATAAATCCCGCAGTAAAATTACGAAACAAGACAAGAGACATCACTCATCCATTTGTGAGTGTAACTCCAGTACGTAATGTGCGCAATATTTTACGTTACGGAACTTTTATACATCGCATAAACGTACAATGAACGTATAAAACGGGGAAAAGTGGGTAAAGAAGAAAAATATGCTTTTAGAGCGCTAACGTTCGCCATGGTAGGTAACCGGAGTCCCTGGGGCCGCGTTTAATAAAGATTGGTAACTTGTTTTTATGATTTCCTTTTGCGTACGTCGTTTAGACGCATTAGACGAGTCTCTAGACGATGTATAAATGAGAGTGTAATTCGGGATTGTGGTGAGTTTTGTGGTTTTGAAGTGACAGTCATTTGTTTTTTCGATTGTGGTTGTCTTTTTGATGATAGTCATAACCGAATAATACACGACACTAAAATGTTTTATTTCGATGATGTGCATGGTGTGATATGCTAATTAATTGGCTTAATTACCACCTGTATCTTTATTATTGTCACATAATTTGCTCCTTGTGATGGTAAACTAATTTAAATATCTGGGTCACTTATTGACCACTGGCCTCAAAGATGATGAGGATATTGACAGGGAGTGGAGGGCGCTGTGTGTGAGAGCTAACATGATTGCCCGCAGATTCAGGCGTGCCTCTAAAGAGGTCAAGCGCACTATATTTAGTGCTTACTGCACGTCGTTTTACTCTCGCAGTCTGTGGGCTCACTATACTCAGAAATCATACAGCGCCCTTCGCGTTCAATACAATAACGCATTCAGGATGCTGATAGGGTTGCCTCGATACTGCAGCGCATCAGGGATGTTTGCTGAAGCTCGCGTGGACTGCTTCTACACTGTGATGTGGAAGCGGTGCGCATCCCTGGTTAGTAGGGTGCGGGGCAGCACCAACAGCATCCTGTCTATGGTAGCCAGCAGGCTAGATTGTGCGTTTGTGAACCACTGCTGCAAGGTATCGGCTGGGCCTGTCACCTTGCAGCAGTGATGTCACAAGTTGTTTTTTGTGTTAATGTTTTTACTAACATAGTTTGTAAGTATATTGTTACTATCACTGTGAGTCTTGTTACTTGGAAATTAAATAAATAATAATAATAAAAACATGATACAATATGCTTAAATTAGGACTAAAATAAGTCTATATTACTAAAGTGCTAACAGATGGCACCAATTCGCATAACCACTAGCTTAATTACTCATTTAACCAACATAACACAAAACGGCTGATTAAGCCCCCAACTTCATTTACTGCCATGTAAAATTGCCCTTTACGCCTATAGCAACAAGGGCACCGCTTTGACCTACACAAAATCGAGCGATGTAAATCATAAAACTGACATTTATATTACGAAATGCAAATCCTGATACATAAATAATATCTTCAGATACCCCATTAAAAGTTTCATGGCTGTGTAAGATTTTCTATAGGGTTGTACATTAAAATTTTAAGTAAGTAAAAGTGAATTAATTTGTTAGATAAATTAAAGTGTGTCAAGCTGCGTCTGAGGTATAATTGTGGTGACCCAGTTCTGTGTGGCGTTAAGGTGACGCTCCGAGGTTGGTTTTAGTGCGAGCGGAGCGAGGCTGAGCGAAGATGGGTTCTAGTACCTCGGTTCACTCTTGTGAACAAATCGTGATAATTTTATGAGATTTCAGGCATAACCAACTGGCTGTATAAAAAGTTATAACTAGTTGTTTCATAATATAGTAAGTGTGTTCGTAGGTATGTGGTGAACTGTTAAATTTACTCAAAGCGATGTTTCGATTCCACCAAATTCTAAGAAATCCAAGCTTGTTCACATCGTAGAATTATCCGTAAATGTACAAACATTCGTTGTAAAAAAAGTTGAGTAAGTTAGTTTATTTTTTATTTGTAAACATCCATTAAACTTTTTTGTAATTAATTACTAAGTCGAATTGAATCAGTCATAGTCATTTATTCATAAATAAATAAATAAATTGTATCTGAATTTACATATAAAATTACACAATTACAGTATATAGACTAAAATAATTTAAGTACCTACATTTAAATTTTATAAATTACATTAACAAGTAAAAAAAAAAAAAACATTTCCTCAATATCATTTCGACATGTAAATTAAACAATATGGTCAAATTTAAAATAATAACAATAAAATAAATAATATCAGTGTGTCATATTCGCCTCAGCTTAGTACAGCTTACTATATCACCTCGCCTAAAACAGGGGATCGAGAAAAGGGGACGACTAAGGTTTACTCCGAGCTCGCGGTTATTAATGTGGCGTTTTTAAATTTTATTCATTCGGTTAGCAGCCGGTCCCGTATAATTTTAGATTTATTTTTTTGGAAATCATGCTACGTTAATGTTGGCAACTGTTTTGGCTTTCGATGAATGTTGCCATGTTTGGAAGTTTTGGGTAGGATGTTTTGACGTGAATTGATGACTGCGTTGATGTTTTGACGGTTTGTCTGAATATTATGGTTTGCGGAACTGATCAATAGGTACAGTTGATGACATACTAATGTATACTTACGTACTGTATGTACGTAGAAGATTAATCACTATTGTATTAGGCAATAAAGTTGATAAAGATCTGTCTATTATTTTAAATACAATATACAAGTAAACACTATTTACATTAGGCACTAAAGTAAATGACTAACTAACTATACAAATAAATACAAAAACAAAAGGACACTTAGGTGTCGAAGTACTCGTCCGCATCGATGTCATCCGGAAACGTGCCCAGAAGACTGGCAGCATTGCCACTATGAATGGCAATGCTAATTCTTTGGCGAAAGAATGAGCCAGCCCTCTGGTCACTCTCTCTATTTGGATGCTATGTTATTTAAATTACTGTGTAGCTGTAGGGAACGATTTCCTAGGCAATTCAAGAGCCATAGCCAACCTTTTTTTTGCGACACAGTCAACCTTTTCCTTCATGACTTTTCATAAGGCCGAAAAATGTGCTATCTCATTATATTTTACGGGTCACGAGGATAAAAACAACAGTGTGATGTGTAGTGCACATAATTATGTATACCACCTATATATGTATAGGCTGTATGTTATGTTATGCTATATTATACAGATTTATCACGACTCGCTTCGTCTGTGTAATGTTAGTGCTGCCCTGTTATTATTATAGTTAATGTTCTACCAGTAGAGATGAGACTTTGTTTTATAGCTTTCGATAGTGGTCGCGATTGCTTGGATACTATTTTGGTGTTTATTGAAAGATCTATACATTCATTGCCAGGCAATCATTTTCAACTACGGAGCCCTTCATTGTGCGTGGTCTGACACACACTGGGCTGGTTTTTTTTAAATTTAAATTTATTTAGTTACATAGTAGAGAATACAAACAACGAAACTTACAATTAAAAAATGTTATCACAGCATACATTCAATCTATGTAACCTAATAACGTACTTCTTCTTTTATATTTTGTCTTCCTACTACTTATTCTATTCTATACCTACTTGTCTATTCTTTATTGCTATTCTAATTAATCCAAGCTTGTCCTATTTTACATTCGTCTTTCACGAATAAACTTTAATGTAGAACTACGAAACTGACCTAAAATGTTGATATTTGCTTTAGAAAAATAAACAGTGTTCGCAACACAATAGGCACAATGCAAATGGTGACTTCGCTAGGTAAACGTCGGTTAATATTATGTCAATATTGCTTGTAACGAGTTTTTAATGTCACACTTTTCAATTCGGTGTATTTGGACGAGTGCCATTTATAATAATGCCATGCATTTGAAATGTTGTATTGTTATTGATTGTGAATTACGGACCATAACTGTCTTCGAGATTCTGTTGTTAGCGATATCATACAATAGGTGGGTAACATAATTATCATTAACCTTATCCCAAGAACATTTTAAAATAAACTTTATCACCAAACCGGCTTTAAAAAAGGAATGTCATTTAAAAATATCTCATCTTATCGATATAATCTTAAGCTCATCACTTAAGTAAAGGAAGCGAAGTTACCGAGTACGCAACTCTTACTACATCGACAAGTCGATAGTCGGCTGTTTCCGCCACCCGCCGTCTTTCATTGGAATGAGATATCGTTCATTTCCTCACCTCCCGTCTCCTAATCGCCGTCATCTACCGACACCCAGTCTACCACTTTATGCCAAGAAAAATTGTCTTTTTCGCACATTTTTTTTATTCACGCAACCGTTGCTTGTTTCGTTCGGAAATAGATTTTGACACTAGAGAAATACGAGCGACAGATCGCGTGATAAAATCTGGTCTCAATGTTACGTCGATTTGATGTCGGACATGTAAAATATGGATAAATCTCATATGAATTCAGTTGTAATTTTTGCTGTAACCAACCTTTTTTAATTGGAACGGCTCCTTTGACAGGGTTTTCATTTCATTGTTCCATTATATGTATGTTAATATTGAGTGCTATTTGTAAAATTGCGTCTGCATTTCTACGAGTTCAGGAAAGCCACAATTTGTTTTATTTTCCTCGCACTGTAGGTACTATTCTGTCAGTTTCAGAAAGTCTTTGTTGTGAGAAAAACAGAGTACCTATATTATAGTATATTACTAAGGTCTAGACATCTTTGTCAGCGATCCATCGAACATTCATATTAATTAAGATTAGAATGAGAGTGCATAATGTCCACTGTTTACTTAAAACAGTTTTTCAAAAAGCGAATAATATCATAATTAGTTGTCTGAGACTATTTAACATGTAAAAGCTTTTAATAAAGCTAACCAAAAAACTGAAAGGTTTCCAACCTCTGACAAGAAGAAGTTATCAACATTTTGTTATTTTAAAATGCGTAGATATATCTAGAATAGCCAGATTAATTACACTAAATT
This sequence comes from Cosmia trapezina, assembly GCA_905163495.3. Classification (NCBI taxonomy): domain Eukaryota; kingdom Metazoa; phylum Arthropoda; class Insecta; order Lepidoptera; family Noctuidae; genus Cosmia; species Cosmia trapezina. Next base: position 10,722,446 of record LR991030.1, read on the forward strand.
GTTTTTGCTCTTATAATTCAAATATGATAATTTACCTAATGTTATGCATGGCTGTATAACTAAAGCTGAAATTAAGTCAGACTGTGTCCTATAGGTCACTGTCACTGCTCTAAATTAACGACCCCAGTCCTGATGCTGACATAACGTAATTAAAACTAAACTAATTTTGTAAATGTTTCTCTTCGTTAACTATTTTATTAAGATACGCTTTTTAGTTTTAAATTTTAGGAAAGTAATGGATAATATCTTCTTTAATAAAGTTATTTATGAATCATTGTAATTGTTTTACCATCAAAGATAATGGAATTATTTCGCCTTAATTGAATAATAGTTTAGTTTAACTAGTTTTGCCAGTGGTTTAGTCCGTTTTCTAAATAAATAATACCATACCATTGTTGGTTTTTTACCAACCCAGGCAAGCGTAGCTTAACCTGATGGATCGACCCGTGCGGCTCTTATTACTTAGCCACGAGCTCCTCTTTCTTTACTACATTATGTGTATCGAATGAAATGCTCAAAAAGTAATTCGAAAGACTAACGATGTTCATTGTCCACTCTTGTACATATGTACGTTATTAACCTTGGGTATGTACATATCTACCGGTACCTATACATTTATTATACTCATTCTCTTTTTCTAAACATAGACTGTAACGTGAAAACTCGTTTGATTTGGGTTGCGGGCAAAAACATTACATATCCATTAGCCGATACACGCACACTGAAGAGGTAGGTTGTGTGTTTTCAACCCGCATGGGAATATGAAATGTCAAATGTCACAGTTCTCTGGAATGTTCAAACGCATTACGCATGACTTTGTAGAAGGATTAAGTAATAATTTATTGATAAGTATAAAAATATGTATTAGTTAGGGGGCCGTATACGAAATTTTGCCGATTTCTCTAATTTGCGTGATTTTAAAGTCGTAATTTTACAGTAAAAATATTGTATTTCTATAAGTTCTAATGCACAACATAAAATACCATTTCGATGATAATCTTATGAATGAGCTACATTTCTATTTTGCGTCGAGTTTATTATGCGAGAATTAGGTTGTTTTAAAAGATTTTTTAATGGCAAATGTTTTTAATTTTTTGCATTTTTTATTTCAGGAAATGGATTGACTTTGAATTGAAGTTTATTTCTGTTGTTTTCATTTTAGGAACGAGAGTTCTAAGTAGCCGTAATAAAAAGCAATTCTTTGCCAATTTTCTCAAAAATTTGACTAAGTTGAATATTTTTTTTACTCAAAAATTTTATATCAAAGTCGTAAAAAGTGATTCATACATTGTATATACAACTTTCACAAGAATACATTGTAATTTTTGCATACGCTTTAGACGTCAAAATGATTCGTAAATATGAAATATTCTAAACCTCTTACAGCAAAAATTCACAAAACAGTCGCCGGTTTAGGTCGACTAATCAAAATAGGGACGATGACTAAAAATTTATTTTTTGTCCGTCTTAGAGATTATTAAAAAATATTGGACACGTATTTTTCTTTTTTTACGTAATCAAAAAATTACGGCGATACATTGAGTTAAAATATGGTAGCTAGGTTTTATACGTACAAGTGACGTAGCGAGCCCCCACTCCCCAACTTTAATGCGTGATAGCTAAGTATTTTTTTATTATCTGACTGACGGACTAAATAGAGTTTCTTTTTTTTTACCCAGGCATCATCCCTAATAAACAATAAAAATAGAAAAGTAGCTCATACATTAGATCATAATTGAAATGATATTTCATGTTTTGCATTAAAACTTATACAAATACTTTATTATAACTGTAAAATCTCGTCTGTAAAATCATGTAAATCAGCAAAATCGGCAAAATTTCGTAAAATATAGCGTCGAAAAATTCCTCCGCATTGATTTCGACTGGTAAAGTACCCAAGAGACTGGCGGCATTGCCACGTGAAAAATTGACGTGAAGTCATGTTAACTAGTAGAAGTATTAGTTAACACAACTTCACGCTAATTTTCCCCGAAAGGTTGGCCAGAGGTGTACAGTATAGTACCTACAACCACAAATTTTCGCTTCAAAATATTATGTTAAGAACGAGATTTTTCATCTCTCAAAGAATACTCATAGACATGTTCAAATAATCTGTGTGCAGATTTCAGTCATACATAAACATACAAAATATGGAAGTGCCTTTGCGCGAGACTAAGCTCACTATACTTTATGGTGTTACTTCTATTCATATGATGCGCTCTGTTGGCTTTTGTGGGATTGTACGGGATTTTAAGCCCTATTCCTTTACATAAGCCTTTCCCGTGACGACTGAATGGCTTCAATTAAGAATCCTTGTGTTATGAATATCAGTGCCTGTGCCTGGTTTGATCCTGGTGTGATTTCATGATCTCACTGTCAAACAGTTACGTTGTTTTACATTCCTCATCTGAGCACTATTGTAGGTACTAAGTAACTAGAGAGGTGACGAATCCTTTGGTAAAAAAAAAATAATAAAAAAATGTTCACAGTTTTAGCTGAATTTAATTTTAAACATGTCCAAGTTAAATGAATGTCCAATTCACTACGCTTTCACAATGAAATTTATACATGAAAACACTAGGTACTATAGATAAAAATCGTGCAAAAACGCATGCGTGACGTGCAAAAACCGTGATAAATAATCCTAATTGATTGAACAAATACTTCAAAATCCTTTTATTAGTTCTGTGAAAAATGATTTTATTTTTATAGTGGGACTATACAAAGCTTTAAGTAAGCGCATTGTATTATTTTGTGCCGATTCATTTTATTTTCTGCCCACCCACTGTTATAAATCCTTTAATTAATAGGTCCAATTATGAAGCAATTACTTTTAAACCGACCTGAAAATATCACGATTGCAGTTCGCGTCGAAAACCACAATCGATTTGTAAAATGGTTCATAATTCATTAAAAAGATTTGTATATTATTTTAATATTATATGAGTAAAAGGATTTTTGGCTCACTGTTGCTTAGTTGTGTCTTAATAGCACACATACCAACGACACGATAGCGGGTCAAGAACAATATACAGGGTTATTGGTAAAACACCAGCAACCTCTTAAGGGGTCATTATACTCATCATTATGAACAACTTTTACTATGGGACCAAACCTGAAATCGCGAAAAAAAAATCAGGTGTTCAGTACATTTATCTATATCAAACTCGTCAAAATGTAGGGAGTAGCTGATATTTTTTCGCGATTTCAGGTTTGGTCCCATAGTAAAAGTTGTTCATACTGATGAGTACAATGATCTCTTAAGAGGTTGCTGGTGTTTTACCAATAACCCTGTATAGTCAATTGCCTCATTACTCGGGATTTGACGGGTTTAAGTCTTGTCCACACTCGGCTACAAGTCGCGATTTTTCATGAGATTTTATTGGAAAAAGTTGTTTCGTTTCTGTCATTGAATTTTTTTACTTGATCAGAAACCAGAGGGGCAATTCTCGTACCTAAAAACGTTCACAATCTCATGCCAGCGTCAATCAAATGTCAAAAATTTAGGTAAACGCTATACAATTTTTGACAGATTGAGTCTTGAGATGATATTGCGAACGTTGTTAAAAATACGAGAATTGACCCTCTGTTGCCAATACAAATGAAAGGTTAGGCGGCCTGTATACCTACAATAAGGCTGCGCAATAATTATACTACGCAATATGATTGAATCAGCCCTTGCACTTAAACGACCCATTATTTGCATACAGTAAAATAAGCTTCAATGTTTTCACGAGAGCAAGACCTGCTCAATACTTATCCTACCCGGTCTATGGTGCAAAACTTTTATTTTATTTTATTTATAAAGGTACACCAACAGCTTAAACAACATATCAAATAACAGTAGGTAAAAAGTCATAGGCTTATCAGTTGCCAATAACAGGTGAACCAACATTCTCAAATACAATACAATGATAACCTAAGGTAAAAACGAAAAGTATAAAAATTAAGTGGTAACACACTGTAAAAATAAAAATATAAAATGACAAAAGAAATAAGTTAGATAGATTGCAAGGAATACCTACATACTAACACAATTAATCTAGATGCCGTCGGTTGTGTGCTTAGGGAATAGGGACCTCAAAATTTGGGTAAGATAGAAAGATAGTTACAGAGTCATGATATAATTATGTCAACAACAGCGATGCGGAGGAATTTTTCGACGCCATATTTTAGTTTTTTATTAGTTTTAGTTAGTTTAAGATATTATATTTTTTACTTATTTTAGTTTATTTGAAATAAACGCATTTAGTACAAAAAAAAAAACATAACTCGTCAACTTTATCTTTATAGTGTCAACTTTTGTTCAATCATTGTGCAATGTTCAATAGAAGACTTGTGTCATTTGTCCGTGACATGTGTCACGATTCTTGGTGATTGCGCTATGGTAGCCCGCTAATTTTCTTGCGTTTTTTTGCAATTTGCAGATCAGTTTATGGTTTTATCGTAATCAAAATATGATTTTCGACAGTAAGAAGTATGTATTTATATAATTTATACCATAAAAATCATCAAAACATATGTTTAAGTTAGATTTCCTTCGGATTTGTCTGTTTTCGGAAATCAAACAAATGCGTATATAGGATGAGAACAAATCCGAGGATCAAAAATCACATTTTGCTCGAGTCAGTCTATATCTGTCCAGGGCAGTCGGACTAATCCGCTTTCTAGTAGTCATGGTTCTGGATTGATAAGCTTTTTGTAGCCTGATTTTTTTTTTGGTCTAGTGGTCAAGCGCTACTGCTGAACATGAGGTCCTTGGGTTCGATTCCCAGGTCGGACAAAGTGTTATTATGTTTTTCCATCGGGAATTTCTCAGTAGAAGCCTGGAGTCGGGATTTGTGCCCGGTTGAAGGTAAAACCTACTTGATACCTGATATTCCCTTTATTTATGTTTCATGTATTCTTTTGTTGGAGGTCCTAAATAAATAAATAAATAAATAAAAAAGCACGCTCTCTTAACAAATGGGACTTTTAAAAAATACGGCCACGACATATATTGATAAGTACTCGTAAATAAATCAAAATCTATAGGGTACTTCCCGTTGACCTACAATCATGAAATTTGGCAAGAAGCAAGGTCTCACAGCACAATTAAAGGAAAAAGTCTGAAAATCGTTCATTTGTAGTTTTTTTTTTAAAACACATTTACACTTAAAATATTTTTTTGGGATTACAATGTTAAGTTTGTTTTGTTAAATTCATCCCAAATAAGGAACCCTTTATTGTGCATGGTCTGACGCACACTTGCACGGACTTGGCCGGTTTTTTACAATATCAAGCAAGTTATTTTCTAAAACTTCCTCTATTCTCTAAGATTATAATAGGCTGTAATAGTATTGAAATAAAAGTAACATTCCCTTAAAAGACTTTTCAACTTTTAGTATAATTTTATACAATAAAAAAATGGTTTCAACAAGATCCAATTTCCATTAAGAAATTCAAAGAAAAAAAACCAGTCTTAAGTAAGCTTGGCTACAGAATCTATTTCTTATCAAAGTAAGTACATTGAGAAAGAACTCTTGGCTATAAGGCTAGACAATAGTCTATATTTTCATCACGGAGGCTACAAAGGCTTTCTTTTAATTAATTGCAATTAGACCAGCGCCTTATCGAGCGAGTCAGGTGATACGATTAATTAGTTTTACTGCTACACTTTTTATTCTAAGGTTTAGATGTTTGAAAACTTTTTTAACAAAAAAAAAAAAAAAAACATGAAAAGTGAAAAATAACTTTAATTTCGGAAGTCGTGTCTTTGGTTTTGCATTTTCGTTTTTTGTCACTAACTTCCAAAAAAAAAACACTATAAAGTGAAAAACACTTTATAATGTTTTTTTGGAAGTTGGTTGTTTTTAGGGTTCCGTACCAAAATAGTAAAAAAGGAACCCTTATGGTGTGACTCAGACTGTCTGTCTGTCTGTCACAGCTGGATATCTCAAGAACTACTAATGCTATCAACTTGAAATTTTGAGCAGTTTTAGATGACGTTTACCCAACTATTTTGCAAATAAGAAAGAAGTAAAAATATTTATATTTTTTTTGTAACAGGGACTGAAAGGCGCTTAAATATTCAAAGTGAGCAACTAGGGCATGTGGGGTATCATATTTTATGAAAGAGCGCTGCTTGCAAATTCTCAAACATTTTTTAATTTTTTTTTAGGCCGCATAGTTTTCGACTTTTGATGAAAAATGTAAAAAAAATACCGTTCCCCCCCTTCACCCAAGTTTGCAAAGATAAAAATCTAAAATTATGCTATTTGATAGAAGTTTATATAAAGATTACAGGAAAAATAAAACCATGTCTCTAAAATAGCACACTTCTTTCAGAAATCGGAATGGAACCCTCGGTGCGCGAGCCCGACTCGCTTGGTAAAAAAGTTTTTTTTTGCACTTTTTAGTTATGGTACCTACTGCACACAAATGGAAATACCACTACCTGCTACGCAAATAACAGTGACATAAAGTTGTTATAACATCATCCACCTATACTAAGTGGGAAAAATACGTATTGTAAGGTTGTAATGGAGGCTATCTTAGCGGAGGTGGAGGTGGAAAAATAAACAAAAAAAGATTAATAAATATTTATTGAAGACAAGAAACGATCTAGTAGGTACCTAATCAAAATCTAGAAGGGGAAAGCAATATTTCACAAAAAACTGTTTCGCTGTTTTGTCATCTTTTAGGCGATTTCAGCCCTATAATATTCCCACTGCTGGGACACAGGCCTCCTCTCGGTGAAAGGGAGTGAGCCGTAATCGCCGTAATCCACCACGCGGGCCCAGTGCGGGTTGGTAAATGTCACATGTCTTTAAATTGGTTCTAGAACTTGCCGGTTTCCTTACGATGTTTTCCTTCACAGCTTTGAGAGCGGTTTCTTAGTGGTTCATACGTTCAACCAGATTTCTTGCGGAGACGGAGGCAAAGTTCCGTTACAAACCTAGTTGATTATTACCCTCTGCCTACTTTACTGTAGAGCTTTGTTCTGCAATTTAGAGCAATACTTTTTCTTGTCTTTCACATTGTAGCCATGAGAGCTCTTTCCATTGCTGATACCATAAACGATTGGCTGATCAGATTTCTGAATAAACGAAATTTCACTCTCTTTACTCCTCAAGTTCCCGTGATAAAATTAATCCAGCTCAAAGCAGCACTAACACAAGGCAATGTATAAATTAGTCCTTTAGGTATATTCCATGAAATTTTCTACTAAAATTTTCCCCGAATTTCCTCAGGTAGGTACAAAAACCTATGTTCTTTTAGGTCTTAGCTTTAGGGTATGAAGTTAATTCAATTTTACATAGACTAAGTAAGGAAAGGATACGAACTTGTTTTCTGAAATGGAAAAGAGGAGGGTTTTATCTATAAGACTATAAGGTTTTATCGATAAGAGACGTTGGCTCCGGTAACTCGATGAAATGTAAGACTGTGTCTTTCAGTCTTATGGATGATACCAAGTAAAAATCTTAGCAAAATAGTCAGAGTCCGTATGCATTGGGATATTTAGGAAGATATTATGTCAAATATGAGTAAATATGTTGTACCAAATCAAAATAAATTAAAGCTGACTATCAACTAGCTTCAACTTTTTGAGTAACTGACCGACTTCTTGACAGTTCAAAAGTGCTATAAATGGTTTAATTGAAATAAATACTTTGACTTTTTTACTTAAATGACGTTGACTAATTAGATATTCAAGATTTGTACACAAATCTTACTGAACTTCACGTGTGAAGTTTAGTGAGATATAGTTACGTAGTAGGTATTTCGTTTATTCTAAAAACAATCCTGACGCTTGTGGCATTTAGTCAACTAAAAGGTTAAGGTTCATGACCTACATTATGTACAACATTAAATCACGAGTGTCTGGTGGAAATAAGCTTATAACTAATTTGATTTCTTTAGCAAAGTTATTAGGTACCTAGTTCTATCGTAATTACCATTGGGCATAATAAATTTTACATTATGTTAACTGTGAGTAACTTTAGTTTTAGAGGTTGATGATGAATGAGTTTAAAGAATGGTACACGAAAATTTGGGACAGTATTTTTGAACCGAGGCGAGGTAGATATTAGCGAAGGGCCGAATTTACAATCTTCAGATAAGTTCTATGTGAGGAATAAAAATTGCGGTTTGAAAGTTTTTATATGCAGAAAATATGTGAAACCGCCATATTGTTGTGTACTATCTGGTCTAGGTACTAGGTACGCACGGGTGGATCCATCAGGTTAAGCTACGCTTGCCGGGGTTGGTCCGTGGATGGGTGACCATCTTTACATACCGAGAATCCTTAGTGCCTCGGAAAGCACGTTAAGCCATTCGTCCCGCTCTCATTCGAGGATCTTTGACAGTCGTTACGGGTCGTCAGAAGCCCGAAAGTTTGACAACCACTCTTACCAAGGGGTATCGTATTACCCAGTTACTGGATTGTGGAGGTCAGATAGGCAGTCGCTCCATGTAAAATACTGGTATTCAGCGCATCTGGTACGCCTGGAAGCCGACCCCAACATAGTTGGGAAAAGGCTAGGCAGACTGATTTGGTCTAGGTACTCCAGTTTTGAAATTTTGATATGCATAATTATGCGTAGGCGTTAATAAACACTTTCCATCCGTCGGGCTATCAAATAGTAGGTACAGATCAGCAAAATACAGTCCATTACAAAATTGTACCAATATTTCCTCAGTGTTTGCATAAAGGAGCTTGCATTAATTTGTGAGCCAATTCAGGCAGCACCACGTACCGGGGTATTAATGAAATAAGTCATAATTATTAAAATGGCCGCCGAGGCTGTTGGCTCACTGCCCGTAGCATTGGAGTCTCGCAATCTTAGAGTAATTGCTGCACTCTAACCAAGCCTTTCATTGTTAATTAATTTATGATTTGCTCGCCAACTTTTCACTTCCCTTATTCATCATTGTCCTAGCTTGCCTTTTCTAGAGTATATTTTCTCACGACTCCACTGACAGTAGGCATTTTACAAGGCGATCTTTGAAGATATCTTGTACATACTTACTTAATTTGATCCCATTAGTGAAAGTTCATCTAATTAAATTCTAGTTTCAGTGAAGTTATGTTTTTATTTTACGTTTTTTTTAGGTTCGTTTATAATTTACTAGCTTTTGCCCGCGGCTTCGCCCGCGTGGATGACAAAAAATATCCCACGGGAACAAAAATCCTTCCTTATTCTACCTTGTATGTAAAGGGAACCTCTGTGCAACATTTCAGCTTTATAAGTCCAAGGGTTTGGGCTGGGCGTTGATGAGTCAGTCAGTCAGGACTGGTAGTTGCAGAGATTAGCGCGTCCAAACAAACAAAAAAAGTGTGTGTCAGTTCCCACGCACGACTGGAGTTTACTCCTGTTTTTGTGCCCCACCACACCTCCCTGCTAACCTCCCCATCCCCCTCTCACACCCCCTTCACCGCTTTCCCCTCCCCTCTACTCTCACCAACTCCTCCCCTCCCCCTCTTTCCTTCTCCACACCCTCCCCTTACTACACCTTCCTATCCCTCTCCACCTTCTCCCCCTCCCTCTATCATCCAACCCCTTTCCCTCCCCACCACCCCTCCCTTCCCTCTCCCTCTCACCACAACCTCCCCTACCCCCTTTTTCTACTCACCACCCGTCCCCTTTCCCCTTTACCTCCTCACCACCTCTCCCCTTACCCCCTCCCCTCACCCTCTACATTTCCCTCTGGGGGAAAAACTATTACTGACAAACTTTATTACTTGCTTAGGCAAGTGTTTGTGACAAGTTTCAAGTTAATTAACCAAATGAATAGGATTTTTCATATAAACTATATTCCCTGTTTTCATCCCCAAAGGGATGGAATTTTAAAAAATCGTTTGGGATATTACCGTAACTTGACTGAAAGATTATTTACATCAATTTTCGAGTTAATCAAGCCCCGCAGTAAAACCTGCCCAGTAAAATTTACTATTCCTTTTCAAGCCTTTAGGGGTAGATTTTCGAAAAACCCTGATGCACATTATTCTTTATTTTTAATTTCAAGTACAAATACTGAGTTTCGAGTTAATCGGAACGCGCGTTAAAATTCCTCCATACAAACTTTGACACCCCCCAATCCCTCCCGAGGGGGTAGTTTAGGAAAACTAAAAATGACAAACTGTATAATTTACTTAGATAAATATTCATGCCAAGTTTCAAGTCTATTACCTCAAGGAATAAGATTTCTCATACAAATTTTCATCCCCTATTTGCCCCCCTTAGGGATGGAATTTCCTAAAATCCTTCCTTAGTGGATGCCTACACTGCATAAGGTATCTATGTGCAAAATTTCACTCTTTTGGTCCAGCGGTTTGGGCTGTGCGTTGATATATCAGTCAGTCAATCAGTCAGTCAGGACTTTGAATTTTATATATATAGATTGTTGTTATAATCTACAGAAACCCTGTAAACATATTCTAGTTTAATCCATTAATGGTTAGAAAAATGCTAAAACGTAACTATTCAGGATCTTGTCGTATCCCATGCAGAAACAGGAATTATGATAAAGCAAAAAAAAAAAACATGTCCAATATTTTTTATTATCTGACTGACGGACTAAATAGAATTTATTGTTTTTTTACCCAGGAAACATCCATATTGTACAGATTCAGGACTTCGTTTTCACATTATATTGCGCAAATATATGACTTTGCACGTAAGCGTTCTCGTTTAATTTGTAATACATTCAGTAAATTATAGCGAGTTCAACGTGCGACACATAACAATGCGAGTACGGAATACGGATAAACAAGTTTGATTTATATTGCACTCGTAAATCCTCCTTTTAATTTTGGCTCGAAATACTCACGTGTTTTGTTATAAAGATTTTTTGAGCGAGTAGGTTTTTGGGCGGATATTTTTTTGAAAAGAGCCTTCTTAAGTGATGATAGGTAGGTACTCTAAAAGATCAGCCTAGCAACCAGACTAGCGATTGTCTTCTGGGCACGCTCGTTCTATCATAGACCTCATCATCGCTTTCAATCAGGCGCGATCGTGGTCAAGAGCAGGTTTACCAGTAATAAAAAAAATAAGTAATAACAAAATTGTATAAGATAGCGGTAAATACTAGTATAATATATATATATTTTTAAATAATTCTATCTCTCGAGTAAAGATATTGAGAACCATATTGCAACAATAACGACATTATAACGTAAAGCTTTAGTTCTCTAAGAAAATGGTGAATGGTCAAGTAAAAGCGTATACAGCCGGTCGATTCTGTATAAATCTCACCGTGAAAACTTAGGTGAAGTGAGTTTGTTTTTGCTAGGAATTGACTGGAGGCGAGCGTTACCAGCGACACCTTGCGGAAAAAGTTGTCAGTTTTCTTCCCCATTGACAGCTCACTCCACGCTCACTTCACCTAAGTTTTCACGGTGAGATGGTTACAGAATCGCACTACAGAGCGTTTCGTGACACCTTCATGCCCTATACTTGCTGGTGAAAATGACAGATTTTTATGACGGCCCTAATAATGTTACTGAACCCACGCTACCCTATTTTAGGAAACCCTAGTTTTAATTACAACTCGGTTGTAATTAAACAAAAAATGTCACACATTGGTCAGTTTTATAAATCACAAAACAATAATTGTACATGTGTCACTGACTGGTAGCTATCCAATAAACATTGTTTGATAAACAATTCCGGCCATTTTGATTAATTGAATGCAATACGTCACGCGTTTGTACGTCACACGAGCTATCAACAGAATGACTTTGATCCGAATTTAGATGGAACGCATTACGGAAATGATGAAGGGAAATGGAAATCCAAATTGGCCATTTGGAGATTTATAACATAGCATCACGTGTGTTTTCCCTGAGGGTAGGCACAGGTGTTCAATACATAACGACTGTTGACAAATTTCATCTAAATCCTATATTTTAATAGGCGAGATTAAACAAGCTTAGATTTTGTCAAGGCAGTCGCTCTATGTATGTTAATACTATTATTGCAATAGTTACTGATTTGCAATAATAGTAAGGCACTGATTTAAAGAGGCAGTGGTAAATAGCGGTTTTGGTAAGTTATTAATTATAAATAGCACGTTTAATAACTAGTTAAGCAGTTGTAACTAAGCAGTAAAGTAAACAAAAATGAGTAATAAAAATAATGAAATGGATCAGTGAATATATAATTGAGCAGTATAATAATTAAATGGGCGGTAAAAATTATTGAACGAGCGGTTACGTGTGGGCAGTAAGTAATAAATCGGAATTTGTTGGTAAGAAATCTCATTCTAAGCAATTCTATAAACAATGAGGTGGTAAAGTAGTTTTCGAGATATAGCGGTGTGACGGACGGACAGACGGACGAAGTCGCACCATAAGAGTTCCTTTTTACCTTTTTGGTATGGAACCCTAAAAACAGCACTTAAATAGTAATGAAAAATTAAATTACTTTTGCTTTGACTGCAGGAATTAAATAAAACAAATTGTATAATAATAATAGGAACTTTTAATCGTAATTCGAAACATACATAAGTAATTAAAATGACATAGAATTTGCATAGTAGCACCTAAAATAAACTTATTGTATAATAAGAGCAGGTTTGGCTTTCGACGGTCTGCCTCTCTTCCTTTTTAGGGTTCCGTACCAAAATGGTAAAAAGGGAACCCTTATGGTGACACTCAGTCTGTCTGTCTGTCTGTCTATCACAGCTGGATATCTCAAGAACTACAAATGCTATCAACTTGAAATTTGGAACAGTTTTAGATGACGTTTACCCAACTAATTTGCAAATAAGAAAGAATTAAAAATATTTATATTTTTTTGCAACAGGGACTGAAAGGGGGTCTTAAAAATTCAAAGTGGGGCTACTAGGGCATGTGGGGTATATGAAAGAGCACTGTTTGCACATTCTCAAAATTTTTTAAATTTATTTTTTAGTCAGCATACTTTTCGACTTTTGATGAAAAATGTAAAAAAAAATACCGTTCCCCCCCTTATCTCCGATGTTTGTAAAGAGAAAAATCTGAAATTATTATATGTGATAGAAGTTTATGTAAAGATTAAAGGAAAAATAAAACGATGTCTCTAAATAGCACCCTTTTTCAGAAATCGGAACGGAACCCTCGGTGCGCGAGTCCGACTCGCTCTTGACCCGTTTTTATTTATTACTGTCCATGTTTTACTGTCGCAATAATTAATCAACCGCCATTAAAATAAATAACTACTCAAAATGTTTTCCAACTGATCATAATAACATCTCGAATATTTAAATAAAAGCTCAAAAAATTAGTTCCCTAATAGTAATGACATTTGAAACTGACAACTATTATTAAACTATGACTTTTGTTTATGTTATTGACATTCCACTATTTAATTTATTGGCATTTCATTAGTTATTGACAGACTGATATTCCTTGACATTGGCAAATTAAATGTGGTAATTATGGTAATGTTTTTCCAAATTATTATTATTCAGCCAGCATGTTTTTTAAATTTTTTTATATGTAGATTTTGCATGCCCATGTGTGCCCAGAGCATGGAGTACATTGTCAAACATGTTTGCAAAGCAATAAATGATTTGATTTCGTAAAATGCTGGTATTCAGCTGCCTCTAGTTAGACTGAAAACCCACTCCAACATAGTTGGAAAGAGGCTAGGCAGATAATGAGGGGGTGAGCCTATTACCATCAATCGGACACAATTCCTGATTCCAGCATATAATATATAGATAGTAATATCTGGTCTGAATAAGCGTCTTATATTTAGTTAGACTCACATTTAGGTCTAAAATCGTCAGAAGGCAGTAAGCAAGAGTTTATTTTCTAGCTACATGCAACAAAGCTGTGATGACCCGGTGGGGGGAGCACTTCACTTTGTGCATGTAGCAGTGGTGATGAAATAAATTGGGAAATGTCCTAGTTTATTTCATCACCACTGCTCTTACAAATGATTTGTGAAATACATATGTGTATGTGTTTACATGTGTTATTTTAAATATATTTACACTGGATAATGAATTTTAAATTTGAAGGCAATATCGGTGATTATTTAATTTATTGCAACTGAATTATTGACATAGTTATGATTATTTATTAGGCATATTGATACATTTTACATGCGTAATGAATTTTAAATATGAATTTACTTAATGTTTGTTTTTTTATTTTAATTATTTTATTTATCATCAACACTATTAAATTACACTATATTTATTTTCAACACAATGTATTTAGTTATGAAATAAATGACTTATTGAAGGAAAACATCGTAAGGAATTTTTGTTTCTAGGGTGCATGTCCTAGAAACAAACATTCTGAAAAGGTATATCCACCAATCCGCACTTGACCGCCTTGTGGATTAAGGCTGCTCCTTCCTAAAATAGGGCGAAACAAAGTAACTTTGTAACCATCTTTTACAGTAACTATAGCATCTTTCTGATAGGAAAAAATACACAGTAATCTACAATACATAAGAAGTGATTTCATGTGTCCTGAAATCTATTTTAGTTTGTAGAACTAAGGAAAAAAAACCTAAATCCAGGTCTATTTCGGTCTATTTTTTCGAGTTGTTACCATTTTACTCCTACAGTTTTCATTAAAAATATTCATAAATTTATACAGTTCTTTACAAGCTAATAAGGAATGATTTCTTGTCATTACTTTTTTTAGTTTAATCAACAGATTTTTTGTAAATCGATAATTACTTCATATTTTGCAAGCGTTGTGTCATCGCGCTTCTCTTTCTTTTCTATGCAGTCCGACAGTGACCGCGTTTTTTGCGACGGACAAGCCTTAAGGCTCAGTTTTTCTCGAAGAGAGGAGGCCTGTGTCCCAGCAGTGGGAACATTATTGGCTGTTTATACTTATGCTTTATGAGAATACAAACATTTTGCTTAGGACCAGGCTGATATTAATAAAATGTTCAGTGACTCTTGTCGGCTATCAATTAATTATGTTTGAGTATTAACATCAAAGTGGGAGTAAGGTTTTGTGTTCTGTAATCGTTCGCTGGCTTTGCGGTGTCAGCCTTTCACTGGTCGGATGGACGCTGTTTGTTTATTTATATTGTACTGTATTCAATAGAGCCCGAAAGTCCAGTTGGTATTGCCATTTTACAAAGTCCAAAAAAAACAGTACGTATTATTTATTTATTTATGTACACATAAAACACAAAATAGAAGACCTAACGTTACGTATGTGCCTTTACTACCTATGACAATTAGGTAAGAAGATGCGAGTAATTTAGTGCCCGAGTTGGTTCCCTTCTTTCATGGATTTATTTTTAGCGGCGGCACTCTAAGGAATCGTTAATATGCACCGACTTAGAAGTTAAAAGGTACTTTAAAAAAAGGTATTTCAAAAGTAAACTAAAGTATTCAATGTAATATGCGAACTCATTTTTTATTAAAACTCATTTGATGGGTAGTTGAAGTTAGAAAACATAAATTGTATTCGCAGCAACATTTGCAAAACAATTATTAGTTTGTAATTACTTGGCTGAATAGTCTCAGAATATGAATACGAGCGTACGACGAACGTGTGTAAAATAACTGAACGTGTGTGTAATAAAACATTTGTTCTATCATCAGAATATTAAAGAACAACAAAGTCGTCTTTCTTATCGCCC
The DNA here is from genome assembly GCA_905163495.3 of Cosmia trapezina. NCBI lineage: Eukaryota > Metazoa > Arthropoda > Insecta > Lepidoptera > Noctuidae > Cosmia > Cosmia trapezina. The sequence goes on from LR991030.1 coordinate 10,738,030, forward strand.
TGAGCACGCTTTCAAAGTTGACATAGATTTTATTTAGGTACAGGACTTTTTTAAATGAATTGGTAAGGTCTCATTTACGGAGACGCGGGGCGTCGCGCGCCGCGTTGTGCGGCGCGGCCCGCACTAAATTCAAACATAGGGCGTTCAAGATTTCTTACACTAGACGGCCCGCATTCCGCCCCGTACACCGCACCGCGCGACGCCCCGTGGCCTAAAATTTCAAAGTCGTGATGGGTCGGCAATAATAATAAAAAATGATTAATAAGAGAAAGATATGAAAATGATGATTGAAGGTGAACCGGTGAATTTTATTCAAGGTGTGCCTATGGCCTATGCACACATTTGCCTAACCCTTTGGGAATTACCATTACAGACATAAGAATGGACTGAGCCTTCCGTATTCAGTTGTGCATTGAATACAGACCGAAAAGTACGAGAGAGACAAAGCGAATTTAGAAGTCTCTTCAGTAGTACTACAGATATTGGTCGCAAATTCGGTTTGTCTCTTTCTAGAGAGTGTAAGTCTTACGCTCAGTCCAATTCTCTATGTCTATGGGAATTACAGAACTGACCGGTCTACCTAAGATTAAAAAAAACTTAAACAACTTTTATTTTTTACCGATATCCATTAAGTCTGTAAAGTTTCGCCAATTAATCAAATACGTCATTTACATACCTAGTGCCCGTGGATTCACTCGTTTTCTAGGGGAACTACTGTTAAGGATCGTAGCCGATGGCGTTCTAGTGTTTACCCCCACGAGTAAAGCACGCCTTTACTCGTGGGGGTAAACACTAGAACGCGTCGTTCGTGTACTTCATGAACTTGGATAAAAATCCCACCAACTCTGCCACCACCTCCACCATCACCCCTACCACCACCTCCACCACGACCTCCACCATCACCTCCACCATCACCTCCACTATCACCTCCACCATCACCTCCACTATCACCTCCACCATCACCTCCACCATCACCTCCACCATCACCTCCACTATCACCTCCACCATCACCTCCACTATCACCTCCACCATCACCTCCACCATCACCTCCACCATCACCTCCACTATCACCTCCACCATAACCTCCACCACCACCTCCACCATCACCTCTACCACCACCTCCAACCACTTCCACCTCGTTCTTGGTATAATTTCATCTCAACTACGGAACCCTTCATTGTGCGTAGTCCGACACGCACTTAGTCGTTTTTTTTATATATATCCATGTAATTTGGTTATCATTTATAATTGTGCTTTTGTGTGCACTGATTAAATGTTGTTATCTATTTATATAATCTAGATTCCAGAACATGGTTTATTCTATGCTTGATAAATACAAACTTCACATTTACTCAGTATTAGGTTATTCCAAATTGTGTTTTAAAACGCTAGAATTTAGGAAATTTCTGCTCAGACGATTCTAGCGACTTGTCAATATTTGATAAAGATACACAAAGACTTTCTATAATTTAGTCTGCTTCTGGCACATATTCCCAACTTACTTAGTCTTTAGCCTCCACAAGTTTGCCAAGCCCTAAACTTCATACCTAAACCCTGATCGTTTCAAGACCCTTTTCAAACTCCAAAGGGCGAGTTACAAAAAAATCCTTTATAACAGAATGTACGTCATACCTAAGGCCCTGCGTGCACTGCTGTGCAGTGGAATGCGTTGCGTTAGTTCTACCGCACCAGCGGCGGCGGCGGTGCCTACGGTGACTAAAACGCATGCGTTTTTCTCTGTTTTTCAAAAACATTCCATACTTCACAGATTATGCGTTAGAAAAACGCACAGCAGTGCGCGCAGGGCCTTAGTTGTAGGTCATGAGTTACTCAATGAAAGTAACTTTGCTTTTATATTAAAAGCCTTAATTCCCCGGTGGAAGGCAGTTTAGTCCATGTTTCTAGCTGAATGTACTTCGAAGTTATATACTAGGTTTAGCACCGAAGCGGGGAAAGTATGGGTTTAATATACTTGTGTATGGTGAGGTATATTTTACCCGACGAGGTATACTTTATATAACTAAGAGCAGGTATTTCGTCGTGTGGTGTAGACCACTCTAGTATTTCCCGAGGGTGACGTTAAAGGCGACTGTCTATCATATAGTCGGCCGAATCTCTGCAGTTCTAAAACCATTCACTAGGAGACAATCCGTGATGGATCGAATGTGAACTTCAGGCGAATTAGTTCGGAAAAGCAAATATTTGGGTATGTAAGTAATCTAGGTACTTAGGATGATATTGTTGAGTATGCAATCATATTTTTTTAAGTTAAGCACAGACTTAACACTGGATGGATAAAATGGCAGCAGGTCCCCCTTCAATTTAATAGGTAGTTTATAGAACAATGGTTTGGGATAAGGATAGGAGAATGAATGAACGCCATCATATTTTTGTACACCCTCGATCGTTTTTCTTGCGTCTGCCTAATTCAACTCTGTTGCCAAAACTAACAAAAGTATATTGAAAAGTACATTGACCTACCTTGCTATATAACAGAGAATACGCTAAAATTTCAACCAAATGTTATGCATTGGATGTCTACATATCAATGTAAACATTGCTTTGCTAATATTATATATTTATTGAAAGTAAGAAAATTAAGGTGGAACATTATGTAAACTATATTAATAAACCACTAACCATTTACGATAGATATCGATATTCTACACAACAGTGACGTAATCAAAAACCATTACGTCACCAATGTAGAGCGATCACCGCTGCCCGCTTACAATATTGTTGATCTACAGTGTATTTGCAGTTTAGTACTCAATAGCTGGCTGAACAGCCTTATTAGTACAATTTGCATGTGCCAACAATATCATGGTCGTACTGTTAGTACATAATTCAGCATAAATTAGCAATAAGGACCGATACCCGTGTGATACGCTGACTGTAGACGTCGGTAAGGTTTATAGGCATGGTGATTTTGAGCACTAGATATTACGCTTAGAGTTACGTTTAGTCCAATCGTCCAATAGTCAAAATGTCAAGACTTCATTTTCGTCCAATGGTTTTATGATTCGTAGTACTATGATTCGTAGTCCCTCCCAATAATTCATCATAACCATTCTTCTGCCCTTATCCCAATTTATTTGGGGTTGGCAACATGACCCCTTTTTCCATACTTCTTGCCATATCACCCCCTTTCTTGCCATATCATCTTTCACACAGTCGATCCATCGTTTCTTTGGTCTTTCCCTATTCTTATAGCCATCGACATTCATACTCAAAACTTTCCTCACGTCATTTTCCTCATTCCTCCGCATCACATGACCATTCCATTATAACCGATTTCCTCACAACTTTGCAGTCACTGGTGCCACTTTCAGACTTCCTCTTGTGTACTCATTTCTTATTCTATCCATTCGTGTAACACCACACATCCCTCTTAGCATTCTCATCTCAGCTGCATGTAATTGCCTTTCATTCAACACTTTTGTGGCCCAACGTTCTGATCCATACAAGACAAGACTTCTAACCATTGTTTTATATATCTCCCCCTTAACTTTAAGGGTAATGCGGGAGTCGCAGATTGTTCGCGTGATCTGACGTCTTTTCATTCATCCCAGTGTTAATTCTGTGCTTAACATGGCTTTGTACAAGTGAACCGATTTCAAAAAATACTTGGACGAGGGACGAAAAGGTAGATATCGGCAGCGATTGTTGATCCTCTGCCTCCTCTTAATTCTTGTGTTATTGGTCTCCATCTACTTTTTAACCGACTTCAAAAAGGAGGAGGTTCTCAATTCGTCGGAACCTTTTTTTTTTAAGTATGTTCCCCGATTACTCGAAAATGGCTGGACCGATTTGGATTTTTCTTTTTTTGTTCGAAAGGGTATACTTCCCAAGTGGTCCCATGATCATCAAGTCAGGGTCTGATGATGGAAATCGAGGGAAACCCTCAAATTTTATGGGCACACTTTTCGGTATTTTTTATAGTAACTCGTGCATTTGCTCTCGGAAAGTACCATTTGGTGAACTAGAACTGATGATGAAGACCACAGATGGCCATCGGAAATGCTCAATTATATCTAAGTAACTATATCACAGGTTGCGATTCGATTACTTTAATATGGTTTATGCTCGTCAAAATGCATAATGGTGATGGTGACTTCACCGTCAGCTCCAGTTCTCCTGGTTCTTACTAGGAGAACTCCTCAACAATTAACGTCCCTGCATCGGGAAAAGCAATATTTTGTAAAACGTGATGAGCAGTTGACAATGGCTTATTGTAACTTAGATAAATTACAAACTGACCCACTAAAAAGTTAAAAATAAAAACTTTTTTACAAAAAACAAAACCGACTTCCAAAAAAACACTACAAAGTGAAAAATAACTTTAATTTTGGAAGTCGGGGGCAAAAACCTAAAATACAGATCCAAAGACACCGACTTCCGAAATTAAAGTTATTTTTCACTTTGTAGTGTTTTTTTGGAAGTCGGTTTTGTTTTTTGTAAAAAAGTTTTTTGTGTTAAGAATAACGATTTTTTAACCGACTTCTTTTTATTTACTTACCAATATTTTGTACGTAGATGGAATTTTTTCGCGATTGTAAAAGGCACTCCATAGATTTGACTTTGGAATAATGTTGGGGTCATGAATTTATGACAGGACATACATAGTACATGCACACAAGGCTCGTCTGTAGTTAATCCAGACTAAAAGCTCACATATTTATTTTTCATCAAATTAGATTTTCAGTACGGGCGGCCAGGTGAATGACCTTGATTGAACTGAGTTGTGAGATTATTACACACCAGTTCGTGTATTAATTTCACGGAGCGTGTAGCCTTTATAATGAAGATTAGGTACCTATGTCAGTACAGAAAGATATATCTACCGTCATTAATAAAATTATGTATTTAAGCTCGTTAAATTAATTAAGTAGGTAGGAGAAAGATGTTAGAACATTGTGTATTTTTAATTAATTTCGTTAATTATGGAATAATCTTTTAACAGGTTTTTTTACCAATATTGAATAATACACCGTTCTATTATTTTTTTTTTTGGTTGCAGTAACGAACATCTTTTGTTGTTAAGATATTTGAAGCTATATAAATGTTTAAAAAATAACCCGTAAAAAGGGAAGGAAAGGAAATACATCATTGAGAAAATATTACCTTCAGGGTACTAAGATCAGTGAGTTTTTAGGTTTCCGTACCCGAAGGGTGCCAAACGGAACCCTATTACTAAGCCTCCGCTGTCCGTCCGTCTGTCTGTCAGTCGGCTGTATCTCATGAACCATAATCAGTAGACAGTTGTTTTCACAGATTGTGTTTAAGTACTTATTGCCGCTATAACAACAAATAATAAAAAATAAAAAATAAAAGGGGTCCAATACACGTGTTTTTTGAAACTGAAATATTTAAAAAAAGTAGTATTTATTTATTTAAATCACAACTATTACACCTTTACAGATTCATCGACGGCGATGATATAAGTCACAATGTCTACACAAATTAATTGCAGTAATTATTATGTAAAATATTGTACGGTGGCATACCCGTGGTACGGAACCCTTCGTCTGCTATTCCGAAATGCACTTGGCCGGTTTTTATTGATCATCGTAAAAATAGCTTCACCTATAAGTATGCTTGCAGATCCTTATAACATCAACATAATTATATTATGGACTTACGAGATTTATGATGCAATACGGGGTCGTCTGAACGCCACTTGAGGCGTATCGTAAAGTGACGATGTATTTTGATAGTGGTCTATAAGCACAGCCATATTGTTAAGGGGAACACTGTTGTACATGTCAGTGTGATGACACATCTGTAGGAAACACTCCGGTTAGTTGTATGATGTGATTGTAATCACATCTAATGACTAAGCGGAGTTTGTGATGGAAAGTCTTTTTGAATGATTTCGCTTAATGACTAGCCGTTAAACATAACTTTGTCTGCATGTAGGACCAGGTCTACATAAGGCATTTTTGACGTGCGTATATACAGGCACGCTTGTAGCAGAGAAAGTAGGAGCCACTAAATTCCATCCACATGTGCATCCAATTTGCTCGCATGACTACGCGCGTATTAATCTGGACACCCAAGTACTCACATTTGAAACCTCTGTTCATCTGTTGTACACTTTTAAGGCTTTAGTTTCGAAAAATATTTATTCAGAGCACCTTTACACCTACTAAGAACATTATCATTATTTTCCGAATTCATGAATTCATTCATTATTTCATGTTCTTATCATTAGTATAATAGGTAGGGCGTTGCCTATAAATAACTCAGTTAGGAAACCTCTTTTATTGATTGATTGATTTCAAAGAGTGCCCGTGGAGTTTCTTGCCCGTTCTTCACCACACAGATCTACGTTTTGGAACTGGGCAACTAGCTTAAACTTTGTGACTAACTGACCGACTCCTTGACAATTCAAAATTGCCTGTAATTGGTTTAATTGAAATAAATGCTTTGAGTTTGAGTTTGAATGCTTTCTCACTGATTCTACGGAGAGCAGTGTTGTAGCAGTCGATGTTCAATTAAAGATAATGGTTCATTATGTTTCAAAGACCTGAGCTAAATCTTGAGTCGTCAGAGCTTTAACGATCTCAACTTTGTAAGGCAATACGACTTTACAGTGGATTGTATCTATCTTTCTACTATACGTTTGTTGAAGCCTTGATTGACTATTATATAGATTACTACTAGATTTGTCCGATAAATTGATTAAATTAGTATTTTTTTGAACATCGGTAGATATTCGGTGAGAAGATGAATGAAAGGCGACTAAAAACGTATTTACAAGGCAGATGTAAGTGGAAACGCCGGGAGGGGAGGCCCCGGAAGGACACAAATATTAACCTTATTGGTGATGTTCTTCAAAAAGGTCAGATGCGTAGTACTCGCAACTGGCGTGCGTGTATGACCAGAAGTACGGACGCAAACAAAGTTGAAGAAGAATTTAAGGATGGTAGCAGGTCACGTTCTGTAATTTCTGCCAAATCCATGGGAAGAAGTATACTTAGTTTTATGTGTGTGTAGTTATTCTCTTGTCAAGTAGTAGATACCATGAGTATAGGTCACTTGAAGATATACACACCTATCGTTGTGAATAGTAGGTATTTAGTATAGGTCTTCTACAGAGTAGAAATTACACGTGCAAGAATGAACCTCCACCTCCAAGATCTCAATAACCCGCCATAACTTTTAAACGTTTGTTTTGACAGCTTAATCGTTGAATTTGATTACAAATTACCCAATGAGAACTACATGGAAGACTTTATCGGAAATCCATAATGGACAGTAAAATGATAATTAATGATATCTAGGTAATTATTATGAAAAGCGTTTCGTCCGTGCCTGACCTGCCATTAGCTGGAGTGCTGGCCCAAATAACCTGGGTGACACGTTAGGGCTGGCACCGTTGGAGTTTTTAAAGGGATGAAAATGTTGTTAGACATTTTTTTTTTTGTGTCAAAGTGTACAGCTCTTGAGCAGGGATTGAATATAGATAGGTCTGTAATATTATGATAACAATCTTAGTTACTACTTACTTACTTATTTTGACTAATCATTTGTAATAAAGTTAATAAATAGCGAAGTGGCAAATAGTTTGGTTAAGATAAAAAAAAACCGGCTAAGTGCGTGTCGAACCACGCACAATGAAGGGTTCCTTAGTTGAAAATAATTTATCCCAAAAAAAATTATATGTGATAAAATTACAAATTTACAATTTTTGGACATTTTCCTTTATTTGTGTTTCCTATAGGTTTTGATTTACTTGCGAGTATCAAAATATGCCGCATAGATGGCCGTATTTTTTTGTTGACTTAGATATTTAAGCTTGATTTTTTTAGTTTCAAGGGACCATAGACTATAATATTGTAATTTGTATTGTATTGTTGTTATTGTTGTGTTGATTTGATATTAATTTCAGCTTGATACCTCCACGCGTTCTTGAGAAAAAGGGTCTTGATAGACTGACAGACAGACAGACGGACAACGAGGTGACCCTATAAGGGTTCCGTTTTTCCCTTTTGAGTTACGGAACCCTAAAAATGGTTTAATATAGAAAGAAAGAAAATACATTTATTTCGCACAGACTAAAGTAAAGAGGCACACAAAATAATAACAGCATATTAATAGCAACAATAAAAAGTAAATAAATAAAAAATCAACACTTGCGATAACAAAAACAATAAAATTACAATGCAGGAATGTGTGCCTCACGTCTGTTCCAAAAAGGCCTAGTTTCTTGACGCTGGTTTTCAACTGGACCGAATATGATAAATCAAAATTATGAAATGCATGGAAAAGTCTCTGTTAAACATTAGGTTCTTAATTTAACACACGCACAGTTTTTTTAATCTTTTATAAGTAAACGCAAGTTTCTGGGTCAGGGTTCGATTTTATTGCACGCGCCAGTTTTTGGCACACGTTAAAATGTTGGACGAAAATGGCTTTTACGCCGCTGTAGCGCTTGTTATCCCAGGAACACACAGCGGTATTTTATTAAACGTTTCGTAGTTTCGTAGTATAATGTAGGGATTTATGCGAGCCAAATGTTTTTCGCTAACCAAAGTTAGTTGTGGTCATGTCGAATATAATATATTTTACATGAAAATTTAGTACTAGTATTAGTACTAAATTTAGTTTAGTTTAGTCTTAGTTTAGTAGCGAATTAAACTAAATTAAGGTTAGGTATTAAAGGTTTGTTTGTAATGATTTTAAATAAATACACTGCCGCTTCTACTAAGTTAGTAATGTTCGAACAGTCTTTTCTAAAATTCGTTCACTTTAGGCATTTTAAAGTCAGTTATTTCAATTTCATTACGATACGTTTATCAAACTGAAGCAAAATGCATGATGCAAAATTTATGACCTCTTATATATAAGTAAATGTGTAATTATAACAACCTATTCTAAAAAACCTGAAACTACCGTGACCATTTTTTTTTACATAGAATTTTACGAACATTTCAACAGTAAAGAAATACTGTTTTAGTTGTTTAAAAGCAACTCTAATTCGGCTTTTCAGTCTCTCAAATAATGTTTTTCAGGTGGATAAGACAGTGAATATTCACTTTATTAAGTAGGTACCTAAACATTGTATTAAAAATAATTAACCACAATTTTTAAAATCATTGATGCAAATTTAGCATTATGAATCTCCGTTATAAGTAAAATTAATTCTTCTGAAGATGAACGAGTCCCTTAAAAGGTTTTTATTGATTTCAACCCCTTTCTCAAGTTTAAAGTCACCTAGAGTGCCAGCCCTGAGCCGTAGCGTTAGCCTGCTAATGACAGTTCCGTCATATTGCGGAACTGCCGGTGTCGACGACAACTTTTTAAATTCCTCTCACTTCCAAAGGAAATAAAATTTCATTCGCGTGCTGTGACGAATTGAAAAGTTTCAGAATGTTTATTTTTAATGAATAAGTTCAAATTTTTTTCTGGTTCTGTGTCAAAAAATTAAAATTTTAATAAATTACTTGTGTTTTGTAACTGTTCCATTTTGTGGTGATCAAAAACAAGGCTACCGGTCTAGAGTTTGATTCCCAGATTATTCAAAAGTTTTTTCGTAATTTAATAGTAGTTTTAACGTCCACAATAAATTTATGATATCATGCAATAGATTTTTGCCTCAATTATCCACTAAGTAGGTACAGTCAGCAACAAAAGTCGCTTAACACTTAAGTTTTTTAAATCTTAATTATTGAAGAAGATATTTAATTAAAATCGAAATAGAAAAAAATCAAAAGGAGATAATCTAATCATTTTGTATTCATTTACATTTTGTGTAAAAGTAGCAGTGTTAATCGACTTATGTTGCTGACCGTACCTAAAAATAGTATTGTATGGAATATAGGATATTTCTATTTTGTGTTTTACCCATAGCCTCTGCCTATCCCTTCGTGCAAAAGATGTACCCACTTATGACGTGTTTTTAGGGTTCCGTACCTGAAGGAAAATCAACCACCAAACGGACCCCTTTTACTAAGCCCCCGCTGTCCGCCCATCCGACCGTATGTCTGTCAGCGTGCTATATCTCATGAACCGTAATAGGTACTTAGACAGTTAAAATTTTCACAAATTTTGTTTTTTTATTGCCACTATAACAAATAAATAATAAAAATAAAATACTTAAAGTTAAAAATTAACGGTGTGCCCATTCAACAAACGTGTTTTTTTTAAATTGAAGTTTTTAAAAAAAATATGTAAGTAGTGTTAAATAGTGTACGGTGGTACGGAACCCTTCGTGTGCGAGTCCGACTCGCACTTGGCCAGTTTTTTAAAATTATGTTTTTTGTTTTTACTTTGTACATTTTCACTTCAGCGCTTAACTCATCCTGAGTTGAAACCCCAAAGTAGGTCACCCCGATTTAAGACATTTTCTCTTTATAAACATTATTTATATACTTTATTATGTTTCTGTCTACGGAGTTGTGAAAAATTAAGAGCAGAATCATGAAAATAAACAATATTTAACCTACATACGAGTGAGAATAACAATTATTTTGTAACTTGTCACTTTGTCTTACAATATATTCCAAAAGGGAAAATCCATACCACCGTAAAATTGTGCACCTCCTTTTTGAAGTAGGTTAAAAAGGATGAAGTCAAAATAAAACCATTCAAGCCTCCAGTCACCAGCCACGGATAGACATAATTTCCCATATTATAATCAAAATCAAAATATTTTATTTCAATATTTTTTTTAAATTTTATTTTTTTATTTTTTTTTTATATTTTACATGGGCACTTATGAAACGTTAGAAGCTAGGTGCACGGTTCCAATCAGTCGTTTGCTAAAGAGAAGAGCTGGCAAGATGAAATGGAAGAAATAGAGATAGGTAGGTTCCCTTTGCTCAACTTATTTGACTGATATACAGGGTGTAAGTGTAAACAGTGGAAATATTTTAAGGGGTCATTGTACTCATCATTATGAACAACTTTTACTATGGACCAAACCTGAAATCACGAAAAAAAATCAGCTTATCCCTACGTTTTGATAAATTATGGGAACATAAATGTACTGAACAGCTGATTTTTTTTGCGATTTCAGGTTTGGTCCCATCGTAAAAGTTGTTCGTAATTATGAGTACAATGACCCCTTTAAAGATTATTAGTATCAACACAAACGGGATATTTACCAAGTTTATTGTTCCCATGTTTCGTCTGTGTTAATAAAAATGTTAGTGACCATGACAGTTTAAAAACCAAGACTGCCAGTGTTTACACTTACACCCTGTATAATAATATGTTTCTTTCTATTCCATTATTTTGATAATCTGTTCGATAGCGCCTCCGTTCTCTATGTAGGCTCTCAGTATTTACTAATTTTACATAAACTACAGCTACCATCAAAACATACAAAACTCACAGATAACCCTTCCATAATCTTCTGACCCCCCGACCCCCTTCACATATTATAGGCCAACGAACGATGTCCACTATGCACTAAGAAATAATTCATAGCTACCGGGTCGAATATCGGCCGCTTCTCCCCAAGCTTCTTCCAATAAGCTGCCAGTTACCGCTAACAGCTTATGTAACTCGTCACACAAGCTGGCTAAGCGATAGAGATTTTGCATAGCTATCTCCGAGTTGAAATGAGACTGGGAACTTAGAATCGAAATTATTGATTTTGGTTTTAGACTTTTGTTTTTTTTTAATCGTTTTGTTGAGACATTTGTTTTGAGCTATTTATTCGTAAAATATCTCTGATTTGGGCAATATTTTTTTTTATGATTCGGTCGATTTCTCTATTTACACCAATACAAAGATCCTTCCCCTGACTTCGGCACTTCTGATATTAGTGAGTAGGTGTTTTATCCAGGTGGTGTTTTGTGTGTTTAAAAACCTCGGGAAGTTGTATTTAAAGGGTAATATTGATTGAAATAAATATAACACAAGTTTAAGTCGCTTTAAGGAATACCTCGTCATTATTTTATAACTGTGGGAAACTGGTCATAAGGTATAAGCATGCTGGTATTAAAACGAAGAATTGCATGCATGACAGTGCATGCTGCCGTTATTACTTATGCACTAAACGAAGCACGCTATTCTTTCAATCGATTCTGAACTATTAACACAGTTTTTTATTTCCATCACTTATTGAATAAAATAAATGAGAGTTTAGATTCATGGATCTTTGATAGTCTTTACGGGTCATCAGAAGCCCGAGACTCTGACAACCATTCTTACCAAGGGGTATCGTATTACCCAGTTACTGCATGGGTTGTGGAGTTCAGATAGGCAGTCGCTCCATGTATATTAATGGTATTCAGCTGCATACGGTTAGACTGGATGCCGACCCCAACATAGTTATAGAAAAGGCTAGGCAGATGATGATGATGTTTAGATTCATGATTAAATCTACATAGGTAGGTACTACACTGGACAGCACCAACCAACCAACCAACAGACTTTCCTTGAAAGCACCAACAGAAAATAGTAATTCTGGATATTTTTCTAAAGTGCGACCTAATCATTATCAGTTATCAAAGTTATAGCTTTGTGGTTATAGCCCTGTAACGTCAAAGATCCACGAATGACAGCCGGGACCAACGGCTTAACGTGCTTTCCGAAGCACGGAGGAGTCTCGGTATTTAAAGATTGTCAACCCAAGCGTAGCTTAACCTGATGGATCGACCCGTGCGGCTGTTATTACTTAGCCACGAGCTCCTCTACTAAAACTATTAACAAATTAAAATATGGCGTCGAAAAATTCATCCGCGTCGCTGTCGACTGGTAAAGTACCCAAGAGACTGGCGTCATTGCCACGTTGTATGGCAATGCTTAGCCTCTGGCCATGTTTTAAAGTAGGTATAGTTGAGTTCCATGCAGATATAAGTCGCGGGCTGAAGGCATAATCCCCTCATGTATGTTGAGGTAAAACCTAATAAAAATCATTGAACTTTGCACACGGTTTATAAATCCAATACTTAGTCCATATTATTGGATGGTATAATTTGTTATACTCCTCTGGTCATGTTTTAAAGTAGTTATAGTTGAGTTCCACGCGGATGTATGTCGCGGGCAGAAGGCATAATCCCCTCATGTATGTTGAGGTAAAACCTAATAAAAATCATTGAACTTTGCACACGGTTTATAAATCCTATACTTAGTCCATATTATTGGATGGTATAATTTGTTATACTCCTCTGGCCATGTTTTAAAGTAGTTATAGTTGAGTTCCACGCGGATGTATGTCGCGGGCAGAAGGCATAATCCCCTCATGTATGTTGAGGTAAAACCTAATAAAAATCATTGAACTTTGCACACGGTTTATAAATCCTATACTTAGTCCATATTATTACTTCTGTCAGTATAATAAATTATACCATCCAGCACTTGAGTATTCAAGTGCTTTATGGTATAATTTATTACTGGCCAAAGACAAAAACCTGTTTCCGTCTTGTTTTCCATAATTGGATTGAGGTCTACAGTTCAATGACTTGGTTATAAAATAGATATTCGTTAAAGACTCGGGTCAACGGATCCGAGTTAAAAGTTTGGGGATTAATTTTAGTTAAGACATTATTTCAAACGTCTTTGTTGTTGTTAGGAATTTTCAGCCTATATTTTCGGCTATTCGGATTATTTTGGTATTAGGTATTTTTCCATACATAACTAAAGTAAACACCGTGTTATAGTGTTTTACCTGCTAATTAAACCACCAATCACACTAGCAGAAAATAGCACTACTGAATACACAATTTTCCTAACAGATTCACGTACCTACTTCACAAATTAATTTCGAGTAGCAACTGGCCTATTTGCCAACGTGTCCACTAACTCACATACCTATGTACACTGGTATTATTTACCCCACATTTGAGTGGTACGTCATTAGGAGTAATTTATGTATGGTCGACGAGCCTGTGCTGTCAGCCGTTGTACGAACTGAATGAGGTACTGAATTCATCTGTGTATTGATGTTTCGAGCACTGATTGAAGCAAAGGTCTGATTATGGATGGTGGCTTCTAAAGAACATTCGTAGCGATATTTGTAGGTATGTATCTATATCACATTAATAATATTTCAGCACAGAAATGTCTACTACTGAAAACTACTGTCTGTCTACTGTGTATTACATAGCCGTTATCTAAGCATTACGTAGGTACAGTAACAACCAGAAGTCGACTAGCAATCTCACAAAACTACTGTCTGTCTACTGTGTATTACATAGCCGTTATCTAAGCATTCTGTAGGTACAGTAACAACCAGAAGTCGACTAGCAATCTCACAAAACTACTGTCTGTCTACTGTGTATTAATTACATAGCCGTTATCTAAGCATTCTGTAGGTACAGTAACAACCAGAAGTCGACTAGCAATCTCACAAAACTACTGTCTGTCTACTGTGTATTAATTACATAGCCGTTATCTAAGCATTCTGTAGGTACAGTAACAACCAGAAATCGACTAGCAATCTCACAAAACTACTGTCTGTCTACTGTGTATTACATAGCCGTTATCTAAGCATTCTGTAGGTACAGTAACAACCAGAAATCGACTAGCAATCTCACAAAACTACTGTCTGTCTACTGTGTATTACATAGCCGTTATCTAAGCATTATGTAGGTACAGTAACAACCAGAAGTCGACTAGCAATCTCACAAAACTACTGTCTGTCTACTGTGTATTACATAGCCGTTATCTAAGCATTCTGTAGGTACAGTAACAACCAGAAGTCGACTAGCAATCTCACAAAACTACTGTCTGTCTACTGTGTATTACATAGCCGTTATCTAAGCATTCTGTAGGTACAGTAACAACCAGAAGTCGACTAGCAATCTCACAAAACTACTGTCTGTCTACTGTGTATTAATTACATAGCCGTTATCTAAGCATTCTGTAGGTACAGTAACAACCAGAAATCGACTAGCAATCTCACAAAACTACTGTCTGTCTACTGTGTATTACATAGCCGTTATCTAAGCATTCTGTAGGTACAGTAACAACCAGAAGTCGACTAGCAATCTCACAAAACTACTGTCTGTCTACTGTGTATTACATAGCCGTTATCTAAGCATTCTGTAGGTACAGTAACAACCAGAAGTCGACTAGCAATCTCACAAAACTACTGTCTGTCTACTGTGTATTAATTACATAGCCGTTATCTAAGCATTCTGTAGGTACAGTAACAACCAGAAATCGACTAGCAATCTCACAAAACTACTGTCTGTCTACTGTGTATTACATAGCCGTTATCTAAGCATTCTGTAGGTACAGTAACAACCAGAAGTCGACTAGCAATCTCACAAAACTACTGTCTGTCTACTGTGTATTAATTACATAGCCGTTATCTAAGCATTCTGTAGGTACAGTAACAACCAGAAGTCGACTAGCAATCTCACAAAACCATGGCATAGCAATATTAGTTTACTTATGACCTTCTTCGGCGCCGCAGCCCGTATAGGTATAAGCGCCGCAGCCCGTATAGCGCAGGCGATAATGGTCATTGCGGTGTAAGTGGACTTCTGGCCGTTGACTGTACATCAAACTAGTCGTAAGTGACATTGAGCAAAAATTATTGTTGCAAAACGACTTTTATTAACCGACTTCCTTAAGTAAACCTACCCAACATCATCTGCCTAGCCTTTTCCCAACTATGTTGGGGTCGGCTTCCAGACTAACCGGATGCAGCTGAATACCAGTATTTTACATGGAGCGACTGCCTATCTGAACTCCACAACCCAGTTACTGGGTAATACGATACCCCTTGGTAAGACTGGTTGTCAGACTTTCGGGCTTCTGACGACCCGTAACGACTGTCAAAGAATCCACGAATGACAGCCGGGAGCAAAGGCTTAACGTGCTTTCCGAGGCACGGAGGGGTCTTGGTATGTAAAGATGGTCACACATCCACGGCCCAACCGCGGCAAGCGTAGCTTAACCTGATCGATCGACCCGTGCGGCTGTTTTTACTTAGCCACAAGCCCCTCGTAAATGATAAACTAGCGAATGCTTTTCTGATACCAAAGAGAAGTCTCAATCCACTTTCCTCGGCTTTATCACAAACTCGTTCATTTAAAAATCGAACATAATAACTCTCACCAGTGATGCATAGCTGTTTGCAACTTTTCAAACTTTCAAAACTTTCAACTATTAGTTCGTATGCCTACATACATATGTTCGCAATTCCCGTTATATGTGCATCAAGGGAACTCGTAAACTACCCAGGAAATGCATTGTAGGTTATTTTGTTGGCTAGCCGACTGAAATGTTACTGTTCGTAACTTTCAGAACTGTCCAAGTTTACGGTATGCACTTCGAAAGACTAACGCGGCAGTATCATAAAGAGTTTGAACTAGTAAAAACATGTTTTGGTGAAATCGTACTGGGATTTTTGAGTTGAAAGTTGTTATTAATGTGAAACATCTAATGCGGCGGGTCAGACTGGCAATGCCAACAGCGCAGCGTTACCACGCGCTCGTGACATTAATACCTATGTAATTTTTTAAATATATAATAATAAGTTTTCTTTAAAAAAAATGCTGAATATTGCGTTTTTGATGATGCCATATTTTTTATGACATATTTATTTTCTTTAATAAACCGTTGTTTCATGCATATTTCTTTTACAAAATAGTTTAGATGTTTCACATCGATTCTGTTTTTTTAATTTTATGTGCGGAACGTGGCCCTAGTAAAAAATAAACACAGTACTTACTAAGTAGCTGTTGATTACGAAAAGAAGATGATGTTCTTGTATAGGATTAGACTATAATAATTACTAATGTGACGGTCATTCTTATTTCATCAAGATATGGCGTGAAATACATGATTAATGCAGCTTTAGCAATTTAAAACATTTATTCATACGTACGTTAGTCTATCCAGGATTGATATTGAGCAAATTTTCTTACGAGAGCATTATAGTTTTAGGTATCTGCTTAGAATTTACAGATTTTTCATTGCGTTTCTAAACTTTCTAAAGCAACTATGTACTTTTATATAAGCACTAGCATTTACCATCCGCTCTTCGAGTGTAAGCGTTATTTCTGATTGAAAGGAGTACCTATTGAGCTAGACGTTTTCACTACGCTTATATCAATGTTTTCTATACGTTTGCTGAAGTGAATGAACTTCAGTTACAGAACATTTACAAGGTTTCAGCCAACTGTTTGTTATTAGCAGCATGTAAAGGATTGTGTTTGTACCATGTTTCAGTTGAAGTCGTATAAATGGTGTATTGTATATTGAATTCACGGATATCGATATATTATAGGCGCGATGGCGGTAAGCAAACGGGCGGGCACTTTCTAGTGACCGCCCGTTTTGATCATGTGTGCAATAAGATAGCACAAAAGTGTTACGCATATTTTCTTGTGTGCGTTGCAAAATTCCTCATGTGTGCCGTATCTATTTCTTGAGTTTCAGGAGTGGGGAAAAGGTGACGACACTTGAACTTGAACAAATATAGAGTTAAGCTCCATTTACACGGCGCAAGTTTATTGCCTGTGGCATACCATAAAATTGAAGGGCAAATATCTGGCACCGTCTAAACAACACGTACAATATTGTTGCACGATACGGGCAACTTTCAAAACTGGTATAAGCATGTACAATAAAATCGCACAGCACATACAATAATTGCTCGTATAATAAAATCGCATTCAATTTTGGCATGATCTGACATTGTTTGTGCTGTCATTGAAATATGAGTGCGGTGAGTGAGGTGTGGTAATCGTTGTTGCTATTTTGAGGCAAGAAATCAAATCAAGAACAGCTTGCAAAATATCTTGAGAAGACGTTCAATAAAATTAAATGAAATATCATTTCTATGCAAAACTTGCATGCAATAATCGCCCGTCAATTTTATTGCCTGGTGAAAGTCGCATGCGATTTTATTGAATGGAAAAACTTGCATTCAATTATTGTACATGCCATTATATGGAATCGCACGCGTGTAAACACTTCATGCAATTCTTGAATGTCAAAAAACTTGAACGTGCTTTATGGCATGCAATTATTGCTCTTGAACGTTCCAGAAACTTGCACCGTGTAAACGGCGCTTAAAGGCATATCTCCGGATATCTATGATTGTATTGGTTATGCTGTTTATTTCGGATCAAACATACAGGTACACACAATCCTTAAAGTATTAGTAAACAACGACTTAAAAAGTATGTTAGTAAACTTTTACATCGAACCGAACTACAACTAATAACTACGTGGTCTAACATTATGTTGGCACGTGCCTCCATGCCCAGTGCCTAATAAGGGGGTTGAGCTCTTTGTCAAAAAAAGTAAATTAAAAAAATTAAAAACCCGACTGCGTAGAAAGTGAAGGTCATCTTATTTCCATCTTTTTTAAAGTTCTCTGTCTACGCAGTCTTGTTTTCGATTTTTTATAAGTATTAACTTTTTAATCACCTTTTAAAACCCTTCATTTTTGTACGCAACTCAAAAGGTTAGGGAGATTTTTTTTAAACATACATTTTGGGCCAAGAATCTGCCATTTTAATTTTTTTAATAATTTTAATATACCCAGTGACACTTGCGCAAGACGGATGAATCTAACGACATAATATATCATTCATCAAATCGGCGAATACAGGGGCGAACATACATACAGTACATACACATCAAACACATACCCTGAATTTTGGTTTCGCCGCAGTCGGGTAATAATGCACATAGGCAGTTGAGAGCAGCAAATCCCATGACTTTTGGGTATTTCGAATAGCTTTTACCGGCTTCGCCCGCGTGTAGGTCGTAAACTATCCCAAGGGCACTTACTACCAGGATAAAAGTATCC
Source organism: Cosmia trapezina (assembly GCA_905163495.3). Classification (NCBI taxonomy): domain Eukaryota; kingdom Metazoa; phylum Arthropoda; class Insecta; order Lepidoptera; family Noctuidae; genus Cosmia; species Cosmia trapezina. Next base: position 10,756,760 of record LR991030.1, read on the forward strand.
TATGTCCTAACCCAGGTTGCCTACCTACATGTGTGTCAAATTTCTTTAAAATCTGATCAGTCGTTAGGTGTGAAAAGCTAACAGACAGACAGAGTTGCACGGATGGATTAAAACAAAGTTTTCACTACCATAAAATTCGTCAAATTGATGTTGACTGATAAATCAACATTATATACGGTATACCTAATGTAAATAATCTGTAATTAGTTATATTCAATCAATTGCAGCGAATTATTAAAGTCCTACTAATCACAAAGGTTCTAGTAATTTGCATAATTCTTCAGCGGTAAATGAATTACTGAAATATTACTTTAGTCTACGTGTCTTGAAAATTCTCATACCTATCATTTCTATTTGCAAATTGAGGCAAATCAAATTAACTAGGTATCTTTGGGAATACGAGCATAAGAAGATAAAATTAGAACGACAGTGGGCTATGTTATGAAATAGAGATATCTTTTCAATTTCATTTCGGTAATTATTGTTACTGATTCCAATATGAGTTTTTTTAGAAAAAAAATGTTGAAAACTTATTAAAATTTAATTTAAAAAAAACCGGGCAAGTGCATGTCGGACTACGCACGATGAAGGGTTCCGTAGGTAGTTGAAAAGAATTTATCCCAAAAATAAACTTAACATAGTAGTTGAAAAACATGTTCTTCCATACATTGATAAACGAGTACGTCATGGTCAATTACAAATTAACGATTTTCGGACTTTTTTCCTTTACTTGTGCTGTGAGATCTTGCTTCTTGTCAAATTTCATCGTATAGGTTTTGATTTACTTGAGAGTATCGCATGTCGCATAAATGGCCGTATTCTTTTATTGCGTTGACTAAGGGACCATTATACTTACGAGTTTCACTTGATAGCTACACGCGTTCCTGAGAAAAAGGGGCGTGTCAGACTGACAAACAGACAGACGAACAACGAAGTGATCCTATAAGGGTTCCGTTTTTTTCCTTTTGAGGAACGGAACCCTAAACAATTTAAGAAAATGTGAAGCTTCTGTGTGCAGTAGTCGTGTGTGAATATGTTGGTCCGTTTTGTTCTATGTGGTCTATTATGAAGTGGTTAATTAATAAATAATAAATCAGCTAAGTTACTTACTTAGCTTATAGTGTGTTTAGCTTAGAGTGCGTATAGTGATTATATTCCCTCTTATTCAGAAAAGTATGTAAATATGTGTCGCTGGTTTATGACAAAATCAGGTTTTTGACTGTCTGCAGGGTTTAAAGGAACCTAACCTAACCGAACCTCGGGGTGCCTCTGACGTCGACCGTCTTCTTCCGGTTCTTCATCAAAAGCCTAGGTTTTTGATCAAAAACCTGATTTTGTCATAAACCTGCGATATATGCATGTATCCCTGACCAACATACACTTCATAACAAACCAACAAACCTATACGAACCAAAAACTTCTATAATAAATAACATGTCTTCTACATAAAATTTATTCCCACCGATAACATTTAATAATGCATAGCGTATCGATATTAGTATTTATACCTCGTCGATCCGACACGTTAGAGTGAACAGTCCCGATAGACAAGAATTTACCGCGTCTTAAGACGAACACTTTTCCTATATATTTTAGAGTAAAGCCACGTTCAGACGAGATAGCTTTGTAGTGGATGTGGGGAATAAATCTTGCAGTACCTAACTTTGGTTTAGATTTTGTGAGTGGCGGCTATGACGGGTGCTGGGCGTCGTATTGATTTTCACATTGCAGTCCGGTAGTGTCTTTGTATAGAAGTTTAAAGAAAGAATCTGTTGGCGTTTTCTTTGAGAAAAAAGATGGGATCAAAGTGTTTGTTTTACTTTACATTTTCGGGTTATAAATGTAGGAAGTCTATAGGTACTTCTTGTTCTTCGTCGTATCGATAATTCCATTTATCCTACCCTATACTATTAAATGAGCAATATTTGTATATCTATCTATACACGGTTATTGGTAAAACACCAGCAACCGCTTAAGGGGTCATTGTACTCATTATTATAAACAACTTTTACTATAGGACTAAACCTGAAATCGCGAAAAAAAAATCTGCTGCTCCCTACATTTTGACGAGTTTGATGTAGATAATGTACTGAACAGCTGATTTTTTTTCGCGAATTCAGGTTTGATCCATAGTAAAAGTTGTTCATAATGATGAGTACAATGACCCCTTAAGAGGTTGCTGGTGTTTTACCAATAACCCTGTATAAATAAAAAGAGAATTCCTGACTGACTGACTGACTCATCAACGCCCAGCCCAAACCCTTGGACCTAGAAAGCTTAAATTTTGCACAGAGGTTCCCTTTGTAATTTAGACAAGGAATAAGGAAGGAATTACAGGTAGTACGCTCCCGTTGGATATTATCTGATATCCATGAAGGGCGAAGCCGCGCGGGAAGTGCTAATAAATCACTTTCTTGAAAACGGCTCTAACGATTTCGATGAAAGTTAATGAAAGTTAGGTCTCATGTCTGGGTAAAAAATTCGTTTTCTCTATTTTCACCCGAGCAGAGCGACCAGGTACCTACTATATCCTAAATAAGCTTCGATTAGAATTCGGTCACTTTGACACCGTCAGCGTTGGCCTCACCAAGGTCTTTCATAGTGTCGTGTCCAGGTGTTCCATAGTGTTGTAATCTTGCAGGTGTTATTGCACATCGAGCATAACAAGAGGTGAGGCATCGTTTGTGTTGTGACTCCATAGTATATGCTAAACAAGAAGCAACGAAGCAGTTCGGCAATACGAATATGAAAAAAAAGGATACATTATTTTCCCCTTTCAAATCACCATTTTCAAACTAAGATAAACTTTGCAATGTCGCTTCGCGTGAAAACGAATCTTAATAGAGATGGGAGGATGCTGTACGCTCCCCGAGTCTGCCTGCTGAATTATTAATGTACTTTCTGAGAAACATGATACTTGGCGACATCGGCACGTAGCGAACTACGGTATAACTACTTTTTCGATTCGAAAACAAGTTGCAGATAGGGAAATGTAAAGGTTTAATTTTAGAGTTCATTGAGGATTATAGTTGGACTAATTTTAACTTTATCAGAATCAATTTCACGCAACTATTTCTCTATAATCAAAAATAAAAAGTTTCACAACGACCATGCCAGCCTTAGAACAGTACCTATACGTATTCATGTTGTAAGTCACTTGGAATTGTAGTAAAAAAGGCTTACCTACCTAATATCTGCATTTTGACCAATTGGTTTACAAATCAAAATCAAATCTATATTTCTTTATTCGGACAACAATGATCCATAATGTTAGTAATAGTAATATACCTTATAGCTAGTGTAAGTAATACTATTATTAGAGTAGGAGGTATTTTTTAGAGTTTGAAGCATTTTGCACAGAAGATGACCAAGTAAAGTACAAGCTTTTCACTTGGCCATCCTCCACAAGATACCTCAAAATGGGAGAATAGAAACTATCTGTCACTGTTTTCAGAATGCTTTTGCTACTGGCCCGGGTTCTAGTTACTAATGAAGATGATAATAACTAATGACAACTACTTGATAACAACTAACTACTTAATATATCTAATGGGTGATAGTTACTAATGATGATGCTTTGTAGAGGTCAGATAGGCAGTCACTCCATGTATTACACAAACCCCAACAAAGTTGGGAAAAGGCTAGCTAGAAGAGACTCGAATTTGTTTCCTATTTTACAAAGCGAATATTTTTATCCATATCTTCTCGTCGCACAATACCACAGTGTCTCAAGACGAAAGTCTTTAAGGAGGTTGCGCTAAGGTAGGCCGCGAAATTAAAATTTTCTTAGGTTTTTTGCAATTTACAGGTCAGTGTCAGGTTGTATGTTGATTAAAATATGGTTCGCGGCCGTAAATAATATGGCTTTACAGAGTTATAATCATTAGAATCAGCAATACAACTCCATATGTTAGAATGGAATAAAATTGTAAATTGCAAAAAACGTAAGCAATTTTGAATTTCGCGGGCTACCCTGGCGCTTTTGCCTTAAGTGCGTGTTGCCAGTGATGACTTACGGCACTAAAACGTGGCCGCCTAATTAAAAGGCTAAAAGTCACCCAAAGGGCAATGGCAATGCAAGGCTATGCTTGCAGTTTCCCTACGTGATCAAAACAGAAATGAAGAGATCCGCAGCAGAGCTAAGGTCCGACATAGCCCGAAGAAATGCCAAACTTAAGAGTCAGTGGGCAAGGCACCTTGCTCACAAAACAGATGACCGATGAGGCCGAAAGGTTCTGGATTAGCGACCGCGTACCGGAACACTTAACGTTGGAAGGCCTACCACAAGGTAGACTGATGGTGAAGGCCGCAGGAATCCACTGGATGCAGGAAGCACAGAACTGGTCGAAGTGGCGGTGCGTGGAGGAGGCCTATATCCAGCAGTGGACGTCTTTCGGCTGAAATGATGATGATGATGAGCAACGTTGCTTAAAGGCTTAAAATCTGTTCAATAACATTAAGCGCACAAATTGACTAATATTTTAGTAGTCACCTTGCAAAGTTCTTGTTTGTCGCCAACTCGTCAGCGATTTAATTCAATTTAAGTTAGTTTATCTAAGGTAAGGCTGAGTCATTATTGTACAATCTTTTACCGTGACTGTAACTTTCTTAAAAGTTTATTGGTTTTTAGTCTTTACTCTTACCTGATCATTTAACAATACTTACCAGAGGGCCTAGGCAATAATTATGACATTATATAATCAAAAACTGGCCAAGTGCATGTCAGACCACGCACAATGAAGGGTTCCGTAGTTGTGATGAATTTAACACAAAAACAAACAACTTTTTAGGTCAAAAATGTTTCTATACGCTAAGAAAGAGTTAGCTTAAAAATCGAGTGAATTAATATCGAGGGTTTATCGAGGACCTCAAAAACCAGGCATAAGGATTCGACAATATTTTCTCAATAGCTATTGAGAGTTTAAACTCCGTTTAAGAATTCTTCAGCAACCAGGCATGAGTCATTCTAACCCTAAAATAGTTATTTTAACTATTTAAATCAGTATGATGTTGTTTAAAGCTATAAAATTTACGTTTTACGAAAATTCTAAATCCATGTTTTCCACCACAAAACCACTCTAAAATTTACTATAAATGCCAAATCTATGATAAAACAGAACCAGTCGTAATCGCTACCAAATACTGCACAACCAGATTAACTAAAGCGGATTACAGCATCCCGGAACAAAGACTAACCACGATACAAACAAGTCTGAAGAAATCCCTTTTCATACCTATACTGCTTGCGTTTTAGCATGGTAATAGTGATCATTGCCGTTTTCCTAATATCTCATCGCAGGGATCCGAGCAACAAACATTTTTTTTATTTGTTTATTAAACTTTGTGCACTAGAAAGGTACAAAGGCAGACTTAATGCCCTAGGCATTCTCTACCATTCAACCAAGAGTGGTGGAGAGATAACATGGCAGGTGCATTGTAGGACTCCCGATAGATACATATTTCGGACGTTAACGGACTTATATTAGGTGGGTCAATGACCGCGAGTGCCATGCTAAAACGTACAAACTATAGTAGGCAACATAACAATAAATGATTATAAGGAAAAGCATTTGCTTACGCCGTCAGAAGTTTCAACACTAACAATAAGGTTTACGAGTACAAAGCTTTGTTAGTAAACAGTCCCTCGATTTCTGTCGCAGAAGAGATGCAGTGGATAAGCATGACCCTACATAATATTGCTGGGAAGCACGCTATCGTGGTGGGATAGTGGTCATACTGTGCTCGAGTAACGAGTAATTTTTTTTAAGACGAATTTTTTACAAAAAATCAAAAACCATGATAATCGGTCCAGCCTATCTCGAGTTATAAGTGTTCGAACAAACCCGACTTTGTTTTATATTTATAGATAATCGCCATGGCATCCGTATTGGTTATGGTAGTATGCAGCTAACCTTGCTGACTAAAATTTTAATACAACTTGTCACAAGACAAATATTATTTTTAATCTATGGCAAGAGAGAGAAGACTGTCTACATAGAAACGAAGCTACCATGTCTCCCAGATTCTGATAAATAATGTTTATGTATGTATGCCCAGACTCGGAACAAATATGTGTAGGCTGAACAAACATTTATTTCGTTCTTAGATCGAGCTGGCGATATTTATTGCTTTTGCCGTGTGGTCAGAGCTGTGAAATAGACAGGCGTCTTTTATTGTTCACATGTGAAGTGAGGCGACAGTATATTTTTAGGGAAGCATTGAAAATTATTTTGCACTATATCGGTACGTCTGCGGGAATAGACATGAAGACTGATAAATTAGATAGTATACTGTAAGTAGGTAAACTTAAAGTTGAAGATATACAGGGTGTGGCGTAAATACCGAGTAGTGGGTCCCGTTCTGTAATATAAAAAAAATTAAACCCTGGAGTCGACAGGTAAGCACAATTTAAAAAAAATATAACTTATTGAAAACTTGCCATCTTTGGTCACTTCCTCGTTCGTGGTCATCTGGTGTAAAAAAAAATGTATGGAAATGTAGATTCCAAAATAATATATCGATAATAATTCATTTCTTTTTTAGATACAAATTAATTGCTATTAAACAAAGGAAGGAGCTATTTAAAAAAGAAAAATTGAATCAAAATCATGAGGTACTCTAAAACTGTAATAACCATCTTATAGCACATTTATTTAATAATATTATGCAGAAATCAGATAGTGAAAATTCTTTCATTTGTGAACACGGTGGCCGAGGAAATGACCAATGGTGGCAAATTTAAAAAAAAAAAATAATTAAAAGAATGCGTTAGGGATACGCATTTTTTTATTCGACTCCGGGGTAACTTGAGCTTAGCGTAACCCCGTAGACCCGTAAGGACTGTCAAAGATCCACGAATGACAGCCGGGACCAACGGCTTAACTTGATTTCTCGGTATGTAAATATGGTCCCCCATCCACGGACCAACCACGGCAAGCGTAGCTTAACCTGATAGAACGACCCGTGCGGCTGTTATTACTTAGCCATGAGCCCCTCGAATGGACTAGAGTATTAGTTGACACAAATATTAGTCTTTTTAAACTTTCGCGATTTGTACACATTATAAAACAATATCGAGAACGGGTCTTATCACGATATTCCTTTTTACGAGGTAAACAAGTAGGTACCTGTTTACCTAGTAAAAAGGAATATCGCGATAAGACCCGTTCTCGATATTGTTTTAAAACAAATATTAGTGTCGATTTTACAACAAATCGAACTTCAAATTACTTCAATTCAGATTTCGCAGATCTCCTGAGTTAGCCTACTGTTTACATTTAGGCTAAGATCTATAAACTTAAAAAATAAATTAATACAATTTATTTTATAAAACTTGACATGGACATTATTCATAATAATAGCGCTCAATCTTGGATAACAATAAGATTATATGTGCACTATTAACTTACTACATAGCTCTTTCTTTGTTTTACACATTCCCGTCTCTATCTTGCACTTCTAGTTTAACAGCTGTGCGACAGTGCCAGGAATAACGCTTAGCCAAAGTACGTTTTGAGTTATGTTTATAGATCTCGGTCTACTCTACGATACTTGTAAAAAGGGTAGTAGGTAGGTTGATGAAGGCGATAAATGCTAGCCTTGTCGAAATTGACAATGACTTAGTCTTTGTGTTTTGACTGCGGAATTTAATACATAAAACTCATTTCCTCTTATATTTTATGACTGAAGGGGAACGTCGTAAATGTAATAACGATGCGGTGATTTTGCAAATATATCATAAAAATGTAATAAATTGCCCCCCATAAACGTATGTGTTTAATAACTTTATCAGGCAGTGTGGAAAACCTGAAAGGTTTAGAAAACTCATAAAAAATGTGCTAGCAAGTGTAATATATTGCGCTGTGTGAAGATCACTGTAAAGGTATCTTGATCATGGAAATCAGATGAATCCGGAGGAAATCTAACTTAGAGAGATATATTGATGATTGTTATGATTAAAATTATGTAAGTACTATTTCTTATCGTCGCGAATCATATTTTTATCAAGATACAGCCTTACACTGACCTGCAAATTGCAAAAAACCCAAGAAAATTCCAATTTTAAAAGCAAATTGACTACAAACTTAAATTGTCCGATCACAATTACTGTCATTCCTAGAGTTTTGTATTAAATAGCTACAAAACAACGGCTAATTGACGTAGGGTGTTATTTGTTTAAAATTAATTTTGCTGACTGTACCTACTTATTTCGAAAACAATTTTTGTAGCTCAACTTTATCATAATTTAACAAAAAGTAAGTATTTTATATAACTACATTTTGAAAGTCTCTTCATATTTGAACATTTTCATTCTACAATTTTATTTGTTTCCAAGAAAAAACATTTTATTACTCAGCTCTGAAAACTGCAGACACGCTATAGTTTTGAATGCCACTACAACTTTATAGCACGACAACATAAACTGTAAACATGGTATCCTTAAATTACAAATGGCGGACTGAAAAAAAGATAAATTAAAGCTGTTGAGAGAAGGTTGACTTAGTGCTTATTTAGTCAAGTTAATTATTATTCAAACTATTATTTTCTGGCAGAATGAAGCATTTTTCAAAATACGTTTGTTTATAATTTAGAACATACATATAAAAAAAAAATAAAATACATAACGTTACTGCAAAGCGCAAGGTTGTTTGTTATATTTTATTTTATTTGACAAAAAAAAGGTCTTTTCTTTTTTTTTATGGCTTAGTAAGTCAAAGCTTTGAACAAACCTATAAAGAGGTAAAAACATCCTGAAATTATAGTAATGGTAGAATAGAGAATAGGTATAACAGGTTTATAAAGATTTAATAAGATCTTCAAGAGTGTCAGGATAACATTAGTCTCGTTACACTAGCGAGAATGGCTTTCCCAGAACAAAATATTCTTAATAAATGTTCTAAATAGCTAGAATTTTAGTTTAATAACGTGATACTGTATGTTAATAGAGTGAAAGTAAACCTACTGGCTAATGAATTGAGCTATTATAATATAACATGTACAAGGTACATGTACCTACGCGAGGTCGCGGTCTGGCTGCGTCGAGTACAAATAATTTGTACTTAGAGGCAGCTTTGGTTAGTATTCAAGGCCATATTCCATGTTTGTTAGATTTTTTTTACATGCTTAATTGATTTAAAATGTTTTTGAATAATAAATATAAGATTTTAAGGATAATTTACTCGTCCACACTCTTAAAAGTGACACTCTTTAGTGTGACATGTTTGTTATCACTGAAATAAACTGCGAATACTCTTAATACACACATAAACTCACACCTTCTTCCCGTGGGGATAGGCAGACACTACAGAACTCCACCTGCTACGATCCTTCCTTTACTTTCATCCTTTTTAGGGTTCCGTACCTCAAAAGGAAAAAACGGAACCCTTATAGGATCACTCGTGTGTCTGTCTGTCTGTCCGTCTGTCCGTCTGTCACAGCCAATTTGCTCCGAATCTAATGGACCGATTAAGTTAAAATTTGGTACACATATGGATTTTTGTGACCCAAACACGTACAGCTAAAATAAATATATGAATTTTGAATATGAGAGTCACTTTTAGGGGGAAAATAAGAAAATTAAAAAAAAAGGTTTGTAAACTGTACCGTGTGACATATTAAATGAAAGGGCTTACTATGAGGGTCTCAAATATATTTTTTTTATAATTTTAAAATATATTTTTTTAAAGTTATTTAAGAAAATAGACGAAAATTGACCATTCCCCCCCCCTTATCTCCGAAAATACTGAGCTTAAAATTTTGAAAAAAATATAGAAAATAGTTCTATACCTGTAGATTACAGGAAAACCTATAAGAAGTCTGTGGTCTTAAAATAACATGGTAAATCTATGTATATAAAAAAATCAAAGTCCTGACTGAGTCACTGACTAATATATCAACGTACAGCCCAAACCAATGGACCTAGAGACTTGAAATTTTGCACATAGATACCTTATAATATTGTAAACAACCACTAAGGATGGATTTTTGGAAATTCCATCCCTAAGGGTGTAAAATAAGGGATGAAGGTTTGTATGAAAAATCCTATCCCTTGAGTTAATAGACTTGAAACTTAGCACGAATATTCATCTAAGTAAATTATAAAGTTTATCGTTTTGAGTTTTCCTAAACTATCCCCCTAAAGAGGGATTGGGGGTGTCAAAGTTTGTATGGAGGAATTTTAACACGCGGTCCGATTAACTCAAAACTCAGTTTTTGTACTTGAGACCAAAAATGAAGAATAATGTGTATCAGGGTTTTCCAAAAATCTACCCCTAAGGGGTGAAAAGTTAATTGATGTAAATAATGTTTGAGTCAAGTTATGGAAACATACCAGACGATTTTTGAAATTCTTTATCTGTGTTCGTGAAAACAGAGATACAGTTTATATGAAAAATCTTATTAATTTGGTTAACGAACTTAAACTTAGCACAAATATTTACATAAGTAAGTAATAATATTTGTCATTATTAGTTGTTCAAAACTACGCCTCAAATGACGTTTAGGGATGTTAAAGTTTGTATAGAAAAATTTTAAAGCGCAGTCCGATTAAAAAAATGGAACTTTGAGTCAAGTTAGGAAACTTGCCAAACGAATTTTCACCGATTTTGACGGCATATTGCTGATGTTTTAAGGAGTAACTAAGGCTATTTTTATATTAGAAAAATAATTAGGGTTCCGCGCAAGAAAATTAAAATCCATGAAATCAGACAACCACGTACAGTCCAGTACAAACTTACTAAGCCTCCGCTATCTATTACGGCTATAACAACAAATAATAAAAATAAAGCAAAGTTAAAAATTTAAGGGGTCGGTCCCCATACAATAAACTTTTCATTTTCAAAAAAAAATTAAAAAAATAATCTAGCATGTGGGGTGTCATCATCTAGAACTCATTAAGTAGAGTACAAACATATTTTTTTTATCTTCTAAAATTAAGAAATAGGGGGCCGCAAAAGTTGTAAATTTTAGATCATTTTTGTACGAGCTCTAGCGCAACAATTCAACAAATTAGGAATTTGAAACTTCTTTATACCATGTAGGTACCATAAATACTGCATTTAAGCAACAATACTGAAAACGGCGATTCATAAGGTGTTTTGTTTAAACATGGGTGATTTTCTGCAACTGCAAAAATAACCTTGTAATTCACGGTATCATTATAAAATAAGTAAAAAGTTATCTTTGCGATTGTTAAACATATAATATGGTACGGAACCCTTCGTGCGCGAGTCCGACTCGCACTTGACCGGTTTTTTCCTTCTTTCTTTCTCCTTTTTTACGCTCATATTACGAACTACGAATAACATCGTTGAACGATGTTGTGGTCGACTTCCAGTCTAACCGAATGCAGCTGAATACCAGTATTTTACATGGAGCGACTGCTATGTGACCTCCACAAACCCTTACGGGGTAATACGATACCCCTTGGTAAGACTAGTTGTTAGACTTTCGGGGTTCTGATGACCCGTAACGACTGTCAAAGCTCCACGAATCCAGCTGGGACCAAGTACTTAACGTGCTTTCCGAGTCGTGGAGGGGTCTTGGTATGTTAAGATGTTTACCCATCCACGGACCAACCGCGGCAAGCGTAGTTTAACCTGATCGATTGACCCGTGCGGCTGTTATTACTTAGCCACGAGCTCCTCTCCCAACTGCTAATATGGATTGCAAATAGGTACCTATTGCTTATTAACTAAGCCAGCTAACGTCATAATTTAATACACTAGGTACTCAACATCTATTAAATTGGTGTAAATGATAAATGATTTATTTCTGTAAGTAGTTTTGTACAAACACTTTTACACGTCAATAAATGTTAGATTAATCCTAAATCTTAATTCAATTAACGTTATCAAATTCAATTCAAAATTCCATCTAACGAGAAAGAGGAATTTAAAGACTATAATTTACCGTTGCGTGCAAATCCGATGAGTTTGTGAACCCGCAAATTGAAATTTAATTTTTGAGTTAAATGTCAATTTGATCTCCTTATAAAGCAGGCGATTTTTTAAATATATTTTGAGAAACACATGAAATATTAACATAATTTTATTTTAATGGCATTTCAAATACAGATGTGTTAGTCCAAATATTTAAGAAAAAACGTGAATAAAAACGGAGAACTAGGGCTTTAATTAAAATTCTAAGTAGTATCTAAAAGATTTTAAAGTAAGATATGCAAGCTTTGTAGTATCCAGTTGCCTACTTCTGTTTATTTTAGTGCCAGGCATTATAGCAAATTGCAATGTTAATTGCACAACGCTCTTTTAATATATCCTTCTTTCCTTCCACATTTAGACTTGAGTTATTGAGTTCGTGTTTCGCATAACAAATTACTGCTACGCCGTAGCCACGTAGCACCGTAGGCGCCTACGCTTTGCTACGAATGAAAAACTTTTGAAATTTTGTGCTGACTTTAGTTTTGGTAGTAGGCGATGTTTAATTTCGTCCGTGAATTTGTGTTTTGTTTGAAGAGCCATTTGTTTGCGTCAGACTTGATTTTTGATCTTATAGAAAAAACGTTCTAGAGCTTTTTTACAATAGTTTCTTATTTTCCATAAAGAACTTTATGTCGGGCGTTTTATTTAGAGGTGGAAAGCTTTCAATTGAAATAAAAAACAAACATGTTTTTAATATCCATGAAACTGGCTCTATTTGACAGATAACTTTATGGCATTAACGTTTGAATATGATTTCAGGTATGTAGCCACCGCCTCTGACGCGAAGGTCTAAATTGCTGAAAGCTTATTTTTTTTATTGACTTAATTTACTGAAAGAAACATTTACAGATATATAATTAAAAGTTCAAAGACCTATCAACTGGTCGATCTCAGTCATCTACAATACCTAATGTTTAAAGTACAACACTAGTTAAATATTAATCTTTTATTTTGAACCAAAACTGCAACCATTCAAAAAGATTATTCCTTTAATATGCATAGTTCTAGTAGAGCTAATATCAAAATTAACGCAAGCATCGTTAGCTGCGCACATTTGTTCTCATAATGCTCATAATACTTTACCCAAATGGGTTGGTAAGACTGCCTAATACTATGTGGTTGCCTAGTACTGGCTGGTCTGGGTAAATATAACATTTGTATAAAATTCAAACGTTACCTATATTCAAACGTCTCTTAAATTATGTTGCGTTACAGTTTTGAAGGTAAATAAAGGCTATTTTTCTATGCTTAGTAATAATGATGTCCCCACATAATAATAATCCTTAATCACACTAATATTATTAAGGCGAAAGTTTGTGAGTGTGTGTGTGTGTATGTTTGTTGCTTCTTCACGCTTAAACGGCTTGGCCGATTTGGATGAAATTTGGTATGTAGATAGCTTATACCCTGAATTAGCACAGGGGCTTTTTATGGCATAGGATTTTTTATACCGGTTTACGCTGGTGAAACCGCAGTAATATTATAAATGCGAAAGTGAGTTAGTTTATTTGTTAAGCTTTAACGCTAAAACGGCTGAATGGATTTGGATGAAATTTGGCACAGGTAGACCATGATCGGGATTAGGATATAGGATACTTTTGTTCCGCGGTAATACGTTCCCGTGGGATAATTTTCGACCGCCACGAAAAGCTAGTGAATAATAATACCCGCCCATCACTGTCCCAATGCAGGACAAAGGTTTCTTCTCATCCAGAGAAGAAGAAGGAGAGCTATCCATCCCTTATGTTGCACCTGCCATGTTTTGTATCTGCATCACCCTAAGTTTGACTGGTAGAAAATTCCTCAGGCATTAAGTCCACCTTTGTATAGTATTGTTTTGCTTGTGCATAAAAGTTTCATATAAATAAAAACATGTATCATCACGCCTGTAATCCTCCAAGGGTTAGGCAGAGTAAAATTGAAATTGATTATTAAAATAATTGACTTAGGAGCTAGAAGTAGGTATATATAATAATTGGATTCTACCTATGGTCGGACTTTTAATTGGCTGCAGTAAACTGACATTTCTAATGTCATTTTTACTGTCATTTCGCTGTCAAATGGGAACATTTTTTAACGAAATGACAGATAAGAAGTGTTTGTAAGAAGTGAAAGTCCGAGCACAGGAATAAACCTATATCTCAGGTATCTCACTCTAGTGCTTATAGTATCTAAGATTCCATAAACAAATAGCAAATAACTTATCTAGGTAGCATTATAGTTTCATTAGGTGTACCTAAAGTGCATCCACATTTCGCTAGTAAATTTTAAATCCCGTGTAATAGGGACGAATGTATTGGTGGTCGCCGGAGCTGACGGCTCTGCGCGAGGCGTGCGTCGCCGCGCGACGCCTGTACACCAGGCACCGCAGGCTCCGTATCCGCCCTCCGGATACGGAAGCCATTCAGGCGGAGCTGTACGAGGGGTACAGAGCGGCGAAGACCGCCCTCCGAGCGGAGATCTTGCGGTCCAGGGATCTGGGCCGCGAGGAGTCGCTGGAGACTCTGAACAGAGACCCATGGGGGCGCCCCTATAAGATGGTGCGGGAGAAACTCCGCCATGGGCGCCCCCGCTGACGCAGAGTCTCCGGCCCGAGCTCGTGGAGGACGTGGTGAGCGCTCTGTTCTTTTCGCGAGGGGAACATACTCCCCCGCCTATGGCTCCGCCTCATGCGGTGCCCGCTGCGGACCATGACACCGACGACGACGATGATGCTCCGGAAGTGACCGAGGTAGAGTTGAGAGCGGCGGTACGTAGGCTCAGTGCCAAAAATACCGCCCCAGGACCCGACGGCTTACCTGGAAGAGCCTGGGTTCTGGCCTTTGGGGCTCTTGGGCCTCGACTAGGGGGGCTCCTAAGCGCATGCTTGGAGAGGGGCCAGTTCCCAGTTCGCTTGAAGACGGGGAAACTGGTCCTCATTAAGAAGCCGGGGCGCCCTGCGGACTCTCCGTCCGCTTACCGACCCATCGTGCTGCTCGACGAGGTGGGCAAGCTCTTTGAAAGAGTTATTGCAGACCGCCTCGTCGGGTGGCTGGTGCAGGAGGGGCCGGATTTGGCGGAGAGCCAGTTTGGTTTCCGCAAGGGGCGCTCCACGGTGGACGCCATCATGCGCGTGCGAGCCCTCACGACGGGGGATGCAGTGGCCCGGGGTGGGGTCGTCTTGGCGGTGTCCCTAGACATCGCCAACGCCTTTAATACCCTGCCCTGGAGTTGCATCAGGGAGGCATTCCGGTATCACCGGATGCCGACCTACCTCTGTCGAGTGGTCGAGGCCTATCTGACGGACAGGGCCGTCATCTACCCCGGTCATCAGGGAGAGTGGAACCGGCGAGAGATGTCGTGCGGTGTCCCACAGGGATCGGTCCTGGGGCCGCATTTGTGGGACATCGGTTACGACTGGGTGCTGCGCGCCGACCTCCCTAACGGCGTCAGCGTAGTATGTTACGCTGACGACACGCTGGTCCTGGCGCAAGGGAGGTCGCAACAGGCGGCGGCTGACTTAGCGACACGCGGGGTTGCGATAGTCGTGGAGAGGATCCGGCAGTTGGGACTCGAGGTGGCCCTGCACAAGTCCGAGGCCATGTGTTTTCATGGTCCTCGGAATGCGCCACCGTCGGGTTCCGAAATAACGGTGGGAGGGGTTCACATCGGAGTCGGGTCGACGATGAAGTACCTGGGACTCGTCCTCGACAGCCGGTGGAACTTCGTGGAGCATTTCCGACGTTTGGCTCCCAGACTGGCACGGGCTGGGGCTGCCTTGAGGCGGCTCCTGCCCAATCTGGGGCGTCCAAACGCCTCCTGCCGGAGGCTCTACGCGGGGGTAGTGCGGTCCATGGCCCTTTACGGAGCACCGGTGTGGGCGCGTTCCCTAAGGCTGGGACCAGCCGGCAGGTTGAACGCGTCCCAGAGGGTCATGGCCATCCGGCTAGTCCGGGGATACCGCACGGTCTCCCGGGAGGCGGCGAGCCTCCTTGCCGGATTGCCGCCGTGGGATCTGGAGGCAAAGGTCCTCGCGCACGTGTGGGAGTGGCGCGAGGAGGCGAAGCGCCGGGGCGTAACTCCGCTGCCGCGAGAAATCACGGTACAGCGGACAGAGCTCCGGCGGGATCTCATGGCGGCATGGAGAGCGCGACTGTCGCAACCCAGCGCTGGGCACGCCACAATTGCGGCGATAAGTCCCCTCTTTGAGGAGTGGTTAGAGAGGCGCCACGGCGTTCTCACCTTCCGCCTGACGCAGGTCCTCACCGGACATGGTTGTTTCGGGAGGTTCCTGTTTCGCATAAGGCGGGAGGAAACGCCCGGGTGTTACCATTGTGTGGATCGCCCGGAGGACACGGTGGAGCATACAGTGGAGGTCTGCCCGGCTTGGGCAGAGCAACGCCGTGTTCTCACGGAGGCGATCGGCGGCGGCGATCTCTCGCGTCCGAGCCTGGTCCAGGCCATGGTGCGGAGCGAGAGTGCATGGGAGGCCGTCACCTCCTTCTGCGAAGCAGTGATGCTCGCGAAGGAGGAGGCGGAACGCGTGAGGGAGAGGCAGCCTCACGCCCTCAGTCGCCGCAGGAGACGCCCTGGGCGGCGGGAATCGCGGGGCGATTTCCGGCCACCGTAGGCGCGGGCCTGCGGACGGTGAGCAGCGGGTAGCTCGCCATCCGGTAAGGACCAGGCCCGAGTCGACGGCGCGTTGTGTTCCACGCGCGCCTCAAAGAGATGTCAGCAAGTGACGGGGTCCAATAGGGCCGACGCCGCTGGGGTCGCGGGTTGTCTGAAGAGGTTACCGCGGCCCTGGCATAGGCAACTGAAGGAACACGGGTGGGTTTTAGTCAGTAAAAGTCTAACACGCCCTCCCGCTCCACCCAGAGCGGGAGAAGTTATTTGATGATTTCCCACCCTCAAAAAAAAAAATAGGGACGAATAATGTCCAAGATAAACTCAAAAAGTACATATGAATTGAAAAAGTCACATTGTGCTTGCCCGGATTTGAACCTACAACCTAATGCATAAAAGATGAGGCGTTAACAATTTCCTACATACAATGTCTAAAAAAATTCCCACACAAAATACTCCCACAAAAAAAATACTTACATTGTTTATAAAATCACGTAAAATTTTCATGACGAACGGTTGGCAACACTGTTTGATCCAATAAAAAATCACTGAGTTGAGAAAACATAGTACATCACGCAAAACAAAAGACTACATTATATTGTCTTTGTTAACATTTCAATGAGATAAGTACTTTATAAAAAAAAAACAACATTTTAAATTACCTCCTTGTTCTTAAAAAACAAAAGGTAACTTGTGAAGGCGCAACCTTCGTATCGGCACAGGCCGAAAGCGATACACCCTCGGCTTAATAAAGGGAGGATTAAAAAAACACGCTCGTCTCGTTACGTTAACGTTCCTTGAAATAACGAAACTCGTTATTCATGAGTCCTCACGATACAAGTCCCGAATACATAATTCAGTTGAAAAATTTCGTTATTTTCAGTTCTCAGTATTTTTTCAACCGTTTGCTTCAATATTTTTTATTTATTTGCGTCTCATTTTATTTATAAGGATGGATTCAGAAACCCTAAGAAGGTTTTTGAATTTGAGCGCCTAGATACTCGAGTGTTCCACAAAAGTATTTAGATTTGTTGGATGGTATGTCTTATGATTTCCTATAAAAACAACTGCAAAAAAAATTTTGCGACAATAATTTTTTTTTCACAAAACAGTGTTTTGTCTTCTTCTTTCAAACTCAAATCATAATTGGACAGAAATTGACTAAACACTATTTTAACTAAAATATGTTTGATAAAGTTATAGTTTTTTTATGAATAATAAGGAGGTAAATCTTTTTCAAAACATCATAATACTAAAACAAACCAAATAATGCTAAATACTAGAACAATATTTCAATTAAAAAACAAATTGTTTCTTCAGTCTTTAATTCCACGTTAATACTCTCGTATTTTATATATGCTTAACCATTAACATTATAATTATTACCAAGTTCGCAGTTACACGGTTTTAGTAGGCTATCAACTCGAGGAGATTACTGATAATATAATTTAAGTTGCTAGACAGGCCCGTTCGTAACAGATTGAATAGTTGTCCCGAAGATTTGATGTTAATCAGGAACTTCCTAATGCTTACTTGGCCTAATTTATGAGTTGGTGATAGTTGTAGATTTAGGTGAAACTGTAGGGACTGAAATTAGAGGAATGAGAAAAAGTCGTGAGGAAAGTTTTGAGCATGAATATGGATGGCTAAAGTTATAGTACATCTCGTTACCATAACACAAGCATTAGGTTGCTTAGCTTGCGACTAGATGGCGTTGTGTGAAATGTCCAAGGATAATAAATATTATTATAGTGAAGACAAAAGAAACAATGGATGGACTGTGTGAATGATGAAATGGTTAGAAAGGGGTTTCAGTAGTAACCCCTTTCTAACCATTTCATCATTCACACAGAGAGTATGGTAGAAAATTATATGTTACGCGAACCCCGATTAAATTGGGATAAAGGTAAGATGATGATTTAAGGCCGAGATTAATACAATAAATTGGATTAGCATTATGGCGGGAATACACAAGCCTGTAGCTTGTACACAAAAACCGGTTAAGAGCGAGTCAGACTCGAGCACCGAACAGGAACAATAAAACGATGTATTTAAAGACATCGTTTTATTTTTCCTGTAATCTTTACATAAACTTCTATCACATAGAATAATTTCAGATATTTCTCTATGCAAACTTTGGAGAAGAGGGGGGGGGGGGGGCAGTATTTTTAAGATCCAATTTCAATCCCTGTTGCGAAAAAACAAAAAAATATTTTTATTTCTTTCTTATTTGCAAAACAGTTGGAAAACGTCGTATAAAACTGTTCCAAATTTCGTTCCAAGACGGTCAGACAGATAGACAGACAGACTGAGTCGCACCATAAGGGTTCCTTTTTATCATTTTGATACGGAACCCTAACTATGCAAGTAGCTGGTATGCCATTGTGACATTCACCAATCACAAGTTGTTATGGCACACGGCTTGCAAGCTACTTGCATACTTTTGTGCAAGTTACTGGCATGCGTATTCTCGCTTTTATTTGTGTCACTGTCGCACGACTGTCAAACTACAAGTGCAAGATAGAGGTGGGGACATTATACTACTAGAGCCAACACTAAGTAATGTTTATTATTTTGGACCTAAAATGTGTAGAGGTCAAAGTTAAAGCAAAGATAACGATACATACATACTTAAGTCATATCAGATAATTATATGATCAATAGAATTTTATATCTGCTCACAAAACAAGTACCTATTTTATTCTAGAACTAGCATTTTTCGCCTAGAAAACCTCCAATATTGCTCACTATCCCTACTTTTTCAACCAACAAATCATTTTCAAAACATGTGATAACCATCTGTTTGTCAAGTACCAAGATGTATGGCCTAATAACGTTTTCCCGATACCGAGCAATATAGCCCCGATATTGGACAAGCGGTAAGAATAGCAATCAGCTGGGGAACACGGATGGAAACTAGGTATCTGCATTATAGGGCGAATGACGTGAGCGGAATACTGGTGCGGACGATGATCGATATCTGGTGATCTGGGTAATAGTCCGGGGATTTTGTATCTTTAGATAGGTATATCATATGCCTAGCCTTTACCCAACTATGCTGGGGTGCAGCTGAATACCAGTATTTTACACCAGCGACTGCCTATCTGACCTCCACAACACTGGATATCTGACTGGTTGTCAGACTTTCGGGATTTTGACGACCCGTAACAACTGTCAAAGATCTACAAATGACAGCCGGGACCAACGGCTTAACGTGCTTTCTGAGTCACGGAGGGGTCTTGGTATGTAAAGATGGTAACCTATCCACGGACCAACCACGGCAAGCGTAGCTTAACCTGATCGATCGACCCGTGCGGCTGTTACTACTTATAGAGATAGATCGTATAATTTAAAATTGCAGAGCACCTGAGAGCACCCCTCTACTGCTTGTTACGTAAGTACATTTTTCAATTGTTTGTACTGAAAATGTAGTGGAAGGGGGCGCAATTTTAATTTAGATGATCTTTAGATGTAACTTATATCTATAAGAGAGTCAGAGAATGTACAAGTAAACTATTTATTGCAATGGGGAGAGATTGTGAGAATATCTACAAGCTAACGAGCTGCACAATAATTAGTGTTCAAGTTTATTAAGAAGACAATATTCCTGATTATTGATTTTGTTTATTATTTTCACAGGCGTGTCTATTTTTATTAGCCTCATCAGATTTTATTACTATACTTTTTAAATAATATTATTACCCTTAAGATGAAACCTTTGACTAAATAGCTTAAAAATAAATAAAAACCGGTCAAGAGCGAGTCGGACTCGCGCACCGAGGGTTCCGTTCCGATTTCTGAAAAAGTGTGCTATTTAGAGACATCGTTTTATTTTTCCTGTAATCTTTACATAAACTTCTATTTTTCTCTTTGCAAACTTCGGAGATAAGGGGGGGGAAACGGTATTTTTTTTGTACATTTTTCATCAAAAGTCAAAAACTATGCGGCCTAAAAAACAATAAAAAAATGTTTGAGAATGTGCAAACAACGTTCTTTCATATGATGCCCCACATGCCCTAGTCGCCCCACTTTGAATTTAAGACCCTGTTGCAAAAAAAACAAATATTTTTGTGTCTTTCTTATTTGTAAAATAGTTGGGTAAACGTCATTTAAAACTACCTATTCTAAATTTCAAGTTGATAGCATTGGTAGTTCTTGAGATATCCAGCTGTGACAGACAGACAGACAGACAGACAGACAGACAGACAGACAGATATACAGACAGACAGACAGACTGAGTGACACCATAGGGGTTCCTTTTTTACCATTTTGGTACGGAACCCTAAAAACAGTGTTACCTACAAATGAAACTGCCATTTAACCTTGCAAAGATTTGCCAATTCAGTGAATCTAAAGATTTTATTTGAAGAACGATTACTTTGATGTTTAATCACTTAGTTGATGAATGCGGTGGCTTATTTAATATAGAAACGTACTTACCTACGTAGACAGGTATCTAGATAAATCTAGGTTCTAATTTTAGGAGAATCTCAAGGGTATTCGTACATTGACACGTATTTACGTAACGTAAATAAGGATTGATAATCTCCTGAGTGTATCTATAGGTTAAGGTTATATCTAAAGGTTAGAATAGAATTGAAAGCTAATATTATGTAATTACGGTTTCTTTTGAATGTTTGAGTATGGAATATTATTTAAATTGGATACGACCACTATCGCTAATAAAGTTAGCGATAGAGATTTACAATAACTATTAAGAAAAAAAACCATCACACAAAAAAAAACCGGCCAAGTGCGTGTCGGACTACGCACAATGAAGGGTTCCGTAGTTGGGATTAAATTAATTATCCCAAGACCAAACTTAACATTATAGTTGAAAAACATGTTCTCCCATACATACCAACAGTAAATGTAAGTTTGTACTCACAATAATGAGAAATTTACCATGTTATTTTAAGACCACAAACTTCTTATAGGTAATCCTATAAGGGTTCTGTTTTTTCCTTTTGAGGTACGGAACCCTAAAAAACAAAGATAAACAGAAAAAAGAAGTGCATGAAAGGACCTCCCCGAGCGACGTGTCTACAGAGCCACTATACGTCATCATACTACACGTCCGGAGCTCCCTGGGTAATCAGGGAGTTCTGATTCACGATGGCAATCCAAAGTCCACTTACAAAACCGGCTCTATGCGTAGACTCGATTAACATCGACGGGTTCTCATAAGACATATCTGAAATTCTTTCTGATGTCTATCGCAAAACTCTGCGACATTCTTTGCGTCCAAGAGCCCCATCGAGATGCATCCTTTAGCCGGACACACATCCCTTTTTTTTTTTTTTGTGGATGTGAATCATCAAATGCTTTCTCCCGCTCTGGGTGGAGCGGAAGGGCGTGTCAGACTTTTACTGACTAAAACCCACCCGTGTTCCTTCAGTTGCCTATGCCAGGGCCACGGTATCTCTTTCGAACAACCCGCGACCCCGGCGGCGGACACACATCCCTGGACTTACGCTTATCGCCGAGATCTATCATCCGAAGCTCGATAACGCAGTGTTTGCTGCTCCCGAGCGTAAGCATACTAACCATCAAGTCTCATAAACGGACAATATCAAACAACATCCCATAACAAGCTTGCAGACGCGACATCATCACTTCATTCTTCCCTCACCCAATTTCTCGCCCAATTTCCTTACATTGCCTACCTACCTTACATAATATCACCAACACACATCACCTTAATATGCACACAAAACACCAACATAAAGCATCTTAATCTTCTATTCAGAACGTACACACAATAATAAGGAATATTTGTCAAAGACATTACTTAGTACGGCGTTGTATCTTAATTTACCGTTTCTGTTTTACGTTAAAATTATGGCTCGTTGAGCTCACACCTGCGTCTGCCTACCTAATACAGTGCTGCTGCAGACGCATAAATAATAGTGGAATAGACTGCGTATGTAGGTAGGCATAGGTCTTAAGTACTTTTAGGTGTGTCGTTAAGGAAACGTGATGTCAAGATGTGAAAGTGTTTGTGAGTTTTGTGAGAGGTAAAAAGTAGGTACAGTACTGAGGAAAACTGTTTAGGAAGTAGTAGGTACCAGGGAGTATAAATAAAATATTGAGCTTTTGAAAGAGACTGTCACTCTGGTGGCAGAAATGGCACTCTAATGCCTAACTTTTTCTATCTATCTGCCTAGCCTTTTCCCAACTATGTTGGGGTCGGCTTCCAGTCTAACCGGATGCAGCTGAATACCAGTATTTTACGTGGAGCGACTGCCTATCTGACCTCCACAACCTAGTAACTGGGTAGTACGATACCCCTTGGTAAGACTGGTTGTCAGACTTTCGGGCTTCTGACGACCCGTAACGACTATCAAAGATCCACGAATGACAGCCGAGACCAACGGCTTAACGTGCTTTCCGAGGCACGGAGGAATCTCGCTATGTAAAGATGGTCACCGATCCACTGACCAACACCGGCAAGCGTAGCTTAACCTGACGAATCGACCCGTGCGGCTGTTATTACTTAGCCACGAGCTCCTCTAATGCCTAACTTTTTCTAAATCTCGAAAATGCCTAATTCTATAGTTTATTAAACTTGACTATAAAATGGTAGAATAACTTCGGAAAGGAATGATACCAGTGTTCAGATCAACATAAGTCTATACAGTATTTTTTGATGTTTTGCTGACTGTGCAATTATAGGTCTTATTAACAGACAACAATAGTTATTTAAACATTCTGTTCATAAATTAAAGTACGCTATAGAAAAACAAAAGAATCATTCGAAAAGAAGAAAGCTTAACGAATCACAAATATGCATTTCAATTCACAATTTATTACAGAAACACAAACCATTTTATTTCCTTTATTCTTTTTTATTGTTACGTTCAACATTGATTAATATTATTCCAGTCTGTTTCCGACAAATTCCTAGTAAATAGAATCTAAATAGTCGAATAATTTCCAACCATAGCTCGATGATTGACTACAGGCGGTGCGAATCGATTTTGAACGGAATTGCAATCGGAAATACCGAATCAATTCAGCCAATTTCACGATGACTCGGGAGCCGGGATAACGAATTCCGTTGCTACTCATCATAGATCTGTTACGGGTATTCCGTTGTTGTTGTTATTTGATGTAAGCTGGTTTATTTTTATTTTCAATATTAGTTTGTGTAACTGGAAAAACGTGCGATTGTTTATAATATTCTGATATCAATCAATCTGCCTAGCCTTTTCCCAACTATGTTGGGGTCGGCTTCCAGTCTAACCGGATGCAGCTGAATACCAGTATTTTACATGGAGCGACTGCCTGTCTGACCTCCACAACCCAGTAACTGGGTAATACGATACCCCTTGGTAAGACTGGTTGTCAGACTTTCGGGCTTCTGACGACCCGTAACGACTGTCAAAGATCCACGAATAACAGCCGGGACCAACGGCTTAACGTGCTTTCCGAGGCACGGAGGAATCTCGATATGTAAAGATGGTCACCCATCCACTGACCAACCCCGGCAAGCGTAGCTTAACCTGACGGATCGACCCGTGCGGCTGTTATTACTTAGCCACGAGCTCCTCTATATTCTGATATCGTTGCTCGATTTTTATTGGTTCTGTTGTATGTGTTATTTACTTTATGTAATCATATTTTGTGAATGTTCGCGGTAGTGCAAGCGTTTTGAAATTATAAAATTATTTTTAATTACGCGGTTTTTTAGGGTTCTAAATAGGCATTTTGCTCTTTCGACAAATGAAAAGGATCAGATTAAAATTACACAATGCAATTTCCAAATTATCCTATTCTAACCAAAACATCTCTATTGTTACAGGCGTTCAAGCGCGGGCCTACTGGCGCCGCAGCTGGCATGCCAGTCATCATCCCCAGCAGCGTCTGCGCCGGCGCCGCCACTCCCCGCACCCGCGTCCCCTCCCCGCGTCGTGTCCGCCCCGCCCGCGCCCACGCAACCCCCTCCCGACCCCGACCCGCAGGACCAGGAAGATGGCGTCAGATTACGGCGAACGCATACAGTCGCCGTACGAGACTACCTCAAAAGGGAGACGCAAACGTTTTTCGGCGTTCAGAAGAATAATGAGAGGGAACAAAGACGGCTGTGGTATGAGAGGCGGAGGAGGCACGCGGCGCGGGCGCTCGGTGACCTCCGGCCCGACCTGCCGCCTGACCATCATCCTGATGATGATGATATTAGGTGAGTGTTCACTATAATATTTTGTTAACTCAGAGAAAGGTTTTAAGTAGGGGTAACGTAACAATATAATTAATTGATATGCCTCCCTACCGAATTGCGGTCATAGCGGCCAGTCTCAAGGGCAGCCAGGTAAGTACTGTGAGAATTCGAATCTCACGGGGCTAAACTACTAAATGATACAGGGAGGAGCTAAAGAAGTTTACATTTTATGATCCTCAGTTTGAAATTAAAATACACACGCACAGTCATGGCTATCCTATCTCGAATATGACTTAGAGACTACACACAAATACACTTACTCAGCTCAATTCAGCTTTTGTCCATAGAAAACTACCAGTTTTGTACGGATATGCGTACGCATCCGTTCAGCTTTCCGCGGCTGAACGTATGCGGACACTCTCTGGTCTTTTTCACTCTCATAATCTGAGGAGAGATCAGGCGCAGGCTTTAGGTGCTTTCTGAGGCACTGAATGTCTTGTTGTGATAAGAAAATGGTCACCCATCTATGGGCTGACCTCGATCCACCTGGCTACTACATAGCTACGGGCCACGTATTATTGAAGGTTTGCCTAATGAGACCATTAGTCAAACCTTAATACTAGATTAATATGAAAATTATTATGAGAGAGATCTCGAATTGATGGACCTATGTCGAAGGCTGTTGCTCAAAATTGCAAACACAAAGTCTAAATTAAAATAGCGTACATACCTACATGACCTGAACTAAAGTATAGCTACATTATCGATTAGGTATTCAAGATAACCTGCATTGTGTTTTACAGTACGTAAGTACATATCATTAATCAATAAGTCACCCAGTCACCATACAATTTCGCGAACAAACTTAATGAACTCTATTGTTCATATTAATAATGTATATTATTGATCGCAAATAGGTAATTTCATTTTATTCAGGCCATTAATTTCATTGCCCTTGTTATGTGACCTACATTTATTTATGGAATTAATTTAGTAGTAAATTACCGTTCGCAAAATAATGTTAGTTCTTGCCAAACAGTATAGTTTTATTAAAAAAAAGTGATCTATTGTTATAAAATCAACCATTAAAGATAGAAATCACTTGGAATTAAAATGTTGTAATTATCTGTATTATCATAGTAAATAAAAATGAATGGCTAAATATGTTGCTTAGCGCAAAACTCGAGAACGGCTAGACCAATGCGGCAATATTTTTTTTTTCAAATATTCGTTGATGTCCGAGGAAGCTTCATAGGAAGAGAAAAATTGGAAAAAAAATATGTGATAAAATTACACATGAACGATTTTCGAACTTTTTCCTTTACTTGTGTTGTGAGACCTTGCTCTTTGCCACATTTCATGATTCTAGGTCAACGGTAAGTACCCTTTAAATTTTGATTTACTTGCGAGTGTCAAAATATGCGTATTTTTATTGCGTTGACTTAGAAGCTTGAATTTTTTTAAACCTCCAAGGGCTGACCTACGCATTTGGTATTGATTTCAACTTAATATCTCCACGCGTTCCTGAGAAAAAGGGTCTTGACAGACTGATAGATAGACAGACGTACGACGAAGTGGGTTCCGTTTATTCCTTTTCAGGTAAGGAACCCTAAAAATGGATCATGCGCGATAATTTCCGAATACACCATACCGGATCGGTTTACGCACGACAGAGTAATGTTCCAACTTCCCACTAATTGCTCATATGAAAATATACGGTTCACATTTTTCACATCAAATAATTTTCCAACAAAATTAATTGAAATATACGTATCATTGACTAATAATGTTCTCATTGAACACTTCATAAAACTGCTCGATATTGTAATTTTGTGACGCATAACGCAATTTTAAAATGGTTTATTAATTGACAGTGGTAATTCATTATATAATTTTACTCGAAACGGTACATAAATTAAAATGTTTTAAGCGTGGGGAATTGTCGTAAAATCGTTTCATGTACATTGATTATTAACCATTTATTAATTGCCGGTCATGAAGCTTGTTTACCTCAATAGGAAGTGGAGTCCAATTAAATCAATTATTTCAATAACATTTTTTACGAAAAGCTACTGAATATTTGATAAACGTAATTTCTTGCAGAAGCCTCTACATTCATCATTCATCTAATATTTTTACACTAATAGATTATGATGCCTGAGAGCTTGATTGTAATATTGAAATCAACAGTCTGAGATATTTTTAAAAGTAAATCAAATACCTGCATTTGAACATCAGCCACCAGCAGAATCAATCTGCCTAGCCTTTTCCCAACTATGTTGGGGTCGGCTTCCAGTCTAACCGGATACAGCTGAATACCAGTATTTTACATGGAGCGACTGCCTATCAGACCTCCACAACCCAGTAACTGGGTAATACAATACCCCTTGGTAAGACTGGTTGTCAGACTTTCGGGCTTTTGACGACCCGTAACGATTATCAAAGATCCACGGATCCACGGATCCACGAATCCACACCAGCAGAATATGACTATAAATAGACTAGAATAAAGTTTCAAAATCCTATCTTCTCCATAATAGACTAAGAGGTCACAGGATTTGTCGTAACGATCATGGATACGGTTAGATTTACTTCGATGGGTTGTAGAGTAGTCCCTTAATGTGAATGACTTCGGTCTGCCTGCTCTGAGTGGTTGCAACTTCGAGATATAGCGCTTACAAGAGGCGTAATTTGTTGTTGTGATTGTTGTTGTTGTTGAAAAAAAAAACGATCAGAGAAATGGTCAGTTTTGGTACACATTCAAAGTATGGCGTCTCCGCAGATAAAATAAGTTGGTCTGCCGGCTCTCAGTGGTTGCATTTCGGAGCTATGATGCGCGCAACATTGTTGCGAAAAAAAAAAGACAAGAGAAATGGTCAGTTTTAGTACCCATTCGAAGTATGGTGTCTCCACAGGTGAAACGAGTTGGTCTGCCGGCTCTCAGTGGTTGCATTTCGGAGCTATGATGCGCGCAACATTGTTGCGAAAAAAAAAAGACAAGAGAAATGGTCAGTTTTAGTACCCATTCGAAGTATGGTGTCTCCACAGGTGAAACGAGTTGGTCTGCCGGCTCTCAGTGGTTGTATTTCAGAGCAATCGTTGTTTATGCAAGACGCTTGTTTGTGCAGAAAGTCTAAAAATACATCGAAAAACGGGACAATAGCCGAATTTTTCAAGTGCACGCCGGCTGGTGTCGTACCCCCACCATACACCTGCGCCGAGCACCACCCGCTGCGCAACCGTCCCTCCTCTAAAGGAATAGGGAAAAAGCTAGAGGTGTCAAGAGGTGTCAATAAGAGAAATGGTCAGTTTTAGTACCTATTCGAAGTATGGTGTCTCCACAGGTGAAAAGAGTTGGTCTGCCGGCTCTTAGTGGTTGTATTTCAGAGCTCTGTTATACGCTAATGCTAATGATACAACTCAAAAAATATAGAATGTTAGAAGTAAGTAAATATTTAACTCAAAGTCTTTAGCTATATTCTACAAAATTATTAATCTGTGATTTACCCAAAGTAATAAGTTTTCATTCTTTATTTTATTGATTATCGTTAAGTTGAATTTTTCTATAATTAAGCGCCTTGCGTATAACAATGCTCTGAAATACAACGACTAAGAGCCGGCAGACCAACTCGTTTCACCTGTGGAGACACCATACTTTGAATAGGAACTAAAACTGACCATTTCTCTTATTGACACCTCTTGACACCTCTAGCTTTTTCCCTATTCCTTTACAGGGGGGACGGTCGCGCAGCGGGTGGTGCTCGGCGTAGGGTGGGGGTACGACACCGGCCGGCGTGCACTTGAATAATTCGCCTATTGTCCCGTTTTTCGATGTATTTTTAGGCTTTCTCCACAAATAAGCGTGTTTGTATACACAACGATTGCTCTGAAATACAACCACTGAGAGCTGGCAGACCAACTCGTTTCACCTATGGAGACACCATACTTCGAATATGTACTAAAAGTGACCATTTGTCTTATCGTTTTATTTTCGCAACAATGTTGCGCGCATCATAGCTCTGAAATGCAACCACTCAGAGCCGGCAGACCAACTTGTTTCATCTGCGGAGACGCCATACTTTGAATGTGTACCAAAACTAACCATTTCTCTGATCGTTTTTTTTTCGCAACAATGACGCCTCTTGTAAGCGCTATATCTCGAAGTTGCAACCACTCAGAGCAGGCAGACCGACGTCATTCACATTAGGGGACTACTCTACAACCCATTGAAGTAAACCTAACCGTATCCATGATCGTTACGAAAAATCCTGTCACCTCTCGGTCTATAAGTAGAATCAATCTGCCTAGCCTTTTTCCAACGATGTTGGACTACAACTGCTTCCAGTCTAAGCGGATACAGCTGAATACCAGTATTTTACACGGAGCGACTTCCTATCTGACATCCACAACCCACTTACTGGGTAACACTATACCCCTTGACAGACTGCTGCTGGTAAGCTGTTGGCTGGTTGTCAGACTTTCGGGCTTCTGACGACCCGTAACGACTGTCAAAGATCCAAGAATGACACCCGGGACCAACGGCTTAACGTGCTCTCCGAGACACGAAAGGTGTCTGGGTATGTAAAGATGGTCACCCATCCACGGAACTCGACAAGCGTAGTATAACCTGATCGATCGACCCATTCGGCTGTTATTACTTAGCCACGAGCCCCTCCTTGTGCGTGTTCAATGTTTTACCAAAATGAATACCAACTTAAACTGTCCGTATATTGAAATCACAACTTTCATTCTTTGAAGGTTGTATGAAATGGCTTATAACACGGCAAATTGACGTAGTGTGTCAATTTGATAAACAATTACTTTCCCTGACCGTACATTTTCTGTATTGTTATATCTAAACAATAATAAGAGAAAAGTTTCATCTAACAAGTTGACATAGCTTTAACTCGTCCAGCGAGATTGATACAGAATTCAATTTCCACGAAAGCAATCCGACTTTGTTTTTCTTTGTGCAGTTCCGGGGCGTAGTCTAAGCCGTAGTTTAACATTTAGCATAGTATATACGGGTTGTTTAATGAATTCGCGAAGTGAAAGAAGAATGATTTCGTAATGAAGTTAGTAAATCAAAGACCCTTAGAAGATGTGGCGGACTTGACGTAAAACATTGGATTATTATTCAATTTTGTTTCGTTACGTCCCTTACGTTGTTATTATTATAACATTGAAATGTTAAAGATATATATTTCAGCCCAATAAATGCACAAAAAATTGTGAATTTATCGTCGTCATTGTTTCGTTTCGATAATTGATTAGATTTTTGTTGATTTATGTTTTGTTTCGATATTATTACTATTATTTTATTTTATTGATCTCATACTGATGATTTTATTTTGCTTAGTTTCATCTCACGCTGATGGCAGTGTATATTATAAGTGTTTTATTTCGATTTATTCTTTTATTTTGATTGATTTTAGTGTAGTTTTATTTATGTTCACCTGTTATGCAATAATCACTATGTATTTATACTTAATTCAGAAAATTATACTTAATTCAGAAAATGTCACAATTTTGACACCCAAGATACAGATAAGTGCCTGCGTTTGCGTCAATCTGTTCTTGTACAACCCGATTATTAATAAATAAATTTGAAATACGTAAAACATAATAAAATTAATCAGAGCTCCCAATTTACAAAGCCATCTCTTAATAATCCGTCTGATTACGTCTCTCGTCTTATCAATTCACCACATTCGTCGACATCGATTGTTCCATTCGACGTACAATCGCTTCACTACAGGCTCACCAAATGGACTACAAAGCAGAATAATCCCGGTACAGTCGGGAACCGTTGCCAATACCGGGCAGTCTCCCCGGGATAATAAAATTAAATGTAACTATTCGCCGTCGGCAGCTGTGACGACACTCTTTATAGGCATTTTGTATTCTTGCGTGCGACTTAGTTAACTGGGCACAAGACAAGTTTGGCTCGCTGTAATTAGACTGGATTCCTTTTTTAAAAGGTGGAAGTTTTGTTCATTACCTTAAAGATATCGGTTGATGTTTCAGTTTGTAAAGTAACATAGAATAGTAAAAAGTCCATGTCTCTTATTGAAATAGTCAACCAATTTGAACTTTTCTTGTATTTTCTCGTGTAAGAAAGATCTAGATGTCGGAAAATGAATTCTATTACAGCTCAGAGCAAGGCTTTATAATGTGAAGGGAAGTCTGCCGGTAGATGTAATTCATATCGGCAATGAGTTATTTTCCTTTCAGAATGGAGAGGGAAACCCTGCTAGTTACAATGTAGATTTTGTTAAATAATTATGCAGATATTATCCCTTTTCAACTAATAAAATCTTTTTAGGTTTTATGATAGAAATTCGTAACTATACTGAGTACATTAACTTTGAATATCTCAATGGCACCCAATTACAATAATCGTCCATCTTTAACTGTACATAATCTACCAGGACATCATTACGTAAAGGGGTGTCTAACTGAGGAAGTAAGTCATACGACAATGAGTTGTTTACCCGTCGGGACGTCCGGGCGAGGCAACTTTATTAATGCTTCTGTTAATTCTTGACTCCTGGTAGTTGAACTTCAGACGCTTCGAGACTGTGTGCTAGTGTTAAATTTACATTTGTTTGCGGTTGCTTGGGATTACACGATCGAAGTTTGGAATATTGTGATATATGGACTAGATTGTGATGTTTCGTAGTCTGAAGTAATTATAGAATATTTGCTTAAACACATGGTCGGTACGTGATTTGATTCACAGTAATTAGGTTATGTAAGTGAGTAAGGTAGATATATTTTATCATTGAGTCAAAGGTTTTGACATTCAAACGGTAGTGGCTCAGTATAATTACTAAAAATAGCGAAACAAACAGGACCAGCACTAAACTTAGATGATGCAAAAAAGTTACACAATTTTAAAAACCCACACAGACGAACTTTTAACCTAAATCTAGAGGAAGTTTTCACGGTATAAGCATTTTTATTGGCGTCGTGCACTTTTGCGGCACAAAGGAATTTCTTAAACTCGTTGAGTTCGAATGTACGTGGTTGATGAAACGTTTCGATTGAACTTATAGATATTTCGCGCCGTTTAGTCTTTGTGGTATCTTTAATTTCTATTAACGTGGCCTAACCCTTCATGAGATGATAATAAGAAGCTATACTCGTAGTATTCTGCTTAACCTTGTATCGAATCAGCATTTAAGTTACAAGGTACAAGTACAAGTTATTCACTTAGATAAAAACTGTTATCTAGTACCATAAAACTCGACAGAAACTATTATTGTGAATACTCTTAGTCAGTATAAAGCCAATAAGCTGTTAACATTCAACCAAAAAATAATTACCACAATACGAAAAGCATGAAAACCAGCCCAAGGCGTAAACAGAATTCTTTCTAATCTATGGATGACCACAACATTAATATTCAGCTGAGCACAGTATAAACTTTTTAGCAAACAATTTATAAAACAAAGCACACACATATTTCACAAAAATATGTGTGTGCACTATCTCGATAGTTGTTTAGAATATTTCTCAGTTTTCCCGATGTCGATGCACGATATTTATTTGACGGCTTTCATAAGTTACGTCTGCAATGCCAACATTGAGCTGAAATTGAATGTAAAATAAATTCCGTTGCAACTATGGAATACGTTACTGTGTAAAATAACTTTAAAATGTTTCTCTCGTCCTTTGTGTTGATTCTTAGCACGTTTTTCTTTTAGTATAATATCAGTATACTAGTCGGTGTAAGTGTGTATATTTCAAGAGATTATATTATGAGAAAGTACTATCTATCTATCTTCTACATATCTATCTATCTATATAAATAAAACGAGAAGTCCTGACTGACTGACTGACCTAACAACGCCCAGCCCAAACCCTTGAACCTAGAAAGCTGAAATTTTGCACAGAGGTTCCCTCTATAATGTAGACAAGGAATAAGGAAGGATTTCCCGGTAGCACGTTCCCGTGGGATCTTTTCCGACATCCACGCGGGCGATGCCGCGGGCAAAAGCTAGTAGTATAATAAGTCATCTAAGAGTTTATGGAATGCAATAGAAAAAGGAGATTTCAGCGTTTGCTTCTGTCGGGGAGACATAAATAATCATCAACATGCAAACCCGACATTGAATATTTTGTTTAGGTTTAACACAAGTTTCTGAATTTATTATCTCTTTATCCTATGATCAAGATGAACCTGAGACCGTATGAATCAATCGGTAGCGGCTTTTGTTTGTAGGCCCCAAACAAAACTAAAAGGAAATAGCAATAAACGTTGAAATGCTACATAAAAACAAGTCCAATATGAATAATTAAAACAATATTTGTAGCGTTTCCATGGCACAAAAACATTGCCATATAAAAAAGAGGGAAACGTATTTGCGAAAAGGTAACATTTGTATTTCACTTCCATAGTTACAAAAGTTAAAATAAAAATATGTATTTTGTTTGGTTTTGCGAGTTACTTCTTTTGATGCCGCCTTGTTTAAATACAAATCCAGTTAGATGGAAAATGAATCAAATCTAATAGAAAGAATTTTCTGTGGCCATACAAGGACACTTTGTAAAACGTAGTTTTTTTTTGTGATAAGATGTTGGTTGTTGTTTTGTTTCTCAAACATTATCCTGCGTTCACAGTTAAGTTTCCAAATATGTAAACAAATAGGTATGTATTTTTTGGAAAAATATTTTTAGTACCCACATAAAAAGTTCAGTTTGTAGATTTTAATGTTATAGAATAGGTAAGTGTTGACACAGAAAGCATCTACATATAAGTTTTTAAACTGTCATGTTCACTAACCTTTCTTATTAACACAAACGGGATATTTACCATGTTTACTGTTATTATATTTGAGTTCCCGATATTTCGGCACTATTGCAAGCACCATGATCACGGATAAACTGTTACTGAACAAACTCAAATATAATAACAGTAAACATGGTAAATATCCCGTTTGTGTTAATAATAAGTATCTACATAATTATAACATTATGTGAAAGAAAAGTTAATTTAAAAAATTGTCACTACACTTTGACGTGCAACCTGAGAAGCTTGTCCTACAGTAAATTACTGATTGGTGATGATAGTATCTTAAGGATGCAACCAAACCGCGATCGATCATCGCTTAAAATATGTTACGATAAAAAAATCAATCTGCCCAGCCTTTTCCCAACTATGTTGGGGTCGGCTTCCCGTCTAACCGGATGCAGCTGAATAACAGTATTTTACATGGAGCGACTGCCTATATGACCTCCACAACCCAGTAACTGGCTAATACGATACCCCTTGGTAAGACTGGTTGACAAACTTTCGGGCTTCTGACGACCCGTAACGACTGTCAAAAATTTACGAATGACAGCCGGGACCAACGGCTTAACGTGCTTTCCGAGGCAGGGAGGAGTCTCGGTACCCATCCACGGACCAACCCCGGCAAGCGTATCTTAACCTGATAGATCAATCTGTGCGGCTGTTATTACTTAGCCACGAGCTCCTCAAAATATGTTACGATATCCACGATGGATTCCAGTGTGTTTGCACCATACCTAAGTTTTATTTACGCACACTTCTTGATGTCGGTAATAAGCCGTCGGTTGATCTCTCCCCTGTCGTGTTGGATTGCCGTCCTATGAGAGAGAGAGAGTGCACCTGTTTTAGACACACACTTTCTGCACTATGATATCTCCTGCGTCAATGGCTAGGTTCCGAGTGAATGGCCGCCATGACTGAAAGTCGGACAAAAGGGCTATACTTAATTTATTTTTTATATTTATTTTACACGCTGTGCGCCCGCGCCATGTTTTCGCAGCATTCAAAATTCTTCCTTAGTGGTCACTTTCGCTATTTATGGAACTGTTGTGCAAAATTTCATGCTAGACCTAGCTATTTCGGCTGTGCGTTGTGTCTGTGAAGTTATGATTTTTATCTGTGTACCTTCCCGCAGTATGTACGGAGCGTCGGGCGCAGCACCCAGAGAGGCGCGGGGGCGTGCGCGGGAGCGGCCCGACGTGCTCCCAGCGCCGGCGCCGCTCGAGGAGCCCACGCTGCCGTCTCTGCCTCGACCCGGGAAGGACAGCGTTGCGAGGCTCACGCTTACCGGGCTTTCTTATGTTGTTACTGTAAGTATTTTTTATATAATATGGTCTAACGGTGAATCTGTTGCTGTAATATCTACACTTCAAGGGTGCGCTGCATGAATTAGGAGGGGTCTACTAATTTACAAACTTTGCAATGGTCATTGTGATTTTTTGACAGATTTCCCATGGACTGTTTCACTATCGTACGAACACTCTAACGCGCAATTTCACAAAGTCCACCCCTTTTTTTAGGTGCGAAATCATCAAATTACTTCTCCCGCTCTTCATGTCAGATTTTTACTGACTAAACCTCACCCGTGTTCCTTCAGTTGCCCCCCTGTCACTTTAACATGAGCTAACTTTGATATATGAATCCAACACAACGCCTCATGCATCGGCCTTGTATGTTCATTCGAACAAATAAAACGTACTGCTTATAGGAGGATGTGTCCTGGGTAAAAAAAAAGAAATTCTATTTAGTCCGTCAGTCAGTTAATAAAAAAATATTAGACACGTATTTTTTCCTTCAAAAATAAAAATAAAAATACATAATAATATTTAGCACGCATTAAAGTTGGGAGGGTGGGGGCTGGCTACGTCACTTCTACGTAGGTATAACATCTAGTTAAGCGTGACGTCATGCAATATTTTAACCCAATGTATCGCCTTAATCTTTTGATTACGTAAAAAAATAAAAAATACGTTTCCAATATTTTTTAATGATCAAAAAATCGACAAAAAAGTTTTTTTGTCATCATCCCTATCAGCTTTAAAGAACAATTAACTAACTCATTTTAAATACAAGTCAGGTTTTAATAAGTTAAGCTTTACCAGTTAAACGAGACGAATTTCCAGTAAAAAACAATTACTTTAGACACTATCAAAAACCGATTAAGTTCAGCCCATCTGCGGTCCTTCTATCAAATCTAAATCTCATTTCAAGTAATAAATTGTTCAAACCAAAAGATTTAGTTCACTGAACTTTGAGCCACTCTGAAAATTTCATCTCCTCCGTTATATCAGTTTATATCTTAGAAATCATTCCATATTAATGGTCAGAGTCATAAATATTATATGTGGCGTCGTCCTGGCGATATAGCATCGATATTGATATGCGGCATACGTTTGAAACCTATTACTTTAAATATATCTAGGTGTATCGTAAAATATGAGACTTGAAGACATCTTGTTACTTTGTAAGGATGCTTAGATACGAGTTCCTGTGAGTGTGTTGTAAATTGGATCTTATTAGTTTACAATATGGATCATTCTCTGAAGGACGCATCCGTGTGACAGCGATTTTTGGAATTTGATGTTCTTCTGTACGGGGTAGGTAAATATTAAATCATCCATTGCCCGAATGTCCCAGAAGGACGGGTAATGTTTTATCATCACCTACTGAGTGATCACTTTCCTCTTCACAGTACAAATATTTGCATCACTTTTTGGCCAATGCCATGAATATCGATAGTATTATCACGTCGAAGCTTCTATTGCTAAATAAAGACCATTATATCGCATTTTTATCTCTTGCTTAAAAAATAAGTCAAAAAACACAGTGTTATAGTATTCGCGACATGTTTTTGGCCAAACAAAAAATGATACCAACCACCATTTAAAAACAATACAAATATAAATCTATTTACCCTCAATACCAATACAAAAACAGATTTTCCCATACACCGAAAATTCGCACGATGATTTTATTTCCTACGTTCTAGATTATTCGATAAGAGCGAAATGCGAGGACTTCGGCTGTCACGTGCCGGTAAGAGCCAACCTTGTTATGATAATAACTGGTGTACCTACCTGCTAGCGAACGTGATGTGTTCTCCAATAGATGGAGGATGTAGTGCTGTTTAATGTTTACTACAACTTTCATATATTTTGTAACTAAACAGTTAAGAATCCTACCTGAAGGATTGGGCTAATAATAATAATAATACATTTATTTTAAATGTTTTTTACATATTTTTCAAGATATATTAAAATATATTTTATAAGGAAAAAAGATTAATAAACGAAATAATAATACAACAGACAGGGACATTTTGCTTAGGGGTTGCGGCACTTCTTCTTAAACAATAGACACTTTTTCTTAAACCGATTCTTTTTCTAGCCATTGCTGTCCCTGTGCTGGGCAACAAAGCCCTCCCCCAAGTCCTTCCAGGCTTATCTCGCGTCGACTTCAAAAAAAAAAAAAAAATACAATAAAAAAAGTGGTGTGTCAGAGGTTTTCAGTTAAAGTACACCATGTCGTTTTTAAAGAGACGTTTCTTGGCTACGGAACTTTAGATGTTAACAAATACACCGCGATCATCGATCCTTCCCTGCTCTTACTGGTAGTAAGAGCTAACCTTGTTATGATAACAACTGGTGTGCCTACCTACTGCCGAACGTGCCGTGTTCTCCAATAGATGGAGGATGTGGTGCTGTTTAATGTTTACTACAGTTATAAAAGGATTTATTGCTAGTATATTTTGTAACTAAACAGACAGAGATGTTTTGCTACGTGGTTTGTAGCGCCACTTTTTCTTAAATATTACTAGCCAAATATATTTTTTACAAAAAAAAAAAGTTGGAGTGTCAGAGGTTTTTAGTAAAACTACCCACATTCCGCCATTTATATTTAAGTTATATGTAATAGGGGCGAGCCTAGTGCCATCAACCGGGCAAAAATTTTGACTCCGGGCTGCCACTGATAAATTCCAGATGGAAAATCTCAATAAACTTCATGTTCAACAGTAGACCAACCACTAGACCCAATAATTAATATAATAAATTTCTTTGAGAATCCTGTAATATTTGTTTTCCATTATTTTATTATCATATCGATAAAAACTACTGAAACAGAAAACATTTAACTTCTCATTCTTATTAGCTTTCTTTCTTTGTAACAGAATTTTTTAAATAATTAATTCTAAATTCAATAAGGTTATTTTTTATTAGAACTTAGTTGGTATTCTACTTCGTTTTACCAATTCTTTATTGGTGGCAAGACTTGAATACTGATTGAGTCTCCTTGATGATAAAATATAAATACTAAACTGTGTGCTTTCAAGTTTGAGAAGTTTTGAAAAACAATAAACGGGTAGCGAGTAAAAATGAATAAATATTCTAATGGGTCTGGTAGATGGACAGATCGATTATTAGCTACCTAATTTAAAAAAAACCTTTTAGATCAAGCGTTCCCCTTATTATAACCATCCTTTCTACCATGAATACGCTAGAGTTAATGGGATTCTCTGGAAGAATTAATGACACGCTTTTACGAATGCTAAACGCAAACCTGGAATAGAAGCTAAATAATATTTGTGTAATGTAGCATAAAATTATGAGAATTCAACACAAGCAACGCCTACTTATGACCACAGGTGGCATAGTTAGCCGCTAACCCAGTTTCACGCGTTAACCATTTAAAAGTTGTTTAAATATCTCACTGAAAAGTTGTTGTGTTTTAACTATGCTAAAAGCTCTTGCAGGCCATGTGAAATCCTAAACCAGCGGACACATAGCTTTAATGGACCGCCCTATATGTGCCCCGAGACTTATAAATACACGCCGCATTATGTGGGTTGGCTCATGATAAAATTGCGTATGTGTACGTAGCTTATACACGTTTGTACCAGATTTTGAGACGAATTAGGTCACCGATTTCAGAGGAATGAGTAATTTATAGGTTAGTTAATTTTGAGATAGTTGATATAAATGATTCTGTTGACCTATATTAGGTATATGGAGGATCTCGGTAATGATTGGTGTTGTCCTAAATCATGCGATTAGAGTGTAGATTGGCGTTTGTTATAGATGTTTGGTATACGATTCATTTGATGAGAAAATAAGAAAAAAATTGGTCATTTTAATAGGTCCGTCCTTGTTCTCGTGAGATATTTCAAGTTAAATTTTCTGGGATCCCTTTTTTTTACATAATGTTTTGTTTCTTAATATACCTACTTTGGTATAACTATTTTGGTATATTTTTTTTGTATAATAATACTGTAGCATAATAATACTTTGGCATACTTAATGCAAAGGTAAGTATAACTATCATTTGGTCTAATTTGTTTTGGCATAATTTAGAATTGCATAAATTCTTAAGTCATAAGTAATATTTATTCGTCTAATAATGAGCCATAAATATAAAAAGTCATGCACTACTAGTTAACTGAATATCAAAACTCGTACAAATAATAATTATTGGGCACGCCGAGGTTAGGTTCCTTTAAACCCTGCAGGGTTACTGCAGGTACAGAAATAGGCGCCCCACGCAGCGGGGCTCCGTCGACCTATTTAGTTTAATTTAGTGCAAATGACCTGCAAATTTTGATGTGCAAACAGTATTTTTGAGCGCCTACGTATTCAATTGCATTATAAAAATTATTATTAATATGCCTATGCTTTAGAATGTTATGCTTAAACATTATTACGATTAGAGAAATTATGCTTAAAAAATAATTAGGATTATGCTATGTTATAATTTTATACAAATTCTCTATAAAATAAATTAATAAACAAACAAACAAACGAAACTTACATGAAAATTCTTTTGAAAATTAGAGAATTCACATACTTAAATGAATATTGATTGCATGTAAACTGAGGTTTTATGGCTGATAATTTTTTATTATACAACGGAGGAGGAATTGAGTCAGACATATAGATTGATTATATCGTATAGATTGACTTATATTAGGATATAAACAACTTTTCCTTGAAGTATCTTCTTTATAGACATACAAAAACCTTCTGTTTCTTAACCTAATTTATTTGGCCTAAATTGAATTAGGACCTACGTTCCTTTGTTCGAGAATGAGTAACAAATTACAAAACCAACTCGAAGGTACACAAATGAACACACAAGGAATCCGACTCTTAATGTTTGACCTAAAAATGTTTGTTGGCTTTAAAATATAATGTTTATAGTTACTACATAGTAAATCCAAACAAAGAAAGGTGCCAATGGCGAGGTCACGAGAATTGAACGTAAAGCTTAAATGTGAATCTAAGTATTTGAGTAATAAAGTGACCCTTTTAAATTTTAATTTTACGTAAACATTTTATTTAATGTGAATGTGAACTATGTGACCCCAGTGCGGGTAAAATTACCTCTTTAGTCACGTGAATACACCAAATTTTAGTAAGGTTAGGTTAGATCCGGGGGCTGCGTTGAAGAGTCCTTAAGTGCCCGCATAGCCCCCGGTGCAAGTGTGCGAGGGGAACACGGGGTGGTTTTAGTCAGTAGAAGTCTGACAGACCCCACCGTCCGCCCCAGCGTGGAGAACATCCATGAGGATTTCCACCGCGTTAAAAAAAAAAGGTTAGGTTAGCAGGTATAGACACCACGTAATAAAAAACTAAAACAAATATTTTGAATTCCATAAAGACAGGTAACTTCTCTCTAATAATATTTGTTGTTGGAAAGTAACATTAGTAGGTAGTGTTAGTTACTGTCTATATAACATTAACACAAATACATAGTAACAGCACAAAATTGTTTAGTCGATCATCTATTTCAGCTTTAAGCTCCGTATAATCAAAATCATGTCACGTGCCGCCAACTCCACTTCGTGGCTACGCGACTGCTACGCCGTAGTCGCGTAGCCGTAGTCGCACAGCTCTCGTAGCACTGAAGTTACTACATAACTAATAAGATTAAGTCTGCGTATTTATTACGAACAGTATCAGTTATGTTATGTTATTTTATGTTCACTTTATTTTGCACTGGAATTTGTCTCTTAATAACGTTGTATTAAAAGTTAGTTTATTTTTGTTTATGGTGTTTTTAATGCCAACTGCATTAAAAACACCATAAACAGCTAGCTCTAGGTTTTACGAAATGAACAGGTTGTAAGTAGTGTTGTGTAGCGGAATGTTTTTCAAAGATATTTCTGTGGAAAAGGAGGCCATTGTTCCTGCGAATACTGTGTCTTACAGATGGATTTTTATAGTTTTGAGACTGCACTACACTTTTTCACCAACCCGCACTGCGTCCTCGTGGTTAATTATGGCCCAGCACCCTAATTGCGTAACACACTATCAATCGGAATCGGTTTCATTTTGACAGTTGAACAACATTCATTGCGTGATTTACGTTGTCGAGCAGACAAATTCGAACATATTATGAAACAATGGATTAGCAATTTGCTTCAAAATGATTCAGATTCCGATTAATATTGTTATTATTTATTTTATTTTATTATTAAATTATACAAAAAAATCTTAGGTTAGGAACTATATGCAATAAAATTATGGCCCAGTTCTTTTAATTTGTAGGTTGTCGTACGTTGATTATACTTCTGATTAAAGTACGGATCCATTAAAATGGACAGTTACATCAAAACCTTGCACAAAATTATAGGTAACTCATACCGTATTGCTGTCCATATAACCCTCCAAATATTATAATATACGGGCGGACGAATTAGACCGCGATATTTCCGTGCAATAAATTATAAAAGTGATGTCTTTTGGGTAGAGGCGGCCGTTATGGCATCGTAAATAATCGGAGCCATTCGCCCCCTCCCCCTTTTCCGGCAATATCCCAAGGAAGGAACTAGCCGGACTGCGAACTACTACTTCCTGTAAAACAGCTGACATGAGCGGTTTCTTTTAGTGGTAGCCATGTTTATTGCGCTTTTTTCGAGGCCTTTGAGGGGCTTATGAAAATTGTAGGGATTTAGTTGAGTAGGTAGAAGAAAAGTGTTGCCAATTTTCGTCAGCTCCATAACTACAAAGTGATATCTATAAGGCGGGATTTAAGCAAGATAGTCAGTTTTGACAATTTGTGAGATTTTCTTTCGTAGTTAGTTCATTTATTGATCACGGATTCATTGCCCATTATGTGCCTAGTTGTTCCGTATCTGATTATTTGTAGGACTATGTAAGGTTTGTATCTGAAAAAGGTAGCCATCATTTTTGCATAACGATTCCTATTATTTTAGAAGTACCTAGGTACTACAGATGATAATGGTAGTGTTGTGTGTAGAAAAGGAAGTGTAAGGGCTCATTTACGGAGATGCGTCGCGCGTCGCGGTGCTCGGTGCGGGCTGCGGGCCGTCAAGTGTAAGAAATCTTAATCGCTTCTCCGTAAACGCTCTCATAGAACGCCCTATGTTTGAATTTAGTGCGAGCCGCGCCGCACAACGCGTCGCGCGACGCCCC
Source organism: Cosmia trapezina (assembly GCA_905163495.3). Classification (NCBI taxonomy): domain Eukaryota; kingdom Metazoa; phylum Arthropoda; class Insecta; order Lepidoptera; family Noctuidae; genus Cosmia; species Cosmia trapezina. The sequence continues at coordinate 10,798,688 of LR991030.1, forward strand.
GCGTCTCCGTAAATGAAGCCTAAGGATCTGATTCGGATCGTCCGGTGGCGTTCTGTAGTTTCTACCTACCACCATGGGAAGAAGGTGTGAATATGTATAACTAAACATCAACACTACCACTAACACTACCACTAACAAAACATCACTTCCACACAAATAAACATGAAATAGTACTTTCTATGTAGTCAAATTCAATTTGCCAGTTAGTGCAGTGCTTTCAAGTCCTAGTTATTGTTAGGACAGTTGCAAAGCTAGTGTCCAAATCTATTCACTGACTCTGGTTCGTAACTTTGTAACATCACTGAGTTTGTCAGTGAAACGCGTTCTGTTCTCGACTGTACTCGCCAGCGTATTTCATCGAAGGAATTTTTAAGCCTCTTTCATATTTCTTCATGCCTGTAGCTGCAAGGTTATTAATCCGTGTAATATTTTAAAACGCTTTTTTACCTTATTTGGCTTTTCCAAAAAAGATGGTGAGTGAATTTGCGAAAAAGCAAAAAAAAAATACGCGTACTTAACGCGTATATTTTTTTTGCTTTTTACAAATTCGCAAATTCTGCATGTTCTCAAATGTAAATAATATTATGAAGCTTTTGTTAATCTTGTCAGATGCCTTCTTTTCAAAAATAAAGAAAAGGGACGACTTGAAAAGAACATGATTGTATTATAAAGTTTAAATAATTAGGAAAATTCCTTCGTTATAAAAATAGTGTTAATAAAACCTCTGAACTCAAAGTAAAAGCATTTATTTCAATAAAACCAATAACAGACACTTTTGAATTGTCAAGATAAGGAGTCGGTCAGTCAGAAAAATTAAGCTAGTTGCCCATTCCAAAGCGTAGTAGGTCCTATGGAGAATAACGGGCAAGAAACTCCACGGACACACTATTCCAAAAAAAAAAAGATAAAAAATATTGCTTACTGACGATTGTATAGTGTTTTTCTAAGGTAAATTATTGCGTGGCAAGAATCAAAATAATTACACTAGATTTAGTTTAATAAAAATTGCGCTAATCTCAATCTGCTTAGCCTTTTCCCAACTATGTTGGGGTCGGCTTCCAGTCTAACCGGATGCAGCTGAATATCTCCACAACCCAGTAACTGGGTAATACGATACCCCTTGGTGAGACTGGTTGTAAGACTTTCGGGCTTCTGACGACGGCCAACTTCGACCAACGGCTTAACGTGCTTTCCGAGGCACGGAGGAGTCTCGGTATGTAAAGATGATCACCCATCCACTGTCCAACCCCGGCAAGCGTAGCTTAACCTGATGGATCGACTTCTGTGGCTGTTATTACTTAGCCACGAGCTCCTCCACAAAAAGTGCGCTAATCTATTATAATCAAATTGATGCAAAGCATTGTTCAATCAGCATAGTGTTATGTGTATCTAACATGTGCTGACATCCTCATTGACCTATATTAGACTTTGAAACATTAATAATATTAGTTTGAACACGATTGTAGTTTACTGCCCCTTGACACGATATTGTTATAGCATTCATTTACAACAAATAATTTACGACTGTTTGAAACAACCAATTTTATTACCAAAACTAAGAATATTACTCATTCTTTTATTTCATTAATATACATTATAAATTACATTGTTAAATATTAGAATATAAAAATAGAAAAAACATTTAAAAATATAAAAGACATAATTAATATACAGGAACCCCCCTCCCCCTAGTCCCCTACTAGGTCCTAGGTCCCTGGAAGTATGGATCAAATCGAAAAGGGGCGTGGGCAAGGTCATTTCCAAACTTTTTAACCCTGAGAATGTCTGTGCAATTTTTTACGGTTCAAAAGTCAAACTGTAGGATGTCGTAGACAAAGAAAGTGCCAAATCTTCGGATGCATTCAAGTAGTATGTAATAGACTTTATTTATTTTATTTACATATTTGAAAATCTAACAGACTTAAAAAAAAAATATTTACTTAAGTATAATACAAAAAGGAGGGGAAATCATAGGGCATAGAAAAATTCATCTGCATCACTATCGAAAGGAAAGGTGCCCAAAAGGCTGGCAGCATTGCTACATTGTATGGCAATGCTAATTCTTTGGCCAAAAAATAGGCCAGCACTTTGGTCACGTGTAGAGTCGACCAACCGCTTGGCGATGTCCCGAAAAACTAAAAGGGCACTCGGACCCCATGGCCCCAGTGTTTCAACCAAAAACGGCTCGAACATATAAGTCCCAATAAGATTGGAGTATTTGCGCCGTTTGAGGTTTTCCGCACCTGCAGCAGCCGCCCCAACACAGCCTACCGTGCTAGGAAGAGGGGATGGTGCAAGGGTGTCGACACACGTTGCATCCCACACCAAAGGCCTACCTACCTTCCAAGGCATTATGGTCATTCCGTCTGGTCTCTTCCCATCGTCGCGTGCCAAGCCAATGGGTTCTAAAACAGCTGGCACCCCGGCGGTGACAAGAGCACGACGGAAGATGTCATTGCTGCTGGCGTGCCGTGCTATCCGGCCTGCGCTTTAACTGCAGGATAGGCCATCATGTCCGAGGCAGTCGACTGCTACACCGCATTGGCAGCGATGCGGAGCCACGCAAGGAGCACCCAAACGCAGACAGGTAGCGAGCCGGAAGGTGGTGTCACCCAGCATAGTTCCTATGTTGGGTAACGGTAGTGCCTGAAGCCAGAGGCCCGACTCCCACTCACCCACAGCCAACAGGCGGGCACGCTCTGCAGTATTGGTGGACGTATTAATAAGATTATTCCGTACCAACCTGTAGAGCGGCTCATCCCACTGCCTCTGGGAAGATGGTTTCACGGGCCGATCTGTATCCGGGCAAGTCACATTCCAGGCGTTCACCGCGTCGGTCAAGCACGGCACTTCAGAGTCAACCAGAGAGAAAATTTCTCGGTCAACTTTTCAGTGCTGTGGAAAGAGGACAGGAAAGCCGGTAAGCTAATACTGGTAATTTTGCGGACGCCACCGAGGCCAGCAAAACGGATGGGTAGTGTGGCTTGCAACCACGCCCGGTTGTCCAAGGCCACATTTAAAATGGATGTTAGTGTGCTGCGAATAATTTGGTCAATTTTGTCCAAGAGGAGTGGCTGCTTCGATAAAGGAGAAGAACGTAGGGAGTATATAAAATTTGGGCCAAAACAACAGAATCTTATCAGGATGAATGCCGAATGTAAATTAATTTTGGAGAGTCTGTCCGAAATGTCATTGAATTTTTTGATTTTTTCGTCAATGAAAGGAGAAAAGCTGTCTTCAAAAATTGGGGAACCTAGGAGGTGCTGTAAACTATTTTCTAAAGTTTTGATTTGTTCAAAACTTTAGAAAAGAGTTCACTGCACCTTTGCAAATTTAATGCAATTTATTGCATTAAATAATAAACAAAATAATAATAATATAATTAAATAATATATGTATATATAATAATATATATTATATAATTTAATTTGTTCAAAAACGTTTCTTTTATTGTAATAATCTTAGTTTTTGATGATATTCAATATATAAATATTCAAAAAAATATTAACGCCGTAAAGACGCATATCTCTTTGCCGAGATAAAAAAAAAACATTCACCTCCGAATAGAGAGCTGTAAATAGAGGCATTGAACCAATTTGGACCAAGTATAGGTATAAGTTATCTGTGGCAATTTTTATTCGCACGCGTGTGAAATATGTACATTGCATTGTGAACCTAATCGTAGTGCGATATGAACCAGTTTTCGAGGAAGTGTATTGAAAAAATAATTAGCCGAATCGGTCCAGTCGTTCTCGAGATTTGCGCTTAGAAACTCACCAAGCCATTCATTTTTATTCATGTTGTCACTGTTGTACATTCCTTTACACCTAACCCATTTATCTCCCACAGGCGGTGACGCGGCGCTCGCGTCAGTCGACGTCGGCACAATGGTCGAGATCATTCCGCGGGGCAGCGCCTCTGCATGATGACGTTGACGTTGATGATGTGTTCTTTACGCCGCCGACGTCAGCCACGCCACTGCAGCATCACGATGAAGCTGATAATGTTGACGGATCTAAGGGGTGTGTACAATTTGCTTTAATTTAGTATTACTCGATATTTACCATACAGTACCTACTGTAGAACTGTTGTTACCCTCTATTGTCTCTAAGAAGCTAATACCATTGATAGAAAACCTCTCGATTTTATACATTTATTTACAACAAGCGTGTTTACTTCAGCTCATCTTAAACAATTTCTTCATCATATCAAACAATCGACTCCTACAATTTAAACTGCTTCCAAATTAGATTGAGTGTTTAAGGCACGGTGTTAGCTCAACATTCACAATTATTGGTTTCTTGGATTGTCGAGTATGACGTAACGCAATGAAACTATCCGACGCAAAAATATAATGGACACAGAAGGGTTTAAAGAAAAACTTTAACCGAATAGAATAGTAAAAAATAGTTTGATATTCCCAGTAAAAAAATTTGAAGTTGCTCCGCAAAATACACTTTGACGTCGAACATCTCTATATTTTCAGCGATAACGACATTCTTTTTTTTAAGAATTTAATAGAATTAGCATTTTTTTTTAAACTTTACCCGGACAATTGTTTAATTTATTGTGTACATTCTTAATAATCTAAAGAAAACTGGGAAAATAAATGCAAATTCGCAGCTTAGTCACATCTCGGCAACACAAATATTATTTTCAATTTTCAACCTTATTTCAAGCCAGCTAATGGTGACAATAGATTACGCGGTTGTGTGACGTTTAAAATCGTAGTCAGACCGCGTCTTAAGGGCTAACTTTTCAATTGTCTTATAACTCTTACCTGAAGAATAAATATGTCAATTTAACAGCTGTATAGAATATATGTCAAGCTGTCACATTTATTATTTAGATAAAGGGCCCCACACACACAGTCCGCGGGCAGGCGGTCATTCATAAACTGTCTAAAACAGTTTTTATGAATGACTGCCAGCGAACTGTAGGTAAATGTGAGCCCTAAGAATTATCTGACTATTGAAAAACCAGCCTTCAATCTGATAAATTTCAGGCCAGGACCATTTTTCTGCCAACCTGCATGATGTAAGGTTTCTTCTGGCAGGCAACCTTTGCAGTTCTTATATAGCATAATGATAAGCAATCGAAAACGACCCAGTATTTTACAAAAGATTGACAAATTCAATATATTCCATTGTTATAGCAAAGTAACGAATAACCTCCTGTTTAATAATGCAACGATATAGCTACATAGACAATGTAGCTGGTAATTCCTGAAGTTCATATCTAAAGATGAAGCTGTAATAGCGGTATAAAGCCGCGGTACTAAGTAAACCACGTGAAGTTGTAGCAGCTAAGTTTGCCTAATAATCCTGTTCCAACCAGATCTAGTTGCGCCATGTTGCCAGCTCGACAGATTAATTACCTCGTGTATTATAAAGTGCAACGTGTTAGGACTTGATCATGTAGAGTTTATTAGTGTTTTTAACTAACTTCAATAAAGGAGGTTCTGTATTTGACCCGTATGTATGTATGTCATGTATCTTTATTTGTATATCCGCGATTTTCTCAAAAACTAATGAAACAATTTTCATAATTCTTTCACTAACGTAATTTAGATAGGTATATACTTTCAGAAAGATTTTAATAATATGACGGCGGGAACGTGGGCACAGAGATAGGTGGTTCATCTCTCCGACCCTGTGGTAAGGGTTCCATTGCGTGGGTTACTCAGGCAAACCAATATGATGCTGTGGCAGGACTATTACTGAAGAGTATACAGAAGTAATGACTAGGTATAGGTACTGTGAACTTGATAGGTTCGATGGTAGCGTGTGCCTCTTTCGAGCTCTCGATCCAGTCTCTCCACAGAGTAAGCTCGCACAGCTCCCAACGACCCCGTCCACGTGCGGCGACCAAACGATACTGGCGCCACACAGCGTTCACCGTACGTACTAAACGAACAACCAATCAGAGCTAAGCTTGACTTGTACTAAGAAATCAACTGAGTGACGTACTATCGCTAAACTATCGTTCGTGACGACAAATATAATATATTATGTAATTATTCTTATGTGCGAAGTTATAAGTCTTGAGCATAATTATGTAATTATAGTATCGTCAACTAAAAATGGAAAAATAAATTTACTTTAAAAAAGTAAAAACCTACTTCAAAAACCTAAAATGAATAAAATAACTTTCATAAAAAAACTTAACAGCTTCTGAAGTCGGTGTCTTCAATTCTTCAATGCACCTTAGCTGGGACCCGTTTTTTTTTATGAAAGTTATTTTATTCGTTTTAGGTTTTTGAAGTCGGTTTTTTTTTAACAAATTTAATTTAAGTTTATTTTTATGCAAGTTATTCACGCTTCGGTCTAACGGACAGGTCAAAAATGTGACATTCTATCAGCTGTGACGATGATGGACAAGTAAAAATGTATTAAATTGGTTTGACATGTATAAGCTACTGAAAAGCTACCTCTGAACTGCTGATCGACCTCCTAGAGGTCGGTAACTATAGCAAGAACAAGTAGCGAAAATGCCCCACTTCCGACTGCAAAGATAAGTATAAAAAAATCGCTAAAAATTTGTATAAAAAAATGATATACTTCCGGTGATCATCCTTATTGGCGAACACATTAAAAAATTGCTCTGAATATCAATTCAGGGGCAGAATACCTGTAATATTAGAACTCCTAATTTAGTTTTAGAATTAGGATTAAAAAGCAATTAAACACTGTATTAAGTTATTTGCAATTGTTTGATAATAGTTATTATACTAGGTTAATAATAACATATTTAAAAGTATTATTTAAAGTAACGGTTACTGACTGAATAATCTATTTATGTTGTAAAATAATTACGGGTATTACACGCGCTATGTGGGCTATGGTAGGTCATGGACCTAAAAAAAAAGGCCGACGCCGTCTCCTTTAACAATAACTGAAGCACCCATAGTAAGTCAGTGCGCTAATGTCTACAAGCCAGCACGCACACATTCACACCATAGTAAGTCTACCGGCCGCCATTACGTTACACGAGCGACGGCGTCTTTGCAGGTACTCAAATCACGCACACATAGATCGGTAGGGTGCTTCACTTTCGATATGCGTGGTGCGGAGTCCATCTTTTTTTATAAGTCTATGTGGTAGGTAAAAACCGTACATTGTAAAACCCTAGAGGACAGGACGTGAGAGCCTGAACCAGGATGGACCCCAATGGATCAAGCCTGGTCTAGAGCACACAATATAGTAACAGAAGACCGGTTAAAGTGGGCTGCTTCCAGCACTATAAGTCCGCAGGACTGTATGGCGTCTTCCCAGCCCTACAGAAGTAGAGGGTGGATCTTTTGACACCATGACTGGTGGAGATATATCGAGCCTGCATAGCAATCAGATACATACCTCTCGCATGGCGTGAAGAGATAGTCATTTTTATACCCAAACCTAGAAAACGCGACTATACACAACCCAAGGCTTATAGGCATACAAGCCTCACATAATTTCAACTGAGAACCCTCGAGAGACTGTGATAGACATATCCGTGACAGACCTCTTCGAGCAAAACCACTTCATAAACTTTTGTTCCAGATTCCGTTGATCTATACCAGTGGCAGATCAACAGAATCTGCACTGTACAGTGTAGTTTCCAAAATTAAATGCGCAGTGGACCACAAGTGCTCATCACTGGTCGCCATCATTGATATAGGGGGCGCCTATGAAAAAACCATGTTCAATATCATACACATAGTATTATCATCACATAGCATAGACATAGTATAGACTCGACACTGAGAGGCTGGATCACCAACATGCTCAAACTGCGAGCTTTGCAAGTGACAGTAAACGACACCACAAGGGCCATCGTGACAAAAAGAGCTGCCTGCAAGGGGGCTCTCTCCGCTGCTATGGAACCTGATCATAGACAGCCTCATCAAAACCCTCAACGACAAAGGATACTTCACCGTAGGCTACGCCGACGACAGAACCATAATAATAAATGGCATCCATGAAAATACCTCATGCGACCTCATGCGCCAAGCTTTGAAAATAGTAAATGACTGGTGCAACAAACATCAACTATCAGTGAACCCTACAAAAACCGAGCTGATTCTCTTTACAAAAAAGAGGAAGTTGACAACATTACAACTACCGCGTTTCTTTGGAACTACCCTAAGCCTATCAACTGAAACCAAATACCTGGACAAACAGCTGAATTGGGCGAAACATACCAACTGTATTACCACAAAAGCCAGCATATCCCTGTGGCAGTGCAAGCACCTGCTCGGCAGGAATTGGGGGATTAGTTCCAAGGCTAAACACCACACCACACACTCCACAGTAACACAGCACTACAGCTGGCAGCTGGCTGACTGGCTATACACCACAGTAATCACATACGTCTCACTAGTCTAGTGGCCCAGGACAGACCTGAGCATAGCCCGAAGAGATCTCGAGAAACTGCAGCGGTTCGCTTGTGTGGCAATAACTAGCTGCATGAGAACTACACCCAGTGCTGCTCACAGGCAATGCTTGGACTGCCGCCTCTACAATTTATTGTGCGTGAAGAGGCGGCCCTAGCCGCCTTTAGGTTCAATCTAACAGGAACCCAAGAGTCAAGCACATACGCATAAACGAGGATGCGATCAAACGACAGCCACTGATGGCATCACCATGCGACAGAGCTCCGAAATAACACTACTTTCAAAATCTTTCTTTCTTTCAAGAGTTGAGAGTATACACCGATGGATCAAAGACCGACTACGGAACCGAAGACGGAGTCTTCTCACACTATCTCAACATAAACATATCCAGCTCGCTGGGAGTATTTAACACTGTCTACCAGGCAGAGTGATACAAGCGGCTTACGCCATACCTAGAAGCCAGGAGAGTTACGGATACCCATATACGTATACTTTCAGACAGAGCCTCAGTGCTCCAATCTTTACAGAAAAAGTACATTATATCGAGATTATTACTAGAATGTCACAATGCAATCGAACGAGTGACGGTATCTAATCGCAACACAGTGACACTGCAATGGATAAAAGGACAAAGATGAGTAACGACGCAGCTGACGAACTAGCTAGGAGAGCATTATCCAGCACGTCTGTCTGTAGATCTGAGCCAATCGTACCTATTCCCTTCAACTAGTTACGCAGGTGGCAACAGGAGTTCACCCATACACAAGCGGAGAGTTGGTAGTCCTTGACACCAGGCTATAGACAGTCCAGGGAGGCTATTTATGTAAAAATAACAGGAAAAATAAAACGATGTCTCTAAGTAGCACACTTTTTCAGAAATCGGAACAGAACCCTCGCGGTGCGCGAGTCCGACTCGCTCTTGACCAGTTTTTTTATGGTCGTTAGAGTAGTAGGTATTGCATGATTGAAAGTAAAATATTAATAGAATATTAAGAAATCATGCGCCTGAAAGAATATTTGGAGCAATTTCTAAGTATGATAGCCAGTAAGGATGGCAATCGGAGGTATGAAATTTATGAATACTCATTTTTATCTATTTTTTGAGATATTTTTCTCAGCTGTCGGACGTGGGGTAATTTTCTATGAACCGTGCAACTTCTCCTTTAATTGTCTCATAAAGTCATAACATAATATAATAGAAGGTTCTTATCAATCCTGTTGAAAGTCGTTGTAGAAATACGAAACGCTTTGAAAGGGATTGGCACTTGTCTTGCCGTCTGGTGCGCCTGCGCACGTTGATCACGTGTCGTATATTTCAAGAACTGCACAGGTCTATTCCAATGCAATACATGCTACATGGGTAGGCCTCTCCGGTGAACTGTAGAGGCCGGTGGACTACTCTTAACAGTAGGGCCCGTACTTAGATCTCGTAAGCATTTTATAACAGGAAGCCTATACGTAATGCCAGAGTAACTCAGATAATACTTGGGTTTCTTGTATTTATTTACTCAGACTGTACGTACGTAGTCAAATATGAACGCGCAAGACTTGTTAAAAAAATATATTTATTTAAATCGATACACGTGTGCTCAGCATGAGATTTATAATACAATGGAACACCTAAGTCTAGATTACATTGACTTATATACTACTGGAAGGTTTACATGTGTGTGTCTGTGGCTGGACCTCACAGATGGCCAGCAACAGGCTGTCGATCTTATGTCTAATGGTTTTGGTCATCATTAATTTTATAGTAATTGATAATTTGTCACATGATTATAATGGCTACCTGGTACTGATGGGTGGCATGGTGTGACATCAGTTTACCAATACAGTACGGGGTAAGGGTTGGCTACGCATAACTACGTACAGTTAGCGTCAATAATATCGGGACGAACAGACTGCAAAATGATCTAAACAACTATGAAAATGAAATATTAACTCAATGACACAAGGAATGTTTCAGAATGAAGACAGTACACGACAGCTGTCATTCTGACAAGAACTTTATCCAACTGAGATAACGTTTAATTTTCTTAATTGTTGAGAGCATTTTGTACAGTCTGTTCGTCCCGATATTTTTCACGCTGACTGTACTCGTAATTTTCAATTTAACCGCATAAAGTGTTAATTTCACATGAGTAACTTTTTAAAATATATGATGCGTATGATAAATTGTAATTAATTTTCACTGTATTTTAGCTTGCAGTGAACTATCGACCGGGCGTGCGGTCGTTGTCATTCAGGTGTATTTCTTTTCTCTGTTTTTGCCTGATTTATTTCATGAGTTGAACTGAGTTCAACTAGTAACGTCCTTGATTAGGTTGGTTATGATACAGCTTTGTTTTTGTTCTTATATTTAATGTAATGGCATTGTTCGAACAAAACTTTGAAGCGCTATCGCTATTTAAAATAGATTATTTTGAATACCATACAATTGAAAAAAAACTTCAGAAAACAGTTAAGTTTCAGGTAAATTGTTAAAAAATAATGGACAATATTAACGAATTATAATAAATTTATCGATGCTAAGTATCTAAGTGGCAATGATTTAACATAATCTACAAATTGATTTAATGAAACGTGAAAAATTAACACTTTCACACATTTTCAGAATCATAGTTCAAGAAGACAACATACAAATAATGGACGCCAACATGTTTACACATAACAACTGCCTGAATAGCCATATTTTAGAGGCCTTTGTCTGTCAGAATTATGCCGAATAATTGATACTACGTTAGGACACTTTTCTAAAGTGTTTGCCTCGTCAGACAAACGTTGAACTTCTTTTTTTTTAATACTAATTAATTATAATTATTGATTGCGTTCTTTTGCGAAGCCAAAGATTTTAGTTTTTAAACTGTCATTATATGTTTTATGACCTCAGCGGTTTTCCAATATAAAATCGATTTTGATATTTCAATTTTAAACATTAATTAAAAGGTTTTACCAAATCCATTGAGTTTTAGAGATATTGATCATCTGGTAATTCTGACCTCTGTTAAATATTTTTAACTACCTTATTTTAACAAAAAATATAATATCCTAACTTAACTAAAACTATTAAAAAACTAAAATATGGCGTCGAAAAATTCTTCCGCATCGTTTTCGACTGGTAAAGTACCCAAGAAACTGGCGGCATTGTCACGTTGTATGGCAATGCTTAACCTCTGGCCAAAGTAAAAGCCAGCCCTTGGGTCACGGGAAGTGTCAGCCAACCGTTTGGAGATTTTGTTGAACAAACCATGAGCACTCTGACTCCACGGCCCGAGGGGTTCAACCCCAAACGGCTCGAAAGTATAATTACCAATAAGGTTATTATACTTCCGCCGCTTGAGGTTTTCCGCAGCCGCAACAGTAGCGGCAGCACAACACGACCAGTTAAGAAGATAAGATGGCGCAAGATTATTTACATGCGTTGCGTCCCACACCAAAGGTCTACCCACCTTCCATGGAAATAGAGACATGCCGTCCGGTCTCTTGCCATCGTTGCGTGCCAAGCTATTGGATTCTAATACAGCCTTATTTTTAATGTTTCATGTTGTAATACATACTTTTAACATAGGATATTATTTCAACAGTAAAATTGTAAGTCCGATCCGACGAAAGGAACGCACTGCAGCTATGTAGGTATGTTGTGTAAAAGCAAATAAAAAACAGACGCCTCATCGCGCATGCGTATTTCACGCGGGTATCAGCCCCAAATCTTTGTAACAAGGGTCTGTGATCGGAGATTAAATCTTCGGACTATGCTGACATACGTAGTATATGTCTACATATACATATAGCTATGTAGGTATACTGTACAGTGTACACTGATGGTTTATGTTTGAGACATTGCAAGAACGAAATTGAAGCTAAGAGGAAGAGAGCATAGACTTATAAAAAAGGATGGACTCCGCGCCGCGCATATCGAAAGTGAAGCACCGTACCGATCTATGTGTGCATGATTTGAGTACCTGCAAAGACGCCGTCGCTCGTGTCACGTAATGGCGGCCGGTCGGCATACTATGATGTAAATGTGTGCGCGAGGCGTGTTTGTACAAACGATCCGGCATACTTACTGTGCTTCACTTTCGATATGCGTGGCGCGGAGTCCATCTTTTTTTATAAGTCTATGGAAGAGAGATATTTATGTAGGTTTTGTAAAAATACGTTATAATTAACATTGTAGTTGAAAAATACTCTCCCATACATCAATATAATATGTCACGGTCAGTTCCCAAAATGCACATATATGTTTTTAACTACAAAAAAAAATGTGATAAAACTACAAATTATACGATTTTTGGAGTTTTTCCTTTACTTGTGCTGTGACATCTTGCTTCTTGCCAAACATGATTCAACGGACAAAAACGGATTTGGTTTTTGACTGTTGCAACTTTAGCAAGATATCTGACAAAATTACAGGAAGAAATGTTCGTCGTGTTTATGCCTGTCATTCTTTTCAAATTAGGCGCCTATGCTATGACACATCAGAGGCCGAAAAGCAGATTTGGCAGATGAGTTACTAGACTAACGTCCTATTTTTATTTTGAAAAACATCCTGTCCCTACTGTGGCAGTGTTCTTTAATATTGCTCCAGTTTATTCTGCAAATATCGACCACCGCACCGTTTACAAAAGAAATGAATTATTCCATTTCTATACACGATAAAATGGTACTTGTTCAATTCTCAACAATACAAAATTACGATGATAACAAAAGCACATAATTGCTAAAATACTTAATATCATCAATGAAACTACAGTACGACTATTTTGTTAATGTCCCTCGGCAAACTTCGTGTTTTGTCAGTCGTCGGATTTCTATGAGTTTCCAAGCTATTTTATGTAGGTATAGTAGTTTGCCTATCTAGATTCTACAAATGTAGATCAGCTTGACAACTGATAGAAATCCGATGACTGACGAAACACGAAGTTTGCCGAGAGACATTAAGAAAATAGTTATACTGTAGACACGTGTTAAAAAGTAATCACATTTTCCATTCATCCTCGCAAATGTAAGGAAAATATAAATAGACGTAGAAGTGAATAAATAATTACTCGTTGTAGGTACTAACAAAATGAGGACGAGAAGACATTATTTCTTTGATCTAAATGAATTTAAAATGTAATTAAGAAATGCTCATTATCTCTCATTAATTGGGATACATTTGTGGGCAACAACAGCGCGTTCAGTTTTTTTAGGGTTCCGTACCAAAATGGTAAGAAAGGAACCCTTATGGTGTGACTCAGTCTGTCTGTCTGTCTGGCTGTCACAGCTGGATATCTCAAGAACTACTAATGCTATCAACTTGAAATTTGGAACAATTTTAGATGACGTTTACACAACTATTTTGCAAATAAGAAAGAAGTAACAATACTTATATTTTTTGTAACAGGGACTGAAAGTGGGTCTTAAAAATTCAAAGTGGGGTACTAGGGCATATGGGGTATCATATGAAAGAACGCTGCTTGCAAATTCTCAAACATTGTTTTTATTTTTTTTAGACCGCATAATTTTCGACTTTTGATGAAAAATGTAAAAAAAAAATACCGTTCCCCCCCTTATCTCCGAAGTTTGCAAAGATAAAAATCTGAAATTATTCTATGTGATAGAAGTTTATGTAAAGATTACAGGAAAAATAAAACGATGTCTCTAAATAGCACACTTTTTCAGGAATCGGAACGGAACCCTCGGTGCGCGAGTCTGACTCGCTCTTGACCGGTTTTTTGGGTTGTCTCCACGCCTTTATGGATTATAAAGTTTCGTTCGTTAAGAGCCCTATCACAAAATTGCGTTTTAGCAGATTAGATGCTATAAGATGAAGCATGGCGACGCATCGCATTATGTAGCAATTTGGCAGTTGTAATTACGTTTGTTTTGAGTCTTATAATTTTTTTTTCTCTAATACTGAAAATAGACATATACATAATTGCACTTTCCGCATACGTATGTATTCTGTAATTTCAACAGGCTATCTATTACACTCAAAAGTTTTATCCCTGTGGCAGACGAACGGACGGACAGTCAGACGTTCTTATGTTTACTGAATAGGGACCCGTTAAAACACTGTTTTACATTACCTCCCTTTACAAAAGATTTTTCTGATTCCAGGGCGAGATCCCCAATCGGTTCAAATAGTGTGGAGTACCGAAGGCCCGAGCGGAGTGTGTCGTGGGGAGCGGGGGGAGCGCGCATCCACACACCGATGCTGGAGCCCCTGGCAGACAACTCCAACAGAAGGCAGTTCGGCATGGGCGTTGTTGGCAGATTCTTTAGGTAAGGACTGGAATATCATCGTTATATTGTATACTTAAGCGAGCAGTGATGGGCTCATTGGAAGCGGCCGCGATTTGCGTAGTTCGAACCAAGAGAAGAGGCACTTTACTATGCCAGCCAACTAAGAATAAGATCGCGATTGTTACCAACTTCACACGATAGCTGTCAAATTAGTACTGCCGATAGCTGTCAAATACACGATATCTGTCAAATTAGTGGAAAAAAAGTAAAATAAAATAAAATGGAATAAATCAGTACGCTTTGGTAATGAAGTTCGCGAGTATTGCGGAATAAAATGGCGTCAAAACTGTACTATTATTCTATTTCTATATGTAGTATTCTATTCTTTTCTATTCTATTCTTATTTGGCTGGCATAGTACTTTGTGTGAATCAACCCTGCTTCCTAAATGGTGGAAGAATGCATCGAGAGGAAACCAACATGTCCTAGAACCAAATATTCGAAGACATGACATCCACCTGCCCGCAATGAGCCCGCGTGGTGGATTACGACCTCTCACAAAGAGGAAGCCTGCATCACTGCCCTGGCTTTTTGTAACTATAGGTATTGAGGTCAGCTTGCAGTCTAACTGGATGCAACTGAATACTAGTATTTTACATGCAGAGACTGCCTGTCTAACCTCCAAAATCCAGTTACTGGCTAATACGATACCTTTTTGGTACTTAATTAATATTGGTTGTCAGACTTTCGGGCTTCTGAACAACAAGACAAAGAGTAGGTGAATAAATTATTCAATACATTCTCAATTTTAGAAACAGATTCAATTAACAATCCCGAAGGGTGATACAATACTGAAATTGCTTGGCATGCCACAGTTTAATATCAAACTATTC
Source organism: Cosmia trapezina (assembly GCA_905163495.3). NCBI lineage: Eukaryota > Metazoa > Arthropoda > Insecta > Lepidoptera > Noctuidae > Cosmia > Cosmia trapezina. The sequence continues at coordinate 10,814,182 of LR991030.1, forward strand.
CGAAAATTCCCGATGTTTCCCGAAGGTCTACGTCAAAATAACGTTCTGCAGAACATTTTTATAACACGAGCCTGGGATTAGGCTGAAAGTAACGAAGATTTATGTAACGCACAGATAGCTAGTTCAGCCAACCATGCTGGCAAATTGAGGACAATCCTTAGGTTGCTACGGAGGGATCCAGTTAATTTAGTGCTGATCCTTCCAGCCTAAATCAACGGAGATATTTCTTTAAGCAAATGTTGTAAAGTATGAGGATTTGGTATATTGTAGGTCGTTGCTTTGTTGTGCCCGATATCTTGCCTGACATCGAGAAATTTATTCTGCCGTATCAAAGATAAATCTTTTTGTGTACTGACTGAAATATTCATCTGCCGCAATATAAATGTTAACCCGAAAAATGGTTATGGTTATTTTTTTAAATATTCAATAATAACTCTATTTATAGTAAAAACCAGACAAGTGCGTGTCGGACCACGCACAATGAAGGTTTCCGTAGTTGGAATGAATTTATCCCAAAAATAAAACTTGTAGTTGTAAAACATGTTCTCCCATACATCGATATACGTCACGGTCACTTCTCCATCTGCAAAAATATAAGTTTTTTCGCAAAAATATTTTTTTTTACCTAAACTACAAATTCACCATTTTAGCCTTTGTTTGTGCTGTGAGACCTTGCTTCTTGCCAAATGTCATGATTCTAGGTCAACTTGAAGTACCATATACTGAGAAAAAGGGTCTTGACAGATTGACAGACATCGAACATCGGACAACGAAGTGATCCTGTAATGGCTCCGTTTTTTCCTTTTGAGGTACGGAACCCTAAAAAGTATCACACAAACCGTTATTGCGCTCAATTTGACGTACAGCAGCTAGAACATGATTTTTACATCACAACAAAATCAGACACGTCTTCATAATTGTAAAATCATCCGGTTTTCCAAGCCTGAACACAAAAAGTCCCCCTTCAAAACCAAACGAATCGTAAAACAACTTTTAATACATACGGAAAAAGTTGGAAAACGCTTCGTTTTTAAGCTGTTTTGGCGCAAAACGTTGTGGAAAACAAAGACCGAGTATAGCAGTTGCTCAGAGAATTATTTCCACGCGGTCGACGACCGGTATCGACCCATCGCGCAATTATTAAAGAGTTCCCACTGAGGGGCGTTCTTGCTGTTTTTATTATGTTAGCCTCATACTGTGTTCAGTGTGATGATCTGTGTGTCCCTATAAGTCCGAATATCGATATGGTATTATTTTCTGGTTACCTACGTAGTCTATCCGCTAAAATACGATACGAGTCACACGACCTGCAAGAATCGAATGTAATTTATAAGTTTAACAAAAAATGTGGAGTCAGATTTAGGTTTTTAATGAGGAAGATGGAGGGACGGACTTGACTCCTACCGAAGGGACTGGTCTTCAATAGTAGAAGAAAGACGTGTGTGGAAAAGCCCAGCCCAGCGATGGGACATTAAGGACTAAGTAAATAGAGTAGATTGAGAATAAATTCATTTAGTTAATAACATATAATTAAACGTAACTCATCAGCAACTGTGTTTAATATTTAAAAAAAAAAACAATTTTAATTTTAATAAGAAAATGCTATTATAGTTTAAAGGACAAAAGTATTTAAAAGTGCTAATATTTTTTACTGTAATACTTAATACATTATTAGTTCAGAAGAGTTATTATGTTAAGTTTTTTAAAGCTTTCTCTCTGCTACTTCTATGTTACTGTGCCCGACAGGGTCCACAATGATCACATACAATTTTAAAGTAAATATTGTGGAATGTAAATAAAATATTCAGTATTGAGTATTAATATCAAATACTTACTCCACCATGCTATAAAACCTTCATTGATCTTGTTAACATCCAATAAAAGGTCAATTCAAATATTTGATCGTCGATGTAGGTACTACCAACATTAATTTCTGGGATCCTAAGCTTTCAGGTATCGCTTTACAGTCCTTTACAGCACCGTAATTCTGTAATTCGCCAATATAAATAAATAAATAAATATCCTTGTACATTTCACACAACGCCATCTAGTCCCAAGCTAAGCAACCTAATGCTTGTGTTATGGTAACGAGATGGCTGATAAACTACTTATATACATTTTTTTTTGTAAAACCATACATATTATAGATAGAAAAACACCCAGACTCGGAACAAATACTTGTAGGTCGTACAAATATTTGTTCCGTGCGGGAATCGAACCCGCGACATGCTGCGCAGCAGTCAATCGCTCAACCACTACTGCGCCAACCGTGTCGTCATATTTAGTGAATACTAGCTTTTGCCCGCGGATTCACCCGCATGGAGGTCAGGAATACGAAGGAGGCCACGGGAACTTAGGTCCTACCGGGATGAAAAGAATCCTACGTCCTAACCCACGTCATTTCAAATTTTTGTTCAAGTCCATAAAGCCGTTTAGGTGTGAAAACAGCTACATGCCTAAACGGCTATTTATTAGTAGCAGTATACTCATTAAAGAACATATGAATCTAGGACGCGAGGTGAAGCTTATTAAATGTGTCCTTGAGAGTTGCCTTTGACCCACTTTATTCTGTTTATTTACTAGTTCAATATAATAGGGCGATACTGACGTCATCAACATACCTACCTATTAAATATTAACTTGATTAAAATAGAGTGGTGCTATATTAAAGGACTTGTTTTGGTTGTAACCATTTACGATAGTAATTGGAAGGTTTTCCGTATTTTTGTTATTGGAATTATGTATGAGATGATGATTGAAGCCTGAAAGTCTGATAACCAGTCTTGCCAGTGTTACCCAGTGACTGGGTTGTGGACGTCAGATAGGCAGTCGCTCCATGTAAAATACTGGTAATCAAATAAAGTTCCATTCAGTACGACTAGTCGTAGTTGGGAAAAGGCTAGGCAAATGATGATTGATGTGGCAGCTAGATGAGAGTTGATGAAAATCAAGTTGAAAATCGTGCGATAGGAGAGGCCTATGTCCAAGAGTGGCTGATGATGATGATGATGAGATGATTCAACGTATCCTACTTATGCTGTCACAGCTCATAAGGCGACACATTTTCTGATCGCCCTAATTTCTTAGGACTGATGTCGAAATGTGTATGGTTTTATAACCATATAATAATGGTTATAACACCCCCTTAGGAATAGAAAGAGGTGTAATAGCACACGCCCATTTTCTTCATAATTAATTGTAGTGAAACTAATAGAAAACACTGAAAATCAATGATATTTTGAAAGCGGTCTAGCTTTCAAAATGTTAGTTATGGTTAGTTTACACAGTGCGAGTTGGTCTACCGCTTAACTGCAGTGCAGCAACTCGCACTGTGTGGACGTAACATACGAGTTACTCGCACTTGCGAGTTGGACAGTAGCTCACAGCCGAGTAACTTCAACATTTATTGTTTTCGAGTAGCTGCAGTGCAGCAACTCGCATTGTGTGAACAGTCAAGGCAAGCCAAGCTACTGACATGCGTGTACACAGTGCGAGTAGCTGACTAGTCAGCAGCTCGCACTGTGCAACCCAGCCATTATATAGTTTCAGTGTGCTTTTAAATTTCCCTATTGTGTACTTAGATATTGGTAATCATTTCTGTCATCATTACTGTCGTATTATTGAAAACCTTCCTGGAATCAGATTACTATTTAATAGTAGACTGGTCTCGCTCCTTATTTACAATATTATTATTGGTATGGATTTGACCAACTTCATTCCATATTCTAGAAATGCTAAGAGTGCCTGATAGTTTATTCTAACCGCGAGAGGTATTTGTGGGTCAGATAGTAAACCCCATTTCTTGGAATAGCTCTATTTGGGCATTTTTTTTAAACTGCTACCTACTTTGAAAACAGCTTACTAACATTGTTTTGGATATTTTAGCAAATTCTTGATTTAGTCGAATGATAAATTTTACGAATTTTGCTAGGTATGTATTTTTTTATTATATGGAGCTTATTTCAAATAATATATGTAAATAAATAGTAACTTAGATACGTTTTGGTCATGACCGTTACCAAATAATAAGGACAGTACTGCAAGACGTAAGATGCCACATTTCAGGATTTAATTTTGTTACTTTTTATAAAAATTTCTGTTGGCAATTTAAGTAAAAAAGAAAACTAGTCTTTTGGAACTATTTAATAATTACTCGACACTTCTATGTTATAAAAATGTTAATTATTTGCAACATGTATGTTTGGGACATCCCATAAGTGGGTTGGTAGACATTTTGACGAAAATGCCCATTTAGCAAGTATTGACTAGGAAGCGGTTAACTTGAAATAACATTATCAAAACAAATTGATAACGATCTGATGACGGGAATGGTTTTAAACCTGGGAAGGGAAAACAGATTTTTTAAATTCAATTGAATGATTTTAGAGAGAGGGAGCTACGATGATTTGATTTAGGTTTCGATTAAACAAGTGACCTAATTAAATGATTGTTTCGAACATTTTAAAATACATACTTTTTTATAGCTTTTATTTATCTTGTTTAATCTGGGAGTCTCGCAACTTCTTCAAGAATCGAAGCTTTTCCAAAACTACTTTTAATATGTACTAAGTGTCAATATAAACGCATATCATGTAATATATAAACGTAAATTGCTATCATCTGATGGCGACCGCGGGCTTACAGTAGCTTAGTATTTGTGAACCTGTGGGGTTCGGTTGACATTCGAGCACACATTGACATGAACCCATGGGGTTCATAAGTATAATACAACGTGTCGTTTTGCATCCTCTTCAAATTTCAGGGTGTGATACAGAACATCAAACCGAACAATTTTCTCCATGGGACCAACATAGTAATCGCGAACAAAATTTTCAACTGTCCCATAGAGAACTTCAATACTTACTCGACGCAAATGTATGGGACGACTGATTATTTTTTCGCGATTACGATGTTGGTGCCATGGAAAAAGCTGTTCGGTTTGATTGTCTATACCACATCCTCTTGATGAGGATGCAAAACTACGCGTTGTATAGCGACATGTGACGGGTTAATACCTATTTTAAAAGGTAGTGTTTTGGTTTTCCTTAGCTGTCTTTAAAACATGTGGCTTTCTAGTTAACATATTTACACCCTCATTCACAGACAGATTGTGGCACTGTAAAATTATAACTTGCTTAAAGCTATAATTTTACAGTGCCACAATCTGTCGCCAAGGGAATGATGTTCAACATCATCAACATCGTACCATAATTAACGAACTAGGAACATTCTAATGAATCTTACTTAAAGTAACACAGAAAGATTAAAAAATAACAGTTACTGTAACTGTACGGCGGCGTCGTTCTCGCTCATAATTCACCTGAGCCTCTTAAATATCACGGTGTTTACGCCAAGTCACACTTAAAACTTGCTGTAATGGCTTTTTGAATTAATACTTATCTACTTCGTAGATACAGCGTCAGTAATTTATGGTAAAATGCATCATACCAATTTTTCTCCGTAGAACTTTTTAAAACATTCGCAATTTGTGTTTGCAGCGAGTTGGAGATAAAATTTTAATAAAAATACGACTTGTTTTTCTTTGTCTGGACTATTGAACTATGCTACAGGTATGATATTAGTCCGTCTAGTCTACTTGTTAAGTTGAGCCTGAAGTGGTACGGTCAGCAACAGAAGTCAGTTAACACTGCTACTTTTTGAATATTTGGCTTTATAAATAAGATTTACAAAGTTTTTAGTGCCAAGTCTTGACCAGTACAATGCCGTAATTACAGGCACAATTAAAAAGCCATTGTGTCTCGTGTGGATCCACGTTCACGAAGGGTTAATTAACTTTTGTTGCTGACTGTACACTATAGGTGCTGTATAACTATGTATGAACGTTTCTCATTCGCCAATCCAAAACCGATCACACAAACCTCATAATCTGCTTCCCATAACAAAAGACTAACATTAAAACTTACATTCCAGGCGTTCGCTCCGCAAGTCGATGGCGCATCACGAGGAGGTGGCACGACAGCTTGATGAGCTGACGGACTACCGCCCTTACTTCACGTGGTGGGTGAGCACAGTGCAGACCTTGGTGCTGCTACTGTCACTCCTCTGCTACGGGTTCGGACCTGTCGGGTTCGGCAGGCACACACACTCGGGACAGGTCCTGGTGAAGAGCTTGAGTTTACAGCAGGTAAGTGGAGAGTGTCTTTTGTTTTTGTGACGTAAACTAAGGTTTAACAGCTGTAGTTGCCAATGCTGATAATTTATAATCAGGTGTTATGCTTACTAATGGCAATCAATAGAGTTTATATGTTAAATCCGACTGTTCATGCAGCCATGGCGAATGACAAACAGTCATGGCGAAGAATGACTTCGAAAAGATAGGGCAGACTCCACTGGAAGTAGTGCCGCAAATGCCAACAGAATCATCTCATCTGCTCATAGTCTAAAAGGGCTCAGGCGCAAAACCTCTCTTTCGCAAAATGTCTACTGGTAGTAAAATGTCTCTTTCTCATAATGTCGCTTTCGCAGAATGGTCGCTTACTCACAATGTCTCTTTCATAAAATGGTGAAAGTAGCTATAGATGACACCGAAAAGATATGGGTACCTATCTCAGTCTTACTGAAAGTCAAGATCGGGGAAAGTGTGTTTGAACTTTTTCGGTCGAAATGATCCAAACATCATTCAAGCGATGAACTCATGTGAATATTACGAATGAATAATATTACATTGGCTTCTTCTTATTCTACCATACCAGTGCTCATTTTCCAAGAATCCTAAATATAAAATATCAGCCGTCTCTTACATTTTTTACCATGATAAGACGGATCATTGACAGTTTCCAACACATTGCATATTGATTGCCTCTTTATTTACACTTGAATAGTTAATTTTATGTGGCGTCGCATATAAAACCTTTTTTGGGGACTGCGTTCAAAATCGTGAAATGTTTATGTCCGTTCCGGGGTTATGATGGTCCCAAGTGATTTGAAGAGTTCACACGTCATGTGAAAAGTTGTTCAGTTTTCATGGATTTTACCATCGATTCGCGTTGGGTTTAAATTAGGATACTGTTAGAAGATTTTTAAAACTGTTGCTTTCAGTTACTTCCACCGTATTGGCAAGTTAACGGGCTCCTTATGACAGATACTCGTAAACATCGCATAAAGTTGCACTAAAATAGAGTTCCACAACATTAAATTAAAAAACGGTTACTTATAGGGTCATCCCAGTAAAAAAATGCCGAATGCGTTCTAGTATCTAGACCATTGACCAACCCTGTATGTAGTGGTGTTAAGTTCACAAGAGAAAGCGCTCGAAGTCAACAGATATCGTGTTGCAGGTTAAATAAGATAGACTTATTTTCCGATTATGGAATGTTTGAACAAGATGTAGCAATTATTTTATTTTATATTTTTAATCAGTATTACATTACGAAGACTTGATAACGCTCCTTACTTAAATTAAGTTATATTTACGTAAAACTAAGCTTCCCTGAAATTCCTTTTTTTTTTGTATAAAACTTTGCATCTAAAAATCAATCTGCTTAGCCTTTTCCCAACTATGTTGGGGTCGGCTTCCAGTCTAACCGGATGCAGCTGAATACCAGTATTTTACATGGAGCGACTGCCTGTCTGACCTCCACCACCCAGTAACTGGGTAATACGATACCCCTTGGTAAGGCTGGTTGTCAGACTTTCGGACTTCTGACACCCGTAACGACTGTCAAAGATCCACGACTGACAGCCGGGGCCAACGGCTTAACGTGCTTTCCGAGGCACGGAGGAGTCTCGGTATGTAAAGATGGCCACCCATCCACTGACCAACCCCGGCAAGCGTAGCTTAACCCGATGGATCGACCCGTGCGGCTGTTATTACTTAGCCACGAGCTTTCTCCTAAAATAAAACTTTGCATCTATTATTCACATTTAAATTGACAGATAGTGACTAATTTCTAAAGATACCTAAATATTTACTATGTTGATGCGCGATACATTCCAAGACACCAACGGCAAAAAGAACCACTCAAAGTCAAAGTCAAATCATATTACATACAGGCACTTATAAACTTTAAACTTACTTTTAAACGTCAATGCCACCATACCGAGAAAAGACTGCGACGCGAGGGAAAGCGTCACAAAGTAGGAATAAGTAATGTAGTGTGTGTAGGTGTGAAAAATTTAGTTTTGCACATTCCAAGGCACCAAAGACATAAAACCAAACCTTGCAACTATACCAAAAAGTACCAAAAATATAAACTTGATATGAAATTAACAATTAGCAAGTAGCAACCACAAAGGGTGTACGTATTCATTGTGACGCAAGGGAAAGCGTCACAAAGTAAGAGTATTAGTGAGCAAGCTCCGAATATAGGTCACACAGTCTTTGTGAGTCGCCCCTTTTGTCTGCTTTTTGCTGCTTACTGCAGTCTTTCATGATGCTATCTTTTAGCGACGAGTGACCGCAAAAGGTCCGTCTATGTAATTTTCGTTGATTGTACTTTTAGTTTGTTTTGTTTCTCCAATAAGGTTTGAAGCGGGTAATTTTGATACTTGCTTAAATAATTTTACACAATTTTTGTTCCCAAAGAAATTTGTCTGGGAACAAGAATTGTGTTAAATTATTTTCGTGTCAAATGACTGGTAGGGTAATTGCGTAACATACTAAAATATTTATATATTATAATATTATTATATCATATTATTTTATTAATATTATTTTATCATACTATTTGGGTATTTATATTTTTTGTTAATATTTTATATTTTTTTTATTTATTGCCTTTAATTTTGACATTATTCAACAATATTCATTGCGGTATTTACGATGTCGAGCAGACGAATTTTTCAAACCAATGAAGCAATGGATTAGGAATTTTCTTTCAAAATCCTTCGGATTGTGTATTAGCAGTTTACGTAATTTCAATATTTTTTCTAGACAAGTTTTTTCAAGTGGGAGTAATTTTGGAATTAATAGATGTGATATATGTATAAACACACGAGCAGTGGTGGTCCAGTTGTAACGGTCCCGACTTACGAGTTGTAGGTCGGGGGTCTCAAAACGGTGAAGAAAAACATCGTGAGGAAACCGGCATGTCCTAGAACAAAAACTTCGAAGACGTGTGACATCTACCAACCCGCACTGGGCCCTCGTGGTAGATTACAGCCCACTCCCTCTCACAGAGAGGAGGCTTGTGTCCCAGCAGTAGGAACATTATAGGCTGTTTATGCTTATATTTGACGACACGGTTGGCGCAGTGGTTGAGCGATTGACTGCTGCGCAGCATGTCGCGGGTTCGATTCCCGCACGGAACAAATATTTGTACGACCTACAAGTATTTGTTCCGAGTCTGGGTGTTTTTCGATCTATAATATGTATGTATTTACAAAAAAAATTGTATATTAGTAGTTTATCAGCCATCTCGTTACCATAACACAAGCATTAGGTTGCTTAGCTTGGGACTAGACGGCGTTGTGTGAAATGTCCAAGGATATTTATTTATTTATTTATGCATCGTACTTAGCAGTGGACGGTCGTCTTAAATGTCTTCCAAAACTATGTAAACCAATTCATCATCAATACGCTAATTTTGTCTATCATTTTCCCAATTATTTTCCAGGTTGAATGGGAAGAGCCGGCATCATTTTGGCTGGGTCCTCGCGCGGCTGACCTGATCCACTTGGGGGCAAAGTTCGCACCGTGCATGCGAAGGGACGCGAGAATAGCCCGGGCAATAGCAGCATCAGCGAGAAGAGAACGGGACACGGCGTGTTGCATACGGAATGACGATTCTGGATGTGTGCAGTCGTCTAAGGCTGACTGTTCGGTGGGTATTACTTCCTCCTGGAGAAGTCTTACGTCATGACTCGTCAATTTTAGTTCAAATTATAAAAGAAGCATGAAGAACTGTTAGATGTTCAGTAGGCTAATTCACATAACTAAAGAAGTCTAGTTGTTGGTGCAGTTGCATTTAAGAGCCCATACTACCTCAGGTTTTTATCTCACTCACACGATACTGCTCGCAGACTGAGTGAGAGTGAGACTGAGTGCGGTGCTGGGCGCCGATAGTTTAGGTAACTGCTTTTTATGGTGAAAATAATGGTAATTTGAAAAAAATAAATAAACATAAAACCTGCTTTATATTAGGTCTTTACCAATGAAATTGCCGTTCTGCAGTACTGGCCATTTCAAATCAAAATAATTTTTGATTGTTTGGCTAAGAATTCTAATTTCAAATTAATTTTATTTTAAAAACATGGATTTTTTTTTTCCAAAAGTAGTCATTTGTTTATTGATTAGTGTTACATTTTCATCGCATTTCAATCTTTTTCGTCATCATGGATACGTTAAAAATTCGAGTAATTATGGAATATGAGTACCGTCGTGGCAGCAACGCGGCACAAGCGGCACGCAACATCAACGACGTTTACGGAGCTAACACTACAAACCAACGCACCACCTGTTTTTGGTTTGCTCGCTTCCGTTCTGGAAATTTCGACCTGAAAAATGAACCTCGCGGTCGTCCGAAGACTTTGGTCGACAATTACGAATTAAAGGCGATTGTGGAAGCTGATGATACACAATCTACGGCTGAATTAGCAGCAGCTTTCGATGTTAGCGTCAAAACAATATTGGTCCATTTGCGTCAAATTGGCAAGGTAAAAAAGCTTGACAAATGGGTGCCCCACGAACTCAATGATCGCCAGCGCGAAGTACGCGTCGAGACGTGCCTTGCACTGCTCAACAGACACACAAATGAAGGAATTTTGAACCGCATTGTTACCTGCGATGAAAAATGGATTCTGTTTGATAACCGCAAGCGCTCAGCATGTTGGTTGGATCCTGGTTCAGCACCTAAACAATGCCCTAAACGAAAACTTACCCCTAGAAAAGTGATGGTCACTGTTTGGTGGTCTAGCGCCGGTGTGATTCATCACAGCTTCTTACCAAACGGGGTGAGCATTACTGCAGATGTGTACTGTGAAGAACTGAACACAATGATGGAGAAGCTGGCACATCTCCAACCAGCATTGGTCAATCGCTCGTCTCCGCTGCTCCTGCACGACAACGCGCGACCTCATACTGCACAGCAGACGGTCTCCAAGTTGCAAGAACTGGGGTTGGAAGCTCTCCGTCATCCGCCCTACTCACCAGACCTTGCGCCTACAGACTACTACTTTTTCCAGAATTTGGATAACTTCTTGGCGGGAAAAAAATTCAATATCCGAGAGGCAGTACAAAATGCCTTTGAAGAATTTGTTGCCTCCCGACCAGCTGATTTCTTTAAGAAGGGCATCAATAAACTGCCACTGCGTTGGCAAAGATGCATTGATTGCATGGGTGATTACTTCGATGAATACAAATCAAAATACATGAAAAAAATTCGTTTAAATTTTTTCATACAAAACGGCAATTTCATAGGTAAAGACCTATTATTTAGTTCAGTTAATATGCAAAGTTTCATGATCTAATTTGAAGAATGGATTTGGATTTTTTTTATCGAGACAATTTTCGGAATCGTGTTTTCGTCAAACATGTACTTAACATTAATCCTCAACTTTAACATATAGGTACTTATTTCAAAATTAATGCTGCAGTATTTTCGACTTACCGGAGGATCATGCTAATCCAATTTAGGTAGTACGTATAGGCTTTTAAGTTTCGATCAAAACAGCTCTATTTAGTATTTTCTTCCGCTGCAGCTGTCAGATACGCTGGCGTCTACTACGCGTCCCGCGAGTGCAGTAAGAGCGCTTTCTACGCCCTTCAAAGATAAGAATACGGTTTAGCATTCGAACGTGAACTTAATTGCAACTGCACTGCAAGTTAATCGGCGTTACATGAGATTACGTGAATTAGCCAACAAATCAACTTGTTTGTGTGGTACGAGGCTTAGGAGTATTTTACGTGTTTAATTTATTGTGCGTAATGTTCATCACCTGCGCAAACCGTACCTATGTTATGTTTTCTATGTATAATGTTCCATTTTTGCGCACGCTTACGTATAGATACGAGGATTAATATCAAAGGTATGTTTCTGCATATATCTCGATAGCTCTAATATGTTAAGGTTAAGTTAATAAAGTATGTTCTTATTACGCTGTTCAACTCCACCAGCCAATATCAAAACGGTCAGAACAAAACATTGACCTCCCAATGAAAATATCGCCATCATGAAATATCCTTTCATTAGGAAACTGGCAAACGGATTGATAACCGCAGTACAGTGTTAACCGCAAAAAACGACCCACAGTGCTGATGTTCCATTCCATCGACTTTGGAATACCTTAGCCTGCTTTTACGACACCAACCTTCAGAGAAAGTATAGCCAATCGTCAACAAAATTTTCTCAAGTCGCTTACAGCTACCTCTTGGCTGCAAAAATCAAAACATCTGCCTCGAGATAGCCTTTTCTGATGACTGTTTTATGTTGGAGTCGGCTTCCAGCCTAACCGAATGCAGCCTACTGGATACGATAGCAATTCTACAATCAGACCTCCAAAATCAAGTTACTGGGTAACACGACACTCTTTGGTCTTACCAAGAATAACTGGCTATCAGATTAAAATAAATTGTGCATGTTAATATTTTTAGCCACAATTAAGTCTTCAAACGCGTCTCGCTCCATAGGTCACACCTAGTCTTGGGCGACGCATAAGCTTGTCAACCGTGAACTTTGTTTTGTCTACCTTTCAGACCACCATCTCGACGTGGAAGAAATGGTCGTCGGGAGAGTCGGGGCCTGGAGGTCGGATATCAGGGTCTGTTTGCGGATTAGATCCCAAGTAAGTACCTTACAATTTTTTACGGAAATACTTAGAACATAATAGTCCCTTTAACAGTAGAAAAGCTAGCTAGGAGTATATGGTTGCTTCATGTGAACCAAGCGAAAAACTTTAGATCCCTACAAGTCATTTTCACCACCCCTTTTTTGAATTAGAATGTAAAATTATAATGGGATATGGTCTCGAAACGGCCGCCAAATTCTGTGTGTTCTCAAGTACACATAATAATTCACTACTTATTCTAAACATTCCATAACTCGAATGATAAAATTGCTGTTTAGTGTATTTTGATAGTCTAATCACCATTTTTATTTCTTACAGGTTCTGCGAAGCGCCACGATCGATAGCACCGCATGAATGGCCAGATGACATCACAAAATGGCCGATCTGCCGCAAATCAGTTCTAGACGGGTCTGCGGCCGCTGGTCGGGCCGGCCACGCAGCAGAACACATGGCCTGTGAGGTCATAGGCCATCCTTGCTGCATAGGAGTCCATGGTCAATGCGTCATCACAACTAGAGAACACTGTGACTTCGTCAAGGGTTATTTCCATGAAGAAGCGTCATTATGTTCACAGGTTAGTTGACATAGTTCTGTTCCTTGCAAAGTCAACCCTGACGAGAAACGAAAGAGGCTTGGTAGTAAACATATAGAAGTCCTCGTCGGCATGGCGAGATTATTGGTTGTTTGTGTTAAAAAAAATGGTGAAAGACCCTGATTTATATCTAAATGACAAATAGTGGATTGATATCTAATTTCGCGCGGTTATTTTGTGATCTGTGAAATTCTTATTAACTTGTACCATTTCAGAAAAACTGTAAAACACAGCGTTATCATCTCTAGTTTCACCTGCTTCAATATCTGCGTTCGATTTCAGGTGTCTTGTCTCGACGACGTCTGTGGCATGCTACCTTTCATGCGGCGACGTCGACCAGACCAGTTATACCGTGCATGGACATCGTTATTCGTCCATGCTGGTCTCCTGCACCTGGCTGCCACGTTGGCGCTGCAATGGCTCTTCATGAGGGACCTGGAGAAGATGGCTGGGCCAGTTAGAATAGCTACCATATATTTAGGAAGTGGGGTCGCCGGGAATATGGCTTCGGCCATATTTGAACCTTATAGGGCGGAGGTGAGTTAACCTATCGTTTGTTCTTGTCCGTTGTCTTTTGGTCAGAGACTATATAATTTACTGCTCCTTTGGTTCTTAAGGACAAAATGCTCAAACACGCTTTTTTATGTTCAAGGTGGGGCCAGCTGGATCACATTTCGGTCTTCTGGCGTGTCTAATAGTAGAAGTGATAGGCGCGTGGCCTCTCCTGAGGCATCCGAAGCGGGCAATCTTAAAACTAGTCGGTATAGCCTTCGCGTTGTTCCTCCTGGGTCTTCTGCCCTGGATCGATAACTTCGCGCACGTTTTCGGCTTCGTGTTCGGATTCTTACTCGCATACGCGCTGCTCCCGTTCATAACCTTCGGGCCTTACGAGAGGCGAAGAAAGATTGCGTTAGTTTGGGTTTGTATGGTGTCGGCGGGCGGGATGCTGTGCGCGCTGGTCGCGTTGTTCTACGCGGCGCCGGCGTACGAGTGCGCGGCGTGCGCATACTTCACGTGCTTACCGTTCGCGCCGGACATGTGCGCGTCGCAGGACGTGCGCGTGCGGCAGCTGGACGGGGTATGACGGCGCGCGGCCCGGGCGCCCCCGCCGCCGCCGCCCCCCCGCCCTGCGCCCCCGCCGTGTGCCCCCACGCCCCCCGCGTGCCCGCGCGCTTTGCGCCGCGCCGCTGCCTGAGCCCACGCCGTCGCTGCCCATACCTCACATCGTCACCTCGCTATTACAGTTACACTGCTACAGAAACTCAATCCTCTCTTATTGCGTACTGGTGACGAAACAGACCCTCCTCACTGCCAGTCAAGTGGCAACGAGATGCCATGACAAGCAACTATTTGGTCTCCTGTGCGCAATAAGTGGTTAATGGTTTAGAATGACATGATGAGCACACAAATTGACAAAAAAATGAACGTTTATCGAAATCAAAATGTTAATTGACTCACTAATCTGAATGGACAGTATTTATGTATATTACCTACTCATTCAATGTTGAGTTTCTGTATATAGCGTGCTGTGTCGCTACTGCCCACTTGAACGAACGTGTCGGTATGAGTGAGCTCTAGTTACTATCTAGGCGATCTTTTAAGATTTTATAATCGTCGAACTAGACTATCATAAAGTGTATGCGAATATTTCATCGATTATTTAATTTATCGATAGAGACGTACCTATTGTTGCGTGATAAGATTTGTTGTTTTGTGGACTCAACATTTGTCCGGAATTTCAAGTGCGAATGGTCGAATTTATTTTTATAGCATATTTTCGTTGTCGTGATTTAAATCCTTGAATATTTAATTCTAAAATGCAATGTGTTAAGTCTGATTTTGTAAAATAATTGACAAAGCGATGTTCATGAATGGCTGCCAATATACTCGTAAAATAAATTCGATCCAAATTGAATTTTAAATAAAAATAATTGTGCTAAATCCACGGATATAGAACTAATATTGCAGACGCGACTTACTGGATGTAAATATTCTGTAAAATAAAATAATAAAGTAACGATGGTAGGGGAGTCGTGTTAAGTGTGGTTACGTTTCGTCTGCGTGAGTCTTACGGGAGCCCCGTTACGTCACATTGTATATAATGTTATTAAGTCTGTATCTATACACGAGATTTTTACGTATGTACACAGAACTAATAATAATAACATTTCGCACACAATACAATTTAAACAAACAATAGTCTAATCTAATATTTCCTCTCCGTAAATGTGACCTAACGCGATCCCGTAACAGTGTCAAAATATACATAATTTAGTATATTACTAAATAATGTAAATATTATAACGTTAAAAACATATTTTTCATCTATTAAGTTCACCGTATATGAACGAATTCATTCTATGTGTAAGTATTCTAATGGATTTTTGATTTCGTCAATTTATATAGCTGTATCAAGTCTGCGTAGATTAACAATTATTTTATATAATATGCTAGTGAATATACCATTAATATTTAGGGATATTTATTTTACTACAGACAGTTTAGGGGAGACTTTATCGTTCACTATCATTCATTCTTTACATGTTTTATTACGAATTTACATTTAATACTAGTCACTATGTTAATTATAATATTTTTTTAGAATGTAAATATATAAATTTAATCAAGCGAAAGTGGTGATCATTGTAATTAAACAGTTATTTTGCTAAGAAATGTTAATCGAGATTGAGTGTGTATGTGACAAGTTTGTACAACTAGCACGAAATCATTGTAGATACTATACTTAGGGAGCTGTAAGAAATATGTTTTAACTCTTAAATTGCGCACATAGTTTATTTCTATGAATGTTTCCGTTCGGTGGCACTTAAGTGGCTCGTTCATAGCTACTTGACCCAGTGGCAATTGTGATGAGCATTCATTACCCTAAATTCTACCGCAGACAGGCGCATCGCGACGAAGTGACGCGATTCTGGTAGAACAACTTCCATGAAGTTTTCATAGATATTGGTCTGCTAGAGTCGCATTGCGTCTGTCTGTGCCCGCCTTCATTCGCAATTGTTCCCGTATTAAGGTGTTAATCAAAATCGTTAGACCGACGCTCCTGACATTCGTTTATAATAGATATCATCGCGGACATTAGCGGTGAACCACTTTTCGACCTTATTACTACTGTAAAAGTGGTTCACCGAAAATGGCCGCGGGAGACTCCTGACACTCGTTTAGATATAATAGATATCATCGCGGACATTAGCGGTGAACCACTTTTCGACTTTATTACTACGGTAAAAGTGGTTCACCGAAAATGTCCGCGGTTGTACATCATTTTAAATAATACAAAATCTTACGCAATTAATAAAGTTACTTTTAGATACGCGTGAGCCATCGTTCGACTGCATCTTCGCTTACCATCAGTTATAGCGATCTAACGTGAAAATATCAAACAAAAAAAAACAAAAAAAATTACAATTAAGTGTTTACGAATGCCAAAGCATAAGTGTTGTCAAATGGAAACAAATTAATAATATTTTTGTAGACATTTTAATTACCTATTATAGTGACTTTGTGTAAAAGACTCACCACCTCTGGTTTTTAAAAGCCTCGTCAAATTAATCTGTGGACAATTATTTTGTCAAGTCATTTTATTGGGTTTTGTTATTTTCATCAATAACTTATAGCTGCGGTGGCCGCCAGATAACGGCCGCAGTGACGGCTATCATAAAAATGGTGGCTAGACTTATGTTGTCAAAAAACGGATTATAAAAAATACAAACAACAACAACCAACAACAACAACTACCAACAACAACAACAACAACTACCAACAACTATACAACTCAACTTACTTTCTTCGATAACGTTTCCGTGACGTCAATCGTCGGTAAATTGCAGACGCAATGTGGCGGGCACCGCTCTTCTAACAAAACATAACATTTGACAGTAGATTTCATGATCAATGATTTGGGCAGGCTTTTAGAAATTGAGAGTAAATTCGTAATTTACCCATGCACAAAATATATCTTAAGTATCTGTTTATTTGAAGAGTGTAAAATTATAATACCGTAAAATGAGGTTACATTGATTAATTTTAAAATAAAAATGAATATAACTTCTTCAGTTTATTATTAAAAAAATTAAAAATAAAATACTGTTATGGCGACTCATGGTCTTTATTCATGAAAAACTTTTTAATCTTTACGACCTATAGGTTCCAATAAAAAAAAC
This sequence comes from Cosmia trapezina, assembly GCA_905163495.3. Classification (NCBI taxonomy): domain Eukaryota; kingdom Metazoa; phylum Arthropoda; class Insecta; order Lepidoptera; family Noctuidae; genus Cosmia; species Cosmia trapezina. The sequence continues at coordinate 10,831,699 of LR991030.1, forward strand.
ATTAATTGGCTTATGATCTTTACACTTGATATAGGGTCGCTTTGATTGCCCTTGTTTTTTTGTACGTAATAAGAAAGTACACCCTAACAAGAATTAAAAACAAAAATAAAAAAAATTGTTCACTCATTAGTTTCTGAATTAAATATTAAAAAAGTTATCATCAAAGACACCCAGCTATGCAAATGTCACCTCATTTTACGGTACTAAAAAGTGCTATAATCTTCAGCACAAACTGAAAAGAGAAACTATTTGAAAAGTCTGAAATCACACTCGTATTGTTTCGTTCCATATTATTCTGTTCAGCACAATTATTTTTCTCGTATGTAAAAACAATACTTAGTTATGTAGGCACTTATTTACTTCTTATGAATTAATAATAAATAATTTAGTGTACTTATAACGCGTTGGACTGCGGTAAATTGGCCCTTGTGATGAAAAGTCGCTTTGGATGAGAAATAAATACAAAAATGAGAGAAATAATTTTTTTTTTTTTTTTTTTTTTTTTTTTTTTTATTTAATTCACAAAACTGATGCACAATCTCAAACGCAATAAAACAGTTCTAACACAACAGGTCTGATTGACATCTACTGGATGTGAATCTAGCATGCATTTTTATGTTAAACACTTACTAAGTACTTATTAACTTATAAAAAAAAAGTTAAACAAAACTTACAAATTGTGAAATTTTCCACAGACACAATGAAGAGTTTAGAAACAGAAAAAAATAATATAAACATGATTATACAATTAAGACTCTAAGCTTAGTCCTAACAGAGGCCACAGAACCAGCAAAGACATCTATTTCACCACGAATGGAATTCGCAAGAGAAAGCATGCGGCAAATGGGTGAAAAATTACCTATATTAGTTCGACTATGTGGCAGTACGAAAGTCATTCGGTTAATTAAACGGCTACTACTACGTGGGATACTAAATGTCACTTTTTCTAAAAGCTCGGGTGAATCTATTAAGCCGTTTATTAATTTAAACAAAAACATGAAATCTAAAGATTTCCTACGTGCACTTAAAGATTTCATTTTATAATGACTTAGCCTAGCGCTATACGAGTTGAGACTATGACATCTGTTATCTGAGTAACATAAGTGGTATAAAAACCTTTTTTGAACGCGCTCTATCCGATCAGAGTGCACCTGATAAAACGGGTTCCACACCGTACTGCAATACTCCAAAATACTCCGAATAACGCTGTTGTAAACGGAAATTGTTAGAATTGGTTCTTTAAAAATTTTCATTTCCCTGACGATGAAACCTGACAATTTAGATGCCCGACTAATCATTTGGTCATAATGACTCCTAAAACTTAAACTACTATCTACCAAAACACCAAGATCCCTAATAGTATCAACTTCTTGGAGTCGGCTGTTATTAATCGAGTAATAATTTTGAGTTACCTTTCTTTTTCTACTAAATTTTATGAAATAACATTTATTTTGATTCAATGACATTTTATTTTGTATGCACCAATTATGTATGCTATTTAAATCTAGCTGAAGCTGAATAATATCGGATTCATTGTTTATAGTTCGATATATTTTTAGATCATCAGCAAAAAGTTTATATTCAGAGTCAATTTTGTTCCCCAAATCATTTACGAAAACTAAGAAAAATAGAGGCCCCAAGTGTGAACCCTGAGGCACCCCTGATGGTATGTAAAATTGTCTGGAACTATAACCTTTGAGATACACCAATTGTGATCGATTCCTTAAGTACGATTCGCACCAACGCAGCAACGACCCATGAACACCCATACTTTCTAATTTAGCAACTAGTAAATCGTGATCCACCAAATCGAAGGCCTTTTTAAAGTCGGTGTATATTGCATGTACTTCTCTACCGTCATCTAATGCAGATGAGATGAATGAAACATACTCGACTAGATTAGACAGTGTCGATTTTTTGGGGCGAAAACCGTGCTGGTTATTATCCAGCACATTTTTAAAGTGAGAAAACATTTTTTTCTGGACAAGCGATTCAATAATTTTACCACAAGATGATAGAATGGACACTGGTCTGTAATTTGAAACATCATCAACACTACCCGATTTAAAGATTGGCGTGATGTGCGCTATTTTCCACTGATCAGGGAATAAGCCCTGTGCCAAAGAGTAGTTGAAAATTGTAGTAAGAGGATCAGCCAGATTCACTGCACATTTTCTAAGGAAGAGAGGAGGAATTGAATCAGGCCCGGGTCCTTTGTCACAGTCTAGGGAAGACAAGTAATCAAAAACTTCTTTTACTTCAATTTTGCACTGGCTGAAAGTGCTATTGTTACAGGGAGTGGGTTCTACTCGCGTTGAAGAGTGTACATCACTATTTGCTCTATATATGGACTGAAAATTATCGGAAAACAACTCACAAATTTCCTGACCTCCCCTGGCAAACATAGTATTGCTCAAAGTCATTTTGTTGGGAATATAATCGTTACCTATCCGTTTATTTTTTAAGTACCTCCAGACATGTTTAGGATTGGTACGCAGATGTTCAGCTATGTTCTTTTTAAAATTGGCATAACAGTCCTTTATCAACTCACTGCAACGCACTCTCAGGCATTCAAACGTAATTTTATCTCTAGGATTACCGTATTTTTTAAATATATTGTGATATTTTGCTTTTTCTTTTATGACTTTTAGTAAAGCTCGACTGTACCAGACAGGATAGCGTTCATCTCGTGGTTTTGTAATCGGAGTATGCAGTTTAATAATTGGCATAAGAATATCATAGAATTTTTGCACCATTTCGTTCACATTAGTTATAGAATTCCATTCAACAGACCAAACAACCTTCGCAAGTTCAGAGTTGACCGCTTCATAATTACAGAGATAAAAGTTTAAGTACGGGATTTTACTTTGCACTAGAGGATTGCTATGGTTAGTTTTAAACGAGATCTCCAGTGGTGGATGATGAGGGTCAATTTGTATGAGTGGAACTGAGGCCTTAGACACCAACACTTTGTTATTATTACTACTAAGAACCAGATCTAAAATACGATTTGACTCGTTGAGTATCGCGTTGCATTGATGAAGATCATTAAAGGCTACCATGTCTAAAAAAATATGTTCTATATTACTACTAGATCCTTTGGGGACCAATAGTCCAGAATCTTCATTATATTCCCAAGTGATACTACCCATATTAAAATCGCCGATTAGTAAGTTGATAGAATTGTTTTTGCTCTTTTTGTTAATTACTTCTGTAAAGTTTCGAAACAGTGCATCGATATAGTCTTGTTTGATTGGAGGTGGAATATAAACCGCACAAATATTAATATTTAAACCACTCTCACACTTGATTGTGATCCATAATTCCTCGCAATGGGACTCCCAATTTAACCTCCGTGAGACATCATATTTGTCCAAAGTTGCAACAAACACCCCCCCACCATCCCTTTTTGTAGTCGAAGAAACCGTAGAAGACCTATCGCGCCTAAACACTCTGTATCGGTTATCTAAAATTTCATGGTCCAACACCGTATCATTGAGCCAACTTTCAGTGCCAATAATTATATCGTAATCAAAATTTAAAACAGCGGTATAAAAATCCTCTGTCTTGGTTCGTAAGCCTCTTACATTTTGATAATATATTTTAAAGTTGAATTTAAATTCTTATAACACTATTAAGCGTGCAAAGTATTTGATTAATAAAATAATAAATTACAACGATTCTACATATTCAAAATTTTTAACTAGCAGAGGTTTGGTTGTTACATCTTTCCTCACAAATATGCGACCATTTCGAACCCACACAAAGTTATATTTCTTTTCCTTAGCAGCGATTCTTGTCGCTGCATGTAGTTTTTTATTAGCCAGAGTCAGATTTTCCGTTACAAAAATCGGCTGCTTTTCTCCACCAATGCCAATATGGCTGCTGCTCAGCTTCTCCGATTCATTCTTCTTATTAAAGTTTCTAACTGCAGCAAGTAGATTATCACGAATCCGGGGGCTGACTAACTTGACAACAATGCTACGAGGACGATTTGTCTCTGTATTTAATTTGGCAACTCTATGAAATGACTGGATTTCACTGTCGTGAAGTTCATTTCCTACAATTCTGCCCAACTGTTTTACGACCGTTAACAGGTTTTCGGTTTTGTGTTCAGGTACGCACTGAATTTCGATATTGCTCTCACGTGCTAATTGATCTATTTGCTGCAATTTAGCCTCCAATTCCTTCACTTGAGCGCCCATAGCTGCGTTATTCTTGAGGAGTTCGGCAATACAGTTATCATTTCTGGCATTCAATTTGACTTGATCATCATAAGCGTCAGAAAGAAAAGTAACAGTCTTCTTAAACTCATCCAAGTCTTCGTTCATTGAGGAAAATCTCAAGGATAGGTCATTAACTTCTCTTTGGACCGTAGCTAGAGTGGTTTCAAATTTCGCCAAAGAAACCTGTTGACTATCAAACTTATCAATCATTTCCTGCCGTAATTTACGAATCTCTAAAAGTATTGTGTCTTGCAAGTTGACCTCTGTGTCAACGCATGCCACTCGAGGGGTAACTGGTGGTGACTTCTCAGCTGGAGTTAGTCTCTGACAAACTACTGGTTTGTTTTGGCTACTAGACTGCACCAATATAGAGGGCTGCACTATAGCCGGTTCAGGTGCCGGTGCTGGAGCGGCTTGGTCAGTTTGTGTAGTGTGACCTTTAGCGTGGACCGGTGTATTAGTGTTGTCCCGTTTAGGACGGCCAGAGATACAGGTTGGGCAAGTCCATTTCGCTCTAGGTGTTGACGCTTCATCATACTTGACGCATTCCAAATGATAATGAAGGGCACATTTGCTTAAGCAGCATTTAATTCTCTTTTGAGTAACGAGAATAGTAGCATTACAACCAGCGCAAATCATAATTGCAAAATAAAAAAATCAAAAAAAAAAAAAATCAAAAATGCAAAAAGTAAATCTTGTACTGGGATTCGAACTCGATATCTCATTAGTCTCAGTCACCACTCAACGAACGCCGCCACGGTAGCTTTGAAATTACTTCTCAAAATAAAGCATCGGTGCGCTAACTGAGTGAAGTTGGTTGAAAGATATTTTCGAAACACCCACTAAAACGTTTACACTCGAAATTGCAAAGTCACTTTTCAAAATTATTATTTTATGTTTTTGCTAAAATACAGTCACTGATCACTCTGCAAACGATATCACGACTGCCACATACACTTGGCTTTAACTTCCACACAAAGATTGAATCGTAAGTAAAGTTTTTACAATATTAATATTTAGTTGTTTACGGAACGGCAAAATGTAAGTGTTCACTAATTGACTACCTCCGAAGAAAGAGAAATAATTTCATCATAAGGTTCATTTTACTGTGACCAGACGCATATTTTGCTCAGAAGTCTCCAATAAACGTGCAAAAAGCAATAAAAATCATACTTAATTGTCGGCGATGAGTTTTTAATGTGCGAATTATTGAAAGATAAAATTGTCTTAATTTATTTTAGAAAGTAACGTTTTATTTGGTAAAATCACTTGTTAAAATAAAAGTGATTTTAATAAATAAATAATATTTTTGTACACAGTCGAAAAGTAATGCTCTCAAAATATGAAACGGTTTTGTGACGAATATAAATATTATAATAATGTAAAAATGTCATAATTTCTAGCTTAGATACAGCTATTTCAAAATGAAGCCATCAAACTGCACATTTTTCTCATCAAACATTTGTTTACGTGAGTACTATTCAATGTACCTATTACAAAAATAAGTAACGATAGGTACGACTTTATTTGCGTTTAGACTCCGTTCTTTAGAATAAACGCTAATTATTCTAAAGAACGGAGTCTAAATGCAACTACAGTCGTATCGTTTTAAGGTGGATGCGCAAAGATAGCCTGCGAAATTATTTTTTTTTGCAATTTGCAGGTCAGTTTCAGGTTGTATGTTGATCAAAATATGATTCGCGACTCTAACAAATTTGTATTTACATAAATATAACCAAAATAATTATCAATACATCTCTCTAAGTTACATTTATTCTAAAATGTCATAATTGGACGACACGGTTGGCGCAGTGGTTGAGCGACTGACTGCTGCGCAGCATGTCGCGGGTTCGATTCCCGCACGGAACAAATATTTGTACGACCTACAAGTATTTGTTCCGAGTCTGGGTGTTTTTCTATCTATAATATGTATGTATTTACAAAAAAAAATGTATTTATGTGGTTTATCAGCCATCTCGTTACCATAACACAAGCATTAGGTTGCTTAGCTAGGGACTAGATGGCGTTGTGTCAAATTTCCAAGGATATTTATTTTATTTATTATTATTATTTTTTTTTTTTTGCCTGTCGAGGAGTCTCCATTTAGGCATATAAAATGCCTGTAGTTGAAGGCTCCGCTCTTCCCTTACATCAGAAACTTACGAGTACAAATAGGTATATGTATAAAGAAACAAAAAAAAAAGGAAAAAATACGATCAATTTATACGAGTGTGCGCGTAATTTATATGTGTGCGTGTGTATGTGTATGTGTATGTAGGGGTGTGTTTGTGTATGTGGAGGTGTGTTTGTGTGTGTGAGGGTGTGTGTAGGTATGTGTGTGTGAAAGAGATTTTGGGTGTACATGAGTAACTAAAGAAGCAAATAACATCACTCTTATAATAATATTATTAAGTCACACGTTGCAGAAGTAACTCTACGTCATTATAGTTTAAAGTGTGAAGCCATGTTATTAACTTCTTTTTACATTCATATTTTTTTTTATCATAAATATTAATTTATTAATTTTATTGTATAAAAAAGCTGAGCGCTTTATTATTTATTTATTTTATTTCCGAAATGAAACTTAGGGCCTATGCACACGATGCGTTGCGGCGCCGCACCGCAAATATTTTTTCCCTTTCTTTTGCCGCACAAACAACTATGAGCGGTGCTGCTCCGGCGTAACTGTGTGGCATACCATGGATATTTGTATGTAGGGCACTGCAGCGACACCGTTGCGGCGCCGCACCGCCGCCGCAACGCATCGTACGCATAGGTCATTAGAGAGAACAAATCTAACTTAAAGAGATGTATTGATAATTATTCTTATGGTTGTAATTATCTAACTACATAGTTATATTTGTTATGGTCGCGAATCATATTTTGATCAACATACAACCTGAAACTGATCTGCAAATTGCAAAAACGTAAGAAAATTTAGGTTTTTCCGGGCTACCACCTTAAGGCCTAACATCCACGACGCTACTCAAAAGTAACACGTTACAAACAACACGTTACTCTTGATTAGCATCGTGGACGATAGGCCTAATTTAACTTGATGGAAACTCAACGCATTTTTATTACCTATAATTTATACCTAGTATCGTGTTTGACTGTGTGTGTGAAAACTCTCGATTACTTTCTTTGAAAAACTAACAGTGGACGTTATCTTAAAGTGCCCTTGTGCCCGGCGGCCCGGCGGACTGTACTCAGATTAAGACAAAAAAAAATTACATACATAATTGTACATTGTGAACATACACCTAATTATTACTTATACGTTAAGATGGTAAAGTAATCTTATTGTAAACTAGTATTAATCGAACAAGAAACCTTATTATCATAATACTGATGTGTTTTATTTATGGGGGAGATTTTCCTGTTCCCATGTTGTCATCAGCAAAAGTATTGAAGACAATTAAAAAAAAAATAACAGTAATACGTACGTATACATGTGTTAATAAAAAATCTTTTGTTTTATGTATAATAAATTAATAATGTGGTTGCGCGAGGCAATCATTCAATTAACGATGGGTTTTCAAATTGGGTTTACGAAAAAAAGATGGACGATTTTACCACTGACATAGGGAAAGAATTGGAACTCAATTAGTGGCTATATAAAGGAAAGGTTGCACAATACCTGATTAGCGATGCGATGATGGTGGTCCGGTCTGTTTCAGCAAAACACCAGCGACAAAGCAAACAAACAAACCTCCTTACGGTTGGCGCTAATTGGCGTAGCTTTCTCGCTCGCACATGGACTAAAGGCAATGTGCTAGAGAGGGACAAAAGGAAGGGAATACCGCAAATCCAATTTAGTCCCATCAATTCGTTTTGCCAACACGAAAACAAAAAAATTACATGACATACTATAATTTCAATCGACCAGTGCATTCAATATCATGAATGGCTACAAATTAATCAGATGGCGCAACCAAATACGTCTGCTGACCACTCAAGGCCGTTGGCAAAATATATCTGCGTCTTAATTACATCAATCAATCTGCCTAGTCTTCTCCCAACTATGTTGGGGTCGGCTTCCAGTCTAACCGGATGCAGCTGAATACCAGTATCTTACATGGAGCGACTGCCTATCTGACCTCCACACTCCACAACCAAGTTACTGGGTAACACGATGCCTAATATAATTGATAAAGCTAAAATAATAGATAAAGATACCCATTCTTGCCAAACTTAAGTAGTAACAGACGGGACACTTCTCACAGAACAGATGGCCGGAGTGGTTGAAGGTCTTGAGAGTGACACCTATTCTTGCCAAACTTAAGCAGTAACAGACGGGACACTTCTCACAGAACAGATGGCCGGAGTGGTTGAAGGTCTTGAGAGTGACACCTATTCTTGCCAAACTTAAGCAGTACCAGACGGGACACTTCTCACAGAACAGGTGGCCGGAGTGGTTGAAGGTCTTAGAGTGTCACCCATTCTTGCCAAACTTAAGCAGTAACAGACGGGACACTTCTCGCAGAACAGATGGCCGGAGGGGTTGAAGGTCTTAGAGTGACACCTATTCTTGCCAAACTTAAGCAGTACCAGACGGGACACTTCTCGCAGAACAGGTGGCACCCATTCTGAAAGACACTCCGTGAATAGCCCCCACCACAGTGGATCAAGGACTTGGTGTTGTTCGCTGGAATCCGCTGGATATGAGCAGTGGACGTCTTTCGGCTGTAAAGGTGATGATGACGACAACTATTTCAAATTCTGTTACAACAAAAAATGCTGTTAGTTTTTTTATTTACTTCAATTGTATGGTATGTCACGACAACAAAATCTGCCTAGCCTTTTCCCAACTATGTTGGGGACGGCTTCCAGTCTAACCGGATGCAGCTGAATACCAGTATTTTACATGGAACGACTGCCTATCTGACCTCCACAATCCAGTAAATGGGTAATACAATACCCCTTGGTTAAGACTGGTTGTTTTTAAAACGTCAGTTATCAATGATAAACCAGCATCAATTGACAAATGGCACGTGTTATGATTACGATAATATCTATACAAGATCGTCTATCGAAGCCCATAAGTCCCGTGGTTGTGTGAAAATAATGATAACAATGGTAGGTAGATATGCATCCTCTGCAGGTAATTTTTATTACTATGCAGAAGAAAAGCCAAGCCACAGTGTAATAATGATTCAGTATTTTACCTGGGAAGTAAGTGATCTTGAATGAATTATTTACGGCCGCTCGGTATAGATAAATACGTGGCCGTCCGTGCGTAACTGCCGCGTGCTCGAACTAACGTAACTGAGACTGACTGAGATTTCGAAGCGCGTCGTTTCCACCATTTTGTATGAAAATTATAGTACTATATCATTATTATACTGTGGCCAAGCCGAACAGTGAGATAGATATTGTCTGCCTACAGCCAATTAATCTAGATTTTATAATCAAAGGAAGCCGCTGTAAAGATGTTTTTTGCATAGTAAGAATATGATAATGAATATTTGACGACACGGTTGGCGCAGTGGTTGAGCGATTGACTGCTGCGCAGCATGTCGCGAGTTCGATTCCCGCACGGAACAAATATTTGTACGACCTACAAGTATTTGTTCCGAGTCTGGGTGTTTTTCTATCTATAATATGTATGTATTTACAAAAAATAAATAAATGTATATAAGTAGTTTATCAGCCATCTCGTTACCATAACACAAGCATTAGGTTGCTTAGCTTGGGACTAGATGGCGTTGTGTGAAATGTCCAAGGATATTTATATTTATTATTTATTATTATTTATGATAGGTACTAAGATAATACTACTTATATGAAAATTCACCTACATATTATGGTAGGAAGGCTTACCTACTTCAAAAAGGGGAACATTGATTGTGAACAGCAATGCATGTATTTAGTAATAATAATTAGGTATACTTTTACTTACACAACAAATTAAAAATCTTAATACCTAGTTTCGCCGTGCTAAATTCTGGCGTGACAGATTTTCACGGTCGTCTGCCAACTTCCTTTTAATAAATAACACGCTATGATAAATAGTAAAAACAGTAATTATTTGATAGGAAAACGAAGTCTTAAGTACCTATAGCAGAAATAAATACTTGACTGCATCATGATCTGCCTAGACTTTTCCCAACGATGTTGGGGTCGGCTTTCAGTCTAAGCGGATGCAGCTGAATACCAGTATTTTACATGGAGCGACTGCCTATCTGAGTTCCACAACCCAGTTACTGGGTAATACGATACCCCTTGGTAGATGGGCGGCTTCAGTGACTATTCACTAAACAAAATGAAGTTTGCGGTTCGCACGTTTGTTTCACGTTGTTGACGCTCCCGCTTCGAGTCCCGCGTTCAGTGTACTTGACGCGCAGCTTTATGTCAATCCCGTTGAAAGTCGTTGTAGAAATACGAATGGTTTTGAAACCGATTGTCACTTTCTGGATCCATTTACACAGTACAATTTTATTGCCTGTGGTTAACTGGCACCGTCTAAACAACACGTACATAACAGTTATCATCAAAAATATCGGGACGAACAGACTGTTCCAAATGATCTCAACAACTTAGAAAATTAAACTTTATCTCAATTCTTATCAGAATGACAGTTGTCGTGTAGCTGTCTCCATTCTGTAACATTCCTTGTGTCATTGAGTTTATAATTATTTAATTTTCAGAGTTGTTTAGATCATTGCAAACAGTCTGTTCGTCCCGATATTATTGATGCTAACTGTACAATTAAGTTGTATACAATTTTATTGAATGGAAAAACTAGCATTCAATTATTTGTATGACATTTTATGGAATCGCACGCGGGTAACTACTTGCATGCAATTCTTGAATGTCAATAAAATGTAACGTGCTTTATGTGCGAACGTTCCAGAAACTTGCGCCGTGAAAATGGAGCGTTAACTAGCGTAACTTGTATCATCATGCTGTTTTGCCAAGTACCTACCTACTTAGTTTAGTTTACATATAGGTAATAGCAGAATCTATAGAATTTGTGTCGTCGAACTGTCGATGCAATCTAACGTACTTACCTTACCTACGTCGATGCAAGTAGGTAAGGTAAGTACGATAGGTACCTACACTTGTTTTCAGTTAATCATTTATCACACAGCTAAAACGTGCAATTTCATACCGGTTTTTCTCGATACCGTGTGACAAAATTAAGATAAATAGATTCATCATTGGCACGTTTCAAAATTTATCTGGATGATGTGGCTAATCTCTTCGAGTGCCTGATTATAAGACGTAGTTAGCTATCTGCGTGCGTCAATAAGCTCTTGTCACATCGAGATCGTTTCAGATTTCAATTTTATATGTAAGGCTTTAGATAGGATCGGTGCGTGGGGTAGTAACGTTCGCGCCAGTATTTTTTTAGAAAGTAACTTAATAACATAACATAACAGCACGCCTGGAATCCTTGAAGAGTTAGTCAGAGGTTCCTATAGTAGGTACACCCATATTTTGCCAGTTATTTTATCATTTAAGCTAAGTTTAAGTCCCTTATATAGGGTGTGAGGGACAGTTCTCCGCAGACTGATGGGGTGAATTCAGTATATCATACTAAGATGACCGGTACATGAAATTATTTCAGGAACGTTATGGGAATCCAATAAACCTGATTTGTTTGTGATTTTGTGCACAAATCGGAGCATCTGTTACTGGTTGGGAGGGGTAGGTAATAGGTATGCGGTGAGTTCGATGAACTTTGTAGCTAAACAGAAAGTGAACAGCTGATTTCACGCGACGCTTGTTAGAGTATTTCAACATTCATTGCTGGTTTTTTATTTGCTGTTTTTTCTACATAAATGGAGTGCTGCGAACACACAATATAATTTTACATTGAAATAAGGAAAATGTAACTGAAAAAACTATAAAAAAATGAAAATTTTCATGAGATATTTTCCGGTGGAATGTGATTCAAAATGAGGAGCTGAATGCACCCTGTTAGTTTGCGGAGAACTGTCCCTTACACCCTGTATAGGGGGCGAGCGTATAGCCATCAACCGGACACAAATCCTGTTTAGTCCCATCTTGGCACCAATCATTGTTAGCTACACATCAAAAAATGGAAACACAGTATCTAGTGAATAAATCATCTTGATTAAAATTTATTAATTCCGTCTGGTCTCGCGTCAAACTTAGAGCAACAGACAGCCTTGCGCCCCGGGGAACTCTATTTAGAACAGAAGTAGATTTTATTTTTATTTTTGAAAAGTTTTTATTTTTGAAACTGTCTGGTCTGAAGGCATTAAGATTGTAATAGATAATTAAATACAAAAATATTTATGTACTTTCTAAGTTTACTCTGAACAACACATTCTGATGGAAAACATGTGACCTGAATTTATTGCAAGCCCAGTGATCAGGGCTCGTGCTTACTTTAGCAACAGCTTCTTTTAGATGTTCGTCGAAAGTCTTTTAGGCCGAGCGTGCACTGCGGTGCGTTTTTCTAACGCATAATCTGTGAAGTATGGAATGTCTTTGAAGTGCGTGCACTGCGGTCATGCGTTTTGTTACTGTAGGCCCCGCCCAGTGCGGCAGAACTAACGGAAACGCACCGCAGTGCGCGCTCGCCCTTACTGACAAGATGACTCGACTGCACCTGCACTTGATTTAGAAAAAAAATTATAACTAAGGTTTCCTATGCGCAATATGATTGAGTTTGATATAGTACTTTTTTCAAGAATGATCAAACTTCGTGTACATATTATAATAGCCCTTATTCACTTTGACGGCTTTTGGAGTGTTTTAAAATGCGTGCATCCATTTTGGTACAAGGTCATATATATAGAGTTACTTTGCAAAACAATAGCTCTCTTTCAATATTTTAATCCATCGTATGGCATCTTCAATATCTTATCTTTATTTATCTAACGCTACATACGTAGAATAACATGAAGGGCATCAATGTGTTACATGACCAAAATAAATAAACTCTCGTTCTCATTTAAAATTTAAAAGATTATAATCTTATCTAATAATCATTTTGAATCTGACATTTGACACTGTAGTGTCTGATACCTATCTTGAAATGTGGTGTTCATCCTAGTGTACACTAAATATTTCCTTACTCGTTAAAAAACTTTTAACTAAAACTTCTATAATAACAGCTAATGCATAGCTTTCCTAGTTGAAACGTCAGCTTTTATTAGCCGAAGCAGCGCCTATCGAGATAGGCGCACGCGCAACATGACTGTATTCTTCTGTGAAATCTTCAATTTTTATTTTAAATCATGTCGTTTGTTTTAAAAAGGATTTTTTATTTTTTTTTAATCATTCGCCAATATAAATTAGCTAGAGAAACTTAGCAGACGCGACGGGTATTGAAATCTAAATAAGATAATTTTCTTTTTTCTTTTGTAAATGTGAGAACGTTATTCTTAGCGCTTGTAGATTGCAGATTCATAGACGTTTCGACTTGTTGACCATTTTGTATTACGTTTTTTTTTTATCCTCTAAATTAATAAAAACATAAAAAAATGTTATTATGTATGTTAGTAATAGGTATTACTAACATACATAATAACATTTTTTTATGTAAATTATTTTTAGAAGAGTAATTGTGGAGTTTTTTCTTAGCTTCAACCGTTTCATAAGTGCCTATGTATACGTGTATATGTTTATGTGGAATAAAACATTTAGAATTAGTATTTGAACAGGGTTACAAAAATGTGTGCAGGTTACCGTTACAAGAAGAATTCTTGACCCCTTTCAACCAAGCTTAAATAAATTATGTTTGTGCAAAAAGTTCGATTCGTGGGGTTCATTTCATCAAACTATAATAACGCATCTTCTATATCTATAAAAATCAATGCCACTTTTCGTTGTAATTTTATAACTCAAGAACGGCTAAGCCGATTTAACTGATTTTGGTTTTGAAATGTTTGACGTAGTCCAGGGAAGGTTTAAACGATGACAAAAATTGGAAAAGTTGCCGGGAAAATTGGAAAATTCTGAAAACTGAAAGTGGATTTCACATGGGAATATTGAAATTGGGACAGGACAACGTGTGTCGGGTCAGCTAGTAACGCATAAAGTTTTGGGCCACTTTTTATAAAACATCAATATGATATTTTAACTAAAAGCCAAGCAATTTTACTATCACTACTCGTGTCTTTGATCCCCCATAAGTCTTCAGAGACCACTTTCAGCAATGGCTTTACATAAATACTTCAATTGGTTCAATCTACAACACTATCAGGTTTAGGATTATATTCAAGTGCCTTCACAGCGGCATCTACTGCGTTGTCATATATGTACGTCATTGACCTCTTTGCGATACATTATCTGATTGGCAGTTTACTTGAATGAATTTTTGATTTAACATCCTGATAATCAAAAATTTTCCCCAAGTTTTTTTATTTGTAAACAACACGTGATACCATTTTTAAGGTCCCGTACCAAAATGGTAAAAAAGGAACCCTTATGGTGCGACTCAGTCTGTCTGTCTGTTCGTCACAGCTGGATATCTCAAGAACTACTAATGCTATCAACTTGAAATTTGGAACAGTTATATTTTATTTTGCAACAGGGACTGAAAGGGGGTCTTAAAAATTCAAAGTGGGGCTACTAAGACATATGGGGTATAATATGAAAGAACGCTGTTTGCACGTTTTCAAACAGTTTTTTAATTATTTCGACTTTTGATGAAAAATGTCAAAAAAAATACCGTTCCCCCCTTCCTCTTGTTCCTCTTCTCCGAAGTTTGCAAAGTAAAGAGAAAAATCAGAAATTATTCTATGTGATAGAAGTTTATGTACAGATTACAGGAAAAATAAAACGATGTAGTCTAAATAGCACACTTTTTCAGCAATCGGTGCTCGGTGCGCGAGTCCGACTCGCTCTTGACCGTTTTTATTTTTATTTCATAATATTACTGATCTGATCTAATTCTGAGTTTGAAGTTTGTGTTTATATGACTAGCTTCTGACTGCGTCCTGGTCCGCGTAAAATTTATTGTTTAAAAAAAATATCATAATTGGCAATACTGTAGCTTTCCATTAGTGAAATAATTTTCGGAATCGGATCATTATCACCCTTACATGCAAACTCACAAATTTTACCACTCTTTAATATAAACAGTAATTAGACCGATAGTGATTAGTCGATATCTAAGCAGGTATATCAAACAAGACGATGAAGTAGAGAGATGAAGTAGCAGTCAAGTTCATCTCTCCAAGATGAACTTGACTCATACCGAAAGGACTCGCCCACAATGGCACATGACAGGAAGAGTGTGGGAGAGGAAGGCCATTGCTCAGCCGTGGGACAATACAGGCTATAATAGATAGATCTAACTTTTCAATACTAGAACGGACACACACGTATCGACTCGAACGATGAAGACTCGGACTAAACATTTGAATAAACCAGACCAGAGGACCTAGACGGAGTGACATTTTAATAGCGATAAGGAAAAGTCTGGTCTGTGTCTGCTTGTCAGTGCGTTTGTGCGCGCTGATCTCAGAAACGGATTAATCGATTTGGGTGCGGTTTTCATTAATGTATTGTGGCAAGCTTCACTTAACATTTGGTGTAGTTTTTTTTTTATTTCAATCGGTTCATAAATATGAAAGTTATGTCAGTGTGGAAAAATGTAAAAAAATGTTTTAAGGAAATAACTATTGTACTTTATCTCGCTTCCTTTTGAAGATATCACGGTTTTTATGGCACTGCATGTTAATAAATTGATTTAGAGTGCATTATCGAGTTATGAGCTACCCTGAAAGTTTCAGCGGGATAGCTAATGGGGACGGCAGACAGACAAACAAGAAAGTGACTTAAAACGTGATAAAAAATAAGTGGTAAAGTGGTAAGTCGGAAAGAAATACCTCTGTAACCTAACAATGAATGAATGAATTCAAGATCGTATTTCAATTCACGCCACGCGTGTCGTGTCGTGAATTTGTGCACAATATTTCTGAGCAGTAAACATAACAAAAAGTACTAGGCTTGAATAATTAGTAATACGCTTCTTGTTTTGGATTTAATGTTAGCACACAGATAGTTTATAACAACATAGGATACTTTTTATCCTGGTATTCCGTTACCGTGGGTTAATTTCCAACCTCCACACGGGCGAAGCCGCGGGAAAAAGCTAGTAAATAATATAACTATATATTTTCTGCTGCGATCACTGAACCGTCTGTTTCAAGTTATTTTATTTACAGCAAATAAAGTTTATGATCTCATTACTTAATAATTTAATCTGAGCTAAGTGCAACGAACTCTTCGTGAAGGAGAAAAATTTCTTTGTATTTATTTCTGAGAAATTGTTTTCTTGAGTATCTTTACATTGCTGATTGCGTCCAGTTTGTTTCCTGCAAATCTTCAGCGCACATTCCAGCTGAAATGTAACTAGAATAAGAATTCTTATTGTTTTATCTGCGTTTTAGCCATAGCTAGTGAATTGGGTTGATAAGGCAAGTTAAAAAAGTTGCCTTATCAACGCAAATTGTTTAAATCAAGTTTTCAATATATTCAAGTAAATAAATGTGATAGAGGGACAGCATACAGGACCAAAATTCATTCACCATATAAAATATTTAACGAATGGTTTGAGCTCCTTGGTTTTCAAAATTTAACAAGATAATATTCTCATCTGAAAAACTGGCAAATTAAAAATCCGGAGTCACACGTAATCGGTTCGATTTATACTTACATGACGTGTGATTTTAATTTGTCTATCTTTTTCTAATTTCAGATGAGAATATTTTCTTGTTAATACTTTTTAGAGCGTGATTTTTTAGTAGTCAGGTTTTAGTTTTTAAACATACTTTTTATTTATTTAAATAATTTTGGGGTTATAATTTCGTGATAAAGTGTTTGCAGGCCCACTTAATTATTATATTAGGTATATGTATTTTGGGTAGGTTTGGAGAGAAATGTTTGAAAAAAAATTTAGTCGTCATCCATTTATATTCCTTAGATATCAAACAAAGAGCGTTTCGGACCACGCACTATAAAGGGATCCGTAGTTGGGATGACTTTATCCAAAGAACAAACTTAACATTTCAGTTGAAAAACATTTCGACAATTACTCGTTAACTTGTAAAGCTTACTTAGCTGTGATAGTTTTCTTTTTAACTTCGTTAGGTTTATACTACTGCCGCCGTGAATTTTTCATGTATACAAAAACAACCATTTAGCTGGCAGGGTCCACTTGGCTTTAACAAAAATTTGCATTTTAAAGCTTAATATTACGCAAACGGATCCCTGAATCGAAAAACGGTTTTTACATATCGTCACCTCCACGGCAAACGAACGAATCTGCAGTTTTTGTAAATTTGACATTTTTATAAAAAACTACACCTTATGTTGTACTACATAAGGTGTAAAATTTTCAAATTTCTGTCTCTAACGGTTATAGAAATCCAATATTACGAATCTCCATTTTTTTGTTGATACGCCAAAAGTAAACTTACGAAATTGATACAGTTGTTTTGGCGTAGTCGAATATATCCAAGTCCAAGAAAAATGCACCACGGTCAACCTACGAATCTACCATATTCGTGAATTTACATCGTAGCACACTTTAGTAAATCGATTTAGCAACTCACAGCAAACATACGAATATGGAAGATTCGTAAGTTCACATTGGTAGAATATATTCTTCAAGGGACTCAAGTAACCCATAGCAAACTTACGAATCGGGCATTTTCGTTAATTTACATTGGTAGCTTGAAAACGTTCATCTAATAAACTTTCTATTGAGAGACTTGATCGAATTAAAAACATATTTTTTCGTTTCCTGCAATGGAGTCATTATTGCAGAAAGAATTCAGAATTCAGGTATCTAGATTCTGGACTGAATGTGACCCTAATGTATTCACATACAAGAAAAAATGTGAAGACGAAGGCGCAATCCCAGCAGGAATAGAGACTTACCGGACAGTCTTCAGGTCAGCGACGCACTTTTTGCAGAGATCCTTTTTCGGCACATGGAATCTTAATTTATAGGTTAAGATTCCATGTGCCGGAAAAGGATCTCTGCAAAAAGTGCGTCGCTTACAAGGGATTAAAAACACATGACATGACCCGAGCAGCCCTGAAGAGGAAAATCATTCGAACCATCTTAAGCGACGCGACGATGCTTACCTGCGTCGAGACGCTGACAAAGCAGCAGCAAAGATTGATCCGAAGACTTTGGCATTTAATTTTGACCTAGAAGCCGTCCTCCAAACTCCTAAAGCTGCATCTGGACCATTATTTTACGTTCGAAAATTAGCTGTATACAATTTGACCTTTTATTTTGGCGATCAAGACGTAGACTGTTTTACATGGGACGAAACGGGGAAGTGCTGAAATTGCAATCTGTGTTTGCAAATATATTTGTAGTCACAAACAAGGCATAACACATGTGAGAATGATGTCAGACAATTGTGGCGGCCAGCAAAAAAAAAATAGTTTTTGCTGTATGTTGCTGCACTTGGTGACAAATCATTCCACAGTAAACATAATTGATCATGTTTTCTTTGAGTCTGGACATAGTCACATGGAATGTGACTCTATTCACTCCAAAATGGAACAGAAATGTAAAAATACAGCAATTTACGCTCCGGACGGGTGGATTTAAGTGATGAGAAGAGCCAGAAAAAATCCCCATCCATTTAATGTGAATGTGACGATTTTTTAGATTTCAATCCCAATCATTGTCAGTTTGCGGAAGAAATTTCGAAAAAGCAAGGTTCGAAAAAGAAAAGAACAAAAGAACAAGAAGACAATGGAGAACTAGACGAGACAAGACTAAAAGTAAAGATAAATTTCCAAGATGCTATGCGGATTCAATACCGTAAAGACAACCCTAAATCAATCTTTATTAAAACTGACTACAATGACGAGACCTATAAAGAATTCAAAATAAAATCAATAAGAGGAAAGAGTACAGCAATAGTACCAAATAATATTTATGCTGAAAGAATACCGATTTCAAAAGCAAAAAAAAAAGAGATTTATTAAAACTATGTAGTGATAACCAGATACCAAAATATTATCATTATTTTTATGAAAACCTACACTGTAGGTACTTGAAAATTACAATTATCAAGTCCTTCCTCTTACTTTTATTGTAAGATTGTATTAGTTTGTAAGTTTTGATTTTGTGTCTTCTATCGTTTTCATACAACTTAAAACGTTTGCTTACGGTTGCGGTTCTATTCGCCTCATTACTTCGGGTTTGCCCGACTAGTTTTCATCTCGTACGGAGATCTTAGTCATGAGCTCTTGTGTGAAAGTCGCAACTCCACAAATGACGTGAGTAAAACCGTAAGGAAATATTTATTTGGAAAATTGTTGTTACTTATTATCTTTTATTTTGTTGTTTTACTGGTAAAAGTAGATTAGTTGATTTTTTTCTTAATACGTATTTTATTATTTTATTTTGTGTTTCTACTCCAAACATAATTTTGTGATTTCACTTGAATTATTTCTAAAACATTTTGATTTAGGAACTTATTTTCCTTTAAAAGACGTGATATATCTTTAGTAAACTAACGAAAGTGGTACTTTCGTTAGTTTACCAAAGTATAAATTTGATACTTTTCTTATGTAACTTACGAAATTGCCACTTCCGTAATTTTGCTACAGTGTAATATAATATGTATACTACGAGTATAGTATCTATTTTTTACACTACATCACTTACACATTTACTTACACTTTGCATTCATTATTATTATATTTTGTAAATCGGTCTAAACCGATTCGTTTTCTTTATATTTTCTTTGTTATGACACTTACGTCAGGCTGTCAAGCTGTCATATTGTTTTATTATACGTAAATTTGTTAAATTAAATACAAAACTAAAACTAAACCTTAAAAATCTAACAAAAGTGGGTGTCCATGAGGCATGGTGCCAAGAACACTGGCTGCATTTCCGCGTTGAATAGCAATAGCTATTCTCTGTGCGAGAAATGAGCCAGCCCTCCTGTCACCAGCGGCGTCGACTAGACGAGGAAACAATTGTTTGAAAAATTTTATTGTACTAGGACCCCAAGGACCAAAAGTTTCGAAGCCAAGCGGTACAAATATGTAGTCGCTAGAAAGTGTCACATATTTGCGTCGCTTGGCCTCTTCTGCGGCTTCCGCCGCGGCTCCGGCCCTTAAAACCGATCCGCTGAGATGGGAAGGGGCTAACGTGTCGACACATGTAGCGTCCCAAACAAGAGCCCTTCCCCGCTCCCAGGGGATCAACGTCAGGCCGTCCGGACGCCTGCCATCATCACGAACCATCCCTAAAGGTTCTAATAGAGAAGGAACATTGATGGTGGCAAGCGTCCGTTTTATGATGTCGTTAATGGAGCCGTGGCGGGAAAATCTGCCAGCACTGCGTTGGCAGTATAGTCCATGGAGTCCGTTCCTGTCGACGTCGCTGCCACATGAACACTGATGACTCTCGACGATGGCAGCACCCAGTCGGAGACCGACAGCGATGCGGAAGCTGCCATTGTCGAACAGCGTTCCGAGGTTGACAGACGGTAGGGCGTATAGCCACTGTCCCGATTCAAATGTAGAGACAGCTAGAAGTCTTGCGCGGTGTTGGTCACTGAAAGAATTTTGAACCAAATTTTTGTGGACTCTCTGCACCAATGGAACATCCCAAAGTTTTTGACTCGTTGGTTCCTTCGGGAAGTTTTCATTGGGGCAGAGAGTTTTCCACGCCTCTATTGCGTCAGATGCACAGTGCAATTCAGGTGTTGGCGTATTCAAAATTTGAGAACACAAGTTTGTTACACTGTGCACCGACGAAAGGAAAGCCGGAAGAGCTACACTAGAAATTTTTCTTATTCCGATGCCACCAGATCTAATAGGTAAAGTGGCTTGAGTCCAGGAATTGTCCTCGAGGTTTAAATTTAGAATTTTTTCTAAAGCATTTTTGAGGGTGGCATCCAAGTTTTCTAATATGTCCGTATGTTTCCAGCTGTCATTACTTTTTCTTCTATCTAACTATCTCTCATAGAGTTTCTTACTGGCTTAGAGTCTATGAACTTTCCTTTTGATTTATATAATTTAAATTCTTTTTATCAATATCTTAGGTCAAATATTGTATATTTATAGATAATTTTGATTTATTATTGAATTATTTATTCATTCATTCATTTCTTAAATTACTTTTATAAAATTAATCCATACGCACTCAGAATTCATCGAAGAGGTTTTACAACGTATGATTCTGGCCGTTTCAAGCATTGACTATTGGCATTTGGCATTCTGATGACGGAAAACTTCAAATGTAGAAAGAATCTAAAGCCTCCTCTACACTACTCGCGAAGTTGGTCGAAGTTAGGCGAATACGGTAGTAGTGTGGACGGCCACTTCGCTTCGCTTCGTGCAACCTTGGCTCGCCTCGCGCGACTTCCGATCGTTGTCGGTTTTTGCGCCCGAGTCAAAGGGCCCGAAGTGCACCGACGAAGCGTCTGACTACACTACTCGACTCACTTCAAATTGTCGCGTGATAAATTCGCACGTAATTATAATAAGCGAGAGTGCACATTGCAACGGCAGCTGCCACGTCAACATTATCCATGGTGCAAATAATACTACTTAGTCTGTGGTGCAAAGCGCGCGGGTGCCATCGGGCAACTGACCTCCTCGCGAAGTTGCACGAGTGTGTAGTCACGTACTTCTGACTTTGGTCAACTTCGACGAGTACTTCGTCGAAGCAACTTCGCGAGTAGTGTAGTGGAGGCTTTAAATTGAAAGATGGATTTTGAAAACGCTGATGAAAATGGTTGGAATACTCGGAGACGGAGGAGTTCTGCTTTGGAAGCTATAAAACTAACATCTCCTTCGCTAAAAAATTAATCAACGTCCGGGAAAACTTAAACTTGCGATTTGTGTTATACCCGACAGCGGCCAAGCCCCAAAGGAGGATTATAGAAAATAGAAAATCACACTAATATTATAAAGGTGAAAGTTTGTGAGTGTGTGTGTGTGTGTGTATGTTTGTTACTTCTTCCCGCTCAAACGGCTGGACCGATTTGGATGAAATTTCGTACGTAGATAGCTTATACCCTGGATTAACACATAGGCTACGTTTTATCCCGGTATACGCGGGTGAAACCGCGGGGCGCAGCTAGTCTTCTTTATTAATAAAAAGAGAAGTCCTGCCTGACTGACTCATCAACACAACGCCCAGCCCAAACTAATAATTTAAAATAAAAATTTTAAATTATTAGGTGAAATTTTAATTTAATAAAATTTAATAAAATTATTTATGATTTAATAAATTTTATAAAAAACTAGGATTAGATACCCTATTATTAAAATTTAAAAATAATATTATAAATTCGAAAGTAACTCCGTCTGTCTGTCTGTCTGTTACCTTTTCACGCCTAAACCACTGAACGGATTTCGATAAAATTTGGCAAGGCTATAGATGGTATCCTGGGGACGGACATAGGCTACTTTTTTTTTTCAAAAATAATCCTACGGGGGGTGTTATAGGGGATGAAAGTTTGTATGGGAAACTCAGTATTTCTTAAGTTAGGGATGTGAAAATTAAAATGTATGCTTTTGATAGGAAATAAAGAAATATGCGGTTCAGCGTTTTTAAAAAATCATCCCCTAAGGGGGTAAAATAGGGGTTAATTTTAAAATTCACAAAACTGCATGGATTTCGACAAAATTTGGCAAGGCTTTATATAGCATCCTGGGGAAGGCCATAGGATACTATTTTTTTCAAAAATAATACTACAGGGGGTGATATAGGGGATGAAAGTTTGTAAGGGAAACCCAGTATTTCTTAAGTTAGGGATAACAAATTTATGCTATTGGTAGGAAATTAAGAAATATGCGGTTCAGCGTTTTTGAAAAATCATCCCCTAAGGGGTAAAATCGGGGTTGATCGGATTTCGACAAAATTTGGCAAGGCTTTATATAGCATCCTGGGAAAGGACATAGGATACTTTCAAAAACAATACTACAGGGGGTGATATAGGGGATGAAATTTTGTAAGGGAAACCCAGTATTTCTTAAGTTAGGGATAACAAATTTATGCTATTGGTAGGAAATTAAGAAATATGCGGTTTAGCATTTTTGAAAAATCATCCCCTAAGTGGGTAAAATAGGGGTTGATTTTAAAATTTACAAAACTGCACGGATTTCGATAAAATTTGGCAAGGCTTTATATAGCATCCTGGGGAAGGACACAGGCTACTTTTGGTCTTAAAAAATAATCCTACAGGGGGTGATATAGGGGATGAAAGTTTGTATGGGAAACTCAGTATTTCTTAAGTTAGGGATGTGAAAATTAAAATGTATGCTTTTGATAGGAAATAAAGAAATATGCGGTTCAACGTTTTTGAAAAATCATCCCCTAAGGGGGTAAAATAGGGGTTGATTTTAAAATTTACAAAACTGCACGGATTTCGACAAAATTTGGCAAGGCTTTATATAGCATCCTGAGAAAGAACATAGGATACTTTCAAAAACAATACTACAGGGGGTGATATAGGGGATGAAAGTTTGTAAGGGAAACCCAGTATTTCTTAAGTTAGGGATAACAAATTTATGCTATTGGTAGGAAATGAAGAAATATGCGGTTCAGCATTTTTGAAAAATCATCGCCTAAGGGGGTAAAATAGGGGTTGATTTTAAAATTTACAAAACTGTACGGATTTCGATCAAATTTGGCAAGGCTTTATATAGCATCCTGGGGAAGGACACAGGCTACTTTTGGTCTTAAAAAATAGTCCTACAGGGGTTGATATAGGGGATGAAAGTTTGTATGGGAAACTCAGTATTTCTTAAGTTAGGGATGTGAAAATTAAAATGTATGCTTTTGATAGGAAATAAAGAAATATGCGGTTCAACGTTTTTGTAAAAATCATCCCCTAAGGGGGTAAAATAGGGGTTGATTTTAAAATTTACAAAACTGCACGGATTTCGACAAAATTTGGCAAGGCTTTATATAGCATCCTGAGAAAGAACATAGTATACTTTCAAAAACAATACTACAGGGGGTGATATAGGGGATGAAAGTTTGTAAGGGAAACCCAGTATTTCTTAAGTTAGGGATAACAAATTTATGCTATTGGTAGGAAATTAAGAAATATGCGGTTCAGCATTTTTGAAAAATCATCGCCAAAGGCGGTAAAATAGGGGTTGATTTTAAAATTTACAAAACTGTACGGATTTCGATCAAATTTGGCAAGGCTTTATATAGCATCCTGGGGAAGGACACAGGATACTTTCAAAAACAATACTACAGGGGGTGATATAGGGGATGAAAGTTTGTAAGGGAAACTCAGTATTTCTTAAGTTAGGGATGTGAAAATTAAAATGTATGCTTTTGATAGGAAATAAAGAAATATGCGGTTCAACGTTTTTGAAAAATCATCCCCTAAAGGGGTAAAATAGGGGTTGATTTTAAAATTTACAAAACTGCACGGATTTCGACAAAATTTGGCAAGGCTTTATATAGCATCCTGAGAAAGAACATAGGATACTTTCAAAAACAATACTACAGGGGGTGATATAGGGGATGAAAGTTTGTAAGGGAAACCCAGTATTTCTTAAGTTAGGGATAACAAATTTATGCTATTGGTAGGAAATGAAGAAATATGCGGTTCAGCATTTTTGAAAAATCATTGCCTAAGGGGGTAAAATAGGGGTTGATTTTAAAATTTACAAAACTGTACGGATTTCGATCAAATTTGGCAAGGCTTTATATAGCATCCTGGGGAAGGACACAGGCTACTTTTGGTCTTAAAAAATAATCCTACAGGGGTTGATATAGGGGATGAAAGTTTGTATGGGAAACTCAGTATTTCTTAAGTTAGGGATGTGAAAATTAAAATGTATGCTTTTGATAGGAAATAAAGAAATATGCGGTTCAACGTTTTTGTAAAAATAATCCCCTAAGGGGGTAAAATAGGGGTTGATTTTAAAATTTACAAAACTGCACGGATTTCGACAAAATTTGGCAAGGCTTTATATAGCATCCTGAGAAAGAACATAGGATACTTTCAAAAACAATACTACAGGGGGTGATATAGGGGATGAAAGTTTGTAAGGGGAACCCAGTATTTCTTAAGTTAGGGATAACAAATTTATGCTACTGGTAGGAAATTAAGAAATATGCGGTTCAGCATTTTTGAAAAATCATCGCCAAAGGGGGTAAAATAGGGGTTGATTTTAAAATTTACAAAACTGTACGGATTTCGATCAAATTTGGCAAGGCTTTATATAGCATCCTGGGGAAGGACACAGGCTACTTTTGGTCTTAAAAAATAATCCTTCAGGGGGTGATATAGTGGATAAAAGTTTGTATGGGAAACTCAGTATTTCTTAAGTTAGGGATGTGAAAATTAAAATGTATGCTTTTGATAGGAAATATATAAATATGTTGTTCAGCGTTTTTGAAAAATCATCCCCTAAGGGGGTAAAATAGGGGTTGATTTTAAAATTTACAAAACTGCACGACAAAATTTGGCAAGGCTTTATATTTATATAGCATCCTGGGAAAGGACATAGGATACTTTCAAAAACAATACTACAGAGTGTGATATAGGGGATGAAAGTTTGTAAGGGAAACCCAGCATTTCTTAAGTTAGGGATATGATATGTTTTCCACATGAACGTTCCCATGGGATATTTTCCGACATCCACGCGGGCGAAGCCGCGGGCAAAAGCTAGTCTAAACATATTACTTATAACTTTCCAACGAATAAAGGAAACCGAGATACTTATGTCCATAAGTACCATAGATAAAAAATAACCCCCGTAAGATCCCCAAGATCGGATGCATAAAAGGTAGCACAACTTATTTCAGATGATAACGTCAATCATATCGATAATGTCGTGCCTAAGCCACAATGAAAATATTATTATAATGTCTTGCTACAACTTAAGCGTCAGTATTATTTCAAGTTCCGTTCGACACACGTTACACGCGCTCATGGAATAAAAGAAAAACGTGTTCTAATTTTAAAAGTTACAAGTAAGTTTTCCTTTTAATTTTGAGTTTATCTATGAAAAACGAAAATTAATTGCGATCATAGATATTGTTTTGTTTTTATAGTTTAATATTATCTGGATAATATTATAATTATGACCGTTCTGAATCTGGTGTGACCCAAGGTGATGTCCTAATTATTAGTTTAAGAAGGTGTTACATTGTTTTGAAGGTACATAGGTACTGCAGTGAAATTATTATCTAAGACTATTGTACTTAGGAATTTTCTTTTTATTTGAATAGCTTCAGTGCATCAGAGCTGTTATACATATATAGTTGTTTTCCGTTATATTTTTCATAAATAGTTACATGTTTCTGTATTTTAGTAATTTCAATGAATTATTTTTATAATTAAATTGCATTCAATTGCACATCAGTGGCAACATTTTGATATTATTAGCGATTTTCGTAGTGCAAACCGTATGACCACTGAATAGTGTGTGGATAGTGTTTTTGTAAAACAAAATTATCCATTTGTGAGTTATAAATAATAAGTAGGGTACCTACCTTGGTACGTACTATCGGTAAATAATATTAGTATAATATAATATAATAATTATATCAAGACGTATTCATGTAATTATTATATATTTAAAGTATTACCCTCCTACAAATAAACACGGAATAAAGTTATATCAGGGATAACAAAGGAATAACCATACATTTTCATAGGTTTAAACTTGGAATAACTTTATTCTGTGTTTATTTGTAGGAAGGTTAGAATATATTAATATAATTATTATAAACGGTTAGGTACTTATTAAAGGTTTGTATTTTATTAAATTATATCCTTGGTGAATGCAATAGTACGATTCGACATAGCTATAAAAATGTAATCATAACGTGTCCGAGTTTATAAACTCATTCCTACTAAATGTACATACAGCTCATTGTGTCTAACCCTTTTTCATTACAAACAATGGAATTATATTATGAATTTGATAACACGTATTATTAAATAGGTACGTGCACTTTTTTTACAAAATATTTTACTTGTGCAACGTGCATGCCCTTGCCCTTGTTCCCTCAGCGACGCCCTAAGCTGTGGTCCGTACCCCACAGCAGGTGTCGTTATTGTGTAGTCGCTTAGTTTATAAGTTTTTATTCCCTGGCTGGAGGCCTTAATTTATTGAGGCGCCCACAGGAATGTCCGGTTAAGCAGCCGACAACTCCCTTAAGTTAACCTACGAGATGCCATTCCCCAAAAACAAAAACAAAACCTGCAATTATGTAAGGTGACACACAAATTGGATCATAGCACCTGAAATCTGAGGTTCCATAATTCCTGATGGTAAATGAATCCTGAGAAATTGCGGGGCCGCTTGTCTCAAAGTTCCAAAAATACTTTATTACTAGCTTCTGCCCGTGACTTCGTTCGCGTGAAATTTCGACCTCCGACTCACCGCGTCGCATCGCATGGCCCGCCCACGCTATTACTTAATTTTCTCACTTTCTCACTTTTTAGGGTTCCGTACCAAAATGATAAAAAAGGAACCCTTATGGTGTGACTCAGTCTGTCTGTCTGTCTGTCACAGCTGGATATCTCAAGAACTACTAATGCTATCAACTTGAAATTTGGAACAGTTTTAGATGAAGTTTACCCAACTATTTTACAAATAAGAAAAAAGTAAAAATATTTATATTTTTTTTGTAACAGGGACTGAAAGGTGGTTTTAAAAATTCAAAGTGAAGCTACTAGGGCATGTGGGGTATCATTTGAAAGAACGCTGTTTGCACATCCTCAATTTAAAAAAAAAAATTTTTAGGACTCATAGTTTTCGTGTTTTGATGAAAAATGTAAAAAAAAATACCGTTCCCCCCCCTTATCTCCGAAGTTTGCAAAGATAAAAATCGGAAATTATTCTATGTGATAGAAATTTATGTAAAGATTACAGGAAAAACAAAACGATGTCTCTAAATAGCACACTTTTCACACACACGCACACTTTCAGAAATCGGAACGGAACCCTCGGTGCGCGAGTCCGACTCGCTCTTGGCCGGTTTTTTTATTTTTAATTTTGCTCGGCTCCTATGGATCGTAACGTGATGTTACAAAGCCTTTAGCATTCCTCAAGAATTGGTTTATCAAAAAGTAAAAGTATTTTTTTCAAATCCGACTGGTAGTTTCAGAGATTAGAGTGTTCAAACAAACAAACAAAGTCTTCAGCTTTACTATATAGTACAGTATAGATTGAGATTGATTGTTTTTGTATTATAGGTTGCATGTTCAATGTTTATACCATAATGAATATAATTCTAAATGTAACATTGAAAATTTAAGGAAATGATAAGATATGTGCTTGCTACTCCTTTAGTAAATATTTAAGGAAAATATTTATTTAACGCAAAACTTAAACTTTACCACGTAGACTCGTAGAATAATCATTGTTTAAATAATATTTGTAGGTGTGAAAGCAAATATTGTGTAACACAAACATGGCAATGTGGCAAGAAAATTCTATTAGGTTTTTTCACTCGCATAAAACTGTACCGTGTTTTCCCTTGAAAAAAATTTGCTCTTCCATCCGGCCCGCAGAACCAAAAAGTTATTTCCATTCTACTCCTTAAGTTATCTCGATTCTTCTCAAAAAGTTATCTCGGTTCCACTCCATTCTTCTCAAAAAGTTTTCTCGATTCTACTCCTAGGACTTCAAATAGCAACACACACAACACACTTTTTTTCATCATTTCATCAATATTCAACCTGACAATACTGACCTGCTGATTGCAAAAAAAACGCAAGAACACGCAAGAACATTTTGCGGGCTACTACTGCCGATCCACCTAGTATTTCATCATTTCATAAACATACAGCAGTAAGTACCGTCAGCCTAAAAAAAATATATATTGACAAGAATTCATTTAATTGTCTACAATCTTTGTACCATAATATTGTATCAATGTGTACTGTGTAGCCACAAGACGCTCGTGCTCATGTCTAAATGATAACAGCCGCACGGGCCAATCAAAGGTTAAGCTACGCTTGCCACGATCGGTCCGTTGATGGGTCACCATCTTTATTTACCGAGACCCCTCACACGGCCACGGAAAGCACGTTAAGCTGTTGGTCACGGCTGTCATTCGTGGGTCTTTGACAGACGTTACGGGTAGTTAGAAGCCCGAAAGTCTGACAACCAGCCTTACCAAAGGGTATCGTGTTACCCAGTGACTGGGTTGTGAAGGTCAGATAAGCAGTCGCTCCATTTAAAATGCTGGTATTCAGCTGCATCCGATTAGACTGGAAGTCGACCCCAACTCAGTTGGGAAAAGGCTAGGCAGATTGAGTTATACATCTCTTTATAGCTGACTGTCCCTATAGTTAAACTTGTTACATTTTACTGTTTTTACGTTGCTATAAAATATAATCGGTCTGCTTCCTGATTGATTGTTCTTGGGTGTTATTCGCAAACTATAGAATAATGTTTACGTTTTTTAAATCAAACAAATCGCATGAATTGTAATATTTATTATCTCACGTATTAATAAACTACTTGACAGTGACTAACGAGTTACCATGTAGGTAACGGTAGGTAAGCATAATCATAGCATAGAAATAAATGATAAATGATTTATTTTCTGTAAGTAGGTTTGTGCAAACACTTTTTCGTACCACTTGCTCAAAAAGTGACATTCTATGCCACAAAAAGCGAACATAACAATAGTCATTTTTAATCTGCTAAAAACGGAAAGAAAATTGTACTGAATTTCATTCATCTTCTAGGGGGAGAATGTGATTTAAATTTGGAATACTTACCGAAATTTATACTGAACTACATTTGTGTTTACACCATTGAGTTTGTATACAGGGTGTCCCGTAAATAATGGATAATCTCTTAAGGGGTCATCGTACTCATCATTATGAACAACTTTTACTATGGGACCAAACCTGGAATCGCAAAAAAAAAATCAGCTGCTCCCTACATTTTGACGAGTTTGATGTAGATAAATGTACTGGTCAGCTGATTTTTTTTCGCGATTTCAGGTTTGGTCCCATAGTAAAAGTTGATCATAATGATGAGTACAATGACCCCTTAAGAGATTATCCATTATTTACGGGACATCCTGTATAAAGCATTATACATCTTTTTGAAAAAGGAATACGTATTTATTATGCAGTTATGATTATTAAATAAAATTACGAAAACCGACGAGGCCGTATGAGCTTGATGCCTTTGCTTTTCCGACAAAAAAATATTAGTCTAGGAATTTGCCGCGTTTTTGTTTTCTTCAAATACATAAACGTTAAGTTTATTTTAATTTATTTTTATAAATATTTATTATATTTTTTTTAAATTATCTCATATTATTATTGTGTTAATTTTTTCGCAAATGGTACAAAAAATAGAGTATCTTCCTCGGTGATAAAGCTGTCTTAGTCTTGGGTGAACTTAAATCCCTCGCTACACTCAGGACTCGTCTTAAATCCCTCGCTTCGTTCGCGATTTAAGTTTTTAACACCCTCGCTACGCTCGGGAGTAAACCTCGAGTCCTTCGTTACGCTCGCGATTTAAATCGTCACCCGCGAAAGAAGACACTGCTTTATCCCCTTGGTTAATAATCTACTATTACACGTCAATCATATTTTTAAAAACTAGATGAGGTCGGCGTTTCCCATCTGACTACTCTGAGAAGAAATGTCGAAACAAACTCAGAGGTCACAGTCTCTTTTAAAGTCCAGACATAATCTTGGTTAGATCATGTGAAGACCATGTTGCTGTCTGAAATGGTCTTTTGAGGAAAGAACCACACAGATTAAGTGCATCTGTCCAGTCAGTGCACGCATTTGTCAGTAATCGTGCAGCTCAACTCAAAACGTAAGGAGCTCAACGATTCGACGAACAATACCAAAGAAAAGACATTTGGGTAGGCCGCATAAATTACTCAAACTGCCAAACTAAAATAGGTAGGTAAAATAGGTAGGTATGTACTTACACATTTGGTTGTTTTTTGCACAAAGGTTAACAATATATGGGTATCAGCGGAAATCTTTTTAGGTGGTTCTCGTCATATGTAACCAACAGATGTCAAACTGTTGTTCTGAATGGATATACGTCCAGAACTATGTTTATCCCTTCAGGGATTCCTCAGGGATCGCTGCTGGGACCCTTGATGTTCAACATCTTCATCAATGACGTCTCTTCATGTTTCTCGAACTCAACAGTTCTTTTGTTTGCGGATGACATGAAGATTCTAAGTGAAATTTGAACTGAGGAAGATGCTGAACATCTTCAACTTGATCTGCACAGATTCCAAGAATATTGTGTCACCAACCGCTTAGATTTGAATGTATCGAAATGTTACATATGCACGTTCACTCGCAAACCTAAACCTATTCTTTATGATTACAAGCTATCCAACACTTCAATATCCAGAGTTAATACAATTAGAGATTTAGGCGTCACCTTCGACTCGAAACTTCTTTTTGACACACACATTGATAATATTATTAAAAAAGCTTCTAAGGCACTTGGTTTCATCTTGAGAATATCAGCCGATTTTAAAAATATAAAAACACTCAAAATTCTTTATTGTGCCTTTGTGCGCAGTCATCTCGAATATTGTTCACCAGTATGGAATCCTATTTATGCTACTTACGTTAATCGCATTGAAGGTATTCAAAAGAAGTTTTTGAGGTACATTCAGTATAGATCGAAAATCTATTTACCCAACTATCACAGTCGCAGTAGGAAGTTTCACATTCTTCCACTAATCGAGCGAAGAAACATTGCTGACATTGCATTATTGTTCAATATAGCTAATGGTTCAACCGATTGTTCTGAACTGCTTGGCAAAATTGGGCTACGTGTTCCATCCTTTACCTTTAGGAATCATCGTTCTCTGTATGTTCCCTCGGTACGGTGTATCTATAGACAAAACTCTTATACGATAAGAGTTAGCAGATCATACAACTCGATGTGTCAGAGTGTTGATGATCTTGATTTATTTACTACCAGTGTCACTAAACTTAAAAAAAACCCTATGTAACCTCTTCTTTGAGGATCACTAATACTTCTCATGTTATATTGTTATTTGCTCCGAGTTCTTTTACTTCTTACTTTCTCTTACCTGTCTACTGTCTCTTGTTCTATCCTAGTTTTATCAGTGAAAACTTGTAATTGGCCTTCTGTCACTAATGTTAACCTATCTATAACCTAGCTGTAAGTTTTCTTGAGATAATAAAAAAAATAAAAATAAATAAAATAAAATATATTGACAGTTTGACACGAAAAATTTTAAACTCAATTTAATAGAACCCAAAAAATCTATGCATTTTCTTATTTTTTTTTTTTTTCTAATATATGACTGCCTCAGAAATTCCTGTTGGAAAAACACTGCCCGGCTTGGGAATCGAACTTAGCACCTCATTTCTCAGTAGCAGCCCAGAGTCTGCATTTGCGCCCAGTTGATGGCAATAGGCTCGCCCCGTATAGTGGGACCTGGCGGCCTACTCCCTAAGTCCGTCCGTCCGTCAGTACGTCCGTCTGACATAACGATGCATTAAAACAAGTGTAAAAGTTAAAGTTTTCGGACGGTCAAAAACACATCGGGAGTAGGGACAACTGTCAAATCGTCGTCTGTCGTCGTTGTCATTCATACTTCGTTCGGGCCCCGAGCCAATCATCAATCCATAGGTGATACGGAGTAGGAAACGCCCGTAATGAAGGCCGAAACTACGGGCTTCGTGCTTAGGGAGTAGACTCCCTGGTGTGTGTCAGAGTTTTATTTATGCCCACCCAATGGGCCTCTGACATGGCTTCACTTGCCGTCGAGAACTAATATGATATCTCTCAGGCAGGGGTTTCCTCACGATGTTTTCCTTCACCGTTTTTTTTTTTAAATATAACTGGTCAGTGGCATAAGTGGTGGGTGTACTATAAGGTACTCTGACTAATAGTGGTTTTGGGTTTTATGTATGTTATTTGACACGATAACTAGGTACCAATTATATTGAACAAATGTTTTTCTGACATAGGTATCAATATCAGTTGTTGGTGATGATGTATTTACTAGTATTTATTCAGACGATTTCAAATATTTGCTTCCCGCAAATTGTTTTACGTGGAATATTATGAATTCGCATTTGTGTTTTTGTTTCCGTGGAAGTCTTGTCGTTATAAGATTGTTTGTACAGTTGTTCATAACATATTCATACATCTTTAGCTATGCTTATTATAAAATAAAGTCGCTTGTCGTGTCTGTCTGTGTGGCCGCGTTGTTCTTCTAAACTACGGAACGGATTTTGTTGCGGTTTTCACTATCATTTAGAGAATTTATTCTGGATTTTTTTCTGGAAAAAAAAATTATTACTATTAATACATTAATAGTAATAATTTTTTATTTCTCCTCACAATGACAACCTCATTCCAGGTTTCACATTATTATTTGTTGTTATTAGCAATGTGAGGAGCTGGTGTCTGAAGTAGGCATAAAAACCTGTATTACAAATCACCAGGTCCCCACCCCACGGAAGAACAGGAAGTTTTATTTAAAAAAAGAATGTGATATTACAATCTAACGTTGTGTAGGAGATTATGACTAAAAACTTAAATTATTATATTTATGGGGGTAGAAGTTAAAAAGAAACTATAAACAAAAAGTTAATCAAGGCGCCTGAGTCTGTGTGTAATTGTGTGTCTATGAGAGTGTTACATTAATATTTAGTATTATACATATAATATACAGGGTGTCCAAGAACCTGGCGTCCAACTGGATTCCCACGATGCCCCAAGTTCTAACAGTACTCAGAAAAATATTTTAAAAAATCCACCCCATGTACTTACAGAATTATACTGATTTCAAAAAAAAAGGGGAAATGAGCACCCTGTGACATACTTTTGAATGCTGTGACTGCTAATGCTGATAATTTCGATATTTCTTGGAGGTTTTGTAATCTAGGGTATTGCTGTGTCTAAATAGAATGTAAAAATAATGTACTTATTGTACCATTTTAAAATAAAATATTATTTTAACTAAAGGTGATATGGAAAACTATTGAATTTCGCAACTTTGACCGACTGTAGTGTAAAAAAAATGTACCAAAATAGTATGGCAAGTGACGTCAAATTTTGACGCGTTTATTCCTCTTTTTAAAAAGGTATAATACTTACACATTAATTTGAAAAAAAAAATTTTGATAATATTTTTACTCAATAACCCAATTTTTACGAAGAATGTTAGTTTAAAGATATTTTATTACAATAAATGTTCAAAATGTTGACCACCCGCGGCAATACAAGCTCTCACTCTCCTTAAAAAGGACCGCTTTATGTTTCGCGAGTAACTTTTTTGACGTATCACCTGCACTGCTTGTGTTATCTTCTCACGAAGGTCAGCGATGTCATTAATGGGCTTCGCATAAACGAGCTCCTTCATAGTTCCCCAGAAAAAAAAATCCAGCGGATTTAAGTCAGGTGAGCGGGCTGGCCACGGGATTGTTCCTGATCGCCCAATCCACCTGTTCGGGTATTGCTCGTCCAAAAACTCTCTAACGGATACGCGAAAATGTGCTGGACAGCCGTCGTGTTGGAACCACATATCTGGTGGGGTCTCTTCTAGTAAGTTTGGCAAATCATTTTGAAGAAAATTTAAATATGATTCGCCAGTCAAATTCTCGGGCATCTCAAATGGACCAATAATATTCCCACAGAGAATACCGGTCCACATGTTCACTTTGAACCGGTACTGGGATCTATCTTCTCGCATCAAGTGCGGATTTTCCACATGCCACTCGTGCAAGTTGTGTAGGTTCATGTAGCCATCCTTCTTAAATGTTGATTCATCTGACCACAAAATTTTGTCGATAAAGTTTTCGTCTTCTCGATGTTTTTGCAGGATTGTTTCACAAAACGCGACTCGGCTCGGATAGTCTCGAGGTAAAAGACTTTGCACTCGCTGTACGTGGTACGGATGATATTCTTCTTTTTGGAGAATACTGTGTGCTGTGCTCTTCGGTATCCCCGTATCAGCTTCTATTCCTCGCACAGAGATGCTTGGATTTGCCGACACCGCCTCTAAAACTTCATCGCGTATGAAGTCATTTACGGGTCGTCCTTCACCAGCTACTTGATTGGGGAACCGCCCGTCACATAGTGATCTGTGCACATTAATGAAAACTCGATGGTCGGGATATCGCGTAGCCCTCGGATACCTTTCTCTGTAAAGTCTCGCTGCAGCTCGTCCATTACCTCTACATTCTCCATAAATGTAGTGCATATTTGCGTATTCTTGCGGAGTGTAGGTCGCCATGGTAGCACACACAAAACACAAACTGTCCAAACACAGGCAAAGGTCGTCGTAAAGAGTTCGTTTCAAAGTCCAGAGCACAAAGAGTAATCGAGTCCAATAAACAAAGCTTTAAATCGTAGTACGTGATCAATGGTAACAATAAGAGAGAGGTGCGTAGTAACGGCAGGAGGCAGTGACGCGTACTGACCGTACTGTTATCCTAAATAGCACGATCCCAGATAGCGTCACTATCTATCTCACTCGCACCTCTAACCTTTTTCTCCCTCACTCTTACCTGAATAATGGGGTACCATAAAGAAGAACCAGCAAATCGCAAAGATAGTTTCTGTCTTGCTCCCTCCTGTTGTAATAACGAATCACTATGGTGAGATGCATGCACATACCGTCCCTTACGGTCTAACCTGTTTTTTGAGAGGCCTGTTGTTATTTTTATGAGCATACAATAGTAATTCTTTAGAGGTTAGATTCAATTCGTCGTAAATTTTTCTTTCTAAGAATTCTGTAAGACATCGTAAAAATTGGGTTGTTGAGTAAAAATATTATCAAAATTTTTTTTTTCAAATTAATGTGTAAGTATTATACCTTTTTAAAAAGAGGAATAAACGCGTCAAAATTTGACGTCACTTGCCATACTATTTTGGTACATTTTTTTTACACTACAGTCGGTCAAAGTTGCGAAATTCAATAGTTTTCCATATCACCTTTAGTTAAAATAATATTTTATTTTAAAATGGTACAATAAGTACATTATTTTTACATTCTATTTAGACACAGCAATACCCTAGATTACAAAACCTCCAAGAAATATCGAAATTATCAGCATTAGCAGTCACAGCATTCAAAAGTATGTCACAGGGTGCTCATTTCCCCTTTTTTTTTGAAATCAGTATAATTCTGTAAGTACATGGGGTGGATTTTTTAAAATATTTTTCTGAGTACTGTTAGAACTTGGGGCATCGTGGGAATCCAGTTGGACGCCAGGTTCTTGGACACCCTGTAGAAACCTTCGTGTTTGTTTTGTCAAGTCGTAAAAACCGTGCGAAGCAGGGCCGGGTCGCTAGTATTATATTATGTAAGTAGTCTGACAATCTGCTTATATAATAAATATTTTTTTGTTGTCTACATCAAAAAGTAAGTACCTAAGTTGTAGTAATAACTTCAACCGTCATCTGTCTTTGCATTGATTATAATTTTTTTTCCTAAAATTTTAACAATTGAGTCACGGTTTAATGTAACTAATTAGCAACGTTTTTAAAGGACGTAAACATCTGCAACTTTGTCCAAAACCTGAAACATCATAATGTAACTTTATTTCTATACGATCTAAGGTGACTTAATAATATTACTTAGCAGTTTGGTCCTAAGCATTGATGTATAAATTAGGAAGATAAGGTTCACGCTCCTCAACATGGACTGCATAAATTGAGTTAACCGCACACAATTGACCTTAGTCACAATCAAACTGGCGTTTGTGTAGCACGTTAAGTAAAATTACCGCAATCGTCTAAATAAGTAGCAACACTGCCTTTATGTGTTTTCAAAATGTGTACAAATAGTTCAAAAACCAAAAACAAGTTCCATGGGATGATTACTTTTCACTCGTAAGTACAGCCAAAAATGTTAATATGTTGAAAATTATAATAATATTTAATGTTTGCTTCGCCATGTTTGGAAGAGCGAGATAGACATGCAATGTCATTCATAATCTTAAGCATTCGGCGGCTAACGCGATTTTGCTTGCACGACAGCGTCAGCTCCTATCTCTGTCCTTGTCTATTGGTAACTGTATGTTTGCGACTGTGATAACAGATGTGCGAGTTTCGGTGCATGTAGTCGTGCGCCGAGTTCAGGTTTACTGACTGCGATGTTAGCGCGTAACATATCTTCCTCTAATACATATATCAACGGTCCTAAGGTACGTAGTCTGCTTTATAAATCCTGGCCCTTCGTTTATCTTTGTCATGAAAAGTGTCGGTTAGTTAGCAGACCTCCACAGCCCTTAGGGAAATCGGATCTTAGCAATATGTTATAGTGTACAAGAGTTTGTTGAAAATACGCTTTTCCGGTTATTATTAGTGGAGATTCTTACAACGTGTGCAAATTATGTTGTAATTAGCATTACATTACAGTAATTGCACATAGTATAAAATTATAGAATTGTAATCTATACATAGTAGTTTTAAAACGACATCGCTTTTAGTGTCTGTCTGTGTTACGAAGTTGTTATTTTAGACTATGCAACGGACTTCAATGCGGTCTTCGCCATCATTTTTGGAAAAACGCTTTGCTCACATTTTATTGCAATGAAATGAAATGGCATGACTTCCTAGGTAATGTCTAATTGTTAATCTTACCACAAGGTCTTACCATTAGGGTTTAGGTCACCTTTAGGTTCAGTGCACATTATCAATCATAGGACCTACCTATGAATGACCGATTTACACTTCAACCATATTAAAATGTCTAATAGTTTAAACACTACTGTAAACTATTAGACATTTTAATATGGTTGAACAATGGTTTAATTTAATTTCATATTAATGTTATTTTAAATAGCAGAACAAGGCATTGCACTCTATGGCCAATTATTACCGGTTACCTTGTTATAGTTAGTACTAGCTTTTGCCCGCGGCTTCGCCCGCGTGGATGTCGGAAAATATCCCATGGGAACGTTTATGTGGAAAACATAGGGCCGTCCGATATAACTGTGCAAACTCAAATCGCTACGATATATCGTTACCGTGTATAGTAGGCATAAAGCTACCAGTCGGCATGATTTTTTCCGACATCTTCAACAGTCTTCGTCACATTTCAGCCAATTTAAACCAAAAAATAATGAATTACATTGAATCACTCCGTTCATTGGAGAAAACCGTATGAAAATCCGTTCGGTACTTTTTGACATTATCGCATTCAAACAGACAGACTTACGCGGCGGGGGACTTTGTTAATTACTTAAAATTTATTATGCCAGTCACCCTCGCACAAATAACTTTTGTCCGAGTGTCCACTCGTTCAAATAATTTCCTCGTAAAAACGTCGAAAGAAATAAAGACTAAATGTTACCTCAAGATTCGAAGTATGACTACATTTCCAATCCCTTAAATCTCTTAAAAAGAGGTAGGTACACAAATATTTGTCAAACCCTATTGTACCCTTTAGGGGACGATTTTTCAAAAACGCTGTACCATATGTTCCTTTATTTCCTACCAAAAGCATAAATTTGAATTTTCATATCCCTAACTTAAGAAATGCTGGGTTTCCCATACAAACTTTCATCCCTTATATCACCCCTTGTAGGATTATGTTTTAAGACAAAAAGTATCCTATGTCCTTTCCCAGGATGCTATATAAAGCCTTGCCAAATTTTGTCAAAATCCGTGCAGTTTTGTAAATTTTAAAATCAACCCCTATTTTACGCCCTTATTTTGATTTTGCAAAAACGCTGAACCGCATATTTCTTTATTTCCTATCAAAAGAATACATTTTAATTTTCATATCCCTAACTTAAGAAATACTGAGTTTCCCATACAAACTTTCCTCCCCTATATCACCCCCTGTAGGATTATTTTTGAAAAAAAAGTATCCTATGTCCTTCCCCAGGATGCTATATAAAGCCTTGCCAAATTATGTCGAAATCCGTGCAGTTTGGTAAATTTTAAAATCAACCCCTATTTTACCCCCTTAGGGGATGATTTTGCAAAAATGCTGAACCGCATATTTCTTTATTTCCTATCAAAAACATACATTTTAATTTTCACATCCCTAACTTAAGAAATACTGAGTTTCCCATACAAACTTTCATCCCCTATATCACCCCTGTAGTATTATTTATGGAAAAAATAGTATCCTATGTCCTTTTCCAGGATGCTATCTAAAGCCTTGCCAAATTTTGTCGAAATCCGTGCAGTTTTGTAAATTTTAAAATCAACCCCTATTTTACCCCCTTAGGGGATGATTTTTCAAAACGCTGAACCGCATATTTCTTTATTTCCTATCAAAAGCATACATTTTAATTTTCACATCCCTAACTTAAGAAATACTGAGTTTCCCATACAAACTTTCATCCCCTATAACACCCCCTGTAGGATTATTTTTGAAAAAAAAAGTAGCCTATGTCCGTCCCCAGGATACCATCTATAGCCTTGCCAAATTTTATCGAAATCGGTTCAGTGGTTTAGGCGTGAAAAGGTAACAGACAGACAGACAGACAGACAGAGTTACTTTCGAATTTATAATATTGGTATGGATTATTGTAAAGAATTGTGAAAAGAAGACTGAGTCACACCATAAGGGTTCCTTTTTTAGCATTTTGGTACGGAACCCTAAAAAAGATCATGGATCCATCATGGTTCCGTTGTGAAAAAAGGATGGTGCTATAGGTAGATGTACAGCTCCGTCTCTTTCTCACACTGGAACCATGATAGATCCATGATCTTTCTTGACGCCATAGTACGGCCCCGGGTATTTAAAACAAAATTAGGTCTGGCGAGTCATATTAGGACACGCTAGGAAATAATAATTTCAATGTGTCGCCGTTATCGAAATCAGTAAGGAGGATTATTTGCTGCAAGATTGTAACTCGTAATTGTAAAGATTTCTGAATTAAAGTGACTGAATGGTAATTATTTTTTTTGCGTTTTAGGTGTTTAGAAAGAATTGAAAACTAAAAAATAACTAATTTACCGAAACACTCGCAATAGATGGTGTTGCAAGACGATGGCAAAAAAAAAAACCAAAACAAAGTTTGGCAGACATACCTACGAGAATTTTACTAACATTTATTCGTGACTTATTACAAGATGTCAGTTGATAATTTAGATAAAATTGTCGCTTGGTTCATTAGCCTGCTAATTGATGCGAATTCTCATAAATTACTTATATATCTCATAATGTTAATGGAAACAGAACTAGTTATAAACTAGTGTTTTTTTTAAACATTAAGTAGGTATCGACCCGACCCTGCTTCCTACGTATTGTACGACTTGACAAAATTTCGCGATTTCTTTATTATTATGTACTTATAAGTTTAATATTAATGTACCTATTAAGTACGTATATAAATAAAATCTTCCGGAATAAATTATCTTAAAAATGGTAAAAATTGCATTACCTACATATTTTGATGCGGTTGCGTAGTTTCGAAAAACAATGCATTCACACAGACAGACACGAAATGCGACTTTAATTTACATAATTGTAATGTGTTTAAGTTTGATACGATCCATTAGTTAAGTAGGTAGATTTATTTTTTTGCGAAAAAATCGCTGTTTATACGAATGTGATTTATTTAATGTTAATATAGCCTTGTGAGATGCTTATCAGCTTGAATTGAATGCCTAGAGCTGGATGATGCTGATACGAGCGTCATGTTCGTGAACGGGCGCCGCGCGACCTCAGTAGGGACTGGTCATCTCTTAGCTGGCACGGCTTATTTTAATTTAGTTTAATTTTTAAATTGTTTTTATTTTTTATCTTTTTATTACGGACGCTTTTAACGCGCACATCTTTCTATATTGTTCTCACAAGTATATTCTCGACATGAATGATGTAATGTAACCAATATTTTTATTTAAAAGAGTGTCCGTGGAGTTTCTTGCGCGTTCTTCTCCATAGGTACAGTGGGCTGCATCAATTGGGTAGGTACCCCAGTTGTAATAAAATTTTAATACAACTGGGGTACCCAATTTATGCAGCGCACTGTACCTACTACGCTTTGCAATGGGCAACTAGCTTCATCTTTCTGACTGACCGACCCCTTAACAATTCAAAACTGCCTGTAGTTGGTTTATTTGAAATGAATGCTTTGAGTCGGGTTTTTTAGTTTTTTTAATTACTTTTTAGTTTACAAATGTGTGAAATTTTGCAGACGATTTAGTTCTTGCAAGAAGTTTTGAGGGTTATTTTGATTTCGATTTTATTTTCGTGTTTTTTGCGATTTGTCACTTCGAATTGGTTTTAACCATATGAGTTGTATATATTTTTGTAATAACCTTTTAAAACCCTGCAATTTGATATCCCACTCGATGGTATTAGAAGAAAAAAAATTTTGAACTCCACAATATGACACCCCAAATCCGCCATTTTACTTTGTTTTTGATTTTAATGTAGCCAGTGACACTCGCGCTACCAAGACAAACCTAAATACGTATAATTCATCCAAATCTGTTCATTCGTTTAGGAGTTACGAGGGAACAAAGAAACGGACATACATACATACATACTTACATACATACAGGTCAAATACATAACCCTCCTTTTGGGCTTCGCCGCAGTCGGTTAAAAAGATCTAAATCCAGGTCTATTTCTATCTATTTTTTATAGTTTTTACCAACAATTTTCATTAAAAGTGTTCATAAATTTATACAGTTCTCTACAAAATAATAAGAAATGATTTCATGTCATTACTTTTTTAGTCCAATCCAAAAAATTTAGTTGTGTCATCGCGCTTCTCTTTCTTTTCTATGCAGTCCGACAGTGACCGCGCTTTTTACGGCGGACAAGCCTTAACGGGAAACAAAGAACAGTTCGTTTATTTTCTTCAACTCACTCAATTATTTTTTGACACTGAAAGTATTCATTGGTTGAGTAATATCGTTGCGTGACTACAACGCTTCCTAGAGTTACTGTTTCCTTAATGATGAGGGCCATGGCACGACCTTAAGTGAAACCAGATGAGTTTTATGATTTGCTGGAAAATACAAATGCGCACTTGCAGTAAAATTATTATTGGTTTTACTATGTAAGTTAATGATTTTCATTGTGAATAGATCATTATTGTGAGTATTAGCGGTTGCTATTGTACCATTGAACTTGAAAAACGGTTTTAGCATTCCGCAAGTATAAGATATGTTGCGGTCTTGCTGTAAGAGTACCTGGGCGACAAGCTCTGCTCGGGTGAAAATAGAGAAAATGAAATTTCCCAGAAATGAGACCTACTTGGCTAGATCGATTTTTAACCGACTTCTAAAAAAGGAGGAGGTTCTCAATTCGGATATTTGTATTTTTTTTTTATGTTTGTTCGCGCATAACTCCGTCGCTTGCCAACCGATTTGAAAAAATATTTTTTTGTTGGAAAGGGTATACTTCCCAAATGGTCCCATTTTTGTCAAAATCCAGTTCTGATGATGGGATCCTGGAGAAATCGAAGGAACTCTTCAAATATTATAGGCACACCTATAGCGATTTGGGTATTTTTTATAGTAGCTCGTGCATTTGCTCTCGGAAAGCACCACTTGGTGAAGTGGAACTGATGATGAAGACCACAGATGGCTACCGGAACTACTCAATGATAAATAT
This sequence comes from Cosmia trapezina, assembly GCA_905163495.3. NCBI lineage: Eukaryota > Metazoa > Arthropoda > Insecta > Lepidoptera > Noctuidae > Cosmia > Cosmia trapezina. The sequence continues at coordinate 10,874,407 of LR991030.1, forward strand.
TTCACGTGTTGCGATTCGATTACTTTACTAAGGTTGCTAAGCAATTTCCGCTCGTCACACAATGCGTGTGGTGAGTGGTTGTTGAGGAGTTCTCCTGGTTCTTACCAGCAGAACTCCTCAACAATTAACGTCCCAGCATCGGGAAAAGCAATATTTTGTAACATGTGATGAGCAATTGACATTAGACTATTGTAACTTGCAAATTATAAACAGACCCACTAAAAAGCGAGAAATAAAAACTTTTTAACAAAAAAAAAACCGACTTCCAAAAATCACTACAAAGTGAAAAATAACTTTGATTTCGGAAGTCGGTGGCAAAAAAAAGAAATTAAATAAAAAACGAAAGACAGACTTCCGAAATCAAAGTAATTTTTACTTTGTAATGATTTTTGGAAGTCGGTTATTTTTTTAAAAAAAGTTTTTCACCCCCGCTTTCATCGAAATCGTTAGAAACGTTTTCGAGTACGTGATTACAAATATATAAATATACAAATATTGCTCATTTAATAGTATAGGATCATGTTGTTTTGAGTGTGGCGCGGTGGAGCACACGGCGCAGCACACCCTGGAGGTGTGCCCGTCATGGTTCGAGGCGCGACGCAGTCTCATGGCTGTGATCGGACCAGACCTGTCGCTTCCCGGCTTGGTTAACGCCATGCTGAGGGATGAGAGGTCATGGGCAGCAGTCGCCTCCTTCTGCGAGCACTTCATGTCCCAGAAAGAGGCGGCGGAGTGCGCACGGGAGGACGATCCTCACGCGGCGCCGCTCCGAAGGCGGAGGAGGGGTCGAAGAAGACGTCAGTATGATAGTCATCTCCGACTCCTCCCAGGTGGAGGCCAGCAGGCAATAGGTGTGGGGGCACCCTTGCCTGTATTGCGCAGGCCTCCACCAGTTTCGAACTGGAATGGCCAGGTGTTCTCGGTCATTCCCGTAGCCCCCTAGCCTGGGGGGCATGCGGGGCCTGCCAGCTAGGGCGACATGCGGGGCCTGCCAGCTAGGCGGGCATGCGCCGGGAGGGTTGTGGAAGTAAAGGTTGAGCCGGTTTCCCATGGCCCTCCCATCACGGCGATGTGGAGTTTTAGTGGGTATACTGTCATTCCGACAGGAGTCCCACATACCCCGTCCCGTCCCCCATGGTCGCGGATGCGTAACGCATTTCTCAGCGTCAAAAAAAAAAAAAAGGTTACAGCTGTGACCAAACGTCCAGTGCTGACATAGTGCATTCCTCAAAATGCAAGCTTTCCTCTCCCGGATATTTTTTATTTTTAATCAGATTTACGGCCGATATGAGACGATATCTGAAATTATTTTGATATTGTCAACTTCATATGATTTTTTGACCCTATTTTGGGCTATATTATATTGTTTCTCTTTAGGTCCTAGTAGTGCTTTCTCAACTCTTGAAAATGACGCCAGTATCAACATTCTAGATAAACATGTTTTTGCGCTATACAAATTGAAATTTCGACAAATAGTGAAAAATAGAGGGTCGAGCGCATGCGCGATGTGACGTAGGCTAATGAAATCCTAATTCAAAATTGTTACAAATATGACCTATCTTTTGTATACTCAAGCATCACTCTAGCATTAAAAGTGTCGTAGTTATTAGCGGTTGAAATCTTACGTGTTTTTGTTTGTCCGTCAGAAATATTGAACTTACCACCACAGTACCTACAGCGAGCGAAAAGACGTTTTCATGTCAAAAATAATATAACGGCAACACTGACCATACAAAAAATGTAATAACCTCTTTGGCACATTTAGGGTGAAGACAGACGAGCGTAATTTTTTGAGTTGTGAGTCGCGTAATTTCGGTCGCATAATTTCTGAGTACGTAAGTACACAGACAACTGACAGACTGACTGTTGTGAGTCGACAGACAACTTATTTTGCGTCGCCGTGTGAACGAAACAGGATTTTTGTATGAAACCGAATGTAGCAGAAATTACGCGACTGAAATTATGCGACTCACAACTCAAGAAATTACGCTCGTCTGGCTTCACCCTTAATGATTTTCCTCACAAATAGTACACAGTAAGGCCTGTGTTCACCAACATACAAACCACCGCCGCTTAGGTATTTAAACAGTTGGTTTATGTCAAATTACATCAGAAAATTTCAAATATAGAACTGATGAAATAAATATCAAAACAGTTGATTTAAATGTTGGTGAACACAAAGCTAAGTAGTAGGCCACACATAAGTGGTAAAAAAACCAACATAAGGTGATCTCTTATTCTATTGAAACTCTTTACTACGCTAGTCCAGCTCAAGATAAAACTGATGTGAAGTCTGCCTACGGAACACTATTTGGTAAAGTCCCTGTTCGCACTTGACGATTAAAATAGGAGATGCAGTACAAGCGACCTTGCTACCGTGATCCGGTAGTGTCACTAAATGAAAACTCCGTGCCCAGACGGCGCCACACTTTTTCCTGATTAGCCTTTGAGCCAAATAGTCGTGTCCCGACCGTGCGAAAGAGTCCGTCTTAGAAATGAACTAAATAAAACAGTGTTGTGTCAGTGTGTGCTATGCTAATTTAAGTTTTATTTATTAAAGGTAAAGCTTCAAAATGTTAACGGGATGGCGATTGGCGTTATCGAAATGTAAGTATTTAATTAGTTTCAAGTGATTTATGTAATTATTTATTTACTTGTTGTGATTTATTTATAACTCTTACATAAGTATATTCGGTCGACAATTAATAATATTAAGTGCATCAAAATTAGATAAGTACCGATTAATAGTAATTAACCATAGACAAGTCCTACCTTAACATTAAAATATCAACAATTGTAAATAATATTTTTCAATTAAACTTTTTAAACTTTCGTGATTTGTACTCATTATAAAACAACATCGAGAACGGCTCTTATCACGAAGGAATATCGCTATATGACCAGTTATCGATGTTTTTTTATAATATTTTTCACTTTTAATAATATTCTAAAATAATGTACTTACTTCAGTTTAAAAAAATCGCATCTATGAGTCATCATCATCATCATTAAATCAAAGACGTGCCCTGCCGCATCTATGAGTGCCATTGATAATTTCTGGCTAAAGTATAAAATTGTGCGGAACTTCACATCTACTTATTGAATGTTATTTGCTTTCAATGCTGTTTGTTTAATTGGTTGCATTATTTGAGTAGATATAAATATTTTTTTTACTTTTTGCATGCCGTGAGATAGATTGTGTTGGAACTGCTTTTACAGTGTTTACATCTTATTTTGTACCCAAATTAATTGCAAAATAAATGATTTCTGATTTCAATATTACTTATTCTAAGCCATAAACAAAAGGAATCTACTGGTAAAATATAAAAAACCAAGTACCTTTAATATTTTTTTGAAAATTTTACTTGTACATTATATTATAATTTATATTGCTATTATTAAATTATAATAAACTCAAAGTCACATAATTTATTTCAAATAGGCACGTGAAAGGCACTTTTGAACATAAAAATTTACAAAACCATGGAATTGATTCTAGTCGCCCTTCCAAAATGTAGTTTCGTATGGAGAAGAATGCGCAAGAAACTCCAACGTCACCGTCAATATTATTTAGACACATTAAAAATAATGATAAAATGTACAGTGGGCTGCATCAAATGGGTACCCCAGTTGTATTAAAATTACCCACATGTATTGTGATACGAAGTGTTTTTGAGTAAAAATTAAAACCCCTGCAACACTGAATCATTGTACTTGTTTTTGATTCTCGTGGTTAATTCATTAAGGCTCTTGACAGCCTATGCTATTAAATTCAATTCAAGGTCAGGTTGTATTGACATCGTCATCGATTCTAACTAATATGTTATTTTTTGTTATTTATTCTTTCTTTCTTTTTCTGACTGACAGAGTGGTCGCAAACGTAATTGCTGAGCAATAGTCTTGGGTTCGATTCCCCTGGTCAGGCAAATTTTATTGGATTTTTCCATCAGGAATTTTTCAGTTTCACTTTGAAGTGTTGATTTGTGTCCGGTTGATGGCAATAGGCTCGCCTCCTATTGCATTTAGAACCTAAACATAGCTGGCGAACTATGGGTGTACTAAGGTACACCTCGGCGTAACCCTTTGTGTAAATTGTAATAATTGTATGAACATATTGTGTATGTAACATGTTGTGTAGTTTTAATTACCTTAAAATCTCATTATTTTATAACATAATCGAAGCATATCCCATATAAATGTAACAATGTCCAATTGATAAAAGTTAAAACATAAAAATAAATCGCAGAAATAAAAAAGTTGTAGCTGTTTAAAAAATGCAAAACTTTTTATTTAATTTTTTCAAAACGAGGTATTTGACTTATACCACTTTTCACTAAAGGTACAGATATGTTCATATACATGCACACTCACGCATGATAGTAATGAATAAATTCATAATATTGTAATACAGTAATTCTTGCTTTTGCACCGCACCACACTTGTAATGGCAGCTCGAACACGGTGGTGACGGAAGTAACTGGTGCTTATAACATAGAAATCCTCCTAGTTTAAGCCCAGTTGCACAAGTTTTGTACCTTGCCAGTAACTTAGTTCCACTTAGGGCCTATTTCACGATGTCCGAGTAGCCACTACTCACCGAATAAATTCAAAAATGGAACAGACTTTGTATGAAATTATCTGCCAAGTAAATCGGAACTTAAGAGCCTTGGTTCGGTACGGCATTTCATACAAACTTTCAAGTAATTTTTTATCGAATGAATGAACCTATTTTAATGAAACTTCATACGCATAAGCAGGATACATAATTCTAAAAAGTTAGTTAAGAACATTTTTGAAATGTCTTATTTAAAAAAAGATAAATGGAAATCTCTGTTTCTACCTATAGAATATTTAAAATCGGTCCAATTTAGCTGCAACACTATTTTTCGAAAATGTACTTAACTAACGTTTTAGACCTATACATATGTGTCCTGCTTATGCGTATGCAGTTTCATTAAAATCGGTTTATCCATTTCGATAAAAAAGGACTTGAAAGTTTGTATGAAATGCCGTACGGAACCAACGCTCTTAATCGTGGGTGGTGAAACAGGCCTTTAAGGTACAATAATTGTAAATAGGTTTAAGTCTCGAACAAATAAATATTATTTTATTTTTTTATTTCTTTTCAGTATTTATAATACCGCAAAGGTATGTCTTGGCTATCATGGCCTTATTGGCCGTGGCCAATGCGTATACTATGCGAGTCTGCTTGAACCTGGCCATCACTCAGATGGTGAAGAAAACACAATCTGTATCGTCAGACGGCACCGACCCCCTCATATGCAAGGACCGATACGGAGATGAAACGAATTCGACTGATATCAGAGCATTCTATTCTATGAAAGCTGATGAGGTGAGTACAAAATAGTTATCAAAACTATTTCAATGAGTTGATTTGCCGGGAAAATTGGAAAATTCGGGAAAACTGAACTACTATACTACTGAACAAGGTCACTATCCACGTGGTAGAAGTCATAAATATCCAGGAACCGAAAATATTTATCAGTAGGCTCATGTTGCTACATAGGTATAGTTACACTAGGCCGCTCGACAAAATGGTATCAAAACCAGTATAAGCTGCCCTCTAATTATAATGAAACTCCGTACAACAAGGTTCAAGTTCCATCGTTAATCTTTGGAAAAAAAAACCGGTCAAGAGCGAGTCGGACTCGCGCACCGAGGGTTCCGTTCCGATTTCTGAAAAAGTGTGCTATTTAGAGACATCGTTTTATTTTTCTGTAATTTTTACATAAACTTCTATCACATAGAATAATTTCAGATTTTTCTCTTTGCAAACTTCGGAGATAAGGGGGGGAACGGAATTTTTTTTTACATTTATCATCAAAAGTCGAAAACTATGCGGCCTAAAAAAAATTAAAAAAATGTTTGAGAATGTGCAAATAGCGCTCTTTCATTATGATACCCCACATGGTCTAGTATGGCCCCACTTTGAATTTTTAAGACCTCCTTTCTGTCCCTTTTGCAAAAAAAATACAAATATTTTTAATTTTTTCTTATTACAAAAATAGTTGGGTAAACGTCATGGAAAAATGTTCCAAATTTCAAGTTGATAGCATTAGTAGTTTTTGAGATATCCAGCTCAAAAGTCGCATTTAATTCGGCAAAGTTAGTTTTTTCCGAAGATAAACGATGGAACCTTTGAACGTTGTCGTACTGTGCTATGCTAGGCCAGCTCAAGTTAAAAGTGTTACCAACGATGTGCGGGCGACTGTACCTACTACCGGATATCAAAGTTTATTAAACTTAATAAAATATACGCCTCGACTTGACAACCTCCTACCCTTTTTTCGTCGGATAAAAAACGGTCTTCGTCGCCACGCAACAAGTTGCTACTTACCTATTTTTATGGAGAAAATGTCAACTCTAAACGTTTGTATTTTATCTTTAAATTACTTATTGTTATTTACTATCCAATAATTATGGAAATAGTCTAGCGTTTTTAAAGCACGTGCGAAAACGTGTTTTTGCGGTTTGGAAAAGTGCTTAAAGAAAAAAAAAGTGCTGGATGTCAAACTCATGAATCGCATTAGAAACTCTATAGGTACTTTGTTCCATAAAACAAATAGCTAATACTAATAGCATAAAATGGAACAGGGCCGGGCATTTATCAGTCTTCTGTAAGTCGGGAGAGCAATGGGCAAAAATTACAACAGTGGAAAAAGTTGATTGAACAAAAAATTTTGAACATTTGGAAAATCGGCAAAAAACGACAGCAGGTTGAACTTGAATCATTTTTAAAAGATTGGCTGACAGTCGCAGACTCGCAGTAGGCCAGCGGGGAAATTTATTTTCTTTATTTCTTTCCAATCGCATTGATTTTGACAATTTTACAATATCATGACACGTTGTCGAGCAGAAATTTTTCAAAAATATAAAGCAAAGTCAATCTGCCTAGCCTTTTCCCAACTATGTTGGGGTCAACTTCCAGTTTAACTGGATGCAGCTAAATACCAGTATTTTACCTGACCTTCACAACCCAATTACTGGGTTACAAGATACCCCTTGGTAAACTGGTTGTCAGACTTTCGGGCTTCTGACGACCCGTAACGACTCAAAAATTCGAGAATGACAGCTGGGAGCAACGGCTTATCGTGTTTTCCGAGGCACGAAGGAGTCTCGGTATGTAAAGATGGTCACTCATCTACGGACCAACCGTGGCAAGCGTAGCTTAACCTGATTGATCGACCCGTGCGGCTGTTATTACTTAGCCACGAGCCGCTCAAAAATATAAAGCAAAGGTTTATGAATTTCCTTCTAAATCCTTTTGATTGTGATGGAACATGTGTTGCAACTGGGGTGCAGGAAATGTGAAAAGGAATAATAATAATATTTAAGAATTTTTAAGGTTCCGTACCTCAAACAAAAAAAATAACGGTGCCCCTATAGGATTACTACCTTATCCGTCTGTCTGTCAGTCTGTCAATACCCTTTTTCCTAAAAACGTGTGAAGGTATCAAGTTAAGTCTACGCAATAAAAAGTTAAAGCCATTTATGCGACATATTTTGATACTCACAAATAAATCAAAACCGGGTAGATATTTCCCGTTGTCCTTGAATCATGAAATTTGTCAAGAAGCAAGGTCTCACAGCACAAGTAAAGCCAAAAAGTCTGAAAATCCTTAATTTGTAGATATACTTATCACAAAAAAAGTGCGATAACAAACTTACATTTTTTGTAGTTTTGACCATGACGTATATCGATCTATCGGAGAACGTGTTTTTCAACAACAATGTTAAGTTTGTTTTTGGGATAAATTCATCCCAACTACGGAACGTGGTCATTGTGCGTGGTCCGACACGCACTTGGCTTTTTTTTTATAAGTCTGAGGCAAATTCATAAAACTCTTTTCAATCAAATTCCAAATTGTTGTGGAAACTATTAAGAAAAACTTGGTAACTACGTTTATTTGAGACTAAAAAACTTAAGTAAACAGTGCACTTTTTTCATTAAATTTATAATCGATTTGTTACAATAATTTTTTGTTCAATCAACTTTTTTCTACCAGCTGACGAAAGTACGTTAGTTTTTGCGAACGGTTGTAGAGTCGCAGACAATGAGGAAACGTCAACATAATCCGGAGATTTATATTATCACCATCTAAGCCGTTATCAAGTAGGTTAGGGTCGGTTTTTACTTTAGACTAGTAGAGATTTTTAGTAAGAACAATCAAAAGATTTACACTGCGGCACTTACTATCCTGCAATTTTAGAGGGTGTATTCTGAATCCAATATTCAAAATACAACTTCGCAAATAGCTAACAAATTTTTCGCTGTTTTGATTTTGATTAATTTGTCAATATTACTGAATGAAATTATAAAGTATACCTCTGTAGTGCACTACAATATTGATTATGAATTATTGCACTAATTAATATTGTTACACGGAACATATCGTTAGTTTTAGGTTTAAAAACAGCATTTGAAGACTTGCCAAATGCTTTTGTACACCCAAAACTGTTGCAACATCATCTGTCTAGCCTTTCTTTTCCTAACTATGTTGGGGTCGGCTTCCAGTCTAACCCGATGCAGCTGAATACTCTGACCTCCACAACCCAGTCACAGTGTAATACGATAACCCTTGGACTGGTTATTAGACTTTCGGGCTTCTGACGACCCGCAACGACTGTCAAAGATCCAAGAATGACAGCCGGGACCAACAGCTTAACGTGCTTTCCGAGCCACGTAGGGGTCTTGGTATGTAAAGATGGTCACCTACCCACGAACCAACTACGGCAAGCGTAGCTTCACCTGATCCATCGACCGCGCGGCTGATATTACTTAGCCACAGGCCCACAAAACTGTTGGAACATCTGAGTGTTATTATTACAATTCATATAATCAATATTGTAGTGCATTAAAGGGAGACACTTGTTTGAATTGTTACATTCAGTAATATTGACAAAGTAACCAAAATGACGTGGACAACTTTCAGAATGCACCCTCTTAATATTACTATTTACTGATTATCACAGATTATTCTGATTATAGAACCATCTGAAATGTAGGTATATAATATGATATGACAATGATATTTACCTAAATACAAAGTAAACTGTCATCTGATATAGGAGTTAGATAAATGATAACATTATTATTATCATCATGAGATTATTGTCTCAAGCGTAGGTACTTATGTTGTTTACGATTACGAGAACATTTTGAATTCAGCGTAATACCTAGTAGTTTTCGCATTTCGATTAGGAAATTATGTCTTTTCTTTTTATCTGTTGGTTTGAGGCTGAAATCTATTTAAATAATAAAAAGAGAAGTCCTGACTGACTGACTCATCGACGCCTAGCCCAAACCCTTGGACTTAGAAAGCTGAAATTTTGCAAAGGGAACCTCCCTTTATAATGTAGATACAGAATAGGGAAGGGATTCCCGGAAGTATGTTCCCGTGGGATATTTTCCGACATCCACGCGGGCGAAGTCGCGGGCAAAAGCTTGTTTCTGATCATTTCAATACAGCATTGCGATTTAGTCACCTGCATTTGTCAAGGGGGTAATTCTGCCCGTCCTATTTAACAACTTTTCCAACTTTTTCACGCTGTTTAATGGCTCAAAACTGAAAAAAAAAAATCGCAATTGAAACCTGAAACTGACCTGCAAATTGCAAAAAACTCAAGAAAATTAGAATTTCGCTGGCTAACATAGCGAATCCACCTAATGCAAGCAACCGGTTTCTGGCATAAATCCACTTTCGTAAGCCAAAACCGGAATAAAAGAAATGTGCTAGCAACATACTTATAGCAGTATATAACATTTTAGTAGTCAACACTGGCCCACGGCTGGGCAAAGACCTCCTAAATCCTACCAGCATCTTATTCTTCACTAGATACCTCAAACTAAGCCCTTGTGGTAAGCGTCAGTTCACCCAGAAAAAATAATTATCTGAGCCGGCCTCAAAAATAAAAATATCAAATTAAATCATTTATTTGCTTGAATATGAGGTGATACATAATTATAACAAAAGTTCTTTAAGCCATAATATATCCTACCAAAACAGGTGTGCAAATATCTATTATAAAGAAAACATTTCTTACAATAATCACTAATTTATCTACATTGCAATGTACGCAAATCGCAAAGTAAATCATCTGTATTTTCAAACATACTTTGACTTCTTAAAATAAATAAGAAGCTGCATATATTCGCAGTACATAATGTATGCCACATGAAGCATTTATTTGATTTCAACCGCATAATGATTTTTATTGGTTCGACAAGGAAAATGTTTCCGAAGAACGTTTGTCAAAACAAACGTCTTGTATTCATGTCTGTATTTGTTTGGGGTCAATCAAGAGTTCATTAGTCATTTTAACTACAGTTGCAATTGGTTGCGATGGAAAATAATTTTAAAGTAACTAAGGACCTGTTACGGAATACAATCTCGAGTCGAGATTGGCAACTCGAGATCTGGCGGGCTAAGTCCGGTGTCGAGATTGGCCTTTCGAGATTTCGTCTACTTTTGAAATAGTGCGTTTTTTTTGCATAATAAATTAGTAATTCTAATTAAAATGAAAACTAAACCTACTTAAGGTAATCGTATTACATATTGTAAATAAAAAATATTAAATAACCGAATCTTGAATTAAAAACCTCGATGTTTATTTATGAAAATAATCGTAGTAGGTGGTGTTCTGTAGTTTTTGCCTACCTCCGCGAGAAGAAGGTGTGATTATGTATTTATCTGCAGTAACGCAACAAATCAGCACACACACATCACGCACACTATAAATCCATTGAAAATGGCTTTTCGTAGCATAGCGAGCTAAATCACTCGCAAAGTTTCTCTCGAAAAGAAATCTCATTCGAGATTGTCTTCCCACGAGATTCTAACTCGAAAAAAAAGCTCGATATTGCTTTCCCTGCTACCTACAAAGTTAAGCGCACAAGTACAGTCGCATAGGGCAGCGCTCGCACTCCAGGTACAAAAAAGTGCGATGTGGCCCGCCTCTATTGTGCGGTGGATAGCGAATGTTCGAAAGTGGTGTAGGAAGATTTTTACGTTGCGTTGCAGCGCGGTCAGCTCTAATGTGCAAATGCCTTGATACTGCATTTTTCTTTAGTTCATTTATACTCTCAACTTTTTGTGATAAGATGTCACCCGCACATCAATCTGCCTAGCCTTTTCCCAACTATGTTGGGGTCGGCTTCCACTCTAACCGGATGCAGCTGAATACGAGTTTTTTACCTTACAAAAATAATGCAAATAGAATAGAAATAATGAAAATGAAATGAATGAATAATGATGATGATGAATGATGATGAATAGATATAATGATAATGTATATACACACGAGTGTGGACATACAGATAGCATGAAGTACTAACATAATAATATACTTATAATTATGACGAACAAAGTGCACCCCCCTACAATAACAAAAGACAGCCTGTCTCAATACTCTCAACTATCTAAGCTCAGAAGTGGACAATTATATAAATAGTGCCGACTGATAAAGATTACACCTGTTTTTTAATAATCTTTAATAACTATTATGATAACAATTACTACAATATCAGGCAAATTAATTGTTTATAAAATTGAAACTCTACGCCTGTTTGCAGTGTAAAGACTAGCGCAGATTGAGGTGAACCGCAACGCAACGCATTGCAAAAATCCTCCTTCATTATTTTCGTACATTTTCTATGAACCAACAGAAATAGAGGCGGGCAGCACCGCACTTCTAAGTATGAAAATGCATTGCGCTGCGGCCTATTGGGGCTGTTATGTTCGCGTGGCTTTCGCTTTTAGCCATTTCATACAACTGTCAAAAGAATAACAGTTGTCATTAGAATATTTGGTAATCAATTGGATAAACAATTACTAATCCTGACTTTACTATAACTTTATTTAACAGGAAATGCTGTTTGAATGGAGTGAAGCTACCCAGGGTTTGATCCTAGGGTCTTTCTACTATGGCTACGTTCTGACCCATATTCCTGGAGGGATGTTGGCGGAGCGATTCGGTGGCAAATGGGTGCTCGGCTTTGGACTTCTGTCGACTGCTATCTGTACTTTTATCACGCCCATTACGGTCAAAATGGGAGGAGCCACTGCGCTGTTCATATTGAGAGTTATTGAAGGTTTTGGAGAGGTGAGTGGAATTATATTGTTTGATGATGTAACTTTCTTATTTATGCGATTTATGTGGTTAGCTGAGGTAGGTACAATTTTAAACACAAAAAGTCGACCTCCGACTTGGTAATACACCAAAATGTCACTAGTTTTGTAAGGGCAAAACTTCCTTGAATTTAAAAAATACATCGTTTACCTACTTAAAATATGTATTTTAGGATGTGTTTTTTATAGACTATAGTCAAAAATCTAACAAAAAAAAAAACTCTTTAATTGTAAGTGAGCCTCTTCAAGTTTAGCATACAAGGATGTGGTCGAGTCGTAATATTTACATCGCAAGACGAATATTAAAAGGAAATTTCCTACACAAGTACCTCAAAGCAATAACAGCAATGGTTAATATTATTATCGGTTAATATAAATAAGGCTCTTTCTAACAGGCGCGACACGCGACGCAACACAAAGGCGCCGCGTGTCGCGCGACGAGCGATTGTGTCGTGCGCGATTTGAAGGATGCCTGTTTGAAGGAGCCTTAATTATATGACATCACAAAATTAATTAATTAATTTAAAATGCACAGACCAGTTTTGAGAGTTAGCTAGAAATAATTTAACGAAAGCGATAAACAACATTAAAAAAACCGGCCAAGTATCACCAAAACTAATATTTTTAGTATTATTATAAAATGATCTCTCAATAAATAGTCCACGTATCATTGATGGCTATAACAATGTTAGACCAGATTATAAACCCAATCTTATGGAAATATTTATTACTCACTCAAAATACATCCTTAAATCCTGAGTTGAGCTACACGATTGTTGACAAATGCTTGCACTGACTCGACAGGTCCACTCAAATTTGTATGGTTGTTTCCTCAAAAGACCATTTCAGACATGGATCTACATGGTCCTCACATGATCTGACCAAGATTATGTCTGGACTTTAAAAAACTTTTTACAAAAAAAGGACAACCGACTTCCAAAAAAACACTACAAAGTGAAAAATAACTTTAATTTCGGAAGTCGGTGTCTTTGGTTTTTTATTTACCGTCGTTTTTTTTGCCACCGACTTCCGAAATTAAAGTTATTTTTCACTTTGTAGTGTTTTTTTGGAAGTCGGTTGTTGTTTTTTTGTAAAAAGTTTTTATTTTTCACTTTTTAGTGGTGCCTACCCCACACAAATCTGAATACTACCTCTGCAATATAAATAAGAGGAGCATCATCCACATAGACTAAATGGGAAAAATACGTATTAAATTATTGAAGCTGACTCAAAAGCCAAAATAAAAACTTTTCAAAAAGGCAAATACGTCGCGCAAAGTCGTGTCAGAAATTTGGTAGGCGTAGTTTTAGTTGACGGAGATAACGAGGCTACGAAATCTGCCTTCTGACAATCAAGGCAATGATAACATACAATTCAAGTAGCGCAATTTGAAGCGGCATATAATTACCATTAAATCATTTAAAGCCAGAGTGCACCTCATGACAATTCCAATAAGCCCAAACACCTCCTCCATACAAAGACCTCCGGCTTCTTCATCAGATCGGTTCGATTGTACCATTTTCATCAGAACCATTTATTCAAAGCTTCGTCATAGTCGCTTAACTATTTTAATCGAGATATCTTATCGCCACCGGTGAAATACTTATCATCGTTGAGGAGTTCCCATGGCCATCTGTGGTCTTCTTCATCAGTTCCACTTCACCAGATGATACATTTTGAATGCAAACGCTTGATTTGTTGATGAAAATACCAAAATCGCTATATGTATGCCTATAATATTTGAGGAGTTCCCTCGATTCCTCATGGATCCCATCACCAGAACTGGATTTTGATAAAAATGGGACCAATCTGGAAGTATACCCTTTCAAATAAAAAAAGAATTTTTCAAATCGGTTCATAAATTACAGAGCACTGAGGTAACAAACATACAAAAAAAAAACAACCGAATTAATAACCTCCTCCTTTTTTGAAGTCGGTTAAAAAGAGACTTTGACCACTGAGTTTGTTTCGCCATTTCTTCTCAGGGTAGTCAGATAGGAAATGTCGACTTCATCTAGCTTATTTTTTAAATATTTTTTTTTATGACATATAAAAGTGATTTCGATATCCTATTTACAGAATAAACAATTTCATTTCATTTCATTTCACATATTTTTATAGTAAAATTAAAGAAAAAAACTAACGAACAAAATAAATTGTTTGCATGAAATGCTATGACATTTTCGGGGTGCTAATTTTAGATCAGAAGTCAGATTTTTGTAACAGCTTTAGTTTTTGAGATATAATGAAAACATGACTATCAATAATAAAAATCTTTATAGGATTATCTTGCTTGATTTGCTTCACAAGGCCTGTTTATAATGCTCCAACAGTAGTCCGCCATGTGGGCATTCTAGCGACCCTTGTCCTAGTCCGAATCTTGATGGAACCGTTACCCTTGTTCACCAACCACCAAGAAAACCACTCAGATCACCAAGATTTTCAAGAAAACGGTCCAAATGGCTGTGGAGGAAGTGTACCTTGATACTGATGTATCTCAAAAACTAGAGCAGTTATAGATAAATTGATGCTAGATTTGAAATCAGCGCCCTTGAATTATTAAACAACAGCCATAAAATTAATGCAACAAAAAAGTCTAAATTTGTTCCCTTGTGTGTGTGTACGAGTATAGGCCTCCTCCATTTTCCTCCACGTCTTTCTGTATTTGGATTTTACCACCTAATCTTACCAGCCCACTGATCACTGGAAACTTTATTATAACGAACATAATTTCCCCCAGGGTCCTACAATGCCAGCTCTGATGGCCATGCTGTCGAAATGGGCCCCCAAAGCAGAGCGAGCACGTATCGGGGCCATCGTGTTCGGAGGAGCACAGATCGGAAACATTGCTGGATCATACTTCTCTGGTCTCATCATGCATACCGGAAGTTGGGAAAATGTCTTCTATATGTTTGGAGGACTCGGCCTGGTGTGGTTCATGTTATGGGTAAGTTTATTTCTAAGGTCAAATTATATTAGAAGGCGAAACTTCACATTAAGGATAATTCAATTTTAAAAAATCGGTCAAGTGCGTATCGGACCACGCACAATGAAGGGTCCCGTAGTTGAAAAGAATTTATCCCAAAAACAAACTTATCATTTGAAAAACATGTTCTCCCATACATTGACATACGTCACGGTCAAATTCTCGAACTGGAAATTTAAGTTTGTAATCCCATTTTTTTTTTATTTGATAAAATTACAAATTAACGATTTTCGGACTGTTTCCTTTGTTTGTGCTGTTAGACCTTGCTTCTTGCCAAACATGATTCTAGGTCAACGTCAAGTAGGTTTTGATAGAATAGAATAGAATAGAATAGAATTTTATTTGTATGAATGTAGTTTTACATGGTGGTGGATATAATTACGAGTATCAAAATGTGTCGCTTATAATTATGGTCGTATTTTTTTGACCTAGGAGCTTGACTTTTTAGGGCTCCATAGACACGGTCGCTTGGAGCTACGTGTTTGATATTAATTTCAACTAGATACCCACCACACGTTCCTGCGAAAAAGGGTCTTGACAGGCTGACAGACAGACGGATAACGAATAAGTGATCCTATAAGGCTTCCGTTTTTTCCTTTTGAGGTACGGAACCCTAAAAAACATCGTGAAAGGTAGAAACACGTAATTTGGCATCACTATAATTTACATAAATTGGACAATAAACAGAAAATTGACACAAATTTCAAATAAAAAACCGTGTAAAATAAACATTTCCATCGGAGAAATCAGATTATTAAAATCAGAGAGACACTTCGACAGATATTGTCCAAGTGCAGCAGTGCCACTCTCATTTTTTTATCGGTTCAGTTTCCAATTTGTTTCCAATCTAGTGGCATTTTATTTTACGGTATTGGACACTTTTATTTTGTAATTAAACCGTTGCGTGTTTCGGTTGTAAACTTTTTCAGTCATGAAAATAGTGTATAGTTATGGAAAATTGGAAACTCGTTGATTTTGTTTTTTTTGTGTGTTAACATTCTAATTTCGAACTGGGGGGCAATTCTCGTATTTTTAACAACGTTCGCAATCTCATCTCAGTCTCAATCTGTCAAAAACATTTACCCACATTTTTGACTTTTGATTGACGCTGGCATGAGATTGTGAACGTTTTTAGGTACGAGAATTGGCCATCTGATGTTTAGGGAAACTAACGTCTTACTGAACTTAACAGAACTGATGGAGCCTAAACGTAAATTCGCACACACACACCAACACTTGTACACAAAACGAGAAGACATACAAACTAGATATACACTCCGACACAAAACACGTTTAAACCTACCGACATCCCGTTTAAAAATGCACTCATCTAGTCCACTGGTTATGTCGATAAAAATGTATAATAAACTACCTGAAGTACTCAGAAATGAAAAGAAAATTGCTATTTTTACAAATAAATTAAGAAAAATATTAATAAACAAATGTTATTATAGTATAGAAGAATATTTAATTGACAAATCCATAGACTAACTGACATAATTATATAAATGAATACATAATAAATAATTTAGATTAATTAATAATTAATAAAATGTTACCCTAATTTTACTTAGATTAAGTTAATTTGCATGTTTATATAAGTCCTCTTCTCTCTAACTTTTTTGCTGTGCCCGACAGGGTCCACGATTGTTACTACAAATGTCTACTTACCACCTAAGCATAAACATTGTGGAATGCAATAAATGATTGAGTATTGAGTATTGAGTAACGTCATCGTCAGTTCAAAATTACCTATAATGTTTTCGGAATGGGAATTTGTTATCATTTTCAAAACAAGTTAGAAGTTTTCTTTCAACTAACGTTTATCATTTGAGCCCGTTCTTGAGGACTTAACAAAATAGCACCAGATGATCTCTCTGAATTAAATATATATCTCGATAACTAAGATCGCTTTGTCGACTTTTATGTCGTAGCTCTAAGACCCGTTTTCGTAGTTCACACATTACCACTGATATGGAGATGACTGCACAACAAAATCCAACGTGCCTTGAACCTCTCAAAATCTAAATCAAGTCATAGTTCAAATTAGGCTGAGAATCAGCACTTATGAACGTCAAATTTACATAATACAGTCCCACAAAACGCTTGATAGTGTTTTAGCTGGGAAAAAGAAGTGGCGTAACTCCCCAGCAGCACATATGCTTCCTAGTTTATCAAAAAAACCGGCCACGTGCGAGTCGTACTCGCACATGAAGGGTTCCGTACCATTATCTATAAAAACGGCAAAAAAATCACGTATGTTGTACGGGAGGCCCCTTACATATTTATTTTATTCTATTTTTTAGTATTTGTTGATAAAGTGGCAACAGAAATACGTCATCTGTGAAAATTTCAACTGTCTATAACTATCACGGTTCATGAGATACAGCCTGGTGACAGACGGACAGACAGACGGACGGACAGCGGAGTCTTACTAATAGAGTTCCGTTTTACCCTTTGGGTACGGAACCCTAAAAATGATCCTTACTATTTAAGGCTTAGGTCTATATTAATACTAAAGCTTATCTTTTTCTGTTCTAGTCGGTGTTATGCTACAGTACCCCGAATACACACCCCTACATATCAGACAGTGAAAAGAAGTTCCTGAACCAGAATGTGGATGCTTTGATCCACACTTATTCGAAGAAGTTGGATCCCATCCCGTGGAAGGCGTTGCTCAGATCTGTGCCTCTGTGGGCCCTGATTATCGCCGGTGTAAGTAATTTCATGTTATGATTTTTTTTTGTCCTTTTTAGGCCTTTTTTAGGCCCACTTCCATTGCACCACAAATCATTAAATGCAGTTAGCGCTAAATTAATTTAAAACATCGTCCTATTTCTGTTCTATGACAAACACAAAATTATGTGTGTTATTTTGTGTGTTAATACATTTAGCGTTAGGGGGCTTGTGGCTAAGTTATAATGGGTGACCAACTTTACATACCAAGACCTTCTGAAATTAAAGTTATTTTTAAGGTTTTCCTCAATAGGAAAAGGTCTGTTTGTCCGTCTCATCACAGCCAATTTGCTCCAAATGTAATGGACCGATAAAGTTGAAACTTGGTACACATATGAATTTCTGTGACCCAAACACGGACGTGTAACGTAAATGGGAGTCACTTTTGGGGGACAAATAAGAAAATTAAAAAAGTTTTGCAAAAAGTTTTCTGTGTGACTTAACAAATGAAAGGGCTTAATGTGAGTGTCTGAAATATTTTTTTTAAATTTGAAAATAATGTATTTTAAAGTTATTTAAGAAAATAGATGAAAATAAACCTTTTCTTATCTCCGAAACTACTGAGCCTAAAACTTTGAAAAAAATACAGAAAATGGTCGACATGGTAAATCTATCATTATAGTGCGTACAAAGTTACATTTGCAGTTGGAATGTACAAGAGAACATGTTTTTCAACTACAATGTTAAGTTTGTTCTTGGGATAAATTCATCCCAACTACAGAAATCGTCTTCATTGTGCGCGGTCCGACACGCACTTGGACGGTTTTCACTATGTAGTGTTTTTTTTTTTTGGATGTCGGTTGTTTTTATTTTTCACTTTTTAGTTGTGGTACTACCTACGCCACACAAATTCGAAAATAACTGGAAATTATTATAATAACATCATTCATACTAAAGTGAGAAAAATATGCCTATTATTGAAGCCAGGTAACTCAAAAACTACGCAAGCAAAGTTAATAAATTTTACATGGGACTAATCCCGAATAAAACAAGAATCGTTCAAATCGAAAACATGAAAAAAACCGGCCAAGTACGAGACGGACTCGCACACAAAGGGTTCCGTACCATATTATATGTTTAACAATCGCAAAGATAACTTTGTATTTCATAATGATACTGTGAATTATACTTATATATATAATTATATAATGTATAAAATTGACAACTTTTACGGCCCCCTATTTCTTCATTTTAGAAGAAAAAAAATAAAAATATCTTTGTACTCTACTCGATGAGTTCTAGACAATAACACGTACCCCACGCAGGTTAATTTTTTTTTTAAATGAAAAGTTTTTTGTATTGGGACCGCCCCCTTTAATTTTAACTTTACTTTACTTTTATTATTTGTTGTTATAGTCGTAATACTCGTAGAAACACACAATCTGTGAAAATTTCAACTGTCTACCTATTAAGGTTCATGAGATACAGCCCTGTTACAGACGGATGAACAGACGGACGGACGGACAGCGGAGGCTAAGCCTCCGCTGTCCGTCCGTCCGTCCGTCTGTTAAGTTTGTACGCACAATATTTAGAAACTAGCTAGACTGCCTGCGGCTTCGCCCGCGTGGACGTCTGATTTCATGGGTTTTAATTTTCTTATTAATGTTTATTTTACATCAAAAGTATACATAATGAGTTTCAAGTTAATCGGACTACGCTTTAAAATTCTTCCATACATACTTTAACATCCCTAAACTCCCTTTGAGGGTTAGTTTTGAAAAACTAATAATGACAAACTTTATTACTTACATAAGCAAGTATTTGTGCTAAGTTTCAAGTTCATTAACCAAATTATTAAGATTTTTCATATAAACTGTATCCCTGTTTTCAAGCCCACAGGGGTAGAATTTCAAAAATCGTCTGGGATGTTTCCATAAAAACAAACATTATTTACACCAATTTTCGAGTTAATCCAATAAAATCCTCCGCTGTAAAATTTACTACTCCTTTTCACCCTTTAGGGGTAGATTCTTGGAAAACCCTGATACACGTTAGTTAGTCCTCATTTTTGGTCTCAAGTACAAAAACTGGGTTTTTAGGTTTTCAGTAAATCGGGCCGCGTGTTAAAATTCCTCCATACAAACTTTGACACCCACCAATCCCGTCTTCTGGGGTCGCGGGTTCTTCGAAAGAGATACCGTGGCCCTGCAATAGGTAACTGAAGGAACACGGGTGGGTTTTAGTCAGTAAAAGTATGACACGCCCTTCCGCTCCACTCAGAGTGGAGAAGTCATTTGATGATTTCCCATCCACAAAAAAGGGGGTAGTTTAGGAAAACTAAAAATGATTAATTTTATAATTAACTTAGATGAATATTCGTGTTTCAAGTCTAATAACTCAAGAGATAAGATTTTTCATACAAACTTTCATCCCCTATTTTATTCCCTTAAGAATGGAATTTCCAAAAATTCTTCCTTAATGGATGTTTACACTATATAAGGTATCTATGTGCAAAATTTCATGTTTCTAGGTCTAGTGGTTTGGACTGTGCGTTGATTATTATCAGTCAATGAGTCAGTCAGGACTTTGAATTTTATGTATATAGATTTACAAGACCACAAACTTCTTATAGGTTTTTCTGTAATCTACAGATATAGAACTATTATCTGTATTTTTTTCAAAATTTTAGGCTCAGTAGTTTCGGAGATAAGGGGGGGGAATGGTCAATTTTCGTCTATTTTCTTAAATAACTTTAAAAAAATTTAATTTAAAATTATAAAAAAAATATATTTGAGACCCTCATAGTAAGCCCTTTCATTTGATATGTCACACGGTACAGCTTGCAAAACTTTTTTTTTTATTTTCTTATTTGCCCTTTATAAGTGACCCCCATATTCAAAATTCATTTATTTACTTTAGCCGTACGTGTTTGGGTCACAGAAATCGTTATATGTACCAAATTTCAACTTAATCGGTCTATTAGATTCGGAGCAAATTGGCTGTGACAGACGGACAGACAGACAGACAGACACACGAGTGATCCTATAAGGGTTCCGTTTTTTCCTTTTGAGGTACGGAACCCTAAAAATTAAAAAAATATACTCGTCGACTTGAAACTTCCTATTTTTTTTTCGTCGGTTAAAAAAACGCCTTAAATCGAAAGGGAAAGAAAACAAAGATCCATAAAACATAGCTTATACTATAGTATTTTTTTTTGGTAATACCTACTCGCTACGTCTTCAATTATATTTTATGTAGTTTAATGCTCACTATTCTTTATGGTAATAGTTATGGTGGTTTTTTTTATCACTATACATCATAACCACAAGCCATATACAATTAATGTTTAAAAGAGAAACAAATGCCTATAAAAACTGATTGATGTTTTTTAAATTGCATAATACGAACATAAAAACCAACTAACTATCTACTGTCAACCTCTTATTTCATTATTATCTGCATCTATTTGTATACATTTTATTGTCACCCTACAATTACTCAAAAGAGCATAAAATATCGATTCAACATGAACCAAATAGAATATTAGGAAATGTTAAAAAATGTGTGAATTACTCTGTGGCCACGAGCTTCCCGATCAAGAGACACGCGTCTTGCGACGATGACTGTGGAGAATACTTTTTTTTTTTTTTTTTTTTTTGTATGGCATCTCGCACTGTGACCACTTGGGGTCGAGACTGCTTAACCGGACTATCCTGTGGGTGCCTTAAGCGAACTCAAAGCCTCCAGCCAGGGGAGTGGAGAATACAAATGAAAGAAGTTATATATACTCCATCGGTTTAGGTAATTAAATAAAGGTACACAAAAGCACGTGTCTGGTTAACCGACTAAACGACTAAACCTGTCACTTCAGTTGTCATGCTACGACACAGTTGTACTCTTCAGTTTAGCAATTTTATAATTCTTTGTGTAACGTTGTTAAATTGAAGAGTACAACTGTGTCGTAGCATGATGACTGAAGTGTTAGGTATTCCGTTTAGTCGGTTAATCAGACACGTGGTTTTTTTATTTACCTTTATTAAATTACATAAACTTACCGCGGATGGAAAAATGTAACGCACTCGCGTGTCGCTTGATGCCAGTCGTGTCGCACAAGTCGCATCGCTCAAGACCGTAAACGGAGCTTTATAAAGACATGTGGTTTTTATTTTTATTAACAGATTGGACACGATTGGGGCTACTTCACAATGATCACTGACCTCCCTAAGTACATGACAGATGTTCTGAAGTTTAACATCAAGTCTACTGGTCTTCTATCAGCCTTGCCGTATGTGGCGATGTGGATTGCTTCCTTCTTCTTCGGTTTAGTCTGCGATTTCTGCGTGAAGAGAGGAATACACAGTATTAGAACTGCCAGGAAACTTTACACTACTATCGGTAAGTCACGAATGTAATTATGAGCCAACAATTATAGATGTGAAAAGGATCCCGTATTAAAATACTTAAAACTGGTCTACATAATGAATTTATAAATATTATATATTAGTTCGTCCTCGACGACTCTTGTCAGCATAAGTAATTTAAACTTTTATCCGATTTCAAAACTCAATACACACTGAATCAGCAGCAAGCTTACCAAAACGAATAATAAATTCTATAAAGACAAAGTACTCTCGTTTAAGTAACTCCGGCTCAACAAATCCCTCTGGCTTTTACGGAGAATTTACTACCTAAAAGAAAATCACAAAATACTTTGTCTGACCCCGGTATCGAACCTAGGACTAGCTGAATAGTTGCACTTACGACAACAGAGGCCGTCAATACTCTTATAACAACTTGATAACAACCCGTTCATTAATACTACAAGCTTTTATTATTATCTATTTATTTAACTTGCAATGTTCAATATGTAAGTAAATTATGACGCCAGCGTCGACGTCATCGCGTCAACGCCGGCTATCGCTGAAAACCAGCGCTGGGGCTCCGTTTCGCATGGGGTCGCGGCATTATGCTGGGCGGTAGCCGTTTTGCGTAGATGTGACGCATATTTTCCCCAAACTTGTTTTACAAATTGTTATTTTATTTTGTTGTGCTTTGCGTCATGTTTACCTCAAAATAACGTATTTCTTTCTTTCTTCTTTCTTTCTTTCTTATGCTTTTCAAAATTTGCAACTTTAATTTGCACCACTTCCTCAATTCGATTGAGCTGTATTCGGCGGCATACGTATGTAAAATCTGTGACAATGCAATATTTTGGTATCATTTAGCTAATCAGATGATGGAGCCGGAAGGTGGACACAGAAAATCAGTAATAAAACGACGAAACCCTATCGAATTTGGGCTCATTTGATTCGTCTAGACAAGGATTCCTTGATGATGTATACAGATTAATTAAAGCTTCTTTATTATTATTTTTTTGTTAATTGTACACTTGTTTCTTCCTTCCAGCGGCCACTGGTCCAGGTATCTGCATCATAATGGCCTCCTACTCCGGCTGCGACACGACCCTGGCCGTCTTCTGGTTCATAGCCGCCATGACCCTCATGGGAGCCTACTACAGCGGTATGAAGATCAACCCGCTGGACATCACTCCGAACTACGCAGGAACTACCACAGCCATGGTCAATGGTATTGCTGCAATTTCGGGCATCATTTCACCGTATCTCATAGGGCTATTGACGCCAGATGTAAGTTTAAACTTTTTTTTTAGTTAGGTACTTATGAATTTATGATGTCTTGGGTAAAGGTCTCCCCCAAACTTTTCCAATTTTGCCTTCTCCGGCAAATCTAAACTTATAAATTACTTATCTACTTTTTTGCACTTGCAAGGTGCAATGGTTCAATTGCAAAAAAAAGTTGAATTCCCCGTGCTTTATCATATTTCCCCGCCTTTTGTGACCATGTGATCCATGGGACATAAATAAATTACAACAAAAAAAAAATGACTATTTTTATTTTTGCTACTCATTAATATTCAATTGACGAACATATTCATTAGTTGAATGGTAAATATTGTGTAGGTATATATTTTTAAACTGAAAATATGAAAATGCAAATTGAAATATAAATATAAAATATGTACATTATAATAGTAATGCGCCATTTTCCTGTAGCAAACAATTTCAGCGAGTCAATTATGTATGTAAATACCTATGCAAATTGTTCCGTGTCTAGTCGACTAGAATTTATAATATATCAGGTGGTTTAGCAAATATAAAGTAATATCTAGCTTACTTTTTACTTAGACCAAGATAAATAAACACACACACACCCTTACACTGTTTTCTCTGTCGGCACAGTCGATTTGGCAGTATTGAATGAACAAAAAAACCAAAGTAAAGCAATTAAGTAGGTACAGTCAGCAACAAAAGTCTAATAACACTTGTGTTTTCTAAATCTTCATTATTAAGAAAAATACTTAATTAAAATCGGAGCAGATGTAAATTTTAAATAAAATTTACTCTGAGCAGATGTAAATTTTAAATAAAATGAAATGCTAAAAAGCAGGTTATCGTATCATTTTGTGTTAATTTAGATGATGTCAAAAATTTGCAGTGTTAACCGACTTATGTTGCTGACCGTACTACACATATTCGGCTTTCATTTAGTTCGTGCCGATCGGCCAATTCCGTTCGGCAGCGGGTAAATGCCGAACGTAACGCTAAATTATGGTCGGTCGGCTCGGCAATTTATTTAGGGTCGACGCAGCAAGTCACGACGCACTCAGTCCATCTATCGTTTTTTGGTGTTCCCATGGTCTTATTACCAAATTATTAATTTTTAATCGAAACTTTCCGCACGACATTTTCCTTGTTCCTCCGCGTCACATGCCACATGCCCATTCCATGAGAACCGATTTTTACACAACTTGTTCTCTTGACACTTCTTTGTGTTCTTGATGACAGTTTTAGAAGAAGGTCTAAAGTGTGGCACAGTCTTTTTTCAATAAACTTAAACCCATCCTACAAACTAATACGTCTGTATATCAAAAGTAGTTTATTGTAGGTACTTATTGAATCAATTATCACCTAGTAGTAGTATTAACGAAACTATGCAAAATGCAATAAGATAGCGGGTTTTCGATAAAAAATTGTTAGGCTTCTGTGAAATTAGCTGAACAAACTCCGCCGACTTGATCGATATCTAAACAGGATAAAGTTTTTTTTTTTTTTTTTGTATGGCATCTCGCAGTGTGACCACTTGGGGTCGAGACTGCTTAACCGGACTATCCTGTGGGTGCCTTAAGCGAACTCAAAGCCTCCAGCCAGGGGCATGTTTACTTATAAACTAAGCGACTGCGCACTAAGGGCACCCCCTGTGGGGTACGGACCTCGGCTTAGGGCGTCGCTGACTAAGAGAGGACAAGGCAAGGAACAATTGGCTGGCTCAAATCAGGGTTATTATTATTAACAGGGGAGTTTAAAGCTACAGGCTCAGCTACGCCACCAGCTGGCTCGTTATTACCGATCAAGGGAGATGAGTTTACATTTACAAGGGAAGTTCGTCTACGCGGAGGACCTCGGCGGCGAGGTCGGAATGATGATTTGTGTGATCTGTGTTTGCGTACTAGAGTACTAGTAGCACTACTACTTTCCTGGAGGAGGGTAATAGGGTCATCAGGTTCAGAGAGTGCAAGTCGCGGACGGCGGACTTTACTGATTCTAGAGGGGACATAATTAGCGGACGCGACAACCAGAGGGTTGCGGTGCTTCGCAGCAGAGTCAAAGAAACGCTTGGAAAGGCGTTTCAAGAATTGACGGATGGTCGGGATTCTAAGGTCTAAATGGAGGTTATCGTTCCGAACGAACCAAGGGGCTCCCGTTACCTTTCGGAGGCAACGGTTTTGAAGGGTCTGCATCCTATGGATGTGGTGGGACTTTGCGTGAGCAAAGACTGGGCCCGCAAAGGTCATGATGGGGCGAATGCACGCTGTATAAATACGCAACTTGCACTTAAGGGACAACTTGCTGCGTCCATTCATAACCGAATGGAGTCTACCAAGAGCAAAGTAGGCCCGCGAACGAGCCTTCTTTATGTGCTCTGAAAACGTAAGGTGCTCATCGAGCGTCACACCTAGATATTTGGCTCGCTTCTCCCAAGGGATCGGCTTGCCAAACATGGTGATCGGGCGGGGGGGTTTACAGTTCTTGCTTCGCTGTCTCGTAAAGAGAACAGCTTGGCTTTTATCGGGATTGACAGGATAAAGCAAAAAATAAATTAATTTGATGATTTTTTTTTTGGGTCATAGACCGCGGCGTAGTTGAAATATCAGTTTAAAAAAATCACTTTTTTTTTGTGTAAACTTCACAGACATGATGTCATCTGTCTCCAGGCTGTATCTCATGAACCGTGACAGTTAGCCAGTTGAAATTTTGTTCACTTTATCTATGTTGAATGTTAAGCTTTTTACTTACTGAAACTTCGTCAAAGATAAAATCTTTAACTGAAAGTTAGTTTTATTTCTTTTTTTTGTTTTCCTTTTATTTCCGTTTTGTTTTTTGCTTGCTTGTTTTTTTTTTTGTTTCTTTTTCACTTGTCTCAGGTCCTCTAGGATCTAGCCAAAATTATCGTGTAGATGTCGTGTTTATAGCTGGCTTTAGTTGAAACCTCACAAAAAGAATTACGTAGGTACCTGATGCACCTAGACCAAGACAGTAGTAAGCCAAAGACCGATCCAAAAAAAAGGACCTTACCCATTAATTAATTCTAAAAGTTTCATTAAATACTCTTCCAATAATAACTTGTGTTTTTCTCTTCTTTACAGTCAACACTGAAACAATGGCGGGTAGCATTCTGGGTCTGCTTGGGAGTTCTAGTCTTCACAAACGTAATTTACATCCTCTTCGCGAGAGGAGAACAGTTATGGTGGGACGACGTCAAGGCGCACGGGTACCCAGATGGCTGGGCCCACGGCGACCTGCCAGTCAGACCCGTGGACTCAGAAGAAGAGAAAAAAGAAAAGAGCGAGAAAGAGAAAAAATAAACCGACTGTTAAATTAAACGTAATGTTTTGTAAATATTGTAATTAGGCTAATTTTGTTATTTATGAATAAGATTATTTAATTGACGTATTTTGTTGTTTTTTTTGGCTTACTCGGACTGATACTTTACTGCCATTAAAGGTAATGGCAGTTAAGTATCAGTCGGAGTAAGCCAGAGGGCCTAGACAACGAGACATTTTACCAGCTATCACGATAATGGAAAAGTCAAAATGCGAGTTCAATCCCGCTGAAAGTCGTTGTAGAAGTCAAGATTTATAGCTCTTTCCAATCATTTATTTTACTTTTGACATAAGCACGCCTATGAAGTTCCTTATTTATTGACAGGCTTATTTGTTGATAGACGAAAACATGCAATACTTCATGGATGCCAAAGTAAAAAAAGGTTTGGAAGGATATACACACTTACTAGCGTTAGATGGGCATCTAATTTGGTCTATAGACCAAAAACAAATTACACCAGTGTGCGGGTGATGTGCATGTGTACGAGACAAATAGTGATGTGCTCACTAGCTGCCTCAACTTCAACTATCGATCGCAGTGTCATAGTACCTATTTCCTGATTTGAAGCAGATGTGGATAAAGTGACTTCCTATCTTAATTTATAGAGGAACAAAAATAAAACTACAAACAACGTGTTGGATGTTTAATTTCCTCCAAAGATAATTTTATTGTAAATAAGATGAGATAATATGTTTGTTTTCTCACCATAACATTGTAGAAAATACCTACACAATACACCATGAATACAACTTAAGAATGTAGTGGGAGACGTGTAACGTTAAATGCGCAAAACCTTAAGAGGTCATTGTACCTACTCATCATTATGAACAACTTTTACTATGGGACAGAACCTGAAATCGCGAAAAAAAATCTGCTGTTCAGTACATTTATGTTCGCATAATTCGTCAAAATGTACTGAACAGCTGATTTTTTTTTCGCGATTTCACGTTTGGTACCATAGTAAAAGTTGTTCATAATGATGAGTACAATGACTCCTTAAGAGGTTTTGCGCATTTAACGTTACACGTTGTATATAATAGGTACGCTTAGACTATGCTGTTTCTCTTTTGCATTGCTAATCTAACGCTAGTAGTACAATATACTAAATTTATGGTAGAAATACGAAACTCTTTGAAAGCGATGCCATTTGTCTAGGCCCGCAGGTTATTTTTATGCCGAAACAAGGGTTTTCTTTAAACATGGTTTTAAAACCACCAATCCAATTTTTAGGATTCCGTACCTCAAAAGGAAAAACGGAACCCTTATAGCATCACTTCGTTGTCCGTCTGTCGTCTGTCTGTCAGTCTGTTTTCTCAGGAACGCGTGGAGATAAATTATTTTAGAGCTCCAAGGGACCGTAAACCTACTTATTTCATATTAATGTCAACTTGATACCTTCACGCGTTCCTGAGAAAAAGGGTCTTGAAAGACTGACAGACAGCAAGACAGATGGACAACGAACTGATCCTGTAAGGGTTCTGTTTTTCACTTTTGAGGTACGGAACCCTAAAAACGGAAAGAACTGAACCTATATCAAATACCCTTTGCTTGATTAAAAAAACCGGTCAAGAGCGAGTCGGACTCGCGCACCGAGGGTTCCGTTCCGGTTTCTGAAAAAGTGTGCTATTTAGAGACATCGTTTTATTTTTCCTGTAATCTTTACATACACTTCTATCACATAAAATAATTTCAGATTTTTTTCTTTGCAAACTTCGGAGATAAGGGGGGGGAACGGTATTTTTTTTTACATTTTTCATCAAAAGTCGAAAACTATATGACCTAAAAAAAATAAAAAAATGTTTGAGAATGTGCAAACAGCGTTCTTTCATATGATACCCCCACATGCCCTAGTAGCTTCACTTTGAATTTTTAAGACCACCTTTCAGCACCCGTTGCAAAAAAATATAAATATTTTTATTTCTTTCTTATTTGCAAAATAGTTGAGTAAACGTCATCTAAAACGGTTCCAAATTTCAAGTTGATAGCATTAGTAGTTCTTGAGATATCCAGCTATGACAGACAGACAGACAGACAGACAGACTGAGTCACACCACAAGCGTTCCTTTTTTACCATTTTGGTACGGAACCCTAAAAAGATCATTTTATTTCAGAGGCGATTTTTTTTGAAACACTAAACTGAAGGAGATCTATAAAACTTCTCGTTATGTCATTTACTTATCAATATTTTTCCTTCGTAAGCTGTGTCCACATTAGTGTCATACCAATTCAATGGTATCTAGGTATTTAACTTTTTAGAATAATACAAACAAATTGCAATATTGCTCATACCCACAACATTAATAATATAATAATAATATAATAATCTTTATTTATATAAAACAGATTGCTCATATAACAAAAATCCTGACCACACTTATAAGGAATATCTATGCAAAATTTGAACATTATCCATCCGGTAGTTTTTGCGTGATGCTGGAAAATACATTCAGACAAACAGGCAATAAATCTAAAAATGATATTTTCGGCATTAGAATCTTTCAACAACTTATTAAAAGAATCTTTATATAGTTCGCGTCAAATAACTTTGCCGCTTTGAAACTAGGCTTTCCGATGCGCATGGCAAAGCGCGCTGCTGTGTGCAGTCATTTGTAGCCTACTTCAGAGCGGCAAAGTTATTTGACACTATACAGTTTTGACTTCGCTACGATTTTATTATATTGTTATGTAAGATTCTGAATTCAAGCTAGTAGGCACTGTCACGAAGTATGTTCCTTAGAAATTCCACAAATGAAGACACAGTTTTAGGTTTCTCTAAAACATGAAATGAGAGTTAACATGACAAGAACGCGCAATTTTTTAAAACCAGCAAAAAAGGCTTAAAAAACGCAACTATGTAAAACTTAGTAGGTATCTTATCATACTTAAGGTAGGGCTTGATAAAACTGACAGTCAACGCGTGTCTCTCTGCGTATCTCTCACATATCACATTATCGCTAATGCAGACAAAACTTTTAAGGACAACACATGACACAGTCCGCCGGCAGGCAGTCATTCATAAAAACTGTCAGAAACAGTTTTTTAAGAATGACCGCCTACCGGTGGACAGCCAGCGGACTGTAAATATGTAGGGGCCCTTAGACAGAACACAAACTTTATTTTCCATACAATTTTCAGAACAAAGATTTGGTAAGCGCTTGGAAAAAAACCGGTCAAGAGAGAGTCGGACTCGCGCACCAAGGGTTCCGTTCCGTTTTCTATAAAGTGTACTATTTAGAGACATTGTTTTATTTTTCCTGTAATCTATACATAGACTTCAATCACATAGAATAATTTCAGATTTTTCACTTCGGAGATAAGGCGTGATAAATGTAAATTTTTCATCAAAAGTCGAAAAAGAAAAAACAAACAGACACACGAGTGATCCTATAAGGGTTCCGTTTTTTCCTTTTGAGGTACGGAACCCTAAAAATTGAAAATGTGCAAACAGCGTTCTTTCATATTATACCCCACATGCCCTAGTAGCCCCACTTCGAATTTTTGAGACCTCCTTTTAGTCCCTGTTGCAAAAAAAAAAATCTTTCTTATTTGCAAAATAGTTGGGCAAACGTCATCTAAAACTGTTCTAAATCAAGAAATATACTTACAGAAAAATAAGGAAGCAAGGATGAATTACAACGTAAAAGGACCTTTCCTCAATAAATTAATTAAATTAACACACAATTCTAGGGAAAATTGAAATAAACAGACGCTTCTTTGCTAGAGTCGAAATTATCTCCGGATTTTTATTTATCTCCAAGTCGTCTTGAGTGCGTTTCTTATCACATATCTGTCAGATAGTGCTGAGATGACTAGGTTAACGTTGTCAATTCTGTCATCTGAATCATTGTTACTCCGTGATGTAGTAGAATTACAAGTGCACTTTATGTTTTTACTATCGAAGGTTTTTGGAAGTGCATGGTAGTGACATAATGACTCTGACGGGATGGCGGCGTATTTTGAACAAAGGTTGGTGTTTTAGTTTGTTTTTTTTTTGCTTATGGGATAGCATGGCGTATGTAGATGTACGTCGTAAACGAAAAAGACCTCTCAAAGTTCTTTTTGTGCGATTGAGCACGAACCGCGTTGACTTGACTGACATTCTTTTTGCGCCCCGGCCCCGTTCATTTTAAACGTCGTTCTTTTTGCGCGCTCTACGATATGTCATACAATATTTTATCTACACCCATGCTATAAATCCTCTATAAAAGTTTCTGAAACAGTTAGCTTATTGCCAACATTAAAACAACCAGTGTCATAGTAACCTTAATATCATCCAAACGGGTGTTATAATGTTGTACTGAATTTCATAATGCAACTCGTTATCAAAAAACGAACATTGTAATGCACGCGCGTTTCACTATAACAGCGCCGTAAATTAAAAAAAGAACTTATTCGAATTCACGTCGTACTTATACTATGACGCCAGCCGCCATGTTCGATACGAGTATTAGTATTGCAAAAAACTGTTTCAGAACCTTTTATAGATGATTTATAACATGGATGTAGATAACGTCTTGTATGCAACTGTACATAATTAGGTATTAAAACACTCATGTGATACTATTATCAAACTCGGCTTCGCCTTGTGTGATAAACCCACATTCGTGTTTTAATACCCCTTATTATACGTAAGTTTCATAAATAACTATTATGTTGTCTATTTTCATATGCAAAACAACTACGGTAAAATTGTGTGTCGTCTGCTGGATGCCTTAAGCACCTACTGAAAACAATGCTAACAAAAATGTACCCAATATCAACGCAGTTTCCTCATAAAACATTTTGCAAGTTTTACTTTAAGAAAACTACGGGTAATTCTAAATAGGTATATACCTAATGACAGTTGCTTATTTCCTTCAAAAGGGAAAGTACCTGACCGCCTTTATAATCGTCCATCATCGTTGTCCTGTCCTGGTAATGTCCATAAGTTTTCGACGACGTTGCGGTTAGACCATGTTTAAAACCTGTGGATGAGTACTTACTCGAGGAAAGATTTATATAAGTATGCTTAATACAGTTTATGTAGATAGGTCCTAAAAACGAAACAGTTAATTAAGTATAGTTATGTTCAACGGTTTGACATGTTTAGATTATAAACTATGGAAAATTATTAATAATTATAGATTATCTTCTATCTATCTATCTATCTATCTATATAAATAAATAAAAAGAGAAGTCCTGACTGACTGACTGATTGACTGACTCATCAACGCCCAGCCGAAACCCTTGAACCTAGAAAGCTGAAATTTTGCACAGCGGTTCCCTTTATAATATAGACAAGGAATAAGGAAGGATTTCTCGGTAGCATGTTCCCGTGGGATATTTTCCGACATCCACGCGGGTGAAACCGCGCGGGAAGTGCTAGTAAATTATAAAAATCGACATTCGCGCCTGTGTTTATCTATTTGCTATAAGTTTATTTCAATTCAATTCTACGCTTACTAATTATTTTCTCTTTCCAGTGATGGTCATCCCCCAGCGGTATGTCCTGGGTATCCTGGGTCTGTTCGCTTTGGGCAACTCCTTCACCATGAGGGTCTGTCTCAGCATGACGATCACACAGATGGTACTCCATGTGGAGCCCGGAGAACACATTATTGGGGAAACGTGTCCTGATCCTGCTTATGAAGCTGACTCTAATAATACGTCCACTAATAACGTTTCTGTTGTATTTACGGTAAGTGAAACATCAACAAATCCGAATCCGGAGGAATGACAGCCCGAATTAGCTGTGGTACTATAGGCCGCACATCAGTGGTAACAAAACTAGTAGGTAAATCGGTCCCGCCGTTAAGGAGTTAGGTGACAAACACATGTACAGAAGAATTATATATACTAAGATATGTGTTACATTGGTGGCAGGATTTGACAAAGATGTTTGTTGGTATACAATACAGTACGTATTGTCATTGCATTTTTGTTTGCTTTTAAATAAAATTATGTTGAATAATCAATAAATAGTTAGACAAACGCATTACCTGATTAAAAGAAAGAAAGAAACCTAAATAGCTACTATTGCGTTACCCCAAAAACAAAATTTAGCGCCTGGATTCCCAGGAGGAGTAAGGTCGGTGAGGGGGTACAGACTTTGGGTATCTCGATAAACCAGACCAGGGGGCCTAAAACGGCCACATTAAGCAATTCCTCTAAAAACGATTAATTTCCTGAATTCCCAGCAATTTATTGACAATTGACGTATTTGACATTAAACTTCAATAAAGCAATTCATAATGTGTGGGCCATTTTACGAATCTCCATACAAAACTGTCAAACAGATGAATTGCGTGCTATGAATTGTTTGTCAGTTTGTGACCGTTTTACGATTTCAAATATGATTCAAAAATACCTATTATCCTATTATGATTCTGCCAAAGTTGCCGTTTTAGCCCCTCTGCATAGCAGTCCTAATAAAATAACACACATTACGCAGCAAAGACTTAGACACAAATATCGTAAATCCCAAGCAATAAAGTGCATATTTGAATATCATACCTAATCTCACTCAACATATATTATTTTCCTTTATTATCGTCACTGTTTCAATCACGTGCTATGATAACTTTGGCAAATAAAAATGATTGGTAGCTTTCTTTAATACCACGAAATTATTTTAAAAGCCTATGTATTTATTTATGTTGTAATGTACAAAATAATTTCATCAGGGTCGGGAACGGTATGACTGGGACGAAGCAACACAAGGATTTCTTCTCAGCGCCTTTTATTATGGCTACGTCATCACCCATTTACCTGGAGGTCGGTTAGCTGAGAAGTTTGGAGGTAAATGGACCGTAGGCTGCGGACTTCTTCTGACCTCTGTGGCGACTGTGCTTACTCCTTGGGCTGTGACGGTCGGTGGAGCGATCGGGCTGTTCATCATTAGAGTCATAGAAGGTTTTGGAGAGGTAAGTCCGTTCATGGTTTTTGTTTTAAACACCAAACTAGAATCGATTGATTTAAAATTGCATCGGTATAGCAGCTATTAGATAGATTTCATAATTGTATGATCTATATCTCGGTTTCTCGTTTTATTTCACTAAATTTGAGAACACATTTTGCTTAAAAGTGTCTGTCAATTTATTATGAAGGATTAATTTTATTAAAATAGTAATCGATTCCTTGCAGGGTCCAGTGACACCGGCATTTGTCTTGCTACTGGCGAGATGGGTACCCCCATCAGAAAGGTCCAGATTTGGTGCAATGATATTCGGAGGAGCTCAAGTTGGAAATATCCTTGGGCCCTACATTTCTGGACTCCTGTTAGCAGATGGTGGCGACTGGGCTAACGTATTTTATTGTTTTGGCGGACTCGGAATCATATGGTTCTTATTCTGGGTAAGTTTAATGAACATAATTATTTAATATTTATCACAAAATTTATGGACGTTGTAAAATGTGACATGAATTTGTGATTTGCTGACTTACTTATTTAAATATGATCTTCATTTTAATAATGAAATTATAACGTCCATGTTATTATTGTTTTTTTTTTATTTACACTAATATTTTAACGTAAGCAATTTTTGTGTGATTGTGCAGGTGAGAGTAATCTCCAGAACCATAGCTCCTATTCTTTCACCCTTTGATTCCAGATGGACATAAACAATAGTAAACAAAATAGGTACGTTCATTGGCATGGAGTTTCGGACACCAACCCATAATACCTAATAGGTACTAACGAAATACTATCTTGAATTCATGCAAGCCAAGTACCTACCTACTTTTTGTTAGGTTACTGCTCAGAACTTGTGCACAACGTGTCGTGAACAGAATACCACCGTCACATGTAAATTGCACCCATGCGTAGCCGGGGCGGGTAGCTAGTTATTAATAAAGGTTTCTTTTCAGGTGCTCCTATGTTACAGCACACCAAACTCCCACCCATTTATATCAGATGAAGAGAAGGAATTCTTAAACAACAATATAATAGCATCTGGGTTACATAAGAAGCTGGACCCAGTGCCATTCAAAGCTCTCTTACGATCGGCTCCTTTATGGGTCCTTGTATTAGCGGCCGTAAGTATCTTTATAAGGCCAAAGCCACACTGCTAGTAGCTACGCTTGATGCCACGCTTAAGGCTGAAGCCTCATTAGTGCGTTGCGTCGTCACATTCAATGACGTTTGCTCGCTCTAAAAGACATGAAAATTTAATGTATTTTAGAACCGAGCAAGCGTCATTAAAATGCGACGACACAACGCAATGCAACGCACTAATGAGGCCTCAGCCTTTTAAGAATCAAAACTTGAACTTAGGCTCGTATCACAGAACTCTCTTAGGACTCAAGCACTTAAAACTCGTTTCAACTAACTAATTAAATGGCAAACTTGTTTTCAAGTTTTGAGTGAGGTTCTGGTTCTGGCCTTAGTTATGCAGCGTGGCACCAAGTGGTCAATGTGGCAATTGCAATAGAGAATCCTTGCGTTAGTTCACCTAGCTGTATAGTTTCCTCCAGGTAGAACATTTTCTTCAAGAGCAATCTTGGAAGGCAATGCAACAAGGATGTTTAGAACATTTTTTTTACGATTGCTGATAAATTCTATATGAGCGACTTTTGCACATTGTTCTCGATATCGATTAAGTGGCGCTAATGTCTTTGGTTTTGAAACTTGTGCCTACTGATGAATCTTATTTGAAATTGAGATTGGGCTATTTTTCGCTAACGTGAATGAAGTTCCAAAGTGTACCTAACCCATTCATTTAAAATAAGTGCGATGCCTATAGTAAAATGATCGCAATGGTTTGTGACTTTATTGTAAGTAAAATAACAGAAATAACCTTTGTTGAATCAATAGTTCTTTTATGATATTTCCTTAAGCATTATTTTTTTTAAATTCACAGGTTGGCCATGATTGGGGATACTTCACAATGATCACAGATCTTCCCAAGTATTTCTCTGATGTCTTGAAGTTTAATATCAAAGAAACGGGTCTCATGTCAGCATTGCCGTACATTGCCATGTACGTTTGCTCCTTCATATTTGCCAGTTTATGTGATTTAAGTGTCAAGAAGAAGTGGCACAGTATTGGCACTGGCAGGAAAATTTATACCACTGTTTGTAAGTATGGTTCCAGTAATAGGGATGATGACTAATATTAGAAATCTTCTAACAAATAAAAATAAATCAAAGAAGGCAATAAAATGGGTACTCGAAAAAAAATTGCCAGTCATGGGTACGGCTGACAGAAGTGAAAACCAGAAGGTATATTATGGCTATATAAGCGAAATATGTTGAAACTCGCAGGTAAATAAAACTTCCCGTTGACCTAGAATCATGAAATTTGGCAAGAACCAAGGTCTCACAGAACTAGTAAAGGAAAAAGTCTGAAAATTGTTAATTTGTAGTTTTATCATATCAAAAATAGTTTTTTTTGCAATTACCAACTTAAATTTGCAGGTGGATAATAGACCGTGACGTATATCAATGTACAGGAGAACATGTTTTTCAACTACTTGTTTTTCACTTTTTGGCATAAATTCGATTCAACTAGGGAACCCTTCATTGTGCGTGGTCCGACACGCACTTGGGGCGGTTTTTTTTTATTAACATTCGGCCGTTTAACATTTTTGGTACATCGACTGTTGACATTATTATCATAATAGCATATATATCTTTAATATCTTTCTATTATAAAATTCTAATATTAATTGTTTCTACATTATTATTCATGTATGAATAACTCATAAAAACGAAACAATCCTAAAATTTTGACACCGATGAAAATCATTAAGGACGTTTTTTTCTATCACAGCGTCGTCTATACCGGCTGTCTTTATCATTCTGGCCTCGTACTCTGGCTGCAACCGAGCTGAGGCCGTCGGCCTCTTCATAGCCTCGATGGCATTCATGGGAGGCTTCTACAGCAGTGTCAAGATCAATGCCATGGACATCGCTCCCAACTACGCTGGTACATGTTCTGCGTTCGTCAATGGTATTGCTGCCATATCTGGCATTGTTACGCCATATCTGATTGGATTGTTGACTCCGGATGTAAGTATTATTATTTGAGTTAAGAATCTTAATCTTAAATTTAGTCTAGGACATAATATATGTGCTGAATAATATGAAAAAAAACTTGAGGGGTATGAAATAATAATAAATAATTATTTAATTATTTATTAATGTTTCCCGTAAAAACATATTGAAATCGTATGAAAAACATCACAGTCCGTCAAGTAAAAAAATTAGGATCTTTTTTTCCTAAAGAGTTAGGGAAGGGCATTACGCTCGACCGAACTTGCGAATGTCGGAATATTAACTCAGGCGAAGAATTGACAGATTTTTTGGTAATTTTTTTCTGGAAAATCGTGTCTTCCTCAATAAAATTTTATGATAGCAAATTAGCATAATGTTTTTTTTTTCCAGCAAACTGTCGGACAATGGCGTATAGCATTTTGGACCGTGTTCATAGTACTAGTAGGAACCAATATCGTATATCTTATTTGGGGTTCCGGCGAGCCTCAGTGGTGGGATGACGTGAATAAATATGGCTATCCTCCTAACTGGAAACATGGACCATTGCAAAAACGAGCCGTAGATGGAGAGAAGAAA
Organism: Cosmia trapezina; assembly: GCA_905163495.3. NCBI lineage: Eukaryota > Metazoa > Arthropoda > Insecta > Lepidoptera > Noctuidae > Cosmia > Cosmia trapezina. The sequence continues at coordinate 10,911,726 of LR991030.1, forward strand.
GTCGTATATCCTAAACATGACCATTCGCCTGTATCAAATGATTGACTGTAAATAAAATATTTTGTATTTTTTGTTATTTATTATTATCAAATATTTGGTACTTAAACATAAGTAAACCAAATGGTATGTTGATACGAATGAAACAACCATCTTGCTCCAAATCTAGTTTTAGGGTTCCGTACCAAAATGGTAAAAAGGAACCCTTATGGTGTGACTCAGTCTGTCTGTCTGTCACAGCTGGATATCTCAAGAACAACTAACGCTATCAATTTGAAATTTGGAACAGTTTTACATGACGTTTGCCCAACTATTTTTCAAGAAAGAAACAAAAATATGATTTGTTTTTTGCAACACGGACTGAAATGGGGTCTTAAAAAATTTAAGTGGGGCTACTTGCAGTTCGGGGTTAAATGTAAAAAAATATCGTTCCCCCGGAACGATATTTTTTTTTACATTTTTCATCAAAAGTCGAAAAGTATGCAACCTAAAAAAAATATGAGAATGTGCAAACAGCGCTCTTTCATATGATACCCCACATGCCCTAGTAGCCCCCCTTTGATTTTTTAAGACCCTTTTCAGCACCTGTTACAAAAAAAATATAATTATTTTTATTTCTTTCTTATTTGCAAAATAGTTTTGTAAACGTCATCTAAAACTATTTCAAATTTCAAGTTGATAGCATTAGTAGTTCTTGAGATATCCAGCTGTGACAGACAGACAGACAGACAGACTGAGTGACACCATAAGGGTTCCTTTTTTACCATTTTGGTACGGAACCCTAAAAATGGTAAGATTTATATCGATTATAAATCGTACCATTTAAAAGCTTACCTACTTAAGAATTGTTCTCGATTATAAATCTTACCATTTTTTTCAGCAAACTTTAGGTCAATGGCGGTTCGTATTTTGGTCCGTATTCATAGTATTGATATTAGTCAATGTCATATATTGTATTTGGGGTTCCGGCGAGCAACAGTGGTCGGATGACGTGGACAAGTATGGCTATCCTCCTGACTGGAAACATGGACCATTGCAAAAACTAGGTCCAGATGGAAAGAGAATCCAAACTCCTGAGTAGTTTAATGATTGTAGCTATTTATAATATTTTGTATTTTTTGTTATTTGTTACGTGTATCCTGTATCTTATGAGTCGTGGTAGTATTTAATAACATTTTTAGTTATAATAGTAACATACTATACTGTGTTTGTAACATAATCATGAAAAGAGGAAGAAAATCAGCGGTTTCTCTAGATAAACAAAAATCAGTGTTTCTAAAGAATAGACAACAGCACATCAGGTTATACCAAAAAGTTAAATTTCTCCAAATGATTTTAAACCTTAAAATGTTGACGGTTGAGTTCAAAATCGAATGAGAAAATTTTACAGTTTGTGGTAACTTGACCTACTGCTGCGTGTACAAAAATGTATTTGAAAATCGTCGATATCCTTCTAGTAGTGACCAAGTTTTTAGCCTGATGAGTAAGGAACTAGATTTTCGTATGACGCCAAAAAGTTATTACTTTTAATTTTTAGGCAAACATTAACTAAAATAAATACACTTTAGTTAGAATAACCCTCCCAAAGTGAAACTGTAACAAACTAAACGCCTATACAAATTGTAAGAGCCATAAAATTATACTTGGCTTAAAATGTACTTTTTCTTCAGGCGCTTTTCTGATGTAAATATAATAAACACTTTTTTAGGGTTCCGTACCACAAAAGGAAAAAACGGAACCCTTATAGGATCACTCGTGTGTCTGTCTGTCTGTCTGTCCGTCTGTCCGTCACAGCCAATTTGCTCCGAATCTATTGGACCGATTAACTTGAAATTTGGTACACATATGGATTTCTGTGACCCAAACACGTATGGCTAAAGTAAATAAATGAATTTTGAATATAGAGGTCACTATAAGGGGGCAAATAAGAAAATTAAAAAAAAAGTTTTGCAAACTGTACCGTGTGACATATCAAACGTAAGGGCTTACTATGAGGGTTTGAAATATATTATATTCTTTTATAATTTTAAAATAAATGGTTTTAAAGTTATTAAGAAAAAACCGGGCAAGAGCGAGTCGGACTCGCGCACCGAGGGTTCCGTTCCGATTTCTGAAAAAGTGTGCTATTTAGAGACATCGTTTTATTTTTCCTGTAATCTTTACATAAACTTCTATCACATAGAATATTTTCAGATTTTTCTCTTTGCAAACTTCGGAGATAAGGGGGGGGGGGGGGGAATGGTATTTTTTTTACATTTTTCATCAAAAGTCGAACCCTGTGCGGCCTAAAAAAAAAAATATGTTTGAGAATGTGCAAACAGCGCTCTTTCATATGATATCCCACATGACCTAGTAGCTCCACTTTAAATTTTTAAGACCCCCTTTCACCCCATGTTGAAAAAAAAATACATATATTTTTATTTCTTTCTTATTTGCAAAATAGTTGGGTAAACGTCATCTAAAACTGTTCCAAATTTCAAGTTGATAGCACTAAGTAGTTCTTGAGATATCCAGCTGTGACAGACAGACAGACTGAGTCACACCATAAGGGTTCCTTTTTTACCATTTTGGTACGGAACCCTAAAAAGACGAAAATTGACCATTCCAAAATTTTAGGCTCAATAGTTTCGGAGATAAGGAGGGGGCCCCTTATCTCCGAAACTACTGAGCCTAAAATTTTCAAAAAAAATACAGAAAATATTTCTTTATCTATAGATTACAGGAAAACCTATACGAAGTCTACGGTCTTACAATAACATGGTAAATCTATATATATAAAATTCAAAGTCCTGACTGACTAACTGACTGATATATATCAACGCAAAGCTCAACCCCTGGATCTAGAGACTTAAAATTTTGCACATAGATACCTTATATAGTGTTAACGTCTACAAAGGAAGGATTTTTAGAAATTTTATCCCTAAGTGGGTAAAATAGGGTATGAAAGTTTGTATGAAAAATCTTATTTCTTGAGTTAACTGACTTGAAACTTTGCATGAATATTAATCTACGTAAATTATAAAGTTTTCCATTTTTACTTTTCCTAAACTACCCCCTAAAGAGGAATTGGGGGGTGTCAAAGTTTGTATAGAGGAATTTTAACGCGCGATCCGATTACCTCAAAACTCAGTTTTTATACTTGAGACAAAAAATGAAGAATAACGTGTCATCAGAGTTTTCCAAAAATCCATAAGAGGTGAAAAGGGGTAGTCAATTTTACAGCGACTCGAAAATTGGTGTAAATAATCCTTGAGTCAAGTTATGGAAACTTTATCTAAAGAACAGATATTTTTAAAATTCCACCCTTGTGACCGTGAAAACAGGGAATACAGTTTATATGAACAATGTTATTAATTTGGTTAATTAACTTGAAACTTAGTACAAAGACTTCCTTAAGTAATAAAGATTGTCATTGTCATTATTAGTTTTTCAAAACTACCCGTCAAAGGGGGTTAGGGGAAGGGCAGTGAGAGGTAGTGATGGATTAATTAGCATTCGCATTCATTGTTAGCATGCGAATGCTTATTTAGCATTTAGCAAATGAAATGTAGTTGCGAATTTCTGTGAAATGTGAAATGAATTATTATTCATCCCTTCGTACTTCATAGGTCGACAGCGCGCAGCTGCAGTGCGCGCTCTCTGTCACACCCACGAAAAGTCGGAACTACTAAATCTATCTGTTTCACGTGACCCTGACTACGTTCGCAAGTGAAATTATTAGCAATTTGGTGGTGCGAAGAATGAAGTCAAGTAATTATTAGCTTTTTATCTTCGATTAGCTCGTACTTAGGATCGTATATTGAATGAATGCGTGTGATTGTATTCTTAATAATAATTTGTGATTTTGTGTGGCACGTGCCTGCCGCGCGATTCTTTTTAAATTGTTAAAAACAGCAAACGCGCTCTTTAATTCACATATTAACAAAATTCACATACTTGATTATTATTAATTATCGTCATATTAGCAAATATCATAGCAATAGCATTTAGCATGCTAAGACTCAAGAATTCGCATGCTAATGAAATTTATTCTAAATCGCATTAATTGCCATCACTAGTGAGAGGGTCGTTACAAGAGGAGGGGTGAGAGGGGGACGGACGAGTGCCTTTACACCTTCAAGTTGCTTTTTGTATAGCACTGATTCACCGAAGAAATCCTGCCCCACATCCACGCTAGTCAAGCCGGGGGCAGAAGCTAGTCTCTCAATATTGTGCGTACAAACTTACATTTGCAGTTGGGATGTAAGGGAGAACATGGTTTTCAACTACAATGTTTAGGTTGTTCTTGGGATAAATTCATTCCAACTACGGAACCCTTCATGGTGCGAGGTCCGACACGCACTTGGCCGGTTTTTTATTGAAATTACAGTTTTAAAAGTATAATAACGATTCAAACGTAGTTGTACTAAATCGTATTGAAATTTGATGTGTTCAGTTTAAGATCACGCCATGTGTTTTTCATTAACTGAATAGTGGTCCTGCTGCTCTCAAAACGGTGAAGGAAAACATCGTGAGGAAACCGGCATGTCCTAGAACCAAAAATTCGAAGACATGTGACATCTATCAACCCGCACTGGGCCCGCGTGGTGGATTACGGCCCACTCTCACCGAGAGGAGGCCTGTGTCCCTGCAGTGGGAACATTATGGGCTGATTATGTGAATAGTGGTCCCACCATTTTGATATAAAAATAGCGGGACCACTTTGTAGTATATTTTTAAATTTTATGAGTGAAGAATTATACTATGAAAGTATGAAATAGTTGAAATATTATGTGTGTGTGAACTGAGGGAATTCAAGTGTGGTACTTGAATTCACAAAATATTAATAATAGGATTTAGTAGAAGTCTTACAACAATTGTAAAACGAATCTGGGAGTTTGTATACAAATATATTAAAAACTACAGCTCATAAAGTGTGGTCCCTCAGTCCTCACACACCATCATCCAGATCTTAGAGAGTATCTTAAAAATGAAGGTTTTATGATTACAGACATTTAGTAAAGATATTTACAAAATTACAGACCGCAGAGCATTAATGATAAAAAATATAACGAATAAACTGTGGTCCCTCAGCCCACACAACAAAGGTAAATATTACTATTAAGGTATTTATCATATTAATAAAAAAATACTTAGCTATCACGCATTAAAGTTGGGGAGTGGGGGCTCGCTACGTCACTTGTACGTATAAAACCTAGCTACGCGTGACGTCATGCCATATTTTAACGCAATGTATCGCCGTAATTTATTGATTACGTAAAAAAATAAAAAATCCGTGTCCAACATTTTTTAATAATCTCTATTACGGACAAAAAATAAATTTTTAGAAATCACCCTATTACGTCATGCTCCCCAGACACCCCTTCATCTATTTTGTTGTTTTATTCAAACTGACTAGCCTTTTCCCAACTATGTTGGGGTCGGCTTCCAGTCTAACCGGATGCAGCTGAATACCAGTATTTTACATGGAGCCACTGCCTATCTGATCTCCACAACCCAGTAACTGGGTAATACGATACCCATAGGTAAGACTGATTGTCAGACTTTCGGGCTTCTGACGACCCGTAACGACTGTCAAAGATCCACGAATGACAGCCGAGACCAACGGCTTAACGTGCTTTCCGAGGCCCGGAGGAGTCTCGGTATGTAAAGATGGTCACCCATCCATTGACCAACCCCAGCAAGCGTAGCTTTACCTGATGGATCGACCAGTGCGGCTGTTATTGCTTAGCTACGAACTCCTCTATTTCTATTTGTCTGTTCATTCATCTATTTTGCTGTTTATAAATTCATATAACAATTGTACGGAATATGTACCGAATTAGTACATACTTAAAAAATTATGTAGGTACCTTACCAGGTTAAGATTTTTTTTCGCGATTTCAGGTTTGGTCCCATAGTAAAAGTTGTTCATAATGATGAGTACAACGACCATATGGGCTATATGGTCGTTGTATGAGTACAATGACCCCTTAAAAGATTGCCACTGTTTACACTTACACCCTGTTTTTTATTTGAAAAGCCTTTGTTATTTTGTCCTGCTATCATTAATTTATTAATATAAGTACATAAAAACACTATTGCTCCTACTGATAGGTTATCGGCTTCAAAAATATATTAACGGACCTGTCTTGCGTCATAAATATTTGCCTAGTCAGATGAATGTGTTACCTCGTTGTGATTGAAAATATCTGACATCACTTTGGAAGCATAAAAACTTGACAGCTACACACACACTGACAGCTGTTAGCTGAATGACATTAGAAGTTTATTGCAGCTAATTAGAAATCCAACCCTATAGTACTATTATTTATTAAGTGGCTGTGCTAACTGTGCAGCACAGACACACACACACAGTGCTGTGCTGCAACTCTATTCGCAGGACAATAGCCAGCCGCATCGAAAGGGCGACGCTACAGGATGACCTACGCCACCCAATGTACTTTTGTAATTTTGTTCTTTTCTGCATCCAGAAGTTAGATCGCAACGCCTTACTTTAGGTAGGTAGGTACATTTTCATAACTAATGTTAATTATTACCTAAACAAACGTAGATAAATAAAAGAGGCAAAACAAATAGACTTGAAACTATACAGGGTGTCCGTTATATAATGGATAACCTTGGAATAGCATATTACAGACATGATGGCCGTTCTTAAAAAATACAAAAAAAAAAAAAATATAAAAAAAAAAATATTTTTGGAGACTCCAAAAAATCATAATGTACGCACGACAACAGATCAAATTTTCAGTATAAGCTGATCTCGCATTGTATAGGATTTCCTTACAATGAGAGGGCAGTCTAAACTAGAAATGTATAGCTTCATGTGTAGCCGTGTGTACCTACTAGTGGGGATATTTTTTTTTGTATTTTTTTAAGAACGGCCATCATGTCTGTAATATGCTATTCCAAGGTTATCCATTCTTTACCGGACACCCTGTATATATTACAAAAAGATAAAAAATACAGACCGATTTAGAACAACACACTCAGAGGATGATAAGGTTTACTTGTAGGTGTTGAACTTGGTTAGGTAAACGTGCAGAATGTTTAGGAAGATAAATACCTACAAGAAAACCTTATCATCCTCTGTGTGTGTCTAAATCGGTCTGTTTTTATCTTTTTGTAATATATCTAGTTTCAAGTCTATTAAGTACATAAAAACAAATCAAAGCGCATCTCAACACAACTAGGCACCGTGTCTATCTATATGACACTGCACGCAGTCGTCATGATCTGTGGGCGGATCACTGAGGCTGCGTGCGTACGCGCTGATTTTCGCGCTAGTCGAGTAACAGGCGCACAGTCGCACGCCTGTCTGTTACTTTATTTGACTTAATTTACGTTCGCGAGTAAATTATACGCAACAATTGAATGGAAAACGAAATATTGAAAAGAAAATTGGAACACTGGATTTTTTGGCTGATTTCTGTGAGTGTGTTTTTTAATTACTTTTTAACCGACTTCTAAAAAAGGAGGAGGTTCTCAATTCGGATGTTTGTATTTTTTTTTTTTTTTTTTTTTTTTTTTTTTTTTTTTTTTTTATGTTTGTTCGCGCATAACTCCGTCGCTTGCCAACCGATTTGAAAAATTATTTTTTGTTGGAAAGGGTATTATACTTCCCAAATGGTCCCATTTTTGTCAAAATCCAGTTCTGATGATGGGATCCTGGAGAAATCGAAGGAACTCTTCAAATATTATAGGCACACCTATAGCAATTTGGGTATTTTTTATAGTAGCTCGTGCATTTGCTCTCGGAAAGCACCACTTGGTGAAGTGGAACTGATGATGAAGACCACAGATGGCTACCGGAACTACTCAATGATAAATATTTCTCGGGTTGCGATTCGATTACTTTAATATGGTTGCTAAGCAATTTCCGCTCGTCACACAATGCGTGTGGTGAGTGGTTGTTGAGGAGTTCTCCTGGTTCTTACCAGCAGAACTCCTCAACAATTATAACGTCCCAGCATCGGGAAAAGCAATATTTTGTAACATGTGATGAGCAATTGACATTAGACTATTGTAACTTATACAAATTATAAACAGACCCACTAAAAAGCGAGAAATAAAAACTTTTTAACAAAAAAAAAAACCGACTTCCAAAAATCACTACAAAGTGAAAAATAACTTTATTTCGGAAGTCGGTGGCAAAAAAAAGAAAGTAAATAAAAAACGAAAGACACCGACTTCCGAAATCAAAGTTATTTTTCACTTTGTAGTGATTTTTGGAAGTCGGTTTTTTTTTTGTTAAAAAGTTTTTTTTTATCAAAGAAAATGATTAGGTACCCAGTAACAGTGGAAAAATGTATCAATATTTTTGTCATTGATAGTAACTATGGGTATGTATCTGATTGACTTCGAATTTAATTTTGTGTTATATTGTAAGATGTTTTACTACATTCGCTGAAACAAAAAAAAAGAAGTAATATAGTATTTGAAAATTATTAGATTTTTTTGACTTTCACTTTTATGTCTTGCAAAAATGCATGTTTAATAAAGAGTATAAAAAACATTATATAACCAGATATACCATTTAAATAATAATGTACGATTCGAATCCGTAAATATTTATTTATATATAACAATTTCTAAATGCTATAATTCCGGAATCACTTCGTACGTATAATTTATATTTTAATTACTTATTTCAGACTGTTGATTACGTACGTCATTAACGTTTGCAATCAAATGCGAATAGCTTCTATAATTGTAACTATACTAATTATATTGTTTTATAAAGAATATAATTTATATTTTTTCGATGTATCTACCTACGAATTTACATGAAGAAAGGTTTTACTGTGAATGAAGAGAATTGTATGTTAACCTTGTCGAGGCAGCTGCTTGCATATTAGCGAGTCGAAATTATTATTAATATAATTTTTGACTGTACTTACTTTAAAACAAACTTTTTGAAGTGTTCTTTAGGCGCGTTGAGCAATTTTTGATGGGGGAAAATCGGGAGTGATACGTGAGTTCGAATGACGTTTTTGCGAAGGTCGCTATTTCGAAAAATTTTGCGAGTGGTACGCTAGTTCGAAAACTCATTAAATCGAAAACCGCTATATCGAATGACGTTATAGCGAAGGTCGCCATTTCGAAAAAAATTGCGAGCAGTACGCCAGTTCGGAAGCCATGGTCCGATGTTGAGTTAATTTGTCTTTCTTTTCTTTTTTTTTTTTTCCCAAACCAAATCAAAATACCATGCTCTCTGTGTCTCGTCTCATTGGGGTCGTGAGTTCGATTCCCAGACAAATTAACTCAACATCGGACTTCGATACCATGACTGCCGAACTGGTGTACTGCTCGCAAAATTTTTCGAAATGGCGACCTTCGCGATAATGTCATTCGATAAAGCGGTTTTCGATGTAATGAGTTTTCGAACTGGCGTAGGTACCACTCGCAAAATTTTTCGAAATGGCGACCTTCGCAAAAACGTCATTCGAACTCACGTATCACTCCCGGGAAAATCTTACGAGTTCGCGTCACGCATCACGCGTCACGTGACATGCTAATGTGACGTGATGCGCTGTCAAGTTTTCACCCTGTCATGACGGACTATGTTTTTTTTTTTATTAAACATCTTACATGTAAGGCTGAGGCTACATTAGGCCGCGACGCAACCTGCGACACATGAGCGATTAAAACAAATAAATTAATGCTCACGTATATGGCTACACCGTACCTACATCAAATATTACTCCCGTTATTCGTTTCGCTCTTCCAGTCGCATCGCAAATCGCTGCTTACTGTAGCCTCAGCCTGAGACTTAATAAGGGCGCTATTACATTTCGACCGTGATTTTTGCGTTAAATAGCTAACTTTGGCGTTCTTATTATGAGAAACTGAAAGACTTCGACAACTTCGACTTATTAAGTGGTGGAGAATAGTTATTAGTATAGTCCATAGTGGCCTCGCATTTCGCTATTTTTTCTTATCTGTATAAATAAAGCCAAAATTCCGAACAAGTTTTTCATAAAATGCGCGACAGCACTTTTTTGAGCTCGTGGATTTAAGAAGAAAATGAAATGAAAAATATATAATAATATCTCTTAAATAGTGGTTTAATCCATAGCGTCCTCAGAATTTTGAAATATGGATGGAATTTCTATAAAAAAATTCCATTTAAAACCATAAAACTACTTAAAACCCTCAGAATTAACGAGAACAGTAAATATTTCTCCTTACTCCATGTCCTTACTAAATTCATATTATTACTTAAAATTTATATAAGAATAAACGTTAGTTCGAAATAACAATTTTATACTTTATACAAAAAAAAAAAAAAAAATTATAACATTAGTCCACGCTAGCTGAGCATTTGCTGGAGGCTGATCCAAACCATTAGTTTCAACTACACAAGCCACAGGTTCTTTCCACTGATCGTTACTATTACTCCAGAATAGTACGTGAAGCGGTTGAAATCAGGAAATATAAAAAATTTCTACAGAGACGATGGATACCGACTGCCTACAACTTGGAATCCAGTCATTAGCAAATGCAAGCAATGCCGGTCATCCGAGGAGGTCCGCCAGTGTGTAGACGTCCTTAGTGTTGTGTGTAGAAGTACTGACAGCGACAATAATAAAAATTGTGAAGACAAAGTGAGGGTAGGCATATACCCGCACTTTACGAAGACGTCGCTGAGCTGTCGTCAGTCTTCCCGTGACCACGATCGCTGCAAGGCAGTCGAAACGTCGGGAAACAAGTAGGTACGCACGGCTACAGATCAAGCTATACATTTCCAGTATAAGCTGATCTCGCATTGTATAAGATTTCATTACAATGAGAGGTCAGTGTAAACTGGAAAAGTATAGCTTGATGTGTAGCCGTGTGTACCTGTTTACCTCGTAAAGAAGGAATATCGCGATAAGACCCTTTCTCGATGTTGTTATAAAATATTATAACACTCAAAATAAACGTAATTACAACTGCCAAATAGCTACAAAATGCGATGCGTCTCCGTGCTTCTATAAAACTAGTCTGTCAAAACGCAATTTTGTGATGGGCCCTTTAAACATTGCTAGCAAAATGTGGTAGTACCAATTCTTTCCGAGAAAATAGGCGAGGAGTTTTATTAAAATAAAAAAAAATACCGATGGTTTTCAGTTTTGGTATAATTTGGAGGAAATTGTAAGATACGGCGTATCTTACAATTTCCTCCCATCACTCTTAAGTAGTAAGCGGCCAGGAAGGAGCTCGTGGCTTTGTAATAACAACCGCTCGGGTCGATCCATCAGGTTAAGCTACGCTTGCCGGGGTTGTCCGTGGATGGGTGACCATCTTTACATAACGAGACTACTCCGTGCCTCGGAAAGAATGTTAAACCGTTGGTCCCGGCTGTCATTCGTGGATCTTTGACAGTCGTTACGGATCGTCAGAAGCCCGAAAGTCTGACGACTAGTCTTACCAAGGGCTATCGTATTACCCAGTTACGATATTTGGGTTTTGGAGGTCAGATAGGCAATCGCTCCATGTAAAATACTGGTATTCTGCTGCATCCGGTTAGACTGGAAGCCGACCGCAACCTAGTTGGGAAAAGGCTAAGCAGATGATGACACTTAAATAGTAAGCAAAAACTTAAGTTATATTTTTCATTACTTTGCTGAAACACCCACACAGACGTCAATTAAGGTTAATGAACCATTATCTGTCAATTACATAAGAGTGTCCGTTGCAAACAAACTGCACACTAGCGTACTAGTTGGAAACACAAGCAATAATAAAAAACCGGTCAAGAGCGAGTCGGACTCGCGCACAGAGGGTTCCGTTCCGATTTCTGAAAAAGTGTGCTATTTAGAGACATCGTTTTATTTTTCCTGTAATCTTTACATAAACTTCTATCACATAGAATAATTTCAGATTTTTGCCTTTGCAAACTTCGGAGATAAGGGGGGGAACGGTATTTTTTTTTACATTTTTCATCAAAAATCGAAAACTATGTGGCTTAAAAAAAAATAAAAAATGTTTAAGAATGTGCAAACAGTGTTCTTTCATATGATACCCCACATGACCTAGTAGCCCCACTTTTAATTTTGAAGACCCCCTTTCAGCACCTGTTACAAAAAAAATATAAATATTTTTATTTCTTTCTTATTTGCAAAATAGTTGGGTAAACGTCATATAAAACTATTCCAAATTTCAAGTTGATAGCATTAGTAGTTCTTGAGATATTTAGCTGTGACAGACAGACAGACAGACAGACAGACTGAGTGAGACCATAAGGGTTCCTTTTTTACCATTTTGGTACGGAACCCTAATGAACAAATGTTAGAAAAAATCTAACCATTAACTATCTAGCTTTAGCAGTTTCACGGGCAAAATTAATTATTTAAATTCCATTAATGTCTGATTTTCCATCGTCAGATATTTAATCCATGGAATAACATTGACGATGGCGTTGAAAAAATCAGTTGTAAGCCGTTTACATAAAAGCGAGATTGATTAAAAAAACAAAGACTAAAATTCACAAGGTAAAGTAAATAGTAAGGATTAGTAGGATTCAGTATTTTGCCGCAATTTCGACACATACATGGCAAGATTTATAGAAAAAAGGAGAAAAAGAAACTTATTAATGATGAATGATGAATTCATGACTTGATGAGATACGTTTCATGACGTATTTTTTATGGCGCTGCCATAGGTATCAAACTCGGAAGGCTTTATTACTTAAAAGATAAGGAAGTGCTAGGTAAATAAATACAGGAATGTAAAGATAAAGACAATAATTTCTTCTATTTGTTTAATGATTAGGATGTAGGCAAGATTAACAACATAAGTGGGCATTTTCGTCAAAATGTCTACCAACCCACTTATGGGATGTCCCATACATACAAGTTGCAAATAATTAACATTTTTATAACATAGAAGTGTCGAGTAATTATTAAATAGTTCCAAAAGACTAGTTTTCTTTTTTACTTAAAATGCCAACTGAAATTTAAAAAATAAAAAAAGTAACGAAATTAAATCCTGAAATGTGTCATCTTACGTCTTGCAGTACTGTCCTTATTATTTGGTAACGGTCATGACCAAAACGTATCTAAGTTACTATTTATTTACATAATATATTATTTGAAATAAGCTCCATATAATAAAAAAAAATACATAGGTACCTAGCAAAATTCGTAAAATTTATCATTCGACTAAACGAAGAATTTGCTAAAATATCCAAAACAATATTAGTAAGCTGTTTTCAAAGTAGGTAGCAGTTTAAAAAAAAATGCCCAAGTAAGCTTTTTATTTAAAAGTGGGCAGTTACTAAAAAGTTCAAGAAATAGGTACCTGTTTATATTTTTTATTATTTTGTGCACACAAAAAAAAGACAGCACAACTTACAAAAGCACGATTAAATAATATCAAATTACTTGAATATTAAGAAAATACATACAAGGTCTATACAAAAAAAATATGTTTGTCATGTTTTTCTGTCTTTCTTATTAGCTAGCTTTATAGCTTTTGCCCGCGGCATCGCCCACGTCATCGTTCATCATCATTTCAGCCGAAAGACATCCAGACCTTCAAGCACCGCCACTTTGACCTGTTCTGTGCTTCCGCATCCAGCGGATTCCTGCGGCTTTCATAAGGCCATCGGTCCACCTTGTGGTAGGCCTTCCAACGCTATACGTCTTCCGGTACGCCTGTGTGGATATAAGAAAATATCACACTGGAACGTAGGTACTACCGGCATTAAAAGTACCCTTTGTTTTAATCCAGTTTATAATAAACTGTCCATATAGCCGCTTTTCCGCCAATACGGCACATACATCCAGACAAAAACACAAACGAACAAAAATTCTAATGACTCACACCTCGTAGCAATAATTACTTTTTTTTCAAAAATATTCAATGCACGGTTTTGACTTCGTTACTATTTTATTATTTATATAGGTATAGATTATAGATGTACAGAAGACAATGTCGAATAGATTCTAGTTCTTCAACTATTATTACCTATTATACTTTACATACAATACATACATAAAATCGCAGATAAAATAAAATGGCACATAAGTACAATAATCGCACGTGCAATAAAATCGCATTGAATTCTGGCATGAAAAATTTCCATGATTCAAACATGAGTGCGGTGAGTGAGGGTGTATTTTATTTAACATACTAACGAAACAAGTTTTAAAAAATCTTGAGAAGACGTTCAATAAAATTTTATGAAATATTTGGCAGCGCAAATACGGACAATACGTGCAACTCTGTGTTTAGACGAGGAAAAACTTACATGCAATAATTGCCTTGCAATTTTATTGCCTTGGTGTAAATCGCATGCAATTTTATTGAATGGCAAAACTTGCATTCAATTATTGTATGCCATTTTATGGGAATCCCACGTGGGGTAAACACTCATGCAATTCCTTAATGGAAATTAAATTGATCGTGCTATAGGCATGTGATTATTGCTTGCATTCCATTAATGCAAAACTTGCATTCAATTATTGTATGCCATTTTATGGGAATCCCACGCGTGTAAACACTCATGCAATTCTTTAATGGAAATTAAATTGATCGTGCTTTATGGCATGTGATTATTGCTCATGAAAGTTCCAGAAATTTGCACGATTGAATATCACTTGCGCTTCATAAAAGGTCTTCTGTTGAGGTGATGGATGAACCTTATTCTAGTTTACTGGGAATTTTTATCAAAAGTGATGAAACAAAAATGTCGTCGACTGCACTTTTACCTCTACCTAATTATATTTATGTTTGATTAGTAGACAGTTGCCAGGTATCTTCCCTACCTATGACAATCATAATCTGTAAAGTCAAGAATACTTGTATGTCATTTTGCCATCACCACTTCTGATAGGTGAATGTGACAATGCAAGCTGCTTGCTTACTTTTGTGCACTTTACTGGCGTGTATACTGTATTATTTCTGACTGTAGATATAATAATCATGATAATATTATTTGCATAAAATCAGAAGGGTCTTAGCTTATAAAATAGAAATAATATAAAATCAGAAGGGTCTTAATGGGCCTTTAATATTCCCTCTGTTGGGATACAGGCCTCCGCTCTGTGTAAGGGAGTATAATCCACCTCACGGGCCCAGTACTGGTTGGAAGGGTCTTAGGTATGGTCAAAGCTTTTGAAAAGGTGAAGAAAGGGTTAACCCCCATGTTAATTCGGAGATTTTAGTGTTGTGAGTTCTAATTCGAAACAGAGTTGTTAATCCACTTGTAGGCAAAGGTTGTCGGGTTTAAAAGCTTAACCAGCCTTTCACTCCCTTTGACTTCTATAAACCAGGATTCAAGGCAGCCTTTAATGAGAAAAATAATATTTGTTTGGTTTAGGAGTAGTAGTAGGAGAGGAATAGGAGTTATAGAAAATATGCAATATTTTTGTTGAATTAAGAAAACTGCTACATATCGGATAAAAATATTTATCAAAACATACCTATTAAGGCGAAAATACACATGTCTGTAGCTGCTACAAAACTATGCAAGTAACATGCCATGTGCCTTAACGACTTCTGATTGGTCAATGTCACAATGGCATGTCCGCTACTTGCATAGTTTTGTATCTCCTTACTAAGATAATTGTGTCATAAATCTACATTTAAACGAAGCGCGTTTAGTTCCGGTGCGCGTGAGTCCTATCTCTCTCGCGTCAAATTAGACAGCCATAATGCCATTTCACTTACACACCGAGCTAAACTACGCTTCAATATATCCTCTTAACCTCTTAACGCATAGATTTACATACTATTAAATTCATTATGTTCCTTGTCACTATTTACAAACATATATATAGGTAGGTACTGTAGACAGGAAGTAACTACAGTAAACAAACGTTATTATTAACTACCTCGGACACTATGCGGCATGAGAAAGGCTGCGGCAGAAAACTTTCATATATTACAGAGTGTTAAAGAAATTGCGTGCCGCAGCTTAGGGGTAGGTTCGATAAAGGAACCCAGGAAAAAAAAATAAAAACAAACAAATATTGCAAGATCAACCTAATTTAGTAGGTACCTGCTAACTTAAATTAAGAATCGTTTAGAATTAAAATTATTTTATTTGTTTAAATGCTTTAATTACTTACCTACTATCGAACGCGTTGTGTTGTTGTGTGCAGTATTCGGACGCGAGAAGTGAAGGACAAAATGACAACGCGTTTTTTTATGTTTTTATTTTATTTTATTTTTTTGTCCTGGGTTCCTTTATCGATACTGAACCTACCCCTTAGCTATGGCACGCAATTTCTTTAACACCCTGTATTTTGTTCAAAATTTCGAAAGGATAGGCCAGGGGAGTCACACGCTATTGCTACACCATTCACGCGCACACCCTATGAAAATCGCATGCGACAGGTCAGCCAGCGTCTTGTTGTCGAGCAGTCGCAAGTCGCATAGTGTGCGAGGTGGTTTAGAGGAAAATCACTGTCCCATTATGAATATTCCAGTTTGTTTGATGGTCGGCAAGTCGTGTTTCTCACCTTAATACTGAAAATTCTGCTTATATTTGATTAGTAATAGTGATAATAGGTATGTTAATAGTAATATAATTTATCGATCAAATGTAACATGCTAGTAGTAGCTATTATAATTTATCGATCAAATATTTTTCATTTGATAATTGGGTTTGCGTCTAAAATGCAAAATTATTTGACTGTAAAAGCAATAAAAGTATCAAAACTTGATACTTTTCAGGAAAATAATTTAAAATCAAAACGATGACATAACCTTCAAAACGTAGCATAAATATAGCAGCAAACATAGCGGGTAATGTATTGCTTTATGAACAAGAGTGATGTCAATAGCATAAGTAGGTACAAACAGCGCTCATCGCGGATGCAAAGTGACAAACTGAATGTCAAGTGCGCTGCTCTTCAAATACGATAGATCAAAAGCGGATAAAATTTAGATTTCAATATTTTCTTTGAGTATACAATTTATATTTTGAAATACATTCCTAAACACTGCTATTTTTGGTATTAGGTAATTTTCTAAGGTACAGAGAGGAGAGAGCTGCGCTTTATCTATACATAACCGACTAATCTTTTATTAACGCTATTTGTATCAAATTATCTAAATTTAATCTGAGCGAGTGCCAATCGAAAGAGAACCAATATTGCCAAAGTTACAGTAAAGTTGCAAGTTGACATTGTTCTATAGTGCACTATGAATGAGTGCTTACCCACTTTAGAGTCGATTACTCGGTAATCATAGGTACTAAAGATAGAGGCTATCTTTACAAGGCCTGGTAGCTGTATGTAGGTAACCGTAGAGCGTAAAGCCCAGTGCGGGTAATTAAATAGCGGTGTTTAGCAACATTTAAATGTCGAACAGCGCAGCCGGGATCTTGCTTCACTATTGAATGATTTACCTAACATTCATTTTGGGATGTTGTGTTGGTAAAGAACTAAGAAGATGGTTGAAAGCTGATTTCGTGCACATTATTGGTATTGACTCGCCGCTAATTTTTAGAGCCCAATCGTATTTTACCCCCTCCGACGCGAGGGGGTAAAATACGATTGGGCTTTAAAAAATAGCGGAGAGTGCACGAAGTGTGAATTCATTTTTTTCATTATTTTATGTTAGTTATATAGTTATTTATTAATATATTCACACCTTTTGGAATCAATCTGCCTAGCCTTTTCCCAACTATGTTGGGGTCGGCTTCCAGTCTAACCGGATGCAGCTGAATAGTATTTTACATGGAGCGACTGCCTATCTGACCTCCACAACCCAGTAACTGGGTAATACGATACCCCTTGGTAAGACTGATTGTCAGACTTTCGGTCTTCTGACGACCCGTAACGACTGTCAAAGATCCACGAATGACAGCCGGGACCAACGGCTTAACGTGCTTTACACACCGAGAGAGGCACGGAGGAGTCTCGGTGTGTAAAGATTGTCATCCATCCACTGACCAACCCCGGCAAGCGTAGCTTAACCTGATGGATCGACTTGTGCGGCTGTTATTACTTAGTCATGAGCTCCTCATTCACACCTTTCGGAATAAATTCTCTAACTAAATGATGATGAAAACCGCAGCAAAATCCGTTGCGTAGTTTAGAAGAACAACACGGTCACACATATAGAGATGAAAAGCGACTTTAATTACTCAGCTAAGCTAGGGCGAAGCAAAAAAGAGGGTTATGATTTTGATCAGCATGTTTTATTATATATACCGGCATTTACATAATTATGAGTGTATGAAGGTGGGTTTATGTTCATCTGTTCCCTCATAAATTCTAAACTAATCATAACTTAACAAATAAGGTATCGTTGGAAGCGTCTTGATTGTCCGCTGGTTATAGGTTATGCCATTCTTACCTTTAAGGAGATTGCTTTTGATGATAAAGCTGCTTGCATTAATGAAATATGTATTAAAATTCATTTCAATTTGGAAAAATAGAATTCTCAAACAAAACTTGCAAAAAAATAAAATGTAAGTTTCTTATCATTGTGTATTTAGGAACAAACTGCTGTGAAATTCAAAGCATTGTTTTCAGTGTCACTTCGTTATAATATAACGAAGAAAACAATGATATGGTATATTATTTTGTCTGTCTCTTTAAAGGTGAGAATGGCGTGCATACTAAACAATTTAGACTATCATTGAATAGTTTTACGTGACTCGAATAACTAACAATACTCACGATAATAATAAGGAAAAACGAAAAGAAGAAACGTTATTTTTAAGTGACTTCATCTCTTATCTTTTTATTAAATAAATAAACTACTTGAAAGTTACTCATAATAGGCTAGTCGACAGACATGACAGTAAAGCTTCGTACACACGGTGCAAGTTTCTGGAACATTCAAGAGCAATAATCGCATGCTATAGAACACGTTCAATTTTATTACCATTCAAGAATTGCATGTAAGTAATTCCATAAAATGGCATAAATATTTAATTGAATGCAAGTTTTACCATTCAATAAAATTGCATACGACTTACACCAAGGCAATAAAATTGCAAGGCATTTATTATATGTAAGTTTTGCCTCGTCTAAATACAGAGTTGCACGGCCTTGTACCACTGACTGTAGTATTACCCGTATTTGCCCTGCCAAATTCATTCATTCGTCTTGTTTCGTTCGATCATGTATGAATGATAGAAAATTTAATGCCTGAATTAAATGCGATTTTATTGTACGTGCGTTTTTATTGCACATGCAATTTTACATGATGGCCACGTGGTAAAGTCCTCGCCTTTCATGGTTGAGGTTTCAAATCCGGGCAACTACCTACAAATGTGACTTTTTAAGTTTGATGATCCACATGCTTAAATATGACCACACCTCTGTGATACATGCTGTTTAACATTGCGGTGTCCCCGTCAACAAAATGAAACAGTGATACTTCGTATAAAACGAAATGAGTAGGTATCGTAGTTGGATTTCTCCGCATAAACCTATTGAATGAGCTTTATTATTACCTACATAGGTACTAATAAGCTAAAGGCGCGATAAACAGGTGCAACTCGCAACGCTAATCGCGCGCGACACAATGGCACTTTGTGTCTCGTCGCGTGTAGCGCCTGTTTGTAGGGTGCTTAATACCTAGGCACAGTCGATCGCAGAACTATAGACATTTTATGGTGATACGAACATAGTAATTATTATCGAAACCATACTATTGAGAAATAGGTCTTTTCTGAGAAATAATAGGTCTTTTCTCAAAGTTGCAATTTTTATTTCACGTGAAAAACCTTTTTGAATTTTGTGTAAGTACTTATCTGTGAGGTATGTATTATGATCGTGACTGTAACTAAAACCATACTATTGAGAAATAGTTGTTTTGTCAAAGTTGCAATTTTTATTTCACGTGAAAAACCCTTTTGATTTTTTTGTAACCGTAAGGTATTATGCTCGTGACTGTAACTATGATACTATTTAAGTAACTTTCAGTCAAGTTTTTCCGTGTTGAACCGAACTCTAACATTCTCAAAATATTTAAATATTTTTAGGTAATAATGAACAAGCAATTAAAAATTGCAATAGACACAAATTATTAAGAACCAGTTTATTACCATCAAGAGTCCATTACCGATTGATGCGGATGACGAATTTTAAATTACCACCAGCATTGGGTCAAGTTTAACCACTTCTTTTGAGAAATACGTCGTGACGTATCAAAGTATTGTGTCGTCTCTTTTTTTGCAAGAATTTTGTTTCTTTTTTTCTAGCTGGCACATAATAAAAAGCCTTTTATTTCCAAAACTTAATTTTTAAGGCCCACTTGCACGTTTAGTTGGGTTAAATTAATATTAATGTAGTTTGTAAACTCGGAGTTATGTAATTAACATTTTAACTCTTACTGCATTGTGCCACTAAAAAGTAACAACCACCGGCTTAGTTAATCTGGGATTTAGTTTTTTTACATAAAATGTATTCCAGTGTTTTTTTTCTGATATTATGTAATCCGATCAAAAATTAAGGAACAAAAATTGTATAGTTACCCATCTCTTTTACTCTACATTACGTGTAGGTAATACTTTCTTGCCTTTGAATTTTGTAACATGATGACATTTTATTTCAATCTTATTGTGCTAAATCTGCATGGATTAGCACATACAATACGTATGTGGTTTCCATGGAGATTTAGTTTATTGATTGACGAAAACGTCAGATGGACCTATGTTTTAATTTTTTTTATAATTTGTATTTACTTTTACATGAGTACATACTATTACCTGCTGTTAAAGTACCGGGTTTTCACTACGTCAAACAATATAAAATACAAAATAAGTTATCAGCGGCACCTCACAACGTCAATTTATTTTGACATTACTTACAATAACTTCGAATTTAGGAGGTTTAGAGCTTATTTTATTAATAAAAATAATTATACCTCACCTGACAAAAAATTTGATCATAGAAAATACTAATTCAAAATGTCCATATCTCTTGCCTTATTAATTTCTTGGTGGTGATGTGGGCAGCTAAACCTACTACGCACACCTACTACGCATATAATGCGGCATGAGACGCAAAGACAGGCTGCGGCAGGAAATTTTCATATACAGGATGTTAAAGAAATTGCGTGCCATAGCATAGGGGTAGGTTCAGTATCGATAAAGAAACCCAGGAAAAAAAAAACAAGAAAATAAATTTAAAATAAAAACATAAGTAAAAAAATGATTGCAAGATCAACCTAATTTAGTACCAACCTACTAACTTAAAATAGCAATCGTTTAGAATTAAAATTATTTTATTATTCGGACGCGAGAAGTGAAGGACAAAATGACAACGCGTTCGATAGTAGGTTAAGTATGTAATTAAAGCATTTAAACAAATAAAATAATTTTAATTCTAAACGATTGCTATTTTAAGTTAGTAGGTACTGAATTAGGTTGATCTTGCAATAACTTTACTATGTTTTTATTTTGAATTTATTTTCAAATTATTTTTTTATTTTGCCTGGGTCCCTTTATCGATACTGAACTAGGTTGAGCTTACAATATTTTTTTATGTTTTTATTTTGATTATTTTTTTTATTTTTCTGGGTTTTTTTATCGATACTGAACGCAACTACGCGCTATGGCACGCAACTACTTTAACACCCTGTATAGGCCTCCTCCAACTGTCTCCATTTGTCTCTGCTTTCTACTTGCTCCATCCAGTTTTTACCGGTTACTTTCTGTATATCATTATTAATACGAGTCTAGCGGTCTTTGGGTCTGCTTCTGATGATAAGGCACACATCCTTTTATTAATAAACCCGAAGTAAAGTTCATGCCAAAAACAAATCTCGAAAAATAATAATTTCCTAATGGTTTCTTTAGCTCTTGACGCTGCACGGGTCGATTCATCAGGTTAAGCTACGCTTGCCGGCGTTGGTCCGTGGATGGGTGACCTACTTTACATATCGAGACTCCTCCGTGCCTCGGAAAGCACGTTGATCTGTTGGTGCCGGCTGTCATTCGTGAATCTTTGACAGTCGTTACGGGTCGTCAGAATCCCGAAAGTCTGACAACCAGTCTTACCAAGGGTTATCGTATTACCCAGTTTGTGTAGATCAGATAGGCAGCTCCATGTAAAATACTGGTTTTCAGCTGCATCCGGTTAGGCTGGAAGCGACTCCAACATAGTTGGGAAAAGGCTAGGTAGATTGATTTGTTTCTTTACTCCACGTCTTTTTACCCGATTATCATTTTTTATATATTTTTTTTTTTTGTAATGAAGGTGGAGTTTTAGCCACCAACTTTTACACTCACACATGAGTGGGTGATAGAAACGACGCTCTAGAAAGCCTATGTTTTTTTTCAAAACTTCTTTTGCCAAGTAGCAACAGCCAGGTACTCACTCTGTTGTAGTATGTATGTGGCGGCATCTACATCGCCACATATGAACTACGCATCAATGACATGACGTCACGCAAACCTGCATCGCACAATTAGAGTTTACCACGCGATTAGCATATATACAACGACCCGGCATCAACCGTCGGGCAGTAGCCCACCAGACACAACACCCATCTGGTCGCAGGATCCTCCCTTTTCTATGGAGGATGAGTGAACTTTACACCCTGTTCCTCATGCCTCTATAGGTACAATCAGCAACAAAAGTCAAAACTTTTTTTTAATCTTAATTATTGAGCAAGATATTTAATTCAAATCGGAACAGATGTAAAATAATTTAAAGATCTACTAGACTCTTAGATATTTTAGGAAAAAAAAATCAAATCATTTCGTATTAATTTACATGATGAGTAAAAGTAGCAGTGTTAATCGAATTATGTTGCTAACCGTACATAAATTATTGATTGCATTTATTTTATTTTACCTAAACAAATAACATTTTAAGTAATTTCGATTGATTAAAATTTTCGTTTCTAATTTGTATATTTATGAACTGTTTTGTATTCATAATATTTGCGCAAACAATATAGAAAAAAAAATGTCAAAGAATCTTGTGTTGAAATGTTGAGCAGACGTGTTTTATTGTTTTGAGCACCTCAAAGAGAGGTTTTTACCCAACTCAAGTTAGGAGTTCAATGTACTAACTCAATGCTGCGTTTGTTGATAAAAATGTATTTGTAGGTACATATATAAATGTATTCATAGACACTATAGTAGCTGTTTCCCACGAGTTCTTCTGTGTGTATTTAGTATTCCATATATTTTTAATAAAAATCGGTATTTTTACCCAGGATGAAAAGCAGCTATGTATGTCCTTTTCCAGGTCGCAGGCTGTCAAGTTTCATAACAATCGGTTCAGTGGTTTAGGCGTGAAATGGTAATAAACAGACACAGATAGTTTTTGGATTTATAATAATATACGTACTTAGTTACGTAGTAGGTACCTACCTATGGATTTTAGTATGAAATAGATTTTGAGTCAGTTTTTAACTGAATAATAATAATACATTCAAAAGTTGCTAAAATTACTTCGATGTATAATTTCAGCAGGATACAAAAAATACGTTGTAAAAGAAAATTACATTCACTTTTCATGATGAAGTGAAGATACAAATATAAACACAAATCAAATACATAACATAGACGTGTTTTTGGTTATTTACGTACTAGATTCCGCCCACGGCTTCGCTCGCGTGGTGTGTCGATAAAAAATAGCATAAATCCTTTTCCAGTAGGTCTACCCGTGTGCCAAATTTTATACAAATCCGTTCAGGCGTTTATCGCAAAAGTGTTACAAAGAAACAAACTCACTTTCGCATTTACAATATTAGTTGGGATTAGGATTTTTAGGATTTTCAGCTCCGCAGCTTTACGTGCTCAGCCAGTTACCAGCCTCAGCCGCTACGCCTCGCACGGTTGCCTATATTTCATCACAGCGGGCGGGCTGCCCCCTTCGCACCTCCGGATTTTTATAAGTACTCTAGGCGTAGCAGCCAAAAGACTACGTAGCGTCGGAGTGCTCCGATTCGGTTTTGCGTAAACACATTTAAACTGTGAGAAACAATGAATGTTTTTTTTTAATCTCGGCAAAAAGATACTTATGTCTTTAAGGCGTTAATATTTATTGAATATTTAAATAATGTTTCTATATAGAATATTATCAAAAACCATGATTATTACAATAAAAAAAAACGTTTATGAACAAATTAACATTTATTTGTGTTCTAAACTCAAAAATATTTGAATTTTCTATTTTTCATATTAGGCTGTTTATGGGCTTTATACCTTTGCTTCTCTTTCAACCTGGCGAAAGCAAAGCGCGGAAAAAAAAGAAAATTTAAATCATAGTTCCCTATTAATTCATGACAAAATTATTTTCCGTTATTTTATGTGTTTTTTAATTTATTTCTTCAAAAGTGTATTGAAAAACGTCGTTTGATACTCGTGGACATTTGTTATTGCAGTTCTCGGCTCAAAAACAACCTCGCCTACGGCTCGGCTGTTTTAATTCCGCCTCGAACGCAATAACAAACGTTCTTCACTTGTATCAAAATGTACTATTATTCTTAAGGTTCACGTTAGGATATCTGGATAAACTGGTTTTTTCGTGGTGGTTTAACATAAACATAACAAATTACGTTATAAATACATTAATTATGCTGATAAAACCGGATCTTTCGAAATAATTATAATTACTACTAGTTCGCATATCAATCAAAGGTCATATTGTCAATATTGAGTTATTTTAAAATCTTACTAATATTATAAATGTGAAAGTTTGTATGTTTGGATGTTTGTTACTCAATCACGCAAAAACGGCTAAACGGATTTGGATGAAATTTAGTATACAGATAGTTTATAACCTGGATTAAGACATAGTATACTTTTCACCTCGGTGGAAGGTTCCCGTGAGATAATTTCCGACATCCTCGCGGGCGAAGCCGCGGGCAACGGCTAGTAGTTTATAATTATTTAATCAATCACGGTTTGATTGGTGTCAATCAGGAGTTTGGTCTTAATCTGTGTGACTTTTACTTTTGTAGGTAATGTTACCTAGGTACGTAAATACAAATAATAACTTAATAACAATGTAAAAACTAAGCTAACAAGTTTAGTTAGTTATTTAGTTTAGTTTAGTTAGTATAATTAACTTAACTAACTAAACTTGTTGTATTGTTGTTGACTGCACATTAACCCCAATAAGTTTTTTAAATTGTCGTTGCATATTTGAATAAGCTTAAGAGCGTTGACTCGGTACGGCATTTCATACAAACTTTCAAGTCCTTTTTTATCGAAATGAATGAACCGATTTTAATGAAACTTCATACGCATAAGTAGGATACATAGGTCTAAAAAGTTAGTTAAGAACATTTTCTAAATGTCTTATTTAAAAAAAGATAAATGGAAATCTCTGTTTCTATGGAATATTTAAAATCGGTCTAATTTAGCTGCAACACTATTTTTCGAAAATGTTCTTAACTAACTTTTTAGACCTATGTATCCTGCTTATGCGTATGAAGTTTCATTAAAATCGTTTCATTCATTTCGATAAAAAAGTACTTGAAAGTTTGTAATAAAATGCCGTACCGAGTCAACGCTCTTAATAGGTAATAATATGCTTGTTATGTGTTGGCATTATTTTCTTTTTTTTCTATTATTTTTTAGGTTATAGAACACTATACAATCTTAATATCTTACATCCAAAAGTCCGACGCTAGATTTTATTATTCTCTGTGACTTGAGTAATACCAGTGTGTCAGTCTCTCTCAGTCCACTCAAATGTGCCAAACTCTCCCATATTATCTTAAACTAAGTCTATGATTATTATAGTCTCTTTGGCCAAACTGAGGCAAATGAGAGAATCACAGAAAATACAAAAAGGCTATTTATTGTAAGAAAACGTCGCGTGCATGGAAAGATACTAGATGCTAATGCAATGTAATTACATTCATAACGTTAGTACTTACTACTTGGCAAAAAAAACAACATTCCAACATTATGTCAGGGTCGCATGCTGGAAGGTTTGTGGGTCGGTCAATACACTTGACCTTCAATTTATGGTAGTCATATGTAGACAAAAAATAAATAAACAATGGTGGCCCAGTGGTAACTGACTTACAAGTTGTAAAAGGTCAAGAGTTCGAACCCAGTCAAGAAATTTGTGTAATTTATTTCATAACTACCTACTGCTCTCAAAACGCTGAAGGAAAACTTTGTGAGAACACATCGTGTTTTAGAATAAAAAAATCGAAGATAATTATTGTGTGACATCCACCAACTCACACTGGGCCCCCGTGGTGGATTAAGCCCACTTCCTCTCAAAGAGAGGAGGAGACAATAATTAGTTATCCACCTATTGAAAAATACAGTCGTGATTACGTGATGCACAACTCAAATCAATCTGCCTAGCCTTTTCCCAACGATGTTGGGGTCAGCTTCCAGTCTAACCGGATGCAGCTGAATACCAGTATTTTACATGGACCGAATAAAAAAATCGAAGATAATTATTATGTGGCATCCACCAACTCACACTGGGCCCCCGTGGTGGATTAAGCCTACTTCCTCTCAAAGAGAGGAGGAGATAATAATTAGTTATCCACCTATTGAAAAATACAGTCGTGATTACGTGATGCACAACTCAAATCAATCTGCCTAGCCTTTTCCCAACTATGTTGGGGTCAGCTTCCAGTCTAACCGGATACAGCTGAATACCAGTATTTTACATGAAGCGACTGCCTATCTGACTTCCACAACCCAGTTACTGGGTAATACGATACCCCTTGGTAAGACTGGTTGTCACACTTTCGAGCTTCTGACGACCCGTAACGAATGTCAAAGATCCACGAATAACAGCCGGGACCAACGGCTCAACGTGCTTTCCGAGGCACGGAGGAATCTCGGTATGTAAAAATGGTCACCCATCCACTGACCAACCCCGGCAAGCGTCGCTTAACTTGACGGATCGACCCGTGCGGCTGTTATTACTTAGCCACGAGATCTTCTCTTGATGCAGAACTATAATTTCTAATTGATGAACACTTTAAAAAGTATTTATTTTTTAACACGTGTGCAATGTGCAAATTCGTAAAATATGTAGGTACTGACTCTACCAATATTCAACGTCTGATATAAGCATGTTAAATATCGTAACTCTATAAAGAAATTGTGACACCCACTGACTGCTAGATACCACTTAAAGAATGTAAGTGCTACTAAGTTATACTTTACAACCAATTCATTGAGTGCGACGTTTATTCCGTTGACTTGGCGGTAGTCGGTAGTTAGTACCTACTGGTCGATAATTAGGTACCCAGCCCGAAAACTGGTTTTGAGTTCTTAGTTCATATTCTAGGTTCTAAGGGCCTATTTCACGATGTCCGAATAACCACTACTTACCGAATAAATTCAAAAATGGGACAGAATTTGTATGAAATTATCTGCCAAGTAAGTTAATAGGAACTTAATAGTAGGTGGTGAAACAGGCCCATCGACACATTTTCTTTTTTTTTTGTAACATTGTCAGTTATTATCAGTTGAGATCGATGTCAATTACAATTGAAGACTCCAGGGAAAAAAATGAACTTGTCACTTTTTTTTCGATACTAATCTGTGAATGCAATTTTGTAGAGAATTTCCGGTACTATACGATAGTAAACCAAATATGGTAAAATACCAATTGGTCTGTTCTTGTCGTTTAAAAAATCGCATACAGGTAAAAAGTAGCATACTTAAGTCAGTCTTTAAAAATGCGTTATCTCAAAATCTTTGTTGCTTGACAAGTTCGCCTTTTTCCCTGGGGTCTTGAAATTTTGATGGCATGGACTGTTTAAATATTTTGAGCATTTTTTAAGGTAGGTAAGCGGTCATTGGCTTCAGGTATCATTGCATCTGTATGCTTGATATGTTAATGACTGCTACCAAAAATGTAGTGGGTAAGTTTCGCGATGGTACACTCGGCTACACATCGAGCTATACATTTCCAGGTAGACAGTTAGACAGACACTGACCTCTCGCTGTAAGGAAATTCTATACAATGCGAAATCAGCTTATACTGGAAATGTATAGCTTGATCTGTAGCCGTGCGTACATACATGGGGCTTCATTATATAAAGATGGCCAATTATGTCTGCGGGAGGACAAAGTAGTCACGCTTATGGTTGTACTTTTTGTGTTTTTTAAAAATATTTTTTATATTTATATTCTTTTGTTGGGTACTTAAATACCATTGTTATAGAAGATGATGTTATGAAGATGCATCACAGATATCTGATACTATAAGGTATAATTTAAATAATGTTGAACCTGAAAAGGGGTTATTGTACTGATCATAATGAACAACTTTTACCAGGGGACCAACAATGAAAACGCAAAAAAAAACAGCGAACAAAAATATATGAAGCAGCAGATTTTTTACAGGGTTGTTTTTATCATAAAAAATGTTCTTAATGAACCAATGACCCTTTCTCACGTCAAATACCATTTAAATCACACCTGGTATACGTCTAAAGTAGTATTTATTTATTTGGTACACCAACAGCTGTACATGCAAAAAAAAAAAACAGAGTTATAATTATGATAATAAAAGTAGTGGTATTTTGTTATATTCGAATGCCTAAGCACAAATTAAAACCACTTAAGTTAACCAGAGGCTTGACTTTTGTCGGGTTTCTGAGGTTTTTAAACGGAGTTTAAAAACCTCAGAAACACGGTTCAATATCGTGTTTCTGAACACTTCGTTCAGAAAGAATTTAGCTTAAAAGTGGAGTGAATTTTATTACTATCGAGGGCTTAGGTATATGAGGACCTCAAAAACCGGGAGTAAGGAAGGAATTCGCTTAAATAAATAATTTTGTCGAATCAATAGCTAAAGAGTTTAAACTCCGTTTAAGAAGAAACCGTGCATTTGCAAATCTAAGATTTTGCCGGTCCTTTCATAATGCTGCGTTCACACGATTTGGCTTTATAATGTCAGTTTCCCATGCTATAAGTAATTACTCGTTAGCCGATACCGCATGAAGATTTCAATTTGTTGTTAGTTAGGTATTCAAATTATACAAAACAGTTATTTTTAGTAAAAACTGGATATACATAATTAAATGATTGTGTTCGTAATGGTATCTAGATATTAATGATTTTTAAGACCTTTTCAGAACGAATAATTCTGTATTTATATTTTTACACACATACTCTTACAAACTTGGTTTATGATAGCAATATTTAACAAACTATTTAACAATAGGCACTCAACAAAGTATAGATTAGATTAGATGAACCACCTTTAGGTTCTAAGACTCGAAGAGTAGTAACATAGAAACTAGACGATGCTCCAAACATGTTTCCTTTTCGTTAAGTTAGAAAAAACCAGTAAGTACTTTTTATAACACATTTGCTCGTAAAGGGTCTCTTATTTCACCAATTTCAATATCGTGATGTATGTCATTACGTACTCGTGCGTTATTGTAATGTAAAAGGCACGAGTTTCAAGATGCTCCGTCTAAAACGAACGATACTTTTTTAAATCTTAGCAAAGAGTTTTTATGTCAGAAAAGTGGTCAACATTTTATGAATAAACTATTTTTTTTAATAACTTTGGGAGATAAAATATAAAAAATAGACATTTAATTCTTTAATTTAATTCATTTTGACAATAAATTACAATTTATCTGTAACAAAAACAAAAAAATATTAATTTACTTTATTAGTAATACTGGCTGGTTTGTGCCTTTGCCTTAAAAAAAGCACTGATGCGCGCGCATCACTAATTTGTGAACAAGTAAAAATTATTCCGCGCGCTTTTTCTTTTCGCTGTATTGTTTTTATTTGAAAATGTCGTCAAGTAATGATGAATTTATTAATTCGACACCACCAGAAGTCTCAGAGGCAGCGGAAAAGGCTACTCTAAGCCGAAAATCGACCGATAGATATAGAGACCGATAGAACAAGCAAAGATGCAAATTAATTTTCAGAAAATGTGTTTTTAACGATTTATTCGTTTAAGAAAGTCCGATTTTTACTTATTTCCTCGCAAATATGTTATAAAACGTCGTATGACATACGTGCGCTTTGATAATTACAGCCTCTGCTTTCTTGTAGCCCTCGCCTACGGCTCGGGCTAGTAATATCGCTTCGGCTGTAATTTTCAACTTACCGCACTTATATCATAATGTACTATTACGGTAACTGTCAAATAAGATATTTTTAAACTTCATGAATGACACAGATACAAAATCGTTTGAAACAAATCACATGCTTTAAATTTTTCATTTAGTATTTAAAATCAAAAAAACTTATTATCATTTGGAAATCATGACAAAATGATCACTGAACCGAACAATTGGTTAGCAGTTATGTATCTTTATGTTCCTCAAAACCTTAGAATCTGTTCATTGGAGGTCGGCACAGCAAATATTCTTCTGCCCTACCTCCTACTAATAGCCACTGTCTCAGTTGTCATGACAGCCCCTTTCTAGCTGTAGGTATTACCTTTCACTCAATCTATCCATTGTTTCTTTGATATTACTCTACACTTAGAGCCGAAACCCCGCTCTACCCTAGGCAAACTTTAGGTCAAAATGTAGCTACTGACGTGCCGTCTACTGTACCAATCTAGTAAGTAATTAAGTATGTGTTTCTTTTACTTTTTCCACGGGTTGATGCTCAGACGCAGCCCATTTTGTTTCCCATAATGTGCATTGAATATTGCTGATAGAGGTTTCTACAGTTGGAATGCCTATTGATATCTTCGTGTTATCTAAAGATTAACCAACATTTAGTAACAATGGATGCTTGAGAACTTGCACAATATAGCCTTCGCTAGGGTAGCGATGAATGCTAATAGGTAATTGTACGCTTACAAACTGTTTGAGATCCTACCGTTTCTAAGAAAAAAACCCTGCAATGGACTGTAATTTTTTTTATAACGTAACGAGGATTCTTATTAAAGATCTGGCCCTTATCAACATCCATGTTATTTCAAAGCAGAAATCTGGTGCCTATTTAATGTAACTGACAATGCGACATGTTTATCAAAAACTAGCATAAGTGTTAATCCATCTTAATTGTTAATAAGTTATCTACATACCAAATTTCATCCAAATCAGTCCAGTCGTTTGAGCGTGAAAAAGTAACAAACGTACAAACACACACACATACTCACAAACTTTCGTCTTTATAATATTAGTGTGATTAGTGTGTGTGTAATCTATTGTGATGTGATTACAAAACTGACAAATTTTCATGACAGGTGTTGTTAAAGCAATGTCGAATTGTCGACTATCATTATTGTCCCCTGTTGGTTTTATTATCCCTATATAATAGGCCCTGTGGGATAAAGAAAGATACAACTGCAAACCAAGTAAATTGATATTCAGTCTGCATTTAAAAGACGCTCCAGAAGGTCACATTGCACATCTTGAAAGATAACTTCAAAAATCATAAGCATATGCATATTCAGCCTGTTCCCACTGCTGGGACACAGGACTCCTCTCCATGAGAGGGCGTGTGCTGTAATCAGCTACGAGGCCCCAGTGCGGGCTAGATTTCACTTAAGTACTGTGCGCGTTTGCATTGGCGAAACATTCAGTTAAAAATATGTTGATATCTCTGTCAGATACATTGACAGGCGCGGTTAGAAAACTTCAAAAAATTCAAATTCATTTATTTGCTAGAATGTATGTATTTAACGTAATGATCTTAAAAATAATGGCCCCTTTACATTCTACCATTATAATAGGGTGTGCAAATATTTAATTTCCTCCTGCACAATCAAACAAGGTAAAAATTATAATTTAAGGTACCTAAGTACCTTATCGAAGCTGGTTTTTTTGACCTTAGTCAGGTTCTCAGGGTCTTAAAACGGGTTCCTTCACAAATCGTACCTATACTCACTAATTCTTGTTTTGTTTTTTGAAAAAAATTTTGAGATAAGTTTACAGAAAATGCACTTATAAAACATTGTTTAAAACAAGTTTTAAAAAAAGTTTTTTTATTAGTACGGGCTCTATAGGTATAAAAACCTAATTATTAGGTGGTGGTGGCTTGATCAAAATACAATCATTGTTTGGAATTTCATGCCTACATTTCTTGTAATTATTGTTATTATAAGTGCTGGACCATGAATGCTATGATTAAGCAACGTGCACATTCGACCTTGTGGTCTGCGACGGAATTGACCTTGGGCTGATAAACTCTCTAACTAATTGTACTTATGTACGTACTTACCTACTTTTAACTTTAAGTTCAAAATATGTATATATGTATAAGGTGGTTGCTTCCATTGGCTTGGTGTTGGCTTGTCATTAGAGTATTACATTATCAGCCTATAATGTTTATTTATTTATTTATATACTTTTTGCACTAAAACAAAAGTACAAAGGCGGACTTAATGCCTTAGGCATTCTCTACGAGTCAACTTAATGTTCCCACTGCTGGGACAAAGGCGTCTTCTCCTCGGGAGGGAATGGGCTGTAATCTACCACGCGGGCCCAGTGCGGGTCGATAGATGTCACATGTCTTTGATTTTTGTGGTTCTAGGACATGCCAGTTTCCTTCACCGTTTTGAGAGCAGTGCCAGTGGTGATTAAATTATTTACACAATGTAATGCGCCTGCCTGGGTTCGAACCCACGACCACCAACTCGTAAGTCGAGGTCATTACCACTGGGCCACCATTACTCTTTAGAGAGAGAGATTAGACTTAGAGTATTATTGTTGATCAATTAAACTGTTTTGACGTGTCAATGACGATAGCGTTTTGACATCTCAATGAAGAGGTGCTCGTGGCTAAATAATAACAGCCGCAAGGGTCCATCGAAGGATAAGCTAGTCTTGCCGCGGTCGGTTCGTGGATGGGTGACTATCCATTAAATATCAAGACTTCTCTGTGACTCGAAAAGCACGTTAAGTCATTGGTCCCGGCTGTCATTCGTAGATCTTTTATACTCGGTACGGGTAGTCAGAAGTCCAAAAGTCTGACAACCAGTCCACCAAGTGGTATCGTGTTAACCAGTAACTGGGTTGTGGAAGTCAGATAGCAGTCCCTCCATGTAAAATAGTGGTATTTCGCTACATGCGGTTTGGGAAAAGGCTAGGCCCATTGAAAGAAGATGGCGTTAATAATGTAGGTACTTCTGTACATAGTATCAAAGACTGTCAAGTAGAATTCCTAGTCGGGGCAAGACTACGGCTCTAGCCTACCAAACTTTTAGAACAACATTATGTTGATTTACATCATAAAAATAATACCTCTGTTGTATAAATATATACATATAATAACAGTCACAACAGGTGAAACTAGATTTTTCGGACTCATTCTCAATAATATTAAAATTGAACCTACATATTTCAAATCCATTCAAACGCATTTTTAATCATAATATCATTATTCACGACACGGTTGGCGCAGTGGTTGAGCGATCGACTGCTGCGTAGCATGTCGCGGGTTCGATTCCCGCACGGAACAAATATTTGTACGACCTACAAGTATTTGTTCCGAGTCTGGGTGTTTTTCTATCTATAATATGTTTGTATTTACAAAAAAAAAATGTATGTGTGGCGGCATCTACATCGCCACATACGAACTACGCATCAATGACATGACGTCACGCAAAACCTGCATCGCGCAATTAGAGTTTACCACGCGATTAGCATATATACAACGTCCCGACATCAACCGTTGGGCAGTGGCCCACCAGACACAACAACCGTCTGGTCGGAGGATCCTCCCTTTTCAATGGAGGATGAGTGAACTTTACACCCTGTTCCTCATGCCTCTAAATATGTAAGTAGTTTATCAGCCATCTCGTTACCATAACACAAACATTAGGTTGCTTAGCTCGGGACTAGATGGCGTTGTGTGAAATGTCCAAGGATATTTATTTATTTATTTTATTATTGTACATCACTATCACTTAATTAGTAATTAACACCTCGGTAACTAGCAAGGCTATCTCGATTTATGTATAGATTGAGTGTTAGATGTGTTCAAAATAAATTAAGGTGCATTTAGGCCGCGACCTTCGATGCAGTCGCAACGCGGCAACTTTAATGCATAAATTAACATCATAAGTATATGTCATTAGCAACCACGTAACATACGTAGTCACGTGGTTACTAATGTCAGATAAGATGTTTGTTAGGAAAAAAACTTAAGCATAGATAAAAAAATATTAATATTCCTCAATTTTCGCTATTGCGCCTACCACTTTTTGTCTATAAATCACCCAAATGTTGACTGGTAGAAAATCCCTTGGCATTAAGTCCACCTCTGCACATTTATAGTATTAAATTTAAAAAAAACACACAAAAAATAATAAGCGCACAATACAGAATGATACAAATATCGGAAAACCTGGTTGGTTGTATAAAAGAAACATCGATATTTCTCTAATAAACAGGATGTAGTGGACTATTTGTGTTGTATATTGTATGATATACGTCAAAAAGTGTTTCGTTTTATCAGCTACGAAAGTGAAGCACTGAAGTGTTAAATCAAAATCTTTTTCCATCACTAGAGTATTGATCCAGTTTCGCTTGTCATTTTTAGAGAAATGTTCATCTCTTTCATCAATGTTGCACTATAATAAAAGATCTTGTCTGACCGGTTCAAAATAAAATGTATAAACAAAATCAAATCGACCTTCGAAAACACTGCTGATAAACCAGAAGTTACGTTTTATTTTTAGGTTTTGCTACACAATATTGTGCAAAAGCTACTTTTAATATAGGCTGACGAATTAATGTGTTCAATTCATAGACTTATAAAAAAAGATGGACTCCGCGCCACGCATATCGAAAGTGAAGCACAGTAAGTATGCCGGACCGTTTGTACAAACACGCCTCGCGCACACATTTACATCATAGTATGCCGACCGGCCGCCATTACGTGACACGAGCGACGCCGTCTTTGCAGGTACTCAAATCATGCACACATAGATCGGTACGGTGCTTCACTTTCGATATTCGTGGCGCGGAGTCCATCTTTTTTTATAAGTCTATGGTTCAATTATATATAAAAGTATTTTAAAAAGTCGAGAGGTATCGTGGGCGGGACACCCGGTTGGAACGAAGTCCCTTTCGCTGTATACCTATTATGTATTAAAATAACAGGCATAATTAAGTAAATTAACAACGTTTGAGAGTAAATAAAAAAAAAACCGGCCAAGTGCGAGTCGGACTCGCACACGAAGGGTTCAGTACCACCACAATATTTCACACTACATATTTAAAAACTTCAGTTTAAAAATCAGGTTTCTTGTATGGGGACCCCCTTTCATTTTTTATCTTTATTTTATTTTTAACTTTATTTTATTTTTATGAAAATACTAAACGAAGATTATTTTTCATCTTAAATTTTAACAATCCTAAAAGATATCTTTGTAGTTCATAATGATACATAATGTGAATTACAAGGTTATTTTGTTGCAGAAAATCTGCCATATTTAAACAACCGGGTTCCGTTTGGTACCCTTCGGGTATGGAAACAAGTGTCGTGACGTAAAAATGTTATACATTTTTCGGTCTAGCTCTCAGTCGCCATGTATGCAGAGCCTGCGATAAGGAACTTCGATCCAGAACTCAGAAATACCAAATTTATTAGCATTGCTATTCAATGTGGCATTGTTGCCAGTCTTCTTCTTCTGGGCACGTTTCCGGATAACATGACAGCGATCCGGGCGAATACTTCGACGCTGTTGTTTTTGTATTTATTTGTAAGTTAGTTAGTTAGTTGTTTAATTTAGTACCTAGTGTAAATAGTTGTGTTAAATAAATAAAATTAGAAATACCTAATGGGTATAATAGAAGTAGCCTTAATAAATTTTATGAATGTGTCCATTGCCACGTATTAAAATGAAACTTTATGAAACACGGAACATTGCGTACAGTGTAAAGGTCTCGACACATTCCGCGTTTTGTGTTTTTTTGCGTCACGAAGTAGTTTTGTTGCTAATGTGTCATGAAATGGAAAGTAATGTTATACAAACTGCGATCCGGATAAATCCAGTTCGCGTCAGCCAAACCGAATTTAGTGAGGACAATCAGTTAGTTATTTGCAACCAAGTAACATAACTGGTTCCATGAGAACTGCATTGGGGAAATAATATGTATAATGTAAATACATTATACATATTATTTCCCCAATGCAGTGACCAGTTTTTTAAGGATAAGGAGAACCAGGAAATGTCTTATTAAATGTTTTCGTTGCGTTGTTTGTACTAAAGGACATGATGGCGATATTTTTTTTATCAACTACTTTAAACTTTTATAAGATGTAGGTAAACTGCTGTGACTTTTGTACACCTGAACATGCATTATTTTCTGCATAGGCGGTAGTTCACCTCTTCATAGAGCTGCTGAGATTTAAAAAAACATAAAAAGATTTGTAAAAGATGTAACATAGGAACCTACTTCTCGATCTAATTGAAACGAAATTATGCACCTAGGTGCCTAAGTACCTACTTCTATTAGTTAATGGGGGTGAAGTGTAGCCTGGGGAACAGGGACAACCCCATTACAGCAGCAACTTCAGAGTTAGTTGGTCCTAATAACGTCATGGACGGACCATAAGGGCATATGCACACTGCATACAACGTTTTGTAACGCGCGTTCCGCGTAACGTTTGTCGAGGCAGCGTTTTCTACATTTAGACCAGTCAATAAAGGTGTTGTAGAGAGCGTGAGCAGGGACCTAAGTGATTCCTTCAGAAACTTGTTCAGCTCATTCCCATGCCACTGCTGCAGTGGTGTGCCCGGAATGCTGTTTAGCTGCGCTCTCAGTTGGTAGGAGGGCAAAAAATTTGG
Organism: Cosmia trapezina; assembly: GCA_905163495.3. Taxonomy (NCBI): domain Eukaryota; kingdom Metazoa; phylum Arthropoda; class Insecta; order Lepidoptera; family Noctuidae; genus Cosmia; species Cosmia trapezina. The sequence goes on from LR991030.1 coordinate 10,948,346, forward strand.
CACTGACCTTTTGAACGACTGGAAGCGGTACTGTTTGAGGGAGGTCAGTCTTGCTGATGCCCCTACCATTTGAGGAAGCACATCTTCCTAGCCTCTTCAACCTCGCCGTGAGTGGAGGAGGGGTTGTAAAAGGTCAATGCCGCTTCCTTGATGATTTCTGACTTCAAGTACAAGTTTAAGAAACCCACCTTGCTTCTTCGGTTTGCTTGGGGTCATGTCATTGATGCGTACCTAGTTCATATGTGGCGATGTAGATGCCGCCACATCACTCCCCTCCGGAGACCGGAGGTCGATAGTGGGCTGAGTCGTGTATCTTGCGATGCTTGCCAGTGCCAGTTGTGGTTCCAGTGAGTCGGAACCGGGCACCGCATAGTTCACGGTGAGTCGGAACTGTCTGCGGTGATACCCCAGTGAGTCGGGGTGGCGCTGCGTTATGCTCCAGTGAGTCGGAGTGTACAGCGCTGGGTTGAGGCTGAAGGTGATGACCAGGAATGCGCGTCCGCTGCATGCTGGTGGTCAGGATACCTGTTGAAGCCGTGGATGCTGGCTGGCTGTGTGACTCGCCACTCGATAGCTTGAGGAAGTGATGCTGATGACGTCACGCTGATGTAGTTGCACGAAGGCTGCGCAGACGTTCATGCTCGGGGTCACCAGTTTGGAGGCATGAGGAACAGGATGTAGAGTTCACTCATCCTCCATAGAAAAGGGAGGATCCTCCGACCAGACTGGTGTTGTGTCTAGTGGGCTACTGCCCGACGGTTGATGTCGGGACGTTGTATATATGCTAATCGCGTGATAAACTCTAATTGCGCGATGCAGGTTTGCGTGGCGTCATGTCATTGATGCGTAGTTCATATGTGGCGATGTAGATGCCGCCACACCGGAAAGAAATGCTGAACTGTGGCGTGCCTCCATTGCCAAGGGAAATGCCTCAACGGAGAGTCTATTGAAGAGGACGACAATGAAGACGACGTAGAGCCCTTTCAGCCAGAACCACCCCTACTGAGGATGAGGATGCCATGGAGAAAGAACACTTTCCAGGACCCTCATGGCTAAGAGAGATGAAAACGTAATTGGCATATGTAGATAATTTTATTTATATAGATAATAGTAGAGGATATGAAGGAATACTTGGTAAAAATCTTTTTAGGGTTCCGTACCTCAAAAGGAAAAAACGGAACCCTTATAGGATCACTCGTGTGTCTGTCTGTCTGTCTGTCCGTCTGTCCGTCTGTCACAGCCAATTTGCTCCGAATATAATGAACCGATTAAGTTGAAACTTAGTACACATATGTATTTTGGTAACCCAAACACGGACATGTAACGTAAATAAATGAATTTTGAATATAAGGGTGGGATTTTAGGGGAAAATAAGTACAATTAAAAAAAAAGTTTTGCAAACTGTACCGTGTGACATATCAAATGAAAGGTCTTACTATGAGGGTCTCAAATATTTTTTTTTATAATTTTAAAATAAATAGTTTTGAAGTTATTTAAGAAAATAGACGAAAATTGACCATTCCCCCCCCTTATCTCCGAAACTAATGAGCCTAAAATTTTGAAAAAAATACAGAAAATAGTTCTTTACCTATAAATTACAGGAAAACCTATCAGAAGTTTGTGGTCTTGTTAATCTAAATATAAAAAATTCAAAGTCCTGACTGACTCATTGACTGATTATAATCAACGCACAGTTCAAAACACTGGACCTAGAGACATGAAATTTTGCATATAGATACATTATATAGTGTAAACATCCATTAAGGAAGAATTTTTGAAAATTCCATCCCTAAGGGAATAAAATAGGGGATGAAAGTTTGTATGAAAAATCTTATTTCTTGAGTTATTACACTTGAAACTTAGCACGAATATTCATCTAAGTTAATTATAAAATTAATCATTTTTAGTTTTCCTAAACTACCCCCTTTTTTTGTGGAAGGGAAATCATCAAATGACTTCTCCCGCTCTGGGTGGAGCGGAAGGGCGTGTCATACTTTTACTGACTAAAACCCACCCGTGTTTCTTCAGTTGCCTATGGCAGGGCCACGGTATCTCTTTCGAATAACCCGCGACCCCAGAAGACGGGATTGGTGGATGTCAAAGTTTGTATGGAGGAATTTTAACACGCGGTCCGATTTACTCAAAACTCAGTTTTTGTACTTGAGACCAAAACTAGAGACTAACTAACGAGTATCAGGGTTTTCCAAAAATCTACCCCTTTTTTTTTTTTTTTTTTTTTTTGAGGGTGGGAAATCATCAAATAACTTCTCCCGCTCTGGGTGGAGCGGGAGGGCGTGTCAGACTTTTACTGACTAAAACCCACCCGTGTTCCTTCAGTTGCCTATGCCAGGGCCGCGGTAACCCCTTCAGACAACCCGCGACCCCAGCCTACCCCTAAGGGGTGAAAAGGGGTAGCAAATTTTACAGCGGAGGATTTTATTGGGAATTGATTAACTCGAAAATTGGTGTAAATAATGTTTGACCCAAGTTATGGAAACATCCCAAACGATTTTTGAAATTCTAACCCTGTGGGGGTAAAAACGGGGATACAGTTAATATGAAAAATCTTATTGTTTTGGTTAATGAACTTGAAACTTAGCACAAATACTTGCTTATGTAAGTAATAAAGTTTGTCGTTATTAGTTTTTCAAAACTACCCCTCAAAGGGTGTTTAGGGATGTTAAAGTTTGTATGGAAGATTTTTAAAACGCAGTCCGATTAACTTGAAACTCAGTATTCAGTATTTTATACTTTTGATGAAAAGTAAACAATAATAAGAAAATTAAAACCCATGAAATCAGACATCCTCGCCGGGCAAAGCCACGGGCAGTCTAGCTAGTATCTCAATATTGTGCGTACAAACTTACTAAGCCTCCGCTGTCCGTCCGTCCGTCCGTCCGTCTGTCACAGGGCTGTATCTCATGAACCTTAATAGGTAGAGTTGAAATTTTTACAGATTGTGTATTTCTATTACGACTATAACAACAAATAATAAAAATAAAGTAAAGTTAAAATTAAAGGGGCTGCCCCCTTTAATTTTAACCTTACTTTTTTTTTCCCCATACAGAAATGTTTTTATTTTGAAAAAAAAAAATAACCTGTGTGTGGGGATGTTATTGTGTAGAACTCGTCGAGTAGAGTACAAAGATATTTTTATTTTTTTATCTTCTAAAATGAAGAAATAGGGGGCCGTAAAAGTTGTTAATTTTATACCATTTTTTTACGATTTTTACGAGCTCTATTATACCTTACCTTATACCTTACTTAATCAAGAAATACTAAAAACGACGATTCGTAAGGTATTTTGTTTAAATATGGGCGATTTTCTGCAACTGCAAAAAATAACGTTGTAATTCACAGTATCATTACGAAATACAAAGTTATATTTGCGATTGTTAAACATATAATATGGTACGGAACCCTTTGTGTGCGAGTCCGTCTCGCACTTGGCCGGTTTTTTTCGAAAATTTTCACTTTTTCGGAGCGTGAACCTCCTAGATATCACGACTTTTAATATGTACACTCCCTGGACAAGTTTGTGAAGAAATCGCTTAGGTCCCTGCTCAAGTACTCTACACCCCCTTTTGTGCCATTCGTTGACTAAACTAATTACTTTATTTGAACAATTTTTAGCGTTTGCAACGCGGATAGGTTACACATTTATTACCGTCAGCGGTTTTGTCTATACAATTAGATTTATGTTTTAGGTACTATTGTGTAAATGTGTGACGTAGTTACATAAAAACTTTTGTAAGTTACCATTTTTATGTTCTTTTATGTGTTGTTTACAATCGCATGGTCCGTTTAAATGAAAACCTATAAGTACTGTATTGAGTTCAGCTGATGATTTATAAACTACACACTATTATAATAATAATTATTATTATTTATTCAGACTACCAAGATGGCCAACCAAGTGGTGACCACATACTTAGTGGTTTACTTATAAACTTTGTTTTAAAGTAAGAGACATTATGAGGGCTGTCGCCTTTTGTCACCTCTCTCGCTCACACGGAACCGTTAAAAGTTATTAAGAATTTTAATTGAAAAGATACTTTTTTCTAAATGCAATCAATTAGCAAACTATTTATTAATTTATTTCTCAGTACATGGTACATTAAGATCTTAGTATTAATACATAGTTTCACATATACGCGTTACCGGACTAGAAATATTAAAATTAAAGTACAATTTTATTCTATTAAATTCAATATCCCCATTATTATATTTATAACTAGTAAATAATATTAATTTAATAGGTAATCCAAAGAAGACTTATCCATTCAAACTTTTTGCCAGCCCTCAATTTTCGTGTGAACTATCCACCCAAATGACAAACGTCGTTAAGATTATCCTTTGACGTGCAAGTAGAGGAATTGGGAATCGATCAATCTGCCTAGCCTTTTCTCAACGATGTTTGGGTCGGCTTCCAGTCTATCCGGATGCAGCTGATTACCAGTATTTACATGGAGCGACTGCCTATCTGACCTCCACAACCCACTGACCGGGTAACACGATACCCCTTAGTAAGACTAGTTGTCAGACTTTCAACCTTCGATCCGTACCGACTGTCAAAGAAGCAAGAATGACAGCCAGGACCAACGATTTAACGGGCTTTTCGAGGCACGGAGGGGTTTCGTAAGAAAATTAAATATGGTGACCCATCCACGGACCGACCTCGGCAAGTGTAGCCCGTGCGGCGGTAATTCCTTATTTTCCTTTACCTTTCGGTAAATATGCAAAAATTATGACTGAGTGAAATACAAGCGTCAACTAATACTTTGTTAAGTTTTTTTGTGTAACATTTTTTGTGTCACGTTTTTTGTTTTTTATAATGTGGCATGGCATCGCAGCTGAATTGGAAAAATGTCAAAATATTTGCACTGTATGTATGTATATGAATGTCTATTTCTTTGGCACGCTCTGTAGGCTAAAAGGCTTTGATAGATTTTAACATAATATTATTAGGTGTCGTTAGATTGTGGGAGTAACAATAGGCTACATAATATTTATATATTGTATATGCAAATACAAAAAAGAACCAAAAAGCTTGACATAAAGCAAATTATTGAAGAAAAACAAAAAACCCGACTGCAAAAACACAATGCTTTTGTTTCTCTTTTCATTTAGGTACTTACTTGTGTTTTTGCAGGCAGGTGTTTTGTTTTTTTTTACACTTATGTACTTACCAATTAGATATCAAATAAATATTAAATTACAGTACCTATCAGGCATGAGGATAACTTCATTTTCCTCAAGATCTCCACAATGCTAAAAAATATAAGTTTTGTACTTGCTCAGACGTAGAATGTTTTTCCCAAAGTACCTACCTTTCAGGAAAAAGCAGTGTTACCTACTTACAAAAGGTTATTTCCCATGCTGTCATTAACAGGAACAACATAGATGTTATTATTTCCAACAAAATACACTTGTACTAGAAAGGTTTAGGTAGTGAAATACAGGTAAACAATCTTGATGTGTCTTTTATCTTTTTTATTAAAAAAAAAAACCAATGTAAATACCTAATATAAATAAAAATAATGATTACTTAATCAATTGAACCATGAACAATGAACAATTGAAGCAGTAGTTTATTTGTTTATTATGTGTTTGTGTAAAAAGAAGAGCTCGTGGCTAAGTAATAACATCGGCATAGGTCGATCCATCAGGTTAAGCTACGCTTGCCTGGGTTGGTCCGTGGATTGGTAACCATCTTTGCATACCGAGACTCGTCCGTGCCTCGGAAAGCACGTTAAGCCGTTGGCCCCGTTAGTCATTCGTGGATCTTTGACAGTCGTTACGGGTCGTCAGAAGCCCGAAAGTCTGACAGCCAGTCTTACCAAGGGGTATCGTATTACCCAGTTACTGGGTTGTGGAGGTCAGATAGGTAGTCGTTCCATATAAAATACTGGTATTCAGCTGCATCCGGTTAGACTGGAAGCCGACCCCAACATAGTTGGGAAAAGGCTAGGCAGATTGATTGATGTGTGTGTAAAAAGTCCCATCAGGACCTGTTGTCAGAATTTTGGGCTGCTGACTACCAACAACTGTGAAAAATCTACGAATGACAGCCGGGACCAACTGCATAGCGTTCTTTTAAAGGCACGGAGGGGTCTCGATAAGTAATTGATGGTCACCCATCCACGAAGCGACCGCGGTAAGCGTAGCTGACTTCAGAAAAGTACTAAGTATTAAGTTTCTTTAAACATTGCTTTGTGAATTGTTTCAAGCACTCCATCTTAGAAACTTATTTACATACATAAACATTGCATACAATGGTATCTAATTTGCTGTTTCCCAGCAATATCCAGTAACCGTAATTATATTAATAATTCTAATTTTTGGAAAATGGTTTGAAACCACGTAAAATATAAGTTTTATTGACATTTAACCCGTCATATGTAGCAATGTATACTGTACCCCATTGTGTGCTCGAATGTCAACCGAACCCATAAGTTCATAACTACTGCAAGCCCGGGGTCGCCATTGTATGATGGTATTTGACGTTTATAAATTACATGATATACGTTTAGATACATATTAATATACAAAGGTTTCTCCTTGTTTTCTCCATACCCCATGTGTTCGTATGACATTTAAGGGGAAAGAGGAATAGTGTTGAGTATCAAACTCCAGGTGTGCTGCTGGTGGTCTTGACTTCTTAGATACTGATTACAATTTATGAGACGACTGTGTCAAGCTCAAGGTGTCAGCGAGCGATTGAGTGGCGGGGAAGCCCGCGATCGCGGTGTGGTGTGGCCCGATGTGACGTCAGAAACAAACAGTTACATAAATTGTAGGTATTCTGACTTAAGGACCGCGTCATTTAAGTAATATGCTTCGAAAATTACGACAATAGCATCATATTAGGCACTAGTCTCCCACAATATTCAAATGTTGTATTCATGGTGTATATTTTCTAATAATATTGTGGTGAGAAATTAAACATTTATCTTATCTTATCTTATTCTTTACTAAGTTGTGTTATTTAATAAACACCCGTGAGTCTGTGACCACTCATGTTGTCCTACCGAAAAATATGGACCTTGTTTCATCCAATCGGCCTAGCCTTTTCCCAACTATGTTGGAGTCGGCTTCCAGTCAAACTGGATGCAGCTTGACCAATATTTTACATGCAGCGACTGCCTATCTGACCTCCACGACTCAGTTACTGGGAAATACGATACCTCTTGGTAAAACTGGTTGTCAGACTTTCGGGCTTCTACCTTCTGTTTGTTTTGTAAAACATTGTATTCTATTCTTGTCAATTTAATGCTAAATTGACAAGCTAGATAATAAATACGCAAACTGTCAATGCATTGGGCTAAGAACAATTTTTAGCCCAGATTAAATGCATGAACAGTACAGTACTAACCGATAAAACTTATGATAAACAGTGCTTTGCACGATCACAGTATTAATAAATCTTTCATTAAGTAAGTATAAATAAAGCTTCAAGGCGAATGGCACCTTAAAAGTTGAGCATGATTTTTTTTAACCAGTGCGCAATTTTTTTTTATAAGGTTAGAATGGAATGTGGATTTAGAAAAAAAAAACTTTTTTTTTCGGAAATGTACCAATTTTATTGCGGTATCGGATTAACCTTGACCAAAGAAACTATTCTCCGAGAGGCATGACCACCCGACGATTTTTTTATTTTTTTTATAAAACGCTCTATATTCCAAAATATTAGCTCGGATGAAAATCTTTTGTGGAATAAAATTGTTGCTCTAGTTGAAAACCATGAGATGATGTACAAAACCCGCGAAATAAACAAAAAAAAAAAAAAAATGTCAGTCGATCTTTCAGCTTGCGTATTCATAAGCGCCATTTACACGGGGCAAGTTTCTGGAACGTTCAAGAGCAATAATTGCATGCCATAAAGCACGTTCAAGTTTTTTGACATTCAAGAACTGCATGAAGTGTTTACACGCGTGCGATTCCATAGAATGGCATGTACAATAATTGAATGCAAGTTTTGCCATTCAATAAAATCGCATGCGACTTATACCAGGCAATAAAATTGACAGGCGATTATTGCATGCAAGTTTTGCCTAGACATGATATTTCATTAAATTTTATTGAACGCTTCTCAAGATATTTTTCAAGTTGTTCTTGATTTGATTTCTTGCCTCAAAATAGCAACAACGATTACCACACCCTCACTTACCGCACTCATATTTCAATGACAGCACAAATGTCAGATCATGCCAGAATTGAATGTGATTTTATTGTACGAGCAATTATTGTATGTACTGTGCGATTTTCTTGTACATGCTTATACCAGTTTTCAAAGTTGCCCGTATCGTGCAACAATATTGTACGTGTTGTTTAGACGGTGCCAGATATTTGCCTTTTAATTTTATGGTATGCCACAGGCAATAAACTGGCGCCGCGTAAATGGAGCTTTAGGGGCAGAGGACAGTCAAATTTTCGGAGATTTTTTAAAGGGTGCATAACAGACCATCAAACTGAACAACTTTCTCTATGGGACCAACATCGTAATCGAGAAGAAAATAATGAGCCGTCCCTTAAAATTAGGTCGAATAAGTAGTTTTAGGAACAGTCGATTTTTTTTTTGCGATTACGTTGTTGCTCCAAAGATCGACTTTTAAAATGAAGTTATTGCTGCTTAAAATCTGAAAAACACTGACACAAATTCATAATTGTTATGCAAATCATGTAACTGGTAAAAAACAAAAGCAGTAGTCGTTATTGAACCGAATAACCGATAACATCGTCAATCTAAAGGAGTTACGTGCTCTGTATCCGGTATCGTTTGCCAAAATAGGAAATATTGCCTGAAAGTGACACCTTACCTTATAAAGTTATTGATTGAGCTAGATATGTAGATACGTATAGAGGAGCTCGTGGCTAAGTAATAACAGCCGCACGGGTCGATCCATCAGGTTAAGCTACGCTTGCCGGGGATGGTCCGTGGATGGGTGACCATCTTTAGATACCGAGACTCCTCCGTGCCTCGGAAAGCACGTTAAGCCGTTGGTCCCGGCTGTCATTCGTGGATCTTTGACAGTAGTTACGGTTCGTCAGAAGCCCGAAAGTCTGACAACCAGTCTTACCAAGGGGTATCGTATTACCCATTTACTGGGTTGTGGAGGTCAGATAGGCAGTCGCTCCATGTAAAATACTGGTATTCAGCTGCATCCGGTTAGACTGGAAGCCGACCCCAACATAGTTGGGAAAAGGTTTTAAGATTGAGCTAGATATGTGCACTGTCGCATTCACCCGCATACATCATACAATATTAGTTACACTCGTGTGATTCCGAATTTTTATAAGGGCGGGAACGACGCCGGTTTTGTTCCGGTTATAAAAAATCAAAACAAAACCGTGGGGGGAAATTTATTGTTAAGAAAATTGATACCTTACCTATGTCAATTAATTTGCCGTGTAAGGGTCAGTCTCCATGAAGCGGTAAAATCCTCGCGGATACTCGAGAATTTTTTAAATTTCACTGAATAAGCTTTAGTATACTGATACAGTCAAGCGTTTATGAATCAATCATCGATAACCAATCACGTCTATGAAGTTTACACAAAAAAAAAGCTTTTTAAATTGATGATTATTTTAAGTGAGTACGCACTAACTGCAGCGATGACACAAAAAAATTCAAATTAATTTTTATTTTTATTTTATGATGAGATACCCATCTCATCCATGACCTATCACGTCTACGGAGTTTCGCTAGCTAATTTAATTTGACCCTGTATATAAGGTGTATCTATTCATACCTCGAAATTTCTTAAGGGGCCATTGTACTCATCATTATGAACAACTTTTACTATTACCTGAAATCGCGAAAAAAAAATACGTGTAAATATTCACGTGTTTCAAGAATTACATGCCAAAATGTTTTTCTGAAATATTAAAGCCATACATACATAAATTATACAGAAATTAGCATAAAAATACATTATATAGCTTATGTATAGCAAAATGCTTCGAGTATTGTCATGTTTTACTCATGTTCGAGATAAATCGTCCATGTTTGTATTGTCAATAATATATGTATATGGAAGGCCGTTGGGACTTTGTACCTATCTATTTTGCTTATCAATTATAGGTAGATACTTCAATCTTTTTAGAGTTCAAAGTTTTTTAGGCATACGATATCGGAAATAAGTTGTCTAACTTAGCTTTTAGAAGTCGACTGCTGCATATAGGTCCCACAGCCGTTTCTCCGTCTTCCGCATACAGTCTGTCCCAGTCACCATTCCATCTATACTGCGTCCGCGATTTAGTTTCCAAATAGGACAATTCCTATAATTCTAATTCTAATAATTCCTATGTCAGTAGCAATAAACATGTACAGTACCCGGCGATAAATATTGCACCTCGACCTTTGGAAAGAGACAATCGGCTAATTTCGGCTTCGTAGAGCGTTATCTCTGTAGCACACTACCTATGTGACGTTTTGTCAGTCGTTGCTCAAGTGCGATAGAGCGTTAGTTCAAAATATATATTTAGAGTTGTTAACACCCCCAAAATTAAATAATTTAAAGTTGTACTATGGCATCTTTAGGAAAAAGAGGGAAACCTTTACGAGGTCAGTCACGCGAAATTATCTACAATGTTTATAAATATTTTGTAACCGAAGTTGACAGATTTAAAAACAGCTGTAATTTTCCAAAATAATTAAATACGTAAACATAATGTGAACATGTTTTTTTATTTTATTTTACCCCAACCTAAAGCCATCAATTACAGAAAAAAACCGGCCAAGTGCGAGACGGACTCGCACACAAAGGGTTCCGTACCATATTATATGTTTAACAATCGCAAAGATTTCGTATAGATTCTGTGAATTACAACGTTATTTTTTGCAGTTGCAGAAAATCGCCCATATTTAAACAAAATACCTTACGAATCGTCGTTTTTAGTATTTCTTGATTAAGTACAGTATAAGGTACATTATATAATAGAGCTCGTAAAAAAATGGTAAAAAATTAACAACTTTTACGGCCCCCTATTTCTTCATTTTAGAAGATAAAAAAATAAAAATATCTTTGTACTCTACTCGACGAGTTCTACACAATAACATCCCCACACACAGGTTATTTTTTTTTTCAAAATAAAAACATTTCTGTATGGGGAAAAAAAAGTAAAGTTAAAATTAAAGGGGGCAGCCCCTTTAATTTTAACTTTACTTTATTTTTATTATTTGTTGTTATAGTCGTAATAGAAATACACAATCTGTGAAAATTTCAACTCTCTACCTATTAAGGTTCATGAGATACAGCCCTGTGACAGACGGACGGACGGACGGACGGACAGCGGAGGCTTAGTAAGTTTGTACGCACAATATTGAGATACTAGCTAGACTGCCCGTGGCTTTGCCCAGCGAAGATGTCTGATTTCATGGGTTTTAATTTTCTTATTATTGTTTACTTTTCATCAAAAGTATAAAATACTGAATACTGAGTTTCAAGTTAATCGAACTGCGTTTTAAAAATCTTCCATACAAACTTTAACATCCCTAAACACCCTTTGAGGGGTAGTTTTGAAAAACTAATAATGACAAACTTTATTACTTACATAAGCAAGTATTTGTGCTAAGTTTCAAGTTCATTAACCAAAACAATAAGATTTTTCATATTAACTGTATCCCCGTTTTTACCCCCACAGGGTTAGAATTTCAAAAATCGTTTGGGATGTTTCCATAACTTGGGTCAAACATTATTTACACCAATTTTCGAGTTAATCAATCCCCAATAAAACCCTCCGCTGTAAAATTTGCTACCCCTTTTCACCCCTTAGGGGTAGATTTTTGGAAAACCCTGATACTCGTTAGTTAGTCTCTAGTTTTGGTCTCAAGTACAAAAACTGAGTTTTGAGTAAATCGGACCGCGTGTTAATATTCCTCCATACAAACTTTGACATCCACCAATCCCGTCTTCTGGGGTCGTGGGTTGTTCGAAAGAGATACCGTGGCCCTGCCATAGGCAACTGAAGAAACACGGGTGGGTTTTAGTCAGTAAAAGTATGACACGCCCTTCCGCTCCACCCAGAGCGGGAGAAGTCATTTGATGATTTCCTTTCCACAAAAAAAGGGGGTAGTTTAGGAAAACTAAAAATGATTAATTTTATAATTAACTTAGATAAATATTCGTGCTAAGTTTCAAGTGTAATAACTCAAGAAATAAGATTTTTCATACAAACTTTCATCCCCTATTTTATTCCCTTAGGGATGGAATTTTCAAAAATTCTTCCTTAATGGATGTTTACACTATATAATGTATCTATATGCAAAATTTCATGTCTCTAGGTCCAGTGTTTTGCACTGTGCGTTGATTATAATCAGTCAATGAGTCAGTCAGGAATTTGAATTTTTTATATTTAGATTTACAAGACCACAAACTTCTGATAGGTTTTCCTGTAATCTATAGGTAAAGAACTATTTTCTGTATTTTTTTCAAAATTTTAGGCTCATTAGTTTCGGAGATAAGGGGGGGAATGGTCAATTTTCGTCTATTTTCTTAAATAACTTCAAAACTATTTATTTTAAAATTATAAAAAAAAATATTTGAGACCCTCACAGTAAGACCTTTCATTTGATTTGTCACACGGTACAGTTTGCAAAACTTTTTTTTTAATTGTTGTAGGAAATCTAGGTTCTAACACTTTAATAAAACGAGTTATGGGCTTTTTATAATGTATAGATTATTATTAGCCAATTAAAAATCACTAGGAAGTTTATACGTCCGTCTTTCTTAAGGCGCTAACGAGAAGTGAAGTAATAATAATGTTGGGTAGTATTTATATAATAAGGAGGTACCTACAGTGTATCGATTATTACAGAATCGACTAAAGATTGATTTTTGCAAATAATTAAATCAATTAAATCAACACGCCCCCTCAAAAATTAATCTACCAATTATACAAACAAAATAAATCAAAGTGATACCTAATTGACCGGAACATATTCACTTCCTAGTGTTTGCTGGGAAATCCACATGGTCCAACATTTGCTGCCAAGGATTAAGGAAAACCCAGAAAACCTTAATCAAACCATTTCATTAAATTATTCTTAATAATAAAATTAATCATAAATCATATTATTATGTAGAATCACTGAACATTCAATCAGTATCTTATTCTAAGCCCATTTTACTTCTCATCTCTTGAAAAGTGATAGCGGGTAATGCCTTGGTCAGAACATCTGCCAACTGCTGAACTATTAGAATGTAATTTTAATTTAATTCATTTTTCTCAATCTGTTCCTTAGAAAAATGATACTTTATATCTATGTGTTTTGTACGTTTGTGATTGGTTGGATTATTTGCAATGCAGCCATTGTTATCCTCATAGAATATGATAGATTTAATGATATCTATTTTAGTACTAACTGCTAGTGATTTAAGCCCTAAAGCCTCCCATGACAGTTTCATACAATGCCATACAATCTGCCTCAGTTGAAGAGGCAGCAACTGACATTTGTTACTTTGTACTCCAGGTTTGCTTGCAGCTTGAAATACCCAGTTGTACTTTTCCTGTCATTTGAATCACTGCCACCCAATCTGAATCTACGTAGCTACATATAATGTTAGTGTAGGCACATCTTTTACCTATAACTTAATTTTAAATCAACAGTACCTTTCAAGTACCGAAGCACTCTCTTTAGACACTGCCAGAGTTCTTTACAATTTTGTTAGTATACCTACTCAGTATATTAACGCTTGTAAGTAATTAAATCTGGACGAGTGCATAACATGACATACATTAAACATTCTATAACGTTTCAACATGGATCATTATATTTTTCTTCAGAGTTTAATGCGTCATAATTAAGTTTATTTTCCATTGGTGTATTGACAGGTTTACAATCGTGCATATTAAATTTATTTAATACCGTTTATATGCACATTGGTTTAATGCTATTTCATAAAATTAAAATTATTTCATCATCATCATCATTCATTTCATTCATCGTCATTTTAAATTTACTCATTAAATACCTTTTTTTTTTTTAATTATTTCAATATCAAAGCATACTTTATCTAAATCACCTATATATTAAAACGACAAATTTTTATGTACATCTTCATTGTCTAGCTTATATTGACACCTATTTGACTGAAGAATTTTGAAAACCTTCTTCTTTACGAGATTGTTTGAAAATTTCAAATCAACATCTAGCTGCCTGCATAATTCAGCCCGTAAAGTACTTTATTTAATTCACACACATAATTATCTAAACAAGAGATACCCTCAGGGACTTTCTTAAAAATATCTTCCTTTAATTTGTCATTTAGGAAGGTAGTTTCGACATCCCTAAGACGAACTAGCAAATTAAATTGATTCGCAAAAGTAAGATACATCTGAAACTAGCTATTCATGCTTATACTGGTGCGAAAGTTTCATTAGGTATAGTCCGTGAGGTATTCTTGACTAAAACACCTTGCAACAAGTTGTGCCTTTTTTTTATCGTAAAGGTTTTCCAAATTCATCATGTTTTATAGGAAACATCCATTTACAATAAATTGACAATGTTTTTTATTTTCAGGTCTTGGTACTAAAGTCCGTATTATTTAGTTTTAGAGAATTTAGTTTGTCCCTAATTGCACTTTCACACTGAGATCTGTTGTCTCGAGTTTTGATGTCTTCTAATGAATTTGGTATTTTACATAGAATAGACTGAGCACACAAAATGGCGATCATCGTCTTCATTATACGACATAGGTGGACGACTTTTGAACCTATTGCATCATCTAACGTCAGGATTTTATTTGTGTTTTCTTTTGGTGAAGATGGGTTATCAAAAAGTTTATCATTTATTTCCTCCGACTAAATTTTATATTATCATGGTTTAATTTGCGAACTTTACTAGGACACTCGTGCTCATCAGATTTAGACCATAGACGTATCTGATTTAGAACTGTCAGAGTTATGAGACTTGACTGGCACTGACTTGGATATTACATCATCAGCTTTGCCGTGAGAATTTTTTTAATATTCCCTTCAGACTTGAGGTCTGGCCTGGATTGAATAAATCCAGTCTCATTAATAATAACATCCCTGACTACTATGTAATTTTTCGCACTCTGGGTTCCAAACTTTATAGCGTTTGGTTCATAACCCACAAGTATCCCTTTCCATGATTTTCCATTAAACTTGGCCTTACTGCTTTTATTATGAACGTAAACAGTTGAACCAACTACCTTCAAATATTTTTTTTATTCGAGGTTTTGTATCATGCCACATTTCGAATGGTGTTTTTGAAAACTTTCAAAGTTTTAATTGGGGTCAAATTAATCAAATAAACAACAGTTCATACTGCGTATTGCCTCAAAACACTTTGTCTAATTTAGCAGCGTTTATTATGAAACGAACTTTTCCAGTAAGTAATGGTTCCGACCATACGTTCAGAAACGCCATTCAACTGTGGTATTCTCGGAATTTTTAAATGTTATGATATCCCTCTCTCTACACAATAACCTTTCATTTCAATCGATAGATATTCGCCATCATTATCGCAGCATAAGTTGACTAATTTTAAATTAAACTTAGCCTCGCTTTTAGCCACGAAATCTTTAAAAACAGAAAACACATCTGATTTATAGGTGGGTTAAACAGTACGTAACAAAGTACCTAATGCGTATACTCATTAACAAAAAAGTACAAAGTAGTTTTTTTATTTGCCGTTAGTTGGGGGTATAAACAGTAACAATAGTCCACAAATATCTGAGTGCACAATAAATAATAGCTGTTTAACATGACTTTTTTTTTTTTTTTTTTTTTTTTTTTTTTTTTTTTTTTTTTTTTTTTTTTTTTTTTTTGACCTGATATGAACGGAAATCGCCTTTGTTTCCTATTACAGGCCTCACCTCCGTGGGCCTCACACAATTTATCATCCAGGCTCGCATAACAGTTTCGATTTGGCCGGTGTCATCAACCATTTTAATATTTTTTTTAATTTCGATGAATTAATTTTCACTTATTATGACCAAAAGCCATAATTTGTACATATTTTTATTACTGCATACTTGAGAAACAGACTGACACTTATTTACAGAAAATCTACATCAATAAGTCCATTAAGTCTACAGCAATTAAATTATTTTTCAACATACCTTGCATGATAGTTTTATTAACCTTACGTATTGTGCTCCTTGCTGGTCGAAAATGACGGTCAACCCAGCACGTTGCATTTTCGTTAAGAACCGCACCGCACCGCACCGCACCGGTGGTACCGCAGCATAGAAGAACACGTTTTCCAAAACTTCTTGAACGCCCATGTTGCTGGTCACATACATCGTTCCCTGAAATAAATTCACCATTTTAAGCAATAGAAATTTTAATGGCGTTTGCAAGACGGTGTGACTAATGAAAAGATCTTCCCTGTTTATAATATGGTCCGATGTTCCAGAAACCAACAGGAAAGTATCTTCCATCATGATCCGCTTGATAGTCTGCCATCATAAAAGCAAAGCCAGAAAAATAGCTCGACGTGGATGGTTCACTGATTCCAACTGCCTGGACCGTCCTTGTCCTCTCCGTATTTTCTGCTGCTGCTGTAATGTTTGAGCTCTTTTGAAGTAGAAGCAGTTGTTTTTCATATGCTTCTTGCGGCCACAGTGATAACACTTCATGAACTGAGACTTATTCTTCTGCTTGTTAACTTCCTAGTTGAAGCTATTATTTTGAGAATTATCGAATTTTGTTTTTAGAAATTCCTGTCCATTTTTCCCTCAAATTGCAAAACTTTTGACACTGGTATCTTCATGAACTGAGACTTATTCTTCTGCTTGTTAACTTCCTAGTTGAAGCTATTATTCCCTTTATTATTTTGAGAATTATCGAATTTTGTTTTTCGAAATTCCTGTCCATTTATCCCTCAAATTGCAAAACTTTTGACACTGGTATCACTGGACTCATTTTTAAACTTGACTTCATGATCCAAAAGCCTTGGCTTAACGAATGCTAGCATTAACTTATCCTCCGATAAAGTTTCGATCGCAGTTATCACGCCATCATAAGATGGGGGTAGGTTGAACAACAAATGAGCTACCTCGCGTGGCGTGGTTTGGCGGCGGCGCGGCGTGGCGTCGGTACCCTATAATATACTGTAGTCTTTGGTGCCGGCTAACAATTCGATGATGAACTTTTTTTTTTTTGCACCTTTTATCACGTCCATTTCACTTGACAATGCCCATATTTTTTATTTAAATTTTAACCACTTATATTGCAGTAAAAACGTAACCTGGTCCCATAACCTGTAGGAAATCTAGGTTCTAACACTTTAATAAAACGAGTTATGGGCTTTTTATAATGTATAGATTATTATTAGCCAATTAAAAATCACTAGGAAGTTTATACGTCCGTCTTTCTTAAGGCGCTAACGAGAAGTGAAGTACTACCAATGGTGGGTAGTATTTATGTAATAAGTAGGTACCTACGATATATCGATTATTATAAAATCGACTAAAGATTGATTTTTGTAAATAATTAAATCAAATAAATCAACAATTGTACTTATTTTCCCCTAAAATCCCACCCTTATATTCAAAATTCATTTATTTACGTTACATGTCCGTGTTTGGGTTACCAAAATACGTATGTGTACCAAGTTTCAGCTTAATCGGTTCATTAGATTCGGAGCAAATTGGCTGTGACAGACGGACAGACGGACAGACAGACAGACAGACACACGAGTGATCCTATAAGGGTTCCGTTTTTTCCTTTTGAGGTACGGAACCCTAAAAATTGGTGTATTTAATACAAAGAATAAAAAGAATTATCAAAAGAAGCAAATCATAATTGTTTTAACAGCTCCTAATAGATACCGGACTGTTTGTATTTCGTGCGACAGAGATAACGCTCTACGAAGCCGAAATTAGCCGATTGTCTCTTTCCAAAGGTCGATGTGCAATATTTATCGCCGGGGACTGTACTCTGAAAATGTCGCAATTCCGACCCCCAAGATACAGGCATATGTCTAGTTTGGGGGTCACCGTCCAATCTGTTTTTGTTTGCCTGATTATAAATAAATAAATTTGAAATTTTATGTAAACAAATGTGTGATTTTACGCATAAAATTCATTTTGCGCTACAACTTCAAACATTTTTATGATGACTTTAAAATACTACCTGGTTGTTGTGAATAATACTTAATTTACATTCGCGTAAGAAGAAATAACATCAATAATTGGAATCAAGGACTTGAATAGACTTGCTACAAGTTCGTGCGTTCTGTGCTGAATTGTGCTGTGATTGGACCTATAGTAAATTCATCTACAGTTTCAGCTCAAATATCAAAAGCAGCTTACGAAATTGAAACTGTAGATAGGTACTAATGACAAACGCCATGCCTTTCCAATTTCAATTTTGCAATTGTAAGTCAAACAAAGGACCATGGGGCAGGGTAAATCAGTGTATACAAAAAGCAACTTTAAGCTGTAACGGCGCCCGTTTTGTCGATAGGTAGGTACTATTGTCGATAGGTAGGTACTATTGTCGATAGGTAGGTATAATTAGTTATTGTACTTACTTACATTCAAAACATAATTTCTATTGCCATAGGTACCGTCGTGGACATTTGCGGTGAACCACTTTTCAACCTTGGTAATAAGGTTTGCTAAACTTTGCGGTATATCGGTCAAACATTAATGGACAGTAATAAGTTCTTACCTATACAACGTGCTGCTGCTTTAACGACATTAACTTGACACGCGTATTTGGTTCCGCGTCTTCGTTTTGTAAAGATATTTTAATTTCATGAAACTTTATTATTATTGATTTATTTACAATTTTCTAAAACAGCATCTTAGCGCAGAGATGAAATTAAAACGAACGAGAAAGAAATGGTCAAGCCACTCGAGTTTTTTCTGGGGGTTGTGCAAAAAAAATCATTCATGAAGCTATTCACAGCTGGGTCAGAACAATAGACACACGATGAATAAAAAAAAAGGTTCAAAGTCAAAGACCTTACCAACTTTCATAGAAAAATAGCTTCATGAATGAATCCTTTGCATAGAGTGACCCTAATTTTGGTTACTATTTTATTATTTAGTTTGTTTGATTTTTTTTTTCAATTTATTAATTATTTTATCTTATTATAATTTTTATGATTACTGGCCACTAGCACTACCTGTGTCTTTAGTTAATGTCGTAATTGCGGGAACACGTTGTATAATAATGGCTTGTTTGCACAATTCCGGAAGCGAACATGTTTTGATTAGGCACATTGTTTGCTACGCATGTTTATTTAGATATTGAGTTATTGATTGGGTTGCTAACTTTGATGTAATGTTGAAATTACGCGTTATAGGGACAATAAAGGTGAGCGTCCACTGGTCCGCGCCGGCCGCAACGCACGCACGGCACGCAACGTATTGAACGGATTTGCCGATGGCATGCGTTCATTGTCCGGTTTTTTATTTAGTCCGAGTGTTTTTGTTGTTGTTAGTAGACGTAGTCTGCCGTGGAGATTATGGAGATTGACGAAGCTAATTACTATTATCAGTTGCTTGCTCGCAGAAGAGGAAAAACGTAAAACTAACCGTAGTATGTGGGTTCATGAAATAAACTTGAAGCGACTAATATTTGGAGAATATCATTCAGTAAGACTAGTTGTCAGACTTTCGTTTCGGGCTTCTGACGACCCGTAACGACTGTCAAAGATCCATGAATGAGCCGTTGGTCCCACCAAAGCTTAACGTGCTTTCCGAGGCACGGAGGGGTCTTGGTATGTAAAGATTTTCACCTATCCACGGACTAACCACGGCAAGCGTAGCTTAACCTGGTTGATCGACCCGTTGCGCCTGTTATTATTTAGACAACTATTATTACCAACTTACCCCATTACGAATGACTTAGAAAAAAAAAAGTTAACAGTCATGCAATCCGCTGTAACAAAATATGTTATAACTAGGTACTTATACTTTATAGAAAACCCATAGAAAAAAAAAAAACACAAAAGTTCGTCTAATAAGTATGTAGTCAAAATACGATGCAATGTCGAATGTCGAGCACTGACATTATTACACTATTCAATCAGTCGATAAATATATTAAAAAATGACCTAAATGTCTATCCAATCGTGTACCTGAAGGTGACGCAATGAATATTTTATTCTTACGAGTTACTATTGTGTAATACCCATAGAAATATAAAAAACCAGCCAAGTGCGTGTCGGACCACGCACAATGAAGGGTTCCGTAGTTAAAAAGAATTTATATCAAAAACAAGCTTAATATTGTAATCCCAAAAAAAAAATTTATGTCATAAAATTACAAATGAACAATTTTCGGACTTTTTCCTTTATTTGTGTTGTAAGACCTTGCTTCTTGCCAAATTTCATGATTCTAGGACAACGGGCAGTACCCTATAGGTTTTGATTTACTTGCGAGTGTCAAAATATGTCGCATAAATGGCCGTATTTTTTTATTGCGTTGACTTAGAAGCTTAATTTTTTTTAAACTCCAAGGGACCATAGACTTACTTATTTGATATTAATTTCAACTTGATACCTCTACGCGTTCCTGACAAAAAGGGTCTTGACAGACTGACAGACAGACAGACAGACAGACGGACAAACAAGTGATCCTATAAGGGTTCCGTTTTTTCCTTTTGAGGTACGGAACCCTAAAAACAGGTAATACCATAATATTATCTTATTCATTAGATACTGCGAACTGTGAAGTTTATAGTTGTTTATCCACTCATCGTAAAATTCGAATTATAAACTTCAAAACGAGTTTATAATATTGACATACATTATAAACGCAATACCGAAATTTAAAAATCTATTTTTATAAAAGGAGAAGTCCTGACTGATGATTGACTCAAACAACGCCCAGCCCAAACCCTTGGACCTAGAAAGCTGAAATTTTGCACAGAGGTTCCTTTTATAACGTAGACAAGGGATAAGGAAGGATTTCTCGGTAGCACGTTCCTGTGGGATATTTTCCGACATCCACGCGGGCAAAGCCGCGCGGGAAGTGCTAGTAGAATCATAATATTATAACACTTTTTCTCTAACACATTTTAAGTTAATATCACCAAGTAGTTTCGAACGCATGCGTGGGGTGCGTTATTTTTACAGCCTAACAAAAAGTTTTGATTCTAAATGAACTAGTTATTTCTTACTTTTTTAACTTTGATCTTTTATTTAGTAGGTTCAATCCCAGTATGCGAGAGAGAAAACACTCTTGTGATACTATTAATAACCTTTTAAACACACACTCGTGTTTTAACACATTATGCAACAGTATCATAAACTACTATTATTTCGTTCCGGCGGTAGATAACAGTAGTGAAAATATGCAACCATTCATGAGTCTCTATAATAATAAATAGCTATAATTGCTTTATATATTAGTGATTTTGTTGTACACACAGCTCCATAACAAGCTGTACATTTTCAGTACATTTTCATTTTCGGAAGGCACCATTTGGTGAAGTGAAACTGATGATGACGACCACAGATGGCCATTGGAACTACTCTATAATTAATAAAGTAGTTATTTCACAGGTTGCGAATCGATTACTTTAATACACGTATGGTTGCTAAGAAATTTATGCTCGTCACAATGCATTTAATTAATGGTGATGTGGTGAACATTACAGTAATTTTTATTTTTATTTTTTAAAGTGTGCCATAAAATTACGCGCGGGCCGGCCGTACAATTCAATTATTTATTTTTCCATGACATTACTTAGTCATGAGACAGAGCAATGGTGGCCCAGTGGTAACGGCCCCGACTTACGTGTAGGTCGTGGGTTCGAACCCAGGCAGGCCCCTTACTATTTGTAGTTTATTTCATCAAAACCGCTCTCAAAACGGTGATGGAAAACATCGTGAGGAAACCGGCATGTCCTAGAACCAAAAAAAATCGAAGTCATTTACCAATCCGCCTGGGCCCACGTGGTGGATTATTGCCCGCTCAATCTCACTAAGAGGAGACCTGTGTCCCAGCAGTGGTAACGTTATAGTCTGATTATGTATGTATGTTACTTGAATACATGAGATACATATCAAGACACCACACACGCATTTTGTTATGATGTTTTGATACTAAGAACTATATCTCACATAATGCCGTCTTATCTGCAAAGATAATAGTCATCAAGAGCTGTTTTATCTTATTTATACTCTTAGATAAATAATAATTATAAAACTACTCAGAAATGTTTTTATCTTTGTGCAGTTTGCTCAATATTTCTTCTTTATTTTCAGGTAATAAAGTAGTACTGGAGAGAAAGGAACTAGAACTACGTTGCAATGTTACCAAGATGGCGGAAAACGATTTCGAGACGTAAGTTAGAGGAAACGATTTTATTAGGACTGCTACACACTTGTTCGAGTTGTTCACGCGGTATTTTGTTGGACAATACAGCCAACCCGAAGGACTTACTACAAACAGCATGTATCAGAAAAGTGTACCTAGACGTATTTAAGGATGTCGTACAGACCATCAAACTGAACAACTTTCTCACGATAAAATTATCTGTCCCATACAAAACTACAATACTTACTCAACCCAAATATTTGAGATGGCTGATACTTTTTTCGCGTCTACGATGTTGGAGAAAGATTTTCTGTTAGATGGTCTGTACAATCAGCAACAAAAGTCGATTAACACTTGTGTTTTCTAAATCTTAATTATTGATAAAAATAGGTAAGTACTTCATTGAAATCGGAACAGATGTTTAAAAGAAAATTAACTCATCTAATAAATGAAATACTAAAAAGCAGGGTATCGTATCATTTTGTGTTCATTTAGATGATGTCAAAAAGTAGCAGTGTTAACCGACTTATGTTGCTGACCGTACCATGACCCATAAATCCGAGCTCGACAACTTTTTTTTTTTTTTTTTTTTGTATGGCATCTCGCAGTGTGACCACTTGGGGTCGAGACTGCTTAACCGGACTATCCTGTGGGTGCCTTAAGCGAACTCAAAGCCTCCAGCCAGGGGCATGTTTACTTATAAACTAAGCGACTGCGCACTAAGGGCACCCCCTGTGGGGTACGGACCTCGGCTTAGGGCGTCGCTGACTAAGAGAGGACAGCAAGGAACAATTGGCTGGCTCAAATCGGGGTTATTATTATTAACAGGGGAGTTTAAAGCTACAGGCTCAGCTACGCCACCAGCTGGCTCGTTATTACCGATCAAGGGAGATGAATTTACATTTACAAGGGAAGTTCGTCTACGCGGAGGACCTCGGCGGCGAGGTCGGAATGATGATTTGTGTGATCTGTGTTTGCGTACTAGAGTACTAGTAGCACTACTACTTTCCTGGAGGAGGGTAATAGGGTCATCAGGTTCAGAGAGTGCAAGTCGCGGACGGCGGACTTTACTGATTCTAGAGGGGACATAATTAGCGGACGCGACAACCAGAGGGTTGCGGTGCTTCGCGGCAGAGTCAAAGAAACGCTTGGAAAGGCGTTTCAAGAATTGACGGATGGTCGGGATTCTAAGGTCTAAATGGAGGTTATCGTTCCGAACGAACCAAGGGGCTCCCGTTACCTTTCGGAGGCAACGGTTTTGGAGGGTCTGCATCCTATCGATGTGGTGGGACTTTGCGTGAGCAAAGACTGGGCCCGCAAAGGTCATGATGGGGCGAATGCACGCTGTATAAATACGCAACTTGCACTTAAGGGACAACTTGCTGCGTGCATTCATAACCGAATGGAGTCTACCAAGAGCAAAGTAGGCCCGCGAACGAGCCTTCTTTATGTGCTCTGAAAACGTAAGGTGCTCATCGAGCGTCACACCTAGATATTTGGCTCGCTTCTCCCAAGGGATCGGCTTGCCAAACATGGTGATCGGGCGGGGGGAGCTCGACAGCGATATCGATATCGCTTATATCTGAAAAGGACTTAATACCGACCCGAACAACCGAACCAGTGTGGAGCACACCTCACATTTATTTTCATATGACAGTTTTTTTTTTAATATGAAATAAAAGTAGGTACAATCGCGGACATTTGCGGTACCTTACCTTATTTTAGTAATAATGTTGATAACAGGTTCACCGCAAATGTCCGCGATGATACATTATTTTTTAAAATAGTTTTCTACTAACGGTACACGTTTGCCTCAACTTAAATCATATATCGAAATCTGCGATTGTTGAAAAACATAAAAAAATACTTAATTAAATATTATTAAATTAAGTAGAGCTGTTTTAATTTGTAACAAAGATGTTGCTCTATCTCATATTTGTAACAAATTAAATATTGCAATAGACAGGAATATTTGCTACGTTACCACGACGCTACTTATCTAGACGGAATATTTTTCATTCTAGTAGGTACAGTCAGCAACAAAAGTCGATTAACACTTGCAATTTTTTAATCTTAATTATTAAGCGAAATATTTAATTCAAATCGGAACAGAAGTAAAATGATTTAAAGATCTACTAGACTCTTTAGGTGTTTTAGGAAAAAAGGAGATAATCAAATCATTTTGTATTATCATTTTGTGTTATAGTGTTAATCGACTTATGTTGCTGACCGTACGTATTCAACATAATATTCCTACAGCCTACTCTAGGCACAATATTTTATATATTCTATGCAGGTAGCATAGAATATATAAAATATTGTACCTAGAGTAACCTACGTGCGAAGTGGGTGCACGAGGGAAATAGAACCGAGTATCTCGCTCCTAGCGTGTGGAATTTATTGGATCCACGTCCATACAATGTGCGATATTCTTTTATCCTATTGATTCCCTTGTAAGCGCTTTGTCTGAGGAAGAACGTAATTGCTGTCTGGCAAAATACCTATACAGCAGAGTAATTATTAGGAAAATAATAACTACAAATACAATGTAGCAAATGATTGCTCTTGGCAAAGTTCTTCCATCCATATCCATCGCCGAGTAGACCCGTAGATATAATCCGTTCCAAAACTTTGTAATGAATGTGTAAACCCTGTACAGGTTTAATGGTTTAAGCTGTATTTAAAAGGTTTCAACTTACCCTATATCTTACCACTTTTGGGTTGGATCTAGAATCGTTTGGCAGGAGGAGGGGGGTGAATGGGGTGAAAGTTGGTAGGGGTTGGGTCCCTGATTATAACGCTACCACTCTCATTACAAGGTAATGCATATTTTTTGAGAAATTAATAAAAATTATTTCTAACCTCAAATCAGATAAACAGTGAAACGAAATGTCAAAATGGGCGATTGACAACCAAATTTGTATCAATATATTGTCTGCGGTGTAAAATGTCGTGTAAAATACGTGAAACGAAACGCAAAAAAAAAAAGTCAGTGTCATTCAACCTAGAAATTCTGCTCAGAAGGAAGTTAGTGTGCACCCCACTTTATAGTTAAAATAGGTCGAATCTGTCCCAAAACCGAATCGGGGCACCCCGACTTTACGTAGTCTTTTGGCTGGCATACTAGAGTGTATATAAAAACCCGGAGGCGCGGAGGGAGAGCAGCCCCCGCCCGCTGTAACAAAGGTTAGGCACCCATGCGAGCCGCAGCGGCTGAGGTTGGTCGCCGGAGGCGACCAGCAAACCGAAGCTGCGGAGGTGAGCATGGGTGCCTGTCCTTTGTTACGTAAGGGCGAAGGGGCTGCACTTCCCGCAGCGCCGGAGACGTTGCAGAAGCAACTTAAGTGTTTAGAGGTTAGGTTGCAATAATTAGTTTTTTTTTCAAGAATGGTGCTTATCTTTACATGGGAGTTGTGGGGGAGTGTGCGTTAGGGTACCCCCCACCCACCCTCAACCCCTACTTCTGCCATACGATACTAAAAGTAACTTTAAAGTGTTTTGAGGTTAGGTTACAATAATTAGTTTTTCTCAAGAACGGTGCATTACCTTTTCATGGGAGTGGTGGGGGGGGCTCAGGGTACCCCCCTCCACCCCCCCACACCACCCCCACCCCCCTCCTCCTGCCAAACGATTCTAGATTTTAACCCCACTTTTTCCAAATATTGTTTGAATAACATTTTTTTATTGTAATTAAAAAATCTGAGACGAAAATTGATGTTATAAAAATAAACTTAAATTATCAATTGAAAATTACGTTTACGTGAAATAAGACAAAAAAAAATTGAATTTCGGGGCAATCAAATCAAAGTACCTACTCAATTTTTGTAAGTGGCACTAAAATTATTGGCACGGTACATTAGGACCCATGTTAACATTTTTATCAAATTGTTTTGTGGAAATGAAATTACTTGCTTGGCAAGTATTTTCATTTCCACAAAAATCTTTTGTAAAACCACCATCATTCCACATTTTCACTACCTACATATTCCACAGCAAATATTAACTAAATGAGATCGTTTTGTCCGCTCAGTGTTCCTAATTCCTCAGCGGTATGTCCTGGGCATCATGGGGCTACTGGCGGTTTGCAACGCGTTTACTATGCGCGTTTGCCTCAACATGGCCGTCACACAAATGGTGAACAATACGAAGGATGAAGAACAGCATTATGATCCTTACGCGTGTCCGGATGACAGCGAGGTCTTGACGAATGGGACTGTCAGTTCGAGACCGGTGAGTGGTTCTTTTTTTGATTTATGAATAATATTTAGAAATATTAATGAAAAATACCGAGATGATAATTTTATCAGTGGAATCTTGTAAATGGTCTTCAGTTGGACATTGTCTAAGTAAGTTTCCCGAATAAAATAAAATAAATGACGTCCAATAAGAAAATGACAGACGGCGTTCGTCGTTCGCGGAAGAAAAAGACATGTTGCGCCGACCCCAAATAAATTGGGCAGGAGAATGATGAGATTGATGATGATGATGATGCTTTGTTGGTTGCAAACGCTACTGATGAGGTCGTGTTCGTTCGGGTCGTTTCCCAGATCAGGCAATGTTATTGGATTTTTCCATCAGGAATTTCTCAGCAGCAGTTGATGGCTATAGGCTTGTATGGGATTTATACAGGTGCTGTTTAATAAAGCAGAAAACTATGCAAAAAACTTACAAAATTTATGGACCTATCACCTGTTTTATTAAATAAACTTCAGCTTATACTGGTTTTGTTATCAATGAGGTGCAGCATACTGTACCATATTGTGGCAAGTTTCTTGTAGTGCCCATACAACTTTGGTTAATGCGACTACGATTTTAAACGGCACACATTCGCGTAATCTGTTGTCACCATTAGCTGGCTTGAAATAGGGTTGAAAATTGAAAATAATATTTGTTTTGCCGAGATGTGACTAAGCTGCGAATTTGCATTTATTTTCCGGGTTTTCTTTATTACTTATTCAGAATATACTTACCTACACAATACATTAAATAATTGTCCGGTTCAAGTTTAAAAAATGCTAATTCTATTAAATTCTTAAAAAAAAAGAATGTCGTTATCGTTGAAAATACAGAGATGTTCGACGACAAAGTTTATTTTTGTGAAGCAACTTCCAAATTTTTTATTGGGAATGTCAAACTATTTTTTACTATTCTATTCAATTAATTTTTTTCTATAAAGCCTTCTCTATCCACTGTATTTTTTGCGTCGGATACTTTCATAGCGTTACGTCATGCTCGACAATCCAAGAAACCAATTTTTGTGAATATTGAGGTAATACCGCGCCTTAACACGAAATTAATATAATAAGCCTCTAGTACGCAGCAACTTCAAAACTAAATCATAGAGAACTGAAATAGTTTCAGTTTTCAAGTCCCATGATTTAGTAGCACAACAAACGATTATCTGTCAGTTGTTCAGAACGAGATTGTGCAATATAGGTACTAGTTTAAATCAGATACAGGTTGATGTGAAGGGCTTCATTTAATCCCTTAAGTCCCTATTTTATCATTGATATTGAAGCACTTGAGATAATAAACTAACAATACGTGCATACTATACATAAATGGCGCAAGACATTTCTCCGACACGTCTTAAGGCTCTTACAGACAGAGGCGAAATCGCGTCGCGACGCGATATTGCGATATTATATTCGTAGAGTGTTAGTGTTATCGCGACGCGATGTCGCCTCTGTCTGTAAGAGCCTTTACTCGTAAAATTGATTTACTTTTTTGTGGCGTCAATCACAATTCTAACTTTCGCGTTATTAACAATTCTTTCTGATGCTATTTTATACTATTTTACAACATCTACAAAAAATGCAAACTTTGAATAATAAATAACAAAGCATTTACTAGGGATTATCGATACGCCTTTTTGCCGATACGATACCGATATATACTGATGATACACTTATTGAATTTAAATGAAGGTAAAATATGTGAAACACAACATTTTTTTAAAATGAACATAAAAATTACAGACTTGAATGAGATTAATAGCTATTAAAATTAATAATTAAGGTTAACAGTGTAAGTAATTAAAATTAATATAAATACGAATTTTGTTTAAAAATAAAGTACCTATTCTCAAGTTGTGCGTTTTGAAAATAGTCTCTCAGATGCAACAGAATTAATTTGGAAAATAAAGTATTTTTTCAAGTTTGGATATAAGACGTCATTGTTCGTGCCTCGCTTGCAAATAAAGAGACGAAACAGCACGCGAGTATACTTACATTACTTTTTTAAGCACGCAATTTGAAGAGTAGCGTTGTACCGGCAATAAAAATATCGCCGATGCCAATATATCGGCAAACCCGAAGTATCACCAATATATCGGCATCCTTATCGGTATTGTATGAACCCTTAGCATTTACACTGATGTGAATAATATATGTAAGAGCGGGAGGGCTCAGGGATCGTAAATGATGATGACCAGTCATCGTGTAAACACTTTTTATTACTCACAATCAACAATGATTCACAACTTAATTTTAAGGAGATGTTCACAGTTCAAAATACAATTCAATACTGCGCGCTCTGCGACTAAGGCGAGCCTATTTATACGTTTTAAACAACTGTCAACGTCACGCAGCAACGACGACCAGTGACATTTGTTTTACAATAAAGTTTAGATTTGATTTGGTAAAAATAATGTAATTGCTCACAATATTTGATTTTTAATTCATAACATTTTTTAAATACTTTAAATTGTAAATTTAGTTAAGTAACAATTATTTTATTTAAATGAACTGACAGCAACAATGTTCCAATTTCCTTTTTAGAGTTTTAAATTAATAGGTAGGTACTTTAACAAAAACAAACCTTAAAATTAACAATAGGTACTTAAATCACATTTCACTGATTCGTGTTTCCGGTACGTCATGTTTTTATTTGCCAGCGCTATCACGGCCATACTGACGAGCGGGCCTTGCTAGGCCAGCGAATCTCTCTGAAAACATAGAACACTTTTAAAAAATGCAAAAACCTTTACACCAGACTCAGAGGCAGCATTGCTTGGTCTGGTGAAACTGTCAAACTCAGAGGTCGCAGATCGTGGCTTGATCATAAAGATTCAGAGGCCTGTCTTTGACTTGGCTTGACTGAAATTTATCAAACCAACTGAAACCATAGCCATGACCAAGGCCTTTGAACACACCATTTTGCCAACACAAAATCAAACTCAGAGGTCGCAAATCGTGGCTTGATCATAAAGATTCAGAGGCCCGTCTTTGACTTGGCTTGACTTGTTCTTAACACCATTTTGCCAACACAAAATCAAACTCAGAGGTCGCAAATCGTGGCTTGATCATAAAGATTCAGAGGCCCGTCTTTGACTTGGCTCGACTTGTTCTTAACATGAAACGTTTTATTTAATTTTATCCATAAGTACACTTAATATTTTTTTTTTTCAATCGTAAACAATTTAATTAACATTTTCTCACCTTTTTTTTTTGTATTATTTTTATTTTCATTTATTCTTGCTATCACGGTCTATTAAATTAGGATTTGGTACTAATCTCATGTGTTCATGCGTGATTACAGTATTTTTATTTCGCAGAGACCGAACGTCTTTTACTTTGTATCTATGACTTTCAAGAACTTTTATTATTCGATAGGGTCCCAGATATTTTGATACTAGTTTGTTAACCGACCATCTCCTTCTAGAAAGGGTTTAATTTCTTAGAATCGAAACGTATTTTATTTATTTATTTTATTTCCTTGCTGTTTCGGCCATTCTGTGCTCAGCGTCTAAACGGATTTCATCTTTGTCTTCGTTAGATAGGGATATTTGTTCGATTACAGGAGAAGAACATCTTTTACCTAGCAGGAGTTCTAAAAGGGGAATATTCTGTATCTTTGGATTTCGTACAATTCAATGCTAATTGCAATTCACCTATTTTATTAACCCAAACTCTCGATTGAGTTAGATATATGGCTGTAAGTAGATCTTTAAGAGTGCGCATTTGTTAGCAGCTTGACCGTTAGCTCTAGGTATACCGCGGGCAATAGCATGATGGTCGATACCGAAAGATTTAAAAAAAACTTGAATTTCTGTTCCCATAACAGTCGATTCCCTGTTGGAAATATTCCCTGTTGGAAATAATTCTACATGGGGTGCCAAAAATTAATCATTTCGCGGAACCTTTTTTTTTAATATTATTTTTGTACTTTCATCTTTCAGTGGATATAGAATTATTAATTTTTTAAATGCATCAATAGCTTGTTTCTTCTTTTTTGTTTGTGCCGGTAAGGTTACTCATAAGGTCTACATGTACCGTATGGAAAGGTATGCTTATTTTATTAATGGGGTGAAGTTCCATTTGCTGAATGTTCTTTGCCAATTTCGCATTGTAAACAGTTACCAAAACTGATTCCGAATTTTATCCAAAGTATGTTCCCATCCCGTATGCAAAAGATTTTAGTGGTATCTATTTATCAATGTTATCAATGAACAAACAAGTGATTCTGGGACTACTGTGCGAGTTAATGATTCTCTTTTTTGATTTTGTATGGTTATCATCAAGAGTTGCGATCGAAACACAGAAAAATTGGAAATGAGAAATCGGTGTCAATAGAAGCCAAACATAATATTTTGTATTTATAAATGTAACTTACTCTTTCAATTGAAGTTCCTTCGTTTGTAATTAAAAATTTTATTATTTTGATAGTCTAGTCCTAAAATGACAACATAAATTTAAATAATTAACAACATGAAGTTTTACTCCGAATGTCACAGAAGGTATGGTACTAACAGTCCCCAAAGCCTTGTAATTGTAAAGTTCTATTTGGCGTTTACCTTTAATTGACCCAGAAACTTTTTTCTCAGTAAGCGAACATTCGGCACCACTATCAATTAAACAAGAAAGACAGATATCACCTATTTGTAGTGGAACTTCGTTAGGCGCCTTTTCTTTCTGGATCGTATTGATTTCCCGGCGTGAAGATGGTGGTGCAGCTGTTGAAGCAGTAGCAGGAATAGGAGGCTTCTCAGATTGTGCTTCGTTTTTCTTTTTATGCCAGCAGTGGGCAGATGGGTGACCTTGATGTCTTGCAGATTTGACAAAGTCTGTTCCTGCAATCACGATAAATATAATTGTATATTGCTTGTTGCAATTGTAACACGTCGCAGTTGTTTGAAGGGCTAGCCTTGGTTGTTTAGCACAGGGTTTATCTGATATTGCATGGGTGGCAGATCGTTTATGATAGTTAGCCAACGTGGCAATTAGTTCATCTTGTGATCTTGGTGCTGACCTGAGAAGTTCAGCTTGATAAAACTTCACTCTTATGCCAGATATTACAGCTTCCACCAAGAAGTCAGTTGGAGCATTCAGAGAAATTTTTGGAAACAATCGCCATGATTCAGCAACATATTCATAAAAGATTTAGCTTGATTTGAAGTATATTCCCGAAATGCATTGACGTACACAATATACCTAGTTTCACCACTAAATTGTGTTATGAGTTCTCTTTGGAGTGAATCCTAATTAGCAAGAGAATCTCTTCATCTTAGCAGCAAACTGAACAACCTCGCATGATGATTAACCCTTGTAATCGCTTACGTCGGCTTAATCCGACAAACATTTTCGTGTCCATTTTGCCAAGGTCGTATATTAACGACCAAATACCGCAGCTCCTAGAATCTGCTTTTTTTTTTATTTCATGCTGTATTCTATAAAAAAGATTTTTAATTTACTGTGCTTGGCGCTGGGGGCACGACAACTGATCTGAAGTCTGGCGGTTAAAGAGGTTACTTGTTTACACCATTCCTAAAATGTTATTTTATGCTCGTTGGGTTCATAATTAGGTAAATAAATTTCACTTAGCTTATGGGTACTCGTGTTTTGGTTCCGGAAAACCATCCTTTCCAGCACCTTGATCTGGCAGCGAAGTAAATCCAGCTCAGCCGAATTTCCTGGTCGAGAGGTCGGCAGGATAGGCGAGTACGTTGATTGGTACAGTTCAGGCTCGGGCTCATCCCTTTCTTCTGATGTAAGAGCGGGAGGGCTCAGGGATCGTAAATGATGATGACCAGTCATCGTGTAAACACTTTTTATTACTCACAATCAACAATGATTCACAACTTAATTTTAAGGAGATGTTCACAGTTCAAAATACAATTCAATACTGCGCGCTCTGCGACTAAGGCGAGCCTATTTATACGTTTTAAACAACTGTCAACGTCACGCAGCAACGACGACCAGTGACATTTGTTTTACAATAAAGTTTAGATTTGATTTGGTAAAAATAATGTAATTGCTCACAATATTTGATTTTTAATTCATAACATTTTTTAAATACTTTAAATTGTAAATTTAGTTAAGTAACAATTATTTTATTTAAATGAACTGACAGCAACAATGTTCCAATTTCCTTTTTAGAGTTTTAAATTAATAGGTAGGTACTTTAACAAAAACAAACCTTAAAATTAACAATAGGTACTTAAATCACATTTCACTGATTCGTGTTTCCGGTACGTCATGTTTTTATTTGCCAGCGCTATCATATATAAAATTGGTTACAATCTTTTGAGCTTGCATTCGATTCCCATTTATAATATAACATAATGCTTATATTTCCCAAAAGGATAGGCTTATTAGGTGAGTAGGATGAGTATAAACCTACACAGGTATTATAAGTGCCTTGTTCTATTAAGGGGGATGAATTGACATCCACAGAGTAGACATCCAGATCTATCCACTCGCTTCAATAACAATGATAGTATAAGTAATGAATAATGTAGTACAAGGAACAAGACACTTTTCAAACACGACCGTACACGTAAAATTGATTTTTTTTTGTGACGTCAATCACAATTCTCACTTTTGCTTTAATACCGTGCAAATTGATGAGTGTGTATTTTATTTAGTATTGTCTATACTTATAATTCTTTATAAATATTGATGTTTGAATATGCCGTAAGTACATAAAAAGTACTTATTTGCATGATATTAATAATGATTGCAAACATATCTGTTGAGTTTGCATTCAATTTTCCTTGTACCTCATCAGTCATCTTGCTTGTTAGGCAGGAGGAGTATGAGTATAAACCTACTTAATCGCAGGTACTTATTATAATATTATAAATAAATATTTTATAAATAAAAAGATAAGTTCTGACTGACTCATTGACTGACTCATTAACGCCCAGCCCAAACTTTTGAACCTAGAAAACTGAAATTTTGCACAGAGGTTCCCATTATAATGTAGACAAAGAATAAGGAAGGATTTATGTTCCTGTGGAATATTTTCCGTAATATAATAAATGCCTTGTTCTAATAGGGGGCAAAAATTGACATCACCATAGTAGATCTATCTAGAGATGATGAAGTACTCTCTTCAATAACAATGATATATGAAGTAGGGGCAATGAATTAAACTGTACCTACATAAATGGCACAAGGCATTTTTCAAACATGTGTTACTCGCAAAATGTATTTACTTTTTTGTGACGTCAATCACAATTCTTATTTTTGATTTAATACATACCTATTTTTTTTCAATGTACCTATATTTTAGTATTGTCTATATCTACTTGTGTATAAAAAATAAGTTTGCAAACTTTAAATATGGCATAGCAAGGCATTTACATTGATATTAGTGATGGTTGTAAACGTTTTCCATTTCATGTATCATAAATTTATCACGCTTGTATTTCCCAAAAGGATAGGCAGAACTATTAGGTGAGTTTGATTATTATACGTACACAATCGCAAGTTATATAATAATATACACTTCTCATCAAAAAAATCGAAACACCTCTGAAGTTTGGTTTTGGATGAGTTGTATGTTAATTGCGGATATTATAAGGTACTTATCTAATATTATAATATCGTAATTTAGTACATTTTAACACTCATTTGGGGAGCTATAACGTAAGCAATAAATTGCCGAACATGAATTAGGTAAAATAGGAATGACTACATACAAAAAAAGTCCATTTACGCTTTTGTTTTGTTACATAAAATTAGTAAGATCACCACTAGGTACAATAATCAACATTCAAATAATGATTTTTACATTTGCACTAATGTAGTAGCGAGTTTATTTAAAGGCCGGGGCAGGCCAGACGCGTGTCGTGGCGTGACGTGCGCACGCACAGTTGTAATGTATGAAAGGCGCGTGCATACGTCACGCATCTGGTCTGGCATCTTTCTTACAGTTTCATACATTACAACTGGTGCGTGCACGCGTCACGTCACGCCACGCATCCGGAGTGTTCCGACCTTTAGACCTACCAAGTTATACGACCAAACGTTAGTCCACAATTGACAGTTGTTCATTGTGATTATAGAATAGAGATCAAGTGACTATCATCATCATTCTAGCCTAGCCTTTACTATGTTGGGGTCGGCTTCCAGTCTAACCGGATGCAGCTGAATACCAGTATTTTACTTGGAGCAACTGCCTATCTGACGTCCACAACCCAGTTACTGGGAAACACGATACCCCTTGGAAAGACTGGTTGTCAGACTTTCGAGCTTCTGGCGACCCGTAACAACTGTCAAAGATCTACAAATGACAGCCGGGACCAACGACTTAACGTGCTTTCTGAGGCACGGAGGGGTCTCGGTATATTAAGATGGTCACCCATCCACGAGCCAACTGCAGCAAACATAGCTTAACCTGATCGATCGACCCGTGTGGCTTTTATTACTTAGCCACGAGTACCTTTATAAGACTCGATAGACATATAAAATCCGCTTTTGGGCAATCAATTTTCGAATTCTACGACTAAAATTGAACAGAGTTATAAAAAATTATTTCTGTTGCACATAAAATATATTTAGTAAATGATGATGAATAATAAAATTTTCTTTGATTTCAGTACGCAATATTTGACTGGTCAGAACCCACTCAAGGGTTAATCCTCAGTGCTTTTTACTATGGGTACGCCATTACCCACATCCCCGGGGGTTACTTAGCAGAGAGATATGGAGGTAAATGGACTCTGGGCATTGGCCTGTTAACTACGGCCGTGTTTACCTTGCTTACACCTGTGGTGGTGAAGGCAGGGGGCGCCACCTGGCTGTTTATCTTGCGAGTACTTCAAGGAATGGGCGAGGTAAGTGAATTATGTATTATATTTATGATCTTGTAAGTGGGGCAAAAGGGAATAGAGACGACTTTATTGTGCTGTATCTATGGGAGGTTTGTTTGTGTGAAGTTTCAGGTATATTAACAAGCACAAATTCAGGTATTTCTACAGTTCGTATGCATCATCTTCTGTCGTGTTGGTACAGGTCAGCGTCAACAATATCGGGACGAACAGACTGTTCAAAATTATCTAAAAACAACTATGAAAATGAAATAAATGTTTCAGAATGAAGACAGTAGGTACACGGCAACTGTCATTCAGAAAAGAACTTTATCCAATAATTGAGATAAAGTTTAATTTTCTTGGTGGTTGAGATCATTTTGAACAGTCTGTTCGTCCCGATATTGTTGACGCTGACTATACAAGATATATATGACAGTACTTAGTTTTGGTTTATAATGTAGTAATAAGATGAACTAGTAGAGTCAGGAGGTTAGTAGCTAGGCTGACTGCTACCAATGTCTTACCTGCTCCTGTACTTATCTACCCATTGCCTACTCGTGGAAACAAGTCCAGTGGCTCTTGCACATGTGGCTCGTATTTTTATAACGTATATACGTATATAACGTATATCGTGTTGTATATTATTTTGTAACAACCTAAATATACAATTCAAATATTTACATACTTGGCACCTTTGGCACTTAAACTCCATTTATTATAGCATTAGAAAAATAACCACAAAAGAACGACAGTTATTGTGTAATATTGTTGAAATTACTGCACTTTAGAATTATTTTTTTAATGTAAATGTTAAATTGATTACATTGCTTTGTATTTATCGTGAAATAAAAGAGTTATTATACTTTTATATAGAAATAACGAAAGGGTGATAACCATTATTTTTCTAATGCATTATTTTTGTAAATGGAATATAGTTACAATAATTACAAAATCTTAAATAAAAACAAGAAGACGTCATTTCAGGATTTTCAATGACGTTCCTCGCATTCCTGCGTCAACGAACTTACATATAATAGTAGGTAACTATATACAATCGCAGACAAGACAAGGTTGTGACCACTTTTCTCCCTTATTCCCTTAGTAATAAGTGTGAAAGTTGCTCAAATGCCAGTGTCCGCGAAGACACCTACATACTTAGAGCCTTTTATTCTTTTAATTTAAAGCCAACCATGAGAAGTTTACCGTAGTAATTTTATTGTTTGCAAATCAACAAGATTAGGTAAAACATGGTGGGCATGACAGCAAAAACATCTTTTATGAGAATATTTTTACTATAAACGTAAACAATGAGTAGTTGGGATGCCATTATTGTTAAGAACAATACAAAACTGCGACAGTGTGACAATTATTTCACTTTGTTAAAATAATAATACTCTTTGTTAATATAACTGAACTTATTAGGTTAAATATAGGGAATTGAACTTAAATTGTATATTGAACTTAAGTTCAAATGTACACAATCTTATTAGAGAGAAATAATTTAATTTAGGACCTAGTTTATTTACACTAGGCTAACAGTCATAAAATATGAATAGTATTATAATTTATTTAAAAAACTATAATTTTCTTAATAAATTATAATATTATTATTATTACTTTGGAAAACGAAATAAAATGAATAAGTACCTATTCCATTTCATATTATAGAGGCGAAAGGATTTTACGTATACAGCAATAATGCATTACGTTGTTAGATTGTTATAATTTCAATTCAATGACTACTTAGTAACAGATTGGCTGTCAAATCGTGCAAATGCACGATAGTGCAATGGCATAGCCTTGTTTTTATCGAGTCTGTCTCTACTCCTCTCACGAATGCAACTCAAGGTTCCTGTAAATAATAATAAGGAAAGGACATTTGGGTAGGCCGTTTAAAGTACAAACTACCAGACAATAAGAATAGCCTGGCAGTTTGTCTTTATGTATAGACAATTAAGAAACAGCATTATTTTACTTGAAAGTATACAAAGGAGCAGTGGTGACCTAGTGGTAACGTCTGCGACTTACGAGTCGTAGGTCGTAGGTTCGAACCCAAACAGGCGCTTCACTTTGTTGAAATTATTACATAACCACTGCTCTCAAAACGGAGAAGGAAAACATCTTGAGGAAACTGGCATGTTCTAGAACTAAAAATTTTAAGACATGTGACATCTACCAACCCGCAGCCCGCGTGGTTGATTTCAGCCCACTCTCTCTCACCGAAAGGAGGCCTATGTCCCAGCAGTGGGAACATTATAAGCTGATTATTTAAGTATCCTTTCGAAAAACAATACAAAATACATTGAAACAAAACAATACAACACACATACATAGATTTTTTTTTGATCGAATTCGAAATACATTGTCAATGTTAATATAGCCAATAATGAATAGTGTTCTTTACTAATTTCAGGGTCCTACAATGCCAGCCTTGATGATCATGCTAGCCCGCTGGGTTCCTCCTCACGAGCGCTCAAGACAAGGTGCTCTCGTGTTCGGAGGAGCTCAGATAGGAAATATCTTCGGTTCCTTCATGTCAGGATTCCTCATGGCTGGTGATGGAGACTGGGTTAATGTGTTCTACTTCTTTGGATGTTTCGGAATACTGTGGTTTTTGGCCTGGGTGAGTAGTATTTTTTTCGTTTCGTTTTGTTTTTAACTGTCTTTATGGAGAAAAGGCCGCGTCCTATTTAAAAGCGCGAATACGCGATCGGTCGCATGCATATTTATGTCACTTTTGGTTTGGAAAACCGGAAAATGCCCTCTGTCGACGCGACCACGCGTTCAGGTTCACCGAACAAAAATTTCGAACGATCATGTATTCGCGCGAAGATTGCTTTTAAATACGACGACGGATAATCATTGGTGTTTTAAGTCACCCATTTGTAGCAAAGGCCGTGTTGTAGCATAACTTTATAAGCTATCGTTGCGTAAGTACGCGTTCGTCGGGTCGTCATTTTTAACCGACTTCTAAAAAAGGTTCTCAATTCGGATGTTTGTATTTTTTTTTTTTTTATGTTTGTTCGCGCATAACTCCGTCGCTTGCCAACCGATTTGAAAAATTACTTTTTTGTTCGAAAGGGTATACTTCCCAAATGGTCCAATTTCTGTCAAAATCCAGTTATGATGGTGGGATCCTGGAGAAATCGAAGGAACTCTTCAAATATTATAGGCACACCTATAGCGATTTGGGTATTTTTTATAGTAGCTCGTGCATTTGCTCTCGGAAAGCACCACTTGGTGAAGTGGAACTGATGATGAAGACCACAGATGGCTACCGGAACTACTCAATGATACATTTTCACGGGTTGCGATTCGTTTACTTTAATATGGTTGCCAAGCAATTTCCGCTCGTCACACAATGCGTGTGGTGAGTGGTTGTTGAGGAGTTCTCCTGGTTCTTATTAGCAGAACTCCTCAACAGTTAACGTCCCAGCATCGGGAAAAGCAATATTTTATAACATGTGATGAGCAATTGACATTAGACTATTGTAACTTATACACATTATAAACAGATCCACTAAAAAGCGAGAAATAAAAACTTTTTTACAAAAAAAAAAAACAACCGACTTCCAAAAAAAAACACTACAAAGTGAAAAATAACTTTAATTTTGGAAGTCGGTGGCAAAAAACTAAAATACAGATCCAACGACACCGACTTCCAAAATTGAAGTTATTTTTCACTTTGTAGTGTTTTTTTTTGGAAGTCGGTTGTTTTTTTTATTCGGTGAACCCGAACGCGTCATCGCGACATCGGCAGAGGGCGCCTTCCAGTTTCCCGAACAAAGAGTGACAAATATCGCGTATTCGAGTGACGATTCAATTAGGACATAGGGTAAATTTCGGGGTGACAGTCATATTAGAACGGAAAAAGATCGTCGAACTTACGAATATACTTGTTCGTACGTCTATCAGTCACATTATAAAGTGCTTGCCCTAGGGAAAAGAGAAGTTTAAATTATTTTTTTAGGTGTGTCTATAAAATTTGAGGGTTTCCCTCGATTTCCATGGGATTCCCTCATCAGATTCTGACTTGGTTGCTATGGAATCACCTTTAAAAAAAAAGAATTTTTAAAATTGGTCAACATTTGACGAAGAAATCGCGTAACAAATAGGTACACAAAAAAATACAGTCGAATTGATAACCTCCTCCTTTTGGAAGTTGGTTAAAAAAGTTTTTAAAGGTTCATTAATTTAAAAAGTATCCATCATTAGAAAGTCAATACGTTTTTAGAGGATCAATTAAATATTTCTCTTTCAAAATACTTAAACGAAAAGAGAATATGGATTTCGTCGTTACTAAAGCTATTGTATTTAGATTATCGTTATGATAAAGCTTTGCAATTAACAGCGAGTAATAAAACATTCAATAAAGTTTAATGTAAATGCCTACTAACGGCATGATAGTTAGCAATTAAGTTTAATTAAATATGACCAATAAGTACTTAATTGTCAAGAGACTAGAACGCTACTGAAGGTGATTGGCTGTCCTTCTGATCACATTTATAGGTAAACGCACTAAGCTACGTTCTCGATTTAGTTTCCAAAGATGTAAACAAATATCTGTTTTTGAAAAAAATACTTTAACAATCTTACACATAAAGTTCAGTTTGGACTAAAACTTCAAAAAATCTTATGACTTTTTAAGTCATTCAAAATCAAGTATATTTTCACTCGTGTAATGCTGATTGCTGATATTTGTTTTGTGGGAATAACATCAATAATTGGAACAATAATTTGAATAGAGTCCTAATCAATTTTTGTAAATAATAACGATAAACCTTAATACAGTCACAGATTAATACAGATGGGACACTCCGTAGTTTAGGTATGAAGCTACAAGTACCTACGCGGCGGGCCCCGTCCGCGGGGCTAATTCAGTAGGTCAGAAGGTATAAGAGTTACGCGATAGAAAGAGAGGCAAGTTGTAGTTGAATATAACTGTAGGTAATAAGCGTTGTGCGACCTGAATTGCACTTTATTGTGTCGTAACAAGAGTCGCTTTTTATTTAAATGATTTTGTGGAGTGTCGCATCTGTATTAATCTGTGATACAGTTTAATAATAGCTAAACATTTTTTACTTGGTCTACTTACTTTCAAACCACGCATAAATATTAATAACCTGGAAACGGACTAAAGCTCTCTTTATTGAGGTATTATTTCAATCCTGAGGATACCAGGAAAAAACAGCAATATTTTTTAACTGTTATAAAACTTGTTTTGAAAGATACTATCTTTCAAAATCTATAAGTACTATTATCACAAATACGAAAGTAACGCTGTCACCTTTTCACGGATTTCGATGAAATTTGCCCAACAGCAGGTAGACCATAACCCAGGTTAGGCTGTTGGATAATTTTTACCTAGATATGCGGTGGTACGATTCTGTAGGATAAATTTTTCAGTGGGATAAATTCCATCACTCTCCGACTTCAATGCGGGCGAAGCCGTGGGCAAAAGCTAGTATTAATATGACTCGCGTTATAACGCGAATGCTTTTCTAACCGCTCCCGCCACAATCCGCACGCTTCTGACGGGAACGCCTCTCGTGCTCGGCCAATAAAGGCGAGTCGAAGCTTCTAGAAAATTCTAGAAGCTTCTATAAAAACAAATGACACACAGTCTTGTCGTTGACATGTGAGAAGTCTGTCAACCGTCAACTGATGGCCAATTCTCTTACCTAAAAACGTCCACAATCTCATGCCAGCGTCAATCAAATGTCAAAAATGTAGGTAAACGCTATACAATTTTTGACAGATTGAGACTGAGATGAGATTGCGAACGTTTTTAAAAATACGAGAATTGCCCCTCAGGACTGTGCACCATTTTAGATATTTTTTTCAAGACATTATCTTCGCCCCGAATCATATTATTGTTTATTAAAGCACTTACCTAAGATCATGTGTTTTATATTAAAAACTTCAATTTCTATTTCAGAGTGTCCTGTGCTACAGTACCCCAAACACCCATCCATTCATTACTGAAGAGGAGCTAAAGTATTTGAACGAGACGGTCACCAGCGCTGACACTAAGAGTGTCAGGGACCCGGTACCATGGAAGGCTGTAGTGCGCTGTGTACCTGTTTGGGCACTGGTATTTGCTGCTGTAAGTATATAATTAGAAGGAAAAGTTTTAAAGGGTCTGTATACAGGGTGGTAAGTTCAACGAACTCTTACTATGGACTCAAAGATAAAGATCATTTATTTGTCCAAAACATGAGTATAATACATACACATGGCATGCAAGATGTTACGATAAAATTATAATTATCAGTCATGTTTTGCCTTAACGGCGTACAAATATAAATAGGCAGATCAATACTTATAAATTTATCCATTATTAATATAATTAACAATCCAAATAATAATTTAAAAATTAAAATATACTACAGAACAGTGTCATGGGCCCATTCCCATGCCCATTGTGTGTGGTCATGCCCATTGTGATGGGTTGATGACACTGTTCTGTAGTAGGTATATTTAGACAGTAAAATTTGTCAATTAAATGTCAAAATAATTAGCAATACACAAATTAGATTAACTTATCATTCAGAATTTCGTCGGTGCCGTAATAGGCTTTCTCTTATAAAAGGCTTTTTAACCAACTTCTTGATTTCTCCGTTATATCCCTCCAATATTTTGGCAACGTAGGTATTACAGAATTGGCGCCATATACATAGAATATAGTTTTACGCAGTAGAACTGTCCTGGATCTAGCAATGCAAAGTTTGCTATTATCGCGTCTATTTCGAATTACTTTATCTGACAATAGGGGGAATAAGTGTAGGTTCAATCAGATAAACATAATGGTCTCTAAAATATAGGTACATGGAAGGAAAGGTCAATTTTTTTTTTTTTTTTTTTAATTGGTTGCAAATCTCAGTGACATGAATTTCAAACATAGTTTTAAGACACCTCTTTTGGGTTTTCAAAATGGCATTCTTATTTGTTGAATTGCCGCAACTCTGAAATATGAAAAATTAATCAATTTTTAGGGTGCAGCTGATTTTTATTTTGTAAAATTTTATGGTTGGTCCTATAGTAGTCCTATGTTGTTCATTTACATGAGTATTACAGTCCCCATAAAACCCTGAACTTTTTGGATATATTTTTAAAGCTGCCTTCATGTTTATTTCATTTCGCTACTAAAAGTGATGCCGCCGATATATCGATTATCGGCACTTTTAGTAGCAAAAGTGGAGGGACGGATAAGACGGAGCATACCAGCTAGTACCTGACTTAATATCCAAGAAGTAGGTACTTACTGAAAACTTCTAAAAATTACCTACTTCAAACTGTGTTTAAGTTCGAAAAAATTCGCCAAAAATGCGATAACAGCTGATGGATTATTTTGGAGAATGGAATAAAAAAAAATTATTTGGAACGAGAATCGAATACTCAATTATTTCTTCAATTATTATGTATTAAGTTCTTAAAGTAAGCCTATAATAAATCCATAAGTAGCAAAAATTGTTGGTTATGAACCGTTTATACTGACCGACAGCCTCGTGCACGAGGACATTCGAACAAAGCGCTTTCTACCCGCTAATTGGATGATAATAATAAGCGTTTACGTAATATAAAGGTTCCTTTGCTTAGCTATTCTCATAGAGAAAATTAATTGGGGCAACTATTGTTTAAAAGATAGCGTGGTGCGCTGGTAAATGAATTTCTGTCTGTTATACAATAAAATTCTCAAACATAATAAATTGTTATTTAAAGGTACTTACTTTCTACTTTTGTAATATTAATATAATTATGTTACGAAAATGAAACTATTTTTCTTTTCGAATCGTATTTTGTAGTTGGTTATGATTAGAGGAACTGAAATGTAAATTCGTATGTACAGTAGGCTGCATTAATTGAATTTTAATACAACTGGGGTACCCAATGATGCAGTCCAATGTACGTGTACATTATTACTTTCAGAAAGTTCATAAACAACAAAAATAACAGTTTCATGCATACAGATCCTAATATACTATCGTTCTTTATTAAATCAATATAAATTGGTTAAATTATTATTTTCCAGATTGGTCACGACTGGGGTTATTACACAATGGTGACAGATCTCCCTAAATACATGACAGATGTCCTGAAATTCAACATCGCAGCCACGGGCACTTTAACAGCGATACCTTACCTCGCCATGTGGATAAGCTCCTTTATATTCGGCTGGGTGTGTGATGTTTGTGTGAAGAGAAAATGGCACACGATAAAGACAGGAAGAATTATTCATACGACGATAGGTAACGTTTATTTATTTTACTATAGACATACATACTTCATACTCAATTCATTTTCCCGTGGGGGTAGGCAGAAATTACAGAACGTATCGTATCAGGTGGATACGATAAATAAATACTACATTTGCTTTCTTTAAGTTCATACATCTGTCATACACGGACGCGTCTATTTTTCTTTATAATAATAATCTTTAATGTCTTAAACAGACTAATTCTGATAGCGAAAATGTTTCTTCGTTTCCTATAACCCGGTCCTTTATACCACTCCTAGATTTTCGCAAAGATTCGGTTTTTTAATTTTTTACCCTGCTACATGCTTACTCTTTCTCTGCTTTTTGGTACGACGTAAACCGATTGGTGTTTCGAATAATAATGACGTTCAGCGCGTTCTAAAGCAGCGGTTTGATTGGGTGACTCTTCACTTCTAATGTTTCAATGAAAATTGCTATACTTTTCAAAACTCTATCGCATTCCTGTAAAGGTCGATTTAAGGCTCTTATAGACAGAGGCATCGCATCGCTCCTGTGTGTATGATCGCGTGCGATTCCATAGAAATTGTTCTACGGATATAATATCGCAATATCGCGTCGCGACGCGATATTGCCTCTTCTTCACTAAATTATTTTTGTGTAAACAGGGATAGAGCACCGTTCAATGGTAAGAATGCTGTAGTTCTTGTTCTGGTTTCATGTTCGTTTAGTCTAAATCGGGCTTAAAACTCCTCCAAGAAAAACTTGTGGTTGGTTCACATCAAATAGAGCATCCGCAGCAGGTTGAGACAGAATTTACGATCTATCTTCGCCAAAAAGATACTTAGCATTTAAACATGGCCAGGCGGGCCCAGTGCGGGTTGGTAGATGTCAAATGTCTTCGATGTATCTAAGACATTAACAGTGTTTTCCTTCACCGTTTTTGAGAGCAGTGGTGATGAAATTATTTACACAAAGTAAAGCGCCTGCCTGGGTTCGAACCCACGACTAACAATTCGCAAATCGGGGCTGTTACCTTTGGGAGTGGGCCACCATTGCTCTCAAAAAGATATTCCGAACGAAATAACTGTATTATATTCTTCCGATTATTAGATAAAGATATTCGTCATTAATTATTGTTTCGTTATTGGTGTTT
This sequence comes from Cosmia trapezina, assembly GCA_905163495.3. NCBI lineage: Eukaryota > Metazoa > Arthropoda > Insecta > Lepidoptera > Noctuidae > Cosmia > Cosmia trapezina. Next base: position 10,993,003 of record LR991030.1, read on the forward strand.
CAATATATCCGTATAATACTTACGTCCTAAAATAATTTCCGAACAACAAGACAGTAACACAGATGACTTCGACGTGTTTCTTCGAGATTGTTCTTTATTATATTGCGGCACGTTTCATATATTCCCTGACATTTGTTCCAGCTGCTGCCGGGCCAGCAATATGTATCATATTGGCATCATACTCGGGCTGCGATCGGTTTGCCGCTGTCGCTTATTTCATAGCCTCGATGGCGCTCATGGGAGGATTCTACAGCGGAATGAAGGTAATAAAGTAATTTTCCGATATGTTCGTGGAATGTTCCCGAAATTCATGTTAATGCGTCTGTAGGGTTGTTTGTGGCTCGCTGGGGAGCGATTTGTGAGTTTATTTGCTCGTAAAATTGGATTATACAGGTTAAAAGGGTGTAAAGGTTTAGTAGTATTAGTAGAATTGAATAATAACTTTGTAGGATCTTTTCAAGAATGGTATTATGATAGGTACTTTATATGAACTTATAACATGAATCTATTATTATAAAATATGATAAAATTGATTTTACACCTAAACGATACTCATTTTAAGTACCTACCTAACAGGTTTTTTTACTAACACAGTATGTGTTAATAAAAAAAAACGTGTTAGGTAGGTACTTAAAATGAGTGCTCATCACACTGTGAACTTAATTTCATTCACTTGTATTTCTCATTTCATTTCTAAGTAGCATCCTAATAATATGCTAATTCCATTATTCCAGTTAAAATCTTCAGAAGCTTCGCAAGATAAGTCTGTGTAGATGACGGTACTACTTTATTGCGTCAGAAACAGGAGTGTGACCCGAATTTTGATGATCTTCATCTTATAGGGTCACGTATAAAATTGTGTAACTCTGCTAGGGAAATATTGGTATGAGAATATCTCATTTTGAAAGAACTGCTGATGAAATTAAAATCCTCGTATCTTTGCGAAGAATTTGATATACATGAACATGCAAACATAAACTAACGCCTTCTTCTCATAGGGGTAGGCAGAAACTGCTGAACGCCCGTGCTACGATCTATACTCCTTTTGCCTCGTTTACGTTCATACATCTGAGGGCTTAGTGCGAGTTTTTATACTTACTCGATCACGTTAACGTAAACGTCAGTTTGTACTGAAAATGAATAAGCGCCGCCTGGTGACTATAATAGGAAACACAATTATTATTAATCTTTTTCACTTATCCATAACGCTTTTTGCCATGAACTAAATCGTTCAAATCCAGTTCCATTTCTAATTATGTGTCTATGATTGTTCGTTACCCAGTCAAGCGGTGGATTGATATCACTGTAATTTCATGCTTAAGTGACTCATACTCGTAGCTCGGGGTCACGGCGCACAAAATGTATTGGAACAAAAGGTTGGCTAATACTTCAAGGAAAACAGACACATGCACTGCACACATAGATATTCGTATATACGCGTGGCGATACCAAATAAATGCCAATCGCGAGGGCGCTTGCACTAATCTCCCTGTTCGTGAAGCGGGTCTATCTGTACGTGCGTATTTGTTCGATGTATGGAGCCAACCTTTAGTAGCTATCTATTTTGTGGCTCCAGGCCAAAGTGGTTTGATTCCCTGAAATTACACCAACCAAGACAAACTTGGGTAAGCCTAGAAATTATTATTGTGACTATGGGAACGTTTGGTACCTATTTGAGGCACTTGGAGCTTGGAGCGTCTGAATTAGAGTAGCTATTTGTGACAATACTATGCATAGGGGTTAAATTCATAGTTTTAAGTGACTGGGATACGAAAGAATGTAGATTAGGACAAAATCTGACAGATTTTTGTTTAGAATACAGATATTATACAGAGATTAAATATGTTATAGTAGGTATATAGTAACAGCCACATGTTAAAAGCATAGGATGCTGGTAAGTGCCTCTAAATCCGCTTAAACTTTGGTTTCCTTAACCTTAACGTCAAAAGAATACTGGCGAAAATTACAGATTTTCGTGACGGCCGTTATAATATGATGGAACCGCTTTCCTAAGAAACCAAAGCTCAATGTAAAAACAAAGCATCGCAGCAGTTTCGGCTAGAACTACACAGACTTAGAACTTGTTACTTTATTGGATAACTAGCAAACCAGTGCCAATAACAACCCGAAAGCTTACGAGACCTTTACACATTTATTTCTGTATACGAAGGCAATTTGGCAAGACTTGGGGCTTCATTCACATTAACTCTTATGTCCGTAGGTAAACGCGTTGGATCTGGCGCCAAACTATGCTGGCTCCTTAACTGCTATGATCAACGGGACATCCACCTTCTCTGGAATTATTACACCCTATTTGATAGGGCTGTTAACACCTGATGTAAGTATAAACATAGTTTTTATATCTATAGGCAATAAAAACAAAAATAAAATATGGAGACAATGATAGGACAATAAATGCAAGCACTGAATAAGAATAAGAATAGTATATTTAATTTGCTGAAAATACACGTTTTACCAGATGTAAAAATTGGTGGTTTAAGCACAGGTTCATATTTTGCCTGTTTAGGGCATGCAAATTAGTTCTTAATAATAGGTACAGTAGTACTCATCTGATAAGGCGCGTCGTGAATCTTCGTTCGCACAGAAAAGAAAGTATGACCCGAAGATTAACGAGAATGCTTAAAACTTACAATCAACCTTAGATCACTACTATAAGGTTCATAATACACTGCAGCTGTTAGTTCCCTCTCACTTGCAAGTATGGCGGCTGTCAAGCGGCGCGCGCTAACATGGCGGCAGCTACTGACCAATAGCGGTACAGAAAAAAGCGTGGAGCGTGCCGATTGGTCAATAGCATTTCCCGCGGTTTGAAAATTCATCTTCTGCGCAGGTACATCGATAAGCCATATTACTTGGGTACTACTGTACTTATTTAATTTTAGTTGGGTTTACAACTATGCACCTACTAATATAAATTACAATACAATAAAACATACATAATCTAATGTAAATTACAACATAGCAATTTTTATTTACCTATAATTTTATTACCTTAAAATAATGTTTTTTCCCTGTGTTGTATTCTTGAAATGTATAAAAACAAGTTTCTATTAACCATCTGCGCAGTTTTACTCTAAAATATTTAAATGGGAGTTCTCATATATACTTTGGTGATTTGTTAAAAATAGGCAATACTAATGCACAGGAGTATTTTGAAACTATCAGCTTTTTTCTAAAATTTCTATAAAAAGAAAGACATTGTATGAAGGTACTTTATAAAGGCACTGAAAAAATCTTTTGTGAAGCAACTTCTATTATCCGAGAACATTCATGATGGAGTTATTGGGGTTGCCCGGGTAGACCTTTAGAATTTAGTTATAGAGCCCCCATTTTGGCTTAGGTTTTTTCTTTTGTATTTTCGTCGGTATATAACATACTCTTATTTAATGGTACGGCTCTCAAAACCCAAAGCCGCTTTTTATGCGCTGTTGGATTTTCAACTTTTGGGCTGAGCCCGGGTGTTTAAAATCCAATAGCTCGCTTTTATTTCGGCATTCATTTAGGTATCAGTTCTATTGGTTAGTGAGGCTCTCTCTCTGACATAAATACAATGTGTATACAATAATACGACAGTACATAAAAACAATGGCAATACTAACGCCTAGGAGTATTTTGAAACTATCAAATAAATCCTAACATCGAAATTAAAGAAAGTGTTTTTTTATCAAATTAAATAGTAGTGAAGGGCCGGCTATGAGTTTTTCTGATAAGCGACTAACTGTAAGTAGTAACTATTAGGTATATATATTTAAAATATATAAATACGCAGTTTAATTTACTGTCGTAATCGTATCGTGCCTCCAATTAGTGTTATACTTAAAAAAAAATTGAAAACCTATTCGATGATGATTTTAAAACCCCATTTACATGATGCAAGTTTCTTGCGTGTGGTATACGATCAAATTGAAGCAACAAATGGCTTGCATCATTTAAACACGCTCCGTGAGGCTTGCTTTAGTGCGCAACTCAACTAAAAGACGCAGATTTTTTATTTCATAAACTTTGACAAGTTGCTGAAGAGTGAAAACCTCATAATAATAATATTATACCAATTTTGATCAAAAGTACTTTTATTTTACATATTTAAAAAACTATTTATATATTACTTGCTTTTCACTCATATTGACTTATGATTTGTAACACCTAATCTCTAAATGTGTATTATTGGATGTATTTTATACCTAACGTTTTTAAGTGATAGGTTAGCCTCACGCTTAAGGCGGTGAGAGCCGTAAAAACGTCGTTTTGTTTAGTGTTTTATTCGTAGATAACACGGATTTAAATTTTGAAAAAAATATATTACTTAGTTCAGACTTCCATCTACAAATTTCGGCCGTCCGATACACGATTACTTGCACTTTACTGCATCCAATTAAATCGCAAAGACAAGTCTAAATTATGATCTATATCTTATTTCATTTGATTTATATTAGGCTTTGAACAATAAAACTTATGCCATAATAAAGGTCGTAAAAAATGTAATTTATAACGGCTATCATAATTTGAAATATCAAAATATTTATATCACTAATTCCAATGTCAAGTGTTTTGCGCTCGCTCCGTGTCGTTTAGTCCCGAGCGGAACGTGATGGAGGTCGGACGTGTGCCAATTTTTCGAACCCGCCACCCCCGCTAACTTCTGTCACCGGCTGCGACCGGCACAAATTAACATGTGTTGAAAACAGTTGAATTTGAACGCTATGCCTATGTAAATAAAGACGTCACGCGCGCAAAAGCTTTATTGGTATTTATTTTTATCACGGCCTATGTTTACCAATCGCGTCAAGTGTGTAAAACAGTTGAATTTGAACCCTACACTGGAGCTTATAAAGCCGCCTGACGCGCAAATTTTTGGTTCACTATTTTCAAATCTCAAATAGGTAGGTGCCACAGAATAAAGTTAGTACGGGTGGTTTTATAATGAATATCGGATAGGAAATGAGATTTCTTCATAACATCACGCCTGAATTCTTTCAAAGGGTTGGGCAGGGATGTTCAGAAAATAAGTAGGCCCTCAAATGTATTTTTCTGTATACCTACATAAATAAGATTTTTTTTTTAAATTAAGTTTTTTTTCTAATTAGGTATCTTCTTATTTTTTTTTTGTATTTCAAGGTCAAAATGAAAATCCAAGATGGCGGCTGCAAAAATTTCCAATTTTTCGTCATGGGTGTCGTTTTCGTGATATTTTAGGTCGCTGAAAACGATAGTGGGGTCAAAATGAAAATCCAAGATGGCGGCTGCGAAAATTTCCAAATTTTTCGTCATGGGTGTTATTTTCGTGATATTTTAGGTCGCTGAAAACGATAGTGGGGTCAAAATGAAAATCCAAGATGGCGGCTGCGAAAATTTCCTAATTTTTCGTCATGGGTGTCATTTTCGTGATATTTTAGGTCGCTGAAAACGATAGTGGGGTCAAAATCAAAATCCAAGATGGCGGCTGCAAAAATTTCCTAATTTTTCGTCATGGGTGTCGTTTTCGTGATATTTTAGGTCGCTGAAAACGATAGTGGGGTCAAAATGAAAATCCAAGATGGCGGCTGCGAAAATTTCCTAATTTTTCGTCATGGGTGTCATTTTCGTGATATTTTAGGTCGCTGAAAACGATAGTGGGGTCAAAATCAAAATCCAAGATGGCGGCTGCAAAAATTTCCTAATTTTTCGTCATGGGTGTCGTTTTCGTGATATTTTAGGTCGCTGAAAACGATAGTGGGGTCAAAATGAAAATCCAAGATGGCGGCTGCGAAAATTTCCTAATTTTTCGTCATGGGTGTCATTTTCGTGATATTTTAGGTCGCTGAAAACGATAGTGGGGTCAAAATGAAAATCCAAGATGGCGGCTGCGAAAATTTTCAAATTTTTCGACATGGGTGTCATTTTCGTGATATTTGAGGTCGCTGAAACCGATAGTGGGGTCAAAATGAAAATCCAAGATGGCGGCTGCGAAAATTTCCTAATTTTTCGTCATGGGTGTCATTTTCGTGATATTTTAGGTCGCTGAAAACGATAGTGGGGTCGAAATGAAAATCCAAGATTGCGGCTGCAAAAATTTCCTAATTTTTCGTCATGGGTGTCGTTTTCGTGATATTTTAGGTCGCTGAAAACGATAGTGGGGTCAAAATCAAAATCCAAGATGGGGGCTGCAAAAATTTCCTAATTTTTCGTCATGGGTGTCGTTTTCGTGATATTTTAGGTCGCTGAAAACGATAGTGGGGTCAAAATGAAAATCCAAGATGGCGGCTGCGAAAATTTCCTAATTTTTCGTCATGGGTGTCATTTTCGTGATATTTTAGGTCGCTGAAAACGATAGTGGGGTCAAAATGAAAATCCAAGATGGCGGCTGCGAAAATTTTCAAATTTTTCGACATGGGTGTCATTTTCGTGATATTTGAGGTCGCTGAAACCGATAGTGGGGTCAAAATGAAAATCCAAGATGGCGGCTGCGAAAATTTCCTAATTTTTCGTCATGGGTGTCATTTTCGTGATATTTTAGGTCGCTGAAAACGATAGTGGGGTCAAAATGAAAATCCAAGATGGCGGCTGCAAAAATTTCCTAATTTTTCGTCATGGGTGTCGTTTTCGTGATATTTTAGGTCGCTGAAAACGATAGTGGGGTCAAAATGAAAATCCAAGATGGCGGCTGCGAAAATTTCCTAATTTTCGGTCATGGATGTCAATTTCGTGATATTTTAGGTCGCTGAAAACGATAGTGGGGTCAAAATGAAAATCCAAGATGGCGGCTGCGAAAATTTCCTAATTTTTCGTCATGGGTGTCATTTTCGTGATATTTTAGGTCGCTGAAAACGATAGTGGGGTCAAAATGAAAATCCAAGATGGCGGCTGCGAAAATTTTCAAATTTTTCGACATGGGTGTCATTTTCGTGATATTTGAGGTCGCTGAAACCGATAGTGGGGTCAAAATGAAAATCCAAGATGGCGGCTGCGAAAATTTCCTAATTTTTCGTCATGGGTGTCATTTTCGTGATATTTTAGGTCGCTGAAAACGATAGCGGGGTCAAAATGAAAATCCAAGATAGCGGCTACGAAAATTTTCTAACTTTTCATCATGGGTGTCATTTTCGTGATATTTTAGATCGCTGAAAACGATAGTCATTCATTTTGACCCCACTATCGTTTGCAGCGACCTCAAATATCACGAAAATGACACCCATGTCGAAAAATTTGAAAATTTTCGCAGCCGCCATCTTGGATTTTCATTTTGACCCCACTATCGTTTTCAGCGACCTAAAATATCACGAAAATGACACCCATGACGAAAAATTAGGAAATTTTCGCAGCCGCCATCTTGGATTTTCATTTTGACCCCACTATCGTTTTCAGCGACCTAAAATATCACGAAAACGACACCCATGACGAAAAATTGGGAAATTTTTGCAGCCGCCATCTTGGATTTTGATTTTGACCCCACTATCGTTTTCAGCGACCTAAAATATCACGAAAATGACACCCATGACGAAAAATTTGGAAATTTTCGCAGCCGCCATCTTGGATTTTCATTTTGACCCCACTATCGTTTTCAGCGACCTCAAATATCACGAAAATGACATCCATGACCGAAAATTAGGAAATTTTCGCAGCCGCCATCTTGGATTTTCATTTTGACCCCACTATCGCTTTCAGTGACCTAAAATATCACGAAAATGACACCCATGACGAAAAATTAGGAAATTTTCGCAGCCGCCATCTTGGATTCTCATTTTGACCCCACTATCGTTTTCAGCGACCTCAAATATCACGAAAATGATACCCATGACCGAAAATTAGGAAATTTTCGCAGCCGCCATCTTGGATTTTCATATTGGCCCCACTATCGTTTTCAGCGACCTCAAATATCACAAAAATGACACCCATGTTGAAAAATTTAAAAATTTTCGCAGCCGCCATCTTGGATTTTCATTTTGACCCCACTATCGTTTTCAGCGACCTCAAATATCACGAAAATGACACCCATGACGAAAAATTAGAAAATTTTCGCAGCCGCCATCTTGGATTTTCATTTTGACCCCATTATCGTTTTCAGCGACCTCAAATATCACGAAATTGACGCCCATGTCGAAAAATTCGAAAATTTTTGCAGCCGCCATCTTGGATTTTCATTTTGACCGTAATCACATCCTCTCAAGAAAAAAAAAACTAGAGCGTTAGAAGTTATGCCCCTCCGTTTTTTTTTTTGTGTTGACATAACGAATAAAATAAAAAAAGAACTTTCCAAATCGGCTTCTAAATGACGGAGTACTGCAGTAACAAACATAAAAAAAAAAATACAACTGAATTGATATTCTCCTGCGTTTTTGAAGTCGTTTATTTATTTATTTTATTTATTTATTATTTCCAAAACACTTAACCTTATACAATTTTGGTTATAGCCACACACGAAAACCTCTCAGGGCTTATCTGTGTGCTGGCAAGCCGCTCATTTATCAAGAATGTTACTAAACTACCTTGATACATAAGACATTCATAAAGCGATCATAACAAATTATTGGTACATATTTTGTGTAAAGAAACGTTTGTATTTGTACTTATAACTTTTCGAACTCATTTTATACAACGTTTGCAAGTCCTCTGGAAGTTTATTAAGGCAAAAAGGCACTAAATATTCTGCAATCCTCATCCCATACACGTTACTGAATTTTGGTAGGAGGTATTTATTTTTAAGTGGTATCGTTCTCAGAAAGTCAGGTCTTGTTTTTTCGGTTAGCAGCTCAGGTCTATTGACTTCCGCAAGAGTAAAAAATTCCACTTTATTGAACACATTCATAACATTACAATATTTAAAGAGGTCGTTATCACTATTTTTGAATTTCTTGTTTATATGTTTTGGCGTAATTACTTTTAACATTCTTAGTTGTAGCTTATAGATATCTGTCAGGTATGTATGATAAGTTCTCCCATAGCTGCTGAGTCCATAGTTGATAACTGATTCTGCTAGGGCCATATATAACATTCTAAGCGTTTTGTAAGGCAATTTATATTTAAGTATGCTAAGCTTACCTAGAATAGATCTCAGTTTGTTGCAAACGTAATCTTTGTGCGGTCCCCAACAGAAACGGCTATCAACCATTAAACCAATATACATGTGCTTATCGACTACTTCTAATAACGGACATTCGCAAGTCTTTGGCGAGTTATGTAGGCAAGTGTGATCATGTGCTATAATTTTAGGTATAGTGGAGCATTTGTTGTGTGATGAATGTATGTGAACTATTTTTGTTTTTGTTGCATTTATTACTAATCCTACGTCATGAGCCCATTTACACATTTGATCGAAGTTACGTTGCAGGGATGCCTCAGCGTCATGTATGTTTTTATTAGAGACCAATATACACGTGTCGTCTGCGAATTGGTATACAGAACCTGAATGAATAGTATTGTTCATATCATTAACATAAAGTAAGTATTCTGTCGGACCTATAATTGAACCCTGGGCCGTTCCTTGCGTGGATGGAAGCTTAGTACTATACTCATTTTGTATTTTAACCGTGTTGTATCTGTTGGTGTGATAGTTTTTTAATAATTCTAATAGTGGTCCCTGTATTCCACTTTGCGACAACTTGTCGAAAAGTGTATCACAACGGAGCATATCGAATGCTTTGCTAAAATCTATAAAAAGTGTCAATACATGTTTTTTATCATTTAACTGTTTGTTGACTTCATCGGTAAATTCTCGTAATAATTGTGTCGTACTCTTAGTTTTCTGAAATCCATATTGTTTGTAGTTGATTATTTCGTGTGTTTGCAGGAAGTAATTTATTTCATTACCTATGTAACGTTCTAGTATTTTATTTATACAAGACAAAATAGTGATAGGACGATAATTATTGACGTCATCACGTGAGCCCTTTTTGTGTATTGGACGTATCACCCCTATCTTTAAAAGGTCGGGATACGTACCAGTCTGTAAGCAGCAATTAATTAAATGTGTAATAACTGGGATGAGTTTAGCTGAGGTATACTTAACATCTTTAGCACGTATCCCGTCGTAACCCGGGCTTTTCCTGTCGTTCATTTGCTTGATGATTCGTTCAACCGTATCTTCTCGTGCAGGTTTCACTCTCATCGACCTATCAGGAATTATCTCGTACGTACATTTATCTAAAAGAGGCACATCGCATGAGTTGCTTAGGTTCTTGATATTAGAATTAAATTCAGTCATGAAAGTGTTGGCCAATGTTGATGGGTTCGTTCGAAAAGTTTTAAGTAAAACGTCTTCAATACATTGCATAATTTTGCCGGTTAAACTATTCACAATGCTCCAAATCTTTTTACTATTTTTGAAATTTTGAGAAACTTCCGTCATTATTTGTTTATTTCTAATGTAATTTGTGTATTTGTTTGTTTTATTTCTATATCTATTGTATAACAATCTTTTTTGTGGGTTATTTTCATCTTTTAGCCAAATATTAAATAATAAATCCCTCTTCATACACATTTTTTTAAGTTTTTCATTGGCCCAAGGACATGTATTACGTTTACTGAAACTACTTTTACTAATTGTGAATTTACATTTATCGTATACACCATTAAAGCTAGTATGTATGTACTTAACTATTTCATTTGGGCATCCGTATTGAAGGGCGATACTCCAGTCGATGTTATTTAGTTCACTGTGCACTCGGCGATTATCTATCTTGGTTATTAATTGACTAGAAGAGTGTGTGTCATTCTTATTTAACGCGCTCATTATCGCACACCCGGTTATGCAGTGGTCGGCCGGTGAAGTGTTTACAACAGATGTATAAATGTTATAAGCACTAGCATTGCGAATAAAGACGTGATCTATACATGACTTTGAAATTCTGTCACCGTATTTTTCGATGCGTGTATAACAATTAACGCCACTAATAAATCCCAGGGTGCACAGTGAATCTAAATATTGTTTGACCACGGGGTTACATAGTTTTAGATCTATATTCATATCTCCCATTATTACATAATCCTGTTTAATAGGATAATTGGCTATTAAGGACGACAATTCATTTATGAATCGCAGTTTAGATGTGTCGGGCGGTCTGTACACGGCACATACTCCGAATTTAAGACTATTTATGTTTAACTCGCCAGCCACACATTCAAACTCCTGTGTACACAAGTTGCTATATCTCATAAAAGATGCCGACTTATGAATATACAATAGCACACCCCCACCTCTTCTGTTAGTTCTTAATTCTGAATATAAGTTGTAGTCAGGGAGTTCAAACATTTGTACCAATTCATTTTTAATGTTTACTTCAGTTAACAACAGAATGTGAATTATATGTTTACTATTTAACAATATGTACTCAATTTGAGCAAAGTTTTTCTTGATAGATCGTATATTTACATGCAGAAAGTACAAACAATTTTCAGGTACCGGTATGGAGGAAGTAAAATCATTCCATGTTTGACAATTGATTTCGACTACATTATGTTCTACTGTATCCAGCATTACGAAACACGGAATGTTTAGGTATTTATAATGACAATAATATAGGTGTACTTACCTATTGTCTATCATGCGATGATTTTACTTTTTCGATATCGGCAATCGAGCGTATTGTGGTAATTTTTTTTTCTTGGACACTTTTACGCACTAATATATTTCCGTGTTTACACCATATGAAGTTAAACAATCCTTTGAGTTCTTCTTTTGTTTTCCATAACAGGTAGGCCGTCGACGGCGTCAGACACTCCCGAAGGTAAACTTTATCGGTACCGTCTTGTCCTATGCTAGCCGCAGATATCGTCGTGTTTCTGGCAGCATCTATCCATAGATCTCGGTTTCCCTCTCGAAGTATCACAGTGATCGGAGTCTGGTCTTTGTTTCTCGCCACATATGAAGGGTTTCTCGGTTTTCTATAAGCTTTTACGACGTCATCCGGGTTTTGGGTTAGGGTTGCGGCAACTTTCTTGGCAATTTCTTCAGGATTGTCTTTATCACATGGGTTGATACCACATATTTCAAGGTGGTTGCATAATTGTGCTTGCTCCATTTGGTTTAATTTGATTTCCAGAACTTCATATTTGATGTTTGTGTTTTTAGCATGATTTTGTAAATCAGTGCAACGGTTTTCCAATTCCTTCATTGATTTCTCGTATTTTTGTATCTTGGTGTCATACTCATCAATTTTATCAGAGTAGAATTGCAGGGTACGTTGTAGCTCTTCCTTAATAACTTGCCTCACTTCCCTGCGCAGGTCTCGTAATATTTGTTGCATCATGTTATCGCCAGTGTGTGGCTGGGGTGTAGCAGACTCTGTATCTGTATTTTCGTCTCCGTCGATATCGGGGATGATACATGATAATCTTTTAGGCTTACCCCCTCCGGAGCATGATTTGCATTTCCAGTCCACTGAATCGGTATCGTGCAATACACTAAGTTGGTCAGGTGTTATTGACACACAGGAAGCATGAAGCCACTTGTTACATTTGCTACACTGCAATCCAGGAGACTTTTTCGTTATTAGTTTTACACATTTTGCGCATTTCACCATTATTATTTAGTATGTAGGGTAGATGAATAACAGTAAGCGATCGCTGCGTATGCGACTACTCTCGATTGACACGCGTGAGCGACTGCGAAAAATAACACATCATTGTTACGTTTAAAAATTAGCTGGACATCACTCACAATGCAGTCATTGGTGTCGTGGGGAATACTAGTTTCTGTCATTCCCGACGACACCACCAGTGGTGTCGTGGGGAATGAACGGTCATTTCGTGGTATTTAAGTTCGCTGAAAACGATAAAGGTCTCAAGCTAATTTCGACCTTATTGACATTTTACAAACCCTTTGTTTTTTTGGTCCAGAATACTCGGTAAATGATCTGGAAGCTGAATTTAACAAAAAAACATGAATGTCAATAAGGTCTAAATTCGCTTGACACCTCAGAAAGTGTCTAGATTATTATGCACATCATTTCTAGGGTGTCAAGCTAATTTCGACCTTATAGACATTTTACAAACCATTTGTTTTTTGGTCCAAGATACTTGGTAAATGGTCTGGAAGCTAAATTTAACAAAAAAACATGAATGTCAATAAGGTCTAAATTGTTATGTAACACATCATTGTTATGTAGCTGGACATCGCTAACAGCACAATACAGTCGGTGGTGTCGCATGGCGTGGGGAATAGTAGTTTCTGTCATTCCCCACGACAGCGACACCACTGAAAACGATACCACTGGTGTGGTATCGTGGGGAATGACAGAAACTACTATTCCCCACGCCATGCGACACCTTCGTAAAGTAAAATGGTGCGCGGCGCGTAGTTTTGAATCGTACGGGTAAAGGTCTTCGTGTCAGTCAGATTTTAAATCCACCTTATTCACGAAAATAAATATGTATAAGTAGTTATTTTTATTTATTTTAACTGTTCAAGTTTAGAATGCATACCTAATCTGTCTAAAACTTTAAAAAATACTTACTAGAAAAATAAAACAAAATAAACTTGTATACTAATCAGTTCAAGTTTATCTACTGCATTGCTCTATTCTGTGACGCAACATAGTACCTACTCGAGTTCATGAACTCATGAGCGGTGCGCTTGGCGCGCGTTTCCCGCGCATCGTAATTTATTACGTATCGCTACTCCTTGCGGGGGCTGCGGTAAGCATTTAATACCTACGGCGCTTGCTTTCACCCCGCCTTAAACATCACCTTCCTTTTAGGCTTCGCCGCAGTAAAAATAATTCAACGACGATTTTACCTGCGAGTGAAAATATACCAGCATTGAATTTAGAAGTTTAGAGGCGTGTCAGTGTTGGGTTTGAAACACGGACGGGTTTGGACAAACAGTCCATAATTAACCATCTAGTGTGTGTTGACTGATGTTATCATTTGCCCAGCACTGGTACCTGTTGCTTTTGATCCAAAATTAGTTTCGTCAATGAAAGTTTGAAACTAGGCGTTACTCAAACTCAAACTCAAAGCATTTATTTCAATTAAACCAATTACAGGCACTTTTGAACTGTCAAAGAGTCGGTCAGTTAGTCAGAAAGTTGAAGCTAGTTGCCTATTCCAAAACGTAGATATCTATGGAGAAGAACGGGCAAGAAACTCCACGGATACTCTTTTAAATCAAAATATGGTTACAAAATATTGATTACATTATTCATGTTGAAATTATACATGTGAAGACGATGAACGTCCGTAATTAAAACATTAAAAAAAAAAAACAATTCAAAATTTAAATTAAATAGAATTAAAATAAGCCGTGGCAACTCAAGTTGGATTCCAATTTACAGTTATTATTTTACTTGCAATATAGAACTACTTATAATTTAGATAGCCCAAATCACAGGTACAAACACATATTATTCTCTAATATTAAAAAAAATAATGTCCTGCATACCTATCTAATACGAGCAATAACATCATCTGTCTAGCCTTTTACCAACTATGTTGGGGTCAGCTTCCAGTCTATCCTGATGCAGCTGAATACCAGTATTTTAATGGAGCGACTGCCTATCTGACTTCCACAACCCAGTTACTGGGTAATACGATAACTCTTAGTTGTCAGACTTTTGGGCTTCTTAGCGCCCCCTGGCAGTCTGTAACATTATAAAACTTAGCTAGGAACATGCTCAAGAATGAGACTTATATAATACAAAAAACCGTTTCAAAATTGGCCTAGGCGTTTCCGAGAAAAATCGTAACAGACACACACACAAACACCTATTACCGTCTCCGTGGCCATCGCGGGTAAAAAAAAACTTAATTCAAAAGTAAAATATATCAACGGCAACAACCGATCACGTAGACGCCTCTTCCCGAATTTCAAACTCTAATAAAACCAAACAAATCAAGTAAAATCATCTTCAGCGAAGCCTCGCCACTCAAAACTTCGTTTTACCTTTATTAATAAAACATTTTCGACTCAGTGTCAAGTTTCGACAAGATGTCAAGTTTGTGGCTTTAATGCGAACTTGATGTCTTTGAAGTTCCTCCAATTTTGTTGACAGTACGTTCAGTCCAGTCTCTATTTATAGAACGAATCGATAGTGTTTCTTATCAGTTACCGGTTGTTAAATTGGCAAAATAATGCAATTACGTGCTGCGTAGGACTCGCTTCCTTATTATGTTGAAAACTAGTTATCGGCTTACTGATATTATTAGATACTTCTTGTTTAATACCTCCTTCATCTACATCCTTGGAAACGATTTCTAGGGCTATTGTGTTGTCCGTGGCAATGTTTTCGTATGTTTTATTTTCCACCTGAAAGTTCATGTACAGTCAGGGAAATCAATTGTTTATCAAATTGTCACCTTACGTAAATTTTTCGCGTTAAATTCATTTCATTCAACTGTCAAAGAATGATAGTAGTGAAGTGATTTGAATGTACGGAAAATTAAGTTGATTCTCTCGACTTTACCTAGTTCGAAACCAGTTCTAAATCTTATTTTCTTTTTTTGATACATTTTCTCTTTTCCAGTCAACACTGGCCCAATGGCGGATAGCATTCTGGGTATGCTTCGCAGCGCTAGTAAGCACAAACGTAGTCTACATCTTCTGCGCGGATGGTAAACAGCAATGGTGGGATGACGTCCGACAGTACGGGTACCCTGAAGACTGGAAGCATGGGCCACTAAAGATGGCCAATCAAGACAAAGAGAAAAACAAAGCAATCGAAGCAAGAGACTCTTCGAAATAAGTAATTCAAGTTTTGTGATTAGAACATTTTGAGACCACAGATTATAAAAATTAAGCTTATTCTTTTAAAAAAAATTTTTGTTTGTAAGTTTGTTACAATTCGAGTTTTAATGTGCACTTTTAAACTCATCATCGGTATTAGAAATATAACATAATTTCTTGCCAAAATGGCGCTGATGAATGCAGATGTGAATAACATTTATTTTATAAGACTTACGCAGTGATGAAATGGAGAGAAAAAGAAAGTGAAAAGAAATAAGAGAAAGAGTATTCTATTCTAAATGCAATATACCTACTGCGTTTTTTATGTTAAGAGTGCATTCACCATTCAATTTTGTAATCTACTTATGTTATGAAAGAAGGTTTTTAAGTTAACTTAATTAGTTATAAGTAACTAATGTGATTAGCTAAGTATTATAGCAATGTAGTTGATATTAATTGAGACGAAGAGTGGAAGTTTATTAATTTGAGGCCCTGGTTTAATCAGGCCGAAGGCTGAGAAACTACACCGTGCCAATCCATAACGAAATAGGTGCTGTCGTAAATAAAAGGACTTGGCCTAGAATTTTAATTGCGGTGCGACTAGTTAATAGGGATGTGTATTCATTTGGTTTGAATGACGATTGGGTTTTAAAGCGGGTTTTTATACACCAATTGAAATTACTGTTTATACGTCGTCGATATACCAGTGGCGAGGCGTTGGAATGTACAAAAATTTAATACGATTTCTGAAATTACTGTTTATACGTCGATTGAAAATTGGTTATACCAGTGGCGAGGCGTTGGATATATGAAAATGAAATACGATTTCCTTCGGTTTTTATTTTTATAGCGAAATCTACCATTGTTTTAGGTAGCTTACTTACTTTGGTTAGTATTTAAATTAAACCATCAATCCAAAAATTTTAAAGGGTTTGGATTTTTTTGATTAATTCCGTATAATTTATTTACTTTAACAAACTTAAATTTTATATCAATGAATTTGTTGATGTGCCATCTTAAATCCGCGAAGTTGCATTAGTATATAAAATATATTTTACACATCATTGTGCATATTTATTTTCATTTGTGAAAGTATTCATTCTTTCAAATAATTAAGCTTCATTCCAGTTATAAATAGATTTTAAGTGTCGTTTTTTTTTAAATTTTACATCTTATCTCGAACTTAAGCTTGTTTGTTGAGTAAAATGTTTTTGAAGTGAAAACTTCTTTAGACGCACTTAGCGCTCTTTCTGAACAGTGAATGAAACTGAACCGTCACGCTCATCGGTGACGCTGAATCACGTATACTCGACTCCAGTCGTAAGTTTTCACTTCTATCGTGTCATCATAAGCACACTTTTTTATTTTTTATTTTGACAGTTTTTGAAACATTATTAGAACAATTTCTTAAGGGCCTTAGCACATCTCCGCCGCGAAACCGCGAAACCACATGATGTTTCGCGGATGTTCCACTGATGTTCTGCTACTCGAGTAGCGGAACATCATGCGAGTCAGTTGAATTGAACTAAGTACTGCGGTATCGCTGCTATGGTTTCGCGGTGGAGATGTACTACGGGCCTTAAGTTAAACTTGTCATTATGTCTCCCTTTTTTATAATAATAAGTCGTATTAATTTAATAAGCAATTACTTTACGCAATTTTGGTTACCTATGTATATGCATTCAATGCATTGATACAACAATTGAGTTGTCAATAGCCATGTAAAATAATTTTAAATCTAGTTTTGTAAAATAGGATTTTTAAATAAATTTTCCTAAAGTAATTTGCAGCGAATGTGATAATTATGTAAGTAATAAATAGTTTAGCATACATTAAGTAGTTTAATAAATAATCATGAATTAACAAATGAATGAAATGTGTTATTTTTTAAATGGTTTAAAATAAAAATTGTTAAAACTATGCTTTGTTATTTTGCTACCCACTTTTAAAAGTTAAGTGAAGAAGCTTGTTCTGAGTAGAACGCCTGATGAAATTAATATAGCAATGAAGTTGTGAGAGAACTTTTAAGTAATAAAAGCTTAGGCGCCATCTCCACGGGCGAGAAAATCGCGGCGATAATCTCGACGTGCCACGGGCTACCAAATTCAATAGAAATTCTATGAATCAATCTTCACACGGCGATGTCATCGCGGCGATAATGTGAAGGCACAGCGTGACTATCGCCTCGATGCTCTCGCCCGTGGAGATGGCGCCTAAACGACTCCTAAGGCTAAGCGCGCACTACGAATTTTAATAGTTGAGGATAATAATCGCAAATCTGTAAACAATACCAATATACTAGAGCTCGCGCACTGCGGTAAAAAATCGCTTGAGAATTCGCTTCAAAAATTTTATTTTTCGTTTGCGATTTTATTTCGCAACGATTAAAATCGTAGTGCGTGCATGCCTAACAGACTGATAAATTATTTTGCCTAAATAATTTCTATTTTTGGATCCGTTTATTTATAAATAATGTAAATATTGAGGTAGAAAGTGTTACTTACTTACTTTGCTAGAATAAAACAGCTGACCGAAAAGATTTTGTAAGTACCTATTCAAAAATTTTCATTTCAGCTCGTGGACTCGATCTATTACTATAATTTCTGGTATAATCACAGATTAATACAGATGGGATACTCCGCAAAATCATTTAAATAAAAAGCGACTCTTGCTACGACACAATAAAGTGTAATTCAGTTCGCAGAACGTTAATTACCTTATACAGTTATATTCACCTACACATTGCCTATCTTTCTATCGCGTAACTCTTATACCTTCGGCGCGCGGCATTTCTACTGAATTAGCCCCGTGGACGGGGCCCGCCGTGTACTTGTAGCTTCATACCTAAACTGCGGAGTGTCCCATCTGATTAATCTGTGGCACAATTTAAGTTACAATTTCCTTACTGATGCTGTAATGTCAGTTGTACTATGTTGTACAGGAAAACCTGGTAAGTATTCACTGACGCGGTAGGTACCTAAATAGCAAGTTTGTAGTTTACAAATTAATCTTAACCATATAATATGACTTATGGTGAAAAAGGACCTTTCTTGTTCTTGCTGAATGAAAGTCGAAGGTGAAAGCGGTTGTGGTCATACCGTTAGTCCTAAAGTGACTCTACAACCTACAATGCACAGTGGTTATTTATATAATATATTTTCGAATTTAGATACAATTTTCGAAGGACCATTGAAAATTATTCAGTGGCCCTTTGAAAATTGTATCAAAATTCACCGTTTATTTATTTATATATTTTACTGTACACTAGACAATGCATGACAAAAAAAAATATAACACTACAAAACATACCTACAATTTCTGCGATCTCTTCCAGGCAACCTTGGGATGGACAGTGATTTCGTGGACATAAGAATGGGATTGTCATAGGAGCAAAATAATAAGTTTATAGATACAATATACTACATTAGATACATAGATATACCTCGTTATCTATACCGTTTTACGACTTTCATAGCGGAGTATTATAATATGTATCCCTTTATAGACTTTAGAAGTTATCTAATCGCGTATTTAAATCGAATATCATGTATTCTGCACCAAGTGCTGAGTCTAGTCAAACGGTGTCTGTTGAATAGTAAATAATCACTTAGCCTTGTCAATAGTAAATTATGTAAATACACTTTGCTGTTGTACTGTAATGAATGAGTAAATTCGTGTATTCAATTTAATAATAGTATATTGTTTTATTATTAAGTTGTATGTATTCCTGTCTTGCAGTGTAGAATTTATGGGTTGAATGTATACAAAGTACTATAAAACAAAGTCGTGTCTATAATGTGTGACCACTTAGTTCGTCTAAAGTACCTAGACAATGTATTTTATTGTGGTTTTCACCTTTTTGTGTGTGTTTGTGTGATTGTTTAGATCTCTTAAACTGAACAGTAGACCTTGATGCGGTTTTCACTTTATTACATGCATATTTGACAAAGATTTTGCACAGAAAAATCGATGTTTTGTTTTGTTTTGATACCTATGTTGCCATTGTGATGGAGGTCGTGGCTAAGTAATTACAGCCGCACGGGTCGATCCATCGGGTTAAGCTACGCTTGCCGGGGTTGGTCAGTGGATGGGTGACCATCTTTACATACCGAGACTCCTCCGTGCCTCGGAAAGCACGTTAAGCCGTTGGTCCCGGCTGTCATTCGTGGATCTTCGACAGTCGTTACGGGTCGTCAGAAGCCCGAAAGTCTGACAACCAGTCTTACCAAGGGGTATCGTATTACCCAGTTACTGTGTTGTGGAGGTCAGATAGGCAGTCGCTCCATGTAAAATACTGGTATTCAGCTGCATCCGGTTAGACTGGAAGCCGACCCCAACATAGTTGGGAAAAGGCTAGGCAGATTGATTGTTGCCATTGTGATAAATCTATACGGTGTTAACAACTGCCAATTGTATGCAATTGCTTTTAATATGTCATACAATCTGTGCAGTCGTTCATTGGGTTTTACAATGGGTCGATTTAAATAACAATATTATTAAAACATGACTGAACGATGCCTAAAATGTATTGCCTAATAAAAGCACACTGTTGGTTTTTCAACGCTAGGCTTAGCACCGTGTCGCGGATTGTCCGAAGGGGTTACCGCGGCCCTGGCATAGGCAACTGAAGGAACGCGGACTGACACGCCCTTCCCCTCCACCCAGAGCGGGAGAAGTTATTTGATGATTTCCCACCCTCAAAGAAAAAAAAAAAAAAAAAAAAAAAAAAAACAAAAAAAAAGCTTAGCACCGTGAGTTGAAAATCCAACAGTGCGGCTAAACAAGGGTTGCCATCCCCAAATTTTGAAAACCAGGATTGGAAGGTGAAAATACCGTTTCGGATTAAGATGAAGTATAAGAGCTGCAGTTAATAGCAATACGCAATGAAAACGGGGTTAATTAAATTCAATTTGTTTGTTTTTTGACTTTATTTAAACAATTTGTAATGCTTTCATTATTTTTATAAATAAAATAATAATAAAAAAAAAATTGTAATTAAAGTATCTTCAGTTCAAATTTAAAAGGTTTAAGAAATACCGATAAACGTAAGGACTTTAACAAGATGCTTTAAAAGACCCACGACGCTTCTTAATTCAGCCAGGACACTCTATGACATCCCAAAAAGCAGGATAGCCTGATCCGCATTGTTGAGTTTCCGCATCATCATAATCAGTGATTTTTAATTTCAAATCTGGGGGCACGGGAGTGCCCCGCCAAGACGAGCCAAGCGAAGCGCAAGGGCACTACCTACCTTTTCTCGAAGCACTTCGTCGTATTTTTGAACCTTCTTAAGTCGGGTTTGGATTATACCAGATAAACAAAATTTTTGGGATATGATGTCAGTTGTTGACTTATTAAACCTATAAAGTTTCAATTGCATAGCTCTTATACTTTAGATTTTATTGTTATCTAAAATACCCCGATTTTGTCACTGACTCACTGATGATCATAAAAATTCTTAGGGTACTTCCTGAAGTCCTAGAAAGCTTAAATTTGGTATGTAAGCTAGTATTAGTACACAAACAACAAAAAAATTCTAAAACTTGGAACTTTTAGCCCCTAACCCCTTAAACTAGGGGATGGAAATTTGTACCATCACATGGGCGCAAGGTGAAAAATGTATTCACTGTTCATTACTTTTCTGTTATACAATAGTTCTTGTAGTAACGAAACGGACAAGCCTCATATTTTGACTAAGGTGTAGAGTTTGTGACGTTAGGGCTTGGAGAGTTAGGGCGTGTAGAGTTTGAAGCTTGGCTCTACATGAGATCAGTTTTGTCAGTGCGAGCTATATGTGGTCTCGTCTTGGCAACATTTTACATGAAAATGTTTTTGGTGGGATTAATGAATACCGTAAAGCTTACCAATTTTATTGATCTTTAAATCAAGCTTAAAGAATGAGGCGTAAGCTGCCAATCTCGTAACCTAATTGAAGTTTATTGCCACGATTCAAATATTTTGCCTAACAACAAAAAATAATTCTAAGAATAAAAACAATACTAAAACCGTACGTATTATATTTATCACATATCCGTGACGAAATCCACTTTGACCTGTTGCGACACAATACGAGACTACGAGTAGATATGAATGGTCTTGGAAGGCATTAATTATAAACACAAGCACACTGACATCATGCACAGTAAAACACTAAATGATTAAAATTACTAGGTTGCGCAACCATACAGTGTAGTTTGCGTGTTGGTTGATCAAGCCTGGGAACATTATTGTGTAACCTGTTGTTGCCCGCGACTTTGTCTGCATGTCATCATTCTCCTGCCCTTATCCTAATTAGTTTGGGGTCGGCGCTGCAACATATCTTTTTCTTACAGTCAATCAATCCGCCTAGTCTTTTCACAACCATGTTGGGGTTGGTTTCCAGTCTAACCGGAAGCAGACTGAATAAAAAACGAATCCATGCGTCAGGTTCGTGAACGGGCGCTGTTGGTGGAGGCTGGGTCATACCTTAGCTGCCACGGCTTATTTTAATTTAAATTTTGAATTGTTTTTTTTTTATTACGGACGCTTTTAACGTTCATCGTTCTCACATGTATAATTTCAACATGAATGATGTAACAAATATTTTGTGACCATATTTAGATTTAAAAGAGTGTCCGTGGAGTTTCTTGCCCGTTCTTCTCCTTAAATCTACGTTTTGGAATGGGCAACTAGCTTCAACTTTCTGACTTACCTACTGACCGACTCTTTGACAATTTAAAAGTGCCTGTAATTGGTTTAATTGAAATAAAAAAAATAAAAATAAAAAATACCAGTATTTTACATGGATCGACTGCCTACCTGACCTCCACGACCCAGTAACTGGGTAAGAACCCCCCCATCACTGACCTGCCCTTAGTAAGACTGGTTGTCAGACTTTCGGGCTTCTGACTACACGTAACGACTGTCAAAGAGCCATGAATGGCAGCCGGGAGCAACGGCTTAGCGTGCTTTCCGAGGCACGGAGGAGTCTCGTTATCTAAAGATGGTCACCTGGTAGGTTAACCGGATGGACCGACCCCTGCGTAGTCCCTTTCTAGCCATATCATCTTTCAAAAGTCCATCCATCGTTTATTTGGTCTTCCCCTACTCGTATAGCCACATTCACAATTAAAAACTGACTTATCTGTTTCCTGACGACATTTTCCTCATTTCGCCGCATCACAGTCACTTTCAGACTTCCTCATAGATAAGGTGTAAATTAAAAAAATCTTTTTTACAAAAAAAAAACCGACTTCTAAAAAAACACTACAAATTGAAAAATAACTTTAATTTCGGAAGTCGGTGTCTTTGGATCTGTATTTTAGGTTTTTGCCCCCGACTTCCGAAATTAAAGTTATTTTTCAATTTGTAGTGTTTTTTTAAAAGTCGGTTTTGTTTTTTGTAAAAAAGTTTTTATTTTTCACTTTTTAGTGGGTCACTTTGTAATTTATCTAAGTTACAATAAGCCATCGTCAACTGCTCATCACGTTTTACAAAATATTGCTTTTCCCGATGCAAGGACGTTAATTGTTGAGGAGTTCTCCTAGTAAGAACCAGGAGAACTGGAGCTCATGGTGAAGTCACCATCACCATTATGCATTTTGATGAGCATAAACCATATTAAAGTAATCGAATCGCAACCTGTGATATACTTAGATATAATTGAGCATTTCCGATGGCCATCT
Organism: Cosmia trapezina; assembly: GCA_905163495.3. Taxonomy (NCBI): domain Eukaryota; kingdom Metazoa; phylum Arthropoda; class Insecta; order Lepidoptera; family Noctuidae; genus Cosmia; species Cosmia trapezina. The sequence goes on from LR991030.1 coordinate 11,016,322, forward strand.
GTGGTCTTCATCATCAGTTCCAGTTCACCAAATGGTACTTTCCGAGAACAAATGCACGAGTTACTATAAAAAATACCGAAATCGATATAAGTGTGCCCATAAAATTTGAGGGTTTCCCTCGATTTTCATGGGATCCCATCATCAGACCCTGAGTTGATGATCATGGGACCACTTGGGAAGTGTACCCTATCGAACAAAAAAAGAAAAATCCAAATCGGTCCAGCCATTTTCGAGTAATCGGGGAACATACATAAAAAAAAAGGTTCCGACGAATTGAGAACCTCAAAAAATGGCGTTATGCGAACATAAATTTAGGGAACAGCTGAAATTTTGTTCGCGATTTCAGTTTTGGTCCCATAGTAAAAGTTGTTCATAATGATGAGTACAATGATCCTTCAAGAGATTGCACGTTATTGAAGTTACACCTTGTATACTAATTATTTCTTAATCTATCCATTCGCGTAACACCACACATCCCTCTTAACAGCCTGCAATTGCCTTTCATTCATTCCTTTTGTGGCCCAACATCTGTGTGTGCTGTGTGTGTGTGTGTGTGTGTGTGTTTTGTGGATCCATACAAAACGTCTGCGTGTCCAGGATGAAAAGTAGCAACTTCAAATTCAAAACGTTCAGTGGTTTAGGCACAGATTAATACAGATGGGACACTCCGAAAAATCATTTAAATAAAAAGCGACTCTTGCTACGACACAATAAAGTGCAATTCAGGTCACACAACGCTTCATTACCTACAGTTGTATTCACCTATAAGATTAGTTGCCTATCTTTCTATCGCGTAACTCTTTCTTATACCTGCTGACTCGTTAGGCTTGTCTTCTTTTACGACGCGGCGCGTGAGTGAGTATCGAACTAACGTGCGAGCCGGCCGGTGCGCGAGCCCACACTGAATTGACCCAGTGAGATAAATAAAAAATAAAATAAATAAATAAATATCCTTGGACATTTCACACAACGCCATCTAGTCCCAAGCTAAGCCACCTAATGCTTGTGAGATGAGCCCGCCGCATACTTGTAGCTTCATACCTAAACTGCGGAGTGTCCCATCTGTATTAATCTGTGGTTTAGGCGTGAAATAGTTACTTTACGTTAAATAGTTACGTTGCCAGACAGACATAGTTACTTTCGCATTTATAATATTAGTACATAATTAGAATGGATGTGCCCCGTTGGTCTAGTGAGCTAGCGCTACTGCTGAGCATGAGGTGCTGGGTTCGATTCCCAGGACGGGCAAAATGTTAATGGGTTTTACCATGAAGAATTTCTCAGTAGGAGCCCGTTGTAACGATTACCCGGGTGATGGCAATAGGCTCGCCCCCTATTACATGGGACCTGGCAGAATGTGGGTGTACACCTACTACCTATAGGTACACCTCTGCCTAACACTTCGGGGATTACAGGCATGATGCTATGAGTCATGTAGTTTGGATGTTCACATTAACGCAAACACACGCACATTTCTTCTCGTGTATGTGAGGTTGATTATTTTTTCTCATGGTGTATATTTAGGGGTGAGCCTATACGTGTTAATATTCTTAAGGGCCCCACACATTCTTAGTCCGCCGGTGGATATCAGCCTGTCAGTTAATCGCTATTGATCACAGACTCACAGTTCCTTTTAAGGTTTTAGATTGATGACCAATGCCAGTGATCCCAGAGGATGTGGCCTGTTGCTGGCGCAGGCCTGCATCGACAGGTATCGGCCGGACAGTCCGTGATCTAAAGGCCAAATCGAGAAAGCTCGTAGTCGGCCGGCGGGCGGCCGGTGCTGCCAATTTAAGGACTTTGTCACATTTGGACAAGGAGTTCATGCGACATTTTGACATGAAAAGCGACATTTTATTTCGACTTAGCGATTCTGATCATGATAAAAATAACGTTTTTTTCGTAAGATTATCACTTTGTGAACTGACACGAGAGAACCTGGTGACAATTACGCTCAGCTCCGGTAACTACCGCTTGCAAGGGTGTGGACACCAAACCGCCCACTGCTGCTGCTGCTATTCAGCCCACTGGCCGGCGGGCGATATTGAAACTGCTGGCTCCCGCCTGCTTGTTTGTGGACCCACAGCCGGTATCGACCATTGCCAGCAGGCAATAATTGCTGTAGTCTGTGGTCTATGCAGGCCTTGGAAAGCAGGCCGCCTGATAGAACCAGAGCCTGCAGGCCAACTGTGTAATGTGTGGGGCCCTTTAGGGTTGATCATGATTCGGCGATAAAGGGCAAACAAGTAAAGTTGGCCTCGTAATGGCTTTAACACCCTAAGCCACGTTTAATTAATTAACTTAGGCTGATTGAGTACTCTATGGATATCTACTGCAAAGTGCATGTTTTAATGTTTACCTACTATTGATGATGGTATAACTGATATTCCATCCGTGACTTAGTTCATTATGATGGATGGAAACAGTATCCTAGCTTGATCTGCGTTCGAAGTTTAGTTTCCAAACACGTAAGCAATTAGTTTGTTTTTGTTAAAAATCTTTAATACCTTCACATAAAGTTAAGTTTGCGCTATTACTTAAGTAGGTACACATTTTTTTTATGACTCTTTCATTAATAGGTACCTACTAATCGTTCTAAAACTTACAAACTTACTTATTTACCTATCAGTTGATATTTATAAGAAAAATACTGTAGAAAGGCGGACTTAATGCCTTTGGCATTTTCTACCAGTCAACCTATACGAGATGTAGAGACAAAACGTGGCAGCTGCAACTTATGGGTTAAATAACCCGAAAAAGTATACTTAAATAATATTACATAGGATACATACATAGGTAAATATAAACAAAATGAACTTAGTCAGGAGAAATAAGTGGAAATATAAATTGGAAACAAGGACTTGAAGCCAGCAGTAGATAATAATAAAAATACATACTAATAAAAAAAAACCTACTTGTTTAAGAAAGCTTTAGAGTATTCAAATAACACTAGTCTTCACACTAGGATTCCCTGTGACGTGGAGGTCTCCTTCGTCCTACAAGATTAGGTACATAGTGAGTAGGTAAATACATCAATCAATAAATGTAAACATGTATAGGTATTGTAATTTGTATACATGTGTAGTGTGTGATGAATGTGAGAACAAGTCAATACATTATACAACAAACCAAGGTGGGTTTGGTTCACTGAATAGTACAATGAGATAAAATAATGTCTAACAAACCTTGCGAAATACACTCATCAACATTTTCATGTCGGCTATATTTCGCGCAGGGACAGAATAAGTACCTACTTTTGTTAGCCAAAGTCAATAAATTACGAAGTAGACACATACCTCACGTTTGCTGATAAATTATTCATACGTATATAAGGTAACGTGGTACCTACTACGGAAACAAGTTTTTTTGTTGTTCTCGTAGTTGCTAACAAATCTCATTTTGAAAACACTTTAAACAAGGAGACACGTATGACATAGGTACGGGTAATTTTGTTTTAGATCCCATCGTCGATAAGTTATATTACTAGTCCGGGCGTTTGCGTTGCAAATACAAATGTCATAGTAAGCCGGCTCATGTTGACATGGTTAATTGATCTTGTATGACTGATAAGTGAACCGACCGTCAGCTGCTCAAGTAGCGGTGGGTTTGGGTGTGAGAGGATGCGAAAGTTGTAAAAAAAAAAAAAAAAAAAGTCATAGTACGCCGGCTGAAACCTTTTCACATACATAGTTGACATCATACTGAGCTGAAAAAAAATAGTCAGCTGCACTGTGGAAGGGGGAATATGCGTCAGCTGCTCACATGAACTTGTAAAAAAACACGTAAATACAAAAGTCATAGTAAGCCGGCTGATGTTGACATGGATAGTTGATCTTGTATGACTAATAAGTAAACCGACCGTCAGCTGCTCAAGTAGCGGTGGGTTTGGGTGTAAGAGGATGCGAAAGTTGTAAAAAAAAAAAAAAAAAAAGTCATAGTACGCCGGCTGAAACCTTTTTACATAAATAGTTGACATCATACTGAGCTGAAAAAAAATAGTCAGCTGCACTGTGGAAGGGGGAATATGCGTCAGCTGCTCACATGAACTTGTAAAAAAACACGTAAATACAAAAGTCATAGTAAGCCGGCTGATGTTGACATGGATAGTTGATCTTGTATGACTAATAAGTAAACCGACCGTCAGCTGCTCAAGTAGCGGTGGGTTGGGGTGTGGGAGGTTGCGAAAGTTGTAAAAAAAAAAGTAATAGTACGCCGGCTGAAACCTTTTTACATAAATAGTTGATATCATACTGAACTGAAAAAAAAATCGTCAGCTGCACTGTGGAGGAGGGAATATGCATCAGCTGCTCGCATGAACTTGTAAAAAAACACGTAAAATAAAGTTATGGTACGCCAGATGAAATGTAACTAGGTGATTGTTTAAATAATTATGAGTATGAAAAATCATATCGACGCGCGGGGCAATCTTCCCCCCGTGTAAATCCGAGCTACGCCAGCATTTACTGCGCACGTCGTACATAGCGCACCTTTGGAGCCATGCTGACATTGAAGACCCTTCTCAATTGTCGCCCACTGACTGGGGAAGGGAAGAAAAAGAAGAGAAATATATCTTCAAATGGTTCGAAGCAGATCAAGTACCCCCATCAGTCACGAGAATAACGGATGATAGCAGCGAAAATATTGCCGGTATGGATTTTTTGTCAGTGACACTTTCTTTAAGCTAGTATATTTCTGGTAGCCTAATTTTAATGATTAAAATGTTCATTACAAGATGATGGTGAAGAGGATCGAGCTCAAGAAGTTGAACAAGATGAAGAGAACGTTTTAACAGAGGAGAGTTCTGATGATGATTTATCAGAGAACGATTATGATTGCGATACCAGTCATAAAGAATAATTTCTGCAGTCATTAATTTTTATATTTCTATTTCTTTACATTAAATGATTATATTTCCTTTTTACAGTCAATATTATTTTATATCATGCATTTCGTTTAAATATCCTAATCCTAACTAATATTAAAAATGCGAAAGTAAGTTTGTTTGTTTGTTACACTTTCACGCTAAAACGGCAGAACGGATTTGGATGAAATTTGGTACACGGATAGACCATGACCTGGAATAGGAGATAGAGTCTGTGCGGAAAGAGAAGCGGCGTGGCGTAAAATGGAACTAACATTATGTATGACTACTAAAAATTTCATCAAAACAATTATTAACACAGAATCTAAAAACATTATAATATTCTAACACAGCCTCATAATAATCTAGACGTTATATAATATCGCACTATAATGTCGTAACAGTGTTGACAACATCACAAATACGGTAATTAAGCACAGCTGCGCCACCAAATCTTAAGCCGCTTCTCTTTCCGCACTGACTCTAGGACACTTTTTATGCCGGTAGTATGTTCCCGTGGGATAATTTCCGAAATACACGCGGGCGAAGCCGCTGCCGAAAGCTAGTATAAAATAAAACAAGAAAAAAAAAACAAAATGTTTTCTTACGATATAGTTTTACACATGTCCCGACATTAGCATTTAATTACCACTATGCCGGTTGAAATTTGACAATATGATAGTTTAATAGTTACGTTTACAAAAACTATCAGTCAGCTGGGTGCGGGCAGGGGAACTCTGTCAGCTGGACCCTGAAAGGTACTGTGCATTGCTCGAATAATCTGTATCTTTACTGCGCCAGCTGACGGTCTTTCCACCGCTACGCACGCAGCTGATTGTTGTTTTCGTACTTTAAATTATTTAAAGAATCGCCTAGTTAAATTTCATCCGGCGTACTTTATTTTACGCGTTTTTTTACAAGTTCATGTGAGCAGCTGACGCATATTCCCCCTTCCACAGTGCAGCTGACGATTTTTTTTCAGTTCAGTATGATGTCAACTATTTATGTAAAAAGGTTTCAGCCGGCGTACTATTACTTTTTTTATTTTTTTTATTTACAACTTTCGCAACCTCCCACTCCCAAACCCACCGCTACTTGAGCAGCTGACGGTCGGTTTACTTATTAGTCATACAAGATCAACTATCCATGTCAATATCAGCCGGCTTACTAAGACTTTTTTTTATTTATTTTTTTACAACTTTCGCAACCTCCCACTCCCAAACCCACCGCTACTTGAGCAGCTGACGGTCGATTTACTTATTAGTCATACAAGATCAAACTATCCATGTCAACATCAGCCGGCTATGACTTTTTTATTTACGTGTTTTTTTACAAGTTCATGTGAGCAGCTGACGCATATTCCCCCTTCCACAGTGCAGCTGACTATTTTTTTTCAGCTCAGTATGATGTCAACTATTTATGTAAAAAGGTTTCAGCCGGCGTACTATGACTTTTTTTTTTTTTTTTTTTTACAACTTTCGCAACCTCCCACACCCAAACCCACCGCGGGTGCGTCAGCTGACGCTTGGTTTACTTATTAGTGATTCGAGAACTACTGAAAAAATAGGCAATCGATCGGCGTAAAATGGGTACCTGAAATGCAACGGTACCTCCCGGACTATACCTATTATATGCTGGCTAAAGAAGAGCCCATACTATCTCAGCTTTTTATCTCGCTCGCACGATACTGCTCGCGTAATAGTTTAGGTAATTGCTTTTTACGGTGAAAATAATGGTAATTTGAAAAAAAAAACTGACCTACTTTATGACTTAGTTAGTTCAGTGAATAAGCAAAGTTTCATGAATTTGAAGTAGTTTTTGAATACCAGCGGTTTATTTTTCGATTTGGAGGTAAATTTGGATTTCTATCGAGAAAATTTTATAGAATCGTGTTTTCGTCAAATATAGTACCTACTTAATATTAATCCTCAACTTTAGCATATATTTATTTCAAAATCAATGCTGCAGTATTTTCGACATAATGGAGGATCATGCTAAGCCATTTGAGGTAGTATTAGGCTCTTAACGCCTCAAGTGTCGAATGCACCCCATGTGTGCATAAGGAAAAACCTTAATATAGTGGTATAGAAGCTTATATCGCATATATATATACGTAAAAAAACATCATCCGATGGAAAACATATCCTCATCAGTAGTTGTGAACCTATAGGGTTCGCAACTAACCCCCAACCCCCCCCCCCCCAAGGCTGGGGTTTTGGGTCTAAAAATAGCCCAAACTCAGACACGTGAGGGGTTAATTAATATTTTGTATCATCATTATTTTGGTCAAGATACTGTGTAACCGTTTGATTAACTATTATGAACTCTTAAAAAATAATGAAGATCTAAATTTTATTTTTTTGTTAATCTGTGTCTATATGTTAGACTAATACTAAATGTTAAGTAAAATTTGTTAATTAACTATATGGACACTATCTGAAAAATAAAAGTATTTATTTATAGAACAGAAAAAATGGACGTAGGTAGATCGTCTACAATTTGTCTCAAAATGGAATCAAATTGCTGAGTAACAAACTCTATAAATAGCACCATGTTCTAATAATACCAGAGGTAGACACCTGCTCGACCTCTGTCCGCGATTAAATTTCGATGTTGTTGCTCCCATGACTCCCACTCATTTTCCCTATGACTCTAGTCATACCCCGGACGTACTTGATGTAGCGCTCCTAAAGAATATCAACCTTCGGTTGGACTCTATAGAGGCGATACATGAACTATCGTCTGATCACCGTCCCGTTATTCTAAATCTGGTCCCCCGCATCGGTCGCCCCGACCCCTCTCAACCCCCTCCCTCCCGAATAGTGACGGACTGGAGGAAAGTAAGCGAACGTCTGAAATCCTCCACGTCCCTACTCTTAGACTCCATACCTGATTATTTCGACTCTATCGCTGACACGACAGCTGCGATCGACTCATTCACGGAATACGTACAATCAGTCATGAACGATTGTTCAAGGGAAGTTCCAGCGGTGGATGATCACCGCTGGAAGTTGCCTGACGATGTACGTGCGTTGAATGAGAAGAACGCTTTCGATGATATCGACAAGGCTGAATGCCTTGCCGATAGTCTTGAGGCCCAATGCTCTCCCAGCTCTCAACCAGTAGACCAAGCTCACCTCTCTGAGGTGGACGCTGAAGTCGAACGTAGAGCCTCCCTTCCTCCGGTTGAAGACCCTGATTGTCCCCTGCCCCCCGTCACTCCAGACGAGGTGCACGAGATAATCAAGGCTCTGAAACCCCGTAAAGCCCCTGGTTCAGATGGAATGACCAATAGGGTCTTCCAACTCTTCCCTGCCCGTTTGATAATGCTCTTGACCATCATCTTCAATGGTGCCATGAGTAATAATATCTTTCCTCAAGCCTGGAAACAGGCCACCGTTATCGGTATTCCTAAGCCCGGCAAGCCTAAGCGCGAGCCCTCTAGTTACCGCCCCATTAGTCTGCTCAATGTCCTTGGCAAAATCTATGAGACTCTTATTTATAAGCGACTCAGGGATTATGCTGAGACAAAGGGCCTTATTCCTAACGAGCAGTTTGGTTTTCGAACCCAACACTCTTGCGTACAACAGGTCCACCGTATAGTCGAGCATGTCAGCGCTGGTTTCCAGCGCGGTGCGATGACTGGTGCTGTTTTATTTGATATATCGAAAGCGTTTGACAAAGTCTGGCACAACGGCTTATTATATAAGCTTTACAAACTTGGTGTGCCAGATCGTCTCGTGCTCATCTTACGAGACTTTTTGTCAAACCGCACCTTTCGCTATCGTATCGAAGGAGCGCTTTCCTCTCCCCACCCTATTCGCGCAGGGGTCCCTCAGGGCTCTGTGCTTGCTCCCTTAATTTTCACACTTTTTACTAGCGACATCCCGCGTAGCGAGAGGGCACAGTTTGCTCTGTTCGCAGACGATACGGCCATCTACTACAAGGGCATGGTTCGCGACTCGATCTCTCGCACTCTCCAAACCGCTGTCGATGCACTCGCCAAGTGGTTTCGGAAGTGGAGAATCGAAGTCAATCCCGATAAAAGCCAAGCTGTTCTCTTTACGAGACAGCGAAGCAAAAACTGTAAACCCCCCCGCCCGATCACCATGTTTGGCAAGCCGATCCCTTGGGAGAAGCGAGCCAAATATCTAGGTGTGACGCTCGATGAGCACCTTACGTTTTCAGAGCACATAAAGAAGGCTCGTTCGCGGGCCTACTTTGCTCTTGGTAGACTCCATTCGGTTATGAATGCACGCAGCAAGTTGTCCCTTAAGTGCAAGTTGCGTATTTATACAGCGTGCATTCGCCCCATCATGACCTTTGCGGGCCCAGTCTTTGCTCACGCAAAGTTCCACCACATCCATAGGATGCAGACCCTTCAAAACCGTTGCCTCCGAAAGGTAACGGGAGCCCCCTGGTTCGTTCGGAACGAAAACCTCCATTTAGACCTTAGAATCCCGACCATCCGTCAATTCTTGAAACGCCTTTCCAAGCGTTTCTTTGACTCTGCCGCGAAGCACCGCAACCCTCTGGTTGTCGCGTCCGCTAATTATGTCCCCTCTAGAATCAGTAAAGTCCGCCGTCCGCGACTTGCACTCTCTGAACCTGATGACCCTATTACCCTCCTCCAGGAAAGTAGTAGTGCTACTAGTACTCTAGTACGCAAACACAGATCACACAAATCATCATTCCGACCTCGCCGCCGAGGTCCTCCGCGTAGACGAACTTCCCTTGTAAATGTAAACTCATCTCCCTTGATCGGTAATAACGAGCCAGCTGGTGGCGTAGCTGAGCCTGTAGCTTTAAACTCCCCTGTTAATAATAATAACCCCGATTTGAGCCAGCCAATTGTTCCTTGCTGTCCTCTCTTAGTCAGCGACGCCCTAAGCCGAGGTCCGTACCCCACAGGGGGTGCCCTTAGTGCGCAGTCGCTTAGTTTATAAGTAAACATGCCCCTGGCTGGAGGCTTTGAGTTCGCTTAAGGCACCCACAGGATAGTCCGGTTAAGCAGTCTCGACCCCAAGTGATCACACTGCGAGATGCCATACGAAAAAAAAAAAAAAAAAAAAAAAAACATTATAAGGCTACGTCCTAACCAAAAGCGATCGCCGCGTGAATACGCGATCGTTGCATAAACTCCGTTCACAGAACTCGAATGCGTCAGTCGTCACACAAAGCGTGTTCAGGTTTTCCAGCAACGTGTTCGCGCAATTTTTCTTCTATTAGGACACGCACGGCATACTGTGGATAGTAGTAGGTAGTTATGTAGGTTTTTTTTTCGGTTTAACTACATGGTGTAAAAAAAGTTGGCCAAGGACAAGTAGATATGTAATATCCTTATTGCCTTTGCCTGTTTCAAGGTTAAGGGGCTTCATTAGGGTTTCCTCGTTCCTGCTGGCTTTGATAGTCGTAACGGGTGAGTACCCGTTGAAGACCTTAGTAAGACTGGTTGTCAGACATTCGAATGACTGACAAACAATCTTACCAAAGACCAGTTTTACCCAGTAACTGGGTTGTAAAGGTTAGAAATACCGGTATTCAGTTGCATCCGGTTAGACTGAAAGCAGATCCTAACATAGTTGGGAAAAGGCTAGGCAGACGATGATGATGATCTACTGCTGGCATAGGCTTCTCGTAAGAAAGAATTCGATTCATTAATGTCTATAGTAACCACACTGTGGAAGGGTATAAGACACAAAACTTAATGCATATTAGTTATAATGTATGAATGAATCTGTGCGGTTCCGGTGCCTTAATTACATGACGTGTGACTCCGGATTTTTACTTTGTCATTTTGTTTTCATTTTCAATAATTGAATAACCGCTCTGAAATGATGCGCTTACATACATTCGATAATTGATTGTTATTTATACATAGGTATAGATTTGTTATTCTCAAAACTCGCAACAATAAAAACAAACATCAAACTAGGCCACGCTTTTTCCCAAATCGGAATATACCCGTAAATAGACTCAAAGTCAGACAGATAACCAAATCTGTCTACATACCGACCGATAAATCCGACAAGAAATTGTGTATCAATCATATTTTTGTACAAACAGCGATAAAGTTGATTGATTGGGACAATATGTATATACGAGTATATACGAGTATTGCCGCTATCAATGTTTTGGAGTAGCAACAAGGTTGTATGAATGAACTAAAGCCAATGGTTATTAAGGAGATGTTGATTTGATTAGGTTCTGTTATACGAAACCATTAGCTCTTGTCGTGGTAGGTATAAAGATTAGTCATTTAGCAAAGCAAGTCGGTGGTAGAACAATATAAAAATGGTCAGTAGGGAAACTACGAACAAACGTACGAAATGGCACAAACACAGACGTGCGCGTTGACGAGACCCCTAAGCCTTAATAAATATACAAGGTGTAACATAAATAACGCACAACCTCTTAAGGGGTCACTGTACTCATCATTATGAACAACTTTACTATGAGACCATCTGAAATCGCGAAAAAAAAACAGCTGCTCCCTACATTTTGACGAGTTTGATGTAGATCAAACTCGTCAAAATGTAGGTATGTAAATGTGCGTTATTTGTGTTACACCTTGTATACTGAGAGCACCACGACATGGGGCCTGGTTGGTGCACGCGTGTGTATGAGTGTGACGTTTCGACCGTGTGTAGGTACGTAGTTTCCTTGCTGTCCATACATTTATTGTGGTGGTAGCGCAGCTGACTGTGCAAGGATCCTAACGTGGCAAATGGTTTGAGATTTTTTGTCTAAAGTCACCACTCCCGAACCAAAGTAAAATCTAAGGACCGATAAAATTAGACCAAACCTAAGCAGCCACGTTCTAGTTCGGATCATTCGTCCATGGCCATAAGATAACCCTCCGTGACCACTGACGACTACCAAGTTGATTGGACTCTTTATGACCAACATTTTTTGCGGTTGTAAAGTCGAATAGGGTGAAACGTCAAGTTGTTAGACGACTGTATTTAATGTGCTGTTGACTTTTGAATACTAAGCACAGTAAACAAGGTTTTGTATCTTGTAACCAGGAGAACAAACAGTCATATACGAAAAGATGTCGAATTCCATTCGTTGTTGGTTGAAAATGGCAATGAGTTGAAAATGTCAAGTGTGATTGATTAATAAACATTCAATCACACTTTACCATCTGAATGGATTTGAATGAAATTAGGCATACAGGTCAAACATCACGCACTTTTTAGCCCAGTATTTCGTTCCCTTCAAGTCTTCAGGTCTTCAAGGCCTTGGGATTATTTTAAATAAAAAATAATCCCAAGTGGGTAAAAGAGTAATGATTCTGAAGTCACTTCGTTCACGGTTTAAATTAATTTTCTTATTGTTTTCGTTCGTACGTATTACAGCCAGGAATTAAATTTGCGGTCGGTAATGGGAAGACTTGCTCGTTGTCGATCGATCGATGCGCTGAGCTAAGATACTTCTTGTCCCTTCGAGGATTGAATGTATTTTTTTTGTTTTCTAGGAAAAAAAATTTTTCCGCCATCTTGGCTTAAATGAGTTTCTTTTTTCTAATTTCAAAGAAACAAATTTTATTTTGCAAACTTTTGCTAACTCAGAAAAAAATACAATTTATTCGATATTATTTTTCTACTGTTTATCGGTGGCAATCTAGATAGAGTTGGCTCAAAATTTGGCTACGAGTTCAGCACTTTCAATAGCGTCATTACCTATGTATTTATGTCTGTCCAAACTCGAAATAATTAACAACATTGTACTCGTTATTTGTGAATAGTGGGTACCTATTATAAAGAAAGATGTTTACTGTAAGGGATAAGGGATTTTACGTTACACAGTATAAAACATAAATTCGCTTTTCGTATCTGTCTGTGTCACCGCTTAGAAGTCATGGTACAGAATGTATTTTGATAGTGTTGTCACCATCATCTAGAGAATTTATTCCGGAAGGTTTATGTGTACTTATAATATATATTTATTTGATATTTATCTTAGATATAGCACAGAAATTGTGAAGTTTTGAAATGTCGGCACTTCAGTAGATTTCAGCCAAAAGTAAGGGCGGATCACTAGGCTATATAAATAAAAAATAATAGCTAAATGTGTTGCTAAGCGCAAAACTCAAGAAAGGCTGGACCAGTTCGGCAATATTTTTTTCAAATATTTTTTGAAGTCCGAGGAAGATACTTATGTAGAGAAAAATTGGAAAAGTTGTCGGAAAAATTGGAAAATTCGGGAAAACAGAAAAGTGCATTTTCTATGGAAATTTGCACAGGACAATATCTGTTGGTCAGCTAGTTAATCATAAAACTCATAAATTATCTTCTGCGCTAATTAAAACTGATGGAATAATATTACCTTTTATTATTATTATCAACTAGGTACCTACTGTGAGCTATTAATACCTCACAATTAGGTCAAGTAGCATTAAAGTATGATCTTTAACCCGCACTTACTATGAAACGCGATATGAATGAGGTAAACCGTGTGTCATTCATAAGACTCACATTGTGATAGTCTAACTAGGGTTTAGGTAAATCCCTAGTTTGCAAACAATGCAGTAAATAACTGATTGACCTTTTGATATCTGAAAGGCATTGTAATGTGTGCGCTGTCTTCCAATAGAGAGCTAGGTATTTATTTTTTAGTTAGGTACGAATAGGGCAAAATAAAGACGTAGAAGTGCTTACTGCAACTAAAAACACCAACCAATTAGGTATAATACATAATAAAATTATACGATGTACATATATCTATACTAATATTATAAAGAGGAAAGATTTTTCTGTTTGTTTGTTTGTGCCGAATAAGCTCCGAAACTACTGGACCGGTTTTAACCATTTTTTCACCAATGAAAGCTAAATTATCAGGAAGTAACATAGGATGTAATTTATTTAAAAAAAAAACGAAGTAACGTGACACGAGGTCTGACGAGGTATAGGATATATTTTATGTTAAAACAAGAAATGTCGCGCGAACAAAGTCGCGGGTTGAAGCTACTAATATGTATAGAAATAGGAATTTCTTTCGAATCAAAATCTTTCGGTTTGTGATGGAAAGTGTGTAAAGAAATTCACAATCCATTACTTACTTCATATGTTTGCAAAATTCGTCTGCTCAACAACGTAAGACGCCAGCAACATGCATCATGCAACACAAAAACAAGTTGCTGAAACATTTTTCCGTAACTTTGTTTCCCAATGAATAGGTACAGTCAGTGACATAAGCCGATTAGAACTTCAGTTTTTTAAATCTTAATTCGGAACAGGAGTAAGTTTTGTGTTCATTTAGATGATGTTTAAGAGTAGCAGGGCAGCTAACCGACTTTTGGCACTGATCGTAGCTTGCACTACAACAGTCAGGTTACCCTATTTCACATTACTCGAATTCTCATAGGCACAAACCGCACAATCCGTAGCTCTGAATGTCACAGTTGAACAAAATTTAAATTCAAGTTGAATGTGATAAGGATAACGTTTGATTCATTGACTAGCAGTTGTGATTACGATAAATTGTTTCAAATAAGGTTAATGTAGCCGCATTAGTAACGTAGATTATGAGTTTTACTGGTTTTAACTGCAGTGGATGACATAAAGTGGGTTGTACCTGCTATGGTTAACATAAAATATTAATTAAATACTGGTTTTTGTCTGCGGCTTCGTCCGATTGTTGATCGGGAATTATCTCATGGGATGATGGGAATATACAGGGATACAGGGAAGTTCTACAGGGATAGAAAGTATTCTCTATCCCATAGTCATAGAGAATGGACCTCAGATGGACTGAGCGTTCCGTATTCGTGGTCTAGTAATTTGCAGATCTAAAAGTGCAACAGAGACAAAGTGAATTTGTGGCCAGTAGTTATCTCTTTAGTAGTAGGCTTACATTCAAATATTGGCCGCAAATTCGCTTTTTATTTTTCTAAAGAGTGGTCACTTTTGTGAGGATAACTCTCAGTCCAATTCTCTATCTCTATGCGCCATCCTTATCATCCAGGTCATCGTTTATCCGTGTGACCAATTTTTCCAAATTCTTTCACCTGTATGAGTGAAAAGTTAGCAACAGTCAGAAAGAAATACTTAGGTACGCATTTATTTATTGAAAGTTTATGCACAAGTAAAAAAATACTGATTAAAGGCGGACTGAATGCCTGAGGCATTTTCTACCAGTCAAGCTGTGGGTGATGTAGAGACAAAACATGGCAGCTGCAACCACACAAATCTAAATTATTAATTAGATTTTTATGACTGCAACATGGGATAGATAACTCGAAAAAGAATAGAATAATATACATACATAGATAAATACATACATAGGTACATCACTACATAGTATAAA
This sequence comes from Cosmia trapezina, assembly GCA_905163495.3. Classification (NCBI taxonomy): domain Eukaryota; kingdom Metazoa; phylum Arthropoda; class Insecta; order Lepidoptera; family Noctuidae; genus Cosmia; species Cosmia trapezina. The sequence goes on from LR991030.1 coordinate 11,031,494, forward strand.
ACAAAGTCGCTTCCCGCTTTCTGTCTGTCCCTAGATATGCTTAGATCTTAGAGCATAAATGCTCTAAGGCTTAGATCTTTAAAACTACGCAACAGATTTTGATGCGGTTTTTTTAATAGATAGAGTGATTCAAGAGGAAGGTTTATATTTAGGTATACCTAATAAACGCAGGCGAAACCGAGGGCAAAAGCTAGTAATAAATATAATAAACTTAGTCAGGAGAAAACGATGGGTTTATAATGTTAGTAATAGATACTAGTGTATATTCTCAAGAGTTTTTTTTCCTGCGATTCTTTACAGAAAACCTAACTAATGGAATTTATACTGCCAGCAGACTTTATGTTGCGAAATCAAATAAATAATTACGAATGAATTATGAATCTATGTAGGTATACTGATTGCCACGCTCATTTTAATGTAACACTTAGGTATGTCGGTAAGTACAGTCAACAACAAAAGTCGATTAACACTTGTGTTTTCTAAATCTTAATTATTGAGAAAAATACTTCATTAAAATCGGAACAGATGTAAATTTTAAAGAATATTAACACTTATCTAATAAATGAAATGCTAAAAAGCAGGTTAACGTATAATTTTTTGTTAATTTAGATGATGTCAAAAAGTAGCAGTGTTAACCGACTTCTGTTACTGACCGTACCTCCACCCACCAGTATGTCTTATGTACTTCGATTTAGTTTAAAGAATGAAGACAACAATTTTAAATATTCATGAGAAAATAATGACCTTCGGTTGAGTCAATATTTTTTGTTAAAGTTTAGTAGACGATTTAAGTTAAATTTAGTAAAACCAGTTTTGAGACCAAGCGAATTACGTCACTACTAACATTCCTAGAAGGACAGGCATGTTTAACAGATACGTGGGTCACACTGAAAGTTTTTAGAAAATAAAAAAACGGAATGATGTATAAATAAATTATAAAAATAAAATTAATAAATTACCTAAATTATTCAATTAAAATAGAGTCCAATTCCAATAGAGAAATAAATATTCATAGCTTCGCGTTTGAGTAGTCGTAGAGCTCTACAAGCTCTATCAGGAAACTAGACGAGTTTGGTTACTGCCTACTTATCTCATATCAGATGTCAAGTCCACGACATTAATTATTATCTGTTACGATTACCTCGAAATAAACATTATAAATAGCAAAAATGAAGTTAGAAGCTTAGTGATAAGTTATGTTTCGACTTTTCTTGCAATTAACAGTGGCTGAACGAAAAGATTAAGGAATTTTCAAATAGGTACTTATTGTAACACAATACCTCTAAACTGACCATAGCATTGTTACTACTACAATAATTATAAATAACAACAGAACTAAACGCAATAATAACGTAATTAACCTAATAAAACAACACTCGTTGAAAAACATTTCTGATGAACACCATCGTATACAAAGCGTATGAAGTAAGAGTGCGTAATCGTGTGAATATAATCGTAACGGATTCGCAATTCAAACGGGGCGGATCGGATGAGTATCACTCTACACTTTTCAATATCGCTGACCCCGCAACAGGTATCGCCAGTGTATAAAATTGTTTATTCCATTCAAGGCCGACAACCTCGTGTTGGCTGCGCGGCGACGGAACAGTTGACAATATTCGCTATGCGCCGGCGTCGAACACGCGGCCCGTAGCCTTAAATCTTGCGCACAATTGATAAATAAATACTCGAACAAAATATTACGCGATAAAGATCGCTAATTCGTGTCACTGTTCTCGCGTTTCTTGTTGAAGTCGCGTGTGCTGTTTTTTAACAATTAAAATAATGTAATGTGTCATTCTTTTTTCAAGTGTGTTTAGTGCGTATTCTTGGATTTATTCTCGATTAATTTTTGTGTAAGTTTAATTGATCTGTTTTAGTTGCGAAACCATCTGGCGATTTATTGTGCAGTTTATATTTATTTTATGAATTAATGTTTATGGTTTTCATTTGTTTAGCTTGGAATTTGTGCCTGTTTCATAGTTTTAGCACATTTTAGTTTGGAACGTGTTACAATATCAAGTTTGTAGAATACAGTGTGTTGGATCTCGTGTGCTTTAGACATTTCAGTTACGATTTCACAAAAACACTCTATACAACAAACTGAAGGAAATTAATTGAAGAATTTCTATGGAATAGTTTCTTGTGCCTCTGATAGAGTTGTATGTAATTGTCGCAGTTAATTAGTCATAGTTTTGCTTAGCAAAATAAGTTAGTAGGTGTGTAGGCATTATGAAGTTAACAAGTTAAAGTAATTAGGTACCTACCTACTTACATAAAACCATTTGATTGCTATTAAATCTATGAAGAACTTAATGCGAAAGCTCCAGGTAACCCGCGAAATTAAAATTTTCTTACGTTTTCTGCAATTTGCAGGTCAATATCAGGTTGTATGTTGATCTGAATATGATTCACAACCGTATCAAATCTGTATTTATAGAATTCTAATCATTCAAATCATCAAATACAACTCTCTAAGTTCATATACTTAATTGTAATGAATGACTAAGTATTTCATGAAGTCTTGACATTTAGAATTATACTAACTTAAAGAGTTTTATTACTAAGTAAATCTAATGATTATAATTTTATAAATACTTATTATGTTATGGTTCCGAACAACATAAAACCTAATACTATCTTGCAAATTGCATAAAACGTAAAAAAAAAAAATTCGCAGGCTGCCTGGAGCTTCCACCTTAAGGATATATTGAAGCGTGGTTTAGTTCTTTGTGTAAGTGGAATGGCGTTATGGCTGTCTAGTTTGACGCGAGTGAGATAGAAGACTGTGACGCGCACCGGAACTAAACCGCCGCGCTTCGTTTAAATAAAGATTTATGACTAAATGCTATATAGGTACTTCAATCAATTTTTAGCTTAGTAAGTTCTTAACATATTTAAATACCTTCGATTTAAAGGAAATTTTACTGCAATAAGGAACTGTTTACGTATATAATCGTTTATAACAGAAAATAGACGGTGCTAAGTAATCACGTTTCGGTTTTAGTACATACAACAGTAGATAAATTATATTCAAATAACAGATAGGGAAAATCCAAATGATTTAACCATACACATTTAGTTTTACACGAATTTTAAAAACACAAAACTATCGTTGTATCCCCTTATGTGAATAATGTTTCAAAATAAATAATTGTTATGTTTCAAGAATTGAATAAATAAAAGACCTAATAGGTAAGGGTTAGATCACCTAACATTTTATAACTTATCACTTTGAGGGACACTAAACGCCCATAAATATGCGTTATAAATCTTCTATTGTGTCTCGTTCAGAGGCTTTAAGTTACAAAAGAACAATGTTAAAATATCGTCGCTAATTTAACTAACTGACGTATCTGACATTTTGGACTAAGCCGATAGCCGACCTAACCATAGTAATTTGATACATTTTCCAAGTTGAATCGATCTGTCTAATCGGCGAATCTGTACCTAATCCTTACGGTCTCCATGATAATGCAAAAGTCGAGACCGATATATCTATAGTTTGCAAAAAAAAAAAAGAAGGTAAATAGTTTGCCCTGTAAAATTTTCGACTTAGATTAGCGACGATATAACTTATAGGTAGGTAAAACAAATCTATAGTAAGAAATAACAATAGGGTCTTAGTTACAGTAAACGTTGTAATTATCGGCATTCGGTACTTACATTGATATCGGACGTAACCTCGGCTCTTGAACTTTGCTAAAGGTCTAGGTTAGCCGCGATTTCAATTACTCTTTCATGTACGGTACAGATTTAATCGATAATATAGTTATTAAGTTAAGTTAACGTCCAAAGTCATACTAAAAATTAGGAAATGTTACCTTTTTAAAATATAAATACTTAAATGAGAACAATTTAATTTTGAACTTTTTATGGAAATATTATTAAATTAAATAACATTGAACCACCAATCGATATTAATAGAAAAAAAAATGCGTTACGTGTGTATTCATATTATTTTTTTCCCGTGTATTAATTCACATAAATACACGCTCAGGGAAATTAATTGTTTAACAAATTGACACACTACGCTAATTTGCCGTGTAATAACCATTTCATTAAACTGTCAAAGAATAATAGTGCAGCGACAAATTTTTCACAATATTTCAACTTTGTCCTCAAGCATCAGTCAATGTATATTGTATGTCATCACTATGACTGAACATTGTTTCCCATAATACAAGCTCTAGCTTAGTTTGGGAATCAATATCAGCATGTATTGTACTATACATTTCAATTGTTACCCGCTTTAGCCTGCAAAGTTGTGAATGTATCTGGTATCAATAAACAATTTTATTTTTTATTTATTTTTTATTTTTTATAACATTGTGTTTAGAATATTATAAACCATAGGGATGTTTCCGGGGTAAAAAAAATCTATTTAGTCCGTCACGCGTCAGTCAAATAATAAAAAAAATATTAGACACGTATTTTTTGTTTTATCACATTAATAAAAAAAACTTAAAACGCTTTAAAGCTGGAGAGCGAGGACTCGCTACGTCATAAACTATAACAAACTACGTATAAAATCAAGCAACGAGTGACGTCATGCCACATTTAAAATCAATGTATCGCCGTAATCTTTTGATTACGAAAAAAAGAAAAATACGTGTCCAATATTTTTTAATAATCGGAAAAAAAAAAAAATACTCAACATCTCTATAAGCTTGTAGTTAGTAAATAAACAATTAAGTTCCCTGAATTCACCTACTATGTATATACCTAACTATATTTAGGGCGGTTTTCACCAATGAAACTGAACGCGATCAGCACATCTAATCCGCGTTCAAGAGCTGTCCAGTGTCTAATGTTGTGAAATGTAATGTATAAGGTCCCATTAAAATAGGTGCACAAATTTTCACAGTGTGAACCCATGAATATGAACTATGGGACTAAATCTGAAATCGCGAAAAAAAAATCAGCTGTCAGTACATTTATCTACACCAAACTCGTCAAAATGTAGGGAGCAGCTGATTTTTTTTTCGCCATTTCAGATAGTTCTTAATCATGGGTTCAACTTGCAAAAATTTGTGCACCTATTTTAATGGGACCTTATATAGATTTCAGGTTTGGTCCCATAGTAAAAGTTGTAATATAGGTATATATTTTTTTTTATTTATTTAATAACAACCAAGTTATACCAACAGTTTATATTATACATATACTACTTATATTGACACTGACAGCTCTTGAACGCAGTTTAGCTAAGCTGATCGCGTTCAGTCTCATTGTAGACATTGTTCATCTACCTATAGATAGATAAAATCAGTTATGACTTTAAGAGTAGGTAATCTATCAATTAAGCACACTTCATTTTATTTCAGGACATCGAAAAAAAATTCGTAGAGTTTCGATATGGCTAATATGGAAGATACGGAAGCTCAGGTCCAAGCTCATAAGCTTCTCGGGCAGAAGACTCGGATCCCGCGACCACCTGACAACGGCCTTACGAGAGCTTTGCGGTCATGTGAGTATAGCTTTATTATTTTAGTGACAATGGCACCGAATTACCTGTTTAAAAACTAAACTAGAAAGTTGACATCTCTTACTAAACATACAACTAGAAAAAAAAAACCGTGACAGATATATAATAGTATAATCAGCCTTAACGTTCCCACTGCTGGGACCAAAGAGAATTTGCACCATAGTCATTGGCTGGGATACAGGCCTACTCTCTTCGAGAGGGGGTGGGCTGTAATCTACCATTCCGGCCCAGAGCGGGTTCGAATTTTCGCTTCTAGTAGCCGATTTGCTCACGATGTTTTCTTTCACCATTTTGGTATTATTCATATATTTATATTTATTCTTAGTTCATTGTTCACACGTGTGAACCGATAAAAGTGGCTAAACTCACGTGTTTGAGCTTATGAGACTTACAATTGCGAACAACTCATATAAATTCTCAAAAAATGAGGGGATCCATACAGGTACAGTACGGCCGACGTATCTTGGCGAGTCTGAACATAGGCTCTCCAAACTTTCGCGCATGTTCTCTCACTCACACTCGCCTCATGTCGCCATTTGATTCCTAAAAATGTTACTGCGCAGCGTTCTGCGCGAAGTTCGGACTCGCCAAGATACGGCGGCCGTATTGTAAAGGGGGGAGCGAAAAAAAAATTTTCACCTACTCTATTGAATGGAGTATCGTTGTTTATAGCTCATTATGTAGAAATACTAAATATTGTATTTTTTGTTTTAAAAAATATTAGAAAGAGGTGTGTTCCGAAGGATTTTTTTACTTCTCATTGACCTATGAACTGGGGTGATAATGTTTATGGCTTTAATGATTATAATTCTACATACTTTTTACGGTCCCGAATCATATTTTGATCAACAAACAACATACTGAATTGCAAATTGCAAAAACGTAAGAAAATTTGAATTTCACGGGCGCTTTCACCTTAAGGAAACAAGTGAAAAAATTATGAAAACTTCTGCTGTTCAGTTTTTAGCTTCTGATATAATCTTCTGAGTCAAAGTGCTTTAAATAAAATTGGTAAATTTTATTTACTTTTATGGACAACTTGCATTTGTCCAAACATTAAGCCAACAAATGTTTCATGAAAAAGGAGCTAATGTTATCTAAGACAGTTTCCCCGTATGTCTTAATGGATTTGGATTGCCTCCTACTCTCCGAGTTAAAAAAAAACTCTATAATATGAATAATAACACTGATATAATTACCTACTTAAACTCAATCAATCTAATGCATGGTGCTAATGTATCTTCGAAGCCACACAGCGGAGCCTATTAGATAATAAGTAGATCAAAATAATGCAATTAAAGTACTACTCGTAGTAGGTTTACCGACCGTTATCTGCGAGTGTGTAGTCATCATATTCTTTAGTTCATTATTGTTACTAAAGCGTGAAGATAAGTCGATTTTCTGTCATTGAGTCGTTTTAATTTGTTTTTTTACGACTGTTGCGTGCTGTCACTACATGGCAATATTTAGGTTAGTAGGTTGGTTGGTAGATAGGTGTGGTAGGGATACAGGACGATTGGTAAATGCATTCCTTGAAATAGATTATTTTATTAAAAAACAAATTTATAAAAAGAAAAGAATAATTTAATATTATAACTAATTTGCAACAATTTTGAGCCTGAGTAATTCATCAAGTCGTCCCACATGTTTACGGCCCATTAGGGACGACTTGACGAAAATCAAAATAAATAATATTTTCATTCTGCAAGTCGTCCCACGTTTCTTTTTGTGTGGAACTTTAAACTTTATCAACGTTTGGTACAGTTAGTAAGAAAAGATATAACAATATTTTTTTAAGAATTTTTAGTATATACTTTCGTTTTGTTCATAGATTATTTAATAGGTATTAAAAAAGTCAGTACCTTCTAAACCATTTTTTTCTAGATATGTTTAATTTTACACGCAAACGCACAAGTTCAAGTGTTATATACGAATGGTAGACATGTATAACTTTCGGTTATTATCAGGTTAATAAACAATGGTTACGTGCATCTATATATATAAAACAAAGACGGGTTTGTTACAACACTTATAACTCGAGATCGGCTGGACCAATTTTCATGGTTTTTGTTTCGTTGGATTTGTCTCCGCCCTGAATAGCAGAATACATTTTAAAAACAATGAAAACTTAAAGAATAAATAATTATGAAAATGAATCATTTTCCATTTAATTATGTTCCTTTGTTTCGTACCTGTGAAACATTTGTTTTCCTCCTGTCATCCTGTCAAATACTGTGATTGACATTTATGCATGCGTTCAGAAATTTATTTTGTGTAAACTATTTAAAAAGGGTGAATAAACTTTTGTCTGTATTTTTTTTAAAGAATTAAAAAGGTTGAAAAGTGTATTAAGCAGATTTGAATAGAAGTTCCTCAAATATTTATGCGTGCGTTCCTTGGTATCATAATTTTTTAACATCTTCTAATTGGTAAATCTAATTAATTATTGACACTTCCCGTGACCCAAGGGCTGGCTGTTACCTTGGCCAGAGAATTAGCATTAATTGCCATATAATGTGTGTACTTTACCAGTCGATAGCGATGCTGAGGAATTTTTCGACGCCATATTTTAGTTTTTTAATAGTTTTAGTTAGTTTAGGATATAATATTTTTTAACTGAATTTTAAAGTAAATTAATGTTTTTTAAATACTAAAACAATACTTAAATTATAAAATCTGCTCTATCACTTTTACTTTTGGCTATACCAAAAATCGGTTCTTATTTTTTCCTGAAAAGTTGAGTTTTTGCGATTTCAATTGTAGTCTCCAGGGACGACGAGCTAACGAAAGCAATATCCCTTTGAACTTTGACACATACGGCCTATCATACTATACTTACATAGAACGGTAGGGCAGGTAAGTTGTAACAAAACCAGCGTTATCTGGCCTCATATTCTATTTTATTTACCTCTGTATTAAGCTAAGCCAGCTCAACATAAAGGACGTGTGGCTTACTGTACCAACCTAGCTTTAATTATTTGGGGTCCCGATATTGTCTTCTTCTTCTATTACATCTCTATTAGCCGTCATCTCATTAGTCACTTCCTTTATAATGATTATTATTATTATACTATTTATAACTCAAGAACGGCTGAACCGATTTGGCTGAAAATTGGTGGGTAGGTAGCTTAGAACTAGGAGACGGACATAGGATCCTTAAAACAATCTGATAAAACGTGGTTTATCAACGGGTGGACCGATTTAGATGAAATTTTGTGTGTATGTTTGAATGCGTTCCTGGATGGTTTGAAAATACAATTGAACCTGGTAGGTGGCGCTGCAGTCGGGTTCTAGGATCGTTCAGACAGGACAACGTCTGTCGGGGCCGCTAGTAGAAATATAAAAAACAGTGGTTACTTTTGAAGTAAATGATGACAGGACACCCTATGAATAGAATGAAGGTACAAAAAATATTTTGTTTCACTATCAATGAAGCACACGAGCGTGACTTGGAGTATTTAACAAATATTATTTATTTTTTTTTGGAGTATTTTTTTTTTTAGTTGAAAAACATTTATATATTACTTTTTTCAAATAATAATACAATAATAGCCCTTTTCCTATATCCTATCTTGCTGTGCCCGACAGGGTCCACAATGATCTAAAATTTTTGACAGCGGCTTCGCCCGCGTGTATGTCGGAAATTATCTCACGGGAACCTTTAACCGGGATGAAAAAGTATCCTATGTCTTAATCCAGGTTATAAACTAGGTATCTGTATACCAAATTTCATCCAAATCCGTTTTACGTGATTGAGAAACAAACATCCAAACATACAAACTTTCACATTTATAATATTATTAAGTAAGATTGAGTATTTAATAGAATTTATTGATGTTAAAACGAGTTAGTACTTTCCGACAGAAAATGTTAGACTTTATTTAGTGGTTGTGGAACAAACTTTTACAAATTTATTTTGTGGTTTGATTTTGGACTCCGATAAATCTGTGACTCTGGTTGTGCATATTAGACTTGGATTTAGACTGAAATTGCTGTGTTCGTCGGAAACTTGTAGTGAGTACCCATCTTAATATTATATTAATAGTGTTAGGCACTAACTCCGTTTCGAGACGAAGCATACGCTAGCGCCCCTATCGGAAGACGGACACAACACTCACGGAGTAGATTCGATCCGCCATGATTATTTCTCTTGACCTACGGAACAGTAAATTACATTTGACTATTGTACGTAGCTTGTTTGTAATACGAATAATAAATCGGTATAGTAATTACAAGTATCCTTATTTGCGAACTACGTATACAACAACTTGGCGACGAGGATGATTACAGGATATAAAAAAAGTGAACCTACGCCAGCAAAAAAAAAAATACACGTGCGTGCATCGATTCGGTTGTAAGTTGTAACCTAAACGATTACATCAGTACCTAAACGAAGGAAAAAAATTTGTTCTCCCAAGTGTGTCCTCTGACCCTGCTTTCCTTCAATCCAGGGGTTCCAAATCCTGTGATGATAACCCGCTTCACAACCTTCCTTTTTTCCCTGTAAATTAATACGAAAAACAATGGACGGACAACTAGCGGAAGTGCTGGCTCAGATGATGGAGACAATGCGTGGGATGCAAACACAACAAGCAAGTCTACAGACTGCGCTCCTGAATCAGGGTACTAAAACGGTCAGTGGCATTAACTTACAACCGTATGATGAGGTAAATGAATCATTTACTAGTTACTTACAAAGGCTGCAAAACTACATAACCCTAAAGGGTGTTACAAACGAAACCACAAAACTTCAAATATTTTTAAATTGTATTGGTCCAAAGCATTACCAATTACTGAAAAATATCTCGGCACCGAATGCGCCGGAGTCGAAATCCTATGATGAACTCGTAAAAACACTAGGGAATCACATAGCACCTGAACCCGGGGAAGTGGCACAACAACACAAATTTTGCCTTAGAGCACAGCAAGAATATGAAAGCATTGCCAACTATGTAGCCGGTCTAAAGGAAATAGGAGGAAAATGCAATTTCATCTGCAATAGTTGCAAGCAAACCACGTTTGAGACGCATCTTCGAGTCCAATTTATCCGAGGGCTGCGTAATGCTGAGATAAAAGAAAGGCTGCTACAAGAATCACCAAATACAAAGTTTGAAGACATAATGAAAATTGCCATGGCCATAGAGACATCAAAATCAGAAACAAAAGAAATGGGACAAGAAGTACAACCCAATATAAATAAAATATCAGTAAATAAATACAAGAAAAATACATCAGCAAACAAAGAAAATACAAAGGAAAAAGAAATACAGTGTTTCCGGTGCGGTAAAAATAATCACACAGCAAATCAGTGTAGACTCAAAAAAAAACTGTTCTGTAAGAACTGCAAGACAAAAGGACATTTACAATCTGTGTGTTTTAAAGAACAAAAACAACTTGAAGTTGAAAATGATTCTTCATCCTATGACAGTGAGGAAGAAATATACGAGATACATAAAATACCGGTGGAGAATAATACACAAAATGATAAATTTAATATTGCGTTACACTTAAATGGAAAATTACATACCCTGGAATTGGATACCGGTGCAGCAGTTACTACATGCTCGACAGAATATTTCTACAAAAACTTTCCAGGCCTGAAACTGACAAATACTTCAGTAAAATTAAAAACTTACACAGGTGAAATAATACAACCCATTGGGACATGCAACATAAAAATTACATACAAAGATAATAAAGTACAAGGAAGAATATTTGTGATTGACAGAAAAGTGGATCCAGTTGTTGGAAGAGAATGGTTAAGAAAATTAAACTTACATTTTGAAGTTAATGCATTAAATAAAGAAGAGAATGATATAACTGAAAGAGAATTTCAGGAAAAATTACAGAACCTAATAGAAGAATATAAAGAATTATTTTCAGAGGAGATTGGAAAAATTAAAGACTATCAAGCCGCATTTAAACTGAAAGATGGAGTAGTACCAATATTTCTGAAATCGCGTCCAGTACCATTCGCCCTAAAGGAGCAAGTGGAAGCAGAGATAGACAGATTGGAGGATGCGGGAATATTAGAAAAAGTAACATACTCGCAGTGGGGCACACCTGTGGTTCCTGTAATAAAGCAAAATGGGAAGCTACGCTTGTGTGCAGACTATAGGGCTACTATTAACAAAAATCTCGAAAATGATAACTATCCTATTCCAAGAATTGAAGAAATATTTACAAAATTAAGTGGAGGAAAATACTTCTGCACTCTAGATATTAATCAAGCATACTTACACATGATGACAAACGATGAGACAGCAGAAATGCAGGCCATAAGTACATGCAAGGGCACCTATAAAGTAAAAAGATTGATGTTTGGTGTAAAAATAGCACCAAATGTTTGGCAGCGTTACATGGATCAAACCCTACAAGGAATAGACGGTACAGCATGTTTCTTTGATGACATTGCCTTACAAGGACGAACATACATGCAGCTGTTGCAAAGAATAAGAATAGTTTTCCAGAAATTACAGAAATGTGGACTACATCTAAATAAGAAGAAATGCCAATTTTTCCAAAGGTCAGTAACCTACCTGGGACATAAAATAAATGAAAAGGGATTACATCCAACTTTAGATAAAATTAATGATATCAAGAATAGTCCACGTCCTATTGATGTTTCATCTCTGCGTACGTTTTTGGGGATGATAAATTATTATCAGCAGTTTATGCCAAATCTGGCATCGAAGCTAAGTCCACTTTACTCTCTGCTACAGAAGGATACAAAGTTTGTTTGGTCAAAAGAATGCGAGAAGATTTTTCAGGAATTGAAAGATGAAATGTGTGGAGAAAAAGTCTTAATACCTTGGCATGGTAATTTACCTGTTACCCTGGCTACAGATGCATCGCCCACTGGTTTTGGAGCTGTGTTATCACACATTATGCCGAACAAGACTGAACGACCTATTTCATTTGCATCAAGATCCCTAACTAAAGCTGAAAAAGGTTACAGCCAGCTAGATAAAGAAGCAGCAGCGTTAATATGGGGACTAAAGAAATTCTTTCAATTCTGCTATGGAAGAAAAATCACTTTGATTATCGACAACCAACCATTGGCTAGAATACTGCATCCTGAAAAAGCTACACCTGCAACTACGGCTATTAGATTGGTACACTATGCAAACTTCTTAGCAGGTTTTAACTATGAAATAAAGCTCAGGAAAACTACAGAACACGCAAACGCAGACTACTTTTCTAGACGAAATAATTCTACAGAAATAGCTAAAGACAATAATTACCTAACAGATGATGACGCATTCTATTTAAACCAAATTTCAGAAATGCCGGTCACATTAAAAGAAATTAAAGAAACTACTCTCAGAGACCCGGACTTACAAAGACTGTACCTGGACATCCAATCAGGCAGAAACGACCCTACAAGACTTCACGAGTTTTCTTTGCAAAGCAACTGCATTTTTTATGGGATAAGAATTGTTATACCCAAGAAATTACAACACAAAATCTTAGAAGAATTGCATACAGCGCATACTGGGATTGTAAAGATGAAGGCTCTAGCCAGGAGCTATGTATGGTGGAAGAATATTGATTCAGATATTGAACACATGGTAAACCAATGCAAGGTATGTTGTTTAATGCAAAAAAAACCCTGTAAAAGTACCAACACATTGCTGGGAATATCCTAAAGAGCCATGGAGCCGGATTCATATAGATTATGCTGGACCATTCATGAACCAATATTTCCTTATTGTTGTGGATGCTTACACAAAGTGGCTAGAAGTCATACCAACTACAGCTATTACAGCTACATCAACAATAAACATACTTAAAAAGTTATATGTCACATTTGGTTTACCAATCACCCAAGTGTCAGACAATGGTAGACAGTTCAGATCTGAAGAAATGCAAAGATTTCTTAAGAAAAATGGAATTCAAGCAAAGTTCACAGCACCTTTTCACCCATCCACAAATGGACAGGCAGAAAGATATGTACAAACTTTCAAAAATAAATTAAAAGCAATGGCAAACGAAGAAGGATCACTACAAGATAAACTACAAAAATTCTTAATGATGTACAGGAAAACACCAAACAGGGCTACGGGGTTGAGCCCTGGTGAGATGATGTTTAAAAGATTATACAGAACAAGGTTAGACTTAGTAAAAAGAGAAGAAGGCAAACAAAAAGAATGCATGAATGATGTTGTAGTAAACAAAGAATTTAGCACTGGAGATAGAGTACAAATTAGAATGTACGACAGTAATAAATGGAAATTCGGAAACATCAGTAACAGGAAAGGGAAACTGCATTATGAAGTAGAGGTAAATGGAAGAATGCACCAAAGGCATGTGGACCAAATCATTAAGACCTCATGTATGAGCGACAACTCCTGCATACCAGATTCTCTGCAATTTAATCGGAGTCATCTGCAAGAAGCCATTACCACACAAGACCAGCCTGAAATAAATAGGAATAAGCAACCTAGTCCGGAAAAGACGAGAGATACACCGTCTGTACCAAGTCCTATGACAAGAGGGTCTATCAGTCCTAGAGAAGAGCCGCAGGAACCTGTGGAACCTATAGTACCCGGAGAAGCTGGAAGCCTACAACCGGAGACCATGCCACGACGCTCACAGCGTACCAGAAGGCGACCTGAACGGCTGGACCTATAACATTCATTATAATAACGAGGGAGAGAGTGTTAGGCACTAACTCCGTTTCGAGACGAAGCATACGCTAGCGCCCCTATCGGAAGACGGACACAACACTCACGGAGTAGATTCGATCCGCCATGATTATTTCTCTTGACCTACGGAACAGTAAATTACATTTGACTATTGTACGTAGCTTGTTTGTAATACGAATAATAAATCGGTATAGTAATTACAAGTATCCTTATTTGCGAACTACGTATACAACAAATAGGATAATATAATATTTAAAAACTACACCGGCCCAAGGTCTTCATTATAACCGTAGGCTAAGGGATATCTGATTTATGATATAGAATATGTAGCTAAAAAACGGTTGCTTATGTGGCGGCATCTACATCGCCACATATGAACTACGCATCAATGACATGACGTCACGCAAACCTGCATCGCGCAATTAGAGTTTACCATGCGACTAGCATATATACAACGTCCCGACATCAACCGTCGGGCAGTAGCCCACCAGACACAACACCCGTCTGGTCGGAGGATCCTTTCTTTGCTAGGGAGGATGAGTGAACTTTACACCCTGTTCCTCATGCCTCTAAACTTATAAACATAAAGGTTTAGTTACTTGAAGGTAGTTTAACTTGTAGCTGTATGCTTAGAAGTGAGTACCTACTTATAGAGGCCTTCTTTTATCTATAAGACCTCTATACTCACTTCTATATTATGTTAGTCAATATATCTTTCAGCTGCCTAAACCTACATTGACACGACTGTTAGGATTTTTTTTTCTTTTTTAAAATTAAGTATTTAATTTGAAATGCATCAATTTTTGGGCTTTACTTCTTCCTTTAGAATTGGCTCCACTGTACTTTAACATCCGCACATCCGAAACTGCACATTGGTCAATCGTTTGGGTTAGGTTAGAATACTGACCACTACCTCTTAGAATTACCAAAGATGGCTTTATAAAATACTAGCTGCGACCCGCGGTTTTGCCGGCGTAGACCGGGATAAAAAGTAGCATATGTGTTAATTCAGGGTATAAGGTATCTACATACCAAATTTCATCCAAATCGGTCGAGCCGTTTGAGCGTGAAGAAGTAATAAACATACAAACACACCCTCACAGACACTCACAAACTTTCGGCTTTATAATATTAGTGTGATGGAGTAGCTCGTGGCTAAGTAATACAGCCGCACGGGTCGATCCATCAGGTTAAGCTACGCTTGCCGGGGTTGGTCCGTGGATGGGTGACCATCTTTACATACTGCGACTCCTCCGTGCCTCGGAAAGCACGTTAAGCCGTTGGTCCCGGCTGTCATTTGTGGATCTTTGACAGTCGTTACGGGTCATCAGAAGCCCGAAAGTCTGACAACCAGTCTTACCAAGGGGCATCGTATTACCCAGTTACTGGGTTGTGGAGGTCAGATAGACAGTCGCTCCATGTAAAATAATGGTATTCCGCTGCATCCGGTTAGACTGGAAGCCGACCTCAACATAGTTGGGAAAAGGCTAGGCAGATTCATAAGGCAAATTAATCAATTAAAAAAATAATGACCACATTTAACAATGCTGTGATGATTCAATATTTTATAACAAATTCTTTTTTTTTTTATTTCCACACTAACACTTTTGCTACTGATTGTACCTTTTCTCATTTTGATAGCAACGTGGGACGACTTGCAGAATGAAAATATTATTTATTTTGATTTTCGTCAAGTCGTCCCAAATGGGCCGTAGGCATGTGGGACGAGTTGATGAATTACTCGTAAAAAGGAGTAAAAGTGGCCTTAATTTAATTGTTTTCGAGTTATCAAACTTTTTAAGTTTTTCTGGAAATTTGAGTATAACCCTTTAAGGTATTCGACTTAAATTAAGAAGTTATTTCGTCGAGGAAGTTATTTTGGACATCTTCATTCCAAGACGATACATTCTTCCAACAAACAGCATCACCTACGCGAGATAGTATTGCAGATGTCCATAGAGCGAGGTGACCCTTACCATTTAGGGCACCAGTTTGTATGCCACTCATGGCATAAAAAAAGAAAATAATCCTGCTTTAATAGTAGAACGCATAGATCGATCGATCAGGTTAATTTAACTTAGACTAGACTAATAATTAATAATAATAATAATTTTAATGAATAATTTAATTTTACTTATTGAATACAAGTTGGATATTAATAAATATTAATTAATAGCAATGAGAAAAAGGCTAGGCAGATGATGATGATGAGTAATATGACATATGTTTTTAACGGGTAATCTCTAGAAACTCATTGAATTAAAAAATCTTGCATTGGGTTAAAGCTTCACTATTCCCGAGTGAAATAGGATACTTTATAAGCCAGAAAAATTCACGGTTCCGTTCAGAATCTACCTATACGCTGGTGAATCCACGGGGCACAACTAATATTGTCAATAACTATGGATATAACGACCAAAGTTTTAAATTCTCTATCATGAAAAAAATATATATTTGGCGCATAAACACTAACGAAAAAGAAATTATTGGATTGTCTAGAATCGAAGTGGAAAACCGTAACTAGAAAACATTATTTCATGTTGTTTTAAAGTTACGGTTGTCGTTAAACTGTTTGCAAATTGTAGTGACAGCAGAAAATTAACGTGATTGCAATACAAATTGAGCTTTGATACGGTGCAACGGTATCTGAATATTGGACAGCAGCCAAGGAACAGCGGTATCTACCGCTGTTGGATCACGTCATACGTATAGAACTTTAACTAAGGATTATTATGTAAACGCAGTACGAGGAGCTCGTGACTAAGTAATAACCATCCATGGCATAAAAAAAGAAAATAATCCTGCTTGAGTAGTATGAACGCACGGGTCGATCCATTAGGTTAAACTATGCTTGCCGGGGTTGGGTGACCATCTTTACATACCGAGACTCCTCCGTGCCTCGGAAAACACGTTCAGCCGTTGGTCTGGCTGTCATTCGTGGATATTTGATAGTTGTTACGGGTCGTCAGAAGCCCGAAAGTCTGACAACCAGTCCACCATATTACACAGTTACTGGTTGTACACAAGACTGGTTGTCAGACTTTCGGGCTTCTGAAGACCCGTAACGACTGTCAAAGATCCAAGAATGAAAGCCGGGACCACGTAGTAGTCTCGATATGTAAAGATGGTCAACCATCCACGGACCAACCCCGGCAAGCGTAGCTTAACCTGATAGATCGACCCGTGCGGCTGTTATCACTTAGCCACGAGCTCATTTATGTTTATTAGCTCTACATTTTTTCGCTACAAGTTGGTTACGTTGTGACTCATGTTGGTTACGCTTTTATGTGGAATGGATAAGCCAGCATAACCATTATCGTGTCCGCTCTTAGTGACAGTAGGTGTAAACTGGGAATAGACCTTCTAATGGATGCGCCATGTGTGGCCTTCAGCACTTTAGATAACACACTATCGGTAAAACCACTCGAATCAATTAACCATGTACACTCACGGAAATTAACTGTTCATCTAATTGACACACTAAATCAATTTGCCGTGTTATGGACATTTCATACTACTGTCAAAGAAAGACAGGTTTGAATATACGGAGTACTAAGTTGGCAGTCAATTTGATATACCTACAATTAATTTCCCTAATTACTTTACTTGTACGATGATGCATCGTATAAGTAAAGTAATTAGGGAATTTTTTTTAAAGTAAATTTATATTGTTCTTTATTTCGTCCAGTCTAATCCAGCATTGTACGTATACAGAACAGGTACCGGTGCATAGTGTTTTTTTTGCCCCAAAAAAGTGACACTCAATAGTTTACTAAAAATGCAGGAATAAAACTCCCGTGTGCCAATTTTATACAGTCTATTTTTAAAATAATCTTGAACTTTTCGATACTTTGAAGGTCAAAATACTGAAAATAATTCGTTCCATAAAAACTGTTATGACTGAGTTTTATTTGAATTACATATTTATGAAGCAATGTTAGGGGCATATTTTTCTGTTTTTATTTAATCAGAAATCGTAATAGAACCAACAAAAAAAATGTTTTTCCGAAATCAGTTTTTATTTTTTATTTTTTTTCCAGGTCGAAGAAGAACCTCTGTCTGGTACAATTAGATTCCTTATACTAAGGTTTATCACCTACAAAAAAAATATTTTCAACTTGGGCCTAGTTTTCGAGAAAATGATTTTTATGTACTAAGGTCAAAATTCCAAATTTAGGGTTTCATAAAAAGGTCAATTGGTTTTATGATTAATTAAAATTAATTATTTCTAAAATTTATTAACTATAGAGGTCAAAATAGTGTCAACCCTGGCACATATTTTTGAAAATAATTTTCTTAAAAACTAGGCCCAAGTTGAAAATAATATTTTTGTGGGTACTAAAACTTAATATAAGGAATCCATTTGTACCAGACAGAGGTTCTACTTCGACCTAAAAAAAATAAAAATAAATAAATACTGATTTCGGTTCAACATTTTTTTTTGTGGGTTCTATCGTCACTTTTTATTAAATATAAATGGAAAAATATGCGCCTAGAATTGATTCATAAATATCCAATACAAACAACACTCAATTATATACACTTTTTTTTTTGTACGAATTATTTTCAGTATTTTCACCTTCAAAGTAACGACAACTTTAAGATTTATTTAAAAATAGAGCATACAAAATTGGCACACGGGAGTTCTATTAGTGCATTTTTAGTAAACTATTGAGTAGAAATATTCAAAAAAAAGCTGATGTCACTTTTTTGGGGCAAAAACCGCACTGTGCACCGGTACCTGTTATGTATAGGTACAATGCTGGATTGGACTGGACGAAATAAAGAACAATATAAATTTACTTTACAAAAAGTAAAAATCGACTTCAAAAACTTAAAACGAATAAAATATGTTTCATCTAAAGAATCATCAAAATTGGTTCATTAGTTTTTGAGAAAATCGCGGACATGCAAACATACATACATACATACGGGTCGAATATAGAGCCTCCTTTTTGAGGTCGGTTATAAAGACCTTTGAAGCTCTATTTATAATACTGTACTACCTTCCTACCTAATGGCTAGTTTACACAGTGCGAGCTAGTGTGCGAGTTAGCCTACCGATTAACTGCAGTGCAGCAACTAACAATATTCTTTATCGTAACCTTCACTTCCAATTTTTTACTTTCTTTTTTGGTTGTCACACAACCATAGTAACACAAATATAAATAGAGTTCAGTAAATAATCACTACCGAAATAGAACACTGATAAGGTTGATGAAAATAACATTATCTAATATTAGTGAATCAGGTGAAAACACCGAGCAGATAAGTGTGTACATCTAAAGTTAATTAAATATTTAAAGCATGTGATACTCGGTATCTATGCAATTAATTTAATGTACAAATGGTAAATAATATTTCCAAACAAAGGATATTGGGCGATTCTGCCCTGGGACCCAATTCCGGGCTCGAGCTAGATATCACGACCATGGAGATAAATCTCTGTTTCAAATCTCCGCATCAATGTCCGGTTCAAATCTCGATACTATCAAAAAACCGTATTCTGGTAGACCATGGAGAAAGATTTACAACGGAGAAAATAATCTCGTCTAAAAGACGTTCCATTTTTATCGATTCACTTTGATTATAATCGATTATGCTAGGTTTTTCTTTTTTTAGTATTAATGACGTATGTTTAATTTATTAAATCCAAGCAAACACATTATAAAAGATAATTTTTGTATATTGTGTTTCTATAACTGTGTTTTTTTTATAATTACTTAGGTACTGAAAATAGTAATTGCAAAGTAGCGTGATCAGAAACGCATTTCGCATGATCATCCTTTTTCTGACGTAGGTAGGTTTTAATTTTCATATTAAATAAGACTATTTTTAATGTTGATTAAAAAGGTGTGGAATAAAATTAGTTGTCATGAACTAAAAATTCACACCAACACCTTGACTTCAAGTGCAAAAGCTTACAATAATGTTGACGTCACAACTCTTCTGTTAACCTTGGACCAACTTGGTGTGGGAGCACAATACTGCAGATATCTATGGGAGTTTCTTAAAGAAAGATGTTTAACGATTACTGGCATAGATAATACGGTCACTAGAGTCGCCAAAATGGGCTTGGCCCAAGGTGACCCTTTATCACCACTGCTATTTAATGTTGCGACGATTCATATTTGTAAAGCAATACCTAGATCCGTATCTATCTCGCAGTACGCCGATGACTACGTACTTTACGTAACTTCTAATAACTCCGATCAAGCAGCCGCTGAGTTACAGGTAGCGTTGGATATCTTGTGTACTCAATTAGACAACCTTAATCTAAATATATCACCAGATAAGAGTAAAATTTGCATCTTTCACAGAGGCTATAGGAGAATTTCAGTTAACTTGTCAATCGGAGGTATTAGATTGGAGGTTGTTGACACGGTTCGATACCTTGGTGTGTGGTTGGACCGTTCTCTCAGGTGGGGAAAGCATATCAATGAGGTTTGCCAAAAAGTTCTTAAATTCATTAAAATTATTAAAGTGTTAGCCGGTTCGACTTGGGGTGTGCACCCAAAATATTTAAGAAAACTTTATATATCTTTAATCAGAAGCCGTATTGACTATGGAAGCTTTTTCTATGACAATAGTGCAAAAATTTACCTAGAAAAATTAAATAAATTACAGAACCAAGCTATGAGGGTAGTGGGTAGTTTTATTAAAACTACACCCATTCACGTGATGGAGAGCGAGTTATGCCTACAACCGTTATATCTACGTCGACGTTTCTTGGCTAGTAAATTCTGGCTTAAAATGAAAGCCTTGCAGGCAAATACTGGAGGTATTAACTTACTTTCCGAGCTGTCCACATTGTGTAATAATTCTTCATATTGGCGAAACAAAAGAATCCCCCTGTTAATCTTGGTTCACGACTCACTTCACACTTTAAAAGTTCATTGCAGTAATAAATTAGGTATGTTTTCCCTGAATACATGGGTCAGCAGTATAGATAACAACAATGTTATAAAATATGACGTAACTTTTATGAGCAGACCAAAAAGGCAATACAATCCTGTTAGCTTAAGAAATTTATTTATTGATTACATTACTTCCGAATACTCGACTTATTTTAAAATATTTACAGACGGATCTAAGGACGGTGAGGGTATGGGGGCCGCCTTTTATGAGTCTGAAGGAAAGTCAATGAAGTTTCGAATTAATGCCAGTGTGTGTATAATGGAAGCGGAACTGATTGCGATCGCAGAAGCTCTGTCGTATGGAGAATCAATCCAGCAAAACATGATTGTCATTTTCACGGACTCAAGAAGTGCGCTCCAACATTTGGCTCGGTGTACCTCGACATTTCGAGGAACACCGATAGCCTACACTGTACTGAAAATTATTTTGAAGCTACAATCTGATGGAAAACACATAGTTCTTCAATGGATTCCATCACATATCGGAATAAGAGGCAACGATATTGTGGATCTATTAGCCAAGCAGGCCATATGTGATGGAATTCCTGTTAACTTTTCTCCTTACTTTACTAACTTTATACCTAATATCAAACAGGATTGTTATTCGCTTTGGAAAGAATATTTCAACAAAAGATCACAAGAAAAAGGAATCTGGTACAAAACGATCCAACCACATCCCTTGAATTCACCGTGGATAGATAACCAACTGTTGAACAGATGTGATACTGTTATAGCATTAAGACTTCGTTCCGGACACATTCCGTGTAATAAGTTCTTATACCTAATGGCAAAATCAACAACTTCTAATTGTGATTTTTGTACCAATTCCGTTGATGATGTTTATCACATATTAACCGAGTGTGTCCGCAACGAGGAATTTAGAAATAGCTTAGATTGTAGGATTAGAGAGATAGGTTACTGTAATAGTGTTCTAGCTGCGCCACTTTCTGATGCAGCTAGAGTACTTTACAAACTAGCTATCCTAAGAGTAAGTTAAATAGTTATTAGTATGATTTTGTTAAGCCAACCAGGGCGGCATAATCGCATGTTCGACAAAGCCCTTTCCATTTGAATAAAAAAAAAAAAAAAAAGTGCAAAAACAGTATTGTATTTTTTTTTTCTTTTGCTTCTATCTCGAAAACGGTGTGTCCTATCGCAAAAATAATGAAAATTTGGCCCCCCTTTACAAAACCCATAAACCCCTAAGCTTGTACATGTAGGTACCAAAAAAAATAATACGAAATAAACCTACGAATGTAAATTTTGACAGATATTCCAACGGAGATTTCATATCTCCATACCTTAGGCCCAGCCGTGATATCTCGCTGGTTTGCGATCGAAAAATTTATGAATGGAGATCGTTAGAATAGCAATTTTTCGTTTTCGACGGAGATAAGCAGTTTCTCGACTGATATTTCGACGACGGAGATAATTTCCATGCCACCGGAATTGGCCTCCTGGAGCCCAATAGCGTTAAAATATTTACCAACGGAAATATCTCAGCAAGGAGGATATTTCATTATTATTAAGACTCATTGCGATTATAAAAGTCCCTATTAAACAAAAAATAAAAAGACCTCATGATTGTTATTACCTAACTAAGGAGCTACAGAGCTCTAAATGTGAATAATTAAGTATTATTGAAGTTCTGGTATTTCGTCAATTACTGTATTTCATTAATTCTGTGCCTTGCCAACATCATTTTTTAAGAATCCCTTAACAACGGTGCCCAAGTTGTCACCTATTGAGGTCATTAACTCCAAACTGACTAACAATGGCAAATGTCGTGTTTGTGGTTCTCCTTGAAAGCTTATTTCCATTGATGTAAATCTTCAGGGCAGAAACGCATAGTTCGTGGCCCATTCTCCAAATTCAAATTGAAATTATTTAAAAGCATAGATAAAATTCAGACTGCAATTAAATTATGGATTTCAGAAATCATTAGATACTTGATTTTCCCGCGGGTTCACCTGCATGCAGGTCGTAAATTATCCCACGAGAACATACTTGCCTACTACCAGGATAAAAAGTATCCTGTCTTAACCCAGGTCATCCGGCAGGTCTATCCGTGTGCCAATTTTCATACAAATCCCATTGCCCATGCCACTAAAGCATGAAAGTTATCAGACAAAGTTACTTGCGTATTTAGAATATTAGTATGTATTAGTTTCGCCAACTTATTAGAAGGCTTGAAGGAACTGCAGGAAATTGGAAACATGTTTGTTTTACAGACAGACTTGCATAAGTAAACTGGCTTCTTGCCAGGTCTTGTTTTCCTACAGCAATAATGTTCAAGCATTAATAACTACCCGACCTGTTTCTTGCTACATTATCGCCAGTTTCTGATTTCTACTGACTTAATTCATTGCAGTACTTACCTGCCCTGATTATAATAATATGTAGAAGTTCTATCATGGCAATTGTGGAATTAAGTGCTAACTTACTTATGTACATAAGACGAGATATAAACTTCGCAAGTTTACGGGCTTTAGTAGGTACAGCACTTAATCCTTTGAGATGGATCAGGATTTCAGTATGGAAAATATAATCATCATCCACCGCCATCCCTATAAAACACAACACGTAACAAGACGCTTGTAATCCCCGAAGGGTTAGGCAGAGGTGTGTATACCCATAGTATACATATAAGTACGCACGTTTTGCTACTTATGTTTGTTGTTGTTATTGTTGTGTTAATACTCTAACATTAATCAATACTGAAGGCGCCTGACAACTATAAATTGTATCAGATGAATATTAATGTTATCAACACTGCAGAAGCGTATTTTCAAAATATTTGGACGCCATACTATTGCAGAATATGCTGGAACCAATATTATAACATCTATTGTGCCATATCCTAACAAATAAACATTTTTGATTTGATTTGATTTGAAAGAGAAGGGAGTGAATGATAGCATGACGTTTGACAGGGGAGAATGGAAGAAGAAAACGTTTTGCGCCGACCGCGACCACCAGTAAAGATAAGGGCAGGAAGATGATGAATAAGATCCAGTATGCGATTACAAAGTACAAATAAATTATTGTGTACAGTCGGCTGCATCAATTGATGCAGCCTACTGTACTTCAATCAGGATCTAATCACTTGATCTCAATTGAGATACCTTTTGATGGAATAAACGTGTAATTTCACGCCTGAAGAACTTTCGGCTGAATGTTATCATTCAATTATCTAACAAAGGCAGACAGACAAATACTGATATGATTCGGAATATTGTAAGAATAAGTATTACCTATGCTTGTTATACAACATTAGAGTTTGTTTACTCTAAATCCGAAAAGGGGAGGTTCACACTTATTGAACAGCTTTCAAACGATGGGACACTTGATATCTTAGATAATGTCTCAATTTTCGTATTAATTTCGTATATATGTGTCTCACTTCGACACTTCACACCGTAATCATGGCAACGTCTAGAGGTTCAATGTCTTTGCTTAATATAGTGTCCTGCACTTTACAAGGACTGACGGACACTAGTGATGGCACCAAACACGTAGCCGTATTCTGGGCCGAGACCATTTAGGCTGCCATAGACAAGTTAAAAAGAAGATCACGGGACTAAACATGAAAAGCCGAAAATAAAATCATGAAAAAAAACCCGGCCAAGTGCGTGTCGGACCACGCACAATGAAGGGTTCCGTAGTTGAAAAGAATTTATCCCAAAACAAACTTAACATTGGATCCCAAAAAAATTGTATTTATGTCAATAAATTACAAATTCACAATTTTCGGACTTTTTCCTTTACTTGTGCTGGGAGACCTTGCTTCTTGCCAAATCAAATTTCATTATTCTAGGTCAACGGGAAGTACCCTATAGGTTTTGATTTACTTGCGACAGATGCGAGTATCAAAATGTGTCGCAAAATGGCCGTATTTTTTTATTGCGTTGACTTAGACGCTGGATTTTTTTAGAAGTCTAAGGGACAATAGACTTACGTATTTAATATTAATTTCAACTTGATATTTCCACGCGTCCTGGAGAAAAATAGTCTTGACAGACTGACAGACTGACAGACAGACAGACAGACGGACGGACAAATAAGTGATCCTATAAGGGTTCCGTTTTTTCCTTTTGAGGTACGGAACCCTAAAAAAATGTAAGGAACGGCTGATTTTTTCGCTATTTCATGTTAAAACCAATCCTCACTGTCCATGTAATGGATTTCATAATCCAAAGCGGGGTTAGTGCATTTACACACTGCCCGCTTCTTCTCATAGAGAGGAGACCTATGTCCCAGCAGTGGGAACGTTATAGGCCGATTTGGCTAAACTCTCGAAAAAGTTGCGAGTGCCCTCGCATTTCTCAACTTTTGCATGGTAGGTCAGTGGGCTGCATCAATTGGGTACCCCAGTTGTATTAAAATTTTAATACAACTGGGGTACCCAATTGATGCAGCCCACTGTACTTATTGGGTATTGTACATACTGTTTTGCAATTAAAATTTGATACCACCGCAGAGCATTGAACTTTAGGGTCATGGAATCGATACTCGGTTGAAAGTAAAGGGCTTTAATCCGAGAGTGGGCGAACCTACCTAATGTTGTGAAACTAGACGCTGAATTGAGCCGCCGTCTTCGGTTTTGCACTAACAACTAACTAAAATTTTGTAATATAGGTTCCTTTTATGGAGAATGGTGTTAAGTCAATATTAAACCTTGAAAAGTTAAACATTTTGTGTGACCGTAGTACAAATAATAAATTATTTGCTTGTCTGATGCCCGTTTTCACCAACCCTAAGTGACACTTAAATGAATCCCTAAATATTATTGCCTAGCGTTGAAAATCCAACAGTGCACTTTTATTTAGGGATTCATTTAAGTGTCACTTAGGGTTGGAGAAAACGGGAATGAGTCCCCCTCCCACGTATATTCAAACATTTATCTGTAAGTACTTGTAATTTTTTTAATTTGTAAGAAGGGTAAATAACCTGGCAAATGATCAAAAATAAATGTAACCTCTGCCTATTCCAAGAAGTGTCAAATATAAAAAGCTTCCACCATCTTGTTTTGTTGATAAATTGCGGTTTAATTTCACTCATTTCGGTATTGCACTTTATCAAGACACTAACTAAATATCTTTAGCACAAATATATACATAGCTTAGCGTATATTTACTTTGTGACAAGATATCGGAAAATAGAGTAGATATCGTATCGGGTGACATTGCCAACGTATACAGTCACTTTCGCTAAGTGAATCGATCAGTAAGCACCAGATTAACCCATTTCCCTTCATCAAGAAGAATCACGCGCTGGAAATTGAAAACGAAGGCTAGCTGCGATTATTTTTACTGACTTTTCAAAAAGGAGAAGGTTTTGAACCTGTTACCTTACCTGCCAACTTAATATGTCTGTAGTATTTTAAGAAATATAAGAATGTAATTTGTAGAGATAAATAAACATAATTTTATTTTTATTTTATTTTATCAGACTAGACAAACTTTTTATTGTTCTCCATTGTCTCTAATTTTTCGTATGTGAAAGTCATGCATACCTGTTATTTGCATGGTTACGAAAATGCCATTTTTATTTGTTATTGTAATAAGAATTGTAAGTGACCGTGCTGTTGGTGTGCTTATTATAAATAAATCAGAGCGACTGATTTTTTTTTTGTGATTTGAAAATTTTCTGCATGGGAAATGAGTTACTTACTTCAATAATTTAAGTTAATTTGTGATCTCGCATCATTATTTTTTTCATAACTGATTTTGTCTGTGTCAAAGGTTTGTCGACTGGTAAAAAAATCCAACTGGTAAAATAAGTCCGCCTCGTTTGTGTGCTTGAATTATTTAATAAAATACTATGTACAGTCCCCGGCGATAAATATTGCACATCGACCTTTGGAAAGAGACAATCGGCTAATTTCGGCTTCGTAGAGCGTTATCTCTGTCTTGTATCTATTAGGAGATGTTAAAACAATTATGATTTGCTTCTTTTGATAATTATTTTTATTCTTTGTTTAAATACACCAATTTTTCTATAAGTGATGGCTTTAGGTTGGGGTAAAATAAAATAAAAAAAAACATGCTCACATTATGTTTACTTCCGTATTTAATTATTTTGTATAAACGAAATTGCTTTTTTGGTCTCCCTTTTTTTGTAGTGCTGAACTTAATTTCAGTAGAACGTGTTTCAGTACTGACTTCGTTTAGTATATTGTTCAAAGTTCTTCTTGAAATTCCAGTGGCATTTGCAACTCGCTCTTGAAACAACTTAGGTACATTTACATCTTCATTTTTTGAAAATCTGTCAGCTTCGGTTACAAAATATTTATAAACATTGTAGATAATTTCGCGTGACTGACCTCGTAAAGGTTTCCCTCTTTTTCCTAAATATGCCATAGTACAACTTTAAACTATTTTTTGGGGGTGTTAACAACTCTAAATATATATTTTGAACAACGACTGACAAAACGTCACATTGGTAGTGTGCGACAGAGATAACGCTCTACAAAGCCGAAATTAGCCGATTGTCTCTTTTCAAAGGTCGATGTGCAATATTTATCGCCGGGTACTGTACCTAATTACTACCTACATTGTTTTAAAAGAAAATACGGTATGTAAAAATCATAAAGAACAGGATTTTAAAAAGTAATTTATCACAAGTCTGACAAAAAGTTTAAAAAACTCGCTACAAAATTACGTTGGCAGCTTTGAATAATAAATAATTTCAACATCGTAATAACTTCATGCAAAAAACTTTTCCTTCATAATTGACGCATCTTGAGCTACCATGGAAAACTAATAGCTAATCTCACAAAATGGCTGAAGTATCGGATCAAAAGCTACATAAAAGGCAGACAATGTAATACATTGCATCATAAAGATATCTTGTTGCAAACTTGTAATGAATAGAACTTATGAGAAGTTTTTTTTTTGAGTTCTTGATAGTACCTACTTTCTTTAATGGGCAACTATCTTCATACTTATAAATTTCTGACTGACCGACACCTTTACAATTCAAAAGTGTTTGTAATGGTTTAATTGAAATAAATACTTTGAGTTTCAGTGTATTTTGGACTCCTCCCGACTAAAACCCCACAGTTTTTTCCACTGCCATGATTCGGGGCTCCGGGATGTACACGTATAGTACAGAATACCTAGTTTTTAATTTTCAGGGAGGCAAATGTAGTAGTAGTACCTAGTTTTGTCTGGGCACCAATGCGATGACATGGACACTAATATGGTTCATAATAAAAGCACAAATAAAGGTACTTGTCCATTTAATACAGGGCGGTATGACATCGACGCAGTGAAATATGCAACCTTATTACAAAACGAGGTTTTTTTTCTTTCATGGTTTGAACCATCTCGAGCCAATTTTTGTAATAAGAACCTAGCTGTGATAGAAATACAGTTATTTATACAAAACTGACAACTTATTCCGGTACTAAGTTGTCAGTTTTGTATAACTGACATCTTAATGTCTCGGAATAAAGTTCGGAATTAAAAAAAGGTCCATGGCTTAAACCTGGGTTTGATGATGAACTTTGTTTTGTAATAAGACGGTTAGAGTTTATTTCATCGAAACGACCTACAGAATATTTTTTTTATTTTTTTTATTTAGTTATAACCTAGCTCTTAGCGCCATATATTTGTAATTTATTTTACTACCCTACTAATAATAGAAATGTGAAAGTTTGTATGTTTGGATATTTATTACTCAATCACACAAAAACGGCTGAACGGATTTGGATGTTTGGCACTCAGTTGACTATCACATTTTTATCCCGATAGTACGGTCAGCAACAGAAGTCGGTTAACACTGCTACTTTTTGACATCATCCAAATTAACACAAAATTATACGATAACCTGCTTTTTAGCATTTCATTTATTAGATAAGAGATAATTTTCTTTGAAATTTACATCTGTTCCGATTTTAATGAAGTACTTTTCTCAATAATTAAGATTTAGAAAACTCAAATGCTAATCGACTTTTGTTGCTGACTGTACGTTGCATACATATGTTACCGTATAATTACGAACTTCGTTAGTTTTTAATCTACCTTGTGAAATTGTAAACTGTCGATAAATTGTGACTACCAATACTGCTTACAATATAACGTATTGATTTTCGATAATTTATAATATATCCATGTCAAACCGTTAAATTGTAAACTAAACCTACTGCACTTACCGACAGGGTTCACAATCTGTCCGATTTTATCACTCATAAAATTGTGAACCTGATTGGTCGGTTTTAGCGGTAGCTCGTTCTGTGTCCATAGAGTGAAAACTAACCTAGGAATCAAATAAAGGAAATGCACAGTATCACTAGATACGTTACTCATAGGTTATGTTCAGCGACTAACGGTTATTTATCACTGAAACTTCACTTGTTTGTTTAATCGTAGTTTAATTTTACTATTAAATGGAACTCTCTTAACTTTTAGTTATTTTCATAACGAAAACTATTAAAAACCACAAAAACATGTTTGTGTACATGTTCGGTGATAAACGAACGAATGACAGTAAATGACACATGACAGCCAAAGATTGCGGCGTGGGACCAATCATCAACACATGACGTTCAACCAATCAGCGAGCAGTGGCTCTTTGGTCAACTGAGACCGATCGAACTTATCCCGCGGGATGAGTTGGCTAAATAATTAATTTTATTATTTTTCCTTTATCAACTGATCCCACTTTCAAAAATGATTATTATTTAAATATAAATATGTACACCCGTGAACAAAATTCTTTGGGTAAAAAAATTACACACCATGACTTGGTTATACTGATATATTAAAAAAACACAGTCATTTGATTAATAAACAGAAAACTAAATGTAAATAAGTAAGTAGTGTCAAAATTTGAAGCGGCAGTAGTCTAATACGTAACCTAACCTAACAGAATCGGACTTTCGATCGAGAAGTCGCGAGTTCGATTCCCACCCATTACTGACATGAACCTACTCCTAATTACAAGCATTTGAAATTTTGAAAAAAAAAACTCCATACTTCAAATAGATCTAATGTCTAACACTTTTTTCGGCTTATTCCCATCAGATCCCACAATCGGATCCCACTACGCGGATAAAATGAATATTTTGTTCCAATCCGATCCCATTTGTGGGATTCCTTTAGAATATGGTAAAATCAATATTCGCCTGCTTGAATCGATAAATGAAAACAAAAAGTAAGTATGTACTTATTATCGAGATAAATAATAAAGTTGGTAACAGTGCACCGGCAACGCTAGGCCTCACTCTTAGAATGTTGTTGAAGTGATATTTATTTTAATTTTAATATATATGACCATAACTGTATCTCGATATTTGTACTTACTTTTTGTTCTCATTTATCGATTCAAGCAGGGATTCATTTTATCCGCGTAGTGGGATCCGATTGTGGGATCGGATGGGAATAAGCGTGTCTGTACAAATCATAAAATGTATCAATGGGATCAGTCACCCGATTCAAAAATTCATAGGTCAACTCATCCCGCGGGATAAGTTCAAGCGGCCTGGCCGCTTGTAGTCCAGGTTTTCTCACGATGTTTTCTTTAACCGATGTCGGTAATATCCAAGATAAAGTACATAATTGTTATGTTATGTTATTTTGCCAGCGGCTTCGCCCGCGTAGATATCGGAAATTCTCTCACAGGAACCGTACACTTTTTCGGGATAAAAGTAGCCTTTGACCTATGCCAGACTAATCTATCTCTGTGCCAAATTTCATCCAGATCCGTTCAACCGTTCTGGCGTGATTGAGTAACAAACATCCATTCATCCATCCGTCCATCCAAACTTTCGCATTTATAACAGAGTAGTAAGAAGTAAGATTATAATTGTCTTTTTCTTCCCCAGGTTGCGTGATCCCCCAACGGTACATTCTCGGCGTGATGGGCCTGCTAGGCGTGTGCAACGCGTACACGATGCGGGTCTGCCTCAACCTTGCCATCACACAGATGGTCAACCGCACTAGAAGTGGTGGCTCACATTACGTTGACCCTGATGCCTGCCCGAGCGATGATTTTATTAATAACGTCACTACTGTTATTGCCGACAAACCTGTGAGTATCAGTATAGAATGGCCCAGTTCACACGACAATGATCAGTACGATATTTTACCTTTAGAAGTTGAGATCACACGTCATTCATACCACGGGTTCATACTATTAAAAATAAAATGCGGTATGAAACTGCCGTGCTATCAAAAAACTTAAACAGTAAAATATCGTATTGTATTGTCTTTATTTTGTGCATGTATGTATTTAATTTTTCTCAAAATGTACCTATTTACAAAAAAAATACACCACTTACTAGATAGGTAAGTCAAACAACGTCATCATAAGTAGGTAGGTACTTATGATGACGTTGTTTGATACCTATATTAGGTAAATACATTTTAGTATTTATCTTCTGAACTTGGCAATAATGAGTAATGCTTGAATCCTCTATTCTAGTTCAATAGGGAAAGCCGTGACCACACAATTTTCCTCATAAGTGAAACAACGCCCTGATTTACCTTATACCCATCAAATAAGTTTCAGGGTAGGGTTTCAATTATTTAGAAATTGTTTTATAGGTTTTGATCACTGACTTTCAGTTTGGATTTGGGTCTAAAATGTCCCAAACACTTAGGTACTTCAGACGAGTCGTTATTTTTATGAATCAAATTAACACATTTATTATTTTTATTACTTACCTTTTCAACTTCGCATCACTGACTTCAGATGATGATTATTTGATACATTAAATACATTTACCTTCTCAACTTGGCATTACTAAGTAATGCTTGCATCCTCTGTTAGGTAGTTAAAAGCCGTAACCACGTAATTTTGGTCTTATGTAAAACAGCGCTGACTTTTACTCAATAAATAAATTCCAGGATAGAGTCTTATGACGTCAATTTAGAAATTGCTATAAAAGTTTTAATCACTGACTGACTGACAAACTGAAAGTGATTAGCACTTTCAGTTTGGGTCGTTGGGTTTTGGCGGTGCCCAGTAGTAGGATCAATCTACTGAGTAAAGCCCCTATAACGCGTACCTTGCGTGTACTTAACGACGTAGCAGAAAGCATAGATCTTTTTACTTGGTTTCTGAGTGAGTTCACAAAAACCACGATTGTACATCGTGGTTTTTGTGAATATGTTATGAACTGTAAATATGGCCACACTATTGAATTAGGAAATTCCTGTAATGATGGTGATGATGAGTTAATAAATAAATAAACAAGTGATGAAAATGATGACTTATGACTATGAGTTATGATCCAAGTGACTTTTCGTTGGCTTGGTATTGGTAAATATACAGCGTGTCTTTTTTTTCTAGCCCGTTTTGGTAAGTTTTCTTTAGCCCGTTTCACTGTTTTTCTTTAGGCAACATTGGCTTGAAAAAAAAACAGTGTAGGTAGTTAATGTGGACTTTTTTCTAAAAGTAGGTGGTAATCAGGGTCGACGATTTTTTTGCTGTTTTACGAAGGCTGAAAGCATCGTTTCACCAGAGACTAATTGACTGTAAAAACAGCATTGTGACCTCTGTGTTTCGCACCATTTACATGACCAGTAATTATTTTATTTTAGTATAATATGATATATGACTGTTTGAATTTAAACCTTCCAGACATTTATAAGAGAATTTTACGATTTAATTTAATTTAGCTGAGCAGAATGTATAATAATTAATTAATTTTCTAAGACTATGGGTGTATGTGCTAATTGTGCTTGCCTGAAATAAATGAATTTTATTTTTATTTTATTTTATTTTTTATTTTTTAATCAAGGCCTACGAGAGCCGTTCCTCTAACTTTGTATCAAAGTAAATACCACTTCAACAAATCAGGTTCTAACTAAAGTCGACGAGCGAGCAGGCTTTAATAACATGACAATAAAATACTTAAACTCCACACTTTGTAGTTGGACATAGAATACTTTGTTCAGGGAAGTGAATGTTACTGAGTTAACGAGTTTTTTTATTACATAAAATGTACCTATACCGTGTGATAGGTTAGACGAGGGTCAGGGAGTGTAGTAAGATAACATAACGCCTTGTATACCCGAAGGTTTGACCAGAGGTATACCTGTACTTCAGCTACACCTCTGCCCACACATTTCGCCAGTTATTTTTAAGTCTAGAGAGTAGGTACTCATGAAACTTAACCCCTCAAGTGTAAATTATGTACTAACTAGCTTTTGCCCGCGGCTTCGCCCGCGTGGATGTCGGAAAATATCCCATGGGAAAGTTCATGTGGAAAACATAGGGCATATCCCTAACTTAAGAAATGCTGGGTTTCCCATACAAACTTTCATACCTTTTATCACCCCTTGTAGGATTATGTTTTAAGACAAAAAGTAGCCCATGTCCTTTCCCAGGATGCTATCTATAGCCTTGCCAAATTTTATCGAAATCCGTGCAGTTTTGTAAATTTTAAAATCAACCCCTATTTTACCCACTTAGGGGATGATTTTTAAAAAACACTGACCCGCATATATCTTAACTTCTTACCAATAGCATAAATTTGTTATCCCTAACTTAAGAAATACTGGGTTTCCCTTACAAACTTTCATCCCCTATATCACCCCCTGTAGTATTATTTTTGAAAAAAATAGTATCCTATGTCCTTTCCCAGGATGCTATATAAAACCTTGCCAAATTTTGTCAAAATCCTTGCAGTTTTGTAAATTTTAAAATCAACCCCTATTTTACCCCCTTAGGAGATGATTTTTCAAAAACGCTGAACCGCATATTTCTTTATTTCCTATCAAAAGCATACATTTTAATTTTCACATCCCTAACTTAAGAAATACTGAGTTTCCCATACAAACTTTCATCACCTATATCACCCCCTGTAAGATTATTTTTTAAGACCAAAAGTAGCCTGTGTCCTTCCCCAGGCTGCTATATAAAGCCTTGCCAAATTTTATCGAAATCCGTGTAGTTTTGTAAATTTTAAAATCAACCCCTATTTTACCACTTAGGGGATGATTTTTCAAAAACGCTGAACCGCATATTTCTTAATTTTCTACCAATAGCATAAATTTGTTATCCCTAACTTAAGAAATACTGGGTTTCCCTTACAAACTTTCATCCCCTATATCACCCCCTGTAGTATTGTTTTTGAAAGTATCCTATGTCCTTTCCCAGGATGCTATATAAAGCCTTGCCAAATTTTGTCGAAATCCGTGCAGTTTTGTAAATTTTAAAATCAACCCCGATTTTACCCCCTTAGGGGATGATTTTTCAAAAACGCTGAACCGCATATTTCTTTATTTCTTATCAAAAGCATACATTTTAATTTTCACATCCCTAACTTAAGAAATGCTGGGTTTCCCATACAAACTTTCATCCCTTTTATCACCCCTTGTAGGATTATGTTTTAAGACAAAAAGTAGCCCATGTCCTTTCCCAGGATGCCATCTATAGCCTTGCCAAATTTTATCGAAATCCGTGCAGTTTTGTAAATGTTAAAATCAACCCCTATTTTACCCACTTAGGGGATGATTTTTAAAAAACACTGACCCGCATATTTCTTAACTTCTTACCAATAGCATAAATTTGTTATCCCTAACTTAAGAAATACTGGGTTTCCCTTACAAATTTCATCCCCTATATCACCCCCCGTAGTATTATTTTTGAAAAAAATTGTATCCTATGGCCTTCCCCAGGATGCTATATAAAGCCTTGCCAAATTTTGTCGAAATCCATGCAGTTTTGTAAATTTTAAAATCAACCCCTATTTTACCCCCTTAGGGGATGATTTTTCAAAAACGCTGAATCGCATATTTCTTTATTTCCTATCAAAAGCATACATTTTAATTTTCACATCCCTAACTTAAGAAATACTGAGTTTCCCATACAAACTTTCACCCCCTATATCACCCCCTGTGGGATTATTTTTGAAAAAAAAAGTAGCCTATGTCCGTCCCTAGGATACCATCTATAGCCTTGCCAAATTTTATCGAAATCCGTTCAGTGGCTTAGGCGTGAAAAGGTAACAGACAGACAGACAGACAGACAGACAGACAGACAGACAGACAGACAGACAGAGTTACTTTCGAATTTATAATATTAGTATGGATTTATAAACCCAAAACCCCAGCGGGGGGTGAGGTGGGTTCGTTGCGAACTCCATAGGTGCACAACTACTGATGATGATTTTTTTTCCATCGGATGATGTCTTTTTACGTTTATATATACAGGGTGGCCGGAACATTGACGTCCAAAAATAAAATTTCGGTCCCTCGTATCGTGGGGTATTCGAATCACCCCCATGTATGTTCCGCGACTTTTCATAGTTTTCGAGTTATGAATTTTTTTCTGAATGTTTGAAAATTTTCGACCTGACCAACCTAAAAAAATTCTAAAAAAAAAAGTAGAGGGTTTTATCGAGTTTCTTTTTTTGCAACTGAATTTTCATAAGTAGTACTTTTATGCATAAAATAATCAGCTTCGTAACTGTGATGAAAGTTATGAAAATGTTGATCTAAAGTGAAAAATTTACGTTCGGTAAATTATGACTCAAATTTTCAACTTTAAATTAAAAATCTTAACAGGTGACTTCATAATTTCTAAGTAGGCTTCAAGAATGCGCCAAACTCTCAGCTTTCATAATCATAAAAAAATGAAGTACTTAATAGGGCTACTTTGTTTAAAATCGGCCTTCAAAGACAGCGAGGTGGAAAAATTCTTAAAATTACCCATCTGAGTAATTATTTTTTTTTGGCTATTTTCTCGTTCCTAAGGTTAATTATTGATAAGAATACTGAAAACTAACCACATTATATTCAATATTCATAATTACCACACGTGGGCGAATGAAAATCCACTCGAAGTGAGAGCTTCGACATTTCAACATCGCTTCAGCGTTAACTTGTGGTCTGGTATCCTCAATGGCGAACTAATTGGTCCGTTTGAACTGCCGTCCAGACTTGATGGAGAAACATACAAAAACTTTTTGGAAAATGAACTTCCATTGTAGCTGGCAGATGTGAATCTCGAACTCAGACGAACCATGGTGTTGCAAAATGACGGCGCCCGTGTCACTATGCAACCCAGGTCCGAAATTACTTAGATGAAACATACCCCAACAGATGGATCGGACGCAGCGGACCAATTAGGTGGCCTCCACGCTCACCTGATCTCAACCCCATCGATTTCTTTATTTGGGGCTATTACAAGGAAATAGCATACGCCCGAGACTGTTCAAGTGAACAAGAGCTGAGGCAGTTGATTGCAGAAGCTGAACGTGTTGTGAGAGAGAACAGAGACGCTTTTAGACGATTGCCAGACAATTTCTTACGTAGGTGTAGAATGTGTATTGCTGCTGGTGGTGGCCACTTTGAAAACCTTTTGTAAATGTTAAAAATAAATTAAGTACTTTTTTCACATTATCATCTGTGTTTTATTCAAAACCACTTTTTACGTAAAACTTTTCTTACCCAACTCTGAAACTATTTGTTGGTTAGTTTTCAGTATTCTTATCATTAATTAACCTTAGGAACGAGAAAATAGCCAAAAAAAAATAATTACTCAGATGGGTAATTTTAAGAATTTTTCCACCTCGCTGTCTTTGAAGGCCGATTTTAAACAAAGTAGCCCTATTAAGTACTTCATTTTTTTTATGATTATGAAAGCTGAGAGTCTGGCGCATTCTTGAAGCCTACTTAGGAATTATGAAGTCACCTGTTAAGATTTTTAATTTAAAGTTGAAAATTTGAGTCATAATTTACCGAACGTAAATTTTTCACTTTAGATCAACATTTTCATAACTTTCATCACAGTTACGAAGCTGATTATTTTATGCATAAAAGTACTACTTATGAAAATTCAGTTGCAAAAAAAGAAACTCGATAAAACCCTCTACTTTTTTTTTTAGAATTTTTTTAGGTTGGTCAGGTCGAAAATTTTCAAACATTCAGAAAAAAATTCATAACTCGAAAACTATGAAAAGTCGCGGAACATACATGGGGGTGATTCGAATACCCCACGATACGAGGGACCGAAATTTTATTTTTGGACGTCAATGTTCCGGCCAACCTGTATATACGATATAAGCTCATATACGTATTATAAAGGGTTTTTCCTTATGCACACAGAGGGTGCAGTTGACACTTAACTTTTAATAGGGAACCAAGTCCGAAATATAAAAAAAGAATTGCTGTTCCGTAGAAAAATGAAAAATGTAGGTATAGAACTAATTTCAGAGTTGATACCATACTAAAAGTTGTTAATTTTCATGAGTACTAGCTACTACACTTACCTCGTTTACCCTAACATATTGTGTAGTGTAATAATTTGACATTATTCTAGTAATATCTCTTTTTTTTTCACAATTATTTTCCCTAGATGTACAATTTATCACATTATGCAATAATAGTGACTTAACTTTGTTTGTAGTTTTGGTAACCAAAAATGTACGTACCTATATATCTATGGCTGAAATTAAGCAAGAAGGGTAACTTATGTTACCCTTAGTTAAAAAGAGTACCTACCGTGCTAGCACGGTAACTCAGAGTATGTTTCATAATAGGCACGAAAGAGACGTACCTACCTAAATGTAAAATTTCAGTGTAATCCATTGTGCGACTGCTCCTATGTCGTTATTCCCATGAGTTCTAAACTACGTCCCATAACCCATGGGAACTCCTGAAAGGTCAATAAATATGTCAATCTTCGTTGTCATTTTCAGCTGTTGTTTGCGCAATAGTGAAGGTTGTTTATTTAATTGTTGTTAATGATGAGTTAATCGTGGCCACTGTATACTAATGGATAATGGTCATTTGATCTTTGCCACCACATCCTTTTCTAAGAATTAAAAATAATTGTGTCTGTTTACAATATTATGGTCCTTGGGTGTCTGTGTTCATAATGTTCACAATGGCTAGGTACTGATAAAAATTTTATTAGTATTTATTTTCTTCTAGGTACTTGCAACTAATTAGACCATAAAAACATCCATGAGTAACAATAATCTTACTGAACTACTATTAAATGCGAAAGTTAGGATCGATGAATGGATGGATGGATGGATGTTTGTTACTCAATCACGCCAGAACGGCTGAACGAATCTGGATGAAAGTTGGCACAGAAATAGATTATAGCCTGGAATAGCACATTATGCTACTTTTGATACCGGAAAAATGTACGGCTCCCGTGGTATAATTTCCGCCATCCACGCGGACAAAGCCGCTGGCAAAAGCTAGTAGGCAATAAATATTGGTTTGTCTCTCATCTATCAGGAGTATTTCTGATAGATATTGTGCGTTTGTATTTGACTTTCTGAGTTTATCTTGGACATTACTGAGATCGTTGAAGGAAAACATCCTGACGCGAAACCTCCGGGTTAATTGTGCGACACACAATCGCAATGGCGGCTTTTATTTTGACAGTTCCTACGAGGCAGTCAGTTCATTTTATTTATTTATAATCCTATCTATCCACAATTTTATCGCATATGCATGAAAACCACATGTAGGCACATTCATTCATACATTGTGACTTATTATTTAAATAATTTTACACAGACACGATGACATCATAATATACTCGGTCCTTATTCGAATAACCTTTAGTGAGTGCAAAGAGACTTCATATTGCGAATTTGCATTTTAAAAGCATTTAACTTTTTGGCACGGAGCGTCTATGTTCACACTTGCACATGTTTGATGAACAGTATCTTGTGTGGGTGTTTCAGTAGGTACTGTAGTGGTTTGTTGTAATCAAACCTTAGCATAGATATTACTGGCTGACATTTCAATCATTCAAACATGGAATATACTTATAAAAAAGTGATGCTCGCTTTTTTATAAGGATTGACAGTTAGTTTTAGCTAGAGCTCCGCGTAAGACCTAGGCAGTGTGAGTTATATTTTGATTCTGATTATTAATATAGCGGGCTTCAGCCCTATTTCTCCTGTGCACTACTGTGTTTTTATTCAATAGCTTCTGACTGTGAGGTTCGAGCCCTTACAGTACCTACCTGTCTTCCAAGATATTTTTGATTGAATTTTGTTGGTTTTCTTTTTGAAGTGAAAACTTCATTAGGCGCGTTGAGCGATTTTTGGTAGGGGGAAATCTTACGGGTTCGCGTTACCGCGTCACCGCGACACCTCGACATGCTATGCATAGTTTAATGTTTTTGAGTTTTCACTTCTATCAGTAAACCCCATGACTGCCAATATTTTTAACCGACTTCTAAAAAAGGAGGAGGTTCTCAATTCGGTTGTATTTTTTTTTTTTGTATGTTTGTTACCTCAGTACTCCGTCATTTATGAACCGATTCGGAAAAATCTTTTTTTATTTCAAAGGGTATACTTCCAGATTGGTCCCATTTTTATCAAAATTCAGTTCTGATGATGGGATCCATGAGGAATCGAGGGAACTCCTCAAATATTATAGGCATACATATAGCGATTTTGGTATTTTCATCAACAAATCAAGCGTTTGCATTCAGAAAGTATCATCTGGTGCAGTGGAACTGATGAAGAAGACCACAGATGGCCACGGGAACTCCTCAAGTATTTCAAGGGTGGCGATAAGATATCTCGATTGAAATAATTAAGCGACTGTGACGAAGCTTTAAATAAATGGTTCTGATGAAAATGGTACAATCGAACCGATCTGATGAAGAAGCCGGAAGGTAGGCATCGGGACTCAGTAATAAAACAATGTATCCTAGCCGTGTTTGGTCTTATTGGAATTGTCATGAGGTGCACTCTGGCTATAAATGATTTAATGGTAACTATATGCCGCATCAAATTTAATTTAATACGTATTTTTCCAATTTAGTCTATGTGGATGATGCTCTAATTTATTTTGCAGAGTGGTATTTAGATTTGTGTGGGGTAGGCACCACTAAAAAGTGAAAAATAAAAACTTTTTACAAAAAAAAAAAACAACCGACTCCCAAAAAAACACTACAAAGTGAAAAATAACTTTAATTTCGGAAGTCGGTGGCAAAAAAAAAACGAAAGTAAATAAAAAATCAAAGACACTGACTTCCGAAATTAAAGTTATTTTTCACTTTGTAGTGTTTTTTTGGGAGTCGGTTGTTTTTTTTTTTGTTAAAAGTTTTATTTACCTAGTTCCTGATTTACAAAAAGAACAAAAACATCGTTTATACGTATGAAAGCTCGTTTTTAGGGTTCCGTAAGAAAGGAAAAATGGAGAGAGTTATTTTTTTGCGATTAAAAACATTGAAACGAAAATAAAATAATTGTTTCCCGACTTTTGTAAGTCGTTTTTAAAAAAATATTTATGTTAACTTTCGACCTGTTTTACGCATCGTATGCACACTATGCCCTTTTCATGCTTATAATGCATGTAGGCTCCTAAGAATAGCCGCAAATAAACATAAGCTTAATTAGTAAGAAACCCGTGTATCCACACAACACATACAGAATAATCCTTATCAAAGTCGCGCTAGAATCGCTTACAGTATAATAAATAATGATTATGTACATGTCTTCCTACAATTAATAATCACCTCGAGTACCTTCAACGACGCCGACATATCTAGCGACCTCAAATTATGCTAAAATGACGGAACAGATTACTGGACAGGTATTAAATATAGATTAGATTTGCTTGACGCTTGTGCACTGAGCGAGGAATGACGCGGAACTTGCGGTTCAGTCACGAGCATAAATTATGTTCTACCAAAACTATCTGTGGGGCTAAAACGGCCACTTTGGCAGAATCATAATTGGATAATATATATTTATGAATCATATTTGAAATCGTAAAACGGTCACAAACTGAAAATTCATAATTTATCTGCGTACAATTCATAGCACGCAATTAATCTGTTTGACAGTTTTGTATGGAGATTCGTAAAATGGTCCACAAATTATGAATTGCTTTATTGAAGTTTAATGTCAAATATGTCAATCACAATAAATTGCTGGAAATTCAGGAAATGAATTGCTTGTAGAGGAATTGCCGTTTTAGGACCCCAGACAGACACATCTTTTTGAAGCCGATGCAGCCATTTTCTGTGTGACACATACAACTAGACTTTAATTTATTGTTAAACTACTTTTATTGACGTTATATTTTTATTTTTTGACATTGTGTCATGGATGACTGTTTTAATAATGATTTATATTGTATTTTTTTTAATTTTACAATTTAGTATGAAATTTTATAATTAGTGTGAAATTTCGATACAATGTAAAAATTGTTACTGAAATAAATGAAATGAAATGAGAAACAGAATTTTCGTACGGTTCCAAATATTTTGGTAGAAGTAAAATTTATTTTTGAACGAGTCCAAAATTAAAGTTTTGACAGTTCTTTCATTTTCCAACTGTAACTGGCTGCAACTGACAGATAATATTATGTTCCTAATTTCGTGATTTTTCTCTAAAACTTCTTTACTGTATTATGTCTCAAATTTTATGTTTTCTTTCCAGTACGCAATCTTCGATTGGGACGAAAAAACACAAGGATTAATTCTAAGCGGTTTCTACTACGGATATGCAGCGACTCAAGTACCAGGAGGGTACTTAGCTGAGAAATTTGGAGGAAAATGGACCCTTGGTGTTGGATTGCTAAGTACGGCGGTGTTCACCTTCCTGACGCCAGTTGTGATCAGAGCTGGTGGGGCCACATGGCTGTTTATATTGCGAATCCTGCAAGGAATGGGAGAGGTGAGTGTTAAGTAGATATTATTGTGCTTAATGAAGAGAACAGTATTTGTTGATGCTATTCAACTAATTGAACCCAGTTAGTTGTTGGAATTATAACATCCACGAAAAGAAAAAATTGACTGCGAAACTCCTTGACATAGCTACAAAGCAATTGGGTCTCCTTCTCGATCTATACAGGGTGTTGTGGGGTGTCAAGCCAGAGCGCGCTGATAGCAGAGTACCGTACCTATCGATTAAACCCCCATATACCTATATGTTCTACGATTTTTTGTAGTTTTCGAGTTCTCATTTTTAGGGTTCCGTACCAAAATGATAAAAAATGAACCCAGACTGTGACACAGTCTGACTGTCTGTCTGTCTGTCCGTCTGTCTGTCTGTCTGTCTGTCTGTCTGTCTGTCTGTCCGTCTGTCTGTCTGTCTGTCTGTCTGTCTGTCTGTCTGTCTGTCACAGCTGGATATCTCAAGAACTACTAACGCTATCAACTTAAAATTTGGAATAGTTTTAGATGACGTTTATTTAACTATTTTGCAAATAAGGAAGAAGTAAAAATATTTATGTTTTTTTTTTTGTAAAAGGGACTGAAAGGGGGTCTTAAAAATTCAATATAGAGCTACTAGGGCATGTGGGGTATCATATGAAAGAGCGCTGTTAGCACATTCTCAAACATTTTTTATTTTTTTTAGGCCGCATAGTTTTCGACTTTTGATGAAAAATGTAAAAAAAAATACCGTTCCCCCCCTTAACTTTGCAAAGATAAAAATCTGAAATTATTCTATGTGATAGAAGTTTATGTAAAGATTACAGGAAAAATAAAACGATGTCTCTAAATAGCACACTTTTTCAGAAATCGGAACGGAGCCCTCGGTGCGCGAGTCCGTCTCGCTCTTGACCGGTTTTTTTTTATTTTTCCTGATTCAACGAGATGATGGCTTTAAAAAATTATAAC
Source organism: Cosmia trapezina (assembly GCA_905163495.3). Taxonomy (NCBI): domain Eukaryota; kingdom Metazoa; phylum Arthropoda; class Insecta; order Lepidoptera; family Noctuidae; genus Cosmia; species Cosmia trapezina. The sequence goes on from LR991030.1 coordinate 11,074,108, forward strand.
TTTTTTTTTGCGTCAACTTTGAACAAGAATGCACTAAATAGGGCGTTGCAAGTGGTGTATCTGAAATCTTGTGATTTTCATATTTTATAATTTATCTTATAATCTTTGCATATTTTTGTCAATCCTGATATTGACTATTCCTCTACGTATAAGCAGAGCTCAGTTGATAATAAATTTTATACCTACTATTATCCTTAACCACTACCATTGATATGAAATGAGGGATCCAAAACAACTCGAAAACTACAAAAAATCGTAGAACATACATGGGGGTTAAATCGATAGGTATGGTAACTCTGCTATCAGCTCGCACTGGCTTGACACCTTAAAAGAAACACCCTGTATAGAATGGCTTCTTACCTTTCTTATATTTGATGGTGAATATGTATTGAGCTATTATCTAAGGTTGAGGGGTAAAAAATGCCTTAGGAATTAAGTCCGCCTTTGTACGGTATATTTTTATTACTTGTGCATAAAGTTTTAATAAATAAATAAATAAATATTATGCTAGGTTCACATGCAACTACTAGGCTACATTCGCCATTCGCCTGCGGGTCGCTCTGGCGACTGAAATCGCTGCGTGTGTACCTACATAGTATTTTAGACAATAGGGACGATGACTAAAACTTTTTTTTTGTACGTGATCGTCATTTAGATTATTAAAAAAATATTGGACACATATCTTTTCCTTTTTTTTCGTTATCTAAAGATTACGGCGACACATTGAGTTAAAATATGGCTTAATGTCATTTCTAGCTAGATTTTATACGTAGAAGTGACGTAGCAAGCCCCCACTCCAACTTTAAGTACAGATTACGTTCTCAACTTCAAATTCTCAATTCAGAAACCGGGTATTAGAATTCCTTTCAAACTGAGTTCTCTCCTAAACTCTAAATCTAAGCCATAAAAATAATCGCTCAAGCCTCTCTGTAACAGAGAGGCTTCTAAAAAGTAGACCACTATTTATAAACCTGCTACCCTGTAAACACGGTGAGTGACATCGATGCGCAAACAAAACTATGAATCCAGCAAATTATATATATTATGAAACAGCAGATATTGTTTTATGAAACAGCAGATTTTTGGGATTCCGTATTTCAAAAGGAAAAAAACGGAACTCATAAAGGGTGATCCTTTATGGGTTCCGTTCGTTGTCCGTTCGTCTGTTTTACAGAACGTGTGGAGGTATCAAATTTAAATTAATATCAAATAGACCTACGGTCTACAGGGACCGTAGACCGTAGGTCTATTTGATATTAATTTTAAAAAAATTAAGCTCTAAAAAAATCAAGCTTCTAACTCAACGCCTTAGATTATGAAATGTCCAGATTCCGTGTTCAGTACAAAACGTAACATAAAACGTGAAGCCAATTTTTATACGTGTGTGAGTGAGCACCGTGTACTACATAACGCATTTGCGTATGTGTGCAACATCCGAGTAATACCAGCGCATAGAGATTACCCTAAAATAGTGGGAAAATTTAAATATAAAAGGAACATTGAAAAGGAACTTAAAAAATAAAAGAAAAAAGTGTGAATTTGGTCAAAATTAAAATCCAAGATGGCGGCTTCGAAAATTTTCAAATTTTTCGTCATGGGTGTCGTTTTCATGCTTTTCTAGGGTGTGAAAGCCGACGATAACGAAAAATTTGAAAATGATTGCAGCCGCCATCTGGGATTAACATTTTAACGTCACTATCGGCTTTAACACCCTCGAAACCCATGAAAACAACCCCACCGATATACTTAACCATGTCCGGGGGCTTAACGTCCGAGGCACGGAGAAGACCCGGTATGTAAAGATGTTCAACCATCCACGGATCAAAATTAATAAAACCACATAATATAAGAAGTCGTTTCCATACCATGTATCTGATTAATTGTGCATTCCCGCATTTTCTGGAATCCCGGGATTTATATTAAGAAAAAAAATACTAAGAAGCTGCTTCCACAGTTTGTTAGCCAAATATTAACTTAAGGTATATATGCATCCGGTTATCCGATCTCTAATCATCATTAATTCCCAAACACTAATCATCATCATCTTCCTGCCCTTATCCCATGTTACGTGGGGTCGGCGCAACACGTTTTCTTCTTCCATTCTCCCCTGTCAACCGTCACGCTATCATTCACTTCCTTCTCTTTCATATCATTCCTCACACAATCCATCCATCTTTTATTTGGCCTTCCTCTGCCTCTCCATCCATCAACATATATATTCATCACTCTTTTAGTCACATGCGTTTCGTCTCTCCTCATCACATGCCCATACCAACCCAAACGATTTCCTTTTAACTTTTCTGTCACTGGCGCCACTTTCAAACTTCCTCTTATATACCTACTCATTTCTTACTTTATCCATGCTCGTCACTCCACACATCCATCTCAACATTCTCATCTCCGCTGCATGCAATCTTTTTTCATCCGTCTTCTTCAATGCCCAGCATTTCGATCCATAACGTGCGACAGGCCTTATCACGGACTTGTAAATTGTTCCCTTTAACTTGAGGGGCATCCGTGGGTCGCAAGTTGTTCCTGTAACCTGTCGCCATTTCATCCATCCTGAGTTGATCCGGTGCGTTACGTCTCGGTCTACTTCGCCATCCCCTTGGACAAGCGACCCGAGGTACCGAAAAGCGGAGCAGATCGGTAAGGGCGTTCCGGCAAGAGACATGGGCACAGGACCCGAAATCACAAAACAGATACTCCGTTTTGGTCCGACTTACTCCCATTTCATCCAATTCCCAAACACTAAAAGCCTACCTAAAAATGTATACTGGGCATTCTGTAGCAAACTATCAGAAAGTGCCTATCAAAAATAAAATCCACAATAAATAATTGTCCAATAAATTAAAATAATTTTGAAGAGCGAGCGCATTCCAAATTTAAATACAATTATAGAAACAACTCAGCGTGAAATTCAATAAATGAGGTACCAGCAGTGGCAATAGGTCCTGTCAGTTGACTTGGTTTTAATATAATATCCTAAAAAGGTTAAACTTGCAATAGAAAAGTGTAAATTGCTATTTAAAAAAAACAATGCTTATTACATTTTAAAGGATAAAACAATTTTATTTCAATTTCTAAGTATCGATTTCTGACATTTGTCTTATTAAGTACTCGAGTACCTATGTGTGTGATATTTGTAAAAAGTAAAAATGTTAAAACACACTATTATCGCATTTACAGACTTGGATTTTATAGAGGTAAATTAATAAACTTGTGTGCTAAAGACAGATTCAATGCAGTTAAGAAATGAGTTTTTAAGCAACTCTCTTAATTAACCCACGTTAAAAAGATTTGATGGGTACATTTTACATAATCAATTTAGGGTGTCGTATGTCGACTCCACTAATGAGTTGACGGAGGTTCGTGTGTTTGGGTCCAATTGGGAGCGCCTCCGAACTATACGGTTGAAGAAACAAACTAACACTCACAAAAAAAATCATCGTCCATGTTAATGAAACTCCTTAGTCATCCCTCGTTTTTTTCGTGAGGTGTTGAAAATTTGGGTAAATTTTTTCATGCCCTAGGCAACACTTAACAGTTATTGTGTCAAATTCAATGTCACATTCTTATTTTTTCGTTTTCGAAATTAACTATGAAATACACGGTGAAATTGAATAGTTACGTATGAAATGAGATATTAGTGCGCTTTTCTTTTTTTGTAGTGTAATTTTTGCACGATTTCACAGCACAGACTGACATTTTTAAAAAAATTAAAACACCCGGCTCGTGACGTTTGCGGGGCGAACGTTCCTTGACGTCTGGCGCGGGGATCGAACTAGTCACTAATATTGGTTACTAAAATTTGGAATCAATTTACGGTAGCCTACTAGGAATCTGGACATTTCATAATCTAAGCTCAACGCATTAAAAAAATGCAGCCATTAATGCGACATATTTTGATGCTCACAAATAAATCAAAACCTATTGGGTACCTACTTCCTGTTGACCTAGAAGCATTAAAGGCAAGAAGCGAGGTCTCACAGGACAAGTAAAGAAGAAGTCCGAAAATCGTAAATTTATAGTTTTATCACATAAAAAATATTTTTATGCGGCTACGAACTTACAAACTACAAAGTTAAGTTTGTTTTTGGGATAAATTCATCCCATGTACGGAGCCCTTCATTGTGCGTGTTCCGACACGCACTTGACCGGTTTTAGTACTTATAACTTTAAGTTTCAATATAAGTAGGTAATTTTCAAACGGTTAGTTAAAAAAAACTTCTTTAATCATACACACACACACTTAATAACATTTTTGATTATACTGTGGGAGACTGGTGCCTAAGCTAGGCGTAAGGCCTGTATTTCTGGACACCAGGTCTCCACCCCTTCGACGAAAAATTTCTAAACGGGGTTATCTAGAATCATGAGTTCATGGTAATGATTTGCGCGTCGATGTGAAGGGTCAATTACACTCTGTATAAAACATGTTAATGTTGACATCACCAAGAGAGACAACCTTATCCACGTTAGCAAAAGAGGAAAGAGAGTCAGTAATCGCATCCAGGAAGACATTCACATCAAGCCACCGTGGCCGGTAAGCAGTGCCAATGATCATCAATCTACATGGTCCTCAAAAGATCTAGCCGGATTTTTATATACACATTGAAATTGATGAATTTTATATTTTAATTATTGTGAGCGTGAAGATTATCTGAATCATTGTGTTTTTTAGATATAATACGGAAGAATCTTCAAACCATTAGTCTATATCTATATAACAGTCTTCCGACATTTTATATGCATAAAATTGTGAATATCTCAAGATAAGTCCCGAAAACATTGTTCAGGACAAAAAATAAACATTAAAAGCTTAATTACAGTGAAAAAATAACGTCGAAAAAGTAGGTCAAGGGGTTTTCTAACGGTTGGAAACGAATTCCTGTTGTGTTTCATCTTGAATAAGTAATTAGCATATTTGGTTCGCGCGTCATTCCTATGTTGAACTGATAAATTGAAACTGAGCATAATTTAAAAGGTAATGAACCTGACCCATTTTCGTAGTCGAAGGAAAAGTACAGGAATAAATAAAGAATAAATGTCCATAAATGTAAATAGAATTGCCAGTTACGCTAATTTATTTGGAGACAACCTATTTAAAGATACGTTTCGATCTAACGCAGGAGTTGGGATGATGCCTGGGTAAAAAAAAAGAAATTCTGTTTAGTCCAACAGACAATAAAAAATATTAGACACGTATTTTTTGCTTTATCATATTAATAAAAAATGTCTTAAAAAACACGCATTAAGTATAACTTAAACCTTTTTTCGTTTCTGAATTACGTTTTTTAAAATTCTAATCAAGATTTGAGTAGTAGAACATCATTTACCTACTCTTTGAAAGATTAAATTTAATTAAAAATTTACTCAATAGAATTAAACAAAGGTTGTTTGGCAATGACTTCGCAGTAAATATTCTTTTATTTTCACATACAATTAAGTGACACTGTTACATAAGCTCTACCTTTTGAACATAGCGCCTGTTGCTTAAACTTCGGCAATCAATATAGTAACGCCGATTTATAACACATTTGCTCGTAAAGGGCCTCTTATTTCACCAATTTCAATATCGTAATGTATATCATTACGTACTTGTGCGTAATCGTAAAGTAAAACGCACGAGTTTCTTTCTAATAAGGTAACACGTACGGTTTATCATGATGCTCCGTCTAAAACCAGCGGTACTTTTTTAAATCTTAAAAAAAAAAGCAAAGAAAGCAAAGCAAAGAGTTTTTATGTCAGAAAAGTGGTCAACATTTTATGAATAAAATTTACTTTGGGTTAAAATAAAATTAAAGAATTAAATGTTAAATATTTAATTCTTTGATTTAATTAATTTTGGCAATAAATTACAACCATTTATCTGGAACAAAAACAAAAAAATATTAATTTACTTTAATAATACTGGCTGTTTTTGTGACTTTACCTTTTTAAAAAAAAGCGCTGATGCGTGCGCATCGCTAATTTGTGAACAAGTAAAAATTATTCCGCGCGCTTTTTCTTTTCGCTGTATTGTTTTTATTTGAAAATGTCGTCAAGTAAGTAATGATGAATTTATTCATTCGACACCGCCAGAAGTCTCAGAGGCAGCGAAAAAGGCTACTCTGAGCCTCGAAAAATCGACCGATAGATACTTACAAGCGGATCAAAATTTTATCGTATGGAAAACAAGCAAAGATGCAAATTCATTTTCAGAAAGTGTGTTTTTAAAGATTTATTCGTTTAAGAAAATCCGAGTTTTATTTATTTCCTCGCAAGTATGTTATAAAACGTCGTATGACATACGTGCGCTTTGATAATTACAGCCTCTGCTTTCTTGTAGCCCTCGCCTACGGCTCGGGCTAGCAATATCGCCTCGGCTGTAATTTTCAACTTACCGCACTTATATCATAATGTACTATTATATCTCTGTAAAATTAGCAATCGTGCCAATGTCCATAAGGATTTTCGTAAGAGGGTATAAATAATACACTATCAGTCATTGATATAATGTAATATCAGACATCTGAATCATTGGTAACAGTAGGTACCTAAACTTTAACAATCAGAGAACAGTCCGTCTATCGGGACGAACAGACTGTTCAAAATGATCTCAACAAGTATGAAAAAAATTAAACTTTATCTCAATTGGATAAAGTTTTGTCAGAATGACAGTAATTGTCGTGTACTGTCTTCATTCTGAAACATTCCTTGTGTCATTGAGTTAATATTTCTTTTTCATAGTTGTTTTGCCTGCCTCATCGTCTGCCTCATCTGCCGGCATCGTCATTTAGAACAGTTTGTTCGTTCCGATATTATTGACGCTGACTGTACCTACTATCCCTTGTGTGCGGTAGCTACTATTCCTGTGGAAATTCTACTGAAAACTTTTCCTATTTTGTCAAATAAATGTTAATGTATTTTCATAGGAGGGTATGGATAATACACTATCAGTCATGGATATAATGTAATGTCAGACATCTGAATCATTGGTAAGGGTAGGTACCTAAACTTTAACAATCAGATTACAGTTGGTACAGTCAGCGTCAAAAATATTGGGACGAACAGACTGTTCGAAATGATATCAACAACTAAGAAAAAAATAAACTTTATCTCAATTGGATAAAGTTTTTGTCAGAATGACAGTTGTCATGTATTGTCTTCATTCTGAAACATTCCTTGTGTCATTGAGTTAATATTATATTTCTTTTTCATAGTTGTTTATGTCATTTTGAACAGTTTTTTCGTTCCGATATTATTGACGCTGACTGTACCTACTATCCCATGTGTCCCAAATTCTAATGAAAACTTTTCCTGTTTTGTCAAATAAATGTTAATGCCTTTTAGTGCTAGCTGTTGAAAAGAGATAAAAAACCATTTTAATAAACACTGAATGCAATAATAGTTCATCGCAATAGAATAAAGTTCTGTGGGTTTAGCACCGGTCGACCTTTCTAGCTTTAATTTAAACATTTGCCTGCCCTCTTTTCTTTGTCTTTCATGGAATGAATTGAATTTCAAAGAGAAAACAAGAGCATGTCGGTCACGAGCTGTATCTACGTACAAAGAAGGATTCTTCAGTCTTTAGAAGGCAGTTAAACTAATACGTAGCTGGCTTTGGATAACAGAGAGCTTCTAACAAAGAAATTTTAAGCAGGAAAATATAAAATTTCATGTTTTAGACAGCCGACCGTTGCGAGTTCTGTGAAAAGCTAACATTGACCCAATGTGTTTTTACGAGCACCTCTCACCATCATCTTTGCATATTTTGTCATTATTATTATTTCATAATTTCACCAGACTTCTATACATTTATAACTATCATTTAGAGAATTTATTCCGGAACGTTTAGTCCGGACATAATATGTATAATACATTAATGTTAAACTTCTATATAATATACAAACCTTCATGTTTTGTCAAGTCGCAAAAACAATGCGCAAGGCCGGGTCGCTAGTATGTTTATAATAGGCATATTATATTTACTTTTTGTTGTTCTTTCTTGTATACGTCTTAAAAAACATATGTTTCCTCAACAGGGTCCCACGATGCCTGCCCTCATGATAATGTTGGCGAGATGGGTCCCGCCCCATGAACGGTCATTCCAAGGAGCGCTCGTGTTCGGAGGAGCTCAGATCGGCAACATCTTCGGGTCCTTCATGTCAGGAGTATTGTTGGCCGATGGGAGAGACTGGGCATTGGTGTTCTACTTCTTTGGAGGATTTGGAATCTTGTGGTTCTTGCTATGGGTAAGTTCTCTTCTCTACACCTACTTACATGGACGTGTGTTGACGATGGAGGAGTCTGGAAACACTACATTAATATTAGTGTATTTAATTAAGATGCTGAACCGCTCAATTGTTTTTTTTTTTTTTATTTATTCTGTTGAACACACTTGTCGTACAGAGTGAAATTTATGCGATTATGGTGACTTAATCAGTGTGGAAAATCGAATGTTCGCGGGAAAACTAAATGCAGGCTACAAGCAAAGGACAAAGCGTGGCACTATTTGTTCAAAAATTCTATATAAGAGAAGCTATTGAACAAAAAAGATGAAGAACACAAGTTATTTTTGGAATTTATCATTTAGTAGAACCTAATTATTATTTTGCATATAAATATCACAATAAAGTCTACTCTAGTCTTTAAAGTATTCTCTACTCTTCGATATTCTTACAAACACGTAACAATTAGCCAGTTTTTATTCGAAAGCTTTTCTGAAATTTTTAACTGTTTACATCCATTAGATAATTATCACCCCAACCATCTTTAATTAAAAATCAATAATTGCTGTCCGTTGGTCTCGCTAAAACTCGAAAATTGACGATTTTAATTTTTGTTTTTTTGTTTTATTCTCCTCTTTACTGGGGTGGTATAAAAGTGTAAAAAAACTTTTTTACATAAAAAAAAACAACCGACTTTCAAAAAAAAATACTACAAAGTGAAAAATAACTTTAATTTCGGAAGTCGGTGTCTTTAGATCTGTATTTTAGTATTTTGCCACCGAATTCAGAATTAAAGTTATTTTTCACTTTGTAGTATTCTTTTTTTGAAAGTCGGTTGTTTTTTTTGTAAAAAAGTTTTTTTTTTCACTTTTTAGTGGGTTAGTTTGTAATTTATCTAAGTTACAATAGCATAGGTCAACTGCTCATCACCTTTTACAAAATATTATTTTTCCCGATACAAGGACGTTCATTGTTGAGGAGTTCTCCTAGTAAGGAAACAGGAGAACTGGAACTGATAGTGAAGTCACCATCAACTCCACTTCACCATTGTGACGAGTATAAATTGCTATATTAAAGTAATCGAATCGCAACCCAAGTGAAATACTTATTATTGAGTAGTTTCGATGGCCATCTATGGTCTTCTTCATCAGTTCCACTTCACCAAATGGTGCTTTACGGGAGAAAATGCACGAGTTACTATAAAAAAATACCCAAATCGCTGTAGGTGTGCCTATAAAATTTGAGGGTTTCCCTCAATTTCCATGGGATTCCCTCATCAGATTCTGACTTGGTGACAATGGGTCCACCTCGAGAGCACACCCTTTCAAACAAAAAAAAAAAAAATCAAAATCGGTCTACAATTGACGGAGAAATCGATGTACATACATAAAAAAATACTTAAACGCGACAAATTGATAACCTCCTCCTTTTTATTTTGAAAAGTCGGTTAAAAAATGTAGTGATTCAGTATATTTTTCCGATTATGAAGAAGGGTGATTGTATCACCAGCAATTTAAACCAACCAATTACCTAAATGAGCCTAAACAAACTGCGTTAAACAGCCCATTAATCACAGTACCCGGTGTGGCAAACACAATAAATAAAATAAGAGAGGCTTTTGCAAAAAATAGCTACTAAAGCCCTGAATAAAATTATTGGGCACGTAATCGGTGCCGATAACGGCAAATTGCCGTGTGCTTTTCTACGAGCGTAAATTGATGGACGGATTTACGGCAATTTTATGACCACTTGTGGGATAATAATATGGATTAGTGTCGAGTGATTGGTGTTGCTGTTGACTGATGCTGGGTAGAAATGGACGTTTACTGCTCGTTTTGATTTGTGGATACCTAGTGCTTTTATTCTTTCTATTTATTCGTTCCGATATTTTTCTACATTATAATGACATTATTAAGTATTACTTGATATATGTTATGACTTGAATATTTTTGGCTGAAGTTTGGTCAGGACTTCTCTGACTCGGTTTGGGACCCAAACTCAGAGAAGTCCTGCTTGGTATTTCCTAGAGTAACAAGAGGGGCTAAATAAAATGAAGCACTGTTTTCTCGCTGTTTCATTTGCTTAGTAGTTTAACCGGAAAATGTGTCGCTTTAATAAACTAAAACTTCTTTATTTAGCAAAACCACGACAAGATAGCAACTGCAGTAGGTTCTTCCCTTTCACATAGGGAAGAAAATTTCTTCGCGAAGGGAGCCACAATACTTATCAACATCTGCCTAGCCTTTTACCAACTTTGTTGGGGTCGACTTCCAGTCAAACTGGATGCAGCTGAATACCAGTATTTTATAAGGAGCGACTGCCTATCTGACTTCCACAACCCAGTTACTGGGTAATACAATATTCCCTGGTAAGACTGGTTATCAGACTTTCGGGCTTCTGACGAACTGTCAAAGATCCACGAATCACAGCCAGACCAACGGCTTAACGTGCTTTCCGAGGCACGGTCTTGGTATGTCAAAATGTTCAACCATCCACGGACCAACCGCAACAAGATTTATCAACCCGTGCGGCTGCCATTGCTTACCCACAACGTAGGTTATGTTATATGTTAAAAACATCCTTAAAATCTTTTCTTTTTCAGAGTCTTTTCTGCTACAGCACGCCAAACAGCCACCCGTACATATCTAAGAAAGAACTCACGTACTTAAACAACAATGTAACGACTTCTGAGAGCATTAACAATAAAGACCCGGTGCCCTGGAAGGCGTTACTGCGGTCAGCACCGGTGTGGGCGCTTGTCTGGGCTGCAGTAAGTACCCTCATAGTATTAGTACCCGTTCAGACACCTCGGAAACCTTGCGAATACGCGAAACCACGCGAATCCCGCTGCGTCTGAACGGTTACTTATAATCTACTTTCTCTTCGTCTCGCGTCCCGTGCGCGATTTGCTTCAGAGTGGCCAGAACTAAAAAGACGTTCAAACGTCAAAAAATGTTTGTTATGCAGACGTTTAAATCATTACTTAGGTATACCTATAACTTTAAGCAATGTTTATAAATAAACCACTTATTTAGCGGAAAAATTCTACATGCTCTGTGTTTTTTCGCATCTTTATCTGTCATTCGATGGCATAATATTTTTATCATAATACCATGCGTACAATCATAAAATTTGCGGTGTGTGTAGTGGATCTTATCTTATTTATTTTGAGAATTTATTACTTTGATTAATCTTTTGAACTTAGTTATTTAACTTTTGTAAACAACATGTTATTGACGAATCTAATCTAATAAACATTAAAATCCAGGAATTGTGTATCGAAACACAGTTCTTGGATTTCGATGTTTATTGCGCATTATAATGTTATTTCAAAATGTTATCAAACTTTTTGCAAACGAGACATAATATTTAGCATTATTTAAGTAGGTAGGTATACTTAGTTCATTAATTTGTAATAAAACTTACATAGAATAATTATTATTGCAGGTAGCTATATCTATTTATGAACCGATTTTAAATCGCATAGGTACTAACAAACCGCAGCAATTATATTTTATCTTCCGACACTGAACCCATTGAGGAAAGAATATTTTAAAATTTGCATCAAAATAATTTCGAACGCTCGCACTTATTCCAACCACCCGGCACAGCGAAAACATACCGCAAATAGTTAGTTAGATATCTACTTAATGCTTTATTCCACCATACTGTTTGCGGTGTAGCATGGTGCAGGTGACAGAAAGGGTCATCATCATCTTGGGGTGCAACACGTTTTCTTCTTCCATTCTCCCCTGTCAACCGTCACGCTATCATTTCACTCATTTCTCTTTCATATCGTTTCTCACACACATTCGCGAACTAATCAGATAGGAACTTGTCGGCGCTTATCAGTGACGGTTCTAAAACTGCCTGCGCTGACCAGCTTTTGCAACCAGCACTTGTCGGCGACAAAGCGCTGGGCCTGGCATATCGACGCCGATTACCAGCGTTGTACTCGAATATACCCTTTAGGCCGAGGTTCATGGACTCGAGCGATGCGACTTGCGACGCGACTTGAGTCAAGCGACACCTGTTTCCATCCGTCGCTCTGCAAGTCCGTCGCGGTGAGTCGTGGCATGCTCAAAACAACTTCAATCGCTATCGCAAGACGTAGTACGAAGGGTAGTTACGTATCTAACACACTATCCCTTTCATTTTGACAATTAACTACCTACTTATATACCTATTCATTGCGTTACTTATGTTGTTTAGACGATGTTTTCAAATAATATTTGGAAGCAATGGATTATAAATCCCCTTCAAAGGAAGGTAACTATGAGTGTTTAACACAATTGGAAGCAATAAAAAATGATTTATGAAAGTATAATAGTTATTTTTCAATAGGTAATTTTAATTTTAAAATGAATTTATAAACATACATAAGTCAAGTCTACTCTCGCAATGAGATTGTTTAATCTCTCCGTCATAAGAGAGACCTTGACTGAATTATAAAACAGAAATACTTAATAACAATAATATAGAAAAGAAGGCAGAAAGTTCAGTCCACATAGCACGGAGACGCCTCGACGGGCGGCCGCTGCTAGTTTTCCATAAAAACTAAGCGTGTCACCGTTTTCTCGTCCTACACCACAAATGGATCCTCTGGATGAACCTCTGCATTCCTGACCAAACCCTATTCAAACCGATTTCGAACAAAATACTGTCCGATTTGGTAAAGAAACCAAACCAACATCCCAATTGTGTAATACACTAAACTTTTCTTTCAGAATCAGAATTCCTAATCCATTGCTTCATTTGTTTCAACAATTCGTCTGCTTGACAACGTAAATACCGCAGTAAACGTTGTCGAATTTAAAAATTAAATCATTGCAGTTTATTGTTAACTAGCTGCATCCCGCGGTTTCATCCGCATAGACCGGGATAAAAAGTAGCCTATGTGTTAATCCAGAGTATAAGCTATCTACATACCAAATTTCATCCAAATCGGTCCAGCCGTTTGAGCGTGAAGATGTAACGAACATACAAACACACACACAAACTTTCACCTTTATAATATTAGTGTGTTAATACTCCGCAGGAAACCATACTCAGCGTTTGTAGTCATACTTGGCAACCATAACAAGCAAGCAGGCATTTTTTTTTATTTCTAAAGTAATGGGTTAACCCAATGACGTATTATAGATAGACGCGTCATACACGAACATCAGTGCTTTCAAAAACAGCGTAAGCCATGATGTACCAACATACCAGTATATACTGGCCGCAAAGAAAAGGAAAGACGCATGCCGATACCTGTTGTAAGAAAGAGATGAATATACTTATTTAATTACGTCACTAGCTGCTGCATGTTCACTGGCGCGCGTGCGTGACTGATATCACGCCGGGCAATTACCCTTCATTTAATTTCCCATTTTTGAGCCCGGGTAACGCATCTAAAGGTAATATATCATTGGGTTAACCTTCTGAATGTATTTAGCTCCCACGGATTGTTGAAGGTCGCACATGGGCGTTGTTTACTAAATTATGCCTATTGATCTTAATATTACTTCGGATGTTGGCTTACCCTTGTTATAAGTTTGATGTGAAGTCAGGAAAATTACTTTTTAACCAAATTTATTACATATCAACTTAAATTGTCTATTCAGTCAAAGTACAACTGTCATTCTTTGACAGTAATTTGATGTAAAGTGTCAATTTGCTTACCAATTAATTTCCCTGACTGTACATGGGTATACATACCTAGCTACATTTCTCTGTGAATATGTTAATATCACGTAATTTGCGAAACTTATGACCCCCTTCGCCAGCTCCGGAAATGTTCCGGTTTAATTATACTGGCAGATAGAATTTCATACAAATTCTTCTACATTATTTTGATCTCGCAATAAGCTTATAGTTATCATTAACTTAGTTTTATAAATCAGATCAAAATCAAATCAAATCATTTATTGGTAGGTATATACCTAACTCTTAATAATTCTAGCGAAATGTACGTGACATTGTTGGATAAGCTTCCTATAAGCTTCGGCATGATTTAGAGCCAACAGCACCCCAATCGCGTCACAGTTTCTTCTAAATAACAACATAGCATCTATACTTATTACAAAATAAAGTCGCTTTTCGTGTCTGTCTGTGTGGCCGCGTTGTTCTTTTAAAGTACGCAACGAATTTTGAAGCGGTTTTCACTATCATTTAGTTAATTTATTCCGGAAGGTTAATATGTTTAGTAAGTTAATACAGGGTGTAAAAAGACACATCAAAAAGCCGTCACCCAAGTAGCACAGATCTGCATTATAAGATATCACATAGGGTCCACATTGGTAACTTCGGCATTTATGAAGAGTTACTAAAGTTCACTCGAACTGCAAAAGCTGAAAATGACGCTTTCGCCTGTTTATTGACTGTATTAACAACCACGGCAATGACATTGTAATGTTGCGAGCGTTATTATAGGTGTACAGGTCAGTGTTAATCAGCATTTAGCAATCAATAGTACTGTAAGCTGCAATATAGCGTTTTTGTGGACCTAAAAGTAGCTATATTCTAAATTGAAGGCCACAAACGCACTGATAAAATGCTTGCATTTTAAGACAGAACATGTGAACTACTATAATGCAATCATCTATTCTGTGACCTCAATTATCAATGATATAATGCGTCTTGCTGAACATAATTGAACTTTTACAATGTTAATCAGCTTGTTATACGCAATCTTATAATAGCACTTATCTAGCCCACTTGTAAATTCATATAATGCCAAATTACAGCAAACTGCTGCAAATAAGATCACATGTAATCTTTGATCCTGGTTGGAGGTACAAAAAAAAGCAATTTTTAGGGTTCCGTACCAAAATGGTAAAAAAGGAACCCTTATGGTGTGACTCAGTCTGTCTGTCTGTCTGTCTGACTGTCTGTCTGTCACAGCTGGATATCTCAAGAACTACTAATGCTATCAACTTGAAATTTGAAACAGTTTTAGATGACGTTTACCTTACTTTTTTACAAATAATAAAGAAATATTTTTTTTTTTTTTGCAACAGGGACTGAAAGGGGGTTCTTAAAAATTCAAAATGTACTAGGGCATGTGGGGTATCATATGAAAGAACGCTGTTTGTACATTCTCAAACATTTTTTTCTTTTTTTTTAGGCCGCAAAGTTTTCGACTTTTGATGAAAAATTAAAAAAAAAAATACCGTTCCCCCCTTATCTCTGAAGTTTGCAAATACAAAAATCTGAAATTATTCTATGTGATAAAAGTTTATGTAAAGATTACAGGAAAAATAAGACGATGTCTCTAAATAGTACACTTTTTCAGAAATCGGAACGGAACCCTCGGTGCGCGAGTCCGACTCGCTCTTGACCGGTTTTTTATTACGCGCAATGTAACGCGAACCCAGGCAAACGGGAGTTAAGCCCCGCCCCTTCGCTCTACGCGTACTTGTCGGAAAAATTTTAGTAATAACACCTTGGAATACGTTTCATTAAAAACACAAATACGACTTTGACCTTCAATATCTCCAGAACCAGTGAATTCCCAAAATGAAGGCTTCTTTCAGTAAGTTTTTGTATCTACAGTATTAATAAGGTATCCTTCTATGTGGCAAAGTCGTGGGACGCCTTGTATTATGCACCTCTGCAAAACCTCACATGACAGGAAGGATTTAATTTTACCTTAACACAGCAAAGGTTGTCCTCATTTCGGAAATACACACAGTCATTATGTACAATACAAAAGCAATTAGTTACTTACGTAACTTTGTTTGGTCTGCTAACCACAAGGCTACCATACTATAGGATTCATACTATAGGATCTACCCGACTGACCATTTAAAGCCTCAAAATGGGAATGGCAATGCTTTTTTGCAGTTCTTCAACATTCATTGTGATATTTTTTGTGTTGTGTTGAGCAGACGAATTTTTCAATGGATTGGCAATTTCCTTCAAAATGTTTCGAATAATGGGAATTTATCCCGCTAGGTGTCGCATCGTCGCTGGTGTTATTTACTTATCAAACAATATGTATACATTTTTTACGTATGTTACGTGTTTTCTTTGTGTTTATACCAAATAACGCAGTTTTTTTTCTTTCTAAATAACTGAACTATAATAAATAAAACCGGTCAAGTGCGAGTCGGACTCGCGCACGAAGGGTTCCGTACCATATTACCTATATGTTTAACAATCGCAACGATAACTTTTTACTTATTGTATAATGATACTGTGAATTACAAGGTTATTTTTTGCAGTTGCAGAACATCACCTATGTTTAAACAAAATACCTTATGAATCGCCGTTTTCAGTATTATTGATTAAATACAGTATTCATGGTACCTACATGGTATAAAGAAGTTTCAAATTCCTAATTTGTTGAATTGTTGCGCTAGAGCTCGTACAAAAATGGTCTAAAATTTACAACTTTTGCGGACCCCTATTTCTTAACTTTAAAAGATAAAAAAAAATATGTTTGTACACTACTCAATGAGTTCTAGACGATGACACCCCACATGCTAGATTAAAAATTTTTTTTTTTTTTCAAAATGAAAAGTTTATTGTATGGGGACCGAACCCTTATATTTTGCTTTATTTTTATTATTTGTTGTTATAGCCGTAATAGACAGCGGAGGCTTAGTAAGTTTGTACTGGACTGTACGTGGTTGTCTGATTTCATGGATTTTAATTTTCTTGCGCGGAACCCTAATTAACTTTCTAAAATAAAAATAGCCTAAGTTACTCCTTAAAACATCAGCTATATGCCGTCAAAATCGGTGAAAATTCGTTTGGCAAGTTTCCTAACTTGACTCAAAGTACCATTTTTTTAATCGGACTGCGCTTTAAAATTCTTCTATACAAACTGTAACATCCATAAGACCTCATTTGAGGCGTAGTTTTGAAAAACTAATAATGACAAACATTATTACTTACTTATGCAAGTATTTGTGCTAAGTTTCAAATTCATTAACCAAATTAATAAGATTTTTCATATAAACTGTATCTCTGTTTTCACGAACACAAATAAAGTATTTCAAAAATCGTCTGGTATGTTTCCATAACTTGACTCAAACATTATTTACACCAATTTTGGAGTTAATCAAGCCCCCAATAAAATTAAATTTTCACCCCTTAGAAGTAGATTTTTGGAAAACCCTGATACACGTTAGTCTTAATTTTTGGTCTCAAGTATAAAAACTGAGTTTTGAGTTAATCGGACCGCGTGTTAAAGTTCCTCCATACAAACTTTGACACCCCCAATCCCTCCTTAGGGGGTAGTTTAGGAAAACTAAAAATGATAAACTTTATAATTTACTTAGATGAATATTCGTGCTAAGTTTCAAGTTTATTAACTCAAGGGATAGGATTTTTCATACAAACTTTCATCCCCTATTTTACCCCCTCAGGGATGGAATTTCCAAAAATCCTTCCTTAGTGGATGTTTACACTATATAAGGTATCTATGTGCAAAATTTCAAGTCTCTAGGTCTATTGGTTTGGGCTGTGCGTTGATATATTAGTCAGTGACTCAGTCAGGACTTTGATTTTTTTATATACAGGGTGTTTGGCAGAACGTTGAACATACGAAAATGGTGGATAGTTGGGGTCATCTGCTACTTACTCAGCCCTAATTTATTTGGCCCTGGCCCACTGGATATTTTTAATTATTTTTTTTTATCTTTTTTCTTGTTTCACCACTTTCTTAACTTTAAAGTGTAATTTTTATTAAAAGTGGGTGAAACAGGCAATATTTAGTTTTTTTTTTTCATACTTTTACGTTTGCAGATTCTTATAAAATTATTGCTTTATTCAGATGTTAGCTAGAAAAAAAGTTATGAGTCCTCAAACTTACAGAAAGATGTAAAAAAATACTTTAATCTTAATTTCAACTTGCATTTAAAAAAAAAAACAAAAAATGATTGAGGAGTTCCAATTCTAGCAAAACATCCCTAGTGTGTGAGCTTTCTAATGGTATGTAATTTGCTTTTATAAAAAAAAAACTTTAAGAGTTATTTCATAATTTTATCAAGTAGGACATTCTTGACGAAACTCTACCTTTACGGAAAGTGAAATGTTTTGCGAAATTGCAAGGTAAGCAAAAAAGCAAGGTTGGTAAAAATTTGGAACTCCTCAATCATTTTTTGTTTTTTTTTAAATGCAAGTTGAAATTAAGATTTAAGTATTTTTTTACATCTTTCTGTAAGTTTGAGGACTCGTAACTTTTTTTCTAGCTAACATCTGAATAAAGCAATAATTTTATAAGAATCTGCCAACATAAAAGTATGAAAAAAAAACTAAATATTGCCTGTTTCACCCACTTTTAATAAAAATTACAGTTTAAAGTTAAGAAAGTGGTGAAACAAGAAAAAAGATAAAAAAAAATAATTAAAAATATCCAGTGGGCCAGGGCCAAATAAATTAGGGCTGAGTAAGTAGCAGATGACCCCAACTATCCACCATTTTCGTATGTTCAACGTTCTGCCAAACACCCTGGTCCCTGTATATAGATTAACCATGTTATTTTAAGACCACAGACTTCTTATAGGTTTTCCTGTAATCTACAGGTATAGAACTATATTCTATATTTTTTTTCAAAATTTTAGGCTCAGTAGTTTCGGAGATAAGGGGGGGGGAATGGTCAATTTTCGTCAATTTTCTTAAATAACTTTAAAACAATATATTTTAAAATTATAAAAAAAATATATTTGAGACCCTCATAGTAAGCCCTTTCATTTGATATGTCACACAGTACAGTTTACAAAACTTTTTTTTTTAATTTTCTTATTTTCCCCCTAAAAGTGACTCTCATATTCAAAATTCATATATTTACTTTAGCTGTACGTATTTGGGTCACAGAAATCCATATGTGTACCAAATTTGAACTTAATCGGTCCATAAGATTCGGAGCAAATTGGCTGTGACAGACGGACAGACAGACACACGAGTGATCCTATAAGGGTTCCGTTTTTTCCTTTTGAGGTACGGAACCCTAAAAAGGCGTAAGTACACCGTTTTCCTGCAGATAAGTAAAGAAGAAAACTGTGGATCTTTTCCTTAAAACTGGTAACCAAGTTCAACGCCAAGGTTATGTAGGTAGTGTGCGTGTGTACGTGTGTATCCTTGACAGACCGACAGCTGACAGTAACCAGAGAGGGTGGCGACATCTGTAATTAGCTTTGCCCGTCCCGCCCCACTATGATTGAAAATATGTTACACAATTAGGGTGCTGGTTACAATATCATTGGAGCTTAGAGCCCATTTAGATCCTAACCACAGCAGCTGTGTGGAATTGTTTCGCATGACGCCATCATCATCCTACATAAGTTTTAATGTTAATTCTAAACATTTACTGGCTAGAACTATAAAATCTTTAATGTATTATTCTCATTAATATGGCTTGTATTGTTGTGATCACTACTTGCCGCATAGGTTTGACTCATTTACCTACAAACATGATTTTAAAACCACATCGTATGCAAAACAATGTTACGTTGCCATCCCGAAACATTATGTTTCGCGGTTTCGCGGCGGATGTGCTAAGGCCCTAAACAAAATATCGGATTAATACCACACAAAAACCGGTTTTGGAATATAGAATGACTTAGAAATGTTTGAAAGATCTGATACGTTTGAGCATTATGAAATATAGAATCCATTAAAGAAAGCAGCTCAACAAGTTACTAGGAGACGCGCTGTGCCTAAATAAATACAATTTTTAATTTTTTTTTTTATTATTTTAAATACATTCAATATTTAATTGACCGCCTATTATGTCACCATATATCAAATTTATACATTTATTTGGTACAATCGCAAGCTTACAATAGTTGCGCAAAATTCAAAAGCGTTTTTCTCGTGAAATAAAAATAGCAACTTTAAGAAAACACCTACTAGGTAATTATTTCGATAATACTACATAAATGTTCGTAACACAGTATAATATTTTTGAATCTTGCGTAAGTAGGTACCTTTATACCTATACGAATGAATGTCAAAAAGAGTTTTTAAGTAGGTACAGCGATATGGCACGTGTCAGTCGATGAGGTTACAAGGGACAATTTCGCAGGGGCCATGGGAGGAAAATTGCATTCGTCGCAGACGGCGTCTGAGAATCGTTAACGATACGCCATCGCCATCGTGACGTCAGACGCCAGAATCGCTCTGTCATGTAGATTAGTCAGCGATCGTACAACAACAGAATCTTTGTGAGGCGTTCGCCCGTACAGACAGTCCCTTAGGTCGAAGTCACATAGGCAGGAGCTTCGCTTGCTGCTATAGAGCTACGCTGCGTGCTATGATCTGTTCCAAAAGTATCTGATGAAAATGTAAACAAATGGATCTAAAACGTATCTGTGGATAAAATTTCAATGTAATATAAACATAACCTATAAACAACAAAATTATATCCTAACTAAACTATTAAAAAACTAAAATATGGCGTCGAAAAATTCCTCCGCATCGCTGTCGACTGGTAGAGTACCCAAGAGACTGGCGGCATTGCCACGTTGTATGGCAATGCTAAGCCTCTGGCCAAAGTAAAAGCCAGCCCTCGGGTCACGGGAAGTGTCAACCAGCCGTTTGGAGATTTCGTTGAATAAAACAAGAGCACTTGAACCCCACGGCCCAAGGGTTTCAACCCCAGACGGCTCGAAAATATAATTACCGATAAGGTTATTATATTTCCGCCGCTTGAGGTTTTCCGCAGCCGCAGCAGCAGTGCCAGCACAGCACGCCGAGCCAGGAAGATGGGATGGCGCAAGAGTATCGACACACGTTGCGTCCCACACTAAAGGCCTTCCCACCTTCCATGGAAATAAAGACATCCCGTCCGGTCTCTTGCCATCGTCGCGTGCCAAGCCATTGGGTTCTAATACAGCTGGAACGCCGACGGTGACAAGGGCTCGTCGGATGATGTCATTGATGTTCGCGTGCCGTGCTAAGCGACCCGCACTTCGGCTGCAAGACAGGCCGTGGTGTCCGAGGCTGTTGACAACTTCACCACAGTGACAGCGATGATACCTGTGGATACCCATTTCAAGTGCTATTTACAAATTGAGTGCTTTAATTTGATTATTCGAATTTTAAACCCAAAATCTAAGCCCAAAATTCTAATTTTAAATCGACTTAAAGCTATTTCCATTTGTTGATTGAGGCTAATTTTATGACCTCAATTTTCTTCGATAATTTTTCAATTGCAATTTAATACTTAATGTTATTGAAACAATATTTGGTGGAAAAGTGGTAAGATATAAAGTGTAACTTTCTAAATACAGGCGAATGTGAATTCCCTTTAATGAGTGATTTTGTAAGAGTTTAATCTGGACAGAGTTTGTTTACACTTTTATCAGATAAATATATGATAAAAGTGTAAACAAACACAACAACAACTAGTAGACTAGTTGTTGTTGTGTTTGTTTACACTTTGTCATGCTGCATGCATGTAGTCTAGTCATGCAGCGACAATGTGCGATAGAACATGGCAACTACTTAGTTGGCATGTTCTATCTGTTGCTGAATGACTAATAAAAAGTAGTTCGAGCTACGCTCTACTCACCAAGCGTGGCACCAAAACAAAGCTCCTGTCTGTGTGACTTCGGCCTAAGGAATACTTTTCAGTTCTAACAGCCAACCAACTTTAGTAAGTTCTTTCCCGACACTTATTGGATATCGGGATATCGGAATGTCTCACGAGGCAAATATTACAATTCGATACGCATTACTGAAACTATCTTTGGTCTGTGTGCTATGTGGGAATACAAAATGGCGTCGTTTATCTGGGAACATGGGAACCGTTTACTGTAAAGTGCTCGGTATGTTAAATACATATAGCAACCTTAAAAAAATAGATAATACGAGCTGGTATCCGCAACTCCACGACAATGCGCGTATTTTGCGTATGGGTGGGAAAATCGGTTATTCGATCCACCCCAGCTCCTCAAAGAAAGCCAGCAGGGCCTTAATATTACTGACAACCTCCCGGATGGTACCTGGGTTACCGAAGTACTTTGCCCTGTATGCGGCGACAACCGGGCAGTTTAGAAGCACATGAGCTGCTGTCTCGTCGTCCTCCATGCAGGCCCTGCACGGCGGACTGTCTGTGACTCCTATGAAAAAGAGGTATTTATTAAATGACCCATGGCCAGTTATAGCAGCTGTAACTGTAGGTACCTACGCAGCTGTTGTTTAGTCAGTCGGAGAACCTGTTTCGTAAGGCGGCCATCAATTGTAGGAAGTGCTTCCTTAGCCTGCCTACACTCACGTTGGTCTGACCAAAGTTTGTGATGCTGGTCCCTGGAACGCTTATATAGCAACCTTTTAGAATGTACTAACGACAAAACGGACACTTTTTTTTAAATTAAATTCTGGCGTGGCCATTTACTTTTTGCAAACGCAACCGGCATCGATCGATCTTGAGTGTCGCTCGAAGAGCAATTTTTAAACGGTTTTTTTTCGAAATCCCCTATTTCGGAAACCATAGGATTCTGAAAAAAACCGTCGGTTCGGGTGTAAAGGGATACAGTGTTTTTTTAAAAAAACGCTCCTTTGTTTTACTTTGTCATCTACAATTGTAGCTTGCAAGCAAAATTGTTTCAAAATTGGAAAGGCGTTTATCGATGGTACTCATGTAGGAAAACGGAAAGTACTCGTAAAATCTTAGTAGAATGTTGTTATGACTTTTACCTTAGGGTTAGCCTAACGAGCGGAGCCGGGCAACTAATGGAGTAAACGGAACAAATAGTTAATGTGCTTAAGGAAACAGTATCGGATATCTGTTTACGTACTCAGGAACAAGATGACTAATGTGTTAGTCTGATAATCAGAGATATAGAATAAGATTATTATAAACCTTAAACAACCGACCATGATAAGGATGAGCCTGTGTAACAAAAATAAATTCTATTTAGTCCGTCAGTCAATAACAAAATATTAGATACGTATTTTTTGCTATATAAATATTAATGAAAAAATATTTAGATAAGTTGCACGGGTACGCTACGTCAATTCAATTTAAGAGGGAGGTGGGCAATTACGTTTTCGACCTCGACGGCGGGGTCGGAACGTAGATCTTAGCTTGATAATATCGGTTCTATAACCTTCCCTTTTAATACAAGTGCGTCTCCCTTACAACAATAATTATGAATATACCAAAGGCTCCAAGGGGCGAATGTGAGCCAAGCATTTATATGAAGAGAAAATCAAATGAATTATAGATGAGCATCATAATTTGATGGAATATTTAGATGAAATATTACGCTTCTTAGGAGCGTGTAAGAGTGTTGAGCTGACAATGCGTTGCCAAGGCATTATTGATCGTCGTTTATACTGCGTAATTTGGGGATATTGATATTGGCACCCCAATTACTATTATGTGGTATTATAACTGTTAAAAGAGATTATATAGGTACCTATATAAGGAGTGCTCTTTATCCATGAG
Organism: Cosmia trapezina; assembly: GCA_905163495.3. Lineage (NCBI taxonomy): Eukaryota > Metazoa > Arthropoda > Insecta > Lepidoptera > Noctuidae > Cosmia > Cosmia trapezina. The sequence continues at coordinate 11,097,706 of LR991030.1, forward strand.
ATTTTCATACCGGTATTTTTAACGAAAGTAAAATAACAGTTCTCACATGATTCTCTATTCTATCTAATATTAAAATCATAACCCTCCTCTCCGCTTTCCCGTAGTCGGGTAAAAAATAAAGCAAGAATCAGCGGGGTAATTGCGTAACACACTCACAATCCCAATGCTATTCATTTTCTTTTACAATAATTTTACAATATAGGTACATTGCTTTATTTACTTTGTCTAGCAGATTAATTTTTCAAACTTAAGAAGGCCTTCGACGCATGCGTAGTTCAAACAAACCAAGTATACCAAAATAATTTGTAAATCAGACATATTCTAGGGTAGTATGTATTTATTCCGATTGGATTACAGAATATCTAGGTTTCCAAATATTGAAAGGACACTGGTTAACTTATTTTTCTCATATTTCATGTTTTTAAAATCAGTGTTCTTATAATTATAATAAAATACCTATATTTGAATATGTATGATTTACAAACTATTTTGGTATTTCATTTGTATGAAGTACGCATGCTCCGGCGGCCTCTTAACAACGGGATATGAATTTCTGTCAAAATCCTTTGGATTATGATAGAAAGTCAGCGTGTTACGCATTATTGGAGTGCTGCATGGTGTATTGAAAAGTTAATTTAATTATTGACCTTATGAATATATTCTTAAGGTACATAACGATTTCTGAGCAATACCGATGTATTGCCCCGATTTGTAGAAATAATAAGTAAAAGATAATTAGTAGTAGTTCCATATTTCCGCCGCTAAAATATCATGAAGAGGCTAGGCCAAATCATGGCTTTTCCATTTTTTTTTTATTTTTTTTTCTATGTGTGTTCAAGTTTGCTGTTTGCTTCCAGGTTGGCCACGACTGGGGTTACTACACAATGGTGACGGATCTTCCTAAATATTCCCACGATGTTTTGAAGTTCAACATCGCAACCACTGGCACGCTCACTGCTTTGCCTTACATAGCCATGTGGGTTTCCTCCTTCCTCTTCGGATTGGTCTGCGATATTTGTATCAAGAAAGGCTGGCATACTATCAAGACTGGAAGAATTATTCACACAACTATTGGTAAGAAGTTTTACAATTATATTTTTCTGGTTGGAGTACCAGTACCAAGACGTAAAGTAAAGTAAAAGAATATAAATTTAAGTAACCTTAACCACAGATTAATACAGATGGGACACTCCGCAGTTTAGGTATGAAGCTGCAAGTACGCGGCGGGCCCCTCTCACGGGCCCAATTCAGTAGGTCAGAAGGTTACGCGATAGAAAGGGAGGCAACTTGTAGTTGAATATAACTGTAGGTAATAAGCGTAGTGCGACCTGAATTGCACTTTATTGTGTCGTAGCAAGAGTCGCTTTTTATTTAAATGATTTTGCGGAGTGTGTCCCATCTGTATTATTCTGTATTACACACAATTACAATCTGTATTATTGTACATATAATTTTTTTTGGATTTCAGGTACAACGACTCCTTTTCGGGTATAGAGTAAACTGATATAGTTGTGTAAATGACAATACTTACTAGATTATTGCATTAAACGGAAATTTAGTAAAGTGTGTGTGTGTGTGGGGGTGTGTGTGTAGTAGTAGTAGTATTGTATTAAGTATTTCGGAAAAACAAGGGCCAACATTTTTCTTTGCCTTGACATAAATCAGAGCACTCGAAGAACTTCATACCTAAAAAAAATATTTTTATAGAAACTAATCCGTAAACACATTTAAATTACAGCTGCCACCGGTCCCGCCATCTGTATCATCCTGGCATCCTACGCCGGTTGCGACAGAACTGCTGCTATGGTGTACTTCGTCCTGTCTATGGCTCTCATGGGAGGCTTTTACAGCGGCATGAAGGTACTTACCTACTTATAGTCTATTCGAAAAGTAAACAACAAAGTGTAAACAAACCGTGTTCTGGTTAAGTTCTTACGCAATCACTCACTAAAGGAAATTTAGTAACACATTCTTCGGTATAGAAAGTTCCACCTTTACCTATATCTCACCACTTTTTCAACAAAAATTGTATGAATAACGTTAATCTATATAAATGAAAAGAGAAGTCCTGACTGACAGACTCATCAATGCCCAGACCAAACCCTTGAACCTAGAAAGCTAAAATTTTGCACAGAGGTTCCCTTTATAATTTGGAAAAGGAATAGAAGAGTTTCCCGGTACCTACGTTCCCGTGGGATATTTACCGATATCCACGCGGGCGAAGCCGCGGACAAAAGCTAGTAAAATTATAATTGAAAAATCATCGACGGAAATTGTGGTTATGAAATTAACCTCAAATGTCAAATTTAAAATTTCATGTTTAATTATATAGTCGAAAACACTCAATTTGTAAATGGCACTATAAATTGGCATCCATTGGTACGTTTTCTGATCCATTTGTCAGATTCATATGGAACAGATCATACGTAACTAACCTCTTTAAATGTTCTAAATAATGGCAACGTTTTTACTTTAAGCCATTCAATCCGTTATTTCGCAAGGAGCCTTCAGCCTACTGAGAGTCGAATGAGAACATGGAAAAAAATTGAGTTGAAAATTAAGTTAGCTTTACAAACAATATTAGTAAATTAAACATGTTTAATGGATTTTACGACGACGAACGGGAAAGAGAGGGAGGCCTTTATCCTGCAGTTGAACATAACCTACAGGTTAGTTAGAACTACACACAAAAATACAATATAAAATCAAACAATAAAAAACCTTATTACATCAAAACAATAAAATCTCTTTAATGAACCACGAGTCCAACCTTGAATCTTACTTAAAAATAAATGTAGTATTTTTTTGAATTATCCTTAATCCACCAAGCCTCGTATTACTTTACTCCCAAGGGTGTATCTTATCAGGAGTAATAATACTTAGACCCTCAGAAAGGTTTTTGTGGTTTACTTAGAGCCGTATAACTGCACTTTCGGCGGAAAATAGGTGCTGAATGAGACAAATAAGTTATGCTCCTTTGTTTACACAGTGTTGTTTACGAAAACGGGCTTTGTGTTTCTTTTGGGGATCTTATTGTTGTTGGGGAGCGTAAATTAATATTAATTAACGTATCCTTCCCACGGATAGTATAAATAACAATATGTTTCTTTTACTTTATCTGAGGAGGAATGAAGAGGTATACAAGGGTGTAAGGGAGATCAACACACAAACTGTTACCATGAATTCATTCAGTGCATGATTCTAGACCCGTTAATTGTCATCGGTTAGTACCTAGGTACGTAATGTAATAGGTAATGAATTTACTTTTAGAAATTATCACAAAAATGTAGGGTGAAGGTTGCTAGCACCTTTCGAGCACGCTAACACCATTAAAGTGAAATGCGTCCCAAAGAAGGTGTTTTGACGCATTTCGACTTCACAAAATCAATTTTTGTCTTCAAAAACTACAAATTTGCATTTTTTTTTTTTTATTATAAAAGTTGAAGATTTTCTTTATTAATTTGGCTCGATACAAAAAAATCGCAAAGTTTCCTCAAAATTAGCATTTTTATATACGTCCTTTAACCCTACAGTGTTTTCTGCACCCCATGTGTGCATAAGTAAAAACCATTTATACAATAGGTATATTAGCTTATATCGTATATAACAAAACATCATCCGATGGTAAAAAAATCATCAGTAGTGTTGTGAACCCTCACCCCCCCGCTCGGGTTTTCGGTTTATAAATTAGTACATAAAAACACCTGAGAGAAAAACAGTTTTATTCGATTGTAATTAGAGCAATTTCAATAAAATTTTGTCTTGTCTTTTCACTTTGGCTGCCCACCATACTATACTATACTATTGCTCCCACGCCCCATACAAATTTACTGATCCCACCGGTGATGCTCAAAGCATCGCTCTATTACTGAGGTGCCATGAGCATCACCGGTGACACATTAACGTAACACACTAGTTCACACTACACAGGTTATACTTCGTTCTAAACTCTACCTTCCGTTGACTCATTCATAGTATTCTTGAAATAAGTATCTAAAAATTCGAAATAGTCAAGTTTTAGTTAGTAACTACTAACTATAGAGTATCCTCTACAAAATAGCATTCAAAGTTTGACTCGGACCCCCAAAAAAATCCGCAATACAATACTCTCAAAAATGAGCCGATGATGAGATGAGATGATGGATGTGATGTGATGGTCCAACCCTTCCCTCCTCACGGTTTTTATAGGGTTCACTGATAGTTTGTGTTTATTGCACCAGTGCTCTACTATTTTCAAGGCTTGGCGCATGTGGTTGCAGAGGGTGTTTTCGTGGGTACCATTTATTATTATGGTTATATCATCGGCGTAACCTGCGCTGAAGGAACCTTTATCATCGAATATTCTCGTTTGCATTTATAAACAAACAAATATTGACCACTCTCTTGCTCTATAATATTCATAAAAAAAAAACTTAATTTTTCAGGTGAACGCGTTGGACTTGGCCCCCAACTACGCCGGAACACTGACGTCACTAGTAAATACGACATCAACCTTCGCTGGCATCATCACTCCGTACCTAATCGGCCTGCTGACGCCTGATGTAAGTCTCCATACAATCTTCATCTAGGTTAAGTGCTTTCTACCTCGTAAAAACTCACGAGTGAATGGATTTAACTTCACTTAGCTCGGTTTACGATTGGAATTCGCATAACATTTTAAGGCATTTAGAGGGAGACAATGTTTATTGTATACCTCTGAATAAACGTCTTAGTTGACACCAATCATGTAAGTGTACATGATAAGACTATACTCATATCATGGACAAGGTATCAACTTCAATAATTTTCATTCCGATTAAACTCTGTTGTTAAACATCTTTACCTGTTTATACATAAATATCTACTATTTTTGAAGCGGTTTTCAAAATTATTTAGAGAATTTATTCCGGAAGATCTATGTGCATAATGTGTACCTACATTAATATTTAAGTTATGGCGTCGAAAAATTCCTCCGTATCGCTGTCGACTGGCAAAGTACCCAAGAGATTGGCGGCATTGCCACGTTGTATGGCAATGCTAAGCCTCTGGCCAAAGTAAAAACCAGCCCTTGGGTCACGGGAAGTGTCAACCAGCCGTTTGGAGATATATTTTAATTTTTTAATAGTTTTAGTTATGCTAGGATATAATTTTGTTATTTTTAGGTTATGTTTATATTACTTACATTTAAATTAAATAAAGTAATATTTATGTTTGTAAAAACTGAAATCACGATATTTTGACATTTCGCCACATTAGTAAATATTGCATCCGTGCGAAGGAAGGGTGGGTAGTAAATAATTAAACGAGAAACTTCTACGAAAGCAGTAACATCAAAAGTGCAATTAGAGATTAGAACAGTCAGTTCAGTGTGTCAGTTACACAGGTCTTTTATAAAATAGGTACTAGCTATGCCCCGCGGTCTCACTCGCCTTGCACGGCCCGTAAGTGTCGTAATGTAAACTTAAATAAACTATAATTTTCCTCAAGAATGGGTTATCAAATGCAAAAAAAATATTTTTCAAATCCATTTTCAAATAGTTCCAGACATAGGTGCTCTTAAACAAACGAACAAACTCTTTTTCAGCAACTGTTGAACCGATTAATGCACACATCAAAGAACGCGTAGTTGTGAAAAATAAATAAAATTCAATACATCTGCCTAGTCTTTTTCCAACTAAGTTGGGATCGGCTTCTAATCTAACCGGATGCAGCTGAATAACAGTATTTTACGTTGAGAGTTCTGACATCCAGTAACGACTGTCAAAGATCCAAGAATGACAGCAGGGAACATTCGCTTAACGTGCCGTTTCCGAGGCACGGAGGGGTCTCATTATGTAAAGGTCACCCGTCCACGGACCGACCGTAGCTAGCGCAGCATATCCCGATCGACCCGTGCAGCTGTTATTACTAGCCACTAGCCAAAAATAAATAAAATTATAACGATTAATAATGTTTATGAAACTTATTATTTTTCTTACGGAATGGAGATAGACTTGGATTGCTTAAAATAATAGAGATAGAGAACTTTTTAAAAGCCCCAATTAAATAAATGTTAACCGCTATCGAAATCAATTGATAATAAGCTTTAGCAATAATACAAATAGTTACCTATTCATTCGATTGATCGATTTTTATAGCCCATAAAATTTGACGTTGCTTTAAAAATAATATTTAGTTTTGATTTTCCTCTTCATTCGTGTACAATCAATATCTAGAGCAAAGTGGACGATAAATATCTTAATGTTTCGATGTCAAAACACAAGCCGAGAAATCATAAACAAGGTCTTAGTAAACAAAGACCAACGTATACTGGTTATTATATACTTTTGAGAAACAAAATTATTGTAACCAATTAAACTTGACCTATTTTCGATCCTGAATTTGTCGTGTCGGATTTTTTTTTGTTGCTTTTCATTTCAGTGTTTAACATCGTTTGTTCTAGTAAAATAATGGGTGACTCAAAAGCAGATAAAGTGACGAAGAAGTTTGTTTTAGACAAGTAGGTACAGTCCAAAAGGCGTAAGACGAGCTTTGCATTTGTGTGAGTGCACATAGATAGTGTAGGTGTGACATCCGGCATAGAGCGCGATGCGTTCGGTTGGTTTAAAACTGCTTTTTGGCAATCGGATTTTGTTCTTTTAGTACGAGAGGCCATGTCGCATCGTTGTAAAACGATAAGACTTGAAGATTTTGTCTTACGTAAAACGCTATGACAAAAACTTTGGTCATGGGCTCTCGTACCATTTTGGTGATCAGTCACACAAATGCAAAGCTCATCTTACGCTTCGCGGACTGTAGGGCTACGATTGAAGTAACTACAACTGAAGTACTACTGTAGGTCAGTAGGTAGTTGCTGTATCTGGAGAAAGGATTCTTCTAAGTTGGTTTATAATCTGGAAGTATTTGTTTCTCGGGAACTTGTAGGCTAACTTTCTTTTACACTTCAAGCATAGGTATTTAAGGAGATTAAAATATTGAAGCTCGAGGGCTTTTTGATTATGTTATGCGGGTAGATTTTCCATCTTCCAAATTTCATCCACCTTCCAAATTTCCTCCACCTGAACTAACTTCTTTAGACAGTAGAACGAATGAGAAACATGAATCAAAATTAACTCTTTCTTTTTGTTTTGTTACAGTCAACCCTGGCGCAATGGCGGGTGGCCTTCTGGGTATGCTTTGCAGTGTTGGTAGGCACAAACGTCATCTACTGCATCTGGGCTGATGGCAAGCAGCAATGGTGGGATGACGTCCGGCAGTTCGGATACCCCGAAGGATGGAAACATGGTCCACTGACCAGAGACGTAGTTGAACAACCAGAATCAATCAGACTCTCAGACCACAAAACAGGATCATCATGATTTAAGAAATAAAAATACAATGCAACCAGTGCAACTAGTCAGTGAAGAATACATAATATAGTACAATAACAGTGCCTTATACTCTAAGTTCTTATGGACATAACAATAGATATTATAAACGAGTTATATTATAATCCAATTTTTCTAATAATAAATCTCCTTTTTTATGACTTGGGTTGTATTTTCAGTGTTCCAATTTAAATGAGTTTTCAATTTAAGTGAAAGTTTGTAGGTATGTTTAGATGTTTGGATATTTTATTTGTTACTCAATCACGCAAAAGCGTCTGAACAGCAGTGCGATTCTGTAACCATCTCACCGTGAAAACTTAGGTGAAGTGAGCGTGGAGTGACCTGTCAATAGTGTCAATTCCTAGCAAAAACAAACTCGCTTCACCTAAGTTTTCACGGTGAGATTGTTACAGAATCGACCGGCTGATGTGGATGTTTGGCACACAGTTAGTTTATAACCTGGATTAACTTATAGAATACTTTTTATCTCGGTAGTAGGTTCCCGTGGGATAATTTCCGACATCCACGCGGGCGAAGCTGCGGGCCAAAGCTAGTATTATAAATGTGAAAGTTTGTATGTTTGGATGTTTGTTACTCAATTACGCAAAAACGGCTGAACAGATTTGGATGAAAATTGGCACACAGATAGTTTATAATCTGGATTAACACATAACGTAATAGGTTCCCGTGGGATAATTTCCAACATCCACGCGGGCCAAGCCGCGGGCTAAAGCTAGTACTGGATAAACATAAACAAGAGGATTTCGAGAAGACATACAATTTATCAAAGAGGATAACGATCGGGTGCAGGTTTAGGAGTAATTACTTTTCCATTATCTCTTCGAAATACTTTGTAGGTAGGTATCTGTTCTTATTATGTCTAATTCGATACTTTTCACTGCAGAAAACAGTAACTGAATTACACAAAGCTCTTTTTATAAACAATAGCGCTTGAAAATAGAAGTTTCACATAAACAGGTCGACCAGAATATGCAATTAAAATAATTTCTCTAATTGCAAAGTTCTTCACCTTCCATGATACCCACGGCAACCTCGTTAGTTAATAAAGCTACGGAACCCGGTAACACAGGATGTTGTTACTTAACCCAACACTTAGCTATCTGATACATTATTTAGTTACTGGTACTTAATATTATTATGTTAAGGATAATTTTGTGTTTTAAAATTCCTATAAAACCAGATATTGACCTATATGGTGGCATTTGGATTGTCCATATGTGTTAAAATTTGACTATATTGTCTACTCTTGTACTAAAACTGAAACGTGATTACTTGAAATAGAAAAAAATCCAAAGTAGTACCATCTATTTTCTGTTTTATACGATTATACAGCAGTTCCTTGTGCAATAAAATATGCTATAAATCGAAGGTATTTAAATATGATAAGAACTTACTAAGCTAAACGCGGCGCGCGTGAGAGTTTTCTATATCTCTCGCGTCAAACTAGACAACCATAACGCCATTTCACTTACACACCGAGCTAAACCACTCGTCTACTAAACAGTCGTCACTCTCAATCAAGGAGCTTTGACTGAAAGGTGAAAATTAATGTTCCGTCACGATATCGAAACCTATAACAAAGACCTTTAACAAAGTTTCGACAGACTTCAATGTTGTTGATCAGTACAAGATGTTATTAGGCACTGCACCACGGCCAGGTGGCGATTAGCGAGAAGCGAGTAGAGCTCGAACTAAAAAACTTTTTTACAAAAAAAAAAACAACCGACTCCCAAAAAAACACTACAAAGTGAAAAATAACTTTAATTTCGGAAGTCGGTGTCTTTGGTTTTTTTATTGACTTTCGTTTTTTTTTGCCACCGACTTCCGCAATTAAAGTTATTTTTCACTTTGTAGTGTTTTTTTGGGAGTCGGTTGTTTTTTTTTGTAAAAAAAAAATATTTTTCACTTTTTAGTGGTGCCTACCCCACACAAATCTGAACACCACTCTGCAAAATAAATTAGAGCATCATCCACATAGACTAAATGGGAAAAATACGTACCTATTAAATTATTGTAGCTAACTCAAAAGCCACTCATCAGAACTTGAAGATATTTTTATGCGACCATCTCAGGAGTATACCATTTCAAATAAAAACTTTGCAAAAAAGCAAATACGTCGCGCTAAGTCGTGTCAGAAGTTTGGTAGGCGTAGTTTTAGTTGATAGAGATAACGAGGCTACGAAATCTGCCTTCTGACAATCAAGGCCACAAATAACATACAACTCAAGTACACATCATGACGATTCCAATAAGCCCAAACACGGCTAGGATACATTGTTTTATTATTGAGTTCCGATGCCTACCTTCCAGCTTCTTCATCAGATCGGTTCGATGGTACCATTTTCATCAGAACCATTTATTTAAAGCTTCGTCATAGTCACTTAACTATTAATCGAGATATCTTATCGCCACCCGTGAAATATTTATCATCGTTGAGGAGTTCCCGTGGCTTTCTGTGGTCTTCTTCATCAGTTCCACTTCACCAGATGATACTTTCTGATATTTGTATGCCTATAATATTTGAGGAGTTCCCTCGATTCCTCATGGATCCCATCATCAGAACTGGATTTTGATAAAAATGGGACCAATCTGGAAGTATACCCTTTCAAATAAAAAAAGAATTTTCCGAATCGGTTCATAAATGATGGAGTACTGAGGTAACAACATACAAAAAAAAAAAAAACAACCGAATTGAGAACCTCCTCCTTTTTTTGAAGTCGGTTAAAAAAAAGAAAGACTTAAAAAAAACACTACAACGTGAAAAATAACTTTAATTTCAAAAGTCGGTGTCAGTGGTTTTGTTTTCTAGTTTTTTAACACCGACTTCCGAAATTAAAGTAATTTTTCATTTTGTAGTGTTTTGTTGGAAGTCGATTGTTTTTTTTTACCCCACACAAATTCGAATACCACTACCTGCAAAATAAATTAGAACATCAGCAATTACTCGCCGATATGCGTACCTATGTGCCAAGCATGAGTGTTATGCCTGCCAAGCGAGTGCCGCTGAGCGAGTAGCTACTCTCTTTGATAGCTCTTGTTTCCAACGAGTATACTCGCCAGCGCAGCGCGGCAGTGTGAACAGAAAGCGATCAACTACTTTAAATATATTATGGTATCTCTTTTACTTACACAGGACCTTCAACCTTTTGTACGTTTCTTGATCGAAGAAATCGTTTATACTCTCTTTGTTAGCTCTTGTTGTTGCGACAAACGAGTACTCGCCAGCGCGGCGGTGTGAACAGAAAGCCATCAACTATTATAATAATTATACATATAATTATTATGGTATCTCTTTTACTTACACAGGAGAATAAACGCCCTGTAGCTTTCTTGTATTTTTTAGTGGACTAATACCTACAGCCCCATCATTTTGTGACTTGTAAACGCATTATCATCGTAGTTAAGGGTGGTACTAAGAGTGGGGCGTGTTCTTAGGTAAGTATTAATATTAACTATTACCTAATTAATCAATATCAGTACCTAACTAAAAAAATTAAAAAGCTGTCCTTGCTTTGGTAAATACCTTACAAGGAAAACAAGGCCTTACAAGGAAAACAAAAGGTGTACGATTTTGCGGCAAGCTAACTCTGAAAAAAGCTTTGTAAAAATAAAGTCGTTGATTTACACCACCGCCGTCGTTGATTTTGCCGGCACGCAAGGAGGCTGTCTGGGTGAGGACAGTGGCGGTCGCGCCAGCGGCCACAATCAGTTCAGTTTAGCGGAATCAGTGCAAAAGTGTAGTGAAGTGTTTACGATTAGTGGTGTAGATAGGGCTACCTATAAGGAACCGTACATTACTCTACCGACTTAGGTACGCGCTGTGCATTCTGCACCCTCTACAGAATTTGTACCTAAAAAATATGTAAAAATATATTTAAATAATTCAGTGTTTAACAAATTCAACGAACATTCAAGGCGGTCGGTTTTATTTCATCATCCCTATAGAATCGCCCCGTTATCATATCACTAAGTGTAGGGATCCCCTACATTTATTTTCGAAGACTCAGGTCCATCCATAGAAGACTAAGGTCATTGTTGTTGGCAGCTCAAGGACGATCCACAAGATAAACTGGTCGCAGCTTCCCAAAGTTTAATTAAACGGAACTGCTATTCCAATTCCGGTAAGCGAAAAGGTTAAGAACCTCGGAGTTTGGATCGACAAACATCTCTCTGGGGTCCCCAGCAACAGCACGTAAGTCGCAAAATTTTTGCATTCGGCGGTAAGTCCCTGAGGCGATTGCGGAACTTTCTTCCAACTGCCATTAAAATGGTGCTTGCCCAATCCCTTTTACTTTCCATCCTTGACTACGCTGATGTCGGTTATCTCGTTCTCACTAAGTCACAACTAGATATACTTGAGTGACTTCAAAATTGTTGCATAAGATTTATATTAGGCCTGCGAAAATATGATCACATTTCAGAATTTCGTACAAACTCAAGTGGCAGACTATCCGAGATCGTCGATTCGTCGCACCACAAATCACTTAGGTATAAGATCCTTAGTCGCGCCAGGGCCACCTTTTGTAGTTATTTATTTTTTTATTGATAAGAGTGTGTAGTTTATATTTTACTACATAATTATAATGGAAGAAAGCTTCGTGGTCAGAGGATATGAAACGGGGCACTATAAAAAAAAAGGACTTTTCACACTGAAAAATTTCACCAAAAACCATCGCCATAATCAAGCCTTCGTGACTGGGTGGGATGTGGGAGTAGTAGGGTGGGGTAACAATGGGACACCTCAAGGGCCCTGAGGTCAGATCCGCGATTCTCGTAAGTTCACTGATCTTGACCTCAGGGCTAGTGCCCTTAATGTCAAGGTCAAGTGACCTTGGGAGTGTCCCCTGGAATTCGAGCGCAACACTACCAACACCTTGACTTGAAGTGCAAAAAGAGTAAGTATCTTTTTTTACCCGACTACGGCGAAAAGGAGGGTTATTCTCTTCTAAAGCTATATCTCACAAACGGTGTGTCCTATCGCAAAAATAATGAATTTTTTTCCCCCGTTTGTAACACGTAACCCGCTTCTTAAACTCTACATGTAGGTAATAGTCAATTAAAGAAAATTTCAAATGTTTCATATTTTCCATAGAAAAAGTGAAAAATTCCATATAAAACAGGTTGAGAATCGCATCTTCTCCGACGCTACAGCTTCCTGTAGCCAGCCTCTTCGCTCTTGCGTAATAAAGCACTTAGATTACAGCGGGCGGAGGCTGCCCTCCCTGCGCGCCTGCGGCTCTAAAAAATACTCTCGGGGTAGGGCAAACAAGTACCACGTGGAGTCGGGGTTGGCTACTTTTTAACCTCAGCCATCGTGTAATATAAAAAACACGAAAGGAACGGCGCAAACATAGAAATATAAAAAAACAGGAGAAATGGCAAGCAGGCGAATCTGTGTCCGCGTGACATGCTCAGTATGAGCCGTTTATAGTACAAATTCCGTCTCCACAAACTAGTGCGCTTTTGACTGTGACCGTGACAATTTATAAGAATGCCGTGTTGTTCAGTGGTTTCTTGTAAAAACCGAAGCCATGTAAACCATGAAATCACTTTCCATATGTAAGTACAAGTATTTTACTGTATCTTAAAAATCATGAAAGTGACAAAAGGAAAAAGTGGAGACACAGGGTTCCGATACATTTTAACATACTGGGCACATCTCCTTCTTTTACTAGGCGCAAGGGTGCAAGTGCATGCCAACATAACATGGAGCGTAGCTTATTGAACCTAAAGAGAAAAGATAAAGTGAAACTGAAACATATAAGGAAAAGAACACATATTACAGACGTGACACTCACAATAAAAAAAATAAAATGGCAGTGGGCAGGCCACACAATCAGAAGCAGAATAGAGAAATGGGCCAAAGACGTCACTGAATGGTACCCGAGAGAGGGGATGAGGAAACGGGAAGGCCGGTTCGTAGATGGGAGGATGATCTCAGCTCGACGGCAGGCGCCGCGTGGAGGAGAAAAGCACAAGATCGTGTACTTTGGAAGGGTCTGAGGGACGCCTATGCTGGTGAGCAAGACAAACCAACCGATGTCTGATATTCACAGCGACATGTATAAAATTAGGTTTTTAAGTTTGTTTTATAGCCTTTATTCTATTTGAATTTGAAGGGTGCAAGTTACTAGACACCAATGAATTTGTAAATACTCAGCAAAGACGACCCGCGTCGTCTAGGTCGAGAGAAACGTCATACGCTGGACCGGCGCGTGTACAGCTTGTCCACTCTGAAAAGACGCGCCCCACTACATAATCTGTATACGTATAATGCGGTAGTGGGGCGCGTCATTTCAGAGTAGATAAGCTCTAACGAAATTATTCATGCAAGCGCAACTTCAAAGTTACATAACTTTTTCATTTTTAAAGATATTTTAATGATTCTTTTACATTATTGTTTAATTTTACTTCAATTTTAATAATTAATCCATGAAAATGTATGGAAACTTGCCAAAAATCATACGCGAAGCGAATGCTCGCGGTGGGACCGTTCCTTATTTTAGTAATTGAAAGACAAGTAAAATGGAATAAAATGATTTTTAATAATATTTGTACAACGATTTTGAATAGCGATGACAATAATTATTTAAAATAAAACTTAAATTTTAAAAATAACAAGCATATTACATGTATTGCGTTAAGACAAAAACACGAGGCAAAAATACTTCGTGCACCATTAATACATGAATGCTTAGGAGCCATTAAACTACAATGCATTTAGTCTATTATCACCTTTATTAAAACATAAACGCCTGAATCTATAAATAGAATGAGTTATACATAATAGTAGGCAAACATTTTATATTACCTATAGATAGTCATTGACCGTATCAAGTCAATACTTCCTGCACTTTTAAATATACAGAGTGTAAGTGTAAACAGTGGCAATCATTTAAGGCGTCATTGTACTCATCATTATGAACAACTTTTACTATGGGACCAAACTTGAAGTCTCGAAAAAAAAATCAACTGTTCATTTTGACGAATTATGTGAACATAAATGTACTGAACAGCTGATTTTTATTTCGAGATTTCAGGTCTGGTCCCATAGTAAAAGTTGTTCATAATGATGAGTACAATACCCCTTAAAAGATTGCCACTGTTTACAGTACACCCGATATATCCGACAAGGGCCGAAACGTGAAGGATTTTACGTTACCCGAAAAGTCCATACAACCACCTCACAGATTAAACATTTGACTAGAGATACGTTACGAATTACACAAGCAGGTACTAATAAGATATTAATTAAATAGGTATGTGACAGAAAATTGGCGACTACGTTCCGTCAGATGTGTTTCGGCCCATAGGTATAGTTGACCTAGTAAGTACGAGGAGGCTTTACCACCCCAACACCAGAACCAATCACACGGTGCAAGTTTATTACACATACAAATAAAAATAAAAATATTGAGCCGTATTGAACAAATTTGCTACATTCTCAAAGATTGGACATTTTGAGAATTGGACATGTTGACCATTGGACATTTTGAGAATGGAACATTTTTCCCCTGAACGCGTCGCGGGACCCACGCTTGGCAAACATCGAAACTATTTCGTATAGAAACTAAATTATGCATACAAGGATGGTTTCACGCATCCCGCGCTCGTAACGTCAGAGTTGCAGAGTTACGAGAGCGTGGCGACGCTGTTGGCGTGGCTACGCGTCGCCACGGCAACAGCCGGCCTGACTCGCCGCATTAGATGTTTCACATAAAAAGTGAAAATAATGTTTTAACAATAAAGGGCGGAGCACACCAGATGCGTTGCGTGACGTGACGCGTGCACGCACCAGATGTAATGTATGAAACTGTAAGAAAGATGCCAGATCAGATGCGTAACGCGTGCACGCACCAGTTGTAATGTATGAAACTGTAAAGATGCCAGATCAGATGCGTGACGCGTGCACGCACCAGTTGTAATGTATGAAACTGTAAAGATGCCAGATCAGATGCGTGACGCGTGCACGCACCAGTTGTAATGTATGAAACTGTAAAGATGCCAGATCAGATGCGTGACGCGTGCACGCACCAGTTGTAATGTATGCAACTGTAAAGATGCCAGATCAGATGCGTGACGCGTGCACGCACCAGTTGTAATGCATGAAACTGTAAAGATGCCAGATCAGATGCGTGACGCGTGCACGCACCAGTTGTAATGTATGCAACTGTAAAGATGCCAGATCAGATGCGTGACGCGTGCACGCACCAGTTGTAATGCATGAAACTGTAAAGATGCCAGATCAGATGCGTGACGCGTGCACGCACCAGTTGTAATGTATGAAACTGTAAAGATGCCAGATCAGATGCGTGACGCGTGCACGCACCAGTTGTAATGTATGAAACTGTAAAGATGCCAGATCAGATGCCTGACGCGTGCACGCACCAGTTGTAATGTATGAAACTGTAAAGATGCCAGATCAGATGCGTGACGCGTGCACGCACCAGTTGTAATGTATGAAACTGTAAAGATGCCAGATCAGATGCGTGACGCGTGCACGCACCAGTTGTAATGTATGAAACTGTAAAGATGCTAGATCAGATGCGTGACGCGTGCACGCACCAGTTGTAATGTATGAAACTGTAAAGATGCCAGATCAGATGCGTGACGCGTGCACGCACCAGTTGTAATGTATGCAACTGTAAAGATGCCAGATCAGATGCGTGACGCGTGCACGCACCAGTTGTAATGTATGAAACTGTAAAGATGCCAGATCAGATGCGTGACGCGTGCACGCACCAGTTGTAATGTATGAAACTGTAAAGATGCCAGATCAGATGCGTGACGCGTGCACGAACCAGTTGTAATGTATGAAACCAGAAAGATGCCAGATCAGATGCGTGACGAATGCACGCGCCTTTCATACATTACAACTGTGCGTGCGCACGTCACGCCACGACACGCGTCTGGTCTGCCCCGGCCTTAATAGTATGTGGTTGACGGCTGCGCCAAAAAGGTTAATTTCAGCATTAATGCCAGACAGATGCTGTCAGATGTTGTTTTCACCAATCTGTACCCGGCATAATTTAGTGGGAATTGTTGTCAAAAGTGGTAACGCAATTACGAGATCAACTATACTATAAGAGACATCACCAATAGCTGTCTCTAGATTAAATACTTAACTTAGAATTAAGATAAGTATATTGTCGTTATTTCAGATGGTTTCTTTATGGTGTGGAGTTACTCTAAATCTTTATGTTCTTGCGTGCGTTCCTCAATTCTTCTGAGGCTTTCAAGACCTGTGCCTCAAGACTCTTCTTCTTCTCTCCTAATATCACCACCTGGTCAGATAGGGATTGTTACATACTTTCCAGACAGACACTATCTACTAAATAAATTACATAAAGAACGGTAGGTAACGTAACTGAAGTCCTAAGTAGGTACCTAGGACTTCAGTTAAAATGGGTAAGGCGCCATACACACAACAACAAACACAACACACTTTGAACATCAATATCCGGTTTCACTAACACTTAAATGCATGCCTAAAGGCGCGTTGTTAGATTTTCAACGCTCGACTTACCGCTGAAAGTTGAAAACGTAGGTGCTTTTATTTAGGCATTAATTTACCATTCTTTTCAAATTCGGGAAAAACTGCATGTCCTTTTTTGTATGGGATTTCTGTATGAACTATTGAAATCTGGACAGAACAACATTTGTCCGGTCAGCTAGTGTCAAATAAATATTGTTTACCTGATCCAAGGAATCTTGGAAGTCTCGCAGTAAATCTTTTCTTGTTAGGAGGCCGGCTTTCAGTCTTTCATCCTCCACGGACCAACGCAGTTTATTGCGATGACCCTGTTCATTATAAAACAGTGGTCATTAATTAATTGTAGCAAAATTATGTAATACTCAGAACCTTTTTAAACTTACAGGATGGACTGTGTGAAAGTTGGCTATAATATTGGCTGGAAAATGGACGACTACTGATAGAGAAATATGGGAGAAGAAGACATGTTGCCGACCATAACTAGTTGGGATAAGGGCACTAGAAGAATTATTGTCATTTAATGAGTACGCAGCATGTAAAAGACTTTATTCGGTAAACGGATTACCGGTGCAGTTACTTTCGTGACCTTGAGCGACTGGGCGCGGGGCGGTGCGTATTGGCCGCATCCGTTCCGTTCGGTTTCATAGGAAATATTAATTTTTAAATATAATTATAGATATATTTAGAATTATAATTATATTTAAAAATGACATATTATAGTCATACATAATAACTGAGTTGAATTGATCACTATTAGTTGACACTAAACTGACATTATATTAATTGACACTAAACTGACATTATATTCTGCTGCTGTATTAATTCGTCGTTGTAAACTAATTTTTATTATTATTTATAGACATGGGCATTATTGCTATTTTATAAAATCTAATGTATAATAAGGAGACGAGTGTGTGTAGCCACAATTGAATTGTAAGGAAATTAATCATATGAGCGTTTTGGATGGTATGTCTGTTAGCTCGTAAGACCAATTGAAATAAATAAATAAATAAATAATAAAATAGTCTTTTACATACGAAAAAAAATTTAAAATATCTGTAGTTTGAAAGTACCTAATATCGTATTTATGTTTTGGGTAGACATTATTTTCTGAATTTATTTCATAAAGTATTTTACTATAATACTTGAATATTCACATCTAGAAATAATGATGTGTACGCGTTCTAGTTTAACATTCAGTTTTTGCATACCTTACTTGCATTATTTGAAAGCGTAACAACAGATTTGTCACTAAAATCATGCATCTGCGTCTTAAGCTGATATCACGCTTAATTCAAGTGCATGTTCATTTTTGTTTCATTCTACGGTCACAAGATACTGAAAAAGTATCATAGAAATTAATGTTCATCTGCTCATTTAATTTAATTTTTCCGTCATTCTAAAGCGCGAGTGAGGGCCTTAGCACATCTCCGCCGCGACACCATAGCAGCGCAACCGCAGTTGTTCAATTCAACTGACTCGCGTCAGCGGAATATCATGCGGTTTCGCGGTTTCGCTGTTTCGCGGCGGAGATGTGGTAAGATCCGTAAAGATTCCGAAATCCAACATGAATGGGATCGGTTTACAATTAATTTTTCACTTTTGATTCATTTTTGTTCGTTTCACTTCGAGTGAAAGGTGCTGAATGAAAGACATAAATGAACAAAAATGAAGCGTCTGATATTAGCTTAAGAAGTGTTCTTATCCCTCTCAGCTCCCTGATGAAATCAAAAGCTAAAAAAAAATATTGACCTTAACCTGTCCCAGATCTTCTCTGGCCCTGTGAAACTCCAATTCGGCGTCCCCAAGATCACATTCGGCAAAGTCAATGACCTCATCAGTGTGATGCATCTTCTCTCTAATGTGAGCCAAGATCTGATTATGCTCTGTGCATTTCGCGCGGTTTTTTATAAGCTCGTCTTCACGCTCTGTCGAAAACGTTACAAATTATGATAAGGCCAATTGAAACTGGTGTCAGCTTTATGAAAGGATCTTTAGAACAATATTTTTTGGCATTAGTAATATTATGTTTTATCAGTTGTGTAGAATTTGAGTCTGTAAAAATTTTACGAGTTTTAATAACAATAAATTCTAAAAAAAATAGGTTGTAAAAAGCTGTTTGAAAAAATTACCTTCAATTTTAGTCTGAAAGTTCTGATTATCAATATTGAGTTGTTCATATTGATATACATAAAGACCAGGGCCGAGGGTTTCCAGCTTCTTTACTATAGCCTCAAGTTCTGCGACGGCGTTCCTCGCACGTATGTACCGCAGACAAAGTGCAGAGGATTGTTCACTCTTGCGCCTTTGAAGAGTAAGGAATCGCTCCACAGTCTGCAGTTAGTAGAATACTATTTAATATCATCATCTGCCTAACGTTTTCCCAACTATGTTTGAGTTGGCTTCCAATCTAACTGGATGCAGCTTAATACCAGTATTTTCAAAATCAGAATTAGAATCAGAATATTTATTTGTAAAACATAGGTATTTACATATAGGTGTTAGGCTACGTTTTGCCGTGAAGGCGTACAAATATAAAGTGAAAATGTAATTAAAACTAAAATATTTAAAAACTAATTAAAACAAAAAAGCAAAAAATAAACTAAAAAAAATATTATAAATTATCATTTATAAAATCTGGAACAGTATAATAGCATTTTTCAATTAATAAATACCATAGGAGAGAGCTTTCAACACACATAATAGATATCTGAGGTCATCGGAAAACTTGAGGCTAGAGATGCCGCTACATTCCACCAGTTTTTATGACAGATCATTCACTGTTCAAGCAGTACGATTGTGGAATGACTTGCCCGTGTCGATAAGGCGTGCACAATCTTTGTCAACTTTTAAAATTTTGGTGAAAAAACATTTCCTCTCTCTATAAACATCGTCATTACGTATAGTTCCTTGCTCTTTTTCAAGTAGTATATATAAGTATATATTTATATAAGTTCTGTATTTATGTATGTATAAATTGTATGTATATATGGTACACCACAGACTACCTACAGTATTCTCGCCTTTCTCCCCATAATCCATCCAAAGGTTGTCTGTAAAAGATCGCTTTTAGCGATAAGACCGCCCATTGTGTCACCCTATGTAAAATTTCAACATTTATATCTGTAATTTTTATGGTGTGCATAATAAAGAGTATTCTATCTATCTATCTTCAACTTTGATAGGGGCATATTTTTTATACTATCGGGTATTTTACTGTAAATTTTCGAAGCCATTCCAAAAAAAACTCTTTTTCATCAACGAAGTTCTGCATTTTATAGCGCATAATCAATTTATGTATGTAAATTATCTATAATAATTTTTGAAAGAGGTGTAAGTATATTCATTTTTATACTATCAGGTATTTTACTGTAAATTTTCGAAGCCATTCCAAAAAAAACTCTTTTTCATCAACGAAGTTCTGCATTTTATAGCGCATAATCAATTTATGTATGTAAATTATCTATAATAATTTTTGAAAGAGGTGTAAGTATATTCATTTTAACAAACAAAGCAGTCTCGTAGATGTACATAGCTGGCATAGTAAGTAATTTTAAAGAATTAAAATGGGGTGCACAAGTTTCGGTAGTTTTTAAGCCACACATGGATCGAATACGTCGTTTTTGCGCTTTAAAAACAGTCTCTTTCAGTAGATTGTCCCCAAAAAATAACACCAAACCTCAGAACTGATGCAACCAACCCGTGATACGCTATTAAATGCTACGCTATTAAGTTTTAGAATTTTACTTGGAGAGACTGCCTATGTGACTTCCACAACCCAGTAACTGGAATACTATTTAAAATTTAACTATTAAAATGATTAACGAATTGGGGTGGAATGACAGAGCAGAGAGGGGCCAGTGGCTAAGTAATAACAGCCGCATGGGATCGATTATGTTAAGTTACGCTTGCCGCGGTCACGAAAAGTTCGTGGATCTTTGACAGTCGTTACGGGTCATCAGAAGCCCGAAAGAATGACAACCCGTCATGCCAAGGGGTATCGTATTACCCAGTAACTGGGTTGTGGAGGCCAGACAGGCAGTCGCTTCATGTAAAATTCAGCTGCATTCGGTTAGACTAGAAGTCAACCCCGACATAGTTGGGAAAAGGACAGGCAGATGATGTGGTGGAATGCCAAAGCTTTGACGAATGACGGTAATTAGGTACTCGAAATTATGAGATTATAAAATCTTTTTGTGTTGGTTTAGCATGCTCAGATATTTTTTATTATTTTATTTCATAATAAGTATATCCATCACGTCTATAGTTTTGCCAACTACCCAAAAAACTGTAGTTAGTCAATTTCCTTAGCAATTAATTTCCCTCGGAAATTAATTGTTAAGCGGTTTTCGGTCGGAGCCTTCTTTCCATGCTTTAACAGTCCTCTGTACTAGAGAGAATTTGTATTTGAGTACTACAGTCTTAGGCTCGGACTCTACGAAAGCGGAGATGTGATGTGCCCCGTCCTTACCTTATCAGCGATAGGTTTTCCTTTACTTGAGTAAATTAGACCTGAACCAGTGGTCCGCTCAAGGTTTTGCAGCCCATCAAACTTTGTATTAGCATGCTCCAATCTACCAGCGTACTTTTCCTCAACTTCAGAAACTTTCTTTTTTATCTGTTTTAAAATAAAAATTTACGTTAATCAAAATTAAATGAAACATCTAGGTGAAATGAAATGAATCTTCTTCCTTCTGTTTTCTTAATCAAATATTTCTCTTATGACTTATTATTTTATCATCATCAAAATAACAGTACCTATGGAAAGTAGTTGAAAACAACAAAACAAGGAATTGTTTATTTTTTAACCCCAGTTTTAAGGAGTTATCTACACTCATCTTTTAACGAATAATTCTTATTATGAAATCAAAAGTAGCACAAAAATGACAGTGACTATAAGCTCGTCATCATCATCATCATCATCATCATTTCAGCCGAAAGACGTCCACTGCTGGACATAGGCATCACCACTTCAACCAGTTCTGTCTTTCCCGCATCCAGCGGATTCCTGCGGCCTTTACAAGGTCATCGGTTTACCTTGTGGGAGGCCTTTCAACTCCAGAATCTTTCAGCTCCATCGGCCATCTGTTCTGCGAAGCTAACGCTCGCTAGCTATAAGCTCGTGCAACTAAAATATTTTCTATTAATAACTTAAGCAACAGTTTTACTTGGTTATAGGCCTGTCTAGCAACTTCTCATTATAAACAATCGATGCAAACTTACATCAGCGATTTCACTCTCTGCCTTCTTCTTCAAATCTTCGTAGGAATACAATTTTTGTTGATATTTTTCTTCCATATCTGTAGCTCCCTCCAAAGGCTTCAAAACATGTTCACATTTACGTTTTCTGAAAAAGGAGCATTTTAGTTTTTTTTATGTCTAAGGCCGAATTAGAGAATGCATGTCTGACACCTGTCATGATGACTGTGATGCATAATCAGAGATAAAATAACAGATCTGTGAAAGGACTGCAATCGCTCAGTAAATAAAAAATAACACGTATTTTTTTTAACCTAATCGTGTCCAACTGTTTCTCTCGGTGGCCGAAATATAATATCACAATATTTTCTATCTATTTACTCACATACCTACCTTACGAGATTCGCATTTAACTTGATCGAGATTTAGAGTTGTATCTACCGAATGTCATTTAATTGAATTATAAACTCAGACATTATCATAACATACAATTCTGGTAGTAACCAACATTCTTTATCTCTAGCTTCCTTAGCATATGTAATTAAGAGTTTTAAAGAAATCGTTGAAAAGAAAATCAAGATGTGAGATTATTAAGTACTTTTATTAAAATCACAACGACGTGGGTTATGATTAATTTATACAGCAGTAGGTACCTAAATCAACAAATTTTATAAATCACGTCAAAAGTGTTTAATTTCAATAATATGTTCACATGTTCACCGATACAATAAATTACAAAAATATCGGCATTCCGGCATTGACATGACAACACGAACAGTCTGCCTGCCAAAGTATTATACAACTTCTTGTTATTCGTATACAGTTCAGTAGGCTAGTATTTTCTTTCAATACAAATGAGCAACTCAGATGTTTGCGCCAAACTCGCGACGATGACTAGAAAAATAAATATAACATCAGTTTTATTTTACGGTTGAAAAGTTTTATTCTTGCACGTTATGTTTTGTCTTTTTACTCGTATTTTTGCAATTTTACTGCCACGTGTAAGTATTATGCTGGCGAGTGTACATTAATTATGGCGTCATTCCAAAATGTTATAAAGCTATTAATTGTGGTTAATAATTTTTACTATGCAAAAAACATGCTAATTCTGACAATTTTTAACAGTCAATAACTTGAACATTTGTCACATAAATTATAGAAATACAATGTGAGGTAAAGTTTTGCTTTATTTTTAGGGATCCGTACCTCAAAAGGAAAAACGGAAGCAATGTATTCGTCTAAAATGTGGCTCGTCCTGATCTGCAAACTCCGTTTGGCATCTACCTTCGCTAGATTGACATTATGGCAGTTGTTTTTTACTGCCCGGCTCGACTAAAGCCTGTACTTTACTGGCTTAAGGCCAGTATGACGTGAAAATATCATGGATCCACATGGTTCCAGTGTGAGAGATAGACGGAGCTATATACGACCTATAGCACCATGCCATGATCTTTTTTCACGTCATGCTGTTCCTCAATCACGCAAAAACGACTGAACAGATTTGGATGAAATTTGGTACACGGATAGACCATGACTTGGATTAGCACATAGTACTTTTTTATGATAGATAGTACGTTCCTGTGGGATAATTCCGAACTGCACGCGGGCGAAGCCGTGGACAAAAGCTAGTAATTGTATATATTTATGGTGTAGGTACTTGTAATATTCAGCAAGTCGTTTATGCAGCATGTTGTTGAGCACTTGTTGATGGTTGCGCTCTAGCGTGAGGTCTCTGTGAGCTTGCAAGTACTCATCCCGGTCCACGTGAATAGTAGCCGACGTAGCCACATTAATTCCAATCTGGGAACTATGTTCCCTGTCTGCCTCATCTAGCTGCTGGTCACTTACTGGAAAGGTAATTGAATTATTCTTTAACAAATTGTAGGACGTGGAGGCAGAATTTGGACGTAGAGTTTAATTTTAAAGCAGCCGAATTATTACCCCACTCACTCCCATTAACACACAACCCATCCACTTACCCATTCAACACAATTACTTACAAGTATATCTAATTGTACTCCTGCTAAGCACGGGTGCATTCGAAATGACAAAACACCGAGATTGGTATTATGATATTCATATGCGTAGAAGTTACGTTAAATATTAATGTGTTAAACACATTTAAAACCTTCCGGAACAAAGTCTTGATGATAAAAATCGCATCAAAATGCATTCAGTTTGTCGAAAGGGAAAAGTGGAGACACAGGCTTTTGATACATTTTAACATACTGGACACATCTCCTTCTTTCTTATATCTATGGGTACCATATTATAATTATCGGACCAATAAAGTAGGATTTTATGAACGGTCGACGGCGAGCGTGTTTGTACTTTGTACACTTGGTTACCACAAGTAAAGCACGCATCGCTTCGTGAGATAAAATATTGTACAAGTTTATTGATTACCAAAAAAGAAAGAAAGAAAGAAAATACATTACCGGTGGATACACTATCAGAATCAGTGCTTGTTTCGCCCTCTTCATCGCCAGTTCCCGTGGCTGTGGTAGTAGCGTCAGAATTAGGGTTTTTTTTTGTCCTTACTTTCTTTTTTGACTTTTCTTCCTTTGGTTTATCCTATAATTTTGTAACAACATTTTAAAAAGTTATTACATATGAATATCGTTTTGTCAATGTTGGTGTTCATAGTTAGACAGGCAGTGAAGCCTTTAGTTTTATTCACTAGGTTAATTATTTTATAAACCCGCACTTAAGATGCAGATAAGTGCCAGTGGCCTTGGCCACAGTGCACAGGATAAAGGTATGATCAATCCGAATTTCAATGTTGTGAAACACAGTCCACAATACAAATCAGTAAAGATAATTAACAGGTTGCCTTTAGATCTGAAAAGCACGGTCCACACTACTTAGTTCTTTTAAAACAAAGTTTAAAAAAAATCCTATTGAACAAATGTCTCTAAGCCATTGAAGATTTGTCATTCCTATCTGATTATTGTAGTATTTAAAATTATTATTTAACTTGAGAAATTTAATTAATTTTGTATAATGAAAGTTGTTTGTTTTTGTTTTGTGTGTAATTAAATTTTTGTTTTTTTTTTTAATCTTGCAAATTATTGTTAAGGCTCCACCTCCCTAAAATACGGCGAAACTAAGTAACTTTGTGACCATCTTTTACAGTAACTATAGCATATTTTTGATAGGAAAAAATACACAGCAATCTACAGTACATAAGAAGTGATTTCATGTGTCCTGAAATCTATTTTAGTTTGTAGTACTAAGGAAAAAAAGAACTAAACCCAGGTCCATTTCTGTCTATTTTTTCTAGTTTTTACCATATTACTCCTACAATTTTCATTAAAACTGTTCATCCATACTAATATTATAAATTCGAAAGTAACTCTGTCTGTCTGTCTGTCTGTCTGTCTGTCTGTCTGTCTGTCTGTTACCTTTTCACGCCTAAACCACTGAACCGATTTCGATAAAATTTGGCAAGGCTATAGATTAGATCCTGGGGACGGACATAGGCTACTTTTTTTTTCAAAAATAATCCTACAGGGCGTGATATAGGGGATGAAAGTTTGTATGGGAAACTCTGTATTTCTTAAGTTAGGGATGTGAAAATTAAAATGTATGCTTTTGATAGGAAATAAAGAAATATGCGATTCAGCGTTTTTGAAAAATCATCCCCTAAGGGGGTACAATAGGGGTTGATTTTAAAATTTACAAAGCTGCACGGATTTCAACAAAATTTGGTAAGGCTTTTTATAGCATCCTGGTAAAGGACATAGGATACTATTTTTTCCAAAAATAATACTACAGGAGCGGATATAGGGGATGAAAGTTTGTATGGGAAACTCAGTATTTCTTAAGTCAGGGATGTGAAAATTAAAATGTATGCTTTTGATAGGAAATAAAGAAATATGCAGTTCAGCGTTTTTGAAAAATCATCCCCTAAGGGGGTAAAATAGGGGTTGATTTTAAAATTTACAAAACTGCACGGATTTCGACAAAATTTGGCAAGGCTTTATATAGCATCCTGGGAAAGGACATAGGATACTTTCAAAAACAATACTACAGGCTGTGATATAGGGGATGAAAGTTTGTAAGGGAAACCCAGTATTTCTTAAGTTAGGGATAACAAATTCATGCTATTGGTAGGAAATTAAGAAATATGCGGTTCAGCGTTTTTGAAAAATCATCCCCTAAGGGGGTAAAATAGGGGTTGATTTTAAAATTTACAAAACCGCACGGATTTCGATAAAATTTGGCAAGGCTTTATATAGCATCCTGGGGAAGGGTATAGGCTACTTTTTGTCTTAAAAAATAATTCTACAGGGGGTGATATAGGGGATGAAAGTTTGTATGGAAAACCCAGAACCACTGAACGGATTTCGATAAAATTTGGCAAGGCTATACATGGTATCCTGAAGACGGACATAGGATACTTTTATTTAAAAAAATAATCCTACAGGGGTGATATAGGGGATGAAAGTTTGTATGGGAAACTCAGTATTTCTTAAGTTAGGGATGTGAAAATTAAAATGTATTTTTTTTATAGGAAATAAAGAAATATGCGGTTCAGCGTTTTTGCAAAATCAAAATAAGGGCGTAAAATAGGGTTTGATTTTAAAATTTACAAAACTGTACGGATTTCGACAAAATTTAGCAAGGCTTTATATAGGATTCTGGGAAAGGACATAAGATACTTTTTGTCTTCAAACATAATCCTACAAGGGGTGATATAAGGGATGAAAGTTTGTATGGGGAAACCAGCATTTCTTAAGTTAGGGATATGAAAATTCAAATTTATGCTTTTGGTAGGAAATAAAGAAATATATGGTACAGCGTTTTTGAAAAACCGTCCCCTAAAGGGTACAAAGGGTTTGACAAATATTTGTGTAGCTACCTACCTACCTCTTTTTAAGAGATTTAAGGGATTGGAAATGTAGTCATAGTTCGAATCTTGAGGTAACATTTAGTCTTTATTTCATTCGACGTTTTTACGAGGAAATTATTTGAACGAGTGGACACTCGGACAAAAGTTATTTGTGCGAGCGTGACTGGCATAATAAATTTTAAGTAATTAACAAAGGCCCCCCGCCGCGTAAGTCTGTTTGTTTGAATGCGATAATGTCAAAAAGTACCGAACGGATTTTCATACGGTTTTCTCCAATGACCGGAGTGATTCAATGTAATTCATTATTTTTTGGTTTAAATTGGCTGAAATGTGACGAAGACTGTTGAAGGTGTCGGAAAAAATCATGCCGACTGGTAGCTTTATGCCTACTATACACGGTAACGATATATCGTAGCGATTTGATTTTGCACAGTTATATCGGACGGCCCTATGTTTTCCGCATAAACGTTCCCATGGGATATTTTCCGACATCAACGCGGGCGAAGCCGCGGGCAAAAGCTAGTAAAATTATAAAGTTCTTTACAAAATAATAAGGAATGATTTCATGTCATTACTTTTTTAGTCCAATCAATAGATTTTTTGTAAATCGATAATTACTTCATATTTTGCAAGCGTTGTGTCATCACGCTTCTCATTCTTTTCTATGCAGTCCGACAGTGACCGCGCTCTTTAAGGAATAAATTACTATAACTATGATCATACTTGGAGACCGAGGCAACTAACTGAAGAGGTTTCTGCCGACGCTATCTTTAGGGATCTAGAACAACGTGATCATTATTTTTGATAGGTTTGATACCCTATTTGGGGCTGAAACTATGAAAGATTTCGTAAAACGTTTTGGATAGTTACTATATTATATTGATAATGCAGTACCTAAATTGGGATAAGGATTAAGTGAATTATGATGAATGCATTAGCTAAAGTATAGTTAGCAAAATGCGCGATTAACCTTTTCACCGCTTGTGGTGTCGCTTTCCCTACCGCTCGTGTCGTATTTCTGCGATAGAAAACATGTATGACTTTTTCATTGTAAGTATAATTTTAACGATTTGTAGCCGTGCGCTAGGAGCACGGCAATTGATATTTAGCCAAGCGCTTAAAAGGTTTGCCCTAACCTTAACCACAATGTCCAACTTTTCTTGACCAAGTATACCTATCAAGTGAAAATTATTACGTGTGTGTGAACTGAGGGTCCAGACTGGAATCCACAAAATTTTAATGCTATGATTTAGTAGAAGTCTTAAAACAATTGTAGAACGAATCTGGGAATTTGTAAACAAATATATTAAAAACTACAGCTCATAAAGTGTGGTCCCTCAATCCTCACACTGCTCACACAACATCAGCCAGATCTCGGAGAGTATCTTAAAAATTAAGGTTTTGTGATTACAGACATTTAGTAAAAAATTTGTAAAGATATTTACTAAATTACAGACCCCAGAGCATTAAAGATGAAAAAAATATAACGACTAAACTGTGGTCCCTCAGTCCACACAACAAAGGTAATTATTTTAGTGAATATTACCGAATTTAATAAATGAAACCGTTCTTTTTCTACCTAACGATTTAGTAAAAGTCTTAAAACGTTCTGTAAGAAAGAAATGGAACAGAAATATCGACGCAATTTGGAAAATAGCGATTATTAAAACTGGTCCCTCAATCCTCACAACTCTACTGACATATGCGTGTGTAGCTGCTTAACGAAAGAAATATCACAAAGTCTAGTGTACTTAACTTTTAGTAAAAAAAATCTACTAAATACCAGAAAACTCTAATTGTGAATTGCTTTCCTCTTAGCTGAGATAATGTTATTTTAGTAATCCTATGAAAATAGATAGAGTAGTGTCACCACACAATTAAAGAAAATGTAGACAGTACTATTAAACTTTTTTTAATACTAGCTGTTGCCCGCGACTTCGTCTGTGATCCAGGATAAAAAGTAGCCTATGTCACAGAATAAATAATAGTCCTATGCCTATGTCCTTCTCCAGGTCATGGCCTACTCATGTGCCAAATTTCATCCAAATACGTTGAGCCGTTTTACCGTGAAAGCGAAACAAACAAACAAAGTCACTTTCGCATTTATACCGCTTTTGACCGCGGCTTCGCCCGAATGGAAATATCCCACGGGAACGTTCTACCGTGATAAAAAGGTACCCTATGTCCTAACTCAGGTGTAGGTCTACCCATGACGAAATTTTAGCAGCCGCCATCTTGGATTTTCTTTTTGACATCAGTATCGTTTTCAGCACCCTCTACAAGTTCCATTATTTTCAGATTCATTCAAAATGGAACTAGTGGCAATAAAAAATTATCACTAGTTCCATCATGGAACAATTAATGGAATTAGTGGCAACGATGCGACTACAATTCATTCTATTTATTTTTTTAATTTTGACGTGCTTTTGCAATAAATGATTTGATTTTGATTTTGACTTTGACAAGTAAGTACTTTATTAGTAGATGATGTCTATGGTCTGATGTTGAAGTCGGAAGGAGGCCACATGAACTCTGTAATAAAACAACGCAACCTCATCAAGTTGTGGTTCGTTTGATTTGTCACGTAAATAATGTCAATAATGTAAATAGTGTAAATAATCTTAATGGTCTGAATAATGTAAAAAGTGTAAGAAAGTTTACGGTATAAATAATGAAAATGCTTTATTATAGCATTTTTATTAAACAAAAGCGCGCCATCTAGTGAAACTTATTCAGGAAAAGTGTTAAGTACAGACGCCAGCAGGTCAAGCCACCCGAAACTGTCAAATTTTCACAATCAACCTTGAACCTAATGCTTTAGCGATAAAGATGAAAATCTATTAAAGAAATTTGACAGATTGTAGTAGCTTGATGTGCTGGCGTATGTGTACATAAGTCTTAAAAGATTCAATTTTTTAATTTAAATTTCGGTGTTGTGTAGTATGTCAATATAAACTCGTTTTGAAGTTTATACTTAATTCGAATTTTACGTTAGGACAGTAGCTATTTTTTTTACTTTTATTTAATCTACTTTTTCATTCTTTAACAAAACACATACTTACGTCATGTATTATAAATATTATAATATAATAATAATTTAACCATACAACGTTTTTTCATTCCATCTTAGTTCATCCTAACTAAAAGTGAGTTTGTTTATTACGCTTTCACTCTAAAACGGCTGAACTTATTTGGATGAAATTTGGCTCATGGGTAGACCTACACCTGAGTTAGGACATAGGGTACCTTTTTATCACGGTAGAACGTTCCCGTGGGATATTTCCATTCGGGCGAAGCCGCGGTCAAAAGCGGTATAAATGCGAAAGTGACTTTGTTTGTTTGTTTCGCTTTCACGGTAAAACGGCTCAACGTATTTGGATGAAATGTGGCACATGAGTAGGCCATGACCTGGAGAAGGACATAGGCATAGGACTATTATTTATTTTGTGACATAGGCTACTTTTTATCCTGGATCACAGACGAAGTCGCGGGCAACAGCTAGTATTAAAAAAAGTTTAATAGTACTGTCTACATTTTCTTTAATTGTGTGGTGACACTACTCTTTCTATTTTCATAGGATTACTAAAATAACATTATCTCAGCTAAGAGGAAAGCAATTCACAATTAGAGTTTTCTGGTATTTAGTAGATTTTTTTTACTAAAAGTTAAGTACACTAGACTTTGTGATATTTCTTTCGTTAAGCAGCTACACACGCATATGTCAGTAGAGTTGTGAGGATTGAGGGACCAGTTTTAATAATCGCTATTTTCCAAATTGCGTCGATATTTCTGTTCCATTTCTTTCTTACAGAACGTTTTAAGACTTTTACTAAATCGTTAGGTAGAAAAAGAACGGTTTCATTTATTAAATTCGGTAATATTCACTAAAATAATTACCTTTGTTGTGTGGACTGAGGGACCACAGTTTAGTCGTTATATTTTTTTTATCTTTAATGCTCTGGGGTCTGTAATTTAGTAAATATCTTTACAATTTTTTTACTAAATGTCTGTAATCACAAAACCTTAATTTTTAAGATACTCTCCGAGATCTGGCTGATGTTGTGTGAGCAGTGTGAGGATTGAGGGACCACACTTTATGAGCTGTAGTTTTTAATATATTTGTTTACAAATTCCCAGATTCGTTCTACAATTGTTTTAAGACTTCTACTAAATCATAGCATTAAAATTTTGCGGATTCCAGTCTGGACCCTCAGTTCACACACACGTAAATTATTTCCTCACCAGTATTAATACACAATGGTCAAAACCAGCCGAACATCACAAAAATAACTCCTTAAATATCCTTAATTCAAAATAATAACAATACTCTAGAAATGTATGAAAATCCTTAGGAAAAATACATGGAAGGAATATGGACCAAATACATACTTAGCAGCAATAGAAAACTCTCCCTGAATATTTTCATAATGAAACATGAATGAAATACATTTTTAGATCGTCGGCATCGTAAAATAAATTATGCAAAGAACATATCAGTAGTTCTTCGGGCTAAACCCACGGATATTATAAATGCTAAATAATGAAGGACGGGGTTCGTGTTCTATGAAGAGAAGCAGTTGTTGACGTAACAACTCGATTGCATGCAAACAGTATCATATTAATTAAATTGAAAGGGACAAAAACGTAGCAGCGTACCTCAGTTCCAGGCATATCGCGTGATTCGTTTGAATTACTCGACTTTTATTGATCTGCTTAAGGTTATAACCCGAAATTATTTCACTCCATTATCTTCCCAGCACAACATGCGAAGACCGTTGAATGGTTGTCATAGTAACAAATAAACGAGTATCGAACGGCTTTCAAAGCTTTGATGCCAGTTGCAGATACATGCGGACATAAAAAATGAGGTTTTTCTAAGTTTTTAAGGCTTGTCCGCCGTAAAAAGCGCGGTCACTGTCGGACTGCATAGAAAAGAAAGAGAAGCGCGATGACACAACGGTTGCAAAATATGAAATAGTTACCGATTTACAAAAAATCTAGGGATTGGACTAAAAAAGTAATCACATGAAATCATTCCTTATTATTTTGTAAAGAACTGTATGAAAACTATATGAACACTTTTAATGAAAACTGTAGGAGTAATACGGTAAAAACTCGAAAAAATAGACAGAAATAGACCTGGATTTAGCCTTTTTTTAGTTCTAAAATAGATTTTAGGACACATGAAATCACTTCTTATGTATTCTAGATATTGTGTATTTTTTTCTATCAAAAAGGTGCTATAGTTACTGAAAAAAATGGAAACAAAGTTACTTATTTTCGCCATATTTTAGGGAGGACAAGCCTTAATAGTTCATTCATTTGAATACAAGCGGTGTTGTTTTTCCTTTATTTTCCTCTTCAATCGTCATCAAATCGACCGCTCATGTACTTCTCGCATCCAGCTAATTCTCGCAGCTTTCACCAAGTCATCGGCCCACCTTGTGAGAGGCCTAGCAACGCAAAGCTGCACCTTTTGGTACGCGGTCGCCACTCCAGAACCCTTTGGCGCTATCGGCTTTCTATTCTGCCCAACTGCCCATAAGTTTGCTAGTGCTCCGGGATGCGAAACACACGTAAATGCTAATTCCGCGTAATTGCTAACTGAATACGCCTGGAAATGCGCTAACTCTAGGTATTCGTCTCCGCCTGAGGGGATGTACTGAATTAGCATTTCTTTATACGTCTCCGGGATATGTTGGTAGCCTTGGTTCTCCTAGTGATCTTTTTATTTCTAATTCAATCACGTAGGGAAACTCCAAGAATAGCCCACTCTATTAAAATTAATTTATTTTATTTTCTGTATATTTGATGTAGGAGTTTCTTCATTTATTCTGAAATGCCGAGGGGATATACTGGTTTATTTGTTGTATTATGCGAAGAAACTTATGATTCGTTTTTGCACAATACCTGCTTCAAAAAATGGATAAAACTCAAGAAGTGAAATACAGTTCATGGTAAGAGTCGTCACGTCAAAAAAATAAACAGGTTTGTTCTAAATCCATCAACCGTTTTCATAAGAGTTTAAAGCATCACTTTGTATCACTAGAAACTAGAATAGACTAAAGCTGAACTCTACGTGTTGAAGTGCTTGATGTGTAAAGCTGATTATTCCGTTCCTTCCTCGTGGTCAAACTTAATGGTCAAACTGATTTAACCACGAGGAATTCTGTTCCGGATAGTCAAACTACTTAGTTTGATGAAAAATATACACCCTTTGTTATAGTTCGTAAATAAACTTGTACAGTCATTAACAAAAATAATTATCTTAGTTTATTTTGTGTGAAATGTCCAAGTATTTATTTATTTATTTATTTAAAAAGTAGGTACCCAGCACTTATACCGCCATGCGTTAATTGCAGCTGACACTTCATTATGAAATCCTTTTAAAAGAGATACTTTTGCATTAGAATATTTTTCTTTTTGTAGTTTCACGTAAACAAGCAACTGTAATTGGATTCTGACATTTCATGGATTGGTTTACTTGGCCGTTCCAACTTTGGACCACATTGTTTGTGCGATGTCTCTGGCCATAAACAGACCATTGTTTGCGGAATAATTTATTGTTATTTATTAATTTTAAATCTTATTTAATTTACATCAAAAACATTTAAAAATATAAAAAAATAGCGGTCCGCCGGTGTCGGGAGCAGGGTCCAAGCTACCTGCGGTTAGGGCTGCAGAGATAGGAACCTCTTCACAATACGAGCCGTATCGAGGAGTACTGCCTTCTGAATCTGGCCCTTGATCCAACCGCCTAACGAGAGCCGTGAAAGATGTTGGTCGAGGCTTTTGGCTATCATGCCGCTGGCCGTTACTACAACCGGCACAATGACAGCCGAGCTCACACTCCACATGTCAACAACCTCGTGAGCTAAGTCGAGATATTTTATTTGTTTCTCTTTACCAGCTTTCACGAGGTTTTGGTCATGTGGAATGGTAACATCGACAATCATTGCGCGGCGCGCTAATCGATCTATCACCACTATATCGGGCTTATTGGTGACAATAGTCCTGTCAGTAATGATAGACTCTTCGAGAACTGGGTCGGGCACATACTTGTTTTGTAGGATGGAAGAATTGATTGGTTTAGCAGAAATAAACACCTTTTAATTTAAATAAATCAGCTTTTATTTTTGCACACTTTTCATCTTTACTACCGCCTTTTACTTCTGCTAAACCAACCAATTCTTCAATCCTACAACTTATTATTAGTATTATTATTTATTTAATTTTCTTTTTAATAATATTTCTATTTATTTATGTAAACACTTGATAAAAAGTTTAAATAGCGACCATTAACTTTGACCACGAGGAAGGAAAGTATTTTTTATAATGACTGCACAAGTAAACAAAGGGTGGATATTTTTCGTGAAACTAAGTAGTTTGACTATCGGGAACAGAATTCCTCGTGGTCAAATTAGTTTGACCATTCAGTTTGACCACGAGGAAGGAACGGATTATTCTCTCATAAAAGTTAGCCAACGTTACACTGAAGTTTGTTTGTAGCAATAAAATTAATTTATTAAAATTATTAAATTGAATTGTTTTCAATTTCCAGTTAAAAAACTAACCAAAATAACTTCTAATATTTTTTCCTAATACCATTGGAACAATGGACCAACTTTCATATTTTGTATTATACAGGGTGTTAAACTAATTGCGTGCTATAGATTAGAGGTAGGTTCAGTATCGATAAAGGAACCCAGGAATAATTTTAAAAAAATCTAAACGATTGCTATTTAAAGTTAGTAGGTACTAAATTAAGGTTGATCTTGCAATTTTTTTTTATGTTGTAATTTTTTTTTTCTGGGTTCCTTTATCGATACTGAACCTACCCCTAAGCTATGGCACGCAATTATTTAAACACCCTTTATATTAGCGTTTCAAATTAGCAGTCCAAGATTGGACTGGACCATGTGGAATGAAGGATGTGAAACTTCCTTCTTTACTTGAGCGGATTGCGAGAAAGGTAGAAAGCTAGCAACGCGAGCCACCCTCCTGATGATAGGTGTATCTATTATGTATAAAAGTATGTACGGAACTAAAGCCTGATATAGCAACAATAAAAGTTGCACCATCTAACTGAACAGGGTTTTCAGGGTTTACAGTCTATTAGTTGCTTCGCATAGTGTATTAAGAGACCTTCCTCAAGCGTATTGCAAATAAATGGATGATTCTATAAATGAAATGCTTTTTATTTCTTGAATTGTCTTTGAATGCAAATAATATAATTATCTTCGTTTTTCGTATGACTACATAACAAAAAAAAAAAAAAAAAACGAAGATACTAGACTTATACTATATTATTATAATTAATTAGGACACAAACATAAACAAAATAGAAAAAATATGAATAATATAACGCAATTTATGGCATATATCTCTTATGCCATGTTCTGGAGTCAACTGGCAACAATACATGCACTGCGCACAGGTGACCCGTCAGGTGGCCTTCAGTCTTACTGGCAACAATGCTCAAGAGACTGCTCGCACATACTTGCTTCGGCAGTACATATACTAAAATTGGAACGATACAGAGAAAATTCGTGAAGCGTTCCACATTTTTTTTTTGCCGCTGGGGTCGCGGGTTGTTTGAAAAAGATACCGTGGCCCTGGCAGAGGCAACTGAAGGAACACGGGTGGGTTTTAGTCAGTAAAAGTCTGACACGCCCTTCCGCTCCACCCAGAGCGGGAGAAGTCATTTGGTGATTTCCCATCCACAAAAAAAAAAATGGCTACATAACAAGACAGCTATGTATCTTTCAAAAGCGTAGAATGTGGTGCACCCACCAGGTTTTATAGAGGACAAATTGACAGATGAAGTGAAAGTGTTTCTAAGACTTAATCTTAGAAACACTTTCACTTTCATCTGTCAATTTGTCCTCTGGGGATTGAACCCAGTCATGAACTCGTACTTACGATAATACAAAGCTACTGCAAGTCGCCGCGCCGGCAGCTGCTAGTGACACCATACACTTTCTTCGGCTTTTATAGCAAATACTAAATGTTCAGTGGGTGTGGGTAAGAATGACGGGTGTATTGCTGCAGAATTGAATATGTTACTGAAACCACTACTTATAATCATCAAGTACTTCCTTATAATCATCTCTCTTTAGAGCAAAAAACTATCGCTGATGACATGATTAAACGATTTAAAGCTATATCCTTCGAATGTAGAGGAGTGCTGGTGCTCAGCCTATAATGTTCAAAATGCTGGGACAAATGCCTCCTCTCGGTGAGAGGCATTGGGCCGTAATCCACCACGCGAGCCCAGTGTGGGTTGGTGGACGTCACATAATATTTTCGAACTTTCAGTTCTAGGTAAAGCCGGTGTCCTCACAATGTGATGAAATAATTTACAAAACAAAAGCACCTGTCAGGGTTCGAACCTACGACTTACAACTCGCAGCCGTTACCACTGGGCCACCACCGCCGCTCCACTCAGTCCACCGAGACACCATGTATTTTTGGAATGAAAACTTATTTTGGCGCGTTGAGCGATTTTTGGTAAGGGTAAATCTTACAAGTTCGCGTTACCGCCATGCGTCACCGACATGCGACATGCTATGCATGTTTTCACTTCGTCGGCAGTCACCCATGACTTTTTTTGTTCTAATGCCAATAAATGCATGCTTTCTTTATTTAATTCGTGACCGTGCAATCAGCTCGGAGCGCAAGTTTTGGCTTTCACTGTCGTTGTCAGAATTATCATCGACCGTTAGTTTTTATGAGATTGTGCCAACCTTTGTTAGTATGGAAAGCACAGAGGTGGAAGTGTTGACAATACCGTCTCTAGCAGCGGCCGACAGCGGTGTGCGGTGGTAGACTGCTACTGAACTTATCCCAGTTGTAAAGTCAGAAACGTCAGTCGCGTAGTACTCGCAACCGGCGTGCCTGTACATGTGATATGACCCCAGGCATGTACGTAAATGAAATAAAAGGATTATGTGAGGATTGGAGAAGCTCGTTCTGTAGTTTATGCCTATCCCAATGGGGAAAAGGCGTGAGTTTATGTATGCGGAAACTTCCCTTCGCTTCTCTGGCCTCTTTCTGTAACTTCCTGTTTGATAAAAGAACACTAGCTAGTGATTTTTTTCTAACACAAAAAAAATCTCTAATTTAGGATTAGCGGTCAGATGAATAATTTATAACTGACTTCTGAAAAAAGGAGGAGGTTATCATCAATTCGGATATTTATAATATTTTTAGGGTTCCGTACCTCAAAAGGAAAAAACGGAATCCTTATAGGATCACTTCTTTGTCCGTCTGTCTGTCTGTCTGTCTGTCTGTATGTCAGTCTGTCAAGACCCTTTTTCTCAGGAACGCGTGAAGGTATCAAGTTGAAATTAATATCACGTACGCATATGCGTGTGGTGTGAGGGCCACTTTATTGAAACTCTTTGAAAATATGCTTAGGATTTAGTGAACATTCCCAAACAATTGTGAAAGTTGGAATCAGATTTTGTGAAAGTCAACTTTGCGAGATATGGACTGTAAAGTGGGGCCCTCAGTTCTCACATAGAGGATTGAGGGCCCGCCTGTACCTGACAAACTATGGACACTACAGATAAAGTCTTTATGCCAAAATCTAAGCTTATACCAAACAAAATTTGTGAAAACAAGATATTATCGCAAAACACTGTCCTACTTGGTATATCTTCGTTCAAAATGGGCCCTCAATCCTCACACACGTAAAAGTTTATCACGCAAATACAATGAAACCATTAACTTATAGCTATTGTTTGTAATCCTATAAGATACTAAATAAATTGTGAAAATTTGTGAAAGCAAGAGCAGGTCACCATTTCTTGTTGTTTGAAAGTTATGACCTTGACAAAATCCGGGCCCTCAATCCTCCATTTATTTTGTTTTCCGTTTGAATACGCTTATCGTATGAAAGATTAGACAAATACAAAATAGTCTCTTTTTGTGAAAAAAATTGTGCAACAAATTGATGTTATTTGTTACTAATAAGAATAACGATTAAACTAAAAATCTTAATAGATACCGAAATCAACTATTTTTGAAGTGTGTAGCAGGGTAGGGTGACAATACTTTCATTTTAATACCTGGATTGGTACAAACGGCACAATCAGATGGCCTGCGAGATCGCCAGATCTCACCCCATTAGATTTTTTTTTGTGGGAATATGTAAAAAATCAAATTTACATGAAATCTTATGCGAATGACAACGAGTTGAGAGTTGAAGTTCAGAATACGATTTATAATATTCACCACAACACTTTATTAAAGGTTACTAGAAATGAATTCGTTAAAAGAATAAATTTGTGTATCCAAGAGAATGGAGCCCATTTCGAGCAACTAATTAGTTAGTTTACCATTTTTTGTAAAAAATTAAATTAATTTAAGATTTCCTGGTTTTCCTTTCATTTAATTTATCATGTTTGTTAGAGAGATTTCATCCTTATAATTGACCCTAACGATCGATGCAATAAAAGTACAGGGTATAATTGTTTCAGATTTTAGCCGGTTCGATTCCCGGTTGTGGGAGAAGAGAAATTTCGAAAATCTTTGAATGCAGTTTGCTTTCTATTCAAAAATAAAGGAATGTTTTGAGTAAAATTTTCTATCTGCATTATTAAGAGTACTTCCTTCCAGGTGTCATTACAAAATTCCACCCTGTATATTATAATACACATAGTTGTATGGGTAATTATCTTGGAGTAGTGAATGTTGATATTTAATTTTATTTAAGGATTATTATGTTCCAAACATTTTCACATAAAATCGAGGAGTTTTGGAGTTCAACCTCATTAGTTTGTCTATGCGACTACTACAAAGAAAAAGTACAGTGATGTTCTTTTTATTATATATGTCATGTCAATTGATTGAGAAAACTACGAAAATAGTTACTAGAATTCTCTGTCTACGGAAATATTATTATAGTCATACAAATAAGTACATGTAAGTTTGTTTTGATATATACTCATCTACCTATATGTTAGTGTAAAACCGCGAACTGCGGTAAATATTAGGATTTACGGGTAAATAGAAAGAAAAGAGCCCTGCACGCACTCCCGTGCCGTGTGGGAGTGGCGCGAGGAGGCAAAACGCCGGGGCGTAACTCCGCTGCCGCGAGAAATTACGGCACAGCGGACAGAGCTCCGGCGGGATCATGGCGACATGGAGAGTGCAACTGTCGCAACCCAGCGCTGGGCACGCCACAATTGCGACGATAAGTCCCCTCTTTGAGGAGTGGTTAGAGAGGCGCCACGGCGTCCTCACCTTCCGCCTGGCGCTGGTCCTCACCGGACACGGTTGTTTCGGGAGGTTCCTGTTTCGCATAAGGCGGGAGGAAACGCTCGGTTGTCACCATCGATCGCCTGGAGGACACGGGGAAGCATACACCCGGAGGTCTGCCCGGCTTGGGCGGAGCACTGCCGTGCTCCCACGGAGGCGATCAATGGGGCGATCTCTCGCGTCCGAACCTGATCCAGGCCATGGTGCGGAGCGAGAGTGCATGGGAGGCCGCCACCTCACCTCCTTCTGCGAAGCAGTAATGCTCGCGAAGGAGGAGGCGGAAGGCGTGAGGGAGAGACAACCTCACGCCCTCAGTCCCAAAGTCAACAAAATTATAGGTATTTCTGATGCTTTATGTATTTTTAAAAGTAAAATTTATGAATGTTAATGATAGATTTATGAGTCTGAAATTGACTCTGCGATGATTTTTCTGCAAACTAGTTGTGGGAGATTAATCGCCACAAAGTAAACAAATAAGTTTTTGTAAATGTGTTACAATAAGATTCAATACGAAAGATTGGTCTTTCTTTTAAATGTATTCAACAATGTCAGAGTTTTACCTAAGATGGTAAATTAGGCGACTAAATTTAAACTTTAGCGAGTGTGACGTACGCTCCCGCGTTAGTTTGTCCACTGGCGGGCTAGTGCGGGGGTGCGGGCGGGGGTGTATACTCCAGTTGCCGCGCTTAAGTGCACGTTCACACACATTATATAAGGCCGCGTTACGTAGGTAATTAATTATTTTTATTGTTAAAATTATGTAAATACATAATTATTAATGTCGCGATTCATATTTTGACTAAGATACAACCTTACACTGACCTTAACGTGTTACCACGAGTGCCCAAAAATAGTTTTGTTTTTTTTATTAGGGTTTTAGGATTTTTTTTTTTATCTAGTAATTTATAAATAGTGAATAAAAAGTTTAATTTTCACATTTGTTGTTTTAATGCTTGTAACATCTCCATTCTAGCCTGTTACTTCTTGTAATACACATGTGGCGGCATCTACATCGCCACATACGAACTACGCATCACAAGGACATGACGTCCCGCAACCTGCATCGCGCAATGAGAGTTTACCGCGCGACTAGCATATAGGTATACAACAACCCCACATTAACCGTGGGGCAGTTGCCCACCAGAGACAACACCCATCTGGTCGGAGGGTCCTCCCTTTTCAATAAAGGATGAGTGAACTTTACACCCTGTTCCTCATGACTCTATACACACAATACGTATGGACGGTAAAGATTTTGATTTTAAAGTGAAAGCTATACCTGCTCTAAGAGATACTTTTTTAATTCACACAGCCGAATGACGTCATAAAATGGCGGCTACTATTTCATGGTTTGAGAAAACATTAAAAAAACCTGAAAACTTTGAATTTAATTTTAAAATTTATATTGTTATTGAACTAAAACTAATATTTTCCGACTGCTTTTTGCCTAATCTATCTAAATAATATATTTTAAGATTTTTTCTCATATAGAGTAAAATACCGTATCGTGGTCACCCTATTTCCTAATTCAGGGAACAAAAATAAAACTCGATTTTTATTTACAATAAAGGGTCTTTTAATTGTTTTCTAGTATCGAATTTGTTGCACAATTTTTTTCACAAAAAGAGACTATTTTGTATTTGTCTAATCTTTCATACGATAAGCGTATTCAAACGGGAAACAAAATAAATGGAGGATTGAGGGCCCGGATTTTGTCAAGGTCATAACTTTCAAACAACAAGAAATGGTGACCTGCTCTTGCTTTCACAAATTTTCACAATTTATTTAGTATCTTATAGGATTACAAACAATAGCTATAAGTTAATGGTTTCATTGTATTTGCGTGATAAACTTTTACGTGTGTGAGGATTGAGGGCCCATTTTGAACGAAGATATACAAAGTAGGACAGTGTTTTGCGATAATATCTTGTTTCCACAAATTTTGTTTGGTATAAGCTTAGATTTTGGCATAAAGACTTTATCTGTAGTGTCCATAGTTTGTCAGGTACAGGCGGGCCCTCAATCCTCTATGTGAGAACTGAGGGCCCCACTTTACAGTCCATATCTCGCAAAGTTGACTTTCACAAAATCTGATTCCAACTTTCACAATTGTTTGGGAATGTTCACTAAATCCTAAGCATATTTTCAAAGAGTTTCAATAAAGTGGCCCTCACACCACACGCATATGCGTACGTGATATTAATTTCAACTTGATACCTTCACGCGTTCCTGAGAAAAAGGGTCTTGACAGACTGACATACAGACAGACAGACAGACAGACAGACGGACAAACAAGTGATCCTATAAGGGTTCAAGTCTGTGGCCCCTTGGAGTCCTAAAAAACTAAAGCTTCTAAGTCAATGCATTAAAAACATACGGTCATGTATGCGACATATTTTGATACTCGCAAGTAAATCAAAACCTATAGGGTACTTCCCGTTGTTCTAGAATCATGAAATTTGCCATGAAGCAAGGTCCTACAACACAAATAAAGGACATAAAAAAAATGTTCAAGTCTGTCAGTCTGTCAAGACCCTTTTTCTCAAGGACGCGTGAACATATCAAGTTGAAATTTATATTAAATAGGTAGGTCTATAGTCTCTTACAGTTCTAAAAAATCAAGCTTCTAAATCAACGCAATAAAAAAAT
Organism: Cosmia trapezina; assembly: GCA_905163495.3. Lineage (NCBI taxonomy): Eukaryota > Metazoa > Arthropoda > Insecta > Lepidoptera > Noctuidae > Cosmia > Cosmia trapezina. Next base: position 11,139,533 of record LR991030.1, read on the forward strand.
ACGGCCATTTTGCGACACATTTAGATACTCGCAACAGTCGCAAGTAAATCAAAATCTATAGGGTACTTCCCGTTGACCTAGAATAATGAAATTTGGCAAGAAGCAAGGTCTCCCACAACAAGTAAAGGAAAAAGTCCGAAAATTGTGAATTTGTAATTTTATGACATAAAAATTTTTTTTTCGGTATCCAATGTTAAAAATTTGTTTTTGGGATTAATTATTTTCAACTAAGGAACCCTTCATTGTGCGTGGTCCGACACGCACTTGGCCGGTTTTTTTTATGTATGTTCGGGCGTAACTTCGTCAATGTACACGGATTTGCAAAATTCTTTTTATGTTTCAAAGGATATACTCTCGAGGTGGTCCCATTGTCACCAAGTTAGAATCTGATGAGGGGATCCCATGGAAATCGGGGGAAACCCTCAAATTTTATAGCCACACCTATAGCGATTTGGGTATTTTTTATAGTAATCGTGCATTTGCTCTTGGAAAGCATCATTTGGTGAAGTGGAACTGATGATGAAGACCACAGATGGCCATCAGAACTACGCAATTATACCTAAGTATTTCACGGGTTGCAATTCGATTACTTTAATATGGTTGCTAAGAAATTTATGCTCGTCAAAATGCATAATGGTGATGATGACTTCACCATGGAGCTCCAGTTCTCCTTGTTCTTACTAGGAGAACTTCTCAACAATTAACGTCCCTGCATCGCGAAAAGCAATATTTTGTAAAAGGTGATGAGCCGTTGACATTTACTAGAATTTATCGAGTTTTGTTTGGTTGGTCGTCCCACTTGCCACTGAATATTTTGAATATTTTGTACACGTTCGTGAAAGGACATTGCCTTTCACGAACCTGTACCAGAAATTATTGACGGCAGAACTGTTTGGAGTACCTGTGGGCAGACGAAGGAACCCGAAGACCTGATTTATAGCTACAGGAGTTGGTTCAACATAGTGTTGCTAAATAGCACAGCAGTTTTGTCTTGGCTTTTTACCGTTATTGTCGGATGTTGATGATAATTATTATATTATTTAACATAACAATTATATCTAAGGCACGCCGAAGCTAAGGTCGTTATACTTTTATATAATTTTTATGTTACCATGGGCCTCACGGTGTAAGCCCCGTGGCCATGAGCTACGCACTCTTTCTCCCACGAGCTAAAGTTGTTTAGATCATGCCACGTGTCATCGCGACGCCGACGGGGCGCGGGCGGCGACGACGGAACAGCGCGCAGCGGGCGGAAATAGGAGACGCGTGCGCCTCGCTTGCCGCTAGTCGCATGGCAAGTCGAATTTTTGAAGCCGTGAACGATGTCTTACTGTTTAGAGGAACTGGGGGGAGCTATATACGACATATAGAACCGTCTCTCTCTCTCACTGACAATGTTCAACTTCTGTCCTGCTAATATTAAACCCCCTGTCCTTTACGATAGTTATGGTACCTCCAAAACATTACATACGTTGTTTTTCTGTGCTTACGATGACGGAATGTGTCCGGTTTGAAACAGATAGAGACGAATTCGATTTTTTTTGTTTTTTTTTTTCCATTTATTGTTATCATGGGTGTGTTCCTAATATAAAAATGATAAGATTTTTTATTTGATTAATAAATGTAAATAAGTAGTATTATTTGAGGTTTTTTTAATTATTCAAATGGAAATTGCTTTGTCGCAAATGCGACGACAAGATTTTGTCCATCCCGTTGTCTGATGCTGCTTAGAGTTTGTTTAGATTTGTAAGTCTTCATTTTAAGTCTAATACAGATTAGTACCTACCTAGTAGTTTACGTTTTGTATAAAATCATGGTGTATAGTAGGTATACCTACGTTTTTGATAAAGTACGATGGGACTGCCATGAGCCTAATATAAAATTCCCTAATTTAAATAAACTGTACCCATTTTCTATTAATAGAGCAATATAGAACAGTTGTTTCCTTTGTACTTCGAAAATACTGGAAAAGTTATTTTAAGAAAAAAAAAAGATCACAGCCATTTTAATTTGAACCGACACACCGGAGATTTATTTTAGTAGTCTGATGTAGGCTAGGGCGGGCTAAAATATCAATAAAAGTAAGTATCAGTTTACGTTGTTGGAAACGATAACTTTTTAACTTACCGGTTACATCACTACACTTTCTCACTGGGGCAACTAGGGGTAGGAGACTGAAGGTTTGGGCCATTGGATTGCAGCAGCAGTCTAATGGCCTTACTAACCACTGGCCTTTTCCTCCACCAGTTTTTTTTAGGCCACTGACCTCTGTTGACGTTGGCAGTGTCACAGCTCAACTCTGGGCCGATGCCAGACTTTCAACAATGCTTATCCCAAAATAACTACCGTCGAAAGTTTATACGACATTTTTCTGTTGTAAAATGTTAAAGACTTGGACCGCAGTAAATCAATCCAGAACATTACTTAAATACAGTCACCAAAACGTATGAAACCGTTTGTAATTTTATTCATAACATTTTGTCACTTCAGCATAAACATACTTTAATTAAAACAGCGTGGTAATTGCTTTAATTTTGACAGTTCAACAACATTCATTGCGTTATTTACGTAGTTGAGCTGACAAATTTTTCGAACATATGAAGCAATGGATTAGAAATATCCTTAAAAATCATTCAGATTGTGATTAATAGAGTATTACCGAATTATGGTGCTAAAGTTGTTTCGGATAGCTTGTCAATGAATCTTGTAAACAGAGGCTTAGGGATTGGATCAATAACTCAAGAATAAAGTTTAAAAACTTTATTCAATAAAAAAGAATTATGTATAAGAAGAACGTACGTAACATCAATACACACGATAATGCAAATATAATGGAATAAACAAGACCACTCTTTAGGATGCATTCCGTAACTGTTTTAACTGAAACTTATACTATTTAATCGTATTCAATAATTGGACAGTTCGAAGCAAAATATTTTTTGTTTTTAAATAACTTATCTATCTACTTATATATAAATAAGAAGAGAAATCCTGACTCACTGACTGACTGACTGATTGACTGACTCATCAACGCCCAAATCAAACCCTTGGACCTAGGAAGCTGAAATTTTGCACAGAGGTTCCCTTTATAATGTAGACAAGGAATAAGGAAGGAATTCCCGGTAGCAGGTTCCCTTGGGATATTGTCCGACATCCACGCGGGCGAAGCCGTGGGTAAAAGCTAGTCGTTTATAATATGGTATTAACGAATATAAAGTTACAATTAAAACTATTTAGCACATCAAGTTAGTTTCGCTAATTATTTTTTTCACCTCATTTCCTTTTTATTGCCAGGAACTCATTCCTTCAACTGTATAATTACTGAATACGATTAAAAGTCCAAGTTTACATAATTTATTCCTAATATAGCGTTTCCTGCGCTCCCCGCTCCGTAAGTTCTATAAATAAGTCCCCGATGTTTATACAATAGAGAATTTTATGTCCTGTTGGTCCCAACTCGATTTATTCGTCTAAGGATGAGGAATTCCATTAATACAAATATAAGTTTCCCTTTGTATTTACACAATTAATATATTATATAGAACATGAGTTTTATCATAGAATATTCAAACAAATGACGGAAGTGATCCTTACAAACATATGCATTATAATATAAGTTTGACTAGAATCAATTTACACTCTGGCAGCATGGTAATATTATATAGTACAACATATTTAAACAATAACGCAAAAGATTACGCATATTTATAATAATTATAAAAAAACTGCTATTTTATAACTGAATGTACGTTAACTTCGTTAATCCTATAAGTCCAAGGCGAATACATAAAGTTTAAATACGTTTTTCACATAAAAATATTGCAAGCCGGTAATAAAAAAATGTCGCAATAAAGATTATTTTTTCCGTCGCTTATAAGATTAACAAGGCGTACTAATATAAACGTCACGATTCACTAGGGTGTAATTAAAGTCAAGGTAACAGAATCAGTCAAGAATTGTCTAAAGTTGAAACTGACGGTGTGATGTTAGTGATGCGACTCAAACCAAGTCTCTAGCTCGAGTTATGACTCCCGCAACAGGCGCGACTAGGGTTACCATCTGATAGGCATTAGCTGAATTTTAAAGTTAAGACAGGCGTGCGGCCGACACTGAGATAGGCATTTTTGAATTTCGTAGTATCACGAGACAATTTGACGAGTACCTACTGAAAGAATATTGCAGAAGCTTAGACGACATCCTGTTTTATGAGTCTATAGGTGTGTCCAAATACAGCGCGGTATTTGAGAGCAGTGGTGATGAAATTCTTTACACAAAGTAATGCGGCTGCCTGGGTCACCCACGACCTACAACTTGTAAGTCGGGGCCGTTACTATTGGGCCACCAATTGCTCACATAGGCCTTATTTAAAGGCTGAAAGTCACTCGGAAGGCCTCCCACATGGTGGACCGATGACCTTGTGAAGGCCGCAGGAAGCTGCTGGATGAGAGAAGCACAGAACCGGTCGAAGTGGCGGTGCTTGGGGATCACCTATGTCCAGCAGTGGATGTCTTTGGGCTCAAAAGATGATGATGAACAATAAAAGAGAAGATATCTGGGACGACATAGTCAATGCGCGGCATGTCTCGTTTTTGCCGCAGAGTACTGCCGCGCGTTCATTTCTCCATACGTCTAGACACAACGCGGGAGAAATTGTGTCCTGTGAATGCCGCGTAGCAACAAGCGCACCTTTCGCGCTCAGGACACACCTTTACGCCACAGAGGTGCAACTTTTTGGAAGGTAGGCACGTGAATGACAATACAGAATTTATTAAATTCTGCCTGTTTGTATTTTCTGTATTCGCACACAATGCAAATGTGGAGCGAATGTTTTCCATAGTAAAGTCATCGGAAAAATATTACTCAGGGCCTATTGCACGATGTCCGAGTAAAGTACTTACCGAATAATACCTAAATTAAAAAATTAAACAGATTTTGTATGAAATTTTCTGCCAAGAAAGTTGATAGGAAATTAATCGTAGGTGGTGAAACAGGCCCTTTAGTGTAGTAAGCTCGATTATTCTCAATTAGTGTAATGGTCATAAATATTGTTCATACTTTTCATTTTGAATTATCAGTCTTTAAAACTATCTGTTGCGTACCTATTATTAATTTTAAAACTTAGGTATAGTTTTTTTTTAACAATAGACAGGCATTTTGTATATCCTAGACAAGTATCCTCCCTTACATAGATGGTAACCCTAAACGCGACGCGACAGCGCAATAGTAGTACAATTTCTATGAAAACTTCATAAAAATTGTTGTACCAGAATTGCATCGCATCGTCGCGTCGTGCCTGTCTGCGGAAGCCTTTAATCGGATGAATTCATTGCAGCTCGCTATCAAAAACGATTTCTTCGACGAATTCCATCGTTTTCGAAACCAACCGGGTGTAAGAGCAGACTCCATCGAGTATGAACAGAACCCCACTCGACGCTTAATTTTCTGGCATCGACTATTTATCTGAAATTCCTATCTTTTCGAAAATAAGTTTGTAGATAATTTTTCCAAAGCATGACTTCATTTCGATAACTGGATTAAATGACGATTAGAATCAGCTAGTAACTTTAAGTATATCACCGATTTTATATTGAACAAAACTCCACTCCGACATATCGAACAATTTTGCAAACAACTTTGAATAGCAAAACGTCATGCGGGCCGCATCACTTAGTCTTATTTTCGTAGAATACATTACATGGAAGACTTGAACATAGTTACAGCTATTGGTCATTTGAGCACTGTTCAGTAAAGATTTGAGGAAGCTTTCCCACGACGGAAGATGTCGCGTGACAATGATCCGCTTGAAGCGTCATCGGCCGATGATGGTGGGTTCATCGGCCATCGCCAGCTCGTCTGTTGCTGCTTTGTCACCTTTCCTCTTGCGGGAGTACCAGAGGAAAGAGGCAGCAGCGAAGAGGTTGACGAGAACCACGAACCAGGCCAAAAAGAAGCTGATGTTATAACTGTGGAAAAAGAGGAAATTAGTATGACGAAAACTGATAATAGATTTTTTTTAAATATGTATATACAGGGTTATTGGTAAAACACCAGCAACCTCTTATGGGGTCATAGTACTCATCATCATGAACAACTGTTATTTAGGGACCAAACATGAAATTGCGAAAAAAATCAGTCGTTCAGTACAAACATTACCTATACGAAACTCATCAAAATGTAGGAAGCAGTTCATTTTTTTTTACGCGATTTCTGGTTTGGACCCATAGTAAAAGTTGTTCATAATGATGAGTACAATGACCCCTTAAGAGGTTGCTGGTGTTTTACCAATAACCCTGTATACAGAGTGGAATTTTAATCTCACGTGGAGGGTAAGAACTATAAATATTGGAGTTGGAGATATAAAGTTTTACTCAGAGGAAACATTCCTTTATTTTTTAAAAGAAACAAATCTGCATTCAAACATTTTCGGAAATTAGGTTGCCAAACTTGGGAATCAAACCGGCTAAAATACGAAAAAAATAACTCCTTGACCTTTATTGCATTAATCGATAGGGTCAATCATAAGGATAAAATATCTCTAACAAACGTGATAAATTAAACGAAAGGAAAACCATGAAACCTAAACTTATAAATTCATGAGGCAAGATAAATCACTTTTACTCAACGGTCCATCAGATTACTTATGTCTAACATAAGTAATCTGGGGGTCGAAAACGGCCACTTTGGCAGAATCATAATAGGATAATATTATGAATAATATGAAAGCGTAAAACGGTCACAACTGACAATATAATTATGAATTGTCAGTTTGTGACCGTTTTACGATTTCAAATATTATTCATAATATTATCCTATTATGATTCTACCAAAGTGGCCGTTTTAGCCCCCCCGATGGACCTTTGAGAAAGAACCTAAGTAACATTATTAATTAACAATTATATGGTTTTTCTTTCATTCAATTTATCATGTTTGTTAGAGAGATTCGACCCTTATGATTGACCCTATCGATTGATGCCATCAAAGTACAGGGTGTTATTTTTTTCGATTTTAGCCAGTTCGATTCCCAAGTGTGGCAACTGGCAAGCGAATTTTCGATAATCTTTGAATGCAGGTTTGTTTCTTTTTAAAATAAAGGAATGTTTTCTTTGAGTAAAATTTCCTATCTCCAGTATTTAGAGTACTTTACCTCCAGATGAGATTAAAAAATTCCAACCTGTATGTATATGTATATACATGTGGCTATATGTATATAGTCACGACGTGCTTAAAATGTCTGTACAAAATTCTACAATGGAATGCTTTCAAAGCGAAATGATAATGCTCGCATAAACAATGGATAATGTTAACCGTATTTAACAAGCATTGGTCCAATTCCAATCGTATACAAACGTCTATCAAAGTAGTTAGTAATACGTCAAAAGCATATCATTGTATACAGGAGCCGTGGAATTTTGCAATAAACAAACGAATGGTATTCATTCGAAGCCTATAGAATTTTGGAACTGATGACCAAATGATATTGAAAAGACAACCATCGTAACAATTATTCGCAGGAACTTTATAGTACATTACTTTGAAGTCAATATTAAGAAAAAGCAAAACAAAACAATTCACCAGACTCTAGCAAATATTGAAAGATTATTATGATACTTAAACACAGGAATTAAAATACCATGCAATATTATTAACAATATGGGATAAAAACTCTAATACTTACTAATGGTAGGCCTTTTCGGGGTATATAAATTTCACGTTTTTCTTCATATGATCTACTGAAGTCATCATTACTTGCACCACCACGAATGTGCATGAGGCTGCAAAAACGTATGGTATTATTATAATAGTATTTTCCATAATTAATGTTTTATTATTTGGGTTTTTCCATCTGGAATTTTTCAGCCCGGAGTCTGGATTTGTGCCCAGTTGATCGCAAAAGGATCGCTGCGCCCCATAATGCTTACAGGGTACTCAAACTTAACTGGTCAAATGTGGATGTGCACCTCTATCTAACCCTTCGGGGAATACAAGCGTGATGGTATGCTATTTGCCATTAAAATCATTAAAATTTAAAATAAAATAAATCCTACTAATAATATAAATATGAAAGTTTTTGAAGATGTTTAAAAAAAAAAAAAAAAAAAAAAAAAAAAAAAAAAAAAAAAAAGGTTTATTGCAATTTTTGGATGTTTGTTACTCAATTACGCCAAAACGGATTAACAGATTTGGATGAAATTTGGCCCACAGATAGTTTATAACCTGGAGTAACACATAATATACTTTTTATCCAGGTAGTAGGTTCCCGGGGGAAATTTTCCGACATCTACGCGGGCGAAGCCGCGGGCAACGGCTAGTAATATTATAAATCCAAAATAGTAAAGGTATAATCGAGAATGTAGGTAGTTTGATGTTCTTTTTAAGAGAAAATAAGATAATGATTTGAAACTGTTGCAATATGTAACGAGTATTATATTGAAAAAAAAAACACTAAACTCTCGACCAAATTTCGGTCACGGCGGCCAATCTCAACGGAGAGCCAAGTACACAGGAGATATTATATTGCAAAATAATGTGCGCTAGTGCAGGTGCACTCCCTTTTCTCTCACTCTCCGATGAGACGGCAAATTGCCGTTAAAAAACCGTTGCCGTCCCAGATCAAAAGCAGGACCAACAGTTTTACGTGCTTTCCGAAGCACGGGGTGTCACACCACTAACTTCCAAACTTCATGTTGCTATTGAGAAATTTCCAATGGAAAACCCCAATAATACTTGTAAAAGGGAAGATCTAAAATTTTGGAATATTAATAACAATATTTGTTTGAACAACCGATCTGATCCAAATTTTAAAGGAAATCAACTAACTGATAATAAACATTCTGAAATACTTACTGCTTATGAAGTGTATGCCCGCAGCAAGACGCTTGAACATGTATCGAGGGTTGTGGAAAGTGTATACGGAGAAACCACACCCCATCGCCATGACGAACAGACTGATGATACCGAACGATATCATGGTCCTTACGTAATCTAAACAATGAAAAATATTGAAGTCAATGCAATCAATACTTTAGATATATTCATCAGTAAGAACATAATTATTATATCTGCTAGTATAGCATTTCAATTTAAAAATAATAAAACAAAGATTCCTAAATAATGAAGTAAAAAATCAGCAGAAGATCCATATTTGATCCATATCCCCAACATATTTGGGAAAAGGCTAGGTAGATTGATTGCTTCAACAATATTTAAGTAAAAGAGAAGAATGTACTTACTAGCTATATTTACATCATAAGCTAAGTCATGTGGATGGCCTTTCTCCATGACAGGCTGGGCCAAATAATTGGTGCATTCTGCAAAGAGAGAAGCAATTAATAACTCTATAATTAACACGAAATGACAGTTGGTATAAGGTGGCACGTCGCGGCATGGTACGACGAAGCCTTCTGCGGTATACACAGGTTCCCTTGTGTCGATATCAACTAAATGTGAGTGTTAAGTATATGAAAATAAGATTCAATACTTTGCCATGCCATGCCGCGCCGCGGGTATTGCGGAAGATAAATAAATAAATATCCTTGGACATTTCACACAACGCCATCTAGTCCCAAGCTAAGCAACCTAATGCTTGTGTTAGGGTAACGAGATGGCTGATAAACTACTTATATATATATATTTTTTTTGTTGTAAATACATACATATTATAGATAGAAAAACACCCAGACTCGGAACAAATACTTGTAGGTCGTAAAAATATTTGTTCCGTGCGGGAATCGAACCCGTGACATGCTGCGCAGCCTTTTTGCAGCGATTGACTATCGCTCAACCACTGCGCCAAACGTGTCGTCAGATGTTCACTTGAACATAACAATAATTCATAAAAATGTAACATTACTAATCATGATCATGAGAAATATAAATAATCTATAAATAAAACCAATAATATCGCAGGTATTTCATATTAAAAAAAGAAAAAAAGGTTGAAATATGAACCAAAATGTTCATCAAAACATAAAATTTCAATTTGGACTCATTAGTACATTTCAGTGTTATTGAAAAGCAATTTAGTCAATTAATAAATATTTTGGAGATTCAGAAAAAGGATCTAAAAGCATTAATGGGCATATCAGCCATTTTTTCCGAGAAGAGGCAGTAAACATCATCTTAACTTCCATCTGTCTGTTTGCGTTAAACTCGAGAAAAACGTTGGTATTTACATAAAAATGGAAATTTTAATTTTACTTGGAAAGCTCTTAGAGGTTTAATGGTAGCACTTGATGGCATTGTGACTAAGAAATGCCGGAAGATTTGGTACTCAATTGATGTGTCACTTGTTATTATTTTAGAAATATGTTTTAGTATGTAATCGTAATCCGAAGGAGCATACCTATTGGCAGACCAATAGCCGGGGTACGGCCTACAGAAGATCATGGGAAACACCTGGATTAGACTCGCATAGATCAGGGAAGCATGGCACAAAAAGGAGGATGCCCACACTAAGCAGTGGGTGAAACCAGGTTGCCAATGATGATGATGAGGATGAATCCTAATTTTAGCAGCCACGTTTACTTTTTAGGGTTTCGTACGATGATGTTAACAGGACCGGATTACTTAAACTTAGCCGTCTGACGCATGACCCTCTATCAAGGCCGTATCTTTTAACGGTATTGTATTGTATATGTGCTGGTGTCCGTAACTCCTAGTCTTTAGGCCTATTTTAACCAACTTTAAAAATAAGGAGGAGGTTTTCAATTCGGTTGTATTTTTTTTAAATATTTGTATCCTCACAACTCCGACATATTTTATGTAAGTACAATTTTTCGTAAGGCTTTTTAGGGTTCCGTACCAAAATGATAAAAAAGGAACCCTTATGGTGTCACTCAGTCTGTCTGTCTGTCTGTCTGTCTGTCTGTCTGTCACAGCTGGATATCTCAAGAACTACTAATGCTATCAACTTGAAATTTAGAATAATTTTAGATGACGTTGACCTAACTATTTTGCATATAAGAAAGAAATTAAAATATTTATATTTTTTTTGCAACAGGGACTGAAAGGGGGTCTTAAAAAATCAAAGTGGAGCTACTAGGGCATGTGGGGTATCATATGAAAGAGCGCTGTTTGCACATTCTGAAACAATTTTTTTCCTTTTTTTTTAGGCCGCATAGTTTTCGACTTCTGATGAAAAATGTAAAAAAAATACCGTCCCCACCCCCTTATCTCCGAAGTTTGCAAAGAGAAAAATCTGAAATTATTTTATGTGATGGAAGTGTATGTAAAGATTACAGGAAAAATAAAACGATGTCTCTAAATAGCACACTTTTTCAGAAATCGGAACGGAACACTCGGTGCGCGAGTCCGACTCGCTCTTGACCGGTTTTTTTTTTATTAACAGATTACGGCTACTACGGTTTCTGTCATGGCAAATACTAACTAAAAAAAAAGTAAACTATTAGGCCCTTACCTATGAAATTGCCGTTTTACATAGAAAAAATCAAACAATTTAGTCTTGACAGACTGATAGATAGACAGACAGACAGAAATATGGACAACGAAGTGATCCTATAAGGGTTCTGTATTTTTTCTTTTGAGGTACGGAACCCTTAAAATGAGCGAAATTGGTCCAATAATTTGTTCAAAAAGTAAAGTTTTAATTACGAGCAAAATTTAGCACGCTGTAGAATTGGATTAGTAGGTCGACGATTCAATGAACTTGAATCCTTGAACATGTGTGCAAACAAAAAACAAACCATGTTCGGCGAACAATGGTTTGGACGCCATGGTGCACCGCAGGTTAGGAAACCAAAATAGAGTTGGTATATTCCTCAGTCACATTTGGCATTCAATTTTATCGATACCAAGTGTTATTTTTCTTGAACATTACTGACATCGGTGACGGAAAACATCGTTAGGAAACAACCAGGGGAACGTACTATGACGTGAAAAAAGATCATGGATCCGTTGAGAAAAAAGGATGGTGCTATATAGGACGTATAGCTCCGTCTCTTTCTCTCTCACTGGAACCGTTCAACTTCTGCCCTGCTATAAGAGCTCATAGTAAGCCCCCTTTTTTTTTTTTTTTTTTTTTTTTGAGGGTGGGAAATCATCAAATAACTTCTCCCGCTCTGGGTGGAGCGGGAGGGCGTGTCAGACTTTTACTGACTAAAACCCACCCGTGTTCCTTCAGTTGCCTATGCCAGGGCCGCGGTAACCCTTTCAGACAACCCGCGACCCCAGCGGCGTCGGCCCTATTGGGCCCCGTCACTTGCTGACATCTCTTTGAGGCGCGCGTGGAACACGACGCGCCGTCGACTCGGGCCTGGTCCTTACCGGACGGCGAGCTACCCGCTGCTCACCGTCCGCAGGCCGGCGCCTACGGTGGCCGGAAATCGCCCCGCGATTCCCGCCGCACAGGGCGTCTCCTGCGGCGACTGAGGGCGTGAGGCTGCCTCTCCCTCACGCGTTCCGCCTCCTCCTTCGCGAGCATCACTGCTTCGCAGAAGGAGGTGACGGCCTCCCATGCACTCTCGCTCCGCACCATGGCCTGGACCAGGCTCGGACGCGAGAGATCGCCGCCGCCGATCGCCTCCGTGAGAACACGGCGGTGCTCTGCCCAAGCCGGGCAGACCTCCACTGTATGCTCCACCGTGTCCTCCGGGCGATCTACACAATGGAAACACCCGGGCGTTTCCTCCCGCCTTATGCGAAACAGGAACCTCCCGAAACAACCGTGTCCGGTGAGGACCTGCGTCAGGCGGAAGGTGAGGACGCCGTGGCGCCTCTCTAACCACTCCTCAAAGAGGGGACTTATCGCCGCTATTGTGGCGTGCCCAGCGCTGGGTTGCGACAGTCGCGCTCTCCATGCCGCCATGAGATCCCGCCGGAGCTCTGTCCGCTGTACCGTGATTTCTCGCGGCAGCGGAGTTACGCCCCGGCGCTTCGCCTCCTCGCGCCACTCCCACACGTGCGCGAGGACCTTTGCCTCCAGATCCCACGGCGGCAATCCGGCAAGGAGGCTCGCCGCCTCCCGGGAGACCGTGCGGTATCCCCAGACTAGCCGGATGGCCATGACCCTCTGGGACGCGTTCAACCTGCCGGCTGGTCCCAGCCTTAGGGAACGCGCCCACACCGGTGCTCCGTAAAGGGCCATGGACCGCACGACCCCCGCGTAGAGCCTCCGGCAGGAGGCGTTTGGACCCCCCAGATTGGGCAGGAGCCGCCTCAAGGCAGCCCCAGCCCGTGCCAGTCTGGGAGCCAAACGTCGGAAGTGCTCCACGAAGTTCCACCGGCTGTCGAGGACGAGTCCCAGGTACTTCATCGTCGACCCGACTCCGATGTGAACCCCTCCCACCGTTATTTCGGAACCCGACGGTGGCGCATTCCGAGGACCATGAAAACACATGGCCTCGGACTTGTGCAAGGCCACCTCGAGTCCCAACTGCCGGATCCTCTCCACGACTATCGCAACCCCGCGTGTCGCTAGTTCAGCCGCCGCCTGGTGCGACCTCCCCAGCGCCAGGACCAGCGTGTCGTCAGCGTAACATACTACGCTGACGCCGCTTGGGAGGTCGGCGCGCAGCACCCAGTCGTAACCGATGTCCCACAGATGCGGCCCCAAGACCGATCCCTGTGGGACACCGCACGACATCTCTCGCCGGTTCCACTCTCCCTGATGACCGGGGTAGATGACGGCCCTGTCCGTCAGATAGGCCTCGACCACTCGACAGAGGTAGGTCGGCATCCGGTGATACCGCAATGCCTCCCTGATGCAACTCCAGGGCAGGGTATTAAAGGCGTTGGCGATGTCTAGGGACACCGCCAAGACAACCCCACCCCGGGCCACTGCATCCCCCGTATAGTAAGCCCCCTGGACTGAAATCACCAATCTGTCTTGAGCAAGAGTGGTGTTCAATGCTCGTGTTTTCCCTATGTGAGAAGTGGGCTTTATCTTGCTGTGGGACCGTAATAGACTGGTATTAATGGGTTTCCGTTTGAAGAAGAAACGAGATTACGAGATTATTATTATTGGTTACGAGACAAGTAATTAATGTCAAAAGATTAGAATGATCACCCAGTTAAATGTGGCTAAGGTTCCCGTGATTTATGTATTTTATGATAGCCGTCTTTAGTTACATTAATTAACGTTTTACGAGTTGTTTCTTCATTAAATTATCTCATTCGTTATATTTAAAACTAATTTAATAGTTTCAAAAGTACTTAAATTTTATTGGTTATTCAGATACAATTTTTTTTTGTTTTCTGGGAGAAACCCTTCAAGAGGCGCCTGGACTTTGGGGATAAGACTGGGGAGTGTGAGATTTTTACCTCACTAAAACCACCGCGGTGGTCTTCATCCACCATGGAAAGGGGCCGCCTCTCAAAAGACCGACCCAAAATCCCCTCTCTGCAACGCCTGTAGAGACTGTACCCAGTCTCCCCAAAACCTAACTGTCTAATTCAGATGCCTACCATTTGGAATGGCATCACATAGAAATCTGACTCATTAATAGGTCAGGATTGATCCTAAAGATAGTCTAGATCGTAAAATTGCATGTGTTAGTAGGAATAAAACTACGATGACCAAACCGTCTGTCAGCTGTGATGGTCTTAATATTGTATACCAGACTTTAATAGGCTGAAGATAAATGGATGGTGCTATTTAAATCCTATTTCAGTAACAGTAGGTACTTACGTTTCTATGTGCCTAGCGCTTCGATCGGCTGAGCAATATAAACAATTCTCTAATGACTCACTGAATTACCCGAAGATTAATACCTACTAGTCATGCTTATTTCAGTTGGAAAATCTTCCAAATGCTTTTCGATCAACTATGAGTAGTTACTAATTATAACAACAACCTATTATTGTCCCCTTGCTGGGTAAAGAAATCTTCTCATACAGAGAAGGCTACCATTGATTACCTCACATTGCCGTTTTCAACTAATTAGAAGTCTAAGTTTCCTTACGATGTTTTTCTTCACCGATGTCAGATACTAATCTATACTAACATTATAAAGAGGAAAGAATTGATTGTTTATTTGTTTTTACATGTTTAAAGTTTTTGGTTCTAGGACATGCCGGTTTCCTCACTATGTTTTCCTTCACCGTTTTGAAAGCAATGGTGATAAAATTATTTACACAAAGTAAAGCACCTGGCTTGGTTCGAACCCACGACCTACAACTTATAAGTCGGGGACCCTTACTACTGGGTCACCCACCACTGCTCAAATCAAACTGGCAAAGAACCATTTGTATATTCGATACCTACATTAGTTTCTTCAAACTATACCTAGCTATAGCATTTGTAAACAATGTGTTGAATTACTAATGAACGAGGTTGATGCCAAGATATGCATGTGCAATGCGATAGTGCAATGGAGAGAGGATCAAGCGAGACGCATACGTAAGAAATGCAATCATTATTATTATACAATATGAATTTGTTGATATAAGTATATATTCTTAGTTGTTGTGCAGAAACTAGATTTTGTCCGCAAATTCGTCAGGGTCAGCTCAAGTTCTTCTGCACAAGATAGAAAGGAGTTCTTATAAGAGAGCCACTATCAAGGTAT
Organism: Cosmia trapezina; assembly: GCA_905163495.3. Taxonomy (NCBI): domain Eukaryota; kingdom Metazoa; phylum Arthropoda; class Insecta; order Lepidoptera; family Noctuidae; genus Cosmia; species Cosmia trapezina. Next base: position 11,155,057 of record LR991030.1, read on the forward strand.
AGCTACTCTTCTTACCTCATCATCTGATGCCTAGCCTTTTCCCAGCCTTTTTGGGATCGGCTTCCAGTCTTACCGGATGCAGCTGAATACCAGTATTTTATATGGAGCGACTGCCTATTTGACCTCCACAACCCAAATACTGGATGACACGATCCTTCTGGCAAGACTGGTTGTCATCAGTATTTCGGGTTTCAAACCATCCGTAACGGCTGTCAAAGATCAACGAATAACATCCGGGATCATCTGCGAAGCACGGAGGTATTTAATTGATGATCACCACTCCTTGACCGATCTCGGCAAGCGGTGCTTAACCTCAAAGTTCAACCCTTGCTGCTGTTATTATTTAGCCACGAGCCTACTCCTCTTACCTTACTTACTTCAGAATATAGTGTCTGTCTTTCAAATAAAAAAGTTATTCTAGTAAAAGATGCACACAAGAACATCGTTTAACGACCAGTGGAACTCGGGCAACTCGTAAATAAAGATAATTATGTTCTCGCTACGCAACTACACAGTCATGTACTAAGTATATAGGTGTTAGACATCCCACCGTTCGCAGTTCAGTACTGTTTTTCTCCCCGCCATCCATTCTGCTTTACTTTATTTATTTACATGACTGGAACTGTTGATATCCACGGATTTGGGCAGTTGGCGACTCCGAAGAACCGATGTGGTATTTTTATCGCTGACTATAAATCTTATTGTGTGGGCAGTAAATGTTTACTCTTTGTGAAAATTTTGACGGTTTCCGCAGCTATGCGAGATTCTTGGTTAGTATTTTTTTTCGACCGTTAATGTGAACACCTGGTTTAATGATTTAATAGTCACGCGGTTCATAATAGCTGTTAACGTTAAATAATTTATAAAACAGATACCAGTCAGCACAAGAATAAACTGTTTGACTGAACTAAACAATCTCGGATGCTGGAAGATTGTATAAAGTAGGTATCAGAATGAAAAATTGTGCTCGAAATAACTCGTAAACAAAGAAATCGGTCAATGAGTTATCCGCATTTAATTATAAATATTATTATACTCCATTCATCATAAGTTAAAGAACTTATGACAAACAACGGTTTAACGTTATCACATTTTAGTTCAAGAAAATAGCCCCCCCTGATTTCATGTGTAATGTGAAGATTGTAAATATGTTTCATTGTAGCGATCAAAGTAAGAGACATTTGAAGTTTGGATCAACGGATGCAAAAAATAAAAACATTTTATTATTTTCCACTGAAATCTGTAATCACGGTTTAACGTTAATATATTTAACTGCAAGAAAATAGGTCCCCTGATTTCATGTGTAATGTGTATATTGTATAGATTGTAAATATGGTTCATTGTAGCGATCAAAGCAAGAGACATTTGAAATTTGGAACAACGGCACCAAAACATAAAAACATTTAATTATTTTCGTCTGAAATCTATGAGCACGGTTTAACGTTATGACATTTAAGTGCAAGAAAATAGGGCCCCTGATTTCATGTGTATATTGTATAGATTGCAATTACAGTTCATTGTAGCAATCATAACAAGAGACATTTGAAATTTGGAACAACGGCAGCAAAAAATAAAAACATTTCATTATTTTCCACTGAAATCTGTGAGCACGGTTTAACGTTATCACATTTAATTGCAAGAAAATAGCCCCCCCCCCTGATTTCATGTGTATATTGTACAGATTGTAATTATGGTTCAATTTAGCGATCAAAGAAAGAGACATTTGAAATTTGGAACAACAGCAGCAAGAAATAAAAACATTTTATTTATATTTTCCACTGAAATCTGTGAGCTTTAATATAATTAGATCATTCTCAGACGGGTTCAGTACAACGTTAATGATTATTGCAATCTTAAGACGCGACATGAGGTCACTACCCGCAGCGCGGCTAAAACATTGTCTGTGTTAGGCCCGTGTACAACGAGCGCTTTTAATAAAACATGGTTTTCTCGAACGAAAGGAATCTATGGTATTTTTTGGAATATATAAAAAGTACTATGCGTGCCAATTATGAATAGTACCGTCAAGACGACATTTTGTTCCGCAATACTATGGCAATACTCGCGAACTTCATTACCAATGCGTACTAATTTGACAGCTATCGTGTAAAGTTGGCAGCAAGCGCGATCCTATTCTCATTTGTCACGCATAGTAAATATGCTTTAGTGCGTAATACGTTCGTATCGTTCATTAATAAAATTCATTTTTAAAAAAAATTGTGCGTTAGGAACCGCATTAGGAACTCAATACTTCGTTCCAAAACACAAATAGCGGACGCTGGACGCACAGCTGCTGGACTAAAGTCGAATTGGGCTGGCTTACCTATGTCGCATGTCGGAGCAGCAATACGCAAAAACCACCATCACTCAGTGGATCCCAAATAGCAGGAAACGACAACGCGGCTATTAGATAACCCAATAGAAATAGGTTTTTTTAATTATTACCTTAAATTAATATTATTTACTAGTTCGCTAATTGACTACATTTTTCAAAAAAACATCTTTTCATTTAACATTCTTAATCCAAATTATTCCGTGTGAGCGAGAGAGGCGACAAAATGCGACAGCCCTCATAAGCGGTGACATATCATACTAAACTAATAAAGACGGCGTTAATACAAATAAAACGTTTACGACGGTAAAATTTACAACTCTCATAAAATATAATATGGAAAATTGTTACTCAAAATCTACATAATAATTCACAATAAAAAATGCTGCATAAGATCAAAAAAAAAATAACATCAAGAAAAAAAAAACAGTGAATTCTTATAAAATCGAGATAAACGTAAGTAAAAACTATTTAGTACTAAACACTGCAACTGACCTTTACGACCTTAGTTCGATTCGCTCTAAACCCGCGTCCTTATAGAAATTGACTATGCGACCATCGCAAGTTCACGCGAATGTTGTTCGTACGAACTAGCGATCAAACGTACCGGAGTCGAATATATCCTAATTGACATTCGTACTATTTCGCGCGAACTTAATTCGTACGATTGCTTGATCGATACCAAACAGGTGGCCTAACCGATATTCGCGCGAACGTCTTTGTGTTTCGCCGTTGGTTTCTCTATCTAGCTCTGCAGGTATACTGCCCTATAGTAAAAACTGCGCTTTTTTATTGTCTATTGTGAAATGCGATTTATTAATGCGAATACGCGATGCGACCATCCAACCTCGACGATCGCTTATCGCCCAATATCTAATTGTTATGTCCAATAACGATCCACGATCGCTTTAAATAGGACGCAGCTTAAAACTTATTATTTTAGTTATCACTTCAGTCAATAACAATGGTGGTAAAGAATAATTTCAAAATTCCATCAGGTATTAGAAGACCCTTGCTAGACATGGATAGGCATGCCTATCCATGTCTATATGTGTACCTCTTCAAATACATGCAGTGCAACTGAACTCAATCCTCGCTCACTAACATTCAACTTAATCGTTGGTCCCGCCCGCCCATCATTCGTAGATCTTTCTATCTTTCTTACGGGTAGCCAAAAACCCGAAAGGCTGATAACTAGTCTTACCAAGGGGTGATACCCAATAATAGGATTGTGGTGGTCAGATAGGTAAAGTCGCTCCATGTAAAATATTGGTATTCACCTGCATCTGGTTAGACTGGAAGCGAACTCCAATACAGTTGGTTAAAGGCTAGGCAGATGATGATGATGTCCTTGTTACCAGGCCCAGATACCTTGCTAAAATCGAGGGCATCCTACGCACGACGTTCACCGAAAAAAGATGTCCCCAAAATGACTCGCCTTTCTCAGCTGCCATCTTTTCATTGTTATCTTCATAAATTTAGTAGCTCCTAAGTGAACGTCAACTGAAAATAATTACTGACCATCATCGCCACTATACCTACCTTCAATTGTCATGTTATGAGGCAGAGGAAAGCTAACGAAAAGATGGATGGATTGTGTGAGGAATGAATGATAGAGAAGGGAGTGAATGGTAGCGTGACGGTTGACAGGGGAGAATGGAAGAAGAAAACGTGTTGCGCCGACCCCAAGTAACATGGGATATGGGCAGGAAGATGAGATGAACTGTCATGTTATGAGACACAATTAAATTTCTATTGCTAACGAGTAACGACCTCTAGGAGGTCGGTAACAATAGAATTCCACCAATTCACCAAAAATTCACCAAAAAAGTCACCAAGTATCTACCTACATCACTAGGTATGATAAATCAATCAGTCAGACTTAACCACTTTACCGAAAATGTTTACTTCAAAAACAGTTCATAAATCACTCGAGTGTTGTTTTATCTCAATGTTTTAAATTAAACAAAAGTCTGCATTTGAATGACGAAACACATACTTGTTCACAGTCACGTAGACTTTAAATGCAACCGTCTTCTACTGTGAATAAATCGACGTTACTAAAACATGTAGACCTATACCTATTAGCCGACGTTCGCATGGACGTAAAAATATCGCAGCGGGATTTTATGGCGTACTGGATTTTCAACTCTTGATGTTGTGCCGAGCTTCGAAAATCCAGCAGAGTATGCGCCCAGTGCGTCGAAAAAACACACTGTTGGATTTTCAACTCTCGGCGCTAAGCAGAGCGTTGAAAATCCAGTGCGCGAAAAAGAATCGCCGCGATATTTTTCGTCCATGCGAACGGCGCGGCGGCTTAGTGTTCTAATTGGCACTGCAATTATAGATGAGTGATCTAGAAAATTCTGTATAGCAACAATTATTTGTAGATTAAACTAAATAGATGGAATCATAACTAAACTGACCACCCTAACCTGGTGACGAATGATGTGGTGACGAATGACGATGATGATGTAGTGATGAATGATATTTAACGCAAATTAACACGAAAAGTGATGTATTTCATTCACATATCTAAGAAGCTGGCGTTTCTATTCTATTCTCTGTCTCAAATAATGCATTGTAATTATATAAGGACGTTTTTTTCTTTTATATGTTTTGCTTGAGATGGACAAATTTTGTATTTGGCTTTTTGATAAAATAATCATCAAACAGCCAAATACAAATTCGGCATCAAGCACGATGATTTCATGATCCTCTTTGCACAAAAACACAAAACGCCATGACCAATCATCTCAACTGAAGAGTCTTTAGGTGATTTATAGAATAGTCTGTCATTATGTGTTGTTTAATTTAATAAATTATGACAACATGTTGAAACCTGCTAGGTGTGCCAAATTCTTTACGACTAGGTACGTCGCCAGAGATTTTATAACTCAATACAATGTTATGTCTAGCTGCTGTGTTTTCTAGCTCAGCCTAGAAATGTATAGCGTGTAATGATAGTTAAAATGAGCACACCACCCATAGGTTCTCATAGTCTATTAGATCAATTTAGTCAGTGCTGCAGTGTTTGACAAAACCCTCGCTCCGTGGAGAGATAGGAAACCAAACAACACTTCCTTTCTATTAGGTACACACGGCTACACATCAAGCTTTACATTTCTAGTTTACACTGAGCTCTCATTGTAAGGAAATCCTATACAATGCGAGATCATCAGATCAGCTTATGCGTGCGTATAAGCCGTAGTGCGCCAGAAGGGATTTCCTATCAACAAAATGTAACTTCCATACAAACTTCCATCTCCCATTTAACCTCTTTGGGGAATGAATTTTCAAAAATTATTTCTTATTAGGTACTTCGCGAAAAAAATCTGCTGTTCCTGTCAAAGTTTGGTCCCTTAGTAAAAGCTGTTCATAATGATGAGTACAATGACCCCTTAAGAGGTTGTGCGTTATTTAAGTTACACCTTGTGTAAGGAACTTGTGCAAAATATCATGCTTCTAGACGATCTGTCAGTGAATATAATAAGATTTATCTCGACTAACCTCATGAATATTATTTTATAGTCACACAATCTCATTCCTATCTTCAAATAACTGTGGTATTAAATTCTTGTATCCGATGACATACTCTGACGCCAGTAATAGATGATTCAGGACCAAGCATAATGAAAACAGGATATTATATGCCTCTGAAGAATATTGGTGACGTGACATGTATTCCTAATGTTACTAAGACAAAATGTTAAGTCTGATTTACACGATGCGGTATAATTTTGCTTGCGGCATACTGTAACTTGAAGCAACATAAAAGTCGTCGCTTCGTCTACACAGTGTTGCACTAGCGCAACAGTGTGTAGACGAAGCAAGCCATTAGTTACTTCAACCTTATTGTATGCCACTGGCAAGAAACTTGCGTCGTGTAAATGGGGCTTACAGACAGCATTGCAGATGCTTAAGGGGGAAATTCCAAGTTTTTTTGCAATTTACAAGTCCGTATTAGGTTGTATGTTGATTAAAGTATGATTTGCGACCGTAAAATATAATTATGTATTTACAAAATTATAATCATTATAATCTTAAGTTACTATACCTAATAAAAGATATCAGGATTTCATTCATTAGGATTATATTAACTTAGAAAATTGTAGTGATGATTTTAATGATCATCATTATAATTATAAAATACAGATTTTTTACGGTCGCCAATCATATTCAGATCAACACATCATCAGATTTGTTGTTAAAATATTATTTTCACATTGTTTTTTTTCTTTTGTATTTTTGTGTTTCACGAACTGTGTCCAAATAAACGTTTTTCTTTCTTTTCTTTCTTTTTTCTTCACATAACGTGACACTTACCTGCAAATTGCAAAAAAAACGCGGGCTACCTGGAGCTTTCGCCTAATATATGTTTTTATCAAGTGTTTATGTTTTTATTGTTGATTTCTAATCTTCTTTTGTTTTGTCTTCCAAATATTTTCATCATATGTTTGCACAAGGAAAAATGGTTTTTCTTTGGCACCTAAAGTTAAGAAAAGAGATGTGTCAAATGCACAAAAAAAATTCGTCCTCTTCCTTCTCCTTTTTTGAATTCATTTAATAAAACACAGAGCTCGATCGTTTCAACCGCTCTTGAGTGTCGCCTTAAACCACATAATTTCATGTCAATGTGTACTCGAATGTCAACCGAACCCTATAGGTTCATAGCTACTGTAAGCCCGTGGTCGCCATTGGATGATGGTATTTTACGTTTATTACACATTTTATATCTGTGGACTTCGAAAGATTTTTATTAAGATCCAATGGTGTATCTAAGATCCAATGGGGTATCGTTATCACTAAAGTGGTTATGCTTTGTGTATGTGCATAACAATTCGTTCGAATTATTAGTTAGGAACACAAAACTTAAACTTGAGTTAGTTTTAATAAATAATAATAAGTAAGCGGCTCTAATCGCGTAATAACGCCTACGCGTTCACCTGATTTGTAACAATAATATAATTTTAATCTGAGCATAGTAACCCTCGTATGCCGTAATTACAGAAACAGTTAAAAAGCCATTACGAAGGCTTAAAACAAACGTAGGTACCTAAATCGGATTAGTGGATCTGTCTTAAGAAGCGCAACAGCGAAAAGTTATACAGATAAATGATGTGTTTTATAGCATAAAAGATAACGATACGTCCATTTTTATAATACATAGTTTTGTTTACTTCAAATTCAAAGGTGGAAAAGATAAACTTTCCAGTCAATGCTAAGCAGAAGGTGGAGGAAGTACCTACCTAACTAAACAGCTATGCATTGGAATAGAATAAACTGTGAGTTTTTATCTACGTACCTACGTATTTACTTTTAAGAAAACTAAAAAAAAGTTATTGCTAAGTAACTGGTTATTTGCACAAACGAATTGCTCCAACACAAACTGTGAAGATAAAACCGTGGAACTAACGACAGATTTGTAGGTGTTAATAATAGGTAAACACATTGTGAGCGATTAACTGCTTTGCGTCTGGGCCAACGCGTTGAATTTACGAGGAAACACTACAGCGCGCGTCATTTTAGCCAAATGTACGGTTTTGCACACCATTCAACGGTTGATAGCATGACGCGGATTATTATTAGTTTGGGAACATATGGTATCTGTGGAAATGTCCGGTTGTTAATGTTGAGATGAGTCCCCAACACTTAGGCCGGCCACAGCATATTAGTCTGTGCGTGATTTTATATGGATTCAAAATTTCAAAGGCAGCAAGCCTTTGAAATTTTGAATCGATGTTTCGAATCGGAAGTCCGACTGTATGTGGCCGGCCTTAAACATAATTACATATTATTATCATAGGCATAACATCCGACGTCCTAGCATGAACGCGAGAACTAGGTAAACGTAACTTAAGTTAAATAACGTAACGGAATTTAAATTCAAACAATTTTATACGAATCTTCTTCATTATACCTGTGTCTTTGTACTTCGCTTTCCTTTCATCTTCTCTACATTTTTATAAGTACTTATGACTAATTAACTTCATAAATTATTCTAAGTTTTTATTAATGCTCCAGTGTTGTTTATTATTTTGATAATCAATTTAAATAACAAGTTAATAATTAACACACCGCCCGCTATGAATATCAGACACATCGTTGCTGATGCGATGCACACCAGATGATGTATTCTGTAAAAATGTCATGGTGAAAACTTTGGTGAAGTGAGCTTGGAGTGTGCTGTCAATTCTTAGCATCAGCCGATCTATTCTGTAAAAATCTCACCGTGAAAACTTAGTTGAAGTTTGCTTGCAGTGAGCTGTCAATAGTGTCAATCCCTAGCATCAAGCAGAATGACAGTTCACTTCACATAAGTTTTCACGGTGAGATTTCTACAGAATGGAACTTCTGTATTTACGAATAGGAAGCTCCCCCTCCTTCCCTTCTACTTTCTGGTAGCAGAAATAGGTACAGTCATTCATTCTTTCTTAATTTATCTTTGTCACCCAAACTCGTCTACATGCCAATGTTTCACAGAACATGAAAGAGCTCTTAAACTCTCAAAACTTTTATCTGAAATAATTTGCGACGACATTATCAAAATAGGCCCACTGAGTTTTAAATAAATCGAGACAGAGGCAATTATCTCACATTTTTTGTTCTATTTTAAAATTCCACCAATCAAAATAACAACACAGGACCATTAATGAAAACACAGAAGAATTTGAAGTTCATCTGAGTAAACCGTAAGCCGTAAGTATACAAATGAGGAGAAGATGAAAGGAAAGTGAAGTACAAAGAGACAGTTAATGAAGAAAATTGGTATAATTATAATTAGGAACTAAAATAAATTATGAGTCAGAAACTTTATGGAAGAAAACTAATTTGTGACATATCGGTCTACCTTGAGGGCCTCTTTTAATATATAAATAGGTACGTCTCGTGTCTCCTTGTTATGCAGCGATCAATAGAATAATTTTAGTGTTCATTCAATACCTAAGACTAGTTTCAGCGTTCTTGATTTACCTACTTTAGTTGGACTCTTCGTGATGTGATGATGCGATGATTCTAAGTTCCTATTTTGAATCACGGTCTATACTGTAAAAATCTCACCGTGAAAACTTATGTGAAATGAGCTGTCAACGGTGTCAATTCTTAGCATCAAGTAGAATGACAACTCACTTCACCTAAGTTGTCATGGTGAGATTTTACAGAATAGTCTGGCAGTATTTGATTGAGTTACACATGCATTAAACACATTATGGACATCATATTGATAGTCCTCAAAAAGGTACCGTTTTTTTTTCCAACCTTTTTCTATTTTGCTTCTATGGTGATAAAAATGCTCCACCTCGAAAAAAGAATAGGTATATTTAATTTTGCTTACTGATACAGTAGCCCACCGGTATCGGGAAGAGGGTCCAAGCTACCGGTGCACGGTGGTCAGGGCTGCTGAGAGAGGAACCTCCTAACGATACGTACGCGCCGTGTCCAGAAGTACCGCTTTCTGGATCAAGCCCTTGATCCAGCCGCCTAACGAGAGCCTCCTCAGGTGTTGATCGAGGCTCTTGGCTATTATGTCATTGGCCGTCACGACTATCGGCGCAATATAATATTTTTATCTAATAAAACTTTTCTTGATCTAGCAACACCATAGTTGAAATTATGTCAAAGTTAGCCACTTTGTTTTTCTGAGTGTGGGAGAATCGCATCGTTCCTAATGTTAGTAATTTAAAAGTACGGTAAATCTATATGCATCTCCTGTAAATAAAATAACCTGTGATTTTTCAATAGATCTCTTGTAATTATAGTTAATTTTCTAACATGACGTCATAATTTATTACCCTCTTCTATTGGAGCTAAGTAAAAAGTTCAAATTAAAACTATACTCCACTGAAAAATATACGACAAACTTGTACAAAGAAATTGAGAAGCAAAGTTACCATCTGCAAAAGAACTGACACATTAGACAACAATGCGACGATAAATTTTAAACTTCGCATATCTTATACCTACTGATGTTCCCAGTCTGCATACCAAAATTCAACCGAATATATCCAATTGTTTAGGTACTATAATAGTCAGTCGAAGATTGGCCAAACCACAATCACTACTACTAATTTCGATGTTAGGATTTATTTGATCGTTTCAAAATACTCGTAAGCATTAGTGCCAGTGTTTGCATTTAACTGTCGTATTTTTTCCACATTGTATAGCTACATATAAGTTAAAAAGTAACATATACATTTACCTACCTATCTTGAACAGTTACTAGTGAAAAGTCGTATTCCTAGTTTACACTTTAGCATCAACCTTCATCTGTCAGTCTTCGAGAATTAATTGAAGATTTAATGTTCAGTGGTTCTTAACTAAGAAAAGAAAACAACGTTATAGTAAAGTAAACCAGCGGGAACTAATGGGCAAACTGAGTGAGTAAAACCAGAAGGTGTCAGAGAAAGAATCAACAAACACACGTTAACTTTCGGTGTAAAAATTCATGTGAGATTTTCAAACATTTCAAAATTTTTTATGTATGTATTTACCTACACTGTTTCTCAACCGCTGCCAACCGCTGCTGATATAAATTCCTCGCAATCTTTTGCCGAAATTTTTAACATGGCGTCGTATTGTTCAGGAATGGACAGCTATTTTCGCGTCAACAAACGTTAATAAAAAGTCTCGAATCTTCAAAGGAATGTGCATTAGTAAATAAAACAATAGACCGTTTTATTAGAACAAAATTAACCACGACAATTTTTATTTAAGTTACAATACTGTTGTGGTTAATTTTGTTCTGTTAAAACGGTTTATTGTTTGATTTACTAATGCACGTTGGAGTAAATTATGATCTCAATGAGGAACTTCCTGCGGAATTTTCGTCGGTGCCAAATTTTGAAGTATTTTTTTACTAATATGATAAAGCAAAAAATACGTGACTAACATTTTTTTATTATCTGACTGACAGACTAAATTATATTTTTTTTTTTACCCTGGCAATAAGCAGAACTTACTAAAAAGAGTAAGTATTAGTTATCATTTATTTTGCGCAAGCAGTGACTTCCTCCTACTTATTAACCAAACGGAAATCAGTATTTGTGTAAGTGTACCTACCTACCTTCTAAATTTAAAAATCGGATTTTGTTTACAATTACATGGGTTTTATTTTTTTTGCGCGGAACCCTAATTATTTAAAAAAAAATCCTAAGCTACTCTTTATAATATCAGCTAACTGCCAGTGAAAGTCCCGTCAAAATCAGTACAGCCGTGTGGGAGATTAGCCGGAATAAACGGAGATACAGACAGACAGACAAAAAAAATAAAAAATTGTTTCTTATAGGTACATAAGGACCATATATGCTTTCCTAATTATGAATTTAGTAAAAAGTTGTTATTTTCACATTACAAACACATACTTCAATTCTATTTATTTGTTTATAGATATCTATATCTATAAAAATCACTGCCACTTTTCGTTGTAATTTTATAACTCAAGAACGGCGGGGCCGATTTATCTGATTTTGGTTTTGAAATGTTTGCCGTAGTCCAGGAAAGGTTTAAACGATGAGAAAAATTGGAAAAGTTGCCGGGAAAATTGTAAAATTCTGGAAAACTGAAAGTGGATTTTAAATGGGAATATTGAAATTGGGACAGGACGTCTGTCGGGTCAGCTAGTAGATAGTTACATAGATTATAATCCACTTACTTGTAAGATACGTGCCCGTCAACCCGGTAATGTTCATGGGTGCCTCTTTCAGCAATAAAGTCTTATTTGAAGATGGCTGAAAGACGTATCGACACATTTCCCAGACTCCAGTATTGCTGGACATGAAGTACCGGCCCGTGGGCAAGTAAATACCTGGAACCAAAGAGCATAGTTAAGACGAGAACAATTGGCCGTGTGAATGACTCCACGCGATCATTTGGCGCTATTCCAAGCAGTTAGCAAGTAGTAATTAATATAGATCAAAAACTAAATTCACTGTTCATAGGTGCCAAGTTGTTTTACGCCGATTAGTAAATTGGTTGGAAACGATGTAAGCGTGTAATTCGATGTGAATTTTTTTCAGCTGTGTCCGTTTTACGACATAATAATAAATAATCATAGACGCATATCCAAAGTAAAGCACCGTACCGATCTATGTGTGCGTGTTTTGAGTACCTGCAAAGACGCCGTCGCTCGTGTCACGTAATGGTGGCCGGTATCGGCATACTATATGATGTAAATGTGTGCGTTAAGGTACTGACACACATGCTTATAAAAAGCATGCCTATATGCATGCTTACTCGAAAACATACGAAATAAGCATGCTCATTACTAGTAATGTTGTGACACACATGCTACTAAGTAGCTATTGCTCAATAAAAGCATGCTTTCGTGCTACTAATGAGCACGTATGTCAGTAGCTCGAGGCGTGTTTGTACAACACTTTTGATATGCGTGGCGCGGAGTCCTCCTTTTTTATAAGTCTATGTAAATAATATTATGTTTCGTAACTTCCGTTTCTGATACATTATCGGCTCTCAGCTCATTTTGGAATGTTATTGTTTGTTGAGCTGTAACCATAGTAACATAACTTATCATCATGACTGTAAGTAACCCTCGAAGGGTAAGGCACAGGTGTACCTATAGTACAGTCAGCAACAAAAGTCGATTATCACTTCAGTTTTTTAAATCTTAATTATTGAGCAAGATATTTAATTAAAATCGGACCAGAAGTAAAATACATTAACAATATCAAGAACGTGTCTTATCGCGATATTCCTTTTTTACGAGGTAAAGATCCACTAGACTCTTAGGTATTTTAGGAAAAAAGATATAATCAAATCGTTTTGTATTAATTTACATGATGTATAACAGTAGCAGTGTTAATAGACTTATGTTGCTGACCGTACCTACACCCACATTTCACCAGTTATATGTTAGTCGCATTTTATAGGGGGCAAGCCATCAACCGGACACAAATTAGGACTCAGTTGTGTGCTACGCATAAATTTCTGACGGAAAATTTAAAAAACCCCCAACGCAAAAAAGAAAAGCGAACATTTAAAAAGTCAAAAATAATACCTATCGTTGAGCCGAGTTCGATTGAGTAATACCTTATATTTTAATTACAGAAATTGATGGATGGCATGATAAGGTTTGCTCATTGAAATGTCGCTATAATGTCGCGGCGGGGTACCGCATATGTAGATAGTCAATCAAGTCAAGGGTCTGACTTACTTATGCGGTACCCCGCCGAGACATTATAGCGCCATTTCAATGAGCAAACCTTATCATGCCATCCATCAATTTCTGTAATTAAAATATAAGGTATTACTCAATCGAACTCGGCTCAACGATAGGTATTATTTTTGACTTTTTAAATGTTCGCTTTTCTTTTTTGCGTTGGGGGTTTTTTAAATTTTAAATTTAATTTTTATTTTAACATTTTTAAACTTTTTGAACAATTTAACAATATAGAAATGCATTGTTATTACTGCAGAATGTTAAGTTTCTCTGCACATAACATTAACTTATCTTGATGCCACCATCGTACTGCAAATAGAATTAAATACTAATAAAAAAACGAATACAAACACTACTATCTGCTATTTTTTTTTCAAGAGTGTACCAGTGTGCTGGATATCCTGACTGCAGCATCAGCTCATCGTGTAGCCACCATTGCATTGCATGTAGAATCAAATACTGATCAAAACGAATCCAAACACGACATATCTGCTATATTATTTTACCAAGAGTATTCTAGTGTGCTGGATATCCTGGCTGCAGCATCAGCTCACCGTGTAGCCACCATTGCATTATATGTAGAATCAAATACTGATCAAAACGAATCCAAACACGACATAATTATCTGCTATTACTTTTTCAAGAGTGTTAGAACACTCTTGAAAAGCTTGGATGAGCTGATGCTGCAGCCAGGATGTCCAGCACACTAGAGTGTGCTGGACATCCTGGCTGCAGCATCAGCTCATCGTGTTGCCACCATTGCACTGTATGTAGAATTAAACACTGATCAAAACGAATCCAAACACGACATATCTGCTATTACTTTTTCAAGAGTGTTCTAGTGTGCTGGACATCCTGGCTGCAGCATCAGCTCATCGTGTTGCCACCATTACATTGTATGTGGAATCAAATACTGATCAACCCGAATCCAAACACGACATATCTGCTATTGCTTTTTCAAGAGTGTTCTAGTGTGCTGGACATCCTGGCTGCAGCATCAGCTCATCGTGCCACCATTGCATTGTATGTGGAATCAAATACTGATCAACCCGAATCCAAACACGACATATCTGCTATTACTTTTTCAAGAGTGTTCTAGTGTGCTGGACATCCTGGCTACAGCATCAGCTCATCGTGCCACCATTGCATTGTATGTAGAATCAATTACTGATGTAAATGAATCCAAACACGACATTTCTGCTATTATCTTTTCAAGAGTGTAGGTACTAGTGTGCTGGATATCCTGGCTGCAGCATCAGACCAAGAATTCCATAATCTTGCATAGATAGATAGCATACATGGATGTTTCAAATTTTTGTTCAAACTAAGGTTTGAAAGTAAAGTAAATACCCATTACGCGTCTAAGATCCCTACCGCAGCTAACAAAAGAGCGGATAACTTTGAAACGGCTGAACCGATTTTGATAAAACATGTCTAAGAACCATCGCTGGAAAACCTGCTTTCAAATAAAAAAAACCGCATCCAAATCAGTCCACTCGTTTAAGCGCTACGGTGCCACAGACAGACACACAGACACACACACACACACACATAGCGGTCAAACTTATAACACCCCTCTTTTTGCGTCGGGGGTTAAAAAACCTAATGAATAACGCTTTGACCCACCTGGGAAAATAACCCAGGACCATAGTCTCAGCGGTAGTAGCAAATGCGATCACTAGACTAACAAGACGATCTTCCGAACTGTAACCATGTGCCGGTAAAACTGTTTTAGTCATTTGTGTAGGTACCATCGCGGACATTTGCGGTGACCACTATTCGACCTCATTACTAAGGTCAGGATTCTTTTACCTGAGGAGATTTTTTTTTGGAAATGTAAAGAGTTGAATGAGTAGGGTACCGAAAAAAGAAAGATAAAAAAGTAAAATGCCCAAACTCGGCTTCTTGTCAGAACTTTTCGCACTTCGAAATCGTAAACCTATAAAGAGCAATTTTGTTTGTCTATCTATCTACTTAATAAAAATCTTAAATTCACCGACAGACAACGTACAGCCTAAACTGCTGGGTCTAAAAATGAATGAAATTTTGCAAAGTCCAATACATAAAACGAAAGTGAGCACAATTTTTGAGAAGTCTTTAAAGGGATTAAATATGGGACGAAAGTTTTATGGATTTTTTTAATTTTTGCCGATGGGAAAACCTGGGAAAACCATAGGGCACACGGTTTGTTTAAATCCCAAGCAAGCAATACTAAAATATCAAGAATAATGTCTAGAAAAGAATGCTCTTGTTATGGTTCTGTTCTTTTGGTCCAATTTAAACCCACCTTCATGTGGTGGGACTGGCAATATTCAAGATCGTATATTTTATACAAGCGATGATTTTATGTTCAAAAGTGGACGTTTACGATGAGTTCAATTGATTGATTTATAAAACAAACCATTTTGAGTTCAGTCCGTTTACACTTCAACGTCCAATTTTGTTTGTTGTTTTTCTTTTCTTTTTTAGGGTTCCGTACCAAAATGGTAAAAAAGGAACCCTTATGGTGTGACTCAGTCTGTCTGTCTGTCACAGCTGGATATCTCAAGAACTACTAATGCTATCAACTTGAAATTTGGAATAGTTTTAGATGACATTTACCCAACTATTTTGCAAATAAGAAAGAAATAAAAATATTTATATTTTTTTTTTGCAACAGGGACTGAAAGGGGGTCTAAAAATTAAAAGTGGGGCTACTAGGGCATGTGGGGTATCATATGAAAGAGCGCTGTTTGCACATTCTCAAACTTTTTTTTCTTTTTTTTAGGCCGCATAGTTTTCGACTTTTGATGAAAAAAAAAAAATACCGTCCCCCCCCCTTTTATCTCCGAAGTTTGCAAAGAAAAAAATCTGAAATTATTCTATGTGATAGAAGTTTATGTAAAGATAAGAGAAAAAATAAAACGATGTCTCTACATAGCCCACTTTTTCAGAACTCGGAACGGAACCCTCGGTGCGCGAGTCCGACTCACTCTTGACCGGTTTTTTTTTTATTATAAAAAAAAGAAATGGTTAATAAATGGCCTGGACTAGTGGTAATTATATTATCCTTACAGTTATTGTACCTTTGAATTTGAATCACTGCTAAAATCAGAGTATCCTCGTAAAAATAACAACAGCACCCTGTTGGGTTGCTGCACTGACATACCTATAAAAATCACAGTGATATTTATGCTAGTAATAATAAGGTTGCTCTTGAGCTGATGCACTGACTAGTCTGTCAAAATCACAGTGATATTTATGCTAGTAATAATAAGGTTGCTCTTGGGCTGATGCACTGACTAGTCTGTCAAAATCACAGTGATATTTATGCTAGTAATAATAAGGTTGCTCTTGGGCTGATGCACTGACTAGTCTGTCAAAATCACAGTGATATTTATGCTAGTAATAATAAGGTTGCTCTTGGGCTGATGCACTGACTAGTCTGTCAAAATCACAGTGATATTTATGCTAGTAATAATAATGTTGTTCTTGGGCTGATGCACTGACTAGTCTGTCAAAATCACAGTGATCTTTATGCTTTTAATAATAATGTTGTTCTTGGGCTGATGCACTGACTAGTCTGTCAAAATCACAGTGATCTTTATTGTCGTTACAATAAGATTGCTGTTGGGTTGTCAGATGCAAAATAACTGTAAAAGGACTGTACTTTCAAAGCCATTCTTATTTCTACAACGACAACAACTTTCAATAGGATTAACATACACTTTTCGGTAGCTCATGTTATCGCCGATAGAAACTATGCAGTAGCTGGCATGCCGTTTGTACAAGTTACAGGCATGTGAATTGCCACCCTAATTATTGCCCTTATAGTTAGGTAAACAACGCAACGCCAACAAACAACGCAACGCAACGCCAACAAACAACGCAACGCAACGCAACGCCCCGGTCGTCCGACGGGGTCCGCCTCACTTTTAGCATTTTTTTCTCAAATTAGTTGTTGGAAATCAGGTAAGCTACCTACCCGTTACGTTTGATTCATTATTTACGGGACATCCTGTATAAATAAAGCCAAAATTCCGAAACAAGTTTTTTATGTTAAGTTTTTTAAACATTTATAAGACAATGAAATTAAAAATATGTAATCATATTAATATGTCTAAAATAGTGGTTTAGTTCAAAGCGGCCTCAGAATATTGAAATATGTATGGAATAGCTATAAAAAAATCCCATTCAAAACCATAAAACTACTGAAAACGCTCAGAATGAACTTGTAAATTAAATTTCATATTAAAAAAAATATAAGACTCAAAATAAACGTAATTACAGCTGCCAAAGTGCAAAAAATGAGATGCGTTGCCGTGCTTCAATAGGTATACCTAATCTGACAAAACACAATTACTAAAATTGCGTTTTTTCAGATTATAGGCCATACTTATGTGAGATATTTATAGAATAGATCAGCAGACCTACGTGTTCTAGTATCTATATACAGGGTGTAAGGGACAGCCCTCCGCAAACTGATAGGGTGAATTCAGTATGTCATACTAAGATGACCGGTACATGCAATTTTTTCAGGAACGTTAAAGGAATCCAATAAACTTGATTTGTTTGTGTTTTTGTGCACAAATTGGAGCGTTTATTACTGGTTGGGAGGGGTAGGTAATAGGTATGCGGTGAGTTCGATGAACTCTGTAGCTAGACAGAAAGTGAACAGCTGATTTCACGCGTCGTTGGTTAGAGTATTTCAACATCCATTGCTGGTTTTTTTTTGCTATTTTTTTTTTTGCAGTTTTTTTTACATAAATGGAGTGCTGCGAACACAATGCAATTTTACATTGAAATAATGAAAATGTAACTGAAAAAAAAATTTAAAAAATGAAAATTTCCCTGAGAAAATTTCCGGTGGAATACGATTCAAAATGAGGAGCTGAATGCACCCTGTGAGTTTGCGGAAGACTGTCCCTTACACCCTGTATAGTTCACTTCACTAGTATGTAACTTGAAGTCCTGACATCAAATAACATTGTTCGCATTCGCTAACTAGGCTACTATTTATAAAGTCGTATAATAATACCCCGAGTGGGTATCCGCCACCGCGGTGAATAGGTACCCTACAATGTAACAAAAAAAAAAAAACCAAGAATTTAATTAAGTCAATAACTAAACAAAATAAACACTACTTAATATAAAACAAAGTCGCTTCCCGCTGTCTGTCTGTCCCTATGTATGCTTAGATCTTTAAAACTACGCAACGGATTTTGATGCGGGTTTTTTAATATATAGAGTGATTCAAGAGGAAGGATTATATGTATAATACATGCGCGGGCGAATCCGCGGGAAAAAGCTAGTTAATTATAATATAATCTTACTCATATATACTTTTATATGCTGACCAATATCGCCAGACATCATAGTTTTCGACTAATATTGTAGATAGATTGTAGGTTTGAAACTATTTACACAGAATAAAATTACTGTGACGTAGGTAACTAAATGCCAGTTCAAATCGCTCAATAACGCCCGTGTGTCTGGTAATAATTCAAAGAAAAACAATGCAACTTATCGTGCTATAATCTTTATGATGTACAACTTTGCCTAGTGCTGTCGAGAACTGAAATAGATCAAAGGCCAACGAACCCATTGCCACGCGTTTGTAATTAATTATAAACTGCCCGATGCATGGTATACGATTTCCCAAATTTTAAAACAACGGTTACGGAGTAGTAGGTATCTCGACTATGAATAGAAGATCTCATCACTTCCTACGGATGTCGTAATAAAAGAATGATGAAATGTGCTCAGATGAGTAACAGTTTCTAGACTGGCGTACCAACCTAGTAAATAATATACTGGTTTATTCCATGACTGAAGTTTAAATTTTACCAGCGCATGGCCGCTGGTAAAATTTAGACTTCCTTACCTTGGACTATGTGCTCAGAAATCCATTTGATTATACATAAATACAGTTTAAAGAATACCACGTTGGTATTTTTCTCTTGGTGTTATTCAATATCGTTATATTGAATAACACAAAGAGAAAAATACCAAGTAAAAATAGCGTTAAGAAAACTATTAACAGTACACCAGACTGTGCTCATCCAGCTGTCATCGCGGTAAGGTTTAGCTACACGTCTGAAAGGTCGAGAAAAAACAGACATCGGAACTGTTTGAAATACTTTGTGCTATTATTGGCTTTAAAAACAATGTAGATACCTAGTTGAAAACGTCAATAGTCGCGAATATTGATGGACTAAAATAGGATGAACTGAAAATAGAATAGGTTTAGGTGCGGTCTGTGCTACCTTACACGCCTTCCGATGAGAGAATACGTTCCTGACACATGTCAGTCATAAACAGTACATTCATAGTGATTTTATATCTGACAGGAACCTTACAGCAAGGACAGTATAGATCATTGTGATGCAATATCAGAGGTAAAATAAAACGGTAGCGGTAGGTTAAAAAAATGGGCTTCAAAAAAGTATTTAATTCAAAATTATGAAACAACTTCAATTTAATCAAAACTTAGACTGTGAATTTGAAGTGAGGTCAATCAGGTAGATTGTATGAATGCTAGGGATTGACACTATTGACAGTTCACTACAATCTCACTTCACCTAAGTTTCTACTGTGATATTTTTACAGAATATATCGACGGAAGAGTGATTCTTGAATATCTCAAACTATCGATGCCATTGATTTATAGCATAGAAAAGAGTCTTAGGAACTGCCTACAGAAGTGGAAACTAAACGTAACGTACGTCACGGACTATGCATAGCATGTCGTAATGTCGAGGTGTTACGGTGACGTGGTGACGCGAATACGTAAGATTTCCCCTTACCATCGCTCAACGCGCCTAAAGAAGTTTTCACTTGAAAAACAACGTTCCTATACGTGAAATCTGTATTAAACACTTCAAATACCTACATATAAACAGGTAGGGATTTATAAATAATGGTTTCTACTACTATGATAAACGATATTAAACAGACCAACCAGAACCAATGCACTGAAATACGTACGTGAATAAATATTTACAATATTGTAATGAATCATTCTTGATAATATTTGAATAAATATTTCATTATCAGTCGAGATCCACTTTGTATTATGATGGGCACAATAAATATCACTGTAGATTTATTGAAATGCGTTAGAGACAACCGTGTTTGGGAGCTGTCAACTTTATTAAGTTAATAATAAAAGCTAGTTCTCAAAATCTTATTGAGGTAACAATACTTTTTAGGGATCCATACCTCAAGAGGAAGGATCAGTCTATCTGTCTGTCTGTTTGTCAGTCTGTCAAGGCTATTTTTCTCAGGAGCTCGTGGAGGTATCAAGTTGAAATAAATATCAAATACGTAAGTCTACGCTTCCTTAGTGCTTAAAAAAAAAACAAGTTTCTAAGGAATAAAAAAAATACGGCCAAAACAACAAATCAACAAGAAATCAAAACCTATAGGGTATTTTTATGTTTCACAGGTACAAACAATGTAAAAACACAATATTAAAAAACTAAAATTTTCCTGAGAAATTTTCCGGTGGAATATGATTCAAAATGAGGAGCTGAATGCACCAAGAAGCCAAACTGGCTTCTTATTCTATTGAAACTCCATACCTTCTGGTTATCTTTGGCCCTTATGTGTGACCTGCGGTACTGTGGTGTAGGTACGGTCAGCAACAGAAGTTGGTTTTTTCTGCTACTTTTTGACATCATCTAAATTAACACAAAATGATTCGATAAACTGCTTTTTTTTTGTTTAACTGTTAAGAGTTAATGTTCTTAAAATTTTAAGTACCTACTTCTGTTTCGATTTGAATTAAATATTTCGCTTAATAATTAAGATTAAAAAAACTGCAAGTTTTAATCTACTTTTGTTGCTAACTGTACAGATAATGCCTTGAAAGTACGAGATTCACAAACAAATCAGAATAATATTTGAATGGCGTAAAACCAACTAGCGCGACATCAACATCTACTGACAGTTTTACTCCAACATTACGAAAAAATGTAAGTCATTGCAATGTAACTTTTAGTCTTATCCTGGTAAAGTAAGGTGTAAATTAGAATGATTTCCGACAGTTTTTTATAACTGATTACAGTGATTTATATTGATAAATACTTTATTACAATACAATAATTTCTTTCACATGTTCGACTTACCATTTCCGCCTTCTATGTGCACCCACTTTTCAGTACATACGGCTGCAATCCAGAGGAAAGTGCACAGTCCTATAAAACACGTGCATCCGAACAGGATACGTCTCTCGAGGACCAGCGCCTGCATCAACGGCCGACGCTCAGCGGCCCCCACAGAAGACGCCGTCGACATTTTGTCAGTCTCCATCTTTGGTTATTCTGTAACAAGCGAAAATACACAGGTTTATTAATAGTGTACTTGACAGGTTTTTTTAGTTTAAAAGGAAAAAGCGGAACCCTTAGGTACAGGATCACTTCGTTTTCCGTCTGTCTGTCTGTCTGTGTCTGTCAGTCTGTCAATATCCTTTTGTCCCTTGAAGTTCTAAAAACATCAATCTTCTAAGTGTAACGCAGTAGGTAAATAAAAAATACAGCCATTTTTGCGACACTAGCTTTTGCCAGCGGCTTCGGCCGCGTGGAGTCGGAAATTATCCCACGGAAATATACATTTTTCCGGTATAAAAAGTTGCTTATTCCAGACTATAATCTGCCTTATATATAATGCCTGTCATTAAGATCCGTTCAGCCGTTCTGGCGTTGAGTAACAAACATCCATTCATCCATCCATCCAAACTTTCGCATTTATAATTTTATAGTAAGATAATTATTTTGACACTCGCAAATAAATCAAAATCTATAGGGTACTTCTCGTTTTCCTAGAATCATGAAGTTTGGCAAGAAGCAAGGTCTCACGCACAAGTAAAAGAAAAAGTCCGAAAATTGTTAATTTGTAATTTTATCACATAAAAAAATATTTTTTGGGATTACAATGTTTTTTACAAGTTTTTTTCAGATAAATTCTTTTCAAGTACAGAACCCTTCATTGTGCGTGGTCCAACACGCACTTGGCAGTTTTAAAAAAATATTATTTTGGTTTTAAATACTGTGAGTAACGTACCTACGTAGTATTATTTTATAAAGATCCACAGGAAAAGATCTCTTTATACTTCACGGTAAGTGTAGGTACCTAAGTTAGGTTTTCAAGCCCAGTAACATCTACTTGCGTAAATATATCACTGGTGTCTAATACCCGCCAGGCAGATCTCTTCATATATCTACAAAGGATAGCACTGGGTCAAGAGAACTGTTTACATAGATACTTTCATCTTTCATTAAGACAATAACGGCTTTACTTACTGATGCCATCGATCGTGTCTCACTTATTACCCCGGGGGCATGATATACAGGCTCAAGCGGCACGCGTCTTGCGACATCTAAGTACTAGGGAGAAACGGAGAAAAAAAAATATGAAAGAAGTTGTTTAGACCATGCCACAATACTTGCGTAGCGTCTGACGGAAACAGCTAATCTATTCTGTAAAAATCTCGCCGTGAAAAATTTAGGCGTCGTGAGCTTCAATAGAGAGTCATCATCATCATCATCAGCCTATAGAAGTCTACTACTGGATATAAGCCTCTCCTCCGCATCTCTAAACCAGCTGCCACTAGCCACCCTGCGAAGATCGTCACTCCACCTATCCTGAGGGCGTCCTACCTCACGTTTACCGATTTGCAGTCTACAGTCAACTCGTCTATCCCAATCATCGGTTCTACGGCTAATATGGCTGGCCCATTACCACTCCAGCTTGCTTATTCTGTGAGCTATGTCGACAACTTTGGTTCTCTGCCGGATCACCTCGTGCGGATTCAATCCTTCAGAAAGACTTCGAAGCATAGCTCGTTCCATAGCTCGCTGAGCGACCTTGAATTTATGGACCAGCCATACCGTGAGTGTCCACGCTTCAGCTCCGTAAGTCATAACCGACAGGACGCTTTGATTGAAGACTTAGTCTTTAGATTCTGTGGAATACGTGACGAGAAGGCTCGACGAAGCTTCGCAAACACTGCCCAGCCCAGCTGAATTCTTCTGTTAGCCTACCTCTCAAAGTTAAAGAAAGAAAGAAAGAAGAAAGAAAAAATGTTTATTTGCGGCAAACATGACACAAATTACAATAAAATAAAATAACTATTTAAATACAATATGGGGGAAAATATGCGTCGATATTCGACTTTGCCCGGGGTAAACGTATTCTAGAACAACATTGAGAGCAACGCCATTGACAGCAATCGGCCCCAGGTCAACGTGTTCGTTGACAATAGAGAGCCAATACTGTCAATCCCTAGCTTAATAGATTGGCAGATGAAGCGCGCGCGCGTCTCTGGATGCAAATCACGTCGCGACTCGCTTGAGGACATACGAAGACATCGTATCGTACCTCAATCGCACATGATTTTATAAACCGAACTTAAAGTGAAAAAAATAGAAAGTCATTGTACCATTTCAAAACCTAGCAAGTGTTCGGAAGTTACTGAGTTTTTCAATAGTTATTATAACGCACAAATTCTAGTGATCACAAGTGCAACTGCTGAGCGTGAGGTCCTGGGTTCATTCTCTCAGTCTGTGACTAGACGTCGTCAGCTAGTCGATGTTACTAACATTGAACATCTTTTTTTTTTTGTGGATGGGAAATCATCAAATGACTTCTCCCGCTCTGGGCGGAGCGGGAAGGCGTGTCAGACTTTTACTGACTAAAACCCACCCGTGTTCCTTCAGTTACCTGTGCCAGGGCTACGGTATCACTGCTGACATCTCTTTGAGGCGCGCGTGGAACACAACGCGCCGTCGACCCGGGCCTGGGGGCCTACTCCCTAAGCACGAAGCCCGTAGTTTCGGCCTTCGTTACGGGCGTTTCCTACTCCGTATCACCTACGGATGGACGATTGGTTTGAGGCCCGAACGAAGTATGAATGACAACATGATTTACCAGTTGTCCCTACTCCCTATGTGTTTTTGCTCGTCCGAAAAATTTAACTTTTACACTTGTTATGATGGATCGTAATGTCAGACGGACGGATGAACGGACGGACGGAAAGACGGGCGGACTTAGGGAGTAGGCCCCCTGGTCCTTACCGGCCCGTGAACTACCCATTGCTCACCGTCAGCAAGTCCGCGCCTACGGTGGCTGGGAATCGACTATTGATTCCCCCCGCCCAGGGCGTCTCCTGCGGTGACTAGGGGCGTGAGGTCGCGAAAGTTGCCTCTCCCTCACGCCTCGTCCTCCGCTAGCATTACTGCTTCGTAGAAGGAGGTGACGGCTTTCCATGGACTCTCGCTCTGTACCATGGCCTGGATCAGGTTCGGACGCGAGAGATCGCCGCCGCCGCCGCCGACCGCCTCCGTGAGAACACGGCGGTACTCCGCCCAAGCCGGGCAGAATCTGAGTTTACTAACGTCTTTTAAAAATATCAAACGTAATTACTACAAACACAATAAAATCATTCGAAAACATTAACATACTCGTAAGTTTACACTGCGAGTAGTTCATTATACTCTAATTGAAGATATTATGGAAGTACGCCAAATATCCGGAGAAGCAGCGTGTGATAGTATCTCATCGCTACATTAGTCACACGCTGTTTACCAGTTTGACATTTCAACTAGTACAAATTGGAATATGTAAGTGACAAGTATTTAGCTAGCTAAACATAATGCTGTAGTTACTCTGGTCATGTACTGAATGGGATGGAATATGTATTCGTACTAAGTTTATTTATGAAAGCGTTGAAGTCATACTCAAAATGAGAAATCAAGAAGTAGTCTCTATATTACTACTGTTTACTATAAATCAAATACAAGTGATAGTGTTACTATAATGGATCACATACAGGCGCGAATCTTGGTTTTTGCTCAGTGGGGGCAATTGTTTCTCTCTGGGAGGGGAGGCGGATGGGCATTTAAAAAAACCTTCCGAACATATTTTCTGTGACAATCTTTTTGTGGATAGCTACGATTTATCTACATATATCTTAAGGGTCTCACACAGTTACAGTCAACGACCAATGGCCCGTCAATATGATCCCAGTGTGTGGCCTGTTGCCGGTGCAGGGGCCTACTCCCTAAGCACGAAGCCCGTAGTTTCGGCCTTCGTTACGGGCGTTTCTTACTCCGTATCACTTACGGATGGATGATTGGTTCGGAGCCCGAACAAAGTATGAATGACAACATGATTTGCCAGCTGTCCCTACTTCCGATGTCTTTTGCCTGTCCGAAAAATTTAACTTTTACACTTGTTTTGATGGATCGTAATGTCAGACGGACGGATGAACGGACCGACGGAAAGACGGACGGACTTAGGGAGTAGGCCCCCAGGTCTGCATCGACAGGTATCGGCCGGACAGTCCGTGATCTCAAGGTCAAATCGAACAAGCAGGTAATCCGCCGGGTGTGCGTACTCCAAGCGGAAAAGTGTCGAATTTCATTATTTCAGTTCAGTAGATCTTTAGTGTATGACGTCGTGTAAATGTGTATGATAATTTTAAATTTGTGTGTCCAGCCATTTTTGAGATATTTGCGAAAAACACTTTCCGCTGTGTGAACTTTCTCCCAGCGGATTTTTTTCTCAAAACGGACACACGAAAAAAATAAGTTACAAACAATTAGAGTATATTACACTAGAATATATCTAGGATCAAAGATCTATGAGTCATGTATAAACATAATGACTCATTTTCTCAGCTCTAATTATTAGTCTTAGTTTTAGACATTGTTTCTCAAGAAGTGCAATTCTTATGAGAAATAAAGTTGTCCTTAAACCTTAAAATACTGCATCCGGTTAGATTGGAAGCCGACTTCAACATAGTTGGGAAAAGGCTAGGCAGATAGACTTTTGTTAAATCCTTTGTCAAAATAATAACTAATACGATAAAATCAGTTAGTACAATCAATAGGATCAGCTGATACGTGCCACCTGATAATAATATTATATTATGCGAAGTATAGCTTCGTTATCGTTATCAGTAATCCATTTGTCAAATGTGTAGGTACACAGCTTTTAGTGTCACTTGACTGTATTCTGTTCGGAGTTTGAGATATTATGGTTGAACTTTGTATGTCACAGCCACGTTTAATTTAACAGCCGAGCCTTTTTACTACACAGTGTCTTCAACTAGCGGCCTGAATGCCTACTATAGACAAGCCGTGCGCCTGACGGGATTTCCTATCGGCAAAAATGAAGAACTTCCACACAATCTTTCATAGGGGATGAATTTTCAAAATTCTTTAAAATCAAAGTAACGGTTAATTTTGTTTCTTCACAATTTTAGCTGTTGCTTTTATTGTACTCATCATTATGAACATCTTTTACTATAGGACCAAACCTGAAATCGCGAAATAAAATCAGCTGCTCCCTACATTTTGACGAGTTTCATATAGATAAATGTACTGAACAGCTGATTTTTTTTTGGCGATTTCAGGTTTGGTCCCATAGTAAAAGTTGTTCATAATGATGAGTATAATGACCCCTTAAGAGGTTGCTGGTGTTTTACCAATAACCCTGTATAATATACATTTTTAGGGTTCCTTAGTCAACAAGGAACGTCTGTCCGTCTGTCCGTCCGCAGCTTAGCTCAAAGACTCTTAGTACTAGAAAGCTATAATTTGGCATGGATATTACATATTCATCACGCCGACAAAATGGTAAAATAAAATCACGAACAATTTTTTTAGGGTACCTTCCGTACACGTAAAGTGGGAATGTTTTTTTTTCTCGTCTACCCCATGTGTGGGGTGTTGTTGGATGGGTCTTTCAAAAATATTGCGGGTTTGTAAAACAATTTTTCGATCTAAGGATCCGTTTCTGAAATTTTAAGCTTTAAAGTGATAATTTTTGTTAGAGATAAGTGTCCCTCCCCTGCCAGCTAAACGGTTGGTTTTGGATGGGTGAAGTTCACGGTAGCAGTATATACAGGATATTTCTTTTAAGGTGTCAAGCCCCGTGCGAGCTGATAGCAGAGTACCATACCTATCAATTTAACCCTGATGTATGTTCTACGATTTTTTTGTAGTTTTCGAGTTATAATTTTTTTTAGATATGTTTTCCTGATTCAACGAAATTGATGGCTTTAAAAAATTATATCTTTTTTTTTGGGTCAAATTTGAACAAGAATGTACTAAATACGGCATTATTTGCTGAAATCGGTCGTTGAAAGTGGTGTACCGTAAAATGGGGTTACTTTGATACTACGGGTTTACTTTGATAACAACTTTCGACTTATGAAAAACTAATTTTATTTGGTGTATGATTATGGTTTTCTTGGTGTACCGGTTACTGGGCATTTTAAAGGTAAGAAAAACTTTTGATGCCTCCAATAATCTATACCCATAGTCTTTTTCATAAGACGAAAGGTGTTATCAAAGTAAACCCATAGTATCAAAGTAACCCCATTTTACCGGTATCTGAAATTTTGTGATTTTCATATTATAAAATTTATTATTATCTTTGCATATTTTTATCAATCCTAATATTTACTTTTCCTCTAGGTTTAAGCAAAGCTCAGTTGATAATAAAAACATAAATTTTATACCTACTACTATCCTTAACCACTACCATTCATATGAAATGAGGGATCCAAAATAACTCGTAAACTACAAAAAATCGTAGAACATAGGTACATGGGAGTTAAATCGATAGGTATGGTACTCTGCTATCAGCTTGCACTGGGTTGACACCTTAAAAGAAACACCCTGTATAACGAAGTTAAAAGGGAAAGTATCACAGCTAAGTAGGCTTGTCAAGTTTACGAGTAATATTCAAATATTCATGAAACAACAAAAAGCCCTCTTCTTAGTCCGCATTATTGTGCAACTACGGAATCCTGTTACTGCGCGTGGCCCGACACGCACTTGACCGGTTTTTATTATCCTAATGAAACTAGTATCCTAAACTTTGCTACAGGCAAACGTTTTTGGAAGACTGTCTTTAACTATTTAAGAGATTTTGACCTGTATTCACAGATATTTAAAAACGGCACAGTCAGCAAGAATATCTAATCGATTCTGTTTCTGATTAGGATCAACAAACACTCTGGGATCAACCGAGTTTATAGTACCTAGGTACTAGAATGGTCACAAATCGCAAAACACTCTTCCCATTAATTTATCAATAGACATCAACAATATTTTACAACGAACGTAATAACTAACCTTGCTTACGAAAAGAGAACTAGCTCACATGCAACTTATTGTGAATTTCCAAATAAACCATGTTTTCAAAAGTGAAAACTTCAATAGTCAGAATTCGTAGCATCAGCCGATCTTTTCTGTAAAAATCTCACCTTGAAAACTTAGGTGCAGTGAGCAGAATAGATGGGTAGAATGACGGCTACTTCACCGACGTTTTCACGGTGAGATTTTTACAGATCTGCTGTGCTATTCTGTAAAAATCTCACAGTAAAAACTTAGGTGAAGTAAGCCGTCAGTCTACCCATCAATTCTGAACGTAAATGAACCAAAAGATGATGTGTGTGTGTGTAAACTCAGGAACCACACTGGAATTCGTAAAATATTAATCCTAGGATTTAGTAGAAGTCTTAAAACAATTCGAACGAATCTTGGAATTTGTGAATTATATTAAAAACTACAGTTCTTAAAGTGTGGTCCCTCAGTCCTAATAGATCATACCATCAGCCAGATCTCAGAAATTAAAGTTTTGTGATTACAGACATTTAGTAAAGAATTTGTAAAGATATTTACTACCTAACAGACTACAAAACATTAAAGATAAAAAAAATATAACGATTAAACTGTGATCTAGTCTACGTCTAAAGTCTACACAACAAAGTTAGTTATTTCAGTGAATATTACCGAATTAAATCAATAAAACCATTATTTTTCTACATAACGTTTTAGTAAAAGTCGTAAAACGTTTTAGTAAAAGTCGTAAAACGTTTTGTTAAAAAGAAATGGAGCAGAAATATCGACGCAATTTGAATAATAGCGATTATTAAAACAGGTCCCTCAGTCCTCATACCTCTACTGACATGTGCGTGTGTAGCTGCTTGACGAAAGAAATATCACAAAGTCTAGTGTACTTAACTTTTAATAAAAAGTGTCTACTAAATAACAGAAAACTATATATAATTGTGAATTGCTTTTCTCTTAGCTGAGATAATAATAGTTTAGTAATCCTATGAAAATAGATGTAGAGTAGTGTCAGCACACAATTAAACAAAATGTAGACAAAATGTAGGACTATGGAGCCTACAACATAAGAGTTCAGGTTTATCATCACATCACATTATGACCGATATTGGATCCGCAAAGGCTGACCTAAGATACCACGTGGCTGACTATTGGTGAAAAGTAGGTAGGTACCTACACTTTTTTGTTAGATTTTTTTTATTTTTTTCAGAAGATTTTCTGTTTTTGTTATTTCTATATTCATAAATCTAAAACTGACTGTTCTTTTATGTAAAAATTTTCGCTAAAAGACTGACTACTGGGTGTTTTACCCTATAATTATGTTAACATTAGTTTCTACCAGCAAAAATACCATAAAAGTTCATTACTACCTACGTTATTTTACATTATTCATTACTTACAAGCTAATTATAAGTGTCTGCTGTAGCTGGCGTCCTAAAGCTACCTAAATAACATACTTAACGCTAATAAAAGAAAACAATGGCTTAGAAACCGTTTTCAAGACTTTCATAAAAATGTTTATTTTATTTTCCAACTTCAATTGCAATACCTACCGAATGTAAGAGCACAATATTTGCAGCTGCACAATATTGTTTCGGTATATAAGTAGGCACATCATTTGTATGGTACCTAATTTACCTAGGTGCCTTATTTTCTATTCGGAAATAATTATAACATTTAATAAAACAATTAATAAAACGTTTGATACAATAATACTGACCTGTTGATATAGACGAGTAACGTTGCCAGATCCGAACTACTGACGTGTATAAGTATATCATGAATGTTTAATAACTCCGGTCATCTTCGGCGATTATGTTAAAGTAAAACAATATAACACACCAATAAAAAACATTATCATTGTTATTGCCACAAGCAAACACGAATTGTTATTGCACGGTACTGTTGGTAATTAAGTTTTATAACGCGTTTGTAGAAAACACTGATTTATAAGTACGGACAACTGAAAGTACGGGCGGGAACTGAGTTCGTGAAAAGTGTTAGCTCGCGGCCGGCGACTCGTCAACTGATCAAATCAACTGAAGTGAGCTGCGCCAACTCGCCTGTTGCCGGGCTACCGTGACTCGCTCCGCCAATAATGGCACGTTGCCGCCGCGCCGCCCGCCCTCGCGCTTGCTTCGCTACAATTTTCATGTTTGTGTAACTTTTACGAAAAATTATAATACAGTCGCTGTCAGATATTTTGTAGCAGACAAAGTGGCCAAATACTTCTGAACAATTTATAATGTCAATAAGTTCCATACTCTACAAGTTACTATTAATATCTGAACATTCGTTACTTCATTAATATCTGAGCAGTCTTGTCAATAATTTCCATACACACAACTAACCAAAAATATCTGAACACTTACAAAGTCAAGTATATTCTACGCAGACAAACCTGAGCTTACCAAATTTGTTACTGCGTGATATAAAGGACGAATCAAAAACCAACACTATCTGTGGTATAAATACCATGAAATGGGAATAAAAATTGTATGGAAAATAATTTGTTTAAGATACAACTGACTATGTTAATGTCATACTATTGAACGAAAATAGATCTTGGATACACTTGACGTTGTAAGTGTTCAGATATTTTTGGTTAGTTGTGGTTGACAAGCATCTGCTCAGACAAAATAATTAATTAATGAATGTTTAGATAAGTTATAATGCATGGAACATGACATTTTAAAGTTTTCAGAAGTATTTGGTCACCTTGTCTGCTACAATATATCTGACGGCGACTGTACCTACATTTTGATGCAAGAGTTAAAAGTTTGTCATAGTATATACGAGTATCGAAGCGTGGTTTAGCTCGGTGTGTAGTGTGCGTGTGGATTGAGAGCTCCTTTTTAAAAGTTAACTATATTTTTATGAAATCAAAGAAGAATTTAAAAAATAATTGTGAAAACTTCATGGTGAAGATAAAAAAAATTGTGAACCCTATTGTGAGAAAGTCGTGGTCAATTATCTGGAACACTCAATCTGCTATAAACTAACTAACAACTAACAATCGAAGACATGAGTAGATGAAGGTGATATGTCGCAAAATTCTAATTTCGAGAAAATTGAGTTCAAAGTTTCGCATAAACTTTTAGGATATTTCAAAACGCCTTTAATGTATTTTTATTCAATAAGGGTGTCTAGCAGCGCCAACCGTTTAGTATTTTTAAAATAGGGGAGAAATTAAAGAATTGAATTCAATTCCATATTCTTCCAATATTGATTAAAAATAATAGTGTACATGACACCTTCATCGAGTAGTGAATTTCTAAAATAGCCACAAACGTGGTTGTTTTAAGGTTTAAAATGCATAGAACAGCGAAAATCTATAAATGCGACATATCACCTTCATCCACTCATGTCTTCAATCATAATATATAATATGTGAAATGGCGTTATGGCTCTCTAGTTTGACGCGCGAGATAGAAGTCAATAGAAGTCTCTCACGCGCTCCGGAATTTAAACACGCTTCGTTTATGTAGATTTATGACAAAATGCAATACTTAAATAAAATTTTAGCTTAGTAAGTTCTTATTCATTATATTACCTTTAATTTAAAGAAAATTTTACTGCACAATTAGGAACTGTTTACGTATAACCGTATAAAACAGAAAATTCTATCGAAAATATTTCAAGTACCTAATCGTGTTTCGGTTTTAGTACAACAGTAATATGCGTGTGGTGTGAGGGCCACTTTATTGAAACTCTTTGAAAATATGCTTAGGATTTAGTGAACATTCCCAAAGAATTGTGAAAGTTGGAATCAGATTTTGTGAAAGTCAACTTTGCGAGATATGGACTGTAAAGTGGGGCCCTCAGTTCTCACATAGAGGATTGAGGGCCCGCCTGTACCTGATAAACTATGGACACTACAGATAAAGTCTTTATGCCAAAATCTAAGCTTATACCAAACAAAATTTGTGAAAACAAAATATTATCGCAAAACACTGTCCTACTTGGTATATCTTCGTTCAAAATGGGCCCTCAATCCTCACACACGTAAAAGTTTATCACGCAAATAAAATGAAACCATTAACTTAAAGCTACTGTTTGTAATCCTACAAGATACTAAATAAATTGTGAAAATTTGTGAAAGCAAGAGCAGGTCACCATTTCTTGTTGTTTGAAAGTTATGACCTTGACAAAATTCGGGCCCTCAATCCTCCATTTATTTTGTTTTCCGTTTTAATACGCCTATCGTATGAAAGATTAGACAAATACAAAATAGTCTCTTTTTGTGAAAAAAATTGTGCAACAAATTCGATACTAGAAAGAAATTAAAAGACCCTTTATTGTAAATAAAAATCGAGTTTTATTTTTGTTCCCTGAATTAGGAAATAGGGTGACCACAATACGGTATATGAGCAAAAATCTAAAAATATATTATTTAGATAGATTAGGCCAAAAGCAGTCGGAAAATATTAGTTTTAGTTCAATAACAATATAAATATTAAAATTAAATTCAAAGTTTTCAGGTTTTTTTAATGTTTTCTCAAACCATGAAATATTAACCGCCATTTTATGACGTCATTCGGCTGTGTAAATTAAAAAAGTTTCAAATATTAATTGATTAGCGTATCTCTTACAGCAGGTATATCTTTCACTTAAAAATCAAAATCTTTACCGTCCATACGTATTGTGTGTATAGAGTCATGAGGAACAGAGGGTAAAAATCACTCATCCTCTATTGAAAAGGGAGGACCCTCCGACCAGATGGGTGTTGTCTGGTGGGCAACTGCCCCACGGTTAATGTCGGGTTGTTGTATACCTATATGCTAGTCGCGCGGTAAACTCTCATTGCGCAATGCAGGTTGCGGGACGTCATGTCCTTGTGATGCGTAGTTTGTATGTGGCGATGTAGATGCCACCACATGTGTATTACAAGAAGTAACAGGCTAGAATGGAGATGTTACAAGGATTAAAACAACAAATGTGAAAATGAAACTTTTTAATCACTATTTATAAATTACCAGATAAAAAAAATTAAAATCCTAAAACCCTAATAAAAAAAATAACATTCTTTTTTTGGGCCCTCGTGGTAACACGTTAAGGTAATTGCGCTGTGGTAGCCCGCGAAATTCATATTTTCTTGCGTTTTTTACAATTTACAGGTCAGTGTAAGGTTGTATCTTAATCAAAATATGATTCGCGACATTAATAATTATGTATTTACATAATTTTAACAATAAAATCATTAATTACCTATGTAACGCAGCCTTTTATAATGTGTGAGAACGTAACGCGGCAACGGGAGTATACACGCCCGTCCGCGCCTGAGGACCTGCGTCAGGACGAATGTGAGGACGCCGTGGCGCGTCTCTAACCACTCCTCAAAGAGGGGACTTATCGTCGCAATTGTGGCGTGCCCAGCGCTGGGTTGCGACAGTCGCACTCTCCATGTCGCCATGATCCCGCCGGAGCTCTGTCCGCTGTGCCGTGATTTCTCGCGGCAGCGGAGTTACGCCCCGCAGTTTCGCCTCCTCGCGCCACTCCCACACGGCACGGCAGTGCGCGCAGGGCCTTACCGGTGTCTGCGGTAAAATCTAGGGTTTACCGACTGAATGCCAATGAAATTAAAGACAGTTTTAGAATAATTCGGGGTTTTACCGGTGAGATTTGGTAAATATTAGAATTTACGGGTAAATCCTAATATTTACCGCAGTTCGGGCTTTTACAGTAACATATAGGTAGATGAGTATGTATCAAAACAAACTTACATGTACTTATTTGTATGACTATAATAATATTTCAGTAACTATTTTCGTAGTTTTCTCAATCAATTGACATGACATATTATTGTAATACAAAGAACATCACTGTACTTTTTCTTTGTAGTAGTCGCATAGACAAACTAATGAGGTTGAACTCCAAAACTCCTCCTCGATTTTATGTGAAAATGTTTGGAACATAATAATCGTTAAATAAAATAAAATATCAACATTCACTACTCCAAGATAATTACCCATACAACTATGTGTATTATAATATATGCTTTGCTTTGCTTTTCTCTGAGCACCTTATGTCAAAAATTATTGTCACCCTACCCTACTACACAATTCAAAAATAGTCGATTTCGGTATCTATTAAGATTTTTAGTTTAATCGTTATTCTTATTAGCAACAAATAACACCAATTTGTTGCACAATTTTTCTCACAAAAAGAGACTATTTTGTATTTGTCTAATCTGTCATACGATAGGCGTATTAAAACGGAAAACAAAATAAATGGAGGATTGAGGGCCCGAATTTTGTCAAGGTCATAACTTTCAAACAACAAGAAATGGTGACCTGCTCTTGCTTTCACAATTTTTCACAATTTATTTAGTATCTTATAGGATTACAAACAGTAGCTTTAAGTTAATGGTTTCATTTTATTTGCGTGATAAACTTTTACGTGTGTGAGGATTGAGGGCCCATTTGTTAGCGTCAGAATGGCTGGTTGCCTATGGCAAACGCCTCTGAAAGTATATTCAAGAATTGCTACATAATTGCTTATATTTGCTACATTTCTTCAATAATTGCTACATACGATGGATTCAGAGAAAAATGAATATTTTTTTGACCAGCCATTCTGACGTCAGGATGGCTGGTCGCCTCCGTGTTCAGCATGAAGGACGCAGAATTTCTAAAAGTTTGTTATGTCAATAATTGCTACCTAATTGCTTCATTCACGAATTTAAGTTTGAGCTTCATACATACATTAGGTAAAAAGATATAGCTTTTATTAATTTTTTTACGAAGAAGTGCCTACTAATTTGGAAAGGCAACAGATTTTTTTACTACAGCGCGCGTCTTGTTTAAATCTTGCAGGCGTGCGCTTAGAGTGATGTTGTATAATGAATAGCTTTTAAAACGTACCTACCCTCAAAAACACAATACATTTACTAGTATCAGTATGTAAAATAGCTGGGACAGATAATACTTTGAAAACTGTTTTAACTTATTTGATAAGTACATCAAAAGCAAAATATTGCACTAAGTAGTGAAAGAACAAAGGCGAAATCGTAGCTGAATTTAATTTGAGCGACTAAAAGTGACTTATATACGAAGGCAGCTCTATTATTTTTCTACGTTTTTTTAAAATATCACCTTAACTAGTTAAAAATACTAGTTTAAATGAAAAGTTATTTGTGTGAAAAGTGTTTAGTGTTGCCATTTTGTATTTATTCTTCCAAGTGACAGTAAGTAGAGCATTATTGTATTATAATCCAAATTTTTCGTCATGGGTGTCATTTTCGTGTTATTTTAGGTCGCTGAAAACGATAGTGGGGTCAAAATGAAAATCCAAGATGGCGGCTGCGAAAATTTCCTAATTTTTCGTCATGGGTGTCATTTTCATGATATTTTAGGTCACTGAAAGCGATAGTGGGTTCAAAATGAATAACTATCGTTTTCAGCGACCTAAAATATCACGAAAATGACACCCATGACGAAAAGTTAGGAAATTTTCGCAGCCGCCATCTTGGATTTTCATTTTGAACCCACTATCGCTTTCAGTGACCTAAAATATCACGAAAATGACACCCATGACGAAAAATTAGGAAATTTTCGCAGCCGCCATCTTCGATTTTCATTTTGACCCCACTATCGTTTTCAGCGACCTCAAATATCACGAAAATGACACCCATGACCGAAAATTAGGAAATTTTCGCAGCCGCCATCTTGGATTTTCATTTTGACCCCACTATCGTTTTCAGCGACCTAAAATAACACTAAAATGACACCCATGACGAAAAATTTGGATTAAAATACAATAATGCTGTACTTACTGTCACTTGGAAGAATAAATACAAAATGGCAACACTAAACACTTTTCACACAAATAACTTTTCATTTAAACTAGTATTTTTAACTAGTTAAGGTGATATTTTGAAAAAACGTAGAAAAATAATAGAGCTGCCTTCGTATATAAGTCACTTTTAGTCGCTCAAATTAAATTCAGCTACGATTTCGCCTTTGTTCTTTCACTACTTATTGCAATATTTTTCTTTTGATGTAACTACTTATCAAATAAGTTAAAAGTTTTCAACGTATTATCTGACCCAGCTATTTTACATACTGATACTAGTACCTAAATGTATTGTGTTATTGAGGGTAGGTACGTTTTAAAAGCTATTCATTAAACAACATCACTCTAAGCGAACGCCTGCAAGATTTAAACAAGACGCACGCTGCGTTGTAGTAAAAAAATCTGTTGCCTTTCCAAATTATTAGGCACTTCTTCGTAAAAAAATTAATAAAAGCTATATCTTTTTACCTAATGTATGTATGAAGCTCAAACTTAAATTCGTGAATGAAGCAATTAGGTAGCAATTATTGACATAACAAACTTTTAGAAATTCTGCGTCCTTCATGCTGAACACGGAGGCGACCAGCCATCCTGACGTCAGAATGGCTGGTCAAAAAAATATTCATTTTTCTCTGAATCCATCGTATGTAGCAATTATTGAAGAAATGTAGCAAATATAAGCAATTATGTAGCAATTCTTGAATATACTTTCAGAGGCGTTTGCCATAGGCAACCAGCCATTCTGACGCTAACGCCCATTTTGAACGAAGATATACCAAGTAGGACAGTATTTTGCGATAATATCTTGTTTTCACAAATTTTGTTTGGTATAAGCTTAGATTTTGGCATAAAGACTTTATCTGTAGTGTCCATAGTTTATCAGGTACAGGCGGGCCCTCAGTCCTCTATGTGAGAACTGAGGACCCCACTTTACAGTCCATATCTCGCAAAGTTGACTTTCACAAAATCTGATTCCAACTTTCACAATTCTTTGGGAATGTTCACTAAATCTTAAGCATATTTTCAAAGAGTTTTAATTAAGTGGCCCTCACACCACACGCTAATCAACAGTAAACAATATAATAAATGAACACATATGGAAAATCCAAATGATTTAACCACATTATTCGGTTTTATAGGAATTTTAAAAATACAAAATTATATACATGTGTCCCCTTATGGTGACGATAACCGGCTTTTAATGATTTTAAACTGTAGATCACGTCTGAACGAGTAGTTTTAATGATTTTTTTAACATAAGTTATATATGAGCATTTTATTATTAACTTTTTAAATGAATATTTTGGATTATGTTTATATTTCATAGTGTAATGAATTTGTAAACTAATGTCTAACGCAGAGATAAAAACAAAGAGTCACGCAAAAACTATCAAGCCTATTTTTATGAAATCTGCACCATTTAAAAGATAATTTAATTATTTATCTTTTAGTAAAGGTAGGTACGTGTTTTATTATAATACCTTTTGCTTTATCCTACTATCACACAAATATTATAAAGGCGAACATTTGTGAGTGTGTGTGTGTTTGTACGTGTGTGTGAACTGAGGGTCCAGACTGGAATCCGCAAAATTGTAATCCTATGATTTAGTAGAAGTCTTAAAACAATTGTAGAACGAATCTGGGAATTTGTAAACAAATATATTAAAAACTACAGCTCATAAAGTGTGGTCCCTCAATCCTCACACTGCTCACACAACATCAGCCAGATCTCGGAGAGTATCTTAAAAATGAAGGTTTTGTGATTACAGACATTTAGTAAAAAATTTGTAAAGATATTTACTAAATTACAGACCCCAGAGCATTAAAAATAAAAAAAATATAACGACTAAACTGTGGTCCCTCAGTCCACACAACAAAGGTAATTATTTTAGTGAATATTACCGAATTTAATAAATGAAACCGTTCTAATTCTACCTAACGATTTAGTAAAAGTCTTAAAACGTTCTGTAAGAAAGAAATGGAACAGAAATATCGACGCAATTTGGAAAATAGCGATGATTAAAACTGGTCCCTCAATCCTCACACCTCTACTGACATATGCGTGTGTAGCTGCTTGACGAAAGAAATACCACAAAGTCTAGTGTACTTAACTTTTAGTAAAAAAGTTCTACTAAATACCAGAAAACTCTAATCGTGAATTGCTTTCCTCTTAGCTGAGATAATGTTATTTTAGTAATCCTATGAAAATAGATAGAGTAGTGTCACCACACAATTAAACAAAATGTAGACAGTACTATTAAACTTTTTTTAATACTAGCTGTTGCCCGCGACTTGGTCTGTGGTCCAGGATAAAAAGTAGCCTATGTCACAGAATAAAAAATTATAGTCCTATGCCTATGTCCTTCTCCAGGTCATGGCCTGCTCATGTGCCAAATTTCATCCAAATACGTTGAGCCGTTTTACCATGAAAGCGAAACAAACAAACAAAGTCACTTTCGCATTTATACCGCTTTTGGCCGCGGCTTCGCCCGAATGGAAATATCCCACGGGAACGTTCTACCGTGATAAAAAGGTATCCTATGTCCTAACTCAGGTGTAGATCTACACATGAGTCAAATTTCATCCAAATAACTTCAGCCGTTTTAGAATGAAAGCGTAATAAACAAACAAATTCACTTTTAGTTAGGATGACATAAGATGGAATGAAAAAAGGTTGTATGGTTAAATTATTATTATCTTATGACGTAAGTATGTGTATTGTTAAAGAATGAAAAAGTAGATTAAATAAAAGTAAAAAAAATAGCTACTGTCCTAACGTAAAATTCGAATTATAAACTTCAAAACGAGTTTATATTGACATACTACACAACACCGAAATTTAAATTAAAAAATTGAATCTTTTAAAGACTTATGTACTTAACACTTTTCCTGAATAAGTTTCACTAGATAGCGCGCTTTTGTTTAGTAAAAATGCTTTAATAAAGCATTTTAATCATTTATACCATAAACTTTCTTACACTTTTTACATTATTCAGACCATTAAGATTATTTACACTATTTCAGCACCCTTCGACATCAGTATCGTTTTCAGCACCTTCTAAAACCATGAAAACGAAAAATTAGGAAATTTTCGCAGCCGCCATCTTGAATTTTCATTTCGCCCTGAGTATCATTTTCAGCACCCTCTACAAGTTCCTTGATGGAACTAGTGATAAAAAATTCACCATTAGTTCCATTATTTTCAGATTCATTCAAAATGGAACTAGTGGCAATAAAAAATTATCACTAGTTCCATCATGGAACAACTAGTGGCAACAAAGCGACTAGAATTCATTCTATAATTTTTTTTAATTTTGACGTGCTTTTGAAATAAATGATTTGATTTTGATTTTGACTTTGACAAGTAAGTACTTTATTAGTAGATGATGTCTATGGTTTGATGATGAAGGCGGAAGGAGGCCACATGAACTCTGTAATAAAACAACGCAACCTCATCAAGTTGTGGTTCGTTTGATTTGTCACGTAAATAATGTCAATAATGTAAATAGTGTAAATAATCTTAATGGTCTGAATAATGTAAAAAGTGTAAGAAAGTTTACGGTATACGTATACATAATGAAAAAGCTTTATTAAAGCATTTTTACTAAACAAAAGCGCGCCATCTAGTGAAACTTATTCAGGAAAAGTGTTAAGTACATAAGTCTTTAAAAGATTCAATGTTTTAATTTAAATTTCGGTGTTGTGTAGTATGTCAATATAAACTCGTTTTGAAGTTTATAATTCGAATTTTACGTTAGGACAGTAGCTATTTTTTTACTTTTATTTAATCTACTTTTTCATTCTTTAACTATACACATACTTACGTCATGTATTATAAGATAACAATAATTTAACCATACAACCTTTTTTCATTCCATCTTATGTCATCCTAACTAAAAGTGAATTTGTTTGTTTATTACGCTTTCATTCTAAAACGGCTGAAGTTATTTGGATGAAATTTGACTCATGTGTAGATCTACACCTGAGTTAGGACATAGGATACCTTTTTATCACGGTAGAACGTTCCCGTGGGATATTTCCATTCGAGCGAAGCCGCGGTCAAAAGCGGTATAAATGCGAAAGTGACTTTGTTTGTTTGTTTCGCTTTCATGGTAAAACGGCTCAACGTATTTGGATGAAATTTGGCACATGAGCAGGCCATGACCTGGAGAAGGACATAGGCATAGGACTATAATTTTTTATTCTGTGACATAGGCTACTTTTTATCCTGGACCACAGACCAAGTCGCGGGCAACAGCTAGTATTCAAAAAAGTTTAATAGTACTGTCTACATTTTGTTTAATTGTGTGGTGACACTACTCTATCTATTTTCATAGGATTACTAAAATAACATTATCTCAGCTAAGAGGAAAGCAATTCACGATTAGAGTTTTCTGGTATTTAGTAGAACTTTTTTACTAAAAGTTAAGTACACTAGACTTTGTGATATTTCTTTCGTCAAGCAGCTACACACGCATATGTCAGTAGAGGTGTGAGGATTGAGGGACCAGTTTTAATCATCGCTATTTTCCAAATTGCGTCGATATTTCTGTTCCATTTCTTTCTTACAGAACGTTTTAAGACTTTTACTAAATCGTTAGGTAGAATTAGAACGGTTTCATTTATTAAATTCGGTAATATTCACTAAAATAATTACCTTTGTTGTGTGGACTGAGGGACCACAGTTTAGTCGTTATATTTTTTTTATTTTTAATGCTCTGGGGTCTGTAATTTAGTAAATATCTTTACAAATTTTTTACTAAATGTCTGTAATCACAAAACCTTCATTTTTAAGATACTCTCCGAGATCTGGCTGATGTTGTGTGAGCAGTGTGAGGATTGAGGGACCACACTTTATGAGCTGTAGTTTTTAATATATTTGTTTACAAATTCCCAGATTCGTTCTACAATTGTTTTAAGACTTCTACTAAATCATAGGATTACAATTTTGCGGATTCCAGTCTGGACCCTCAGTTCATGTCCGTAAGGATTGAGTCGCCAAATTTCGTATCTTAATGAAATTTAATACTTATTTAGTAGTAAGTTTAAAAATTTTGTAGGTTCGATCCTCGATTTTGTAGGTATAATACTTCAAAAGATATATGAAGTTATAGGTGGCAACTCAATCTAAATGTTTGGATTGAGTCGCCTCGTCAGAACTAAGAACATCATGGATGAATGTTTATCATAATTTGGTATGATTTAGTAGTATTTGAGAGTATTTAGTAGACAAAATCTGAGCTCGGTAGTGTTAAAATTAAAAAAGTTACAATACATTATGTGTGGCTCCTCAGACCATACACATACGACTGGTCATTTTACAAAGAAGCAGTAGTTCAATTAATGCGCAATTTCAACATCATTTAGTAGTAAGTATATTAGATTTGTAGGATAAGAGTCGGCAATCACAAAAGAAAGAAATGGGAGATATAGCATATTTAATGTGGCTCCTCAATTCAGATGCTTCGGTAAATAGATTTGCCTCTAATCTACATAATCATGTGACGAAATTTGGAACAAAAAACGCCAATATTTTGTATAAATTTCTACAAAATGTACGTATAAAAAAATACAAAAAAAAGTACATATTTACGAAGTTATTAGCTATTCTTTAATTTCTTATGAAATTTTTTTGTAGGGTGACCATGAATACGTGATTTAAAAAGAAAATGTACGTTTCGTGGCTTATAGAAACAAAATCTATTTTGTCGCATGTTTTCAAAGTCAGCCTGTATAGTCGGATTTGCACAATTATTTTTTTGTTTCAAAGGTTATGCTCTCGAGGTGGTCCCATTGTCACCA
This sequence comes from Cosmia trapezina, assembly GCA_905163495.3. Taxonomy (NCBI): domain Eukaryota; kingdom Metazoa; phylum Arthropoda; class Insecta; order Lepidoptera; family Noctuidae; genus Cosmia; species Cosmia trapezina. The sequence goes on from LR991030.1 coordinate 11,197,280, forward strand.
AGTCAGAATCTGATGAAGAGATCCCATGGAAATCGAGGGAATCCCTTAAATTTTCGTTTATTGGCAACGACACTACCAGCCGCACTACCAGTAGTGTCGTTTCCAATTAACGACACTACCAAGCCTATTTTTTTTGGATTATATTGTACAGTCAACATAGCAAACTTCATTATCATCATAGTTTCATCATGGAACTTGTGAAATTTTTTAAGTGTGTAAAACACTAGAGGTAAAAAAAAACACCTAAAACGATAATGAGGTCAAAATGGAAATCCAAGATGGCGGCTGCAAAAATTTTCGCAGCCACCATTTCAAGCCGACGCCGCGCGGCGCAGCGGGACGTGTCTACATTCGCCACGTGCTCCCGCCCCGCCCTGCGTCTTTTTAATTTTATTTTTGTATTCTTCTTCCTCTTCCTCTTCTGCAAGAAGTCCGATTATAACAAGATCCCAGTCTATCATTATAATTTCACTCGAGCACTCGACCAAACTGCATCAATTCTACACGAAGTCTGAACGGAAATAGTAGAGACTGTAGTAGACTAGTCGCGCGGCTTCGTGAGGCGCAGCACCGCTCTTGCACAACGCGCGTACCGGCGAAGCACCGCTGCGTCGCGATGCATCGCTATACGCTGCGAGGCATCACGAGGCGCAGCGCTGCATGGTGCAATGTATTCTAAATTCTCACAATGAAATGTGTATATTTTCGTGTAGAAAATAAAGTTATATTTTGAGTCGCTCTTTTAAAATGTGCGCGCAGCGTCGCGTCGCGTCGCGTCTCAGTGTGAGCTGACCCTAACTCGCGCATTTGCTCTCGGAGACCCCAGATGGGCATCGGGACTACTCAATTATTGTATTTCGCGGGTTGCGATTCGATTAGTGGACCTACCACTTATTATGTGCTGTTTTTTAAAACATATAGTATAGGGACAGTTCCTTTTTAGGGTTCCGTACCAAAATGGTAAAAAAGGAACCCTTATGGTGTGACTCAGTCTGTCTGTCTGTCTGTCACAGCTGGATATCTCAAGAACTACTAATGCTATCAACTTGAAATTTGGAACAGTTTTAGATGATGTTTACCCAACTATTTTGCAAATAAGAAAGAAATATTTATACTTTTTTTGCAACATTGACTAAAAAATCAAAGTGCGTTTACCATGGCATATGGGGTATCATATGAAAGAGCGCTATTTGCACATTCTCAAACATTTTTTTTCTTTTTTATAGGCCGCATAGTTTTCGACTTTTGATGACAAATGTAAAAAAAAATACCGTCCCCCCCCCTTATCTCCGAAGTTTGCGAAGCGAAAAATCTGCAAATATTCTATATGATAGAAGTTTATGTAAAGATTACAGGAAAAATAAAACGATGTCTCTATATAGCACACTTTTTCAGAAATCGGAACGGAACCCTCGGTGCGCGAGTCCGACTCGCTCTTGACCGGTTTTGTAACATTGTTGTTATACGTAATTTGCATAATTATCTTGATTTCAATTGTGATTTGTTTTAAAACACAAAAGCGCTTCGATACAAAATCGTAGTTATAAACGCTTATCATAACATCAGAGGTATCAATGGGCAGTTTGAATAGTTTTTTACAATTAGTATTAATGTGTTTATTTATTAGGTAAGTTAGTATTTAAGTGGCAATTATTTAGAACGTTTAGGATGAACACTTTATTATTTTTCTCCTTTACGAAGTGAATAATACAATTCTGTTAGAAATAAGTAGGAATTTTATTAAAAAAATAAATTTCAAAAACTGGTCACCCTGGTTTCATTTAACATCATCATCATCATCATCATTTCAGCCGAAAGACGTCCACTGCTCCCCCCAAAAGGGACCTCATTCTTAACTCGATCTCGCAGAAAAACACCGAGCATAACCTTCTTCTTTGGCTTTTGGGTGACCTTGAGCTTTCTTATGAGGCCCATTGTAAAACGCTACGTCTTAGTGCCGTAAATCATAACTGGCAACACACACTGGTCAAAGACTTTTGTTTCGAGACACTGCGATATTTTGGACGAGAAGATCTTCCGTAGCTTCCCTAACTTAACGAAGTTGGACTTACCTAGTTTGACCGTTTGTCCCAGGTACACACACAACATGGTCACCCTCAATAGCGAATTCTTAATGAATATCGAAAAGTATTTTTTTTTCAGATACCGAATATATACAATTTTGATTTGTACATAAGTATTTAGTAGACATTTATACTAAATGTTAGTGTCTCTGGTTATTGATTCCGTTGTGATCTCAGGTAGATACAATCAATTATTTATTTGCGGAACGTCAGGACTGAGGAGCCAAATAAAATGCGTGTATTTACTAAATTCACTCAGTTTTACTACTTTCTCTATATGCTACAAATTCGAACACACTTACTACTGAATGTTCTTTGGAGTGGAATATAAATTGAACAATTACTTTCATGGAAATTCACGTTTTTATGATTGACTGATTGATGGATTGAGGAGCCACATTAAAAGTATTGTATATTCTTCAATATCAACAATACAGGACTCAGATTTTTAGTAGGTACTATACACAATTACTACTAAATCATACCAAATAATGATAAACATTCATCCATGATGTACCTAGTTCTGACGTGGCGACTCAATCCAAATATTTAGATTGAGGTGCCACCTTTATGTTCATATATCTTTTGAAGTATTATACCTACAAAATCGAGGATCGAACCTACAAAAATTTTAAACTTACTACTAAATAAGTATAAAATTTCATTAAGATACGAAATGTGGCGACTCAATCCTTACGGACATCTCAGTTCACACACACGTTGTGTTTGTATCTTTGGCACCAACATCGTAATTGCGAAAAAAATTTCAACGGTCCTATAGAAAACTTCAATACCTACTCGACGCAAATGTATGGGACGGCTGATTATTTGCTTCTACTATAGCACTAGTCAGCATTCCAGTTAGTATATTAGTTCCATGTAAAAAATGTGGTCATCTTTTGACGCGGTAAGGGGTTATCCTGTATTTACCATCAATGTATGTTGGGATCTAATCACTCAAAATTAAATAAAACCAAAATAAGACAATTTAACATTTATTTCACATTTTGACATTTTCTACAGTAGTGAGACTACTCTGTATGCACGCAAGTACCGCTTTTGTGTTACATTCTATGCTTAAAAGAACGCAGATCGTTACGTCGCAGAGCAAATTTAGCCGCAGCTCTATCTCCGCTGAGCCGCTTAATCCAAGGGCTTGATTTAGGGCTATTTTCACCAATGTAACTGGACGCAGTCAGCACATTTAAACCGCGTTTAAGAGCTGTCAGTGTCATCATTGTTGTGGAATATTGACGCTCTTGAAAGTGGTTTAAAGTGGTTGAAATTCCCCCTTAGACAGTTGGTGTCTGCGTGCTGCTGCAGAAGAACAAGTCGTAACGCACTGCGCAAGACCGGTTGGTTGTTCTACATACTTAATCGCTTGACGCGATAACGTCGAGCTGTCTCGTCGAGTAGACAGTTCGACGGAGAATGAATATAGTAACATAAATAAAAAATAAAAAAAACATTTGTGCCGTGTCTCCTGCGTGTCTTTTTGTGAAAAATTGCTCAAAAAACCTTACACATAAACATTATAATTTTTTTTCATACAGAAGCTGTCTCCTGCGCTGCGTATTCAAATATTTTTAGTTACACATTTTGTGTAGGTAGATGTCCTAATGAGTTCCAACGAGGAATACGTAGGTACTACTAGTTTGACAAAATAGGCGCGGTGCGCGCAGCAGGTGAAAATGAAAGAAACCCTTCCCCTCTTTCCCCGTGCGGGAAATATTTTCCGTGCAACTTGGAAAACCAAACATCGTGTTTGCATACACAAATGTGTATGGCCACGCCTCTTTGCTTCGATGTTTTTGTGTAATGTTTCGAAAAAACACGCGCAGAAGACACGGATTTGGAAAAATGTGTCTTATTAAAACATCTTTATTAAAAAAGAACAATGGCCAATCTCCTACCATGTTTGGACTAGAAAAATCTTATGAACGTAGTTTGATAATACTTATTACTGCATTCAAAGGGCAAGAAAATGAAGACATGGGACTCTAAACTGGCGAAATGTAATTGTACTATAAGGAAACCTCCGCCCAACCCTTCGGGAAAGCAAGGTGTGATATTATGTTATACTAGTGGACCCGACAAACGTTGTCCTGTCTGAATGATCCTAGAACCCCACTGCAGCGCCACCTACCCGGTCCAATTGTATTTTCAAACCATTCAGGAACCCATTGAAATATACACACAAAATTTCATCTAAATCGGTCCAGGCCTTTAGGAGGAGTTAGGTGACAAACACACCTAGAGAAGAATTTATACATATGAAGGTTATGTAAAATTGTATACTTATCAGTACAGTAACATCAAATCTTATTTAAATAATTATCATCAGTTTAATGTTTGGCATTGTCTGCAATTTTGTTTCCTTTTTAGTAATAAAATCGATTGCAATTTTAGGAAAAGACTGGCATAAAAGTAAAAATTAGGAACGCAGTGCGTGCGACTGCGTACCTATATTGACCTGCCTTTTGATAAGTAAAAGTTGTATCATTGAAGATCTATAATTCCCCCCACCCCCTTAAAAATATATCAACGCCATTCAATTATTACAATAACAATGTAGGTACGCACGTCTACAGATCTACCTATACATTTCCAGTATGTGCTGATCTCGCATTGTATAGGATTTCCTTACAATAAGAGGTCAGTGGAAATGTATAGCTTGATGCGTAGCCGCTAGCAGTCTGTACTATAGTTTGGTAAATCTATTTTTTCTAGTCCAAAATGACCATTGTTCTTTAAAGAGCCTTAATACTTATACTGGTGTCTGGCAACACATACTACAAACGTACAGCTTGGAATGTGAACACTTTGTCGTATAAATATTGTTAGAATGTGGAAGCATCTTAATCTCTAGCTGCAAAGTATCACCTTTCGTGAACCAACATGGCAATATCGTTACATGCATCGGGCCAAACAACGGTTGTCCAGATCATCAATTTTATAATAATGGTGGTAATTTCAGGTCAAAATCGGTTACTTTACAGACCACCTCCTCCTCCTCCTCCTCCATCATTTTCTCCTGCAAAAAAAAAACTCATTAATAAAAATCATAATTTGATTCACTGAAAGGACGAGGGGCGCTGGCGTCCCCAAAATTGTAACTTAGTGAACAGACGTCAGACCTAACTCATTTAAAAGGTCTTGGTTTACTGATTGCGATCCGGCCGGTGCGGTTGGTTTGCTGCGTCTGCACTTTGCACCTTAAGGGGGATGCGCTAAGGTAGTCCGCGAAATTCAAATTTTCTTACGTTTTTTGTAATTTGCAGATAAGTGTAATTTTGTAGGTATGTTGATTAAAATATGATTCGCAGCCATAACTAATATGGCTTTACGGAATTCTAATCATTAGAATCAGCAATATAACTCCATAAGTTAGAATTGACCTCATATCTAGCGATTTCATGAAATCATGAGGTTTAAGGTCAATTCTATCTTATGGAGTTGTATTGCTGATTCTAATGATTATAATTCTGTAAAGCCATGTCAGTTGCGACCGCGAATCATATAACCAACATACAATCTGACACTGACATGCAAATTGCAAAAAAAGTAAGAAAATTTTCGCGGGCTACCTTAGCGCATCCTCCTTAAGTAGAGCATACGATCGACGCAGCTAATCTCAACTTAAATATAACAAAACATAGAGTGCAGCATGTATGATGCACTTTGCACAGCACACACAGCATGCATGCTTTGTATAGCATAATATTAAAGCGGCGAAGCCAAAAAGGAGGTTTATGTGTTTTTTGTAATTTGTGATCCAATAACTGCACAAAAAAGTCAATTATTTTGACATAATTTTTTGAACTCAGATATCACAGAAAATAATTATGTGACTTAGGATATTCATCACTGAATATTTTTTTGTTTGTAAATGGGTTTTTCGGCGAGCATATTCAGCAAGAATACTTGATAGCAGAGTAAGTAGGTGGGGCGTGATGAGAGAATGGCGAAAATGTATTTTTAACAGTTTCAGCGAAATTTGCGCGATCTTAAGATTAAAAAAATAACGCCATGTTCAGCGCCGTTGATCTTCATCCCATCGTACGAGACCTGACTCGACGATTGGACAACATTTAATTTGGACTTTTTTATAAGCGAAAAACGATTTACGAGCGATTTTTTTTTCAGGGCGATTAATAGAATAATTTGTAACGTGTTCTGATTTTCTTCTGCAAAACGATTTTTTTTTCGCGTTAATTTAGTAGGTAACTTAATAATAAGTACTAAGAAAACAAATCTTCATTATTAGAGCTACGAACGTTTTAATGAAAATATTGGTAAAATGCGGAAGAAGTCTCTGTTACTAACCTAGCTCCATCCACGATGGCTCGTTTTCGCGTAGAACGGGCCAAACAATCGGTGCCCAGAACATTATACAAAACCATAATAGTATAATGGTAGAAATAGTAGGCCCAAGACCGTTATAAATCTGAAAAAAAAAAATATAATAGGGATTTGACCTGCAGTGGCACAACATTAATATAATATTTATAATACCTGGGCTGCATAATTATACACAATTTATTACACTAAGTTAAAACAGTATTAACAACTGTACAGTGTTATTTTTCAATGACCAGCCAAATTTTCACAGGGTGTTCTACCCATGAATATGAACAACTTTCACTATGGGACCAACTTTGAAATCACGAAAAAAAAACCAGCGGTTTCCTACAAAAGTTCAATAGGTACCTACTCGATCAAAATGTATGAAACAGCTGATACTTTTTTTGCGATTTCAAAGTTGGTCCCATAGTGAAAGTTGTTCATATTCATGGGTAGAACACCCTGTGAAAATTTGGCTGGTCATTGAAAAATAAATATACTTCCAAGATTGAGAGCGTCCGGTCTACACCAAGTGCAAAGGGCAACTGATCCAACGACCGACAAAACACGAAGTTTGCCGAGGGACATTAAAAAAATAGTTGTACTGTATTATTTTAGTTCGGGGCTATGAACCCGTGGTTTTTCACGCGCGTAGACGTGCTGCAAATGCATCTGTGGGGCTAAAACGGCCACTTTGGCAATATCATAATAGGATAATATTATGAATAATATTTGAAATCGTAAAAGGGCATTTTCGTCAAAATGTCTACCAACCCACTTATGGGATGTCCCATACATACAAGTTGCAAATAATTAACATTTTTATAACATAGAAGTGTCGAGTAATTATTAAATAGTTTCAAAAGACTAGTTTTCGTTTTTACTTAAATTGCCAACTGAAATTTAAAAAAAAAAAGTAACAAAATGAAATCCTGAAATGTGGCATCTTACGTCTTGCAGTACTGTCCTTATTATTTGGTAACGGTCATGACCAAAACGTATCTAAGTTACTATTTATTTACATATATTATTTGAAATAAGCTCCATATAATAAAAATAAAAACATACCTAGCAAAATTCGTAAAATTTATCATTCGACTAAATCAAGAATTTGCTAAAATATCCAAAACAATATTAGTAAGCTGTTTTCAAAGTAGGTAGCAGTTTAAAAAAAAATGCCCAAAACGGTCACAAACTGGCAATTATGAATAGTCAGTCACACAAACTGACAAGTTTCACAAACTGACAATTCATAATATATTGTCAGTTTGTGACCGTTTTACGATTTCAAATATTCATAATATTATCCTATTATGATCCTGCCAAAGTGGCCATTTTAGCCCCCCTGGTGCTGTTTTTTCAAGGCAGAAAACGCACCATCTACGTACAGACGACACACGTTACATGGAATCCACCTATAACCTTTTCGTTGTTGTTGCATCGCAAATGTAGTTTTTTTTTATGCCTCTTTAATTTAGTCTGTGCTAAATAAATGTGTTTTCTATCTTTCTTTTCTTTTTTTTTCTAAAAAAAATGCTGTGTGAACAGGCCTACAAAGTCAGTTCGGTTGAAATGAGAAGGGACGATAAGGTACTTACCATTTTACCAGTTGAAACTTTTGCAGCACTTTGCACGATAAGATTTCCAGGAGTTCCTACGGGTATCATGTAACAGTATGACGCCGCCATTCCCGAAGCAATGTTATAACTCAATGGATTTTGTTTGATATTTTTTGCCTGAAACAAAACATCCAAGAATTAACAAAAATATCATTATTTCTGTTTTGAGAAAATGGTAGGCATCTTCTTTATGGGATGTTTTAAACGATTTCCTGGATATTCGGTAATCTCTTTTCTCAGTTGCAGCCCGATTCAGCCGGTCGATTCTGTAAAAATCTCACCGTGAAAACTTAGGTGAAGTGAGTTTGATTTTGCTAGGAATTGACACTATTGACAGGTCACTCCACGCTCACTTCACCTAAGTTTTCACGGTGAGATGGTTACAGAATCGCACTGCAGTTTCTGGGACCAAAGGATTTTGAATTATTAAAAGGACCAAAGCCACAGAAATCGATACGAACGCGCTGCATGCCAATAAATTTTCTAATAATTCAACCTAAATGGCAATTTCCAAATTAATGGGGGAAATAGCTTAGATCTTTAACAATTGGGCTGTAAAATGCAAATTAAAAATATATTTTTAAAATTCTTTATCAGTTATTTAATTAAAACTCCTAGATCATCTTGCTTCTCAGTCTGCACTGATCCTATTCAATTTCAAATTTAGCTCTCAACTTTATTTTTAGCTCAATTGACGGCTAGTTTTGAACAACTTGTTTATATTACGGAAGAAACAAAAAACTCACCAGTTCCATTGCTATTGGTGTAAAAACAGTACAAACAGCGACGTTGGAAGCAAAGTTGGTAATAAAAACAACAGCGACAATAATAAGTAGAATAATAATAGCATTGTTTAGCCCGATTAAGTTCTCCTTCATAAAGTTGCCGAGTTTGGCGTTCAAACCGGAGGCAGTGGCCGCAGTCGATAGTGAAAAACCACCACCTTAAACATAAAAATATTTTGTTTTGGGTAGGTATTAAACATAGGTTTACTTGTTAAAACCTACGATGGTTTGAGCAAGTCATTTCATACCGGCTGAAAATCATAACAGAAATAGTTTTCCCATCCGAGCATCATAGCTGCGCCAGTAATGGGGGATATACTCGTAGCAAAGTTATAGGCATAGTAAAAAAAAAATTGAAGAAAAGTAACTTATTTATAACACGCCTAATTTAGTATTTGATTACTTAAATTACCCTAAAAACTACAGCAGTTTTTCCTTTGGGGATGACTTACTCAACCATACCCAATGGATACTGTCCATTTATATAATTATAAATATCATTGCTAAACTACAGTCCGGCCGTCGAGAAAATGCGTCCTTAACACCTGTCACTTTCATACTTACGAATGTGTTATGTCAATTTTATCCTTACTAGTTATTTGAAATTGTGTGCGTACCCCCAGCAGAATATTATTTAGTTAAAATTTATATACATCGTCTTTTCGATCAAGACCTGCCAGGAACGCATTCTCTTAGCGACCGAATTTTAGTTGTAACCATGGACGTGAGCTTGTCTGATAATACTATTGAAAACAAACCTAATAGAAAACTGAAAGCATATGGGCAACTGGCATTTAGTATCTTCCAGTCCAAAACGCTATGCGCTTTACCCTTTGGTAGATCTTCTCTATCTGTAAAATATCAAATGTTAAAATTTTGTACGATGTAGGTACTTATTGCTTGTGAAAAGAAGTAAATCGATCTCGTGAGGCTTTCCGTAAGCCTCAACCATTTGAAGATCACTAGGGGAGGATCACACATACACATAATATTACATATTGCGCACCCACGGTTGTAGTGGTAGTTAGAGAGAGCCATGAACTATTGAAAAATATCGATAAAAAATAAAATAAAAAGTTGAGTCACACAATTTATGTGTGACTAAACCCTGGGCGCGCCACATAAGTATTAAAAAAATATAAGATTAATAAATAGGAAGCTACAGTACTGGCGAATGTTATAAGTTGTATTGTATGATCACGCGGACGAAGTCACAGACAGAAGTTAGTAATTTCATAATTTACTTACAACTGGCGGTAAAGTTTTTAAAAAAGCTGGTGTCTCTCGGGAAGAGGGACATCAAAAATGTAACAAGCATAGCCAGGGCTTCGTCTCTAATACTGTAAAAAAAAAATATGTTGCTGTTCAGTTGCCTGTTATTTCATTATTATTAATTACATACATTACTACAGATTAATCTATGCACACTATGCGCATGGGTTCCCTCTATCTGGCAGAATCTTGATGCTCCGAAATTAATTTGGCGTAACACACTTTATTTAATATAATTATTGTTTGGCAGAATGTTCATGTCCGAATTTACAATGGCATACTTTTAAGATGGCAGAATTTTATTTGGCATAATTTACCTTTGGCAAAGTTAAAATTAAGTTAGCATAACGTTTATTTACAGCGACGATTATTTCGTCTTGTGTTTCAGTTATAAAGTTTTAATAGTCCAAGCGGCAACCGTCGAGAAAGGGTGGTAATCCGGAATAAGTAACTACCTACATAATCAATATACTATTATTTTTTAATATTTTTTTATTTATTATTTTTTATATTATTATTCTTTGAATTAGTTAATAATAAACCATCGGTCTCGGTTTGTCTTCCGGTGTGTTTTATTTTTTGCAAAATTGATAGATTGATTTGTCTAGAGACCGGATAATTGGATAATAATTATTTACCTAAAGTTGAGGTGTTGGCTAACATGGAATGCACTTTTGTATCGATCGTAAAAATCTTGCGATTCCGGAATTAATATTTACGTCGATTCAAAAACCATGAAAATTACACCCATGTCATTATTATTATTTCCTTTATTTAATTTTATATAAATTAGTCACATTTGTAAATGTTAGAATGTAAAAACAGAACACACAAGGGTCATGCGTGACGAAATTTTGTGACGGAAAAATCTTAATTTTTTTTTGGACTAGGTACATAGAGTCGGTTTTGCAGCGATTCGTATCTGTCACTAACTTTTATAGCACAACATATTGACTTTTTAAGACAATATTTTTATTTTAGGTGTGGTTAAAAATGCTATTATATAGAAATACCAATATGCCTATTAAAATTATTCCAAATGAAACTCTGCCATTTTCATAATACCTATGCCAAGACAATTGAGACATACAACTTCAATTGTACCAAATAATCGTCGCTGTAAATAAACGTTATGCTAACTTAATTTTAACTTTGCCAAAGGTAATTATGCCAAATAAAATTCTGCCATCTCAAAAGTATGCCATTGTAAATTCGGACATGAACATTCTGCCAAACAATAATTATATTAAATAAAGTGTGTAACGCCAAATTAATTTCGGAGCATCAAGATTCTGCCAGATAGAGGGAACCCATGTACATAGTGTGCATAGATTAATCTGTAGTAATGTATGTAATTAATAATAATGAAATAAACATGTTAAAACGAAGTACTTACAATCTTTGATCAGTTAAATGGAAATAATCGACGAGCAAGTCGCCCCAGCCAGGGAACATTTGTGGAGCCCGTAAGAAGAATGAAAACATGGCACCGCCGAACAAAAGTAGCACCATCTGGAAATAAAAAAACCGGTCAAGATCGAGTTGAACTCGCGCACCGAGTGTTCCGTTCCGATTTCTGAGAAAGTGTGCTATTTAGAGACATCGTTTTCTTTTTCCTGTAATCTTTACATAAACTTCTATCACATAGAATAATTTCAGATTTTTCTCTATTCAAACTTCGGAGATAAGTGGTATTTTTTTAAACTTTTCATCAGAAGTCGAAAATTATGCGGCCTAAAAAAAATAAAGCCCTAGTAGCCCCACTTCGAATTTTTAAGACACCCTTCCAGTCCCTGTTGAAAAAAAAGTTTTTTTTTTAAATCTTTCTTATTTGCAAAATAGTTGGGCAAACATCATCTACTACTGTTCCAAATTTCAAGTTGATAGCATTAGTAAGTACCAAGCGAGGACGAGTCGATGTCTTTACGTTTGAAAGGTATCGATAATATGCTTGCTCAAAAACCGTCTGGGCTCCCGTACCATATACTTTTGCAAGTCCAATTTTGCGCAAGTATATGTATTTATATATAATATACATATCGTGTGTGTCTTGCATTACCTTCTCCCAGTACGAAATTGGTCCTCTTCTCTTGACATCTTTGGCTATAACTTCTGCTGCGGAATTCTGTACGGCTATTGGAATGTTTGCAAGTTTTGCTGTTTTACTCCTAGGTCTGGAACATAAAGGCGAGGTCAAAAGTGTTATAATCCGAAGATTTTTAAGCATTGTGATGTACCTTATTACAAAACGTATTTATTAAAGCTACTTGATTATAGTTAAATGTGATTTTTGCAGGCGCTTGTTTATGTAAAAAAAGTGAAAAATGTTTCTGAATAAACAAAGTTATTCATTTCTATGCAATATTATTTCAAATGTGGCTAAAGTTTCCGTTTCAATTAAATACTTAATACTAATTTCTATTTAATACTCCGTATTTATTATAATTTTAGCTGCAGCTCCATGCAACTAACACAAAAAAATATTGATTATCAATGCAATATCAAAACGTGTCGGAAAAGGGTCAAATCTGTAAATGTCAGTTTAGAGGCATGAAGAACAGGGTGTAAAGTTCGATCATCCTCCATTGAAAAGGGAGAAGCCTCCGACCAGACGAGTGTGTCTGGTGGGCAACTGCCCGACGGTTGATGTGGGGACGTTGTATATGTATATGCTAGTCGCGCGGTAAACTCTAATTGCGGGATGCAGGATTTCGTGACGTCATGTCATTGTGATGCGTAGTTCGTATGTGGTGATGTAGATGGCGCCGCATCACTCCCTTCCGGAGACCGGAGGTCGATAGTGGGCTGAGTCGTGTATCTTGCGATGCTTGCCAGCGCCATTTGTGATTCCAGTGAGTTGGAACTGGGTGCCGCATAGTTCACGGTGAGTCGGAACTGTCTGCGGTGATGCCCCAGTGAGTCGGGGTGACGCTGCGTTATGTTCCACTGAGTCGGAGTGTACAGCGCTGGGTTGAGGTTGAGGCTGAAGGTGATGACCAGGAATGCGCGTCCGCTGCATGCTGGTGGTCAGGATACCCGTTGAAGCCGTGGATGCTGGCTGGCTTTGTGACTCACCGCTCGAAAGCTTGAGAAACTGATGCTGATGACGTCACGCTGAAGGAGTTGCAGGAAGGCTGCACTGACGTTCATACTCGGGGTCACCAGTTTAGAGGCATAAAGAACAGGGTGTAAAGTTCACTCATCCTACATTGAAAAAGGAGGATCCTCCGACCAGACCAGAGTGTCGAGTCTGGTGGGCAACTGCCCGACGGTTGATGTCGGGACGTTGTATATATGCTAAACGCACGGTAAACTCTAATTGCGCGATGCAGGATTTCGTGACGTTATGTCATTGTGATACGTAGTTCGTATGTGGCGATGTAGATGGCGCCACATTAGTATGACGTTGAACTAAAAAAAAAACATAACAAAAACGACGATGTCGATATGCTGTCTGACCCGAGTAGGCATGAAACGATGCAAGTAAATACAAGTACTTACTCGATACTTTTCTTTCGATACCAAGTACTTTTGGTATCGATTCTTTACAACTGAGTAACAAGTAGTATTGTGAAATAAGTAATAGACCAAGAGGTGACAGGATTTTTCATAACGATCATGGATACGGTTAGATTTACTTCGATGGGTTGTAGAGTAGTCCCGTAATGTGAATGACGTTGGTCTGCCTGCTCTGAGTGGTTGCAACTTCGAGTTATAGCGCTTACTACAGGTTTCATTGTTGCGAAAAAAAAAACAATCAGAGAAATGGTCAGTTTTAGTACACATTCAAAGTATGGCGTCTCCGCAGATGAAATAAGTTGGTCTACCGGCTCTCAGTAGTTGCATTTCAGAGCTATGATGCGTGCAACATTGTTGCGAAAATAAAACGATAAGAGAAATGGTCACTTTTAATACCTATTCGAAGTATAGTGTCTCCACAAGTGAAAAGAGTTGGTCTGCCGGCTCTCAGTGGTTGTATTTCAGAGCAATCGTTGTGTATGCAAGACGCTTATTTGTGGAGAAAGCCTAAAAAATACATCGAAAAATGGGACTCTTTTCACGTGTGGAGATACCATACTTCGAATAGGTACTAAAACTGACCATTTCTCTTATTGACACCTCTAGCATTTTCCCTATTCCTATATTTTACAGGGGGACGGTCGCGCAGCGGGTGGTTCTCAGCGCAGGTGTAGGGTGGGGGTACGACACCGGCCGGCGTGCAATTGAAAAATTCGCCTATTGTCCCGTTTTTCGATGTATTTTTTAGAATTTCTCCACAAATAAGCGACTTGCATACACAACAATTGCTCTGAAATACAACCACTGAGAGCCGGCAGACCAACTCGTTCCACCTGTGGAGACACCATACTTCGAATGGGTACTAAAACTGACCATTTCTCTTATCGTTTTTTTTCGCAACAATGCTGCGCGCATCATAGCTCTGAAATGCAACCACTGAGAGCCGACAGACCAACTTGTTTCATCTGTGGAGACGCCATACTTTGAATGTGTACCAAAACTGCCCATTTCTCTGATCGTTTTTTTTTTTCGCAACAATGACGCCTCTTGTAAGCGCTATAACTCGAAGTTGCAACTACTCACAGCAGGCAGACCGACGTCATTCGCATTAGGGGACTACTCTACAACCCATCGAAGTAAATCTAACCGTATCCATGATAGTTATGAACAATCCTGTGATCTCTTAGTCTATAATTGTCACCCACTATTATTTACTGTGTATAGTCCATGGTAAGGTATCCAAAAGCCAATAAGTTGGCCAAAGGTGGCGACGTGCTAACTCCAAACCAGATGAGATCTGATGATGATCACTATTCCCGATTACTCTCGGAGCGCGCGCGCCGCCGGGTGGGTCGTAACATGAACCCGCGGCCCCCGCCAACGGAAAAATACACAGTCCTTGTACGAGGCCACGGGACCCACCTAGTAGCCTTTTACAATATTTTAAAAACTACACGGTAGAAATTATAAATTAGAATAAATTCTTTTCAGCTACGTAACCTTTCATTGTGCGTGGTCCGACACGGACTTGGCCGGATTTTTGCCCTAATTGCATTAAGCTGTAGGCTGAACATAATTAAAGGATCGAAAATGTAATAATCCCTTAACAAAAAAAAACATACCTTAAAAATCCAAAATGTACAACCGCCAAATAGAGCCAAACAAAGACTTCGCAGATAATCATGTATGGAATAGTAAAGGCGGAAAACATCGGAAAGGATAAATATTCTGGAGCTTTAGGGTACGCACTGAAACAAAAATAAACGACTAATGCCCGGAATCTAAGGTTTTTAAACGGATTTCATTCATTCGACAGTGATTATTGGTCCGATATAAAGTTTTTGAACACGTCGCTATGGAAGAGTTTAGCTTTAATTTTAATCAACACACAACCTTACACTGACCTGCAAATTGCGAAAAACGTAAGAAAATTTGAATTTCACGGGCTACCTTATACCCCTTAACGGTCTTACTACAAAAGACTTACACATGTTCAACGCATGCCTTAAGTCAAACTCCATACATAAAATCATTATGACACGCGATGAACATGACCATGTTAAATTTTGTTAATTGTTAATGTTTTTCGTTCATTTTTGTTCAATTGTGTTTTTATTTTTTTTTAGTAACCCGTTGTCCTAGGTGAACGATAACGGGGTGTCCTGCGTGAGCGACCAATATTTTCAAAACTCCCGGAAAACTTTCCAGATATCCCCCTTTTTCAGCACGAAATGAATGTAGTTACTATTTATAAGTCGAGTTTTTAGCAAAATCCAGATTTAATTAAACCGAGATTTGTATCCTTTTGCTGCAAGTCGCCCTAGTTTAAACTCCTTTTAAGAATTTTTCAGAAACCGCGCCTATGGCCGTTTGTTCAACGGCACTTTAACGAGACGTCAACGAGAAACGGGATTATTCGAAACAAACGTGACGTCCCAATGACGGCGATCGTTTGCCCACCGCGACCGAACTCGGCGATACAGTATGTTGTGATCAAACAAAACCACGCAATAAACGGCGCAGCCGCACTGTGAATTGAAAATCGTTTTTGGTCCGTATTACAAAAAACGCAAGCAAGTTTTAATTTTAGAACGTTCCTCAAGCATAGATCATGCATTCGAGACTGCGCTTGAGCATAGATTGTCATGACAATTTTTGTTCCTTTCAAGTTTATCTGCATTGTCGCTGTTACCGACATGCGACATTCTCGTGTTGCGCGATTTTAGTAGGAGAAAATCTTATGAGGTCACATTACTTGTCAAGCGTCACGTGACATGCTAATGTGACGTGTTGCGCGATTTTTAGTAGGAGAAAATCTTATGAGTTCACATTACTTGTCAAGCGTCACGTGACATGCTAATGTGTCGTGATGCGCGATTTTTAGTAGGAAAACATCTTATGAGTTCACATTACTTGTCAAGCGTCACGCGACATGATGACGTGTTGCGCGATTTATAATAGGAGAAAATCTTATGAGTTCACATTACTTGTCAAGCGTCACGCGACATGCTAATGTGACGTGTTGCGCTATACAGCAAATTCTTCAAATCAAATCAAATCATTTATTGGTTTACAAATATTAATGAACTTGAATGGCAATAATTGAACGTGCTTTAAGGCATGCATTAAAGGTTTCAGAAACTTGCGCCGTGTAAATGTGGCTTTAAGTTATTGCTTACCTGATAAAAAATCCTTTAAATACTAAATTTGTACCGGTACCCACAAGTGTGCCGAGTCCACCTGAAATATATTATTTTATTAAGCTAGGTACAAAGATAGAACAGCAGTATAGTTTTAACGGGGACGATTCAGACAAATTGGTGCAAATTGTCGTATGTGAAGCTAAATATAATTAGTAATTTCCGCCCCTTAACGTTGGACCACAATACAACATGTATGAAGCATTTCATACTACAACCGTATCAAGTCTGAGAGTCTTGGTCCTTTAGAGGTATGAGGAACAGGGTGTAAAGTTCACTCATCCTCCATAGAAAAAGGAGGATCCTCCGACCAGACGGGTGTTGTGTCTGGTGGGCTACTGCCCGACGGTTGATGTTGGGTCGTTGTATATATGCTAGTCGAGTGGTAAACTCTAATTGCGCGATGCAGGATTGCGTGACGTCATGTCATTGTGATGCGTAGTTCGTATGTGGCAATGTAGATGGCGCCACATCACTCCCCTCCGGAGACCGGAGGTCGATAGTGGGCTGAGTCGTGTATCTTGGGATGTTTGCCAGTGCCAGTTGTGGTTCCAGTGAGTCGGAACCGGGTGCCGCATAGTTCACGGTGAGTCGGAACTGTCTGCGGTGATACCCCAGTGAGTCGGGGTGGCGCTGCGTTATGCTCCAGTGAGTCGGAGTGTACAGCGGGTTGAGGTTGAGGCTGAAGGTGATGACCCGGAATGCGCGTCCGCTGCATGCTGGTGGTCAGGATACCCGTTGAAGCCGTGGATTCTGGCTGGCTGTGTGACTCGCCGCTCGAAAGCTTGAGGAAGTGATGCTGATGCCGTCACGCTGAAGGAGTTGCACGAAGGCTGCGCTGACGTTCATGCTCGGGGTCACCAATTTAGAGGTATGAGGAACAGGGTGTAAAGTTCACTCATCCTCCATAGAAAAGGGAGGATCCTCCGACCAGACGGGTGTTGTGTCTGGTGGGCTACTGCTCGACGGTTGATGTCGGGTCGTTGTATATATGCTAGTCGCGTGGTAAACTCTAATTGCGCGATGCAGGATTGCGTGACGTCATGTCATTGTGATGCATAGTTCGTATGTGGCGATGCAGATGGCGCCACAGTCCCTACCAATCGAGCAGATTATGGAGTGGCTCACGCCCACGGCGTTCTTAAGTCATCCCATATCTGTCTACAATCGAATAGCTTCTTTTGCTATAAAATAAGACAAATATTTGAAATAATCACGTACCAACAGTTGCTGAAAACGTAACCGCACAAAAATAACACGCTGTTACATCACTTGCAATTTCGTCACCTTGAATTGTCTTTTCATATACAACAATTACACCTTGCTATAAATAAATAAAAATCAATTAAAGTTAAAATATTGCATTACAAGAGTTAAGCCGTTGTTTGTATGAAATTAATGATCCAATCATGGCGATTCAGCTACCGCTACAATATCAGATATCGTTCATTTAAGTAAAAATCAATGTTTGTTCGTATGTAATAAAAATGTGGCTGCTATTTTAGTATATTGTAGTGTCTTACAACTTTCACGCGAACAAAATCGCGGGTTTAAGCTAGTAGTAAATATTAAAAGGACGGTTAAGAATACTCACGCTTTCAAATACTCTTAAAACAGCGAAATTTATAGGAACCATCATGGTTGTAGCAGCAGTGTTCGTTATCCACATGGAAGCAAAGGTCGTGACGCAGCACATAGCCAGGAGTAGCCTGCAAAAAAGAGTGTTGACAACATTAAATATTTGTATTGTAAGGTGTTTTTGTGACTGTCTCACACCTATTGTTGAGTTTCCCCAATGAGTCAATTCTCCAACTGCAAATGTAAGTTTGTAATTGCAACAAAATATTTTTTTGTGATAAAACTACTTAACAATTTGCTTCATGCCTTTAATGATTCTAGGTCAACGGGAATACCCGCTTGATTTTTTTAAAGCTTCAAGGGATTATCGTCTTACGTATTTTTTATATTAATTTCAAATTGAAGAAATAGATAGCTGAAACTTTTAATAATTATTTTGTAGATGACATAAAACCAACAACAAAGGAAAATGGTACAGTGGGTTGCATCAATTGGGTACCCCAGTTGTATTAAAAGTAACTTTGCTACAACTTTGCAATTCAAACAATACATCCTTAAGAATAATACAAAAAGTGTTTCTAATGCCCGGACGAGATTCGAACCATCGACTCATTAGTTATACAATGATTACCGCTAGCTCTTACCAACTAAGCCATAATATCTCAACGAATTATCAATCTACTCGGCGTTATAATTCCCGTCTCTTTCTATGAAATCGCAGTGAATGAATAGTTTGTTATTAGAGGGTAGTTATGCATACATTTTACTAATGTATAATGAAGTTACCGTCTGGTGGGTCTAGTTTTGCTTCACCTTTCGCATTTGTCTAGGAACCCATTTGTCCCAGTTGGCAAAATATGTCTAATAGGTAACTGTAAATTATCAAATCAAATTATTGTAAAATATAAATCTTTGTAGTTTTGTTACATAATATCAATAAAAAATATTATTAAATGATTATTAGTATTTTACTTTTCTTGATTTTTAAATTCTTTAGAAATATTACTAAAATAAAATTTGAAAAAAATAAATAAAAAATACAATTAAAAATACAAAAAAAAATACTTACTTAAAATATAAAAATACTTTATATTAAAAAAAAATATAAAACATTACAAAAAACAATTCGTGCTTAAGATTTGAACCTCCAACCTTATGCACGGCAAGGGTTCTTGAAACCTCTGGTCTATTTAGACGTTGAATAACTCTTCGTAAACCCTATTATAGCTTGTCGTTATACGCAATACTAGAAGTATTAAAGTTTTATTGAAAATGACAATAATAAAAACAGACTTAAGTAAAAATAAATACTAACATAAACTTAGTTATTCACAAAAACAATACCTACATTAATTACAATAAAATGTTTTTGCAAAATACAAAAACAAACTTCGGACTATCGCGGATTTGAACCCACATGTCTTTTGAGGGGTACCCAAATTGATGCAGCCGACTGTAATTATTATATAAACACTGACTTATATAATAATTGCAATTTGTTCATGAAACCGACTAATCCATATAAAGTTGACCAAATAATAAAAAAACTTAATAACACTAATAGTACAAGGTAAGATAATATAAATACTAAAATAATTAATAGTACATTATTGCAAAGGCCGTGAAATAGGCAATTGCAGGTCGAGTATGAGTTTGAAGGCCGAGCCGTAGGCGAGGACTTCACTAATACGAGACAGGCAATTGCCATTTCCGCCGAGGCATATATAGTGCTTTTCTCAAAAGAATGCAGGGAAATAAAATTTCCATAATTTTTCAAGTTAATGAATGAGTTAATGCCGTTTTTAACATGAACTGTACATTTCAGCATGGAATAAATTGCCCTTAATACAGATAGCTTTTTAGTTTTAGCAATCTTATTAAAATACGCCAAAAATACTGTTTCTGAGAAAATGTTCACTTTTTTCTCGTTTTTCCAAATCATAAAATTTTCATATAATTTCATGTATTTTTCTTTTGACTTCGCTGGAAGCAGGTTTTCCATTGCCAATTTGGCTTCTAATCTTAAATCTGGTGGAGTACAATCAATCTCCATTTCACTCTCTTAACCGTTGGAACTCATTTTAATAATTACTTATTAAATTTATATTTATTATGTACCTATGTAAATAATAAATCAAGACAAATTTTCAGCTTTGCCGCCAATTTTCGTGCCGAAAGGCAAACGCATTTATGGCTATACAACCACGTTAACGCAATTTGTACTAAGCAAAGAGACTTAAGCTTTGGAATGCCAAGAAAAGGCCAAGAATGATAAAAATGATCCAATCAAAGAGTATCTAATAACCCCAGCACGCCGTTTCATACAACATTGCTGGAGCGCTGTAATGTTCCAAATTCAAAAAACGCTCCTGCAATGGATTTGATTTTCTTTGACCGTAAATTCGATACTTCGCGTGTTCGTTTTTTTAAAATAATGACAACATTTCCATGCATGTTTGAGAAAACGTACTTTTATGGCATCAATCGATAGGATCAATCATACATAAGGCTCTAATATCTTTAACAAACGTGATAAATTAAATGAAAGAAAAACCATGAAAGCCACCTTTACTGGCTTACGCCACGTAAGCCGCGTAATAGAGTTAAAATTTTCAAATGTTGGCAGCTGATGCCACTTTATGTTGTACTTTATGTTGGAGGAAAGGCGGGTGGCCAGACTTTTGAAAATTAGATATTATTGCTGTCGCTCTGCGAGCGCTCCGCCCTCGAATTCGTGCGATAAGGACAACTGCAGATCCGACTAAATAGCCTATGTAAAAAGTCACATTTCGAGGTTTGGCTCTCGCCTATTTCCTCCTCCAATATTGGACCAATTTAAAAGATATTTCATAAATTGAATAAGAAGGATATATACTATGCCCCTATGTTTTTCTTTTTTCGTTAATAGTTGTCAAATTGGTACACTAGGCGTCTGTTGACAGCGGTCTGAATAGGCAATTTTGAGCATTTTTGGAGGGTTCTAGTTCCTATAAAAATAATATATCATCAAAAAGGAAAACATAGGGGCATACAAGTAACTGATATTTATATTTCTGTAAAAAATCATTGCTTTATGGTCATTAGCCAGAAAGAAAACAGGCGAGAGCGTTTGTATCTCTTTGTATGGAGAAAAGAGCACCCACATTTCCTCTTAAGGAAGGATTTTTGTAAATTTCACACGAGAGCGAAGTCTCAAGCAGCAGGTAATACATAATAATAAAAAAAAAACATTCTTACCTTAAGTGAGAATAACCGATCAATTGTATAAAACAGTATGCCAAGCGTATATGTAGTCCACACTGTTCCACTGAACTGGCTAATTGCAAACTTCCTATAAACAACATGATAGTACTCTGTGAAAAGAAAAATCGGTTATGGCTCTTATCAATAAAAAAAAATAATACAATCTTCTCTAAGCGCGGAAGTTACAATAATATCTCGACAATACAATAATTTTATTTAGATGTGAAATATTTCTACCTAATCATTAAATAATTATAATAACACGAACTTAAAACTGATACTACCCGCATCATTAAATCTATATATCTACATCTATTATACAAGGTGCCGCTACAATCACGACATTAACCTGACACGCGTATACAGTTCCGCGTTTTCGTTTTCTAGAGATATTTAAATTTCATAAAACGTTCATTCATTGATTTATTTACAAATTTCTAAAATAGCATCTTGGAGCAACCTGTAGCGCAGAGATGAAATTAACGCCCAGCCAAGTCACGCCACTCGAGTTTTTTTCTGGGGGTTTTGCAAAAAATTTATTCATGAAGCTACTCACAGCTGGGTCAGAATAAATATAACAACGATGAACAATAAAAAGGTATCAGTCAACGAACTTTTACCAGCTAACATAAAACAATAGCATCATAAATGAGTCCTTTGCATTGAGTGATTCTAATTTCGGTTATTATTTAGTTATGTTTTTATTTTTTTTTTCAATTTATTATTTTATCTTATTATAATTTTTAAGATTACTGACCACTAGCCCTACCCGTGTTCTTAATTAATGTCGCTATAGCGGCAGCACGTTGTATAATAAGTCAACTGCCGTGCATTAGTCTCCGCGAAAACTTGAAAATACTTCGACCGATTGAACTTTGATTTGTTTGTGTGTGCTCGTCGGAGAAGGTACTCAACAAAAAAAAAAAAAACTGGCACATATTTTAAAACCACATATTTTGATACTCGCAACGCACTATGCGGCAATGGCCGTATTTTTGATTGCGTTAGCTTAGCTTCATTTTTTTAAACTCTAACCCTCTTACAAATAAAACACGGAATAAAGTTATATCAGGAATAACAAAGGAATAACCATACATTTTTATAGGTTTAAACTTGGAATAACTTTATTCTGTGTTTATTAGTAAGTCGGAAGGGGACCATAACAGAGATACACACAGAGACAGTTATTACAGAGATAGTTTACTAAATAGTCAAGTGCAATTAAACAAAAAAACCGGCCAAGTGCGTGTTGGATCACGCACATGAAGGGTTCCGCAGTTGGGATGAATTTATCCCAAGAACAAACTTAACATTGTAGTTGAAATACATGTTCTCCCATACATGCCAACTGTAAATGTAAGTTTGTACTCACAATATTAAGAGATTTACCATGTTATTTTGAGATCGCAGACTTCTTATAGGTTTTCCTGTAATCTACAGGTAAAGAACTATTTTCTGTATTTTTTCGTCTATTTTTTTAAATAACTTTAAAACAGTTTATTTTAAAATTATAAAAAAATATATTTGAGAACCTCTTATTAAGCGCTTTTATTTGATATGCCACACAGTACAGTTTGCAAAGCTTTTTTTTTTAATTTTCTTATTTGCCCCCCCAAAATTCATTTATTTACTTTACCCATACGTGTTTGGGTTACAGAAATTCATATGTGTACCAAATTTCAACTTAATCGGTCCATTAGATTCGGAGCAAACCGGCTGTGACAGACGGACAGACAGACAGACAGACACACGAGTGATCCTATACGGGTTCCGTTTTTTCCTTTTGAGGTACGGAACCCTAAAAATATTCAAAAAGTGGAATGAAGTTAATAGTTTTTTAATGGAGGGATTTGAATGAATATGCACATATAGATGGAAACATAATTTTACCGGACCAACACGATTTGCCTCACTCGGCGTACAAAATGTTTTTATGTTATTAAAATTGGCAATTATAAATTATTTATTAATGACAGTTTCATTGATAAAAATTCTGTAAAAAGATTCAGTAAAAGAGTCCGTGCAAAATATAGCCAATAATTCAATATACAATCAGAGTAAGTACAAAATATAGTAAATACTAATTACAGACAAAATATGTCAATAAATAATAAAATTAAATCAACAATAAAATTCAAAATTTATCTTTTAGCAAATCAACAATGTTATATAGTAGCACTTATCACTTTATAAGTAACCAACTTTTTCAGTATTTTCTTAAATAAATTAAAATTCAATTGCTTAATGTTATTCGGAATTTTGTTGTATATTATGTTAACTCGTCGCACGGCAATTAGTAGACATAGTAGATTTTTTATTCTTATCTGAACACCTGGATGTGCAATCGACGTTTAAAGAGTTAATCGCCATGCATGCAACACTTTTCTTTGGAAGTGCTGTACTGCAGCAACACAGAACGCGTCGTGTCTATCGCAGACAATATTTTTTCTTGAGCAGTACACAGTTCGTGTGTAGAAACGACAAGAATTGTAGCGTAGGCCCGGTGACTTTCTTTGGTTAATTGCACTCGACTAAAAATGAGCAAGCAAAATATGTAATCTTACATTCATGTAAAGTAGGCAGGCTGCTCGGGTAGTCATTATTCCAAGCAATGGGAATGTAACAAGTGGCATGATTGCTGTTACCGCCAATGGGATACATTCTGACACCCAATAAGAGGCCATTAAAATAAGCGTATACGCGACCCATTGGTGTTGCTGGAAAACAAGAATTTAATTTAAGATAGTTTAAAAATTAATTAACCCCGTCATCGATACGAATAGGGTGTATGCCAATAGATTCTTTACAATGTGAGGAATAACCCTACTCCCTAATTACAACCCCCAAATCTATGCTGGTGGATTTTTATTGAACGCCCCTAGTATGCCGATGATTGTGGGATGATTAAGGACAGATTGAATTATTATTGTCTACCATCAGTTGCGATCTGTCTTTTACTGAAAATAGGTTATTGGACTAGAGTAGTAAGTACTACAGACAACGTAAGATCGTAAAAAAAATATTCTAGATTAATAAATATTTAATGTAGATTAAAAAATAATATAAAAACCACGTTTTCATGCGCCTTAAAAATAATAAAATATTTTGTGTCTGTACTGTTGACCGTTGAGGAGTTCCCTGGTCTGGAGCTAATACTCAGTGCAGCAGACAGGTCATGGTGGACTTTAGAACGCATTGTCATCGAGTTGTAAGCTACCCTGAAAGTTTCATCGGAATAGCTAATCGGGAAGTGCTCGAAATTTGAGTTGCAAGATCCCACCCGGAACGACAGTTATACAAAAAAGAAAGTGACTACATAAAAACGTGGTAAAATAAAACAAATCATATTTACCCCTGCAGGGAAAGGTAACAATAACAATATCAAAACAGATGGCGCTAAAATTACTATTACACCTCGCCAATGACAAGCCATAAACATTTTTGTTTTATCCAAAATCGTCAGATCGGGCTCCGGTGGTTTAGGACTACTAAAGAAAGGGATCCGGCTCGGAGCGGGCTCCTTTTTTCTGCAAAAATGCAATATTTTTATAGGAATGACATACACCGATCCGCACTAGGACTGTGTGGTAGATTACGGCCTCTCCCTCGCACAGAATGGTCTTACGAGTTCAAAACTAGTGATATATATGTTACTACCTTAGTTACTACATTATCTGTGGCGGTAACAGCGGCGCGTCATTGCAACAGTTGACCAGGGGGGCTAAAAAGGCCACTTTGAACAATTCCTCTAAAGAGCGATTCATTACCAGAATTCCTAGCAATTCCTCTTAAATTCGTAAAATGGTGACAAATGCTGTATCATAATTAATTCATTTCATATCAGATTCATATTTGGTGTAAAGATGTCCACCGCATGAAAAAAATAAAGACCGTAATATTGACATTCATTCACACACTCTTGCCTAATTTCTCATTATTCTGCTAATTAACATTACACTTTTATAGCAATTCATAGTTCGTGGCCCATTTTACGAATCTCCATACAAAACTGTCAAACAGATGAATTGCGTGCTATGAATTGTACGCAGATGCATTGTATAATTGTGACCTATTTTACGATTTTTAATATCTCTTAATTTTTAGGGTTCCGTACCAAAATGGTAAAAAAGGAACCCTTATGGTGTGACTCAGTCTGTCTGTATGTCTGTCTATCTGTCACAGCTGGATATCTCAAGAACTACTAATGCTATCAACTTGAAATTTGGAACAGTGTTAGATGACGTTTACTCAACTATTTTTCAAATAAGAAAGAAATAAAAATATTTATATTTTTTTCGCAACAGGGACTGAAAGGGGGTCTTAAAAATTCAAAGTGGGGCTACTAGGACATGTGGGGTATCATATGAAAGAACGTTGTTTGCACATTCTCAAACATTTTTTTCTTTTTTTTTACCCCGCATAGTTTTCGACTTTTGATGAAAAATGTAAAAAAAAATACCCTTCCCCCCATATCTCCGAAGTTTGCAAAGCGAAAAATCTGAAATTATTCTATGTGATAGAAGTTCATGTAAAAATTACAGGAAAAATAAAACGATGTCTCTAAATAGCACAGTTTTTCAGAAATAATCAACAAAAATTACATATAAATGATGGTACGGAACCCTCGGTGCGCGAGTCCGACTCGCTCTTGACCGGTTTTTTTTTATTGTTAAATTATAGAATGTTAATTTATTACGATTCTGTCAAAGTGGCCTTTTTATTAGCTGCTGTGTGGCGTGTTAGTACCCTGGTGGTGAAATGTTGCATTAGTGTGCATTTTTACAATATTTTTTTATTTATTTTTGGTGAATGTTGTTGGCTATGTTGGCCATGGCTCAGATATATAAATCGATATCATCAACGATGGCATCGATTTATATATCTGAGCCATGGTCTCCTGAATCCATAACAACGTAAATTGATTAAAAGAAAACATATGTGTTACTCACGCGGCCATTTTCAAAGCGTTTATAAATTATTCGTAGCTATCCGATACTTTTTTCCACAAAAAGTCAAAAGATGAAGAATTTTTGCCGTTCTCTTTGACTTATGCCATTTGATTAAAAACAAGAGTATGTAGGTATTTTATTCTTAAAAAAATGGAATCCATTTGCCAGTATTTTTGGTTAGATTTATTTTTAAGGGATATTATGCTGATACCACTTCCAGATATTAGTTTAAAGTCTATGGATACCACATTGACGCGGATGCGTGCCAGACACTGACCTCCACAGAGTACTTTTACTTATAGGGCCTGACCTCTATAGAGGTCAGTGGTGCCAGATATATGTTCATGCCATCGCTTATTGACGTAGTACCTTAGAGCATTTTGCTCTAAGCGTAGTACGCGTTGATTGAGAGTCTGGCAAATGAAAGCGTGACCTGGAGTTTCTTTGTAAGTTTTAATATGGCAACATTATTGAGCTGTCAAACTCTATGATTGCAATTGTCAGTATGTATTGTAGTATGACTTTATAATCTTGATCCTTGTTGGCTGATTTGATATATTTACGATATGATGATACCTTTCCTTATATTTCTAGATAATCTGGAAGATATTCAAGGACTCTGCGAAATTAAAAACATTGTTGAAACGCTATGGAATTTGGAAAAAAAAAGTCTTTAAAAGAAACTCAGAAGTTCTTAGAAGTTTCACTGACTGTTATGTACCTGCATCGGTTTAGAGTGTTTTTTATGTTTTTTCCATTTTACAAAGTTGTGTTATCTCATTTGATCAAACTGCTTGGGTAGGTACACACGGCTACACATCAGGCTATACATTTCCAGTTTACACTGACCTCTCATTGTAAGGAAATCCTATACGGTGCGAGATCAGCTTATACTGGAAATGTATAGCTTGATCTGTAGCCGTGCGTACCTATACTTTGTTTTA
The DNA here is from genome assembly GCA_905163495.3 of Cosmia trapezina. NCBI lineage: Eukaryota > Metazoa > Arthropoda > Insecta > Lepidoptera > Noctuidae > Cosmia > Cosmia trapezina. Next base: position 11,224,817 of record LR991030.1, read on the forward strand.
CAGAGATTGGTGAAAATTAAAATGAAAGGATTTTTGAATGAAGGGATGTGGCACTCCAGGAAAAAAAAAGCCCTCACAAAAGCACAGTGTCGAATTTAGACAGCTTGTGACTTTTATTTATTTCCAGAAATAAATGATAAAATTACAGGAATTCGTTTTATGAACCCTGAAGTTGCCGTGGAAGAAATCCCTAAAGAAGAGTTGGCCCACTGCTGCAGTCAATGGTTCCATCGCATTTCACGGTGCACGGTACTTAGAAAGGAACAGAGACTACTTCGAAAAGCAATAAAAATATTAACAGGCTTCTACATCATTCCGTTTTTTATTTTCTAAAAATTTTTATTGATACCCACTTAGGTAAATATATTATATAGCTACATAGTGATAAATAAATCTACACACTCGTTTTCTTACTCACATCTATGACATTTAAGGCTCCGTCGCAACAAACGGAGCCATTAAACACAAACAATAAATTACCTATAATAAATATAAAAAAATCTCAAGTATCAAAACATTTAACTAGAGGTATAGTTAGTAATACCACATAAAGATTTTTTTAATTTGCCGCGTTTTCTCAGGTCACGCTTTCATTTGCCAGACCTTACATTACAATCATTGTCGTGCCCTGTCGTGCCACGCGACGCGACGGTGCGGGGGCTTAGAGCATTTAATAAATGCTCTAAGTGCGGGGGCCATAGATTAATAAAGTAAGTAAGTAAGTTGGAAAGTACGCTAAGCGAAAACGAAGTATTAGCGCGGGCAGGCAATGCGATGTCACGGGGTGGATCGGAGGAACAAGAAATTTCACGCGGACAGAATATAAAACGAAATGTCCTGACTGACTGACTGACCAGCTCGTCAACGCCGAGCCCAAGCCCTTGGATCTAAAAGCTGAAATTTTGCACAGAGGTTCCCTTTATAATTTACAAAAGGAATAAGGAAGCATTTTTGCTCCCGTGGGATATTTTCCCGCATCCACGCGGGTGAAGCCGCGGGCAAAAGCTAGTGATTAAAATAGGGAGAAGAGAGCCCTCTTGTGCCATTTCGAAGCGTACAGATTCGAAACGCCATCTACATGTCTTACCGGGAACTATATTATTGAGGTAGTATTATTAGAGCGCTCTTTAGAGGATGCTTTCCGGGAGGCGTATATAGAAATGCTACTTCAGTCAACGAATTAAGAATTCGTTGACTTCAGTACGTCCCCTCAGGCGGAGACGATAGTCATTTCCAGGCGTTAAACACACTAAATGCTAGTAAATGCTAATTCCGCATAAATGCTACTGAATACTAGCATTTACGAGTGTTTAACGCCTGGAAATGCGCTAACTGGTATTCGTCTCCGCCGGCGGGGACGTACTGGATTTTGTTAGTAAAAATAAGCAGACAACACAAACAATACAAAGCACAATAAGCAGACAACACAAATTAACTTTATTATGAAATTGACGAGGAATTAACCACTACTAAGAATTGGTATGTTATAGCTTGATGTTATTTAATTTAATAAATTTTTGGTGTGTTTTAATTAATGGGGAATCCACAAGAGTTAAGAGGAATGGGATATTAATAGGTCTGGGGAAATGGGGGGAGTATATCATACAGAGGGACTGCAAGATTACGAAAAGAAAAAAATATGTGCTCAAGTGTAGGTACTCTCTTCTATACCACACTCGCAAAGAGAAATCCATCATGACCATCAGAATTCTTTTTGACATTAATGTCCCAGATAGTACATACATAATAATATACAGTCATTATAAGTCAATGTATACAGTGGTTTTTATAGTTTACGTGTAACCACGTGTTGTTGATATTAGAAACCTACGGCCAACTCGATTTGTTACCTAGTGATAATTATCTAGAAATCTCATTTGTATGAGCAGGTCGTACTTATTGATTTAAGTAATCTCACCTGGTCATGGCTGAAGCTTTGAAAGATTTTACTGAGACACAAACAGAAAATGAACCTATTGACGAGTGAGTATGTCTTAAATCTTGATGCTCTATACCAGTCGCTCCATGTAAAATACTAAAACTCAGCTGCATCTAGTGTTGCAAAAAACTCGAGTCTTCGAGTCCTATATAAACGGACTCGTATGATGGATTACAAGACTCAAGACTAGAGAAAGACCCAAGACCCAAGACCCAAGACTAGAGAACTAAGTTCTCTACGAGCCCTTGTATGTGACATGAGAGCTCGAGTCTCTTTGTGCACTCGAGTCCTTTTTATGCGGCGAGTCGTCGAGTTTACCTTCACATTTCTATTTTCATAGAAATGAGTTTTTAGCTGATTTGTAATGATTTTGTCTTGTCAGTTTTTTTTTAGGGCAGAATTACATAACCACTAATATAAACTTATCACCTATTCGGGTCTTTTCGAATGATGAGTTTCAAGTCTCATCTTCATGCTTCGAGTTTTTCTTGAAGACTCGAGTCCTTTTGTAAGACACTAGTGGTTGTTAAATGACTCGGACTCGGCTTGACTCTAGACTCCGAATCTTTTTAGCACACCGAGTCTTGCTTATTTGAGTAGTCTTTAAAATTACGACTCGAGGACTCGAGTTTTTTGCAACACTAGCTGCATCAGGTTATATCTACTTGATTACACGCTTTAGAAAAATATACGCAATTGATTGTGATATGTAAATCCTTTTGAATAATTTTTAATTTATCTTGAATAGGATCTTTTTAACAAAAAAAAAACCGACTTCCAAAAATCACTACAAAGTGAAAAATAACTTTGATTTCGGAAGTCGGTGGCCAAAAAAAAAGAAAGTAAATAAAAAACGAAAGACACCGACTTCCGAAATCAAAGTTATTTTTCACTTTGTAGTGATTTTTGGAAGTCACATTTTTTTACGAAATCGAGACACGGTTTGCAGACATTTTTTTTTCTTTTTTTAAAAACTCGTTTTTTGTTTCCCTTCTAGTCAAATAATTTCAATTTGTAATACAATAAGAGTGTGAGGCGTGCACTTGAATTTTCCAAAAAAAAAAAAAAACCTTTTACTTATAGTTTTTAGTTGTACGATGTTTTAGATCATTTTTCGACGGCGAAAACGTTTTTAAAGTATCAGCTACCTACCAAGTAAAATAGCACTAAAATAAAAATTATGTTTAATGTCGAATTTCAGGAAGTTCAAAAAACAATAAAACTTGGATTATCTCGAAACCTTTGGATTTCAACCTAGGCTTTATGGCGTCCAAATAGGTCACACTATCACGTCCTGCGGGAAATGTGGCTAGTTACCAGCAGTGCGATTCTGTAACCATCTCACCGTGAAAACTTAGGTGAAGTGAGCGTGGATTGAGCTGTCAATAGTGTCAATTCCTAGCAAAAACAAACTCACTTCACCTAAGTTTTCACTGTGAGATTTTTACAGAATCGACCGGCAGTAACCCTGTTATTCCTCATACAATACCTACCTTTCACCTATTCACCCTTTTCACAGTACTTACTTACTTACGTTTAATTTATACGCAGGTCTGAAGATCCAAAAGTGCCATGGTGGAGAAAAATTGTATTGTTCCTAAGCACTCACTGGCGCGGCCTGGTTTCCCTCCTCACTCCTCTTATATTAATTTTTGTGCTCACACCTTTCCCTCCAAAGGTTAGGTCTTCACATTTATTTAGAATATATATATATATATATATATATATATATATATATATGTATATATATATATGATATAATAATTATAATATACTCCCGACTAAATCACGGCGGCCAATCACAACGGAGACTAGCTAATTACGCAGGTTTACCCCTGTATATGTTTGTACACGTTGCTTAAAAGTTAAGAGACGTTTAAACGTCAAAAATGTATGATGAAAGGTGAAATAGTCGTTATTCATGCAACTTTTGTACAGACAACATTGAGCACATGGTTATATCAAATTGTCAAATTTCTCCAAATGATTTTTAACCTTAAAATGTTGAAGAGGCTGCAGTCTTGCAAAATTCACTCGCGGCGAATTATTTGCGCAACTTTGTATTTTTTTAAAAACAAAAGTAATGAAATAACATGAAATGTTATTATTGCACCTTAATAACCATGATATAAGTAATAGCTCGTTATTTTTTTTAAGTTCATCAGGGTGGATTATGTTAGGTAAATCAAGCGTTAAATACAGCTCTTTCGCGCCAATAACGATTCGAGTTATGTTTGTGTACTTACATTGGGCAATACAAATTGTATTTAGAAAATCTGTTCAGCGCATAATTGTTCCCATATTCTCGTCTTGAAAATGCGCTGATTACTTTTTTCTAATTATCTTTCATTTTCTTAATTCAGATGTCACAATGTCATCGAAATTCCCTGTTTTTATCTTTTAATAAACGGTTTGTTTCATAATAACAATGCATCGTATGCATGTAAGATTTGGTTGGTTTAGTGCCAAGAGTTTATAAAGCAAATAATTAAAAAAAATAGCATCTAAATCACCTTAGTCTAACAATAATAATAATCTCAAAAGACCTCCTTTTTGAAGTCGGTTAAAAATGGCGATTCTTAAGGTATTTTGTTTAAATATGGGCGATTTTCTGCAACTGCAAAAAATAAACTTGTAATTCTCAGTATCATTATGAAATACAAAGTTATCTTTGCGATTGTTAAACATATAATATGGTACGGAACCCTTTGTGTGCGAGTCCGTCTCGCAATTGGCCGGTTTTTTTTATGTTGTCGAGCAGACACATTTTGCGAACATTTATGAAGCATATATTTAGCAATTTGCTTCAAAATTATTCAGATTCCGGTTGATAGTGTGTTATGCAATTAAGGTGCCGGTCAAAGTTAACATTGCTGTTACAAATTGCAATAAAATTATGACCCATTCAAAAGCCTCTCTCGAATCAAAAATAAAAAATTGTTTTTCAGAAATATCAGTGGTGTGCCTACACTCTACTGTTAATGGCAATTTTCTGGGTAACGGAATGTATTCCTTTGCCAATTACGTCTTTTCTCCCTGTTGTAATTTTTCCCCTGGTTGATGTTATGGACACGCGGACTACATGTCAATGTTATATGAATGTGAGTAGGTATGAGAATAACGTAAAATAAATTTATAGTTAGTGGTGTAGTAAAGGTTTTTTGTTGTAAATGAAATTGAATTTGAAAAATCCAGTTCAAGTTATTTAGACATGCGATAGCAAAATGTGTGCAAATTGCGCCTCACTCACAAGGGTCCTAAGCAAAGAAGGCTCGCATAGTATTTTAAACTCTAATACCACACGGGTAAAGCTAAGATTTCCTAGAATATCGTATCCGTCTATTACAACAGTAGTCATGAAAATCTACGGTGTCAAAACGGTCTATACGGACAACCGTTCACCCTTACTACAACCACACAACGACAGCACGTGGTCGGGCGCTAATTTGTATGAAAATGAGTACAGACCGCATTTTGCCGGCAATTAAACCGTGTCAAAGATACCGACCACGTCGTAGCCACATAGAAGCCACAACGCAACCACCAGCGATACCGCGAACTAGCAGCCAGCCACATCGCAAACACAACGTTGCGTTCGACCATTTGATTTGATTTTTTAGTTACCACAAGGCAATTGCATGAAGTTGCAGCGACACTATTCACACGTAACCACTGCTTGCCCACATTTTGTCGCTGCGATGTGGTGTGGCTGTGGTATGTGTGAACGGGCCCTAATTGTGTAACCGTAGTCCGGTTTCTTAGGAAACCAAAGCTTTACAGCCGCATATATTATACCCTGTCTTCCGTTACTTCAGAACTCAGTACATAGCATATTTCTCTAACATAATTTTGTATAATTAACTCCGTCATGGTTTATTTTTAAATTCAGGATACCGTTCTAATGTTCTACGGAAGCATGGTACTTGCATCTGCCGTTGAGCAGTCAGGATTACACCAAAGGCTAGCGTTGTATGCTATCAGGATTATGGGCTACTCTCACTACAGGTTCTTATTTATTTTCATGGATTTTATGATTAGACTTCATTGCTTGTAATAATTTTATTTAGAAATTCCGGATTTGTTTGATTTTGACAAAAAAGAAAAATATGCAGATTGCTGTTCGCGATGTCAGTCACGACCATGTTTTTCTCGATGTGGATTACTAACACCGCAGCGACAACTCTGATGGTACCTATAATTTTTGCCGTGTTACAGATTTTTGAAAACGTGAGTATAAAGTTATCTGCAGTGTTTTATTGATTTTATCCCTAAATACAGAATATGTCAGTAAATGAATGTAACATAAATGAGTAATGAAAATGAATAGTAATGGCTCAAAGAGTTTGAATGTGCTATTTCATTTTGCCAATGGGGAGGAAAACTAACTTTTTATCACGCTAGGTGGCACATGATCGACTGTACTTTTTTCATTGATTTGACGCGAAGACAATTCTCTGTCTACGATTTGACGTAACGAACGATTGTCAAATTGTATGGATTTGTTTGTAAAACAATGTACAGTCGTTCAGAGCGCCATCTACAAACAGCTTTGCGTGTGGCTCCCCATTGACAGCACCTCATTATTATAATATTGTAAGTTAAAATTATTCTCCAATCGGTTGGCTCCAATGACAATTCATTGAAAAATTAACATAAAGTGTGCAGATAATCCTTATTTATTCAACCACTCTTTTTCTAAATCATTTCGTTTTTGGTTTTCGGTGATTATGTGATAATAAACAACAGCCGCACAAAGTAAAAGTTCTTCTTCAGAATAAGAACTCATGACAACGTCTTTAAATCAACTCGGCAAAACACGAAATGAAAGCCTTTTGGACTGTTCGAGTGCTTTTACATGTTTGGCGTCCATACATTTGACTCGTTTGGAGCCACTACACGTCGAATGCCGTTATCGTGAATGCCCACTAATTAGCTTTACTGAAATAATAATTCTTAATGTTCGTATAATTGCAGCAAAACCTGATAGTCATATATGAGAAAGACAGCAACGGTGAAATTATAGCTTCCGATATATCAACTTGTTATTTTTGTGCTGCTTCTTTTTCAGCAACTGTTGGTGAGTGAATTGGTTCCGGAAAATACCCCCTACATACAAACTTTACCTTTTTATAATATTAGTATAGATAAACGAGCACGCCCTTTATTCCCGGAGGCTTTTATTTAGGTTATACCTAAATAAAAGTTCTGTTTTCGTTTTTAGTTTTTATTTCTGCTTACCTAACTATAGTTTTCTAGATCGATCGTAAAAATCTCACGATTCCTGAATTGATAAATTAAGTACTTTTTGACTATAGAATCGAATGCTAGCTAATGTTGTAAAGCAGGTTGCCAAACGGGCATATCAAACGTCAGGATAAGTAATGTTAAAAATGAATTTCAAGTAAACAAGCATACGAATAGTTACGTGAACCGGGATCACGTAACTATCCGGGACACCCGGATATTCCGGGGTGTCCCGGTATTCTTTAGATAAATAATACCACATAATATTTAAGAAGTCGTTTCTATACCATGTATTTGATTAGTTTGCATTCCCGGATTTTCAGGAATCCCGGGATTTATATTAAGAAAAAATAAATAAATCACTCACATATTTTTTAGCCAAAAACTAACTTTAGGTAAATATGCATCAGATTATCCGATCTTTAATATTAACTGATTAATGTTATGTTTTAGGAGGTATCGGTACTTTAGTGGGAACTGCTACTAATTTAGTCTTCAAAGGACTCTTCCAAAGGTAAATTAACTAATGATTAGAGATCAAAATAGAAAATTAAATATTATCGTAAATAGACTTCTATTTGGATAAAAATATTTTTTTTACATCAAATGTTTTTTTTTTCAGAACATATCCAATGGCACCGGAATATTTAACGTTTCCAAATTTCTCAGCATTTACAATTCCTTACATGCTCCTGATAGAAGCGGGAATATATTTTTGCCTGATAGTTGTTTATTTGGGATTTCTAAGGTGTGTATAACGTATTTTCACAATTTTAGTAAAGGTATTATTTCTGCTTAGTGTGCCTTGTTAAAATTTCTTGTACTAATACAAAGTAGAGCATCCTAGTAACTGTGTAACGAGTCCACATAGCATGGTCCATTTTGCGGATTAGTCAGTAGGTAACGTCAACAAGACAGTTTCCAATGTTTGCCAGTTTCCTTGATTCTTCAAAGGAGAATAGCGAGGTTGGTACAATGAAATTTTAAAATTACCGAAGCGTCGTTCGCGTGCAAATTTATACTGCTTTTAATAACAAGTGAGAGTTTTATAAAAAAATATTGAGTCACTAGAGGTAGGGAATTAAAAGTTGAGTATGATTTCGATTTATTAAAAAATAAGTTATCATGCAGTCACAAAACACAAGTTGTTTTGCATTATATTTCAAGCTACATTAACGATTACAATAGGTTCACCTTTTAAGCTTATGTACGTTCACTTGAGGGTTTTTCTTTTTGATACTAAAATCTTGCTGATAATATAATAACAAAAACATAAATAAAACCACACATTACAATAAAATGTGAACAACCCGTAAAAATATATATTTAATTATGATTATTTTGTGATAATAACTGATGGTAACTGAAAACGGAACGTTTTGCTGTCAATAAAGGATAGTTGTCAGTGTCAATTCTTATTCCATTGTTTGTTGTTAACGGTGCTAGTGAGATTTTTTTATTTATTTATTTCATATTTATTTATTTTAGGTTAGCCAACAATTGTTTACACAAGACATTTATAAAATTTTGCTAACAGTACTTACGTTTATAAGTGTAACAATTACTTAAAGGCTAACACAACATGCACCATTTATGGTTTTACATAATATAGAAAGAGCGAAAAATGATATAAATTAGAATTATGCTAAACAATAATAATAACAAACATTTCATTGTAAATAATAAAAAATAAAATTAAAAAAAAAACAGATTGATAAAATTAATAAATTAAATTAAAATAATAATAAGAATCTCATAAAATCACATCATAATAATAATTCTACTTACATTAAATCCTATCATTACAAAACTAACATCAACTAGCGAGATCACAGGTTGTGAGAGTTCTACACAGGCGTGAAATCGGCGAGTTAGCACCCAGAACCGTTCTGCGCAAGGGTGGGCATAGCGGTGTGATAGGCTTACGCGGATATCGAGCTGGGGCACGAAACTTTAGGAGACTCAGAAGGTTTGGGCCGTTGGTTAACACAGTCTATGAAACAATAAATAATTTCAGGCCTAAAAGTACAGCTGCTCAAAATGCAGAGATATCTGAAGAGGGAGTTCTAGCTGCTAAGAAAGTTGTTGAAGAAAACTGGAAAAAATTAGGGAAAATCACTTTTTGGGAAATTGTAAGATTTTATTACAAATCTTGATTAATTTTGCTGCTATTTTGGTCATCGAGAACAGTGTCCAACTAACCGAAATTTAACCCTTCATAGAAAAGAATCTCCCTAAAACGAATGTCATCTCGATGAAAACATGTACCTACCCGTTGTCGTAAGCCATGAAACAACAAGTAGATGACGCCCAAAATTTTTGCATCATCGGCTACACGGCGGAAGCCTTATAACATCGATAGATTCTATGTTAAAATATGCTAAAAAATTTTTTTCTCAAAAAGTTGTTTGTTACAGATGGTTATAATATTATTTACTGGCGCTATGTTGCTGTTCTTCTGTCGTTCCCCCCAAATATTTTACGGATGGGGTGACTTTATTTCCGATTACTTCAAATTAAACGATTATAAATAGTAAGTACGTAAAAAAAAATATACAGCCACATGTAAGAAAGCAACGTCAAGGCGCAATGTTATGACGCGGGCGATGCAGCAAGTAAAGTACAGATTTAGGGACTAACTACTCAGTTCAGCTTTCCACGTTTGAACGGATGCGTACGCAACTCCATACAAAACTGTTATTTTGTATGGACAAAAGGTGAATTGAGCTGAATAAATGTATTTAGTCGCTTAGCCGGGCATGGCAGTTGACGCAGACCAAAGACATATAGGTACCTACCTATTTACGATGGGCGGGACAAAGCGAAAAACATCGTAATATATAAGCGAACGACATAATGCTTGGAAAAAGAGACCATGACCTCTGAGTTTGTTTCAGCATTTCTTCTCAGGGATCAGTCAGCTAGGAAATGCTGGCGCTATGTAGTATTAAAATGTTGACCAAAAAATTGACGTATAGATCTTAAAAGATCTACTTACAGAAATAAACTTAATTTAACTGTATTTCATACTTTACAAAATCTGCTCTGCCCTGCGTGAAACTGCGTCGCTTGCATCTCAGATTCTCAGCATTCGCTTCGTGCCTAAAATATTAGTTTTTAAAGCCATTTCAAGATTATTCATTAATAACCGAGCACTCTTTATAGTTTTTTTTTTAATTTCAGCGTCCGAGACTCTGCAGCGGCTTTCCTCGTTTGTTTCTTAATGCTTCTTCTGCCATCTACTTTGGATATTTTCATAAACTGCTCCGCAAAAAGTAACACTGACAAAAAATACTCGTTTACAATAATTGTGTATATTTAAATACTTAATTACGTAGTGGTGTCGTTGACATAATTATTCAGAGTGTTCTATGAATATCACGTCCACGTAATGTTTAGCTTCTAAGCTATGTATAGGGTGACTGCTAATTAGTGACATGATTGTTCTCATGATAACAAACAACTTTTACAAATCACGAAAAAAACAGCTGCTCCCTTTTTGACGAGTTATGCGAACAAAACTTTTTTTTTTTTTTCATGGAGAAGTGCTCACGCATCACGCATACTGCAGTACCACGAGGAGATAGTGCAGTTCAAAAATTTATATGTATGGACGATGATTCATAGTCTTTCACTCATAGATAGATCACCCTGTTCAGTAGCCCACTACTATAGTTCAGTAGTCTACTCCTGACTACTTTTTGCTTAGACTGACACCAATGCCAATCATCGATAACAGTCCAAGCTAATAGTAGTCAGGGCTCTAGGAAAATACTGTAGTACCTCATACGATACCAGGGCATTCAGAAAGTTTTACAAAAAATTGGTTTTAGGTATGAGAAATTGGCCAGTTAAGTACTTATAATTATTAAAATAATTTTAAAAGGGTGTAAGTGTAAACAGTTGCAAACTTTTAAGGGGTCATTGTACTCATCATTATGAACAAGTTTTAGTATAATATTATTATTATTTTTTCTTATTTATTTTCATTTTTTTAAAAATATATTTAAAAAAACATAATTATTATTAAGTATTGTTTTATTTTTTAAATTCGATCATATATACATATTAAAAAAAAAAACAAAGTTGGAATTTCGACCCCTTCACGTTTTTTTATGCGCTAAATTAAAATATCTTGTCTCATTGAAAAATGGACCTGGGTCCCTGGACCTGGTGATTATTTTGTAGGTACTTTTGTACTATCTCAAATGCCAGCTAACAACGTTCCAGCTGGTGGATTACCACCTACTGCTACGGCTACATTGTCGCGATAAAACGTCATCCGATCCCTGTTGGGCAGCGGCTTGGTTAGAAACCATGTGTGTTACTGTTGTTCAAGACTTTGCGTGACCATCACAATCAAAATAGTTTTAATTTTATAATATTTTAAGGTGTGTCTAGAATTGGCCAACGCCGCTCGGGAGCCGCTTGCGAACTGCGCGCGTGCGTGTGTTTCGTACGCAGCCCTTGCGCCGTCATAGTTCAAACGCGAAAGAAGCTATGTGCGTATGAGCTGCGCGCGAGCTGCACACGCGCCCCACTCGAGCCTTGCCGGAGTTGCACTAGAGCGGCGCACCAAACGTAGACTGCAACTGCACGCGAGCAACACGCGCGCAGTTTGCAAGCGGCTCGCGAGTGGCGTATTCGCCAGGTCGGGACACACCTTTACCTATTACATTTTTCAGTTGACGAACTACCGGACAAGCCGGTTCCTTCAGTATTAAATTGGGTATTGATGGATGAAGTGATACCCTACAGTTTTATGTTCCTCTTAGGTAACACATACAATGTTAATACTACGCTACAGCTTAACGATTAATTAAAATGCATTTATTTTTCACATAGACTACTTAGGTATGTTTCTAATTTCACACAAGTTGTGTTTTAGCCACGCATAGCTGATTTTTCAAAGCAATTTCAAGGGTAACTTTAGAAGAACTTACCTACACCACTATTCGATTTAAACAACCTATTCATAAAATTATAAATAATTTTTCAATAATCTGTCGCTCGAAATTTAGCTCATATTGCACTGCTTTTTAGTTCACAATATGCAGTGTATTTATCACTAGTGCTTTTTACTTTGCATTCCCGCACTAGTGAGGGATAGTGCGCTACAAATAACTATAATTAATATCTTATTCAGAGATGTAATGTGATGATACTAGTAAGAGAGTGTATGACCACATGCATGAACGTAAACAAGGCAAAAGGAATACTTATAGATCGTAGCAGGTAGCTGCAGTTTCTGCCTACCCCCATTGGACGAAGCATAAGTTTATGTATGTAGTCAGAGATGTGCGTTTTTAAGGGTTCCGTACTTCAAAAGGAAAAAAACGGAACCCTTATAGGATCACTTCATTGTCCGTCTGTCTATCTGTCAGTCTGTCAAGACCCTTTTTCCCAGGAAAGCGTGGTATCAAGTTGAAATTAATTTCAAATACGTAAGTATAATATGGTCCCTTGGAGTTCTAAAAACATCGAGCTTCTAAGTCTTATCTCAACAAAGAGCATTCCATAGTATGCCTTAAAAGTTAGTTTTTTTTCCTGTATTAATGAGAGGTAAACTTCTTAATTATTGATTACAATCTAGCTTAATAGACCAATGTAATTTATTTTATTTGATAGATTAAGCCATAACTAAGAATACTTACTCTTCAAAATTCTATGAATTACTTTAATACGGTTAAAACTAATGTTTTAGGAGGTGGATTTGCGCTCTCAGAGGCAGCCAAGAAGGAATATTCAGATCTGAATGGAAAAATTGGGACTTTACTGAGAAATCTCAACATCTTTCCAAATTACTTTATCATCTTGTTAATAATTATCTTCACTGTTTTCATGACAAACCTTGCCTCAAATGTGGCAGTATGCAATGTTATCACGCCAATAGTGATGCGACTGGTAAGAACATCATTTTATGAAGCTATATATTTTTGTATTGTTAGAATTATTCTTTTGTCTAAAACATACTGAAAACAGTACTCTTAAAACTCGCATGTAACAGCGTATAGAATGATCCTACAGATTTGTCCCAATGGTAATTGGAAGAGAAAAATATATTATGTCTGAATACAACTTATTTTTTTTTGGCACTTTTATATTATTGCAGAATTTTAATGGTGTCTTTTATGTTATTCTACACTGTCTCACTGCTGTGCAAAGGCCCCCAAATCCTTCCAAGCATCCTTTTCCAAGGCCACCACGATCCACCCCCTCCGGCAAGGAGTGTACGACTAAACACCGACAGACACTACGCCGACAGACTGAACACCGACAAGACTACTTCGACGGGACTCTTCGCCGACGGGACTCTTCACCGACAGGACTCTTCGCCGACAGGGCTCATCAGAGACGTAACTAATCTCCAATAGTCAGATACTTACTTTGGAATTCGATTATGCTTTTCTTGTAATTATACAATTCATAAAAATAAAGATCTTACATTGGTTTTTAATTTAGGTACATATGTATAATATTAATAAGTAAAGATACCCATAACAAAAAAAAAGCTAGCTTAATACCTTATATACTAACATAAGGTATTAATGTTATTATATTAAAAACCATAGCTTTTTTATTTATTTTTTTTTGTTATGGGTATCTTTAATTATTAATGAAACCTATGTACCTAAATTAAAAACCAATGTAAGATCTTTATTTTTCTGAATTGTATAATTACAAGAAAAGCATAATCGATTTCCAAAGTAAGTATCTGACTATCGGAGATAAGTTGCGTCGCTGATGAGCCCTGTCGGCAAAGAGTCCTGTCGGTGAAGAGTCCTGTCGGTGAAGAGTCCCGTCGAAGTAAAGTCTTGTCGGTGTTCAGTCTGTCGGCGTAGTGTCTGTCGGTGTTTAGTCGTACACTCGCGATAAGAGTTGTCTTTAATACTTAGGTAAATAAAATCTATTTTTTACAGGCAAGAGAAATTAACATACATCCGTTGTGGTACAATATTACCTCCGGTATTTCGGCCTCGTTCTGTTACTGCTTACCTGTAGGCACTCCAGGAAATTTAGTTATTCAGAGCGCTGCTAATATACCTACAATTAAAATGGTGAGTAACGTCTAAGAAACCGCAAAGAAGGAACGTTAGCGATACATCAGTTTAAAAAATAATAAGGACCACAGTGCAGCAATTGCTGTGCAAACTCGGCGGGGGCAACGGCTGTTCGTGCATCTGCGCGCGCGCTCCACCAGTCTTGCGGATGCTCGCAGAACCAGAATAGTCACATCATCCGGAAGTTCCTTACTTCTTCCACTCCAATTCAAATCATTCATATCATTTCATTTCTAAATCATCAATACTCTCTAGGTGGTAGGTGTGCAAGGTTTTTATGCTCTATTATAAGAAAAGAAAATTAAATAACTCTAAAATACTCAATTTTGAATAATTTGAAACCCGTAGACCATTCGTTTCTATATTTTCAAGTACAATCCAGTGTCTAAAACCTTCATCAGCACCCTAATTGCGTAACATACTATCGATCGGAATATGAATAATTTTGAAGTAAATTGCTAATCCGTTGCTTCATAAGTTTGAAAATAGTACATTTTGATACAAGTGGAGAACGTTTGTTATTGCATTCGAGGCGGAATTAACACCCGAGCCATAGGCGAGGTTGTTTTTGAGCCGAGAACTGCAATAAAAAATGTCCACGAGTATCAAACGACGTTTTTCAATACACTTTTGGAGAAATAAAATAAAATAACGGAAAATATTTTTGTCATGAATTATTAGGAAACTGTGATTTAAATTTTCTCTTTTTTTCGCGCTTTGCTTTCGCCAGGTTGAAGGAAAAGCAAAGGTATAAAGCCGATAAACAGCCTAATATGAAAAATAGAAAATTCAAATATTTTCGAGTTTAGAACACAAATAAATCGCATGCTTAATGGAACATTGACCCATTAGTAGATATGTCAGAAAAAATAGATAGTACTTATTACCGGTTTTTTTTTTAATTCTGATCTCATTTTAGAGGCATGAGGAACAGGGTGTAAAGTTCACTCATCCTCTATTGAAAAGGGAGGATCCTCCGACCAGACGGGTGTTGTGTCTGGTGGGCCACTGCCCGACGGTTGATGTCGGGACTTTGTATATATGCTAGTCGCGTGGTAAACTCTAATTGCGTGATGCAGGATTGCGTGACGTCATGTCATTGATACGTAGTTCGTATGTGGCGATGTAGATGCCGCCACATCACTCCCCTCCGGAGACCGGAGGTCGATAGTGGGCTGAGTTGTGTATCTTGCGATGCTTGCCAGTGCCAGTTGTGGTTCCAGTGAGTCGGAACCAGGTGCCGCATAGTTCCCGGTGAGTCGGAACTGTCTGCGGTGATACCCCAGAGAGTCGGGGTGGCGCTGCGTTATGCTCCAGTGAGTCGGAGTATACAGCGCTGGGTTGAGGCTGAAGGTGATGACCAGGAATGCGCGTCCGCTGCATGCTGGTGGTCAGGATACCTGTTGAAGCCGTGGATGCTGGCTGGCTGTGTGACTCGCCGCTCGAAAGCTTGAGAAAGTGATGCTGATGACGTCACGCTGATGTAGTTGTACGAAGGCTGCGCTGACGTTCATGCTCGGGGTCACCAGTTTAGAAGCATGAGGAACAGGGTGTAAAGTTCACTCATCCTCTATTGAAAAGGGAGGATCCTCCGACCAGACGGGTGTTGTGCCTGGTGGGCTACTGCCCGACGGTTGATGTCGGGACGTTGTATATATGCAGAGTTGGGCAAATTGTAATCAGATTAATGATTAAGGATTACGATTACATTTTGTAATCATCAATCAAGATTACAGATTACGGAAATTAATCAAGAAAGTAATCAAATCGGTGTGATTAATGATTATTAGTTTGTAATCGTTATTTTGATTACTTTTTTGATTGATGCATACTAACTACATTTACGAATTCGAAAAATAAAATCATTAACATTGTAAATCATCTTTATTTTTTTATCAGTCTCATGAATTAAATTTTTTTAATAATTATTATACTTAAGAAAACAATCAAGAATTATTTTGATGTGTGCCATGTGTGGCTTAAATTAGATTTTAAAAGCACCCTCTTTTCAAACATCTCATCCGAAAGTCTGTGTGATTTAGGTAAATTGGTCATGGTCGCATATGATAAAAGTCTTTCGACAGGACCCGATGACGGAAGAGGTGTGTTATATTTTTTAAAAACACGTTTAATTTCAGGGTATCGATTTAGCATCGATAAAAAAATTTTCCATCAAGAATGCATGGTAATGTCTCAAGTTGTTCATGGTGCACGGTTTCAGATTCTGAATTAGTAGATAAAGACGAAAAAGAACTTGACGCCATTTTACAATAAATACTGATTTTACAATAATAATGTTTAAACACCAAAACAAATAGGCCAATACGTCACGGTTTAGACTCGTGAATCAATTTACGTTTATATCCTTGCGCACTATTATACAGACTGACTGCTTGCGCTATGTCAAGAAGCGGGGCGCAGGCGGCGGACGATTGGCTTACCGGCCGTACCCCGTACCCCACCCAACTCCCTCACCCCGCGTGCCGTATCTTCGAAATGCAATTGAGCACGCAGAAATTCTTTTTCGAATTTACTTAAGGTTTTAAATAACGAAAGAGTACAAAACGTCCTTGACATCCAAATTGGATCAGAAGTTTTTAGAAAAACGCAGACATACAAGATACATACTGATTGAATATAGAACCGCATTTATTAAAAATATGCTTAAAAAACTTGAGAGGTGTCAAGGGACACCCGGATGGAACGAAGTTCCTTTCGATTAATTAGTGAAGGAATTGTAACAAAATTTTATTTTTATACTCATCATCATCATCATCATCATCAGCACCATCATCATCATCATCATCATCACCATCATCATCATCACCATCATCACCATCATCATCACCATCATCATCATCGTCATCACCATCATCATCATCATCATCATCGCGACACCACACTGTTCAATGCGAAATAGAAATGAAAATATCTGGCTTGCTTTCTATAAGATCTGATGAAACTTAGCAAAGTGATTCCACTGTTCAAATCTGGCAGCCCGACTGATCCCACTAATTTTCGGCCTATTTCGATATTACCTACATTGAGCAAAATCTTTGAAAAAATAATTTTAAAACAAATGTTAGGACATTTCAATAAACATAATTTACTTCATCTGAAACAGTTTGGTTTTACAAAGGGTCGTTCAACTACAGACGCGGGCGTGGAATTACTGAAGATCATATTCGAGGCCTGGGAGGAGTCGCAGGATGCTCTTGGCATTTTCTGTGACTTGTCTAAGGCCTTCGATTGCGTAAATCATGATACACTCATCAGGAAGCTGTACCACTATGGTATAAGGGACAGGGCTCTCGACCTTCTGACTTCTTATCTGAACAACAGTATTCAAAGGGTAGATGTTAATGGCAAGAGATCTGCAGGATCTGCGGTCACTATGGGCGTTCCACAGGGTTCAATTCTGGGTCCTTTCTTGTTTCTTATTTATATAAATGACTTACCTTATCACATAAGGGACAATCACAAGATTGTATTATTCGCAGATGACACTTCCCTCATTTTTAAAATCAAACGTCAGTTAGTCAACTTTGAAAAAGTTAACGATGCACTCTCTAGGGTTGTCCATTGGTTTAATGTAAATAATCTTCTCCTGAATGAAAAAAAAACTAAACTAATCAAATTTTCAACCCCAAATGTCAGGCAGCTAACTACCAATGTTCAACTTAATGGAATAGAGTTGGACCCCGTTGAGTCGACGGTTTTTCTTGGAATAACCATTGACGGTAAATTGCAATGGGGCCCACACATAGAAAAATTATCAGGAAGGCTTAGTTCGGCCGCCTATGCTGTTAAAAAAATTCGACAGATAACTGATGTGGATACAGCCAGAATTGTTTATTTTAGTTATTTTCATAGCCTTATGTCTTATGGGATTCTTCTCTGGGGAACCTGTGCGGGCATTAATACTATCTTTGTTTTACAGAAAAGGGCTGTTCGAGCCATTTACAATCTAGGTCCAAGGGATTCCCTTCGAGAGAAGTTCAAGGAAATAAATATTCTGACTGTAGCCTCTCAATATATATTTGAAAATCTATTGTATGTACACAAAAATATATCCAATTTTAAGAAGATGTCCGATATTCATAGTTTAAACACTAGGAATAAACACAATCTTGCTGTACATCGCACTCGTCTCCACAGAGTAGGCAACTCGTTCATGGGTCAATGTATATGCTTTTACAACAAACTTCCCATTGACATTCGAAACTTGCCCATTAAACGATTTAAAAGCTGCATTAAAACCAAACTTTGTAAAAAGGGCTACTATAAAATTTCTGATTATTTAGAAGACAAAAAAGCTTGGGTTTGAGCTATTCGCTCAACCTTGTAATATATATAAACCAAAACTCATTATAATAAACAAAATGACAAACCTTTGTTTAAAAAAATAATGTAATTAATGTAAATTATTAAAAAATGAAAATTATTGTAAATGTGAGCACTATGTGGATCTTTTTTTTTTTTTTTTTTTTTTTTTTTAGTTTTATTGATGGTCTGATATTTCTGAGTACTTTATGTGACCTACCCAAATGTCCTTTCTTTGGTATTGTTCGTCGAGTTATTGAGCTCCTGAAATCCTGAGTTGAGCTATACGATTGTTGACAAATGCTTGCACTGACTGGACAGGTCCACTCAAATTTTTATGGTTCTTTCCTCAAAAGACCATTTCAGACTGGATCTACATGGTCCTCACATGATCTGACCAAGATTATGTCTGGACTTTAAAAGAGACTTTGACCCCTGAGTTTGTTTCGCCATTTCTTCTCAGGGTAGTCAGATAGGAAATGTCGACTTCATCTAGCTTATTAAAAAAAAAAAAAAATTATGACGTGTAAAAGTGATTTCGATGTCCTATTTACAGAATAAACAATTTCATTTCATTTCATTTCATTTCATTTCATTTCATTTCAATTTCATTTCATTTCATTTCATTTCATTTCATTTCATTTCATTTCATAAGAGAGAGAGAGAGAGAGACAGAGAAACATGCGCACGCCGCACGGCTTACAATACATAGCTTACTATAGCAAAAAGTGTCGTGACAACTTTTCGTTCCCATTTTTTCCGTCTAGCCCCCTTTCACAACGCGCGATAAGGAACTTCGTTCCAAAAATTAATCAAATCTACCCATGTAATTAAGATTACTGACTATTGTAATCAAAACTAATGATTACAAATGTAGTCATGATTGAAAGTAATCAAGATTAAAAGTAATCATGATTGATGTAATCATGATTGTGGCGTAAAGAGGGAAGATTCGAATCAAACTTACCGGTCGCTGCCGTCCCGCCGCTTCGCACACCGATGGGCTTATAAGGCGCGTTCGATAGTTCTGAATCCTGCATCAACTCCACTACACATATTTTTCCACAGGCGCTGGTTCAGGGTATCTCTGGTATCTTGCGGGGATTGTAGCACGTTTTCACCGAAGGACCTTATTTTTGTAGAAAAGTATGTATCGCGCGTGGCGTGTATGCGCGGACACCCGTATGGTACATAGTACAGTGAAAAAACACACGCAGGAGCGCGGCGCTAGTGTGCTCATCCGCAACCAATCAGAAGGCTCCACGAATGGGCGATGAGCAAACACCGGAAGCTTATTCAAATCAACACCCTCGGCAATTACACAAAAAAGCCTGATTACCAGCTGTGGGGTGAAGAAAACACTATTCTAAAATCTCTAAGAATTAATTCAGTAGGTACGTAATACCAACTGCAAAGAGAACGGTACGTAACAATGATTACTTTCAATCAGATTATTAATCCGATTACAAAAGTAGTTGATTACGCCCAACTCTGTATATATGCTAGTCGCGTGGTAAACTCTAATTGCGCGATGCAGGATTGCGTGACGTCAGGTCATTGATACGTAGTTCGTATGTGGCGATGTAGAAGCCGCCACATCATCAATAGTTAATAATAGACGTTCAAAATACCAGCATTCATGATTAATAAATCAGTTTTATTTTTATACATCAACAAATACGATAAGTCCTCGTAACAAGATCTTCTTTTGCGATTTCCCAAAAATGTTCTTTTTGAGTTCAGTCAGTATTCCACTAAGCATGCGAAATGTTAATTTGTTCATCAACGTTTTTTTTATTGTAATAATCATAGTTTTTGATAATATTCTATTTATAAACATTATTTGAATATTCAAAAACTATTAACGCCTTATAGACGCATACCTCTTTGCCGAGTTTAAAAAATAAAATAAATTCACCTCCGAATAGAGAGTTGTGAATAGAGGCATTGAACCTGAGCATTGAACTAATATGGACTAAGTATAGGTATAAGTTATCTGTGGCAATTTTCATTCCCGCACACGTGCGGGAAAATGAAAAATCGCACGCGTGTGAAATACATTGCATTGTGAACCTAATCGTAGTGCGATATGAACCAGTTTTAAAAACTTGTTTTCTCAACACCGTAATAAGGCAATGAATGTTGTTGAACTGTCAAAATGAAACTGATTCTAGTTACACAATTATGGTGCTGTTTTCAAACTCTTTTCGGATTTTTTTGTTAATTTCATGATTTTCCTCGTGTTGTAGTTTTTGACAAAGATTCTTTAACCGCGCGTTTGCACTGGCAAAACATGGCATCAAAACATATTGATATCTCTATTTCTGTCAATGTATCTGACAGAGATATCAACATGTTTTTAACTGAATTTGTCGCCAGTGCAAATGCACGGTTAGGAAATTTATCAAATTGTCCATAATTGAGTACTCGTTCTCGTATGTATACTATATTAGTGTTCTGGTGATAAAAACGCACGAATGCATCCGCGAAATTGTTCCATCGCGTTTGCGCGCATCCTTGAGCAGCTGCGTCCGCCGAGTTTACGCGGCAGACTTTTCTGGAGCATGCTCGAGTTACATATCGCGGTCGCGACGCGATATTTCGATATTATATCCGTAGAAAAATATCGCGTCGCGACGCGATATCGCCTCTGTCTGTAAGAGCCTTAATACTACTAGACTAAATAAAATAGCCAAGTCACCTAAAAGCATCTATACAAAGGTTTCTAGTTTTACTACGGAAACCTAAAAATGGAAACCGATGGCGGATGGCGGTATGTAGTAGGGGTTTAAAAAAAAAGGTTCCGACGAATTGAGAACTTCCTCCTTTTTGAAGTTGGTTAATAACTATTGTACCCAAACACATGTCAGAGCCGATCGGTCGCGGTCGATTTGTCGGGGACAAGTAGTCTGGTCTAGTAGTCGGAGTCGAGTTTTCGGGGTCGAGTTATTGGGGTCGAGTTGTTGGCGTCGAGTTGTCGGGATAGAGTTGTCGTGGTCGAGTTGATACAAGATACAAGATATATTTTGGGATCGAGTTGTCAAGTTTTTTGAGTTGTCGGTGTCGAGTTGTCCTGGGGTTGAATTGTCGCGGGGTCGAGCTGTCCGGTTCAACTAGTCTCGGGGTCGAGTTGCTGTAGAATACTATTTTATATATCTACATCTTTATACGTTCAATATAAAGCTTTAACTTGCTTTTACAGGTGAAAGCGGGTGTTGGTCCTACAGTTACAACAGTATTATTATCGTTGATAAGTATTTATTTTTGGGCACCCGTAATATGGCCTGACTTGTATAAGCAAACTGAGGAATTGACTTGGATCGAATAAAAAGATGAATGCACTTCCTTTGTTTAATTTTCCTTGTAGTACTGTCATTTGGTTATCAAATATAGTGTGCGTACTACCAGCGGAAAAGTATCGAATTTCATGACTCCAGTGCAGTAGATTTTTGGTAAATGTCAGGTTCGCGGGTTTATTTCTCAGAAATGGTTGAAATATATCTCAATATTTAGTACCTAATTAGTACCAAATTGTACCACTTGTTAAATAATTAGTACCTCGTGGGATCGCGCAAGTTATTGCAATAGTTCATACACCCGCCATCCTGACGTCAGGTTGTCGGGTGTATTTTTGTGTAGCCGAGATTACTAAGAATGTAGAATATAAAACATACATGGATATTTAGTACCTAATTGGTACCTCTCGAAACATCCCTTAGGTCAGTGAAATCTTATTGAAATTCGTCAGAAATTGAAAAATTGATCAGTAATTCCTTTATACAGGGTGTTACAATATGTCCGCCTTTGTACAGTATTTTTTTTACTTGTGCATAAAGTTTTTAATAAATAATAAATAAATACATAATTATAAATATGTTGTTTGTTTGACACAAAGAACCGGGGATACTTGGCTCACTGGCTATAGGGATAATGACAGCTCACTTCACCAACGTTTTCAAGGTAAGTTTCTACAGAAATAGACCGGCAGTACTCGTTTACACCATCGGCCGACCGGCATGTCGTTTAGTTGCCTGTCAATAAGGCTAAATAAAGAATCGTTTGCTCATGCTCATCTCTTATCATAATTGTATAAGTACTTACTATTACTAGTTACTGTACTGGTCAACTAACTCCGACAATGAAGTCAACCTACCCTGGACATGTGGAATTCTACATTTTATTATATTTCCAAACATTTTAATATTTGGAAATATAATAAAATGTATTATAGCTTACCATCAGGTAATTTTAGAATAAAATAAAACATTTTTAAAATTTCGCGATTTGTACACATTATAAAACAACATCGAGAACGGGTCATATCGCGATATTCCAAGGTGGTGGTGGTGGTCGTGGTGGGTGGTGGTTTATATTACAAGGTGGATTGCAGCTGTGGTAGTTCATATATGGTACCTATGACGCCGTGTAAATGTGTATGATAATTTTAAATTTGTGTATCCAGTTTTGAGATATTTGCGAAAAACCACGAAACTCTCCCAGCGAATTGTTTTTCTCAAAACGGAAACACGAGAAAAATAAATATACCAACAACTAGCTCTTGCCCGCGGCTTCACTCGCGTGGATGTCGGAAAATAACCCACGAGAACAAAAATCCTTCCTTATTTCTTGTCTACCTTATAAAGGGAACCTCTGTGCATTTCAGCTTTATAAGTCCAAGGGTTTAGGCTGGGCATTGATAAGTCAGTCAGTCAGAACTTTTCTTTTTATCCACCCACGCGCCTATATAGCCTTCCGCAAAAATAATTATTAAAGTCCAACTGGTAGTTCCAGAGATTAGCGAGTTCAAACAAACAAAAAAAGTGTGTGTCAGCTCCGACGCACGACTGGAGTTTACTCCTGGTTTTGTGCCCCACCTCACCTTCCCGCTAACCTCCCCTCCTCCTCTAACCCCCTCTCACACCCCCTACCGCTTTCCCCTCCCCCTCCACCCTCACCAACTCCTGCCCTCCCCTATTTCCTTCTCCACGCCCTCCCTCTCACTGCACCCTCTTATCCCTCTCCCCCTCCCTCCATCATCCACCTCCTCTCCCTCTCACCACACCCTCCCCTTCCCCCTTTCTCTCCTCACCACCCATCTCCTTCCCCATTTCCCTCCTCAGCACCCCCTCTTCTTCCCCCCTCCAGAAAAACTATTGCTGACAAACTTTAGTACTTGCTTAGGCAAATATTTGTGCCAAGTTTCAAGAATGAATAAGATTTTTCATATAAACTATATTCCCTGTTTTCACCCCCACAGGGATGGAATTTTAAAAAATCTTTTGGGATATTTCCGTACCTTGACTGAAAGATTATTTACACCAATTTTCGAGTTAATCAAGCCCCGCAGTAAAACCTGCCCAGTAAAATTTATTATCCCTTTTCACTCCTTTAGTTATTCTTTATTTTTAGTATCAAGTAAGTATAAATACTGAGTTTCGGGTTAATCCGAACGCGCGTTAAAATTCCTCCATACAAACTTTGACACCCCCCAATCCCTCCTGAGGGGGTAGTTTAGGAAAACTAAAAATGACAAACTTTATAATTTACTTAGATAAATATTCATGGCAAGTTTCAAGTCTATTAACTCAAGGAATAAGATTTTTCATACAAACTATCATACCCTATTTGTCCCCCTTAGGGATGGACTTTCCAAAAATCCTTCCTTAGTGGATGCCTACACTGTATAAGGTATCTATGTGCAAAAAATTTCAAGTCTCTAGTTCCAGCGGTCTGGGCTGTGCGTTGAAGTCAGTCAGTCAGTCAGGACTTAAAATTTTATATATATAGATTACCAATTTACAAAAAATCTAGGTATTGGACTAAAAAAGTAATCACATGAAATCATTCCTTATTATTTTGTAAAGAACTGTATAAATTGATGAACACTTTTAATGAAAACTGTAGGAGTAATATGGTAACAACTCGAAAAAATAGACCTGGGTTTAGCCTTTTTTTTCACACACACACACAAACTAAAATAGATTTCAGGACACATGAAATCATTTGCGTGTGGTGTGAGGGCCACTTTATTAAAACTCTTTGAAAATATGCTTAGGATTTAGTGAACATTCCCAAAGAATTGTTAAAGTTGGAATCAGATTTTGTGAAAGTCAACTTTGCGAGATATGGACTGTAAAGTGGGGCCCTCAGTTCTCACATAGAGGATTGAGGGCCCACCTGTACCTGATAAACTATGGACACTACAGATAATAGACCGAGAGGTGACAGGATTTTTCATAACGATCATGGATACGGTTAGATGTACTTCGATGGGTTGTAGAGTAGTCCCCTAATGCAAATGACGTCGGTCTGCCTGCTCTGAGTGGTTGCAACTTCGAGTTATAGCGCTTACAAGAGGCGTCATTGTTGCGAAAAAAAAAAACGATCAGAGAAATGGTCAGTTTTGGTACACATTGAAAGTATGGCGTCTCCGCAGATGAAAAAAGTTGGTCTGCCGGCTCTGAGTGGTTGCATTTCAGAGCTATGATGCGCGCAACATTGTTGAAAAAAAAAAACGATAAGAGAAATGGTCAGTTTTAGTACCCATTCGAAGTATGGTGTCTCCACAGGTGAAACGAGTTGGTCTGCCGGCTCTCAGTGGTTGTATTTCAGAGCAATCGTTATGTATGCAAGACGCTTATTTGTGGAGAAAGCCTAAGAAATACATCGAAAAACGGGACAATAGGCGAATTTTTCAAGTGCACGCCGGCCGGTGTCGTACCCCCACCCTACACCTGCGCCGAGCAACACCCGCTGCGTGACCGACCCCCCGTAAAGGAATAGGGAAAAAGCTAGAGGTGTCAAGAGGTGTCAATAAGAGAAATGGTCAGTTTTAGTTCCTATTCAAAGTATGGTGTCTCCACAGGTGAAACGAGTTGGTCTGCCGGCTCTTAGTCGTTGTATTTCAGACCATTGTTTTACGCAAAGCGCTTAGTTATAGAAAAAATCAACTTAACGGTAATCAATAAAATAAAGAATGAAATCGAACAAATCCAATATTTAATAATTCAACTTATTACTGTGGGTAAATCACAGATTAATAATTTTGTAGATTATAGCTAAGACTTAGAGTTAAATATTTACTTATTTCTAACATTCTATATTTTTTGAGTTGTTTCATTAGCTACAAAATTATTAATCTGTGATTTACCCAAAGTAATAAGTTGAATTGTTAAAAATTGGATTTGTTCGATTTCATTCTTTATTTTATTGATTACCGTTAAGTTGAATTTTGCTATAACTAAGCGCTTTGCGTATAACAATGCTCTGAAATACAACGACTAAGAGCCGGCAGACCAACTCGTTTCACCTGTGGAGACACCATACTTCGAATAGGTACTAAAACTGACCATTTCTCTTATTGACACCTCTTGACACTTCTAGCTTTTTCCGTATTCCTTTACAGGGGGGACGGTCGCGCAGCGGGTGGTTTTCGGCGCAGGTGTAGGATGGGGGTACGACACCGGCCGGCGTGCACTTGAAAAATTCGCCTATTGTCCCCTTTTTCGATGTATTTTTAGGCTTTCTCCACAAATAAGCGTCTTGCATATACAACGATTGCTCTGAAATACAACCACTGAGAGCCGGCAGACCAACTCGTTTCACCTGTGGAGACACCATACTTCGAATGGGTCCTAAAACTGGCCATTTCTCTTATCGTTTTTTTTTTCGCAACAATGTTGCGCGCATCATAGCTCTGAAATGCAACCACTCAGAGCCGGCAGACCAACTTTTTTCATCTGCGGAGACGCCATACTTTCAATGTGTACCAAAACTGACCATTTCTCTGATCGTTTTTTTTTCGCAACAATGACGCCTCTTGTAAGCGCTATAACTCGAAGTTGCAACCACTCAGAGCAGGCAGACCGACGTCATTCGCATAAGGGGACTACTCTACAACCCATCGAAGTAAATCTAACCGTATCCATGATCGTTATGAAAAATCCTGTGACCTCTTAATCTATAAAGTCTTTATGCCAAAATCTAACCTTATACCAAACAAAATTTGTGAAAACAAGATATTATCGCAAAACACTGTCCTACTTGGTATATCTTCGTTCAAAATGGGCCCTCAATCCTCACACACGTAAAAGTTTATCACGCAAATAAAATGAAACCATTAACTTATAGCTACTGTTTGTAATCCTATAAGATACTAAATAAATTGTGAAAATTTGTGAAAGCAAGAGCAGGTCACCATTTCTTGTTGTTTGAAAGTTATGACCTTGACAAAATTCGGGCCCTCAATCCTCCATTTATTTTGTTTTCCGTTTTAATACGCCTATCGTATGAAAGATTAGACAAATACAAAATAGTCTCTTTTTGTGAAAAAAATTGTGCAACAAATTGGTGTTATTTGTTACTAATAAGAATAACGATTAAACTAAAAATCTTAATAGATACCGAAATCGACTATTTTTGAATTGTGTAGTAGGGTAGTGTGACAATAATTTTTGACATAAGGTGCTCAGAGAACAATGTACAGCATATATTATAATACACATAGTTGTATGGGTAATTATCTTGGAGTAGTGAATGTTGATATTTAATTTTATTTAACGATTATTATGTTCCAAATATTTTCACATAAAATTGATATGCGTGTGGTGTGAGGGCCACTTTATTCAAACTCTTTGAAATTATGCTTAGGATTTAGTGAACATTCCCAAAGAATTGTGAAAGTTAGAATCAGATTTTGTGAAAGTCAACTTTGCGAGATATGGACTGTAAAGTGGGGCCCTCAGTTCTCACATAGAGGATCGAGGTCCCATCTGTACCTGATAAACTATGGACACTACAGATAAAGTCTTTATGCCAAAATCTAAGCTTATACCAAACAAAATTTGTGAAAACAAGATATTATCGCAAAACACTGTCCTACTTGGTATATCTTCGTTCAAAATGGGCCCTCAATCCTCACACACGTAAAAGTTTATCACGCGAATAAAATGAAACCATTAACTTAAAGCTACTGTTTGTATTCCTATAAGATACTAAATAAATTGTGGGAATTTGTGAAAGCAAGAGCAGGTCACCATTTCTTGTTGTTTGAAAGTTATGACCTTGACAAAATTCGGGCCCTCAATCCTCCATTTATTTTGTTTTCCGTTTTAATACGCCTATCGTATGAAAGATTAGACAAATACAAAATAGTCTCTTTTTGTGAAAAAAATTATGCAACAAATTCGATACTAGAAAGAAATTAAAAGACCCTTTATTGTAAATAAAAATCGAGTTTTATTTTTGTTCCCTGAATTAGGAAATAGGGTGACCACAATACGGTATTTTACTCTATATGAGAAAAAATCTAAAAATATATTATTTAGATAGATTAGGCCAAAAGCAGTCGGAAAATATTAGTTTTAGTTCAATAACAATATAAATATTAAAATTAAATTCAAAGTTTTCAGGTTTTTTTAATGTTTTCTCAAACCATGAAATAGTATCCGCCATTTTATGACGTCATTCAGCTGTGTAAATTAAAAAAGTGTCAAATATTAATTGATCAGCGTATCTCTTACAGCAGGTATAGCTTTCACTTAAAAATCAAAATCTTTACCGTCCATACGTATTGTGTGTATAGAGTCATGAGGAACACAGTGTAACGTTAAAAAAAATGAAAATTAAAATATTATTATTATTATTTTAATTAATTAAAACAACAAATGTGAAAATGAAACTTTTTAATCACTATTTATAAATTACCAGATAAAAAAAAATTAAAATCCTTAAACCCTAATAAAAAATAACATTCTTTTTTTGGGCACTCGTGGTAACACGTTAAGGTAATTGCGCTGTGGTAGCCCGCGAAATTCATATTTTCTTGCGTTTTATACAATTTACAGGTCAGTGTAAGGTTGTATCTTAATCAAAATATGATTCGCGACATTAATAATTATGTATTTACATAATTTTAACAATAAAATCATTAATTACCTATGTAACGCGGCCTTTTATAATGTGTGAGAACGTGCCCTTAAGCGCGGCAACGAGAGTATACACGCCCGCCCGCGCCTGAGGACCTGCGTCAGGCGGAATGTGAGGGCGCCGTGGCTCCTCTCTAACCACTCCTCAAAGAGGGGACTTATCGTTGCAATTGTGGCGTACCTCCTCGCGCCACTCCCACACGGCACGGCAGTGCGCGCAGGGCCTTACCGGTGTCTGCGGTAAAATCTAGGGTTTACCGACTGAATGCCGGTAAAAGTCCGAAATTAAAGACAGTTTTAGAATAATTCGGGGTTTTACCGGTGAGATTTGGTAAATATTAGAATTTACGGGTAAATCCTAATATTTACCGCAGTTCGGGCTTTTGCAGTAACATATAGGTAGATGAGTATATAACAAAACAAACTTACATGTTGTTGGGGCGTAACTCCCAACAGTGAAATTGTTATGTACTTGTTATGTTATGTTATGTAAATGAGTAGACGAATGTTTCCCTTGATGGATTTATTGCTACTGAATATAATTACAAAAGTAGTACACTTAAATAATATGTTAGAGATACACAGGTAAGCATTATTGGTGTGCATAACTGAGTGTGACGTACAAACTACCACACAGGTCAATGTACAGCGTAGCTCGTACACATGTACTTATTTGTATGACTATAATAATATTTCAGTAACTATTTTCGTAGTTTTCTCAATCAATTGACATGACATATTATTGTAATACAAAGAACATCACTGTACTTTTTCTTTGTAGTAGTCGCATAGACAAACTAATGAGGTTGAACTCCAAAACTCCTCCTCGATTTTATGTGAAAATGTTTGGAACATAATATTCGTTAAATAAAATTAAATATCAACATTCACTACTCCAAGATAATTACCCATACAACTATGTGTATTATAATATATATGTCCGTAAGGATTGAGTCGCCAAATTTCGTATCTTAATGAAATTTAATACTTATTTAGTAGTAAGTTTAAAAATTTTGTAGGTTCGATCCTCGATTTTGTAGGTATAATACTTCAAAAGATATATGAACATAAAGGTGGCACCTCAATCTAAATATTTGAATTGAGTCGCCACGTCAGAACTAAGAACATCATGGATGAATGTTTATCATAATTTGGTATGATTTAGTAGTATTTGAGAGTATTTAGTAGAGAAAATCTGAGCTCGGTAGTGTTAAAATTAAAAAAGTTACAATACATTATGTGTGGCTCCTCAGACCATACACATACGACTGGTCATTTTTTAAAGAAGCAGTAGTTCAATTAATGTGCAATTTCAACATCATTTAGTAGTAAAAATATTAGATTTGTAGGATAAGAGTCGGCAATCACAAAAGAAAGAAATGGGAGATATAGCATATTTAATGTGGCTCCTCAATTCAGATGCTTCGGTAAACAGATTTGCCTCTAATCTACATAATCATGTGACGAAATTTGGAACAAAAAACGCCAATATTTTGTATAAATTTCTACTAAATGCACGTATAAAAAAATACAAAAAAAAGTACATATTTACGAAGTTATTAGCTATTCTTTAATTTCTTATGAAATTTTTTTGTGGGGTGACCATGAGTACGTGATTTAAAAAGAAAATGTACGTTTCGTGGCTTATAGAAACAAAATCTATTTTGTCGCATGTTTTCAAAGTCAGCCTGTATAGTCGGATTTGCACAATTATTTTTTTGTTTGAAAGGTTATGCTCTCGAGGTGGTCCCATTGTCACCAAGTCAGAATCTGATGAAGAGATCCTTGAGAATTTTCGTTTATTGGCAACGACACTACCAGCCGCACTACCAGTAGTGTCGTTTCCAATTAACGACACTACCAAGCCTATTTTTTTTGGTTTATATTGTACAGTCAACACAGCAAACTTCATTATCATCATAGTTTCATCATGGAACTTGTGAAATTTTTTAAGGGTGTAAAACACTAGAGGTAAAAAAAAAACACCTAAAACGTTCATGAGGTCAAAATGGATATCCAAGATGACGGCTGCAAAAATTTTCGCAGCCGTCATTACAAGCCGACGCCGCGCGGCGCAGGGGAACGTGTCTACATTCGCCACGTGCTCCCGCCCCGCCCTGCGTCTTTTTAATTTTATTTTTGTATTCTTCTTCCTCTTCCTCTTCTGCAAGAAGTCCGATTATAACAAGATCCCAGTCTATCATTATAATTTCACTCGAGCACTCGACCAAACTGCATCAATTCTACACGAAGTCTGGACGGAAATAGTAGAGACTGTAGTAGAGTAGTCGCGCGGCTTCGTGAGGTGCAGCACCGCTCTTGCACAACGCGCGTACCGGCGAAGCACCGCTGCGTCGCGATGCATCGCTATACGCTGCGAGGCATCACGAGGCGCAGCGCTGCATGGTGCAACGTATTCTAAATTCTCACAATGAAATGTGTATATTTTCGTGTAGAAAATAAAGTTATATTTTGAGTCGCTCTTTTAAAATGTGCGCGCAGCATCGCGTCGCATCGCGTCTCGGTGTGAGCTGACTCTAACTCGCGCATTTGCTCTCGGAGACCACAGATGGGCATCGGGACTACTCAATTATTGTATTTCGCGGGTTGCGATTCGATTAGTGGACCTACCACTTATTATGTGCTGTTTTTTAAAACATATAGTATAGGGATAGTTCCTTTTTAGGGTTCCGTACCAAAATGGTAAAAAAGGAACCCTTATGGTGTGACTCAGTCTGTCTGTCTATCTGTCTGTCACAGCTGGATATCTCAAGAACTCAAACTCAAAGCATTTATTTCAAATAAACCAATTACAGGCACTTTTGAATTGTATCAATGGGCAGTTTGAATAGTTTTTTACAATTAGTATTAATGTGTTTATTTATTAGGTAAGTTAGTATTTAAGTGGCAATTATTTACAACGTATAGGAAGAACACTTTATTATTTTTCTCCTTTACGAAGTGAATAATACAATTCTGTTAGAAATAAGTAGGGATTTTATTAAAAAAATAAATTTCAAAAACTAGTCATCCTGGTTTCATTTAACATCATCATCATCATCATTTCAGCCGAAAGACGTCCACTGCTCCCCCCAAAAGGGACCTCATTCTTAACTCGATCTCGCAGAAAAACACCGAGCATAACCCTCTTCTTTGGCTTTTGGGTGACCTTGAGCTTTCTTATGAGGCCCATTGTAAAACGCTACGTCTTAGTGCCGTAAATCATAACTGGCAACACACACTGGTCAAAGACTTTTGTTTCGAGACACTGCGATATTTTGGACAAGAAGATCTTCCGTAGCTTCCCTAACTTAACGAAGCTGGACTTACCTAGTTTGACCGTTTGTCCCAGGTACACAAACAACATGGTCACCCTCAATAGCGAATTCTTAATGAATATAGAAAAGTATTTTTTTTTTCAGATACCGAATATATACAATGTTGATTTGTACATAAGTATTTTGTAGACATTTATACTAAATGTTAGTGTCTCTGGTTATTGATTCCGTTGTGATCTCAGGTAGATACAATCAATTATTTATTTGCAGAACGTCAGGACTGAGGAGCCAAATAAAATGCGTTTATTTACTAAATTCACTCAGTTTTACTACTTTCTCTATATGCTACAAATTCGAACACACTTACTACTAAATGTTCTTTGGAGTGGAATATAAATTGACTAATTACTTTCATGGAAATTCACGTTCTTATGATTGATTGATTGATGGATTGAGGAGCCACATTAAAAGTATTGTATATTCTTCAATATCAACAGTACAGGACTCAGATTTTTAGTAGGTACTATACACAACTACTACTAAATCATACCAAATAATGATAAACATTCATCCATCATGTACCTAGTTCTGACGTGGCGACTCAATCCAAATATTTAGATTGAGGTGCCACCTTTATGTTCATATATCTTTTGAAGTATTATACCTACAAAATCGAGGATCGAACCTACAAAATTTTTAAACTTACTACTAAATAAGTATTAAATTTCATTAAGATACGAAATGTGGCGACTCAATCCTTACGGACATTAATATATGCTGTACATTGTTCTCTGAGCACCTTATGTCAAAAATTATTGTCACACTACCCTACTACACAATTCAAAAATAGTCGATTTCGGTATCTATTAAGATTTTTAGTTTAATCGTTATTCTTATTAGTAACAAATAACACCAATTTGTTGCACAATTTTTTTCACAAAAAGAGACTATTTTGTATTTGTCTAATCTTTCATACGATAGGCGTATTAAAACGGAAAACAAAATAAATGGAGGATTGAGGGCCCGAATTTTGTCAAGGTCATAACTTTCAAACAACAAGAAATGGTGACCTGCTCTTGCTTTCACAAATTTTCACAATTTATTTAGTATCTTATAGGATTACAAACAGTAGCTATAAGTTAATGGTTTCATTTTATTTGCGTGATAAACTTTTACGTGTGTGAGGATTGAGGGCCCATTTTGAACGAAGATATACCAAGTAGGACAGTGTTTTGCGATAATATCTTGTTTTCACAAATTTTGTTTGGTATAAGGTTAGATTTTGGCATAAAGACTTTATCTGTAGTGTCCATAGTTTATCAGGTACAGGTGGGCCCTCAATCCTCTATGTGAGAAGTGAGGGCCCCACTTTACAGTCCATATCTCGCAGTTGACTTTCACAAAATCTGATTCCAACTTTCACAATTCTTTGGGAATGTTCACTAAATCCTAAGTATATTTTCAAAGAGTTTTAATAAAGTGGCCCTGACACCACACGCAAATTAAAATCGAGGAGGAGTTTTGGAGTTCAACCTCATTAGTTTGTCTATGCGACTACTACAAAGAAAAAGTACAGTGATGTTCTTTGTATTACAATAATATGTCATGTCAATTGATTGAGAAAACTACGAAAATAGTTACTGAAATATTATTATAGTCATACAAATAAGTACATGTAAGTTTGTTTTGATACATACTCATCTACCTATATGTTACTGCAAAAGCCCGAACTGCGGTAAATATTAGGATTTACCCGTAAATTCTAATATTTACCAAATCTCACCGGTAAAACCCCGAATTATTCTAAAACTGTCTTTAATTTCGGACTTTTACCGGCATTCAGTCGGTAAACCCTAGATTTTACCGCAGACACCGGTAAGGCCCTGCGCGCACTGCCGTGCCGTGTGGGAGTGGCGCGAGGAGGTACGCCACAATTGCAACGATAAGTCCCCTCTTTGAGGAGTGGTTAGAGAGGAGCCACGGCGCCCTCACATTCCGCCTGACGCAGGTCCTCAGGCGCGGGCGGGCGTGTATACTCTCGTTGCCGCGCTTAAGGGCACGTTCTCACACATTATAAAAGGCCGCGTTACATAGGTAATTAATGATTTTATTGTTAAAATTATGTAAATACATAATTATTAATGTCGCGAATCATATTTTGATTAAGATACAACCTTACACTGCCCTGTAAATTTTAAAAAACGCAAGAAAATATGAATTTCGCGGGCTACCACAGCGCAATTACCTTAACGTGTTACCACGAGTGCCCAAAAAAAGAATGTTATTTTTTATTAGGGTTTTAGGATTTTAATTTTTTTTATCTGGTAATTTATAAATAGTGATTAAAAAGTCTCATTTTCACATTTATTGTTTTAATCCTTGTAACATCTGCATTCTAGCCTGTTACTTCTTGTAATACACATGTGGTGTCATCTACATCGCCACATACAAACTACGCATCACAAGGACATGAGGTTCCGCAACCTGCATTGCGCAATGAGAGTTTACCGCGCGACTAGCATATAGGTATACAACAACCCGACATTAACCGTGGGGCATTTGCCCACCAAACACAACACCCATCTGGTCGGAGGGTCCTCCCTTTTCAATAGAGGATGAGTGAACTTTACACTGTGTTCCTCATAACTCTATACACACAATACGTATGGACGGTAAAGATTTTGATTTTTAAGTGAAAGCTATACCTGCTGTAAGAGATTCGCTGATCAATTAATATTTGACACTTTTTTAATTTACACAGCTGAATGACGTCATAAAATGGCGGCTACTATTTCATGGTTTAAGAAAACATTAAAAAAACCTGAAAACTTTGAATTTAATTTTAATATTTATATTGTTATTAAACTAAAACTAATATTTTCCCACTGCTTTTGGCCTAATCTATCTAAATAATATATTTTTAGATTTTTTCTCATATAGAGTAAAATACCGTATTGTGGTCACCCTATTTCCTAATTCAGGGAACAAAAATAAAACTCGATTTTTATTTACAATAAAGGGTCTTTTAATTTCTTTCTAGTATCGAATTTGTTGCACAATTTTTTTCACAAAAAGAGACTATTTTGTATTTGTTTAATCTTTCATACGATAGGCGTATTAAAACGGAAAACAAAATAAATGGAGGATTGAGGGCCCGAATTTTGTCAAGGTCATAACTTTCAAACAACAAGAAATGGTGACCTACTCTTGCTTTCACAAATTTTCACAATTTATTTAGTATCTTATAGGATTACAAACAGTAGCTTTAAGTTAATGGTTTCATTTTATTTGCGTGATAAACTTTTACGTGTGTGAGGATTGAGGGCCCATTTTGAACGAAGATATACCAAGTAGGACAGTGTTTTGCGATAATATCTTGTTTTCACAAATTTTGTTTGGTATAAGCTTAGATTTTGGCATAAAGACTTTATCTGTAGTGTCCATAGTTTATCAGGTACAGATGGGACCTCAATCCTCTATGTGAGAACTGAGGGCCCCACTTTACAGTCCATATCTCGCAAAGTTGACTTTCACAAAATCTGATTCAAACTTTCACAATTCTTTGGGAATGTTCACTAAATCCTAAGCATATTTTCAAAGAGTTTGAATAAAGTGGCCCTCACACCACACGCATATCATGAAATCACTTATGTATTCTAGATTATTGTGTATTTTTTATATCAAAAAGGTGTTATAGTTACTGTAAAAAATGGACACAAACTTATTTTCGCCGTATTTTAGGGACGACAAGCCAAAAACACATAATATTTTAAGCGAGAGTTTTGGCTCAATTTTTGTCAAAAAAAACATTTTGAGATTTTAAAATTTTATTAGCAGAAAAACTAAAGGCTTATCCTATAAAAATAGCCACATAAATTAAATTCAAACAACTTTCTTAAACATAAAATGTATCGTTAGTGCGAGCTACCTTCGCCTCCTTCTGGGAGGTTTTCCTGAACTCGGTAAACCCGCCTAAGGTTTACCAGGCTTTACTGGCTCAAAGCCCACTCCGTCTGGATCCCACAAAAATGGAGCATATATCATTACAGCAAGATATAAAGTGATGGTGCATATAATAACAGTCGGTATGGAATATTTTACCTGTAAAATAAATAAATTACAATATTAATACTAGGTAGTTTAGTTAGTACCTACTTACATTTTTAAAACTAGGCGGTTATGGGGACTGCCGACAAAAGTGAAAACTTAAACGTAAAACTATGCATAGCGTCGAGGTATCGCGGTGACCCGTAAGATTATCAAAAATTGCTCAACGCGCTTTAAGAAGTTTTCACTTTAAAAATATACCTACTCAGTTAAGACCATGAAGTGAACAAAAACGTCAGCTATCATCGGTAAATAACATTATTTCGTGTCATTCATGGGTTATGCTAGTTTAAAGTTTTCGGAAACCAATTAAAATGTTTCTTATGGTCTATTTTCCTTAAAATAAGTATGAATATTTCATCAAAATATTAACATTAACAATACAAATTTTTCATTTATAAAATTCAATTTAATGTTCATAGTCAAAATGGGGAACACAGTAAATGGTGGCTCGAGTGATGTCATCATCTATAGGGTCATACATCATATCCACACACATTTACAGTCCGCTTGCAGTCCGACGGCAGGCGATCATTCATAAAAACAGTGTTTGTCTGTCTTTATAACCGTTACCTTGATATTAATAGCCAAAAATTTGGATTGAAGGTAGAACGTGCATGTTGTCAAAACATAAGCTCCGTATTTAAATTGTTAAAAAATACAACAATCATTACTAAGTGTTAAAAACTACTCAGTTAGTGAAAGTAAACAACATTATACGTGTGACGATGTTATCCAGTGATAATTGTGGAAAATATTGAAGATATAATCAATTTACTAAAAGACGGTGTAATGCTGTGAAAAGTGGACTACAGTTTGAATACTCATCTCCAGTGCATGTGTTAACACATTAACTATTTGAATGATCCAACACCGAAAACTACCAAAAAGTGTGTGTGAACATAAAAAGGAAAAACGGAGAATTTAAATTTTTAACAGTCAACGGGTAAGTCGATAAAAAACAAAGAAATGACCTTTGGACCCGCTTCACACATTTAACTACTTATCTCGAACCAAAGTAACAACTGGTTAACAAATTCAACTTTGTTGGCAAAGCTCGCTTGGTCTAGTGGTCGTACTGCAGGCTATGTAAACTCGGTACACGAATGATCGTGAGTTCAAACCGCGCCAACGACAAGTCTTTTTCCAAATTGTTTTCTGACCATTATTATTTGGAACAATGAATTTTTTCGAAAACATCACGCTACGTAGAAATAGAACCAAGTCACTAACAGAGAATACAATCGATGAATCTAGTACGAATAACTCGACGCTAGGTGGCAGCACAAGTAGTCTGCCAAACATATCCGATGATGAATGTGACGAAATTCAAGATTTAAAATGTAAAATAGAAAAACTTACCCTTGAGTTATCATCCGCACATGAAGAGATAGACCAGTTGTCAATTGAGAATAATGACCTAAAATCAACAGTAACTGACATATCTAAAAAATATGAGCTCTTAAAAAAAGCCACTAAAACTTTAACAACAGACATACGAGCAGGTTCACCAAACCCAAAATACACAAAGCTATCAACTCCACAAAATAAGTCAACACAACCACTAAAACAGAAAGGGCCAGTCGAAGAGAGATTCTTGCTACAGGTTATGAAAGACAATCAACAAACTGTATCGGATTCCGAATCACTTACACCAGCTTTAGATAAATCTAAAAACCAATCATCTTCACAAAGCGCAAACACTCAAGAACCTCAAGAAATACATTTAACAAATAGCGTCATTTCGGAAGTGCAATCTATGATTCCGATAAACTTCCAATCAAACACTTCATTAGAAACCCGTAGATGCAAAAAATTATGTATGATTACTAGCAACAATGTAAATAAAATACTAGATATAGGTGAAAACACGTTCATTGGGTATGAATTATGTCATTACATCATGCCAAATGCAGGTATAAAGCAATTGTTTGCGGATCTATATAAGAAACTCATAAACTTTACTCATGAAGATTTCTGTATCATCTACATAGGCGAAAGAGACTTCGAAGTCTCTAACAACTATAGACATTTAATATACTGTATTAAAAATGAGCTTAAAAATGTAATTAATACCAATATTGTAATATGTTCACCAAATTTTAAACTAAGTAATAATTTTGCAATTTTTAATAAGCGAATTGAAATGTTTAATCATTGGATGTATTTAGATGAAGAATTGTGTGAGTACGCATATCTTTTTGATTCCAATTTCTGTCTAGAATACACAAACGAAATGTTTTGGAAATATAACGCAAAGGTAAATAATAAAGCAGTTGCCATCATTCTAAAAAACTTAATGCATTATATGAGTTATTTGGACTCACAAATAGAAGTTTCGTATAATTTAGTTTCTCATCAGTGTTTCGATAATATTGCTGTCAGAAATATTTCCAACCAATTAGGCAACAACTATAAAGAATTATGTACGGATCAGGCAACACAAACCGAAAGCACTTGTAATGAAACTGAGAATGATCTTTTTCGTTTATAACTATAATCATTTATTTATCTTAAATCAAAATATTAACGGATTGATAGGAAAGTCAGACTTATTGGCTATACACCTAAACGAACTCTTGCATAAAGGGAAAATAGTAGATGTGGTGTGTATTACGGAACACAACATGATAGATGATGATGACTTACAATTGTATATACCGAACTATAAACTTTCAACATACTCATCAAGAAGCACCAGGAAAGGTGGTACGTGTATACTAATTAAACATGAACACGAGTTTAGGGTTATAGATATAGCAGAATTTTGCGTTCCTGGAATTTTGGAGTGCTGTGCTATTGAATTAGTTACTCACAAATTGATTATAATTTGCATTTATAGACCCCCAAAATCTAATAGAGGTGCTATATCGATATTCTTTGAAAAAATTGAGCTTATATTAAATCGTTGTGGACGAAACTTGGGAAGAAAGATATTGGTGTGTGGTGATTTCAACATTGACATCTTGAAAAATACCAGAGTATGCATTGAATTTTTACATCTACTACTAAATTACAATCTGAAACCAAGTATAAACCAGCCTACACGCTTGACGAGTGGAACATGTATTGACAACATTATCCATAATGTCAAGGGTGGTAGTGGTGAAGTTTTAGAATTGGCATTATCTGACCACACAGCTCAACTCTTTAAGTGTCCTGTAAAAAAGTCCTGTTCGAGTGATCACTGGTACATACTAAGTCGAGATTATAGCTCTGAGAATGAGTCTAAGTTTATTGAAGCAATTAGTAATCTTAGTTTTGTTGAGGTATATAATAGTACCGACCCTGAACTAGCTTTTAATTCATTTCATGACCTATTTAAACTTTTCTACGATTTGTGTTTCCCGACTGTGAGAAAAAAGATCTCTACTCGTAAATCTCCGAGATGGATTTCTAAAGGTATCAGAAGATGTAGTAAACGAAAAAGAGAAATGTTATTGCAGTATAGGCGATCACGTAATATTGAAAATAAACAGTTACTTAAGGCTGCAGTCTTGCAAAATTCACTCGCGGCGAATTATTTGCGCAACTTTGTGTTTTTTTTTAAACAAAAGTAATGAAATAACATGAAATATTATTATTGAACGTGAATAACCATAATATAAGTAATAGCTGGCTATTTTTTTTAGGTTCATCTGGGTGGATTATGTTAGGTAAATCAAGCGTTAAATACAGCTCTTTCGCGCCAACAACGATTCGAGTTATGTTTGTGCACTTGCATTGGGCAATACAAATTTTATTTAAAAAATCTGTTCAGCGCATAATTGTTTCCATATTCTTGTCTTCAAAATGCGCTGATTACTTTTTTCTAATTATCTTTCATTTTCTTAATTCGGATGTCACAATGTCATCGAAATTCTCTGTTTTTATCTCTTAATAAACGGTTTGTTTAATAATAACAAAGCATCGTACGCATGTAAGATTTGGTTGGTTTAATGCCAAGAGTTCAATAAAGCAAATACTAAAAAAAATTTGCATCTAAATCACCTTAGTCTAACAATAATAATAATCTCAAAAGACCTCCAAAACGCTCCAACCCACTAAGAAATTTCACTCGCAATTCTTGTTCATAAACTCTGTTTTGGAGGTATTTTGAGATTATTATTATTGTTAGAGTAAGGTGATTTAGGTGCAATTTTTTTTTAGTACTTGCTTTATTGAACTCTTGGCATTAAATTAACTAACTTTTACATGCATACGATGCATTGTTATTATGAAACAAACCGTTTATTAAGAGCTAAAAACAGAGAATTTCGATGACATTGTGACATCTGAATTAAGAAAATGAAAGGTAATTAGAAAAAAGTAATCAGCGCATTTTGAAGACAAGAATATGGAAACAATTATGCGCTGAACAGATTTTCTAAATAAAATTTGTATTGCCCAATGCAAGTGCACAAACATAACTCGAATCGTTGCTGGCTCGAAAGAGCTGTATTTAACGCTTGATTTACCTAACATAATCCACCCAGATGAACTTAAAAAAAATTACCAGCTATTACTTATATTATGGTTATTCACGTATTATAATAATATTTCATGTTATTTCATTACTTTTGTTTAAAAAAAAATACAAAGTTGCGCAAATAATTCGCCGCGAGTGAATTTTGCAAGACTGCAGCCTTAAGCAATATTCAAAACGATTAAAAAAAGTGATACACTTGACACAAATATCTCAAAACAGTCATGATATTAATAGTGCTGAGAATAAAACTAAAGCTACGTGGAAAATAATTAATAGGTATAAATCAAACTTTCCCTCTGAATCCGTAAAAAAAATACTCAATGGTGATAAGCTAATAAGTGACCCTAAAGAATTGGCGACGACATTCAATGATTACTTTATAGATTCAATTCATCCTGAAGTTGATTATAATACTAGTAGTGCTATATCTTGCGTAGATTATTATCCCAAATCTCTATTTATGACACCGACAGATTCTTTGGAAATATTTAATATTATCAATTCATTAAAGAATACAAATAGCGTGGGTTTTGATGGTATAACGACTAAGATTTTGAAATCCGTGTCGCATATAATTGCACCTGTTTTGAGTTTTATCATTAATCTATGCATAGAACATGGACACTTTCCTAATTTGTTAAAAATGACCATAATTAAACCACTGCATAAGAAAGGCGATAAAGCTGATGTTTCAAATTACCGTCCAATAGCTCTAATACCTGTTATGTCAAAAATTTTTGAAAAAGTAATCTATAGATCTATAAATTCATTCTTTGAAGTAAACAGTATACTGGCTAAAGAACAATATGGTTTTCGGAAAAACAGAAACATTAATAAAGCTGTCTATGAATTATTTACAGAAATAGTTAGTAATGTTGACAAAAAAAATCCAATTGCAGCAGTACTTATGGACATGTCGAAAGCATTCGATCACGTAAATCACGAAATATTATTGGGTAAGTTAGAACGGTACGGCGTCAGGGGAAACATATTAAATCTAATCAAAAGTTATCTCACAGGACGTAAGCAAGCCACTGTTGTAAATAGAATTTGTTCTAAATCCAAGTTAGAAGTTACTCACATATCATCAATTAGAGATACAACATGTGGCGTACCCCAAGGAACTGTCATTGGGCCCTTGCTGTTTATCGTATACATTAACGATTTGCCAAAATGCACTGAGCATCAAACTGTTTTGTTTGCCGATGACAGTACACTTATTGTTCCTTGCAAAAATATAGAAACTTATGAAGATGACATAAATAAGTCCATCCTTTGCATCATAAATTGGTTAAATAGAAATAAATTGAAAATAAACATAGATAAGACAAAGCTCATGACATTTTATCAAAGAACAAAAAAACTTAACTTAAACATAGCTTACGCAGATCAAACAATAGCCGAAACAAGCAGTGCAAGGTTTCTGGGACTTCACTTAGATATTCATTTAAACTGGAAATGTCATGTAGAAACTGTTTGTAAAAAACTAAACCAGTACGCATATGCACTCTACAATCTAGCAAAAATAGTAAACGAGTCCGTTGTTTTAATTTCTTACAAGGCCTATGTCACGTCTGCATTACGTT
Organism: Cosmia trapezina; assembly: GCA_905163495.3. Classification (NCBI taxonomy): domain Eukaryota; kingdom Metazoa; phylum Arthropoda; class Insecta; order Lepidoptera; family Noctuidae; genus Cosmia; species Cosmia trapezina. Next base: position 11,266,749 of record LR991030.1, read on the forward strand.
TTGGAATAGTATATTGGGGAAATTCCACTGACAAAGATATTGCGTTTAAGGCCCAAAAAAAATGTGTGCGTGCTGTGTTTAAACTGAAACCAACTGAAAGTTGTATTCCATATTTCAAAAAATTTAAACTCTTAACATTGCCCTGTATGTACATTTTTGAGACGGCAGTATTTGTCAAATCCAACTTACATCTGTTTGAAACGTTGAGATCTAAACGACGCAATAGAGAGATATGCTCTAAGCCGCATAGTACTGCACTTTATACAAAAAGTTTTTTAGGAATGGCACCTAAGATCTATAATAAGATCCCTAGACGAATTCAAGAAATGAACAACATACACGATTTTAAAAAGGCTTTGCTGAAGCTATTATGTGACCAAACATATTATACAGTGAATGAATACCTAACTGACACATTATAATTACCTTTTTTTTCTTTTTTTAATGTATCTTTTATTGATTTGACAATTTATATTAGAATTTATTATTATTATTATATTTTATTGGAATGTTTTTTTTTTTTTTTAGTGTTGACAATTTAAATTCAAATAAGTATTTAATAATGTGTGATAATTATTTAATCATTTATTATAGTTAGCATGTTTTTACGTACCTACCTGAATGATATTTGTACACCGAGGACGGTTAGACATAGAGACCTTTTTATAATTACAACATCTGTACCTACCCACCTATGTTCAACAAATAAAATGTATTTGTATTTGTATTTGAAAAAAGCTGATGAACAATTTCCATCTTTCGCGAGCCCGCGCGACCTCCTTCCAGAACCTATCCAGTTCGTCCTGCCATCGCTACGCTAGAGCTTATAAATAAAGATAACCCTCTGTAAGAAAACTTCACTAGGATTCCATTCGTAGACTAAGAAATTATTTTCTGGGCTAATATCATCAACGAACAAGTTGGCCTGTAATATCAAAAATATTTCAAAAAATATTTACCATGCTCATCATTGGTACTTTTCCAGTGTTATGGCAGTAGTAAGCCGGGGTATATTGAAAAGGTATGCAGAATCCGAAATTAGATGCTACTCCCACACCTAATGCCGCAAGATAAACCTGAGACGGCCAAGGATGAGCGGCATCAACTGACTGCAATAAGAAAAATAATCAACGCTGTCAATATTAAAATATCAAGACGCACTCCGAATTTAAAAGATAATGACCAAAATGCCCCTTTTCCCCACTGCTCAACTGTGAGTCCAACTGCGAATAGTTGAGCAGTGGAGAGTCCTCCCAGTGCTCAACCAAACTTTTTAGTTAGGAAGTTGAGCATTGTCCCTTTTCCCTGCTGCTCTATTCGGAGTGCTCGACTATAAACAAAATTCAAAAGAAATCTTTTATTAAGACTTCAACAAAATGATAGCTGACTGTCAAAATTAAAACTGCCATTTACAGTGTGTCTCAAACGTAGTGGTCCAAAGGTAAATGGGGTAAAGCGGAGGTGTCCACCTATCATTTAAAATTTTAAAACTAGGGATATTCTCAACATCTCAGAAAACCCTTATTTAATAATTTTCAAGAATTGGTTCCGCGCTAGAAAATTAAAACCCATGAAATCTGACATCCACGCGGGCGAAGCCGCGGGCAGTCTAGCTAGTCTCTCAATATTGTGCGTACAAAGTTGTAGTTTTTCAACTATAATGTTAAGGTTGTTCTTGGGATAAATTCATCCCAACTACGGAACCGTTTATTGTGCGTGGTCTTACATGCCCTTGGGCGGTTTTTTTTTATGTTGTTTCTACCTTCCCCTAATATGTGGAAAAGACGTGAGTTTATGTACAGTGGGCTGCATCAATTGGGTACCACAGTTGTATTAAATTTTTAATACAACTGGGGTACCCAATTGATGCAGCCCACTGTACATGTGTCAAAAAGTTATATTACCATAAGCAGCACAAAGGGAAGCCACATTGAGCATGATGCCATTGCAGTCATAACGTTGCATAGTATCGCCGCTACAACAACACATATTAATAGCCCAACTTTCCATGGTAGGTCTGTAATATTTGTACCAATATATAAGCTAATGTTATGATCCAAACCAATGGCTGTAGCGGCATTTAGAATAGCAAAAGCAGACCCTGAAAAATAAAAACATAGTGTCATCATCATCCAAGGTAATTCCGCAATTAAGAAATCGTCAAAATTGAACTACTCTGTAAAAAGATATGCGTGGTCGTAGGTTAACAAAAAATGATCTGGTACACAGATTTCTTCATAACATCACGCTTGTATTCTTTCAAAGGGTCGGGCAGTGATGTATAGTGTACAAGACAACTGTAAATGATAAGAACTGATACGAGTTTATATTGATAAGTTTATTGATAGAATGCTATAGCCAATTGGTACAGTGATCACTTATGATAGACTGATTTTTGGATATCAAAAGCTTTGATATTATGGTAGCGAGTACACGCGGCGAAAACTGATCGTGAACTGAAGTAATGTAATTTGCGCACGCGGTACATAACTGTTAACGTAAAAAGGTATGAATTGTACGGGTGAACCGTACATTTATAGTATATTTTTTTTCTTATATAAGTAAACAGTTCAGTAACATTGGAGTGCCTACTTGTTTTTTGTTTTCTAATTATTGTATTATTTTTCGTTTATTTTTATGTTTTTTCGACATGGGTGTAATTTTCTTGCTTTTTGAGGTCACCGGTAATGGGGTCAAAATCTAAATTCAAGATGGTGGCTGCGATAATTTTAAAATTTTGCGTCATACAATACATTAAAATACAATACAATAGAAAATGAAAAATATTGTCCTGTGACTAAACTATTGGATATATTTAATTGAATTTTTGTATACAGATTGGGTACGTCATTAGGTATACGCAGTTTAATTTATTGTTGTATTGTCGTCTCCTCTTTGTATAAATAAAAAAAAAAAATACTATACATCCCTGCCAAACCCTTAGAAAGAATACAGGCGTGATGTTATGAAGAAATATCATTTCCACAACTTTTTGGAGTAACTGTCCTTTCGCGCAAGTGGATTCGCGCAAGAGCCTTTTCGCGCAAGTATCCTCGCGCATGTGTCTTTCGCGCAAGTGTCCCTTTGCGCAAAAGTCCGTTCGCGACAAAGTCCATTCGCGGAAATGTCTTTCGCGCAAATGTCCCAGATCCCATGTCAGACGCGTACCTACCCTGATAACTTTAACTAAGCTGATGAATACGCCGATTAGTCAGTGTTACAAATATTCTCCGATATAAACTTTTACATTAACTACTCTAATGGTGCAACACACCCTTATTATACTTAGTACAGTACCCGGCGATAAATATTGCACATCGACCTTTGGAAAGAGACAATCGACTAATTTCGGCTTCGTAGAGCGTTATCTCTGTCGCACACTACGTATGTGACGTTTTGTCAGTCGTTGTTCAAAATATATATTTAGAGTTGTTAACACCCCCAAATAATAATTTAAAGTTGTACTATGGCATCTTTAGGAAAAAGAGGGAAACCTTTACGAGGTCAGTCACGCGAAATCATCTACAATGTTTATAAATATTTTGTAACCGAAGCTGACAGATTTAAGACTGTGGTCGCCTATTTTCGCGCTCGGATTTTAAACATCTGACGCTCGACGCCGCGTAGCGAGTGCGCGTGTGTGCGTTTTTCCTCATGTACGGCACACAGTTGCGATGCTGCGACGACTAAACGATCTTGATCTGTAGCTATGGCGTACCTATATTTTTTTGAAGTAAAAGCTAGAGGTTTACGGAGAAAATAAAAAGACTGTCCACAAAACATTATTATCGTATTTTAATTAAATTTATACAAATATGGATGAAGAAAATAATATTATGTAGGTACTTATAAAAACTAAACTCATTTTACTTATTTGCTTAAGTATTTGTATACTTATAAGTAATTGAAGTTTTATAAAAGTATTTGTATTTGACGACACGGTTGGCGCAGTGGATGAGCAATTGACTGCTGCGCAGCATGTTGTGGGTTCGATTCCCGCACGGAACAAATATTTGTACGACCTACAAGTATTTGTTTCCGAGTCTGGGTGTTTTTCTATCTATAATATGTATGTATTTACAAAAAAAAAATGTATATAAGAAGTTTATCAGCCATCTCGTTACCATAACACAAGCATTAGGTTGCTTAGCTTGGGACTAGATGGCGTTGTGTGAAATGTCCAAGGATGTTTATTTATTATTTATTTTATTTATTTGTCTAAGGGGATTGATCGACTTTTCCTTGGATCTATAATTTCTGGGAGAACACAATCAGAATAAAATTTTGTTAACAGCGGAGCCATCTTTTGTCCAAAATCATCGTTTTTTTGTGTAAAACAGTTCAATTTAAGCCCAATTTCAATATAGATAAAGACGCCACGCGCTAGCTATAATTATTTATTTTTCTTGCGGCATTATAGGTTTAGCAACCGCATCAAGTTCATAAAACAGTTGAATTTGAACCAACAATAAGACATAAATACATAAAGCCACCTCATGCGCAAATGTTTGGTTTACTGTTTTCAAATTTCAAATAGGTAGGTCACCCCGCTGCCACAGAATAAATAATAGTACTGCTGCGTTCGTGTGGGGTTGGTTTTATAATGTTTATTAGCCTAGGCAGGTATTGTACGTGCCCAGTCGACCTAATGACTATACAGTCGACCACACGTCGCACGTCAGTGGTAAGTGATAAGGATTTGTATAGGTATCGTTTTCATAGTTTTCGATTTCGACTATAGCCAATAGTGAAGTCAAAATTAAAATCCAAGATGGCGGCTGCGAAAATTTTAAAATTTTTCGTCATGGATGTCGTTTTCATAGTTCTCGAGGATGAAGCCGATAGTGAAGTCAATCATCCTAGAAGGGATGATTGACTGCACTATGCGGCCCAAGAGAGCAATGCAATGGTGGCCCAATGGTAACGATCCCGACATACGAGTAGGTCATGGTTTCGAACTCAGGCAGGCACTTTGTGTAAATAATTTCATCACCACTACTCTCAAATCAGTGAAGGAAAATATCGTGAGGAAACCGCCTAGAACCAAAAATTCGAAGACATGTGACATCTACCAACCCGCACTGGGTCCTCGTGGTGTATTACGGCCCACTCCCTCTCACCGAGAGGAGCCCTGTGTCCCAGCAGTGGGAATATTATAGGCTGATTATGATTGAGACCCATTATGTTGTGAGCGAGCACGTTTCAGTGCCAGAGGTCATCACTGATGTGAGACGAGAAGATATATTACGCTCAACACCGCCGCGCGCGGCCCTTGTCCGATCAGAGCGCGGCTAGCCGCGCGTGGCAGCCGCGCTCAAATGCCGCTCTATATTTGGACACACCTTTATATAGTGCCTTTATCTATGCCTCACTCGTTTCGTATCGTTTAGTGCGGTCGCGATTTGAGTATATTTCCCACAGTTTTATTGATGTTTTCCTCGACCAATGTTTTCTTTCTGCGGACTTCTGATCTTGCTTCTTGTACGAACCTTGCTACCACACCAGACACGGTACGGAGAACCCCACATAAACGTTGGACTTGAACTTGTTATTTTGTATATTACGACCAGCCTACTGATTTCATATTGGCACCATGGATCGTTGTGTAAATTGTGGCAAAGTGACTAGAGGCTGTAGTTTACGTGGTCGTCGAGCTGAAGAACTTCAAAAATCAGCTGTTAAGTACCTATATGTAGATCGTTATGTAACCTCACTTTTATTACATCTCTTTTAACTCGGAACTCAGATCGCGAAAATCCGCAAAATGTTCAGTGATGGTTTGATAATATAGTAGCTATAAATTGACACCAATTTCATCTTTTTACAACCCAGGCCCAGGCCCAAGTTTATATGACATGGTTTCCGTCTCCTTTGTCACGGATCCACAATAGAGATTGTGGCAGTAGAGATTTCAAATAAAAATCTGATATAAATTTTTTCTCCATATTCATCCTCCAAAATTCTTGTAGCCATCTTGGATTTACATTTTGACTACACTATCGACGTTAGCACCCACAAGAACCATGAAAACGATACCCATGATGAAAAATTTGAAAATGTTCGCAGCCGCCATCTTGGATTTACATTTTAACGTCACTATCGGCTTTAGCATCCTCGAGAACAATGGGAACGATCCCCATGACGAAAAATTTAAAAATTTTCGCAGCCACCATCTTGGATTTACATTTTGACCAAATTACATTGTATTATTGATATTGTAATTACAATATCAATATTACAAGTAATACAACATAATTCAAGAATTGTAACATAATTCTCCTAAAGTAAGTGTGCCTACCACATTAGCTTCTTAAAATATTACTTAAATGAAAGGATTAAAAATATTTAGTCGCACTACAATTGACTATATATCACGCGAGGCGCATGCGCGGCGGCGGGAGGTCAACCGACATAGGTCCTGCGTCGACGAGCGCCAGAGCGCGACTGACTTAGGCCGTTCGATGCACCCGATTTTATACTCACTTTAAAAAATTATTTTCGTAAATGATTGAAGACAGATATGTTTTATTTTTTACACATATATAGTATAATCTTTCTTCTTACGTATAAAATGATTTGTGTTGCCAAATGACTTTTAGATTCTGAGAAATGACGTGTTTTTTTGTAGTCGATTTCTCGATTTTTGATTATCTTAGACGTGATTAAAATACAAGTTAATGAATTAAAAATCAAACTTTTCTCAATGCATTTTAAATTTCAGGATATGCCTCTTCGAATGAATACCACTTTACCTTCTTAATTAATAGTAATAATTGGTGTAAGATTACTTCAAAGTTGAGCCTTCGCGCGTCATCTGGAAATCGCGCCTTCGAAATCGACTGTTTTCGTAGTCAATAATTCAATTTGAACAAGTTTTTTTTAATGGACTTTAAATAAAAATATATGATAATTACGATGATTGAAGTCAAAAGAAGCTAAAAAAATAAATTATGTGACCAAAATCACTTCAAAATCTCCCAAGTTCTCGATTTACGTATGAAAAATGCAACAACGCTCTTAAAAAAAATGAAGATGAAAATGTAACTTGTTATTTTAAGAAGGTTCAAGAGCGAGTTGCAAATGCCACTGGAATTTCAAGAAGAACTTTGAACAATATACTAAATGAAGTCAGTACTGAAACACACTCTAATGAAATTAAGTTCAGCACTCCAAAAAAAGGGAAACCAAAAAAGCAATTTCGTTTATACAAAATAATTAAATACGTAAACATAATGTGAATATGTTTTTTTTATTTTATTTTACCCCAACCTAAAGCCATCAGTTATAGAAAAAAACCGGCCAAGTGCGTGTCGGACCACGCACAATGAAAGGTTCCGTAGTTGAAAAGAATTTATCCCAAAAACAAACTTAGCATTGGATCCCAAAAATAATTTTTTTATGTCAAAAAATTACAAATTCACAATTTTCGGACTTTTTCCTGTACTTGTGCTGGGAGACCTTGCTTCTTGCCAAATTTCATTATTGTAGGTCAACGGGAAGCACCCTATAGGTTTTGATTTACTTGCAACAGTTGCGAGTATGAAAATGTGTCGCAAAATGCCCGTATTTTTTTATTGCGTTGACTTAGACACTTGATTTTTTTTAAACTCTTTAAGAGACAATAGACTTACGTATTAAATATTAATTTTAACTTGATATCTCCACGCGTCCTTAAGAAAAAGGGTCTTGACAGACTGACAGACTTGAAACATTTTTTTTATATGATAGAATTACAAATTAACAATTTTCGGACTTTTTCCTTTATTTGTGTTGTATGACCTTGCTTCTTAACAAATTTCATGATTCTAGAACAATGGGAAGTACCCTATAGGTTTTGATTTACTTGCGAGTACCTATGCAAAATATGTCGCATAAATGGCCGTATGTTTTTGTTGCATTGACTTAGAAGCTTGAGTATTTTAGGACTTCAAGAGACCACAGACCTACGTATTTGATATTAATTTCAACTTGATACCTCCACGCGTTCTTGAGAAAAACGGTCTTGACAGACTGACAGACAGACAGACAGACGGACAAACAAGTGATCCTATAAGGGTTCCGTTTTTTCCTTTTGAGGTACGGAACCCTAAAAATTGGTGTTTGGAGGCATGAGGAACAGGGTGTAAAGTTCACTCATCCTCCATAGAAAAGGGAGGATCCTCCGACCAGACGGGTGTTGTGTCTGGTGGGCTACTGCCCGACGGTTGATGTCGGGACGTTGTATATATGCTAATCGCGTGGTAAACTCTAATTGCGCGATGCAGGTTTGCGTGACGTCATGTCATTGATGCGTAGTTCATATGTGGCGATGTAAATGCCGCCACAGGTGTATTTTAAACAAAGAATAAAAAGAATTATCAAAAGAAGCAAATCATAATTGTTTTAACAGCTCCTAATAGATACCGGACTGTTTGTATTTCGTGCGACAGAGATAACGCTCTACGAAGCCGAAATTAGCCGATTGTCTCTTTCCAAAGGTCGATGTGCAATATTTATCGCCGGGGACTGTACTCGTTCTATTCTTATTAGCGAATTGCAGTCTACCATAACGATAACATTACGAGTTAAGGATCTTACAGACAGAGGCGATATCGCTTCGCGACGTGTCGCGTAGCGGTGTTGCGACGCGATAATATCGCAATATCGCTCGCGATATCGCCTCTGTCTGTAAGAGCCTTTATAGAAAATATATAATTACCAAATGTAAACATATAACCATAGTTTACGTTCTTATCAACAAACCGCCACCATAGAATGGCTGATTCGGGTTTTAGAGGCGGCAATTCACTTTTTTCTGAAACAACAACATAATATCATGTAGATTCTGTTTATCATTTGAAATCTGAGTGCAAAAGTGCATTTTATCCAATAACGTGTAGTTTATAAAATTGGAACCATTCTATTCAATAATTTTCTATACCGTCAGTCCACTGAAAATGTATTATCGTATATGAACATACATAATGTATTCACAAATGATGTTTACTAATGGAGAATTGAATGTTGGTCATTTTTTAGAACGCCGATAAAATTGTAAGATAATAGGTATCTTACAATTTTATCGGCGTTCTAAAAAATGACCAACATTCAATTCTCCAAAATGCAAAACAGTTTTTACTTTCATCGTACTATTTTTCTGTTGTTTTCCCAGCTGTCAAATAAATAACACCGAAAAAAATCCCGTTGGAAAGACTAGTCAGACCGTCAACCCGACCACTGGAAAACCCCATAGAAAAGTGATATTTAGTGACGAATTCTGGGAAATTTTAAAAAAATCATAAAAATTGGGTCCATGAATTTTCGCATAGGCTATATGGGGTGCTGAATTGTTGCGAATGGGTAACACGTCCTGGAAGGAATACGTCAAATTACAAGTCACCCTGTATATTGTATAATTATAGATTTTTTGAATAAAATTAACTCTTTATCCATGTTCTTTGATCGTAAATGTGCTACTTTAACCTTTTTCTGAATCTGGATTTTTATAAAGTTATGTAAATTCGTAATGCCATAGAAAGTTATTAAGTTTTCTGATCGGAGGACAACTACTAACCTTAATTTGATATGATTTTACAACTTTAGATCGTGTGTTGCGACGCAGCCCGGCCACAGTCGATTTCGTAATTTATAGACGTATCAATTAAATGTTCTTAAATTGTTCTTGCAGTACCAATGAATAGATTAAATGTACCACAAATATATCTTGTTAAAAAAGCACTTGTTTGTGGCCGGGCAGTACCGTATACGTTGCAGCCCGGCCACGTGTATATTTTCTGGTAGGATGCTCAGAATGTTCTAAAATATAAACCAAATAAATGTTCCTTTTGCGTTCTTTATTTTTTTCAATGAAATATACCAAGAAAAACGCTTATTTAAACAAGAAATGATTTCAAATAAGAATTTGCACTAAGCGCCTATAGAACTAAAATAGCACGTCTACTTATTTGTACAAAAGACAATGGGTGGATTTGGTCCAAATGTCCACCACTAACGAGACCTATGTAACTAAATAGTCCGCTAAATATAGAGTAACTTTCATTATGAAAGCAAAAAAAACATGCTGTCGTTAAAAAATTTTTTTTTTCATTGATTTTTTTGTTCAATTACTTTTCTATTTGTCACTGTCACCACCACGCGACCAGGGTTGTGAGCGATAGCACGAATTTTTGTCTCTTTTGCACCTACAGAACACAACCATACGGATCGTGCGCGCGCTATCAGCTGTTAGTCGCTTGACCCCGTTACTCTGCCTCATGTTATATGAAGGTACTAACGTATCGACGTAGGGCAGAGCACCCACATGACTCGCGACCGCACTTTGTCGACGGAGGCGCCACCGCCCGCGCCGCAGCGTAGAGCCCCGCATCCATGTATGAACGTACCTAGATTTAGTGTATCTTCATGTTCAGGTTGTTGCTGTTAGTTGCCAAGTTAACAAAAAATTATACGTACCTACTCCACTTTTGAGATGCAATGTATGGCCGCATAACTACGAAATATCTAGGCACCGCACGCGAGATCCCGGTAAAAGTAGGCACGCACGGCACTATCAGAACATAGTCTTTTGACCACATTCTGTATCGCTAGCACTGCCCACCTGTGCACACATGTGCTTAATCCTGCACCTGTTAGTAGTAGCAGTTTTAACTAATAATAATAATTAACGAAATGCCAAAAACTGTCAACGGAATCACACTATTAAAACAACAGTGACTTGCCACTCGCCCGCGATTTATCGTGCCATATAACAGTGAGTAGGATGGAGCACACACGCTAACGCGCTTCGTCAGCCATGGAGGCCTGCGCGCCGTGACCATTTACGTACGCACAGTATCATACAGTGATTCGTGATGATAGGACTATGTTCTGATAGTGCCGTGCGTGCCTGTATGTAATATTTTTTTTTAAATTTTATTTATTTTTATTTTGTTTTGTAATATTTATAAAGAATTTTAAAGTTCAAAAAATAAAATACTTTAATAATCATTAATAATATTTATTATTGATATTATGTAACAAAACTACAAAGATTTATAATAGACACATTTTGCCAAATGAGACAAACGGGTTCCTAGACAAATGCGACAGGTGAAGCAAAACTAGACTCATCGGACGGCAACTTCATTATAGATTAGTAAAATGTATGCCTAACTACCCTCTAATTACAAACTATTCAATCACTACGATTTCATAGACAGAGACAGAGATAAAACGCCAAGTAGATTGATAATAATTCATTGAGTACCTAACTGTAACTGGCTTAGTTGGTAAGAGCTCGCGGTAATCATTGTATAATCAATGATTCGATGGTTCGAACTCGTCCGGGTATGTGAAACACTTTTTGTATCGATACGTTAGTACCTTCATGTAACATGAGGCAGAGTAACGGGGTCAAGCGACTAACAGCTGATAGCGCGCACGACCCGTACGGTTGTGTTCTGTAGGTGCAAAAGAGATGAAAAATCGTGCTATCGCTCAAAACCCTGGTCCCGTGGTGGTGACAGTGATGAATAGAAAAGTAATTGAACGAAAAAGATCTGCCTAGCCTTTTCCCAACTATGTTGGGGTCGGCTTCCAGTCTAACCGGATGCAGCTAAATATCTGTATTTTACATGGAGCGACTGCCTATCTGACCTCCACAACCCAGTAACTGGGTAATACAATACCCGTTGGTAAGACTGGTTGTCAGACTTTCGGGCTCCACGAATGACAGCTGAGACCAACGGCTTAAAGTGCTTTCCGAGGCACGGAGGAGTCTCGGTATGTAAAGTTGGTCACCCATCTACGGACCAACCCCGGCAAGCGTAGCTTAACCTGACGGATCGACCCGTGCGGTTGTTATTACTTAGCCATGAGCTCCTCCGAGTAATGAAAAAAACAATGAAAATTTTTTTTTTTTTGTTTTATTATAACTTTTTACTGACAGCTTATTTTGTTTTGCTTTCATAATGAAAGTTACTGTATATTTAGCGGACTATTTAGGTACATAGGTCTCGTTAGTAGTGGACATTTGGACCAAATCCACCCATTGTCCTTTGTAAAAATAAGCAGACGTGCTATTTTAGTTCTACAGGCGCTTAGTGAAAATTCTTATTTGAAATAATTTCTTGTTTAAATAAGCGTTTTTCTTGGTATATTTCATTGAAAAAAATAAAGAACGCAAAAGGAACATTTATTTGGTTTATATTTTAGAACATTCTGAGCATCCTACCAGAAAATATACACGTGGCCGGGCTGCAACGTATACGGTACTGCCCGGCCACAAACAAGTGCTTTTTTAACAAGATATATTTGTGGTACATTTAATCTATTCATTGGTACTGCAAGAACAATTTAAGAACATTTAATTGATATGTCTATAAATTACGAAATCGACTGTGGCCGGGCTGCGTCGCAACACACCTTTAGATCGTGATTGCTAAAATTATTAGCATATGATAATAAGAAAAAAACGAAATTGTTGCTTTTAATTTTGATTTTAATTTCGAGTTTAATTTTACTTTTTAGTGATCTGATACTTATGGATATTTATCTGAAATAAATTATTATATTTGATTTTGATAGGCGTAAATAATGTTCACTTACTTTTAACACCCCAGATCTTCAAAAAATCAAAGCCTTTAGGTAAAGCTGATAAGAGTAAAACAAATATAGCCGCAACTGACGCATCTTTACATCTGCAATAAGGGGAAATAGTTATCTTCAAAAAAGTATGTATTCGCCTGAAAGAAATTATTTTAAACCCCGACTTATAAAGACACACCAGACCACACAGATTGTGTCTATATGTGGCATCCATCGTAGCTCCCAAAATGAGTGGTCCGATTAGATTGCGAAAAGACTGGCTTCTTAGGTGTGTTTCATGGAAATCTGTTCAGCAATTTTAAAAATAATCAGGTGTTTTCTAATTGGTTTCTAAAAGTTACACCCGTAAATGCCAAAAAAAGGTAATTTATTTCACTTTGTGAGTTAGTTTACTTTAGTGAAAATAACGATTAGATAAATAAGTGTAAAAGTAATGGTGGAATACAAAAACTCACAAACATACATGAACCCTGAAACATAACCCTCCTTTTTGGACAGTCGTGTAAAAACTATAGACCAATCACATTACGGTCTATAAAGTCCTTACATCCATTCTTAGCGCTAAAATTGCACACCATATTAATAGTAACTCAATTACATGTGTCTCATAGACATGACCAAAAGCCAACAGATTCGAAGATCGCGGTAGGATTATGTCGACATGTTGGATATATTACAAGAAGGTTTATGACGCGGTGCCACATACATGACTCATTAGGGTGCTGGAGTTGTACAAAGTAGACACAACTCTACGCACCTTCTTGATGTCGTGTATGGGGCAGTAAAGGACGGTCCTTCTCTATCCAGGATATCGATAGATCCAGGGGATCGATGAACTGATCAGGATTGAGCGGGGAATATTTCAGGGCGATATTTACATTGAAACTTTTGCCCCCAACAATAATTTGCAACTGATGGAGTTACTGAAAGTAACAAAATACTTCAGTAGCGCCATCAGGATGGAATTTGGTGTGGACAAATGAGCGGTCATGCATGTAAAGCGAGGGGGATTATGGAATCCGTGGGAACCCAACTCTCAGATTCCATACACCTTAGATACCTCTTCTCAACCGAAACCTACAAGTATTAGGGTATGTCGGAAGCGCCCAACGCTGTCATCAATGTTACTGATATGAAGCATTCCTTGAAAGAGCCTTTTGAAGAAAGTATTTAATAGTCTTCTATCAACCGAAAACAAGGTTGCGCGCCTTCAACGGTTGAAATGAATTTCTTTCGCTTATAATGTGACAGTTTTGTCCCCATTACAATTCAAATGATAACTGTTAATCGTAACTCGTGATGTTTCATTGCGAAACAAAAAAATATTCAATACTACCCTCAAATTATTTCGTACGTCCTTATTTTATTTATAATGAGTTTATGTTTGCACCAACTTAAATATCTTTATAATGTAAGTTTACTACTGATTAAATAAATAAATAATAAGCACACATTTTTAAAAGAACCTCACCTGACAGTAGAAACTACCTACGCTAAGAAAGAAGATTTTATTTTTTTAAATTTTGTGAACTTCAATATATCTACATTATAAATATTAAATAAAAAATATTAATAAAATCTAATTTGAATTGTAATGGTGACAAAACTGTATGTCTCTGTACCTAGCGACTGATCATGCCCTGCGTTTTAACGAATACATTAAATAATTACATCTATATTTGTTCTATCGAAATATGCATAGTACGCAATTTTTTTTTTTAAATCTATATTTAATTACGGGGTTTTTGCTATAAAGAATATTTCACCCCGATTATTGAATACAATACTTATTATAAACTTATAGTATAAAATATAATAAACTAGTCTACCCGCAACCTTGTACCCGTAATAATAATATGATCTATTATAGAAGCCTACATTAAAACTACTGTCAAAAGCTTGACGTCTTCGGACTCCAATACGATCACATTCCGTCAAAATGTGATGCACATCTTCTATGACTCCACAGACAGTACAATTGGGTGAATCAACTTTGCGCATCATATAACCAAAACTATTGAGTGGAACGTGGCCGGATCGAAGTCTCAAAGCCATCACAACTTCTTGCCTGTTCATCCTGCCCTCGCTGAACCAAAGCATACGTGGAAGAGATGGTTGAATCGTTCTGTACCAAATGCCCTTCGTTAAAGACCTTTTATCAAAATATTCTGACCAAGATTGAATACATCTGTCTCTAACTAGGGGTAAAAGCTCAGTATGCCATGGAGGACAAGCATAAAATTCCCCATCAGACGCGGCTTCATTTGCCAAACGATCAACCACCTCATTACCATCCAGTCCATAGTACGCAATTTGTTCCGTTTTATTTTTTATAAAAAATGACTTCTTCTATAACAGTTAGCCAGCGATGTACTTTTAAATTACGCACTTTAAAAAAACAAAATATAGATAGGCGATTAGTTCTACATTAACTCTAATTACTTATCTACTTTGTACTTATAAAATTCATTACATTAAATTAAAAAAGACAATACAAAGAAGTAAACCTAGTGATGTATTTCTAAGTAAATGAATTTCTTTCGCTTGTAGTGACCTACACAGTCATTAATAACATACGAGCGCATCACACGTCCGGCCGCGGCCACAGCGCGCAGCGCACTGAGCGACCGATAGGGAGCGCGCGCGGCGCGCGCGCCGCTTGCGTGGGTGCCCCCCGACTGCATGCGGCACCTCTAACGTCCGCGCCTGCTCTGGCGTTCGTATCGAGCGAGACAACATCCCAGCGTCGAAGATCATCGAATACTGACGGTTGAAGCCGTGCTATCATTTACGTGTCGCGCGCGCGGTGCGGCGCGTGGCTGACGTCACACTCGGAGTGTCTCGGCGCCTCTCTGACGTCACACTCGGCGATTTCCTAACCTGATCGCCGATTGGCTTTACCACCTCTTAATTTTTCATGTAACCACCACTTCATTGTATGTTTCCCTACATGGTATATAAGGCGATGTTTCATAGCAATAAATTCGTTACTATTACTATTCGCAATTGCCTTTTACTTACGACCGACCTCTAAAGTGGTGACCCCGACGTGATACGACGAAGTTATGCCCGACCCAAGTGAAAAACCGCAAACCACGCTGTCTGAAGAAGATATAGACGATCGAATTTTCGGTATGATCGAGGCACTAACGAAAGAGGTCGCAGCATTGAAAATTGACAGATCGCGTAACTACCACCGAGGACCGCAGCGAGGCAGGTACCGTTCAAGATCTCGTTCCAAGTCCGCCAATCGTGACACGTCGATTTGCTATTTCCATCGCAAGTTTGGCAAGGAGGCGTTTCGCTGTCGGAGGCCCTGTAACTTTGCAAGCAAGACGAATACGAGCCAGGAAAACTAAACCCGACTTTGGCCACGTCGGGAGCCGAAGTCAACGACGTAACCCGACACCGTCTTTTCATAAAGGAGCTGGGAACTGGTCTGCATTTTCTCATCGATACCGGCGCGAACGTCTCAGTATTACCCGTCAAGAGGGTACGCAGAGAAAAAGTGACGCCGACCGAATATCTCTACGCCGCCAACGGTTCACGAATACCCTCATATGGGGAACGCACTATGACGTTGAATATCGGACTACGTCGACCATATATCTGCAATTTCGTCGTCGCCGAAGTGACCAGACCGATATTGGGGGCTGATTTCCTACATAAGCACCAACTTACGGTAGATATTCACGGACGAAGGTTAACAGACAAAGAAACAGGCCTATCCGTTGTCGGTTGCGTAACGTCAACGTCAGACTCCAGCATCAACACCGTAGATGACCAGCAACCATACCATGATCTGCTCGCAAAGTACCCAGACATCACCCGACCGAATTTGAAGCTCTGTCACAGCGAGGTGGAACACCACATACAGACTACCGGGCCACCATTATATGCGAAATCACGCCCTCTGCCACCGCACAAGTACAAGGCAGCCAAGGCAGAATTTGACGTCATGATTGAGCAAGGTATTTGTCGGCCGTCGAAGAGTCCTTGGGCCAGTCCAATACATCTTGTCCTGAAGAAGGATGGCAAGTACAGAGTTTGTGGAGATTATCGTCGATTAAATACAGTTACCGTGCCAGACAGATACCCCATTCCAAGGCTGCATGATTTTACCTACAACTTGCTGGGGAAGAAATTCTTCTCCATAATCGACATGAAGAAGGCCTATTATCAAGTGAGAACTCGCGAAGAGGACATTCAGAAGACTGCCGTTATCACACCATTCGGGTTATTCGAATTCCCGAGGATGTGCTTCGGTTTGCGCAACGCTGGGCAAACTTTCCAACGTCACATAGACAATGTTCTACGGGGACTCCCAGTTTTCCCATTTGTCGACGATATTTTAGTGGCGTCTGAAACAGAGGAACAGCACAGAAGAGAACTAGAAGAAGTATTCAGAAGGCTTAACGACCATGGGCTACAACTAAATGTAGCTAAGTGTACATTCGGCCAACAATCACTCAACTTTTTGGGATACACTATAACTACCGAAGGAATTAAGCCAACTGACGAGAAGGTAGAAGCAATAAAATCATACCCTCGCCCAGAAACAGTCCAACAATTACGTCGATTTTTGGGAATGATAAACTTTTATCGTGAGAATATCCCACATGCCGCCGAGTATCAGAAAGAGCTCAATGTTTACCTGAAAAATTCTAAGAAAAACGACAAGACGAAAATTAATTGGAGCGAGACAGCGATACAGGCGTTTGAAAAATGCAAACACGACATCACCAGCGCTGTATTGTTGTCATACCCATCGTCAACAATACCTTTCGTGCTCATGACCGACGCGTCCGACACCTGTGCAGGGGCGGTACTTCAACAAAAAAGTCAAGGCCATTGCAGACCGCTCGGATTTTTTTCCAAGAAATTCAACGACGCCCAAAGGAAATACAGCACGTATGACAGGGAGCTCACGTCTATATACATGGCAGTACGTCACTTTCGCCGGATGATAGAAGGCCGTGACGTCACCATATTGACGGACCACAAACCCCTCACCACTGCACTGCGAGCGAACTACAAAGATGAAACTCCGAGGCGCACCAGATATTTAGAATATATCAGCCAGTTTGTTACCGATATCAAACACGTAACGGGCAAGGATAACTGTGTCGCAGACGCCATGTCACGAGTGGACACAATCTCATGTCCAACACCGATAAGCTACGACGAATTAGCAAAGTCACAAAAACAAGATGGGGAGCTCAAGCAACTCATGAAAAGCGACAGGTTCATATTCAAGCCAATAGCACTGCCCGGTTCGACTACCCAAGTCATATGTGAAATGTCAACAAAGTACCCTCGCCCGTACCTACCGCCACGATACAGAAAGCAAGCTTATCAAGCGATACACGACCTAAATCACCCCGGCGTAAGAGCGACCAGAAGATTAACTATCACACGTTATTTCTGGTTGACCATTAAGAAAGATGTCACAGACTGGGCAAGGGCTTGCGACCAATGCCAGCGAGCGAAAGTTCATCGCCACACCAAGGCACCAGTATCCAGTTTCACGCCAGCAGACCGCTTAAGTCACCTGCACATTGACATAGTCGGCCCTTTACCAACTTCAAACAACTGTCGTTATATACTTACGATGATCGACAGAGCAACGAAGTGGCCAGAAGCTCAACCAATCGAGGACATAACGGCAGAAAAAGTCGCAAACACGTTGTATGACACATGGATTGCAAGATTTGGTTGCCCCGCGACCATAACAACAGACCAAGGCAGACAGTTCGAATCCGAACTATTCCGAAAGTTAATGCATCGCATGGGAATCCAGCACGTCCGAACTACGGCGTATCATCCCCAGTCGAACGGTTTGGTGGAACGCTGGCACCGCACACTAAAAGCATCACTCACTGCAAGATTAAATTCAACGAACTGGACGTACGAGTTACCAACTGTATTACTTGGTCTTCGCGCCGCATACAAGACAGACATCGGCGCCAGTACTGCGGAATTATTATTCGGAAGAACATTACGCCTGCCAGGTGAATTCTACGGTGAATCAAGCACAACATGCAACACGTTATCGCACTTCACGAATAATCTTAGCGAAGCATTGAGAAAAGCACAGGTGCAGCGCGAAGCCAACAAAAGCACAGCCGTTTTCATTCACGGCGATCTGTATAAATCAACACATGTATACGTACGCAACGACGCTGTACGCAAACCGTTGACACCTACCTATAACGGTCCGTATCGCGTCATCGATCGCACAGATAAGTACTTCACCGTTCAGCTGGAGAATAGAACATCTAACATATCCATCGATCGACTGAAGCCCGCATACCAGTGCAACGAGGAGCAAGCAGATGAGGCACCTGTCACCTTCAGCTACGTCACTAAATCCGGCAGGACATCAAAACCTCCTGTACGCTTCGCTGAGGGGGGAATAATGTAGTGACCTACACAGTCATTAATAACATACGAGCGCATCACACGTCCGGCCGCGGCCACAGCGCGCAGCGCACTGAGCGACCGATAGGGAGCTTGCGTGGGTGCCCCCCGACTGCATGCGGCACCTCTAACGTCCGCGCCTGCTCTGGCGTTCGTATCGAGCGAGACAACATCCCAGCGTCGAAGATCATCGAATACTGACGGTTGAAGCCGTGCTATCATTTACGTGTCGCGCGCGCGGTGCGGCGCGTGGCTGACGTCACACTCGGAGTGTCTCGGCGCCTCTCTGACGTCACACTCGGCGATTTCCTAACCTGATCGCCGATTGGCTTTACCACCTCTTAATTTTTCATGTAACCACCACTTCATTGTATGTTTCCCTACATGGTATATAAGGCGATGTTTCATAGCAATAAATTCGTTACTATTACTATTCGCAATTGCCTTTTACTTACGACCGACCTCTAAACGCTTATAATGTTACAGTTTTGTCCCCATTACAATTCAAATTAGATTTTATTAATATTTTTTATTTAATATACAGTAGAAACTACCTACGCTTAGAAAGAAGATTTTGTTTCTCAAAATTTTGTGAACTTCAATATTAAATAAAAAATTTCAATATTAAATACAAATATTCCCGTTAGAGGTTTTTTCCGCCAGACGCTTTAAAGATCGCAAAAAATTATGTCATCTTACTCATAGTTAGTTTGAGTCTTAATTTTTATCTAATGATACATGCAGCCAGACTAATCATCTGCCAAACATCCCCCAGACAATATTAAAATACCGCTGGTAGATGAGCGCTAGCGTGGTAATTAGATTATTTGTGTCTATCCCATACGTTTTGTTAATCAGAAAATTAGTAAGGTCTGGCATCTCTGGGATCTTGCTATAAATATATAAGTATATAAATCAATTTTCTAAAAATTTACAAAATGATAAATTATTACGCTAGTATTGTTGGTTGTTCTGCGTCTTGAGTATACTGAGCCCATCCTGACATCCACATGTTCGAGCGGAAAAATACACAGACCAAAAAAAGACTCGAAAAAATGATGGAATACTGCAACAAAAAGTATTAATGAGTCATTGAGAAGAAATTATGGTAAAAAAATAAAATCAACAGAAAGTAGTGTATGAGTACAGTCACATTGTACTTAAGCAAGATTCAATAGCAATTTTGTCCTAAAGTATTTATAGAAAATACATGGCAAATCAGGGCTCCACGGTTAAAAAGTCACCCGGAACGAAAAGCGCAGAATGTCCGAACGTCAAAAAGTTACCCGGAACGAACGCGTGACAGTGGCCGCGTTCCGGCTCTTACTTTTTTATTTTTTGGAATTTTTTGACCATCATTCTTATATTGACCGAAAGCCATTGAAATTCCTGATATTTTGGTTAGATGACGTTGGTTGCAGTAGACATGATAAATTATTGAGTTGCATATCGCAGCGGGGCGCGCGGGGTGACGTTTTGACCGAGGTTATTATTCGTATTTCAAAACTTTGGAAGCGCAATGGTAAATTGCACCATGACCTGACATTGTCCTCTTTATTCATAAACGTTGCTTATATTTTAAGAGACGTTTAAAGACGTTTAATTCAAAAATGAATAATCAAACAGCCGCTTGTCATTACTTAACTATAAGCAACTTTTATTAAATAAAACCCTTTATATCCGGGTAGTACGATCCGTGGATAATTTATTAGTAATTTCTGACCTCCGGGCGGGTGAAGCCGCGGGCAAAATCTAATTAACATGTATACAACGTGTTGCTGCAATCACGACATTAACGTACACGCGTCATGCAGTTCCGCGTTTTCGTTTTATAAAGACATTTTAATTTCATTAATTTTATTTATTGATTCATTTACAATTTTATAACATAGCATCTTGGAGCAAGCTGTAGCGCAGAGATGAAATTAAAACGAACGAGAAAAAAAGGGTCCGCCACTCGAGTTGTTCTCTGGGGGTTTTACAAAAAATCCATTCACAGCATCTGGGTCAGTATATAACGATGAACAAAAAAAAAAGTTTTCAGTCAACAACCCTTTACCAGCTGACATAGAACAATAGCTTCATGAGTCGTTTGCATTTTGGTTATTATTTTATTATTTAGTTAGTTTGAAATAATGTTTTTTTCAATTTATTAATTATTTTATCTTGTTATAATTTTTATGATCACTGACCACTAGGTCTACCTGTGTCTTTAATTAATGTCGCTATAGCGGCCGCACGTTGTATGTCGCAGGTAACTAGCTTAATAATCAAGCTAGTTAATTTAAAACCCATTTATACCTACCGTTTCATGTAGACTGACATGGGGTGGTATGGTGGCCTTGTCTCTCCCAAGAAGCTTCTTCAATTCAGTCGTCTCATCTACTGACATGCCTTTGGAAGCCCTGTAAGAATAATATTAATAATCAAAAAATGTCATGATTTCCTAAATCAAACTTAAACTAATCTAACAAGGCCGTAAGATCAATCGTAGTTTAAACCACCGAAGAGAGTTTAATCTTACCATAATTCACATAAAGACATGAATAATAATGGTAAGAAAGCCCATGACCAAAATTTTTGTATCATCGTTTCTAAAATCTGATTTAGGTACATTTCACCAACACGTCAACTTATGTTAGGTACTCCATAATTTGAGGTTTTTTCTAGTTTTATCTTAGACGTTACTGATTTCCGAGCAGGAAATGAGCATGTCCTTTACGTTATACCTAGGTATATTGTGAGCCGTGAGACATAAAAATAGGTAATCATAGTGATGGTTCATAAGGACTATGATTATGTATGGTTTACGTTAATTTGTCATCATGAAAAATAATTACTTGTGCTTTACATAACAATAAACGTCAATTAAGTCAGCGAAATTGATAGTGACACTGTTAGCCTTTTCAAACAAATAATATTTGTCTATAATTGTTATAATAGATCAGGTACACTTGCGCAAATGTACTCTTGCGCAAATGGATACTTGCGCAAAAGATACTTGCGCGATTCTGAAAATATTTTTCCTGCAATTTGAACTTTGCAATTTGTGTCGCTAATTTTGACTAACATTTATTACCTAGGTACGCACGGCTACAGATCAAGCTAAGTATACATTTTCAGTATAAGCTGATCTCGCATTGTAGGTATAGGATTTCCTTACAATGAGAGGTCACTGTAAACTGGAAATGTATAGCTTGATGTGTAGCCGTGTGTACACTAAATACAGCCTACAGGCTATCAGAAGGTTATATCAATAAATATTAGGCGATAGAGTTTTATTGTGCTGCTCGGTCCTGGCTGACCTTTATATTTCGCTCTAATCTATACAACAATAAGTTGCATCTTCACCTAAGTGAATCTGTGCATTTGCTAAAGACGAACGTACTCGTACATGATTTACCCAATCTCACGATAATACGGTCATGCGTGGTAGGTAACTAGGTAGTTCCCATTTATTCTATGAAACATGACGTCATCGGACAAAATGAGACTTTTTTTTTTATTTCTAGAATTTCACCCGTGCTCACTCTTTAGTGACGTCACGGCATCGATGTAATACCCTATGAGATGTGCCCTCAACCTACTTACGCGAAAAGTGTCCCTCTTATGGAGAGAGACATCGCACACTTCGATTAATTTGCTCATTCGTCACAGTTTGCGACACATCGTAGGAACTTTCTTGTTTTTTACACAAACAGCTGAATAAAAATGCCTTCTTGTGCCTTCAGAAAATGTACCAACAATTTTAAAAAGTCACAAGTTTAAGATATTACTTACTTTCCATGTGTAAATACATTTTTTGTTTAAGATTTCTAAAATAAATATTATGACGGATTATACGTCCGGGAATGGAAGATCCCGGTGAATAACAAAAAATGACGTTCCCATGACAACAAAATATAAAATATGGTAGTGTAGCTTTGACAAAAAAAGTTTTAAATTTATTTAAATGTAGGAAGTATGGAGGTTACATGAAATTTTAAAAATTGTCTTATTTTATCCGATGACGTCATGTTCCATATAACAATTGGGATCTGCCGGTCATGCTAATAAATAAGATTATTATTTAACTTACGAGTCAACAAGTAGCATGTGGTAGACTAAATTAATAATAAACATAGCAAAAGCTACAGGAAACATGAACGCCGAATATTGTAGGTAGTTAAATACATCTGCGTACTGTTGGCCAACCGGTGCTAACCTGCAAATAATAAAACAGGTGATGAACCAAAAATGACGGAATAAACAAAAATCTTTTATACCCGGTGTCTGAGGTTTTTACACGGAGTTTATCTATTCGATAGTGATTATTGGAACAATATCGTGTTTCTGAATACTGCGTTAGTATAGTCGAGTGAATTACTATCGAAGATTTATCTGAGGAACTCAAAAACCGAGCATATGGAAGGACTTCGCATGGATAATTTTGTCGAATCAAATAGCTATTGAGAGTAACTCCGTTTAACAATTCTTCAGAAAACAGGCATTATACGCGGATTTTAAAACATGAAACAACCATGAAGCTTGTTTTTTTCGTTCACTGGCTGACTCTAAGCAATGCTGATTACAGTTTTTAAAATATACGTACTCTTGAAAACATCCCCGAAAGAGAATATTCACGGTCGAAGAATGCATAATTGCAGTACCACCTGAAAATCATAGAACAGTTATTATTAGGAATATTTATTTTTAATTTATTAAATTATAAAATGAACGAAAGACGTACACGAACATGAATTACTCAAATTAGCAAGGAAATTATTCGAAACCTACGGAAAGATGACCGAAAGTAACAGTTTATATTTGAAACCTACAATTATACAAAAAACTGGAGCAATTAAGAAAGCTTTTGAGTAGCTAAAAAACCGGCCAAGTGTGTGTCGGACCACGCACAATAAAAGGTTCCGTATTTTTAAAAGAATTTATCCCAAAAACAAACTCATTGTAATCCCAAAAAAACATTTTTTATGTCATAATATTACAAATTAACCATTTTCGAAATTATTCCTTTACTTGTACTGCTTGCTTCATGACAAATTTCATTATTCTAGGTAAACGGGAACATGTGCGAGTGGTGTGAGGGCCACTTTATTAAAACACTTTGAAAATATGCTTAGGATTTAGTGAACATTCCCAAAGAATTGTGAAAGTTGGAATCAGATTTTGTGAAAGTCAACTTTGCGAGATATGTGGGCCCTCAGTTCTCACATAGAGGATTGAGAGCCCACCTGTACCTGATATAAACTATGGACACTACAGAAAAAGTCTTTAGGCCGAAATCTATTAAGTTAATACCAAACAAAATTTGTTAAAACAAGATATTATCGCAAAACACTGTCCTATTTAGTATATCTTTGGCTTAGATTTTGGCATAAAGATTTTTTCTGTAGTGTCCATAGTTTATCAGATACAGGTGGGCCCTCAATCCTCTATGTGAGATCTGAGGGCCCAACTTAGACCGTGATGCCGTGCCGTGATCAATGTATGGGAGAACATGTTTTTTAACTACAATGTTGTTTATTTTTGGAATAAATTCTTTTCAATTCTTCATTGTGCGTGCTCCGACACGCATTTGGCCGGTTTTAGGGTTCCGTACAAAAATGGTAAAAAGGAACCCTTATGGTGTCACTCAGTCTGTCTGTCTGTCTGTCACAGCTGGATATTTCAAGAACTACTAACGCTATCAACTTGAAATTTGGTACAGATTTAGATGACGTTTACCCAACTATTTTGCAATTAAGAAAGAAATAAAAATATTTATATTTTTTTTGCAAAAGGGACTGAAAGGGGGTCTTAAAAATTATAAGTGGGGCTATTATGGCATGTGGGATATCATATGAAAGAGCGCTATTTGCACATTCTCAAATCTTTTTTTTCTTTTTTTGATTTCACATAGTTTTCGACTTTTGATGAAAAATGTAAAAAAAAATACCGTTCCCCCCTTTATCTCCGAAGTTGGCAAAGTGAAAAATCTGAAATTATTCTATGTGATAGAAGTTTATGTAAAGATTACAGGAAAAATAAAACGATGTCTCTAAATAGCACACTTTTTTAGAAATCGGAACGGAACCCGCGGTGCGCGAGTCCGACTCGCTCTTGACCGGTTTTTTGTTATTTAAGTGTACGCCATGCTACAAACATTTTGTAAAATAAAAGAAGCTTAATTGGTTAGTAAGGAGGCTTAATTGGAATAAGGTCTCCGTTTACCAACATTCAAACCACCGGTTAGGTATTTAAAGAGTTTGTTTTTGTCAAAGGAGAATGGGCGCTTTTGTATGGGCTCCGTCCCCAGACTGTTTCAAGACTGTATCAAATTGAGCGATACGTCATTTTAAAGCTTATTAGAATGGCTTTATTATATTCTATGACAACAACCACCGCACTCTTGCAGGAGAAGACCTACGACTGAAACATTTTTTTTCAAAAAAATGTGATTTTCGCTTATTTTACCATCGTCCACCTCTTTTGCAGATATCCTGGAGTATGCCTATCTATTCAAAGTGCGATGGAGCGAGATATGATCGAAGTCTTAACATATGTGTCCTCGAGGTTATGACAGTTAGCTTATGCCATCAACAACGAAACTCGTGCAAAGAAGATACTATGAATCTTTTTTTTTCTTAATATCATTATGTTTAGCATAGACAGTTTTTCGTATATACCTATTACTTTATATAGCGTTCTTTGCGATGCAGCTACTAATCTTGTGTTTCGCGTTTATCGCCACACCTACACACTTGACTTTTTAACTTTTCCCTACCTCCGTATCTCTACGTTGACTTCATGGTGGGGCTTGCGCGCTCCGAACTCTAAGTCTGTGCCGGTAGAATTTACTTTGCCGAAACAGGTCTAGGGTGCGGAGCCAGACCAAGAGAGATACAAAAAACCGCAGGGCGGCGTGTGGCGAGCTGTTGGGAAGTAGCGACCCCTCCGACCCTATCTCCCGGGAGAAGTCTTGTTCCTCACCTCTGGCTTACCTTTATTGACCGGCTGGAGTGAACACTGACGGAAGCAGAGCTCCCACCTCATTCTTGTCTTTATTGGGCGGCTTGAGTGGAGATTCGCAAGAGCAAACGTGCTCGGAGGAAGGAAGTATTCCAGTAAGTGCTTGTAGGGATCTTGACTTGACCATCTTCCGGGCTCTGGGATTGTTCTGAGAGCCGTGGAATACCTCTCCACTCCTCAAGCACCTCAGGACATGTTGCACCCTTGTCGCTACGTCACTATGTGCTAGCGACAGTTTTCGGGGGGCCATTATTGAGTGTGCAAGTCACCCCCTGCCATTTCATCTGTGTATTGTATAAAAAACATTGGTCAGGCAGGGGCCATAGTCTTTCCATTGTTCTAGGTAACCATTCCACAGCCACTCAAACCCAAAGCCCAATATATTTTGTTTCCATGTTCTGCAATAGTCCTGCACCAACCAGGGGATGTCCTTGGGTGCACTTACATAGTGCATACAGGGATAATAGTCGGTTGGTGTCTCCTCATAATTTAAAATTGTCTTAGGGGCGTCTGCGAGTTGACTTTGGTCCCTCGTACACGGTTCATCACAACACAACGTATCCAATACCTTTGCAACCATTCAAGCTAGCCAAAATCAAAGTAAAAGCAGAGGAGTCAAGTCCATTTAGCGTGCCGAAGTCAAAATATTCAGTGTCGAACCGATGAAGGAGGAAATGATGCATGCGACGTGCGTATCGTAGGGCAATATAAATTAACCGAACTATCATTACAATACAAACCATTGACAGCCGACAGAATGAAAAAATAAAATCACAGACCAAACACTACTAGTATTGTCATATATCAAAGTGTATCAAAGTGAGAGGAATTTTGTAATGAACAAAAATAAAGCATGGCATTTGGAAAGTACTACCTCAAACTTAGTTTGGGGTAGAGTATTTGAGGAGCAATACGGTTTAAAAAGGTTTGGTTAAAAAAGTACGCCTGGACACTTAAGCGGTTAAGTGAAAACAAACGAGTACAATACAATAGTCAGCTGTAAAAAAATTGTTCATTGTCTTTATCCCTCTCGCCTCCATAATTTTTATCTCGTTCGGGTTCACCCGCCCTCTGACGTTCTTCACCCTGATGCGATGACGCCTCTAGCCTTTTGTGCACATGGTTATACTTGCTACGTTACTGTAGAAGCTAGAAATAATATTTAAAAAAATAAAATTAAAATTATTCATGGTTCCTTCCCTGCACGAGTTTCGTTGTTGGTGTAATACAATAAAATAAAGCTATTGTTATGACCTTTAAAATGACGTATATCACATCTTGATACACCACTGGGGACGGACCCGCCCATTCTCCTTTAGAATGAAATTTGACATTAATCGACTGTTTACCTAACCGGTGGTTTGTATGTTGGCGAACACATGCCTAAATTGCTTTTCTTTTTATTTATTACTAGCTTCTGCCTGCGACTTCGTCCGTGTGATTTCTTGTCGACCCACCCCGTCGCATCGCATTGCTTGCCCGTGCTATTACTTCGTTTTTGTTTAGCATTCTTTCTGACTTTTTATCTTTTTGCTCGGCTCCTAAGGGTCCTAGTATGATTTAAATAGTCTATAGCCTTCCTCAAGAATTGTGCTAACAAATGCAAAAATAATGTATGAAATCCCACGGAGTTTCAGAGATTAGCGCGTTCAAACATACAAACAAAAACACAAGCTCTTCATCTTTATTATTAGTAGGTATAGATATATCAAAGCGACTTGACCAGCTGTACTTTTAATTACAAACGGTCAGTCAAAATTCAACTTAGGACCACATAACACTAAACTAGATACTTGATTAAAACCTAGAAAGCTGCAATTTTGCACAGAGGTTCCCTTTGTAATGTAGACAAGGAATAAGGAAGAATTTCCCGGTAGTATACGTTCCCGTGGGATATTTTCCGACATCCACGCCGGCAACGCCGTGGGCAGAAGCTAGTGTAAGTATACTTTTGTAATATGAATACGTACCAATTCCCGAAGAGGTTTGAATTGCGTTATTAACTATATCACGCATAGCATTGAAGTCAGGACCTTTCTTTCCCGTCTCCTGAAACCCAAAAGATTCATATCTACACTGTCGAAACTATCGAGCAGCTGGTGGCTAAGTAAGGAGCTCGTGGATAAGTAATTACAGCCGCACGAGTCGATCCATCAGGTTATGCTAGGCTTTCCGGGGTTGGTCAGTGGATGAGCGACCATCTTTACATACCAAGACTCCTCCGTGCCTCGGAAAGCACGTTAAGCCGTTGGTCCCGGCTGTCATTCGTGGATCTTTGACAGTCGTTAATTATCCAGTTACTGGTTTGTGGAGGTCAGATAGGCAGTCACTCCATGTAAAATACTGGTATTCAGCTGCATGCGGTTAGACTGGAAGCCGACCCCAACATAGTTGGGAAAAGGCTAGGCAGATTGATTGACTGTCGAAACTATCGAGTACGAACCTAAGAGAGAGAGGTATCGAGTCTAGAGTACCTTTAGAAAGCACGGTGTGACGGTGTGCGATTTTGTACATACATAAAGTCACGCCTTTTTCCCATGGAGGTAAGCAGAAACTGCGTTTTTATCTTGCAGTATATCAAGTTAACTAATACTTTAGTTAAGAGGATACATTGAGGCGTCGTTTAGCAAATTGTAAGTGAAATGTCGTCATGGACGTCAAGTTTGACGCGCGACACGCGCACCGGAACGAAACAGACTTCGTTTAAATGTATATTTATGACAAAATGCTATATTTAAATAAATTTTTAGCTTAATAAGTTTCTAACATATTTAAATACCTTCGATTTAAAGCAAATTTTACTGCACAATAGGCACAAAATGTACTTACGGCTAATTTTCCATATGCATTACTCATAACCTGTGTGAGGGTATATGTCGCTATTAGCCGACTACTGAACATCGAAAGAAAGAATGCCGCAATACTACATTTGAACACCATTCTAAAAAAAAAAAGTACGTTTTGATACAAGTGAGGAAAATTTATCAGTGCGCTTGATGGTAACATCAGGCGCTATGTATTGCATTGTATTGTATTGTATTGCTGCCCTTGAGCAAAAGGTTAGATATAAGAAATCAGCTCAACACAGGCCAGAGTGTTGACTAGTAACAACCTCGTTAAAGTCGGCCTCGGTACTGTCCGGACTGGTTCCACTTGATTCAGATTTGAGAAGCAGCTCTCTTTAGGAGGAGGAGAATAGAAAATATTCTAGGAAAGTGATAAGAGACTGAGAGATCGAAGCATCCAACACACATACCACACACTGCAGTCCAGAATAGAGTTTCAATTCGTGATGAACGGTGCAGGGCTGGACAAACAGGGACTCGCAAACCCGAAGATTTACATGAACCGGAGTAAATTCAGGGTAAAGCATCACATAATAATTATTAAACTATTTGTAAAATTGTGAGACTGAAATAGGTAGATACTCGATACTCAATAGCCGCGCTTAGGAGCGTACTTCGCTAAATACTTCGCTAAATCAATACGGACTCAATAGATCGCGTCCCGATAGTCCGTAAATCGGAGAAATATTAAATCAGGATTTTTTTTTTTTTTGCAAAGCCGGTTGTTTTAATCACGAGAATTGTGTAATGTCTAAATGTTGACATTGTAAAGCACTATTTAACAATAGTACAAATGATAGTACCTATTTATAGAATTCTTACTTTGATAGAAAATACTCACTTCGTACTTTATACGCGTCGTACTCGGTGTGGCCTAGTCCATAAAAAAGGTTGCGCATACTTATTCTAGTAAATACGTCTCATGTCTACTTTAGAGTAGACAAGGTCTACACACGTAGTACGTACTTAGGTACTTACTTTTTCCCAGAATACTGTGTACTGTCTCCTCTACATAAAAACCATAAAGCTAAGCGTTTATCCACGCCTGAATTATTGAGCAGTACTATTAGCCATCCAGATAATACGAACAGCATAATATTCTCCTGTAAATTAAAGTATTGTTTATTCATAGGAAACGGAACGGAAACGGACGAATGGTCTCACTGGAAACGGATTATTTCATAACAAGCTGGTGAAAAATCTGATGCAAGGTAATGTCCTGGTAATGGGAATAACAGATTGCTAAATGTTGTAATAATTTATGAATATTAAAACAACTTACGTTATTGAAAGCTTTGACATTCGCGGCGGAAGCTCTTATACCACACATGGGAATCACAAATACAGGAATAAGTGATGTGATGGGGACCGAAACTGGCTGCCACAGGTAGAACCATACCATCGTTAACCACATAATCTCAAGTTTTAAAGTTGGCTAAAACAAAAGTATTGCTATAGTAATACTGAATTACCACCATACATACACTTAGATTAACGAGGAATTGCCAAGTTTGAAGTTCCTAAACTGAAGGATGGAATTTTTCATAGGTACAAAATAATATATATCACATCGACAAGCGTTGATTTTAGAAAATCATTTCGTACGTTTCCACTATTTGACTGGCTATTTGTACCAATTTTCGAGTTAATCGAAGCAAGGTACTTACTGGGGCCCCCCTTTCACTCAATAAGGGCTGATTTACGAACAATCCAAAAACAAGTTACATTTCTTAATTTAATGTTAATATTATTGACTAGAACTTTAAAAATTTCAACACCACTTCCACCCCTTTTTGAAAGGTAGTTTTCGAAAATTATATCGAAAAGTACCTTTCGACATATATAATTACGATTTTATCATTTATTTAGGTCAATAAGTACCTATTCAGGGCAATTTTCAAGTTTAATGATCAAAGGAATAAGATTTTTCAAATCAACTGTCTTCCCTTTTACCATGACAGGCCTTGTTTTTAAAAAATGGTTTCGATACGTATCCATTGTATGACTTACACATTATTAACATACCCATTTTCGAGTTAATTGAAGCAAACAGTAAAATCCACCCCTTAATAATAACCCTTCTCGACAATAAGGTACATCAGTTCTGAGAATAGTGGTGTGCCTGGAACTAATTTCATTTCCAAATGTTAAATTTTTAAATATAAATATATATACGAAACACACGGGGGTCGTGATTGTGACGGAATATCTTTAATTTTGTTTCGCCTATAGTCCCCATCCGCCATGTTCGTACCGTCTGATAAGGAACTTTGTTCCAAAAAGTGAGAACATTGCAACCATGACCATGAATATTTAGGTATTTGTATACTTACATTAAATCTTTCTACTCGGGGTCCTAGTATACATAATGGTACTAATACGCCAATTAAACCCTTGTAGTTGTTTTTCGCCATATTTTTAAATCGTCTGCCAAAACCTCCGATTGGTGTTTTTTTAGGTTCATCTTTTTTGCTAAAAACATAATATTGTTTAATTATATTTTAATAATGGCTGCAAATGCTCCAGCAATGCATTAACTCTTCAAATAGATCAAGGTTGTTTTAACGTTAACCATCTAAATTGAATGAGCCCTAAGGCCTCTTTGTTCAATAACTTTTTGTCGCTTTCAAAATCTAGATTGAGATGTTTTACAATATTACATTCGGTTCTCCGATAAATTAAAGTCTTTAATCAAGGTGACGAACATAACTTTGGATGTGATTGTACATTAGTTTACATAGACTAACAAAAACTCTACACAATGATGATGAGAATGATTAGATTATGAACATAAATTGTAAGAGAAAAATACCCAAGAATGTTGAATGTTGTAGTAACAGTCAATCTTACGTCAACAGTAAGTGATACTTGAATACGAAATCCGACCTTACTACCACGAAATAGTAATGTACGAATCTCAAAATCAAATCTGCATATTTGTAATTGTGTAGCACTACAAATAGTTTTGGCCCCCTATTATCTTCTTCATGGTTCATGTAGTCTCGTTACGGGTAGTCAGAATCCCAAAAAGTCTGACAACCAGTCTTACCAAGGGGTATGAGACTTGGTTGTGGAGGGCAGATAGGCAGTCGCCCTATGTAAAATACTGTATCCAGCTGCATCCGGCTAGACTGGAAGCCGACCCCAACATAGCTGGGCAGATTGATTGATCCATGACGTAAGCATGTCAACCGTGTTGTATACGAACAGCACTTACGGTGAAAAAAAGTGTTTGAGTAAGAGGCCTGGATCACTAGGGTAACTTGTTGACACAAACAGTGTACACGGCAAGTCGGATCATATCACATCTAACCAGTACCAAAACACTAAGAAAATAAAGCACTTACAATGGATTAAAATACCTGAAACAAAAAAAAAATCAAAATTTTATTAACAAATAAATTAACTACCTACCTACATTTAGTGTGAATTCGACCAAACTTTTCTACCTAACTAGCTTTTTTTTATTTATTTTTTTGTGGATGGGAAATCATGAAATGACTTCTCCCACTCTGGGTGGAGTGGAAGGGCGTGTCAGACTTTTACTGACTAAAACCCACCCGTGTTCCTTCAGTTGCCTACGCCAGAGCCACGGTATCTCTTTCGAACAACCCGCAACCCTGGCGGCATACCTAACTAGCTGAGCCGACAAACGTTGTCCTGTCAAAAATACAATAATTTATACAAAATTCTCATAGAAAATGCACTTTCAGTTTTCCCGAATTTACAAATTTTTTCAGCAACTTTTCAAACATTTTCTTTCATACAAACCTTGTCCTAACAACTACAAATACCTACAACAAAAAAGTATTGCAACTTTAATAGGTGCAACCATTCTGAAGTGATGCGCGTACTTACATACTTCGGAGTTCTCATTCGGATTTTTATTTATATAGATTTACTAGCTGCGCCCCGCGGTTTCGCCCGCTTAGATCGAAATAATAAGTAGCCTATGTGTTAATCCAGGGTATACGCTATCAACATATCAAATTTCATTCAAATCTGTCAAGCCGTTTCAGCGTGACAAAGAAACAAACATACAAACACACACTCACAAACTTTGGCCTTTGTAAATTAGTGAGATGTCTTAACCTGCGAATACATTTTGAATTTTGACACATTCTTTGCACTCACTCCATGTAAAATACTGGTATTCAGCTGCATCCGGTTAGACTGGAAGCCGACTACAACATAGTTGGAAAAGGCAGGTGATGATTTTAGGATGAATTATAGTTCCGTCGCAAAATCTCAAAAACGGAACCGTTATAATTTCGGCATGTCTGCCTGTGGGACCAGCCGGATTGGAGGAGGTGGAGTGACTATTTCTAATCGTTTATTGGGGTTGTGTTTACTTCCGCGGATGTTGATTCAGACGTATTTTTCGGCGGTACAGTATTCATATAGGAGGTGATACTTGGTGGTTTGGTTTATCTTGGCTTACTTTGTAATTTGCATTTGTATATCGTAGACGTAGGTTATGGCGGTGTTGTGGTGTTTAGGAGATTCCGATAAATTATGTTTTTAATTTTGTGTGTCTTTTACTGAATTTCGGCTACTTGGATATTTGGGTCGGGTCGAATGTACAGGGTGTGAGTGATCATCATGACATTTGAGGCCAATTTTAACTTACAAGTTGTATGATGATTCTAATGATTATAATTCTGGCATAATATTCTACTCAATTGACTATTTTCTTTTTTGGGTTGAAGATGATTCCATAAATCATGCTATAAGGTTTTGGCGCGGTATGAAAGTGCCTACTTTTCCTTTAAGATTTTTTTACAACTTTGACATGCTGTCTGTCAGTAACTTTGCAGTCGTTCATTACTGGAGTAGCTGACGCTCAGAATGCTTAGAACTCTTTTGCACTAAGGGAAGACTACATTAGTATTGTTATGATTTTCAGGCGGTTTGAAATAACTTGTTGAATCTAACGCCACCCACCCGCATCAATATTTGTTACGGTCGCGTATGATTATTTGAACCTGACACTAAACTGGAAATAGTTAAAAACGTAAGAAAATTTGAATTTTTTAGACTACCCTAGTGCTTCCTTCTTTTAGAAAGCATTTTACTAATTTCGTCCTTGTGGATACTTACTCTGATATCTTCTCGATGACCGACTTCCCCGGCGCCTTCCTGTAAGTAAAAATATTTTTTTGTCTTTTGATCAAAGTTTTTAGTATCTACCTAGTATCAGTCTTGTCGTAGGCTCTCTGATGCCGTACGGTCACTTTCGTTACCCACATGTACTGTGTTTGACTGTAATTCCAGAGTATCTCAAACATTTTGCGAACCCAGAAACTTTATCGC
Organism: Cosmia trapezina; assembly: GCA_905163495.3. Lineage (NCBI taxonomy): Eukaryota > Metazoa > Arthropoda > Insecta > Lepidoptera > Noctuidae > Cosmia > Cosmia trapezina. Next base: position 11,300,921 of record LR991030.1, read on the forward strand.
GACCGGATTAGTCAAGAATACGTACTTAAAATTGTACTGTACGTACTTAAAATCACTGCACAGTATGAAACCAGGAACTACACTTCCACTGTGCAGGAATAACAGAAACCGGGTATCGGAAGCTGGGTAACAGAAAGCTAACGGGCGTTGCAGCAAATGTAAAAATAAGTGCCACTAATCAACACCCAGAGTTTGGTCTTTTCTTCTATTCTTCTTTAGGTTTACAGGAACTCTTCATTAAGCCTATAACTTAATTTTGGTTCTTGCGAGTATGATCTTCGTGGTCTTGATTTGTACTAACGCCTTTCCAAATCCTCTGGCTTAGGGTGGCCATGTTGATAGAGGAGCTCTCGAAGACAAGAGAAACTCAACGTGAAGTGTTGAACAAGTTTATGTTTCGGTAGTCTCCATAGCAAATAAAAATTTCTAATGCATTGCAATGTATTTATACTGTTAGCTAATGACCTGAATTCATACGTCATTATGTTACTGCGTATTAGTAAATGTAGCAGTGCAATATTGAATTATGACAACATGCTTCGGTAATGAAAATCATATTCGTTGCTTCGTGCTTTCGTCATTAGATTACTCGATACTGCAAACTTTCGGTCCTGTGTTATTCGGCGTAGCATATTTCGAGGCCACGTAGCGGACTCAGAAAGAGCAGCGTCACAAAAATGTGCTCATAATGTTGAGATTTATGGTTGAAAATGGTACTAAGTATGTATAGGTACTTACTGTACTTACTCCTTTTAGTATGGTACCTCCTTGTTATTTTACTAGCTGATGCAGAAGCACATTTTTGTTCTTGGAAACATAATCTAAGTTGGAAGGCTTTTGTGGAGACTGTAGGTAGGTACCTACCTAATGTAAATTCATAATTACATGCGATACTTACGTCGCCATTGTTGTGTAGTATTATTTTTCCACAAAACACTTAGTATACCGGTATCTTCATCGATTGATATCTCTGGCTTAGATTAAAAAATAATTATTTCTGGGTATCTTCTATTTTGCGTTTGACTTGCATGGGTGATACTTGTCAAGTTTAGAAAAAAATTGAACATCTAAAACAAAAGTCGATTTTTTCTAGGGAATGCAGCTTGTGAAAAAGTTTTTGAATTTGAGGTTTTTATTGATCTCTAGCGCCCATTACATTATCCAATTTGCAGAGCGCTAGATTTAGTGCTGCAGTGCGATATAAAAAGAGCTCACTCATTACACTAGACTAGCTAGGGAAGCTAGTTAGTTCAACTTCCCTTCATTTCGGTAGTGATCGAAGGGTGCTAAACGAATATGGCAGTGGCACCATCAAAACACCAGAAAGTTGGCATTGCTACAGCAATGGTGTCGAGTTTAATGATAATTAATAAAAAAAACAGGCCAAGTGCGTGTCGGACTACGCACAATGAAGGGTTCCGTAGTTGGGATTAAATTAATCATCCCAAGAACACACTTAACATTATAGTTGATAAACATGTTCTCCCATACATTCTAATAGTAAATGTAAGTTTGTACTCACAATATTGAGAGATTGACCATGTTATTTTAAGACCACAAACTTCTTATAGATTTTCCTATAATCTACAGGTATAGAACTTTTTCTGTATTTTTTTCAAAATTTTAGACTCAGTAGTTTCAGAGATAAGGGGGGAAATGGTCAATTTTCGTCTATTTTCTTAAAAAAAAATATATATTTGAGATTTTCATAGTAAGCTCTTTCATTTGATATGTCACACGGTGCAGTTTGCAAAACTTTTTTTTTTATTTTCTTATTTGCCCCCTAAAAGTGACCCCCATATTCAAAATTTATTTATTTACTTCAGCCGTCCGTGTTTGGGTCACAGAAATCTATATGTGTACTAAATTTCAACTAAATCGGTCCATTAGATTCGGAGCAAATTGGCTGTGACAGATGGACAGACAGACAGACACACGAGTGATCCTATAAGGTTTCCGTTTTTTCCTTTTGAGGTACGGAACCCTAAAAAGAAACAGAAAGTGTTGGGTCTAAGAATATTTACTGCTGAGACAAAAACTGTCAAATATGTATATGAATTTCCATCGTTTCTTATATCTTTGTTTTTATAATCCTTATGTTTTTTATCTCAAAGAAATGGCATGTCTTTGTATAATTCCATTATATTTAAGGCGCTTATGAGCAACTCACCAGATTCTCAACTCACCAGATTCGCAACTCACCAGATTCGCAACTCACCAGATGTACAATGAAACACAAAATCACAAAAAATAACAGAATAATAGGTACTATAATCACATAATCACCAAAAAAAAGCATAAGTATATCGAAACAAAATCAAAATAACACCGAATTCTTAATGAAGGCAGTTTACTTAAATACATAATTCACCTGGGTTTATATTCACCTAGGTGCATTAATATTTTTCGTAAATAATATTCCCCTGGGTGCATCAAAATGAAAGTAGGTACAGACGCCAGCACATCAATATGACAAATTTCTTTAATAGATTTTCATCTTTATCGCTATAGTATTAGGTTCAAGGTTGATTGGGAAAATCTGACAGTTTGGGGTAGCTTGACCTGCTGGCGTCTGTACATATGGCAGTAGGTAAAAAAAAAAAAAAAAAACATGTTTATGAAATGAGGTTGTCTATCAGCTATTTAATCGACCTCTTAGGCATTTGAATCGATTTTCGTAATAATTTATTTGAAAGTTAAATACATAATTTATGTGTTGTATAGTACAATAGCTGATGAGCTGCGAATCTGGTGAGTTGCGAGTCTGGTGAGTTGCGAATCTGGTGAGTTGCTCATGAGGGATTTAAGGGCACTTCCCTATTTCCATAGTCAATGTTTGCGTCATTTTGATCTTAAACCAAAAATAAGTCCTCCTGTTCGAGCGCACGCCGACTGACTGAACGAGCATAGCTAGTGTTTAGCACGCTAGAACACTACACCATGCAATTTAGGGCGCTAACTAGTTTATGAGATGAGCTAGCGCGACAGAGCCCATGCGATCGCACTAGATTGGATCACCACCTGTCTAACTGCCTTTACACAATACAAATTTAGCACTCTAGCTCATCTAGCGCTCTGCAAATTGGATAATGTAATGGGCGTTTTAACAGAGTGATCCATAAAGGTAAGCGTCCACTATGGAATAGAGATGGATGGATGGTCTTTCTTAGAGTATATTATCTGTCTGTCTGTCTGTTTGTTGAATTCGGTTTGTTGGCTTTTTATCTCCTTTGTTGTTTTCTTTTTTTTTAATTTTTTTATTAATTGTGTGTGTCTTAATGGTTATGTCTTGTGTTTGTCATGGAATTGGGTATTTTATGTTTTTTACCTTACCACAATTTGATTTTGATTGTTGTTGATTTAATTACTTTTTAAATGGTCAATGTAATTTATTTTTATCAGAGTGTAATTTATTATCTAATTTTCATATCAATTATTATTTAATTTTTATCATCTTTACTCGTTACGATATAATTTATTAATTTAGTTTTAACATTTTATTCACTTGTATTTTTTTGAATTTGTCGTAAATTAATGGTTTCACCACTGTTTTTTTGTGCTAGCGGTGTTAACCTGTAATTAATTGTTGCACCCGAAATTGTGTCCTATTATAAATAATAAGCTGTTAATGTACTGGTGTAAGCAATTGTTGGTTAACCTTAATAAAAATAAATAAATAAATATTATTATTATAACACTGGAGACGCCTTACGAACACTTTCGCCTCTGTCCAAAAGTACAAGAACATGGTTTAGTTCGTTCATAATATTAATTTAACTACTTTCAAATCGATTCTAACGCTCTAATAGTCAATCGTTTTCGAGACGCGCGGTTCTCAATTTCTCATTCATTCTCCGTGAAAATGTCTGGTTGTGCTGTTAAAACTTGTAAAAAGAGTTCCTATACGTGAAACTTAAACAAAGACGAAATAAGTTTCCATTTTTAAGCAAGTTTAAAAAAAAATATTTAGTCATGTTTTTATTGAAATTAAAAATCCTAACCTCATATTAAGAGTCTTAATACATTTTGATTTTTCATTTTGGATTCAACCATGACTCAACACGGCGCAGCGGCGGAAGGCATGAATGGAGTAAGTATTTTTTTTGTTTTTAGGTTTCCTTACTAAAATGGTAAAAAGGAATTATGGTGCGACTCAGTCTATCTGTCTGTCTGTCACAGCTGGATGAATGCTATCAACTTGAAATTTGGAACAGTTTTAGATGACGTTTGCAAAATAAGAAAGAAATAAAAATATGTATATTTTTTTGCAACAGGGACTGAAAGCGGGTCTTAAAAATTTAAAGTGAGGCTACTAGGGCATGTGAGGTATCATATGAAAGAGCGCTGTTTGCACATTCTCAAACATGCTTTTCTTTTTTTTAGGCCCCACAGTTTTCGACTTTTGATAATTTTTTTCAAAAATAATACCGTTCTCCCCACCCCCCCTTATCTCCGTGCATCGAGAAAAATCTAAAATTGTTCTATGTGATAGAAGTTTAGGTAATGATTACAGGAAAAATAAAACGATGTCTCTAAATAGCACACATTTTTAGAAATCGGAACGGAACCCTCGGTGCGCGGTAGCAGGACACTTGCGCGAACCCACTTGCGCGAAAAGACATTTCCACGCATGGACTTTTGCGCGAACGGACTTTTGCGTGAAGGGACACTTGCACGACAAGACATTTCCACGACGGGACTTTTGCGCAAATGAAGTTTTGCGCGAAAGACACTTGCGCGACAGGACAGTTGCGCGAAAAAGTTGCGGAAATGAGATTTTTTCATAACATCACGCCTGTATTCTTTCAAAGGGTTGGGCAGGGATGTACAGTACATTTGAATTTTTTTATTTATGTATACAGAAAAATACATTTGAGTGCCTACTTATTTTCAAGTTTTTTTTTTCTAATTTCCGAATGAATATGGATATCGATAAAAAAAAATTGATGATAGTAGGGGCTTATCCTTCCGGTCGAGCCGTTTTTTATTTTTTTTTGTAGTAGCTACCGTGTCACCCCCAAAAGTGACAGACTTTTTTATTCAGAATATTGTGCGTATACCTTCACCAGTGTTATAAATTTTCGTCGATTATGTATGTATTAAAGTTTTCCATGGGACAGTTGGTAATTTTTTCGCGATTACGATGTTGGTACCATGGAGAAAATTGTTCAGTTTGATGGTCTGTACCCTTAAATTTGACCACACCTTTCTGGTACACCCTGTATAGTCCAAGTCGTCCACAGTTCCGCATCGAACGCATCCTTACCAGACGCATTGTATCAAAAGGATATTAGTATTATTTGTATAGGAAGTCATACAAGTGCGTCCACTGTTCCCATCGTACGAACCACACGCATCATCCCTTCGGTAACATTGCTCATAGTGGCAACTATTCCGATGCGTGCCAATGATGTCATACAGATTTCGTCGGACACTTCCCGTCGTCGGCGGTTTTTTCCGCCAGACGCTTTAACGAGTTGAATGCCGTAATTACAGACACAATTAAAAAGCTATTGTGCCTCGTGCGGTTCCACGTTCACGATCGATACGAAGGATTAAAGCTCGCTAAAAATGATGTCATCTTACTTAGTTTGAGTCTTAATTTTTTTTTATTAAAAGTAATTTTCCTTCGCTGTTGGTTCTGGGGCGAAAGATATTTGGATGCAGAATACCTTTAGTACATATATGAATTTCTGTGACCCAAACACGGACGTGTAACGTAACTAAATAAATTTTGAATATGGGTCACTTGGGAGCAATTTAAAAAATAAGATTTTTTTTTAAAAAGTTTAGCAAACTGTACTGAGTGACAAGTCAAATGAAAGGGCTTACTGTGAGGGTATCCAACAATTTTCTTTATAATATTAAAATAAATTTGTTTAAAGATATTTGAGAAAATAGACGAAAATTGACCATCCGCCCCCTTATCTCCGATTCTACTGAGTCTAAAATTTTGAACAAAATACAAAAAATAGGTCGCTACCATAGACTTATAAAAAAAGATGGACTCCGCGCCACGCATATCGAAAGTGAAGCACCCTACCGATCTATGTGTGTGTGATTTGAGTACCTGCAAAGACGCCGTCGCTCGTGTCACGTAATGGCGGCCGGTCGGCATACTATGATGTAAATGTGTGCGCGAGGCGTGTTTGTACAAACGGACCCATACTTACTGTGCTTCACTTTCGATATGCGCAGCGCGGAGTCTATCTTTTTTTATAAGTCTATGGTCGCTACTTAAAGGTTACAGGATAATTAATAAGAAGAGTCTTAGGCTCGTATTTATAATCAAAGTATAATTACTTGAGTAATTACGTGCTACTAAGTAATTTCATACTTGAGGGTAGAATTCTTAAGTAAAGAAAATGGTGACTATTACTTGGCTAAGAATTCTAAGCTTTGACAGTTCTAACTTCAAACAATTACTAAACTATAGAAAGAAAATCATTGCTTGAGCAATTACTTTTACTAAAGTAATTACTTTTACTTGACTATAAATACGAGTGTTAAAATAACATGGTAAATCTATCAATACTGTGCGTACAAACTTACATTTGCAGTTGGAATATAGGGGAGAACATGTTTTTCAATTACAATGATAAGCTTGTTCTTGAGATAATTCTTTCTCTTCTTTCTTCATCCCAACTACGGAACCTTCATTGTGCGTGGTCCAACATGCATTTGGCTGGTTTTGTATATTTAGATATAGATAAAAAAGTAAATAGACAAATGGCAGTGTTTATTTAGGGAATTATAACAATTAAAAATTTCATAACACAAGTCACGTATGCACCTATTATACGTTCATAAATTCGAAAGACACTTCTTAATCTTAACTATATCCGGCTAGGTACGAACATTAACTATTTAGTACGTAGCACGTGAATAAAATCGTCACTTATCACTTCTCGATATGCTTTATATTCGGGGTGGGAAACCCGACTTCTTGGATCAGACGGGTGTCGTTCTGCGGTAAGGGTCGGTGCCCACGGCACGGTCGTGGCGCGGTGGCGGCGGATGTTCTTCACCGCCTCTCGCGCCCGCACCGAAAGTCACCATTTCTTCTTCCCGTGATGGCGGAGGCTCCACCGCCGAAGTATCAAGAAATCGGCCGCTTGCCACCGACGCCTGTGACTGAAATATCGACGCACTCCTTAATCCACTCAAGGTATTCGCGCTTTGAGGTACCTCTTTGAAGTCTTCAAAGTAATTGTCACAGGCCGTCGGTCGCGGCGCCGCCGGAAACCCGTACAGCGTTGACGACGACAAATCTTTTAATGATGCTGAACTTAAATTTATTCTTCTATTTTTATTGTGTATTGAACAATGTGGCATTTCATCGCCGTCGAACACGAAGCGTCTTCGCTCTCGTGGTGTTGCAGCTGAAGATCCTGAAGGGGGGTATGTGTCCCTTTTCATCATTCGCCTTTCTAGTAGTGTGGAATCTCGCTCTCTGAATTCTGTGAAGGCATACTCACGATCCCACGCACGGCAATCAGCTTTAGCTTTTTCAGTTAGCTCTGTTATCCAATCTTTTTGATACCACTGAAGAAATAGGAATATAGCCGAGGTGCCTGCTAACTCGGCAGCCACGAAGCCACTGATGTATAGCCCAAACGAATATCCGTAACTATATGACATTCTGGGGGTTTCAAAATAAGTCATGTAGCGTAACTTGTGGCCCACTTGTGATTTAAAGACGGATATGTACATGACGATTCCGGTCAGCATTATTAAACCTGAAATGAAAAAAAAAAATAATTAATAATAAAATTAATTTAATTTAATTTGTATTTATTTATTTATATATTATTATTTATTATTATAATTATATCAAGTATTCTATTTTTTTTTTGTACAACCGATAACAAACATAATTTTAACATCACAAAACATACAAATGGCGGCCTGATCGCTTTCTGCGATCTCTTCCAGGCACCCTTGGAATGGACAGTGATTGCGTGTATATAAAAATGGGTCATTGGCGCAGAACAATAAGTTTAGAGATACAATAGACTATATTAGATACATAGATTTATTTATTTATACAGTGTGTTAGGTTAAACGAGGGACATACTTTAACGGAGTGTAGTACTCATGAAAATGAACAACTTTTACCATGGAACTAGCACTGAAATATGCAAAAAATAATCTGCAGTTCTCTACAAAGTGCAAACCTATCGAAATGTAGACCGCTGATTTTTTTTTCATATTTCAGGGTTCGTTCCAAGGTAAAAGGTGTTCATTTTCACGAGTACCTACTTCATAAAATATGCCCCTCGTTTAATCTAACACTCTGTATATACTGTTAGTACTCCACAACAATACACGACAAAATGCCCATTGTTTATCAAACATTTTCTATATCAAACACTACAAAATATACAATGGGCAGCTTTATCGCTTTCTGCGATCTCTTCCAAGCAACCATCATCATCTGACTGCCTATCTGACCTCCACAACCCAGTTACTGGGTAACACGATACCCCTGGGTAAAACTGGTTGTCAGACTTTCGGCCTTCTGACGACCCGCAAAAAAAAAGACTGATTTATTTGAACTCCACAAACGAGTAGCCTGTAGGCCTAGAAATGACATTCGCCTTGGAGCGATTCTATTTCTGCAATGGGCTAGTTGACAGTAAGAAAAATTAAATACCTTATGAGTTATAAAATGTAGAATGGTTGTGAGCTAAAAGTATCAAAATTCAAACTTAGTTTTGTAAATGATTTTAGGTTAATTAATATTTTTGACAAATAATTACGTAAAAATATAGTCATTGATCACGTGACATTGAACGCCAATCAGGGGGCTTAGTATGAGCTCTTATAGCAGGGCAGAAGTTGAAAGTTTCCAGTGAGAGAGAGTGACGGTGCTATAGGTTGTATATGAGCCCAACTCGTGGTGAAAACGAATGTTTTTTCGTTTGCATTATTTTACACTAGGTACTACTTCTCATCTCTTCATCTGTAACTACACTCGCGAGCAAAAGTATGGAATCACCTACTTGTTACTTGTTCCGAGCGATCTTTAAAACTAAATAACTGTTGAAAATTTATGAAAATGCTAGGTACCATTATGCTATACCGGAAACTTGAAATTCATGCCACATGCGTTTAAATTAAACAAATATTTCAAGAGCTTTCCTACTTTGAGTAAAGGAGTAAGAAAAAAGACGTTTCAATTTCTCGATACGCCGCTAGTTGCAATATGGCTATTGATCCCCTATAAAAGCACGTGGTATCAGAATTTTTTTATCAGTTGGCTGTCACACGTTGACCTTGGACGATAACCTACAGAAGCAGCACAAATCGTCGTCCTACCGCAAGAAGGGCTCGGCCACATAAGTCAGTCCTGTGTTTCGAAAGTTTATAAGCGCTTTCGAGAAAATAGAGGCTATATCATTAGACCAACATCTGGACGGCGCCGGTGCACATCGGAGAGGCATGACCGTTTTATCGTGTAAACTTCTCTTCGAAATCGTCATTTGACTGGTGTCGACGTCCAGTAGGAGCTCAAACATGTTCGTGGGGTAGCTGGCAGCGAGCGGACAGTTCATCGAAGACTCCAGCAAACCAATTTGACTCCAAAAAGGCCTGCCACAAGGCCAAAACTGACGGCAGGTCACCGACAAGCACGCCTTCAATTTGCTCACACCTATCTTGATTGGGAAGTCGAAAAATTGAGGCGAGTCCTGTTCTCCGACGAGTGCAGAATGTGTTTGCACGGCAGCGACCGAAGAGGCCGGGTTTATAGGCGGCCTGGAGAGCGATTTGCTCAGTGCTGTTTTGCTGAGACAGTCGCCTATGGGGGCGGTTCTTGTATGATGTGAGCCGGCATTAATTTTGACGGTAAAACGGAGCTTGTTTTCATGCCTGGCGGAGGACGATGAGGCGGTCTACCTTGAGACTGCTACGTATCCGATATTCTACTGGAACATGTCGATCCCTAAGCGGGAAATATCGGTGATGACTATCTCCTCATGCACGATAACGCTCGTTGTCACACTTCTCGTGAAACAGCTGAATACCTTGGTGAAGTCGGTATCGCCACATTGGACTGGCCAGCGCTCAGCCCTGACTTGAAGTTCATTGAGCACGTGTGCGATGAGCTGAAAGGAAGGATTCGATCCAGAAATCCTGCTCCATCAAGTCTTGATGAGCTGAAATCGGCTTTGATAGAGGAGTGGGAAGGAATCCCGCAAAAATCAATTAAGGTGATACAAAAAAAGTGAACAGGGCGGTAATAAGAAAGTGACAGAGTGAATTACTTCCACATGCGAAAAGAAGAGAGCGCAACAACGCGCTGGAACCAAAATAAAAGCGCCAAATGAAATAAAAATTGTTTAAAAATAAATTAAGCTAACTATCAAAATTATGTTCAGCCAAAATTTTCAATGACCTGAAAATTAATTACGCACATTTTAAATGTAATTTTGCAATGAAATTACTTAGGATTTTAGAATTATAGAAAAAAAACATAAAAAAGTAGAGGTCTTTTCGGAACTAAATTCTATCGAGGAAATTTAACCCAATCGTGTTTTCCTTCAGTCAAAGTATTAAATTAATCAAATAGTCAATAAACATATATCCAAAAATTAAATCCATACATGCTGCAATAGTGAAATAAATGGTTACGAAAAATCCTCCAATTTATTTTGGTAGCGCCTTAAGAAGCTAGTTAGATCCATGAAGAAACGTCTTCGAAGAAACGTCTTCTGTAGTTAGGGCTAGAAGAGGCAATATAAAAATTGATACTTAATTTTAAGGCCAAATAAAAATTATTTTTATTAATTTTCGTTGTTTTATTTGTTGATTATTTGCCTTATTCCCTGATTTTTTCCTTTCTCCTTCACTTAATCCGGGATACTTCTTGAAATAAGAGTTTAATTTAAATGCATGTGGTACGAATTTCAAGTTTACAGTATAGCCTTTAAAATGGTAGCATTATCATTAATTTTCATCAGTTATTTAGTTTTTTAAATCGCTCGGAAGAAGTAACAAGTAGGTGACTCCATACTTTTGCTCGCTAGTGTAGTTTATAACTATTTACTCACCAGATATAATAAAAAGGACGCCCGCAATAAATGTGCAAAGCCGTCTTCCTTTCACGCAGTGCCCTAAGACGCAACACAACGCTCCAACCGCTTGAGCGAACACAGCAAGAAGCAGGGGAGCTGCCGAACGGGTCACCACGTCTGAAACACATGCCACACCTATTATTATTATTTTGTAAATACTGCACAGGGCAAAGGCGCACAGGAAACACAACAACAACAGGGGAAAGGGTCGTACAGGAAAGAAACTAGCGTTGTGATCAATGTATCAGGCAGTGAGCAAGTATGCCTTGTAAGAAATAAAGAAAGAAAAGAATGTCACTGTATGTTGGCAATATACAGTGTTTACACAGGTATACAGTTTTTTTAGGGTTCCGTACCAAAATGGTAAAAAGAAACCCTTATGGTGCGACTCAGTCTGTCTGTCTGTCACAGCTGGATATCTCTTGAGATACTACTAATGCTATCAACTTGAAATTTGAAACAGTTTTAGATGACGTTTACCCAACTATTTTGAAAATAAGAAAGAAACAATTTTTTTTTGCAACAGGGACTGAAAGGGGGTCTTAAAAATGCATAGTGGGGCTACTAGGGCATGTGGGGTATCAGATGAAAGAGCGCCGTTTGCACATTCTCAAACATTTTTTTATTTTTTTAGGCCGCATTGTTTTAGACTTTTGATGAAAAATGTAAAAAAAAATACCGTTGAAATTATTCTATATGATAGAAGTTTATGTAAAGATTACAGGAAAAATGAAACGATGTCTCTAAATAGCACACTTTTTCAGAAATCGGAACGGAACCCTCGGTGCGCGAGTCCGACTCGCTCTTGACCGGTTTTTTTTTTAACTGGGCAGTATGGGGAAATCCGAATACATGTTGGCCATTATAATAACTCTCTTTTTCATGAAAAAAATTGAGGCTTACTTATTTTTTAACTCAACTCGCAATTGATCTAAAAATTAAGTACCTACGCCAAAATTTATGGATGGTAATTTAAAAATTAGTTAAAGGACTTTGTTAAAAATGGCCTATGAATCAACACGTATGAAACATTTAAAATAATTACTAATTTTTTTTTATTACATTACAATTACTACAATAGAATGGACACTTCATAGTTTCAAAAACATTTTAAAAAGTAATTCACTCTGGTCATAGTCCTCGGTTCCCTGGTGCCATTATTTTTTGTTTGAATTTGACGTTTTGGATAGGCAAAGGGTTTACAAAACTCAGCACTCTCTCAACACTTGATCTATAAATAAAGTTTTCAGAAGGTTTTTAATTTTAAACAAAATAAAACGATTGAAAGCTTTGTGTAAAACGAACGAGCAACATCGACACTGACTGTCAATGAATTGACAGACGATGATTTATGAGATGATACTTTGACATTATTTTGATAATGCGTTGGTTGTTTTGTATTTGTTTATGTTAATGCATTTTCTTGGGTATTCTGTTTCGATTTTATCAAGTGAACATAGGACTGTTATTTCCTCTGAAATATCTGTGATTGACTGACATGGACCTACTAAGAACGATGACTTGTCATTGAATAAACGGACTACAGATTTAAAATGGAATTGGAACGTGTTTCTGTATTTTATGTTAACTGCGGATTAGCTTCTGGTACAAGTTATTATAATCTCTATCAAATTATACACACATCAAAAAAGTCTAAGCAACACGCATCATTTACAGAAACTGCATGTTTTATTTATTGATAATTTAAGTTTTTTTTTTTAATAAAGTAGATTATTATGTACAATCTTTTTGGTCTCGGAAACATAACTGGCTGATTTTAAAAATACAAACTTTTCGATTGTGTTTTGTTTTCATTAAAATAAAAGCTAATTATTTTTTCCCGATTTCATGTGTTTTCGTTGCTTCTCACTTTTATCATTTTGAGTTAAACCTACAGCTTTTGAAAAAATTGGGTGGTGAGTCATTTTTTTATGTCATGGAGCGACGCCATTTGACTGCTGATAAAATGCAGAGAGCTGTAGAAATGCTACCAGTGCAGCGGGAAGAAAATCAGTCCTAGGTATTTCGGCATTTTGGTGTCAATATAGGAGCGTGATTTGTCGTCTTTGGCAGCGTTACGTTAGTAAGGTACCTTTGTGCTCAATAGTTCCTTAAGTAAGTTCCTTTGAAGGAACTATTGAGATTTTTTTGGTCAGTAGTTCCTTTGCAAAAGCTAAAGGATACAGGGTATCCTGCTGAGTAGCACCCGGGACATGGAAGGAGTACAACTGCTCGACAGGACCAATACATACAACTGTCTGCAAGACGTCAGCCGATTTTAACCGCCCGAGAGATAGGTTTAAAGCTACAATTCTCAAGCGGAATTGTGGTTAGCCACCAAAACTGACATGGAAAGTGTGGGAATTTGAAAACTTATTTATTAACTTAAACATTTCCTCGCAATCACTTTCTTCAAAATGTTTCGAAATCTGTTTAATTTCAAAAAATCTTTCAAATAGATTTAATCCACAATCTTCCAATTTTAGGGTCTCTCGGAAAATGGTGGACTCCAATTTCGGAGTATTTAAGAACACAACAAAGCATCATTTTCGCAAAAATAAAATCAAACCACCTCACGCCTTGTATTGGGAACTTGTGTTGGAAACTACTTAGCTACGATATGCCATTTTGACAGTTGTCTTCCCCATTACTGCTGGCGACAGTTCCAAAGTCTGCTAAGTACCTACCTACAGTTTTGTTCGGATTCGAAACCTTCATTGTGTGAGTCTGAATCGCACTTGGCCGGTTTTTATTTTATACATTGTTAGTATAACATGCCTTCTAATAAATTATTATTAATTCCCGTTTTAATTCTTACTTTTGGTAGGAATTAAAACGGGCATTACGTTTCTATTGACAGACTGATGTGGACATCTAAGACAAAGGCAGAAAAATAAAAATAAAGTCTAAAATATCCTTGCACCTACAATGAGTTATGTATAACTACTATTATGTAATTACATAAAAAAATAAATGAAGTGTAGACGACAACATATTAAAACACTGACAATAGTGTTTTGAAACTATCAAATAAAATAAAACATCGAAAATAAAAAAGGTTATTTTTGTAAATAAACTAAAATAGTAATGATCGAACGAATATGGGTTTTGTCGATTAGCCGACTAGCTAAATTTACTAAACTATTGGATATATTTGTTTGAATTTTCGTATGCAGACTGGGAACGTCATTAGATATAGGCAGTTTAATTTATTGTAGAATTGCATTTACAAGGTCAGGGACTTGTAAATGCACGTCGACTTGAGAATCTCCTCCTTTTGCGATGGTTAAAAAGAGGGATAGCACAGAAATGTTCATGTTTTGATATGTCGCTAATGTACCAGAAGCAGGGGTGGATCGCTAGTTGAAAATGTGATCATAGAAGCAAAACTCACATGGTATCGCGTTCGTAGAGTCATTTGGGTCAGGCTTCCATTGAGATAATGGAAAATATGGGATGTCGAGACACCGGAACACCGTGCTGCCAGCTGAAACACAAGTTCGTGAAATTATATACAGGTTGTAATTGAAACCTAAAAATTGTGACCGGTATTTCATAAGAGACCAACCCTGCTCCCGTGAGTCAAAAAGCGGTAACTCAGTCAAAAAGTGTTTTGGGGGAAAATGGGATTTTGTAAAAGTTTATTTATTAATTAATTAATTAATTCATTTATTTCAGACCAAGTCCATAGTTCACACATTAATAAAAATAAAATCACATGATCGAAACGGCCGTGGCTTCTCAAGCAGTCTCCTAGATGTATTTCAATCAAAGTAAATAAATATAGTACCGGCACTTTGGCACTCACTTTTGATACTGGAACTCTTAGTAGAAGAGCCAATGGCTACACTGATATTTGTATCTTGAAGTGAAAATAAATTATGAAGTCGCAGCAATTGGTCAGTGATGATCATGAATCAATTGGTGAGTCATGCTTCACGTGGCCCTGTATGTATGGCGCCTCTAAGACAGATTCAATATTATCAGCAGACTCGAAGCTCATAATGATGATGATGATACTTGCGGCTACGGAATACCATAAGGCCTTCGTCATAGATTGGTCCCGTATAAAAAGCATCATTAAAATAACATACAAAGCCCGTTATTTAACGAAGGAAATGAACTAGTCTCAAATGGGAGTCCCACAGTTACGGACGCATCAACGGACTTTGTAATGGAACGAAAGTGGGCCGGCTTGGACTGTGGGACAATGCATTTCCCACGTGCCGCGACGGAACCGGAACGCATTGTAGGACCGCGACACTCGCGGAAGTTTCCTACCCTATTGTACTAAAAAAAGTACCTACCACGCTCCATATTCCAAGCCGATATGTTTTATGTGTTTTTCTCAATTTTATTCAAGAGGCTAAGGGGTTTATTTATAAACGTTGATTGAAGTTAAGAGACGTATAAACGACAAAATGTAATGGTTAAACAGTTATATTCATTACATAGCTTTAACGTTTATAAATAAAGGGGTAGGTGACGCATCATTCATTAAGAGCGTGACAAAAGGGTGCTGGTGTAAGAAGAGCCTTAAGATTAACTATATAGGATTTATATTGTTTGAGCATTCATATATGTATAGATGATTGCATAGACTTATAAAAAAAGATGGACTCCGCGCCACGAATATCGAAAGTGAAGCACCGTACCGATCTATGTGTGCGTGATTTGAGTACCTGCAAAGACGGCGTCACTCGTGTCACGTAATGGCGGCCGGTCGGCATACTATGATGTAAATGTGTGCGCGAGGCGTGTTTGTACAAACGGTCCGGCATACTTACTGTGCTTCACTTTCGATATGCGTGGCGCGGAGTCCATCTTTTTTTATAAGTCTATGGATGATTGTCATAAACCTGTGCCACACAGGTTACAAATTAATAAAACCTAAATGGGCTGGAAAAAGCTATATGTAGGTTTATTATTATAATGATGTTTAAAAAAGGCCAAAAACACTTACGATCTGTGTGGCATATCCTCCATAACCCGGACACGGTTTGCTTTGCAACTAGGTCATGTCTTCCCGTGCCGTTGTACAAAGGGTTCAGCATATTCTCCTGTGTGTGAAGCCAGTTGTTGGTCGATACTGCTACTAGAACTGCGACCACAGCTGTCCCAGCTGACAAAGGCGTCAGTAACCAGAGGCACGCTACTGAAGAATCGATTTGAGCCACTAAGGTTGGTGACGGAGGAGACGGCCTGAAATTACCAGAAATTTTTGTGAACGATTTGTTTGTAAGGCAGTTAAGGTAGGTTAGGAACACATAGACAAAAAATATAAAAATAGGTATAAGAAAAAAAAGAAATGGGGCGGTAGGTGGGTTATAAAAAAATAATTTCGACGGAATGAAGTCTAATACTTTGCTCTAAATCGTTACGGGATCGAGAAGCTGAGTATCCAAAGCACATAAATGCGAAAATGCGTTAGCTGTAGAAAACTGGCTATACAAAAAGCAGATGTCCGTTTGCCCCGCACGGCCCCCCAGAATTTGCGTTTTGGGTGTGCACCAATCCAATGTACTCGCCTCTAGGAGTTTATGTACCGGTTTCTTTTTCAATGTACCTCTGTACTTTTGAAGAAATATGCAAAAAAAGGGGGTCGTGCCAGCCAAACGTTTTCAGCTCGGCCCCCGTGTAACTTGAAAAATATATAGCGTATTAAAAAGTTTCTTAAACTCAAGGAATGTACTCTATTAACACGTTAAATGTGCCGCAACAGACATTGTGAATTCGTAATAATAAATAATTTATAGATGTGGATAGGGGGTCGTGCTGGAAAAAACAATTATAACAAAATATCTAAAAAAGACAAAACACCCTTATCCAAAAACTATTAGAAAATAATTGATGTGCGGCAAGTAACATATGTACCGCTTTGGTTTCTCATACAACTTGCTAAATTTGAAAAATAAACCAGTTTTAGTTTATTCAGCACGGCCCTCTATAGTTGCCTCTAACTTTTTAAATATGACATATTTGTTTACAAAATTCGACTTCCTGAATTACGTATAGGAGTACATTCATTCCAAATGAATTGCGATTCTGCTGTATTAGTACTTTAAAAGATAAATTGAATCTAAAATATCATACATTATAACTGATGGGGTGACCATGATTCCATATATTAGGTAGAGTGGGCTGCATCAATTGGGTACCCCTCAAAAGACATGTGGGTTCAAATCCGTGATAGGCCGAAGTTGGTTTTTGTATTTTCAAAAACATTTTATTATAAATTAATGTATTGTTTTTGTGAATAAATAAGTTTATTCTCGTATTTATTTTTAACTAAATCTGTTTTTATTATTGTCTTATTCAATAAAACGTTAATACTTCTAATATTTGACATTTACGACAGGGTTGACATTTACGAAGAGTTATTCAACGTTTAAATAGATAAATAAATAAATAAATAAAATATTTATTACTGTACCAACTACATAGTTTATATATTAGTTTATGATCGGAGCCTCCTTTTAAGCATAATAACGCCTGTGTTAGGAGACTCCGCTCCTCCACAGCTTTGGCTGTTTGTACAACTTAAAAATTACAAAAATAATTTTATTTTAATTTTTTTTTTTGTCTAATACACATATCTTTTTTTTCGAGCGCGTGTTTCGTGCTTTATTGCCATTTACATAAAGTATTATTTTTATGACTTCAAACACGCTCGCTCGCTCGTGAATTAAACACAGTGAATACATTGATATGGTTGTGTTAGGTGTGCGAAGTGTGTGATGTGTGTGGGGTGTGTGAGGTGTGTCAAGTGTGTGTGGCGCGTGATGTGTGTGAGGTGTGTGGAGTGTGAGAGGTGTGTGGATGGTGTGGATGTGTGTATGAGGGAGCATGTAAGTGTAGGTGTGACGGTGCAAGTATAACTAATTTCCACTTATTGTAACAGTAATTCGATGTCTGCATACGTGCGTGATTTTAACCATTCTACTAGCATTTTCTTACCTTTATGAAGTTGTTCAGTGTATATGTATATGTCTTTGTTAATTTTATTGTATAATCGTGCTGATTGTTTATTATACTGTGTAGCAGCAAAATTGGTTTTAGATTGTGGGACTTGCACAATAATATCTTTTCTCCTTTTTAATATTATGTTTTTGTCATACTTAAGTGTCTTATGCTTTTTTAGGATCGCGGCACAGATATATAATTTCCTAACAGATAGCAGGCCGCTGATCTCATATAGACTTTCAGTAGGAAATCTCCGTTTCTTGAAATACATTATTTTTATCAGACCTCTTTGCGCTCGTTCGACGTCTATAAATTTAGATTTCGCTGCCCCACCCCATACGGGTATACAGTAGACTATCACAGACTGTGCAAGGGCAGTGTAGATTTCATTTAGAAGATTTCTCTTAGCATAGATCAGAGGTTTCAAGACCGCTCGCCGTGCATAAGATTGGAGGTTCAAATCTTAGGTACGAATTGTGTTTTTCATCATACATTATGTATTTTTTTTACTATAAAGTCTTTTGTATTTTAAGTACCCATTTGTTTTTTTTTAATTTAATTTTAAAACAAGAAAAATAAATTTTATAACAATAAAAAATCTATTGCGTCTGCTAAGTGGCGTGCGACGGGTTAATAATCATTTAATAATATTTAATATTGATATTATGTAACAAAACTAAAAAGATTTATATTTTACAATAATTTGATTTGATAATTTACAGTTACCTTAGACATATTTTGCCAACTGAGACAAACGGGTTCCTAGACAAATGCGAAATGTGAATCAAAACTAGGCTCGTCAGACGGTAACTTCATTATAGGTTATTAAAATATAATGCATAACTACCCTCTAATAATCATTCACTACGATTTCATAAACAGAGACAGAGTTATAACGCCAAGTAGATTGATAATTCATTGAGTTATTAACTACCTAACTGGCTTAGTTGGTAAGAGCTCGCGGTTATCGTTGTATATATAACCAATGATTCGATGATTCGATGGTTCGAATCTTGTCCGGTCATAAGAAACACTTTTTGTATTATTGTTAAGGATGTATTGTTTGATTGCAAAGTTGTAGCAAAGTTAATTTTAATACAACTGGGGTACCCAATTGATGCAGCCTACTGTACATAATATTCTATACTTACCTATATTAATTCTTAAATTATGTGACTATTGAAATAAACATTACTTTTTATAATTTGTTTTTTTTTTCTTCGTTTAATATTAGCGATGACATCTTATAAAGGAATTATAACCGTTAATACTCGTGTGCGGTCCCTATCAGTTCACTGAGTCCAATAATTTCAGTATTCACGCATTTTCTACGTGTGGTTGTGCAGTGAATTCTATTTCAAGCACGGAAATGGATTGTTAAAATAAACAGGTAAGTTTTAAGTTATAAGTTATGTGGCGCCATCTACATCGCAACATGCAAACTACGTATCACACTGACGTCAAAATCCTGTATCATGGTCACCCCATAAGTTGTAATGTATGATATTTTAAATTCAATTTATCGTTTAAAGTACTAATACAGCAGAATCGCAATTTATTTGGAATGAATGTACTCCTATACGTAATTCAGGAAATCGAATTTTGTAAACAAACATGTCATATTTAAAAAGATATAGGCAACTATAGAGGGCCGTGCTCAATAAACTAAAATTGGTTTATTTTTCAAATTTAGCAAGTTGTATGAGAAACCAAAGCGGTAGCGGTTACTTGCCGCACATCAATTATTTTCTAATAGTTTTTGGATAAGGGTGTTTTGTCTTTTTTAGATATTTTCTTATAATTGTTTTTTCCAGCACGACCCCCTATCCACATCTATAAATTATTTATTATTACGAATTCACAATATCTGTTGCGGCACATATAACGTGTTAATAGAGTACATTCCTTGAGTTTAAGAAACTTTTTAAAACGCTATATATTTTTCAAGTTACACGGGGGCCGAGCTGAAAACGTTTGGCTGGCACGACCCCCTTTTTTTGCATATTTCTTCAAAAGTACAGAGGTACATTGAAAAAGAAACCAGTACATATACTCCTAGAGGCGAGTACATTGCATTGGTGCACACCCAAAACGCAAATTCTGGGGGGCCGTGCGGGGCAAACGGACATAAAAGCAGCTGTACTCCCGTATAGCTAGAGTTTAGCATATTATCTTTGAATTAATCGCAACTTTTTAAATGGCAACATTCAAAGAATGTCAGAGAATGTTACTCGAACTAAAATGTATTGGGTTACATTTTTTGATTAGAAATTATTAACCGAGCGAGTGAAGCAAATTTGCTTTCGTCTCTAAAGGTCGTATTTTACAAACGATCTGGACGAAATATTCTATAAAGTGTAAACCCATCTGTATACTAAATACAGATGGGTTTACATTATAAAGAATATTTTTGCTGTCGGGAGTTTTTGATTGGACGGGTACTTCCTGACGAAAAGCCTAACCCAAGCCTAATCTTTTGAGGTTAGTTAGTTTGACTGGTACAAACCCCGATTTCATTAAATTAAGTTTCGTTTCGTTTGCCTGACCAAATTAGTTTTTTCCTAGGTTTGACGGAGGCCGAAAAACTTCATTTGTTTAGGCTTTGAGTTCAAGTCAGACCTGAGGACTAGTCAAACCTAGGAACGCCAGCCGGAGCTTCGAGGTTTGACTATAACATATAGATGAACGCTTACAAAAGAAAAATACATAATGATGATAAAAAAAACACGAAGTTGTTAGTTACCTGGGCGGGCGGCGGCTGGCGATGGCGCCGCTGAGCGTGGGCGCAGGCTGCGCACGTGCGCCGCGAGGTAGCGAGGCATGCACGCACTGCGCACCGCCTGCCCACATTCCTCCCTTCCGCTTCACTGGAATACATATTTAAAATTTATAGTATAGCTGAGATGGGAGCCTTTTTAGCCTCGCACAGGTCTTTTTTTTAGTTTGAATTTTTATTTATTTTTAATGTTTACTTTGTTACTTTTATAAGCTCCTTCTAAACTGTACTTCCTGTGCGTGTCCCAAATAAAATCCTATTCTTTCTTTCTTTCTTTCATATTAGTTCCTTGCACTTCGCTCGTTCTGGAGCTCTTGGCTGAATAATAAGAGCTGCACGGGTAAATCGAAGGTTATGTTATGCTTGCCGAGGTTAGTCCATGGATGGGTGAATGGTCACACATCCACGGACTGACCATAACATATCGAGACCCAAGCCGTTGGTCACGGTTGTCATTCGTAAATCTTTGTCCGTCGCTACGGTTAGTCAGAAGTCCAAAAGTCTGACAACCAGTCCTACCAAGGGGTATCGTGTTACCCCGTAACTAGGTTGTGAAGGTCAGATAGGCAGTCGCTCCGTGTACAATACTGGCATTCAGCTGCACTTGTAGTTGGGAAAGGCTCGGCAGATTAATATTATTTGCTTATGTCACGAGGTTGTGTGGGTTCAAATCCAGGCAAGTACCAACGTAACTTTTACAATTCATAAGTACTTTCTGAGTTTATCTTGGATATTGTTTAGACATAGTTTATATTTGACACTAACATTGTTGTAAGAAAAACATCGTGACGAAACCTGAAATTAAATAATTATACGGGATGAAATTTAAAACATGTTCCAAATCGAAATGGGAGATTGTACTCATCATTATGAACAACTTTTATTATGGGACCAAACCTGAAATCGCGAAAAAAAAATCAGTTGTTCAGTACATTTTGACGAGTTTGATGTAGATAAATGTGTGCTTGATTTTTTTTCGTAATTTCAGGTTTAGTCCCATAGTAAAAGTTGTTCATAATGATGAGTACAATCTCCCATTTCGATTTTGAACATGTTTTAAATTTCATCCCGTATAGTGGCCCACGTAAATATACAGGGTGTAAGGGACAGCCCTCCACAAATTAACAGGGTGCATTCAGCTCCTTATTGTGAATCATATTCCACCGGAAATTTTCTCAGGAAAAGTTTCATTTTTTTTAACGTTTTTTTGGCTAATATTCCTTTATTTCAATGTAAAATTACATTCTCTGTTTGCAGCACTCCATTTATGTAAATAAAACAGCTAAAATCCAAAAAACAGCAATGTATGTCGAAATACTCTAACGTACTACGCGCGAAATCAGCTGTTCACTTTCTGCATAGCTTCAGAGTTCATCAAACTCACCGCATACTACTTGCATACAATACAATAGAGACAAGCGAGACGCTCCGATTTACCGAGTCGCAACAGTATTGCCAACTTAATAAACCTCAATTTGTGAACGAAAATGTTAGATCAAACTTGGTTCACATAAGAACTCCTCTAATGTTAAATGCAAATCTTTTAGTGCACTTAATTTCTAAAGGAAAAACGCACATAATGTGCCCTTGAGTATTCGTGGTAGGTACATACCTAATTACTTAATTAATTCTACTTTTCAAGCGATCACTGGATCCAGTTTCCAAGCCACCCAAGGGCCTTTTCATGGCTTTACGGCAGCTACCGACTGGTAGTCGAGTCGCGAATCGAACGTAAGCCCTCTGCAATGGAAGCCCAGTCTTCTATCACGCTGGGCTATCACTGCTATTAATTTGCTTAACATAAACTTTGAATTAAATTGACAAATTAATCGTTTCATTTCTCCAAAAAAAATAACAGCTCTAACATTTAGTCAAGCTTAAAAATAGTGGTATTTTTGTACAACATTTTTGCAAGAAACATGCAAAATTTTTTGAGTAGTTGACAACACTGTTTTTGTGTGTGATTTTTCGTGTAGTCATTAGTACAGTTTAGTTGTCCTGCGACTGTGTCCTGCGCAGTATCGCTCGCTGTTGTTCGCGCAGTCGCGTCGTGAAGTTTACGTACTTACCCATTTGTGTTGTTGTCTGTGAGAAATGGCTACACGAGCACTAAGCTCGTGAATATGGCGAAATGATAATGTGCTACGGGGAAGCTCGGGGAAATGCCAGGGAAGCGCTCAGAAATTACATCGATAGGTATCCTGACCGTCGGCATCCATCAGACTCCCGGATAATCACCAATGTCTATCAACGAGTGCTAGATAACCAGCCCATAGTTCCCAATCAAGAAGGCGCCGGAAGACCACTTCGCGGTGCAACTGTAGAAAGAGTTTTAGACCTGGTCCGTCAAAATCCACGCCTAGGCACACGCACTGCAGCTCGACTATTGCGCCGGAATCATGGAGCCCGCGTCTCACACTTTTAGACTTCTTTTTGTGGGGCTACGTAAAGGAAAAAGTGTTTGTTAGTGCATGTGCGAGTGAGGAAGAAATGCGAGATTGAATCACAGACACATTCCAGCAGCTGCGCTACAGCTGCAACGAAGATCCCAACTTGCTGACCCGCTTGCACGGGGAGACCCTGCGCCGTGCCAATGTGCGTGAAGGTCTCGGTGGAGGTCATTTCGAGCCGTATCTCATACGACCGGAGCGATTCTAAGGTAGGATTAATTTTTGATACCTATTGAAATAAGACTGATTGATTTACATTATTTTTCTATGTAATAAGCATTGTACTTATGGTAAAAACACATAACGCTCCTTTTTTAACTTGCCGCAGTCGGGTAAAAAAACGAAAACCACTTCAACGTTAGTTGTAGCTATTGTTTGGCACAAAATTAACTCTAGTGCTTATTATTTTGTTATCTTTACTCGCTTTACCAAAACGGAATTCCCGCTGTGTGAAAGGGCAGCTAATGAGAAGCCTGAATGCATGTTTGCAAGTACTTAGTATTTTTTTATTTTTATTGACTGTTTGTTTCATCTGCATCTTGTTATTTTCGTTAAGTTTTAGACTGTTGTTGGTTGAGCGGAAAATACTTTTGTATTAATTTGTTTAAAAATGCCTCGCAGACGATACAACGTTTTACGTAGGCAAGCCAGAAAAGATAAAGGTTTTTGAGGGAATACAGCCATCATCGTAAATACAAAATAAAAACATTATTCCTTATTTCATAAAACCTACTTATTTTATTTTTCATTGAACCCTACCCGTACTTGACAAACTGACCAATAAGTAGGTACCATACACCACTTTAAACATCTTTCAGTTATAAAAATAATTAAATGAAGGCTAAATTATTGTCGCTTTTACTGTACCTGCGCGTAAGTATCTACCTACTCAACTAACTTGTGCACTACGCTGTCGCTAGAGCCAAGTGGCGCGAGAATTGACCCCGTGGCGGGTGGGGCAGCCGAACACTCACTGCGCTACCGTTCGCTACGTGCGTTTTGCCACGGAAGCAATACATTGCGTGCGAGGTAATAAAACAAATCAGGTTTATTGGATTCCCATAACGTTCCTGAAATAATTTCATGTACCGGTCATCTTAGTATGATGTACTGAATTCACCCTATCAATCTGCGGAGGGCTGTCCCTTACACCCTGTATATAGTGGCCGACACAAATTATTTTTTTAGATGCCAGTCTCCAAGGGCTTCCCGAAACACCCACATGCGTGCATGTTCAGCTATTATTTATAGTTTAGGAGCTAGAAGTTTTCTTTTTTTTTTGGAAATTATCACCTGCACAGCTATTCACAACCGCTCGATTCGTATAGTCGATTTGATTGTTATGGTTCGTTTAGGTGAGAAAGCCACAAAGTAAGGTAACTTTTATGGTAGAAAATGTATAAGTGGTAAATAAATTATTAATATTAGGTATTTCGTAACATAACGTAAGTGCTGTAAGGGCCTGTTTCACCACCTACAATTAAGTTCATATAAATTCTGTTCCATTTTTGAATTTATTCGGTGAGTAGTGGCTATTCGGACATCATGAAATAGGCCCTTGGTGTAATAAAATACACATTGAGTGATTAATTAAAAAATGAACAAGTGAACCAGAGTTCAGCTTACCGTTCATGTAACCTTATAAAAGTCTAAATTATAATTGTCTTCTTTTCACACTTCAAGCACGTTCTAGCACTCATGAAAGCGGCTGGTCAGTTTACAGCGGTGTGTTAGATAAAAGTTATTTCAAGTCCTAAGGTTCAAAGTTCAGATTTATTTTGTTAGCAACATTTGAACTTTGAACCTTTGACTTAGAATAACGTTGGACAAATGAACGATGGCCCAGTTGTGACCCAGTGGTTAAGGCTTCGTCTCTCGTGCACGAGATTGTGGGTTCAAATCCAGGCAAGTAACGATGTGACTTTTTCAATTATTCATGTACTTTTTGAGTATAACTTGGACATTACTGATATCGGTGAAGGAAAAACATCGCAGAAAAAAGACTGGATATAATTATGTAGTTCATATAAGGCTGAAATCGCCAACCCTTCTTGATCAAGAGTGGTGATTAATACCCGTGCCTTCTCTGTATGAGAAGAGGCCTACTTTGCCCTGCAGTGGGACTATAATGGGCTGGTAAAGTGTTACTAAAGTAAGTAAGTAATTACATACATCTTACTATTATGTTATTACTAGTATTACATAATTGTTTAAAGTTGTTGTTATGTTGCCGTGCCTTAACCGGGTTTCATGTTGGAACTATTTTATTTGTAACAACTAACTTACACATGAATGCAATAAAGAGTTTGAGTTTGAGTTTTGAGTTTTACTTACATAAAAATATCTTCGATATCATACTGTGCACCAATCTATCTCTATCTATATAATAATTATAATACAAATCAATTGATGTTCGTTTTTCTCGTTAAAACTCGAGCCTCGTGGCCAAATAATAACAGCCACACAAGTCGATCGAAGGTTAAGCCACGTTTGCCGAGGTCGGTCCGTGGATGCCATCACATATCGAAACCCCTCCGTGCTTCGGAAAGCACGCTAAACCGTTAGTCCCGGCTGTCATTTTGTAGATCTTTGACAGTCGTTACGGATAGTCAGAAGCCCGAATGTCTGATAACCAGTCTTACTAAGTGGTACCATATTACCCAGTAACTAGACTGTGGAGGTCAGATATGCAGTCACTCCATTTAAAATACTGGTATTCAGCAGCATCCGGATAGACTGGAAGCTGCCCAGATGATTCTCGGAGAAAGGATAGGCAGATTATGGTCAGCAAAATTCGCAAACCCTAAACCCGCAATGTTAATAATGTTAAGGACGACTATAATAAAATTCAATTATATCCACCCTCTGTCCGAATTCATGTTACAATTTGGATCTTTTTGGATCGACCCTATTTCTTGCTATTACGTTTTACTGTTATGATTTTCGGTTAATCCATTTTCCTTAGTTTTCCTGTGGGATATTTTCAGTTTCGTAAATTCAATGTGAAATTACAGCTGTCTCGTTCTTTGTTTTAAAGACGAATGATTGGAATAATTATATATCTGATCTACACCCACGTTTTCAGATTAATAATTTTTTTCAGTCTATAAAATCAATACTGTGCATGCACAGTGAATACCTCTTCACTGTGCAAGGTTCGACATGCACTTTTGCAAAATTGTGTTCATTTCACCAGTAGTTAAATACGTCTTTTCTTGTGCCTTTTTCACTCTAGTCAGATTAGAAAATACCTCCCAAATTGATTTTTCTTCATTTTTATTATTTGTAGTTATAAAAGTACATGTTTATTTTAACTCTAAATCTATATCTATATTTTCTGATCTTCTCAAATGAACTTCCTTTTTTGATAGCCATTCTGGGCCCTTCCATCACTTCTTCTCCTTCTTTAAATCTGTTATGGACATTCCTCTGGATGGTATGTCAGCAGGATTTTCTTGTAATACGACATGGTGCCACTGTGTGTGTTTGTATTGTCTTTGATTTCCACCACTCGATTTCCTACAAAGCTTTTCCATTTTTGAGGTTTTCCATGAAGCCACGCCAGTACAATTGTTGGCTTCATCCAGCAGTAGATTTGATTAAAAGGAATTGTCATGGCTAATGTGACTTGTTCCAGAAGCCTTGACAATAATAGAGCTCCACACAGCTCAAGAAAGCGACATTGTTTTTAATGGAGCAACTGTAGTTCTCGATGCAATTAAATTTGTGGATACAGTACGGTCATCTTGTTGTTCTACTCTGCAGTATACTACGGCTGCTTAGGCCCGAGTTGAGGCATCGCTAAATCTATGGACTACTTTTATATTGCTGCTGTACGAGTGTAACCATCGGTCTAGAGAAATCTGGTTGACATAGGTACTCGAAATTCTTTCTTAGTTTCAACCAATCTGAGGTTAATTATGAATATGCGCCAAATAACCATAGTTTTTGAATAAGCATCTTAACAAGCACAATGCTTGGCGCTTTCCATACTAATGGATTGTAAAGTTTTTGTACAGTAACAGCCAGAAGTGGACTAGCAATCTCACAAAACCGTGGCATAGCAATATTAGTTGTACTTATGACCTTCTTCTTTAAGAACGTTTGACAACACTACACATTGGCAACTTGTTGCCCGCATAAGATTGTTATTACAAATTTCAATAAGTGTCGTAAGCGTTACGGTGGCCAAAGTGGTTAGCACTGTGCCTCGCATGGCGAACGTTCGGGTTCGAGTCTCACATCAAACATGAAAAATATTTTTTAAGTATTTTTTCATGTGAAATAAGAATGCCGAGTTGCCAACAAATATGTTAAATATTCCACAACTAAACGAAGATTCTTTCGTTTTACAATTATTTTCAATCTTAGCGTCGTTATTAAAATATGAGGGTAGATTTGAAACAAAGTGATAATTTCACTTTGTAAATCTACCTTCATATTTTAACTACTTTACTAATTCACATAAATTATTCCACTATTAGCTGTTGTTGGTTGGTGAGCGTTATTACGAGCGTTTGCTGTTGCTACTTTTGTATTCTTCTGAATTCAATATGCAGGCTAATATTAGTATTGAAGCCAAGGCAAATCTTGTGGCCCTATATACGAATGGCCTTAATATATCTCAAATATCGAATGGAACCGGCTTATGCGTAAGTTTATTTTTTTAATTTTATGTGATTACTATTATTACGCTTGTTGCAAGTGTGTAATATAGTTTTTTTTTTTAGGGAGAGACTGTTAGTGGGTGAAGAGATTTGAGGAAGAAGGTAGCCTGAAGAGTCGTGAGAGAAGCGGAAGACCACCTCTTATTAGCCAGCCTCAGCGACGTTATATGGTAGCTGAATATGAGACGAATGGTTTCATCCCAACAAGGCGTTTTGCCGATGAGTTCGGCACATCAGTACGCACCGTTCGCCGCATACTCCATGCCGAAGATCTTCATCACCGAACGCCAACGCTAAGAAACCGTTTTTAATGCAACGGCATAAAGAGGAGAGGTTAAGTTTTGCCCGGGAATATTTGGACTTTGGGAGACGACAATATTCACCGACGAAAAATCTTTTAAATCGTTCCAAAAAGGAAGGCTGCATTTGTGGCGTAAAATAACACGCGTTGGTCTGAAGGCAATGTCAGACCAAATACGGAGTCAGGCAGAATCAGTGTGAATATTTGTGGGGTGGATAAGTGCTCATGGGCCCGGTGAATTAAGTTTTATATCGACGCGAGCCAACAGTGTCAACTATATGGAAGTGTTGAATGATATAATGTCTACGGTGCGTAATATGTTAAGTTTTGTGCAAGACAATAAAATTGTCCTATTCACCGAAATCCTAAACAGGTAGGGTAATTTTGTGTCAGGGGACATAGTGGCCGTAACTTTAACAAATTAGTATTTATATTATTGTAATATTGAGGTTAAGTTTCAATCCTCTTTTCATTGAGAAAATGAATAATTAAGCTATAACCTCTTAAATTACATCACAGAATATGTATATGTAACATAAAATGTGTTTTTTAACATTCAATACTATAATAATAACATAAGTGTAAAGGATTTCTTTTATATAAAAAATATTACTATGTTACCATATCAAAATTTGTTTCAGTTATTATCATATTATAATAATAAATTACCTATGTAACATATATTTGTTCAAAGTAATTTACCAAAATAAATTACTAAAACATAACAATTATATAAAATATAAAAAAACTGGCCCAACTCGGATTCGAACTCACATCTATCCCGATCACATTAGCGAGAGCAGCCTCGTTACCGATCTAGCTAATGTTAACTTATTACTTGTTGAAATTTTGCATTACTAGGAAAAAAATAATCAGACGACGATAGAAAAACAAGTTACTGATATTGTCATCCTTGTCTAGCATTGACCACATCTGTAACTACTCGTAGCAATGATACACGACATGTTAATCTGTTACCGTTGGAACATCGCTCACACGGATAAATATGCGTATGTGTGTATAAGCGCCGCAGCCCGTATAGCGCAGGCGATAATGGTCATTGCGGTGTAAGTGGACTTCTGGCCGTTGACTGTACATGTGATAAAACGGTTTTCTTCGTAATGGTAGATGGAAGTGTTAACAGACTGATTTTGTAAAGACATTGATCAGTACCAAGATTCCATGCGATACCCAACGCCTTCACAGTACCATCAAGGTTTATATTAAGTTCAATGCTTGAAATTTTGCTTGGATACATCGACTTTATCAACTCGATGTTGTTGGATTATTTTGCGTACTATTGTATGGAAACAATTTTTCTAACTGAACAGACAGCCGTGCTGCTGGGTAGTTTGTTGCGCCACTTCTTCTTCCCAACTAAAGCAATAAGAAGGAGTGGTGAAGGGCGTGCGTTTTGTGGGACTGTCTCAGCCTAATTTGAATAAATGACTTTTGATTTTGATTCGATTGTCATAATTTGAGATCGCCGTGCGTATAAACGAAGAACCTAGAACCTAAACTAACTTGTTCGCTAGTTGTGGATATTATGGCAGTAGGTACTGTTATCTGCCCCCTGGTGGCGATAAGGAGGCTGGCGTCCGACAAGCGTATGAGCTTAGGTTGGACTGGAGTAAGGGTTCAGATTTTGGAGGCACGTCGTATGATGTGCTTCCGTTGTCTGGAGCCCGGGCACGTCCGCAGTCATTGCACTAGTGCAGTTGACCGGAGTACTCGGTGCTATGCTTGTGGGGAAGATCACAAAGCGAGAGAGTGCAAGTCGCAGACCATGCGGTGTCCGCTATGTAAAAAAAAAAATAAAAAAATAAAAATAGTTTATTAGTAAAACAAATTTAAAACTAAACAAAATTTTTGATTGGACCCTCCTTTTAGGCAAATATAACCTGTATTAGGAGAGTCCGCTCTTCCATATCAAGACGTGTTATTACAAAAATCAAAACGTATAATTTATAAACTAAAACTACATACTTAAATTAAA
This sequence comes from Cosmia trapezina, assembly GCA_905163495.3. Taxonomy (NCBI): domain Eukaryota; kingdom Metazoa; phylum Arthropoda; class Insecta; order Lepidoptera; family Noctuidae; genus Cosmia; species Cosmia trapezina. The sequence continues at coordinate 11,331,152 of LR991030.1, forward strand.
ATTTAACTTAAAATAAATTAAATGTGTATTATGTGTTGGTGTATGTGGGTGTATGTGTGTGAGTATAAGTGAGTGAAAGTGTAGCCTGTAGGTGTGACTGAGAGTACATGAGTGTGAGGGTGTGTATGTGTCAAGGTTTCAGAAGTGTTTCGGTTTCATTGTAGGTAAGCGTTTGTATCCATTCCATTATATTTTTTTTACTATCATAGTAGTTTTTGGGATAAATGAAGATGTGTTTATTAATTTTATTATATAACGCAGCAGATCGTTTACTAAACTGCATACTGGCAAGCAAAGTCCTTGTCCTAGGGATTTTTAATATTATATCTTTCCTTCTTTTTTTCAGTATGCCAGCATCGTAGGAAATAGACTTGTGTTTTTTTAATATAATTTGTGTAATGTAAAGTTTCCTGACTGAGAGCAAGTTACTAAGCCGAAATAGGTCTTCAGTAGGATATCTCTTTTTTTTAAAATACATACACTTAATAAGGGCGCGTTGTGCCCTTTCCACCACTAAAAATTTTGTTTTGGCTGCACCGCCCCAGACAGGTATACAATATGAAAGTACCGACTGGACTAGCGCAACATAAATCATCCTAAGGAAATCTTTTTGATGGCCCGAATGATTACTAGCAGTCTTGGGAACGACGTGTCTAAGAGTCCTGAACATCCAACTTAATTTCCTGACTCTGTTGGCAACCTGCTCAATGTGTGGGTACCATGATAATCTCTGGTCCACAATAACACCCAGGTACTTAATTTGTTGTACTTTGTTGATTGTTGAGCAGCCACAAGTATTACGATTACGGTTATCACATGTATGAATTTGAACATTAAAATCTTCCTCAGGTTGTGTACGTTGAGAGACACTAAAGCAAATGTAATTTGTTTTAATAACGTTTAATGTAAGCAAATTATTTTTTAACCACTTGGCAATTTTAGCCAAGCCGGTCTCAGTAACAAGTTTAACATTCTGCCAAGTATCACTAGTGAAGACTACAGCAGTATCATCCGCGTAAGAAAAGACTTGTGCGTTTGCAACATTTATGTTACAAAGTTCATTGACGTAAATAAGGAACAATGTAGGTCCCAATACACTTCCTTGAGGGACTCCGTAGGACGTGTCTGCGTCTGCACTAGTGTACTGACCCACTCTGACCCTCTGCTTCCTGTTCCCGAGATAATCCTTAAAAAGGCTAAGAGGCATTCCGCGAATCCCGATACATTCCAGCGATGTGCAGATCATGGTCTTCCAGCTGATCATAGGCTCGGGGGTAAGAAATGCGCTCCGCGCAAGAAACAGGCCTCGTTTGCCCCCTCCACATCGCAAGGGTCGGCGCAGGCACCAATGGGTCCGGGCCCTGCGGAGGAAATGGACACATTGCCTTCCCAGCCTTAAAAGTACTCCAGTGCAATCTGAACCACTGCCGCAACGCGCAGAACCTTTTTCTGCAGACTATTGCGGAGTGGTCGGTTGCCTTGGCGGTGGTGGCGGAGCCCTACAACCTTCAAGATCATCCTCGTTGGTTCCAGGACGCCGCTAACTCTGTCGCTATTTACTGGGCTGGTGGAAGCGGTGGGCCTCACTGCTCCTTGCTAGATAGGGGGCAAGGATTTGTTGCAGTGGAATGGGGGCCTCTGGCCGTAGTGGGCTGTTACGTGTCTCCCAATATTTCTCTCGCTGAATTTGAGAGATATCTGGACGGGGTTGCGAACTGCATTCGGTACAAATAAATAATAATAAATAATAATAAATAAATCTCACATGGGCAACTCCTACGGTTGCCCGCATGGTGTCGGAGTGGAGAGTAGCGGAAGAGATAGTTACACTTTCGGACCATCGCCACATTGTTTTTAAGGTTACACTCCGACCTTCAGACGGTCTGAGCCGTCCAAATTCTAGCCCACCAGCGCGGCGATGGGCCCTCAAGCGGCTCAATCGAGACATGCTCGTCGCAGCTGCAAACGTTGTGGCATGGCCGGAAGATAGTGGTTCCCAAGGTAACTCGCCCGATCCGGAAGAAGAGGCAGTCTGGTTCCGGAATAGTATGGCTTTGATTTGCGATGCTTCTATGCCCCGCGTCAGGTGCGCTCAGCGTCCTGGTGCGGTCTACTGGTGGTCGGAAGATATCGCGCAGTTGCGTGTTGTCTGTCTGAGATCCCGACGCCAGTATCAGCGCACCCGACGCAGACGACAGCCGAGAGCAACGGAAGAAGAAATAGCCAGAGACTACAGAGTATACCGGGAGGCGACAATGGATCTCCAACACGCTATTGCGGATGCCAGGTCAAGATCTTGGCGAGAGCTTCTCGAGGGGTTGGACAGGGATCCATGGGGAAGACCTTATAAGTTGGTCATGGCCAAATTACGTCCATGGGTCCCCCCTATCACAGAAACCATGGACCCAGGTCTACTGGAAAGGATCGTAAACACGCTCTTTCCAGTAATTAGGGACAGTCCTTCACCTCTCTTGTCTTCTTCAGACTGGTCTGAAGAGTTGGGTGTGACAGAAAGTGAGTTAGATCGAGCCGTGAGACGTTTGGGTGCTCGTAACACCGCGCCGGGCCCGGATGGTATCCCTGGTCGGGCTTGGGTTCTGGCATTGGCTGCTTTGGGGGACCGCCTAAGACGGCTATTCAACAGCTGCCTCCGTTGGGGCGTGTTCCCCTCCGGCTGGAAGGAGGCCGTATTGGTCTTATTGAGGAAGAAAGGCCGGGATTCAGAGTCTCCCTCTGCATACCGTCCCATTTGCCTGCTCGACGAGGTTTCCAAACTATTCGAAAGAATAATTGCCGAAAGACTCGTCGGGCATCTATCACGTGTGGGTCCCGACCTCGCTGATTGCCAGTATGGCTTCCGGCAGCAGCGTTCTACTGTGGATGCAATCCTGCGCGTCCGGTCGCTTTCGGAACAGGTGGTGTCCCGAGGTGGGGTGGTGCTGGCGGTAAGTTTAGATATCGTCAACGCTTTCAACTCTCTGCCTTGGGATGCGATTAGGGCGGCACTTGTACATCATAGCAGGGACCGAAACCGGTACGATCAATACCGGTATTTTTCGGTTACAACCTTTATTTTTTTTACAGGTATTTTCAAAGGTTACCTTAATTCTTAAATACTGAATACAACCTGTATTAATACCGGTTACCGAAATAAAAATTACCTCTATCTTATGTACACGTGCCGTCGTCGGCATTAGTCAAAGGGCGCGCATCGCCTGTGTGTGTCAAAGAGTCGAGTCTACCCGCGCGCGCGTCGGCTAACGACGACCAATGACAGCTGGCTGGCACGTGGCAGGGCGCGGCGACCGCGACGTGTCTCTCAGTTTGCTTGCTAGCGAGTGTTGGTCGTGTCTCGTGTTGGATTATTTTGTTGGCTTGGTAAATTATAGTTGTACTTCACTGCATAGTCTCTTCATGATAAAGAAGACTTGTAGTAGTCGCATCCGCTAGCCTTATGTCACGATTTTTTAGAGCTCAAATACTCAGTACCCCAACTCTAGAAAAAAAAACTTTTACGGGCACAACACTATATCCGTCATTATCGTTTTTCGTGCAGCCTGAGTCACAGCACAAAAAATTATTCCCTTGTAATTATTAGTAATTTAGCAGAGTTATTTTCTTAAAACCATCCGTAAACGTACGTGAGTGCAGTGAGGAACAAATTGAAAGAAAACTGAAGAAGTACAGTGACTTAATGCAAATTAAGAAGCGTCGCAGACGCCGGCGCCGTTCGCGCACGCTGTCACGGATGCCATAGCCGTCAGCGTCACTCATACAATACCCAGATCCTGTTCAGGATGGCAAAAATAAGGACCAAGAAGGTAAATGCTCATATTTTGTAGTGTTTTTTCCCTCCTTTATAGGTTATAAAACACTGTACCTACCTAAAACTTATAAATAAACCACGTGTTTGTCAGAGGCCTATTGAGGCATTCTACCACTCAACGAACCGCACTAAGTATATGACGGGCTATTTAGCCTTATTCAATGGTATCAAGATGGGTATTCACCCTCTATACTATTTTCTACTATTTGACGGGCTATTTAGCCTTATTCAATCGTATCAAGATGGGTATTCACCCTCTATGCTATTTTATACTATTTGATGGGCTATTTAGCCTTATTCAATCGTATCAAGATGGTATTCACCCTCTACACTATTTTCTACTATTTAGTAGAAATAGGTATTTCGTTTGTTTCCATGTATTGACATGGCCCTTCCTTTCATCCTTCTTACAGAAGAGCCTTTAGATGATGACATCTTAAATCTTCTCGGGGATGCCCCCAAGATAGCAATTTTGAACCACCAATCCATAAGGAATTGGCCACAAGATGGGCTGATCATTAAAAATGGCCTAGACAAAGAAATGAAATGAAATATATCCACCACCAGAAAATTGCAAAACTCTTGGGGCCCTCAAAATTGAACAAGAGGCACAAGCTGCCATAGTAGAAGAGGCAGTAAAGAGAAAACTATTGTAGCCAAACAAGATCGTTGGTCGCGCATTAACTGCACTTGCTACAGTTTTTGGAAAACTATGCAAAAACAAAGAAAATGCTCCTATAATCAATGTAGTTGTGGATGCTGCTCGTCTGTTGTGTAACCACCAACATCAGGAGACCACAACAAGAAAGTATTTCATATTGCAAGGTTGGTCTCCCTAGTAGTTTGCTACTAGGGAGGCAATCAAAGACGTAGAAACTGACACTTGGTTTTTTGGAGGTTTTGCTGAAAAACTTCAAAGGCAATTAAAGAATCTGCTCAAGAAATTACTATGAACAAAACCAAAAAGCCAACAAACCTACAACAACAGAAGCATTTAAACTTCAAGGGCCCGGCAACACACCAGCCTCGGGGCCGTGTATACCAGCCCGGGCCACATTGTTTCTACCAGTCTTACAAAAAAGCCAATACCAGCGGCGCAATCAGCTTTCCAGAAAGCTTATCCAAACAAGATTCCCATGAGAATAAACAATTGCAACTAAATGAGGTTAGCCAAACACACTGTGGTAGATTGAAATATTTTAAACATCAATGGATGACTATAACTTCTGACCCTAGAATTTTAAGCTGGATAACTGGCTATAAAATCCCTTTCAGTTGTACACCATCACAACAAGTAAATAAATCCTTTTCTTTCAAAGATAGTCTAGAAATAGACAAATCTGTAAAACTGTTATTGAACAGTGGCACCATAACTTGTTGTGAACCATGTGAAGGGTAATTCCTTTCTAAAATTTTTACAATACCTAAACCTAATGGTGAGACTAGATTTATCTTAAACCTAAAAGAACTAAATAAGTTCATTTTTCACAGGACATTTTAAACTAGAAGATAACCATACAGTTACTAAACTACTTACTTACTCGAAATTGCTATATGAGCACCATTGACCTCAAAGATGCTTATTTTTCAGTATGCATTCACAATAGTGACAAAAATACTTAATGTTTTCTTCGGAAACAAAAATTATATATGTTTCAGGTTCTCCCATTTGGACTTAATACTGCGCCTTATGTGTTCACAAAGATCTTAAAAACCGTTGTACAACATCTAAGATCAATGGGTTTCATATCGGTTATATGCTTATTGTTGTATTAATGTACAAAAAACCATGACAACTTTATCTGATCTGGGATTTATAATAAATAAAGAAAAAAGTTATTTAAAAATAACCTAGTATGTGTGTTACATTTTTAGGTTTTGAATTCAATTCCAAAGAATACACTATTTCTTTGCCTACTAAAAAGAGACATGTTATAAAACAAGAAATTCAAAAAATTTTATCCTTAAAATTTTGTAAAATAAGAGAACTTGCACATCTGACTGGATTACTTGTAGCGGCATGTCCTGCTATAGATTATAGATTTTGTACACTAAGGCAATGGAAAGACAAAAATTTATTTATTTAAACAAGTTTAACAATAATTTTGAAAAGTAATGCCTTTATCAAAAAAAAAAAAAATAAATAAATAAATAATAATAATTAATACCTGACTTTAAGTGGTGGTTTTCACACATTGACACAGATGTCAGCAAGATAAAATGTAGTAATTGTACTATTGAAATATTTTCAGATTCTTCGCTCACTGGCTGGGGAGCCTCATGCGGTAACGAAAAAGCTGCAGGGTTGTGGAATGACAACAGCACATCAACCACTTAGAATTAACGGCAGCTTCCTTGCTCTTAAAGCTTTTACTAACAACCTTCAAACTATGAAATTGTACTGCGTGTGGACAACACTACAGCTATTTCATACATAAACTGCATGGGAGGCATACAATACCCACATTTATGTTCTGTTGCTAGGCAAATATGGCAATGATGTGAAAATAGACAACTTTATTTGTTTGTATCTTTTAGAAAACCTACATAGAATTTTGATTGATAATTATAAGTCTATTTTAAGAACATATGGTGTCCCAGAAACAGACTTATTTGCTACTTGGGCTAATGCTAAGTGTGATTTGTATGTGGCATGGAAAAATGGTCCTGACGCTTTTAAACTTGAGGCTTTTACTTTATCATGGAAGCCATATTTCTTTTATGCTTTTCCGCCTTTTGTCTTGATAACAAAAGTCCTGCAAAAGATAATCTCTGAACAATCGGAGGGTATAGTGGTAGTACCAGACTGGCCAACACAGCCTTGGTACCCGGTATTTCACAGACTTGCCGTTTCTAAACATATGCACTTTGGCCCCTGTAATAACTTGCTTAAATCTTATTCCAGCAATCTCCAATTTCGTCAACGCGTTATCCTGGTTGCCGCGCGCTTGTCAGGGAAGCGCTTGCAAGACGCGGCGTGTCTGCGGCCCCAATGACTGTCATGGTGGCCTCCTTATCTGATAATACTTTCAAACAGTACAAGTACTTACTTGAAGCAGTGGTATGAATACTGTCTTAAATTTAATTTAGATTACCAACAAACATCAGCACCACATATTTTGGCATTTTTATCAAAATTATATGGTGATGGTGCAGTTTATAGCAGTATAAACTGTTGCAGGTCAGCTTTATCCCTTATTATTGGTTCAAAAATATGCAATGACAATAGGATCTCCCGTTTCTTGAAAGGCGTATTTAGGCTTCGTCCACCTTATCCCAAGTATGATATTACTTGGTATCCAACAATTGTTCTCAGTTATTTAACTCAGAGAGGCGAAAATAACCTATCTCTAGAATATATTTCTAAAAAATTAATTACCCTTTTAGCAATTGTAACGGCCCAATGAGTCCAAACATTTTTTCCCTTTTTAAGATAGCAAACATTCAAGTTTTACCTGAAAAAGTATGTATTAAAATACCAGATTTTATTAAAACGTCGAGGCCAGGCAGTCTACAGCCAAGTCTGATGTTACCATTTTTTACAAGCAGTGCAAAAATTTGTCCTGCCAGTGCCTTACTTAATTATTTAGAACGTAGGTACATCATGTTTAAGAGACTGCGACAACCTCTTTATTGCATATAAAAAACCGCACAAAGCAATGACGCCTCAGACGCTTAGCCGCTGGATCAAGACTACTTTGGAAAGGAGCGGAATAGACGTGTCGATATTTTCAGCACACAGTATAAGACACACAGCCAGCTCGGCGGCTAAGCGTCTGGGTGTCAGCATCGATACCATTAGAAGAACAGCTGGTTGGAGCAGTTCTTCGACAATTTTTGCTCAGTTTTATAATAGGGAGGTTGTTACTGGTGAAAATTTATCTATTGTTTTAAGTTCGAATGTTCAACTTTATTTAAACTAAACATAAGTACTTACGTGATAAAAATATATTTTTTTTATGCATGCTATAATTATTTTACGACTCTCTAAACATCTACAAGTCTTCTTTATCATGAAGAGACTATGCAGTGAAGTACAATTATAAATTAAACGAACTTACCTAAGTGAAGTTCCATTTTAATTGTACGAACTGCATAGTCTCGAAATGATACCTATATCCCAACCCCCCCAAACTTATTTAAAAATAATTTCTACCCTGTAAACAAGGAATCTTTGTCGTAAAATAATGAAAGTTAGTAGGTATACATATATGTACCAGCTGATTCTCTGAACTAAATGACGGATATAGTGTTGTGCCCGTAAAAGTTTTTTTTTCTAGAGTTGGGGTACTGAGTATTTGAGCTCTAAAAAATCGTGACATAAGGCTAGCGGATGCGACTACTACAAGTCTTCTTTATCATTTCGAGACTATGCAGTTCGTACAATTAAAATGGAACTTCACTTAGGTAAGTTCGTTTAATTTATAAATATAAATAACATTATTATTATACTTAGAAATGGGACGAAAGCGAAAAAATCATGTTTATGCATATTTTACCTACCAAAGGGAAACAAATAGGAAACAAATACCTCTAGATGTGATATAGAAAATTGCAATAAAGTTATAAAGGTAAGTACTTAAATGTAAATTTTTTCTTTAGTATTTAGGTGAAATAAAATATCTGGGCGAAGATTTTACTTATCAAATAATGTGTGATAATGTGAAACCTATGTCTAAATCTGTTTATCACTACAATATGTCGTCATTACTGTGGCTAACAGGTTTTTTTTGTTGCAATTTATGCTTTCGGGCAAGTGAAGGTAGTCAAACAGGACACAGAGCGTGGCTAACAATACCTAATTGTGCATCTGTTGTGGCCAGATCTTAGAATTGATCATTTTATAGGTGTTCGACCATTTCATGAAATAGAACATCGAACGCTCGTGATGTGGTTTTAGACGCACGACTACTTCATGATGTGATAAGCATTCGTGATCATAATTATCGTAAAATAGTTAGATTATTCGCCGGTAGAGGCGTTGATGTCGCTTTGCTTTTGTTGTGCATCATGGCGGCGGCATACAACAAATCGAACAAAGTAGGGTGACCACGCAAACGGGCGAACGAATATTTTATTCAATTGAAACCTGAACTTAATGGAAAAAATAATACCTACTTGATTGGTAATGGAAATAAACATAGGAATTTTATGGTTGTAATAAACTTTTCTTATAGCCATAAAAAAATTATTGAAACCAAAAACCCATACTACGACAAAAACGACAACTAAAAAGGTTTAAACAAGACATCGTAACAAAATAACGTCGGTTTTCGTATAACTGGTCACACGTAATCTGTACGATGTATGCCTTAGTGATGGGTGACTCCGGTTATACAAAACCGATGTTATTTTGTTAAGATGTCTTGTTTATACTATTCAGTTGGCGTTTGTGTTGTACGTAGTTGAGTTTTAGTTTTCAACTTTCTTTTTTAATTCAATTATTTCAGGGTAAAGGATCATTGAGATTTGATATGATTTGTCAAGCAGCCTACGTTACATCTTAGAAGGATATTTAGTGTTATTGAAAACAGTCATGAGTGAAAAATAATTTCACAATTTTTTTACAGGGTAACCATGGAACTAATTTGCTCCATCATCTTTCTTCGAAACACGTTACAGAATATAATATGGTCATGAAATACAATAAGCTAGCCAACGACGATGAAAACAAAGAAAACTGTGGTGAAGGAGCATCAGGTATGAAGTCTACAAAATCGTGCGCACTACAAGAGTGCGTTGACCTCGTAACAGTGCATGGTCGTCCATTCGAACTACTAGACGACACCGCCTTTCGAAATATAATAAAACTAATCCCTATGACTGGAAGGGAGCATCAATCTTTTAATTCACATAACATAAAATCAATGGTGGAAGAAAAAGCCGATGCTGTTCGTTCCTCTATACGTCAAGAGCTAAAAAACCAACTGATTTCTTTGAAAGTAGATTGTGCGACACGTCTTGACAGATCATTTTTTGGAATCAACATACAATTTGTTAGACATGCCAGAATTATTATTAGGAACCTAGGAGTTGTAGAAATGCACACTCGCAGCACCGCTGAATTTTTGGAAGAAAAACTCTTATGGGTGCTTCGCAAATACCATATCGAAACAAAACAATTGTATAGTATCACAACTGACAATGGATCAAACATGATGAAGTTAATAAGACTTATCAACGATCATTTATTACAACCAAATGCAAATTTGTCAGTACAAGATGAAACTGACAGTGGTGATGAAGTCGATTGGACAGATTTGAGTCCAACAATTTCATCTTTATCTACCGAAGAGGGTCTACCATACTCAGTGCTACCAGTTAGATGTGCCGCTCACACTTTACAATTAGCGATAAATGATGCTTTAAATAACGAAAGTGCCTCTTTAGGTATCAGAGATGCACGTGCAGTTGTTCGAACTCTGAGAACTCCAACATTCCTTAATATTCTTCGTACGACACAAAAAAGAAAACCTGTTTTAGACTGCAACACCCGCTGGCACTCAACCGTTGACATGCTGGAAAGCCTTCTTAATTTAAAAGAGTGTTGCTCTACTGATCCTAACGACATTCTATACTTAAGTGAAGCAACTTGGTCATCAATCCAAGATATTGTAAAGTCTTTGTTTCCGGCTCGAATACTCGCCAAGCGCTTACAGCAAGAACAACTTACATTCACAGATTTTTACTGTGTATGGATGAAATGTACTATAGAGATCGAAAAAATTTCAACACCTTTGGCTGCCCATTTAACAATTACCATGAAGACAAGGCAACAAAGTTTATTAAATGAAAAATCATTTCTTATGGCTATGTATTTGGATGGACGTGTAAATGTAGTGCTTTCTTCGGCCGAAATTGAAGCAGCTATACAGCACCTAAAGGATTTGTGGACACACATACAAAGCGTATGTGTAAGTGAAATTGATGAGACCGATAGTAATGCATCTGTAAGTCAAATTCAAGAGGAGGAGGAGGAGGTGGAGAGAGGATGTGATGAATTTGAAGCTATGTTGATAAACACTAGTATTGTTAAACAAAGATTGATTCAACAGAACGAAAATGGAGATATTGAAAGTCTTTTAAGAGCATTTATTACGGAACAGCGTAACAGCCGGTCTATTCTGTAAAAATATCTAACCGCGAAAACATAGGAGATGTGAGTTTCAAGTGAGCTGTCATTCCACTTGATGCTAGGGATAGAGTCTATTGACAGCTCACTTCACCTAAGTTTTCACTGTGACATTTTTACAGAATAAATCAGCAGTTATTCAGTAAGTTTCGCTTTGTCTTAAATAAATTTATGACTGGTGACTCCTGATTTGTGATTAATCTAAATTAAAGAAAAGACGATGATTAATAAAACATTGTTTCTATTATATTTCTATTTATAATACAACTTTCTTAAAGTGTTACTGCTAGAGGCGTGGAAGGTAGAGTGTATACAATGGTTCTTCAATTAATGTGATACTTACAATAATTATAATTGTATAATGATTATGTTGTTGATCTCACTAGATAATAATTAATAAGTAAATTAGAATGTTACTGCAGTATTTATGCGTTCATTATTTAAATTTTGTCAAACGAAAGAAAAATTAAACCTATTACAGAAATTATATAGTACTTTTTATTTAGTTTTGTCAAGCTTTGGCACCTAATGTCTAAATATTAAAACGCTACTCAATTATAAGTTAAGTCTCGTGTTGTCTCTATCACTTTATATCAAAGTGACTGTTACACCACGAGACTTAAGCCCTATTTACACGTTGCAAGTTTATTGCCTGTAGCAATAAATATCGTGTACATAGGGCTTCAACGGCATCTTAAAATCCAAAATCTTAAAATATACAGGATGAAAAATTGAATTCATGGGCATCCTCTTATGGGGTAATTGTACTCATCATTATGAAAAACTTTCACTATGGGAGCAACCCCGATATCGCGAAAACAAAATCAGCTGCTCCTTACATTTTGACGAGTGATATGTTCACGTATTGTAGAGAACATCTGAGTACAATGACCCCTTAAAAGGATGCCCATGAATCCAATTTCACCCTGTATACAGGGTTATTTTGCAACCATCATCCAAATTTTTACAGGGTGTTCTACCCATGAATATAAACAACTTTCACTATGGGACCAACTCTGAAATCACGAAAAAAAATCAGCTGTTTAATACTAAAGTTCAATACCTACTTGACCAAAATGTATGAAACAGCTGATTTTTTCTTGTGATATCAGAGTTGGTCCCATAGTGAAAGTTGTTTATATTCATGGGTAGAACACCCTGTAAAAATTTGGATGGTGGTTGCAAAATAACCCTGTATAAATAAGTACTACTTACATATATATTTTAATATGTGTACATTACGGGTGTTGGTATTGAGCTTGAGCTTGTTGTTCCTGAGCGCTATCCATGATAATGTGAACTATTTTATGCATACATTCATAGCGTCTTTTGTTGTCTAATTTGCACAAAGGTTTCGCCATTGACATTAAAAAAGAATAACATTCATGAATCTTGTCATCTTCCATACTTTGTACTGAGTTTGGCAGGTTTCCGTTTTCATTCATTTCTTTTGATGAATTATCAAAAGATAAATCTGGGGCAGAGCAATTTGAATCTAATTCTGGAGTAGATGCATCTGGATCCAAAGTAGTAGATACCTGTATCAGTGGTTTATTTGAAGTTTCCATATTCTTTACTTCATCAGCAGAATGGATTGATTCATTTTCCTCACTGCTTCCGTCACTCTCCGGTATGATAAAACAATGTCCTGAAAAAATATAGAAAAGAAAAAGTGCCGTAATATTTCTATTTTTTAAGTAGTGCTAACAAACTACTCAGCAAACATTAATTTTAAGATAACGGCGGAAATAAAAGTTAAAAACTAAAACCCAATTACGACAAAACGCCAACTAAAAAGGTATAAACAAGACGTCGTAACAAAATAACATCAGTTTTCGTATAACCGCTGTCACACGTAATTTAATAATAAATAATATTCATGCCTTTTTAGTTGGCGTTTTTTGACAACCGTCCTCGTAGCTCAGACCGTTCACTATAACTTGTCCCTTGCCGTCATGTTGGCACCATAGCTTGCCAAGCTTAGGCAGAGTACAGACGAGCAGCACTTTGCTGTTGACAGAGCGAACTTCAGCTGTCGACAGAGGCAACTGCAGCTGCCGCCATTGGTCGGCGTTTGGCGATGACACGTCGACAGCAAGCGCCGACCAATGGCGACAGCTACAGAATGAGCGCGCCTCTGTCGACAGCTGAAGTTGGCTCTGTCGACAGTAAAAACAATGCTGTCAGCATGGTGGCGCCGTGAAATGCAATTATGCAACATAACACTTACTAAAATAAGTTTTAAAAAAAAAATCACGCCCCTTGTGGCACCCCGACCAAATGGGTTACGTTAGAAGTGTGACCACCCGCGGGCGAGTCGAGCGTGTGCTACTTCCAAGTTGGTCGAAATACAATAAAAGTCTATTGACATTTTTGCGTGGTCACCCTACTTTGTTTGATTTACGTTTTATACCGTACTATGATGCACAACAAAACAATTAGGGTGCCTGTGCTGACTGCTGACCACAGCATGATACAACCATTTCATGAAATGGTCGAACACTTCATGACAGTGTTTTAATATAGGTACTTAAAAAAGTGTAGGTGGGTAACGCGCTCGAACAAATTGCAAGCAAAAAAGTTATGTGCTTTGTTTACGAGTAGTGCCCTCTAATACAAAAAAAAAGGCGTGTACGTTTGTCCGCAAGTTAAATAAACAAACTACCGAGTTAATTTCTATGATGAGGGAAAAAGATAAACAAATGGTATTTTACCAATTTACAATGTAGGTACTTAATATTATCTTACTTACCTTTGTTCATTTCCTTTTTTTTTTACTTCAACTCAAATACCTACTCCGCAAAAAGGCGCACTAAAAACACGTAAACAGTAGGTACTGGTAGGTACAGCACGCATGACGGTCTCCCTGCTAATGTATTTTCTAATGCCAACAAATTGCCGGCATTGCGATATTCTGTTTCTTTCTCGTAATCAAGGTCATTTTTAGGTAACCGGTATTAAAACGGTAACTTAAATAAAGGTAACATGTTTCTTCCCATATAGCGGTTACCCTAATCGTAGAGGTAACCAAAATTCTTCGATACCTGTACCGTAATTCATAAAGGTTTTCGGTCCCTGCATCATAGAGTGCCTGCTTACCTACAGTGCATCGTCGGGGCCTACCTTCGCAACCGGCACATTCGATATGTGGGTCGGGATGGTAGCGTTCATCGCAGGGAGATTACGTGTGGGGTTCCGCAGGGGTCAGTTGTAGGTCCTTTCCTGTGGAATCTCGCTTACGATGTGGTCCTGCGTGTCGACCTACCCGTTGGCGTAAATGTCGTTTGTTACGCGGATGACACCCTGGTGTTGGCCGGCGGGAACACTTTTGAAGAGACCATACAACTTGCCGAGCTTGGAGTGGCAAAAGTCGTGGCGGCAATCCGCGGGCTGGGTTTAGAGATAGCGCCTAATAAAACTGAGGCGCTTTGGTTCCACAAACTACCGAGGAGCAGAGAGCCACCCAGCTCGTTGATCAGAGTTGGAAATGTGCAAGTCCAGGTGAGTCAATACATTAAGTATCTCGGCCTAACCTTGGACGGTCGGTGGGGCTTTGAAGAGCACTTCGAGCGTCTGGTTCCCCGCGTTGGGAAGGCAGTGGGTGCTTTGCACAGACTGTTGCCCAACCTCGGGGGACCTCGAGAAGAAGTTCGCCGCTTATACGCGGGTGTCGTGCGATCAATGGTCCTATATGGGGCACCTGTTTGGTCAAATAGGCTGTCAGGCGTCCGACGCTGCAGGACCAAGATCAACGGCCTGCAGCGGAAAATGGCTATTCGTATCGCACGAGGATACAGAACTGTATCCTTTGAGGCGGCAACTCTCCTGGCACGCTTCCCACCGCTGGACATCTTGGCAGATATGGACGCAAGGGTCTATAATCGAATCCGTGACATCCGCCAAAGTGGTAATGGCGTGCCAGGAATTGCTGTTGTACGGCTGAGGCGGCAGGAACGGCGACACGCGCTCGAGCGGTGGCGTGAGCGGCTACAACAGCCGCAATATTCGCGTAAGCGCGTTGTCGAAGCCGTCCTGCCGCATTTCGAAGCCTGGCTGAAAAGAGGAGAACGCATCTCTTATAGGCTCACTCAGGTGCTGACCGGGCACGGTTGCTTCGGTGAGTACCTGAATAAGATTGGGCGAGAGGCCACGGCAAATTGCCACCATTGCGGAGGCGGCTTGGATTCCGCACAGCACACGCTCGAGGAATGCCCTGCGTGGGCTTCTTAAAGACGGGTCCTAGTCACCAGGATCGGGCGAGATTTATCTCTGCCAGCAGTAGTTGGGTCAATGCTGGCGGAGTCGGAGAACTGGAGGGAAATGACCTCCTTCTGTGAGACCGTGATGGTTCAGAAGGAGGCTGCCGAGCGGGATCGTGAGAGAGCTAATCCCGCTCGGAGGAGAAGGCGTCGGAGAGGCAACCGCCTCGATGCCTAACACGCCGAAACCCCACCTGCATCCGGTAGGCGGGAATTTGGGGTCACGGGCGCTCAGAGTGGGGACTCTGTCCATCCACTGAGTGACCTCAGGGAAGACTGCGCACAGTGGTCACGTGCTGCCTTGCACATTTGCATAGTTAGGTTTCGGAGAGATCCCTTTACAGTCTCCCCAGAGATGTGCCCTAACAGGCGTTGCACAGAGGGGGTTCCGGATTGGTCTTTTGAGAGGTAACGGTGCCCCTTCCATGTGCAGATGATGACCACCGGGGTGGTTTTAGTGAGGTAAAAATCCCACACTCCCCGGTCTTTTCCCCAAAGCCCGGGCGCCTTTTGAAGGTTTCCCCCCGACAACAAAAAAAAAAAAAAAAAAAAAAAGTACTGTTATCTATTCTGTGGTAGGCAAAATACAAGGCTGCTCGCCTTGTATTTTGTGCCAACAGGTAGATACAATACGTTTCAAACAAGATAACGTAATTTATGTCTCAACAAACAAACTTCCGCGACTTTTAATTCGCCCGACCCTCCGTTTGAGCGGAATATACTCCAAAATGGTGTTTTTACCGAAGCATTTTAATAAAAATTCCTGAATTTTAACATTAATCAATTAGCACTTCATAAGTTTCGGAATCCATATTAATATTATAAATCACGAAGGTAACTCTGTCTCTCTGTATGTTACTTTTTCAACGCCTAACCACTGAACTAAAATTTTGGCTAGGCGATAAATGGCATCCTGTGGAAGGACATAGCTACTTTTTGTGTCAAAAATAATCCTACAGGGAGTGTTAAAGGGGTTGACAGTTTGTATGGGAAACCCAGCATTTCTTAAGCTAGGGATATGAAAATTATTTATGCTTTTGGTAGAAAATCAAGAATTTTTGAAAAATTACCGCCTAAGGTGTAAAATAGAGATTGATTTTAAAATTCACAAATAATAATAAAAAAAATTGTGTAAGTACCTACTTCTTTTTAAGAGATTTTAGAGATTGGAAATGTAGTCATATTTCGTATCTTAAGGTAACATTTAGTCTTTATTTAGTTAAAATCTGTCCTCTCGGTCAAAAGTTATTTGTTATTAGAGCGTGACCAGCATAATTTATTTAACTAAACAAAGTCCCCTGCGCCTTGTTTGTCTGTCTGTCTGAACGCGATAAATTCAAAAAACTGCTGAAAGGATCTTCATACGGTTTTCACCAATTAACGGAGTGATTCATGAGGACTTAGGTTTATGTGTAGTTAATTAAGGTTTTGTGTAAATTGGCTAAAATATGACGATGACTATTGACTGGGTGGCGTGCGCTGCGTAAACCAATACTTAAGATATAGATACTTTAAGCCTTTCATAAAAATATGTCATGTTTAGGTTAAGGTATTTTTCTACGGGCCAGTGTCGCCTGAAATAAATGAATCTCCTGCCCTTATCCCAATCTATTTGGGGTTGGCGCAACATGTCCTTTTTTCCATACTCTATTCTATTTGTCGTCATCTCGGTAGTCACCCCCTTTCTAGCCATGTCATCTTTCACACCTTCTGGACTACAATGTTGAATTTGCAAAATGTTGAATTCGCAAAATGTTGAATTCGCTTAATGTTGGATCCCAAAATGTTGAATTTGTAAAATCTATTTTATCGAGATTATTCAATTATAGTCCAGATGGTGTATTTTTATTTACTAACGTAGGTACTGAATTAACAACAAAAACTCTTTTGATAACTACTTGTACCTAATCCTTAACTAAAAAAAAGGAAAATGTAAAAGGTTGTAAAAATTACATTAAAATCCTAATTTAAGTATTATTATAACTTTTCTCAAAAATTACAAGGCTGCAATTTTTTTCTTTTCAAGTTTTTTCAATAACAACGAATGTCGTTATCGAATAATAAATCTTTTTATTTGTATTTTTGGTAGAATAAGCGCGTTTTAATTAGTTTTTCGTGTTGTGGTATCATGGATATTATAACGCTAATAACATAACCTAACCTTTTTGTACATGGGGACAAGGAAACTTATACTTACCCATCGAAGGGATGATGAACAGTGAAAACATAAAGGCATGTTAGCCACGTGTTTGTCCAGAGAACTGGAAAAAGTTCAAGCAGTTGGCCAACCAATCTTCCAGCAAGATTCAACACCTTGTCATGTTTCCAAGAAGGGTATGAAATATTTCAAGGACAAAAACTTTACTCGTCTAGATTGGCCTGGAAACTCACTGGACTTGAATCCTATTGAGAACTTGTGGTATATATGTATATGCAAGGCCAGATAGCGGAAAATTGATTGTACAAAAAAAGTAAGATGATCGAGGCCGCCATTCGGATGTGGTTTCTAGATGAAAAAATCCATTCTGGACTACAATGTTGAATTTGAAAAATTTACGTACCTATGTAGGTACGTAAATGTATACTAATTTTACCTGGTGGTAGGTTCCTGTATGTGGGTACCACCGCAGTGCCAGATATTTTCCCGTGAACTAGAAGTGAATCTCATTATAACATTCGCCAAAAGACGTCCACTGCTGGACATAGGCCTCCCCCCAACGTCTCCACCGCGACTGGTCCTGCGCCTGTCGTATCTAGAGGGCTCAACATTTTGGGATTCAACATTTTGCAAATTCAACATTGTGAGTCCAGAAAATTCCACTTTTTACGAATTCAACATTTTGGGATTCAACATTTTGCGTATTCAACATTTTGCGAATTCAACATTTTGCAAATTCAACATTGTAGGCCAGAAGGCTTTCACACAGTCCATCCATCGTTTCTTTGGTCTTTCTTTGATAGATGGCGTTGCCGTCTCGATAACATATCGCTCCGTATTCTATAATTCCTAAAGTTTCAAAAGCAGTAATATCACGATAAATTTAAACTTAAGTGACTTCAATAAACTTAATACAACAGTGAAAGTGTTATCTGGCACCATAAAAGGTCCCTAGATGAGTAAACAGTATAATCACACAGGAACCCTGCAAGTGACAATGTTTTCTTTTTAACCATTATGGACCGTGTAACTATCAGTAAAAGCAGTGAAGAAGTGAGAAAGGAACTTAACAAGTGAAAATATATGAAGTAAAAGTGATAAGCAGTACAACAATTTGAACATTTCAACACGAACAAATCGTTACGAAAAAATTTTGAATACGGGCACACTCATTATGTCAAATACTTATGACAACGCCATCTGTGTTGTAAGGGCAATATTAACTTATATGCTAAGTGATGTCGATAAAACAGAACACCCACTAAAAAAAATTTAGATACACAAAGCGATCGACTTTTTTGGTACAACTACGTAAGCATATAATAGCCGAGAGGCGTAACTGTGTGCCTCCCGCTACAGTGACCGTGCGTTCCTGGGTTCGATACTCAGTCAAGCTGTTACTTTTTGGATGTTTAACGAGACCTTAAAATGAATTCTGTTAATAGAAATAACGTTACAATACGTAAGAAAAATAAAACATCAATAACTTCATGTGAAAGGCTATGTTTAACCAGCCCGTCGCCGTCGTCATCTGAGAAGTCAATAGGCGACAGTCTACCCGAACAAAATACTATCTACGAAGATGACTACATCACAAAATTAAGAGAACAAATTAAATCACTGACAGACCAACTTAATACCGCTCACGACCAAATTGACGAACTACTACTAGAGAATGGCTCACTTACCAAAGTCACACAAGAGCAACAAAATCAAATCGCGTATTTGAAAACGATTTGCACAAGCACTTCTCAGAGTGCTAACCCGGCCCGTAGGAAGAAATACAAAAAGAAATGTAGGAAAACACTTGATTTCGAGAGAGAGGACAGCGACACTGCACTAAAGGATTATAAGACAAGCAAAGTTACATTAAAAACACGACAGGAACACACAAACCACGACAATACCAGTAATATGCTGGGCAGCTCCAATACCTCCAATCAACCACAACTTCGGAATGAAACAAAAAACAGATTGTCATTTGAGAAACCTAGAATAATAATTCTAGGAGACGAACAAGTTCGAGGACTTTCAAAAGTTATGATAGATAGAAGGACGGCCGAATGGAATGATTGCTACACAGTCTCAGCTCTGGTCAAACCTGGTGCAACATGCTCCGAAATCTTATCTAATAATTTAGACATATATAATTCGCTGACAGAGCAAGACATTGTTATACTTTCAGTAGGCACAAATGATTCTAATCCATCTCATCTACTGAAGGAAGTATGTATAGCACTTAATAACTTAAAAATGTGCCAACAAATATATTTACTAGGTGTACAATGCAATTATTATCTAAATAAGAATATGTTGAACCAAAGCGTAAAACTGTTGACGCAAAATTTTGCTAACTGTACATATATTAACATAAATGAATTTTCTAATTATAAGCGTTACTTTTATATGAAACAAAATAATCGCACTTATTTGAATGAAGTTAGCTCTAAATTGAATATTGAAATTGACTATTTAAAATACATACAAGAATTTCTCATGAAAAAACCACTTCATTTCACTACCCACAATCAGGACAGGTGTACAAATTACGAGACTCCAAAAAATCAGAATAAAATTAAAACTAGTAACGATCAGTTTTTTCGATCAATCTAATCAAATAAATAAGATCACGCATGATATTGCCAATTTAACAATTTTCCATCAAAACTTATGTGGAATTAGCAATAAAACAGACGAACTAGAACTTTATGTGGAAAATATAGTGCCTAAATTGGACTTCATTTGTGTTACTGAACATTTTCTAAACGAATTAAATGCTCCTTTATTTGCACTGACTGACTACAACTTGGTTTCATACAATAACAGGGTAAATAAAAAAAGAGGTGGTAGTCTTATCTTAGGACAAAGAAATAGACAAGTCGTTGATTGTGCGCAAATAAACAAATTATATAAATCAGAATCATTCGAAATATGTTGCACTAAAGATGTTGATACCGGGTTATATATATGCTGTTGTTATCGAAGCCCCAATGAAAAGAATTTAAAAATATTTATGGAAAAATTGGAAATATTGTTGGAATATTTTTTTAATAAAAAATGTATTATATGTGGTGATTTTAACATCGACCTCCTCTGTGAAAATAAAAATCGTACAGAGTTTGTAAGTCTTTTACGATGTTATAATTTCAAAACACTTATTCAAACAGCCACTTTCACTCGAAATCAGTCATCTTCTTGTTTAGATAATTTCATCACTAACTTAGACAGCACATATATTCAGGAAGTTTCCGTAGATCACAATGGCTTAGCAGATGGACATGCAGGACTTTTTTGTAAATTGACACTTCCAATGGTAATGGAAAAAAAGCAAAACAATAACCAAAAAATTATAATTAAAAAATGAATGTTCACAAAAAATAACCACGAGATATTTAATGAAAAAATATTATGTATCGACTGGTCTTCAATGGGAATCAACACATTTTTAAACAAATTTCAGGATGCTTTTCAGTGTAGCTTCAGAAAGCGGAAAAAACACGTAGTTTTAAATGATAACAGAAATGGTACAAAATGGACAACAAAGGGTATTAGGGTTTCGAGTAAAATGAAAAGATTTTTGTGTGTAAATAATGGAAGTTGTCATAATACCATACTCACTTATAAAACCAATTATATTAGGTTATTCAGGAAAGCTGTTAAAGTGGCTAAAAGTATTGCTGTGAGGGTTCAAATACAGAAAGCGAAAAATGTAAGCAAGGAAATCTGGCAAGTAGTAAATCGCCATAGAAATAAAAATAAACAAATAAACTTAAAAAAGCAAATTGTGAAATTGGATGATAAAATAATTGATGACCCCAGGGAAGTTGCAAATGTATTCGCTGAGCACTTTAATTATTATAATCACTCATTGGAGAATGCCGAAGAATATAGTTCACTTTTCTATTTAAATCATTCTACTGACAGGGTAAATAGTGAAATGTGTTTAACGTCTGTAACTCCTGAGGAAATAATAAAAATTGTGGGGTCAATGCCTAATAAAACTTCAAGCGGATACGATGACTTACCTATAAGTGTTTTAAAGCAACATATTAAAGTTCTTGCGCTACCTCTATCAGTCTTTTTTAATAAGTGTTTCGATGATGGTGTTTTTCCGGAACAGCTAAAGATAGCGAAAGTTATACCCTTACATAAAAAAGGTTTACAGACGGATACTAAAAATTTTCGGCCTATTTCAGTTATACCAACACTCTCCAAAATCTTTGAAAAATTAATTAAAATTCGTTTAGTCAGTCATCTCAATAGAAATAAAGTTATAAATAAAAGGCAATTTGGTTATCAAAAAGGTGTTGGAACTACAGAAGCTATTAGCACGTTAGTTAACGACGTGGTTGATAAACTAAATAAAAAATTGAAGGTAGCTGGAATTTTCTTAGACTTGAGTTCTGCTTTTGACACTGTAAATCATACATTGTTACTTGCTAAAATGGAACATTACGGTGTAAGAGGACAGGTTCTAGCGCTTTTTCGGTCGTATTTAACTAATAGAAAAATGTATGTAGAAGTAAAGGACATAAATCAGAATAATTTTCAAGAAGTCTATCATTCCAAGTTACGAGAGGTTTTGGTAGGTGTCCCACAGGGTTCTATACTGGGTCCAATCCTATTTTTAATTTTTACAAATGACTTACTTAACCTAGCAACAAAACTTAATTCAGGTTTAAAACTAATAGCATTTGCAGATGACACCAATGCTGTTGTTAGTGAAAGTACGGCAGAGGCTTTGAGCAGCACTATAAACGCGGCTCTTGAGTCATTTCAGAAATGGTTTACAGCAAATAAGTTAATAATTAATGCTAAAAAAACAAACATCGTACTGTTTAAGTCTACATCACGTGGTAGTGATAATATAGACGTTAAGTTAAATGGAGACAAAATAGATATTGTCGACTCAGTAAAATTTTTAGGAGTTCATATTGATTCATTATTAAATTGGAAAAATGAACTAAAAGCTATAGATGGGTCAATATCATCAGCATGCTATGCCCTCAGGAGCCTACGAGAAGAACTTAGCGTAGATATTTTAAAATCAGTTTACTATGCATTGGTAGAGTCAAGATTGAGATATAGCATTCAACAATGGGGAAATAGCTATAAGTATAATTCTGATAGAGCATTTGTGCTACAAAAGAGGGCAATCAGAACAATAGTTCGTATTCCCCAAATCGAGTCCTGTCAGAAACACTTCCAAAGTCTATCAATACTTACAGTACCTAGCCTTTACATACTTATAGTCTTGACTAGCCTAGCAAAACACATAAGTGATTATGAAACGCAGGACGAAAGACTTAAAAGGGAAAGCGCAAGGAACCTATATCTATATATATATATAAAACAAAGTCGGGTTTGTTCGAACACTTATAACTCGAGAACTACTGGACCAATTTTCATGGTTTTTGATTTGTTGTATTTGTCTCCGTCCCGAATAGCAGAATAACTATTAAAAACATAGGAAAATTCACAAAAAAATATAAAGAAAATTCATTTTCTCATACATGAAAGGGCAGGGCAATGTCTGTCGGGAAACTTTCATTCTTTTTAGAATTCCAAATTCAAATTCATTTTATAATCAGTTGTTCATTTGTTTTGCTGCCGTTCGATTTATTGAATTTTTGACAGGTCGTCTGGCGGGTCAGCTACTTAAGTAGTATTCTAAAATAAAAATCAATTGCCGAATGTATATAGGTACGCGCATCACTTCAGAACGGATGCGCACGTATTTGGCTAATTCTTTTTTGTTGTATTTGTAATTGTCAGGACAAAGTTTGTATGAAAGAAACTTCTACACAGTTTATTGTTATAACGTCAATTTACTAACACTACTGTACTAAATATGTGGAGATTTGATACAAGTAACAACCTCAGATTTTTTATAGGCCTATGGTAACAACCTACTATCCCAATTTATTTGGGGTCGGCGCAACATGTCCCTTTCTTCCATACTTCTCTATTAGTCGTCATCTCGGTAGTCACCCCCTTTATAACCATATCATCTTTAACACAGTCCATCCATCGTTTCTTGATCTTCCCCTACTCATATAGCCATTGACATTCATACTCAAAACAATTTTTTTTAAAAATTAATTGGCTCCAATTAATCATTTTCATGTTCTTGACTTTTTACTAAGTATAAATTTATTCTGGTATTTTACTTTTCAGCAAAAAATCTTAGGTTCATTCTTAAAATATAAATTAAGTTTTCCTAAACAATTCAAAATGTGCTCAGCTTGCGCCTTCAGGAACTTCGCGCGTTTACATTAGAATATTCATAGCTAAGACAGGACAACGTCTGTCGGGTCAGCTAGTTTGAACCATAAAGTAAACACCAAATTAAATATTGTAACACATTGTGTACAGTATCAAGCGGTAAAATTATTTAATTGCTTGCCTAAGAATATAAAACAACTGCTTTATAAAACCACTTTATTTAAAAGTAAACTAAAAAACTTCTTACTCGAAAAATGTTTTTATTCCGTAGATGAATTTATGACTCGATATTAATGTAATCGTGTTTTTTCATTTTTTGTCTTTTTTTTTTTTCATGTAATGAAATGACATAAATTGCTTTTTACTATGACATGGTTTTTAATGGATTTTATGTATTATGTTTATGATTTTAATTTTTGACATTGGATATTTAATAATAATTATGATACTTAATGATCTTATTGATATTTTTTTGGTATGACATGTTTAAATATTTTAATTAGTTTTAGGTAAATAATTTGAATTTTAGACAATGAATGAATTGAAATTGTAGATAAGATTTTCTTTTTCAAATTAATTATCTTTGAATATTGTTTTTATTTTATTTTTGGTCTCCTTAGTTAACATTAGTAATAGTTTAGTATTGTATTAGTCAATAGTTTTTATTTATTATTATGTTGACATTGTTTTAATTTTTATTAATTTAATTTGAGATAGTGATGGTATTTAACTTTTTTTTTTTTTTTTATCGGGTTATGTTATTGTTTTTTTTTTATAATGTTTATTTAACTATTTTTTGTAACACATTCAGACACAATATATTGTTAATGAATAAATGAAATGAAATGAAATGAAATTTCCCTACTCTTATAGCCTTCGACATTCATACTCAAAACTTTCCTCACGACATATAATTTTCCTGAAATAAATGAATATTATTTATTATTATTAGCCGCAGGCAAAAGCTAGTAATTTAATGTCAAGAAGCCAAGTTTATATAACGAAACAGTTAACAAGAAGTAAATCTTTGTGACTATTATCAACCAAGGGGAGTTTCTTACCTTTTTGTCTGACTTGTGGGAAAGGGAGGGTAATGATTACACCTTCCAGGCATTGTTTCGTTTGCTGTTGTACTTGTTACTTTGTAGATATTGTGGTTGCTGTGTCGGCTGCGTGGTTTACTTATGGCCCAGATGTAGGTACCGATTCGCAAACAATGCGGTAGGAGCGGTTTTGACCAAATGTCTCTGGTAGCTAAATGAGCGTTGTGGCGTTGCAGATTATAATCGTACTAATATCACGCTATTGTACTAATAAATACCATCATGAATTTATGCAAGCTTAGTCGTACTTTTTTTTGGGTATGAATCACCAAAGATATTTATTTATATCAAAAGTATGACTTTATTTTAAATAACTGATGAATAGGTGCGCTTCATACTTTATTTTAACGTAGCGGGAATCGACTTATAGGTAGTAATTACGTTATAATAATTGTTAAGTTCATCGAGACTGATTGTGATATTACAACTAAAAGCATTCGTATATGATTTATGAAATGTGTGAATATTATACAACGTGCCGCTGCTTTGAAGACATTAACTTGATACGCGTATTTGGTTCCGCGTCTTCGTTTTGTAAAGATATTTTAATTTAATTAAGCTTTATTATTCAATGATTTATTTCCAATTTTCTAAAATAGCATCTTGGAGCAACCTGTAGCGCAGAGATGAAATTAAAACGAACGGGAAAGAAATGGTCACGCCACTTGAGTTTCTTTCTGGGGGTTGAACAAAAAAAATCATTCATGAAGCTACTCACAGGCCACAGCTGAGTCAGAACAATAGACACACGATGAACCAAAAAAAGGGTCAAAGTCAAAGACCCTTACCAGCTGATATAGAACAATAGTTTAGTTTCATGAATGAGTCCTTTGCATAGAGTGATCCTAATTTTAGTTATTATTTTATTATTTAGTACATTATGTGTCAACAAAATTATATGTCTGATGTTTTATGTATTTTTAAAGTAAAATTTATAAATAATAATGATAGATTTATGAGTCTGAAATTGACTCCGATGACTGCGATGATTTTTCTGTAAACTGGTTGTGGGAAATTAATCGCCACAAAGTAAACAAATACGTTTTTGTAAATGTGTTACATGAAGTATCAACAAGAAAGATTGGTATTTCTCTAACTATTCAACAATGTCAGAGTATTACTTATGATGGTAAATTAGACGACTAAAATCTTAGATATTCGCTCGAAAACGTGAAATGGCTCTTAATTTGATTTCTTTGCAGTCGCTGTCGCAAGACGCATGTCGCTTGTAGGTTGTGTTCGAGTTTTAGAAGTGTACAATGTGAAGTGTACATGAAGTGTAATGTGTGTGTGGCGGTAATAGATTACTTAGTAATATAAACAGAGTGAAGGTTCGTTATATTTATAACATTTGAAAGAAAAGGAAAGAAATGGTTAACGCTCGATCAATCTCCTATTATTACGAGCCAACATAATCTCAGATTAAATATTGCAAAGAAAGAAAGAGAAAACGACATACGTACTAAAACGCAACCCAAAGGCGGTGTATGTAATAGACTTTGATGGATGATTGCATTAATTTAAGCTGTTTAAGTTTTTGTTCTATTCGTATAAGGAGTAAAAACACATTATTTTCGTGTCTGTCTGTGTGACCACGTTATTCTCCTAAACTACGCCACAAATCCTGACCAGAGGGTTTAGTGCGAGTTTTTAGACATACTCGATCACGTTAACGTAAACGTCAGTTTGTACTGAAAATGAATAAGCGCCGCCTGGTGACTGTAATGGGAAACACAATTATTCCATACGAATTGACATAAGGTAAAGATAACGTAAACGCGATCGAGTAAGTATGAAATCTCGCACTAAGCACACTGGTCTGTAGTGTTTTATGAATTTGATCCTTATTAATACTACAAATTGTCCAATTGACAGCTGTCAGGAACGCAGTCTCTCGCCGGCCGGACTGTATGCTAATCTGCAAGATTTCAGAGCTTTCAAAGTCAAAGGGTAAAATCTATAAAAACTTGTTAGTTCCTTAAGTCCCAACCTGGCAGAAAGGTGGACTGCTGGTGCGAAACTTGTGCATTATGAAAGTTTGTGCCAACGTCTAAGCTGCAGGTAGGTACAGACAACAAAAGAGATATCTAGGCAGGACACATATGCGTGTATGTATTTTTATGTGTATTGCTTCATGCTGAAATCGCGAAAAAAAATCAGCTGCTTCCTACATTTTGACGAGTTTAGTAACGTGTAGATAAATGTACTGAACAGATGATATTTTTTTCACGATTTCAGATTTAGTCCTATAGTGAAAGTTGTTCATATTCATTGGTTCAACACCCTGGAAAAAATTGTACATCTATTTTAATGGGACCTTATAAATTATTTTTTTTTGCAATAGTCCTACATTGTAACACACTAACACAAAATTGTGTATTGTCACGAAATTTAACATGAAGCAATACACATGCAAATATGTTAGTATGCCCTGCTTATAGTTATGTTAGTATGCTTTTGTTGTCTGTACCTACTAACTAAGGGTGCGTATCCACAGACGCTCCGCTTCGCCCATGAAATGAAATGCACCCTAACTCTGCATAAGATAGCTAAAATCACCTAAAAAGTGTCCTAAGGAAAAATTACCTGTCGATGTGTCCATAGTTATTACTGCGGTCAATCGGCAACCTCGGTCGACTAATGTCATATGGATCTTAAGTTTGTTTACCTTATACTGAGTAGCTACCATGGGATGGTCTCATGGCGTTTGTTGGATGATGCCGCTGATTGTAGTAGCTATGGGTGGCTATGGTTGTAGAATCTGTGGTTGTCTGGGTAACCACTCTGTATTCACATACGGAGTCTTTGAAAGAGCCATCGTCTTAGTATTAACTTGAACAAAGAAATTAGAGTTAATTTAAATAAATAAAAATAAGATTTATGTACCTATTGTTATTCACTTTGGACCCAAGCCTTTAGGCCGTCGATATGAGGCCAGTTATTTGCGAAGGGTTTTATTATACCTACTTATACCTATAGTATTATACTAATTTACATAAACGTAGGTATTACGTACATAGTTTGAAACTATAGTACAATAGACGTTCATGATTTCATTGTTCTTGTTCAGTAGAACTATTCCGGCAATAGATACCTACGTTCTATCCAAGGATTAAAAAAATATTTTGCACGCCCTGTAGGAAGTATGTAGTTAGGTATCTACTAACCTAGTAAAAACCTAAATCACTCCGTCTAGAAGCATATACTTTGCTTAAGAGTTCTTTAAGTGAGCACTAAGGAAGAATGCTTAAATAATCATCCCCTAAAGGTGGTAAATAGGGGATGAAATAATATATAGAAGTTAGTAATTTATGCCAGTAGGAAAACCCATCGGGCACACGGCTTGTAAAAAAGAGTGGACGTCGCCACGTAAGTGTTTTGAAAAAAAAACCGACTAGAGACGTTACCATCCCGAGCATCGCTTCAACTGAAGCCATTCAGTACGTCGATTCTGTAAAATTCAAACAACAACTCGCTATTCACTCTCACTTCGCATCACTTCGCTCACTTGTTTTTTATTTGACACTTTGAATTTAGAATGCCAATCAAGAAACTCACAGCGGATTATTCGAAGTTTAAAATGAGGTCTTAGAGAATCACACGGCTGGATTTTTTCTATAAATCTCTACGCTGTAACGCACACTTATAAGCGTAGTAACGGCATCACCTCGGCTTGGGATCAGCTAGTAAACAGCGGCTAGCAGTCACCGCGCTTACAGCGGGAATTATCTTTTTATAAAACAATGAGTGTTACCATATTTATAAGATTTATAATTCTGGTTGTTACCGTCGAAGCGAAATGCGCACTTAATAGTAGGTACGTATTGTAGTAAGCAAGTTACGACATCTTACATTAGCACTAGCACAAGTTAAGTGGTCTTAAAATGTTTATAGCCAAAATGTTACTTATAAATTCTGGGAAACGAGGATGCAACAGTGTAGGTAGATGATGTTTTTGTATTGTGAGATGTAGGGCAATAATTTGAGAAAGTGCTAGTGAAACGTTATGACCTTTTATCAGCAGAGATTTTACTAGCTACTAGCTTTTGCTTCGCCCACGTGGATGTCGGAAAATATCCCAAGGGAACCTGCTACCGGGAATTCTTTCCTTATTCCTTGTCTAAAGGGAACCTCTGTGTAAAATTTCAGCTTTCTAGGTACAAGGGTTTGGGCTGGGCGCTGATGAGTCAGTCAATCAGTCAGTCAGTCAGTCAGTTAGTCAGTCAGTCAGGACTTCTCTTTTTATTTATATAGATTTTTGATGAATTTAGGATTTTGCATGTACTCGATTGATCCCTCAATAATTCTAGTGGTTTCTAAAGTGGTGTCTAAAAATCCAATTGATATCCTAATAAACTCCTAGTACCTACTACCTACATCTTTTAGTGATCCTCCAAAAATTTCAAAATCATCTCTATGTATATTATTACTTTATCAACTGACTTGTGCGTCCGAAAAATCGCTCGTCTAGCTGGACTTTAGATACTATTCTTTATTAAAATTAAATCAGAAGCGATTTATAATTATTAAGGTCATCACACACATATCAGCTCAGCACCAGGCGTCAATCCAACGTAGGAAATAATAAATCTTTTAATTCAGTCAGTATTACAGTCCATTTTAGTGTCATAAATAATTTATGAATTATAATTAAATTATAGCACTAATTAACATTAATTTATAATTTGCAAAAGGTATAGTTACTATTATTTACACCACAGAATAGTTTAACAAAGCAATGAGTTATAATATTTATGTTGTAGACGTATGTTGACTAGTATTGATAGATTAATAAAATACCAAATTAATCTTCAAAAGGCCCTTCCAAACATGGCCCTGCGTTGTCAGACTCACATTAAATGCTTTAAAAGAGACCTCTGAGTTTGCTCCGGCATTTCTTCTCAGGGATTAATCAGCTAGAAAATGCAGGAGCCATCTAGGTAGTTTTAAAATATTGTCAAAAAAATTTAAATAATAATAATAAATAATAATAATTGCTTTATTTTCAGGCAACTAGGGCCCATATATAAAATACACAAAATAATCTTACAAAAATATAAACTAATAAATAATAAAAAACATCACTACAAAATCTATTTAGGTAATAGGTTGGGTCGGCGACGTATTGCGCTGAGTCGTGGTGTCATGTAGCCTTCCGCGAAAACGCCGATAATGTAAAAGTGTCATAAAAGAAATATCATATTTCATTACTTATCATTTTTTCATTTCACTACAATAATTTAATCGGCCAAAACCTTTCATAGCTCACGATTGCTTTACGAAAACAGAATAAAACAGTTCGTGTTAAGCGACCCACGAAAGCTGTAAAGCACCAGTTACTTAATAAAAGATCTCCCTTGGGGAGTGAAGCAAACGGCTCACTAAGATAGACGGTATCATCATCTTAGCAGAAAAAACCTCGTAAAATGTAGGAGGGGCCACATTAAATAAATTGCAGGCGCCTACCACCCGTGGTGACATCTGCGTCAAGTCGCTAAACGCTAACGCTAACCGGAACGTTCAGTGGTAGTCCGCTTTCAGATAAAGGCTAGCTGAACATAAGAAAATATTTTGAGGAGTGGTTGTGAGCTAAAAATATAAAAACCGGCGAAGTGTTTGTTGGACCACGCACAGTGAAGGTTTCCGTAGTTGGGATAAATTTATCCCAAAAACAAACTAGTATGCATTGTAGTATGTATTGTGTGGTGTGCATTGTAGTTGAAATACATGTTCTCCCATTCATCGTTAGACGTCACCGTCAATAATTCTCCAACTGCAAATGTAAGTTTGTAATCGCTAAAAAAACAAGATGCTTATGTGATAACAACACAATATAATTTTTATTCCAAATTAACGATGTTTAGGGTTCCGTACCAAAATGGTAAAAAAGGAACCCTTATTTTGACACTCAGTCAGTCTGTCTGTCTGTCTGTCTGTCACAGCTGGATATCTCAAGAACTACTAATGCTATCAACTTGAAATATGGAACAGTTTTAGATGACGTTTACCCAACTATTTTGCAAATAAGAAAGAAATAAAAATATTTATACATATTTTGTTTGCAACAGGGACTGAAAGAGGGTCTTAAAAATTCAAAATGGGGCTACTAGGGCATGTTTGCACATTCTCAAACATTTTTTTATTTTTTTGTAGTCTACATAGTTTTCGATTTTTGATGAAAAATGTAAAAAAAAATACCGTTCCCCACCCCCTTATCTCCAAAGTTTGCAAAGAGAAAAATCTGAAATTACTCTATGTTATAGAAGTTTATGTAAAGATTACAAGAAAAATAAAACGATGTCTCTAAATAGCATACTTTTTCAGAAATCGGAACGGAACCCTCGGTGCGCGAGTTCGACTCGCTCTTGACCGGTTTTTTTTCCTTTATATGTGCTGTGAGACCTTGCTTCTTGCCATATTTCATGATTTTGGTCAACGGGATTTTTATACGAGTATCAAAATACGTCGCATAAATGGCCGTATTTTTTATTGCGTTGACTTAGAAGACGGATTTTTTTATATCTCCACGGGATTATAGACCTAAATAATTGATATAAATTTGAACTTGTTAACTCCACGCGTTCCTGACTAATTAATGTATTAATAAAATACCTACGTGATAATATACTCGTACCTTGCTTGAGCGTGAATCAGAGATATTATTTTCTTAAATCTTCAGTAAATTTTAATTTCCTTTTTCAGAGCTTGGTTAAGTAATATAAACTGGTTCATTTAAAAGCTTTTGTCACTATGATGCTGAGATTACTCAGACTAATTGCTTTGCTATGAGTGAATACCTACTACTTACGGAGCACACATAAATAGATATAAAGCAGATGGCACTGTAGAGGCTTCATGTTATAGTCAAATCTTAGCATAGGTTTAGCATCGATTATTATACTCTTGAAGAAAAGTGAAGCTCGTTTTTCTTCAAGAGTGACAGATAGATTTTAACTAGGACTCCGCTTAGGTAGTGTGATATATTTTATCTTGAAACAGTATAATTAAATCGTGGCCTATGATGGCCCTCCTCTCGGCACCTTCTCTACTTGTTCTGTAGTTACGAAATCCCCTGTGCGGACCTGGGGGCCTACTCCCTAAGCACAAAGCCCATAGTTTCGGCCTTCGTTACGGGCGTTTCCTACTCCGTATCACCTACGGATGGATGATTGGTTCGGGGCCCGAACGAAGTATGAATGACAACATGATTTGCCAGTTGTCCCTACTCTCGAGGTGTATTTTCCCGTCCGAAAAATTTAACTTTTACACTTGTTTTGATGGATCGTAATGTCAGACGGACGGAGGAACGGACGGACGGAAAGACGGACGGACTTAGGGAGTAGGCCCCCTGACGTGTAATCCGGGTACCTACTCAGGCAGGCAGGAGGATAAAGTGACTGGCTCTTTGGTCAGTGTCCGCAAGTACTGCTGAGCATGAGGTCTGGGTTGTATTCCCAGGTGGGGCAAAGTATTATTTAGTTTTCATAGGAATTTCTCTGTAACAGCTCGTATTCCGGATTCTGTACAGTTGATGGCAATAGACTCGCCCCCTTTTTTTTTTTTTTTTTTTTTTTGAGAGTGGGAAATCATCAAATAACTTCTCCCGCTCTGGGTGGAGCGGAAGGGCGTGTCAGACTTTTACTGACTAAAACCCACCCGTGTTCCTTCAGTTGCCGCCGCTTCAGGCCGCTTCAGGGCCGCGGTAACCCCTTCGGACAATCCGCGACCCCAGCGGCGTCGGCCCTATTGGACCCCGTCACTTGCTGACATCTCTTTGAGGCGCGCGTGGAACACAACGCGCCGTCGACTCGGGCCTGGTCCTTACCGGACGGCGAGCTACCCGCTGCTCACCGTCCGCAGGCCCGCGCCTACGGTGGCCGGAAATCGCCCCGCGATTCCCGCCGCCCAGGGCGTCTCCTGCGGCGACTGAGGGCGTGAGGCTGCCTCTCCCTCACGCGTTCCGCCTCCTCCTTCGCGAGCATCACTGCTTCGCAGAAGGAGGTGACGGCCTCCCATGCACTCTCGCTCCGCACCATGGCCTGGACCAGGCTCGGACGCGAGAGATCGCCGCCGCCGATCGCCTCCGTGAGAACACGGCGGTGCTCTGCCCAAGCCGGGCAGACCTCCACTGTATGCTCCACCGTGTCCTCCGGGCGATCCGCACAATGGTAACACCCGGGCGTTTCCTCCCGCCTTATGCGAAACAGGAACCTCCCGAAACAACCGTGTCCGGTGAGGACCTGCGTCAGGCGGAAGGTGAGGACGCCGTGGCGCCTCTCTAACCACTCCTCAAAGAGGGAACTTATCGCCGCAATTGTGGCGTGCCCAATAGACTCGCCCCCTACTGCACAGAGAGCAAAATCCCAGGGCCGGCCGCCTGGGTCGCGGGTTGTTCAAAGGAGATACCGTGGCCTTGGCATAGGCAACTGAAGGAACACAGGTGGGTTTTAGTCAGTAAAAGTCTGACACCAAAGCGGGAGAAGTCATTTGATGATTTCTCATCCAAAAAAAAGGGCCGTCAGACCTTACTTATTTTCTGTTTAAAAAAATGTAAGTAGGGGATAGAGTAGTGTTAGTATGTAGTTTGAACGTACGCATCCCTGCTAGCTGGGCCGACGGCCAATTTTCAGGTATCAGGTACCTGAAAATTGGCGTAGTCCTATTAGTCCAAGATCCCAGAGCCGGCTCTGGGATCTTGGACTAATAGGTCTTACACATAACTGGCGAAATGTGGCCGGTACTACAGTACAGTCAACAACAAAAGTCGATTAACACTTGTGTTTTCTAAATTGACAAAATACTTCATTAGAATCGGAACAGACCTGATGTAAATTTTAAAGGAAATTAACTTTTATCTAATAACTGAAATGCTAAACAGCAGGTTATCGTATCATTTTGTGTTAAAAAAAATAAATAAAAAAATAAAAGTTTATTATTAATGCTTCAGTTTACAAAAAACAGGGTATTAGTGTTTGGAGCCTCCTTTTAAGCAAACAATGCCTGTGTTAGGAGACTCCGCTCTTCCATAGTACAGAATTTTATAACATGAACATTGCAAAATCAAAATTAGAGTTAAAATTCAAATTATACAAGAGAAAAAAATGAGTGAAAGTAAGATTTAAGTGTGAATACCTGTGTGTAGTGTGTCTGTATGTGAGAGTGTATGCGAGAGTGTATGTGACAGTATGTGTAAGTGTCTGTGCTACCTCATGTGCTTCAAAAGTGCCTCCGTGTCATCATATGTCAGTGTCTTTATCCAATTTGTTATTATTTTTTTACATTCATAACTTGTTAATTTAGATGATGTCAAAAAGTAGCAGTGTTAACCGACTTCTTTTGCTGACCGTACCTCTGCCTATCCCTTCGTAGTAGAGGCGTGATATAATGTTAGATTAGATTCCTACTTGAAAGCACAGCTACCAGTCTCTACGTTTTTCATCCATATTCAGCTATTTCATTTTAACAGAAACAACACTATATATAATTTTTCTTGAATAACAACGCGGAAACAAACATTAAAATCACAACAGCGCTCGGGAAACCAAAATGGGGAATCATTGCCAGCGTCAATCAAACGACTTTCATAACTTTTATAAGTTTTGTCTACTGAGACAACTTTAGATGATTTCAGGGAGCGCGCGCCCAGCGTGATTATAAAAAACTAGCGACCCGTCCCTGCTTCACACGGTTTTTACGACTTGGAAAAATATCGAGATTTCATTATTTATGCAAGTTTAATATTACGACCATCTTTGCCTCGGAAAGTACGTTAAGCCGTTGGTCCCGGCTGTCTTTCGTGGATCTTTCAGTCTTTACGGGTTGTCAGGAGCCCGAAAGTCTGACAACCAATCTTACCAAGGGGTATCGTATTATATGGCAAACTATCTGTGGCCCCCAGGTGTGTAAGCAAACATTTTTATTATAATCCCAAACATCAAATTCTTATTGAGAAGGAGTCTGTAATGAATGAATTCATAATGAAAATAATATGAAAATTAACGTCATTTGTAACTAAGGCCTCAAGCTAAAGTCACGGTCCAATTCTCAAGCTCATAAGATATGTACACACCAGTGCGCTTTCATGTCGCATGCATGTAGGAAAATCTAACCTACGAGCATTGATAAATTTATATTTATATATCAATGCCTACGAGTCAGGAGGCTCCAATTTTCGAGCTCGCTTCGCTCGCACTTACATTATCTTAGTAAAATAACAATGACAGCTTAATTTTTCCGAGTCAGGATTCTCCATCCTGGCTGGCTTCGCTCGCTCTTGTATTGTCTTATCTTAGTGAAGATTTGATGGGAATTTTACTAAGATAAGACAATACAAGAGCGAGCAAAGCCAGCCAGAAAGTAGAATCCTGACTCGCAAAAATTAAGCTGTTATTGTTATTTTACTAAGAGAATGTAAGTGCGATCCCGGTTCAGAATGCTTCTATTTTCGAGGTCCCCACGCTAGGCTCTTCAATGAAAACTTAAAGTGTCTGAGTCAGTTTTC
The DNA here is from genome assembly GCA_905163495.3 of Cosmia trapezina. NCBI lineage: Eukaryota > Metazoa > Arthropoda > Insecta > Lepidoptera > Noctuidae > Cosmia > Cosmia trapezina. The sequence continues at coordinate 11,366,356 of LR991030.1, forward strand.
TAGCTCGCCTCGCTCGCGCTTGAAGTATCTTGTTATAGTCACAACTCGACTCAGGATGCTGTTTTATTTATTTTGTAAAAAAGGGCCTCAACATATTTTGATACAAGGCTGATTTACTACTAGCTACGCAAGTGAAAATGACGTATTATCTGAGGGGTAATTCTCGTATTTTTAACAACGTTCGCTATATCATCTCAAGACTCAATCTGTCAAAAATTGTATAGCGTTTACCTAAATTTTTGACATTTGATTGACGCTGGCATGAGATTGTGAACGTTTTTAGGTACGAGAATTGCCCCTCTGATTAAATGATGGATATCTAAACTAACTCTCCTTCCAGATTATAGACGCAAGTTACCTTATTAAAATGAAAAGGAACATGTTGAGTATTCATATTATTACTTTCTGAAAAAACTGTTCATCTACTTAGATAAACTATTCACGAAGTAAGCCCTTTTGAAAAGTTACTCTACATTTTGATGTTGCGGGCAACAATGTTGCGCAATTATGTCGTAACTTAGTTTAAAATGAATACGCAGCGCATTGTTAGATTAAGAACTCAAGGGGGGCGGGGGGGGGGGGGAGTCTTGCGCTGCTTGCGATCTACGACCGCAAAAAACGCGGTTGAACACGGCCTGAACGGTTCTACTAGTTGCCCACCGGTGCAAAGGCAACTGCAAAAAAAATGCACCCGCAACAGGCATAATTCACGTCGCGTTTATTATAGTAATAATCCTAACCTTTTGGAAAAATGTGTAGCCCGCACCATTAGGCCGTTTGTCCACCGCCACGGTCAATGGGACGTCAACTATGTAGAAGGAGATGACGGCGCCGAAGTAGCGATGTAAACCTTTACTATGGCCGCGTGTCCACCGCACGTCCGTCACCCGAGCGTCGGGATCCCGGACCCCGAATATACGAGTAGTTCGGCGCGACCGCTAGAACTCCGCCCGAGATTGTGACGGGCCGATGTGCCGGCAATACAAAACCGTTTGATCTTGTCCACACAATGCCGTCGCACCAGTGCCGTTCGCCCGGCTTTTGTTTTGTCTGTCATAACATTCATAACATACTGAACAGCCAAGTTCAGCCGCCTCGTGGACAAACGATGACCGTCAACGGGACGTCACGTTCGGTTCAAATCTCGTTTCTCGTTGACGTCCCGCTGACGTGGCGGTATACGCAAACAATGTTAGTCTTAAAACTCACGGAGCGATAATTACCTGCGCCCACTGCGGTATGGAGACATTGCAATACAGGGGCCTTACTATGAGCTCTTACAGCAGGACAGAAGTTGAACGTTTCCAGTGACAGTGAGAGACGGAGCTATATACGACCTATAGCACCGTCACTCTCTCTCACTGGAATCGTTCAACTTCTGCCCTGCTATAAGAGCTCATAGTAAGCCCCCAAGTGTATTTCTTATATTCTAGGTAGGTTATTGTCACGGTAGCTGTACGAGCACGCTCGACAATTTCACATGTACTTACTTACATTGTTACAAGCACATTACGGTAATTAATTCAGTTCAATAAATCTGCTTGGAGAATACACATGTCGCATTACACATAAGAATTCCCTGCTCACATCGCACCTCAGCGGTAGAACTCCACAGTAGCCTAAAGGTGCGGGCTACACATTTTCCAAAAATAATGTTTGCAGATCTCCAAGTTAACTTACGATACGTACCAACACCTAACTATATTTGTATATCCTCGGGGTATCAGTAACACGTCGCCGTCAATTCGGCTTTGTTATGATACATTATTGTGTTAGATGGACAATTCGTTTATCTATTATGTACCTATGGCCTGTCTAGACAAATAAGCTGTCTCGATATTGACAGGTTGCCTAGAGTATTACATTACATAACATCACGCCAGCTGTATACCCCGAAGGGTTCGGCAGGGGTGTAGGTAGTACCTATAGTAAACCCACATTTCACCCGTCATGTTTGAGTCCCATGTAATAGGAGGCAAGAAAACCAACAAATGCCTTCAACCGGACACAAATCCAAACTCGGTCGCGGGTTGTTCGAAAGAGATACCGTGGCACAGGCAACTGAAGGAACACGGGTGGGTTTTAGTCACTAAAAGTCTGACACGCCCTCTCGCTCCGCCCAGAGCGCGAGAAGTCAATTGACGATTTCACATCCACAAAAAAAAACGCTGCTACTGAGAAATTCCAGACGGAAAAACCTAATAACAGGCGGAGAAAAGGTCATGTCTGCGCTGAAGCTCCGCTATGCCACCGAGGTCAAGGATATAATCACCAACCCACCGACGGAGCTTTCAACAGATACATGAAGAGCTGACCGTAAGTCATCACAGTTCCTACGTAATTTACGACATCTTTCCCCATCACCGCGAAGTATCTCTATACTGGCGTAGAAGTGAGGCTTGCGCGCTCCGAACTCTAGGTCTGTGCCGGTAGAGTTTACTTTGCCGGAACAGGTCTAGAAGGAGCCAGAACAAGACAGATACAGAAACTAGCAGGGCAGCATGTGGCGAGCTGTTGGGCAGTAGCGACCCCACGGACCCTATCTCCCGGGAGAAGTCTTGTTCCTCATTTTTGGCTTGCTTTTATTGGCCGGTTGGAGTGAACACTGACGAGGAACTGAGCTCCCACCTCATTTTTATTGCCTTTATTGGCTGGCTTGAGTGAAGATTCGCAGCAAACATGGTCGGCAGCAGGACGTATTTCAGTAAAATTCTGGTAGGGATCTTGACCGTACTTCCGGGATTGTCCTGAATACCTCTCCACAGTAGCCGTGGAATACCTCTCCACTCCTCAAGTACCCCAAGACATGTTGCCTCCTTGTCGCTTCGTCACTATGTGCTAACGACCGTTTCCGGGGCATTATCCGTGTATTGTATGAATAAAACATTGTCAGGCAGGGGCCATCATAGACCTTCCATAGTTTTAGGTTACCAATCCACTTTAGCCATCCAAATCCGAAGTATTCTTTGTTTTCATATCCTGCAATAGTCCTACACCAACCGGGATTGTCCTTGCATAGTGCGTACAGGGATAGTCGTCGGTTGAGCCCAGAGTCCCGAGATAAAATATGTCAAAGAAACAATAAAAATAATATTTATTACTAGAGTACTAATATATCTAATAATAAATCTACAGTGTGATAATAACTTACAGATATTTTGCGCAAAAAAAAAATGTATGTCCAATCTAGGAAAATTACTTGTATCTGACTAGGAACATCGGGCAAAACGTGAACTAAACAGAAGCACCTCTGCTCCCACTTCGAAGAATACAGGCGACATGTTCGGTTAAATTGTCTTAGGACTGGTATACTGTAATTCATTGATTCTGGCCATTCTTAACTCTATCTATCTTTTATTTTGTATACCCATTGGCACACCGAATTCTTAAGTTTATAAATCAGAGTTTAGTCTTAGCAATTAAAACAAACATTCATCATCTTATTGCGCTTGTCTCATGTTACGTGGGGTCGGCGCAACACGTTTTCTTCCATTCCCCCCTGTCAACCGTCACGCTATCATCACTCCCTTATATAAAGTATAAACATTATGACCTTTTAAAACTTTTATATCTTATGCCTCCACAGCGGCTCGCATTTTAATCTTATTTACAGTACTCTCGCTCATTATTTGAAACGAAAAGGTTGGTTGTACCGGAAATAATCGAAATCCTTTGAAGTGAAAAGGCACTTATAGTATTTAGATCTGCACGGGATCAACATCGCCTCAACTCGAGCCGTTCAGGATTCTTTCTATGAAATTCCATACTGCAACGCATACTTAAAAGCATCCTCGGTTCGGGATCAGCTAGTAACCAGCAGGCACCGTGCACCCTAAGGTGCCGTCCGACGACGCCACCCTCACCCTGCCGTAAATAAGGCGTCGACTAGCCGCAAGAGCGGCATCGCTTCGGAGCTGCTGAGCCGATCCGATTACGTGCTTACCTCGGGTTGACGCCTGGTTGATGACGAACTATGATTAGATGTGGTGAAGCCGAAGCTGTGCAGGTGCGTTGTCTTTTAGTAGCAATGTTCAGAACAGACTGAAGCACATCTTCTAGTTTCATTACACCCCACAAATGAACAATGTGAAAATGCCACTAGTATCCATTCCTTGGATCTCCATCTCCATAGAATATTATCCTTAATGACACTTCATGGACAAAGGAAAGGACTATTGGGAACTAATATTATTATATTTGTACCTATATAATTATATCCCTACCAGTAAGGCGATTAAACGTTAGGTTTGATCGACGCTATGTTGGCTGCCCTAAGCAAACGAGACCCACCCTTTTAGGATATCATAGTTACTATTATTGCCTCTTTTATTTTGCTGGGTAAGACGTTGTTCATTATAATGTGTGTGCTTTGCCATAATCGTCATGGAGGGTGTAAGTTAATGTTCGGTGGACATGGTCGGTTTGATTATGATATTTTTTCCTGTGCCAGCTTTGTTTTTCTTTGTCAGCTTTCGAATAATATTTTTACTATAGTGTTTTAACAATTTCTCTGAATATCTAAAACATTTTTATCATCCCTTAAAATATTCAATGTTATTCTACTGAATGTTGAAAGCCTCTTTGTTTGGTAAACCCCTGTCACTTTCAGGTAAGACTAAATCCCAAGACCTCGAAATATGAAATCTGAAGTCATCTTATTATACTAATAGCAAAACATTCAAGAGAAAGATATTCCCAAGCCCTAACTTTGAATTAAATAAAGTATTTAATAACTATAATGACTGCTTTAAGAATAGGCCTCATCCCGGTCCGCGCGTTGGGCCATTAAGACGGACTGTTAAAGTAGAAAACAAAGACGTATTACGTAAATTTACTATACCTACCGTTTCAATTTTGTTAAGTGGTCTCGAAAGTCTACAGTAGTCAGCAAAATAAAACTGGAGCTATAAAAAGACAGGGTTTCGACCCTATCTCAGCTGCCATCTTGGTGAGAGATTAACAGCCATAATCAAGCAATTGGGTGAAGATTACAGCGATTTTTATGTCGCTATTGACGATGGCGCCTTGAGCAGACCCTTGAGCGCGTCATCAATCAACCTCGTCGGTTCAAACCCGTGCAATAACAATGACGAGCATGCTCGCGGAGAAAATCCCTCGGAAAATGAACGCGAGAGTAAGTAAGACGGTGCGTAATAAATGTAGATTTAATGCGTAAGCGATATCGACTCTCAATGACACCACGCGTCGTACGCACATAATTATTCATCGCTCAGACATTTAAACGGCAGGCGGTAGATGAATTTCCGCTCATATTTACCGAGATTTGCTTTTTAAAGGTTTCAAGTATTTCTTTTTCACAATTAATGCGTAAGCTAGCGATAAAATATTGCTAAACGTTTACTGGAAGGCGAAAGAAACAATTAAACTTTATACATTGAGAGATTGTTTTTCTTTTCTGACTCGAAGCGACAAAAGACATCTTTTTTTTAATAAATTGGTCCATACGACAGCGATTACTTGAAGAAGACGGTATGAAATATAAGGCTTTTACTATAAAAATAGGCGTCCGCGACAATTACGGCTAATGGCTCCACATTTTTTAAAAGCTCATTGTGCGGAAAATTTCTTTGACGCTTGATCACTTTAAAACGTAAAGAATATGCTATTCAGCTCTAAAATTAATAGTTCCGAGGCGTTATAAATTGGTAACGTTGTGACTGCTTACTGGGAGCCCCGCAGCGTTGATAAGACTCCTACAAGATGGACCGATGACCGATGATAATGTTCTATGACCTGGAGTACGTCGCAGGAATCTGCTCGTTGCGAGAAGCACAGCTAAGGTGGTAGATAAAAGATGTCGATCTCTAAAAAAATATGTTTAGTGGAGACAGCGAATAATACAATTATAACCGGTATGCATACGTTAAACTTTTAGGTAGCCATTTGTGGTGTCATGATACTTTTTCATGTTCACGTTTATGCTATTTCATCAACGTGCGCAGGCGCTACTTGGTACTTACCAAAATTGATGGCACCGCGCTTTAATTTTTTTGCATTTCAAGAAATAATTATTTTCGGTGGGGGCGGGTCGCTACTCGCTAGTCAATATTAGTTTGACTAGCGAGTAGCGTCCCGCCTCGAACCTGCTTTGCATGGTTTGTATGTGTTGACAAAACATAGATATTTTTTTATTAAATACCTTTAATATGTAAGTTTAACATTAATGTATAAACAAATAAAACTTCCGGAATAAATTCTCTAAAATAATGATGGTGAAAACCGCCATAAAAGTCCGTTGCGCAATTTAGAAGAACAACGCGGTCACACCGACTCACACAAAAAACCGACTTAAATTTATTAGGTATTACGTATAGATATTTTTAAAAAGAAAGAAGCCTTGCGATACCTAATCATTTCCTTTTCAAAAGGCCATGCAAACATTGAAAGTGGTATATAATTAATATTGTGAATTCGCTATTATTAGATATTTTGTAATTAATATTTATTTTTAATATTTCAAATGTTTAGGTGTACTCCGTGTGCATAATTACAAAACCCACACACATAGTTATATGCGATCCATGAACGCTAACTGCGGTAACAATTAAAATTCAATTAGGGGAAGGAGGCTGATACGGTATTCTTAGAACACGAGACGATAACCTCCCACTTGAGAAGTATTGTCTAACGTTTTCTACATAAATGGCAATTTGAGACTTAAGTTTTAAAGAATATGCCACATTTAACAAAAAAAATATGCAATGAAATTACACACTTGCATCTGCAAGTGTGTAATGACAAAATTAAATGCTCACGCGAATCAAACGACGTTTTTCAACACACTTGTAAGGAACAAATAAATTAAATTCCGACATAATATTTTTTGTAGATAATTATTTGTGAAAAATGGTTTGTGGATTTTTATTTACGTGCGAGTTACGAGTTAGTACACACACAGTGCCTTTGCATTTTGAAGGACAGGCACTAACTCCAAACAGCCTAATATTATATTACAAAATACACGTAGACGAAGTCACAACAGCTATTATTCTATAAATATTCGTTTAGTTTTGAAATTCGAATTAGAAAGGCCATTTTTCACTCCAATCTCAAATTAAATGTAGGATTTAAAACGAGTCGTTCTTTATAAATATTAGGGGTTAAAGTATGAAATTGCCGATTTTTACTGAAAAATTGAAATTCGTTTTTTTTTTAAAGGAGAATGTTCTCAATTATAGGGCGCCCTGTACCAAACGAAAAGTCCGGTGTCACAATCAAACCCAGTGTACTTGCAGGAGAATTTAATGCTCTTCCTATAATGTTAACTGTTTTTTACGTGGATTCCCGCTGCTTGTATTTATTTGCCATTTACCTACTTAATATTTTGAGGTTAGGTTCGTGAAAATGACTGATTCGAAGTAGTGGAGTTAGTGAGAAATAAGGTAGTAATATCGGTCATGTTTTTTATTCTTGATTTTGTGCTAGTTTTTGCTGATGGGTGAATAAACAATACATTCATAGTCAATAATAATATTCTTGTTGTCAGTTTTTTTAAATGTAATTAATGAATCAAGTGCGTAGGTACTTGCAGTAGGTGCTGGCTAAACCAACAATCGATTTTGTACTGTGTTTACTGATTCCTTGCTTCATAAGAACTTGAACATAACATAACATTAGGCTTATTTTACCAGAAGAGTTAGGCAGAGGTGTATTTACATATTATGATAGTACCTTTTTTTTTTTTTTTTTTTTTGAGGGTGGGAAATCATCAAATAACTTCTCCCGCTCTGGGTGGAGCGGAAGGGCGTGTCAGACTTTTACTGACTAAAACCCACCCGTGTTCCTTCAGTTGCCTATGCCAGGGCCGCGGTAACCCCTTCGGACAATCCGCGACATTATGATAGTACCTAGACCCATATTTTGAACTTGAAATGTTAGTAATAATAAGGTAGGATATTAGAAATGAAAAACGTAGATATGGTTAATTCATTACCACAATTAAAAATGTACAGTTGAAACTAAATCCACCCTACACAAATATTGTTATTACTTTTCATGACCAGTTAGAGGGAAGTGCAAACACCAATACTCTGTATTGATAGTGGTATTATTATGTTCCTATAGAAACCAGTTGGTGTCGGTGCGTCAGTCATGCCTGCTGAAAAAACACTTGAACCCCCGTTTTCGTATATTCAAATAGTTCATTAATGAAACTAACATTGAAAGTAATGTCATTCGTGACGGCGTCAAAGAATTACAGATAATAATATAAAGCAGCCAAAAAACAAATGCAATACGTCACAATAAAAACGTCATGTTCTCTTTTTGAATCGGTCCTTTTTTAATGAAATGCATAAAATGTATTCCATAATAATAATTTAAATTATTATGACGCAACGAGTGCAGGAGCTCGTGGCTAAGTAATAACAGCCACACAGGTCGATCTATCAGATTAAGATACGGGTTGGTCAGTGGATGGGTGTACATCTTTACATACCGAGACTCCTCCGTGCCTCGGAAAGCACGTTAAGCCGTTGGTCCCGGCTGTCATTTGTGGATCTTTGGCAGTCGTTACGGGTCGTCAGAAGCCCGAAAGTCTGACAACCAGTCTTACCAAGGGGTATCGTATTACCCAGTTACTGGGTTGTAGAGGTCAAACAGGCAGTCGCTCCATGTGAAATACTGGTATTCAGCTGCATCCGGTTAGACTGGAAGCCGACCCCAACATAGTTGGGAAAAGGCTAGGCAGATTGATTGACGCAACGAGTGACCTAAAGATTTTATTTTTATCACACCTAATATACAATACCTTATATCACGTAGGTACTAAAAAGCAAATCGGTATGGTACTTACATAAATTATCTTCTTCATTTAAATGTTTGTTGGTTGATGGTGATGGTTGGTTGTTTGTTGGTGTATATTGCTATATTTTTTTACGTAGTAGCAACATTGGGAAATGTGTATTGTAATATTACGTTTGTTATAATCCATCTATGTATCCGACTGAAAGACTTGTGTCTATGGTCATGAATAAAAAATATTAAAAAAGTGCAATGGCAGTGACATTGACATAATTATACGTGGAAAATACAGTACAAAAGTACAAAGTAAAAAAATACTTTTAATTTTGATGTCCGAAATCCGGGAATCTTCCTCATAACAAAAACGTAAATCTGGTTAAAAAAATAGGAGTAATTTTATGAACCTGTGTTGTGACACTCTCCCCCGCAAGTTGGTACTGCCCCTCGGCATTGGCATCTAATCAAAATAATTACCATTACTATCTATACATTGCTGCCATCTAATAGGAAGGTTATTTATGCCTTTGCGATAGAACTCTCGTGATCTATATTCGACAAACTGTGTGAAAGCATTTTGTACTGCCTCCTGAGAAGAAAACTTTTTATCACGTAGAAAATTGTCCAAATCACGAAAAAAATGGTAGTCCTTTGAAGCAAGGTCTGGAGAATATGGTTTCTAATTGCACTTCCGGTAGAGTTTCCACCATCTCTTTCAATGCATTGTTATTCACCTGTGTGGGCGTCTTCCACGTGGTTCGTTCTTCAAATCAAAGTTTCCAACTCGAAAGCGTTTAAACCAAAATCGCACGGTGCGTTCATTAGCAGTCCCCTCTCCAAACGCAACATTGATATTGCGAGCTGTTTCTGGCGCGTTAGTTCGGCGTCGGAACTCGTATTCAAAAATAACTAGAATTTTCGAAGTATCAATCTTTCTTGTCTAAGCTGAATAAAAAAAACAACTGAAAGTCGATAATCGAATGTTGCACATTTTTTAAAAGAAGAACTTTTTTTTTTTTTTTTTTTTTTTTTTCTTTTGGCTTCGCACGGTTTGTGCATTTAGCCAATGTCACGTTTAGTTTCGTAGGTACAAAGGTAGGGAAACGAAGATATTATTTTGAATAATTCATTAAAACGGGATTTAGGATAGAAGGACGGTATATAGGATCAGTATGTGATGTTATAATTAATGAGCAAATTACATTGATGAAAATTTACAACTTAATATTATTTACAGTAATGAATGAGACTATACATTTATAAATAGGAAAGCTATTTGTACAAAGTAAAGAAAGTATTGAGGTAGGAAAAGGAGTTCTGAGGGACAAGAGGTTACTGAAAAAAGAAGAACGGTCATATAAGGGACAGGAGAAGAAAATGTGATTTAGGTCGCCACCGTCTGTGCCACACGAGCACATGGGGTCATCGATGATATGAAATTTAGCAAGATGGGCTGGAGAACAAACATGACCTAGTCTCATCCGTATTAGAACTGAGGTCTCCATCTTGCCAAACTTTGCAGTGCCAAACCACGGTTTTTCCGGAATATCGGGTTGAATTACAGAAAAATAACGGCCCTTGGATTTGCTACCGATATCCCAAGCTACCCTCCAGGTGTCCCGAAGAAAAGTCTTTGGTAACGTCATAATGTCATTGCTAAAATTTATGTAAGGAGCTAAGTCCCCACACTGCACCGCATCACCGGCGAGTTTATCAGCCACTTCATTGCCATGGATTCCAGCATGGGCCGGAATCCACGCAAATTGCAAAGTGTTACCTTCAGAGATGGTTCTAAACGCAAATTCTCTTATCAAATAAATGATTGAAAACTGTGATTTGTGTTCGAAAGGGGATTTATTAATGGCTAGAAGAGCACTTTGAGAGTCTGTAAAAATTATGGTTTTTTTGAGCTTAAAAACACGAGTATATTCGATGGCTTTTAAAATACCAAAGCATTCCCCCGTAAAAACAGAAGTTTCCGGAGGCAGTTTTATTTTTTGTACAATGTTGTATTGAGAATGGTAAGTACCTATCCCAACACAACCCGACGGAGAACGCTTGGCAGCATCCGTGAATATATGATGGTACTCTAAGTGTTCAGCAAGGAAATTATTAAAGCTTATACGACAATTGGGATCTGATTTACTACTGACACAGTTATATCTAATGATGGGGCTGAATTGTAAACTCTCATAACTACAATTAAATATGGGAAGTTTATTGGAACGGTGAATAGGAGAAGAAAGTGATAGGAATTTTTTATAGCTTACAACTAAACAAGGAGCACGTTTATGGGACCAGTAATCTGAAGATTCAATCTGTAACACTAAAGAATCTAGTTTAGGAATGAGAGGATGAGTTGAGAACTGAAGAATCCGGAACAAATATTTGTCAGATAAGAATTGTCTTCTAAGATGCAAAGGAGCTTCTCCGCATTCAACTTGGAGTGCATTAATGGGACTAGACTTCATAGCACCCGAAATAATGCGTAATGCTTTAGACTGAATGCGATCCAATTTTTTAAAAGCCATAACACTACCAGGTTCTAAAACGAACAAACCATAATCCAGAGTGCTTCTGATAACTGCGTTGTAAATAAGTTTCAAAGAAAACGGATGTGCACCCCACCATACACCAGAGAGGCATCTAAGCATGTTTAGGTGATTTTCACATTTGTTGACAATATAATCACAATGAGGGACACTACTTAATTTACAATCAAGTATTACACCTAGATATCTGAATTTATCTATAACTGGTATAGGTATATCCTTATAAAAGAGGTTTACCAAGGGAATATTTCTCTTCCGGGTGAATAAAACAGCCGCGCTTTTAGACGTGGATAAATCCAAACCGTTTAGGTGTAACCATGACTTCAAAGTAGACAAAGCAGAATTGATGGCACAGCTAGCTTGTTCAACAGATTGGCTTGAAGAATATAATAATAAGTCATCGGCATATTGAAGAACCTTAACATGATAAGTAATTAAAGACGAGTCTAGATCAAAAGTGTAAATATTGTATAGAAGGGGACTGAGCACAGAACCCTGTGGGAGACCTCTCCATACAAGATGAGATACCTCATGATCTCCTATTAGCATGTTAACAGAGCGTTCAGTCAGAATATTAATAATGAAATTCGATAAAATCAATGGAACCTGTAAGGCTTTCAATTTATTTTGTAAAACTGATAATACAACATTATCATAAGCTGCATTAATATCAAGGAAAACTGCAATGGTGGATTGGTTTTTAGAGAAGGATAATTGAATATCCGATGTTAAAATACTTAAACAGTCAGTTGTACTTTTACCTTTTCTAAAGCCATATTGTGAATCTGCCAAAAGACGGTTACTTTCCACATACCATTCTAGACGATTTTTAACTAAGTGTTCCGCTAATTTCATCAGAATTGATGATAAAACTATGGGACGGTATGAAGAAGCATCAGATGGGGTTTTATTTGGTTTAAGGAATGGCAACACCATTTGACGTTTCCATTCAACAGGGATGTTTCCTGTATTCATGATAGAATTAATAAGCTCTAAATAATAAATAAGGACGTCATCATTTAAATTAGCGAAAAAGGAATAAGGGATGCCGTCAATGCCTGGTGCAGAATCCTTAGTTTTATGAATAACACCCTTTAATTCAGTGAGAGTGAATGGAAGATCTAGTGTCGTGTCTTGGATATTAGTTTTGGATACGAGAGACAGGTTAACCTCTTCCGGGACCCAAGGCGGTGCTAATTTATCTAAAAATTCACTGGCTAAAGAATCAGGGATAGGAGAAGGGTTGTTGTAAATGGACCTAAATTTACGGATATTGCGCCAGTGGTAGGGTGAGTATTTGGAGAAATTGATGAGCAAAAATTACGCCAAGATTCAAATTTTTTCTTCTTAAAAAGTTTACAAGTTTCATTAATCAGGTTAGTGACGATTTTAAAATTAATATCGGACATATCAAGGTTATAATTGTATTCAGCCTCTTTACGTTTCTTGACCAATTCAGTGCACTCGGAATCCCACCATGGAGGCGAGGGAATTGTACTAATATTGTTATTTTTTACAGGGAAAACTTCATCTGCCGCTGCGATTAATATGAGTGCTAAAGCTTCAGCACAACTATTTTCATTGCCATCAGAAATAACAGGCAAGGAGCAAAGCTTACTGTCAACAATGTTCCTAAATTTGTCCCAGTCATTACTATTTCTATTAGGTAGTTTATGTTTTAAGTTAGATCTCCTTAATGGAGCATTTGTTTTGGAAAGAGGATAAGAAATAACTATTGGAAAATGATCACTACCATAAGTAGAGGCTAGAGTATGCCAAGTTAATGAAGAGGCTAAGTTTGGAGAACAAATAGAAAGGTCGATTGCGCTTTGGTTCTGAGTGGGATCTGAGCAACGTGTGGCAGCTCCTGAATTCAAGATGCATAAATTATGTAAGTCTATTATATCTAGTAATTCATCACCATAACAATTAGTAGTTGAACAACCCCATGATTGGTGATGGCAGTTAAAGTCCCCCAATATTAAGAAAGGCTTTGGAAGAAATGAAAAGAGATTATTCATCTCTTGGAGAACAGAAGAGGAAGGGTGAGGAATGTAAATAGAAACAAGACAAGTGTGATGAACTTTAATAGCTACAATTGAAATTTCCTCACTATGAGGAGGTAATGTAATAATAGAAAAAGGGATAGAATTCTTGATAAGTATAGCTACTCCACCATACCCATCAGATCTATCCTCTCTAATGGTTAAATAACCATTAATTTTAAAAATATGATTCGATTTGAGCCAAGTCTCTGCTAAGGCAAAGGCAAACGGCTCATATTTGTTTAAAAGATATATAACATCACTCTTTTTGTTTACTAGACTGCGGCAGTTCCACTGGATTATTTTGGATGTGTTGTCCATTATGAATGGATTGAGATACATTGAAAGACGGGGCAACGTTGGACGGTGAAATGTTGAACTGAGAAAGAAGATTGTGTAAAGCAGAAAGAAAATCGTTTATGGAAAAATTTGTGTCGTTTTTTTCATTATTATGATTAATAGAAAAAGCACAACCATTTGATGGTTGTGGAATGTCATAATCTTTTATAATGACATTGTGAGCCTCTTTATTATATCCTTGTACAGATTTGGGAGGGGACCGTGGTTTAAGGAAGACAGTCTTCTTATAGCTACTTGAAGCAGGCATTCTGTTAGGTGAAGAGATTGATGGGGTGTGTGCAAAGTTTTTGGAAGGAGAAGATAAAAGTGTATCAGCATATGACTTAGTTACTGGTGGGTAACATTTTTCCGCTTCAGCATAAGATACTGAACTTTGTGCCATATATGTTTTAATTAATTTTTGCCTAGAAAATTCTGGGCAAGACTTATTCGTAGCATAGTGAAAACCAGAGCAAAGGCAACAAGATGCACTTTCTTGTTCTCTTTCACAACTGTCCCCAGTGTGGCCTTGGCCACATTTATAACAGCGAGGCTTGGACCTGCACTGAATTTTAGTGTGTCCAAAACGACAGCAGTTAAAACACTGTACGGTAGGGAATATATATAAATCTACAGGTAATGCATTATAGCACATAAAAATTCTTTTTGGTAGAACCTGCCCATCAAATGTAACAACTATGGATTGGGATGGTTTCCAAACGGTTGTACCATCAACAGTGGTTTTAAAATTGAGACGTCTGACTTTTAAGATTGGCCCACAACCTATAGGTACCGTTATGTTATCAATGACCTCCTCGGGAGACCATTCCGCAGGAACACCACGTACTAAACCCATTCTGGTAACATTAAAAGTAGGTATAAAAGCTTTGTAATTATATGTTTCAAGACTATTATGAGTAATAAAAGAATTAGCGTCCAGAAAGTTCGAAAAAGAAAGAGAAATTTTGTTGCGTCCAATTTTCTTTACGCTACCGTTGATAATATTTTGGAAGGCGTTGTGCTTTAAGAACTTGCCAAATGTGATTGGGTGCAATGTCATTCCATCATCTGGTGAAATTATGATTTTTTGAACATGAATGACAAAAGGCGCGCTGTCCGTTTTACCGTATGTTTTACGACCTATCTGTGGTTGAACAACTGAGGGCAGAGCAGGGATATCGGGCATTTTGTTATTAGAACTAGGTGTTTAATTATTGACGATTATTTCAGATTTAGGCTCTGATGTAATAGGTTTTAGATTAGAGTCCATGCAATCACAACCAGAAGACGCGGAACCGGGGTTTTTCCGGGTACGGCGACGTTTATTGCAGGTCTTGCACACATGTACACGGCTTCTTTTCAAATGACGAGTCGAAGACGACCCATCGGTATCCATGCCCGATTCATTGGACATGGAAATAGTTACAAAATTGCCTGCCGGGGGAACGAAGTCCCCCGGATCAGGCGGGTCTTTCATTTTTCACAAAACTATCTAAAAACAACTTACCACTACCGATGAAAATATACAACACTAAGATTAAACTACAAGTAAAAGAAAATAGAACACTAAAACTATGACTACTGATCTTATAATTAGGGTTTTTTAAATTTACAAATTTTATATCAAAAAAGACGCGTCCGCCAAGTTTGATGTTTCCCGCGCTTCCCAAAAAAAGAACTTCATAGGTACCATGTGAAAAAGTTTCACTCAAAAATCTCAAACTATGAAGGTTCTATGTCAATTTGAAGTACCTAATACATTATAATTTTACGATACGTGCTGAAGACCTTTAAAATTATACTCTGAGACTGTGAATATTCCATCGTGTACCTACAAAGTGGCCTTTGTTAATGCATGCATGCAGTTATTAATGCAACTGACGTATAATAAGGGGTATTAAAACACGAATGTGGGTTTATCATACGAGGCGAAGGCGAGTGTGATAATAGTATCACATGAGTGATACGTAATTATGTACAATTGCATACAAGACTTTATCTACATCCATGTTATGAATCCTCTATAAAAGGTTCTGAAACAGTTTTTTGCAATACTAATACTCGTATCGAACATGGCGGCCGGCGTCATAGTATACGACGCGAATTCGAATAAGTTCTTTTTAGGGTTCCGTACCAAAATGGTAAAAAAGGAACCCTTATGGTGTGACTCAGTCTGTCTGTCTGTCTGTCTGTCACAGCTGGATATCTCAAGAACTACTAATGCTATCAACTTGAAATTTAGAATATTTTAGATGACGTTTACCCAACTATTTTGCAAATAGGAAAGAAATTAAAATATTTATATTTTTTTTGCAACAGGGACTGAAAGGGAGTCTTAAAAATTCAAAGTGGGGCTACTAAGGCATGTGGGGTATCATATGAAAGAACGCTGTTTGCACATTCTCAAACATATTTTTTCTTTTTTTTAGCCCGCATAGTTTTCGACTTTTGATGAAAAATGTAAAAAAAAATACCGGTGGGGGACCGGTTTTTTTTTTTTTTAAATACCATCGCCCCATATCTCCTAAGTTTGCAAAGCGAAAAATCTGAAATTATTCTATGTGATAGAAATTTATATAAAGATTACAGGAAAAATAAAATGATGTCTCTATATAGCACAGTTTTTCAGAAATCATCAACAAAAATTACATATAAATGATGGTACGGAACCCTCGGTGCGCGAGTCCGACTCACTCTTGACCGGTTTTTTTAAATTACGGCGCTGTTGTCGTGAAACGCGCGTGCATTACAATGTCCTTTTTTTGAAAACGAGTTGCATTATGAAATTCAGTACAACATTATAACACCCGTTTGGATGATATTATGGTTACTATGGTTACACTGGTTGTTTTAATTTTGGCAATAAGCTAACTGTTTCAGAAACTTTTATAGAGGATTTATAGTATGGGTGTAGATAAAACATTAAATAAGTCATCGCTCTAATACTTAGGAACTGTTTCGTCAGAATCCCCTTCATAGCAAGTAAAACCAAAAAAAAACTTATTTCTAACAACATAATAATGATTGCCTACCGCAACCTGTGCAACAAAGGTTTAATTAGGATACTTCCGGTGACGTACAGTCCTAAACAAAAGGAGCTTATAACCCACTTCGCTCGGAGTTTTCTTCATAAAGTTAATCCTAGCCAAATGTCCCTAGTTGGTGCGGGTCGTTAGGAAAATTTCATGCGCTTGTAAAAAATGTTTTAATAAAGTTGGATCACATGTATAACAAGAAAGTAGACGTGTCTTTGTGGTATGTGAAGTCTAAGGCAGCAGTGAAGGGTTGATTGCAGACAGTAAGAGCGAAGCAATTGAATGGTGACGTCTGAAATCGAGTACTAGGGTTAATAATGTTTGGCACTCTAACCAGCCTGATCTATGATCGTTCTAAGACTTTATTGGTACCTAATACTAAAACAGCTACCCCATTGAGTGTCGCCTGATACGCCATTGGATCTTAATGAAACACTTTACAATAGTATAGTAAACGTATATCGTAATTATAAAATATTATACGGGGCGGAAGGGACATCGACGCGCAAACGGTTACCACGTATTCAGTACATCATTCTGAGCCTCCCTATATAGAAATTTTTCATCGGTTATTAAAACAAAAATCTGCAGTTTCCTACAATAGTGCAATATACCTACACGGTCAAAATATATGGAAGAGCAGATTTTTTTTTTAATAACAGATGAAAATTTTCCGTATAGGGTGGCTCAGAATGATGTACTGAATACGTGATAACCGTTTGCGCGTCGATGTCCCTTCCACCCTGTATAAACGTAAAATAAAATCATCCAATGGCGACCCCGGGCTTACAGTAATATTATGAACCTATGGGGTTCGGTTGATATTCAAGCACATATTGACATGAACCTATGGGGTATCACCCGACAATAACGCGCCGTTCTAGTTAACAGCCGGTTTAATCTCAATCTCCTATACTAGTAAGTACCTATATTTAAAGTGTGTATATAATAGTTATATTATACCTAATAATTAAAGAAAAATTATGTGTCCCTCAACTAAAGAAATTATGGCATTGGATGGGTAGAGAAAAGGAAAACTAAATGTCGCAGTGAGAAAATTCGCAATCGTTTCCATTTTTACAGTATCTGCTTCTCCTATAACATTGGTGTTATTAATCCCAAGTTATTATACTCCTTACAGCACTTCCAAATCGAATAAAAGTAGACGGTACCGCGTTAACAGCCAATTCTCACATAATCCGAAGACACTAGTTTTCGAACTTTAGAACCTTGAATGAATTATTTTTTAACCAAATAAATGTTTTATTGTGTAGGTTCAATCCCTCACTCTCACACACTCACACACACATTCACCTCCACACCATCTCCTACACACATAACACACACATCCCAGAGCATTTTCTGCCTTTTGTATAAATTTCATTTAATTTTTTTGTTTTTATTTTTACTTTTGTTTTTTTTGTGTTTGTATAACTTTACCTTATCGTATTAACTTGATATGAATTATGACTTGGGGAAGGGCGGAGCATCCTAACACAAGCAAACTACTTGCTTAAAAGTATTCTCCCACATTGCAACTAAAATAAGTTATATATGTTGATGAAATAAACATTTTTTTTTTAATGCTGCTACGTTCCACCTCGAACTAATCTTTCATAAAAACACTGGTGCTGAAATCTATACCTACTAGTAAAATGAAAATCACATGAAAACATTAATATCTTTTCACGAAGTCTAGCGTCCCCGGTTGCGGTCGTGTTTTCATCCGATTTGGCATTGTGAACACCACCCACTCTTGGTAATCACCGATGTGATTCGATTTGGCTTTCTACTAACATGCGTACTAAACTTGGAACAACTTTCTGATTGATTATCCTCATCGGCAAAGTTGCCTTTTGTAGAAAGGTTACAGATAGTAAATACGCAAAATACGAGCTTGGACGTATAGTATACATTATAATAGGTACAATACACGTAGTAACATTTCTAGCTTCAGAAATGAGATTAAGATTTTTGGTAATAGAATTAAGGGCCCTCGCCCACGGCGACTTTTTGTAGCGATGCTGTCGCGCGTTTACGAAATGCGCGACTGCATCGCTACTAACGCGCGTTAGCCGCATTTGCAACGCGCTACAGAAGCGATGCCAACGCGCTACTAACGCGCTACAGTATCGCAACTGTATCAATGCAAACGCGCGACCGTGTCGGACGACATCGGGGAGAGAACAGAGGGAGGGTGGCGCGTGAGTGGAGAACCGAGCTTTCGTTGCCTACGCTTCGACTGCTTACGTAAAAGCAGCACCAAAGACAACGTGACGAATGTTGCCTCAACGGAGTCCATCTTGCAACTGTAGCGATCGCAGGTATTTTTGTGCCGTTACTGAATCGCGTTTGCATCGCGACAGAAGCGCACCAGTGTCGCGTTTGCATCACAACTAAATCTGGTCCCGTGGGCGAGGGCACACAGCTAGCAACCGTTTCGCGACTGTATCGATGCGAACGCGCGACAGCATCGCTACTGCATCGCTACAAAAAGTTGCAGTGAGCAAGGGCCCTAAGACGTAGATAAATGCCAATGGCCTTGAGTGAGCTTGCGTATTTTATTTTTATTTTATTTTTTTATTTTCTAAGCTCACGCAACGTGTCGTACATCCAGCGTAATAACACACGCCCATCAAGGAGCGCTGTTCCAAATTAGACGCATTATTAATTTATATAAACCTCTATACTTAATAATATTATAAAGAGGTATTTGTTTGTTTGTTTGTTTTGTATGTATGGGGTAATCTCCAGAACTAATGATCCAATTCTAATTTTTTTTCACTGGTTGAAAGCTACATCATTTTATCATCATCATATCATTCTTGAGTGTGTGTGGTTATAATTTATATAGGTAGCATGCATATTAGCCGAGCTATCATAATTTTTGTCTAGCAAGTCGGAAAGAAATACTTTTTTCTTTCGTTTCTTTCTTTGCCTCAGTCTATTTTATTTACCTACGATATAGGTAAAATAGACTGAGGCAAAGAAAATTTATAAATTCTATAAATGTATTTATTTTTCAAAGACACGATAAGTTAAACGTCTTGTTGTTCTTATACTTCTCAAAACTTGAGACGTTTCCTATTATTTATAATATTCAAATAGACTCATATCTCCAACGATGTCTACTTCATACTTGTTTAGTGGTCTATCATCTCCCCTGCAGCGAGTTTGGCAAAACTTTGACACCTCAAGATCATTCCCAGCGGGAGGATTTGGAATATTCACGACGTTTTCGACAAAGAATCGTTGAAAACAAAAAGAAACCACAGAATCGTTTAAGACATTGCGCCGGGTTTTTTCCAGTTCACCGTTTGGATCACGCATAAAACTTTCATTTAACTGCCTACAGGGATTTGCTTTGATAAAAGAATAAAGTTATGTTATAGCTTGGGTTTGATATGATACATGTAAATAAGGGTGATGCGACCAGTTTTACTTACATAATGAAGCTTACATCGACGACATTCTCATTTTAGTTTGTAGATCTGCGAAACCATGAACAGGCAGGAAGCGTAACCTAGATTTGTATATCTCAATGCATCCAACTCCACACTAAGTTGAGTATCTATTCAGTTTTTACATAATTCCAGAACAAAATTCATTTTTAAACAAATAACTCCACTAAATACTAATAACCTAACTAAATAGAACAATGTCGTCAAAATTACAAATATGACTATTAACGCAGTCAAACCAAACTATTTGCTAGATAAAGCAATACAAAGTGAAAGTTCTTGTTTGCACGATTAACGAAATAAACTGTTGTCTAGTTAGTATTCATGGGGATCCTCTCATTGTGTATTCGAGTAGCGTAGAGAAATGAAATATGGACTATTCTCCGTGAATTTTGAGCGCAAGGTGTGTTAGCAATACCTTATAACAGTTAATTGTTATTGGTGTTTTTTCGTCTGTGGTCCCTTAATTATTGACTGCTTTTGTAGGTACTCATTAAAATTTTTTCGTCTGCAGTATTTTTGTTTGTAAGGCTTTTACCGAACCTGTATGATCGTTTATTTCAGCAGGATTGTTGATAAGTCATTATGATAATTTACTGTAAGTAGGTCACACATCAGTAGTAACTAAACCTGTATAAGCTGGCCTCTTACTCTGTTGAAACTCCGTAGGTAGGTACCTACTACGCTAGGACAGCTCAAGTTCAAAGTGTTACCACAGACGTGCGGCTGACTGTACCTATCTATTTTTAAACTTCTTTTTATGTTTCCAATTCAATTGTTTGGAACAAAAATTCGCGGGATTGTTTTAGTTTTATTTAATTTATAACAATTTAATATTTTTTTAACCTACTAAGAATAAAATAATTCATTGTTAGGTTATTAGATAATGATAAAAGACACACCGTTTCAAAAGACTTTTTTTCAAAAATTATATTTGGAATAATATCAAAAAGAAGATTAATTTCAACGACCGCGGCGCACAAAAATATTTTAACAACTATTTTTGATGACTACTTAAAGAGAAAGCCATAAAGTTTACTTCCAACCTCGCAAAGTCAGCAAGAAAAAAAACGTTAATAAAACCGTAACACCATAAAACTGGGCACACAAAGTATAACGTTGCCTTCGAACAGAATCCAATAACAAAATATCACACTTTCCGTAACATGAACAAGAAATGGCAGCCCTAACTCGATTCACGAACTACTTTCTGAATCGTCTTAATGCGAAATGTTCCAAATGGATACCATTGTTTTCTTCCACAAAAAGCATCAAATAAGTAGGAGAGGAATACAAAACGAAGTATACAGAGCACTCAGTATCGTAACAGTGAAGCGAGAATACGATATGTCTCCATCACATTACCATACATTCTTGAAATCGACGTGGGAATGGATACCTATTCTGCAGTGATGCGTAACTTAGGAAACACCTCTTTGCCGAGCCCGTTTTATTTTCATTGAATTCATTTTAGGGTTAATATATTATGCGACGAGTAAGTAAGGGGTGGGAATTTTAAATTTAGAGGGGTTTCATTCTATTTCCATCGCTTTGTCAGCAATGGCATCAATTCACCTTGTATTAGTACCTATTTGTTTCACCAAAAAAAATTGCTACAAGGTAAAAATGCAACTCATTTCTACCTCAAACAGAAAACTTCAAAAGAAAATGTTTTCCACAGCGACCGCAACGTATCCACTGCACAAAAGTTAGGAAACTTGCCGCAATTTTGAAAATATTTTCTCGAACATATCTGGCACAAAATTAACTGAGATGCTACATTTCGAGTTCCTGGGCGCCTGCAGTTAGTTCACGATGTCCCACAAGTGGCAATTTGGACGGCGACGCAGCGGAAAGTGCCCAACTAGTCCTTACTTCTAACAGAAAATGAGAAAACAAAACATTGCTGCTCTTGCACTACTTAATTAGGCAGGTACGTACATAGAAACAGCTGTAGTTAGTATAGACTACTGTGTTGAGTTTTGTTGTTTCAACGAAGGTTTTTGTTCTATTTCGTCGCAACACCAGAAGGGACTCGTTGGTAGCGTGAATGTCGCCTGCTGATTTATATCGGTACATATACTCGTACATCTATTTATCTTGTATAAGTAAAAAATCAAATGCTGTTCGAACGTAAGCGCGTCCATATTGAGAACGTCTAGACCGATTTGGCAAATTTTTGTTTTCCAAATGTCCGAATTAGGTTTTTAGTGAAAAAAAATGGCATGTGGCGGCGGGCCATTTTTCGTTTTTTTTTTCAAATTGGAAAATTCGGGAAGAACTGAAAGTGTTTTTTAAGTGTTGTAGTGTTTTTAGGGTTCCGTACCAAAATGGTAAAAAAGGAACCCTTATGGTGTGACTAAGTCTGTGTCTGTCTGTCTGTCTGTCACAGCTGGATATCTCGAGAACTACTAATGCTATCAACTTGAAATTTAGAACAGTTTTAGATGACATTTACCCAACTATTTTGCAAATAAGAAAGAAATAAGAATATTAATATTTTTTTTTTGCAACGGGGACTGAAAGGGGGTCTTAAAAATTCAAAGTAGAGCTACTATGGCATGTGGGGTATCATATGAAAGAGCGCTGTTTGCACACTCTCAAACATTTTTTTTTTCTTTTTTTTAGGCCTCATAGTTTTCGACTTTTATGAAAAATGTAAAAAAAAATACCGTTCGGGGGGAACGGTATTTTTTTTTACCTTATCTCCGAAGTTCACAAAGAGAAAAATCTGAAATTATTCTATGTGATATAAGTTTATGTAAAGATTACAGGAAAAATAAAACAATGTCTCTAAATAGCACGCTTTTTCAGAAATCGGAACGGAACCCTCGGTGTGCGAGTCCGACTCGCTCTTGACCGGTTTTTTGTAGTGGAATTGAAATTTGGACAGGGCAACGTCTGGCGGGTCAGCTAGTAATTATTATAAATTAAATTTGCTCTTCGTGTCCGTCTGTCTGACCGGGTTGCTATCTCCTAAACCGCACAATGGATTTTGATGTGGTTTTCACCATCATTTAGAAAATTTATTTCGGAAGGTTATGATGACTATAATTACATTTATACTAAACATACTGGGGACACTAGTTATTTATAAGATGATCAATCTTCTTACAATCATACCTACTTTTTTTGTGATGCTTAAACTTAAAATAGGTGAATTTATCACACATCCTTCATGAGACCTTCCTATATTTTCTACGTAATCGTTTTGCCCTGCTTATCACGACCTCATTTTGTCGATGAAAAGCGTTTTACTCAAAAAATTGATTGATGTGACAAGATTTTTCCGGTCAACCTTCTGAGTTAGGAATTACTTTCATTTTATCAACACAGCATGAATTTTCAGGGAAATTATTGAAGGGTTTCATAATTTCTTAGTAACTTTGAACTTTTCAATGAGATTTTTTTTCAATTTCATCAGTTTTTATTTATTTATTTTTTGTAGCAGGAAGTACGCCTGTTGAACCTTTTGCAAGTACCAAGTGGTTTTGGACATAACGGTAATGGAAATCCGAATTATTCAAAAAGAGAAAGTAGGTGAACGTCCTTTATTTTCCTCAAATGCGACTGAAAGAATAAATTATCAATCACAAAGTCAAAACATTATTTTTGATAAACGTGCGTTTCATCTTCCCATTTTTAGGGTTTCGTAGAACCCTAAAAATGGGAAAATGAAACGCACGTCTATCAGGGTTCCGTTTTTTCCTTTTGAGGTACGCCTCAAAAGGAAAAAACGGAACCCTTACAGGATCACTCGTGTGTCTGTCTGTCTGTCCGTCTGTCACAGCCAATTTGCTCCGAATGTAATGGACTGATTAAGTTAAAATTTGGTACACATATGGATGGATTTTTGTGACCCAAACACGTATAGCTAAAGTAAATTTTAGGGGGCAAATAAGAAAATTAAAAACAAAAGTTTTGAAACTGTACTGTGTGAAATATCAAATGAAAGGGCTTACTATGAGAGTCTCAAATATATGTTTTTTTATACTTATAAAATAAGTAGTTTTAAAGTTATTTAAGAAAATAGACGAAAATTGACTATTCCCCCCCTTATATCCGAAACTACTAAGCCTGAAATTTTGAAAAAGATACAAAAAATAGTTATGTACCTGTAGATTACAGAAAAACCTATAAGAAGTTTGTGGTCTTAAAATAACATGGTAAATCTCTCAATATTGCGAGTATAAACTTACATTTACTGTTGGAATGTATGGGAGAACATGTTTTTCAACCGTAATGTTAAGTTTGTTCGTGGGATAATTTCATACCAACTACCCTTCATTGTGCGTAGTCCAACACGCACTTGGCCGGTTTTTCAAAGCCATGCACCGCTGTAAAATATAAATGAAGACACTTTTCTAAAATCAAAAACGACGTACACAAAATGTGTAAACATGAAATCCTTGTTCCCTCAGTTTTTATGTTCTGCATTTACATATATTATACGAGGATATTTTAATTTATTTAACAATGTTATAAAGTATGTAGGTACTAGAGTTTAGTCTCAGCGAGGTTGTAAAGAAACTCGACACATTGCAAGGGGGAAAATATTACCCACCCTTGTAGTCTATTAATTATCTTATTCATAGCTTTGCGGTAGTAAAACTACGTTCTGCTACAGTAATATGGAATTATGTTTCTTTAGTATCATATTGTGATTGTGTTAATTTTGCTGTGAGCTTTGTTAGCTTTGTTGACTTATAATTTTCACAATAGGTAATAATAAAGTACGCAACATTTTAAGGTGAGTATAGACTAGAGCATTTTCTCGGGCATTGTGTAATGTAACGTTCTTACGAATGGTACAATACAGGTAAAAGCTGAATTTCCAAAGCATTTCCATGTAATGTAACGTTCCTGCGAATACTGGGCGTAATGCTCACAGCGATTGTGCATTTACGCGTAACATTGCTTAGCTTGCGTTCATTCTTCCTTGAAATGTTGGACCTACAAGTTGCGTGTGCTATCTTGATGAATGATATTAGAAGTCCGACGCGTGCGTCGTTCGTCCCTCTCCCTCCACGTCACTCCGCACCCGTGCATCGCCCGCGCTCGTGCAAAGGCTTGACGAAATGTTACACCAATACGCTCGTTGGTTTATACAATAACAGTTGTAACAAAACGGCGAGCGTGCTCGACGTCTGGTTCGTGAAGGGTGATACACTAGAACATATATAATAGAGCGGCTCGTTGTTCTGTTACAAGTGAATGCTCTAGTCTATATTCACCTTTACCTTTCATAACACAAAACACAAATTTACATTGAGAGATGGCGTAAGGAGGAACTACTTCGAAATTTAGAGGATTTGACATAATTTTCTTGCTTTTTAAAGATAAAAAGCAAGAATATTATGTCAAATCCTCTAAATTCAAAATTAAATTAAATAAAATTAATTAATTTTTAATTTTATTATTATAAATTATTATTAAATTTATTTAATTTTAAATTAATTGCTCGGTAAGAACCGAGCAACGTCTCAAGAAGTGTATACACTAGGCACACAGCAGACGGTCTGAAACGCTTCAATCACGCACCGCATAATGTGTGAATTATGCGCGAGAGGGTGAAAATTTCGGGACGTAAGATGTGTAATGCGATTTTCACAGGCTTTGTCACTGACTTTACTGGCTAAAGTCCCAGTTTTTACTGTACAACAGTTAAGTTCTATATGCGTTAAACTTAATTCTTTCATGATTTAAAAAAAAATTGTCTTTAAGTGTTAAATTAGACTGAAGTCAGTGGTTTTTAATATATTTATAAGAGCGAGTGTCCTAGCTATGATTTTGAACATGGAGAACAATCAAGGCGTTATCTATTTCAGTAGAATCAGGTTATAAAATTCCACAAAAAAAAAAAAAACAAAAAAAAATATTCACCTTAGTCTACAGATTTTAGCTACAGTATACGACATAACTTCGAAGTAAGGGCCCTCGCCCACGGCGACTTTTTGTAGCGATGCAGTAGCGATGCTGTCGTGAGTCCGCATCGATACAGTCGCGAAGCGGTCGCTAGCTGTGTGCCCTCGCCCACGGCCCCAGATTCAGTCGCGATGCAAACGTGATATTGGCGCGCTTCTGTCGCGATGCAAACGCGATTCAGTAAGGCACAAAAATACCTGCGATCGCTACAGTTGCAAGATGGACTCCGTTGAGGCAACATTAGTCACGTTGTCTTTGGTGCTGCTTTTACGTAAGCAGCCGAAGCGTAGGCAACGAAAGCTCGGTTCTCCACTCACGCGCCACCCTCCCTCTGTTCTCTCCCCGATGTCGTCCGACACGGTCACGCGTTTGCATCGATACAGTCGCGATACTGTAGCGCGTTAGTAGCGCGGTAGTAGCGCGTTGGCATCGCTTCTGTAGCGCGTTGCAAATGCGACTAACGCGCGTTAGTAGCGATGCAGTCGCGCATTTCGTAAACGCGCGACAGCATCGCTACAAAAAGTTGCCGCAGGCGAGGGCCCTTACATCGATGTGCAGTCCAGAAGTTAAAGTCTATGGACCCGACAGAGACCGCGCTTACTAGTATTTTAAACCCATGGGAAACATAAAAACAATGTTATAAAATTCAAAAAAAAGATATAGTTATCTTAATTAAGGATCTGGTAGACATGCAATCGCTTAGATTAACAATAACACGATTAGAGTAACTTTGCTGGATAGAAAAAATTATAAAAAAAGAAAAGTTACCTATTATCGTAATGTTTAGGCTTGGTAATACTTTTTTTAAAATTGCAATTTTTTTTTTAAATCTTACAAGATATAATCAAACTTTTTAATCATTCTCATAGCTACAAAATAGACGTTTTTTTCTTATTGTATACTAGCTGACGCAACAGACGTTGTCTTCTCCCAAATTCAATAATTCAAAATTCCCATAGAAAATCCACTTTCATTGAATTGAATTTTCCATTTTTCGCCTTCCCCTCAAGTGTCGAATGCACCCCATGTGTGCGTAAGAAAAACCCTTTTTTTGTTAGGTATATAAGCTTATATCACATATATATAAATGTAAAAAAACATCATCCGATGGAAAACCAATCATGATCATTAGTTGTGAACCTATGGAGTTCGTAGCTAACCCCCCCTCCCCCCCCCGCGTGTGAAATGCACCCAAAGTGTGCAAAAGGACAAAACTTTACATAATAGGTATATAAGCTTAGATCACATATATGTCGGAGAAACACCGTCCTCCTCGACATCGTTTTTAGTGTTCACGTTGGGTCTAGTGGGCGTCATAGGGATATGCGAGCACAAAACACTATTTACATACACACACGCGCGATTTTATTAAAGTTCTACAATTTAAATCACTAGGTAGGTAATTTTAACTATAAAGGAGCAGCAGGTTCGCGGCACTGATCTAACTTCACCACTTGTGATCCACCTCGATCAACCACCGTTACAAGACTGAACGCTCCACCCGGCGAACGTTAAGATGGCGCCTCGACCCCACTCTAGGTCTACCCTCTGCTCTGATTGGACGTTATACAATGCAGTGACTTTTAATAAATTTGTTAGGTTTTACACAATGTAAAAATGTAATAAATCAAATTAAATTAAGACTTAATTACCCATCAATATTATCTATTCGTATGCAACCAACAATCAACTCTTTGTTTACTTTCTCCGACATATATATAAATGTAAAAACATCATCCGATGGAAAACCAATCATGATCATTAGTTGTGAACCTATGGAGTTCGTAGCTAACCCCCCGTCCCCGCCCGCGTGTGAAATGCACCCAAAGTGTGCAAAAGGACAAAACTTTACATAATAGGTATATAAGCTTAGATCACATATATATAAATGTAAAAAAACATCATCCGATGGAAAACATATCATCATCAGTAGTTGTGAACCTATGGTGTTCGCAACTAACACCCAACCCTCCCCACTCGCTGGGGTTTTGGGTCTAAAATTAGCCAAACTCAGACACTTGAGGGGTTAAGCCGTTGGTCTCAGCTCTCATTCGTGGATCTTTGACAGTCGTTACGGGTCGTCCGAAGCCCGAAAGTCTGACAACCAATCTTATCAAGGGGTATCGTATTGTCCAGTCACTGGGTCGTAGAGGTCAGATAGGCAGTAGATCCATGTAAAATACTGGTATTCAGCTGCATTCGGTTATACTGGAAGCCGTCCCAATATAGTTCTGAAAAGGCTAGGCAGATTGATTGGTAGATACTGCTAAATTTACCGTTGGCAAACTAGAATAAGTATCGCATATAATTTATTTTCATTATGGACCCTAGAGACTAGGCAAAACAACCCGTCCAGCTACGTTTATAATTTGATTTGAAAAGGTTTTGGTTTGTTAAACTTAATAAATTCATAATTTCCTACGCTTGCGTTTCAGGTTAACAGTTTTCTTATATGCGCAAACTGTTACCGTGAATTCTGCACATGCTTCTAGACCCCCTAGCGTAAATATTTTTTGTCAGATAATAAAAAAAAAAACAGTTGTGCTGAATTTATGGTAATAGAGTTTGCTCGTCGATGTCACACACATGATACACCCTGGTACTATTTATAAATGTTGGTGCGATATAAATAAAAATTTAAGACGATACATCGAAGCATGGTTTAGCTTGGTGTGTAAGTGAAATAGCGTTATTGCTGTCTAGTTTGACGCACGAGATAGAAGACTCTCACGTGCACCGGAACTAAATGCGCTTCGTTTAAATGTATATTAATAACAAAATGCTATAATTAAATCAATTTTTAGCTTAGTAAGTTCATAATATATTTAAATATCTTTGATTTAAAGTAAATTTTACTGCACAACAAGAAACTGTTTACGTATAATCGTATAAAACAGAAAATAGACGGAGCTAATTTGGATTGTCTGTCTATCGAAAAATTTCAAGTACCTAATCATGTTTCGGTTTTGATTCAGCAGTAGACAATACACCTAGTCAAATAACACATGGAAAATCCAAATGATTTAACCACATACATTTGTTTTTATAGGAGTTTTAAAAACACAAAATTTATCGATGTATCCCAATGATATAAGGAAAGATACGCTACGTTCATACTGAGCGGCGTTCAGATATCTTTGCGTTTTTATTACAAATGTACTTATATATAGGTGTATAGTAGTTTTCAACTACGACTGTGATAGATAATACTGAACTTATGATACAGAAAGAGATAGCTTGGTATTTTACATATTGTCACGCCACGGACACGCTTTGTTTCGCTCGCTGCTATTTGCCGACTAAATCAAATTACAACAGTTGTCTGAATTCGTCTGTAACAATTTGCGCGCGCTAGTAAGATATCTACCTCTTTATTTATATAATAATAGCTTTTGCCAGCGGCTTCGACCGCGTTGATGTCGGAAATTATCCCACGGGAACCGTACATTTTTTCGGAATAAAAAGTAGTCTATGTGCTATTCCAGACTATAGTATATCTTTTAATCAAATCCATTCAGCCGTTCAGGGCCATGTTTAATAAACTTTACAAATTGTAAATTGTAATTGTATTTTACAAGTTACATATCTACAAGTTTCTATTTAATAAAGAATACAACTTACAAATTTACCATGGTGGAAAACTTACAAAATTGTAAAATTGTACCTACAATTTTACATATTTCTGTTGAATAAAGATTTTGTCTTTACATGTGACAATTTAGAAAGAAAGAAAGAAGATACCTTTATTTGCGGTAAACATGACTCAAAGAGCAACAAAATAAAATAACAATTTATAAAACAAGTTTGGGGAAAATATGCGTCACATCTACGCATCATTTACATACTTGTAAGGAAAACTGTTTTATTGAACGCTTAATTTTAAATACAAATCTACATATTTTGTAAATTGTAGAAAAATTCTGACAGGTGGACTCACCTTGTGTAAGAACTACAATTTTGTACCTCAATTTAATAAGTGCAGAAATATAAATTGTTAAACATTAAAAAATGTTTCTAACAACTAGTATTGGAAGTAGTGACAATAGTGATGATGAATACATGAGTGAACGGCCACGTCGAGTTTTTCGTAAAAGGATAAATTTTACTTTTGATTTTACGTTCAACGAAAAATTTCGGGTCTGCAAAACTACCGTTTAATATTTGGTAACGAAAATAGGACATGATCTTAGATACGATTCTAAGAGAAATGCAGCCCTTACACCAACTCAGCAAATTTTGTAATTAGAATAGTGATTTTATTACTGTGCTCCATGAATTTCGTTACGAACTAAACGCTAAAACCTAATTTCTAAGATTTTTTAAATCTAACCGCGATCGATCTACCTACCTCGAATCTTCAACAAAAACTTACATTTTATGTAATTTGTAACTTTAAATTACAAATTTGTTACAATATTGTCATCGAAATCTACAGGCGTTTTCTACACATGTAAACGTTTATTGAACAGCATTTGTAATGGTAACATTTGTAATGTTTTTACTTGTATAATTCTTACATAATTGTAGGGTCTATTAAACAGCACTTGTCAACTTCACAAATATGTCACTTATTTACAAAATTGGCGAATTGTAACGTTTATTAAACAGGGCCCTGGCGTGATTGAGTAACAAAATCCATCCATCCAAACTTTCGCATTTACAGTAGTAGTAAGATAAGATTATTTTGTATCCCCTTATGTAAATAGATTACTTATCAGACTGAATAATTATTGCCTTTTCTTAGCCACTTGTGTGAAAAACAATTTACTTAAGTAGGTATATAACTCTTTGTATACGAGTTTTTTATATTATATACCTATATAATATAAAAAACTCGTATACAAAGAGTTGGTCGGAAAACTTACCTCCTACTCGTTATCTAAAGCTGCCAATGCCCCAACGTGGTCCAGAGTATCTCTCCAGACAAATCTGTTCGTGACTTGACCTCTTTCTTACAGGTCATTGAATAAAAGCTTTGAGTCGACTTAAGTATAGATAGATTAAGAAAGAAATCGTGGAAGAACAATTAAAACCATTTTGATTTTAAGTAACTTAATTGACGAGATAATAGACGGCTTTAATATTCTAAAATTCTGTGTAGCCATCTGTGTAATATTTCCAAGAATTTTGAATAAAGTACTTTTAATATCTATTAACAGCGACCCGTCCCTGCTTCTGACGGTACTTAAGAGTTAACAAAACGTCGAGATTTCTTTATTATAAGTAAATTGAATATTATTATTATACATACAAACCTTCTGCAATAAATTATCCAAATAATGGTAAAAACCTCATCAAAATCCGTTGCGTAGTTTAAAAGAACAACGCGGTCACACAGACGGACACGAAAAGTGACTTTAGTAGTGATTACGCTGAGGAAAATCTAAACTTTACTGGAACTGTTTATTGCTGACATTACTAAGTACTACAAACTACTACTATTCATTGGGAAATTTCTTCGTCATATCAATGTTTTCAACTGTTTTTAGACACTGTTATCTGTAGCTTTCACTGGCTTTTGATAGTAGCTCCTCTCTGGCTGTGACAGTTTTCTCAGAGAAAGCATCATTATCATACAAAGATTCGTAGATGCCTACGAATCTCGCATTCTCGATTAGTGTGAGTCTAATATAGGAACGTAAAGAGTTCGGCAGCCTCTTGTAGGATTTGCTTCAAGCTGACCACATCGTGCTTAGAAACTCGTCGTAGTTTTCTGATAGCGGTTCAATCTCACGCGACTTTAATTTATAATGTACTAACGGACCCGACAGAAGTTGTCCTGTCTGAACGATCCTAGAACCCGACTGCAGCGGCACCTACCGGATCCAATTGTGTTTTCAAACCATCCAGGAACCCATTCAAATATATACGCAAACATCCAAATCGGTCCAGCCCTTGTTATACCACGTTTTATCCATTTTTTTTTAAGTATCCTATGTCCATCTCCTGGTTCTAAGCTACCTTCCCACCAATTTTCAGCCAAATCGATTCAGCCGTTCTTGAGTTATAAATAGTGTAACTAACACGACTTTCTTTTGTATAATTATATAGATGTTAAGAGATAACATTAAATTCCAAGAAGCACAGGTGCACTACGGATATCAAAGACCACTAAACTTTGACATTCAAAAACCTTGAAATAAAATAAAAGGCAACCCGAATTTTATTTCGACTTTAGCCGACTTTGACACTGAGAACCCACATTTTAAAAGCAATTCTAGGCGTGATTAGTTGGTTTTGGAAATTCATAGTGGGTAAGTAAGTATTTCTTTTGTATGGGAAAACTCGTCTTACTTTAGGGTGATATTATGATATAGATTGAAATTCTTCTACCATAAGCAAAACCGCAAAATTCAACAAAAAACCTTTTACTTCAGTCGTGAAACATCAAACAGACATACAGGCCAACTTTTCTGTTTATAATATTAGTGTAGATGGGATGTAGATTCCCCGCAGCACCTTGTTTATAAAGTGTGACAACTTTCGAGTTTACCCCTCGTTTCTTTTGTTTCATACAAGAGTGAATGTGTGCCTTGGGAATCCAACGGCGTACGATGTTGTTCAAAATTGTCCGCGTTGAGTGTGAAATATAAACTCGTTTATTTATTCAACTTGTGATTATAGAGTTGAGTACCGGAGACCTAGTAGCAAAGTTCCTAATAACATAACACGCTTACAATAACACGCTTTGCATCACCGAAGGGTTGGGCAGAGGTACACACACACATTTCGCCAGTTATGTTTAAACCCCATGTAATAGGGGGCGAGACTATTGCCATCAACCGGGCACAAATCCAATCTCCAGGCTCACCTCACGCCCTCAGTCGCCGCAGGAGACGACCTAGGCAGCGGGAGTTGAGAGCCTATTCCCGGCCACCGTAGGCGCGGGCTTTCGGATGGCGAGAAGAGGGTAGCCAGGGGTGGGACCAGGCCCAGGTCGACTGCACGTTATGTTCCACGTGCGCCTCAGAGATGTCAGCAATGATGGGGTCCAATAGGGCCGATGCCGCTGGGGTCGCGGGTTGTTCGAAAGAGATACCGTGGCACTGACATAGGCAACTGAAGGAACACGGGTGGGTTTTAGTCAGTAAAAGTGTGACACGCCCTTCCGCTCCACCCAGAGCGGAAGAAATCATTTGATGATTTCCCATCCTTAAAAAAAAAGGCTGCTACTGAGAAATTCCAGATAGAAAATCCCATTAACACTTTGCCCGACCTGAAAATCGAACCCAGGTTCTCATGCTCAGCAGTGTAGCGCTAGCGACCACTAGACCAAGGAGGCAGTCTGGACAGTTCTTGTTTTCAGGTGAATATTTGCACTGAGCATTGTACAATGCGATTCAAATAAGAATAGGAACGTCAATGACCTCTATCTGTCAAATGTTGATTGAAAAGTACGGTTTGCAAAGAAAACTTGTTTGCGTATCAATAACGTTTTTTTTTTGTTTAACCGAGTCTTAGTTAAATCAAAGTGAAAACAAAACATCAAAAAAATAGTCATAATTAGATTTTTAAAACTTATACTAATTTCTTTCATATTTTCACTGTTGTAACAATTTACCAGAGAGAATTAAAAATTATTCGTTCATGATTCGTAAATAACTGTTATTTAAAAATATCTTGTTTTGCTCACCCTACCCAATTTATTCGATTTGACAGCTATGACGTCACAACATGGCGACAAGTCGATCCTATTCTTATTTCAAACGCATTGTACTTGCTCTGTTTGACTCTCGCATGAGTGTCTCATTACACACGCAAATCTCATTGCACAAACACTTTCAGTAAACAGCTTATAACCTGTTTACCTCTTCGTGTTTACCTTGGAACCTCAAGAGATCAGAAGTCAGGTAAATACAACACATTAAATAAAACTCCTATTCTTATATCTGTTGCTATGTATTTCATAAAGTGAAGAAGACTGGGCAAAGTATGGGAAGTAGTATATGTACCAATAGCGATACGGTTTAGATATTTGTGTAGAGATACGTACCTCATACCACCCTTGCGAAAAACGGTATTAGATTCTGACCAGGCAATTTTATTTTTTTTCAATATTTTTTTACTATTAAACCCATTTACACGATGCGAACTTTCTTGCCTGTGGCATACAATGAAATTGGAGTTACAACTAACTTTTATGGTTGCTTCAACTTATTGCATGCAATTAGCAATTTAATTGCATCGTGTAAATCAGGCTTTAAGTTACGTAGAGTCTGAGTGTGTAGAGCCATTGCTATTGTCCCACTGATATAAAAATATTACTACACGAAATCTGAGTTACTCTATAATTCTCAATGGTTTTTATTCTTCAGCCGCAAAGTGTGTGACTGACGTTCTTTGAATTAAAAATATTATTGACTAGCTTTTGCCCGCGGCTTCGCCCGCATGGATGTCGGATAATATCCCACGGTACTGTGCTACCGGGAAATCCTTCTTTATTCCTTGTCTACAT
Organism: Cosmia trapezina; assembly: GCA_905163495.3. NCBI lineage: Eukaryota > Metazoa > Arthropoda > Insecta > Lepidoptera > Noctuidae > Cosmia > Cosmia trapezina. The sequence continues at coordinate 11,400,928 of LR991030.1, forward strand.
TATAAAGGAAACCTCTGTGCAAAATTTCAGCTTTCTAGGTTCAAGGGATTGGGCTGGGCGTTGATGAGTTAGTCAATCAGTCAGTCAGGACTTCTCTTTCTATTTAAATAGATAGATAGAAGATAGATGTACTGGGTTATTGAAAACATGTCACGATCCCTTTAAGGAATGATAGTAGAGGTCATTAGGTATCAAATCACTCATGGTTACACCAGTCAAAAATAAACCACCTTCAAGATATTTTTTTTTTTTTTAAAAACAGTGGACATGAAATTTCATTGATTTTTCTTTACTTATTAATCTAGTTTATTCAGTAATTTTTCAAAGTATCAAAAATGTTTGTATATCTTTAGATAGCCAATAAAGCGTAGATGTTTATGAAATAGCGATAAAGCTCCATATTAATTTGTAGTAAACTTGCAACTTCTTACGAAAGACAAAAAATATGAAAATTGTAACGATTTTGTGGCCATTATTTAAGTATGGTACAAGATTTCTTTTATTTTATGAATTATTGCTATTTTCATCAACAAGGGATAGTTAGAAAAGCAAAAAAAAAGCACTAGTTACATTCGTTTTTTTTTTAATCAACTTTCAAATTTGTATGTCCACTGTTTTTTGAAAAAAAAAAAAATATCTCGAAGTTGGTTCATTTTAAACCCTTGCATCTACGAGTGATTTGATATCTAATGACCTCTACTATCACCCATTAAAGGGATCGTGACATGTTTCCAGTAACCCTGTATGTACCTAGGTATGTATTCTCCACATTCTGTTCAGACTGAAAGAGTTACTTAAACGGATAAGTATTTAGTGTACCTCTTTCATTAAATCCCTATCCTATCTAGAAAGAAAAATCAGTAACTAAGCGTGTTATCAGCTCACCTTCCTGAAAGTTTAACCCTAAACTGAAAGAGATTAGCAAACTGTCAGCACTTAACACTATCAAAGTTTAAACCCGACACTTTGGGTGACACGGAGCGGGTCAAGAGGTATTCGGTACCATTTGCAGTTAACGAGGTGTTGCTAGTTGTAACGGTGCGTAAATCTTACTTAATATTGAAACTAGCTATAAGAGAGGATGATTTTGTCGTTTGCTTCGAAAACGGCAGCGGTACTAGTATCTGGCGAACTAATAATAATACCAGCCTACAAGACGGCAGCGGCACTAGTATCTGGCGAAATAATAATAATACCAGCCTATTATTGTACCATTTTCAACTAAGGAGGTACTGCTAGTTGAAACGGTGCGTAAATCTTACCTAATAAACTTGAAACTAGCTATAAGAGAGGATGATTTTTGTCGTGTTTTCAAAGCGACAGCGGCACCAGTATCCGGCGAAACAATGTATATTACTGTACCATTTGCAACTAACGAGGTGTTGCTGGTTGAAACGGTGCGTAATCTTACTTAATATGTATACGTTTAACCAGCTATTAAATATAATAATATAAAATAAAGTTTGTGATGATTGTGAAGAGGCGCCCTTGCCTCTTCACAATCATCACCTTTATCACCCCCTTCAGGATTACTTTTGAGATAAAAAGTAGCCAATGTCCTTCCTCAGGATGCCATCTATCTCCATGCCAAATTTTATTGAAATTATTAGTTTATGTTTAGTTTAGTTTTTCAGGTAATCGTCTATGATCGCCGATTGTGAAGAAGTGCCATAAGAGAGGATGATTTTGTCGTTTGTTTTCAAGACGGCAGCGGCACTAGTACCTGGCAAAACAATAATAATACCAGCCTACCAGACGGCAGCGGCACTAGTACCTGGCAAAACAATAATAATACCAGCCTACAAGACGGCAGCGGCACTAGTACCTGGCAAAACAATAATAATACTAGCCTACAAGACGGCAGCGGCACTAGTACCTGGCAAAACAATAATAATACCAGCCTACAAGACGGCAGTGGCACTAGTATCTGGCAAAACAATAATAATACCAGCCTACAAGACGGCAGCGGCACTAGTACCTGGCAAAACAATAATAATACCAGCCTACAAGACGGCAGCGGCACTAGTACCTGGCAAAACAATAATAATACCAGCCTACAAGACGGCAGCGGCACTAGTACCTGGCAAAACAATAATAATACCAGCCTACAAGACGGCAGCGGCACTAGTACCTGGCAAAACAATAATAATACCAGCCTACAAGACGGCAGCGGCACTAGTATCTGGCAAAACAATAATAATACCAGCCTACAAGACGGCAGCGGCACTAGTACCTGGCAAAACAATAATAATACCAGCCTACAAGACGGCAGCGGCACTAGTACCTGGCAAAACAATAATAATACCAGCCTACAAGACGGCAGCGGCACTAGTACCTGGCAAAACAATAATAATACTAGCCTACAAGACGGCAGCGGCACTAGTACCTGGCAAAACAATAATAATACCAGCCTACAAGACGGCAGCGGCACTAGTACCTGGCAAAACAATAATAATACCAGCCTACAAGACGGCAGCGGCACTAGTACCTGGCAAAACAATAATAATACCAGCCTACAAGACGGCAGCGGCACTAGTACCTGGCAAAACAATAATAATACCAGCCTACAAGACGGCAGCGGCACTAGTACCTGGCAAAACAATAATAATACCAGCCTACAAGACGGCGGCGGCACTAGTACCTGGCAAAACAATAATAATACCAGCCTACAAGACGGCGGCGGCACTAGTACCTGGCAAAACAATAATAATACCAGCCTACAAGACGGCAGCGGCACTAGTACCTGGCAAAACAATAATAATACCAGCCTACAAGACGGCAGTGGCACTAGTATCTGGCGAAATAATAAATAATAATACCAGCCTGTTACTGTCCCACTGCGGGAAAAGGCCTCCTCTCATGCAGAGAAAGCAAGATCACCACGCTTACTCAAGATGGGTTCGCGATTTCAGACGTAAACCAGTACCCTCCAAAATTTAGTTGACATTTTTTCCACTTGTGCTGCAATGCCACATTAAGCTATCAACAGAAACACGATTATAAAAAAAACTAGTCAAGAGCGAGTCAGACTCGCGCACCGAGGGTTCCGTTCCGATTTCTGAAAAAGTGTGCTATTTAGAGACATCATTTTATTTTTCCTGTAATCTTTACATAAACTTCTATCACATATAATAATTTCAGATAAAATAAAAAATTGTTTGAGAATGTGCAAACAGCGCTCTTTCATATGATACCCCACGTGCCCTAGTAGCCCTACTTTGCTTTTTTAAGACCCCCCCCCCTATCAGTCCCTGTTGCAAAAAAAAACATAAATATTTTAATTTCTTTCTTATTTGCAAAATAGTTGGGTAAACGTCATCTAACACTATTCTAAATTTCAAGTTGACGATAGCATTAGTAGGTCTTGAGATATCCAGCTGTGACAGGCAGACAGAAAGACTGAGTGACACCATAAGGGTTCCTTTTTTACGATTTTGGTACGGAACACTAAAAAAACTGGTTATTCAGGTATTACACGTTGTTGAATTAGTCACTAAAAATGGTTCAAACATTTGACACTACAATTTTAAATCATAATGTGGGGATTAGGTACAGCTGAAGTGGAACAATGTCAGCTAACTTTTGACATACACTGTATTCTATACTAATAACAAAGCTGAAGGGTTTTTTTTTTGTTTGTTTGAACGCGCTAATCTCTGGAACTGATTCTTCTTGAGGAAAGCTAAGGCTGTTTATCATTACGCTAGGACCCTTAGGAGCCGAGCAAAAATAATATAAGTCAGAAATAATTATTATTTGCACCAAAGACAGCGCCATTTCATGTCCAGGCCCTTTCCACACTAACCACACTTCCAATGCACTTTCCATTCTTAGGTTGCCTGGAAGAGATCGCAGAAAGCGGTAAGGCCGCCCATTGTATATTTTGTAATGTTTGATTTGTTTTATGTTATGCATTTTTGTGGTGTACCTACTTACATTAATAAAAAAACCGGTCAAGAGCGAGTCGGACTCGCGCACCAAGGGTTGCGTTCCGATTTCTGAAAAAGTGTACTATTTAGAGACATTGTTTTATTTTTCCTGTAAACTTTACATAAAATTCTAACGCATAGAATAATTTCAGATTTTTCGCTTTGCAAACTTCGGAGATAGCGGGGGTGGCGGTATTTTTTTTTACATTTTTCATCAAAAGTCGAAAACTAAGCGGCCTAAAAAAAGAAAAAAAATCTTTGAGAATGGGCAAACAGCGTTCTTTCATATGATACCCCACATGCCCTATTACCCCTACTTTGAATTTTTGAGAACCCCATTCAGTCCCTGTTGCAAAAAAAAATATAAATATTTTTATTTCTTTCTTATTTGCAAAATAGTTGGATAAACGTTATCTAAAATTGTTCCAAATTTCAAATTGATAGCATTAGTAGTTCTTGAGATCAGACAGACTGAGTCACACCATAAGGGTTCCTTTTTTACCATTTTGGTACGGAACCCTAAAAAATCAATAAATAAAGAACGCTAAGCGAAAACGAAGTAATATTAGCGCGGGCAGGCGATGCGATGCGACGGGGTGGGTCGGGGGGACAATAAAGTACACGCGGACGAAGTCGCGGGCAGAAGCTAGTTAACTATAAATCCAGGTTTCCTCACGATTTTTAGGGTTCCGTACCAAAATGGTAACAAAGGAACCCTTATGGTGTGACTCAGTCTGTCTGTATGTCTGTCTGTCTGTCTGTCTGTCTGTCTGTCACAGCTGGATATCTCAAGAACTACTAATGCTATCAACTTGAAATTTAGAACAGTTTTAGATGACGTTTACCCAACTATTTTGCAAATAAGAAAGAAGTAAAAATATTTATGTTTTTTTTTGTAACAGGGACTGAAAGGGGGTCTTAAAAATTCAAAGTGGGGCTACTAGAGCATGTGGGGTATCATATGAAAGAACGCTGCTTGCACATTCTCGAACATTTTTTTTTCTATTTTTTAGGCCACATAGTTTTTGACTTTTGATGAAAAATGTAAAGAAAAATACCGTTCTTATCTCCGAAGTTTGCAAAGCGAAAACTCTGAAATTACTCTGTGTGATAGAAGTTTATGTAAAGATTACAGGAAAAATAAAACAATGTCTCTAAATGAAGATCTATTAAAGAAATTTGACATACTGTAGTAGCTTGATGTGCTGGCGTCTGTACATAAAAAGTCCAAAGTAACTTTTTCAATTCATAATGTAGGTACTCGGAGGAGCTCGTGGCTAAGTAATAACAGCCGCACGGGTCGATCCGTCAGGTTAAGCTACGCTTGCCGGGGTTGGTCAGTGGATGGGTGACCATCTTTACATATCGAGATTCCTCCGTGCCTCAGAAAGCACGTTAAGCCGTTGGTCCCGGCTGTTATTCGTGGATCTTTGACAGTCGTTACGGGTCGTCAGAAGCCCGAAAGTCTGACAACCAGTCTTACCAAGGGGTATCGTATTACCCAGTTACTGGGTTGTGGAGGTCAGACAGGCAGTCGCTCCATGTAAAATACTGGTATTCAGCTGCATCCGGTTAGACTGGAAGCCGACCCCAACATAGTTGGGAAAAGGCTAGGCAGATTGAATGTAGGTACTCGGATTTGGGTGGGGTCGTCTTGGCGGTGTCCCTAGACATCGCCAACGCCTTTAATACCCTGCCCTGGAGTTGCATCAGGGAGGCATTGCGGTATCACCGGATGCCGACCTACCTCTGTCGAGTGGTCGAGGCCTATTTGACGGACAGGGCCGTCATCTACCCCGGTCATCAGGGAGAGTGGAACCGGCGAGAGATGTCGTGCGGTGTCCCACAGGGATCAGTCTTGGGGCCGCATTTGTGGGACATCGGTTACGACTGGGTGCTGCGCGCCGACCTCCATAGCGGCGTCAGCGTAGTATGTTACGCTGACGACACGCTGGTCCTGGCGCAAGGGAGGTCGCACCAGGCGGCGGCTGACTAAGCGACACGCGGGGTTGCGATAGTCGTGGAGAGGATCCGGCAGTTGGGACTCGAGGTGGCCTTGCACAAGTCCGAGGCCATGTGTTTTCATGGTCCTCGGAATGCGCCACCGTCGGGTTCCGAAATAACGGTGGGAGGGGTTCACATCGGAGTCGGGTCGACGATGAAGTACCTGGGACTCGTCCTCGACAGCCGGTGGAACTTCGTGGAGCACTTCCGACGTTTGGCTCCCAGACTGGCACGGGCTGGGGCTGCCTTGAGGCGGCTCCTGCCCAATCTGGGGGGTCCAAACGCCTCCTGCCGGAGGCTCTACGCGGGGGTCGTGCGGTCCATGGCCCTTTACGGAGCACCGGTGTGGGCGCGTTCCCTAAGGCTGGGACCAGCCGGCAGGTCGAACGCGTCCCAGAGGGTCATGGCCATCCGGCTAGTCCGGGGATACCGCACGGTCTCCCGGGAGGCGGCGAGCCTCCTTGCCGGATTGCCGCCGTGGGATCTGGAGGCAAAGGTCCTCGCGCACGTGTGGGAGTGGCGCGAGGAGGCGAAGCGTAGGGGCGTAACTCCGCTGCCACGAGAAATCACGGTACAGCGGACAGAGCTCCGGCGGGATCTCATGGCGGCATGGAGAGCGCGACTGTCGCAACCCAGCGCTGGGCACGCCACAATTGCGGCGATAAGTCCCCTCTTTGAGGAGTGGTTAGAGAGGCGCCACGGCGTCCTCACCTTCCGCCTGACGCAGGTCCTCACCGGACACGGTTGTTTCGGGAGGTTCCTGTTTCGCATAAGGCGGGAGGAAACGCCCGGGTGTTACCATTGTGCGGATCGCCCGGAGGACACGGTGGAGCATACAGTGGAGGTCTGCCCGGCTTGGGCAGAGCACCGCCGTGTTCTCACGGAGGCGATCGGCGGCGGCGATCTCTCGCGTCCGAGCCTGGTCCAGGCCATGGTGCGGAGCGAGAGTGCATGGGAGGCCGTCACCTCCTTCTGCGAAGCAGTGATGCTCGCGAAGGAGGAGGCGGAACGCGTGAGGGAGAGGCAGCCTCACGCCCTCAGTCGCCGCAGGAGACGCCCTGGGCGGCGGGAATCGCATGGCGATTTCCGGCCACCGTAGGCGCGGGCCTTTTTTTTTTTTTTTTTTTTTGAGGGTGGGAAATCATCAAATAACTTCTCCCGCTCTGGGTGGAGCGGGAGGGCGTGTCAGACTTTTACTGACTAAAACCCACCCGTGTTCCTTCAGTTGCCTATGCCAGGGCCGCGGTAACCCTTTCAGACAACCCGCGACCCCAGCGGCGTCGGCCCTATTGGGCCCCGTCACTTGCTGACATCTCTTTGAGGCGCGCGTGGAACACGACGCGCCGTCGACTCGGGCCTGGTCCTTACCGGACGGCGAGCTACCCGCTGCTCACCGTCCGCAGGCCCGCGCCTACGGTGGCCGGAAATCGCCCCGCGATTCCCGCCGCCCAGGGCGTCTCCTGCGGCGACTGAGCGCGTGAGGCTGCCTCTCCCTCACGCGTTCCGCCTCCTCCTTCGCTAGCATCACTGCTTCGCAGAAGGAGGTGACGGCCTCCCATGCACTCTCGCTCCGCACCATGGCCTGGACCAGGCTCGGACGCGAGAGATCGCCGCCGCCGATCGCCTCCGTGAGAACACGGCGGTGCTCTGCCCAAGCCGGGCAGACCTCCACTGTATGCTCCACCGTGTCCTCCGGGCGATCCGCACAATGGAAACACCCGGGCGTTTCCTCCCGCCTTATGCGAAACAGGAACCTCCCGAAACAACCGTGTCCGGTGAGGACCTGCGTCAGGCGGAAGGTGAGGACGCCGTGGCGCCTCTCTAACCACTCCTCAAAGAGGGGACTTATCGCCGCTATTGTGGCGTGCCCGTAGGCGCGGGCCTGCGGACGGTGGGCGCGGGCCTGCGGACGGTGAGCAGCGGGTAGCTCGCCGTCCGGTAAGGACCAGGCCCGAGTCGACGGCACGTTGTGTTCCACGCGCGCCTCAAAGAGATGTCAGCAAGTGACGGGGTCCAATAGGGCCGACGCCGCTGGGGTCGCGGATTGTCCGAAGGGGTTACCGCGGCTCTGGCATAGGCAACTGAAGGAACACGGGTGGGTTTTAGTCAGTAAAAGTCTGACACGCCCTTCCGCTCCACCCAGAGCGGGAGAAGTTATTTGATGATTTCCCACCCTCAAAAAAAAAAAAAAAAAGGTACTCGGATTTGAACCCTAGTGGACTGCGATAAGCTGAGTTGATTGAAACGGTAATACAGACAGATGAAAACTACTTTGTTTTATACTAACAATTCAATATTACTATAGAATTGATATTATCTTTGAAAAGGTTTCGTAGCCTTTTGTATGAGGCACTTAAAGACTAATTTGTTTGTTGCTGCTGTATTTTTTTTATACTTAACTTTTATTTCTACTGTTTTTATAACATTAGTGTAACTGTCACGCATGAACAGTTCACCTCCTAGTGACTAAGTTTTTATTTATTAATGGTAAACTGTGCATCAAAAATACTCAGCGAGTTGAAACGGTTGGACCCCTCTAAGGGTGCAGGACCTGACGGTCTTCCAGCAGCCTTTTTTAAGGCTACGGCTGATAATATTTGTGAGCCGATCTATATCCTTTTTAATAGATGTCTGCATGAGGGTGTGTTCCCAGTGGTGTGGAAGCGAGCTAACATTACCCCAGTGCATAAGGGTGGCTCTAAGCATGACGTCGAACAATATAGACCCATCTCGATTCTGCCAACCTTGTCAAAGCTTTTTGAAAGACTCGTTCACAACGAGATTTACCCTCTTCTGCATAATATTATTATTCCTGAACAGCATGGGTTTGTTAAGCGCCGTTCTACAACATCTAACCTGTTAATATTTGCTAATTACCTTTTTGAAAATGTTGATAGACGATTGCAAATAGATGCAGTCTACACCGACTTTAGAAAAGCTTTTGACAAGGTCGATCATGAAATTCTGCTGAATAAAATTGCTTTTAATGGAATACGCGGAAATTTATTGCGTTGGTTTGTGTCGTACCTCGAAAACCGGTCACAAAGGGTTGTGGTTAATGGTCACCAGTCTGTCTCTGTTAATATTACTTTCGGAGTTCCACAGGGCTCTATTCTGGGACCGCTATTATTCATTATTTACATCAACGATATTAAGAAATGTTTTAAAAAGTCCAAATTCTTGATGTACGCTGATGATTTAAAGGCGTTTAAAGTGATACGTACTATGGACGACTGCCAGTCATTTCAGGAGGACCTGGACAGACTAACTGCCTATTGTATTGTTAATAAGCTGCATCTTAGTATACCCAAGTGTAACTATATACACTTTACCAAGAATAATTTTATCTTCAATTTCAATTACAACCTTAACTGTGTCCCCTTAAATTATACTTCTATAGTGAAGGATCTAGGTGTCCTTTTTGATGGCAAACTGTCCTTGAACCAGCATATTGAAGCCATAGTCAATAGTGCTTTTAAAATGTATGGATTTGTGATGAGATCTTCGTCAGAATTTAAGCGTACCTCAACCTATCTCAATCTGTATAAGACGCTCATTCGCTCTCAGTTAGAATATGCGGTCCCTATTTGGAACGCCTTCTACCAAAAGTACGTAGTTGGAATAGAAAGGGTCCAGCGCAAGTACCTCCGTGCTATGTACTACAGATGTTATGGGACTAAGACTTATCTGTCATACTCCCAACTTCTTGATAAGTACAAGCTTATTAGCTTGGAGAACCGGCGCAAATACCTGGGGGCTAATGTGCTTTTTGATATTGTCCACAATCATTTTGATGCCATTGATCTGACGAGTAAGCTGTGTATTCTGTCCCCCGAACAGTTCATGTGCGTCAGGTTCGTGCACGTACTCTGTTCGCGGTTAGTTCTTGTCGTACGAACTCTGGCTTACGCTGCCCTATTCATAGAATGTTGGAATCCTATAATTCAAATTTCATTGATATTGATATATTTGCATGCTCGAAAAATAACTTTAAATCTAATATTATGAAAATTTTATCTGAATCTGAATTGTAATCTTACTATTATTATTATTTATTTATTGCATAATTCAAGTAAATGAAATGAAATTATTTGTAATTGTATCTGATCTGATTTGGTTTTGTAGCTATAGCTAGCTTTATAGTACTTAAGTTATCTATTTAATTCTCAAATATTTGTTTATTTTATTTTGGTATTGCTCGCCTAGTGGCAACAATTTATCATCAAATAAGTTTTATCTGTGGATAATGCAGTGGACTGCAACATTGCTACTCAAAGTTTTGTTAATTGTATGTGTATATATGTTGTAGTTGTTTATTATCCCTTAATAAATAAAAAATAAAATAAAACAGCGTTGTAGGCTACATTATTACTTAAGTTACTTATATTTTTGTATTGTAATATTGCATTTTGTAGCTGTTTGTTGCTCCTATTTATTAAAATAAAATAAAATAATAATCAGAAGATTGAAATCAGAGACCGCATCGTTGGTCAAGTGGTCGCAAGCGCTACTGCTGAGCATGAGGTCCTGGTTTCTATTCGGGGATTGAGCAAAGTGTTATTGGGTTTTTTCATCTGGATTTTCTCCGTAGCAGCCCGGACTCTGGATTTGTGCCTGGTTAATGGCAATAGGCTCGCCCTCAGAGGCGGATTTGTAGTCTTGGACGCCCCTTTCTCAGCACCCATCTTATAGACTACATACCTACTTAATGAATTTACTTTATTGCCAACTTTTATCGAAATCGATTCAGAAATTATACGCTGCTAGTTAGGTCCCATAGTAAAAGTTGTTCATAATGATGAGTACAGTGACCCTTTAAGAGGATATTGGTTAATAACCCTGATACGAAATTGATTTATTAGGAAGATTATTGTTATACGATGCGCTGCAGTGCGGCCCGCCATAATGTGTGTTAGAATATTTAGGTATTTTCAGTTATTTCTTCTTATCATCAGTTTTTTTTGTCAGATTGGCCGCCCCTAATATCTGGCCGCCCTAGGCCCGGGTCTACTGTGCCTTAGGGCAAATCCGCCACTGCTCGCCCTCTATTAGATGGGACTTAAAATGGGAAATGTGGGTGTAATATACGTATAACCTCTGCCTAATCCTTCAGGATTACAGTCGTGATGTTAAGTTATGTTATAATCAGGAGCTCTGCAAACGACAAAAATTATTCCATTGTAATTTATGTGGCGAAGGAATGCAGAAGCTCGTGGCTAAGTAATTACAGCCGCACGGGGTCGATCCATCCGATTAAGCTACGCTTGCCGGGGTTGGTCCGTGGATGGGTGACCATCTTTACATACCGAGACTCCTCCGTGCCTCGGAAAGCACGTTAAGCTGTTGGTCCCGGCTGTCATTCGTGGATCTTTGACAATCGTTACGGGTCGTCAGAAGCCCGAAAGTCCGACAACCAGTCTTACCAAGGGGTATCGTATTACCCAGTTACTGGGTTGTGGAGGTCAGACAGGCAGTCGCTCCATGTAAAATACTGGTATTCAGCATCCGGTTAGACTGGAAGCCGAACCCAACATAGTTGGGAAAAGGCTAGGCAGATTGATTGTAATTTATGTGGCGTATAAAAGACTTACAGCAAAACTATTCGTGAAGAAAATTATGCTTATTATATGAAGCTATACTCATAACTATGAATGAGAGACATCTGAATATAGAACGGGGAACATGTGAATCTTAACACTGATATATCCCGGCTATGAAACAGTAATACGTGTTCGATTTATTGCAAGAGTATCGGAAAGTTATCTCATTATGGTGTTGTATGTTAGGCTTATCTAATAATATATTATATTAGTTTGCTTCCCTCTTTTTATGGTCGGACTTTTAATTAGCTGCAGTAAACTGACACTTTTAATGTCATTTTTACTGTCATTTCGTTGTCAAATGGGAACATTTGTTACGTAACTTATTTTGCATAGGTACTATTGTATAGAATCAAGTTCTTCTATCTGAACAAACAGCTTAGGGGAGTTTGTTGCGCTACTTCTTCTTCCCATCGTGGGAAGGATGAAGGGCGGGCGTTTTGTAGGGACTGTCTTATGTAATTTCGACGTTTAAATAGTGCTGATTCTCAGCCTAATTTGAATAAATGACTTTTGATTTTGATTTTGACATTTTTAATGAAATGACAGTTATGAAGTGTCATTTTACTGCAGCCAATAAAAAGTACGAGCATAGTAACAAAGTCGTTATACTTAACCATAATAGGGTATTACACCCATTTTTGAAAATTGTCTCAATTAGATTCTATAGTGCTAATAGGCCACCGAAAAAACCACAAAAATTTTATTCAATCGATAAGTGCCATAAAAATTCATTTAAATTTTACATTTTCAAATTTCGCGCGAAAACGCTGAACGTAGTGGACGCCATATTGCTCTGTGGTCATGACGTCAGTTCACCGTGTAAACAAACACTTTATTTACGCAGATCAGTTGACAGTTGACATTGACACTTTTTAATTTACAGAGCGGTATGACGTAATAACATGGCGGGTACTTTCATGGTGTTAGAAAACAGATTAAAAAACTGAAAACTTTGAATTGAATTTTAAAATTTATATATTGTTATTTTATGCACTAAAACTAACATTTTCCGACTTTTTTTTGCCTAAGCTATCAAAACACTTGTAATATATTTTTTCACACCACCTGCTCGAAAATGTCAAATTATATGTCAAGCAACCTTAACCTAAAGTGAGTCATTAGTGGCCGGGGGCACAGCCGGTCAATAATGTTGTACTGAATTTCATTATGACCCGCTGGTCAATAATGTGATTTGAATTTGGAATCTCACATGCTCAGCTAAATTGGCAGTATAGTACTAACAAACACCCTTTGGTGTCAGAAAGAGGAAAGCTATAATATTCTCGAAACCCTTACTACGCGTGGATGATATTCTCGATTTCCTACAAAATCATAACGACTGCTTCTTCATATCGTTGCCATGTTTTCGAAGACATAATATTGTAAGAATAATTAGATAACTACGAACCATTTTTCATTTTTTTTTTTAAATTCCACAACATCTATAAACGTACCAAATAAAAACTTAACTTTATCTTTGCACAACTGGACTAATGTCTCAAATGTTACCATTAACTTCAATTAATATGTAAGTGCATATAACTAACTAGTTCTAAATATGTTATTCTTACTGTTTGTTTATTTAATAAATACTTTGTTTTTCGTACTATGGCTATTACTTTCTCACAGTAGGTGTAAAAAGTAGAGTATCCTTCTCTGGGCTAAAGGTGTCTTTGCCTTGGGCTAGCTTGAATCCCTCGCTGCATTCAGGATTCTTATATTAACTCCCTCGCTTCGCTCGTGAGTTAAACTCTTAACTCCCTCGCTGCGCTTGGGAGTTAAATCCCGAATCCTTGCGCTCGAGATTCAATATGACGCCCGTGACATAAGACACAACTTTAGCCCCTCGGTGCATAATCTACTATTAGATTTTTTCTTATATACCTACCTAGAGTAAAATACCGTATTCTTTCCACGCCGATGGTGAAGCTTTAACGTCTAATGGTCTAGTCGACCAGTAGACCAATACACGTTAAAGCTTCACCATCTGCATTTCTGCTGAGCACGAAGTCCTGGGTTCGATTCCCAGGTCGGGCAAGTATTATTGGGTTTTTCCATCTGGAATTTGTCAGTAGCAGCCCAGAGTCTCGATTTGTGCCCAGTTGATGGCAATAGACTCGGCTCCTTTTACATTAAGGGTGAAGACAGACGAGCGTAATTTTTTGAGTTGTGAGTCGCGTAATTTCGGTCGCGTAATTTCTGTTACATTCGGTTTCACACAAAAATCCTGTTTCGTTCACACGGTGACGCAAAATGAGCTGTCGGCAGACTCACAACTTACGTACTCAGAAATAGCGCTACCGAAATTACGCGACTCACAACTCAGGTGGTGAAATGTGGGTGTACTACATGTATATACTTACACGTTTGCCAAACCCTTTGTGGAACAAGGCCTATAGGCGTAATGTTATGTGTGTGTATGCGTATTTCCAATATAGGTTATGTTTAGCAACACAGAACAGATACTTTTCTATCTGTACAGTGTTTAGCAATTTTTACACGCAGTAAAAATCATGACAAATTCACAACAACTTTTATTATTTGCCCAACAAGACCATCCATCAAGGCTGTTACCCTGATGAAACTGCCCCGTAAAAACCTAACGATTCCAACGTTGAAAAATGTTACTAACGATGCGCAGATTGCAATACAAATACGTGCACCGAAACGTGTTCGAAAACCTAAATAAATAAAATAAAATTACAAAAAAAAAACAACCGGCTTCCAAAAGAACCACTACCTACTGCTAAAGTCGGTAGCTTTGGTGGTTGTTAGATTTCTTTTTTTTTCCATTGACTTCCTGATAGTTGTTTTTTTTTTGTTAAAATAAAAAAAATTAAATTGTAATTTAACATTGTAAGTAGGTACCTATTGGTATTATAACATTATAAACTTAGGAGAAGTAGTATAAAAATCTACGTATGTGACCAAAATATTAGACCACCCGACGCACACCCTTTCAATAATAAAAGAATCGTCGAAATCAGTCGATGTGGTAAAGAATAATATTGATCAACCTACAAAAAAAAAGATTCTGACGAAATTGAGAACCTCCTCCTTGTTTAGAAATCGGTTAAAAAGAAATGATGTCTGAAAGAGGGTCGCCTTTACAAATAAATGTTCGAACATCACAGGCGACCACATTTCGAGAGAATAAATTAAAAACAGAGTCCCCAACCAAATTATTTATATAATAACAGAAAACCTAAAAGAAACCCGTGAAGTATCGCAATATTACTTACTACCCCCGCTTTCTAAATTTAATTCAAAAGACGAAACTTGAGGTTCATAACAAGCTTTTTATTATTTTGGGGAAGCGAAAGCCCTCCGGTGGGAAGAGTGAACGCGTGTTCTGGTTAATACGAGCATGTCTACATACGATCATTGAAATTTATTAATCTTAAATATTGTAGTTAGAAAACGTACACGTTTCTTTTAAAAATGTAGGTGTCCGTATTCTTTGCAAAGTTGATATTTTATCAAGTGTAAAGAAGTTTCATGAATTTTAATGAAGGTAAAAGGCAGATCATATCAGAATGTTCTGAATATTCCGGAAAAATTTGAATAATTATGTAATTGAATAAATATATTTTATTCATATTCATTTATTTATTGAATTCCATTAATGTATTTTTTATTTCTGTGGAAAGTAAAAAGTTGAAGTTTTTTTTTAGATGTTACAAAAGATTGCTGGCTGGCTGTATAGTACCCTCAATAGGGATCCTAATTAGCCATTTTCAAATCACAAAAATATATATGTATTCAATTACATAATAATTATTGAAATTTTTCAGTAACCTTTAAATAAAGCCACACCAGCAAAATATTGTGTAGTCATTGGAATGCTGGTACAGATATTGACTAACGCTGGTATTCGATAAAAAAAACAGTCTGCTGCGCTAATTGGACTTGCGGACAAATACTGAAATCGGACTCTTGCATTTAGGAAACAAATATTCGCCTGTGGCAGTAGCTAGACTGTCATGATTGTTACATGGGAAATTTAATATCACATTAAAAAGCTGTAATGTCACAACAGTAGTTTGGTCATCAGAAAAATTAATATCTTTTTTAACCGACTTCCAAAAGGAGGAGGTTCTCAATTCGTCGGAACCTATTTTTTTTTTATTTTTTTTTTTTTTTTATGTATGTTCCCCGATTACTCGAAAATGGCTAGACCGATTTGGATTTTTCTTTTTTTGTTCGAAAGGGTATACGTCCCAAGTGATTCCATGATCATCAAGTCAGGATCTGATGATGGGATCCCATGGAAATCGAGGGAAACCCTCAAATTTTATGGGCACACCTATATCGATTTCGGTATTTTTTATAGTAACTCGTGCATTTGCTCTCGGAAAGTACCATTCGGTGAGCTGGAACTGATGATGAAGACCACAGAGGGCCATCGGAAATACTCAATTATATCTAAGTATATAACAGGTTGCGATTCGATTACTTTAATATGGTTTATGCTCGTCAAAATAATGGTAATGGTGACTTCACCATGAGCTCCATTTCTCCTGGTTCTTACTAGGAGAACTCCTCAACAATTAACGGCCCTGCATCGGGAAAAGCAACATTTTGTAAAACGTGATGAGCAGCTGACATTGGGTTATTGTAACTCAGATAAATTACAAACTGAACCACTAAAAAGTGAAAAATAAAAACTTTTTTACAAAAACAAAAACCGACTTCCAAAAAAAAACACTACAAAGTGAAAAATAACTTTAATTTCGGAAGTCGGTGGCAAAAAACTAAAATACAGATCCAAAGACACCGACTCCCGAAATTAAAGTTATTTTTCACTTTGTAGTGTTTTTTTTGGAAGTCGGTTTTTGTTTTTGTAAAAAAGTTTTTTTTACTAAAATTCTTTTAAATTCATGGAGCGTCGTTCGCTGTCGTGTCTCGCTTACCCTTTGGTAAATTATAATTCAACTAGCTTTTGCCCGCGGCTCGCCCGCGTTTATTATACATATAAAGCTTCCTCTTAAATCACTCTATCTATTAAAATAACCGCATCAAAATACGTTGCGTAGTTTTAAAGATCTAAGCATACATAGGGACAGACAGACAGCGGGAAGCGACTTTGTTTTTTAATATGTAGTGATTTTGAGTCGTCTATTCACACGAATATAATTATCATCTTCAGAAATACTTAGTAGGTACAGTATAAAGATTGCCAGTCAGTGGTCTGCTGGCCTCATAAACTATTGAAAATCCATACTACGCTAGGCCACTTCAAAGTCTAAATGTTAACACCAACGTGGTTGACTGGCAGAAAGTACAGGAGGAGTACAAAAGGCACAAGGTTCTTATGCCTCCTGTACAGTAAGTACAGGAGGCTGTACTTTCTGCAACCTCTTTAAAAATAATGCGCCTATCCAAGAGTAGGCACATTATTTTTAAGAGGATGAACTTAAAAAATTTGTGAATAAAACCGATGATGTAATGCAATAGTAACAAAACGATATACCTACATATAAAAGTGACTTTATATTATTATACATACAGGGTCAAATTTAGCTGTTGAAACTTTAAAGTTGGGTATATATACATATACAATCAATCTGCCTAGCCTTTTCCAACCTATGTTGGGGTCGGCTTCCAGTCTAACCGGATGCAGCTGAATATATGTATTTTACATGGAGTGGGCAGTCACTCCATCTCTGACCTCCAAAACCCACTTACTGGGTAAAACGATATCCATTGGTAAGACTGCTTGTCAGACTTTCGGGCTTCGGGACCAACGGCTTAACGTACTTTCTGGTTGTTATGTAAAGATGGTCACCCATCCACGGACCGACCGCAGCAAGCGTAGCTTAACCTGATCGATCGACTCATGTGGCTGTTATTACTTAGCCACGAGCTCCTATCGATTGGTATCGATATTCCATGACGATAAAACAAAAATCACCAGCGGCCGTTGACCCAGTAATTGATGGACATTACGAGTTTAGAAAATCTTTTTTTGTTTTATTTTGTCGTCATTAGATTTCGAAAGCTATTACGTCTGTGACGTTTCACCAGCTAATTCAATTTGACCCTGTATACAGGGTGTAAGTATAAACAGTGGCAATACTTTAAGGGGTCATTGTACTCATCATTATGAACAACTTTTAGTATGGGATCAAACCTGAAATTGCGAAATAAAATCAGCTGTGTACATATAAGTTCGCATAATTCGTCAAAGTGTAGGGAACAGTTAATATTTTTTTCGCGATTTCAGGATTGGTCCCATGGTAAGATTTGTTCATAATGATGAGTACAATGACCACTTAAAATATTGCCACTGTTTACACTTACACACTGTGTACCTTTTCATGTAGGTTAGTTTAACATCAAAAACAAATATATAAGTAAGTTTGTTCCATGAGTCAGGTGTTAACGGTCCCATGAGAATTAATTGAGGGTAACGGATAACTAAATGGTGCTCGAAATTGCCTGTGTTTGTGCACTGTTGTAATCTTTACACACATTAATGTTATGTGTATAGGGAAAACACCCAAATCAAACTCGAAACTGCGGGTACTTTTGATCACCATCTGTGGGTTCTTTCATCATCATCTGCTTAGCCTTTTCCATCGATTTTGGGGTCGGCTTCCAGTCTAACCAGATGCAGCTAAATACCAGTACAGTTTTACATGGAGTGACTGCCTATCTGACCTCCACAACCAAAGTTACACTGGGCAATACGATACTCCTTGGTAAGACTGGTTGTCAGACTTTCGGGCTTCTGACGACCCGTAACGACTGTCAAAGATCCACAGCTTAACGTGCACGTTAAACCAACCGTTTTTTTTTTTTTTTTTTTGTGGATGGGAAATGATCTTGACTTGACTTGACTTGACTTCTCCCGCTGTGGGTGGAGCGGAACACTACAAAGAACACTACACAGTGAATAATATCTTTGGAAGTCGGTGGCAAAAAACTAAAATACAGATCCAAAGACTTCCAAAATTAAAGTTATTTTTCATTTTGTAGTGTTTTTTTTTGGAAGTCAGTTGTTTATTTTTTTTGTAAAAAAGTTTTTTTATTTGTACACTTAGGTATAAGGAATACAACTCAAAATAAAAAAAAACCTACAAAAGTCAGCTCACAAGTAAAAGCACTGAACGGGATCGGCATCACCTCATCTCATCGATCGGCACGTTGTCAACTGTGAACCGGATCGACTCAGCACCTCCGAGGCAACGACGCGCTTGCTGCTGGCTGACACCTCGCTTACGGTTGGGTGAAGGTGGCAACACTGGCAACGACCCTACATCAAGCTATTTTTTCCTAGCAGAGCGGCGGCCTCCCAGATAGCGTCCACAATTTACCGGCGAATGACGTCACTGAAATGTGTGTTTTCCTAAAGAGCGTTTTTGACACCGTAAAATCAACCGGTGCCATCATTTCTATGACAGCCATCACAGTGGCCATGTGGTGGCCACAGCTCTTCTAGGAAACCGTAGCTTAAACGAGGTGACGGCTTGCAGTAACCGAGACGACACGCATAGACTAGTATATATGAGACGACACGGGCCGCCGCGCCGTAAGCGGGACGATACGACCCGCGCCGTACGCGGAGACCCGTGATAATTATGTAAGAACGGAAATAGTCAAATGAACAACTAATATCGTTAAAAATACTGCTTAAAATTTTCAGATTCAGGTAAAACTGAACATCCTTTTTTTCTATGGGATTTTTGTATGAACTTTTGAAAGGACAGGACAACGTCTGTAGCTAGTAAAAAAAATATATTATGTAGATGCTGAAATTAAGTGAGAATAACGAAACAAAACACGTCTAGTTTCAATTGAAATCCGCTAACAATAACAAAAGTTATTGATCGTAAATGGCCGACAACGTTTGACACATTACTTATATTAGTCTGTCACGTAACGGAGACTCAAGGACGCTGTGGAAGGCTCCCGTCTGTCGGCAAGGTATAGGTAGTACATAGTTGTACCGGAAATCGGAAATGAGACGCTGGCGCTGGATGTCTGCTGATGCTATAGAGAGAGTGCTTGGAAATATACGACACATGGCTAAGATAATCTTTACATACATGGTGTATCAGAAAGGTGTGGTACAGATCATCAAACTGAACAACTTTCTCCATGAGACCAACATCGTAATTGAGAAAAAATTATCAGCTGTCCCGTAAAAAGCTTAAATACCTGCTCGACCCAAATATATGGGACGGCTGATAATTTTTTCTCGATTACGATGTTGGTCCTATGCAGAAAGTTGTTCAGTTTGATGGTCTGTACCAGACCTTTCTGTTACAACCTGTATAGGTAGCTAATAAAATAGTAAAAAAGAATTTTTGACCGTTTATCTGTTTGTCTGGTTGTAGGTTCCAGATTGGCACAAAAACGGCTAACCCGATTTGGATGAAATTTGGCACACAGATTGTTTATAACCTGGATGTACTGTTAATCCCGGTAGTACGATCCCGTGGGATGTTTTCCGAAATCCACGCGGGCAAAACCGCGGGCAAAAGCTGTTTACCTATACTTTGTTCTGTTCGATGTTGAAGGAATAGTGATGAGTTTTTCTAGTCTTTTCAATAGGTCTGGTAGATGTAGAAAACATGTTGAATTTTTGTTGGGTAGAGTTTTATTTAACCCTAAAAGCAACCTCTGTCGAGCGGCCCCATAAAAACACAAAAAAATTGTTAACAAAAATGAGTAAGTAGGTGTTATTTTTTTTTAATGTACCTAATTGTTAACAAATAAATAGGTAGGTGTTATTTTTATAATTTTTTTTTTGACCTAGGTAATTTCCTCTCATTCTAAACAAAATACTCCAGTGCCTAGACTGATGCTTTATGAGTTGTCAATGATTAATGACCTCGCCTTATTTTTTTTTTAAGAACTTAATTCTAACTAGAGTCTCATAAAACGTTTCTGTTTATCTTCAAATATTGTGAAATCAAAATACATTATAAGACAAGCATCTTGAATCCAGGAATCGATCACAGACGTCCTTCAAAAGTTCTACCAAGACGTATCATTGCCGCGGTTGTCAAGCGCTTTCAAAATAAACAAATGCTTACAATGTTCAAATGGGGCTTTTAAATGGCCCATTGTAACTTGAAACTTTCTTCTCCATTGTGCTTATGTGCTTCTGAAGTCTTCTTTATAATTGTCGTTTAAAATATACGTTTATTTTTAACAACATTAAATTCCGAATTTAAAAAGGAATATGAATTTTCTTATTCTTTTCTATTTTGTTACAGTTGTGTGTGATATTATTTTGTTCTTTGGGGAAGCCTGTGTTCAACAGGGGATTCTCTTTTGGCTAGGTTGTCTAGATTAAAAGTCGATGTATGTTCCCAATTGACTTTGGAGCGATTTTGGTGAAATCATCAAATTAGCCCAGCGCATGATCCTGCTGTGAAGTTTTCTTTTTGCTGGGCGGGTCGCTAGTTACTGTTAATCGTGCCTGGTTTAAATAAATAGTATAAAACAAAATGTAAATAATAAAAAAATAAAAAATGAATGGGTATTTGTGTTGCTAAGCGCAAAACTCGAAAACGGCTAGACCAAACCGGCAATTTTTTTTTCAATATTCGTTGAAGTCTGAGGAAGGTTTTTATGAAAAAAAAATTGGAACAGTTGCCGGCAAAATTGTAAAATTTCGGATAAGTGAAAGTGAAATTTTGTAAGAATTATTGACAGGATAACGTCTGTCGGGTCAGCTAGTAAGAGACAAAATACATGAGATTATTATGAAGTTTGTATCAGCCATAATTTTAATTTAATTTAGAAATGATCCGATGAACAAGCAGTTTCTGAGACATACACAATTACAATAACAAGGTATCTAAACTTAGACAGGTAAACTTTACACATTGTTAGTAGATAGTGTACTTGACAAAGGAATTTACTGTGAATACGTGTTACGTACCCAGTTCTGTCTCCTAGCTATGTTGAAGAAAACTTATTATAATGGCTTCTGCTTCTCTCAAGTCGACAAGAGTTAGGAAACTCACTTTTTAGTTAAGTAAAGCTACTTACAGCAAGGATTGCAGCGTGGTTGGCAATCTATGGTGAAGCTGAACGTAATTAATTTTAATTTTAACCGACGACGTCAAAAACACTTCTTTTTGTCTAGGTTCTCAAATTGACGCTATTTCTAGGAGATTGCAGTGGGCGAACGAGCTACTGAAAAGCTAGAATCACTAGAACTCGAACAAAAATTTCTTGGAAACTACCAAGTTTTATTAGTCTGTACCAAAAGTATCTAATGAATAAAAAAAAAACACATACCCTGTTCAGCTTAAATTCATTCCAATCACCCACTAAAGGGAATTGGTAACACATTCATCTGTAATTATAAGATTTCAACTTTATATCTCACGACGTCTTTCAACAATTATTGTTTGAGTAACATTAATTAAGTAAATTATTACCCATGTAATTATTAATTATATGATATAATTGAAAAAGCATCGACGAAAATTAATGTTATAAAGTTAATCTGAATCATCAAAATAAAAACATCAAAATAAAAAATTTGCTATAGATAGCCAATTTCACCAAACTGTTCATAATCGGACATTAAATCAGCCATTAAAATAAACAATGATGTTTGTTAATCCGGCTCGAAGGACCAAAATGTACATCCACCCTTAACAGATGTCACATAAGGCCGCAATACTGTTAAAGGTGCGATGGTACATGTAGCTATGTGATAAGTTACGGGAACCTACTAAGACCTACAAGCCTAACGGTACCTACGACCCTAAGCCCTATAAGCCCTACAGCCCTAACCTACCATATACCTAATATGTGATAAATAAATATATAAATAAATTCAGGATGTCTGCACCATGCGACCTAAGGTAACAGACGGACAGTAGACAGGAATCCAGGGTGCGGGAAGGGTACACTCACTGCCAGTCCCGCAGACTCACGAGACTGATCAGAGATGGCTAAAGGTGTCTTGGCCACAGTGAGGGTTAATGAGACAAGAATATAAAATTCTAATCTGATTTATTTGCATAAAGATTCCGCTTATATACTATTTTTACCTAACACACACTATTGCACAAAATCTTTGTGTTTCATGCGTGTTAGATGCAACGAAATCACTTATTTTTATCTGGGCCGCGTGCTGAGTCAATGTCCAAAGGTAGCATTGAACAGGTATTTACGTTCCACCAGAATTAAGTTACCGTATTTTAAACATGATTTTTTTCAGCTGCTACATAGGTACAGGTACTGAGATCAAGAACTCATCGAGTGCCATCAGACTGCCCACGAAAAATCATTTTAATGCGATGGGTGCCATCCCATCCCTACTCTTAATGTCCCGTTAACATTTTAATGGAAGATTAAACTAACAGTATGGTATGGTGAAACTAGGTCTTAAGGTGATTTAAAGTATAGAATTTCGGGTTTAATTAAGTATTCAAATAATCAAATCAAATCACTCAATTCGTAAGGACACTACAAAGCATCCAGAGTACGTTTTATGATACATTTGTTTACATGTTCATTAAATAGGTAGACTAGTAGACTTTTGGTAGAGAACATATAGATCTACGTCAGGGGTGTTGGGGATCACCAGGCGGCGGCTGACTTAGCGACACGCGGGGTTGCGATAGTCGTGGAGAGGATCCGGCAGTTGGGACTCGAGGTGGCCCTGCACAAGTCCGAGGCCATGTGTTTTCATGGTCCTCGGAATGCGCCACCGTCGGGTTCCGAAATAACGGTGGGAGGGGTTCACATCGGAGTCGGGTCGACGATGAAGTACCTGGGACTCGTCCTCGACAGCCGGTGGAACTTCGTGGAGCATTTCCGACGTTTGGCTCCCAGACTGGCACGGGCTGGGGCTGCCTTGAGGCGGCTCCTGCCCAATCTGGGGGGTCCAAACGCCTCCTGCCGGAGGCTCTACGCGGGGGTCGTGCGGTCCATGGCTCTTTACGGAGCACCGGTGTGGGCGCGTTCCCTAAGGCTGGGACCAGCCGGCACGTTGAACGCGTCCCAGAGGGTCATGGCCATCCGGCTAGTCCGGGGATACCGCACGGTCTCCCGGGAGGCGGCGAGCCTCCTTGCCGGATTGCCACCGTGGGATCTGGAGGCAAAGGTCCTCGCGCACGTGTGGGAGTGGCGCGAGGAGGCGAAGCGCCGGGGCGTAACTCCGCTGCCGCGAGAAATCACGGTACAGCGGACAGAGCTCCGGCGGTATCTCATGGCGGCATGGAGAGCGCGACTGTCGCAACCCAGCGCTGGGCACGCCACAATTGCGGCGATAAGTCCCCTCTTTGAGGAGTGGTTCGAGAGGCGCCACGGCGTCCTCACCTTCCGCCTGACGCAGGTCCTCACCGGACACGGTTGTTTCGGGAGGTTCCTGTTTCGCATAAGGCGGGAGGAAACGCCCGGGAGGTCTGCCCGGCTTGGGCAGAGCACCGCCGTGTTCTCACGGAGGCGATCGGCGGCGGCGATCTCTCGCGTCCGAGCCTGGTCCAGGCCATGGTGCGGAGCGAGAGTGCATGGGAGGCCGTCACCTCCTTCTGCGAAGCAGTGATGCTCGCGAAGGAGGAGTCGGAACGCGTGAGGGAGAGGCAGCCTCACGCCCTCAGTCGCCGCAGGAGACGCCCTGGGCGGCGGGAATCGCGGGGCGATTTCCGGCCACCGTAGGCGCGGGCCTGCGGACGGTGAGCAGCGGGTAGCTCACCGTCCGGTAAGGACCAGCCCGTCGATTCTGTAAAAATCTCACCGTGAAAACTTAGGTGAAGTGAGTTTGTTTTTGCTAGGAATTGACACCATTGACAGCTCACCCACGCTCACTTCACCTAAGTTTTCACGGTGAGGTGGTTACAGAATCGCACTGCAGGCCCGAGTCGACGGCGCGTTGTGTGTTCCACGCGCGCCTCAAAGAGATGTCAGCAAGTGACGGGGTCCAATAGGGCCGACACCGCTGGGGTCGCGGGTTGTCTGAAGGGGTTACCGCGGCCCTGGCATAGGCAACTGAAGGAACACGGGTGGGTTTTAGTCAGTAAAAGTCTGACACGCCCTTCCGCTCCACCCAGAGCGGGAGAAGTTATTTGATGATTTCCCACCCTCAAAAAAAAAAAAAAAAAAAAAAAAGAAAGAAAAGAAAGAGAAAAAGAAAGCTCTTTATTATGCTCACCATCAAAATTACAGGCTGTAGACTGGTTGTCAGACTTTTGTACTTCTAACTACCTGTAGCTACTGTCAAAGATCTATATGAATGGCAGTCGGGGCAAATGGCTTAACGTGCTTTCCGAGGCACGGAGGGGTTTTGATATCATGTAATGGATGGTAACCCATCCACGAACTGACCGCAGCCAACACAGCTTAACCTTCGATCGACCCGTGCTGCTGTTATCATTTAGTCGTCACTACATTCTATTTGCCTCAAGTTACCAGTGAATATTTATTTTGGAATTGGTCTGTTGAATAAATCTAAATTATTTTTTTTTTTGGTTTTTAATAACAAATTATTCGTTTAAAAACTATTATTGCCGTGACTTAATTGTTTTGTATTTGGTTGTACTTTTAAGGAAATGAGAAAACGCGAAATTTTGTTTAAAATAAAATAGTAGGTACTGTGTTAAAGGTTTGCGCTGCGATAATATCGCTTAAAGCTATTCGTTCAACGTATGAGAAAAGAAGGACGATGTATGCATGGAGGTGCATAATAAAACATTCGCTTATTCTGGAAGCATCGATGTAGCTCGAGAGTTTGTTTGGTTAACTTAAACTCAACTCAATCTGCCCTGTTTCCATGAATTAATCTCTCAAGCTTAGCTTAAGAGTAATCGGTGGAGAAGTCCAACATAATTTGCAAAAGTGCACTTTACTAATTTGTAACTATTATATCATCCATAATACACTTGCGTGCAATAAAATCGATCCACCCCATTCTCTTCGATATGAAACGAGAAAATTTAACAAGTTTAATTAACAATACCTAATATATTGTGTACTAAAACCTTCCTGACTGTATGTATATTACGTAAGTGAAAAAAATATCAAAACTGATTCATTACTTTTTGAGAAAAACGCGAATTTAAAAACATACAGATCGAATGAAAAACCTCCTTTTTTTCAAGTTGGTTAAAAATTCAAGTCAAATGATCAATAAACGAACAGTAATAAACAAAATTAAGCTTATGTCAACTTCACTGACAAAAAAAAGTCACGCAGTTTTTTCAAACAAAAGTGATTGATGAGAACATCAGAAGAATCGAGTCGATATTGTCAAGAATATTGCTTTTATCAAAGTATATGTGTATGTGTAAATAAACTTTATCTTACCTACCTTCACACAGTATAAAATAATTCAAATAAATACATTAATATCTTTGAGCTATCGTCTCTCAAATAGAGAGCATGGGGTGGGCCAATTTTTTTGCACGCAAGTGTAGTTACAAAATAGTAAAGTGCACTTTTGAACGAATAGCTAATGGACGAATGGATGACCCATGTAACACAGGTTTTACCTAGCATTTTGTACCAGGCATTTGCACGACCTGTATCTGTGTACTTTGTTATCTTTACAAATAAAAATGAATGGCTAAATGTGTTGCTAAGCGCAAAACTCGAGAACGGCTGGACCGATTCGGCAATTTTTTTTTCCGAGGAAAGTTCTGATGAGGAGAAAAAATGGAAAAGTTGCTAGGAATATTGGAAAATTCGGGAATACTGAAAATCCAATATCTATATTTGGTGCACAGCCCTATTTACGGACGTCAGACGGCTAATGTTAACCAGAAGGCAGCGAAGGCAGCGCATCTGTTTTTAAGAAAACTTTTAGAATGTTCTAGAAGCTTCGACTCGCCCTTATGGGCCGAATAGGTACGAGGAGCATTTGCGCCCGAAGCGCGCCCATTGTGGCGGCAGCGGTTTGAAATAGTTTCGCGCTATATTATTATTATAGGTAATATTGTTATTAATTTGCCTCCGCAAAAAAGCACAGTAAGTTTTCGTGGAAAAAGTCTACGAAACTAACAGTGTGCCACAGAACAATTTTAGGTCACGAACTGAATAATGTAGGTATTATAGTAGTCAATAACGAAATACTGCAAATTGTTTTTATTTT
This sequence comes from Cosmia trapezina, assembly GCA_905163495.3. Classification (NCBI taxonomy): domain Eukaryota; kingdom Metazoa; phylum Arthropoda; class Insecta; order Lepidoptera; family Noctuidae; genus Cosmia; species Cosmia trapezina. The sequence continues at coordinate 11,427,528 of LR991030.1, forward strand.
TACTTTTATGCAGAACAAAAACTTGCATGGCTTATTTTTACAATAATATTGTTTCACAGTCCATATAGGCATTTTCTTAATTGAAAATGGTCTAGTTGACAAAAACTTTTATATTGTTGCTTTTTTATTCCGTTTTCACGCCAAATGTTCTAAGTTAAATGTGTTTGTTTCCATTTGGAAATACCATGCACAGACGCTCGTTCTGTTTTAATAAAATTCACGGGTTACTTGTATGTTATTGAAATATTTGGAATTTCTCTGCGAATACAGCCAGCCGGCAGCCCTGTTGCTTTGTGCTCGGACAAACGCATATTTCATGGATATTACACGCCCTGGGGGGCTATTCTATAGACCGACAGCAAGCGAACCCACTACTGATATTTTTCATATGTTTTTTTGCAAAATCAAAGCCTGCTTTCATAGGGAAATGATCGTTTTATCATAACGTCTTGCTGAATAAATATTTATACTTCCAATATTTGCATGTTTAAAATCTCTACAGTTACTTCGAGGTACTAATGAAAGTTTTAAGTAGTCGTTTTTATTAAAAATAATCTTTTTTTATTAATTGTACCTACTAAAACAACTGTAGTTAATAATACTTCACATTGAAAACACGTCAGCATCAACTGCTTTTTAAATGAGCCGAGTGTAACAAAACACCCAATGAGAAGCTTCTATTTCAGCTCACATCAACAAATTAAATGATGGTGATTTAATGCTGGTGTACATCTCTGCTTATACTTTTGGGGAATACAGGCATGACGTTATGTTGTATTGTGTATCAACACATTAAAATTACCTCCATAATTATACGAAAGCAGTTTCAAAAGATTGCCAACATTTTGGTGGAAATTTAACACGTGTAGTTTCCCATCAAAATGCTGCGCTACAGGCACTAAAATGCATTACGAGCTGTATTATGCCTAGACACAAAATATCTTGGGCGAACACAGCAGAGGTAAACTAATGTATGTTAGAAATTCCTAACTTTGTCTAATGTTAACTTAATTAATTAACGACTTAAGGCCCGTTTAAGTATGCACATGAGGGTCTGTTACGTTGCCAAGTGTTTTACCTGTAAGGTAACTGGCTTAATAGACCGCCAGTTCAGCATTGGCAGCTGTACGTAAAGCTACTGAGATACATGCTCATTAGTAGCACGAAAGCATGCTTTTATTGAGCAATACATACTTAGAAGCATGTGTGTGTCACAACATTACTAGTAATGAGCATGCTTATTTCTAGTATGTTTTCGAGTAAATTGACAGTTTGTTTCGCCATTATTTCTTAGGGTAGTCAGATAGGAAATGTCGACATCATCTAGCTTATTTTTAACTTTTTTTTTTGAAGACATGTAAAAGTGATATCGATATCGTATTTACAGAATAAACTATTTCATTTCATTTCATTTCAGTAAGCATGCTTTTTATAAGCCCGTGTGTCAGTACCTTAAAGCTTCACGGAAATCAAGCCACGACACTTTGAACGGAACGACAATCTGTCGTCAGGACACAGACGGAACATTCGCTTTGACTTCTCCACTTAAGAAAATAAATTCAAACTCTAGTCTTTCAAAGAGGTGCAAGCTTTATTCAAATAACTGTGCCTCTAAGTCTCAAACGTCTACAGTTAGTAAACGGCAAACTAAAGTTCGCACAACATTTTATTTCAAAAAAGAAAAAGGAAAGAACTTTCTAAAGGAAAGATTTCTACGTTATTCCGTATTGTGCCAAAATAAGATTTGAATAATTATGATGTGTGTGTTCATAATTCATAAATAACTAACATTTAGTTAAAGACAAGTTTTTAAAACTGACTAACGGTGTTGCGAAGTATTTCCTCAACCTTTGATGAATACTTTAGGGAAATATAGTTATAGTACTCAACCCACCCCCCCAACCCCTCAAAAAAACACCATTAACCCCCCCCAAAAAAACCACCAACCCCCCCCCCGTAAAACCCCTTTTAAGGCATATTACAATACCAACGTCCAACGTCAGCGAGCTATCTAGGTCCAATGTTGGACATAGTCGGCTATCAAAAGCGTCAGCCAGAGAGTAAGTACGGCGAAAACTGTAGAGCTAGCCATTTCACGCACATGCTGCTGAATTACTATACCACAACCAAGCCTTCCCAAATATGGAGCTTGGTTTAATACTTATACCAGATGCGGTTGATATCAGTATTTAGTCACCATCATTCTGGTATTCACATACGCAATACGAACGAGTTTGTAAATATTCGTAGGTCGAACGTTCCCTAACCAAATAACGATCCGCCATCTAGAGACTGTTTGCTAAGTTATCTAAGTTGATATTAAACCACTTCTACTTTCTATATATTACCAAAATCCAATATAGTATCATTGTTGAAACTAGCTTTAAATTTCTGAACATCTGACCAACTTTTCAACAGTTCAAACGTGTCTAAAAATGGGTAGTTTTTAGTGGAATAAGTGAAAACAAGTGACATACGTCAAAGTTTGATTTACCTCGTGCGCTGTATATCATGCAAGCGAACCAACTAGTTGCTTATCATCCGGGCAGCTTGCGAGAGTCGAGGAAATGAGTTATACCGTGATGCTGTGGCGTCGACCTAATAACCTGGTCACACTGTTTGCTCACTATTTTATTTATAATAGATTCGCGTGCTTTTTATAAAATAACTAGCGCCCCTGCTTCGCCACGGTTTTTACGACATTGCAAAACGTCGAGATTTCTTTATTTTGTGTGAGTTTAATATTAATGTATTATACACATAGAGAAGGCCTGTGTCCCAGCAGTGCGAACATTAAAGGCTGATTATGATACACATAAACCACATTTCAGAATAAATCCGTTTCGTAGAAAAACAACACGGTCATACAGACAGACACGAAAAGTGACATTGATTTATAATATGTATAGATAGAAAGATATTTTTAAATAAAATATGAGCTGTAATTCACGAGTCGCAGTTCTTTCGAAAGTTTTGGTAAAATGAACTGCAATATTTTACCAGAATTTTGTAGATAATTATGTGTATTAAACATGAACTCTGTAAAAAGACTAAACAAAATTAAAACTTAAAACATTTTAATACAGACATATCATGTAGCATCTACCTATACAAAAATAATAGAATAGAATATAATTATTATTGTTTATTGTTGCTGTTTATATCGAATTAAGTATATTATTATTATAAAATAAATCAATCTGCCTAACTTTTTCCCAATTATGCTGGGGTCGGTTTCCAATCTAAACGGATGCAGTTAAATACCTATTTTGATGATGAGCTATTTATTACTCTATTACTTGTAGTACATTTCATTTAGCACTTCTGGTTCAATAAGTGAACAATTTTGTTTTATATAAATTCTTACTTTTTATTTCATAAAATAACTTCGGAATTTTATTATAAATCTTGATACACATTACATAACGGGACTGAATGGAAAATGGATAGTTTTGCAACCGGTAATGCTCGTTTTGGTGTCCTAAGTTTCGTGGCTGATTGTAGCAATACGACTATTTATTTAAAAAGTGATAGTTATATTGATTTGTATTCGAGTCGAACCCAAGACATAAAGTAGAGGCCTTAGTGCGAGTTTTTATACTTACTCGATCACGTTAACGTAAACTTAAATTTGCACTGAAACTGTGGGCTTAGTGCGAGTTTTTATACTTACTCGATCGCGTTTACGTTATCGTTACCTTATGTCAATTCGTATGGAATAATTGTGTTTCCCATTATAGTCAACAGGTGGCGCTTATTCACTTTCAGTACAAACTGACGTTTACATTAACGTGATCGAGTAAGTATAAAAACTCGCACTAAGCCCACTGAATACGTTTACGTTAACGTTACCTTACGTCAATTTGTATGGAATAATTGTGTTTCCGATTATAGTCACCAGTGCTTATTCAGTTTCAGTACAAATTGAAGTTTACGTTAGCGTGATCGAGTAATACAACAACTCGCACTAAGACCTCAGTCAGACTCAGAAGTCTCTCTAGCAACCACTACATTCGAGTTAGTATAGTCATAGACTATTGATTTCAATAAAGTATCCTCCCACAAAATACTCTACGGAAACATACGCTCGTGATCTTTCACGAAATTCGATTTGCAAAATAACTGCCTAGTGGTTTTTTGCGGACCCATTACCTATGATTATTTTTACCCTACATTTTATCTCCCTCGAAAACGCATACGTAAGACAATTAAGATAGAGGAAGCAAAAGATTTATGTAGAACGTAGCGGGGTCAGTTAATTATCTCTGATTACATTGTAAGTAGTTCTTGGTACAATCGGGGAGCTAAGATGGCGCTTTGAGCGTGTTAGCGAGATAACTACGGTTTTTTTTTTTGTACATTATCAGCATTGGGTGTGCAAAAACCATGGAAATCTCTGGATTGCCATGGTTTTTCCATCTGGAATTTCTCAGAAGCGTGGATCGCCGCAGTGCTTGAGCAAAAATTGCTGTGGGACAAAAACATAAACAAAATTTTACTGTACTTCTCCATCATTCGAGAAGTAATGACCAAAATCACGTAGGACATTAATTTATTTGTCGCGTGTAGCATCGCGTCGCGTTACGTCACGTCATATTGCGTCGCATCGCGTCGTCTTCGTCGCTCACGCAGGACACCGCGAAAGGTACCGTGTGTCGCGCGACGAGCGGTGCCTTTGTATCGCGCGCGATTATATCGCGTGTCGCGCCTGTTTGTAGGACACTTTACAACCGCAACTTTAAGGATCACTGATCTCCCGAATTTAATTATAACTAATACTATTAATAGGTATTGCTCGTAATTAGTCCTATTTCACGTCACATTGGATTCTCAGCTGATTGTTGTTATCCTAATTGTAATTATTGGATTCTGCGAAATATAAAGGTGATTTGTAACTTTTTAATTAGCTAAGCGTTAGTTAATTCAATAATCGAATAAGTACGGTTGATTTGATTTAGATTTTATTTATATTTACAGCTTTTATGCAGATGGCTGGGGACCTTAATACGACAGGTAATTATGCTTCGTATACCTATCTAACTAATTACGTTCCCAATCTACAAACAAAAGTTAAATCAAATACATAATATCCAATAATACACTAAGTATAGTTCATCGGTGAAGAAAAACATCGTGAGGAAACCGGCATGTCCTAGAACCAAAAGTTCAAAAACATGTGACGTCCACTAACCCCTCTCACAGAGAGAAGGCCTGTGTTCCAGCAGTGGGAACATTATGCTACACTATAGCTAGTCGGCTGATTGGCAACACCCACCAACCACCATATTTAGATACCACCATACACCACCACCACACCACCACCAATTTTTTTTTTAAATTTCGATACCAATATAAATTTAGAAGGTTTCAAAAAACCCTAAATAAATAAATTTATAGATACTCTCATCGATGTATTGTGCTTTCATTTATTTTCGCATTTTTGTCCCCATAATATGGTATCTACCTACTTAGAAGTTCTTATTAAAATTAAGATCTCTAGAATCTCAGTATTAAAAGATAAGATTTATTATAAAGCTAAAAGAGGCCATAGACTTCCAGACGTTCGATATTCTTCACATATCTTTATAAAACCACAATCCTCTACAGATAGATAAATAAATTAAAGCCCAAGAAAAAACACGAGCTTTAAAAAGAGAAAAAGAATCATGAATTATAAATTGCTGTCAAATCCATGCATGATTAAAAACCGAAGGTTTCGTTCAAACTCGAACTCTTTATCGTACAAACGTTCGATAAGAAAGAAAAGAAATAAGTACCTTGTCAAATGTCTCGGCAAAGTTAACAAACATTGACGTCACGAACAAATTACTTATCTCAAGGGGGAAATAAGATAAAAGAGGCTTCGAAGCCAACGAACAATAGATCCTGTGAAGTGGAGACTGAAAATTGTAACGTGTAAAAAGTACATAAGAAATGTTTATCAGTATAAAACGTGAATAAAGTTTGTTTATTCTCCTGGATTTCTTTTATAGTCATACCACAAATGAAATCAAACCGTTGCGCACTTACCGGATTGAAGAAGACAAATGATTTAACTGGGGAAAATCACATTACAAAAAAAAACCGGCCAACAGCGAGTCGGGTTCGCGAAATTAGGGTTCCGAACCAAACTACACCTGAGCTGTCTGTGGAACGGTCGCCTGCTGTAATTAGGCACTGTATTGCTCCTAATTAATAAACCTGAGCTAGCTCTTAAACTATGCATCCAAATCTCAGTCTCAAGAGAAAAAAATCTGTACTATACAGGGTGTAAGTGTAAACTGTGGCAATATTTTAAGGGGTCATTATACTCATCATTATGAACAACTTTTACTATGGGACCAAACCTGAAATCGCGAAAAAAAAGTTCCCATAGTAAAAGTTGTTCATAATTATGAGTACAATGACCCCTTAAAATATTGCCACAGTTTACACTTACACCCTATGATTCAGCTAACTAAATTTTGATAAAGATAAATACTACATAGGTCAAAAGGGCTTCGTAAGAAGACACCTATTTTTTAATCCTTGACTACTGTAACACTTTTGAAAAACGGTTTCCTGTAAAAAATATGACTCAATGTGTAATAATAATCTTATTGGAATCAAAACTTTAGCCTTAGAAACCCAGGAGACATGAAATTTTTCAAAACCTTAAAAAACATACCTATGGTAACTCGCGGCTCAGTAAGGAGAAATCGTATTAGCTGAAATTACGCACGATTGTGTATTATACACAAAAATGTTTTCTCAGTCATTGGCTACATAATTTTATGAACTTGGAAAATTGTGAAATTGCCGTTGGCAATATATGAGAGATCTTTGATATTGAAAAAATCACATTAGGGTAGTCGAGGGGCCTACTGTTTTCCTACTAATAAATGAGTTTTTTTTCAATAACCTACTTATTTTGTACTTTTTACTATGGATCTGAAGTAAGACTCAGTAATCCATACTTACTTAATTATTATTTAAATGTTATAAAGTAACTGTGTCTGTCTGTTATCTTTTCACGTCTAATCCCAGTTGTTTTACTCGATCGTTATAAAATTTACATATTATAAGGTAAGGTACCTACATATACATGCATATTATAAGTTGTCATTGTACTCATCATTATGAACAACTTTTAATATGGGACCAAATCTGAAATCGCGGTTGCCTACATTTTGACGACTTATTATGCGAACATAAATTAAAAATGCGATGATTTTTTTTCGGAATTTCAGGTTTGGTCCCATGCCATGGTAAAAGTTATTTTTAATGATGAGTAAAATTACCACTTAAGAGATTTCATGTATGAATAGATACACCTTTTATAGCCTGGGACCTGGAGAAAGACACAGGCTACTTTTGCCCCCGGATATTTTTATAAAAAAACCGGTCAAGAGCGAGTCGGACTCGCGCACCGAGGGTTCCGTTCCGATTTCTGAAAAAGTGTGCTATTTATAGACATCATTTTATTTTTCCTGTAATCTTTACATAAACTTCTAGGTATCACATAGAATAATTTCAGATTTTTATCTTTGCAAACTTCGGAGATAAGGGGGAACGGTATTTTTTTAACATTTTTCATCAAAAGTCGAAAACCATGCGGCTTAAAAAAAATATAATAGTTTAAGAATGTGCAAGCAGCGTTCTTTCATATGATTTCCCACATGCCCTAGTAGCCTCACTTTGAATTTTTGATAACCCCTTTCAGTCCCTGTTACAAAAAAAAATATAAATGCTTTAACTTCTTTCTTATTTGCAAAATAGTTGGGTAAACGTCATCTAAAACTGTTCCAAATTTCAAGTTGATAGCACTAGTAGTTCTTGAGATATCCAGCTGTGACAGACAGACAGACTGCGTCACAACATAAGGGTCCTTTTTTACCATTTTGGTACGGAACCCTAAAAATTACGAGATACAAAATATATGCAGATGAAGTCGCAGCCAGAAGATTGATTCAGACAAAATAATGGTTTCAGAGAGAACCTGGATGAATTGGTCTAAAACCGCCAATTTTGGTAAAAAAAGTGAGTGAGAAATGATTGTTCCTACTTTATGAAACAAGATCTTTCCCTTCGGACTGGGGCAGTTAAAGGCTAATAAATTATGTATTTTATTTCAAAGATGTCTTCATGAATCGTTAATAATTATAACAGCATCGTTAAACTACGAGAAAAGCGGAGGTTTAATGAAAATTTAAATATTCTAATTGACATGTTATTTAAATCTATACTTATTATAAAATAAAGTCGCTTTTATATATATCTGTGTGGCCGCGTTGTTCTTCTAAACTACGCAACGGATTTTGATGAGGTTTTCACTATATATGTATAATACATTAATATTTAACTTATATAAAATACTAGCTTTTTCCCGCGGCTTCGCCCGCGTGGAAGTTTCAAGTCTCAACTCAAGGAATAAGATTTTTCATACAAACTTTGGACCCCCGTTTCACCCCTATGGGGGGTGAATTTTGAAAAATCCTTTCATAGTGCACCCCTATACCTCATAAGAAACCTACGTGCCAAATTTGGAATCTCTAGACTAAGCGGTTTGGGCTGTGCGTTGATACATCAGTCAACCACTTTTGCCTTTTATAATAGAGAAGAAAAAATAGGAACTTCATGTTTTGTCAAACCCTAAAAACCGTGCGAAGCAGGGCCGGGTCGTTAGTATGTTATAAGATAACTATCAAATTATAGATTCGACCAGCAATTTACGTGTACCTACGTAGTAAGATAATTAATAAAAACAAATGTAAGTACAAAACAGTCATAAAAGATTTTTAGAAATTACCGTATTATCATACAACTTAAAAGACTGACCTAGACAATGCTTATGTTCTACGAGAGCAAATGGTTATGTCGTAGGATTATTTAACAAAAATGCATTAAATATTAAATGATTTAGGACCGTTAGTCATATTTTAAACTTTTAAAGTAATATTTTAATCTAACGAATGTAGGCAAAAACATGATTTCTTTTAATTACATAGTATAATCCTCCGCAAAAACTCGGTCTTTTGGTAAGCTTATGTGCGGAAATGGGTCTAACACGCGGAGGGATTTCATATTTAATCTAAATGGAAAAGACACTAGACATAATATAACTGGAGAATGATGCATAATATATGCAACTACGCGTAGTTGCATATAATAAGTACAATAGAAATAATAGCCGGCAATGAAACAAACGCTTTTAAAAAAGTAGACTATAGTTAACAGAAATAATATTATGCCCGAAATTGATTAAAGACCATAAATAATAATATTGAAGACCGATAATTTGATCCAGTAGCAAAGCGTAAATCGAATAAATAAATTCCTTAATATGTTGTAATAGATCAAAAACTGACAATAGAAAAATTTAAACATACGGGGTTCCATAGATAAGCAGGTCCTTAAATACCTACACTGAATTTCAACCGTGGCCTAAACTATAAAATTCTTAAAAAGCAGTAACCATTAATTATAATTAACGCCCGTAAGCGCGTAAACGGTATACAACTCACAAACACTTACCATGTAACAATCACAGATGTGAACCAAAACAACTCAGTGTTAATCCTTAAATTAACTCACAATTTCACGAACATACTTGTAATTATCACTTGAAGCGTTCACCACAAAAGTTAAAGTCACTTCACTACGTAACCTCGATACTCGTAGTCCGTAGTACGCTCGAACCTCCCGCTACGCTGCTACGCCGCGCTCTACGCCGGCACGTGCGATCCCCGTAGCTGAGTAGATAAACTGGAGTACAGCCGCTACGAACTAAAGTTCCGAAGTTTACCGAGCGCTGCCGAGCGCCACCGAGACTTTGTAAGCCGTGATTGATATCAAATGAAATGTGAAGAATGAGTAGTTCTAGAGAGCTCTTTGTTTTAAGGATTATGTTTTTTGCCATCGCCGTGTGGTGTCGCTACGATCGTATATCTTATGAAGAAAAGCCTTTTCCTACACAGCTGTAGTGTTTTGATAAAAATAATACCGGCCAAGTGCGTGTCGGGCCACGTGCAGTATAGGGGTTCCGTATAGTTGCACAATAATGCGGACTAAGAAGAGGGCTTTTTTTTGTTTCATGAATATTTGACTATTACTCGTAAACTTGAAAAGCCTACTTAGCTGTGATAGTTTTCCTTTTAACTTCGTTATATACAGGGTGCAAGTGTAAACAGTGGCAATCTTTTAAGGGGTCATTCTACTCATCATTATGAACAACTTTTACTAAGGGACCAAACCTGAAATCGCGAAAAAATAATCAGTTGTTTATTTATGTTCGCATGATTCGTCAAAATGTAGGGAACAGCTGATTTTTTTTTTCGCGATTTCAGGTTTTGGTCCCATAGTAAAAGTTGTTCATAATGATGAGTACAAATCAATCTGCCTAGCTTTTTCCCATGTTGGGGTCGGCTTCCAGTCTAACCAGATGCAGCTAAATACCAGTATTTTTCATGGAGCGACTGCCTATCTGACCTCCACAACCCAGTAACTGGGTAATACGATACCCCTTGGTAAGACTGGTCGTCAGACTTTCGGGCTTCTGACGACCCGTAACGACTGTCAAAGATCCACGAATAACAGCCGGGACTAACGGCTTAGCGTGCTTTCCGAGGCTCGGAGGAATCCCGGTATGTAAAGATGGTCACCCATCCACTGACCGACCCCGGCAATCGTAGCTTAACCTGACGGATCGACCCATGCGGCTATTATTACTTAGCCACGAGCTCCTCATAATAATGAGTACAATGACACCTTAAAATATTGCCACTGTTTCTGTTTCTGTTCTACCGTGCATTTTTCACCCATCCAAAACTGACCGTCTAGCTAGCAGGGCCCGGACACACTTGAGTCTAACAAAAATTAGTACTTTAAAGCTTAATATTTCAGAAACGGATCCCTAGATCGAAAGATTGCTTTGACAAACCCGCAATATTTTTGAAAGACTCATCCAACAACAGCCCACACCATGGGGTAGACGAGAAAAAAAAACATACCCACTTAACGTGTACAGAAGGTACCCTAAATTTTTTTTTTTTGTTATCATGATTTAATTTTACCACTTTTTCGGCGTGATAACTAGGTATATACATGCCAAATTATAGATTTCTAGTACTAACAGCCTCTGAGCTAAGCTTCGGACGGGCAGACAGATGGACAGATATAGCGATACTATAAGGGTTCCTTGCTGACTACGGAACCCTAAAAAACCATTTGTTTTAACCATTATGATAGTGTAACCAAATGTCAAATCGTGTATGTCTACTTTAGCTGAACGTAGTTAAGTTAAATAAAGCTCAAACCACGTTTTTAGTTAATTATCTCAGTAACATTGTAAGTAATTTTATCCGCGCGTTATATTGGATTACCTAAATGATTTGCCCTCACCTGCTAGTGGCTAATAACGTGATACGAACTTTATTTTGTTAAGGCGACATACGTTACATTTCTATAGGCCTTCAGTGTGGAGAAAAGGGGTTCGAACCTTTTTCTATGGATGCTGGCATCGCCATTTTGGTTGTTCTTCAAAAATGCGGCTCACAATGTATCTGGAATATTGGCAAACTGGTTAGCCCTTCTGGTGGCGAGCTGTCAGACGTCAAAATTGGCAAGTTTGACAACAGATACAGCGAAAACTTTATTTTATTATAATATGTACAATAATATTCTAAATAATGTTGAAATTAGCTTTTTAATTTGCTAACATTATTTTATTATATCTGTTCTTGAGTTTTTATTACATTTTCATAGACAAAACATTTATTTTTAAGGTTCCGTACCTCAAAAGGAAAAAACGTTACCCTTATGGGATCACTTCGTTGTCCGTCTATCTGTCAGTCTGTAAAGACCCTTTTCTCAGGAACGCGTAAAGGTATGATGTTGAAATTTATGAAATACGAAAGTCTATTGTCCTTGAAGTTCTAAAAAAATCAAGGTTCTAAGTCACCGCAATCCAAAAATTCGGCCATTTATGCGACATATTTTAGGTAATACTCGCAAGTAAATCAAAACCTATAGGGTACTTCCCGTTGACTTCGAATAAATGAAATTTCTCACAGCAAAGATGAAGGAAAAAGTCCGAAAATTGGTAACTTGTTATTTTATCACATAAAAAAAATACTTTCGGATTACAATGTTAAGTTTGTTTCTGGCATAAATTCTTTTCAACTACGGAACTCTTCAGTGCGTGGTCTAACACGCACGTGTCTGGTTTTTTTTCTCATAACATTGTACCTACACCCTACGGGTATGTAAAAATGTTTCAATGTTGGCCTGTATTTGTATGTGTTCACTGTGGCAGACAGTAAATAAACTGTTAAGTTTACATTCTGTGTTATTTATATTAATTTAAAATTAAATATCATTGTAGCGAACAGATGATAATAATAAGCATCATCTTTGTACGTATTTTTCTGTTATTTTTTTGTCATCTCTTTAATGTGTACCTACCTACGGCTATATTAATAAACTTGTAAAAATTTCGGATCCTTTTTATCTTTGTTTCAAATACTAATTCATAACAGGTATTTTATTAAAAAAACGAAAATAAATTATGATTACTAAGGGCTGATTTTTCAATAGCCAGATAACTTTAATCCGAAGAATAAATATAGTCCAGTCAAAATAGACATAAAAGTAGTGGTCAATTAACACAAATTCCGACAGAGCTAAATTTTGGTGGAGACCTCGGGTATAACATTAGAAATAAAGTGTCAAAAGTCATCGATCCCATGTGTGCTAAAAAAGTTATTGGGGGTCAAATGTCAAAATTTGAGGTTTTTTGAATTTTTTCGTAAACGGTAAGTTATATCAAAAAAATAAGTGTGACAAAATTGAAGATCATAAAATTGTCATCAAAAATTGTCTGTATACTTTTTTTTCTAAGAATCACCATTTCTGAGATATCGCGATTCTAAAAGTTGAATGAGTCACCTTGTATATGATATTATGCACACATTTCCACATCACCTGGAGGTAGTGTACTTTGACGTGTTTTTTTTTTAAAGTGGTTTCCTCGGTAGGCCTACTCCACGAACTGTTATGACGGAATTTTCAGGGACAATAATCTTTTAACTGCATTATGATTATTGATATTGATATTGTTTACTGTCTTTAACTGTAATTCTGATTTCTTTTGCATTATAATCTGATTCGTAACCTTCAAAGTCGAATTCAACGGTCATGTCTTCTTCGATTTCTTCTTCTTCTTATTCTTTCTCTTCTTCTTGCTGGATGTTCATAAATTGTTCAAATGAAGATGAATCAGCTGTCTATTCATCGAAATCACATGAATCTTCGTCTGTTGTATTCAATGAATGGACATTTGAGCAAGACTGCCCTTGGTAATTAGTACCTACACGCTGAAGAACACAGTAACCCTATTCATCTACAGCCACATTTCGCACTACAACCTTTTTTGCAATAGCGAAATATAATGTTTAGAAGTTTTCTGAGTAGGTGGGAGTAAAGTTTGAATCGGTTCCAAAGTATTATCTGTTAATTTTTAACCCAGTTCAGTTGATATACACGAAACAAGAAACAAGTTCAACTATCTTGTCTTCCTCCAACATCGGCTTCTGCTAATCAACGCTTGTATCGAGTATACTATGGAGTTCAGACATGGCTAGGCAATCAACTGAACCCAGAAGACTGGGTTTAGGAATTAACAGATAATACTTTCAGTTATTATAGTTATTAACAGATAATACGGGTTCAGTTATATATATATATATACAACGTGCTTCCTTCAACTTTTAGAATCGCGATATCTCAGAAACGGTGATTCTTAGAAAAAAAGCAAATAGACAATTTTTGAAGACAATTTTATGATCTTCGATTTTGTCTCACATATTTTTTTGATATAACTTACCATTTACGAGAAAAATCCAAAAATCCTCAAATTTTGGTATTTGACCCCCAATAACTTTTTTAGCACACATGGGATCGATAGGGACTTTTGACACTTTATTTCTAATGGTGTACCCAAGGTCTCCACCAAAATTTAGCTCTGACGGAATATTTGTTAATTGAAATGTCTATTTTGACCGGACTAATATGACAGTTTGACATTTATTTTCTATAAAAATACTGTCAAACCGCCATAATCAAAGCCATAATAAAAGTTATCTGACGATTGAAAAATTAAACAGAATCAAAGAAAGTTTAATGCCCGTTTACATTATCACTAGGCCACATCTAAATGTAATGAATACCTATTAAGCAGGTACTTAGCGCAAATTAAAATTTCACAAGCGACTAGGCGATCACTAAAGTTACGACAACAATTCACCGATGCGTAATGCTTAGGGCCATCGTCCACGGCGTCACTTAAAAGTAACCAGTTACCAAATCAAACCAGCAATAAGTAGACAGAATGTTACAACACTAGTTCTTGTATTTCGATGGTGGTCCGTACACGACACGACTTACATACATACTCGTACCTACTCTCTCTGTATGTAGTCGGTCCCTCATATCTGAGGATCGTGGTCAGCTACGGAGTTGCACCTGGAGCGGAGGATTCGCCTCCACCGGTTTCTGTCCAGCGCATCCCTTACCACCGTGTAGTATGTAGAGTACGATGATTCCTTCACCTGATCGGTCCATCGTGTTGGTGAACGACCGCGCGATCGTTTACCTTCGGTCTTTCCAACCACAATCAGTTTCTCCAAGCTTTCATCGCCTCGCGTACGTACATACCTACATACTTACATAACTCTCGCTTTCTTCTAATGGCGGTAGGCAGAAACAACAGAATGCCACTGCTACGGTCCCTACATATACTCCTTTTGTCTGGTTTACGTTCATACTCATACATCTGGTCATACACGACCGCCGGATGCGAATACTACGCACCGTCTGACCTTTTTGAAGAACGACTTACTAATGCGTTAGTTTGTGATTGGTTACTGCGAAATGAATGGTGAAACGGGAGAGTAGATTGCTTAGGGATGTGCTTATGTTAGACATTACCTAACTAGGCGTTGCTAAACTTGACGTTAGTGAAAACGGACACTTACACTCTGCCTGTACGATCTAAAAGTTAGAATATTGAACTAAATTCAGTGCACTTCTACGGTTCAGTTAACTCTTTCGAGAACACTGAACGAGTCACAATAGAAGCTTTAGGTATTTTTATGACGGCTATGGCTGTTTAGTGTCCTTAAAAGCGTTTTCTCATTTGTGGTTTGTCTAGTACTCTAACCTCTGTTGATTCAGAAGAGTAGTTTAATCCTTATTCCTGCATCGATTAGCATCATAAAAACAAAACCTGAGAGTTGTAATTTTTCTAGCTCATTTGTACAAAATCATTGAATGTTGTAAAGCAAATTAATAATATCAATTACTCAAAAAAAGTTAAGGTTAGGTTAAGACCGTTTTTCAGTAGCTACAACGGTTTATGTTACAAGTGTCAAATTGTAAAGAAAACAAAATAGACTTATTTATTTACCTTACCTGTCTTATAATAAGAATCGGCAAAACGTCGCCTCATAGGAACGTAACCGGATCGACAGATCAACTCAGCAGCTCCGAGGCGTCAGCGAGCTTAGAGCGAAATGTGGCTACGCCAACGCCGCCGCGCCGAGGTGCTGTAGGTGTATACTGAACAATCTAGAGCGCAAAAAAGGAATTTAATAGAACCGTCTATTAAATTCACTTTTTTTTTTCTTTCAATTCTCATGACTTACGGTTAAAATACTAACCTGCTTCTCAATTACTTGCTCGTTTACTTGGGTCCTTGATGTAATATGCGAGGTTAATGGTAACGTCAAAAATTACGCGTCAACGACATATTACAAAAGTAATGAAGCTACATCTATTACATTATTAAAAAGTGGGTATCGGATTTGATGTGGCAAACTTCTAAAATGGTCAACGTTTTTATAAGGTACAGAGTAGAAGCCTCAAAAAGATGAATAGGTACATCGACAATACTGATGTCTAAAAAATTTTTTTTGTCCGTCATAAAAAAATGTCGTAGATTATTAAAAAATATTGGACACCTATTTTTTCTTTTTTTACGTAATCGAAAGATTACGGTGATACATTGAGTTAAAATGTGGCATGACGTCACTGCTTGCTAGGTTTTATACTTAGTTTGTTGTAGTTGTGACGTAGCGAGCCCACTCTCCAACTTTAATGTGTTTTATCTAAGTAATTCTTTGTTAACACGATAAAGCAAAAAATACGTGCTTAATATTTTTTTATTATCTAACTGACGGACTAAATAGAATTTCTTTTTTTTAGGGTTCCGTACCTCAAAAGGAAAAAACGGAACCCTTATAGGATCACTTGTTTGTCCGTCTGTCTGTCTGTCAGTCTGTCAAGACCATTTTTCTCAGGAACGCGTGAAGGTATCCAGCTGGAATTAATATCAAAAACGTAGGTCTATGGTCCCTTGGAGTTCTAAAAAGATGAAACTTCTAAGTCAACGCAATAAAAAAATACGGCCATTTATGCGACATTTTTTTGATACTCGCAAGTAAATCAAAACCTATAGGGTACTTTCCGTCGTCCTAGAATCATGAAATTTGGCAAGAAGCAAGGTCCTACAACACAAATATAGGAAAAAGTCCGAAAATGGTTTATTTGTAATTCTATCACATAAAAAAATATTTTCAAAGTTGTCAGTGTGTCAAGACCCTTTTTCTGAGGAACGCATAAAGGTATCAAGTTGAAATTAATATCAAATACGTAGGTCTATGGGTTCTTGAAGTTCTAAAAAACTCAAGCTTCTAAGTCAACGCAATAAAAAAATACGGCCATTTTGCGACACATTTTGACACTCGCAACTGTCGTAAGTAAATCAAAACCTATAGAGTACTTCCCGTTGACCTAGAATAATGAAATTTGACAAGAAGCAAGAAGCAAGGCCAGCACAAGTAAAGGAAAAAGTCCAAAAATTGTGAATTTGTAATTTTATGACATAATTATTATTATTATTTTTTTTTGATATCCAATGTTAAGTTTGTTTTTTGGGATAAATTCTTTTCAACTACGGAACCCTTCATTGTGCGTGGTGCGACACGCACTTGGCCGGTTTTTTTTAACCAGGAAACATCCTTTTGTTCCACTCACTGTGAAGTGTTGACCGATTCCTAGTTCAACAACAACATTGTATCAGTTTATACGGAAAACCCAAACTCAGCAGCGGATATTTACCGGCTAACGTACGTTAGTGCCAGCGCAAACTGTGCGAATTATCGCTGTCAGCAAAAAGACGCAGAAGACGCATACAAACGACAAGTCTGCGTCTTTTTGCTCGCAATAACTACAGTTGCGTTGGTTAGACGCAATGCGTACTTAAGACATAGCGCACACCATGCGTCATGCGACGACAAGCTGCGCCTGACAATTTTCATACTTATATATTTTGTCCAAAGCTCCGAACATTTGACGTCGAGTTGCAGAGTCGCAATGACAGGCTAGGCAGTCGCACGCTCTCGCTACTTCTCGCAGCGTTTAGTCACTGCGACTAGATGCAGAGCTCTCGTTTGCGTCTGCGATTAGACGTTACGACAGACGTCGTGCCGGAAACGATAATTGTCTTTGAGTTTTCGAGAGAAACGGTCGTGTTGTTCATCTTGTGAGTAAACATGGAGCCTCTAGTTGCAATTATTTTAGTGCTTATCATGCTAAAGCAAAGCGCATCCGATTGTCGTTGGGTGTGCGCGTGCACGGTGCATCTAGTCACTGCGACACACGTCGCGTCGTCGACATGCGTCGTCTTGTCGTGCGTGCGACTCGACTCTGCAACTCGACGTCAAGTGTTCGGAGCTTTGGATTAATTATACAAGTATGAAAATTGTCGGCCGCAGCCTTTTTTTGACTTTTCCCGCTCTGGGTGGAGCGGAAGGGTGTGTCAGACTTTTACTGACTAAAACCCACCCGTGTTCCTTCAGTTGCTGAACGTCGTTGCGTCTAGTTGCCGAGCTGTTGCAGTCGCATGTCGCATGGTGTGCGCTATGCCTTACGTACGCATTGCGTCTAACCAACGCAACAGTAGATCGAAACCTATTTACGGTTAAGGGGACGCCTAAGAATGGCTTTGCATCAGCAAGTAATTAGTATCCGGGTGGCGAACCGATGCCGCATTGAACCAAATGAAGTCAAGTGTACCTATAGCTTAGATGTAGGTAAAACAAATAAATACCTCGAACTCATCTAGTTTAAAAAAAATATGTTTGACGTGTAAAAGTGTTTGTACAAACCTACTTACAGAAAATAAATCATTTATCATTTATCATTTATCAATACGGAAAACAAACTAATGTATCGTAAAGAAAAAATCAATAGGTTGTAACCCTTTGGATAAATTATGCTTTACCAACTCGGATCTAATATAATAATTTAATGAATGACATACTTAATGCAGGTTTTTTTTTTTTGCTAGCGATGTGTTGTCCCTTTCTTGGGGAAAGACTTCCCTTCTCTGCTTCCATCTGTTGCGATAAGCAGTTCTTTCTCCCAGTTTGACGGAATATATCCAGTTCATACCGCTATTTCCTTTGTAGCCTGCCATAATCCCGTCTCAATATGGTTATTTCAATAATAATGCAGTAAAAAACTTCTTAAAGGAGAAATTCTTCATTTAATAATAATAACAATATCCTTGGACATTTCACACATTTCATTTCATTTATTGCAATCACGAGGCTTTCACAATACGGCAACTATATTATTACACCTATACGTATAAATGGTGCATAATTGCCTTGACGGCAGTGGCTGTCAGTCACTTCGGCGTCTATATAAAAACTTAATAAAACCTTATCATTTATCAATCTTTACATTTCATGAAAATAATAGTTAAGTGTAAGTACCTAACCACGTACCTTTGATTTTTAATGCATGGAGCGTCGAATGCCGCTTAGTGAAAAGAATAAACCACTGCGTTTTCCTGAATGTAGGTACTTTTATTAAAGACAAGTTACTTTTTAGGGTTCCGTACCTCAAAAGGAAAAAACGGAACCCTTATAGGATCACTCGTGTGTATGTCTGTCTTTCCGTCTGTCCGTCTGTCACAGCCAATTTGCTCCGCATCGAATGGACCGATTAAGCTGAAATTTGGTATAGGTACATTATGGATTTCTGTGACCCAAACATGTACGGCTAAAGTAAATAAGAAAATTAAAAAAAAAGTTTTGCAAACTGACGTGCGACGTGCTTTTGCGTGTGACATATCAAATGAAAGCCCTTATTAAGAGGGTCTCAAATATATTTTTTTTTAATAATTTTTAAATAAATCGTTTTAAAGTTATTTAACAAAATAGACGAAAATTGACCGTTCCGAAATTTTAGGCTCAGTAGTTCGGAGATAATGTTTCGGGGGTTCCTTATCTCCGAAACTACTGAGCCTAAAATTTTGAAAAAAAAAAAACAGAAAATAGTTCTATACACGAAGATTACAGGAAAACCTATAAGAAGTTTGTGGTCATAAAATAACATGATAAATCTCTCAATAGTGTGAGTAGAAACTTACATTTACTGTTGGAATGTATGGGAGAACATGTTTTTCCACTATAATGAGTTTGTTCTTGGGATAATTAATTTAATCCCAACTACGGAACCCTTCATTGTGCGACCCCGACACCCACTTGGCCGGTTTTTATGCTTGAACGCGTTGAAAGTATAACGTAGGTAGTAACGCACCTAATTTAATACAATCATCTCTGTTCACTATGAATAAATTACTACGCGATTTTCTTTTTTCTGGATAATATTGTTAGCACCAGTTTTCTAGGAAGCCAGTTCCCCGATCTCAAATCAAATTAGACATGAATAATACAAGGTGTTAGGGACGTCGACGCGCAACTGTTACCATTGATTCAGTACATGATTCTAAACCACACTGCGTCGAATTTTGTTTTTAATAACCGACGAAAAGTTTTAACGCCCCCAGCGTTTAACATGGGCTGAATTCATGGTTACAGTTTGCACGTCTATGTCCTTGTCACCCTGCATATAATTAAAAATCTCTCATCTTAACCAACAATTAATTGGCTAAATCGACAGTTTACATCGCTGTATTCCATCACAAAACAATTAGAGTCGATGTAACCACGAAAGCTACAAGTAATTATCTCTCAAGGAATATTATCTTATCGCTGTACACACGACACAATATCCTACACTAAACATTTTAACGCTCGCTCATCTCAACAAGTGCTTATAAATATAACAGCAAACTGCGTTAACCCAAGCTCATGATTTGCGGATATTGAATTTATTATCATTATGGAACCCACTCAGAAGGGTTAGGTGATTAAACCTTCTACCTACCTATCCAAGACAATCGCTTCCCACTTAGGCAATTTGAGAAATTTCAGGAATATCTTCATTGGGGCCCGAGGCGACGGGAAACTATTGATGTGGCCTTTCGGCGACAACATGAATAAACTTTCTGACACCATTACTGAGGTTATTTGTTAATGTGCTCCGTATTTTCACAATATTTGAAAATACTTAATAGGTTATAGTTCGACCGAATTTCGTTTTCGGTTTTCGATTATCATGACACTTAAAATGTGACTTAGAGTGACACTGTATATTATTGTCATTATATCTACATTACTTTATTAATATTTGTATTCCATTGTCTAACTAAGATTATTAAGGCAATGTCTTAAACAATACATTTTCGGTCTAACTCTTGATAAAGTATAAGTTATTTAATTTTCTTTTTCCAGTAGCTTCTGGTCTCGCCGTGTTTTACTAAATTATTGTTATCGACAGCGGTTTATTCGATTGGAAAAGGCTTCATGAGCATGACGTCACGTCGTTACGTCCGCCACCTGGTGGCGGTAGGCCGAACAAACAAACGAGCGTTTATTAAAAGGCGTTTCATGAGTTGATCAACCCAGTCGTATGCAACGCTAACGGCTAGATCTAGTGGTGCATCCACTGGTGAGCGCCAACCAAAACCAACGCCCTCGTTGTCGATCTTTCCTCTAGCTCTTGCCGGGCCTGTCCTAGGGAACTAAGGATCTCATTTATCAGGGGCCTGGACGCACGGCCGTCGTCGTGAAGAACTTTGGGCGCTCCTACAGTCACACCCCAGTTCAGAACCGCTGAGGGGAGGTAAACCCCTTGCGCGACTTCGGTGTGCAATAAGCCCTCCTGCGGGAGCGGGAGGGAACTCCAAAGACTGGTCGCCAATTTTGGGACCGAGAGAAACCACCCTCGGGCAAGGGGCCTTAAAGCCGCGACGCCTACCCCTCGCGCCCCCTTCGGGCACGCAGAGACGACCATGCGATGTTTGACAAAGTCGGCAAGCTATTCTCAGCGAGTCTACAACTGTCTACAAGTACCTATTCATCTACAAACGTACAACGTGTGTATAAGTCCAAAATATCTATTTTGCTATTTCCTAAATTAGTTTGATTGTGGGTGGCAGCTAAGTATGTAAACTAAAGAAAAATGATTAAATGTGCTGAATATGATTGGAAATGTGATTCTTGATGCATTTTGATAACATATAAAATGTGCAATTCATTATTAAATTAATGTTATACTAATCTGTGTTATTTCTAACAAAATCTAATTTCTATGCCCAGTTTGTTGCTACTAAATCTAAATATGCAATCAGTAGGTAGTTAGAGTTTGAAAATTTGGAAGAGGTCTCAAGAGGCCTTAGGCTTCTTATTAGCTAAGACATACAAAAAAAAATTCAGCAGCATGTTTATGTGTTGCGGGGGCTCAACAGCTCCGACATGTCGGCGAGCTTATAATGCACATTCACGATCAAATTTGATTGACGTAAAACCATTAGTAAGTCATTGCAATGTAACTCTTATTTCATTGTAATAAAGTATGAATTAGAATGATAACCGTGAGTTTGATAAAACTCGGCAATAGAATGATTGCCGAGTTTTATCAAACTCATGATTTATACCTTACCTTACCGAGATTAGAGTTACATTACAATTACTTACTAATGGTTTTACGTCGATCGTGAATGTCCTACCTGGTGGCGAAGCATTGTAGCGTGGACGCCACAGCGACTCCACGCTTTCGTCCGGGGGAAGCGTGGCTAAGAAGAGGTGGAAGCGCAGCGAAGGCACTACGTAAGTGAAGCGCCGCGCCGCCGTGAATTCGCCTGCACCTTACCCCGCAACGACGACGCTTCGCTGCAGCCTCGGTATTTTGCTGATTCCGAGCCGAGCAGCTGAGGTGATGTCGTTACAAAGCTGATAAGAGTGTGATTGTGCATTGCAGTATGGAGTTTCATACACCGAATGCTGAACGGCTCGAGTTGAGGCGTGCGTTGACCTCACGCGTCTGTCTGTCTTTGCATCCATCGATACGTTCGTCTGTCACAGGGCTGTATACAAAGACTTATCATCTACATAAGCATAAACTATTAATTAGTTATTCATTAGTGTAACACATTAATTATACTACATCTATCTTAGCGCGGGTCCTCTATCATGATCAATGATAATAGCTAGTGATACAATGAAAACTACTAATTTATAGGTTCATATCCTCGCGACAAGAATCGTCCGACGTAAATATGGTTCGTGTTTGGCTTACATAATTAAGTTTTGTTACGCTTTTCGATAAGTGATACAGGCATAAAGAATACTATTGGGAGACTATATATAGCTTTTTCGTGCGACTTTACTTTGTAAGTTGGCACTGTACTCCCTTATATAGGTTATTATTAGGTTATAATAGAACCTATCTGGGAATGCAGCACCTCACCACCATTTCAGTTGTAGTTTTAGTAAACTAATTTGGTATGATGAATAAACAATTTATTTATTATTTTTATAATTTTTTTAGTCGGTATTTCAGGTGAATATTTGAATGGAAGGACCATTCTACCCCATTACATCATCATCATTTCAGCCGAAAGACGTCAGACGTCCACTGCTAGAGAAAGATCCCCCGAAGCATCGCCACTTCGACCGGAAAGCATCCTATTAATCGACATTCTCAGCTAACCTCCGGGCATATCGCAAAATAGTTGCATTTCACGCCGCTATAAACCCCGACCAAATGGATTAGGTTAGCTTAGAACTGTGACCAACCGCGTGCGAGCCGAGCGAGCGAAGCGAGTGGTGCCGCGGCAGTGGCCGGCGAGCGTTACATCCAAGTTGGTCGGAGCTACTTGACTATTTAGTATTTTTAGGACCGATGCACAACAAAAACAAAGCGACCTCAACGCCTTTACCGGTGGATTATAATCTAACTATTTTACGATATGATCACTAGTGTTTGGTTACATCACGAAGTAGCCGCGCGTATACCTAACTGTTCGTCATCAAACGTTGAGTATTCAGTGATCTGGCCAGACCACATCATAATGTAACCAGCGGTCGATGTTCTATTTAATAAAATACAACCATTTTACGAAATAGAGATAGAGATCATTCATTTGTCAAAATTAAATTATAATATTGAGATTAATTGAAATTATATTTAGTCCAAAACAATATTAAATAATCAAAAAGTATCATTCAAGAATTCATTGGTCTGATAATAACATTTCTCTGTTAATACATTTCGCATCTTTTTTTAACATAGGTAAGTATTTGTGTTTAAATCTTTGTACTCTTTTGTTATTTTATTGTAAATGATCAATTCAAATTAATAATTCAATTCAATAATTAATAATGTGCGTAGTTTAGAAGAACAAATTGGTCACACAGACAGACAAGAATAGTTATTTTTACTTAAGAGGTTGAGAACCTCCTCCTTTTTTAGAAGTCGGATTCGGATAGATTCGTATGTTTGTATTTTTTTTTTTTGTTTGTTCGCGCATAACTCCGTCGCTTGACAACCGATTTGAAAAATTATTTTTTTGTTGGAAAGGGTACAATATATATATACTTCCCAAATGGTCCCATTTTTGTCAAAATCCAGTTCTGATGATGGGATCCTGAAGAAATCGAAGGAAATCTTCAAATATTATAGGCACACCTATAGCGATTTGGGTATTTTTTATAGTAGCTCGTGCATTTTCTCTCGGAAAGCACCACTTGGTGAAGTGGAACTGATGATGAAGACCACAGATGGCTACCGGAACTACTCAATGATAAATATTTCACGGGTTGCGATTCGATTACTTTAATATGGTTGCTAAGCAATTTCCGCTCGTCACACAATGCGTGTGGTGAGTGGTTGTTGAGGAGTTCTCCTGGTTCTTACCAGCAGAACTCCTCAACAATTAACGTCCCAGCATCGGGAAAAGCAATATTTTGTAATGAGCAATGGACATTAGACTATTGTAACTTATACAAATTATAAACAGACCCACAAAGAAAGTAAATAAAAAACGAAAGACACCGACTTCCGAAATCAAAGTTATTTTTCACTTTGTAGTGATTTTTGGAAGTCGGTTTTTTTTTTGTTAAAAAGTTTGAGTTCATAGTATGTGTAGTTATAGATGACTAAAAGAATGCACTTAATTGAAATATAATACAAATTTCAATGAAAAGCCTCTCCTATAATCCATGTATATACCACCGCCATCTTTAACGACAAATTCAGATCGTTTGTGTTCATTAGTTAGTGTCCACTAATGGAAATGGCTATGACCTAACGGAATGGCCGCCGGAATGGTCTCGCGCGGCATTTAACCTCTCGCCCCATGTACGTACGTTTTTAGACCATATTTTTAGCTCGAATTGTTTTATACAATAATATTTTAGGCGTCCTGTAATCTCAGTTATGTTGGCAAGTATGGGCTTGAGCAAGTAGTACATACCACTCTATTCTATCTCTTTAGGTCTATTTTAATTGTAAACATACACAGAGGTGGTTATACATATTATGCAAAAATTAAGAAGATGTATACTCCATTGGGTTAGGTAATTAAATAAAGGTAAACAAAAAAAACACGTGTCTAGTTAACCGACCAATTTAGCAACTTTATAATTCGTTGTATAACGTTGCTAAATTGAAGAGAACAACTGTGTCGTAGCATGACGATTGAAGTGGCAGGTATTACGTTTAGTCGGCTAACCAGGCACGTGTTTTTTTTTTGTTTACCTTTATTTAATTACTTATATCGATAGAGTGTAGGTAATACGTAGTTATTAATCCATTCCTCTGCAGATATACCTACAGTAATAATAGATGACTTGGGCTACCGACCCATTCCTATAGCAAATATTTAAATTTTTCTCTTAAGAAGATTTGTTAAATTTACTTTTTTATGACACTGCTTACCTACTGCTCACGTGTACATACTGCGTACATAAGACCTCGCATTTATGTAAAGTCAGGGAAAAAATATTTTTTAAGTAAATTACCAACCTAAATTAATATCGGTGTCCATTCAAATGGCAACTGTAATTTTTTGACGGTAAATGTCAAATTGAAGTCGGTTGTCAATTTGCTTAAAAAATAATTTTCCTGACTGTAGTCGAACAGTAGTCAAATGCCTTCAATCAAGTCTGGGTTCGTCCTTGGAGTTATTGAACGCAATCAACATTATTACATTTCTCATGTACCCACATACATCTCCAATAGATCGTTCAGACTGTCCGGAATGTGGTGGCGAATTCATAACAAATGTATTTTCTATTCAATGTGAGTTTTACTACTGTTGGGTATTTCTTTCTTCAAATACCAGTCGGCCTTGACATAAGGGAAAGAATAAAATTTAAGTAAAGTCCTTTTTAAAAGCAAGCTTTTAATGAAATAAAAAATTCTAACTTTAATATTTTCTTAAAAGCTTGAGGCTTACATAGTGTAAGAAGGACGTACAAGCGTTCGACCCTATCTCCCCAGAGAAGTGTTGTTCTTCACCTCTGGCTTGCCTTTATTGGCCCATTTGAGTGAACACTGATGATAGATCACTGACCTCTATTGTACAAGTACGCTGGACTTCATATTAGCGATGACAAAATGAAGACATTTGATTTTCGCCATTTTGGCGCTGAAAGCAATGTGAGGGCCCATGGAACTAATATTAGAGATGGGACACAGCTGAGATAAAAAAATACTTTTATGGACTTTATCGACCGTGAGTTACGGTTTTTTTTTATTTGATCTGAAATTGGTATAGAGTATAGACTATCAAATACTAATAAAACGAATTCTATAGTTAATTAATAATATATTGAAGGATTGTTCGCTTTGTAGGAACTTATTGTGTTGTGAAAAGGAAATATTGATGCCCAAATAACCATCCCTTTTTTTGTTTCTACAGTTATTAAAAAACCGGCCAAGTGCGTGTCGGACTACGCACAATGAAGGGTTCCGTAGATGGTATTAAATTAAATATCCTAAGAACAAAATTAGATTATAGTTGAAAAACATGTTCTTCCACACATTCCAACAGTAAATGTAAGTTTGTACTCACAATATTGAGAGATTTACCATGTTATTTTAAGACCACAAACTTCTTAGAGGTTTTCCTGTAATCTACAGGTATAGAACTAGTTTCTGTATTTTTTTCAAAATTTTAGGCTCAGTAGTTTTGGAGATAAGGAGGGGATGGTCAATTTTCATCTATTCTCTTAAATAACTGTAAAATGATTTATTTTTAAATTATAGAAAAATATATATTTGAGACTCTTAATAAGCCCTTTTGTTTGATATGTCACATGGTACAGTTTGCAAAACTTTCTTATTTGCCCCCTAAAATATATATGGGGTCCCCCCATATTCAAAATTAATTTATTTAGTCTCAGAAATACATATGTGTACCAAACAACTTAATCGGTCCCTTAGATTCACAGCAAATTGGCTGTGACAGAAATGAAAAATCATAGACGTATAAAAAAGGAGGACTCCGCGCCAAGCATATCGAAAGTGAAGCACCGTACCGATTTATGTGCGTGATTTGCGTACCTGCAAAGACGCCGTCGCTCGTGTCAAGTAATGTTGGCCGATCGGCATACTATGATGTAAATGTGTGCGTGAGGCGTGTTTGTACAAACGGTCCATACTTACTGTGCTTCACGTTCGATATGCGTGGCGCGGAGTCCTCCTTTTTTACACGTTTATGCACGTAAGTTAGATTATTATTCTTAACCTTATTATTGTTCATTCCTCCCATTGATTCTAACATAAGTTTACGTAATTTACCAGGTTTCCAAATGATTGCGATTTAAGAACTTTTTGAGTTATGAAGTTTGGAACCTTGAATTACATACTAATCGTAATCGTTAATCGTATATCGTAATCGGTAATCGTTTGCATGATTTCTAATCTCCCGCCTGTATCACGATTAAAACCATACCCAGCCCCCGGGAGCCAATCGCAGCTCAGCGAGACAGAGACAGAGAAAACTATCGAGCATCCATCTCTCTCGTTGCGTTTATCGCTTTCCACTTCCATAAGTTCACAAAGCCCTCAAATGGCTCAATTTTTCGTAAAATACGCAAGGTAAATATTGGCATTTGCATACAGTCGTTAATGCATATTAAGCCATTTTTTCGAAAATTATTTTCCAAAGTAAGCAAAGTATATATTTCTTTTACACTTTGTATTTTATAATTACCCCAAATAAAACACCATAAAACAACAAAACATAATTTTTCTGCTTTCCTTGATAATTCATGCACTAAAGGGTTAACAGGGTACATGCGTCATCGATGGGTACATGTCAATTTTAGTTCCCGAGGCCCTCGAGGTAGCGCTTCAAATCGGCACAAAAATCAACTGTCATTTCCTATAGTATCTTTAGTCCAGCGTACTTGTACAATAGAGGTCAGTGTGATAGATAGATAGATAAATCATTTATTTAGTGCACAGAAAAGACATAGCACAAACACACAAAAGTACAATTAAATGGTAACGTAAAATTAACAAGGTGCCAATAAAAAAAAAATAAAAAAAATAGAAGAATAACACAAATAAAAGTGACACTATGACATAGGTAGGTACTTAAAATAAAATTAACAACGGAATACACAGTGTGGTGTGTGTCTCAATGTTGATGACGTTGATGACGAACAGAGCTCCCACCTCTTGCCTTACTGACCGGCTTGAGTGGAGATTCACAAGAGCAAAGTTGCTCGGAGGAAGTAAGATGCTGGTAGGGATCTTGACCGTACTTCCGGGATTATCCTGATAGCCGTGGAATACCTCTCTACTCCTCATAAGCAGCTCAGGATATTTGCCCTCTTGTTGTAAGAAGGACGTTCAAGCGTTCGACCCTATCTCCCCGGAGAAGTCTTATTCTTCACCTCTGGCTTGCCTTTATTGGCCCGTTTGAGTGAACACTGATGACGAACAGAGCTCCCACCTCTTGCCTTACTGACCGGCTTGAGTGGAGATTCACAAGAGCAAAGGTGCTCGAAAGAAGTAAGATGCTGGTGGAATCTTGACCGTACTTCCGGGATTATCCTAATAGCCGTGGAATAACTCTGTACTCCTCATAAGCAGCTCAGGATATTTGCCTTCTTTTGCTACGACACTATGTGCTATTGACCGTTTTTGGGGGCCCAGTATTGAGTGTGCAAGTCACCCCCTGCTATTTTATCGTTAATATTTATACATTGTCATTGGTCTGGCAGGGGACATAGTCCTTCCATAGTTATTAGTAACTAGTTTACTTTAGCCACCCAAACCCATAGCCCAATATGTTGGTTTCCATGTTCTGCAATAGTCCTACACCAACAATGCGGGGGTTGTCCTTGGGTGCAGTTGCATAGTGCATACAGGGATAATCGTCGGTTGGTGCCCCATTAAATTGTCTAAGGGGCCTCTGCGAGTTGGTTTCGGCCCCTCGTACACTTTTCAAAGGACTGGGAGTCCATGGCCCCGAGATAGGTAAAGATAAGAAAAATATATTTATTTTCTCACCAAAATATCCTTACAAAATAGTTACAAAGAACAATATAAGAAATGCAGAAAAAAGCGATAGGAATTGGACAGCAACCATTTTTGGCAGCGAGGTTGATTGTGCACCATAAAATAATAACCCTCATCATGGCCTTCAGGGTGTGATCTTAAGTATCTTCATACACGTAGGAACTTTTAAAGTATTCCAAATTTTAATTTAATGAACATTGTCTGTATGTTGTGAGGCGTAAAGTGAGCCATTTCGTGTTTTAATACCAAATTCTGTAGGAGAATCTGCCTACTAATCCATTTCGGATGGGCGATTTTTTAACGCGACGATTTTTTATGGCACATTGGATTATGAACTCTCAGTGTTAAGCCGAACATTGAGAATCTAACACAGTGCAATGCAGCGCGTCAAAAAAACACAGTGTTGGATTTTCAAGTCTCTGCTCTTGGCAGTGCGTTGAAAATCTAGTGCGCGATAAAAAATCGCCTGTGTCGCTTAGACTTAATTAACAGCGTGATCAACTGTGCAAACAGACTTGAAAACTGAAAATCATAAACGGTGATCGATCAAGCAGACCCTAAACCAGAACTGATTGATCCTTCACAAGACAAATTGTTTCGAACCACTGTACACCATTAAACATGATTACTTGCCCACGTTTTAAGGGCTTCCCATGAACCCTGTAATAAAGTTCATGGGTTTAATTCCCAGCACCCATAATGTAAGGTAATCTAATTTATAACTTCATTGCTTTCAGGTGAAATAAATTTACAGTGACAGTGTTATAGCGGTGTTGTTTATTTTACCTTGCTTTACATCAGAAGGTCTATTCTCGTGCTTAAATATATCTAACGTCGCATCTCATCTCATCTCAGTGACAAAAATCAATCAATCTACATAGCCTTTTCCCAACTACAGACATCAACACGGTTTATGGATATTTCATACTCAATTAAATAACTCGAAAAGTATTGGCCGCATTGGAATCTTTTATACACCGATTTGTTTGTAATTTATCTCAGACTAATTCCAAATTCAAATTTTTGAAAATTCTTTTGTTTCGGTGGCATAAAAATGTCTTGATGTGTAGGAGAGGGAATTTTCATTTGAATTACGTTTAGTTACAGTTTTTTTTTTCCATTTTTAAACGAAAGATAAAGTTAAAATTGAGGTATTGTAGCCATGCAACGCCAACATTTGACGAGGGCGTTGATGTTACGAGCTGTGGGAATGCTGGAAGCTGGGTCTGTTCAGCGTAATGTTGCTGAGGCCATAGGGACCCACCAAAATGTAATTTCAAGATTGTGAACACGCTATCGTGCCACAGGTGAAGTAGCGGAGAGGCACCGGGGGCCAAGTCGCATCACTACCCCCAGACAAGACCGATTTTTGCAAATTACTGCGCGAGCTCAACCAAATGCAACGGCGACTCAATTGGTCCAAAGGCTGCGAGTGGAACACCAAGTGCTTGTGAGTGACCAAACTGTAAGAAGGCGACTGCATGAAAGCAATCTACGTTCTCGTAGACCATTCCGGGTCCCACCTTTACGGAGAGGCAATCGTGGACGACGATTAGAATAGGTTCGGAACCACGTGGACTGGGGCCGTGAGCAATGGTCCAATGTGCTGTTCACGGATGAATCCAGGTTCGGCTTCCATCCAGATTCATGAAGGACGCGTGTTTGGCGAGTTCTTGGACGATGGAGCCGTCTTTAGAACCCTCAGGAAGTTCACCAACATACCAAGGAGTAACAATTATGGTTTGGGCAGGAATTCATCTTGGAGGACGGACGGATCTCGTTTGGGTGCGGGGCAATATGACGGCAGAACGATACGTCCAACAGGTGCTGGGGCCCGTAATCTTGCCCCACAGAACACAAATGGGGCAAGATTTCCTGTTCATGCACGACAATGCCCGGGCACACACGGCGAGAACGGTAGCAGCTTGGTTACATACACACAATGTTAGGGCCTTAGACTGGCCTGCTCAATCGCCAGATCTAAATCCCATTGAGCATGCGTGGGATATGCTGCAAAGAAGAGCTCTGAAGGAAGTTCCTGAAAATCTGGCTCCAGAATATCAACTTTTTGCGCACCTCAGAAGGACATGGGACAATATTCCGCAGCAAGACATTGACAACCTTGTTCTGAGCATGCCGAATCGTTGCCGATGTGTTATGAACCATCATGGGCGCTTTCTCAGACTACTAACTTCAAGTTTATAAACACAAATTAAATGATTTTTCTATTTTTTTCAGTTTTTACTCACAAATTAAAAGTTAATTCATATACGGTTTCCGTCTATGCTTCATTGTTTTTCCATAAAATCCTGAAATTTTAATCTAAGTACCTTAACCATTATTAAAAATGGTAGAATATTAAATAACGTATCTTTTAAATATATACATGTCATATAAATAATTAACACTTTGATAGTAATTCGCTTTTTTAAAAATATCCCTAGACCGTGTTGATGTGTGTATGTTTGGGGTTGGCTTCCAGTCTAACCGGATGCAGCTGAATACCAGTATTTTACATGGAGCGACTGCCTATCTGACCTTACCTATCAACTCAGTGACAATCAATGTCAAAAACTTTTCAAAAATGTTGGTGAATTGCACTGTGAATTAGGACGTCTTTTGACAGATTGAAACTGAGATTACGGGAATTTCCCCTCAGGAAATAATACCTAAGTT
Organism: Cosmia trapezina; assembly: GCA_905163495.3. Taxonomy (NCBI): domain Eukaryota; kingdom Metazoa; phylum Arthropoda; class Insecta; order Lepidoptera; family Noctuidae; genus Cosmia; species Cosmia trapezina. Next base: position 11,458,971 of record LR991030.1, read on the forward strand.
GCAGCCAATTAGCTTAATTACACATTTCTGTTACCAGCCTAGCCTTTTAACTAAACGGCGCCGTTTAAGTAGCGGCCTGAATGATATACTTATGTAAGGTTGGAACTGTAACCAATCACGCGCGAGCTGAATTGATCGCGTTAACTAAGCGGGGGCACCCCAATCAAATAGGTTAGGTTAGGTTAGAACTATGACCAACCGCGCACGAGCCAAGCGATCGGAGCGAGTGTTGCCGCGGCAGCGGCTGGCGAGCCCTACTTCCAAAGGCTAGGCTGTTAGCTAAAATACTAATTAAACTAGTTCGCTGCGACATTTACATATTTCTAGTTGTACCTACTTTCTACATTCTTTCAATCAATGCTTTGCAGTTTTTTGGCGGAAAGTTTTACCGGACTGCGGCGAAGCCCAACAGGAGGGGAATATAATTAACCAGTAATTCCGTATAAGTCGGCCAAGGTGTTATTGGGTTTTTCTATCAGGAATTTCTCAGTAGCAGCCCGGAGTAAAGACCGGAGTCAGGGATTTGTGCCTGGTTGATGGCAATAGGCTCGCCCCGTATTACATGGGACTCAAACATAACTGGCAAAATATGCCTTTGCTCAACCCTTCGGCGTCATGTTATGTTATGTAAGTATCCGTTTTTTTTTTAAGTTCCCTTCTAGACACTAAACGAGCGAACGGATTTTAAAATAGGTGTGGTGTCATTAGATTGGTGACTCCACAGTGATACTGGTTTTTTTTTTTTTTTTTTTTTTTTTTTTTTTTTTTTTTTTTTTTTTTTTTTTTTTTTTTTTTTTTTTTGAGGGCAACTACGAGGTACACTAGAAAAACTTCAAACAACAAAAAAGTTAATAAAAATGTAGAACATTTTGACAGAAAAATCTTCTGAGGGAAAAGGCTAGGCCATATATCCGTTATTTGTTGATTTATTATCTAGCTGCGTTCATACAAACTTTCATCTCCTATTTAACCCCTTTAAATAGGTGATAAATTTTCAAAAATCCTTCAATAGTGATATTTATGGAACTTTATGCAAAAATTTCATACTTCAAGGCTCAGCTGGGCGTTGTTTGTCAGTGAATTTAGGAATTTTATTTATTTTGTTTGTATAATTTAAAATCTAACAGTCTTAAAAATAAATAATATTTACAAATATTAAAAAAAAATTAAGTACCTACCTAGATTTCACTTGTTTCAGTTTTTTCAGTGCACACCTCAGTCGGTTTCTTTTTAATTTTTATTCTATAACTTATTTCCAACAGCTATCTCACAGATACCTACAGTTCATCCGTTTCCATGTATGCGCATGCGCAATCGTTTCCGTATAGAAAGACACACAGATACTTAGACACATACATAATTTGAACCTAAACTCCAAAACAAAAAACAAACGCCAAATCAGAACTACAAACAAAAGTAACTCAAATTAACATTTTTACACGTTCACTTTTATTCATAACATGGGTCTTTCGCATATTCAAAGTTCAGCCAGCAAAAAAGGCTATGAATACATATACTAAAACGATTCGTTTGGATTGGTCATGATACTCTGGAGCGCACCTAAAGGTATAACCTGGGAACTGGGTCCATGGATATGGTCGACATCGTTTCTGCACATCTAACTGTCGGTGTATGGCCAGAAAACCAACGGATACGAAATGTTCTGTAATTTTCTTTTTTTTAAACAACGTTCCACATTATTTCTTAACCAAAATAGCTGGAAGGGGAAACGATATTCCTTAATTATTTTGTACACCATGATAACAAATGTAGAAGTTTTATACAATGGGAGGTCTTATCGATAAAACGATCTTTTAATGACAACCTTTGGATGTTTTTTATTTTTATTTTCTGTTTTAATTTCTATTAGGTTCGAACATCCAGTTACCAATTATAGAATTTTGTGAATTATTTTAATGTTGCGGCACATTTCCATTTGTCCTGAGTCATGCTTCTGAATTGACACTTTTTTTTGTGGATGGGAGATCATCATGACTTGAATTGAATGACTTGAATGAATTCTACCACTCTGGATGGAGCGGGAGGGCGTGTCAGACGAACAACCCGCGACTCTGGCGGCAAGCATTGACACTTGGCAGGCACAAATCATCCATTGCTTTCCATCAGACGTGATCAAGGTTAAGAGCAGGCCCAGTAAGCAATTAAAAAAAAAACCCACAACACTACACAAACACGTACACCCGAAACAACAACCAGTCGACCATACAAATGGTTGCTCCCTGCGGTAAAAGTTGGATATAAAACGTATATTTTATTTTATTTAAATGTGTTATTGAACAGAGGACCAATGTCAATGAAGATGATGAAAAAATATCTCCAAGAAAGAAAACTCTTGAAAGTAATGGAAGTGGGTAGGGTCGTGTGATAAGAGGCAAAAACTCATCTTAAAAGGGACTCTATTATCCCATTGATTAAGTAACAATTAGAATTGGCTACTTGACTACTTTTGAAAAGGCTATTGCGGACGTTATTTCTTTTAACAGTTACTTACGACCAGGGAAAATTGTAAAAAAATAGGCTTTAATTTCATTGACTTAAGCTTTGTTTCATAAAAAAAAAAACCACGCAGGCATATAGTTGTGCTTGATAACCAATTATAACTGACTAGATTAGGCTTGTTTTAACAAAAAATCGGTCAAGAGCGAGTCGGACTCGCGCACCGATGGTTCCGTACCATGTAATTTTTGCTGATGATATATGAAAAAGTGTGCTATTTAGAGACATCGTTATATTTTTCCTGTATTTTTTACATACATTTCTATCACATAGAATAATTTCAGATTTTTCTCTAGGTATGCTCCGAAGATAACACGCTATTTTTTTACATTTTTAATCAAAAGTCGAAAACTATGCGGCCTAAAAAAAATAAAAAATGTTTGAGAATGTGAAAACAGCGTTCTTTCATATGATACCCCACATGCCCTAGTTGCTCCACTTTTAATTTTCAAGACCCCTTTCAGTCCCTGTTGCAAAAAAAATAAACATTTTTATTTCTTTCTTATTTTCAAAATGGTTGGGCAAACGTCATCCAAAACTGTTCCAAATTTCAAGTTGATAGCATTTAGTAGTTCTCGATATATTCAGCTGTGGCAGACGGAGAGACAGACAGACTGAGTCGCACCATAATGGTTGCCTTTTACCATTTTGCTACGGAACCCACAAATATTATTATCCTAAGACACTCGGCAATACTGCAGCTTCCATAGAAAATAATAGCTTCCCATTAAAGTTAAAACAATCTTAAAAGTCCGATTTGACATGAGGGTGTCCCTCTTTGTCCCGCTATGTTTGTCTCTCTTTGGCTTAAGAAACGATATGGGCTGTCAAAATGGACCTATTATTTTGTAACAACTTTCTCAACTGGGATCAGTAGCTGCGACTGTTTAATTAACCCCATAAATACAAACTCACACCTCTTTAAAATAATATTTATTAAGTATAAACTACAATGCGGCCATCCCGACTGTGGACCTCCCAGATCAACACAAGTTGTACATCATCATGAATGCCCACACGATTCCACACACACATTTAACTCAACATCAACATATCCAAGTATCTTGTACGAGTAACATTTGGGCATTTCGTTTTCCTCATCCTTGATTGAGATCGGGACGTGAGAGTGAGCGATGCCAAATCAAGATGGCGAACACCCCGATTCTAATCAATTATAAGCGCTCTAACTTAGTCAATGAAAATGTTTGGGCGGAATTGGCTTGAAATATCTCACCAATCTGGAAGTAATTAACGCCATAATGACGTGGCTGTGAACGTATGAAGTTTCGTTAATTATGCTCTCGTATTATAAGGAAGGTGACGTTTTTGATGGTTTTTGTATAAGGTTTGGATTTGTTTTTGTAAAATAAACACTGCAAGATGTTTGTTCTACTATCTATTATCAATAATTATAATATAAGTACCTATTTTTATTATAATAGATATTTTTGGATGTCGGAATTTCTTGCCCGTTCTTCTCAATACAAAAATACCTTTTAAAAGGGGCAACTAGAATCAATTCTATTTTTTTTTGTAAATTTTGACGATCAAAGTGCTTACGTGCCTATTTTGAAATAAGTGACCTGACTTTGACTTTCAATAGCACAAGTATTTAACGTTGACTGATATTATTGGTATTTTGACTTGGAAGTGGACACAGAGCAAATTATTCGGTGATTCATAGCAGGCGATTGTTAGTTGGCGATTGTACATTCATTCATAATTATTATTACACATTTCAAATCACTTAAATTTTATTCTCCAAAAGCTGTTTCATCCCCCTGTTTACTAGCCACACTCATATAGCTAGGAATACGATATGCCACGGCTGTGCCACCAGGTATAACCCGTTTTATTACATCCAATTTTATTTTATGCTCCTCTCATACCCTATTGATCGTTCGATAGATCTTTATGCATCTAAATCTTTATTTGCAGTCCCAAACGACGTTTTAATGTTCTGTCCGATATGGATGAACCGTCGAACACAATCTTTCATTTGAGTTTGTTTAATGTGACGGAGGTAAAAAAAAATCTAAACCAATCTTACCAAGGGGTATCGTATTACCCAGTTACTGTTTTATCGATTTCATATAGGTCATAATATTTTCTTATTGTAAATGAATATAAAAATAAGAATATGGTTTTTTAACCGACTTAAAAAAAAGGAGCAGGTTCTCAATTCGAATGTTCATATTTGTTTTTATGTACATAATATGTTTGGGCATAACTTCGTCATATGTATTAGACGGATTTGCAAAATTTATTTTTTGTTTGAAAGGTTATGCTTTTGAGGTGGCTCCACTCACCAAGTCAGAATCTGATGAGGGGATCCCATGGAAATCGAGGGATAGTAGTGATTATGGCCACTTTAGTGATACCATGGTTCATGTTTTTAAAACAAAGTCGCTTCCCGCGGCTCTCTGTCCCTATGTATGCTTAGATCTTTAAAACTACGCAACGGATTTTTGATGCGGCTTTTTTTAATAGATAGAGTGATTCAAGAGGAAGGTTTACATACATAATAAACGCGGGCGAAGCCGCAGGCAAAAGCTAGTCATACATATATACATAAAGTCACGCCTTCTTTCCATGGGGGTATAGACAGAAACTAAAGAAACATGTTTATCAGTTGATAGCTATTAGAGAACCTGACGATAGGATTAAAACAATAATGTTATTATATTACATTTAACAAATACGTATCTAAGTTATGAACTGTTGTATAAACGTAAGTTGCAGATGAATAATAGTATCAAAAGCATTTTACCTACCACAGTCATAATTCTTTGTATTTTTGTCGCAGAATATTACGTTGAGAATCTACCAGACTGAATATAATAATTCTTTTGTTTCGAAGGATTTACGATTCTTCTCTGGGAAATATAAAGATGCGAGCAAAGTCGCAGGTTTAAGTAGTGAATACTTGAGCGGTACGAATGACGTGGGTCCTTTTACAGTTACTGACGCTGAAGAGTAATATATCCTTCCCATATTCGTCTTATTATGATTTCCACACCCGTTTCATATGATGTTACATATTAAAATTATACATTAGGTGCGACGATTTATGAAACTGAGACTGTCGAGTTTTGATTTTGAGTAGGGATTTTATATGACATGAGTAATAGGTTTACTTATATTATATAGAACCAAGACAAGCTTGAAAGTGGTCATGCTTTGTTTAGTTTCGAATTTAAATAACGAAATACCGCCGTACGGGGACGTCTACGAGAAAACACGCGCCATAGTAAATGGGCTCCATCCGAACTCTCACCGATCCCATCTCTACACGATTTACAAATTATCTAAAAAGCATCCGCCATTTTGGATATACATTTTGACTTCTTTAACGGCTTTAGCACCCTCGAAAACCATGAAAACGACACCCATAACGGAAAATTTTAAATTTTTCGCAGCCGCCATTTTGGATTTACATTTTGAACAATAGAATGGAGGGTACAGCTAAAGGTGATTATTTCAACAAGGAGGCCTAGTTTCCATACTGTCCATATTTATACTGTGGATTTTTGATCATTGTAAATCGTGAAGATCGGTGAGATGGGATGGGACTGGTGAGAGTTGGGATGAAGCCAGTAAATGTACTGTCGCTACTTCGGCACCGTCATCTGTTATCCCGTTGACGTCCCGTTCCCGGTGCGGTGGACAAACAGTGTTACACGCGCCTCTCTTTCATCAATTCATATCTATCTATTTTGTAAGGGGGCAAAAATCTAGATCATAAAATGTATTAAGAATTCCAATGTCATAAAATGCCTCACATGAAAGGATGGCCGAATAAATAAAAAAACTATCGAGAAGTACATACACTTTTATATAATACCTACTTCTAGAACATTTAAATCTTATTACATTCTGTTGCTAGCTCTAGTATAAAATCGTATACATAAGGCTGATTTATCTTAGTAAGTACCAAGAGAGCTTAAACTATAGCAGCATTTTTCGCATAGCTCCATCCTTGAGACGCTTGGTCCAAAATACCTTTTTACGATCCAAAGGCTGACATATAACAATATACAAGTACTAGCATATTATTCAACGTCCCGCCGGAATAACTCGACTAACTGCGGAATGTCTAATTAGGAAACAGGTGCTACACTACTCAAGTTCAAAACGTACAGAAGTTTCGGACACTTTGCCAGTCCATTGCGGCGCTCGCACACAATTTATAGATTAAAATTACCAAGAAACTCGCAATGAAATAATAAGTTACACCAGACATTTTATTGCAGTTAAAATGTGTTATGATTCCCATTCTTGTTTCTCGCCGTTCAAATGATGGTAAACGCGTAGGTATTAATAATAAAAACCGGCCAAGTGCGTGTCGGGCCACGCGCAGTGATAGGGTTCCGTAGTTGCACAATAATGCGGACTAAGAAGAGGGCTTTTTGTTGTTTCATGACTATTTGACTATTACTCGTAAACTTGAAAAGCCTACATAGCTGTGATAGTTTTCCTTTTAAGTTCGTTATATATACTACTCGTACTACCGTGAATTTTTTCACCCATCCAAACCAAACCGTTTAGCTGGCAGGGAGTGGAGGACACACTTGACTCTAACAAAAATTTGCACTTTAAAGCTTAATTTCAGAAACGGATCCCTAAATCGAAACATTGTTTTCGCAAACCCGTAATATTTTTGAAAGACCCATCCAACTACATCCCACACCATGGGGTAGACGAGAAAAACAAAACATCCCCACTATACGAGTACTAAAAAAATTTTTTTTTTGTGTTACACTTCCTCGAAAACTGGTTCATATCGCACTACGATTAGGTTCACAATTCAATGTATTTCACACGCGTGCGATTTTTTATTTTCCCGCACGTGTGCGGGAATAAAAATTGCCACAGATAACTTATACCTATACTTAGTCCAAATTAATGGTGTGGGTTACATGTTTGTTAAATCTTAGTTTAAGTATTTTCTTGTATTTTGCAGCATGTAACTGTTTTTTGTCACTAATAAATAAAATAAAATGAATAAATAAAATAAATTGGTTCAATGCCTCTATACACAACTCTCTATTCGGAGGTGAATGTTTTTTTTAATCTCGGCAAAGAGATATGCGTCTTTACGGCGTTATTATTTTTTTGAATATTTATATATATACCTATACCTTTATTGAGTATTATCAAAAACTATGATTATTACAATAAAAGAAACGTTTATGAACAAATTAACGTTTATTTGTGTTCTAAACTCAAAAATATTTGAATTTTCTATTTTTCATATTAGGCTGTTTATCGGCTTTATACTTTTGCTTCTCCTTCAACCTGGCGAAAGCAAAGCGCGGGAAAAAAAAGAAAATTTAAATCATAGTTTCATAATAATTCATGACAAAAATATTGTTCGTTATTTTATTTTATTTCTTCAAAAGTGTATTGAAAAACGTCGTTTGATACTCGTGGACATTTGTTATTGCAGTTCTCGGCTCAAAAACAACCTCGCCTACGGCTCGGGTGTTAATTCCGCCTCGAACGCAATAACAAACGTTCTCCACTTGTATCAAAATGTACTATTTCATGATTTTATTTTACCACTTTGTCGGCGTGATGAATATGTACCTACTAAGGTATATCCATGGAATTATAGCTTTCTAGTACTAAGGGCCTCTGAGCTAAGCTTCGGACGGACGGTCAGACAGACAGAGAGAGTGAATATGCGTTCAGTATGGAACCGTTCTGCACACGCTGACCTAGGAGATACAGCTCTAAATGAGACGTGTGCCGACCACCACTATACCCCGTTTACATTCAGCCGAAGTGAGCAGGCAAGTGGGCAGGGAAGTGGGCAGGACGAGTATGTAAACACGATACTTCTCCTGCTGCTACCCCTGCTCCTCGCGCTGCCCGGCGCTCCCCAAATTAGCGGTTTTTTGTGCCGAAGTCAAAGGACGGGCAGCGCGAGCGGCAGTGCGTGTTTACATTCAGCTCCGTCGCTCACTTCTCGCCGAGCGCCTGAACGAATCGGATGTGCGTGCCGCCTTATTTTCTTACTGTCAAAATGAAACAAAAAAACAGTTGTTTATGTATATGGGTATAGGTAATTTAGTTTACCCACCCAAGTATAGGGTATATGCACACAAAAATCAGTTGTGTAGGTGGTTAGGTACTTACAGAGTTCTATTACGATGGATAGATATCATCCGCCATCTTCTACGACGACGAATTTTCTTTTTTTGAATTTTATATCTTTTTAAACAATGAACATAATTATGTATTGTAAGAAGACACAGAGCGGACGCTGTAATTATTTCGACGTCTGCCATTGCCGAAAGTCAAAAGTGATGTGAGTGGTAGGGCAGTATGTAAACACACAGTTCTCTTGATCTTGCTGCGGCAGTATTTAGGGAAGTATCGCCGGCAGCGCGAGGAGCAGCGGCAGGGGCTGAATGTAAACGAGGCATAATAATATAATATAATGTAATATTATATTATATTATTATATAATATTACATTATAATAATAAGTATAATATTACATATAATCACAAGTGGTTGTCTTAAACCGACCCCAGTACGAATGCTTTATCCACTGATTGGCATTGCGTCTCCAAACATTTGCAAGACCATAGCCAGCCGTATCGAGAGGGCGAAGCACAAATTGACTCACGTCACCCAATGCAAAACTACGGCTCAATGCCCCAGAGGCTGAAAAGCCGAAAAGTTATCTTGGATACGTAGGTCCAGCTAGTCCAGCTAGATGTAACCTTTGGGGGAGCTTTGTAACCCCCTGACAATTTTTTCGAACCATCTAAGAGGGTTCCACTTGGGCGCGCGTTGCCGTGTTCGACTTGGAAATCTCTAAATAGACTTCGAACCCAGGTTGGCCGGAACAAAAATAATCTCCACAGATGGGGGTTCAAGTTCATGATGGTTCATCATTCATTCAGATGTCAAGTGCGTATGCGGCATCTGCCCACAGACAATGACTGCATCAGTGAGCGGAGCTCGCGCAACTGAATTGAACATGTTTGAACTATATAAATACATTATATTTTGAACTAACGTCATTGATGGTAAAATAACGCTTTTATGCGTCGTGATTGCTTGTCAATTCTTTATTCTATTTTACACTTCTATATTTTTTTTGTTAAGGTGAAATCTAGAGTACCGTAAGATACACTGCACAATAAATTCAGAAAGGATCTATTTGGATACCTTCACGTAATGACGTAACAACCTAAGACAGTTTTCATTTCATTTACGCGATATCACCAATCCTATATATAGTGCAGCAAACTGATTTTAATCTGTTTTATTAGGTCTCAATCCCTTCGGGGATATGAGTCATTTCAAATGTCTGTCATTTGATCCCCTCGGTGTAAATATGTATGTTTGGTCGTCGTCATGTAGATACAATTAATCAATTTCAAGAGTCACTTACCTACACATGTACCTAGATATATATCTATGCGAAAACACTATAAAAAACTACAACTAAAACATACAACAACTTTAGAGTTAGGTAGGTGTATCAAGTAGGCTTATTGGCAGCAGGTGGTTTCCACTTTAAAATGGACTACTAACAAATAAACTGACAAAAAAATATAGTCCTATCCTATAAAATCAATCAATCATATAAATTCATGCAACTAGACCCAATAGGTAACAAAAATAGTAGTAGTAGTAGTTATTAATTTATTCATAATCATAATTAACCTTTGTGTTTTTAACATACGTAAATAAATAAAGTTGTTATTTATACTTCAGTTTACATATCCACACACTTCGCTTTAATTGGCCATTAGCTATATCTAACTAGTTAAATGGGAGCCTGCACATACAATTTAAATTATGCAGGTTCTGTTAAACAAACAGGTAAGTATAGGAAATGCTCGATAAATCAGTGATTTCAGAATAAGCTCGTCAATGGTTGATATTATTATTCTACGAGTGTTTAGAATATTATGCGAGGGATTGTCACGAATCATGATTTGAGTACTATTTAGTTCAATTATTCACATACTTACTGTACTGTAGTGCCGCTGCGTAATGTATCAATCTTTTTTTCAGCATAATCAGCTTTAATATTCTCACTGTTGGGACACAGGCCTCCTCTCGGTGAGAGGCAGTGGGCAATAATCCACCACGCGGGCCAGTGCGGGTTGATGGATGTCACATGTCTGCGAATTTTTGGTTCTAGGACATAGGTTTCTCACGGCGTATCCTTCACCGTTTTGAGAGCAGCGGTGATAAAATAATTTACACAAAGTAAAGCGCCTAACTGGGTTGAAAGGTTGACCTACAACCTATGACCTACAACTCGTAAGAACACCCGTGTTCATAAGGAAAAACCTTTACATAGTAGGTATATAAGCTTATATCACATATAGGTATATAAGCGTAAAAAAACATCATCCGATGGAAAACCAATCATCATCAGTAGTTGTGAACCTATGGGGTTCGCAACTATTACCACTGGGGTTTTGTTTATAAATATTATAATATAAAAGGGTTAAATACCATAGGCATTTTCTACTAGTCCATTTTCTACCAGTGAAATTTCTTGTTCCCCCAACCCACCCCGTTACATCATATCGCCTACCAGTGTGTCCAAGTCAGTGTTTTGCGAATATTTCGAAAAACATTGATTATACCTACGCCCCCAATTGAATCAATTACAATTTTTAAATAAAAGAAAACGCCACACTAACTGGCAACGTTAAGGCCACATTATTCAGCAAGGTATTTCCAACGTCAACTTTTATTCTTTTATCTCAGTATAAAAAGTACCTAGCTGATTGGTACATGCATTAATTTCTTTTTCTCTCAGTTTTTCAAGGAGTATTTTCTGAAAATTTACACACATTATTCAATTATTACCATATTGAACGCTAGGTTGTGATGTGCAAAAAGCAAGGAGCCGATGAATGTAAAAACACGAGAGAATGGCGTTAGATAATAGATGCTTCAGTAAGATCGTTTTCATGTTAAAATCTCCCGCGTTTATTCCTGATAGGAAAGAATAGAAAATATACGTTAAGAATGTCAACAAAACTATAAATAAACTGACAGATTTTGCAAATGAAAAAAAGTGACGACATTAAAATTCAATATCAACGGAAATACCGGCAAATACTTATATTATGCAAAACCAGTGTCTAGCAGGCCACAGCCGATCATGTGTAAAGATTCAATGTTACTTCGCAAACATCAAAACGTTAAAAAATAGCTTCTGTGATAGAGATCACCCACACTGATTCAACCTGCAGTGTCAGAACAAAATAATTCAAAATAAACTTCATACATGTTAGCATTTGATTATAATCTAACTAAATCTTATTGATTGGTGGGTGCATATTATTTTATTTTCGTACAAAATAAAGAGTATCCTATCTATTCTACTTAATTATTTGAGACTTCGTGCAACCGACTTCCGATGCTGTAAATGTCGTCTCCAGTTAGTGAACGGAAGTCGATAGGCAAAATTGATTAAAATAATATTGAATATCCGGAAGTTGCTTAACACGTCACCAAGGGGCAAAAAACGGCCACATCAAGCAATTCCTCTAAAAGCGATTCATTTCCTGAATTCCCAGCAATTTATTATGATTGTGCTATTTGATATTAAACTTCAATACAGACATTCTTAACCCATAATAAGCCCAGAACTTTTTATAAAACCGATTTTTATAATTTTCACATATGTTGTTTATTCATAACCACAGCCAAGGACTGTGATCGTAATTTGTAGTTTTCAGTTCTGAAAGTTGGTTTTTAGGGTTCCGTACCAAAATGGCAAAAAAGGAACCCTTATGGTGTGACTCAGTCTGTCTGTCTGTCTGTCTGTCACAGCCGGATATCTCAAGAATTACTAATGCTATCAACTTGAAATTTAGAACAGTTTTAGATGACGTTTACCCAACTATTTTAGAAATAAGAAAGAAATAAAAATGTTTTTTTTTTTTTTGCAACAGGTACTGAAAGGGGGTCTTGAAAATTAAAAGTGGAGCAACTAGAGCATGTGGGGGGGGGGTATCATATGAAAGAACGCTGTTTTCACGTTCTCAAACATTTTTTAATTTTTTTTTAGGCCGCATTATTTTCGAGTTTTGATGAAAAATGTAAAAAAAAATACCGTTCCCCCCCTTATCTCCGAAGTTTGCAAAGAGAAAAATCTGAAATTATTCTATGTGATAGAAGTTTATGTAAAGATTACAGGAAAAATAAAACGATGTCTCTAAATAGCACACTTTTTCAGAAATCGGAACGGAACCCTCGGTGCGCGAGTCCGACTCGCTCTTGACCGGTTTTTTTTTCAGTGGGTCGAAAATGACCCTTTGGGCAAATAAGGTCGTACACTAGTATGGAGAAAGAATAATCAAAATTAAACAGTATATATGCTATTCAGTCTATAATATTAGTTTAGACAACAATTAGGTAATTAACCGCTGACGCGATTAGGACATAATATCAGTTATGAAAGAAAGCTGCAAAGCATTAATTGTCATGTAAATTGACGTCACATTTGCGGCACATTTTGATCGTTTTATTTTTACACAGCGTACATCTTCTGACCTGACTTGTGAAAATAAAATGTTCTGTTGAATGTTTTCTAACAGAAACAACAGGTATAGTTAAATTTGCCTTCTTCTGTGACCCAGGCTGAGTTCTGATACTACCATATTTCTGGAGTAAAGACCTTGCAATAGATTAACTCTAAACCTCTAAATCAAAAAAACTACTAACTATTTTAAATTAAACAAAAACAAATAAAATCCAATACTTACTCAAAATGTTTTAATTTTTAGTTTATTGTTTTAGTAAAAACAATAAACTAAAAATAAAATAATCTTCTAATAACAAACATGCTAATACGCCATCAATGCCGCATCTAGTAAAAATTACATTCATACATCCATGTTGTGTTTGGTTGACGATCGAGTTTAAGTTAAGTACTTATCTGTTTACCCACATTTTTTTTTCTTTGCTATTTTGTTTTTGTTATTTTATATACGTACATCTGTGCGCTCTAATTAATAATCTTAGTTTTAGACATTGTTTCTCAGTAAGTGAATTATGTATGCAATTCTTATGAGAAATAAAGTTGTTCTTAAACCTTAACCTTAGATCAGCGAAATTCCGGCGTGTCTACGTTTGCTCCGTCTTCCACGTCTTGAAGAAGGGCCCACAGAATTATTGTTGGCCCTGGTAAGACGGACGACCATTCAAGGAAGACTGTTCATCAGGATTAGCAATGATCGTCGGTTCTTCAACTCCTGGAATTGACAGTTCGACAGGACGAGAACTTCGTAACCTGTGTGTGCTGGATCCGGATGACATAGAAATGGGTTCAAAAATTGAGAACTACTAGAAGGGCAGACTAAAAGCTCATCGATGGTGGTGTCATCATCATTGTCTTCTTCGCCTTGTAGTACTACCATCTCAGCTGGAGCAAGTAACTGATGTCGGTTTAAGCGATTTATATTGTCAGTCCTCCACACCTGAGTCACCGTCCGATATGGTACCCTCACGTGGCGGATCAATGTATACATCGAAGCCCTGGACACCTTTCTCGTAGTCAAGTGACTCCAGGGTTTCGGTTATTCCGTTTGTACAGAGCACGTGCTGGGACTTCAAACAGAAAAAAATATGATTATAAAGCATGGTATGTGCCCAAAGGGTCGTTACCGACCCACGAAAACGTTTCGATTGATTACAATTAGAAAAATTTATTTTATTAGCTATATTTACAACTATAACTCTAAAACACATATTCAGCTTACTAAAAAAACAATTTTGATAATAAAACAACATAATATATACAAAATACTTACATTTTTATGCGCTTGGTTGCAAAACTTTTCCAGAAATTAACTAGTACGATCTTGCACTGGCACTTATCTTTTAAAGTGATTGTAAAGTAGACATTATTGAGCTGTACTTCAAAATAGTTCTTTTGACTATCGAAAGATGGTACTACAAAAAGAATTCATTCACAAGTTCGCGATCAGGGTGCATTGGAAGTATTCCACTACTTTTGGGTCGTTATCGACCCCCTGGGCATATATGGGTTAATTTGTGGACCATTTTAAAACTATCAAACAGATGAATTGCGTACTATGAATTGTACGCACATAAATTATGAATTGTCAGGTTGTGACCGTTTTACGATTTCAAATATGATTCAAAAATACCTAATATCCTATGATGATTCTGCCAAAGTGCCGTTTTACACCTTTAGATAGGTGGCTTTAGATAGGTGTAAAGCATATTTCAACGCATCTTAAAGTGAGTTCTGCGTAGAGTACTTTACTCAACGCGCTCTAGCGCTACAGCTCTTTAGCTATAACGTTACGCTGCTCGTTTTCTTGTCCCAAATCGTCCAGATTTCCATCATCAGAAAGCAAACTAACTTAGATACAGAACCCTCAAATTCAAGATCATTACGTCAATCTCGAAATCGATAAGACGGCAAACTTATACGACCTTGATCGCCTTGCCCATAACGTGCAAACTCTCCACTTTTTTATCTCCAAGTTATACTTTACTTAAAATTCCTAAGCACCGACGTTCTTAGAACACCTTAACCTCAAGGAAAAACGTGCGACCCCAATAATGATGTCAAAAAAGTTTCAGATACCCGCAAGCGAAACAAAATGTCGTTAGTAATGAGCGAACAAAAGCTTTATGTCCAAAAATGTGGACGAGGAGACGTTTCATTATGTTGAGAGATACAATACATTATCTGTTTGTAAAATAAAATGGTCTGAACCACATTTTATAAAATTTTATTATGAGATACAGATATGCTGATTCTTTTTCAGGATTTCTTTTAAAATAAACAACGTGGCGACGAACGTACGACAGTGAAAACACTGATATTTAAATTATCAAATAAATCCTACAATCGATACTAAAACAGTGTTATAGATAAAATTTTAGTGGTGATGGGCCGTCTATGCGTTTTGCCTAGCAGCCGACTGGCTACATCGTGCTAAAAGTATTTGATTTATAGACATTACAAAATTAACTCTAAAAACTGCATTACACGGAGAAAAAAATCTAGTTTAGTTTACCAGAATTTTGCGACGTTCACCTAGAAAGTATATTAGTACCTATACGTGACAACTATTCATTTTGTAAACGTTAGTAAAAATATCTAGTTTGTGATAATACTAAGATATTGTTATCTTCAACCTAATTTTCGGTAAGTACACATTCTTAGCAAATGTGTAGGACTGTGTGCAAATAGCAATGGTTGAGCTTACTGACGAAGCAAGATTTAATATAAACCGGACGAATTGTTGTCATTACTTTATGTTTTGTGACATTACAAATAGCAATGGTTGAGCTTACTGACGAAGCAAGATTTAATATAAACCGGACGAATTGTTGTCATTACTTTATGTTTTGTGACATTACAAATAGCAATGGTTGAGCTTACTGACGAAGCAAGATTTAATATAAACCGGACGAATTGTTGTCATTACTTTATGTTTTGTGACATTACAAATAGCAATGGTTGAGCTTACTGACGAAGCAAGATTTAATATAAACCGGACGAATTGTTGTCATTACTTTATGTTTTGTGACATTACAAATAGCAATGGTTGAGCTTACTGACGAAGCAAGATTTAATATAAACCGGACGAATTGTTGTCATTACTTTATGTTTTGTGACATTACAAATAGCAATGGTTGAGCTTACTGACGAAGCAAGATTTAATATAAACCGGACGAATTGTTGTCATTACTTTATGTTTTGTGACATTACAAATAGCAATGGTTGAGCTTACTGACGAAGCAAGATTTAATATAAACCGGACGAATTGTTGTCATTACTTTATGTTTTGCGACATTACAAAATATCTTTTAAGTGAACAATATTTTTACTGTTTTATCTAAAATAGTGTATCGTAATACGTACCTATCAGATTATATTACTGGAAACCGTTGTTTTTGTTCTAAATACGAGTATATTCTAACTTTTAGGGGCAAAAATATGCCTTGTACTAAAAACAATTATTCTGGTAGACGTAACCATAAAAAAGTCGTGTCCAAGTTTAGATTTTAATCTCTACTATAGAATTAATAATTGATACTGTTTAACATGTTTTTAAAAGACTTCAAAAAAAGGAGGAGGTTCTCAATTCGGTTGTATTTTTTTTTGTATGTTTGTTACCTCAGTACTCCGTCATTTATGAACCGATTCGGAAAAATCTTTTTTTATTTGAAAGTATACTTAGTATACTTCCAGATTGGTCCCATTTTCATCAAAATCCAGTTATGATGATGGGATCCATGAGGAATCGAGGGAACTCCTCAAATATTATAGGCATACATATAGCGATTTTGGTATTTTCATCAACAAATCAAGCGTTTGCATTCAGAAAGTATCATCTGGTGAAGTGGAACTGATGAAGAAGACCACAGATGGCCACGGGAACTCCTCAACGATGATAAGTATTTCACGGGTGGCGATAAGATATCTCGAATAAAATAGTAAAAGCGACTATGACGATGCTTTATATAAATGGTTCTGATGAAAATGGTATCTTCAAACCGTTCTGATTAAGAAGCCACCTGTGCTGGTAGGCATCGGAATTCAGTAATAAAACAATGTATCCTAGCCGTGTTTGGGCTTATTGGAATTGTCATGAGCTGCACTCTGGCTATAAATGATTTAATGGTAACTATATGCCACTTCAAATTGCGCTATTAGAGTTGTATGCAATTATATATTTTTGCAAAGTTTTTCTTTGAAATGACTCCTGAGATGGTCGCATAAAAATATCTTCATGTTCAGATGAGTGGCTTTTGACCTAGCTTCAATAATTTAATAAGTACGTATTTTTCCCATTTAGTACCATTATGTGGATGATGCTCTAATTTATTTAGGTATTCACATGTGTGTGGAGTAGGCACCACTAAAAAGTGTAAAATAAAAACTTTTTACAAAAAAAAAAAACAACCGACTTCCAAAAAAACACTACAAAGTGAAAAATAATTTTAATTTCGGAAGTCGGTGGAAAAAAAAAACGAAAGTAAATAAAAAACCAAAGACACCGACTTCCGAAATTAAAGTTATTTTTCACTTTGTAGTGTTTTTTTGGAAGTCGGTTGTTTTTTTTTTGTACACTAAACTTCCGTACCAGATTTTTTTAGTATTCCTTATAATGCGATTAAATAACCATAACAATAATTCTGATAGACATGACCATACCTTGTTTCTTTATAATAGAGTATTATTTACAAGTCGTTCTGGTAATTTAGTAGTATATTATTTTTTTCTCCGTGTAGACTATCAAACTGAATAACTTTTACAATGGGAACAACTCGTCAAAATATACGGAACGATTTCAAAGTTGGACCAACGTTGATACACTCCTTAAAAGTTTTTAGAGTCCAAAAAAATCAGGTGTTCCGCATATTTCGACGAGCTAAGCGAACATAAATGTAGGCTACAGCTGATTTTTAGGGTTCCGTACCCAAAGGGTATTACTAAGACTCCGCTGTCCGTCCGTCTGTCACCAGGCTGTATCTCATTCAACCGTGATAGTTAGACAGTTGTTTTCACAGATGATGTATTTCTGTTGCCTCTATAACAACAAATAATACAACAAACGTGATTTTTGCTCGTTTTTGTTCGATATCGATAACGGCAACCGGAAGACGCTTGAAATATTCGCAGAATATTTAGTTATATATTCACTTTAAAAATAAATAGTTAAATTAAAATAAAACAAATATTTAACGGGGCCTCCCATGCAACAAACGTGATTTTTTGCCATTTTTATCGATAATGCACCTACCATGTTTTGTCTCTGCATCACCCTAAGGTTGACTGGTAGAAAATGCCTCGGACATTTAGTCCGCCTTTGTACAGTATTTTTTTACTTGTGCATAAAGTTTTAATAAATAATAAATAAATTTTGGTACGGAAACCTTCGTGCACGAGTCCGAGTCGCACTTGGCCAGTTTTTTTCGCGATTTCAAAGTTGGTCCCATAGTAAAAGTTATTCAGTTCGATGATGGTCTAAAGCACTTATTAAAGTTTGTAGAGTTGATTTTTTAACACCAAAAAAGCCAAAAGCCATCAAGCCAATACATCAAGCCATCTAGTCCAAATTATCATAACAAACAACAAACGAAAATTCATGAAATGGCTAGTTATAACTAAGCACTAAGAGGTAAATTAAAATGGAAGTATGAATGGATGATGCATAACCATACCAGATTGGAAATATGTCATCCGCCCTGCATTACGAATGATAAATTCAGTTCATTCAACCAACTGAATTTCATTCCCAACGGGACTGCCAGCTAGTTTTAGCTTGTTTCATGGCTTTGACGATATAATAAACATAGTATATTATTACCTTGCTAGCGTTTAAGGTACAAAGTAGTGAAGTATTTATTTCTCATTCTGCCATATCCGTCATACTTCAGTCCAGTTAGTAGGTAACTAAACATAAAAATAATAATAAATAAATAAAAAAATTAAACCCGATTAATTTACATAGTGGATTGTGGTGTTGGGATGATGTTAAACCACTTAATTAGTTCACAAGCAAAAAAACTAATGCCACATTATTATCTACGCCTTACATGTCAATGGCTAGAGTCAGGAGTAAACTCTCTCAACACTTCATAAACACTTTCTGGTTATAGAAAACTAGACTTACACCAGCTACTTCTTGTAAACTAATATTAAAGAGAAACAAAATTGATTTTTTTGGGTGTTTGTTTGTTACGCTTTCACTGCTAAATGGCGCTACCGATTTATTTTGAGTTTGGTATGGGGATACATTGTACCCTGGTTATGGACATAGGCTACTTTTTAACGACAGATCACGCGGGCGAAGTCGCGGGCGGAAACCTCGAAAATTCCCGGAAAAATCATTCTAAAGGCTCTTACAGACAGAGGCGATATCGTGAGCGATATTGCGATATTATCGCGTCGCAACACCGCTACGCGACACTTCGCGACGCGATATCGCCTCTGTCTGGAAGAGCCTTAATATTGGTTTGTTTTACGTCAAAGTTGATCATTCAAAGATCGTGAGTGCGCTACTTTATAGGAGCCTTTTCTTTCTCTGTCTCGGTTTTTAACAAAGACAACTCTCAATTATTTTTGTTATAACCAGCAAAGCTCTAATCTGTACAATCTGTCCAATAAAAGTTGTGAAAGCAAACATTTTTACTGTCACGTTTTAATTTGCGAGTTAAAAAGGGTACAATAAGGAAGGTATTGTAGATAAAACGGCTTTGAAGAATCTCTTCGCGCCCCCAAGTAACGATTGCAGTCCTATCTGCCAAACAAACTGTAATAACAAGCACACCTTAGCACGCCTGTGATAAATCCTTAGTGTATGGTGTAAGGAATAAGCTTTATTGAAAGAAAAACGGTTTTGGATGGATGGAGGATGGTTGTCTGAAGGACTAATCAGTTTGTGTGAGCTCAGCTTTATAATAAGTTATCTAACGAAAGTTTTATGAGATTCTTCATCATAGAACATTTTTTTAATTAAGTTAAGTGGTATTTGACTAAACCAACAATAAAAACTAGCATGTATTTACGAGTATTCGATAGATCGAACGACATTTTTAGGGTTCCGTACCAAAATGGTAAAAAAGGAACCCTTATGGTGTCACTCAGTCTGTCTGTCTGTCTGTCTGGCTGGATATCTCAATAACTACTGATGCTATCAACTTGAAATTTAGAATAGTTTTAGATGACGTTGACCCAACTATTTTGCAAATAAGAAAGAAATTAAATTTTTTTTTTTTTTTTGCAACAGGGACTGAACGGGTGTCTTAAAAATCAAAGTGGTTCTACAAGAGCATGTGGGGTATCATATGAAAGAGCGCTGTTTGCACATTCTCAAACATTTTTTTTCTTTTTTTTAGGTCGTATATTTTTGGACTTCTGATGCAAAATGTAAAAAAAAAATACCGTTCCCCCCCCCCCCCCCCCCCTTATCTCCGAAGTTTGCAAAGAAAAAAATCTGAAATAATTCTATGTGATAGAAGTATAAGTAAAGATTACAGGAAAAATAAAACGATGTCTCTAAATAGCACAGTTTTTCAGAAATCGGAACGGAACCCTCGGTGCGCGAGTCCGACTCGCTCTTGACCAGTTTTTTTTTGTTTATTACTTAAGAATGTTTTTATTTTTTTTAAGTTTCGTGTACAGTGTTTTTTTAAGAAATAAATTATATACACGAGAGATGTCATAAAGATGAAGTTTCCTAGTAACAATCTGAATTTATGCCCAATTGATGGCAATAGACTCGCCCCCTATTAAATAGGATTTAAACATAACTGGCGAAATATGGGTGTACTGTAGGCACACCTCTGGGCCGGGGCGTAACTCCGCTGCCGCGAGAAATCACGGTACAGCGGACAGAGCTCCGGCGGGATCTCATGGCGGCATGGAGAGCGCGACTGTCGCAACCCAGCGCTGGGCACGCCACAATTGCGGCGATAAGTCCCCTCTTTGAGGAGTGGTTAGAGAGGCGCCACGGCGTCCTCACCTTCCGCCTGACGCAGGTCCTCACCGGACACGGTTGTTTCGGGAGGTTCCTGTTTCGCATAAGGCGGGAGGAAACGCCCGGGTGTTACCATTGTGTGGATCGCCCGGAGGACACGGTGGAGCATACAGTGGAGGTCTGCCCGGCTTGGGCAGAGCACCGCCGTGTTCTCACGGAGGCGATCGGCGGCGGCGATCTCTCGCGTCCGAGCCTGGTTCAGGCCATGGTGCGGAGCGAGAGTGCATGGGAGGCCGTCACCTCCTTCTGCGAAGCAGTGATGCTCGCGAAGGAGGAGGCGGAACGCGTGAGGGAGAGGCAGCCACACGCCCTCAGTCGCCGCAGGAGACGCCCTGGGCGGCGGGAATCGCGGGGCGATTTCCGGCCACCGTAGGCGCGGGCCTGCGGACGGTGAGTAGCGGGTAGCTGCGGCTACCTGAAGGTCATTGCTGAGAGGGTAGAAAGTCCTCTATGGAGGCAGTGGATACGCATCCACGTTAGATAATAGTTCCCATTGTATATACTAACATTTATTTTTAAGTTCTTTTACATGTATTTACTAACACTATATGGACACCTTTAGTCTGAAATAAAGAAATTGAATTAAATTGAATTGAATTGTAGCTCGCCGTCCGGTAAGGACCAGGCCCGAGTCGACGGCGCGTTGTGTTCCACGCGCGCCTCAAAGAGATGTCAGCAAGTGACGGGGTCCAATAGGGCCGACGCCGCTGGGGTCACGGATTGTCCGAAGGGGTTACCGCGGCCCTGGCATAGGCAACTGAAGGAACACGGGTGGGTTTTAGTCAGTAAAAGTCTGACACGCCCTTCCGCTCCACCCAGAGCGGGAGAAGTTATTTGATGATTTCCCACCCTCAAAAAAAAAAAAAAAAAGGCACACCTCTGGGCTCTGACGAACCCTTAGGGGCTAATAGGCGTGGTTTTCTGTTTAAAAGAAGAAAGCTGCACCCTAATTGCGTAAAATACTATCAATCGGAATCGGTTTCATTTCTTTCCGTTCCGATCCTATGCGATGTGAGCCATTTGGTTAAAATCATCCTTTAGTCAAAAGTGTTCAGCAATCAGATAAATGTGAATAGGATTACTACTAGTTACTTTGTCAAAATATAATTTTTATCAATTTAAATATGTCTCTTTTATTTTTCCGTCGAGTGGACTTCATGTAAATTGTGTAAAGAATTAAGTATCAGCATCTATTTTTGTTCAAATCACAATACATCTTACTCTAAATTATCAAGTTCATTACCAAGCTTGACGATTACCTACACTTACACCAAAACTATACTACACTTATACCTTTGTATTCGAAATACCATTTTACGTAGACAAGATCTCCAATTTAGTTTAAACCTACATTAAAACTAAACAATAGATAATTCAAACGGTAAACAGTGAAAGATCCTAAACCAACACAACTATTCAGAACTACAAAATTCAGGTAACCTTATCTAATCAGATCGTTGATGAGACTAACAACTGTTAACTTATATTTAAATTCCTTCGAATCGTCCTAAATAAACTTGTTAAATAATTACTTTATTATTCTAAGTTTGTTTAGAGAGCCTTCATTCAAATGTTGTTTACATCTTTTGTTTTTGCGATGTTGGTTTCGGCATCCAGTCTAACCAGATGCTGAATACCAACACTTCACATGGAGTGACTGCCTATCTGACCTCCACGACCACAATAGTTACTGGGTAATACGATATCCCTTGGTACTGGTGGACTGCTTGTCAAACTTTTGGACTTCGACTGTCAAAGATCTAAGAATGACAGCCGGGCTTAGAGGGCTTTCCGAGGCACGGAGGGGTCTCGATATACAGGGTTATTGGTAAAACACCCGCAACCTCTTAAGGAGTCATTGTACTCATCATTATGAACAACTTTTATTATGGGACCAAACCTGAAATCGCGAAAAAAAAATCAGCTGCTCCCTACACTTTGACGAGTTTGATTTAGATTAAATGTACTGAACAGCTGATTTTTTTTTCGCGATTTCAGGTTTGGTCCCATAATAAAAGTTGTTCATAATGATGAGTACAATAACCCCTTAAGAGGTTACTGGTGTTTTACCAATAACCCTGTATAAGGTGTATCTATTCATACACGTAAATCTTTTAAGGGGTCATTGTACTCATCATTATGAATAACTTTTACTAAGGGACCAAACCTGAAATCGCGAAAAAAAAATCAACTGCTCCCTACATTTTGACGAGTTTGATATAAGTAGATAAAATAATGTACTGAACGGCTGATTTTTTTTCGCGATTATAGGTTTGGTCCTATAGTAAAAGTTGTTCATAATGATGAGTATGTAAGAGATTTCGTGTATGAATTGATACACCTTATATAATGGATGGTCACCTTTGATCGACCCGTGCGGCTGTTATTATTTCGTCACGAGCCCCTTCTGTTTTTCCGATCAGTATGAAAATAATATCATCTGCCTATAGCTAAAGGACACACGTGCTCGTTTTATCTCCAAAAAATGGTATTGACAATGAAGGATCGATTATTTCAATCCATTTGTGTCAATACAAACAGAAAAATGTATTATAGGGAAATGATATGAAAACACTCAGAGTTTTAATCTCTGTTGAACTTTAGCCTAATTAGCCATAACGAAATGTCACCATCTAACTATATCTATAAGTACCTACATGTTTTAAATTGTAGTCACTTTTCGCATTTGTCTGTGATCAGTTGGTTCTTTCAAATTACACAATGAGATTTTGATGCGATTTTCACCATCATTTAGATCATTTACTCCGGAAAGTTTATAATATTGTATAAAAAATTCATATATAAGTCAATGTATTAATAGTTAATTATGCAACTGACGTATAATAAGGGGTATTAAAACACGAATGTGGGTTTATCACACGAGGCGAAGCCGAGTGTGATAATAGTATCACATGAGTGTTTTAATACCTAATTATGTACACTTGCATACAAGACTTTATCTACATCCATGTTATCAATCCTCTATAAAAGGTTCTGAAACAGTTTTTTGCAATACTAATACTCGAGTTGCATTATGAAATTCAGTACAACATTAAAACACCCGTTTGGATGCTATTATTGTTACCATGGTTACTATGACACTGGCTGTTTTAATGTTGGCAATAAGCTAACTGTTTCAGAAACTTTTATAGAGGATTTATAGCACGGGTGTAGATAAAGGTACTTATAGCACAGAAATCTTAATGTTTTGATAATATTGCATCCGTCTGTAACCTGTGTTCTAAAATGCACATTAATTAACAATAAAGCTACTGGCACATGCTACAGTCTACATATAGGTTACGAACGACGACGGTTATTGATAATATTCATATAATAGTTATGGTGGTGCACTTTTTATTAATCATATTACGCTTAGGGGGATGCGCTTAAGTAACCCGCGAAATTCAAATTTTCTTACGTTTTTTGCAATTTGCAGGTCAGTGTCAGGTTGTATGTTGATTAAAATATGATTATAAAGCAATGTCAGAAATGTTAAAACAAACAGAGCAGCGTATGAGAAATCACGAAACCAACTTAATTCTAAATGTTCCCATCACTTGCACCCTCTGAACTTCAGGTTAGAAGACAATTGCAATCTTATACAAAGTATACGGAGTTCGTAGCAATAAGAAGCATTGAGTGAAAGGGTGGGTACACGATAAGATTTTGTTCTGCCGCGACGACTGTTTTAAGACCACCGCTTTCAGCCGGCAACAATATTGTCTGAACGAACCACGTCATCAAATTGCCCGAGATAATACGCTTTGAATAAAAAAAGACAATAGGTATATCTTGAAAGAGGTCTAAGGAACTTTCATGGTTTCAGAGTTGTTCGAGAAGACGATATTTTTACTGGATATTTTTCCCATTGTCTGCTTTCTTCTGCTACGGACTCAATTGCCGCACAGGATAGTGTTATTAAGTCAAATTATGAACATGAACACTGAGCATTAAAATTATTTCTATAACATGACTCTCAAGAAGTTACAGTCTTACAGTAGTATTAGGAAAACTTAGCAAAACGACTTTAAAAATCTCAGGTTGCTAAAATGGATACACCTCGCACTCAGCTAAATGTGATTTCCTTAACATAATTTCAATAAAATAAAAAAAAATCTTGATTGCAAGGTAAGCAAAGTCTAAGTTAAAGAACGAATCGAGAAAGGTAGGTCAAAAAGTCAAGTATTCTACTCACCAAGAAAAGTAAAGCCCCGCCAAGTCAGATTGGCATCGCTTAAAAATAGCCTCTGTTAGTGAACCCGCAGTATATCATACGTGAAGTTTTAGCTCAGTATGCACGGGCCATATCTCAGTGTCTGCGTAAGTAAGGGATGCAGGAAAACAACGGCTATAGAATATAATAATGTAAGTTGGCAAGGCAGAGAATTTTGCTTCTCCAGCCAAAGCTTATATAGGAGGGCCGTATATTGTTGTGGCTTGTTGTTTCATAGTTTACTAGAGTTGGGTTAAAAATAAGCCAGCAGTATAACCTTTGTGGGTTTCATATAAAGTTGTAAACGTTTTCTTAGAATGGTTTTTAGAAGATAATAGCGTTCCTTACTGTTCGTTTATGACAGTTGCTTCCGTGAATCGCGATACTATCGTCAGCATTCAAATAGATAGTTAAAATACTCTTTATTAAATAATAAATTATTATTTAGCGCTGTCATCAAGGAGGTATCCTTGAAGACATCGCTAATGAGATAAGAAAATAGGTCAAACAAGACTTAATGTACAAAATAGACATCCTTGCATGCTGCAATCTCTTTTCCGTTTGCTAAGAAGAGTAATTACACAATGGCATTACCTAGCTATATTCCCTCCCTTTTTATCTCAATGTAAACTTGTAAACCAATGGAAGTTTACGAGCTGATAACTATGATATACGATCAATTCCAGTTTGATTTCACACGCCGGAACGATGTTTCGCATATAGATTTGAATTGGTTTGTGTAAGCAATCGCTAATGCTCTTGGCATTCGCAATTGCCAAATGTAGTGTTAGTGCGTTGTGTTATTATGGTGTTCTGGAATACCACTTATGTATATAATACAAATATAGAAGTTTGTTTTGAAATATAAACTCACGTATCATTACGCTGAACAATCGTTCTAGTTTTTGGAAAAATTCTGGAAACATAATTAACCACTTTAGCCGAAATTATGACTAAATGTAACAGTGGAAGACTAATTAAAGCATAATTTCTGAATTAACTTTTAATTAATTTATTTATAGTTTTGTTTTTAAACCACACTTTACAGAAAATTATGACTTTATTGTTAACTAAAAATATGCGAAAAGACATTGTTGAGCGGTTCGCAATAACAATTTTTTGTGTTAATTTAAAACTTTGTTAAGCACATTCAAGTGGGGTTGCCATAACGAACAACACTGAATAATCCTCATCAGAATAAATATTTTAGTAACCTCTCGTGTACGCAGAGTGAATCAATATTGTTTCATCGTATTTTTGGATGAGCAGCGTGCCTACAAGTTGTGAGTGTTTTTGATTACGCCCAGCGCCGTCGGAGCCGGATTAAGCGTCGATTTTTACGCTAAAATTTCTGTTGCCAGCTGTTAAAATATAGCTGTACAAGTACTTTTTTTTTTTGGTTGCTTTGTTTTTAAATGTTATAGGAAATCTAAAAGATTTCAAAGGAAGGTCTCAAATTCAAACAAAGTCAATTAATTCATCCTAACTAACCATAACCATATTAGCTTTGTATAAATGTATCTAAAACGTTTCAATTACGAATATTTTTGACACATTGACAAAGCTGTTTCATGCTTTTCACGACCTTTTACAGAAATACAACACACTTCGTCGAAGACTTTTTTCGTGTTTTATTTTAATTTACTTATTTTTACCAACTGAATCTTTCAAACGTATCCAAGTACTCCTTACAAACATACAGTGGACTCCAAAGCCAACTTGATACGACAAATGGGATGTCTACCCGTTCCGCGCAAGTGAGCATACCAATCTACGGGCAAAACCGGTCTTGCAGTCACGTCACTCGGCCGAGAACGCAAGTTTTTTAACCGGTCTATCCGCTTAGTCAACGAGGATTACGTATCCGGAAAAGTTCCGGGCCGTTCCAAGCCTATGCAGCCGCACATCAAAGAGATGTGCACTTAATAATTCGGGCCCGACCGAGATTTATACGGGACACAAACAACATTATGAATGTTTTGTAAAGGAACACGTCTTGTAAAATAGTATTCGATAAAGTTTGCAGCAGTGGGGAAGTTCTGCGAGGAATTTCAATAAGGTCGCGTTAACTGATAGTTCGGATATTAGATTCGAAATAAGATCTATGTGAGCTCGGCAAATCAGATTAGAATGGCGAATGTGCCGCTTTTATGTAAATGTACCACGAAATAGTGCTTGTTATTGTTTTAGGGCGATGTTACACACCACTCTGAACGGTTTTTTTTTGCAATATTTGTACATTTGCTGTCAATAATTACTACATAATCAGCCTATAATGTTCCCACTGCTGGGACACAGGCTCGGTGAGAGGGAGTGGGCCGTAATCCACCACGCGGGCCAGTGCGCGTTGGTAGATGTCACATGTCTTCGAATTCTTGGTTCTGCGACATGCCGGTATCCTCACGATGTTTTCCTTCACCGTTTTGAGAGCAGCGGTGATGAAATAATTTACACAAAGTAAAGCGCCTGCCGGGTTCGAACCTACGACCTACAACTCGTAAGTCGCGGTCAATACCACTGGGCCGCCACTGCTCTCAATAATTACTATAAAGAGGTACCTATTTGTGAGTTTGCATGTAGGATGTAATCTTCGGAACTGCTGATCCGATTCCGAAAATTCTTTCACTAATGGGAAGCTATCAGTAGTGCCAACTGTCATCCTAACAAAACATTATGAGGCTGGCCGCATACGTTCGGTTTCTTATTTAGGTTTCCTGATCAGGAATTCAGATTCGGAGACCCGGATGCACTGAATTCCGTTCGGAAAATATAAGAACGTTTGCACGCATTCAAATGCGTGCATTCGGGTCTCCAAGTCTGAATTCCTGATCAACAAAGAAACCGAACGTCGCGTCGTAGTGAGTTGGTTTGTTTGTTACGCTTTCACGCTAAAACGGCCGAATGGACTTGGATGAAATTTGTCACATGAGACCATGACCTGGAGAAGGACATAGGCTAGTTTTCATCCTGGATCGCAGACGGAGTCACGGGCGTCAGTATATTCTAAGCGGACGAAAGGTAATGTACAATATAAGTATAATACCTATTAAATATGTATAATTGGACCCAGTTGTGCCAAAATGATCCAACACACAAATTCACTATTAACTTTGATATCAAACAATGCTCATATTTTTTTATTGCAACTAGTAAGAATAGCTTTTCATTGATCATTAATTGTATTAAAAGAACCATTACCGAACCGTTTGCAGCCAGCTTACTATAGTGATGAGTGTTAAATTAATAAAGTTTTGATTTAATTAAGTGTTTAAATCCGAGTGCATGGCACGGAATGGTAGCGAGTTAGTAAATGCGAGGGGAGATCTGACGCCGCCTTAAGACCTTACCAGTAGCAACTTCCAACTGAATGGCAGTGTATTTATAAGACAAGCGTAAGTACGCGGAAGTATTGATTTTTCTCCGATAAACGTAAGAACGGCGTTTAATTTGCTTTTTACCAAATTTTATTTTGTTTAGTTAAGTTAGGTAATATAATGTTTAGGGTTCCGTATTTAAAAAAGAGAACGCGTGTATTATTTTTTTTGGTTGAAATATTTTTCTTATCTTAAATTAACATTACTTATAATATTCGTGAGAGGAGCTCGTGGCTAAGTAATAACAGCCACACGGGTCCATCATCAGGTTAAGCTACGCTTGCCATAGTTGGTCCGTGGATGGGTGATCTTTTCATATACCGAGACTCCTCCGTGCCTCGGAAAGTCGTTGGTCCCTGCGGCTGTCATTCGTGGATCTTTGACAGTCGTTACGGGTCGTCAGAAGCTCGAAAGTCTGCAGTCGCTACATATAAAATACTGGTATTCAGCTATCAGCTGCATCCGGTTAGACTGGAAGCCGACCCCAACATAGTTGAGAAAAGGCCAGGCAGATTGATTGTAAAAATATCATATTATAACAAAAAGTTTTGGTTATCGAGTAAATGTTGCGCAATATTCGTGAGGCGCTCTATAAATATCTTCAATACTCTAAGAAGCGAGGACTTAGTTAATTTTATGCTGTTCACGGCTACTTTAATTTCTCGCTTCGCTGATAATTCTGGCGTCGGCAACCATGGAGAAAATCTGGGCAAAAGTTCAGTCCACGATATTATTTAAATGCAGACGATGTACACTGTGCGCTTTCATATTTTATTGCGTCTGCTTTTCTGGAGAACTACACGGCTACTCGAATGAACAACAAATACTTTAGAGTTTGTGTTCATCCATTTTAAACGTTTAATTTTATACTTCGTCTTGTTTGTAAATACAAATTGGCTTTTTATTGTGTAACTGCGTCATTTTCAGACACTTGGCACTTGGATGGCTTGACAGGCATGACAGCCCAATAAAGCTTGTTCACTTCAAATTCAATGTCATTGCATAAAATACTAGCGGACCCGAGAGACGTTGTCCTGTCTGATCGATCCTAGAAACCGATTGCAGCGGCACCAACCGGGTCCAATTATGTTTTGAAATCATCCAGGAACCCATTGAAATGTACACACAAAATTTCATCTAAATCGGTCCTGCCATTTAGGAGAAGTCAGGTGACAAACACGTACAGAAGAATTGTAGGTATATAATAAGATTATGCGTCATACAAGATGGAGACGGCGATTCAACCATAAATTAAACTGCGTAGAGCTCGTCTAAGCTGAAATGACGCTCCCCACAACCGCCTTTATTAGTGGGGCGCGTACTCTACGCACGTACTGTAATCGCCACGCAAATTGTCAAAAAAGTGGGGACGCGCAGTAATCGATTTATTGGTATCCTGTTGCGTGATTTTTCGCGTACTTGCGCAGACTTATCTTACAACTTGTTTGGCTGCTATTGTACTTAAACTAATTTAAATAGTGGGACGCGTCATTTCAGCTTACCTATATGTACTGACGTTCCCAGTTTGCATACGAAAATTCAATCAAATAAGTACAAATAAGTAGTTTAGTCACTGTAGCTGATCGGAAACAGCAGACTTTTTCAAACATGGAGCGGACTGTGTGAGTCGCCTCCATGTTTGAAAAAGTCTGCTTTTATGGTTCCGTACCAAAATGGTAAAAAGGAACCCATAGGGTGTGACTCTGTCTGTCTGTCTGTCACAGCTGGATATCTCAAGAACTACTAATGCTACCAACTAGAAATTCGGACAGTTTTAGATGACGTTTACCCAACTATTTTGCAAATAAGAAAGAAATATATATATTTTTTTTAGGGACAGGGACACATTCTTAAACATTTTTTTATTTTTTTTTAGGCCGCATAGTTATCGAGTTTTAATGAAAAATGTAAAAAAATTACCGGTCCCCCCTTATCTCCGAAGTTTGCATAGAGAAAAATCTGAAATTATTCTATGTGATAGAAGTTTATGTAAAGATTACAGGAAAAATTAAACGATGTCTCTAAATAGCATGCTTTTCAGAAATCGGAATGGAATTAACCCTCGGTGCGCGAGTCCGACTTGCTCTTGACCGGTTTTTATTTATTTCGTTGTTAGGATTTATTTCATAGTTTCAAAATAATTATTTATGCATTAGTATTGTGCATGAGTATGAGTATGCATGAGTCGCTTATGCGTAAATATTCTTTGTCAGTGTTTTCATTTATTGTCGTATTATCGTCTCCATATTGTATAGGTACCGGTTTTTGTTTTAGCCACAGTTGTATTCGGAAAGTAAAATTGTACATTATCATCATCATCATCATCTGCTTAACCTTTTCCCAACTATGTTGGGGTCAGTTTCCAGTCTAACCGGATGCAGCTGAATACTAGTATTTTATGCTGAGCGACCTCCACAATCCAGTTACTGGGTATACGTTACGCCTTGGTAATACTGGCTGTCAGACTTTCAGAAATTAAATAAATAGTAGATATTGCCCCATATTATTAACTACATGACTGAATTGGGAGTAATCCAATTCCGGGTTAATTTTGACTTTGAAAAGTAAAGGTCCAGAAAAAACAGTGGAAAGGAAAATGTGGAAGCCATTTCTGAGATTTTACTCGCACCCTTCTTCCACATGATTTAACTTCATTAAATATGCCTGCTTATAAAAAGGTCAGCCGTCTTTTGTTCCATAGGTACTTACCTAACCGGGAATATTTGTTAGGATTTTTGAAGACTTTCAGTTTAACAAATTTAGTTCGGCTTGAGAATGGTAAGTAGGATTGTTTTTTTTTTGTTTGCGTGTGTTTTCCCGATGCTGGCCAAAGGCCTCCCTTTTTTAGGGTTCCGTACCTCAAAAGGAAAAAACGGAACCCTTACAGGATCACTTGTTTGTCCGTCTGTCTGTCTGTCTGTCTGTCAGTCTGTCAAGACCGTTTTTCTCGGGAACGCGTGAAGGTATCAAGCTGAAATTAATGTCAAATACGTAGGTCTATGGTCCCTTGAAGGCCTAAAAAGATCAAACTTCTAAGTCAACGCAATAAAAAATACGGCCATTTATGCGACATTTTTTGATACTTGCAAGTAAATCAAAACCTATAGGGTACTTCCCGTCGTCCTAGAATCATGAATTTTGGCAAGAAGCAAGGTCTCACAACACAAGTAAAGGAAAAAGTCCGAAAATTGTTAATTTGTAATTCTATCACATAAAAAAATATTTTCAAAGTTGTCAGTCTGTCAAGACCCTTTTTCTCCGGAACGCGTAAAGGTATCAAGTTGAAATTAAAATAAAATACGTAGGTCTATGGTCTCTTGAAGTCTTAAAAAACTCAAGCTTCTAAGCCAACACAATAAAAAAATACGGCCATTTTGCGTCACATTTTGATACTCGCAACTGTCGCAAGTAAATCAAAACCTATAGGGTACTTCCCGTTGACCTAGAATAATGAAATTTGGCAAGAAGGAAGGTCTCCCAGCACAAGTAAAGGAAAAAGTCCGAAAACTGTGAATTTGTAATTTTATGACATAAACAAAAAAGTTAAGAAAGAGTGTTAAGTTTGTTTTTGGGATAAATTCGTTTCAACTACGGAACCCTGCATTGTGCGTGGTCCGACACGCACTTGGCCGGTTTTTTTCTTCTAAAATTCTCTTTTTTTCTTCTAAAAGTCTTGTGCGAGCTCTGGCTGTTTATCAGATCATCACATCACCTTCGCCGTGGTCTGCCTGGACGGCGATGTCCTCCCTCAAGTGTCCAGTGAGTGACGATCTTTGCCCATCTCTCCGGGTACATTCATGTGACATGTCCAGCCCATTCCTACCTCAGCCTGGCCGTTTTAGGAATTTCAAATATAATAGGAATAAGATGTGTGTTCAACTGTTTGGGAAGTCGTCGAAGCAACAAATTCTTTTTACAACAAATCAAATCAAAGGCACAAATTACACACAATTTTCTATACTTTTTGAAGTCGTTTTTATGAGATTGACATCCCAGTTCTCAAGAATCCTACTAATATTATAAATGTGAAAGTTTGTATATTTGGATGTGGATGTTTGTTACTCAATCACGCAAAAATGGCTGAACGGATTTGTATGAAATTTGGTATACATATAGGTGGTTTATAACCTGGATATAGGATGGACATAGGATACTTTTCATCCCGTGGGATAATTTCCGACATTCACGCGGGCGAAGCCGCGGGCAACAGCTACTCTCACATAAACGAAAGTAACGTCAATGCTATATTATACAACGTGTCGTTTTGCATCCTCGTCAAATTTAAGGATGGACCATCAAACCGAACAACTTTTTCCATGGCACCAACATCGTAATCGCGAAAAAATAATCAGCCGTCCTTCCATACATTAGCGTCGAGTAAGTGTTGAAGTTTTCTATGGGACAGTTGAAATTTTTGTCGCGATTACGATGTTGGTCCCATGGAGAAAATTGTTTGGTTTGATGTTCTGTATCACACCCTGAAATTTGACGAAGATGCAAAACAACACGTTGTACAGACTGGAGCCTGCAGGTCAAGCCACCCGAAACTGTCAAATTTTCCCGATCAACCTTGAACCTAATGCTTTAGCGATAAAGATGAAAATCTATTAAAGAAATTTGACAGATTGTAGTTGACATGATTGACAGGTTGATGTGCTGGCGTCTGTACCTAATCTGATTATTGAATCCAAACCGCTTAAATAAATCATGACCAAAAAATATGTATAGTACTTCTGATAAATAAGTATAAATATAACATTTAGGTACATGAAAAACAACATTGTACAGACAGTGTCCATAAGATTTTTTAAACTGACAAAGCACATACCTACTTTTAAAGAAGTAGGTACAAAAGAACATAAACCAATTAAGGCGAAAGCGCCAGGGTAGCCCGCGAAATTCAAAATTTCTTACGTTTTTTGCAATATGTAGGTCAGTGTGAGCTTGTATGTTGATTAAAGTATGATTCGCGGCCGTAGCTAATATGGCTTTACAGAATTATAATCATTAGAATCAGCAATACAACTCCATAAGTTAGCATTTACCTCAAACCTCATGATTTCATGAAATCGCTACATTTGAGGTAAATGCTAACTTATGGAGTTGTATTGCTGATTCTAATAATTATAATTCTGTAAAGCCATATTAGCTACGGCCGCGAATCATATTTTAATCAACATACAAGCTCACACTGACCTACAAATTGCAAAAAACGTAAGAAATTTTGAATTTCGCGGTCTACCCTGGCGCATCAACCTTAACGAATAAAAATTCCAAAAGAATTTAGTAAAAGGTTGGACATCATCTTCCCTTATAGGTAGCTATTAAGACAGCAACGACACCAACAACAGCAACAGCAACACAGGAACAGCACCTCACAGCAACGTACAGCAACTAATTAGTTCTGAGGCATATGATGCTGTGACGTCACACGAATGCCTTACAAAAAGATGCAAGTTGAACATGCGAGTATGGACATACCTTATCATGTCCAAAAAATAAACGTAACCGCTTTCGGTTAGGTTCATACACACCGGCGGACTTTACTTTGAAGTATTTTAAGACTGCCAAAAAATACGACGAGCACGTTATGTAGAAGTGTACGCACACCATTAATCTCCTTCAAAATAAAACGTCCGCTTTGATGTTCCAGCTGAAAAGATACATTATCCTATAATTGGCATGATCATCCTTATGTACGTACAGCTAACAGATGTATTTTTTCATTATTTTTTACCGAAATTTGTTTCACTGCAAAGAATTATGAGTACTTATCTAAGTAGATTTTTTTTTGGAGCCTGTCGCTAAGTAATAACAGCAGCACACGATTAATCAGGTAAAGCTACGCTTGACGCGGTTGGTCGTGGATGGGTGACCATCTTTTCATACCAAGACCCCTCCGTGCCTCGGAAAGCACGTTTTAAGCCTTTGGTCACGGCTGTCATTCGTCTCATTCGTCTGGCGGAAAAAACCACTGACGGGAAGTGTCTGACACTATTTATTATTAATTATTAACAATATTCTGTAAAACATACATAAAAATCAGCAGTCAGACTTTAAGAGAAGTGAGTAATATTTGCTACGTAACTTTAGTACCTGATACCTGAAAATTGGCCGTCGGAACAAGCCAGCAGGTAAAGAAAGAAAGAAAGAAAAATATTTTATTTGGGACACTTACAGGAAGTACAGTTTAGAAGGAACTTAAAAAAGTAACAAAGTAAACATTAAAAAGCAAAAAAAAAAGTAAAAAAATAAATAAAAAAGACCTGTGCGAGGCCAGAAAGGCTCCCATCTCAGCATAAAGCTGCGATATTTAAATTAAATCTCAAGGGTAACAAAATGAAATAAAATACAAATAACATAAAAGTGTACAAAGAAAATAAAAAACCAAAACCGTAATTTATAAGTGCAGTGATTGCCCGACGCCCGACGCTCCAACCTCACTTGTCCATGCTATAGACTATTGTCTATATATAATCTGTGACAAATTGACATTTAGACAAGCGATGACAGATGAGACGCGGGCGCAGGCGACTTTCTGTCAGGTATGCGTACGTTCAAAGTACATACGAACACTACTCTATCCCATACATTTTGTTAATCAGAAAGTAATGAAGGTCTGGCGGCCCTGGGATCTTGCTATATTAGTTACTAGCCACATACTAAACATTAAAAGCTAGCCAACAAGTCACAGCCCAATTCAAAATTGATTGACATTAACACTGTTATTTACGTCACCCGGATATCCCATAACTATGACGCTTTTATTTTAATATGCCATAAAACTTTTTGAATCCAACACCTCAAACATTGTAGCAAACATTCATGTCTGTTTAAAACCCCACTGATCTCACCCATAAATCTGCCTAGCCTTTTCCCAACTATGTTGGGGTCGGCTTCCAGTCTAACCGGATACAGCTGAGTACCAATATTTTACATGGAGCGACTGCCTATCTAACCTCCACAACCCAGTAACTAGGTAATACCCCTTGGTAAGACTGGTTGTCAGACTTTCGGGCTTCTGACGACCCGTAACGACTGTCAAAGATCCACGAATAACAGCCGGGACCAACGGCTTAACGTGCTTTGCGAGGCACGGAGGAGTCTCGGTATGTAAAGATGGTCACCCATCCACTGACCAACCCCGGCTCGCGTAGCTTAACCTAATGGATCGACCCGTGCTGCTGTTATTACTTAGCCATGAGCTCCTGATCCTCTGTCCACTGATCCACCCACTGATCTCACCTAAGATAATGAATAACCAAAACAAGTCATCATCTGCCTAGCACTCTCCCAAATATATTGGGGTTGGCTTCTAGTCTAACCGGATACAGCTGCATTCCAGTATTTTACATAGAGCGACTCTCAATCTGACCTCCACAACCCAGTTACTGGTAATACGAAGACTTGGGCTTCGGACTACCCCGTAACAACTGTCAAAGATCTACGAACGACAGCCGCGAAAAGTACTTTCCGAGGTACGGAGGGGTCTCGATATGTAATGAATGTTCACCGCGGCAAGCGTAGCTTAACCTTTAGTCAATCCGTGCAGCTGTAACTATTTAGTCTCGAACCTCACGAACCAAGACTCGATACAATATAAATTCAACGTCAAATAAAAACTGCGGACTGGGAGTTCCGTACAAAATACTAAATCAGAGTGGCTTAGTTGTTATGAAGATGGGATCGGTGTAATAACAGTAAAAGTCGGGTAAACGCAAAGTTAATGCGTGCCCATATACGAAACAGTGTTTTAACGGCATCATTCGTTTGTGGCCGAACCCTAAATATTGGCCGTACTTAGTAAGCGGGATTCGGAAATCCCTATTTCGCTGATATCGGTATGATAGTTATGGATTATGCGCCATGATTCTAGTCTTCTTTTTATTATTTTTGTGTCGATGGTGCATATTTTTTATTTTTAATCAATGTAAAATATACCTTGTGGGCATAGACGTATAAAAAAAGGAGGACTCCGCGCCACGCATATCGAAAGTGAAGCACCGTACCGATCAATGTGTGCGAGATTTGAGTACCTGCAAAGACGCCGTCGCTCGTGTGATCGTGTCACGTAATAGCGGCCGGTCGGCATACTATGATGTAAATGTGTGCGTGAGGCGTGTTTGTACAAACGGACCGGCCATACTTACTGTGCTTCACTTTCGATATACGTGACGCGGAGTCCTCCTTTTTTTCTAAGTCTATGCTTGTGGGTTACCTCAACTACGCACGTATTCTGTTACAGTTGTTTTATCTCACGAAAGCGGGCGAGCCATACTTGTATGTCTAAATGTTATTTGCACATTGTCTTTGTGTGCGTAAGCTCGGGAGCGCGCTACCTGCAGGTAGGTACTCGTACGCACACTAGAGCGCGTGTCTATACGCTTTACATCTACAAGTATGGCTCAGCCCTTTCGTGAGATAAAAACAACTGTAGGTACTGGGCTGATTTCATTCACGCTGATTCCTTCACCACGTAAATCGGTTTTGTTACTTTACTAGCTATGGTCATTATCATAAACAGGGTGTAAGTGTAAACAGTGGCAATATTTTAAGGGGTCATTGTACTCATCAGTATGGACAACTTTTACTATAGGACGAAGAACCCTTAAAAGGTTGATTGCCACTGTTTACATGTACACCCTGTATACCGTATGACTTTTTTTACCGTCTCGAAAAAAATTGGGTATATTAGGTAAACGGAGTAGAAGCCTATGGCAAGCCTAATTTTTTTTTTTTTCCAAGAAAAAAAATCAAAAATTCGAAACATAATTATGCAGGCTGCATATGATTTGAATTTCGATATTTTTAAACGATTTATTATTTTTTTTCAAAATTTCTGTTTTTATGGTATAAAAATGAAAAGTTTAAGTACATCGAATTTGTAGTATTTATTGGTAGGTACTTAGACATTTTTTTCTGTCTAAGCTATTAAAAAAAGAAAAAACTAGGTATGCCATAGGCTTCTACTCTGTTCACCATTTGGTGACTTATTGGGTAACTTTTTTTACCGTCTCGAAAAAAATTGGGTATATTAATACCCAATTTTTTTCGAGACGGTAAAAAAAGTTATCCGGTATTTACATAACTTACCTACTATGTACATATCCTTGACTAGCAACTGAGGGTTACCAATCTCTTAGACACCTGCCTAATAGCACACGAATCTTAGTTGAAATATCTACTTTACGGAACATCATACACAGACTGTCTTTGACAAATCGAAACAAAGATAAGTAACACACCAAAAACCCTGTGCTTACTGATATTTCCCTCTTCTTTCAAATTCCCTCTCGAAACATTAATTCTTTCATCCCCATTCCTGAATGGCAACGATCTGTTAATACGTATCTATGCATATAACTAGCAAACATTGAAACATTTTTCTGCATTGTTTAAGCCTCTCATTGAAATCTTTTGTCGAGCTTCGCTCGAAGCCTTCGATATCTGGCACAGCAAAGTGAGAGTGTTTAGAACAAAAGTTTCAATCGGTGCGTTCTAAAAAATTCCGTTCAGATATAAAACAAATGAAGTGTTTGAAAAAAGAATACATTTTACAAAATGATACAGTATTTTTATCTCACGAAGCCACGCGGGCTTTACTTTTGGTAACCAAATGTACTGCCTGTTTTTACACGCTGTGAATGTGTGCGTGAAGACGAGTAGCGTCAGCACATAACACACACACGGTCGCACACATACACACACATTTCCGACTTTGCCATTGTCTCGGACGGTACCGAGAGCTCCTGCGCTTTACATTCACAACGTGTTTGTACACTTTGGTGCAAGTAACGCGCGTCGCTTTGTGAAAGACGATCTACGAAAATTATACATGCAGGTTGTATCAGAAATTTGTGGTGAAACTTAAGGGAGTGGTACAGTCTATCAAACTGAACAAATTTCTCCATGGGACCAAAACCGTAATCGAGAAAAAAATATCAGCCGTCCCATACATTTAGGTCGAGTAGGGATTGAAGTTTTGTACGGGACAGCTGATAATTTTTTATCGATTACGATGTTGGTCCCATGGACAAAGTTATTCAGTTTGATGGTCTGTACCATACCATTAAGTTTGACCTCACCTTTTTAATACACACTGTATAGGTTTCCATTGTGGATGAAGGAACTAATCCTATGAATAAGGGTCTAATTTTAATCAAAATTAATATTAATTAAACGTTATAAACAATATCAGTGTTATGGAGGGACGTCAGAAAGTTTGGTCGACAAGTAGCAACCCTCATTAGGGAATGCCTATCTGACGTTTGAAATCGTCTTGCGCCAAATATAATTGTCACTGAAGCCAAATTACTAATCCGGATTTAATTAAACGCGCATAGTTCCACGCCCTTCAACGGAAATGATCAGACAAATTAGATGTTTAATGATAAGAGCTATCTCCTAAAAGATATAAAGACAGTTCGAACGATACTTCTTGTTTTTGTTGGACTTTTAATCATCGCTATTCATCGGAGTCCGCCAAATATAGATTTGTTTTGAATTCTGTCAAAACAAACAAAACTTTCTTCTATTTTCGGTCAATTGTTCTCGTTCATTTCATTTTCGAAGAGAGAAATATGAGTTTTGGCGTATGACATTTTCTCAAGTTCTGAGATTCAAATAAAGGAAATTAGGTACCAGTGCCCCTAGACGATTGACTATGAATTTAAAGTAGGTTGTTAGACATGACAATGTAGGTAGGTATTTTATTTTCAAGTCTTGATTGTGTGAATCTTAAGGTCTTGTTTAAAAATAATGTTTATTGTCTAACATTGGCGTACTTAAGTGGGAAGGTGCGCTTCTATTTGTCCTACGGTACCTACCTAACATAAAATTTTAATAGTGCTAATCTATGGTCTTCGCTTTATTATTTATTTTTTAATCAATAATCCATATATTATTTTTAATAAATGAAGAAGACTAACAGATTTTTGTAACAAATAAAATAATTAAATATCTGATTAAGGGACAAGTTAATAAAAAATCCCTACAAATTATTTGTTCCCAAAAATTCCAAACCAACAAATTGATTGTAAAAGTAGTCAATTGGATTGTGGTTACCGCGGGTTCACGTTCACTGGACCGTGTAATTTCGCACAGAAATTCAAGTCCAATTTCAATATTAAGAAAACAAAAATTTCCATTACCTTTTGGTACAGTTTTTGTTTCCGATTTCTTCGAATAACTTCTTCCGGCGCTCGATTTGTAACTCGTTGTGTTGTTAAACATTTCGGGCACAAAAATGTAGCACAGATAAAAAAATATTCACATAGTATTTTGGGCGTGAAAAATCCTTTTAAACGCGTAAACCGGAACTCGTTTGATTTTCTTTTTGTCCGCGAATAGTTTTAATATGATGACAGCGTGCGCGTGAAACGCATGTGTCGAAACTGAAATTGGCGGGCGTTGCGCTAGTGGCCGCGTTATTTTTGTTACTCTATTCCCGCACTGTTTATTAATTTTAATAAAAATGTTTTAACATAACGTAACATAACTCCCTGTAATCCCCGAAGGGCTAGGCAGAAGTGTACCTATAGTGCACCCACATTTCGTCTAGTTATTAATAGCCATCAACCGGATACAAATCCAGAATAAAAAAATAAAATGTTATCTAACACGATAACTGCATTTGTAAAAGGTGGGCGGATAACGCAACCACAAACATTATCGTAAAAATTCAAGAAAGAAAAAGATATAAAACGTAACAGGTGTTTATCATTCTACCAACGTTGTAAAAGACGGCGAAGAGAAAATATGCACTTGTATGTCAGTAGATAATGTATTAAGAAGTCTATCGTCCTGAAATATTTCAATCTATTTAACATACCTTA
Source organism: Cosmia trapezina (assembly GCA_905163495.3). Lineage (NCBI taxonomy): Eukaryota > Metazoa > Arthropoda > Insecta > Lepidoptera > Noctuidae > Cosmia > Cosmia trapezina. Next base: position 11,499,432 of record LR991030.1, read on the forward strand.
ATATTTTGTTTTCACGTTAACGTTGTCCTCTAATAAATCTATCACATTTTACCGTTTCATATTTACGGTCTTATTCATAAAAAACGTAAACGATAAACATATTTCAGTTATAGGAGTGTTTTGTCTTCTTCTTTCAAACTCAAATCATAATTCGAAAAAAAATTACAAAACACTTCTATAACTAAAATAGGTTTGTAGAGTGTTTTAGTTGTTTATGAATAAGGAGGGAAGTGTTTATGAGACAGGGATACGTGAAAAATGTGAGTAAGCTAATCGTTAGCAAGTCTGGAGTTGGCCTCGATGAGCATGAAATTAATGTTTTCATACACACTCTGAGTCACTCTGAGCTGGCCAACAATTCGTATCAAAAGTCTCATAAAAAGAATACGCAATAATTGTCTAGTTACATGTTCATGAATTATGTTTATTTTACGAAATTTGTTTTCCCCCGCCGCGTTCGCACATGAATTTCGAAAGTATAAAAAGGTTCGTATTTTTACCTCTTCATAAACCCGGCGGCGAGTTTTCGCTTCGCATAATGATGTTCATCTGATGTTTTAATATGTAGGAAAAATTATTTTTAGTGATCTTTTCATGTGGAATTTGCATTCTATTTTATATCATTTGAATGCGAATAGTGCATCGTTAACTGTTTTTGAAAACTTTGCCCGTTTGGACGAAAAGTTCAAAATGACAGTGTCTATCATTTTCAACGACATTTATTATTGTTTCTCAGTAATTAGTTAAATATTAAGTTTGTGAGAAAATCAAAACATTTATTCGCATAGAATGTAGGTATTGTACAATAAAGTTGTTATAAAAAATATAGTGAGCCGGGTACATTCTGCCTGAGTTTTGGCATGCAAAATTTAACAAATAACGTTAATAGAATTAAGCATTAGTAAAAATTATAAAATAGTGAAAAAAGATTAAATAAAAAAAATAACTAAGATACAAATAAATTATTTTAACAAGACCCGATTATGCACAAAAATATATCAAATAATGTCAATAATAATAAAAACTGTCTAGATGTCATAAAATCTTATACGTATCTTATCAAAAGTTGAATGGTAACATTATCTCCCAGATGCCTGCTCTTAAATTGAGCCATCATTAAGAAGACCGCATGAGCTTCATTCTGAAGTCTGGACTAATTTCCAAGAACAACATCTGAGTATACCATCAAGCTAAACGTAATAAAATTCTCGCATTATACAATTGAATATCAACTGAAACCTTTGATCAAGTATCATTACTCTTATAGCATTAAATTGTATTTCATCATTGTTTATTGTTTGAGCCAAAACATTAACTGAAAGATCCAATTTTCTTAAGTATGTACGTATTTATTGGTACCAATTTAATGTATTTACCGACATAAATCATTTGTGAGGCGTACCTCGTACCTATAATTATGTATACAATATGCAAACGAACGGATTACCCCAGAAAATATGGCTACGTTTTGTTAAACATCTTGGGGAGAGCTTCCCGAGATTACCTTTATTTATGAAGCTTTTTGTAAGTTTTCGTCTTGTCTAGAAAAAAAATATTTGTTGTGTTGTTTTTCTGCTTCTTTTTGCTTCAAGAAATCTCCTAATGTAATGCTAATGAGAACAAAGAAGTGCTTTATTACTTCATTATTTTGAGAATGCTTGGTACAAGCGCTTGTTACTCTAATAAGTGCTCTTATAAAATTTTTAATTTGTCTGTAAGCTAAAATTAATAAATATTGCATTTTTATACAGCCACTTTCTTTTATAAGTGGCCTATTTCTGTCTTCTCAAAATCTACCTTATGGGGAAATCCAGTGAATTTGTAAAAGGTCAATTTGGTCGAATATAACCATCATCCGTTAGAAAAAGTACTAAAATTTTCTGAAAATTGGTCTTTTTCAATAAAAGGCTTACATTGGCCTAAAACAATGAGTAGAATACATGATGACTACCAATAAGTGTTACAAACTAATAATAATATACGTACCAATATGTATCAGAAAGGTATGGTCATATTTAAGGGAAACTGAACAACTTTCTCCATGGGACCAGCATAGTAATGGCGTAAAAATTTTCAATTGTCTCGTACAAAACTCCAACGCCTACTCTACCCAAATGTAGCTAAGGGACGATTGATAATTTTTTCGCGATTACGATGTTGGTCCCATGGAGAAAGTTGTTCAGTTTGATAGTACCACACTCTAAAAATATGACCACACCTTTCTGATACACCCTGTTTACTAACATAAAACTAGTAGTAGGTGCCCTATACTCCATTTACAATAAGATTACACATTTAATCAAATCTTTTTTACAGTCCGTTCAGCCGATTTTGACTTCTATTCCGTAGACTTAAGGATGCCATTAAAGGCAAAAAAGTGGTTACAATACAAACTGTTTACTGCAGCTGCCAGTTATCATGCCACCAACGCAATAGAAGTCAAAATCGGTTGAACGGACTGTAAAAAAGTTTGTTTAAATGTCTATCTTATTAACTAAACTACTTAACTAGCTTTTGCCCGCGGCTTCGCCCGCGTAGATGTCGGAAAATATCCCACGGGAACGTACTAGGTACCGGGATTAAAAGTACCCTCCAATAGTGATTAAAAGCACTCCTAACTAATAAATAGTTTTATCATCAAGGGTATTTATGTAGCAGTAACAAGAATAAAGTTTAAAAAACAGTAACCCGACTACGGAAAAATAAAATTGATCTAAAAAGTTCAAAATATTTTTTACTTAAACAATAATGACATAGGTATATACATATTTGTAATGTGCTCGTCAAGACCTTTCTTTTGATACCAAACATGTCATGATTATCTCAATTTAATTTTTTCGAGGTCAGAAATTTACGTGTAAAGTCCACCATATTAAATATAGGAAGAATTTGTGTAGCCTATGTCACACGGACCATTATTACAAATCTATCGATGTATCATTCATCAAAATCCGTTCAGGAATTTAGGCGCTACGGTGGAACACACGTAAATACATACTTATATACATACTTACATACTTAAATAGACCGCTAAAATAATAACCCTTCCTTTTTGGTTTGCCGTAGTCGGGTAAAAATACATACTTACATACATACATAAATACATACATAGACTGCTAAAATCATAACCCTTCCTTTTGGCTTTGCCGTAGTCGGGTAAAAATAACTTCGCTCACTCGCAATTTTGTATTTTTAGGATATAAGACTATTTTAAGGTTACATTTTTGTGAAGTAAATGGTTTTTTATAATTATACCGACCGTGTTTTATTTATCTTATGACTTTCCTACCGCGCTTTACAAAATGTACAGGTACTTACTATGAACATTATGGTCACCCTACTAATTTTTCTCATATAAAAAGTTAAAAATCAATTTTCTTTTAAAGAATAATATTTAGAAGGACGGACGATATGTTACAATTTAGTTAAGAAATAGTTAAAAATATTATTCTAATTTGTGTTCATCTATGAGGTCGAGCCTAGTCAATAAAGCCGAAAATATTGGGCTCTCAGTTCAGACATTTTAGTAAAATTCAATTTTCATTTACTTCATAACAATTAACTTTTGTGTCATTATTTCTTTTTAACGTAAATTTGTTAAATTAAATACAAAACTAAAACTAAAACTTAAAAATCTAACAAAAGTGGGTGTCCATGAGGCATGGTACCAAGAACACTGGCTGCATTTCCGCGTTGAATAGCAATAGCTATTCTCTGTGCGAGAAATGAGCCAGCCCTCCTGTCACCAGGAGGGCTGGCTTTTTTAACTAATTCACCTATATGTCTAAGTAAAATATGTTAAAGTCGTATTTACGTATTTCTTCAGATAAATTCATGTTTTGCAGATTCCTCAGTTCAAACAATAATGAATTGAGGGCCCTAGATATATCGCCATAAATCTGTAATGTCATATTCTACAGACATGGGAATTTCTTAAAATATTTAAGAAATTCTTAACTAAATTCCTAAATAAAAATTATTAACTCCGATATAGTACTTACTGAGATTCAGACTATGCCACTTTATGCAAGCGTCTGGACTGAGGGCCCAAGTTATTTAATCGTAAAAGTTTTAATTCACGTTTAAGAAATTTATGGACCTTTGCTTTAAGTTTTTACTATTTTTAACTAAATCCCTTATAAGTCTTATTTCGTTTCGCAACGGTTCAAAAAACGGGCCCTCAGTCCATACGCACATTTGGAAATGTAGTCATAGTTCGTATCTTGAGGTAACTTTTAGTCTTTATTTCATCCGACGTTTTTACGACGAAATTATTACAACAATTAACTTTTCAACGAGTGGGCACTCAGTCAAAAGTTAATGTTTACTAACTTAATGTTATTAGACTAAGTAACCAAAGTCCCCCTGCCGCGTATGTGATGTTTGAATGCGATGATGTCAAAAAGTACCGAATGCATTTTCATACGGTTTTCACCAATGAACGGAGTGATTCAGTGTTACATGATACGGTTTTGTGTAAATTGGCTGAAATATGACGAAGATTGTTGAACATGTCGGAAAAAATCATGCCGACTGGGAACTGTAAGCCCACCATACACATAACGATATATCGTAGCGATTTGAGTTTGCACAGTTATATCGGACGGCCCTATGTTTTCCACGTGAACGTTCACAGGGGATGTTTTTCGACATCCACGCGGGCGAAGCCACAGCCAAAAGCTAGTATTCTATAAATAACAACTTAGATAATAGACATCTAGATCGAGCCACCGCGTGGCCGGTCATGAGACAGCAATATAATACTTTTTCTTTTTTCTAGGTTATATGGTATGAGAAATGAAGTTTAACGTAAGAAATCTTGCATATTTTGGATGGAAACCCATGTCTATACGCAAAATGCAAAAACTGTCCAAAAAAAGTTAAATTAATCGACGCAAGATAAATTTTGTAACAGTGAAAGCACTTTGTTTGGCTATCATTCAAAAGTTCGCCAGGCAAAAATACGGCACGCCATATGAGACAGAAGATACAATGTTTTGTCTCAATTTTTCTTGATGAAAACTTAGGTATGGATTGGATAGATTTTAGTAGATTAGTATGAGAATTATTAAAATGATAAAGCGGAGGTATCTTTGTGCAAAGCATGTATTCCGAACAAGACAGGATGACAGATAATGTAAGCAGTTTGAGCAGAACGTCGCGTTCGTGAAGGTTGCGTTCATATTATTTCTTCATTTCTACTAATTTCATATAATATGTGTCTCACTTCTACACTTCACACTGTAATCATGGCAACGTCTAGAGGTTCAATGTCATTGAATAACAATGATGATACTGACAGCTCCTTAACGCGGGATAGAAGTGCTGATCGCGTTCAGTTTCATTGGTGAAGTCCGCCCTTTGCAAGGACAAATTAAATAGACTTGTAAAACTTTACAGACGTTATGGGTATGATAAAACCCTTTTTTTATCTCATATTTTAATTTATTACCACCGAGCGTTGACTCTGTAATAATCTGTAGTTACTTTGTTCTAGGTTCTATCATCAATTATAGAATCTCTAGTCTGTGAAAATTTCGACAATTAATTTAATTAACTTCATATAGGCTTTAGTTCACTATTGAAAGCCTAAAACATAGCTTTAGCAGCCGCGGGCTTTGATCTCAAATGTGGACACATCGAACGCGGCATTCATTATAGTGATTAATTCACACTTTCAGCGTTTGGCAAGAGATAATCGATATACTGATTGCAGTATCGATTTAGGCTTTGCGATTAGTCGTATCTATCTATATCATGAAAAAAACTTTGTTAATGCCGAGTGTTGACCACTCTTAACACGTTTAAAAATAACATACTTACCTATTCTCAATCACTACATAAACAACTTAAAGTCGCTCCGCTGTCTGTCTGTCCTTATGTATGCTTAGATCTTTAAAACCACGCAACGGATTTTGATGTGATTTTTTTTAATAGATAGAGTAATTCAACAGAAAGGTTTATATGTATAATACATGCATAATATAGTAGAGAAACACTGATAATTTTAGAGGATTCTAATGTGATGTCGTAAATAAACACATTTTTTTTGCGCTTACATTGCAAACGCTGGCTGAACCCTACGAGATAGATCAAAATAATGTATTACAGTATTGTACACCTTAAAAAGGTCTGCGAAAAAATCCGCGATGGTATATGTATATCTCTCAGGGATAACCCACAATAACCATTTTTTATCCATTACTTTTTACGAGAAATAATGGCTTATTTACGAAGCGATTTTAAGCAATACATCATTAATCCTTATCCAATTAAGTACCTTAAATACATTGTGCATTTACTATAGATCAATATGGCCCTTTACAGCATGTAATTTAAATGAATATTTTCGAAGATATTACAGATTTAAAAACTTTTTACAAAAAAAAACAACCGGCTTCCAAAAAAACACTACAAAGTGAAAAATAACTTTAATTTCGGAAGTCGGTGTCTTTAGTTTTTTATTTATTTTCATTTTTTTTGCCACCGACTTCCGAAATTAAAGTTATTTTTCACTTTGTAGTGTTTTTTTGGACGCCGGTTGTTTTTTTTTGTAAAAAGTTTTTAAATCTGTAATATCTTCGAAAATATTCATTTAAATTACATGCTGTAAAGGGCCATATTGATCTATAGTAAATGCACAATGTATTTAAGGTACTTAATTGGATAAGGATTAATGATGTATTGCTTAAAATCGCTTCGTAAATAAGCCATTATTTCTCGTAAAAAGTAATGGATAAAAAATGGTTATTGTGGGTTATCCCTGAGAGATATACATATACCATCGCGGATTTTTTCGCAGACCTTTTTAAGGTGTACAACACTGTAGTACATTATTTTGATCTATCTCGTAGGGTTCAGCCAGCGTTTGCAATGTAAGCGCAAAAAAATGTGTTTATTTACGACATCACATTAGAATCCTCTAAAATTATCAGTGTTTCTCTACTATATTATGCATGTATTATACATATAAACCTTTCTGTTGAATTACTCTATCTATTAAAAAAAATCACATCAAAATCCGTTGCGTGGTTTTAAAGATCTAAGCATACATAAGGACAGACAGACAGCGGAGCGACTTTAAGTTGTTTATGTAGTGATTGAGAATAAAAAAAAATAATAATAAAAAATAATAAAAATCTTTATTTTTCGAAAAAACATACAGAGTTCGACATACAGTTTGACATTTGGTTTAAAAATATAATAATCGTTTCTGTTGCAAAATCTGTACAAAACAATAATACTCTACCTCTTAAGCTAGGTTATACCTGTATTTTAAGAGGTAGTTGCGGTCAAGGTTTACACTGATCAACAAAACTTATCTTAAGTGGACTGTGTCATTCTACTGTATGGTATAAAAATAATAATAAAAAAAAAAAGAATAAAATTGTAGGTTTGTGTGTGTGAGTGGTGTGTGTGTGTGTGTAGGTGTGTGTGAGTGGTGTAGGTAAGTATGTTATTTTTAAATGTGTTAAGAGTGGTCAACACTCGGCATTAACAAAGTTTTTTTCATGATATAGATAGATACGACTAATCGCAAAGCCTAAATCGATACTGCAATCAGTATATCGATTATCTCTTGCCAAACGCTGAAAGTGTGAATTAATCACTATAATGAATGCCGCGTTCGATGTGTCCACATTTGAGATCAAAGCCCGCGGCTGCTAAAGCTATGTTTTAGGCTTTCAATAGTGAACTAAAGCCTATATGAAGTTAATTAAATTAATTGTCGAAATTTTCACAGACTAGAGATTCTATAATTGATGATAGAACCTAGAACAAAGTAACTATAGATTATTACAGAGTCAACGCTCGGTGGTAATAAATTAAAATATGAGATAAAAAAGGGGTTTTATCATACCTATAACGTCTGTAAAGTTTTACAAGTCTATTTAATTTGTCCTTGCAAAGGGCGGACTTCACCAATGAAACTGAACGCAATCAGCACTTCTAAACCGCGTTAAGGAGCTGTCAGTATCATCATTGTTATTCAATGACATTGAACCTCTAGACGTTGCCATGAATACAGTGTGAAGTGTAGAAGTGAGACACATCTATATATATAAAATTCAAAGTCCTGACTGACTGATTGATTGACTGACTGACTGATATATCAACGCACAGCCGAAACCGCTGGACCTAGAGACTTGAAATTTTGCACATAGATACCTTATAGAGTGTAGGCATCCACTAAGGAAGGATTTTTGGTAATTCCATCCCCAAAGGGTTAAAATAAGGGATGGAAATTTGTATGAAAAATCTTATTCTTTGAGTTAATAGACTTGAAACTTGGCATGAATATTTATCTAAATGAATTATAAAGATTGTCATTTTTAGTTTTCGTAAACTACCCCCTCAGGAGGGATTGGGGTGTGTCAAAGTTTGTATGGAGGAATTTTAACGCGCGGTTTGATTAACTCGAAACTTAGTATTTATACTTTAGACCAAAAATGAAGAATAACGTGTAACAGGGTTTTTCGAAAATCTACCCCTAAAGGCGTGAAAAGGGACAGTCAATTTTACAGGGCAGGTTTTACTGCGGGGCTTGATTAACTCGAAAATAGGTGTATAATCTTCGGTGAAATATCCCAAACGATCTTTTTTAATTCCATCCCTGTGCGGGTGAAAACAGGGAATATAGTTTAAATATGAAAAATATTCATTTGGTTTTGTTTGGCAAGTAATAAAGTTTGTCATTAATAGTTTTTCCTCTAGCGAGAAGGGTAATGGGGGAGGGTGGAAGGGGAGGGGGCAACGAGGAGGGAAAGGGGGAAGGGGAGGGGGTGGTGAGGAGGGAGAGGGGGGGAAGGGGAGGGGCTGGTGAGGAGGGAAAGCGGAAGTGGAGGTGTGGTGAGAGGAGGAGGGTGTGGTGAGAGGGTGAAGGTGGGAAGGAGTGGTGAGGAGAGAGAGGGAGAGGATGATGGAGAGAGGGGGAGAAGGTTATGAGGATGTGGAGAAGGAAAGAGGGGAACGGGAGGAGTTGGTGAGGGTAGAGGGTAGAGGGAGGGGAGAGCGGTGAAGGGGGTGTGAGAGGGGGAGGGGGAGGTTAGCGGGAAGGCGATGTGGTGAGGATGTGTGAGGGAGACCGGTTGAAGAGGGTGAGGGGGCGGTGAGGGAGATGACAGGGGAGGTTAAGAGGGGGGAAGGGGAGGGGGGTGATAGGAGGGTTAGAGTGAGATGAGGAGGGGTAAGACGGAGAGGGGGGTAGTACCTTCACACCTTAAAGTTGCTATTTGTATAATAGCACTGATTCATTGAAGAAACCCAGCGCTACAGAAATGACCGAAAAATAGAAAGTCGGAAACTCTGAACGGCACAAAAACAGGAGTAAACTCCAGTCGTGCGTCGGAGCTGACATACACTTTTTTTTGTTTGTTTGAACGCGCTAATCTCTGGAACTACCAGAAGTAATAGTAGTATAGTGCGCGGGCAGGCAATGCGATGCGAAGGGTGGTTCGGGTCAACAAGAAATTTCACGCGGATGGGCAGAAGTTATCTCAATTTAATTTAAAAAAAACTCATCACCGCCCAGCCCAAACCCTTGGACCTATAAAGCTGAAATTTTGCACGAGGTTCCCTTTATAATGTAGACAAGAAATAAGTAAGGATATTTGTTCCCGTGTGATATTTTCCGACATCCACGCGGGCGAAGCCGCGGGCAAAAGCTAGTAATACGTATTTCACTTGGGTTGCGATTCGATTACTTTAATATGGTTGCTAACCAATATGCTCGTCACAATGCATATGGTGAAGAGGAGTTGATGGTGACTTCACCATCAGTTCCAGTTCTCCTGGTTCCTTACTAGGAGAACTCCTCAACAATTAACGTCCTTGTATCGGGAAAAAACAGGAGGAGCTCGTGGCTAAGTAATAACAGCCGTACGGGTCGATACATCAGGTTAAGCTATGCTTGCTGGGGTTGGTCCGTGGATGGGTGACCATCTTTAAATACCGAGACTCTTCCGTGCGTCGGAAAGCACGTTAAGCCGTTGGTCCCGGCTGTCAGCCGTGGATATTTGACAGTCGTTAGGGGTCGTCAGAACCCCGAAAGTCTGACAACTAGTCTTACCAAGGGGTATCGTATTACTGCTATTCAGCTGCATCCAGTTAGACTGGAAGCCGACCCCAACATAGTTGGGAAAAAGCTAGGCAGTTGATTGTATCAGGAAAAACAATATTTTGTAAAAAGTGATGAGCAGTTGACATTAGGCTATTGTAACTTAGATACTTAAATTACAAAATGACTTAAAAAAAACCGACTTCCAAAAAAAATGCTACAAACTGAAAAATAACTTTAATTTCGGAAGTCGGTGGCAAAAAACTAAAACACAAATCGAAAGACACCGACTTCCGAAATTAAAGTTATTTTTCACTTTGTAGCATTTGTTTTGGAAGTCGGTTGTTTTTTTTTTTTGTAAAAAAGTTTTTTTTTTACAATTTTTTTTTTATATATATATAGATTAAGCCCCTGTATAGAAGTAAGTATGCAATGCAATATCAACACAACGTTCAAACATAGACAACGTTCAAAGTATCTCAACAGCTCCATTTCAAAAAACCTTTCAAAAAACAACAATAGTTTGTACGTAAACACATAGGTTCTGCTATCCTTTATCCACTTAATGAAATATCTGAGTTGATCCCGTAATGAAAGAAAAACACGGATCGCATCGGATGCTTATCTACCCAAGCTGTTAAAGTTAAGTGGTAAAAGGATTACTACTACGGTATTAGTGTTACGTTTTGTATACGGAATTGGATGTCTGGGGGCATTGAGTTCCAAAACCAAGCCAAGTGGCCAAGTGCGAGTCGGACTCGCACACGAAGGACATCATCGTTGAGTTTGAGTTTGAGTCTCTATTACGGTTCAAGAGGACACCATAGTTACGGTTCAAGAGATACAGCGATTGTCGAGCAAAAAACGCCGAAAAAAATCACGATTCTTGTTCCATACAATAAACTTTTGATTTTGAAAAAAAAACCTTACCCTAATCTGGGGTGTCTTTGTCTAGAACTCATCGAATATAATACAAATATTATAATTTTTTATATTTAAAAATGAAGAAAGAGAGAATACGCATAACAGTAGGTGTACTCGTAGTGTAAGTGGCAGCAGTATATTGCTCGCAGAACTGAGATTGGCCGATGGGGCCAAAAGGTTCTGGAGTGGCGACTGCGTAAGAAAGAAAAAAGAAAGAAAGAAAGAAACACATTTATTTAGCACAGACTAAATTAAAGAGGCAAAACAAAAAAATAAATAATACTTAAAAAAAAAACTACATTTGCGATGCAATAACAACAAAAAAAAATACAATGTAGGAATGTGTGCCTCACGGCTGTGCCAAAAAGGCCCAGTTCAGCAAAAATGCCAGACAACTAGTGCCTGACGCTGGTTTTCAACTGGACCAAGTACGACTGGCGTACCAGCACGCTTAGCATGACGACGTTTTGTCGACGGAAGAATAGACAAAACTACACATTGCCATGCTTAGACACGTAGAATGCGTACAAATATTTCTACTATCTGCCATCTTCCGTCGACAAAACCAGTTTCTATGGCGGTCATGCTAAGCATGCAGAAGACGTACCGTTGGAAGGCCTCCTACAAGGTGGACTGTTGACCTGGTGAAGGCCGCAGGAATCCGCTAGATGCGAGAAGCACAAAACCTGGCCACTGAAGTTATAGGTATTCTATAATAGTTTTAGTGATACGGAACCGCGTGCAAGTGCACGAGTCTAATCGCACTTTTCCAGTTTTTATCTGTACTTTTGATTCATTGATTTTGTTAATAAGAGAATAAATAAATAATAATAAATCGCTACCGAGATTGAGCGTGTTAAGGGTGCCTGCCTATAATGTAATATTTTCATGAACGTTGCTTACTTTCAATAAAACCAAATATAGTTTACTAGCTTTTGCCCGCGGCTTCGCCCGCGTTTATGATACATATAAACCTTCCTCTTGAATCACTCTAACCATTAAAAAAAACCGGATCAAAATCCGTTGCGTAGTTGTAAACGTCTAAGCATACATAGGGACAGACAGACAGCGGGAATGGACTTTATTTTATACTATGTAGTGATAGTGAAGTAGAAACGAGTACGTACGGCGCACTGTACTCGATACTGGGTTCTTGGCACCAATGGTAATTTTATATTCTACTAGAAATATCGATTTGTATTATACTAGGCTGTTGCCCGCGACTTCGTCTGCGATCCAGAATAAAAAGTAACCTATTTCCTTCTCGGTCATAGTCTACCCATGTGCCTTTCATTCAAATCCGTTCTACCGTTTTAGCGTGAAAGCGTCACAAACAAATACACTTAATTTCGCATTTAGGTATTATTAAAAATAAATAAATAAATAAATTCTTTATTGAACAAAAAACACAGAATGACAATAACATTTAGTGCGATAATACCTACATTAGTAAAATACTGTGTCGTAGGAATTAACGACCAACTCAGGAAAAGGACGATAGCGTTCTAGAATTTATGCTAAACACAGGAGATTGATTACAAACTAGAATAATAGGTTAAAAAATAATGTGAACATGTGTAGGTACGAGCGAATGTATTATGTGCGTGTGGGTGTTTGCATAGAAAGAAAGAAGAAAGAAAAATCGTTTATTCTGCACAAATAAAACGCACATTAGAAAATAAAAAATAAAGTACACACATTATGCAAAGTAAGCAAAAGCCTCGTATCCAAATTGTCTTTTGTTATCAGACCAAAGACAACAATTTAAAACAGTAATTTTACAATACTACTTAGCCTATGAACTCTACATCTACATTGCCTCTGCTCTGTGTCGTGACACTAGGAAATGTCAACAAACATGCTGCAACCAAAACAAAACAAATCCGAATTAGGTAGTGTGGGGATGTGTGTTTATGTGTGTGTGTGCGTGAGTGTGTCTTCATTGATGTGTAATGAGTCTATTTCGGAAGGAAGAGGTCGATATTGGAAACAAATCAGGGTTTGACCAAGCTCTCCAGGTCTTCATAGGTGAGGGTTTGAAGCCATTCGTCAGTGAGTTTTTTACAATCCCTATAAGAACGAGAATTAATATGGAGTACACTGTTTACCTTATTGTACAGCCTCGAACTAAAGAAATCATATTGCCGTCGGACCATTTCAAGTTTCGCCGACACTATGCCACAAACTCTGTCCGATCTACACCCACGTCTACACTCAATAGTGGCGTTTAGTTATTAGTTAGGAGTTAGAACTAGCGACCCACCTCTGCTTCGAGTTTTCTTTATAAAATGTTAATTTTAACCGACTTCCAAAAGGAGGAGGTTCTCAATTCGTCGGAACCTTTTTTTTTTTTTTTTTTATTTTTTTTTTTTTTTTTTATGTAAGTTCCCCGATTACTCGAAAATGGCTAGACCGATTTGGATTTTTGTTTTTTTGTTCGAAAGGGTATACGTCCCAAGTGGTCCCATGATCATCAAGTCAGGATCTGATGATGGGATCCCATGGAAATCGAGGGAAACCCTCAAATTTTATGGGCACACCTATATCGATTTCGGTATTTTTTATAGTAACTCGTGCATTTACTCTCGGAAAGTACCATTCGGTGAGATGGAACTGATGATGAAGACCACAGAGGGCCATCGGAAATACTCAATTATATCTAAGTATATAACAGGTTGCGATTCGATTACTTTAATATGGTTTATGCTCGTCAAAATAATGGTAATGGTGACTTCACCATGAGCTCCATTTCTCCTGGTTCTTACTAGGAGAACTCCTCAACAATTAACGGCCCTGCATCGGGATAAGCAACATTTTGTAAAACGTGATGAGCAGCTGACATTGGGTTATTGTAACTTAGATAAATTACAAACTGAACCACTAAAAAGTGAAAAATAAAAACTTTTTTACAAAAACAAAAACCGACTTCCAAAAAAAACACTACAAAGTGAAAAATAACTTTAATTTCGGAAGTCGGTGGCAAAAACTAAAATACAGATCCAAAGACACCGACTTCCGAAATTAAAGTTATTTTTCACTTTGTAGTGTTTTTTTTGGAAGTCGGTTTTTGTTTTTGTAAAAAAGTTTTTTAGTATTTAATGTACCTATACTGAATACAAATAAACATTTCGGAATAAATTCTCATAATGATGGTGAAAAGCGCATCAAAATCCGTTGCGTAGTTTAGAAGGACAACTCGGTCAAACAGTCAGACATAAACAGCGATGTTAATTTGAGAAGTGTTATGCTACAATTTAGGTACAAATTCACTTAACCTTTAAGACAATAATACGGTAACATGAAATAAATAAATATACCTACCTACTCAAATTAAAGGAAATTTGATTAATATTGTAATGAACAGGTATAAAGACCAGAATATTATAAAATATGTTCCTATGTCTTCTAAATACAATGAACGCTCAAAAGGAGTCTGCGAATTTCTTAGAAAATACAACGTCAAAATTAATTTTATAATAAACCTTTATTTTAATGAACATAAAGTTAATTATAAGTACGTAAGCACTTCAGCAAATACGTTTAGCATAAAATTAATGTAAATAATAAATACTGGAGCCGAAAATATACAATGTGTTCAAAGCAAGCGCTATCCCCAAACGATTCTTAATTCAACACAATAATATACACTAAGAATATACAATAATGTTTGCTTATAAAATTAGTTTTGTGTTCTGTAAAATATTGTCTATTAAATTTATAAAATGGATTAGTAAAATAAGACAAACAAGGGTTTGTTGACACTTTTATCTGATACTTTTGATACATAGTTCTTATAGAAAAAAAAAAAATGGTAATAATAAGGTGGTTGGTGGCTGGTATGGTATGGTATGGTGGTATGGTATGGTTGGTATGGTATGGTGGTTATGGTGGTTGATATGGTGGTGTAGTATGGTGGTATGGTATGGTGGTATGGTGGTGGTTGGTATTGGTTGGTAATAATTGGCATTGGTATTTGTTAGGTGGTTTTGTTTGGTATGTAAAATGCCAACATCAAGTGTCTTATAAAATACGAAAGCTCAAGTTCCGCTTGCCTAAAACTATAACTAAACATCAAATTACACTTCTCCCGGAACTATTATTACTTTTAAACTACTCGTGTGTTACAGCTAATAAAATTACGTGCATCAATTCTTGAATGAGGGAGAACTTTGCAAAATTGCTGATAGTTTGGTTACACCGGTGGAGTTATAAATTTACTCTGGCACAGTCGGGACAGTAATGAACTCCGTATGTGGCGAACTTGTCTTACCGATAGTTCGTACATATTGATTATTATTAGCCACTTGCATATTATTTGAGTGGTTTATGATTTTATTTTCGTGTTTCGATTTGCTGAGAAAGTAAGTAAGCATGAGTTTTTGTTCAGTAGGTACCTACGTAAAAATAAATGCGTTGTTGTTCATTAAATTCATTTATTACCAGATTTAAAACCAAAAAACGTGAGTTTGATATAAACTAAAATCAAGATTATCAATCAATCCGCCTAGCCTTTTCCCAACTATGTTGGGGTCGGCTTCCAGTCTAACCGGATGCAGCTGAATACCAGTATTTTGATTCATGAAGCGACTGCCTATCTGACCTCCACAACCCAGTAACTGGGTAATACTATAACCCTTGGTGAGACTGGTTGTCAGACTTTCGGCCTTCTGACGACCCGTAACAACTGTCAAAGATCCACGAATGACAGCCGCGACCAACGGCTTAACGTGCTTTCCGAGACACGGAGGAGTCTCGGTATGTAAAGATGGTCATCCATCCACTGACCAACCCCGGCAACCGTAGCTTAACCTGAGGGATCGACCCTTGCGGCTGGTATTACTTAGCCACGAGCTCCTCTTCAAAATTAAAATCATGATTATAATTGTACTAATCTACTGATATAGTTTGACTCTTATTTGTCACACAAATGTGCTGCGTTTCGCAATATCTGTGATATTTCAACATTATAAGTCATTATGTGTTACAAATTAGTACCTACCTCAGAAGTTTTTCATCCAAAACAAAAATTCTACTGGCTATGTATCGTCAAGTATATTAACACATTTTCGCCACTTGCTTGGCTTATTCCCAGAACGCTGCTCTCATCCTCGTCTCGTTAGCAGTCGCCGTAAACGCCATGTGTGGCCAACACCGCTGTTCATTTGGTAAACCATCGCTTAATATTAATCTAGACTTCAATATTAACTAACCCAACCTTACACTAAGCTAGTGTTGTCAATTTTCATGCAAAGAAATACGTTTAGTACCAACAGAACCCTCTTGCTCCATTTGTCACATAACGTCGCTAATTTATCTAAGCGACGTAACTAATTCGAAGAAAATTTTACAGGGCAAGCTATTTTTTTTTGTGTACACTGTAGATTTATCAGTCTCGATTTTTGCATTATCATGGAGACCGTAAGGCACAGATACGCCGATTAGATAGATCGATTCGACTTGGAAAATTTATCAAATTACTATAGTTAGGTCGGCTATCGGCTTAGTCCAAAATGTCAGTTACGTCAGTTAGTTAAATTAGCGACGTTAGATGCATATTAAAATATAATTTTATCTCTTTCAACTTTAAAGATTAACAGCAATGGAACGATTTTTAAATACGTTTATCGCTAAATGCATATTAAAATATTTAATTTTTATCATGCACACTTTTTTTATGGCAACTGAGCCGACGTCTACTATTCTGCCAGCGTCAGTCACTTTGAGATCATGCACACTTGATTTTCCACATTTGCTATTTTTAGGGTTCCGTACCAAAATGGTAAAAAAGGAACCCTTATGGTGTGACTCAGTCTGTCTGTCTGTCTGTCTGTCACAGCTGGATATCTCAAGAACTACTGATGCTATCAACTTGAAATTTAGAATAGTTTTAGATGACGTTTACCCAACTATTTTGCAAATAAGAATTTTTTTTTTTTGGGACTGAAAGGGCGTCTTAAAAATTTAAAGTGGGGCTACTAGAGCATAAACTGCGCTCTTTCATATGATACCCCTCATATGAAAGAGCGCAGTTTGCACATTCTCAAACTATTTTTTATTTTTTTTTATTCTGCATAGTTTTCGACTTTTGATGAAAAATGTAAAAAAAATACCGTTCCACCCCCCCCATCTCCGAAGTTTGCAAAGAGAAAAATCTGAAATTATTCTATGTGATAGAAGTTTATGTAAAGATTACAGGAAAAATAAACCCAACTATAACCCAACCATTTTGCAAATAAGAATTTTTTTTTTTTTGGGACTGAAAGGGCGTCTTAAAAATTTAAAGTGGGGCTACTAGAGCATGTGGGGTATCATATGAAAGAGCGCAGTTTGCACATTCTCAAACTATTTTTTATTTTTTTTTTATTCTGCATAGTTTTCGACTTTTGATGAAAAATGTAAAAAAAAATACCGTTCCACCCCCCTTATCTCCGAAGTTTGCAAAGAGAAAAATCTGAAATTATTCTATGTGATAGAAGTTTATGTAAAGATTACAGGAAAAATAAAACGATGTCTCTAAGTAGCACACTTTTTCAGAAATCGGAACGGAACCCTCGGTGCGCGAGTCCGACTCGCTCTTGACCGGTTTTTTTCACTTTAGACATAATTATTGGCAGTGTTGACATCGGCTTAGCTTGCCATTTAAAAAAATGGAATAGAATGTAATGATTTGTGGTGCAAGCGGGATACCAAAATTCGAGATTTCCGAATTACTTACTCAAATAATGAACATAAAAAACCGGCCAAGTGCGTGTCGGACCACGCAGATGAAGGGTTCCATAATTGAGATGAATTTATCCCAAGAACAAACTTAACACTGTAGTTAAAAAAATGTTCTGTCATACATTCCAACTGTAAATGTATACTACTGCCAAGATATTTTTCACATATCCAAAAACAACCGTTTAACTCTAACAAAAATTAGCACTATAAAGCTCAATATTTCTCAAACGGATCCCTGAATCACAAAATGGATTCACACTATTGAAATATTTTTAAACGGCTTATCCAAAAATATCTCTCACCATGGGGTAGACGAGAAAAAAAGTAATCCCCACTTTAGGCGTAGCGGAGCTAGTCCGGGGATACTGCACGGTCTCCCGGGAGGCGTCGAGCCTCCTTGCCGGATTGCCGCCGTGGGATCTGGAGGCAAAGGTCCTCGCGCACGTGTGGGAGTGGCGCGAGGAGGCGAAGCGCCGGGGTGTAACGCCGCTGCCGCGAGAAATCACGGTACAGCGGACAGAGCTCCGGCGGGATCTCATGGCGGCATGGAGAGCGCGACTGTCGCAACCCAGCGCTGGGCACGCCACAATTGCGGCGATAAGTCCCCTCTTTGAGGAGTGGTTAGAGAGGCGCCATGGCGTCCTCACCTTCCGCCCGACGCAGGTCCTCACCGGACACCGTTGTTTCGGGAGGTTCCTGTTTCGCATAAGGCGGGAGGAAACGCCCGGGTGTTACCATTGTGTGAATCGCCCGGAGGACACGGTGGAGCATACAGTGGAGGTCTGCCCGGCTTGGGCAGAGCACCGCCGTGTTCTCACGGAGGCGATCGGCGGCGGCGATATCTCGCGTCCGAGCTTGGTCCAGGCCATGGTGCGGAGCGAGAGTGTATGGGAGGCCGTCACCTCCTTCTGCGAAGCAGTGATGCTCGCGAAGGAGGAGGCGGAACGCGTGAGGGAGAGGCAGCCTCACGCCCTCAGTCGCCGCAGGAGACGCCCTGGGCGGCGGGAATCGCGGGGCGATTTCCGGCCACCGTAGGCGCGGGCCTGCGGATGGTGAGCAGCGGGTAGCTCGCCGTCCGGTAAGGACCAGGCCCGAGTCGACGGCGCGTTGTGTTCCACGCGCGCCTCAAAGAGATGTCAGCAAGTGACGGGGCCCAATAGGGCCGACGCCGCTGGGGTCGCGGGTTGTTTGAAGAAGATACCGTGGCCCTGGCATAGGCAACTGAAGGAACACGGGTGGGTTTTAGTCAGTAAAAGTCTGACACGCCCTTCCGCTCCACCCAGAGCGGGAGAAGTTATTTGATGATTTCCCACCCTCAAAAAAAAAAAAAAAAAAAAGGCGTAGCGGAGCTACCTTAAAAGTTTATCAATGTGTGTGTATGTTTGTTTGTTTGTTACTCCTTCACGCTCAAATGTCTAGACCAATTTAGATGAAATTTGGTATGTAGACAGCTTATACCCTGGATTAACACGACTGGATTACAGCGATTTTTGGAACATGGGCAGACATAGAATACTTTATCCCGGAACATAGAATACTTTATCCCGGGGTATAATTTCCGACCTCCACGCGGTCGTATCCGTGGGCTACAGCTAGTAATAAATACGAGTATAGTAAGCCCATCAATTTTTTACAGAGTCAACATTTCCCATCCCAAAAACATGTGTATCGACAGGCTTGTATGATTTTCACTGGACCGGCTCACAATAACCCTTCTACCGGGCTATACTCCTAAGGGAACCCTTTGATAGTGGCAATGAGCAAAACATAGCTATTACTTGAATCGCTAAAGAATTTCCCTAAAGGATATTACTACTGGTAATATTGTGCTGTGGAAACTTTTGTTTTGAATAGGTAGTTTCCTTATGGGATAGGACCCTTTGCATAATCCATACCTACTACTATAGGATCGAATAATAATATCTATAAAGTAGTACATTGTAGATCAGCACACCGGATCTAAAATTCATGCAAAGTAGGTAAATATCTGTACTTACCGGTCGAATTATTTTAATCAATGATTTGTGAAACTTTTGCTTTAGAATAGAAAGAGCTTTTTTTAGGGTTCCGTACTTCAAAAAGAAAAAACGGAACCCTTTTAAGATCACTTCGTTGTCCATCTGTCTGTCTGTCAGTCTGTCTAGACCCTTTTTCTCAGGAATGCGTGTAGGTATCAAGTTTAAAATTAATATAAAATGCGTAGGTCTGTAATCCCTTGGAGTTCTAAAAAAATCAAGCATCTAACAGTCGTATTTATAGTCAAGTAAAATTAATTACTTAAGTAAAAGTAATTGCTCAAGCAATGATTTTCTTTCTATAGTTTAGTAATTGCTTGAAGTTAGAACTGTCAAAGCTTAGAATTCATAGCCAAGTAATAGTCACCATTTTCTTTACTTAAGAATTCTACCCTCAAGTATGAAATTACTTAGTAGTAGATAAGTAATACTCAAGTAATTACTTTGATTATAAATACGAGCCTAAGTCAACGCAATAAAAAATACGGCCATTTATGCGACATATTTTAATACTCTCAAGTAAATCAAAACCTATAGGGTACTTCTCGTTTTCCAAGAATAATGAAATTTGGCAAAAAGCAAGGTGAAAACAACAGAGCACAAGTAAAAAAAAAAAAATTTAATTTGTAATTTTATTGCTTAATTTTTTTTTTGGGATAATGTTATGTTTGTTTTTGGGATAAATTCATTTGAACTACGGACAGGCGCTTGGCCAGTTTTATTATAATCATCAGTTCCTTGAACCAGGTTCCATTTGAAGTACGGAACCCCTTACCAGCGGGGTAATTGCGTAACACATTAACAATCGCAATACCTTTAATTTGGACAATTCGACAACATTCATTGTGTTATTTACGCTGTCGAGCAGGCAAATTTTTCAAACAAATGAAGCAATGGATTAGTAATTTGTTTCAAAGTCCTTCGGATTATGAAAGAAAGTGTGTCACGCAATTAGGATTCTGGCGACTCAGATAATAACGGCAGTGCTATAGTTCCTTAAGTCTCAGGTATAAACATATTATACTCTCAATTGCACGTAAGTTACTTATTACTCTAATGATTAAGCCAATTGAGAGCTATGCAGGTCCTGCATTTGCTGCAATCCCTGCTAAATGCAAATGATACAAAGTTGCGCCACTTGCACCACCTGAAACTTAGACTGGATCTGTTTCCAAACATACACAGATGTAGGTCGCTATAGTTCCACGCTCAAGTGATTTCAATAATCTGTGCTGCAGATGCAGATAGCATAGCGTATCTAGTAGTTTTGTGCTGTTGGTCCTGCGTTCCTTTAATACAAAAAAAAAGTACTGGTTGCAATAAAGTTTTCTACTTATATACTTTTTTTGATTACTTTTGAAGCCTATTAGCTTAGTTTTTATTACTCTCGCAAAAGAAATCAAAGTGAAGAAGTTAAGTCTATAATAACAGATTTCCCAAGAAAAGTATGCGCTTCGGCAATCATCGTCTGTCTTCGAGAATACGAATGCGCGACAATGATATCTAATAGAGAGCTCTAACAATCATGGAAATACTTGCTATTTTGGAAAACTTTATACACAAAATAACTCAAATTTTTGTTAGATGGTAATTTACATTGATATATTAGAGAAAGATATGTTACGCGCTAATATCGCAGTCACTAAACCTGGACTCGGCGCACGACTACATACACCGAACCTTGCACACCTGTGATCACAGTCGCAAACCTGCAGTAACCAATATACAAGGACAGAGATAGGAGCCGGCGCTGTCGTGCAAGCGAAATCGCGTTAACCGCCGAATATTTATGAATATGAATGACATCGCATGTCTATCTCGCTCTCACGAACATGGCGAAGCAAACATTAAATATTTCAACAAATTAACACTTACGAGTGAAAAGTGATCCCGTGGAACTTGTTTTTGGTTTTCTAACTAATTGTGCACATTTTGAAAACACATGAAGGCATTGTTGCTGCTTATTTAGATGATTACAGTAATTTTACTTAACGTGTTACAGAAACACCAGTTCGATTGTGACTAAGGTCAATTGTGTGCGTTAACACAATTTATGCGGTCAACGTCGAGGAGCGCGAACCTTATCTTTCTAATTTATACATCAACGATAATTTACAAAAACTGTTTACAAAAACAATACCGATACAAGCAGCCATTATTCTTTGTTATAAACATAATTCCATCATAACATTAATTACTTTAATGCACCATGATAATTAATAAGTAACCAGTATGTCAAACAAATAGTTTTTTGACACCTGTACACACAGATTACTTTAAGCCAGCAGCTCGTGAGCCATTCTCTATGTCTACGGTCAATGCCGACGGAACGGAACTGCGTTGTTTACACAAAACAACCTTAGAAACTGAAAAGCTACCAAGAAAAACAGAATTCGATCCACGAGAGAGCAAATTATGAAAAATGACAAGCAATTTGTAAGTAATGTATTTTTTCTCAGAATTTCTAATAACGTGTTACAAATATCTTGTACACACTAAAAATAGGATTCATTTGTAATGCTATTTGTATAGCATTACAAATGAATCCTATTTTTAGTGTTTTGTAGTAAAATTTAATAAAACCCCTTATCGGATCGGTGTGTTAGTCTGTTTGTCCTAATGCCACAACGCTAGGCATCGTTATAGTTGGGTTTGAGCCAAATATAGCCTTAAAGAACACCAAATTTTGAATGTATCGCAAGCAATTTTGGGAGCCGGCTTTAGTTTCATTTTTTTCGTCTACGTTTGCGAAATAACATGACCGTTCTTTTTTCCATTTATGATACTTTTAAATGAAATTACTGCAGCTATGTATGTCTTTTATTTAAATAAAGAATCTGTCCTAATTTAGTAAAAATCCTGAAAATATAGGAATAGGCAGTAAAAGCGCTTACAAAAATCTCAACTGCAGAATTATTCTAATATTTCCATCCAACAGTGCTTTTACAGTTTTTTACCTCTTAAATGTGGAGACAAGAATGCGACAGTAAATGAAAACAATAATAGATACTTCATAAGAGTAATAAGGAACTATCAAATAAATTAAAACATTGAAATAAAAAACTTTTTACTAAAAAAAAAACAACCGACTCCCTAAAAAACACTACAAAGTGAAAACTTTAATTTCCGAAAGTTTTTTATTTACTTTCGTATTTTTTTTTGCCACCGACTTCCGAAATTAAAGTTATTTTTCACTTTGTAGTGTTTTTTTGGGAGTCGGTTGTTTTTTTTTTGTAAAAAGTTTTTATTTTTCACTTTTTAGTGGTGGCCTACCCCACACACATAACATACAACTCAAGTACCTAGCGCAATTTGAAGCGGCATATAGTAAGCATTAAATCATTTATAGCCAGAGTGCACCTCATGACAATTCCAATAAGCCCAAACACGGCTAGGATACAATGTTTTATTACTGAGTTCCGATGCCTAAATTCCGGCTTCTTCATCAGATCGGTTCGATTTTATTTAAAGCTTCGTCATAGTCCCTTAACTATTAATCGAGATATCTTATCGCCACCCGTGAAATACCTATGATCGTTGAGGAGTTCCCGTGGCTTTCTGTGGTCTTCTTCATCAGTTCCACTTCACCTGATACTTTCTGAATGCAAATGCTTGATTTGTTGATGAAAATACCAAAATAGCTATATGTATGCCTATAATATTTGAGGAGTTCCCTCGATTCCTCATGGATACCATCATCAGAACTGGATTTTGATAAAAATGGGACCAATCTGAAAGTATACCCTTTCAAATAAAAAAAGAATTTTCCGAATCGGTTCATAAATGACGGAGTACTGAGGTAACAAACATACAAAAAAAAAAAAAACATACAACCGAATTGAGAACCTCCTCCTTTTTTTGAAGTCGGTTAATAAAAGTGATTATTTCAAACAAACTAAATATCGCTACGTTTGACAATGAAATACAGTAACTTATTTTTATTTAAGTACATACCGACATCATGCTCCACCGTCCATCTTTCTTCACAGTAACAAAATAGTGTCCTGTCGAATTTCAACCCTTCAATCCAGCTTGCATTTGTGCGATCTATTTTGCTTGGTTTTGCCGATCTTTGACTACATAATAGTGACTAAACTATTGGATATTGGTTGAATTACAGTAAGCAGACTGGGAACGTCAATAAAGTTTCCTTTATTATCATAATTGTCCCCTCCACCTTATATATTTAAATTCAAACTAGAAATGACAGTCGCATATTTCAATTTTGAATTATAATCCTAATCCGAACTAATATTATAAATATGAAAATGATTCCGATTGTTACAAACAAACGGAATCATTTTCGTTTTACGCTTTCAGAGTAAAACGGCTGAACGGATTTGAATAAAATTTGGCACCATGACCTGCCTACCATTTTGGGTAAACCATGACACTGGAAACGAACATAGGCTACTTTTATATCGACATACCACGCGAGCGAAGCCACCGACAGAAGCTAGTTGTCTATAAAAAGAAAACTGATAACACAATCACTTTTTGAAGAATTTTATTTCCATAAAAACATTTCCGATACGGGATACCCAAACAAAAGCTCCAGAAATATAAACAACGTATTCCCCACACAATAAACATAAAAACAATTACCACTGTGTATAGACATAGTACTAACTTTTAACTTGAAACGTTGCCCACGTATTATTGCAGTCATATCATTTTTGCTGGCAATAAAAAATATAGCTCATAAAACCCGCGAAATGACGAAAAAATGCGTAGGTACATTATAGAGATAAGCGTAAGCGGTTATTTATAGTGGATGAACAGAGGTAGGGGTGCGAAAGAGGTCAACACAGTCGGACGACCATAATTTTTCATTTCATTAGCCGCGGGAGGTGTCGTCCTATCCTGTCCTGGATGGGCATCGAGCCTCATTAACGGCCATACGGGCTTGCCTCCCACCTATCTCCTTTGTGAGTATTTATAGGGTGATGAAGTGTTTAAAATAGTCAATTTTACGCAACAGTGAACAGGTTGCGAGGTAACACCGGTTTCTATGTTTAACACTGTGGTAATAATTTGTTTTTTTTTTTTCTATGTTTACACTGAGATTGCATGTCTATGACGAGCTTGTAAATACTGAGTTTACGTTTTCTAAACTAATATTATTAAGAATAAGAACTTAATTATTTGTTTGTTTGTTTAAAGAGGTAATCTGTGGAAGTAGGTAGGTACTAATTATTTTTTTTTTTTAAATCACTTTTAAAAAGCTACACTATGTCTGAGTACCTACTATAGTATATTGTTTATGGTACGATTGACTTTCATGCGGACGAAGTCACGTGCAGAAGCTAGGGATATTATGTGTTGAGTGGGCAGTTCCCAAACTTCTTAGAACTCAGCCTAACCGAATTAGTTTGAAAAATGTGGACTTGTTTCATCTTCAAAGGAAACATAAGCAGAAGAATAATTTTAAGTACATGACTTAAAATTATTCTTGTCTCCATCTTGTCATTCCTTAACGTCAATTTAGGAATTGGCATACTCTAAAATAATTAGCGTTTACCTACGTCAAAACATTGAAAAGCATGTCAACAGCTATTTTATGGTGCAGGAACTGCACCGTAAAATAGCTTCCATTATTGACAGACATGTAACTTTTACGTTTTACCTAACAGATTGGTTTCCTTTCTCTGAGAGTTGCAGAATTCGACTAATATTGCGCATAGTTACACCAGCAAAAATTGCCGCAATACTTGCCATTGCATATTTGCCTAATCTTGATAAATTGCTCATTTTTGTTGATACGTATTCACCACAATACTCAGCAATAGCACAATTAATTGCCCGCGTGACGTCAAACTAACCACAATTGCTTATTTAACAGCCCACGTTAGCAATTTTGAAATGAAGAACGCCATCCTCATATGCGCTAAAGCCTCGTCTTCATTTGAAACAATTTTGATCGACAGTTGCGCTGAGTGCTATCCGTAACATCAATGTTGGTGGCAATTATGATACGTCTTTTTTTACCATGAATACGGAACATGCATGTTGCCAGCAATAAGTAACATTCTATGTTGCTAGAAACGTAAAAACATGTTGCTGAAACTATGTTGCACCGATTTGTTTCCCAATTAATACATACGCGACTCAACATTATAACATTAGTTCAAGTAGTCATTATTTCTGATATTCTGTTTGTACCACATTCTATTGAGGCGTCCTTAAAATAGCATTTATGAAACGTTTTCCTCGCATTTAATTTGAACTTCTGATGGACTTCTGATTTAAAAAAGATTTACCTCTAGGCAAAGGTACCCAGACAGGACCGACATTTCGCCAGTTAAGTTTATATCCCACTAGCTGCGCCCCACGGTTTCACCCGTGTAGACCGAGATAAAAAGTAGCCTATGTGTTAATCCAGGGTATCAGCTATCTACATACCAAATTTCATCCAACTCGGTCCAGCCCATAGAGCGTGAAGAAATAACAAACATACAAGCACACACAAACTCGCAAACTTTCGCTTTATAGTATTAATGTGATGTAATAGGGGGCGAGCTGATTACCATCAGCCGGTCGCAAATCCTGACTCCGTGCTGCTTGCTACTGAGAAATTCCTCTGTGTAACCCTTCGGGGAAAAACAGGTTGCTTATTATGTGTGTGTCGTTTACGTTCATACCTCTGGTCATACACGAACGCCGGTTGCGAGTAGTAGCAATCCCCTCTTGGCGTTTCCACGCCTTATACCTTTTGTTACCAGTAATCCTACTAATATTATAAATGTGAAAGTTTATGAAGATGTTTGGATGTTTATTACTTAATCACACAAAAACGGCTAAACGGATTTAGATGAAATTTGGCACACAGATAGTTTATAATCTCTCTCTCTCTATCTCTCTCTCTCTCTGGATTAACACATATAATACTTTTATCCCTTTTCCCGTGGGATAATTTCCGACATTCATTCTTTATTATTATACGTGATAGCCCAAGTTGGTAATGATTTTGATAAAATATATCTGATCCTTTGATAAAATATATCTGATCCTTTGATAAAATATATCTGTTTTCTTCTTGTTGGGGTTGCAATCATTGCCGGTCTGTAGAAACCTGTGTCTTGTATGAAACCTCTACAGTACGCTTAAAATAATACATAAAGATGACAACATTGATATCTTAAATATTATTCAAAATACCCAATTCAAATGTCCCATCGATTCTGATATAATCTCGTAACAAAATTAGAAGCGAATATTGTATGTAATAAAAGCTGTCAGTTCCCCAGACTGCTTGAGTAACGTTCAATCTCGATCCATCTAATATTCGACGTTTACTAATACACGCGAGCTTAAAAGATACTGTTTGTAGGTAAACTCGAATAAATAAAACTGTTAAGAAAAGAAACATGAAAAAAGAGAGGATAACGTGTAAATAAACGCAGGAATAAATTGATTTTCTGGAGTGGTTAAGCAACTCTTGACGTGCTCACTCTGTCAGTGGGTGATCATTTTTCCACGTTTTTACTTTCGTGGTCTATACGGTTGGTCCTGGTTGCTATCTAAATGCTTTTTTTTGCTAACCTGGACTGTCCTTCTCCTTGGCAAAGGCCCATACCATACCGGGTGTAAAGAGACACTTGCCGAAGCCGAAATCCTCATATTCTAACCATTATTTCGATAGTTTTTTTCCACTAGAACCATACCTGAGAATCCACTGGTGCTGGAGATATTAAAGGTCAAAGTCACATTTTTTTTTACTAAAACGTTATTCGTATTATTACTATTATTACGGTATTCCAAGTGTTATTACTAAACTTTTTCCGACAAGTAGCTACGCATACTAGAGGGGGGGGGGCAAAGGGGGGATAGGGGTGCTTTACTAGGTTATAAGTTCACATTGTTACTAACAAATATGGAAGTGATTCTGAATTAAATGCTTATTTATTTTATTTTTTTAACTCTGCCTGGGTTCGCGTTACATTGCACGTAGTAAAAATTGCTTTTTTTTATACTTTAAAAAATAAAAGTCGTTTGTGTCGTGGAAAATATTTTTTTTTTCAATCCTATTATAAAGAGAAAATGCGTATCATCATTAATATACTGCGTATTTGCATGAAACACGAGCTCATTATGAATAACGCGGATAATCGAATTGTAGTAACAAGCCTGTGAAAATAATGCTACATCGAGGTTTTAATTTTAATGAAAAACCATTGTTATCGACATTGATGTCGTGATGGTCCAGTGGTTAAGGCCTCGCCTCTCGTGCGTAGGAGAATAGAATAGAATAGAATA
This sequence comes from Cosmia trapezina, assembly GCA_905163495.3. Taxonomy (NCBI): domain Eukaryota; kingdom Metazoa; phylum Arthropoda; class Insecta; order Lepidoptera; family Noctuidae; genus Cosmia; species Cosmia trapezina. The sequence continues at coordinate 11,527,404 of LR991030.1, forward strand.
GATTTATTTATTTGCATAGAATGTAAGTAATACAATTAGGTGTTACAATATTATGAGTCCTTATACATTCTGCCTCATGGCATGCAAAAATGTTTATAACTTACTATATTGTATACTTTTAACTTACACTACAATTTATTACATGAAGCTATAAAGTCTTGTCATTTAAAAAATCTGATACAGAGTAATAGCATTTTTGGCTTAGTATTTTTTTAAAGTATTTTTTAAATCTTCCTAAAGGTTGCTCCTTAATACTTTTTGGTATATGGTTATAAATAAGAGGCGCCATGCACATAACACTCTTTCTCAATAGTGCAGTTTTATATCCACCTATGCATAACTTGTCTTTGTATTGAGTTCTTAAACTTGTAGTCCTGGTTCTAGTATTTTGCAAAGTCGGGAATAATTGATCATTTGTTTTAACACAAATGGCTATTTCTAATATATATAAGCATGCAAAAGTTAAAAGATTATATTTTTTAAAAACAGGTATGCAGCTGTCGGTCACTTTGAGATTAAAAATAGACCTAATACAGCGTTTTTGCGCCTTAAAAATATTTTCTCTCTCGCTACAGTTTCCCCAGAATATTATACCATACCTCAATACAGAAACAACTAAACTGTGGTATGCTATCAGTACTGTCTGAAAGTTAACTTTTTTTGATAAATTATATAAAGCATAAGCAGCTGAACTTAGTTTATTACATACAGTATCTGCTTGAATTTTCCATGTCAGTCGACTATCAATTGAAATTCCCAGAAATTTTGCGTCACATACCTTGTCTATTGTTTGTCCATTATAATTTATATCCATATTTGAATCTAATATTCTTTGATAGAAATGCATCACTTTTGTTTTCTCTAAATTTATAATTAAGTTATTTTTACTAAGCCAATTTATAAATTTTTCAAGCGTACTATTGACATTAGCTTCATATGACTCTTTATTATTGTTGAAATGTCCAAGGATATTTATTTATTTATTTATTTATTATGACATTTAATTATCAAAGTGCTGTCATCAGCAAAAAGGACCATTGGATTTGGCATTTGACTTGGCAAATCATTTACATACAGTAAAAATAATAAGGAGCCGATTACACTGCCCTGTGGAACACCAAATTTGATATTTCTTCTAGAAGAAACATACTTTACTTCTTTTTTTGTTTTAACACAGACTCTAGAAATTTCTGTAAACTGTTTGCGTCCTTTTAGGTAAGTTTTAATAAGATTAAGCACATTTCCTCGTATACCGTATGATTCAATTTTACTTAAAAGTATGTCATGATCTACATAATCAAACGCTTTTGATAAATCAGTGAATAATGCACATACAGGTATTTTTTTATCAACATTTGGCATTATGATATTCAAGAAATCGAAAATAGCCATATTAACATTATTATTTTTTCTAAACCCCTTCTGCTCGTTACATAAAATATTAAATTTTGTTAAAAAGGTGTATATGGAATTGTAAATTACTTTTTCTATTATTTTGGAAAAAATCGAAATTAAGGAAATTGGTCTATAGTTTGAAATTTCATCTCTGGCGTTCTTTTTATGAAGTGGCTTCACCTTTACAATTTTAAGTTTTTCTGGAAATTTTCCAGCTGATATACATGCATTAATTACATGAGCTAGAGGGGCAGCTATATAACTACCGACATATTTTATGACCTTTGTAGAAACACCATCATAGCCAAAGCTTTTTTTGTCTTTTAAAGATTTAATTATGCGTGTGATATCTTGAGGAATTACTGGAGGTAAAAAAATGGAGTGTTGATTTTCCTTTATAACATTATTAAACTTACGTTGCGATACTGCAGCAACTTGATCCACGAAAACATTATTAAAAGTTTCAGCTAAGTCATTAGGATCAGTTAATACTTTGTTATTGTATTTTATTTGAGAAATGGGTTCACTTATACTTTTATTGTTATTTATTATTTGCCAGGCTGTTTTAGATTTATTCTTAGATTGATTAATTAAGTAATTATTTTGCGATTTCTGAGTCAATTTAACAATTTTCTTAAATTTACGCGAATAATTAATGTATAATGTCTTATTTTCTTTTGATGGTTTTAATCTCTGTTGCCATAGTAAATGTCGTTGTTTTCTGCTACAAATGCGTATGCCTCGCGATATCCAAGTAATCTTTTTTTCAGATTTTATTGTGACTTTTTTAAAAGGAAAACATAAATTGTGTAATAACCGAAAAATATCCATGAATGTATTATATGATTCATCAGGATCTTCTGTATTGTACACGTTATTAAATGATAGACTTTGGAGATGATCCCTAAAAGTTTCAAGATTTTCCTTGGAAGTATCTCTTTGCATGGTGTGCCAAGATTTTATCAAGCAAGTTTTGTTTGTTTTCACATTTATTATTTGTGCAGTATGATCTGACAATCCAAAATCCTTTACTTTGTATTGACAACTTTGTTTAAAGTTGTGAGCAAAATTATCAAGACAAGCATTGCTAGCAAGTCGAGTTGCTTCATTAATGTGTAACTTTAGATTGTAGCTTAAGAGAAAGTATTTAAATTCCAAAGTATGTCTATTATTTTTTAAAATATCTATATTGAAGGTTGTGGGTTGTGGTAAGGAGGTTGTGGGTTCAAATCCAGGCAAGTACCAATGTCACATTTTCAATTCATTATGTACTTTCTGAGTTTATCTTGGGCATTACTGACATCGGTGAAGGAAAACATCATGAGGAAACCTGGACTTATAGTTATTATGTGGCGGCATCTACATCGCCACATACGAACTACGCATCACAATGACATGACGTCACGAAATCCTGCATCGCGCAATTAGAGTTTACCACGCGACTAGCATATATAAAACGTCCCGACATCAGCTGTCGGGCAGTAGCCCACCAGACACAACACCCGTCTGGTCAGAGGATCCTCCCTTTTCAATAGAGGATGAGTGAACTTTACACCCTGTTCCTCATGCCTCTAAAATTATAAGTCTGAAATCGCCAACCCGTCTTGAGCAAGCGTGGTGATTAATACTCGTACCTTCTCTGTATGAGAAGAGGCATTGCCCAGCAGTGGGACAGTAATTGGCTGGTGTTATATTATATATTATTATCGACATTAATCCTCAACTATTTTTTTCCGCATGCAAAAACTATGGAAAACGATAGCGTTATAACAAATCTTTTAGTTTAGGAATCCAGGACTGATTTTGCACTTTTGAAACGTTTTTCTAAAAGCTGGCATTAAAATTGAGACCCTATCGAGTACCTACAGTCCTACACGCGCATCGACGCGCGTAATGTTAAACTGTAGGTACTGTACTGTCAACATGCATGGGACGCCAACGAAAACTTTCGACGCTGGTGAAAAGTTTTCTCGTTGAGGAGCTCGTGGCTAAGTAATAACAGCAGCACGGGTAGATCCATCAGGTTAAGCTACGCTTGTCGGGGTTTGTCCTGGATGGGTGACAATCATTACATATCGAGACTCCTCCGTGCCTCGGAAAGCACGTTAAGCCGTTGGACCCGGCTGTGATTTGTGGATTTTTGACATTCCTTACGGGTTGTCAGAAAGCCGAAACTCTGACAATCAGTCTTACCACGGAGTATCGTATTACCCAGTAACTGGGTTGTGGAGGTCAGATAGGCGGTCGCTCCATGTAAAATACTGGTATTCAGCTGCATACGGTTAGACTGGAAGCCGCCCCGAACATAGTTGTGAAAAGGCTAGGCAAATGATGAGTTTTCGCGTCGATGTATTACACCTTGTACAAAATTGTCTATGCATAAAACTAACAGTGCGACATATTTGTAAAAAAAAATACAAAATTGTCACATAATAACGACACTTACGAAGTTGTCGAATTGTTGGGTTATCAGTCACTTGCATTTAATAGGACCCAGATAGCACCTTTAAGTCATCTTTGATGCACATTTTTAACACATCAAGAAGATACTACCACTTAAATGTTTACCTCAATATCGGTTTTCTATTCAAAGCTCTTCATATATTACTACAGTTCTCATAAGAAATCTGCAGGTATTAGAAAAACAGGGGTGGTACAAACAACTGACCGTCTGACCATAAGAGATTAGTTCTAGATTTTTGGCACGCCAGCTACGGCTCGCCATAAAAAATGAGGGTAGGTACGTACAAATATGTTTTATTGTTTATTCGCTGGCCTGTCAACTTACTGAGAGAAATGGCTACGTTATGTTGCTGAAGTTATGTGATGTACGTGGTATATTATTTTTCCGCTTCGAGAACAGTGTGTAGCTACGAAGGTACATTTATATTTGTATATATACGTGAGTTTGAAAGCTCCGATTATGTGTTGGTATAAAAATAGATTCGCAATATAAGAGGCGGGCTCATTTCATATTATATTCGTACTTTTACGAAATTCCTCGCGGTTTTGGCCTTGAACTATCAGATTTAACACACACGGCGGTAAAGACGACGAAATCTTATCCTATCCTACTGATAAGGCCAAGAAATAAAAACTTCTCCTGAAGCTTTTACTTACGTTTAATTTCTTATGAAAACCACCACCACCACCACCACCACCATTTGCTTAAGAGGGCTGTCGCATTTTGTCACCTCTCCCGCTTCCACAGAACCAAATTTTTAAGATTGTTAAATGAAAATATGCTTTTCTGAAAATTTTAATCAATAGAGCTAGAACTAGTGAATAATATTTATTTAACACGTAATTATTGAAAGCATATTTATATTGTGTTATCTGATAAACTCAGATCAAAAAGTATTACGATCTGTTTTTGAGATGAGTTAAATCACAAAAGACGTGGATTTGAAATCGAAAGCTTCGTAAAGCCCTTAAGAAGGCTCGTAGCTATGTTACAACGCATGTAATTAAGGCAATTCAACAACTTTCAAATTATTCCCCAGATTACGCAATTACCAAAGACATTTCCTCAGAACATAGCACCTAAACTTCAAACGTTAACAGATTCAATTTGCGGTCGGTAACGGATAATGGGAGCCACAAATATGCTCTGAGGAGCCAAAGTGCATTGTAATGGCCCGATTACAGATAATTATGTGCAATGTTACCGTTCCCCGTTTGAACAATTACTTTTGAGCGTAACGACAAGTGAGAAAGAAAGCAATTTTGATAAGTGAGCCACAATACTGTTAGGTACTTACCAACCTGCTTTTGAAAAAAAAATATGGCTTTAGGGCGAGAAGCAACGGTGATTGAGCTGGCTTGATATAGTAGCAGAGCTAGGCCTGCAAGGGAAACGATGTGTATAGTCTTCGGTATTGGTTATTTAGTTAAAGTTAAGTTATAATTATGTTGTATCTATATATTTTACTGTGTGTACATCATCACACTATTATCACACTTCACACTAATATCACACTAATATTATAAAGGCGAAAGTTTGTGAGTGTGTGTATGTATGTTTGTTACTTCATCACGCTCAAACGGCTGGACCGATTTTGATGAAATTTGGTATGTAGACACCTTATACTCTGGATTAACACAAAGACTACTTTTTATCCCGAAAAAAATGTAGTGCTCCCGTGGGAAGAGCAAGGAATTCAAATATATTTGCTATTCTTTGAAACTCAAACGCAGCATCATGCTGAGATAGGGCCCTTTTGGCCTCGTTCAGGACTTTTTTGTTTTTTATTTAGTTATTTTAATTTTTTTATATATTTTGTTTGTTTTCAACTTTTATTTTGTGTTTTAGTTTTAGTTCTGTGCGAGTCACAATAAATACTTTTTCTTTCTTTCTTTCTTCCTTTCTTTCAAACGGCTCAACTGATTTTGATAGAATTTGGTAAGGGAGTAGCTGACACCCTGGATTAATACGGCTACTTTGTATCCCGAAAAAATATAGTGTTCCCGTGAGATGAGCAATTTTTTGTGAATACTTTTTTCACCGATTAAATAATACCTACACGTTTTAGTGTATCTGATAAGCCGAGGGTAACACCGCGGGGCGCAGCTAGTAAATAATAAATGAGTGCCTATTAGCATCAGCGAAAACGTTTAGTTGAGCAGACCGATCAACATCCGAATTCACGGCTTCAATCGCCATTCAAGGCCTTTGTGTTGAAAGGAATATTGATGAATAGTCATAATTTACCAAAATTAGATTATTGACAATCCAAGGTACCTAACTCACCGTGTATCTAGTACAAAGGCTTTCCTTTCGAAATCATTTCAATTTAGTACTTGTTGCGACCATTCTCAAAAACCGGTCAACTCACTGGATTATCTATCTATATAAATAAAAAGAGAAGTCCTGACTGACTGACTGACTGATTGACTGACTCATCAACGCCTAGCCCAAACCCTTGGACCTAGAAAGCTGAAATTTTGCACAGAGGTTCCCTTTATAATGTAGACAAGGATAAGGAAGGATTTCCCGGTAGGACGTTCCCGTGGGATATTGTACGACATCCACGCGGGCGAAGCCGCGCGGGAAGTGCTAGTACATAATATACATAGGTACATAAACTCACGTCCTCATAGTTTCTCCACGTTTCTCATAGGGGTAGCCAGAACGACACCTGCTACGATCATTGGATTATTTCCATTTTAATTCAATAATTTGGCTTCCAGTTTTATGTTAATAATAATTATAATAAACAGTCGAAAAATAAAAGTAAAACACTCGTTTGGCTTCACGTGTAGGTATTCGTTGAAAATGAAACCTGTAGGTTTTTGAAACAATTTGATACTGAATCAGTATCAAGGCTCCGTTTTTAATCAAGCCTTACTTATTATACCTACCTTACCTTACCTTTATTTGAAATACCTACAAGTACATTACACGCGGTTGCTTCGTGTAGAAGGTTTAACCGCTTGGATACGTCCTTCACACTTCAGCCCCAATATTCAAGAGTTGTGAGTGAAACAGCACACCATTATGATCAGCCGAATTTGCTCCATTTAACTCAAATTATATTCTACTTATAAACGCACGGAAGACTTCATTAACTGAAGCGTCTCTCGTTTCCCCTTTCAATATTTCTTCCGTATCTTTTTTATAATCAGGAATATTGTTACCGAAAACCTTTCTTTTGTATTCGCACCGTGTTTGTTAGAAAGTGGTATTACTTTCTGGTCCTTGATCGCTTGAGGCAGTTAAATTTGAGAACGATTTTTTAAGCTAATTGAGTATTGAATGACGATTTCCATGTTTTATTTATCACAAGATAATTTATTGAAAACAAAAAATGTTTCATTATAAAAATGCCTTTGATAGGTATTTTATTTTATTTTATTTTATTTGGGAAAACAGACAATCGTACATTGTATATTAAATCTAGTTACACAGTATGCTGTAAGTAAATGTGCAATCCACTACGTTTCCACATGTTACTAGTTTAAAAAAAAAGATACAGTGTTGGGAAAATTAAGCAAAATTAAGCAGTAATTAATTAGCTATTACATGTTTAAATAATAGGTACATAATTATTAAAATTTATGAGCAAGGCGCTTAACAATTTGTTCTCTAAATGTATATTTAGATAGGGCAAAAACATCAATATCATTAAAGTTATTATTGTAAGCCTGAACCAATCTCTGGAGCGGCGCTCTCTCCCCTGCATTTGTGCGGCAGGGACTTGTAGCAAACAGTGGATACTGTTCTAGGTACAATATAGCATATTTTACTGATTATTTCAGAGCAATCAAACCTATTATGTACAAGTGGAGCATCATTCCTTGGAGGTATGTTTATACTAAAACATTTTTTTTAAATCTGACGCGTATAAACCAAAATCGCTCTTCATGTCTGTCTCATTTTCATGACAGTGAAAAGACATGTGGGTTCAAATCCACGATAGGCCGAAATTGGTATTTTTATTTTGCAAAAACATTTTATTATAATTAATGTATTGTTTTTGTGTATAAATAAGTTTATATTAATATTTATTTTTACTCAACTCTGTTTTTATTATTGTCTTTTTTAATAAAACGTTAATACTTCTAATATTGCGTATAACGACAAGCAATAAAAGGGTTGACATTTACGAAGAGTTATTCAACGTCTAAATAGACCAGATGGCCAATTCTCGTAACTAAAAACGTGCACAATCTCATGCCAGCGTCAATCAAATGTCAAAAATGTAGGTAAACGGTATACATTTTTTGACAGATTGAGACTGAGATGAGATTGCGAATGTTGTTAATAATACGAGAATTGCCCCTCAGAGGTTTTCAAGACCGCTTGCCGTGCATAAGATTGGATTCAAGATTTGAATCCAATCTTATGCAGGTACGAATTGTGTTTTTTGTCATGGATATATATTTTTTTTAACATAAAGTAAGCATTTTTCTATTTTAAGTATTTTTTTGTATTTTTTTATTGTATTTTTTTATTTCTTATTATTCTATTTTAGTAATATTTTTAAAGAATTTAAAAATCAAGAATAATAAAATACTTTAATAATCATTTAATAATATTTTTATTGATATTATGTAACAAAACCACAAAGATTTATATTTTACAATTATTTGATTTGATAATTTACAGTTACCATAGTAAACATATTTTGCCAACTGAGACAAACGAGTTCCTAGACAAATGCGAAAGGTGAAGCAAAACTAGACTCATCAGACGGTAACTTCATTATAGATTAGTAAAATGTATGCATAACTACCCTCTAATAACAAACTATTCATTCACTGCGATTTCATAGACAGAGACAGAGTTATAACGCCAAGTAGATTGAAAATTCATTGAGTCATTAACTACCTAACTGGCTTAGTTGGTAAGAGCTCGCGGTAATCATTGTATAACCAATGATTCGATGGTTCGAATCTCGTCCGGGCTAAGAAACACTTTTTGTGTTATTCTTAAGGATGTATTGTTTGAATTAGCAAAGTTAATTTTAATACAACTGGGGTACCCAATTGGTGCAGCCCACTGTACCTTTCAAATTGAGTCGGACTCGCGCACCGAGGGTTCCGTTACGATTTCTGAAAAAGTGTGCTATTTAGAGTCACCGTTTTATTTTTCCAGTAAACTTTACATAAACTTCTATCACATAGAATAATTTCAGATTTTTCTCTATGCAAACTTCAGAGATAAGGGGGGAACGGTTTCATTTTTACAACAAGTCGAAAACTATGCGGCCTAAAAGAAATAAAAAAATGTTTGAGAATGTGCAATAAAAAAGAACCATCAAAATCAGGTCTCGTAAGGTGGATACATCCAGTAGCCCCCTTTTTGTCTTTTTTTGGAGAACTTACCCCTCCAAGCAAAAATCCCCGACGGCAAAAAAAAAAAATAAAATCGTAAAATCTGTATATCAAGTTTCGTCCAGATCGTTTGTGAAATACGACCTGTAGATGAGTACCAACAAACTGACAGAAGAAAGCTCATTTTGCCAGACTTGAAGCAGACCTACTTCGCTCGCTTCGCTCCCTGGGTCAATAATTTAAAAAAATGCAAAAGAAACGAATATTCCAATGATCAATTTATGCTTTGCCTCCGATTCTAACTACCGACAATGTCCAACCACAGAGCTATCAAACTCCAGATACGACCCGATGGCCCGCATGTCTATCAGTCCGTTCTAATCCCGTCCATAGACCAGGCACTCAGCGTATAATCCCCTCACATGAACCTCGTGAGCGCAGAACTCTGTAAACACTTCTGAGATAACAACTATACTTAATACTTACTTTGGTAATGTTTTTAAAAATGTCCTTAGAAAAAGCCTTATAATTGCATTTTTAAGGACATGAAAAATTAATTGTCTAGGTCTATATTGGAATAAAAGAGTCGTAATTATACAATGTTAGTGGGTATAGATACTTACCCACTGTATTGCTTATTTTACAGAACATCGAGGCAATCGCTAAACTTGATTAATTCCATTAACCGCATTAACTGGAAATACCTACCTGAGTAAATAAACGACATAATATAAAGGTCAATAAAACGAGTGAATACCATCGAATGGTCCAGATAAATACAAAACAGAATGAAAATTTCAACAATTTCCATTTCCCAACTGAATACAGTTTATCCAAATCAAAACTATCGAAAACCAATCGGAGTAACTTCATGTTATCCATACTGGGCTGAGAAAATTACGCATATACGGAATAGTTATTGATTTTGATTGGCTCCAGCACTCCACAGCATAAATATTAGTGTTGGTTTGCAGCGCTGAACAATTTGGATAGATTGCAAGCCCGCATACTCGCTTAATGCAGCAAGTAGGTATCTCAGATAGTTGTTTGATTGAAGTTTGGCTGTACTTTATAGTTTGTTCGAGGGTCCCGTTTTAGGAAAGATTTATGCTAGTTTGTGCCGGGCACGAGCTGTGCAAGGGTGTCTACTCCCTATAATAAGCACGAAGCCCGTAGTTTCGGCCTTCGTTACGGGCGTTTCCTACTCCGTATCACCTACGGATGGATGATTGGTTCAGGGCCCGAACGAAGTATGAATGACAACACGATTTGACAGCTGTCCCTACTCCCGATGTGTTTTCGACCGCCCGAAAAATTTAACTATTACACTTGTTTTGATGGATCGTTATGTCAGACGGACGGACTTAGGGAGTAGAACCCAGGTACGAGGCTCTAACGAGGCACGGATCCATAACTCCACGAACATGTTAATTGAAGCAGTTCAAGTTACACCGTTCCGGAGCCCGAGCCGAGCCCGGACATTGCCCAAGCCGACCCGGACATACTACCTCTTTCTTTAGTTAAAACAGCACCCTTATTGCGAAACACACTTTCAATCACAATTCGAAAGGCAATTGCTAAACCATTGCTTCATTTGTTTAAAAAATTCATCCGCTCAACAATGTAAATAACGCAAAGAATGTTGTTGGACTGTCAAAATTAAAGGCATTGCCATTGTTAGTGTGTTACGCAAATACCTCGCAGTTTTCATCATGTTCAAACACCTGTTAAACATAATCGCTTAACCCAAAAGCCCACAGTTGATCTATTAAAACGAACATTGATTTATACCACCTGATCCTCTCACTTCAAAGAACACATCAAGCGGTAAGTCCCGAATGACGTCACTTGTAATGACATTGCCCGCAACAGAGGCTTAAGGCGGACTGACAACTTGGACCCGGAAAAGGTGGGGATCGTAGATATCAGCTGATGGCTTCACATCGCTGTGTTAAGGAAACATTTGGGTACTCGGTTTAACTCTTATACAACGTGTCGTTTTGCATCCTCGTCAAATTTAAGAGTGTGGTATAGACAGAACCATCAAACCGTACAAATTTTTCTATGGCACCAACATCGTAATCGCGAAAAAATAATCAGCCATCCCATACATTTGCGTCGAAGTTTTCTATGAGATAGTTGAAAATTTTTTCGCGATTTACAATGTTGATCCCATGGAGAAAGTTGTTCGGTTTGATGTTCTGTATCACACTCACACTGACACATGCAAAACGATACTTTGTATATAATGATAAATTTCTGAAATTTTATGACAAAAATAGAATAAGAATGTCCACTATAACATCAAGAAACTTAACGCGACCATGGCATTCCCCTAGTCCAGCCCATAAAACTTACACAGGCCATGATCTCACATAATACAATCAATTTGCCACAACTTATCAAACACACCCACTCGTATACAACTATCTTTATCTTTCGCGGCAAGATTTACAACACGTCAATCCATAATACTTGGGGGTCGTAAACAAAAATTCACTGTATATAAAGGCAGTGAGTGAAAAGAGTAATTTTCTCCTCCATAAAAACAGTTAGGCAGTTATTTATGGTGATACCGCAATCTATACAAGGGATTTCGCCCCAGGCAGAGCATTAACGATTATCCGGGTTTTTCCTACAAAGAAATATTACTTGACAAATAAATTCCGTGTAGGTTCCTTTTTTGCTCATCAGTGGTATAGGTTTTTGGAACGATCATTTTATCGGAGCGGATGATATAAAACATATTTTATTTTATACATAAAAGTGTATCAGATGCGAGTTTATTTGATGTTCGTTGGTTACAGTGGGTTTGTACCACTATCTATTTGATTGATAATCTCAATAGTCCGAGTACCCTACGTTCCCGGAAGGTTAACCTGTCCTTGAAAGGAACAAACATTCCGAAGTCACCCACGTCTCGCAGGCCGAGAATTCGCTGAAACACGGTGCGTAGAAATAAAATTCCTTTACCGCTCCGAACTTGAGAAAGGTCAAATTTAATGTTCGCATAGGAACGTTTAAAGATAAACAAAAGAATCCGGAATCGCTGGCAGCAAAAAAAGAGGTACGGAACCACCGAAAACCCGCGACGGCGGGCGACGCGGCGACGTGACATTATCGTGCGCGTGCGACATTCCCGCGTGATTTGCATACAGATTGTTTACATTTATTCGAGCAATACTGTTGGGGATTTTTGCATTTTGTCGCCGCTTTGCTAACAATTACTCCCTACTTTTACATTGTTTAGTATTTATTTATAACAGTTGGGTAACCGCGGTGTTTGTTTTTATAATCGGTTGGCACCAGAAATAAATGACTTTGTAATGTTTTCTGTGTACACGTTACAACGCGGTTTTATAACCCCAATTTATTGGTTGTGACTAATTTTTAAACGTTATACGATCATTCTCGACTGGCTATTGATAGCGTAAGTTAAAATTATACTTCTTAGAATAACTAGACATAGGTAGGACTGGATCACAAGGACGAGTTTGTAGTGTAGCCCTGCCCTAGCATTTAACAGAAAAACGGCCAAGTGCGAGTCGTCTAGCGCCTGCATTATTATCATGACTCGGAAAATTTACGTAAGAGTACCTACTTACGGTTTAAAAAGAAAAGTAGGTACAGTCCTGTTGTTTTATGTGGATGGATTGACGGACAGCGTAGGCTTACAAGGCTTGGTTACAGTACCCTATGGGAGTAAAAATTAGAAGTATCTAGAAATGTATAATAATTATGCACTATACTCCGTTAAGGCGTAAAGTACTAACCTTTATGACAAAAGAATGTTGCTTTCATCTTCAGAACGACGTACTCTTGTACGATGACAATGCGATGAATTTACAGAATTTCTTCTCATAAAACCAGATAGAATCAATACATAGCTACCGTCACGTACTTTTTCCACAAGGAATTCTGATCTCCAAGCAATAAAATCCGCACCAGACATCGGTTCGGAGCTCGGACTTCATGGTCATTTATCTGATTTTAGTACAGAATGTGTTGGTACCTACTCGTAATACCTACTTACGACATAAAGCTGTGACATAAAAAGTGATACATAGTTTTAGGAAAAGTAATTCATAAATATTAATGAAGAGCTCTGGTGCCCAACTGAAAAGTCATGTATTTATCATATCTTCTTACGACTATTTTTAACAGATCTTAGAATATGAAGAAGCACCCTTTGAAATTCTTAACTATAAACTGGAACAAATGAAATTACCTAAAGAAACTTCACAGACATGACGAGAATCAATATCTAATCATGCTTGAACACAAAAACTAAGAATTTTTTTATATCTTATAGAACTTGGTCAACAAGACTAAGTTGCTCCGTAAGGCTTTTTTATAATATAATACACCATTTTATAAATATAATAAATAAATAATACAGTTCATAAACAGGGTGTAAAAAGACAATGTGACTTTGACCTTCAATATCTCCAGAACCAGTGGATTCCCAGGTATGGTCTACTAGTGGATAAAAACGATCCAAATAATGCGTAGAATATGTGGCTTTCGGCTTCGGCAAGTATCTTTTTACACCCGGTATATGAGTAACTATCTTCTACGTATTCCAATCCGCATAAGTTTATACAATAGCCTCATTGTTTCTGACAAGGGGAATGCTAGAACATTATTATATTGCATCTTCCCACCTCTTTAACATCAACACCAAAGTGTAATAATAAACTCAGCTCTGAGATCTTCGTTCCGGGCACAATCCACCAGATGTGAAGAACGTCTTTCACTATCCCTCATTCTGTGCAGTTAGGGGAAAGGAACTTTTAAAAATTTAAATTAAATATGCGAACATATTTAAGGAGCTATATCCAGAATGAAGTCTGAGAGCTGTCACAATTTCTGTTCTGCCTAAAAAACATGAATCATCACACTGACATTATAAAGGCGAAAGTTTGTGAGTGTGTGTGTGTTTGTTACTTCTTCACGCTCAAACGGATGGACCGATTTGGATGAAATTTAGTATATAGATAGTTTATACCCTGGATTAACACATAGGCTACTTTTTATCCCGGTCTACGCGGGTGAAACCGCGGGGCATTGCAATTAAATTATAATTTTACTAAAGTAACTAGTTTGAGCCAACCCGTCTTGAGCAAGCGTGGTGATCAATGCTCGTGCCTTCTCTGTACGAGAAGAGGCCTTTGGCCTGCAGCAGAACAGTATTATCACAGTTTAATAATATCTTTATCTTTATAGAAAACGGCCGAAACGACGCGCTTCAAAATCTCAGTATATACCAGTTCGCAGCAGGTCGTGTGCGCGGCAGTTACGCATGGACGGACTTGTATTTATTTGGTAGTCCAGCGGCCGCGACACACGTACAGATGGCTACACATCAAGCTATACATTTCCAGTTTACACTGATCTCTCACTGTAAGGAAAACCTATACAATGCGAGATCATCTTATACTGGAAATGTATAGCTTGATCTGTAGCCGTGCGTACTATGAAAAATAAAAAATTTGGAAAATTATAGGTACTTTGTTTTTGTTTTATCTTGATTTGATATGATGCCCGTCATGTCTGTGAAGTTTTGGCAGTCAATTTAATTTTACCATACTGAATTTCGTCAACAACTATACACCGTTGAGCAACAATTATTGCTATCGGACATTAATTAGGGGTCTCGTTACAATTTATTATATCCAATTTGAAGATAATTAACCTCACAGTTATCGCTACGGTAACGTGAGAAGAGGACGCTGTAACTTCTTTATCGTCAGCCATGAAACTTCTTATTTTATTAAAAATGTTATAGTCGAAAAGTCTGGAAGTATAAAATATCAACAATGTGGTTTCATATTTTTCAGCAAAAAGAGTTTAGTATGAAATATTCTGATCTGTTATACAAATGCTCTGAAAGATTTTTTTTTAGACCATAGTAAAAGCACGGAGCCTTTATTTTTGAGGCGATAAGTATTACATAATAGAGAAAGTAAGAGAAGCTGAAATTATTTATTAGCATATTTAGAGAATTTACACAAATAATTTACTGTTTAAAATATAATGATTTCACGTGAAAGTGAGTTTGATGATGGACCATGACTTGGATTAGGACAAAGGATACTTTTTATCCCGGTAGTACCCCGGTAGTTCCCGTGGGATAATTTCCGACCTCCACGCGAGCGAATCCGCGGGCAAAAGCTAGTAAGTAATAAATGGTAGTAGTTTATGAGTGAATTAATGGAACTTAACTTAATAGTCTAACTAAATATGCAAAGATAATTTTTATCTATTTACACAATCAGAGGTCAAGTTCAAGCTTTCGTTGGAAAACTTCAATAAGAGGCACTGGCATAATGCAGGCGAGCTGGTTCATTTGGCGCGCCTTGCCTTTCGACGCTACCCGCTTGTTGTGAATAGAATCTAAATTACTTGAAAAATTCTTAGAGTGCATCCCCGGGGTACGAAATGCTTCACTTAAATTCATTCACCGTAGAATTGAAAGGAAAATATTTTTAATAAATTGACTGAATGAGTTTTAATTTTATTTATGAATACCATTCAGGGTATCGAACTGGAATATTGGAAGCGTGTTTTACGTAACAGCCTCTAATCCAAAAAATGCCAAGAAATATCGTAGTAGAGAAACTTCTTGACCCAATTAGAAGTAGACAGCCCAATGACAGTTCGGCGTACGCATAGCCAAAAAAACCAACATCTTTAAAAGATAAACATTACAAGCCAAGAACAGGCCGAATCGGGCAAGTTTTGTTAGTTTTTCTGTAGCTTTAGTAACACGAGAACGGTTTTAGGGAGGGGGGAGGGTGAAAGGGGGGTTGTTCCAGCGACACGGCATGTAATCTCAAGTTAGCGAGCAATTTGGTGTTTGCTTTCAGTAGTGCAGCTTGGCTATTAGATTGTATTGCTTTGCGAATTTAGAGCTTTTTAGATATCTGATGCGAATTGAATACTTACTGGGAATTTCGAGGTTCTCGACTATAATACGATGAATGATAAAATATCAAAGTTTTTGGAACTCCATGAATAACTAAATGGCTTTTAGTACAAATTGTTTTTCTTAGAAATGTAGTTACGTACCTATTCAAAGTAATCCATACTTCCATACTAATATTATAAATTCGAAAGTAACTCTGTCTATCTGTCTGTCTGTCTGTCTGTTACGTTTACACGACTAAACCACTGAACGGATTTCGATAAAATTTGGCAAGGCTATAGATGGTATCCTGGGGACGGACATAGGCTACTTTTTTTTTCAAAAATAATCCTACAGGGGGTGATATAGGGGATGAAATTTTGTATAGGAAACTCTTCTTAAGTTAGGGATGTGAAAATTAAAATGTATACTTTTGATAGGAAATAAAGAAATATGCGGTTCAGCGTTTTTGAAAAATCATCCCCTAAGGGGGTAAAACAGGGGTTGATTTTAAAATTTACAAAACTGCATGGATATCGACAAAATTTGGCAAGGCTGTATATAGCATCCTGGGAAAGGACATAGGATACTATTTTTTTCAAAAATAATACTACGGGGGGTGATATAGGGGATGAAAGTTTGTAAGGGAAACCCAGTATTTCTTAAGTTAGGGATAGCAAATTTATGTTATTGGTAGGAAATTAAGAAATATGCGGTTCAGCGTTTGAAATATCATTCCCTAAGGGGGTAAAATAGGGATTGATTCTAAAATTTACAAAACTGCACGGATTTCGATAAAATTTGGCAAGGCTTTATATAGCATCCTGGGGAAGGACACAGGCTAATTTTGATCTTAAAAAATAATCCTACAGGGGGTGATATAGGGGATGAAAGTTTGTATGGCAAACTCAGTATTTCTTAAGTTAGGGATGTGAAAATTAAAATGTATGCTTTTGATAGGAAATAAAGAAATATGCGGTTCAGCGTTTTTGAAAAATCATCTCCTAAGAGTGTCAAATAGGGGTTGATTTTAAAATTTACAAAACTGCACGGATTTCGACAAAACTTGGCAAGGCTTTATATAGCATACTGGGAAAGGACATAGGATACTTTCAAAAACAATACCACTGGGGGGTGATATAGGGGATGAAAGTTACTAAGGGAAACCAAGTATTTCTTAAGTAAGGGATAACAAATTTATGCTATTGTTAGGAAATTAAGAAATATGCGGTTCAGCGTTTTTGAAAAATCATCCCCTAAGGGGGTAAAATACGGGTTGTTATTAAAATTTACAAAACTGCACGGATTTCGACAAAATTTGGCAAGGCTATAATAAAATAAAAGTTGTATAGCATCCTGAGAAAGGACATAGGATACATTTTTTTTTCAAAAACAATACTACATGGTGTGATATAGGGGATGAAAGTTTGTAAGGGAAACCAAGTATTTCTTAAGTAAGGGATAACAAATTTATAATATTGGTAGGAAATTTAGAAATATGCGGTTCAGATTTTTTTGAAAAATCATGCCCTAAGGGGGTAAAATAGGGGTTGATTTTAAAATTTACAAAACTGCACGGATTTCGATAAAATTTGGCAAGGCTATAGATAGCGTCCTGGGAAAGGACATGGGCTACTTTTTGTCTTAAAACATAATCCTACAAGGGGAGATAAAAGGTATGAAAGTTTGTATGGGAAACCCAGCATTTCTTAAGTTAGGGATTATGCCCTATGTTTTCCACTTGAACGTTCCCATGGGATATTTTCCGAAATCCACGCGGGCGAAGCCGCGGGCAAAAACTAGTGTTATATAATCTAATATCTATATTAAAAATAGTATCCTATGTCCTTTCCCAGAATGCTATACAATGTGATAGGGGTGGGACTTCTAACCCGTTAAGGCTGAGTACTACATCTAATTTTATCGACAAAAAAAATAATTTGGGAGTTTGAACCCCCTCCCCCTAAAAATTATGGCTATTTTAATATTTTTTTTAATGTACTACGGCGCGCTTGATACTTTATGTGATATCAAAGGTTGTATGCGTCGTAGAAACAAAAAAAAAACGACAAACTGTAGCTAATAACCTTGGCTAACTAATTCATTACTTTTTTCATATGTTTGATAATGTTTTGGTGAGAAAAAAAAATCATTTCTGAATTATTTTGACCGAAAAAATCGCTATTTTTCAATATTTTCACGAATTACTCAAAACTATGTCCCATAAAATTATTAATAATTTGCGCTCATTTAAAAGTATTTGAGTTATTCTTTCTAACGATACCAAAAACATCACCATAACATCATCAATTCTAAGTAGTTTCCCCTGTGTAAGCTCAATACTCATACTTGACATTATTTGTAAATGAAACCAGTAATACTCATATGTACTTTACATTTATTTAAAATCAAACCTACTGAAAAATACAATCAAACAAAACATTTTAATGCTTAAAATTAATTGATTAACTGTTCGAAGTGTTCTCCTCTGTTTTTTTTTTTTTTTTTGGGGGGAGGGGGTTCAACCCCCCATATTATTTTTTTGTCGATAAAATTAGATGTAGTACTCAGCCTTAACGGGTTAGAAGTCTCACCCCTATCACATTGTATAAAGCCTTGCCAAATTTTGTCGATATCCATGCAGTTTTGTAAATTTTAAAATCAACCCCTATTTTACCCTCTTAGGGGATGATTTTTCAAAAACGCTGAACCGCATATTTCTTTATTTCCTATCAAAAGCATACATTTTAATTTTCACATCCCTAACTTAAGAAATACTGAGTTTGCCATACAAACTTTCATCCCCTATATCACCCCCAGTAGGATTATTTTTTAAGACCAAAAGTAGCCTGTGTCCTTCCCCAGGATGCTATATAAAGCCTTGCCAAATTTTATCGAAATCCGTGCAGTTTTGTAAATTTTAGAATCAATCCCTATTTTACCCCCTTAGGGGATGATATTTCAAACGCTGAACCGCATATTTCTTAATTTCCTACCAATAGCATAAATTTGCTATCCCTAACTTAAGAAATACTGGGTTTCCCTTACAAACTTTCATCCCCTATATCACCCCCTGTAGTATTATTTTTGGCAAAAATAGTATCCTATGTCCTTTCCCCGGATGCTATATAAAGCCTTGCCAAATTTTGTCGATATCCATGCAGTTTTGTAAATTTTAAAATCAACCCCTGTTTTACCCCCTTAGGGGATGATTTTTTAAAAAACGCTGAACTGCATATTTCTTTATTTCCTATCAAAAGTATACATTTTAATTTTCACATCCCTAACTTAACAAGAGTTTCCTATGCAAAATTTCATCCCCTATATCACCCCCTGTAGGATTATTTTTGAAAAAAAAAGTAGCCTATGTCCGTCCCCAGGATACCATGTATAGCCTTGCCAATTTTTATCGAAATCCGTTCTGTGGTTTAGTCGTGAAAACGTAACAGACAGACAGACAGACAGAGTTACTTTCGAATTTATAATATTAAAGTATAGTATATATAGTATATAGTATAGTATATAGTATGGATAATGACTAGCTTTTGCCCTTGGCTTCGCCCCTGTGGATGTCGGAAAATATCCCTTGGGAAAGTACTAGCGGGATTAAAAGTATCGTATGTGCCCGTCAAACGTCTTTTGCATACTTACGAACCCTATAGGTTCACAACTACTGTAAGCCCGCCGTCGCCAAGGATGATGGTATTTTACGTTGAGGTTATGTTATACTTATGTTTATCCGAAACCAAACTTCAAGTCGTCCTATGACCGGTTTTTGAAGTTTTTAAACGTAGTTCCATTCGATAGTGATTATTGGTTCGATATCGAGTTTCTGAACACTTTTTAGGGTTCCGTACCTCAAAAGGAAAAAACGGAACCCTTATAGGATCACTCGTGTGTCTGTCTGTCTGTCTGTCTGTCCGTCTGTCCGTCTGTCACAGCCAATTTGCTTCGAATCTAATGGACCGATTAAGTTAAAATTTGGTACACATACGGATTTCTGTGACCCAAACATGTACAGCTAAAGTAAATATATGAATTTTGAATATGAGAGTCACTTTTAGGAGGAAAATAAGAAAATTAAAAAAAAAAGTTTTGTAAACTGTACCGTGTGACATATCAAATGAAAGGGCTTACTATGAGGGTCTCAAATATATTTTCTTTATAATTTTAAAATATATTGTTTTAAAGTTATTTAAGAAAATTGACGAAAATTGACCATTCCCCCCCCTTATCTCCGAAACTACTGAGCCTAAAATTTTGAAAAAAATATAGAAATTAGTTCTATACCTGTAGATTACAGGAAAACCTATAAGAAGTCTGTGGTCTTAAAATAACATGGTAAATCTATATATATATAAAAATCAAAGGCCTGACTGAGTCACTGACTAATATATCAACGCACAGCCCAAACCAATGGACCTAGAGACTAGAAATTTTGCACATAGATACCTTATATAGTGTAAACATCCACTAAGGAAGGATTTTTGGAAATTCCATCCCTAAGGGGGTAAAATAGTGGAGTTGCATCGGGGAGGCATTGCGGTATCACCGGATGCCGACCTACCTCTGTCGAGTGGTCGAGGCCTATCTGACGGACAGGGCCGTCATCTACCCCGGTCATCAGGGAGAGTGGAACCGGCGAGAGATGTCGTGCGGTGTCCCACAGGGATCGGTCTTGGGGCCGCATCTGTGGGACATCGGTTACGACTGGGTGCTGCGCGCCGACCTCCCAAGCGGCGTCAGCGTAGTATGTTACGCTGACGACACGCTGGTCCTGGCGCAGGGGAGGTCGCACCAGGCGGCGGCTGAACTAGCGACACGCGGGGTTGCGATAGTCGTGGAGAGGATCCGGCAGTTGGGACTCGAGGTGGCCTTGCACAAGTCCGAGGCCATGTGTTTTCATGGTCCTCGGAATGCGCCACCGTCGGGTTCCGAAATAACGGTGGGAGGGGTTCACATCGGAGTCGGGTCGACGATGAAGTACCTGGGACTCGTCCTCGACAGCCGGTGGAACTTCGTGGAGCACTTCCGACGTTTGGCTCCCAGACTGGCACGGGCTGGGGCTGCCTTGAGGCGGCTCCTGCCCAATCTGGGGGGTCCAAACGCCTCCTGCCGGAGGCTCTACGCGGGGGTCGTGCGGTCCATGGCCCTTTACGGAGCACTGGTGTGGGCGCGTTCCCTAAGGCTGGGACCAGCCGGCAGGTTGAACGCGTCCCAGAGGGTCATGGCCATCCGGCTAGTCCGGGGATACCGCACGGTCTCCCGGGAGGCGGCGAGCCTCCTTGCCGGATTGCCGCCGTGGGATCTGGAGGCAAAGGTCCTCGCGCACGTGTGGGAGTGGCGCGAGGAGGCGAAGCGCCGGGGCGTAACTCCGCTGCCGCGAGAAATCACGGTACAGCGGACAGAGCTCCGGCGGGATCTCATGGCGGCATGGAGAGCGCGACTGTCGCAACCCAGCGCTGGGCACGCCACAATAGCGGCGATAAGTCCCCTCTTTGAGGAGTGGTTAGAGAGGCGCCACGGCGTCCTCACCTTCCGCCTGACGCAGGTCCTCACCGGACACGGTTGTTTCGGGAGGTTCCTGTTTCGCATAAGGCGGGAGGAAACGCCCGGGTGTTTCCATTGTGTAGATCGCCCGGAGGACACGGTGGAGCATACAGTGGAGGTCTGCCCGGCTTGGGCAGAGCACCGCCGTGTTCTCACGGAGGCGATCGGCGGCGGCGATCTCTCGCGTCCGAGCCTGGTCCAGGCCATGGTGCGGAGCGAGAGTGCATGGGAGGCCGTCACCTCCTTCTGCGAAGCAGTGATGCTCGCGAAGGAGGAGGCGGAACGCGTGAGGGAGAGGCAGCCTCACGCCCTCAGTCGCCGCAGGAGACGCCCTGGGCGGCGGGAATCGCGGGGCGATTTCCGGCCACCGTAGGCGCGGGCCTGCGGACGGTGAGCAGCGGGTAGCTCGCCGTCCGGTAAGGACCAGGCCCGAGTCGACGGCGCGTCGTGTTCCACGCGCGCCTCAAAGAGATGTCAGCAAGTGACGGGGCCGAATAGGGCCGACGCCGCTGGGGTCGCGGGTTGTCTGAAAGGGTTACCGCGGCCCTGGCATAGGCAACTGAAGGAACACGGGTGGGTTTTAGTCAGTAAAAGTCTGACACACGCCCTCCCGCTCCACCCAGAGCGGGAGAAGTTATTTGATGATTTCCCACCCTCAAAAAAAAAAAAAGAAAAAAAAAAGGGGGTAAAATAGGGGATGAAAGTTTGTATGAAAAATCCTATCCCTTGAGTTAATAGACTTGAAACTTAGCACGAATATTCATCTAAGTAAATTATAAAGTTCATCATTTTTAGTTTTCCTAAACTACCCCCTAAATAGGGATTGGGGGTGTCAAAGTTTGTATGGAAGAACTTTAACACGCGGTCCGATTAACTTAAAACTCAGTTTTTATACTTGAGACCAAAAATTAAGACTAACGTGTATCAGGGTTTTCCAAAAATCTACCCAAAAAGTTAATTTTATAGCGGAGGATTTTATTGGGGGCTTGATTAACTCTAAAATTGGTGTAAATAATGTTTGAGTCAAGTTATGGAAACATACCAGACGATTTTTGAAATTCTTTATTTGTGTTCGTGAAAACAGAGATGCAGTTTATATGAAAAATCTTAATAATTTGGTTAATGAACTTGAAACTTAGCACAAATACTTGCATAAGTAAGTAATAATGTTTGTCATTATTAGTTTTTCAAAACTACGCCTCAAATGAGGTTAGGGATGTTAAAGTTTGTATAGAAGAATTTTAAAGCGCAGTCCGATTAAAAAAATGGTACTTTGAGTCAAGTTAGGAAACTTGCCAAACGAATTTTCACCGATTTTGACGACATATAGCTGATGTTTTAAGGAGTAACTTAGCCTATTTTTATTTTAGAAAAATAATTAGGGTTCTATAGGGGTAAATCAGACAACCACGTACAGTCCAGTACAAACTTACTAAGCCTCCGCTGTCTATTACGGCTATAACAACAAATAATAAAAATAAAGCAAAGTTAAAAATGTAAGGGGTCGATCCCCATACAATAAACTTTTCATTTTGAAAAAAAAAAAAAAAATTTTATCTAGCATGTGGGGTGTCATCGTCTAGAACTCATTGAGTAGAGTACAAACATTTTTTTTAATCTTTTAAAATTAAGAAATAGGGGGCCGCAAAAGTTGTAAATTTTAGACCATTTTTGTACGAGCTCTAGCGCAACAATTCAACAAATTAGGAATTTGAAACTTCTTTATACCATATAGGTACCATGAATACTGTATTTAATCAACAATACTGAAAACGGCGATTCAGAAGGTATTTTGTTTAAACATGGGTGATTTTCTGCAACTGCAAAAAATAACCTTGTAATTCACAATATCATTATAAAATAAGTAAAAAGTTATCTTTGCGATTGTTAAACATGGTACGGAACCCTTCGTGCGCGAGTCCGACTCGCACTTGACCGGTTTTTTTAAGGAAGAAGTTAGCTTAAAAATCGAGTGAATTGCTATCGAGGGTTTATCTGAGATCCTCAAAAACTGAGCTTATGGGAGGGATTCGCTAGATAATTTTGCCGAATCGACAGCTATTATGAGTTAATCTGAGCATCTCAGAAACCGGGCCTTAGTCTCCACTTGTAATGCACACAATTTCAAATCACATCAATATAATAAGCACAATATTGTTTGACAATTTTCAAAGGTTCCATTGATTTTCTTCGGAAGAGCCGAAACTATTAAAATTAGAAGAGCAAAATGTGAATATCGACTAATAGAAATCGATTAATTTGATTGTCTCAATCATAATAGCTTGATGCACTGACTCCGTCACGCGTAATATTTTGTATTGCGTAAGCCGACGTTCGCACGGACGTAAAAAAATCGCAGCGAGATTTTATCGCGCACCGGATTTTCAACTCTCGCTGTTGAGCTGAGCTTCGAAAATCCAACTTAACAACAACAGAGTGCATCCCAGCGCTACGAAAAACACATTGTTGGATTTTCAACTCCCGGCGCTAAGCAGAGCGTTGAAAATGCAGTGCGCGGAAAAAAATCGCCGCGACTTTTTTACGCCCGTGTGAACGTCGGCTTATAGTGTGCAAAATAGGTATATAATATGGGTGTAATCTAGCTAATGTTAGATTTCGGCTTTTCCAAAGATGTAACCTTTAAACCTTCTCAAACTATTCCTCGTTTACTCCTACAATTAATGAACTCCAGTATTTACCAAAGTAATAGTTACTGTTTAATTAGACTTTAACAACTCGTAACTTTTAATTGTGCTAACAACACTGGTGCAGATAAAGCGTCGAATGTCCACATTTTACTCAACTTTGAATGCATTTCGACGGAATGCAATTATTTCGCTCGTAATTTTGGATTTTGTCCAAAATTTGCTTACTATGGTCATTCCGAATGTTACATTCAAAAAGGCAATTAGGTTTTGTGGCCTAAATACAATAAGTTATGTCACTGCCCGTGTAATTTATTGCTCATTGTTTCCGTAAGTAATCTGTTTGAAATTAAAATAAAATGTAGGAGTAAAATTTGGTTAAAATGATTAGATTTCAGCTTTTGTTCTTTCATTTTGTTTTATTTAAATTGTATGACCGACTTTTGAGTAATTCATCAACTCGTCCCACATGTTTACTTACGGCCCATTTGGGACGACTTGACGAAAATCAAAATAAATAATATTTTCATTCTGCAAGTCGTCCCACGTTTCTTTTTGTGTGGAAATTTAAACTTTATCAACGTTTGGTACAGTTATTAAGAAAAGATATAACAATATTTTTTTAAGAATTTTTAGTATATACTTTACTTTTTTTTTTTTTTAATTATTGTACCGTGTTTTTTTTTCTGAACTGAATAAAGTTTTTTTTTTTCTTTTTTTTTTACTTTCGTTTTGTTCATAGATTATTTAATAGGTATTAAAAAAGTCAGTACCAAGTAAAACATTTGTTTCTAGATATGTTTAATTTTACACGCAAACGCACAAGTTCAAGTGTTATATGCGAATGGTAGACATGTTAAGTTTCGGTTATTATCAGGTTAATAAACAATGGTTACGTGCATAGAAGTATAAAAAACAGTGGTTGCTTTTGAAGTAAATGATGACAGGACACCCTATGAATAGAATGAAGGTACAAAAAAATATTTTTCAATACACTTCCTCGAAAACTGGTTCATATCGCACTACGATTAGGTTCACAATGCAATGTATGTCGCACGCGTGCGATTTTTTATTTTCCCGCACGTGTGTGGGAATTCCACAGATAATTTATACCTATACTTAGTCCAAATTGGTTCAATGCCTATATTCACAACTCTCTATTCGGAGGTGAATGTTTTTTTTAAATCTCGGCAAAGAGATATGCGTCTTTAAGGGCGAGCGCGCATTGCGGTGCGTTTTTCTCCCGCATAATCTGTGAAGTATGGAATATCTTTGAAGTGCGCGCACTGCGGTCATGCGTTTTGTTACTGTAGGCCCCGCCCAGTGCGGCAGAACTAACGGAAACGCACCGCAGTGCACGCTCGCTCTAAGGCGTTAATATTTTTTGAATATTTGAATAATGTTTCTATATAGAATATTATCAAAAACCATGATTATTACAATAAAAAAAACGTTTATGAACAAATTAACATTTAAGTATTTGTGTTCTAAACTCAAAAATATTTGAATTTTCTATTTTTCATATTAGGCTGTTTATCGGAAGCATTCCCATTTGAGCACCTATTCTCTGAGCACCGATTTTTAGAGCAGATATTTAGCATTTTTAGGCTTCTTAGCATTTTTTTTCTTAATATAAATCCCGGGATTAAAGAAAATGTGGGAATGCACAACTAATTGGATACATGGTATGGAAACGACTTCATAAATAACGTGGTTTTATTTATTTGAAAATACCGGGAAATCGGGATCACATAAATATTCCGTTTGTTACACGTGATCCCCGCGAGAAATACAAAGCTGCCGAATGAAAATGGTTGTCCCTGGAAGGTACCGTCACTATATCGGTGGGATTTTTTTCATGGGTTTCGAGAATGTTAAAGCTGATAGTGACATTAAAATGTAAATCCAAGATGGCGGCTGCAAACATTTTCAAATTTTTCGTCATGGGTGTCGTTTTCATGCTTTTCGAGGGTGTTAAAGCCGATAGTGATCTTAAAATGTAAATCAAAGATGGCGGCTGCCAACATTTTAAAATTTTTTGTCATAGGTGACGTTTTCATGGTTTTCGAGGGTTGTAAAACCGATAGTGACACTAAAATGTAAATCCAAGATGGCGGATGCAAATATTTTTAAATTTTTCGTCATGGGTGTCGTTTTCATGGTTTTCGGGGGTGTTAAAGCTAATAGTGACATTAAAATGTAAATTCAAGATGGCGGCTGCGAAAATTTAAAAAAATTGTAATGGATATCGTTTTCATGGTTTTTTAAGGGGTATTAAAGCTGATAGGGACATTAAAATGTAAATCCAAGATGACGGCTGCGAACATTTCGGTCGGTTTTACAACCCTCGAAAATCAATAAAACGACACCCATGACGAAAATTAGAAAATGTTCGCAGCCGCCATCTTGGATTTACATTTTAATGTCACTATCAGCTTTAACACCCTCGAAAACCAATAAAACGACACCCATGACGAAAATTAGAAAATGTTCGCACCCGCCATCTTGGATTTACATTTTAATGTCACTATCAGCTTTAACACCCTCGAAAACCAATAAAACGACACCATGACGAAAATTAGAAAATGTTCGCACCCGCCATCTTGGATTTACATTTTAATGTCACTATCAGCTTTAACACCCCCGAAAACCAATAAAACGACACCCATGACGAAAAATAAGAAAATGTTCGCACCCGCCATCTTGGATTTACATTTTAATGTCACTATCAGCTGTAACAGCCTCGAAAACCATGAATAGTACCCGTGACAAAAAATTTGAAAATATTTGTTGCCGCCATCTTGGATTTACATTTTCAGCAGCTATGGGACCAACTCTGAAATCACAAAAAAAAATTACGATGTTTGAAACAAAAGTTCAATACCTACTCGACCAAAATGTATGAATCAGCTGACTTATGTTTCGTGATTTACGGGTTGATCCCATAATGAAAGTTGCTCATGAGTAGAACACCCTATGAAAATTTAGTGATAAAAGTTACTCTTTCAAAAAATACTTAATTTATCAATTCCGGAATCGCGACATTTTGACGATCGACACAAAAGTGCATTCCATAGTAGCCAAAACCTAAACGTAAGTAAATATACATTCGATTCTATAATCAGAACTATTAATTTGTGAATCCCGGAATCCCGGGATTTTTTTAATACAAAATTACAATCCATATTAGCCAACACCTAAACGCAAGTACCTAACTAAAACATTCGATGCCAAAATCAGAACTTAAAAATTATCGTTCCGGAATCCCGGTTTTTTTTTTTTAAGTGCAATCCATATTAACTAACATCTGAACTTAAGTAAATTATACATTCGATTCTATAATCAGAAGTCAAAATTGGCCGATACCGGAATTCTGGGATTTTTTAATCCAAAAGCCCACTCCATACTTAGCCAACACCTCAACTTTAGGTTAATATGCATCCGATTATCCGATCTCTAGTGATGATAGATCGATCCCAGTACAATGTGGCGTGACCATTCTCAAGAACTGGGTTGGGTCATACATACCTAACGTGACCATTTATTTACTGGCTCAAAACGGGACATTTTTCTCAATTACTAGGGCCGATTCATAAAGGAAACTCAATTTTGAGAATCAGGAATTTTCAGGTTCTCAATGAAAAAAAAAACATTTTTAAATATGGTTTTATTTTATTTACAAAATTATTTAATACAAAGAAAAGTTGCAAGAAAAATTTTCAGTAGGTAATTTTAATATTTGTCAGCAAAAAAATGTTTTAATACAGCTGGTGATGATTTTAATTATGAATACAATTCTTGGCATTTTTTTTAAATATTCACCTTAGTAATAATTATCAACATCGCCCTAAGGAGCGGAACCTGTAAATGTGTTTTTTCAGACGTTCACAATTAATTAATTAAAGAAAAGACTCTTTCTATTGGTGAAACTATGTTATAGGCAGACAAAATATATTCAATTAAAATACAAAAGTTTTAATGGTTAACGGTGTTGGTGATTTAATCTTTTCTGTATGTGACAATGTTGTGATGATTAAATATTTTATAACAAATTCTTTTTTTTTTTATTTCCACACTAACACTTTTGCTACTGATTGTACCTTTTCTCATTTTGACAGCAACGTGGGACGACTTGCAGAATGAAAATATTATTTATTTTGATTTTCGTCAAGTCGTCTCAAATGGGCCGTAGGCACGTGGGACGAGCTGATGAATTACTCCGACTTTTTACAGAAATTCATTAAATTAGATTCAAAAAGTAATAATACATTTATTTATTTATTATACTATATGCAACATAAAAAGTTACAAGGGCGGACTTAATGCCTTAGGACTTCTTTACCAGTCTACCGGGGGGGATGGAGAGATAACTTAGTAGGTGGATTTCTGCATTCATTATTTTTATTTTCTACATCTCAGTATTCTGTGAAAATAAGTCACTAAACTTTCAGTATTCTTAATTGTGTGTAACATTTATTTTTTTGTTAGTAGGCTAGGTTCTTTAAAAATAGATCAAGTCGGAGATCCGAACAAAATTACGTTACTGTTGTGATGTACGAGTATTATTAAGAACACGGCTTAAGGCGCCATCAACATTGAGAACAAAATAATACCTGAGTATGTCTGGAGTAATGGAACATTTTGAAATTTTTTCATTTTAAAAAACGGCCGTTTTTGGTGTCAACTGCTAAGGCTTCGAACCTAGGAGATTTAGCGTTGAATTTTTTGATACAAAAGTTTCTACCTCATCTGACAAAAAATGTGAGCATAGGAAAAGTCAAAATGTTCCATATCTCCAGACATATTTTTTTTTTTTGTCAATGGTGGCGCTATATAGTTAGTAGGTAGCAGCTGCACTACTCGACTTAATGAACATAAGTTCTAATCAGGACCACCTTTAGCTTAATACCAGGCGTAGACGTAAACCATGAACATGCATTACACTTAGTCCCTACTAACATACTCATAATACAATCCCTAACATCCATTACAACCCTTCTAAGTATAGCAGTAATGAAGTGTCAGCCAGAACCAACCCTGTCACACGAGTCTAAAATTAATAATAATGCTAACAAGGCGCTGGTTTTAAAGTGTTATATCCAAGGCAATGAACCGGGAGTAAAGATAATCAGGTGTGGAACAAGCCGAGTATGAGATCGTTCATGCCACGGCGGCAACCTCAGGGTTGAATTTTATAAATAAGTGAACGCGTAATATTATGTTCTCGGCGGCGTGAAGCGTGATTAATTGAGAGGTAGTTGACAATTTTCTAGCATTGTAGTTGCGAGTTCAAAGTTTGTTCAGTATCTCTACATAGTGTACATAAATACGTACGTATTGAATGTTTACTAGATGCGTGGTTACCAAGCTCGAATGAAATAGTTTTCTCTTCAGTCTACCACGAACCTCGGAGTTTTTTCTATTTTTTATAAAATTGTTTCCCTTATGAAACTTATCGATTGGTCTAGATTTGAGGCTATCCTGGTGCTAAATAAAAAAAATATTTGCTACAATATTGGAAAACAAAAGAAAATGGTCGAATCATATCTTAGTTCTATTTCAAATGGCGTAGAATTCAATAAGGCTACATTTTTTAAACCAAAACAACACGATAGGTAGTGAGCGAATGGCACCTGCCAGTTTCAACACGTACTACGTTAAATAATTTACGAGCCTTAACCCAAAAATATTTCAAACATTGCAAAACATTAAAAACAACAAAGCCTAGCAGACTCATCAAAATCGGGCAACTGCATCGATATTACAGCGGGCAGACGAAACAACAAATTTTATTTTCGGTACCTACGATGATTAAAAATTTTATTTATGTTTTATACACCAGCGGCCATCAATCGAGATTATTCGCCGGAAGGAGTGAAAACAGGTTCACATTAATAAAAACGACACACGATGATATTTTAAATGAAAAAATTCATTTAACCCGCACGCCGCGGCAGTCGCAATTAACGCTCCGATTAAACTGTGAATTATTTATTAACATTTTATGATCACGCGATAATTTATAACTTCAATTGCGCATTCCATTACCTTATAGTACGCGGTTTATTGTTTAGTGAGAATAATGCTTTCATTTAGAATTTTATTGTAGTTGTTAAATACATGCCTGAACCAGATTCGGGGTGAGAATTTCGTTTGTTATGAAGCCATTATAGCGAGTGCCGTGTTTAATCGGTTCATATTTTAAATCGAAGGGCTTTATGTTTTTGCAGATCATTTTTCTTTTAGATTGGCTTGCCAAGAATGTTTTTACTTTATTTGATAGAAAAGTAGGCTTATTACAACGCTGAAACTCATACAAGTCACTGGTAAAAACTCGAAAGATTTCCAAGTGGTCTGCAAGACGTCTGGCCGCGCTAGTCAGACGGAGATGAAGGCGAAACATTTTCTAGACGATATAACATTACATTACCGTTATGTGATTGTTTGAAGAGAAGAGCAAACTTAAGAAATTGAAACTGCAATAGATAAACCGGTGCGGAGATTTTCTTTAAAATAACAGTTCGAGACAGTGCAGACAATACTTCTTGTTAGAAGATGGCAGTCTTTTGTTTTTGTCTTATTTTTACTGTATTTAATATTTTTTGCTTAGAATCTCTTGGAGTTTTTCAGTCGCTTGTACAGGCAAGTCTTTTATATATTTATCAGTTTTTAAATTCTCATGAGGATCTCATGGCTAAGTAATAACAGCCGCACGGGTCGATCCATCAGGTTAAGCCACGCTTGCCGGGGTTGGTCAGTGGATGGGTGACCATCTTAACATACTGAGACTCCTCCGTGCCTCGGAAAGCACGTTAAGCCGTTGGTCCCGGCTGTCATTCGTGGATCTTTGACAGTCGTTACGGGTCGTCAGAAGCCCGAAAGTCTGACAACCAGTGTAACCAAGAGGTATCGTATTACCCAGTTACTGGGTTGTGGAGGTCAGATAGGCAGTCGCTCCATGTAAAATACTGGTGTTCAGCTGCATCCGGTTAGACTGGAAGCCGACCCCAACATAGTTGGGAAAAGGCTAGGCAGATTGATTGATCAGTTTTTAAATTCGTTCCTTTATCAAGTACAAATTATGCTCTTTTAAAGCTACAGCAACGAACAGACTAACGTGCTGGCCATTTTATGAAATACTAGTACTTCCCGCTCGGCTTCGCCCGCGTGGATGTCGGAAAATATCCCAGGGGAACAAAAATCCTTCCTTATTCCTTGTCTACATTATAAAAGGAACCTCTGGTGTAAAATTTGAGCTTTCTAGGTCCATGGGGGTTGATGAGTCAGTAAGTCAGTCAGTCAGGACTTCTCTTTTTATTTATATGATTAAATAAGTATTATCAGAGCCTGTCAATGTCATTTTTAGGGTTCCGTACCTCAAAAAGAAAAAACGGAACCCTTATAGGATCACTCGTTTGTCCGTCTGTCTGTCTGTCTGTCTGCCAGTCTGTCAAGACCGTTTTTCTCAGGAACGCGTGAAGGTATGAAGCTGAAATTAATATCAAATACGTAAGTCTATGGTCCCTTGGAGCCCTAGAAAGATCAAACTTCTAAGTCGACGCAATAAAAAAATACGGCCATTTATGAGACATTTTTTGATACTCGCAAGTAAATCAAAACCTATAGGGTACATTCCGTCGTCCTACAATCATGAAATTCGGCAAGAAGCATGGTCTCACAACACAAGTAACGGAAAAAGTCCGAAAATTGTTAATTTGTAATTCTATCACATAATAAAATATTTTCAAAAATGTCAGTCTGTCAAGACCATTTTTCTCAGGAAATCGTAGAGGTATCAAGTTGAAATTAATATCACATACGTAAGTCTATGGTCTCTTGAAGTCTTAAAAAACTCAAGCTTCCAAGTCAACGCAATAAAAAAATACAGCTATTTTGCGACACATTTTGATACTCGCAACTGTCGCAAGTAAATCAAAACCTATGGCAAGAAGCAAGGTCTCTGAGCACAAGTAAAGGAAAAAGTCCGAAAGTTGTGAATTTGTAATTTTATGACATAAAAAAACTCTTTTTGATATCCAATGTTAAGTTTATTTTTGGGATAAATTCTTTTCAACTACGGAACCCTTCATTGTGCGTGGTCCGAAACGCACTTGGCCGGTTTTTTTATTTGGTCTGACATCTAAAGAACATGGCTGAATGTCACTCTGCGGTATTGACATTACGACGACATAAAATGCTGAGCCGGTAAAGCAACTTTCATGCAACCATTCTTTTTTTTTGTGACGAACATATTTTTTTTATTTTTAGGGTTCCGTACCTCAAAAGGAAAAAACGGAACCCTTATAGGATCACTCGTGTGTCTGTCTGTCTGTCTGTCCGTCTGTCACAGCCAATTTGCTCCGAATCTAATAGACCGATTAAGTTGAAATTTGGTACACATAACGATTTCTGTGACCCAAACACGTACGGC
Source organism: Cosmia trapezina (assembly GCA_905163495.3). Lineage (NCBI taxonomy): Eukaryota > Metazoa > Arthropoda > Insecta > Lepidoptera > Noctuidae > Cosmia > Cosmia trapezina. The sequence goes on from LR991030.1 coordinate 11,560,108, forward strand.
TAAAGTAAATAAATGAATTTTGAATATGGGGTCACTTATAAAGGGCAAATAAGAAAATTAAAAAAAAAAGTTTTGCAAACTGTACCGTGTGTCATATCAAATGAAAGGGATTACTATGAGGGTCTCAAATATGTTTTTTTTTATAATTTTAAATTAAATTGTTTTAAAGTTGTTTAAGAAAATAGACGAAAATTGACCATTCCGCCCCCCCCTTATCTCCGAAACTACTGAGCCTAAAATTTTGAAAAAAATACAGATAATAGTTCTGTATCTGTAGATTACAGGAAATCCTATAAGAAGTTTGTGGTCTTGTAAATCTATATACATAAAATTCAAAGTCCTGGCTGACTCATTGACTGATAATAATCAACGCACAGTCCAAACCACTAGACCTAGAGACATGAAATTTTGCACATAGATATCTTATATAGTGTAAACATCCATTAAGGAAGAATTTTTGGAAATTCCATTGTTAAGGGAATAAAATAGGGGATGAAAGTTTGTATGAAAAATCTTATCTCTTGAGTTATTAGACTTGAAACACGAATATTCATCTAAGTTAATTATAAAATTAATAATTTTTAGTTTTCCTAAACTACCCCCTTTTTTGTGGATGGGAAATCATCAAATGACTTCTCCCACTCTGAGTGGAGCGGAAGGGCGTGTCATACTTTTACTGACTAAAACCCACCCGTGTTCCTTCAGTTACCTATGGCAGGGCCACGGTATCTCTTTCGAAGAAACCGCGACCCCAGAAGACGGGATTGGTGGGTGTCAAAGTTTGTATGGAGGAATTTTAACACGCGGCCCGATTTACTGAAAACCTAAAAACCCAGTTTTTGTACTTGAGACCAAAAATGAGGACTAACTAACGTGTATCAGGGTTTTCCAAAAATCTACCCCTAAAGGGTGAAAAGGAGTAGTAAATTTTACAGCGGAGGATTTTATTGGGTATTGATTAACTCGAAAATTGGTGTAAATAATGTTTGTTTTTATGGAAACATCCCAGACGATTTTTGAAATTCTACCCCTGTGGGCTTGAAAACAGGGATACAGTTTATATGAAAAATCTTAATAACTAATTTGGTTAATGAACTTGAAACTTAGCACAAATACTTGCTTATGTAAGTAATAAAGTTTGTCATTATTAGTTTTTCAAAACTAACCCTCAAAGGGAGTTTATGGATGTTAAAGTATGTATGGAAGAATTTTAAAGCGTAGTCCGATTAACTTGAAACTCATTATGTATACTTTTGATGTAAAATAAACATTAATAAGAAAATTAAAACCCATGAAATCAGACGTCCACGCGGGCGAAGCCGCAGGCAGTCTAGCTAGTCTCTAAATATTGTGCGTACAAACTTACTAAGCCTCCGCTGTCCGTCCGTCCGTCCGTCTGTTCATCCGTCTGTCACAGGGCTGTATCTCATGAACCTTAATAGGTAGACAGTTGAAATTTTCACAGATTGTGTGTTTCTACGAGTATTACGACTATAACAACAAATAATAAAAGTAAAGTAAAGTTAAAATTAAAGGGGGCGGTCCCAATACAAAAAACTTTTCATTTAAAAAAAAAATTAACCTGCGTGGGGTACGTGTTATTGTCTAGAACTCATCGAGTCGAGTACAAAGATATTTTTTTTTTTCTTCTAAAATGAAGAAATAGGGGGCCGTAAAAGTTGTCAATTTTATACATTATATAATTACTAGCTGACCCGACAGACGTTGTCCTGTCTTAGCTATGAATATTCTAATGTAAACGCGCGAAGTTCCTGAAGGCGCAAGCTGAGTACATTTTGAATTGTTTAGGAAAACTTAATTTATATTTTAAGAATGAACCTAAGATTTTTTGCTGAAAAGTAAAATACCGGAATAAATTTATACTTAGTAAAAAGTCAAGAACATGAAAATGATTAATTGGAGCCAATTAATTTGAAAAAAAAAATTGTTTTGAGTATGAATGTCAATGGCTATATGAGTAGGGGAAGATCAAGAAACGATGGATGGACTGTGTGAAAGATGATATGGTTATAAAGGGGGTGACTACCGAGATGACGACTAATAGAGAAGTATGGAAGAAAGGGACATGTTGCGCAGACCCAAAATAAATTGGGATAGTAGGTTGTTACCGTAGGCCTATAAAAAATCTGAGGTTGTTACTTGTATCAAATCTCCACATATTTAGTACAGTAGTGTTAGTAAATTGACGTTATAACAATAAACTGTGTAGAAGTTTCTTTCATACAAACTTTGTCCTGACAATTACAAATACAACAAAAAAGAATTAGCCAAATACGTGCATCCGTTCTGAAGTGATGCGCGTACCTACATACATTCGGCAATTGATTTTTATTTTAGAATACTACATAAGTAGCTGACCCGCCAGACGACCTGTCAAAAATTCAATAAATCGAACGGCAGCAAAACAAATGAACAACTGATTATAAAATGAATTTGAATTTGGAATTCTAAAAAGAATGAAAGTTTCCCGACAGACATTGCCCTGCCCTTTCATGTATGAGAAAATGAATTTTCTTCATATTTTTTTGTGAATTTTCCTATGTTTTTAATAGTTATTCTGCTATTCGGGACGGAGACAAATACAACAAATCAAAAACCATGAAAATTGGTCCAGTAGTTCTCGAGTTATAAGTGTTCGAACAAACCCGACTTTGTTTTATATATATAGATATATATAAGTATAATTCACAGTATCATTATGAAATACAAAGTTATCTTTGCGATTGTTAAACATATAATATGGTACGGAACCCTTTGTGTGCGAGTCCGTCTCGTACTTGGCCGGTTTTTTTATTCTTAATTTTATGGGCTTTATCGCTGAGCGATAAGGTCGCCCTGTAATAACAGTACAATTAAGTAAACTAAAAAACAATTAAATCTTACTTTAAAACAAAAAAAGCAAGTTTGTACATAATCCTAGCTTGTTCCGATAAAGGACAAGCCAGGATAACATTACACTCTCCAATATCAATTATATTTGTTGCACCAAGTAGATCACATCGCAGAGCCTCATTCCGCACACACTCCATCAAAACATGTTGCACATCTTCGATTACTCCACATTCTACACAGTTGGGTGATATAACCTTTTTCATGAGAAACGCAAACTTTTTTGATGGTATGTGACCGGAACGTAGTCTTAGTGCCATAACTAATTCACTTCTGCTTAGAAGATTTTGCTCAGTCCAATTATACACTTGAAGCTGTGGTTGGATGGTCTTGTACCAAATTCCCTTTTCTGTGGACCTCTGATTAAAGTATTCACTCCACACATCTGAAGATTGTTGTTTTATGAATCTTATGTAGTCTGTATATAAAGGAAGAACATTTACAGAAATTCCATCTGACACGGCCTGGTACACGTAATTTTAACTCCTTTTTACGCGTATTACTTGCTGTCGACCAAGCGCTACCTTATAAATTACAGACCAAACAATGAATTGAATCTTAACAATAATAGGTAAATGCATTAAAACATTTAGATGTACTTCCGTAGCCTTTTGCTAAATACATATCCATAGCCATCATATTTTGGTTATTTCCACAAAATACCATTACTGCAGACAGACACTAATCTGCATAACCAAGATGTCTGGACTTGAAAAGAGACTCTGAACTCTGAGTTAGTTTCAGCCTTGCTTTTCAGAGTAGTCGGATAGGAAGCGACGACCTCATCTAGTTTTTAAAATGTTATGATTAACGTTAAAATGTGTTTGTGAAAACCTACTTGCAGAAATAAAATCATTTATCATTAGTGGTAGTAGTTGTAGTAGGTAGTGTAGCATTAAAAAATGAAAGATACACATTTGCCACAATAAAACGTATAATTTTTAAAATAATAAAAATCCGAGAATTAATAAAAATATAAAAAATACAAACTTAAGTAAAAAATAGGTACTCCGATTTTTAGGTTTAAATGTAAATAAAATGACAAAGATTTATAAGGAAATTTTGGGTTTCTTTTTAAAAATAAGTAAATTATGGTTATAGTGATTTAGCAGTTCAAGTAAACGAGAAGAAACTTGGTTAAAAATAAAAAAAAATGTCTGTCCTATAAAGGGTTGCAACGCTCGTAGGTTCGACTTATTAGAACTATTCGACAATTTGATATCAGATTTTGTTAAATCGCTATAATAATTTGAGGAGTAACAAATAAATCAATCAGACAGTTAAATTATAAAAAAAATGCTAGGCTACATAGAAAATTAAACTACTAGGTAAATAAATAATTAAAATTATCTGAAGTAGGTCCAAGATTTCAGGAAAAATAATTTCGTAGCTGCAGTATCTCTTAACGGAGCTGGCAAGTTGGCTTAAAAGCACACCACGCCAAAAAAAGGTGTTAAACCGATGTCAGCGACAAAATCCAAATTCGCGATTTTCCATATTATTTATTTTACGAATTCTTTAAAATACGCAACATTATTTTTCATAATTATTATTTTTTCAAATTCTTATATTTCCGAATTCTTAGGTTTCTTAATTATTTATTGTCCTAACACCAACATTTTCCGAATGTGTACAGTTCGATACAAAATGGAAAATAAATGGATTGCCTTAATATATTTTTTTATCAGCTAATGAAACATAAACTTTAAATCAAAACCATTTATTTCAGCTAGTACTTTTTGTAAGATAGTCTGTTAGCCTACCCTCTTGATTTTATTGTCATGTTATATGTTATGACATGTTTTTTACATGGCATGGTATTTACTTTTTTCTTTTTAGCCTGGTATTATCCTAAATCTAAACTTGGACTTTAAAGGCATTGCTGTATCACTATGTCCCTCGCTTACGCAATAATACATTATTAGTAGCAATATTATAATTACGGGTAATAATTAGTTAGATTAGGTTATGATGAGGCTGACGTACCTTTGTAAGGTAAAAGCATCTAAATAAATAAAGAGAGAAAAAAAAAAGGCTTACTTTTTATACCTTGAGTTACATTATTGCAATTTTCGTAGGGATATCAATTATTTAAAAAAAAATATAGCCTATGTTACTCGCTGATAATGTAGCTTTTTATATGTGAAAGAATTTTTAAAATCGGTTAAGTATTTTTTTAATTTATCCATGCACCTATTTGATATAACAAATCAGAGGATTTTATCCGAGATAAGAATACTTATGTAAATGACACATAATTTCCTCCAAATAGTATATTATGTATTACAAGTTGAATCATGTGTGTGGAACAAAATCTGTTACAAACTTTTTAGTGTGATTGTACTTATTTAGGGGAAATCCAGAAAGTGGACTAAAATGGAACATGTATTAATGAGAAAGTGTAAATAAAAGAATATAAAAATTCGGAATATCAAAAAATAAGAATTCGGAAAAATAAGAATATGAAGGAATAAGAAATCGGACAATTTAGACCTCGGAAAGCATCGCCGACACCGTGTACATCAGCTTGCACGTACTGTACGGAAAATTCGCTGCCCCGTGGGTGGAACCAGTTCTATCTGGTTTGGTATATCTATTAATAAATGATGGAAATAAGATGGAATTTTAGATTACCAATAACACAGATTAAAAATAAAATAAAGATACATACCAAAAGACGCTATCCGCGTTTACGTAGTTTCTTTCGAATTAAAATGTATTAACGAATATCACGGATCTAGGAGAAAGAAAACAAAACCATTATACAGAAATTCCGGAAAGGATGAGACGACTAGTATATGGCAAATAAAATCAAACACTTACCAACAATAAATAGACAATAGGGCTTATATCAAAAGCCTGATGAGTTCACAGAAATTAATAATAGGTCTTTACCTATGAAATTGCCGTTTTGTATGAAAAAATTTAAACGAATTTTTTTCATGTATTTTTTATTTGTATTAATCGAAGTAATCACCCATGCAATCAATGCATCTTTGCCAACGCAGTGGCAGTTTATTGATGCCCTTCTTAAAGAAATCAGCTGGTCGGGAGGCAACAAATTCTTCAAAGACATTTTGTACTGCCTCTCGGGTATTGAATTTTTTTTCCGCCAAGAAGTTATCCAAATTCTGGAAAAAGTAGTAGTCTGTAGGCGCAAGGTCTGGTGAGTAGGGCGGATGACGGAGAGCTTCCAACCCCAGTTCTTGCAACTTGGAGACCGTCTGCTGTGCAGTATGAGGTCGCGCGTTGTCGTCCAGGAGCAGCGGAGACGAGCGATTGACCAATGCTGGTTGGCGATGTGCCAGCTTCTCCATCATTGTGTTCAGTTCTTCACATTACACATCTGCAGTAATGCTCACCCCGTTTGGTAAGGAGCTGTGATGAATCACACCGGCGCTAGACCACCAAACAGTGACCATCACTTTTCTAGGGGTAAGTTTTCGTTTAGGGCATTGTTTAGGTGCTGAACCAGGATCCAACCAACTTGCTGAGCGCTTGCGGTTATCAAACAGAATCCATTTTTCATCGCAGGTAACAATGCGGTTCAAAATTCCTTCATTTGTGTGTCTGTTGAGCAGTGCAAGGCACGTCTCGACGCGTACTTCGCGCTGGCGATCATTGAGTTCGTGGGGCACCCATTTGTCAAGCTTTTTTACCTTGCCAATTTGACGCAAATGGACCAATATTGTTTTGACGCTAACGTCGAAAGCTGCTGCTAATTCAGCCGTAGATTGTGTATCATCAGCTTCCACAATCGCCTTTAATTCGTAATTGTCGACCAAAGTCTTCGGACGACCGCGAGGTTCATTTTTCAGGTCGAAATTTCCAGAACGGAAGCGAGCAAACCAATAACAGGTGGTGCGTTGGTTTGTAGTGTTAGCTCCGTAAACGTCGTTGATGTTGCGTGCCGCTTGTGCCGCGTTGCTGCCACGACGGTACTCATATTCCATAATTACTCGAATTTTTAACGTATCCATGATGACGAAAAAGATTGAAATGCGATGAAAATGTAACACTAATCAATAAAGAAAAGACTACTTTTGGAAAAAAAAATCCATGTTTTTAAAATAAAATTAATTTGAAATTAGAATTCTTAGCCAAACAAACATTATTTTGATTTGAAATGGCCAGTACTGCAGAACGGCAATTTCATAGGTAAAGACCTAATATTTCACAAAAATCATGGGATCAGTATGGCAACGGGAATCGGAGTGACGAAAAACAAATTTTGTGTCAAAGACCATCAAATACAAATGTCTACGAAATTTAAAATCTAAAAGAAGAAAAAAAACAACCAGTACGCAGGTGCACATGTTTTGAAAAGGCCGACTGACAAAACAAACTATTTAGAGAGCGAAAAGGTTTTAACATCATAAAAAAATATCTAGGGTTTGTAACACTACAGTAGGTACTAGAAATAACATGGGATAAGACACAGCAATGTAATGAAAATTAAATAAAAATAAAAGCAACACCGCTGAGTTGGATTATGTCCAGGGTTGGAACCTCATTTGGAGTTGCAGTTTATTTATTGCCAGCCTTTGCTTGCTGTGAATTGAATCCAAATTACTCGAAAAATTCCTTACTGACTTTGCGCTGAATTCCAGTTTAAACCTTTTCAATCGAAGGAGCTACTAAGGATCCACAATCGTAGAGAGTTTATTTTGCCATTTCTTCTCTGGGGTAGTCAGATAGGAAATGTTGACCCCATCTGCTCTCACTTTTATAGTGTAGAGACGCTCCCATGAATATTATTAATCATAAATAACTTTTCGTTTGATTTTAATTAGTCCTACTCAATCTGCCTAGCCTTTTCCCAACTATGTTGGGGTCGGCTTCCAGTCTAACCGGATGCAGCTGAATACCAGTATTTTACATGGAGCGACTGCCTGTCTGACCTCCACAACCTAGTTACTGGGTAATATGATACCCCTTGGTAAGACTGGTTGTCAGACTTTCGGGCTTCTGACGACCCGTAACGACTGTCAAAGATCCACGAATGACAACCGGGACCAACGGCTTAACGTGCTTTCCGAGGCACGGAGGAGTCTCGGTATGTAAAGATGGTCACCCATCCACTGACCAACCCCGGCAAGCGTAGCTTAACCTCATGGATCGACCCGTGCAGCTGTTATTACTTAGCCACGAGCTTTTATTCCTATAGCACAATTAGTCCTACTAGATAATAAAAATAAATATTAACATCGTTAATTACATCTAGCTTATTTTTTTTAATATGACGTGTAAAAGTGATTCCCGGTATCTATAAAATAAAGAATTTCATTTAGAAGAAAGTTCTTTATGATTTCAACGAAAATTATATCTTTTAGTACGTACTGCGTAGGTTTTTATGAAAGTTTGTAACAACCAAAACCTTTGGATGATGATTAATACCTAACGGGCAAATAAAAGAATATCTGACATTGCAATTTAAAACCAATTCGGCCTATTCGGATGAATATTTTTAAGTATAATCGATAAGTACTACAGAGTACATTTCGAAGAATTCTAACTAATATATAATACAAAGAAAGTGTGAAAGTTTGGATGTTTGTTATTCAATCACGCAAAAACGGGTGTACGGATTTGTTACGAGTACACACAGATAGTTTATAGCGTGGATTAACACATAAAATACTTTTATCCCAGTAGTACGTTCCCGTGCGATTTCCGACCTTGACGAGGGGCCTCGGGCGAAAGCTAGTTATTATAATAGTTCATCAAATTGTCTCCGTAGATACCGCAGTGCACACCACTATTGTAGCAGGGAGCTCCCAAGTAAACAGTCTCGCTTATGATATTGCTGAACTGAAACATTGTCTCAAGTTTGCAATTATCTCTGTATGTTACTTACACATAGTACACTACATCTTTATTAACTTTTGGCATCTTACGCATGATTCAATATTTTATTATTTTGCGACATTGTGTAACAATTTTATTATTTTGCGTTTGTAGAATGTAGAAAACAAACCCGAATGCAACTAAAAAGTTCGAAACAAGTTCAGTACTTTTCAAGTAGTCTGATGCAGTTGGTATTGGATATTACTTATTGACGTTTAAAATCCGCCATATTGCTTTTTGCAAAAAATTAAATATTAGAAGCCTAGCCTTAAGTGCCTACTTAATTATCATTTAGTCACTTAATTTCTTTTATAGTAGAATTACATATCTGAATTATGTTCATGCGCTTCATTAATTTGTATTCTGTTGTATTATATAGAAGTTTTTAACCGAGTTCAAAAAAAGGAGGAGGTTATCAATTCGTCGCGTACCTGTATATATATATATATATATATATATGTTTGTACACCGATTACTCCGTCAATTGTGGGACCGATTTTGAAAATTATTTTCTTTTTCACGCTTCTATACCCAAAGTATAATTAAATGAGGCATATTATTTTGCTCAGTTACTAAGCAATAATAATATTCTAGAAGTCAACTCCTAATAGGTTTCAAAAGACAAAGCGAAGCTCCTGTTACGGCTCAAAAGAGGACGCTTGAATGTTTTCTTTCACAGATCTTTGAACACCATTCTTATTTTTATTTGGTTGGTGTTAATAGTTTGCTATCAAAAAGGGTGTTTGGGAAAAATCAAAATGCTTATAGAAAACGCATCTGCTTAGGTACCAACAGCAACACCTGCCTTTACACTGATGTTCATTTGTTTTCTACTCTCCTAAAGAAGTAAATGTACCTAGGTATTCGTTTACATTTTGACCTTCAAATGTAAGAACTTGATTGTATCGAAATACCCTTTGACCTCTCATTTTAAGTCAATTTCAAAAGATATTCGTATCTCCTTTTATGGTCGATGACCTCCGTTGAACTTTGTGGAAACATCTCTACCTAATTTAATCTAAACTTCATCACCTAGAACATTCATCCCATTATTTCGCATTAAAAGCAGAATTAAAAAGCTCATTTAAGGAATCGTACCTTTAGAAAGATATCTAAACAAAGGTCTGTAAACCATTAAAGAAATCTGTTTCGCGAAAGACCAACAAAGTTGAATAGAAAGTATTTCTCGTGAACGTCGTCGTTAAAACTATTTTATGTGTGTACTTGACGTTTTATCGTTAGGCTGTTTAAAGTTACCTTTGGTGTTAAAGAAACCAATGTAAATACAAACGTGGAACTAGAGAAAAGTAACCGGATAAGACATACTTTAAAAATTAATGAAAAAAAATCTTAATTCTGCCAAGATCAGTTAAGTACCTAATTCGCATCTTCGGTAGAACATTAAAATAAAAAAGTTGAGAGTAAAGAAAAAGGAGTTAAACCTGCTGGAATTTTTAACATCTTTTACCTATCTTTGTATTCCAAATGCGGATTCAAGTAGTGCCTGGGGACTACTTAAAACTTTGTTTAGCTCGTTAGGAATCAAAAGGATGATGTAGTACGTTTTTATAATAAAATAAAAAAATACCTACCTATGTTTAAAAACCTTTTGTTCGAGTCGGAGAAACTTGGGAATTATATTATTCTTTGTATTTTTTGTTCTTTGGAAATGGAAAAGCAAGCCAAAATAAAAATACTGCTGAATATTTTTTCTCTGAAATCTTTTTCCTAAAGACTTTGTAACGTAACATTCGTTCTAATCCCCAGGAAAAGTTAGGTCCCAATAAAATCCTAGTACCGAGCGTACATGCGTACTGTTAGCTCCAAACCAATTGTTCTAGTTTCACTTTTTTTCGCCATAAAAAACATATTGGTCCGATGTTTTCTCGTACACATTTCAGGTGAAATAGTGCTGCGGGTTCCGCCAGGGAGACGCTATTGAAACCTTTTTGACCCATATCAAAGCTACGGAACAGTTTGACAGTAACATTATTAACACGTGGCATAAGGTATGTACGAGGGGCTTACAGCATGTCTGGGTAAATTCTTTTCTAATAACCCTTAAAAATCTTACAAACCTTTCTTTTGTTTTACCTTACGCGTTTATTAGAGGAACTTTCCTCGTATTGTTTCCTGTCGCAGCGTGCGCGTGATTTCCTGGAGTTGTTTTCCTTTCCGCTTAACTCCGACGCTAGTGTCCATGAGCTTATTGTGGAGGACGTGACAACGCTCCAGATTGTGATGGATGCCGTCCTTCCGGACTTGACACTAGTCTTTTGTTATAGTCGCGGCCACTTTAAAATTCGCTGTGTTTTGTTGCTAGGCGAGAGACAGTAAATATCTTACTTGTCAGGATATGGAACAAAGAAGCGTATGCTAAAAGATTTTTACTTTATTTATTACTAGCAACCCGCCCCTGCTTTGCACGGTTTTTTACGACTTGACAAAACGTCAAGATTTCTTTATTAAATGTAAGTTTAATATTGATGTTTTATAGACATAAAGATTTCGGAATAAATTCTCTAAATAATAGTGAAACTGGCATCAAAATCTGTTGCGTAGTTTAGAAGAACAACGTGGCCACAAGGACAGATACGAAAAACGACTTATGTGTAGAAGACATTTTACTGCATGTTTCACTTACGAGTTTGGATTCGAATATCTTTTAAACCTTTTTCAAACATTCGAGATTAAATGTCACATTAGACTGACATTTGGTTAGCTCCTGTGGGATCAGTAGCGCGGTTCCGATTTGCCAATCCTCCCCGAACTTTAGCAATACTGTGTCAATATTTCCAGAGAGATAGTAACCGAGTTTCCAGTGAGTGGGAATCGTGAGCGCCAAGAGGTAAAAGGTAATCAATAAAGCAACTAGTCACATTCGGTATTCTGATTGAATAATCTGTCCATATATCACATTGGCAGTACCAACGCCGCTGGCTTTAATGTGGTTAGAAAGGCAAATATTGTTTTGTATGATGAATAGACCGTTCAAATTGCGCTTGCATATTTGAATATTTCCTAAATACATGACCTGTTCTGAGTCTGACGACAACATAATGTGTTTCACTACTTATTCATATTTGTACGCCGTCATCGGCAAAACATAGTGAACATTATGTTTTATTAACAACACCTGTTTTTTACACCACCTATGTTTTACAAATAAAACTTTGACTTTGACTTTGACTTTGACTTTTGACTTTTAGGGTTCCGTAGTAGAACCAGGAACCCTTTATAAAATAATTCCTTGCACATAATGTGGGTATGATTTTTTTTACTCATCTATTCCATTGGATAGGGATTTCAGAAATATTGTGGATATGTGATGACATTTTTCCGATGCAGCGGTCCGTTTGGTAGAGTACCATAGCTAAACCATTGTTCTTGGATATGTGAAAAGTACTCACGATGGTAGTGTACCAGAAAGGTGTGCTCAAAAGAGTAGTACAGACCATCAAACTGAACAATTTTCTCCATGGGACCAATATCGTAATCGAGAAAAAAATATCAGCTGTCCCGTACGCGTATATAGAAATGCTACTTCAGTACGTCCCCTCAGGCGGAGACGATAGAGTCATTTCCAGGCGTTAAACACACGTAAATGCTAGTAAATGCTAATTTCTCGTAAATGCTACTGAATACTAACGTTTACGTGTGTTTAACGTCTGGAAATGCGATAACACTAGGTGTTCGTCTCCGCCTGAGGGGACGTACTGAACTAGCATTTCTATATACGCGTCCCGTACAAAACTTAAATAGGTGTCTACTCGACCCAAATGTATGGGACGGCTGATTATTTATACCATGTTACCATGGATTCAGAATATGATTCTGGAGCAGGCTATAGTTGCTTCATCGGTTATTAAAAAAAAATCTGCTGTTTCCTACAAAAGTGCCACCTACGCCGTCAAAGTGTATGGAATAGCTAATTTACCGTCGTTGAGAATCATGTACTGAAACCATGGTAACATGTTGTGCTCGATGACCCTGCCACCCTCTATTAGATCTTCTTTTACTGTGTAGGTCTGAGGATGTATCCACCCTGAGAGGAGACAAAATCCAAGTTTTTTTTTACAGAAGCTCACATTTTCGTCACATAAACACCTGCGTTATTGTACCTTAGACCTAGTGACAATCAGGGTTTGAATACCAGTATTTTTGGGAACCGGTACCACTGACCTTCGTATAACACCGGTACTAGACGAAGTACCTGTACTATGGCTACCGGTATACCAGACGTAGTACCTGTACTATTGGTATTTCTATTCAGAATCGGTACTGACCGATGTATCGTTTGACCTTGATGTGATACCGGTACCAGGCGTAGTATTTGTACCATGGGTATCGGTACCAGACCTAATACCTGTACCAAACAAATATTGCCGTAAGTTACAGGGAGAGAACAGATTAGTGGTACGCCGCGGGTACCTAAATTTAATACCAGTACTTATGAAGTGTAGTAACGGTACCCATCTGGAACCGGTATCCGTCTGGAACCGGTACCCAGGTATCGAAATAGCAAGAACCACTAGGTGGCGGACAGAATGTGTACTTTTGGTACTGGTTCCAAACCCTGGTGACTATACACTAGGTACGATACACAATTTCCAAAAAATATCCCCAAAATTAATTTCTTTTTTGTGACGTCAGCAAAAATTTGTCTGTACATGCACACCGCATAGCCAGAGTAAGGCACGATATATTTTTTAAGGCGTTCCTGCGGAGACGTGGAATGAAAGAATTATCGGTGTTGAATCGTGGCTGCTGATGCGGCCGGCCATTTGGCACGCGGCCAGCTCGCATCGCCTCGATCTTGTAATTTACTCATGTGGAATGAGATTAACACGACATCTGAATTGTATTTAGAGAATTTTCATTGTAAGTGTCACGTTTTAGTACACAAGTTGGCCCGAATAGTTTAAGCAAAACAAAAATTAAGTCCAGCATAATGAGAACAAATTTTGGCTAAATAAACGCAGTGCTGGCAGTAAGTTCATTTCATTTGAGTTAAAGAGTATACTTTAAACTTTTAATGCGAGTTTCTGCTTAACTTTGTAGAGTATATTTAAATGGTGGAATTAATCTTCTTGAAACTATTCATTAAGGGTATACTCGGTTCTTTAATTATTAAACTGCAGCAGTTTTTAGTAAATATCTTTACTTAGTAATTTGTTTTTATGTTTCAAACGTTTCTATGTGTACGATGGTAAATGGCGTAATATTGTCTCTTAACAAACCGACAAATAAATAATAGGCCTCCGTTTTTAACAGGCAATTGAAGGAAGATAACAACGTAAAGTCATCATCTGGATATATTAGCCTTTTCCCAACTATTTTTGGGGTCGGCTTCCAGTCTAACCTGATGCAGCTGAATACCAGTATTTTACATAAAGCGACTAGGTTAGATAGGTCGCTGGGTAATACGATACCCCTTGGTAAGACTGGTTGTCAGACTTTCGGGCTTCTGACGACCCGTAACGACTGTCAAAGATCCACGAATGACAGCCGGGAGCAACGGCTTAACGTGCTTTCCGAGGCACGGAGGAGTCTCGGTATGTAAAGATGGTCACCCATCCAACTGCGGCAAGCGTAGCTTAACCGGACCGATTGACTCTTGTGGCTTAGCCACGAGCCCCACTAGAACATATAACAACGTAAAGTATTCGAATAAATTTCAGAACATAATCAGAAATGCAAACAGAGTATTACCAAAAGGAATAAAATGTATTCCCGTTTCCTCCAATAATTCCATTCGAACAATTTACAACTCTAATAAAACGGTACATGTCGCCTCCAACTAGTGTCCGACCGAAGCTTCGGCTTCGGCTTCGGCTTCGGCCACCTTCGGCCAAAAAAGCACCTTCGGCCAAATCTTCGGCTTCGGCCAAAAATTTGCCGAAGGTTTGGCCGAAGCCGAAGGTTTGCTAGTTGTCAAAATTTGAAATTTACTGAACGATGCTAGAGCGAGACGGAGAGTGTGCAGAGCAGCAGAGTTTCGCCGCGCCGCCGCACCGGACCAAACGAATCGCAGTTAGTAAACTAAACGAGTCAAAACAAGTTTGAGAGCGCGTCTTAAAATTCTAATAAGTGTTTTGTTTTTAAATATTTCATATTTGTTATTACAAATTATTTTATTACTGTGAGTAGTACCTGTGGTGATACGTTCATTATTGTGAGGCACTCTAAGAACCAAAAAACCGTAAGTATTGTCTGGTTTAAAATATTTTATGTTATCTAACGTTAGGTAGGAAACTAAATGGAAACAATGTTGGTATGTTTTTTTATGCAATTTTTAGATAAAAAGACATGTGAAGATTGTTTACTTTTAGTTTATTTTAGAGAATCTTTAGAATTAGCTGATTAAAGTGCATTTATAACTTTAAGTGTAGTCTCTTCTACTACCTAAGGTTTTTTCCAAATAGTGAACAAAAATGTTCATATTTTCTTTTAATTGTAAGTTTTTATTATAGTTTAGTTTTCCCAAATAGGTATATTATTGATAATTTTGATAAATGACTGCTTCGCCATATAATTAAGTATAAAGAGCTATTTTTAATTAAGACTAGTCGAAAAAAGTGAGTTTATTTTTTATTAATAAGGTGCCTCAAATTGTTACCAAAACTTGTTAAGTTTTTATTTTCTCCAATTGTTACCAAAAATGTTTAACTTAATTATCCTAAGAAATTACTTATAAGTCTTTAATTTTCTCAAAAATTCCAAAAAATGATATGTAAAAAATAGATATTGAAAAAGCGTTAAACTTTGCACAATTATTTTATAGAAATATTTTGTGTTCGTCTGATAATTAAAAAAATGTGACTGATTATTTGATTATTTTTGTTAAAATTACTTTAAGTAAATAAATATTTAATTAACATTGTATATTTGAAACTTTTATTTTAGACAATATTTTATTACCTACTTGTATATGTTGGTCACTCGGCTCGTTATTGGGCTAAATCTCTAAAGCTCTCACAATATGTATCTAGTATATTCTGAGATCAAAGTAACTATCGTATTTCTCAAGGTCAATGACACCTTCGGCTTCGGCTTCGGCTTCGGCCGAAGGTTTTGGTGAATACCGATTAATCGGCTTCGGCTTCGGCTTCGGCCAGAATTGCACCTTCGGTCGGACACTACCTCCAACACATACAAGTAGCTCAAATATTCGAAACGCTTATCATTTCCGAGCCATTGAATAGCGAGCGAGCGGCCGGACTTCTTACCTCGCTCCATTATAAGAAATCATCTATCGATGGGAAGTAATTCGATTGTCAACTCAATGATAAATCGGTGGAAACAAAATATTTGGAAGTTAATCAACTGGTTTAATTTGTGTTTCATCTTCAAGAGAATATGAAATTGTCGTGGTAATCAAGAGCTTATTATATTTATTTTGTGCAAAGAAGGAAATTGCGAAAAATCAAATCTACAATAGATACATGTCTATGATAATAAGTGACATCCTTAACTGCCCAAACTAAATTAAAAATAACAATCTCATGAAAAAAAAGTCGAGAGGTGTCGTACACGTCCAACACCCGGTTGGAACGAAGTTCATCTTTTGGAATCGTGACAAAAAAACAATAAATAAAGATGTATATTTGAAAAAAATCACCGAATAAATTAAACCGAATAAACAAACTGTTCATGTAAAAAATAGGGAATATTTATCTATTGTAGATGGGAATAGTTATCTAAATATTATTATCTAGGATTGACGTGTATGAGCATACATGTTTTGCATAACTTAATTGCATTATTTGAAGGAGTAATAACAGACTTAAATGTCACTAAAATCAATGCGAGCTTTACACTTTCTACCAGTCAACTTCTACCACAAGCCGCGTTAAAGAACTTCGTTCCAAAAAGATGATAGAAGAATCACTCAAAAATATTAAACTTACAAGCTATCTGACCTATTAAAAACATCGCATTTACATAACAGAAGATCTATATCGCAGAAAAATACAAAATACGTGTCGAAATAATTTACTTAATGAAGCTAGCTGGCTCTGACTACAATCTGGACCACTGAATTTATTCACACCGAAAAATCGCGCGGCCCGAACTGTACGAGAAAAAAGTATTTAATTGCCCCCAAGGAACCGAGAGAATGGTGAAAATTCGGGTAGCGAATTTATAGGAGCTATTTGGATGCAAATGATGAGCGCGCAGGCTCCGCCAGTGACGGTGTAACCCCAAAAGAATAAGTGAGAAACGTCTTACGAGAAAAAGGCTCGTGAATACTTGTGATACTTTTTAGAGTTCCGTGGCTGAATGGTAGAAATAGAGCCATTATAATTTTGTCTTGTTTGCTCAGCTGTTTGTCGGTTGCAATGATCACACAGCAAAGGAGTACGTCCTCAAACGAAATAGTTTCAGCATATAAATGTACTATTTTACTATAGATAAAGCTGTTGACTCAATGTAAAATGTTGCTGATGCACACATTATTCAAATAAATGTTATTTTTGTAACTTATCTACAATGACTCTATTTTTTTAAGTGTGTGAGACAGTCATGATGACTATACGGAATCCTACAGAGGTCTTAATGACACTCTTCTCGTTTTTATTATGCCTAAGTGCGAGTGCGACTTAGCCCGTAACAGCGAGATGTTTAATACTCATGACTTACTTAAAGATTATTGTGTGTTGCAGTCCCACTCAAATGTGCCGTAATACATTATGCAGAAGAGCTTTTGCCAACTTTTTACATTTCCAGACGGAAAAATAAAGTATTAATAAGCAACAGAAAAATGGTAAAGAAGCGCCTGTGACATAGGTAAATGGCGCAGACATGCGGAGGCCTAGATCTAGATAACTTTTATAAGCTGAAGAAAATACTCATAAAGGTCGAGATTTTTCTTTCGGTTCTCGCACTTGTGTGGTGTAGACACGTACTTACCCACGGTCTTAAATGATCTTGACAATTATTTTGTAAACAGGTAGGATCTAGCCTAACCCTAGCCTTTAAGGTCACCCACCGACAAGAGATAGGATATATCAATAATGAGCAGCCACACAATATTTAAGTGATAGAATATAAAAATTAGTGCCTTAACATTAATTCACGTTTAGTTTTCGTATCTCTTCCTACAAAATATTTAAGTTGTTTGTTTACCGCTCTGCTTCAGTGACAAAAATATATTGTTTTAGTGTTTTTGCTCTCATTCCCAAATAAATCTCCCTTAAAAATATTCATTACGATTTTTCATCGCTGTCTGTAAGTTCTATTTTGTGTAAGTTCTTTTCTCGAACGTTGTTGAAGTTACAGGTACATTTCCGTATACTGCAAGATTCGGTTCGTAAAAAATGTCGTCGATTACAGAACAAAGAAAGTTTCGGATCGAAATAAGAGGTTCAAATTTCACAATAGAAGTTAGCCGTCCAACTTAAATGTAGGATGAATATATAGTTGCAAGTAAAATGCATTCGGCTTTCGTCTTTTGTTTGGAAAAGTTGTGGTAAACAAGTTCGACACTCAATCCTTTGTGGGATACTTTTGAAAAGTTGTAGTGTATAAGAAGGCGGGACTTACCGCCGCCATGACAGAGTGGCGGATGCGGCGACCGCAGCTCGCCTTCCGGGGCTCGGGAGTATAAAAGACGTACTGTTTATTTTTGTACAGGACAAATATTTATTTGGGCTGGAAAAAATGTGAAAATATTTTCATAATGAAATATCTGCTTCTGCAGAAGTCAACTCACAATATATTTTTCATTTAAAATAAACCGTGTTTTTTGTTTTCATATTTCATACGTTTATGAATGACATTTTTAAACAGTATCCAGTGAGACCTCACGTTGAACATATCCAACATTATATATAAATAAAATATCGTTTATACTAACCTCTTTGTACAGACTATAACATTTCGCCTAAAACCCAACTATTTATCACTTGAAGGCCTACATATCCTTGAGAACAACTCCGTGAAGATAAGGTTCATACTTCAAAGGCTTCAGGTTGTTAAATATAATCGGATTATACGCCAACCAAAATTAGGGTAGGTGGTTACTAGCGGCCTTGTAAACTTATATTTTGACATTTACGAGCAACCTCAACGCGCCGGGGCCGTCTGTCTAGAAATCGGACAGTGTATATCTAGCCTTACATCGTCTGGCGTCTGTTTGAGAATACGTTGTGGAAAACTAGATCTGATTTTGTGTTCTTTTTGAAGAGCTTTTGCTTTGAGCTAAAGGTTTTTAGAAAATGCCAAAAGTAAATAGTCGTTCACGAATTTATGAACTATAATATAGTTATTCTAGCTAGCTATATGATAGCAATACCGTAAACAAAATGGCCATCGACTAACTATTAGGTATTTTTGAACTCATACGTACCTATACAGGGTGAAGTACGGACAGTCCTCCGCAGACTGATGGGTTGAATTCAGTATATCTATTATACTAAGATGACTGGTACATGAAATTATTTCAGGAACGTTATGGGAATCCAATAAACCTGATTTGCTTGTGTTTTTGTGCACAAATCGGAGCGTCTGTTACTAGTTGGGAGGGGTAGGTAATATGTATGCGGTGAGTTCGATGAACTCTGTATACAGCTAGGCAGAAAATGAACAGCTGATTTCACACGTCGTTCGTTACATTATTTCAACATCCTTGCTGATTTTTTTTTTATTTTAGCTGTTTTGTTTACATAAATGGAGGTATTCCTTTTGAGGTACGGAACCCTAAAAACGATGAAAAAATGAACATTTTCAAATATGATTCAAAATAAGGAGCTGAATGCACCCTGTTAGTTTGCGGAGGGCTGTCCCTTACACCCTGTATACTTACCTCAAATGCAATACTAAATTCCTAAAGAAACTCAAGTTCTTTTTAGAAATTACCTTAAATAGGTCCCGTCTTCAAATCAAAATTGTGATTTCTTAAAATTGTGATATATTATTAATGAACTGTCATATTGGTTTTTAGGGTTCCGTACCACAAAAGGAAAAAACGGAACACTTATTTATAGGATCACTTCGTTGTCCAACTGTCTGTCAGTCAGTCAAGACCTTTTTTCTCAGGAACGCAAGAAGATAATAAGTTAAAATTAATATCAAATAATATGTAGATCTATAGTCCTTTTGTTCTTTAAAAAAAAGTTTCTAAGTCAACGCAGTAAAAAAGTATGGCCATTTCTCACGAAAATAAATCATAGCCTCTATGGTACTTCCCGTTGACCTAGAATCATGAAAGGCAAGAAGCAAGGTCTCACAGCACAAAGAAAAAAGTTCGAAAATCGTTTATTTGTAGTTTTATCAGTTTTATCACATACCTACATTTTTGCGATTATAAACTTACATTAGTTGGAGGATTGACCGTGATGTTATCTAGCGATATATGGGAGAACAAGAACACATGTTTTTCAACTATGATGTTAAGTTGGTTTTTTGTCCAGTTTTTCAATATTTCGGGCATTTTTGTAGGTTATCGGTAGATACACAGTTCAGAGGCTAGACAGACTTTTGCTCGCTATCCATCAAATGATATTGTTGGCAGTTTATCAGCAGCTGTACCGTTGACATTCGACTGAACAAGTTATTGGTTTCGTGGTCTTGAATAGACACGATACATTACTGAAAAGTATCACTTTGGAAATTTTTGCTACCAAAAATGGCATCTTAGCTTTTAAACGATTGCGTTTGTTTTTGTTACATTAAAAAACATGTAGTAATTATTTATGTTACAAAAGGTGCCCACAGAATTGCTCGATTTTTGACGATCGACACGTGTAATCAAACAAAATTGAGTAAATTGTAAGTAACCGACGATGGACATCATATTTTTTGTCGATCGGCACTGTGGATCATTTTTGACTATCGATAAGTCGACAAGTGATGCTTGACGTTAACCTTGATATCGATTGTTAAAAAGTGACAAGAAGATCCGATAAAATCGAATAAATCTGTAAGAAGTTGCCAGATCTTATTGATCGTCAAAACACAGCATTGCTAGCGACAATCGATCGTGAAAAATCGAGCAAAACTGTTGGCCTACCTAAATGTAAAATATTTATGTTTTAGTACTTTTTAATTAATATTAGGTTATCTGTTGTAACAGTTCGATAATATCAACTATGTATGGAGCTACCGCCGTGCATTTGTGCAACTCAGCGCGGTCGTTGCGTTGTGTTTTGTTTTCGAGTGCCGTGCAGCGACCATACCCCGATTTGTCGTTTGTCATGTCACCCATTCGTATGTAAAATGCAGCCAGTCGTCAACTCCCAGTGTCGAAAGGTCGGATTTTAATCATAATCATAATCATTTTAATTTATTTTCATCGAAAGTAGGTACATAAAATAAAGCTGTTTACAAAATTGTGATCCCTGTACAATCTACCATATTGGCATGCAAACATTGAAAATAAAATTTATAATAAAAAAAACACGTCAGTAAATTAAAATACTTAGTAAAAAAAAAAACACAAAATAAAATAAATTTTAAAAAAATGATAGAATTGAAACGAGTATTAACATAGCGTAGTGTCATTTAAAAAAAAACATTAATTGAATAATTAACACTTATCAATTAATAGGGCTGTCAGTTTGTTTTTAAACATTTGGATTCAAAGCAGCTTAAAATTTTCGGCGGTGTCGTCGGCTTTTGTACCCAAAAGTGCCTCAAATGGACACAGTAATACTTTATCTCTGTATCTGTAACCAAGCACAAACAAACACAAGTACAATTTTAATTTCTAGCTTCAAAATAAAGGAACAGAAGCGCAGATGGGATGATTTCCTGAGTGCTCGGTTTTTCCAATTTTGGTTCGGAACAAAAACCACGCTTTACTAAGAACGAAAAGATTTGTTTTCCTCTTGTTACTCAGATGTTTATCTTGCTATCCAATTATGAGGGTTAATTGGGAAAATGAAGGATTTAACTGTATCTATTAGGATAGTCACCGGTCGCTACTTTTTAATAAATAGCTAAAGTGAACCTAAAAAAAATAAGTAGGTATACAAACAAATTTTTGTATGTTCTTCGATTTCAGAAAAAACATTTCAAAGTTATCGTCTTAAAGGTATTTTGCTTTGCATTTATGACGAAATTTGGTTCGCAAGCAGCTCTCTTCAGACAAATTCAAAATATTAACAATGAACATTTTTTGAACACATTACTTTTGAACGTTAATTCATAATCTAGACTAACCTCTAAACATTTCTCTTTTCATTCCAAACACACACATTAATACCAACATCCGTCCAAAAAGCACAAAACCTCAGCCGCACTTATCCGACCCACAAAAACATTACAAAACTTCGCAGCATCGGCTGAAAAAAGGCCGGTCTCGTTAAAAGGCCGTGCGGCGGGTGGCTGGCCTTCTTCCGGCACTATCCTCCCCCGGAGATGGGCTATTCATTCCACTATCGACGTGCTGTGTATGCTCGCCGGCTACACGCTTTGTGGTCAACGGAAATATATCACGATATGTTTTTATTCGGATCATATGAAACAGAATACTATCGAATCTGTTGGGACGAATTTGATGTATGGTTCTGGTGGTTCTGGTGGTTTTGGTGAGTAACTGTTGCTGTAGAGAAAATTATTTTTATGTTGGGTTTTTGAGCTTTTACTCGAGTATTCGTTGCCATAGAAAAATGAATGGAGCTCGCCCGGCTTTAACTGTAAACTGATTTCAATAAATGAGGAGGCACTAAACGCCATTATGGTTTGTTTTTTATGAAGTGTTTTTGTGATAACATTTTACGTGAGAAAAGTATTTCATAACTTCTGAAAGCAGTCTGTTATTTACGAACATGTTTAACAAAAGACGACCGCGTAAAACTCAAATAAAAATCTCGAACCGTTACTCCGGTAAAGTGATAGTCGGCTAACTCTCAATTCATTGAGGGGAAGCGCGAGCTTGATAAATAAATTAGCCGACCATAAAACTCCACACAGAAGAATTACAGGGTGATTCGAGGAAATAGCGTAATACTCTTCATATAATTAAATGAAAATGATTACAAGGAAAGTTGGAAAAGATGTTCATTTTATTTTATTAAAATAGTTCAAGCAATTGTGAGAAATAGGTAAAAGTTTGGTAATAGTACCAGAAATAAACGTCTCAACTATTCCACTTTCCCTACAATTAGCCTATCAAACTTAATCGCGAATAAAAATACATTAAACTGTTTCAAGAATAACAGCGTACTTACACTTTGTAAAATTAATTAGGCACATTTAGCTCCACCTTCCCGATAACTTAGAGTGAGAGCTGAAATTTGCAAGCGGAACTCGCAGTAATAAATTTAATAGCAAAATAAACGACGTCGTTAACTTATCTGAAATATTGTCGGTTGAATAACTCAACGCGTTTAATAGCGTATTCCAGTTTAAAACGAGTCGTGACCTCAACGAGATTTAGAAAAAAAAATTCAATGGATTCATTCATCAAAATGGCATGATTTATGATCTGAAACTCTTTCAGTAAATACAAATGAGAGGGTAGTAAGGACGTTGGGTCACTGCCAAAGTGAAGCCTGATTAATGATTTTTGAGGCACACGGGAATGTTCTGCGGAAAAATAAATTCAAAAACTTGTCGGTACACCGCCGAAAACTTGGTTGGCAAAAAGTTTTTATTTGTTTTTAAATACAAATCAAGTATACTTTGTTGATACTTTGCTTTTTAACGACTTTGCTGCGTTATTAGGTCTACTGGTTGTATTATATGCTTGTTTTTGTCCTAGATTCCTCATTTTTAGAGTTCCGTACCTCAAAAGGGAAAAACGGAACCCTTATAGGATCACTTCGTTGTCCGTCTGTCTGTCTGTCTGTCTGTCAAGACCATTTTTATCAGGAACGCATGGAGGTATAGTTGACATTAATGTCCAATACGCAGGTCTAGGGTCCCTTAGACTCCTAAAAAATCAAACTTCTCAGTCAACGCAATAAAAAAACACGGCCATTTATGCGACATATTTTGATACTTGCAAGTAAATCAAAACCCATGGAGTACTTCCCGTTGACCTAGAATTATGAAATTTAGCAAGAAGCAAGGTCTTACAACACAAGTAAAGGAAAAAGTCCGAAAATTGTTAATTTGTAATTTTATCACATAACAAAATATTTTTTGGGATTATAATGTTGAGTTTGTTTTAGGGATAAATTCTTTTCAACTAAGGAACCCTCCATTGTGCGTGTTCCGACACGCACTTGGCCGGGTTTTTTAGTTTTTTCTCTGCTATTCGTCGCTTATTTCGTCGTCGTCGCCTATAGATTTCAAATAGTTTTTTTAAATAACTTGAATCCTAGATTTTTAAATATTGCAAAAAAAAAAAACAACTTTCTTCAATGCTAAAGAAAGATAGATACAATATACAACAGTATTTCCTTTAATTGGACAACTTTAATTCTCCTATAACTCAGCCATCTTACCTCCGCCTTAGCTTAAATTAAACGATATTACTTAACTCTTCTTTATCGAAATTCGCGAAGGGGGAATTTAACTACCCTTAAAAAATAAAAAATTATGAGTACTAGGTACCTCGTACCTAATCAGTTCTGTACAATTACTTTGTAAGGATGTATTAACAAATTACAAAATATTTTTTTTATGAATCATAAACCAAATCCATACACTTTTATTATTTTATATCAAACGTATTATATAGGAAACACGAATGTGTCAATGGAATACCGGGCAATATTTTATAATCCTCTTACTGAATTGTGCACACTGCGATATTATTCTCTCTGACCATTCAATATATTTATTTTTCATGTTGGGTTTTTGACGGGAAATAAATGAAACATATCTAGATTGCAAAAGATCCAAACGCTCCGCGAAAACCAAAAATATCTGTTATTTTGTCGGTTTTTGCTAGCATTACTTATTAAAAACAACTTGTCATTGATGTGGTGAACATTTTGTGAAAGTAATGCAACAAAAAATCTGTTTTTGTTGCATTATTTAAGTACTTGTACTTAACTTACAACTTACACCTCATTAAAACACATTTACATCAAGTTCACTTTAACATTAATTTATTTTATGAATGACATTTTAGGTACGACTAATGCACTAATTTCTTAACTTTAAGCTCTGATAAAATAAAAACTTGAGAGGTGTCAAGGGACACCCGGATGGAACGAAGATCCTTTCGTTTAATTAGTGAAGGAATTGTAATAAAATTTTATTTTTATACTCATCATCATCATGATCATCATCATCATCATCATCATCATCATCATCATCATCATCATCATCATCATCATCATCATCATCATCATCATCATCATCATCATCATCAGCATCATCATCATCATCATCATCATCATCATCATCATCATCATCATCATCATGATCATCATCATCATCATCATCATCATCATCATCATCATCATCATCATCATCATCATCATCATCATCATCATCATCATCGCGACACCACACTGTTCAATGCGAAATAGAAATGAAAATATCTAGCTTGCTTTCTATAAGAGAGAGAGAGAGAGACAGACAGAGAAACATGCGCACGCCGCACGGCTTACAATACATACATACATAGGTTACTATAGCAAAAAGTGTCGTGACAACTTTTCGTTCCCATTTTTTCCGTCTAGCCCACAATCAGCTTAACTCTAAAGTAGATAACCGTAGGTAAGATGTTACAGTTCAATTGAAATTCAAATAATTTGGCCAGCGTACGACTGGTTTAGAGTCATTTGGGGCAAAAGGACGCACTTTTGCTTATTTGTCTCCACTGAACCCAAAATATTTTGACATAAGGATTGTTTATTTGCATAACTATTAGGCTCTTAAAACGCAACAAATATTAAATTTTCTTGCACCTTTGCCCCAACTTGTGTGTAAAAATACGTGGTTATCTCCGTCTACCCCCTCAGGGAAAACAGCCCTGTGTACTTTTGACCACTGCGTCCTTTTACCCCGAATTACTCTACAGTTTGTTAACTCTAATTCTATCAGAGAGGTCGTTCCTGTTTTTGTTACAACGTGAAGTTAACAACACTTGTTCACAGATTGAACAAGTGTTGTTAACTTCAAGTTATGTTCAGTCGCTGTAAATACCATCAGCAAAAAAAGAAATAAAAATTAACTCGATCCAAATTTGAAAAGTTTGAACTCTCGCATCGGCAGGTTGGGATGCAAGCACCTATAACGGACTAAGAATTTGAATATTTTGTTTCTCATTTATCTGAATAGTCTTTTCAAACTCTAGCAGTAACAATAATCGTTATTGCAATGAATTTGGAGGAGGATTATTCAAATTGTTTTCATGCTATAGGCAGTATTGACAAGACGACTTCCTCTTAGCAGAGGTACACATAACAAAGAATATATCAGATCAAAATACTGTCTCAAAATTTTTGTCAGCCTCATTTTGTCCAGAAAGGTTTCTTAATTTTGCCAAGAATGCGAACTTAGAAAGCCTAGATTAGAGCCGTCCGCTTTCGCTATCTCTGTGCCCAACCTTTCCTCCCCTGACAAAGCAAATCTTAACAAGGCCTGATATTAAATAAGAGACCGTGGAACATTTAATCTCTATTGTTTTCGAGCCATCGTTAGTTAATCAGCTTTCGTTCAGAATATTGAACGGAATGAGATCGTTCGGATAAAACAGCTGAAATCGCGTTAAGTACAATCGAATGTTAATTGTTCGCTACGTTTTATCGACCTTTTCGATAGGTCGTTAGTAGTAATTGGTCGTATATGCAGAGCATTCGTGTCAAATTAGATGTAGTCCAATTATTTGGGTTATCATTTGCTGCAACATTATTGACGCCATTAACAGCGTGTAAAAACAAAATTGGTTGCGTTCTGAGCCTTGATTATGGAAATAAAAAATTAAAGTTGAAATTTTCATATGCATGCTTTATTAATCCAGCCTGGCAGCTTAAGATTTTCTTAGTAACTATACAGTATTATAAAATATTATCGAGAACAGGTCTTATCGCGATATTCCTTTACAAGTAGGTACCTGCTTACCTCGTAAAAAGGAATATCGCGATAAGACCCGTTCTTGATAATGTTTTATAATGTGTACAAATCGCGAAAGTTTAAAAAGTATAAGTATACAGGATGTTCTTTTAAGGTGTAAATCGATATGTATGGTGCTCTGAGTACCATACCTATCGATTTAACCCCCAACCACCCGACAACTACAAAAAATCGTAGAACATACGTTCTACGATTTTTTGTAGTTGTCGGGTTATTTTGGATCGGGCATTTCATATCAATGGTAGTGGTTAAGAATAGTAGTAGGTATAAAATTTTACATTCTTGTTCAAAGTTGACACAAAAAAAAGATATAATTTGTTAAAGCCATCATCTCGTTGAATCAGGAAAAATATCGAAAAAAAATTATAACTCGAAAACTACAAAAAATCGTAGAACATACATGGGGGTTAAATCGATAGGTATGGTACTCCGCACTGGTTTGACACCTTAAAAGAAATACCCCGTATAAGTATCTAAAGAAAAGTAACTGAGACTAAGGGCGAATTTCACCAATGAAACTGAACGCCGTCAGCACATCCAAACCACGTTCAAGACCTGTCAGTGTCGTGGAATATTGACATTGACAGCTCCCGAACGTGCTCAGTTTCAGGTACTTGTCTAAGTATATGTTTATTTATAAATACTCCGTGAACAGTAGATTCAGAGGCATTCACAATGTCACCGCTATTCACCGGATAAATTCAAAAATGGAACAGAATTTGTATGAAATTGTGTGACAAGTAAGTTATTTGGAACCTAATCATAGGTGGTGAAACAGGCCCCTCAGCCTGTTCGTATATGTGCTACTTAATCACAGCCTCATAGGAATCGAGTAAAAGTCAAGTTAAAGCTATTATTTGAAAGAAATATTTGGACTATTTGCCCCAACCGCATAATGTATACGTACATACTCATACATAGGTTTATGCATACCAAACATTATTCAAACGGCACAACCCACAAAATGGTAGAAACCGAGTCCCAACGACGACAATCCTTACATACCGCGGCTCCCCTATCTTTCCACCTATGCACGATAAAAAGAGATGTATGCTACAATATCGCATCAATATAAATAAGAAAACTCACGTATGATGAAGGAAAAAATGAAAAATAGGTGTTGACCACACTTTTTACGTCTACATCGAGAATAAAGCAATTTCGTCAAAATTAAATCATAAAGGCAAGTAGGTATTAGTGTCGTTCTAAGTGTTAAAATAATGTAGATTTTCTTTATTCCGGGAGCAAGCTAATGGAAAAAAATCCACTTTCACAATTTCTTGCTTTTAATTTGTTAGCAAATTTTAAGGTGACAGTATTGTTCCTTGGGGCATTCCAACCGCAATTGTTTCTTGTAAGCTTTGGCCACTACGAGATCCCAGCTTACAGAGGTCAGAGGCAATGTGTGACAGGTTAACTCCTAATAAGACTACGTTTTGACTCAGAGAGCTACTAGATTAACAATATTATAGTGTTAGATTGTGAATCTACACAATATAAAAGGGATTTAAAACCGGCCAAGTGCATGTTGGACCACGCACAGTGAAGGGTTCCGTAGTTGGGATGAATTTATCTCAAGAACAAACTTAACATTGTAGTTGATAAACATGTTCTCCCATACATTCCAACTGTAAAGTTTGTACGCACAATATTGGGAGATTTACCATGTTATTTTAAGACCATAGACTTCAAAATTTTGGGCTCAGTAGTTTCGGAGATAAGGGAGCGAATGGTCAATTTTCGTCTATTTTCTTAAATAACTTTAAAACAACTTATTTTAAAATTATAAAAAAAAAATATATTTAAGATTCTCACAGTAAGCCCTTTCATTTGATATGTCACACGATACAGTTTACAAAACTTTTTTTTTAATTTTCCTTTTTCCCCCCCAAAGTGACCTCTATATTCAAAATTCATCTATTTTGAATATAGAAGTCACTTAAAGAATAAAGTATAAAAATTAAAGAATAAATGACTGATTTTAGACTTGTTTCGCAAAATACAAAAAATGGAGGTTTAGTATAACATACTTCTTCTTTACCTCTTCTTTAGTATAGTATACACCTCTTCTGAGGCAAATATAAATTATTAATACTATACTGGTTGTAAGGGACAGGCCTCCGCAGACTGATGGGGTGAATTCAGTATTATGATGAATTGATGACCGGTACATAAAATTATTTCAGAAACGTTATGGGAATCCATTAAACCTGATTTGTTTTATTATCTCACACGCAATGTATTGTTACCTCTCGTCTCGGAACGGCAGCGAGCCTTCTTCGCCACGGAGTCATGCAATATTTTAACATCCATAGCCGATTGTTTTATGTTAGCTCTTTTATTTACATAGGTAAATGGAGTGCTGCGTAAAGAGAATATAATTTTACATTGAAAGAAAAATACGATAAAAAAACCTGAGAAATTTTCCGATGGAATATGATTCAAAATAAGGAGCTGAATGCACCCTGTTAGTTTGTGGAGGGCTGTTCCTTACACCCTGTAGATTTTGTTTCAGTACTAAAATAAATAATAATACGTGGAAAAGTTTAGATTTTCTTTAGAACAATAATACTTGTACAATTTTTTGGATTACATTACTAGCACCCAAGCATCGTTAAACGCGCCTTTCATGTAGATGGATATTAAGAAGATGTACATTTTAGTACCCAATGCCAAAAATGTTGAGTGCTCAATCATAATGAAGAGGAAACTTATTACAACAACTAGCATTTTTCCAGATTGAAAAACTTGTGTAAACGATCAATTATATTCCGTCACACTGTATGTAATCAAAATAAAACATTTTGAAGTATCCACTGTTATAGGCGTTATTACCGAAACTTTGATACTTAATCACGAACATAAAACGTTACGCTTTAGTTGAACACAATTTATTAACGCTTTAGTCTAATACAGGATCGTAAATCTTCAGTTTTTTTTTGTGTTTTGCTCATAATTTTATACGCGCTAATTCTACTGATACTTCTCAAACATTATAGAAGTTGGATCTACTGAAGATAATTTTGGAATTCATTTGAATGTAAGAAATAATTAAACGCTTCATTTATTTGTTTTGATTTTGTATTCTGCAGATAAATATAACCTTTCCTTACCCAAGGACAGGAAGGTATTACCAATACAAGAACAAAAAAAACCGAGCAAGTGCTTGTCGAACCACTAACAAAGAAGGGTTACTTATCCCAAGAACAAAATTAACATTGTAGTTGAAAAACATGTTCTCCCATACATTCCAACTGCAAATATAAGTTTGTACACACATAATATTGAGAGATTAGCTTCTGCCCGCGACTTCATTCACGTGAACACACCCCGTCGCATCGCATTGCCCGTCCGCGCTATTTCTTGGATTTCGCTTAGCGTTATTTCTGACTGTTTTTCTTTTTGCTCGGCTCCTTAAGATCGTAGCGCAATGTTAAAGCTTTCCTTAAGAATCGGGCTATCAAATTCAAAAAGAATTTTTCAAATCCAACAGGCAGTTCTGGAGATCAGCGTGTTCAAACTTACAAACTATACAGCTTTATTATTAGTATAGATATAGATTTACCATGATGTTTCAAGACCATAGATTTCTTATAAATTTTCCTATATAAGTGTAGAAATATTTTCTGTATTTTAGACTCGGTAGTTTCTGAGATGAGGGGGTCATTATAATTTCATGGTAATTTTTCGTTTATTTTCTTTTAAATAACTTTAAAACAATTTATTTTAAAATTATAGAAAAAATACCAAATTTCAACTTAATCGGTCCATTAGATTTGGAACAAATTGGCTGTGACGGACAGACAGACCGACAGACAGACAGACACACGAGTGATCGTATAAGGGTTTCTTTTTTCCTTTTAAGGTACGGAACCCTAATACACAATTGTATGTTGTCTTGTCATTCCTAATTCACCGTTTCTATTAACCGAAGTACGACGTCAACTAAATCGTAGTAAATAGCAGCCGGGGGTTAGGCCGAACGGCTTTGTTGCCCCGAAGCCATAATAGGTGGAGTTGAAACTTTTGCGGCTTGCCCCTTCGTTCCAACGTAAAAGTTGATCTATGATATTGCAAACTATACTTTGAGGATACACGATATCAAATTAACATTCGCCGAAATTGGTTTTGAAACCCATTAACGGTTGATCATAAACTTGTCTGGATATTGAATGTTTTGACTAAATTTCCCTGTTTCTACGCCCTAACATTGAAAACAATTTGCGTCGGTGATACTATTTGCCAGCGTCGCTTCGCTTGGGAGCATCGTGTTGTGCTCCACACCGCTGCCAGTGTGGCACTGCTGTCGACCGCCTCGGTCACCACGGCTTGTCTTGTACAAGCAGTGCTGGACGAATTCCCCGCCATGCTAGCCTTAATGATATCATCCGTCGGGCTTTTACCGCGAACTGTGCAGCTATTTTAGAACCTCGTGGTCTCTCACGTGACGACGGTAAAAGACCTGACGGAATGACCCTTATTCCGTGGAAGATGGGGCGGCCTTTAGTGTGGGACGCTACTTGTGTAGACACTCTTGCGCCGTCACATCTTCCTGGAACACAAAATAGGACTGGTGCGGCGGCGGACTCAGCGGAGAACCTCAAAGGGTGCAAATATAGTTCCCTTGATAGTGGATACATATTTAAGCCTTTTGGGGTAGAGACGCTGGGAGCACATAAAATTTTCAAAGATCTTTCGGCACGTTTGGTCGAAGCTACACGTGACCAAAATGCTAGCCTGTATGTTGCACAAAGATTAAGCATTGCCATCCAGCGTGGCAATGCTGCCAGCATTTTGTGTACGTTGCCAACTGGTAGCGGTTTCATAGATTTATGATAAGTCATTTATAAGTTTAGTTTTAGTTTTTTGTATATTCTGTAAAGTTTTGTTAGATCTAACTCTTATGTTATTAAACAAATTCTTTTGCCATATTCATTAATTGTAGGTATTCCAAATGGAGCTACAGCTATTATAGTTTTTTAACACGGTCTAGTTTTGGTTTTAGTTTTTTTTTCTCAGATAGGTACCTCAAAATAAATCGAGTCAGATATTGTTGGAGATCGGATTTTCGTCGGAAGTAGTCGTAATTCCTCGTCGTCGTGGCTCCTCATGGGCGAACTTTAGAGTACCCAGTTACCTACAATACCTACATACACGTACCTAGATACTTATCACTGTTACACAACTTTGGCTCTCTTCGACAATTCTACTTTGGAAAAAGAATCTCTTGTCGCAAAACTGACGATAAGAGCCAGTTCAAGTATTTATTTACTGTAGATTTTTAGAATAGTTAGGTACTTCAAAAATATGACAAATCTCATTTCAATAAAGAAATCTTTATTAAATTCCTTTGCCGTATAATTTAAGTACTGTTATTATTTTTTATCATGCTGCTGTCCCAAATTCCATGGTCGTGGCAAACACGTAATTCAAATTACGCGAGAACAACAAAGTTATAGGAACGTTCGAAATGATTTATATTGCGGGGTAGCCCGAGGGCGCGATGGTTAGCGACGTGTTAACTTATCCCTATGGATGTTAGGATGTTGGGAGTGTTGGGACATACAGTTTAAAGTGCCCTACGTTATGCCCGGTGGCGTTAGATATTTAGTTATTAATCATCGCATAATTAATTTGTAGCGGCACGTTTGATAAGATATTATGGTGAGTATTTTCTTATTTATGGACTGCAAACTTAATGAATAATTATGTATTTTTAATCATTGCTTACATATATTTTGAGTTGGTATTGAAGTGAGAACCATGTCACTTTATTTATTTTACTACCATTTATTCATTCACGTGACCATAAGGCTGACCTATTTTTAGGCCAAAGAATCAGCATTGGTATTCAACGTGGCAATGCGTAAGATTTTTTGTATGCTCAATGACCTTTTTCCCTTTTCATAAATACTTGTACATAAGTATTAGTATGTAGGTACGTGTATACTATATTTAAGTAAATTTCAATAAAAAGTACAATTAAATTTACACAATAATATCATAGTTAGATGGTTACACCTATCAACATAGTTCAAGTACAGCCTTTGTTTTTGCAGAAGTACTCTATGGCTAGCTCTCGCCTGCTCTGAAAACTGTTACCGTGTTCAAACAAAGTGCTCTTATGCCAACAAAATCGAATAAACTTACGCTGAAAGCTCTTCACCATAGCTTCTAGCACGTCACTTGTACTTGAGGAAAAGCTGGAAAATCTTTACCTTCCCTTGATAACTATCCATTAGAAGTACACTGTTGACTTTTATTACGGCCCGAACAAAAATTCAGCAAGTTTTTATTTTATTTCAGTCCAACTCTCAGCTCTTTCACCTGAAAATAAATTGTTCAAATCCCTCACGAGCAGTTTTATTATGATTTATCGTAAATCCAGAGACATCTTGTGCTTAGGGAGTTTTATTTAGTCTGTCTAGTTTCGGCATGGGGTATAATAAGTTTGGGACTTTACGATGCTGTTTTGTTTTCAATTACCGACCTCATATTTTGCTACCTTCACCCGTGGGTCCGCCTGATATAAGTTTGCTTGTTTAGGGGTGAAAAAGTTGCCCGTTTTTAGGGTTCCGTATCTGAAAAGGAAAAACGGAACCCTTATAGGGTCACTCGTATGTCTGTCTGTCCGTCTGTCACAGCTAATTTGCTCCGAATCTCATGGACCGATTAAGTTGAAATTTGGTACACAATATGAATTTCTGTGACCCGAACACGGACGGGTAAAGTAAATAAATGAATTTTGAATATGGGGGTCACTTTTGGGGCAAATGAGAAAATTAAAATAAAGAAGTTATGCAAACTGTACCGTGTGACATATCAAATGAAAGGGCTTACTAATAGGGTCTCAAATATTTTTTTATATCATTTTAAATAATAATAATAATAACCCCACCGCAGTATCTCTACGTTGACGTCGTGGTGGGGCTTGCGCGCTCCGAATTTTAGGTCTGTGCCGGTAGAGTTCACTTTGCCGGAACAGGTCTAGGATGAGGAGCCAGACCAAGAGAGATACAGAAACCCGCAGGGCAGCATGTGGCGAGCTGTTGGGCAGTAGCGACCCCACGTATCCTATCTCCCGGGAGAAGTCTTGTTGCTCACCTCTCGCTTGCCTTTATTGGCCGGCTGGAGTGAACACTGACGAGGAACAGAGCTCCCACCTCTTTCCTGCCTTTATTGGCCGGTTTGAGTGGAGATTCGCAAGAGCAAACGTGCTCGGAGGAAGGAAGTATTCCAGTAAGTGTTTGTAGGGATTTTGACCATCTTCCGGGCTCTGGGATTGTTCTGAGAACCGTGGGATACCTCTCCACTCCTCACAAGCACCTCAGGACATGTTGCCCCCTTGCCGCTACGATACTATGTGCTAGCGACCTTTTCGGGGGCCTATTATTGTGTGTGCAAGTCACCCCCTGCCATTTTATCCGTGTATTACAAAACATTGATCCGGCAGGGGCCATAGTCCTTTCATAGTTCTAGGCAACCAGTCCACTTTAGCCACTCAAATCCATAGTCCAATCTCTTTATTTCTATATACTGCAATAGTCCTGCACCAACCAGGGGTTGTCCTTGGGTGCACTTGCATAGTGCGTACAGGGGTAATCGTCGGTTGGTGCCTCATTTCATTGAAAGCGTCTAACGGGCCTCTGCGAGCTGGCTTTGGCCCCTCGTACGCCTTCTAAAGGTCCGGGACTCCAGGGTCCCGAGAATTGTCAAGACACATAATAATAATAATAATGTTTATTTCCAATAAAATTATTACAAGGTTACAAGTACAGTAATATTATGATACAACTTATAGTACAATAAGTATTATCTCCTGGCACCCAAACTAAGTTTATAGCCTGTGACTTGGGCACCAGTGATTCCATGAGGGTAGATAGTTGATCAAAAAGATTCAATAAAACTGTTTTCACCAGCAACATGGTTAACATAACAATATAATAATTATTTATGTGCATAGAAAAAAGTAAAAATAAAATTAATAATAAAACTGTTTGTAAGTGTTTGAGTGAGTGTATTGGTCGTGGAAGGTGTAGTAGGTATGTTGTGTATGTGTAAGTAATGTGAAGGTGCGGTTTGTGTATGGTGTGAATGTGTCCTGGTATGTGTAGTAATGGTGGATTGTTAGTAAGTGTGAAAGTGGAGGGAGTGTACGAGTGTTTGTGTGTGAAAATACTTAAATAAGAGGAGATCTGTCTTACGCATGTGGGAAGAGAAGTTTTTCGGTCTCGTCATATGATTTCTCAATTAACCATTCCTTAACTATGCTTTTGCATTGGTAATAATTTAAACTGTGGATATGGAGAAATTTATTGATTAAAAAAACAAAAACTAAAATAAAAAACAATACTACTACTAAATACGAAATACTTTAATTGTTTTAAAGTTATTCAAGCAAATAGACGAAAATCGACCATTCTCCCCCATTATCTCCGAAACTAACGAGCTTAAAATTAAAAAAGAAAATACAAAAAATAGTTCTTTACCTGAAGATTACAGGAAAACCTATAAGAAGTCTGTGGTCTTAAAATAACATGGTAAATCTGTCAATATTGTGAGTACAAATAACATTTACAGTTGAAATGTATGGGGGAATATGTTTATCAACTGCAATGTTAAGTTTTTGCTTGGGATTAATTCATCCCAACTACGGATTCATTGTGTGTGGTCCAACACGCACTTGGCCGGTTTTTTAATAATTATATAATAGTTCAAAAATAATTAAATTCGACGAACAGTCACATTTGAGGTAAATACACAATATTAACAATAAGTTTAAAATGTTTTTAAATTCTTATTAAATATAAAACCTTGAATCAAAATTCGATAAGTTGTTATTTAACGTAAATCTTTCGGATCTGTTTGTAAAGAAACGCCGCCAGTACCTACGCCACATATGCAAATACTCAAATATTGATGGAGTATTATAAAACTTTTGATTGATCTTCGTGAGTTACATTTCCATGTTTACTTAGAACGGGGAAAATAACGAAACACTTCTCGTCGTATAAGTGAGAGGTGTGGCTAGGGTTGGCGCCATAGGATTATCATCAATATTTTTAGGGTTCCGTACCTCAAAAGGAAAAAATGGAACCGTTATAGGATCACTTGTTTGTCCGTCTGTCTGTCTGTCTGTCTGTCAGTCTGTCAAGACCCTTTTTCTCAGGAACGCGTGGAGGTATCAAGTTGAAATTAATATCACATACGTAGGTCTGTGACCCCTAAGAGCTCTAAAAAACTCAAGCTTCTAAGTCAATACAATAAAAACATACGGTCATTTATGTGACATATTTTGATACTCGCAAGTAAATCAAAACCTATAGGATACTTTCCGTTGTTCTAGAATCATGAAATTTGGCATGAAGCAAGGTGGTACAACACAAATAAAGGAAAAAGTCCGAAAATTGTTAATTTGTAATTCTATCATATAAAAAAAATGTTCAAGTCTGTCAGTCTGTCAAGACCCTTTTTCCTCAAGGACGCGTGGAGATATCAAGTTGAAACTTATATTGAATAGGTAAATCTATAGTCCCTTAGAGTTCTAAAAAAATCAAGCTTCTAAGTCAACGCAATAAAAAAATACGGCCATTTTGCGACACATTTTGATACTCGCAACTGTCGCAAGTAAATCAAAACCTATAGGGTACTTCCCGTTGACATAGAATAATGAAATTTGGCAAGAAGCAAGGTTTCTCAGCACAATTAAAGGAAAAAATCCGAAAATTGTGAATTTGTAATTTTTTGGCATAAAAAAAATATTTTTGAGATTCAATGTTAAATTTCTTTTTGGGATAAATTCTTTTCAACTACGGAACCCTTTATTGTGCGTGGTCCGAGACGCACTTGGCCGGTTTTTTTTACATTACCGTACGCCAAATACGCGCTTTGTTGTGAAGTTGCGAACACCCAGCCCGTATTAACAAAAACCGGTCAAGAGCGAGTCGGACACGCGCACCGAGGGTTCCATTCCGATTTCTGAAAAAGTGTGCTATTAAGAGACATCGTTTTATTTTTCCTGTAATCTTTACATTAACTTCTATCACATAGAAAAATTTCAGATTTTTTTGTTTACAAACTTCGGAGATAGGGGGGGGGGGAACGGTATTTTTTTTACATTTTTCATCAGAAGTCGAAAACTAAGCAGCCTAAAAAAATTAAAAAAAAATGTTTGAGAATTTGCAAACAACGTTCTTTCATATGATACCCCACATGCCCTAGTAGCCCCACTTTGATTTTTTAAGACCCCCTTCTAGTCCCTGTTGCAAAAAAAATATAAATATTTTAATTTCTTTCTTATTTGCAAAATAGTTGGGTCAACGTTATCTAAAACTACTCTAAATTTCAAGTTGATAGCATTAGTAGTTCTTGAGATATCCAGCTGTGACAGACAGACAGACAGACTGAGTGACAGCATAAGGGTTCCTTTTTTACCATTTTGGTACGGAACCCTAAAATCCTATTACAGCATTAAATTTTGCAATAATGACATCAGTATACTAAATCAATTTTAAATGCGCGCCCCTCCTCTACATATTTGTAAGTTTTGTCCAGTACATTTGAAGAGTTTGTATAGGTAGACTATTTTGTGTAGGGAAGCGAAGGTATTTTAAATTAGACGATCTGTAGTTGCTGCTTTATTTGGTAACTAAGAGATGCGTTGACGAGTATTTTAATTTCATCGGTTTTATTTTATAGGTAGGTACACTTTTAGGGACGCACTTGCTGGAGTATTCTGTTCGAAGTAGTAGGTCTACATTCAGTAAGTACTTACTATTGAAAAAAAAGTTCTTCTCACTTTTCAGTTTTTCATACACAGGTAAATAAAAAACCCGT
Organism: Cosmia trapezina; assembly: GCA_905163495.3. Classification (NCBI taxonomy): domain Eukaryota; kingdom Metazoa; phylum Arthropoda; class Insecta; order Lepidoptera; family Noctuidae; genus Cosmia; species Cosmia trapezina. The sequence continues at coordinate 11,597,680 of LR991030.1, forward strand.
GCAATCATAAACCAGCAGCAGCCCTACACAGGTCCTAAATATCTCAAAACAAACATTCCTGGCGAGTTCGCGCTATTTGAAAATACGGCCGAAGAAGGAAATTCAGAAGCGTTTTACTGTGAGAAAAGCGAGTTTGTTCCGTTTAATAGCCGCGTAAAATTGCGCCCATCGAAGTAAGACCAACAAACTCGACGTCACGTCCGTAATCTTTCTCGCACGAATTGCACATCACACTTACACGATGATATAATTTGGTACCAATTTTATTTATTGCTAAAATATAGCCGACAGGCACCTAAAAAGGATTTGGAGCTGGCGAAGTGGAATTGCTATCGATCGCCCTATTTCAGATCCGGGAGATATTTATTCGCATTATATTTTCAAGGTTAGAGTTATAAAGGTGACAGAAACAGGCGACGTTGTTAGTATTGAAAGCTTCGGACCTGTTACAGATTTAGTTTGGTCTATGAAATGCTGAATTGTGTTTTTAAAACACGGTGTTCTGGGAATTTTGGAAGGACGATGTGATTCGATTTGGACATCGTATCAATTATTTAACATGTTATTGTATTATGTTAAATAATTGATACGATGTATGTATTATTTTTTTCCGTCAATGTAAGGTATTATAGGTAAATTAAATATTTTTATCTGTTTGCATATAATAGATTGTTTTCTATGGCGTTTATTCGTTGGTTTATTTATGCCGTAGATGTTTAAGTTTACTTCACTGTAAAAAAACTTTTTAACAAAAAATAAAACCGACGTCCAAAAATCACTACAAAGTGGAAAATTTGGAAGTCGCGGTGTCTTTCGTTTTTTATTTTCTTTTTTTTTTGCCACCGACTTCCGAAATCAAAGTTATTTTTCACTTAGTAGTGATTTTTGGAAGTCGGTTTTTTTTTGTTAAAAAGTTTTTATTTCTCGCTTTTTAGTGGGTCTGTTTATAATTTGTATAAGTTACAATAGTTTAATGTCAATTGCTCATCACATGTTACAAAATATTGCTTTTTCCGATCCTGGGACGTTAATTGTTGAGGAGTTCTGCTGGTAAGAACCAGGAGAACTCCTCAACAACCACTCACCACACGCATTGTGTGACGAGCGGAAATTGCTTAGCAACCATATTAAAGTAATCGAATCGCAACCCGTGAAATATTTATCATTCAGTAGTTCCGGTAGCCATCTGTGGTCTTCATCATCAGTTCCACTTCACCAAGTGGTGCTTCCCGAGAGCAAATGCACGAGCTACTATAAAAAATGCCCAAATCGCTATAGGTGTGCCTATAATATTTGAAGAGTTCCTTCGATTTCTCCAGGATCCCATCATAAGAACTGGATTTTGACAAAAATGGGACCATTTGGGAAGTATACCCTTTCCAACAAAAAAATAATTTCTCAAATCGGGCGACAAGCGACGGAGTTATGCGCGAACAAACATAAAAAAAAAATATATAAACATCCGAATTGAGAACCTCCTCCTTTTTTAGAAGTTGGTTAAAAATTAACAAAACTAGCATTTTGTTTGATTTTTAAGGAAATAACCATGTAACTCTGTATTTTTTAAATACTTGTATCTAAAGTACCTATGTTTATTGAGACTCTAAACATAAAAGCTTCAACCAAAAGCGCAACCTACACTTGACGAAAACTGATTGTACCACCACTATGCCATATTTCCGCGTCTAGTTTTGACAAAATGGATATTTTTATCTGCGAAACAATTTTCGTAATTCCGGACGGGTTCTTCAACATGGTTAGAATAACAATTTTACAATTTTCTGTTGTCACGTACTCTCCACTCGTTGGACCCCCGAAGGAGAAAAGTAATCATTTCAAGCAATCGGAATGTCTAAATTTATATTCAGACGTCGTCAATTTAAATGTTTGGCTTTTAAAAAGTCATAACAAACGATAGGACGGTACTGACAACTTATAACTTAATTTAAAATACCTGGGATGAATATTTTACTCGCTATAAAGACTTTATAATGAAAGATATTCGATATTTATTTATATTAGTATCCTCCTCGAAGTGGCGCGTCTCGTAATAATTTAACAGACTTTTTTAAATTCTCTCATAAATTTATCGACGTAGAAAAGTTTAGACAGGTAGCTAATAAGCTTCAGTTATAAACAATAATTTCAAGTAGGTATTCAGAACATATTTGTTTAATGGTTTTATGTTTATTTTGACAAATTTTAAATACAACATAAAAACTATCAGAATATCTGTAGGTACTAAGTACAAGTTCATAGGAAAAGGGAAGAGCTGATTAGGCAACAAAAAATTTCGTCCGCATCGCTATCAATGGGAAAAGTGTCCAAAAGGCTGGCAGCATTACCACGTTGGATGGCAATGCTACTAGCTTCTTTAGCTCAAAAATAGGCCAAAAAATTTTAATAAAATAATGTGGATTTAAGTATCCGTTTGGATCTGTCATGGGGAACCCGTGTGTTTAATTTATAATCCGGTCCAAAAAGAGATTAGACCCGTCTAAAAAATGTCCGTAGCAAATTACGTACATCGCTATTCAATTTTGGCAGATTCAAACGTATCGGGGAATGCTCTGATACCCTTTGCTTTGAAGTTCTGAGCTTTACAAAAGCGATTAATTAAAAAGAGAAAACACACAAGGGATCCAATATCAATCTTTCATTCGTTTCGGCTTTGTGTTGGATGTATCTCCGCACATTTGTTCGGGGACTCGGTGATAGCTCGTGTGGACGCGAATTATGTAATATTGGATTCTCTGTTCAACTTTGTTGTTTCTGACGTAAAAACAATGTCGTTGCTTTTGATATTAAATCAAACATTAGTCATTTGTTTTCGCTTGTGAGTAAAGTGTATGTATGTTATGTTTTTAGGCAGTTGTTAGCAGAATTATATTATTGAATGTTATTTATGTAGATATCTGTCATTATTTAACAGATGCAGATTTTTTTAACAAATCAATATCTTGTAGTTGAACACGTGGAGTAAATAACTTAATTCTGGTAAATCAACATTTATAATTAAAACACAATCAGACATAACAAAGTTAGATGAAAACATGGGCTTATGCATAGATTCTACAAGGAATCCTTTAAACTAATGTTATAAATGGTTTTATTAAACAATATACAAATTAACACTATACTAGTACTAAAGTAAATGACTAACTAAATATACAAATAAATACAAAAACAAAAGGACACTTAGGCGTCGAAGTACTCGTCCGCATCGATGTCATCCGGAAACGTGCCCAGGAGACTGGCAGCATTGCCACGCTGAATGGCAATGCTAATTCAATGCTAATCCATACTAATATTATAAATTCGAAAGTAACTCTGTCTGTCTGTCTGTCTGTCTGTCTGTCTGTCTGTCTGTCTGTCTGTCTGTCTGTCTGTCTGTCTGTCTGTTACCTTTTCACGCCTAAACCACTGAACGGATTTCGATAAAATTTGGCAAGGCTATAGATGGTATCCTGGGGACGGACATAGGCTACTTTTTTTTTCAAAAATAATCTTACAGGGGGTGATATAGGGGATGAAAGTTTGTATGGGAAACTCAGTATTTCTTAAGTTAGGGATGTGAAAATTAAAATGTATGCTTTTGATAGGAAATTAAGAAATATGCGGTTCAGCGTTTTTGAAAAATCATCCCCTAAGGGGGTAAAATATAGTAAAATAGGGGTTGATTTTAAAATTTACAAAACTGCACGGATTTCGACAAAATTTGGCAAGGCTGTATATAGCATCCTGGGGACTGACATAGCATACTATTTTTTTCAAAAATAAAACTACAGGGGGTGATATAGGGGATCAAAGTTTGTATGGGAAACTCAGTATTTCTTCAGTTAGGGATGTGAAAATTAAAATGTATGCTTTTGGTAGGAAATAAAGAAATATGCGGTTCAGCGTTTTTGAAAAATCATCCCCTAAGGGGTTAAAATAGGGGTTGATTTTAAAATTTACAAAACTGCACGGACTTCGATAAAATTTGGCAAGGCTTTATATAGCATCTTGGGGAAGGACATGGGCTACTTTTTGTCTTAAAAAATAATCCTACAGGGGGTGATATAGGGGATGAAAGTTTGTATGGGAAAATCAGTATGTCTTAAGTTAGGGATGTGAAAATTAAAATGTATGCTTTTGATAGGAATATAAGAAATATGCGGTTCAGCGTTTTTGAAAAATCATCCACTAAGGGGGTAAAATAGGGGTTGATTTTAAAATTTACTAAACTGCATGGATTTCAACAAAATTTGGCAAGGCTTTATATAGCATCCTCGGAAAGGAAATAGGATACTTTCAAAAACAATACTACAGGGGGTGATATAGGGGATGAAAGTTTGTAAAGGAAACCCAGTATTTCTAAAGTTAGGGATAACAAATTCATGCTATTGGTAGGAAATTAAGAAATATGCGGTTCAGCGTTTTTGAAATATTATCCCCTAAGGGGGTAAAATAGGGGTTGATTTTAAAATTTACAAAACTGCACGGACGTCGATAAAATTTGGCAAGGCTTTATATAGCATCCTGGGGAAGGACATGAACTACTTTTTGTCTTAAAAATAATCCTACAGGGGGTGATATAGGGGATGAAAGTTTGTATGGAAACTCAGTATTTCTTAAGTTAGGGATGTGAAAATTAAAATGTATGCTTTTGATAGGAAACAAAGAAATATGCGGTTCAGCGTTTTTGAAAAATCATCCCCTAAGGAGGTAAAATAGGGGTTGATTTTAAAATTTACAAAACTGCACGGATTTCGACAAAATTTGGCAAGGCTTTATATAGCATCTTGGGAAAGGACATAGGAAACTTTCAAAAACAATACTACAAGGGGTGATATAAGGGATGAAAGATGGGAAACCCAGCATTTCTTAAGGTAGGGATATGAAAATTCAAATTTATGCTTTTGGTAGGAAATAAAGAAATATGTGGTACAGCGTTTTTGAGGGGGTACAATAGGGGTTGACAAATGTTTGTGTAACTACCTCTTTTTAAGAGATTTAAGGGATTGGAAATGTAGTCATAGTTCGAATCTTGAGGTAACATTTAGTCTTTATTTCATTCGAAGTTTTTACGAGGAAATTATTTGAACGAGTGGACACTCGGACAAAAGTTATTTGTTATTAGAGCGTGACTGGCATAATAAATTTTAAGTAATTAACAAAGTCCCCCCGCCGCGTAAGTGTGTCTGTTTGAATGCGATAATGTCAAAAAGTACCGAACGGATTTTCATACGGTTTTCTCCAATGAACGGAGTGATTCAGTGTAATTTATTATGGTTTTGTGTAAATTGGCTGAAATATGACGACGACTGTTGAAGATGTCGGAAAAAATCATGCTGACTGGTAGCTTTATGCCTACTATACACGGTAACGATATATCGTAGCGATTTGAGTTTGTACAGTTATATCGGACGGCCCTATGTTTTCCACATGTACGTTCCCATGTGATATTTTCCGACATCCACGCGGGCGAAGCCGCGGGCAAAAGCTAGTGTTATAATAAATGCGAAGTGAGTTTATTTGTTTGTTACGCTTTCACGCTAAAATGGATTTGGATGAAATTTGGCACATCCCGGTATTTTTTTTTAAATTTATTTTACCAACATACATTAAATTTTTAATTAAGTATAATAATTAATAACAATTAATTTATTAACAGTTAATTAGAAGGTATGTTCCCGTGGGATAATTTCCGACCTCCACACGGGCGAAACCGCGGGCGAAAGCTAGTAATATATATTTTTGGTCCAAACAAATAAATCCCAAAAAGTGTTTGCAAAATTATGCTAAAAACCTGCGCGGGAACCACAATAATCATTTTAGTGAGAGGTTCTAAAGGCATTGGGAGACTGGATCGGAAACAAAACCGTGTATTGTATTTGTATTGCAAAGATTTGAACTCCAGTTATAGGTAGTGCAATCCACGAAGACGCGCCCCACTACTCCTCCTAACCGTTTAAAGTACATGTGTGCAACGCATAGGAGGAGTAGTGGGGCGCGTGTCGTGGATTGCACTATCTATACAATGTTGCGTACAAAATACGAGAATACAAAACAATGGAAACCGGTATTATTATTTTTTAATCACACCGCAAATGTGCAAAATTCAGAAAGTTACCCAAGAAAAATTAATATTAAGTTGAACAATTTCATCAATAATAGAATCACTTATTTGCCAGTTCAAACAAATAAATCCTAAAAAGTGTTTGCAAAATTATGCTAAAAACCTGCGCGGGAATCACAATAATCATTTTAGTAAGAGGTTTTAAAGGCATTGGGAGACTGGATCGGAAACAAAACCGTGTATTGTATTTGAATTGCAAAGATTTGAACTCCAGTTACTCAATACTCAATACTCAATATTTTATTGCATTCCATACACAGTTCAATATTACATTCCATATACAGTTACAATGTTGCGTACAAAATACGAGAATACAAAACAATGGAAACCGCTATTATTTTTTGCTTAATCACACCGCAAATATGCAAAATTCAGAAAGTTACCCAAATAAAATTAATATTAAGTTGAACAATTTCATCAATAAAATAGAATCACTTAATGATGCCAAAATAAACTGTTTTAGTAATAATGTTAGATACTTCAATGTGACCTGTGAAGCACGTTCAAATCACTTAATTCTTGTTAGGGTTCCGTACCTCAAAAGGAAAAAACGGAACCCTTATAGGATCACTTCGTTGTCCGTCTGTCTGTCTGTCAGTCTATCAAGACCCTTTTTCTCAGGAACGCGTGGAGGTATCAAGTTGAAATTAATATCAAATACGAAGTCTATGGCCTCTTGAAGTCCTAAAAAACTCAAGCTTCTAAGTCAATGCAATAAAAACATACAGCCATTTATGCGACATATTTTGATACTCGCATACTTCCCCTTGTTATAGAATCATGAAATTTTGAAAGAAGCAAGGTCTTACATCACAAATAAAGGAAAAAGTCCGAAAATAGTTTTTTTGTAATTCTGTCACATAAAAAAATGTTTAAGTCTGTCAGTCTGTCAAGACCATTTTTCTCAAGGACGCGTGAAGGTATCAAAATGAAATTAATATCAAATATGTAAATCTATGGTCCCTTAAAGTTCTAAAAAAAATCAAGCTTATAAGTCAACGCAATAAAAAAATACGGCCATTTTGCGACACATTTTGATACTCGCAAATGTCGCAAGTAAATCAAAACCTATAGGGTACTTCCCATTGACCTAGAATAATGAAAGTCGACAAGAAGCAAGGTCTCACAGCAAAAATAAAGGAAAAAGTCCGAAAAATGTTAATTTGTAATTCTATCACATAAAAAAAAATTCAAGTCTGTCAGTCGGCCAAGACCCTTTTTCTCAGGAACGCATGGCGATATCAAGTTGAAATTAATATCAAATATGTAAGTTTATGGTCCCTTAGAGTCCTAAAAAATCAAGCTTCTATGTCAACGCAATAAAAAAATACGGCCATTTTGGGACACATTTTGATACTCGCAACTGTCGCAAGTAAATCCAAACCTATAGGGTACTTCTCATTGACCTAGAATAATGAAATTTGACAAGAAGCAAGGTCTCATAGCACAAACAAAGGAAAAAGTCCGAAAAATGTTAATTTGTTATTCTATCACATAAAAAAAATTCAAGTCTGTCAGTCGGCCAAGACCCTTTTTCTCAGGAACGCATGGCGATATCAAGTTGGAATTAATATCAAATATGTAAGTCTATGGTCCCTTAGAGTTCTAAAAAAATCAAGCTTCTATGTCAACGCAATAAAAAAATACGACCATTTTGCGACACATTTTGATACTCGCAACTGTCGCAAGTAAATCAAAACCTATAGGGTACTTCCCATTGACCTAGAATAATGAAATTTGACAAGAAGCAAGGTCTCACAGCACAAATAAAGGAAAAAGTCCCAAAAATTTAATTTGTAATTCTATCACATAAAAAAAATTTAAGTCTGTCAGTCAGTCAAGACCCTTTTTCTCAGGAACGCATGGAGATATCAAGTTGGAATTAATATCAAATATGTAAGTCTATGGTCCCTTAGAGTTCTAAAAAAATCAAGCTTCTATGTCAACGCAATAAAAAAATACGACCATTTTGCGACACCTTTTGATACTCGCAACTGTCGCAAGTAAATCAAAACCTATAGGGTACTTCCCATTGACCTAGAATAATGAAATTTGACAAGAAGCAAGGTCTCACAGCACAAATAAAGGAAAAAGTCCCAAAAATTTAATTTGTAATTCTATCACATAAAAAAAATTTAAGTCTGTCAGTCAGTCAAGACCCTTTTTCTCAGGAACGCATGGAGATATCAAGTTGGAATTAATATCAAATATGTAAGTCTATGGTCCCTTAGAGTCCTAAAAAAATCAAGCTTCTATGTCAACGCAATAAAAGTGCGGCCATTTTGCAACATATTTTGATACTCACAACTGTCGCAAGTAAATCAAAACCTATAGGCAACGAATTAAGCTTAATTCGTTGGCTATAGGGTATTTCCCGTTGACTTAGAATAATGAAATTTGGCAAGAAGCAAGGTCTTTCAGCACAAGTTAGGTAAGGAAAAAGTCCGAAAATTGTGAATTCGTAATTTTATTATTTAAAACTTTTTTTTTTTTGATCCAATGTTAAGTTTGTTTTTGGGATAAATTCTTTTCAACTACGAAACTCTTCATTGTGCATGGTCCGACACGCACTTGGCCGGTTTTTTAATTTAGGAACACAGTCATCAAGATACACGAAATTTCCATTTACATCAACGTAAGTCGTTAAAAGCGGCAAAGTGTACTCGTAAAGCAGGACATAACACTGGTGTATCTGAATGTACTAACACGCACAACAGAGCTTATAATGAATGTTACATGAGCATTATGGATGAAGGGTCTCCAAAATGAGCAGACGCCAAAACCTTGTACTTGTGCCACGGGATTAATCGGTGGTACTTGGTGGTACCACTTCACCGCAATGTAAATTTCCAACACTAGGTACTTGGCAATTTGTTAAGCACAATTGCAACGTACTACTAAATTAATGGGAACACGCAAAATCTTGTTAATTACATGTTTTCGGGTTGTGCGGTGTGGACTTGAAAATATTACGGGTTCACTGTCCCCACCGCAGAGAAGAAGTAATGATAGAGCACTGGCTATATTTCAGGCCAAGCTGTTGGAAACTTTGCCAAAGTATGCGTGAATTTGGGGCAATAATCCAAGTTTGTAATGCAGATCCATATCTACTTGACGACGCTAAACTAAAAAAAAAAAAAATTTTGGTATCGCAGGCGGGGGACAAACAAAAAGGTTTGTCGCCTGGACTGCTATACCAAAATTCTATAGATTGCAATGCTAGTTTTTCTATTTTCAAAGGTATGTGCTTTTGCAGTCGGGTTTTTGTTTTTATTAAATAATTTGCTTTATTTCAAGCTTTTTAGTTTTATTATTACTAGAAGACCGGACAGACGTTGTCCTGTTCAAATAAAAATAATTCATACAAGATTCCCACTTTCAGTTTTCCCGAATTTTATTCCCATAGAAAGCGCAGTTTCATCATTTCCGAATATTCCATTTTTCCCGGCAACTTTGACGATTTTTCTATTCATAAGAACATTCCTTGGATTTCAAAAAATACTTGAAAAAAAATAGCCGAATTGGTCCAGCCGTTCTCGAGTTTTGTGCTTAGCAACACATTTAGCCATTCATCTTTATTTCATTAGATTGATAAAACTGAAAAGCTTTCATATTTGGGTTGAATCATAACTACCTTTTATTTGATACCAATATTGTTATAATAATTTTTTTTAAAACCTTCCCCTCCCTTTTTTTATATTTCCAAATTATTATCCTATGTCACTCCCACAATTAAGAAGTATCTAATGACTGCTCAAATGTTAAAATCCATCAAACCGCGGTTTAGGCTACAGTGCGTGCCAAAGAAATAGACATACATACATACCTACTCTCGAAAAGCATTACCCTCCTTTTGGGGCAGTCGGTTGAAAACACATATGATTACAAAGTATTTCGTAACAATAGAAGCTTTCCAAATATTAGAAAATCCAAAGATATCGAATGTAAGGTTTAACAACAAAACGATTTTATAAGGAAACCTTATTACAAAAATGTTGCGCTGAGCAGAACTTGGTTACTCCTCGGCTCGGGTGAAATCAGATTAAGAACATAAAAATATTACCGTCCATTTGCTTCGACCCGATTGAAATCATCAAATTTCTCTGTACAAATAAGAAATAAACAGATATTTACCGAAGCGAGTTTATCGAAAAGTAAATCAAAGGCATTGCAGTATGGTTCGGTCAAGTTTCTGCTTCTGTAAGCGGCTTACTTTGATCCGCTATCTTCACGGAGCGACGCTTCAGCAACAAGTTCGGGTATTAACCAGGCTTTGTGTTCCTTTTACTTATTTTTAAACTGGTTTTCAAACGTATTTTCGCTGAGCTCTTCTTACTTGCCAGTAAGCAGTTTCAACGCTTTTTAAGGAGCCTAACTGACTCCGCGTAGGTCAATTGATCTGCGAGATTTAAGGCGCGTTTGTCGCGATCATGTCCTGAATGAGCGATCGTCCTTTGCACTGGGATCCCTGCGAGCCTCGGGGAGCACGTTAAGCCGTCGTTCCTGGTTTGTCATACGAGTACTAACGACTGTGGTTACGGACATAATTTAACATATTATAAGGTCTGCAAAAGTCTAGCGGCAGTAAGTTGCTCCTTGTTGTTTTATCTAATACTAGTTGCGCCCCGCGGTTTTACCCGTAGTAGTAGTAGTAATAGACCGGGATAAAAAGTAACCTATTTGTAAATCCAGGGTATAAGCTGTCGACATACCAAATTTCATCCAAATCGGTCCAGCCGTTTGAGCGTGACGAAGTTTGTACAAATAAACATATAAAACACACACGCACTCACAAACTTTCGCCTTTATAATATTAGCGTGATTTCATCCAAAATCCTTAGGACGTGCAGAATCACCAATGGCGGGGCATTATGTCGCTATTCTTGGGCAGATCCCGTAGAGATTGATAATCTGCAAGCTTTGTTCATTTTAATCAAGGCAAATTATTATTATACTGGTCAATATTATTGCTGTTTATGTATTTTTGTTGTTACTGTTTCGTACACTTATCGAAAGTCGAAGTAGGAACCTCCTGTTCTGATCTATATAACGAGGATCAAAATCTAAATTAGACGTGTTCTGACTTTCAAAAGAAGACCTCTTCATTTTAAAGTCATTTACGCCGTGTAAATAATAATCTAGAGTAAGAGATTAATTATTATTTCATCTCCAAGCCTTTTACTGATTTTGATGAAATCTTCATCTCATATTTACACAAAGTTACCCGTCGTAACTGAAGCCATTAATTAAAAGTTTCTCAAGTACGACGTAAGTAATGTTAATACGCCCGGCTTATATAGGTAGTGAGCTGAACCCAAACATGTTCAAACATATACTTGACATACGAGTATTGGTACAACGGAACAAGGTATTTCTGTATACTAATTTCGAAGTTCCAAGATCTCATTTGACTCCAAGCCTTCGGAATGTTACAAAATGGTGTGGGTAGTCTTGAATTTTCAAGTTTCAAAGCCAATATGGAAACAATGCTGGCACTGTCGCGTGGCGCCTTATAAAGTTTGCCTTCACTTTATACGAGACTTGCACTGACTTGAGCTTGTTTTGCTTGGAGTACATACAAAACCTTTATAGAAGGTAATCTTTGATGCAGCTGTTATTATTAGTACTCCCGACTTCTTAGTGGCTGTTGGAACTTCTTGGAAGAATGAGATGGTGTTTTTTACGATCAATACGTTGCACGTTAGTTTTATACACTCGAGAGTAATGAATTAGGGTCACATAAAGATACCCACCTGAAAGTCTTGGAAACTAAAATACTCGATATTGTTTTATAACTAATAAATTGTGTTTATCTACACCCATGCTATAAATCCTCTATAAAAGTTTCTGAAACAGTTAGCTTATTGCCAACATTAAACCAGCCAGTGGCATTGTAACCATAATATCATCCAAAGGGGTGTTATAATGTTGTACTAAATTTCATGATGCAACTTTGCTTTTTCAATCCCTTACTTACTCACTATCTTTATGAATTTCTATCTCGTCAAAATGTAGGGAAAAGCCGTTATTGTTTGGTTTTGTTTGTGTGGGTGAAGTGGTGAGTGAGTGATTGGGGTGAGTGAGTGAGTGGTGAGTGAGTGGGGTAATTGAGTGAGTGAGTGGGTGAAGTGACTGAGTGGTGAGTGAGTGAGTTGAGTGAAGTGAGTGCGAGTGAGTGTGGTGAGTGAGTGAAGTGAGTGTGGTGGTGAGTGGTGAGTGAGTGAGTTGAGTGAAGTGAGTGTAAGTGAGTGAGTGTGGTGAGTGAGTGGTTTTCGCGATTTCAGGTTTGGTCACATAGTAAAAGTTGTTCATAATGATGAGTAAAATGACCCCTTAGTAAAGGTTTGTGCGTTTAAATAAAATTCTATTATTACCTATACATACTTTCTTTGTATTAGATACTCAACAATTAAACTTTCCATGAAAATACATAGAGTTCTTACAACATTGTACAATACCTGTGGTTTCAGAACCTTTTATAGAGGATTCATGATGGGTGTAGATAAAGTCTTGTATGCAACTGTACATAATTAGGTATTAAAATTCGTGTTTTAATGGCCCTTATTATACAACAGTTGCATAAATAACTATTATTACACAGTTATATGTTCTAAATGTTACCTCAAGATACGAACTATGACTACATTTCCAATCCCTTAAATATCTTAAAAAGGGGTGCACAAACATTTTAAAATATTATTATCAATTTTCAATTTTTTTTTCGATTTTTCAAAAACGCTGAACATATTTCTTATTTCCTAACAAAAGCATACATTTGAATTCTCATATCCGTAACTTAAGAAATGCTGGGTTTCCCATACAATCACTCGCTGTAGGATTACTTTTGAGAAAAAAAGTAGCCTATGTCCTTTCCCAGGATAAACACACACACACACACACACACACACACACACACAAACAGACACAAACAGTTAAAACACAGTTTATTTCATTAAGCTAGCATTCTTAGTTTCCGGCACTTTCAGGTATCTAGCTTTATATGTGACCCTAATTCATTGCTCTCGAGTGTAGTATATTGAAAATGCTTCCTCTCAGACCAGGCGAAATACATAGATTATTCATTATTATTTGTATAATAATGAATAATCTATGTATTTATTGGATCTAGAATCGTTTGGCAGGAGGAGGGGGGTGAATGGGGTGAAAGTTGGTAGGGGTTGGGTCCCTGATTATACCACTCTCATTACAAGGTAATGCATATTTTTTGAGAAATTAATAAAAATTATTTCTAACCTCAAATCAGATAAACAGTGAAACGAAATGTCAAAATGGGCGATTGACAACCAAATTTGTATCAATATATTGTCTGCGGTGTAAAATGTCGTGTAAAATACGTGAAACGAAACGCAAAAAAAAAAAGTCAGTGTCATTCAACCTAGAAATTCTGCTCAGAAGGAAGTTAGTGTGCACCCCACTTTATAGTTAAAATAGGTCGAATCTGTCCCAAAACCGAATCGGGGCACCCCGACTTTACGTAGTCTTTTGCTGGCATACTAGAGTGTATATAAAAACCCGGAGGCGCGGAGGGAGAGCAGCCCCCGCCCGCTGTAACAAAGGTTAGGCACCCATGCGAGCCGCAGCGGCTGAGGTTGGTCGCCCGAGGCGACCAGCAAACCGAAGCTGCGGAGGTGAGCATGGGTGCCTGTCCTTTGTTACGTAAGGGCGAAGGGGCTGCACTTCCCGCAGCGCCGGAGACGTTGCAGAAGCAACTTAAGTGTTTAGAGGTTAGGTTGCAATAATTAATTTTTTTCAAGAATGGTGCTTATCTTTACATGGGAGTGGTGGGGGAGGGTGCGTTAGGGTACCCCCCACACCCCCTCAACCCCTACTTCTGCCATACGATACTAAAAGTAACTTTAAAGTGTTTTGAGGTTAGGTTACAATAATTAGTTTTTCTCAAGAACGGTGCATTACCTTTTCATGGGAGTGGTGGGGGGGCTCAGGGTACCCCCCTCCACCCCCCCACACCGCCCCCACCCCCCTCCTCCTGCCAAACGATTCTAGATTTTAACCACCATTCCTGCAAACAGTGATCAAGGAACAAAACAAGAGCAAACTAAACGCACTACATCAAACGAGTCGAGTCCACCTTATAATAAACTACGGCGCAACGTGAGCAGCAACAGATGGCGACAATGTCCTAAGTTCTGATATAAATCAAACCCTTTTAATGTTCGACTATCGGTCGTTTGGGTCAAGTAGGTAAAAGTGATTTACTATGGCCATAAAGACAGCAAGAAACGGGTATATTGCGCTCGTCAGCACCCTTCAACCGGAATGGTTCGTGTAATGAAATGTAACGTGAAAAGTTTGCGATGGCGTAGAGGTGTTTGAGTTTTCGGAAGAATTGTGTTTTTTTGGGACGAATTTTATGTTTATAGGTTCAGAATGGACGGTTTAAAAGGCTAGTGAGATATTTACCTTAAGTAAAAGAAATGTAGGACTTCTATGGCATCGTAAATCATTCTCCTTTTTGGTACCAATCAAAAACTTACAGAGGCTCTTCAACACCAAAATAAAACACACTGTCTAAAACCTAAAGTCAGGTCGGACTAATCGATTATTCAATTTACTTAGGCTAGTCACAAAAGTTACTTTAGACGGCTTATCAAATTTGATTTCTCAGTTTCCATTGAGTCTTCCTTCATTAGCACGAAATTTCTTAAGAGCAGCCTCTGACTCTTATAAGTCCTCACGTAACTATTTCAATGTAAAATCCGAGTTTGCGACCGATCCGTGGTTCTTGACTAAAACTTTGAAGAAAGTTCCCTCTCTACTGCTGTCAGGGTTGCCATTATTGCTGGTTAATATTAAGTTTTAATTTTTATTTTATTTTTTGTTTATGGCCTGACCCTTTGTCAAAAGATTATTATTTGTAGTGAGGTTTCTATTAAATAAAATATTGCTCTCTTTTTTAATCAATTAACAACCAATCTCACATTGACTTTTTTACGGATTAAATAAAATACCAACAATTTCTTCATATTAAACGCGACAGACGCTAGTATGTCGAATTTTTGTGATTTTTATTTCTAGTCTGACAACCCTCTCAGTGCCTTCATTGAAAGTTGCCAACTTCATTATGTCTACTATTTGACTTAGGTACAGAAGGACATTCTACAATGTCTTGGCGGGTAAACATTTTTGAAGTAAATGTCTAGAGAACTTTCAAGATTTTTCATAACACGTACCTACCTAAGAAATGTGAAGAAATATGTTTTTATTTACTTAAGTATTTTTAAGAAGATGGTAGCACACAAATATACTTTAAAGGCAAAAGTTTGTGAGTGTGTGTGTGTTTCTGTTTGTTACTTCTTCACGCTCAAACGGCTGGACTGAATTGAATGAAATTTGGTATACAGTATACTGGATTAACACATATGCTACTTTTTATCCCTGTCTACGCAGGTGAAACCGCGGGGCGCATCTAGTAAAAAATATTATATAGATCGAATACCAACCTAAGTAATTGATAATTTAACTTGGTTTCAATTAACAATAGATGATAAAATAAATCTTAACATTAATCAAATAGAACTTTATGCAAAACCATAAAATAATAAACTTTTATAAATAAACGTCCCATTTTTGTTTCACCGTCGACGTCCCAAGTCCCAACGAAAAAGGCAATAACAGTTGGGCAAGTTTTCTGTAAGGGCAAAGGTAATACTCAGAGGGACCGAACAGTTAGTTTACTTAGTATTAGAGAAGTTTGTTTAGGCCCGCCAACACTAGATAATAACGCAATATAAATATTTCGGCAATAAATCAAACGCTCTCCTGACTCTTAACGTGTTTCGTAGCTGGAAAGTTTTGGTGAATTTCAGTAGAGAGTACCTCCAATTACAACTATGATGAATGTCTGGAGGGGCTCGTGGCTAAGTAATAACAGCTGCACGGGTCGATCGATCAGGTCGCACCTTCTTTACATAGATACCGAGACCACTCCATGCCTCGGAAAGCATGTTAAGCCGTTAGTACCGGCTGTCATTCTTGGATCTTTAAAAGTCGTTACAGGACGTTCCAAACCCGAATGGCAGTGTCTCCATTAAAATACTGGTATTCAGGTGCATCCGGTTAGACTGGAAACCGACCCCAACATAGTTGGGAAAAGGCTAGGCAGATTGATTGATGAATGTTTGGCGGGTCACGCGGGTCACAGTTTTCATGTTTCGTAGTGTGAAAGGCTATTTGGATGTCAAAAAGCCACGTCAAAGCCAAGCCAAGTCTTTAAGGCACGTCAGAGTTCTCTGAAGTTTGGAAACCCTGTGAAAACTGACAGCTATGAGGTATGTAAGGGTTAGTGACGTATGTTAGCTTGCAACTAGAAAGCATGTTGTCGGTTTTCACTCGGCTTTTCAAATCTGTGTTCTTTTCTTCTCTTGTATCAGATTTGAACAAAAAATGTATGAACAAATCTGAAAAATAAAAGAATTTATGATTAAGGCAAAGATTTAACTGATAGTTTAAAACCTAATTGACCTTTTAATGATGCACACTTTTTTGAATAAATTAGCTTTTTTGAACTAGCCAAGCAAGCGCTATACCTAAGATAGTCGCAGTTACTTGGCTATTTAGTTTTTTTTGGACCCCAAAATATTAATGCTGCTGGAGGTCTTGACTTCTTAATAAAACTACTTGATTTAGATGATTAAATTTCCTGTAGATAAATACTGATTACAATTTATGAGACGACCGATATGTGTGCGCACGCTCAAGGTGTCGGCCAGCAAGTCCATCGTGAAACAAGGTACAATCAATATTAAAGTGTACAATAATATTTTTAATAGCGCAAAATGGGAATTATTCGAGGTTCAAACATAACTATGAATAATATGGATGTTAAACAAAATCAATTAGAATTTCGGCAATTACTTTTAGAATATACGTTTCACAAACTAACTAAATAATAAAGCAAGTTCCTCGCCACTAAGTACATTGTTGGAAACTTGCTTTACCATTATTTCTTCTTCCAACCGAAGTCAAAGAAAAAGCAAGAAACCGTCTGTTTCCGACACGTACGTGATGGGAAATGATTGGAATTGAAAGGGTGTCTAATATCCGCTAAAAATCCATTATTTTCGAATAAGTACGTAGCTAGCACAAATTGCGAAAACTTTCCGCCATTACCGCTCACAACTTGACTTTGCTCTTGAAAGATGATTGTTAGATGTTTTATTTGAATAAACAAAAGTTTTATTAAAAGGACAAGTTTGATGGCTTGAAATGGACTGTTTTGGTCGTTAATGTCATGAATATAATTTATTGAGTAAATACGGAATTTTAATAGTAATTTTGCGTTTTGCTAGTCATTATCTGCCTAGCCTTTTCCCAACGATGTTGGGGTCGGCTTCCAGTCTAACCGGATACCGCTGGCGACTGCCTATCTGAGCTTCACAACCCAGTTACTGGTTAGGTAATACGGTACCCCTTGGTAACACGGTTGTCGCAGACTTTCGGATTTCTGACTACCCGTAACGACTGTCAAAGATCCAAGAATGACTGCCGGGGCCAACGGCTTAACTTGCTTTCCGAAGCACGGAGCGGTACCGGTATGTAATGATAGTCAACCATCCACGGACCGACCGCGGCAAGCATAGCTTAACCTGAACGATCGACCCGTGCGGCTGTTATTACTTAGCCACGAGCCCCTTAGTAATTTTGTGTTTTGCTAGTATACCTATTTATTTTATTGAGTAGTTTTCGTTTTAGTTATTCGGTATAAGGTCGTATGATAAAAAACACCACCTTTTTCTTTCTTTTTTATGATCAAAATGCTGAAATAAAGTAACTAAACCAAACCTGATTTGCTTGTTCAAAAAAATTCACATGAACTATTTTAACAGTGACAATGAAAGAAATTTTTTCTTTAATATTATCTTATTATGAAGATTTCACATAAACTGTCTTCTCAAATCTCTATTTAATTCAGTGTGAATAAGAACTTTTTTTGAAGTACCTATTTATAAAACTGTTAAAACAGCTCAGTGCACCTATCTATTAGCATCATCAATATTGAGTTTTACTCAAAAGCCAGCGACCAACTGTAGCCGAAAACAGTAAAATTAAAAGTTTGATTAAAACTTAAAACTCTCAAGAAATTCATCAGTGTTAAATTAAGTTGAAAATTTGCATTGTTAATTTATATTACGCACCTTGCCCGTCTTATTATTAGGCATTCAGTTTCGGTTCGGAAAATTTGATTATTATAATTAATTATATTGTTTGTTTGCCTTTAAAGTTCCTTGCACGTTTTGTATTGGACATAGCTTCTGATAAGACAAGCCTTTACTTTGTGTTTTTAACTTGAACAATAAATTTTGAATGTTATTATGTTAATCTTTCCACAACGTGTACCGATGACTTTGTGAAGGCCCCAGGACGCCGGTAGCGAGAAACACAGGATCGGTCGATGTGGCGACCTTAAGGGAAAGCCTACTTATGTCCAGCAGTGAACCTCTTTCGGTTGAAATGACTATGATTACCTAGATTATTAATACTCTAAGGGCCTGTTTCACCACCTACGATTAAGCTCGTATTAACTTACTTGAAGGATAATTTCATACAAATTCTGTTCCATTTTTGAATTCATTCGGCGAGTATTGGCTATTCTAACATCGTGAAATAGGACCTTAGAGGCATATCACAAAATTGCGTTTTGACAGATTAGTTATATAGAAGCACGGCGACGCATCGCATTTTGTAGCAATTTGGCAGTTTTAATTACGTTTACTTTGAGTTTTATAATAATTTTTTTTTGTTTAAAGTATTAAATTTTATGAACTTATGAACTAACATTTATTCTTCGTAATAATATGAATGTAGTAAGGAGAAATTACTGTTAATTCTGAGCGATTTTAGTAGTTTTATGGTTTTAGATAAGATTTTTTTATAGATCTTCCATAAATATTACAAAATTCTGAGGCCGATAGGCCGATACGAACTAAATCACTATTTAACAGATATTGTTATATATTTTTCATTTTCTTATGTAAGTAATTCAATCCACGAACTCAGAAAAGTGGCGTCGCGCATTTTATGAAAAACTTGCTTCGGAATTTTGACTTTATTTATATACACAAGAAAAAATTGCAAAAAGCGAGGCCGCTATGCACTATAGGTACTAATAACTATTCTCCACCAATCAATAAGTCAAAGTAGACAAAATCTTTCAGTTTCTCAGAATAAGAACGCCAAACACCATTAACGCAAAAATAACGGTCGAAATGTAGGTAATAGCGCCCTCCTATACTTACATACAGGCATATTATATCGTCGCTAATCTAAGTGACGTAACTAATTCGAAGAAAATTTTACAGGCCAAGCTATTTTTCTTTTTCTTTTTTGTAAACTGTAGATATCTCGGTCTCGATTTTTGCATTATCATGGAGACCATAAAGCATAGGTACAGATTCGCCGATTAGACAGATCGATTCGACTTGGAAAATCTATCAAATTACTATAATTAGGTCGGCTATGCTTAGTCCAAAATGTCTGAATATGTCAGTTAGTTAAATTAGCGACGATATGTCACGTGTGACGTTACGACTCTCGTTTGTTTCACCTGTTTTAAAATATCCATGTGCACAGATCCTTAGTGAAAAACAATTGAACCGTAGGAAAGTTAGAATAACATATTACTATTGTTTTCATTTAACCAGAAAGAAATTAATACCTGCCAACGGTCATATACGCTTTAATTAAATTATTGCTCTACCATTGAAAGATTAATTAAAATCGGCAGGAATTTGCACTGCGATCCATTGTTCGGGTTGGAAGCCTGTTGAGTCGATTATGTCTTCATTACCTGACGGAATTTGACTTTGGACTTTGGCTTGTCTTGGCTAGTACCAATAACTATTTTGCAGAGAAGTTTATGCCCGAAAGTCTGACAACTAGTCTTACCAAGGCGTATCGTATTACCCAGTATCTGTGCTGTCTATGTAAAATACTGGTATTCAGCTGCATCCGGTTAGACTGGAAGCCGACTCCAACATAGTTGGGAAAAGGCTAGGATGATGATGATGTTATTAATATATTTTACATGTAAACCTTTCGGAATAAATGCTCTAAATGATCATGAAAACCATATTATAATCCAATGTGCCACACAGACAGACACGATAAAAGGTGTCTAAATAACCTCAGGCCATGGCATATAACAAAACAAAGTAAGACTGTAATGGTAATAAATGACTGGTCTGATTAAAATGAACTATGGCTGCTTTGGGAATTTAACTTTATCGACTGAAGAAAAATAAAAGTTTCTTCTACCAAAAACGGTGTTCTGTAGACTTGTGTAACGTGTAAAACGCACATTTAAAAAATCACAGTTAATTATTCAGTATTATTGTATCTTCTACTTAATAACAATCTTATATTCGTTTACTGACAAGACAACGCACAGCCTAAAAACTATGAAAGGATTTTTGAAAATTCTTCCCTTGAAGGTGTTAAATATGTAATACTAGCTTTTGCCCGCGGCTTCGCCCGCGTGGATGTCGGAAAATATCCCACGGGAACGTACTACCGGGATTAAAAGTACCCTAAGGCCGACGTTTGCACGGACGTAAAAATATCGCGGTGGGATTTTATCGCGCTTTGGATTTTCAACTCTCGGTTTTGAGCCGATCTTTGAGAATCCAACCCTAACAACAACAGAGCGCATCCCAGCGCGACGCAAACACTGTTGGATTTTTAACTCTCAGCGCTAAGCAGAACGTTGAAAATGCAGTGCGCTAAAAAAATCGCCACGATATTTTTATGCCCGTGCGAACGTCGGCTAGACAATAATTATCTTCTCGCACTGCTTATATAGTACTCGAGGAGCGGCGCGCAGATTGATATCTGATTGCTGGAGGATAATAAATCTTAAAACCAAACAATAAACGGAAAATTACCAACATGCATGCCTTTGAAAGCAACTTTAAAACGAAAATATAAATCCTCTTTATTCCCTATCCCGTGGGAATTAAAAAAATATTAAGACTAAATGTTACTTCAAGATACGAATCACCCAATCCCTTAAATCTCTTAAAAAGAGGTAATTATTCAAAATCAAACCCATAGAATTTTCATATCCCTAACTTAAGAAATGCTGGGATTCTCACAAAACTTTCACCCCCGTAGGATTATTTTTTAAGACAAAAAGTAGGCTATGTCATTTCCCAGGATGCCATCTTAGTCTTGCCAAATTTTATCGATATCCGTGCAGTTTTGTGAATTTTAAAATCATCCCCTATTTTACGCCCTTAGGGAATGATTTTTCAAAAACGCTGTAACACATATTTCTTTATTTCCTACCAAAAGCATAAATTTTAATTTTCATAGCCCTAACTTAAGAAATGCTGGATTTCCCTTACAAAATTTCATCCCCCATATCACCCCCTGTAGGATAATTTTTTAAGATAAAAAATAGGCTGTGTCCTTCCCCAGGCTGCCATCTGTAGCCTTGTCAAATTTTATCGATATCCGTGCAGTTTTGTAGATTTTAAAATAACTCGTATTTTACACCCTAGGGGATGATTTTCCAAAAACGCTGGACCACATATTTCTTTATTTCCTACCAAAAGCATAAATCTGAATTTTCATATCCCTAACTTAAGAAATGCTGGGTTTCCCATACAAACTTTCACCCCCTGTAGGGTTATTTTTGAGACAAAAAGAAGCATAAGTCCTTCCCTAGGATACCACCCTAAAGCCTTGCCAAATTTTATCAAAATCTGTTCGGTGGTTTAGCCGTAAAAAGATAGACACAGACAGGTGGTACAGACAGACAGACAGAGTTACTTTCGAAATGATATTATCAGTATGGATAATTGTTATTTTCCTCGCTGGAGAGCTCCGATAAACGCGTGCGATCGCTGCTAATCATAGAAGTGCTATAGGGCGAAGCCCGCTATGTCCCTGCATTTTTAACCGACTTCTAAAAAAGGAGGAGGTTCTCAATTCGGTTGTATTTTTTTGTATGTTTTTTTCCTCATTACTCCGTCATTTATGAACCGATTCGGAAAATTATTTTTTTATTTGAAATAGTATACCTCCAGATTAGTCCCATTTTTATCAAAATCCAATTTTGATGATGGGATCCATGAGGAATCGAGGAAACTCCTCAAATATTATAGGTATACATATAGCGATTTTGGTATTTTCATCAACAAATCAAGCGTTTGCCTTCAGAAAGTATCATCTAGTGAAGTGGAACTGATGAAGAAGACCACAGATGGCCACGGGAACTCCTCAACGACGATAAGTACCTATTTCACGGGTGGCGATAAGATATCTCGACTAAAATAGTTAAGCGACTATGACGAAATGGTTCTGATGAAAATGGTACCATCGAACCGATCTGATGAAGAAGCCGGATGGTAGGCATCGGAACTCAGTAATAAAACAATGTATTCTAACCGTGTTTGGGTTTATTGGAATTGTCATGAGGTGCACTCTGGCTATAAATGATTTAATGGTAACTATATGCCGCTTCAAATTGCGCTACTTGAGTTGTATGTGCGTGGCCTTGATTGTCAGAAGGCAGATTTCGTAGCCTCGTTATCTCTGTCAACTAAAACTACGCCTAACAAACTTCTGACACTACTCTATCGCGACGTATTTGCCTTTTTGCAAAGTTTTTATTTGAAATGGTATACTCCTGAGACTGTCTCATAAAAATATCTTCAATTTCTGATGAGTGGCTTTTGAGTTAGATTCAATAATTTAATACGTATTTTTCCCATTTAGTCTATGTGGATGATGCTCTAATTTATTTTGCAGAGTGGTATTCAGATTTGTGTGGGATAGGTACCACTAAAAAGTGAAAAATAAAAACTTTTTACAAAAAAAAAAAACAACCGACTTCCAAAAAACACTACAAAGTGAAAAATAACTTTAATTTCAGAAGTCAGTGGCAAAAAAAACGAAAATAAATAAAAAACCAAAGACACCGACTTCCGAATTAAAGTTATTTTTCACTTTGTAGTGTTTTTTTGGAAGACGGTTGTTTTTTATTTTTTGTAAAAAGTTTTTAAATCTGTAATATCTTCGAAAATATTCATTTAAATTACATGCTGTAAAGGGCCATATTGATCTATAGTAAATGCACAATGTATTTAAGGTACTTAATTGGATAAGGATTAATGCTGAATTGCTTAAAATCGCTTCGTAAATAAGCCATTATTTCTCGTAAAAAGTCAATCAATCTGCCTAGCCTTTTCCCAACTATATTGGGGTCGGCTTCCAGTCTAACCGGATGCAGCTGAATACCAGTATTTTACATGGAGCGACTGCCTGTCTGACCTCCACAACCCAGTAACTGGGTAATACAATACCCCTTGGTAAGACTGGTTGTCAGACTTTCGGGCTTCTGACGACCCGTAACGACTGTCAAAGATCCACGAATGACAGCCGGGACCAACGGCTTAACGTGCTTTCCGAGGCACGGAGGAGTCTCGGTATGTAAAGATGGTCACCCATCCACTGACCAACCCCGGCAAGCGTAGCTTAACCTCATGGATATTTCTCGTAAAAAGTAAAGGATAAAAAATGGTTATTGTGGGTTATCCCTGAGAGATAGACAAATACCATCGCGGACTTTTTTGCAGAAATTTTTAAGGTGTACAATACTGTAGTACATTATTTTGATCTATCTCGTAGGGTTCAGTCAGCGGCGCAAGGAGCGAAGCGTCGCGGCGAGGTTGCGCGCCCCAAAGTCCGCAGCTGTAGTGATCACACTACAGCCGGAAGCGGAGAAGAAGGGCGTGTCCTACCGCGACGTGCTCACCAAGGCGCGGGCGGCGGTGAACCTGGAGGAGATCGGGGTCACTAAGGGCATGCGTATTAGGGTCACGGCGACTGGGGCTCGTATGCTCGAGATCCCCGGTGCGGCCAGTGGCCCGACCGCTGACGCTCTGGCCGAAAGGCTTAGGGCGTCCTTAAATGCGGACGAAGCCCGAGTGTCCAGACCCGCCAAGTGCGCTGACATGCGCATCCTGGGTCTGGACGACTCCGTGACGGAGGGGGAAGTTGTGGCCGCCGTGGTCAAGACTGGGGGGTGCGCCTTCGAGCAGGTGAAGGTAGGCACCATCCGTCCAGACTCCACGGGGTTGCGAGCCGTTACGGTGAGCTGCCCCGTATCGGCGGCCAACAAAATCGTTGGGGAGGGCCCGAGATTCCAGGTGGGCTGGGATTCCACGCGGGTAAAACTGCTGGAACCCAGACCTCTGAGGTGCTTCCGTTGCCAAGTGGGCAACCACGTGGGAGCCAAATGCACCTCGGAGGTGGACCGCAGCAGTAATTGCTTCCGCTGTGGTCAGCCCGGTCACAAGGCCGGCTCGTGCAATGCCACGCCGCACTGCTACCTGTGTGCGGCAGCTGGCAAGCCGGCCGATCACCGGGCTGGAAGCAAGGGCTGTGGTCCACCCACGAAAGCCCGGGGCAAGGGCAAGCCCTCCGCCCCCTCTACCGCCGTCACCGCCGCAGCCGTCGCCACAGGCGCCGCCGTCGCTGCCGCCCCCACTGCCGTCGCCGCCGTACCCACTGCGGCGGAGCCCTCACAGGGGGCTCAGGAGGGGGCTGAAATGGAATGCCAGTAGTGGCCCCATTACGCCTCCTCCAGGCGAACATCAACCACTGCGCCGCCGCTCAGGATCTGTTGCTCCAGAGCATGGCGCAGTGGTCGATTAACATCGCCGTGGTCGCTGAGCCGTACTTTGTCCCGCCCAGTGATTACTGGGTGGAGGACCTGAGCGGCTCAGTGACCCTCATTTCGTCGGCCGCCGCCGGTACCCTGTCCCTTGAAGCCGTCAAGAAGGGACAGGGTTGCGTCGCAGCACGGTTCGGGGGGATTGTCGTGGTGGGGACATACTTCTCCCCGAACCGAACTCTCGCCGAGTTCCACAACTCCCTTGCGGAGTTGAAAACCGTCGTCGTCGGGTTTCGTTCCCTTCCCGTGCTTGTCCTCGGGGACTTCAACGCCAAGAATGTGGCTTGGGGTTCCCGGTGTACGGACACACGGGGCAGGATGGTGGAGGACTGGGCTCTGGAGACAGGCCTGGTCGTCCTAAACCGGGGTTCTGTCCCCACGTGTGTGCGGATGCGGGGCGAGTCGGTGGTGGACATCTCGTTCGCCAGCCCCGCTCTGCTGCCGCACGTGGTTGACTGGCGCGTCATGGAGGGGGTGGAGACCTATTCCGATCACCGGTACATCCGGTTTGATGTCTCCGCCCATACCTCGAGCGCGCCGGTCCGACAGGCCCCGAGTGGTCCGCGGTGGGCGCTGAAGAAGCTGGACCGGGAGCTCCTCCTGGAAGCCTCGATCGTGCAGGCCTGGGTGTCACCACCGGACAGGCCTGCCGACATCAACGACGAGGCGGAGTGGTTCCGGGAGGCCATGTCCGAGGTGTGCGACGTGGCAATGCCCCGGGTCCAGTCCAGTCGCGCCTTTCGCCAGGTGTATTGGTGGTCGCCGGAGCTGACGGCTCTGCGCGAGGCGTGCGTCGCCGCGCGACGCCTGTACACCAGGCACCGCAGGCTCCGTATCCGCCCTCCGGATACGGAAGCCATTCAGGCGGAGCTGTACGAGGGGTACAGAGCGGCGAAGACCGCCCTCCGAGCGGAGATCTTGCGGTCCAGGGATCTGGGCCGCGAGGAGTCGCTGGAGACTCTGAACAGAGACCCATGGGGGCGCCCCTACAAGATGGTGCGGGAGAAACTCCGCCCATGGGCGCCCCCGCTGACGCAGAGTCTCCGGCCCGAGCTCGTGGAGGACGTGGTGAGCGCTCTGTTCCCTTCGCGAGGGGAACATACTCCCCCGCCTATGGCTCCGCCTCATGCGGTGCCCGCTGCGGACCACGACACCGACGACGACGTTGATGCTCCGGAAGTGACCGAGGTAGAGTTGAGAGCGGCGGTACGTAGGCTCAGTGCCAAAAATACCGCCCCAGGACCCGACGGCTTACCTGGAAGAGCCTGGGTTCTGGCCTTTGGGGCTCTCGGGCCTCGACTAGGGGGGCTCCTAAGCGCATGCTTGGAGAGGGGCCAGTTCCCACTTCGCTGGAAGACGGGGAAACTGGTCCTCATTAAGAAGCCGGGGCGCCCTGCGGACTCTCCGTCCGCTTACCGGCCCATCGTGCTGCTCGACGAGGTGGGCAAGCTCTTTGAAAGAGTAATTGCAGACCGCCTCGTCGGGTGGCTGGTGCAGGAGGGGCCGGATTTGGCGGAGAGCCAGTTTGGTTTCCGCAAGGGGCGCTCTACGGTGGACGCCATCATGCGCGTGCGAGCCCTCACGACGGGGGATGCAGTGGCCCGGGGTGGGGTCGTCTTGGCGGTGTCCCTAGACATCGCCAACGCCTTTAATACCCTGCCCTGGAGTTGCATCAGGGAGGCATTGCGGTATCACCGGATGCCGACCTACCTCTGTCGGGTGGTCGAGGCCTATCTGACGGACAGGGCCGTCATCTATTCCGGTCATCAGGGAGAGTGGAACCGGCGAGAGATGTCGTGCGGTGTCCCACAGGGATCGGTCTTGGGGCCGCATCTGTGGGACATCGGTTACGACTGGGTGCTGCGCGCCGACCTCCCTAGCGGCGTCAGCGTAGTATGTTACGCTGACGACACGCTGGTCCTGGCGCAGGGGAGGTCGCACCAGGCGGCGGCTGAACTAGCGACACGCGGGGTTGCGATAGTCGTGGAGAGGATCCGGCAGTTGGGACTCGAGGTGGCCTTGCACAAGTCTGAGGCCATGTGTTTTCATGGTCCTCGGAATGCGCCACCGTCGGGTTCCGAAATAACGGTGGGAGGGGTTCACATCGGAGTCGGGTCGACGATGAAGTACCTGGGACTCGTCCTCGACAGCCGGTGGAACTTCGTGGAGCACTTCCGACGTTTGGCTCCCAGACTGGCACGGGCTGGGGCTGCCTTGAGGCGGCTCCTGCCCAATCTGGGGGGTCCAAACGCCTCCTGCCGGAGGCTCTACGCGGGGGTCGTGCGGTCCATGGCCCTTTACGGAGCACCGGTGTGGGCGCGTTCCCTAAGGCTGGGACCAGCCGGCAGGTTGAACGCGTCCCAGAGGGTCATGGCCATCCGGCTAGTCCGGGGATACCGCACGGTCTCCCGGGAGGCGGCGAGCCTCCTTGCCGGATTGCCGCCGTGGGATCTGGAGGCAAAGGTCCTCGCGCACGTGTGGGAGTGGCGCGAGGAGGCGAAGCGCCGGGGCGTAACTCCGCTGCCGCGAGAAATCACGGTACAGCGGACAGAGCTCCGGCGGGATCTCATGGCGGCATGGAGAGCGCGACTGTCGCAACCCAGCGCTGGGCACGCCACAATTGCGGCGATAAGTCCCCTCTTTGAGGAGTGGTTAGAGAGGCGCCACGGCGTCCTCACCTTCCGCCTGACGCAGGTCCTCACCGGACATGGTTGTTTCGGGAGGTACCTGTTTCGCATAAGGCGGGAGGAAACGCCCGGGTGTTATCATTGTGTGGATCGCCCGGAGGACACGGTGGAGCATACAGTGGAGGTCTGCCCGGCTTGGGCAGAGCACCGCCGTGTTCTTACGGAGGCGATCGGCGGCGGCGATCTCTCGCGTCCGAGCCTGGTCCAGGCCATGGTGCGGAGCGAGAGTGCATGGGAGGCCGTCACCTCCTTCTGCGAAGCAGTGATGCTCGCGAAGGAGGAGGCGGAACGCGTGAGGGAGAGGCAGCCTCACGCCCTCAGTCGCCGCAGGAGACGCCCTGGGCGGCGGGAATCGCGGGGCGATTTCCGGCCACCGTAGGCGCGGGCCTGCGGACGGTGAGCAGCGGGTAGCTCGCCGTCCGGTAAGGACCAGGCCCGAGTCGACGGCGCGTTGTGTTCCACGCGCGCCTCAAAGAGATGTCAGCAAGTGACGGGGTCCAATAGGGCCGACGCCGCTGGGGTCGCGGATTGTCCGAAGGGGTTACCGCGGCCCTGGCATAGGCAACTGAAGGAACACGGGTGGGTTTTAGTCAGTAAAAGTCTGACACGCCCTTCCGCTCCACCCAGAGCGGGAGAAGTTATTTGATGATTTCCCACAAGGGTTCAGTCAGCGTTTGCAATGTAAGCGCAAAAAAATGTGTTTATTTACGACATCACATTAGAATCCTCTAAAATTACCAGTGTTTCTCTACTATATTATGCATGTATTATACTTATAAACCTTCCTGTTGAATCACTCTATCTATTAAAAAAACCTCATCAAAATCCGTTGCGTGGTTTTAAAGATCTAAGCATACATAGGGACAGACAGACAGCGGAGCGACTTTGTTTTATAATATGTAGTGATTATTATATAAACTTGTTACGTTGTATGGAAATTCGTCATTTTCACCGACAGGAAATCCCATTGGGCGCACGGCTTGTCTTCGGTCTAGAAGCCCAGAAGCCTTAATAGAACTTTATTAAAATACCTATCTAGAGGTAATATTCAACTTAGTAAGCATTCTCTAGACGTTACGCTATGTACTAATAACGTTAACGCTTCAACTAGCAAAGCCAGGATTTCCCGACGTAAAAATTTCTTAATAATAGTCTGCCTAGTGCCTAGGTACGACATACGACTTTATAAACCCAGCTATGTATTTATTATTAAATTTTGTTCCACTACAAGGTGTTTAATAGGGAAGCCGTTGGTCCCGGCTTTCATTCATCAATATTTGACAGTCAAAATGTGACAACCAGTCTTACAAGGGGTATCGTGTTACCCAGTAACTGGGTTGTGGAGGTCAGATAGTCAGTCGCTTCATGTAAAATACTGGTATTCAGCTGCATCCGGTAAGTTACCAAAACAATAATTATGTGCTTGACATTTCAAGAAGTAACAGTAAAATATTACAAATAACGTTTTTACGGTAAAATAATTATTAGACAAACCTACTTACAGAAATAAAATCATCTATACTAATATTATAAAGAGGTAAAATTTGTATGTAAGTTTGTAAGTTTGTATGTTTGTAAGTTTGTATGTAGGGGGTAATCTCCGGAACTAATGATCCAATTCTAAAAATTTTTTTACTGGTAGAAAGCTACATTATTCCTGAGTGCTATAGGCTATAAATTATATTTATATCATGCTTATTAGCCGAGCTATCACAATTTTTGTCTAACAAGTCGGGAAGAAATACCCTTTAACAAGACTTTTTTGCATGCGCTGCCTAAACGGTTGTTTAAAATTGAGAATAATGTATGGCAGTCTGGTCTGTCTTAAATAATTCTACAAAAAAGTCCGCGACACCATATTTCTATCTTTTATATTTTATCTTTTATACATCTTTTATTGCTTTAAAAAAGTATTTTTTAGACATACTTACGTTTGGATGATTATTTAAACAAGAAAACATTAATCCTTATCCAAATAAGTTATTTAATGATCACAAGGACATCATGGAGATAAGATTTGGCCTTTACAGTATGTCAATTGGTCATACAGTTTCGGAGATAATATAAAATTACTAAAACGCAAAATAACTTTAAATCATACCGGTCGCTCTTGAGCAAACATGTTTAGTGCGGACGTTTTATCAATTTACCCATAGATGGCGTTGTACAAATAACATTTTTTTCTGAATTGCGAGATTTTCCGCGGATTGACGACCCTCTCGATGTATTATTTCAATAATGTCGGTGGAATACAGCGAAAGAGTTTGTTTTTTTGTTAGTTTGTTTGAACGCGCTATCTCTGGAACTACCCCAGTCGGATTTGAAAAAATCTTTTTGCATTTTATAACCCAGTTCTTGAGGAGGGCTATAGGCTATTTAACATCACGCTAGGGCCCTTAGGAGCCGAGCGCGAAGTAATAGCGCGGGCAGGCGATGCGGAAGGAGGCTATTTACCATCTTGATGGGTCCCTTAGGAGCCGAGCGCGAAGTAATAGCGCGGGCAGGCCATGCGGAAGGATATATGCTATTTAACATCTTGCTAGGGCCCTTAGGAGCCGAGCGCGAAGTAATAGCGCGGGCAGGCGATGCGGAAGGATATAGGCTATTTAATACATCACGCTAGGGACCTTCGGAGCCGAGCGCGAAGTAATAGCGCGGGCAGGCGATGCGGAAGGATATAGGCTATTTAATACATCACGCTAGGGACCTTCGGAGCCGAGCGCGAAGTAATAGCGCGGGCAGGCGATGCGGAAGGATATAGGCTATTTAATATCACGCTAGAGCCCTTAGGAGCCGAGAAAAAATAAAAAATGTCAGAAAGGATGCTATTAAGCGCAAACGAAGTAATAGCGCGGTCAGGCGTTGCGATGCGATGCGTCGGGGTTGGTGGGTGGGGGGGACAAGAAATTTCACGCGGACGAAGTCGCGGGCAGAAAGCTAGTTTATCATAAGACGGAAGGAATATAAAAATTTCCGTCGAATTAAATTGAGAGTTAGATAAAAAAAAAGTAATTAAAAAAACTAAAAACCCAACTGCAGTAAAAAACTAAAACTGAAAAGCTAAAAACAAGCCCATTTTAAATTTAATAAAAGTTGGAAGCAGGCGGGACCCGTTTGAGTTTGAAAATATAAAAATGGAATGGGTCCCGCCTGCTTCCAACTTTTATTAAATTTAAAATGGGCTTGTTTTTAGCTTTTCAGTTTTAGATTTTTACTGCAGTCGGGTTTTTTAGTTTTTTAATTACTTATGTTATTTCCAGCTTTTTAGTTTACAAATGTGAAAGATTTCACAGCCGATTTAGTTCTTTAGGGTTATTTAAAAGCTTTTTTGGATAAGTGCGTGCCAAGCCTTCGAGGTCCTAACTCTGCTCAATGCAATTTTTTTTTATCAAAATTCGTTTTGTCACTTCGAATTACTTTTAAACATATAAGTTGTATATATTTTTGTAATCACCTTTTAAAACCCTCCATTTTGATATCCCACTCGATGGTATTAGAAGACAAAAAAATTGCGAACTCCACAATATGTCACCCCAAATCCGCCATTTTATTTTATTTTGGATGTTAATGTAACCAGTGACACTCACGCCACCAAGACAAATCTAAAGACGTATAATTTATCCAAATCCGTTCATTCGTTTATGAGTTACGAGGGAACAAAGAAACGGACATACGTACATACATACATACTTACATACAGGTCAAACACATAACCCTCCTTTTGGTCTTCGCCGCAGTCGGGTAATAAGAGGTAATACCGAATTAGGTAAATTTTCCCTTAAAGCCGATCCTCTCGTGTCTCGAGGCTCTTTTTAAGATGTAAAGCAATCACATGCTCACATATTACAAATAGGTAACTCTCTCTACAGAAACTTTGATGAGCTCACATTTAAATTTCAGATCGTTCAGAATAAATTTGCAGTCTAATACCTACCCTTTCTTGGTTTAATGCTTTCTTTTTTCAATTCCTTGCTAAAAGTTAGAAATAAGTCACGGTTGTTCCGAATTTTCGATAGTTTTGTTACTCACAGTCGTTTTTTTTTACATACATGTCACATAGATAAACTAAATTAGGCATATTAAAAACTTTTTCTAAAATGGATTGTAGTGAAAGTATGACATTAAGAAATCAAGAGTATTCTATTCTATTCTTACGAATAAACGAAAGAAATGCACCGACCCCCGCGTGGTTTGTTACTCGAATAGACCCAAATATTTGCTCTAGCCCCAATATTAATATTTGCTGGAGCCTCATGTTCCATGGGGCTGCAGTGACCATACCATATGAAGGAGTAGACCGGGGGCGCGATAATGGTAGGGTGTAGACGTGCCCTTAGGATATGGAAGGTTTATTAGAGTCGCACCGGATATGCATCCAAAAGTAGGCAATAGAATTTGTGGAGGGACGGGTGATATTTACCTATGGATCTTTTAACAACCCGTCGGGCTGCCAGGTTGTTTCAGGTCCAGCTTCACGGTAAATCTTTTAGCGGCGTTAAACTGTTCTCGACTCTTTTCTATGTCACTGCTATGCTGTTGCTGTTTCCAAAGTCTTCCTCTGAGGTCTCTCTACAATTCATTTCAGGTTTTTCCTCAAAAAATAAATAGCAACTTTCTGTAGTTTATGATCACATACAATAGGTAGCCATGGTAGCCATTCAATAGCTCGTAAGGTTTACGAGTGAGGAGGTCCATGTAAGTAATAGGAAATTTTCTGAAAGGAGCTGAAATAGTTAAACCATTGTATGAGTTCTTCTGAAGGATGGTATATACCAAACGAGCGAATCCACATTCTTCTAAATTATTTTTATGTAAACAGGGATAGACCATGCTTTCGTTGGTCTATCCATACCAAAATGTAAAGAATGTCAAGAAAAGAATGCCCTTGTTCTTATTCTCGTTCTATATTCGTTTGGTCTAAACTCACCTTTACGCTATTAACTTTAACAACACTTTTGTGACTCGAGAATATGACTTCATTAAAACCTAACTAGGTAGTAAGTACTACTTATTACTTAACAAAGTTTAAAGCGATAAAGTGAACAATAATATAATATTTAAGTATCCCTATTTATAAATAAACGAGGATGGTGTATAAAACGGACCTTCTTAACTTCAAGCAATTTTGTCCTCTGTCCCCTGAGAGCGACGTTGCCGTTCTGCAACCTTATACATGATGAAAAGGTCGGGTTATTTTAATGCATTGATAAAAAGGGTATTCTTTGGCTTTGAATTGAGTTACTGTTTCATTTGGTATAAAATAAAAGATTTTATTTATCGTCAACGAAGTGCTAAAGTGGATTAAGGCTACTTAGTGCTTAAGTACACACTTAAGTGATTGAAACACTTAAAAAAATTAATTAATTTTAGTTTCTAGCTTTCATGTTAATAGCCTCCTCAAAGAGAGTATTTTAATATATAAATGTTCGGCTCTTGACCCGTGCCGTAAAGAGCTCTTGATTAAGAGCTCCATTCGAGTTCAATACCAGTCGAGAAATTCCGATTGGATCCGTATTAAAGCCACACAGCCCGCACACAACATGAAAATAGTAATTATAAGTCCTTTTACGTGCCTCCCTATTTTATTTCTGAATACATTTCTAAGTAAGTGAAATACCGTCAACTTCAGGTATAAGGAAACTTAATTACGGTCCACTCAGACGGACCACTTTACAGCATCGCCTCCCCTGAAACAATCTACTCACTACTTCATTTCACTTTCAACACAAACGCAATATCATGGTACAGACCCAGTAACGATTAAAGTCGCAAGTGTATACACTTGCGACTTTAATCGTTACTACACGTCGCAAGTCATACGCATTTTTATTTGTGGTTTCGGAATCAATTAATTTTAATTTACAGGAACGTAGACTAAACACTAAACAGACATCCAATTTTCTTTCTCATGAATATTCATCCAATTTTATTCGTCAGTAATTAATTATTTCTAATATTAATTAATATCCCTAAATTAATTATAATATGTATTCATACCATAGTACATACCTTTAACCATAGTTGGTTGTTAAAACGTTAATGCCTATCAACAAAACCAACGATTGCTTATTTATAATACAAACGCGACAACGCACACCACACACACACGCAAGTTCACAAACACGCACGCGCGCACACACTCACATGCATACTGACATGCCCACACAATCACACTCACTTACCTTTTACCAAATGTTTATCTTTTTATTAAGTAATTTTTCCTTTTGTATTATATTACCCTTAGGTTCACTAGGTCACCAATTATAATAAAATTGTAGTAGAAGACCACGTACTGTGTACAATATCATTATAATACCCAATGAGGACTGGCACTGCACTCCCTTATACAGGTTATTCTGTAACCTAGCTGGGAATGAAGCACCTCACCACCATTTTAGTTGTAGTTTTAGTAGGTACACTAATTTGTCAACCCTAAAATAACCATGTACAATTTGATTTGATAATTGAGAACAAGTATTACAACACAAAAGACGTCGGTTTGTGCACACCCTTATGCTTGTGTCTGGTTCGCGCACACCACTCTATAGCATAGTACGCATACCTTCAATATTGCGGGCCTAAGATCGAATGAAATGTGAAATTAATAGCACTTGATGTAATTACTCTGGGTTCCGAATTAAATAAGGGACCATTAGCGATGTCTGCAGTCCGTGAAAATTATGAAAATAATTCTGGGGACGTCTTTTTAAAAGGTTTTATTGTTCTTGGGTAATTGTTGGAAACTGCCTTAAGTGTGGTATCTGTAGAAGATAGAACATGCTATCTATCTACATTCAGCTACATAAATAGGTAGATAATTTAGCTGCAAATTACTGAAGCAATGAGAGAGAGGAATTAAACAAGAAAATGATTTTCCATCGGCGATTACTTAAGTGAATTTAAGATTATTTGGTAAAATAAGCAACAACAAGAATTTAAAAACTCATCAAGGTTCTGCTAATGTCTGCACTACTCAACTAGTTTATACAATGAAGATCGTTACTATAAAAAATCCATAAAAATTACATGCAATGCTAAAAGATTGAACTATTTATTTCAATGGGTTGGGCAAAGCTAATTGTAAATGGCGTGATCATAGCTAGGTCCCTAAGGCATATTAGTAAATTTGACATTTCGTTCATTCACGAGTTTGGTTTTATTATACTATTTGGTTATTTTCGGTTATTTCAATATTTTTAATCAAGTATTTGTACATGGAAAGTGTCGGAATTTAAAACCTTAAATATTTATTTCTTCAAAATGTTTCGAACTATATTTAAATCTTTACGAATAGCTTGAATCCACAATCTTCTAATTTTAAGATTTCTCGGGAAATGCTGGACTCCAATTTCGGAGTATTTAGAAACACGTGTCATTTTCCCAAAAAAAAAAACCATCTTCATGCCTTGTATTACTAGCTTGTGTTGGGAACAAGCTACAACAGCGCCATTTTGACAGTTGCCTTCCCCATTGGAACGAAAACGAATTAACACCATACAAAACAAAGTTATGAAAGTGTAGAGTTACATTGTTAAACTGGATGACAGAAACAATCGCAAAAATTTAGGTGCTACAAAATACACGTTTCATAAACTGTTGATTCCGGCAGTTCAGCAGGTCGCACTTTCAGTTCCAAATTAGTACAAAAGCAATTTACCAACTTTCCAATTACACGTTCATTTCGAAATAAAAATGCACACTTTTAGCATGCAGAGGAAATTGTTCGCAGAGGACCTCAGTATTACCTGGCAGGGTATTTAGTGAGAGCGAACTCACGTGAACAGCCTTTGTGTGTCAAATTGAATCATGAGGGAGCTTTAATAAATTAATCGCTAAGTAGTCGTGTCTCCCTTTTCGAGGCTTACTTGCTCTTTGCTGGAATAATGTAATATTCGCTATATACGCTAGTAATAACACCTATTAGGCAACTATATTGAATTAAACGCGGCAGGTGTGCGATCGATCACACTGATGGGTCCCTGCGGAAAGTAATACAAAGTTATGGAAAGAATTGAGTTTCCTACAACTGTGAGTAGGTGTGTTGCTTAAGATTGATTGCTACTCATTTGATATAGGTGAATGTTCTTTAGTTACAAAACCTTGCGCTGTTCTGGTTCGCGATTTACCTAAGAAGGTATCTAATAATTAAGTTTTACCTCCTCTCTCCTTAAATCCTAAATGCTTAATAGATGTACCTACTAAACTATCAAAAATTAAAAGACACGCATTAATTAAGGTTGACATAAACAACAACACAAAACAAAATGGGGGTTGTTTGTTGTTTTGGTGGTTGGTTGGTTGTGTTGTTGGTTAATAATAACACGTTACTTAACCTGACGTCAGCCGTGAACGTCAGTCAAACGTACCAACAAGCTCACGATAACCATAGACGTTCATGGCATACCACAATTTCTCGAATATGTTGTTAGCATACCGTCCATTGGTTGTGACCACCGACGCCTGTGACCACCGAATTTACGACGCGTAATTTTCGGCAGGTATGTCGCTACGCTACGCTTATTCAAACCTAAAGTACACACACCGTATACTTTTTCAGTACAATGACACCTCCACAAAATACGTAGGCACATTTATAGCACAAACGATGCGTATGTGAGTGACGTCATTAAAACGGGTCCTTACTCGCACCGCTCGACATTCGGAAGTGTGTCTGTCTGCGTTCTCACAGAGGCCCTACTTACGAGAAATACCACTAATGTCGAAAATATACGTAATAGGACCGTTGCGTGTGTTGCATGTACTTCAAAAAGGTTTCGTTTTATGAACTGAATAATAAAACATATTTGAGCACAATTTAAGACCAGTGGTGGCCCAGTGATAATGTCTGCGACTTAAGAGCTGTAGATCGTAGATTCAACCCTGTCAGGCGCTTTAGTTTGTGTAAAATATTTCATCACTACTGTTCTCAAAAACGGTGAAGGAAAACATCGTGAGGAAACCGGCATGTTCTAGAACCAAAAACTTCGAAGACATGTGACATCTGCCAACCCGCACTGGGCCCGTGTGGTGGATTGCGGCCCGCTCCCTCTCACTGAGAGCAGGCCTGCGTCCCAGCAGTGGGAACATTATAGGCTAATTACTGACTGGAAAATTATTTTTTACTGCTTCAAGAGATAGTCTCACACACCATGGTAGTACCCATATTTATTACCGTGTTTCGACTACCAATACGTATTGCGGCCAACAGCCGATAAACTATTATTAACCGACTTCCAAAAGGAGGAGGTTCTCTGTATGTTCCCCGATTACTCGAAAATGGCTGAACCGATTTGGATTTTTCTTTTTGTGTTCGAAAGGGTATACGTCTCAAATGGTCCCATGATCATCAAGTCAGGATCTGATGATCGGATCCCATGGAAATCGAGGGAATCCCTCAAATTTTATGGGCACGCCTATATCGATTTCGGTATTTTTTATAGTAACTCGTGCATTTGCTCTCGGAAAGTACCATTCGGTGAACTGGAACTGATGATGAAGACCACAGAGGGCCATGGGAAATACTCAATTATATCTAAGTACATAACAGGTTGCGATTCGATTACTTTAATATGGTTTATGCTCGTCAAAATAATGGTAATGGTGACTTCACCATGAGCTCCATTTCTCCTGGTTCTTATTAGGAGAACTCCTCAACAATTAACGTCCCTGCATCGGGAAAAGCAACATTTTGTAAAACGTGATGAGCAGTTGAGCAGTTGTTGGTTATTGTAACTTAGATAAATTACAAACTGAACCACTAAAAAGTGAAAAATAAAAACATTTTTACAAAAACAAAAACCGACTTCCAAAAAAAACACTACAAAGTGAAAAATAACTTTAAGTTCGGAAGTCGGTGGCAAAAAACTAAAATACAGATCCAAAGACACCGACTTCCGAAATTAAAGTTATTTTTCACTTTGTAGTGTTTTTTTTGGAAGTCGGTTTTTGTTTTTGTAAAAAAGTTTTTTTACATGAATGTTTTTATTAACTTTTGTTAAAAATGTTTGGAACAAGAAGTTTGAAATTACATCTTATTTGTAATATAGAGAAATTCATACTTAGCGTTATGTTGTATTATATTCACATCCATGAGTGTATTTTTGGCGTCCAGCATTTTATTTAGCAAACGGGTGGTAATAAACATAGTACCTTTTTCTAATAATAACAACCAAGAAAAGCTACCTATTTAAAAAGACGTTCTTAATAAATGGAATTTATAAATCATGAAGTAACATCTCTCAACTAGCATTTTTCGGTTCATTAAACTCTGTTTAATCTTTTCATCGCAATATTTTTTCCATCTAAGTAAAACATGATTTTAAGTTACGTGGAAGTTAATTGCGTCGATACCTATCTTACCTTCCTGGCATTATTGCACCATCTAAAAACCCACCCTTGACTGCTTAGCTCCATAAAAGTATAGGGTGATGATATTCACTTAAAAGGTTAAATTTGTAACTATCTGCAATATTGTAACCTTTACGGTCGACTTTTTACAATTTGCGGTAAACTATAGAAGAATACGAACATAATGGAATATTGCTCAACCCCTATAGCAAATAGCGTGATAATTAATAAAGATATTGCAGACAAACTGGTAAACAGACAAAAATTCTAAAAACTATATTATCCGCCCTAGAATCGTTCACAGACTTCGCAGCAATTACTTTTTTTCAGAAATATTCAATGTATAGTTTTAACTTCATTACGATTTTAATATATGTACTTACAGTATTGAAAATTCAATGTCTGATGACAAACAATTCTTAATATTTTAAGAACGTGTTTCTAAAAATTCGGGACCTCAATTGGTATTTATTCTGATATTTTTATCTCCTTACAACATTTTCAGATGACAGCTGTCATACGAGTTGCCGATTACTCGCAAATTGCTGTGAACGGGTACCCGTGAGGTATGAATATCATTAGCGAAATAATTTTGTAAGATGTGTGAGTTTCGTGTGAAATAAACCCTACTTACTTCTTATGTTTAAGCTCTCCAAATACGACTTACCAGCTAATTTTACATTTTTATTTACCTATTATAGAGCGGTAGTGACTTGTTATTGTTGTTCTTATGATTTCGTACCTTAAGAGGGCTGTCACATTTTGTCACCTATCTCGCTCACTCTGGACCAAATTTTTAAGAATGTTAAATGAATGTAAAGATGCTTTTCTGAAAAATGTAATCAATTGGCGAACCAGTAAATAATATTAACCCGTCGCACGCCAATTAGCAGACACAATAGATTTTTTATTGTTATCTGCACACCTGGGTGTCAATCGACGTTTAAAGAGTTAATTTACATAATCAGCCTATAATATTCCCACTGCAGGGACACAAGCCTCCCCTCTCTTCGAGTGGGAGTGGGCTGTAATCTACCACGCGGGCCTAGTGCGGGTTGGTAGATGTCACATGTCTTCGAATTTTTGGTTTTAGGACATGCCGGTTTCCTACGATATTTTCCTTCACCGTTTTGAAAGCAGTGGTGATGAAAATATTTACACAAAGTAAAGCGTCTGTCTGGGTTCGAAATTAATTTAATAGGTAATTATTAAAAACATATTTCTTTTGTGTTATCTAATAAACTAAGTATTATGATCTGTTTTTGAAACGAGTTAAATAAATGCCACAATAAAAGTGTGTTTTTAACAATTACCTATTACATTAATATTATTCATTAGTTCGCTAATTGATTACATTTTTCAAAAAAACATTCTTTTAATTTAACTTTTTTTTTTAAATTTGGTCTCGTGTGACAAAATGCCACAGCCCTCCTTTTTTTTTTTTTTTTTTTTTTTTTTTGAGGGTGGGAAATCATCAAATAACTTCTCCCGCTCTGGGTGGAGCGGAAGGGCGTGTCAGACTTTTACTGACTAAAACCCACCCGTGTTCCTTCAGTTGCCTATGCCAGGGCCGCGGTAACCCCTTCGGACAATCCGCGACCCCAGCGGCGTCGGCCCTATTGGGCCCCGTCACTTGCTGACATCTCTTTGAGGCGCGCGTGGAACACAACGCGCCGTCGACTCGGGCCTGGTCCTTACCGGACGGCGAGCTACCCGCTGCTCACCGTCCGCAGGCCCGCGCCTACGGTGGCTGGAAATCGCCCCGCGATTCCCGCCGCCCAGGGCGTCTCCTGCGGCGACTGAGGGCGTGAGGCTGCCTCTCCCTCACGCGTTCCGCCACCTCCTTCGCGAGCATCACTGCTTCGCAGAAGGAGGTGACGGCCTCCCATGCACTCTCGCTCCGCACCATGGCCTGGACCAGGCTCGGACGCGAGAGATCGCCGCCGCCGATCGCCTCCGTGAGAACACGGCGGTGCTCTGCCCAAGCCGGGCAGACCTCCACTGTATGCTCCACCGTGTCTTCCGGGCGATCCGCACAATGGTAACACCCGGGCGTTTCCTCCCGCCTTATGCGAAACAGGAACCTCCCGAAACAACCGTGTCCGGTGAGGACCTGCGTCAGGCGGAAGGTGAGGACGCCGTGGCGCCTCTCTAACCACTCCTCAAAGAGGGGACTTATCGCCGCAATTGTGGCGTGCCCAGCGCTGGGTTGCGACAGTCGCGCTCTCCATGCCGCCATGAGATCCCGCCGGAGCTCTGTCCGCTGTACCGTGATTTCTCGCGGCAGCGGAGTTACGCCCCGGCGCTTCGCCTCCTCGCGCCACTCCCACACGTGCGCGAGGACCTTTGCCTCCAGATCCCACGGCGGCAATCCGGCAAGGAGGCTCGCCGCCTCCCGGGAGACCGTGCGGTATCCCCGGACTAGCCGGATGGCCATGACCCTCTGGGACGCGTTCAACCTGCCGGCTGGTCCCAGCCTTAGGGAACGCGCCCACACCGGTGCTCCGTAAAGGGCCATGGACCGCACGACCCCCGCGTAGAGCCGCCGGCAGGAGGCGTTTGAACCCCCCAGATTGGGCAGGAGCCGCCTCAAGGCAGCCCCAGCCCGTGCCAGTCTAGGAGCCAAACGTCGGAAGTGCTCCACGAAGTTCCACCGGCTGTCGAGGACGAGTCCCAGGTACTTCATCGTCGACCCGACTCCGATGTGAACCCCTCCCACCGTTATTTCGGAACCCGACGGTGGCGCATTCCGAGGACCATGAAAACACATGGCCTCAGACTTGTGCAAGGCCACCTCGAGTCCCAACTGCCGGATCCTCTCCACGACTATCGCAACCCCGCGTGTCGCTAGTTCAGCCGCCGCCTGGTGCGACCTCCCCTGCGCCAGGACCAGCGTGTCGTCAGCGTAACATACTACGCTGACGCCGCTAGGGAGGTCGGCGCGCAGCACCCAGTCGTAACCGATGTCCCACAGATGCGGCCCCAAGACCGATCCCTGTGGGACACCGCACGACATCTCTCGCCGGTTCCACTCTCCCTGATGACCGGGGTAGATGACGGCCCTGTCCGTCAGATAGGCCTCGACCACTCGACAGAGGTAGGTCGGCATCCGGTGATACCGCAATGCCTCCCTGATGCAACTCCAGGGCAGGGTATTAAAGGCGTTGGCGATGTCTAGGGACACCGCCAAGACGACCCCACCCCGGGCCACTGCATCCCCCGTCGTGAGGGCTCGCACGCGCATGATGGCGTCCACCGTAGAGCGCCCCTTGCGGAAACCAAACTGGCTCTCCGCCAAATCCGGCCCCTCCTGCACCAGCCACCCGACGAGGCGGTCTGCAATTACTCTTTCAAAGAGCTTGCCCACCTCGTCGAGCAGCACGATGGGCCGGTAAGCGGACGGAGAGTCCGCAGGGCGCCCCGGCTTCTTAATGAGGACCAGTTTCCCCGTCTTCCAGCGAAGTGGGAACTGGCCCCTCTCCAAGCATGCGCTTAGGAGCCCCCCTAGTCGAGGCCCGAGAGCCCCAAAGGCCAGAACCCAGGCTCTTCCAAGTAAGCCTTCGGGTCCTGGGGCGGTATTTTTGGCACTGAGCCTACGTACCGCCGCTCTCAACTCTACCTCGGTCACTTCCGGAGCATCAACGTCGCCGTCGGTGTCGTGGTCCGCAGCGGGCACCGCATGAGGCGGAGCCATAGGCGGGGGAGTATGTTCCCCTCGCGAAGGGAACAGAGCGCTCACCACGTCCTCCACGAGCTCGGGCCGGAGACTCTGCGTCAGCGGGGGCGCCCATGGGCGGAGTTTCTCCCGCACCATCTTGTAGGGGCGCCCTCATGGGTCTCTGTTCAGAGTCTCCAGCGACTCCTCGCGGCCCAGATCCCTGGACCGCAAGATCTCCGCTCGGAGGGCGGTCTTCGCCGCTCTGTACCCCTCGTACAGCTCCGCCTGAATGGCTTCCGTATCCGGAGGGCGGATACGGAGCCTGCGGTGCCTGGTGTACAGGCGTCGCGCGGCGACGCACGCCTCGCGCAGAGCCGTCAGCTCCGGCGACCACCAATACACCTGGCGAAAGGCGCGACTGGGCTGGACCCGGGGCATTGCCACGTCGCACACTTCGGACATGGCCTCCCGGAACCACTCCGCCTCGTCGTTGATGTCGGCAGGCCTGTCCGGTGGTGACACCCAGGCCTGCACGATCGAGGATTCCAGGAGGAGCTCCCGGTCCAGCTTCTTCAGCGCCCACCGCGGACCACTCGGGGCCTGTCGGACCGGCGCGCTCGAGGTATGGGCGGAAACATCAAACCGGATGTACCGGTGATCGGAATAGGTCTCCACCCCCTCCATGACGCGCCAGTCAACCACGTGCGGCAACAGAGCGGGGCTGGCGAACGAGATGTCCACCACCGACTCGCCCCGCATCCGCACACACGTGGGGACAGAACCGCCACAGCCCTCCTAAGAGATAAAACGGATCCAATATTATGATCACGATTGAAACAAAACCATGTATTGCACCTTTTAAATAAAAACCAAAAAAAAACATATTTGACCGCCACGCGGTGTCAGATTTGCTTTTCAAATTAAATTAAATAAAACGGCTGAGGTTAGAAATGGAGCTACTGTTTCTATCATAACTCATTATGAGATCTCGTTACTAACATTTCGAAAATTTTAATCAGATTAGAGACAGTCATAATTACTTTCTCAACTCCCCAAATACGCGCCATTCATCTCAGTTAAAAAATATTTTACAGCACCTAAGTGTGTTGTGAAGTTGAATTGTATTCTTAAACTTTAAAGGTGTAATTTGAAGTTCTTCAGAAGACGTGGATGGCGGAATAATAACATTTACAGTTTTAAACTTTTGCAACTATGAAAATTGTTGCCAGAATCGAGTTTAACTCTCATCGTTCACGAGTGCTGGCGACTTTGTGTAACTTCCTTTTTTATTTCAGATTTTATGTAGCTATAAACTAAAGAGCTAA
Organism: Cosmia trapezina; assembly: GCA_905163495.3. NCBI lineage: Eukaryota > Metazoa > Arthropoda > Insecta > Lepidoptera > Noctuidae > Cosmia > Cosmia trapezina. Next base: position 11,640,536 of record LR991030.1, read on the forward strand.
CTTTAAAATTAAAGCTTTGGGAACGAAATAGGAATATCTTAAACGTTGTTAGAGTTACGGGTGTGCCGAATTGAATGAACAAAATCTAATTTCAGGCATTAGTGTCTAGAATTGTTAACAAGATGCTTGAGTAAGCGGGAAGATTTAATGCTGTACTTTGTAGTAGATACAATTCTGTATGATGAAATGGCAATTTCATTAAATTGTGCACTTTGATGGCCTGTGTGATGTCGAAGTTTTATTCCAAATATTTTGTCAGTTAAATATGTGTATTTTTGTTTTTTTGGTGTTCTATTTAGTAACTTTTGTACATAATATACAAGCAGTAAATTATCACCAGTTAACATTATTTTGAAACTCTAGTAAAATGACGGGCTCATCAATTTTATCAAATCTCTTTACGATACTGCTTCAAAATATTCCTGAATACGGTTTGGTTTGCTCTGTTTATGAAAACAAGCTTATTGTGGCTTACGAGTTATTGGAAGTCTTGGATTTATTGGAAGACTTCGATTTATTGGAAGACATCCACGTGGTACCCATTCGTTTGAAGAGACACGACGACGTTAATGTTAGCTTTAAATTAATGTACTATCTAACTTATGTTCATGCCAGGGGCTGGATTTACCAAACTAATATTATAAATAACTAATAATTTCACAGAACATTGAGTATTACGCAATAATGCATATTTATATTCAAATTGGACCCATACCTTTCTAAACTGGTACTTAAGCTTAAGCAAAAATATTTTAGCTCTCCCGAAAGATATTATACTCGCCAAAGATTACAATACTCATACACATACTCGTATTTTATAATGTGCGTCTTATTCGTACATAATACCTAAACAATTATTTTCTTTCTTTACTCGTAATTATGTGTAAAAGAAACATCATACAAAATCACAGAACATAAGTACGTATAAATTAACTCAACAAAAATAATTTACCCCATTCAGAGTTAAATAAGTTCGCAAAGAAAATTTTCAGAGCGGGCTCCGTGCAAAGCTCGTATAATTTTTTATGAAAATTAAAGACACAGTCAAGTTTTCCCACGGTTCTTTTCTGGTACTAAAAGTAAAGTGTACCGGAAGAATATCGGCTTTCCCACAGCAAAACAGACTAAGTTGTGGAGACAATCTTATTGCAAATGCAGACTGGAAGTATCCCGCCCCGGGTTAATATGATTTTCTTCGCGGTAACTTTTGCGGTAATTATCATAATTTGCTCTGATTGAAGCGAATTGTGGGATCGTGGCTCAATAATTAATACCGGGAACAATTATTCTGCAACTTTGAGTTGGACTTGCTATCAATCTGTCTTTAAATGGGTTTATATTTTTTACACAAGCCAGAGGGCACGTAAATCCGTCCTTGTTGTCACATTACCGCTGGCAGAATCTGATAACTGGTTTCATTTTCCAAATAGGTTATTGTATTGCTTCAGTATATTATTTATAGTTTTATATACTCGTAATTATTAATTATGTTAAATTGCCTCAATTATAAGAATTATGAATAAATTCCGAAAACATCGGGTAATTCCCCAAAAACATTGACTTAGTTAGGTACATTTATTTAAACTTCATTTTCTCCATTCTGTATTGTATTCTAGTAGTCAAAGACGCCAACCACACGAGATATCCAGCTCACAATCGCGTTGCTAATTTAATTAAATCTGCTTCGTAATAACGTTGTTGCTTATAGTGCAGTGTTTCATTCTATCTGTGCTGTATTATTTTAAAGGTACTGTACTTGTCTTTGTATAATACCTTTGATTTTTTTTTTGCATGCTTTCCTGATCATGTTGTAAAACAAGAATCCTCAATAGAAGCTGTTTCTTAAGGTGATAAGGTCGAGGTATGCTTGTTTGAATTTTGAATGAAACGACGCGTAGTTTATACAAAGATCTATAGGACACTGCTCATGTACTAACGAATGAGTAACTTGAACACATGAATGTATAGGTAGCTAGAGGTGACAGTTTTTAACCAAACACTGTTTTTAACGACAAATGAAGGAAAACATCTGCTATGTTGCCTTGCCTTTTCTAACTGTGTTGAAATAGCCTAATCAGATGCAGATACACATTTTCCAAAATTATTGAATGCAGAAACTATCATCTATCCTTTACAAATGAAATACTTAACATCTAAGATTAGAACGGCTGTAAGACATTTCAAATCTAAATTCTGGGAAGTATTTTCAAAAATCAAGACAGGAATACAATATTATGCTACAATATTCCCTCATTTTGCAAGCAACGTCATAGACTGACGCGAGTGTATTATAATATCAAGAAAGTAGTAATAGGTTACGGAGGCAGGATGGGACATCCATCTTACCGGTCCCTTAGGAAAAGTAAACACGAAGGGAAAATTTTATTTTTATGAACAATATTATATATAAAAAATAAAAGATATAAAACTCGGATTGGTAATAGGATTTGGGTATTTACATTGAATTTCTTGTTCGACCGAAATCCGTTTAGACGTTAACAGGCTATTTTTCAGTCCACTAAGCATTATTTTTATGTTGGAACCTTCGCCTTTTATTTACTTTTAACGAGGTCTTGGAAATTGATGTTTGCAGGACGATAGTAAAGTAAGATGGTTACAGAAAACTAATTACGCAGCCTACGAAGAATTGCGTCAGTTTGTCTTCTATCTAAAACTGAAGTAGCACATTCAGAATTAACGCAAAGAGTTTTAGCAAATTCTAGGTACCTATTTATTATAATAAGGCAAGTTATATCTTATTACAATGAGATAAAGAATTACATTGTTGGTTGGTTATTGTCAAAATTGTTCATTCCTTGATCGTGAATATGCTACTTAAGGTTGAACTAGACGAGGGCTCAAACTCACTGGTCGGCGTCGCTAAAAAGCACGCTGGCTCACCTGGCATCGTGTCCGACAGAGATAATATCAGTGATGAGTTGTTAGACGCTAGTAAAATAATAAATAGTTAAAGTAAAGTAAAACGAGCGCGTAAAAAATTCCGAAAAGTCCTTTGGAAAACCGAATTTTATGAAAAAACCACTGCATAAATCAATTACAAATAAAGTCTATTGAACTTTTCGATAATTGAACTTTGTCAGTGCCGACTTTGTTTTGGAGATTTTTGTTACTTATTTACGCCCAAAGTTACGTTAAAATTTGCAAGAAAAACGAATCTTTGTTGGCTCATAACTTTTTAATGGCTTTTTATTTTACTATTCTCTTTCCGCACATACAAAATTAATAATGAGACAAAATGATATCATGTTTAAATTTGGGTGCACAATATCAAACAGTGGAGTAACTCTCCCGAAATTTGTATGGAAAAAATATCCACTACTTCCACCATAAGTAAAATTCATACCTGACGACCAAATTGGAGCGGTTCGTATTCGTAAAGAAATACAGGGAGATGGCATTTATAAGTAAGTATTGTACACTGGTTTATATTCCAATGCCGCTGTAACATTTAAAGTAAGCAGCACAAAAACGAAGGCTTTATTTTCTTACATTACTTCCAGATTACTTTACAAATAAACAGTACACATTCGCCACCTTGCGGGGAAGGTAACAAATACCTGAATAAGACATCGCAAGAAAATCCCCGTTCAGTCTAGTTAGTCACGTCCTCCTTACAAAGCCACATAACGCCTGGCACACATGGAGGCAGCTAGATCGAGCACACGATAAAATTGTAGAAAGGATTTGTTCGCGCGCACTTCTTTAGAACCGCTGCAACTTGAGGAGAATTTAGAGAGAACGAGCTTAAAGCATGTTACACACGCATGCACAACGTGGAGAAGAGTTTAGAATTGATACTGAATGTTTCATTCATTCAATGTTAATGTATGAAAGAATTTTTATAGTAGATGGGAATGAAATCTCTATTTCATACCTACCCATCTGCTTTAACAATTATTTCGTAGCGTCTATTGGTGTCCTGACTAACTTTCACCAGGATTGCTGCTGCGTCGGGCTGATTGTCTATCTGATAGATAGACTCTATCATAACAAAATTAAATGTGTTCTCTAGCTAAATAACTATCATAAAGAAATCGTCAAACATACAATACATGAGTCATGTTTTCAAAAATAAAACTAGAAAGACGTAAACTTAGTTCCAAAGTTCATAAAACTACCAAATCTTAAGTTTAATAGCTATAATTTAAATTTACATTATTCGCAATCTACCCAAAGTTAGGTTATTAGTCAAACAATTTAGATCCAAAGTAGTTCCGAATAGTTTCAACTATGTAGTTTTCAGGATGTAAGATTCAACTTTAGGAAATAGAGAATCGTAATGTACCTACTTATCTACGGATTTTTTTCTAATCAGTAGTACTGTAGTACCTACTTTTATACAAAATACATCAGTATTTTTACCCGACTGCGCTGAAGCCCAAAAAGATGGGTATGTTTTCCTGAAAAGTAAGTGTCAATATCTGCAATGGAAGTGTGATGACCTTGTCAAAGCCACAGGAATCCGCTGGATGCGGGAAGCACGGAACCAGTCCAAGTGGCCGTGCCACTTGGACTGGTTCCCTGCTTCCCGCATCCGTGCTTGGGGGAGGCCTATGTCCAACAGTGGACGTCTTTCGACTGAAATGATGATGATGATGATGATTAAACACACAATACACTCACTTTTTTATTTGTATTATGTTTCATGTACTGTTGCCAAATAAAATTTATTATTTATTCGCTATTCATTGATATTTTTGACTTATTTAACTCAGACCAAATAGAAAACCAAGACATAAAATATGCCCGGAGGACACGGTGGAGCATACAGTGGAGGTCTGCCCGGCTTGGGCAGAGCACCGCCGTGTTCTCACGGAGGCGATCGGCGGCGGCGATCTCTCGCGTCCGAGCCTGGTCCAGGCCATGGTGCGGAGCGAGAGTGCATGGGAGGCCGTCACCTCCTTCTGCGAAGCAGTGATGCTCGCGAAGGAGGAGGCGGAACGCGTGAGGGAGAGGCAGCCTCACGCCCTCAGTCGCCGCAGGAGACGCCCTGGGCGGCGGGAATCGCGGGGCGATTTCCGGCCACCGTAGGCGCGGGCCTGCGGACGGTGAGCAGCGGGTAGCTCGCCGTCCGGTAAGGACCAGGCCCGAGTCGACGGCGCGTCGTGTTCCACGCGCGCCTCAAAGAGATGTCAGCAAGTGACGGGGCCCAATAGGGCCGACGCCGCTGGGGTCGCGGGTTGTCTGAAAGGGTTACCGCGGCCCTGGCATAGGCAACTGAAGGAACACGGGTGGGTTTTAGTCAGTAAAAGTCTGACACGCCCTCCCGCTCCACCCAGAGCGGGAGAAGTTATTTGATGATTTCCCACCCTCAAAAAAAAAAAAAAAAAAAAAAAAAAAAATATGCTGTCAACAAAGACTTGAGGCCGGTTTCACGCGATTGCCGGTTTCTTCCGGTGCGTGTGAGCGAGTGTACACATAGCGAGGCGTAGTTTTGTTCGCAGCGGTGTTTTGGTTTTTTATTTGGTCTGAGTTATTTCTGGACTTGGTCGCTTTTTCCTCCTAGTGAGTTCCTAGAGGAAAGGTATTGACATAGTAGTATAGTTGATTTGATTATTAATTTTTGGTGTTGTTAATTTACAATGGAATAGTTGGATCTTTATATTATTTTCTATTGTTGACATGATTATTGTATATTTTTGTTTTAATGTTCTGTTTGATTTTTGCTATTTTAAATTTATTAAAATATTATTATTAATCTTTAATTACTTTATTTATTGTTATTTTAAGAGAATGTTTTAATTAATAATATTACTTAGTTGATATTGCACGTCACATCATGTGGCAAACATTATGCCTGTACCTAATTATGTTGTTACCATCTTGCATGCATGTATTTTCTTGTATGTATGACACATGTTTAAGCAAGTAAATATCATCTTATCTTATCTTTTTAAACTATTAGATGTAGCGGTCAAGGCAAAGTCAAATTATTTATTTCTATTAGACAATTATAGGTCATTTTAAAAGTCGAGCGAGAAGGCAAGAAAAAACTGAATTGTAAACCAACTTCCAAGAGATATGTCGGATGTGTAGAAAATAGTAGATGTATTTTCTGAACGGTAGGACGGACAGTGGGTTCCGTTAGCATTCTTTGGTTACGGATTAGTACGGAACCCTAAAAAGTGCTGCACCACGACCACGGCACAACCGGTACGAGCAACCATTTTCTAAACAAGTTATTTATCACCACACACTCCAATGCATTTAAATAGACCCGTTATCTTTTGTTACGAATACGAGCTTTATAAATGAGAGTTTTTAATCAAAATACACAGTAAGTAAATTACGATAGTTCGTAGCAGTGGTAACTCTAACTTACTTTTTCAGTAACTGAGGATCGCAATGTTAGGGATGATGACTAAAAAATATTTTTTTATCCGTCATGTAGAATACACGCTCAGCGCTAGTGTATCATTAATGATACACCACACTGCCCGGACTTCGGAGGCCGGTGTATCCCTCAGTATACAACGTTTCATACATTTTTGTAAGGCGTTCAAAAGCGTTGGCCCTGGAGAATGTGCCTGTGTTTTTGGGGTGTAAATATCTTAAAAAATGAATTCAACACTGAAACAATCAGAAAAAAATTGCAGAAATACAGCGAAACAACTTTCTGCATTTCATCATTTTTTTTTACTTTTTCCCGACATATCGCACACCTAGATCTAAACTGAGACAACTCAAAAAATGACATTTTTCAGGAGACGATAAAAACGTAGGTATATCTGCATTTTTTGTTAGGTTAGTTATACAATTTAATTTGATTCTAGATAATAAATAGCTTGTAAAATGTCACTGTATACAAACTGGTGTAAAATTCAATAATTTTTATCGATAATCACTGTGTTTCAAACAAAACTCAAAATTAACGATTTTTGAGTTGTCTCAGTTTAGATCTAGGTGTGTGATATATCTTCACAGTAATCTGTGATGTTGGTTGTCAGACCTTCAGGCTTCTGACGACCCGTAACGACTGTCAAAGATCCACGAATGACAGCCGGAGCCAACGGCTTCCGAGGCACGGAGGGCTCTTGGTATGTAGAGGTCACCAATCCGTGGACCACTGAGGCAAGCGTAGCTTAACCTGGTTGATTGACCCGTACGGCTGTTATTACTTAGCCCCTCTATAACACAGTATAATTAAACGTTATCCGTGTGCGCTTTGGTAGGTATTACATAAAAGATAAACCATATCGCTCATACCTTCAATCTAACATCAAAATATCAAAATGAATAAGTAATTAATTTAATAGCAAAGTTCTGTACCCAGCGTAACAATGTATTAGTTGCGGGTTTTCATTTAGTAGTAGTTATCCCTTTTATAATTAAAAAGTTTTATAATCAGTTTATCTATAGTTGAGTTATTTTTGAAGAGTTTATGTTATTTTCCACTATTGGTCGTAAACAATAATATTTAGGGTTCAGGGTACTAACGGGACCCTATAACTAAGGCTAAGCCGTCTGTCTCTCCGTCGCAGGGTTATACCTGTAGAACCGTAATAGGTATAATAGGTATAGAAAAACTGTGAACAATCACGGTTTTGCTGTTATGGTTTTTATGAAAGTTATTTTATTCGTTTTAGGTTTTGAAGTCGTTTTTTACTTTTTTTAAAGTAAATTTATTTTTCCATTTTGAGTTGAATATAATGTACAATTACAACAATTACAACCAGTTACGAAACCCCGGTTTCCTTGACGGCCGAAGCGAAATAAGCCCAAGACGAACGAAAAGAAGAATCATCAAAGTCCGCTTAGAAATGCCCAAAATACAGTACATTTATGCATATAACTTCGTACATAACAATAATTATCATATAATGTTTTATTTATTAAAACCGAAAAAAAAAATTTAAAAAAAATCAAAATTGGTCCATTAGTTTTTGAGAAAATCGCGGTACTTATATACAAACATACCTCCTTTTTTGAAGTCGGTTAAAAAGTGTGAACAATCATGGTTTTGGCGGTATGAAACCTATATGTACACTTTTTGTCCACCGCACCGGGAACGGGACGTCAACGAGAAAACAGATAACGGCGCCGAAATAGCGACAGTAGGTAGCTATTGGGCCGTCATCTGTTTTCTCGTTGACGTCCCGTTCCCTGTGCGGTGGACGAACAGTGTTAGTGTGCGAGTCCGACTCGCAATTGGCCGTTTCTTTCTTCCAAACCTACAAAAAGTCAAACAACACTTTTTTATTAATATGTAGGTTCCTACTTGAAAAAAAAAGTAGGTTATTTTTTCCCGAATTTCCATCTAAAAGGATACAAAACCTTAATTTTACCTATTTAATGCCCCAGTAATGAAATGAGAGATTATCTTACTTAAGCACATAAGTCTACTTGCTGAAGCGGACTAACATTGCCGTCAATAGAAGTTCCTCCAGTATTTAAACTGAACATTTTAAATGCTTCGCTTCAGAAATGCATTGGCTTAAGTGTTTCCGATCGTACGAGTATGTAAGTAGTTCCAATACTTTTTACTTCAGAGGTTTTACAGTAATTCCTCTCTCCTCTTTAACTTAAATCAGTGGTTTTAATATCAACATAGTTAGATATAATGTTAAGTATTATAAGGAACATCCCTCTGCAGACTGATGATGGAGTGAATTCAGTATATCATACTAAGATGACCGGTACATGAAATAATTTGAGGAATGTTATGGGAATCCAATAAAGTTAATTTGTTTGTGTTTTTGTGCACAAATCAAGCGTCTGTTACTGGTTGGGAGGGGTAGGTAATAGGTAATAGGTATGCGGTGAGTTCGATGAACTCTGTAGCTATACAGAAAGTGAACAGCTGATTTCACGCGTCGTTGGTTAGAGTATTTCAACATTCATTGCTGGTTTTTTTTTGCAGCTTTTTTTTTGCGAACACACAATGCAATTTTACATTGAAATAATGAAAATGTAACTGTAAAAAAAATTGAAAAAATGATAATTTTCCTGAGAAAATTTCCGGTAGAATATGATTCAAAATGAGGAGCTAAATTCACCCTGTTAGTTTGCGGAGGGCTGTCCCTTACACCCTGTATGTTATCTGTTCTTTTCATGTTTTGAACCTTCAAGCTTATATATGAGTTTTCATCTATAGGTAAGTACTGATATTATTTTCTTTCATTTTATGTTATTTCTTATTTTCTTTTATATTTTTGCACTCAATTACAATGCATTGGATAATGCTAAGGAAGAGCGGATAGCACAAGTCAATTTTTTGCTCCTCCAAATCTTGTTCATAAATGCATGTTGTAAAATAAACATTTTTATTTTTATTTAATTATTATCTATAGGTATCTTCTATCTATTATTAAATAAATAAAAAGAGAAGTCCTGACTGACTGACTATAAATTTATTAACACCAGAATTGCACTTATTCTTTGTGAGTTTGTGTGTTGGGGGTAATCTTCGGAACCACTGATCCGATTCCGAAAAATCTTTCACTAATAGAAAGCTACAGTATTGCCGAGTATCATAGGATATATTTAATCATATACAGTGTGTTTGGAAGTTGGGTGCAAAGCATTAAGGCGGTGACAGTTGGTACCGTTTTAAATAGTGAAAATTAACCAAATTCCAAGCATCTGTGTTATTAAAAAAAAAACTGAAAGTTTGCAGTTAAAAATAAAAAACCTACTTCATCTAAGACATAAATGTATAGCTCAAAATGCCCTTAAAGCTTTGCACCCAGCTTCCAAACACCCCGTATATACCTAAAACATTTTAATTAAATTTCCACCACACAGAGTATCCAGTTTCATACCATCATATTATCGTATCGCGAAGCACAAACTTTGTTTACATCCAGTAATAGTGATAGATATCGCTGTCCGATCTACATAGACGGGGTCCACTAGTTTTTCTGTTGACATAAATCGTGACCCCACGGGGGTATGGGACATGTTACGGAAATACTTGGCAGAAGACCCTCTTGGGTAGTGTAATTTATAACTATATGGGAACAGTAGTCAGCCGGTGATCGCTCGCACTCCAATGAAACAGATATATATCACTGGACTTTATAATTTATTGCGGACATAGGTCAAATGGTACAAAACACAGTAGTACATGTACATATGTAAAGTGGGTATGTTTCTTTTTGTTTTTGTTTCCAATTCTAACTGTAAGGAAGCAATGTAAAAAAAAAACAATTAATTTAAGGATGGCAATAGAAATTCGTTTAGTAATGCGACCGGTAAGTTCAGTTTGAACTTGGATTCAAAAAGTATTATTCCTATCTTATACCAACAAACTAATACCACTGGTATTTGTTTGAACTCATATTTATTTTCTATTCCGAATGGATACCACTTTTTAATTTTAATTATTTAAAAAGTGGTATCCGTTCGGAATATAAATACAAGTTGAAACAAATACCAGTGGTATTAGATTTGGTGTCATACATACAATAAATCGATTTGTGTGTATGTATGACCCCAGAACGGCTAGAGCGATTTTGTTGAAATTTTCAGGCAGTCTTCAGATTAGCTCAGCGGGTGATCCGTGAACTTTTTTTTAGCGTTCGGGCTACCCATTCGTAATAAGTAATCAAATAGTAACGCAGTCAAAACTGTATTAACATTATTAAACATTTTTGAAAAGTAATTGCTACGAGATGTGGGAAGGAGTCTGATGCCGACAATATAGTTTTTTTTTTATTTTTGGTTGTTTGTCTGGCGTGTATCTGTTCCAGATTGGCGAAAAACGGCTTAACGGATTTGGATGTTTGGCACACAGTTTATAACATGGATTAATATAATAAAGGGTACTTTTAATCCCGGTAGTAGTTCCCGTGGGATATTTTCCCACGTCCACGAGAGAGAAGGCGCGGGCAAAAGCTAGTAAATAATAAAAACGGTGAAACAGATATTTGAGACATTGCCATCCATCAGAATAATGCAACCTCTTAACATCTTAAAAAAAAGCGGCCAAGTGCGAGTCCGACTCGCAGATAAAGGGTTCCTTACCACCGTATTTAAAACTATTTTTTGTAATTATTGCCATACTTTATTTCGAGTAAAAACTCTGGCAATTATACTTTAATTTTGGCTTCTTTTTTAATAAGTAATAAAAATATATAATTTGTTGTTAAAGTGGCCACTGTGGTACAAACTCTGAATATTTCAAGTGTCTACCACCCGGTGATACAGTCCTGTGACAGACGGACGGACAGTGGAGCTTTAGTAATAGGCACCCGTTGGCACCCTTTGGTTACGGAGCCCTAAAAACGGGTGGAACTCGAACACCAAACGAGTACAACGTATTTCCTGGCGATGAATAGAGATCACGCTTTTCAATATCAAGTAGGTAAATGTGATAGACGTTTCCCAACCTTGAAGCAATATGCTCTTGTATGTATATTCTTTTTTGCCGCCTGACTGTGGCACCTGCTTTCGTATCTGAAAGTCGCCTTCCTGCTGACGCAGTTATTATTTATGTTCCCAATCTAAATATCACGAGTTCATTTTTGTGAAAGAACTACCGGGACGAGGCGACAACTGAATAAGTTTGTTGCAGTTTAGACATACCTATTTATAAGTTTTTTTTATTATACGTTTGGGAGCATAATTTGTATTAATCTTCATTGTGTTAAACACAAAGATTTCTTCGTAGCATATTTTTTTTTAATGTTCGTGTTCTACAGATTTTAGACGCTTCGATTAGTTCAGGGGTTTTCAACTAGGTTTAATGAATTTATTTAACATTATTTATCATTTAACAAACAGTTTTATTTATTTATCATTTAACAAACAGTTTTGTGTTTGGTGGTATGCATAATGCAGTTTTTCCGTGTATGAGAAATAGATACACCTCTGTCTAACCCTTCGGGGATTACATGCATGAAGTTATGTATGAGTTTTGTAGATGTGAAAATCTTTGTAAACAAAATCACCACCTAGCAAAAACTAGTTAAGTCCGGTAGTTTTTTTTATAGTTTTAACAACTGTACCTACTCGACTTTCCAAAAGGTTAGAGAGGTAAACAATCGTGTATAATATTCTATGAGATTAAATATGATTTTTACCTCTCGCTCAGCCGTCTCCGTTTGGCAATATTTGTGTTATAAGCGCACAAGACCGAACCTCTTGAGTAAATAACCTTATTCCAAAGAAAATAAAATACAAAAACCCACAAATATTCCACTTCCTTATATTTTCAAAACTTAATATATACAGTTCCGCGTAGATTTAAGGGCGTCCGTCCCTTGAGGCACAAGTCACAGGCCAGGCAACTTATATATCACCCCCGGGACAATACATTTCGTGCTTTTCCACGATAAGTAGCTCATACAAGATACACTGATTTATAAGGGGCGAAAAAATATTACTACCCGATAACGGGGCAGAGTTGGCAATAATATTTGTGACGTAATATCGCGTGCATTGAGAAAATGTTTTATTGCGGCTGTTCTTTGTATAGAAATTGTGATCTTGAATCTACTGGGGTTGTTTTTTTTCTTCGTTCAATACACACTTCATCCCTTCCTGTACGAGTCTTTTTTGTTAGATTGAAGTATTCATCATTTTATCGATGGTTTATTGAAAGTATCGAGGACAGACAAAAAGTAGGTAGGTACCAGCTTTGAGCGCAACAATGCGTTAGAACCAAAATAAAAGCGTCAAATATAAATTGTTGAAAAATAAATTAAGCGATCTATCAAAAATATTTTCAGCCAGTTTTCAATTACTGATTTTGCAATGAAATTACATAGGATTTTAGAATTACAGAAAAAAATATAAAATAGTAGAGTCTTTTCGGAATTATACCGAGGAAATTTAACCACGTTTTCCTTCAGTCAGAGATTAATCAAATAGTCAATGAACATCCAAAAACTAAATCTATACATGCCGTGATAGTGAAATAAATGGTTACGAAAAAGCCCCCCAAGTTATTTTGGTATCGCCTTAATTAACAGCAAAGCTTCACAGATTGGCAAAACTACTGGAAGTCAGAAGCAGAGACAACCAGTAACTCGAAACTATCGACTATTTATCATCATCTGACAAATTGTTTGGTCGGCTTGCAGGTGCTGTTAAATATCAGCGTTTGACACGGAGTAATCGCCATCGCGACTCCGTAGCTGCATGACATCGATATCACACGGAACAAACCTAATGAAACTGCATTTTTCGGGTTCCGTACCAAAATGGTATAAAGGAACGACTCTGCCTGTCTGTCTGTCTGTCACAGCTGGATAACTCAAGAACTACTAGTGCTATCAACTTCAAATTTGGAATAGTTTGATATGACATTTACCCAACTATTTTGCAAATAAGAAAGAAATAAAAATATTTATATTTTATTTCAAACAGGGACTGAAAGGGTGTCTTAAACATTCAAAGTGGGGCTACTAGGGCATGTGGGAATCATATGAAAGAGCGCTGTTTGCATATTCTCAAACATTTTTTTTATTTTTTTAGGCCGCACAGTTTTCCACTTTTGATGAAAAATGTGAAAAAAAAAATACCGTTCCCCCCCCTATCTCCGAAGTTTGCAAAGACAAAATTCTGAAATTATTCTATGTGATAGAAGTTTATGTAAAATTACAGAAAAAATAAAACGATGTCTCTAAATAGCACACTTTTTCAGAAATCGGAACGGAACCCTCGGTGCGCGAGTCCGACTCGCTCTTGACCGTTTTTTTTTAAATATATGTGAAGACTTGTAATTGGCTATCAAACACATTTTCAATTTCTTAGTCTGTTTTGTTTAGGTGTAAATCTTCCAGAGGAAATCAAAAAAATAAGAATGATTAATTATTAATGACAACGAAAAACACCTTGAGAAAACAGCATATCCAAGAACCAAACAATCGAAGAAATAGGGTTTAAAATTCTCACAGAGTGAAAGCCTGGTGTTCCAGCAGTGAACATTACAAGCTGATTATGCCTAAACTAAGCTATGTTAACAAACTTTAACATCACACAAACAAAATTTAACAAGCAGCCTTATTACACCAAATTAACGCCCTAATCTTCCCACATTAGCTGAGCACGACAAATTCGTCATAACAACACGACACGTGTCGAACAAGACACTCGTTTCGAACAACTTGCCCGAACAAGTTCCGAACTCCTTTAACACTTTCCTACACATGTTGTTCCGAATGTTCTCTGCGGATTGCTAAGTCTGATGTATATTGGAATAGGATATTCGTTTTCAAGGCGTCTTGTAAGATGCGGCTTTTACTTTGAACTGTTATCTAGAGGTCAAGTTTCGAAGGTTTGACAAAAATTACAGTTTCAAGTTCAGTGGATAATAAAGTACTGAGTGGATGAATTAACCAACTTACAACTATCATACCAGCCGATCTATTCTGTAAGAATCTCACCGTGAAAACAAAGGTGAAGTGAGCTTGGAGTGAGCTGTCAATAGTGTCAATCATCAAGTGATATGACAGCTGTCACCGTGCGATTTTTAGGGTTCTGTACCTCAAAAGAAAAAAACCGAACCCTATAGGATCACTTCGTTGTCCGTCTATCTATCTGTCTGTCTATCTGTCAGTCTGTCAAGACCCTTTTTCTCAGGAACGCGTAGAGGAACTCGTTCATTTATAGTTTGAATTTTCTATGATTTAAAACTAACCTACTTATTATTGTTTTTTTTTGTATTTTTACATTTTTAAATTCAATTGCAAATTAATGGATACTTAACTGTTAAGTAGAATAACGGAGTCTTCTAACACAAGCAAATATTCTTGTTTAAAATATGATCTACAAATCATATACGTAAATGAACTTTGTATGTAATTAATGAAATAAACATTTTTATTTTTATTATTATTTATTGCCTTTTGTGTTACGCAATCATCCCGCAGGAAAAATACTCCATTGGAGACTATCCTTGCCATAAGTATCAATACTGCCGAGAGAGAAGCTCCCAAAGTCTCTCAAAACAAAGCGAATATTGGCAATAAGACAGTACTCAATCAACGCACATAAATCTTCGTATATTAGTGTGTGCTCATTCACACACATACACGATTATATCCATTACAATCGGTCTTGTGTTTGTAATACATTATTACTTCCCCTCGCCGCTAGTCATTTAATCACTGTAACTACGGCTAATGCGGAACATTATTTGGAAGGAAGAAAGCCACGCGAAATATCGCCGTGACGTGCGCTAATACAAAATATTGGGCCATTAGTTCTGTGCCGTGGTTTAGTAAGCGATACTGTTGTTGCCTTGCTGTGGATCGTTAGTGAGATGGAACTGCTCTTTTAGAACGTTAAATCAATAATATCATTATTCATAAATCATGCAAAACAAAGAACTACTGAAAATTCTATGACGCCTGGATGTGCTACGCAAACAAATGACGCGTAGCAATATTCTTCGTAGCTGGCGTAGCACTGGCGTCAGCTACGCCGTAGCAACCACGCAGTTCCTTATTCTCGACAATATTATTATAATGGTTTCCTAGTTCCATGCTATTAACAAAGTGCCTCATCTACATATTGGATGTTTAAATCGAAGTTAAAACGAAGTTAATTTTAAAAATGGAACTATTAAGGCTCTGTTTCTGAATTGAGAGTTTGACAAGTTCTCGGCTTCAAATTCTCAATTCAGAAACCGAGTGTTAACCCCTCACATGTCTGAGTTTTGGCTATTTTCAGACCCAAAACCTCAGCGGTGGGGGGGTTTGGGGGTTGGTTGCGAACCCTATAGGTTCACAACTACTGATGAGGATATGTTTTCCATCGGATAATGTTTTTTTACGTTTATATATATGTGATATAAGCTTATATACCTACTATGTAAAGTTTTGTGCTTATGCACACATGCGAGTGCATTTGACACCCGGGGGTGGGGGGGGTTAGTTGCGAACTCCATAGGTGCACAACTACTGATGATGATTGGTTTCCATCGGATGATGTTTTTTACGTTTATGTATGCGATATAAGCTTATATACCACTATGTAAAGGTTTTTCCTTATGCACACACGGGTGTGCATTTCACGCTTAGGAGCATACTTATTTCTGTACTTTTTAGGGGTCCGTACCAGAATGGTAAAAAAGGAACCCTTATGACTAAGTCTGTCTGTCTGTCTGTCACAGCTGGATATCTCAAGATCTACTAATGCTATCAACTTGAAATTTGGAACAGTTTTAGGTGACGTTTACCCAACTATTTTACAAATAAGAAAAAAGTCAAAATACTTATAATTTTTTTTTAACAGGTACTGACTTTTTAAGACCCCCTGTCTTAAAAATTCAAAGTGAAGCTACTAGGGCATGTAGAGTATCATTTGAAAGAACGCTGTTTGCATATTCTTAAACATTTTTTAATTTTTTTTTTTAGGCTTCATAGTTTTCGTGTTTTGATGAAAAATGTAAAAAAAAATACCGTTCCTCCCCCCTTATCTCCGAAGTTTGCAAAGATAAAAATTTGAAATTATTCTATGTGATAGAAGTTTATGTATAGATTACAGGAAAAATAAAACGATGTCTCTAAATAGCACACTTTTCACACACACGCACACTTTTAGAAGTTGGAACGGAACCCTTGGTGCGCGAGTCCGACTCGCTCTTGACCGGTTTTTTTAAATAAAAAGCATTTTTATACTGCAAAGATTTTTTTCAAAATGATAAAGACTAGTGTCATAAATCAATGTGAGATGCGACTGAGATCGGCTCGTTTGTGTGTGCTATGCCAAAGCCACGAGGCCAGCCGTTGTTCTCTGGTACATTAATTACTCCGCGCGGCAGTGTGTCGTGAAATATGAACCTGCAGCGATATCCCATTGCATTGTGATGCCTTTGAATTATTTATGTGGACGTACAGAAAACTTGGAGATAAGGCTCGAACCTATTGGGGTTTCTAATTTATTAATCCTGTTTGTGTATAACCAGCTGAACTAAATAAATAACACTGTTTTTGTTTACTAACACGCATATCGAGGCTTTTGCCCTGCAGTCGGTCGGTGTCAGGCATTAATATAGAAAAAGTCCACAAGTTTCCGCGATGAATGAATTATTAATTAAATTATAATTTTAATTATCTGAAATCCTATCCTATTCCATCCTATACTTTTGTATTATAATATACCTATAATATACAGGACAACTTTTTAAGCGGTGCTCCATGAATATGAACAACTTTCACTATTGGACCAAACCTGAAATCGCGAAAAAAAATCAGCTGCTCCGTACATTTTGACGAGTTGCGTGGAGATAAATGTACTGAATAGCTGATTTTGATTTTTTTTTCGCGATTTCAAAGTTTGCCCCTTGGTGAAAGTTGTTCATATTCATGGGTAGAACACCCTGTAAAAATTCACTAAATAATATTTAATATTCTAAACTCTAAATAATAATGAAAACCGCATCAAATTCTTTTAAGTAGTTTAGAAGTATTTGTAATATGTATAGAAGACAAACAATCATTTAAACAGTTATCTTCTAAAGTGACATGATGCAAGTTTCCAAATAAAAATTCTGTTCGACAAAGCAACAACAAGAGACAAGTTGTTTATTCAGCAAACCGAAATAAAGCTAAAGCGTTCATAGTCAAAGGCATGCATTGAACCCGTGTAATCACGGGAGGCTGTGATCATAAACTGCGCACAAATGAAGCGGAAAGATTGGCAAAGCTTAGCCTCACTGCACCGTAAGTTAGGTGCATAGCCTAACTTACAACACGTGAGTTAGCTTAGCAGGGCTTGCCAACACAGTTAATGGAAAATATTTAACTGATCCTCTAAAAACTTTTTGATCTCCTTGATGCAAACTTTGTTTAATAAATGAGACTCTTTTTAACTTTCTTGTTTTTCTTAGCTCACAGTAACTAAGCTTGCGCATCCCGACTAAAAGGGTTATGTTAGGTTAGAATTGTGACATACGCGCGCGAGTCAAGCGAGCGAAGCTGATGCCACGGCACGAGCGGTGCCGTGTCAGCTTCGCTCGCTTGCAGCCTGCGGCTACATCCAAGTTGGTCGCAGGTACTTGGCTATTAGGTAATTTTAGTACCTCAATATAAGAATTATTTGATGTTCACAAAATGAGGCGCAATCTTTTTGTATTAGAGTGTTCAATATTGTTAAGAAAGCACAATGAAAATTATTTGAGGTTCAATTAAATACATGCCCTAGATAATTTCGTTGAATTTGAAATAAATAATACTGACACCCGGTTTCTAAATGAAGTTAAGAACTTGTCAAACTCTTCTTTAGCATTACTTAAGGTGATTCCTTAAATGTGGTCCACATAATTTAATAATTTTTAGGTTTATGGCAAAGAATTTTATGAATTTCGCCCGAAAACTTGTCAAACTCTATTTTAGCATTACTTAGAATGCTAAAATAGAGTTTGACAAGTTTTCAACTTCAAAATCTCAATTCAAAAACTGGGTGTGATAGGTAAGTTAATAGTAATTTTTGAGTAATGCTCTGCTATGAGTAGGTTCATAGCGCATTACTCAAAAATTACTATTTACTTGTCGTATTTCACCCATTTGTCTGTTTCGCCATTTCTTCTCAGATAGGAAATGTCTGAAAATTGTGAGTGAATTTTAAAAGTGGTAAAAATCGACTATAAAGAATTTCGACACTGTAATTTTATTTCACGACAAAAAATCTTCTGAATTTTATTTTATTCATTGCCTTGCTAAACGGAACATAATGTAAACTGTATCGAGCAGAAACCGGGAAGAACATGAATATTTAAATATTATTATATGAGCATAAAACTAATGGAAGCATATTGCATACTTTTTAATTCCTTAATTTACTTACTTCTTACATTTTGACTCCTCCGTGCCTAGGAAAGCACGTCAAGCCGTTGGTTCGGGCTGTCATTCGTTGATCTTTGACAGTCGTTACGGGTCGAAGAACCCCGAAAGTTTGACAACCTGCAACTTTATCAAGGGTTGGAGGGAAGGTCTTGTCTTATTTTCTTTTCATTACCCAGTAACTATGGGTTTTGGAGGTCAAATAGGCAGTCGCTCCATTTAAAATACTGGTATTCCTCTGCATCTGGTGGGACTGGAAGCCGACTACAAAACAGTTGGGAAAAGGATAGGCAGAGGATGATGATGTCTTCATAAACATGAAAAATAATAATAACGTAAAGATTAATATACGCCAATAAATGAGACACTACGCCAATTTGCCGCGTTGTAGCCATTTGATACAATTGTCAAAGAATGACAGTTGCGATTTTAAACTGGTAGTCAATTTGCTAAACAAATAAATTCCCTGACTTCACTATAATAATTATCGTTAACTCAAAAACCTGCCTAGCCTTTTCCCAACTATGCTTGGGGTTCACTTCCAGTAAAAAATAATTATCGTTAACTAAACAACAACAATAAAACCACACATTTACAAACTGGCAACACACGATAATTAACGATATCATCAAAAGAGTAGCTTAAAAGGATTAGTGTTGCCACACTGCTTCGGTAGCATCTCAAACAAGATTCGGCTAAGTCGCGCCAGGATTACCGAAATAGAGTTGGCGAGGATTAGGCCAGAGCA
Organism: Cosmia trapezina; assembly: GCA_905163495.3. Lineage (NCBI taxonomy): Eukaryota > Metazoa > Arthropoda > Insecta > Lepidoptera > Noctuidae > Cosmia > Cosmia trapezina. The sequence continues at coordinate 11,660,036 of LR991030.1, forward strand.
CTCTCTGCCGTTCGATGTACTACCCGCTTAATACGAACGTAATTGTCACGTGGGAACATAAATGAAGGTACTGTGTTCTGCATTTTATGTTGAATTGTATGCGGTTTTGTAGCGCTTGAGTGTAACAGGTATATAGGGGCCCTCAACACATGCAGAGTTCTGGAATTCTAAACAATTATGTCAGCTGATATACAAGGTGTAATTTAAATAACGCACAACCTCATAAAGGGTCATTGTACTCATCATTATGAACAACTTTTACTGTGGGACCAAACCTGGAAAACGAGAAAAAAATGTGCTGTTTCCCACATTTTGACGGGCTATGCGAACATAAATCTACTCTAATGTCGAGTGCCATAGGCGGACGTCGAAAAAAGAAGTCGCGGGTTGAAGCTAGTTGAAAATTAAATAAATGGATCGAAAGCTGGTTTGATTTGAAATTAATACACGACTATCAATAGTTTTATTTACTGAACTTTCATAAACTGTTGAAACGACAAAAAAATAGAAAAGTGAATGATTGTAAATTTCCGTCACTAATGTTAAACGTCCATAATTTTGCTTAGTAGGTTAGATTGTACTTATACTCTATATTAAGTACAATGTAACCACTGAGCAAAGAGGAATAACAGGTGGCCCTTTACTCAAATGCTGCCTATTCAGTTGCTAATCCCTTAGCTTTTACAACACGGACAGGAAAAGAGTGTTATATTCTTAGCGCGAGCACCGACACACCTGCCCAAGTGTATAAAGCAGGTCTTAATCTCTTGCGCCTTAGTGCCGATGTATACGAATTCACTAGGTGATGCTTAGGTACTTATTTGAATCACACAAGCAATGACGGATCACCAATACCGTGGCCGCAAGCTACAGACTCAAGCAACTCTCGCTGTGCGAAGCGACTGCCGAAAAAACAAGTGAAAGAAGTTGTTTAGAGCATAAAGGTGAGTAGACTAGAAGACTAGACCATTTACTTGTAACAGAACAACGAGCCGCTCTATGATATAGAATAGAATAGAATAGAATAATGTTTATTTAGCAAGAAGAAGAAACACAATGCATGTTACATTATTATGAAAGTACATTTGTGCTCATTTTTTGTGAATAATGACCATCGGGGTCATTATTCACAAAAATTGAGAAAGAATTTAGCTAGGAATATCCTGTGTTATAGGGGCCATCCATTCGTCCGTTAAGAAAAATTCGGGAGGTGAAAACGTGTAACAGCAGCGACAGTGTGTGAGTAAGCGCATGCCTATATGTTCTAGTGTATCACCCTTCACGAACCAGACGTCGAGCACGCTCGCCGTTTTGTTACAACAATAACTGTACAAACCAACGAGCGTATTGGTGTAACATTTCGTCGAGCCTTTGCACGAGCGCGGGGTGACGCGGAGGGAGAGGGACGAACGACGCACGCGTCGGACTTATAACGGACTTTTAGTATAATTCATCAAGATAAACGCAGCACATGCAACTTGTAGGTCCGACATTTCAAGGAAGAATGAACGCCAGGTACAACGAAATGTTACGGGTGTAAAAATGTTGTGTTAAATGTTATGCACACTCGCTGTGAGCATTACGCCAAGCATTCGCAGGAACGCTACATTACATGAAATGCTTTGGAAACTGAGCTGTTACCTGTATTGTACCATTCGTAAGAACGTTACATTGCACAGAAATGCTCGAGAAAAGCTCTAGTCTATACTCATCTTAAGAGCATACCACGAGTCACCGCGACGCGAAGTACGGAGCAGTGGATGGAAACAGGAGACGCGCGTGCGTGTCGCTTGACGCAAGTCGCGTCGCAAGTCGCATAGCTCGAGGTCGTGTACAGGGCCTTAGGGCGGATGTACACGAAATCACCAGGTGATTCTCACATAATTGCGAGATACACCACATAACTAATGATGCATTACTAAGAGCTGATTTTTCAATAGTCAGATAACTATGATAAATATTATAGTTTGACAGCTTTAATAAATACTATAGATAAATCAACCCTAAGTGTTTTTTCGGCAAAGCCATAAAATTAATTCGAACTTTTTATACTTATAACTTTTAAAACAATAACAGAAAAAGAGAAAATCAAGATAACGTGAAATTACAAAAAAAGTAAAGTAATAGAAAAGAACGTTTTAAAAAAAACCTTTGAAACTCCATCTCTATCAGATTTATTATTTTAGTAAGGAAGTGACTCTGGCTATTAAAACTGCAATACTTCGGAGGTCACGTCCTCTAAGAACGTGCCCCCGTCATTAGGTACAGAACATGGCGTCGGTCCTTTAAACTAGGACACGACACCGCTACACCTATAACTACATGACATAGGCAGAGGCGTACCTAAAGTACAACCCACATTTTGCCATGCCATTTAATAGGGGGCGAGCCTATTGCCATCAACCAGGCACAAATCCAGACTGCGGGCTGCTACTGAGAAATTTCAGATGGAAAAACCCAATAACAATTTGCCCGACCTGGGAATCGAACCCAGAACTTCATGCTCAGCAGTAGCACTTACGATCACTACACCAACGAGGCACTACTACTTATCTGCAAAAATAAAGTCAGGAATACACATGGCAGTAGCTTGCACAAAGATGTGTAGCTCGTATACTATCACCAATCAGAAATGTGCAAGCAAAATAAAGATAGTGACGCGCCCCACTACTTCTCCTAACCGTTTATAGTATAGTGTACAAACGGTTAGGAAGAGTAGTGGGGCGCGTCTTCGTGGATTGCACTATCTATATTTGCATAACTTTTGTGCAAGTCACTTGCTTAGATGTATTCCTGGCTTATTTCAACATTTATATCTGCAATTTTTATGGTGTGCATAATAAAGAGTATTTTATCTATCTATGTTATTTGCGTAAGTATGGTGGGCTGCATCAATTGGATACCCCAGTTGTATTAAAATTTTAACACAACTGGGGTACCTAATTGATGCAGCCCACTGTACCTACCCGTGCTAAATATGCCAGTTATAAAAACTCAACCTATGTGATAAGCGAAACGCAAAAAAAAAAATAAAAACACCAACATCTTGACACATTTTGTTTCCGTCTCACTTCACAATAAACATTTGTAAGGCCTCACTGTAAACGTTATGGGGAACGAGAACAAAAACTTTTTCGTATTTTCATTAAGTGAAGTCGTGGAACGTATAAATTTTAATGATTCCGAACAAGTTGTGCAAGTAATGAGCTTTCAGTTTCAAGCCAGGAATAAAGAAGATACGGAGGTGTGTTCTGTGCTTAGGCCGGCTTCAGCACCAGTGCTGTGCAAACAACCTAGGAAATAGATAGCAATCATAATTTACACTAAGTAAAGCGCCTGTCGGGGTTCGAACCTACCACCTGCAACTCGTAAGTCGTGGCTGTTACCACGGGGCCACCACTGATCTAAAAGATACCAATGAGTTTGATTAATTTCATCGCCGAAAAATTATATTGTGATTGTGTGCGCCAGATTGTGAGCGTCTTGCCCACGTATTATTTATATTACGGGATCGAAGATACCTTTTTACTTTTAATTAGTTATTGAGGACGAAATAAAAAACCACCATTTTTTCTTGCATTTATTTGACAAAAATATAATTTAATGTATTGTGTTGCGTAAATTATTTTGCATAGGTACTATTGTATAGAATCTAGTTCTTCTAACTAAACAGACAGCTGTGCTGCTGGGGAGTTTGTTCCGCTACTTCTTCTTCCCAGCTAAAGCACTAGGAAGTGGTGAAGGGCGGGCGTTTTGTGGGGACTGTCTTACTGTAATTTTGACGTTCAAAAAGTGCTGATTCTCAGCCTAATTTGAATAAAGGACTTTTGATTTTGATATAAACTTTCCTATCTTTTACTTTGACGACAGTCTTGGTTTAAGAAATCAATCAAAATACTATACGTATGCTTTATACACTACATGATTTTGACTAGTGTTTTAGAAGACTTGTCGTAAACAAGTGTCACAACTTGTTTATGGTAAACGTGGGTCTTAATTTACAAGCTTGTCGAGATTCTCATTAATACGACGTGGAGGTGCGCTCACTTACCACATCTCCGACATTTTTAACATCCAAGTTCACAGGCGAGCGATGTTGAAACTCAACGAAGCCGGTGACGAATTACAAAACCTAATAAATATTCAGCGTGATAACGATTGTTAGTCACATTGCGATTTCTTTTGATACACCGCGGTTTGGGAATTTCCTGTTTCGTTTCATTTCTCATATTCATGTGGAATTAATGTGTGTTACTGTCTTAACTATAATATTATAATCGTCTCGCAAAGTTCAAGAAGTTGTTTGTAAAGTACGTGTGAATTTGAATATGAATATGTATGATCTTTGTTTTAAACATGAGGTGAGCAATTGAGTATGCCAGGAATTAGCATAGGTTAAATTGGCATGGTTTTGTTACGTTATTTTATAGCTCGATTTAACAAAAGAAAGGATGATAGGTTTATCACTTTTAACCACTCGTATTGGTAATTACAGAAACAATTAAAAAGCTATTGTGTCTCGCTGATATATACGACATCTCCGCCCTAGGTCCGCGTGGTGAGAGAAGAGGAGGCCTGTGTCCCAGCAGTGGGAACATTATAGGCTGATTATGATCGGTATCCTTTCCCAGGTTATTTGCACAGCTCTGGTACAGTAGCCGGCCTAAGAACAGAACATACCTCCATATCTTCTTTATTCCGGCTTGAAACTGAAAGCTCACGTAAATATCCGTGCATGCCGTGAAGAACTTGATAAGTCCAAAATGTCAATTTTAAAGGGCGGCGATTTTAAAGTTTGACTTTTTCTCCAAAATCCGTTTTTACCTTGAACTCGTCTTTATAGCTTGATCTAAGGATAATTTTATGCAATCTTTCAAATTATTTTACGTATTTTGGTAAAATCATCTGATTTTGGCTGTTATTAGACTTATCAACTTATTCACCAACGACTTATCAACCTATTCCCCATACTTTAGTGCTCAAATCAGTGAAAACATGATTTAATTAAATTCCTAAAAATCAGTTTTTCTGCATAACTGAAATGTCTAAATTGATTTAAGGGTAATTTTATGTGGTTTTTCAAATAAAGTTATTTTTTTCTTTCTAATTATCTTATTATTCATAATAATTGACTTATCAACTCGCGAAAAAAAACTGACTGAAGCTGCTCCCTACATTTTGACGAGTTTGGTGTAGATAAATGTAATGAACAGCTGATTTTTTTTTTAGAGATTTTTTCAGAGTTAGTCCCATAGTGAAAGTTGTTCATATTCATGGGTAGAACACTCTGTGAAAATTTGTCCAACTATTTTGAAATAACCCAAAACCTGAAACTAGTTTGTTTAGAATCGGCAGCAAATTCGAATACAATAATTTTTAATATAAGTAGGTTATTTTTTTTTTTCTAAAAAATTATTATTTGTCATGCCGCGCCCGTAAAAAATTGTCCATCTATTTTATTGGGATCCTTTTTACGAGACCAAGGCGTGAGTTTACGTATGTGTGACTCTTTTGACAAATAAATTCGCCAAATCTCGATCCAAAGCGGTAGGCAGAAACTACAGAACGCCAACTGCTACGATCCTTACACACTCCTTTTGTTTCATTTAATTTCGCTCCGGTTGCGAGTACTACGCATCTGACCTTTCTGAAGAACATCACCAATAAGATCACTTTATGTCCCGGCGTTTCCACTCACATCTGTTTTGTATTTTTTTTTACCTTTTATTAGTCGCCTTTCATTCATCCTCTCAACATGACCAAACTATCTAAGCATTCTCTTTTAAATTTTTGTCACTTCATCTTTTACACCGCACCGCTTCCCTATCACGTCATTCCATCATTCACCTAATAAGTATTATATTATTTATTTACAAATAAGTAGAAACTTGTACTATTTTTGAGAGTAATGGAGAAACACTTCGTAAATACCATCGTTAAGAATTACTGGACTAATCTTATTATATATAGCCAGTAATACCTATTTATACCGAAAGTTCTTTGTATTTTTCTCCGTAATCTTATGAAAACAGCTCTCTTAACCAAACTAAAGTTTAAGAGTATTATCCAGAATTATGGTGGTAGAAATAAAGTTTTTATAACCAATAAAGAAAATACTTTGCAACTAAGTTTGCTTTTGATCTGGAACAAAACAAATCAATATTCAGATAGCTGTGGCACAGGGTCTACGCGATAGCTACGGCGTAGTTGGCACGATGATGTCACCGTAACCCTTGCTACGCTCTCGTAGCAAACATGATTAATCTATACTTAATATTATAAAGAGGTAAAATTTGTATGTAAGTTTGTAAGTTTGTATGTTTGTAAGTTTGTAAGTTTGTATGTAGGGGGTAATCTCCGGAACTAATGATCCAATTCTAAAAATTTTTTCACAAGTAGAAAGCTACATTATTCCTGAGTGCTATAGGCTATAAATTATATTTATATCATGCATATTAGCCGACCTATCACAATTTTTGTCTAACAAGTCGGAAAGAAATACCTCTTTAAACAGACTTTTTTGCATGCGCTACCTAAACGGTTGTTTATAATTGAGAACAATGTATGGCAGTCTGGTCCGTCTTAAATAATTCTACAAAAAAGTCCGCGACACCATATTTATATCTTTTATATTTTATCTTTTATACATCTTTTATTGCTTTAAAAAAGTATTTTTTAGACATACTTACGTTTGGATGATTATTTAAACAACAAAACATTAATCCTTATCAAAATAAGTTACGTTATGATCACAAGGACATCATGGAGATAAGATTTGGCCTTTACAGTATGTCAATTGGTCATACAGTTTCGGAGATAATATAAAATTACTAAAACGCAAAATAACTTTAATTCATACCGGTCGCTCTTGAGCGAACATGTTTAGTGCGGACGTTTTATCAATTTACCTATAGTTGGCGTTGTGCAAATAAGTAATTTTTCTGAATAGCGAGATTTTTCGCGGATTGACGATCCTCTCGATTTATTATTTCAATAATGTCGGTGGAATACAGCGGAAGAGTTTGTTTCTTTGTTAGTTTGTTTGAACGCGCTATCTCTGGAACTACCCCAGTCGGATTTGAAAAAATCTTTTTGCATTTATAACCCAGTTGTTGAGGAGGGCTATAGGCTATATAACATCACGCTAGGGCCCTTAGGAGCTGAGCGCGAAGTAATAGCGCGGGCAGGCGATGCGGAAGGATATAGGCTATTTAACATCACGCTAGGGCCCTTAGGAGCTGAGCGCGAAGTAATAGCGCGGGCAGGAGATGCGGAAGGATATAGGCTATTTAACATCACGCTAGGGCCCTTATGAGCCGAGCGCGAAGTAATAGCGCGGGCAGGCGATGCGGAAGGATATATGCTATTTAACATCACGCTAGGGCCCTTAGGAGCCGAGCGCGAAGTAATAGCGCGGGCAGGCGATGCGGAAGGATATAGGCTATTTAACATCACCTTAGGAGCCGAGCAAAAAGAAAAAATGTCAGAAAGGATGCTTAAGCGCAAACGAAGTAATAGCGCGGGCAGGCGTTGCGATGCGATGCGTCGTTGGGGGACAAGAAATTTCACGCGGACGAAGTCGCGGGCAGAAGCTAGTTAAGCATAAAGAGGAAAGTGTTTTATTCAGAGCTGTATTTACATGTATTATAAAATGGATAATTATTTATTTTTGGATAAAATAATGTCTTGAGTAACGTGATTGACAAATATAGTAGTATCCGTCACCACTGTCATCAGCATCACAGAACCAAACCGCGTGAGTTATTTATAGTAATAAAAGGTATTTTAATTCTCGCCCTTGAAATTCGCCTAATTTCTTGAATACCTCTTCTTGCTCTATTTAAATTCTTAATTCAGCTTTCTGCCCTCTTTCGCTCGATTTCCCACCAGGACTTCATAATAGCAAAGAATACATCTTAACTAACTGTGACTGCGATGTTTGTACGCAAAAAATATCTCAGTCCCTCTGAGCTTAGCTTGGAAGCTATATAACATTTCATTAGCGGTCAGCGAAGACGCTCCGGTTACCGAGGTAATAAATCTTCATTTTTACTAAAGGACAAGTGAAAAGAAAAGAAAAATAGTGAAGGGAATTTGCGTTATGAGCGAATAAACTATTTTGTTAAGGTTTAGGAGCTGCTGTATATCACTTAAGATTAAATGAAACATGGATGAGATTATTGAATTATTTTTTTAATTTATAAGATTTATGGCTTTCCCCAGCAATGGGAATTATATAAATAACTAGCTTGTGCCCGCGGCTTCGCCCGCGTAGATGTCGGAACATATCTCATGGGAATGTTCATGTGGAAAACATAGGGCCGTCCGATATAACTGTGCAAACTCAAATCCCTACGATATATCGTTACCGTGTATAGTAGGCATAAAGCTACCAGTCGGCATGATTTTTTCCGACATCTTCAACAGTCGTCGTCATATTTCAGCCAATTTACACAAAACCATAATGAATTACACTGAATCACTCCGTTCATTGGAGAAAACTGTATGAAAATCCGTTCGGTATTTTGACATTATCGCATTCAAACAGACAGACTTACGCGGCGGGGGGACTTTGTTAATTACTTAAAATTTATTATGCCAGTCACGCTCTAATAACAAATAACTTTTGTCCGAGTGTCCACTCGTTCAAATAATTTCCTCGTAAAAACGTCGAATGAAATAAAGACTAAATGTTACGTCAAGATTCAAAGTATGACTACATTTCCAATCCCTTAAATCTCTTAAAAAGCGGTAGGTTTACAAACATTTGTCAACCCCTATTGTACCCCTTAGGGGACGATTTTTCAAAAACGCTGTACCATATATTTCTTTATTTTGTAAATTTTAAAATAAACCCTATTTTAAAATTTACAAAACTAAAATTTTACCCACTTAGGCGATGATTTTTAAAAAACGCTGATCTGCATATTTCTTTATTGCCTACCAATAGCATAATAATTATCCCTAACATAAGAAATACTGGGTTTCCCTTACAAACTTTCATCCACTTATGTCCTTTCCACGGGATGCTATATAAAGCCTTGCCAAATTTTGTCGAAATCCGTGCAGTTTTGTAAATTTTAAAATCAACCCCTATTTTACCCCCTTAGGGGATGATTTTTCAAAAACGCTGAACCGCATATTTCTTTATTTCCTATCAAAAGCATACATTTTAATTTTCACATCCCTAACTTAAGAAATACTGAGTTTCCCATACAAACTTTCATCCCCTATATCATCCCCTGTAGGATTATTTTTGAAAAAAAAAGTAGCCTATGTCCGTCCCTTGCATACCATCTATAGCCTTGCCAAATTTTATCGAAATCCGTTCGAGGTTTAGGCGTGAAAAGGTAACAGACAGACAGACAGACAGACAGACAGACAGACATACAGACAGACAGACGGAGTTACTTTCGAATTTATAATATTAGTATGGATTTTTCAGTGCGTGTGTGAGTTTTGTCGAGATTTTACTTGACTTAAAAAAAGTAAAAAAACTAAACTACTACTGACTTTAGTAAAATCTAAAGGTAAAGGTAGGTATCCCTACGTAATTTAAGTCAAGTAAAATCTCCACAAAACTCATACACGCACTGCAAAACTATTTTTATAATTTTTCCATTCTTACATTTTACAAGAAATACACCATAATGCATCCTATCATTTCAATTTAATTTAATTTCCTGACATGAACTGGCATGTCATGAAATTATGATGTTTGGTTGTTATTTTAAAAGCAATAATAATTTATACCAAAACTAGCTGACCCGACAGACGTCCCAATTTCAATATTCCCATATAAAATCCATTTTCAATTTTCCAGAATTTTCCAATTTTCCCGGCAACTTTTCCAATTTTTCTCATCGTTTAAACCTTCCCTGGACTACGTCAAACATTTCAAAACCAAAATCAGCTAAATCGGCCCAGCCGTTCTTGAGTTATAAAATTACAACGAAAAGTGGCATTGATTTTTATAGATATTGATTCCGGACAAAAAAACCATTTGGTTATTATGGCTTTACCTTTGTTCGCAAAGCTATACATATGTGTAAAAAATTAAATAGCCTTTTTGTCCATATTTAATAACATGGGTAGGGGCTGCTCCGGTTACCATACCGACTAAATCACCAAAAGTTTAAATAGGTACCATTTAAAGCGGTCAACGTTGCATGTACGTTTTGTATTTATGGATATAGTTAGGTTGATATAAAATAATACCTCCTTAATATATGTTAATCAAGAATTTCCCAAAGCCATAACAACCTTTATAAATCCACGAAAGCATAAAACGCACAACCAGAACTTTAATAAGCATCCGTCTTCATGCCTCCCTTAACATAAGCAAGTCTGCCTCAAAGCAAAATGCATCGCTGTAATCCTCATATTATTACAGCGATTCAAGTTTCAGAGATCAACAACACATAATAAGTTTAATGTAACATATAAAACGGTGGAATCCTAACAGTAGCAGTGCAAAGTGCTGCAGAGCTTTGCAGCCTTAACCCATAGAATTGCGGTTTAGCCGCAGAATTGCAGCTTTAAACGCCTTAGCCGAAATGCGGCTGTTTCGAACTCTGTTCAGAATTCGGATAGTTGGCACCCCTGATCCCAACATAGCGACCGAGGCGCTAATTGACGAGCGACTCCCTTTTACACTTTTGTATGAATTGTTAACTGCTGCAACAGCTATTAGGCTTACGACCATTGCATTTCCATTCGTATGCATTATGGTGAACTTTGTATTTTCATTTCGCTCTTTGTTTATGCGTTGAATTAGTATTCGTTTTTCATACTTTTATGAATTTTCAGTATTTGAAATCTCAGTGAAATATCCATTTTTATTTTCAGGCGACACAGGCCCATAGAAAAATACTTAACCTAAACATACATATTTGTATTTTTAGCAAAACTTGTGTTAATAAATAAGGCTTAAGACTATGTTAGTAGTACCTACTTTCTGCTGTCTTGTGATACTTGCGCGTGGAAGCGACGGAACACCACGTCCTGAGGCCAAAAGTCGATATGTGTCTACTGTCTATATTTACTGCTTCCACCCTCACAATATTTTATTTATAATATAATAAATTTGATTTTGCTTTCAAACTTTACTAATTAAAAGGTAAATAAAGGTAATGTATTTAATATAACGACGAACTTCAAGCTTCCGTGAACTCAAACATAATTATTTTCAAAAACACTTACACGTGCGTATCCAACCCTTCTTCTGTGGAGCCTTTAATACGTTGAAGTTTAATTATATTCGTACAACACAGGTACTGTGAATCGAAAGTTGAAGGAGGACCAACTTTTATGACGCTGCGAACCGGCTTGGTCTATGAAGGATTACCCGGAGAACTTACTAGCTTACAGTATGAATTAGACAAGCTTTTACAAAAATATTTTACTTACAGATATGTTTTCTTAGTTTATTTTTAGTTAAGTTAAGTATGTTAAAATTATAAGTCGTAAAAGCTTGTCAAAGTCATAAATTATTTATCTTCTTGTATTATGATTGTAGTCAATGCAAAATCAAATATAATGATTTATTTGCTTGAATACGGGTAACATAAATAACAAAGTTCTTTAAACCATGTAAGGTAGGACACCTTAACAGGAGGCAAATATCTAATAGTAATTTATATCTTCCATCCTAGCAGCTGTCATTTTAGTGTTAATTGTCTTTCTTGTCATATATTATTTCACACGATTTGATTATAAGTCGTGGCATGTAACAGTTATTAATTTATCAAAATAGTGCTTTGTGTAATGTTTTTTACTTATCGATACACGGAAAATAATCAAGTCATTTTTATTTGTGGTTCAACATAATAAATATCAGCCAGTATATACCAACAAAAACTATACTTTTACTGTTTTTTGCTGCAGTGTATTACTCATCGTTAGTACCGGTGACTCATGACAGTACAATCACATAATGATAACATGAATATTGGGCCCATCTGTTTATTGTTTAATATTATATTAACCCGTATAGTCCACTAATTAAAACATTATTGTATCTAACACAAATTGGTGATAGCAGTAGGTACATAAACAATTAAAAAATGTTCATGCCGTTTTACGTAAGACTCAAACTCAAAGCACTTTTGAACTGTCATGGAGTACTAGGTACCTGTGTAGAAGAATGGGCATGAAACTCCATGGACACTCTTTTTAACCACAAAAAAAACCGGTCAAGTGCGAGTCGGACTCGCGCACGAAGGGTTCCGTACCATATTATTTGTTTAAGTATCGCAAAGATTAATGAGTTCTAGACGATGACACCCCACATGCTAGATTAAAATTTTTATTTTTTTTTCAAAATGAAAAGTTTATTGTATGGGGACCGACCCCTTACATTTTGCTTTATTTTTATTATATGTTGTTATAGCCGTAATAGACAGCGGAGGCTTAGTAAGTTTGTACTGGACTGTACGTGGTTGTCTGATTTCATGGATTTTAATTTTCTTGCGCGGAACCCTAATTATTTTTCTAAAATAAAAATAGCCTAAGTTACTCCTTAAAACATCAGCTATATGCCGTCAAAATCGGTGAAAATTCGTTTGACAAGTTTCCTAACTTGACTCAAAGTACCATTTTTTTAATCGGACTGCGCTTTAAAATTCTTCTGTACAAACTTTAACATCCCTAAACCTCATTTCAGGCGTAGTTTTGAAAAACTAATAATGACAAACATTATTACTTACTTATGCAAGTATTTGTGCTAAGTTTCAAGTTCATTAACCAAATTAATAAGATTTTTCATATAAACTGTATCTCGGTTTTCACGAACACAGATAAAGAATTTCAAAAATCGTCTGGTATGTTTCCATAACTTGACTCAAACATTATTTAAACCAATTTTCGAGTTAATCAAGCCCCAAATAAAATCCTCCGCTATAAAATTAACTTTTCACCCCTTAGGGGTAGATTTTTGGAAAACCCTGATACACGTTAGACTTAATTTTTGGTCTCAAGTATAAAAACTGAGTTTTGAGTTAATCGGACCGCGTGTTAAAGTTCCTCCATACAAACTTTGACACCCCCAATCCCTCCTTAGGGGGTAGTGTAGGAAAACTACAAATGATAAACTTTATAATTTACTTAGATGAATATTCGTGCTAAGTTTCAAGTTTATTAACTCAAGGGATAGGATTTTTCATACAAACTTTCATGCCCTATTTTACCCCCTTAGGGATGGAATTTCCAAAAATCCTTTCTTAGTGGATGTTTACACTATATAAGGTATCTATGTGCAAAATTTCAAGTCTCTAGGTCCATTGGTTTGGGCTGTGCGTTGATATATTAGTCAGTGACTCAGTCAGGACTTTGATTTTTTTATATATATAGATTTACCATGTTATTTTAAGACCACAGACTTCGTATAGGTTTTCCTGTAATCTACAGGTATAGAACTATTTTCTACATTTTTTTCAAAAGTTTAGGCTCAGTAGTTTCGGAGATAAGTGGGGGGGAATGGTCAATTTTCGTCAATTTTCTTAAATAACTTTAAAACAATATATTTTAAAATTATAAAAAAAATATATTTGAGACCCTCATTTCATTTGATATGTCATACGGTACAGTTTACAAAACTTTTTTTTTTAATTTTCTTATTTTCCCCCTAAAAGTGACTCTCATATTCAAAATTCATATATTTACTTTAGCTGTACGTGTTTCGGTCACAGAAATCCATATGTGTACCAAATTTGAACTTAATCGGTCCATAAGATTCGGAGCAAATTGGCTGTGACAGACGGACAGACAGACACACGAGTACCTCAAAAGGAAAAAACGGAACCCTTATAGGATATAAGGGTTCCGTTTTTTCCTTTTGAGGTACGGAACCCTAAAAAAGGAGGACGTTTATTACTGCCCATCTGACTTTCACAACTCAGTTACTGGATAATAGAAACCTGTTGGTAAGACTGGTTGTTAGACTTTAGGCTTTCTGACTAACGACTATGAAATATCTACAAATTGACAGTCGGGACTAGGGTCTTAACGTGCCTTCCGATTAACGTAGGGGCCTCGGTATATATAGATGCTCACCCATACACGGACCGACCTCGGCAAGCGTAGCTTAACCTGATCGATCGACCCGTGCAGCTGTTATTACTTAGCCACGAGCCCCTCACAAATTCTGCGCTCTATAACTTGTAATTCCTACTCCTAGATTACAGCTAGGCGTTGAGATTACCCCCGTCTAATTTCCACTGGCTTCCAGTTTATTCTTTGAAGCTATAAATTGCTAGTTTGTGGTATAAATTACATTGCTTGTACAAGTTATTTTGTTAGTGGTTTTGAAAAATTGTTGCCGTCGAGAATTAAGATACCTTATTGAATTAATGTTTCATAAACTATAAGCTTCAATGGGGTTAAAAGAGTTATGAACTATTGCATATTATACTTTAATATTGTGGGTTATACCAGATAATATAATTTATAGAGTTTTGTTTGTATTAAAGCTAATTCTGATCTCGAGACTGCCACGTTGGTGTAGTGGTCGCAAGTGCTACTGCTGAGCATGAGGTCCTGGGTTCGATATCCAACTTTGGTAAACGTCACCCGCGTCGGGGCCCCTCGCCGCGCTGCCGTTGTATACATGCTACTCAATATTTTGTCATGGCTCCTGTAACCAACGCCATCTAAACAAAATATTAGGAATTTCAATGGTTTTCTGTCAATATAAGAACGATGGCTTTACCTGCATTCAAAAAAATAAAACAGACAAAAAATCTAGGACCCAATTTTGGCATTTTAGATTTTTTGTTCCGGTCCAAACGGTGGCACTGTTCACGCGAATGGCTATTTATCACATTGGTGAAATTTGTGTGTACTATAGGTACACCTCTGCCCAACCCTTCGGGGTAACAAGGCGTGATGTTATGTTTATGTTATGTAAAGGTAATTCCTATGTTGACCACATGTAAAAACTTTTCTTCGTGCGTAAAATACGCGTGAATACTCCACCAAATAAATTAAAATAATACCTTAGACATTGTATTTAGTCTGACAGACTATTCACCACCAAATACTGAAATATTTCATGTTACAAGTCCAATTTTACGTAAAGAAAATTATGCTTTTCGGTTCTGTTTCGGATAATAAACGTACATTATTTGGCAATTCGGTCACGTCTTTGTTGTCTTACAAACGAAGCAAGCCGACAGCGGCTTTGTGCCTACTGTCTTAACCCAAGGTTTAAGACGGTAAAGATATACCTACAGTAAAATATGAACCCACCTTTATTTTACGTGAAGACTGATTATAAGGTATATCAGACGGTAGGCTCTAATATTCGTTCTGCGTATCCTAAAGGCCGCTTAGTTTAACAATATCTGGACAGGAAAAACCGGCCAAGTGCGTCTCGGACCACGCACAACTAAGGGTTCCGTAGTTGAAAAGAATTTATCCCAAACATAAACTTAGCATTGTAATCGCAAAAAAAAAATTTTTACTTCATAAAATTACAAATTAACAATTTTAGAACATTTTCCTTTACTAGTGCTGTGAGACCTTGCTTCTTGCTAAATTTCAAAAATAATTCTTAGTCAACGGGATATATGAAAATATGTCGCATAAATGGCCAAATTTTCTTATTGCCTTGACTTAGAAGCTTGATTTTTTAGAGCTTCTAGGCACAGTCGCTTGGAGCTACGTGTTTGATATTAATTTCAATTTGATACCTCCAGGCGTTCCTGATAAAAGGGTTCTTGACAGCCTTAGAATTACAAATGATCAATTTTCGCACTTTTTTCTTTACTTTTGCTAACACCTTGCTTCTTGCTTAGAACTCCAAGGGACCATAGACCTACGTATTTAATATTAATTTCAACTTGGTACCTTCACGCGTTCCTGAGATCTTGACAGACTGACTGACAGAGAAACAGACAGACGAACAATGAAGTGATCTTAGAAGGGTTCCATTTTTCCTTTTGAGGTACGGAACCGTAAAAAAGATACTAATTTGGAATGCTTTTATTTGACAAATTTATCCACCCAACGAATGTGATAATTATTTACAGAGTCGTTTTATTTTGATTTTCTTTAATCTGCTCCAAAAGCAGAACACAGCAAAACAATAGCTAACCTAACCCAACGTTTCATTAATTTGAGTTTTCATTGGCATAATTGTTTCAGTTGTTTTCATAATTTATAAACAGTTAAAAACAACATTTTCAATTTAAACAATTGAATATTATTAACTGTCAGACTAATAATAACAAAACTTTACTTGAATTTCTGCGACTTGCGCATTCAATTAGAAGGTAGATTATTATAAATTACATAGGTAAAGTTTAGTGTTAAAGGGTCAACCCTGCTAGGTAAACATTAAATATGAATCTACATGCATTAGGCATGACTAATCAGCTAAAACAAGATAAAAGTGACATTCTTTAACTAAATGATGTGCGAGTTAATCAACATTTGATACGTAAGCGCGTTGAGTGCGAGTGGTCTACCCTTTTCAAGGCCCCGACTTAATGGCGAGCGCTGACATTTTAGAAAAGGGTCACTAATTTATCTAAACACTGTTCGTTGTAACTTGGCCTTAATTATAGTTTAACTTATTTGCGGCAGCTGCCCGCTGTCCGCGTGTACGCATTCAACAATTTCTGTAATTAAGTGCTAAATAACAATAGTTTTGTAACTTCAACTTACAACTTACAAGTTGACTATAGTTTTTAGTGAAGGGTTGTTCCACTGTTCCCTCGCTTGTGTTTGATAGCACCGCTAAGTAAATAGTTGCGATTTGTTGCGGGATCTAAAAGCCGTTGGTATACGAGAACTTAGTGTCAATTCATCTTGTGGTGCCGATACCAGTTCGGAGGCAACACGTTCCCACTACGATTAAATTGTTAATTCCTAGAGTACCTGCGAGAAATTTACTGTGACTTCAGCAAATAACATACGGGTACTTCGCTGTTGGTGCTTTGATCTTAGAATAAATGATCGTATAACATGTCGGAACATCTAAGCTCGTTCACCAACGTATTAAAGCTAAGCAGATCACATCACCGCGCTATAATAACTATAAACAAGCGCCTTACTGCAGCGGGAGCGAACGTGCGAGGGGTGAGTTTGCGTCGAGATGACACGTCGTTAAAGGTGGGACAATTTATTGCTAAGCAGACGAAGTGATAAATGGGTGACGACCACGATCTACACTCGTGTCAAACTCGTGAACGTGTTGTGGGTGTTGAATAAGTCATATAGTCACGGGAAATTATTATTATAGTTGGGTAGGTACTTTAACGATTTTTTTCAGAAAAAATTGTTTAAAATTGTATCACAATTTCTTGATAAAATAAAAATATCAAAAGTAAGTTTTTTTTAGTTTCTTTCCAAGAACATAATTTGTACACCTTTTTCAGATTTTTTTTTCTACGATTTTTAAGTTTAGGTAGTCTTAACGACTTTTTTCAGAAAAATTTGTTTAAAATTGTATCACAATTTCTTGATAAAGTAAAAATACACAAGTAGTTTTTAGTTTCTTTCCAAGAACATAATTTATGCACCTTTTTCAGATTTTTTTTCTACGATTTTTAAGTTTAGTTTCTTTAGAGTTATAAAACTTTTGGCAACTTTACTTTCCTTGCAAATAATCTTAAAAACGACGTAAAATGAGCTGTAGATATCTTTAAAATATAAGCGTTCCAAAAATAAAACACATATTTATCGACGTTCAACACGCCCAACACAAAAAAGAGTCCTAAGCACCTAATTCTCTTCACACAATTTTTCACACAAAAACACCGCCCGCCCCATAGATTTACATAGTGTAGATTTGGAGACGGGACCAAGTCATTCCCTGGGGACCAATCGAGGCTAAGCCGCGGACGGTCGCCCTGCACACCGGTGATAGTGAAAAAAAGCCAGTCTCCGTGTAAAGGCTGTGTACTTTGGTGTTCGTTTGATTAAAGTGCCGCGCTCTCCGTGAATTTCAAATGGCTCGTGAATTTTTTGAAACTTATCCTTTGCAAATGTTTGGACGATCCTTGTGATGTAACGGTTGGAATAACATGGAGTTTGGACGTTGTAATTTCCTTAATAGGATTCAGCTGTATTTTTTTCGTTTTTTTTTGTATCATAATGGCTTAAAAATGTATTGCTATTCAGGATTATTTGTGAAGGAAATCTGTTTTCTTAAATGCCACATATATTTTGTTACTAACTTACAGTCAAGTCCATCTACCCTAATCAGATCACAACTATCTTCAGACAAACCAAAATTTTCAGAGCAACTTCCCGTTGTTGTAACTACAAGACTGCGGACCGTGTTACCGCGCAGGCAATTATAAAACACCGTCAACTTCCACATAAACAGTTGCCCTAACAAGCTTGTCCGACGCAATTTGTAGTAATCCGGTAACAGATAGGAGAAAAGTTGAACCATAGAGTAAGAATTATATTATTAACAAACAGACCTACATCGATTTGCCTTCAAATTTTATAACCGTTTTCATTGCGTGTGTGTGTGTGGCCTTCTTCAAAGGCACAACTAGAATGTTCATTGTCTACGCCGTTTGGTTAGTGTTGGGAAATGCCACGTGGAAGTTGCGGCGTCTCCTACCTACGACAAGCAAGCAATTCCTTGCTTGAAAGATGACTCCAAACGTCGAAAAGAATTAATGTTAATTGAAATAAACATTATTATTTTATTATTATAGAAAAAAAAAATTAATGATTACAATTTCAATATTTAGTTGAAATTGCATTTCCGCCAAAAACTAGAAGCCAGCTGTGAATAATCATCATATAATAAGCATAGGCACATTAACAGACATGCATAGCCAATTAATAATTATCATAATTATGGTATTTGTATATTTTACTGTTTGTGTACAGTTTTGGGTCTGCTGATTTTCAAGCCAAGATTCTCTAGCTTGTGTTGCCATTTCTCCAATCTGCTCTGGATCTCGGGTCCATTTTCGCCGACATTTTATAATACAGTCCAGATAATCTTGCAGCGTACGTTAGACGAACTGCGCTCGATCATCGACAAAATATCGACAAGGGTGCATATACCTACTTGATTTTTGACAATAGAAAATCGAGTAAACAACAGAAGATCGACATCGAATTTTTTGTCGTTCGCCGCTGTGGATCTTTTTTGTGGATCGATAAAAAAGAGACGTTTTGCGCCTGAGCCAAATCAACAAGCGGTGCTCAATTTTAACCTTGATCAATCATTAATAGGTGTCAAGCAAATCTGTAAGTAGCCGACAGATCTTATTGAGCGTCCAGCATATCGAGCGATAATGACGAATAATTTTGGCTTGGACAAGCGCAGTTCGCAGTGGTACTTAGTTGTTTATTTCGGCATCATCGGTGCATGCACAAAAAAAAAGCATAATCGGTACAATATGAGTTTCACTTCTACAAATATTTCTTCTTCTATGATTGTACGCAGTGTTTGGACGGCAAGTTGGAAGTGGGTTGTCCAGGAGGTGGAAAGATACACTACGTTGATAACAGTCCCTTTTATCTGGTTTGAAGGGTGTATACTGTTGTGTTTTTATACTAGGGCACCATGTGTGCAACTTTCTGTTTTAAGTGTGTCAGCAAGTTCACTCTTTAATGCTCAAGCTGTATATTGTAATAGAGGGAAATATTTAACTGAACCTCTGTAAACTTTTTGCGCTTCAAATGATGTACACTTTTTTAATAATTGAGCCTCTTTTTAATTTTCTGGCCCCAATTAAACGGGTTAAGTTAGGTTGGAACTGTTAGGAGCGACGGACTCAGGGACATCCATCGCCCCGAATTCCACAGGACCCGAGATGGTGACGCGTTGTGTTCCACGCACGCCTCTCTAAGACGTAACGGGGGAGTTCAACACCTCACTACCCCCTATGGGACCCGCCCAGCGCGGGCCTTCACCAGTCCAGGGCAGCGGAAGTCACATTCACACCCTCAACCTCCGAAGCAGGTGTACGAGGGAACAACGGGGTGGTTTTAGTCAGTAAGAGTCTGACAGACCCCTCTGCCCACGCCAGGGCGAAGGACATCCAAGAGGATTTCCACCCCGATAAAAAAAAATGGTGGGAACTGTAACCAACCACGCGCGAGTCGGCTAGCGCTACATCCAACTTGGTCGCAGTTACTTGACAGTTTAAGTATTTTTAGGACCCTAAAATAGGAAATAATTGAGGATCACAAAAAGAGGAGCAAACATTACAGGGTGTATCAGTAAGGTGTGGTCAAATTTAAAAGTGTGGTACAGACCATCAAACTGAACTTTCTCCACGGGACCAACATCGTAATCGACAAAAAATTATCAGCCGTCCCATACATTTGGTCGAGTAGGTATTGAAGCTTTGTATGGGACTAAACAAGCAACTAAAAGAAAAAGTCCGAAAATTGTTAATTTGTAATTTTATCACCTAAAAAAATTTTTTTTTGGGATTCAATGTTAATTTTGTTTTTGGGATAAATTCCTTTCAACTACGGGACCCTTCATTGTGCGTGGTCTGACAAGCACTTGGACGATTTTTTTTTTTACTAACCATTTTAACCATATCGCAAATAATTCGTTCTTGAAAGGACAATACTCACTCTCGCTCCCACTCTTAAGAATTACTTAGATTTAAATAGGCATGTATTTAATCGAACATCTGATTAATAATTGCCTTTTTGCGCTCCTAAAAATATGATTGAACAAAGACAGAAATTAAAGTTATGTTTCACTTTGTAGTGTTTTTTTGGAAGTAGATTTTTTTTTTTTTTGTAAAAATGATTTTATTTTTCACTTTTTAGTTGTGGTTCCTACCCCGCACTAATTGGTATACCACTAGTTGCTATGTAAACAACAGTGTCATGGAGACGTATTATAAATAACATCGTCAAAATACACAAAGTGGATTAAATACGTTGTATTATCGAAGCTAACTCAAAACTACTCAAGCTTATGTACTTTAACAATGATCGAAGCCTGCAATTAAATATCTTTGTTTAATACTCTTTGAAGTCCGGCGCACCTTGGGATCCGCTATCATTTTAGTGACTAGCGAGCACGCGTGGGGCTATTCAATATTCTTACAGTTAGTTTCTAAACGAGAGAAGCAGTAGTAGGGCTTAAGGCGACGCTATCTGACTTTTGATGATTTTAAACTGAAGATCACGTCTATACGAGTAGTGTTAATGATTTGGAAAAAAAATATGTTAAATTAGAGCATTTTCTTAATAACTTAATATGTAAATATTTTAGATTATGTTTATATTAAATATTGTAATTAATTTGTAAAGTTATGTCTAACGCAGATAAAAAACTGAGAATCACGCAAAAACTGTCAGGCGTATTTTTATGAAACCTTCACCATTTTAAAGGTAATTTAATTATTTATCTTTTAGTATACGTGTTTTATTAAAATGCCTTTTGTTTTATGTATAATAAATTAATAATGCGTCTAATTTGGGACAGCGCTCCTTGATGGGCGAGTCCTATTACTGGCTGGACGTACGACGCGTTGCGTGAGCTCAGCACAGAACGCACAAGCTAACCACTCAAGGTCATTGGCGTATAGTTCCGCCTTAACGTCAAAATGGATTTGCTAGAATTTTAACTTTAAACTAGACCATTATTAGAACATGAACATACTCACGCTTTCTCCCCTTGGGGTTACGCAGAAACTACTTCACAAATCTGGTCATACACGCACGCCCCGGTTGCGAGTACTACGCACTTGACCTTTCTAAAGAATATAACCGATAAGGGCTACATGTCCTTCTAGGGCATTTCCAAACACATCTTCCCTGTAAATACCTTCTGTTAGTCACCTTTCATTCAACCTCTTAACATGAACAAACCATAGCATACTCTTTTCATTTTTTGTCACTACATAAGTAGGTATTCTTTAAAACTGCAAAGTACAAAGTACTTACATCATTCCTCAGCCACATTCTTACTTACACAACATATGCTTTGCAAGGAACGCATATCTACAGCACATCGCATTTCTAGAACATGAAGTAGGTACTAAACTTGTCTTCCAAAAAAACGAAAAACGAAGTCGCGGAGCGCGTCTTGTTTTACAATAACATTCGATATCGCTCGCGTATTGCTATTTCCAATATCACTTGAAAGTTTTTCGTTATCTTTCCTCTCACAAAGGCGTAAAGGGAAAAAGGTATGACACACACACACACTGCATTCCAAAAATAGAGCCGATACTATCAACATTCCTTCTTATCTAATATCGGGACGCGAAAATAATCTGATACAAGAAAATAAACTGCCGGGTAACGGAGCTGTGTTACTGCTTTACTTTGATATAAATATTGTATGTAGGTAGGTACACTACAGAAGCTCGTGGCTTATATAACAGCCGCACGGGTCTATCCATCAGGTTAAGCTACGCTTCCCGGGGTTGTTCCATCGATGGGTGACCTTCTTTACATACCGGGACTCCTCCGTGCCTTGGAAAGCACGTTAAGCCGTTGGTCCCGGCTGTCATTCGTGGATCTTTGACAGTCATTACGGGTCGTCAGGAGACCGAAAGTCTGACAACCAGTCTTACCAAGGGGCGACTTTATTGTACGCACGGCTACAGATCAAGCTATACATTTCCAGTATAAGCTGATCTCGCAATTCGCTCTCGTATTGGATTTCCTTACAATAATTGGTCAGTGTAAACTGAAAATGTATAGCGTGATGTGTAGCCGTGTGTACATGCAATTTTATTGTACGTGCTGTTTACACCTATACCAGTTTTGAACGGCAACTAACTTGCCCATATCGTACAAAAATATTGTACGTGTTGTTTAGACGATGCCAGTTAATTGCCCTTCAATTTTATAGAATGCTACAGGCAATAATCTTGCACTGTGTAAATGGATCTTTAAGGACAAACAAGAACCATTCAAATCGGACAATCTGAACTAAGCCTTAAAGAGTAGCCTCGGCATTATCATGAAAGTGATCACTTGATCACTTTTGATAAGTGCGCCGCCCTACAGGATTACTGTCACAAGAGCTTACAAAGTTGTGTTTTATTGTGATCTACATTTCTTTTCCGCTTTATTCGATTAGGTTCTTATAAGCTTGAGATTGTGGTTTGATAATAATGTTATTATCCTTGAGTCGTAGATAATAGAGCCAAATAAACAGTAAAGGATCGTTTAGAGATACAACATAGTATGTGAATTATATTTCGATTATATTATAGGTACTCTAATCTGGTCACAAGGCAAGGATTTCAAGTATGAATTGAAACTTAAATGATCGATTATGTTATATAAAAATAAGCAAAAGTATTTAAATATCTCCCAAAAACTTCTTGGAAATCCTTTTCAGCAGAATCTGGCCGAAATATTTAGCATATTCTTAATTTAAATTTAACGCAAAAGGAAATTCCGTAAACAGTCCTTTATGAAAATCTTTTTTTAAAGATAAAAAAATGCGCTGGGTCCTGGCAGATAAAACCGGAGTCGCCATGAAAAGGTTAATGCAGCGAAACCTGCCGACAATCGCACTCCAGGGGCGGTAGGGTTGGATCCTATAATCTGATATTTCACACCGCCAGCGAAGAGCCAGGTATCAGATGATAACTAATCTCGTTTTATGGTTTAAAAGAGCAATGTTGAATTATGGAAAATTCAAACCTTATGATATTATGAAATATTTGTATTCGTTGCTATAATATATTTCTAATGAATGGACCCTTTTATATCACTTGATAAATATAAGACCCGGGAAGATAGCGAAGGAAATAATTCTTCAGAAATATGACTAAACATCCTGTAGGGCCGGCTTTCGTACTATAATATAATACACATATGTACCCCGTTTAGGGGTAGAATGACAAATAACCGTTACTGGCCTTCGCAATGATCTTGGAAGACCTACACTCTAATTGCGTAACGCAATATCAATCGGAATTTGAATCATTTTGAAGCAAATGACTAATACATTACTTCATATGTTTGAAAAATGTGTCTGCTTGACAACGTAAATAACGCAATAAATGTTGTTGAACTGTAAAATGAAACCAATTCCGATCGATAGTGTGTTACGCAATTAGGGTGGTGTTGGTGCAAAAATAAGCAGGAGCGAGCAACTACTTACATATTAACCTAAACTACTTATTAAGCCAAAACCAAACCAAACCTAATTATTCCAAATGTCGACTTAAGGTCCTCGCGACGCGACTCCAATAGAACAATTTCTATGAAAACTTCATGGAACTTGTTCTACCAGAATCGCGTTGCACCGATGTGTCGCGCCTGTCTGCAGGAACCTTAAGACATCGATCATAGAACAAGTGTAAAAAATTGATGATGAACCAGTAAAAATAAATAAATCAATTTCATCTACTCTTGCCAAATATCATTATAGCTACCTACATAATAATAACTGGTAGATCACAATCCCGCACATTGAAATATAAATACAAACCTCAGACTGGAGCAAGTAAACTTAATCAATCTTCCACTGACAAAAGTTTAGGTAATAACGTGCCCCTTTCGTTTCTTCTCGGTTGCAAATTACTCGCCTGCTCTTGCCAACACTAAGGAAACTTTCACTGAATCGAAATTAAATTGCTAATTTTGCTACTAACCCCAGAATTTGTTATCGATCGCTTCTTTCAAAGTCTCTCAATGCCAACGAAAAGCTGAATTAATTTGAATTTGTCCGGGTCATTCAAATTACACATTAACTTGCCAAATGAGTTTCTGTTTTGAAACGCTCCATGTATACTCGTTACAAAGCTTATATATCATGTAGCTCGTTTCGGCTTCGCGGTTGTTTTGTGATAGGAATGAATACTAAAATCGTTTAGGTACCTACACATAAATTGTTTTATTAAATGTTAGATTTTTGTTGTTTTGTTTTTGCAGTTCTTTACAAGGATTCTTTCAGATCAATCGGTAGAAAACATTAAAATTAATCGCTAATAAGCAATTTTTTATACATATTTCGTTATTCGGACAACAAAGACCCATAATGTTAGTAATACCTTATAGCTAGTGTTAGTAATTAATAATATTATTAGTACAGTAAGAGGTCATTCCATAGGGTTAGAAGCATTTTGCACAGAAGATGACCCAGTAAAGTACAAGTTTATCACTTGATATAATGTAATACAATTAATTCCAAACTTTAGCTAACTGCCGCTACAAAAATATAAAAATAATGTAATCTCAAAAATGAAAATCTCTCAATAAACTTAATAATTCACATCACGATTTTTGCCAATAACGACAGAAACCCAAGAAAAGTAAACCAAGAAATATTAGCAAAATATTTGTCCCGACGAGGACTTCGTAACTCGAAAAGAATCATCTGATATTGGCTTATAATATCAAAAACTTCACGTTAAATTTCGTATCCAATATAAACCGCGGTGAAAGTTGAAAACGGCAAGTTCGGGAGGCACTTATCTCAAAGTTTTCGGGGACACGAGGCACTTTAACGTTGGATTATTTATTATCATATCATGGGGCGAGATGAGTGGCTAAATTGTGTGATGACGTGTGAGGTAACATGAAAAGACGATGAAGTGGCCCTTTGAGCAGCAAGTCCGGCTCGCCGACCCATCTCAAAGGCGCGCTCTGCCTAATGGCTTGTGTCGATGTGTTATCCGCGCGCACGCCCCACTACACTAAAAAGACGCTAGTTTACAACGTCTTTGGTGCCTCAAAGCGTAATGGCTTTATCTAACGGTTACTATGTCTGAAATAAAACGCCATGTCAAGATCTTTGAAGTCTCTCTTCGGAAAACTTTAGGGTAACCTCTTCAGAGAGCGATGTTTCAAAGCAAAAGTTAACTAATATAATATATCAATAACACTCAAACATCCACGTCCCCAACGTGAGCTATAAAACAAGATTCTCCTAACATATTACGTAGAAAACTTACACCCACTAACCCAGAGATTACGGATAAGAAACTTACGTAGGTACGCCCAACAACTTTAATATTAGGGAAAATTGTAATAAAGCATCGCCAGATAAACGAGGAGTTTGTGCGGTAATCCTCATTCTGGCGACAGCAGGAACGCCGCCGAAGTGCGACGGTACATAATCACCGGCGCTTTGCACAGAATATATTAATTGATAACGTTGGGTCACAACGCGACGAGCTCATAACTCATCAAAACGGTCATATTTCACCGCTGAACAACTTTAATTTAACACTCATTATCACAGTTGGTTTGTAATTACATTGAGCTCCATACACGACGTAGCAATTTTATAACCTCTGGGAGCAACGGAATTATTGATGAGCCTGTTACAGACGTGCCCGAAAATTAATTTCGCTATTCTAAAAGGGTAATAAATCATGATCTTGAATGCTAAAAGCTAAGTTCAATTCACGTTACAAAAGTTATATTTTCAAGGTCTTAAAATGAGTTCGTAGGTACTCATTCCAATTTGTAACAAAAACCGCCCAAATCTAAATAAATTCTCTGGTGTAGAATGTACAGCAAAAATTTTCCTTTACCAACGACTATCTCATAATGAAATAACGGTAGATATATGGAGACAGCAAATAAATATAAAAAATCGATAAAATCATTGCTTTCCAGTACAAAAAATGGTAAAATGCAACAATAAACAAACATAGTAACAGTACCGTTACGAGTTTCGCGTATATCATAAAATGCGCCATATTTCATCGTTGAAATTTCATTTAGCACTCATTACCCGGTGCAGGTTAGTTCGCAGTTTCAACGTACCTAGGTATGTTTAATTTGTAGAGCAAGTAACCCGAGGGAAAATGATTTAATCCTATTTGTTTTATGTGCCTTTGTTTACGTTCGTTGGCTGTTATGTACCATTTTACGTTAACACTGAGTAATGCGAATGTGTCCTAGGATATGTACGGGGTCCTGACAGGTGTATGCATGAAACCTCGCAAGAGCATAATAATGTGTACCGTATTCTCTAACATTATGACTAGAGGTACATAACTTTGATGAATTTAAGCGCTTGTTAATAGTAGTTGTCTTCATTTAATTTTCTGTCTGGTTCTTTCATCTAAGTTTTTTTAAGCCATTGTAAGTTTCATACACTGACCTTATTGGTGATGGTTTTCAGAAAAGTCAGGTGCGTAGTACTCGTAACCGGCGTGCGTATATGACTAGATGCATGAACGTAAACAAAGCAATATGAGTATGTTAGGATCGTAGCAGGT
The DNA here is from genome assembly GCA_905163495.3 of Cosmia trapezina. Taxonomy (NCBI): domain Eukaryota; kingdom Metazoa; phylum Arthropoda; class Insecta; order Lepidoptera; family Noctuidae; genus Cosmia; species Cosmia trapezina. The sequence continues at coordinate 11,687,179 of LR991030.1, forward strand.
GGCGTTCTCTAGTTTCTGCCCACCCCCATGGGAAAACGGCGTGAGTTTATGTATGTATGTGTTGTAGGCTTAGCAGCAGAATATGTATTATATTATCAGAATTTTACGCCAAAGTCAAGTAAGTATCTTTGTTTATTGTTAAGAACTATGCTTCCTGCTATGTCATAATAAGTATCCAATACGGAAAAGCCACTATCACCCAAAGCTAATTCGTCAGCAAATCATAAGATCCGATTGCATGACTTGCACGGACGTGTTCAAACAATGAGTCGCAATATTATGACAAGTTAGCTAGGGGTATGAAGGATCAACAACCTTTGATATTAAGACCGTGTTCACTGTTGCCATGCAAGATAACACGAATTAAGTGAGCCATCATTTTTAAATGAGAAGAAGTTTAGCTTTTTAATAATTTAATTGTGTGCAATCTCACACATACTGAAGTAATTTTATTTATTTATTCATCTTTAACTCAGGCACATTATTCATAATGTCGTAGTACTACTGAAACTATGTTAGTATAATTAATTAGGACACAAACATAAACAAAATAGAAACAATATCTGTTATGCCATCTTCTGGAGACACCTGGCAACAATACATGCACAGGTACCCCGTCAGGTGGCCTTCAGTATTACTGGCAACAATGCTTAGGAAACTTGCTTATTTTGCTTCGTTATTGTAAGTTAGTTGGCCAAACTTCACAAAGAGGTTCTCTCTAATCTTAAAAAATATTTCAAGTACATAAAATCCGATATCAAACGCTTTTCTTTTGTTAATTTTTGCCTTTCATTCGGCATCTTTCTCTCGAAGTGAAACGTCTGAACATAAAATGAATCAAAAGTTAAAATGAATTCATTAGTGAACCGATCCAACGCTGTTGGATTTCGGCATTCGGCATCTGTCACTCACCTACCGAATGAATGAACAATGAAATGAATGCAGCTGATGAACGTTCATTCCTATACAATGACACAAAGATGAACCTTCACTCGCGTGAAACATTCAGTCGAGTGGTGGTTCGATAGTTCGAGTTCGTATTAACCGTTTGATGTCGGCTTAAGTAACTACGGGTAGTTCATCACGGAACACCCGCAATCGATACGCAGCACGTCTGCCAAGTTGCCCTAACTAAACTAACTGCGTTTCAGGGTTACTTTAATAAACACCTTATGTGTATTCATTTCACAAAAAAAATAACATCATCATCGAATGATGACGATGATAGTTGGGAATCAAATGATGGTAGATGATAGTTGAGAAAAGGCTACGCGGATGCCTAGCCTTTTCCCAACTATGTTGAGGTTGGCTTCCAGTCTAACCGGACGCAGCTGTCGACCATTATTATACAGGGTGTAAGTGTAAACAGTGGCAATATTTTAAGGGGTCATTGTACTTACCATTATGAACAACTTTTACTATGGGACCAAACCAGAAATCGCGAAAAAAAAATTAGCTGTTCCCTACATTTTGACGAATTATGAGTTGAATGAATTATTGTACTGAACAGCTGATTTTTTTTTCGTGATTTCAGGTTTGGTCCCATAGTAAAAGTTGTTCATAATGATGGCTATAATGACCCCTTAAAATATTGCCACTGTTTACACTTACACTCTGTAATTGTGGAGCGACTGCCTATAAATACAAAAGCGAATACAAATAAGGCCAAATATAGACAGCAGTGATTTCAAATTTATAGCGAACAGTAAATAACGTTCTTGCATTATACCCCTCTCGTCTGTACCCAGCGCTATTACCTCTTGTCACGGCCGCTTCCTTGTAATGTGTGTACCCAAATATTACAGCCGGGGGCTTAATATTCGTAAACATTACCTATCATTCCCGAGATCCCGGCCGACCCTCCAGACAGTAATTACAGACAGAGTTTAATTAATTAAATAATTGTGATCTCCTTGTAAACGTAACTTAATTTATGTTCAATTGTTTGAAATATAAATAGATTTGCTTTTGTTTATTAGTATGTTGATTATTTTTCGTAAAGGAAAATGTAAATGATGAGATTATTTAAAGGTCAACGATTTTATATGTTAATTTAGCTTTTAGGGAAAATAAGGATAATAACATTTTCGTTGATTGTTGGATGTTTTAATTTAATAATAATAATAATTTATTTCAGAGAAAATACGTTTAAGGTTCACAAAAAAAAAGCTAAGAAAAAAATTAAGATTATTGGTTATTGAGAAATTGGAAATATTTTGGAAGTAACACATAATAATCATTACTATTAGTACTACATTCATCTCATACTTCAGTACAAAACTTATTTTGAACCTACTTCTACTCGTTTTAAACACAATGCCCTTTTTAACCGACTTCCAAAAGGAGGAGGTTCTCAATTCGTCGGAACCTTTTTTTTTTTTTTTTTTATTATTTTTTTTTTTTTTTTTTTTTTATGTATGTTCCCCGATTACTCGAAAATGGCTGGACCGATTTGGATTTTTCTTTTTTTGTTCGAAAGGGTATACTTCCCAAGTGGTCCCATGATCATCAAGTCAGGATCTGATGATGGGATCTCATCGAAATCGAGGGAAACCCTCAAATTTTATTGGCACACCTATATCGATTTCGGTATTTTTTATAGTAACTCGTGCATTTGCTCTCGGAAAGTACCATTCGGTGAACTGGAACTGATGATGAAGACCACAGAGGGCCATCGGAAATACTCAATTATATCTAAGTATATCACAGGTTGCGATTCGATTACTTTAATATGGTTTATGCTCGTCAAAATGCATAATGGTAATGGTGACTTCACCATGAGCTCCAGTTCTCCTGGTTCTCACTAGGAGAACTCCTCAACAATTAACGTCCCTGCATCGGGAAAAGCAATATTTTGTAAAACGTGATGAGCAGTTGACATTGGGTTATTGTAACTTAGATAAATTACAAACTGAACCACTAAAAAGTGAAAAATAAAAACTTTTTTACAAAAAAAAAACCGACTTCCAAAAAAAACACTACAAACTGAAAAATAACTTTAATTTCGGAAGTCGGTGGCAAAAAAACTAAAATACAGATCCAAAGACACCGACTTCCGAAATTAAAGTTATTTTTCAGTTTGTAGTGTTTTTTTTGGAAGTCGGTTTTTTTTTTGTAAAAAAGTTTTTTTTCTAAAATAAAGCAGGTGGGTTGAAAAATTATTTGTTTGTATTAACGGAGGTACAGGTTGAACGATATTGTTTTTGGAAATTACTCAATCCATTTTTAACGTCCTTGTTTACATTTTGTTTTTACGGCAATATGTTTTATAATTACATCGTCGTTGTTAAATTATAACAATGTTTGTGCTTTTCTAGTAAGTTTTCATTAGAAAATAAATTTAAACGAAAACTCAAAAATTCACCAACATATTTCAGGCTTCTATTTGATAATTTTATCAATATGCTTAAGGCGAACGCTCCAGGCATACCGCGAAATTCAAATTTTCCGGTTTTATGTTGATCGGAATATGATTTGAGACCATAACAAATCTGTATTTATAGAATATTAATCATTAAAACCATCAATACAACTCTCTAATTTCATAACCCTAGTGAATGACTATTTCATGATGTTGGAGGAATAAACTTATTAAAAGAATAATGTTAGAAGAAATGAATTTAATATAATAGAACCGAACAGCTTTATAAAAGAACAAGGAATTAAAGATGACAAGAATAGAGTAAAGAGTACAAACCATAACTTTTTGTACATAGGTACACAGGCCAAAGGAATTAAGTAACCAGACACGCACACTACAAAACTATATCCTACTGTACGTACTGCTCACAATGACAGCCTCGCACACATCCCATTCATAGAGTGAGTGCGCTGACGTCTTTTAAATGATAGTGTAACATAATTTCGCAATGTAGGATAGTTGCTCTCGTGGCGCAACAGGTAAGCATTCAACCTACAGTGACAGAATGATCTGAGTTCGAGCCTCGAGTTTACTAAAATATTATTTTTGAGATTTTGTAATTTAAAATGAATATACTAACTGAATAAAGCGATATTCTGACCAGTTTGAGAATCTACCACAAGTTTCTCGCCTACTTAAAATTATTTCCCAGTTTAGAAGCTAACTACCCGCTTTAAAAATATATTCCTGCCTTTAATTGTGAACTTATGTAGTCAGTCTGCATTAGCAACTACACATTATACTCTTTCTTTTGCACTTGAAGTTTGTGATTGTGATATATTGATTAATTTAGACCATGCATCATTTAACAAGATTTCAAAAAGCTCAGATTATTGTTTTGCATGAGAAAAAAAATATTTCTATTAGTGAAATCGCAAGGCGCCCAATGCTATCGGTGAGTGAAATTATTATTAGAATGTATTAATTTATTATGTCACCGTGATCCCACCCAGTAATTTTATTATGATTGTCTGTTGTATCTCATTTAACGAATTGTGGATATGAATAGTTGAATCTAATAGGAAATGACACCGGAATAGTTGAATTTAGTATAATGAGTGGCTATGCAGTTAACAAATAAATACAATTTTTGTTAACTGCATAGCCACTCATTATATCGATAATTATTTAATCATTTCCATTATTGGTTTACACAGTATTATAGTAATAGTTTTTATCTGTGTTTTGTAATAAAATATTCAAAAATAATGAATATGTTTGTAAATGATTAGATAATAATAATAAAATACAATTTTAAAAGATTTCATTTTTTATCTAAAATATTTAAAAATGTAAATTGCATGTATGGTAATTAAACAAAGGATTTCTATTCTAAATAAAGTATAATAATATTGTTTAATACTTTTTAGAAAAAATAAAAAATCATCATTATATTATATTATTTGTTGTTTGTTTTTTTTATTTGTGTCATTATTATATTATATTATTTTTTATTTTTTATAAGTATGATATTATGTATTTCCTAGGTCACTCGCCCTGCCTTTTTATTTCCATTTTATCGTATTATAATTTTTATTATTACTGACCACTATTAGCCTTATATATCAATTGTATTTAAGTATATAAATATATATTCTCTGCATTGTATTTATATTGTGTAACTTTTATTTCTTAATTTATAATTTGGGAGGTGTATGTTTAGACCTAATATTTTCACTTTTTTTTTTGTAGAGAAAAACCGTTTGACTGTGGGTGCATTGTCACTGAGACAAGCGAAATAAACCGTCGCCTGCCTGGACCGACACCATTGGCTTACACAAATGTTTCGCCTCGGCATCGTGCGTGAAATTGTTGCCACCCATACATCAGATCCATTCGCTTAGACCAGCATAACAGCAGCAGCACACAACGTCATTATGCAAACTGTACGGAACCACCTGCAAGCAGACGGTTTGACATGTTGCAAACCGACGCGTAAAATTTTGTTATATACCGTGCACCGTCAAAATTGCGGAATATCGGCACTTCGATTGACAAAACAATGTCGTCATAATTACTGATGAAAATTGTCTTCGTCGAAAATCACCACCGACTTATCGTAACATACATATTATATACTACCTTTAAATTTCAGACATTTTAACGTTTTTAAATCTATTATTTTCCTAGAAATAATTAATAATGGTTGGTAATAATTATAATACCTACTGTTCCCGATACAGGTGGTAAATGTTTTTATTTTAATTTTAATTTTCAAAAATGTAGGTAATTCATATCTGTATATAACTGAACTAGCGACCCGGCCCTGATTCGCACGGTTTTTACGACTTGTTAAAACATGAAGGTTTCTATAATATATAAGTTAAATATTTATCATGATAGTGAAAACCGCATCAAAATCTGTGGCGTTAGAAGAACAACGCGGCTACACAGACAGACATGAAAAGCGACTTTATTTTATAATAGATACCTAAACGAAATACTTAATACTTTCACAGCATATTTAGCCATAATAAATTAAGTCGGCGGTACTGTGTAGGTAGGAGTGTGTGAGTGATGTTATTGTTACTGGATCAGATTATATTTGTTATCTATGTGACATGTTTATTCACTCCGCCCATTGTTGTATACATATTATATAATGGTATAAAAATATGTAATAGCATGTTCTAAACATATTGTTGTATTTATAATAAAACATGTTCACTTTTGATGTTCTTTTTTTTAAATAAAGATATTTATTAAAAATTGTTTTATTTATTTAAGCAATTTTAAATAAATAAAACATTTTCTTAACAAAAATTGTTCTAATTGCTTTAGCTTAAAATAATAAATCGCAAAAAGAATCATCACTTCAGAGATTTGAACTCACACCGTAGTACTCAGAAGTATAATGCCTTATTCGTTGGGCTACGAACGCTTAAGTTTTCAACGCGAAATTATGTTATACTATAATTGAGAAGACATTAGCGCACTCACTCGCACATGAACGCGATGTGTGCGTGAGGGCATTGTGTGTTGTACGTAATGAATCGTTTTAACAGTAGCAATACTGTTTTGTAGTGTCACGCACACTACAACACTGGTTACTTATCTCTGTTGCTGTCTGTACACACCTAATAAGTATAACATACAACATGCTCCCTCAAAAAGTTAATTGCATTGCACTCATAACACAAAAAGCATATAAAACTAGTAAAGAAAACCATTACAAAAACTAGGATATACCAATCATTTGCAAACAACTGCGATGCTTTGTTGGACCCAAAGGTTTCGTCAAAACATCTGCAGGTAACCTGTCGGTGGGCATATACCTAAGTTCAACGGTTTTATCGTTCACTTTTTCTCGGACAAAATGGAACTTAACATCTATATGTTTTGTCCTATTGTGGTGAACCGGATTCATGGCCAATTTTTGTGCACTCTGACTATCCGTATACAAAACTATGTTAAGGGACTTACCTGTTAAATCGGATATTAGTCGTTTTAAAAAGCACGCATCCTTTACTGCCGTAGCCAATGCCATATATTCAGCTTCAGCGGATGACAAAGCCACTGTGGGCTGTTTTTTAGCTTCCCACGAAATAGGGCCGCCTGCAAGTTCATAATAGAACCCAGTGTAGGATCGTCTATCAGTTGGACAATTTGCCCAGTCTGCGTCTGAAAAACCCGTCAAAGTTGTAGTATTACCTTTTTCTTTCCTGTATGTAATACCACTATTTTTTGTTGCTTTCAGATAACGTAGACATCTTTTAGCAATATTCCAATGTGACTGATCAAATTTAGAGTTAAATTGACTCAAGTAGCTCACAGTGTAGGCTATATCTGGTCTGGTATTTACAGACAAAAACATTAGACAGCCAACTAACTCTCTGTAAGGGTACTCACACTCACCAATACCAGGCTCAAGGTTTTTCTTGACCATTGGGGTAGAAACACCCTTACAATTTAGCATGTTGAATTTCTTTAGCAACTTTTCAATATACGTATTCTGAGATAGCTTAATTCCATAATTATCATGGTGAATATTAATTCCCGTAAAGAAATTAATTTGTCCAAGATCTTTTGATGAAAAATATTTCTCAAATTGACATTTGAAATTGTCAAACGTAGTTTCATTTTTATACAAGATTACTAAATCGTCGACGTATACAGCCAGAACCAAGGAGTCTAAGTTCGCATTGTTTTTAAAAATACACGGCTCAGATGTTTGCATAAAACCAAGAACTGACAAAGTCTGTTTTAACTTTGTATTCCAGGCTCTTGGTGCCTGCTTCAATCCATAAAGGGACCGTTTCAAAAAACACACTTTCGACTCTTCCCCTTCCCTTACAAAACCTTCTGGCTGTGTCATGAAGATTTCTTCCTCTAAATCGCCATTCAGAAAAGCTGTATCCACATCCATATGGCGGACCTTATAATCTTCCTGCACTGCAAGCGCTAACAGGGTTCGCAACGATGAGTTACGTACAACCGGAGAAAAGGTTTCGTGATAATCGACACCTTCTCTTTGTCGAAAACCTTTTGCTACTAGGCGCGCTTTATACCTAACAACGCCACCTTTCGCATCACGTTTCAATTTGAAAACCCACTTGCAAGGAATACACTTTCTATGATTTGGCTTGTCTACCAAAACCCATGTGCCCTTTCTGACTAAGGCATTGTACTCATCTTTCATTGCTAAAATCCAGTTATCTTTCTCATTGCTGTTAATCGCAGCTAGATAATTATTTGGATCATCGCACTCATCGTCAAGCAGAGTATTATATGAGAAGTAATCCGGTGGTTTGCGAACTCTTGAAGGATATCGACTAGATTCATTTGAGGAATCTGTAGCCTCACTTGACTGCTGATCATCAACATTGTTGACCTCTACATTGACTGCTTCATTGATTTCAACATCAGCATCCTCAGCATCCATGAAAGAAGTATCTATGCTAGGAGCATCTACCTCACATCTCCCAGATGAAGTGGAGGGCAATATTTCTTGTCTTAAAACTGCTGGCGATGGTGACTGGGAAAGCAAATTGACAATATCAGAGTTCACAGTACCTATAGGCTCAATATTTTCCTTCAGTCCAGTAAAGTTATTTTCTAAAAATGTAACATCTCTTGACTTTAGTGACCGTCTAGGAGTTGCCGCATTCCGGAAATAATAAGTATGAGGATCATCTGAATATCCTACAAAAATCTGTTCCTCAGCTTTCATGTCCAATTTACATCTCTGACTTGATGGAACATGAACAAGTGCTCTGCATCCAAAAACCTTAAGATGAGACAGATCGGGTTTTCTATTAAACCACATTTCAAATGGTGTTTTACCACTAAGCGCGCGGTGTGGTGATCGATTTTTCAAGTAGACGCTCGTCTCCACTGCGTCCTGCCAGAAAGCTTTTGAGAGGAAACCATGTGACAATAGTGACCGAGCCTTCTCTACTATGCTACGATTACACCGTTCACTTACCCCATTTTGCTGAGGGCTGTAAGGTGCTGTCGTTTGCCAATCGATACCCAGTGACTGAACATAATCCATCAATTCTTTATTGATGAACTCAGTTCCATTATCTGACCGCAAAGTCTTTATTTTTCCACCAAACTCTCTCTCGACATAAGAATGAAAAGAACAAAACTTAGTTTTGACTTCAGTTTTAGAAGACATAAAATACACAAAAGTAAAACGTGTATAATCATCTATAAAAATAATAAAATATTTATTACCTGTAAAAGAATTTGTAGAAAAAGGTCCACAAACATCGGTATGAACCAATTGAAGTGGCGATGTAGCCTTCCTGTATTTTAAGCTTTTGAAAGGCTTTCTAGACTGCTTACCCTCTATGCAAGGTATGCATGGTTCCTTGTCGACCTCCGTGTACTCCACGCCGATAGCCTGACCTTTTCTAAGTAGATCCATGCCAATTCGACAGAGATGTCCCAACCTCTTATGCCAGAGCTGAAAATTGGAACAATCAGAGTGCACATAAGCTGAAACATTATTGAACATTTTAATTGAACAATCGACAGTATACAGCCCATCACTTACAGAACCATACGCTAAAACATTTTTATTGTTTACTACATCACACTTAGAGTCATAAATAGTGCAGCCTTCTTTATTGAAAACTACAGAGTAACCCTTCTCTACTACTTTACTCACTGAAAGTAAATTACAGTTCAAATCAGGAACATGAACTACATTCTCTATTCTGTTCGCCAAAGTATCCGTATCAATGGATACATCACCAATACCTACAGCCGCCAGTTTTTGTCCATTAGCCACAATAATCGTTCCACCTTGTACTGGCCGATAACTGCTGAACCACTCGCGATGCGGAGTCATGTGAATGGTTGCACCGGAATCAATAATCCATTTCCCGTAACTTGCAGCCGGCGCAGAGAGAGCCATTTCCTTCACAACAGCCTGTTCCACCTTTTCATTATGATGGCAATCTGTACCTTTAAAAACGTTTCCTGACACATTCATAGCCTTCCTGTCCTTCTTATTGGGACATTCGGGACTTTTGTGTCCTGGTTGTCTACACTTAAAGCAGATTATAGACTTCTTCTTTTTGCTTGTAGAACCTGTTGAATGTAGCGCAGCCACCTCGTTCTGGTGAGGGTCCTTCGAAAACTCGTTTAATAGTTTTGCCTTAACCAACTCACTGGTTACATCAACATTCGAATTCTCTAAAGCCATTATCAGCGGTTCGTACCGAGATGTCAATCCTCCGAGAATAATCGCAGCCAGAGATCCATCGTCGATCTTCTTACCAATATCTTCAAGATCTTGAGCAGTACTCATAACGGCGTTGATATAAGATTCTATGTCTTGGAAATCGGTCAAGGTATATTTATATAATCTACGCTCCAAAGAGAGCCTTCGACCCATACCTTTATCCTCGTATGCTTTTTGTAAAGCACTCCAAGCCTCCTTAGCGTTTTTCGCATTTCTCACGTGCGAAATTGCACCTCCATCTACCGTAAGGCATATTTTTGACAACGCCTTCTGGTCACTACGAGAGCGCACATTATCCGCCGTTTTATCAGAATCATCATACCCAGTGATGGACGTCCACAACTCCTCATGAATGAGAAGCATCCTCATTTTGAACTTCCAGGTTGGGTATCCGTCTCGGTTTTTTAACATCTGAATACCTTGAAAATTCATACTATTCCCAGACATTATCTTCTTTTAAAATAAGAGCTTCTTCGTGCTGATAACGTGTTGGAGGAATAAACTTATTAAAAGAATAATGTTAGAAGAAATGAATTTAATATAATAGAACCGAACAGCTTTATAAAAGAACAAGGAATTAAAGATGACAAGAATAGAGTAAAGAGTACAAACCATAACTTTTTGTACATAGGTACACACCTAATAAGTATAACATACAACACATGAAATCTTGAAATTTAGGATTATAGGAGTTGTACTATTGATTCTAAAAATTATAATCTTGTAAATACATATATGTTACGATCGCGAATTATACTTTAATCAACATACAACCTAATACTGACTTGCAAATTGCAAAAAACGTAAGAAAATTAGAATTTCGCGGCTACCTGAAGCTTCCCTCATAATTACGATTACAACATAAACTATAGAAAACAATTTCTAATTCAACTGAAAAGTAGAAATCTTGGGGAAAATCCCAAGTCTCCAGTAATTACAAATGAAGGCTTTAAAATAGATTCAAATGAAGGCGACACATCCCATACCTACCTATTTTGTACAAACCCTCTCAATTGAATCGAAACAGAAATTGAATCGAAGTGCCGATACTGGGAGTCCCTTATTTCCGGGCACCATTTAAAATTACGACTACCTCTGATATTCTTCTAATAATATTGGACTGTTTACTGCGCATGGGCAGTCAGCCCTGCTACGATCCTGACAGCTGCAAGTTTACACTGACTTGAAATAGAAGAAAATAAAATAATTATGGTTTTCATTTAAATTCACGCATTAGTTGGCGCTACTTTGACAAGAGGTCTTCTATTTCGGCAATGAATATAAAATAAGATGACATTCATCATTTGTTTCATTCATTCGTTCATCATTCAGTCACGACTGAAGAAAACAATGACATTAAACATCTAGACGTTGCCATGATTACAGTGTGAAGTGTGGAAGTGAGACCATTGTTGTCTCATGACCGGCCACGCGGTGGCTCGATCTAGATGTATATTATCTAAGGAAGAAAATATAGCCGCTTTCACACTTTTAACAGGTACCCGGACCTGACGTCTCAGTGTTGCCAAGTAGTGAACGTCATTTCAGAAAACTCATTGTTACAACTTTTTCTCTAACGCTTTGTTTGAATCGTAATGTATGTCATGTTTAAGTCGCAGCCAGCTACTGTAATTAGCCGTTTAGTTGACCGCCTAGCCTCTTAACTAATCGTCGGCCGTTCGACTGGCGGCCTAAATGATATTCAATTATAGGTTAGGTTGGAACTGTGACCAACTATTTGCGAGTCGAGTGAGCGAAGCGAGCGGTGCCGCGGCAGCGGTTGGCGAGCACTACTTCCAAAGGCTAGGCGGTTAACTAAACGGAAAATTAAACCAGTTGGCTGTGACATAATATACAAAGTATAAAATAAAGTCGCTTTTCGTGTTCTTCTGTGTGACCGCTTAGATCTTCTAAACTCCACCATGGATTTTGATTCGGTTGTTACCATCATTTAGAGCATTTATTCCGAACGATTTATGTGTACTTAAACTAAGTATATATAATATTTGAACTAACCCCCTTATTCATAAAAAGCTAAAACGCTCTACAAACCCATTTTAGTTAAAATAGTGTTTTGTCATTTTCTTTCGAATTATGATTTGAGTTCGAAAGAAGAAGACAAAACACAATTTTAATTAAAATAGGTTTGTAGAGCGTTTTAGTTTTTTATGAATAAGGCGGTTAGTAATATATTTGAAAAACTGGTTTTTACACGTGGCCATTGTATCCATGCAAAGCAAGGGCGGGTCGCTAGTTATTTTAAATTGTCTAGCAATTAATTTACTACTTCTTACAACTCAACTTCAACAACAAATTATTATAACTGCCTATATATTGTATTCCTGCAATATTCTCTTCCAATATTAAAAAAATGGTTTCAAAATAGCTCTAAATGACACATCCTGTACCCATTCACTCTGCAAATAAACAAGTAGGAACCCATAACGAAAGGTCCAAGCGCTACAAAGCAAATTGAATCGAGGTGCCGATACTAGGAAGTCCCTCATTTCCGTGTTATTTGTTGTCGCTTGCCCCATAGGCATTAAATTTTCTTCTATGTGCCATCGTACGCATCCGGGTATGATGTCCGTCCTTCCCAGTGCTCGGGACAAAAGTGAATTAACAGTCATCCGCTCTCATTCTATTGACCTTTACGCCTTCGTTATCGAAAATCGAACCTAATAGTTTCCGACGGCAAGGCTCTGTGCCGATAGTATTGTGTTGTACAAATTGTGGAGGGTTTAGCGTTTCTTTGATACTTTAATTGGTTACTAAACAGAGTGAAATCTGTTACTTCTGTTTGTTTTTAAGTACACAAGCAGTTTAACAATGGAATTTCGTTGCCAAGTAGTAAGCCTCGTCAAAATATCACAGTGTAGGATACAAGTTTGATGATATTGTGGAATGTGTTTGGGGACTTAAACAGTAATAAACAGTCGTTGCTTTTAAGGTCGTCAACTATTAAGGTAGATAGTACGTTAATTAAAATAATGTATATAGCCCTGCCTAGGTATCCTCACACATTAAAACTAAAAAAACCTGGCCAATTGCGTAGACCAAGCACAATGAAGGGTTCCGTAGTTGGGATGAATTTATCAAAGTCAAAGTCAAACAATTTTATTTCAAATAGGCACTATGGAAAGTCAACAAAAAAAATTAATTGATTCTAGTTTAGTATGGAGAAGAATGGGCAAGAAACTCCACCGTTTCTCTTTTAAAACTGTTCTACAATATTTTTTTATACTTAAGTGACGACGATGCAGCTAGAACAAAATTACTATAGGTACCTACTACAAAAGTAATAAGATTTTTTTTAAATGAAGCAATGACAGATTAATGAATTATGTGATATATACATGGTATTCACATATTTATAAAACTATTTCCTGTACTTTTTTTTTTATTATGCTCAGTAGTTTCGGAGATAATCGTCAATCTTCATCTATTTTCTTGAATAACTTTAAAACTATTTATTTTAGAATTATTATAAAAAAAATTATATAGGTACATGAGACCCTCACAGTAAGCCCTTTTATCTGATACTAGCACTTCCCGCGCGGCTTCACCCGCGTGGATGTCGGAAGATATCCCACGGGAACAAAAATCCTTCCTCATTCGTTGTCTACATTATATAGGGAACCTCTGTGCAAAATTTCAGCTTTCTAGGACCAAGGGCTTGGGCTGGGCGTTGATGAGTCAGTCAGTTAGTCAGGGATAGATCCAGATGTCACACGATACGGTGCGGTGTGCAAATTTTTTATTTGTTTCCCAAAAGTGACTCCATATTCAAAATTCATTTATTTATTTACGTAACACGTCTGTGTCACAGACAGAACTTAATCGGTCCATTAGATTCGTAGCAAATTGACTGTTACAGACAGACAGACACACGATTATAAGGCTTCCGTTTTGTCATCGACATACGGAACCCTAAAATGTAGGCACATGTTGTGTTCTTCAAATAAACGAAAGAACTTTATGAAATATTGCCCGAGTTTTTACTGGCCAAGCGCACAACCTTAAAGATAAGTAAACTTTTAAGTCCGTTCAATACTTTTTACAACTAAACTTTTTAATTACTTTTCGAATATAACGTAGGGGCCACCTGCTCAAGGCAGCATAGTTATTAGCCCCTGGGGGCCCGGTGCCAATAGCCGAAGGACAAGCCGAACTAGGCTCAAGGGATACTGATAACGTAGAAAACGCTTTATAACACCCTTAAATAAAGTTAATAGCTCTCGGGAAGTTTTTCGCTGTACCCCTTAGGGCTATTACGCAGTGTACGATACGATTTATATAGCGTTTACAGACTTAGGCGCGGCCCGAAGGATTCGCCTTATAGTATTTAGGTGTCAAATGGAGTTGTACAAGGTCGATTTACTGGCGCGATAGCGCACCCTCGTTCCTACTTGTTTTAAGGGCTTTAGTGATTTTTATTAGGTTTTTATAATAGTGTGTTAGTGGTTGCGACCGTGTTATGTAATCGATATTGTTTGTCGTTCTTTATCGCGCACGCTGACCCAATATTTTTATGATTATGTTGGGTAATGAAAAATACGTCGAGTAAGGGATAAGATATATCAGAGGCAGTTCCGGAACGTACACTTATAATGACATAAGACATGGCTATTATCATCAATTCGTCTGCGTACATTACTGATTTTAGCAGCATATTTCGATAGTAATAAGATCTACTTAATAAAAAATTTAAATTGATCTCACTGACAAATCTATACAGCGTGTTTTTTTTTTTTGATATCCCATAACTCTAGGGTATTAATGAGACCATCATTATGAACAACTTTTACTATAAGACCGAAACCAAAATCGCGAAAAAAAATCAGCTGCCCCCAACATTTATGTTCGTATAACTCGTCAAAATGTAGGGTGCAGCTGATTTTTTTTTTCGCTATTTTGGTTTCGGTCTTATAGTAAAAGTTGTTCATAATGATGGTCTCATTAATACCTACCCTAGAGTTATGGGATATCAAAAAAAACACGCTGTATAAGTCGGGTCTGTTCGAACACTTTTAAACTCGAGAACGGCTAGACCGATTTTCATGGTTTTTGATTTATTGTATTTGTCTCCGTCCCGAATAGCAGGTTAACTATTAAAAAACATTGGAAAATAAAAGAAAAAAAAAATCCAATACAAAATGTTCATGGGTTTCGTAAATGTTCATCCCGTCGGCGTCGATACGATAAACTCTCCCCTGAAATTAAAGAACGTATTTAAATAAAGGTTTTGAATCGACAAGATAATATCAACAACATTCGGATACTGGCGTAAATTAAGTTTTCCTAAACAATTCAAAATGTTCTCAAGTTGCGCCTTCGGGAACTTCGCAACACTTAAACCTCAATCATATTTTTAAAAACTAGATGAGGTCGACGTTTTATCTGACTTCTCTGAGAAGATACGCCGACCAAACTCCTAGGTCGCAGTCAACAACAAACAGACTAAAAGCCATTGGGTCTAGAAGCATGAAATATTGCACAAGAGTTCCTTAAACAGTGAAAGTGAGCACTAAGGAAGGATTTTTAAAAATTCACCCTATGGGGTTAAATAGAGGATGAAAGTTTGGCAGTTTTGCCGATGGGAAGTCCCATAAGCTTGTTTTAAATAATTGAAGTAGTTCTATTATACTTAGGTACCTAAATATTCAGGATTTTCAGGTTAAGCCCAATGATCAAGTCGAAACATCAACTTGATCTAGCTAGCTGACTAACTGCGCAACTCTTTTTAATCCAGCCCCGTTTACAAAGATAGAAAAATCTGTGTTAACCTGAACCGGTAGAAACAAATGAAACCCAACTAAAACTAAGCGAACAATTCCCATTCATCCAGCCGTATTCCTCCAATCCAACGCATGAGGGCTAAATGTAGATAGGGGCAAAAAATCCAATCCTATATTTAACTGGCTTTCATAGGCGCCGCGCGGGTCGGCGAACTAATCGTTTACCTATACCGTAACAATCAATCGCACCCGCCTTAATTTTCCAGCCAATAACGGAGGGCCACACAATCCATTCAAAGTACCTAATTAATGGGACAACATATTTTCCGATGCGGATCACGTAGATATAGCAGGTGACGTCATGAAAAATACGCCGCCGTCCCATATATAAGGGGATGTGTGCATTTGGCGCCGAAACACCGTTTTTATGGCTCGTCCAACATTAATTAACACGGGACCTGGGAACGACAAATGAAGAACGGCTGGCTCAGCAACCGTTGATTTGTTGCAAACTGTTGGTGACCCCGCCGGTTTTCTGAATTGACTTTTTACAAAGAATTTGGCATGAAAATTTAAGGGTTTCGGAATTTTTGTCGCCATTTCAGGTATGTGTCGTTTTGGCATATTTTAATATATTTAAAGCGATATTTTGTAATAAAATGATGTTATTCAGAAAACCTTGTCTATTTTAAGAAAATAAATAAGCAGAAATTAGAATAAAAAATAAAACTCTTAAGGACTGCATGATCATTCTTATACTTTCACCATTTTTGCTCGACTAAATATTCAGAGGCTGCCATCAAAACAATATTTATTTCTCATACTTATGCAGACATCAATCTACGCCGGAAAACATGAACTAACTTGTCAAGCCTGAAGTTTTTCACGACATCGCGTAATAAAAATGTTCGAAAAAGTCGAAGCTCGATTTTTTTCGAAGTTTCATTCGACATTCGCATTCGTAAAAGAGCCTTTGTCAGCTCATTTCTCACATTCTGATTGAGATGGACTGTCTTGCATAAATCTGAAGCATTTCATTTCACTCCCGCAGGAAATATTTCAAGTTATGAACAAGAACGCGTAATTTTTACTAATGGGTGTTTCTTTTCAGGAAATTATATTGTAATTTATGAGTACTTACCTACTCTTATTTTTTATTGATCTGGGAATAACGGGAAAGTGGCAATTGTCTTGTATACGACCTGCATCTAAAAAAAATATTAAAAGTTCATCAATAACAGAGGGGCAATTCTCGTATTTTTAACATTGTTCGCAATCTCATCTCAGTCTCAATCTGTCAAAAATTGTATAGCGTTTACCTACATTTTTGACATTTGATTGATGCTGGCATGAGATTGTGAACGTTTTTACGTACGAGAATTGGCCATCAGGTGTAATGCGAAACATAGCCAACTAAAAATTAAAATTAAATTCTGAATTAGAGCCCGGTTGATGGCAATAGGCTAGTCCCTATTAAATGGAACTTAAACAGACCTAACTTGTGAAATGTTGGTGTAGTTAGTATAGAAGCACCTGTGCCGAATCCTTCGGGGAATACAGCCATGATTTTCTGTTATTATAACCAACCAAACGTGATAAGCTTCATCATATCAACTATGCAAATGATCCTACATTAAAACAGTCTTACCTTGTGTAAACTGTCTACACTAATGAATTACGTAAAGCGACTGCCAAAATCTTCTAAAGAAAAACTGCCCGTAAGCATTTAGAACATTATCAGCGATATCTAAAGACCCCGCAAATATCATTTTTCACGTAGCGTGACCACATGAAAGAAGGTGAAATCTCGATAGGCTCGAATAAGCTTAAGACTTTATTCCGGAGTGCGGCGAGGCAACCTTAACGAGCGAAAGATGAACTTTGTATAGACATCGTTATCCATGGCGGTTCTATGATGACTTAATGAAAAAAGGTTACGCAACATCTATAGAAAATACCTGTAGGTAAGTAAATGTATTATTCTATAAATTGTGAAAATATCTACTATCGAAAAGAAAGAAAAAACGTGTGTGTGAGTGTGTGTCAGCTCCGACGCACGACGGGAGTTTACTCCTTAAGTACCTGTAGGTACATTAATCCTCCTTGTCTTTGAATATAATGGATAGATTGACCGTTACAATAGAGACTGGCTGAAAATAAACAAAACAAGTATACATATACTGACATATATGATTTCAAAGTGCGCAAGGTAAGTTGCGCAGAAAAACGTAACACTTTTGAGTTAACGCTTGTGTTAATTTCACTCCTCATAAAATTTCCATACTGGGGGTCTTATATGAAAATTGATGCATAAGGAGTAAACTCCAAAAAGAAACTGATATACATACATGAACCCTGAAAACATTACACTCCTTAATTGGGCAGTCATGTAATAAGTTTATTTTTGACAGAAACACGTGCAAACAAAAAGATAATTAACTCAAGTAATACAAACAGAAAAAAACTACGCACAATGAAGGGTTCCGTAGTTGGGATGAAAATAAATTATCCCAACAGTTACAACAAACTTAACATTATAGTTGAAAAACATGTTCTCCCATACATTCTAATAGTAAATGTAAGTTTGTACTCACAAAATGGAGAGATTTACCATGTTATTTTAAGACCACAAACTTACTGGTAAAGAACTGTTTTCTGTATTTTTTCAAAATTTGAGGCTAAGTAGTTTCGGAGATAAGGGGGGGGGAGGGGAATGGTCAATTTTCGTCTGTTTTCTTAAATAACTTTAAAACGATTTATTTTAAAATTATAAAAGGAATATATTTGAAACCCTCATACTAAGCCCTTTTATTTGATATGTCACACGGTACAGTTTGCAAAACTTTTTTTTTTTAATTTTCTTATTTGTCCCCTAAAAGTGACCCCCATATTCAAAATTCATTTATTTACTTTAACCGTCGTGTTTGGGTCACAGAAATACATATGTGTACCAAATTTCAACTTAATCTGTCTATTAGATTCGGAGCAAATTGGCTGTGACAGACGGACAGACAGACAGACACACGAGTGATCCTAAAAGGGTTCCGTTTTTTACTTTTGAGGTACGGAACCCCGACAAAACAAAAGAGATCTACATAATTATAATGATGATAAAATTGTGTTGTCTGGGTACAATTTAGCACAAAATCAATCTGCCTAGCCTTTTTCCCAAGTATGTTGGGGTCGGCTTCCAATCTAACTGATGCAGCTAAATATCAGTATTTTATATGGAGTGACTGTCTACATGACTTCCACAACCCAGTTACTGGTAACACGATACCGTTGGTAAGACTGTGGTTGAACTTCTGATTACCCCTAACGACTGTGAACGATTTACGAATGACAGCCGGAACCAACGGCTTCACGTGCTTTCCGAGGCACGGAGGAGTCTTGATATGTAATGGATGGTCACCGATCCTCGAACCGACCGCGGCAAGTATAGCTTAACCTTCAATCGACCCGTGTGGCTATTATTATTTAGCCGCGAGCTTTTTATGACAGAAAATATGAACGCTAAATAATTTAAAGGACTAATGCCCGTTTTCTGAAGAATTCTTAAACGGAGTTTATACTCTTAATAGCAATTGATTCGACAAAATTAATGATTTTTTAAGCGAATTCCTTCCTTATGCTCGGTTTTTAAGGTCCTTAGACAAACCCTCGATAGTAATTCACTCGGCTTTTAAGCAGGTTCAGAAGCACGATATTGAACCAATAATCACTATCGAATGGATAAACTCCGTTTAAAAATCTCAGAAACCGGGCATTCATAAATTGAACAAGTTCTTATGTCAGGCTCGATTGGAAAAGCGTCACGAAAAAGATACCAATGAATCATTAACTAACTAATGTTGGTATCCAATAGACCAAAACCACTCTAGCATAATATGTGTAGATTATTTACAAACACTTAATTTCGAAATCGATACCACTAGTTCTAATGTAGACGATACATCAGATGCTTCTCATCTCATGATTAATAATGGCTAATATTCGACAGCTCTTGATAGTAAGTAAGCTGGCAATACTTATTTCAGAAAATATAACAGAAATACGCTGATGTATGTACTGCATCAACCCTTTATTCGCATAATATTAGTTTCTCAAAATAGCAGATTCTCAAAATATTACATTCGCTAAATATTATATTCTCAAAATAGCCGAAGTACAATCAAGCACTCAAAACAAATAAAGCTAAAACTGTTTTGCCTTTTTAATTTAACAATATTTACACAAAAAAAATAAACAACTAAAGAACAGAAAAAGGTGACTAAGGTCTAAAACTTACTAATGGTAAGTTCATCCTATTCATTTCCATTGTTATTATTAAAGGTCAATGAAAAATTAAATGTAAAAATATTTTTTCTGCCCAACATTTCTTCATGTTCACCATGTACCTACACTCATTTATAACATACTAACTAAGTAATATTATAAATGCGAAAGTAAGTTTGTTTGTTGCATGTCATTAATAATTTTAGACCTTAGCTTTTTGATATTTGGAAATAATAACCTCTTAATAAAAATAAAATCTAGGTCTGCAACGGCAATCGCTCCTCAAGAGTCGTTGTCGGTACTTATTTATTTAATGATAGTAACATGTCTAAATATTTTAGTATAATGCACTTCTCGAGTTAATTGTACAATTTCGGCTATTTTGAGAATATAATATTTAGCGAATCTAATATTTTGAGAATCTGCTATTTTGAGAATCTAATATTATGCGAATAAACGGCATCAACTGGGTACCCCAGTTGTATTAAAATTTTAATACAACTGGGGTACCCAATCGATGCAGCCCATTGTACTTTATAGGTAAATAATTTGTTTCAAATTTTAATTTATCTGTCTTTTTAATAAGCTGTTAGTTTTCCGAATAATCATTTATTAATAACTTCACACGGCTTTTACGTCTTGATAAAGCAACGAGATTTCTCTGTAAGTTTAAAATTAATCTGACATACACATAACACTTCCGGACTAAATTCTCTATACGGTGCCGGTCGCGGTGGTGAAAACAGCATCAAAACACATCGCGCAGTTTAGAAGAACAACGTGGTCACAAAGAGACACAAGAAAAGCGACTTCAATTTATAATTATGTATAGATAGATCTGTTTTGGTATAATTATTAATTAACAACCGACTTCCAAAAATACACTATAAAGTGAAAAATAACTTTAATTTCGGAAGTCGGTGTCTTAGGTTTTTTATTTATTTTCGTTTTTTTTGCCACCGACTTCCGAAAATAAAGTTATTTTTCACTTTGTAGTGTATTTTTGGAAGTCGGTTGTTTTTTTTTAGTAAAAAGTTTTTATTTTTCACTTTTTAGTGATGCCTACCCTACACAAATCTGAATACCACTCTGCAAAATAAATTAGAGCATCATCCATATAGACTAAATGGGAAAAATGCGTATTAAATTATTGAAGCTAACTCAAAAGCCACTCTGAATCAGAAGGAACTTGAAGATATTTTTATGCGACCATCTCAGGAGTATACCATTTCAAATAAAAACTTTGCAAAAAGGCAAATACGTCGCGATAGAGTAGTGTCAGAAGTTTGGTAGGCGTAGTTTTAGTTGACGGAGATAACGAGGCTACGAAATCTGTCTTCTGACAATCAAGGTCACACACAACATACAACTCAAGTAGCGCAATTTGAAGCGGCATATAGTTACCATTAAATCATTTATAGCCAGAGTGCACCTCATGACAATTCCAATAAGCCCAAACACGGCTAGGATACATTATTTTATTACTGAGTTCCGATGCCTACCTTCCGGCTTCTTCATCAGATCGGTTCGATGGTACCATTTTCATTAGAACCATTTCGTCATAGTCGCTTAACTATTTTAATCGAGATATCTTATCGCCACCCGTGAAATAGGTACTTATCGTCGTTGAGGAGTTCCCGTGGCCATCTATGGTCTTCTTTATCAGTTCCACTTCACTAGATTATACTTTCTGAATGCAAACGCTTCATTTGTTGATGAAAATACCAAAATCGCTATATGTATGCCTATCATATTTGAGGAGTTCCCTCGATTCCTCATGGATTCCATCATCAGAATTGGATTTTGATAAAAATGGGACCAATCTGGAAGTATACCCTTTCAAATAAAAAAAGAATTTTCCGAGTCTGTTCATAAATGACGGAGTACTGAGGTAACAAACATACAAAAAAAATATATTATACAACCGAATTGAGAACCTCCTCCTTTTTTTTAAGTCGGTTAAAAATAGGTAGCTATGTGAATGTTAGAAAAGTAAAAAAATGCAAAATAATTATTCCATTATTAAGGTACTAACTTTTGCCAGGGGTTCGCCCGCGTGGATGTCGGAAAATATTCCACGGGAATGAACTACCGGGAATTCCTTCCTTATTCCTTGTCTACATTATAAAGGGAACCTCTGTGTGTTTCAGCTTTCTAGGTCCAAGGGTTTGGATTGGCGATGATGAGGTAGTAAATCAGTCAGTCAGTCAGGACTTCTCTTTTTATTTATTTAAATAGATAGGTCGCGCAAACATTCGCACAATCAATGATAGCAAAGCAATTGATAATATCGTCGCATGCAAATAAAACAATTGCTTGCGTCGGAGCAATAGTTTGTTTTAGGTTTATGAGATGCAATAAATTAGAATTTATTCTAGCCAACGAATTAAGATTCTAGCAGACTCTCATGAGATTGATGTTTCAGAGTAAGATCCAATCATTACCAGTTCATTTTTCTCTTTCTTTCTTAGCTTCGATAAATACTGAACGAGTTCGGAATAATCTACCGTTGCTGTGATTCAAGATAAAATGAAAACGGATAACATTTCTTCCGTTTGTTATACTTTCATTTTTTCTCAACCTTCAATCACAGTTAAGTAGCCGTTCCCCTCGTAAATATAACAGATTGCGATTCCATAGGGCCCCTAACAGACTTCCTGCAAATAAGTATCGCGGTAAAAACGTAGCAAACAGAAATGAGCCCCGTTGTTCCCATAACCAATTCAAATTTTCACGATCAGGATACGAAATCATTTTTTCCTTGTATTCAATTTGTATAGAAAAAAAAATGTATCAATAAACGACGTTCGGTTCTAAATGTATACCAAAGTTGAATTCTAAAAAATAAAAGGGGCACTTCGAAAGATCGGAGCCCAGCCGAACTGTGTTAACCACAGGCGCGATAAAGAAGGCAATTTCCTAAATAGGGCTTGTGAGGATTTCCCTAATGTTGGACAAAAAATGGATTGCTACTCGCCAGGGATATACCTTTCCTACACAAGTTTCACTAGCCACCGAAGCAAAAATGTGGACGAGCACGTATTTTAACTTTGTAGGATCTAATACTGAAAGTCGTATCGCGTGAATGAGGACCTCTTCCTTTATGTCCTGCCACTTTCAACTACTTTAGCGACTCGTTCGCTCAGCGGGTAGTTCGTTTCTCCTAGTTTAAAATCTGAAGAGTCTTGATGTAGCTCTTAGGAATCTTTTTAAGTACCGATCGTCTGCGTTACCCTGCGTTATTTCATTCATTTTATAGTGAGTGTTGAATACAGAAAATACCTTATGCTAAAGAAAAAACCCTTGCTCCACTTCCCAACACTAATTCGCCATTGTTTTTGCTACCATTGTTTCTGTCATAAATTGGATTTGCTCAGATTTTTGCGGCGACGTTCTTTTCCATCCTTAACTATGTATTTTTCTTGTTTCGCTGAATCCGGAGTAACATGCTACTTTAAATGTAATCTTGTAATCTAATCTGCAGGGCAAAACATGAGGATTAGTTTGTACAAAAGAAATATTTTCGCCTTATTGGACCTCGCAGACAAATATAATTAAATTCTCTGAAAGTACTGGGACTAAAGTTGGACAAGCGACCGGCCTAGACACAAAAGCAATTTGTGTCGTCAATTACATGGAACTTTATTGAAGAATTTGGGGCACTTATAGCATTAATATTATGTTATACAAAAGTAACCACGAAACATTTATGTACCCTCTTATGTTCTCTTAAGATGTTATTGGTTTCTTTTACATGATTATTTATAGCGACAGAAGAAGTCAATATTGTTTCAGCATCTTTTCTATGTAAGAATAAGTACCTCCCCTCCCATGCAAATTGGAAGATAAGTAGGCATAGGCAGCGCTCTTATTTTAAGAGGTCAAAAAGGCGACGGAAGATTCGATAAATTGGCAGCTATGACCAGAAGGCACCGTCTTGAATTTTAATTCTGATTAAGAAATTTTATGGTCACACCTTGTTCTAGATACCTACTCTTACATAACAACCAATGGCGATTTCGATGGAGTTTATTTTCCAATTATAAGCTTGTGTAAAGTACCTATCTATCAGCATAGTAAATCACCAACTCCATTAATACATAGCTGAAAGCAATTTAAATATTAAACGCAACAATTGGCCGTACATTATCGTTACCTGCGGTTATCACACAGGTTGTGGTGTATTTAATGAAAACTGTACCTACTACGCCAAAAAAAAAACTGTCAATTGTTCCAAGGTACTCGTAAACTGAGCAAAACAAGTTTTAGGGCCCTCGCCCCCGGCGACTTTTTGTAGCGATGCTGTCGCGCGTTTACGAAATGCGCGACTACATCGCTACTACGCGCGTTAGTCGCATTTGCAACGCGGTACAGAAGCGACGCCAACGCGCTACTAACGCGCTTCAGTATCGCGACTGTATCGATGCAAACGCGCGACCGTGTCGGACGATATCGAGGAGAGAACAGAGGGTGGCGCGTGAGTGGAGAACCGAGCTTTCATTGCCTACGCTTCGGCTGCTTACGTAAAAGCAGCCCCAAAGACAACGTGACTAATGTTGCCTCAACGGAGTCCATCTGGCAACTGTAGCTATCGCAGGTTTTTTTTTTTTTTTTTTTTTTTTTTTTTTTTTTTTTTTTTTTTTTTGTGCCCGGAGGCGATCGGCGGCGGCGATCTCTCGCGTCCGAGCCTGGTCCAGGCCATGGTGCGGAGCGAGAGTGCATGGGAGGCCGTCACCTCCTTCTGCGAAGCAGTGATGCTCGCGAAGGAGGAGGCGGAACGCGTGAGGGAGAGGCAGCCTCACGCCCTCAGTCGCCGCAGGAGACGCCCTGGGCGGCGGGAATCGCGGGGCGATTTCCGGCCACCGTAGGCGCGGGCCTGCGGACGGTGAGCAGCGGGTAGCTCGCCGTCCGGTAAGGACCAGGGACCCAATTCCGGGCTCGAGCTAGATATCACGACCATGTAGATAAATCTCTGTTTCAAATCTCCGCATCAATGTCCGGTTCAAATCTCGATACTATCAAAAAACCGTATTCTGGTAGACCATGGAGAAAGATTTACAACGGAGAAAATAATCTCGTCTAAAAGACGTTCCATTTTTATCGATTCACTTTGATTATAATCGATTATGCTACGTTTTTCTTTTTTTAGTAATAATAACGTATGTTTAATTTATTAAATCCAAGCAAACACATTATAAAAGATAATTTTAGTATATTGTGTTTCTATAACTGTGTTTTTTTTTTATAATTACCTACTTAGGTACTGAAAATAGTAATTGCAAAGTAGCGTGATCCGAAACGCATTTCGCATGATTTGTGTAGTATTATATAGTGCTCTGTGATTTGTGTCCTTTTTCTGACGTAGGTAGGTTTTAATTTTCAAACTAAATAAAACTATTTTTAATCGCGATAAAGGTTTGGAATAAAATTAGTTGTCATGAACTAAAATTCACACCAACATAACAGCTTGACTTCAAGTGCAAAAACAGTACTGTATTTTTATTTTTTTGCTTATATCTCGAAAACGGTGTGTCCTATCGCAAAAATAATGAAAATTTGGCCCCCCTTTATAAAGGCCATAAACCCCGAAGCCTCTACATGTAGGTACCAAAAAAAAAAAACGAATATAAACCTACGAATGTAAATTTTGACAGATGTTCCAACGGAGATTTCATATCTCCATACCTTAGGACCAGCCGTGATATCTCGCTGGTTTGCGATCGAAAAATTTATGAATGGAGATCGTTAGAATAGCATTTTTTCGTTTTCGACGGAGATAAGCAGTTTCTCGACTGATATTTCGACCATGGAGATAATTTCCATGCCACCGGAATTGGCCTCCAGGCCCGAGTCGACGGCGCGTTGTGTTCCACGCGCGCCTCAAAGAGATGTCAGCAAGTGACGGGGTCCAATAGGGCCGACGCCGCTGGGGTCGCGGGTTGTCTGAAGGGGTTACCGCGGCCCTGGCATAGGCAACTGAAGGAACACGGGTGGGTTTTAGTCAGTAAAAGTCTGACACGCCCTTCCGCTCCACCCAGAGCGGGAGAAGTTGTTTGATGATTTCCCACCCTCAAAAAAAAAAAAAAAAAAAAAAAAAAGGTATTTTTGTGCCGTTACTGAATCGCGTTTGCATCGCGACAGAAGCGCACCAGTATCGCGTTTGCATCGCGACTGAATCTGGGCCCGTGGGCGAGGGCACACAGCTAGCGACCGCTTCGCGACTGTATCGATGCGGACGCGCGACAGCATCGCTACTGCATCGCTACAAAAAGTCGCCGTGATCGAGGGCCCTTAGGCACCCGTCTCACCGCCCGAGGAAGCAACTAGCTATCTACAATTTTCGCGCTCGAGAAACGTACAAAAGATAGTAGGTCCCGCGTATAGATGCGAAGCCGGTTGACAACGGTTTTTTTTTTATAACAACCGTTGTATAAAATTTTTGATTTTTTTTTTGGAAATCCAAATTTTTTATGTAATTCAATTTCCAAGATAATATTTACATAATTTAAAAAACTAACAGACTTAAAATAATAATAATCTAAGTAGGTAGAACCTTCCCACGCTGAATCCACTCGGCCTTTATACACCTACACATAATATACATAATGTATTGAACAGTCCAAGAAAATAACCACCTCATTTACTTTAAAAAAATACATGAACTATTTTCATCCTAAATTTTCCATTTGAGGTAAAGTTGAAGATACACGGTACCCTAAAAAGGATATATCTTTTGTAAGACATTCGTCTCAAAGCGGTGTGTATCGCCAGAGAGGCACGTTCAATTGGATTGAAACGTCGACTTCGGAAAGTGGCGTTGTCCAAAGGGTCCTAATAGCATTTTTGTAGTGAAGGCCTGAAGGGCCTCGCTACAGAAAAATTGTTTCGCAGATAGAAAGCTATTTATCTTTCATTACTATTTTGTTGATTAAATTACGATAGCGACAATTTGGAACCTCCCTTATCGTGAAGGCCTTCTGAAAGTCAATTATACGAAAATCCCGTTATTTTAGGTAAAACCCTTACTTCCGCGCCTTTCCAAGAAACATGATACTGAATAATAATCCATTTATTATGTTGTTATTTATTACTCGATGACAGGTTACGGAAATTGTTACACAATTAATTCTGTCAATTTTGACAGGTACCTACCTATCTTAGTACCGTCACAACGGGTTACTTTGACTCTAGGGCATAACTTTGGCCCAAATCGGGACATATATTTGAACCGACCATACTACCGAACGTCGTATTTTTTCGCAGCTACGATGGCATATAGACGCGTACTTGCGGAACTTTGTATGGATTTAATGACGCTAAACATTTGTCTCAATTTAGGCCAAAGTTATGCCCTAGAGTCAAAGTAACGTCATGAAGGTATGTCCTTTAACATCTAATTCATAAAGTATTTAATTTGGATCATTACCAAACTTTTGTTTAACAAGTTTTTTTTATTAGACGCTTTAAATCGTACGCCATCGCCGTCCGTACCATAATATTGTAAATTAAGATTTACATAACCAAAAACTTCTGAAAACACAATTACAGAAGTTTTAACATAGAGCCTGTAACCGTAGTAGGTAATCACATTTGTCGGGGAAGTTGCTAGAGAAAATTGTCTTTGGTGCTTGTAACAAGGTTCAGCCCTTACCATTTTCCACCCCCGTTGACAGAGTCGAGACGACTTAGACTAGAAAATACAAGAATAAAGTTCAATCTTTGACGTCCAATGTGTATCTACTATCGGTTTCTCGATTCGATAAATGTCTTTGAAGTGGCAAAGCTATAGTGGTGAGATCTTTAAAAATAAAGGATCTGACAGAGCTTAATGTGAGTAAAATTTAACGCTTTCTAACTCATGCTTTAAATAACTACAATAACCACTAGTATAGGTAATTATGATTAAAATTGTATTAACTCTTTAAACGTCGATTACACCCAGGTGTGCAGATAACAATAAAAAATCTATTGTGTCTGCTAATTGGCGTGCGACGGTTTAATAATGTTAATGTGTTTCTCCTAATTTTTAACAAAATATCAATCTTGTTATATGCTTTCCAGTACAAATAATTCGGAAGAAATTACTACTTATATAGTACTACACCGGTACCGAGTTTCAAAACTGTGTGGGTAGACAGAATAATTTAATAAGAACGAGCTCTGAATTAATTTATTTTGATAAAACAAAGCCCTATAACGTTGGTACTAGACTTAAATAAGCAACTAGGTACGTACCTTCCTGGAAATGAAGATGCTTTATAAAGTTATTGGGAAGGATCTACCTGTGTTAGCAACAACATTCTGTGGAAACCTGATTTCTGGCGTCAAATTACGAGGTTAGATGGCGGTCGTTTTGTGTAACACTATAATTTTCATTAAATATCAGGTGAAGAAACCTAATAGCGGGAAAAGAAAAGTTGTGGGTAGACATTTTGTCTTAGAAAAAGATAAAATACAAAAACTTTTTACAAAAAAAAAAAACAAAAAACACTACGAAGTGAACTTAAATTCGGAATTCGGTGCCATGTGTTTTGTATATAATTTTTTTTCCCCGACTTCCGAAATTAAAGTTATTTTTGTGTTTTTTTTTTGGAGTCAGATCTTTTTTGTTAATTTTTATTTATTTTTTTGTTGTGGTACCTACCCCATAAAAATTCGTATACCACTACTTGCTATGAAAATATCAGTGACAGAAAGTTATTACAACATCATCAACATACACTAAGTGGAAAAAATACGTATTATTTTTAATAAAAACTACCCAAGCAAAGTTTATAAGGGACTACCGCGCAAGCTTCCTCTACCAAAAGGAAATTTTCGAAATCGGTCCAAATCGATGAAAATATCGATGAACACATGAAAATGTACACAGCGTGTGGCATAAATAGTGGTCCAACGTGAAGGGGTCGATACACCGTATAATCATATATCACATTGTGCAATTTTAACCATTTTTAGGGGTCCGTACCAAAATGGTAAAAAGGAACCCAACGAAATGCTTGAAAAACCGGCAATTCGATATGAAATATTCCTTTTCTAGTATTTTTTTTACATCACATTATTCGTGAATACCTAGTTATTCTACTCATTGATAAGTCTTTTTTCGATCAAAAACAAGAATGTGTTCAAGAAATACAACATTTTTTGATATTTTTCACTAAACAATTTTCTTATCGCTTTTTTTTTTCTTACCTACAGTGGTGAAAAAAAAAAACCGTAAAAACAGAAGAATTAAGAAACTCCTCCTTTTTTAAGAAGTCGGTTAAAAATAGTGCCTTAAACCAAGTTATCCAGCGATAATTTAAAGGAATAGAACACCCAGTGGAACTATATATTACAAAGCTATCAGTGAATTGCATTGAGACCGAATCATTTATTCACCGAGTCAGACTGAATGCTGAGAATTATTGATCTGAGAAACGGAGGCGTGTGCAAAATCTAGCAATTTGCTTGTAAGGATCTCATCTACATACGATTGCCTATGCAGAATCATTTAAGATACAAGATGCACATAGTGACAAAATTAAGACCTAGGTATACAGAAGTCTGACATACGCACTGCAGAAAAAAAACTATATATACAGGTTTACTTGTAATTCGACGTATTCCTTGCAGGACGTCGTAGTAGGGTTAAAATCCAACAAATTAGTTCTACCGAAATACAGTTTTTTTTTTTTGTAATTTTTGTCTAAGAAAAATAGCTGGTAGCGGTCTATTAGACTAGTTTTAGTTTTATTTTTACTTTTAGATTAGTTTATAGTAGTTTTAGATTAGTTTTAGTTTATTTTGTTTATCTTAATTAGAAAAATATAAATTACGAAAAATAAAATTTTTAATTAGTGATCTTTGACAAAGTTTTAGGCATTTCTCAATTTTTAATTTATAACAAAGATCTGCTACAGCATCAGCTATGATAATAAATAACTTAAATTGCAGTAAAATCGCGCCATAAATCACTTTCGAATCGTATTTTTTATAAAAAAAAAAAATCAAAAACTATTGAAATTCGGTAAAACATTTGGTGGCTTAGTTTGTTGCATTTTAACACTACTATGACGTCCTGCAAGGAATACGTCGAATTACAAGTAACCCTGCTTAGAATATTTATATTTATTAAATTATTACTTATTATTATTTTTGTTTTGTATTAAAAAAATATCTAACAATTTTATCAAGAACCAAATAAGGAATTTGGAAGTATGAAAACGAACCACTGAAACCCCTTATTGCTAAGATCAAATTCAAGAACACTACACAATGTAATTACTTAAAATCAAAGTTTAAACTCGCTCACGAAGCCCGTAAAAGTCCTTCAAAGTTTCGGAGATCATTTACTTACCAGGAGGTACTTTACCTGGACACAAAGTGAAGCTGAAAGGTCTTGTAAACAAAACAGACAACGGCCAAGCAGACGGCAACCTACTTCAGGTCACGAATGAATACCCAAAGGGAAAATGTAGCTCGAAAGGTCTGAACAAAGAGTTTGGTAGATTATTCGTTACACAATTGTCCCACAAAAAAATAGGAACGTGAATTGAAATTGTAAATTTCTGGTTCAACCTTTGGCAGGCTGTGGCATGTTTAATACTATTTGAGTGCTGTTTGAAATAAAAATGTGTATCATTTCAAAATACAATACTTTATACATAATTACATTTTTCATAACAATTATTTACAATAAGATGTATGTTTATTTCGATTACTGTTTATTCATTACAATAACTTATAAAAGGGCAAAGAATGAAATATAATAATTAGACACATCCGTATTTTTCAATTGGGAAAATTATAAAACACCTCGACACTTTCAGTATTTGAATCGAGTAATTTGTCGAAGTAACAGTAATATTATTTTATCGTTAGCATGCACACATCTGAGAGTAGTAGAGAGAGCAGTGGTGGCCTAGTGGTAATGGCCACGACTTTCGTGCTGTCGGTCGTAGGTCGCACACAGGCCCTTTACTTTTTGTAAATTATTTCATCACCACTGCTCTCAAAACAGTGAAGGAAAACCATCGCGAGCAAACCGGCATGTCCTAGAACCAAAAATTCGAAGACATCTGACATCTACCAACCCGCACAGGGCCCGCGTGGTGGATTACGGTCCGCTCCCTCTCAGCGAGTGGAGGCCTGTGTCCCAGTAGTGGGAACATTAAAGGCTGGTTATGCTATGCATAAATCTTGTCAATACTTATTAGATTAGATCACACTTAGCGGTTTACCAGACTTGTATCTTACTAAGTTAGTCGATAGATTTCCACCCTGCAAATCCATCGACTAACTTAGTACGATACAAGTAGGTACAAATTAACACTATACTAGTACTAAAGTAAATGACTAACTAAATATACAAATAAATACAAAAACAAAAGGACACTTAGGCGTCGAAGTACTCGTCCGCATCGATGTCATCCGGAAACGTGCCCAGAAGACTGGCAGCATTGCCACGTTGAATGGCAATGCTAATTCGTTGGCCAAAGAACAAGCCAGCCCTCTGGTCACGTGATGTCTCGACCAGTCGCCGAGAAATTTCCTTAAAAAGAAAACGCGCACTTGGGCCCCATGACCCGAGCGTTTCGACCCCAAACGGCTCAAAACTATAGTTACCTATAAGGTTACAGTATTTGCGCCGCTTGAGGATCTCAGCAGCCGCAGCAGCGGCGCCAGCACAGCCCGCCGTGCTTGGAACATGAGATGGCGCAAGGGTGTCGACACAGGTTGCGTCCCACACCAGAGGCCTACCCATCTTCCAAGGCAACAATGTCATGCCATCTGGTCTCTTCCCATCGTCACGTACCAAGCCGTTTGGTTCTAATACCGCTGGTACGCCGGCGGTGACAAGAGCTCGACGAATAATATCGTTGATGCTGGCGTGCCGTGCTATGCGACCTGCGCTCCTGCAGCAGGACAGGCCATGGTGCCCGAGACTGTCGACAGCTTCACCGCAGTGACACCGATGCGGAGCGACACAAGGTGCGCCCAAGCGGAGACAAGTAGCGAGCCGAAACGATGAATCATCCATCATAGTGCCTATGGTGGATGACGGGAGCGCCTGAAGCCACAAGCCCGACTCCCATTCTCCCACAGCCAGCAGACGGGCACGCTTAACAGTATTAAATGACGTGTTTACTAGGTTATTCCGTATAATACTGCAGAGCGGCACGTCCCACATTTTCTGGGAGGACGGGTTGTCGGGCAAATCCGTATTGGGACAAGCCATTTTCCAAGCGTTCAACGCATCGGTCAAAAACGGTACCTCAAAATCGACCAGTGAGGAAGATAAAATTTTCCTGGTTAATTTATCGGTACCGTGGACCGAGGAGAGGAAGGCCGGTAAACTAATACTTGAAATTTTGCGGAGTAGGTACACACTAACTTTCGGATCACTCTCACTTTCAGGCGAAAAGTAGCGAAACATGCGATGTTATCCTTATTCTCCAAGACAACAAAAGAAAAATATATCACAAAAACTACTTTCCGAAATAATCTAACTTATAAAAAACCATAACGAAACCATAACACCAGAACAATCCGCATCTTCCGTGTAAACAAAAACTTTTCCACATTAAATATCTATACGCAAGTTTATGCAGTAACTTTATTTCCTTTGGGCTGCCACCCATGCCCCAAAAACCCTCCGCTTCAGTCGGAAGTCTCGATAATGTGATATGCGAAGCTCAAATACGCCTACCCTCTGTGCTTAAGGTTAAATATATTTTTGCTTTGTACAGCCCCTGACTTGTTTTGATGTTTGCTTAATATTTCCATTTGTGGTAAACAATGGGAATAATAGTTTTAGTTACATCAAAATGTTGTTAAACACCTTTCTGCTGCGTATTTCACGATCAAAGCTTTTTACTTATTGCGTTATGTGACATACGTTATAATAACATTGTAAAAATACTCTGAGTATGTCGTCAACATAAATGAAATGATATTTATTCCTTTATGTAGATCTTTAAGACACTTTTACGTGTCAATATTTCTTTACTTTCAGTAATACCTAACAACTTTCAGCTATGCAAATTCAAATTAACATAAAATGGTTCCATATAGGTATATGTGTATATTGTATGTATTTGAATATTGAAAAGCACAAAACGTATGCTTTACTTCAAAGTTTCGAGTTGGAATCGGAATTTGATGATACGCGTTGCCTATATATACAAGTCTTTATCGTCCCATAGAAAAGTATTCTATTACTCGAATGGAGCTTCATTCGAATGCATGCAGTGCCGTCGTCGGTGTAACGTAATATGCAACGTCGTCGCATCGTCGATATTCACTGTTTCACCTGCTTTACCATTCAGGACGACGAGCGCCCGATGCTGATACGATACTCAACTACACTTCCTACTACTTGCTGAAGACACAGTAATGTGTGGTTAGGTGCCACCGAACCTCTCTTGCATATTAAACAGGGAATAGCATAACAGTACTTTCTGCTAAAAGTTATTCGATTACAATAATAAAATTAAATATGAGTATTACGTTGCTAACAGCACGTTTTTCGTAATGTACAGCTTCGGGCAGAAGTGCCCCAAGCCTTACAAACGGCCTTTGTGTTTCGCTTTATCAATATTCTCTGCACAGAATCCCCCTTTCTAGATTCCTCGGCTTTCACACAAAATATCGATGGTCAGTGACCCGCACATTCAAGTTTTGTTTATAAAAATCTGAATTCTCACCACTCGACCCAAAAAATATTGTAAACATAAATATGCCTTCATACAGACGGTAATGAGTCGGTGGAGAGTAAATTTTTCAGAAAAAGCGTTTGGCGTTGAAGAGGGAAAACGGCTGCGTAATTACTAATAAGAATTGGAGTAACTTCAAATTTTATTTTTTTGGGGAAACAGGTTCTACTTCGGAACAAGTTGGTTTTAGAATTTATTTACACTTAAAAATGTTTTACAAAATGTATTAATAACAATATTCTGTAAAACATACATAGAAATCAGCAGTCAGACTTTAAGAAAAGTGAGTAATATTTTTACGTGACTTTAGTAACGGCCCAAAGTACATACAAAGTCGTTCAAAGTACATACTAACATTACTAGAGTAATGTACGCATCCCTGCTAGCTGTGATGTGTTTCTAATTAACAAAATGTATGGGATCTATACCATACACATCAGAAAATAAGTAAGGTGTGGCGGTCCTGTGATCTTGGACTATAAGCTAATAAGATTTGCTGGGTGGAAATCTATCGACTAACTTAGTACAATACAAGTAGGTACACCGCTAAGGGCCTGTTTCACCACCTACGATTAAGCATCCGGTTAGACTGGAAGCCGACCGCAACATAGTTGGGAAAGGCTAGGCAGATGATGATGATAGCTGATATTAAAGTGATACGAAACAAGATCCCACAAAGCACATCAAGTACTGCAGAAAACTTCTAAATCTGTTTGCTAAACCCAGAAACGTTCTCAGTTCTAACCCAAACGCCTAACAAGAACTCTATATTACGTACAAGTCTAAGCTGTACTACGTTCAAGACGGCGTGGTTGGCTGGCAAGTTTGTTCATCAACAAACTACTATTTCATAATACGGCAACAGACTGGCTGGCTACACAAATATAGCCGAGGAACAAGGAGTGAAAATGGCTACTTACACTCCATCCATTTCATCCGAACTTCCGAAAGTTAATAAGGTACACCTGGCTTAGGTTAACTGAGTCTACACCCTATTGTTGGGGTGTTATGTAAATAAGGTATTTCGCTGTGATTTACGAGAGATTTTTTCTAAGTAACCCGGGTATCTTTATGTTTATTCCCCGTGATGTACATTTGATTTTGTGTTGGTAGTGGATTGTTAAAGACCGTCATAGGATCGGATACTTTGAATTGTCATGCCTTTATGAATTTGGTATTAATTTCACAGTCGCCAATAATAAGTAATGACTTTATTCAAGTCAGAAACTACTCGAGCAAACCAGAAATAAACACGTAAAGAAACTTATGACAAAATACAAAAGCACGACATACAAACTGGCAAACTATCATACGTTTAATTTGCACACACATGTTGACTCCTAGATATTGTGGGTTTCATACCTACATTAAATAAATCTCTCAGCTCACTTCACAATGCTCCATAAAATTCGCTTTGACGCTTCAGCACTGTTAATTAGAGAACAAACAATATTGCAGCGCTTTTGAAAGCTGCTTTAATATTTCGGCGAATAATGAATAGCTGTGATACTCGGCGTTAATTGAAAGCACATTTGATATACTGTAGCTCGATATGAAAATAAAAAATGGAAATATGAAATACAATTTTCATGAATGCCAGTGTTATCTAATATAGGCTGTGAAAATGGCTCATAAATGAAAACTGAATTAATAAATACAATGGAGGTCGTGAGTATGGAGGACGTTATTGTGAACTATTTGTATGATAGCTTTTATTACATTCCAAAAAAATATAATACTGAAATAAGAGTACGTTCTGTTATTGAATAAATTAACAATGATATTAGATGGGATCCAAATCTGAATGACCATGCAACATGTTGCCTACCAAACCAAATGATTCACAACAGTCCAACAGATTCTTATATTGTAGCCTTTCATAAATAACAAAATGTAACACATATTGATATTCCCGACATTATTTAAAAGGATCAACAAAAAGCAATACATTTTCATCAAGATAATTCAGTTTGTAGAAGTCAGCTGCTCTCTGCTCGTTACTAAGCTCACCGCGCATAATCTAATACTCTCGCGTAGTATGCGGCGTTGATCGCAAGTTTATTACAAGTCGGCCCGCGACTGGGATATACGCAGCGTATCAACACGCTTTGCTAAAGAAAATTATATATTTTTTGTAATGTATTTAGTTTTAATATCTTCACAAGTTATTGCGTAGATACCTACGCAATAAAGTAACGTAAAGATAATTTCCGCTTATAGCAGTAATAAAGATTGGTGATGTTGAAGGCGCATCTCGGATCGAGATCGGTTTTACGAATTTTGCCGATGCTACATCTAAATTTTGTCGTACTGTACTCTGCTGGTACGGTCAGCGACAAAAGTCGATATATACTGTTACTTTTATTTATCCCATATCATTATATTTCAGTATTTCATATAATAGCTAACAGTAAATATTCTTTTAATTTTAATTCAATTCCGATTTCAATTAAATAGTTAAGACTTAAAAAACTGAAGTGTTAATCGTCAAGATACTGTACAAGAGGCAGACTTATCTACTGGCATAGTTAATGCATTATCTACCAGTGAATTTTTGCCTCAAAAAGAGAGGATTCGCAACGGTCAATATTTAGACTTCGTAAGTATCTACGTCGATGAATACCTATTCCTACCTATAGGAAATGAAGTTATTGGGAATTGAACTAGTAGGTACCAGACAAACTAACGTATGTGATATTTCCGTAAAGAACAAATACAGATTCATATTTATAATATCATATTAAAACGATAATCAAACTTTCAGAAAAAAATACAGCTCTTCACTTCATTGTTACTACAATTTATATTCCACAAACGACAACAATTCAAAACTGGTAACATAATTATATCTATGTATTCTGCATAAATATTATTTTACCAATGGCAATGGCATACAATTATAATTACAGGCAATCGTGTGACCATGCAGCCGTTAAATTATGACCTGGATGACAAATAATAACGCGATTGTCCAAAAATGTACGATTTATTAGTCATATTCATGCAATAAACATTCACTTTAAACACAAATGCCGAAGCCCAAAAGCATTAAAAGACATCTGAATAAATAAAATTATGAAATCAATAAAAAAACTTCACGAATAAAGAAACTTTTAATCCATCTGCTTCGAGAGAATCTATGAGCATATACTCGTAACTCGATTTTCTTTAATGAAATCGATGCGATCATATCTTGCCTTTTTCTGTCTTTTATCTTATCTTATTGTTGGTCTTACTTATTACCTGTAATTTATATTCATTTGTTTCTAATAGTTGTGAAGTAGAGCTCCTTTTCCTAATCACTATTCAATTTCATTAATTTTCTTACAAGACTCTCGTTCTGCATGTATTGTTTTCTGCCAAATAAATTCTCTTGACATATTCTTTTGAAATAAAAGTTTATTAATCGGTTCGAATTTCTCGCATCCTCGTACTAAAAGTAATAATTCCCATTTAAAATATGCGGATGATGGTATCTACCTACAATTAAACACATTTATTCGGAGAGTAACCTCGATATTGATCTATTATATTGCTGTTACTTACCATTATTCTTCCGATGATATCCTCATCGGTAAAGTCTACCTACTTCGCTTGCAGAGGTCCAATTTTGGTACAACCAGAATTTTATAGCAAGTAATCGCTAGTTTACATGGTGCGAGCCAGCGTGCGAGCCAGCCTACCGAGTAGGTGCAGTGCAGCAACTCGCACTGCGTGGATGTATCATACGAGTTACTCGCACTTTCAAGTTGGACAGTAGCTCGCATCCGAGTAACTTCAACATTTTTTGTTTTCACTCGCATCGTTCGGACGCTTTCGGCAGTAGCTCTCCTTCCCTTCCCATGTAAATCCTTTTTTTTCATTCTTTTTTTTTGAAGTTTTTTATAAGCATTTTCTAATTCAAAGCTTAGTATTGTGGTCATAGATCTTATAACAGTTTTTTTATTCAATCAGGTCAACTCGACATTGCACGATCCTAGTACTACTCCAGCACACAACTCTCAAGAGACTAGGCAGCTACTCTCATAATGAAAACAGCCAAGGAAAGCCGAGCTACTGACATACGAGTACATAATGCGAGCAGTTATCTATTGTGTAGTCAGCAGCTCGTACTGTGTAAACCAGCCATA
Source organism: Cosmia trapezina (assembly GCA_905163495.3). NCBI lineage: Eukaryota > Metazoa > Arthropoda > Insecta > Lepidoptera > Noctuidae > Cosmia > Cosmia trapezina. Next base: position 11,725,134 of record LR991030.1, read on the forward strand.
AGTTTCAGTCAGTAGCCATAAAGGTGGACAATGTTCGTTTCATTCACGAGATCCGAGATCCTAAGTCACCTTTTGTGACCCCCATGGGAAATGATGTGATAGTGTTTTCCAAGTCAAGTCACATGACAATTAGAATGGCATACATCTTGGGATTCCTATCTCCCGACGAGAGGGTGAATATCAAAATATATAATGCAGTATATACTACTGATTATATAAACACTGAACACGTTATTGGATTGAGATGGAAAGATTGTCGCGTGATGTAGGTTGACATAACATGATAGATGGTCCAAATCCTTTTTCGGAATGGAATATTGTCTACGGTCAATATTGGTTTTAAAAACGGCTGCGTCTGTGTGTTCCGGGCTTTGTCAGAGTGACTCTTTCTATATGGTAATCGATTCAAGATGGTTTTGTTGTAGAAGTCACTCGATTTTTTTTTGTATTAATTAGTATTGTACAGTTTTTGTATTTACGAGGTTAACTAACCTATACAATCCAATCATTGTTGAAAATATAAGCGTAATTGTAGGGCGCAATGAAATCCATTGGCGGATTAAAATAATGGACCAAATTCAAATACGTAACAAAGTACCTACCTAACAGTTTAAAAAAAAAACACTTCTCTCTACTTCCCTAAAGCCCTAAAATAACATTAAGTAAACGTGAATGTTCAAGTAGTCACTTCCATACGATATACAAAAAAGCTTAAGATGAAAACCGTTCGCCCAAAATTTGATTGTACTTATTACATAAGTGCGTTACTGGAAGTAAGAGGCAAGGTGCTCTTAGCAAATAATTTAATTAGCCCTTAATAGGGAAACCTGGCGGTGATATTATTCTACCTTATACCCAGTATACGTACCTATAGTCTCAGATATATTTATATTCTTAGGAGAGAATGATTAAGTGCTGCAGCCAATGTTTGTTTAGGCTGGCTGCTCACTTTTTTAAAAGCTTTTATTAATATGAACATTATGAACAGTGTATTTAAAAATCCAGTTGGGGTTCACTTTATTGTATCGTGTTACTTTTGGTGTGCTTTCGTAATTTTATGTGCATTTTTTTTTTATATTAATAACTAAAGAATTTGCGATTTTAATAAAATCAAAACAAATTACTTAACATTATTTTAAAGAATTCTGCACATGTCATGTTTTCAAATTAATTTAATTAATTGTTGTTTTTTTTTGTTTATTTATTTATTTATTTATAACTATGGATGACTTACAGCTAAAACAAACGGAATAAAAAATAATGTGTGAAACTGACTGCTTTATAGAAAGCTACCTACATACTATGTTTTTTATTTCAATTCTTTTGAATGAAAATGTTTTTTTTACAAACCTAAAACGTAATCGGCGTCAAACATTATTTTAACAAGCAAAAGTAAATGTACTCCCATCAAGATACAAATGGCCGTGTTTATGACACGTTCATGACCAGAATTTTGAGCGAATGTTCTTAAGAAGTAAAGACGGCCCGTCCTGACCCAGGCCTTGTAAACCGAAACTTGCGAACTTCGCTCATAAAACTCAAATTGAAGGCTGAAAAAGTCTTGCAAGAAAGGTCGATTTTAGCTGAAACCTTAGATAATACGGTGGAGATGAAAATTTGCCAAATTCTGGGAAACTAAACTACACTTTTATGTCGGACCCTCATGTATTGAAAACATAAGTAGAACGAATGGAACCAAATCGAGGTAATCATTTTAGAAGATTGCGTACTTATGTGCTTGGTAAAAAGGTAGGGACCGTGATTCGAATATATCTGACTTCGGGTTTCGTAATCGTAAGAAGCTTTATCAAGAGACTTCAGCATTTTAGTTTCAGAAACCTTATTAACACTGATCAAGGGATTTCTTTAAATCTTTGAAGTAGGTACATAAAATTGCTTAGGTACACGTTTTGGCAAAAATATATATTTACGTTAAAAATAACCTGTAACTTACAAAAAATACTGCATACATATGTAATAAATCTTACTACTAACTGTAAAATTATATATATATCTTCTATATATTGAACGTTAGGTAATCATTAGTGTCGTCATATGAATGAAGAAGTATTTATTTTTCATATGGTTAGTTTAGCCATTTGAAGAATAAAACCCATTCGTGCTAGATATGGTATAGATAATAATTACTTTACCGTTCATTTGTAAAATAACATACCTAATATTCCACAAAACAGTCATCACTCTTATTTCTACTTCGATAACTGTCAAAACCCAATAAAAACCTTCACTCTGATTCCAAACATTAAATTATGTACCCTTTTAACGCCAAATACACGATTCTTTTTACACAAATGGAAATCCAATTGAGAATTAAATGGAAGCTGATAAAAAGGCAAAATCCAGTGCTTACATAAAACCTCCGATAGATGCATTGCAAGTTGAATGCAACAGAGATGTAGTGACCGGAGCTAATGGAAGCACTCAGCAAGATACGGCAGTTGACAGGAATCAGAATGAAAACGTACTGCTGGCGAGCGCACTTGAAATAACCTAACTGTTGTACCTTACAAAGGCTATTCAGAAGTATTTGCTTCTAATAGTCTATGGAAGTGATTAGTGTTGGCAACGATAAGAGGCTTGCGCAGTTCCAGATTTAGATGATCATGGGTTGCTTTATGTGCAGTGGTGTGTGAGCTACAGGTACTAACTATATGACATCGAGGTTGTGAGTGGAATATGTTAATGTTCCATGTTGTTACTTGAGACATCACTATCACAGTGCAGTAGGTCAGCCTGTAGCTGTATCGATACGACGATCGTGAGATGGGTGAAAAACTTATCGTGTACTTATTTTGTGTTAAGGCCCAGATTTCCTGAAAACGATCAAAAAGGTGGTTTTTTAAAGCAGTGTATCTCATAAACCGTAAATAATTTTGACATGTAAAAAAAATATAATATTTTCAAGTCTTTTTCGCATACAGTGATGGAAGCCAAAACATAATTATACATATTTTAATGCACCAAAAAAATCTTTAAACATACCTCCTAATAATCTTTAAAAGCAGTTTATCCCTTCATTAACAATTATAATTATAATTAAAAATATACCATGAAATGTCAAATTCCAAACTGCATCCAGTGATGGATTACTTTTTATTAAATAGTTAATTTATTTTATACGATTTTATTTGCATTTTTACGACATAATTCCGGTGCGCGTGAGAATCTTCTATCTCGTGCGTCAAACTAGACAGCCATAACGCCATTTCACTTACACACCGAGCTAAACCAATCTTGGAACCTGGGCCTTAAGTGACGTTTTAATAATGTTTGTAGTACTGTAATGATACTTTTACTTTTCACAAATCGTCCATTAAAAAGAAAGTATTTCTTATCAAATTTGTAAGATACCTTTCTTTTTAGAGACTTGTTCAATAAAAAAGCTAAAATTACGTCCTACAATATCATACCCCTTGCCCTTATTACCTGTGTTTACAAAGAACCGTTGATTTGAAGGGCACGCGTTTAATCTAATCTTCATATCTACGTCGCTCAACCTTTCAGAATATGGAGCCGGCGAAATTATGACAAAAATAAACTTTCTGCGCGTACAAAATGTGACGAGCGCTTCTTCTGTACATAAAGGGTCCTTAGGTACCTACGATTTTAGTTACGTTTATAATCAAAATAAATAAAAATGAAATGCTGTCCGTTAGTAACGGTTGGTAACACTTGAGAACGGCTGAACCGATTTGGCTATTTTCTATTTTTTTATGATTGTTCCTAATAGTCCGAATTAGGAAAAAAAAAAAAAAGTTCTCGGAAATATTACAAATTCGGGAAAACTGAACGTCTTGTTCTGTATGTACTTATGTAATAATTAATAATCAAAATTAATTAAATAACTAATCAAATGTTATTATAATACATATTTGTACGCCGTTAAGGTAAAACATGACTGTGATCCTTTCTACAATGTACTTAACATCTTGCATGCTTTCTGTGTGCATACTCATGTTTCGTATTGAAAGTACAGGACAACGTCTGTGGGGTCAGCTAGCACACGATAAAAATTAATACACATACATATTTCATATATATATATATTTTTTATTTCATATTTTTATACATTAAGTATTTTATTCAGATATTGGACGAAATAGTAGATTATTAACCAAGGGGATAAAGCAGTGTCTTCTGTCGCGGGTGACGATTTAAATCGCGAGCGTAACGAAGGACTCCAGGTTTACTCCCGAGCGTAGCGAGGGTGTTAAAAACTTAAGACTAGTCCTGATTGTAGCGATTTAAGACTAGTCCTGAGTGTAGCGAGGGATTTAAGTTCACCCAAGACTAAGACAGCTTTATCACCGAGGAAAATACTCTACTTTTCGTACCATTTGCGAAAAAATTTACACAATAATAATATGAGATAAGCATTTATTAAAAATAATGACGATTAAAAGTAAAAGTTAACATTCGAAACATTGGTCCAATTATTGATAGAGAGAGTTACATATTTGTTTGGTACATTTATTGTTGATGAGTTGATTTGAGTATTTTAGAACATTAACTTATTTATAAAAATAAATTAAAATAAACTTAACGTTTATGTATTTGAAGAAAACAAAAACGCGGCAAATTCCTAGACTAATATTTTTTGTCGGAAAAGCAAAGGCATCAAGCTCATACGGCGTCGTCGGTTTTCGTAATTTTGTTTAATAATCATAACTGCATAATAAATGCGTATTCCTTTTTCAAAAAGATGTATAATGCTTTATATACAAACTCAATGGTGTAAACACAGATGTAGTTCAGTATAAATTTCGGTAAGTATTCCAAATTTAAATCACATTCTCCCCCTAGAGTATGAATGAAATTCAGTACAATGTTTTTAACAGATTAAAAATGACTATTGTTATGTTCGCTTTTTGTGGCATAGAATGTCACTTTTTTCAGCAAGTGGTACGAAAAATAACATCAGGAACTGTAATTGAAAATAAAGTATTAAGTATTGAAAACGAGACAGTCACTAGTGAATCTTGCTTTATCGTGTCTAAACGACCCAACCAGCGCTGTAATAACAATCATAGCAAGTTGACTTACTGTAAGTATCACATACCCAATAAAACTGTGAAATACTCAATATCACTCGCTAGTGCTCATCAATAACAACGTTCGAACATAATATCGAATTTTAAAAACCTTTAATTTCACATGTTGCCAAGAGTTTTTAAAACCGTAGGTATGTAGCAGCATATCCCATTACAGGAATTGATTGACACTTCGTTTAGCGAGACCCGGATCAACCGTTTTAGGGAAAATTGCCAAAACTTTTATGACAAACGAAGTCTGTATCTACAACGGATATAAAGTCTCTTCATTCTTATCAAGTTTAAATATGACAATCGTTTATTTCAAAGACCCTTGAATACCTTTCACAAAGTTTATGTATTTTTTGTTTGTCTTAAAAGTTGGTGAAACAAAAAGTCTGTCTACATTGTTTTTCTTTGAAATTGCCGTTTGTCTTGCTTGTTGTTATGGATTAATCGTCATTTTCAATCGAGTTTTAAATCCACTTTTATTTAAATTACGAGTTTCTCAACTTGAAAGCCACCTCAAAAGAAACGGAACCGAAGATAATCAATTTTAATAGACAGCGCTGACGGATTATTCTAGGTGTCTCCGTCTAAAACAATTCTTCAACTGTTTGCGGATGCAGCGAAAACTTTAGTCATTTTAAAATCTGAAAGCGCTTAAAGCGATTCAATCATACTTTCCTTCCGGAGCGACTGGCGTCACGTATTCTTGAATAACCTTTGAACTTATCTTTTACGAGGAGCATTTCCCGAAGCCAAAAGATACTCCAATGAGATTAGTTTAATGAAACCGTACGTCGAATGTGTTGCATGCGGTTGGCAGTTGAATTAGCATGCAATTTTCCATATTTTGAACACATTTAATCCTGTTACCTACAGCTGCAGCTTTTCTGTTTAGATAGGCGGATGATTTGATGCAGAACACATTTTATTTAAAAATACGATTGAAAATTTAGTGTACTTACATATTTTTTTTATAAATTTGTTTTGTAAAAGTCAAACCAAACAAATCACCAATTCAATTTCAATCTATGCAAATAACTGTTTGGTATTTTAACGATGATGGATAAGCCACCGCTTCTCAGAGGGTAGTATATAGGTATTTCTAGTGTTATGTACTACCAAAACCAGTGTGCGGCAGTTACTCCATAACAGTGACATATTCCAATGTTCCCGACGTCTGTATTTTTATGTTGCAGCGTCCTGATGGCACGGTACTCCATTTTTGTCACCCTCACCACAGCTGAAGTGGATTTTAAGTGGCGTGCTGCAAACCATCCGTTTTTATGTTGAAAACATTTTTCGACACTTCAAACAGTTTTCGTACTTTTCGTTACCGAGAGTTAAAGTAGGTGCAGTTAGTTTTCCAGTAAAAATACTCTTTGTTTTATTATTATTATGGGTTTAATTGACATTACATATTTTTTCTTTATATAATCATGCAGTATTACAATGAAATAGGAGGTACCGTCACATAAATGAATTCAAATAAAATCAGTAAAAGTATTCTTCATACATAATGGAGTAAGATGAAATAAAACCGATCACTAAGGGCCTGTTTCACCACCTACGATTAAGTTGCTATTAACTTACTTGGCAGATAATTTCATACAAATTCTGTTCCATTTTTGAATATATTCGGTGAGTAGTCGCTATTCAGACATCGTGAAATAGGCCCTTAAAGTTCTTTTTTTTTCAATCACTTCAAGAACTATTATTTTATTAAATTACTTAAACTTTTTTGTAAGTTTCAAATAAATAATGTTAAAGAAAACCACGTCACCTTAAAGGTCAAAACTTCTTCAATATCTATCTATATTAACTATACGACAAATAAAAGAAAAAAAAGAATCAAATTATTCTGCCCAAACATTTGGAAGTGGATCACATTATTTTTACAACATTACCAAAGATTTAATCCAAATCGTTCGTACAAAAGCGGCACAAGAGCGTGGAAAGAAATTGGAAAGTTTCCTTACGTCTCTCCCACTCATACATAATACATACAATTCTTAAACGTAAAAACTTAGGTAAGTACCGGAGGTAGCAGAAGTACTTGCGGGGCAGTTTATTGTTATATAGAAATACTCAAGAAACCCGCGACTTCGCCTGATATAAAAGATATGAGTTTCGTGGTTTTGTAAAAAGAAAAAAATACTTTTGAAACCAAACTATGGCTCCCAACATTCGATTTTTCGAAATAATTGATAGAAACTGACAAAGTATTAGCAGTTAAAGAAGGACAACACTAAAAAAAATTATGGTTATATCTTGATGTTAATTATGTAGGTAGGTCATCATCTGCCTAGCCTTTTCCCAACTATGTTGGGATCGGCTTCAAGTCTAACTGGATGCAGCTGAATACCAGTATTTTACATAGAGCGACTGCCTATCTGACCTCCACAACCCAGTCAATGGGTAATACGTACGATACCCCTTGGTAAGACTGGTTGTCAGACTTTCGGGTTTCTGACGACCTGTAACGACTGTCAAAGATCCACGAATGAAAGCCGGGACCACCGGTACGTGCTTTCCGAGGCACGGAGGGATCTTGGTATGTAAAGATGGTCACCCATCCACGGACCAACTGCGGTAAGCGTAGCTTAACCTGATCGATCGACCCGTGCGGCTGTTATTACTTAGCCACAATCCCCTCTAGAGGTAAGTAAATAAGTAGGTAGGTAGGTGTATAATAAGCTTGTGAAGCCGAATCGCCCCTTAGGATCTAAAGCTTAACTTTTTACACCTCGTATAATTTCGGCATTATGTCAAATGGTTCGTTTTGCTACTTTGGCCTTTGGTTTTTTTAACTTTGGCGATGCTTTTTCGCCTAGTGTAGGTACATTCATTATAGAGCAAAAAGAATTCACTGTCACAGTCACTCAAACATAATATATGTAAGTATGTAATACATATATGTGTACTAGGTACCTACTCTACAGGGTGAAATTGAATAGATGCGACAAAATTTAAGGGGGTGTTCTACGCATCAATATGAACAACTTTTACTATGGGACCAAACCTGAAATCGCGAAAAAAAAATCAGCTGTTCAGTACATTTTGACGAATTATGCGAACATTAAATGTACTGAACAGCTGATTTTTTTTTCGCGATTTCAGGTTTGGTCCCATAGTAAAAGTTGTTCATATTGATGCGTAGAACACCCCCTTAAATTTTGTCGCATCTATTCAATTTCACCCTGTATATAAAAACAAAACGATTTCTTTTCTTTGTGTAATACGTCAATACGCAGTGGTATTTCTGGATAAATGGCAACCGTTCAATTTAATTCATGGGTCACTATATCGTCGCTTGACATAGGCTCCACTCAGACTGGCAACTTTATTACAACTACGTAGCCACAATAACTTTTCAAATAAACGTAGGTAAAGAAGAATTTTTTCAATACACAGTTATACCTAGGTATCGTGAAAAATACTACAAGCGGCCGTAGATCCCGTGATGAATTGCATTTACTTGAAACTATGAGTTCAGAAAATCATTTTTTTATTCTTTCTTTATCATTAGATATCCGCACGGGTCGATACTTCAGGTTAAGCTACGCTTGCCGAGGTTGGTCCGTGGATGGGTGACCATCTTTACATACCGAGTATCTTCCGTGCCTCGGAAAGCACGTTAAGCCGTTGGTCCCGGCTGTCATTCGTGGATCTTTGACAGTCGTTACGGGTCGTCAGAAGCCCGAAAGTCTGACAATCAGTCTTACCAAGGGGTATCGTATTATACAGATACTGGGTTGTGGGGGTCAGCTAGGCAGTCGCTCAATGTAATGTTTTACATTGTACTGTTATTCAGCAGCATCTGGTTAGACTGGAAGCCGACCCCAACATAGTTGGGAAAAGGCTAGGAAGATGACGATGACCCATCACGTCTGAAGAGTTTCGCTAATTACTACTATTATTATTACTTTGATACTGTGTTCACTATGCAAATTCTACTACTATTTTACCTGACAGACGTCAGAACCAAAGTTGTACCTTCAAAGTTGCAGCACGTAAGTACCCAAACTGTCTATCACTACCTGCCCACGCTGCGTTTCCGTAATTCGTACAACAAATATATGCCTTACGAGTGTAATAATTACACTCGTAAGGCATATAAATAGATAGGCATAGATATAAATCTACATTCGGTATTTAGAATACATACGAAACAGAAAATATGTTTTATTTTTACTGTCGGAGATCGTTTACATTATAAATAAGTAATTAAAGTACCTTAGCTCATGTTTCAGTTCAAGATATCAAAGTAGTGAGCCGATAGTACAGTTGCTACGACTCGACGCGACGTATAACAGCCGTTTGCTAATTCTCGTAGCAACACTGCAATTTTACTAGATAAAGATGAATGCTATGGGTAGTGACTGTTCCATAGCAAAGTAGTGAGGCGTTGGCACTGTATGTAGCTACGCCGTAGCAATCACGACTGCTACGCCGTAGCAACAGTGCATTGTGGCTACAAATATGCCTTACTATTGTAACTAAATCTACATTCGGTATTTAGAATACATACAAAACAGAAAATGTTTTATTTGTACTACCAGAGATCGTTTACATTATAAATAAGTAATTAAAGTACCTTCATTCATGTTTGAGTTCAAGATATCAAAGTAGTGAGCCGTACTAGTACTAGTTAAAGATGGATGCTATGGGTAGTGACTGACAAAATAATACCTCAAAGTAGTGAAGCGATGGCACTGTATGTAGCTACGACGTAGCAATCACGACTGCTACGCCGTAGCAACAGTGCATTGTGGCTACACATACGCTAATATATAATCTGGAAATTGGAGCCTACGCTCTCGGAGCCAATTTCCAGATTATTTGTTGAAATGCCCTTTATCGCATACGCTTAAAATCGCGGCAACAGCTTGATCACTTCAACGGCAAAGTGATCGCCAATATATCGCCCGTCTGAACTCGTTTTCCGGGCTATTTTGCACAAGTGCCCACAAAAGCGACGGGTCAGCACGCGATTATCGACGCAGGGCGGACAATGCTGTGAATAATTATTCAATTTGTTTCCCTTACAACGCCGCCCTCAACCAGCATTTAAAGTAGCCTCTCGTTTTACTGGTGACTTTATTCTTGAAATTAAATTTTATTCGAACAATTTTATGGGCACAGCATCCGGTGACAGTTAACAGAATGGTTGCTTGATACTTGGAGCCTTTTAGTTTTCTTAGTACTTAGTGTATTCTCGTACAATTGGATTGTGAATGTATCTTTCTGCACTATCACAATAAATAATAAAAAAGGAATAAATATCATCATCGTCATACTCTTGCCCATAACCCAATTTATTTGGGAATATTAAATCAATAAATCTGCCTAGACTCTTCCCAACAGTCTTGGGGTCGGCTCCCAGTCTAACCTACCTATTTGACTTCTACAGCCGACTGGGTAACACAATACCCCCTGATAAGACTGGTTGTCAGGACTTTCGGGCTTCTGAATTCCCGTAACGTCTGTCAAAGATCTGTGAATGACAGCCAGGACCAACAACTTAACGTGCTTTCCGAGGCACAGAGGATTCTCGATATGTTATGAATAGTCACCCATCCATGTACCGACCGCGGCAAGCGTAGCGATATATATTTCCAATCGACCCCTGCGGCTGTTATTTTTTAGCCACGAGCAGTTCCCATTTTGGAATATTAACTATAGCATAATCAGCCTACAATGTTCCCACTGCTGGGAAACAGGCCTCCTCTCTGTGATGAGAGGGAGTGGGCAGTACCACGCGGTCCCAGTGTGGGTTGGTAGATGACGTTTACGAATTTTTGGTTCTAGGACATGCCGGTTTCCTCACGATGTTTTGCTTCACCGTTTTGAGAGTGATGAAATAATTTACACAAAGTAAAGCGGCTGTCTGATGTGCTTGAACCTACGACCTACACTCGTAAGTCGCGGCCGTTACCACTGGGCCATCACTGCTTTGTTCTTCTTCACTTCTCATAATAAATATAAGTAGCAAAACTACTTGATATTATACTTAATTATTTATTATGTTCCCAATTTCACAAGGCACAAAGCAGAATAAAACAAAGATGACTGACCTGTGGAGTATTCAAATTCCATTAATTAATTCACTACAGACCCGAAAGGAATGCTTTTTAATTAGGACGTCCCCTCGCTTAGGAGCAAAACGTGGATCTTTAGACTTTAGCCTAGCGACACACCTGAGAAAATTGCGATGCGTAATTCGGCGCACGAATATATTACAAGCTGAATGCAACGTAATTTCAGACTGATATGATGCATTTCATTTTAGAAACCATTGCATTCCTAACTCGGAGGAGCTCGTGGCTAAGTAATAACAGCCTCACGGGTCGATCCGTCAGGTTAAGCTACGCTTGCTGGGGTTGGTCCGTGGATGGGTGACCATCTTTACATACCGAGACTCCTCCGTGCCTCGGAAAGCACGTTAAGCCGTTGGTCCCAGCTGTCATTCGTGGATCTTTGACAGTCGTTACGGGTCGTCAGAAGCCCAAAAGTCTGACAACCAGTCTTACCAAGGGGTATCGTATTACCCAGTTACTGGGTTGTGGAGGTCAGATAGGCAGTCGCTCCATGTAAAATACTGGACCCCAACATAGTTGGGAACAGGCTAGGCAGATTGATTGATTGCATTCCTAAGTACACAGAATTTCTGTCGCGTAATTTCGGATGGTTTGTCGCACCACCAGTTTAATTACTCAACAAGTGATTGTTTGCTATCATAGACCGGTTGAATACCTTCCATAGAGCTCTATATCGATTGCTATATCCCTTGGGTCTGCTTGAAACACTACAAGATCCAGACAGATACTCCCAAGTTGCAATAGTGTTGGTTTGCACTGCACGAGACCAATTGGAGCGTTATGCTGCCACCGCACCACTTGATTGATGTTTAATTACTCGCGCGCATATGCAATGCTATCCTACGTGAAATCAGTGATATCGATACGCTGATAAACATTAATCAATTACAAGTGTGAAGCTAATGTAACATTAAGTATTGATCGCTTTAGTGATAAGAGCGTCCATTGTTTGACCCTACGTAAAATTTCAACATTTATATCAGTAATTTTTATGGTGTGCATAATAAAGAATATTCTATACAACTATCTAAGTGCCTTTTAGACGTATAGCTGTAGAGCAAATTTTTAGGGTTCCGTACCTCAAAAGGAAAAAAACGGAACCCTTATAGGATCACTTTGTTGTCCGTCTGTCTGTCTGTCAGTCTGTCAAGACCATTTTTCTCAGGAACGCGTGGAGGTATCAATTTGAAATTAATATCAAATACGTATGTCTATGGTCCTTACAGTCCTAAACAACTCAAGCTTCTAAGTCAACGCAATAAAAAGATACGGTCAATTATGCGTTAAATTTTGATACTCGCAAGTAAATCAAAACCTATAGGGTATTTCCCGTTGTCCTAGAATCATGAAATTTGGCAGGAAGCAAGGTCTTACAGAACAAATAAAGTAAAATATCCGAAAATTGTTAATTTATCATTCTATCACAGATATTATAAAAATATTTTCAAGTCTGTCGGTCTGTCAAGACCCTTTTTCTCAGGAACGCGTGAAGGTATCAAGTTGAAATTAATACCAAATACGTAGGTTTATGGTTTCTGGGAGATCTAAAAAAATCAAGCTTCTTTGTCAATGCAATAAAAAAATACGGCCATTTAAGCGACATAGTTTGATACTCGCAAGTAAATCAAAACCTATAGAGTACCTACTTCCCGTTGTCCTAGAATCATGAAATTTTGCAAGAAGCAAGGTCTCTCAGCACAAATTAAGGGAAAAACTCCGAAAATTGTTAATTTGTCATTCTATCACATAAAAAATAAATATTTTTGGGCTTTTAATGTTTAGTTTGTTTTTGGGATAAATTCTCAACTACGGAACCCTTCATTGTGCGTGATATGACACGCACTTGGCTGGTTTTTTAATAGCCAGATTACTTTAATTTATAGAACAAATAGATCTGTCAACTCTGTCACATAGAATCTATACAAAAGATTTATTCCTCAGTTAAAAGTTAAGTGACTATTGAAAAGTTACATTGACACTTTGACAGGGACATCAGAAAGAGTTTTTTGATAAATGGGTCTACTTCGATACATTGGGGTAGGCTTTCTGAGTAACTTAAGCTATCTATACTCTCTATACTCAGCCATCTAGAATTAGATCAACAATATCAATTTCAAAAATTAAAGAAAAAATTACACCGTATTGTTTTCACTGCCCATACCAGTATCTAGTAGAAAGAAGGTGGCATTTTTTTTTCGGGTGCCAAATCTCTTGATTTCCCAATAACATATAACACGATTTTTTCTACGTTTGGGTCAAAATGGCTGGTTTTAGAAATGTCCTGAATTTAAAATAAAAAGGACTTTGAAAAATATTTTCTTGGAATTCTTCAACAGACTTGGTTCGCAATTTTATTCAAATGAAAGTTTTATTGAATTCTTTGCTCTTTTCACAATAAGTACATATTAAATAAATCTATTCTATCAAATTGACCCAAACGATGTCCAAACGATGTCGATGTCTTGTAGTGATTCTATTAATGTTACTGTCAAATTTAACTTTAGCTAACTACTTATGTTAACGGGTCTTCTAGTTAGCAGGCGTTGTACTTTAGCTAAAATAATCAACCTAGTCCGTTGCTTTTATAAATATAGCTTGAAAACGACTGCCTTCATAGTAAGATAAAAATCAATACATGCCGTGTAAAATTTCTTAACATTATATCGCTATAAGTTCTCGAATATTTCGCTACAACTGCCAAAAACATCTCCTCCATATATAGCGTGTGTATTAATAACACGCGATTTATTAATACACACACCAGTTACTCACGTCATTGCTTAAATAATACAGTTCTGCGCAAACAAGGAAAAACTGGAGAATCATGACAAATGCCCAGACAAATTGTAGGAGCCGTTGAAAAAGTGAAGCCACCAAAGATTAATGAGAGCCAATAAGGAAGCCTTTGTGCGTTTGCATTTCATTAGGAGAGCTTCGATCGTCACTGTGGTGAACCGCTGACTGTACCTACATATAATAATATGTAGGTACAGTCAGCAACAAAATTCGATTAACGAACTTGTGTTTTCTAAATCTTAATTATTGAGAATACTTTTTATCGTATCATTTTAAATTAATTTAGATGATGTCAAAAAGTGTAGGAGCTCGTGGCTAAGTAATCACAGCCCCACGGGTGGATCCATCAGGTTAAGCTATTCTTGCTGGGGTTGGTCAGTGGATGGGTGACCATCTTTACATACCGAGACTCCTCCGTGCCTCGGAAAGCACGTTAAGCCGTTGGTCCCGGTTGTCATTCGTGGATCTTTGACAGTTGTTACGGGTCGTCAGAAGCCCGAAAGTCTGACAACCAGTCTTACCAAGGGGTATCATATTACCCAGTTACTGGGTTGTGGTGGTCAGACAGGCAGTCGCTCCATGTAAAATACTGGTATTCAGCTGCATCCGGTTAGACTGGAAGCCGACCCCAACATATTTGGTAAAAGGCTAGGCAGATGTCAAGAAGTAGCAGTGTTAACCGACTTCTGTTGCTGACCGTACCACTATGATGTATGCCTGTGTGTGCAGTTAAGTCGACTGTAATTAGGACTATATATTTTCGGTATAACAGACAGTTATCAGAGTCAAAAGTTGTCTCGAAGCTTTATGAATGTGTTGTGATTCTTGGACTATTTCAAATGCAGCTCACAGAAAAATATTATACAGATTAACAGAACATTAAACATGATAATGTAGGTAAAGTAAGAGGCCGTGTAATAGAAGGCTTCTGACTTTTAGACAGAAACGTATATTAGTCGTTATTGGTGTATTAGTCGTTCTACTCGTGCAGCTTGTGGGTTAAGTATACGCAGAAGGCTTACAACGCTCTGCGCGTTCAGTATAATAATGCGTTGAGGGTGTTGTTGGGGCTGCCTCGATTTTGCAGCGCGGCAGGTATGTTTGCGGAAGCGAGGCTAGCTGACTTCTATGCCGTCATGCGCAAGCGATGTGCGTCTATGCTGCGGCGGGCGTTTCGGATGCAGTCCTAACAACATACTTGCTACACTGGTGGACAAAATAGGTGGGCCGTTTATCAGGCACTGAGTGGGTAGACATGTGCGCACAGATGTCCATGTCGGCAATTAATTAATATTTTAAATAATTACTAACAATTATGCTAAGGCTTATACTAACACTATATGGATCTACTAGCTTTTGCCCGCGGCTTCGCTCGCGTGGAGGTAGGTACACAAACATTTGTCAACCCCTATTGTACCCCTTAGGGGACGATTTTTAAAAAACGCTGTACCATATACTTCTTTATTTCCTACCAAAAGCATTTTGAATTTTCATACCCCTAACTTAAGAAATGCTGGGTTTCCCATACAAACTTTAATCCCTAAAATCACCCCTTGTAGGATTATGTTTTAAGACAAAAGTAGCCCATGTCCTTTCCCAGGATGCTATCTATAAAAATATACCCAAATATATATATCAAATTTTATCGAAATCCGTGCAGTTTTGTAAATTTTAAAATAAACCCCTATTTTACCCACTTAGGGGATGATTTTTAAAAACGATGAACCGCATATTTCTTAATTTCCTACCAATAGCATAAAGTTATCCCTAACTTAAGAAATACTGGGTTTCCCTTACAAACTTTCATTACCTATATCACCCCCTGTAATATTATTTTTGAAAAAATAGTATCCTATGTCCTTCCCCAGGATGCTACAATAAAGCCTTGCCAAATTTTGTAGAAATCCGTGCAGTTTTGTAAATTTTAAAATCAACCCCTATTTTACCCCCTTAGGGGATGATTTTTCAAAAACGCTGAACCGCATATTTCTTAATTTCCTACCAATAGCATAAAGTTATCCCTAACTTAAGAAATACTGGGTTTCCCTTACAAAATTTCATCCCCTACATCACCCCCTGTAGTATTGTTTTTAAAGTATCCTATGTCCTTTCCCAGGATGCTATATAAAGCCTTGCCAAATTTTGTCGAAATCCGTGCAGTTTTGTAAATTTTAAAATCAACCCCTATTTTACCCCCTTAGGGGATGATTTTTCAAAAACGCTGAACCGCATATTTCTTAATTTCCTACCAATACCATAAAGTTATCCCTAACTTAAGAAATACTGGGTTTCCCTTACAAACTTTCATCCCCTATATCACCCCCTGTAGGATTATTTTTTAAGACAAAAAGTAGCCTATATCCTTCCCCAGGATGCTTTATAAAGCCTTGCCAAATTTTATCGAAATCCGTGCAGTTTTGTAAATTTTAAAATCAACCCCTATTTTACCCCCTTAAGGTATGATTTTTCAAAAACGCTGAACCGCATAGTTCTTAATTTCCTACCCATAGCATAAATTTGTTATCCCTAACATAAGAAATACTGGGTTTCCCTTACAAACTTTCATCCCCTATATCACCACCTGTAGTATTATTTTTGAAAAAAATAGTATTCTATGTCCTTCCCCAGGATGCTATATGAAGCCTTGCCAAATTTTGTAGAAATCCGTGCAGTTTTGTAAATTTTAAAATCAACCCCTATTTTACCCCCTTAGGGGATGATTTTTCAAAAACGCTGAACCGCATATTTCTTAATTTCCTACCAATAGCATAAAGTTATCCCTAACTTAAGAAATACTGGGTTTCCCTTACAAAATTTCATCCCCTACATCACCCCCTGTAGTATTGTTTTTAAAGTATCCTATGTCCTTTCCCAGGATGCTATATAAAGCCTTGCCAAATTTTGTCGAAATCCGTGCAGTTTTGTAAATTTTAAAATCAACCCCTATTTTACCCCCTTAGGGGATGATTTTTCAAAAACGCTGAACCGCATATTTCTTAATTTCCTACCAATACCATAAAGTTATCCCTAACTTAAGAAATACTGGGTTTCCCTTACAAACTTTCATCCCCTATATCACCCCCTGTAGGATTATTTTTTAAGACAAAAAGTAGCCTATATCCTTCCCCAGGATGCTTTATAAAGCCTTGCCAAATTTTATCGAAATCCGTGCAGTTTTGTAAATTTTAAAATCAACCCCTATTTTACCCCCTTAAGGTATGATTTTTCAAAAACGCTGAACCGCATAGTTCTTAATTTCCTACCCATAGCATAAATTTGTTATCCCTAACATAAGAAATACTGGGTTTCCCTTACAAACTTTCATCCCCTATATCACCACCTGTAGTATTATTTTTGAAAAAAATAGTATTCTATGTCCTTCCCCAGGATGCTATATGAAGCCTTGCCAAATTTTGTAGAAATCCGTCCAGTTTTGTAAATTTTAAAATCAACCCCTATTTTACCCCCTTATGGGATGATTTTTCAAAAACGCTGAACCGCATATTTCTTTATTTCCTATCAAAAGCATACATTTTAATTTTCACATCCCTAACTTAAAAAATACTGAGTTTCCCATACAAACTTTCATCCCGTATATCAACCCCTGTAAGATTATTTTTGAAAAAAAAAGTAGCCTATGTCCGTCCCCAGGATACCATCTATAGCCTTGCCAAATTTTATCGAAATCCGTTCAGTGGTTTAGGCGTGAAAAGGTAACAGACAGACAGACAGACAGACAGACAGAGTTACTTTCGAATTTATAATATTAGTATGGATGGTCTGAAATAAAGAATTTGAATTAGTGGCAGAGATGACGCTCTACAGGCCCAAACTATTCTTCACGGCTGCACTGTAATCTACAAGATTAAGACAAAAGTTAAATGAACAAAAACAAAAAACAAACAGACTTCCAAACAACACACTACAAAGTAGGTATATAACTATAATTTTGGAAGTCGTTGTCTTTGTTTTTGTATTTTCGTTTTTGCCCCTGACTTCAGAAATAAAAGTTATTTTTTACTTTGTACTTAGTGTTTTGTTTTAGGAAGTCGGTTGTTTTTTAATCCCATACAAATTCGAATACCACTACCAGGTACGTAAATAACAGTGACAGGAAGTTATTATATAACATCATCCACATAGACTAAGTGGGAAAAATACGTGGTACTATCGAAGCTAACTCAAAAACTACCCAAGCAAAGTTAATAAAATTTATAATTATGGATCTACCGTGCAAGCTTCCGGCCTTTACCAAATGAAAAAATAATTTCCAAAATCGGTCCGCACCTGACGAAAATATCAAAGAACATACAGACGAGCAAAAAAGGATCTATGCTCTGTATGTCTTTTTTTAAACCTCCTTTTTTGAAGTCGGCCAAAAGGAAACACAACTAATAACAAAAACCGGTCAAGAGCGAGTCGGACTCGCGCACAGAGGGTTCCGTTCCGATTTTTGAAAAAGTGTGCTATTTAGAGACAGTTTTATTTTTCGTGTGATCTTTAGATAAACTTCTATCACATAGAATAATTTCAGATTTTTATCGTTGCAAACTTTGGAGATTAGGGGGGGGGGAACGGTATTTTTTTTACATTTTTCATCAAGAGTCGAAAACTATAAAAAAAAAAACATTTAATTCAGATAACTGATATCCATATATAATACAACAACCAATTCTGAATTTAAAACATTAAAATTAAATTAAATTCACACACACGTGTGTGTGTATGAATTTAATTTAATTTTAATATTTTACAGTACACACACACACACCCCCCCACACACACACAATAAAAATTTACACATTCAATAAAATTAAGATTAAAACATTCAATAAAATTAAAATTATCAATAAAATTAAAATTATATCAAAATTATTAAATTAAAATTAAATTCATTCATAAAATTATAGATCCAATAACATAAAAATTAAATTAAATTAAAACACCTTCATATAACCCTCTTAACAAAAGATCTCCATAATGGAGATGAGATCCTGTCAGCTACAGTCTTCAGAATTCCGTTACAGCATAAAAGCCATCAGTGCGATACTGCGCAAACATCCCTGATGCACTACAGAAGCATGGCAGCCCCAACATCATCCTGAAGATGTTATTATACAGCACGCGCAGGACATCCAGCGATCTTTTGATGTGACTGACCCACAGGTTTCCCGTATAAAAGCTTTGACAATACGCTTTGAACAGCGTAATATTTACTTGTTCAGAGCAACGGGAAAATCTGCGGGCCAGCATGTTACCTCTAACCGCTAAAGCCCTCAATCAACTATGTGTAAAAAAATGTTTGAGAACGTGCAAACAGCGCTCTTTCTTATGATACCCCACATGCCCTAGTAACCCCACTTTGAAATTTTAAGACACGCTTTCAGTCCCTGTTACAAAAAAATATATAAATATTTTTACTTCTTTCTTATTTGAAAAATAGTTGGGTAAACGTCATCTAAAACTGTTCCAAATTTCCAGTTGATAGCATTATAAGTTCTTGAGATATCCAGCTGTGACAGACAGACAGACTGAGTCACACCATAAGAGTTCCTTTTTTACCATTTTGGTACGGAACCCTAAAAACAAATTCATGTTCCTCTCTTCAAGGAAGAGGACAATAAACCATTTTGATAACCAAAAGACATAAACAGTTTGTTATTATCGAACGCTTCCCATACCTAAGTGGATACGTTACGCTCCCGAGTACGAGACGATACCGAGACGAGTACGAGGGCACGTCAATATTACGTACGGGGGAACAGAAGTGTAAGTGGTCCCGCGAGATCACACTTCATACGTTCAATTGCATATGAATGAGTTTCGATGGCTCGGTAAATAAACCACTTGTTTCTGTCAACAACGTTTGTGCTTTTTTTAAATTGTGTAATGTATTGTTCGTTTTTATTGTTAAGGGTATTATGATGATGTGACACACTTTGTACTTAAGTATATGTACTTGAGATGGTAGGAGGTCATAATATTGTAATTTGTCGGTGTCTTTTGTCTCATGTTTCATTTTATATGAAAATTCCTGAATCAATAAAAATAACCCAAAAAACCCTTTGAACCTAAACCTTTTGTTAGTAATATAGTTTGTACCGTTCCCACAGACAAACCCTGAAAACGGTTTTGGGCATAGTTAATATTCTAAGTTTTTTTTTGTAAAATGTAATAATAAAAATAAATAAATAATAACAATAACATTGTTGCTGATATTTTGCATTAAAAAACAATATAACTGGATGACGCAGGTGAATAGCATTATCCGATACCTACAATAGTCAGTACCTACTGTATTCACCAGATAATGCTATTCACCAGCGTTGCACTAAATATATAATGTAGGTACTGCATCTACTTTAATTCATTGCCAGACATTAACTGCGTATTAATTGCCACAAAGCGAATCGCTCTTCAAAACGTATCTGTATTAGCATTTTGAAACGCTATTAGGATTGCATCAATTGACAATAATTATTCAAACTCAAAGGGAACAATTTGGCTTAACCAAACTATACTACATTATCCCCAACGGGGATAAGTGAAACTAAACATTAGCGTAGCAACACATCGGTAAATCGGCGTGCTAACGCCTACCTATGCTTTTAAAATGATCTACAACACAACATGCCAAATTTCCGTCGCGTAATTTTTGGCAGACACCTGTCGAAAATTACGCGACAAAAATTCGGCAGACGCTATTGAAAACCAATGACGTCACTTGTATGAGGAAAGTTCATTTACACATGTAAGTACATGCAAACTTTTTGTTTTTTTTTTTTTTTAGTTCATTATGTTACTGACTCGTCAATAAGCGTTTCTTGTTTCAAACTCAAAGCATTTATTTCAAATAAAACAATTACAGGCACTTTTGAATTGTCAAGGGGTCGGTTACATCGTTCATAAGCGTCCGTAATAAAAAAGATAAAACTAAAAACAACTAAATTAAAAAATAAAAATAAGCCGTGGCAGCTAAGAGACGACCAGTCCCACTTGACGGGGCCCGTTCATGAACATGACGCATGGATCAGCACCAATTAGCTCAACCATTTTGAAGGGAACTTAATGATCCAACACACACGCCACCACCAGCGAGACATTTGAGTGAGCATGACATACTCTCAACCGCCAGGGCACATTCAAGTCAGTGAAAGACGAATCCAGTAAAAGGTAGCTTTATATTAGCTACATAGTGCTCACAGATGTACTATGCAAGTATACAATACTAAGAGATTACATTTGATAGACAAGTTATCTCTCTATAATTATGTACTTATTCTGCACTGCAACTCACATACAGATACTACCAGCGACCCTGCGAAGATCGTCGCTCCACCTAGCCTCTGGGCTAGCTTCGAATATAGATATTTATTGTAACCCTGGCACACTGAATATCTAATACATACACAAGACACCTTAAAAAAAAAAAAAGTTCAGCAGTATGATTTTACACGTTTTTAAGACCCACATTAAATTCAAGAAATAAAATAATAAAAAATCTGCTGATCAGTAGGTACATTTATGTTCGCAAAATTCGTCAAAATGTAGGGGTAGGGAACAGCAGATTTTTTTCGCGATTTCAGGTTTGGTCCCATAGTAAAAGTTGTTCATAATGATGAGTACAATGACCCCTTAAAAGATTGCCACTGTTTATACTTACACCCTGTATAATGTATATAAACTTTTAGTAGCCTTAAAATAAGTCGAAAGTAAGTTAGAAATCTATATCGATAGACTATCTAAACAGACAAAGAAGGCTATCATTAAACTTTCATTGCCATATAAATCAACCACAAAAGAAAAGTTTTTTTTTTGTCAGAAAAACTTTTTCTTTTATAACGTTTCACTGGTTCACTTGTTGGATTGTATTTTGAGAGTAGTGAATACTTGTTTCAAACTTATATTTCGTGGAAAAAAGATTGCTGGCCAAGGATCAATGTTCTATGTTCTGTCTTGGTTGGGTTTGGTTTCCGCACTTAGTCCATCAGGAGGAACAGGAGTATATAAGGATCGTAGCAGGTGGTGCGGTGTTGTTTCTGCTTAACACCCATGGGAAAATGCGTGAGTTTACTTAGATATGTGTGTATACACATGTGTGTATTAATTAATTTGCGTATGAAAACGTCTTGGAAACCTTAAAATACACCCTATGAGGCTGAAAACATAATAGGTATATGTGGTTTTGCGAAATTGTTAAGCAGGTACCGTTCATTAAGGCGCTATGTAATGCTAATTACAACTTTTTGATTCTTTTTTCTCTTTAACCGTTGCAGTTGAAAATACGAAAAAAAATATGTTGTAGTTGAGGATATACCTACTCTGTGCTGTGGTGGTCCCTTTTATTAAATATATGTACCTATAAAAGGCAAAAGTGATTGACTAATGTATCAACGCACAGCCCAAACCGGTTGGTCTATCTAGACTAGACTCTAGAGATTCCAAATTTGGCACGTAGGTTCCTTAGGACCTCATAAGGAATAAAGGATTTTTCAAAATTCGACTAAAATAATAAACTTGAATAGACTTGAAAATTCTACGCGGGCGAAGCCGCGGGAAAAAGCTAGTCATTTAAAAAAAGTAATATGTTATGTCATTTTTATATACCTGTACGGGATTTTCTCGTCACGTTACAAATAAAAACAATAAATTCAGTCGGTCAATAAATCGGTTGACATGAATTGCCTAAAAGCATAAGCATAGCTACTAGTAACGCACCCATTTTGATAGAATAATTAATTGTAAGCCTGATTACTATAATTAATTCTTCTGTTAGTTATCTCAACGGCTCAACCCACTAGTTACCAAGCAATTTTCAGTGTTTAATTAAAGCCCTCATACATAATACTTCATTAAGACGCTTTAATAGGTACAATGTGTTAAATGTACCAAACAAAGTAAACATGAATGACGGGTACAAACAGTCTGTGCGAGACATGTAATTTTTGTAAGCCCTTTGTATTGGAGTACAAAGGACTTACAAAAATTACAGCTCTCTGAGAAGAGACAAAACTAACAATAACTGAAGGTACAACTCACTGGCAATATAATCGCCCCTACAACATCGGACATCAACATAACTGGCCAAATTAAGGTTCACTAAACACCATGTATAACCTATACACAAGCGTAAAAAAAAAATACCGCGTGACGTGGAAAATATCTTGGACATGACTCTATATAGACCCCTAAACTTGGGTAGCTATATTAGGGTGTCTCAGTAAGAACTTGAATTTTAATAACTTAAAAATATATAATAATCAAATGTTTTATTTACATTTTTACCCGACTGCCAAGGAAAGGATATGTTTTTCGCACGTATCTTGAATATATGTAAGTAAATTTCTTTTCTTATTATGTACAGATATGAAACAAAATATGAGCAAATGCTCACCGTTGGTTTGTTGGTAGTAATGCACTCTTTTGACGAAATTTAGCAGTAGGTACATTTTGCAATAACAGCTGCTGGATTTCACGAATTTGGCGTGCAATTTCTTCTTTGACTTTCAGACTTTTTTTTGCAAAAATTCGACGGAATGGATTTAAATGAGATGTGGTTTCTACAGGATGGCACCAACTGTCACACTGCACGCGAAACAATGACGTTGCAAACAAAGTTTCCAGGTCGTGTCATAAATCTTGTTTTGGAAACCAAAACTGGTCGCCAAGAAGTTGCGATTTAACTGCTTTGGATTATTTTTTATTTAGATATTTTGTTTCATATGTAAATGTCATTACTTCCTCTGCACATATTAAGAAAAAAATGTAAATAAAACATTTTATTAATATATATAACGGCGTCAGCGATGGCTGAGCGATAGTGCCGTCATCATCTCGATTCGGTGGTACGGGATTCATAGTGCAGGTTTACAATTAAACACGATGATACAGCGATTCAGTTAGAACTTCACTTTCAAAATAATTATTACTATCACAGTAGGTACGATACTAGAACGTTCACGCACTATTTCTAAGTTCAGGCAAACCGACAGTTTCGCATAGGAGAAATAGAGGTCTGCACCCGTTCGTTGCCCTCACAAGACTGACTCTATTCTATTTTTCTCTATGGCAATGGTGCCGATGTCGACAATTCTGCCAATGTCAGATGTGTTATGAGAAAACGTGCGTGTAAAAAAAAAATCTTGATTGAATTTAATGTGAGACTTGTGTCTTGTCGTCCAGTCACTTCTCTTGACACGACTCTGTCCACGTGCCGCCCCCCTCTAGCGAGCGCGTCACGGCGTTTACCCTCACCTCAGTACTACAATAATCAATTGAGAGACTATTATCGCTAAACTTTTATAATCTACGACATATATTTTTAAGTTTTTAAAATTCAGTTCTTACTGAGACACCCTTTATATTATTATAAAATAAACAGAAAACGAAGTGGCGATGCTTGGGGGAGGGCTATGTCAAGCATTCGACATTTTTCGGCTGAAATGATGACGATGATAATGAAGTTGTGCTGTAAAACCTAAATTTGTTTGTAGTTTAAGATTGTCTCAACGGTTATAACGGGCACTTGTCAACTTTTTACGTATCCTTGGTAAAATCCTATGCATAGCATAATCAGCCTAAAGACTCCTCTCGGACTAAAATCTTATGCAAAAAATAATAATGGTCGCTTATCCAATAGAGGTTTTCCTTTATTCGCGATCAAAGTAGGTACTACTTACTGTCCACACGGCTACATATCAAGCTATACTTTTCTAGTATAAGCTGATCTCCCATTTTACGGAAATCCTATATACATTGCGAAATCAGCTTATACTGGAATTGTATAGGTTAATATGTAGCCGTGTGTACCAGTTGAGGCAAGAGTGCTTTCACCCCTTATCTGTCAGTCTGGACACTGACATGACGACTTGATGACGGTCGAGATTCATAGCTCAGCGGCGCAAGAGCAAGATGCTCTTGATTGATAATGTTAGGCTACAAAATAAAATTAAGATTAAAGAGATCCTTGGATCAGTTTACCTTTACGTATACAAATAACATTTATGAGTGCTCAACTTCTCATGCTCAATGAAGAATTGTGTCATCGTGTTGAAGCTTTATGCAGCTAAACACACAACATTTTCGTTATCTTTTTCGGTTTATTCAGTACTAGCGACCCGACCCTGTTTGGTACGGTTTTTACGACTTGACAAATGAAGGTTTCTAGATTATATATAAGTTAAATATTAATAAACCTTCAGGAATGGATTTAAATGAGATGTGGTTTCTACAGGATGGCACCAACTGTCACACTGCACGCGAAACAATGACGTTGCAAACAAAGTTTCCAGGTCGTGTCATAAATCTTGTTTTGGAAACCAAAACTGGTCGCCAAGAAGTTGCGATTTAACTGCTTTGGATTATTTTTTATTTAGATATTTTGTTTCATATGTAAATGTCATTACTTCCTCTGCACATATTAAGAAAAAAATGTAAATAAAAATATATGACGGCGTCAGCGATGGCTGAGCGATAGAGCCGTCATCATCTCGATTCGGTGGTACGGGATTCATAGTGCAGGTTTACAATTAAACATGATGATACAGCAATTCTGGGTGTTTTTCTACCTATAATATGTATGTATTTACAAAAAAAAAAATGTATCTAAGTAGTTTATCAGCCATCTCGTTACCATAACACAAGCATTAGGTTGCTTAGCTTGGGACTAGATGGCGTTGTGTGAAATGTCGAAGAATATTTATTTATTTTATTTATTTAATTAGAATTTCACTTTCAAAATAATTATTACTATCACAGTAGGTACAATACTAGAACGTTCACGCACTATTTCTAAGTTCAGGCAAACCGACAGTTTCGCATAGGAGAAATAGAGGTCTGCACCCGTTCGTTGCCCTCACAAGACTGACTCTATTCTATTTTTCTCTATGGCAATGGTGCCGATGTCGACAATTCTGCCAATGTCAGATGTGTTATGAGAAAACGTGCGTGTAAAAAAAAAATCTAGATTGAATTTAATGTGAGACTTGTGTCTTGTCGTCCAGTCACTTCTATTGACACGACTCTGTCCACGTGCTGCCCCCCTCTAGCGAGCGCGTCACGGCGTTTACCCTCACCTCAGTACTACACTAATCAATTGAGAGACTATTATCGCTAAACTTTTATAATCTCCGACATATATTTTTAAGTTTTTAAAATTCAGTTCTTACTGAGACACCCTTTATATTATTATAAAATAAACAGAAAACGAAGTGGCGATGCTTGGGGGAGGGCTATGTCAAGCATTCGACATTTTTCGGCTGAAATGATGACGATGATAATGAAGTTGTGCTGTAAAACCTAAATTTGTTTGTAGTTTAAGATTGTCTCAACGGTTATAACGGGCACTTGTCAACTTTGTACGTATCCTTCGTAAAATCCTATGCATAGCATAATCAGCCTAAAGACTCCTCTCGGACTAAAATCTTATGCAAAAAATAATAATGGTCGCTTATGCAATAGAGGTTTTCCTTTATTCGCGATCAAAGTAGGTACTACTTACTGTCCACACGGCTACATATCAAGCTATACTTTTCTAGTATAAGCTGATCTCTCATTTTACGGAAATCCTATATACATTGCGAAATCAGCTTATACTGGAATTGTATAGGTTAATATGTAGCCGTGTGTACCAGTTGAGGCAAGAGTGCTTTCACCCCTTATCTGTCAGTCTGGACACTGACATGACGACTTGATGACGGTCGAGATTCATAGCTTAGCGGAGCAAGAGCAAGATGCTCTTGATTGATAATGTTAGGATACAAAATAAAATTAAGATTAAAGAGATCCTTGGATCAGTTTACCTTTACGTATACAAATAACATTTATGAGTGCTCAACTTCTCATGCTCAATGAAGAATTGTGTCATCGTGTTGAAGCTTTATGCAGCTAAACACACAACATTTTCGTTATCTTTTTCGGTTTATTCAGTACTAGCGACCCGACCCTGTTTGGTACGGTTTTTATGACTTGACAAATGAAGGTTTCTAGATTATATATAAGTAAAATATTAATAAACCTTCAGGAATAAATTTTCTAAATGATAGTGAAAACCGCATCAAAATCCGTTGCGTAGTTTAGAAGAAGAACGCGGCCACACAAACAGACACAAAAAGTGACTTTATGTAGTATAGATATAGAAGCATACCTATTACATCACGCCTATTTTACCCGAAGGGTTAGGCAGAGGTTTCCTTTTCAGAGTTCACGCACTTTTCACCAGTTATGTTTAGATCCCATGTACGAGTAATAGGGGGCAAGCCTATTGCCATCAACCGGGCACAAATCCAGACTCCGGGCTGATACTGAGACATTCCTGATGGAAAAACTCAATGACGCTTTGCCCGACCTGGGCATCTAGCTCAGGACCTCATGCAGCAGCGCTTGCTACCACTAGACTACCAAATCAAATCAAATCATTTAATCGCATAGAACCCAGGTATTGTACAATAAAGTTGTTATAAAAAATATAGTGAGCCGGGTACATTCTGCCTGAGTTTTGGCATGCAAAATTTAACAAATAATGTCAGTAGCATTAGTAAAAATTATAAAATAGTGAAAAAAGATTAAGGAAAAAAAAATTAAGATACAAATTAAATAAATTATTTTAACAAATCCAGATTATGCACAAAAATATATCAAATAATGTCAATAATATTAAACTGTCAAGATGTCACACATAGGGTCATACAAAAAATCACTTAACGAATAACATTTCTGTATCAAAAAAACCTTAAGTTTATTTTTAAATTGCTGAATGGTGTCACTTTTTATGCTTTCCGGTAGTTTATTAAATATTATTGGACCCATGCAGAAAACACTTTTCCTAAGTAGTGTTGTCTTATAGCCAGCGATAATTAAGAGGTTTTTGTATTGACTTCGCACGGGACCTTTCTTGGTGTCCGAGACCTTAATTTTTCATTTCCAAAATATATAATGCCGGAAAAATAAGCATTTTCAAAGACTTGAACAGAGGTAAACAACTATCTCTAGGTTTAAGACTACACATAGCTCTAACACAACGTTTTTGGGCTTTAAATATGTTATCTCTCTAACGAAGCAGTCATTCAGTAAGCACACGTTGCCGGAAAATTAACGAGA
The DNA here is from genome assembly GCA_905163495.3 of Cosmia trapezina. NCBI lineage: Eukaryota > Metazoa > Arthropoda > Insecta > Lepidoptera > Noctuidae > Cosmia > Cosmia trapezina. The sequence continues at coordinate 11,753,185 of LR991030.1, forward strand.
AATTTCAATGAGTTCCTACCATAGCACAAAGAACAGACTAATTGAAATGTACGTAATTGGTAAATTACCTGTACAGTGTACCTAACCCATACCGCTCGTAAACGTTACCGCAGTGATAAATTGAGGGTGAAACCTCACTTTCAAACGTTTTGTAGTAGATAGAAATAAACTTTTTTTTAACAGGAATTCCAAATCCTTCCCCAAATACGGTATCTGTATTTTAATAAAAATAAAAATGAAATGCTGTTCGTTGGTAAGCGCGTCACTTGAGAACGGCTGGACCAATTTGGCTGTTTTTAAATGTTCGTTATAGTCCGAATCAGGTTCTCACGTAAAGAAAAGTTGCCGGGATAATTGGAAAATTCGGGGATTTCCGTCGAAAATGCACTTTCAGTTCATTTTCAATGGAAATTTTGTATGAATTATTGAGATTTAGACAGGACAACGTCTATCGGGTCAGCTATAGTTTTGAATAAAAAGAACATGATAAGGAGAATAAATAATGGAAACTGTTGGTTGTTCATAGCCAAAAATATTCTAAAAACGAACAAAAAATAACAAAAGCTACTTTTCTAAATAGTCAGTTAAAAAATAATATGATTCGACAACTATCTACTTTTAAATATAAGGAGCTACTAAAAATAACAAATACAAGCAAATACAAATATGTGGGTAACATATTATGTTACTCGTATATAACCAAGGAGGAGCTCGTGGCTAAGTAATAACAGCCGCACGGGTCGATCCGTCAGGTTAAGCTACGCTTGCCGGGGTTGGTCAGTGGATGGGTGACCATCTTTACATATCGAGATTCCTCCGTGCCTCGGAAAGCACGTTAAGCCGTTGGTCCCGGCTGTTATTCGTGGATCTTTGACAGTCGTTACGGGTCGTCAGAAGCCCGAAAATCTGACAACCAGTCTTACCAAGGGGTATCGTATTACCCAGTTACTGGGTTGTGGAGGTCAGACAGGCAGTCGCTCCATGTAAAATACTGGTATTCAGCTGCATCCGGTTAGACTGGAAGCCGACCCCAACATAGTTGGGAAAAGGCTAGGCAGATTGATTGATTGTATGTAACCAAGCTGAACGGAATAAATGGGAAACAAGGAATCCGTCAGCCGTGTCAGCGATAGAATCGCAAAAGTAGATCGGGGGAACAGCGGCATGCTGTTTGTATTTACAAGCAAGCAATCAAGCAAGCAAGTAATTTGTACGCAACGCAACGTTGCATTGTTTACAAAAATAACTGCACGCTTAGCATGACCGCCACAGAAGCGGGTTTTATCGACGGAAGAATAGACAAAATGATGGAGTGTAGAAATATTTCTACGCATTGTATGCGTAGAAAATGGAAATATAAATAGAAAAATAAATAAAATCGAAATAGCATGGCAATGTGTCATTTCGTCTATTCTTCCGTCGACAAAACGTCGTCGTGCTACGTGTTCTGATCTCAATATAAATAAATGTTTTAATTCACATCCAAATCTATATATATAAAATTCAAAGTCCTGACTGACTGATTGACTGACTGATATATCAACGCACAGCCGAAACCGCTGGACCTAGAGACTTGAAATTTTGCACATAGATACCTTATACAGTGTAGGAATCCACTAAGGAAGGATTTTTGGAAATTCCATTCCTAAGGGGGGCAAATAGGGGATGAAAGTTTGTATGAAAAATCTTATTCCTTGAGTTAATAGACTTGAAACTTGGCATGAATATTTATCTAAGTAAATTATAAAGTTTGTCATTTTTAGTTTTCCTAAACTACCCCTTCGGGAGGAATTGGGGGGTGTCAAAGTTTCTATGAAGGAATTTTAACGCCCGTTCCGATTAACTGGAAACTCAGTATTTATACTTGAGATCAAAAATAAAGAATTATGTGTATCACGGTTTTTCGAAAATCTACCCTTAAAGGGGTGAAAAGGAATAGTAAATTTTAATGGGCAGGTTTTACTGCGGGGCTTGATTAACTCGAAAATTGATGTAATAATCTTTCAGTCAAGTTACGGAAATATCCCAACCGATTTTTTAAAATTCCATCCCTGTGGGGATGAAAACAGGGAATATTGTCTAAATGAAAAATCTTATTCATTTGATTAATTAACTAGAAACTTGGTACAATAATACTTGCCTAAGCAGTAATAAAGTTTGTCAGTAATAGTTTTTCCCCCAGAGGGAAAGGTAGAGGGGGAGGGGAGGGGGTGGTGAGGAGAGTAAGGGGACGGGTGGTGAGTAGAGAAAGGGGGTAGGGGAGGGTGTGGTGAGAGGGAGAGAGAGGAGAGGGGTGGTGAGGAGGGAGAAGGGTATGGATGATGGAGGGAGGGTGGAGAAGGAAAGAGGAGGAAGGGAGGAGTTGGTGAGGGTAGAGGGGGAGGGGAAAGCGGTGAAGGGGGTGTGGAAGGTGTGAGAGGGGTATGGGGAGGTTAGCAGGGAGGTGAGGTGGGGCACAAAACAGGAGTAAACTCCAGTCGTGCGTCGGTGCTGACACACACTTTTTTTGTTTGTTTGAACGCTCTAATCTCTGGAACTACAAGTCGGACTTCAAACATTATTTTTGCGGTAGGCTATAGGCGCGTGGGTGGATAAAAAGAAAAGTCCTGACTGACTGACTGACTCATCAACGCCCAGCCCAAACCCTTGGACTTGTAAAGCTGAAATTTTGCACAGAGGTTCCCTGTATAAGGTAGACAAGAAATAAGGAAGGATTTTTGTTCCCGTGGGATATTTTTCGACATCCACGCGGGCAAAGCCGCGGGCAAAAGCTAGTCTTCTATATATATAAAATTCAAAGTCCTGACTGACTGACTGATTGACTGACTGATATATCAACGCACAGCCCAAACCGCTGGACCTAGAGATTTGAAATTTTGCACATAGATACCTTATACAGTGCAGGCATTCACTAAGAAAGGATTTTTGGAAATTCCATCCCTAAGGGTGTCAAATAGGGGATGAAAGTTTGTATGAAAAATCTTATTCCTTGAGTTAATAGATTTGAAACTTCGCATGAATATTAAACTAAGTAAATTATAAAGTTTGTTATTTTTAGTTTTCCCAAACTACCCCCTCAGAAGGGATGGGGGGTGTCAAAGTTTGAATGGAGGAATTTTCACGCGCGGACCGATTAACTCAAAACTCAGTATTTATACTTGAAATCAAAATTGAAGAATATCTTGTATCAAGGTTTTTCGAAAATCTACCTCAAAAGGGGTGAAAAGCGGTAGTAAATGTTACAGGGCAGGGTTTTACTGCGGAGCTCGATTAACTCGATAATTGGTGTAAATAATCTTTCAGTCAAGCTACGGAAATATCCCAAACTATTTTGAAAATTCCATCCCTGTAGCGGTGAAAACAGGGAATATAGTGAATATGAAAAATCTTATTCATTTGGTTAATTAACTTGAAACTTGGCACAAATGCTTGCCTAAGCAAGTAATAAAGTTTGTTACCCCAGAGAGAAGGGTAGAGGAGGAGGGGGGAAGGGGAGGGGGTGGTGTGGAGGTAAAAGGGTAAGGGGAGGGGGTGGTGAGAAGGGGAAGGGGGAAGGGGAGGGTGTGGAAAGAGAGAGGGGAGGGTTAGCGAGGAGGGAGAGGGAGAGGATGATGTAGGGAGGGGAGAGGGATAGGAGGGTGCAGTGAGAGGGGAGGTTGTAGTGTGGTGTGGAGAAACGAAAAGGGTGAGGAGAGGAGAGGGTGAGGGGAGGAGCTGGTGAGGGTAAAGGGGGAGGGGACAGCGGTGAAGGGGGTGTGAGAGGATGTGAAAGTGGGAGGAGGAGGTTAGCGGCAAGGTGATGTGGTAAGGGGGTGATAGAGGGTGAGGGGGTGAAGGGGGGTGGTGAGGGGGATCATGGGGAGGGTGAGAGGGGAGAGAAGGGGAGGGGTGAGAGGGGGATTAGAGGTAGGGGTAAGAGGTAGGGTAAGAGGGGGGGAGACGAGTGCCTTTACACCTTAAAGTTGCTTTTTGTATAGCACTGATTCGTTGAAGAAACCCAGCCCTACAGAAATGACTGAAAAATAGAAAGTCGGAAACTCGGAACGGCACAAGAAACAGGAGTAAACTCCAGTCGTGCGTTGGAGCTGACACACACACTTTTTTTTGTTTGTTTGAACGCACTAATCTCTGGAACTACCAGTCGGACTTTAATAATTATTTTTTCATTTGATAGCCCAATTCTATAGACATATTTAACATCACTCTAGGACTCTTAGATGCCAAGCAAAAAGAAAAAAAAATCGGAAAGAACGCTAAGAAAACGAAGTAATAGCTCGGGCAGGCAATGCGATGCGACGGAGTGGGTCGGGGAGCAAGAAATTTCACGAGGACGAAGTGGCGGGCAGAAGCTATCTCAATATTTTTGTTCCTGTGGCATATTTTCCGACATCCACGCGGGCGAAGCCGCGGGAAAAAGCTAGTATTGTTATAACATTAGTATCTAAATATTAATATTGAGGTTTTATTTGACCCTGTAAACTAAACTAGTATTTGTATTTCAATAAATCTTTACCCGTTTCCAGCTCAAACTAAAATCCCCGTCATTGCGCTGCGAACTCGATTCATCGGGCACTCTCAGTACACCGCAACAACTCTCGAACGCTCAGCCGTGGGCACGATGGTACTCAACTTTAACTCAATGTGGGTCGGAATCATTCGGTCTTTCACGATCCTATGCTATGTTGCCACTGAAAATGGATGTAAAGTTGTGTTGTGAAAGCAGCTACTATGGACGACTATACTTTTAAATGTTTACTTCGGTAAAATCTATATTTGATCACTTTTATGTAATTGCGTTACCTATATTACCACAGCCAAGAAACATTAGATTTAACAAATCATTTTGGGATATCGAATAGCAACTTTAAGGAAAACAAACAAGACTTGAATATCGTCCTAATAACGAACAGTAAGGTAAACAAGAACAGCATAAAAAGCATAAACACACGAATAAAAATCGTGGCATACAGCTTACAAAACCAGAAAGGAAAAAAACACATTTGCCCACACGAATGACAAGCAAAAACTCATGTGGTTAGTTTCCACAAAAAAAAGAAACTCAAAACTCAAATGTCGTCCGGCTTAAACACAGTTTGCCACTCACCGTCAACATTTCAACTAGCCACAGTAGTCACTCCAACATAACATTATGCATCAACATGAGCAGGACACAGATGGCTAGTCACTTTAATATGCACTTCGTCGGAAGCTTGGACTTTTATTGGAGGCACACCGACTTCCCGATGGAATTTATTACCTCTTCTGTAAAGTGTAGAACGAAATACTATTATAAAAATATCTGATCTATATTTTATTTCCACGTTGAAATTGTTGCCTTAAGTCTAAAAGTCGTTGTTATCGATGATCAACACATTGATTTTTAATTGATCCTTTATATTTTCAAATTAACATTCTTCTTCGTTCCGGTTACCCGGCCTCATACCTCTTCAACTTTATTTCATAACACAAATAATTACGTCCATATGTTACCCCAATTTTCCCATTAAAATTGAAACTCTACTTATTTATGATCCACATTTACGCTTCAAAAACAACCCCAACTTTTCATTCAAATGTTATAAGTCTGAAAGGGTTGAAGGGTTTTCGAAATTACTTTCAGTGGGTTCAGGTCGGAAATTAAGCCATATTTCACTGTGACTCTAGGCTATTCATAATGAACTAGAAAACTTACTTAATCTGTGCGTGTGTAGTTGTTGAGGTAAATAACATACCTATCACTTGTTTTACAACAGAATAATTACGTTGACTATAACTCTGGACATTAGCCCCTTTATTTATAAAGTAAACGATGCTTAAAGATAAGCGATATTTAAATAAAAACTGGTCAAGAGCGAGTCGGACTCGCGCGCCGAGGGTTCCGTTCCCATTTCTGAAAAAGTGCGCTATTTAAATTAAAGACATTGTTTTATTTTTCCTGTAATCTTTACATAAACTTCTATCACATACAACAATTTCAGACTTTTCTCTATGCAAACTTCGGATATAAGGGGGGAACTGTATTTTTTTTACATTTTTCATCAAAAGTCGAAAATTATGCGGCCTAATAAAGAAAAAAAATGTTTGAGAATGCGCAGACAGCGTTCTTTCATATGATGCCCCACATGCCCTATAGTCGCCCCAGTTCGAATTTTTAAGACCCCCTTTCAATCCCTGTTGCAAAAAAACAAAAAATATTTTTATTTCTTCTTATTTGCAAATCAATTGGGCAAACGTCATCTAGAACTGTTCAAAATTTCAAGTTGATAGCATTAGTAGTTCTTGAGATATCCAGTTGTGACAGACAGACAGACAAGCATCTGCTTGTCTGTCACAGGACAGACTGAGTCGCGCCATAAGGGTTCCTTATTACCATTTTGGTACGGAACCCTAATAAAAAATGTATACAGAGCAGACGTTCCTCATTAGTTAAATGTAAGCAACGTTTTTAAATATATGTGTATACAACATGTCGCAGAATTGATTGCACAACTGCTTAAGGGGTCATTGTACTCATTATTATGAACATCTTTTATTATGGGACCAAACCTGAAATCTCGAAAATAATCAGCTTTTTCTCAATAGTGGCGCTACTTGACAGGACTACTCGCCTTAAGGCTGCTCCTCCCTAAAATACGGCGAAACTAAGTAACGTTGTAACCATCTTTTCAACGAATTAAGAATGATATTCTTAATTCGTTGCATCTTTTACAGTAAACTATAGGATCTTTCTGATAGGAAAAAATACACAGTAATCTACAATATATAAGTAGTGATTTCATGTGTCCTGAAATCTATTTTAGTTCGTAGAACTAAGGAAAAAAAACCTAAATCGAATATTACTCCTAAAGTTTTTATTAAAAGTGTTCATAAATTTATACAGTTCTTTACAAACTAATAAGGAATGATTTCTTGTCATTACTTTTTTAATTTAATCAACAGATTGTTTGTAAATCGATTATTACTTCATATTTTTCAAGCGTTGTGTCATTGCGCTTCTCTTTCTTTTCTATGCAGTCCGACAGTGACCGCGCTTTTTACGACGGACAAGCCTTAAGCTGTTTCCTTGACAATAATAGCAATCTCTCAGTCACGTATTTGGTATAAGTATTTTTCAAGTAAAGTCCAGTTTTAGCGTGTTTATACACTACAGGCAAACATAGTAAGTACATGGCCTGATACCTACAAGAGGCTTTCAAAGTGTAAAGATTATGTAGACATGTATTCACATCGCGGCAGTATATTCTGTTATTCAATTAACAATGGGTTGTGCTATCTCCGTCCAGCGTCAGAACTTCGGAGACGGTTTTGAATCGCCGCTCTAACGTAAAGACAACCGCACATTACAGCCGTATCGGGCCGCACCGCATCATCTTATAATGTGGAAGAAAAATGTCAAATTAGTTCCACGCAGATGGCGCCAAGAGTTTAATACTTTCATTCAGCTGCCAATGGAGTTTGCTAAAAAAAAATTTCTTGACCTCAACGTCAATGACTCTGAGGGCAAGATCAATACCCTATATTCCATGGTGTTCAAAAGTACTGCCAATTTGAATCGATATGTTTTTATTAAACACCCCATCACTAGAAGCTAGCGCACTGTAGGTGCTCAAAGGATATTAAATAAAAAATATTTTTACTATTCCCTTTTGAGCACCACGTTAAAATATTGATTGGTGCTCAAATGGGAATACCTTCGGTGTTCAAAAATCGGTGCTCAAAAAATAGGTGCTCAAACGGGAATGTTTCGTTTTTTCTTGTCGCCGATAGGTCGCTTTGTCTTCAAGATGACTTTGACAAGAAACAAACACACGGCGTTCTCTTGCGTCGAAGCTTCCGGTAAACAACCCCATTCAAGACAAATATGTGCGGTGCGGCCCACCATCGCCAGTAGTGTGTGATGCTGCATACAAAATATACAAAGTGATTTAAGGCTTGTCCGTCGCAAAAAGCGCGGTCACTGTCGGACTGCATAGAAAGAGAAGCGCGATGACACAACGCTTGCAAAATATGAAGTAATTATCGATTTACAAAAAATCTGTTGATTAAACTAAAAAATTAATGACAAGAAATCATTCCTTATTAGCTTGTAAAGAACTGTATAAATTTATAAACCCTGAAAACTGTAGGAGTAATATGGTAACAACTCGAAAAAATAGACCGAAATAGACCTGGATTTAGATTTTTTTTTCCTTAATTCTACAAACTAAAATAGATTTCAGGACACATGAAATCACTTCTTATGTATTGTAGATTACTGTGTATTTTTTTCTATCAGAAAGATGCTATAGTTACTGTAAAAGATGGTTACAAAGTTACTTAGTTTAGCCGTATTTTAGGAAGGAGCAGCCTTAAGAGGATTTTTGCATTGCGGTGCGGTCCGCCCAAACGTGCGTCAGCCTTTATGCTATCAAAGCACTATCTACTACGAAATCAATATGAATTGCATAGTCTGGTAGTTTACAAATTTTATTTTACATTTTAAACAAAGCAAAAATGACGTGTTACTGAATACATGATGTTGAAGCGCTAATCAATACTCGCTATTCGGATTCAGTTTTTAAAAGCCTGAATTTTAATGACAAACTTTCTCAATTGAAGTACTTACAGTAATGTATATTTTTTTTTATTAACTTTATTTATTTAAAGGACTTTATTGAGTGGATATGCTAATAGGTAATCTATACATATAAAAGAAAGTCGTGTTAGTTACACTATTTATAACTCAAGAACGGCTGAACCGATTTGGCTGAATATTGGTGGGAAAGGTAGCTTTGAACCAGGAGATAAACATAGGATATTTAAAATAATAATAAAAAAACGGATGAAACGTGGTATAACAACGGCTGGACCGATTTAGATGAAATTTTGTGTGTATATTTGAATGGGTTCCTGGATGGTTTGAAAACACAATTGGACCCGGTAGGTGGCGCTGCAGTCGGGTTCTGGGATCATTCAGACAGAACAACGTCTGTCGGGTCCGCTAGTTTGTAATACACCGACACGGTTCACCTAAAACAATATTCTGTCCGTGTGTAAATTATTCAACAATTGAGTACAAATAGTTATAGTGAACTATTTAATCCAATTTGCAACTACCTTCGCAAGTTTATTTCCTACAAACTATCAATATTGGGTTTCAACAATATTAAATTATGCAAAACCAACTTTCCTTTAATAATTTTGTTGCTGTGTTAACTTCTCAGTAAGTACTTATCTGCTTGTTGTCAGGTAGTAAACTACTAGGTAGGTGAAACTTGGTAAGTACTCACGGCTACATATCAAAGAGATAATTCCAGTATAAGCTGACCTCTCATTTTGCACGGAAATTTTATACAATGCGAGATCAGCTTATACTGGAACTTATAGCTTGATATGTAGCCGTGTCAACACGTGCCTACGGCTCTTTTTGACTGAGTGATAATCTATGGGAAATATTTAACTGATCGTCTAAAAACTTATTGATTTTCCTAAGATGGACAATTTATTTAATAATTAGTTTCTTTTTAACTTACTCACAGCTGTGAGAAAAGGCCAGAAAATTAAAAAACTAAGCTAGGGCCGACCAAACCCGATAAGGCTCCTTCAAAAAGGCGCGCACGACACGTGACTCGAATTGAACGCGACACAAAGGCGCAGCTCGTCGCACGACACGCGGTGCCTTTGTGTCGCGCGTGATTCGCGTCTCGTGTCGTGTCGCACCTGTTTTTAGGAGCCTTTATTACGGGGTGTCCTGCGTGAGCGACGAATACGACGCGACGCTGCGAACGCGACGAACGCGATCAACTCAACCAACGGCATACCCTGCTTGCGGCCTATGCGGCAGTTTGCGCCGAGACGCGACGTAACGCGTACTTGTTTTGAGGGCGACCAGACGCGACACAACGAACTACGAAATGGTTGATTCAGAAGCGTTGATCGCCGCAGTGCTTGAGCAAAAATTGTTGTGGGACAAAAAACATAAACGATATTTTACGATATTTTTTTTAAAGTCTGTACTTGAAATATGAACTTTCGAGCAAAATTGTACTGTACTTCTCCATAATTCGAGAAATAATGGCCAAAATCACGTAGGACATTTGTCGCGTGTATCATCGCGTCGCATTATGTCGCGTCGTGTTGCGTTGCGTCGCGTCGTATTCGTCGCTCACGCAGGACACCGCGTTAGGTTGGAACCGTGACTGACAGCGCGCGAGCCGAGCGAGCGAACCGAGGCCAGCCCGCTTTTCTTTCTCTTGACGCACGAGAATATCGTATGTCTACTTGTAAAGGTTTAATCAGTCTAAGAAAACTTCGTGACGCTGCCGGCGAGCGCTACATCCAAGTTAGTCGCAGTTAATTGGCTATTTAGTATTTTTAGGACCCCAAAATAGGAATTATTTGAGGTTCACGAATGAGGCACAATAATTATACTAGAGTGTTTAATAATATTTTTAGGAGCGCAAAATGGAAATTATGGGAGGTTCCATTAATATAATGCCTACCTACCCATGCACAATCCAGCCGAGACAGCATTTTGCATGATGGAAACTTAAGGAATATTATTTTTAAAAATTGAGTTCTTGTACTTACTGCATTCGAGAAATCACACACCCTATATTTTTCTTCCCAGAAAAGAATAAAGACAAAATTATACACAACAAAACAAATAAAAACAAACAAATAAGGAATCCGCTTGCAAGAACAAAAATAACATTAATAAATACGTTGTTTGACTAAGAACCGTCCGAGGGCGGAACAATAAAAATACTTCGGTAATCCTCAGGTCAAAACAAAGTCAGGGGAAACTGTCAATGCTAAACTGTATAACACTTATCCACGCCATCCATTGTTTATTTCGTGGCCCTTATCGAATTAGGGGGAAGTTTGCGAGAAATTACATTAACAGCGAAGAGGACGGGCGACGAGCGTTTTAACTTAATGGCCATCCCTCGGACTCCCTTGTCGTCACTTAGCCACGACTCGCCGCCCAATAAAAGAAAATGTGGACCACTCGCCAACTCGCCTGACTGGCCCAACTCGCACTTGCAAACCGCACACATTTTACGAACATACGAACCAACGCCAAATACACTTTTTTATCCCTTTTGAATCGGAAATCCTTTGAATTATGTATAGTCGAGACAGTATCAATATTTTCCTTAAAATTCTTTGGGAAACAACACTAAAAGTATTTCTTATTCCATTTTTCTGGACACAAAAGTTGGATGCATAAGTTGAGATGTGACTTGGCTGTTATAGTAACGTCCTAAATACGGTCGCTCTGAATAGGAAAAAGTTTGTACTTAAATGATACGAAAATAAAAGCTGAGTGGCACTCTGTTTACAGAAGAGGAGATTAAAAACATAAGGGTCGTGATACTTTAGAAACTTTTGAATACATTTTTAAGTTAAACAAGCTTAATGTTCTTGAAAAGAATAAAATTAAAAGAATTCTATGCCCACTACTACACTTAAAAATATATAAGTAGGTAGGATACGTCTTTTACTTCCTTTTTATAGGTACACTCAGTTACATCAATAAAGTACTAAATACATAGATAGGTACCTACCTATATTTCGTCACACAAGATATAACTCAAACACGAGAGATTAACACAACACAATACTATTACGTCTCTCAAATGACTGCTTCGGTGATTAAACAAAACGGTAACTCAAAGCTAAATGAATAATCAGAAGTGTTCCCACATCAATGGGTTTTAACAGCTTAATCTCGAGCGAACATCACGAAGTGACGACGCAATGAATAGGAGGACGGATTATATTTGATAATCGGGAATGGGTGTCTAAATAGTTTTGCACGATAGGATTTTATAATTACTTAATATTTTACACTATAAAAGAATATGGATTAAAACTTAAACTTTATTCATATTAAATTACTTACTTATACACAAGTAACTATTTACACTAAGTACTAATTTAAATAATTAACAAACAATACAAAAAAATCGGTCAAGAGCGAGTCGGACTCGCGCATCGAGGGGTCTGTTCCGATTTCTGAATAAGTGCGCTATTTAGAGACATTGTTTTATTTTTCCTGTAATCTTTACATAAACTTTTATCACATAGAATAAATGTTTGAGATTGAACCCACATGCTCTAGTAGCCCCACTTCAAATATTTAAGACCATCTTTCTGTCCGTTGCAAAAAAAATATCTTTCTTATTGCAAAATAATCAAACGTCATCTAAAACTGTTCCAAATTTCAAGTTGATAGCACTAGTAGTTCTTGAGATATCCAGCTGTGACAGACGGACAGATAGACAGGACAGACTGAGTCGCACCATAAGGGTTCCTTTTTACCATTTTGGTAAAACCCTAAAACACAAACAAAAGGACACTTAGGCGTCGATGTACTCGTCCACATCGCTGTCATCCGGAACGTGCCCAGAAGACTGGCAGCATTGCCAAGTTGAATGGCAATCCTTTGTCCAAATAACGAGCCAGCCCTCTGGTCACGTAAAAAATATGACATTTCTTGATTCTAATTTAAATATTTATTATCTAGTCTCTCATCATGGCAATATTTTAGGCAAAAAAAATAGGGTTATCGCTTTAGATTGTGAAATAATATTTTAATTGTTTTTTATTTACGGTAATATAAACAAACTGTTTTTTTTTAATGTTTTTATTGAAAAAAAACTAAGTAATGGCAAATACCATAAGGAATCGCACCTACCATTGGCATAAAAAGTATCCTATGAGCTAAATCAAGCCACGGTCTACCCGTGTCCAAAACATCCAAATCCAATCAGCCGTTTAGACGTGACTGATTACCTGAGTATTAAATTAAACTCCTAGGTATTTTATTAATAACCTCTTAACACTTAACACTTTAAAAATAAATTATACAAGCACTTTCGTTTAGAGGACATTTGACTTATCATTCCAATAATTTAATCATTTATCACTAAATTTTATTTTCTTTTTTTGTTTTAAAACTAATTTAATTTATAATAATTGTAAACTATTATTTTGTATTCCTACACTTAATTCAGATATAATATTGAAATTGGTTTTATTGTATTGTATGGATGCAATTTTTATTTATTTTTTATTAGTACATACCTTTGTAAATCATAGTAATATGTATATTTTCTTTTTATATGTATTCAGAGCATGTGTACTCGATAATGTGTAAGCTGTGGTTACCTGTAATTGAGTACGCATTACAGGATAACGTATTTATTACGCATGTTTGTTACTGTACAAGTTAATTGTAATGTATCTCGTTGGTAATCCTTAAATAAATAAATAAAATAATAAATAAAATAAATTAATAATTAAATTAAATTTATTAACAAACATTCAAACTATTTTACTGGCCTATTTTTAGACCAGTAAAATAGTTTAAACATATTTTTAGGTCAAAGAATTAGTTTGGCACTTTTCCTGTTGACAGCGATGCGGACAAATTTTTTGATGCTTCTTTCCACTCTTTTTAGGGTTCCGTACCTCAAAACGAAAAAACGGATCCCTTCTAGGATCACTTATTTATTTATTTATTTAAACTTTTCGCACTTAAATTTGTACAAAGGCGGACTTAATGCCTTAGGCATTCTCTACCAGTCAACCAAGGGTGGTGAAGAGAATTATGGCAGGTGCTCAGTATGAGAGGCATAAATAGAAAGAACACTAAAAATATATCTTAATTAATTATAAATAGACTACATAAACAGATACATAAATAGGTTATAAACTAATAATAAACATACATACCTACTTACTATAAAATATACCTATATTATATATATATATAAACACCCTTTCCCACACTTAGTTGATCCAGCAGTGAGCCAATGCATTATTGACTCCACCTTTCATGCGGAATAACTTGACTCCGGTTTAATATTTTTTGAGCGGAGTGGCAACATCGCCTTCCACTTGGCGACGTTGCCAAATATATTTGCAGAAATATATTTATACTCAACATTTTTTTAACTCTAGCATCTAAACAAAAGTGGATCCGTAACGGTCAATTTTTTTAAACCCAACAATACTTTTTGGCTCCGAATTTTATCAGAAGACCAATACTTATTGGCTCCATATACAGTGATATTCAGATACTTCTAACATTCATTTTTTTGATTTACACACTCCTTGCATAAAAATGATAATAATTTTCTACCTACATAAGTTGATCCACTCGATATTCTATACGCAATGTTTCATACATTGTTAGATCCACCTCTACTAAGAGGTGCGGCACCACGCACAGCATACTATGTGGTTCCGTTTTATACTCTCCTTGCGGAAATGCATACATACGTTGATCCAGTCGATTTTATATTCTCATTGCTTCATACGTTATTAGATCCACCCCGAATATGAGATTATAAGTACTATGTGGTTCCGTTTTATACCATCCTTGCAGAAATGCATACAAACGTTGATCCACTCGATTTTATATTCTCATTGCTTCATACATTGTTAGATCCACCTCGAACATGAGGTTATAAGTACTATGTGGTTCCGTTTTAAACTCTCCTCGCACAAATGCATACATACGTTGATCCACTCGATTAATTATATTCGCATTGCTTCATACATTGTCAGATCCACCTCGATTGGTTATAAGTACTATGTGGTTCCGTATTATACTCTCCTTGAAGAAATGCATACGTACGTTGATCTAGTACATTTTATATTCGTAATGCTTCGTACATTATAAGATTCACCTCGAGTATGGTGGCGGATCCAACAATGTATGAAGGAATGCGAATATAAAATCGAGTGGATCAACCTAAGTATGCATTACTGCAAGGAGTTTTTTCAGTTCTCTACGTTTAGCGGTCTAGGCGGACGAAGTGTCTGTACGAAAACGCCACTACGTCAGTCCGACTCCAGGACCGGACCTCCAAACCTATCCTTCTGCAGCGAGGGGGACAGGGAGACGTTATCTCTCCGAAACTGTTCGCCGCTGCACTGGCGGATGCCTTCAAGGTTCTGGACTGGAAAGAGCTAGACATCAACATCAATGGCGAGTACGTCAGTCAACTTCGGTTTACCGACGGTATAGTAGGCATGGCTGAGACTACGGAGGACTTTAGTACAATGCTCGATAACCTCAGTTGAGCTTTCGAAAGAGTGGGTCTTAAAATGAACATGGATAAGACATGGATGGATGGTCACGTCAAATGGCCATGTAGCACCCACTCTCATGAAGATCGGTGACACTACACTCGAAGTTGTGGACGAGTATGTTGCTTAGGACAAACTGTCCAGTTAGGTATTCGACGATTGACCGCTTTCTCGAAATTGGACCATTTCGAGAACGCGGTCAATCGTCGAATACGACTCGGCTGGGCAGCGTTCGGGAAGACATAGTCCAAAGAATTGCCGAACTTAAGTGGCAGTGGGCAGGCCATATTGCTTGCAGAACAGGTGGCCAATGGGGCCGAAAGGTTCTGGAGAGGCGGCCGCGTACCACAAGACGTAACGTTGGAAGGCCTCCCATAAAGTGGACCGATGACCTTGTAAAGATCGCAAGAAGGAATCCGCTGGATGCGGGAACCACAGAACCGGTCGAAGTGGCGGTGCTTGGGAGAGGCCTATGTCCAGCAGTTGATGTCTTTCAACTGAAATGATGATGATGAGGTATAGAAGATAATAGAGAAGCTTTTGTGCGCTTTTGTGACAACACCTGATGTTATATGTGACAACACCATTAACATTGAAGCATTCTGACAGTGACAGGCCACAATGGCGTATTTGGTTAAGATACCACCTATCATGCCGCAGGTCGTGGGTTCGATTCCATACCATCACATTCCATCCAGGACAAGCATTTGTGTGCAAGAACATGTCTGTATGTCCTCAGTCTGGGTGTAATTATCTATAAAAGTATGCATTTACAAAAAAAAGTGTATGTATGTTAGCTCCTACGACTGGAGTTAACTTCTGTTTTTGTGCCGTTTCGACTTTCTATTTTTCATCATGTCATTTCTGTCATGCAGGGTTTCTTCAATGAATCAGTGCTATACAAAAATCCACTTTAACTTGTAAAGGCGCTCGTCCCTCTCACCCCACCTCTAACCCCTTCCCTATGTCCCCTCTCTGCCCAACTCTCACCATCCCCCTCCCCTCCCTATCTCACCGCTCCCTCTACCCTCTCACAACCCCCACATCTAACTCTTACTCTCACCCCCTCACGCATCCCCTTTCCCCGAACCTCCCCCTACGCCTTTCACCACTGCCTCCCCTCCCTTTCCTCCTAACTCTTCCCCCTGCATCTCCCCCCCCCCCTTTTTACTACTGCCTCCCGTCCCCTTTCCTTCAAAACATCCCTCCTCCACAGCCTCCCCTTCATTACTCTATCCATCTCACCACTCCTCACCCCTCGCCTCTCACCATCCCCTCTCCTCCTCACCCCCCTCCTTGCTCACCACCATCTCCCGTTCCCCCGTCCTCTCCCCTCACACCAATACTCACCACACCCTCCCCCTCTCCCCCTCCCTCCATCCTCCTCCTCTCTCGCCCCTTTCCCTTCCCTATCTCTCCTTTAATACCCCTTCCCCTCACGCATCCCCTTTCCCCAACCTCCCACTCTACCTTTCACAGTGGTGCCTCCCCTCTCTCTCCCCCTCAACATGCCCCTCGATCTCCCCTTTTACTACTGCCTTTCCTCCCTCTCCCCCTCATCATCCTCCCTCTCATTACTCTATACATCTCACAACTCCTCCCCCTCTCCCCCTTACCACCCCCTCCACTCCTTAACCCCCCCTTCCTCACCACCCTCTTCCGTTCCGCCCTCACCAGTACTCACCATACCCTCCGAAAACGAAAACGCGGAACCATGTTCGCGTCTGAAGTTAATGTCGCGATAGCGGCGGCGCGCTGTATAATGCAAGAATTAAATTTGTTTGAATACCATCCATGTTCTATCTATCTATAGTAGCCAATGACAAAGCCCGTGAAAAATGGTGTGCTCTGATTGGCCCATTTGAATCGGATCAACTAGTGCTCAAATGCAAAAAAGGTGGATTTGTATAAAAATGTCTTAATTATTATTATTACTCGCGTTAACACTTGTGGCTCCATTCAGAGCCACTTACGTATGGTTTGACTGGCATTGGATCAACAAATACCACCCGGATCAACAAGTGAAAACGGATCAACAAATTACTACCTATATGGCACGATGGAGCCACAATGTACCCATGGGTATATCTATATATATATATATATATATACAATACATATTATATACAAATTCAAGAGAGAGAGATGTTGCAATAACTCTACACTATTGGTTAAGAAAATAACTCTGCAATTTTCGCTTAAATGCATACCGACTGGTGGCCGTCCTGATATCAGGAGGAAGCGCATTCCAAAGAAGAATGGACTGAATATGAAAGGAAGAATGAACAAAGTCAGAAGTGTGAGAAGGACAAAGTAGAAGAAGATTGTTAGAAGAACGCAGATTCCTAGCGTGTGAAGAACATAGATATTGGAAGTGAGACACAAGATAAGAAGGAGGAGTGGGAGAGTTAAGAAGGGAGAAAAGCGTGGTCAAAGCACGTAAACTTCTTCTTTGACGAATGGACATCCATTTGAGCTCAGATCTATAGCTCGACACATGGTCATATTTTCTGAGGTTGAATATGAACCGGATACAATTATTGAGCAGTCTGTCAAGCTTATTGAGCAAAACCGCATTCAAGTCAAAGTAGCACACGTCACCATAGTCGATGATAGGGTAAATCAAAGTCTGCACAAGCATAGTTTTCGTCTTAGCAGGCAAAAAGTTTCTCAGACGATACAGTGACCGCAGAGTACCGTTCACCCTTTGACTAACACTGGAGACCTGACGTTGCCAGCTAAGTGTCGAGTCAAGATGTAAACCGAGATCTTTCACACTAGGAGTAATCACTTCATTGTCCGTGCACATTTCCAAACTCACAAACAACCAAACTCAAAGACATCCAAACTTTCACATTTATAATATTACGTATGATTCTCTAGAAACCGTTACTAAAGAAATCGAAACCGAAACAACAATCGATGATGTCGATAACAGCAACGGAGGGCTTGTTTAGCAGAACGATCAGAAACACGATTATTGAGAGGCTCCATGAATATTCATTGTCCAGATGTTCGGTTTTGTTCGGCCATGTCCGCCGCTCTAGTTCGGACACGAACTGAAAGGCTGAATATCCTATGAATCAATGTTAGATAAGACTGTCTTTACAATGCGGACGGGCCGTCAGGTCGAGTAATGTGTGTGTTGGGATGGTAGGATGGTAGTGACTGCGACATGCAAGCATAAGTTACGTATACATAAGTTACGTATACGTAAGTTACGTATACCTACGTAAGTTACGTAGATACCTACTAACTATGCATTTGCTTATATGTTTTATTTATGCATCGAGTTTGACAAGGCAAGTTCTCTGCCGATGCTTAAGGCGAAAGCGCCAGGCTAGCCCGCGAAATTCAAAATTTCTTACGTTTTTTGCAATTTGTAGGTCAATGTGAGCTTGTATGTTGATTAAAATATGATTCGCGGCCGTAGCTAATATGGCTTTACAGAATTATAATCATTAGAATCAGCAATACAACTTCATAAGTTAGCATTTACCTCAAACTTCATGATTTCATGAAATCGCTAGATTTGAGATAAATGCTAACTTATGGAGTTGTATTGCTGATTCTAATGATTATAATTATGTAAAGCCATATCAGCTACGGCCGCGAATCATATTTTAATCAACATACAAGCTCACACTGACCTACAAATTGCAAAAAACCTAAGAAATTTTGAATTTCGCGGGCTACCCTGGCGCATCAACCTTAAGGCCCTGGTTCCAAGCTTGGTTCAGCTCGGTGTGTAAGTGAAATGTCTTTATGGCTGTCTAGTTTGACGCACGAGATAGAAGATTCTAACGCGCACCGGAATTATGTCGTATAAGTGCAAATACAATCGTACCTATAAAACTAGAAATGAACTATTTAATAAAAAGTAATCCATCACTGGATGCAGTTTGGAATTTGACATTTCATGGTACTTATATTTTTATTATAATTATAATTGCTAATGAAGGGATAAACAGCTTTTAAAGATTATTAGGAGGTATGTTTAAAGATTTTTTGGTGCATTAAAAAATGTTTAATTATGTTTTGGCTTCCATCACTGTATGCGAAAAGGACTTGAAAATATCATATTTTTTTTACATGTTAAAATTATTTACGGTTTATGAGATACACAGGAGCTCGTGGCTAAGTAATAACAGCCGCACGGGTCGATCCGTCAGGTTAAGCTACGCTTGCCGAAGTTGGTCAGTGGATGGGTGACCATCTTTACATAACGAGATTCCTCCGTGCCTCGGAAAGCACGTTAAGCCGTTGGTCCCGGCTGTTATTCGTGAATCATTGACAGTCGTTACGGGTTGTCAGAAGCCCGAAAGTCTGACAACCAGTCTTACCAAGGGGTATCGTATTACCCAGTAACTGGGTTGTGGAGGTGAGATAGGCAGTCGCTCCATGTAAAATACTGGTATTCAGCTGCATCCGGTTAGACTGGAAGCCGACCCCAACATAGTTGGGAAAAGGCTAGGCAGATTGATTGAGATTCACAGCTTTAAAAAAGCACCTTTTTGATCGTTTTCAGGAAATCTGCGCCTTAATCGTGCACTTCTGTTAAGTGACGAATTCACAATAGGTACCTAAAACTTTACGTGATATTTGTACAAATAGGCGTGACACGCGATATACTCGCGCGCGACACAAAGGCATTGCTCGTCGCGCGACACGCGGTGCTGTTATGTCGCGCGCGATTATATCGCGCCTGTTTGAAGGAGCCTTAAGTCGTTGAAATGCCATATCAATAAATAAACAAAAAAATAATATCGGTGTTTCAGTAATTCTAATTACGAAGATTCAATTGTTTTCTATTTTAGTTAAATACTAGTCGGTCTTTTTACCCGACTGCGGCGAAGCCCAAAAGGAGGGTTATGTGTTTGACCTGTATTTAATAATTATTAAATAATTTATAGAAACAACAAAACACCTAACTGTCGTGTTTTGTTGTTTCTATAAATTATTTATTCCTTTCAAAGAGAAATGTATTTTACTAGAGCAATAATTTGTAAGCTTAAATATTGCTATCGTAATCTTGGATTTGAAGATCTTTGACAGTCGTTACGGGTACTCAGAAGCCCAAATGTCTGACAACCAGTCTTACCAAGGGATATCGTGTACCCAGTACTTAAAACTGGGTTGTGGAGGTCAGATAGGCAGTCGCTCCATATAAAAAACTGGCATTCAGCTGCATCCGGTTAAGCTGGAAACCGACTCCAATTGGCTAAGCCGATTGATATGTAATTTCCGGGGAAACCTTAGTACAGAATATATTTTACTAACCACTTTAAACTCAAAGCAAAAACCACTTAGAATAATTAAAACTCTGTTATAATTACGTTCTTTTCCTTTTAAGCAACTATTAAGAAGGCAATCTTCAAAGCAATTGTTCCTAAAACCAGCAAAAAATTACGCAATTAGCTCTAATTTAATTTAAACGACGCGACGTCGAAAAAGCTTTTCTGTTTACTTAGAAAATTCACACAAGAAAATCTAGTATAGTCGCACCGCGTTTCAAATTAACAAGCTTAAACTAGCTAGTTTCGAGTTCTCAATCGCGCACTTAATAGCTTGGAAGTGCATTTCATGAGATAGAATACGTGACTCAAAAAGATTTATTACCCCTGACTTAATTCAGCCAGTCTTCGGGCCGCCCGCGCTGGCGAAATTAATGCAGTCTAGATTCTAGATAGAGACCTGTGATTTAATATATTCAATTATGTTAAGCAAGTGAACTATTGCTTGATTGCTTGGTTATTAATATCTTTGACTATTTTGCTGAATTATGTAGGACCTACTCGTATATTCTTATAGGTACTCAATACATTTATCGATAACCAAGTTCAGCTGTTAGTTATCACTTATCAATTTTATATAGGATAACTAGCTGATCTGAGACGAACTATTGAAATTTGGGCAGGACGCCCAAATTTCAATAGTTCTTACAAAATTCCCATAGAAAGTGCAGTTTCAGTTTTCCCCAATTTTCCCGGCAACTTTAATTTTTTTCTTTCCGTAAGAACCTGATTCGGACTATTACAAACATTTTAAAACAATTTGCCAAATTGGTCCAGCCCTAGCCGTTCTGAAGTGATACGCTTACCAACGTACAGCATTTCATTTTTATTAGATAGCCGACCCGGACGTCCTGTAAAAACTTCAATATGGTCTTCATTCAAAAATCCCATAGAAAAAAGCACCTTCAGTTTCTCCCCTATTTCCCAATTTTCCGGGCAACTTTTCCAAATTTTCTTTCCATGAAAACCTAATTCGGACTATTACAAACATTTTAAAATAAGAAATAGCCAAATCGGTCCTTTCATTCTCAAGTGATGCGCTTACCAACGAACAGCATTTCATTATTGAATTGAATTATTATTATTATTATGTCTTGACAATTCTCGGGACCCTGGAGTCCCGGACCTTTAGAAGGCGTACGAGGGGCCAAAGCCAACTCGCAGAGGCCCGTTAGACGCTTTCAATGAAATGAGGCACCAACCGACGATTATCCCTGTACGCACTATGCAAGTGCACCCAAGGACAACCCCCGGTTGGTGCAGGACTATTGCAGTATATGGAAATAAAGAGATTGGACTATGGATTTGAGTGGCTAAAGTGGACTGGTTGCCTAGAACTATGAAAGGACTATGGCCCCTGCCGGATCAATGTTTTATAATACACGGATAAAATGGCAGGGGGTGACTTGCACACACAATAATGGGCCCCCGAAAAGGTCGCTAGCACATAGTGTCGTAGCGGCAAGGGGGCAACATGTCCTGAGGTGCTTGTGAGGAGCGGAGAGGTATCCCACGGTTCTCAGAACAATCCCAGAGCCCGGAAGATGGTCAAGATCCCTACAAACACTTACTGGAATACTTCCTTCCTCCGAGCACGTTTGCTCTTGCGAATCTCCACTCAAACCGGCCAATAAAGGCAAGAAAGAGGTGGGAGCTCTGTTCCTCGTCAGTGTTCACTCCAGCCGGCCAATAAAGGCAAGCGAGAGGTGAGGAACAAGACTTCTCCCGGGAGATAGGGTCCGTGGAGTCGCTACTGCCCAACAGCTCGCCACATGCTGCCCTGCGGGTTTCTGTATCTCTCTTGGTCTGGCTCCTCATCCTAGACCTGTTCCGGCACAGTGAACTCTACCGGCACAGACCTAAAATTCGGAGCGCGCAAGCCCCACCACGACGTCAACGTAGAGATACTGCGGTGGGGGTTATTATTATTATTAATTATTATTTTATTGAATTCATTGGTGGCCGCAGTACGCGAGTGGAACCACAGCCCCCTACATAATAGGTGGCAGTCCTACCACACGCCGATAACCTAATTCGCGCGCGCGCGCGCGTGTGTGTGTAATAGGTCATAACCATGTATGATGTTGTGTGTGTTTCTGTGTGTGTTTGTTTATTTAATGTTTAAGTTTATATGGATTTTTATCTGGAAATAAAAAGATTTCATTTCATTTCATTTCATTTCATTATTATTTACGTAGATTTAATACTTTAGCCAACATTTTTCATCGCTTCTAGATCTAATGACTCCGAATGATCTTTCCTGAGAGTTTAGCTTTTCATTTAATCTACAGCAGATTAACCAAATTCCTAACTAAACAAAAGGAAAACTCGCCGAGGTTGATATAATATAACCAAGTTTTATTATTGTAATTACTCTTTGTTGCAAACAAGTTCTAACAATATTTACTGAGCACAAACAATCGCGAAGCCTACTTCGTACAAAGCTGAACTAGGGAATATAAATGAGTTCCAAATCAAAGTTACAGGGATCTAAATGTTTCTATAAACAATATTTCCTTTTCATGTTGACCGACCCTAACAAAATATAACTTTATGTTTTTGAGTTTTAACATTTTATTAAAGAACCTTTTTGTTTGTCGTGAATCAAAGGAGTTTAGTAACATGTCTGTTGCTGATATTAAATTCAAGTTATTGCATTAGAAAACTTGCGGCGCTGAAACACAATGGAAACGTTAAACATAGTCTTGTAGACCACACTTTAACCATTACAAGCAAATATTTTCCCTCATAATTTGGGTTCATGTTACAAATTGCGCCTCTTCGCACTAATTGGTAACGCCTAATTGGTAGTCGCTACAGAAAAATTACTTTCATCAACGAGCGAAGAGTTTCATAATTACTGCAATTAGGACCATTGCGGCGTTTTGTTCAGACGAGACGGCGGGATGGCGCGGACGTGTCGCGTGTACTAATTTATCATTTTTGTGGCTATTCACAATAGCTTTGAATTAATTTGAGTCGTTGGCAACGCACGCGCCCCCATCAAAACAAACCCCACGCATATTCCACGTGATCTATTGACACTCGTAAGTGGTGGTGCCCCCACAAGATTTACAATTACCAGCAATTAGGTGATCCCATAATGTCAAACGATCTGACGAATTCTGATCACGTAGAACTTTCATTATGCGGAGGAAGTAAAATATACATGAACGATAAAAGCGAAATGCATCCCGTATTAGATGAAAGAGCAATCTTCTAATGCAACCACGGTATCACGGAAAGAGATAGGAGCTAGCTGACGCTGTATGAACATTGAAAAACCTTTGAAGCGCATATATGTGCATGAATCATTCTGTTTGGACTGTACGATGGAATTCACACTTAGTAAATAGCAACAATGGAAATTTAAACTAGACGAACAAAGGGAAAGTACAAAGAAAAGATAGGTAACAAAGTCCGCTATAAATTCGGAGTTTGTGTGAGCGGTGCGGTGCGCGTAATGAAAAGTTACACGGGTGTATACCTACATACATCATCGTATACTGATCTTGTACACACGGCTACATATCAAGCTATACATTTCCAGATAAGCTGGCCTCTCATTTTACGGATATCCTATGCAATGCGAGATCAGTTTATACTGGAAACGTATAGCTTGATGTGTAGCCGTGTGTACTATACGATATTAGTTGCCTCGCTGCACACGACGACACTGTTTTACAAATATGAGGGAACATTAATGCTTTACTAAGCTACCTACTTAAAAAGCTTTGCGTGGGTTGCTATGGGACCGAAAATATATTAACTGAAGCTAACATTTACAACCTCTGAAACATTATTACCAATACATTATAAAGTACAGTGTTACCTTAAAAGTATGCATGAATATATTTATGTGTACCTATTTATAAAGATGAAGCTATATCGCTTACCGATAAGTTATGGCATAAAAGTAAACTAAACCTGTGTACCTACTGTAGCACACAATTCAACGAACAAACACACATCGTTATATTCGTAATCCTCCATTTCAGTTTCATCCAGTTTCCCGAGTTCCCTGGACTTATTCCAAATGGATTAATTCGAGCCTATTCAAGCCATAATCTTTTTATTCACTCTTCAGTAATAAGCCAAAGTTCTACTTTTACGCCTGATTGAACATTACCATTATTATTTATTCATTATTTATTTTTACGAAAAAAAATGTGTATGTCAGCTCCGACGCACGACTGGACTTTACTCCTATTTTTTGTGCCGTTCCGACAGCTGTGGGTGTGGTACATACCATCAAACTGAACAACTTTCTCCATGGGACCAACATCGTAACAGAAAAAAAAATATTATCAGCCATCCCATACATTTGGGTGCAGTAAGTATTGAACTTTTGTACGGGACAGTTGATAATTTTTTCTCGATTACGATGTCGGTCCCTTGGAGAAAGTCGTTCAGTTTTATGGTCTGTATTTGACCACACCTTTCTGATACATCCTGTATACTAATAGGTCTTTACCTATGAAATTGCCGTTTTGTATGAAAAAATTTAAACGAATTTTTTCATGTATTTTTTATTTGTATTAATCGAAGTAATCACCCATGCAATCAATGCATCTTTGCCAACGCAGTGGCAGTTTATTGATGCCCTTCTTAAAGAAATCAGCTGGTCGGGAGACAACAAATTCTTCAGAGGCATTTTGTACTGCCTCTCGGGTAGGTATTGAATTTTTTTCCCGCCAAGAAGTTATCCAAATTCTGGAAAAAGTAGTAGTCTGTAGGCGCAAGGTCTGGTGAGTAGGGCGGATGACGGAGAGCTTCCAACCCCAGTTCTTGCAACTTGGAGACCGTCTGCTGTGCAGTATGAGGTCGCGCGTTGTCGTGCAGGAGCAGCGGAGACGAGCGATTGACCAATGCTGGTTGGAGATGTGCCAGCTTCTCCATCATTGTGTTCATTTCTTCACAGTACACATCTGCAGTAATGCTCACCCCATTTGGGAAGTAGCTGTGATGAATCACACCGGCGCTAGACCACCAAACAGTGACCATCACTTTTCTAGGGGTAAGTTTTCGTTTAGGGCATTGTTTAGGTGCTGAACCAGGATCCAACCAACTTGCTGAGCGCTTGCGGTTATCAAACAGAATCCATTTTTCATCGCAGGTAACAATGCGGTTCAAAATTCCTTCATATGTGCTGCCACGACGGTACTCATATTCCATAATTACTCGAATTTTTAACGTATCCATGATGACGAAAAATATTGAAATGCGATGAAAATGTAACACTAATCAATAAACAAATGACTACTTTTGGAAAAAAAAATCCATGTTTTTAAAATAAAATTAATTTGAAATTAGAATTCTTAGCCAAACAAAAATTATTTTGATTTGAAATGGCCAGTACTGCAGAACGGCAATTTCATAGGTAAAGACCTAATATATGACTCTTCAACACTATCTTGTTCTTAGCGCAACTATTTTGTTTCCAGCTGTCGCGTATTGTGCAGTTGCCCTTACCTACGACTCGTATCATTCACTCATTTAAAGTTATAACTGAGAAAGATCATGAAATATGAAGAGGCGTTCTGAATAATAAATGCTTTTTATATCGGATCCCGCCTCTGACTCCATCTTGGTCTTATCGTAAGTGGATCGCATCTTTGAATATAACAACCTTTAATAATGGATTTTTAAGTTTTATTTTATCCAATTTTTCTAAATGATCGATTTGATATAGTCGTTTAGGTGTATTGTGGTGGGAATTCGAGAGGTAGAAAGGTTATCTTGATTATTTTAAGAGCTAGATAATACTTGCTTTTATGAATATTTATTTATTTAATACTTCAAGCGCAGATGTACAGGGGTGAACTTAATGCCATCGGCATTTTCTAACAGTCAACCTTTGGGTGATGCAGATACAACAGTTGTAGGTGATGTTACAAAAAACTGAGGAATAAATATTTATTTAAATATAAAGATACACTTATATGCCTACATATTACAGACTGAATCACACTTATAAAGGTTAAAGTTTGTGAGTGTGTGTGTGTTTGTATGCTTTTTACTTCTTCACGCTCAAACAGCTGGATTTGGATGTGGTAAGTAGATAACTTATACCCTGGATTACACATTGGCCACTCTTATCCCGGTCTACGTGGGTGAAACTGCGGGGCGCAGCTAGTATAATAATATAATTAATCAAAAATGTTTATTCCTACATGTAATAACTATATTTAATTTTGACCCTAATGGTTTTTGAAGCATTTTAAATTGTAAGCCATAGAATTAATAGGCTTTGTAAGCCACAACAGAATAGAAGAGTGCTAGAATGGAAAACTTGTCATTATAGGTACCCTGCGTTTGTAAAAATGTAAAAATATCAAATTGGCATGTAACTCAAGAAACACATAGGTAGGTATGTTAAATTATAATACATAAAGGTCAATGCTTAATAAAATATCCTTTACCAAAACAAACACAATTTTTTAAAACCAATCAATCTGCCTAGCCTTTTCCCAACTATGTTGGGGTCGGCTTCCAGTCTAACCGGATGCAGCTGAATACCAGTATTTTACAAGGAGCGACTGCCTATCTGACCTCCACAACCCAGTTACTGGGTAATACGATACCCCTTGGTAAGACTGGTTGTCAGACTTTCGGGCTTCTGACGACCCGTAACGACTGTCAAAGATCCACGAATAACAGCCGGGACCAACGGCTTAACGTGCTTTCCGAGGCACGGAGGAATCTCGGTATGTAAAGATGGTCACCCATCCACTGACCAACCCCGGCAAGCGTAGCTTAACCTGACGGATCGACCCGTGCGGCTGTTATTATTTAGCCACGAGCTCCTCAACCAAAACTTTTAAAACCAAAACCTCAAAAATCGACGCAATTTCAATTTAACAGTAACAAAATCGTAAAAAATAACCAAGCCAGAGCTTCCTTCAACATTTTGCTTGCATGAAACATTTCGGTGCATTTTCCATAGTGGGGAAGAGTGGGGATAAAAGGAATATGGATTAGCGGCTTTTAACTTGCCCACGAACTGACAGCGCGCTCTGGCCGGAACTCATACGGCGAAATTATTGTACCTAGTAAACGAGTATGTCTGCATGGCAACCGATTTTACTCTGTAATATACTAATGGGGTTGAATTTTAAGTAGAAATTCGGGCACAAAAAAATATTGTGCTGCCCATTGTATATTTTGTGGTGTACAATAAAGTATACATAGGGTGTAAGTGTAAACAGTGGCAATCTTTTAAGGGGTCATTTTACTCATCATTATGAACAACTTTTACTATGGGACCAAACCTGAAATCACAAAAAAAAATCAGCTGTTCAGTACATTTATGTTCGCATATTTCGTAAAAATGTAGGGAACAGCTGATTTTTTTTTCGCGATTTCAGGTTTTGTGAATGACCACTTAAAAGATTGGCACTGTTTACACATACACCCTGTATAAATACCTGTATTAATTATGGAAGTAGGCAGGTAGATAATTATTTCATGTGTATTTTTATGCTCAGAACATAGTAGCCTTTTTCAGCTGGAGCTGCACTAATACTGTAAAATTTTTATTTTTATTTCAGTACTTTATCAAAAGTCTTTCAACCAGTCTTACCAAGGGGTATCGTTTTACCAAGTAACGGGTTGTGGAGTCGCTTTATGTAAAATACTGGTATTCAGCTGCATCCGGTTAGACTGGAAGCCGACCCCGAAATAATTGGGAAAAGGCCTAGGTAGATGATGATTTCAGTACCTTATCAAGTTATTAGGTAGGTATTTTAGTGAGTAGAATGAGTGTTCAACGTATGCATACAGTCCTACCAACTTATCTGTGAACTGAAAGAGGACAGCACCGTCGATGCCAGGTATGAAAGTAGTATAAACGACAGTATGACATTTCAATATGACGGCCGTAGTTCCAATTTTCGCCATTTCACAGATAAGTTGGCAGGAGTGTACATCATAGCAGTAAGTACCTACTTGATAATTACCTGCATATTCTGTATTATTCCATGTTTTATTTTTCAACCATGTATATCAAAGTTTTCACTATTGTTATCGACAGCATAATCAGCCTGCAAGGTTGGAACACAGGCAGGCTTTCTCGTGACAGGGAGTGGGATGTAATCCACCACGCGGGCCCAGTGCGGGTTGGTAGATGGCACATGTCTTCGAATTTTTGGTTCTAGGACAGTTTCCTCACGTTTTTTTCCTTCACCGTTTTGAGAGCATGGTGATGAAATAACTTCCACATGGTAAAGCGCCTGTCTGGGTTCGAACCTACGAACTTGGAAGTTGGGGCCATTACCAGTGGGTCACCACTGCTCTCATTATTACTCGCTCGCGTTATTGATCTTCATGACGTTTCTTATATTATGTGCTGAACATGACTTTAAATGTGAATCTCTATGTATTTTTGTTACAATTTACCTACGTGCTTAATTAAATGAATACTATAGGTAGTCTGTGTTTCTAAATTCTAAGCATCTCAATTCTACCATCATCGACACAAGCTAACCAAATTACGAACAAAAAATAGTTCGCTGCTAAAATCTGAACGACACAGCCGAAGTTTGCAAATGAAAAACAAACAAGGTTTTAAGTATCCTTTTACACGAAAATAGCAGGCAAACAGCAATAACAATTGAAAAACTCTGTTTTGTTTACGTTACAGGAAACCAGCCGACCTATTCTGTAAAGATTTCATCGTGAAAGCTTACGTGAAGTGAGCTATCATTCCTCCAGCCGGTCGATTCTGTAAAAATCTCACCGTGAAAACTTAGGTGAAGTGAGTTTGTTTTTGCTAGGAATTGACACTATTGACAGCTCACTCCACGCTCACTTCACCTAAGTTTTCACAGTGAGATGGTTACAGAATCGCACTGCTGATGCAAGGCATAAAGGGTACTTAAGTTTTCACGGTGACAGTTTTACAGAATACCTGCGCTGGTAGTGTAACAGCTCGAGACGTAACCTACAAAACATCAGTTATTAAAAACTTTGCTGATCGCAATGTCCAGTCAGCGTCAATAACATCGGGACGATCAGACTGTTAAGGGCCTTACTCCCGTTTAGTACCGTAACACGGTCACTTTATAAAGCCTACTTCTCATTAACGGCTTGTTTAGAAGATTTGAAAAAAATATATGTTTGATATAGATTCATAAACAACATTTGAGCTACAGGATTTTTTCATATGGCTGATACTTTTGCCTTAAAAAAATATATACCAAAACGCTATTTTTTGGCTAATATCCCTACTCCTCCTAAACGGCGTGGGTGTTTGGAAATATTTTTACACTAAAAAATTGATGGTTAGAAGTGCTACAAAGTGTCAACAGCTTTTGTAAATCAATCAACATTTGCAAAGAAAATGTTCCCATTTTGAGATACAGGCTCAGAGGAGCTCTGCGCGGGCGCGGGCGGCAGTCTTGCTTTGGCATTGAGACGGGAGGGTTGTGTCGCTCGCTACTCCGCACCGGCTATCGTTCGACATGCTCATACGTATGTGTTAGGGCATAATATTTACGAACTTATTGTAGTAGTGTGCGTTTATAGATTAGCTCGCTGCAGAGGTCCCAATTCGATTGCGGGCGTGGGCGCTTTATTGTTGACTATTTTTGATGTGCATTTATAAATACTTTTTTTACATTCTAACAATTCTAGAGAGGAGCTCGTGGCTAAGTAATGATAGCCGCACGGGTCGATCCGTCAGGTTAAGCTACGCTTGCCGGGGTTGGTCAGTGGATGGGTGACCATCTTTACATACCGAGATTCCCCCGTGCCTCGGAAAGCACGTTAAGCCGTTGGTCCCGGCTGTTATTCGTGGATTTTTGACAGTAGTTACGAGTCGTCAGAAGCCCGAAAGTCTGACAACCAGTCTTACCAAGGGGTATCGTATTACGCAGTAACTGGGTTGTGGAGGTCAGATAGCAGTCGCTCCATGTAAAATACTGATATTCAGCTGCATCCGGTTAGACTGGAAGCCGACCCCAACATAGTTGGGAAAAGGCTAGGCAGATTGATTTTTTACATTGTAGCAATTTTAAAATATAAACAAAAAAAATATTTCAGTAGTAAATATGAAATACTAGCACTCCCTGCGCGGCTTTGACCGCGTGGATTAAAACTTAAAGTAGTTGCGTAACAAATATCAGCCCTGCATTCCCTTCTGGAATCGTAGGCAAAAATGCCGCCCTACGTGCGCATCTCTGCGACCCTGCATATTCTTTGACATTCGTTTTAGTGTAGCGCGCCACCGCGCTCGCTTTACGTATGAACAGGGGTGGTGGTTAAGCTCCGCCCAGATGCGCAAGGTCATCGAGGCATCTATACACCTTAAAGATCTCAACAACTAAGAAAATTAAACTTTCTTGTCAGAATGACAGTTGTCGTGTACTGTCTTCATTCTGAAACATTCCTTGTGTCATTGAGTTAATATTTCATTTTCATAGTTGTTTAGATCATTTTGAACAGTCTGTTCGTCCCAATATTATTAACGACTAGCTTTTGCCCGCGACTTCGTCCGCGTTTCCGTCGTTTTTCGTAAAAAAGTACCATATGTCCTTCCTCACGGTTCAGTGGTTTTGATGTAACAGACAGATTAACTTTCGTATTTTAGTAGGGAAATATAATATGTCAATCCACAATACTGTTGAAAAATATCGCAATAAGGAACCGCAGAATATTATTATTAATAGCTGTGCCCGCGACTCCGTCAGCGTGTAACTCCTTGTATGTTATTAAGTTAATGTATTGGACTGCTAAGCTATCGGGAGTTACACGTGTTATTGTGAGCCAACCATAAAAGATAGACATATGCTGTTGTGGGATATTTTTTAGATAATTTTATGTAGAACATTTCCGTCATAAATGATTTCTATGTAGCTTTAACCATTAAGGCTGCACACGCGACGGAAGCTTAAAAAATGGAGCAACTTCTACCGTTTTCCCAACATTTCCCTTCACTGCTCTGCTCCTATTGATTGTAGCGTGATGAAAAGTATACTATAACCTCCCCAGGAGTATGAAGAATAATTGTATCAAGTTTCGTTAAAATCCGTCGAGTAGTTTTTGTTTGTATAAGGAACATACAGACAGACAGACAGACAGACAGACAGACAGACAGACAAAAATTTTACTGATTGCATTTTTGGCATCAGTGTCGATCACTAATTACACCCTGATAGTTATTTTGAAAATATATATCATGTACAGAATTGACCTCTCTACAGATTTATTATAAGTATAGATGACTGTACAAACACAAACTTGCAGAAAAATCAGGGAAAGTGGCTAAATGATTCGGTGACATTAGGTAACTGAGTTTTGTATTTCTCTCTTCACATTCATACATTATTTCCATACTTATATACTTTTTTATAAAAAATCATTTCTTTACACACCCTTATAAATATGTCAAAGTCGCATGTGACTGCCGTGTGACGTGTTGACACATTTTGCCGTAATTTGTCACGAAAATATTAAAATATAAGTTTAAATTAACAATTTTCTATTTCTACAATTAGAAATCCTACTAATATTACAAATGTGACAGTTTGTATGTTTGAATGTTTGTTACTCAATCACGCAAAAACGGTTGAACGGATTTGGATGAAATTTGACACACAGATAGCTAGTAACCTGGATTTAGACTTAAAATACTTTTCATTCCGGTAGTAGGTTCCCGTGAGATAAGTTAGTTTCACATAAATCTGTCCGATTAAGTTCATATTAACTACTTGGCAGATAATTTCATACAAATCCTGTCCCATTTTTTAATTTATCGGTAATTATTGGCTATTCGGACATCGTGAAATAGGCCCTAAGTGTTATAGGTAGAATAGGGAGCCTTATGGAAAACCAGGAAGACCTATATTCAATCACGCCATATCTCCCGCTCTATTGTGATTTCGAATACTATTAGGTTTATTATGAGTTACATCAAACACACAATATGCTCACATTATATTAATAAGGCTTGTCCGCCGTAAAAAGCGCGGTCACTGTCGGACTGCATAGAAAAGAAAGCGAAACGCGATGACGCAACGCTTGCTACTTCATAAAGTAATTACCGATTTACAAAAATCTAGGGATTGGATTAAAAAAGTAATCACATGAAATCATTCCTTATTATTTTGTAAAGAACTGTATAAATTTATGAACACTTTGATGAACTGTATAAATTTATGAAAACTCGAAAAAATAGACAGAAATAGACCTGGGTTTAGCCTTTCTTTTCATTAGTTCTACAAACTAAAAACTTTTTAACAAAAAAAAAAAACCGACTTCCAAAAATCACTACAAAGTTTAATAACTTTGATTTCGGAAGTCGGTGTCATTCGTTTTTTATTTACTTTCTTCTTTTTTTGCCACCGACTTCCGAAATCAAAGTTATTTTTCACTTTGTAGTGATTTTTGAAAGTCGGTTTTTTTTTTGTTAAAAAGTTTTTATTTCTCGCTTTTTAGTGGGTCTGTTTATAATTTGTATAAGTTACAATAGTCTAATGTCAATCACATGTTACATCATGTAATGTCATCACATGTTACAAAATATTGCTTTTCCCGATGCTGGGACGTTAATTGTTGAGGAGTTCTGCTGGTAAGAACCAGGAGAACTCCTCAACAACCACTCACCACACGCATTGTGTGACGAGCGGAAATTGCTTAGCAACCATATTAAAGTAATCGAATCGCAACCCGTGAAATATTTATCATTGAGTAGTTCCGGTAGCCATCTGTGGTCTTCATCATCAGTTCCACTTCACCAAGTGGTGCTTTCCGATAGCAAATGCACGAGCTACTATAAAAAACTACTACACTTTGAAGAGTTCCTTCGATTTCTCCAGGATCCCATCATCAGAACTGGATTTTGACAAAAATGGGACCATTTGGGAAGTACACCCTTTCCAACAAAAAAATAATTTTTCAAATCGGTTGGCAAGCGACGGAGTTATGCGCGAACAAACATAAAAAAAAATAAAAATACAAACATCCGAATTGAGAACCTGCTCCTTTTTTAGAAGTCGGTTAAAAATAGATTTCAGGACACGTGAAATCACTTCTTAGGTAGTCTAGATTATTGTGTATTTTTTCTATCAAAAAGGTGCTATAGTTACTGTAAAAAATTGAAACAAAGTTACTTATTTTCCGTATTTTACAAGCCTTAAGCCGAAGTAATAATATGAATTACAAATTAAAACGAAACATACAAAGTCGAGATAATACTCATTAGAATTAACACCAAATTGAAGTAATCTACAACGTGTAACGTTAAATGCGCAAAACCTCTTAAGGGGTCATTGTACTCATCATTATGAACAACTTTTACTATGGGGCTAAACCTGAAATCGCGAAAAAAAAATCAGCTGTTCAGTACATTTTGACGAATTATGCGATGATAAATGTACTGAACAGCTGATTTTTTTTTCGCGATTTCAGGTTTGGTCCCATAGTAAAAGTTGTTCATAATGATGAGTACAATGACCCCTTAAGAGGTTTTGCGCATTTAACGTTACACGTTGTATATAGGGTGACTGGTAATTAGTGACAGATAACTAAACACATGATTGTGCTCATGATAACAAACAACTTTTACTATGGGACCAAACCTGAAATCGCGAAAAAAAATCAGCTGCCCCATACATTCATGTTCGCATAACTCGTCAAAATGTAGGGAGCAGCTGATTTTTTTTTCGCGATTTCAGGTTTGGTCCCATAGTAAAAGTTGTTTGTTGTCATGAGTATAATCATGTGTTTAAGTATCGGTCACTAATTACCAGTCACCCTATATAAATAAAAAAAGAGAAGTCCTGACTGACTGACTGACAGAATGACTGATGGCTGACTGACTCATCAACGCCCAGCCCAAACCCTTAAACCTAGAAAACTGAAATTTTGTACAGAGGTTCCCATTGTAATGTAAACAAGAAATAAGGAAGGATTTCCCGGTAGCACGTTCCCGTAAGATATTTTTCTACGACATTCACGCGGCCGAAGCCGCGGGCAAAAGCTAGTAATTACTAAAAAGTGGTTCACCGTCAATATCGAAAAATACCAATCGCAGTTCGAAGTGGATGCAAATAAATAACTCGTTTCGATCTTCCCTGGAGTTGTTTATCGACGCGCTAAAATGTTCTATTGCTGCAAGTCTGGGGACGCCATGCAAGCCTTGCTATCAATACATTGGGTGTCGAAATAAATTGCACACATTGACAAGGTGCTATTGTGCTGTAAAGGAAATCTTGAAGCATCTCTTCTCTTCCAAGTTGGTGTAAGTGAGATTAAATTAAACTACGCGAGTTTTGTATAAAAATATCGAAGTTACTAAAACTGAAACTTTTGTTTTCATAATCCCAAACCACAACTAACAAATCGTCATGAATTAATGACTAATTAAGGCATGAATACCTACATAAGTACTTGCGTGTGATTAATTAATGACTAATCCGACCTTTAACCTAATACGGCATTCTTTGACCATTTCAGACTGCAATCTACATGGTCTTCACATGATCTGACCAAGATTATGTCTGGACTTTAAAAGAGACTGTGACCTCTGAGTTTGTTTCGGCGTTTCTTCTCAGAGTAGTCAGATAGGAAACGTCGAACTCATCTAGTTTAAAAAAAAATATGTTTGACGTGTAAAAGTGTTTGTACAAACCTACTTACAGAAAATAAATCATTTATCATTTATCATTTATCATTTGAATGCCTATCTAACTGTAAGCACATAGGTCAGCCATAAACTTGTTTGGAAAACCACTGAAGTTAGTCAGCACAGGTTACCTAACAAATTCTGTGTGATTGTTTGTATTTTATTTACTTTTCTGGGTATGAGTATCACTGTATTGAATAGTTGACCGACTTGCTGCTATGACGTACATTGACTTAAATAGTACCTAGGTAAAAATATAATGTAGAGTGACTTCAAGAGTGTGAAATTATATAATAGTACATTATGATATAAGTGCGGTAAGTTGAAAATTACAACCGAGGCGATATTGCTAGCCCGAGCCGTAGGCGAGGGCTACAAGAAAGCAGAGGCTGTAATTATCAAAGCGCACGTATGTCATACGACGTTTTATAACATATTTGCGAGGAAATAAATAATACTCGGACTTTCTTAAACGAATAAATCTTTAAAAACACACTTTCTGAAAATGAATTTGGATCTTTGCTTGTTTTCCATATAATGAAATTTTGATACGCTTGTAAGTATCTATCGGTCGATTTTTCAGGCATGAGGCTTAGAGTAGCCTTTTTCGCTGCCTCTGAGACTTTTCATCATTACTTGACGACATTTTCAAATAAAAACAATATAGCGAAAAGAAAAAGCGCGCGGAATAATTTTTACTTATTCACAAATTAGCTTTTTTTTTAAAGCAAAGGCACAAAAACAGCCAGTATTACTAATAAAGTAAATTAATATTTTTTTGTTTTTGTTTATTGTTGTTGCAATTTATTGTCAAAATTAATTAAATTAAAGAATTAATTATTTAATTTAATTAATGTTTATATTTTATCTCCCAAAGTTAATTTTATTCATAAAATCCTGACCACTTTTCTGACATAAAAACTTTTTGCTAAGATTTAAAAAGTACCGTTCGTTTTAGACGGAGCATCTTGATAAACCTTACGTTTTACCTTATTAAAAAGAAACCCGTGCGTTTTACATTACAATTACGCACAAGTACGTAATGACATACATTACGATATTGAAATTCGTGAAATAAGAGACCCTTTACGAGCAAATGTGTTATAAAATAAATAAAATAAGCCTTTATTGCTGGTTCAACAATGTTTTCTTAGTTATTTATATATCTACTTTTTTTTTTTTCTTATATAAGTATCGACGTTCGATGCACTTTCTCTTTAAACAGCTTGTCCTTCGACCCCCACCCCTTCAAAGGCCTCCTCTAAAGATTTCCACCTCTCTCTATCTCTCGGCTTCTAAATCCACTCTGGACCTGCTACTCTTTTGACTTCCTAACGTTTCGCTGGTCGTCCTTTGCTCTTTTTTCCAGCCCTTGGGTGCCTCTCTGTTATTAACTTGGTCCATTTCTCTTCTTAACATTATGTCCTGTCGATCGCCATTGTGTGTTTTAAATAATTTTTAGGGTTCCGTACCTCAAAAGGAAAAAACGGAACCCTTATAGGATCACTCGTGTGTCTGTCTGTCTGTCTGT
Source organism: Cosmia trapezina (assembly GCA_905163495.3). Taxonomy (NCBI): domain Eukaryota; kingdom Metazoa; phylum Arthropoda; class Insecta; order Lepidoptera; family Noctuidae; genus Cosmia; species Cosmia trapezina. The sequence continues at coordinate 11,789,717 of LR991030.1, forward strand.
CCGTCTGTCACAGCCAATTTGCTCCGAATCTTATGGACCGATTAAGTTCAAATTTAGTACACATATGGATTTTTGTGACCCAAACACGTACAGCTAAAGTAAATATATGAATTTTGAATGTGAGAGTCACTTTTAGTGGGAAAATAAGAAAATTTTTAAAAAAAGTTTTGTAAACTGTACCGTGTGACATATCAAATGAAAGGGCTTACTATGAGGGTCTCAAATATATTTTTTTATAATTTTTAAATATATTGTTTTAAAGTTATTTAAGAAAATTGACGAAAATTGACCATTCCCCCCCCTTATCTCCGAAACTACTGAGCCTAAAATTTTTAAAAAAATTTAAAAAATAGTTATATACCTGTAGATTACAGGAAAACCTATAAGAAGTCTGTGGTCTTAAAATAACATGGTAAATCTATATATATAAAAAAATCAAGTCCTGACTGAGTCACTGACTGTGCGTTGATATATTAATATCAACGCACAGCCCAAACCAATTGACTTAGAGACTTGAAATTTTGCACATAGATACCTTATATAGTGTAAACATCCACTAAGGAAGGATTTTTGGAAATTCTATCCATAAAGGGGTAAAATAGGGGATGAAAGTTTGTATGAAAAATCCTATCCCTTGAGTTAATAGACTTGAAACTTAGCACGAATATTCATCTAAGTAAATTATAAAGTTTATCATTTTTTGTTTTCCTAAACTACCCCCTAAGGAGGGATTGGGGGTGTCAAAGTTTGTATGGAGGAACTTTAACACGCGGTCCGATTAACTCAAAACTTAGTTTTTATACTCGAGACCAAAAACTAAGACTAACGTGTATAAGGGTTTTCCAAAAATCTACCCCTAAGGGGTGAAAAGTTAATTTTATAGCGGAGGATTTTATGGGGGGCTTGATTAACTCTAAAATTGGTGTAAATAATGTTTGAGTCAAGTTATGGAAACATACCAGACGATTTTTGAAATTCTTTATCTGTGTTCGTGAAAACAGAGATACAGTATAAATGAAAAATCTTATTAATTTGGTTAATGAACTTGAAACTTAGCACAAATACTTGCATAAGTAAGTAATAATGTTTGTCATTATTAGTTTTTCAAAACTACGCCTCAAATGAGGTTTAGGGATGTTAAAGTTTGTATAGAAGAATTTTAAAGCGCAGTCCGATTAAAAAAATGGTACTTTGAGTCAAGTTAGGATACTTGCCAAACGAATTTTCACCGATTTTGACGGCATATAGCTTATGTTTTAAGGAGTAACTTAGGCTATTTTTATTTTAGAAAAATAATTAGGGTTCCGCGCAAGAAAATTAAAATCCATGAAATCAGACCACCACGTACAGTCCAGTACAAACTTACTAAGCCTCCGCTGTCTATTACGGCTATAACAACAAATAATAAAAATAAAGCAAAATATAAGGGGTCGGTCCCCATACAATAAACTTTTCATTTTGAAAAAAAATTAAAAATTTGAATCTAGCATGTGGGGTGTCATCGTCTAGAACTCATTGAGTAGAGTACAAACATATTTTTTTTATCTTTTAAAATGAAGAAATAGGGGGCCGCAAAAGTTGTAAATTTTAGACCATTTTTGTACGAGCTCTAGCGCAACAATTCAACAAATTAGGAATTTGAAACTTCCTTACACCATGTAGGTACCATGAATAACAATACTGAAAACGGCGATTCATAAGGTATTTTGTTTAAACATGGGTGATTTTCTGCAACTGCAAAAAATAACCTTGTAATTCACAGTATCATTACACAATAAGTAAAAAGTTATCTTTGCGATTGTTAAACATATAATATGGTACGGAACCCTTCGTGCGCGAGTCCGACTCGCACTTGACCGGTTTTTTTTCGTATCTTCAAACTTAGTTACTTATATTATTTATTTCTTTTAATCTTACTTGGTCTCTTTCTTGACTCCAATAACACTTGTTCTTTCTTTAGATATACTATTTTGACATACGTTTATTTTCTGAATTAGTTGTTCTGTTAATGCCCATGTTCGGCAACCATAGATCAAGCACGGCAGAACACATAGAAATGTTGTAAATTTTTCGTTTGTCTTTCATTAGCATGTCTCTGCAACACTTCGCTAAGGGGCCAAAATCTCTTCCAAGTGATAGCTATCCTTCTATCAATTTCTATATGGATAGTATCAGTTGTAGAAATTAACTGTCGTAGCCTAAATGTAGTCTTCTAAGTAGTATATTGCTTGGTTCCAAATTTACTGTGATACTGGTCTGTGACGTTACATATAACAACATAAATATGGACAGAAGGGAAACTACGAACAAACGTACGAAACGGCACACATACAGACGCGCGCATTGACGAGACCCCTAAGCTACAATAAATACAGGTTGTAAGTGTAAACAGTGGCAATATTTTAAGGGGTCATTGTACTTATCATTATGAACAACTTTTACTATGGGCCCAAACCTGAAATCACGAAAAAAAAATCAGCTGAACTGTTACATTTACGTTCGCACTTCGTCGAAATGTAGGGAACAGCAGATTTTTTTTTTTGGTCCCTTAAAAGTTGTTCATAATGATGAGTACAATGACCCCTTAAAAGATTGCCACTGTTTACACAGCACCGCGACTATCGCTTGATTGGGTCCTCATCGGTGCTCCTGTGTGAGTGTGCCGTTGACCTTTTGTACGTAGTTTCCTTACGGTCCTTAAATTTATTGTGCCTATAATCGCTGTCATGATTAAATAAGCACCTAGTAGAAAACATTACCAAACATTATAAACACCCTCATATACAAACCGAGAGCGAAAGCAGTGGTGGCCCAGAGGTAACAGTCCCATTTTACGAGTTGTAGGTCGTGGGTTCGCACCCAAGCAGGCGCTTTACTTTGTATAATTTATATCATCACCAATCTGCCTAGCCTTTTCACCCAAGCAGGCGCTTTATTTTATATAATTTATATCATTACCAATCTGCCTAGCCTTTTCACCCAAGCAGGCGCTTTATTTTGTATAATTTATATCATTACCAATCTGCCTAGCCTTTTCACCCAAGCAGGCGCTTTATTTTGTATAATTTATATCATTACCAATCTGCCTAGCCTTTTCACCCAAGCAGGCGCTTTATTTTGTATAATTTATATCATTACCAATCTGCCTAGCCTTTTCACCCAAGCAGGCGCTTTATTTTGTATAATTTATATCATTACCAATCTGCCTAGCCTTTTCACCCAAGCAGGCGCTTTACTTTGTATAATTTATATCATCACCAATCTGCCTAGCCTTTTCCCAACTATGTTGGGGTCGGCTTCCAGTCTAACCGGATACAGCTGAATACCAGTATTTTACATGAAGCGACTGCCTGTCTGACTTCCACAACCCAGTAACTGGGTAATACGATACCCCTTGGTAAGACTGGTTGTCAGACTTTCGGGCTTCTGACGACCCGTAACGACTGTCAAAGATCCACGAATAACAGCCAGGACCAACGGCTTAACGTTCTTTCCGAGGCACGGAATCTCGGTATGTAAAGAAGGTCACCCATCCACTGATAAAACCCCGGCAAGCGTAGCTTAACCTGACGGATCGACCCGTGCGGCTGTTATTATTTAGCCACGAGCTCCTCAATTTTTATCATCACCACTGCTCCCAAAACGGTGAAGGAAAACATCGTGAGGAAACTGGTATGTCCTAGAACTAGTTCGAAGACATGTGACATCTACCAACCCACACTGGGCCCGCTTGGAGAATTACGGCCAGCTCCTCACAGAGAGGAGGCCTGTGTCGCATTAGTGGGAACGATATAGGCTGATTATGCTTATGCATAAACAAAGAAGTATTCAGTGAAGTTCCCCAACAAACGTATCATTGCTCAGAAGTTAAAACCTAACATTAATACTGAAGCAAAACCTCTTTACGGGTCGAACACATCTCACATCGCATCTACGAGTACGTTCACACCGTTTCCAACGTGCTTAATCTAAAACAGCACATGAAACACGCATACAAACAACAGGATTGCGGTTTGGTTACATAAATCCTCCTTCTTAGTATAAACACTGAACAATAGGAACGAGTTGTTTATTATGTTAGAATAAATATAGTTTTGAAACGCGCTGGAGTTTGTATTTTGAAAAAAGGAAATGTTTTCCAAAAAATTGTGCCTGTCTTCATTGAAAAAAAAGTTAAGAAACTGTTGGGGTACATTTTTTTCCGCGTCGTTAAGATTCTATGTTGCAAGCAACAATGTTGCACAACTTTTGTTTACCATGAATACAAAATTGTCGCATGTTGCCAGCGACCTAATACAACATTCCATGAAGCCAGCAACATGCTTCACACAACACAAAAAAAGTTTCGCAACTTTGTAACTCAAAAAATATGCGTTTTTTTTTATTTCTCTACAAGGGCCACGGATTCAATTGCTTGTCTTTCGGTTAACCTTTACTTTCCTTTAATCTACTTCTAAGTGAAGGCCAAAGGCTTCATAAATATTAAATCTCTTTGAATAGTTCATTTGTGGTGTAGTCCTGGTCTATATAGATTCTACGAAATAAAGGTAAAATAATTAGGTTTACTTTACTTACAGTCGTATTTATAGTCAAGTAAAAGTAATTACTTCAGTCAAAGTAATTGCTCAAGCCACAGACTTAAGTATTTATTATAAGTCTGTGGCTCAAGCAATGATTTTCTTTCTATAGTTAAGTAATTGCTTGAAGTTAGAACTGTCAAAGCTTAGAATTCTTAGCCAAGTAATAGTCACCATTTTCTTTACTTAAGAATTCTACCCTCAAGTATGAAATTACTTAGTAGCAAGTAATTACTCTAGTAATTACTTTGATTATAAATACGAGCCTTACAGTCAGGTTAATTTGGATATTGAATGTCAACAATGTCATGAGTATGACAATTCAATTTAATTAATTAATTAGAAAGTAGGTGCAGGTTGTTCATGCTATAAAAACACCAGACATTATTATTTGTTCAAAAACATAGATGGCTGTAGCCATGACTGAAGCCATGAATGTCTCCTGTGTATATGTGATGTCTCCTGTAGAAGAAATTTAATTCAACTTACTGCATATTTTTCCATCCGTGAATTGTTACATAAAATATTCGCAAAGATAAATAAAGAAAAAAGAAAAGAAAGAAAGAAAGAAAATACAAATCAACTTACCTAACAAAAAGTATAAAATTTAAAACCCAGAAAAACAAACTTTTCTCACGTAAGGAAACGCGGGCGCAGGAAGAAATCTTCTAATCTCCTTTTACATCAACAAAATCTCCTGGTATAAAGTTTATATTTTCGTTGTTAAAATGAAGTCATATTATAGGCTTTGTTTCATTAAAATAAGTTCAAAATTACTTGCGAAGTTGGGAAGATATTTCACGACTAAGGGGACGAACTCACGGGACTTTTCATTATTATCGTGTTATCACGAGTTTTATAATACCTACTCCATTGGTTTTGGATTTAAGGGTAAGCGCCGATTCCACCAAACTCGGTTAGTTGTTAAATGTCCCATTAAACATCTTGAATTATTGACTGACAATGAAATATAGTCCGTCAAAATGCTTGATGACACACTAGAGTTTGGTGAAATTGGGCATAGAATAAGGTAACCTATTGAATCCCGAGTAATGATACACAATTGATTATCTTTTGCGTCTGGCCCTATATCGCGAGTTCTGGACTGAAAGTGTTAATAGATTCAATGATGTAGGTAGGTATCTTCTTTTACGTAAAAAGAAATAAATAAAGTGATTCATGGCTAAAATCTAGCTGTTTTATTTGCATTCCGCGCCAACCGAGCTTACCGAGCTAGCCACCTGTTAAACCTTTAACCTGTAAAAACGTATACATCTTATTCTTTGTAAAAAAGATGTTCGTAAAAGTAAACGGCTAGTCTTTCATTTTGACGTTCAAAAGTGCCTTTTATATATGCCTATCTATATCTATATCTATAAAAGGAAAGCGTTACTGACTGACTGACTGACTGATCTATCAACACACAGCTGAAACCGCTGAACAGATTGGGGTGAAATTTGGAACACAGGTAGCTATTATAACTTAGGCATCCGCTAAGAAAGGGTTTTTGGAAATTCGACCTTTAAGGGGGTAAAAAGGGGGGATATTGTTTGTATGAAAAATCTTATTCCTTGAGTTAATAAACTTGAAACTTGGCACGAATATTTATCTAAGTAAATTATGATTTTTGTGATTTTTTGTTTTTCTAAACTACCCCCTAAAGGGGAATTGGGGGCTCTCAAAGTTTGTTTGGAAAAATTTTAACGCGCAATCCGATTAACTCAAAACTCAGTATTTATACTTAAAACCAAAAATAAAGAATAATGTGTATCAGGGTTTTTCGAAAATCTACCTCTATCGGGGTGAAAAGGGGTAGTCAACTTCACAGGGGAGGATTTTACTGCGTGGCTTCATTAACTCGAAAATTGGTGTAAATAATTTTTGAGTCCAGCTATGGAAATATCTCAAACCATTTTTTTAAATTCCACCCCTGTGGGGGTGAAAACAGGGAATACAATTTACATGAAAAATGTTATTCATTTGGTTTTAATTGACTTGAAACTTGGCACAAATATTTGCCTAAGTTTGTCATTATTCGTTTTTTAAAACTATCCCGGAGGGAGGGTTAGAGGGGGAGATGGACGCAGGGAGAAAGGGGCAGGACTTGGTGAGGAGAGGAGGAAGACGTGGTGAATGCAGAGGGGGTGGGAGGGGTTGGTGAGCCGGAGGTGGAGGAGAGGGATAGGGAGGGGACGGGGTGGTGAGAGAGAAAGAGGGAATGGGATGTGGTGAAGGAACGAGCTAATCTCTGGAACTACCCTACCAGTCGGACTTTAAAAAATCTTTTTGCATTAATGATAGCCCAAATCTTATAGAAGGCATATTTAACATCACTCTAGGACCCTTAGGTGCCGAGCAAAAAGAAAAAAGTCTGATACAACGCTAAGTGAAAACGAAGTAATAGCGCGGGTAGGCAATGCGATGCGACGGGGTGGGTCGAGCAAAAAATAAATTTCACGCGGACGAAGTCGCGGGCAGAAGCTAGTAATTATATAAAAGGCAAAAGTGATTGACGGATGTATCAACGCACAGCCCAAACAGCTTGGTCTAGCTAGAGATTCCAGGCACGTAGGTTCCTTATGAGGTCTAGGGGTGCACTAAGAAAGGATTTTTCAAAATTCATACCCTAAAGCGGTGATACGTGGGTCCAAAATTCGTATGAAAAATCTTATTCCTTGAGGTAATAGACTTGAAACTTCCACGCCGGCGAAGCTGGAGGAAAAAGCTAGTTTTAAATAAATTATTTGACTTTGCCTTTTCTTTTTATTTTTTTTTTTTATTTTTAATAAGTATACTAAGTAATTTTTCTAAAAAATGTCTGCTTCAATTTATAGTGTACCTAAAACCACTTTAATTTTGGCGCCCAGGGTGTCTCAAATCCACAACTCAAATATTTTATACAACACGTTCTCGAGACCGGACAGAACCACAATGATCTAATAATATGATATAAACTAGGTTACAGTAAAAAACAAAACGTTTGCTTCCCCACCGCTTGCGTACTGAATATAATAACAGTTTCATAAAAATTAAAATAAACTACCCCACAACACTTGATTACGGCTATTACAAAAGCTGTACAAAATTAAGAGAGATGACTACGGGCAGCATTCAGGGACACTGCAGGACCAACTCTAATGGAAACTGGGAACTAACTTTAGTCGGGCGTGGACCTAAATATAACGTAAACACCATACCAGTTACATTAAAACTGGAAATTATGTAGATTCTTTCATAACTTCGTTAGAATTACATGCATAATTATAACATATTGCTTTTGATCCCGAATATGGTAAACTTTCTTGCTTCAAATATCAAAACACATAGGTCCAAAGTTTACAACGGTTCCCCTGTGACTAACGGTCGGTTGAAATTTTTGGTAAGTTTAAAAAAAAATTGCTGTTCCATACATTTTGACCGCGTAGGTATTGCACTTTTCTATGAAACAGCATTTTTTTTTTTTTGATAACCGACGAAAAATTTCTACGCTAGGGGGTCTGAATATATGCTGAATTCATGGTTACAGTTTGCGCGTCGATATTCCTGCCACCATGTATATCTATTTGCTTCATAAAGTGGCACACATTCTATTTCAAACTTTTGATCTCCTCGATACCAAGTTACTCATGCCTAGCCTGGACCCAGTCACTCGACCATCCACTGCTTCGCAGGATGTGCTACGCTTCATTATTTGTTTGAGGTTATCTGTGGACGATCGCGCTTAGTACATCTTATGTCACCGTATAATAGGGTCTTGAAAAAAATAGGACGGACGGAGTAGAAGCCTATGGCATACCTAGTTTTTTTTTATATCTTAGACAGAAAAAATGAACTAAGTACGCACGGCTACAGATCAAGCTATACATTTCCAGTATAAGCTGATCTCGCTTTGTGTAGGATTTCCTTACAATGAGAAGTCAGTGTAAACTGGAAATGTATAGCTTGTGTTAGGGTTCGCTAATTTAAATTTTTATTATATTAAATTTAATCGCAAAAGACTAGTTTCCATGCCAGTAACAATTTGATCCGAATATTTTTTACTGGCAACACTTTAGTCTCTCAGTTGGTCGTTGAATGCTTCTGATTGGCTAACCAATCAGAGGCCAGCAGATTGTCGTCTGTGATTGGTTGACGACATTAAATCGTTCGCCAATCACAGAACTCGATTTTACCGCGCAAATTAATAAGTTTACCGCGCAAATTATCAGAAACTTGGGAAGTGGAAAAAGGTTGGTTGAACATTCTGACTCGAGCTGTAGGACGAGGTTGTGAAAGAAATAAAGTTGTGTTTCCTTTTACCTGGATTTTCTTCAGTATTTCACCTAGGCATCCTGAAAGTCTAGTTACAGTCCTTAAGACTAAGTGTTTTAATATATCAGAAGTGACACGCTAACCAAACTTAAAACGTAAGTACACGCCCATGGTTTTTATTATATTTCTTTTTGTGCTTTATCTTCGCATTTTAATATTATTATTTTATATTTAATTCAAATTTCCTTAATGCTAGTGATGGTGCTGAAATCAGTGGTAGTTTAAAGCATATCGTTAGTATTACGGAAAGAATGAACATGCGTTGAACAAGTGTTTTAGAGTTATACAGTGTTTAAACTTGTATAAATGGCACCTCTGAACGGTGTGTAAGACTTAGACAGTGGTTTTATTGTTTTGTAATGCGACCTGCAGTATTTTGTAACGGTTTAATTTATTTTGGTGCGAAAATTTTAGTGTGTGCGTGTGTGTCTTAATTAGTGTCTGAAATGATCGAGAATATTATCACATGGGGGTTTCCAAAAGGGGTACGAAAATTTGCTTATTTTTGGCGTAAGACGCACCGTTTCCGAGATATCATGCATTTTTATCCTTCAATTGAACCGAATAATGTGATGTTATTCACCATATTTTTAGTCATTGTTATTAACAAACGTTCTTTTTCTGCGAGTGTTTAGATCATGGACGAGCCACCAGGGCGCAGAGAACGCTCAAATCGAGACTCCAGTCGGCGTAGACTAGAAACACCTAGTCGAGAGGATCGCTCACGAAGTCGAAGCGGTCTGCGTATGCGCAGCCCGAATCGATCTCGAGATGGGCGAGACTTCCTGCTGGGACGGCAGAGAGTACAGATGCTGGAGCAGGAATTACGCCGAGAGCGTGAACGACTTCGTGCGACGGAGGACCGTCGTCGATCATCATCACGACGTGCCAGCGAGCGTCGCGAGCCCTCAGGACGTCGGGACGCTGAGCGTCGGGCAGAGCCACGTGCCGAGCAACGTAGCAATGCGGGAGAACATATAAGGTCACGTAGTCCATCTTTTTCTAAAAACGATCTTGTTAGTGTTATAAAACTGTTGAAAGAGGATCTGTCGTCACAGCCACATAACCGAAATGCACAGTCGTCTAGTCGTCCTATAGCTAGATCGGGTCAGCCTCCTGGCTGCTATAACTGCAAAGAGAAGGGGCATAGTTTCCTACATTGTCCTAAACCTATCTTGAAGTGCCAACGATGCAATAAACTCGGTCATACCACTGAGACCTGTTTTAGCAAGCCAGGGGAAAAGCCGACGAATTCTAGCGCTACTGTTTCAAAGACAATGCGCATAGATTCTGTCAAAAAGGGTACTGAAACCCCAAACTCCAAATTTATAAAAGAGGTTATTGTTAATGGGGTGCCCCTACAGGGGTTCATAGATTTTGGGAGCGAGGTTACTTTGATTAAGGAGTCGGTAACCAAGGAGCTGGGCTTGAATCACGATAACGTGCCCTCTCAAATGAAAGGTTTCGGTAATAGTGTTGTGCAATCATTTGGAGAGTTGTCACTTGATTTGAGTATAGACAATGTCAACGCCAGGGTTATTTGTAAGGTTGTGAGTGACGACTTTTTGGAGAAGCCCTTGCTAATTGGCCAGACTTACATGGAACTTCCCCAAATAATTGTTTATAAAAATGTTTCGAATTGAAATTCTTCGACAACGGCAATAAATTGCCCTTTTCTGATGTTGACATTGAGAGTGAAAGCTCTTTCAAGGTTCGCACCTCAGGAGCTGTCAAATTTTGGGGACCTGTTTCAATCAGAGCCAGGGTTGATTCTACCGTTATTGGCAGTATTTTACTGAAAAATAGTGTTGCAGGAAAACCCAATCAACAGTTTTCAGTTTGCGGAGGACTTTATAGTTCGACAAATGGTTCTGTGAATATAGTTGTTATTCCCCACGCTAGTTTCTGTCTGATTCCAAAGGACAATGTCTTTAGCCGAGCTGAAAAGGTCTACTTTGTCAACAAGGTTGTCGTTGAGTCGCCTGAACTGATGAGTGATGCTGCCGGTAATGTATTCGATGAAAGCCAGGTTCGCATTTGTCAAAAGGTACCTGATGATACTAGGAAACAGTTATTAGATTTACTCAGAAAGTACAAGCATTGTTTTGCGTCATCTTTGAATGATCTAGGTTGTACTAACGTTGCCCAAATGAAAATAGAGCTTAACAGTCAACGTCCTGTTGTATACCGTCCGTATCGACTGTCACATCATGAGCGCTCGCAGGTTCGTACAATGGTAGATGAGATGTTAGACGCAGGTATAGTGCGCGAATCATCTTCTGACTATGCTAGTCCTATTCTGCTTGTACGCAAGAAAGATGGGTCTCTTAGAATGTTTATAGAATGTGTATATTACCGCATGCTGAATTCTGTAACTCTTAAGGAGAGATATCCAATGCCAATCATTGAGGATGAAATAGCACGCCTTTCTGGTCAGGCCTGTTTTATTTCGCTTGACCTCCTGTCAGGTTACTACCAGGTACCACTAGTGGAGCAAAGTAAGCGATTCACCTCTTTTGTCACGCCGGACGGTCAATACGAGTTTAATCGCATGCCGTTCGGCCTGGCAAATGCGCCTGCTGTATTTCAGCGCATGATAAATACAATTCTAGGGTCAGCTCGTTTCTGTAAGGCAACCGCATATATGGATGATATTCTGATTTTTGGGAAGGACTCATCGGAATGTCTGAAAAATTTTGAAGACGTATTGCAATTGATAGAAAAGGCGAATCTTACTTTGAATTTATCGAAATGTCATTTTCTGCGCGACAAAATCGACTATCTCGGGTATGAAATCGGAGCAGCAGGAGTAAGGCCTGGGGAGAAAAAGATCTCTAGTGTAATGAATTTTCCGCGTCCTGAAAATGTACACAATGTTCGCCAATTCCTCGGGCTGGCAAGTTACTTCCGGAAATTCGTCAAAGATTTTGCCTTGATAGCTTTTCCACTCAGCAAATTGTTAAAGAAAGGTGTACCATGGGAATGGAGCGATAATCAGGAATCTGCTTTTCAGGATTTGAAGGCTAGGTTAATAAATAGGCCTATTCTCGCAATATTCGATACATCAGCAGAGCTGGAACTGCACACTGACGCGAGTAGGATAGGTATTGGAAGCATACTCCTTCAGCGTTCAGCGGATAACACGCTGCAACCGGTTGCATACTATAGCAGGCAAACATCGCCGGAGGAGAAGAATTTCCATTCCTATGAACTGGAAACTTTAGCAGTTGTTTGTTCCCTATGAAAGTTTCGAGTTTATTTGCTAGGGAAAGACTTTAAAATCGTTACAGATTGCAGCGCTCTTCGGTCTACCTTTACCAAACGGGATCTCATTCCTAGGATAGCGCGCTGGTGGCTGCAATTGCAAGAATTTAATTGCACAATCGAATATAGAGCCGGTATAAAAATGGGACAGTTTGATGCGCTATCCCGTAATCCTGTAGTGGAGTCCGAGGAGAATCAATCTGATAACCTTCCAACCGTTATGGTCATTTCAAGCGAAGACTGGTTACATACCCTCCAACTTGGAGATTCAGAACTTAGGAGGATTAGAGATATTTTGGATAGTAATTTAGATGAGAAAGGGTTGCAATATATCAAGGAAAACTATGTCGTTAAGGATAACAAGTTATTTCTTTGTGTAGGTGAAGATAAGGGAGTTGTGCGCTGGGTAGTACCAAAGGGTGCGAGATGGCAATTATGTCGCATGAATCATGACGATATCGGTCATTTTGGGGTCGAAAAGACTTTGGAACGATTAAAGAAAGGCTATTGGTTCCCAAAAATGACACGATTCGTTAAAAAGTACGTGAGCGCATGTATTGAATGTGCATACGCTAAAAATAATCAAAGTGGTAAGGAAGGTCTTCTTCACCCTATAACGAAAGTGGAGGTACCTTTTCATACACTACATATTGACCATCTCGGACCCTTCGTGAAATCCAAGCGAGGTTTTTCTTACCTATTAGTCGTAATTGACGCCTTTACAAAGTTTTGTTTTGTCAGACCGGTTCGGAACACGCACACTCGGAACGTAATAAGGGTGCTAGAAGACATATTCAGGATGTTTAGAACTCCTGATCGCCTTGTGAGTGACCGCGGTAGCTGTTTCACGTCACATATGTTCAAAAGGTTTTGTCTTGATGAGGGCATTAAACACATCCTGAATGCTGTCTCTAGTCCCCGATCAAACGGTCAAGTCGAGCGGTATAACCGCACAATTCTCGGCTCTATGAAGGCTTTAAGCGTGAAATATGGCGAGAAAGAATGGGATTGCCATTTAGGAAGGATTCAGTGGGGACTAAACAACACTATCCAAAAAACAACCGGCAGGACACCAGCCGAGGTGATGTTTGGTACCTCTATGAATGTTTCGGCAAATCCCATCCTTAATGAGATTTCTGATAAAACTCGCGAATCTACTGATTTACCCACTGTACGCCAAGAAGTTAAAAGTAGGCTAGACAGTGAGCAGATCAAGCAAAAACGGTATTATGATAAGGATAGGAAACCTGCGCACACATACGCGGAAGGCGATCTTGTTAAGATTACTAAAACTTGCTTTAATAATGAAGGGCAGAGTAAGAAGCTGCTGCCGTCGTATATCGGTCCCTATCGGGTTACAAAGTTCTTGGGTACTGACCGATATGTAGTAGCTCCAGTACCTGGTTTAGGTAATACACAAGGCAAGCGTCCAACGACTGTTGCTGCGGATCGCATGATGCCTTGGATCCACGTGGCTGCATTAGATGTGAACGAGAACACGGAATCTGCTTCCGACACAGATGATGATGATGATACTTAATTTAAGTTTTGGTGTCCCTTGTGAGGCATGTAACTACAGAATGGTGTGTTGTTTCAGATTGGATGCAAGAATCGATTCGCGTCTGATCAAATATGCCAGAGCTACTCGTTCGTCTTGCTCCTTTTGCACAAGCTTAATCGATCGGCTTGAGCGAATGGTTAGCAGAGGCTACCTCGATTAATCGATCGTCGAGGTAATCTTTGAAGTATATCGACTAATCGATCGTCGATCACCAGGTATCCCGATTAATCGATCATTGGGTCCTGAGTTCTTTAATGAATTAAACACAACTAATCGATCGTTGTGATATCCACACCTTGCTTATGATTAATTTGAAGTTGCAAACACAACTAATCGATTGTTGTGAATTTGTGATTTAGTATGCCTATGATTAATTTGAAATTGCTCTTCCGTAGAAGTCCGTACATCCTTATAAGCTAAACAATTTTGTAAAAAGATTTCATATTCTTTTAGTTATAACAATAGTAATTGTATTAGTTTGTAAATTTCTAAATAGTCAATGAGGTAAAGTAGATTTGAAAATAATATTATAATAATTTGTATAACTTAATAAATGAGTTTAAATAAATTTATAAATAGATATTCACTACTTAGGTTTCAATGTTAATTATTATGTATGATATTAGCATATAATTTGAATTGATTTTGTAATATTGTGTACACGGATTGTAAAGTTTGTTTAACCGACCTAATTCCGATTGTTAGGGTTCCACCCGGTACCGTGTGCAGGGACGCACACGATATCAGGATGGTCAATTGTTAGGGTTCGCTAATTTAAATTTTTATTATATTAAATTTAATCGCAAAAGACTAGTTTCCATGCCAGTAACAATTTGATCCGAATATTTTTTACTGGCAACACTTTAGTCTCTCAGTTGGTCGTTGAATGCTTCTGATTGGCTAACCAATCAGAGGCCAGCAGATTGTCGTGTGTGATTGGTTGACGACATTAAATCGTTCGCCAATCACAGAACTCGATTTTACCCCGCAAATTAATAAGTTTACCGCGCAAATTATCAGAAACTTGGGCAGTGGAAAAAGGTTGGTTGAACATTCTGACTCGAGCTGTAGGACGAGAAGGTTGTGAAAGAAATAAAGTTGTGTTTCCTTTTACCTGGATTTTCTTCAGTATTTCACCTAGGCATCCTGAAAGTCTAGTTACAGTCCTTAAGACTAAGTGTTTTAATACTTGATGTGTAGCCGTGTGTACCTACCTATTAATAAATACTACAAAGTCGATGTAAACTTTTCATATTAGAACAATAAAAACAGAAATGTGAAAAAAAAATCGTTTAAAAATATCGAAATTCAAATCATATGCAACGTGCATATGATTTAAATTTTGATTTTTTTTTTTAAACATTAGGTATGTAAGCCATAGGCTTCTACTCCCTTCACCTATTATAGCCTATTTTTTTCAAGACGGTAAAAAAAGTCATCCAGTATCTATTATGTGTATTTTTAAAATATTTTTATTCCATTGTTTTACATCGCCCTATTAAAATAGTAAAAAAATATTCAACGTCAAAAAAGCAATTGAAAGTACTTTTAATAGAAGCCTATGGCATACCTAGTTTTTTTTTATATCTAAGACAGAAAAAATGAACTAAGTACGCACGGCTACAGATCAAGCTATACATTTCCAGTATAAGCTGATCTCGCATTGTGTAGGATTTCCTTACAATGAGAAGTCAGTGTAAACTGGAAATGTATAGCTTGATGTGTAGCCGTGTGTATCTAAAAAAAATCGTTTAAAAATATCGAAATTCAAATCATATGCAACGTGCATATGATTTAAATTTTGACTTTTAATTTTTTTTTTAAACATTAGGTATGTATGCCATAGGCTTCTACTCCGTTCACCTATTTTTTTTCATATGTGTATTTTTTAAATATTTTTATTCCATTGTTTTGCATGGCCCTATTAAAATAGTAAAAAAATATTCAATGTCAAAAAAGCAATTGAAAGTACTTTAAAAAATGTTAAAAATAGCCAACTGACACGGACACCTTAAACGCCCTCCATTTTGGCGCGCTTCGTGTGACGTCATAGTCTTTGACAACAAACAAACAAGAAATCGCAAACACTTCTACAACACATTGACATTTATTGTTGTCATAGCAGTTTAGCAGAGGTATTATTTGTTGTATAAAAATTATTTTTGTGAATAAACATTTTTTCATTTTTTTTTAAATAGGTACTTTGAATTTCCCATACTGATGAAAGCATAATTCTGAAGAAAAGTTATTAAGTATGAACTTCGTTAATCTATCGGTATTATTTCCGTTAGATTATAAACTGTCGAAAAATTTTAAACTGCAACATGCATACCATTTACAATTTAAAACGCATTATTTTTCGATAATGTATAATCTATCCATGGGAAACCGACAAATTGTGAACTGGTATCAAAGTAGCTTGCGACGTAACGCACCTAGCGCTAATACTAAATAGCCTGTCTAGCTTGTATGAAGCCTGGCATACATAAAGTTGCAAGTACATAAAAAGTCGAGTTTTGATGTTCAGGTTTGAAACATATGCCAATCGATAGAGAAAATTATTACAAACAACAAATAATACAGACAAAAACGTCGTAAGTGATATACTTTCTGAGTTATTCCAGTTTGAAAATATAAAATATGTTAAAAGAAAAACTCCATTTAATTGATTCAATAGTCCATTATTATCAGTTTGAAGCATTCCGCGTCACTACTAGTAATAAATTGGGTTATCATAATAATAGTTTAAAATAATTTAATTATTTATTTATTTAATGTTGTTTATCTTTTTTAGTACGGCAATCCAGTATAATGCTAGTCACTATTACGTGGAATGCTTTATAATGGATTTTTAAATCGTTTTAAATAGTTTTTTTTATTCTTGTTTGTTTCGTTTTTGTGTTACCTTAAAAAAAGTAAAATACATTTTTGGTGAAATGTACATCAAACAAAAGTCATTCATTACAAGCCTGAGTCATCCATCAGTCAGTACTAACAAAATACTAAGTATAGAAAAAAAATACAACCCGGGTGCGGTGCGAAAGGTATTTATTACGAGCCGCACCTCTCCCCGTAAATCAACCACTGGGCTTATTTTATATTTAACTAAATTATAAAAAGAATATTTGAAATAATAAATAATTTATATTGATACCATATTCTTTTATTTTTATTTTTTTTTTTATAACGAGAATCCAATTAAGTGTTAGTGCTGATGCGGTATGCTTTAAAATGGATGTTTTTCTTTTATTATATTTTCCCGGAATACAAAAATAAACAACATTAATTAAATAATAATATCATAAATTCCTTAAAAGTAAACTTGATGATGACTTAGTTAAACTTAGGTTGGTAAAAAAAAATATATATAAGTACTGTTTATTTTATTAATATGATAATCCAATTTATTACTAGTAGTGACGCGGAATGCTTCAAACTGATAATATTGACTATTGAATCAATTAAATGGAGTTTTTCTTTTACCATTTTATATTTTCAAACTGGAATAATTCAGAAAGTATATCACTTACGACATTTTTGTCTAGAGTATTTGTTGTTTGTAATAATTTTCTCTATCGATTGGCATATGTTTCAAACCTGTACATCAAAACTCGACTTTTTATGTACTTGCAACTTTAGGTATGCCAGGCTTCATACAAAAATGTTCGATTTTCTTTATAAACTAACGGTTCTCACAATAATCTTACGATGACTTATTCATATTAAAACTAAAGTCGCTTTTTATGTCTACCTGTATGACCGCGTCTTTCTTCCAAACGGCACAACGGATTTTGATACGGTTTTCATCATCATTTAGAGAATTTATTCCAGAAAGTTTATGTGTGTAAAACATTTATATTAAAGTAATATATAAAGAAATCTCGATGTTGTGGCAAGTATTCAAAACCTTGCGAAGCGTGCGGGTCGCTAGTTTTCATACAAAGTAGATACACGAGCGTAGCTTAGCTTTGGGCTGCTGTGGAACGGCGCCTTGACGTCCATATCGATATAGTAGGTAGGGTGGGTTCTATATATAAGTAGGTATCCGCTTGCAATGTTAACAGGGCAAGCAAAACTTGCGAGAAACGTGTTACGATCGCTGTACTTCATGTAGCAGTAGGTAGGTCTTTGTACCACGAACGTGAACGTTGCTAGTGCAATCTTGTGCCAGATTTACGTACCTATATGGTTTACCTATGGCTTCTACATTTTAAGAGCATAAACTACCTCAAATGGCTTAGCATGATCTTCCGTTATGTCGAAAATACTGCAGCATTAATTTTGAAATAAATATATGGTAAAGTTGAGGATTTATTTTAAGTGAGTTCTATGTTTGACGAAAACACGATTCCATAAAATTTTATCGATAGACAAAAAATCCAAAGTTACCTCCAAACCGAACAATAAACCGCTGGTATTCAAAAATACTTCAAATTAGATCATGAAACTTTGCATATTAGTTGAACTAACTCTAAAGGGTCTTATGTTTTTTTTTATTATTTTTTTTTAATTACTTACGATTATTTTCACCGTAAAAAGCAATTACTTACCTAAACTATCGGCGCCCAGCACCACACTCAGTCTCGCTCTCACTCGGTCCGCGAGCAGTATCGTGCGAGCGAGATAAAACGCTGGGGTAGTAATGAACAATATTAAGTGTTGTCGAATCAAATTTCAAAATCTACTAGTTTTTAGAGTTCCGTACCTCAAAAGGAAAAAACGGAACCCTTATAGGATCACTTTGTTGTCCGTCTGTCTGTCTGTCTGTCTATCAGTCTGTCAAGACCCTTTTTCTCAGGAACGCGTGGAGGTATCAATTTGAAATTAATGTCAAATACGTAAGTCTATGGTCCCTTGGAGTCCTAAAAAACTCAAGCTTAAGTCAACGCAATAAAAAGATACGGCCAATTATGCAATATATTTTGATACTCGCAAGTAAATCAAAACCTGTAGGGCACTTCCCGGTGTCCTAGAATCATGAAATTTGGCAAGAAGCAAGGTCTCACAGCACAAATAAAGGAAAAAGTACGAAAATTGTTAATTTGTCATTCTATCACATAAAAAAATATTTTCAAGTCTGTCAGTCTGTCAAGACCCTTTTCTCTGGAACGCGTGAAGGTGTCAAGTTGAAATTAATATTAAATACGTAGGTATATGGTTTCTTGGAGACCTAAAAAAATCAAGCTTATCGTCAATTCAATAAAATAATACGGCCATTTATGCGACATAGTTTGACACTCACAAGTAAATCAAAACCTATGGGGTACTTCCCGTTGACCTAGAATAATGAAATATGGCAAGAAGCAAGGTCTTACAGCATAAGTAAAGTAAAAAGTCCGAAAATTGGTAATATGTAATTTGATCACATAAAAAAATTTTTTTTGGGATTTTAATGTTAAGTTTGCTTTTGGGATAAATTCTTTTCAACTACGGAACCCTTCTTTGTGCGTGATCCGACACGCACTTGGCCGGTTTTTGTAGATACAAGTCAACATCTGCATAGCCTTTTCCCAACTATGTTGGGAACGGCTTCCAGCCTAACTGGATGCTGCTGAATATCAGTATTGTACATGAGCGACTGCCTGTCTGACCTCCACAACCCAGTAACTGGGTAATACGATACTCCTTGCTGATATAAATAACTAGATAATTCTGTACTTACTGGAGAGGCCTTTATCGACTAGTGAACTGCTAAAGGGTGATGGCGGATGATAACATTTTACTTAACAATTCCTATTATAATGGCTTTTGCCCGCAGCTTTGCCCGCGTGGGTGTCAGAAAATATCCCACTGGAACGCACTACCGGGATCAAAAGTATGTTATGTGCTAACCCAGGTTAGGTATAAACTATACTGTCCGTTTGTTCGTGACTTCAAGGCAT
This sequence comes from Cosmia trapezina, assembly GCA_905163495.3. Lineage (NCBI taxonomy): Eukaryota > Metazoa > Arthropoda > Insecta > Lepidoptera > Noctuidae > Cosmia > Cosmia trapezina. Next base: position 11,809,312 of record LR991030.1, read on the forward strand.
TGATTACAATGCAACAGAACGTTTGTTAAAAAACCGGTCAAGTCCGTGTCTGATCACGCACAATGAAGTGTTCCGTAGTTGAAAGGAATTTATCCCAAAAACAAACTTAACATTGGATCCCAAAAAAAATATTTTTTGGTCATAAAATTCCAAATTCACAATTTTCGGACTTTTTCCTTTACTTGTGCTGAGAGACCTTGCTTCTTGCCAAATTTCATTGTTCTAGGTCAACGGGAAGTGCCGTATAGGTTTTGATTTACTTGCGACGGTTGTGAGTATCAAAATATTATGTCGCAAAATGGCGGTATTTTTTCATTGCGTTGATATAAAAGCTTGATTTTTTTAGAACTGTAATGGACCATAAACCTACGTATTTGATATTAATTTCAAGTTGATATTTCCACGCAACCCTGAGAAAAAGGGTGGCAGACTGACAGACTTGAATTTTTTTTTTATGTGATTGAATTACAAATTAGCATTTTCGGACTTTTTCCTTTATTTGTGCTGTAAGACCTTGCTTCTTACCAAATTTCATTATTCAAGGTCAACGGGATGTACCCTGTAGGTTTTGATTTACTTGCGACAGTTGCGAGTATCAAAATGTGTCGCAAAATGGCCGTATTTTTTAATTGCGCTGACTTAGAAGCTTGATTTTTTTAGAACTCTAAGGGACCATAGACTTACGTATTTGATATTAATTTCAACTCGATACCTTTACGGGTTCTTGAGAAAAAGGGCCTTGACAGATGATATACTTAAAGATATTTTATCATGTGATAAAATTATAAATTAACAATTTACGGACATTTTCCATTATTTGTGCTGTAAGACCTTCCTTTTTGCCAAATTTCATGATTCTAGGTCAACGGGAAGTACCCTATAGGTTTTGATTTACTTGTGAGTATCAAAATATGTCACATAAATGACCGTATTTTTTTATTGCGTTGACTTACATGCTTGATTTTTTTAGAACTCCAAGGGACCATAGACTTATGTCAATCAATCTGCCTAGCCTTTTCCCAACTATGTTGGGGTCGGCTTCCAGTCTAACCGGATGCAGCTGAATACCAGTATTTTACATGGAGCGACTGCCTGTCTGACCTCCACAACCCAGTAACTGGGTAATACGATACCCCTTGGTAAGACTGGTTGTCAGACTTTCGGGCTTCTGACGACCCGTAACGACTGTCAAAGATCCACGAATAACAGCCGGGACCAACGGCTTAACGTGCTTTCCGAGGCACGGAGGAATCTCGATATGTAAAGATGGTCACCCATCCACTGACCAACCCCGGCAAGCGTAGCTTAACCTGACGGATCGACCCGTGCGGCTGTTATTACTTAGCCACGAGACCTCTACGCGTTTCTGAGTAAAAGGGTCTTGACAGACAGACAGACGGACAGACAGACAGACAGACGGACAACAAAGTGATCCTATAAGGGTTCCGTTTTTTCCTTTTGAGGTACGGAACCCTAAAAAAAACCCTTATGGTAACGTTTACCAGCAAATAGAACGCTATAAATCTAATCTAATCTTATTATCAACACTTTTCTAATTTGCACCGGTATCTTAATGGCTAGAGCATTGAATAGCATGTGGTTCATTTTTGTTTCTACCCTAGGAAAACAAGCGGCAATGCCAACACATCGGAATGGTGCCTACCATTCACTTTCTGCACTTCTGGCTACAAGTGTAGAACGTTAAAAACACACAATTCGCTGGTTTTCCATCGTGTTTTGTTTGCAGTGTAGAGAGTGTATTTAGAATCTAGGTAACGCGTTGTTTGTTGACTGTTGTACAACACGAAAAATAAATTGTCGAAACATAGGTCTACTTATGTACACAGAAAGATGATTGTGTCTAGAACCATTACAATTACAAACTTATTTATAAGAGTACCAACTCTTGTGAATAAGTTGGTACTTTTTAGGGTTCCGAACCTCAAAAGAAAAAATGGAACACTTAAAGGATCTGGTAGGTAGGTCTGTCAGTCTGTCTAGACCCTTTTTCTCAAGAACGCATGAAGTTATCAAGTTGATATCAAATACATAGGTAAACGGCTCTTTGGAGCTCTACAAAAACCAAACTTCTAAGTAAATAAAAAAATACGATATATTTTGATACTCGCAAATAAATCAAAAGGATACTTCCCGTTGACCTAGAATCATGGAATTTGGCAAGCAGCAAGGTCTAATAACACAAGTAAAGGAAAAATTCCGAAAATTTGTGGTTTTAACATATGAAAACATATGTTTATTTTGCGATTACAAACTTACATTTGCAGTTGGAGATTTGACCGTGGTGGATATCGATGTTGTACATAGTTTTTATAACACATTTGCTCGTAAAGGGTCTCTTATTTCACCAATTTCAATATCGTAATGTATGTCATTACGTACTTGTGCGTTATTGTAATGTAAAAGGCACGAGTTTCAAGATGCTCCGTCTAAAACGACCGGTACTTTTTTAAATCTTAGCAAAGAGTTTTTATGTCAAAAAAGTGGTCAACATTTTATGAATAAAATTAACTTTATTCTTTAATTTAATTAATTTTGACAATAAATTACAATTTATCTGTAACAAAAACAAAAAAAAATAATTTACTTTATTAGTAATACTGGCTGTTTTTGTGCCTTTGCCTTAAAAAAAAAGCGCTGATTTGTGAACAAGTAAAAATTATTCCGCGCGCTTTTTCTTTTCGCTGTATTGTTTTTATTTGAAAATGTCGTCAAGTATTGATGAATTTATTAATTCGACATCACCAGAAGTCTCAGAGGCAGCGGAAAGGCTACTCTAAGCCTCTTGCCCGAAAAATCGACCGATAGATGAAAACAAGCAAAGATGCAAATTCATTTTCAGAAAGTGTGTTTTTAAAGATTTATTCGTTTAAGAAAGTTCGAGTTTTATTTATTTCCTCGCAAATCCATACTAATATTATAAATTCGAAAGTAACTCTGTCTATCTGTCTGTCTGTCTGTCTGTCTGTCTGTCTGTCTGTTACCTTTTCACGCCTAAACCACTGAACGGATTTCGATAAAATTTGGCAAGGCTATAGATGGTATCCTGGGGACGGACATAGGCTACTTTTTTTTTCAAAAATAATCCTACAGGGGGTGATATAGGGGATGAAAGTTTGTATGGGAAACTCAGTATTTCTTAAGTTAGGGATGTGAAAATTAAAATGTATGCTTTTGATAGGAAATAAAGAAATATGCGGTTCAGCGTTTTTGAAAAATCATCCCCTAAGGGGGTAAAATCGGGGTTGATTTTAAAATTTACAATTTGCACGGATTTCGACAAAATTTGGCAAGGCTTTATATAGCATTCTGGGAAAGGACATAGGATACTTTCAAAAACACTAATATTATAAATTCGAAAGTAACTCTGTCTGTCTGTCTGTCTGTCTGTCTGTCTATCTGTTACCTTTTCACGCCTAAACCACTGAACGGATTTCGATAAAATTTGGCAAGGCTATAGATGGTATCCTAGGGACGGACATAGGCTACTTTTTTTTTCAAAAATAATCCTAAAGGGGGTGATATAGGGGATGAAAGTTTGTATCGGAAACTCAGTATTTCTTAAGTTAGGGATGCGAAAATTAAAATGTATGCTTTTGATAGGAAATTAAGAAATATGCGGTTCAGCGTTTTTGAAAAATCATCCCCTAAGGGGGTAAAATAGGGGTTGATTTTAAAATTTACAAAACTGCACGGATTTCGATAAAATTTGGCAAGGCTATAGATGGTGTCCTGGAGACGGACATAGGCTACTTTTTTTTTTCAAAAATAATCCTACAGGGGGTGATATAGGGGATGAAAGTTTGTATGGGAAACTCAGTATTTCTTAAGTTAGGGATGTGAAAATTAAAATGTATGCTTTTGATAGGAAATAAAGAAATATGCGGTTCAGCGTTTTTGAAAAATCATCCCCTAAGGGGGTAAAATCGGGGTTGATTTTAAAATTTACAAAACTGCACGGATTTCGACAAAATTTGGCAAGACTATAGATGGTGTCCTGGAGACGGACATAGGCTACTTTTTTTTTTCAAAAATAATCCTACAGGGGGTGATATAGGGGATGAAAGTTTGTATGGGAAACTCAGTATTTCTTAAGTTAGGGATGTGAAAATTAAAATGTATGCTTTTGATAGGAAATAAAGAAATATGCGGTTCAGCGTTTTTGAAAAATCATCCCCTAAGGGGGTAAAATCGGGGTTGATTTTAAAATTTACAAAACTGCACGGATTTCGACAAAATTTGGCAAGACTTTATATAGCAAAGTCCTGGGAAAGGACATAGGATTCTTTCAAAAACAATACTACAGGGGGTGATATAGGGGATGAAAGTTTGTAAGGGAAACCCAGTATTTCTTAAGTTATGGATAACAAATTTATTTTATTGGTAGGAAATTAAGAAATATGCGGTTCAGCATTTTTGAAAAATCATCCCCTTTTTTTTTTTTTTTTTTTTTTTTTTTGAGGGTGGGAAATCATCAAATAACTTCTCCCGCTCTGGGTTGAGCGGGAGGGCGTGTCAGACTTTTACTGACTAAAACCCACCCGTGTTCCTTCAGTTGCCTATGCCAGGGCCGCGGTAACCCTTTCAGACAACCCGCGACCCCAGCGGCGTCGGCCCTATTGGGCCCCGTCACTTGCTGACATCTCTTTGAGGCGCGCGTGGAACACGACGCGCCGTCGACTCGGGCCTGGTCCTTACCGGACGGCGAGCTACCCGCTGCTCACCGTCCGCAGGCCCGCGCCTACGGTGGCCGGAAATCGCCCCGCGATTCCCGCCGCCCCGGGCGTCTCCTGCGGCGACTGAGGGCGTGAGGCTGCCTCTCCCTCACGCGTTCCGCCTCCTCCTTCGCGAGCATCACTGCTTCGCAGAAGGAGGTGACGGCCTCCCATGCACTCTCGCTCCGCACCATGGCCTGGACCAGGCTCGGACGCGAGAGATCGCCGCCGCCGATCGCCTCCGTGAGAACACGGCGGTGCTCTGCCCAAGCCGGGCAGACCTCCACTGTATGCTCCACCGTGTCCTCCGGGCGATCTACACAATGGAAACACCCGGGCGTTTCCTCCCGCCTTATGCGAAACAGGAACCTCCCGAAACAACCGTGTCCGGTGAGGACCTGCGTCAGGCGGAAGGTGAGGACGCCGTGGCGCCTCTCTAACCACTCCTCAAAGAGGGGACTTATCGCCGCTATTGTGGCGTGCCCAGCGCTGGGTTGCGACAGTCGCGCTCTCCATGCCGCCATGAGATCCCGCCGGAGCTCTGTCCGCTGTACCGTGATTTCTCGCGGCAGCGGAGTTACGCCCCGGCGCTTCGCCTCCTCGCGCCACTCCCACACGTGCGCGAGGACCTTTGCCTCCAGATCCCACGGCGGCAATCCGGCAAGGAGGCTCGCCGCCTCCCGGGAGACCGTGCGGTATCCCCGGACTAGCCGGATGGCCATGACCCTCTGGGACGCGTTCAACCTGCCGGCTGGTCCCAGCCTTAGGGAACGCGCCCACACCGGTGCTCCGTAAAGGGCCATGGACCGCACGACCCCCGCGTAGAGCCTCCGGCAGGAGGCGTTTGGACCCCCCAGATTGGGCAGGAGCCGCCTCAAGGCAGCCCCAGCCCGTGCCAGTCTGGGAGCCAAACGTCGGAAGTGCTCCACGAAGTTCCACCGGCTGTCGAGGACGAGTCCCAGGTACTTCATCGTCGACCCGACTCCGATGTGAACCCCTCCCACCGTTATTTCGGAACCCGACGGTGGCGCATTCCGAGGACCATGAAAACACATGGCCTCGGACTTGTGCAAGGCCACCTCGAGTCCCAACTGCCGGATCCTCTCCACGACTATCGCAACCCCGCGTGTCGCTAGTTCAGCCGCCGCCTGGTGCGACCTCCCCTGCGCCAGGACCAGCGTGTCGTCAGCGTAACATACTACGCTGACGCCGCTTGGGAGGTCGGCGCGCAGCACCCAGTCGTAACCGATGTCCCACAGATGCGGCCCCAAGACCGATCCCTGTGGGACACCGCACGACATCTCTCGCCGGTTCCACTCTCCCTGATGACCGGGGTAGATGACGGCCCTGTCCGTCAGATAGGCCTCGACCACTCGACAGAGGTAGGTCGGCATCCGGTGATACCGCAATGCCTCCCTGATGCAACTCCAGGGCAGGGTATTAAAGGCGTTGGCGATGTCTAGGGACACCGCCAAGACGACCCCACCCCGGGCCACTGCATCCCCCGTCGTGAGGGCTCGCACGCGCATGATGGCGTCCACCGTAGAGCGCCCCTTGCGGAAACCAAACTGGGTCTCCGCCAAATCCGGCCCCTCCTGCACCAGCCACCCGACGAGGCGGTCTGCAATTACTCTTTCAAAGAGCTTGCCCACCTCGTCGAGCAGCACGATGGGCCGGTAAGCGGACGGAGAGTCCGCAGGGCGCCCCGGCTTCTTAATGAGGACCAGTTTCCCCGTCTTCCAGCGAAGTGGGAACTGGCCCCTCTCCAAGCATGCGCTTAGGAGCCCCCCTAGTCGAGGCCCGAGAGCCCCAAAGGCCAGAACCCAGGCTCTTCCAGGTAAGCCGTCGGGTCCTGGGGCGGTATTTTTGGCACTGAGCCTACGTACCGCCGCTCTCAACTCTACCTCGGTCACTTCCGGAGCATCAACGTCGTCGTCGGTGTCGTGGTCCGCAGCGGGCACCGCATGAGGCGGAGCCATAGGCGGGGGAGTATGTTCCCCTCGCGAAGGGAACAGAGCGCTCACCACGTCCTCCACGAGCTCGGGCCGGAGACTCTGCGTCAGCGGGGGCGCCCATGGGCGGAGTTTCTCCCGCACCAACTTGTAGGGGCGCCCCCATGGGTCTCTGTTCAGAGTCTCCAGCGACTCCTCGCGGCCCAGATCCCTGGACCGCAAGATCTCCGCTCGGAGGGCGGTCTTCGCCGCTCTGTACCCCTCGTACAGCTCCGCCTGAATGGCTTCCGTATCCGGAGGGCGGATACGGAGCCTGCGGTGCCTGGTGTACAGGCGTCGCGCGGCGACGCACGCCTCGCGCAGAGCCGTCAGCTCCGGCGACCACCAATACACCTGACGAAAGGCGCGACTGGGCTGGACCCGGGGCATTGCCACGTCGCACACTTCGGACATGGCCTCCCGGAACCACTCCGCCTCGTCGTTGATGTCGGCAGGCCTGTCCGGTGGTGACACCCAGGCCTGCACGATCGAGGCTTCCAGGAGGAGCTCCCGGTCCAGCTTCTTCAGCGCCCACCGCGGACCACTCGGGGCCTGTCGGACCGGCGCGCTCGAGGTATGGGCGGAGACGTCAAACCGGATGTACCGGTGATCGGAATAGGTCTCCACCCCCTCCATGACGCGCCAGTCAACCACGTGCGGCAACAGAGCGGGGCTGGCGAACGAGATGTCCACCACCGACTCGCCCCGCATCCGCACACACGTGGGGACAGAACCCCGGTTTAGGACGACCAGGCCTGTCTCCAGAGCCCAGTCCTCCACCATCCTGCCCCGTGTGTCCGTACACCGGGAACCCCAAGCCACATTCTTGGCGTTGAAGTCCCCGAGGACAAGCACGGGAAGGGAACGAAACCCGACGACGACGTTTTTCAACTCCGCAAGGGAGTTGTGGAACTCGGCGAGAGTTCGGTTCGGGGAGAAGTATGTCCCCACCACGACAATCCCCCCGAACCGTGCTGCGACGCAACCCTGTCCCTTCTTGACGGCTTCAAGGGACAGGGTACCGGCGGCGGCCGACGAAATGAGGGTCACTGAGCCGCTCAGGTCCTCCACCCAGTAATCACTGGGCGGGACAAAGTACGGCTCAGCGACCACGGCGATGTTAATCGACCACTGCGCCATGCTCTGGATCAACAGATCCTGAGCGGCGGCGCAGTGGTTGATGTTCGCCTGGAGGAGGCGCAATGGGGCCACTACTGGCATTCCATTGCAGCCCCCTCCTGAGCCCCCTGTGAGGGCTCCGCCGCAGTGGGTACGGCGGTGACGGCAGTGGGGGCGGCAGCGACGGCGCCTGTGGCGACGGCTGCGGCGGTGACGGCGGTAGAGGGGGCGGAGGGCTTGCCCTTGCCCCGGGCTTTCGCGGGTGGACCACAGCCCTTGCTTCCAGCCCGGTGATCGGCCGGCTTGCCAGCTGCCGCACATAGGTAGCAGTGCGGCGTGGCATTGCACGAGCCGGCCTTGTGACCGGGCTGACCACAGCGGAAGCAGTTACTGCTGCGGTCCACCTCCGAGGTGCATTTCGCTCCCACGTGGTTGCCCACTTGGCAACGGAAGCACCTCAGAGGTCTGGGTTCCAGCAGTTTTACCCGCGTGGAATCCCAGCCCACCTGGAATCTCGGGCCCTCCCCAACGATTTTGTTGGCCGCCGATACGGGGCAGCTCACCGTAACGGCTCGCAACCCCGTGGAGTCTGGACGGATGGTGCCTACCCTCACCTGCTCGATAGCGCACCCCCCAGTCTTGACCACGGCGGCCACAACTTCCCCCTCTGTCACAGAGTCGTCCAGACCCAGGATGCGCATGTCAGCGCACTTGGCGGGTCTGGACACTCGGGCTTCGTCCGCATTTAAGGACGCCCTAAGCCTTTCGGCCAGAGCGTCAGCGGTCGGGCCACTAGCCGCACCGGGGATCTCGAGCATACGAGCCCCAGTCGCCGTGACCCTTACTCGCATGCCCTTTGTGACACCGATCTCCTCCAAATTCACCGCCGCCCGCGCCTTGGTGAGCACGTCGCGGTAGGACACGCCCTTCTTCTCCGCTTCCGGCTGTAGTGTGATCACTACAGCTGCGGACTTTGGGGCGCGCAACCTCGCCGCGACGCTTCTCTCCTTGCGCCGACGCCGCCTCTCCTTCCGCTTGGCCGCCCTTGCCGCCTTGCCCTCCTTCTTCTTCTCCCCGGCTACCTGCCATTCGGCGTCAGCCGGAGGAGATTTAGAAGGCGGCGGCGGCCGCGTCGTCGTCGCCGCCACAGCCGGGGCCTTCTCAGGCGCCTTGGCAGGCGCCTTCGCAGGCGCCTTCGCAGGCGCCTTTGCAGGAGCGGCCCCGCCCTTCGCCTGCCCCGCCAACCCAGGTTTGGGCGTGGCGGCTGTGGCGGCGGCGTACGATGCCGCCTTTGGCTGGCCCGAGGCCTGCCGGCTCGCCGCCAGCGGGGGCCGGAGGACAATGCCCTCCAGGACAGAGAACCGGCTGTTGAACGCAGCCAGTTCCTTCCGCACCAGGGTCAGTAGCTTCTCCTCTGCAGGCCCAAGCCCGCTCTGCCCCTGCTGCGCCCCCTCCTGCGGCGCCTTCTGAGGGCCGGCATCGCGGAGCCTGGCCAGGTCCGCTCGGAGCTCCTCGTTCTCCTTTCGGAGAAGCTCCATGGCGGCTGTCAAGCGGGCGACCTCCGCCCGCATTTCTGACATGCCGTCCGACGGAGGCCCTTGAAGCAGGACCTCCGCTGCCGCCATAATGGAGGCCTTGGCTGCAGGTATGGCCTTGTCCTTAGAAGATTGCTTCTTCTTCAAGGCCACATCCTTCACTGCAGCAGCCACGACCTCCGCGAACCTGGCCCGCTCCGCCTTGGAGCCACCAGAGGCGTCCGACTCATCGCCAGACGCCTCCAGAGTGCTCCCCTCGGCCGAGCCGACGGAGTCATCCTCCTGCATTGCCCGGCTCTTGCTCTTGGACTTGGTCTTGGTGTGACTCCAGCCTAGAACTTTGCGAGCTTTTTTGGCCGAGCCCTTTCCGCCATCTGAGGAAGACGACCCCTGGCCATCCCCCGGCTTTGCCTCCACGTTCCGCTTCAGGAATGCATTCCTACCAGCGGAACTACTGCCTCCTACTACGCTCTCCGGGCTCTTGAAAGAGCCCTTCGCGCCCTTCGCTCCCGATGCGGTGTCGGACTCCGACCCCGCATCGCTCATCTCCTTCTCCTTCTCACGTCGTTGGGTTTTGTTCAAATTTTCCATATTTGTTCCCACGAGTATATATCTTTGTGTACTTGCTCAAAATCTTCAGTGGTTCGCACTAGCGACTAATTTAGCTACCCATTAATCAAGCTACCAACCTCCCTCACGGTGCGCCGCCGCTTGGAGGTTTGGGGTAATTTTTTATAGAGGTTTTCTTCCTCGCGGTCCGGGCGGTTAAGCCAAGACCCTCGACCCCCGTCAAAAGTCAGAGACATGACCTTGAACGATCTTCGGGGCTACGAGACTAACGGCGGCAGAAGGAAATGACGAAATGGAAATGATGATGGGAATGATGATGGTGGATGATGGGATGGGAATGATGATGTGGTGAATGATGAATGGTGTATGGTGGCGGGGATGATGATGATTGATGGTGGATGATGGGATGGGAATGATGATGTGGTGAATGATGAATGGTGTATGGTGGCGGGGATGATGATGATTGATGGTGGATGAATGGCTTCCTTCTGCCTGCCCGGCGGCAGGGTTAGTGCACACCGAGCCCGTTCTTACTCCGCCGCTGTGCGTCTCTGCTTAGAGCAGAGGGACACACGTTGGAGCGTTCCTCCGACAGGATATTGGCATACGGGCAACGAAACCCCTTAGGCACTTGTGCCTAAGGGGAACCATTGCCCGCACCCCAGGGTGCACCGTCCCGAAGACTGGCCTTCTCCACGGACGTATCCGAAGGGAATTCCAGCCCACGGGCACTCGGGGAGGTTTAATAGGGGTTGACTTTAAAATTTACAAAACTGTACGGATTTCGATGAAATTTGGCAAGGCTTTATATAGCATCCTGGGGAAGGACACAGGCTACTTTTGGTCTTAAAAATAATCCTACGGGGGGTGATATAGGGGATGAAAGTTTGTATGAGAAACTTAGTATTTCTTAAGTTAGGAATGTGAAAATTAAAATGTATGCTTTGGATAGGAAATAAAGAAATATGCAGTTCAGCGTTTTTGACAAATCATCCCCTAAGGGGGTAAAATCGGGGTTGATTTTAAAATTTACAAAACTGCACGGATTTCGACAAAATTTGGCAAGGCTTTATATAGCATCCTGGGAAAGGACATAGGATACTTTCAAAAACAATACTACAGGGGGTGATATAGGGGATGAAAGTTTGTAAGGAAAACCCAGTATTTCTTAAGTTAGGGATATGCCCTATGGGGTGCGGAGACAGGAAACCTCCCCGAGTGCCCGTGGGCTGGAATTCCCTTCGGATACGTCCGTGGGGAAGGCCAGTCTTCGGGACGGTGCACCCTGGGGTGCGGGCAATGGTTCCCCTTAGGCACAAGTGCCTAAGGGGTTTCGTTGCCCGTATGCCAATATCCTGTCGGAGGAACGCTCCAACGTGTGTCCCTCTGCTCTAAGCAGAGACGCACAGCGGCGGAGTAAGAACGGGCTCGGTGTGCACTAACCCTGCCGCCGGGCAGGCAGAAGGAAGCCATTCATCCACCATCAATCATCATCATCCCCGCCACCATACACCATTCATCATTCACCACATCATCATTCCTATCCCATCATCCACCATCAATCATCATCATCCCCGCCACCATACACCATTCATCATTCACCACATCATCATTCCCATCCCATCATCCACCATCATCACTCCCATCATCATTTCCATTTTCATTTCGTCATTTCCTTCTGCCACCGTTAGTCTCGTAGCCCCGAAGATCGTTCAAGGTCATGTCTCTGACTTTTGACGGGGGTCGAGGGTCTTGGCTTAACCGCCCGGACCGCGAGGAAGAAAACCTCTATAAAAAATTACCCCAAACCTCCAAGCGGCGGCGCACCGTGAGGGAGGTTGGTAGCTTGATTAATGGGTAGCTAAATTAATCGCTAGTGCGAACCACTTTGTTTTGAGCCAGTACACAAAGTTCATACTCGTGGGAACAACATGGAAGAATCTATAAAAAACCCAAGACGAGACGAGGAGAAGGCGAGGAGTGATGCGGGGTCGGAGTCCGACGCCGCATCGGGGGCGAAGGCCGCGAAGGGCTCTTTCAAGAGCCCGGAGGGCGTAGTGGTGGGTTCCGCTGGTAGGAATGCTTTCCTGAAGCGGAACGTGGAGGAGAAGCCGGGGGATGGCCAGGGGTCGTCTTCCTCGGACGGCGGGAAGGGCTCCGCCAAAAAAGCTCGCCGGGTTCTAGGCTGGAGCCACAAAAAGTCCAAGAGTAAGAGCCGGGCAACCGAGGAGGATGACTCCGTCGGCTCGGCCGAGGGGAGCACTCTGGAGGCGTCTGGCGATGAGTCGGACGCCGCTGGTGGCTCCAAGGCGGAGCGGGCCAAGTTCGCGGAGGTCGTGGCTGCTGCAGTGAGGGATGTGGCCTTAAAGAAGAAGCAATCTTCTAAGGACAAGGCCATACCCGCAGCCAAGGCCTCCATTATGGCGGCAGCGGAGGCCCTACTTCAAGGGCCTCCGTCGGACGGCATGTCAGAAATGCGGGCGGAGGTCGCCCGCTTGACAGCCGCCATGGAGCTTCTCCGAAAGGAGAACGAGGAGCTCCGAGCGGACCTGGCCAGGCTCCGCGATGCCGATGCCGGCCCTCAGAAGGCGCCGCAGGAGGGGGCGCGGCAGGGGCAGAGCGGGCTTGGGCCCGCAGAGGACAGACTTCTGACCCTGGTGCGGAAGGAACTGGCTGCGTTCAACAGCCGGTTCTCTGTCCTGGAGGGCATTGTCCTCCGGCCCCCGCTGGCGGCGAGCCGGCAGGCCTCGGGCCAGCCAAAGGCGGCATCGTACGCCGCCGCCACAGCCGCCACGCCCAAACCTGGGTCGGCGGGGCAGGCGAAGGGCGGGGCCGCTCCTGCAAAGGCGCCTGCGAAGGCGCCTGCGAAGGCGCCTGCAAAGGCGCCTGAGAAGGCCCCGGCTGTGGCGGCGGCGACGACGACGCGGCCGCCCCCGCCTTCTAAATCTCCTCCGGCTGACGCCGAATGGCAGGTAGCCGGGGAGAAGAAGAAGGAGGGCAAGGCGGCAAGGGCGGCCAAGCGGAAGGAGAGGCGGCGTCGGCGCAAGGAGAGGAGCGTCGCGGCGAGGTTGCGCGCCCCAAAGTCCGCAGCTGTAGTGATCACACTACAGCCGGAAGCGGAGAAGAGGGGCGTGTCCTACCGCGACGTGCTCACCAAGGCGCGGGCGGCGGTGAACCTGGAGGAGGTCGGGGTCACGAAGGGCTTGCGAGTTAGGGTCACGGCGACCGGGGCTCGTATGCTCGAGATTCCCGGTGCGGCCAGTGGCCCGACCGCTGACGCTCTGGCTGAAAAGCTCAGGGCGTCCTTAAATGCGGACGAAGCCCGGGTGTCCAGACCCGCCAAGTGTGCTGACATGCGCATCCTGGGTCTGGACGACTCCGTCACAGAGGGGGAAGTTGTGGCCGCCGTGGTCAAGATGGGGGGGTGCGCTATCGAGCAGGTGAAGGTAGGCACCATCCGTCCAGACTCCACGGGGTTGCGAGCCGTCACGGTGAGCTGCCCCGTATCGGCGGCCAACAAAATCGTTGGGGAGGGCCCTAGATTTCAGGTGGGCTGGGATTCCACGCGGGTGAAACTGCTGGAACCCAGACCTCTGAGGTGCTTCCGTTGCCAAGTGGGCAACCACGTGGGAGCGAAATGCACCTCGGAGGTGGACCGCAGCAGTAACTGCTTCCGCTGTGGTCAGCCCGGTCACAAGGCCGGCTCGTGCAATGCCACGCCGCACTGCTACCTATGTGCGGCAGCTGGCAAGCCGGCCGATCACCGGGCTGGAAGCAAGGGCTGTGGTCCACCCGCGAAAGCCCGGGGCAAGGGCAAGCCCTCCGCCCCCTCTACCGCCGTCACCGCCGCAGCCGTCGCCACAGGCGCCGTCGCTGCCGCCCCCACTGCCGTCACCGCCGTACCCACTGCGGCGGAGCCCTCACAGGGGGCTCAGGAGGGGGCTGCAATGGAATGCCAGTAGTGGCCCCATTGCGCCTCCTCCAGGCGAACATCAACCACTGCGCCGCCGCTCAGGATCTGTTGATCCAGAGCATGGCGCAGTGGTCGATTAACATCGCCGTGGTCGCTGAGCCGTACTTTGTCCCGCCCAGTGATTACTGGGTGGAGGACCTGAGCGGCTCAGTGACCCTCATTTCGTCGGCCGCCGCCGGTACCCTGTCCCTTGAAGCCGTCAAGAAGGGACAGGGTTGCGTCGCAGCACGGTTCGGGGGGATTGTCGTGGTGGGGACATACTTCTCCCCGAGCCGAACTCTCGCCGAGTTCCACAACTCCCTTGCGGAGTTGAAAACCGTCGTCGTCGGGTATGGTTCCCTTCCCGTGCTTGTCCTCGGGGACTTCAACGCCAAGAATGTGGCTTGGGGTTCCCGGTGTACGGACACACGGGGCAGGATGGTGGAGGACTGGGCTCTGGAGACAGGCCTGGTCGTCCTAAACCGGGGTTCTGTCCCCACGTGTGTGCGGATGCGGGGCGAGTCGGTGGTGGACATCTCGTTCGCCAGCCCCGCTCTGCTGCCGCACGTGGTTGACTGGCGCGTCATGGAGGGGGTGGAGACCTATTCCGATCACCGGTACATCCGGTTTGACGTCTCCGCCCATACCTCGAGCGCGCCGGTCCGACAGGCCCCGAGTGGTCCGCGGTGGGCGCTGAAGAGGCTGGACCGGGAGCTCCTCCTGGAAGCCTCGATCGTGCAGGCCTGGGTGTCACCACCGGACAGGCCTGCCGACATCAACGACGAGGCGGAGTGGTTCCGGGAGGCCATGTCCGAAGTGTGCGACGTGGCAATGCCCCTGGTCCAGCCCAGTCGCGCCTTTCGCCAGGTGTATTGGTGGTCGCCGGAGCTGACGGCACTGCGCGAGGCGTGCGTCGCCGCGCGACGCCTGTACACCAGGCACCGCAGGCTCCGTATCCGCCCTCCGGATACGGAAGCCATTCAGGCGGAGCTGTACGAGGGGTACAGAGCGGCGAAGACCGCCCTCCGAGCGGAGATCTTGCGGTCCAGGGATCTGGGCCGCGAGGAGTCGCTGGAGACTCTGAACAGAGACCCATGGGGGCGCCCCTACAAGTTGGTGCGGGAGAAACTCCGCCCATGGGCGCCCCCGCTGACGCAGAGTCTCCGGCCCGAGCTCGTGGAGGACGTGGTGAGCGCTCTGTTCCCTTCGCGAGGGGAACATACTCCCCCGCCTATGGCTCCGCCTCATGCGGTGCCCGCTGCGGACCAAGAGACCGACGACGACGATGATACTCCCGAAGTGACCGAGGTAGAGTTGAGAGCGGCGGTACGCAGGCTCAGTGCCAAAAATACCGCCCCAGGACCCGACGGCTTACCTGGAATAGCCTGGGTTCTGGCCTTTGGGGCTCTCGGGCCTCGACTAGGGGGGCTCCTAAGCGCATGCTTGGAGAGGGGCCAGTTTCCACTTCGCTGGAAGACGGGGAAACTGGTCCTCATTAAGAAGCCGGGGCGCCCTGCGGACTCTCCGTCCGCTTACCGGCCCATCGTGCTGCTCGACGAGGTGGGCAAGCTCTTTGAAAGAGTCATTGCAGACCGCCTCGTCGGGTGGCTGGTGCAGGAGGGGCCGGATTTGGCGGAGAGCCAGTTTGGTTTCCGCAAGGGGCGCTCTACGGTGGATGCCATCATGCGCGTGCGAGCCCTCACGACGGGGGATGCAGTGGCCCGGGGTGGGGTCGTCTTGGCGGTGTCCCTAGACATCGCCAACGCCTTTAATACCCTGCCCTGGAGTTGCATCAGGGAGGCATTCCGGTATCACCGGATGCCGACCTACCTCTGTCGAGTGGTCGAGGCCTATCTGACGGACAGGGCCGTCATATACCCCGGTCACCAGGGAGAGTGGAACCGGCGAGAGATGTCGTGCGGTGTCCCGCAGGGATCGGTCCTGGGGCCGCATCTGTGGGACATCGGTTACGACTGGGTGCTGCGCGCCGACCTCCCTAGCGGCGTCAGCGTAGTATGTTACGCTGACGACACGCTGGTCCTGGCGCAGGGGAGGTCGCACCAGGAGGCGGCTGACTTAGCGACACGCGGGGTTGCGATAGTCGTGGAGAGGATCCGGCAGTTGGGACTCGAGGTGGCCCTGCACAAGTCCGAGGCCATGTGTTTTCATGGTCCTCGGAATGCGCCACCGTCGGGTTCCGATATAACGGTGGGAGGGGTTCACATCGGAGTCGGGTCGACGATGAAGTACCTGGGACTCGTCCTCGACAGCCGGTGGAACTTCGTGGAGCATTTCCGACGTTTGGCTCCCAGACTGGCACGGGCTGGGGCTGCCTTGAGGCGGCTCCTGCCCAATCTGGGGGGTCCAAACGCCTCCTGCCGGAGGCTCTACGCGGGGGTCGTGCGGTCCATGGCCCTTTACGGAGCACCGGTGTGGGCGCGTTCCCTAAGGCTGGGACCAGCCGGCAGGTTGAACGCGTCCCAGAGGGTCATGGCCATCCGGCTAGTCCGGGGATACCGCACGGTCTCCCGGGAGGCGGCGAGCCTCCTTGCCGGATTGCCGCCGTGGGATCTGGAGGCAAAGGTCCTCGCGCACGTGTGGGAGTGGCGCGAGGAGGCGAAACGCCGGGGCGTAACTCCGCTGCCGCGAGAAATCACGGTACAGCGGACAGAGCTCCGGCGGGATCTCATGGCGGCATGGAGAGCGCGACTGTCGCAACCCAGCGCTGGGCACGCCACAATAGCGGCGATAAGTCCCCTCTTTGAGGAGTGGTTAGAGAGGCGCCACGGCGTCCTCACCTTCCGCCTGACGCAGGTCCTCACCGGACACGGTTGTTTCGGGAGGTTCCTGTTTCGAATAAGGCGGGAGGAAACGCCCGGGTGTTTCCATTGTGTGGATCGCCCGGAGGACACGGTGGAGCATACAGTGGAGGTCTGCCCGGCTTGGGCAGAGCACCGCCGTGTTCTCACGGAGGCGATCGGCGGCGGCGATCTCTCGCGTCCGAGCCTGGTCCAGGCCATGGTTCGGAGCGAGAGTGCATGGGAGGCCGTCACCTCCTTCTGCGAAGCAGTGATGCTCGCGAAGGAGGAGGCGGAACGCGTGAGGGAGAGGCAGCCTCACGCCCTCAGTCGCCGCAGGAGACGCCCTGGGCGGCGGGAATCGCGGGGCGATTTCCGGCCACCGTAGGCGCGGGCCTGCGGACGGTGAGCAGCGGGTAGCTCGCCGTCCGGTAAGGACCAGGCCCGAGTCGACGGCGCGTTGTGTTCCACGCGCGCCTCAAAGAGATGTCAGCAAGTGACGGGGCCCAATAGGGCCGACGCCGCTGGGGTCGCGGGTTGTCTGAAAGGGTTACCGCGGCCCTGGCATAGGCAACTGAAGGAACACGGGTGGGTTTTAGTCAGTAAAAGTCTGACACGCCCTCCCGCTCCACCCAGAGCGGGAGAAGTTATTTGATGATTTCCCACCCTCAAAAAAAAAAAAAAAAAAAAGGGATATGCCCTATGTTTTCCAGATGAACGTTCCCATGGGATATTTTCCGACATCTACGCGGGCGAAGCCGCGGGCAACAGCTAGTATGTTATAAAACGTCGTATGACATACGTGCGCTTTGATAATTACAGCCTCTGTTTTCTTGTAGCCGTCGCCTACGGCTCGGGCTAGCAATATCGCCTCGACTGTAATTTTCAACTTACCGCACTTATATCATAATGTACTATTAACTACAATATTGTTATTTTTTTGGATAAATTCTTTACAACTACGGAACGGTTCATTGTGCGTGGTCCGACACGCACTTGGCCGGTCTTTTTTTAATACTTTATCGACTACCTAGTCAGTAAGTAGCTTTGTACCCGACTGCCCGAGGAGGATAATGTTTTATTACAATAACCGGTTACTGAAAGCCGATTCTATTCGACTTCTTTTTGAATCTATCAACTTAATCTAGCGTTTATTTGAAAAGGCTTACAACTTTCACAATAGGATTAGCAACCAAAGTAATTAGAGGGTGCCAAACTATAATTTCGTTACAAAATACAACAATCAATCCATAGCCTAAGGTACCTTATAATATAGTTATCCACGATTAATCTCGACCTCACTAGTGTAGGAACTGGAGATTATGTGAGAACGAGCTTAAAACTTTGTCTACCGTCTATTATGAACGCCAAACACAAGCTTAGGAAGCTCCCAGGATAATAGGAAAAGTGTAAGCGTGTATTATCGTAGGCAGCAGCCAATTTCAAAAAACACACAAGAACAACGAGTCGATAATCAGGTGTGGTAAACACAGACAAAAAGAAGTTTTGTTTGTTAACAACAGTTCTCTACCTTAGTTGGTGCCGATGTTCTTGTTCAATAACTAAACTAAAATTAGAGAATCGCTATCCTTTACTAACAGGCAGCGCGAGAAAAGGACGGCTATAGCTATGACCTAAGTTAGAGATGTCAAACTACTCGTAGTTTACGACTTGCGCTTCACCGTGTTTTTAGTCGACGTCGTTACGTGTCTAAATTTCTTATGAAATATTAGTTCATCTAAAGACAGCTCTAATCATTGATGTATAAATTAATAAGATATGGTTCGCGCTCCTCGACGTGGACCGCATAAATTGTGTTAAACGCACACAATTAACCTTATTCACAATCGAACTGGTGTTTGTGTAGCACATGTGTAGCACGGTAAGTAAAATTACCGTATTAAGAGGAAAGGCGGGTGGCCAGTTAGGTATTTTAAGAAGGTATTGCTGTCGCTCTGCGAGCGCTCCGCCCTCGAATTCGTGCGATAAGGACAACTGCAGATCCGACTAAATAGCCTATGTAAAAAGTCACATTTCGAGGTTTGGCTCTCGCCTATTTCCTCCTCCAATATTGGACCAATTTAAAAGATATTTCATAAACTGAATAAGAAGGATATATACTATGCCCCTATGTTTTTCTTTTTTCGTTAATAGTTGTCAAATTGGTACACTAGGCGTCTGTTGACAGCGGTCTGAATAGGCAATTTTGAGCATTTTTGGAGGGTTCTAGTTCCTATAAAAATAATATATCATCAAAAAGGAAAACATAGGGGCATACAATTAACTGATATTTATATTTCTGTAAAAAATCATTGCTTTATGGTCATTAACCAGAAAGAAAACAGGCGAGAGCGTTTGTATCTTTTTGTATGGAGAAAAGAGCACCCACGTTTCCTCTTAAGCAGCAACAACGCCTTCTGTTTTCAAAATATGCACAAATAGTTCAAAAACCAACAACAAGTTCCACGGGTTTACTTTTCACTCGTAAGTGTGTACCTACAGCCAAAAATGTTAATTTGTTGATAATTATACAACTAGATTTTGCCCGCGGCTTCGCCAGCGTGGATGTCAAAAAATTTGCCACAGGAATAAAAATATTGAGTTATCTTCTGCCCGCGACTTCGTTCAGCTTAGATAAATATTCATGCCAAGTTTAAAGTCTATTAACTCAAGAAATAAGATTTTACATACAAACTTTTAGTTATATCAATGGTTCTAATTTACGTCGGTCTTTTTCTTGTTTAATTACTTAGAGAGATAAAGTTAGTAGTAGCCTAAATTAAGTTTAGTTTGTGCACGACACAATCAGCACCACTATTATTGGTAATGACAAACCCGTGTGACAAACCTTCAAGCAGACAAATTCGCAACTACTACGCACATAAAACAACATTCTCAATAGCAGATGGCCAACTAAACACGAAGTTGTTTAACAAGCATGATTTCAAGTCCCGTTTGGCATTCACTCAATTAACATATTGAATTATTGAAGGCTTTGTTTTGTATAGAAACTACTCGACATCGCCCCACAGTTATTCACATCGCCCGCGGTACCTAAGTACTATACTCGCACAGTCTCTGCAATCAGTCTAGAAGCGTGGCATTCCGCTACAATTTGCGTGGCGCTGGGTGCATAAAAGCCACTCCTATGCCCTCCCCCACCTTTCTGAAGGCGACGTAGACAAGTTCCCACTGTGAACAAGGAGCTAACTAGCCCGGGAATGTTACTGTAGATAATGTACTCAATTCGTCTTGTATTCAAGCGCCGGATTCGGAGCGGAGCGTCGGTTAATGCATTAAATAAACTACGTATATATTACGTTCTTTGTTTATTCACACTTCAATTGTACGCTCTTAGGCACTAAGTTATACATTATTTATTTCTTCACTACCTTTAGGATTAATCTGTTCGCTGCGTCAGCGATAGACGAGACAGGGGCTTAATTTTACGCCTCCGCAGATGATCTCGGAACGGAATAAAACTATCAAACATAGGAAGAACAGAGTTTTCGTTTTATATACGGTGCTGCGAATGCTACGATCACTACCATTACGGTGAGTAAGCGAAGCCGTCGTTTTCAAAGCCAACTGTAGGGAGTCCCCATCCATCGATAGATATTATTTCCTCTTCCACTCGATGTAAAGACCTAGTGGCTGCGGAGTACCTACACCGTTCACCGGAGCAAACTGAATTAGGAACGTTTTTCTCCATTTTATATCTCTCGCCCTCTAAGGAGCGACGAAGTGTTGAATTATTGGACTTACTTTATTTTATAAAACGATTTCGCTTCCAGGAGATTTCTGTTTGCTTTGCCACAAAACGTTTTTCGTATTCCCCGTTTCATATTCTATTGATACAAATTGATAGTAAGTCGATTTCCATTCGCTTTATGTACGTGTATAATATTAAAGCGAATAAGAGTGTGTTATTGGAAAGCAAGTTGACAACACCTTTGATAGAGTGACAGGCCACCCCCCGATTTCTTTGCCGTCGGCTTCTATAGAATACTGGCAAAAGCAGGCTTGTTTTATTTGTATGAATAAATAATATTTTATACTTATTTTGATTTATTTTTCTTCTAGGTTTGAACATTACCCTCCTGAGGTTGTCATTGTTTCCTTTCTGTATTTAGGTGCTCTTTTATCTTGTTTCTTTTGAGATCTGCAATTAAAACTCATGTCATACTTAATCATATTTATATTTTTGTAATTACAAATTAAGTTTACTCTAATTATATTTACTTTGGCTAGCCAAAGTAACCAATCCATGCAGCATTAATGCAGCTGTTACAACATTGACCGTTCACAGTAAAACGCACCAACGTAACAGGGATTTATTTGAGGCTACTGGCCGTCACTGGCTTTAGACTGCCGACACAGGATGTCACTATCGATTATATCCCTTTAATTAACGGGATTAAACCTGTAAAACATTGTCAGCCTTATTACAAAACGAGGTTTTTCTTCTGCCATGGTTTAAACCATCGAGACAGTTTTTGTAATAAGAACCTAGCTGTGATAGAAATACAATTCTTTATACAAAACTGACAACTTAGTCCGGTACTAAGTTGTCAGTTTTGTAAAACTGCCATCTTAATGTGTCGGAATAAAGTTCGAAATTCAAAAAAGGGTCCATGGTTTAAACCTTGGTTTGAAGATGAACCTTGTTTTGTAATAAGACGGTGTATGTTTAAAAAATCTGTCAAGAAAATATCGCTTCTGACAAATTGAGTGAAATATCGATAAGTTCATCAGAAGTATCGATGTCGATTTGATCTCTAATAATGCGATTACTATCGAACTATCTCAACTCGCAGTACGGTTCCGTCGCTATTATAACAATGCACTTTTTATCGTTTCTTTTTTTGATACAGTGAGTTTTATTCTCAACAATTGTGTTTGTTTTCGACACGCGAACTGTGTATGGTGGATATATGTAATATCTAGGTGGAAGGTAGGGTATCTATTTAATACTGGAATTAAACTAATTGCGTGTTCGCAATACGTTTGTTACAGTTTACTGCAACAACGCCCATCAATAAACATATCAATAATGGTATATATCGTCGCTAATCTAACTAACTGACGTATCTGACATTTTGGACTAAGCCGACCTAACTATAGTAATTTGTTACATTTTCCAAGTTATATCGATCTGTCTAATCGGCGTACCTGTAGGCCTTACCGTTCCCATGATAATGCAAAAACCGAGACCGATGTATCCACAGTTTACAAAAAAAAAAAGAAAAATAGCTTGCCTGTAAAATATGCTTCGAATCAGCAGTTACGTCACTAAGTTAGATTAGTAACGATATGTATGTATATAAGTTAGCCCTTTAACCATGCACTTATGTTTAGAAGTGAAGAGTGTGAGAGTGAAGAGAAGAAATGTTATGTTCTAAAAAAAATCTTGCAATTCGTCTATAGCTTCCATACGAGCCCGTATCCATCATGTAGGTATTACCGACACATGCCAAAACACGTTGCATTATGAAATATACCCATAGTAAGCCATTTTGTGGTTCCTTACCCTTGCTACCTTATTCACTCTCTAACTTGATTAAGGAATTTAAATTAGTTACATCTTATAGGTACGTGTAGCTATAGGACACTCAAAGGGCTGTCTGATAGTATTATTCAGTCGATAGAGCGTTAATAGTTTTAATCAAATGCATTGTAGGCAATCGTATTACCGACACCTAGTCAGTTGCCATATTGATAGATAATACAGTACCTACTCTACTACTACTGGTACTTTTAAGACAGCACATAAACACGTAAACATGGTAAATATCCTGTTTGTGTTAACTCTTTAAACGTTGATTGCACACCCAGGTATTCAGATAACAATAAAAAAATCTATTGTGTCTGCTAATTGGCGTCAAAACTTATTTAAATGATGATTACGAGTAATTCCTATAATTTCAACGCTTGAAAACCGCTAGAAGAACGGTGACTGTCGTAGTGACGGCCGTCATGAATGGCACCGGGGTTTGATTTTACGGTGTCAGAAAACGCTCTCCAGGGAAAAAGAAAGAAAGAAAGAAAAAACTTTTATTTGTGACACTTACTCACATAACACACACTTGTTTACACAACAACACTTACTTTCATAAAAATAACGTTTCAGTGACGTCATTCGAAGGTAAATGGCGAACGCTATGTGGCGGTCACCGCTGTCGTAGGAAATCGTATAGCTTTACCGACTTCCTCATAGTTTATGAGACCCTTTTGCCTATTAGAAGAGTTTGTTTACAGGTATAACCAAAAAGTACTATACTGGCATTCAAAACAATCCATCTGCATGGCCCTAAGATCCAAGGACGTCAATAAAGATCCTTTATCAGATAAACATGTCAAGCGAGGGATGAAGTCGTTGAAACACAAAAACATTAATCCCACTCAGTTGGTCCATTCCTTTTCTTTATTAGGCAGTATTGCATAGTTTCTGTTCCAAGCGAGGGTCTAGAAAGTGCCTATGTACCACCAATACGGTGTTTCCTTTTCATTAAGTTTCCACGCACAATATTGCAGGCGGGTCGTAAACTTTCCGAGGTGGTCGGCTAGTCTTTGTTGCTCCTTACGTCCGTCCACCGAAGTAATGAGACTTAGGAAAAATTATACCTTTAATGAAACAGAACTCGTTTACGCATGTTTCGTGGACGCAGACGCAATTACTGGGCTGGATACAATATACGAAGTTTAAGGGTGTTGTATTTTAGCGTAGTTAGTGTTTCGTCCTTAATTAGTTGCAGATAAAACACATATTTTATTGTGAGAGGATTCTTCCTCTTATTGTTCAGGTCGTGCTGCTGTTGGAAAATTTATAGTCTCCGTGGAGTCTGTTATTGTTGTGACGCGCAAAATTGTTTTTTAAAATGGAAGGTTTTATTTTTTTCCTTTATGAAACAAAGAAGCAGGTATTCCTCCAGAGAGGTGGGTATTTTTACTGCTATGGAAACTCTGGATACGCTATATTCAAGTTACCAATCAATCAATCTGCCTAATAGCCTTTTCCCAACTATGTTGGGGTCGGCTTCCAGTCTAACCAGATGCAGCTGAATACCAGTATTTTATATGGAGCGACTGCCTATCTGACCTCCACAACCCGTAACTGGGTATAAAATACCCCTTGGTAAGACTGGTTGTCCGACTTTCAGGCTTCTGACGACCCTTAACGACTGTCAAAGAACCACGAATTACAGCCGGTACCATCGGTTTAACGTGCTTTACTAAACACGGAGGAGTCTCGGTATGTAAAGATGGTCACCCACCCACGGACCAACCCCGGCAAGCGTAGCTTAACCTGATGGAGCTGTCATTACTTACCCACGAGCTTCTCTACAGTGCTTAAAAATGTTGAACCCAATAACTTGGGAGTGATAGGTAAGTTCGAATGTCGTTTTTGCGAAGGTCGCCGTTTCGAAAAATTTTGCGAGTGGTTCGCCAGTTCGAAAACTCATTATATCGAAAACCGCTATATCGAATGACGTTATCGCGAAGGTCGCCATTTCGAAAAAATTTGCGAGCTAATGCTCGCAAATTTTTTCGAAATGGCGACCAGTTCGGAAGTCATGGTATATCGAAGTCCGATGTTGAGTTTCTTTTTTTTTTTTTTTTTCCTAAATCAAATCAAAAGACCATGCTCTCTGTGTCTCGTCTCATTGGGGTCGTGAGTTCGATTCCCAGACATACTCAACATCGTATTTCGATACCATGACTTTCGAACTGGCTTAATGCTCGCAAAATTTTTCGAAATGGCGACCTTCGTGATAGCGTCATTCGATATAGCGGTTTTCGATTTAATGAGTTTTCGAACTGGCGTACCACTCGCAAATTTTTTCGAAATGGCGACCTTCGCAAAAACGACATTCGATCCTACATATCACTCCCCAATAACTTACAGGTACGTAGGTATATTTATTTTCTGAATTTCTAATCAAAGGCTGCTTTTGATAAACGAAAATTACCTTTCTGTAAGTATAAGTAAGTAGCTATACTCGCTTCTAACGTCTGGCAAAACTGTAGGTAATTGGATTTTTCTGTAAATACATGATTGAGTACCTTGTGGATTAAGGGAGGCAAGGGTGACTGCCGAATTTTGTGCCTGGGTTCAATTCCCAGGCCGGGTCGGGAAACGTAGTAGGTATTGTTTTTTTTCATTAAGAATTTCTCAGCTGCATCTGAATTTATGTCTGACTAGCTGCGCCCCGCGGTTTCACCCGCGTACACCGGGATAAAAAGTAGCCTATGGTTAATCCAGGGTATAAGCTATTTACATACCAAATTTCATCCAAATCGGTCCAGCCATTTGAGCGTCAAGAAGTTGCAAACATACAAAAACCATCGCACACCCCCACACAAACTTTCGCTTTTATAATAAGTATTAGTGTGATGTGACTTTTTGTGCAATCGAGTCTGTGCGGTGCACAAAATGTCTGCATGGCACACAAAAAGTCGCATATCTTCGATCTTTCTGTCTGCAGAACTGTAGGAAAGTAGACGCTATGTCCCCCACTTAAAGTGCAGCGCAGACGACAGTCTTTTTGTGCGATAGGGCTAAAAGTGTGCGCGCCGCGCGCCGTCTGCGTTACCGCCTGGCCACGGGACATTCGCTGCAGCGAAAATTCGCGCTGTGCGAACGACGAAGCGTCTTGCGACTAAAACAAAAGTATAGAAAGGTACCAGCCATGCCACGCGTAGCGGCGACTGGCGGCGCGACCGGCGAAATTTGCCGAGCGAATCGCAAGAGCGACTGGCCGAGCGGCGGGCGGCAGGAACAAATGTATGGATCAGTACGGCGCATGCCACGGTGTCGCGCGGTAGACGCGGCGAATAGTGCAGGAACCAAAATAGTTTAGTTGTATTCGCCGCGAATTTTTCTGCAGCACTTAAAATCATATCGGCATTCACCGTTTTCTCCAGTTCTGATTGTTTATTCATAAGAATATAATCAAAGGTTTTGACTCTCATTCTGGTATAATTGAAAAAAAATCTGGTTATGGTTTTTATTTACCGTACTTCTTGTGGAATTCTCCATCTATAACTATACCCCTTCTTACTCAAATCATGTACTTCACAATCTCTTCCAAATATTATGTCTTGAACCAAAAAACTACTACTTTCCAAGTAATATCGAGATAATTTTGATAAAGACATTTCGCTCTCGGTGTATGGTCGCGGCGGCGAACGCTATTGCTCGTGGCCTGCAAACTGTACCGCATAGATTGTCGCCCCGCCAGACGCACCGACGACGTTCGCGTCGCCCGTTCCCGTGACCAGGCCGTTAGCGCGGGTTGAAGCAAACGTTCTACTTATTTTTTTCGCGCACTTTTGTGCGGCGCGGCGCGGCGCGATCGGCCAGAATGACACGGGATTTTTAGTGCGCCGGACTTTTTGCGCGTCGTATGCGTTACTGCATAAGTAATTGCTTAGGTTCTATTTTCACAGACTAAAAAGTGCGTCACGGATAGTCTGTCGTCTGCGCTGCACCTAAGGGTCAAAACCCGCCCTCCCTGGCTAAATGCGGGTGTCATTAGGACATCCACATTTCACCAGGGGGACGCACAGGTGTATTATACCTTTGCCTACATCTTCATGAAGTACAAGGATGATGTTAGGTTATGTTAGGGACGCCCTATCAAGAATTATACCTAGTAACCTTATTGGTGATGTTCTTGAGAAAGGTCAGGGTATGTTCCTTACATGTTCGTAGCAGGTGATGGCGTTCTGTAATAGTTTCTGCCTACCCCCATGGGAAGAAGGCGTGAGTTTATGTATATGTATGTATGTTAGGTTATACGTAAGTACATCTATAAGTACTAATATTATAAAGAGGTAAAATTTGTATGTAAGTTTGTAAGTTTGTAAGTTTGTAAGTTTGTATGTAGGGGGTAATCTCCGGAACTAATGATCCAATTCTAAAAATTTTTTCACTGGTAGAAAGTTACATTATTCCTGAGTGCTATAGGCTATAAATTATATTTATATCATGCATATTAGCCGAGCTATCACAAGTTTTGTCTAACAAGTCGGAAAGAAATACCTCTTTAAACAGACTTTTTTGCATGCGCTGCCTAAACGGTTGTTTATAATTGATAACAATGTATGGCAGTCTGGTCCGTCTTAAGGCGGGGTGAAAGCAAGCGCCGTAGGTATTAAATGCTTACCGCAGCCCCCGCAAGGAGTAGCGATACGTAATAAATTACGATGCGCGGGAAACGCGCGCCAAGCGCACCGCTCATGAGTTCATGAACTCGAGTAGGTACTATGTTGCGTCACAGAATAGAGCAATGCAGTAGATAAACTTGAACTGATTAGTATACAAGTTTATTTTGTTTTATTTTTCTAGTAAGTATTTTTGAAAGTTGTAGACAGATTAGACATTTTAGACAGATTTTAGACATTTTAGACACATTTTAGACATTTTAGACAGATCCAAGATGGCGGCTGCGAAAATTCCCAAACTGTTCGTCATGGGTGTCATTTTCATGATATTTTAGGTCGCTGAAAACGATAGTGGGGTCAAAATAAAAATCCAAGATGGCGGCTGCGAAAATTTCCTAATTTTTCGTCATGGGTGTCATTTTCGTGATATTTTAGGACGCTGAAAACGATAGTGGGGTCAAAATGAAAATCCAAGATGGCGGCTGCGAAAATTTCCTAATTTTTCGTCATGGGTGTCATTTTCGTGACATTTTAGGTCGCTGAAAACGATAGTGGGGTCAAAATGAAAATCCAAGATGGCGGCTGCGAAAATTTCCTAATTTTTCGTCATGGGTGTCATTTTCGTGTTATTTTAGGTCGCTGAAAACGATAGTGGGGTCAAAATGAAAATCCAAGATGGCGGCTGCGAAAATTTCCTAACTTTTCGTCATGGGTGTCATTTTCGTGATATTTGGGGTCGCTGAAAACGATAGTGGGGTCAAAATGAAAATCCAAGATGGCAGCTACGAAAATTTCCAAATTTTTCGTCATGGGTGTCATTTTCGTGATATTTGGGGTCGCTGAAAACGATAGTGGGGTCAAAATGAAAATCCGAGATGGCAGCTACGAAAATTTCCAAATTTTTCGTCATGGGTGTCATTTTCGTGTTATTTTAGGTCGCTGAAAACGATAGTGGGGTCAAAATGAAAATCCAAGATGGCGGCTGCGAAAATTTCCTAACTTTTCGTCATGGGTGTCATTTTCGTGATATTTTAGGTCGCTGAAAACGATAGTCGGGTAAAAAGGAAAATCCAAGATGGCGGCTGCGAAAATTTCCTAATTTTTCGTCATGGGTGTCATTTTCGTGATATTTTAGGTCGCTGAAAACGATAGTGGGGTCAAAATGAAAATCCAAGATGGTGGCTGCGAAATTTCCGTAACTTTTCGTCATGGGTGTCATTTTCGTGATATTTTAGGTCGCAGAAAACGATTGTGGGGTCAAAATGAAAATCCAAGATAGCGGCTACGAAAATTTCCAAATTTTTCGTCATGGGTGTCATTTTCGTGTTATTTTAGGTCGCTGAAAACGATAGTGGGGTCAAAATGAAAATCCAAGATGGCGGCTGCGAAAATTTCCTAACTTTTCGTCATGGGTGTCATTTTCGTGATATTTGGGGTCGCTGAAAACGATAGTGGGGTCAAAATGAAAATCCAAGATGGCAGCTACGAAAATTTCCAAATTTTTCGTCATGGGTGTCATGTTCGTGATATTTGGGGTCGCTGAAAACGATAGTGGGGTCAAAATGAAAATCCAAGATGGCAGCTACGAAAATTTCCAAATTTTTCGTCATGGGTGTCATTTTCGTGTTATTTTAGGTCGCTGAAAACGATAGTGGGGTCAAAATGAAAATCCAAGATGGCGGCTGCGAAAATTTCCTAACTTTTCGTCATGGGTGTCATTTTCGTGATATTTTAGGTCGCTGAAAACGATAGTCGGGTAAAAAGGAAAATCCAAGATGGCGGCTGCGAAAATTTCCTAATTTTTCGTCATGGGTGTCATTTTCGTGATATTTTAGGTCGCTGAAAACGATAGTGGGGTCAAAATGAAAATCCAAGATGGTGGCTGCGAAATTTCCGTAACTTTTCGTCATGGGTGTCATTTTCGTGATATTTTAGGTCGCAGAAAACGATTGTGGGGTCAAAATGAAAATCCAAGATAGCGGCTACGAAAATTTCCAAATTTTTCGTCATGGGTGTCATTTTCGTGTTATTTTA
Organism: Cosmia trapezina; assembly: GCA_905163495.3. Classification (NCBI taxonomy): domain Eukaryota; kingdom Metazoa; phylum Arthropoda; class Insecta; order Lepidoptera; family Noctuidae; genus Cosmia; species Cosmia trapezina. Next base: position 11,838,211 of record LR991030.1, read on the forward strand.
GGTCGCTGAAAACGATAGTGGGGTCAAAATGAAAATCCAAGATGGCGGCTGCGAAAATTTCCTAACTTTTCGTCATGGGTGTCATTTTCGTGATATTTGGGGTCGCTGAAAACGATAGTGGGGTCAAAATGAAAATCCAAGATGGCAGCTACGAAAATTTCCAAATTTTTCGTCATGGGTGTCATTTTCGTGTTATTTTAGGTCGCTGAAAACGATAGTGGGGTCAAAAGGAAAATCCAAGATGGCGGCTGCGAAAATTTCCTAACTTTTCGTCATGGGTGTCATTTTCGTGATATTTTAGGTCGCTGAAAACGATAGTCGGGTAAAAAGGAAAATCCAAGATGGCGGCTGCGAAAATTTCCTAATTTTTCGTCATGGGTGTCATTTTCGTGATATTTTAGGTCGCTGAAAACGATAGTGGGGTCAAAATGAAAATCCAAGATGGCGGCTGCGAAATTTCCGTAACTTTTCGTCATGGGTGTCATTTTCGTGATATTTTAGGTCGCAGAAAACGATTGTGGGGTCAAAATGAAAATCCAAGATAGCGGCTACGAAAATTTCCAAATTTTTCGTCATGGGTGTCATTTTCGTGTTATTTTAGGTCGCTGAAAACGATAGTGGGGTCAAAATGAAAATCCAAGATGGCGGCTATGAAAATTTCCTAACTTTTCGTCATGGGTGTCATTTTCGTGATATTTTAGGTCGCTGAAAACGATAGTCATTCATTTTGACCCCATTATCGTTTGCAGCGACCTCAAATATCACGAAAATGACACCCATGTCAAAAAAATTGAAAATTTTCGCAGCCGCAATCTTGGATTTTCATTTTGACCCCACTATCGTTTTCAGCGACCTCAAATATCACGAAAATGACACCCATGACGAAAAATTAGGAAATTTTCGCAGCCGCCATCTTGGATTTTCATTTTGAACCCACTATCGTTTTCAGCACCCTCTAAAACCATGGAAACGACACCCATGACGAAAAATTAGGAAATTTTTGCAGCCGCCATCTTGGATTTTCATTTTGATCCCACTATCGCTTTCAGTGACCTAAAATATCACGAATATGACACCCATGACGAAAAATTAGGAAATTTTCGCAGCCACCATCTTGGATTCTCATTTTGTCCCCACTATCGTTTTCAGCGACCTCAAATATCACGAAAATGATACCCATGACCGAAAATTAGGAAATTTTCGCAGCCGCCATCTTGGATTTTCATTTTGGCCCCACTATCGTTTTCAGCGACCTCAAATATCACGAAAATGACACCCATGTCGAAAAATTTTAAAATTTTCGCAGCCGCCATCTTGGATTTTCATTTTGACCCCACTATCGTTTTCAGCGACCTCAAATATCACGAAAATGACACCCATGACGAAAAATTTGGAAATTTTCACAGCCGCCATCTTGGATTTTCATTTTGACCCCGCAATCGTTTTCAGCGACCTAAAATATCACGAAAACGACACCCATGACGAAAAATTAGGAAATTTTTGCAGCCGCCATCTTGGATTTTCATTTTGACCCCACTATCGTTTTCAGCGACCTAAAATATCACGAAAACGACACCCATGACGAAAAATTAGGGAATTTTTGCAGCCGCCATCTTGGATTTTCATTTTGACCCCACTATCGTTTTCAGCGACCTAAAATATCACGAAAATGACACCCATGACGAAAAGTTAGGAAATTTTCGCAGCCGCCATCTTGGATTTTCAGTTTGACCCCACTATCGTTTTCAGCGACCTAAAATAACACGAAAATGACACCCATGACGAAAAGTTAGGAAATTTTCGCAGCCGCCATCTTGGATTTTCATTTTGGCCCCACTATCGTTTTCAGCGACCTCAAATATCACGAAAATGACACCCATGCCGAAAAATTTTAAAATTTTCGCAGCCGCCATCTTGGATTTTCATTTTGACCCCACTATCGTTTTCAGCGACCTCAAATATCACGAAAATGACACCCATGACGAAAAATTTGGAAATTTTCACAGCCGCCATCTTGGATTTTCATTTTGACCCCGCAATCGTTTTCAGCGACCTAAAATATCACGAAAACGACACCCATGACGAAAAATTAGGAAATTTTTGCAGCCGCCATCTTGGATTTTCATTTTGACCCCACTATCGTTTTCAGCGACCTCAAATATCACGAAAACGACACCCATGACGAAAAATTAGGGAATTTTTGCAGCCGCCATCTTGGATTTTCATTTTGACCCCACTATCGTTTTCAGCGACCTAAAATATCACGAAAATGACACCCATGACGAAAAGTTAGGAAATTTTCGCAGCCGCCATCTTGGATTTTCAGTTTGACCCCACTATCGTTTTCAGCGACCTAAAATAACACGAAAATGACACCCATGACGAAAAGTTAGGAAATTTTCGCAGCCGCCATCTTGGATTTTCATTTTGACCCCGCTATCGTTTTCAGCGACCTTAAATATCACGAAAATGACACCCATGACGAAAAATTTGGAAATTTTCACAGCCGCCATCTTGGATTTTCATTTTGACCCCGCTATCGTTTTCAGCGACCTAAAATATCACGAAAATGACACCCATGACGAAAAATAAGGAAATTTTCGCAGCCGCCATCTTGGATTTTCATTTTGACCCCACTATCGGTTTCAGCGACCTCAAATATCACGAAAATGACACCTGTGTCGAAAAATTTGATAATTTTCGCAGCCGCCATCTTGGATTTTCATTTTGACCCCACTATCGTTTCAGCGACCTAAAATAACACGAAAATGACACCCATGACGAAAAGTTAGGAAATTTTCGCAGCCGCCATCTTGGATTTTCATTTTGACCCCGCTATCGTTTTCAGCGACCTTAAATATCACGAAAATGACACCCATGACGAAAAATTTGGAAATTTTCACAGCCGCCATCTTGGATTTTCATTTTGACCCCGCTATCGTTTTCAGCGACCTAAAATATCACGAAAATGACACCCATGACGAAAAATTAGGAAATTTTCGCAGCCGCCATCTTGGATTTTCATTTTGACCCCACTATCGGTTTCAGCGACCTCAAATATCACGAAAATGACACCCATGTCGAAAAATTTGAAAATTTTCGCAGCCGCCATCTTGGATTTTCATTTTGACCCCACTATCGTTTTCAGCGACCTAAAATATCACGAAAATGACACCCATGACGAAAAGTTAGGAAATTTTCGCAGCCGCCATCTTGGATTTTCATTTTGACCCCACTATCGTTTTCAGCGACCTAAAATATCACGAAAACGACACCCATGACGAAAAATTAGGAAATTTTTGCAGCCGCCATCTTGGATTTTGATTTTGACCCCACTATCGTTTTCAGCGACCTAAAATATCACGAAAATGACACCCATGACGAAAAATTTGGAAATTTTCGCAGCCGCCATCTTGGATTTTCATTTTGACCCCACTATCGTTTTCAGCGACCTAAAATATCACGAAAACGACACCCATGACGAAAAATTGGAAATTTTTGCAGCCGCCATCTTGGATTTTCATTTTGACCTTGAAATACAAAAAAAAATAAGAAGATACCTAATTAGAAAAAAAACTTAATTTAAAAAAAAAATCTTATTTATGTAGGTATACAGAAAAATACATTTGAGGGCCTACTTATTTTCTGAACATCCCTGCCCAACCCTTTGAAAGAATTCAGGCGTGATGTTATGAAGAAATCTCATTTCCTATCCGATATTCATTATAAAACCACCCGTACTAACTTTATTCTGTGGCACCTACCTATTTGAGATTTGAAAATAGTGAACCAAAAATTTGCGCGTCTGGCGGCTTTATAAGCTCCAGTGTAGGGTTCAAATTCAACTGTTTTACACACTTGATGCGATTGGTAAACATAGGCCGTGATAAAAATAAATACCAATAAAGCTTTTGCGCGCGTGACGTCTTTATTTACATAGGCATAGCGTTCAAATTCAACTGTTTTCAACACATGTTAATTTGTGCCGGTCGCAGCCGGTGACAGAAGTTAGCGGGGGTGGCGGGTTCGAAAAATTGGCACACGTCCGACCTCCATCACGTTCCGCTCGGGACTAAACGACACGGAGCGAGCGCAAAACACTTGACATTGGAATTAGTGATATAAATATTTTGATATTTCAAATTATGATAGCCGATAAAAATTACATTTTTTACGACCTTTATTATGGCATAAGTTTTATTGTTCAAAGCCTAATATAAATCAAATGAAATAAGATATAGATCATAATTTAGACTTGTCTTTGCGATTTAATTGGATGCAGTAAAGTGCAAGTAATCGTGTATCGGACGGCCGAAATTTGTAGATGGAAGTCTGAACTAAGTAATATATTTTTTTCAAAATTTAAATCCGTGTTATCTACGAATAAAACACTAAACAGAACGACGTTTTTACGGCTCTCACCGCCTTAAATAATTCTACAAAAAAGTTCGCGACACCATATTTCTATCTTTTATATTTTATCTTTTATACATCTTTTATTGTTTTAAAAAAGTATTTTTTAGACATACTTACGTTTGGACGATTATTTAAACAACAAAACATTAATCCTTATCAAAATAAGATATTTTATGATCACAAGGACATCATGGAGATAAGATTTGGCCTTTACAGTATGGCAATTGGTCATACAGTTTCGGAGATAATATAAAATTACTAAAACGCAAAATAACTTTAATTCATACCGGTTCCTCTTGAGCAAACATGTTTAGAGCGGACATTTTATCAATTTACCCATAGATGGCGTTGTGCAAAATGTCGGTGGAATACAGCGGAAGAGTTTGTTTTTAGGGTTCCGTACCAAAATGGTAAAAAAGGAACCCTTATGGTGTGACTCAGTCTGTCTGTCTGTCACAGCTGGATATCTCAAGAACTACTAATGCTATCAATTTGAAATTTGGAACAGTTTTAGATAATATTTACCCAACTATTTTGCAAATAAGAAAGAAATAAAACGATATGTATTTTTTTTGCAACATGGGCTGAAAGGGGGTCTTAAAAATTCAAAGTTGGGCTACTAGGTCATGTGGGGTATCATATGAAAGAGCGCTGTTTGCGCATTCTCAAAAATATTTTTATTTTTTTTTAGGCCGCACAGTGTTCGACTTTTGATGAAAAATGTAAAAAAAAATACCGTTCCCCCCCTTATCTCCTTATCTATCAATTCTCCTTATCCCCCCTTCCTTCCCTTATCTCCGAAGTTTGCAAAGAGAAAAATCTGAAATTATTCTATGTGATGCAAGTTTATGTAAAAATAACAGGAAAAAAAAAACGATGTCTCTAAATAGCACACTTTTTCAGAAATCGGAACGGAACCCTCGGTGCGTGAGTCTGACTCGCTCTTGACCGGTTTTTTTTTGTTAGTTTGTTTGAACGCGAATCTCTGGAACTACCCCAGTCGGATTTGAAAAAATCTTTTTGCATTTTATAACCCAGTTCTTGAGGAGGGCTATAGGCTATTTAACATCACGCTAGGGCCCTTAGGAGCCGAGCGCGAAGTAATAGCGCGGGCAGGCGATGCGGAAGGATATAGACTATTTAACATCACGCTAGGCCCCTTAGGAGCCGAGCGCGAAGTAATAGCGCGGGCAGGCGATGCGGAAGGATATAGGCTATTTAACATCACGCTAGGGCCCTTAGGAGCCGAGCGCGAAGTAATAGCGCGGGCAGGTGATGCGGAAGGATATAGGCTATTTAACATCACGCTAAGACCCTTAGGAGCCGAGCGCGAAGTAATAGCGTGGGCAGGCGATGTGGAAGGATATAGGCTATTTAACATCACGCTAGGGCCCTTAGGAGCCGAGCGCGAAGTAATAGCGCGGGCAGGCGATGGAGAAGGATATAGGCTATTTGACATCACGCTAGGGCCCTTAGGAGCCGAGCGCGAAGTAATAGCGCGGGCAGGCGATGCGGAAGGATATAGGATATTTAACATCACGCTAGGGCCCTTAGGAGCCGAGCGCGAAGTAATAGATCATGCAGGCGATGCGGAAGGATATAGTCTATTTAACATCACGCTAGGGCCCTTAGGAGCCGAGCGCGAAGTAATAGCGCATGCAGGCGATGCGGAAGGATATAGTCTATTAAACATCACGCTAGGGCCCTTAGGAGCCGAGCGTGAAGTTATAGCACGGGCAGGCATTGCGATGCGATACGTCGGGGTTGGTGGGTGGGGGTACAAGAAATTTAACGCGGACGAAGTCGCGGGCAGAAGCTAGTACTTGATAAACGGACCAACCAGCTGCAAACCTTCCTGGAAATGCAAGTATGTCGGATATGTTCAATAAGTAATATGTAAACTGTATGACACTTTTCTCTTCCCAATGTATCGTTTGAAGCCATACTGCAATAACAAACTGAATAGAAGAACTGCATTGGCGCATAAATGGCGATAGCTTGGTCGTACGAGAGAGCAATTCTATTTGTCTTACAACTTATACGACATTGTACTCTATGTTCTTGTTGTTCTTATTTTATTTCAACTGTACGGAGAGATATTGCCATGTCTTCTGCAGAACATGGACCTTCACATAAATCAATAGAATGAGTAACATTGCCAAAATCACCATGTTCGGCAAATATAATATTGGTGGAAGTATTTTTATAAGAATACAAATCAAGATCAAATTCAGAGAAAATTACCGTAAAAAAAATAAAGACGCGCCGCAGGTAAGAGAAACTTCACTATCGCGATCCGTAAAAGTTAAAGGTTAAAGTTCCCTTTCATTTTTAACTTTACAATAGAAATACACAATCTGTGAAAATTTCAAATGTTTACCTACATATTTCGGTTCATGAGATGCAGCCCGCTGACAGACAGACGGATGGACAGCGGAGGCTTAGTAATAGGGTTCCGTTTGGCACCCTTCAGGTAAGGAACCCTAATAATAAAGCAATGACACATAAATTAATAAATTATATGGTAGATACATGGTGCTCACATATTTACAGACATTGTGAAAGTAAGTACCTACTTACTTATACGATTTTCTTAAAATAACAAGTAGGTAAGAGTAATCACAGAATGTAAAATCAACGTCATAAAAATTATAATTATATTACTTAAGCAATTAAATTAACAACCAGTTTGATTTTGCTTAGACTGTAGATTGTCCTATGGAGCAGGACCAGCATATTTCCAAGTATTCTTAATTTGGATATAATCCTAAGTGAACTAACGAAAGAAGGGTAGTTTTAAAGCTGTATCTTAATCAAACAGGTCATCCTGAAAATACTAGATATCTACCAATTAGCCTACCGCACTGAAAAAACTTACGTACCCGTGCCTACCTGCCATATTTTCCTTCTTTTGTTTGCATTCAGTCTACCCTAAAATCGACGATGAGAAACGCAATTACCTACTCGCAAGCAGGTGACATAAACAAGCTTTCGAAGAAAACTCAACATACTCCTTTCATAAAACCTTTTCCTTTCAGCATTACCTCTGTGATAAACAAAGAAAAGTCTTGATCAAACACGTTGCAGGGACCACTCAGCATAACTCTGCAATATTGCGCTTTACACTCCATATCTCAGTTTTATTCCGCAGTTGAGCGCAATAGCAATGTTTTAACGCATTTTTATACTGAATATAGCAGAAATAACGAACCGCGCGAGCGTCGAGTGAATTAAAACTAATGGAACGGTTAATTTCTCATGAGGATAAAGCTAGCGAACTCCGCCCTACTGATTCTGTTGCTCCCGGACCACTTCCAGATTCACACTCGACAGTTGTTTTTTATTTACTGTGAAATGTTTATGCAAACGTCATCCGTTTTCGGCATAAATCTGTGATATTGTATCTTAATGGTAGGGAGAAACGTTTTGTTTGTTTTTTAGAAGCTGACACAGAAATGGTGTATGTAGCTGTTGGTCATGAAGTTTTCAAAGAAACAGCGACAAGAATCATGACAGCCTACTGTAACGCGTTACAGTAGTCAGTGCAGCGAGCCGAGCCGCACGAAGCAAGCATTGCGAGCGCATGATTACAAACAAGTCAGTGCATGGTGACGCGTTTTGTAACGCGTTACAGTAGTCAGTGCAGCGAGCCGAGCCGCACGAAGCAAGCATTGCGAGCGCATGATTACAAACAAGTCAGTGCATGGTGACGCGTTTTGTAACGCGTTACAGTAGTCAGTGCAGCGAGCCGAGCCGCACGAAGCAAGCATTGCGAGCGCATGATTACAAACAAGTCAGTGCATGGTGACGCGTTTTGTAACGCGTTACAGTAGTCAGTGCAGCGAGCCGAGCCGCACGAAGCAAGCATTGCGAGCGCATGATTACAAACAAGTCAGTGCATGGTGACGCGTTTTGTAACGCGTTACAGTAGTCAGTGCAGCGAGCCGAGCCGCACGAAGCAAGCATTGCGAGCGCATGATTACAAACAAGTCAGTGCATGGTGACGCGTTTTTTTTCTTCTTCTTCCAATAACAATAACTAAATAAAGTTAATGAAGCTCACCTCATCAACTGAATGATAAACGTTTGTTATAAGAGTAGGTACATAATCAAATCAACTTGCCTAGCATTTTCCCAACTATGTTGTGGTCGGCTTCCAGCCTAACCGGATGCAGCATACACTCATGGAGCGACTGCCTATCTGACCTCCACAACCCAGTTATTGGTAAGCTGGTTGTCAGACTTTTTGGTCTTCTGACTGCCCGTAACGACTCTGAAAGATCTACGAATGACAGCCGAGATCAACGGCTTAACGTGCTTCCCGAGGCACGGAGGGCTCTCGAGATGTAATGGATGGTCAGCCATCCACGAACCAACCGCGGCGAGCATAGTTTAACCTTCGATCGACCCGTGCAGCTCTTAATATTTAGCCACGAGCCCCTCGTTGTATGGTATGATAAGTATCCATAACTCGATGTATGAGGAAAATACACACAATACATAAATATATCTACAATAAGAAAAGTGTGTATTTAGACGACGTAGATATTAATATCTGATCGACAATAACCGTTCCTTACAATGGAATATCTCCTAATACATTTGAGGAGTTCAGGAAATCTCATTTAGCAAACGTTTTAATATTACTTACACGTATCGAGTTCCTTATTTGATACCGTTTATTAGGTATCATAAATAAAATATCTGTACTTATTTCATAAATATTATACAGTGTGAGAGTCTTCATAATGTGCACTAACTTGAGGATGTGGTGCAGACCATCAAACTGAACAACTTTTTCCCGGGGACCAACATCGTAATCGTGGAACAATTCTTAAGTTTGTGCACATTATGTAGACTCACACTGTACCTTTTATAAGTAGGCTTATGTATTGACGCTTGTATTTTTTAAATAAAATACTTATCTGGAAACGCACTAAGAAAAAATAAAAAACCGGTCAAGAGCGAGTCGGACTCGCGCACCGAGGGTTCCGTTCCGATTTCTGAAAAAGTGTGCTATTTAGAGACATCGTTTTATTTTTCCTGTAATTTTTACATAAACTTCTATCACATAGAATAATTTCAGAATTACTTTGTTAATTATAATAAAAGCATCCCAAAATAAACTCATTTTATCGCGGACACTACAAATGTTGGAAAACACAATGTTAAGCTTTACAAATGATTGTCATCATACTTGTCTTCGGGCCGTGGTAATAGAGAAAAATACGCTGAGGACACGAACGGGACGCCAAGCGTGAGTCGGCAATAAATAACGTGCGAAATGATGAATGGAACTTGCCAACAGATAATAAAAATAATTACGCACATAACACCCTTTACATCCACCCTTTATAGCTTTTCTTGACGCGAGAAGAAGGCAAAGGTATCACTAAATCACCCTTAATGTTACCTATCTGCGCTACTATACCGAGGAAAGGTGTAGGAACCGTATGAAAGAAACAGTTTTATCTGTTTATAAGAATGTAGCTAAAACACAGATATAGGTATCTTTTTATCCTTAGGGGTAGATTACCATAAAAATAAAGTGCCCATAGTGCCGCCAATAGAGAATACCTTGAATGTAAAAGATGCATAGAACTTCATGTTTTATAAAAGGTAGCTACTGCTAATACTGCACTAGTAAAAAAGCTGAAGAAAACTCAAAATTCTGCACTGAAGAGAAGAAGTGAAAACATTTAAAGTTAATTACTTACTTAGTAAAAACTATAAGTAATTTCTTATCATAATCATAGACAAGTTGAGTACCTAAGTACACACGTTACACCTGGGAGTGATACGTAGTTTCGAATGTCGTTTTTGCGAAGGTCGCCATTTCGAAAAATTTTGCGAGTGGTACGCCAGTTCGAAAGTCATGGTATCGAAATACGATGTTGAGTTAATTTGTCTGGGAATCGAACTCACGACCCCAATGAGACGAGACAGAAAGACAAATGAACTCAACATCGGACTTCGATACCATGACTTCCGAACTGGCGTACCACTCGCAAAATTTTTCGAAATGGCGACCTTCGCAAAAGCGACATTCGAACCTACGTATCACTCCCGTTACACCTACCCACCTAAGTGTACGTACCTACACACATCCAAACCAAATAGCTAGGACCACAAATACTGATGTTCTTTGCTCAAAATAAATACACATCGAGCCAACCGCAGTGCACCATCTCCAGGTTACGCGAATTTAAATTCTACGGTTCACTTGACACAAAACAGAAGTTCGCTACACCGCCTAACTTGTTTACCCACTCAAAGGAAGCAAGAGTTGAGAGCTGTTCGAGTTTTCTTAAGCCCGTACACTTTTCTCCCTGAAAAAAGTCAGTTAAACCGAATTTGGAACACAATTTCTGAGTAGGTTCTCAATTCGTTTTGTATTTTCTAAATAAGCTGCCACTGCAGTCTGTAATACCTAGATGTTAGCCTACTGCTAGTGATGACGACAGTTTTTCTTTTGCATTTAAGTTTTTTATAAGTAAAAATTACGTAGCGGAAGGTGGGGTAGAAATAATGAGGACGCTAAGGGAATCTATTAAAAACTATGTTAAAAAGTAGCTTCAATCAGTGATAATGATTCACTACATATTATAAAACAAAGTCGCTCCGCTGTCTGTCTGTCCCTAATGCTTAGATCTTTAAAACCACGCAACGGAATTTGATGCGGTTTTTTTTAATAGATAGAGTGATTCAAGAGGAAGGTTTTTAGGTATAACAAACGCGGGCGAAGCCGCGGGCAAAAGCTAGTTATTTATAAAATTATCACTATACAATTTTATTGTTTATTAATGTACAATTTCTTACAATTTCGAGCAAGCCTTTCAAGTAGAGTGAATCAAACATTAATAACTGCAGTATTGGTACAAAACAAAACCAGCCAAGTGCGTGTCGGGCCACGCACAATGAAGGGTTCTGTAGTTGAAATGAATTTATTCCAATAACAAACATAAGAGGACGTACACGAAAATTTGCCGATTTCGCTGATTAACGTGATTTTACAGTTGTAATACTTACCTATAATACTGTTTTTTAGTTTTACAGTTAAAATACTGTATATCTGTAAGTTATAATGCGCAATATGAAAGATCATTTCAATTATGATCTAATCATTAGATAAAAATAAAAAAGTAGCTCATACATTCGATTTTTTTGATCGACCTAAACCGGCGACTGTTTTGTGATTTTTTGCTGAAAGAGGTTTAGAACATCACATATTTACGAATTGTTTTTACTTATAATGGGTATGGAAAAATTACGTATGTAGTGATGCCAACTCATCATACTTCATTTACAATCTCAATTGTTACTTGGTCGTCGGGCATCTTCAGAACACGGTCATGAGCGAATTTGTAAGTACGCTTGCTAACTAGGGATTTTAAAACGTACCGATCGCCATCTAACACTTAAGAAAATTGAAATGACCCTCTATACGTCACGTCAAGCTTAGTTTGATTACAATCTTCGCAAATTCAACGACAGAGAACCTACACGCTAGCCTTTGTACTATCAAAACGACTTATCATATCGCGCAGACTTCTAAATGGCCTTCCTCATCCTCATCATCCTCATCATTATCCTCATCATCATCATCACCATCATCACCACCATAATCATTCAATCATTGTCGTTAAAAGAAGTGGACGTGCTACCTTACCTATCAAAAGTTCTAATGGACGCCACGGTAACGGATAACGATCTGGCACTGTATTATCACGAGATTATCACTAAGCTCTATAATCTATGAACATACGGTCTGATCCATCAGACTTTAACCAAAAAGGCCGGACTAATCAAACGGCGAACTACTGTGTCTAATTATTTTAGCTTGCAACAATTCGTTAAGCCTATCGCGCATGATTCGACATTCGTCCGGAGACAGTCTAAGGACGTCTTTGCACTGTATGATTAAGGTTGACCAATATTATCTCCAACTCACCAGTGTTAACACGCGTTGTAAGAAAACCGTTGATAAAAAAAGTCGCGAGTATAATTCTAAGATGTTTACAAGACCGTGACCTTGACCTAGTCGTGTCTTGTATCAAATGGTAAAATTGGGAATAATCGAAAATACAACAATCACTATCCTGGGGCCTGGGCCATATACCATAGTCGTTCGAATCAACCTTTAAAAGTACTGCAAACAAAACTGCCAAGCTTACAGAAACCAACGAGTAAAACCTCTAACGCCACGGCTCTCCAGCCGACCAGCAATCACATTGCTCTCACACATCCAGCGCATGGATCAAAACTTCTGTACGCATATCCATCAAGTGGATCGCCCGTCTGCATCACCCACTGACTACACACTATGGTCTCTCCAGACCCCTTACTCGACTTTCTACCACAACTTAAGCTTGCTCACATGACTACTGTAATCACTATTTACTTCGACTGGTACATGACCTACTGGCACTACCGTTACGCTCCATAAGATTTGTTCTGTGCGGCCGCGGTATCTTCTTCAAACAACCCGCGACCCCAGCGGCGTCGGCCCTATTGGACCCCATCACTTGCTGACATCTCTTTGAGGCGCGCGTGGAACACAACGCGCCCTCGACTCGGGCCTGGTCCTTACCGAACGGCGAGCTACCCGCTACTCACCGTCCGCAGGCCCGCGCCTACGGTGGCCGGAAATCGCCTCGCGATTCCCGCTGCCCAGGGCGTCTCCTGCGGCGACTGAGGGCGTGAGGCTGCCTCTCCCTCACGCGTTCCGCCTCCTCCTTCGCGAGCATCACTGCTTCGCAGAAGGAGGTGACGGCCTCCCATGTACTCTCGCTCCGCACCATGGCCTGAACCAGGCTCGGACGCGAGAGATCGCCGCCGCCGATCGCCTCCGTGAGAACACGGCGGTGCTCTGCCCAAGCCGGGCAGACCCCTTAGCCGGCGTTCCCACTAACGTAATAATATCGCGGCGGGATTTTATCCCGCACTGGCTTTTCAACTCTCTGCTTAGCGCCGGGAATTGAAAATCCAACAGTGTGTTTTTCGTCGCGCTGCGCTGGGATCTGGGATGCACTCTGTTTTTGTTAGGTTGGATTCACAACGCTCGGCTCAACAACGAGAGTTGAAAATTCAGTGCGCAATAAAATCCCGCCGCGATTTTATCTCATGGAAACGGGGGTTTATTGTGTGACTCAGTCTGTCTGTCTGTCACAGCTGGATATCTTAAGAACTACTAATGCTATCAACTTGAAATTTGGAACAGTTTTAGATGACATTTGCCCAACTATTTTGCAAATAAGAAAAAAATAAAAATACTTATATTTTGTTTTCTTTTTTGCAACAGGGACTGAAAGGTGGTCTTAAAAAATCGAAGTGGGGCTACTAGGGCATGTGTGGTATCATATGAAAGAGCGCTGTTTGCACATTCTAAACATTTTTTTTCTTTTTTTAGGTAGCATAGTTTTCGAGTTTTTATGAAAAATGTTTTAAAAAATACCGTTTCCACCTCCCCCTTTATGTCCGAAGTTTGCAGAGAGAGAAATCTGAAATTATTCTACGTGATAGAAGTTTATGTATAGATTACTGGGAAAATAAAACGATGTCTCTAAATAGCACATTTTTTCAGAAATCATCAACAAAAAAAACCGGTCAAGTGCGAGTCGGACTCGCGCACGAAGGGTTCCGTACCATACCTATTATATGTTTAACAATCGCAAAGATAACTTTTTACTTATTTTATAATGATACTGTGAATTACAAGGTTATTTTTTGCAGTTGCAGAAAATCACCCATGTTTAAACAAAATACCTTATGAATCGCCGTTTTCAGTATTGTTGATTAAATACAGTATTCATGGTACTTACATGGTATAAAGAAGTTTCAAATTCCTAATTTGTTGAATTTTTGCGCTAGAGCTCGTACAAAAATGGTCTAAAATTTACAACTTTTACGGCCGCCTATTTCTTAATTTTAAAAGATAAAAAAAATATCATGTTTGTACTCTACTCAATGAGTTCTAGACGATGACACCCCACATAACACATAATCAGCCTATAATGTTCCCACTGCTGGGACACAGGCCTCCTCTCGGTGAGAGGGAGTGGTCCGTAATTCACCACGCGGGCCCAGTGCGGGTTGGTAGATGTCACATGTCTTCGAATTTTTGGTTCTAGGACATGCCGGTTTCCTTACGATGTTTTCCTTCGCCGTTTTGAGAGCAGCGGTGATGAAATAATGACATGACACCCCACATGCTAGATTAAATTTTTTATTTTTTTTTTCAAAATGAAAAGTTTATTGTATGCGGACCGAACCCCTTAAATTTTTAACTTTGCTTTATTTTTATTATTTGTTGTTATAGCCGTAATAGACAGCGGAGGCTTAGTAAGTTTGTACTGGGCTGTACGTGGTTGTCTGATTTCATGGATTTTAATTTTCTTGCGCGGAACCCTAATTATTTTTCTAAAATAAAAATAGCCTAAGTTACTCCTTAAAACATCAGCTATATGCCGTCAAAATCGGTGAAAATTCGTTTGGCAAGTTTCCTAACTTGACTCAAAGTACCATTTTTTTAATCGGACTGCGCTTTAAAATTCTTCTATACAAACTTTAACATCCCTAAACCTCATTTGAGGCGTAGTTTTGAAAAACTAATAATGACAAACATTATTACTTACTTATGCAAGTATTTGTGCTAAGTTTCAAGTTCATTAACCAAATTAATAAGATTTTTCATATAAGCTGTATCTGTGTTTTCACGAACACAGATACCTAAAGAATTTCAAAAATCGTCTGGTATGTTTCCATAACTTGACTCAAACATTATTTACACCAATTTTAGAGTTAATCAAGCCCCCAATAAAATCCTCCGCTATAAAATTAACTTTTCACCCCTTAGGGGTAGATTTTTGGAAAACCCTAATACACGTTAGTCTTAATTTTTGGTCTCAAGTATAAAAACTGAGTTTTGAGTTAATCGGACCGCGTGTTAAAGTTCCTCCATACAAACTTTGACACCCCCAATCCCTCCTTAGGGGGTAGTTTAGGAAAACTAAAAATGATAAACTTTATAATGTACTTAGATGAATATTCGCGCTAAGTTTCAAGTCTATTAACTCAAGGGATCGGATTTTTCATACAAAATTTCATCCCCTGTTTTGCCCCCTTAGGTATGAAATTTCCAAAAATCCTTCCTTAGTGGATGCTTACACTATATAAGGTATCTATGTGCAAAATTTCAAGTCTCTAGGTCCATTGGTTTGGGCTGTGCGTTGGTATATTAGTCAGTGACTCAGTCAGGACTTTGATTTTTTTATATATATAGATTTACCATGTTATTTTAAGACCACAGACTTCTTATAGGTTTTCCTGTAATCTACAGGTATAGAACTAATTTCTATATTTTTTTAAAAATTTTAGGCTCAGTAGTTTCGGAGATAAGGGGGGGGGAATGGTCAATTTTCGTCTATTTTCTTAAATAACTTTAAAACAATAAATCTTAAAATTATAAAAAAAATATTTTTGAAACCCTCATAGTAAGCTTTTTCATTTGATATGTCACTCGGTACAGTTTACAAAACTTTTTTTTTTTATTTTCTTATTTTTCCCCTAAAAGTGACTCTCATATTCAAAATTCATATATTTACTTTAGCTGTACGTGTTTGGGTCACAGAAATCCATATGTGTACCAAATTTTAACTTAATCGGTCCATTAGATTCGGAGCAAATTGGCTGTGACAGACGGACAGACGGACAGACAGACAGACAGACACACGAGTGATCCTATAAGGGTTCCGTTTTTTCCTTTTGAGGTACGGAACCCTAAAAATTACATAGAAATGATGGTACGGAACTCTCGGTGCGCGAGTTCGACTCGCTCTTGACCGGTTTTTTTAAAAGGCGTAGGTACACGACTCTCAAACATTCGAACAATATAACCGTTAAAAAATGAAATAGAGGTCTACATAATCTATACCCAACAAGACGAAATCCCCCTATTTTCTGGTAAAGTACTTATCCCTAATACAAAAATACATTGTATATCATGTAAGTTTTCTATTACACGGGAATATCTTCAGCAAGCAGTTATCATAGTTGGGCGGAAGACGTGTGCAGAATATTGCCTTAGTTTCAGGATTATGTTTGCTCGACTGTGGCTTATGAAAACCCTATATTAATATGGTAGAACAAATTTGTACCGTATAATTGGTTTTGATGGTTTATTAATACAAAGTACATAAATGCTATGCACTGTCTTTTAATTTGGAAATTAATTTAGTGTTGGACGTTATCAAACTTACCTAAGGATGCAGCTACTCATAACGAGGAAACGAAGGAACGTATTTGATAAGTAGAGAGGTACAACACGGTCACATTAACTTGACGCATCTCTGGAATGCGAGGCACCGCCCGCTTCCCCCCGCATTCCCTTAGCTCGCCCGGCAGGGGTCAGTATGGTCAGCATCTTTGTCACCGATACGCGCGTCCATAATTTGGCTAGATTTCTGTTGTTGTTATATTAATATTAAAAAAAAAAAAAATCTTTATTACATAAAAATAAAATAAAAATAAAATAATTGAATATTTATTTATCTTTATTGTTATATTAATATTACCAAAATGACGTCATCAACGCCAAGCGTCAAGTTAATGTGACCGCGTTGTACCTACCATAACCAGTGGCGTAACTACAGGGTGGCAAGTCGGCAAAATGCCACGGGCCCCCAGCCGGAAGGGGCCCCCGGTCAGAGGAGAATTCCAACTCCCAACATTTATTATAACTTATTATTGTATTTTGCCTTTGACATATTATCTCGGGACCTTGGGGTCCCGGACCTTTGGAAGGCGTACGAGGGGCCGAAGCCAAGTCGCAGAGGCCCCTTAGACAATTTTAAATGACCAGAAGGCACCAGCCCACGATTATCCCTATATGCACTATGCAATTGCACCAAAGGACAACCCCCGGTTGGTGCAGGACTATTGCAGAACATGGAAACAAAGTATATTTGGGTATGGGTTTGGGTGGCTATAGTGGATTGGGTACCTTGAACTATGGTAGAACTATGTCCTTTGCCTGACCAATGTTGTTGCCAATTTATCTGTGTATATTGTTATAATATACACAGATAAATTGGCAGGGGGTGACTTGCACGTTAGGCGTGGGCGACCGCCTACGGCCTGGCGGTCTGAGGGGCCTCGCGCCTCGAAGCTTTATGCATTACTTAAAAGCCGTGAAAAAATCGTTTCGTCATAAAACGAATTGACATACCAAATTCGTTTATTTTTTTTTAGTCTAGCAACATTTGCTGGCGTTGCGTTTCTTTCGCGAGGAATCCCCGAAAGATTTTTGCAAGTTATTAAAAGTTTAATTATTCGTGTTTATATCCCCCTCGGCCCCCGGTCCCTGGGGGCCCGGGCCCCCCAAATCTCGAGTAGTAGGTACTTTTTAATCAAATCTCAAACAAGGTCAAAACATATTCAGTAACAAGAGGCCGTTTGTAGTTGGAGGCCCCCCAAATAATATTATCAACGTGACATGCAAAAATTTTCGAGCTCGCTTCGCTCGCTCTTCCATCGTAAATTTTCTTCGTTTTCAAATTTTTCTGCATAAGTCGACCAAATAACTTTTTCCTAATAATGTTCAAAAGAAGAACATCTGAGACCGGGTGCTAAAATTTTCGAACTCGCTTCGCTCGCTCCATATTCTTTTCATACTCAAACCCTTCTGCATTATCTGCATAAGTTATCAACGACAAAGTATCTCCTATTTGTGTATATGGTCAAAAGAAAATCTTAATTCCTAACCGAGGCCGGATGCTAAAATTTTCGAGCTGGCTACGCTCGCTCTTGCGTCCTGCATTCTTCTAATTCTCAAACTTTTCTGTACAACTTAATAAAATAGTCTCCTATTTTTGTAAGAATGTTGAAAAGACAACCTAATTTTAACCATCCGAGGCGGCGTAATAAAATTTTCGAGCGAAGCGAGCTCGCTCCTGCATCCTCCTTTCCAAACTTTTTTCTGCATTAGAAATAGCGGTTGGTGTTAGATTAAGACATAATCTTGAAAAAATTGTGTGAGGCTAAAAGCCGGAAAGTTCGTCTATTTTAATTTGTGTTTGTTTTGTTTATGAATTTTTGTCATCATTTGATTAGCAATAAAACTCATATACAAATGTATCAGTAGGTCTGATACATTTGTATCAGCTCAGATTGTAAGATTGAGAGATTGTGTGTTTTTGTATTCAGCTCATTCAAATTAACGTTTTTCTTTCGACTGGGAAGTTAAAGAGGCCTCGCAAAGCTGATGTCGCCCACGTCCACGTTTGGTCTAGCGCCGCCACTGCTTGCACACTCAATAATGGGCCCCCGGAAACGGTCGCTAGCACATAGTGACGTAGCGACAAGGGGGCAACATGTCCTGAGTTGCTTGAGGAGTAGAGAGGCATTTCACAACTATCAGGACAATCCCGGAAGTACAGTCAATATCCCTACCAGCATCTTACTGCAAGAGCAAAAGAGCTCGGAGGAAGGATCCTCCGAGCTCTTTTGCTTTTGCGAATCCCCACTCAAGCCAGCCAATAAAGGCAAGAAAGAGGTGGGAGCTCTGTTCCTCGTCATCGTTCACTCCAGCCGGCTAATAAAGGCAGCCAGAGGTGAAGAACAAGGCTTCTCCCGGGAGATTGGGTCCGTGGGGTCACTACTGCCCAAAAGCTCGCCACATGCTGCCCTTTCTCCCGCTCTGGGTGGAGCGGAAGGGCATGTCAGACTTTTACTGACTAAAACCCACCCGTGTTCCTTCAGTTGCCTATGCCAGGACCACGGTATCCGGCAAAGTAAACTCTACCGGCACAGACCTACAGTTTGGAGCGCGGAAGCCCCACCACGACATCATCGTAGAGATACGGCGTTGGGGTTACTTATTATTATTATTTTAAGACCCCCTTTCAGTTCCTGTTGCAAAAAAAACATTGTTTTATTTTTTTCTTAGTTGTAAAATAGTTGGGCAAACGTCATCTAGAACTGTTCCTTTCAAGTTGACAGCATTAGTAGTTCTTTAGATATCCAGCTGTGACAGACAGACAGACAGAATCGCACCATAAGGGTTTCTTTTTATCATTTTGGTACGGAACCCTAAAAATAGGTACTATTATTGTTGGTTCAACTTCTTTATATGGGGGGGCCCCATCCCTCGAATTTGCCACGGGCCTCGAAGGGTATAGTTACGCCACTGACCATAACCTAACTACTTATAGATTATCCCTCCTAATTTCAGCTCTGCGCTGAGGACGTGTGTTGTTTCTAAATAATTCAAAGTTCCTAGGCCTTTTTATAGAAGCAGCGCCAGAACCGTAAAGACACTAGCGGTAGGTAACCTACACTGTGCTAGAATAATAGTTCAATGTTAGTAGGTCCTGAAGTCTGCACATAGGTACCTACCTATAGCCCTATAGCCTACTTACTGCACCAGTAAGGTACCTATGGTCCTACATAACTACCTATCTAAATCCTATGACAAAATTATCTAAAATAGTAGGTAGTGTCGGAAATAATTTCCTTTCACTTTGTTCTGATCTGCAACCTGTTGAACCTACTGGGCTACTGGATTAATGAAGAGTGTATACAACACCTGCCAACATGGGCCATTGTGTGTTCAAATATTTGAAATTCGCACCAACAATACGGCTAACCTGACGTCTCGATGTTATGACATTTTGTTTTGACAATGTCAACTTTGTGCGTTCTTAACATATAATTTTTTATACATTAAAAACCGTCTTGGTATTCATAGGATTTATATAAAAAATATTACTTTAAAGACATAACCTTAATTTTATTTTAATACAATCTAATTACATCATACAATTTTTTAATTTTGTTGGTGGTTTACTTAGCATTCAATATTCACGTAGCGAAAAAATATGAATAAGTACATTTTTTGATCGGTTGATAGGTTCATAACGGCGCAAATGTCAATTTGTGCGTTCCATAACTCACGGCAGAAAATGATTCATCATATCATTTTGCATCTTTGTTTACCACTCGGAAATTGGTATGCTTCATCTCTGGTCGATAATTTAGGATGCAAAAAACTATTCATAAACTTGCAACGCAAAATCAAAGTCATGTTTGACGTGTTTCGATAAATTCGTAATGGGATTCTACGTTTACGTCAAGAAGTGAGTGAATAATATTGACCTTGTTCGCGGCGGCACATTTCGCAGACGGAACACACGGACTGGTTTGTGTTGTGTTGAAAAAAACAGATCTATAGTTAGTTATTTCTGTTCTATAAACAGAACCACACTGAGGACTTTCCTACCGAGTTCTTAGCACAAGGTACGTTTATCTTAATGTTTTTTTTAACTATTACGTTGTATTATCCTTTCTAATTAGGTAATTATTTCCCAATAGAATAAATAGATACCTAGTTCTTGTTCCTCAATAGCGCTCATCACGGATATAGAATTGTAGCTTTATTTTACAAAGAGCCAGATGGTGACGCATGTGAACTTGTGCACTTAACTGCTTAATTATTTTGCTGAATTTAAAATGTATGACCTTAAAATGTTAAAAGCCTTAATACCCGCTCTATAAAGACAGATAAATGACATCATTTGTTGCTAATCAGACTTGAAAAAATTGTGTCTTTACAAAGACTAGGTTCATGGTGATCCAATAATTTTTAATAACCAAATATGGACCTCCTAGCCTTTTCCTTTGATAAAAAAATCATTTAAAATCGCACTGAATGTTTGAATAATGATAAGTAACTAGCTATCTAGTTACATACATAATATCTAAAACCTGCCCCTAAGACGACCCACTGTCCCCTGTTCTTAACTAATGTTCAAAGTTATCAAATTGCTCTACAATTTATAGCATAATCATATCATCACAATACCTATAAGGAAAATCACAAACAAAAACTGTGGGAAGATTAAAAACAAAAAGTTTGAATGTATTTTTTTATCTTATACCTAACTAGCTTCCTCGCGCGACTTCATCCGCGTGAAATTTCTTGTTTTAGCATAAAAGATATCCTATGACACTCGCCCGTACTGTAGCTTCCTGTATGTGAAAGAATTTTCGGAATCTGATCAGCAGTTCCCAAGATTACCTACATACAACCTTAAAAACAAATTTTACCTATTTATAATACTAATATAGATACGTAAAAACCAGCATCTTGCAAAACTATATAACATTTCTTGTTATCAGCATATGTCCATAGAAAAAATATTATATTTATTATGTATAGCTTCACTATAAGAGTTTCGAGTCTAATAAGGAAATCCGTGCACATTCTTGAGGCACAATCTAGTTAAATTGATTCATCCTGTCATTACGTATTGCTATTTCTAATAGAAGGGATGTGTATTGTATATTTGTTTAGTGCTAGTTTATGCCCGCATAGATTTCAGTGGTTAATTAGGAGTTGTGGTCAAAGCAATTTGAAATGTCCTTGTTAATGGGATGATTTAAGAAGATAGATTTCTCTGGGAAGTTTTATAATGGTGTGTCTTTACAAAGTAGGCTGCAATCTTTTTAATTTTCCTGAAGAAATGTAGGTTTTCGTTGTCATCTCCAGATTAATACTCTACTTTGTTTCAAATTAAATGGCCTTGACAATTTCATTGTAACCAACTCCCGTTTCCTTCTTAATTATTTTTATTGTAGTGTTAATTTTAATTAGTCACTTAAATGATCCAATGCAAAGTTGAGAAGAAATTAATTACCTATGTAACATGTGATTATGAATTATTATTAAGTATACGGACAAACCCCACCAAATAATCTATACCTATATAGCTTGTTTGCCGGGGTTGGTCTGTGGATGGGCCATCTTTACATACCGAGACTCCTCCATGCCTCAGAAAGCATGTTAACCCGATTGTCCCGGCTGTCATTTGTGGATCTTTGACAGTTGTTACGGTTAGTCAGAAGCTCAAAAGTCTGACAACCAGTCTTACTAAGGGATATTGTATTACCCAGTTACTGGGTTTGTTGAGGTCAGATCACGGGGAGTATCTCTGTGTAAAATACTGGTATTCAGCTGCTCCCGGTTAGACTGGAAGCCAACCTCAACATAAATTAAATGGAATAGGAAAGTCCTAATGTTAATTATACTCTTATTGGTGTGTGTGTACTAAAGTATATATATACTTTAGTACACACACACACCAATAAGAGTAAACTGTGTTGTGTTAGCCTTTAATAAATTACTAAAGTATATATATACTTTAGTACACACACACCAATAAGAGTAAACTGTGTTGTGTTAGCCTTTAATAAATTAAATGGAATAGGAAAGTCCTAATGTTAATTATTTATAATAATTAGCTCAATAACCTACAGAAGTACTGTGGTTTGATTTATCAACTAATGAAACAATTAATTTTCACCCCTTTACCTTCCACCCTTGCACCTTGTATCACAAAGTACTAGGTATTACTTCTTGCTAGCGCTTTGATAAATATTGACGTATAACCTTCCTAGTGACTTTTAACTGGCTAATAATAATCTATAAGTATACATTTTAAAAAGCCCATAACTCGTTTTATTAAAGTGTTAGAACCTAGATTTTGAAATATGTAGGTAATGCTTAATATTCAGCAAAGAAAGAAGTGACAAAGTATCTCAGGTAGTCCTATCAAAACAGTATTATTAAGGCTACAGCGTTAAAACGAAAGGGGTACACAATAATCTCAATATATGTATCACATTATGATATATTGCGGGCCATAAAAACGTCTAGTTTGTGTGAGGGAACACTTCCTGTGTAGTCGACTAGGCCGGGAGCTGCACACGCCCGCGCCGCGCCGGTACAATTATGGCGTTATGCCAACGTCAGCTTGCTAATATCAGCGTAGAGTCGAATGGATATAAGTCACGTTTTACCAAAATGTTCAAAATCCAGCGCAATATTCTACAATAGCTGCAAACGATAGCTGTGGGACAATTGCTGAAGTTTATACTTTATAGCGACAACGTTACTGTTTTGCAATCGCTTAGCTAATATTATTTTTACTTGGAATCCGTAGTGCTTAGGTTCAGACGCGTAGTTTGAAACCCAATAAGTGTTGAACATTACATTCGTTCCGCGAACTCCCTGACTAAACTATGTTAAGACGCAGATAAGTGCCAGCGGCCTTGAGTGTTTTGTGCTGAGCTCACGCAACGCGTCGTACGTCCACCCACTAATACTCCCCTATCAAGCAGCGCTGTCGCAAATTAGACGCATTATTAATTTATTACACACTAGCTGCGCCCCGCGGTTTTACCCGCGTATACCTGGACAAAAAGTAGCCTATGAATCCATGGCACTTATAAGCTATCTACATACCAAATTTCATCCAAATCGGTCCAGCCGTTTGAGCGTGAAGATGTAACAAACATACAAACACACACTCACAAACTTTCGCCTTTATAATATTAGATAGTGTGATAAAACAAAACGTATTATGTTAAAACACGTCATACTAAAAGATAAATAATTAAATTATCTTAAATACGCTTGATAGTTTTTGCGTGATTCTCAGTTTTTTAACCGCGTTAGACATAACTTTACAAATTAATTACACTATGTAATATGTATAAACACTATCTAAAATATTCACATTTATGAAGTTATTAAGAAAATGCTCTATTTTAATTATATATTTTTTTTCAAATCATTAACACTACTAGTTTAGAGGTGATCTTAAGTTTAAAATCATTAAAAGTCGCTTATCGTCGCCTTAAGTATTGTAAAACACTGCACAGATAAAGTTCTTATTTCCTTTTCCTATCGAACAGTTTTGTAACATTTGTGACTGCTTTTGGAATCAGTTGTATCACAGTGCCCAGCCAGGTAGAATAGAAACCTCTCCTTTATTCCTCTTCCTCCTAATCCTTCGCTATACGAACCTGTTCTAGGTCATTTCATAATGGGCGATTTCAGGGAGACTTTATTGATCTCGCAGCCCACAAAATTCATAATTTAAAATATTGGAAAATCTTTATCATTATGAGAGAATGGCCTTCCCTTTTTTCTCTAATCTTTGTATCCTATGCTAACATGCGCCAATTTATCGAAGTCTTCATTATTGAATCACCAGGGCAAGTAATACATTGTCCTTTGTGTTTAGGATAAAGCCTAGAGGTCAATCAGACAGATTACCGGACAAGATAATGAAGTAAACTTAATATAAAATGTACTGAAATGCCTCATTTCATTGAATGTCAACGGCCGTCTGTTTTGTACCCAGAATAATGTTACATATTTCAACTAAAGTGACCTTCTCACGAACTCTTATCGAGATTGTTTTTGTGATGTCAGCTCCAAAAATTCGGAATTATAGTTCTCCCGACTGTTAAATGAAGCAAACTTGAAACGATGGTAGAGTAGCAAGGATACATCCATTTTTTATAAAATAATTATGTATTTGACTATTTGTCATGATACCATAATTATACAAGATACAAGATATATTTATTTTGTAACACATGAGTAAAAGTATACAGGTCTTATAATGAGATAGTTAAGAGTAATTATGACTTGAAAAAATAAATGTCACACATCTACGATGTTGACTACAACATGTTAACTGATACGTATACAGATTGTAGCAGACAGAAACTAATGGACCCTAAGTAGAACAATCGCGCTTTATCACAGTTATAGAATGACCCATCTCAAGGATATTTGCATCATCAACATCATACTTCCACAGATTCCACACACAATCGGTTTTTTCTCACGCTAAGAAAAAACACGATAATGGTTGAAGAAGCGAAATTTATTCATATACGACACTGATTCAAACACAGGCTATTAAAACCACAAGAAGAAACATAATTACTCAATAATTATACATTACCAGTTAATCAATCGAAGAAATACAGAAAAAAAAATAAGCAGTCATGTATGGGGACTGCCGACAGAAGTGAAAAAACCACTGATGTGTTTTGGTATATGCCAGGTCAGATCCTGGATCCAGGAAGCAAATGACTGCTCAGTATCATTACGATTGCTGTAGTGTCTAGATTAACAGGATAATGAAGTATTTCAGCAGTTTTAAAAATGGTAGTGTCCGGATATTCGTTCTCCAGGTTAGATATAAATAGTCGGAAGCCATGCCCATATATGCTAGACATGGACATTGTAATTATGCTGTTTAAGACGCAATAAGAGTTTAGAGGAATGAGATTCCTCCACCGTCCTGTCTGCTGTCTGGTACTGGGGGCCTACTCCGTAAGTCCGTCCGTCTTTCCGTCCGTCCGTTCATCCGTCCGTCTGACATTACGATACATCAAAACAAGTGTAAAAGTTTAATTTTTCGGACGTGCAAAAACACATCGGGAGTAGGTACAACTGGCAAATCATGTTGTCATTCATACTTCGTTCGGGCCCTGAAACAATCATCCATCCGTAGGTGATACGCAGTAAGAAACGCCCGTAACGAAGGCCGAAACTACTGAAATGATAAACGTCTTCATTGATATAATATATTTTATCTTCTTGCACACATACAAACTTGGTACAGGGTAACAATATTGAACAAACTATTTAACTAGGCAGTCAATAAGTATCAGCATAGACTAGATTTCTAGACAACCTTAAGGTTTCGAAGATCCAAGAGAATTAACTTAGAAACTAGGTGACGCTCCAAACATCACGTTTTTTACCAACTTTCAGCCATACTTTTTGGCGGTAAATGTCAAATGAGATACTTTTTAACTACTCGAAAACACAGATACAAAATCATCTGAGTCAAATCACATACTTTCAACTCTAAATTCAGTATTTTAAATCAACAAAATTTATTATTATTTGAAAATCATGACATTCGGCCATCCGACACTGTGTTGCCTCCTGGCACACACAAAACAATCATAATTTTTAAATTTTTAAAGAAATCATGACATTCTTGTGCTAGTTAGACAATTATTAACTTTAATAGCATTAAGAGTTAGATTAAACCTTTTAACTAGAAGTTCGTCAACCACGACTCGATACAATGTCCAAGAATTAGTGATAAATACAAATCTGTATAAATGTTACCAGCGAACACATTTATATTGAAACAGTGTAAAGTATTCAATTTAGCTATTAGGGTGAACTCATCTAACTTCGTGACAAAGGCATTTGAGGTAATAAAATACCAATAAATTATTAATTAATTTAATTCAGTCTCAGCATGAGTTTTAATCAGTCTTTTATGAGGAATATTAGCACAAATAATCAGATTTTTTTCTAGAAACCTAAGAGTTATACCAAATTTACTAAACCAAGTCAACTTGCCTAATTCCGTGGTGACCTCTTTAAGTCCGTGATAGCTAATACTTTAATTCTGATATAACGGAATTAGGCAAGTTAACTTTATTTAAGTAGTACAATAATTATTAATATTATAATAAAATTAACATAAACATAAAAAAAACAAGATAAACATTTTAGTAACATTTTCTAGAATTATTCTTCGGCGCAACACATATCACACTTAAAAATCGTCTCAATAGCCTTAAATTCTTGACTTTGGCAATGTACGTGGTACGTTTTAGAGCAGAAGGAACAAGAAATCCAGTCTGCTCCATTTTTAGAAGCTGCATCTTCTGAGTACCATCTCTTACATATTTCACATAGCCAATCGTCGTCTTCAGTTCTATTTTTCTTCTTCGCAGGTGCAGTATTATTTTTATTTGCTCTCTTACTTCGTTTCACTTTTGATTCAGATTTTGACGTGCTAGGAACAGCAGCGTCGTTTAGGTCCTTGTCAGCCATAGGAGTTAAACATCGTGCATGAGGGACGGTCCTTCTCTTTTTTTTATTTTGATTCTGCTCTAACTTGGGCACTTTTAAAATCTTATCTAAATGAACTGTGAAGTTTTGTTTAGGTACCGGAGCTGGAATTTATTTAGTTTAAGTGGTTCAACTTTTTCAAATGAAACTTCTTGAATGGGGGTAATTTGAGGACAGTGTTCGGAAGAGTCTGAAATTCCCAATTCAGTTGCAGTTGAGATCGTGTCATTACAATGAGGACGTTTTGAGGGAATTCTCACTTTTCTGAGCCTGCTGGATTCTTTTTCTGCAGAATTGTCGTTCACAAATATATCTGTACTATCAGTTATTTTAATTTTTTGTTGATAAATGATAGGCGAATTCTGACCCGGAACATCATCCATAATTACATCTTCTTCAAGCTGGACAGGTAGCTTGGCACATTCAAATTGAGAATCCGCTGGATGAGGAGGATAACACACAGGATCATCTATCTTCAAAGACCCATTTTCTTCACATTCAAATTGAAAACCCGCTGAATGAAGAGGATCACATAGAGAGTCACCTGTTCTTAAACATCCATTTTCTTCACATTCTAATGGAGAACACGCTGAATGAAGATCTACAAGGTAATCTGTCTCCAGGGACCCATTTTCTTGGTCAGTGTTGCAATATACGATTTCCTCTAAAATTTGAGTTTGTTCATCTTTATGAAGTGTGACCTCTTCTGCCGATTCTGGAAATGGTTTGTCTGTCAACTTTGATGGAGCAAGTGCCAGTGGATTCACAGCTGTTCTGTTTAACGGATAGATACCCGCTTTTTTGAACCCAGCTCGTATGTTTGATGGTGTGAAGCTTTTTTCAAATGCAGGGGTAAAAAATTTATGAAAATCATAGCGGTTTGGGATGTGGCAAGGTTTTTCCATTTTGTGGGTTTCGATTATTGTCCTCCAGGCTACTTTCAGAGGTCGATGAACACTGACATCAAGTGGTTGAAGAATCGCACTAGTGTGAGAAGGTATTGTAAACAATATTATTTGTTGTGATCGAGCGTAATCCAGTGCAGGTGGCGTAACGTGACTGGCGTGTGAGTCCATTATCAATAGAACGGGTCTTGCTGGAGGGATACATCGAACAAAGAATTTTAACCAATCTAGGAATAGTTCACCCGTGATCCATCCCTTTCGAGAAAATCGTACTTGGGTGTTTGGCATAAATCCTTTTGTCAGTTGTGGTATGATTCTTACACCTTTGAATATAATAAATGGGGGGATGTAACATCCTGTCGCATCTATGCACGCCAATAATGTGGTTGTCGTACCCTTTTCTGCGTATGTTCTGTTGTAAACATATTTTTTTCCAATGCTTGTCACAATTTTGTTGGGTTTGTTGACAAACATCAGACCAGTTTCATCGCAGTTCCATATTCTTTCGGGTGGAATGTCATGTTCATTTAACTGTTTTTCTAATTTTTCATAAAAATCTTCTAAAATAACCGGGTTTGAACAAATCGCTCTACCTGCTGAAAGATTTTCCGGTGTTCGCAAAGACAACCCGTAGCGTTCTTTATACTTCACCCACCAATTCCAACCTGCAGATCCCTTTTTGTCATTGAATGTGCAGCAAATGTTCGCAGCTTTTGCTAAAGATAATGCTATTTGCTTTATTTTGGTAACTGTAAGACCAAAACCACGTTCTTGCATCTCAATAATATAGGCCAGTAACTTTTGTTCTATTTCAACAGGTAACGCAAACGGCCTTCCTATCTTGGACATTACGATCTGTGCATCTTGATTACCCTCTCGTAGAGTTTTGTACTTCGTCACATTCTCTTTTAATGTCGACCATGGAATCTTAAACTCCTTCGAAGCTCTGTAAACTGTCATTGTTGAACTCAAAACATTTTCAACAGCAGTTTTGAGATCGGTCTCCGAGTATTTTCTGTTCTTCTTGTTGGGGTCATCCATGATATACCTATCTGAAAGTAAACAAGCAAATTAAAATAATAAATACGTACCTACCTGCTTAGATTTTAGCGTCTGCCCAAATTTGAGCTCATATTAATAAAAAAAAGCTGCGAAATTTGGTAAATTACTCACGCAATTACGTGACAAGTCCAAAAAAAGTGTCACCCAATTCCGTGATAGCAAAATAATATAATATTGGCTCAAAGTCGTCATTTTAATTAAGACCAGATAAAATTAATAAAATGACATCAATCTTGTCTACTACGCTCAAAATAAGTCAATAATTTCAGTTAAAACCACAAATATTTGTACATAACTACTATAATTCTGTGATAGCACAGAAACCACTCAACCGCTAAAACGCTAATATTATTGACGAACAAAATAAGCTCTAACACGAAAAAGACGCAGAACTATGACGATTTTTTTACTGCCACATCAAGGGAATATCAATTACAATTCATTTTATTAGAAAGAAGCTAAAAATCGGTTAAATACTTACATAAATACAGCAAAGTTCGCCACCAATTCACAAACACTGCCGAAACCGGCGAGATTCGCGCGCGAACTGACAAAACCGTTAGCTGTTTCTATCTCGCTCACTCGAGCATCCCCAAACTTTACAGACCAATTTGAACTTTATCACAGAGGCTTAAGGTTGTATTTCAAACCATTGATTTCACTCGTATAGCCCTATGATAGCGCTCAAACCAAATATCACCGAATTAGGCGAGTCACAGAATTAGATGAGTTCACCCTACGTATCAACATAATTTATGAAAATAAACCAGATTTATAATATTGGTTGGTATTATTTGACACAAGCGTCAACGATGCAACCAGCATTGCGCACCATGCGTAACCAGCATCGCGCACCACGCGCAACCAGTATCGCGCACCACGCGCAACCAGCATCGCGCACAACGCGCAACCAGTATCGCGCACCATGCGCAACCAGTATCGCGCACCACGCGCAACCAGCATCGCGCACAACGCGCAACCAGTATCGCGCACCATGCGCAACCAGTATCGCGCACCACGCGCAACCACCATCGCGCACCACGCGCAACCAGCCTCGCGCACAAGGCGCAACCAGCCTCGCGCACCACGCGCAACCAGCCTCGCGCACCTAGCGCAACCAGCCTCGCGCACCAAGCGCAACCAGCATCGCGCAGCATGCGCAACCAGCCTCGCGCACGACGCGTAACCAGCATCGCGCAGCACGCGCAACCAGCATCGCGCACCACGCGCAACCACAATCGCGCACCATGCGCAACCAGCATCACGCACCACGCGCAACTAGCACCAGTATCGCGCACCATGCGCAACCCGTATCGCGTATATACTCGTACATTACAACATGAAAACAGAAAAACAAAAACAAACATGTTTAACACAAAAATTTACAATAAACCTTATGTATCCTAAGCGCAGATTGCGCTAGCATTTATCAGTTTACATTATCTTTGAATACAATAGACTACCATTCATTTGCCTGCATTTCATTTAACTATTCATTTTCTGACGATTCATCAGTCTGATCCGTTCCAAAACTCGGATAAATTCCATTCACTGCGTATATATACCTCTTTGTTAAATACCGTTCTAACTTGATACGGACCAGATATGTATCTCTTTTATTAAAGAGATACAGTCCTTTACTTTATACAAAAAAAAACCATAAAGCACCACATCTTAAAAGATTTTTCTAGATTTTAAATATAACCCACCACACCAATTTAATTTACATATAAATCAGTTGCTATTTTTATTTACTAATTTGCTAAGTATAAAGATAACTAGGATACCTACTCTGTATTTCCGAAACATTACGGTACATATAAATCGTTCAATGTGTAATTGCTATTGACTTGCCTTCAAGAATCGACATGTAATAGTACACTCACTTTTTCCTTTTACCCACAACACTGTAAAAATTGCTCGTCTACTATCTAATTTATTTATTTACGAGTACCTACCTTCTTCATAAGTAATTCTCATATTTAGTTTTAAGGTTATCTTGTATTTCTCATATTAAGTGAATTGTATTCTTTTTGAGAAATAAATGTCTTAAACCGTATATGTAACTTCGGCAACAATTTCTTAATTTTATCTACACTACGAGTTTCTCTTGATAACAAGCTGACCATTTTGAATTTTTGCGCTAAGCAAACACAGATTATTATACCAAACATTACGCCAATTACGAAGTACTCAGATAATTATAGTAAAAAAATACAGAGAGTGACATAATTATTAATATGGATGTATGTATGTATGTGCGTGTATCTGTGCGGTGTGTGTGCTGTAAATATGTGTAATGATGTGTATGTGTATGTACGTATGACTAGACCGGCACTACTTGGTTAGCTGAGTAACTGGCGTTTGATGGAGGATTTGGATAATCTCCTTTTTAAGTTTTATTTGTAACGTCCTCCACGTCCAACTCCATCTCTAGTATGATATGGTCCTTATTTATAGGTACTAGTGAGTTTAAGACCAAACAATATTTTGTCTGGTCGCAACAAAACAAATCGGTTAATCAAACCACTTTAGTGGTCTTCAAAAATAATCCTACTAATATTATAAATGTGAAAGTTTGTATGTTTGGATGTTTGTTACTCAATCACGCAATAACGGCTGAACGGATTTGGATGAAATTTACACACAGTTACACAGATAGTTTATAACCTGGATTAAGACATAGGATACTTTTCATGCCGGTAGAAGGTTCCAGTGGGATAATAACCGACATACACGCGGGCGAAGCCGCGGGCAACGGCTAGTTTAGAAATGAAATCATTGGCTGATGCACAATTCAGAATCAGTATTAGGAAGATATTACCCAAGTATAACCGTCGCATACTGGACCACTCTAATTTAACAAAAATAATTAAAAATCTCAAATGTATACAAAAGAAAGTACAATTCATTTAGCAATATCGCTATCGGCTACTGCAGAAACTCATTTGTTCAGATAATCACCCCACAGTTATGAATACGACAAACAATCGACAACTAGCCTCATTTAAAATATTCGGGTTTTGGGAATCGTGTCCGGCCCACAATGTGCGTCGTCTAAAGCTACAAATAACATTGAGTGTAAGTAAACTGCTCCAGGAGTAGATCAGCATTAGGTGTAAATACATTAAATTAAATATCACATAATCTTTGTTTCAAATTACTCAAATATTGTAAATGTGATCAAAAGTTTGTTTGTTGGCTATCCCTTCACGCCCAAACCACCAAACCAATCATGCCGAAATCTAAAAGTACTGTTCCCGAGGAAAACAATAACGTTATAAAACAATATCGAGAACGGGACTTATCGCGATATTCCTTTTTTTTTACGAGGTATACAGGTACTTACTTGTTTCCCGACAACAAACTGACAACAACGTACAATAACAAAACTAACAGTAACGTTCTTATCATAATAGATTGCGCCACGTGTCTTTCGAATCATGATTGAATTATATTATTACAAGGAATAAGGAAAGATTTCCCGGTAGTACGTTCCCGTGCGATATTTACCAACATTCACGCGGGCGTAGCCGTGGGCAAAAGCTAGTTAAATATAAAAAATAATAAGAAAGAGAACAAGTACTACATTAATGAACGTTAAGATATTATCTTGAAGGTATGCAACAATTATACATGTTAACTTAAAGAATAATCTAGCCTTAACTAAAGCAAGTATTAATACTTGCTGCATCCCACCACATTATGTACCTACTCAGTTTTATCGTGAATAGCCTGTAACTGTACATTCTGCAAACAAATAAAATCCATCTGTGACGAGACAGGCGTTATTGTCTAAAACCAAAATCAATACGAGTGTTAAACAAGAAAAATACCCGGAAGCACTAAACACTGTTGTAGTGCATCCAATAGGTATATATAAAAAAATCAGTTCTACCGACTGTGGAAACCCGTGGTGGAAACTATAGACCGTTTAGGTACTATTCTACCCGTTATCGATAAAGTAATAGAAAAATATGTTTGTAACCAGATACAAGACCTTTACGTTCGATACGCTTAGACATGATACGCTGCTAACAAAATTTTATAACTCTGGAGTTCGTGGACCAATACCAGAAACGATGTGAGGAGATGAACGCCATTGAAGTCACTGAAGGAACAACCCACACTACTTGGACGTTTATACTATCTGACATATTATATAAAAAAAACCTTCATTCTTTTAGTCCTCAACAATAAAATGATCAGATCACATATGGATATTATTTTTAAAAAAATAACCTCTTTGTTATCTAGTGCAAAATTCCAGTTTAAAATCCTGCTAAAATAAAAATATAGCATACGAAATTATCGTTTTCATCTTAAAAACTGCGAGTTATGTCCGGTTTCTGAGACAATTAACTTTAGTTTATCTATCCAATAGCGCTAGTAGTTCGATAACTTGTAACTAGCTTACATAACTGACCAATGTTGGCAGTTTAATCGTTCTATAATTAATTGACGTAGTAGTCATGGAAACAACCTTACTTCTTTTTAAAACGTCATACACAAAAACTAAGACAGTGTTAAGCCACTTATTTACCCTCGAAAGAAATATTATTATAAATAAAACTATCAATTTTTAGACACTATCTCTTTCGGTGTCATAGTTGTTTTTTATTTAAAACACACAACTATCATCACAGGCTTACCTAATACGATAGTGTAGTTTTAATAGCTTAAGTATAAAGATTACAAAGAAAGACTTAAATTATTTATTACTAGCAACCTACTATATATAAATAATGTTCTTACAACTTGACAAAACATAAGGTTTCTATAGGTATATTATATAAATAAGTTAAATATTAATGTTTTTACGACTTGATAAAACATAAGGTTTCTATATTAATATAAATTAAATATTAATGTGTTATACATATTTAAAAACCTCCCGGAATAAATTCTCTAAATGATCTAAATGATAGTGAAATGTTGAATGGCTTGTTACGTATTTAGAAACGTGCTGACAGTTAACCGACGTTTATCGTTACGCATAACCTTCTTGAGTCAATAGCAATTGAGAGTTTATCTGAGGATGTCAGCAACAGGACATTAGTCTTTTAAAACTCATCGTACCTAACCTATCTAGAAAGATAAAACCAATGTATGGGTAACGTCATCGAACTTTTTAAAAATTAAACATCCAGTACAGACTATTAAATATGGCCCTCTTCAATCACAAGAAATATCATTAACAAACTAACAGTAACTCAGGTTAGAATTCATTATGGCAAGCGAAAAGTAATTTTTATTTTTATTTTTTTTTTATTCCTGCAATAATTATTGCAATGTCAAAACTTATAAGCAAAATGAAACTCAAACCTAATTTAGCTTAGTAAATTTATAATTTTATTGCCAGGCTTGACATCAGATGTCATTGTTACACCTCAATGAAATATGGAAATATTACACACTATCAGATCCGACAGACGTTGCATCAAAATCTCAATATGGTCTCTAGTTCATAGAAAATGGAGGTTCACTTATTCCAAAATTTTATCTTTTTTTTTTTTCCAGGAAACTTTCGATTTATATTCCCATAAAACCCTATTAGGGCTAACGAACATTTAGTAAAAACAAAATATAACCAAATCGGTCCACCAGTTATCAAGTGATGCATTTAAGTTTTATTTATGCAGATTACTTGGGGCGTAATAAATTCATAATCTTTACACATGAATCAGAATTCAAGGCTAGATATACTCAATGTCCCAATGATTCAGCACAATAAGCACTAAGCATCATAATCATAAAAAAAAACATGGTATAATAAAATTCATCATAGTATCATAAAATCAGTGAGCATCATAATAGCTAATTGACATGTAAAAATGGTTCTACAAACCTAACCATAGAAACAAAACCATTTATCGTTCGCACAATCAGTATCATTTATCATTTGCCTACCCACAACTTTAATTCATTCGATACTTAACCGCTCACGCGAGCGAGATATAAGCTGTTCCCGAGTTGTTCGTGTGAGCGGCTAAAATTCATGTAAATAAATCTAAGCAAAAATAAAGTGTTGGCTAAGTTCGTTAATTCGATCAATTGAAACAGGTAATAGATTATGCCCAGCTACTATACACATTTAGAACAATTTAACCGACGACTAGTGATTCACTGGTAAATCACAAAGTACGTCCATTATCACAATCCGACGACTAGTGACTCACTCATCCATCAAAATCCATAAAATCCAGTGAAATCACAAAGTACCTACTCACCTTCCAGTATTTATTTATTTATTTAGGGAAAACAAACAATTGTACAAAATATGTTACAGTAAGTAGGTACCATATCCATCCATAAATATCTATAATCCATAAAAATCCAGTAAAAATCATATCCACTCAAAATCCAGTGAAGTCACAAAGTACGCCCAACAATCCCACGGAACAACTACAGTTCACTTATGCCGGGCAACATTATACGTCAACGTCAATGCCTATAAACGCTTTAAACATCGCGATAGACTATTGTGATAGATAAATTCAGTAAAGATTCGGTCAAATAATCGCCGCAAGTGGTGGCTACACCTACGCGGTAATCAACGGCGATGTCCGTATAGTGTGGCCGCGGCATTATCATTTATTATTTGTCATTTATCATATTGTTCTTCATGGCAATTACTAAGGTAGGAATAGTCATAACCAACAATCTATTTATGCTAACCTCGTCTTGCTTGTAAATTATCATAAAATAAAATAAATACTATGATGAAATAAAATAAATACTCATCATCATGGCAATAGTTAGTAAGGTAGGAATAGTCATAACTCATACATAACCTTTAATTTA
Organism: Cosmia trapezina; assembly: GCA_905163495.3. NCBI lineage: Eukaryota > Metazoa > Arthropoda > Insecta > Lepidoptera > Noctuidae > Cosmia > Cosmia trapezina. The sequence goes on from LR991030.1 coordinate 11,874,135, forward strand.
TTCTTGCTTAACGTGTTGCTTGTAAACTATTACATAATAGAATAATATGTTCAACTGTTGTTCATTTATATTCCATAAAGAGGCTTACGGGAACGTAGCTATAATTAAGTTAAATGGTAGCAAAAATAAAAATATGGAATCATTATCAAATTGGAAATATTGCTTCATTTAAATTACCCAGAAATCATAAACCTAAGGCACCATCCTGGCTGAGACATATCCCGCACTATCAGAGGGTGGCCCTGATCAAAGCGCGTGATATGTCCAGTCAGCAGTGTACTTCTCCGCACATCATCAGAGTGTTGCTCTGACATAATGTGCGGCACCCACACCAGTACCACGAAATCATGCTCATGGGTTCCATTTAGGCAACCATCCTGGCTGAGACATATCCCGCGCTATCAGAGGGTAGCCCTAATCAAAGCGCGTGATAAGTCCAGTCAGCAGTGTACTTTGCCGCACATCATCAGAGTGTTGCCCTGACATAATGTGCGGCATCCACACCAGTACGCCAAAATCACGCTCATGGATTTCATTCAGGCAACCAACAAAATGATAGCATTATTTAAAAATAAAATACAATAATCGATAAAAGAACAGGTAAGTACCTAGTTCTCATATGCCTCTGGTAAGTTTATCAAAAATTAACTTTATCAATTGTTTTAAATACCATTAATTACAAGCAATTCATTATTATCATTCTAAAGATTATTTACGTACCTTTTTGGGTTTACCCCGCTTCTGAAGTGAAATGATAAACGTCTTCATTGATATAATATATTTTATCTTCTTGCACACATACAAACTTGGTACAGGGTAACAATATTGAACAAACTATTTAACTAGGCAGTCAATAAGTATCAGCATAGACTAGATTTCTAGACAACCTTTAGGTTTCGAAGATCCAAGAGAATTAACTTAGAAACTAGGTGACGCTCCAAACATCACGTTTTTTACCAACTTTCAGCCATACTTTTTGGCGGTAAATGTCAAATGAGATACTTTTTAACTACTCGAAAACACAGATACAAAATCATCTGAGTCAAATCACATACTTTCAACTCTAAATTCAGTATTTTAAATCAACAAAATTTATTATTATTTGAAAATCATGACACTACGGGCCTTGTGCTTAGGGAGTAGGCCCCCTGTTCAGTGGTGTTAGATGTTATAATAAATGTATCCTATCTAACAACATCCATGTAAGTACTTAGTGCTGTTATATCTTTATATTTTGTGACAACAGAGACCTATCGTAATTAAATGCAATGATTATTCTTTACAATTGTATAAAACGTAGGTATTATCTAATAACAAATGGTGCAGATACCCATAAAAATGGAGCGTTTATGGGTGATAAGTGAATTATGCTTGTCCCTCAATATCCTCGATCTACATTTGGCTGTCCTCCAACCAATATAATCTCGCACCCACAACTCCATTCGATGGAATTCTAGAAATTCGCACTTTTCTAAATACGATTGTCTGGGCGCTCTCACTGCTTTTGATTTATGGTGGAGTAGCTTTTACCAGGCATGGGCGGCGGTGAAATGAGAACTTTTCGTTTTAATTCAACCACAGTTCCACAATAGTCCTTCTTGTTTTATTTACTTAATACACTTAAAATCTGGTCTACCTATCTGACACTATGCTTGATATGGGTCGCGTGAATCCATTATTGTATGACCTTCCAGATCTCAAGGTTTTCGGTTTGATAGATTGCTACTACCCCGTCATCTTATACCAAAACACGAGGCAGCATGTGTACCTACTAGGAAAACAGAGCAAACACGACTTTACATAATTTTCCGTTCATGTAAAATTTCGATTGATTAGTTATGGCGCGATTGGCTAATGAACGAAAATAGAGTTGGATTAACAACGCCCACGTTCTGCTGGTTTTAATCGTTTCAATAAGCCGATCGATAACTCCAAATGGTATAGGTACCTACCACAATATTCGTTATAATAAGTAAGTAAATGACCGAAGTTTTGACAGTAATTGCCATAATTCGAAGAATAATCGACACACACCAGATATTGTGGGCTAGAATTTATTCGCTGCAAAAGGGATTTCCTTAAGTATAATGAAACATTTGTTCTCTTAAGTACCTACGCATTTGTGTTAATAATATTCAGTTATTATAACTAAGTGACTGAAAAAAAGAAAAGGGCTACAGAATAAATTATAGGTAGTTAGTATTAGCGCTAAAGCATCCATACCCATACTAATATTATAAATTCGAAAGTAACTCTGTCTGTCTGTCTGTCTGTCTGGTACCTTTTCACGCCTAAACCACTGAACGGATTTCGATAAAATGCGTTTCTGAAGAATCATCCCCTAAGGGGGTAAAATAGTGGTTGATTTTAAAATTTAGAAACCGCATGGATTTCGATAAAATTTGTCAAGGCTATAAATATATGGCATCCTGGGGAAGGACATAGGCTACTTTTTGTCTTAAAAAATGATCCTATAGGGGGTGATATAGGGGATGAAAGTTTGTATGGGAAACCCAGTATTTCTTTGTTAGGGATATGAAAATTCCTAACAAAGAAATACTGTCTAAGAAATCAAATGTATGCGTTTGGTAGGAAAAAAAGAAATACAGGGTTATTTTTCAATGACCAGCCACATTTTTTCAGGGTGTTCTACCCATGAATATGAACAACTTTCACTATGGGACCAACTTTGAAATCGCAAAAAAAATATCAGCCGTTTCATACATTTTGATCGAGTAGGTATTGAATTTTTGTAGGAAACCGCTGGTTTTTTTTCGCGATTTCAAAGTTGGTCTCTTAGTGAAAGTTGTTCATATTCGTGGGTAGAACACCCTGTGAAAAGGCTGGTCATTATTAAGGTTTTGTCTAAATTGACTGAAATATGACGATGATTGTTGAAGATGTCGGAAAAAAACATGCTTCAAGTCCACCATACACGGTAACGATATATCGCAGCGATTTGAGTTTGAGTTATATCGGACGGCCCTATGTTTTCCACATCAACGTTCCCATGGGATATTGTCCGACATCCACGCGGGCAAAGCCGCGGGCAAAAGCTAGTTTAGACATAAATAGGCCTAGCCTAGCCTAAACAGACAAAAGTATTGAGAACTTTCCCTACCATCTAGACATCCGTTATAAAATAATATGTTAACTTTCAGTATTATATTCATAGATTTTCGGGTTGTACGCAGATCGACTTGCGGTTTTTGTTTCCTATAAATTTATATACATTTCTGGAAAACCTCTGTTGTTCATCCGATGACCTATTCGTATTATTAATAACACTAATGATCTCATTTAACGAATTACCCCGTCTCTTATCAGCTATTCGACGTAATATAAGGGTAAACAGTTTTGTTTCTCAGTTCTCAGTAGTGGTTTAACTTTTGTTATTACTGGACCGTTTTGTGCGCAATATTTTTATCGACGATCTGACTACTACGTGTGAGTGCTGTGAGTTTTCGATTTTCTATTGTTACCATTCAATCTCAGGCGCCGACAATACTAAAAGCTTTAAATTCGTACAGCTAGTATAAATCGATGTGTCGTGTATAAGCTTAGGTTGGCGGGAACGAAAATCTGCTCAAACCGCACGTGATACCATCTCGGGAGCATTTTTATCTGGCGTCGTCGTCGCCGCAAGCATGAAGTGTGAACACACCGGAGATTTCCGCCGATATAAATCCCGGTACGCGACACCCTTACTTTACACCCGTCGCATCCTCAGTGCAATCCGTGAATTTGTGGAGTGGAAGCTGCCGGCAGTGCATCGCGTCTGGAATTTGAACGCGCCAAATCTTGCTACCACAACGTCGAACTCTGAGCGCTAACCGTCACGTACTCCTATGTATTCACAGGTTTGACACCGCCAGCGACGTCACGTTTTCCTTGTTTCTGTCGTGGTGTACTCTGATTCGGTTACTTCCTTTATCTACCAATTTACCATACCTTACCTCGACATCCACATTTGAATTCGATTACGCGACAAGAACGTCTCTTGCTGCGATGACATTTCCTGCCCCTGGAACATTTTCGGTTTTGTTTGTAACATCTTTATGATCTGTATGTGACGTGAAGGATTAGAAAGCTATTAAAGAGACAATAGTCAGGAAGATGAACGCTAGTGGACCGCTGAAACGCGGAGGTGACAGGCGGGCCGTTAACATGGCCGTTACAGGCTCAAGTGATATATGAGCTGCGAAGTGGCTTGGTGCCGCTGTCACTTCGCGTTCCGCCGCCGCTCCACGCTGGCAAAAAGATAAAAAGGATTCCGAAATACGATTCACAAGTGGGCTGCCGGAAATGGGCAGAAAGTTACCGAGCACGGCTTTATGTCGGGCAATATATCTCTCGTATCGCTATCCAATTTCTGCTCTATGGCATGTAATATCCCTCTAGGGATCCTTTAATTTGAAACTCCTTTTAATCAACACCATTTATTTTAACCTCGGTTTAGTGGGCCTTTAAAGACCTTAAGGTTTTTCTTTTCTTTATACTTATTACTATGTATTACGGCACTTGAGAACTTTCATTGAGGATGGCGGCTTGTCAACTAGTACGTAGTCTAGTACTAATAGGCTGTTCACGTATAGTTGAGAAATTTGTTAATATGTACCTACATAATGTCTTCAATCGGTTTTAATAAAAACGTGCGTAACAATAGCAGTCATTGTTAAACATCGACAGAACAGAACTCTTAACAGAAAAATACTTATGAGAAAGAGCAAACATTCCCGACCAAACCAAACACCTCAAAAAAGCCGACCCAAATTGATTTTTCCCTATAGTTTATTCAACCTGTACTTTCCTTAGATAAACTGAAGTTTAAGTTGCGTGACTGGCCCGACCGCCGACCTCCGACCTTCATTGACCTGCGACATTGAGGCGCACCCTACAGCTCCATCCCTATCACTTCACCCACGGATTTATTTCAACCGCAAGTTCTTTTAGTGAACATTTTAGTAGGCGAAATATTCCGATGTTTTAATGCCCTGGCTATAGGATTACATCGGTGAATTTCCCTTTAACTAAGTACTTACTTTTAACAGGCCACGAAAATTACGATCCGGTTACGAACTTGTACAGGAAACGAGGCACCACAAACCAAGTTATTATATATATAAATCGATGGATGAAAACTTGAAAATAAAGCGATCACTGTGGCCTGTGTAGGTAGATAGACAGAATGGGACGGTCAAATCATTTGATTGCACCGTATTTATACTATTGTCCGACGTTATTGGTCTACCGGGAAAATCATCCTATCGGAAATATAGTCTGGGTCTTTGTGCGTTTGTGTTGCTTATGGTACAGACGCCTAAAGGGAAAACGTATTGAAATATTTGCACACCGCTTCCGCGAAAAATAACCTTTGTTTTGTCAGCGCTTTCAGTTAGATCACCAGTTTAAATGTATTCCGCAATGTTTATACACGTGCAAAAAGCAATTCAAATTGAATTTGCACATCGTACACTATTCGTAAACTATGCAGTCCTGAAAGGAATTAAATATTCTAAGTCGATCTACAGAGTACACAAACGCGGCGCTCCTGCTAACTGGGTCCGTCGCTTCTCCTGTTTTCAATAAAGAGAAACAACTTGTGTCATATCCGCAAAACGTTTACTTACATGGTGGAGCGCAGTAGTTGGTAACGAGGTTATACGAAACTGTTTCGGGCGAAATTGCTCGGGGAATGTAGCTAGGTGTCATAAAGTTTCAGCAAAGCTGTCGGACAGACGTGTTCAGCGTTGAAATACACGTGTCGAAGCTATTTCATCTTGCTTACGCTGCAACTTTGTTATAGAGTCCTGCCATTGGTACTAAGTGTTCCACTAATGAAGTGTTACGGTCTCGAAGTTCCAATATGTTCTGGAAACTGGTGGCTTATTAGTTTAATAAGCGAAAACGGACGCCACCAGTCCGTGCATTTGTGGAACCTATTTTGAACCAATGTTTTTGTTGTTTTCAGGTCAATCATGGATTGGAGGACGGTGCTGTGTGCCTTCGTCTTAGTGTGCTATGCTGATGGATACTCAAGTAAGGTTTTGTTCTGATAATAAAATCGCACTCTTTTAATCACTTGTGTCATTAAAGACATCATTATCCAACTATAAACAAACTGTCTACTAACAAAGAAGTCGATACATTAAGGAAGCATCTTTGTTCACTACTACTAGGTAGGTACTAAACCAACGTCTTTATCAAATACTCAAATACAGCCATTTGATTTTGATAACAGCTAGACCGTCAACCGTGTAGCCTTAATATTAACACTTCCTGTTATTACCTACACGAGCGCAGTCCATGCGACCTTCACGCCAACGTAGCGAGGTGTCACTTGGTATTATATCTTATTTTAAACGATCCTCGTCTTCAGTATCTCCCGATATTTGACAGACGAGCACTTTTTCTGAGAGCACGTACGCACAACCCCCGAATTGCCAAGATATGGCTCGATTCCATTACCTAATGTTGGCGTAAACCGCGCGTCAGACACTCAGACTCCCGAGCTACAAAACAATGAGTTATGATCCTACCCGTGATGCCCTTTTTATTTCTTTGTATTGCATGTAAAGCAACCGAATATTTTATTTCAAGGAAAATTACATTTACTCGTTAGCCTGAAATGTTTTTGTTATATTTTTGCGGTATGTGGTAAAAGTCAACGCACACTTTGGTAGAAGAACATTAATTATACAATGTACCTAAGACCTACGTACCGGTTATGATGCACTGAAATTGTATCTAAAACCTAAAGGAGCATTGAGCTGCTTTCACCACCCAAAACAACGTCATTCGACGTTTTAAATATGTATTGTACAACACATCTTTTGTGACTTTATTTCAGTATTTATTTACTTAAACTACACTTACGCTATGAGCATTTTTGCCAAGAGAAGACGTTGCTAAACTCGTAAAAGTATTGTAATAACAATATAGTAGTGAAATATTAAGACATAAAGTGCAGAGCAGTCGTTTAACAACCAACGTTAAACTTCATCATTATTTCCTAGCTAGACACGGCTTTATTATCTGCACGGGGTTTTCTTCTCAAAAGGAATATGATATGAATCTAGAAAGACTAGAACTTCCGCTTTTACAATCCGCTTTAAGACAACTGCAGTTGTCCCGTTTGCAAGTGATTAAAGTCGCGTCTGGAAATTCAGGGAAGTTGCAAGCTAGGATTGAAAAGTTTAAAGTAGTTTCTAATAAATAACATGTTAGTCATTCTTAGGAAGTCAGAACGTTTGCAGATAGAGTTAGGTGCATGAAAGACGACTATGTATTCGATTTCGATGTGATCATACTAAAATTGTGCAGCTGAAAATGTAAGAAATTTGTAAGTAAGACTTTCACACGCTTCTGCATTTCGGATAAACTACCTATACCTGTATTACAAAAAACGTATTATCATAAAGCACATAAAACCTACGTAGTGGAAAACAATTCGATGGCAAAGTTTTTCGCTTCGGTAGGCTTTTATTACGTGTGATATTGACTCTCGAAGACGACGGCGAGTCCAATCTAAGTATATAATCTTGTATATGCAAATGATCCCTATTCCCTTACAACCGAATTCTTTACCCGGTCACGCCTTTTGGGTTATAAAAGGGCGAAATTCTCGTAGACACAGCGGAATAAAATATATTCATACGATATTATATGGAGTTTTTTTCCATTTTCAAACACGTTTCACCTATCCAAATCCCTTTTATTATTCCAGTAAACGGGCATGAAACGATTGTAACGTTGCGTGTAGGTACTCTGTAGATAATACCACTAAGTAGATATCTGAAAATGATTTATGTTCTGGAAAAATTTGCAGTAGGTACTTCCGCATCAGGAATTACATTAGGAGGAAATGGATGTCCATTTTTTGTTGTGTGTAGTACTTTTGTAAATAAAATAGTAAAGATATTTTAGAAAATTGGGTTCATTCTTTAGTTGTCAGATTACTTATGTTACCACTGCATCAAGCAGTGGTAACATAAGTAATTTTATTTTTCAGAAAAAAGCGTTTTCTCGATCTAGTAATTCGTTGATCGGTTAGGACTAGAAACAAAATAAATAAAGAACTTCAATTTGTGGACAGCGGAGGTAAGACCATGTTGCCAAAGAATACATTTAACTTCGTCTCTGACATTCTCAGTATTAAATAATATATATTTATCAATACACTTCCTCGAAAACTGGTTCATATTGCGCTATGATTAGGTTCATTTCACACGCTTGCGATTTTTCATTTTCCAACACGTGTGCAGGAATAAAAGTTGCCACAGATAACTTAGAATACTTAGTCCAAATTGGTTCAATGCCTCCATTCACAACCGTCTCGCGCCAGTTTCATTTTGGCACTTGCCGGTGCCAAGTGCCAAAATGAAACTGGCGCGAGACGGTCCTCTATTCGGAGGTGAGTTTTTTTTTTAATCTCGGCAAAGAAATATGCGTTTTTACGGCGTTAATATTTCTTGAATATTACTTATTACAATAAAAAAAAAAGTTTATGAACAAATTAACATTTACTTGTGTTCTAAACTCAAAAATATTTGAACTTTCTATTTTTCATATTAGGCTGTTTGTCGGCTATATACCTTTGCTTCTCCTTCAACCTGGCGAAAGCAAAGCGCGAAAAAAAAAGAAAAAAAATCATAGTTTCCTAATAATTCATGACAAAAATATTTTTCGTTATTTTATTTTATTTCTTCAAAAGTGTATTGAAAAACGTCGTTTGATACACGTGGACATTTGTTATTGCATTCGAGGCGGAATTAACACCCGAGCCGTAGGCGAGGTTGTTTTTGAGCCGAGAACTGCAACATTCTCCACTTGTATCAAAATGTACTATTGTTCCCTGAAATCTGACTAACCGTGGCCGTTGAACTAAAGGCAATGAATCATGTAACCACATAATTATACGTAGGCTAGTGAGCTACAAGGCTGTTTTGACGTGACTTCACGCATTTACATTAAGAAATTCATTGCCATTGAATTAGGCCTGTCATAATCTTCAGCTAGGCATCATTTCCTAAGTTCCGAAATAGGTAAAATGAAAATGGGTAATTAAACATGTATCTTATTCGTTTGTTTTATCGAATGTTACAGAGTATGGACGTACCTGCAAAGACATAGGATGCCTCAACAGTGAAGTGTGCGTGCTAGCAGAAGACCCGTGCTCTTTGGGACACAGTTCCAACTGCGGCACGTACCCCACCTGCAAGAAGAAGTCTCAAGTAGACGGCGGTAATACTAGAATTGCATCTACTTTTAAATTCAACTATTTTATACATTTACTACTTACCTAATCAATCGAGTGATCTTTTGGGCTCCACGCGCTTGCCACAATTTTTTATCTCTCCCTATATTTGTGTATGGGTTTCCAACTTTCCAGCCTTATTTGTTTTCTCCCTTGCATTTAGTCGAACTTTTAAATAAGTAATCTTAATATTTTTTCAGGATCTCACTCAGAGCCAGCCAAGCCAGCCGCGCCAAAACCTCAGGCACCTTCCTACGACTCTGTTCCTAACTACAACCCACCAGCCCCACCCAGTGACACGTCCAGCGGTGGCGGGTCACCTTACGGAGGCAGTTCGCCCTACGGAGGAAACTCACACACCGGCGGCAACTCGCCCTATGGCGGAGGTTCACCTTATGGCGGAAGCTCACCTTATGGAGGAAACTCACCCTATGGTGGCAACTCACCATACGGAGGCAGTTCCCCCTACGGCGGAGGAAGCAATACCGGAGGAGGATCGCCTTACGGCGGAGGAAGTAACACAGGAGGAGGATCGCATTATGGCGGCAGTTCACCGTACGGTGGAAGCTCGCCTTACGGAGGATCCTCGAATACTGGGGGCAGTAGCCCATATGGAGGTAATTCTCCGTACGGCGGCGGTGGCACGCGCACCTCTAGCTCCGGCGGGTTCGGAGGCGGCGGCAGCCCCATCGACAGTATTCTGAACACTCTGAACAAATACGCAAACGGCGGAGGAGGCAGCACTGGAACCGGCGGAAGTGCCGGCTCTGGTCTCTCCAATGTCTTTGGAAACCTTCTCGGTAATCTATCTAAGAATACCGGTGGTTTGAATAACTTGTTCAACACTAGGCCGATAATGGAAAACCCGAATTACTCCTCGTACAGTTCCAATTCGAGGAGCTCTAACCCCCAATCTTACCCATCAGGATCTCAACCAACGTATCAACAACCGAATCAGAACAAGAATTATGGACAAAGTTATGCGCACCATAGTGGAGCGACTACACGCAAGCCTGTCCACTATGGATGGAATGTTAGGTAAACTACTTTCCAAGTAATCGTAGCAAGCTATTGAGTTGCGCCTCTGGTTTTTCATTTCTTTGCGTTGCACAGGCATTGCTTTCTGCCCCTTTAGCACTTCAAAATTGATTCTCTTTAGCTTTGGTGTTAGTTACTAACTCACTTTGCCAGTTACGTATTTCGCGTTGCACTTGTACTCGGTATTTTAATTAGTGTAAGCTTAATTTTATGCTGCCTTTGTTTTGGCCGGTGAAGAAATTTTGTTAAAAGCAACCATTGAGAACCTCATCATCATCTGCCTAGCCTTTTCCCAACTATGTTGGGGTCGGCTTCCAGTCTAACCGGATGCAGTATTTTACATAGAGCGACTGCCTATCTGACCTCGACAACCCAGTTACAGGGTAATACGATATCGCTTGGTAAGACTGGTTGTCAGACTTTCTGGCTTCTGAGGAAAAGCTCATCTAGCACTAATGCTTATATTTTAACTTTGTCACAATCAAGTTGCATTTGCAATCTCATGACAAATAAACCACTAAAATGTAATATACACAAAGAAACTCACAAAATAATATAATAAATTATTACCCACTTATTCATAAAAAACTAAAACGCTCTATAAACCTATTTTAGTTAAAGAAGTGTTTTGTCAATTTCTTTCGAATAATGATTTGAGTTTTAAAGGAGAAGACAAAACACTAGGTTTATAGAGCGTTTTAGTTTTTATGAATAATGGGGTAAGTATGTAAAAAAGGTGGGGGCTAATCTCTTCTGATTGACAGGAAAGCCAGAGAACCTTCCAGATAACCCGTTTAATTAACTTTGCTTGAATAACTGGATAACTTTCGGTGAGGTATGATTGTACCCATCTTTTTGAGGCTATGTTATGTGACTTACAGAATGTACGCACCTTTTTATTTTGTTTTGCCGTATGATCTGTATTTTTCATAGCTATTTTTATTACACGTTCCGGCGCGGTATACGGCTATATTCGTCATAACAATAAAACTTCTAGTGTCTCGATTACCGCGCGGGAACTTAAGAATACTCATGTAGGTATACTTTGTGGCTAGTCTACATAGAAAGTTATATAGTGGGTAACTAAAGTTTGAAAAGTGTCTGTGTAAACAGAGTCCCACGGACTACTGTACAGTTCCATAGCTTTAAAAAACTATTTTCTTGCTGACTAATGACATTTTGTAGAAATTATAAATATGAATCAAAAATTTTGATATGCAGTGGCAACTGCTGCCGTCGTCACTCGTCGACGGCAGCCGTGCAGTTAAAGTTGCCTCTGCCGTTGACGCGTGCCGCTTGTGTGTATGAGCACAGATTAATACAGATGGGACACTCCGCAGTTTAGGTATGAAGCTACAAGTACACGGCGGGCCCCGTCCACGGGGCTAATTCTATTTCTGGTATAGAAAACATCCCACGAGCGATCGAGCGGATATAACTGTACGTAATTAGCGTTCTGGGAACTGAATTGCACTTTATTGTGTCGTAGCAAGAGTCGCTTTTTATTTAAATGATTTTGCGTAGTGTCCCATACGTAATCTGTGGTATGAGCACTAACCCGATGGTATCCGTTGTCTAGCATGTAACTTTCCATACTGAAATACCACAAAATATCAGTGCCATTTCTAATATTGTTATATTGTATTTTCATTTCAGTGTGACAGTGGTCATGACGTACCTGATTCAGCAATATATCCAGAGTGTAATTCGTAACTAATTATATTTTTTATTTAACTTGTAAGTACTGTATGTAATATTGTATAAAAGTAAACGGTGCAATATTGTTATAACATTTTATTGTGGTTAAGCTTTAAATTTTTACCTTTTCACGACGACAAGAATCTCCATTAAATTAAGGACTTGTTTAAACTTGTCATTCCGTACGGCGATACCTTAGCATTTAGCACACAAAATAATATGTCACAGTATCACATAAAGGTAAGATTTGTGTGAAAAATATGTTGATATTATTTTAAGCTTCGGCGTAGTTTGGCGTAGATAATGAATTTATAAAATGACGTTTACTGTGGCGGCAAACAGCGGTCAATAGGTTAAATATAATAATAATTTAATTGTGATAAACTATATGTAACACAGTCATAATTATGTAGAAGAGCAATAAAATAAAAACAATACTTATAAAATTAAATATTTATTCAGTCAATTGAGACAATGCAGACTAGAAATACAGGGTGTATCAGAAAGGTGTGGTCAATCTTAAGGATGTTGTACAGACCGTCAAACTGAACAACTTTCTCCATGGTGTAAAAATTATCAGCGTTGAGTAGGTATTGAAGTATTGTACGAAACGGCTAGTAAATTGTTTCTCGATTACGATGTTGGTCCTATGGAGAAAGTTGTTCGGTTTGATGGTCTGTACCACACCTTTCTGATACACTCTGTATAAGATTCGGTACATGATATAGCTGAAGGTGCACTACAGCAACACTTGTATTAAAATTATATTTCTAATTAAATTAAACCGTATTTTCCAAGGTTGTATTTATATTGATTAATAAAAATATGTACATAATATATTTTATATTTATACATTGTTGTAAGTATGTATTTACCTACACGCATTTATCTCTAACCTAAATCCAACCCTTTACTACCCGAGGAATGTCACAACAATCTTAAAATTAAAAAAATAACATACAATAGGGTGCATTTTTTAACAGTAAATGTTATTGTAAAGCCGTGTCTCCTGCGCGTCTTTTTGCGAAACATTACACAAAAAACCTTAAGTACTTACACATATTTTTTTTTTTTATACACAAGCCTTCTCCTGCGTATTCAAATATTTTTAGTTACACATTTTGTGTAGATGGCGTAATGAGCTCCGACGAGGAAGACGTGCTATCAGTTTGACAACAGATGTGCGCCGTGCGCGCGGCAGTTGAAAATTAAACAAACCCTTCCCCCGCGCGGAGAATATTTTCCATGCAGCTCGGAAAACAAAAACACGCGCAGGAGACTCGGCTTAAGTTACTTGAAAGTTTTATTGAAACATAGTTTCATAAACAACCTTATATTTTCAATCATGTTAGAATGCACTTCTTTTTACGTTTTGATAAATATTTGGAAAAAGTGAGTAAATAAAAAATATTTGTAAGAACTGTCCACCGCATTAAGGGTAAACAGAAAGCTTTTGAAACACCTGTGCTTCGGGTCCAAAACAGCTGCCTTTCATATCAGGCTCTCAAGCCTTACTCAAACTGATAAGCAAGCGAAAACGTCTCGTGTTGACGATGGAAGCTTTCTCTACAAGACTATCGAAACAGTAGTTACCAGTGTTTACATAAATAATTTGTATTATAAATAAATGCTACCAGGCACCAAGTGCTACAAAAATCTCTCAAATATTGCTTCATTTTAATCCCACCAAGAATCTCGAAACTGGTTATCAAACACGTAGTATTTAAAACAATGTGTATCCGTAATAGCACAGATTAATACAGATGGGACACTCCGCAGTTTAGGTATGAAGCTACAAGTACACGGCGGGCCCCGTCCACGGGGCAAATTCAGTAGAAATGCCGCGCGCCGAAGGTATAAGAGTTACGCGATAGAAAGAGAGGCAATGTGTAGGTGAATATAACTGTAAGTAATTAGCTTTCTGCTGAATTGCACTTTATTGTGACGTAGCAAGAGTCGCTTTTTATTCAAATGATTTTGCGGAGTGTCCCATCTGTATTAATCTGTGGTAATAGCCCGTTCACACAACAACGAAAGAATTTGAAACGATTTTGCATACTGTGTTGCTAGGCTTTGGCCCGCGGCAGTGTATGAAGTCCGCAGTCAACTTGTTGTTACATATCTGATATTACTTAGGAACGAATCACGACCGATTGTCATATTTTGGCAAGATACAACGTTCTAGGCATCCAATTACTAGACCGGAACTGGTGTCAGTTGAATAGATTAGATAAGTTTTAACGAAATGATTATGCTGCAAATGCGGTATTTATCTTAAATTCGAATTCGTGTCTTGTTCCTAACAAATATACTCCTTTTGTACATTTGCTGTTGATTATAATATTGTTAAAAAACTATTCTATAACACTTACATTCGAATTGAGCTAACCTTGATCTGAGATTATATTAAATTAATTGCTTACACTTTTTTGTTTAATTTCAACTTCACTTTTTACTTTACTGGGCCGCTTACTTCTGTTCATTTGGTTTAAAAATATGCCTAGTAAGAGGAACCCAAGCCATACTCCATACCAATAGAAGTATACTGATGAATAGTATATCCAAATACGATCGAATGTGAGTAGGAGGAATGCAGCAGCTTGATAGGACTCTGAATGGGAGCGCAAGAACCACATTATGAAGCCCAGGATTTTCTTTTTCTGAAACAGGAAGAATTTTTTTGATAAGAACATTGATTTATAAAATAGGGAAGATATGGTACGCGCTCCTCGACGTGAACCGCATGATTTGTGCCAACGGGCCTAATTGACTTTAGTCAAAATCGAATTGGCGTTTGTGTAGCACGTATGTGTGCACAACAAAGCCTTCCAGTGTTTTCAAAACGTGCACAAATAGTTCACAAACCAAAAAAAAACCGGTCAAGAGCGAGTCGGACTCGCGCACCGAGGGTTCCGTTCCGATTCCTGAAAAAGTGTGCTATTTAGAGACATCGTTTTATTTTTCCTGTAGTCTTTACATTATTTCAGATTTTTATCTTTGCAAACTTCGGAGATAAGGGCCGAACGGTATTTTTTTTTTACATTTTTCATCAAAAGTCGAAAACTATGCGGCCTAAAAAAACATAAAAAAATGTTTGAGAATGTGCAAGCAGCGTTCTTTCATATGATAGCCCATGCCCTAGTAGTCCCACTTTGAATTTTTAAGACCCCCTTTCAGACCCTGTTAAAAAAAATATATAAATATTTTTACTTCTTTCTTATTTGCAAAATAGTTGGGTAAACGTCATCTAAAACTATTCTAAATTTCAAGTTGATAGCATTAGTAGTTCTTGAGATATCCAGCTGTGACAGACAGACAGGCAGACAGACTGAGTCACACCATAAGGGTCAGCGCACACCAAGAGCAGAGCAGAGCAGAGCATTTTCTGTGACTATTGAAAAATAAATCTTATGACAATTCCATACATAGAAAAATTAAATACACGCCAAGCATGCTCGAGCGTAGTCGAGCATCAAGTTTGGACGATTGAATTTTGCAATGTAAGGAATTGTAATAAAATGAATTTTTCAATAG
The DNA here is from genome assembly GCA_905163495.3 of Cosmia trapezina. Taxonomy (NCBI): domain Eukaryota; kingdom Metazoa; phylum Arthropoda; class Insecta; order Lepidoptera; family Noctuidae; genus Cosmia; species Cosmia trapezina. Next base: position 11,889,661 of record LR991030.1, read on the forward strand.
TCTCAGAAAATGCTCTGCTCTGCTCTTGGTGTGCGCTGACCCTATGGGTTCCTTTTTTACCATTTTGGTACGGAACCCTAACAATTTCCACGGGATTACTTTTTACTCATAAGTACATCAAAACTTAATTTTCTGCGGCAATATTAATTCTCCTGATTAATATTGCCGCTTGGTCTCCATTTGCAGAAAGGGATAGAAATACGATTCGTAACAGTGTGAAGAAACATGCGGCAGCGCAAGCGGCGTATAGCCATGCGTATAGTAGATTTAATTTTGTCATGGGTACGTAACAGTTTAATTTGGTATGGGTACCTCCATAACAGTGACAATTATTGCTATCTCGTTCCCGCTACAGCCCGCGTAATATGCCTCTCTATTTCGGTTGTTCATTTACTTGACACACGACATCGGGAAATGTACTTGTGTGGGTGTGTTTACATGTAATTGTTTCTAGTCCGTGACATTAGAGTATCTTTCCTTATTTTATAAATCAATGGCTAAAAATAATAAATAACCCTGTCCCTAAAATCAGTCCTCTTAATTAAATATTTATTAATTTATGCTCACCAGTCCTGTGGCGTCCTTATAGTAAAGCTTGATGTAAATGTCTTCGGCCATCAAGTAGAATGGGCAGAAGTAGATACAGAAGAAATAGCCAGCATGGAAACCGTGCCATATCACTGACACAAATAATGCTGCGTGGATCCTGAAATGACATGGACAATATGAATAAGTTTCATTCATATTAGTATTTTATTATATGTATAGATAAAGTGGCTTTTATAACACTTAGGGCTGATTGTTCAATAGTCCGATAATTTTTATCTGAGGAATAATTATGGCAGTTTGAGAGCTTTTGTATAGAAAATATGTCAAACTGTCACATTTATTCTTTCAGATAAAAGTTATATCTACCTAAAAATCAGCCCATATTTGTCATTTAATGGCTTTGTGCACGAATAACACCCTCTTTTGTCAAATATTTTAATAAATAAATGAAACATAGGTGTGACTGTGTGAGTGACTATAAAAATAGATACAGTTTTCGTGGCGCTCAAACCATTCGTGTCCTATCAGTTTCATCACTTTTGTGCTGCAAAGAATGTAGTTAATTTCGTCTTTGATTTAGGTACCTACTTACTTAATGAATTGTATTTTCATAAAATAAAATTTTGATTTTATTTCAAAGATAGCTAATGCAAATAATATACTTAATGATTTTTAAACTTGGAAAATTTTGCTAAATAATAGGAAAAAATACATCATTTACTGGGGTTTTTTTTTAATAAAAGTCCTATTTATTGTGCTTAGATGATTCAGGGCTAGAACTAAAGCGGACTCAAACTGTCGCCCTGAAATATTCCCCGTTTAATCCATACAGGCTCATCATTCCCCTGGATCTGTCAACACCCAGGATAGCGAAGGATCGTCCTCCATTGAACCATACACAACTCAAGGAAGATGCGTACAGTTGCATCAATCTTGTACAACTCCAGCACCCTCATGAGCTATGTATGTGGCACTGAGTCGTAGGCCTTCGTAAGAATTATTTATTATTATTATTATATTATTATTCAAACATGACTTACTTCAAAGGCTTGACAGGGAACCTCTTATAAACAACCATGGCCACCCAGTATTGCACAGCTTTGTTCCATACTTTCATAGAGTCACGTAATGTGACCACAGACTCGCAACCCCATACGTCCATTGACTCCACTGTGTTGAAATCATATTGACAGTTCCTTGCCTCCAGCTCTGACCTGAAAAAATGAAAATTGAGTCAAAATCTGCAAAATATTTTTAAAAGGACATAGTTTGATAGTGGTTGCCTCAACCACATTTACTAGGCCCAATATCAGTCTAGAAAATAGAACATGATAGCCAATGAAAATATTAATTATGCTTGGCAGGCTCTACAATCAAACACCACTCACATTAAGGGGATACATCAATAAACTTTGTGTTTTAAAAAAATCCTATAAAACCAAAAGTATACGGTAAATCATTTGGATTTTCTATTATGTTGTGTTATTTGACTATAATTGTCTACTGCTGTACTAAAACCGAAACATGATTACTTACTTACTTGAAATATCAATAAAAAAAATTGCAAAGTAGCTCCTCGATTTTCCTTTTTATACGATTATACGTAAACAGTTCCTTATTGTGCAGTAAAATTTGCTTTAAATCGAAAATATTTAAATATATTAAAAACTTACTAAGCTAAGAATTGATTTAAGTAAGTATAGCATTTTGTCATAAATCTACATTTAAACGAAGCGCGTTTAGTTCCGGTGCGCGTGAGTCTTCTTCCTCGCGCGTCAAACTAGACAGCCATAACGCCATTTCACACCCAGCGAAACCACCTTCGATGTAAGTGTCCTCTTAAATAGCATTGACCTATTACAACAAACTACATACTAAATTTGTCAAAACAAGTCTCTTCATCAGTTCAATATCCTTACATTTGTTTCAACTTCAAATATCCAACAGTGGGTCCATGCCCTGATCTGTTCCTGCCCTGGACCGGGTATGCTCCAAGCCCAGCAGACGTGCACACACTCTCAGCCAATGTCATTCCAGAGTATATTCGCTGCCTGAATTGCGAAAACAAGGCCCATGGGTATAGCATTCGGTAAACAAAGTTCCTATTGTTGTGGTCTTCTGTTAAAATGTACTGAAACAATTTAAAAACTGTTACTGCTAGTATTGTAGCTTAAGATGCTGAGTAATTAACATTAAGTGAATTTTATTGTTGATGGTGTTAAAAGAATAGTTTCGCCACAGTATAATAAAGTAAGCAGTATTACGTCTTCATACAAAACGGCCGAAACGACACGCTTCGAAATCTCGGTGTACAGACGCATTTTTAAATTACCAACTCGGTTGACAAGGTAAGCATTTGCGTTGGCTAATCATTTTGCCGGACTTGCAAAGTACAGTTACAACCCAAGAGACAGTCAGTGGGAAGCCCTAGTGCGTGTTTATCTACCGAGAGCCCATAGGTAATTATTTCAAGGACACTACTAAGACGCAATCTGCTTACTTTATTATACTGTGGATCAGCTATTTGGGAAATATTTGGGTAAAAATATTATAAAATGAAACATGCTCACCTCTAGAGGCCAAAGGTTAGACAAAGCCAAGTACAGTGAAATATAGAGAGGGGCCATTCTCATTGTGTTGATAGTAAAGCCAAAACAGTCAACATACTTGCTGTAAGGCAGATGGAAGTAGTCATCAAAAGTGCGGTATCTATAGTAGGGGCCTGAAATACAATTTGTGAGTTATTTTTGGGTTTTCCCAGTGATAATCTTATTATGGAAAAAAAATTATTAAGAAAGAAAGAAAGAAAGTAAGTTTTACAAAATGTTTTTTAAATTATCTCGTTGTTTATATGGCACAGAGGTGTATATTGACATGGTGTACTTATAATTAATTAGTAGAGGCAGAGAGAACATTTTCCTTTTCCTGGGTTAGATATTTGTGCAACCAATTAAGAAGCTCAGTCTCTGATTAAGTTTAGATGCTCTTTCCTTCCTACAAACGTATAGCAATAAAATCGCACACCTTGACTTTTCTTTGTTAAGGCAGTTTTTTTTCATGAATCTGTATAAATATTTAAAAAAACACACACACAATTGAAAGTCTACCTCATTACCTTTCTAATGATATCAAATACAGTGTAAAAAATACCCATAAGAGGTTTTACGGCACAAAACCCAACAAACGGGTAAAATTACCCAATTTCGCTTAAGAAATAATGAAAATCTAACTCAAAATTCTTGATCAAATTGTTTATTAATAAGGTGTATTCCCTCCCCTAGCCTTAATCGGTAGCTCTTAATCGGTTTTTCATGGACCGTATTAATTTTACCATGAAATCTTGTGGTATAGCGTTTCACTCCTCTTCAATGGCAAGTTGAAGCTCTCGGAGGCGCGTAGGAGCAGGGCTTCTTGCTCGAACTCTTCTTTTTAGCTCATCCCAGACATGGTCAATCGGATTGAGATCAGGACTACGAGCTGGCCACTCCATCGCGGTGATTCCAACGTCTTCCATGTAGTCGCAAACTGTTCTAGCGACATGCGGTCTCGCGTTGTCGTGCATTAGGAGAAAATCTTCTCCCATAAGCCACGCAAGCGGCCTCACATGTCCTTCGAGCACTTCTTCGACGTATCGTGCAGCCGTCAAACCTCTCGATCTCGGGCCGGTATTCGCTCCAGTGATGAATACAATGTAAGTTTTAGTGTCCAACATTATGCCACCCCAAAACATACACGATCCACCGCCAAAAGCCACACGTTTGCTTATGCAGCATTGTGAAAATCGCTCTGATGACCTTCTGTAGACCCTAGAGCGTCCATCATGACCATGTAATGTCATTCTGCACTCATCAGAGAACATAACAGACCGCCATTGGTCATACGTCCAATTTAAATGTACTGCCAGGGAGGCAAATTGTAGTCGGGCTTGTCGGTGAGCTGTGGTCAATTTGGCACCATTTGCTGGGCGATGTGAAGTCAGCCCTGCTTCACCAAGTCTTCTTCTGACTGTCCACCGACTTATACTGACAATGTGAACTTCTCGAAGCTCTTGTCCCAGTTGAACCGCATTCAGTTGCCGATTTCTTAAAAACCTCGACACAAGAAAGCGGTCATCACGCTCTGATGTTCTTCGTCGCCGGCCAGATCCTGGTCGCCGAATGTAGCCACCGGTCTCTTGAAACCTCTGGTACACACGACGAACAGAGTAGCGGCTCAAATTTAGTCGTAGAGCAACTTCACTTTGATTAAGGCCTGCTTCGAGCAAGGCAATAACTTGAGCGGATTCTGCGGGCGTGGTATCCATATTTTTCCGTATGCTTTCAGTAGAGATGTTATCACGTTGACCTTCGGTATGCAACTGATTAAAATTCCAAAAAAACCGACCCTTTTATACCTGCGGGTAAGGGGTGCAAGTAGTGACAATGCTAACGGGTGAATTTGGGGAATTTGGTGTACGGCTGGTTTCTGTAAGTTACGTGAAGGTCAATGATTTTAATTTTGAGTTTTTTTAAAGCTACGCTTGTATTCTTTAATTTTGCCTAATGATTTGTACCCAATATCTTTAGATTTACGAAAAACAACAGTTATAAACCAAATTACAAGAGGTGTGCGATTTTATTGCTCTCAAGTGTATAATAAAAAATTCGTTGGAAATGTAATGTGCAATAGAATGAAATTGTGCTACTTCAGTTACTTTAATTCACTTTACACTTTATAAAAGCTAATTAGTCAACACTGGAATCCCAGTATTGAAAGCCCTACTTCAAACTAACTACAAGAATAATTATTAGCATTACCTGTTAACAGTCCAATGTAATTGAATGAATAATGGAATAAGTCTTGAAAATCAGGGTTTATTATTTCAAGAAAATCATCATCTTTTGTTTTCACTTCTTTCTGTTCTTTATTTTCATCTTTTTTAGCTTTTCCTACTGCCAGCCATGAGCCATTGATTTCAAATGCAACCCCCACTACTCGAAGAACTATTATCATTTCAATGAGATTTGTCTGTCCTGAAGACAGTGGAAAACCAAACTTATCAGCCAGCCGAAAGAAGAATAGATATCCAAACATTAAAAAGAAAGTTACAATATGACAGTATCTGAAACAAGAATAGTATGCATACAGTTTCTTATATTTTATTTTAGTTAAAAATAATAATAATAGGATTAAGTACCTACCTACTTAGACTTTTTAGGTAAGTATGTCATGCATAGTTGTATGTAATGCAATTAAATTATGCATGACTCATACTTACCTAAAAACTAGTACTACCAACAAAACTACCTATCCATGACATGAGACCGGCAAAATGCCTTACTGTTTGATAATAAAGACTTACCTGACAGTAGCCACTTTTATAGCAATGATACCCAGAAGTGCTGACAATATTGGATGGATAGCGCTGAATCCCGAAACAATGATAATAAGTACAAGGCCGACTATGCTGCCGACCCATTTCTTAGCTTGCACTGTTTTTAGAGCCCGGTAACGAGGCCCTATCCCTACGCTAAACAGAAGCAAGGATAAATATATAATATCATTTTTGTTTTTTGTAAGAAAGGACAACATCTTTCCTAAATGGTTAAGCAGCAAAAGCACAAAATAATACACCCATAAAGCCGGAAATCTTGAAATCTAGCACAAACAACGCACGCACACAAACAACAACCCAACGTCAATGTCAGACTGTCAGACCTGTCAGTCAGTATGTCAGTAACTGTGATGTCAGTGTCAGTCAACCAACAACAACAACCAAACAAACCACAGAGCATGTAACTTTACTTAACTTTGAAAATAAAGTATTTTATTTCAATATACTTAAAAATAAGCTAAAATAACTTAAAAATATAATATCTTAAACTAAAACTAATAAAAAACTAAAATATGGCGTCGAAAAATTCCTCCGCATCGCTGTCGACTGGTAGAGTACCCAAGAGACTGGCGGCATTGCCACGTTGTATGGCAATGCTAATCCTCTGGCCAAGGTAAAAGCCAGCCCTTGGGTCACGGGAAGTGTCAACAAGCCGTTTGGAGATTTCCTTAAACAAACTATGAGCACTCGGACCCCACGGCCCAAGGGTTTCAACCCCAAACGGCTCAAAAATATAATTACCGATAAGGTTATTATACTTCCGCCGCTTGAGGTTTTCCGCAGCCGCAGCAGCAGTGCCAGCACAGCACGCCGAGCCCGGAAGATGGGATGGCGCAAGAGTATCGACACAAGTTGCGTCCCACACTAAAGGCCTTCCCACCTTCCAAGGAAATAATGACATGCCGTCCGGTCTCTTGCCATCGTCGCGTGCCAAGCCATTGGGTTCTAATACAGCTGGAACGCCGACGGTGACAAGGGCTCGTCGGATGATGTCATTGATGTTAGCGTGCCGCGCTAAGCGACCCGCACTTCGGCTGCAAGACAGGCCGTGGTGTCCGAGGCTGCTGACAACTTCGCCACAGTGACAGCGATGAGGAGAACACGAAGGAGCTCCAAGTCGCAGGGAAGCAGCGAGGCGGAAAGTAGGACTGACAATATAATTATGTATCGTCAGTTTGTGACCGCTTTACGATTTCAAATATTATTCTTAATATTATCCTATTATGATTCTGCCAAAGTGGCCGTTTTAGCCCCCCTGAACCAATCCACAGAATGACAGAACACTAGAACATTCTTCAATGATGTACTCCACAGATAACTTTAGATAAGATGTACTGAAAACAGACTCAAATATATGGTGTCCACGGGGAGGTACAATGCCAATTTATCCCGCTAGGAGTCACGTCGTCGCTGATGCTGTTTACCAGTCCAACAACATTTTAGGGGGGGAGATAATGCTCGATTTTTGCGACCTAGAAGTTTAACACACGGCTGTCTCGCCAGTTTCTTTTTCTTGAACTTAGCTTGACACTCTGTCGCGCGTGTAGATACCTGGAGAATGTCGAAATTCACCGCTAGTGAGGTCGTAGTGAGGTTGAATCGATTAACACAAAATAGAAGATTTTAAAGAAGGAACTTACGAATGAACATGTGTGTGGAATGACGAAGCTTTCGAGCATTGAGTTCATTTCTGAACGTAGTTTTTATTTTGCCGAGTCAAACTGTCAACGTCAAGTTATGAAGTGTCAATCAGCTGTCATTAACATTATTGATTACTTCGTGTCCAGATTTCTCTTCAACGAAAAATACAAAATAATCAATGGAATACATGTTTTTATTCCCATGAAACAGATGTTATGCTAGTAAAGATGGATGAAGAGGACAAGAAGTCAATAATACAGAGCCTTAACATAAGGATAGGTCCTAATATAAATGATTTGGCAAATGCTTTAGAATTACAAAGTGAATTAAAGATCAAGCGGGATAAACTTCAAAGTAGTGTAAGCACAGAACACTTTATTTAATATATTTTTGCTAGCTACTATTCCAGCTTTTATTAATACTTCCAGCTACATAAATGCACCAGTTCTATTTTTTCCAGTAAGTATTTACATAGTAATTTAAATAATTTTAAGTCTTATTTTACTTTATTTTAGCTTACTGTAGCCAATAATGAAGTGCCAACAAAACTGGCAGCAGCTTTGGAGAAGGCCGAATTGAATTCCGATCAAATAGACAAGTTAAAAACTAGAAGTGAAGAGTTGAAAAAGAAAGTTGAAACATTCCTGAATAAAACGGAACCACTGAGATATGAGGTTGATAGTCGGTTTACTGCAATCAACAAGTTGGAAGAAGTATTAGTTTACTTAAGATCCTTTGAGAAAATTGATGAATTGAGGTTTGTATGGACATAATTAGAGGTTTACAGCTGAATACAATAATAGATTATGAATGGTGACCTCTCACTAGCTCTTCGCCTACAGGTTGGTCCCCATGGATCTCATACGTTCCTTGAAACTTTAACACTCCCTCCACCTCCTTTAACATAAGTTTTTGAAAATTAATAACAACAATCTTTATTATTTACCAGTATTTGTGCCAAGTTTCAAGTTTTTAAACCAAAGTAGGTAGGTACTTCATTTTAAATACTTCCATGATTCCTGTACCATTGCATGCACTGCACCCATCAGCACAATGTTTTCGATTCTTTATGTTGCTTACTTTAAACCGGGAATTTTCACACCAAAAATAAAAGTTGAGTTAAGTACTTAGTTTGATGTAAGTACAGAATGTGTGATGACGGCTTTGTGAATGGTCTTGTTACATCATGTATTTTAAAATTGTTGTAAGTACTGCAATGTTATCATATAACTGGCAGTTGCTAAGATTGTGATATTTTCTTTTTAATATTCTAGTCGTCAAATGAAACAGACCAATGATGATGAGCAATTGGTTTTGCTGTATGGTGAGCTCAGAAAGATGTGTGGCCTGTACCAAAAGGGTCACAGGGCCACCTATGTAAAGGAATATACACACTACTGGCATAATGTGCTCAAAGAAAAACTTACCAAGTAAGTAATACTTGTTACTGATTTTGTATTTACAACAACTAATAGTAGGTACATGTACACTAAATACAATGGAATATAATAAACAGGAAATATGAGTTATCAATAGGAGAAAAACAGGAAATATTAAGTGAAAAGATACTTCATATTTCTAAAGAAATTTAATTGTTGGTGACTATGTATTTTTAAAATAACAACTAACTAATTTAGCAAATTCTTAGTGCTAAAAAAAACATGGCCAGAATAAGAATAAAATGAAAATAGAATAAGAGTAGAATAAGAATAAAAACGAAGGCCCATTGAACTTCTTTCCATTTTGAAGTGACTCAGTCTGTCTGTTTTTGTAAGGAAAAGCAATTTATCTGCACATGTCTCAATGCTATTTTCTCTTTCAGACATTATGAAGATGTACTAAAGTTGCTCAAATGGCCATTCTCAGCTCCAGCAGAAAGCCAGCCAGCACCTAAAGAGGTGATAGTGAAGTTTAGCAGTTTTACTAAGTATCTGTTCCTAATTGAAGAACCTGAAGATCTTATGAACAGTAATGTTACTGATGATGTATGGCAAGGTGAGCAGACTTTTGATAAAAGTTTACTAGAATATTGCTATACTTACTAAATACATATTTGCCAAATAAGGCCAACTTAGGATCTTTTGATCCAGTATCATTTCACAACCAAACAAATACCTAAGTATTTGGGATTTTTCAGAATCATCATATCAGATTATTATCAGCTTATGGGAACACAAACTCAATGTCATACATGAACCGAATTTTATTTAGGACCTTTTTATTACAAATCATCAATTAAAAATCAACATAAACTACAGAACACTAAAGTAGATAATTGAATAAGTTGCAATAGGTACATGTAAAATATTTAAGGCGAAATGGGTCCCAAAGAAGATATTTTAACGCATTTCGGCTGCACGCAAAATCGATTTTTGTCCTTAAAAACTAAAAATTCGCGTTATTCTTTTTTATGATTAGAAAAGTTTAAGATTTTTTTGTTTCATACAAAAAAATCGCAGTTTCCTCAAAATTAGCACTATAAGCTCCGTTTCGCCATACAAATGCTGCAAACCCCGTTACGATGCTATTTCGCCTGAAGATAGAAGAAGTGTATTCAAGAGTATGTAGTAATATATAAGTAACTAGCTTTTGCCCGCGGCTTCGCCCGCGTGGATGTCGGAAAATATCCCACGGGAACGTACTACCGGGATTAAAAGTACCCCAAGTGTTAATCCAAGTAAGCCGACGTTCGCACGGACGTAAAAATATCGCGGCGGGATTTTATCGCGCACTGGATTTTCAACTCTCGGTTTTGAGCCGATCTTCGAGAATCCAACGTAACAACAACAGAGTGCATCCCAGCGCGACGAAAACATTGGATTTGTAACTCTCAGCGCTAAGCAGAGCGTTGAAAATGCAGTGCGCTAAAAAAATCGCCGCGATATTTTTACGCCCGTGCGAACGTCGTCTAGACAATATCATCTCGCACTGCTTTATAGTACTCGAGGAGCGGCGAGCAGATTGATGTCTGATTGCTGGAGGATAATAAATCTTAAAACCAAACAATAGTAAACGGAAAATTACCAACTCGCATGCTTTTGAAAGCAACTTTAAAGCGAAAATATAAATCCTCTTTATTCCCTATCCTGTGGGAAGTAAAAAAATATTAAGACTAAATGTTAGTTCAAGATACGAACTACCCAATCTTAAACCTCTTAAAAAGAGGTAAGTACTTACACAAACATTTTAACAGTGTTTGTGAATTTTAGTTTACCCCCTAGGGGATGATTTTTTCATAAATCAAACCTATCAATTTGAATTTTTATATAACTAACTTAAGAAATGCTGGGATTCTTATAAAACTTTCATCCCCTTTATCACACCAACTGTAGGGTTATTTTTGAGACAAAAAGTAGCATAAGTCCTTCCCTAGGGATACCACCCTAAAGCCTTGCCAAATTAAGGCGTGAAAAGGTTACAGACAGACAGACAGAGTTACTTTCGAATTTATAATATCAGTGGATGTATAAGTATGGATGTATAAGCTGATCTCGTATTGTATAGGAACCTGTTTCCTTACAATGAGAGGTCAATGTAAACTGGAATTGTATAGCTTGATGTGTAGCCGTGTGTACCGCCGCCCGCTATATCTCTGCATTTTAAATCTGTAATATCTTCGAAATATTCAATTAAATTACATGCTGTAAAGGGCCATATTGATCTATAGTAAATGCACAATGTATTTGAGGTACTTAATTGGATAAGGATTAATGCTGTATTGCTTAAAATTGCTTCTTAAATAAGCCATTATTTCTCGTAAAAAGTAAAGGATAAAAAATGGTTATTGTGGGTTATCCCTAAGAGATAGACATATACCATCGCGGACTTTTTTGCAGACCTTTTTAAGGTGTACAATACTGTAGTACATTATTTTGATCTGTCTCGTAGGTTTCAGCCAGCGTTTGCAATGTAAGCGCAAAAAAATGTGTTTATTTACGACATCACATTAGAAACCTCTAAAATTATTAGTGTTTCTCTACAATATTATGCATGCATTATACATGAAAACCTTCCTCTTGAATCACTCTATCTATTAAAAGAAACTGCATCAAAATCCGTTACGTGGTTTTAAAGATCTAAGCATACATAGGGACAGACAGACAGCTGAGCGACTTTGTTTTATAATATGTAGTGATGATATAATCTTCTTATTGTATCGACAGAAAAAGGCCCATGTCTTCCAGTTAGAGTTCTACTGCGGCCCCTTAAAAAGAGGTTTCAATTCCATTTCACGGGCAGTCGTCAAACGGCGCGTATTGATCGACCGGAGTGGTTCCTTACACAGACACTCACTTGGATTAAACACCATCAGGGTTTTGTGAAGACCCATGTTCAACCGATTGCTGATAAGCTGGAGCTAAAGCATGTTAGGGCAGTGGTATGTATGCAGTTGTTTATTCAACGTGTTTTCTGAATTATATCGTAGATTGTGAATAACTCAGAATGTATACAGACTAAAAATATTACCTTATATACCTACCTTACCTACCTTATATACCTTATATTACCTTCTTGCTAGCTTGACACATGCCAAAGAATTTACTTCAAAATTTTATTATCTGTATGTCGCAGTCAACTAGATTAACTAGCCGTTTAGTTAACAGCCTAGCCTTTTAACTAAACGGTGCCGTTCAACTAGCGGCCTGAATGATATTCAATGGCTAGATAATTTGAGTAGTTCTACATTTGACAGATCTACATCTACAACAGCACCCCCAAGCGGGATAAATTGCGAGAATCGTATTACGATAAAAAATTTATGAGCGGGAATTGTACATACCCATCTCTTTTACTCTAAATTATGATACGTAATACTTTCTTGTCTTTGAATTAATATAATACCTATGACATTTCATTTTAATCGTATGTACTAAATCTCCATGGAAACTAAATACAATACGTACCTCTGTGGTTTGGATTAATAGGGAGATTTAGTTTATTGATTGACAATAATTTAATAGTTCTTTTGACAGGTCTCCATCTACAACAGCGCCCCAAGCGGGATAAATTGCGAGAATCTTTGCTATTATAGGTTAGGTTGGAACTGTGACCAACCACGCGCGAGCCGAGTCGGTCACAGTAACTAAGCCGGGGCACCCCGACGAAATGGGTTAGGTTAGGTTAGAACTTTGAACAAACGCGCGCGAGCCGAGCGAGTGATACTTCCAAAGACTAGGCTGTTGACTAAACGGCTAATTAAGCTAGTTGGCTGCGACGTTGCGTAGTTTAGTTCTTCTAGAATTTATTCCGGAAGGTTTATCTATATAAATAAAAATAGAAGTCCTGACTGACTGATTGACTGACTCATCAACGCCCAGCCCAAACCCTTCGACCTAGAAAGCTGAAATTTTGCACAGATGTTCCCTGTATAATGTAGACAAGGAATAAGGAAGGATTATCTGGTAGCACGTTCCTGTGGGATATTTCCCATCCTCCACGCGGGCGAAGCCGCGGGCAAAAGCTAGTGTATAATAAACATACATAATAAAATTAAACTTACATATTATAAAGAAATCTCGATAGTAATAGTCACTAGTACTCGTACTTACATTATATAGCCTGGCCCGCCTGGCCTGCAAACTATAACTTTCTGGTACTAACGAAAACCGTCATAATTTCCGAAGTGGGTCTGAAACAATTAATCCTTTTCAGGACGAATTCAATGCTGGTCTGATAGCACTGGCCGCCGAGAGACTTCATACAGTGCTAGCATTGTATCACTCGCATGGCTCTAAAGGCGAAATAGTCGACGTCGACGCGGCTTTCGCTCACGCCGTGGACGAAACTCTAGGCTTTCAAAGAGAGCTGGTGGAGGTCACGGGCAAAGATAGCAATAGTGTACTCTCTGTTTTGACCAAAGTGGAGACGTTTTTGCGGTGGCAGACTGTGGAAAAGAAATGTAAGTTAAATATTTATGAAATGTTGTTTGTTGTACTTACTGAGCTAACCAGCTGTGAAGGAAACTGACAAATAGTCCGAGAAGACATGTGCCAACCAAAGAGCAGTGGGTCCTTTGACAATCGTTACGGGTCGTCAGAAGCCCGAAAGTCTGACAACCAGTCTTACCAAAGGGTTTCGTATTACCCAGTTACTGGGTTGTGGAGGTCAGATAGGCAGTCGCTCCATGTAAAATACTGGTTGCATCCGGTTAGACCCCAAACCCGACCCCAACATAGTTGGGAAAAGGCTAGGCAGATTGATTGTAGGCTGATTATGATACTGGCCGTAGGCTCTATCTTTGCAACGTCGACGATTGCTGCGACAATGACTGAACCTATAAAGTGAAAAAAAAGTACTCTTTCTCTTCTTCTTTTTCTTTTTTTCTTTTTTTTTCATTTTTTTTTTTTAGTTCTCTCGTAGTAGTAATCTTTACTTATACGTGAATTTCCCTATAGATGCATTAGCGAAGATGGACGAGAGCCTAGAATGTCCCCAGTGGAGCGAGGGGGTGGGGTCAGGCGCGGGCGCGGCGACGGGCGCGGCGCTGTGGATCCCGCGCGCCGCTGATTGGTTCGTCACGCTGCTGCGGACTATTGAGGACAGATACAAGCTGCTACCACAGCCGGGGCATAGGTCAGTCTTAAAAGAAGTAAAAGAAAAAGTTCTACTAGTGTTTATGAATAGAAACTTAGAATGAAAGAAAATACATTTATTAACTTGCTTAATTTTTTTTTTTATACTTTTCTCGGATGACAACTGAAGCAAGCTGTCTCACGTGACGGATAATTTTGACTTTTATGGTGAAAATACCACATGCCTGTAGTTAGTACAAAATAATACAAGTAGTTGACATGCCGTGTGCCATAACAAATTCTGATTGGTCAATGTCACAATCACAATGGTACCGCCTACAGGCATGTGTATTTTCGCCCTAAGAAACAAGTAAGATCGTCTAGCTAGCTCTAAGGACATTAATTGAAATAACTATAAAAAAAATGTGCAAAAAAAATCACCCTTTTTGGGCAAACTAGGCCCCGTTAGGGATTAATTTTCAAAAATCCTTCCTTAGTGTTCACTTTTGCTACAAAAGGAACTCTTGTACAAAGTGACCCAGCGGTTTAGGCCGTTCGTACATTACGATACTTGCAGGTGACGATACCTATGTATACGATACTTACCATACATATATATGTATGTGAGATACTCCTCGGCGACTCATGGTTGGTATTGACGTAGGATATTAGTCGTCTGAAAGTAATGTAATGTAAGAACAGTCTTATTAGGCTGTTCGTTGTCTGTCAGTGAATTGATTAATTTAAGATTTTCATTACTGGATATTTACTTGGAATTCTGATGTCTTATACTGAAAAGGAAAGATTAAAATGATAAAATATTAAACGGTATATTTCCTTGTAGACTAAACTTCCTGGAGCTTCAACTAGAGCTGGTGGAAGAATGGCGCATCCGCCTGACTCAACTGCTGAGCGCGGCCCTCGACAATCTTCACGTGGACTCCTTCCTATCTCCCGACGCGGGGTCACATCCCGTGACAGCCGTCATCAACGCTGCCCATCATACGAGGACTGTTTTGCTTCAGTGGGCTCATTCTTTGGTAAGCTTAGAAGAAGATAGATTTTTTCGACAAGTTTTGTTTTAATCTGGCATTTTTAATGGGTGCTAAATGCAAAATGAAGGTATCTACTAGCTGTGTTGTAGAGTTAAGTACAGGCTAAGTGTATGCATTTTCAAATGGTGCATTTTAGCATGGTAATAGCGGTCACTGATTGACCATTCTACATTTATTTACGGATTCTTGGAAATAAACAGATTAAAAGTCCGTTAACATCCTAAATCAATATCTATCGTTGTGATTAACAATTTTCACTAAAGGAAAACGATACGTAGTTGGATTCATACGAAGAGATTATAGAAAACGTTTATTGAACGCTATAATATTGCCAAGCTAAAACGCCATAGGGATTATGTATTTTTTTTCATTTTAAACTCAAAAAATATTCAAAATCAAAAGTCATTTATTCAAAGCACTTTTCGAACGTTAAAGTTACATAAGACAGCCCCCAAAACACCCGCCCTTCACTACTATCTAGTGCTTTAGCTGCGAAGAAGAAGTGGTAAAACAAACTCCCCAGCAGCATTGTATTTGTTTGCAAATACTTAGTGCAAACAATATTATAAAAAGTGTAAAAGCTTAAAAAAATGCTAAGTTATAAACGTTTTAAAACTGAAAGACAAAGATGGCACTATCACTAAAGTGACGTCACGACTATGTAACTTCGTACTAGTCCCATTATATTGTCCGTACCCTACGAATAAGTACTTATAAGTCCGTACCGCGCGACTAGGACGGGAATGATCCCTTGCAAAAACGTATAAAGCGTGCAGCTTCTCCATATTTCAATTTACTATGTCTTCTTTGATAAATGTTTTTTTTTAGTAACCATAATTGTCCCACTGTTGGGCAAAGGCCTCTTCTTTGAAATTACTTAAACTTCTTTGAAATTAATTACTTCGAACATTTCCAATATAGTCCATTTTTTATGAACTACCCTTCCAATCCAACCTACATTAAGCGACTGAACCTATTCCTTTATATTTCGACAGCATTACCTCCAACTCCACTTCTACCGGCGTCAGTTCCTGAACTTCACGCAGCAGCAGCATCAGGACGAAGAGTTCAGTGAGGACACCTCCGACACTGAGTATACTGACTCTGATGAAACACCCGTTAAGAGGCAGAAAGGTAAGAAACACTATTCACCGAAAGAAAGACGGAGGGGTAAGAAATCAAGTGTTTTTTGACTTTCAAATCAAAGACGAACATTTTTTTCACGAGCGCACGTCTGCCAAAGCAATTCAAACCTAATATCAATGACATAAAAGCCACATGAGGCGCACTCGTGATTTGCGAAGACTATAGACAACACTTGTGATTTCTTTGCCACAAAAAATAAAATAGTTTAATACTAATTTTACAGATATCACTGCGCAAGCGCTGTCATTAATGGAAGTGGAACTGCAAGCCAAACACTTGGCGCTTAGTGAGGTGTCTAGGAGGAATTCACTGGTGCCTGACTTGAACCAGTATGATATAGTAAGTATTCAAAACTATACTCTATACATACGTGCCGTTTTGCATCCTAGACCATCACACCGAAAAACTTCTTCCATGGCACCAACATCGTAATCGTACAAAAATCATACATTTACGTCGAGTAGTTATTGAAGTTTTTTGGTTTTTACTTCTCCATGGGACCAACATCGTAATCGAGAAAAAATTATCAGCTGTCCTGTACAAAGCTTCAATACCTAATCGACACAAATGTATGGAACGGGTGATATTTTTTTTCTCAATTACGATGTTGATCCCATGGAGAAAGTTGTCCAGTGTACCACAACCTTTAATTTGACCACACCTTTCTGATACACCCTATATAACACAGTACAAAAAAAACAAAATACAAAAACATTTATTTCAACTAAACCTAGTACTAACTAGGTATACGGGCTGGTATCCGCAACTCCACGTCAATGCTCGTATTTTGCGTATGGTCGTTAGTACTAACTAACTATAGGCCGACCGTTTAACTCGCGTATCGCCTGCGCGGTAAGAAGGGAGCGAGGGGAGATGTTAGCGGATGGGTGAAAGGGGTGCGCGGAGCAGAGAGCTGCTCCGCGCACCCCGCGCGCGAATGTTATTTGTCCCTACACGTTCACTTTAAGCTCAATTACAAATTATTATGCCAATAGCTTTAGAGGGGATCTCATGTGACGGACAGAATGAGTGATAGTTCAGTTTCTGCATAGGATCATAATCCTATTAATACATACCAACCGAACCGGTGCGTCATAGCAAGGAGTAGAAGCATAACATTTTCGGCAGATGTGTACTGAGATGAATCGTGTTAAAGAACTAAAATGTCCCTTTCCCCTCTAGACGTCACCAATAGTAAACCTAGCGGTGACAGATCCCCTCTCCGGTGAAGACGAGGCTGAAGAGGCGGGCGTGTTCGCTGAGGCGCCGGCTTTACTAGCGAGGTTACGAGACAGCGGCCTTGCTTCACTCGCAGAACATATACTACTTGAGTTCAAGGCCGGGTTGAAGGACTATAAGAGACAGAAGTAAGTTGTACAAACCACGGTGTGACAGATCCTTGGTGAAGACGATGCTGAAGAGGAGAACATAGAAGAGAACATAAGGTGTTATAAAAACCGGCCAAGTGCGAGTCGGACTCGCGCACGAAGGGTTCCGTACCATTATCTATAAAAACGGCAAAAAAAATCACGTTTGTTGTATGACACCCATGTATTTTATTCTGTTTTTTAGTGTTCGTTGTTATAGCGGCAATAGAAATACATCATCTGTGAAAATTTCATTTGACTAACTATAGGTAACGGTTCATGAGATACAGCCTGGTCACAGACGGACAGCGGAGTCTTAGTATTAGGGTCCCGTTTTACCCTTGTGATACGGAACCCTAAAAAATAACATTAAAAACTTTATGAGGTGCTTTAGTTAGACCATCGAACTGAATAACTTGACCATTAAAAAATCGCCAGTGACAATCCATTCAAAATACGCTGCGGGAAAAAATCGTCCGTGATAATCTAGCCCAGCAATACTTTGCCTCTCCTGTGAATCGAACCCAGGAGCAGTACCACTTGTGACCGCTACACTAAAGAGGCTTCAACAATTTCATTTTACCAACCAGATGGCACGGCCTCCTGATCGTAGAAGAGATGGCGCTCTGTGTATCGTCGACTCTGTGTCGGCCGCTGTCGGCTCTGTGCGCGCGCCTGTCGGTGGCAGCACAACGGTTAGCGCCCACGCTTACCACGCGCCTGCGGGCGCATCTCGCTGATATCGTTGATACCTACATCTTTGAGGTAAGTCCTAATCTATATACGGTATGGTGCTATGGAACATGTGTAATAAATTAAATATTCAATTAAAACCCATAAACTAAAAAAGCAAATTTTTCAAACAAAATAAATATCAAAATAAATTCAGTAAAAGAGATCACTCTGTTTAGACAACCGAGCTGGCCACCTGCGGTGCACCATAGTGCCCAATCCATTGTTCGTCGAACATGGTTTTTTTTGTTTGCACACATTTTCAAGGAGTCAAATTCATTCACTCATTGACCTAGTGTTCCAATTCTACAGAATGTTTTTTATTCAAAATTAAAACTACTTTTTGACCTAATTACTGCACATATGTGAGCTCCATACCGTATATAAAAATGAATACTTATTTCCCATCGCATCACGCGTCTACGGATGGAACAATTTCGCTAATTCTTTTTTTTGTTGTGTTTTTAATATTGTCAGGAGAAGGTTCATAAGAAAGAAAAAAATAAGAAAATTTCGCAGAACATTTTCAGAAAACTTTACGACTATTTTTACTTCAACGTGTGTCGGGTCAGCCAGTCCTATTATAAATGTAAATATTGCGATGTTTAAACAGGCGCAAATTAAATTAGCTAGAGAAGCTCCGCAGATGTGATGGGTATCGATATTAACTCAGAATATTGTTATGACACAGATTAATACAGATGGGACACTCCGCAAAATCATTTAAATAAAAAGCGACTTGCTACGACACAATAAAGTGCAATTCAGTGCGCAGAATGCTAATTATCTACAGTTATATTCATCTACACATTGCCTCTCTTTCTATCGCGTAACTCTTATACCTTCGGTGCGCGGCATTTCTACTGAATTGGCCCTGTGGACGGGCCCCGCCGTGTACCTACTTGTAGCTTCATACCTAAACTGCGGAGTGTCCTATCTGTATTAATCTGTGGTTATGTTTAAGTTGTTGTACGCAAATTACACGTGTATGTATGTATTAACTTTCTTCCGTAGGAGATAGTGCTTGAGAATTGGTTCAACACAGGAGGCACGATGCAGTTCACGCACGACGTCAAACGTAACCTCGTGCCCGCGTTCGCACCACCTAACAAAGTTGCGTCGCAAGTCTACCAGTTACCCAGGTCAGTCTTAAAAAACTATTACATCAGAATAAAATATAATGACTGTAATAAAACACATTGGCAGCAGTTTATTACAACACTATAACAATATTGCTTTTATTTGTCAGTCAATCAATTTGCCTGTAAAGTCCCAAATAAAAGGACCGTGATGTTTGGCAAGCATTTTTAGTTCCCGTTTCAAAAGCGGAAGTTGTTTTTTGTTCCGGTGTCACTACCCTTTTTGTCAGATTCAATTCAATTAGGCACATTTGTATTTTGATGTCAGTCTAGGTGAACTTAAGCAATAGACTTGAATTGTTTTGTTTTATTTTATTGGACTTAAGTTTTACCTGTACCACAATTAATCTGCCTAGCCTTTTCCCAACTATGTTGGGGTCGGCTTCCAGTGTAACCGGATGCAGCTAAATACCAGTACCTATTTTACATGGAGCGACTGTATCTAACCTCTACAACCCAGTTACTGGGTAATACGATACTCCTTGGTAAGACTGGTTGTCAGACTTTCGGGCTTCTGACGACCCGTAAATACGACTGTCAAAGATCCACGAATAATTCAATTAAAATGTATTCCAACTTTTCATACCATCGATTTTTATTAAGTGACAGCTGTCTACGTTATCGGTTCTCATTCCTGTGTGGCGATTGTATTGGTACCTATGGCCTACAGTTAGCCGACGTTCGCACGGACGTAATAATATCGCGGCGATTTTTTTTCGCGTACTGGATTTTCAACGCTCTGCTTAGCGCCGAGAGTTGAAAATCCAGTGCGCGATAAAATCCCGCCGCGATATTTTTACGTCCGTGCGAACGTCGGCTTAGGCAATGGATCTGGGGGTTTTTGCAAAATGAAATGAAAAAAAAAATTGCGAGACAACTTTTTAACGTCTATGTAGATAGTTGACAAAATATTTTCATCCGAAACAGACTTCTCGAGGCCTGCAAACTCCTAAACCTGGATTACGACGACGCTCGTCGTCTGCGCGCTATCCTCACGAAGCAACCAGCTGCCGTCGACCAAGCTCTCGACAACCACAACATCCGCTACATACAACCAGTACAAGCCCTTCAAATCCTGAACCAGAGAACTGACCTCAGTGATAGTACCAGTCCGTCGTCAGTCATGGAGCTATTCTGAAGTTATGAGGGAGGAGGCGTTTAAACAACTTGCCATTGACTTTTGAAAAAGTTTGTAGAGCGTCGTCTCTGTCACTCATACCGGTGTGTCTCTTTCTAGCTCGATGTGTCATTGTAACGCTCGGGTAACTACTGCACATTGGTATGCAATGGCATGATAAGGAAGGCCGGCTGTTGATGTTGTCGTGTAACTGAGGTTATCGTTCTACAAAAAAAATGCCAAAAAAGGTGATGCAAAAAAACATTTCTTTTCGGGTCACCAAAAATAATAATAATAAGAATAGTTTTATTTTTTCAAAAGTATACAGACATTTTAAATAATATGGAAATTTTTAATAATACACTGTATTCTATGATTACTGATCAAATATTGAACATCTGTGTCTGAACTGGACATAAAATAAAATAACAGTACTTATTTCAGACACCAGCGCTTTTTCCCAGTTGTAGGCTACACAATACACTAAGGCCATTCTCACATTACGATGCTTACAGACGACTAGTATCCTACGTGAGTCTCGAAGATGAGTCGCCGAGGAGTATCTCACATTTGCATGGTGATTCGCACACTTCGCTACCGGTATCCAACGTGTCCGCG
Organism: Cosmia trapezina; assembly: GCA_905163495.3. Lineage (NCBI taxonomy): Eukaryota > Metazoa > Arthropoda > Insecta > Lepidoptera > Noctuidae > Cosmia > Cosmia trapezina. The sequence continues at coordinate 11,910,911 of LR991030.1, forward strand.
TCTCGCGATACCCGGCATGTCGTCGCCCACGCGAAGAAATAGAAAAATATCCATGTCTGTATAACTTTAAATTGCCAGAGTATATCAGAAAAGATACGACTGAGAAGGTCTGGGGAAAAATTGGAAATAACTAGTATTTTCTTTTATTCTGTTTCGTCTTCTATTTCTAAAAAAATAAAGATACACTGCAAGTGCTTCGTCACTGGAATCACTCGACGTAATTAATAAAAACGTCTTATCGGTGTGTGCTACAAATGCAAAAGATGAAATTTTCTTTGTTTTCAGTAGCGAAATGCACGAACATCGAGTAGCGAAAACTATTTTATTGGTATGGAACTGCAGTATCGTCTCTTTAACTTTGTTTGTTTGTTATCTACGAGTATACACATCTATAATACATTCGATCAAAGATAAAACTAATACTATAAATGGCAAAGTGAGTTTGTTACGCTTTCACGCTAAAACGGCTTAACGAATTTGGATAAAATTTGGCACATGGGTAGACCACGACTTGAGTTAGGGTATAGGATACTTCTTATCCCAGTAGTTCGTTCCCGTGGGAGAATATCCTTTACAGTTACACGGCAACCATCTTTCAAATTCCTATTTGCATCGATTAATTTGCATAACTTTTAGCAGTCATAAAATTGTGCTCATGTTTTGAATACACTAGCCTCTTCCGCCTACGATATAGGAACTAAAGTATCGAAATCCTGTGACCTAGATATATTTGCTAATACATAATATATTTATTTGAACACCACTATTCAGTTAGAATATCAATCGGAACGCGGTTACAACGAAGGTCACAGGTATTTAGTACTCTAAAGACTTCTAAATATTTCCGCGTCATATGATCCTTAAAATATGCCTCTCACATTTAATCGTTTGTAGAAACCACACGCGTAGCTATTATTTTTTAAATTTAGAAGTGGCCAAGTCGGTGGCTGTGTATTCTGTAATGCTGAACGGAAGGACTTATTGATTAGCCGGATAAGGATTACCGGCTCGCGGATGGTAAACGAAACACAATAGAAGTTTTATTGTTATCTATACTAATATTATAAAGAGGTAAAATTTGTTTGTAAGTTTGTAAGTTTGTAAGTTTGTATGTTTGTAAGTTTGTATGTAGGGGGTAATCTCCGAAACTAATGATCCAATTCTAAAAATTTTTTCACTGGTAGAAAGCTACATTATTCCTGAGTGCTATAGGCTATAAATTATATTTATATCATGCATATTAGCCGAGCTATCACAATTTTTGTCTAACAAGTCGGAAAGAAATACGTCTTTAAACAGACTTTTTTGCATGCGCTGCCTAAACGGTTGTTTAAAATTGAAAACAATGTATGGCAGTCTGGTCCGTCTTAAATAATTCTACAAAAAAGTCCGCGACACCATATTTCTATCTTTTATATTTTACCTTTTATACATCTTTTATTGTTTTAAAAAAGTATTTTTTAGACATACTTACGTTTGGATAATTATTTAAACAACAACACATTAATCCTTATCAAAATAAGTTATTTTATGATCACAAGGACATCATGGAGATAAGATTTGGCCTTTACAGTATGGCAATTGGTCGTACAGTTTCGGAAATAATATAAAATTACTAAAACGCTTCATACCGTTCGCTCTTGAGCAAACATGTTTAGTGCGGACGTTTTATCAATTTTAACTATAGATGGCGTTGTGCAAATAAGTAATTTTTCTGAATTGCGAGATTTATTATTTCAATAATGTCGGTGGAATACAACGGAAGAGTTTGTTTTTTTGTTAGTTTGTTTGAACGCGCTATCTCTGGAACTACCCCAGTCGGATTTGAAAAAAATCTTTGAGGAGTTTTTGAGGAGGGCTATTTATTATTATTATTATTTAACATCACGCTAGGGCCCTTAGGAGCCGAGCCCGAAGTAATAGAGCGGGCAGGCGATGCAGAAGGATATAGGCTATTTAACATCACGCTAGGACCCTTAGAAGCCGAGCGCGAAGTAATAGCGCGGGCTGGCGATGCGGAAGGATATAGGCTATTTAACATCACGCTAGGGCCCTTAGAAGCCGAGCGCGGAGTAATAGCGCGGGCGAGCGATGCGGAAGGATATAGGATATTTAACATCACGCTAGGGCCCTTAGGAGCCGAGCAAAAATAAAAAATGTCAGAAAGGATGCTAAGCGCAAACGAAGTAATAGCGCGGGCAGTCGTTGCGATGCGATGCGTGGGGGTTAGTGGGTGCGGGGGGGGACAAGAAATTTTACGCGGACGAAGTCGCGGGCAGAAGCTAGTGACGTATATAGACGTGAACCGCTATGTATATGGTCTATACGATTTTAATCCCGTGATTTCGGATAATGATAATTTTCAGACTAGACCAAAGCTATTATTATGTTCACGGCATATTATCCGCATTTGTTCATCTACAGACTAAGATATAGGAAAGTAGCGATGGATCTGCCAATACTATGATTTTTTTTTTGTTTTAAGTTTTATTGCAGCGCCCGCGAAATTCGAATTTTCTTACGTTTTTTTTGTAATTTGCAAGTTAATATTAGGTTGTATGTTGATCAAAATATGTTTCACTACCGTAACAAGTATGTATTACTAATTACTGATTCTAATATGTTTATAATTATGTACAGACGCCAGCAGGTCAAGCCACCCGAAACTGTCAAATTTTCCCAATCAACCTTGAACCTAATACTTTAGCGATAAAGATGAAAATCTATTAAAGAAATTTTACAGATTTTAATAGCTTGATGTGCTGGCGACTGTACATACATATTTCTTACGGTCGTGAATCATACTTTAATCAACATACAACCTAACCTACCCTGGCGCTTCTCCCGTAATACGAAACGACTATACGATTCAAACAGTGAACCGTACATAGCCATCGACTTTTTCCTTAATATGCCTCGATAATTTTGTACCTACCAAAAATCATGCTTATTCAACACTGAACATTAAAATCATTAAAGTAACTTATTGATTCGACGGCATTAGCTAGTGGCAAGTTGATTTAAAGTGAATAGCCTCCTCCTCATAAAGGGTTTGATAAACTGCTGAATACTCAAACCCAACTCAATTTTAATCATACACGCACGGATCTGCGTTTATCTGTATATCCATATCTTTGTGTCATTTAGATACTTACGTCATTATTTGAGCGAGATGTCCGCGCTCAATCGCATCGAGCGTGCCATGACATAAGAATCGACTTCTCGCTCTAGCAAGTTAAACTTTTGAGTGACAGCAAATGATAGAGATACAAGAAGATGCTGATATATGCGTGTAAGTATGATTTAATGTGTAAACGACTATAGTACTGTTAAAAGTGGCGTTTGAGTATTAGCAGTATGTAGATAATTGTGTATATTTTATGTATTAACGCTGTCTACATTTAAATGGCTACTATCATCTTAAATATGTCGTTTAGAATTGCACAGTAGGGCAAAATAGAAATAGTTACTACTGTTAGTAGCAACTCCATTTGTTAGTCACTATTTTTTCTATACTTAGGTATATTCAAGTGTATTTTGAATGTCTCATGAAAAATTATCGTAAGTATATGCCTGGGTGAAAAAAATAAATTCTATTTAGTCTGTCATTCAGATAATAAAAATATATTAGACACGTATTTTTTGCTTTATCATAATAATATTTCCAAAAAATTGCTTAGATAACACGCATTAAAGTTGGGGAGTGGGCCCGCTACGTCACAACTACAACAAACTACGTATAAAACCTAGCAAGGAGTGACGTCATGCCACATTTTAACTCAATTTATCGCCGTAATCTTTTGATTACTTAAAAAAGGAAAGAATAAGTGTAAGTAAATATTTTTTTTATCTACATGACGGACATAAAAGAAAATATAGTCATCATGCTTGGAGTTCATTGATCAAATTGTTTTGTACCAGGCTATTTCCACGCTTAAAATAAGTGTCAACCTGTATGTGTGTACTTTTTATGTCCATTAGATATATTATTGTATTATTATTTATTAAATCTTCGGTAATTTCCATTTCAATGTATACTTAACTTACTTATTATTATAATCTGTACAACGATATTTTAAAAATGTCTTTTATTAATGTAAGTTTGTTGATTCTCCGTGATGATTATTACCCTGATTTTCTTAGTACACACAGCAAAACTATGTTTTAACATATCATCACGGCTGTAATCTCCGAAGAGTTAGGCAGAGATGTACCTCTATTAGGGTACACCCACATTACGCCCGTTATTTTTTAAGTTCCATGTAAAAGGAGGCGAGCCTATTACCATTAACCGGGCACAAATCAGGCTGGCCGGCTGCTACTAAGAAATTCTTGATGGCAAAACCCAATAACACTGCCCGACCTGGGAATCAAAACCAGGACCTCAGACCAACGTGGCATGCAGTCTGTTTTCTTATTTGGTAAATCTTAAGCAAGCACCCTTCTCTTACGGCGAGTAGTGCTGCCAACTAGCGACATCATTGAGAAAAAAGAAATCATAAGTCTGGATATATGGAACATTTTTAATTTTCCGATGCTCACATTTTTAGTCAAATGTGGAGGTTCAAAGATCAAAGCGTTACTAGTTAACGCCAAACACAGCTGTTTTTGGCTAACGCTTCGAACCTAGGAGGTTTAGTGTTCCTTTTTTTAACCTCACCTGACCAAAAATGTGAGCATAAGAAATTTCAAAATGTTCCATAATGTCCAGACTTATGATTTTTTTCTCAATGGTGGCGCCAGTTGGCGGCACTACTCGCCTTAAACTTTGAGCATTAACCCTTTACGCGTCAAGTGCACACACGGTTGTGCATAAGGAAAAACCTTTACATAATAGGTATATAAGCTTATATCACATATATATAAGCGTAAAAAAACATCATCCGATGGAAAACCAATCATCATCAGTAGTTTTGATGACGACACGGTTGGCGCAGTGGTTGAGCGATTGACTGCTGCGCAGCATGTCGCGGGTTCGATTCCCGCACGGAACAAATATTTGTACGACCTATAAGTATTTGTTCCGATGGGTGTTTTTCTATGTATAATATGTATGTTCTATGTACAAGCATTAGGTTGCTTAGCTTGGGACTAGATGGCGTTGTGTGAAATGTCCAAGGATATTTATTATTTTGAACCTATGGGGTTCGCAACTACCCCCCCCCCCCCCGGGTTTTGGGTTTATAAATTAGTACATAGCGACGTGTGAAGTGTTAAATATAAAATTGCAGGCGAAATCGAATGACTGCCTCGTTGATCCTAGTTGCAAGTGATACTACTGAGCATGAGATCCTGCGTTCCATTCCCAGGTCGGACAAAGTGTTATTGGGTTTTCCATCTGAAATTTCTCAGTAGCAGCCCGCAGTCTGGATGTGTGCGTGGTTAAGGGCAATAGACTCGCCCCCTATTACATGACTTAACTGACGAAATATGGGTGTACTCTACTATAGGTACACCTCTGCCTATCCTTTCGGCGGGATCACAGGCGTGGTGTTATGTTATAAAACTGACTTTATCAACTCTTCGTCACAATAACATTCGCTCATGGTCGTATGTTACTGTGTCTTGGTGTGACGACTTTCATTATGTTATGTATGTGTGACCAGCAGCTAATTTTATTGTAATTTATTAAATGATAAATGATTTATTTTCTGTAAGTAGGTTTGTACAAACACTTTTACACGTCAATCATATTTTTTAAAACTAGATGAGTTCGACGTTTCCTATCTGACTACTCTGAGAAGAAACGCCGAAACAAACTCAGAGGTCACAGTCTCTTTTAAAGTCCAGACATAATCTTGGTCAGATCATGTGAAGACCATGTAGATTGCCGTCTGAAATGGTCTTTGGAGGAAAGAACCACACAGATTGAGTGGACCTGTCCAGTCAGTGCACGCATTATTATAGTTTTAATGTTTCATGCGACTAATCTGTCTACGGCGGGTCGGCTTCCAGATGGAGCGACTGCCTATCTGACCTCCACAACCTACTGGGTAATACGATACCCCTTCGTAAGACTGGTTGTCAGACTTTCGGGCTTCTGGCGGTGTGACTGACACTGTCATGGCCACCATCAGGGATTTTAATTTTGATAACATAAAAAATTTGTCGCTAATTAGTCGAAATTTGTCGCCAAATATCAGAATCTGTCGACAAATTTCGACTAATTAGCGACTAAATTTTTATGTTATCAGAATTAAAATCCCTGATGGTGCCCATGTACGTGTCAATCACACCATCTGACGACCCGTAAGGACTCAAAGATCCACAAATGACAGCATAATGTATACCTACATGCGAATATAGCTTATAAATTAATGTAGGTAGGTACTGGATGCATGAATTGACATCTTTGTAATAAGTAAATACAAAAATAAATGGAAATCAAGTAAAACTTACGGTAGTACCATATTAAAATAATCACTTTGCTCTTTTTGGTGTTGGTCAATCAAATCAGTCAGTGTAACAACATAGTTACTCAATTTACATCCTATTTTATGTATGTTTATTTTTTATCATATGTAAGTAGATGTGTTGAAAACACTTAGACTGAGTGTAATAATAATTGTAAGTAGGAGTTATTTTTTTATTTCATGCTAGAATGCATGTTTTCTATTTATCTATTGTAATACCGTATAAATAAATTAATATATTCGTGTTTTTAAATGTTTTATTTTAACAAAATACAAGAATATTGTACAAAATAACTTACGAACTACTATCTCAGATAGTTTAAACAAGCAATGGAGTCTCCATTCTTAGTCTCAGTATGACATGTTTATTAAACGTATTAAAACTAATATAAAGCCTGCACACAGATCTCTCTAATGGCACAGAATGCACCCTGAAATCAAATGCATGGAGTTTCGCGAGGGTCCATTATGAAAGTATGTTTCACGAGTCAAAAATACGTATAGGTAGGTAAGTAAATAATACATTATGGGACAAATGCGGTCGTAGTGTAAAACCAGATCTTTTCTTTCGCCGCGTCGGCATTGGTCCATATGGATACAAGCCATTTTCGATTGTGCCTTAATTCTTTTTTCTTTTTTTAATTGGTTGAGCGACATTGACAACCTCACAGTTACGTAATTTTTTGTTCGATTCTAAAGCATCCAACCAAAAAAAAAACACGACAACGGGGCGTTCGATTGGTTTGGTTCACAATTATTATTCGGGAATGTTCGGAACTGTTCTTACCAACGAATTTTCAACTCCAGGCCTAATCTTATAAGTATGTGGTCTACGTAAAATTATTGAAAAATATCATTACGTAACCATGTTGTTATCACGTCTTCTTGACTTACGAACTATAATTTCATGAGTGCACTTTCGCGTCATAATACATTCCATTGCATTAACACTTACAATTAAGAAGTTTAAATTAAATCTATTACTAGAACCATAATACAGGGTGGACCAGAAAGGTGTGATTAAATTTAAGGGTGTGGTACAAAGTGTACAGACCATCAAACTGAACAACTCCCTCCATGGGACCAACATCGTAATGGCGAAAAATTTGTCATCTGTACCGTACAAAACTTCAATACTTACTCGAAGTCGACCCAAATGTATGGGACGGCTGATTTTTTTTCGTATTACGGTGTTGATCCCATGGAGAAAGTTGTTCAGTTTGATGGTCTATACCACACCCTTAAATTTTACCACACCTTTCTGGTACACTCTCAATATAAACAATCAATGTATTATAGAACGAAAGGTTCATCCTCTTTCGTGTTACCCTAAACTCCGAATTTGTTCACAGCCTCTCTTGCAAAATTCGTGAACAAAGTAATTTGTCAGTGCATTTGTCAAATAAATATTCTTCACAAATATTTACAAATAGGCAATCAGTATTCATTCATTAGACAATTATAATACTTTGCATATGACTACTTAGTTTCTAAACCTAAAAGTACAGTCATCAACAACATTATAATACTTGTAATAAATATTGAATTTAATTTTAAACTTACAATTACTTTCTCGATATTACAAGATTACTAAATCGTTCACTAATTATAATTTTCCTAATAATAACTAGAACGGGATTATTAATTATTATTATTATCACATAACACTGGCGGTGAATTCAGTGAATCACCTTTTATTATGATTTAAAGAATTTCAAATAAAACGCCTACAGTTTGTACTATACATTATTTTTACCCACATCTAATCTAATAATCTTGTTTGCTATATTAAATTGTCTTGAGTCAGCTGCACTCCGCCTTAAAACAGATGAACTAAGTACGTTTTTTTTATTTTTTAAAGCAGTGCGATAAAGTAATTCCTTGGGCACTGCGTCTAATTAAATAATAAAAGTGTTTATTTACATTTTTCTTCCGGAACATTAACGACAGGAAAACGGCCTGAGCCTCAATTCACGTCGAATATTTTCCTCGTTATCGCGATTTGAACCATTTTTTTTTTGTGATTTTCTACAACTTGACCTCGGCATTGACGGAGTGGTTGGCGCCTGCCTCGGCCTCGCGTTGCTTCCGTGGGTCTTCCGTGGTGGTGTTCCACCACTGCTCGTCGCCCGACGCGTACGCGACGAACACCAAGTTCGTCAGTATGAACACGGCCAGCGCTATCCAGAACACCAGCCGCCATTGTACTAACGTGCTCTGAAAAGACAATGTTACCAGTTAGTAAACCTTAAACATTTTTGGGAATAACTTATGTAAGTACAAAATTTAATTCATAAGTGCTATTATATATGGAGAGCCATTTTCGCTCATAGATATTATTTTGCTGCAAGTGAGAAGGATATTCCTTGTATATGAACTAATAACAAGGTGTCCTTATTAACAGGCAGAATGGTGGATTTTATTGCAAAGTACCTAAGTAGGTACATTAACCTTAAGTGCGCCAACTTTTTTAAAATTATGGAATGCAATAAAAATAAGTAGGTACCTATCCAATACCTATACCTGCTTCCATAACGGTCAAAGCCTTTTTGTTGCCAAAACAAATCTCAAGGACTGGCGTTCGATTTGCCAAAGTAACCTTGCGTTGCAATACAATACGTAATTCGTTCCGGTACTTACATCAGGAGTCAGCAAGCCAACTAGGTATGGTGCTATGATGCCGGTTATAGCCCCGATGCCGTTCACGATCGCCATTATAGTGGCGGCATATTTCCCACTCAAATCCAACGCGTTCACTTTCATGCCAGGGTAGAAGGCACCCATCAGACCCATGGATGCAGTGAACAGGATCACGACAGCGTCTGTGTTGCAGCCGGAGTATGATGCGAGGATCATGCAGATGCCAGGACCGACGGATGCTGTAGAGAAAATTGTGGGTGAGTTTGTGAGCGAATTGGAGTCACATTGAACTTTAAGAACGTAGTTAGAAGAATAAATAGATAGAAAAACTGTTTACTCACGTGAAAGTGACGTACATACATAAAATTGTTTTTTAAAATGTTTAGTTGCTACTTATAAAATGGTTTCTCATCACAGTCTTTACCTATGCGTAACTCACAATGTTACTATGCGATCATAATCATAAAATCCGGTAGTAAAATTGCGAAACCTTACTCTGAGTAAACAATTTTACCTAATTAAATAAAGCACAATGTTATGGCATTCAATTAGCATATAGGTACTAAGTGTTACATACCGATGGTGGTGAAAGTTTTTCTAGCGTTAGTGACAGTTAGCCAGTTTCTCTTGACGATCTTGTCGCAAATCCAGCCGAAGGCGATGGAACTCAGCCACATGACCGCGTAAGGCAAGGCGGCAAGCGTGCCTGTCCGATGTATGTCGAACTTGAGGACCCCTGTCATGTACTTGGGGAGGTCGGTCACCATCGTGAAGTACCCGTAGTCGTGGCCGATCTGTTGACAACAAATGTCCCTATTGTTAGATTTTTACGAAAATGGTATTTGTTTGTGCTAATAACCTGATGAACGAAAACACTAATGATAAGTATTTGTTTTGGTCGATTGGTACGAAAAACGGTTGCCATGTAGATAAATAAGTAGCTGACCCCTCAAGTGTAAACTGCACCCCATGTGTGCATGAGGAAAAACCCTATAGATAAATAATAGGTGTATAAGCTTATATCGTAAATAAATAAATACTGATATTCAGCTGCATCCGGTTAGACTGGAAGCCGACCCCAACATAGTTGGGAAAAGGCTAGGCAGATTGATTGAAGCTTATATCGTATATATATAAACGTAAAAAAACATCATCCGATGGAAAAAATATCATTAGTAGTTGTGAACCTATGGGGTTCGCAACTAACCCTCCTCACCCCCCCTGGTGTTTTGTGTTTATAAATTACTAAATAATTTACAATTGAGGGGTTAAAATTATACTTTCTGCGCAACAGTCTGTTCACTGCCTGAAGCCACAGGTCCACTCAATGAATTAAAACTAGCCTAAACTAGAAAGCACATTCAAATAAAGACGTTCCTAACCAGCTGCTTACGTAGGTACCTAACCTACGTAAGTCTTACGTACCTTATGCAGCTAACAATAAGCTTTTAAAAAGCCGAAATTTGGTTTTGTTCGTGTTTAACACACAATAAGCAGTTATGCTAAGCTGATGAGCTTAATGACTTGATTATCTAGTCATACACTCCTTTTATATGCCTTGTTTGCTTTGAATTAGGCGAAACGTAACGTGTTAGGCTTTGATTATTTTATATGTTTGGTGTTATGTTAGGTTGTGTTTACACCTGAGTGCATGTGCCATGAGCGATTCCGGGTAGTAGTTACTGATGGCAGCTCAGTTTAAAGCCTAATTTACATTGTTTAATATGGAAAAAGGAACGGGCCTGATCTTTTACACATGAACTTGCCTGGTGGAAAGCTATGGATGAGGACTACGATGGAACGAGCGTGGTTCAGAAGATGCCTACCCACTCTTGCTTTGAAGGCTGGGTGGTAGGTGTGGCGGCATCTACATCGCCACATACGAACTACGCATCACAATGACACGACGTCACGAAAACCTGCATCGCGCAATTAGAGTTTACCGCGCGACTAGCATATATACAACGTCTCGACATCAACCGTCGGGCAGTTGTCCACCAGACACAACACCCGTCTGGTCGGAGGATCCACCCTTATCAATAGAGGATGAGTGAACTTTACACCCTGTTCCTATGTCTCTATAGTAGGGAACACATACACTATGCTACCTTGTACTGCAACTAACGCGGCGAATGTAAAAGTTACACTTTTTAAATCGTTTATCCACTAAAGGAACCAATCTCTCATTTACTGATGTTTTTGTACGTCGAACAGCTGTGCTACGTAATGTAGACGCGCTCTAATGACACGTGCCAGCGCGCAGCGTTCTTACGCACATCGATTGCCGACGCGACGTGCAATCTACGTTCATAAAGTGCAAGAAGATTAAGTCAAATATATGCACGTGCAGTATTTACGGCGGACGGCGCGTGCCGTCGGCTTTAGTGTTATTCAAACAGCGTTACTTAACTGTGTGCTTAAGAGGCCTGTCACAGTTTATCACCTCTCTCGCTCACACGGGTTAAGAATGTTAAATGAAAAGATGCTTTTTTGAAAATGTAATCTATTATAATCGTTAAATTACCTCAGCTATGCGAGCTAAGCTGAACTTCATTATCTCTAGGTTTTGGCTTTAGAATTCACTTGTCTCTAAAAGCTGTTTTAGCACCTCATTAAGGCGAGTAGTGCCGCCAACAAGCGTAGCAGAACATTTTGAAATTTCCTATGCTCACATTTTTGGTCAGGTGAGGTCAAAAAAATCTACCTGATCTGACAAAAAATGTGAGCATAGGATGTTTCAAAATATTCCATATCTCCAGAATTTTTCTCAATGGTGGCGCTAGTTGGCGGCACTACTTAACTCGCCTTAATACAAGGAGTCCTAATAGAAATCACAGAAAACCTGGAAAGGGGTCATTACTCATCATTATGAACACGTTTATATACAATGGGCCCAACCCAACATAGAAATCAGGTCAAGAAAAAATCAGTTGTTCCCTATATTTTGCGAACATAGATAAATGTAAAAAGATAGATCATCAGTTTTTTTGTTGTCATTTCATAGTTAGATAATCACAAGTAGTGTAAGGTTTTAAATTATAGGTACCTTGTATAAAGATTATGATGACTGATGTAATTGTTTAAGAAGGTAGTACCTACTGCAAATAAAATTATCGTCTTATTGTTAAACATTACATGGCCTGTTTTACACATTTTTCACGCATCCAGTTCAATGTCATTCTGTGAACTTTGTAAGAATTATGAAATACTTAATCAAACTTGTGAAGGTAATGTCATCGGTCTTATTAAAGGTAACCTTTGAAGTAGTGACTGACCGAAGGTTCGGTTTCGGTTTCGACCAGTTTCGGCCAAAAAACCAGGTTTCGGCCGGAGTTCCCGTTTCGACCAAAAACTGGCCGAATTTGCGGCCCGACCAAAACTGGCGTATGACGTTCGTAAGCTGTCGGTTTGGTAGAATACGAACGACTCACAGACAGACAAACAGTGTAGATTTAGTAATGGGGTCCCGTTTTCACCCTTTTGTATATAACACCAAAAGATAAAAGTGTTTACTTATATATAGAAGCCATTTAGGTTCTTAGTAGACATGCTGCTGTTAGTATCAGCGAGTAGGTATTTATTCGCTTTCTGTAAGATTGATACAAGCTCTAAGGGCATCGGCAGATGCATCTTAGTGGCTGTGGGTTAGGTTACGATAGCAAGATCACACGTTTCAGCGATTATTTCCGACTCGGTGGGGTATGGTTTAAAAATTGCGTTTTCGAACGATGCTGAATTGTTTGGCGGGATAATGATATCACTGATTGTTAATACTAAAAATATGCGGTGTTACGATTTGAAAAATTATTAAATCGCTAATCGCAAAAGCTAACAGTAGCATATCTGCTAAGACTCTTAATTCAATCGTCATTTTGAATTTCATTTAGTTTTTCACACAAAATCTGGCCAAAGTAGTTTTTTCTTTGAATAAAAGAATTCTGACAATTGCAAAATTAGCCCTTAAACAAATTATTTGTAGCAAATTTACGAAAAACTATGGGTTTCAGAAAATAATGTCATTTAATTAACCAACTTTTTCTTAACTACGTAAGATTCGGTTTCGGGCGAAACTAGAAGAAGAGCCGAAGGTTCGGTTATGGTTTCGGCTTCGACTGAAAAAATGAGACGTCCTGCACATCGACTCGTTTAAAAAATCTACTAACAAAACCATTAAGCATTCTGTACGGCCATCCTTTATTTACTTCCGTGTTATTTTCTTCCGTTCGTTAACTGCTCTGGAATTCATTTTATGTCTAATATTTCACTGCGAGCGACCTCTAACTTTGGTAAGTAGCCACCTCACCGGAATATTGATGGATTGTGACGCGCGAACCTAATACTAATGCACCTACATCGTAGTTCCTGAACTGTGAACAAGATTTAGGAAATAACTGCCAAGGTAAGAGAGATTAGTATTTAACGTAACGTTGAATTAGACGGGAATGGTTAAACGGATAAGCAAATTCGTTCAAGGCAATTTAATCTGCGTGATACATTATTGTATTTATTTCAGTAATCGATATAAAACACAGCTTCCGTTACGTAAGCCCAGAAATAACTTACCTATGCTGAATTGCATCGATCGATTTTAAATATGGGTCAAAAACACCTATTGAAATCATCTCGTTATGAGTGAAAGTAGGTATAACCACACCATAGATTTGTTTTAAATTTATTTCAATAATACTGAAGGCATTACAGCATACCTGAGCGCAAACCAGGGCCCATAGAGGGACGGACATGAAGATGGCCTTCCACGGAATGGCCGAAGGTAGGCTGCTGCGGTGACTGCCCAGCGCCTCTTCTAAATACTTCTTCTCCTTGTCGGATATGAACGGATGCGATTCGGGGTCGTTGTAACACAGCAGTGCCTAAAAAAAATAAAATTTGAATTGAAGTAAAACAAAAAAATACAAACAAAACATATAGTGATTTCGATAGGTATACGTACCTAAACAAAGATTTAAATGTTTGTATATTATGTACCTAACTGTACAAAATAAAATCAAGAGACATTAATGACCTTAATTAACTCTTGGTTAACCAAGAATTAGGTAGATCTAAAGCATTTTATAGATGAGGTGGCAAAACTGGGAAACTCGAGTCATCTCAAACAAAGCTTAAGATAAATATAGGTATTATAAATTTATGATAAACTATTTACCTACATATTTAAAGTGCAAAATAATAATAACTACCTACCTGCTTTAAATCAATCAATAAGGAACCACTTTACAAAAGATAACGAGAAGATAAAAAAAAAACTTATAAGTGATACAGACATTATTCTTTGAAACACTAATTATAGACGCCAATTTATTTTATTTATTGCAAACTGTCGCAAGAAAACAATTAACAAAATATAAAGCCGGTCTGGATACAAATAGGTACCTACAACTAGATGTTAGTACATAGCTATGTGGTGAGGCATCATAGCATTGCAGCGGGTCGACAATGACTTCCGGCTCTTGGGAGTTAGGACTTATATCGCGGGGCAAAAACTAGGCATGACAAAAGGACAGATCGAAAACAGTGGTGCTACGGGTTTTTGGGTCGTTCACATTACCAGGCACAATGAACAAACAGCCCAGATACTCTAGCCTTTAAGCCATTTTGTCTCAATTTCTTCACCTTTACAACTGCCATCAATAACTTCAGAAGAAGACGAAACTTACCCAAAGAATAAACCAGAGAATTCCGACAGCGCCAAACAGGTAGAAGACGGACTGCCATTCACCAGTCTCCTTGATCACCAGCCCAGATAGATAGGTCCCAGCTATGTTGCCGATCTGGGCTCCTCCAAAGACTAGGGAACCCATTCTCCCTCTCTCTGATACCGGAGCCCATCGCGCAAGCATTGCATTTAGTGCGGGGAAGGTGAAGCCCTGAAAACATTGTTTATTACTTATTGATGCTATTTTGTTTTCACAAAAAAAAAAGCTTAGCATCAATAACGTCACGTCTTGTTTCCTCAAATGGTTGGGTGTTATAAATGCTTGTTATCATATGCTAACAAGATATAGAGGTATGATAGATATGTGGTAGAGATATTATGATACAATTTATATTTTGTTCATAAATACTCGTGTCCAATGTTTATTCTGACCTAAATCTTTACACAAGAAGTGTCCATAATCAAACTATGATTTATATTCTAGCCTCGATTTTCAATTTGGTCTTCTCCAATATGGAACATGAATCCTTTAAGTACCTACATAAACGCTCCACGAACAAGACAATAAATCCTCACCTCTCCAAGTCCCTCCAGTACCCTCAAAATGATAAGTCCAGTGGCGCCACCAGCGCTGACAGTCCATGGCGTCAGGAGCGTGAAGACTGCGGTACTCAACACTCCGAAACCGAGGGAATACTTCCCTCCAAACCGTTCGGCGAGCATCCCGCCCGGCAAGTGCGTGACGATGTACCCGTAGTAGAACGCACTTAGGATCATGCCCTGCGTCGCTTCGTCCCAGTCGAAGCCTGTTAGCTCCTGAAAGAACAGAAAGTATTAGTATTTAGGTAGCTTCAAGAAGAAGAACCACAGACGAACAGACCAGCACAATGCAAGATCTAGAAATATGATACCTAATAACTGCTGGTAAATTCTTTGATCGTTAGCAAACGTTACTGACCGTTTGTTCGATTATTTAGATTTCTTTGACATAGTGTATTACTATTATTAGGTAACTCTTCACCCTGACCTTCGTCAATAAAGTTAAAATTTTACACTGGAATTCAGGTTTGTTTACCATGCTATTTCCGTAAAATCTCAAAAACAAACAGATAAACAATAACTATACAATATTACAAAATGTAATCTGACAAACATTAGGTACAAATCGGCTATTTGACGGTCTTTAGCTGCCGGCAATAATAATGCGATGAATTTTCGTTCTCCCGCTTATGTAGATACCTACTAGCTTTTGCCCGCGGCTTGGCGGAATGGCGGGATAAAACGTATCATATGTCGTAATCCAGGTGATCACAGAACAGATAAATCTGTTCTGTGATCTCTACTGTGTTATATTTATAGCAACAGTATCTAACAATCTGTTATCTATTATGACATCTAGCTGTAGTAAGTATTTATTTATGTTAACAATAGGTATAAGGTCAGCGACCTCTTGTATATTCCCGCGCGACTTAGTCTGTGCGGATTTTGTACTTTCCCCAAATTAAGGGTAGTTTTCACGATCTTTATTATTTATTTAGATAGGCATTTGGGCCAAGTTTCAAGTAATATTTTGCGGAACATATAAATTGTGTTGTTTTGATAGGTATTGACCCTAAAATTATATTTAGACGCAGAGAATAGAATCGTACGTTTTGCACAGGTTCTTAACCCAAGGTTCTTACAATGTTTAGCTATTATTACGGACTCGGATCTACTTACATCATGTTGAAAAATAATTTCCTGTGGCCAAAGTATTCATTGGATTTGATTGATTTTTTGTGTACGGGTAAAGAACATGATACTCGTTACGTTTAACAAAATTAGGGTACTCCGACAGTTTTCATATAAGTACTTAACTACATAACGATAACCCTAGCCGGCCGGCCGGCCTTAACCCTAGGGACATAACTATAGGTATCACGGCTACAACCATCTTACTGCGACATAGGACGGATATAAAGTACCTAACAGTAGTTAAAAATATTTACAGTGGGATCAGCTCCATCCACGCCACCTTCTTGAACATCGCTAGAAGGACAGGACCCGTCGTTGCCTGTAGAATGAGGTGGCCGGTGGACCATCTGCGTAATGGCTATATTGAGGCAGACCCGCATCGTGTACGCGTTGGCCACCGCCAGGAAACCCATGATGGCCATCACCCATCTTTGAGGTATTATGAATACTGGAAACAAAGAAAAATATTATTTAAATTATTTTGAAAATATATTTTCGAAGTGAGAATAAAAGTCCCGAATATTGAAGTACTTACAAGGTGTAATTGAAATAACTGAAAAGGGGTCAATATACTCATCATTATGAACAAATTTCAATATGGGACCAAACCTGGGCCCTAAGTCTGCTATTTTTAGGGTTCCGTACCTCAAAAGGAAAAAACGGAACCCTTATAGGATCACTCGTGTGTCTGTCTGTCTGTCTGTCCGTCTGTCCGTCTGTCACAGCCAATTTGCTCCGAATCTAATGGACCGATTAAGTTAAAATTTGGTACACATATGGATTTCTGTGACCCAAACACGTACAGCTAAAGTAAATATATGAATTTTGAATATGAGAGTCACTTTTAGGGGAAAAATAAGAAAATTAAAAAAAAAAGTTTTGTAAACTGTACCGAGTGATATATCAAATGAAAAAGCATACTATGAGGGTTTCAAAAATATTTTTTTTATAATTTTAAGATTTATTGTTTTAAAGTTATTTAAGAAAATAGACGAAAATTGACCATTCCCCCCCCCTTATCTCCGAAACTACTGAGCCTAAAATTTTTTAAAAAATATAGAAATTAGTTCTATACCTGTAGATTACAGGAACACCTATAAGAAGTCTGTGGTCTTAAAATAACATGGTAAATCTATATATATAAAAAAATCAAAGTCCTGACTGAGTCACTGACTAATATACCAACGCACAGCCCAAACCAATGGACCTAGAGACTTGAAATTTTGCACATAGATACCTTATATAGTGTAAGCATCCACTAAGGAAGGATTTTTGGAAATTTCATACCTAAGGGGGCAAAACAGGGGATGAAATTTTGTATGAAAAATCCGATCCCTTGAGTTAATAGACTTGAAACTTAGCGCGAATATTCATCTAAGTACATTATAAAGTTTATCATTTTTAGTTTTCCTAAACTACCCCCTAAGGAGGGATTGGGGGTGTCAAAGTTTGTATGGAGGAACTTTAACACGCGGTCCGATTAACTCAAAACTCAGTTTTTATACTTGAGACCAAAAATTAAGACTAACGTGTATTAGGGTTTTCCAAAAATCTACCCCTAAGGTGTGAAAAGTTAATTTTATAGCGGAGGATTTTATTGGGGGTTTGATTAACTCTAAAATTGGTGTAAATAATGTTTGAGTCAAGTTATGGAAACATACCAGACGATTTTTGAAATTCTTTAGGTATCTGTGTTCGTGAAAACACAGATACAGCTTATATGAAAAATCTTATTAATTTGGTTAATCAACTTGAAACTTAGCACAAATACTTGCATAAGTAAGTAATAATGTTTGTCATTATTAGTTTTTCAAAACTACGCCTCAAATGAGGTTTAGGGATGTTAAAGTTTGTATAGAAGAATTTTAAAGCGCAGTCCGATTAAAACAATGGTACTTTGAGTCAAGTTAGGAAACTTGCCAAACGAATTTTCACCGATTTTGACGGCATATAGCTGATGTTTTAAGGAGTAACTTAGGCTATTTTTATTTTAGAAAAATAATTAGGGTTCCGCGCAAGAAAATTAAAATCCATGAAATCAGACAACCACGTACAGCCCAGTACAAACTTACTAAGCCTCCGCTGTCTATTACGGCTATAACAACAAATAATAAAAATAAAGCAAAGTTAAAAATTTAAGGGGTTCGGTCCGCATACAATAAACTTTTCATTTTGAAAAAAAAAATAAAATTTTTAATCTAGCATGTGGGGTGTCATGTCATTATTTCATCACCGCTGCTCTCAAAACGGTGAAGGAAAACATCGTAAGGAAACCGGCATGTCCTAGAACCAAAAATTCGAAGACATGTGACATCTACCAACCCGCACTGGGCCCGCGTGGTGAATTACGGACCACTCCCTCTCACCGAGAGGAGGCCTGTGTCCCAGCAGTGGGAACATTATAGGCTGATAATGTGTTATGTGGGGTGTCATCGTCTAGAACTCATTGAGTAGAGTACAAACATATTTTTTTTATCTTTTAAAATTAAGAAATAGGCGGCCGTAAAAGCTGTAAATTTTAGACCATTTTTGTACGAGCTCTAGCGCAAAAATTCAACAAATTAGGAATTTGAAACTTCTTTATACCATGTAAGTACCATGAATACTGTATTTAATCAACAATACTGAAAACGGCGATTCATAAGGTATTTTGTTTAAACATGGGTGATTTTCTGCAACTGCAAAAAATAACCTTGTAATTCACAGTATCATTATAAAATAAGTAAAAAGTTATCTTTGCGATTGTTAAACATATAATATGGTACGGAACCCTTCGTGCGCGAGTCCGACTCGCACTTGACCGGTTTTTTACATTCCAACACGATCCCATTGTCACTGCATTGTCATTTTGGTAAAAGTTCGTAATCTGCTAAATTCATAATTTCATACATTGGAGTGTCAGTGGTTGACCATTGGAAAGTCATAATGACGCCATTATACACTCCTTTGCAAAAAAAAACGGGCGGTTTGGATTTTTCTACATTATTGGTAATCATTTAGTTCTAAAGAGGTTTTAATAGCCAACCTATGTTACTGGCACTTAATAAAGAGTCTGGGTATGAAAAAAAGTTAAATTCAAATTCAGAACTGTTGTTTTTAAAAATAATAATCCATTTTTCAGTTTATGACTTTTTACTTACTATTCGCGGGTTTGCGGTTAAAAGGTAATCAGGCAACTAAAACTAACTTCTCGTTATTTTTATTATAATAATTTATGTTTGTCGCATAATCCTGCCTTATTATGACTTAAAACAGATATCTTTGTGTCGATTATAATGGCAGAAAAAGCAATAAGAGCTAGTAAAATTATAGCGCTGCTGGAAGTGGGGTGTAGCCGTGTAGCCAATGTTACGGCTCACAGCGGTTAAACGTGAGTCGTTCCACCGTCCAAAGAACCTGGACTCGATACCAAGAGACAGGTTCCGTTCAAAGAAGGCAAGGTTGTGGGAGAAAACGTTGCACACAACAACGAGACTACCGCTTTTAGTGACTCGGGCACTGAGTAACCGCAAATTCAGTTACATAGACCTCAAAAGAAACCTTGAAGAGGTACGAGGAGCACAAGTTAGCCTATGGACAGTGAGGAGGAGGCTTTTAGCGGTTGATATACGCAATCAACGACCGCCACGGCCCCCCAAGTTACTCCGTGAGCACTGGATTGCTCGACTGAGGTTCACTAGAAATTGTCTATCTTGGACACTAGGTAACTGGAACGCGTACTCTGCTCCGATGAGGCTCGAATTTGCCTGAATGGTGAAGACCAACGTCGGCGAGAGTTACGAAGACCAGGGGAATGCTATGCCGACGTGTGTTTTGAAGAAATCACCCCTTATGGTGGAAGGTCCGTTATGTTTTGGGCGGGCGTAACTTCCAGCTATCGTACCGAGATAGTGTTCATTGAAAATGGCTCACTAAATGCGCAAAGGTACATAACAAGAATAATTTGTCAACATGCATAGCCCGCACTGACTGTAATTGGTGAAGATGCTATTTCATGGACGATAATGCTCGGGACCACCGTTCTGGAGACGTAGATGCTTATATGCAAGAGGTCGGTATTCGTCGTCTGGATTGGCTAGCGAGGAGCCCCGACCTTAACCCCATTGAGCACGTCTGGGACCTCCTAAAAAGGCGAGTACGATCTGTCCAACCACTTCCACAAAACATCAGGGAGCTTAAACGTGTGATTTCGGCTGAGTGGGAACACGTTCCACAGGACACCATCAAAAGCCTGGTGGAAAGCATGCCAAGACTATTACATGTCTTAATCGCTGCAAGAGGAGGTCATACTCGTTATTAATTTTTATTTTTCAATATCTTTTTTTTATTAAAATACCTTAAAAATACTCGTAGTCTTAATTTAATTGTACCCTAAAAATTTCCATTTTAACACGACTCTCTGTTTGCATTGACTAAAACACCGATTCTAGGATTTAAGGGTTAAAAACTATATTCTCAATGATAATAAGAAATTTCTAGTCATTTATGCTAACGACATACTAAAAATATTAATATTTTCCATAGAAAAGCCAATGACTGTAAGGTGCCCGTTTTTTTTGCAAAGGAGTTTATTATTAGATTACCAAACTTGTCAAAATCAACAATTATGAAATCAATGACAGACCATTCTGAGACTATTGTATTAGCAGACTTGAGGCCCTGAAATCACGAAAATAAGAATAAGCTCCTCCGCGTACCTTTTAAGGTGATATGTAAAAAGTGAACTGGGCGGGAATAAGAAAGTGACATAGTTAATTACTTCCACATGCGAAAAAATGAGATCGCAACAACGCGCTGGAACCGAAATAAAAGCGCCAAATGAAATAAAAATTGTTTAAAAATAAATTAAGCTATCTATCTATCAAAATTATGTTCAGCCAGAATTTTCAATTACCTAATACGCACATTTTGAATGCAATTTTGCAATGAAATTAGTTAGGATTTTAGATTTATAGAAAAAAAAACATAAAAAAGTAGAGGTCTTTTCGGAATTAAATTCTATCAAGGAAATTTAACCCAATTGTGTTTTCCTTCAGTCAAAGTATTAATCAAATAGTCAATAAACATATATCCAAAAATTTAATCCATAAATGCTGCAAGAGTGAAATAAATTTATTTTGGTAGCACCTTAATTATGTGTGTGAACTCGACAAAATGTAGGGTAAAATGTTTATTCGCGATTTCAATTACTTATGCTTTTAGAAACAGAAGCTGAAACACCTTCATATAGTCGAAGCCTTAATATATTTTGCTATAGTTTCAATTCTTAACCTCGTTACAGATTTACAGAACAGTATTTTGTAGGTACAGCTCTACGTGCTAAATTAAAAACATTTTGATCTAATAGCACTAATTAATAACAACGTTCATTATGCACATGATGGGCAAGAAAATAACTCGTTAGGAATGTTTTTATCGCATTTAAACATTTAATTAACACTCATATTTTTTTAAAGTAAATTTCTGTTATATGTACTACATGCATATTAACACAATAAAATTATCTTATTACATGTGGATAAGGTATTTAATGCCTAAGTGTGTCTATTTCCCCTTGACTTTGTTGCACAACCTGCGTGGCGGATTAAGAGAATGCACTTCAACGATTGTGTAAAGATCCGACTACATAGCAACTCAGTAATATTCCGATTACTCATAACACCTACAACATTAACTGGCTAAATGTAGGTCTTTGGCATATATTTAAAAATATACTTTACTGCCTCACTAACGACTAGAAAGTTGGCGTCCTTTTTACTTATTTTTATTTTTAGGGTTCCGTACCAAAATGGTAAAAAAGGAACCCTTATGGTGTGACTCAGTCTGTCTGTCTGTCTGTCACAGCTGGATATCTCAAGAACTACTAATGCTTTCAACTTGAAATTTGGAACAGTTTTAGATGACGTTTACCCAACTATTTTGGAAATAAGAAAGAAATGAAAATATTTAAGTATATTTTTTTTGCAAAAAGGACTGAAAATTTGACTGAATTGTATTAAAAATTCAAAGTGAGGCTACTAGGGCATGTTGGGTATCATATGAAAGAGCGCTATTTGCACATTCTCAATCATTTATTTCTTCTTTTTTTTTAGGCCTCATAGTTTTCGACTTTTGATGAAAAATGTAAAAAATAAGACCGTCCCTCCCCTTATCTCCGAAGTTTGCAAAGAGAAAAATCTGAAATTATTCTATGTAATAAAAGTTAATGTAAAGATTAGGTAAGTACAGGAAAAATAAAACGATGTCTCTAAATAGCACACTTTTTCAGAAATCGGAACGGAACCCTCGGCGCGCGAGTCCGACTCGCTCTTGACCGGTTTTTTCTGTTATTAACCGTTTGCATTGATCGTATGTTATGCAATTCATATTAGGGTTTATGTAATTTTAATGGGCCCGATTTGTAAGCTCGATTAGTCATTTGTTTATCCTGCTTAGCTGCTTGTTTTGTAAGTGTATTTGGAACTACTTCTATTTCTTTTTTGTGATTACAGTTTCGACCAGTCATGATCAGTTTTTTTTTGCATTGGTTAAATCTTTGTGGTCTCTGCTTCGTATAAGAAAACATCTTTTACTCGATTAAAATCTTAAATTCACTGACAGACAACGCACAGCCTAACCACTGGGTCTAGAAGCATGAAAGTTTGCTCTACAAAGTGAAAAATAACTTTTTTTTTGTAAATTAACGGGTTGCGATTATTATTGAGTAGTTCCAATGGCCATCTGTGGTCTTCATCATCAGTTCTACTTCACCAAATGGTGTTTTCCGAGAGCAAAAGCACGAGTTACTATAAAAATACCCAAATCACTATAAGTGTGCCTATAAAATTTGAGGGTTTCCCTCGATTTCCATGGAATCCCCTCATTAGATTCTGACTTGGTGACAGTGGGACCACATCGAGAGCATACCCTTTCAAACAAAAAAAGAATTTTCAAAATCGGTCCAGAATTGGCGGAGTAGGTAATCGCGTAACAAACATACAAAAAAAGACATACAGTCGAATTGAGAATCTCCTCCTTTTTTTGAAGTCGCTTAAAAAGCTGGACCTCTAAGGTGATAAATAGGGGATGAAAGTTGGTAATTATGACAATTCGCCAATCCCGATAAATAAACTGTCAAGCAAGATCCGATAACATCATGAAGTGTAATTTTTTAATTAAATATTTAATCATTATCATTAGATAATGATTAAATATTTAATTAAAAAATTCGCCGCACGTATAAGACGTTGGTACAGTCGGCAACAAAAGTCGAATAACAGTTGAGTTTTCTAAATCTTAATTATTGAGAAAAATACTTCATTAAAATCGGAACAGATGTAAATTTTAAAGAAAATTAACTCTTATCTAATAAATGAAATGCTAAAAAACAGGTTAACATAACATTTTGTATTAGTTTAGATGATGTCAAAAAGTAGCAGTGTTAACCGACTTCTGTTGATGACCGTACCTAAACGACAGGTCCTCCAAAACGAATAGTCATAGAAAAGAAATAGACCTTTAAGTTTTTTACAGGAGTTTTTCATGTTTGTCATAAAACGGCACGTGTCATGTCAGAGTCCAGTAAGTACCTATCTACTTAGCCTGTATGACACATGGTGTATGGCAGTAAACAAGTTCAACAGGTATTGTCAACAAAGATTTCTACGTATGGATCCAGTTATAAACAGTGATAGTATTGTACGAATAAAGTTTGCTCTACTAGGGAACTAGGATGCTCTATTTCACATGCTAATTAATTGAACAATAGACACTTATACCTACTTACAGACTTTCATGAATCCTTCAGAATACAGGGTGTAAGTGTAAACAGTGGCAATATTTTAAGGGGTCATTGTACTCATCATTATAAACAACTTTTACTATGGGACCAAACCTGAAATCGCAAAAAAAATCAGCTGTTCCCTACATTTTGACGAGTTTTGCGAACATAAATGTACTGAACAGCTGATTTATTTTTTCGCGATTTCAGGTTTGGTCCCATAGTAAAAGTTGTCCATAATGATGAGTACAACGACCCCTTAAAATATTGCCACTGTTTACACTTACACCATTACCTAGATACTGAATTTTGAACATTTAATAATTTAATTTCTTAATATGGCTTTCTTAGACCAGTTATGTGTATGTATAAGTTAACAATACATAACAGTGAATTAACCTAGATCTTAACGAGTTTACCGACCCTGTGAAAAGATAACACCTAAAGACAACGCATTTTTTAGGGTTCTGTACCCAAGGGGAAGGGCTCGTGGCTAAATAATAACAGCCGCACGGTTCGATCGATCGAGTTAAGCTACGCTGGCCACGGTCGCCGCGGTCGGTCCGTAATTGGGTGGCCATCTTTATATACCGAGACCCCCATGCCTCGGAAAGCAAGTTAAGCCGTTGGTCCCGACTGTCATTCGTGGCTCTTTGACAGTCGTTATCTACGGGTCGTTAGCAGCCCGAAAGTCTGAGAACCAGTCTTACCAAGGAGAATCGTATTACCCAGTAACTAGGTTGTGGAGGTCAGATAGGCAGTCGCTCCATATAAAATACTAATATTCAGCTGCATCCGGTTAGACTGGAAGCTGACGAAAGCTGAAGCTGCTGGTTAGTTGGGAAAAGGCTGCGCAAATAATGATGACCCAAAAGGGGAAGATAACAGAACCCTATTATAGGCTCTATTAGATACTATGCCTATGCTGGATTAACGTAAATCCCTTTCCCTCAGTTACAAAAGTCGCATAGAAAATGTACAGAAGTTATAAAGTAGGTACCTAACTGATCGACATACGGTCTCTACATGTGATTCTGAATTTGTGATTAGTCATAATGACCAGCTGCGTGAAAAATCAAACAAACGCACACTCTCCTCATTATTTTCAGTAATAACAAAAATATACTTTATGGTGGAACAAATAGGGTTTGAAATTATACTGCTACTGTAGGCTGTATCGTCCCACGGCTGGGCAGATGCCCGGCCCCATGACTTCCTGTTCTTTCGATCCAGGGCTAAATGTGATCGTCTTTTTTGTCCAGCTCATCCCGCCATCTTCCACGGGGTCTGCCTCGACGTGTCCGGGCAGATTTGAAATGATGCCACTATTAACGATTTATGGAGTTTATAGACTCCATAAATCGTTATTAGTGGCATCATTTGGATGAGTCGAGATGAGATGAGAGCAAACACGGTCAAAGTACTCTCAGTCATAGATTTATGTATGACGGAGAGTCCTTTTACCGTTGTAGGTAGGTCTACACGGCTTTTTTCTTAAATTCCGTCGAGAATGAAAAATAGTATCTATATTTTTTATCCATTGTCAAGTTAACCTACTAATACAAAACTGAGTTTGTTGTCAATGTCGCGGTCGCCGCAGACCGCAATCTCATTAGAGAGATGAAATGAACCGCACGGCTGAATGCAGCCTCAGTGTCTGAACACAATGTTGAGTTGATCTCAGTTTGATTAACAAACCCCACCCGTCGAACCTCGGGTTTATCGACCGTTTAAAAGGATGTAGAACACTATAAATGGAACACCAACTATCCTTAAATGGAACTAAATAAACGTTGAGTGTCGGGTGATACCCCATAGGTTCATGTCAATGTGTAGGTATCATGTCAGTTCATAACTACTGTACGCCCTCGGTCGCCAACGGATGATGGTATTTTACGTTTTTAGAAGGTGTATCTATTCATACACGAAATCTCGTAAGGGGTCATTGTACCTACTCATCATTATGAACAACTTTTACTATGGGACCAAACTACCCTAATTGCGTAATAATTATCAATCGAAATTTGAATAATTTTGAAAGAAATTGCTAATCCATTGCCATAAGTTCGAAAAATTTGTCTGCTCGGCAACGTAAATAACGCAATGAATGTTGCTGAACCGTCAAAATGAAACCAACTCCGATTGATAGTGTGTTACGCAATTAGGGTGCTGAAATCGCGAAAAAAAAAATCAACTGCTCCCTACATTTTGACGAGTTTGTTATAGAATGTAGGTACTGAACAGCTGATTTTTTTTTCGCGATTTCGGGTTTGGTCCCACAGTAAAAGTTGTTCATACTGATGAGTACAATGACCCTTAAGAGATTTCGTGAATCAATAGATACACCTTATAATAATAGATGTATAAGAGTCGTGTCTACGTTTATATAGGTAGGTACTTAATATGTAAAGTTGTTCCCTAAGATCCAATGGTGTACGCGACACTCACACAAATATTCGGATTTTTTCAGAGAAATCAATAGAATTTAAATAGGTAGACTTGATTCAATCTGTCGCAATTTAAAAGGCCTTAAAATTATATACCTACTTACCTACTTATATCTTTCAATTTGGAGAAAAGAAGTCGAAGTCATTTTGTCTCGAATTCGCCAGTGCTTTCAGGTTTTCGGTTGCAAATGTTTAACGAAACGGAATTAATAAATACTTAGATCACGAAATCAACTAGAATTGCATTCACGACCTTAACAATATTTAACAACAATGAACATTGCAGTACCTACCTACGCGGAACTTCCTGAATCTGTTCTAATTTCTAAATTATCTATTTGCCGTAGACGACTAAGAAAAAAAAAGTAACAGGAAAGAATCTAGTTACGTCTACATGTGCGTCATCCATTCTAAGGGATCGTAACAAAAGGGATAATGTGACAAGTGACGTGGAAATGCAACTTGCACAAAACGCATAACTTCAGGATATGAAACAAATTATTAGTGACATTTAAGTGCCTAAACATACCTCTTTATATACCTAACTAAAGTATATGGTAGGTACGGTGATACCGTACCTACCATATACTTTATTTAGAATACTTAAACAACAAAAATATCGAAATCATCGAGATTTCTACACATTTGTAAACATAACGAATAACACATTTCAAAAGTCCCGTCCATGTCCGTGAAAATTTAGACCGTACCATGCCTTGTAACTTTCGATATCTCATAGTAGGTACAACATTATAGTAACAAGTTTGGGATTTTGGGTTAACTTTGATTTGACTTTGTCCTGAACTTTGGCACTCCTAAATTAAGGCTACTCTTTCAAAAAAAGCTTAAAAACAGCGTGCAGATGAAGCAGTTTTTCGCCGGAACCTACAGAGAAATTACATCTGAAAAAAATTGTTAGTAATCTACAGATAGCGCGCGAGTTGAATGCAGAGCTTAGGAATGCGGTAGTGCTGTGACCTAATTATAATGCGCGAATATTATATGCGCTCTTTACCTCAGACCCCGACTGCATTCAACTCGCGCGCTATCTGTACATGATATGAACCGTAATTTGGTTTAGCCATAATTTTTCTATAGGTATCACATAATAAGAAAAAAAAACCCAAATTACCTCCAAATCGTTAAGATGAAACCATTTTACTCCTTCATTTTTTATCAAAAGAATATAAAAAATATATCTACTACCTACTTTGCAATACAAACGAAAATGATTCGGTTTTGTTACTTTTTAAAAACATGTATATATTTTATTATAATAAATTAAAAATGCGTCTAATTTGGGACAGCGCTCCTTGATGGGCGAGTCTTATTACTGGCTGGACGTACGACGCGTTGCGTGAGCTCAGGCCAGAATGCGCAAGCTAACTACTCAAGGTCATTGGCGTATAGTTCGGCCTTAAATTTTCAGTAAGGCTTTGATTCTCAAATCCAAGACTTCCACCGCACGTCTCATGCAATTATCCTCTCATAAACACTAGTACCTAATAGACGACAGATATCAAATGAAGTATAAATTGTTGATAATAACTTGCGATCGGTCTGTTTGTCATCGCATTGTTGCGCAGTGGCTCGTGACGGAGCTGACGGATCTGGGCGCGCAGCTTAGGACACGTTGTCAGCGATCCGATGTAAACAGACTTCAACTAGTATAGGAATGTACAGTGTCAAATTAAATTAACTGGCGAAAGTTCACAAACTTGGTGTGGGATGTAGATGTGGACATTCATCACATCTAATAAATAAAAAGAGAAGTCCTGACCGACTGATTGACGACTCATCAACGCCCAGCCCAAACCCTTGGACCTAGAAAGCTGAAACTTTGCACAGAGATTCCCTTTATAATGTAGCCAAGGAATAAGGAAGGAATTCCTGGTAGTACGTTCCCGTGGGATAATTTCCGACATCCACGCGGGCGAAGCCGCTGGCAAAAGCTAGTTGTATAATTATAAGGTTGGCACGGAAATCGACGCACAACCTGTTACCATGGATTCAGTACATGATTCTGGACCACCCCGCGTTGAAATGTTTCGGTGGTTATTAAAAAAAAACCGGTCAAGTGCGTGTTGGACCACGCTTAATGAAGTGTTCCGTAGTTGGGATGGATTTATCCCAAAAACTTAACTTTGTAGTTTGTATCGAAAAAAAGTTTTTTTATGTGATATACGGTTTTCGGACTTTTTCTTTTACTTGTGTTGTGAGACCTTGCTTCTTGCCAAATTTCATGATTACCTATAGGTCAACGGTAAGTACCATAGGTTTTGATTTACTTGCGAGTCACATGAATGGCCGTATTTCTTCATTGCGTTGTCTTAGAAGCTTGATTTTCTTAGAGCTCTAAGGTACCATAGACCTACGTAAGTATTTTGTATTAATTTCAACTTGATACCTCCACAGGAACTAAAGTTTGTACAGTTTCGCTAGTTACTTTAATTTGACCCTGTATATCTGCTTCATAATAGGTATCGATTTCGAAAAATGACGAGAAAAAAAAAATCAACACGATACTTTTGCGATTTCGAGTAAATTAAGTCGGGGCAGTGTCTCCGAACAGATGATTGAAATGTCCCAGATATTGGTAACCGTACTCCTTATTTTTTTTTTGTTAAATAATTGAGCTGCACTTTTGATAATTTTGGTTTACCTTGACACCAGGTTGCCAGTGCAAGAATGATGACTTAATTAACGGTTGGGCAATCGATACTGTTCAGCCAGTCTTCTTTTTTGGAAAATATAAATAGATAAATAAGCGATAAATTAATCGTGCTAGTGTTATCAACAAGTTGGGAGGTTTCAGGCCAGGAATAATCCACTAATTGTATTGGTGTTATACTAATCATGACGATGAAAAACTTCAGGACAAAAAAAATACCTTCACGTTAAACCAGGAACCTATAAATCGGTTGACGTTAACTGATGCACTAAATGCAATTTTATTAAAACAAACGTTCAAGATAAGTTTCCGCTTCGTCTAATGGGCAGCTAAGTGCTAGTAATTATCCATTTGCGTTAACCAAGTGCATCTATTGACACACTAATTGTTAACGAGCGGTGGCGACTGGCGACTAAACTAGGCGTTAACTCGTGCCTGCCTAGAATAAACTAACACGTTACTGATATGCACTTTCCACGCGAATGGTAATTTGCCCATTGTCTTCTTAGAAATAGTGTGATCTGATCAGATATTTATAGTATGTGTGTGTACTCCGAAAGGGAAAACAGAGGCACTCGTACAATCCACGAAGCCACCCATAATAACTTGCTAAATTGACCTGATTGAATACCGTATTTCAGATAGGAAGTTATGCAGAATGGTGGTCTCCAAAACCGAGATGAATATTATGATGCAATATCGCATCTCGCCATTACAAACAGTTACCTGTAATTCATCACAGATAAAGAATGCGGAAGTGTGTTTCAAGTTCAATTATGAGGAATTTTCAAGTTCATGGGATTTATGAAGTCTGACATCAACTACCGCTTTTGTTAGAAATCCCACAATGCTTAGGTATAATAGTTATATGAATACCTTATGACAATAGGTCCGTATATCACGTCCTTTAGGTCTGCAGGTGCATTGTGATAATACACAAAGGTTGACCACTTCACAACGTCACCCACGTTTATGTCAGATGACATGCATTGCCTATTGGCTTCCATAAAAAACATCCCAGAACAATAGGACTTTTCAAAGTGAGTCTGAACATCACTCAGTAGGCGAGCGTCGACAAATAAAAACGGTTTTATAATTTCCGTTCTCCGCCGCTCATAGAATACAGATCAAAGCGCGGCCGTTAAAATTCCCGTTGACGGCCTAGCACCGAATTGCAGTGACGTATGCAACACTGTCCACGAGTCGCATCATTAAACCATTCCGATATGGAGCTGAAACCCACGTTCCCGTCGAGTCAGTTACCTAATTTGGCGTTGGTATCGAGAAACTCATTAGAAGTGGTAGTTTTTACATCGATCTGCGAAAAAGTTTCTATCAAAGTGGACGAGCGGAGTATTCCGTGGTAAGATCCCGCCGGCCAATGGCTGCTCCGAACAGGTCTGCGTTGCCAGACAGGCCGGCAACGCAGACCTGTTCGGTGGTTTCGCGGCTTGGGACACATATTAATTTAAACGCATTAAATCGCAGCTTTCCAAGAAGCCGTAAGTTGAGCCATGTTTTATTGGTTACTTTGCATTACTGCCATACTAAAGTTTTCCTTAAATGTTGGTAGACTGATTGGGTATCGATACGTTTGATTTCCATCTTGTTAGTAAAATACCAGAAAGTTTTTAAGGATTTCCCTCCTCCACCCAATCCAGCAGGCTCAGTTGTATAGTTAGCTAAGATAAGATAAGATAAGATAAGATAAATGTTTATTTCTCACCACAATATTATTGAAAATACACAATACACCATGAATTATTAATACATTATTTGAATATTGTGGGAGACTGGTGCCTGAGCTAAGCTCTAGGCCTGTATTTCAGGACACCAGGTCTCCGCCCTTTTACAAAATAAAACTTTTTATGTAGGTATGTACTTGTACACTGACAAAAATTTAAAAGATAAAAAAAGAAAAATCAAGATTTTATAAATATTGGTGGCTCGAATGAAAATTTCAGACTTTACATATACTTAAACTAAACTTTTTTTTTAAAAATTAGGTTACTTGTTATGTTACTTGTGTGTGGAAGAGTGTGAGGGTGTGTGTAAGGGGTGGTGTGTGTGTGTGTGTGTGTGTGTGTGTGTGTGTGTGTGTGATGGGGTGTTGGTCTGAGCGAGTGACGTGTGGGTGTGTGTATGTGTGTTAGGCGCTTTTTTGGGCGTGCGTGACTGAATGAAAGTGTTATATATTATTATGTGACCTAAAGGTACCTAACTTGACTTGTGAAGATGTACGTAGGTTTGTACATAATAAGGTTGTAGCTATAACTCCCATATTACACCATATTGGTAAGTAAGTTTTCAGTATCCTCATAATTAAGTTGTTGTAGTAAGGCAGTAACTTTCTTTTTGCACATAGTTTTAGTGAGGTTAACTATAGGTGACATTCTGTGTATTTTGTTGTATAGAAAACAACCTAGGTGACAAAAGAACCGTTTAGAAAACTGAGTAGTAGATTGATGTGTTAGACGGCGGTCTACGGGGGTGTACCGTCTTTTGCGATGTGTGGCTGTGGGATGATAGGTAAGTAATGAATGCTGTTTTAACACGATGTTAAGGATAAAAAGTTGACGCACTGTCAAAACTTTAGCCTCCTTGTAAAGGAGTTCTGTGGGATAGCGGTAAGGCAGGAATGAGGACACCTTTAAGATAGCTCTCTGGGCTCTCTCCAAATCAATAATTGTAGTTTTCGGAGCACCTCCCCAAACAGAGATACAGTAGGTTAACAGTGACTGAGCAAGGGCAAAGTATACTGTTTTCTTTAACTTGTCATCAGCTACTCGTCTCAAGTTTTTGAAAATATATATTAGCTTGCGTAACCTGGTTTTGAGTGTATCAATGTGTTCCTGGAATCTAAGGGTCCCATCAATTGTAACTCCCAGATACTTAACGTATCCAGTGCTGCGAAGGTGAGTGCAGGTACACATATTGTTATCGTGAGGTTCTGGACAATTGTGTGTTATTATTGTATAGGGCGCTGAGGCGTTTGGGATGTTACCATTTGCTCTAAGAGAGAAGGTCATATAATTGGTTTTCTCCGCGTTGAGTGTAAGAACATTACTGCGTAACCAATTTGACACAGTATTAAAGCCCGATTGCGCGTATGAAAAAACTTCGTCCCATGTATCAGCGCTAAAGAGGAGCGCTGTGTCATCCGCAAAAGTTATTACCCTACCTTTGGGGAGTGTGAGCATGCCCAGGTCGTTAATATATAGCTATAGTCTAACTATTTATTGCAGTTAATATATAGCTATAGTCTAACTATTTATTGCAGTTCTTATAAACCATTAAAACCAGCGTATAACACATACCTACATACAGCCTGTATATTTATGATTCTCAGTTAGTCAGATCAGCTGTTTTCCACGTGCTGATATTTGCAAACTTCTACGACCACTTAGCTCCAACACTTTCACGTTCTCTGAGCATTAAAACAATAGAAACTATTCTGCGATTTAAAATCTTAAGCGTGCGGAAACTTTACAGGAACTAAGGGTAACTAGTACTTATGTGTAATTGGTATTTATTAGCGACAAGAGAGTCGTTCAGCCAGTCAAGCCCCTTTCACCTTGATGCTGTAAATCAAACGACATCGCACGAGTCGAGTACCAAGTGGGCGGTATAATAGATTTTCCAAAAGCTGTCCCACGTTAGGTGATGTAGAAATCGAAGATTAATTCGTTTTCCAAGTCATTTGAGACTCAAATTAGTCTCTGAAGTACAGACCTTTAAAACTAATCTAACAAGGCACTTGATAATCTAATCGAAACAGATACCTACTTACAGTCAAATATGAATAAACATTGCATTTTTTATATATTTCTTCATTATGTAGAGATGTCTTGTATGACCATCATAAAGACCTCTGTTTATATAGACTTATGGATATCTTACTAACAAATCTAACAATAACAATCACATGGCTAAGCCGAGCGTTGACCTGCAATTACTACTGCTGATAAAACAAAGTTAATTACTTAGCAGTGTTAATTTACACAAAGTTACAAATCACGAAGTAATTATTATTTTCTCACCATCAGAAATCAGACGATCTTTCTTAGAAGACTGATGACAATGCTGAATCTAAACTCGATCGCAACATTCGCAACATAAACTAATTTTACGGTTAGCACAAATGTTCCGCTTAATTAATGACGTAGTTTCAAAATACAGTGTTTTTATTATATGAAAACACAATAAAGTTTGATTTGCACAGTTTCGTGCGCGCGAGTCGAATCGCGAACTAAATGAAACAAGTGGTACAATTCTTGTATAGCTATTTTTTGCTCTATTATATGGAAATGTTTACCTACAATACAGTTTTCGTAAAGTTCACGCAATGTCTAGTGTGCCAAACACAAGTTATCAATTTCGAATTTAAGTTTATTTCAAATTGGAAATTATAATTATAAGTTTAGCGTTGCACCAACGCGGGATGATTCAAGCTCACAGTAAGGAACCACAGGGCTCTTGGCAGGTGGCATCTGAAAGATGCTGCCCTCTTAGTACCTAACTAAATAGGTGTATTACCTACCTGTACTATTAAGTACCTACCTAGGTAGGCATTGTGTTATTATTAGTCTTGTAAAACTCGAATCATTTTCAAATCTATTCTTATTCTAGCCATCATATCTACGAATGTTTATTTTCCTTCCATTCGTCTTTCCCTATAAAACAGTAAAGTATGCTATTAGTATAGCCACAATGGCATGGTGTGTGAAAAATCTTGCGGTGAGTGACGTCAAGGATACAAGAGCATGTGCAAACACTTGATTAAACTGTTTCATTGTTTTAACCGCAGTATTATTATTATTTGTGGTTTTAACAAAAAAAATATTTTAATTTTATGACAATGAATTCGACAAAAAGAAATTTTGTATACCTAAGTATCTTTTTAAATCAAACGCTACATAATTATGATGAGACCTATAATAGGTAAATTTAAACCTGTATCTTATATTTATATACATGTCACAGTAAGATGGTTGCAGCCGTGATATAGTTATATATCCGTAGGGATGCAGCTACATACCGTACTATAAGAAAGCGGTTCATAACTTTCGGAGTGCCCTAATTTTGTTCCTGCGACCAATTTCGACATAGCGCTCGCCGGCCGCTGCCGCAACCGCGGCACCTTTCGCTTCCCTCGCTCGGTTTACCCTATTTGGTCGGAGTACCCTAATATACTATATTACTAGATAGCCCGGCTTCAACCCTCTTACTGCGACATACATTTCACGTGTCTGTCTATGTGATGTGACCGCGTTGTTCTTCTAAACTACGCTACGGATCTTGATACGGTTTTCACCAGCATATAGAAAATTTGTTCCGGAAGGTTTATGTGTAAGTACATAAATTTTCTACATTAATGTTAAACTTACCTAATATAATAATTAAATCTGGATATTTTGTGAAGTCGTAAAAAACGTGCAAAGCAGGGGCGGGTCGCTAGTATTTCAATAAAAGAAATAAATGAGAAACAAATCAACCTGAACGCAAAGCTCTTTTCTATTCGTCATTGCACTGGCTTTTGAATTCAATGCAGGACTTTGTTTCCACTACAATAATACAAAATAGTTCAAAACAATACAAAATGTATTCTCTTGCTGTTAGAGGAATTTCATTGTCAAGTTTCATTCATTTACATTTGAATACAAAGAGAAATAATGTTGCATTTATAATACTTATGTAAAACTTTTATTTCAATGAGGAAAACTTGAGCAGATAGAGATCCTATTCAAATCAGACACGTTTTCTTATAAATTAAATATTTAGATGAAATGTAAAATTATGCAGTTTCATTAATTTACGACCTGACTGAGAAATCAGAAAATAAAATTAATGATGACATTTTACGAACTTTTCATTCATGATTTTCTGATGTTTTCTTAGAACTTCATGCATGATCTTGACTTGATCTTTCAATAAAAAATCAGTAAAATTAATTTGTCAGTAAGAAAAAAAAACTCGATTTTTGTTTTGCTTTCTTAGTTAATTCTGGAGGCCAGGATCAAATTAAAGCTTATTGAAGACGTTTCTACCTACCTCCATGGGAAAAAGAGGCGTGAGTTTACTGGTTATGTAGGTATGTCGTCGCCCTGGTGCTTAAATGGCCAACCGACCATTTTTTGGGAAAATGAGTTTTTAATGTATAACTGTAGAAACCATAGATATAAGAAAGAAGGAGATGTGCCCAGTATGTTAAAATGTATCGGAACCCTGTGTCTCCACTTTTCCCTTTGTCACTTTCATGGTTTTAAAGACAAATACGGTAAAATACTTGTACTTACATATGGAAAGTGATTCCATGATTTACATGGCTTTGGTTTTACAAGAAACCACTGAACAACACGGCATTCTTACAAATTGTCACGGTCACAGTCGAAAACGCACTAGTTCGCGGAGACGGAATTCGTACTATGAACGGCTCATACTGAGCAATGAGCATGTCGCGCGGACACATTTTCACCCGCTTGCCACTTCTCCTGTTTTTTATATAAATTCTATGGTAGAAACCAGGGATGTTACGGAGCTTCGACTCCGGTTCCGTTAAGTCGGAACTTCCGATTATTATTACACGTTCGGTTCCGACTTCGGCTCCGACATTTTTATATCGAAGGTTTTAATCGGAGGTTTTTTTCATTGTTTGTGTTTTATTTTATAATTGAAAATTGAAATTAAAAAAATTTGACTACTTAAATAATGTTTTATTTGTCCTTAAATAAAAATTCTCTCTCATGCCACCACTTCTAATCCTGCCTCCGACTCCGATTCCGACCGATTCGATCAAACTATCTCCGTTACATTTTTCTGCAGTTATACATTAAAAACTGCTTTTCCTAAAAAATGGTCGGTTGGCCATTCAAGCACTAGGGTTGAAGACATTTTGAACTTGAATAATTTTGAATCAATTGGTAGACTTCCTGATACATAGCTGCACCGTCCACTACTCCAGCCAGCCATACAATAAAACATGCAGTCACGTGCAGCTACACTCAAGCAATTAAAACGTGACACAAATTAGCGTCAAGCGTTAAGAGATAATTGTATATTAAAGTGATAATTTGCAATTTATATGCCTCCATTGATATGCCGTGAATGTGTATATGTCACTATCGCCACACATTTTAACCTATTTAGGTTGCCTTTTCATGGAAAGATACATTACGAGTACATTAGGACAATTAAAAAAAACATACAAGGAAAGCAAGGACGTACGATAAGGAGGGGACTACATTGAGAGCGTCATTCCATTCCGCCATCATTATCGTGCCCTTATGCCTATTTATTTGGGGTCGGCGCAACGTCCCTTTTTTCCATACTTCTCTATTAGTCGTCATCTCGGTAGTCACCCTCTTTCTATCCATATCATCTTTCACACAGTCCATCCATTGTCTCTTGTGAGCACTAGTACAACGCAATTAAGACCTAATCTGCATTACCCAGCTTTTATAGATTGGATAGGTAATCCCACGCTGCTGCTGCATGCTAAATTGCTAAAGCGGTAAACGCTATCAAATGGTTTGCGCCATAGCGCTTCATTTCAATCGTTTTAAATATAATATGCCGCGTAGAGAAGTGCGACTACGGGAATTATTGAATTTTTGAATAAAGCCTATGCAGAAACCCGTACTCAGCCCGCGTGATGGATTGCGGCCCAATCCCTCTCACGGAGACGATGCCTGTGTCCCAGCTGTGAAAACATTATAGGCTAATTATGATATGCGCGTGAGTCTTACGTTCGGAGTGAAACCAAAATGATGATTGCAGACCGTAGCAACAACAATTCCCCAGACGTGACACAGATTGCGAACTGTGACGTAGTTCTGTCACACGTACGTAATGTCTTGGTGCTATGGTCCCGACAAAGACAGATGCGTGGATGAGGTGAAACGGCATATGGCTATGGCTAGAGGGGCAATGGACAAGCTAAAAAAATATGAAGGAATCGCAATATAACTAAGGCCACTAAGATCAGGCTCGTACGTACACTCGTATTCCCCATATTTCTGTACGGAGCTAAGACGTGGACATTACGAAAACTAGAAAAGAAAAAAGAAGACGCTCTAGAAATTTGGTGCTGGAGAAGAAAGCTTGGGATCTCATGGACAGAATTCCGCACAAACGTATCCTAGAACTCAGCATCAATCAGGGTCTATCAGCACTAGCATACAGTCTTGAATACTGAATTTTTTTGGTAGTGTCTCGAGACGGAATAATGACTCCATAGAGCGTCTAGTGGTGCAGGGCAGAGTAGAGGTAATAAGCCACGCGGGAGGTCACCGATATGGTGGACCGAGCAAATTAAATCTGCGGTAGGAGACCATATTATTGAATGCGACTGTCATCTAACAGAACCAGATGGAGAAAGATCGTGAGGCAAGCTACGACTACAACTGCGATTGGACACAATTCATCGTGACGACGACGGCTCTGTCAAGAGCGAAGCGAAGGAGAAGAAGATGCTATGCAATGCAGACTGCAAATTTAAGAATTTGAAAGAAGAATTTGGT
Organism: Cosmia trapezina; assembly: GCA_905163495.3. Taxonomy (NCBI): domain Eukaryota; kingdom Metazoa; phylum Arthropoda; class Insecta; order Lepidoptera; family Noctuidae; genus Cosmia; species Cosmia trapezina. The sequence goes on from LR991030.1 coordinate 11,948,768, forward strand.
TTCCGGTGACGAGAAAATTCGGTCTTAAACGGTCGATAGCCGAACCTTATGAACCTATTAGAGTAGGTGCCTCTTTACCTATCATAGTTAGTTAATTATTTTAGATTTACTGTGGCTCATTCGCTGCTGGCTCTTTTTTTATTCTGAAAATGGTGTTTAGTGAAAGTTTTTTAAAGTATTTAAGTCGACGAGTTATGCAAATGAATGCAATAATGAGTGGAACTGGCATTCAAAAAAATATAAGAAACAATAAACTTGACTGCTTCGAAATGCACATTTACGATTTTATCAAGAGCACGGACAATACTATAAATACATACCTGAATATTCATAAGATTTTAATGCTTTCAATATACCTGTAATAACATCAACGGCTTTGTTCATGATTTTGAATAGACTTTCATTTTTTAAATTTTGGTAATAGGTAGTGAAATGCCCAAACAAAAGTTAAAACGACTATAATAGTCGAGGTCCACCAACGATAAATGGAGCAATGAGACTTTGAATGGTAACTAAATCGAATGCCCAATAATGAAACAGGAAAATCGGTGGAGTTCCCGAAAATTAAAGAAAACAACAGCGCGCTCGATACCAAAACTTTTCTCATCACTCAAGAATGCACTCGTGCCTATAAATTTTGACTAAAATATCCGGCAGGCCCATTGATATAAAAACTAGTAAGTAATATATAAGTCAATGGGCAGGCCTATATATTTTGACTAAAATATCCAGCAGCCCAAAATGGCGATGGCGTTGTTATTACGATTATTAAGTACATAGTCTTTGTGTTCGAACAGCTGTGCACGTTCAAAACATCATTACCTACATATCATACAGCGACAATAGCTGTGTCGGAACTCGTGAGAACTTTGGTCTCTAACTTCTATTAGGTTTAAAGTTCCGTGGTTACAAATTTGGAATGCGCTGCGCGTGCAGCGCGGAACCGATGCGGCCTTTGTGGTGATCTATGGAGGAGGCCTACTATGTCATCTTTTGGTGAAGATTATGAACAGTTTTGTACGTCCATTTTATTAGGCAAAGGCGCAGGAACAATCACCGTAGCGATGCAACTGTAGACGTCTGTTTAGGACTAAAGAAACGCTATTAGCACTTAGCATGTAGATCTGGCCAAGAGGCCCAGCCACTGTTGGAGACCGCACCCACCCAGCTACCCCGACCAGGTAACTTGCCTACTTAGTAGCAAGTGGACAGGGCCAGGTTGACCACGTAGCCGATGTAGCACATGCTACAGGCCCCGCTCTTTGTTGACGGGGGCCCCGCGCTCATATCAATGGAGACTATACCCCTGTACGTCCAATGAAATATTATCTATCAATAGTCATAAGAAATCTGACCTCTCCGAGGTGCTAAATTTTGCTTCGGGTTGGTAGGGGGTTTAAATATCAAGTGCCTAAACCAAGGCCCTGAGTATCTAAGTTCGGAGCTGGAAATACCTAAGTATCTGCTTTTTGCACGGCTCATCTTAAAATATTGTGACGAATAATAGTGGCAGTCCTAAGCTCACTTCATTACATAATGACGAAATCATCAACGCTTATGAAGTTATGATTCTCATAAATGTAAACTGTTATGATTATGACTTGTGATTCTGAAATAATCGAGCTAACTCGTCGATAAAGAATTTTTACTATAATAAAGTAAGAAAACATAATGAAATACAGTAAACGTAAGTTACGTGTTCAACTATGGAGGCAGCTGCCACGTGCTAACCAAGTATCAATGCTTCGAAAAGAAAACAAGATCATGAAATTAAGAACTACCATTTTTAAATAAGGCGATTATTCTGAAACAGGTTTGTTAGTGGAGAATATAAATGACGGACTTCAATGAAAATCGTTTCTTATTTCAATTTCAACAGAATTTCTCGGTTTAGTTTGAATAAAAAAATCAGTCCTCCCGGTTCAACTTTTCTTTGCATTACAAATAAACAAAACCTTAATTTTATGGACACAACATAGGTACTTATTAACTATATTAAAGTTTATTTCGAATACAGGAAGGGATGTCATCATAAGCTGAATGGAAGGCCGCGTTACGAAAGTGATGAACTGATGCCGATTATTACCTACACGTGTTGCTTGCTTCCTCGATTGATATCGATGTATCTTTGATACGAACTGTTGCTGCACTACTTGAATAGGTACCTAACGTTTAGAATAATATACGTAAGTACTTACGTAGGTTCAGTCAGCGTCAAAAGTTGATTAGCACCTCAGTTTTTTAATTCTTAATTAGAATCGGAAATGAGCTAAGTACATATTTAATTAAAATTGGAACAGAAATAAGATGAACTCTTAGCTATTAAATGAAATGCTGAAATACAATGTGTAGGTGCTGACGCATCTAAATAATAAGTAGGTTAGCTACGTAAGTTGTACAAGTTATTTATAAGCAATCAATAAAATAAATTATTTAGTCTTGTTCGGTATTCTGTGTGTTTCGTTATTATTTTCACCCACTCACAACGTACACTAAATACTACTGCTCCTACCGCTACAATTGGTGACCCCGACCATCGGACACGAAACCTTCGTTCAAGTCTTCAGCAAATAAGTGACTGCACTGCACGATTCTATCGGCCTCCCAGAAGCGGGAATCACCATAGAATTTTCAAGAGGCATTTAGTCACAGCAACATGACATTGGGAAGCAGCAGCGACGGCACAGACGCGCCTGGGTGCAGCGCTCCGTCCACAAATGTTAAGGTAGCAATGGTCAGCGTTTCAGAAAAAATCCCAGAATTTTGGACAGAGATGCCGAGAGTGTGGTTCGCACAATTCGAAACCGTCATGGCTCCGCAAAAGCAAGGTGATGAAGCCAAATGCAGCTTGGTAGTATCAAGGCTCGGGAAGGATGTCGTGCAACAGATTGCCGATATTCTGATCTCGCCCCCGGAAACCAACAAATACAAGGCCATTAAGGAGAGACTTTTGTCGGTATATGAAGAGTCAGAAGAACGACAATTCCAAAGGTTAGTAGGCGAAATAGAGTTAGGTGACCAAAAACCCTCACAGCTACTTCGACGGATGACAGAATTGGCAAAGAATACCAGCGTTCCGGATAAAACCCTGCTCAACCTATGGACCTCAAGACTTCCAGCTCACGTCCGTGCCGTGTTGACAGTAAGCCAGGACCAAAGGCTCGACAACCTCGCCGCCATCGCAGATAAGATTATGGAAAATGCCAGGGGTGATGTCAGTGAAGTATCCAGCGGACAGCCAGTAGTCATGCACGAACTTCTAGCCCAGATAAACTCCTACCGCTCCTACCGCTACAAATGTGTAGATAATTCGGTGTCCATTTTAATGATGTGTCCTATCCTAACAGTAGCATTGGTAATTGAATTTTGTTGCTGACCGTACCTATCTATCGTTGGTAGGACTGAACATGTTTATTGTTTCATGAGGAATATTTTTGCTTCATGATTTAGTGAGAAGAATTAATCATTAATTACTAGTGAATTTTTGTTTGGTTATGCCACCCCATTACAGTCATTGAATTATCATTGAATTATGGTAGAAGAGTTATCTATTATAGTATAAAAACATAAACATCTTTAAAAATAATATTTTACATTACTATCATGATGCAATAGACGTAGGTCTCTGCCTCTCCTGTTCTCCTGCCCATAACGCATTTTATTTGGGGTCGGCGCAACATGTCTTTTTCTTCCATATGTATTTCTCAAAAGTCGTCATCTGGGTAGTCAACCCTTTCTAGCTCATGTCATCTTTCACACAGTACATCCATCGTTTATTCCATAGGTTAAAATACAAAAATAAATTCCGTATTAGAAAGTGGTTGTTTATTTGCAGAATTTAAGGCTCTTGCCCGCCCGGCCTTCAGACCTGGACAAAATATTTACAGTTAAGCCCGATTTACACGGTGCAATTTAATTGCCTGTGACACCATTTAAGTTGAAGCTATAATAAAAGTTGCACCGTCTAAATAGTGTTTATAGTTAGATGATCCAAGTCATTTGTTGCTTCAATATTATTGTATACATAACTAGCTGCCCGCGACTACGTCGTCGTCGTGTTTCATGTTCGCGCTTATTTACTTATTTTTCGCTTAGCGTTCTTTCCGACTTTTTAGGGTTCCGTACCAAAATGGTAAAAAAGGAACCCTTATGGTCTCACTCAGTCTGTCTGTCTGTCGGTCTGTCTGTCTGTCTGTCTGTCTGTCTGTCTGTCGGTCTGTCTGTCTGTCACAGCTGGATATCTCAAGAACTAAGTACTAATGCTATCAACTTGAAATTTATAATAGTTTTAGATGACGTTGACCCAACTATTTTGCAAATAAGAAAAAAATTAAAATATTTATATTTTTTTTGCAACAGGGACTGAAAGTGGGTCTTAAAGAATCAAAGTAGGGCTACTAGGGCATGTGGGGTATCATAATTATGAAAGAACGCTGTTTGCATATTCTCAAACATTTTTTCTTTTTTTTAGGCCTCATAGTTTTCGACTTCTGATGAAAAATGTAAAAAAAAATACCGTAGATTTTTCTATGTGATAGAAGTTTATGTAAAGATTACAGGAAAAATAAAACGATGTCTCTAAATAGCACACTTTTTCAGAAATCGGAACGGAACCCTCGGTGCGCGAGTCCGACTCGCTCTTGACCGGTTTTTTTCATTTTTGCTACTATGGGTCGCTACTGGCTCCTATGGGTCGTATCGTGATGTTAAATAGCCTATAACCTTTCTCAAGAATTCGGCTATAAAATTCAAAAAGAAATTTTCAAATCTGACTGGTAGTTCTAAAGATTAGCGCGTTTAAACAAACTGTTCAGCTTTATTATAGCATCAAGTAAGAAACTTGCACAGTGTAGGTAAATACACACACACAGCTTTTTTGTGATTTCACGACTTTATGACATTGTCTTGTTAAGAGGATAATATTGAAGCGTGATGGGCCTGTAAGTGGCATTATTGCTGTCTAGTTTGACGCGAGAGAGATAGAAGACTCTCACGCGCACCGGAATTCGTTTAAATGATAGTTACGGTTATGACAAAATGCTATACTTACTTAAATATTTTTTTAGCTTAGTGAGTTCTTAAAATATTTAAATACCTTCGATTTAAAGCAAATTTTACTGCACAATAAGGAACTGTTTACGTATAATGCTATAAAACAGAAAATAGATGGTGATACTTTGGAATGTTTTTCTATCAAAAAAATTTTAACTAATCATGTTTTGGTTTTAATACAACAGTAGACAATGTAGTCAAATAACACATATATAGAAAATCCAAACGATTTAACTATCATTTGGTTTTATAGCAAAAAAAAAACAAAAAATTATCGTTGTATTGTATGCCCTTAAATGTTTTAATTCAGTGTAATTTATAAACTCTTCAGTGTTGAATTGTTTCTGTCAGAAATTAGAGGACAAAAGAATAGGCCTCCAGTTTAGTTCGGTATTTGAATGGGAGGGAAAGCTTTTTAAAAATGAAAGTGTACCTAAATATTTCAATGTACCTAGTGAAAAGACAAAAGAGATATTTTTCTTTCTTTTATTCAGTTTAGACAGTACGTTTTCCATGGACCACTTTCATTTCACATTGGAATGCGTCAATGTTTTGCGTCAAATCTAGTGATGATTTTTTCACTAACTTTTAAGAAGCACCGTCAGCAAAAAAACTAGCTTAATCTCATTCACAGGTAATTATAGAATGCAAGTTACATAATAAATGAAAGGCTTCAAAGTGGAAGGATTTGCGGAATCGAATGTAACATCAACCTTGCTTACCTCACTATAAGTTATAATAATTAATAACAACGCAGCGCTAAGTTAATAATACAATTTTACATTCTTTTCTGCTCATAGCTGTTTTAATCCTTCAACCAATGTCTTTAAAGTAATTTATACTTTACTTAATTATTAGATATTTGTAACGCAGATTACATACTTCCTGCATAGATACTGCATCAAGGCATACCCTTTGGTATGACGTATTTATAAGGTTTATCATTATTTATAAAACATCGAGTCTTTATGTAATTATTTATTTAAAATAAAATTTAATGCCTATGACGTATTTAAGTTACGTTTAACGTGTAAAGATAAGCTGATTATAAATATAATAAATAATATAAACTTATAATACATATTATTATGTTTTTTTGTATAATTTATGTCTTTGCAATAAAAACATCTCAATGTGTCATTTCTATTTGCTTAGACTGTAACCTGACCCCCACTGATAGATGTGCGACATGTGTTAGTTAGTTTCCATTAGCCGACGATTTCTTATAATCATGGAAAATTATTATGGTGTGTCGCAATTCCTAACGAATAAAAAGTTAATCACAACTTAGATCTCTGATTAATGAAATAATTTAGAACTGGAATAGGGAGGTAGAATTTAATCTAAATACTTGATCAACAGATGTGTGTGTTTAGCTCTAAAGACCTATTGCTTTAGGTAGGTACAACTATTTCATATTGTTACTAATATCCTAGCTTTGATTCCACGTTTACCATTTCATTTTAAACTTTCCTTTACATATAGGTACTTACCAAAATGTATCAGACCAATCACAGTCTAATTCTAGCGACCCAAATTGTAGACCAGAACCTTCGATCAATAACCAGAATCCTAATTGCGTACCTAACACATTACCAATCAGAATCTAAATCATTTTGAATTGACATTTTGGACTAAGCCGACCTAACTATAGATTTTTTTTGTAAACTGTAGGTACAGACGCCAGCACATCAAGCTAGTTAAATCTGTCAAATTTCTTTAATAGATTTTCATCTTTATTGCTAAAGCATTAGGTTCAAGGTTGATTGGGAAAATTTGACAGTTTCGGGTGGCTTGACCTGCTGGAGTCTGTACATCGGTCTAGATTTTTGCATTATCATGGGGACGGTCCCCATGATAATGCAAAAATCTAATCTAAAGCATAGGTACAGATACGCCGATTAGACAGATCAATTCGACTTGGAGAATGTATCAAATTACTATAGTTAGGTCGGCTATCGGCTTAGTCCAAATGTTAGATACGTCAGTTAGTTAAATTAGCGACGATATGTTCGAAAAATTTGTCTGCTCAACAGTGTTAATAACGCAATGAATGTTGTTGAACTGTCAAAATGAAACCGATTCCTACTGTAAATTACATGCAACTAATGCAACTACCCTTTTGGTCGTTGTCTCAATCCAAACACAATAAAAGCTCACTGAGTTCATTGGTAAGTATGACAGACGATATAAATCACTAACCTAGAAAGTAGATAGGTACTTAATTATCTACGGACAGACAGTAAATAGACATCGATTACAAATAATCCTTATTTACTTATTTATGATGATTTTAATAGACACTAATGCTCATGTTAATGTAGAAACGTGTAAATCTAATGTAAGTACTAAAAGCCATGAATATGCAGATAAGGCATTTACGACATTTTCCATTGAATTAATTTCCATACTAAATCGTGTAAGTACAATATAATATTTACCTAAAACATAATTTATTTTTTGCGACATGCGAAGTTCGATCTAATCTATCGTAAATCATCATTCGTAATTCTACAAGATTTTAGGAAATAGTAAAAAATCGAAAGTCTGTTGTCTGACATTCAAGTTTTGATCAGCAAATAAAATTACCTATAAATTCTAATTTCGGTTTCCAAATTTGGTTCAGATTTCATACATGTTACATGGAACCCTGACTGAATAACAAATTCATAACAGCAATTAACTACTAGTATTGATTGACAGTTACCTAATATTATAGTTATGCATTTTTATTTCATTTGGGACACGTACCTAATACCCAAATTACAAATACTGCGAATAATTTTTGAACGCAACATTTACCTAATTGTTTTACGGCTGTAAATACCTATGAACTAGTTTATTACTTATAGTAGAATAGTTAATAATCACCAGACCAGCACCCTAATTGGGTAACACACTTTCAATCACAATCTGAATGATTTTGAAGGATATTGCTAATCCATTGCTTTGTATGTTCGACAAAAAAATCTGCACATCAAGGTAAATTGCGCAATGGATGTTGTTCAACTGTCAAAATGAAAGCCATTGTGTTTGTAATTATCCGCAGATGTATGAACGTAAACGATGCAAAGCATTATGTAAAGATCGTAGGTGGGGGTGGCGTTTTGAAGTTTCTGCCTACCCCCATGGGAAGAAGGCGTGAGTTTAAGTACGTGTGTAATGCATAAAAATGAAAATCAATGGCCGAATGTAGGTACGTATGTAAGCGCATCACTTCAGAACGATTACACCTATTTGGCTAATTCTTTTTAGGGTTCCGTACCAAAATGGTAAAAAAGGAACCCTTATGGTGTCACTCAGTCTGTCTGTCTGTCTGTCTGTCTATCTGTCTGTCACAGCTGGATATCTCAAGAACTACTAATGCTATCGACTTGAAATTTAGAATATTTTTAGATGACGTTTACCCAACTATTTTGCAAATAAGAAAGAAATTAAAATATTTATGTTTTTTTCGCAACAGGGACTGTAAGGGGGTCTTAAAAAATCAAAGTGGGGCTACTAGGGCATGTGGGGTATCATATGAAAGAACGCTGTTTGCACATTCTCAAACATTGTTTTTTTCTTTTGTGGCGGCATCTACATCGCCACATATGAACTACGCATCAATGACATGACGTCACGCAAACCTGCATCGCGCAATTAGAGTTTACCACGCGACTGGCATATATACAACGTCCCGACAGCAACCGTCGGGCAGTAGCCCACCAGACACAACATCCGTCTGGTCGGAGGATCCTCCCTTTTCTATGGAGGATGAGTGAACTTGACACCCTGTTCCTCATGCCTCCAAACTTTTTTTTAGACCGCATAGTTTTCGACTTCTGATGAAAAATTTAAAAAAATTCCGGCCCCCCCCCCCCCCCCCCTTATCTCTGAAGTTTGCAAAGATAAAAATCTGAAATTATTCTATGTGATAGAAGTTTATGTAAAGATTACAGGACAAATAAAACGATGTCTCTAAATAGCACACTTTTTCAGAAATCGGAACGGAACCCTCGGTGCGTGAGTCCGACTCGCTCTTGACCGGTTTTTTTTTGTATTGTGTATCAGACAGGTGTGGTCAAATTTAAGGGTGCGTACAGACTATCAAACTGAAGAACTTTCTCCATGTGACCAACATCGAATCGAGAAAAAATTATCGCTGTCCCGTACAAAGCTTCAATACCTACCTATTTGGGTCGAGTAGGTATTGAAGCTGCTAATTTTTTTTTCTCGTTTACGATGTTGTTGGTCCAATGGAGAAAGTTATTCAGTTTGATGGTCTGTAACATACCCTTAAACTTGACCAGAACTTTCTGATACACCCTGTATGCCGTGACTTTGGTTTCGACATAAAAATTCAATTAAGTATTTGAAGAGTTAAATAAATGTCAATGACACGATTGTTTAGTTATTGATTTATTATTATTACCCGACTGCGGCGAAGCTAAAATAGAAGGGTTATTTTTTATAATATGTTTAAGTAAATATTTAATATAAATAGAATGATATCTAGGTATGTATTTTAAGAAGACTTAAAAGATATCGGTAAGTAACCAAGATATAGTATTTAAATTCAATATTAGAAATCAGACTAAGGAGAATTAAAAATAATGGTTAATTAAAGTTATAATTGATATTATTTCGGTATTTAGCTATGCTTTAAGCAAATCCTACCATTTAAATTGAGACCCAATCCCATGAAAATTCATGAAACGTGAACATTTTAATTTTGATTACCAACATTGACATGACATTTTAAAATACTTACTTAGTATAAAATTCTTTCCCGACGGGTCCATGAGATTGTTTGGTACAGTCAGCAATAAAGGCTTTAGATTAGAAACGATACTTAAATACTTATTATTTCATGAAATAAAAGGCAATGAATAGATAAATAGGGACTCTTTATCAGTAGCCTGTTTAGTCAAATTTATTATGTACCTATTGTTTTTACTGACTGCACTTTGGATAAATCTCGTTAGGAATTCATATAGGTATGGAGATTTAAAAACATTTTTTTTTTCTCATGGACCCGGCAGGTACCCGTAGGGTAAAGAAGAACAGTAGAATCGTGGACCTCTGGGAACAACCCGTAATAAAGTCATTACATATCGCTAAACGTTTTTACTAGTACAGTCAGCAACAAAAGTCGTTTAACACTTGTGTTTGTTTTCTAAATCTTAATTATTGAGAAAAATACTTCATTAAAATCGGAAAGATGTAAATTTTAAAGAAAATTAACTCTTATCTAATAAATGAAATGCTAATAAGCAGGTTATCATATCATTTTGTGTTAATTTAAATGATGTCAAAAAGTAGCAGTGTTAACCGACTTCTGTTGCTGACCGTACCTACTATTAACCTTTCTAAGAACACGATGTCTGTTTGAAAATTCACTGTAGTATAAGTACATCTTCACTGGTTGTTTACACATAGTTAATTATTTTTACATATTTTTTTCAATGGGTATTTGTTTACCTACAATTTAATTAATTATTATATCTTCTTATATTAGCTTGTGCAAACTAAACGTACTTACTTACTATTAATTTAGGTGGAAATATAAAACAATTTCTATTGGTCGAAAGTCACATTTTATTCGCTACCTATTTATTTATTATTATTATTATAACGTTATCGTTCTGTAAAAGCCAGCAAGTCTCCACGCTTGGCTCTTTTTATTTGCAATCTACAGGTAATCTACAAAAATTGGTCTTAGTAATAATTTAAGTAAGTTAATTAATTGAAAAACTCAAGTTAATTTAATTGGCACGGTTAACGCTACCATTGCCAATTTCTGCCGCACCTTAATTAAAATAAGTTATCGATCCATTAATAACCATCAACGATAAATAACTTAGCTTTAGTATAATTTCTAGTTATATTTAAACTCTTCGTCAATTATCTTTAAATAACAAAGGCTTTTTATTTTATCCCGTTTAATTAATTTGCAAAGTTGAACAGTTACTTGCTACAACACATCACCCCTATTAGGTACCTACCTATTACTGAAACTGAAATGTTATTTATGGCTCTCATGTGATCCCTCTGAAACTGTAATTTTATTGATTTTTTTACACTTAAATTATTCTATTTATAAATTACGTAACTTCATCGATTTTCAACGCTTTATTATTTAATTTAGTTGTATGACATAAATTCGCACTACGTACGTAATATAATACCTTTAACTTATTAAAAAATCAACCGTGAAAAAAGGAAAATTAAATTGAAAAAGAAAAATATGAACTCACGCTTCGACAAAATCAGCTGCCAGCCGGTCAACATGTTAGTTCTTTTGAATTAAAAACTCCACAAAAATAAATCACTTTTATGTTCAGATTTTTTATTCACTGGATTTTATTTAGTAATATCCATAGGAACCATATCACAAGTAGAGGAATGATCGAGTATCGTTAAAGGCGCGAAGCATGCGCAGGAGTCGCGTCGATGCACTGAACCGTCACCCGCAACACACAGCCTACAATTAGGCGCCCGCGCACCGACCACGACTCTATATAGCGATCGCCTGGCCAACGTAAAACCATACTACACAGTACACTATACCATAATCAATTATCCTGTTGATATAAATCTAATTTGTTTTTTCTTATTCAGAATTGAGGAAATCATTTGTAGGCTGGAACTGGCGCAAGATACGAATCTTTATTATCAGACGTGTATAGTTTAACTGAAAGTAATGAGTGTTATGGTACCGATGTTATTCTAGTCTAGACGCTCTGTTACCTAGGCTGGAAATAGTAGGTACTTACCTATTTTTATATACAAACATAATTAAATAATAAGCCTTCATTAGCGAAATATTTTTGCTACTATCAAGCAATCGATTATGCATAAAGGTTTATATTTTATTTTTTAAGTTGCTGTAATTAACTAATTAAGTAAATAAGTTGAAAGGTCGTTACAAACGTTTCAGAGTTTTTTTTTTTTCTATCTACTTATAGTCTACCCGGAATGTGCCTAAATTAATCCTCGAGTTTCGAATCTTCTTCAAATGAAATCAAATCAATATAGTATTTTAATTCACGTAGTCATAAACCTACTTGGCACTTATGAAACGTCACAAGCTAGGTGCACAATTGCACAGTTCCAATTGGTCGTTTCTAATGGAGAAGAGCTGACAAGAAACTCCACGGTTACCCATCTCTTTTAAAAGTAATTGACTTAAAAAGTACAATGTTTTCAAATTACAGTGTTAAAATAGTTATAGGAGGACAGTGTACCTAAGTCTGTCAACAAGTATCAGGTAGTAAACAAAACGGAAAATGATCAACAAATCTACAAACCACAAGGCCTACAACGTTCTTACATTCACAAAATATAAAAGAATCTTAAAAGATAAATAAAATAAAAATAAATAAGTATCTATTTTCTAAACCAAATGGCATCATTGCCATTACAACTGCGACAAATCTGAATTAATATCCTGTCCACAAAAGCCGCTAAACCTGTCCACAGAAGTTCAAACTCCTTAACCAATAATATCTAAGTATGTAGAAAATTATTACCTACATGTGTGGCAAAAGTTATAAAATTCGCAAAACCAGTTGATTTACGTAACAGCGAGGCGGTCAAGTTCAGTAAGACACTGCGTGCGAATCGTGTGTCAAAATCGCCATTGTCGGGCCTAAATGCGTGTATAAAATATCTGATACACCGGTTACAAAGACTGTATTCATTTTCAAACTATTCAGATAAAACGTGAAATTTATCGGACACGGCTATTTACTTTTACTTGGATAGGTACACTTGCGTTACAATTGTGATACAGTTGAAAGCACAACCTGGATTTATTTCACAATATTGCTTTTATTAAACATATAACTGTATAACCTGCATATTTACTTCGTGCTGTAAACATACGCAGGACGTGGGCGTATGTGACCAAACCGATACTTACAACGAGCCGTAAACTAAACGGGTGGTCAGAAGTCATAACTGGAATAATTTGCGACCCACGGATGCCCCCCAAATTAAAGGGGAAAATTTACAAGTTCGTGATAAGGCCTGTCGTACTTTATGGATCGGATTGCTGGGCAGTGAAGAAGACGGATGACAAAAGATTGCATGCAGCGGAACGACAATGAATAAAGTAAAAACGTGTGTACAAAATTTCAGCTCAATCGGTTGAAGAATCTGCTTCAAAATTGAGTAGCAAGATGCCACGCGAACATAAATACATACATACATTGCAAGTTAAATAAAAGCTTTTAAAAAATGAGTATTTAAGAGGAAGTTTGAAAGTGGCGCCAGTGACGGAAAAGTTGAAAGCAAATCGTTTGGCTTGGTAGGGGCATGTGATGAGGAGGGACGAAACGGATGTGACTAAAAGAGTGATGAATATACATGTTGAGGGATGGAGAAGGAGAGGAAGGCCAAAGAAAAGATGAGGATTGTTTCAGGAATGATATGAAAGAGAAGGGAGTGAATGATAGCGTGACGATTGACAGGGGAGAATGGAAGAAAACGTGTTGCGCCGACCCCACGTAACATAGGTTAAGGGCAGGCAGATGATGACAAGTCACAACTGACGGTGCTTCTGCAAATGTTTGTTTCCTAGCTAACTTATCTATGTCAGAGCACTCAGAGCATATTTACTTGTTTCTATCACATTTCTAATGAGCCCAAGGATACAAAAAAAAACAAACACGTATCCAAAAAAACTTTGTTATAGACTCTCTATCAATTAGTGAATTAATCAAGCCTTTGATAAATACATAAAACACGAACATGAAAGTGTGTCAGCATCACTTCTAATGTTATCTACGTAACAAATAAATAAAACATGTAAATTGCATTACTTAGATAGAACATTAAGTAACTATGTGCCTTTGTCCTGCTGAGTATCACAATGGGCATAAAAACAAGAGAGGTCAGAAGATCCACTCCTAGAAAGGAGACAACAAAAAGAGTGAGAAATTAAGGAAGAGAGCGACTTACCACGAGTGCTACGACTAGCTACACTCGCTATACTACAAAATTAAAATGTGGGTTTGTGTCATAGAGAATGCACGCGAGTGTGATCTTAATATATGATCACTATGATCTTAATATTGTATGTAACGCGGCCGTAGTGTTCTTCTTACACAAGAGCGACACACGTCAACGGCAGAGGCGACACACGTCAACGGCAGAGGCGACACACGTCGTCGGTAACCGCCGACGACGGCGGCGACGCGACGGCCGCACGACCGACACTTCTTGTTTGCATCAAATGGAGTGAAACTACCTTACTTATTTATTTCGTGACATGTATCATCTTCATCTACGCATGATTAATTATTCTCTTACATTATATGTTGCTCTTTCTGCAACATTGCACAATGCTGCATTATCAATATTGCACATACTTAAACAAGTTTATGAAACAATCGATCATTGATCTAATAAATAGAGATTTTTATGTCGAGAGTTAGAAGACTTAGGCTTAATTTTGTACATATACCTACAGGTATTTTTGAAAAATTTAATTCATCAGACAACTAAAGTTTATAAATCTGCCTAGCCTTTTCCCAACTATGTTGGGGTCGGCTTCCGGATGCAACTGTCAAAGATCCACGAATGACAGCCGGGACCTTCCGAGGCACGGAGGAGTCTCGGTATGTAAAGATGGACATCTATCCACGGACCAACCCAACCAACCATGCGTAGCTTAACCTAATGGATCGACCCGTGTGGCTATTATTACTTAGCCACGAGCTCCTCCTCCTTAGACAACTAAAGTCCATAAAACAAGGTAAAATAATAGTATGCCTATTCTGTTAGTACCTATTCAGATTTTTCAGTCCACCACAACACAATCATCTCGTACAGACATATCTATATATATATATATATTATGTACAATGACATGATATCATGGCATTGGCCGTGAGCCGCGGGGGTGTGTCAATATTATTTGACACATATCACTGATGAATATGACCTATAATGTCGTCATCGACCAACTGTTGATATAAATGATAGTGTGCCGTTATTATTAAACAGTCATTAAACATTGACAGGGGAAAATAAATTCAATGATAACAACAGCTTCATATCTGCAAATAGGAAGACAGATTCTATACGTTGTAAACTTGTAAGTCTACGCAAGCAATCAAAATTGACGTAGACGATCACGTACGTCTTTAAAGGGGGTCGCATTTCAATTGATATGCGAATAAACAAGAACATTGAAGATTATGAACCACTTAAACACATTTATCAATTGTTTTTAAATGGTGAAACGTCAATGCGCAAAAAACACGCCTCCAGATTGCTTGCATCAAGCGGGAGGAGGCTTCAGTTTTAGAATAGGAATGTGTGTAAAGCCTGGTGTCCACGGGTAGAGTTAACGCTGGAGTCAACTAGAATACTACTCTAACAGTTTCAGTAGAGTAACTGTCTACACGTAAATTTATATTTTAGTAGTAGAGTAATTTAGTGTTTCATAAAACGCCACGTACGTCGCTCGAATATCGTCGGTCACACAGACGAGATAAATTATCTGTTCTGTGGTCGGTCACTAAACAATCTGCAAGTCTATACTTCAGACTAAATAAAAAATCAAGACATAGCGCTGTCAACAGTAACGTGAAGCCGCACGTTTCGGGTTTCATAAACATGTGTGCACGTAATGAGGTGTAGTTTAATTGTAGTTCGGTGTAAATGTTTGCGTGTGAGCGTGTATGCACAGAGGGAGGTGTAGTTTTGTGCATGCTTCACTGTATTGTTTGCAGCGCTATGTCTGGGATTTTTATTTAGTCTGAGGTATGTACAGACGCCAGCAGGTCAAGCCACCCGAAACTGTCAAATTTTCCCAATCAACCTTGAACCTTATGCTTTAAAGATAAAGATGAATATCTATTAAAGAAATTTGACAGATTGTAGTAGCTTGATGTGCTGGCGTCTGTACAAGTTCTACTCTACTTTACTATACGTATACATAGGTCGAATAGGCGGTAAAATATCCGGTAGAGTAGAGTGAGCGCCGTGGTGGGGGAAAGCAAGTAGTAGAGTAGCTTTTCCACGGGGCTGGTCACTCTACTCTTCATAGTTTTTGTAGTCTACTCTACCAATGCTGTCTACATTGGTATAGTTAGTACTCTACCGTAATACTATACCGTTCATTCTACCCGTGTACTGCAGGCTTTAGTGACGATAATGAATGAACGTTGTTGACACTTCCAAGTAGGCAGGTACACAAGTTAGAGTGAACCTGGGTAGTACAAGTAGACGTAAGGAAGGTAGATGTGAGGTACATCCACGGAGCCACGCATCGCCGTGTTGCCTTCACACAGCACAGCGGCTGTATGAACAACCATTCTTCTACACACAATACAAAGCCTGAAACATATTTATAATCATCGTTTGTCCGCATTAATTATACGACGATTCGTTTTGCATCCTCGTCAAATTTCAGGGTGTGATACAGAACATCAAACCGAACAACCTTCTCAATGGGACCAACATCGATCGTAATCACGAAAAAAATTTCAACTGTCCCATAGCAAACTTCAATATCTACTCGATGCGAATGTATGGGACGGCGGATTATTTTTTCGCTATTACGATGTTGGTGCTATGGAAAAAGTTGTTCGGTTTGATGGTCTATACCACACCCTTAAATTTGACAAGGATGCAAAACGACACGTTGTATATCGACTCTTTCCGCTACAAACGGCGTAAAGACCATTTTGGGCCAAATTCACTTTTTGATGCAGTTTTTTAAGTATCAGTCAACATTCATCTAAGTAAGACTGCATCAAAAAGTGAATTTGGCCCAAAATGGTCTTTACGCCCTTTGTAGCGGAAACAGTCGATATAGACATAATGCTGCTTTGTTTAACGAATGTATGTTAAAGGGAATGTTAAAAAGGTATTATGCTATAAAGTGATTCAATCATGCGACAGACGGCAGCGAGTGCTCTGCTGCCGGCTACCGGTCCACATTACAATTACACTCATTAACTCATTACATGTGTATTTCGTCAATCTTTAACTAATGCGTCCAAGCTTTGTTACGTAAAGTAACTATGACTAAACTACAGAAAATGTTACTTGTTTTATTGTGACAATACTAGCACCTTTAATGGTAAGATTGATTACTTAATATCAGTGATAGTGTTATGTAGAGTACCTACATTCTTCAGTAACACTTCTAGGAATAAGGTCCACCACCGTAGAAACGGGTGAAACGAAATACAATTAAAATTTCATAATTGTAGAAAGATTTCTACGCTGCAATGTAAAAAAAAATACAAAAGCAAGTATAGGAAAAGATAATATCGATATATTACGAAGAGTATCGTAGAAAGGAGACAGAAGTGGGCCATGTGTTTTCCAGAGGGTTGTTGGGTTTGATTTCCAACAGTTAAAGTACCTACTGGGTGGTGAGGTGACCATCTGTTACATATCTATACAGGGTGTGGCGTAAAAGTGGTCCAACTTTAAGGGGGCGATACACCGTATATTCAGCTATCACATACCACAATTTGATCCATTTTTAGGGTTCCGTACCAAAATGGTAAAAAAGGAACCCTTATGGTGTGACTCAGTCTGTCTGTCTGTCTGTCTGTCTGTGACAGCTGGATATCTCAAGAACTACTAATGCTATCAACTTGAAATTTGGAACAGTTTTAGATGACGTTTACCCAACTATTTTACAAATAAGAAAGAAGTAAAAATATTTATATTTTTTTTGTAACTGGGACTGAAAGGGGGACTTAAAAATTCAAAGTGGGGCTACTAGGGCATGTGGGGTATCATATGAAAGAGCACTGTTTGCACATTTTCCAACTTTTTTTTTTTTTTTAGTCCGCATAGTTTTCGACTTTTGATGAAAAATGTAAAAAAATACCGTTCCCCCCTCCCCTTATCTCCGAAGTTTGCAAAGATAAAAATCTGAAATTATTCTATGTGATAGAAGTTTATGTAAAGATTACAGGAAAAATAAAACGACGTCTCTAAATAGCACTCTTTTTCAGAAATCGGAACGGAACCCTCGGTGCGCGAGTCCGACTCGCTCTTGACCGGTTTCTTTCCTAGGTCTCAAAATACAATCTTTTTTTAAATTGACCATTTGCTTTAGTATATTATTTTTTACATTTGCATGTGATAGCACATGTATTTCAAAGTTATAAAAAAAATAAAAAAATAATGTCATTTATAGAAAACTTTTTAACAAAAAAAAACCGACTTCCAAAAATCACTACAAATTGAAAAATAACTTTGATTTCGGAAGTCGGTGTCTCGTTCTTTATTTACTTTCTTTTTTTTTTTGCCACCGACTTCCGAAATCAAAGTTATTTTGTAGTGATTTTTGGAAGTCGGTTTTTTTTGTTAAAAAGTTTTTAGTGGGTCTGTTTATAATTTGTATAAGTTACAATAGTCTAATTTCAATTGCTCATCACATTTTACAAAATATTGCTTTTCCCGATGCTGGGACGTTAATTGTTGAGGAGTTCTGCTGGTAAGAACCAGGAGAACTCCTCAACAACCACTCACCACACGCATTGTGTGACGAGCGGAAATTGCTTAGCAACATTGACTTATATATTACTATTAAAGTAATCGATTGGCAACCCGTGAAATATTTATCATTGAGTAGTTCCGGTAGCCATCTGTGGTCTTCATCATCAGTTCCACTTCACCAAGTGGTGCTTTCGGAGAGCAAATGCACGAGCTACTATAAAAAATACCCAAATCGCTATAGGTGTGCCTATAATATAATAATAATAATATAATAATAAATTTTATTTCAGAAAAAACACATTTACGGTGCACAAAAACAATTTTCCAAGTAAAATTAGAATAAACAGAAATAAGTGTATCGTTGGTGTATGTACTAATGAAAAAAATCATTGTATCACAATGATTTTTTTGAGAAATATTTGAGAGTTCCTTCGATTTCTCCAGGATCCCATCATCAGAACTGGATTTTGACAAAAATGGGACCATTTGGGAAGTATACCATTTCCAACAAAAAAATAATTTTTCAAATCGATTGGCAAGCGACGGACTTATGCGCGAACAAACATAAAAAAAATACAAACATCCGAATGATTGAAATGAACAGAACCTCCTCCTTTTTTAGAAGTCGGTTAAAAATGCAGCCAAATTAGTAAAGCAAGATGTCAATTTTTCAAATTTGAACCATTTTTTTCAAGCGAGTTTTCGAGACTGGAAAAAATGGTTCAAATTGTGGTAAGTATATGTGATAGCTGAATTATACGGTGTAGGTATCGACGACCCTTTAACGTTGGACCACTATTTACTTCAAACTCAATTCCCCAGATATGTTTAGGTCCCATGACATAAAGGAGCTAGCCTATTGCCATTAAGAGCGATGTCACACTGCTCCGTTGCGTTGCGTTGCGTCGTGAAAGCGACGCATTGGCAACGCCCGTGTGGCATCGTCGCCGGGAACAAGTCCAGACTCTGGGCCGCTACTGAATTTTACTACCTCAAACGTGTAGAAAAGGAGGTTGCCCATTATTTAACAATATTGTATTTACGCATATGTTAATCTTTAACAAACAAACAGTGCGCTCACGATCATTATATTTACGATGACACTAACTAAATACACCAAGCTATTAAATATACCCAATGTATTTTTTGTCTAATCTTCTGAGAAAGTACATAGATCCATGAATAAAGGTATATTTTACCTGGAGATCATTAATCTGTAAGCAAGTATCACTCGCAAGCGCTAGGTAGGTACTGCTGACCATGAGGTCTTGGGTTCAATTCCAAGGCATCAGGCAAAGTGTTATTGAGTTTTTCTATCTGGATATTTGTAGCAGTAGCAGTCCGGAATCTAGATTTGTGCCCGGTTTATGGCAATAGGCTCGCCCCCTATTTCATTGGACGGGCGAAATGTGGATGTATACCACTATAGGTACACCTCTACCCAACCCTTCGGAGAAACAAGGCGTGATGTTGTTATCATTTATCTATAGTCATTTCTCTTTTATAACGCAAGAGACAGTCCTAAAGACTCTTACAGACAGAGGCCATATTTATCGCGTCGCGACGCGATATTGCGATATTATATCCGTAGAACAATTTTTAAGGAATCGCGCGCGACCATACACACAGGAGCGACGCGGTATCGGCTCTGTCTGTAAGAACTTTTATACGTAAGTTTGGAGAGCATTAGTTTGTTACCTTGCATGCAAGTTGTCAATGCATCGTATCCTGTACCATTAAATGAGCAATATTTGTTTATATTGTAATCATGTTCTCGAAAACGGCTCTGACGATTTTGATGAAAGTTGCAATATAGTGGTTTACGGGGGCGAAAAATCGATCTAGCTAGATCTCATCTGCGAAAATTCGTTTTCTCTATTTTTCGTTTCCGAGCAGAGCTCAGTCGACCAGGTACTAAAACTATAATTGCACAAAATCGCAGCATACCAGCATACCAGCTACTTGCTCAATTAAAAACGTAAATGGATCGAAATGGCATCGAGTAAATTATAACTAGATAGAACCGATAGAGCACACATAAGTTTGATGTTCATGTTCAAAGCAGTTTCGTTTGGTTAAAACGGCTGCTCCACGAGAGTGAACACATCTAGGCAAGGTACAACATTATCGACTGCATCAGTCGTTTACTAGCAGGATATTACATACCAGCCAATCTATTATATCTCACCGTTATAAAACATAGGTGCAGTGAGCTGTCAATAGTGTCAATCCCTAGATATAATAATAATAGTCCTCCAGATCGAATTTCGGCCATGGCGACCAATCTCAGCGGAGACCAGCCTTCGGCGTCGTCGCAGGAGACACAGAGGTGCACTCTTTCTTCCCTCACGCTCATAGTCCGATGGGACGGCAATCAGACACGACCGGAGAGGGATCAGGGCGCAGGACCAACGGCCAACGGCAACGGCGGCGATATAGAATCCACCTGGCGTCAGGTGGTACAACAGCTCACTCCACGCTCACTTCATTTATGTTTTTACGGTTAGATTTTTACAGAGTCGGATGTTCAAACGCGTCTTGTTAACTGAAATGTTATAATTACAATCAATGCTGGAATCATTTAAGGCCCTACATCCAAGCGTGGTAGCTCGGTGTGTAAGTGAAATGGCGTTATGGTTATGGCCAATGAGGTATTATAAGTACTATATAAGATTACGCGCGAGATAGACTCTCATGCGCACCGGAATTACTTCGGTCGTAAAAGTTGCAAACAAAATCGTAAAAAATTAGAAATTAACTATTTATTAAATAATTCATCACTGGATGCAGTTTGGCATTAGACATTTCATGGTAAGTATAAATTGTTAATAAGAATAAGAAGAATATAATTGTAATTACTAAATAGTTAATTGCTTCGCATTTTGCAATAAATTACCAGTGTTGTGTCATCGCGCTTCTCTTTCTTTTATAAGCAGTCCGACAGTGACCGCGCATTTTACGGAGGACAACTCAATAATCGTTTTAAAACAAATGTTGACTCACCGTGGCGTCGCACACTGCCCAAATATTTAACTTGACATACCTACTGGATTTCCTACAATATTGTTGAATATACTGCAGCGGTAGGTAACGTAGGTATACTACTTCGGTAGGCTGAAGAACTTCTACGAGGTGTCTTTAGGACTTCTACAACGTCTCTGCGACGCTTCTACGAGGTAGATCTGTGAAGCGTCTATGAGGCGCCGCTTCAACAGTGACAGCATACGCTGGACATACGATTAAAAAGGAATAAAAACATTTAGATATTGATAAATAAAAAACCAGTAACTAAATATTTTTTAATTAAGTACCTACTTTAAAATTTTAAAACCTATTGATATTATGCATTTATTATTATTTTGTATTATTTTGTTACTAGCTGTTTCCCGCGACTTCGTCTGCGATCCATGATTAAAAGTTGCCTATTTCCTAACCCAGGTCATGGTCTAACCATGTGCCAAATTTCATCCAAATCCGTTCAGCCGTTTTGCGTGAAAGCGTAAAAAACCAACAAACTCACTTTCGCATTTATTAGTTAAGAAGTTAAGTTAAGATTTGTTATTTGATTAAAATTACCTATTGAATCTTCAATTAGAAATCGTTGTAACGAACTCATTCGACTGAATAAGTGCAAATAAAGGAAGTTGTTATTATACGAGTAGCTACGGTACTTCAAAATAACCGATAAGTACTGCAAAATAAACATTGTCAAGTGTATTCTAACTGGACACTGTAACGGAATAGAATAGACAGATCATACATTAACGATAGGTACTCCTGATAAGTAAAAACTATAGTCGGACTTTTAATTAGCTGCAAAATGACACTTCTACTGTCATTTCTATTGTCATTTCGCTATCAAATGGGAACATTTTTTAACGAAATGACGGTTAAGAAGTGTCAATTTACTGCAGCTAATTAAAAGTCCGAGCATAGTAGGTATTTCTGCGAACAGTAGACCTCGCGAGCACAAACTTTTTGCCGTTTGTAGAGTGCGTGAGCTGGGACGTAAGAAATTTTTTCAGAAAGTTGTTCAGGGTGCTTAGGGAGTAAACATACTAAACTTACTCTAGGGGGTGCGCTGGAGTGGAGGGGGGGGATAGAAGTTCCCACTTTTGAGTTTTTCGCTAATATCTTTAAAACGGTGCGTCGTCGTAGAGAAAAAATATCTTCTATTAATGATAAAATTTGTTACAACTTTTACCTCACACCTATACTTTTTCGAATTCCTACGCATTTTCGAACTACACGATCCGGAAAAGTGAAAAAAACAACTTTTATCAAACAGGTAAAAGTTGTAACAAATTTTATGAGCTTTCATTACATAGAAGATATTTTTTCTCTACGACGCACTGTTTTAAAGATATTAGCGAAAAACTCAAAAGTGGGAACTTCTACCCCTCCCCCCCCCCTCACACTCCGGCGCACCTCCTAGGCGCGGGGACTTTTAGTATGTGTTGCACCCCGAACAACTTTCTGAAGAAATCGCTTACGCCCCAGCCCACGCACTCTACAACCCTTTTGTTGAGTGGAGTGGATTAGTTGTTAATTAAATAGCCGATTCCATTGTTAGATCTAAAAGTAAGCAATTTATTGCATTTTGAGGAGCCATTCTGCTCATCACGCCGTAGATCCTCATCAGATCTTCACCAAATTTTTATAAGACCTACCAAACCAAAACCCCCCCCTAACCCTATACCTATCAAACCTATCAAATAAAAAAGAACCATCGAAATTGGATCTCATAAAATGGAGATATCCAGAAGCCCCCTTATTGCCTCTTTTTGGAGGAAGTACCAATTAAAAATCCACGACGACAAAAAAGAATCAATAAAGTCAAAAAACCTGTAGGTACCTATACTTACAAAGTTTCGTCTAGATCGGTTGTAAAATACGACCTGTAGATGAGCACCAACAAACTGACACAGGAAAGCAAATTTTGCTAGACTTGAAGCCATCAGAGACGATTCGCTCGCGCGGTCAATAATAGTAGGTATATTTGTATGCTTAGTATCCATAGTATTACGAATTCTATCAGCAAACGAGATGACTACAAATGAACCGGACGCTTATAGATTAGTTTCTAACCGAATTGAATTGATGATCCGCAAATCAATGCCGTTTATTCCGGATACTATAAATAGAATCATTTAACGTTAGATTATTCCGATCTTGAAACCTACTTAGGATAATACAGTACCTACACGTATATTTTCGGAATTAATGAAGACACTACCGGTCCTAGTCTTTGTTGTAACATGTGCATATTGTGCACCACGAAATATTTTCCCTAACGATAAGTAAACTAACACAGAATCCAGGGTCGACGACGTGACCTTGCAATGTTGCTGCTGAAAGGAAATCGAGAGACAATCGACAGCTATTCCAGTAACAATTGTTGTGACACGCCGCTTGCAAAATTGCTATAATCGTTACAAATAATACTTGGCAAAAAATTAAATTGGACAAATAATTTTATTGTGGTCTATCATAGATATCATATTGAAAAGTTATTTAATCTGTGTCAAGTGGATTATAACCTCTTTTCACTCGAGGTTTCAATTTGTTGGCACTTCACATTATATCAGTCTTTGATTGTGGATTTGTAGGGACTTATTTGTATTGTTTTGCCTGCGCCTGGTGTCTCACCTGGGAAGGTCTGGAAACAGATGAGGCTGATAACATTTTGGTAGGAAGTTCTGTGAAAGTTCGAAAATTACCTATAAGTAGGTACTTATTATTTGAGATAGGTACCTACCTAGCAACTTGATTTATATTCAGAATACACTCATCTTTAGATTGAGTAGGGACTTCATGTTTAGATAGTCCTTAACAACATTCTAAACTTTCTGGACTTTAAGGGCCTTAGCATATCTCCGCCGCGAAACCGAGAAACAGCGAAACCGCAAGATGTTTCGCTGATGTTCCGATACTCTAGTAGCGGAACATAGGAAACGCCGACCTCACCTAGTTTATAAAATATAATTGACGTGTAAAATTAATAATTGTAGTGTTTGGTACAAAAGCAACCTAGGTAGTTACTTAATAATAACACCAGCCTATCACTGTCCCACTGCTGGGCAAAGGCCTCTTCTCATACAGGGAAGGCACGAGCATTGATCACCACGCGTGCTCAAGACGGGTTGCCGATTTCAGACTTATATGTATTACCTAGATACCTAATATAAGTCCAGGTTTCCTCGCGATGTTTTCCTTCACCGATGCCAGTAATGTCCAAGATAAACTCAGAAAGTACATTGAAAAAGTCACATTGCTACTTGCCCGGATTAGAACCCACAACCTACTTACAGAAATAAAATCATTTATCATTTAAAAAACAAGGAAACAAAGACACTAAAAATAAGAGGGATTCCCATCATATTTCACTAGAGAATGAGATGAGGTCACCAAACATGACATGTATGGATCACATGCACTGTACTCAGTATTCATGAAGAGTACTCCTATGAGCGCAACCTATGACGTACCTACTTATGTACATACCTACATCTAGGCAGGTAGGTATGTTACGGAAGTGGTTCATTATAAACCAAACTAGGATTTAGAGGTAGTGAAGCTATTTGTTGAAGTCTAAGTTAGTAGGTAGGTATTCAGTTAGCTATAGGAGGCACAGGAGTTACAAAGGAGTTCTGTTTCATTCCTACTTAGTTGAAATTCACAGCTTCTATGCAAGACGGTAAAAGACTCCGCTCAAGAAAACATGGCAATTGTGGCATCACAAATATTAAACAGGTACAGTTAAACCATGACTATAGACCATTCAGCACTATAATTGCGTAACACACTATTAGATTCCCAAATCTGACTCATTTTGAAGGAAATTGCTAATCCATTGCTTCATATATTACGTTCGAAAAATTTGCCTGCTCGATAACGTAAATAACGTAATGAATGTTGTTGAACTGTCAAAATGAAACCGATTCCGATTGATAATGTGTAAGAGCGGTTTCGCACCTACGTCCGATCCGAATCCGAGAAATGTCGGTCCGAAGTAGCCACAGTACTATTTGTATAAAGGGTTGCGCACTAGATCCGAACACTGTCCGTCCGAATTTAGAACATTGCCAAGTCGGATTGAACTCGGATCTTGAATTCGGATTCGGATCGGACGTAGTGCGAAACCGCTCTTATGCGTAGATATTAGGAATGTACAGGGCAGATGACAAAATGATTCACGGCCCGTGTCAAAAAAAATTTCATCCAGCAGTGAGCCATTGTTTTCCCTCTTTACAGTATCTACATTTCATTTTGCTCTGTCAAAATATCGTTGGTCCCAAAATAATGTAAGTACCTACTCATAAGTAAATGATCTTGGTAGACTACCTTTATTGTAGAAAATAGGTAGAATAGAATAGAATATTATTTTATTCATTGTTGCTGTAGGTAGTTTACAAATAAAGTTGGTAAAATGGTAAAATTAAAAAGGGGGTATCTCTACAACATATCATGCGTGTATACGAAGAAATAAATTCTAACCTGAATAGATAAAGTACCTATTCAATGTAAGTTAATTAGTCTAAGAAATTCACTGTCTTTTTTTGGGTTTGAACACTGGCTTAATGAACACTCTTAAAATAACTAGGTAACCTAATACATGGGCGACCGAGTTCTGATGAAATAGCGAAAACTAATTTTACAAAAAACAAAAACACACTTAGATAGATAAAATGTACAATACACTTCAATGAACTTAACTATATACCTATATGCGAATGGAAATTTCTAAAGAAACAAGTAAGTCTTTCAAAGCGACATATTTAAAAAATTCCATGTAAACAGTAACAGGAGTATGTTCGTGACCCAGTCTTTAGTCGTGGCATTATAGTCTCAAGTATAGAAAACTTACAATAATACTGAGAATGGCTATTTCTTGGAAAGAGCTCATAAATGTATAATAATAATATGTATACAGGGTGTAAGGGACAGCCCTCCGCAGATTGATAGGGTGAATTCAGTACATCATACTAAGATGACCGGTACATGAAATTATTTCAGGAACGTTATGGGAATCCAATAAACCTGATTTGTTTTATTACCTCGCACGCAATGTATTGC
This sequence comes from Cosmia trapezina, assembly GCA_905163495.3. Taxonomy (NCBI): domain Eukaryota; kingdom Metazoa; phylum Arthropoda; class Insecta; order Lepidoptera; family Noctuidae; genus Cosmia; species Cosmia trapezina. The sequence continues at coordinate 11,975,354 of LR991030.1, forward strand.
TTCCGTGGCAAAACGCACGTAGCGAACGGTAGCGCAGTGAGTGTTCGGCTGCCCCACCCGCCACGGGGTCAATTCTCGCGCCACTTGGCTTAAACTAGCGACAGCGTAGTGCACAAGTTAGTTGAGTAGGTAGATACTTACGCGCAGGTACAGTAAAAGCGACAATAATTTAGCCTTCATTTAATTATTTTTATAACTGAAAGATGTTTAAAGTGGTGTATGGTACCTACTTATTGGTCAGTTTGTCAAGTACGGGTAGGGTTCAATGAAAAATAAAATAAGTAGGTTTTATGAAATAAGGAATAATGTTTTTATTTTGTATTTACGATGATGGCTGTATTCCCTCAAAAACCTTTATCTTTTCTGGCTTGCCTACGTAAAACGTTGTATCGTCTGCGAGGCATTTTTAAACAAATTAATACAAAAGTATTTTCCGCTCAACCAACAACAGTCTAAAACTTAACGAAAATAACAAGCAGATGAATGAAACAAACAGTCAATAAAAATAAAAAAATACTAAGTACTTGCAAACATGCATTCAGGCTTCTCATTAGCTGCCCTTTCACACAGCGGGAATTCCGCTTTGGTAAAGCGAGTAAAGATAACAAAATAATAAGCACTAGAGTTAATTTTGTGCCAAACAATAGCTACAACTAACGTTGAAGTGGTTTTCGTTTTTTTACCCGACTGCGGCAAGTTAAAAAAGGAGCGTTATGTGTTTTTACCATAAGTACAATGCTTATTACATAGAAAAATAATGTAAATCAATCAGTCTTATTTCAATAGGTATCAAAAATTAATCCTACCTTAGAATCGCTCCGGTCGTATGAGATACGGCTCGAAATGACCTCCACCGAGACCTTCACACACATTGGCACGGCGCAGGGTCTCCCCGTGCAAGCGGGTCAGCAAGTTGGGATCTTCGTTGCAGCTGTAGCGCAGCTGCTGGAATGTGTCTGTGATTCAATCTCGCATTTCTTCCTCACTCGCACATGCACTAACAAACACTTTTTCCTTTACGTAGCCCCACAAAAAGAAGTCTAAAAGTGTGAGACGCGGGCTCCATGATTCCGGCGCAATAGTCGAGCTGCAGTGCGTGTGCCTAGGCGTGGATTTTGACGGACCAGGTCTAAAACTCTTTCTACAGTTGCACCGCGAAGTGGTCTTCCGGCGCCTTCTTGATTGGGAACTATGGGCTGGTTATCTAGCACTCGTTGATAGACATTGGTAATTATCCGGGAGTCTGATGGATGCCGACGGTCAGGATACCTATCGATGTAATTTCTGAGCGCTTCCCTGGCATTTCCCCGAGCTTCCCCGTAGCACATTATCATTTCGCCATATTCACGAGCTTAGTGCTCGTGTAGCCATTTCTCACAGACAACAACACAAATGGGTAAGTACGTAAACTTCACGACGCGACTGCGCGAACAACAGCGAGCGATACTGCGCAGGACACAGTCGCAGGACAACTAAACTGTACTAATGACTACACGAACAATCACACACAAAAACAGTGTTGTCAACTACTCAAAAAATTTTGCATGTTTCTTGCAAAAATGTTGTACAAAAATACCACTATTTTTAAGCTTGACTAAATGTTAGAGCTGTTATTTTTTTTGGAGAAATGAAACGATTAATTTGTCAATTTAATTCAAAGTTTATGTTAAGCAAATTAATAGTAGTGATAGGCCAGCGTGATAGAAGACTGGGCTTCCATTGCAGAGGGCTTACGTTCGATTCGCGACTCGACTACCAGTCGGTAGCTGCCGTAAAGCCATGAAAAGGCCCATGGGTGGCTTGGAAACTGGATCCAGTGATCGCTTGAAAAGTAGAATTAATTAAGTAATTAGGTATGTACCTACCACGAATACTCAAGGGCACATTATGTGCGTTTTTCCTTTAGAAATTAAGTGCACTAAAAGATTTGCATTTAACGTTAGAGGAGTTCTTCTGTGAACCAAGTTTGATCTAACATTTTCGTTCACAAATTGAGGTTTATTAAGTTGGCAATACTGTTGCGACTCGGTAAATCGGAGCGTCTCGCTTGTCTCTATTGTATTGTATGCAAGTAGTATGCGGTGAGTTTGATGAACTCTGAAGCTATGCAGAAAGTGAACAGCTGATTTCGCGCGTAGTACGTTAGAGTATTTCGACATACATTGCTGTTTTTTGGATTTTAGCTGTTTTATTTACATAAATGGAGTGCTGCAAACAGAGAATGTAATTTTACATTGAAATAAAGGAATATTAGCCAAAAAAACGTTAAAAAAAATGAAACTTTTCCTGAGAAAATTTCCGGTGGAATATGATTCACAATAAGGAGCTGAATGCACCCTGTTAATTTGTGGAGGGCTGTCCCTTACACCCTGTATATGTAAAGGTTTATACGTAACATCAGTTTTATTTGCGACAAGGTCGATGCATAAATTAGGTTTGTGGTTTTTTTCTAAACTTTATGACACTAATTTTGAGTATGCATTTGAATTAGAATTTTGACCCAGAGAAATAGAAATAGGTTTAGAAATAGCCTTGCAGAAACTTACATAAGTACTTGAGGGCTGTCGCATTTTGTCACCACTCTTCTTTTTCAAAAATGTAATCAATTAGCGAACTAGTAAATAATATTCATATAATAGATAGGTACCTAACTATTAACAACTCATCACAAAAACAGACAAAACTTTTTGAGCTCAGTTTATTAGATAACACAATAGAAATGTGTTTTTAATATTATTTACTAGTCCGCTAATTGATTACATTTTTCAAAAAGCATCTTTTCATTTACTTAACAATCATACATTTGGTCCCGTGTGAGCGAGAGAGGTGACAAAATGCAACAGCCCTCTTAAATTAACAATATTATGCAGTGTCCTGCATAATATTGTTAATTTAAGAGGGCTGTTATTCTTTATTTTTGGTCTCAAATATAAATACTGAGTTTCGAGTTAATCGGAACGCGCGTTAAAATTCCTCCATACAAACTTTGACACACCCCAATCTCTCCTGAGGGGCTAATTTTGGAAAACTAAAAATAACAAACTTTATATTCATGCCAAGTTTCAAGTCTATTAACTCAAGGAATAAGATTTTTCATACAAACTTTCATCCCCCATTTGTCCCCTTTAGGGATGAAATTTCCAAAAATCCTTCCTTAGTGGATGCCTACACCGTCTAAAGTATCTATGTGCAAAATTTATGTGATGATGATTATGTGAATATTAGGTAATATAGTGTTTTTTTCACATTATAGGTACCTACTCACCTACTCATTTGCTTTCCAGAATGAGAAATTGGTTTCGATGTTTGCAGGCACTGTAATAATAATAAATTATTATTTGACACGGCTAATTAGGTGTCTTCCCATACATGTAGGCAAAACTATTCCCCTTAGATCAAAATTCAAGGATTCATTCAAGAAATTACCATCGACTCGAAAAGTAGAAGAACTAAGGTATGTACGTAGTCCCCAATCTTTTTGGCAGGATTGAACGTAGGCGCGAGCCGATGCGCAGAATGCAAAATTAAGGTATCCGTTAGGAAAATACCCTGCGCAGATGTCGCAAGATGGCGGTCGCGCTAACTTCAGCCCGGCCAAAAAGATTGGGGATTACTGTACCTACCGTATTCATGTCATAACATTGTAGACACAGGTAGGCATTGAGTTATATAACTAGAGAAGCAAACCTCATTAAAATGTGTAAAAAAAGTATAACCACTATTTAAATGCGACGACGTAGCTTTGAAACCACTAAACATTTAAAAGTAAACATATATCTGTCTCACTTACACAAGTCGCAACAACAATACTGTCGCTTAGATTAGACAAAGACCGCAATATAAACATGCAATGGCGGGATGGGGTTGCCTACCCATTCGAAATTTTACCCAACTTTTTAAACGTTAAAAAAAAACGTAACGTTTAAACGGTAAACGTTAAATTATTTTTTAAGTATGTGAATTATGTATTTCTTATTAGATGTGTATTAGAAGGTTATATGTAATGAAAATAATCAAGGCATTTTCTTTTTGAACATTTTTTATTTCCTTTAGTTAATTTTCATACATATAATTTACATTTTTAAATATTAAAATATAAAAACATTAAAAAAGATTAAAAATCCCACCGGTATCGGGAACAGGGTCCAAGGTACCGGTGGTCAGGGCTGCTTAGAGAGGAACCAATCTTCCTTAATCCAGCTGCCTAACGAGAGCCTCTTCAGGTGTTGATCGAGGCTCTTGGCTATTATGCCATTAGCCGTCACGACTATCGGCACAACGATTGCTGTATCACATCCCACATGTCGACAACCTCGCGAGCCAGGTCAAGATACTTAATCTGCTTATCTTTTTCAGCTTTCACGAGGTTCTCGTCATGCGGGACCGCTATATCAATAATCATTGTGCAACGCTCTAATCGATCTATCACCACTATGTCTGTCTTATTGGCAACAATAGTCCTGTCAGTGGTGATAGATCGATCCCAATACAACGTAATATTGATATTTTCGAGAACTGGGTCGGGCACATACCTACAGTACGGTACTTCCAATTCCACAAGACTGTATTTCAGAGCAAGTTGCTGGTGGATAATCCTGGCTACAAGTTTGTGCCTATGCAAGTAGTCTCCGTTAGCCAGACGAGACGAGTCAGAAATAATGTGACGGATTGATTCCCCCGGACGGTGGAATGCCCGACAGATGTCAACCGTGCCGTCCTTCACAATATATTTCCGGTAGTTGTTCGTCATCATAACTTCGTCCATAATCGCAAAGACAAAACCTTCGGTTTCCCCAAAGAGTCAGTTTTCTATAAGTCCTTTCCTTTTTGAAGGTTTTTTTAATTCTTCCATGAATTGCACCGTTTCATCATTTACATTTAGCTGCATTTCGTCTTCTTCGCTCAACATACGTTTTTTTTCAGTTCCTCTATCGTTTATTTTTTTTATTTCTAGTCTTTTATTTTTTGTGATATATTTTTTTCCTTTTCTTAGTCTTCTAGCCGATAATTTTTTCAAACGGTGAATTATTTTCCTCATTTTGGGCTTTCGGGGCGTTTCAGTTATTTCGACTATCTCTTCGTCGGTTTCCACAGCATCCACATCCATATTTTCTTCTTCTGAAAGCTCCACCTGCTCTTTAGAATAACGGTTGTCCTGAAAAATATACAATTTATTGTAGGCAAAACAGCTCTTTACAATCTAAAAAGTAAGTTGAAAAAAACATTCAGTACACAATGTAGTTTGAGTCGATATAAACTAATTTGTTGCTGTGGTAGTTCAATGAGAAGGCATTTTTTGTTGGCATTACGTATAATTTTATAATATTAATTGCCGCATAAAATCATTACTTACAATAAGCATTACAATTGCTTGATTGGACAAATAAACACGGCCACATTCGCTTTTTGGGCCTATTTTATCTTGATCACGGAAGTGCTTCAAACAAATGACAGTAGATTTAGTAGGTAGCCAGTCAGTCTCTTTTCTCAGCAATCGGATTATTGATTGAGAAAATTGATTGCATCTTTAGGTACTCTGGAACATTGTTAATTATTATTAAAAAATATTTAAAATCGCTTATTCCATAAATTAAAAACTCCCACAAATGTGGGAAACTAAAACATAGTTTTTAGTTGTAACACTGATCATGATTTAAAAAAAATCTACATTTTATTTATTTTACTGCGTTTTTACGATGATATAAACACAGAAACAATAAACTTACGTGTGAAAAGTAATTCCGGTAGTTTTTGTGATCTAGAATCGCATTCTTTCATTACGCATTTACCCGTTTTGGCGATATTTTTTGTCGCGTGTCACTCGGTTCACTTCGGCTGCCGTCATACAGAGCACTGAACTGACGTTAGCTACGCATACGGCCGTGGCCGTATGTCCAGTGGCAACGCCTTGGCGCGGTAATTGCTAATCTAGTGTATATATATCAATGCAGGTAGGTACCTACTTAGACGAAAACGTAGTGGGTGGTTGACGTCTATTAGACGTCATAAGAATAAAACTTCTATTGTGTCTCGTTTACCGTCCGCGAACCGATTAATATCAAGCCTAACTCAAAAACATAATGTTTACATACAATTAAAATTCTTTTATGTAGATCCGTTGGCTGTTCGCAGAAGTAACACTGGTCGACCGTGGTTAGTTACTACGTTGTGGTAAATAATGTCAATATCTCACTAATACTTCTTTATTTACTTACTTCTATAAGTTAACGTGCTTGTTAACTAAGTCAAGTTGAAGAGCAATAAAAAAAACATAGGCAGTCATGGAAGTGAACACTTGAAAGTCAACACGAGCATGCGACATGCTCATGTTGTCAAGTGTTCACTTGACGTGACGCGAACTCATAAGATTTTCCCATTGATGTATAAAATTAGGATTTTCCCCCAAAAATCGGTCAACGCGCCTAAAAAAGTTTTCATTTCAAAAATAACTGAAAAACCAGATTTTTTGTTATAGGCAGTGTAGGCTTACCCTTTCTATGCTGTAACAGTATAGTTAGTCTGACAGACAACGCACAGCCTAATCAGCTGGGACTAGAACATGACATTTTGCACCAGAGTTCCATAAACAACGAAGGTGAGCACAAAAAAATGATTTTTGAAAATTAATCACTTAGAGGAGTAAAATAGAGATGAAAATTTGTATGAAAGTTCCTTATCTTGGCCAATTGAAAATCCCATCGGGCACATGTAGATAGAAGATTAAAATGATACTTAAGAATAAGAATAAGAATTATTTATTGCGTAACTGTGTACAATCAGATCATCTGTGTACTTAGGTTAGTTATAGGGAAATAAATAAACAGGCTGACTTGTAAAACATTGGACATTTGACTATTGTAAGACATTATGATGTCCTTAACCGCTTGAAAAGGTTATTTTTCACTTTGTAGTGTTTTTTGGAAATCAGTTTTTTTTTTGTAAAAAATGTTTTTTCACTTTTTAGTTCTGATACCTACCCCACACAAGTATGTGATATTAATTTCAACTTGATATCTCCACGCGTTCCTGAGAAAAAGGGTCTTGACAGACTGACAGAGTGACAGACAGACAGACAGACAGACGGGCAAACAAGTGATCCTATAATGGTTCCTTCCGTTTTTTCCTTTTGAGGTACGGAACCCTAAAAAGATTCCGACGAACTGAAAACCTCCTCCTTTTTTGAAGCCGGTTAGAAACCATATCGACTGTTTCCGCTACAAAGGGCGTAAAGACTATTTTGGGCCAAATTCACTTTTTGATGCAGTCTTTTATCTATCAGTCAAAAAATGAATTTGGCCCTAAATGGTCTTTACGCCCTTTGTAACGGAAACAGTCGATTATTATCTATGGATTCAGTGGAATTAGCTTTCAGTCTTTCACCACTACAGTACCTACACCAGCGCTAAGTTAAGGCTCTTACAGACAGAGGTGATATCGCGAGCGATATTGCGATATTATCGCGTCGCAACACCGCTACGCGACACGTCGCGACGCGATATCGCCTCTGTCTGTAAGAGCCTTGAAATGTACAGTTAGCCGACGTTCGCACGGACACAAAAATATCGCGGCGATTTTTTTTCGCGCACTGCATTTTCAACGCTCTGCTTAGCGCCGGGAGTTGAAAATCCAACAGTGTGTTTTTCGTCGCGCTGGGATGCACTCTGTTGTTGTTAGGTTGGATTCTCGAAGCTCGGCTCAACACCGAGAGTTGAAAATCCAGTGCGCGATAAAATCCCGTCGCGATTTTTTTACGTCCGTGCAAACGTAGGCTTACTGTCACCGCTTCGCCTACAAAAGGACATACAATTTAGTTATAACGCCCCAACAGAATGTTTTAGTTTTATTTTCTTTCATCGCGAACCTATCAACCTAGGAATTCCGTAATTAATGAAATAAACCTATACAGGGTGGCCGGAACATTGACGTCCAAAAATAAAATTTCGGTCCCTCGTATCGTGGGGTATTCGAATCACCCCCATGTATGTTCCGCGACTTTTCATAGTTTTCGAGTTATGAATTTTTTTCTGAATGTTTGAAAATTTTCGACCTGACCAACCTAAAAAAATTCTAAAAAAAAAAGTAGAGGGTTTTATCGAGTTTCTTTTTTTGCAACTGAATTTTCATAAGTAGTACTTTTATGCATAAAATAATCAGCTTCGTAACTGTGATGAAAGTTATGAAAATGTTGATCTAAAGTGAAAAATTTACGTTCGGTAAATTATGACTCAAATTTTCAACTTTAAATTAAAAATCTTAACAGGTGACTTCATAATTCCTAAGTAGGCTTCAAGAATGCGCCAGACTCTCAGAAATTGTCTGGCAATTGTCTAAAAGCGTCTCTGTTCTCTCTCACAACACGTTCAGCTTCTGCAATCAACTGCCTCAGCTCTTGTTCACTTGAACAGTCTCGGGCGTATGCTATTTCCTTGTAATAGCCCCAAATAAAGAAATCGATGGGGTTGAGGCCACCTAATTGGTCCGCTGCGTCCGATCCATCTGTTGGGGTATGTTTCATCTAAGTAATTTCTTACGTAGGTGTAGAATGTGTATTGCTGCTGGTGGTGGCCACTTTGAAAACCTTTTGTAAATGTTAAAAATAAATTAAGTACTTTTTTCACATTATCATCTGTGTTTTATTCAAAACCACTTTTTACGTAAAACTTTTCTTACCCAACTCTGAAACTATTTGTTGGTTAGTTTTCCGTATTCTTATCATTAATTAACCTTAGGAACGAGAAAATAGCCAAAAAAAAATAATTACTCAGATGGGTAATTTTAAGAATTTTTCCACCTCGCTGTCTTTGAAGGCCGATTTTAAACAAAGTAGCCCTATTAAGTACTTCATTTTTTTTATGATTATGAAAGCTGAGAGTTTGGCGCATTCTTTAAGCCTACTTAGGAATTATGAAGTCACCTGTTAAGATTTTTAATTTAAAGTTGAAAATTTGAGTCCTAATTTACCGAACGTAAATTTTTCACTTTAGATCAACATTTTCATAACTTTCATCACAGTTACGAAGCTGATTATTTTATGCATAAAAGTACTAGGTACTTATGAAAATTCAGTTGCAAAAAAAGAAACTCGATAAAACCCTCTACTTTTTTTTTAGAATTTTTTTAGGTTGGTCAGGTCGAAAATTTTCAAACATTCAGAAAAAAATTCATAACTCGAAAACTATGAAAAGTCGCGGAACATACATGGGGGTGATTCGAATACCCCACGATACGAGGGACCGAAATTTTATTTTTGGACGTCAATGTTCCGGCCACCCTGTATATAAATTCTTGTGTAACCAGCTAATACCTTGTATATTTCTCATGATGCTTATTTCTTATGAGAAAAAAATCTGCTGTTCAGTACATTTATCTATATCAAACTCGTCAAAATGTATGGAGCAGTTGTTTTTTTTTCGCGTTTTCAGGTTTGGTCTACTAGTAAAAGTTGTTCATAATGATGAGTACAATGACCCCTTAAGAGATTTCGTGTATGAATAGATACACCTTATATAAAACAGTGTCGCAGCTGCCGTCTGATTCTGGATCCAGTTGTTAGAATAAAACAATATTTAATTAAGAATAATTAATTATAAAAAACAGAAGTGTAAATCACCGTAGCTAACAGCCTTAAACTTGACCGTAACATTAAACCATGACACGACAATTTAAGTATTGGTAAAACAAATAAACACACTTTAATGCCAAGTACAGTCCAGCCGTCGAGAAAATGCGCTCTTGACACCTCTCAATTTCATACTAACGTAAGTATTAACAGCCGCACGGGTCGATCCGTCAGGTTAAGCTACGCTTGCCGAGATTGGTCAGTGGATCTTTACATACCGAGATTCCTCCGTGCCTCGGAAAGCACGTTAAGAGCCTATACTACCTCAAATGGCTTAGTATGATCCTCCGTTACGTCGAAAATACAGCAGCTTTAATTTTGAATTAAATATATGGTAAAGTTGAGGATTAATGTTAGGTACTATGTTAGACGAAAACACGATTCCTTGAAATTTTCTCGATACAAAAAAATCCCAAAGTTACCTCCAAACCGAACAAAAAACCGCTGTTATTCAAAAAATACGTCAAATTGGATCATGAAACTTTGCATACTAACTGAACTAACTATAAAGCAGGTCTTATGATATATACTTTTTTTAAATTACCATTATTTTCACTGTAAAAAGAAATTACCTAAACTATCAGCGTCTTGACGTTCATTCCCTTCCGCCCGACACCCCCGTTCAGTCTCGCTTCGGCTGTCGTACGGGAGGGCTGTGTCGCTTGCGCTCAGAACACAAATTACACAACAGGACGACGTAAAATTAAAATACATTGAAGTACTTAGGTTTATAGTGTTGGCGCAATGGGAAATAACCGTAATAAAAATAAGAAGCGACGGGGTTGGCGTAAAGAAACAGGCAAACATATGATAAACGTACTGAAGTAAGTAGGGTAGTTGCGCCGGTTGGCGACTTAGTTGAGTTGCTAACTTTAGACAAATCAAAATATACGCCATTTACACGTAAAATAGTTGGCATGTGAAGATTTGTGTTTGTCCACGATTTAGGATAAATCCAGGTGGGGATAACTTTTATAAAAAATAAAAAGTTACCTAAATAGGTTTGTTTTTGTTTTGACACAATACCTATACAAGAAATAGGTAGGTATCTATGTAGTAGGTAATTGTTTTTTTTTATAATGTTGCCTCACTCCAGGACTTCTCCTGAATATCGGAGACGGTGCCAACATCCATGGTATATACAAGTGCAGGGACAATTATATGTCACCGGTAGGCAAAAATGTATTTTCGGAGTATGGTCTGGATGCGACAAAGACATCAAAGTTGAAATTATAGAGAGAGATGACCAATATTGGGAAGAAATGGAACCAAAATTAGAACATTTTTACATTACATGCATGTTGCCTGAGCTATGCGATCCCAGACATGTTCGCAATATGCCAATTAGAGATTTAAGCGAATTAAAATAATTGTTGTATAATTTTGACGATCTTTAATTACTTTCAAATACTTATGGTATACACCTACCATACCTATCTACCTACCCTACCCACCTACCTACCTACCTACCTACCTACTTGCCTGCCTACATTCCTATCCTACCTACCTACCTACCTACCTATCCTACCTACCTACCTACCTACATACTTACCTACCTACCTACCTATCCTACCTACCTACCTACATACTTACCTACATCCCTATCCTACCATTCCTACCTATCTTATATTTATACAAACCTTATGCGTACCTACAGAACCCTCAACGCAATGGTGACTCGCACTTGACAAGTTTTTTGTAGCAGTGGAATTTAGTGTGCGTCTATCTGACAGGCCCCAACGAGATTCATCAACGGGTGATAGCTTTTCATAAAGACATTATTTTGTACCTAAAGAAAATAAATAAGATATATTTTGTACCTCGACAGTTTTTGATTAAATGACGTTTTTATGAAGTGTCTTGCTAGCGGGCCCTTTATGGTTATTTTTATTGTTATTATACTTACAGATCGCACAATAGTGTTAGGAGCTTGATACTATTATGTACCTTACAAATCCAAAATCTCGACTTTCTGTGAGCTACACTTCAGAAGATATTCGTTATTTAAACAAGCGTCCAGCCAGCGGGCCCCTTTTTTAAATACTACTATTTTATATCATACAATAGTGTTAGGAGCTTGATACTATTATGTACCTTACAAATCCAAAATTTCGACTTTCTGTGAGCTATACTTCAGAAGACATTCGTTATTTAAACAAGCGTCCAGCCAGCGGGCCCCTTTTTAAATACTACTATTTTATATCATACAATAGTGTTAGGAGCTGGATACTATTATGTACCTTACAAATCCAAAATTTCGACTTTCTGTGAGCTATACTTCAGAAGATATTCGTTATTTAAACAAGCGTCCAGCCAGCGGGCCCCTTTTTTAAATACAACTATTTTATATCATACAATAGTGTTAGGAGCTTGATACTATTATGTACCTTACAAATCCAAAATTTCAACTTTCTCGAGCTATACTTCAGAAGATATTCGTTAATTAAACGATCGTCTAGCTAGCAAACCCCTTTTCAAACATTATACCTACGTTCATAATCCAATAGGGCTATAACACCAAAACTGGGATTAAGAAAAAGAGTAAGAGAGTTAAGTACGACGCTAATGATGACGATGTAAATTAAAAGAGAAAATGTAATAGTAATTATAATCTTTAATCTGTTTAAATTGTTAGGAACAAAAGATGTCTAAACATGTCGACAGTAATTTTAAATAATTTTAAAATTTCAGACAACGCGTAACAAATGTCAATTTAGAACTTAGAAAGTTAAACAACATCAAAAACCTTATACAACATCCCTATACTATTAAACGAGTAATATTTGTACTCACGTTCACGAAAACGGCTCTAACTATTTCGATGAAACTTGCAATATAGGGGTTTACGGGTGCAAAAAATTGATCTAGCTAGGTCTCATACTTGGCAAAATAAAAAAAAAATAAAAATTCGTTTTCTGTAACATAATAATGACTGACGAGCTAAAGCAAATAAAAAATCACAATTAACCCCTCAAGTGTCGAATGCACCCCATGTGTGCATAAGAAAAACCCTTTTTTTGTTCGGTACATAAGCTTATATCACATATACAATAAATGTAAAAAAACATCATCCGATGGAAAACCAATCAAATCATTAGTTGTGAACTTATGGAGTTCGCAGCTAACCTCCCCTGCCCCCCCCGCGTGTCAAATGCACCCTAAGTGTGCAAAAGGACAAAACTTTACATAATAGGTATATAAGCTTAGATCACGTATATATAAACGTAAAAAAACATCATCCGATGGAAAACATATCATTATCAGTAGTTGTGAACCTATGGGGTTCACAACTAACCCCCAACCCTCCCCACTCGCTGGGGTTTTGGGTCTAAAATCAGCCAAACTCAGACACTTGAGTGGTTAATTAACGAATATCTTCTAAAGTATAGCTCGCAGAAAGTCGAAATTTTGGATTTGTAAGGTACATAATAGTATCAAGCTCCTATTACTATTGTATGATGAAAAATAGTTGTATTTAAAAAGGGGCCCGCTGGCTGGACGCTTGTTTAAATAACGAATATCTTCTGAAGTATAGCTCACAGAAAGTCGAAATTTTGGATTTGTAAGGTACATAATAGTATCAAGCTCCTAACACTATTGTATGATATAAAATAGTAGTATTTAAAAAAGGGGCCCGCTGGCTGGACGCTTGTTTAAATAACGAATATCTTCTGAAGTGTAGCTCACAGAAAGTCGAGATTTTGGATTTGTAAGGTACATAATAGTATCAAGCTCCTAACACTATTGTGCGATCTGAAAGTATAATAACAATAAAAATAACCATAAAGGGCCCGCTAGCAAGACACTTCATAAAAACGTCATTTAATCAAAAACTGTCGAGGTACAAAATATATCTTATTTATTTTCTTTAGGTACAAAATAATGTCTTTATGACAAGCTATCACCTGTTGATGAATCTCGTTGGGGCCTGTCAGATAGACGCACACTGGAATTTATGAATCGATTTGCAAAATATGTAACATATACGTAGGTATGTATATGTAGGTACTTGCATAGACCTACTACCTACATAAATACACGGCGCAAACTATAAAACGTAAACTTACTACTAAACCAATGGGCGGAACCTTCAGCGCTAAGCTAGCTCGCTCTTGACTAGTATTTTGTAGCAGTAGGTAAAATACTGCACACGGCTACACATCAAGCTATAACTTTCCAGTATAAGCTGATCTCACATTGTATAGGCTTTCCGTACCATGAGAGGTCAGCTTATACTGGAAAATATAGCTTGATGAGAAGTTAGTAGGTACTTAGTACATTGAAATTAATTTTGCGATATATAATTTCATGTTCGTACCTATAATGACAAGTTAATATTAAATTATTATTGATAATTTTATTACTTAGTACTCGTCCGATATTAGTGTAGTTTACTCTAACAAAATCGCTTTGACCTTGTGTGTCCGCGTCACCGCGAGTAGTAGTGTGCGAGCGAAATAAAGAGTGAGGTGGCGCGGGGAAGTGGGGGCGAAATTTGAATTTGAGCTGAGGTTGTATAGGCTCTTAAGCCGTTGGTCCCGGCTGTTATTCGTGGATCTTTGACAGTCGTTACGGGACGTCAGAATCCCGAAAGTCTGACAACCAGTCTTACCAAGGGGTATCGTATTACCCAGTAACTGGGTTGAGGAGGTCAGATAGGCAGTCGCTCCATGTAAAATACTGGTATTCAGCTGCATCCGGTTATACTGGAAGCCGACCCTAACATAGCTGGGAAAAGGCTAGACAGATTGATTGAATATGTGTTCTGCGAATTTGATCCGTATTACAACTAGAAATTGTCCAACTGACAGGTGTCAGGAACGCATTGTCTCGACGGCGATTGTGTAAAGTGTGATTAGCATAATTATTATTTTATCAAAATAATCGTGACGCCTTTAACAACAAAATAAATCTTTATGTAAGTAGCTAGTAAGTAATTGTAACTATAATAGTTCAGTTTTAGAATAATGAAAAATAGAATTTTTACTTGATCATAATAAAAATCAAGGAAAATATAAAAGATGAAGAAGTATCTCTAATTTTATCCATCTTTGTAATATTCAAGTAACACACTTAGCCGACGTACGCACGGGCGTAAAAAAATCGCGGCAATTTTTTTTCGCGCACTGCATTTTCGACGCTCTGCTTAGCGTTGGAGTTGAAAATCCAACACTGTGTTTTTCGGCGCGCTGGGATGCATTCTGTTTTTGTTAGGTTAAATTCTCGAAGCTCGGCTCAATACCAAGAGTTGACAATCCAGTGCGCGATAAAATCCCGCCTCGATTTTTTTACGTCCGTGCGAACGTCTATTCTATTCTATTTTTAATAAATGGCAAGCAAAGCCGATGTCGACTATTCTGCCAATGTCTAAAGTGAGCTAGAGAAACAAGTGTGCACGATATTACAAAAAACAAAAACAAAAAAAAACATTTGGTTGATCCTGTTGATACAACTTGCTGGGTTAGTACAAGACTGAAACAAACAAAAAATAGATACAAATAAATATTATAATTGTTAAAACATAAAAATACACGCATACCACACCAACACATACGGAGTAATTCATAGTTTAATGTTATTGTGACGGATGAAAGTCATCAGCGCCACATGCAGATCGGCTCAATAGGAATGGCTTTCATTTTGACAGTTCAATAACATTCATTGCGTTATTTACGTTGTCGAGCAGACAAATTTTTCGAACATTTATGAAGCAATGGATTAGCATTAAGCTTCAAAAGCATTTAGATAGTGTGTTACGCAGGGTGCTGGTCTCCGTTGTTAATATAGCAGTGTGTAATGGAAGGGTTCGCCGACCGCTACCGCTGCAGTTATCACGATAGGCTCGGCAGACGGCCTGGCGCTTCCAACTACACGTAGGTATACTTATTAGATATACTTACAGGGTGAATTTTTCAAGTGGCGTGGATGGCCAAATTGGAAACTATTAGGAATATTGTAATGCTGAATGCAGTACAATCCTTGAGACGTCGAATCCAGCTATGTATTGAAAGCAATGGTTATCATTTTGAACAATTAATCAGTTAAGCTTCAGTTAAGGTTTAATAGGTAGGTAACATATACCTATATAAGAAAATTAAAAAAAAAGGATTTATTTAAAAATGAGCTTTTTCCTTTAGTTTGCTGTATGTCATTCATTAGGTACTTCCCAGAATTCAATCCTTATTAGCGACACTATCGAATGGTGTATAAATACAGTGTGTGTGTTTTTTTAGGGTTCCGTAACTCAAAAGAAAAAAACGGAACTCTTATAGGATCACTTCATTGTCTGTCTGTCTGTATGTCTGTCTGTTCAGACCCTTTTTCTCAGGAACGCGTAGAGGTATCAAGTTGAAATTAATATCAAATACGTAGGTCTACAGGGTGTAAGGGACAGCCCTCCGCAAACTCACAGGGTGCATTCAGCTCCTCATTTTGAATCATATTCCACCGGAAATTTTCTCAGGAAAATTTTCATTTTTTCAATTTTTTTTTCAGTTACATTTTCATTGTTTCAATGTAAAATTGCATTGTGTGTTCGCAGCACTCCATTTATGTAAGAAAAACTGCAAAAAAAAACAGCAAAAAAAAAACCAGCAATGGATGTTGAAATACTCTAACCAACGACGCGTGAAATCAGCTGTTCACTTTCTGTCTAGCTACAGAGTTCATCGAACTCACCGCATACCTATTACCTTCCCCTCCCAACCAGTAATAGACGCTCCGATTTGTGCACAAAAACACAAACAAATCAGGTTTATTGGATTCCCTTAACGTTCCTGACAAAATTTCATGTACCGGTCATCTTAGTATGACATACTGAATTCACCCTATCAGTTTGCGGAGGGCTGTCCCTTACACCCTGTATCTTGAAGTCCTAAAAAATCAAACTTCTACCTCAACGCAATAAAAAAATATGGCCATTTATGCGACATATTTTGATACTCGCAAGTAATTTAAATCATAACCTATAGGGTACTTCCCGTTGACCTAGCTAGAGTAATAAAATTTGGCAAGAAGCATTAATGTCTCACAGCACAAGTAAAGGAAAAAGTCCAAAAATTGTTAGTTTGTAATTTTATCATTAAAAAAATAGTTTTTTGGGATTACAATGTAATACAATTTACAATTAAGTTGGTTTTTGGGATAAATTCTTTTCCACTACGGAACCCTTCATCGTGCGTGGCCCGACACGCAATTGGCCGGTTTTTTTTTCCAAAAACAACGGGTTCGATTCCTGGCTAGAAATATTGATTTTTCAAAAAACTAATGACGCAGTTTTAGTTTTCATCAAAATAGAGCCCGAGACTCCTTTGAGTACCTACTCTTCGCTATTCCTCATAGTTCCGGATTTGGCCACCGACGCCAACTTGAAAAATTCACCCTGTATAGTGTATACCTTCCTATAATTTACTTCATTCTGCGGAACTCTTTGAATAAAAAATAATTTTTAAAATCGGTCTACAATTGCCGGAGAAATCGGTGTACAAACATAAAAAAATATATAGGGTGACTGGTAATTAGTGACCGATACTTAAACACATGATTGTACTCATGATAACAAACAACTTTTACTATGGGACCAAACCTGAAATCGCGAAAAAAAAAAATCAGCTGTTCCCTATTTTTTTTTTTTTGTGCATGGGAAATCATCAAATGACTTCTCCCGCTAAACACATGATTGTACTCATAATAACAGACAACTTTCCCAAAAATTTTTTTTTTTTAAATTTACTAATCGCATTTATGACCCTAATCATTCCAATAAGATATTGAGTACCTAACAAGAATAATACACGTGGAGCTCGTGGCTAAGTAGTAACGGACGCACGGGTCGATCCATCAGGTTAAGCTACGCTTGCCGGGGTTGGTCCGTGGATGGGTGACCATATTCACATACCGAGACACCTCCGTGCCTCGGAAAGCACGTTAAGCCGTTGGTCCTGGCTGTAATTGGTGGATCTTTGACAGTCGTTACGGGTCGTCAGAACCCCGAAAGTCTGACAATCAGTCTTACCCAGGGGTATCGAATTACCCAGTTACTGGGTTGTGGAGGTCAGATAGGCAGTCGCTCCATGTAAAATAATGCCAAACCCCAACCCCCACACCCGACCCCAACATAGTTGGGAAATGGCTAGGCAGATTGATTTTAACAAGAATAACATCATCCATAATAATACCACCATCAGCTGTTAGTTAACCCGTCGCATGCCAATTAGCAGAGCAGTGGTGACCCAGTGGTAACGGCCGTGACTTACGAGTTGTAGGTTCGGAGTTTCGGCCACTGACAGGCGCTTTACTTTGTGTAAATTATTTCATCACCACTGCTCTCAAAACGGTGAAGGAAAACATCGTGAGGAAACCGGCATGTCCTAGAACCAAAAATTCGAAGACAGATCCGCGTGTTGGATTACAGCCCACTCCCTCTCACCGAGAGGAGGCCTGTGTCCCAGCAGTGGGAACATTATAGGCTGCCTATGTTACACTAATTAGCAGACACAATAGATTTATTATTGTTATCCGTACAATCGACAAAGTTAATTTAGTTTCCTACTTATTCCTTTTTACAAACAAAACTATCCACTTTTAACATGCATTATCCTTTTTTCATTAATTGAGAACAAACGTACTTACCATGCGCACGTTGTCAATTGTTAGTCGCTTGACCCCGTTATTCTATCTCTCCGATATTCTCCGTGTGGCTGCATACCTACGAAATATCTAGGCACCGGGCGCGATCCCGGTAAAAGTAGGCACGCACAACACTGTATCGCTCACACTGCACACACACACACACACACACACGTGCTTAATTCTAATACCGGTTAGTAGTAGCAGTTTTAACTAACACTAATAATTAACGAAATGACAAAACACTATCTACGGAATCACACTATTAAAACAACAGTGAATTCTCAGTGAATTCACTCGTATAACAGTAAGTAGGGCGGAGCACCGAACGAGCTTCGACAGCCACGGAGGAGCCGTTTAGGTACGCAGTCTTTCCTTGTCGGCAGCATCAGTATTACTAAGCTAATTACAAACTTTCGAAGTAAACACGCGGCGTGCCTCAAAGAAGTACTCCTTTATGAGGTATGCATCTTGCTTTATTGTTTATTTAAAACTATTTTGAAAACACATCTTTACTGCGAACTAGAATTCTATTAAGGTCGATTTACATCAGACGAGCGAATGCTCATTCTATCCCCACTATATCAAATTCTTTTAGTGTAAACAGGCGTAGAGCATTCTTTCGTTGTTCTTAGTGCGTTCGCAAAGATTCTATGGAATATTCTAAGAATACTCGCTCGCTCGATGTAAACGGCGCTAGAGCGCGCGAACAGATGCTTAGAGCGTTCTTGCGTGTTCGGACGTGCTCGCGCCCCTGAGCTGTCTCTTCAAAGCGTTCTTGTGTTCTAGCTCTTGTTCTAGCTCTAGCTCTTTGTTCGTTTGATGCAAACGCTGAATACGAGTTTTCGTTTACACTAAAAGACCACGAAAGAATGCTCTTGTTCTAGCTCTAGCTCTTTGTTCGTTTGATGTAAATCGACCTTTACTAGAAGGATTTTAGGAATAACCCAAACGAGCAAACCATTTACAAATTGTAGACAATGGATGTTACTGCGGCGCTCTGCGATAAGCATATTCAATAGGTACGTGACTCATAAAACGCCGCCGCCGGCGATCTCGCCTCTATTGTTTATTTGAAACTGTTTAGAAAAGACATCATTACTGCGAACTATTACTACAGATAGCGCGCGAGTTGAATGCAGAGCTTAGGAATGAGGTAGTGCTGTGACCCAATTATAATTAGCACTACACTGCAGGCGCGTGAGGTGGGGCGTGCGGATAGCGGGGCGCTCTTTACCTCAGACCCCGACTGCATTCAACTCGCGCGCTATCTGTAGTAAGTATTCCTAAAGGAATGCACATTTTGTCAATAATCTGCGCTTATACAATCCAGCAAACCATTTACAAATTATAGACAATAGATTTTACTGCGAAGCTCGGCGTTAAGCAAATACAATAGTTACGTCTTTCATAAAACATCTGCTACTTTCTAAAGGTTATAATTTAAATGGTTGTTTTCGCAAAAGTAAAAATAACACAAATTATGTTCATGCTAAACCTTGAACAAATCTGGTAGGTATTTTCGTACCTACTTTACGTGCGTGCGCTACAACTAAATGCATTATTGTTCATGCTATTCCCATCCCACATTTCTAGGCTTTGGACTAGCAGTCTGTCTACGATATTTGAGTTTAAATCAGAAATATTCGGCAGCCGGTAGGCATTTAGCGCGCGTAAGTAGGTATGTGGAGTGCAATATCTGTATAGGTACAAGTAGGTTTGAAATGACTGGTGTGGTTAAAAAATTGGAATCAACTTGGCTATTTACAACGCTAACGCTAACTTGGCTATTTAAATAATTTAGTAATCTAAATGATTTAAATGAAGTCACATTGATTGTTGCATGTGTCCACTTTGCACAGCACATTTAGTGGCATATTTAGTGATATGAGCCCGCACGCGCTGCAGAACTCTAGTGTGACTGTCACTTTTAACGAAGGCACCCCGCATCCGTGGACGTTTGTACCTAGGTAGCATAGACTTATAAAAAAAGATGGACTCCGCGCGACGCATATCGAAAGTGAAGCACAGTAAGTATGCCGGACCGTTTATACAAACACGCCTCGCGCACACATTTACATCATAGTATGCCGACCGGCCGCCATTACGTGACACGAGCGACGGCGTCTTTGCAGGTACTCAAGTCATGCACACATAGATCGGTACGGTGCTTCACTTTCGATATGCGTGGCGCGGAGTCCATCTTTTTTTATAAGTCTATGCTAGGTAGTTAACAAAAAGTTGTACAAAACCGCCGTGTTTAGTAGTACTGTACCTTTAATATGCAACGTAAGGTACAGTAGTACCCAACTAATAAGGCGCGTCGTGAATCTCGTGAAGTCGTGAATCGTCGTGTGAAAAGAAAGTATGGCCCCGAGATTAACGAGAATGCTTAAAACTTACAATCAACCTTAGATTACTTCATAATACACTGCAGCTGTTAGTTTTCTCTCACTCGCAAGTATGGCGGCTGACTAACATTATGCTGGCAGTTGCCGACCAATAGCGGTACAGGAAAAAGAAGCACGGTGCGTGGAGCGTGCCGATTGGTCAATAGCATTTCCCGCGCTTTGAAAATTCATCTTCTGCGCAGGTACCTCGGTAAGCCATATCAGTACGCACAATGGTCCACATGAAGGACTAAGTGCGGAAACCAAATCCTTAACATAGAAGCCATATCAGTTGGGTACTACTGTATACTACTAACAAAACAAGGTGCGCGCGCCTTTGCGCTATCAACTGTTAATAGCTTTACCGGTAATCCCGTTCTATCTCATGTGTACTCTATTTTACAATAAGATTTGACATTCAAAGAAACCTTTTTTACAGTCCGTTCAACCGATTTTGACTTCTAATGCGTTGGAGGCATGATAATGGAAGCTGCAGTAAACAGTTGGTATTGTAACCACTTTTTTGCCTTTAATCTCATCCTTAAGCCTTCCGAGTAGAAGTAGAAAATCGGTTGAAAGGACTGTAAAAAAGGTTTGTTTAAATGTCTAATCTTATTGTAAATGGAGTATAGGTAAGTAGGTATTACTAATACTATCGGCGTGTATTCGATCAATAGTACTAATTCCGATTCTGTATTTGTAGAGCTTGTCTACTCTAAAATGACGCGTCCTATTACTTAAATCTGTATACGTACACTACAGTAATTGCAGTAGTCGGGCGCGTCATTTCATTTGTCATTTTTTCAGTACGCGATCGTTTAAGTGCTATTTATGGAGAGCGGTGGATTGGTCGCGGGGGGCCAGTTGCTTGGCCTCCGCGGTCACTGGATTTAACACCATTAGACTTTTTTTTTGTGGGGGCGTGTAAAAGACTTAGTCTACCGAGATGGACCAGTACATACTCCCGATGAACTAAGAACTAGGATTGAAAACAGTTTCGGAATAGTGAAAAGTGACACTAGAATTCTGCAGCGCGTGCAGGCTCATATTACTAAACGTGCCACTAAATGTGTTGAAGTGCAAGGTGTTAATCAATTCAATTAATGTGAGTACATTTAATCATTTAATTTAAAAAAACTTTAGTACCTAAGTAAGTAGTTGATTTAGTAATCGTTGTAAATAGCCAAGTTGATTCCAATTTTTTAACCACGCCAGTCATTTCAAGTTTTATTTGTACTCGTACCTATAAAGATACTAGCTTCCTGCCCGCGGCTTCGCCCACGTGGAATTCGGTTATTTCGCGCCTCCAAAGCCTTTTTTCGCGATAAAATTTAGCCTATGTCTTTTTCAAGGTCTGTTCTATCTCTGTACAAAATTTCGTCAAAATCGGTTCAGCCGTTTTACGTGAAAGCGTAATAGACAGACAGACAGACAGACAGAGTTAATTTAGCATTTATAAAATTAGTATGGATTGCACTCCACATACCTACTTGCGCGCGCTAAATGGCTACCGGCTGCCGCCGGACCTCACACAATCTGTTTTGTATGGATAGAGGCTATAACGTCATTGCGTATGCTACTTAGTTACTTACTTAGAGGGCAATTATAGCGGCATGCATGATTTAAAAGGGAGTTCAAAGGCACCGCTAGTCGCGCGACATGCAGTGTACTTGTGTCGCGTCGCGCGTTGTGCTTCTTTGTAGGAGCCTTAACTGTACAGTAGTAAAGCAACCTGTGCCTGTAGCAACGCGACTAGCAACATTATAAAATTAATTTTGCCGAATACTTCTGATTTAAACTCAAATATCGTAGACAGACTGCTAGTCTAGCCTAGAAAAGTGGGATGGGAAACTTGGAATAGCTTGAACCATAATGCATTTAGTGGTAGCGCACGCACGTAAAGTAGGTACGAAAATACCTACTAGATAGTTGTGAAGGACAACCGCTAGCCGTACCCTTAGTTTATGTAAGCTTTAACATGAAAATATTTGTGTTATTTTTATTTTTGCGAAAACAACCATTTAAATTATAACCTTTAGAAAGTAGCAGATGTTTTATGAAAGACGTACATATTGTATTTGCTTAACGCCGAGCTTCGCAGTAAAATCTATTGTCTATAATTTGTAAATGGTTTGCTGGATTGTATAAGCGCAGATTATTGACAAAATGTGCATTCCTTTAGGAATACTTACTAGTAATAGTTCGCACTAATGATGTGTTTTCTAAACAGTTTCAAATAAACAATAGAGGCGAGATCGCCGGCGGCGGCGTTTTATGAGTCACGTACCTATTGAATATGCTTATCGCAGAGCGCCGCAGTAACATCCATTGTCTACAATTTGTAAATGGTTTGCTCGTTTGGGTTATTCCTAAAATCCTTCTAGTAATAGAATTCTAGTTCGCAGTAAAGATGTGTTTTCAAAATAGTTTTAAATAAACAATAAAGCAAGATGTATACCTCATAAAGGAGTACTTCTTTGAGGCACGCTGCGTGTTTACTCCGAAAGTTTGTAATTAGCTTAGTAATACTGGTGCTGCCGACAAGGAAAGATTGCGTACCTAAACGGCTCCTCCGCGGCTGTCGAAGCTCGTTCGGTGCTCCGCCCTACTTACTGTTATACGAGTGAATTCACTGTTGTTTTAATAGTGTGATTCCGTAGATAGTGTTTTGTCATTTCGTTAATTATTAGTGTTAGTTAAAACTGCTACTACTAACCGGTATTAGAATTAAGCACGTGTGTGTGTGTGAGTGTGTGTGTGTGTGTGTGTGTGTGTGTGTGCAGTGTGAGCGATACAGTGTTGTGCGTGCCTACTTTTACCGGGATCGCGCCCGGTGCCTAGATATTTCGTAGGTATGCAGCCACACGGAGAATATCGGAGAGATAGAATAACGGGGTCAAGCGACTAACAATTGACAACGTGCGCATGGTAAGTACGTTTGTTCTCAATTAATGAAAAAGGATAATGCATGTTAAAAGTGGATAGTTTTGTTTGTAAAAAGGAATAAGTAGGAAACTAAATTAACTTTGTCGATTGTACGGATAACAATAATAAATCTATTGTGTCTGCTAATTAGTGTAACATAGGCAGCCTATAATGTTCCCACTGCTGGGACACAGGCCTCCTCTCGGTGAGAGGGAGTGGGCTGTAATCCAACACGCGGACCCAGTGCGGGTTGGTAGATGTCACATGTCTTCGAATTTTTGGTTCTGGGACATGCCGGTTTCCTCACGATGTTTTCCTTCACCGTTTTGAGAGCAGTGGTGATGAAATAATTTACACAAAGTAAAGCGCCTGTCAGTGTCCGAAACTCCGAACCTACAACTCGTAAGTCACGGTCGTTACCACTGGGTCACCACTGCTCTGCTAATTGGCTTGCGACGGGTTAACTAACAGCTGATGGTGGTATTATTATGGATGATGTTATTCTTGTTAAAATCAATCTGCCTAGCCATTTCCCAACTATGTTGGGGTCGGGTGTGGGGGTTGGGGTTTGGCAGTATTTTACATGGAGTGACTGCCTATCTGACCTCCACAACCCAGTAACTGGGTAATTCGATACCCCTGGGTAAGACTGATTGTCAGACTTTCGGGGTTCTGACGACCCGTAACGACTGTCAAAGATCCACCAATTACAGCCAGGACCAACGGCTTAACGTGCTTTCCGAGGCACGGAGGTGTCTCGGTATGTGAAGATGGTCACCCATCCACGGACCAACCCCGGAAAGCGTAGCTTAACCTGATGGATCGACCCGTGCGTCCGTTACTACTTAGCCACGAGCTCCACGTGTATT
Source organism: Cosmia trapezina (assembly GCA_905163495.3). Taxonomy (NCBI): domain Eukaryota; kingdom Metazoa; phylum Arthropoda; class Insecta; order Lepidoptera; family Noctuidae; genus Cosmia; species Cosmia trapezina. The sequence continues at coordinate 11,999,785 of LR991030.1, forward strand.
ATTCTTGTTAGGTACTCAATATCTTATTGGAATTATTAGGATCATAAATGCGATTAGTAAATTTAAAAAAAAATTTTTTTGGGAAAGTTGTCTGTTATTATGAGTACAATCATGTGTTTAGCGGGAGAAGTCATTTGATGATTTCCCATGCACAAAAAAAAAAAAAAAAATAGGGAACAGCTGATTTTTTTTTTCGCGATTTCAGGTTTGGTCCCATAGTAAAAGTTGTTTGTTATCATGAGTACAATCATGTGTTTAAGTATCGGTCACTAATTACCAGTCACCCTGTATATATACGCGACAAATTGATAACCTCCTCTTTTTTTTTGAAAAGTCGGTTAAAACATTGGCTGTTATTTAAATGTAGTGCACTTTACTTCCTTGTGGCTACAACTACAAACCTTACGAAAGACACGCCCCTAAATCAATCATGTTGTTATACCTACGTACTTACGCGTACGTAGTGGAAAACTAAATTGTATGTCAATTGAAAGGAAATCGACAATTTTATTTAACTCAATAAATAATGCGTCAGTGAACTATCGTCATTTATCAAAGAATATACAGGCTATACAGCGTGTAGTATTGAAGAAAAACCTTTTTGATGATGAAAACTGGTTTTATACGTAAAGAGGTTTGAAAAGAGGGATTTCATCTACAGATTAACCTGGTCACCGGTGACCGGCGACAATTGATTTTCTTTTTAACCGACTTCAAAAAAAGGAGGAGGTTCTCAATTCAGTTGTATATTTTTTATTTTTGTATGTTTGTTACCTCAGTACTCCGTCATTTATGAACCGATTCGAAAATTCTTTTTTTATTTGAAAGGGTATACTTCCAGATTGGTCCCATTTTTATCAAAATCCAGTTCTGATGATGGGATCCATGAGGAATCGAGGGAACTCCTCAAATATTATAGGCATACATTAGCTATTTTGGTATTTTCATCAACAAATCAAGCGTTTGCATTCAGAAAGTATCATCTGGTGAAGTGGAACTGAGGAAGAATACCACAGAAAGCCACGGGAACTCCTCAACGATGATAAGTATTTCACGGGTGGCGATAAGATATCTCGATTAATAGTTAAGCGACTATGGCGAAGCTTTAAATAAATGGTTCTGATGAAAATGGTACCATCGAACCGATCTGATGAAGGAGCCGGAAGGTAGGCATCGGAACTCAGTAATAAAACAATGTATCCTAGCCGTGTTTGGGCTTATTGGAATTGTCATGAGGTGCACTCTGGCTATAAATGATTTAATGCTTACTATATGGCGCTTCAAATTGCGCTAGTTACTTGAGTAGTTTTAGTCTATGTGGATGATGCTCCTCTAATTTATATTGTAGAGTGGTATGCACATTTGTGTGGGGTAGGTACCACTAAAAAGTGATAAATAAAAACTTTTTACAAAAAAAAAACAACCGACTTCCAAAAAAACACTACAAAGTGAAAAATAACTTCGGTGGAAAATAAAAACGAAAGTAAATAAAAAACAAAGACACCGACTTCCGAAATTAAAGTTATTTTTCACTTTGTAGTGTTTTTTTGGAAGTCGGTTGTTTTTTTTTTTTGTAAAAAGTTTTGTGTCTATCTATTGTCTGGCAGCTAATGTGTTAAAATTTAGTTTCGTGCAGAAAACGAACCCGACTTATTTATTATCTCATAGCAATTTTAGACCTATTATTATGCGTAGGTGCGCGTTTACGCACGTCATACGCACTGAATATTGAATCACAGCAAAAAAACGTCGAAGCTACGTGCGTAGCTAATTACACGTAGCAACAGCTACGCGTAGCAAGCCACGCGTAGCCGTCGTACCAACTATCCGCACGGTAAGAGACCGTTCGCACGGACGTAATAAAATCGCGGCGGGATTTTATCGGGGTTGACTTTAGTATCCGGTCGTACGAAAATGGTGACAGTGGTTGAAGGTCGTTGGGGTTGGGTCCCTGATTGTAACGATATCACTCTTATTAAAAGATATTGCAAAGAAATTTATACTGATTGTTTATAACCTCAAATTACATAAATAGTGTAACGAAACGTTAAAATAGGCGATTGACAGCCAAATCTGTACCAGTATATTGTCTGTGGTGCAAAATGTCGTGTAAAATTGATAAAACGGAACGTAAAAAAGAACTGTATCTTAGTAGAAATTGTGTTCAGTAGGAAGTTAGTGTTACCCCACTTTATGATTAAAATAGGTCGAATCTGTCCCAAAACCGAATCGGGGCACCCCGACTCCACGTAGTCTTTTGGCTGGCACACTAGAGTGTATTTAAAAAACCGGAGGCACTGAGGGAGAGCAGCCCCCGCCCGCTGCAACAAAGATTAGGCACCCGTGAGAGCCGCAGCGGCCGAAGCTGCGGAGGTGAGCACGGGTGCCTGTCCTTTGTTACGTAAGGGCGAAGGGGCTGCACTTCCCGCAGCGCCGGAGACGTGCAGAAGCAACTTTGTGTTGACAAAAGTGTTTTTAGGTTAGGTTACAATAATTTGTTTTTCTCAGGAATGGTGCGTTCTCTTTTCGTGGGAGTGGTACCTGGGGAGGGGGTAACCCCCTCTCCCCTCCCCCTCCACCCCCCACGCTCATTATCGTTCGACCGAATACTAAAGTTTTACCGAGTGCATCCAAGCGCGACGAAAAACACACTGTTGATATTTTCAACTCCCGGCGCTAAGCAGAGAGTTGAAAATCCCGCCGCGATTTTATTACGCTCGTGCGAACGCCGACTTATAGTCGCAATCCGCCAAAATTCCCCTTAGAATATGTACAACAGCCTGTAATAACGGCCATGACAGAGACAAACGTGATGGTCGTAGCACTTGATGCCGCGTCACGTTTTTATTGGTTTTATTTATACAATAAATGATCTATCTGAGTAGACGAACCGGTGAGAATTCCTGAGTTTCAAAACATTATTTTGTTTGAAAGGGTCACACGCCATAGCTATGTTATATTTTAAATATGTATTATGTACACTACTGGATATCTGAATCGAGCCACCTTGCTTATTTTTGTTTAAAGGTCTCTATCTTTTTAAATAATAGTAGAACAAAGGAAAAAAAAGTGGTTTTGAAGCCAGTCACTCACGTTGTTCTTCTGAGCACTCACTATACTTTCATTTGTCATTGTTCCAAATTTGAAATCGGAATACCTACTACAAAAAACCGGTCAAGTGCGTGTCGGACCACGCACAATGAAGGGTTCCGTAGTTAAAAAGAATTTATCCCAAAAACAAACTTAACATTGGATATCAGAAAAAATAATAATTATGTCATAAAATTACAAATTCACAATTTTCGGACTTTTTCCTTTACTTGTGCTGGGAGACCTTGCTTCTTGCCAAATTTTATTATTCTAGGTCAACGGGAAGTACCCTATAGGTTTTGATTTACTTGCAATAGTTGCGAGTATCAAAATGTGTCGCAAAATGGCCGTATTTTTTATTGCGTTGCGCATTGACTTAGAAGCTTGAGTTTTTTAGGACTTCAAGAGACCAATTAATATCAAATACGTAGGTCACGTATTTGATATTAATTTCAACTTGATACCTTTATGCGTTCCTCAGAAAAAGGGTCTTGACACACTGACAACTTTAAAAAAAAATTTTTATGTGATAGAATTACAAATTAACAATTTTCGGACTTTTTCCTATATTTGTGTTGTGAGACCTTGCTTCTTGCCAAATTTCATGATTGTAGGATGACGGGAAGTGCCCTATAGGTTTTGATTTACTTGCGAGTATCAAAAAATGTCGCATAAATGGCCGTATTTTTTTATTGCGTTGACTTGAGAAGTTTGATCTTTTTAGAACTCCAAGGGACCATAGACCTTAATTTCAGCTGGATACCTTCACGCGTTCCTGAGAAAAACGGTCTTGACAGACTGACAGACAGACAGACGGACAAACAAGTGATCCTATAAGGGTTCCGTTTTTTCCTTTTGAGGTACGGAACCCTAAAACAGTCTAATTGAAGTAAGCCGTCTTTTCGCTTTTCTCAGGGACAAAATTAGCGTAGAATTTTTGAAGAAAATAATGGTTTAATTTACATAGAGAAAACGTTTATTTAGTACTTAACTTGTGCTACTAAATAATGTTTACGATGGCCGTCATGCGATTCGGCATAGAATTAATTAATAATGCCACTTTGACGTACTGTGAAATGTTCTCTCATGCTTCCAATATGGCAGTTTTCAGATCCAGCAAAGTTTCTGCAGCTTGTCTGTTAGTTCGAACTGTTCATCCCATAAATGCTCTACTGTATTCATTGGGATTCTTGCTGCCAATTCCATTACTGCGATACTAATGTCATGAACATTTAACACACACAATAACACTCGAGCAATTCTTGCAGTGGGCGCCCTTGCATTAGCATTTATCATGCATAAAAAAGAAATCCTGGCCCACAAGCTGAGCATTTGGCATCACATGAGCCTCTAGGCATTGACGAATGTATCGGTCGCTGTTTGGGGTGGCAACCGTGATCCCGTCACAACCTCAAGGCCAGTTCTTCCTTCGGTGGAAATTCCACCTCAGGCAGTCCGTCCAATCGCCATAACTCACCTTCTCATCAATGCAACATTGCTGGAGCGCTGTCTGCGGTAGACTTTCCTAGGTCCATCAGCATAATCTTTGTGTCATCCGTATACGATGAGTCCAATGCAACTGTAGGCGCGCCATTCTGTGAGCTCGTGTCAGTTGACGTGACCTGAAACCTCATAAACCAGTCAATGGTCCCACCAATGGCTGGTTTATGAGGTTTCAGGCCACGTTCTTCGAGTCTCCTTCTAACAGTTTGAGCGCGTTTGAGTCCATGAAAGTCTCGAAGCTGTTCTTGGACCTGTCACGAGGACAGGTAACGATTATGCAGGCTGGTGGTAAAGATAAACCGATCATGTCATGCTGTAGTGACCCGATTTCATGGTCTTCCAAGACAGCGCACGAAATCGCCAATCTCCACGTATTCCTGGAATATTCTTTGAGAAGCAGAACGACTTACGGTTAGGTAAGTCATGTATGAAGTTGTGCACGTTTACGTTTCGCTGACTAATCTCAGACTGAAGAAGTGCCACATCTTGCGCGGCTACTTCAGGTGTAGTATCCATAATTCGGACGTCAGAATGGATTAAAAAATAAAGGAAAAACAATTTCGACACTCTTTTTATGAAAAACGAAAAAAATAACGAAATAACTAATTGACTTAGATAAATCAAAGCTCTAATCAAAGCTTGTGAGCGACGAAACTCTGATTTTCCTTTCTTTTTCAATTTCGTGAATTAAAATTTGGAACAATGCTGATACTTACTTAAATGATGGCCAGTACCATTATTTTCATGTTTTAGGCCTAAAAACATAAAAATGCACGGTGGCTCAATTTAGGAGTCCGAGAGCGATTATAAATTCTTTAATCGACATTTGATTCTCACTGTAAATAATAACTTGTATAAATTAAACGTTTATTTCGTACCAAAAAATCGGTGATTTCCACTACCATTATAAAAACAATTTCCTCATTCTAAAATTAAATCAGTGTTATCGTCCATTCGTCCCTCGCCACGCTATAGTAGAGATTAAAAAAATGTTCTAAATTCTATAACCGTTAGTTTTTATTTGTGGCATTTCCAAGCGTTTTTATATTAAATATTTAAAATTGAATTCTATAGGTACAAGTAACCCCCGTCTATAAATAATTGAGTACTTTTCTCAAGTATTACTAGCAATTTAACGTTTTAATTCATAAAATGAAATGGTTTATTCTGTAAATAGGATATCGGAATAACTTTTACACGGCATATAAAAAACCGGCCAAGTGCGTGTCGGATCACGCACAATAAATGTTTTCGTACTTATGATGAATTTACCCCAAAATCAAACATAACATTGTAGTTGAAAAACATGTTTGCAAAATTAATCGCAAAAAATATTTATGTGATAAAACTACAAATTAACAATTTTCGGATTTTCTCCTTTACTTTTGCTGTGAGACCTTGCTTCTTGCCAAATTTCATTATAGGCCAACGGGAAGTACCCTATACTTACTTAGGTTTTGATTTATTTGCGAGTACCAAAATAAATCGCATAAATGACTGTACCTATTTTTTATTGCGTTGACTTAGAAGCTTGATTTTTTAGAGCTTTATGGGACCGTAGACCTACGTATTTGATATTAATTTCAACTTGATACCTCCACTTGTTCCTGAGAAAAAACTTTTTAACAAAAAAAAAAACCGACTTCCAAAAATCACTACAAAGTGAAAAATAACTTTGATTTCGGAAGTCGGTGTCTTTCGTTTTTTTATTTACTTTCTTTTTTTTGCCACCGACTTCCGAAATCAAAGTTATTTTTCACTTTGTAGTGATTTTTGGAAGTCGGTTTTTTTTTTGTTAAAAAGTTTTTATTTCTCGCTTTTTAGTGGGTCTGTTTATAATTTGTATAAGTTACAATAGTCTAATGTCAATTGCTCATCACATGTTACAAAATATTGCTTTTCCCGATGCTGGGACGTTAATTGTTGAGGAGTTCTGCTGGTAAGAACCAGGAGAACTCCTCAACAACCACTCACCACACGCATTGTGTGACGAGCGGAAATTGCTTAGCAACCATATTAAAGTAATCGAATCGCAACCCGAGAAATATTTATCATTGAGTAGTTCCGGTAGCCATCTGCGGTCTTCATCATCAGTTCCACTTCACCAAGTGGTGCTTTCCGAGAGCAAATGCACGAGCTACTATAAAAAATACCCAAATCGCTATAGGTGTGCCTATAATATTTGAAGAGTTCCTTCGATTTCTCCAGGATCCCATCATCAGAACTGGATTTTGATAAAAATGGGACCATTTGGGAAGTATACCCTTTTCAACAAAAAAAAAATTTTTCAAATCGGTTGGCAAGCGACGGAGTTATGCGCGAACAAACATAAAAAAAAAAAAAAAAAAAAAAAAAAAAAAAAAAAAACAAACATCCGAATTGAGAACCTCCTCCTTTTTTAGAAGTCGGTTAAAAAAGAGTCTTGCTTGACAGCCAGACAGACAATGAAGTGATCCTATAATGGTTCCGTTTTTCCTTTACAATGGTACCGAACCCTAAAAATAAGCTAGATGGAGTCGAAAATGTAGGTAATGGAATGGTCTTGGATTGGGTACTTACTACAGGAAAAGATTAATCGCAAGCTGTTTACCTCACAATTCTCTGCACAGCATTTCCCAAGATGATGAGATAAGTCTATTCTAGTTTTAGCCCCATAAGATACAGCTAAGCAAGAAAGTATCTTACACATAATATAGATAAGGCTTGTGGACTAACCGCAAAGTAACCTCTAGTGATACCTAAATACCTATAGCAAAGTTAATTATTATACTTGAATAGTATTTATTAAGGTTTTAATAAATTCCTTATTTTCTCGGTTTTCCTTATTTTATCAATAAATTCCTTATCTCCAATATTTTTTCTTAATACTATAATTCTAATGACGTAATACGTGTTCATCCCTTATAAATAACTCTTTAAAATCTATCAATTGATCGTCATCATCATCATCATTCTTGTGCCAATCACCCACGCTCCTATGCCAGCCTCATCCAGGTTCAACCCGCGATGGTAAAAATTTTGTCCGCCCATCTCGCCGCGCCGCGCCGCGCCGCCGCCGCGCCGCCGCAATTGATCATAGATGTAACTAAATACTGGGTGATTTTTTAATGACCAGCCAAATTTTCACAGGGTGTTCTACCCATGAATATGAACAACTTTCACTATGGGACCAACTTTGAAATCACGAAAAAAAAACCAGCGGTTTCCTACAAAAGTTCAATACCTACTCGATCAAAATGTATGAAACAGCTGATATTTTTTTTGCGATTTCAAAGTTGGTCCCATAGTGAAAGTTGTTCATATTCATGGGTAGAACACCCTGTGAAAATTTGGCTGGTCATTAAAAAATCACCCTGTATAAATAAAACAAAGAATACACGGATGTCTCGCAAGCGATCCGTAATCCATGTCAAATTGTTTAGACTTGGTCGCAAATGCGAGCAACGATTTGCCTAACCACTGCCACCGTTCAAACAGTCACGTCTTATGCCAACTTTATTATCGAACGAAGGTTCTCGACGAATTTTATATTCTTTACATTTCAATTATTCAGTACTACATAGATTGTTAGATAAAAAGACCGTGATGTTTGGCAAGCATTTTTAGTTCCCGTTTCAAAAGCGGAAGTTGTCTTTTGTTCCGGTGTCACTACCCTTTTTGTCAGATTCAAATTCAATTAGGCAAATTTGTATTTTGATGTCAGTCTAGGTGAACTTATGAAGTATCTTGAATTGTTTTGTTTTATTTTATTGGACTTGCCTTTTATCTATACCTCAATCAATCTGCCTAACCTTTTCCCAACTATGTTGGGGTCGGCTTCCAGCCTAACCGGATGCAGCTGAATACCAGTATTTTACATGGAGCGACTACCTATCTGACCTCTACAACCCAGTAACTGGGTAATACCCCTTGGTAAGACTGGTTGTCAGACTTTCGGGCTTCTGACAAACAGTTACGACTGCCAAAGATCCACGAATGAATTGCTTTTCTATAATAATACTTACCTATATCTGCTAATACTCGTATGACCGAAGTCAATCTTTTATTTTCTTTGGCCAGGCACAATTTATTTTCCCTATCCTAATATATAGGCAAACATAAATAACTATTATTGTTTGCTTTGCAGGAAACAATGTTTTAGAAGCTTAATAAAATGCAGAATTAAAACGTCTTTTTCATTGACTTCGGGCATTCGCTCCGGGAAAACGGAAATGCTATTTTGTCTAGTTTTCCTGTTAGAAAAAACGCGACTGGCATATCCATTTTATCAACATCTAACAATGTTGCTTTGGTTCCCCAACCGGCTCTTAAGATGACGTCAGTACCCACAACCATATACTCGTACGTCAGAATTTCAGGCAGGAATTTCCCAATAGAGATTATTTGAAAAACGAATTAGACAGTCTACTAGATAAAGAGTTACAGACCCATAGGTACTTATTAAAGTCAGGATACTCCAAATGACTTCTGACTTTCTGGAGGAAATTCCTTATTATATTTAGAATAAATACTGACTTACGTTAATTTTAACGCGTCAGTAATCATACTAATCATGGATCGTCATTTAATAGTACATTATTGCAAAGGCCGTGAAATAGGCAATTGCAGGTCGAGTATGAGTTTGAAGGCCGAGCCGTAGGCGAGGACTTCACTAATACGAGACAGGCAATTGCTATTTCCGCCGAGGCATATATAGTGCTTTTCTCAAAAGAATGCAGGGAAATAAAAGTAGGTAGTTAAGTTTCCATAATTTTTCAAGTTAGTGCCGTTTTTAATATGAACTGTACATTTCAGCATGGAATAAATTGTCCATAATGTAGATGGGTTTTTAGTTTTAGCAATCTCATTAAAATACGACAAAAATACTGTTTCAGAGAAAATGTTCACTTTTTTCTCGTTTTTCCAAATCATAAAATTATCAAATACTTACCTAGTTTCATGTATTTTTCTTTTGACTTCGCTGGAAGCAGGTTTTCCATTGCCAATTTGGCTTCTGATCTTAAATCTGTGGAGTACCTACCTACAATCAATCTTCATTTCACTTTATATTTATTATGAATGTAAATTTGTTATTTACATACATAATACTTAAATATAAATTTTCAAATCAAGATGAATTTTCAGCTTTGCCGCCAATTTTCTATCTAACATCTGTGCCGAAAGGCATTTGTGGCTATCTATACAGCCACGTGAACGCAATTTATACTAATCAAAGAGACTGCCATTGGTATGCCAAGAATGATAAAAGAGATCCAATGAAAGAGTATTTAACCCAGCACGCCGTTTCATACAACATTGCTGGAGCGCTCCAGCAATGTTGACATTGCTGGAGCGCTGTAATGTTCCAAATTCAAAAAACGCTCCTGCAATGGATTTGATTTTCTTTGACCGTAAATTCGATACTTCGCGTGTTCTTTATTCGAAAATAATGACAACATTTCCATGCATGTTTGAGAAAAGCTTATTCATACATTCAAACACAACCTAAGTCTATTCATAAATCAACATTCTTAGAAGCTGTAGGTACCTACTAGCTATACGTGATGAAAGTGCATTTACATTAACTTATCGCTCGGTGCACGTTTTTATCTGCTTGACTACCTCAAATGGCTTAGCATGGTCCTCCGTAATGTCGAAAATACTGCAGCATTAATTTTGAAATAAATATATGGTAAGGTTGAGATGTTTGACTAAAACACGATTCCATACAATTTTCTCAATAGAACAAAATTCCAAAGTTACCAAACCGAACAATAATTCAAAAAAATATTTCAAATTAGATCACGAAACTTTGCATAATAACTAAACTAACTATACCTAATAAAGTAGGTCTTATGTTTTTTATTTTTTTTTTCAAATTGCCATTATTTTCACCGTAAAAAGCAATTGCCTAGTCCTAAACTATCGGCGCCCAGCAACGCATTCAGTCTCGCTCTCACTCAGTCCGCGAGTAGTATCGTGCGAGCGAGATAAAAAGCCGAAGTAGTATGGGCTCTTAAGAGGAAATGGGGGCAATCAGACTTTTGAAAATTAGGTATTTTAAGAAGGTATTGCTGTCGCTCTGCGAGCGCTCCGCCCTCGCATTCGTGCGATAAGGACGACTGCAGATCTGACTAAATAGCCTATGTAAAAAGTCACATTTAGAGGTTTGGCTATCGCCTATTTCCTCCTCCAATATTGGACCAATTTAAAAGATATTTCATAAACTGAATAAGAAGGATATATACTATGCCCCTATGTTTTTCTTTTTTCGTTAATAGTTGTCAAATTGGTACACTAGGCGTCTGTTCACAGCGGTCTGAATAGGCAATTTTGAGCATTTTTGGAGAGTTCTAGTTCTTATAAAAATAATATATCATCAAAAAGGAAAACATAGGGGCATACAAGTAGCTGTTATTTATATTTCTGTAAAAAATCATTGCTTTATGGTCATTAACCAGAAAGAAAACAGGCGAGAGCGTTTGTATCTGTTTGTATGGAGAAAAGAGCACCCACGTTTCCTCTTAAGGAACACATTTGTAAATCACACTTTCTAATCGGCTCAAAGAACTTTGACGTTAGAAATATCCAAAAAGGTTTTTTGCAATTTATAAAGTCGTAACTAGTAATAGCTCAGCTGTTGTATACAACATCATTGACTAGTTTGGTGACCCCCTCTCCCCTCTATTAGGTGCTTACAGAAGACTGTAATCTATGAAAATGAATCAATCTGTACCTATCTGTCTTCCAAAAAATAAAGTTAACTAAAATGTAACTGACAATCAGGCTAAGTAATTATAATCCCACAAATAAAGGAATAGCAGCAGTAGTAAGTCTGTTAGATAATTATTTACACTTATACACTTACACTTAGCAACAATCACTGCTTAACGCATCCTTCCTAAGCGTAAGTGCTTAACCATACCGACGAGTGGAACTTTTTGCGTGGCCCACTTCCAGGCGAGTCGTACATTTTATACCCATCTATGTTAAGTTCTGGTACCAATACCAACACTATCACACAAGTCACACCCAATCAAGCTGTTAAAGATTTTAACTCCCCAGTTTCGTTTAACGTTCGCTTACGAAAACGAAAATAATGCAGGTTTATTCAGTAAAAATTAACCGTAGTAGGTTAATATTTTTAGTCTTTGTTTGTCCGATTATAATTTTCATCCGGGATTTGGGTATAAAAATTTAAGAAATACGGTCGGTTCGTGGGTGAGTGATCATCCATTAAATATCGAGGCCCTCCTCCGATTACCTCGGAAAGCACGAAGCCGTTGATCCCAGCTGTCATTCGTAGGTCTTCCTTTGACAGTCATTACGGGTAGTCAGAAGCCCAAAAGTCTTAACAAGGGTATCGTGTTACCCAGTAACTGTGTTGTAGAGGTCAGATATGCAGTCGCTCCATGTAAAATACTGGTAATCAGCTGCGTCCGGTTAGACTGGAAGCTGACCCCAACTTAGTCGGGAAAAGGCTAGGCAAGTCGATTGATTGAATCCTAACTAATAATAGGTCTTTACCTATGAAATTGCCGTTTTGTATGAAAAAATTGAAACGAATTTTTTTAATGTATTTTTTATTTGTATTAATCGAAGTAATCACCCATGCAATCAATGCATCTTTGCCAACGCAGTGGCAGTTTATTGATGCCCTTCTTAAAGAAATCAGCTGGTCGGGAGGCAACAAATTCTTCAAAGGCATTTTGTACTGCCTCTCGGGTATTGAATTTTTTTCCCGCCAAGAAGTTATCCAAATTCTGGAAAAAGTAGTAGTCTGTAGGCGCAAGGTCTGGTGAGTAGGGCGGATGACGGAGACCTTCCAACCCCAGTTCTTGCAACTTGGAGGCCGTCTGCTGTGCAGTATGAGGTCGCGCGTTGTCGTGCAGGAGCAGCGGAGACGAGCGATTGACCAATGCTGGTTGGAGATGTGCCAGCTTCTCCATCATTGTGTTCAGTTCTTCACAGTACACATCTGCAGTAATGCTCACCCCGTTTGGTAAGAAGCTGTGATGAATCACACCGGCGCTAGACCACCAAACAGTGACCATCACTTTTCTAGGGGTAAGTTTTCGTTTAGGGCATTGTTTAGGTGCTGAACCAGGATCCAACCAACTTGTTGAGCGCTTGCGGTTATCAAACAGAATCCATTTTTCATCGCAGGTAACAATGCGGTTCAAAATTCCTTCATTTGTGTGTCTGTTGAGCAGTGCAAGGCACGTCTCGACGCGTACTTCGCGCTGGCGATCATTGAGTTCGTGGGGCACCCATTTGTCAAGCTTTTTTACCTTGGCAATTTGACGCAAATGGACCAATATTGTTTTGACGCTAACGTCGAAAGCTGCTGCTAATTCAGCCGTAGATTGTGTATCATCAGCTTCCACAATCGCCTTTAATTCGTAATTGTCGACCAAAGTCTTCGGACGACCGCGAGGTTCATTTTTCAGGTCGAAATTTCCAGAACGGAAGCGAGCAAACCAATAACAGGTGGTGCGTTGGTTTGTAGTGTTAGCTCCGTAAACATCGTTGATGTTGCGTGCCGCTTGTGCCGCGTTGCTGCCACGACGGTACTCATATTCCATAATTACTCGAATTTTTAACGTATCCATGATGACGAAAAAGATTGAAATGCGATGAAAATGTAACACTAATCAATAAACAAATGACTACTTTTGGAAAAAAAAATCCATGTTTTTAAAATAAAATTAATTTGAAATTAGAATTCTTAGCCAAACAAAAATTATTTTGATTTGAAATGGCCAGTACTGCAGAACGGCAATTTCATAGTTTGAGCAAAGTGAGTTTGCTTGTTTCTTTGTCATAGTTTGACGCTAAAACGTCTGAACGGATTTGGATCAAATTTGGCACACGGGTAGACCATGACCTGGATTAGGACAGGAACTTTTTATCTCGGTAGTATACGTTCCCGTGGGATAATTTCCGACACGCACGCGGGTGAAGCCTCTGGCGAAATCTAGTTGGGTATAAAAAGTATTTATTTACTTTCCTCATCATCATCATCATCGTCATCATCTGCAGCCTATAGCAAGCAGTCCACTGCTGGACATAGGCCTCTCCTTTTTGCACGCCATTCAACTCGATTTTCGGCAACTCTTATCCACCTGGTACTCCTACTAGCCATCCTGCGAAGATTGTCGCTCCACCTAGCCTGAGGGCGTCCTACCTTAAATTTGGCGCTTCGCGGTCTCCACTAAGAACTCGTCTACCCCAACGGTCATCGGTTCTACGGCTAATATGGCCGGCCCATTGCCTCTTCAGCTTACTTATTCTGTGAGCTATGTCGACAACTTCGGTTCTCTGTCGGATCACCTCGTTGCGGATTCGCTTTCCTTTCTTACCTAGGTATTACCAATTGAGATAAATAAGATAAAATACACCTAGCCTGTACATAAACAATATTTTTAGTTATCACGGTATAAGACGTTAGATATGTTTGGTTCAACTCTATACTTCTAGAGGCATTAAGTATCTATCCTCTTACTGATTATAGATGTGATAAATATGAAACGCCTAGTTCCCTGTTAATTACGGAAAGTCGCGCCAAATTGTAACTGTTTATTTGTTTAATTATCACCTTTGCCCAGCAAAATATTTTCCATCATGCATGATCATTACATGACATATCAATTGTATTTGCTTAACTATTACTTATAGACTCGTGACCAAGAGGAGACTTCGGGCATAAAGTAACTTAAATATCCGTTATGTACACCTGTAGTACCTACTTACAATAGTTATTGACAGTTTCAACTTGAAGTTACAATTATAGTTCTTCTTTAAATCATTGTTAATTGAGGAAGGACACTTTAGAAATAACAATAAATTTTAAATATTATTGTTGATTGTTATGGTAGCATCAATAATTAAAAAAAAAATATACAATAGTTAATAATGTTTTAGTGTCAGACCCAGTGCTACTACTTATCAAACAGAAAGTTACCAAAATACTACAAAATTACATAATTTTCGACGTGTATTAAATGTGGTTGATTGCGTGGAATCGGTATTAACTTCATGTAACTTCTGGCTCCATAATCCAATTTGGACGGAGAAACCCGAGTTACGACGGTCACACATAATTGTAGGAATGTTCAAAATAAATAAAACAAAAGGTAAGCACCCACCTCTGGTAGAAAGCGGCACATTCGAAGATTTCTTCAACAAAGGTGTCCATTCGGATGCAGATACGCCCTGCTTACTCAATGACACTGAATCTAATGAACATCTTGTAAACAGCACTTTAGAAAATAAAGTGTTTAACATTTTACTTTTAAAATTCGAATACTTAAAGGTTTCACTGTTGGGCTAGAATTTGGGGTGTGTTCTTAAATAAACCTAAAGGTGAAAAGTCACATTGGAAATGTACACACTAGGCAAAGTCGCGTGGAGTACTGGCCATAAACAGTTTCATTATGCAATTAATAAATTAAATTAATGTGTGTACTGATAACATTAAAGTACCCAGTTAACTGTAGATATGGGCAATTCCCACGTTACCTACCATTTACTAATATGTAATTCCTATTGTTTGGAAATTACTAACATTTTGTTTATAGTTGTCGGTAATGTGAACAAAATATATGTGAAGACAAAACAAATTAGACAAAAGTATATGAATAGATTTTTCGAGGGTTATACTTTATTTTTTTACGTTACCCTCCGTTCTATTAAGTATGTTTTTAACGCAAAAAGACCTAACTAATTAAATTAAAACTAACTGTAACTAACTGTGTATTTATCTATGCCAAGGTCTTAAATTGGAATATTAAGTAAGGTCCATGGATAAAACCCTGAATAATAATTGTGTAACCTCTTCTCAAATGCGATACAAAACTAAAATACAGTGCTATCTATTCTTTGGCATTCCAAACTAAAAAAACTATGCACACTTAGTTTTTAAAAAAGTGGAGAATAACCCTAATATACATTGCCAACTTATGTTTACTATTGTTGTTAGGTACGGAAAAATACTATTCCCTATCGCTTGTAAACAAACAATGGATAAACTTGACATAGATAACAGTTAGATAGCTGTGATTAGCGTTATCTATAGCAGCCACCTTCGACGTCATGACTGGAACGAAGTTGCACTTCTACAGTAAGTTCATAGGTTCGAACAATGAACTCTGCATCGTGGAATATTTCTGAACCATTCACTTTGAATAAATTAGTGTCTTTGCCTTATCTAAAGTCCTCAGACTCGGACGACGACCTAGTATTTATCTATGTATTGTAATATGTATCTACTTGAGCCTAGTGTTTAGAATCAGAATCGCTTCGATAGAGTAGGGATAAAAAGATTGTGAAAATCCACTTCTAGCTTTCATAATTGAAAAATGGGCGTACTGCAAGGACCTATCTTGGGACCCATATTGTGTACCCTATTATATGGCAACCATCCAGCCATCCTACCGCGTAACAGTGGTTCGCCTGCCAACATATTAAATGCATGTTACCTACATTATTCCCATGTATGTTAAAATCCTTAAAATTTCTACTTTAAATAATTTTAAAAGTATACACGGATCTCTACTGAAGCAACTCGAGGGAAACACGATTCGCAAACATAGTTTGCAAAAATTGCGGTGACTCCTACTGCAAACTATTTTAAAGAATCATTCTATAGAAAAATGACATTGCAAATAAAGACCGATTTGTAAATCAAACATGGTGACTAGGTAAATCCTGCAGACATACACAGATATACATCCTTCATTATTTAGTCCACTACTGCCCATTTCGTAGAGCTATGAAGAGAGTATTTTTCTTTATAATACTATTTTGTCTAAGCTATGGAGAAGATAAGCTTGCAGCCATGATTGTTGACGTCATTCAGTCTGCTGGTAGACCACCTTCGGTGATAGCTAAACTTTGTTGGACACCGAGTAAGTTACTTTTCTATCATCTAACATTATAAGTCAGTGAGTAATTTTCAGAATATCATAATATACCTAGTGCAGGTATTAGAAAATCACAACAATACACTTTCCTCTCTTTATGAAAGAGAATATCCCGTAATGTACATTAGATCAGATGTTAACTTTATAAATTTTGTGTTTTTAAAATTCCTTTATAGCCAAATATGTTTATGGTTAAATCATTTGAATTTTCCATATGTATTATTTTACTATATTGTCTACTACTGCTGTAGGTACTAAAACCGAAACATGATTACTTACTTGAAATTTTTTCGATAGAAAAAAAATCCAGAGTAGGTAGCTTCGTCTTTTCTATTTTGTAAGATTACGTAAACAGTTCCCTATTGTGCAGTAAAATTTGCTTTAAATCGAAGGTATTTAAATATGTTAAGAACTTACTAAGCTAAAAATGTATTTAATTAGGTACATATAGCATCCTCTTATGGTTAGGCGGAATAGAAATCCTAATGAAAGATATGCCAGGGTAAAATTGATAATTGAAATAACAAACCTACCTACGCATGAAAACCGGTGGCAAAAAAAATGGTTTTATCCTTTACGTCTTCTCAATGAAAAGACGTAAAGGATAAAACCATTTTACGCGTAGGTACGTCCATAATATACTCGTAGGCAGAGTCAAGAAACTTATGCGGTAACTGTATTACATTTTTCTAACCGCAACAGGAAAAATGAGTTATGAAGGTGGTGGTGTTCCAGAAATATTTAGTTATGATGGTAGTGAACAAAATCCCAGTGGGTGGGGAAATAATATTAAAACAATAGGTTTGAGAGAAATTGCCAAAATGGAGGACAGGACGTTTGTGTTCATAGAGCAATTATTTATCCAATGTTCCAGCTAAAATAATTCAACTACACTCTCTCCTTACACGAGAATACATTCAGTTCAGCGCCGGAGACGTTATCAACGGTGATAACGCTCAGTTTTATGACGAAGAGCAACATGTCGTGTTCCTGGCTGATTTAGACTGTCCTGATATTGATATATACTTTGAAAAGGTTTGTTGTCTTTAATTTATTTCTTTAGAGTTGTACACGATCTCGAAATTACATTCGAAAGATGCTGAGCCCCAATTTGATTCCCCAACACAATAGTCCACCCACAATGTTCAATTTCTTGTGACAAGCCGAATAGTTTGTTGATTGACTTCATTTACAATTAATGTTTTATATTATTTTTAAAAGCATTTTTCTTGCTTAATTTTTCCATCTGATCTGCCTTTTTCCAAATTTTGGTCGCTTATAAAACCACAACATACTTAATATTGTTTTTCATTTCTTTTAATAGTATTTTTGTACATATAAAATAGAACAGATTAAGAAACTTCTTCCGAGCACCGTTTCGATGGATACTCTTCGGAGATTCTGGCAATAACAACGAGGACATTGTACCGGAGACTGTTGCTAACATAGACGTGTTACTTGACTCCGAAGTGTTGGTACTACGGAGTATTGACGATAACTACGAAATGCACTTTAGTAAGTTTCTTTACGAGTTATCACTAGGTAGTTAGGATGCCGCTATGTGTACGCTTAAAACATTGTTCTTTTCATAATATTGTTTGTACTTCTTCGTTTGTTACTATATCTCTGTAATTTAATTTGGTTTCAAGGCGGTTATAATTAAAAGATTAACGAAGGCTCATAATGTTGCTTTTCTATAAATTGATATGCTATCTAAAACCAGATGTATCGGAACTTCAGCAACAACTTACACTTCAATTTTATTTTAGTTTACAAAATAAGTCCCAAAAATACTTGGAACACTGAATACTATGGGACTTGGGATACAATAAACAGATTCCAGAAATCTCCAAAATTTCTTGAGCCGACATCTTTGAGGCGTCTCGACATTGATGGATACGAAATAAGTATCTGTTACGTACTTACAAATAACAAGAGCGTCGATCATTTATCTGATGGCCTGTAAGTGTTACACCGTTACTTATAGTTATGACACATGATGTTATAAAAAGTAATCTTAGATCACACGTTATGAATAAAAAAGTTAGCGGTTTGTAGAACAATCAGTTTGACTTCTTCAAAGATATAGTGAAGTAGCACAGTGGCAAACTTAACAGTACCTACACATCAAAATATGGACCTGTATATTATTAAATTTTTCCTTTTTAATAAAGTTACTTAAGTAAGTCTGGGAATTTTGTTACAAAATTCTACGACAAGGAAAAAAAAACATAGGTTCATTAACCAGCGAAACTGGTCGCGATATATTTTTTAATAACTTTGTACTATCTAAAGTTGCTCAACTATTGCAGAGACGATCACATTGATACGATTACGAAGGTGAGTTTCCCCACGACCAACCATTTGCTGGATTTCCTTAATGCTAAAAGGAAATATGTTTTTGCTGACACTTGGGGTTACCGTGTCAATGGCACTTGGAATGGAATGACTGGCTACCTAGTTAGGGGTGAAGTTGAGGTTGGAGGTGGGTTATATCAATTTAAGTTCATGTCTGTGTCTCATTTAAATGCACCATCTAATAATAAAAGAGTTGCTACAACGGTTCATCAAAGAAAAGGAAAACTAATCAGCCACATTATTGATACTATATACTGAGATCATGTAAATCCGGCTAAAGTCTTTTATCTTCGGTTTGATGAAGAAAATGACGGGCAAGTTATTTCCCATTGGTAGACATAATGAGAAGATGGACAACATCACAATACTGAGCAGTAATAACATCATGCCAGACACCAATTACCTTTGCAATGTTAGCAATTGATTGATTAGCTAATCATTGTAACGGTCTCCGAGCGAAGTTTTTTGGCAGTGGGTATTTACGGACGTTCGAATTATGAATGACCTTCTATTTAGAGCAAGAACCAATCTATTCAGTATAACACTCCTTTTACACAATAGGTGACAAAATAATCCTAGACTCTAGAAAATAGGCATCCAATGATGATTTGAAGTTATTATTCTAAGGACGAAACCTAGTTGTCTTTTCTTACCCATCTCTGAGGGCTTAGTGCGAGTTTTTATACTTACTCGATCGCGTTTACGTTAACTTTACCTTACGTCAATTTGTATGGAATAATTATGATTCCCGTTATAGTCACCAGACGGCGCTTATTCAGTTTCAGTACAAATTGACGTTTACGTTAAAATAATAATAATAAAAATAATAATAAGTGATCGAGTAAATATAAAAACTCACACTAAGCACACTGGTTGCCAAAACTTATTGAAACTCTTTACTCACTTCAAGACCATTCATGGACTGTTAGTAATTTTCCCGTTTTGTAACATCCGCAGGATCACCAATGTTCTTCACATTCGAGCGTGTATCTATCGTAGACTACATCGCAAGTCCAACACCAACTCGCTCAAAATTCGTTTTTCAACAACCAAAACTGTCGTATGAGAACAATCTGTTCTTATTACCATTTAATACTACAGTCTGGTACTGCACCATAGCCTTGATATTTACAATATACCTGGTGCTGTTAATGGTTACAAAATGGGAGTGGAAGAAGACGAGACATATGATTGAAAGGGTAAGTGCATTGAAAATTCAGTTTCTCCCCTGGAATATATTCTCACAGTGACTGACAATCGACCAGTATACTTACCTATCATGAATTAGCCTACTATTACCGATTGTTTCAAAAGATCAATCAATGGTCAGTAGAGGATGACAAAATTATTTTGCATTAAGTATATTGAAAAGACGAAAATGTATGTTCAGTTGCTATGTTTTAAAAAGGACTTCAATTATTGTTTTAATACATTTCAACGATTGTAAGCGCCCTTGATACCACTAGCATATCACCAGTATCAGGGCCGTCGAAGTAAAGCAACAAAAATGACAGAAAATAAAAAATACATCATAATATTATATTCTGTAATTAAATGTTTTACAGAGGGAAAAAGACTCCGGAGTTCTAAGGCCCAATTTTGTTGATGTTATCGTTTTAATATTTGGAGCTGCGTGTCAACAAGGAAGTCCTTCTGAACTGAAAGGTAAATTAATATAAAAGTAATTACATACCGCTTTATAATCGTGATAAAATTTAAAATGGCTTGAAACTCATGAATATGTATAGTAAACACCTATCCAAAAAGTGTGATTACTTACGAAAAACTCACATTGGCTTAAGAAATTTTGTCCTCTTCCTATTTCTTCTGTTTCCAGGGTCCTTGGGTCGAGTGGTAATGCTGGTCCTCTTCCTGGCTCTGATGTTCCTCTACACCTCCTACTCAGCCAACATCGTTGCTCTTCTCCAATCCAGTTCATCACACATCAAGACACTGGAGGACTTACTGCATTCTAGGATCAAGTTCGGCGTTCATGATACTGTTTTCAACCGATACTATTTCTCGGTAATTTGTGCAGCCTTTTCACTGTCTTAATCTTCCGCTTCATTTAGTTATGATGCTATATTTTAATAATTTCAGACTGCAACTGAACCAGTGCGAAAAGCAATATATGAGAAGAAAATCGCTCCACCAGGCACAACTCCTCGTTTTATGACTATGGATGAAGGAGTTATACAAATGCGAAAGGTTTTTACGCAAAATTAATTGTAGGAATCACTAGCAACCCTTACACTAAAAATCTAAATGATGTGTTTTTCGTTCCCAGGGTCTATTTGCATTCCATATGGAAACTGGGGTCGGATATAAGTTCGTTGGGAAATATTTCAATGAAGGAGAAAAGTGTGGGCTTAGAGAGATACAGTATCTGCAAGTAATAGATCCATGGTTAGCTGTTAGAAAGGATACTCCATTCCGGGAAATGTTTAAAATTGGGTAATAGACATTTACATAAATAGGTTTTTTACAACGAGCATCGGTACCAATATACTCATTGTTTCTTTCAACCTTTATAGAACCAAACGTATTCAAGAACATGGACTGCAAACTCGGGAAAATCTTCTGATGTACAAGAAACGACCGAAATGCTCAGGAGGAGGATCAAACTTCGTATCTGTCACCATGGTTGACTGTTATCCGGCTGTACTAATATTAACGTACGGGGTTATTGTCGCCTTGTTTTTTCTAGCTTTAGAAATATTAGTGTATAAAAGAGAAAAAATATTGCGCAAGATAAGCTGCTTAAAATATGAAAATGACCAGTAACAAATCTGCACTTGTGAACTAGGAAAAACTTATGTTTGATGTAGTTTGCTGTATTTCCGTAGACCTAAGCGCACTAAATGAAGAATGATTGTTAGTTGAAATAGAGCTTAACCTAGAGTTAACACTAAATCATGAGTAATAAGTTCTCGTAAACGGTTAAGTGGTAGCACAGCCCTTATGATTAACAAGCTACCTGTGTATTATACCCAATTAACGAGGGACATTAACAATTACTGCATGGAAGTAATAAGCACGTAGGTAAATTATAGTGGCACACTGATTCTTAGATACTGTTTTCTTTGTCGCTCCACCGGACACTGCTGTCTTTAATATGAAGATTTTGACGTTGTTCATCAATATACTGTGCTTAAAATGTTGTGTTTCAATATTTCACCCAAATGTGCTACAAATGATTGTTGATGTCATTAAATCGTATGAGGAACCTACTACGGTTGCCGCTAAAGTATGCTGGGAATCTTGTAAGTACCGATGATAAAATTAAAATAGGTTTTGCGTGAATATTAATATGTTTATTATATTAAATTAAATTAAATATTTTTTTATTAATGGCAACTAGGCCTAATTGTTAGTAACATTAATCTTAAAAATTATTGTTATTAATACAAAAATCCTTTATAAAATTTACAGTGACCTTAGAAATAAAACTGGCAAAAATGTTGGCAAATCTGGCAAGACCAACTAGTGTTCGTTATTTACGAGAAAACGAAACAATTCAGCAGTCTTATCCAAATAACCATTTATTATTTTTGTTAGACAAAAATTGTGAAGATGCTGAGTTTTTCCTTAAACAGGTAAGTTTATTCCAAATGAAAACTTCCCAGAATTTATGCTCCATTATCGACAAAACTAATATTTTTTTAAAAAATCTATTGTCAAGGCTGGCGCAAACAACATGTTTAGCAAGTCCTACAGATGGCTGGTTCTTGGTAATCCAATACAAGACAACAACGGTATCGTTCCACCAGAATTTGAGGATCTGGGAATTTCCGTTGATTCTGAAGTTATAGTAGCCCAAGAAAAAGAAAATGATGATATCTTAATACATACCAGTGAGTAAATCATTCATTTGGTAATACATATAATTATGCTGATGATTTTGATTTCATAGGACAATATTTTTGTAAATCTCACGGCAATTTTCTTACAGTATACAAGTTAAGGGCAAACAATGAATGGAATACGGAATACTACGCGACTTGGTCGATCGAATATGGCCTGAATAAATCAGAAGATAGAATTCACTCAAACGTGATAAGACGAAAAGATTTCAAAGGAGAACCGTTGACTGCTTCTGTTGTTATTGGAGATAATAGAACCAAAACTGATTTACTGGGACTCAGGTATTTTATAAATTTAACTTCTGTGTGACTTGTATGTAACATTCTTAGGTACGAAGACCATACAAATCCATTTTACATTTTCAGCAACATTTTTGTAGATACCCTTTCCAAGAGCAGTTTTCGTTGCATCGATCCTCTGTATGACTTTTTAAATGCATCCAGGGTAATACTTTTTACTGAAACTTGGGGCTACCCAACCAACGGTACTTGGAATGGTATGATTGGAGACATAAAATATGGGAAAGCGGACTTATGTGGTAAGATATCTCAAGAATCCTTCTACCCCTTATCTCAATTTATTTGGAGTGCTTAGTACCTACGTCCTGTACTTATGTACGTATCTTCTAGCCATAATTGTCATCTTCCACGATACGTCGATAAGGACCTACAATCAATAGGGCATCATCGACCTTACTGTACTTAATCTACCTAAGTCAGAAATAGCTAACCGATGCTGGCCTATTTTGTGTTTTCATTATACATACGTAGGTATTGAATTTCTTTAAAGTTATTTCTTTTCTGTATTCACCAGGAATCGTGACGTTCATGACAATAGAACGAATGCCCATTTTGGAATACTTAACCATTCCAACACCAGTTACAGCAAAGTTTGTATTTAGGCAGCCTCCTCTGTCGTATCAGAACAATTTGTTTATCTTACCGTTCACAACTAGTGTATGGATATGTGTTGCAGCGTTTTTTCTCATACTGACGGCCATACTGTACATCAATACGAAATGGGACAATACGAAATATCAAAAATATAACAAGGTAAGGACAATGACGTAAAGCATTGATATATTAGAGAAAGATAACATCGCAATCACTAAACCTGAGGGGCAATTCTCGTACCTAAAAACGTTCACAATCTCATGCCAGCGTCAATCAAATGTCAAAAATGTAGGTAAACGCTATACAATTTTTGACAGATTGAGTCTTGATGATATTGCGAACGTTGTTAAAAATACGAGAATTGCCCCTCTGGACTCGGCGCACGACTACATGCACCGAAACTCACACATCTGAAGGCCAATTCTCGTACTTAAAAAACGTTCAAATTCAAGTCGCAGTGTCATCTCAGCGACAATCAATGTCAAAAATGTAGGGAAATTAGAGGTTTTTTTGACAGATTGCGACTGGAGATTAGAATGCGAACGTTCTTAAAATTACGAGAATTGCCCCTCTGTGATCACACAATTATCTCATTATTAATCATTAAAGGGGAAAATTTACAAGTCCGTGATAAGGCCTGTCGTACTGTATGGATCGGAATGCTGGGCAGTGAAGAAGACGGATGAAAAAAGATTGCATGCAGCGGAGATGAGAATGTTGAGATGGATGTGTGGAGTGACGAGAATGGATAAAGTAAGAAATGAGTATATAAGAGGAAGTTTGAAAGTGGCGCCAGTGACAGAAAAGTTGAAAGGAAATCGTTTGAGTTGGTATGGGCATGTGATGAGGAGAGACGAAACGCATGTGACTAAAAGAGTGATGAATATACAAGTTGATGGATGGAGAGGCAGAGGAAGGCCAAAGAAAAGATGGATGGACTGTGTGAGGAATGATATGAAAGAGAAGGGAGTGAATGAGAGCGTGACGGTTGACAGGGGAGAATGGAAGAAGAAAACGTGTTGCGCCGACCCCAAGTAACATGGGATAAGGGCAGGAAGATGATGATGCCCCTCTGTGATCACAGTCGCAAACCTACAGTTACCGATAGACAAGGACAGAGATAGGAGCCGGCGGCGGCGCTGTCGTGCAAGCGAAATCGCGTTAGCCCGTTAGCCGCCGAATATTTATTTATTTATTTATTTATTGGCCGAATTTTTACGATTATGAATGACATTGCATGTCTACCTCGCTCTCACAAACATGGCGAAGCAAACATTAAACATTATTATAATTTTCAACAAAAAATCTTGGTTGTACTTACGAGTGAAAAGTAACCCCGTGGAACTTGTTTTTGGTTTTCGAACTATTTGTGCACATTTTGAAAAGACAAGAAGGCGTTGTTGCTGCTTATTTAAACGATTACGGTAATTTTACTTAACGTGCTACACATGTGCTACACAACCGCCAGTTCGATTGTGACTAAGGTCAATATTATGTTCGTGAGCACAATTTAAGGCTTTTACAGACAGAGGCGATATCGCGTCGCGACGTGTCGCGTAGCGGTGTTGTGACGCGATAATATCGCAATATCGCTCGCGATATCGCCTCTGTCTGTAAGAGCCGTTATGCGGTCCACGTCGAGGAGCGCGAACCATATCTTCCTAATTTAAACATCAATCACGTAAAGTTAATATTTGATGGAAAATATTTGTTTCACATTGATTCATCGTTGTTTTAGCAAAAGATGGACCAAACATGCTTGGAACCAACTTGGAGCGATATGACAATTTTTGTTCTCAGTGCTATATCTCAACAAGGAAGCTCTAATGAGTTAAAAGGTTGGTCAACAAGAATATTCGTTCTTGAAATTAAAATGGATAATTTCATTCGTTTTTTAATGACGACGTTTTCTTTTTCAGGGACTCTTGGACGCCTCGTAATGTTTATCGTGTTTTTGGCTTTCCTTTTTCTATACACATCGTACTCAGCTTATATCGTAGCATTACTGCAGTCGACCTCCAATCAAATACGAACTCTTTCCGATTTGCTAAATTCGAAACTAGAACTTGGGGTCGAAGATGTGGCATACAACAGATATTATTTTTCAGTAATTTCCTTTCCCCCTTAATCATAAAAAACTAAAATGCTCTATAAACCCATTTTAGTTATAGAAGTGTTTTGTCTTCTTATTTCAAACTCAAATCATAATTCGAAAGAAATTGACAAAACACTTCTAAAACTAAAATAGGTTTGTAGTCTGTCTACGGTTTGTAGAGCGTTTTAGTTTTCTTATGAAAGGGGGTTTCTCTTTACGGCCATTATTGTTTCTTTTCTTATCTTTTATTTGAAATATTGTTTAACGTTTCACAGGCCGCTTATACTTCTAAAGATCCAATCAAAAAAGCAATCTTCGAAACAAAAGTAGCACCAAAAGGTAAACCAAACTACTTGAGCATTGAAGAAGGAGTCAAAGCCATGCAAAAGGTTGGTAACATTCGATATTATAATTATCTGCTGTAAGTAGGTACCTACTTATTCCGTAACTCATTACAAAATATTGCAATTTTCCTTCACAGAGACCGTTTGCCTTCAATATGAACACAGGCACTGGATACAGAATCGTTTCAGCGTTCTTTCACGAACATGAAAAATGTGGCCTACAAGAAATCGATTATATTCAAAACAACAAGCCTTGGCTGTGTAGTCAGAGGAACTCTCCGTTCGGTGAAATGTTCAAAGTCGGGTAGGTCATCAAAGAGAAGGAAACGGATTTTAGGCCAGTTCCAAAACGACAAAATCTAAAAGTTTACTTCTAGGTTAGTTTTTTACATATCATCACGCCTGTTTTACCTGAAGGGTTAGGTGTAGGTACCCATTACCTTAGTATAGGTACCTACCCACATTTCGCCAGTTAGGTATGTTTTTAGGAGACGAGCCTATTGCCATCATTACTGATAGGTTAAGTTAGATACATGATATAGATAGGTAGGTACATGATTCTTAAAATGAATAAGTACCTACCATCGACAAACGCTTGGCCTATCCAATTTTGAAACAATTTTGTTTGCAAGCTGCAATCGTAGGTTCGTAGGTAAAAAAGTATGACAAAGTAAAGGTCAAAGGAGCATAGGCGCAGGGTTTTTTCAATGAATCAGTGTACCTGTACAAAAAGCAATATTACGTAGGTATTAGTTCAACCAATAAAGGTTGGTAAGAACCTAACTTTCACGTAGGTACTCCTGCGCAGAACCGTAAAACTTTGAATGACATCAAACATCCAAACGCAGATAGCTTTATCAGTATCTGTTACAGATTCATGCAAATAACTTCGCTAGGGTGGTCACCATCGCAAGTAATTAAGTTCTACACACCAGGTAACCCTTTTTTATTACAGGTATATCAGGATCCAAGAGCACGGTTTGACTGACAGGGAAAACCGATTAATTTACGCTAAGAAACCGGTTTGCTCCGTAATGGGAGGTAGCTTCGACTCAGTCAATATGGTGGATTTCTACCCAGTGTGTCTTATGCTGCTGTATGGAATGATCCTGGCTTTTGTCCTGCTTGGGGTCGAGATTTTGGTATATCGCCGGCAGAAGAGAGATTAATGCAATCAAAATGAGAATTAAATTAAATCGATTGTTCACTTCAAACATAATGCACTGCTTTTCTTTTGCTTGGATTAGCTTTATTATTATTAATGTTTTGATGTGTATTATTATGAATTTATGATACAATCTTATTACTTACCTACCTTAATTTGAACGAAATACTACTACTACCTACTCTCTACTCGGTAGATTTAGAAAAATAAGAAAACTTTTAGGAAACACCTTGAAACAGTAATGAGAATTACATGTAGACCATCTCCACGCTGTGTTAATCTTTCATGTCCTGTGTGTAATGTATCTATGGTAACTTAAGGTTGTTTATGATCTGACTGGTGGGTCTGTCACGAGGATCGATTGTCATGGCCGTTCTGAATAAACCGTATTACTAGCTACACGTTGTTTTACTCGTACATCTCACTGTGCCAATGATTTGCATAATAAATCTTTTTTCGCAATGATTTTTCCTTTCAAATTAACAAATCACTATCAATCCTACACCTAATCCAAGCTAGTCTATCCATCATTTCCGAGGCAGCCATGCAGTCTGTGTCGCACCTACATTACTGCTCCGCTATCGGCTGCAAAACCGGTAATTACATGGGAATCGATTACCTCGACGGCTGGATCTCTCGGCGACTTGTCTGATGTACGGCAGGTGAAATAGCAATTACTATAAATACCGGCCAGTGGCCTTCCATCTGCGGTCCGTAACTGGGTTCCGTCGGGATTTACATGTCAATTGCAGTGTGATTGGCTGTAAGTGTAGATAGTTTGATGATAAATGTGTTTTTGTGACAATTTGCTTTACATAGGTATGTTTGGTCTAAATACATGAAACTTATCTAAAGCAGAAAAAAATTGAAAGCTGGCGTCAATATTCATAAAAAACTAACACGCTCCGCTCTTTAAACCTATTTTAGTTAGAGAAGTGTTTTGTCAATTTCTTTCGAATTATGATTTGAGTTTGAAAGAAGACAAAACACATCTACCTACTTATAACTAAAAAAAACCGGTCAAGAGCGAGTCGGACTCGCGCACCGAGGGTTCCGTTCCGATTTCTGAAAAAGTGTGCTATTTAGAGACATCGTTTTATTTTTCCTGTAATCTTTACATAAACTTCTATCACATAGAATAATTTCAGATTTTTATCTTTGCAAACTTCGGAGATAAGGGGGGGGGGGGGGAACGGTATTTTTTTTACATTTTTCATCAAAAGTCGAAAACTATGCGGCCTAGCTACAAGCAGCGCTCTTTCATATGATACCCCACATGACCTAGTAGCTCTACTTTGAATTTTTAAGACCCCCTTTCAGTCCATTTTACAAAAAAAATATAAATATTTTTACTTCTTTCTTATTTGCGCAATAGTTGCGTAAACGTCATCTAATACTGTTCCAAATTTCAAGTTGATAGCATTAGTAGGTAGTTCTTGAGATATCCAGCAGTGACAGACAGACAGACAGACAGAGAGACAGACAGACAGACAGACAGAGAGACAGACAGACAGACAGACTGAGTCACACCATAAGGGTTCCTTTTTTACAATTTTGGTTCGGAACCCTAAAAACAACACTACAAAGTGAAAAATAACTTTAATTTCGGAAGTCCTTGTCTGGTTATATTGTATTTTTTTGCCACCGACTTTAAAGTTATTTTTCACTTT
Source organism: Cosmia trapezina (assembly GCA_905163495.3). Taxonomy (NCBI): domain Eukaryota; kingdom Metazoa; phylum Arthropoda; class Insecta; order Lepidoptera; family Noctuidae; genus Cosmia; species Cosmia trapezina. The sequence continues at coordinate 12,028,670 of LR991030.1, forward strand.
GTATAGCTTGTAGTTCTTGGAATTCGGTTGTATTTTTTTGTAAAAAAGTTTTTTATTTTTCACTTTTTAGTGGTTCACGTCATGTGCTCACCCCTTCACAGCGTACCGGCGCCGGCGTGATGTTATGTCATGAACTGATGTAAACAATGGACTGGGATTGCTGAAATCTCATGTATGTCTATACATGAGATTTCAGCAATCCCAGTCCATTTGCTATCATTTATTGAGGAGTTCCGTTGCCTATCTCCGAAGTTCTTCATCAGATTTTCACCAAATTCAAATGGGACCACTCCGAGAAAGTACTTTTCCAAAAACTACCCAAATCGCTTCAAGTGTGCCTATGCGAAGAGTTCTCTCTATTTCTCCAGGATCTCATCATCAGATCCTGACTTGATGATTAGGTATGGGACCACCTGGAAAGTATAGGTACCTACCTACCCTTTCAAACAAAAAAAAAATCCAAATCGGTCCAGCCATTTTCGAGTAATCAGAGAACATACATAAAAAAAAAGGTTCTGACGACTTGAGAACCTCCTCCTTTTTGAAGTCGGTTGAAAATAGGTTTATACAGCGTTATACTTTTTATGATTAGGTGGTAAGTCCCTTTATTTTGACGTAGGCAATTTTTTTACAAGAGGTTGTGAAAGGACGACCTTTATAGCGGAAAGATAGGCGAAAAGATGACCCTAACTTTTACTTTTACTGTAAGTAGGCACGCTAGCTATTTACATAATTATGTAAGTATAGAATAATAATATTTCTAGACGTTCCCTGTGTAAGGCGGTGATGCCCCCTGGCCTTAAGAATGGGATAAACCATAGGACGTGGTTTTATTGTTTTCTGCAGGATAAACCCATTGGGATAAACCATTATTTATCTGGAAGGAAAGCTTCAAGTTCGTCACTCCTATAAATAAAACAGCCAGTATGTACCTATTTATAGGTACCAGATATCCTGTGAAGATATCGATTAGTTAAGTTATCAAATTAACATCAAACGAAAAAATATCCTAGATCTGTGATTTGATTCGAATTAAAGACGTATAGGAACTGATAAGATACGCAATTTAAAGTGTTAATTATTCTGATAGTGAGTGATATCGAAAAATCACCGAAGTGCGCTTGAGTCAGTCACAAAGGAATGTTTCTTTGCGCAAAATGGATTTCAAAATAGTGTTGTTTGTGCTTGCTTGTGTTATTGGAAAAGCTGTTGGTGAGTTTCTTTCAGTGTTACTTTATTTAATGGCATGAAATACGGCTATGTACTTGTGTAAGTAGAACTGCAAATGGCTTTCACAGCCATTCGACAGGCTTTCGAATCGAAAATGACAAATTTTCGGTGATATTCAGTAGCCTAATTGCGGAACACACTATCATCAATCGGAATATCGGTTCAACAACATTCTTACATTCATTGCGTTATCTACGTTGTCGATCAGACTTTTTCGAACATAATAAAGGTAATATCTTTGTAAACAGCAGCGTTTACCTAGAGGACTCCTTCGATAACATGGATTGGATTGATGTTCGATTCGGCACGCAAGCGTATCGAATGTTTGTGAATAGTTATGCTGTGGTCTTCTTACAACTAGAACTTAATTGCATCTGTATTGCCTTAAGAGGAAAGGCGGGTGGCCAGAAAATTAGGTATTTTAAGAAGGTATTGCTGTCGCTCTGCGAGCGCTCCGCCCTCGAATTCGTGCGATAAGGAGAACTGCAGATCCGACTGCCTATGTAAAAAGTCACATTTCGAGGTTTGGCTCTCGCCTATTTCCTCCTCCAATATTGGACCAATTTAAAAGATATTTCATAAACTGAATAAGAAGGATATATACTATGCCCCTATGTTTTTCTTTTTTCGTTAATAGTTGTCAAATTGGTACACTAGGCGTCTGTTGACAGCGGTCTGAATAGGCAATTTTGAGCATTTTTGGAGGGTTCTAGTTCCTATAAAAATAATATATCATCAAAAATGCAAACATAGGGGCGTACAAGTAACTGATATTTATGTTTCTGTAAAAAATCATTGCTTTGTGGTCATTAACCAGAAAGAAAATAGGCGAGAGCGTTTGTATCTTTTTGTATGGAGAAAAGAGCACCCACATTTCCTCTTAATTAGGGACTGAACCTACCTACAAGTAGTATTGAACATACCTAGAGCTTTTATTTTGTCGTTGACGGTGAAAATATTTTCAAACATCGCTACCCTTGTAAGTAAACAAGTCAAAGGCTAGTCCTAATGATCACCTCCGACCACCACAACTGGTGCAGAGCTTATCTTTGAGCTTGATTGACTGCTGCGCAGCATGTCGCAGGTTCGATTCCCGCACGGAACAAATATTTGTACGACCTATAAGTATTTGTTCCGAGTCTGGGTGTTTTTCTGTCTATAATATGTATGTAAGTATTTACAAAAAAAAAAATGTATATAAGTAGTTTATCAGCCATCTCGTTACCATAACACAAGCATTAGGTTGCTTAGCTTGGGACTAGATGGCGTTGTGTGAAATGTCCAAGGATATTATTATTATTATTTTATTATTTATCATTGATGATGAAATGTCGTTATTTTTTAGGCGACGGATTACGATGCTACACTTGTGGATTTTCATCTGTGGACTCCGACCGAGACTGTCTCACAATAACCAATGATACTCGTACTGTGGACTGCCCATACACCTATTGTACCATCCTAAGACAAGAATTCTTGGTAAGTGCCTCCCTATTATTATAGCAAACAATAAAATTGTGATAGCCATTAAAGCAAGTAGGTATACATTATAAATGGTGATAGTGTAGGTAGGTATGTACAGTCGGCTGCATCAATTGGGTACCCCTCAAAAGACATGTGGGTTCAAATCCCCGATGGTCCGAAGTTGGTTTTTGTATTTTGCAAAAAACATTTTATTATAATTAATGTATTGTTTTTGTGAATAAATAAGTTTATGTTAGTATTTATTTTTACTTAAGTCTGTTTTTATTATTGTCTTTTTCAATAAAACTTTAATACTTCTAATATTGCGTATAACGACAAGCAATAATAGGGTTGACATTTACGAAGCGTTATTCAACGTCTAACTAAATAGACCAGAGGTTTCAAGACCGCTTGCCGTGCATAAGGTTGGAGGTTCAAATCTTAAGCACGAATTGTTTTTTGTCATGCATTATATTTTTTTTTAATATAAAGTATTTTTCAATTTTAGGTTAGTATTTTTTTTTGTATTTTTTATTTTGTTTTTTTTTTTATTTATTTTTATTTTATTTTGGTAATATTTCTAACGTATTTAAAAATCAAGAAAAATAAAATACTTTAATAATAATTTAATCATATTTTTTATTGATATTATGTAACAAAACTACAAAGATTTATATTTTACAATAATTTGATTTGATAATTTACAGTTACCTACCTTTTTAGACATATTTTGCCAACTGAGACAAATGGGTTCCTAGACAAATGTGAAAGGTAAAGCAAAACTAGACTCATCAGACGGTAACTTCATTATAAAAAAAAAACCGGCCAAGTGCGAGACGGACTCGCACACAAAGGGTTCCGTACCATATTATATGTTTAACAATCGCAAAGATAACTTTGTATTTCGTAATGATACTGTGAATTACAAGGTTCTTTTAAGCAGTTGCAGAAAATCGCCCATATTTAAAGAAAATACATTACGAATCGCCGTTTTTAGTATTTCTTGATTAAGTACAGTATAAGGTACATATAATAGAGCTCGTACAAAAATGGTATAAAATTAACAACTTTCCCCTCTTTGTACTCTACTCGACGAGTTCTACACAATAACATCCCCACACACAGGTTATTTTTTTTTTTTTTCAAAATGAAAACTTTTCTGTATGGGGAAAAAAAAAGTAAAGTTAAAATTAAAGGGGGCGGCCCCTTTAATTTTAACTTTACTTTATTTTTATTATTTGTTGTTATAGTCTTAATAGAAATACACAATCTGTGAAAATTTCAACTCTCTACCTATTAAGGTTCATGAGATACAGCCCTGTGACAGACGGACGGACGGACGGACGAACAGCGGAGGCTTAGTAAGTTTGTACGCACAATATTGAGATACTAGCTAGACTGCCCGTGGCTTTGCCAGGCGTGGATGTCTGATTTCATGGGTTTTCATTTTCTTATTATTGTTTATTTTTCATCAAAAGTATAAAATACTGAATACTGAATACTGAGTTTCAAGTTACTCGGACTGCGTTTTAAAAATCTTCCGTACAAACTTTAACATCCCTAAACCCCGTTTGAGGGGTAGTTTTGAAAAACTAATAATGACAAACTTTATTACTTACATAAGCAAGTATTTGTGCTAAGTTTCAAGTTCATTAACCAAAACAATAAGATTTTTCATATAAACTTTATCCCCGTTTTAACCCCCACAGCAGCGGGGCGAGCACGGGCGTACCCAAGACGTGTGTGACAAGACGTGATAAATTCTGTCATGTCTTAAATGCTAGCACGGGTCAACCATGTGACATAATCTAGAGGCGCGACATGCCTTTCTTGTTGCTAAATTCACATTGTGACACAATAAATAGAAAATATTAGAATGTTTTAGACTATCTGAATAAAAAATCTTTTTTTTCTTTTCTTTTGCTTATAACTCGAAAACGGTGTGTCCTAATGGCAAAAATAATGAAAATTTGGCCCCCCTTTATGAAACCCATAAACCCATAAATCTCAACATGTAGGTACCAAAAAAAAAATTGATCTATTATTATTTTTTAAGAAAAATTTTGCGCATATTATTTATATTTCTAAATATTGTACCTATTTTTATAAAAACAAAAAAAAACATTTAAAAAATATAAAAAATAGTAATTTATGTGTTTACCAATTTTTTTTTTCCACGCGCATTATTTACATTTATAAATATGTATTTTTAAAACATAAAAAAACCCTTTAAAAATATAAAAAATAGTATTTTTTTTTTATTTACATAATAATTTTTTTTTTTGTTATCACGCGCAATTCTTCACACAAATAAACCACGGCCACACAATGCAAGAAAATAATTTATTGCCATTTGGTGTAGAGTAATTAGGAGAAAAATATTAGTTTTTTCAATTTTCAAATCTTGTCACCACCTCCGTACGAACGTGATAAAAATTTTCTTAGTCACCGTCAAAATGTGACATTTGTGATATAATTGGTGCGCCCATATTAGCGAATAAGACATAACGTCCCAACTAAACGTCAAGAAGTTATGTCACAAGTCAAGAAATTATCTCACGACTCCGTGTTAGCATTTAAGACAAAACAGTTTTATCGCCCAAACTATGATAAAATGTGTGACTGAAGCCATGTCACAGTCGGCCGTGCTCGCCGGGCAGGGGTAGAATTTCAAAAATCGTCTGGGACGTTTCCACAACTTGGGTCAAACATTATTTACACCAATTTTCGAGTTAATCAATCCCCAATAAAATCCTCCGCTGTAAAATTTGCTACCCCTCGTTAGTTAGTCTCTATTTTTGGTCTCAAGTACGAAAACTGAGTTTTGAGTAAATCGAACAGGCGTGTTAAAATTCCTCCATACAAACTTTGACATCCACCAAACCCGTCTTCTGGGGTCGCGGGTTGTTCGAAAGAGGGGGGAGAACACGGGTGGGTTTTAGTCAGTAAAAGTATGACACGCCCTTCCGCTCCACCCAGAGCGGGAGAAGTTATTTGATGATTTCCCACACCAAAAAAAAAAAAAAAAAAAAAAAGGTACATAGTTGGGAAAAGGTTAGGCAGATGATTAATATCTACAGTAATGCATAGACTACTATTATATACAGTAATGGTCCAACTGACAGATATCAGGTCAGGAACGCATTCTCTCGACAGCCGGAATGTAATTATGGTACACACAACAGCAGGTCATGTTATCACAAACTGTCCAATTTTCTCATTCAATTTTGAACGTAAGAATCAACATTTTAAGCGTTAAAATTATTTGGAGAAATTCGGCAGTTTGGTATAACCTGATGTGCTGGTGCTGTTGTCCGTACCTACTGGCAGCATATATATGTACCTTACATATGGTGCCAGTTAACACGAATACAAAATAGGCAGGCTGAGATGGACCCCGATAATGATGCACGCATTCTAAGCTTCTTCTTTAAAACTTGTACACACAGCAGCAAACCAGCAAACAAACCTACAAACAGTAAAATTTTTTCATTCCATTTTGAACTTAACCGTAAGGTTTAAAATCATGTGGGGTTTGACAGTTTGGTATAACCTGACGTGCTGTTGTCTGTACCTATCTCTTGATTAAAACTTGCACTATTATCTACTTTTTTCAGGACCCAGTTGGCGAAGTGGCTAGTTTTACTCGTGGTTGTGAAGGCCAACCTGATTTTTTGAACCATGAAATAACGGATTCTACCTTCAGGACGTTTTACAGAGCTTGTACAAGTGATCTTTGTAATATCGGTAGGTATCTATAACACTTTTTAATAAAAAATAATGTCGTGAGGTGTCGTGGGACACCTGGTTAGAACGAAGTTCCTTTCGCTGTATATCTTCCTATTACTCGTATGTTTTAATACAGAGCCATCTAGGCATCTAGTAGGTATGCTCAGAAGTTTCAAGTGTCAAAAATTGAACTTTTGTTAAAAATTAAACTTTTTATACTTTCGCGATTTGTACACAATATAAAACAATATCGAGAACGGGTCTTTTACGAAGACGTCGCTGAGCTGTCATCAGTACTCCAGTACTCCCTCCCGTGACCACGATCGCTGCAAGGCGGTCGAAACGTCGGGAAACAAGTAGGTACCTGTTTACCTCGTAAAAAAGGAAGATCGCGATACATAAGACTTGTCGATATTGTTTTGTTAAAAACTTTTGACACTTAAAACCAATCTTGAAACTGACTTTTACTTGCGCAAGGCGCAACGCTTTTTTCGTTACATGACGATTTCTAGCAGTTTACTCCTACCGCGTTATGGAACTTCGTTCTAAAAAGTCCATCTACCTACTTATAACACGCCTTATATCACGCCTGTAATCCACGAAGGATGAGGCAGTGGTACGCCCACATTTCACGTGCCTATTGCCATCAACTGGGCACATGTCCAGACTCCGGGCTACTACGGAGAAATTCCTGATGGAATAAGTAACCCAATATCACTCTGGGAATCGAACCCTGGACCTCAGGCTCAGCAGCAGCACTTACGATCACTAGGCTTAGGTACTTACGTACTTAGATGACTGAACTAAAAATTTACAAAGATATAAACTAGTAGTTATCATTTTAGTTAAGTAAGTAGGTACCTACATAATGTTCTTAATTTCTTTTACAGGTAACGGCATACAATCGATTACCGGTGGCAACTTATCTCCAACACCTGAGTACAATGGAGTGAACTTGCTCGTACCGGGCACAGGCGGTGTAGCAAATATTAAAATAAGTGTAGTAATGTTACTTCTAAGCATATTATTTGTCATAAACATTACATAACTTCTGTTCCATAATTGCCAAACTGTCTTTCATTGAACTAAAGTTAAACGTAGGTACGTCTTTCATTCTCACATTTTCCCCATTCCTCTCTCGACTGATTCGATGCGTTCATTCATTTATAGAATAATGCAAGTTTTTTAATCAAATTCAAAGTGCAAAACAATTTGTGGTCCAACCAATAGAGGGCAAAATATCAATATTTATCAGTAAGTAATCATATAATTGTAACCGTTGCCATGACAACTGTGAAGCGTAAATAGTATGAAGTACCTACCTACTTATAATAATATTATTTTCGCAGTTTTGTTGATTTATATTGTTTATCAAGAATTTTGGTATCTGTAGTCTTTACAAAATGTGTATTCAATCTACAATCAAGTTGTTTTGAACGTATCTATAAAATTTTGACAGTTTCCCGAGCGCAAAATGTCAGTTTAGAAACGTAATAGGTTATGTTGTCTATATTTAGTAAAAATGTAATTAGTAACTTAAATTAATCGTTTTGTTGGTTTAAAACCAAACATGACAACTTCACCTACAAAAACGAAACAAAAATTGTCACTGCGGAAACGTCTATTTGTTAAAAAATCCCCAAAAGTTGGGTGCGTCGTCGACGCAGATTCCAACGACGAATTTGCACAGTCTTCATCTCGACCAATCTCTCCCGCTGATCCCTTCTTAGCGGCAAGTGCTTATAGTGCCGACCATAGCATAGAAGCCCCGAACCAACGAAACTCCTCAGCAGAACCTCTTTGTAACAACGTAAGTCATACGGCAACCAATACCCACCATGAAGACGACAGTCATCAGAAGTGTTGTAGAACTTTCTTCAGACGATCTCGCCCTAAAAGCTTGTTGGATAACCAGAATTCTAAAGATGACGCACGATCTGTGACTGGTAGTCCAGAGAACAATTCCAACAGCATAAGTGACCAAACAATATGTTCTCAAACTAAATCTGAAGAATTACCCAAAGCTTCAGTCAAGTTTCCTAAAAGTGAAGATATCAAGAAATGTTTTGAACATTCAGGATCATTTGAAGGGATCAAATCAACAAAGAATAAATTATTTGTTAAGAGATTATCAGCTGATCATTTAATATCAAATGAGTCTAAGCCTTTGTACCGCGCGTCATCGCCTGAAAGTGACCGGAGTAGCTCTTTGGATCGGAAAAGAAGGTAAGGTATTATTTTGTTCTTAACAAAAAGTTTATTTACTATCATGCAGTGGCGGCTGGTGGGTCATGGAACTGGTGGTGCACTTTACTAACTCACTAATTAATATTAGGATTGAAAAATGCAATAACACGACATTTTGTTTAAATGTACTTTTTTTATCAATTCGTCGACTTTTTCCGAAACGAAATGTTCGATCACCTTTTTATTATGGTTTGGTACCTACATGATTGAATCGCCGCCAAAAATAATACAAGGAAAACAAAGGCGCTCAATTTCTATGTAGGTACATTTCAGTTTTAAAACTTCGAGTAAATGCTTCATTTTCGTTTTGAACTCTTGTTTTATATGTATTAAGAAAATGACCTTGGCGGTCCAATCGATTTTATTTCTACTTTGTTTTGAAAATATTTTTTATTGTTTTTAATATACTTAGTCAAAGTTAATCCTCATCTTCACAGCTCACACACACTGTCCCACATAATTATATCAAATCCTTTCAGAATTTAACGAATACTAAAACAAAATAAATAAACACTACTATTCACGTAAACAAAACATCGCGGCACAATCGCGGCGGCACTCGGCAGCTGTCGGTAATCTTCGGTTCGGCTCGGTCAAGTTCGGCGCCCGTGCGCCGCACGAGAATGGACTTTTTACTCCATACAGTTTGTACCCACTATCTTCTGTCTCACGCGCTAGGCGTTTTAGCTCGTATCTCATAGAAGTTGTATGAGCATTCGCCGTGCGCTCGGCCTAGCGCACGAGGAATTTTCTTTACAGCGAAAATAAGTCTTAAATAGTTTAGCAAAGAGTTTAATTGGTTCGTCATTATTTCGTAAGTATTAAATAGATAGGTAATCAGATGTATTAAACATTTTGGGTTTCTTTCTACACCTGTTAAAATCTGGTAGTGCAGCGCACGAGCGCACTTAAGGGGCAGCCGCCCCTGCTATCATGTATTTCTTCATAATGGTGCTGGAAACTTTTCTGTTGTGTTGTACACTAGGACCAAATCATCTATAGCAAGGTCATCTTCGCGTGCTGGGAGCACTGACAGCTTAGCTCGTAACTCGCTGCTTGCAGCACAGGTGCTGCGCCTCATACCCACTCAGGAGGCTCGAGAAAGGTTATCTGTTGTATATGTTTGTAATGTTGTATTTAGTATTATAAATATACATTTATATTTTCTTGAAGAGAAAAATAAATATGTAGTACTTACTTGAAATCTTAATTATGCTTAATGGGTATAACTACTTCAGCTTGGTATTATAGTTAACAACAAGTAATATTGCCTAATGTAATATTGTTAAAAGTGAATTAAATATATTATTTCAGGAACTATCTTTATGGGCGTCTCGCATCTCATTCCCTTCTAGGAGCTGCAGAATTAGAACATGTCTTCCCAGATAGAGAAGTAAAAATATTTGTAGGATCATGGAACATGAATGGACAACCACCACCAAAGTAATAATAATGTTGTAATATGTTAATACAAAAATTAAATTTTAATTTTATTCTTTTTCTATTTTTCTACTAATTATTATATACAATTCCATAGGGAACTGGCTGATTTCATATTCCCAAATCAAGTGACACATGTACCAGATATATTTGCTATCGGCACCCAAGAGTCATACTCGGAGCGTACCGAATGGGAGATTACTATCCAAGAAGTATTGGGACCATCGCATCTGTTGTTGCATTCTTATTATTTAGGTTAGTAACCATTTGTAAACTCATTAGTAAATAGTAATTATAAAAGGAAAATTAAGAATGACTAAGTATGGTAATTTATTGTATGACAATTGAGCAGAAGAATTTTTGTATTTACTGTCATGTCTACTATGGTTCCGATAGTACCTAGAAGGTTTATATTTTTTTCTTTTGATTTAAACATATTTTTGTTTTCTAGAAGTATTTTATCCTGATAATGCTATAAATATCAATATTTATTTCAAAATTATTTCCTCTTTCCAGGAACAATCCACTTAATGATATTTATAAGAAGAGACCTCATTTGGTTCTGTTCTCTCCCTGAAGATGCAAGTTTATCAGTAAGACCGGGTACAGCCTTCCGTACCAAAGGCGCCGTCGCTATATCATTTGCATTATTTGGATCTACATTCTTGTTTGTAACAGCCCATTTGACCGCGCATCAGGAGAAGGTCAAAGAACGGGTGTCAGATATCAAGAGGATAATTAGGTCTATAGATTTGCCGAAGAATTTGCCTTGCAGGCATAAAAGTAAAGGTAAGTACTTAATGTGTATTGATTTCTATTAATTCAAAAATTATGCACCAGTAAGCAGTCTCTTTTCATGCATGAACTTAAATCTAGATGCAGATAATGTTGTCATTCTGGCACACTTCCAAATATAGTGTTTGAAAGCAGGGAGTAGTAAGCGAATGGAGTGCAATCTTCATAAACATGCATACATCGCGGTTACAGCTAATCTGAAATATGTTGCTTGGTGGATATAGGCAATCGTCCAACAGCAGTTGTTTTAACCCCTCAAGTGTCGAATGCACCCCATGTGTGCATAAGAAAAACCCTTTTTTTGTTTGGTACATAAGCTTATATCACATAATATATAAATGTAAAAAAAACATCATCCGATGGAAAACCAATCAAATCATTAGTTGTGAACTTATGGAGTTCGCAGCTAACCTCCCCTCCCCCCCGCTTGTCAAATGCACCCCAAGTGTGCAAAAGGACAAAACTTTACATAATAGGTATATAAGCTTAGATCACGTATATATAAACGTAAAAAAACATCATCCGATGGAAAACATATCATTATCAGTAGTTGTGAACCTATGGGGTTCGCAACTAACCCCCAACCCTCCCCACTCGCTGGGGTTTTGGGTCTAAAATCAGCCAAACTCAGACACTTGAGAGGTTAATCCTCACAAGATACACTCCACTTTTTCAGACCTGCTATACTATTTACTACATAGTATCGCGGAATAAAGCTTTATGCACTTATTGCTCCATGGTTGATTCCCTGATTTTTTCTCAGGCTAATTTTCTTTTCTATCTTGATAGTTATGGTAGGAGTCTACTCTAGGCCAATACAATGTATTGAATTACTGAATAAATGGTAATACAAACTGTAAATATATCAATCATTTTCCTTCCGCGAAACGTAAGTAAATATTATTTCTACTGATATGATATCAATCTCCTTTCTGATATCTTTGTTGATACGTGGATGGGTGCCGCGTCATATTGATTTTACTTATTTTAAACAATCTTTAACCTATGGATAGTTTGTAGACTAAATTACAAAGCTAATTGCTTAAAAAGGCGGCTACTATTTCGTCCTAAAAAGAAATATAAAATTAATAGAAATTATTAATAGAAAGATAAGATAAGCTATAGTAGATAATGCAGGAGTTTAATCCCTTTACAATGGATCAAGTTCGATATGTACCTAATACGGTATGCTACGTTAAAGCGCGTAGGTACTAAGATACAACAGTTTTTGGCTCACATTAGTGGCTTACTAATTGCCCTAATTGCGTAACACATTATCAATCGGAATCTGAATAATTTTGAAGCAAATTGCTAATCCATTGCTTCATATGTTCTAAAAATTTGTCTTATTGTTAAGACAACCAGCGAACATTGAATAAAAAAAAAATCAAGTCATTTTTATTTCGTCGTGTTTAGATGTCGATCCCCTGCGGAGTTTCGCCAGCTAACTTAATTTGACTCTGTACAGTACAGTCACATTTCGTCAGCTATACGATTAGTATAAGTTTAGCTAGTCTATTAACCAGGCACAACTAGACTAGGCTGCTGTCACTGATTAATACAGATGGGACACTCCGCAGTTTCGGTATGAAGCTACAAGTACGCGGCGGGCTCATCTCACGGGGTCAATTCAGTGTGGGCTGTCACGCAACGGCCGGCTCGCACGTTAGTTCGATACTCACTAAAGAAAGACAACCCTAACGAGTCAGAAGGTATAAGAGTTACGCGATAGAAAGAGAGGCAACTTGTAGGTGAATATATAACTGTAGGTAATAAGCGTTGTGCGACCTGAATTGCACTTTATTGTGTCGTAGCAAGAGACGCTTTTTATTTAAATGATTTTGCCGAGTGTCCCATCTGTATTAATCTGTGCTGCTGTTGAGAATTTTTGATAAAACCCAATAATCGACACCGGGCTCCGACCTAGAAGCCCGCGATTGCGACCACAAATTGGTCGCATTGGTCGTAGATCTTAAAATTATCGAATGTTTTTTTCATTTCAGACGTGACCAATAATTTCGACTACGTGTTCTGGTGCGGTGATCTAAACTTCAGATTGGGTGAGCCCAGAGCTGCTGTACTGCGCTGGATCGAGCAAACACAAGTACGTGTTCCTTTTAATTATTAACATAATGTGGATTGGTGACCACTGTAGTTGTATCCTATAAGTTAATAAAAAAAATATATATATATATATATATATATTTGGGACACCCACAGGAATTACATACTTACAATAAAAAGGAACATTTAAAACAAATACTTAATAAAATTAAAACAAAAAAAAACCTACATACCTACTAACTAAGACACAAAAGACAAGAGACTTCTAAAACTCCTTGACTGCTTTGCATGAATTTGCATGAAAAAATTTGCATGAATCCACTTCACGTACCTATTACCATAAAAACAGTCTAAAAAATTAATTTAACCATAACACCAAGCACTAGGTATTTTTCTAACTCCGACGTTCTGACGTCATGCAGACATACATGACATGACTCTATTTAGTTTGTTTTTTTTTTTATATGACTATTACTTCATACGTATAAAAGTAATTCCGACATCCTATTTACAAAATAAACAATTTCATTTCATTAAGTCTGTGAAGTTTCGTCAGTTAATTTAATTTGACCCTGTACGGGGAACCAAAATGCAAATAAAAGGTTTAAAATGTTCCCTGTTCTTATATTCATAGTTCCCGTTACCCCATCACCTGCCGCACGGTTTACTGCACGCGGATCAGCTGACCGCTGTGCTAGAAGATGGCGCCGCCTTCCGGGATTTTAGGGAAGCTCCGATCACCTTCCCTCCTACTTACAAGGTATTAATTATGTTATAAATCAAACATTTATTGACAGTATCTTGGCTAAGTTACAGCCGAGCGGGCAGGGCTTGTTAACGTTACCAAATAACAGAATAATAACCGTTACGTAACGTTAATTACAATGTGATACCTTACTAACGTTACTTGATAACATTACCAGTAATATAACGTTAATTAACATCAACGAAAACACGATAAATAACGTTAATTTACCGTTAATTTAGCTACGTTGCCGTTCTGTACGTAGGATGATATCTTTGTGCGATCCGCTCGCGGTCGCTTAGCATTGGATCACGATTTTCACGATGCACTGCCGCTCCCCTCGCACCGTTATTAAACAATTAACGTTAATAAATACTAACGTTAAAAATTGCATAAAATAACGTTAATTCTATTACCGTTATTATCATTACTAACGGTAACTCTGTCAAACAGAGGTAACGTTATGAATTTTTACTGGTATTTAAAGCTCTGCGAACGGGTCAATTTATCAAGGTTGAGCTACACTTGCTGCGGTCATAGGATAGGTGACCTTTCATTCCAGTCGCTAAGCCGTAGGTTCCGGATGTCATTCATAGATCCTTGACATAACGACTGTCAGACCAGAAGCCCAACTACACCAACGAGGGTAATCGAGGTTTCAGTTAGTGTAGCTTGTGATTAAGTAATAACAGCTGCACGGGTCGATCGATCCGGTTAAGCTACGCTTGCCACGATTGGTACGTGGATGGGTGACATCTTTACATACCAAGACCACTCCGTGTCTCGGAATGCACGTAAAGCCGTTGGTCCCGGCTGTCATTCGTAGCACTTTAACAGTCGTTACGGGACGTCAGAAGCCCGAAACCAGTGTTACCAAGGGGTATCTTATTACTCAGTAACTGGGTTATGGAGGTCGGATAGGCAGTCGCTCCATGTAAAATACTGGTATTCAGCTGCATCCGGTTAGACTGGAAGCCGACCCCGACATAGTTGGGAAAAGACTAAGCAGATGATGAATAGTTGTGTTATTATTATACAAGAATTTTAATCCATACTAATATTATAAATTCGAAAGTAACTCTGTCTGTCTGTCTGTCTGTCTGTCTGTCTGTCTGTCTGTTACCTTTTCACGCCTAAACCACTGAACGGATTTCGATAAAATTTGGCAAGGCTATAGATGGTATCCTGGGGACGGACATAGGCTACTTTTTTTTTTCAAAAATAATCCTACAGGGGGTGATATAGGGGATGAAAGTTTGTATGGGAAACTCAGTATTTCTTAAGTTAGAGATGTGAAAATTAAAATGTATGCTTTTGATAGGAAATAAAAAAATATGCGGTTCAGTGTTTTTGAAAAATCATCCCCTAAGGGGGTAAAATAGGGGATGATTTTAAAATTTACAAAACTGCACGGATTTGGATAAAATTTGCCAAGGCTTTATATAGCATCCTGGAGAAGGACATAGGATACTATTTTTTTCAATAATAATCCTACAGGGGGTGATATAGGGGATGAAAGTTTGTATGGGAAACTCAGTATTTCTTAAGTTAGGGATGTGAAAATTAAAATGTATGCTTTTGATAGGAAATAAAGAAATATGCGGTTCAGCGTTTTTGAAAAATCATCCCCCAAAGGGGTAAAATAGGGGTCGATGTTAAAATGTACAAAACTGCACGGATTTCGACAAAATTTGGCAAGGCTTTATATAGCATCCTGGGAAAGGACATAGGATACTTTCAAAAACAATACTACAGGGGGTGATATAGGGGATGAAAGTTTGTAAGGAAAACCCGGTATTTCTTAAGTTAGGGATTTGGTAGGAAATTAAGAAATATGCGGTTCAGCGTTTTTGAAAAATCATCCCCTAAGGGGGTAAAATACGGGTTGATTTTAAAATTTACAAAACTGCACGGATTTCGATAAAATTTGGCAAGGCTTTATATAGCATCCTGGGGAAGGACAAGGCTACTTTTTGTCTTAAAAAATAATCCTACAGGGGGTGATATAGGGGATGAAAGTTTTTATGGGAAACCCAGAACCCGGAGAAATATGCCCTATGTTTTCCACATGAACGTTCCCATGGGATATTGTCCGACATCCACGCGGGCGAAGCCGCGGGCAAAAGCTAGTTCGTTCATAGTTTTCCATCTGGATGTACCTACAGTACGTCCGATTTATCTTGGCAAGTCCGAACTTCGCGCAGTATTTTTTAGGAACCAAATGGTGACATGTTGCCAAGATATTTCGGCCGTATAGTGTAGTAAGTACAAGCTGTTTTAAATACCTACATAGAACAAATAAATAAATTTAAATGTTTGCAATTTTCAGTACGACCCTGGCAGTCAACAATTCGACACGTCAAGCAAACAAAGAGCGCCGGCTTATACCGACAGAATACTGTACAAATCGAGGTCAATGACCTCTAACTCGTCCTCTGCGTTTTCTGGTGAGCTTTCGTCTTAAATATACTGTATGACGTCACTAATCTGGAGATTTTCTTTATTTCTTTTTCTCGTAGCTGAATAAAGTTCCGCTAAACTTATATAGGTACCAGAAAGTTTCTTAGACATTCTGTTACATTTCAAATTTATTTAGTGGATAGTGATTACTGTATTAGAATACGGACCTAAAACCAGTTTCAAAAAGGTACATTATACATTAGATAACTCTTCAGGGAAAATTCCTTCAAATCGGATCGGATCGGAATGCTGTTGGTGTTGGTTCACAGAAAAAAGAACAGCCAACCAAATTACTATCCAAGAAATTTAATAACAGAATTGAATAGCCGATCAGAAACCGGGGTCAGTGTTTGTATCCGTAAATGTATTAACTACTAACATAATAAATATTGAATGTAGACTTTTCAGAAATGCGTGTTCCTTGAGGTCTTTGGCAAGAAACCTACATCTACAGTTTGACTGTCATGGTCTTATGATATCTTGTAACATATAGGTATATTTTGAGTAATAGGGGGAGAGCCTCCAAGCTGCCATATTTTCCTAACTGTTGCATGGACTTGGCAACTGAAATTCGAACGAGCGACACATGATGCAGACATCATCACCATCTAACCTTGCGTCATATTTAAAAGCGATCGTCGCGTCCATGAGCCACTTTTTGTTCGGAATTTGTTCGGCAAAGCGTTCAGGTTCACCGAGCAAAAAGTGACATTTGCACGCAACGATCGCTTTTAAATGGGACGAAATAAATGAAAAGCGCCCTTACAGTACGCGACTGTAAATATGACTTATCCAGTTTCGACGTCTCTGTCTCAACTAATCTAATTTTAAAGAAGAGCAGGCAGGTATCACAAATAGCTGCACATATTAAAAAAAAACATGTTCATACTTCATTCAAAGTTTCTCCCTCCAACATTTTAAATCCGTCACTCTCTGATTTTCACACCTAAGTTGTTGCAGGGCTGCGTCGCATCAGTTCGGTGCCGGTCACTTCGGGAGTCAAATGTTTGGCATACAACTCGGTTCAATCTGTCTGTACAAGCGACCACAAGCCAGTGTGGGGATTGTTCTCGACCATGCTGCGACCAGGAACTGACGTGTAAGCATACCAGAATGTAACACATCACTACGGCATTCAATCATACGATGATGATTCGATTTGGCACAAGATTTGAATTTATTGAATGCCGTAGTGATGTGTTACAGATGAAAGTTAAATATTATGAGTATGAGACGGAAGTTTCAATGAGTAGTTGTGCTTGTAGTATTTTATCTCACGAAGCGACGTGCGCTTTACTTGTTGTTATGTTACCAAGTGCACAAACACGCTGTAGTGAATGTGTGTGCAAGTGCAGGAGCTCTCGGTACCGTCCGAGATAATGGCGAAGTCTGAGGGTCTAGGGGACTACTCCCTAAGTCCGTCCGTCCCTCCGTCCGTCAGCCCGTCTGTCTGACATAAAGATCCATCAAAACAAGTGTAAAAGTTTCGGACGGGCAAAACACATCGGGAGTAGAGACAACTGTCAAATCGTGTTGTCGTTCATACTTCGTTCGTGGCCCGAACCAATCATCTATCCGTAGGTGATACGGAGTAGAAAACGCCCGTAACGAAGGCCGAAGCTACGTGAAGCGTGTGCGTGTTATGTGCTGACGCTATTCTTTTTTACGCTCACATTCACAGCATGGTTCACACTTGGTTATGACTAGTAAAGCTCGCGTTGCTTCGTGCGATAATATACTGTATAAGTAATTGTGTGGATAACCGTAGTCAATCGTTTGTAGAAAAGTGATTTATTTTACCTATTACTCTTAAGCAAAATATTTTTGTTCCCTCATTAATCGTCATAATTTTTAAATAGTTTGCAGATTTAATGAAATATATAAATGGCAATAATCCTAATGTTTTGTTACAGTGTACCCTTAGCTGCGGGCTTGTTCAATCGTGAAGTCTATCTCGAAGGTATCAAGCGTCGGAGAGCGCTGCTTGACCACGCGCCCGGCACCTCCGCGGTATGTAACGTTCAATAGCATTCACTCATGTAACTCCACAGTTACCGTAATTTTTTTGTTCTCATTTCGATACAAAATGTCAGTCATACTGTACCCAATGAATTAGAAAATGTACGTAGAACGTATACTCAATGAAATGCGCAACTACAATATTTAGTTGCACTAGTTTATTTTCGATCGTTTTTATCTTGACCAAATGGCCATTTAAGCCCAGTAACAAAAAGTATTACGTTTACCAAAGAGGTTTATATTTTTGTTGTTATATTTATTGATTTACACCTTTTCAAAATGTTTTATTTTTATTATTTATTTATTTATTACGTCCTAAGTTAGAGTAAGTGGACAGGAGTGCAATGTTACAAAATACGATTTACATAATTATTATTAGTTTTTAAATTGTGCTTAATTTAGTTTATTTTTGTGATGTGCTCATTCTGAAAATATAAAAGACAAATCTAGTCAGTATAATGAACTTCAGCAGTATTCCTAACAATAATAGTTATTTATGTGAAAATAACAAACTAATATACCTAATTTAAATATTTGTATTTTCCACGTAGCTCTAAATTGTTTAGCATATATTCTATTCTTCAAATAATTATTGTGCTTTAAACAAATTAATATACTTTGGCTATAGCTTAGCAATAAAATCTATGTAAAATATTATTTCGATGTGTAGTACCTATATTTCCAAATCCTGTTTAGAAAAATGAGCTTTTATGATTATCATAAACGTAGGAACGTATCGTGGAGTTTCTATAACAGTACTTAATTAAAATATTTCCTGCCTTATATCACTGTGTTATACCGTCGAATGAAATGTTGAGAACATTTCAAAGAGTTGATAAAACTATGTTAATTAGGTGCTGTGATTAGTATTCGTCTAGTCTGATGTCCATTCCAGTTACCGTTGTAGTGTCGACAATCTAGAACATTTTGTATATCTATAGTTATACAGTGATCGGAGATCTCACTACAAACATAAAGGTATAGTCTCGTCTTCAAGGTACTTCTATTATCGCACGAATGAGGCGCAATGTTACGTCCAACATTTCGTCCTTCGATTTCTAGTTGATAACTGTGATGTAACGAGATTGCTGTTATTTTAAGCATTGAATTCATAATAATTGATCAATATAGCAAATAGCAACTCCTAAGAATTTACGTATCTTACATTCTTTTAAAAGTCGAGAATCGGATATTAAATTAACTTGAAATAAATATTCGATATTTCTATGTTTGATAATTATTTGTTATGTAAATTATTAAGTGGTAATCATGTAATTAAGGTTTGTTGTTTATAAATTATGACTACTCGAAAATTGTAGGTCTCTTTGGGTGCCAGTCTAAGATACTGCCAAACCTAGTATCGTATATTTCGTATTATTACAAAATACTTACCGACCAATAATAATATTCGTGTTTTTAATGAAAACTATAGTAAAAAGTCCTGATCTTAGATCGGTGTGACAAACAAAAAAAAAATACTTAGTGCGGATTTCACCAATGAAACTGAACGCGATCAGCACATCTAAACCGCGTTCAAGAACTGTCAGTGTCACTATTCCACAGCAATTTTGACACTGACAGCTCCTGAACGCGGTTTAGATGTGCCGATCGCGTTCAGTTTCATAGGTGAAATTCGCTCTTAGAATGTTGTAGCAGATTTGATGTTATTTAAGTGGGATTTTTTAATAATAAAGTAAAAAGTGGGTTTTTAAAAAGTATTTTATCATAACGTTTCGACAGTTAGTCCGATAGATGAAGATAAAAATTCGACTGTGTAGTAGGCCTAGACGTAGAATTTGTATTGTCAATTGTCTGACTGTCTAGGTAAATCATCAAAAATATTATTAAGAGGACGCCAAGCATCAAGTCTGGCCTTTCGATCGACGAAATTTCTCAGTATTAAACCAATGCTATAAGAGCATTCAAAAGTTCACTTCCATTTCAACTTCATAAATATTATTGCGACTCATCACCCAGTACGTTCAATTAAACTTTTAAATTAATCATTAGACCAGTGAAAATTCCATAAATTCATTGTAAGTAAATCAGTCTGTCTTCCATAAAGTGTACGTAACATATTGATATATAATTTAAATCAGGATCATTACCTGAAATCTAGGCATCAATATAATTTACCATATAGGAATTGTAACTCCTGTACAGTCACAAACGTAATGCTAAATATCGCGCGAACCATTTCAGTTCCTTCCATGAAGGGATCAATGACAATATTATGATTGTGACTGTACGTTTCGTATTCTTGTGTATCATTCATAATGTAAACTTTTTTATCATTATTACAATATTTTATTAATTTAATATTAGTACCAGCTTTTTGCAACATATAACACTTATTTTAGCTTATATGCTGTAGTGAATTAAATTTAATGTCGCACAAAGAAAAAAAATCACATTTTCTTCCGTTTCCACCCCTTCATTTAATACAAGGTGTAATCTAAATAAAGCACAACATCTTAAGGGGTCATTGTACTCATCATAATGAACAACATTTACTATGGGACCAAACCTGAAATCAGCAGCAATCAAGCAGTTTTTTTTTTTACGCGATTTCCGGTTTGGTCCCATAGTAAAAGTTGTTTATAATGATGAGCACAATGACCCTTTAAGACGTTGTGCGTTATTTAAGTTACACCTTGTATATTAACACAAATGTAGCTATAGAACGAAGCTGGTTAATACTTTGATGTTCGATAAATAAAAGTACAATGTTTTATAAGGATTTTATATCTACATACATAATATTATTTTTCTGTTATACACGTTTGGTCTACACAAATGTGGGTACGTAAAATCGTTATAAAAATCTTATATCCTAAACATTGTTGTATACGAGCGTACCTACTTATAGCGCATGTATATCAAATGTGTCTAAGAGACAAACAGATGGTATAATGCTAACAATTTTTATTTTGTACAAGGAATTTTTCTGTAATAGTAAATAGCTGAACAAATTAGTCATAATGTTGTATTACTTTGGATAGGTCCTGAGTGGGGAGGTGACTGCGACAGAATATTTACAAGAAAGAATTCTCAATCATACTGTTATATGCGACCTCTTAAACATAAGGTGAAAATAGGTCTCCATTTTAATGCCTATAGATACCAAATATATTTTTTTATTTTATAAAATCTTGCTTATGATTGCTGACTGGTTAAACATAGTTAAGTATACAGTATTATGCCTATTCGCTAACGCAATAGTAAGTAGATTTTTGTCGCAGTTATCTAGTCTTTAGTAATAATTTGTTATGATTTTCATTCAATGAAATAAATGTATTGTCATTATTGTGAATTATGTTGCTAGTCCATATTTTATAGATATACCTACTAAGTTATAACTTACTTAAGTCGATAAAATGTTATGCTAAATATAGTTAACTTTCCTCGCTAATTCTAGTTTAATTTACCTCGAAAAAGTACCTTAAAAAACACAAAATTTTGCTGACTACCTTTAAAAATTAATTAATCGTCTTTATAGTATTAAAGACGATAATAATAGCAGGTGAGACAGCAGTGGTTTGCTGCATATTTACTTCTATCTTATCTATTTTACTTCTATCTTATCTATTTTCTCACACTACTACACAACGCATAGTAAGTTAAATAATTTAAGGTGAAAGCGTCAGGGTAGGCCGCGAAGTTCAAATTTTCTTACGTTTTTTGCAATTTGCAAGTCAGTATTAGGTCAAAATATGATTCGCGTCCGTAACAAGTATGTATTTACAGAATTATAATCATTAAAATCATCAATAGAACTGTTTAAGACCAGGTAATCCTATTAAATGACTATTTCATGAAAGACATTTGAGGATTCTACTAACTTATGGAGTTGTATTACTGATTATAGTGATTATAATTCTGTAAATACATATTTGTTACGGTCGCGAATCATACTTTAATCGACATACAACCTTATATCGACTTGCTAGTTGCAAAAAACGTAAGAAAATTATAATTTCGCGAGTCACCCCACCCTGGCGCTTCCCCCTTAATGAAGATTATAGGCAAAATGAATATTATACAATGTTGCCACAAAATAAAAAGAAAAAAGTAATGCCATGGTTTAAAAAAAACGTTCTGAAGTCTCAATAAAAGGTAAAGCTGAATTTTCATCCACTAATCTAATCCACAGTTGTTGTTGCTGTTGTTGTCATCCTGAACGTTGTTATATTGCCATTCCACACAGGCGGACCCCTTGACACCGTTCACTTCGACACTGCACCATCGCTCATAAAACTTTGCTTCTCTTCCCTTACCAATGTAGAATGTATCTTCACTGTCCACCTGCACTCGAACTGCATACGATTTGTCTCCTGGACGTAACAAATAAGTTTTTGTAAGTAATAATTGTCACGTCGCAATCAATTTAAGATTTAAAATAACAATACAGTAGCTATACAAGGTCGAATTAAATTGAAACCCGAAACTTCACACACGTGATGATAAGATGATACCTGACGCGGAC
The DNA here is from genome assembly GCA_905163495.3 of Cosmia trapezina. NCBI lineage: Eukaryota > Metazoa > Arthropoda > Insecta > Lepidoptera > Noctuidae > Cosmia > Cosmia trapezina. The sequence continues at coordinate 12,051,349 of LR991030.1, forward strand.
TGACTACTTAAACGGCACACAACCGCGTCATCTATTGTCACCATTAGCCGGCTTGAAATAAGGTTGAAAACTTCACACACGTGATGATAAGATGATACCTGACGCGGACTGACTACTTAAACGGCACACAACCGCGTCATCTATTGTCACCATTAGCCGGCTTGAAATAAGGTTGAAAACTTCACACACGTGATGATAAGATGATACCTGACGCGGACTGACTACTTAAACGGCACACAACCGCGTCATCTATTGTCACCATTAGCCGGCTTGAAATAAGGTTGAAAACTTCACACACGTGATGATAAGATGATACCTGACGCGGACTGACTACTTAAACGGCACACAACCGCGTCATCTATTGTCACCATTAGCCGGCTTGAAATAAGGTTGAAAACCGAAAATAATATTTGTGTTGCCGACATGTGAGTAAGCTGCGAATGTGCATTTATTTTCCGGGTTTTCTTTAGATTATTCAGAATATACACATAATTATTTAATTTATTTTAAATAATTATCCGGTTAAAGTTTTAAAAAAATTCTAATTCTATTAAATTCTTAAAAAAATTAATGTCGTTATCCCTGAAAATACAGAGATGTTCAACGCCAAAGCATATTTTTGTGGAGCAACTTCCAAAATTTTTATTGGGAATATCAAACTATTTTTTACTATTCTATTCGGTTAACATTTTTCTTTAAACCCTTCTCTGTCCACTGTATTTTTTGCGTCGGATAGTTTCATAGCGTTACGTCATACTCAACAATCCAAGAAACCAATTTTAGTGATTATTGAGCTAACACCGCGCCTTAAGGGCCTATTTCACGATGTCCGAATAGCCACTACTTACCGAATAAATTCAAAAATGGAACAGAATTTGTATGAAATTATTTGCCAAGTAAGTTAATAGGGACTTAATCGTAGGTGGTGAAACAGGCCCTAAGTATCTAAAGACATCACAATATCTTTACCAGTACCACACTAAGGCGTCGAAATTAATGTGACAGTCTTACCAGCTTCGAAAATGAACCCATAGTCTCTGGGTAAGATCTGGTGTTCTCCATGTTGGTACAACTGGAAGTCACTGGAGTCTACTGGTAGAACTGCTTGGTCGGATTGACGGCAGAGGTAACCGATGGTGAGACTGAAACAAAGTGGTTATTTTTTATACAAGTCCCAGAATTGATAGCAAAACCACTTAAGGGGTCATTGTACTCATCATTATGAACACCATTTACTATGGGACCATCCTGAAAAAAAAAATCAGCTGCTCCCTACATTTTGACAAGTTTGATGTAGATAAATGTACTGAACAGCTGATTTTTTTGCGATTTCAGGTTTGGTTCCATAGTAAAAGTTGTTCATAATGATGAGTACAATAACCCCTTAAGCGATTGTGCCATCAATTCTGGTATGATGTTGTAGAGATGGCTGAGAAAATTAAATCACCAGAAAAATTTTATTACTATCGAAATTCCGCCGCCATTCTCTGACCCCGAAGAGCCGGCGCAGTGTTCATTTTTATTTCAACTTCCGCAAGGTTGGTATTTGTTCGCCAAATCTGCGCCGGTCCCATTATGACTTAACTTGTAATTAAGAAAACTTCAATGAACTCGGCCTATCGCAGTCCACAGCTGGACATAGGCCTCTCCCAGCCTGCGCCACAACACCCTGTCCTCCGCCTTCCGCATCCAGTCAGCCTAAGCCACCTTAAGGTCGTCGGTCCATTGACGACACGGTTGTTGGCGCAGTGGTTGAGCGATTGACTGCTGCGCAGCATGTCGCGGGTTCGATTCCCGCACGGAACAAATATTTGTACGACCTACAAGTATTTGTTTCGAGTCTGGGTGTTTTTCTATCTATAATATGTATGTATTTACAAAAAAAAAATGTATATAAGTAGTTTATCAGCCATCTCGTTACCATAACACAAGCATTAGGTTGCTTAGCTTGGGACTAGATGGCGTTGTGTGAAATGTCCAAGGATATTTATTTATTTATTTATCTAGCTGGGGGGCGTCCCACACTACGATTGGACTCATACGATTGGACCACAGGACTCGTCTGCTCCACCAGCCATCGGTCCTTCGACAAACCTTTACTTACTGCGACAAAACTACGGGTTGACATACTGTGCCGATGGCCATGCAATCTCCGTTTTCCAAGAAGATAAAATGATATACATAACGATGGAAAGTGCGCCAGTCCCGGAACGGTCCTGTAAGAAACATACCAATAAAGAGGCAGCGAAAAAACCGGTCAAGTGCGAGTCGGACTCGCGCACGAAGGGTTCCGTACCATATTATATGTTTAACAATCGCAAAGATAACTTTTTACTTATTTTATTATGATACTGTGAATTACAAGGTTATTTTTTGCAGTTGCAGAAAATCACCCATGTTTAAACAAAATACTTTATGAATCGCCGTTTTCAGTATTGTTGATTAAATACAGTATTCATGGTACTTACATGGTATAAAGAAGTTTCAAATTCCTAATTTGTTGAATTGTTGCGCTAGAGCTCGTACAAAAACCGGTCAAGTGCGAGTCGGACTCGCGCACGAAGGGTTCCGTACCATATTATAATATAATATGGTCAGGTATTTTGTTTAAACATGGGTGATTTTCTGCAACTGCAAAATACCTTATGAATCGCCGTTTTCAGTATTGTTGATTAAATACAGTATTCATGGTACTTACATGGTATAAAGAAGTTTCAAATTCCTAATTTGTTAAATTGTTGCGCTAGAGCTCGTACAAAAATGGTCTAAAATTTACAACTTTTACGGCCCCCTATTTCTTAATTTTAAAAGATAAAAAAAAATATGTTTGTACTCTACTCAATGAGTTCTAGACGATGACACCCCACATAACACATAATCAGCCTATAATGTTCCCACTGCTGGGACACAGGCCTCCTCTCGGTGAGAGGGAGTGGGCCGTAATCAACCACGCGGGCCCAGTGCGGGTTGGTAGATGTCACATGTCTTCGAATTTTTGGTTCTAGGACATGCCGGTTTCCTCACGATGTTTTCCTTCACCGTTTTGAGAGCAGCGGTGATGAAATAATGACATGACACCCCACATGCCAGATTAAAATTTTTTTTTTTTTTCAAAATGAAATTATTGTATGGGGACCGACCCCTTAAATTTTTAACTTTGCTTTATTTTTATTATTTGTTGTTATAGCCGTAATAGACAGCGGAGGCTTAGTAAGTTTGTACTGGGCTGTACGTGGTTGTCTGATTTCATGGATTTTAATTTTCTTGCGCGGAACCCTAATTATTTTTCTAAAATAAAAATAGCCTAAGTTACTCCTTAAAACATCAGCTAAATGCCGTCAAAATCGGTGAAAATTCGTTTGGAAAGTTTCCTAACTTGACTCAAAGTACCATTTTTTTAATCGGACTGCGCTTTAAAATTCTGCTATACAAACTTTAACATCCCTAAACCTCATTTGAGGCGTAGTTTTGAAAAACTAATAATGACAAACATTATTACTTATGCAAGTATTTGTACTAAGTTTCAGTAAATTAATAAGATTTTTCATATAAACTGTATCTCTGTTTTCACGAACACAGATACTAGAATTTCAAAAATCGTCTGGTATTTTTCCATAACTTGACTCAAACATTATTTACACCAATTTTAGAGTTAATCAAGCCCCCAATAAAATCCTCCGCTATAAAATTAACTTTTCACCCCTTAGGGGTAGATTTTTGGAAAACCCTAATACACGTTAGTCTTAATTTTTGGTCTCAAGTATAAAAACTGAGTTTTGAGTTAATCGGACCGCGTGTTAAAGTTCCTCCATACAAACTTTGACACCCCCAATCCTTCCTTAGGGGGTAGTTTAGGAAAACTAAAAATGATAAACTTTATAATTTACTTAGATGAATATTCGTGCTAAGTTTCAAGTCTATTAACTCAAGGGATAGGATTTTTCATACAAACTTTCATCCCCTGTTTTACCCCCTTAGGGATGGAATTTCCAAAAATCCTTCCTTAGTGGATGTTTTCACTATATAAGGTATTTATGTGCAAAATTTCAAGTCTCTAGGTCCATTGGTTTGGGCTGTGCGTTGGTATATTAGTCAGTGTCTCAGTCAGGACTTTGATTTTCTTATATATATAGATTTACCATGTTATTTTAAGACCACAGACTTCTTATAGGTTTTCCTGTAATCTACAGGTATAGAACTAATTTCTATATTTTTTTCAAAATTTTAGGCTCAGTAGTTTCGGAGATAAGGGGGGGGGAATGGTCAATTTTCGTCTATTTTCTTAAATAACTTTAAAACAATAAATTTTAAAATTATAAAAAAAATATATTTGAGACCCTCATAGTAAGTCCTTTCATTTGATATGTCACTCGGTACAGTTTACAAAACTTTTTTTTTAAATTTTCTTGTTTTCCCCCTAAAAGTGACTCTCATATTCAAAATTCATATATTTACTTTAGCTGTACGTGTTTGGGTCACAGAAATCCATTTGTGTACCAAATTTTAACTTAATCGGTCCATTAGATTCGGAGCAAATTGGCTGTGACAGACGGACAGACGGACAGACAGACAGACAGACACACGAGTGATCCTATAAGGGTTCCGTTTTTTCCTTTTGAGGTACGGAACCCTAAAAATGGTCTAAAATTTACAACTTTTACGGCCCCCTATTTCTTAATTTTAAAAGATTAAAATAATATATGTTTGTACTCTACTCAATGAGTTCTAGACGATGACACTCCACATAACACATAATCAGCCTATAATGTTCCCACTGCTGGGACACAGGCCTCCTCTCGGTGAGAGGGAGTGGGCCGTAATCCACCACGCGGGCCCAGTGCGGGTTGGTAGATGTCACATGTCTTCGAATTTTTGGTTCTAGGACATGCCGGTTTCCTCACGATGTTTTCCTTCACCGTTTTGATAGCAGCGGTGATGAAATAATGACATGACACCCCCACATGCTAGATTAAAATTTTTATTTTGTTTTCAAAATGAAAAGTTTATTGTATGGGGACCGACCCCTTAAATTTCTAACTTTGCTTTATTTTTATTATTTGTTGTTATAGCCGTAATAGACAGCGGAGGCTTAGTAAGTTTGTACTGGGCTGTACGTGGTTGTCTGATTTCATGGATTTTAATTTTCTTGCGCGGAACCCTAATTATTTTTCTAAAATAAAAATAGCCTAAGTTACTCCTTAAAACATCAGCTATATGCCGTCGAAATCGGTGAAAATTCGTTTGGCAAGTTTCCTAACTTGACTCAAAGTACCATTTTTTTAATCGAACTGCGCTTTAAAATTCCTAAAAATACAAACTTTAACATCCCTAAACCTCATTTGAGGCGTAGTTTTGAAAAACTAATAATGACAAACATTATTACTTACTTATGCAAGTATTTGTGCTAAGTTTCAAGTTCATTAACCAAATTAATAAGATTTTTCATATAAACTGTATCTCTGTTTTCACGAACACAGATACCTAAAGAATTTCAAAAATCGTCTGGTATGTTTCCATAACTCAACTCAAACATTATTTACTGTTTTTGTAATTTTAACTTATTTAGGTACTATTTTTCATATACATTTAAATGCTTAAATACTACGTATATATATAAAACAAATAACTATTTAGATCAAGTAGGTACAAAATTAGTAGGTATTATTTTATTTTTCTTCGTTGTAATTATATTTTGATTGAGTATTAAGTTGTTTATTTATTTATTTATTTTATATATTTATTTATAAGTTTAAAAATTATCTATAAATTATATATTATGTATGTTGAAACTGTTTGTACTCCCCGTCACTTGTCCCTAAAGGTTCATTAGAAAACCAGCGTCAGGCAGCATCTGTCTGGCATTAATGCTGAAATGGACCTTTTTGGCGCAGCCGTGAGGCACACACTATTGTGGTTATAATATTATTTTCGCATTGTTTTATTCTTTTGTATTTTTGTGTTTCACGAACTGTGTCCAAATAAACGTTTTTCTTTCTTTCTTTCTTTCTTACACCAATTTTAGAGTTAATCAAGCCCCCAATAAAATCCTCCGCTATAAAATTAACTTTTCACCCCTTAGGGGTAGATTTTTGGAAAACCCTAATACACGTTAGTCTTAATTTTTGGTCTCAAGTATAAAAACTGAGTTTTGAGTTAATCGGACCGCGTGTTAAAGTTCCTCCATGCAAACTTTGACACCCCCAATCCCTCCTTAGGGGGTACTTTAGGAAAACTAAAAATGATAAACTTTATAATTTACTTAGATGAATATTCGTGCTAAGTTTCAAGTCTATTAACTTCAAGGGATAGGATTTTTCATACAAACTCTCATCCCCTGTTTTACCCCCTTAGGGATGGAATTTCCAAAAATCTTACCTTAGTGGATGTTTACACTATATAAGGTATCTATGTGCAAAATTTCAAGTCTCTAGGTCCATTAGTTTGGGCTGTGCGTTGGTATATTAGTCAGTGACTCAGTCAGGACTTTGGTTTTGTTATATATATAGATTTACCATGTTATTTTAAGACCACAGACTTCTTATAGGTTTTCCTGTAATCTACAGGTATAGAACTAATTTGTATATTTTTTTCAAAATTTTAGGCTCAGTAGTTTCGGAGATAAGGGGGGGGAATGGTCAACTTTCGTTTATTTTCTTAAATAACTTTAAAACAATAAATTTTAAAATTATAAAAAAAATATATTTGAGACCCTCATATTAAGCCCTTTCATTTGATAGGTCACTCGGTACAGTTTATAAAACTTTTTTTTAAATTTTCTTATTTTCCCCCTAAAAGTGACTCATATTCAAAATTCATATATTTACTTTAGCTGTACGTGTTTGGGTCACAGAAATCCATATGTGTACCAAATTTTAACTTAATCGGTCCATTAGATTCGGAGCAAATTGGCTGTGACAGACGGACAGACAGACAGACACACGAGTGATCCTATAAGGGTTCCGTTTTTTCCTTTTGTGGTACGGAACCCTAAAAACAGATGGGGATTGCAACATCTTAGTTATACCACAGATTAATACAGATAGGTCACTCCGCAGTTTAGGTATGAAGCTACAAGTACGCGGCGGGAGCCGTCCGCGGGGCTAATTCAGTAGGTCAGAAGGCATAAGAGTTACGCGATAGAAAGAGAGGCAACTTGTTGTGATTGTAGGTAATAAGCGTTGTGCGACCTGAATTGCACTTTATTGTGTCGTAGCAAGAGTCGCTTTTTATTTAAATGATTTTGCGGAGTGTCCCATCTGTATTAATCAGTGGTTATACCTTATACAGGGTGATCCGTTGACATGTGTCAGTATACAAGTTTGATTTTTTGTAAAGTAGGGTAGATAATTATTAATCATTGAAGTCTATTTCTAAGATAAATATAAATGTAACACTAACCGAAACTGTGATCCCGAACGCACGGTATGTCGATGACGTGTTGTTTCCCGTCGATTGTGACGGTCCCCTCTAGGACACCCATTTGCTCATAATGCGTTTGATGTAATCTGAAAATTATAAATAGGCACCTGCATTGGTATAGGTACTGAACTGATTGTTATGTCGAACTAAAAAAAGTACCTCGTATGATAGTGTGCTGTTTCAGAAGAAACATCCTCGATTTGAAGAATTTCGATGTGGAATTCAGATTTGGTTTATTTCGCTACTACAAAATGAGCTTTGTTTGAATAGATATAGATTGTATTGAATAGTTAGTTGTATTGGCCAATAGGTACGAGCAGTGTTATGCCAAAATCTGCCTAGCCTTTTCCCAACTATGTTGGGGTCAGCTTCCAGTCTAACCGGATGCAGCTGAATACCAGTATTTTACATGGAGTGACTGCCGATCTGACCTCCACAACCCAGTTACTGGGTAATACCCTTGGTAAGACTGGTTGTCAGACTTTCGGGTTTCTGACGACCCGTAACAACTGTCAAAGATCCACGAATGACAGCCGGGAGCAACGGCTTAACGTGCTTTCCGAGGCACGGAGGGGTCTTGGTTTGTAAAGTTGGTCACACATCCACGGACCAACCACGGCAAGCGTAGCTTAACCTGATCGATCGAACCGTGCGGCTGTTATTACTTAGCCAAAGCCAGTTAATAAGAAGTTCTTACTTTTTTAGTAACCTGAAGTAGTTTTTCGACCATTTATGCCTAGCTAAGTCTCTGGCCAAACTTTTAGGGGACATCTGTGTGTCATAGCTGAATGGTGAGAACACAGCGCTCCATGTTAGTTCCGCTTCCACTTGCACTGTCTTCTCCTTATCATTTCTGGGTCTGTAATAATTTATTCTTTAGGTTTAGTTAGTGCCAAGGTACATAATTAATACAAGGTCAAATTAAATTAAGTGGCGAAATTGGTAAAAAAAAACAAAAAAAAATCGTAAGCCAATAATTTAAGACATGCTATGGCGACCGCAAATACGTTGGATAAAGACAGGATGTTGATGCGCGATAACGGGGAGATTTTGTTCCAAAGCGATAATAAAATGATATATTCAATTTAGATTACAAAAATTTTATCATTCTTTCAACGTAGTTAATAATAGTACTCCAGACTAGCTCCAGACCGAATTTCGGCCATGGCGTCCAATCTCAGCGGAGACCAGACCATGGCGTCCAATCTCAGCGGAGACCAGAACTCTCTCTCTTCCCTCACTCTCATAGTCCAATGGGACGGCAGTCCGACACGAGCGGAGAGAGATGAGGCGCGGGGCCAACGGCTTAACGTGCTTTCCGAGGCACGGAGGTATCACACCGCCAACTACCAAACTCCGGGCTGTACTAAGAAATGCCTAGCGACACAGCTGTGTAATTATCTACCTACTTAATGATGGATTAATGAATGAGTTATTATTTTCAAAATTTTTATCTTGCCGAGTTGATCCTCACTTCATTTCGCCTTTGTAAGTTAGTTTCCAAGTGCGCATAGGTATGAAGTTGACGACTTCAAGACCTTTTATTCTATACAAGCCCTCTTCGATCGTCACTTGTTCTTGGTATGTGTCTGGTAACTCAGGAGATAGAAGGAGGTCTTCACCCTTGACCTGAAAAAAAAAGTAGACCTATCAGCACTATCAGCAGTTTATATTTGCTTGTAGGCTGTAGGTATTTATTGATTGGCTAGCCCAGTGGTGGCTACTAACTCTTTCAGAACTGTTGGGTGGGGTCATTCGTCCAATGGTCACAATCACAATTGACTTGTGCAACGCCTCTGAAAGAGGGGTCCCGAGGTCGGTCAAAATAGTGTTGAGTTTCGAATGTAGGTATGAGAGTAAATAAATTAGTGTATGAAACTGCACTTGATTATGTATTGAAACACTCGTATTAAAAGCCTCGCCTACTACGGCTCGGTTTTTAAACACGCAGTCCTGTTGTATTGTTTTGTTTATGATTATTTTATTACTAAATATTTAAGATGGTTACTTAGCAGTATTTTATAATTTTATAGGCTATAAATACCTACTACTGTGAACAACATTTGTACGCCTTGCAAGGCAGCGCATAGTGATACAATATTTTTATTTTATAACATCATGTACATTTTACCTATGTGTCACAAATAAATAATTTTGAATTTGAATTTGTTTTAGTACCTACCCGTCATTATACATGTTTCATATACTTAGTACTACTAGTTTATAGTGTGTCCCAAAATAATGTGCTCAAACTTAAGGATGTGGTACAGACCATCAAACTGAACAACTTTTTCCCGGAGACGAACATCGTAAATCGTAATCGTAAAAAAAAAGTCGTCCCATACATTTGGTCAAGTAGGCATTTAAATTAAATTTTGTAAGGGACGACTGTTTCTTTTGTAGTATGTACCTACTTATATACCATACCAACCTTTAAGTACAAGAAAGCGTCAACAACATTCTTAGGCCTCCTTGCGATCCCGCAGATAACAGCATTGCCCTCCTTATTATTTCCATTGAAATACACCGCGTCGATGGCCTAAAACATATTTTTTTATTACCTACTGAACTTTGCTCAATAACAGAGTATTTGTGCAATATCAGATTATTAAGTAACGTCTTCGTACCTAACATTTACATTTTACATTTCATGAACGCGCGTTAAGAGGATATATCGAATAGTGGTTTAGCTCAGTGTGTAAGGGCCTTTTTATTGTCATGCGTGTTTGCGCCCGCGTGCAGGCCAGGCACGCATGCGTGCTGCCCGCAACCTATCGTATATATGTTTTTATTGTCATGCGCGCCACACGCACGCGGATCGCGGGATTCGCGGGTGGCTCGCATGGATGCGTGCCGCCCGTGTGCGTGTGGCGAACCTTGACAGTCAGATACTATAGTAGTCTTTGCAGTCAATGTTGTTTACTGTCAAGCGGGTCGCACGCAGGTTGTATGATCAATATGAAATATTCGAGGTTCATTTACGATGTTGCCTGTGGGACAAGAAAAATGTAATATATAAAAACAGAAAAATTAAGTAAGCAACAATTACTTTTTTTACATTCATTTTGTCACGAGTTCTCTTCCTGGTGACACGCACAATACTGTGGCGGCGTGGCGAAAATAATGCTCTGCGTGCGGCCCGCAGCACGCATGCATGCCCGGCCTGCACGGGGGCGCAAACACGCATGACAATAAAAAGGTCCTAAGTGAAATGGTGTTATGGCTGTCCAGTTTGACGCGCGAGATAGAAGACTTTCACGCGCACCGGAATTTAAATGCGCTCCGTTTAAATGTAGATTTATGACAAAATGGTACACTTAAATACATTTTTAGCTTAGTAAGTTCTTAACATATTTAAATACCTTCGATTTAAAACAAATTCTACTGCACAATATAGAACTTTTTAGATATAATCTTGTAAAACAGTAAATAAACGGTGCTAATAATAAACGATTTTAATAACGGGGTAATACGGTTTTTTGCTGTCAAAAACTTTCAATAAGTAGGTAATCATGTTTCGGTTTAAGTATGTACAGCAGTAGACAATATAGTCAAATACCTAACACACGGAAAGGAAAGTTTTGAGTACGAATGTAGATGGTTATAACTAGTTATAAGAGTAGGGGAAGACCAAAGAAACCATGGATGGACTGTGTGAAAGATGACATGGCTAGAAAGGGGGTGACTACCGAGATGACGACTAATAGAGAAGTAGGAAAAACGGGACATGTTGCGCCGACCCTAAATAGATTGGGATATGATATGATTTTTTTTTTGTTTTTTTTTTTTATATTTTGCTTTAAAGGAATTTTAAAAACACAAAATTATCGATATATCCCCTTAATCATTGCAATTTATACCTTATCACAGACACAAAAGAGTCACACGACTCGCGCTCGACGAATGGACTATACCTGTGGATGACCATCAAGATAATACTTTTTTTCCAACGCCTCATCTTGCTTATGCACATGGGTGCCGTCACTGCTTCTGCCAGATTCGACGGTGTATAGGCGATATAGGTGATTGAAAAGCTGAAGTAAAAAAGCATTAAAATTATATGTTGGTGTGATATTAAACAGTTATGCTTATATTTCACTGAGACACCATGGTGACGCAACCATGGTCGCGCTGCTAGCAAAGTATACGCAGCTTAATGGTATCTCACCAGACGTCCAATCAGTTGCGCAACCAAGAAACCAACCATATCAGCAGAGGGGCTCGTAGCTATAAGTAATAAAATCCGCACGGGTCGATCGATCAGGTTAAGCTATGCTTGCCCCGGTCGGTCCGTAGATGGGTAAACATCTTTTCATACCGAGACCCCGGCTCCATGCGTCGGAAAGCACGTTATGCCGTTGGTCCCGGCTGTTATTCTTGGATCTTTGACAGTCGTTACGGGTCGTCAGAAGACTGAAATTCTGATAACCAGTTTTACCAAGGAGTACCGTGTTACCCAGTAACTGGGTGGTGGTGATAGGCAGTCGCTCCTTGTAAAATACTAGTATTAAAAAAAAAAGAAAGAAAGAAAAATATTTTTTAAGTTTCCAGGCAGAGGCTGCTAGAGCCTCGGTAGGTACAATAGTTTCTTTAATACTTAGGTGAGTAACACATTCCCCTACAATATTATCAAATCACATCTTACCTTTTCAAACAAAAATAATTTTACATACCTGTTTAATTCTTAAAGTCGTGTACATGAAAAGAAACTTGATCCAGTAGAACTTATTCTTCTGTTGATAAACACCAAATATCGCTGGCTTTCTTGGTTTGTTTAGTATTCTAAAAAATACCACCAGCCCTACAGGAATAAACAAAGGTAATAGACAGGAACACAACATTTTGCTGACAATTATAATAATTTAACTTCTAAATTAATCGGTCGCGATTATTACTAGCGACTAAATGATCAACTCCATTTAATCAATTACCGTCTGGTTACCTATCTTATCTGATACCTACCGATAATTGTACGATTCCGAACCAACTATAGGATTTTCAATTAAAATTACTCATCCTCGCAGATTAGACGGATCTCTGATAACATAAATACATACCTACTACACTTGAAACTTTAACCCTTAATATCCGATTAGTTAGCAATAAATTATATTATTTAATGATTAGTAATTTTCCGTTTTGGTAAACGTCTCCGGAAAAATTTTGGTGCCTTTATCATACAACTTTGCCCAGTGTCCTTTTATTTTCTAATAAGAAGTAATAAATTAAATTATTTAAGTAGGTATCAAGAAAAGGAATTGACTCTGGGAAAAACAAAAACAAAAATGTGGAGTTAAGTATTTATTCCAAACTTATTTAAAAATAAACTGCTTTAAAATAAAATGCACAATTCATAGTAAATTAAGATTGCTTTCAGATTTTCGTTTAGAAAGTACGTAGACATTTTAATGAAACGCAATATTATAATTATGTTTTACTACTATATTAATTTCACACAGTGAATTAATATACTCAAGAAAAATTGTAGTCAAGATAACTTGGAATACGTTGACATAGGATTGAAAAAAGGATATAATTTAATTTATTATTATTTATTCTGCCGTCGCCAGAAGATGTTTGTGCACACACTCCTCTTTGTTGATGAGATGCGTCGTCTTATTCACGAGTTGCATCAATGAGTTGAGGTTGTTCGACCACTCGTTGAGGCGGTCTGACGCGTCCATGTTCAAACTGGAATTTAAAATAATTATAATTATATTAGAATAATTTACTTACCACAATAACACAGATTTTCTAAAACAATATCGAGAACGGGTCTTATAATGTGTACAAATCGCGAAAGTTTAAAAAGTTTAACACAGTTTTTTTTTTAACTTTGACCAAGCCTGAAATCGCGAAAAAAAAATGAGCAGTTCCCTATATTTTGGCACACATAAATGTAGGAAATAGCTATTTTTTTTTCGCGATTTCATAATATTTGGTACAACGAAAATTTAACCTATCTCTAGAGTGAAAAAATTTTCGCGCGCTCGTTCTGTATTCGTTTAATGCTCCAACTTTTCCATATAAGTCGACAAAGTACGTCCTATTTCTGTATTAATGGTCAATAGATAACCCAGTGTGCTAAAATTTCGAGCTCGCTCTTATATTCTATGTTATTCTAGTTCTCAAAGTTTTCTGCATAGGTACTTTGGCGGGGCGCCCCCATTTAATTTGCCGCCCCGGGCCCCCAATAGCCTTATTCCGCCACTGTCTTATACCAATTTGTTTAGGTTCGGCGGCAGATGTCTTTTTCTTCGGTACATCTCTATTAGTCGTCATCTCGGTAGAAACCCCTTTCTGGCCATATCATCGTTTCTTTGGTCTTCTCATACTCTAGACATCCTCATTTATACTGGAAACGTTCCTCACGACATTTTACTCATTTTTGCAATGTCTATTACTATTACGTCAATTTCTTCCTGCCGTAATGGTATAGTTAATACTCGTAAAACAAGGTTAAGTTAAATCAGGCGGCGAAACTTCAGAGACGTATCTAATAATTATGTATCTAAAGATGATAAAACACAAAGTGAAGTTTAGCTTTGTAAGCAGTCTTTACCTGAAATGCACTACGCCTGCAGGACGGTCGATTTTGGCGCGAACTACGCTGCTAACGACGAGCTGACTGAGCGCCTCTTCCGTCTCGGTCTCACTCAGTCCGAGCAGTTCACTCATTCTCTTCATAGTAATGCGAGTGTAGTACATCGACATTATACGGATATTCTGTAAATAAAAAGGTTATGTTAACAAGTTAGATGAATGTTTTAAAACGAAATGGGAACAGGTACTGGTGTAACAAATTACGCTCAGTTGTTATTGTCACATAATGGTGTTTATTTTTTTATTTTTAATAAGAAAATATAACCACTCAGCAAGTTTTCTCATATTTTCGGCGATTGTTTATGTTAAAACAGTTTGGTAACAACATTGCATTAGCGAGACTCCGTTAAAGGATGATGCCTATTTTCGTACCCCCTTAAGAACAGCCTTTTAAGAACGTTTTTCTGCAGCTACAACAGTTAAGATAGCTTCCCTTACTGCCTCGTCTCGACTTCCACTCTGTATTACTCCGATTGGATCCTTATCCAATCAAGACAGAGGGCATTGGAATTCTCGTACTAAATCTTAATACCTTTGTATATATCATTTATTCCTATTGGAGCGGGTGCCAGCTTCATGGCATCATACTTTCAAAATGGTTAGAAGTTTGAACGCGTATTAAAATCTTCAGATCATTGCATAGCAAAAAAATACCGTCCTGAATAATTTGATTGATGACATTGGTACTTACATGTTCAACAACCCTGTTCTTGAGGTCATTCCAGCGCTCGACGCCCTTCTCCTCGGCTGCGTCGAAATACGGTGTACCTCTGAGCATCTTCTCGTATGTCGTGCATAGGGTGTTCCATCTGATGATTTCTGGGTTGATAAACAGGCCTAGCAACTGTCTGTAAACATAAAAAAATATTTTAAATTGCGGAGATCGTGAGAAAACCAAAGGTCATCAAGGAAGGACAGAGAAGGGCAACAATAAAAGTTTACTCGTATGGGTGTTGAACATTTAAAAATACAATGTTTATTTATTTTTCTTTGTTTGCCTCAATTTCATCAATGTTATTCTTAATGCTTGTCCACTTTGAAATGACGCGCCCCACTATTTAAATTTGTATGCGTACATTACGGTAAATGCGGTAGTGAGGCGCGTCTTTTCAGAGTGGACAAGGTTTACTGTAGTATGATCTGACCAATATTATGTCTGGACTTTAAAAGAAACTGGCCCCTGAGATATAACAGAATACAAAAAAAAAAAAAATATATATAATAAAAAAAAAAGTAAAAGTGATGAAGAAAGAGAGAAAGTGAGTAGAAGTGGTGGGATGAGTGGTGGTGTGTGTGTGAAGTGATGATGGTGAGTGGTGGTGAAGTGGTGGTGGTGTGGTGTGTGTGTGTGTAGTAGTAAAAGTGATTCCAGTATCCTTTTTACAGAATAAACAATTTCATTTCAGTACTTAATGCAAGATGTGGATGTCCCCAAAGAATTTTAGTCAGAAAAGGCCTCCTCCTCCAAGTGGACTTTCAAACATTTCAATTAAAATGACACAAGTCTGTGATCATTAGCATCACACTATATCGACAGGCCCGTAAAAGGCGAGAAATACAAAAAAAAAAAAAACGTAAAAACACCTACTTGTATTCTGGCAGCTTATCCAGATCCTTATCCTCATTGACGCGGTGTGTTAAATCAGCCTGTTCATTGTCATATGGGGCCAGGATCAAGAACACCACACTGCCAACTAGTGCGTCAGAGCCAGCAGTCTGGCCTAGCGCACGGAAGTGACGACAGACTGACAAGTAAGCGGCGTTATGTTGGTCAACCGCTATCATGAGCCGGTAGAACTTCTCTTTCAGTTCCTG
This sequence comes from Cosmia trapezina, assembly GCA_905163495.3. NCBI lineage: Eukaryota > Metazoa > Arthropoda > Insecta > Lepidoptera > Noctuidae > Cosmia > Cosmia trapezina. The sequence continues at coordinate 12,067,186 of LR991030.1, forward strand.
TAAACAGTTTAAATAAAATGTAAATAAATGTTATGTCATTTAATAGCAGATTTACTGATCAGCATTATTTTAGAATCTGTGCTACTATTTTAATTTTTTTTTTTAAATACTAACCAGAGTATTTTCCTCTTCAAAGAATTTAGTGTTGATCTTCTTAGAGATGATGTGTGTGCGGATATAATCCTTGATGTTAAGGCATAGTCTCATTTGCTCCAGGATCAGCTCAACCTTCTCCCGTTTATCCATTGAACCGTACGTCTCAACTTGGAGCTCCTGAATGATCTTTGCCGCTTCAGTCACATTTCCCTCTTCCTCCCTAATCTTCGCCAAGATATGCGTAAGTCTGGCTCTTTCTACTTCAACATAGATTTTGCCCTCAGTTATTGATCTTAATGTTTCAATTAGTTTTATTTTTGTTTCTTTATCTGGTGTTTTGTCTACATAAGTGCAACATTCTTGTACCATTTTCACTACAGCTTGTTTGAGTTGGGACCTAAAGATTAAAATAGATATTAGTTCTAGAGCTTTAAAGATTTTGTTGAACAACACAGAGCAATCTTTTTGATTATCAAAAACTTGCACTCATATTAATGCTTTCTCCTTTCTGCTTTATTTTTTTACTTACCTTCTTTTAGACAGAAGAATTACTTGGTCATTAAGTGCAGACCAATTTTTCACTTCATAACAAATCTGCACAATAGCTACTAAGATCCTTGCAGTGGAAGGCATGTCAGCCCCCTATAACATTAAAAAAACTGATTTATATTCATAATAATAAAGGATAAATAAATAAGGCACAATAAAAGGACAAAACAACAAGAAAAAGGAATCTCAACTAAGATACTGAATTTGACATGATTGTCAAGCTGATGTTAAATGTAGTTGATTTGCAAGTAGCACAATCACCACACAGTAATGATTTTTGATGTGAAAACATCTTTCCTCTCACTTTCCTGCAATCAGTGGCAAGTGATTTCGTGAAAAGGGACAGAAGTGAAAATAGTTTTCTGAAAGTTTTGAGTGACGGATTGAAATGTTCCCATATATTTGAATGTTGCTTATTTGATATAGAACTAGAAAGTACTTTTACCAAGGTGAGATGTCAGATGTTACACATCATTATGCTACCACTGTAAGGCTTGCTGGTTTTTTTTTTTTATGAAACAACAATTCTTTTACAGTCACTTGAATGTTAAATTAAGGCATTTACCCCAACCTATCCTTGGTAGATATGATTAATGTAAAATAGCCACATAGCTGTGTGTAAAAGTTATTAGTTGCCCTACTAATAATTTTTACACACAGTTATCAGAAAACAAAATCTTACAGTTCTAGTTTGTTTTTCTAAGGCCAATAGTTGGTCAATGGCTTCTTGAACTTTGCCTTTGGATGCCCATGACTTCATCAATGGTATCTTTTCATCACAGGTGGTACTGTAGTCAACCTAAAACACAAAAATATATTTTTTTTTGTAGTGATTATTTTTATATTACAACCTGAATATGCATTATGCATTTTTTTTTTTTTTAATAAGTTTTACCACACATCAGCAACTTGGATGAGTAGTTGGGTAGCCCAATTATCAACCCTTTGATAGTTGTCAAGGAAAGCACCAACCATCTCTTTGTGGTAGAATTATGTTTATAAACGTATTATGTTCCTGGAGTTGTACTTACTTCCATTTTAACAATTTTTCCGCTGGCATCACGACTTGTGATATCGCCGTTCGTCGACATTGTTACAAAACTGAAACAGATAGACGGTCTTCAATGGAAAGACAAACTTGGCAAAAAATATAGTCGATCAATTGATGGGTGAATTACTTTATAAGTCTGGGCTAGTAACTGAGAGTATATTCAGTAAACAATGAAAAGCTTTTTAATTCCGACCAAAATGCTCGGTAATGCAAACTCACGATTATGACAATGACAGATAAATCACGGACAATGACTAAACTTGTTGACTTGACAGTTTATGGTTAGCTTTTACTTTAACTAAAGCTTGAAATATGGCCTTTTAAGCATAGTAACATTTTTAGCTGTATTTAAGAATCATCAATAAAGATTCTGTGACGTCACATTGTAGCCTGATATCGGTACCGAGTATTGATATAATTATCGATATTTTATACTGATACTCAAATTACTGATATAAAATATCAGTATTTATACAAGATATCGATACGGTTATCGGTATTTTCTTAATACCGATAACAGTATCGATATCTGGTCGACACCGATACTAAAATACCGAGTTATTACCAATTACCTGCGGCCGCGTTATCTTTTCGATTTCTTTTGCCCCCTGGCCCGTCTAGTAACGGTCGTGCGTGTGGTACATACGTGAATTTTGGTTTCTAGTGATTGGTATATAAATAAATAAATAAATATCCTTGGACATTTCACACAACGCCATCTAGTCCCAAGCTAAGCAACCTAATGCTTGTGTTATGGTAACGAGATGGCTGATAAACTACTTATATACATTTTTTTTTGTAAATACATACATATTATAGATAGAAAAACACCCAGACTCGGTACAAATACTTGTAGGTGGTACAAATATTTGTTCCGTGCGGGAATCGAACCCGCGACATGCTACGCAGCAGTCAATCGCTCAACCACTGCGCCAACCGTGTCGTCGACATATCAATATTGCTGGTTTGTTTTTTTTTACCTTTAAGTTTATTTTTTCGTTTGCTGCGGCTGTCGGCTACATATCCAGCTTTACATTTCCTGATAATATCAGTACTGAGTGTCGATATAATTATCGATAAATATTTTATACTGATACTCAAATTACTGATACAAAATATCGGTATCAATTCCAGTTATCGCTTCTGTTATCGGTATTTTCTTTAAAATATCGGTATGTTTCGGATATCGATATCAGTCCCTGCTTGTTACTAAGTACGGTGAGGCCAAATGAGGCTCACTTTTCTTAGTATGTACACTTGTAACTCATACATGATTAAATAGCGTTTCCATGACAGTCAAGTGTAGTCACTGCGTCATTATGTGTCAGAGCTATCAAAACGTAGGGCGATCTCTAAATTAGTAATTCCATGGGTGATTGTAACGATTTAAATCTTTGCCACTGCCAACATTTTCATGACAGCCGTCACTGCGGCCGTTAGTGGTGACCACCGCTCTTCTAGGAAACCGTCGCTTTACGCAATTACACCACTGTATGGCCATGACGTGCGAACAGAAATGTTTGAAAATTACGCGCTATCTCGCTCAGGCCCGTCGCGAAAGGCGCCCGCCTTAGTCACTGCACTATGGACACAAGCGGCGGTTTCATATGTTTGATATTTCGCGCCCGTCGTCGCTACCGCGCTAGGCCGGCAGTATGGATGCACACCAGGGCAAAGGCCTCTTCTCATACATAGAAGGCACGAGCATTGATCACCACGCTTGCTCAAGACGGGTTGGCGATTTCAGACTTGTAAAGGTGTCATAGGGTTTGTCGAGAAAACATCAAGTTTGACAGAACATTGTATGGCAGCGCTGTCAGAAAACACGAAAAGCGTTGAGCTGTCATAAAATTACTCACGCGAGAGTCGCGTGTGTCATGTTAGACCTGCAGATTACAGTCGTTGCGTGATAATCATCATAATTTTTTTTTTTTTAATTAGACCTGAAAAGCCTTGAATCCTTACTTGAATCCAAGCTCACTCATTCAATCATTCATTAAGTTGACTCATTCTCTCTGGTTCGTTTCTGATAAATTCTTTTTCATTCTTGTTACTTCATTCCTTCATTCGTTCGTTCCATTGATCAGTGCTGCCAGATTGTATAATTGGATACACAATCTGTATAATGGGGTTGGCTCCTTAAAACTTTTGGCAGATGACGCTAGCATAGCTTTCACCTGTCACATTTGTTTACTCAATTTGTGTGTTCGGTTTTGTAATTTTTTTCATCAAAATACCAGGATGGATGTTAAGATAAACATGTACTCAACATGAAGAATAAGCGAGCTAAAGGCTGAACTGAAAAAAACGAGGTGCTTCTTTACAAGGACTTCCTTGTAAAGAAGCACCTCGTTGTTTTCAGTTCAGAGTATACCTTTCAATAAGGTCTGCTTTACTTAAAGCAGACCTTATTGAAAGGTATACTCTTAAAATTATACATCAAGCTATTTTGTTTATGAAATGGTTTTGTTTGTAGGAAGTATACATTTCATAATACTTTTCGCCAATTATACAATATACTACAAAAAGCCGAATTAAACCACTTTTTTTATTACTTTTTTTAACATTTTATTTTTAATTCTACAGCTATCGGAAATTGGTGTGGTCCTATTTCTTTGCAATAAGGCACTTCACATTTCTTAGGCATTTTGTAAAATCTTAAACAAACTGTTATATATAATGAGGTTGCATATGCTCGACCTCTAGAAGAATAAAAAGCTATTGTCATTTTTATGTGTCATGAAGTGTCTACGTAAAACAACAGATATTGTCGTATGTAAAATATTAATTAAATAAATGTTTCAGTAAAATAGTAGTCGTTATATAATAGGTTATGGGCCCAGGCAGCAAGCCAGGGGGTATAGAATAAACGTGAGTAAAAATGAATATTCATATTGAACCACTCAAAAGGGAAAACTATGACACATGGCGGATACACGCAAAAGCCCTTCTAATAAAAAAAAGGCTTATGGAATTACGTTTCGCAAAGTATAAAAAAGCCGACTAGTGAAGGTGACGACCTAAATAAATATTTAGAAAAAGATATCTTGGCGCTAGCAGAATTATTTCTGATAATTTCACCCAACGAATTAAAACAAGTGAAGAACTGCCAAACAAGCAAAGATGTCTGGGACACACTTGAGGGAATTTTCTATAGCAAAGGTCCTGCACGGAAGGCAAGTTTTTTGAAAGAATTGATTTTAAGAAAAATGAAAGAAGGAGATAATATTGTAGACCACTTGAACAAGTTTATGGACATCGTCGATAAGCTTGCAGATATGGAAATAGAAATTAATAAAGATCTACTAAGCATTATGATGCTCTATAGTTTGTCTCAATCTTTTGAAAACTTTCGGATTGCTATAGAATCCAGGGATAATCTACCAGATCCCGAAAACTTGAAAATAAAAATTATTGAAGAAGCTGAAGCAAGAAGAAATATGGTTAGTACAAGTGAACAAAATTCTGAACAAGAAGCGCTGTATAGTAGACAGCGCAGAAGAAACAAAAATTTTACTGTTGAATGTTATATATGTAAAAAGAAACGACATAAAGCTAATGAATGCTGGTCAAAAGTAGTAAAAGATAATAAAAATATTTCAAATCTATATTGTTCTGAAGAAACGTGTCTAAATACAAATGATAGTAAAGAAAAACTAAATAAGTGGTGTCTTGACAGTGGTTGCACGTCACATATGACACATGAGTTAGAAAGATTCCGAAATCTTGATAAAGATGACAGCAAATCCTTAAAGTTAGCATCAGAGAACTGTACCGCACAAATTGAAGGCCGTGGCTCAGCAAAACTTAACATCAAGGAAAGACCTGATCTTCAACTGACCGAAGCTTTATATGTACCATCACTAACTACAAACCTAATGTCAGTAGGAAAAATTACAGACAAGGGTGCAACAGTTTTATTTAAGCAGAAAAACGCAACTATAAAGTATAATGGTCAAATACTATTAAGAGCAGAAAGAAGTGAAGATGGTTTATATTATGTTAAAGAAAATATACAAGAAAAAGCTAGATTCTGCGAAGCAAATAAAATGCAGGAATGGCATAGAAAACTAGCTCATCTTAATGAGGGCCAAATGCGAATAGCTCTAGATAAAAAGAACATGGAAGGATTGGAATTTAATAAAAATGACACAGTTAAAGACTGCGAAGTGTGTGCTAAAGGCAAAGCAACAAAACTACCATTTAATACACCCAAAAATGAAGAAAGAACAAATGAAAAACTACAAATAGTGCATACAGATGTATGTGGTCCCATGAGACAATTATCGAAAGCCGGTTCTAAGTACTTCATCACATTTACGGATGATTATTCAAGATATACACGAGTATATACAATGAAAACTAAGGATGAAGCCCTATCAAAATTTAAAGAATTTAAAAACGAGGCAGAAAGGTTTACCAAACAAAAGATACTTTGTTTACAAAGTGACAATGGGACGGAATACTTAAACCATGAGTTTGACAAATACCTAAAAGACAACGGCATCAAAAGAAGGCTATCTGCACCATATACACCTGAACAGATCGGGTTGGCAGAGAGAAAAAATAGAACATTACTAGATAAAGCTAGATGTATGTTAATTGACGCTAATATGAAAGAAGTTTTTTGGGCCGAAGCCATTAATACAGCTAACTACTTGGCAAACCGTAGTCCTTGCAGCAGTATTAATAATGTGACTCCATTTGAAAAGTGGGTAAATAGAGTTCCATCTGTAAGGCATTTTCACATATTTGGGACTAAGGCGTTCGTTCTAAAAAAGGGAAAACGAAACGGAAAATTTGAAGCCAGATCGACTGCTGGTATATTTGTAGGGTATTCGGAAAATCACAAAGCGTACCGTATCTTTAATCCAAAATCAGACAAGGTGATGATAAGTAGAGATGTCAAAGTACTGGATAAAATGTTCTACGAAAATGAGACAAAAGAAGAACGAAAAGAAGATGTAGTTGATAACAATGAAATAGAAGTTGTACTTTTTCCAGAAGAAGAAAATGAAGACTCGAATGGACATGAAATTAATGAATCAGAAAAAGAACTAGACGTTAATGATATATTTGTTGATGCAACTACAGAAACAGACGAAATAAATAATGAAGACATGCAAGAAATGTGTACAGATAATGAAATTGAAGCGACTACTTCAGATAATGAAAAGCGACAGAGAAAACCACCAGTTTGGCAGAAGGATTATGAGATGGATGCTGAACAATCATTCCTCTGTGATATAGATGAGAATAGTGATGAATGGGAAGACGCAATACTAAGCGAAATTGAATCTCACCTAAAAAATAATACTTGGAAAGTTGTACACAAGAATGAAAGTAAAAATTTGATTGATAATAAAATGATTCTAAAGTACAAATACAATGCACTTGGAGAAATAGACAGACGAAAGGCGCGACTAGTAGCTCGTGGGTTCAACCAGAGAGAAGGAATTGACTATAATGAAACATTTGCACCAGTAGCAAAAATGAGTACAATAAGACTATTGATTGCATATGCGATAGAAAATAATATGAAACTAAGTCAGCTGGATGTCTGTACAGCATTTTTAAATGGTGATATAGACGAACAAATTTATATGAAGAAGCCAAAAAATCTGGATAAATATTTAAAAATGATTGTATCACACGGAAAAGACAAAGAGTTGATGAGAAAGGCAAGAGAAATGCTAATGGATATAAATAAATATAAAAATGATGGAATATGTCAACTAAAGAAAGCTATATACGGATTGAAACAGGCAGGAAGACAGTGGTATTTAAAATTGCACAGAAAATTATTGGAAATTGGTTTTAGAAATGCCACAGCGGATCCTTGTTTGTACATATTTGAAAAAGGTGGCGAAAAACTGTTTGCCAACATCTATGTTGATGATTTGATTCTGGCATACAAATCGGAAAATTTATTGAAGGAAGTCAAATCTAAATTGGAAAAAGCATTTGATTTGAGAGATATGGGTTCTCTTCATCATTGCTTGGGTATACGATTCACCCATGTAGGGGGAGAGATAACGCTATCCCAAGAAACATATGTTGATAATTTGATAGAAAGGTTCAACATGGGAGAATGTAAACCCGTGTCTACACCAATGGAGGCAGCTCTGAAGTTAGAGAAAAATGAGAATGGAGATGAGAAGGACAAGTTTCCTTATCAAAAACTGATTGGTTCATTGATGTACTTAGCCATTGCAACAAGACCAGACATAATGTTTGCAGTAAGCTACTTAAGCCAGTACAATAACTGTTATGACCAAAGTCACTGGCAAGCAGCAAAACGAGTTATACGTTACCTAAAAGGAACGAAAAATGTAAGTTTAATATACAAGAAGACAGGAACGTTACCGGTACTTGCGGGCATGGCTGATGCAGACTGGGCTGCATGCACTATCGATCGCCGATCATATACAGGCTATATTTTCAAGTATGGTGGTTGTCTTATTAGTTACGAGACAAAGAAACAGAGAGTGGTGGCATTGTCAACAGCTGAGGCCGAATATATGGCAATGACAGAAGCGACGAAGGAAGCTCTGCATTTGAAACACTTGCTAGAAGACATTGGAGTGCCACAGCAATCAGTCCTAATTTATAATGATAATATGGCTGCTCAAAAATTAGCGAACAATATGATAACAGGGAAAAGATCAAAACATATTAGCATAAAGGAACATTTTATAAGAGATTGTGTCCAAAAGAAGTTAGTGACAATTCGCTACAAGGACACAGAAAATATGGAGGCAGATATTTTAACAAAGGCGCTGCCACAGCCAAGGTTGTTAAAATTGCTGAAAATGATGGGAATGAGAGTCACTCAGTAGACCTAAAGATCCTCTTCGTGAGGGGGAGTGTTATATATAATGAGGTTGCATATGCTCGACCTCTAGAAGAATAAAAAGCTATTGTCATTTTTATGTGTCATGAAGTGTCTACGTAAAACAACAGATATTGTCGTATGTAAAATATTAATTAAATAAATGTTTCAGTAAAATAGTAGTCGTTATATAATATTATACACAATCTGTATAATGGGGTTGGCTCCTTAAAACTTTTGGCAGATGACGCTAGCATAGCTTTCACCTGTCACATTTGTTTACTCAATTTGTGTGTTCGGTTTTGTAATTTTTTTCATCAAAATACCAGGATGGATGTTAAGATAAACATGTACTCAACATGAAGAATAAGCGAGCTAAAGGCTGAACTGAAAAAAACGAGGTGCTTCTTTACAAGGACTTCCTTGTAAAGAAGCACCTCGTTGTTTTCAGTTCAGAGTATACCTTTCAATAAGGTCTGCTTTACTTAAAGCAGACCTTATTGAAAGGTATACTCTTAAAATTATACATCAAGCTATTTTGTTTATGAAATGGTTTTGTTTGTAGGAAGTATACATTTCATAATACTTTTCGCCAATTATACAATATACTACAAAAAGCCGAATTAAACCACTTTTTTTATTACTTTTTTTAACATTTTATTTTTAATTCTACAGCTATCGGAAATTGGTGTGGTCCTATTTCTTTGCAATAAGGCACTTCACATTTCTTAGGCATTTTGTAAAATCTTAAACAAACAAATACTTTATACAAATGAATATCATTTTGGTTAAAGCTATGCTAGCGCCACTTTGACAGTAGCCAACCCCATTTAGTTAACTAAGAATAACATTTCCTACAAGATACAGGAGACTTCGAAATCTTTCTAATAAACAATTTTATGTAACGGTTGCTTTTCGGTATTTCATGCCATATTTCCTTAAAAACTCGTAGCTTACCATTATTTTACAAGTATACCGTACAGCAGGGGTTCTTAAACTTTTAAGGGTACGGGTTTATGTTTGTTTCAGTGTACGCTCGGCTACAGAACAAGCTATAGATTTCCAGTATAAGCTGATCTCGCATTGTGTAGGATTTCCTTACAATGAGAGGTCAGTATATAATTCGTGAACACTAAGTAGTATATTTTTTTGTTCTGTGAATGTTTACTCATAACACATCTGACATTGGCAGAATAATGTCAACAAAAAATCAGTCTCTGCCTAGCCTTTTCCCAACTATGTTGGGGTCAGCTTCCAGATTCTCTGTCTACGGCTTCCAACCTAACCGGATGCAGCTGAATACCAGTATTTTACATGGAGCGACTGCCTATCTGACCTCCACAACCCAAGAATAATGTCAACGACACCAAAAAAAAATATATTATCAGATTTGATTTTGTATAACTTCGGATTCGGTCGGTATAATTTAAGTAGACTCTACTGCTCTACTGGCAACTGGCAACCCTGCCTGCTTGCTTGCTATTGATAAAGATAAGTTGGTAGCTACTTATGGCGTTGTAGGAGTCGATTGATTTATTTTTACATTTTACATGTAATAGTTTTACTTCATGACGCTAATCTCATGAGATTTCAGCATTTAATTTACTTATTTAACTGTAGGGATCGTGTAATGCTCGTTGTGAGTCTTCGGTGATAGCGAATAGTTCTTTGTTTTCTTGCCCAACATATGTTGGACTACTTTTGTTCGTTGCAGATTACGCGTAACAAATTTGTGTATACGCGCACCATGATTTCATCAACAAATTGTGATAACTTTGGTCCAAACCGTTGCAAGGGAACTAGAAGTCATTCGGCTCAAGGTCTGGCGAGTTCCGTGTCTAGTCCAGCGATGAAGATACCGTTACCACCCCGTCCATGGATCACAGGTAAAATGTTGTATAATAATTTTAATATTACCACGACATTTTGCATTATTAATTTCTTTCTGTGCACACACTTGATAGCCTATTTATGTCGTTATAGAGAGCTGTATCTACGCGGAAGATGTTTGTTGTGTTTGTGTTCACTATGCAAATTCATTGGGATTCAATTATTATGTATGTGAAAGTTAGTGTGCAGTTGTATTAGGGCTTCGGAGTTGACGGGTATATTTCCGTTTTTAGTTGAGAAATATAATAGTTGTTTTGAAGTTATGTTTAAGTTGGTTAATCACATGCATACATAAAGATCTAATATCCCCTATGTTTGTTAGTGTATTCTATTATTTTTATACATTTATCTTCATCACGTTTCCTGCGCGCGTTTGAATAATTTATGATTATATCTATTACCTCTTCATTGTAACAATTAAGTTCCTTGCAGGCTTTCTAGCCTTGCATAGGACATTATTTACTAAAAAACCAACTAGGTAAATAATTCATTACCAGTATCTCTATCTCTATCTCCTCTGTGGGTGTTATTCTTCTAACGAAAATAATATTATTGAAATAGGTCATTGAGTTCACATGTACTTAAAAAAGTTATATGAAAATCAAATACACATTGCTGTTACTACTATTATGAACTTTAAAAGTATGCTGGCTAAGTTCATATTTGCATGCAAAACATTCATGGTTATGCAAGTATGACTAAAAAAATAGATTCCTGATCACAAGTTATTAAAATTCTGATCAACTTTTACTATTCATTTACATAATATCTTTATTTTATTAACAAAAATGTACAGATGCAGATTTATGCCTATATGAAGAAGCATGTTATTTAGTTGTTAGTGTGCATTTTATTCAGTTACTAGTAACCTGCTTTGCAAGTTTTTAACGACTTGACAAAACATTGTTTATTTATTACATTTAAGTGTGTAAGTTTAATAAATAAATATTTATTATTATACGCTTAAACCTTCCAGTATAAATTATGTAAATTAAGGTGAAAACTGGAATAAAATCTGTTGCTTAGTTAAGAACAATGCAGTCTTACAAACGGACACGAAAAACGACTTTACTTTTTTAATTAAAATATGTATAATAAGTATAGATTATTTATTCATTCATTGTGATAAATAATTATTAATCACAATGAATACTATAATAATATATACTTATGCATATATTTTCATTTTTAGGGTTCCATACCAAAATGTAAAAAAGGAATGCTTATGGTGTGACTCAGTCTGTCTGTCTGTCACAAAAATTCAAAGTGAGGCTAAGTGGGGTATCATATGAAAGAGCGCTGTTTGGACATTCTCAAACATTTTTTTTCTATTTTTTAGGCCGCATAGTTTTCGACTTTTGATGAAAAATGTAAAAAAAAATACCCTTCCCCCCCTTATTTCCGAAGTTTGCAAAGCGAAAAATCTGAAATTATTCTATATGATAGAAGTTTATTTAAAGATTACAGGAAAAATAAAACGATGTCTCTAAATAGCACACTTTTTCAGAAATCGGAACGGAACCCTCGGTGCGCGAGTCCGACTCGCTCTTGACCGGTTTTTTTGTTTAGTGTTATAGATAGTGCAATCCACGAAGACTCGCCCCACTACTCCTCCTAACCGTTGCACACATGTACTGTAAACGGTTAGGAGCAGTAGTGGGGTGCGTCTTCGTGGATTGCACTATCTATACGTTGTGATTAAGTACCGCACTAGCTTAGTCACTTGTAGGCAAAGTAAGTTCATTCAACAAAATTTTTGCAAGCTAACATTACATTATTATGGCCAGAGATCGCACAAGACAGGCAGGTTTGGAAGGAAAAAGGGGAGGCCTTTGCCCAGCAGTGGGACTCCATGTAGGCTAAAAAAAACCATTATTTTAAATGAACTTATTAGGTATTAAGGAAAAACTGTCTCCCTGAATTTTATTGCGAACAAAGTTATGGTATTAAAAAATATTATTAAATATATGAAATGCCTTAAGCAATAGTATGCTGAGTCATCTACAGTTTGTATTCTCTAATGTTGTAATTTATAATATTATTGCAATTTTATTTTATTGGATCTTTGACAGTTGTTATGGGTCGTCAGAAGCCCGAAAGTCTGACAACCAGTCTTACCAAGGGGTATCATATTACCCAGTTACTGGGTTGTGGAGGTCAGACAGGCAGTCGCTCCATGTAAAATACTGGTATTCAGCTGCATCCGGTTAGACTGGATGCCGACCCCAACATAGTTGGGAAAAGGCTAGGCAGATTGATATTGCAATTTTATTTCAAGTTGTTTTTTCTACATTCATTCATTTATCAACTATTGATAATATTTGGTTATTATTATGCAATCTTAATCAGATACTACTCGAATTACACATACACATTGGATTTCCTGCCAATTAATGGGAGAAGGCTCTTATTGGGCTTCAATATTCATATTTCCATTGAGTTCTTGGGCTATGGGGTATATCAAAATAGTGCATCTTCAGTCTTCAGTATAACTGACTGGCTAATATTAAAAAAGTTAAAGCTGTGACTCCTACCGCCAGATTATCAACTTAGGAACAACGTCACCAACTAATGTGCTAAGTGCTAGCTAAACTTGTGCTTACACTTCATTAAGTCCGATCAAGGCACTAAATGCAACATTCACTAACTCCATTCATTTCTTTTTACACAACTGCCCAAAAAGGAGTGTAATGTATTCAGGGTTGATGTATGTATATGTCACAGGTTTATGACAAAATCAGGTTTTTGATCAAAAACTTAGGCTTTTGGTCAAGAACCGGAAGAAGACTGTCGACGTCAGGGGCACCCCGAGGTTCGGTTAGGTTAGGTTCCTTTAAACCCTGTAGCGGGGCTCCGTCAACCGGTTCTTGATCAAAAGCCTAGGTTTTTTATCAAAAACCTGATTTTGTCATAAACCTGCGACATATACATCATCCCGAGTGACATAGGATTAATTTTTTTTGAAAAAAAAAATCAATATGGCGGCAGTATGGCTCCATTTTGAAATGTGAAAAAAATTTTTTTTCTTCAATTCTTACAATATGGGTATGGGTAATTGAAGGCCTTGAACAGCACATTCCAAAAAATATAATTTATTGGCATCAACCATGTTTCATAAATGTTTGGTCCAAATGTGAAAGTGCGGGGCAAACAAAAATTGTGCTACATTCTATTAGAATTTGTCAGACTGAGCATTTAATCAGGCTTTAGTAAGACTGCGAATGTCTATATTGTCACTAAAATGTATAAATAATAAATAAATAATTAAAAAACACGACTGCCCTGCCAAAAAACAAACTAAAAAGTAAAAAACAAGTCATATTCTCTCTCAGAAGAACAAGTTGTTCTTCTGAGTATTCTCTGACTAAACAGATAAATAAAATTGTCATTGCAGTTGGGGGACGATTCTGTGGAACACTTTTTAATCTAAGAGGTCCCCCAACTGCAATGACAATTTTATTTTTTCATAGTATGTACTATCTTTTGTCTTATTGTCATATCATTCAGAAGGGCATTTATTTTATCTATTAATTTCATTATGACAGTTCTGCAACACTTGCATCGGAGTTATCAGTTATCCAATTTAAGGCAGTAGGATGTGCAAATTATTTTGTTATTGTCAGTGCACTTTGTCCCCTTACCAGAGCAGCCACAGCATAAGTCAGTTCTCTGCATGCATTTATTTAATTGGAAACTAAATCTTGTATTAAAAATGTCGTAATCTGTTGGTACTCAGATGCTGAAGACGATTCATCAGATGACATAGATGGTGTTATACGAGAAGAGGGTATGATTCCCATGGAAAGAACCAGAATGAGGTCGCGGTACCGTCACCACAAACAAAGACAGACAAACATACCAATCGGTATATTTTGGGATATTGAAAATTGCCAGGTAACTTTTTTTTTCAATAATTTCTATAAAAGTATACAAACAAAAAGCTGGGTGAATACAAAAAAAAAATCTATGTCTCTATGCACCTCTATTTGGTATCTACAGTCAGTCATCAATTTACGATATCTTAGGTCAAATGGCCTGTTTCATTTAGGTAGGTAGGTAATTCATCATCATCTTTTTTTTGTAGTACAAACTTTTTTTTTATAAATACTACAATTTCAGATACCGCGAGGATGTTCCGCCATAGAGCTGGTGGCTGCTATTCGAGCTAAGTTCGTGAGGGATGGAAGAAGAGAAGCTGACTTTGTAGTTGTTTGTGATGTCAGGAAGGAGACAACCTCAAGACTTTTAGAACTTAATGATGCTCAAGTAAGTAGTCCATTATTTAACTATGTGAAGCTACAATACCTGGATACCATAATCATTAGCTTCAGAAAATTACACATAGGAATGAATTACAGAGACAACACTTTACATAATACAAACTTTTCATAAAACTTGATGAGGTTTGTTAATGGCCAGGTATTGTTGACGAATTCACTCAGATTCTTGTTAATTGGCTCATTACATTAAAATGCACTCGTAAATCTTGCGTTGTTCTAAGAAGTTAAAGTCCATAATTATCTACTTAGTAAACATTTACATAAAGATTATCAAACATGTTTTATTAATTAGTGCATTTGGACTTTAACACCATAGTTTTGATAGCAGGAAAAAATATGTAGAAAATCCATAAAAATGCTCAATCAATATTCTTACTATCTTGCTACTTGTGGTTAGTAAGGGTTTATTTTTTTTATTCAACAGGTGAGCTTAATACATGTGTGTAGGACACAAAAGAACGCGTCGGATGACAAACTTAGGCAATGCATGAGGAGGTTTGGTGACCTCCACTCATCACCTGCCGCCATATTATTGATCTCAGGAGATATTGACTTTGCTGCTGATTTGACTGACTTCAGATATAGGTATGAATTTTAAAACTCTTGATGCATAATACTAGGTACTTAATATGCTGTACAATTTTACGACCATAATTCGATATAAAATGTAACCAACATTTATAATACCTACTTACACTAAAATTCCCTTAGATAGCTAAATAGAAAAATCATTTAAACTAAAACAGAAAGATTTAATATCATTTTTGTAATATTTTTTTTTGTCTAAATGGTTTTTCCATTTAAATATTTACCCACAAATTCCCGTATTATTCATCAGGAAAAACATGGAAGTGATATTGGTGCACAAAAAGAACACATCTGCAGCTTTAATTGCGTGTGCCTCCGCTCACTATTGCTTTGACGAGATTGCCTCTACTCTTCCCAGAAAGGTAAAAAACCCTGTTCTAATTAATTGTCAACACATTGTGTATTCAGTGAACTTGGAGTTGTGATAAGCTATCGAAAAGATTGTGATTCTACGATGTCAATACCATTTGTTTTATTGAATTGTATCTGGTAAAAATCCATGTAAATGAGATTTAGTGTGCCAGCCACCAAACTGCACTGGGCCAGCGTGGAAGATTAGGGCCATCTCGCAGGGGAAAAGCCTGAGTCCTAGCAAGGGGAACATTATAGGCTTATTATGTTTGTATGTATTATATAATTTAGGCCCCTAGGAGGCTTAAGGTGGATCTGCAATTTGTAGCCCGCGAAAATCAAATTTTCTTGGGTTTTTTTGCAATTTGCAGGTCTGATAGGTAGTGTTGTAGACTTGTAGTAGATTTTTACAGAATTTTCAAATTATTTAAACAAAGTTTTATTGTAACATGACATGCCATTGTTTGATATTGATGATAAAGAATAATCCTGTTTTACATATGTAATGCTGACTAGATATGATTCGGTCGTGCATAATAAATGCTTATCGGTCAGTTTAATAACAAACAGCTTCCTTGGAAGTATCTATTTCAATTCACTAGAAGCAGAATCTCTGATTCAGATGTTTTTGTAGTGACAGCACAATTATCTGCTGTAGTTGTTTAAAATGAAAGTCAAACGTTTCTCTAATTGAACTTATAAAAATAGAGTGCAAAATGGCTGTTAATTGCTTACTTTTGTTTGTTTGGCAACAAAACAAAAGCGATTTACATAAAACACAATGTCACACTTTGTTGTGGGAACCACATTATTTACACATTGTGTAAAAAATACATCACTTTTTAAATGAAAATTGTTCACGAATTATCTTATATACAGGGTGGAATTTTGTAATGCCACCTGAAGGGAAAGTACTCTTAATACTGTAGATAGAAAATTTTACTCAAAGAAAACATTTGACGACACGGTTGGCGCAGTGGTTGAGCGATTGACTGCTGCGCCGCATGTCGCGGGTTCGATTCCCGCACGGAACAAATATTTGTACGACATACTAGTATTTGTTCCGAGTCTGGGTGTTTTTCTATCTATAATATGTATGTATTTACAAAAAAAAAAATAGAAAAATGTATATAAGTAGTTTATCAGCCATCTCGTTACCATAACACAAGCATTAGGTTGCTTAGCTTGGGAATAGATGGCGTTGTGTGAAATGTCCAAGGATATTTATTTATTTATTTATTCCTTTATTTTTTAATATAAAGAAAACTACATTCAAAGATTTTCGAAAATTCGTTTGCCACACCCGGGAATCGAACCGACTAAAATCTGTAAAAATTACACCCTGTACTTTTATTGCATTGATCGTTAGGGTCAAATAAGGATGAAATCTCTCTAACAAACTTGATAAATTAAATGATAGGAGAACCTTGAAATCTTCAATTTTAATATTTTAATATTTTTTAAATCTTAAATTTCAAGCAAATTTTTGAAAATCTTTGAATGCAGTTTTCTTTCTATTCAAAAATAAAGGAATGTTTTCTTTGAGTAAAATTTTCTATCTACAGTATTAAGAGTACTTTCTCTTCAGGTGGCATTACAAAATTCCACCCTGTATATATATATAAATAAAAAGAGATGTCCTGACTGACTGATTGACTGACTTATCAACGCCCAGCACAAACCCATGGGCCTAGAAAGCTGAAATTTTGCACAGAGGTTCCTTTTATAATGTAGACAAGGAATAAGGAAGGATTTTTGTTCCCGTGGGATATTTTCCGACATCCATGCGAGCGAAGCCGCGGGCAAAAGCTAGTCACAAATAATACACTATCTTTCTATCTAGTTTAACGTAATGAAGATCCTTATTGATTTCATCATCATCATTCACAGCCCGAATTCACCCACTGTTGAGCATAGGCCTGTCTTATTGATTTACTACATATGTATAGCACCTTACTACAAATAATTTAATTAATATGATTCAGATATCAAAAAGCGAAGAAGATACACCTACATGTGAGGTAGAGGTGTTGAACCTGCCCATCCACCAACCGGCCGAGCTCGTGTCGATTCGACTCCGCCATCTTGCCAAGAAGAGCGGCGGTCGGGTGGTCTCGGTTACTGCGCCTACGGCGGTACTTAAGTTCACTACGCCTGACCATGCTTCGAGGTAAGGAATACACGTTGTTTTCAAAATTGGTGCTGTCCAGTTCGTTTATTTTGGTCTATCACATAGTCTATGATATGTAATAGATATGTGTCATCATCCTACTCATTTATTTAGGGCTGGCTCAGCATATCTTCCTCTTCTATACATCTCTAATAATAGCCATCATCTCAGTAAGGGGGAAAGGGGATGGCCCTTTCTAGCTATCATCTTTCACACAATCCATCCATTGTTTCTGATGAACCTTTGCTAATAGCTATAATCATTGTTTATGATTTTAATTAGATTATGCTAACAGTTTTTAAGTTTTTCGTCGCGAAATCCTGGCCTGCCAGCTCCTTTTATCATATAGTACAAGGCACAGGCCAGATCTCTAATCCCTATATAAATAAAAATTTAATGCTGTTCGTTGGTAAGCGCAACGTGGGAGCGGCTAGAACGATTTGCACATTTTCTGTTTTAAAATGTTCGTAATAGTCTGACTTAGGTTTTTATGGAAAGATAAATTGGAATAGTTGCCCGGAAAATTAAAAAAAAAAGCAAAAAAAACTTAAGGTGCTCTTTTCTATGTGATTTTTGTCTGAACTCAAGACCATATTGAAATTTGACAGGACATATGGCTCGGCTAGCTCTTGAATAAATAAAAAAATGTGATTTATCAACTTCTCCATAATTAGCATAACAACCTACGATATAAAGCATGCATTTCAAGGCCCACTTTTCTCAAATAAAACATTGTGGGCGTGCTCTGCAATGCTAGATGTCCCCTCTATAAATTGCGTCTCAGGTTTCGCGAATAGACATGCGATGCAATTTAGCGAAACTGAGCCATGACCGATACCTATGTAATTACGCCTTCTCCCCTCTGCATGATGGATAGTAAACACGGGTCAGTCTCAATGGCTATAATATATATCCATTCCTTTTTCGCGTATGATCTAGTTTGAAGCAGCGTTTCTAAGCGGCACTGAAAGTAGGTATAACGTGCATCAACGTTGCATTGTTGCCAGGAAAATTGAAGGGGAGCATAGGCCGGCCTTAATAATAAACTAATATGCAGGTTATAATATGAATTGTGGAAACGACAGCAGGCAAATACCAGCTGTTAGCGCATTCACCGCAACCAATGTCGACACCGATACCATACTTAAATGTGTAATTTTAAACATTGCTTATTTTGTACATCCATGCAGAAATATTGCATGAACAGTTGGTGCCATTGTTTACATATTGTAAGGCTGTGGTCGCATCGGGAGTAAGATCAAAGTTTTTATTTGTAAAACATAGGTGGGTGTAAAACAGGTGTAACTAAAATAAAGTGTGCAAAACCCACATAGATACTACTTTAAAATTATGACGTAGGTAACTGTTTTCCGAATATAGTAGGCGAAATATTTGCGCTGATACTTTCTTTATTTGTGTTCGCATCAGAGTCAGAAGGAGGAAATCGGTGTTTTCATACTTATGTTTGCCAGCTGTTCCTACGTCATGTTTTTACCTTGCGGTCGTTATTTAACCTCCCAATTATGATTTCTATGTAATTATGTTGCTTTGTGTCATTCAGAGGCATGTGTTGTTGTGAATACGAACGTAAAATGTTTTTGTAAGTATCTAAGATAACAATATCGCGGATATCGCGACTTAAATGTTGTTTGTGGTTTACAAAAGTAAAATAACAATCGTCACTACACACTATCCGTGTACTTTTACAATGATTACAGCTTTTCATGCACTGACAAGACATTTCGGTAATGACCGTGCCAACCATATTGTTTCGTGTGTAAACGGTCCCCGAAACGATCAATTGCAACTGTAAATATTTACATGATTGATACATATTGGTGCGCAAATTGATCGTCTACCAAATGCTATTGAAGCGATTGACAATATTACTATAACAGAAATTGATAGCCATTGATCAATTGGAATTGATTGTTTTGGGGACCCCGGGGAAACAGTAACAGTTATTGCCCTTACCCATTGCACTGGAACACACAAACACAGTCGCGGTATCACAAAGTCACAGCTGTAAACATAAATCAACTGATAAATAATCATGGTTATCTACAAAACAATGACTATTAATTATTAACGATTTGATATTGTTCCTGCATTGGCGTTAGCAATGAAAAAAGTATCAAATTTTCTAACTGCAATTTTTGACATGAGTTTGACATTTCAAGACTATTCGAAAAGTATGTATTTTTTGGTTTACCCACATTGTATGCATGGTGTTCGACTCCAGTCAGTTACAATTTGAATGGGTCATTGCATCGTCAGGCACGAGCCGAAACACAGTGATTTTCAAAAAACTCAAAATTTAAAGTGTAACGATTTTTTAAACCAGGGTTTTTTAATTTATTTTATTGTACAATCAATGATCGCCTGGCGCGCACACTAGACACACAATGTTATTATCAGGGTAAGATTTATTATATTTCATTTTTTATATATTTTACTGATTTTTGTAGCTTTAAAATCAATTGAAGAAAATCTTGCTCAACTTAATGTTAAACATTAATACCTAAGTTAATGATGACATTCTAAAGATTTTCGTAAGTGTGCACAATAAAATTTATACCATTTTGTGAACCGTTACCAAAAATTTACTTCTCATTAGACTAACTTCTTGCGCGCATTTTTCTTTTGTTTTGTCTCGATCTGCTGATTAAGGCCGTCATGCGACAGTTTATTTCTATTTTCGTACGTATCCTTCACTTTTATCGCGATTGGTTGATTTCAATGGTAGTTAGAAACGTCACACTTGATTGCCATTTCGACCTCAACGGTGCGGAACACTGCACAGCGTTTAATCGTGTCCATTCCTATAAATATTTGTTTTATAACGTGCGCAATCGATTTGGCAAATATTTTCACGTACTGTGTTTAAATAGGCGTATAAATTCACATCCGAGGAAGCGATGAAACGAAATATTCGAATATTGAATCGAATGTTTCGTGTCATCGCTTCGTGAATTTTCACGCAATTGCAAACTATTTATATTTCATTTCGTCGATCGATCAATTAATTTCCTGCCATTGAAAATGGATTATTTCATTTTGAGTTTTTTACAATAGAGAAAATGTGAGGGTACATTGACATCAATTTCCTTACAAGGTCGTCTTGCATCAGCTGTTTCGTATGTATGAAAAAAAGCAATACCTATGTATAGAACTAAGTAATAGTGGTATTGTAAACGCAACTCGTAGTCAAAGCTATTTATTGAATGATTTATTCAGCTTGCATATTGTACTTGTACTTATTTTTTAAGGGCGTGGTTCGTTATCGTGACTTGCAAATATATTTATTCTTTTCAATACCTATTAAGATAATGACAATAATTACGCCTTCTGAGATACCGTTTGACCGTGATGAGCTCTGACACGGTGTATTGTGGCTCTGAGATTGTTCTGATTAAGTTGGCTGAAAGTTCATTTGTATAACCAACTTTTGTTTTTCCAGCCTATAAGAACCATCTAGACTAAAATATCAAAGTGCGTAACTCACTAAATTATGAATGTAATACGTTGGCGATATTCAACGACTTATTTAATACTAGCTTTTTCCCGCGGCTTCGCCCGCGTTTATTATAAACTACTCAAAACAAAAAATTAAATTAAAAATTTAAAAAACCCCCAACGCAAAAAGAAAAGGGAACATTTAAAAAGTCAAAAATAATACCTATCGTTGAGCCATCAAATTCGATTGAGTAATACCTATATATATTTTAATTACAGAAATTGATGGATGGCACGATAAGGTTTGCTCATTGAAATGGCGCTATAATGTCACGGCGGGGTACCGCATAAGTAAGTCAGACCCTTCACTCGATTGACTATCTACATATGCGGTACCCCGCCGCGAAATTATAACGCCAATTCAATGAGCAAACGTTATCGTGCCATCCATCAATTTCTGTAATTAAAATATATATAGGTATTACTCAATCGAATTTGATGGCTCAACGATAGGTATTATTTTTGACTTTTTAAATGTTCCCTTTTCTTTTTGCGTTGGGGGTTTTTTAAATTTTTAATTTAATTTTTATTTTAACATTTTTAAACTTTTTAAACAATTTAACAATATAGAAATGCATTTTTATTACTGCAGAATGTTAAGTTTCTCTGCACGTAACATTAACTTATAATGATGCCACCATCGTACTGCAAATAGAATTAAATACTGATAAAAAAACGAATACAAATACTACTATCTGCTATTTTTTTTTCAAGAGTGTACTAGTGTGCTGGATATCCTGACTGCAACATCAGCTCATCATGTTGCCACCATTGTATTGTATGTAGAATCAAATACTGATGTAAATGAATCCAAACACGACATATCTGCTATCACTTTTTCAAGAGTGTTCTAGTGTGCTGGACATCCTGGCTGCAGCATCAGCTCATCCTGTTGCCACCATTGCATTGTATGTAGAATCAAATACTGATGTAAATGAACCCAAACACGAAATTTCTGCTATTATTTTTTCAAGAGTGTATCCAGCACACTAGTGCTGGATATCCTGGCTGCAGCATCAGACCAAGAATTTCATAATCTTGCATAGATAGGATAGCATACATGGATGTTTCAAATTTTAGGTCACACTAAGGTTTGAAAGTAAAGTAAATACCCATTACGCGTCTAAGATCCCTACCGCAGCTAACAAAAGAGCGGATAACTTTGAAACGGCTGAACCGATTTTGATAAAACATGTCTAAGAACCATCGCTGGAAAACCTGCTTTCAATTAAAAAAAACCGCATCCAAATCAGTCCACCCGTTTAAGCGCTACGGTGCCACAGACAGACACACAGACACACACACACACACACACACACACACACTTAGCGGTCAAACTTATAACACCCCTCTTTTTGCGTCGGGTGTTAAAAATAGGGCCCACCACGACTTATTCAGAAAAAGGCATGTTACTTCAAACTTATTTATGGGCAAGTTGAAGTGTTTTACTGTAAAACTTAGATGTTTATAAGTTCTTATCATTCTTTTGAACAACATTTTTTAATAAAAAAATATATTTAAATAAAATAATGTATTTAAGGAAAATAAAGTTTTTTTCATGATTTGATTGGTTTAGACAATTAATAACACTTTACCCTCAACACATCTCACCCATAAAAAATTTTTTTTTTTGTCAGTTTTCATTTTCGATGATAAAAACCAAGTGGGCCCTATTTTGTTTACATATAAACCTTCCTCTTGAATCACTATCTATTTAAAAAAACCGTATCAAAATCCGTTGCGTAGTGCTAGTGTTAAAGGTCTAAGCATACATAGGTACAGACAGACAGCGGGAAGCGACTTTGTTTTAAACTGTGTAGTGATTGTTACGGTATTTACCTGTTTGAAGTATGAATTACGTAAACCACTGCTCTTTTTACTGTCATTTGATTCTCGGTGATGCCAGTTTTATCGTCATGTCAACTTTAAAAACAACGCAACGCAACGCAACGTTGTTATTGCTGTATTATCGAGTCGACCTACAGAGTAAATTGCTAAACATACTCCTCAGTGACGATGAGGACAATTTGGCACAAATTGTTTGCAATTTGTTGTTGTAAATAACGTAAAGGATACCGAATCCTGTTGATGACTTTCCTCTTCTTGTTCAATGTAACTGCCATAACGGTAACTTATTTCTTTCTTTTTTTTTTTTTATTTTGGTTTCTTATTTTTTTTATTTTTTATTTTTAGAAAATAATGTTTTTTTTTTCTCGGGAACTAAGCAGCTCGTTGGTATCGTGTCACAAACGCTGAACATGAGGTCCTGGGTTTGATGCTCGAGCCGGGCAAGTGCTATTGGGTTTTCTCAATAGGAATATCTCGGTAGCAGTCCGAAGTCCTGATTTATGCCCCGTATATGGTAATAGGCTCGCCCTTAAATGTAGGTGTACAGTACCTACCTCTACTGAATACAGACAGGCATTCCATTAGGATTCCACCTGTATTGTAGACAAGTTTTTCTACAGAATTTACAGACACTTTCACGTCCAATAAATCCGATACCCGGAGTAACATTTTGTAGGTAACTGAAATGACGTTGGCATTGTATAAAAATACGTCCCGATTGAGAAAGATTCTGTTATGTTAGCCAGTGCTATGATGTGTAGGTGGCCTTTTTCCTTGTATTTAGAGTAATAAAATAATGTGTTTTCAGAGCCCTAATGCGTATGGATGGAGAGGATGTGTACGGACGTAAGATAAGCACACGGTATGCCCGCAGCGCGGTGCCGCCGACGTACTCCAGCGACGAAGGCTACAGCACCGCCCCGGCTTCATACCAACAACCCACCTTCATACCTCCGCCGCCTCAGGTATGTACTACACACACATACATACGTAAACTCACGCTTTTTTCATCCAAAGGTCATCATCATCTTCCTGCCCTTATTCCATGTTACGTGGGGTCGGCGCAGCACGTTTTCTTCTTCCATTCTCCCCTGTCAACCGTCACGATATCATTCACTCCTTCCACTTTCAATACTCAATACTCAACTCTTTTATATCATTCCTCACACTATCCACCCAACTTTTCTTTGGCCTTCCTCTGCCTCTCCTTCTATCAACATGTATATTCATCACTCTTTTAGTCACATGCGTTTCGTCTCTCCTCATCACATGAGCCAAACGATTTCCTTTCAACTTTTCTGTCACTGGCGCCACTTTCAAACTTCCTCTAATATACTCATTTCTTACTTTATTCCCTTCATTTCTTTTTTTATTTACTTTATTCTTTATTTTTTCTTTTTTCCTTATTTTTTTTTTCTTCATTCCATTCATTCTCGTCACTCCACACATCCATCTCAACATTCTCAACTCCACTGCCTGCAATTTTTTTTCATCCGTCTTCTTCACTGCTCTGCATTCCGATCCATCAAGTACGACAGGCAAAAAGGTATGGGCAGAAATTTCAGAACTGCTAAAAACTACTGTGCCTATACATACACCTGCTTGCTGCTGATATAATATGCCTGTATTCTATACCTGGTACTAAAGCTTCTATGGATTATCGACCAATAGAAGTATGTTCCTGCCTTAATCATAAAATGTTCCTGCCTTAATCACTGAGCGAGTTCGCAAAAATTACTTTACACGTTTTATGTTATGGTAATGAGTTGAATGTATAAAATTGATTGTGTTGTTTTTTAATTGTTTTTATTAATGTTAATTTGAATTGAATTTATTGAATCTTTGAATTGAAATGTATTTGTAATTATCGTTATTAATTATTATATTTTTTTTTCCTACACTATCGCATTGGGTTACTGTAATGATAGCTGTATGTATGTCTGTAATAAATAAAATAAATAAAAGGTTGGCGCAAAATTTGGTTCTCCTGAAGATGGAAACATTTTTTTTTTTTAAATTATATGCCTCTGCTGAATCCGGTATGTCTGTCTGCTCAGGTATGTTCATCACCTCACGAGGCGAGCACGTTCAACACTACGAGCATTTCTAAGGAGTGGGCGCTGGCACTGCAGCAGTTACCTGCGCCCACGCCGCCGCCGCACGACTTCTGCCCGCCGCCCGCACCAAAACCTAGGAAGATCAGGGGCACGCATGGTGAGTTACGAATATTATAACTTTCTTACGCCGCTTTTGCAGTTAGCGGTTCATTGATCCCGATACCGGTGGGCTACTTTCTTTTGTTTTTATATTATTTATGAAAATATTTTAAAAGTACATCCATTTCGGAAAATATCTCACGGGAACGTACTACCGGGAAATCCTCACGGGAACGTCCTTATTCCTTGTCTACATTATAAAGCATTTCAGCTTTGTAGGTTCAAGGGTTTGGAATGGCGTTGATGAGTCAGGATCTCTCTTTTTATTTATATAGATAGGTAGATGAATAAAGGAGATAATAATAATAATGTGACATATTTGTTAAGCCACAAACTAAGTGTTGCTTGTATCTTATGGGTCAGAGAAATGTATGGAGATTTCACATCAGGGGCCGTACTATGACGTGAAAAACATTATGGATCCGTTGACAAAAAAGGATGGTAGCTATACACACAGGATGGTCACTGGAACCGTTCAACTTCTGCCCTGCTATAAGAGCTCATAGTAAGCCCCAGGACAGTAAAATTCCGTGTTGTGTACAAGCGGCCTTAGTGTAGTCTTATGTTGCTCCCTCATTATGCAGGATTATTTATTCATCTATAAAAATAACTTTCAACATTTCGTACACATTCGCAGAGCAAAAAGCAAATCTTTATTTTAAATCTGGACTTAGGGCCTGTCCACAACTCCACGTCACGACGTCGTCAACGTGGAACGGTGCGGTAACGTGGCACGGTACGTTGACGTGACGTGCAAATTTACGTTAACGTAACGTAAAATGCACGTCACGAATGAATTCTCTAAATATTTTAATAGCGATATTGAAGCACTTACTTGGCAATTAACTAAAATATCAATAATTATTATTATTGGTTATTTATATTTTAGTTAATTGCCAACTAAGTGCTCCAATATCGCTATTAAAATATTTGCAGAATTCATTCGTGACGTGCATTTTTACGATACGGTGAAGTAAATTTGCACGTCACGTCAACGTACCGTGCCACGTTACCGCACCGTCCACGTTGACGACGTCGTGACGTGGACATATGGACAGGCTCAGTCCGCCTGTCAGTCATGTCACTTAAAAATTTATTTCTGTTGTAAACCAGAGCCCACGTTGGACTGCATTTATTATAGTGACTAGTATTGTATTTCACTGGTGCAGTGGTACTATTATTTTGAATCTACCAATAATAAAGTTAACCACTCAAACTGAGTCACTTTCACAAATGAAAGACACCTACCCTACAACTTCGAAATATTTTTTACCAGGTTCTGCAAACCTGGACCGGTCAGGCTGTTCATCAAGCAATAGCGGTGAAGGTCGTCATAGGGAGCACAGCGCCAGTAGGGCAGTGTCTCCATGGAACTCTTCGGCAAGTTTCAGCGAACATAGTGAGGCTGAAGAGCCCACCGCTGAACTTACCGTATCTAACTTACCGCCTTATGAATCTACGGTTCTTCAGGTAAGAAATAGTAAGAATATAGTTTGGGGTAAGGTCACGTACACACGGCTACATATCAAGGTATACATTTCCAGTATAAGCTGATCTCGCATTGTATAGGATTTCCGTACAATATACTAGAAATGTATAGCTTGATATGTATACGTGTGTACAAACTGCAGGCGCCTTGCTTAAGTACACTGGTGCTGACTTGTTTTACCGAGGCCACCAAACCCGGTCCCAAAAACATGAATTCATTATTTCTTTGCGTATCACTAGACACTAGGCGCTGAATTTCCTTAGACAGCGGTAGCCAGAACATAACGGCATGTCATGAAAATGTCGGTTAAATAAAACACTGTATAAGGACGGCTACAATGAGACCGTTATATAACGGCAACGCTGTCTTAAGAAACCCAAGGCTAAGCGAGGCGCCGCCTTAGGAAATATTTTCACTCGCATTATTTGTTATGTTTGCAAACGAAGTTCAACGAGGCGATTGTATTGTAACACTGGCTGGTAAAGGAGATAAAATGAAGTGACCTTTTTTACTTTGATTCCAGCTTATCACCATTTTTTATTTTGATTGATTTGTGGCTTTGCACCATTCTACAGTTTCAAATCTTTAAAATAATATAATCGCCTCGTTGAAACTTCTCCTTCTAAATTCATGTCTCTGTTGAAGCTTGATTGTCGATACAGTGTGAGATTTTTTTGTAATATCTAAAATCAACTAAAATTAACAAAAAGCTCTTTATTTCTAACTTTTAACACTTATCATATCTGCAATAAATAGTATTATTTTAAAACTCGCTCTGTAATTCCATTATCTCTATGTGATGTTTACATTCGCGTAAAACTTTTAGTAATTCATTCATCATCCCCCCGATATTAAAACAAAAATTAAAACAGGTTCAATTGGCATTAATTTAAATTGGCATTAACTTATTAAATTGGCATTAACTTATTAAATTGGCTTAATAGTTTTGAAATACAGCATTAAATACACTGAAAATATTTTGCGATATTCAGGTGAAAAGTGCCAACTGACAGACAATGCTTAGCTTCATAATTTGATTAATTACCTGCAAACTACCAATAATTTAAATGGGTAGATTTCGCACGAATTAATCATTAATTCGTTCACGTTCAATGATTGGCGACTTGAATGTTTTTGAATACTAAAGCTTTTAGAGCCTAAATTGATTTTCTTTAGTGATCGAATGCATATCAGATGTGATAGCGAAATCTACCTTTCTGATTATTGCTGGTATCGAATGAAAAATGTTCGCATATAATTTTTTTGTTATCATTGACACAGAATGTACGAATTGTCACTAGGTCTTTCAATCGGTAAACGTATGTATTATTGAGTCATTTAGTGTTAGTTTTGTATGCCTGCCTTTCTCTTATTTGTTTCTTTCAATAACCTTCTTGCGTCTTCTAGCTGGTTATTTATTATTACTTTACTGTTGTTATCATTAATTTATAAGGGCTTGTGTTATTTGGTTTGGCTTTTATTATATTGGTCTCTTATCTTGTTTAGGAGATGCTGACCGAGCTATTCAACCAGTACGTGCAGACCGTCCGCGTTTCAGTATGGGCGGCAGGGGAGGGTCCACTAGCTACTGTAGTGTTCCGTTCAGAGTGGGACGCGAGGCTCGCTATCGCACGCATTCACAAGCGCCGCTTAGACAACCAGTGGACGGGGCGCCGTCTAGAACTGTCTCTAGGAAAACCGTCACCCGCACCGAATCTAGACATCCTCAGAGCGCGTCTTAGAGCCATCCTTCTAGATCAAAAGAATCATATGCTGCCTCTACTAAGACTGAGGGATGCTTATGCAAGTCGCCATTGCTGCGCGCTGACGACTTCAGACATATCAAAGCTCAAGGACACCGTTATCATACACGAGGGGTTCGGCAGAATGGTTCAGTTGGTGGACTTGACACCGGTGTCCAATACTGAAATGGAGGAGGCGCCCTGGAAGTGCCATATACACGCGTCCATGAATACCGGACAGGAAGACGGAAGCCGCATCTTGCAGCCTGTTTGTATGGAGATCTCGACCTTGGCTAATAATGTACATGTTCTGTTGGAGAATCATGGAGGAATTTTGCCACTATTAAGGTAAACATTTCTAACAAAGAGATGATTTTACCTTTTAACTAAACATCTTGTAAAATTAATTGCAATGGTTCAATTTTATAAGTGAAAGGATTTGAATTACATTCATGCAAGTCAGCTGTTGTAGTTTTAGCTGTGTCAACTTTTATCAATATTTTATGATCTGTAACTTAACACATAAAAAATGTAATATGTGTATAAAAAACAAAAGAAATATCTAATGTAACGTTTGAATTAAATAATTAGGTACAAACATTTTAATCTAATTTATCTATCTTCTATAGTTTCGTGGAGTGCTACGAGGCTCGCTTCGACGCTCTGGTGTGCGACGCGCGTCACGGCGTGGCACTAGAGCTGCTCCTGCGCAGCGTGGAGGGATTAGAGGTGCGCGACGCTCCCTCGCGCCATCTGGCGTGGAAGAACGCGCCTCTCGCTGTCACGCCGCCGCTTGCTCACACCGCTACCAGTTAGTATACTAACACAGATATGTCCAGCTTGTTTTTCAAAGTATTTATCTTTTAGCATATAAAGCTCTGATATCAAATTTTTAAAAAATCGCCTGCTACGAACGCACTACATTTGAATCGGAAATACTTACAACATCCTTGAGCAATTACCGTTACGTTTACTTCGCGAGTTTCTGCTAGGCTAGGCCTACTAGTCCCATACATTTTTTGAACGTATCCTTTGAATTTTAGTACATTTATGAGCCTTATTACCGTTTTTGTTCCCACATTGTTCTAACAATAGTTCTGTTTGCAGGCGAGAGCTCACGTTCGAGCGGAGAGCGCGAGCGGCCGCGCACGGCGCCCGCTCTGGAGCCGATGCTGGCTCTGTTCGAGAGGGAACTGATCGATCTACTGCGCACGGCTCCCAAATGCTCCATACCATTCAGCAAGTCAGTATTACTAAACTATTAACAAACGTAAATATCCATTGTAGCAAAAAATAAGTATGTTTTTTTTTAATAATTTTAAACTGATTCTAATAATTTGTGTATATTTGCTATGTAACACACATAAGCTGTGTACTTCTTTAAGTGACGAATTCACCATAATAGAGATATACTTATCAAGTTAATATGTATTAGTGAACAAGTCGTTGGAGTACCTTTATATAAATAAATAACGTCCCGGCTGTAAATCAAATATACATAATAATATGTATGTTATAGCATCTACAGACTCTAGGGCTTTTCCATAACTTTTTTTATATGACCACTATTCTCTGTGTGTGTTATATGCGAAGTTGGCAACATGAAATTAAACTATTCCCTCGTTTCATATTGAACCCTGGATTAGATTTGTCTTAAGTTAATTGATCAGACTTGATTGACCTTTTAGAAGCCAGAAATGTAAAAGGCCAATCAAGTCTGAATAAATGTTAAATATTCTGTTTGGCGATAGAAAACAATAATAGCCAATCATTTACTTGAAGTATGACAGCAAATTAATTGAACAGAAGGCCAATTCTCGTACCTAAAACGGTCAAATTCAAGTCGCAATCTCATGCCATCGACAATCAAATGTCAAAAATGTATGTAAACGCTATACAATTTTTGACAGATAGATTGCGAACGTTGTTAAAAATACGGGAATTGCCCCTCAGGCTTTTAGAATCCAAGGGTTAACATGGCAAGAGTGTTTCCAGACTGATACCCGCCTTCCATCACCATTTCGGCCGACAGTGCCGCGTAGCCGACTATGGCTTCACCAAGCTACCGGATCTGCTCGCTGCTCTCAGTAACGCGATTGTGGTAAGGAATCTAGGTTATCAAACTAATATTATAAAGGCGAAAGTTTGTGAGTGTGTGTGTGTTTGTTACTTCTTCACGCTGATAGGGCTGGACCGATTTGGATGAAGTTTGGTATGTAAATAGCTTATACCCTGGATTAACACATAGGCTACTTTTTATCCCGGTCTACGCGGGTGAAACCGCGGGCCGTAGCTAATTTGTTACTAAAGAAACAAGGTTTTTTTTTTGTGATAATAAATGCAAGGAACACATTGGCTAACGACCCGCTCCTGCTTCGCATGGGTGCGATTTACAGATGTCATCCAGATTTATGTGCTATATCGAAGTTAAATATGAATGTATTATATGTCCGCCTGAAATTTCTTGTCCCGCAACCCACGCCGTCGCATCGCATCGCGTCGCCTGCCCGCGCTATTACTTCGTTTTCGCTTAGCGTTCTTTCTGACTTTTTTTAAATTTTTGCTCAGCTTATAAGGGTCCTACCGTGATGTTAAATAGCCTATAGACTTCTTTTAGATAATTAATTCCGGAAGGTTTATGTGCCCAATACATGCACATTAAACTTAAATATAATAAAGAAATCTCGATGTTGTGTTAAATTTAAAAACCGCGCGAAGGAGCGGGTCCCTAGTACTTCATATATAACAACTGGTAGACTAAAAAGAAGGTTATCATCACCTGATTACATTATAGAAGATTTGTTAATCACATTATTATGTATGGAAACTGGTTTATGCTGCTCCCAATTTAGATAATTATCACAGTCAACAATTTACCTTGATATGGTTGCTTGAAAGGAATTAGCGTCTGCGACCGGCCAAGTGCGAGACGGACTCGCACACAAGGGGTTCCGTACAATATTATATGTTTAACAATCGCAAAGATAACTTTGTATTTCGTAATGATACTGTGAATTACAAGGTTATTTTTTGCAGTTGCAGAAAATCGCCCATATTTAAATAAAATACCTTACGAATCGCCGTTTTTAGTATTTCTTGATTAAGTACAGTATAATATAAGGTACATTATATAATAGAGCTCGTACAAAAATGGTATAAAATTAACAACTTTTACGGCCCCCTATTTCTTCATTTTAGAAGATAAAAAAAATAAAAATATCTTTGTACTCTACTCGACGAGTTCTACACAATAACATCCCCACACACAGGTTATTTTTTTTTTTCAAAATGATAACTTTTCTGTATGGGGGAAAAAAAAGTAAAGTTAAAATTAAAGGGGGCGGCCCCTTTAATTTTAACTTTACTTTATTTTTAGTATTTGTTGTTATAGTCGTAATAGAAATACACAATCTGTGAAAATTTCAACTCTCTACCTATTAAGGTTCATGAGATACAGCCTGTGACAGACGGACGGACGGACGGACAGCGGAGGCTTAGTAAGTTTGTAAGCACAATATTGAGATACTAGCTAGACTGCCCGTGGCTTTGCCCGGCGTGGATGTTTGATTTCATGGGTTTTAATTTTCTTATTATTGTTTATTTTTCATCAAAAGTATAAAATACTGAATACTGAATACTGAGTTTCAAGTTAATCGGACTGCGTTTTAAAAATCTTCTGTACAAACTAACATCCCTAAACCCCCTTTGAGGGGTAGTTTTGAAAAACTAATAATGACAAACTTTATTACTTACATAAGCAAGTATTTGTGCTAAGTTTCAAGTTCATCAACCAAAACAATAAGATTTTTCATATAAACTGTATCTCCGTTTTTACCCCCATAGGGGTAGAATTTCAAAAATCGTCTGGGATGTTTCCATAATTTGGGTCAAACATTATTTACACCAATTTTCGAGTTAATCAATCCCTAATAAAACCCTCCGCTGTAAAATTTGCTACCCCTTTTCACCCCTTAGGGGTAGATTTTTGGAAAACCCTGATACTCGTTAGTTAGTCTCTATTTTTGGTCTCAAGTACAAAAACTGAGTTTTGAGTAAATCGGACCGCGTGTTAAAATTCCTCCATACAAACTTTGACATCCCAATGCCGTCTTCTGGGGTCGCGGGTTGTTCGAAAGAGATACCGTGGCCCTGCCATAGGCAACTGAAGAAACACGGGTGGGTTTTAGTCAGTAAAAGTATGACACGCCCTTCCGCTCCACCCAGAGCGGGAGAAGTCATTTGATGATTTCCCTTCCACAAAAAAAGGGGGTAGTTTAGGAAAACTAAAAATGATTAATTTTATAATTAACTTAGACGAATATTCGTGCTAAGTTTCAAGTCTAATAACTCAAGAAATAAGATTTTTCATACAAACTTTCATCCCCTATTTTGTTCCCTTAGGGATGGAACTTTCAAAAATTCTTCTTTAATGGATGTTTACACTATATAAGGTATCTATGTGCAAAATTTCATGTCTCTAGGTCCAGTGGTTTGGACTGTGCGTTGATTATAATCAGTCAATGAGTCAGTCAGGACTTTGAATTTTTTATATATAGATTTACAAGACCACAAACTTCTGATAAGTTTTCCTGTAATCTATAGGTAAAGAACTATTTACTGTATTTTTTTCAAAATTTTAGGATCATTAGTTTCGTAGATAAGGGGGGGGGGGAATGGTCAATTTTCGTCTATTTTCTTAAATAACTTCAAAACTGTTTATTTTAAAATTATAAAAAAATATATTTGAGACCCTCACAGTAAGACCTTTAATTTGATATGTCACACGGTACAGTTTGCAAAACTTTTTTTTAAATTGTACTTATTTTCCCCCAAAATCCCACCCCCATATTCAAAATTCATTTATTTACGTTACATGTCCGTGTTTGGGTTACCAAAATACATATGTGTACCAAGTTTCAACTTAATCGGTTCATTAGATTCGGAGCAAATTGGCTGTGACAGACGGACAGACGGACAGACATACAGACAGACAGACAGACAGACACACGAGTGATCCTATAAGGGTTCCGTTTTTTCCTTTTGAGGTACGGAACCCTAAAAAGATCATGAATAAATTATTATGCAAGGTTAATCGAGTCATGTGATATCGACGACTGATTTTGCGGCCATGCGGGTGTTATTATACAATATTGTACTCTATTCTATAAAGGATAGAATTTATTCTCGCTAATTATTCTCATCGTGCACAATTCGACTTGATTTGATATGTATGCCGCAAGGCGACTGCGGTAATTCCCCGTGATACGGTTGTAACGGTACCGGCTTATGTTAGTTGCTAGAGCCAACGATGACGACAATCGCTTAAAGATTGGGGATTTCCCGGTTCCGACAAATATTTAATAATGGAAAGATCCCTGCAAATAGCTCCGAATTGTAGGTGTGAGAAAAATAGTTCAAAGTATATTATTAAACTGAATAAATAAATATAAAAATCAATTTCTGCGAATCTTAATTCTTGTTTATCGTAGTTTCGACTATGACCTCTTTTTTTTTTGATCTTACTGCGGCCTATTTTAGCTAGTATCTAATTGATTTAAAAAAATACGAATAAAATTCGAAAACACGATTACAATTTGAACGGACGACGATGTTTATTTCGATACGGTGGTCAATTTATATTAGGTAACTGACTTCAAAACAAGGCAGGGGGTATATTTAAAGGAATAAAGAAGGACGAAAGATTGTAAATAAAATCCAACCTACCAGTTTCAAGGTCTTTCATTATAATAAGTTACACTAAAGTAACCAAGAGTATTTAATCAGTGAGAGATAAACGCACAATTATTTATTACAATTTTTATTTAATTTTTTCTACAATGCAACAGTGACAAAATAAACAGATTCAACCTTGAGATTCATACTGGCGCGATTCATACATATTCATAGCCATGTCCCTGCTATAAACCTATGAATAAAACCGTCTTTAGAGTAGTGACTCACGAAGAATCAAGTCTAACCCTCAAAGACAAACTGTGTTGCCTAGAATATGCATAAACTGTTTGGCCGCTTCTTCGTCGAAAAACTCCCCCATCTCCCGGTGCAGTATAGAATTCTTCAGGTAAAAGTCAAACCAGTAGCCAAGATGTCGATAGCAGTAATGATGAAAGTGTCTGTATCTACATTCCGTTTCTGACGGTCTCACACGCATTACACGGGCTTGAGTGTTCGCGTTTACGCGGTAACAATGGCAGGAAGCGTGTTGAAGGTTCGAACATCTATCCATATGCATGTGACATCTGATAAAATTCTTCAGCTTAAAAAAACTTACGAATTTGTCGAACGTCGGAGGCGGCTCAATTCCAGCGAACACAATTAACAAATAGTCCCAATTGAGGAGAATGCGATCTTCAATTGGTCTCGAGGGATCGAAGTTGTATTCTATCTCCAGCTCCTTGCCGTTGATAAAATTAGTTTTGATCTTGTGAGTAGAAAGTTCCCAGAGTTTTCTTTGAACAGCGTCGCTTTCGTTGTTATTCGGCCAAAGTGTTTGGACTAAATTTTTGTAGTCTTCAAAACTAAGAAATTCAGCCATGTAGAGTATCATGTCCAACGGTAAATCAGTTAGCCTCAATGTTGTCGATGGTGACGTCATCGGGATGGGAGGCCGCGGTGTTATGCAATTTTGTTGGTTCATTATGATCGCGCTAGAAAGACGTGCGCTGTCACGGACGACAGCAACAAGACTACTATTGATGTGTGGCTGTGGGCTGTATGTAGGTGTACAAAACATATGTTTGGGTTGCTTTAACGCATTGAAATAAAGTTGATTCTAATTGAGAGATAGGATTCAAGGTTAGGCAGTGTTTAGCCAACACGTAAAAAATGGGTGGAATGCTTGCTTGATTGCTAACTAATAACAAAAACACCGAATGTTGCCTAACCTGACGGGTTGATTATAAATGCCAATTTTGTGAGGAGTTGAGGACGGTATGGTACAGCTTATTTATTTATTTTATTAGGTAGGTTTATCAACCACTGTTTTCACAGTAATCAATTATACAATTTAATACATGCTCATAGACTTATAAAAATAGATGGACTCCGCGCCACGCATATCGAAAGTGAAGCACCCTACCGATCTATGTGTGCGTGATTTGAGTACCTGCAAAGACGCCGTCGCTCCTGTCACGTAATGGCGGCCGGTCGGCATACTACGATATAAATGTGTGTGCGAGGCGTGTTTGTACAAACGGACCCGGCATACTTACTGTGCTTCACTTTCGATATGCGCAGCGCGGAGTCCATCTTTTTTTATAAGTCTATATGTACATGCTATAATATGAAATTACAGAGTAACAAGAACTTTAGGTCAATTCTACATTGATAATGCAAAGAATCTAGAAAGATAACCTTACGAGTATTTGCATAGTGATACATTACAAATATGCATAGTGATTTGCACATTTGCTCAGCTACAAATAAAAGTTTATTTTTTCTGGGTACAGTCAACGAAAGCAGTCGATAAACATGTCGTGAACACCTTGAGCATTAAAAGTAGTTGAAGAGCAATGGCTACACGATACTGGTCACGTATGCCCCCTGCATACTTTTTGCAATAGTTAGTGGCAGAGGGGAGTGTGACAAAACTGTCAAGGATGGAGAAATACAATTTTTTTTTCTTCAGAATAAGCTTTTATTTGCAAATATGTGTAGACAATAGACAATAGGTATAAATATCCATTTATTAGGTCGGGGAAAAAGTTCCTTCGTATTTTATATACAAATTCAAGACATTTTTTTTCATAGTTTATATTTAATTATGTGTCATTTGCCAAATGGGTCAAAACTGTTTTGTGGTCAACCCCTAACTCTTCAGCCTATGTCGTAACTACTAATATACCGACCTAGCTCCACTTTACCAAAAATGGCATCGGCTTTATCCGTAACAGGGTGACAAGAGGCGACTAGAGCGAGCTGCAATCTTTGACATCAAAATTGCCGGACTGAAAATGCTTGAACCAACTTAATGCTACTCTTACTGACAATTCGTTAAGTCCATAAACGTCTCAAATTTATTTCGTGGCTTGTGTTGCATTTTCCCTTTTTTGTAATAAAACTTCAGAATGTATCGAATTTGTTCGTTAGATGCACTCATTTTGGCGGGCAGAAAAACAATTGAAAAATGGCGGGAAATCGTTTTTACTTTTTATTTTTCTTTTCTAAAATTTCATCTATTTAATGGTATCAAAACCAGCCAGACACAAACAGTAGAGCCAGAGAGATTTTATTACAACTTTATACCTATAAAATACGAAAAAACTTTTTCCCCGACCTATTATGTATTAAAACTTAGGTAGACACTCATGGGTGTCATGCAAAATATACTACTATACAAAGTAGTTTTAAATTCTAATACTGTGAGAGAAAGGTTTTTCTAAGTAAACTCTTTCAATTCAGGTGCTCGGCTCAGGATCATCACGTATCATAACAATATCCGCGTCAGCCCAAAGCCGTCGTTGGACGTCTGATCTCGTGAAGCTGTTGAAAGCGCAGCCGGGGCGTACAGTGCAGTTGCACGATATCGCCCAACTGTACCAGGCGACGTCGGGCCGTCCGTTCTCTCCAGTCGACTACGGCGTGTGCACACTCACGGAGTTGATGCAACGCGTCAACCCTGAGGCCGTGGCCGTCGCGGCTGACGGAACTATATCGCTGCCGCGCCGCACACCCACGCCTGAAGAGAGGGGCCGCTCTCGACAGTTTGCTATGCAGGTAACAATCAAATTTATCTTCATCTCACTATCATTTTCATTTCAACTCGATTTTCATCAGTTAATACTAAGCTTCGTAAGGGATTGCCAAATACGTCATGGTTAGTGGATTGATGTTTGCAGTACTTATGATAGATATAGGCGTCTTGTAATGTTGATTGCATCCGACATTGAAGTAACCCCTTAGTTGTCTATTTAATTAACTCACGGATAACGCGACTGCCACACTTAACTTGTCAGGGAAGTTACTAAAAGTGTTATAAAATATTTAGACCCATATTTATTTCGGGCGAAGATTCACCGAAACAAATATGTTTTTAAATAATTTTACTTTAGCTCTGTGGCTACATTGATAGATTTTTGACAAATATTGGTGTCGTCGTGATAAGTGCGTCAAACAAATTCCTCGTAGTGTATCAAGATGACACGAATATTCGCCAAATAGCTGTCAGTATGGTCCTGGAATGAGCGTAACGTTGCTACTAGGCCGAGGAACTGCTCCGCCACACGCCCAACCTCCGCATGGAGTTCTCTCGCTTCGTGCCGGCATACCACGCGCACTTCGGACGCCAGCTGCGCGTGGCGCACTACGGCTGCGTGAAGCTGGCCGAGCTGTTCGAGCTCGTGCCGTGCCGCGTGGCGGTGTGCGGCGCGGCGGGCGGCGAGCGCAGCGTGCGCCTGAGCCTCAGCGCCGCGCGCGCCGAGCTCGCGCGCCGCCTGCGCGCCCTGCCGCGCGTCGCGCTGCAAGACCTGCCCGCGCATTACGCGCACCACTACGGCGCCTCGCCGCAGGTACGTCGCGACCTACACTGCCACGATACTCGACTGCTCTAACCTCGAAAGTATTCGTAGGGTAGATTTGGGCAGTAGCTTCGAAAGTTTTCAATAATTCGGTCTCTAATGACCTCTGCTTTTATTATGACCTAGGGAAGGTAGTCTATCCTGTATACCAGTGAAGTCGCGTAGACAAGGTTAACCGTTCGTATAAACGTAGATCCACGCGAGACACAATGGCTTTTTAATTGTGTCTGTAATTACGGCATTTGACTCGTTAAAACTTGCTTTTATACATACATTCGGTAATCGCACAGGGAGTGTTTGGCAAGCTCATAGGTAGCCGCAGTATAGGACATTCATTAACATTTCATATTTCAGTATTTCCATGGTACTTATTTAAACTTTTATCGCCCTTCATCCGAGTGCAGCGATTTTGCATGCATGAAATTTCATAAACAAAATTTGCAGCCTGACATGCTGGACGCGGAATCATTGGAAGGTTTAGTGTACGCTGCGGGCGGCTGCGTAGAGAACAACGTAGTGGTGGCGCCGGGAGGGTCGCCCGCTTGGGCCACGTCGTTGCTGTGCGCATGCGCGGTGCTGTGCGGCGACCGCAGCGTGGCGCGCGGCTCCACGCTGGAGTACTTCACGGCGGCGTACCGTCGCATGCGCGGCGCGGCGCCCGAGCTGGCGCGCCTGGCGGCGGCGGGCGTGCTGCTGGCGGGCGACGCGCGCGTGGCTCTGGCGCCCACGTGGCGCGCCGTGTGGCGCCTGGCGCAGCTGCTTGCAGACCGCGCCTCGCCCGCCACCGCGGATGAACTCTTCGTGGAATACGCCAGACGATATGAGCCCGTCTTCCCCGGAGTTGATCCTGGTGAGCAGTGCTATTGTTTTCTGTTAATTTTCTTACGTTTTATGCAATTTGCAGGTCAGTGTCAGGTTATAAAATATGTATTTACAGAATAGATTTTTATTTTTAGAATCGTCAATAGAACTCTCTTGGTTAGAATTGACCGTAAATATATAATTTCATGAAATAGGTAGTAGGTAATTCAATAGGGCAATTTGAACTTGGAGAGTTGTTAGATGTAAACTTCATAATCACACTTCACACTACTACTAAAAAGGCGAAAGTTTGTGGGTGTGTGTATTTGTTGTTTGTTACTTCTTCACGCTCAAACGGCTGAACCGATTTGTATGAAATTTGGTATGTAGATAGCTTATGTCCTGGATACTACATAGGCTACTTTTTATCCCGGTCTACGTGGGTGAAACCGCGGGCGCAGCTAGTAAAATATAAAATAAATAAAATAATCGTGCTTCGATTAAAATTCACTTTCACTACCGGTACGTTTACGTAACTATACTAGAAAGGTAGGTAGTTAAATAAAGGTAAACAATCTTGATGTGACTTTAAACACATACTAAACAAATAAACTACTGCTTAAACTAATGGTTCAATTGATTTAGTAATCATCATTATTGTTGTATTTACATTGGTTTTTAGTTGCATTTTATTTTTAAACTGAGGTTTTAAAATAAAAAAGATGAGTCACATCAAGATTGTTTACCTTTATTTAACTACCTAAACCTTTCTAGTACTTATACGTCTTTCGATAAATGATCAATAATGACAACTCTATCTAATAGGTGCACAAGGCGTGGCGGACTTCCTACGCCAGTACACGGAGATATTTTCGGAGCTGAACAACGAGCGCTGGGCGCTGTGCGCCGGCGTCGTGCTGCCGCGTGCTCGCGAGCAGGCCGGCCCGGCGCACGAGGACTACTCCGTGCATGATACACCGCCCGGACAGAAGGTACCGTCACACTTCCAGCTCATTTTTTTAACTAACAACATTGTAGTCAATGATAAGGACAGACTGCACTATTTTTATCAAACTAATAAAGGCAAAAAAAAAGTGCTCGCGATTAGACTGGGCTGTCGTTAAAAAAAATCCTGTATTGTTTTATCTCACGAAAGCGGGCGAGCCATACTTGTACAGTGCGTTTCAAGTAAGAATAGGATCGACTCAGCGCCATGTTGTGACGTCATAGCTGTCAAATCGACTGAATTGGGTAGGGTGAGCAAAACAAGATATTTTTTAGTTAACATTTATTTACGAATCACGAATGAAGAATTTGAAAAAAATGAAAAAAATTGTTACCAACAATGAAAATATGAAAGAAAGAAGCATAATTTATATAAAACTAATTATGAATAATTTTTTGATGTCTGTTTTCACTTTGATTTAGCTAAGACAAAACAAAAC
This sequence comes from Cosmia trapezina, assembly GCA_905163495.3. Lineage (NCBI taxonomy): Eukaryota > Metazoa > Arthropoda > Insecta > Lepidoptera > Noctuidae > Cosmia > Cosmia trapezina. The sequence goes on from LR991030.1 coordinate 12,107,583, forward strand.
TTTATTGATACGCAAATAAGTTTTCTTTGCAAACTGTACTTTTCAATCAACATTTGACAGATAGAGGTCATTGACGTTCCTATTCTTATTTGAAATGCATTGTATGTGTAAAATGTTACATGCACATTGTCTTTTGTGCGTAAGCTCGGGAGCGCGCTACCTGCAGTTATGCAAACAAGGGCGCGTGTCGAGCACGTGTCTATACGCATTACATCTACAAGTATGGCTCCGCTTTCGTAAGATAAAACAACTGTATCTATTTCTACCATTATCGGCTATCTTGCCTTTTCGAAAATATGTTGGGGTCTGCTTCCATTCTAACCAGATGCAGCTGAATACCCCAGTATTGTACCCACTGTACATGGAGATTGCCTATACACCTCCACAATTCAATTATTTAATACGACAACCCTTGGTAAGAGTTATCAGACTTTCAGGCTTCTGATCACCCATAATGACAATTAAAGATCTACAAATGACTGCCGGGACCAACGGCTTAACGTGCTTTCCAAGGCACAGAGCGGTCCATTTGTATCATATAATTTAACTAGCTGACCCGACAGACTTTGTCCTGTCTTAGCTATGAATATTCCAATGTAAACGCGCGAAGTTCCCGAAGGCGCAAGCTGAGAACATTTTGAATTGTGTAAGAAAACTTAATTTATATTTTAAGAATTTATCTACGATTTTTGTTGAAAAGTAAAATACCAGAATAAAGTTAAAGTAAAAAAGTCTAAAATATGAAAAAGATTAATAGGAGCTAACAAATTTGAAAAAAGAAAATTGTTTTGAGTATGAATGTCGATGGCTTTAGGAGTAGGGGAAGACCAAAGAAACGATGGATGGACTGTGTGAAAGATGGCATGGCTTGAAAGGGAGTGACTACTGAGATGACGACTAATAGAGAAGTATGGAAGAATGGGACATGTTGCGCCGACCCCAAATAAATTGGGATAGTGCGTTTGTATTTGTATCAAATCTCCACATATTTAGTACAGTAGTGTTAGTAAATTAACTCTGTAACAATAAACTGTTTAGAAGTTTCTTTCATACTAACCTTGTCCTGCATCCGTTCTGAAGTGGCAATTGATTTTTATTTTACAATACTACATAGCTGACCCGCCAGACGGTGTCCTGTCAAATTGGAATAAATCGAACGGCGGGAAAACAACTGATTATAAAATTAATTTGAATTTGGAATTCTAATAGAATGAAAGATCGGGAATCTTTCATTACAGCCCTGTTCAAATGTTTTGTGAAAATGAATTTTCTTCATATTTTTTTTGTGACTTTTCCTATATTTTAATAGTTATTCTGCTATTCGGGACGAAGAAAAATACAACAAATCAAAAACCATGAAAATCCGTTAAGCCGTTCTCGAGTTATAAGTGTTCGAACAAACCCGACTTTGTTTTATATATTAAGATTAATGTTTGCTTGCCACCTTTGGATGTTCATATGACTGTGGTATTGACAACCTAACCGTACATAAAAGCACACATCAATTGTCTACTTTTGCCAAATCAGTGTAAGCAATATTTGTTTCAGGGCTCCCGTGTATTCGATTCGCCAAAGACCAATATATGGTGTTCCCCACCGGCTAGCGCACTGCCGACACCAACGGCTTTGCTCAACCACGAGAACCGACGTAAGATTAATTATTTTATTTATCAAATACAACTAAGGAATTGATTGGTCTGATACATAGATATAAGAAAGAAGATGTGCCCAGTATGTTAAAATGTATCGGAACCCTGTGTCTCCACTTTGTCCCTTTGATGATTTTAACGACAAATACGGTAAAGTACTTGTACTTATATATGGAAAGTGATTCCATGATTTACATGGCTTCGGTTTTTACAAGAAACCACTGAACAACACGGCATTCTTGTAAATTATCACGGTCACAGTCGAAAGCGCACTAGTTCGCGGAGACGGAAATTTTACTATGATCGGCTCATACTGAGCATGTCGCGCTGACACAGATTCGCCCGCTTGCCACTTCTTCTGTTTTTTATATTTCTATGGTCTGAAATGGTATGTAAATGTTCCGTTGTGTTTGTTTGCCAGGTCGTATCCGCTTGGCGGCGCACTTCGACGGTTCCTAGTCCCACCGCGTCGTATAAGAAGATTCATTCCTTTATATTTTTGATGTAGGTTAGTATTACTCGTGTTCCAAACGCGGCACCTGAAACTTGGAGTGATGTGAATCAGGGTCGCAACGAATTTTAACTACTAGACTTATGTAAGTGTCCAATAAATTGTGATGTCTGTAACAATAATATTTTAGATGTTTATATTTTTATGTGTTTATTTAGTGTAAGAAATCTAATGGTGCATTCGTCAAATGTTTATAGTGCCGATTTAAAACTAATGTCCCACGTATTGTACAATTTAAAGGTAAGTCTTAAGAATCATCCTGACCGAAAACTTCTTTTTAATTATTTCTTAGTGTATGAATTCTAACAATGTTTTATTTTAATTGACTAACGCTATTTTTATTTGTTTCCAACCGAGTCAGTTTCGTGTGTTGTTTTATTTTTTCCAAGTTACTTGATGAACTATTTATAAAATTGTTTAGAACATATGAACAGTTTAACTGAGTAACTCTAATCAATTTTATATTTTATTTTACCTTTTGACATTTTATGTATTATTTTTCTTAGTTTTATATTTCTGTGGCTCTTCATGTAACAAAGGACTGAACAAGCTTCAAATGATACTTTTAGGTACTATAAGTTTATTGAAAGATCTACAGTATATTATCTACGTAATAATTTGTGAGTAGATAATGTTACTGACATATTGATACGAATAAAACAATAATAAACAATAAATGTACATATCATTGATTTGAGGCTCAAAATATGTTAAGAATAGTTGCTAAGTTTTATTAAATAAACATCTTTGAGCACTTGTAACATTTTTCGGATGCCCACACAAAGTACAATGATCATACAAAATGTTGATTGTCCTAGAGTTTTATCTTCTATAAATATATTTCGGCCACAAATCTATTTGCATGTATCTTGCTTGTGTATTGTTTCAAAATATTGTCTTAAGGTGATTGCGCAGTAGTAGCCCGCGAAATTCAAATTTTCTTCAGATTTTTGTAATTTGCAGGTCAGTTTGATTTCGGAAATCATGACATTTTGGAACAAATCTAACTTAACGAAAGATGTATTGATGATCCTTACGGTTAAAATTATGTAAATACATATTTTTTATAGCCGCGTAACATATTTTTATCAACATATAATACAACCTGATAACCTGCAAATTGCAGAAAACCTAAGAAAATTTGAATTTCGCGGCTACTACTGCGGTTCCCCCTTAAAGTTATTGTATAGACGAATTTTAATTTTTCTCGTTCGTAGGAGTATCACATTCGAATTTATGTAATTTTAGATAACATTTACATTCATGGTAAGGTCCTACGATGAATTACGTAAATAATAAATACGCCAGTTAATTGTTGAATCTCACTGTTGCGAACTGGCCTTAATGACGTGTCAATTAGTAACGTGCAAAGGTTTTATAAGAGTATTCGATGAATGTAGATGTAGGTGATATTATTGCTTTGATAGAATATGCTCGTGCCTAAAGTGCGATGATGCTTTAATTTATGACAGTAGTTTGTTTTTTTCTAAAATTAAATTTCTTAGTTCCACATAGTATCCACTGCAGAGACGCTGATTTAAATTCCATTTACGGTGGAGAATCAAACTGATTTATTAGTTATAACTGGAAACAGCGTTATAGAATTTGCTGGCTAAGCATTTATTGGCTTGTTTGCACATTTAAAATATTGTAAATGATTGATTAAAGCTTCTAACGTCTAACGAGTTAAGCTGAGTTATATTTGATGCCAAAGCACTAGTTTAAACTCTATTGGGCTGAATTGGCCTGTACTGAATACTATAATAATGTGCTAAAATGAACAAAAATACGCCATTAGTTAGTGTAAATCATTTTGTAAATGGGAACTAATTCCTTTTGTCTTTCTAACATGAAAAGATGTTTCATAGTTTTTATTGTACCTTTATTTTATTTTTGTAGATCTAAAAGAAATCTAATGAGGTTGGTCTGTCTGACATATGTTTTAAACGACGGCTAACCTACCATAGGCGTTAGTGATATTTTATTTAGTCAATAATTATGATTTGTTAATGAATAAATAGTATTATCCGATTTATTTAAATACATATTGGAAGTGATAAGCTAATGATTAAAATTGTAAATACACAATTTGTGATTTAAGTCTGTATTTCTAAGGTATTACCACTGTGATACTTCTGTACCATTGAATGCCATAATTTGGTTTCAACTCAGTAATAATATTTGATCACAAATATTTTCTAGTGCGTGCATACGTTTTGTAATCATAAGTCGACTACATATTTTCGTAGGTATGTATATAGTGTACATAATATTACATTGATTATTAAATTGGTACAAAGTATGAACATTTTAGTAATATATTATTCTACACTCGATAATGTGGAACTACGATATTTAATTGTGAAATAATTATTTACAGATAATTGGATTTATATATTTTATGTAAGCAGGATCTTGCATATTTGAAGTATATTTTTTCAATGCAATTAATTTTACATTTGTTGCACTGCCATTCCGCATTTATAAATCAGTATTGGCCATCAGATCTATGTTTCAAAAAGAGATATTTTAAGTAAGATTTTTAACTATTAATTTAATGACCACTGTCATGGGGATTGTCATGGGAGTTCTGAATGCGATGACGTTCACGTAAGGCCAGAATACTGTCCATCGTACAATAAATGTTACTTAAGGTTTATAAATTAATTACCAAGTTCTCTAAGACTGTAGTGAAGATACATTTAAGTACTTTTTAAGCTGTTGTTTTATTTTCTGACCAATAACTATGTATTTTGTAACAATAAGATAGAATTAAGTATGCATTCGAAGTTCATTATGGGAAGATGTAACATTTAATATTATTTTTCCAACATCTTCGTAATTCTGTGATTATTTGTTATAGTTTTAACTAGTGAATCGATGTATTTGAATAGAGTCGTTTCAGTATTGCATGTATGGAAAATAAATGTTATTTTTTCAATAATAAATGATAGTTTTTTTTGTATCTATTATACAAACACATTCCCACTCAAGAAATTGATCTATAAACTAACTGCAGGCTGTATCAGGAAGGTGCGGCACAGACCATCAAACTGAACAACTTTCTCTATGGGATCAACATCATAATCAAGATAAAAATATCAGCTGTACGTACCATACATTTGAGTCAAGTAGGTAAAGCTTTGCACGGGAGAGCTGATATTTTTTTCTTGAATACGATGTTGGTCCTATGGAGAAAGTTCTTCAGTTTGATCGTGTGTACCACACCCTTTTAAATTTGACCACACCTTTCTGATACAGCCTGTAGATAAGTATAAAAGTTCACTGCTGACGTACCAAAATGTAATTATAATCAAGAGTGGCTGACACTGGCTTGGCCACCATCAGGGATTTTACTTTTGATAACACAAAGATTTAGTCGTTAATTAGTCGAAATTTGTCGCCAAATATCAGAATTTGTCGGTCACTGGTTCAAAAGTTATAAGGGGTCATTGGTGGCCAAGCTGGGGAGACTCCCCAGCTTGGCCACCTTTATGTGTGGCTGACACTGGCTTGGCCACCATCAGGGATTTTACTTTCGATAACACAAAGATTTAGTCGTTAATTAGTCGAAATTTGTCGCCAAATATCAGAATTTGTCGGTCACTGGTTCAAAAGTTATAAGGGGTCATTGGTGGCCGATCTGGAGAGAGTCTCCCCAGCTTGGCCACCTTTATATCTCAAAAACTAGGGCACCTAGCGAAGATCTGTTTTCTCCCAGATTTAGTCGCTAATTAGTCGAAATTAGTCGCCAAGTCACAGATTTAGTCGGGTCTTAGTTTAGAAGATATAATGAGTTCAATTTTTAAGTATAGTTCAAGAGCTAGATTGAAGAGTTTACGATAAAATCTTTGATCTAGCTCTTGGTCTATACTTAAAAATTGAACTCATTATATCTTCTAAACTAAGACCCGACTAAATCTGTGACTTGGCGACTAATTTCGACTAATTAGCGACTAAATCTGGGAGAAAACAGATCTTCGCTGGGTGCCCTAGTTTTTGAGATATAAAGGTGGTGTGGCTGACACTGGCTTGGCCACCATCAGGGATTTTACTTTTGATAACACAAAGATTTAGTCGTTAATTAGTCGAAATTTGTCGCCAAATATCAGAATTTGTCGGTAACTGGTTCAAAAGTTATAAGGGGTCATTGGTGGCCGATCTGGAGAGAGTCTCCCCAGCTTGGCCACCTTTATATCTCAAAAACTAGGGCACCTATCGAAGATCTGTTTTCTCCCAGATTTAGTCGCTAATTAGTCGCAAGTTTTCGCCAAGTCACAGATTTAGTCGGGTCTTAGTTTAGAAGATATAATGAGTTCAATTTTTAAGTATAGACCAAGAGCTAGATCAAAGATTTTATCGTAAACTCTTCAATCTAGCTCTTGAACTATACATATATATAAGACCTTTCATTTGATATGTCACACGGTACAGTTTACAAAACTTTTTTTTTAATTGTACTTATTTTCCCCCCAAAAGGGACCCCCATATTCAAAATTCATTTATTTACGTTACATGTTCGTGTTTGGGTTACCAAAATACATATGTATACCAAGTTTCAAGTTAATCGGTTCATTAGATTCGGAGCAAATTGGCTGTGACAGACGGACAGACGGACAGACAGACAGACACACGAGTGATCCTATAAGGGTTCCGTTTTTCCTTTTGAGGTACGGAACCCTAAAAAAGATTTGATGTTTTTTTTATTGGGGCCAATGACCGCTGGTAGTGTTGTTACTTGCAGTGTGAGTTGATAAAATCTGTTTTATCGTGTTCAGATATCGATACCCATCACGTCTGCGGAGTTTCGCTATCTAATTTAAATGGATGGTATTTAAAAGTACTTCAATTTATTCCCATTTCATTTACCTAATTTTGCCTGTGTTCCACCAAATATACTGAATGTGCACCAAAATATGTTCATTAAAATATGTCATAACGAGCATCTATTTAACAACTGTTGTAAATTTGTAAAAATAGTAATACACCTAATTTTATAAACAAGCATTTATTTTTTTAGTTTTACTTCAGATAATGCACTGCAAAATGTATTTGAATCAAACACCAATTAATGTCCAATGTAGCTTTATTACGCCGAAAAAAAAAATTACAGTACGAGTACCATTGACCTTGAAATCAAGGTCAATGACCCTGAGGCTTTCATCGTCTAATATACGAGACATTCACCGCCTCACCTAACCCAAATGATTCACCAAAAATAGAGGGGATATGGCGCTCGGCGGCCGCTGCCGCGGCACCGGTCGCTTCGCTCGCTCGCCGTCGCGCGTTAAGGGTCACTGTTCTAACCTAACCTAACCTAACCCAAATGATTCACCAGCAATAGAGGTAATGGTCACTATTCTAACCTAACCCAAATGATTCACCAATGTGAAGTTTCGGACGCGCGGGTGTATCTAACGTCTCGCTTTCTCCTATAATCCTGCAATATCTCTATCTCACTCAACGAACCAGTTTCAGTAACATAAAAGTTGTACAAAACCGTTTTAAATGGGTATACGGTACTGGGATGCATACTAAATATTTTGTGTAACATTCAGGAATATTTGGTGCACGATCAGTATTTTTCGAGGAAGAATAAAATAGTTATTGTTACAATAGAATATTTGCAGCGCACTACAATAAAAAGTGTTATATCTTGGTGTTAATTTGGAATTTGTTTGATGTAACATATTTTGTTGGCCGAGTAGTTTAATTATAGTAAAACAATTAAACGGGTTTAAGATCAATATTTTAGAAATGCATACATAGATGTACCTTTAGATTTTTGGTGAATACAAAAATATTATCCATTTAAATTGACCCTGTATTTAGGTGTCGTCTAGTGATAGTGAAAACGGGCAATAGAAATCGGTCTTATTACTTACTAGCTGCACCCTGCGGTTTCACCCGCGAAGACCGGTATAAAAGCCTATGTGTTAATCCAGGGTATAAGCTATCTACATACCAAATTTCATCCAAATCGGTCCAGCCGTTTGAGCGTGAAGAAGTAACAAACATACACACACACTCACAAACTTTCGCCTTTATAATATTACTAGCTGACCCGCCAGACGTTGTCCTGTCCCAATTTCAATATTCCCATATAAAAACCACTTTCACTTTTCCAGAATTTTCCAATTTTCCCGGCAACTTTTCCAATTTTTCTCATCGTTTAAACTTTCCCTGGACTACGTCAAACATTTCAAAACCAAAATCAGCTAAATCGGCCCAGCCGTTCTTGAGTTATAAAATTACAACGAAAAGTGGCATTGATTTTTATAGATATAGATAGTGTGGTTTACCGCAACTGGGTGAACTGAGTACATACATTCTTCTGATCTTTCTATAGACGGGCAACTTGCACGAGGGAAGGATGATTACCAGATAGTCCCACGACTTTGCAACAGTGAGGGAAAGTACCATAAATACTGTAGACTTCATTTTTATTTTTGAAAAACCGGCCAAGAGGGTGTCGGACCACGCACAATGAAGCAATGTTCCGTAGTTGGGATGAATTTATCCCAAGAACAAACTTAACACTGTAGTTGAAAAACATGGTCTCCCATACATTCCAACAGCAAATGTAAGTTGGTTGACTATTACTCGTAAAATTTAAAAGCCTACTTAGGTGTGCTAGTTCTCCTTTTAATTTCGTTATACCTATGTATACTAATACTGTGAATTTTTCACCCACTTAAAACGTAACAGTTTAGCTGGCGCTGTGGGGGTGGGGGGACGGGGACGGGGACGACGACACTTGACTCTAACAAAAATTTGCACTTTAAAGCTTAATATTTTAGAAACGGATGCCTAAATTGAAAATTTGTTTTAACAAACCCACAATATTTTTGAAAGACCCATCTAACAACACCGCACACCATAGGGTACACTAGAAAAAAAAAACATCCCAACTTTACGCGTATAGAAGGTAGGTACCCTAAAACAATTTTTTTTTACGCGAAACTTTAGGGGTTCTTTGTTGACTACGGAACCCTAAAAATACGAACTGCATTCAAAGAATTTTAAATAAGCTCCTGTCTGAACGGGGAATCGAACCCGCTAAATGTGAAAAAAAAACCTATAATTTTACTTTTTTTAATTCCTGAGAAGAAATACTAAGATAGAGTTGCACACAGCAGGATTTTTTTGAATAAGTAAAAACTAGTGACTGTTTGTTGATATTATTTTTTATTAATATTTGACATTACTTAATTAGATAATTAAAAACACAGAAAGAAAATAATGTTTACGATGGTAAAAAAAACTAACAAAATCTTACCCTTACTCTGAACTTTTTAATTCAAACATTAAGTAATGAGACAGCAGCAAAGTGTATGTATAAAAATTTGTTCCTTTGGAGGACTTTCATCGAATTTAAAGCTTAAGTCGTAAGAACGTATGCTCTCATTAGAAGTAGGTACCTAAAGACTTCTGTAATGGCCGAGGTCAGTGGCGACTTATTTATTGCCGGATCTAGCCGGGAATAAATTTAATAGCCCCAAATAAGTTGTTGTTAGCTTTCTTGCAGATTCGTCTGATTTCCGAAATACAACGAATCTAACTTAGAGATGATTGTATTGCAATGATATACGTCATTGTTGTATTGATGATTTTTATGGTTAAAATTATTTAAATAATATATGTATTTATATAATTATAGTAATCAAATATACAGGGTGAAATTGAATAGATGCGACAAAATTTAAGGGGGTGTTCTACGCATCAATATGAACAACTTTTACTATGGGACCAAACCTGAAATCGCGAAAAAAAAATCAGCTGTTCAGTACATTTAATGTTCGCATAATTCGTCAAAATGTACTGAACGATTTATTTTTCGCGATTTCAGGTTTGGTCCCATAGTAAAAGTTGTTCATATTGATGCGTAGAACACCCCCTTAAATTTTGTCGCATCTATTCAATTTCACCCTGTATATTTTGATCAAGATACAACCTGACACGGACCTGCAATATGCAAAAAAAACGCAAAAAATAATAATTTTGCGGGCTACCAAAGAGCATCCCCCATAACTTCGATCAACTTCGCGAGTAGTGTAGGTCATGAAAATGTAGGTGTTCTCTTTCGCATTCTCGTTCGATTCCTGGATCAGCAAAGGGACTTTTTAAAAATGTTTCTATGAAGTCTTACTTATTTTTGTTGAAAAATAACTGAATGTTTCTTGGGAGTAAAAATTAGTAGCATCAATATTTCAGGTAGTTCCGCTTCAGGGCCCGCTTCCTTCCCCATATTTTTGAAGTGCCGATACGCGCGAGTAGGTTTTTCAAAAATGCTATTTCTGTTTCATACTGCTTGCTCTGCCTCCCTCTGGGCGTGATAGAGAGAGTTGCAAGTCTTGGAGGCACTTACCTACATTTCCTATTTGAAGTATTGTTTCGGGCGATAACGTTTTCACCGCTCTAAACCTTTATCTACACCCATGCTATAAATCCTCTATAAAAGTTTCTGAAACAGTTAGCTTATTGCCAACATTAAAACAGCCAGTGTAATAGTAACCATGGCCCATGGTAACCATAATAGCATCCAAACGGGTGTTTTAGGCTGGCCGCATACACACGTTTTGCGTATTCGATTTCCGAATTCGTTTTCCGTATTCGGACATCCGAAGGCATGGAATCAGTAGAAAATACATTAACTGACGCACATGTTCGCTTTTTTTCCGAACGGAACAAATTCCGTACGTACGTTTCGAATGCAAGCCGGCGCGTTCGGAGAAACCTACTGGAAAAATCCTAATGACGTATTGCGGAACGCAGCGCTTGCATACATTTTGTTTGTGCGCACACGTTCTGAAATTTCTATTCAGTATCGCGACCGCGCCGCGCGCATCGGATGCATTCTTTGTATTTGTTTGTGTTATCCAAAGATAATCTCATGCAGGTATTTTGCTTTATTAATTTATCACGTATGCCATTATCAAGTTCATCAAAAGAATTTATTGACATCCTGTAGAAATCAAAGAATTTATCTGGGTGTGCTCGTAACTTAGCTCTCGTCAGATAAAACGGACTCTCGTAGATTCTCCGAGTATTCAATGGATGTACCCAATACCGACGTTTCTGTTTCTTCTATTAACAATATTATTTAGAAATGCAATTGCTAATAAATCGTCGTCCTCCATCGTCGTGCGTTCACCACGCTATCACTATCTCTACTGACGTGTATACATTCCGAATGAAGAAAAACGAACGTTTGCGCTAGCCTCACGGAATTCCAAATCGAAATTCCGCATTAGGAAATCGAATACGGAAAACGTGTGTATGCGGCCAGCCTTAATGTTGTACTGAATTTCATACTGCAACTCGTTTTCAAAAAAAGAACATTGTAATGCACGCGCGTTTCACTACAACAGCGCCGTAATTTAAAGAACTTATTCGAATTCACGTCGTATACTATGACGCCGGCCGTCATGTTCGATACGAGTATTAGTATTGCAAAAAACTGTTTCAGAACCTTGATATTCAGAGGATTGATAACATGGATGTAGATAAAGTCTTGTATGCAACTGTACATTTAATTAGGTATTAAAACACTCATGTGATACTATTATTACTCGGCTTCGCCTCATGTGATAAACCCACATTCGTGTTTTAATACCCCTTATTATACGTCAGTTGCATAAATAACTAATTACATAATGAGACAATTTTGGTCTCATTAGATTCAGTACACCTTTATCTCTTAAATGAAATATTCAAACACTATAATTTACTCTTTAATGCAACAGCAAATAAAACCTACTTATTAAACATTTATACAATATATTGTGGAAGTTACATTCATTCACTTCGTAAGATCAGAGAGGGGTCCATGACGTTTCTCCCAGATCATGCGATGCTTTTGCTTCATGTATGCTTTGCGAGCATCGGCATACGCTCCAAGATCACCATCTGAAATATAGCAAGTTGCTAGGTTAACGAAAAAATGTTCTTCTTTAATACATTAATCAGGCCAGTATGTTGCTGCAAGAAAGAAATTTTATGTAAAATTGTTCTTTTCTTAATCGAAAATGATACAAGAAAAAAAAAAAATTAAATTTTGTGTGAGAACACAATGCTATTTTTTTAGTTATTGCTATAATGGGAAGAATTGTGCTGGAATTAAACATTAATTACTATATTCAGAAGATCAGAAGGTAGAAGGTCTCTAGATAAAACCCTGGCCTAGAACTCAGAAACCTGAAATCAGATTTATATAGGGGCAAAATAAATAGGTACTTACCAAGTAAAATTATGAGTGGCATATCTATGCAATGCCATGAAGATGAGTATTATAATAATACAACTTAAAATGGACAAAAATATTTACAAATATTGTGCGAAAACTTTAGCAGGTTTATCTCATCATAATCAAAAAAATACTTACATTTGATAAACCAGGCCTCTTCAGCGTTCTTGTAACTGTCCCAAAGTGGTTTGCAGTGCTTTGCATGGTCGGGGTTTTCATAAATCATACAGTCCTCATAACGGTTACGCAGGATACTAAGAATCTCAGATTCCACAGCTCTGAAATGTGAATATTGGAAATTACACATTTTATATTGTGACAAATGATATAGTAAGCACTTATCCTAAATCTGCTTGGACTAGAAGGCTTCTCATTTAAATATTGAGGTTATAAAATTAATCTCAATAATTTTATTATCAAATGAAAAACATTTATGGCGATTTAAATTAAAATATCAGGTGTATTCAAATAATCAAATCAAAGCACTCAATTTTTAAGAGGCACTACAATGTCATCTCTATGTACGTTTTCTGATCCATTTATTTACAGTTTTATCAGATAGTTTTGGAACAGACCACCATACCTAGTTAATAAGAGGCCTAAGATTGTTAATGATGTTATTAATAGATTGTAACACAATTTCTTTTAACAGCACAATAATCCAACAATATTCTATGTACAGGTTGTAAGTTATTTAAAAACAAGATAATATTATCGATGAAATAATAGCTAACCTATCACGTTTGAACTGCGAGTTCGCTTCGAAATCGCAAACGACATCATCGTCGTAGCACTGGTCGATAGTAGGCACGCGGCGGAACTTCTGGTGATACCACGGGTACTTCGTCTGATTCGGCTCCACAACCTTCTCTGAAGTACAATAACATCATTATTCGCATACGGACTTACATAACAATAAACCGATGTTAAGTTGGATATTTACCACGGAATACAGTTACTGGCAAATCTATTGTGGCGTAAAGTGCATGCATAAAAGCTCTAAAGACATTAGGGTCTTTTTTAGCACTGTCGTCGTCTTTCGTCATTATTTTATATAGAATTTGCCTTTACAAGTGAATCAATGTAAAAGTTACGAATGGATGGCCGAATTTTCTTCGTTTGCTACTATCAAAATCTATTTTACAATTGACATTGACAGTGACAGATCAGAGATTAGTTTGACAGTTTTGTTTTTAATCTTTTTTTTTTCTTTTGGCTTCGCCCGCTTTGAGCATTTAGCCAATGTCACGTTTAGTTCGTAGAATCTGTCAAGCAAGTCGTGTCCCATGAAAAAGGCGGCAAATTCAAAAATCATACAGGTGTCAACACTGATATAGTACGCTGAAAACATGTTTGATACTTAAATTTTTGTAGATAAAAAATTTCTTTGGGATAAATTAAAAAAGTGCATTTCAATGTAGGTATCTGGGGGCACGGAAGTGCCCCCGCCAAGACGAGCCAAGCGAAGCGCATGGACACTACTTACCTTTTCTCGAAGCACTTCGTCGTATCTTTGAACCTTCTTAACTTGGGTTTGGATTATACCAGATAAACAAAATTTTCGGGATATGATGTCAGTGGTTGACTTATTAAACCTATAAAGTTTCAATTGCATAGCTTTTATACTTTAGATTTTATTGATATCTAAAATACCCCAATTTCGTCACTGACTCACTGACTCACTGATGATCATAAAAATTCTTAGGGTACTTCCTGAAGTCCTAGAAAGCTGAAATTTGGTATGTAAGCTACTATTAGTACACAAACAACAAAAAAATTCTAAAACTTGGAACTTTTACCCCCCAACCCTTTAGACTAGGGGATGGAAATTTGTATGACACTTCCGCAAATAATGAGTACTTACGAATAATATTAATACACTTGTATATACTTCGATAAGTGTTCATTAATCTCCTACCTATCAACCTATACATATCATAAGCAACTTACAAAAAGAAATGAAATCCCACCAAAAACATTTTCATGTAAAATGTTGCCAAGACGAGACCACATATAGCTCGCACTGGCAAAAAGCTATCAGATCTCGTGTAGAGCCAAGCTTCTATTCTAACTCTACACGCCCTAACTCTCCAAGCCCTAACTTCACAAACTCCACCCCTTAGTCAAAATAATATGTGGCTTGGCCGTTTCGCTACCATCACATGGGCGCAAGGTGAAAAATGTATTCACTGTTCATTACTTTTCTGTTATACAATAGTTCTTGTAGTAACGAAACCGCCCAGCCTCATATTTTGACTAAGGTGTAGAGTTTGTGAAGTTAGGGCTTGGAGAGTTAGGGCATTTATTTATACGCACGCACTAGACTCAAGCTTGCTACGGACCAATGCCTCGTAAACAAGTTTGATAACGTGAGGGTTGTGGAAATCACGACAGTTCCTTAAAACAAAGCCAAGGCGCCTGAAAGACTCCTTAGCATGCATTCTCTTGGCATGTAGAGTTAGAATAGAAGCTTGGCTCTACATGAGATCTGATAGCTTTTTGTCAGTGCGAGCGAAAGAGACGTTTTGCGCTTGAGCCGCTGAAAGGACGAGACAATTTTTCTTAGTACTTACTTAAACAGTTTTTTTTTCCATATCTAAACCTAACACCACACAAGTCTACAGTTATATCTACAAAGTTAATAATACTACACCAAACTACATTTTGATTTCATTTACTTTTAAAAACTTTGATATGTAACTTGGACAAGTTTAGGAGAAAATTTAGTCAAGAGGGAATGGAAGTTAGTACGAAAAGGCATTTTAATTTTGGAAAGCTTGTACGGTACAAGTCAAAGGATTGGGAATATAGAGGACATGAAAAAAAGATATGGTCCAGAGTACCACCGTCAAGACCGCATTCGCACAAGGAATTGGCACGAACATGGATCTTGTTCAGGAATAGTGCACTGCAGCAGTGACCAAGTCTCAGTCTACACAGGGATGTAACAGTTCTCTTAGACAATTTGGGACATTTAAAAAACCAAGGTATCCGCTGGATGTCGGGTTGAATACCGGCGTGTTTTGAACTTACCTGCCACATTGCTGACCACGAGTTGTACAACTTGTTTTAGGTGTCAGTTCGTATTAAAAAAAAATTGCTACTATATTAAAGCGCCGGGTGCGATTGTACAGTAGTTCCACCATGGATATCTCCATAATCATGGGGTTCCGCGGGGTGGGGATGGTACAGGGGATAACCCTCCTCTCCCCTCTCCCCTCCCCCCTCCCCGCCTCATAAATCGATGGACCATAATGGAAATTTTAAGCCAAAATGTGTTAGCGCGTGGTCTCAATCAACAATCAACTCGGCCTATCGCAGTCCGCTGCTGGACCTAGGCCTCTCCCAGTCTGCGCCACAACACCCTGTCCTCCGCCTTTCGCATCCAGTCTGTCCCAGCCACTTTCTTCAGGTCGTCGGTCCATCCAGCTGGGGGGCGTCCCACACTACGCTTACCGATACGCGGTCTCCACTCCAGGACTCGTCTGCTCAAACATGGCCAGCCACTTCAGTTTGCTTATTCTGCAAGCGATGTCGGTTATTCCGGTTCTTTTCCGGCTAGCTTCATTCCTGATTTTTACCCGACTACGGCGAAGCAAAAAGGAGGGTTATGATTTTGACCGGTATGTATGTATGTATGTTCATCTGTTCCCTCATAACTTCTAAACTACTTGTCATAATTTGACAAATGAGGTATTGTTAGAAGCGTCTTGATTGTCCGCTGGTTATAGGCTATGTGACGTCACATTAAATTGAATGTGGCGCCCTCTAGAGGACATAAAGTCATAAACTAAAAAAAATTTGAAAAAGAACTGAACTGAAATTAGAAAAAGACAGACAAATTAAAATTCCGGAGTCACACGTAATCTGTTCGATTCATGCCCTAAATGAAATGACGTGTGACTCAGGAATTTTAATTTGTTTGTCTTTTTCTAATTTCAGTTGAGAATATTTTCTTGTTTCTACTTTTTAGAGCGTGATTTTTCAGTAGACGGGTTTTAGTTTTTAAACTTACTTTTTATTTTATTCTTCAAAGAAACTCCGAGCATAGCCCGCCCCATAGCACGCTGAAAGACCTTGAATTTGTGGACCAGCCCGACTGTCAGTGTCCACGTTTCAGCATCGTATGACGCACGCACTGGACGCACTGGTTGAAAACGTTAGTTTTCAAACGTATCCTTCTGTCGGCTTCTTTCTCAAACCGAGCTCTGACGAGCTGGATGACTTGCCCTAGGTAGACATACTCCTTCACAACTTCAAGAAGCGACCCTTCGATGCAGATTGGACTCGGCAACACGCGCGGGGTATCTTACGTGGTAATGGGAACCTCTGCTAGGAGCTGACTACAATCAACCTTTCCGTTAGCAATTTTGTGCAAAAATGAAATACAACGTTAAATAAAAAGTAAGTTTAAAAACCAAAACCCGATTACTGAAAAATCACGCTCTAAAAAGTATGACACAAGAAAATATTCTTATCTGAAATTAGAACAGCGGACAATCAAGACGCTTCCAACGATACCTCATTTGTCAAATTATGATAAGTAGTTTAGAAGTTATGAGTATGAGGGAACAGATGAACATGCATACATACATCATACATACCGGTCAAAATCATAACCCTCCTTTTTGCTTCGCCGTAAAAAGTAAGTAAATCGTAAGTCGGGTAAAAAATTCAAACATTAGGTAGGTACTTCAAAATGAATTTAAAAAAATTATAATTAGGTACTTAGTTAAAAAAATTATAACTCGAAAACTACAAAAAATCGTAGAACATACATGGGCGTTAAATCGATAGGTATGGTACTCTGCTATCAGCTCGCACTGGCTTGACACCTTAAAAGAAACACCCTGTGTGTTTATATAAAGATCAATTGCTGTTCGTTTTCGCTAAAACTCGAGAACGGCTGGGCCGTTTTAGCTGATTTTGGTTTTGAAGTGTTTGTCGTAGTCCAGGGAAGGTTTAAACGGTGAGCAAAATTGGAAAAGTTGCCGGGATAATTGGAAAATTCGGGAAAATAAAAGTGGATTTTTTTATGCGAATTATGAGTGGTTGAATTTGGGACAGGACAACGTCTATCGGGTCAGATAGTATATTATAATAATAATCAATAAATAATTCCACAAAAATTATAGATACACACGGCTATACATTTCCAGTTTACACTGACCTCTCATTGTAAGGAAATCCTATATACCATGCGAGATCAGCTTATACTGGAAATGTATAGCTTGATCTGTAGCCGTGCGACTCTCCGCTGGACTACGTAGACGATGATATTTACTCTTGTATCGTATATAAGAACAGCAACATTGGAAAAATAGACAAGCGAATCGTGACAATATGGAAAAATACTGGTCATACAAACAAATCATGAAACCAAATATCCATATTCAATGGAAAAGGAAAATAATAATGGATTCATGCCTTCTATCCTGCCTCACGTATTTGCTGACATGAAGCAATCGTTGAAGGAGCGCTTCTTTGGTCGCCTGAAGAAGGTATTAATTAGTCTTCTTTCGGGCGGGAACAAGGTGCGCGCCTTCAACGGTTGGGTCATGCCGGTCTTGATGTACTCTTTCGGCATACTCAAATGGACTCAGACTGAACTTGACGCCCTGGATAGGAGGGTCCGTACACTGCTGACCGCAAACAAGGACGGGACGGTTGACGTATGTCGGGCATGCCACCATCCGGGTGAGTCCATCAGACATACTACCTCTGGTTGTTCTCGTCTGGCTAACGGCGAATACTTGAACAGGCATAACCAAGTGGCCAGGATTATTCACCAGCAACTTGCTTTGAAATACGCCTGTGGACTCTGAGGTACCGTATTACAAGTATGTGCCCGACCCAGTTCTCGAAAATGACCATGTTACGTTGTACTGGGATCGGTCTATCATTACTGACAGGACTATTGTCGCCAATAAGCCTGATATAGTGGTGATAGATCGATTAGCGCGCCGCACAATGATTGTCGATTTTACCAGTCCATGTATGTATGTGTGTATGTAAGTATGTATATAAGTATGTATTTTTACCCGACTACGGCAAAACCAAAAGGAAGGGTTATGATTTTAGCAGTCTAATTGTGTACTATGTATGTATATATGTATGCATTTACGGGTGTTCCACCGTAGCGCCTAAATTACTGAACCGATTTTGATGAATGAGGTATCAGTAGATTCGAAATAATGGTCCGGGTGACATAGGCTATATAAATTCTCCCTAAATTTAATATGGTGGTCCTAACACGTAAATTTCTGACCTCGAAAAAAATTAAATTGAGATAATCATGACATGTTTGGTATTAAAAGAAAGGTCTTGACGAGCACATTACAAATGTATATACCTATGTCATTATTGTATAAGTAAATAAATATTTTGAACTTTTTAGATTAATTTCATTTTTCCGTAGTCGGGTTACAGTTTTTTAAACTTTATTCTTGTTATATTTATAAATGTTTTTTTAGGGTTCCGTACCTCAAAAGGAAAAAACCGGTCAAGTGCGAGTCGGACTCGCGCACGAATGGTTCCGTACCATATTATATGTTTAACAATCGCAAAGATAACTTTTTACTTATTTTATAATGATACTGTGAATTACAAGGTTATTTTTTGCAGTTGCAGAAAATCACCCATGTTTAAACAAAATACCTTATGAATCGCCGTTTTCAGTATTGTTGATTAAATACAGTATTCATGGTACTTACATGGTATAAAGAAGTTTCAAATTCCTAATTTGTTGAATTTTTGCGCTAGAGCTCGTACAAAAATGGTCTAAAATTTACAACTTTTACGGCCGCCTATTTCTTAATTTTAAAAGATAAAAAAAATATGTTTGTACTCTACTCAATGAGTTCTAGACGATGACACCCCACATAACACATAATCAGCCTATAATGTTCCCACTGCTGGGACACAGGCCTCCTCTCGGTGAGAGGGAGTGGTCCGTAATTCACCACGCGGGCCCAGTGCGGGTTGGTAGATGTCACAATATGTCTTCGAATTTTTGGTTCTAGGACATGCCGGTTTCCTTACGATGTTTTCCTTCACCGTTTTGAGAGCAGCGGTGATGAAATAATGACATGACACCCCACATGCTAGATTAAATTTTTTTTTTTTTTCAAAATGAAAAGTTTATTGTATGCGGACCGAACCCCTTAAATTTTTAACTTTGCTTTATTTTTATTATTTGTTGTTATAGCCGTAATAGACAGCGGAGGCTTAGTAAGTTTGTACTGGGCTGTACGTGGTTGTCTGATTTCATGGATTTTAATTTTCTTGCGCGGAACCCTAATTATTTTTCTAAAATAAAAATAGCCTAAGTTACTCCTTAAAACATCAGCTATATGCCGTCAAAATCGGTGAAAATTCGTTTGGCAAGTTTCCTAACTTGACTCAAAGTACCATTTTTTTAATCGGACTGCGCTTTAAAATTCTTCTATACAAACTTTAACATCCCTAAACCTCATTTGAGGCGTAGTTTTGAAAAACTAATAATGACAAACATTATTACTTACTTATGCAAGTATTTGTGGTAAGTTTCAAGTTCATTAACCAAATTAATAAGATTTTTCATATAAGCTGTATCTGTGTTTTCACGAACACAGATACCTAAAGAATTTCAAAAATCGTCTGGTATGTTTCCATAACTTGACTCAAACATTATTTACACCAATTTTAGAGTTAATCAAACCCCCAATAAAATCCTCCGCTATAAAATTAACTTTTCACCCCTTAGGGGTAGATTTTTGGAAAACCCTAATACACGTTAGTCTTAATTTTTGGTCTCAAGTATAAAAACTGAGTTTTGAGTTAATCGGACCGCGTGTTAAAGTTCCTCCATACAAACTTTGACACCCCCAATCCCTCCTTAGGGGGTAGTTTAGGAAAACTAAAAATGATAAACTTTATAATGTACTTAGATGAATATTCGCGCTAAGTTTCAAGTCTATTAACTCAAGGGATCGGATTTTTCATACAAAATTTCATCCCCTGTTTTGCCCCCTTAGGTATGAAATTTCCAAAAATCCTTCCTTAGTGGATGCTTACACTATATAAGGTATCTATGTGCAAAATTTCAAGTCTCTAGGTCCATTGGTTTGGGCTGTGCGTTGGTATATTAGTCAGTGACTCAGTCAGGACTTTGATTTTTTTATATATATAGATTTACCATGTTATTTTAAGACCACAGACTTCTTATAGGTTTTCCTGTAATCTACAGGTATAGAACTAATTTCTAAATTTTTTTAAAAATTTTAGGCTCAGTAGTTTCGGAGATAAGGGGGGGGGGAATGGTCAATTTTCGTCTATTTTCTTAAATAACTTTAAAACAATAAATCTTAAAATTATAAAAAAAATATTTTTGAAACCCTCATAGTAAGTTTTTTCATTTGATATGTCACTCGGTACAGTTTACAAAACTTTTTTTTTAATTTTCTTATTTTTCCCCTAAAAGTGACTCTCATATTCAAAATTCATATATTTACTTTAGCTGTACGTGTTTGGGTCACAGAAATCCATATGTGTACCAAATTTTAACTTAATCGGTCCATTAGATTCGGAGCAAATTGGCTGTGACAGACGGACAGACGGACAGACAGACAGACAGACACACGAGTGATCCTATAAGGGTTCCGTTTTTTCCTTTTGAGGTACGGAACCCTAAAAACGGAACCCTTATAGGATCACTTCGTTGTCCGTCTGTCTGTCTGTCTGTCTGTCTGTCTGTCTGTCTGTCCGTCTGTCTGTATGTCAAGACCCTTTTTCTCAGGAACGCGTGGAGGTATCAAGTTGAAATTAATATAAATACGTAAGTCTGTGGTCCCTTGGAGTTCTAAAAAAATCAAGGTTCTAAGTCAACGCAATAAAAAAATACGGCCATTTATGCGACATATTTTGATGCTCGCAAGTAAATCAAAACCTATAGGGTACTTCCACTTGACCTAGAATCATGAAATTTAGCAAGAAGCAAGGTATTACAGCACAAATAATGGGAAAAGTCCAAAAATTGATAATTTATAATTTTATCACATAAAAAAATATTTTTAAGTATGTCATCTGTCAAGGCCCTTTTTCTCAGTAACGCGTGGAGGTATCAAGTTGAAATTAATATCAAATACGTAAATCTATGGTCTCTTAGATTTCTAAAAAAATCAAGCTTCTAAGTCAACGCAATGAAAAAATACTGCCATTTATGCAACATATTTTGATACTCGCAAGTAAATCAAAATCTATAGGGTAGGTACTTCCCGTTGACCTATATGCAGTTGGAGAATTGTCCGTGACGTATACCTATCAATGTATGGGAGAACATGTTTTTCAACTCAATGTTAAGTTTGTCATTGGGATACATTCTTTTCAACTACGGAACCCTTCATTGTGCGTGGGCCGACACGCACTTGGCCGGTTTTTTAAATTTATTTTTTAAGAAATATTTAAAAATGTATTTATTATGGAACAAAAATGAATAAACGAAATAATAATGTTAAGTTTGTTCATGGTGTTGTTCTTGGGATAAAATCATATCAACTACGGAACCCTTCAACGTGCGTGGTCCGACACGCACTTGGCCGGTTCAATAGTTTTATTTTCAGCGTACATGTCTCATGTCAGTCTTATGGCTACAGACCGAAAATGCATGTTTGGCAATGGCAACCGTAGGTAGGTAGGATGACCTACTGATCAACTAAGTTGAGCAAAAAATAGTTGAGCTATAGAGCATAAA
The DNA here is from genome assembly GCA_905163495.3 of Cosmia trapezina. Taxonomy (NCBI): domain Eukaryota; kingdom Metazoa; phylum Arthropoda; class Insecta; order Lepidoptera; family Noctuidae; genus Cosmia; species Cosmia trapezina. The sequence continues at coordinate 12,129,719 of LR991030.1, forward strand.
ATGTTCGGTAATACAAACTATGTCCTACAGCTCAACTAGTTGAGCAATCTAGTTGAGCAGTGGGGAAGAAGTGTCAGCAACGTAGATACCTAACGCTTCCGACATACCCAAATATTTGCAGGTTTCGGATGAGGAGAGGGATCTAAGGTGTATGGAATCCGAGAGTTGAATTCCCTCGGATTCCATAATCTCCCCTCGCTTTACATGCATGACTGCACATTTGTCCACACCAAGTTCCACCAAATTCCTGATGGCACTACTGAAAGTTTCAGTTACCTTCAGTAGCTCCATCAGTCGCAATTTGTTGGGGGCAAAGAGTTTCAAATCATCCATGTAGAGGAGGTGAGATATGACCTGACCACCTCTCCTCAGCCGGTAGCCTAGACCTGAATCCTCCAGCAGTGTGCTTAGCGGATTCAGGGCTAAGCAGAACCAGAGTGGACTCAAACTGTCGCCCTTAAATATTCCCCGTTTAATCCATACAGGCTCATTATTCCCCTGAATCCGTCGACACCCTGGATAGCGAAGGACCGTCTTCCATTGCCCCATACACGACTCAAGGAAGGTGCGTACAGTTGCATCAATCTTGTACAACTCCAGCACCCTCATGAGCCATGTATGTGGCACCGAGTCATAGGCCTTCTTGTAATCCAACATGTCGACAGATCCTTGCGGGATCGACGAACCTGTTGGCTAATGGCCATGTCGATAAGGAGTAGCTCCTTAGTACCGCGGGATCCGTTCCTACATCCATTTTGAGAGGCAGACATAATCGAGTTACTGTCAATGTGAATATTAATTTTTGTTCTCAAAATGGATGTAAGAAGTTTATAGATCGTCGACAAAAAAGTGATCGGTCTATAATTCTTGGGTTCCGCGGGACTATCGGTCTATAAATTCTTGGGTTCCGCGGTACTACCAGCATAGCTATTCACAACGTTACGATTCGATACCGTATCGAAATTGACACATGTACGATAACCTGATTTCTGAACCGTAGGACTGTCAAAACGCTATTCACAGATCCGTACCGGAAGGGTTATTTTTTTAAACGATTGTAGGTGTGTTTAAGGGGAACGCTACGAAATGGTAGTAAATAGATAATTGTGGTAGAAAATGTAAAGTAGTACATAGACGTTATTAATTGGGTATTTCATTAAGTGCAACTGTAAAATTACATCAAGTGACTATTAACAAGGAAATAAAACAGTAAACAATGATTTTATTAATTAATAAATTTACCAGATTTCTATTAAACTTGCTTTGTAAACTTCAACTTTCTGTACCAAACCGGGAAAATATTTTGTTCTCTATTTCAAGTTAGTTCTCTATTTCATGCCACATGAATATAAGCTCATTATAACTTTATAATGTATCCACATTTTTAGACGATATTAGTGTTGCTGCTATTGTTAATAATTATGATTGAAGGTTAAAGTAGTAGGTACCAAAGGGTAGAGTAATAGGGTTAGAATAGAGTTATGCAGTAACCGCCTAAAATCTCAGACTAAATAAAAAACCCAGTTATAGCGCTGCGAACAATAGAGTGAAGCATGCTGCGCAAAACTACACCTTGTTCTGTACCTACATACTCGCTCACACGCACACATTTACACCAAACTACATTAAACTACACCTCATTACGTGCACACATGTTTTCGAAACCCGAAACGTGCGGCTTCACTTTACTGTTGATAGTGCTATGTCTTGATTTTTTATTTAGTCTGATCCTAAAATTATATAAATATAGGTACTTGGATCTAAGCAGCGGTCAAAACAATAATAAAACTTTACACAACTACATTATGTAGTTAAATACTTCATAAAATGCTTATATAACTATGTTTATAAACAATATTTATTATTCGATATCACTTCCGAAGTTCCGACAGCAAATACCTGTCGGAAGAATTGATGTTTTCATACCGTATATGAACTGTCAAAATTGTACGGTTACGGATTTGTGAATAGCGTTTAGCGGACTTCGTCGATATCAATGGCGTTCGATACGGTACGAAACCGTATCGTATCGTTCTGAATAGGTATTCAGATAAGAAGTTTATAGATTGTCGACAAACACGTGATCGGTCTATAATTCTTGGGTTCCGCGGGACTCAGGTGGGTAACGCCTGTTGTTAGAAGCTGCGGTAGCGACCCAGACTCTAAGGATGACTGGAATTGAGATGCTAGGCGAGTGTGTGAATTAATTAGACATTTTAACCAACAATTATGTAGTCCGTCCGGTACCGGTGATTTCCAATTCGGTAACGGACGGACTGCTCTGGCTACGTCGAATGGCGTAATTAAAACCGGTTCCATTTCTGGTACAGCTCACACTCGCTCAACATCCAGCCAGCCTCAGCGTGACAGACGGGTACCGATCATATGCTGCGCCAGAATGCACTAGTGGCAGCATCATCCGGGCGGCACGCGTCTATCACATATTATTCAGGTCGCTCCCAAGCTCTACCCACATCTCATCGCTCTGGACCATGCGATTCTGCGTGTACCTATCAACCCGCCGCTTATACCGCCGAATACGGCTCGCCCATGGACAAACTTTCTGCTTCAGGAAGTCGATGCGCTCTGTGACACGGGACATGTATTCTGGAGGACTGATTTCAGTCCCCGAGAATGCCCGCCTCACAAAGCGCATAACACGTGGACGTGTATTGCCCTCCCTGAAGCAGTATAGTTTGCCGATGAGTACCCTGGCCCCATCGATACGACGCTCGATCCAGCACTGCCAGGCAGGAATGGCTGGTTTTGGTCGAGTAGCTCCGTCACCGTTTGGAAACTTGACGTTAACTAAACGACATGCCGCAACAGCCGCGCAATACGATCCAGTGTGTATCAACGAGATGCTCGCTGCTCTCGAAAAAATCCTTAAGTAGCGAGTCCAAGGCACACACCAGCGCTCTATTTTTCTTGTGCATGGGAAGGCGTGGTAGTCGGGGTCTAAGCTCGGTCCGAGTAGACCTATACTCGCGAAACGCATCCTCCAGTGCGCTCCTCAATCGGTCGTTGGACTGGCTACTTACTGTGGCGACCCTATCATCCTCCTCTTCGACAACATGATTGAACCGCAGCGGGAGTGCATCTATAATTGAAGGTTGTACCGCGGTTTGTGCCGGATTTGAGATGATATGGATGCTCAGTACCTCTGAGCGCAGCCTATCAAGTGCGGTATCGTCCAACCTATGATTGCGTTGGATGACTCGCACCTGATCCGATATTCGTTGGGCCGAAACGTTGACAGTTGGTTCCAGTTCGTGAAACAGAGACAACATCCTAACACGGTACGCAGTGAGGTTAGTTCCCCCCTCTGTAGACCCGTAATATGCGCGCATGACGTTCTCGTTCATAGACTGAGTCCATGTCATGCGCTGCACACAACCACCGGCAGAGGGGACCCGGCTCGGGGCCGGTTGGCCCCTAAGTCCCAAGCTCGCAGTATCTCTACGTTGACGTCGTGGTGGGGCTTGCGCGCTCCGAATTGTAGGTCTTTGCCGTTAGAGTTTACACTGCCAGAACAGGTCTAGGGTGAGGAGCCAGACCAAGAGAGATACAAAAACCCGCAGGGCAGCATGTGGCGAGCTGTTGGGCAGTAGCGACCCCACGGATCCTATCTCCCGGGAGAAGTCTTGTTCCTCACCTCTGGCTTGCCTTTATTGGCCGGCTGGAGTGAGCACTGATGAGGAACAGAGCTCCCACCTCATTCTTGCCTTTATTGGCCTGCTTGAGTGGAGATTCGCAAGAGGAAACATGCTCGGAGGAAGGAAGTATTAAGTACTATTTAGTATTGTTAGTATTGGTTAGTATTAGTTTAAAGATCCACGAATGACAGCCGGACCAACGGCTTAACGTGCTTTTCGAGGCACGGAGGAGTCTCGGTATATAAAGATGGTCACCCATCCACTGACCAACCCCGTCAAGCGTAGCTTAACCTGATGGATCGACCCGTGCGGCTGTAATTACGGAACCCTAAAAAGACAAAAGTAATCGACACTTTTTCCTTCACTCAAAGTCTTAAGAGGAAATGGGCTGGGCATGTTTTCAGATACAATGACGATAGGTGGACTAAAACAGTCACAGCATGACACAGCATGATGCATGACGTGGAAAGACGTGTGTGTTAAACAGTATTTGGACTTTACTGCATCAGATAGAGACAAATGGAAGGCTCTGGAGAAGGAACCCACAGAGAACCACTCTATGTAACTTTTAATGTCATTTATTTATTTAGAAAATTATATTTTTTACTTCAAATATCTTCCAATACAGTTTATTTATGCTTCAATATAAAATATTGTTTTTTTAACTAATCGAGTTTATAATTACTCACCTCATTTTCAAAACGAAAAGCAGAGTGTTTAGGTACCTCGGGTGAAAGACCTATGGCACTCGCTATTGGCGCACGAGCGTGCCTAAATAGGAACTCTTTCATCCCTTGTATGACAATTTACTATTAATACACTTAAGTTTACAAAAACTGGTCATTACTGGGGCATCTCTATTAAACTATTAAGTAATATTTAGATATCGTAGCCCCCCATCTAGCTGTTACATTTAGTAAATGTGTTGATTTAGGAACTTTTCCTCACCTCATGAAGGGCAGTCAAGTCACACCATTATGTATAATAAACGAGGTAATAAAAATGACGTTGGCGATTTCAGGCCTCAAGCAGTTGTTAAGACTTTTAATTCAAACAGCCAATTCAATTATGATGAACAATATGGCTTTACAAAACGTCGTTCGACTATAACAAATGTGGGTGTTGCTCTGCTGAACCACATGTTTAACGCATGAGAGAACTCGCAAAATGCTATTGGAGTTTACTGTGATCTCTTCAAACCCTTTGACTGCGTGTACCATGACACGCTTTTGCGTAAACTACGTCATTGCGGTGTCTAAAAAGAAGCTCTCAAAGTAATAAATTCTTATTTACATAATAGGTGTAGTGTTGTAGATGTTAATGATGTGAAATTTTCCGGGCACTAGTTCAGATAGGTGTACCTCAAGGCTCAATACTGAGTCCATTCTTATTCTTAGTATTCTTCTATTCAATGACTTACCACTCTCTTATATGAAGGGTATACTTAATTATGTGAAGTTCTACTGTTTGCAGATGATACCTTTCTTATTTTAAATTAAAATAGATAAAAATGCACAAGATTTTGACAACGTAAACAGAGCACTCTCAATGGTTATAGATTGTTTTAAGACATTATAACTTAGTTCTCAATGCCAAGATAACGAAATATATAAAGTTCACCTTAACGTATGTTGGAAATCTAGGACCTAACATCGTCTTAGATACAGTGGTGCTTGTAACTGTGTAGACTCGGCAGTTTTTCTGGGCATAACAGTATATGCTAAATTTCAGTGGACCCCACATATATCAAGCCTAACGGGAAGGCTCAGTTTGGCCGCCTTTGCCGTCAGGAAAGTAAGACAATACCCTGCTGACATTGATATAGCTCGGTTACTCTATTTTAGTTATTTTCATAGGTTATGTTCTACGGTTTTCTGCTGTGAGGCAACGTCGCTGACATTCAAAATCTGTATTACTTTTTCTTGAAAAAACCAGCTGTTTAAGCAATTTACCAGCTAGGTGACAGAGTTTCTCTGAAAGATTTTTTTAAAGATATTGGTAGTATTAAAGATATTCTCACGCCACCGTATAGCAAGCTACCTTCTTCTTTCCTAGATTGCCCTTTTAATGCGTTTAACGCTCAAGTAAAATCCAATCTTTATTCAAAGGAATACTATTCTATCAACTAGGTATAGTTGGTGTTTACCGATTTCATTCATCTTTTTTTAAAAGTTTTCTAATACTTTGTAGAAGGTTCTTACGGAAAGAAAAAAATAAGAAAATTGCGCAGAAAATCAGAAAACTTAACGACTATTTTAATTTCGCGCGTTTACGTTACAATATTCATAGCTAAGATAAGACAACGTCTGTCGGGTCAGCTAGTTCTATACAAATAAAAATCAATTGCTGAATATATGTACGGGCATCAATTCAGAACGGTCGCACCTATTTGGCTTATTCTTTTTTTGTTGTGTTTGTTATTTTAGGGCAGGTGAGTCTGTGCGTTCCGGACAGGTATGTGTGGCGGCGACGGCAGCCGCCTCTACTAGTGGAACCACGCGCTCGGACCAACCTTGTAAGGGAGGCGCCCCTGACGCGTGCGCTGCGCACGCTCAACCTCATAGCGAGTGAGACGGACTTATTCTGTTGTTCTCTGAGTGAATTCACAAGGAATGCATTATTTATAATTAGTTATAGATGTTAACTTAGATTAGTTAGGATAAGCGCATTTACCGCATTGGGTTATATCCTGTAATGGTAGATGTAAGTAGATAAATAAATAAATAAATAAATAAATTGTCAGGACAAATAGAGCAAGATCCCAGGGCCGCCAGACCTTACTTATTTTCTAATTAAAAAAATGTATGGGATAGAGTGGTGTAAGTATTATTTTGAACTCGGCCCAAGCTAGCATGTATGCAATAACATGCTAACACTACTCTATTTCTTAAAGTCTAACTGCTTATTTTTATGTATTTTTTTCAAAATATTGTTAATAATTAATAATCAGTACTGTCAGACACTTCTCGTCGGCGATTTCATCCGCCAGACGCTTTAAATCTCGCAAAAAATTACGTCATCTTACTTATAGTTTAGTCTGGCTGCTTACAAATAGTATTGAAATAGTTCCCCGAGTATCATTATATAAAAATTAGGACTCAAACTATATGTAAGACAACGTCATTTTTTGCGAGCGTCTGGCGGAGAAAACCACCACCGGGAAGTGTCTGACAGTATAGATTATTAATTATTAACAATATTCTGATAAACATACATATCAACATACAAATCAGCAGTTAGAGTTTAAGAAAAGTGAGTAATATTTTTCAATACACTTCTTCGAAAACTGGTTCATATCGCACTACGATTAGGTTCACAATGTATGTCGCACGGGTGCGATTTTTCATTTTCCCACCCGTGTCCGGGAATAAAAATTGCCACAGATAACTTATACCTACACTTAGTCCAAATTGGTTCAATGCCTCTATTCACAACTCTCTATTTGGAGGTGAATGTTTTTTTTAATCTCGGCAAAGAGATATGCGTCTTTAAGGTTGTAAAATATGCACATATCACAACACTAATAGTTGACTCACCAACGCACCACCGCTCTGGCGGACAGTCCGACCACGACTGATCGCCCCACCACTCGGACCGGTATTTATAACCGAGCGACGTATGCGCCTGAGGCAACGTCACAATACTGTCATCGGCTCGTATTGCGATATAGTGATATCTACATACACTACATCCCTTCCTTATTTTAATTTATTTTATTTCTGTGTTAAATATCCCCCAATTTAGGCATCTTTGTCAAATCAGTTTTTTAATCAATTAATACAAGTAATTGCTTTATATTTTTACCCCATTGTAATCAATATAATTTCCTGTGTACTTTGTTCAATATATTTCCTTCCTTCTTTCTTTTCTTTCTTGTGAATGATAGTCTGACTATAATGTTCATGCAAGCTAATTGATATTATAACTTTGATTATTGATGATAACGATGTTGTTTTGTATGTGTTATAACACGGCCAATATTGCTCATGAGATGCAGTCAAGAGAGACCACATTTGCTTACTGTACATGAGGTGTGGTCGAAAATTTCGAGTTTGAGTGGCCCAGCCATTCTAAATAAGAGGTGGTTTCAATACCACTGTTCTCAACTATAACATCTAATTCTCAAGGAACTTGGTGATCAGGGATCTTCACACAATTATGAGGGTTTTCATAGCTTCGTTTATAGTTTAGATTTTCTTTGTAAAGGCGCTTGCTTACAAAGAAAATCACTTTAACCATAAGGTGGTATTTTCACCCTTCACACACTGCACCCGTGCATTGTTAGTAGCCAGTCCATTGGCTAAATAATATTGCTGCCGGCCCATTATCATAACCAATAAATTAATGATTTGCCTGCAAAGTTAAAATATTTGTTAATTAAATCAATCAATCAATCAATGAGCCTTTCATCCTGAACTTTTAAGACTAGTCTAAAAATATTGTTGTGCTTTACAGATTGTCTCTCAGTTCACTGTGCCTCTTGGCATAGGCTTCCTCTAACATCTTCCATTGCTTTCTATACCTAATCGATCTTCTCCAGTTAGGACCAGCTGTTAATCTTAACTCATCCTCCCATTGCCTTCCTCTATTCCTTATGCCATTTTACGGTACCATTCAGTGATTATTTTACTCTATTTTTCTTGAGTACTTCGCAGTATATGGCCTATCCATCTCCACTTTAGTTGATCTATCTTTACTAGCACGTCTGTTACTCTAGCTTTTGATCTTATGCAGGTGTTTCTTTTCCTGTCCTGCTTTTTAATCTTCTCCATGGCTCTTTGGCAGTGTACTAGACTGTTCCTGTGAAGTTTAGTGAGGGACCAGGTTTCACAGCCATAGGTGAGGTAGGGGAGAATGCAGGTATCAAAACTTTCTGTTTAATTTATGTGCTTGTTTCAGTGGATTTCATTACTTCCTTTAGGGATCAGTATTTTTTCCAGCTTATTGGTTATTCTTTTGTTTATTTCGTTGGTAGATTGGTCTCTGTGAGAGATGATTTGTCCTAGGTAAATATACTCTTCTACGCACTTCGCGGTTAGCAAGTAGTTTGGTCTTGTTTATGTTCATGTAGAATCCGATTTTCTCACTTTGTTGCTTTAGGTCTTCCATCATTTTCCTTAGATTATGTGTTTGAGGTTAGTTAGTAATTTGGTCTTGATAATGTTCATGTATAATCCAATTTTCTCACTTTGTTGCTTTAGGTCTTCTATCATTTTCCTTAGATTATGTGGGTCTTTTTTCAATAAGACAATGTCGTCTGCAAAACTTCAATGGTTCTGTTAAATGGTTCCTTAAATGACTGATAATCTGCCTAGCCTTTTCCCAAGTATGTTGGAATCGGCTTGTAGTCTAACTGGATGCAGCTGAATATCAGTATTTTACATGGAGCAACTGCCTATCTGACCTCCACAACCCAGTTACTGGGTAATACGATACCCATTGGTAAGACTGGTTGTCAGACTTTCGGGCTTCTGTGTGACTCGCCGCTCGAAAGTTTTGAGGAAGTGATGCTGATGACGTCACGCTGATGTAGTTGCACGAAGGCTGCGCTGACGTTCATGCTCGGGGTCACCAATTTAGAGGTATGAGGAACAGGGTGTAAAGTTCACTCATTCTTCATAGAAAAGGTAGGATCCTCCGACCAGACGGATGTTGTGTCTGGTGGGCTACTGCCCAACGGTTGATGTCGGGACGTTGTATATATGCTAATCGCGTGGTAAACTCAATTGCGCGATGCAGGTTTGCGTGACGTCATGTCATTGATGCGTAGTTCATATGTGGCGATGTAGATGCCATCACATGCTTTCCGAGGCACGGTGGAGTCTCGGTATGTCTAGATGGTCACCCATCCACGGATCAACCCCGGCAAGCGTAGCTTAACCTGATACATCGACCCGTGCGGCTATTATTACCTAGCCACGAGCTCCTCACTGTTTAATGACCAGTATGTACTTAAAGAGTACCACTATTTTTCTTTTTGATAACTGTCAATTAATGACCAGTAGGTATATTCTACTGTTAATACCGTCGTTCTCTGATGACTTGTCAATTTAATAACCAGTAGATATATTCTACTGCCGTTAGCGTCATACTCTGATGACTTGTCAATTTAATGACCAGTAGATATATTCTACTGCAGTTACCGTCATTCTAGATGATTTGTCAATTTAATGACCAGTAGATTTATTCTACTGCAGTTACCGTCATTCTAGATGACTTGTCAATTTAATGACCAGTAGCTAGGTTCTACTGCTACCACTGTCATTTCCCGACAACTGTCAATTTAATGACCAGTAGAAATGTTCTACTGCTATTTCGCATTGCGCGCATTTTGCACATTTTCATATGGTAATACCACCCAAGGACTCCACGAGACAGGATTGACGTAGTGTGGAGTGCATAAGCAAGGTATACTTTGCGTCGTATTACATTTGTTTGGTTATCTCTTTTCTTAATAAATCTCAACTGTTTCTTCCTCATTCTTTTCAGTTTAGTTATATTTTTAATAACTTGTAATAGTTCAGTTTTATGTTTGTTTTCTTCAGCACGTTCTAAAAACTGTCACCGCCTTTTCTTTCAATATATTTATTTTTGTTTCAATTCAGCTAATATTTGTTTAGATAGCTCCTTTGTTTTCTGTCACTTTTGGCGTAATGCTTTTTTTCTTTTCAAAAGTATGCTTGAGTCCCATAATTTTATTTATGGTTGAAACGTTTCTTTTTTAGATTTCCAAAACTTTCCAAACTTGGAAATGCCTCTAATGGGTTCTGTTTTACTTGAAGATGTGTCGTGTTTACTGTTGTCTTCATCTCTGCTTTTTAGCTATGGTTGATACTATGGCGAGAACTTTAGTATGTGTTTCTTCAACTAATCATATAGCATAATTCAAATAACTAAGCATGTGGTCCCGGGTTCGACTCTCTGGTCGGGCAGCGTCACTTATTTTCTCCATCACGAACCTCCGAATAACATACCGGAGTCTGAACTGTAGTCCATTTAATGGCAACAGACATGCCCAACGTTACTGGTGAAACGTGGTTGCACCACACATCTCTGCCTACCCCTTTTGGGCACATAAGCGTGATGTTATGTTTAAATAATTAAACCACTATTTTTTTTCCTTAATAAACAAGATAGTATTTAAATAGTTATGAACCATTCATTGTTTCCTCCTTTTATTTACCTCCTTTCATTTGTAATGAAAAACTCTAACGTATTTATATTCATAATTTGACGTTTGAAATCAAAGAGATTTAAGATACTATAGATAGGCTATCAGAAGAAATGTCCCACAAAAACTGTTATACCAAGTCTCAGTGACGCCATCTAGCATAATACTCGTATAGCAAAATTACATAATAACCAAGTATGACATGTATACCTGATACACTTTTACCGATACCAACCTTTGATTTAGCAACCGTCAGATAGTTAGACATATCTAGAAAATTATTTAATTTATCTCAATACTCGATAAATTATAAAATAGAAACGAAAATAAACCGTAGTTGAATCGAGTCATTTCATCACTACAAGGTTGCAATACCACAATGTACAATTCGGCATATTTTCTTCGAAACTAATTTTCATTTGGTGGACACGAATGTGACGTGACATGCAGGCGTACCACACAAAACTGAGGGACTTTTGACCACTAGAACATAAGTATCGGATTACGATTTTGTTCGCTTTGTCCCGTCTATTGTTAAGTAATATTTAATGTCTTTGTTTGAAATGTAACAATATTTTGTATAATTCCTTCCGAAATATATTATTTAAATCAATCTATCTGTAGGAGATTATATTTTTTTCATCCATTAACATTAATATAACAGTCATGTTCCTCATAATAGTTTTTTTTTTTTTTTTTTTTTTTAATTTTAAACATGAATAATTGTCATTATTACATTGATTTATTATTATAATTTGTATAATAAAATATAAAAACTCACGGTTTTCTCCTCGTCGCCAATGTAAAATATGCACATATCACAACACTAATAGTTGACTCACCAACGCACCACCGCTCTGGCGGACAGTCCGACCACGACTGATCGCCCCACCACTCGGACCGGTATTTATAGCCGAGCGACGTATGCGCCTGAGGCAACGTCACAATACTGTCATCGGCTCGTATTGCGATATAGTGATATCTACATACACTACAAAGGTGTTAATATTTTTTGAATATTTAAATAATGGTTCTATAAAGAATATTATCAAAAACCATGATTATTACAATAAAAAAAACGTTTATTAACATTTATTAGTGTTCTAAACTCGAAAATATTTACATTCTCTATTTTTCATAAGGCTGTTTATCGGCTTTATACCTTTGCTTCTCTTTCAACCTGGCGAAAGCAAAGCGCGGAAAAAAAAAAGAAAAAATATTTTAAATTTAAATATTAGGTCTTTACCTATGAAATTGCCGTTCTGCAGTACTGGCCATTTCAAATCAAAATAATTTTTGTTTGGATAAGAATTCTAATTTCAAATTAATTTTATTTTAAAAACATGGATGTTTTTTTCCAAAAGTAGTCATTTGTTTATTGATTATTGTTACATTTTCATCGCATTTCAATCTTTTTCGTCATCATGGATACGTTAAAAATTCGAGTAATTATGGAATATGAGTACCGTCGTGGCAGCAACGCGGCACAAGCGGCACGCAACATCAACGACGTTTACGGAGCTAACACTACAAACCAACGCACCACCTGTTATTGGTTTGCTCGCTTCCGTTCTGGAAATTTCGACCTGAAAAATGAACCTCGCGGTCGTCCGAAGACTTTGGTCGACAATTACGAATTAAAGGCGATTGTGGAAGCTGATGATACACAATCTACGGCTGAATTAGCAGCAGCTTTCGACGTTAGCGTCAAAACAATATTGGTCCATTTGCGTCAAATTGGCAAGGTAAAACAGCTTGACAAATGGGTGCCCCACGAACTCAATGATCGCCAGCGCGAAGTACGCGTCGAGACGTGCCTTGCACTGCTCAACAGACACACAAATGAAGGAATTTTGAACCGCATTATTACCTGCGATGAAAAATGGATTCTGTTTGATAACCGCAAGCGCTCAGCAAGTTGGTTGGATCCTGGTTCAGCACCTAAACAATGCCCTAAACGAAAACTTACCCCTAGAAAAGTGATGGTCACTGTTTGGTGGTCTAGCGCCGGTGTCATTCATCACAGCTTCTTACCAAACGGTGTGAGCATTACTGCAGATGTGTACTGTGAAGAACTGAACACAATGATGGAGAAGCTGGCATATCTCCAACCAGCATTGGTCAATCGCTCGTCAGCAGACGGTCTCCAAGTTGCAAGAACTGGGGTTGGAAGCTCTCCGTCATCCGCCCTACTCACCAGACCTTGCGCCTACAGACTAGTACTTTTTCCAGAATTTGGATAACTTCTTGGCGGGAAAAAAATTCAATACCCGAGAGGCAGTACAAAATAATAATAATAATAATAATACATTTATTTCAGACCATAAGTCCATAAACAACACACAATACAATTTTATACACAAAAAACATACATATACACATACATAAATACATGAAAATACATAACTTCACTAAAAATACACTAAAACAATTTACTTTAAATATTGGAATGACGCACGATGAGTGGTCATCCATTGCCACATCAATGCACTGTCTGTCCTGTCGGCTACTGTAGCCACCAAGCTGTTGGAGCTGTCGCGCACTCGCCGCATCAGGGATGCTATCCGAGTTCGCATCAGTGCATAAAAATCTGGCACGCCATTTTCCGCGAACATCCCCGATGCACTGCAAAAGCGCGGCAGCCCCAACATAACTCTGAAGGCGTTATTGTACTGTACTCGCAGAGCATTGTACGAGCTTTTTGTATAGCTGACCCATAGGGCACACGTGTACATAGATTGGCAATACGCTCTAAAGAGTGTAATTTTCACCTCCCTAGTACAACGTGCAAACCTACGAGCCAGCATGTTACATCGAACTGCCAATGCTCTGCGTTCCCTCTCTATGTCCACATCGTCGGACAGACTATCGGTGACCCAATGCCCCAGGTACTTGAACTTCGTGACCCTGGAAAGCTGAGTGCCCCCCAAGGTGACTGGTGGGACAGTATCATAATATTTGTTACCCGCTTTGAACACCAGTAACTCGCTCTTGGTCGCATTGTACCTGAGGCCATGAGCCACCGCATAGTCCTCACAGATGCGAAGAAGCCTCCTAAGTGCACTGATCGATGGGCTCAGCAATACCATATCATCCGCGTAGCTGATGTTATTGACGCAGTGCCCGTTAATGGAGCACCCGATATTGGTATTGCTGAGCTCACAGATCAGCTCGTCTATACAGGTTGAATAGCTTGGATGAGCTGATTCCCCCCTGCCTCACACCGCACTCACACGCACTTCAAAATGCCTTTGAAGAATTTGTTGCCTCCCGACCAGCTGATTTCTTTAAGAAGGGCATCCGACCAGCTGATTTCTTTAAGAAGGGCATCAATAAACTGCCACTGCGTTGGCAAAGATGCATTGATTGCATGGGTGATTACTTCGATTAATACAAATAAAAAATACATGAAAAAAATTCGTTTAAATTTTTTCATACAAAACGGCAATTTCATAGGTAGACCTATTATTAATATGATGTAACCAATATTTTGTAACCATATTTTGATTTAAAAGAGTGTCCGTGGAGTTTCTTGCCCGTTCTTCTCCATAGATCTACGTTTTGGAATGGGCAACTAGCTTCAACTTTCTGACTTACATACTGACCGACTCTTTGACAATTCAAAAGTGCCTGTAATTGGTTTAATTGAAATAAATGCTTTGAGTTTGAGTTGAGTTTGAGTTTAAATCATAGTTTCCTATTAATTAACAAAAATATTTTCAGTTATTTTATTTTATTTCTTCAAAAGTGTATTGAAAAACGTCGTTTGATACACGTGGACATTTGTTATTGCAGTTCTCGGCTCAAAAACAACCTCGCCTACGGCTCGGGTGTTTTAATTCCGCCTCGAATGCAATAGCAAACGTTCTCCACTTGTATCAAAATGTACTATTACGTAACTTTAGTACCTAATACGTGAAAATTGGTCGTCAGCCTAAGCTAGCAGGTATGCGTACGTTCAAAGTACATACTAACACTACTCTATCCCATACATTTTGTTAATCAGTAGGTAAGGTCTGGCGGCTCTGGGATCTTGGACTAAAGGTTTGTATGAAAGCAAATGTTTGAAAAGTAGCCGGGAAAATTTGAAAATTCGGGAAAACTGAACGTGCATTTTCTATGGGAATTTTGTATGAATTATTGAAATTTTGTAAGGACAACGTTAGTCGGGTCAGCTAGTTTATTAAATTATTATCTTTATTTGAAACCCTTACTACGCTCAGGTTTCAATACAAGTACTCGCGCCAAAAAACAACTTTGCAGCCTTGCATAGCAAATACTTAACTATTAATATTGTGTGTGCGTAATCTAAATTATTTTGCATACTATTGTATATAATCAAGATTTTCTGATCAGACAGCTGTGCTGCTGGGGATTTTATTGGGCCACTTCTCCTTCCCAGCTAAAAGCAAAGTGGTGAAGGGCGGGCGTTTTGTGGGACTGTCTTATGTAAGTTTGACGTTCGAAAAGTGCTGATTCTCAGCCTGTTTGAATTAATGACTTTCGATTTTAATTTTGATTTTGACTCCTACCAACTAAACCCCACTGTTACTTGTGTTACCTTGAGTACGGGGCCCGGGAGATACCTACCTTTACATTCGCCGCACCCCCGACTATAGGTAAAACATGACCTGGGTAGGACATAGGATACTTTTTATGCCGGTAGTACCTTATACATTCCCGAGGAACAATTTCCAACCTCTACACTGGTGTGAAAAAGCTATATTAGTATAACGTCGTTGTTTGGGATTTGTTAAAGTTGCGCGTCCACCGGGTCGGATTCGCTCCATCCGCATCGTACGGAACGTCTGAATTTACAAAATGCCGATAGGGTAAATTTCCCATCATCATCATCATTTCAGCCAAAAGTCGTCACTTCGACCGGTTATGTGCTTCCTGCATCCAGCGGATTCCTATGGTCTTTACAAAGTCATCTGTCCACCTTGCGGGGGTAGGCCTTCCATGCAACGTTACGTCTTCCGGTACGCGGCCGCCACTCCAGAACCTTTCGGCCTCATCGGTTCATAAACTTCCCATCGAAGTGAAAACCAAACTGCATGCTTAAACAGGCTTACCAAAAAACATATTATTAAAAGTTATAACCACGGTTGTAACTTTTGATATCATTATGATAGTATCAGTTGGTATAGGTATGGATGGATCGAATCACTTTCTCAACAAATAATGTTATTGTTCGTGCGAAGATTTCGACTGTTCCCACAACAATATAAATAATAAACATAACTTAGTAGAAGCCTTACATAGCCGGTGTCAAAAATGTAGCCTCCATTGGATCTCAAATTGTTGGCTGAACCCTGAACCACCTAAATATTGCCATCAAAGCATTGTTCTATAGCTGTAAATATACAGCTTTATTTAATTTATTTAGCTGTTTCTTACTTAACCATCGAATCAGGACGACGTGAAGTCGCTATAAGGCCAAAAATTGCTTTCCGATACTATTTCGTCATGTTGTGTACCGGAAATTTCTCCACGCATCGCATCTGAAGTGAGGGTGCAATCGACAGCTGATAGGTCTAATACAATCTCGTTGTATAGCCAGACTCTTTACATTGAGCGTCAAGTCATTGAACGAAGGGCGGGGGCGCGCATGCGTAACTGATACCTACTAATTTGGGTTGCTATTCACCACAACGAACGAATTCGTGGTAGAAATTTTTCAAAATTTTTTATATTTTTGTAAGTATTCCTTGACCAATTTCTGTGATGTCGTGTCTGTGCCTCAGTTTCATTCAAAATGTTAGTCTACCTGTAAGAGCCACCGAGGCGCCAACGATTTAAACTCCCTATTTATTATTATTGGTACCTACTCTTTGGATTGAAATCTCCGCTAAGGAGTAGGTAATAGTGTTCTGTGGTTCTGTGATTCAAATTTTCAGCAATCTGAAAGCTGTGTATGCTAAAAATATTATTTTTATTAGATTTACATATAAATGTGAACGTTGTTGAGAAAATGTGTTTGTTTGAAAAAACGAATTATTGTGTTGAACTTTTCAAGGGTACAGAAAGCTCTTCCGGAGCTAGCAACCCGTTTGAGAGGAGTCCTGTTAGTCCACCATTGCGTATTAACGTTAGTGTGGGAAGGCGTCGTGTTGTGTTTTGACGCGACACGCGGTAGCGGAGCGCGGCGGTATGGCGCTGCGGCGCTGGTGATTCAGTCGTGTGGCGCGCGCGTTAGCGGCCACTGTTCTCCCAGTGCTCATGCGAGTGCAGTGTCGACGCAATGAAGTGGCGCGCGGCGCCTTCCCGCGCCAAAGAGCGCGCCAATATCAGTTTCTTCATCTTCATCATGTTCTTTGCGGTGTTTGGTGTCATAATCCTCACTGAACTGCTGCCGCTGGAACGGCCGAACGAGCCCACGAGATCGCGTAATGAACATCTGCAGGTCAGGAACCCTGCATTAATTTCTCTCATAAAAAATATGATTCTGACTGTAGCACAATGACAATCAAAAATTGATAGAAGCTTGACCATGGGCTGGAGACTTAATATTCATATCTACTAATTTGGTTAAAAATTGTATTCCTTCCAGATAATATGGAAAACATAGTAGGTATGTAATTTTAGACAATAATACAATTGTTTGCAACATAAAGCGGTTGCGGAAGTTAAAAATAAACTGTTCGTACTGTCGGTATTATCTTAGTAGAAATGTACAAATCAGTAGAATTATAATATATACAAATCAGTAGTACTAAAAGAACAAGATGATAACAAAGTCTCGGACACAGCAAAGCACGCTTAAATAGTTTTAGAGCAACATTCGTTATATCTCTCTTCAGAGATCCACATTATGAGATCAACACGCATTTGAAGGGGAACATTGTTTGGGTGCGAACCCACCTGACTTATGACTGGTGAAGCTCATTAATTGTCAAATTATTAGCAACAGTGTGAAAACGGTAAGCTTTAAGCTTTGTTTAATAACACATTCCTTACGTAGGCTTTGTTTTGATTGGGAGTTGAGCAAATATTTACGTCAACGAATATAGTCCATTCAGTGGCAATATTTACGTCAACGAATACAGTCCATTCAGTGGCACTCGGTATTGGAGTTGAGTCTTTCTTTGCTCGTGTTTAGATCACAGTAGGTGATACCTATGCCTATAAGCTCTACAGGTATTACCAGAATTTGTTGCATTGTTTAGATATTTATTCTCGGCATGATGTTTATTTTCAAAACGGGTTGGATTATGAATATTTTGGGAGTGATTCATATTCAGCAATGCTGGCTGTGATTGGCGTTGATGGGATTACATACCTTTATCGCTTGAAAGCACTTGTTTGTTGCTGTCTGACATGTCACCAGCTTTTTCCGTCAAGCTGAATATATGACCTTTCGCAAACATTAGCAAGTAGTATTAGTATTTTACCAAATGATAATACCTATTCTACTTCTTCATCGAAACTTTCCTTTTTTGTTAATACACCACTAACTCCCAAGTATCCATTGGGTAGGTATTCGTAATAGTACTAATTCTGCACCTATATTGGATCAACAATAAAATACAGTGAAATTATCTACTTAGTTAGGAAGCTGTTGTATTTTTAAACAGCCGATACTTCCTGGCTGCCTTTTGCGCCAACTAACGAAGAGGTACTTAATATTACGCTGAAGAAAGCCGCCCCTAAGACGACCCACTGACCAGCTGTTCATATAAATGACGAAAGCAGTCCATTGTTGCGCAAAATAACGCGATGAGGAGGGAGGGGTAGCGCATGATGTCCCTATACTTGAAAAGAACGTTGGTGACCGTAGAACCGGTTTTTGCGAACCACTGACCCTGACGTTGTGCACAAGCCTGGAACATGTATTTGATGTTCCATAAATTATTAATATTGTTTATTTTAAAATTGCAGTCCGGGTGGCCAAGCCATTTACGTCAAGTCCATCATTGAGTTTTAAACCTATCAGATTGCAATTTCTGTCATATCCAATCTATTTAACGGGAATCGAAGTCTTCTTAGCGCGGGAGTAACTACTTAGGTCGCCACAGTTATTAATACAATTGTAGACGACCAAACTGGCGTTTATATAATATATATATATATATATATATAACTTATCTTTGCAATTATACATATTATGTATAATTTTATTGCAAAGATAAGTTGACCAACGAGTTCACTCATATTATATTATTTCATTTATTTTGATTTTATGGGTTGCTAGCCTTTGCCCGCGGCTTCGCTCGCGTTAATTTAGAATTTGCCAATCAATTCGGGTTGTACTCTGCTAGTAATAATATAAATATTATTCAAAGATTCGAACGTTAAGAACGTTATTGTTGTTTTCCTCGGGAACAGTACTTTTTTCGGGACGAAAGGTAGGTACTCTATGTCGGTTTCTCTGTACATCTGACAACGTATATGCAAAAATCAGCATTATCGGTTCTGTGGTTTAGGCTTGAAAAGGTAACAAACAAACAAACTTACTTTCGCATTTATAATATTGGTTATAGGATAGGGGAATCAAGTGATGGCAGTAGCTACTAAGAGATTGTTCTTTTCTAAGCACACTGTAGCATGTTCTTTATACTACTTGACTGTTATTCTTAGTATAAGTAGGATCTATTAATTAATAATATGTAATGAGTAATGACAGTTCCTTGTTGGTTTACCATTACCACCTTCCAATCACTGCAACCTATTCCCCACCTTAATCTCTCCTCCGTTCTCCCTCAACCTTCTTAATCTGTCGTTTTGAGGGTTCAACTAGGAGTTGCTGCTTATTTTTCAGAGATTACTGTAGATGTTAGTTCACGACGACGATATAATATAGAACATTCTTAGGTCCTTCATGCCTTTTTAAAATCGCCAAGTTGCCATATAAATCTGAGTCTGTCAAGTTCAGACTGGTTTTACGGCTTAATAGGTAAGAAGAAACGGATCTGCACTATCTACTTAATAATTTGTAACTTCTTTTTCACCCAGCGAAGCTTGGAAGTCACTAGAAAAATAAAACTACTCTTTTACAATCCTGCTTCGGGTTAGTTAGGTTAATGTGTTTCCATCCTTGTTTTCTACAAAAAAGCTTTTCCATTCACGCTACGTGTTAGTTTTCGTTGAAGGAGCGTGCGAAACAAAAGTTTAGCTACTTCCATCTCAGTTCTCATTAGTAAGCGCAATTCATTAACACGGTTTTTATCTTTTTTTAGTGTTTCAATTTGTTTAAAAGCATCCTGTCTAATATCGTTTAGGTACGCTACTATGCATTAGTTTGTTGCTGTCGTTAATCCAGTCATTTGTCAGGGTATTTTGTGTTCTTATTTTATAATCAACTTAGATACTATAATTTGCCAATTTTGTAAAGACTCATTATAATATTCTGGACATTGTAGTAGAACTCTGAATCTGAAATAATATTTGCAAATAATGTCCAAAGTGTATCATTAACAGCACCCCGCTAAATAATTGAATGTTGACAAGACAATAAACTCTCTCAGAGATCGTCGTTTATCATCAAGTCGCGATATATCTATCGAAGGTAGGTTGTAGGATTTATCTATATAAATAAAAAGAAGCCCTGACTGACTGACTGACTGATTGACTGACTCATCAACGCCCAGCCCAAACCCTTGGACCTAGTAAGCTGAAATTTTGCACAGAGGTTCCCTTTAGACCCTTTATAATGTAGACAAGGAATAAGGAAGGATTTTTGGAAATTCCACCCCTAAAGTGGTCAAATCGGGGATGACAGTTTGTATGAAAAATCTTATTCCTTGAGTTAATAGACTTGAAACTTGGCACGAATACTTATCTAAGTAAATGATAAAGTTTGTAATTTTTGGTTTTTCTAAACTACCCCCTTTTTTTTTTTTTTTTTTTTTTTTTTTGAGGGTGGGAAATCATCAAATAACTTCTCCCGCTCTGGGTGGAGCGGGAGGGCGTGTCAGACTTTTACTGACTAAAACCCACCCGTGTTCCTTCAGTTGCCTATGCCAGGGCCGCGGTAACCCTTTCAGACAACCCGCGACCCCAGCGGCGTCGGCCCTATTGGGCCCCGTCACTTGCTGACATCTCTTTGAGGCGCGCGTGGAACACGACGCGCCGTCGACTCGGGCCTGGTCCTTACCGGACGGCGAGCTACCCGCTGCTCACCGTCCGCAGGCCCGCGCCTACGGTGGCCGGAAATCGCCCCGCGATTCCCGCCGCCCAGGGCGTCTCCTGCGGCGACTGAGGGCGTGAGGCTGCCTCTCCCTCACGCGTTCCGCCTCCTCCTTCGCGAGCATCACTGCTTCGCAGAAGGAGGTGACGGCCTCCCATGCACTCTCGCTCCGCACCATGGCCTGGACCAGGCTCGGACGCGAGAGATCGCCGCCGCCGATCGCCTCCGTGAGAACACGGCGGTGCTCTGCCCAAGCCGGGCAGACCTCCACTGTATGCTCCACCGTGTCCTCCGGGCGATCTACACAATGGAAACACCCGGGCGTTTCCTCCCGCCTTATGCGAAACAGGAACCTCCCGAAACAACCGTGTCCGGTGAGGACCTGCGTCAGGCGGAAGGTGAGGACGCCGTGGCGCCTCTCTAACCACTCCTCAAAGAGGGGACTTATCGCCGCTATTGTGGCGTGCCCAGCGCTGGGTTGCGACAGTCGCGCTCTCCATGCCGCCATGAGATCCCGCCGGAGCTCTGTCCGCTGTACCGTGATTTCTCGCGGCAGCGGAGTTACGCCCCGGCGCTTCGCCTCCTCGCGCCACTCCCACACGTGCGCGAGGACTCTAAACTACCCCCTAAGGAGGAATTGGTGGGTATCAAAGTTTGTATGGAGGACTTTTAATTTTACAAGGCAGGATTTTATTGCGGGGCTTGATTAACTCGAAAATTGGTGTAAATAATCTTTCAGTATCTTCTATCTATATAAATAAAAACCGGTCAAGTGCGAGTCGGACTCGCGCACGAAGGGTTCCGTACCATATTATATGTTTAACAATCGCAAAGATAACTGTTTACTTATTTTATAATAATACTGTGAATTACAAGGTTATTTTTTCCAGTTGCAGAAAATCACCCATGTTTAAACAAAATACCTTATGAATCGCCGTTTTCAGTATTGTTGATTAAATACAGTATTCATGGTACGTACATGGTATAAAGAAGTTTCAAATTCCTAATTTGTTGAATTGTTGCGCTAGAGCTCGTACAAAAATGGTCTAAAATTTACAACTTTTGCGGCCCCCTCTTTATTAATTTTAAAAGATTAAAAAAAAAATATTTTTACTCTACTCAATGAGTTCTAGACGATGACACCCCACATGCTGGATTAAAATTTTTTTTTTTTTTTTTCAAGATGAAAAGTTGACAAGATCGACCCCTTACATTTTTAACTTTGCTTTATTTTTATTATTTGTTGTTATAGCCGTAATAGACAGCGGAGGCTTAGTAAGTTTGTACTGGACTGTACGTGGTTGTCTGATTTCATGGATTTTAATTTTCTTGCGCGGAACACTAATTATTTTTCTAAAATAAAAATAGCCTAAGTTACTCCTTAAAACATCAGCTATATGTCGTCAAAATCGGTGAAAATTCGTTTGGCAAGTTTCCTAACTTGACTCAAAGTACCATTTTTTTAATCGGACTGCGCTTTAAAATTCTTCTATACAAACTTTAACATCCCTAACCTCATTTGAGGCGTAGTTTTGAAAAACTAATAATGACAAACATTATTACTTACTTATGCAAGTATTTGTGCTAAGTTTCAAGTTCATTAACCAAATTAATAAGATTTTTCATATAAACTGTATCTCTGTTTTCACGAACACAAATAAAGAATTTCAAAAATCGTCTGGTATGTTTCCATAACTTGACTCAAACATTATTTACACCAATTTTAGAGTTAATCAAGCCCATAAAATCCTCCGCTATAAAATTAACTTTTCACCCCTTAGGGGTAGATTTTTGGAAAACCCTGATACACGTTAGTCTTAATTTTTGGTCTCAGGTATAAAAAGTGAGTTTTGAGTTAATCGGACCGCGTGTTAAAGTTCTTCCATACAAACTTTGACACCCCAATCCCTCCTTAGGGGGGTAGTTTAGGAAAACTAAAAATGATAAACTTTATAATTTACTTAGATGAATATTCGTGCTAAGTTTCAAGTCTATTAACTCAAGGGATAGGATTTTTCATACAAACTTTCATGCCCTATTTTACCTCCTTAGGGATGGAATTTCCAAAAATCCTTCCTTGGTGGATGTTTACACTATATAAGGTATCTATGTGCAAAATTTCAAGTCTTTAGGTCCATTGGTTTGGGCTGTGCGTTGATATATTAGTCAGTGACTCAGTCAGGACTTTGATTTTTTTATATATATAGATTTACCATGTTATTTTAAGACCATAGACTTCTTATAGGTTTTCCTGTAATCTACAGGTATAGAACTATTTTCTATATTTTTAAAAAATTTTAGGCTCAGTAGTTTCGGAGATAAGGGGGGGGGAATGGTCAATTTTCGTCAATTTTCTTAAATAACTTTAAAACAATTTATTTTAAAATTATAAAAAAAATATATTTGAGACCCTCATACTAAGCCCTTTTATTTGATATGTCACACGGTACAGTTTACAAACTTTTTTTTTAATTTTCTTATTTTCCCCCTAAAAGTGACTCTCATATTCAAAATTCATATATTTACTTTAGCTGTACGTGTTTGGGTCACAGAAATCCATATGTGTACCAAATTTTAACTTAATCGGTCCATTAGATTCGGAGCAAATTGGCTGTCACAGACGGACAGACGGACAGACAGACAGACAGACACACGAGTGATCCTATAAGGGTTCCGTTTTTTCCTTTTGAGGTACGGAACCCTAAAAAGAAAAGCCCTGACTGACTGACTCATCAACGCCCAGCCCAAACCCTTGAACCTAGAAAGCTGAAATTTTGCACAGAGGTTCCCTTTATAATGTATACAAGGAATAAGGAAGGATTTCCCGGTAGGATGTTCCCGTGGGATGTTTTCTGATATACATGCGGGCGAAGCCGCGGGCAAAAGCTAGTTATACATACGGCGCGTCTGAAACGCGACGTCCGTTTTTAACGCTTGCAGTTATGAATTACGCCGAATGCAAATTGGCAATTGGCATTTGTTGTAATTTTGACATTGATTGTAGGTTCGGTTGGAACTGTGACCAACCACGCGCGAGCCGTAGGTCGCCAGTAACTAAGCCTGACCAAATGGATTAGGTTAGGTTAGAACTGTGACAAACCGCACGAGCGCCTTAAGAAATAGAACTAAATACTTCAATTTGCCGCGGCTTTTTGAAAACAGCGTTTGAATTGTCCATCAAATGTTGTGGCATATTAAATAGTGACAAGGCAATTTGCATTTTTCCTTCGGCATAGTTTTAAACAGACGACGCCGTTTGTAAAAAGCGGAACCATACAAATTGCCTGCGACATATCTATAACTTTGCTGTATGGTGTAATCGTGTAAATAAGTACCTATATCTAGCAGTAAAGAGTAAGTAGATAGGAATAATCATGTCTAGAGCAGGTTGGCGTCTTAATCAGGTTGTAGATGTAGATTACTCAGTGAAGACCTGCGATGCTTGGTCATGTCAAATTGTACCGCGTAGCATAGCTCTAAAGTAGTATTCTCTCTCTGTTATCATTATCAGGCAATTATTACTGTGAAGTTCTATCATAATTTAGTCTACAACATAGTTTGTTGAACACCTGTTGCCAAGCACATAAGCTAGTCAGGATGTATAGTGCGTAGGGGGGAACCTAAGTGAATTTCCTACGTTGATCGAATTTTCAATGTCCACGTCCGGTTCGCTCCATTTTCGACCGAATGGAAATGTAATTTGGGACTTTTAAATTGCTTTGTGTACCTTTGTTTGATATACGAGTTGAAAGTAGTACGGTTTTGGTATCAGATCATTATGATAGTAATGCAAATATTGTGCTTTTTATTTTAATAGTAGTGGGAGAACAACATGGTCCTAGGTCTGAGTTAATGATAATGATGATGTGATAGACGGAAAGTAGGTATGTACCAATCAAAATCTGGCTTCTGAAATTCATATGAATATGACTAGGCATGCATCGATACGCCTTTTTGCCGATACAATACCGATACCGATACTCTTACCGATGCCGATACACTTATTGAATTTAAATGAAGGTAAAATAAATAAAACACAAGTTGAGTTACTTTAATTTAAATTAAAAAAATAAGTAATTAGACTTAGAATGAGATTATTAGTTATTCATAATTAAGGTTAATACTTAGTGTTAGTAATTAAAATTAACATTAATAAGATTTCTAAATAAAAAACGAAAGTTTTCTCAAGTTTTACGTTTTGAAAATAGTCTATAACAGATGCGACAGAATCATTTGGAAACTAAAGTATTTCTGCGCCATTTTTTCAAGTTTGGGTATAAGACGTCATTGTTCGTGCCTCGTTTGCAACAGACGAAACAGTATGCGCTTTTACATTAAGTACCAGCAGTAAAAATATCGCCGATGTCTATACAAGGTCCCATTAAAATAGATGGACAAATTTTCACTGGGTGTTCTACTCATGAATATGTACAACTTTTACTATGGGAGCAAACCTGAAATCGCGAAAAAAAAAATCAGCTGCTCCCTACATTTTGACGAGTTTGGTGTGTTTACTGAACAGCTGATTTTTTTTTCGCGATTTCAGAGTTAGTCCCGTAGTGAAAGTTGTTCATATTCATGGGTAGAACACCCTGTGAAAATTTGTCCACCTATTTTAATGGGACCTTATAATATATCGGCAAACTCGAAGTATCGCCAATATATCGGCATCGGATATGCAACCCTAAATATGGCCTATTTTATATACGTACTAGCTTCTGCCCGCGACTTTGTCCGCGCAAAATGGATTGTTCCCCGCGACCCATCAAGTGGCATCGCATCGCCTGCCCAAATTAATTTATTAATTTATTTTCCGACTGGTGGCAGTCGGATTTGAAAAATCCATTCCAGAGATTCAACTCAGCCTATCGCAGTCCACTGCTGGACCTAGGCCTCACCCAGTCTGCGCCACAACACCCTGTCCTCCGCCTTCCACATCCAGTCTGCCCCAGCCACTTTCTTCAGGTCGTCGGTCCAGGTGGTTCCAGAGATTAGCGTTCAAACAAACAAAAAAACAAACTCTTCAGCTTATTATTGTAAAATATACATATTTTATGTTTTCTTTCCTTCTATTGCATCCTAGTGCCAGCAAACCTGTTTTGCATAAAATTGATATTGCGAACGGCTGCATATCAGTTACTTCGCGTTGAAATTGATATCTCTATGCTGGATCCGTTGCTCAATGAGCTAGGTGTTACAAATAATAATAATTATTATTTATTTATTTTAGCGACTATACCGTGCTTGGTCGGTTCTTCTGAAGAAAGAACTTATTTCTACAGACCCGACTGATCTGAACAAATTTCTAGTGTGTCCGTGTCCGTGTCCGTGTGATAGAGGCCGGAGTGATTAGAATCTAATCACCATCTATCTAATCATTAGATATTGCCTACTTGAAGTACAAAGTTGAAATAGCTAAACAGTCTGGGCCTGGATGACTGCTAATAGTTAATGAGCGCCGTGGTACTAAATCGCATGCCACTTTACTATTCGTCTAATACTTATTGACCTGCAGCAGATCAATATTAGATGTAAAGTGAACGATCAGTAAACACTGCTATAGTAGTTCGCTTGCTACAACAGTGTTGGCGCCTATCTGCGGTTATTATTTAGTCCTCAAGTCCTCAACTCCTTAGTTTGACACTGTTACTAGAGCGTCAGGTACAAAATGATAGCTCTTTCTACAAGTAAACAAAATACTTGTCGATTGCTACGATGACACTAATCAGTTGGCCTATTACTTACTGTGAAAATAATATAGAGGAGGTCGGTGAGCTCAGCAGATTTATGTCTCCCAGTTACGGTGCGTTTTTGTGATACACGGCTTTAGGCGTCTGCACCCAAAGTGTGTTAAGAGGGGAGGTGGCTTTCTTCCTGAATAATGCCTCTAGAGCCAATAATTTTTGTCATAAAATCTAAGTCTGCTGTAGACACGTCCCTGTCATTTCCTTTTTTTCAGGAACTAATTAGTAAAGAAAATATGACCCTTCAAGAATTACAAAAAATGCCCCACCATTTTTACTGCCGTGATTAGAGGACTACCAGACAAATTCTAAAAGTTTTTAAATTAAACGAAAATGATAGGACCTAGACATACTCTTGCTTAAAATTTAAATTAAAAAAAGAATAGTTTTCGAGGACAAAAAGGGGAATACGCAACGTCGATCTCGTCAAAATTTTTGTGATGTAATCAGTCTGAGCTGCAGCTGTTCCTATCGCACTCTCTTAACACTGTTCGGGAGCAGCGCGACGACAATAGTTTCTTCAAATACCTATTTTCAAATTCCTCGCAGGCCACGTCCCCTCTTACCAGACAGGCAGATAGGCTTTTGTAGGATAAAATATCCGTCTGCTCTAATGACACAGAACTCTTTCTAGATAAGAGATACTTAACCAGTTGAATTCACAAATTGACGCGTGTTGTGGCACATCTAAACTGGGCACATAAAAACTGTTTAGAAAACGGGAATGAACTTCTCTTCATCATTCCCCTGCCCTTATCCTAATTTATTTGGGGTCGGCGTATGTCTTTTTCTTCTATACTTTTATTAGTCGTCATCTCGGTAGTCACTCCCATTTTAGCCATATCATCTTTCACAAAGTACATCCATCGTTTCTTTGGTCTTCCCCTAATTGTATAGCCATCCACATTCATACTCAAAACTTTCCGAACAACATTTTCCTCATTCCTCTGCATCACATGTCCATACCAAGGCAACCGATTTCCACATAAATTTTCAGCCACCGCGGGAACGAACTTCGCATATATGTTATGAAAACAAAGCCACTCAAATATGTATTTGTACCTATAAAGGCGGTGCTTCATATAACGGTAACGGTAAATAGGCAAGGCTAAGAAAACAAACATTTATATTTATCGATATGAGTGCAGGATCTTGTGTTTGGGTTTCGCGCAGGGGTGGGTGGTGTTTGAATAATATTGTGTACTTACTTACCTACTAGTGACCCTTGCGGCCTCTGTATGGTCATAGCATGACCGTTTCGTATTGACATGACAGGTTGGGCAGAGGTGTACCTACTGTTTGTCGATGACCTCATTAGGGACAAAGGGACCCCACCTCGTAAATGCCAATAGTAGCCAATCATAAGCAGCAATTCATGATGATTGTTTACAGTTTTATATTGAACTAGCGACCCGCCCCTGCTTCGCACGGTTTCTACGACTGGGCAAGACATCGAAATTTCTATTTTATAACTAGCTTCTGCTCGCGACTTCGTCCGCGTGAAATTTCTTGTCCGCCCCCCACCCCGTCGCATTGCATCGCATTGCTTGCCCGCGCTATTAATCTGGGGGCCTAAAACGGCCACATTAAGCAATTCCTCTAACAGCGATTCATTTCCTGAATTCCCGATTATGAATACGTACCTAAACATGAACGAATGGGTCTCGAATAAAAAAAAAAAATCATATCTTTGTTTATCACATAATATATAAATTTTAATATCATTATATAATTATATCGGCCTTGTGTTTCCCAGTGTGGTATTGATAGTAAATCATGCAGCTGCTCCCTACATTTTGACGAATTATGCGAACATAAATGTACTCAACAGCTGATTTTTTTTTCATGATTTCAGGTTTGGTCCCATAGTAAAAGTTGTTCAAATCAAAATGATGAGTACAATGACCCCTTAAAAGATTGCCACTGTTTACACTTACACCCTGTATAGGTAGCAATGTTTTAGCTGTAAACAAGTGCAAACTGAACGATAGTATCGCAATGCGAACCACCACCAGTTGTGTGGCAACTTCATTTCTTAAGCTATCGGATTATGTATGACCAACTTATACGTGGGCAAATGCAGAATTTATTAAAATTAATCTAAAAACTGGTCGAGAGCAAAATGCGGACTTAAATATCTGTTTCCCCGAAGTGAACTTTTTTCGAGGTTTCGCATTGGACGAAATGAAACTAGAATAAAATTCAGTTCGTTTTCTGTTGCGTTTTTGCGGAAAACTACTTACGAAGTCTGAGGGGCTCGTAATAATAATAACAGCCGCATGGGTCGAGCGATCAGGTTAAGCTACGCTTGCCGCGGCCGGTCCGTAGATGGGTGACCATCTTTACATACCGAGACCCCTCCGTGCCTCGGAAAGCACGTTAAGCCGTTGGCTGTCATTCTTGGATCTTTGATAGTCGTTACGGGTCGTCAGAAGCCCGAAAGTCTGACAACCAGTCTTACCAAGGGGTAGGTAACGGGGTGGGTTTTTTATTTATCCTTAATTTGGTACTTCCGGCTAGTTCTGAACCTAGCGCAGATAGGATCTAAGATGAAGCACTATGGTATATCTATATTTATAGACAGAAAAAAAACAACTAATGCCTGATTGATTTCAGATTGGTAGTCTCAACAGGCCAGACCACATACAAACTTGATTAAGAAATGTGAGACGGTGCGGTATATCATGTAGAACAATACGTTGCCCTAGCTCAGCAGAGCTAGGTATTATAGGGTCCTTCGAGTCTAAGGTACAGCTTTACAAAAATGATAGTTTCTTTCATCAGATTTAAACTGTTAATTTAGTTGATGTTTCCTGCTCTCAAAACTGTAAAGGAAAACATCTTGAGAAAACCGGCATGTCCTAGAACCAAAAATTCGAAGACATTATGTAACATCTACCAAACCGCGCTGGGCCCGCGTGGTGGATTACGGCCCGCTCCCTTTTACCGAGAGGAGGCCTGTGTTCCAGCAGTTGGAACGTTGTAGGCTGATTATGATGTATG
This sequence comes from Cosmia trapezina, assembly GCA_905163495.3. NCBI lineage: Eukaryota > Metazoa > Arthropoda > Insecta > Lepidoptera > Noctuidae > Cosmia > Cosmia trapezina. The sequence continues at coordinate 12,159,422 of LR991030.1, forward strand.
TAAAATAATTATGATGAAACAATTAATTTCGTAATTTTGGTCAGTGGGCGGACTGTCCTCCTATTCCCACTTTTCCAGTCATGGTTTATTTTGTCCTGGTAAAACTTTTCTTCGCTTGGTTACACATCACTTTTTTTCGCTACTGCACCAGTCAGGTTTGTTAGGATAATTTTATTCCACGAAACAAGGAGACTATAATATCCAAATCATAATGTCCTTTCACATAAAAGCAACCGGACCTAAAAAGAAAGCTATGATATTAAATTTATCATAAAAAAGAAATGAACATTAATGAAAGCATTCCAAGTGTTTCCAAAGCTCTTAAACGCTTTCATTTGTGTTTATACCTTTTTAACCGACGAAAAAAATAAGGTAGGTACGTAATAGTAGATTGTTATACAAGGGATGAAAGGGACCTATTTAGGCTCGAGCACCAATAGTTCGAGTACTAAATAGGTAGGTCTTTCACCCGAGGTAACCACTCTGTTTTCATTTCGAATATGAGGAAGGTAATTAAAAACCTATTAGTTATACAAACAATATTTTATTAAAACATAAACAATATTGGCAATTACTATTTAAAATTAATTAAAATCAGAGCAATTATTAAACGTAAGGGAAAGGTCCTTTCCTGGTATAATGTTGGATATTTTTTGCGAGACTTGAGTTTTACGATTACTGACAAATGCGTGCACTGACTGGACAGGTCCACTCAATCTGTGTGCAGGTTCTTTCCTCAAAAGACCATTTCAGGCTGCAATCTACATGGTCTTCACATGATCTGACCAAGATTATGTCTGGACTTTAAAAGAGACTGTGACCTCTGAGTTTGTTTCGGCGTTTCTTCTCAGAGTAGTCAGTTAGGAAACGTCGATCTCATCTAGTTTAAAAAAAATATGATGGACGTGTAAAAGTGTTTGTACAAACCTACTTACAGAAAATAAATCATTTATCATTTATCATTTCTTGTGTTTTTGTAAATTTTGTAGAAAGAAATATTAATTTTGTCATTTTCTTCAGTTGGAATATAATTTTTTTTACTTCGCTCCGGATAGTCTTTGGAAGTATTAGGTTGCGGAGAGAATTCTAAGGAATGTGGATTTATCGTTTTTGTTACTTTACTTGATATTTTAGTCTTATTTTCTACTGATTCTTCTATGTATTCTTCGGCTACTTTACTCGATTACAGCTTAAGTAGTTAAGAAAGTCTACTTAAGTGGTGCTTAAAGAAACTCCTTTAAATTAATGTACCTAATGCTGACTGTAATTATTATTTAACTGCATCGTCGAAACCTTACCAAAAGTCCATAAAAAAGGAAAACGAAATCTTGTTTAAATTTTTCCCTTGATGAAAATTCCGAGAGCTCGAGTTTCGTCCGCATGGCGGTCGACAGCCGGGAGCTTCCTCGTTCATTAATTTTATTAGTGAGGTAAGGCGCACTAAGCTTGCTCGTAAAACAACAATCTTGAGTGCAATCAATTTTAAATATATGTCCTACCTTTGTATCTATCTTGTTCTACACTTGCAAGCAACCAAATCGACTCAACTGCTAATCATGCATTTCGACTCAAATAGCAATTACTCGAAAACAACTAAACCGATTTTAATACTTTGGTACCATCTTAAAGCTGAAACGTCTAGCTTTAAAAAAGTTAACTTTTTCATAAATGGGATAAGAACTTTAGAAAAAAAAAACTACTTTGTACACACGAATTGTATGGGGTTGAGTCAATTTGTTGGCTCGTGAGTGTAGTTGCTTCATCGGTTTGTGGTAACGTACTTCGAAACTAATTTACTTTTCTTATTTTATTAAACATGAAGCGTCTACTTTCTAGCCTAGTTGCCAAGAAGTTTTTATTGCATCGCCTGTTTTGCTTTCTGATTAAAAATTACGTCCCCTTATTGTTGGATACCCCTGAGACTCTTACATCAGACAAGAGCATGAATACAGCAATACGTTAAGAGATAAATTCTCTGAAGGATCGCATGCAGCCGAATAAAAAACAGTGTTTATAAAACTGTCGTTTATCCTGCTCTAACATAAGGAACTTTGTGCTGGCCACTGCATAAACAACAGACTTCTACATCCAAGTTCGTTAATGATGTTAAGGTGAGCAGAGGTGTCACGTTACTCGAGGGAGAAAAGGAGTAGGTTCGTAACTTACTAGTTTCCTACTGGAAGCTTTAAAGTAGCGGCGATTGAAGAGAAAACTTTTGTTTAACTAACTACTTACATCTATTTACTTGTTGAAAATGTTGAAATTGTTACTGAGGTAGATACGGAAATAAGAGCCTGTCCACATGTCCACGTCACGACGTCGTCAACGTGGACGGTGCCGTAACGTGGCACGTTACGTTGACGTGACGTGCAAATTTACGTCACCGTATCGTAAAAATGCACGTCACGAATGAATTCTGTAAATATTTTAATAGCGATATTGGAGCACTTAGTTGGAAATTAACTAAAATATAAATAGCCGACTTCATAGGTGGTTTGTTCTACAATAAGATATAATATTTTTTATCATAAAAATATGTGAAATTATTTTTATAGACACTCATAGTTTATTTATATTGAAATTTACCTGCTAAACGCGCCGTTCCACGGCGACGTTGCCGTGCCGTGCAGTAGCACGTCACGTCAACGTAACGTGCCACGTTACGGCACCGTCCACGTTGACGACGTCTTGACGTGGACATGTGGACAGGCTGTAAGGCTAGGAAGTTAAACGTATCTTTATCAGATAAGACTGATAGTATCAACCGACGGGGACACAGGATTTTTCCTGTGTCCCCGTCGGTTGATACTATTAGTCTCTTTTTATTTTGTTCTTAACCCTGTACTGTCCCACTCCTGGTTAAAAGTCCTTCACTATTTCCAGCTTTTAAAATTGGAGGGATTTTTAACATAATATTAAATGAGGAGTAAAACACAAATGCCTATTCTAGTATAGAACTTTTGTTGGGACGTGATATAGGTTCTATTATAGTGAGATGAAATGAAATGTCCATTCTATGTTAAACTATGAATTTAATAATGTATAAATTTTGTTACAACTAAACACGGTAAAATGTTACAATAAATGATTGATGCGAGTAACGGATATTAACCGACTATATGTGTTGTCACGGAGACGCGTGACTTCGAACTTAACTCCACTACACTAGGTTCAAATATCGCAAGAGATAGATGGGCGGATATACGAGGTAATGATAATAGTCTAGCGGCTAGACTTTGTCCCATTAGTTATAGTACGGGCCGTAGCGTTAGTTTGGAAAAGTAATTTTATACCGGCTGAAAATCATAAAAATGGTTTTTACTTAGTGCCTTATTAGAGATCTGAGGGTCAGCTGCTCCAATAGTAGGGGAGTCCAAAGTTAGAGCATTTCAAAGTTGTAAAAAAGTTATGAAAAAAGTAATTTCATACCGCGCCAAAACTTTATGGGACGGTTTTCGGGATCGTATTCAACCCAAAACAAATAGTCAGATGCATGGAAGTGCGGGGAAATGTCAGTCGCATAAATGAACTTGATTGTTGCGAAGACATAATTATCAGGGCTAAATTCGAAACTATGGGTTGTAGAGCAAAGCCGTCAAAGGGACTATGACCTCAATTTTGAAGGAAAACAAAACTGCATTTTTGTTTTTTGTTTTTAGGGTTCCGTACCAAAATAGTAAAAAGGAACCCTTATGATGTGACTCAGTCTGTCTGTCCGTCTGTCTGTCTGTCTGTCTGTCACAGCTGGATATCTCAAGAACTACTAACTACTACTACTACTACTACTGCTATCAACTTGAAATTTGGAATAGTTTTAGATGACGTTTACCCAACTATTTTTCAAATAAGAAAGAAATAAAAATATTTATAGTTTTTTTTCAACAGGGACTGAAAGGGGGTCTTAAAAATTCAAAGTAGGGCACGTGGGGTATCATATGAAAGAACGCTGTTTGCACATTCTCAAACATTTTTTTTTTAGGCCGCATAGTTTTCGACTTTTGAGGAAAAATGTAAAATAAAATACCGTTCCACCCCCTTATCTCCGCAGTTTGCAAAGAGAAAAATCTGAAATTATTCTATGTGATAGGAGTTTGTACAAAGATTACAGGAAAAATAAAATTATGTCTCTAAATAGCACAATTTTTCAGAAATCGGAACGGAACCCTCGGTGCGCGAGTCCGACTCGCTCTTGACCGGTTTTTTTTAAAAGAGCTTCTGCCTGAACCAGAAATCGAACCCGATTCCACTTATAAAAAACCGATCAAGAGCGAGTAGGACTCGCGCACCGAGGGTTCCGTTCCGATTTCTGAAAAAGTGTGCTATTTAGAGACATCGTTTTATTTTTCCTGTAATCTTTACATAAACTTCTATCACATAGAATACGGGGGGGAACGGTATTTTTTTTACATTTTTCATTAAAAGTCGAAAATTATGCGGCCTAAAAAAAAATAAAAAGATTTTTGAGAATATGCAAATAGCGCTCTTTCATATGATACCCCACATGCCCTAGTAGCGCCACTTTGAATTTTTAAGACCCTCTTTCAGTCCCTGTTGCAAAAAAACTGTAAAAAAAATTATTTATTTCTTATTTGCAAAATAGTTGGGTAAACGTCATATAAAACTGTTCCAAATTTCAAGTTAGAGTTAGAGTTGATAGCATTAGTAGTTCTTTAGATATCCCGCTGTGACAGACAGATAGACAGACAGACAGACAGACAGACAGACAGACAGACCGACAGACAGACAGATAGACAGACTGAGTCACACCATAAGGGTTCCTTTTTTACCATTTTGGTACGGAACCCTAAAAACTGTTCCATAAGGTTTTAGTGCCGTATGAAATTACTTTTTATTTAAGTTTTTTTTTTACAACTGTAAATTTGGATGCCCCCTTGGCTGCGGCGGCTGACTCTCACATTCATGATTAGAGAATACTTATTAAACAACTACTTGAAAATAAATTTATCTATCTATAAAAATAAAAAGAGAAGTCCAGCACCCTAATTGCGTAACACATTATCGATCGGAGTTGGTTAATTTTGAAACAAATTGCTAATCCATTGGAACATAAGTTCTAAAAATTGTCTGCTCGACAACGTAAATAACGCAATGAATGTTGTTGAATGAACTGTCAAAATGAAACCAACTCCAATTGATAATGTGTTACGCAATTAGGGTGCTGACTTACTGACTGACTGACTCATCAACGCCCAGCCCAAATCCTTGGACCTAGAAAGCTGAAATTTTGCACAGAGGTTCCCTTTATAATGTAGACACGGAGTAAGGAAGGAACTCCCGGAAGTACGTTTCCGTGGGATATTTTCCGACATCCACGCGGGCGAAGCCGCTGGCAAAAGCTAGTTAGATAAAAAATAGGTCGCAAAAATCGAGCAGTGCCTCCCCCCCTACTCTATGGTTCTATTTGCAAACTTGATTGGATAAGGTTCAAATACAAACCTTAATCTGGCCAGATGCCCGCCCTATAAAAGATATGCTCGCAGATTTCTACATACTTGATACCTATAGACAACCTTACCTAAGCCTTTAATCGCTTTTTTCCAACCTACCGTTGCGTTGGTAACAAAATTTATCAATTTCCTTTGACAAGGGTTTAAACAGTCCTTGAGACTAATAAATTGTTCATCGTTTGAGACGGGCAGACGGGCTTTTCTGAGAGAATACTTTTAATGGGGTAACTACTTTTGCATACATAATATAAAAAGTGATAACAAAAGCGAACAGCATCTTTCATCTGGGCATCAGCAACATCTTGCGAGGACGCTAATGAAATTTTCCCGGATAAAAAATGACATCATAATAAAAAATGCGGAATCCAAAAGGATTGCATTTATCATACAAATGGGAACCATAGGAAGCTATTTTACGAGTGAGGATATTCAAGAAGAATAGCTGCCGAAAAGACTTTTTGAAATAGTTAAATTGTGTATTATTACGATACGGTCTGTCTGTAAAATTAACAGTATTTTTTTTTTATATATAAACGTAAAAAAACATCATCCGATCCGAAACCAATCATCATCAGTAGTAGTGAACATATGGGGTTCGCAACTAACCCCCCAAACCCCCGCTTGACAAATGCATCCCATGTGTGAATAACGACACACCGTTACATAATCTATATCTATAAAAGGAAAGCGTTACTGACTGACTGACTGACTGACTGACTGACTGACTGACTGACTGACTGACTGACTGATCTATCAACACACAGCTGAAACCACTGAACGGATTGGGCTGAAATTTGGAACACAGGTAGCTATTATGACCTAGGCATTCGCTAAGAAAGGGTTTTTGAAAATTCGACCATTAAGGGGGTAAAAAGGGGTGATATTGTTTGTATGAAAAATCTTATTCCCTGAGTTAATAAACTTCAAACTTGGCACGAATATTTATGTAAGTAAATTATGATTTTTGTGATTTTTTGTTTTTCTAAACTACCCCCTAAAGGGGAACTGGGGGGTCTCAAAGTTTGTATGGGAAAATTTTAACGCGCAATCCGATTAACTCAAAACTCAGTATTTATACTTAAAACCAAAAATAAAGAATAATGTGTGTCAGAGTTTTTCGAAAATCTACCTCTAACGGGGTGAAAAGGGGTAGTCAATTTCACAGGGGAGGATTTTACTGCGTGGCTTGATTAACTCGAAAATTGGTGTAAATAATCTTTGAGTCAAGCTATGGAAATATCTCAAACCATTTTTTTAAATTCCAGCCCTGTGGGGATGAAAACAGGGAATACAATTTTCATGAAAAATGTTATTCATTTGGTTTTAATTGACTTGAAACTTGGCACAAATATTTGCCTAAGTTTGTCATTATTAGTTTTTTAAAACTACCCCTGAGGGAGGGTTAGAGGGGAGGGGCAAGGGAGGGGTGGTGAGGAGTGTGAGGGGGAGGATGATGGACGCAGGGAGAAAGGGCAGGAATTGGTGAGGAGAGGAGGAAGACATGGTGAAGGCTGAGGGGTGGGTAGGGGTTGGTGAGCTGGAGGTGGAGGAGAGGGGGAGAGGGAGGGGACGGGGTGGTGAGAAAGAGAAAGCGAAGTGGAAGTGGTGAAGGGGGTGTGAGAGTGAGTGAGAGGGGGAGGCATAGGTAGCGGAAGGGGATGTGGACGACCTAAACTCTGGAACTACCCTACCAGTCGGACTGCGACTGCTGTGACTGAGTTAAATATGCCTTCTATAAGATTTGGGCTATCATTAGATAGCCCAAATCTTATAGAAGGCATATTTAACATCACTCTAGGACCCTTAGGTGCCGAGCAAAAAGACAAAAAGTCCGTAAGAACGCTAAGTGAAAACGATGTAATAGCGCGGGTAGGCAATGCTATGCGACGGGGTGGGTCAAGCAAAAAATAAATTTCACGCGGACGAAGTCGCGGGCAGAAGCTAGTAGGTATATAAGCTTATACGAGTATCACATATATATAAACGTAAAAAACATCATCCGATGGAAAACAAATCATCATCAGTAGTTGTGAACATATGGGGTTCGCAACTAACCCCCAACCAGGGTGGGGGCCGCTGGGGTTTTGGGTCTAAAATTCATCTGAGGAGTTAAGGGTTACAACAACCAATAAAAAAACTATAATGGAAATCATAATCAGTGAATTCTTATTTTAACTCACTGCTACTTTATCGGACAGGAAATATTCGTAGTGACAGGAAATAGTCATCGCACCAAAAACAGTTTTATGGTATAATTATAACCGAATATTCATAAAAAACTGAACACCCATTTTTTTAGATGGTTAACAAGAGCGGTTCTACCAAAATTATAATTTTAATTGCAGCGAAATAAATGTAGCGCTGTATAGATATTGCATTCGGAATGAGGGGAGCCCTTACATGAATACCTAAAGAGAAAAGATAATGGAAACATGAATAAAAAGTTTTTCAGAATACTGTAGTGCAGTCTATTTCAGACGCGGTTTTAAATGGCTGAGACACTTTTATGGGGAAGATGAATGTATGTCAATGACGCTACAGAAACGTAGCGAGATTGTAAAACAGTAGAGTTTGTAAGGGCGATTTAACGTCACAATTTCCCACCGTTTTGTGGGTGCTCTGGTATCTATCTATATAAATAAAAAGAGAAGTCCTGGCTGACTGACTGACTGACTCATCAACGCCCAGTTCAAACCATGGGACCTGGAAAGCTGAAATTTTGCACAGAGGTTCCCTTTATAATGTAGACAAGGAATAAGGAAGAAATTCCCGGTAATACGTTCCCGTGGGATTTTTTCCGACATTCACGCGGGCGAAGCCGCTGGCAAAAGCTAGTAGTTTATAATAGCCTAGTATTTGGTAGTAGATTCAATAGGATAAATACTGATTATTATATGTCCTTCGATCAGATTTAATTGTTACTTGCATATTATTTATCTGTAATTTTTATGGTGTGCATAATAAAGAGTATTCTATCTATCTATTAACTTAAACGCTTTGTTTAATTCAATAAAAAAATAAATAAAAAATAACGTTTATTTCGACCAACAATGGAATGAATAGCATTATGATTTCTATTTATAGTAGTGGGTAATCCAGCTGCACACGCAGCTCATACAATTGCACACTTGAATTTTCGGGCGCATAAATAGGGCGCTCTTGCACATTTTACGAGAATTAGGTTAAAAATTAAGGTCATTTTTTCCGGATGAGAGGAGGTTAGTACCTACTTAGGTCCCTTTTTAGGGTTCCGTACCTCAAAGGAAAAAAAGAGAACCCATAGAGGATCACTTCGTTGTCCGTCTGTCTGTCAGTCTCTGTCAAGAACCTTTTTCTCAGGAACGCGTGGAGGTATCAAGTTGTAATTAATACCAAATACGTAGGTTTACGAGGCTTTATTTTGTTAGAGCACCAAGGGACCGTCCCTTGGAGCTCTAAAAAAATCAAGTTTCTTAGTCAACGCAATAAAAAATAAATACGGCCATTTATGCGACATATTTTGGCACTCGCAAATAAATCAAAACATAAAGGGTACTTGCCGTTGATCTGGAAACATTTTTGGCAAGAAGCAAGGTCTCAAAGCACAAGGAAAAATCGAATAGTTTTATCACATACAATTTTTTTTTTGCTATATAAACTTACATACAATTGGACATTGACCGTGACGTATATCGGTATGGGAGAACATATTTTTCAAATGTTAAGTTTGTTTTTGGGTTATATTCAACCCAACTACGGAGCCCTTCATTTTGCTTAGTCTGACACGCACTTGGCCAGTTTTTTTATTAGTTTGTATGCTGTGTGAGAGTGCGTGGGTATATTTAATTTTGTCTGATTTAAAAATGTTTGTTCTGATTAATCGAACCGGCAGAAAAACTGATCTTTCTTCTTTTGTAAACCGAAATAGGTACACACAATACTCATTATTGATATGAATCGTTTTTCATGCTGTAGAGTTAATTTATAAGTAGTAAAGTACGCGTGACTGAAAGACGCAAAAACTCGTGACTAAACTGACTGAAGTCATGATGATTGTTTACCTACCAATTTTTAGGTATACTTACTGTTACCCTAAAAGCTCCCGCAGACAGGTGCGAAGCGATAGCGCGACGCGACTTAAATAGAACAATTTCTATAAAAACTTCGTAGAAATTATTCTTATAGTCTAGACTAGAGTCTAATACGCGCCACGAAAGATGAGACTTGACGAGCGCCGAGCCGTACCGCGCCTCCCGCACTCTTTCTCCCGCCCCGATGACCCCCGGTCCCTTCCCGTCTAAGACCTGATACCGCTAAAGAGACCTACGAATCATCTACTGCGCAAGTCAAACCATCACTGACAAAAGTGGCACGTATTATACTAAAAAGTCGCGTCGCGCCTGTCTGCGGGAGCCTTAGTAAAGTTGGTGACGTATATGTTATTGGTATTTGTGTGATAATATCTTAGTGTCAATGTGTATTTGAATGTATCCTCAATACTGTGAGTTCAATAACTCTGTGTTTAATTAACACCCTCTTCTTTCTTAAATCAAAATTACATACAAAAACTCACGCCTTGTTCCTATGGGGGTAGGCAGAAACTACAGAACACCAGCTGCTGCGATCTTATATACTCCTTTTGCTTCGTTTACGTTCACACACTGGTCGGTCTGGTTATTGGCCTTTGTCCCAACTCGACCCTGTTCCAACTCGCCCAGTCCGTATATATCTACCTACATGTATAGCTAGAAAGCGCAAAACTACTGATGTAAACAAATAATTATGTAATACGAATAAAAAGTTGGTAGTTGTAATCCATAGTCTATTGCTATATAGGCTTAGGAGGGCTTGTGGCTAAGTAATAACAGCCGCTCGGGTCGATCGATCAGGTTAAACTACGCTTGCCGCGGTTGGTCCGTGGATGGGTGACCATCTTTACATACCAAGGCTTAACATGCTTTCCGAGGCATGTAGGAATCCATGCCTCGGAAAGCATGTTAAGCCGTTGGTCCCGGCACGTCATTCGTTTGACAGTCGTTACGGGTCGAGCTTGAGCTGCAACTGGTTAGATTGGAAGCCGACCTCAACATAGTAGGGTAAAGGCTAGGCAGATGAGTCTTGCTTTATTCATAAGCAATACATAATTATAAGATTAAATAGAGCCATTTTATTATTTTAACTTCGATGTTAAATCAGAGTTGAAGCGAAACTGATTAAATTTGTCAACGTTTGACATTTTTGTATGGAAATTAAAGAATGAAATAATCATGCAAGTGCATAATAGTACATTATGATATAAGTGCGGTAAGTTGAAAATTACAGCCGAGGCGATATTGCTAGCCCGAGCCGTAGGCGAGGGCTACAAGAAAGCAGAGGCTGTAATTATCAAAGCGCACGTATGTCATACGACGTTTTAGTTATAAAACGTCGTATGACAAAATATTTGCGAGGAAATAAATAAAACTCGGACTTTCTTAAACGAATAAATCTTTAAAAACACACTTTCTGAAAATGAATTTGCATCTTTGCTTGTTTTCCATACGATGAAATTTTGATCCGCTTGTAAGTATCTATCGGTCGATTTTTCGGGCAAGAGGCTTAGAGTAGCCTTTTTCGCTGCCTCTGAGACTTCTGGCGGTGTCGAATGAATAAATTCATCATTACTTGACGACATTTTCAAATAAAAACAATACAGCGAAAAGGAAAAGCGCGCGGAATAATTTTTACTTGTTCACAAACTAGCGATGCGCGCGTCAGCACTTTTTTTTTTTAAAGGCAAGAATAAAATTTAAATCAAAGAATTAAATGTTTAACATTTAATTCTTTAATTTTATTTTATCCCAAAGTTAATTTTATTCATAAAATATTGACCACTTTTCTGACATAAAAACTCTTTGCTTTGCTTTCTTTGCTTTTTTTCTTAAGATTTAAAAAAGTACCGTTGGTTTTAGACGGAGCATGATAAACCGTACGTGTTACCTTATTAGAAAGAAACTCGTGCGTTTTACTTTACGATTACGCACAAGTACGTAATGACATACATTACGATATTGAAATTGGTGAAATAAGAGGCCCTTTACGAGCAAATGTGTTATAAAATATTATGTAAAACTGAAGGTTACATTGATATATGGAATTTAATTTACGTTATTACCTAGGTACTCGTAGGATTGCAAAATTCAATTTAATATTTTCCTTATTTATTTGCAGCAATTGAATTAATTAGAATAAATATTGATTCTGAATTATGACTCACTAGCTTTTGCACGCGGCTTTGCCTGCGTGGATGTCGGAAATTATTCCCGGGAACATACCGGGATGAAAAGTATCCTAATTTCCTAACCCAGGTTATTGACTATCCGTGTGCCAAACATTCAAAATCCGTTCAGCCGCTAAAGGCGTGAAAAGGTGACACACAGACAGAGTGACTTTCACATTTATAATAATACTAGCTGCGCCCCGCGGTTTCACCCGCGTAGACCGGGATAAAAAGTAGCCTTTGTATTAATCCAGGGTATAAGCTATCTATATACCAAATTTCATCCAAATCGGTCCAGACGTTTGAGCGTGAAGAAGTAACAAACATAAACACACAAACTCACAAACTTTCGCCTATATAATATTAGTGTGATTATATAGTATGGATTAATATTTGAAGGGACCAGGCCCTCATCAGTGATATTACAAATTAACAAATTTAATATTAGATGCATAGAAATGCAACCAATGAAGATCAAGTCAAGATCAATAGTCATCAATCATCAATAATCATCGTCGCCTTCGGTTGCTTTTGTTGATGGATTTTCAAAACTCCCTGATGGGCCCTGGCTGTGGTTCTGGTGATATCTATAATGCGCTAGGCTAACCCGAATTGATCATCATTTTCTGAAAAAAAAAAATCGTTAAAAATGCTAATAACTAAATTTAAGATGTAGGTAAATATTTTTTGAGAAAGCGCTAGAAAATAGACGGTGCTATTTTCCGTTAGGAGTTAACAGAAAATAATGGGAGTCGATTGCCCTAAAATTGCGCTAGATCTAGCCCCGAAAGCGCTAAAATGGCAGCTGTAGCTTCAATGCGCATTATCGCTCGGTGTTGTGTTGTGTCAGAGTGTCATGGTGTCGTGTGATCGGATATGACGTAGCAGACACAGATAATTCATGTTCACGACAGCGGCAATCTAAACTAACAGCGACATCCATGAAATCTTAAGTAACATTAATTTAAACATTGAAGCGCAGTCATTATTATTTTCTATGTTGAAGGAACTGAAAATGTGTTGTTCGCTATTCATATCTTTGTGCGATCAACAATCCTTCACAGGTTTGTAATATTGTTATTCGATTTCATCAATCTTTTTTTAATGGATTTTTTAATTATTTTGTCGTTTGTTTATATTGCGTTTGCAAGGTCAGCTTCATGGTGTTAATGTGCTAGTGATTTAGTTTAAAATTAGAAATGTATTGATCGTTTTAAATGTTCATATAATGTTAGTTAGCTTCGGCTTGGAACAATATTGTTTTTTCCTTATATTAAGTAGGTAAGGAATAACTTTAATTAAGACTATATTAAGGTATTGAAAATAGTATTTTATTCAGAATTACCTGTCTACAAGCCACTGTATTATTTCATGATTTAAAAATAGCTCACTGTTATATTTATTGATTTAACAACTACCAAGATCATATTACCCCGTAAAACCTTTTTCTAAGCCGAGAAACCTTAAAATTGAAATGGAACGAAAATCGCCAGAAGGGTAAGGCATAGATACAATTTGGATATGATCCGTAAGCCGGGACGGTTGGCGAAAAATCGCCGGGGTTCCCACGTCATGTCCAATAAGCTTCAGTGACTAATAAAAATTCTTGGCGCCCAACCTTTCTATCAAAAGGGATGAAACTACACTCGGTTTTTATTAGACAAAATGTTCAGACGATCGTGTTCAAGTTTGCGTGTGTGAAGTAAGATTACAGAATAGAATTGTTATAAAAAAACCGGTCAAGAGCGAGTCGGAAATTTTTCAAAAATCGGAACGGAATCCTCGGTGTCGCGCACCGAGGGTTCCGTTCCAATTTCTGAATAAGTGTGCTATTTAGAGACATGGTTTTATTTTTCCTGTAATCTTTACATAAACTTCTATCACATAGAATAATTTCAGATTTTTCTCTTTGCAAACTTCGGAGGGCAACGGTACTTTTTTTTACATTTTTCATCAAAAGTCGAAAACTATGCGGCCTAAAAAAAAATAAAAAAATGTTTGAGAATGTGCAAACAGCGTTCATTCATATGATACCCCACATGCTCTAGTAGCCCCACTTTGAATTCTTAAGACCCCTTTCAGTCCCTGTTGCAAAAAAAAAAAAAAATATTTCTTTCTTATTTGCAAAATAGTTGGGTAAACGTCATCTAAAACTGTTCCAAATTTCAAGTTGATAGCATTAGTAGTTCTTGAGATATCCAGCTGTGACAGACAGACAGAGACAGACAGACTGACTGAGTCGCACCATAAGGGTTCCTTTTTACCATTTTGGTACGGAACCCTAACAATATTTAGGATTTTGAGGCTAAATGATATCAGCCGCACAGGTCGATCGAAGGTTAAGCTATGCTTGCCGCGATCGGTTCGTGGATGGGTGACCATCTATTACATATCGAGACCCCTCCGTGCCTCGGAAAGCACGGTAAGCCGTTGGACCCGGCTGTCATTCGTAGATCGTTGACAGTCGTTTCGGGTAGTCAGAAATAGGCCCAAAAGTCTGACAACCAGCCTTACCAAGGAGTATCGTGTTACTGGGTTGTGCAGTTTAGATAAGCAGTCGCTCCATGTAAAATACTGGTATTCAGCTGTATCCTGCTTGACTGGAAGACGATTGGGAAAGTTTAGAAGTAGGTACCTAGACATTGTATTTTTTTTGTAGTAAGCAATGAAGCCTTATTTACACAAAGGAGGTTCGATACGCCTGGATACGCAATTAATCTCTGGGGTTTAATAAATCTTTGGTGCTAAAATATATGAGTTTCTATCAAAAACATTAATGTCAGGAAAGAAGATATCCTCGAATGTCAAATATGTCCAGTAATAACTACTTATTTGGTTAAAAAAACTAAAAATCTAGCGATTTCATGAAATCATGACGTTTGAGGTAAATGCTAACTTATGGAGTTGTATTGCTGATTCTAATGATTATAATTCTGTAAAGCAATATTACCTACGGCCGCGAATCATATTTTAATCAACATACAAGCTCACACTGACCTACAAATTGCAAAAAACGTAAGAAATTTTGAATTTCGCGGGCTACCCTGGCGCATCAACCTTAAATGCTTCATCATTATTCCTAGCACATTTCGTCAGATCCTTAATTTCTTCTAACTTAGGAAAAGAAACTTTAAAAATTAATACTTCCCAGCCTGGTTGTCGTGTAGAAAGTGCAAAAGATGAAACTTGTGAATTTTAATAGTCAAAGTTTCGTACTCAAGGACCAATGTTAAAGATTTTCACTCCCTGTATCTACGAAAAATATACAAAATATAAAAGTGTTACATTCAAAACAAAGAAAATATTATATGATGAGCTTTAAGTTGAAGTTTGACAGTACAATACCTATAAGGACCAAAACATACTGAATGTACCTTTCACTGAATTCGTTGAACGGTTATAGCTACGCTGTCCGAAGATTTTTTAGAGTGACTTTCATGATATGTTCACAGCTACAAAATGAAATCAATACCTATACCAACCTGTCTAAAAAAATATTTTGAATATATACGTTCCTCAATTTTATTTTTCGTTTAAATAAACATTCAATAGCTTATATAATCGTAATGTTCTATAATGTTTCAGTATTAAAATGCTTTTACGCTCGATTCACTACTAGGTAATTACACTATTTAGTTGCTATGTTTATAATTATAATGGGGGACTATACCACAGAATAATAAAGCTGCCGTATTTCCTTTGGGCAGTGCCCTTGAATTAATTACCAACGGCCGCTCGGTAGATAAATACGTATCCGTCTTGCCGTCCGTACGTAATTGCCGCGCGCTCGAACTGTTGCGTACTGCTACTGACTGAGATTTCGAAGCATCATGTTCGTGAACTGGCGCCGTCAGTTGAGATTGAGACTGGTCATCTCTTATCTGCCAGGCCTTATTTTTAATTTTATATTTTAACTTGTTTATTTTTTTACATTGTTCTCACATGTAGAAGCAACAAATTTAATGTACCCAGGATGTTGTATTACTTATCTTGATTTAAAAGAGTGTCCGTGGAGTTTCTTGCCCGTTCTTCTCCATAGAGATCTACGTTTTGGAATGGGCAACTAGCTTCAACTTTCTGACTAACTGACCGACTCTTTGACAATTCAAAAGTGCCTGTAATTGGTTTAATTGAAATAAATGCTTTGAGTTTGAGTTTAAAGCGCGTCGTTTCAGCCGTTTTCTATGAAGCTATACTACTGTAACATTAGTATACTGTGCCTATACCGATGTGGGGTGAGGACTGTCATTTAGCCTGACGGACATTCACCTACGATTAACTTTGATAATGTTATTATTACTTTATAAAAGCACCAAAAATTACATGGGGGAGTATTTCGACGGGCCCGTGGTAAAGGGGGCTTCCATTGGGTGTGCAGGTACGAGCACAGAAATCTGTGTTCAATATTTTTAAAAGTCATGATTGATATGGTGTTACGAACATAGGATGTCGACGTATTTATGTTGCCAGTAAATCTATGCATAATGTTTGCATGTAGTTTTAGTTGAATATTATGTGGCTTGCTGCACGCTTTGGTGTAAGCTGTAAGCAACTTGTTAACTTCTTGTAGAGGATTTTCCCGTGGATACAATCAAAGAGTTAAAGAACTTGTACACCAGATATATTTAAAATAAAATACATATAAAATACATGAGCGCAGCCATCAGGCGATCACATTGGCGAATACAAAAGTCAATCTAATCATAAATCATAGATCTCTATTGATTTGAATTTAGATCGACTTTTGTATTCGCCAATGTGATCGCCGGCTGCGCTCTTGTATTTTATACGTATTTTATGGTGTACAGGCAATGATATTATAAGTAAAAAGGTGTAGATAGGTTACATATACAACATTCGATATTCAGAATCGGCACACTAATGCACACATAAATAACTTAATATTTCAATAGCACACTAAATTACGTTTATACGTCAAATTTGGATGGCACGATTCAGTTATCGCGGGCGAAAAAGAGACAAATATAATTTGCGACAGTGCGTCGTCTCGTGTACTAGAAACTATTTATAGAATAATAATCAGATATGACATTTTACCGCAAAACCGTGATTTTTGCCTAAAAATTTGATTCACTCATGAGTTCATGTAGTAAAAGTAATAAAGTAGGAAAATTGCATTGAAAGTAAGGTAGTAAACAATTACTGTTTCGATTTGAATATAATAGTGTTACATACACTATATGTACATTATACTGTATTTAATTTATCCTACCTCATCATAACAAAAATAAAAATTACATTTAAGTCTAAACAATGTGCCACCATTTATACCTACCTACTGTCAGGCTGACTTGTCTGTTCTTAGGCATAACTTTACTCTATGATCAGTAATGACGTCTATCTCTATTTGACGTCTATTCTTTTCTGACGCCATATTTTACGAATATAATGTTTGATTTTTTGAAAATATTAAGATAAATAGTATACTAAGGAATGATATGTGATTCCTTGAGTTTTAGAAATTTTTCTTGTATAATATCATTGTGTACAGGTTCTCTAACTCTTTGATTTCATCCACGGGAAAATCCTGTACAAGAAGAAGTTAACAGTATTTTTGAACTCTTAAGATACTATTAGGAAATAAGTGTTATCTCAAAGTTCACAATAGTTATTTTTACCCGTACACAGACGTCATGTGATGTATTCGAACTAGATAAGCTCGAGCAGTATTGATAATTTGTGATAAACTTGAACTTTTGGAGATAAGTGATATTATTAATGTGTCATGCATGATGGAGTAGGTGATAATAAATTTTAATAATAAAT
Organism: Cosmia trapezina; assembly: GCA_905163495.3. Lineage (NCBI taxonomy): Eukaryota > Metazoa > Arthropoda > Insecta > Lepidoptera > Noctuidae > Cosmia > Cosmia trapezina. The sequence goes on from LR991030.1 coordinate 12,176,915, forward strand.
AATCTACAAGCTTAGGTTAGGTATACAACGTGTCGTTTTGCATTTTCGTCAAATTTCAGTGTATGATACAGAACATCAAACCGAACAACTTCTCCATGGGACCAACATCGTATTCGCGAAAAAAATTTCAACTGTCCCATAGAAAACTTCAATACCTACTCGTCGCAAATGTATGGGATGGCTGATTATTTTTTCGCGATTACGATGTTGGTGCCATGGAAAAAGTTGTTCGGTTTGATGGTCTATACTATACCATACCCTTAAGGGCCCTCGCCCACGGCGACTTTTTGTAGCGATGCTGTCGCGCGTTTACGAAACGCGCGACAGTATCTCTACTCGAATCGAATCGTGGTGTAGGCGAGGGCAAACAGATAGCACCGCATCGCGACTGTATCGATGCAAACGCGCGACGACATCGCTACTGCATCGCTACAAAAAGTCGCCGTGGGCGAGGGCCCTTAATTTGACGAGGATGCAAAGCGACGACGTTGTATATCTTTGGGTTCTGAATTGTACCTACTGATTTTTTGTTGATATACTTAATAAATGGATTTTAGAGATAAAAGATAAAATAACGTTCGTACTCATTTACGCCTTTCGGATTATAAAGTTACTCATTAACTCGTTCATATAAAAACAATATTAATTTGGCTTAACAACGTAACTGAAACAAAAAGTACTTTTCCTGCGTCCTACAAGTATGGACCTAAGCTCTGTCACATACCTAGGTTATACTATAGGTAGGTATAGGAAGGTATTACCTACATCACATAAAATCACCCCCATGTAGGTGATAGGGGCAAGCCCGGCAAGCGTATTACCATCAATGTAGGGCAATCCTACACTTTACGCTGCTGCTGCCAAGATAATGGAAAAACCGAATAACAATTTGTCCAAACTGAAAACATTCGTGGCAGTATGGGCTGGGTTCGAAATACTGTGACGATGCAGCAACAATTATTATCGTTGTCTTATCGCCTAAGTTGCTGGTATCGCTTTTGTCACAAAACTCTCATAATATAATTACAGAATAGGGATGATTACTAAAATTTTGTTTTTGTGGTAGGTTATTAAAAATATTGGACACGTATATTTTCTTTTTTAACCGACTTCCAAAAGGAGGAGGTTCTCAATTCGTCGGAACCTTTTTTTTTTAATTTTTTTATTTTTTATTTATTTTTTTTATGTATGTTCCCTGATTACTCGAAAATGGTTAGACCGATTTGGATTTTTCTTTTTTTGTTCGAAAGGGTATACGTCCCAAATGGTCCCATGATCATCAAATCAGGATCTGATGATGGGATCCCATGGAAATCGAGGGAAACCCTCAAATTTTATGGGCACACCTATATCGATTTCGGTATTTTTTATAGTAACTCGTGCATTTGCTCTCGGAAAGTACCATTCGGTGAACTGGAACTGATGATGAAGACCACAGAAGGCCATCGGAAATACTCAATTATATCTAAGTATATAACAGGTTAGGTTGCGATTCGATTACTTTAATATGGTTTATGGTTTATATCTGTAATTTTTATGGTGTGCATAATAAAGAGTATTCTATCTATCTATCTATCTATCTATCTATCTATGCTCGTCAAAATAATGGTAATGGTGACTTCACGAGCTCCATTTCTCCATTTCTCCTGGTTCTTACTAGGAGAACTCCTCAACAATTAACGTCCCTGCATCGGGAAAAGCTACATTTTGTAAAACGTGATGAGCAGTTGACATTGGGTTATTGTAACTTAGATAAATTACAAACTGAACCACTAAAAAGTGAAAAATAAAAACTTTTTTACAAAAACAAAAACCGACTTCCAAAAAAAACACTACAAAGTGAAAAATAATTTTAATTTCGGAAGTCGGTGGCAAAAAACTAAATACAGATCCAAAGACACCGACTTCCGAAATTAAAATTATTTTTCACTTTGTAGTGTTTTTTTTGGAAGTCGGTTTTTGTTTTTGTAAAAAAGTTTTTTTTTTTTCATGAAATCATGAGGTTTGAGGTAAATGCTAACTTATGGAACTGTATTGCTGATTCTAATGATTATAATTCTGTAAAGCCATACTAGCTACGGCCGCGAATCATATTTTAATCAACATACAAGCTCACACTGACCTACAAATTGCAAAAAACGTAAGAAATTTTGAATTTCGCGGGCTACCCTGGCGCTTTCGCCTTAATGCTTCTTATCTAACTATTTTTTTATTAATACGATAAAGAAAAAAATAAATGTCTAATATTTTTTTTATTATCTGACTGACAGACTAAAAATAACCTAATTTCTTTTTTTTTACCAAGGTATCATCTATTATACAATAACCAGTATTATGTAAATTATTGAGCATATCGTACCTACTTATAAATACTTCGAAATTATAACTGAATAATTTAACTACATTGAGAGCCTGAGTATGGGGGCTTAAGTAGGTATAGAATCTATATTCTTAAACGTGTATTTCAAAGGTTTTACTTCTAGTAGTAGGCTTAATCACACACAGTGCCTACACCAAGTTCTAAGGCGGGATTCCCTGAGCTGCCTTTGTTGATAGGATATTTATGAGAAGGCCAATAGAATATAATATGTGCTTTACCAGACTTCAATTTGTGGCAAAATAGCTGCCACTACTTTATAGAGAGTTGAAACAGATTCATAAAAGAATTTTTGCTTAAATTGGTTCACTATCAGAAACATACTTAAAATCTGATTATTAGCTCAAACTCATGTTAAGGCGAGTAGAGCTGCTAACCGGCAGCGCCACCATAAAAAAAAAATGCAAAAATTAAAAAAAAAAACAAAATGTATTGTATATATGTAGTTAAATCTCCTGACTTATTATTTTTTTTGTCAATGGTGGTGCTGTTAGCAGCTATCTGTGTTGACTGACACTCAAAACATTTGAAATGAGCTTGGCAGTCGGTTCGCAGATAAATTTATTAATGTGTTGATAAGCGTTTCAGAAACGGGTGTTAAAAAAAATAAGCGTACGCGTTGCTTATATAAATGTTTCTAATAAACTCTGTTTTCCTTTGTTTTCAGGGATGGGACGGTAAAACAAATTCAGCGAGCGACGAGGAGGAGAGTCCGCCGCCTGCGCACGCCCCGCTCGACGCGGTTTGGCAGCCAGTCGATGGAACTCGGTGAGTTTAAGTGGATAATTATTGCTCTAAAAAGAAAGTGTTCTAAATAGCCTTAACTTACCTTTGATTTTTGAAAAGAAAACTCATCGGTACCTTTGCAAAAATTAGAAATAGTTCAATCGCACGTCAAACAGATACGGTTTACAAACAGTATTCATTGTAAGTACCTATTTCGAGTAGTTTTTTCTAAAATCAAAAATATAATTACGTAGATGTGCGTATTGTTTCCACAACAAGGAACTATGATGATTAATTATGATTCATTAACCAAATGCTATAATCGGCAAAGTTTCCGTGATCAAATACCATAATGGCGACATATGTTGGGGGAAGCACAACATTTTAGCATAATAATCTCTAAAGTCGCGTGAGTGAAGATAGTAAAATTAACATGTGCTTAATACAATAACCTGTTCGAATATTTATCTTTAGATTTAAATGTGTATCTAGACCACTGAATCAGTATTAGTGCTTAATATTTTGAAATAGTTTATTGAATAATTGATGATTTCTGTCACTACCTGTACTAGACTAGGTTAGACCCAGGGACACGGAACGATCGATGATAGAGGTCACTACTTAGGTAAATAATCAATGGTATCTTTCACTATCATTTTTTACTAGTCATAACTGAGCAAATCAATTTTTAACATCCATCGGTCACCATTCTGTGCTATTTCGATACTTAAATATTTAGTTGCAAAATGTTTCCTTCACTGTTGGAAGAAATGTAGAAGGAACGGTTCAGAATGGATTAATTTTGCATCGCTGTCCCCGTTCTTTGCAATACCACCGCGTCGTCGTCGTCGACACGTAGGTACTTACCTACTGAATGTTAAATTATTTACAAGCGTTCGCTTTACTTTCATGTTACCTTGTAGCTTTTGACCATTGATAACATTGCATGTTAGTTTCTCTAGTCTGACCATTAAACTATGTTAATTATACCTGCAATGACGTTAGAATGCTGATATATGAAGGTACACAACATAATATTCGTTTCCAATTCGATAAAAGTACAAAAATAACGCGGGTTTGTCAATGATGCGATAGCTATTGATAACACGGTTCAACATTTTGAAATAACGTCGTACCAAATATAAATATGAACATGAATGTCACCCACGACAGTTATTACCTATATAAAAATTATTGATACATTCACCGAATAATAAAAATTCTCGTATCAACAAAACGTGTTCAAGGTCTAAACAATTTGATCGGTCGTAACAAGTAACCACAAATAACGAATATAATTCTTATAAAACGCCTGTGTTTTAAAAAATGTTTATCACCCCTGGATTTTGTGTCCTACGTCATATAAAATTATTTTTACTTACTTTTTATGGCTATTAAAATACTATTAGGATAGTAAAAGCACTTACAGGCTGGTGTTGCTAACGACTTCGGCGATTCAACGCCGTATTTGTACTTTTTGGTGAGAAAACTGAGTCCTAACTACGCACGTATTATGCCTTTGTAGAGATTTATTGTTCAAATAGGTTTAACCTACGTGGGTGAAGGCACTTCTATGTAGGTTCGATTAAAAGTGGAGTCGAAGTGATAATGTGGCTAACTGCCTCGTTGGTCAAGTGATGGCAAGCGCTACTGCTGACCATGAGGTACTGGGTTCTTTTCCCGGGTGGGGCAACGTGAAATTGTGTTTTACTATCTGGAATTTCTCAGTATCCCGGAGTCTGGATTTCTGCCCGTTTGATGGCAATAGGCGGACAGCGGCAGGGGACGACTCCTGTTACACGGGACTTAAAAACATAACTGGCGAAATGTGGTGTACTATAGGTACACCACTGCTCAACCCTTCAAGGAAACAAGGCATAATGTTACGTATGCTGCTGTGTTATCCAGTTAAACACAAACAAAGTTGTATTTTATTTCATTTTTACGTTCGCATATTTTCTCTCCGCCTTCAAACAAGTCCTGTTGTCTTGTGTGCTTAGGCTTTTTGCAGAAAATTAAAAGAAAACACTTCCATTGATTGCAATTTACATAGTCGAGCACCTCATTATTTCAGTTTTTAATTAATAATAAAAACAACAGCTACGAGCTAATAATGAGCGAAGAAAAACTTGAGATGAGAATTGGCATATTATAATGACGTCTTTGCTTACGCGCCAAACAATAATGTTATGCAGTAGCATCATCATGGTTAATTTTCATGAATGTTTAATTTTTGTTCATTTACACATACAGCGATCTCAAAATGCGTCATATTTGCGTCTTTCTAAGAGATAGATTTAAGGTGGATCTGCAGTGATATCCCGCGAAATTCAAATTTTCTTGCGTTTTTTTGCAATTTGCAGGTCTAGTCAGTGTCAGGTTGTATCTTGAGCAAAATATGATTCGCGACCATAACAAATATGTATTTACATATATAACCATAATAATTATCAATACATCTTTCTAAGTTAGATTTGTTCTGTTTAAGTTTGATTTCGGAAATCATGACATTTTGGAACAATTGTTTCGTTGATTCTTATGCTACGAATAAGTTCATATGGTAATAATTATGTAAATACATATTTGTTATAGTCGCGAATCATATTTTGATCAACATACAACCTAACACGGACCTGATAATTGCAAAAAACATACTTAAGAAATTTTTATTCGCGCATTGACCTTAGGTCCCGTAAGAATCAGAAACCTGTGAATAATGTAAAATACACTCACTTGGACTGAAAACGATTCAGTAAACAAACTGTGAGTGACCGATAAGGACAGTGGACTGTAGCAGAATATATTGACTCGAAGAATTTTTACAAAAAATCTGTGTTTATTTGAAAGGACGCTGTCGGTGAGTGCACGTAGCAAACTGCTACTGCTACGCTTTCGTAGTACCTACCTACGCAATCTACAATCAGCTTAGTGCGGATTAAATTTATTTATTTATTTATTAAACCTATGCGCAAGTAAAAAAAATACCGTACAAAGGCGGACTTAATGCCTGAGGCATTTTCTACCAGTCAACCTTAGGGTGATGCAGAGAGAAAACATGGCAGGTGCAACATAAAGGATAGATAACACGAAAATAACTATAAAATACAAGAATAAATACATACATATTATACACCTTCATACATTCATCATAGTTTCCCGTCGAAACTTATTCTGTATCAAAGTCTACCTTCTTTAATATGCCTAATATGTGAAGCATTGGAGTTACGGAGTAAGTGTTAGTTGCTTCCTGACCCATTAACTAATTACCAAACTTTCACACACGCTGAAAGGGCTTGATAACGCAGGTAAAGGAAATTAAAGCAGCCAATTAATTAGTATGCATGCTTGGAAAAAGTGTTGAATATTAAAATAAAATATACTGTTGCGGACTTTAAATTAAATGGAAATGTATGTATGTACTACATGCAAATGTTACAGGAGTTTATAGTACCGTTTTATTTTTAGTACCTCTTTAATCATCGTTGAGTGAGTTACGAGTATGTTTGAATACAAGATTACTACTTGTTTTAGCTTGAGATGATGGTTTAGTAGTTTGAATTAGAACGCTGGATATCACACAAAGACACACAAGTCACAAGTTTACGCAATATAGTGAGAACTTAGAGGTCTTATTCAAATTTTAAAACAGAGGTACCTACATATTATTCGGTTGTGGCTACGAGCTACGAGCTACTCAAGTTTCGTAGGCTCGTAGGCTCTCGTAGGCTTTCGTAGCGTCGCGTTCGGCTCAGTTTATTGTTGTTAGACTGTTTGATTGTTCACTGAGGTATAATTGAGGTGGGAATCGATTTAGAGCTCGCCTGAACTGGGATTTAGTACCGTGTAGTAGGAATTCAGACGGAACACTCACTGCTTTATACTGAGTCATGTGAATGACGTACATGTATTCAAGCCTTTATTGATGAGCTGAGACAAACAAAGCATGCGGCAATCATGCGACTAGGACTTTGGCGCAAATAAGCATAATGTGTGTTCATAAAATTACACTGGTCATTTTGTGATCATTAAAAACAACCGACTTTTAAATAAAACACTACAAAGTGAAAAATAACTTTAATTTCGGAAGTCGGTGTCTTTGTTTTTGTATTTTCGTTTTTTGCCACCGATTTCCGAAATCAAAGTTATTTTTCACTTTGTGGTGTTTTATTTGGAAGTAGGATGTTTTTATTTGAAAATAAGTTTTTATTTTACCACGTTTTTACTAAGTCACTTTCTTGTTTGTCTGTCTGTCTGTCGTTCCAGGTGGGATTTTGCAACTCAAACGAGTACTTCCCGATTAGCTATCCGGCTCAAACTTTCAGGGTTGCTCACAACTTGATGACAATGCGTTCTAAAGTCTACCATGGCCTGTTTGCTGCACCGAGAATTGGCTCCAGACCAGGAAACTCCTCAACGTAAAATGTTGTGTCTGTACTGTTGACTACAGACACAACATTTTATGTACGCATTTAATTATGATAGTCCGTTCTAAAGTCTAACATGAACTGGCTGCTGCACCCAGGATTGGCTTCAGACGAGGGAACTCCTCAACGGTCAACAGTACAGACACGAAATTTTATGTATGCATTTAATTACGATAGTCTGTTCTAAAGTCTAACATGAACTGGCTGCTGCACCCAGAATTGGCTTCAGACGAGGGAACTCCTCAACGGTCAACAGTACAGACATGAAATTTTATGTATGCATTTAATTATGATAGTCTGTTCTAAAGTCTAACATGAACTGGCTGCTGCACCCAGGATTGGCTTCAGACGAGGGAACTCCTCAACGATCAACGGTACAGACACGAAATTTTATATACGCATTTAATTATGATAGTCCGTTCTAAAGTCTAACATGAACTGGCTGCTGTACCCAGGATTGGCTTCAGACGAGGGAACTCCTCAACGATCAACGGTACAGACACGAAATTTTATATACGCATTTAATTATGATAGTCCGTTCTAAAGTCTAACATGAACTGGCTGCTGCACCCAGGTTTGGCTTCAGACGAGGGAACTCCTCAACGGTCAACAGTACAGACACGAAATTTTATATACGCATTTAATTATGATAGTCCGTTCTAAAGTCTAACATGAACTGGCTGCTGCACCCAGGATTGGCTTCAGACGAGGGAACTCCTCAACGATCAACGGTACAGACACGAAATTTTATATACGCATTTAATTATGATAGTCCGTTCTAAAGTCTAACATGAACTGGCTGCTGTACCCAGGATTGGCTTCAGACGAGGGAACTCCTCAACGGTCAACAGTACAGACACGAAATTTTATATACGCATTTAATTATGATAGTCCGTTCTAAAGTCTAACATGAACTGGCTGCTGCACCCAGGATTGGCTTCAGACGAGGGAACTCCTCAACGATCAACGGTACAGACACGAAATTTTATATACGCATTTAATTATGATAGTCCGTTCTAAAGACTATCATGACCTGGCTGCTGCACCCAGGATGGGCTTCAGACGAGGGAATTAGTTCCATGGTAAAAGTCCAAAATCCTCTGTTAAAGTATGTCCATCGATTAACCTAACGCTTTGTATATACAATCATTTATATGCAAAATAGTGTTCTCCAGTGACCTTTAAATATTTATTGAAGGGCACACAATATTATTCAACTAAAGAAGAGCTACACAGTTTTACGATCTGCACGAGATCCGATGTTATTATTTTAGTGCGAGGTCATCGCAAAGGAGCAACTTTAAAGTAGCAAGCTTTGAATAAAATATCATGTTCTTTACAGTGCACCATTTGGAATTTCATCTTGTTGCAGTCTAAAATATACTAGGGATTACTAGAATGATATGTGAATAAATAATTTATGTGAGAATTATGAGAAATGTAAGTCTCGGGGCTAAAGCCTGCCTCCAAGTTTTTTCACATGACATTTATTTTGCAAATAGTGCACCTATTTCACGATTTCACCATTCGGCATGCAAACTAATGTTTGATATTTTTTTTTAATCATATAAAATAACAGGATTAATTGATTATTTATGTATAAATTATTTTATAAAACAGCTCTTTTATCAAGTCTTTTCATCTACACTTGGTAATTTATTGTAAACCCGTCAAACGTTGTCCTGTCAAAATTTCAATTTCTTTTTTTCTCCAATTTTTTTTCCTTTTAAAAAAATTATTCAAATTATTCAAGTCGGTCAAGCCGTTTTCAAATTATGGCGTGACCAAGGGAAATATGGACTTATTTTTATATATTTTATATAAATAATTGTGGCCGTACAATAAACACTTCTGCGCATCAAATTAGTTCGACACGGTAATTGACACAACTTACTATTGTCACGCCTATTTCATCATAAATCAGATAAAAATTCAAAACGACTTGGATTTTGCTTCACAATTATAGCCACTTGGAAAATAAATAATAATATTAGGGATTAAAGTATGAAATTGCCGATTTGTACTGAAAAATTGAAATTCTTTTTTTTTTAATTTAACATATTTATTTAATCAAAATAATTAGCATTATTATCTATACATTGCTGCCATCTAATAGGAAGGTCATTTATGCCTTTGCGATAGAACTCTCGTGATCTAGATTCGACAAACTGTGTGAAAGTATTTTGTGCTGCCTCCTGAGAAGAAAACTTTTTATCACGTAGAAAATTGTCCAAAGCACGAAAAAAATGGTAGTCCGTTGGAGCAAGGTCTGGCGAATACGGAGGGTGACGAATGGTTTCTAATTGCAGTTCCTGTAGACTTTCCACCATCTCTTTCAATTTATTGTTATTCACCTGTGTGGGCGGTTTTCCACGTGGTTCGTTCTTCAAATCAAAGTTTCCATCACGAAAGCGTATCGCTCGGTGCGTTCATTAGCAGTCCCCTCTCCAAACGTAACATTGATATTGCGAGCTGTTTCTGCCGCGTTAGTTCCGCGTCGAAACTCGTATTCAAGAATAACTCGAATTTTTGAAGTATCCATCTTTCTTGTCTAAGCTGAATAAAAAAAACACCTGAAAGTCTTAATCAAATGTTGCACATTTTTTAAAAGAAAAACTTCATGTGAAAAAAGTTTCACTCAAAAATCTTAAACCACGAATGTTCTATGTCAATTTGAATTTCACAAAAATTGTATTAGACAATAAAACGGCAATTTCATACTTTAACCCCTATTATAAATACAAGGAAGTGGCAAGATATTGTACTGCTTAAAATAAGGCTTGCAATTGTCTGTAGTATTATACTCAATACTCAATACTCAATATCTTTAATGCTTTACCATAATGTGTACTTAGGTGGTATAATATATAATTTAGATCATTATGGACCCTGTAGGGCACAGCAAAAGGGTAGGAGAGAGGAAGCCGTGTTTTAGAAGATCATGAATAACTATTATTGCTATATTATTCAATTTAATTTATTATTAAGTACTCGTATTTCTAAGTATTTTAATTGCATTATTATTTTTGTTATATTATTTTATTATTATATTAGATTATTTATTACTATCATTTATTGTTATATTAATAATTACCATATCATACCATTTTTATTTTAAACATATCTATAAATTGCGCGACTATCACTAATTTTTGTTATCAATTATTATTATTCTTATGTCATTTTTTATTATATTAGTAATTTCCCTAACATATACTTTAAACATTTCTCTTATTATTTATGTTTATCATTTAAATATTCATCTAAGGAATAATAGCATTTTTTTATTAATAAGTTTTTAAGTTTTGTTACAAATATATTGAACTTTTCTTCTTTCTTTATTATGTCTGGTAATTTATTGTATATCTTTATAGACATTACGTAGGGACTTGTGGAATGCATTTTTAGCCTGGATGTTGGTATGTTTAGCCTCGATCGGTGCCTAAGTGTGTACTGTGATTGGATGTCTTCGCGTTTTGTGTAGAACTCTTGATGCTTACGGACAAATTTACATATTTCTAGGATATAAATACTGGGGAGGGTTAGAATATTATGTTTTAGAAAATAGGGTTTGCAGCTGTTAGTTTGATCAATATTTACCATGATTCTAACTAGTTTCTTTTGTAGGGTAAAGAGTGTCAGTGCATCTGTACTATTTCCCCAGAGGGTTACACCGTAGCTAAGCCATGCATTGGCATACGCATAATATGTGGTGAGGGCGGTTTGTAGATCGGTGGTCTTTTTAATTTCTCGAAGAGCGTATGAGAATTTTGAGATTTTTGAACGGGTTTTTTGTATTTGTGTTTTCCAGTTGATATGCTTATCTATTGTTAAAACTATTAAGTTTAAACATTGATCGAAGACATATTTTTTTGGCCTTAAATGCTGTCTTAATCAGTTGTTGTTTTGTGTGACATAAAGGGCTAGCAAATAGGACTATTTGTTTTGCTGTTATCATTCGATTTTTCAACTTGACGAATACCTCATAGAAATAATTACCACCAACTATTTACAGTTTGTCTCTCCTTCTCAATTTAATTCATCCAAACGTTGTCAGTACAAGATCGCTTTTCTCAAAAAAAAAAAAAAACTCAAAGCATTTATTTCAAATAAACCAATTACAGGTACTTTTGAATTGTCAAGGGGCCGGTCAGTCAGAAAGATGAAGCTGATGGAGATCTTTAGGGAGAATAACGGGCAAGAAACTCCACGGACTTTTAGCGATAAGACCGCCCAATGTGTTACCCTATGTAAAATTTCTGCATTTATATAATACAGAGTAGGTATTCGATCTATCGCTTATTCAAATTGTTTACAGATTCTACTTCGATGTTATGTTAACATAGTAGGTATGTGATACTTATTTATTTCTCGATTATGTTTCATCCAAGAACGTGAGTGCCACATGCCAAATTTATTCTTTTATCGTCGTAGGTACTCGTATATTGATTACAAAAATCAAGTTGCTAAAACAACTCTATTCGGAACAAAAGCGAAGGGCTTAAAATATCACGAATAAAACCTCTCGTCCCATATGGGACTGCTCTGGCCTGCCGCCAACAGCCAGGCTGTATGTACGAACATTAGCCATTTTATTTATAAACACTATGTACCTAAATAATGGGCTAAACAGTTGTTTCGAAGTTAGCCAAATGCTTTTGCTGAAATGGCTGAAATATTGATTGAAGTTTTGTTTTTCCTCGTATTAAATGTGCACGTGCATTAAATTTTAATATTAGTTGGGTTCTAAAGTCTCTTTTGAAGATGTAATACACGTTAGGTTCGGTAGAAACAATGCACCTTGTTTATTTAGAAGGGATAACTGGTCTGGTCTGGATCTTTATATGATTTTTCAGCCAATTTTATTGACGTGAGAACCAATAATCGTGTCAAATTAGGAATATTTTGGTATCGTGCGTTATCGTGTGTGCATGATGCTATGTGCACAACACAACACCTCATTATTTTAATCAAAACTTTATACAGAAAATCTTTGTTGAATTTAACTAAGTGATAAGTGTACACTTAATTTTGCCCTTGGCGTACTTACATACACTGTAAGTGTACATGTGTCACATAGTAATAATTCAGCCGATCTATTCTGTAAAAATCTCACCGTGATAACTACTTTGAGGTGGAAGTGAGCTGTCATCCGTATTATAGCATCAAGTGGAATGTAGAATGACATCTCACTTTAAGCTCGCTTCACAAAAGTTTTATGAAGAGATTTTTACAGAATAGACCGATATAGAATAGAGAGACACGTGTCATGAAAAATAATCAATAAATGCTGTCACGTGATTTACTAAGAAATTACTTACGCTGCTGAATTATTCATGGCGATAAATTATACCTTAATGTAATGGTCATCAAACCGACGATAGTGGAATACATTATCAATCGGAGTTTGTTTCATTTTGACAGGTCACAACAACATTCATTACGTTACTTACGTTTTCGCGCAGACAAATTTTTCAAACATATGAAGCAATGGATTAGCAATTAGTTTCAAAGTGAAACAAACTCCGATCGATAATGTGTTACGCAATTACGGTGCTGAAAGAATATACAAAACCTAATATTTATTGCATAAAAAGATTTGATTTGCTGCTCACTGGATTTTACTCTTTATTTAAGGCTTGTCCGCCGTAAAAAGCGCGGTCACTGTCGGACTGCATAGAAAAGAAAGAGAAGCGCGATGACACAACGCTAGCAAAATATGGATAGTAATTACCGATTTACAAAAAATCTATTGATTGGAATAAAAAAGTAATCACATGAAATCATTCCTTATTATTTTGTAAAGAACTGAATTTTATGAACACTTTTAATGAAAACTGCAGGAGTAATATGGTAAAAACTTGAAAAAATAGACAGAAATAGACCTGGATTTAGTTTTTTTTTCCTTAGTTCTACAAACTAAAACACTTCTTATGTGTTGTAGACTGTGTATTCTTTTCTATCAAAAATATGCTATAATTACTGTAAAAGATGAACACAAAGTTACTTAGTTTCGCCGTATTTTGGCAGGATAAGCCTTAATTAAAAGCAAAAGTTGTGAGAAAGGCTGCAATTCTGGAATTGTCGGACTGTCAATTCCAGTTTCTTCCCTGCATGAGCAGACGGTCTTGCCTTGCACTGGGATTTCATGCCTTCATAATAAAATTAGACAACTGAAACTTAAAATCGAGCAGTTTTTCAAGACTGACATTTGTATAGTTTTATAGTTGGAGTAGCAAACGACATCCTAATCCTAATTATTAATATTATAAATGTGAAAGTGAGTTTCTTTGTTTGTTTGTTACGCTTTCACGCTAAAACGGCTGCATGGATTTGGATGAAACTTGGCACACTGATAGACAATCATCTGGATTAGGACATAGAATACTTTTTAACGCGGTAGTACGTTCCCGTGGAATAATTTCCGACATGCACGCGGGCGAAGCCGCTGGCGAAACCTAGTACATACATAAACTTACACCTTTTTCCATGAGGGTAGGCAGAAACTATAGTACGCCACCTGCTACGATCTTTACATACAAGTTTATAATCGTAAACTGATAAATGTGATAAAAATACAAAATGAGATAATTGGACAGTTTTAGGCATTGACTTATACAGTAAGGACCGGGCCAACCGCGCGAAGAAATGGCACCAGTGGCCCTAAAATGAAAGTTTAGGGCCAACGTGACTCAGTCAGCCGCGGTCCGCGCGCGGAAAAGTCACTCTGTCAAAAACATGCCAAGCTGCGTTGTAAGGCTGCAAAAATTACGATACTAAGATTAAAACGCAACATGGGATATCGTATCATCAGTAGGTAACCTTATATTACTTTTGTTGCAATTAAATGATTAAATAAACACATCTTAAGTGTCTAAACACACTATGCCGAAGTTACGCGACCGAAGTTCGGCATGATTACGCCTGCAATGCTATTTGAATTACTGACGACACACTATGCTGAAATTACGTTGCGTTCTAGCGTACAGCCGAACTTCGGTCGGGCGTAAGTTCAGCGGAAATATGAAAGAGAATGATATCAAGTAAATTATAGGATAACGTAAATTGCGTTTGTTCTGTGCATGTGCATTCAATGCACACTAACTAAAATATAAATTTTATATGGCTAAATGAAAAAAAAGAGTAAAAGAACATATTTTTTAAAATTAATTATTTGTTTTGGTATAACTAATATAATCATCGTTGTCTGTCTGTAGTTACAAGAAGCAAAGATTTTACAAACAAAAAGGTATTCCTAAAAAGGTTTGTAACCTATGGATTAGACAGGGATTCCTGTGAAAGAAAAATAATTACCTTACTAATTATTGTATCTTCAATAATTTGATAATAAAACATCTGAATACCATTTTAAAATTATCTGTAAATTTTTAAGTTTTAGTTTTTCTAATTGAAACCATAAATACAAGAAAGGTTTTTTTTAGTTTCGCTTAAAAGCGTTTCGTTTTTAGTAGGACCGTTTTATTATTGGCAACACTTCTGAAATCTCAGAATTCTGTCGAATAAAAAATCAGATTGTAGTGTAGACTGTAGGTACACACATGCTTACGAAACCCGAAACATGCGACATGTCACTGTTGACAGCGCTATTATTATTATTTATTTTATTATATGTTTTGAGCTTAGTGCAAATTGTACCGTCTTGATGAGATCATAAAACTGAGATGTCGTCACCTAATCGCCAAACAATAACGTAATTAGTACGTATACAAGTAACAGCCACATCATGTTTCTGTGACCTCAATCCGAGCTTAGTTTCAATATATTATTAAGAAAGCTAAAGTTATAATAATAACCACCCAATAAGAAAGGGCAGGACAATCATCAGTGTTCAAGCTAGGTGAATATTTTCAGATTGTACAGAGGCCAGCACATCAAGCTACCCCAATCTGTCAAATTTTCCCAATTGAATTTGAACCTTATTCCTTTGATGTAAAGTTGAAAAACTATCAAAGAAATTTGACAGATTGGGGTAGCTTGATGTGCTGGCCTCTGTACATTCGGCCGCACGCCAATGGTAACACTTGAACCTTAAGCTGGCTTAGAGTAGTAGAGTTTCAACAAAACGAGAGAGTAAAGTTTGGCGTACTGTATCAAAACGCTGCATGAAAATGTTTCAAGACATTTCACAAAAGATAAGATCATGCTGTTTTAAAAAGTAAAGTAGGTAGGTACTTACATACTTTTGTTCTCAAGAAAATTCGTACGGTACAGATATTTGCTGTATTATGTCATAACTGAGGCACTGAATATGAGACGAGAGTAATAACAAAGTTTTATTCATCGAAGGCATATTTCACCGAATTTCAAAGCCAGACAGAGCCTTAGCCGTCAAGCAAATGGAGTCACGTAATAAAATGTTAAGCGGCATAAAGACTTGTTGTGACACTTTAAATACCGCGACGGAAATAGAAATTCCTTCTCTTGGAGGCTTTCGTTTGAGATACCTTTAAGTATGAATCAGACAAGGGCAACAATAAAATACACTTAATAGATGCAAGCAGCTTGTTAAGCTATTGTAAAAATAAAACTGTCAGAAGAAACAGTAACTGTCTACTTTTGAACCTTCTGAAGTGTACATCATTGTATAGTTCGATATTGAGATAGAATCATGCTAGCACAAGTTTAAACCTTAGTGGTTTTTTTGGTTGCTATTTTATATGAATTATCCTGTAAGTATTATTTTGTGTTAACGTTAAATAAATTAAAAAAAAACATGTAATGTTAAAAATTTATCAATATGAAAACACACAACGCTACGCTAACGTTCGAAAAGTAGCTATAAATGGCTATAGATACAAAATGATACCACCATACCATACCATCTTAGGATACACCTCTTATATCTCTATGTATCTGATCATACTTTGTGCCGGCAACAAACAGTCGTTATCGGATCTCTGTCATTACTATAATCATATCATCCCCTGCTGAGTGACTTGTTCTACTTTTCCATTAGGTACTTTCAATGAACAAGTAGAAAGAACAATTTTGTTATAGCACAGAATGATAATGTTACAGTAGTTTATCTTCATAGAAAACGGCCGAAACGACGCGCTTCAAAATTTCAGTATACATCAGTAGGCAACAGTTCATTTAGCACGGACGGACGCGTAGGTATATTATAATACCGAGCGGCCGTAGGTATTTAATTCAAGGTCTTCATCTTTCTGCCCTTATCCCATGTTACGTGGGGTCGGTGCAACACGTTTTCTTCTTCCATTCTCCCCGGTCAACCGTCACGCTATCATTCACTCCCTTCTCTTTCTTATTATTCCTCACACAATCCGTCCATCTTTTCTTTGGCCTTCCTCTGCCTCTCCATCCATCAACATCACTCTTTTAGTCACATGCGTTTCGTCTCTCTTCACCACATACCCATACCAAGCCAAACGATTTCCTTTCAACTTTTATTTATTTATTTATTATTTATGGTAAAAAAACTTCTGCTCAAACTTCCTCTTTTTTTTGTTCTCTTATATACTCATTTTACTCGTTTATAAGCCATCTCGTTACCACAACACAAGCATTAGGTTACTAGATGGCGTTGTGTGAAAAATTAATGTCCAAGGATATTTTTTATTTTTTATTTCTTATACTTTATCAATTCTTGTCACTCCACACATCCACCTCAACATTCTCATCTCCGCTACATGCAATCTTTTTTCATCCGTCTTCTTCACTGCCCAGCTAAACTACTGTAGTTTATTATTCTGTGGTCATAGTAACCATGCCCGCTAGATGATCGTAGTACCTACTAGTAGTTAGGTAGTTTAGTGAACGCCAACAAACATTTGCGTGCACATTCCCTAAAGCTATACCTATGGGAAAATTCCCTTTCAAGCAATTATTGCCTAACCGAGTGGTATCTAACAGCATGGAATAAGCTCCCAGAAAATGTTGTGACGGCTCCCACACTGAACTGCTTCAAGAATCGAATGGACATATTAAATATCTCAAAGCAATTTAAAGCACACGCAACAGCTAGATATAATTAGCTGCTAGTGTGTCATAGCAAATAATAACTAGTAGTTCTGCGAACTGCAGACCTCGCGAGCCCTAACTTTTTTGCAACAATTATTATAGGTACCACTAAAGTTATTTAAAACGAGATAGGTATTTTTCCAACTGAAAGTTACCTTTCATATAAAAAAAGAACCATCGAAATCGGATCTCATAAGGCGGAGATATCTAGCCCCCTTTTTGCCCATTTCTGGAGGAAGTACCCCTACAATCAAAAATCCCCGACGACAAAAAAGTTCTATAAAGTCGTAAAACCTGTATACCAAGTTTCGTCCAGATCGGTTGTAAAATACGACCTGTAGATGAGCACCAACAAACTGACAGAGGAAAGCAAATTTTGCCAGACTTGAAGCAGAGACGCTTCGTTCGCTCAGTCAATAATAATTTACTCTTGTCACATTCATACTCTAAAGTTGAATTTTATACCCTAAAGCCAGTAACAGGCGTCTGCTAAACCGTCGGTATGTAGGCCGGTTACATTGTACAGCGCCGTATTATGAACACGTTGGCGAAAATGTTACTCAGTACACGTTTCCCACTCAACCTACTAGAAAATGGAAATGGGTTGAGCCGTGAGCGTTGCCAACGAAAGAAAATAAATTTGTTTTATTTAAATGTAGTTCAGGACTGGAAAGGTAGAGCCTATCGGATTGTGGTGAGGCTTTCGTTCGTGTTGTGGTGCGCCTTCCATTTTGTGGTGACGGGAATAGCTCCCGTTTACGATAATGACGTGAACTTTATTTTAATGAGATTTGAAATTCTTTGTTACCATGTAATGTTGCGAAATACTTTTTGGAAATAAGTTAAGTTAACGTAGATATTGTTGAAATAAGTTTAGTTATTTATACTGGCATTTTCAGGTAGGTACCTAATGTCGTTAATATTATGGTAAAAATCTTTCATAGGTATAAGTCAAACCGCCACTCATATCCGTCTGGTTATTCATTTATTATAAAGTCAAGGTTCTATTTTAAGAATTAAAAGCTACCTCGAGAAAGTTTGCAAACCGCCCCTCTGTCTAAAAGAATAAGTTCTTTTAGTCTGTGGGCGAACCAAAACTCCTTTTAAAGTATTTCTTGAAAATTCTAGAACCTCTCGCGATACCTGGGAATAATATATATATATAGTATTGTTTTTAGTTTCTTTGCCTGTAATACCTCTTCAATTTTTTAGTGAAAAGTTTTCTTTTATATTTTGGTTAATTTGAAATGTGAAAAGATGGAAAAGGGGAAAACATAGGCTTAATTAATATTAACATTAAAAAGTCTAAAAGTTAATTATTATGCAACTTCGTAAAGAAATTCGAAAACTCGAAGAAAAACCGTGAAGTGTTTTTCTAGATGAGTTCAACGGAAGCAATCGCACCACAAGTCGAGTCGAGAGGCGTCGATGAGTGTCATCGGTCGCCGACGAGGGCCCTCAGCGTGCAGAGGGCACGCCCCTCTCCAAAACTTTTTACTTTACTATTAATGCAAAATTTAAAGATGCTTTTAATATTTTTCGACGAAACTTTGACTAGAGGAAAGTTGCTGCACGTTTTATGTAACGTTTAAATACTTTATTGGTAGCTAGGTTTTAATCTTCATCATAATCAGCCTATAACGTTCCCACTGCTGGGACACAGGCCTGCTCCTCTCTGTGAGAGGGACTGGGCTGTAATTCACCACGCGGGACCAGTGCGGGTTGATAGATGTCACATGTCTTCGAATTTTTGGTTGTAGGACATATGCCGGTTTCCTCACGATGTTTTCCTTCACCGTTTTGAGAGCAGTGGTGATGAAATAATTTACACAAAGTAGCCTGTCTGGGTTCGCACCCACGATCTATAACTCGTAAGTCGGGGCCGTTACCACTGGACCACCACTGCTCAATGTTTTGTTTTTGTTTTAATGTTATTCTGAATTTTCAGTAAAATGCTTTTTAAAATGTTGTTCATTTAAATGCTTAAGTCGATAGAAAATTATAACACAAACAAAACCAATTAATATTCAAAAAACAGTCAAAATAGGACGGCAGCTTAAAAGCAATAATTTTATTGTTGGTGGTGGTGACTAACTACACTCCTTTGCAAAAAAAACGGGCAGTTCGGATTTTTCTACATTATTGGTAATCATTTAGTTCTCATGAGGTTTTAATAGGCAAACTATGTTCCTGGCACATAATAAAGAGTCTGGGTATGAAAAAAAGTTAATTTCAAATTCAGAACTGTTGTTTTTAATAATAATAATCCCTTTTTCAGTTTATGACTTTTTACTTACTATTCGCGGGTTTGCGGTTAAATGGTTATCAGGCAACTAAAACTAACTTCTCGTTATTTTTATTAGAATAATTTATGTTTGTCGCATAATCCTGCCTAATTGTAACTTAAAACAGATATCTTTGTGTCGATTATAATGGCAGAAAAAGCAACAAGAGCTAGTAAAATTATAGTGCTGCTGGAAGTGGGGTGTAGCCAATGTTACGGTTCACAGCCGTTAAACGTGAGTGGTTCCACCGTCCAAAGAACATGGACTCGATACCAAGATACAGGTTCCGTTCAAAGAAGGCAAGGTTGTGGGAGAAAACGTTGCACACAACCACGAGACGACCGCTTTTTAGTGACTCAGGCATTGAGTAATCGCAAATGCAGTTACATAGACCTCAAAAGAAACCTTGAAGAGGTACGAGGAGCACAAGTTAGCCTATGGAGAGTGAGGAGGAGGCTTTTAGCGGTTGATATACGCAGTCGACGACCAGCGCGGGCCCCCAATTTACTCCGTGAGTACCGGATTGCTCGACCGAGGTTCACTAGAAATTGTCTATCTTGGACACTAGGTAACTGGAGTAGCGTACTCTTCTCCGATGAGGCTCGAATTTGCCTGAATGGTGAGGACCGACGTCGGCGAGTGTTACGAAGACCAGGGGAACGCTATGCCGACGTGTGTTTTGAAGAAATCACCCCTTATGGTGGAAGGTCCGTTATGTTTTGGTCGGGCGTAACTTCCAGCTATCGTACCGAGATAGTGTTCATTGCAAATGGCTCACTAAATGCGCAAAGGTACATAACAGGAATAATTTGTCAACATGCACAGCCCGCACTGACTGTAATTGGTGAAGATGCCATTTCATGGACGATAATGCTCGGGACCACCGTTCTGGCGACGTAGATGCTTATATGCAAGAGGTCGGTATTCGTCGTCTGGATTGGCTAGCGCGGAGCCCCGACCTTAACCCCATTGAGCACGTCTGGGACCTCCTAAAACGGCGAGTACGACCTGTCCAACGACCTTCCACAAAACATCAGGTGTGATTTCGGCTGAGTGGGAACACATTCCACAGGACACCATCAAAAACCTGGTGGAAAGCATGCCAAGACGATTACATGCCGTAATCGCTGCAAGGAGAGGTCGTACTCGTTATTAATTTTTATTTTTTAATGTCTTTTTTTATTAAAATACCATAAAAATACTCGTAGTCTTAATTTAATTATACCCTAAAAATTTCCATTTTAACACGACTTTCTGTTTACATTGACTAAAACACCGATTCCAGGATTTAAGGGTTAAAAACTATATTCTCAATGATAATAAGAAATTTCTAGTCATTTATGCTAACGACATCCTATAAATATTAATATTATCCATTGAAAAGCCAATAACTGTAAGGTGCCCGTTTTTTTTGCAAAGCAGTTTAGTTGTTGAGTGACGTCTCTGAGTGTGGAAATTGTGACTACATTTTGTTGTATTGGGTTCCCACCTGTAAAAACAAATGTATGTGGAAATATTGAAATAAATAAATACATAAATATTGTTTCCAGTCCATACAGTGATTCAAAGGTAAACGCGAAAAGATAAAAATAACAGTGTTTGTGTGTTGTACTCGTAATCTATTAAAAAGTTTTACAAAAGTTATTCTTAAAAAGTACCGTTTTAAAAATTCTATTAATAACTATTTCGTTTTTAATGTTTGAATGAAACAATCGATAAAGTGAAGAGTTCTTTATTGGAGTGAGTCAACTGAGGATGAGGTCCCTTACCCAAAGCAAAGAGTTTTAACTTGCTCTTTATCGCGTCAATTTCTGAGAGCGATCGAGGCAGCTTTCGGCAAACAATTTCCCATTAATATCAACAAAAGTAACAAAACTCAATTTCACTCAATATTAAAAATTTTCAAGCATAATTAAATTACCTTTAATTCGAAAAAGAACAAGCTTAAACCGATTGTGGTGCGAGTTGATTTAATATCAGTATTCTGAAATGTGTCAGGCATGCAACGTTTGAATAAACTGCCTTCACGGGCTGATTGTAGTAAAAGCGTGAACTGTGCGCATATAAGGAAAAAATGAGAGAAAATCAAATCCTAAAGCCAAAAATTCGAAGACATTTTGTGACATCCACCAACCCACACTGGGTCTGCGTGGTGGAATACGGTCTACGGCCCACTACCTATCGCAGAGGAAAGGCCCGTGTTCCATGAGGAACATAACAGGCTGATTATGTATGTGTGTTATGTAAAGCAGATAAGCATGGTAATATCGGTTTGTATGCAGAGTCATGCCCCGTAACAAGGTAAAAACGATACTGAAAAAATGTGTCAAGTGGTTTTTTGATAAAGCCCCGCATTTTTGTTGCCAACGAAGGTTGTGGTGTAGAAATTTTGTATAGCTCTAAAATATACGTATTCTAACTGTAACAGGTTGATAAGAACGTCTGAAATGTTAACATTATAAATGCGAAAATTCGATATCCTGCCAAGTGACTTGTAGGGCTTTAAGTTGTTTGTTACCTACACTGCTTATTCACGAATATTTAACAAATTAAAAATTCATGAACCTAAACATTCACCGAGAGGTTACAGGCAGGACATTGAACATTATTTTAATTATTAATGAACTGTTAATTATGATAATTATTACATCTATTTTGTTCTTAATTTTCCAATAACAATCTATGTAGAACAAAAACAAGTATAGCTTGTCCACTCTGAAATGACGCGCCCCACTACACCATTTAGGTACCGTAGTATACGTATACAAAGTTAGGGCGAGTAGTAACGTCAACTAGAAAAAAAAATCATAGTCTTGAATTAGGGAACATTTTGAAATTTCCTATGTTCACATTTTTTGTCAGATGAGATAGGTCAGGTGAGGTCAAAAAATCAACACTAAACCTCTTAGGTTCAAAGTCGATTTTTTTAACCTCACCTGACCTACCCTCATCTGACTAAAAATGTGAACATAGGCAAAAAGTTCTATATCTCCACACCTCCAGACTTATGGTTTTTTCTCAATGGTGGCTAGGTGGCGTTACTACTCGCCTTAAGTAGTGGAGCGCGTCATTTCAGAGTGGACAAGCTATACCTGCCTATCGTAGAAACAACTGCCTAATAACAACTAGTATATTCCACAAGAGAATGCCGTACTTCCAAACTGGAACAACGTGCATAGACGATCACAAAGAACGGCCAAGAAAGACTACAAGGCAATATGACCGCAAGGAATCTTGTGTTAGCAGGGAAGAGGAATCCAACCGACATCGATGTGAGAAGACGTGCGAGACTACGTGACTCCACGTACTGGAATAGCTAATTGGGTTTAAGATAAGGAGTGATATAATGTGCGTATACAGTGCCTTTTATTTGCAATTGTTTTACTGACAGAGAAGCCAATATGAATAGGTATGTTAACAACATAACCCTTTGAAGTCAAACAAACATCGTATAAGCCATTTAAAATTGTATTTCGAGAGCCTTGTGCCCATAGCGTGAATAAAAGAATCGATTTCAATAAATCAGTTAGCTATTGTTGAAGTTTTTTTGATCTAGAATATTTCCTGAACAACAAGAGGTAATGCTCTCAAGGCTGAATTGTTTAATTAAGTTTTGGTATACTTAGATACATAATTATTGTTGTATTCCCTGAAAGAGATCCCGAATTCCCGAATAAGCTCGCGTTTTTGTGAACGAAATAGTAAATACTAACAATTTTTCCGCGGCATTTCGTGAGTGACGTTCTCGTTTATCAGTGTTGACAGCCTTTGACGTGGCTTTTGGCTCGTTATAGGCACACTTTTTCAGCTGCAGTTTCGCTGAAATTCAGGCAACGTTTCATTAGATACGCACACTCATAACACCCCGCCCGTAATCGCCGAAGGGTTAGGAGAGGTGTATACAGGGTGTAGGTAAGTGTAACTAGTGGCAATATTCTAAGGGGTCATTGTACTCATCATTATGAACAACTTTTAGTATGGGACCAAACCTGAAATCGCGAAAAAAAATTCAGCTGTTCCCTATATTTTGACGAATTATGCGAACATAAATGTACTGAACAGCTGATTTTTTTTTCGCGAGTACAGCTCTACTCGCATTAAATCCCATAAAATAGGGGCGAGCCTACCTATTGCATTAGGTTAGAATCTTTTGAAACTGGTACGCACGCGATATTTATTGAATAAATAAAAATCAAAGGCATATTTTAGTTTTGAATGCCCGTGAACAAGTTATTCACCTGTAAACCTAGTTTTAAGGCACATAATTTTCATTAAATCCTTTAATATCGCGATCTAGGACCACACGAAACGTACATACCTAAGTCTGTAATCTTCGTCTTTGTTCAGTACTAAAGAGGGTTAATATTTACTAAATTATTAGCGACGTGGCTAGGTCACCGCTGCTTTTACTCTTGCATATTTCATCGAAACGCTATTCTATTTGCTTTGCAATTGGAAAGCAGTTATGTAGCATTAGTCTGCTTTGATGATATTGCTTGAATTTTACATGATAGTAGTCTAATTTCTGGGAAATGCTATGCAAAAATCTAAGTAAATAATGTCACAAACGAATGTCCGTAAAGCATAAATTATTATATGACATTCTCCTAACAGTGTTAAGAGAAGCTATTACCATCTTGTGTTGAAACGATCCCTACTGTCATTATTCCATCCCGACTTTGTTCCATTTATTCATACAATAAAAACTGTGAATTAGCAAAATGATAATAAAAAGTTATAGCATACTACGAGCGAGTTTTAACATTATAACAGTTAACACGCATCGCACGCCGCGCCCGCGCCGCCACTCTTAAGAACTTTGTCTACTAGTTTTAAATTGAAAAGATTCACTCGACAGTTTGAAGGAATTTAATTAGTGCTTGCCTCGGAATGAGGATTAAACTCCACGATGAAGGCGGCCTCGATTATGTTAGGGATGTCAAGAAATTGCTTTAGGTGCCTTCTCCGCGGGATTAATGTTGCTCACCCAACTTTCTCGCATGAGATATTTCATTTTGTAAATTCATGTCGTCACGTTTGCGGATTGATGACCCTAAGCCCTAAAGATTCATAATGGCGGCTTGAATTATAATAAAAACGGGGCAGGCGCGGTTATTGATTCTGCTCTTACCTAGTTAACATGTTATCCGCAGATATGTACCTATACTTAGTTTTGTCTGTGAATTGCTTCATTCTTCCGTGTCGGTCGTAATTTTTCGGTCTGTTGATGATGAGTTGATTATGATGATTATTACGATTGTAAATTGTAATGTGTAGGTTTAACTTTTTTTAAATGGGCTTCTTAAGGTGGATCCACAATGGTGCAAATTGCTATTTGCAGGTCAGAGTGTCAGGTTGTATCTTGATCAAAATATGATTCGCGACTATAACACATATGTATTTACATAATTATGTCAATACATCTCTCTAAGTTAGATTTGTTCCAAAATGACATGATTTCCGAAATCAGATCAAAAGAGAACAAATTATCTAACTTAGATAGATGTATTGATAATTGTTATGGCTATCATAATCTGCCTAGCCTTTTTCCAACTATGTTGGGGTCGTCTTCCAGTCTAACCGGATGCACCTAATAAATATTATATTAAATATTATTTAATACTAGCTGACCCGATAGACGTTGTCCTGTCTTGACTATGCATATTTTAATGTAAACGCGCGAAGTTAAAAGTCGTTAAGTTTTCTGAAATTTTCCAATTTTTTGCGAAATTTTCTTAACTTTTTCTTTCATAAGAACCTTCTCCGGACAATAATAAACACAACAAAAAAAGAATTAGCGAAATTGTTCCATCCGTTCCCGCGTGATGTGATGACCAAGGGAAATAGGATTCATTTTTATATATACAGATTTTACATGGAGCGACTGCCTATCTGCCTTCCATAACCCAGTTACTGGGTAATACTGGGGAACAGACCTCTTTTATCTGTTCTGTGGGTAATACGATACCCCTTGGCCAGAGGTTCAAGCTTCTGACGACCCGGGCCGTAACGACTGTCAAAGATCCAAGAATGGCAGTCGGGACCAACGGCTTAACGTGCTTTCCGAGGCACGACAATTCTTATGGCTATAATTATGTAAATACATATTTGTTATAGTCGCAAATCATATTTTGATCAAGAGAGAACCTGACACTGACGTGCAAATTACAAAAAGAAAAACGCAAGAAAATTTGAATTTCGCTGGCTACTATTGCGGAACCACCTTAACTCTTCTTTTACACCAGTAACTTTCAATTTAGTGACGATGATGAAGAAACCTAAAAGCTTAGTGGGGAAACCTGCTTTAACATTGTTTCCTGGCACACAAACATTACACATACATACATACATTAATAAAATAAAATAAAATAAAATAAAATAAATAAAATAAAATACATCACACACATAAAACACACATACGAGTACACACATTTTTTTTTTTGACATTGAAAATATGGATCAAAGTTCTATCCAGTCTGTAAAAGGATCTCTTCACTTTGCATCGGAAAAGCCTGTTATTATTATAATGGTTAGCAGCCTCACATTAATTAGATGTTTGACACTAATACGACACAATGAACCACTAATAAATTGTCATTAGCGTAATCAGTAGGTACTAACAATATAGTATAGTGTAACATAATCACATAGTATGGTAACGCATGGCTGGCTTACGACAACTCATTGACTTGTGCCGGTCAGTAACTCGGTGTTTAACAGTTATTGTTATTGTTTGTGATTACAGGAGGTATAAACTCAATATACCTAAAGCACTTTTTTCGTTGTAGCACAGATTAATAGTTATAGAGTTTTCGTTATAATTATGGAGTGAAGAAAGAGAAACAACCAAACACTACCTAATCACAATACCTACTTCTCTATTAGTCATCATCTCGGTAGTCACTCCCTTTCTAGCCATATTATAATCATCTTTCACACAGTCTATCCATCGTTTCTTTGGTCTTCCCCTACTCTTAGGTATAGGCATTCACATTTACACTCATAACTTTCCTCACGACATTTTCCACCATCACCATTCCATCATTTTGTAATTAAGTATAACATAAACATTCAGCTAGATTTCAAAATGGATCCCAGTCTGCCAATTGTGTCTGTCAGAGCTACGAACGAGCAATTTACATACTGGTCGTTGCTCTTGTTATCAACTTGTCAGTTATCACTTATACTCGTCATTGTGTTAAGCGGAAGAGACCCATTGCGAATTTATATCACAATGAAATAAATTGCCACAATGAACGGTACTAGGAACGTGACACACTAGGTGCGGTAAATAAAAGCTTGTATAGTCGAGTTCATTAATATATTGACGCTTTCAAGCTTCAAAAGTGTAT
The DNA here is from genome assembly GCA_905163495.3 of Cosmia trapezina. Taxonomy (NCBI): domain Eukaryota; kingdom Metazoa; phylum Arthropoda; class Insecta; order Lepidoptera; family Noctuidae; genus Cosmia; species Cosmia trapezina. Next base: position 12,204,081 of record LR991030.1, read on the forward strand.
GAACGTCAAAAGAGTTCTTAATATTGTGACAACTATAAGCATCATTAAATTGTGGTCAAAATTTAGATTCATTAATACTTGTGACTGCTTTTTCTCAGTAATTTAGAGGCATGAGGAACAGGGTGTAAAGTTCATTCATCCTCCATAGAAAAGGGCGGATCCTCCGACCAGACGGGTGTTGTGTCTGGCTCGCTACTGCCCGACGGTTGATGTCGGGACGTTGTATATATGCTAATCGCGTGGTAAACTCTAATTGCGCGATGCAGGTTTGCGTGACGTCATGTCATTGATGCGTAGTTCGTATGTGGCGATGTAGATGCCGCCACATCACTCCCCTCCGGAGACCGGAGGTCGATAGTGGGCTGAGTCGTGTATCTTGCGATGCTTGCCAGTGCCAGTTGTGGTTCCAGTGAGTCGGAACCGGGTGCCGCATAGTTCACGGTGAGTCGGAACTGTCTGCGGTGATACCCCAGTGAGTCGGGGTGGCGCTGCGTTATGCTCCAGTGAGTCGGAGTGTACAGCGCTGGGTTGAGGTTGAGGCTGAAGGTGATGACCAGGAATGCGCGTCCGCTGCATGCTGGTGGTCAGGATACCCGTTGAAGCCGTGGGTTCTGGCTGGCTGTGTGACTCGCCGCTCGAAAGCTTGAGGAAGTGATGCTGATGACGTCACGCTGATGTAGTTGCACGAAGGCTGCGCTGACGTTCATGCTCGGGGTCACCAATTTAGAGGCATGAGGAACAGGGTGTAAAGTTCATTCATCCTCCATAGAAAAGGGAGGATCCTCCGACCAGACGGGTGTTGTGTCTGGCTCGCTACTGCCCGACGGTTGATGTCGGGACGTTGTATATATGCTAATCGCGTGGTAAACTCTAATTGCGCGATGCAGGTTTGCGTGACGTCATGTCATTGATGCGTAGTTCGTATGTGGCGATGTAGATGCCGCCACAGTAACATTAGCAAAAGCAGTAATATATTAATGAATCTTAATATTGACCACAATTTAATGATGCTTAGGTATAGTTGTCACAGTATTATGAACTTTTTTGACGTTTATATATTTTTGAAGCCTGAAAGGGCCAATATATGTATTAATGAACTCGACTGTATGTGTGTATTACTTTATCGATTGTTATTTTTTCTAGAAATTCGATTACCGTAGTTAGACAATATAATAGTAGACAAATTTCATTGAATACATCACGTTATCGTGGACGTCGACGTCTACGATTTTGCCGTTGATGTTAACGTCCACGATAAATTACTTTTTAGAAAATTAAATAAGTACAGTCGAGTTCATTAATATATTGGCATTTTCAGGTTTCAAAAATATATGAACGTCAAAAAAGTTCACAATATTGTGACAGCTATAAGCATCATTAAATTGTGGTCAAGATTTGGATAACATTAATATGTGACAAATAATTTCAACTTCAAATAATTTGAAGCCTGTAAGGGCCAATATATTAATGAACTCGACTGTAGGTATTACTGTGGACGTTTAGTGACACTTAATATTTTATTTTATATTATTTAATCAACTTTTAGCTGTTGAATACTTACCTCAATAATGATTTTCATACCTTTTGGTAGTAAAATTTTATTAATCATTGAATTACATTGCAAACTGTAATTTTGTATAATTTAGAAGCATTTTTTCAATTTTGTAAATGTGAGTACCATGGAGCAGTTTATTATGTTATGTTATGTTATGTATGATGTATGTTGTAAGAGTTCACATCACATGTTTTCAATGATAAAATCACTTTCAGACACGGACCATATTAACTTTTACAGTCACGCATTATTCACGGTGCCACAGATCGAGTTGATAGTGACATAGTGACCATGAACGAAGAACTCATTTATCTCAGCGCCCACATCATGGGACTCACACACGTGGTGGGCTATTTTTAGCACACACCATACGGAGACTATTATAATTATGTGTATTAGCAGACGAGTTTAATGATTTTAAACTGAAGATCACGTCTAAGCGAGTAGTGTTAATGATTTGGAAAAAAAAAAATATATTTTATGTTAAACTAGCCGTTGCCCGCGGCTTCCGCGTGGATGTCGGAAATTATCCCACGGGAACCTTCTACCGATATGAAAAGTATCTTATATCTTAATCCAGGTTATAAACTATCTGTACACCAAATTTCATCCAAATCCGTTCAGCTGTTTTTGCGTGATTGAGTAACAAACATCCAAACATACAAACTTTCACATTTTTAATATTAGTAGGATTAGAACATTTTCTTAATAACTTAATATTGGAATATTTTAGATTATGTTTATATTACACAGTGAAATTAATTTTTAAAGTTATGTGTAACGCGGATAAAAAACTGAGAATAACGCTAAAACTATCAAGCGTATTTTTATGAAACTTTAAAAAGATAATTTAATTATTTAACTTTTATTTGGGACAGCGCGAGTCCTATCACTGGGTGGACGTAGGACGCGCTGCATGAGCCCAGTACAGAACACGCAAGTTCACCTCTTAAGGCTTGTCCGTCGCAAAAAGCGCGGTCACTGTCGGACTGCATAGAAAAGAAAGAGAAGCGCGATGACACAACGCTTGCAAAATATGAAGTAATTATCGATTTACAAAAAATCTGTTGATTAAACTAAAAAAGTAATGACAAGAAATCATTCCTTATTAGGTTGTAAAGAACTTTATAAATTTATGAACACTTTTAATGAAAACTGTAGGACTAATATGGTAACAACTCGAAAAAATAGACCAAATTGACCTGGATTTTGGTTTTTTTTCCTTAGTTTTACAAACTAAAATAGATTTCAGGACACATGAAATCACTTCTTATGTATTGTAGATTACTGTGTATTTTTTCATTTCATCAGAAAGATGCTATAGTTACTGTAAAAGATGGTTACAAAGTTACTTAGTTTCGCCGTATTTTAGGAAGAAACAGCCTTTAGGCCGTTGGCATATATCTGCGTCTTAAGGCTGCTCCTTCCTAAAATACGGCGAAACTAAGTAACTTTGTAACCATCTTTTACAGTAACTGTAGCAGCTTTCTGATAGGAAAAAATACACAGTAATTTACAATACATAAGAAGTGATTTCATGTGTCCTGAAATCTATTTTAGTTTGTAGAACTAAGGAAAAAAAAACCTAAATCCAGGTCTATTTCGGTCAATTTTTTCGAGTTGTTACCATATTACTCCTACAGTTTTCATTAAAAGTGTTAATAAATTTATACAGTTCTTTACAAGCTAATAAGGAATGATTTCTTGTCATTACTTTTTTAGTTTAATCAACAGATTTTTTGTAAATCGATAATTACTTCATATTTTGCAAGCGTTGTGTCATCGCGCTTCTCTTTCTTTTCTATGCAGTCCGACAGTGACCGCGCTTTTTGCAACGGACAAGCCTTAATAAGAACTTATTATGGAACTAGAGCAGTGGTGGCCCAGTGGTAACAGCCGCGACTTATGAGTTGTATGTCGTAGGTGCGAACCCAGACAGGCACTTTACTTTTGGTTAATTATTTTTTCACCACTGCTCTCAAAACGGTGAAGGAAAACATCGTGAGGAAACCGGCATGTCCTACAACCAAAAAAATTCGAAGACATGTGACATCTACCAACCCACATCGGGCCCGCGTGGTGGATTACGGCCCACCCACTCTCAATGAGAGGAGGCCTGTGTCCCAGCAGTGGGAACATTCAAAGCTGATTATGTAATAAGAACTTGTTTCTGAAAAGTGTTTTTAATCGAAACTTCTGAACTAATATTATGAAGAAGTAATAATTGTTTGCTTGTAAGAGGTTAATCACAAGAAGTGCTGATCCCATAAAAAAATATATTTTACTGTTTTATATAAAGCTAGGTACGTATTGCGGAGCCATAGGATATGTTTCATAGTAGGTAGGTATAGGTAGTTGACTTTCACGCGGACGATTATAATCTAGCTCCATTCTTGTACCCATGTAGGTACTGAATATATTTCATACTGTGGTTAATTTAATTCGATAGCACGTTTATCAACGGAATTGTTACGCAACAAGAAACGTTCTTATAATAATTTTATTTAAGTATTCAAACTAGAGATGGGAACATACCCGGTAAAATTCCAGACTTTGGGTAAATACCTATTTATACCCATTTTTACCTTCCCATTTTCAATTTATACCGGGTAAAAATTACAATCATGTATAACATTGAGGAATAAAACTAATCACACACAGTGCCATAAGTACCTACCAAATTAAAAGAAAAGTTTATTCAATTTTAGTATTGTAGTGTTGATTATAATTTAGTGGAGTTTGGTATTTTAATGATGATACAACATCTCATCATCGTCGTCGTCGTTAGTGTATTAAGGTAATCAAAAGAGTTTAGACATGTGATTTTGATGTGTTGTTATTACTAAAATTATGAAAGACTAATAATTATGATTAGTTTATTATTTAAGACTAAATAATAAACTAATTGTGCAATTTTAATATTTTTGATTTGGTTATTATTTTTTTATCATTATAATTATTATATTATAATCATTATAATTAAAAATAATTAATCTAAGTAATTGTTACTCATTGATTTGTTTTGAAATATATTGTATACTTATGCTATCTACACTCCTTTGCAAAAAAAATGGGCGGTTTGGATTTTTCTACATTATTAGTAATCATTCAGTTCTAAAGAGGTTTTAATAGCCAAACTATATTACTGGCACTTAATACAGTCTTGGTATAAAAAAAAAGTTAATTTCAAATTCGAAACTGTTGTTTTTAAAAATAATAATCCCTTTTTCAGTTTATGACTTTTTACTTGCTATTCGCGGGTTTGCGGTTAAAAGGTTATCAGGCAACTAAAACTAACTTCTCGTTATTTTTATTAGAATAATTTATGTTTGTCGCATAATCCTGCCTTATTGTGACTTAAAACAGATATCTTTGTATCGATTGTAATGGCAGAAAAAGCAATGAGAGCTAGTAAAATTATAGCGCTGCGGGAAGTGGGGTGTAGTCAATGTTACGGCTCACAGCGGTTAAACGTGGGTCGTTCCACCGTCCAAAGAACCTGGACTCGATACCAAGAGACAGGTTCCGTTCAAAGAAGTCAAGGTTCTGGGAGAAAACGTTGCACACAACCACGAGACGACCGCTTTTTAGTGACTCAGGCGCTGAGGAACCGCAAATGCAGTTACATAGACCTCAAAAGAAACCTTGAAGAGGTACGAGGAGCACAAGTTAGCCTATGGACAGTGAGGAGGAGGCTTTTAGCGGTTGATATACGCAGTCGACGACCAGCGCGGGCCCCCAAGTTACTCCGTGAGCACCGAATTGCTCGACTGAGGTTCACTAGAAATTGTCTATCTTGGACACTATGTAACTGGAGTAGCGTACTCTTCTCAGATGAGGATCGAATTTGTCTGAATGGTGAGGACCGACGTCGGCGAGTGTTACGAAGACCAGGGGAACGCTATGCCGACGTGTGTTTTGAAGATATCACCCCTTATGGTGGAAGGTCCGTTATGTTTTGGGCGGGTGTAACTTCCAGCTATCGTACCGAGATAGTGTTCATTGAAAATGGCTCACTAAATGCGCAAAGGTACATAACAGGAATAATTTGTCAACATGCACAGCCCGCACTGACTGTAATTGGTGAAGATGCCATTTACATGGACGATAATGCTCGGTACCACCGTTCTGGCGACGTAGATGCTTATATGCAAGAGGTCGGTATTCGTCGCCTGGATTGCCTAGCGCGGAGCCCCGACCTTAACCCCATTGAGCACGTCTGGGACCTCCTAAAAAAGCGAGTACGATCTGTCCAACCCCTTCCACAAAACATCAGGGAGCTTAAACGTGTGATTTCGGCGGAGTGGGAACACATTCCACAGGACACCATCAAAAGCCTGGTGGAAAGCATGCCAAGACGATTACATGCCTTAATCGCTGCAAGGGGAGGTCATACTCGTTATTAATTTTTATTTTTTAATGTCTTTTTTTTATTAAAATACCATGAAAATACTCGTAGTCATAATTTAATTATATCCTAAAAATTTTCATTTTAACACGACTCTCTGTTTATTTGACTAAAACACCGATTCCAGGATCTAAGGGTTAAAAACTATATTCTCAATGATAATAAGAAATTTCTAGTCATTTATGCTAATGACATACTAAAAATATAAATATTATCCAAAGAAAAGCCAATGACTGTAAGGTGCCCGTTTTTTTTGCAAAGGAGTTTATATATTCTTAAAAGTAGTGTGCAGCATTTCGTTAACTTTAAAACATGTGCAATCAATACAATATTCTATGTTTGTTTTTATTGTAATCCGTTTATTTTATTTGAAAATTTATGTTGATTAAAGTTTTAAAAGCAAAAAGTATTGATTTGAAATTAAATGAAGGTATTTACCTTCATTTAATTTCAAATCAATACTTTATCTTCAATGGTCAAGATCAAAATTAACATGGTAGATCGTATTATTGATGACAAAGCCAATTAAATAATATTATGACAGTATTCATTTCATGACGGAGCCATATAAGTAATATAAAGACAGTACTTTTTTTTACCCGGTATTTTTTATTAATACCGGGTAAAAAAAGGTATTTATTCTATTTTACCTAATTTACCCTTTCCTTCCAATTTTTACCTTCCCATTTTTTACCCACCCGCCCATCTCTAATTCAAACACATTTGCAATTTGTATTCAAAACCAACCTCAGTAAACGGGAATTTTAACTCAATTGTAACTTCTATAATGTAGCTGAATGAATGAATTTGATATTAATAGCTGTGTTTTGTGTGTGTGTGCTGTGTGTGTGAGTCACACAGCAATGCATGTTACTAACCAGCAGGTAGGTATTAGGTACCTATTGCGAATCAAAAACATGATTCGTACCTAATCTAACACTCGTTTTCCTACATAATCCCTATTGTGTTCTCAGAATAGATGATAGTTAATATACAGCGTAGGTTCAAGCTCGTCGAAAATGCTCCATTGTTATCAGTCAAACTACACACTCCCACCCGACGACGTTGCTAACCACAATCCCGCATGGCTTTGACACCACAAATTCTATAGCACAGACCATAGATTTAGCTCAGCGCTGCTCGGTTACTCGCTTTTCTCGTTTTATAGGGTTAACATGCTTTCCCACTTAGCTGCTGACATCGCTGTAAAGCGCCACGGGAAGCTAGCATGTCCCCTACACAAAATGGTAATTTTGCTTGACTGACCTAACATGAGGGTTGAATAATGTAAGTAGTACGTTTCTGAACACAGGTTAACTAATGTGATATTTTAGTATTGACGGGTGTAGTAAGTAGGTACCTACTACCTACATATCTAATATTAATATAATATACCTATAATGAAGCGGGCTTAGTAACGAATTATTATATCCCTATACAGGGTACCTACTTATTTTTTCCTTTACGCACAAATGTCCAAGTCAAGTAAGTAATGGTCTAGGTAGGACGGCCGTGGCACGTGGATTCGTTCTAGTATTTCCTAAGGAATGGTAGTGTTTGTGTTTGACATTTGTAAACAGTAGTGCCCCCTAAAACAACAATAAGTCATTTTATGATTGCTACGGGAAAGGAACATTAACGGAATATGGTACCTACCTATAAAATTAACGGAGTGTGCTACTGGATAAGGGAACAATAAACCTCAGAGGATACTATATTTTATACTATTCTATTTGTAGTAGGTAATTATATTATATATAAAATAATATCATTCATTGGTTTGTAGTTAACGCTAATACTACAAATCAACGACTAATATAATAGTAATGTAAACCAATGTGATTGCTTTCTTTAATAATATGAATTTTCTACTTACGTACGCACTCGTGACGTGTTTCATTCACCTTTTTAATACTGAAAGCATTCACCTTATTTTTTCATTCAATGATATATACGAGGTCGATTAAATATTTATATACATAATAGGATGGGTAAAATCCCCAGCGGTATATTAGGTGTATTAGCAATGCGTTATAATATGCGTACTGTAGCTACTTATGTATGGCATATTATGTGGTAAAGTGGTAATATTTAATAATGTAGGTACATTAATATTCCGTTGTTAATCTCTTCATTAATGAAGCCTAATGGTGGTTAATACTAAACCCCATATTAATTTAGGTGAGTTTGATTCGATGCCTTGCATCTGATTAGATACACAATTACCTAGATTAATTTTTATTATACCTACATTGTGTTCAATTTAAGTACAGTCCGTGAGGCGTAAGGTGACCTTTGAACGAGAGCCCATGACCAAAATTTTTGTCTTATCGTTTTACGTACAAGACAAAATCTTCAATCGTCTTATCGTTTTACAACGATGCGACATGGTTTTGGTCATGGCCTCTCATACTAAAAGAAGAAACCCCGATTGCCAAAAAGCAGTATAAACCGTTAAACTAAGAAAATGGTGAATCGCGCTCTAGGCCGGACGTCACACCTACACTATCTATGTGCACTCACACAAATACAAAGCTCAGCTTAAACCTCACGGACTATATTGTTGTATAATTCAGGACATGATCAGTGTCCCAAAAATAAAAATGCGTTCTGTCTACCGTCTGCCTGATTGAGCGAGAAACATCCAAACATCTTCACAAAGTTTTGCTTTAATATAATTAATTTAACACATCCAAACATCTTCACAAAGTTTTGCTTTAATATAATAAATTAGGTACCTATCTAGTGGAAGACTAAGCCGATATTAGGGTTATTTTTATCATAAGATCACTAATTTAGTGTAAAATCCTGCCCGGTGGTCTTCGCTAACTAATATGATTAGCCCACATTACCCGGTCGACTGTGAAGGTAAGGGTATCGTTTACCTTAGAAATTATATGTTTCGTAAATAAACTAGCACATTGTATAAGGTGTAAACAAAGTTGAGGTACTTATTTTTTTTTACTTTTAGAACACTGCTACAAGCCATGGTTACAAGAGATTATGCCATCAACGACGGTAAACGATTGCCTAGAAGTTACATTTTCCTTACAGTGATTTGAAAAAGTGAACTCTCAACGAATACTTATTGCAAATAAATGATAGTCCGGTCAAAATAGACATTTCAATTAACAAAAATTCCGACAGAGCTAAATTTTGGTGAAGATCTTGGGTACACCATTACAAATAAAGTGTCAAAAGTCCCCATCGATCCCATGTGTGCTAAAAAAGTTATTGGGGGTCAAATGTCAAAATTTGAGGATTTTTGGATTTTTCTCGTAAACGGTAAGTTATATCAAAAAAATATGTGAGACAAAATGGAAGATCATAAAATTGTCTTCAAAAATTGTCTGTTTACTTTTTTTCTAAGAATTACCGTTTCTGAGATATCGTTATTCTAAAAGTTGAAGGAAGTACGTTGTACATGATATGCACACATTTCCACACCACCTGGAGGAAGTGTACTTTGGTGTGTGACGAAATCATACACCTCAATTGCAGTATTGAATATAATTGATTAACTTAATTCCAAAACACATGGTTATTAACAATCACTTATCACAGTTATCACTTATCATCATGAATTTAATAAAAGTAGCACGGATCCGTCAGATATGCTTACAGGTCAAAGCCTAGAAAAAGACTGACTCTGTCCTAGCAAATCAGTTGCCAACTGAAGGATCCCCACTTTAAACGGAAGTGAACACTCAGCCGGCTAACGACCAATCAGAGCAAAGTAAACAGTACACTTAATCACTTGACTGACTTAAATAATTTCATGACTTATGATTAGCCTTATGATTATTATAAATAAACTTTTAAAACTTAAACAATAATTATTTACTAACTGTATTAAAGAAATATACTTTAATAATAGTATTCTACAAATGAATACCTAAACGGATGTATAAAGTTCGTGCAATCACTAGCGCCATCTGTCGCTTGTGGAAAAAAGTCTTATTCGTAATTATTATTTTAAAAATCATTACATTCGGCCATCCGACATCGTGCGATCTCCTGACGCACGATTTTACAATTCCAATAACAGTTAAATTAAAATAAACCTACCTATATAATCATTACATTCGGTTATTCATTGATCTCGGATTTGATTCTGGGGCATGGTTTATCGTCAACATTATTACTTTCAGCACCAGAAGATGAGCTACTTTTATTATTTGATGAACTTTATGGTCTTACAGTCATCGGAAACTATGCTTTTATATGCTTTTTCTTCCGTTTATTTTTCGTTTTTTTTTTTAATAAAATAAGTGATAGACATAATTTTATTACCTACTAGAAATAAAGATAAAATAGATCAACCATTTTTCAGATTAGCTAAAGAATACCGAATTTTTGTTATTTTATTTACATCTTTTATGGGGTACCTGCTGTGTTAAATGTTACAACAAAATATTTTGTGACATATTGCAATTAAATAAAAGAAAATTCAAAACTCATATTAAAAATACGGGATTAATCCAGGATTAGAATGCTTGGAAACATGCTGGTCCTGTTCATAGGACAATCTAGAGTCGAGATGAAATCAAACTGGTTGCTAATTTAATTGTATGACACGTGACGTTATTATTTTATGACATTGATTTTACATTCTGTGATTACTTTAACTCACGACTTGTTACTTGTTAAAATTTCAAGAAAATCGTATATACTTTTACAATGTATCTTTAACATAATTAATTTATCTGTCATTGTTCATTTTTAATTATTTTTACCTAACAAGTAGGTATATTAATTTGTATTCTAGTTGTATCATCTTCACATAATAATGATTTATTAATTTAAACAAAATATTGTAAAACAGTTTTTTTAAAGAGTAGGTAACGCTAAATTTTGGAAGGGACAGCTAGAAACAATTTTTTTTTAATTTTGACGCTCAAAAGTGCCTATTTGAAATACATTATTTGATGTTGACTTTTATTAAATCCCAGAATTTCAGCAATTTTATATTGGTCATTACCTAAAACTCGATGATTTTGCACGAACCTTCTTTATAGGTACTAACAGGCCTTTCGGCATCATAATTAGCTTTTTGTTTTTCTTGGCTAACTCGGATATTGGTGCTGGCCTCATCTCTTAAACTTTGTAACGTGTTTGGTATGGCGTCAAAAAGATTTGACAGAACTAGGTAACATTTACCTGTGCCTATACGACAAGTAGCCTAACGTAAGTTACATTATTTACCAGGTTTACTACTATTAACCTTATATGGGTTTACTACTATTAACCTTCAATCTGCCTAGCCTTTTCCCAACTATGTTGGGGTCGGCTTCCAGTCTAACCGGATGCAGCTGAATACCAGTATTTTACATGGAGCGACTGCCTGTCTGACCTCCACAACCCAGTAACTGGGTAATACGATACCCCTTGGTAAGACTGGTTGTCAGACTTTCGGGCTTCTGACGACCCGTAACGACTGTCAAAGATCCACGAATAACAGCCGGGACCAACGGCTTAACGTGCTTTCCGAGGCACGGAGGAATCTCGATATGTAAAGATGGTCACCCATCCACTGACCAACCCCGGCAAGCGTAGCTTAACCTGACGGATCGACCCGTGCGGCTGTTATTACTTAGCCACGAGCTCCTCATACCCACCTTATACCCACAATAACCATTTTTTATCCTTTTCTTTTTACGAGAAATAATGGCTTATTTACGAAGCGATTTTAAGCAATACAGCATTAATCCTTATCCAATAAAGTACCTTAAATAAATTGTGCATTTACTATAGATCAATAAGGCCCTTTACAGTATGTAATTTAAATGAATATTTTCGAAGATATTACAGATTTAAAATACAGGGCGGCGGTACATAAATAGCGCGTCGAACGCCGCGCTTCATGATTATACAGAGATTGCACGCGTTTATCGGAGCTCTCTAGCGAGGAAAATAACAATCATCGATACTAATATTACAAATACGAAAATAATTATGTCCGTCTGTAACCTTTTCACGCCTAAACCACCGATCACATTTTGATAAAATTTGGGAAGGCTGTAAGGTGGTATCCTAGCGAAGGACTTAGGCTACTTTTTGTATCAAAAATAACGCTACCCCGGGGTGATATAGGGCATGAAAGTTTGTATGGGAAACCCAGCATTTCTTAAGTTAGGGATATGATAATTCAAATTTATGCTTTTGGTAGGAAATAATAAAATAAGTGGTTCATGGTTTTTGGAAAATCATCCCCAAAGGGTGTAAAATAGGGGTTATTTTAAAATCTACAAAACTGCACGGATATCGATACAATTTGGCAAGGCTACAGATGGCATCCTGGGGAAGGACACAGCCTATTTTTTTATCTTAAACAATTATCCTACAGGGATGAAAGTTTGTAAGAGAAACCCAGCATTACTTAAGTAAGAGCTATGAAAATACTTTATGGTTTTGGTAGAAAATAAAGAAATGTGTCGTCCAGCGATTTTGAAAAATCATCCCCTAAGGGGTAAAGAAGGGGATGATTTTAAAATTCACAAAACTGCACGGATATCGCTAAAATTTGGCAAGACTATAGATGGCATCCTGGGGAAGGACATAACCTATTTTTGTCTTCAAAAATAATCCTACTGGTGGTGGAAGTTTTATGAGAATCCCAGCATTTCTTAAGTTATATGAAAGTTAAGTATGTTAAGTGGATATGAAAATTCAAATTTATGGTTTTGATATATGAAAAAATCATCCCCCAGGGGGGTAAACTAGCGGTTGATTTTAAAAATTCACAAACACCATTAAAATTTTTGTGTAAGAGGGATTGGGTAGTTTGTATCTTGAAGTAACAGTTACTTAGTCTTAATATTTTTTTTAATTCCCATAATAAATAGGAATAAAGAGGATTTATATTTTCGCTTTAAAGTTGCTTTCAAAGGCAAGTTGGTAATTTTCCGTTTACTATTGTTTGGTTTTAAGATTTATTATCCTCCAGCAATCATAGGTATATCATTCTGCGCGCCGCTCCTCGAGTACTATACCTACAGGATATTTTTTTAAGTAGTGCGCATATTTTCGCAGGATGTTCTACTCATGAATATGAACAACTTTTACTATAGGACCCAACCTGAAATCGCAAAAAAAAAATCAGCTGCTCCCTACATTCTGACGAGTTTGTGTAGATACGTGTACTGAACAGCTGATTTTTTTTGCGCGATTTCAAAGTTAGTCCCATAGTGAAAGTTGTTCATATTCATGGGTAGAACACCCTGTGAAAATTTGCGCACTGCTTAAAAAATTATCCTGTATAAGCAGTGCGAGAAGATATTGTCTAGCCGACGTTCGCACGGGCGTAAAAATATCGCGGCGGGATTTTATCACGCACTAGATTTTCAACTCTCTGCTTAGCGCCGGGAGTTGAAAATCCAACAGTGTGTTTTTCGTCGCGCTGGGATGCACTCTGTTTTTGTTAGGTTGGATTCTCAACGCTCGGCTCAACAACAAGAGTTGAAAATCCAGTGCGCGATAAAATCCCGCCGCGATTTTATTACGCTCGAGGGAACGCCGACCTAGGGTACTTTTAATCCCGGTAGTACACACGGCTACACATCAAGCTATACATTTCCAGTTTACACTGACCTCTCATTGTAAGGAGATCCTACACAATGCGAGATCAGCTTATACTGGAAATGTATAGCTTGATCTGTAGCCATGCGTACGTTCCCATGGGATATTTCAAACATCCACGCGGGCGAAGCCGCGGGCAAAAGCTAGTAATAAATAAATAAATATCCTTGGACATTTCACACAACCCCATCTAGTCCCAAGCTAAGCAACCTAATGCTTGTGTTATGGTAACGAGATGGCTGATAAACTACTTATATACATTTTTTTTTTTTGTAAATACATACATAGTATCAATGGTTATGACATTTTATTATTATTACAATTTACAATTACTTATTTATTCTGACATTGTATTATCTATTGAGCTTTGACATGATTTTAATTCATTTGTTACGCACTTTTAATTAGCTGCGGATTATTATTATTTAATCAAATTTAATTCAAATGACTGCACTGTAATCTCTTTCTCTGCTTTTTCTTTTTTTTTTGTATTTGTTGGTCCAGTAGGACTAATTTTGTACGCCATAAATGGCGAAACATGTAGCCTACCTCAAATTAATATTATAAGACCTGTACCTATACTCATGTTTCACAAAATAAATATTATCTTATCTTATCTTATCTTATCTTACATATTATAGATAGAAAAACACCGGACAAACAACATACATATTATAGACTCGGAACAAATACTTGTAGGTCGTACAAATATTTGTTCCGTCCGGGAATCGAACCCGCGACATGCTGCGCAGCAGTCAATCGCTCAACCACTGCGCCAACCGTGTCGTCATAAGGTAGGTACTTATGTCCAAAATTAGGTCAACTACCCTATTTGTAGGCTTCGCTCAGGTACCCCCGAGACGACTGAAAGTGTTGGCATTTTGAGGTAAGTGTTTTGTTTTACACCTTGAGATATGAAAAATTCTACCGAAACTGAAATATTTTTTCATGTGTTTCCATTGTCATCATTGGGGTCAGCTTCTATCTAACCAGATGTAGCTAAATAACAGTATTTTACTTGGAGGGACTATCATCTGACCTTCATAACCCAATTACGGGGCAACACGATACCCCTTGGTAAGACTGGTTGTCAGACTTTCGAGCTACCCGTAACGACTGTCAAAGTACGAATGACAGCCGGGACCAACGGCTTAACGTGCTTTCCGAGGCACGGAGGGGTCTCAGTACCAAGACCCCTACGTTAAGCTACGCTTGCCGAGGTCGGTCTGTGGATGGGATGGGATCCACAGACCGACTACGGCAAGCAATCTCGGCTACCTTCAATCGACCCGTGCGGCTGTTATTACTTAGCCACGAGCCCCTCATGTGTTTCCATTGTAATATTTAGTAAATAACCTTTAATTTCCCTCGCCCTTCTTGTAAGTGAAAATACGCAGCTGTTATAACATTCACCTACAATTTCTTTTTTAATAATTTATGTGACCCGGAAATTAAGTTCATAAAACCAGTACCTATACAAAGTAATTATACAGGTCAAATAACAATAGAAAAGTTCATAAAAGAGACGAATACAACATAAATTGTAATTGAAACTACTCATTGAAACTGGGTTATGTTTTGTTCCTATTGTAAATCAATTATAGGTACGGCATAATGAGACTGGGCACAGATTAATACAGATGGGACACTCCGCAGTTTAGGTATGAAGCTACAACTACACGGCGGGCCCCGTCCACGGGGCTAATTCAGTAGGAATGCCGCGCGCCGAAAGTATAAGAGTTACGCGATAGAAAGAGCACTGAACGAACTGGCGAACTGAATTGCACTTTATTGTGTCGTAGCAAGAGTCGCTTTTTATTCAAATGATTTTGCGGAGTGTCCCATCTGTATTAATCTGTGGACTGTGTAAGCATGTAAGCGCACATAGTTTCGTTGCACAAAGGAATACAGTAAAAAAAACCTGAGTAGAGTTTTTGTAGATCTGTTCCCAGTTCCCAGATTGGGGAGACTTTTAAATGATTATTTGTATGATTGGTCTCAAGTATATTATTGCATCTCCTATTGGGCAATTTTAAATTCCAGCAGGATTGGTATCGCTCTATTAGAAGAAATATATTTCCGTAATCTGCAAACTGTGATTGAATATTAATAACTAGCTTTTAACAGCGGCTTCACCCGCGTTTATGTCGGAAAATATCCCACGGGAATGTGCTACCGGGAATTCCTTCCTTATTCCTTGTCTACATTATAAAGGGAAGCTCTCCAAGGGTTTGAGCTGGGCGTTGACGAGTCAGTCAATCAGACAGTCAGGACTTCTCTTTTTATTTATATACATATATATTGTAACTTAGCTATATTATTATTGTATCTATGTACCGTACCAAAATGGTAAAAAAAGGAATCCCTAATGTGTGACTCAGTCTGTCTGTCTGTCTGTCATAGCTGGATATCTCAAGAACTACTAATGCTATCAACTTGAAATTTGGAAAAGTTTTAGATGACGTTTACCCAACTATTTTGCAAATAAGAAAGTAATAAAAATATTTTTATTTTTTCTGCAACAAGGACTGAAATCAGATCTTAAAAATTAAAAGTGGGGCTACTAGAACATGTGGGGTATCATATGAAAGAGCCCTGTTTGCACATTCTTAAACTTTTTTTTCTTTTTTATTGGGTGCATAGTTTTCGACTTTTGATGAAAAATGTAAAAAAATACCATTCCCCCCTTATCTCCGAAGTTTGCAAAGAGAAAAATGTGATAGAAATTTATGTAAAGTTTACAGGAAAAATAAAACGATGTCTCAAAATTTTTTGAGAAATCGGAACGGAACCCTCGGTGCGTGAGTCCGACTCGCTCTTGACCGGTTTTTTTATTGTAAGATAAAGCAAAAAATATGTGTCTAATATTTTTTTTTATTATCTCAGTGACGGACTAAATAGACTTTTTTTACACCTAGGCATTATACCTATTGACTAGTTCTTACGAGTTTAATTCAAAGTGATCAATATTTTCGTAAAGTGATCGTACGATACGAATTTAGCAGAACGCAGAACGTAGAACGTTGAAGGCAGCTTGTTAGCGCGAGCATTGGATGTGGTGTAAAACTCATTTAGAACTGCCACCTGCAGTGGTGGGACAAATGTGCCCACCTACACACACAAAGTGTGTGTTGTGCACACTTCGTGTTTTAGGCGGTTTACACAGAAACACGTATTTGTTCAGCGGTTTGTATTGTAAAGCGTTGTTGTACATAACGTTGTTACGACCCTACTTTATTTAAGTACCTTCAATTTTGTTGGGGTTACTGTGATTACGTAATCATTAATCTTTGATGTTATTTTCGCATGATTGTAACAAACAGACTTTTGTTAAATGTTGTTACGGCTTGTTACATTTCTTTAGTTGTCCACTGGTAGGTAAATCAAATCCCCGAAAAAGACGTTATATGAATTCTCTAATGTATTTATGAATTAATCCTGTTACACATTTGCCCTAATTAGATTAAAAACGCACATCGGAAACGTGACCTCTACACTAGTAATGCAAAAACACTTATCGCAAAATAATACATAGTTATAGACGTTAACACAGTGGCACTTAAAATCTTTCCAACCATTTATCACATAGTACTTTATACTACCATTTATTTTACATTTCACAGCTCGAATCAATTAGTGATGTCCTAATGCAATACCGATTCCATTTCTTATAGCAATATACTATATGAAGAAGTTTTAATGGATTTAACACAGTCTTGATATTTTATTTGAAAGAAAAATGTAAAGAAAAACAGCGTCCAGAAAGTATTGCATGTTTTCGTCTATAGTTGTCTGTCAATAAATAAGTAACTTCATAGGCGTGCTTATGTTAAAAGTAAAGTAATTGGTTGGAATGAGTATAATCGGATAAACTTGTATACACTCAAACAATGCACATCATTGCTATTGAACAATGTGTTTCAGAATTCCGAATGCAGTCCGAAAATAGGTCATTAAGCTTTTCAGCACTGACAATCACTTTGGCACAAATGTGTATGCAATTTATATGGATTTGAATCGTTTATTCCTATTTCTATCATACTGACAAACAGGCTTTTGTTTAACACAAACTGTGTATCCAGTGGGAAAGGAGAAGGAGATGTTCCATTTTGTAAATTAAAATTAGATCACGTTGCAATTTCTAACAAGTGTATTATTTAAAATTTTATTATATCAAGTTTTTATTAGTCTGGATATCATCTAGGACCAGAGTCCTTGTCAAGACGATACAAACGAGCCCAAACTCAATAGGGTTGTGTCGTTTTATTACTGAGTTCATCATCAGATCAGCTCGATGGTACCAAAATATTGCATTGTCACCGATTTTACATATACGTATGCCGAATTTCAGGTCAATCTAACACCCGAAAGTGGGCCAAATTTAACTTGCAAAATTCCAGGACATACATACAAGTAAAGTTAAATAAAAGCTTATATAGCCGGCCGGTGCGTGGCAGCTCACACTGAATAAGTCGGACAAGTCGAGCCCGCCCCGTACTTGTAGCTTCATACCTAAAATGCGGAGTGTGCCTGGCCTGACTGTAGTATGAGCATTGAAATGACTATTAAAATGAAATGGCAAATTGACGCCCTACGTCAATTTGCCTTGTTAGACACGGACTTAGGGCATCAATTTGCCTTGTTAGACACGGACTTAGGGCATCAATTTGTTTAACAATTGATTTGCCGGACTATACCTAACATACTTCATTATACCAACTCACTGTTATTGCCAACATTATCGGACACTGTGGGCGACAAAAATGATTTATTACTTATGTAATACAAACATTGGATGGTATTGGAAAATGCATTATTGATTGGAAATTTAATGGGCTCGGTTTATGTTTGCAATTATTGTGAAGGCTAACAGTTAGTAAAGACATGTTTATTCTGGTATCAAATCAAATCAATCTGCCTAGCCTTTTCCCAACTATGTCGGCGTTGGCTTCCAGTCTAACCAGATGCAGCTGAATATCAGTATTTTACATGGAGCGACTGTCTTTCTAACTTTCACAACCCAGTAACTGGGTAATACGATAGCCTTTGGTAAGATTGGTTGTCAGACTTTTGGACGACCCGTAACGACTGTCAAAGATCCACGAATGACAGTCGGGACCAACAATAACCGTACCATGACAACCAATTTCCACACAACTTTTCAGTCGTCTTCATATAATTATACTCATTTTTATTCTATTCATTCCCTTTCATTCATTTCTTTTGCGACCGAACATTCAGATCCATACAAGAGACAGCAGGTCTAACCATTGTTTTATAAACCTTCCCCTTAAGTTTAAGGGAAATGCGGGAGTAGCAGATAGTTCCCGTGACCTGCCGCCATTTCATCCATCCAGAGTTCATTCTGTGCTTATCGGTCCGATCTATTTTGCCATCGCTTTGCACAAGTAAACCGAGATACTGGAAGTCGGAGCAGACGGGGAGAACCGCGCCTCAACCGCCATTGCCCCAGAACTGGAGAGACCGCTGAAATCGCAGAACATAAATTATACTCGGTTTTGGTTCTGCTGATTTTCAAGCCAACATTCTTCAGCATCCGTTGCCATTTCTCCAATTTGCTCTGTATCCCAGGTCCATCTTCACCGACAAGAACAATGTCGTCGGCGAATAGCATATGAATAGAAAGTTAAATAGATGTAAACTAAACTTTTTAAACTTTCGCGATTTGTACACATTATAAAACAATATCGAAAACGGGTCTTATCGCGATTATCTTTTTAACGAGGTAAGTAGGTACCTGTTTACCTCGTTAACCCCTCAAGTGTCTGAGTTTGGCTGATTTTAGACCCAAAACCCCAGCGAGTGGGGAGGGTTGGGGGTTAGTTGGGGGCAAGTTGTACAACTACTGATAATGATATGTTTTCCATCGGATGATGTTTTTTTACGTTTATACAGGGTGGCCGGAACATTGACGTCCAAAAATAAAATTTCGGTCCCTCGTATCGTGGGGTATTCGAATCACCCCCATGTATGTTCCGCGACTTTTCATAGTTTTCGAGTTATGAATTTTTTTCTGAATGTTTGAAAATTTTCGACCTGACCAACCTAAAAAAATTCTAAAAAAAAAAGTAGAGGGTTTTATCGAGTTTCTTTTTTTGCAACTGAATTTTCATAAGTAGTACTTTTATGCATAAAATAATCAGCTTCGTAACTGTGATGAAAGTTATGAAAATGTTGATCTAAAGTGAAAAATTTACGTTCGGTAAATTATGACTCAAATTTTCAACTTTAAATTAAAAATCTTAACAGGTGACTTCATAGTTCTTAAGTAGGCTTCAAGAATGCGCCAGACTCTCAGCTTTCATAATCATAAAAAAAATGAAGTACTTAATAGGGCTACTTTGTTTAAAATCGGCCTTCAAAGACAGCGAGGTGGAAAAATTCTTAAAATTACCCATCTGAGTAATTTTTTTTTTTGGCTATTTTCTCGTTCCTAGGTTAATTAATGATAAGAATACTGAAAACTAACCAACAAATAGTTTCAGAGTTGGGTAAGAAAAGTTTTACGTAAAAAGTGGTTTTGAATAAAACACAGATGATAATGTGAAAAAAGTACTTAATTTATTTTTAACATTTACAAAAGGTTTTCAAAGTGGCCACCACCAGCAGCAATACACATTCTACACCTAAGTAAGAAATTGTCTGGCAATCGTCTAAAAGCGTCTCTGTTCTCTCTCACAACACGTTCAGCTTCTGCAATCAACTGCCTCAGCTCTTGTTCACTTGAACAGTCTCGGGCGTATGCTATTTCCTTGTAATAGCCCCAAATAAAGAAATCGATGGGGTTGAGATCAGGTGAGCGTGGAGGCCACCTAATTGGTCCGCTGCGTCCGATCCATCTGTTGGGGTATGTTTCATCTAAGTAATTTCGGACCTGGGTTGCATAGTGACACGGGCGCCGTCATTTTGCAACACCATAGTTCGTCTGAGTTCGAGATTCACATCTGCCAGCAACAATGGAAGTTCATTTTCCAAAAAGTTTTTGTATGTTTCTCCATCAAGTCTGGACGGCAGTTCAAACGGACCAATTAGTTCGCCATTGAGGATACCAGACCACAAGTTAACGCTGAAGCGATGTTGAAATGTCGAAGCTCTCACTTCGAGTGGATTTTCATTCGCCCACGTGTGGTAATTATGAATATTGAATATAATGTGGTTAGTTTTCAGTATTCTTATCATTAATTAACCTTAGGAACGAGAAAATAGCCAAAAAAAAATAATTACTCAGATGGGTAATTTTAAGAATTTTTCCACCTCGCTGTCTTTGAAGGCCGATTTTAAACAAAGTAGCCCTATTAAGTACTTCATTTTTTTTATGATTATAAAAGCTGAGAGTCTGGCGCATTCTTGAAGCCTACTTAGGAATTATGAAGTCACCTGTTAAGATTTTTAATTTAAAGTTGAAAATTTGAGTCATAATTTACCGAACGTAAATTTTTCACTTTAGATCAACATTTTCATAACTTTCATCACAGTTACGAAGCTGATTATTTTATGCATAAAAGTACTACTTATGAAAATTCAGTTGCAAAAAAAGAAACTCGATAAAACCCTCTACTTTTTTTTTTTAGGTTGGTCAGGTCGAAAATTTTCAAACATTCAGAAAAAAAATCATAACTCGAAAACTATGAAAAGTCGCGGAACATACATGGGGGTGATTCGAATACCCCACGATACGAGGGACCGAAATTTTATTTTTGGACGTCAATGTTCCGGCCACCCTGTATATACGTGATTTAAGCTTATATACCTATTATGTAAAGTTTTGTCCTTTTGCACACTTGGGGTGCATTTGACACGCGGGGGGGGGGGGGGGTAGGTTAGCTGCGAACTCCATAAGTTCACAAGTAATGATTTGATTGGTTTTCCATCGGATGATGTTTTTTATATATATATGTGATATAAGCTTATGTACCGAACAAAAAAAGGGTTTTTCTTATGCACACATGGGGTGCATTCGACACTTGAGGGGTTAAAAAGAATATCGCGATAAGACCCGTTTTCGATATTGTTTTATAGATGTAAACTAATTGAAATCGTTTTAAATAAGAAAACTATTAACTAAAGCCACTGTGGACTGTCAAGACGCTTTATAAAGCAGCTGTGTTCGTGACCAACGATGTGATGTTAGTTCTCGTCGAGGTTTTAACGATTTTCGTCCAGAAATAGTAACCAGCAGATAAAGGTTCAGTGGAGCTAAGTTTAGCGCAGTCGAGATCTACCCTCTGTGGCGCTTTTAAGTTTATTTCGCGGTAGTATCCTACCTAGCTATATTTCTGTTTGTCGCTCCCTGAAATTCCAGAAATTCTGTACTAAACTTGCTTTCAGGAATCTAGCCCTTTGTATCGTTTATATACGTACCTCTTATGTATGATAAATAAGTTATCACATTTAGGTTTTGGAACTTATGAAAGTACCGACGAAGCTATGCAGTTTGAGAATCAGTTAGTGGTAAAATCACTATTTATTTCCATACTGCAAATTAAGGTATTTAGAAATTTTTCTTGTCGTTTCTATAAATCAGTAAGCTGTGGCACAAGACACTTTAATTCTTAAATTCTGCATAAATATAGAAAGTTATTTTATGGAAAACTTCATCACAACTGAATGACAATATTGTGCTGAAGTTTTCCAAATGGCTTTAGGTTGACCCGTTTTGAAATAGACAACTTTGACCTATATTTTCGTTACTTAGCCGTGTGACAATTTTCTTGTTTCTCTTTCTTATATAAATGAATATTGGCGAACTTCTCCATCTTATGCATTTCGGCGGCTTCATTCAAAACCTCTGTTCTTCATCAATTCTTCTTAGTTTTTCAAGAATCTTTCTGTGTTTACTCGGCGATTTTCAAACTTCATAATTCTACATAATTAAGATTCATCAAATTATCTTAATGAATGGGTGTTGTTGGTCTTTTATACATACAAACTAAGTAAAAGTGGGGTTAATTAGTAGGTAACGCGAGCAGCTGTTGATTAGTCTAATTAGCGGTGTCGTGTGCTAAGTACACAGTTTGTACATGCAAGCCATACGTGACATGATGAATTAAACACTAAGTGATTGCTAGGTTGTCTGCGCTAGGTTGTAGCCAAAGGAGACATTCATTTGCCTCCTCAAACACTGTGATACGTTTAAGACTGGAGCAATTTCATTTATGAACTTACTTTCATCTATCTATATTAATAAAAAGAGAAGTCCTGACTGACTGACTGACTGATTGACTGACTCATCAACGCCCAGCCCAAACCCTTGAACCTAGGAAGCTGAAATTTTGCACAGAACCTCTGTGCAAAATTTCATTCTGTGTCCTTTTATAATGTAGACAAGGAATAAGGAAGGAATTCCTGGTAGTATACTCCCGTGGAATAATTTCCGACATCCACGCGGGTGAAGCCGCGGGCAAAGCTAGTAAATAATACGTACGATCACCTAAAGAAAACGTTGATCACTTTTGTACTTCGCCACATATTAAACTCGTTAAGGCTCCCGCAGACTGGCGCGACGCGACAGCACGACACGAATTTAGTATAACAATTTCTATGAAAACTTCATGGAAATTGTTCTACCAGTATCGCGTCGCATTGTCGCGTCGCGTCTTTTTACTTACCAATTATATCTACGTCACTTTTTTCCCGTCGCCTTTTGTATCGTATAATATGACACGGTCTCACACGGTTCTAAGTATGGTTAGGCATTTTGTACACTCACGTTTTTCTTACCGTGAAGAAGGAAGAAGGAAATTTTTATAACATAACAACCTTAATAACAACATAATCTTTTTTAATTTTTAATTTAAGTATCTGTCTTTTTCTAGACGTACATTTCAGACAAGAATATTTTCTTGTTTCATACTTTTTAGAGCATGATTTTTCAGTAGTCGGATTTTAGTTTTTAAACTTACTTTTTACTTAATTATTATAAATAAAGAAAATCACTTTGCTAATACTCACTCTTCCAGCATAATTAAATGTAAGTCAAGTAAATAACCAATGTGCAGTTACGGTCCTCTTGCCAGTTGGGAAAACCTAATAATAAAAAGCAGAAGAGTTTGTATTTTGATTGTTTGTTTGTATGTTTGAACGCGCTAATCTCAGGAACTGTCAGTTGTATTTTAAAAATTCCTTTTGAATTTGATAGCCCATTCTTGAGGAACGCTATAGGCTACTTAATATCACACTAGGACCCTTAGCAGCTGAGCAAAAAGAAAAAAAAGTCAGAAAGAACGCTACAAAAGTTAGTAATAGCGTGGGTAGGCGATGCCATGCGATGGTGGAACAAGAAATTTAACGCGAACTAAGTCGCGGGCAGAAGCTAGTGCTGTATAAGAGAATTTCCTGGTACTGCGGACCAAATCCCGCCTCAACTCGCAAAATATTTATGTCCATTAGCGTGACGTCTCTTGCGGTGTTTGTGGGGACGCGCTAACCCATGGCGCTAACTATACTACATACGTCTTATGTACTCCTGGTACCCGTATCTTGTTTCTGCCATTAGTAGAGCAGTTTTGGAATTGGAATAAGGGAAATATTCATAAAAACGGTCGTTTTATTTTAGAGTTTTTTTTAAAAGGTTTATTTAGTCTAGCCAAAGTCGAAATACAGCCGGTCTATTTTGGAAAAATCTCACCGCGAAACCTTTGGTGAAGTGAGCTGTCACTAGATGCTAGGGATTGACACTATTGTTTCACGGTGATATTTTTACAGAATATATCGGCAGTTCCCATCACAGACATATAAATGTATGGACTAGAAATACCTAAAAAAAAGGTACATAAGTACTCCCTACGACTCGTTCATAATCACAATCACACTAATATTATAAAGGCGAAAGTTTGTGAGTGTGTTTGTGTGGTGTGTGTGTATGTTTGTTACTTCTTCACGCTGAAACGGCTGGACCGATTTGAAAAGCAGATAAGTAGATAGCTTATATCCCGGATTAACACATAGACTATTTTCTATCCCGGTCTACGCGGGTGAAACCGCAGGGTGCTGTCTCATAAAATGGCTGCCATTGCTAGGGTTGTGTCAATCAAGGAATATAGTTGTTAGGTACTATAACTAAAGTTAAGCTGTTTTCTAACATTTACTTACATGCAGTTTTAAAGGTCCTCGTAATTTTCTCATAAATCTCAATAATACAAAAGTAAACAACCGTTTGACAGCAAAACTTGTCGCTTAAGATGGCCGATGTGGCACTTAACTACAACTGTCATTACGTCAAGACAAAATGTTGCCATAATAAGCAAAAACTTAAATATTGTTGTCTCTTTTATCAAACGACTATTTTATTAGAAAAAAACCGGCCAAGTGCGTGTCGGACCACGCACAATGAAGGGTTCTGTACTTGAAAATAATTTATCCCAAAAACAAACTTAACATTGGATCCCAAAAATAATTTTTTTATGCCATAAAATTACAAATTCTCAATTTTCGGACTTTTTCCTTTACTTGTGCTGGGAGACTTTGTTTCTTGCCAAACTTCATTATTCTAGGTCAACGGAAAGTACCCTATAGGTTTTGATTTACTTGCGACAGTTGCGAGCATCAAAATGTGTCGCAAAATGGCCATATTTTTTTATTGCGTTGACTTAGAAGCTTGATTTTTTTAGAACTGTAAGGGATCATAGATTTACCTATTTAATATAAATTTCAACTTGATATCTCCACGCGTCCTTGAGAAAAAGGGTCTTGACAGACTGACAGACTTGAACATTTTTTTATGTGATAGAATTACAAATTAACAATTTTTGGACTTTTTCCTTTATTTGTGTTGTATGACCTTGCTTTTTGCCAAATTTCATGATTCTAGAACAACGGGAAGTATCCTATAGGTTTTGATTTACTTTCGAGTTTCAAAATATGTCGCATAAAATGGCCGTATGTTTTTATTGCATTGACTTAGAAGCTTGAGTTTTTTAGAACTTCAAGGGGCCACAAATCTACGTATGTGATATTAATTTTAACTTGATACCTCCACGCGTTCCTGAGAAAAAGGGTCTTGACAGACAGACAGACAGACGGATAAACAAGTGATCCTATAAGGGTTCCGTTTTTTCCTTTTGAGGTACGGAACCCTAAAAATGAGACAAAACGATATTTCACATTCTGTATAGTATATAGTAATTTCACTCAAATTTGTATAAGCAAATGTAATAGAATAACGCGGCGTCTCCATGTTTTGCTAGTTCAATCAAATGGTTCCCATCCACACTCTCGGCGAAGAAGGTAGGCATGACATAATTTTAGTCCAACATAAAATAGGCGTGGTCCCGTATCCCTTACAACTGGGAACGTCAAGGAATTGTTGAATTTTTCGAAGAACTGGTTCATTACCTATAAAGTTTGTTTTACATAATTGACAAGCCATTAGTGTCTGTTTGGTTTGGGAATACAACAACGGCCCACTTCGATGGATAGCGACGCTCCTTTTTTGGGTAACTTCCTAATTATTACATAACATCACGGTTGTATTTTCCGAAGGGTGAGGGCAGAGGTGTGTACCTAAAGTATATCCTCAATCCAAACCTAATTTTGACGTTCAAAAAGTGCTGATTTCAGCCTAGTTTGAATAAATGACTTTTGATTTTTTTTAAATTATTAACAAATAATGGTTGGTTGAAATGGATGGTTGATTAAAAGTGATTAACATAAAAGACATTTGATGATTTTTGAGGATCACAATAATACGCTCAGTTAGGGAGGTAGGGGCACGGAGGGGCTCGTGGGCTATGTAATGAAAGCCGCACGGGTCGAGCGGTCAGGTTAAGCTACGCTGGCCGCGGCGGTCCGTAGATGGGTGACTGAGACCCCTCCGTGCCTCGGAAAGCACGTTAAGTCGTTGGCAGGTTGCTTTGGCAGTCGTTACGGCTCGTCAGAAGGTCGAAAGTCTGAGAACCAGTCTTACCAAGGCGTATCGTGTTACCCAGTAACTGGTTTGTGGAGGTCAGATAGGCAGTCGCTCCATGTAAAATACTGGTCAGCTGCATCCGGTTAGACTGGAAGCCCCAACATAGTTGGGAAAAGGCTAGGCGAAATGATTGATTGACGCTCAATTATTGATTTCCTTTTCATAACTGCACGTTAACACTCCATTTCTTTTCAATCCATGGTCATCAGAAAATTTATTCAGAATAGTTCGCTTAACTATATGGATTATATTTATAACGCAGTCAATGTCAAGTTTCTCATTTCTATTCATAACATTTACTAAGATTTATGTATAATCTTCTTTATGTTGGGTAATATTTTGTTCCATACATATATTTTGTATAGTATGTCGCGATTAGGTTAGAAGATTTTAATCTATGTAATGTCTATCGTCGTAAAATGGTTTTGCTAGTACACCATGCCCTTGAGTAAGATTGTATTTCACCCATCGTTGAATACCTAAAATTGTATTAGCGTTAAGGCTGCTCCTTCCTAAAATACGACGAAACTAATAAGTAACTTGTAACCATCTTTTACAGTAAGTATAGCATCTTTCTGATAGGAAAAAATACACAGTAATCTACCATACATAAGAAGTGACTTCATGTGTCCTGAAATCTATTTTATTTTGTAGACCTAAGGAAAAAAAAACCTAAATCCAGGTCTATTTCGGTCTATTTTTTCGAGTTGTTACCATATTACTCCTACAGTTTTCATTAAAAGTGTTAATAAATTTATACAGTTCTTTACAAGCTAATAAGGAATGATTTCTTGTCATTACTTTTTTAGTTTAATCAACAGATTTTTTGTAAATCGATAATTACTTCATATTTTGCATGCGTTGTGTCATCGCGCTTCTCTTTCTTTTCTATGCAGTCCGACAGTGACCGCGCTTTTTGCGACGGACAAGCCTTAAAACAGCGTGATTTATAAACTATGCACTGTGACGGCCATTTTGTTTTTGTGTTCAAAGTATAATAGTACTGCTCTTTGAACTAATATTCATTCAAATTCTACTGAAGAGTTTGTTTTTTTGTTTGCGCTAATCTCTGGAACTACCAGTCGGAGTTGAAAAAGTATTTTTGCATTTGATAGCCCAACTCTTGAGGAAGGTTATAGACTATTTAAAATCACGCGACGGCCCTTAGAAGCCGAGCAAAAATAAAAAAATCAGATAGAACTCTTTGTGAAAACGAAGTAATAGCGCGGGTGGGCGATGCTATGCGACGCGGTGGGTTGGGGCAAAGGAGTTTTATAAAAATGTGACTGTTATTAAACGACTTGGAAAAAGGAAGTTCTGTATTCGACCCGTATGTATGTTTGTATATCCGCGATTTTATCAAAAACTAATGAACCAATTTTAATTATTCTTTCACTAACGTGATCTACATACTTTCAGGAAGGTTTTAGTATATAATTCAATAGGTAATTATGTATTTAGTAGGTACCTATATTGTGTATCCTACAACTTCCACGCGAACTAAGTCACGGGCTAGCTAGTTGTATAATATTGCAGAAAGCTTCAGCTGTAACGTTGCAGTAACTATTGGTTTGATTTAAAGATCAAGATTAAATGTATAATAAATGACCCATTGTTCGACTCAGTCGCTGCATTGATCCATTTGCTTCAGTTTAATATTTTAGAACCGTTTTTCGCAAGCACTTTTATAGTGTGGTAGAATACCCATAACCACAGAGAAACAGTGTGCTGATAATGAGCTCGTAATATTGTAGTATTGAAAGCGGTTTATTCGTTTTATCCAACATAAATTAATTTTTAGGATTCCGTACCTCAAAAGGAAAAAAACGGAACCCTTATAGGATCACTTCGTTGTCCGTCTGTCTGTCCTTTTTCCCAGGAACGCGTGAAGGTATTAAGTTGAAATTAATATCAAATACGTAGGTCTATGGTCCCTTAGAGTCCTAAAAAGATCAAGCTTCTAAGTCAACGCATTATAAAAATACGGCCATTTATGCGCCATTTTTTGATTCTCGCAAATAAATCAAAACCTACAGGGTAGGTACTTCCCCTTGTCCTAGAATCATGTTTGGCAAGGAAAAAGTCTGAAATTTGTTAATTTGTAAATTATCTATCACATAAATTTTTTTTTTTGGGATTACAATGTTAGGTTTTTTTTTGGGATAAATTCTTTTCAACTTCGGAACACTTACTTCATTGTGCGTGGTCCGACAAGCACTTGGCCGGTTTTTTAATTACATCAAGTAACATACATAACACAACAACACACCTGTATTCCCGATGGGTTAGGCAGAGCTGTACCTATAGTACACCCACATTTCGGCAAGTCCATTACATGGGACTAGGGGGCGAGCTTATGTATCATTAAAATGTTTAAAAAGTCACACCTACATAACCACACACATGACACAACTAACAAACTACCATTTTGTTGCGTTTGCTATATTGGGTTACATATCTCAATCTGCCTAGCCTTTTCCCAACTATGTATGTTGGTGTCGGCTTGCAGTCTAACCGGATGCAGCTGAATAGGTACCAGTATTTTACATGGAGCGAATGTCTATCTGACCTCCACAACTCAGTTACTGGGTAATACGATACCCCTTGGTAAGACTGGTTGTCAGACTTTAGGGCTTTTGACGTCCCGTAACGATTGTCAAAGATCCACGAATGACACCCGGGACCAACGGCTTAACGTGCTTTCCGAGGCACGGAGGAGTGTCGTTATGATTAAAGATGGTCACCCATCCATGGATAACGCCGGCAAGCGTAGCTTAACCTGATAGATCGACCCGTGCGGCTGTTATTACTTAGCCATGAGCTCCTCGGGTTTTGGGTTACATACCTATAATCCTATTATAATATTATAAATGTGAAAGTTTGTATGTTTGGATGTTTGTTACTCAATCACGCAAAAACGGCTGAACGGATTTGGATGAAATTTGGTATACAGATAGTTTACAACTTGGATTAAGACATAGGATACTTTTCATCCCGGTAGAAGGTTCTGGTGGGATAATTTCCGACATACACGTGGGCGAAGCCGCTGGCAAAAGCTAGTCCATTATAATATTGCCTAGTTTGAACATATACATGTAGGTTGTTGTTGTTCCATTGTTAAGCTCAACACACTAATACGCTTATGGTCGCTCGTTGTATGCTCGCAACAGTGTGAAGTTATCCCTAAATTCCTGACTTGGAACGGTAGCCCCTAATTGTGTTAGAACAATTAGTGGTTTGCACAGTCTGTCGCATACACGCATTTGCACATTATTTACATCAATTTGCTGGGTGTTCGGCCATAATATATTATATACCTACGTACACCGTTCTCTGAACATATTTATTGTAGTAATGCCTGAATCATACAGAAAGGTGTGCTCATATTGAAGTTTTGTATGAGACTGTTGATAACTTTTTCTCGATTACGATGTTGGTCCCATGGAGAAAGTTGTTCAGTTTTGTGGTCTGTACCCACACCCTTAAGTATGATCACACCTTTCTGATACTTACATGCTATATATCGCACACCTAGATCTAAACTGAGACAACTCAAAAATCGTTTTTGAGTTAGGTATGTTTGAAAAACAGTGATTATCGATAAAAAATTATTGAATTTTGTATACAGTGACAATTTACAAGCTATTTTATCTAGAATCAAATTAAATTGTATAACTTTCCTAACAAAAATGCAGATATACTTACGTTTTTATCGTCTCCTTTTTTTTTTTTTTTTTTTTTTTGAGGGTGGGAAATCATCAAATAACTTCTCCCGCTCTGGGTGGAGCGGAAGGGCGTGTCAGACTTTTACTGACTAAAACCCACCCGTGTTCCTTCAGTTGCCTATGCCAGGGCCGTAACCCCTTCAGGCAACCCGCGACCCCAGCGGCGTCGGCCCTATTGGACCCGTCTCCTGACAAATGACCTTTTTTGAGTTGTCTCAGTTTAGATCTAGGTGTGCGATATAGTTCTTCTTCTTTTCAAAGACTGGTTTACTGAATTACTTTGGGGCATAATAATAGGGTTTAAAGTATGAAATTGCCGTTTTATTGTATTAGGTACTTCGAATTGACATAGAACCTTCATGGTTTGAGATTTTTGGGTGAAACTTTTTTCACATGGTACCTATGAAGTTCTTCTTTTAAAAAATGTGCGACATTCAATTATCGACTTTCAGTTGTTTTTTTTATTCAGCTTAGACAAGAAAGATGGATACTTCGAAAATTCGAGTTATTTTTGTATACCAGTTCCGACGCGGAACTAACGCGGCAGAAACAGCTCGCAATATCAATGTTGCGTTTGGAGAGGGGACTGCTAATGAACGCACCGAGCGATTTTGGTTTAAACGCTTTCGTGATGGAAACTTTGATTTGAAGAACAAACCACGTGGAAGACCGCTCACACAGGTGAGTAACAATGAATTGAAAGAGATGGTGGAAACTCTACAGGAACTGCAATTAGAAACCATTCGGCACCCTCCGTATTGGCCAGACCTTGCTCCAACGGACTACCATTTTTTTCGTGATTTGGACAATTTCCTACGTGATAAAAAGTTTTCTTCTCAGGAGGCAGTACAAAATGCTTTCACACAGTTTGTCGAATCTAGATCACGAGAGTTCTATCGCAAAGGCATAAATGACCTTCCTATTAGATGGCAGCAATGTATAGATAATAATGGTAATTATTTTGTTAAATTGAAAAAAAAAACGAATTTAAATTTTTCAGTACAAATCGGCAATTTCATACTTTAACTCCTAATATTATTATTGATTTTCCACCTACCTATGTGCATGTTGATTCACTTTGGCCGTTTTTCCGATTCACATAAAAATTGTTTTTCAATGAGACTTTGTTGCTTCTGTCGTGTGTTAACAATAAAAATCAACCACGTTATCACCGAAACTGATTAATAATGAATGTGTTCAGCACGATTTTTGTGTATCGGTGGTTGTAGCTACCTACTGTTTTATGCCTGTTTTAGCTTAAATTCATTCACTGACAGACGACACATACCGCTGGATCTAGAAGCTTGGAATTTTGCAATAGAGTTCCTTAGACATGTTCCCTGATGAGGTTAAATAAGGGATGAAAGTTTGTATGGAAGTTCCGTCTTTTTTGCCGAGGGGAAATTCTATCGGGCGCGCGGCTTGTTTTTGTGTAATATCCGTTGTCATGTCGCTATCGACAATTTTGGGAGCCTATTTGGAGCTAAACTATGGGCCCAGTTAGCACGAACTGGTCCCCTGAGACAGTGAGGCGGGGCCGTGGCAGGTCTCGTAGGAGATGGTGAGATGAGATAACGGGGACAGATTCCGCCAAAACTGGAATTAGGCCGCGCGAGTTCGCAAACTGTGGAAGAAGAGGTGGGACGCCTTTGCTCAGAAGTATAACAGAGCAAGTCAACAAAAAAAAAACCGGTCAAGAGCGAGTCGGACTCGCGCACCGAGGGTTCCGTTCCGGTTTCTGAAAAAGTGTGCTATTTAGAGACATCGTTTTATTTTTCCTGTAATCTTTACATAAACTTCTATCACATAGAATAATTTCAGATTTTTGTCTTTGCAAACTTCGAAGAAAAGGGGGGGGGGGGAACGGTATTTTTTTTTACATTTTTCATCAAAAGTCGAACACTGTGCGGACTAAAAAAAAATAAAAATATGTTTGAGAATGTGCAAACAGCGCTCTTTCATATGATACCCCACATGA
This sequence comes from Cosmia trapezina, assembly GCA_905163495.3. Classification (NCBI taxonomy): domain Eukaryota; kingdom Metazoa; phylum Arthropoda; class Insecta; order Lepidoptera; family Noctuidae; genus Cosmia; species Cosmia trapezina. Next base: position 12,236,253 of record LR991030.1, read on the forward strand.
CCTAGTAGCTCTACTTTGAATTTTTAAGACCCCCTTTCACCCCATGTTGCAAAAAAAAAAACATATATTTTTATTTCTTTCTTGTTTGCAAAATAGTTGGGTAAACGTCATCTAAAACTGTTCCAAATTTCAAGTTGATAGCACTAGTAGTTCTTGAGATATCCAGCTGTGACAGATAGACAGACAGACAGACAGATAAACTGAGTCACACCATAAGGGTTCCTTTTTTACCATTTTGTTACGGAACCCGAAAAATGGAGCTAAACTAGAATTTTGATAAATTGGAAATGGCTCTATTACTAGCCAATTCCAATTTATAAATTTTTTTTTTGGTAACCTGTTCGGCGGTATGTACCTAACTTTATTGTTACGAAGCCACGAAGGATATAAGTGTTATATTACATGTTCGTGCTACTGTTTTTACTATCGCCGTGCAGTAAAGAATAATTATATGTACTCTATGTATCTAATTGCGGTACTTACTTCATTGTAAACTATACGATGCATGTGATATGAAAACGTACATAAATAGCGTTTTTGCTGTGTCACTAACACTATTCACATTATTATTAAAAATTGTTCTACAAACCACATCCGTTATTGTTATCACTTAAATAGTTCAATGTTGGCTGAATCAAGTGCCTGGACATATTCGCAAAGCATTTGTTTGTTACATAATTTTTAATTAGCAGAAAGGAACATTAAAATTTGTAGAATTTAATTCTACTGTTTACAGTTGGATGAGGGCGTTAATTGTGAGCCACGAGATGACACAAACAGTTAATTAGCACGTGTTGAATTAGCCGCATGTTATAACATGTGGCTAAGCCGACGTTCGCAAGGACGTAATAATATCGCGGTGATTTTTTTTCGCGTACTGGATTTTCAACGCTCTGCTTAGCGCCGAGAGTTGGTAAAATCCAACATTGTGTTTTTTCAACACGCTGATGGGTTGCACTCTGTTGTTGTTAGGTTGGATTTTCGAAGCTCGGCTCAACACCCAACTATCAACAACTATCTCCGTGGTAGAAAACACCGTCTACAGCCGTGCCCACAACTCGAGCAGTGGCCCGCGCCTCATCCCCTGTTCCTCGCGCCCTGACTGCGCTTAATAACGTCATGGAAGCCAACCCGAACTGTGACCTATTTGCAGATGATCTCAAAACTGTTTTGTGCGCTTGTCTTCACTTTTGTGAGAGCACATAAATTTATAATATGTCTTGTTTATAATATTTTTGTTCTATCTTTTTTATGATTATGTTATGTTTACTGTATGTGTTAATGTAATTGGTCCACAAACCGTATTAGCATAAATAAATAAATAACACCGAGAGTTGAAAATCCAGTGCGCGATAAAATCCCGCAGGAATAATGTTACGTCCGTGCGACGTGCGAACGTCGCCGTCGGCTTACTCAACTCAACTTGATATCGCGTCGTCGTTTCTTGCGGACTCGAAACTTGGTTTCAAAGTGACGATTTAAGACCATAAGGTTGCAACTAAACTGTGGTCAATCGACGACATCGTGGCATATTTTGAGACACAATATGGCATAGTATATGTGGTGAGACATATATTGAGGCGACGGTCTACGTCGTTCAATCTGCTTGCACCTTAAGAACCTACTATATCCAAATTAGTCATGCAGGTACGCTACAACTTTTGGTGAAGACCTTGTCAAAAATAGGAATCCTCACCTTCTGTTTATCAGAAGGGGCCTCTGCCCTGCCGCAGTTGAAGGCTGGTATTATAATCTCACTAGCCAAAACCGTAGGGACTTCAAAATCGTGCAAGTTCTTATAAGTGTTTTCAGTTCGTAGAGCAATTTTCATAAAATCGTCATTGAATATCATCGAAACGATCGGGAGGAAACGAGGAGCATATAAATGGACTTCATTTACGGGGAGCGGCAAACTGTAACGGATTTAAGAGTTTAGTTTTAAATTCCATTGTGGTTTCCAGCACACGTTTTGACAATAAATAAGTCCAATAAAAATGTTACACACTGTTCTTACTCATATTAAAGCAGGAACGACACAATAAATCGTCGTCTTATCAGAATACGGTATCTTCGCGACCTCTGCACTAAAATTAGCACTTTTTATGTCTGTAATTAGTTTCTTATTATTATTTTTGGTAAGTATAGTTTCACACACATACGGCAGTATTTAGGTACACTATGTGCCGTAAAATATTTCGGAGATTGGTAGGTACTTATACAACACAACGTCGTTAAATCTACTGCTGCTTCTATTCCAAACGTGTACACGTGTTCCAAATTGTTTTCCGACATGTCGAATGTCAAACAAAAAAATATTAAACTCAGGTGGTGTAACAAAATTGTAACATCACCGACACTGAAACAACCCAGGTGGCGTACCTACAAATATACATAGAGATTTCATGAATTGATTTCCTTCGAAACCTGAACCTTCGAAACTAATTCAACAAAGTGAAGCTTATACCTACATCAAGGGCAAAACTAAACAGATGAAAATGTGGATGTTGAAGTGTTAAAAACATATGTTTGCACGACAAATAAACAAAGCTTGTTTAAGTGATTTGCTTATTTGTTATTTTGCTATAATTTATATCTGGGAAGCACTAAAATAGAGACTATTTTTAATAAAACAAAGCTTATGGTCACTTTATTTAATTGATGTCAAGACGGCCGTAGGTATCTACATAGTACCTTAAATACGTTTATGAATACCTATTAAGTTATAAGAAAAAAAACCGGCCAAGTGCCTGTCGGCCCACGCACAATGAAGGGTTCCGTTATTCCGTAGTAGAAAAGAATTTATCCTAAAAACAAACTTAACATTGTAGTTGAAAAACATGCTCTCATATACATTGATATACGTCACGTCAATTCTCCAACTGCAAATTTAAGTTTGTAATCCAAAAAAAAAAGATTTTCATACCATTCTTCTTGCCAAATTTCATGATTCTAGGTCAACGATAAGTACTTATAGGTTTGGATTTACTTGCAAGTATCAAAATATGTAACATGAATGGCCGTATCTTTTTATTGCGTTGACTTAGAAGCTTGATTTTCTTATAGAGCTCCAAGGGACCATAAATTAATATCAAATACGTATGTCTATAGACCTACGTATTTGATATTAATTTCAACTTGATACCTCCACGCGTTCCTGAGAAAAAGGGTCTTGACAGACTGACCGACAGAAAGACAGACAGACAGACGGACAACGAACTGATGCTATAAGGGTTCCGTTTTTTTCTTTTGAGGTACGGAACCCTAAAAAAAAGTTCTGACTTTCTTTCTATACTCCGTGGTTCCGAGTTTCCGACCAATGTAGAACCTCCTCCTTTATTTGAAGTCGGTTATAAAGGACAATCAGGCTATATTATAATGTAGTTACTAATCGAACTTCAAAACCAAATCACCAGCCTCTCGTAACTTCAAAAGCCAATAAAGACAGATTAATGACAAAAATAAAGCAACATTCACTACTAGCACTATGAATTGCAAAACAAAACATAAATAAGTGCAGTTAGACGTCGGGCATCCTCGGGTGTCGTCGGGCGGCGTCGCGTCTGTCGGATTTGTCGCTCGAACAATTTCCCCTCATTCTTCGACGTTGGAAAATGAAGTGCTTTTTCCATTTCCCGTCGTATGTCGCGTTGCTGGAAAGCTCGTGTAGGTGTGAACCGTGTGGAGCGACACTACGGCTCGAGCCTTCATATCCTGTGTGTGCCTGAATGTGCTCGAATCGTGAAATTACCTGATCTTTGTGTGAGATTGATCGTTGATGTAAACACTGATAGTGTTGCTTCTAATAATTATGTTTTTTTCTTTCTTTTTGTTAGTATTGGTTTTTTGTAAGTTTAATGGAAATATTGTACTTAATTGTATGACTTGCGTGTCAGTTACGCCACAAATAATGATTGCATTATTATATTTTTATCTGTATAATCCCTTGCAAGGTTTTTTTACCGTTTTAATGTCCATAAATGTACTTAATTAGTTTTATCTACTACATCTCCGGTTATTTTATATTTTGTTGACTTTTATAATAATCACTGTAAAAGGATACGAATTTTGGTTTTACATACACACGAGCTGTAGGTACCCGTTCAGATAACTTGACATGTACAGGTTTTAAAGAATTTTCCATACACACCTGTATTCCAAAGGCATACCTACTTGATGAAATAGGTATACATAATTATATGCACGGCATTACAGACACCCTTATAAAATATGGAGAGTATGTGTATATTAATTATTAACGTATCGTTAAAGTTTCCAAACATTCCTTTGCAAAGATGAACAGATAGGTACTATGGTTAGAAGGTTTCCTAAACTTTAATTAGGTACATAATTTTATTACGACCTTTTTTCTGTGCTCTGATGCACCAAGTGCTGGTAAAGCAGTATCGATTACAGTATTCTGGTTACTATGCAGCTTCTACTTGATATAGGTTTCTTTAACTGCATCCCATATGATTATACTTATGCATTACTTAACAGCACGCTTAGCATGACAGCCATTGAAACGGGTTTTATCGATGGAAGAATAGACAAAATGGCAGATAGTAGAAATATTTGTACGCATTCTACGCGTCTAAGCATGGCAATCTGTAATTTTGTCTATTCTTCCGTCGACAAAACGTCGTCATGCTACGCATGCTGGACATACTTTTTGCTATCTCATCAATTAGGTAGGCCAAATTCATTCACGTCATCGTTTACATCAATTAGTTTCAAAGCAAAACAGAGTCACCGCAAAACATAGCTAACAAAGATATGTTAATTGATCTCCATCGCTATTAAATTCCTTGTTATAAACGGAATCACAAATTCACGATCGGAATCGAAATGGGACCGATTTCTCTGTAATAAACAATGCCTATCCAAATGCAAATATTTGTCAACGACCTCCACTGATACGAAAGGACAGTGGGCGAATGTTGTCCACGAGCGCCCACAATTAAGATATACATATGCCAAGTTAAGGTAAGTAAGGAGGTTATGTAAGGTTCCTCAAGTTTGCAGAAGTGCATCAAAATTCATCCAAGTGATTTTGAGTAATAGTCGAATGACGATACTGTATTGTAACGAAGATTTGAACGGTGTAGGAATTCAAGGAAACTATTTATGGTAGCATAAAAAATATTCTATCTTGATTCGACAGTTACTTAAAATAACTGGGATGGATGTTGATGCCCATTTGCTAACTTGAAGAACCCCTTCATCTTCATAGCCTTTCATTTGGCATATGTCCTAATCGTAGCCGCTCTTGGACCAACCCCCATACAAATTTGCCCATTGTCTTTAGCGGTTGCGACGATCAATTATTTATTTAGTTCTAGCCATAGCAGCCATTCTTGGGTTCCATCGATCTGTCTGTTGCCAGCTGAAATATTTTATTACTATACTCACTGCTGCCCGCGACTTTTCCCGGACAAAAACTTCATGATGCCGTTTGACCCACACAGGGAAGGGGAGTTTTGAAAAATCACTGTTTATTGCACTTCTACACCAAGATCTTTCTTATATTTTCTATGTCACTCTATAGTATATCATGAATAGAAGAAAGGTGTCAAAAGAGTCATTAGTTCAATTTCATCAACGAATTGAACGGTATTTCGAATTAATCTTCTGTGTTCTATGTTAAAGGATTTGGTTTCCGCACTTAGTCCTTCATGTGGACCATTGTGCGTGTCGAATCGAATTAGTCTTATTCGGGGTTTTGTCAATGAGAATTTATCAGCATAAGAGTTTTAAGTTTGTTAAATTTATTGGTCCTTAGTCCATAGGGACTAAGGACCAATAAATTTGTAGTTTGTTAAATTTATTGGTCCTTAGTCCATAGGGACATCTTATCTTCTTTCCATTTCATTGAAAAACAGCCTTCAGGCAATACCTCATCGTGATGAACGCAGCACGTTTTTACACCTTCGTGTAAGGTTATTTAAATAATGTATTCATTACACAAATAGAGCCCCGTCTCCCGTCTGTATGTTCCTTCTTTTATTCATAGATTTGCTCTTTTTCCTGCTCTATTTCTGTTTCGAATACGTAAGTATGTTGCAAATAAGTTAATGCATTTTTGGGAGTTGCAGCTTCAGAATGATTTTTGCAGCTTAACGTGAAAATTTTGGACAGTAATAGCTACTCATCAAGAAAATAAACAACTTTGATCGATTATAGCCCAGTACTTTACGTACAGAATGGTTGTTATGTAAAAAATATAATTAATCTAAAAGCTGGTCATTAACTTGAAACATGATCCTGCTTATTAAACTGATAGAGAAAACATTGTTTGTAATGGTCGGACATAATTATAGTCTTATTCGACCGGTAGATTATCTATTCCATTAAGATATTACAACGATAAAATTAAGTTTTCTTAATTTTCTTAATAAAGATTTTGTTGCCGGCACGAGTCGTGGAGCACATACACTTCTCATCTTATTTCCTATCATGGCAGGTTGCACACGGGCGGGAGCAATGAAATCAATAGATTAACTATTATCTATGTTCTATCTATATTTTTTTCATCATAAATAAAAAGAGAAGTCCTGACTGACTGATTGACTGACTCATCAACGCCCAGCCCAAGCCCTTGGACCTAGAAAGTTGAGATTTTGCACAGACGTTCCCTTTATAATGTAGACAAGGAATAAGGAAGGAATTCCCGGTAGTATGTTCCCGTGGGACATTTTCCGACATCCACGCGGACGAAGGCGCGCGGGAAGTGCTAGTCAAGCATATTTAGATACAGATAGAGAGCACGCTGACGAGGGCAGTTAAAGTAAAGGTGGAATTTGTACCTACTCATGACTCGTGCCGGCAATTATACACTCGAACATGCTGTAAACCATCTCAGTCACCTTTTGCCACACTCAAAAGAAGTAAAATTATTGCCTTCTTTGCCTTGATCCTAACAATACTTTTATTATCAGAATTTAAATGAATGTCTGTCGTCAAACACTGCAGTGCATAAGTAGATAAACTCGCAAATTAAATTCGAAATCAAAAATGTAAACAAAGGTGTTGCCAATTTAAAATAATAAATAACCTCAATTGTGTAGTTTGTCTAAAAGTACTATAATATAGTGTTATAATTATAAATAATTGTAAGCATAATCTTAAACTGGTAAAATATAATATTGCACACAGGTGACGTAAACTACGATCAAAGATAAAATTAAATTACTTTTTGAAATAAAATCGTGCAAATTATTTTTACGATACTGGCAATAAGGCAGAAGCTCTTCTAAACATTTGAACTTTCGTTTATTGTTTTCTATTTATAAAATATTTTTCCTTCTAAACACGAGAATTGTTAAAAAATCGTAAATAATATTGCGCTACGCTAATGATCAATTCAAGTTGGGTGCCCTACTGGTTGCCACTTTGTATTGGTTTTTCGGCATAGAGGAAAATAATACTGTCATTCGGTTTCTGACGTTTGTCTTGATTGAATGTATCCCTCTGTTGCAATGACATTATACATCTAGACGTTGCCATGATTACAGTGTGAAGTGTGGAAGTGAGACACATATATAGAAATAATTAGGAAAATTGAGACAAAGCATCGTATCTTCTGTCCCTTACGGCGTGCCGTATTTTTGCTTTAAAAATGTTGCCAAATATATAAAGTACTTTGCATGGCAAAATTTAAAAATGTTGCCAAACAAAGTACTTTCACTGTTAATATTGCTGTCTCATGACCGGCCACGCGGTGGCTCGATCTAGATGTATAAATTATCTAAGCTCTGTTGACTAGGGAAATGTTGACTAGCCCTGAAACGTCACTCTGATCATGACATTTCGTTGTTTACATATTTATATCAATTCCAAGTTTAGATATTTACCTATATACAATAGGTGCAGTAATTATTGTGAGCGTTCCCCTCATCCATTGTTAATTACAAACAAAACTAGCGATCCCTTCCGGCCGGAAATGCTTGTGAGCGTACACATGATGCTAGACACATGTTTGGGCCTGTAGGGCTGCTACAGATTTTTTTTTTCAGTTTTTGAATGCAGTGCAAAAATATTTTTTAATTTCCAAAATTAAAAAATATTTTTTATTTCTTTGCAATTCGTTCTTCGAACCTCCGACCAGCAGTTTTCGACAAGCATAGTTATCATATGATGGATGTAATACCTACACATTTATGTCAGATTTTTCAAATATGTAGGTACAGTGTAAACTACATTTAACGCCACTCGATTTAACGACAAACTCCATATAATGCGTCGAAATTGCTTGACTTTGGTTGGTTTACCTTGTTGTCCATACAATGATATACTGTATGTAGCATCACACCCACTCTAAATAACGACAGCAAAATCTGCCTAGCCGTTTCCCAACTATGTTGGGGTCGGCTTCCAGTCTGGATGCAGCTGAAATTAATAAGCACTGCAGCTCTGTAGGTAGGTACGTTCTTTTGTTTGTTATTTTGTAGAATATAATTGAAAGAAAGAAAAACAGTTTTTTTTTGCAACAGGGACTGAAACATTTTTTTATTTTTTTCAGGCCGCATAGTTTCCGACTTTTGATGAAAAATGTAAAAATAAAACAAAACCAACTTCCAAAAAAACACTACAAAGTGAAAAATAACTTTAATTTCGGAAGTCGGTGTCTTTGGATCTGTATTTTAGGTTTTTGCCCCCGACTTTAAAGTTATTTTTCACTTTGTAGTGTTTTTTTGGAAGTCGGTTTTGTTTTTTGTAAAAAAGTTTTTATTTTTCACTTTTTAGTGGGTCAGTTTGTAATTTATCTAAGTTACAATAACCCAATGTCAACTGCTCATCACGTCTTACAAAATATTGCTTTTCCCGATGCAGGGACGTTAATTGAGGAGGAGTTCTCCTAGTAAGAACCAGGAGTACTGGAGCTCCATGGTGAAGTCATCATCATCATTATGCATTTTGACGAGCATAAATTACTTAGCAACCATAATTAAAGTAATCTTACTAGGAGAACTCCTCAACCCTCCCTGGGTTGAGGAGTTCTCCTAGTAAGAACCAGGAGAACTGGAGCTCATGGTAAAGTCACCATCACCATTATGCATTTTGACGAGCTTTATGCTCGTCAAAATGCCATATTAAAGTTCCAGTTCCAGTTCACCAAATGGTACTTTCCGAGAGCAAATGCACGAGTTACTATAAAAAATACCAAAATCGATAAATATAAATATAAATATCCTTGGACATTTCACACAACATATATAAGATAAAAGTGAGATATAAGTGTGCCCATAAAATTTGAGGGTTTCCCTCGATTTCCATGGGATCCCATCATCAGATCCTGACTTGATGATCATGGGACCACTTGAGAAGTGTACCCTTTCGAACAAAAAAAGAAAAATCCAGTCCAGCCATTTTCGAGTAATCGGGGAACATACATAAAAAAAAAAGAAAAAAAAAAGGTTCCGACGAATTGAGAACCTCCTCCTTTTTGAAGTCGGTTAAAAATACCGTTCCCCTCCTAATCTCCGAAGTTTGCAAAGATAAAAAAAACTGAAATTATTCTATGTGATAGAAGTTTATGTAAAGATTACAGGAAAAATAAAACGTTGTCTCTAAATAGCAAACTTTTTCAGAAATCGGAACGGAACCCTCGGTGCGCGAGTCCGACTCGCTCTTGACCGGTTTTTTATCTATTTTTTTTAGTTGGCAGCCCTGAGTTCAGAGTTAGGTATATCTTCCCGTGAAATGCTGGCAGGGGCTTAGCGTTCTATTGTGTACGTGTACCAGCATTGTTTTGAAACATTATGCAGCGTATTAATCGGTCTGTCGCTTTCGAGATGTGTCTTCAGTTTACGTTCACTAATCTCAGGCTGGGGCCAGACGAGTGTAAATTGTCGTAATTTGCACCCTCCAATATAAGTCGAGAAATATATGAATTGAATATTTTAATCGAGAAATCATTAATCTTCTTATTTTGCGGGTAGGCCGTTTGTCCAGGTCGCGGGTTGTTCGAAAGAGATACCGTGGCCCTAGTACCTACAGGCAATTGAAGGAACACGGGTGGGTTTTAGTCAGTAAAAGTCTGACACGAAATCTGACTTAGAGAGATGTATTGATGATTTTTATGGTTAAAATTATGTAAATACCTAGTAAATACACATTTATTAGTGTCGCGAATCATATATTGATCAAGATACAACCTTACACAGACCTGCAAATTGCAAAACGCAAGAAAATTTGATTTCGCGGGCTACCACAGCGCAATTACCTTAAGTAATTATAAAATCTGTCAGATTTAAATCAGTGTTCGTGCTTCAACACCATTCAAGACTACGGGCCACAGTCCGTAGGAAGACTTTCAACGAGCTCTCGAGATGCAATGTGCACTTCAAACTAAGGAGATCATAAAGCGTTATGGCTTCAAATCTTTCTAGAGCTTTCAAGTAAGGGCTTCGAGGAAGAGCTTCAAGTAGCTCTTGAGATACCTCGTCGACAGGTGAAAGTCATTCGCGCGTAAAATTCGCCAATGTTAGGCTGATGCGCTTATTTTTGAAGAATGTTACATTATTAGGTGGTTGAGAGATTGACTCAAGAGGCTTTGATTGCTGGTAGAAGCAGCTTATATTTCCTTGCGATGTTATACCGAATTACGTATATTACATAACACACGCCACGCCTGTATTCTCCAAAGGCTTAGCCAGAGGTGTAGGTACCTATAGTACACCCACATTTCACCAGTTATGTTTAGATCCCATGTAATAGGGGGCGAGCCTATTGCCATCAACCGGGCACAAATGCAGACTCCAGGCTGCTACTGAGAAATTCTAGTTTGTTCCTGCATAGCAACAAACCATTAAAATCTTTGTTATTCTGGCCAAATGTCACAGCAGCCTAATAAAGATTCACGAAGAGACGAGAACAAAATCAAAAGGAAAGTACAGGATTTAACTTCAAGACAAAATAATACAAATTAAGTACCTATACCTACGGATACAGAAATAGATTTAAAGGTAGACAGAAATAACCTGTGTTTTGTCGGCGGAAGAAATCACGATTGGAGCGTGACTCCGTAAAATTACTTACAGCTTTACTTGTACGAATAGATGTACAGACTAGAGTAAAAATACATGTGATTTATTCTTACTTTTTTCAATAGCCAGATAACTTTTATCCGAAGAATAAATATTAAAAGACAGTTTGACATATTTTCTATACAAAATCTGTCAAACCGCCATATTTATATCATAAATATTATCTGACGGTTGAAAAATTAGCTCTTATAGGAGAACAACTACAAAAACATAGATATTTTTATATAGGACTAGCAGCGCCCTGCTGTTTCACCCGCGTAAGTCTCGAACCAGTAAGAATATCGGAATATAAAGTACCCTGTGTGTTAATCCAGGCTATAAAGTATCTGTCTGCCAAATTTAATCAAAATCCGTTCAGTAGTTTTTTCGTGAAAGATCTATCCATCCATCCTCACAATCTTTCGCGTCAATAATATTATATATAAAGTATGAATTGTATGTTACTTATCATAAACATGCAGGCTAGTTTTGGACAACTTCCTTTTGGCTTATCAATTTAAAAGTTATTGTTCTCTAAGTATTCGTTGAAAGCGTTGATAATATATTTTCTGTTCTGGAGATTAGTCAACGCAAAAAAACTCGATGTACGCATTTTCTAATATCTAGTCGCCCATACTTTTGATACAATAAAAAAGCTTGTAGACGTCCTTTATTGAAGACCTCAACCAAATATATGAACAGAGAACGTATGGTTCCAGTTAGTTGTAGTAGGCAACCAGCAATGGCCTCCTCCTGTCAAAATAGCCGCCACGAAAGGCCATCATACTTATGATACTTAGGTACCCAAAATTATCCACATATTAACCACTTTGATATATTACCTTTCCAGGTTTCGTTTCTACGTGTACTCGGCGTACGTGGAGCGCCGGACGGTGGCTGCCGTGCGCATCATCGCGGCGACCAAGACCCGCGGAGCTGACAGCGTCCAGTGCCGCATATGGCTGGCTGACAACCGCACACTCACCCTGAAAGCTAAAGTCAAGGTAAGGCCGTCTACTGAGTATTGTAAAATATTATTATTACTCAAAAGCCTGTGATGCCTCTTTCCACTTCACTCTATTTTTAATACTTACTGCCAAGAACCACTGCTCTTTTACTGCTCTTTGACAGAGTCTAGCTCAACCCGCCATCACCAACTGGGCCAGTGTATTGCAAAAGAAAGAAAAAAACTTTTTCACAAAAAAAAAAACTGCAAAGTGAAAAATAACTTTAATTTCGGAAGTCGGTGTCTTTGGGTCTGTATTTTAATTTTTTGCCACCGATTTCTGAAATTAAAGTTATTTTTCACTTACTTAGCAGTTTTTTTTTAAATATCGGTTGTTTTTTTTTGGAAAAAAGTTTTTTATTTTTCACTTTTCAGTGGGTCAGTTTGTAATTTATCTAAGTTAACTACAATAGCCTAATTAATGTCAACTGCTCATCATCTTTTACAAAATATTGCTTATTCCGATGCAGGGATGCTAATTGTTGCGGAGTTCTCCTAGTAAGAACCAGGAGTACTGGAGCTCCATGGTGAAGTCATCATCACCATTATGCATTTTGACGAGCATAAATGACTTAGCAACCATAATTAAAGTAATCGAAATCGCAACCCGTGAAATTCTTATTATTGAGTAGTTCCGATGGCCATATTATGTGGTCTTCATCATCAGTTCCACTTCACCAAATGGTGCTTTTTGAGAGCAAATTGCACAAGTTACTATATAAAATACCCAAGAGTCTATAGGTGTGCCTTTAAAATTTGAGAGTTTCCCTGTTTCATGGGATCTCCTCATCAGATTCTGACTTGGTGATAATGGGACCACCTCGAGAATTTGCCACCCTTCGGGTACGGAACCTAAAAACTTAGCCTAACGCCTTTCTACTAGAGCTAAGCTAAGCTACGCTATGAATATCAAGCTACCATATTGGTTGCTATAATACAATCCAACGTTTGTTACGTCATTTCCACCTAGTAAGTATAAGCAATGTGCCTCTAAAATCTATTCCTGTCTACAGAAGCCAAATAAATACTCTCAACTCTCTACCAGACCGGGGTCAAGGTAAAACTTGTAAATTACCCCAATTTCACAGAAAGTCTGAATAGCGGAGATCGTTGCGGTTTAGAAAAGATTTAGCGATAAGAATTCAAAAGGTAGGTATGCTTTGACAGTTCGACCGCGCGGAACGGATAAATGAGAGTCGATTAGCCAAAAGGTTTCTGAAGGAAATGAGATTGTGTTATGTCAGCTATAGTATTTCCGCAATTTATTAACTTAGTATAATTTCCGTTTTAACACTGTGGATGAGACAGCGAGAGTGAGCATTTCAAATCAAGGTAATGCTAGTTTTATTGCTTTTAAATTAATTATTAACGACGATTATTGGTTTCTATTAATTTTTTTTTTTTTTTAAATCTAATGCTGTAGGTAATTTTTGCCGACTTTTTCGTTTTTATTGTAGTCTCAGCGGAAACTTGTAAAGTTCTAAATGGACTTCAATTTCATATTTTTTAAGAACCCTGTAAAAAGTAACCAGTACCGAACAGAAAAAAAAATTGAAATGAAATGAAATTGATGAACTTTAAGTGTCGTTCTGAATTCGGTAAATGTTCTTGTTTTTCTAAAGCTCTGTCATTTTTATGGATTTTTTATAGCTTTCATAATGACGGTTAGGAAATAAAAATTTTAAAGCTCACGCAGTGAAAATGCTTTATTACAGACGGTATTTTTATTTCAAAAGTATAAAGTTTTTGAAATGTATCAAATCAATGCAGTGTCCTCTTTTTCGTATCTACCTACTGAGCTTTAAGGCTCCTTCAAACAGGCAGGATTCGTATGGCGTGTGGAGCCTGTTTATAGGAGCCTTTATGAACAAGAATAAAGTTTAAAAAACTGTAACCCGACTACGGAAAAATAAAATTGATCTAAAAAGTTCAAAATATTTGTTTACTTAAACAATAATGACATAGGTATATACATATTTGTAATGTGCTCGTCAAGACCTTTCTTTTATTACCAAACATGTCATGATTATCTCAATTTAATTTTTTTCTAAGTCAGAAATTTACGTGTAAAGTCCACCATATTAAATATAGGAAGAATGTATGTAGCCTATGTCACCCGGACCATTATTACGAATCTATCGATACCTCATTCATCAAAATCCGTTCAGTAATTTAGGCGCTACGGTGGAACACACGTAAATACATACTTATATACATACTTACATACTTAAATAGACTGCTAAAATCATAACCCTTCCTTTTTGGATTGCCGTAGTCGGGAAAAAATATATACTTATATACATACTTACGTACATACATAGACTGCTAAAATCATAACCCTTCCTTTTGGCTTTGCCGTAGTCGGGTAAAAAGAAAACAATATTATTATTAAGGCTGCAGTCTTGCAAAATTCAATCGCGGGGAATTATTTGCGCTTCTTTGTATTTTTTTTTAAACAAAAGTAATGAAATAACATGAAATATTATTATAGCACGTGCATAACCATAATATAAGTAATAGCTGGTTATTTTTTTTAAGTTCATCTGGGTGGATTATGTTAGGTAAATCAAGCGTTAAATACAGCTCTTTCGCGCCAACAACATTTCGAGTTAGGTTTGTGCGCTTACATTGGGCAATACAAATTTTATTTAGAAAATCTGTTCAGGACATAATTGTTCCCAAATTCTCGTCATAAAAATGCGCTAATTACTTTTTTCCAATTATCTTTAATTTTCTTAATTCGGATGCCGAAATATCTTCGAAATTCCCTGTTTTTATCACTTAATAAACGGTTTGTTTCATAATAACAATGCATCGTATGCATGTAAAATTAAGTTGGTTTAATGCCAAGAGTTCAATAAAGCAAACGCTAAAAAAAATTGCATCTAAATCATCTTACTTTAACAGTAATAATAATTTCAAAAGACCTCCAAAACGCTCGGAGCGTTTTGGAGGTCTTTTGAGATTAAGGAATTTCCCTCGCAATTCTTGTTCATAAACTCTGTTTTGGAGGTCTTTTGAGATTATTATTACTGTTAGAGTAAAATGATTTAGATGCTATTTTTTTCAGTATTTGCTTTATTGAACTCTTGGCATTGAACAAACCAAATTTTACATGCATACGATGCACTGTTATTATGAAACAGACCGTTTATTAAGTGATAAAAACAGAGAATTTCGATGACATTGCGGCATCCGAATTAAGAAAATTAAAGATAATTTGAAAAAAGTAATTAGCGCATTTTTATGACGAGAATTTGGGAACAATTATGTCCTGAACAGATTTTCTAAATAAAATTTGTATTGCCCAATGTAAGCGCACAAACCTAACTCGAAATGTTGTTGGCGCGAAAGAGCTGTATTTAACGCTTGATTTACCTAACATAATCCACCCAGATGAACTAAAAAAAAAATAACCAGCTATTACTTAAATTGTGGTTATTCACGTGCTATAATAATATTTCATGTTATTTCATTACTTTTGTTTAAAAAAAAAATACAAAGTTGCGCAAATAATTCGTCGCGAGTGAATTTTGCAAGACTGCAGCCTTAAGTGTTATTGAGTTTTTCTATCAGGAATTTCTCAGTAGGAGCACGGAGTCTGGATGTGTGCCCGGTGGCTGGCAATAGGCTCGCCCCCTATTACATGGGACTAAAACTTATGTGGCCAAAATGTGAGTGCACTAAGGTACACCTCATGCCTGACCCTTCGGGGATCACAGGCGTCATGTTATATTTATGTTAATTTCGAGCATTTTCCAAAGAAAATACTCACATTAGTTAACATTATGCCGCAATAAATAGGTAGTTCGAAGATGTTTCCAAGATCCATGACACCTTAACTTTTTTGAACGGCAAATGTCCGCAGTTCCGTATGCCATCAAATCCAATCCGATTCCAACTAAAGTGCCGGTCGATAAAACATCAGAAATCTATTTCCACTGGGAAAGACACATGTGTGCACAATTGGTAAAAAGCTGATGTTGATGAGCTCATCTAAAAAAAAGGTTTTTTATCATTTTCGTAATTTATTACACGGCCGTGGCTGCTACGTATATGTGGCATTTTTATGTCTTTTCAACACATTATGTCTTTATAACCAATCATACTTTGAATTTGAAACAACTGAACCAGATGAGGTGTGTCTCTGACTGAAGTCAATTTCACAGATTGCCATGGTAAAATTAAACATATAGGTACACACGGCTACACATCAAGGTATACATTTCCAGTTTACACTGACCTCTCATTGTAAGGAAATCCTATACAATACGAGATCAGCTTATACTGGAAATGTATAGCTTGATCTGTAGCCGTGCGTACATAAACATATCTTCTTAATATATACATATAATTCTTCTCTACGTGTGTTTGTCACCTAACTCCTCCTAAACGGCTGGACCGATTTCGATGAAATTTTGTGTGTATATTTCAATGGGTTCCTGGGTGGTTTGAAAACACGACGACGACGACGGAGACGATAGAATCATTTCCAGGCGTTAAACACACGTAAATGCTAGTAAATGCTAATTCCGCGTAAATGCTACTGAATAGGTACTAGCCTTTACGTGTGTTTAACGCCTGGAAATAGCTAACTCTAGGTATTCGTCTCCGCCTGAGGGGACGTACTGAATTAGCATTTCTATATACGCGACCCGGTATGTGGCGCTGCAGTCGGGTTCTAGGGTAGTTCAGAAAGGACGTCTGTCGGGTCTGCTAGTATATACATAGTCATACATACTGTTTGATCTTTTACGTCCTTATTTCCTAGTAGGACTTTGCTGAAAGTGAAACACTGTATTGAGCGTCTTGGAGGATTCGAAATTACTAAGAGAGGCAATATTTCAATGCACCCTGGGTAGTCAGCCGCGCTACCAGCAAACAACCTATTCTCACTTATACAGGGTCAAATTAAATTAGTTAGCTAAACTCGCGCAGACGTGATGTGTCGATATCGATATGTAAACATGACAAAATAAACAACAACAACAAACAACAACTTTTATCATTGTGTTTTTAGTTTCAGTTTGTGATCTTCCTGTGCGAGTCACAATAAATACTTTTTCGTTCTTTCTTTCTTTCTAAATATAAAAAAGATTTGATTTTTTTTTTGGATTCAATGACCGCTAGTAGTGTTGTTACTTGAAGTGTGAGTTGATAAAATCTGTTTTATCGTATTGGGATATCGATACCTATCACTTCTGTGAAGTTTACACAAAAAAAAAAAACTGTTTTTATCACTACCGACGATTGATGACCCAAAAAAACCATCAACAAATAAATTTATTTTTTGTTTTATAATGTTTAGATATCCATACCCATCACGTTTGCGGAGTTTCCCTAGCTAATTTCATTTGACCCTGTATAGAAAACCATTGCTTTACGTAAAAACCGACTTTTCTCTCAACAACTTCACGAGTACGAACCGATCGTACATGCAGCGTTCTGTCTTTTGATTAAAAAACACTTAATTTTGTGTACGTTTTCTCTAATTTGCAGGCCATCCGTGAGAACTGGAATTTAAAATACAGTGCGACATACGTGCTGTGCCTCCTGCGTGGCTCCGGCGTGAAGCCTCAGGATACTGTGGGGGCTTCCGTGGCGGTGGTAGCCACCAGCAAGCCCAACAACCCGCCCACCAACCTGCTGGTTGTCCTCGATACGGAACCAAAGGCTGGAATTGAGGTACTAGCGACATAAAATACGATGGGTACACCTAGTAGTGTTCCACGAATTAAACTTCACAGATTAGCACCACATCATTTTGCTCGATACGAAATGAATTGACAAGAAATAGAAGCAGCGGTAGCAGCTCGATTTGAAACCACTTTGAAATACTAAGAAGGCCAAAAGTATAAATCCAGGCAAAGGTGTTGATACTTAACTGCTTACTGCTTTCGTAGCACCATCCTCAGCAATCGTAGTGTTTCGGTGTTAAGAAAAACGACCAAGTGCGTGTCGGACCACGCACATTGAAGGGTTCCGTAGTTGAGAAGACTATCCCAAAAACGAACATTGTAATTCCAAAAAAAAAAATTATGATTAAATTACAAATTTACAATTTTTGGACTTTTTCCTTTACTTTCCTGATGATTCTAGCACAACGGGAAGTACCTTATAGGTTTTGATTTACTTGCGAGTATCAAAATATGTCGCATAATTAAATAGCCGTACTTTTTTATTGCGTTGACTAAGAAGCTTGATTTTTTTAGAACTTCAAGGGAATAGAGACTTACGTATTTGATATTAATTTCAACTTGATACCTCTACTCGTTCCTGAGAAAAATGGTCGGACAGACTGACAGACAGACATATAGACAGACGTACCACGAAGTGATCCTACTACGGTTCCCTTTTTCCTTTCTCAAAAGAAAAAAATGGAACCCTTATAGGATCACTCTCTAGGACGTCTCTCTGTCGTACCTCAGTACGGACCACTAAAAACTACTTCGATACGAAGTAGTAGAATATACGCGTTTAAGAGAATAAAACGAGCAAGCATTTTGCGTCCCACCTAATGGTGTAGGTAATGTGTTCAAATAAAACAAGTATAGAAAATAAAGCAATATATTCACACCCGTCGATAACACCCGTATTGAAATAGATAAGTATGTAGGTACCGTGTCCGCAAATTTATATCGAAATACTCTATGCGGGTGTTAGTTTAGTACCTACCCTTTTATCACAATTTGGACTTACTAGGAAGAGTGATTGACTTCAAAACAAAATGTTTTGAAGTCAATCACTCTTCCTAGTATCATCATCACATCACAATTTTTTTAGGGTTCCATAACTCAAAAGGAAAAAACGGAACCCTTATAGGATCACTTGTTTGTCCGTCTGTCTGTCTGTCAGTCTGTCAAGACCCTTTTTCTCAGGAACGCGTAGAGGTATCGAGTTGAATTTAATATCACATACGTAGGTCTGTGGCCCCTTGGAGTCCTAAACAAGTCAAGCTTCTAAGTCAATGCAATAAAAACATAAGGCCATTTATGCGATATATTTTGATACTCGCAAGTAAATCAAAACCTATAGGGTACTTCCCGTTGTTCTAGAATCATAAAATTTGTCATGAAGCAAGGTCGTACAACACAAATAAAGGAAAAAGTCCGAAAATTATTAATTTGTAATTCTATCACATAAAAAAAATGTTCAAGGCGGTCAGTCTGTCAAGACCCTTTTTCTCAAGGACGCGTGGAGATATCAAGTTTAAATTTATATTAAATAGGTAAATCTATGGTCTCTTAAAGTTCTAAAAAAATCAAGCTTCTAAGTCAACGCAATAAAAAAATACGGCCATTTTGCGACACATTTTGATACTCGCAACTGTCGCAAGTAAATCAAAACCTATAGGGTACTTCCCATTGATCTAGAATAATGAAATTTGATAAGAAGCAAGGTCTCCCAGCACAATTAGAGGAAAAAGTCCGAAAATTGTGAATTTGTAATTGTATGACATAATTTTTTTTTTTGGGATCCAATGTTATAAAAGTTTGTTTTTGGGATAAATTCTTTTCAACTACGGAACCCTTCATTGTGCGTGATCAGACACGCACTTGGCCGGTTTTTTTAAAGTTCCTACCCAATACTCATAAATAAGCGGTCAGTTCCGTAGTAATAATATTTTTACTATTGCATTTAAAATTACAATATTTTGTCAATCGTGCCGACACTTAACTTTTTTAAGTTCAAACCCAGAATATTAATTTTAATTCCATAATTGCAGGAGACCCTACATATCTGCGTAAAGCCATTTCACTACTCGTTCAACCGCGAGAAGTGGCTGGTGGAGTGGTTCGAGATCAACCGCCTGCTGGGGGCGAGTCACTTCTACATGTACAACGAGTCACTGAGCGCAACCGTCGCGTGCTTGCTCGACGACTACCGCAAGCAGGGGCTCGTCACCTTGCTGTCGTGGAAACTTCCTATCCTGTCTAAGGTTGAAATCAGGTAAACGTAACTTCATATATAATAGGAGTAAATAGACCCCCGTTTCACTACTCGTTCAACCCCGACGAGTAGCTGGTGGAGTGGTTCGCGAACACCCGCCCGTCGGGGGCGAGTCACTTCCACATGTACCTATAACTACAATAAGACGCTGAGCGCAAACGTCACGTGCTTGCTCGACGAATACCGCAAGCAGAGGCTCCTTGCTCTCGTGGAAATTTCCTATTCTGTCTAAAGTTGAAATCCGGTAAGACATCGTAACATAAGACATAATATCACCCAAATTTCGACAGTCAGTAGATGGGGGAGCCTACTGCTATCAACCGGGCAAAGAAGACTCAGGGCTGCTGCTAAGAAATTCGTAATAGGAAACCCAAAATAACCTGTGAATCCAAACCAAACCCCCATGCTCCAGTAATGTTATTAAACTGGCAAAGTTGAAGTGAACGTGAATCCACTCTAAGCATTAGTGGGTCATTTATTTCAGTTCGCATTATATGTGAACATTTTTATTATAGAATGAAAATTATTACAGAATACAGGTAGATTAATACATACTCGTAATTAAATCTTAAATTGTTTCTACTTACAGAACAGAGGGCCAGTTCGCAGCGT
The DNA here is from genome assembly GCA_905163495.3 of Cosmia trapezina. Taxonomy (NCBI): domain Eukaryota; kingdom Metazoa; phylum Arthropoda; class Insecta; order Lepidoptera; family Noctuidae; genus Cosmia; species Cosmia trapezina. Next base: position 12,256,845 of record LR991030.1, read on the forward strand.
TCAACGACTGTCTATACAGGTCGATGTCGCGAACGGGCTGGCTGCTCGTCATTGATGTCGACGAAGTAGTATTCCCGCGGAGGGAACGCACCCTACCTGCCTTACTGACGGCGCTGCGGGCGTCCTACAATCCGCCCTCGAAGGCACCGTCCGCGTTCCTGTTTCGGAACGCGTTCTTTTATACTAGTTGGGAGGTAAGATTTCTTTTAGGTTTCTGAAACCAAAAGCCTTCTTTCTGTATGTCTGCCTATCACAAGGCGTAAACTATGTTTTGGTGAAAATTGGTCAAACTGTTGTTTTGGTGGTACTGGTGGCAAACCTCAGTGCGCAAGTCCAACTCGCACTTGGTCGGTTTTTAGTATCAATGTGGATTGCAATAAGAGTAGGGGAAGACCAAAAAACAGATGGACTGATAGTAATAAAGGGGCATCCAATAGTTTAGGTACTGATGTCACCATAACAGAAGCTAAAGTAAACGTTAAGAATATTGTATTTATAAAAATTTTCAAAGAAATAAATCAAGACCATTAATTTTCAGGATGACCCAGAGGCTAAGTTTCCTTTACTAACAGCGAGCAAAACGCGAAGATGGACGACACCGCACGCGCTCAAGAACCGCAGCAAATACGCACTGCGACCGCGCGATGCCGTGGAGCTCGGCAACCATTTTGTATGGGAACTCGCGCCGGGAGCCAGCTCCGTGGGAGTCAACAATGACAGAGCCTTACTGCACCATTATCGGGTAAATGCCAGGATTCTTTAGGTCCCGTTCGTGGTATGCTCTGAGTAACTTCTTTCATCTGTTTTCTGCAGTCGCTGTCTCAAGATGCGTGATGTCACTTGAGCGTGTAGCAGGCCACGGTTAATCGTTTTGGCTTTGCCTCTGTATTCCTGGTGTGGCGATGTCTCTGAACTAACTTTCTGTCATTGCAACTATTAAATGTTACCTTTTGTGGTAACACTGAGCATAATTTGTATAGAATCAAGTTCTTCAACTTTACAGATGTCGTGTGTCGATACTCTCTCTCTCTCTCTCTCTCTCAACTGTAGGTACTACTGTAAACTTTTTGGGTTTTCTTTTTAACTTATAATATAAAATTTAATTCACAGCTCGCATGCGAATTTGGCGGCGTGAACTGCCTAAAAGTGCCATCAACAATCGACCGGACAGCACATCGTTGGAAAGACGAACTACAGCAGCGTGTGACCGCGCAGCGCAAGCGCATCGCCACCGCCTGCCCCACGTAAACACCAAACTAATATAAATCATGGAGTTAACACGAGTGTCACCGCCTGTGTGGACTGTAAGAGCTTCGTGTTCTTGCAAGTGCAGCCATGGAACGGAATTATGTGTTAGTCTTTGTAGTACGCAAAATAAGTACGCGCATTGACGTGGAGTTGCGGACACCAGCCTGCATTACTTATTACCTAGTCTTCGACGACTAAGTCTAACCGAACTCTGAAATAAGGATTAGCAAATTTTTGTTTTTTGTGCCTATACTCCTCGTGAACCATTGTGTAGTTCTGAATTCCGTAGTGGAAATAAGTTACTGCCTGAACAAAACGTTCCGGACCGAACTTTGGATAATGTGACAAAATCGTGTCATCGTTTAATTCTATCTCAACTAAACAGCAATCAAATACCCACCGTGTCTAATAAGTCAAGACTCGCGTGAAGGCTAACCGATCGGATAAACTGACTGAGAGTTTTAAATTATTGTGGTCGTCATGTATTCTTTTATTTTTTTAGAGCTAGTCATTTATTTGTCTCTTTAATTAAAGTAAAATTACTGTTTATTTTTATACCAACTATAGTGAATTTTTCTTTGAAAACATTGTCACTTACTTTAAAGTTGGCTCAGTCGATGAAATCAGTACTGTTAAACTTTCGGCCAAACACCTATGTTGTGGAACAGCGAAATTTTAGACAATAGATAAATAATGACATATCTATTCATTCATCTTCTTGCAGATAATTGAAACTATCCAAAACACTGATCGTACAATATTTTCTACGTTTTTATTTTTGTTGTTTCAAAATGGATGTTTATATTTTTTTACTCTTGTTTTTACCCGAAAATATGTATGTATGCGTATGAAAATACTTATATTTTAGCAATGCCAAAATTTTAGACTTTACAATGAGTTAACATGTTATCTTTTCTTAAGAAAGTGTCCTGTCTTAGAAGAACCACAGCAGTAAGTTCCCCTTTCTCTGTTTTTTCATCATTGTCTGCTTCTCGAGTAACTATTTTTTTTTGTTGGCTATGCTCATGAAGCATTCATACTCTCCCAACGTCAATGCACGCACGCGATTAGCCGTGTCAAGCTCAAAGAGCGGGGCTTGAGAGACGCGTGGATCTGGATGGTGATAGGACTCTGCGTCTTACACATTTGCGTGGTACTTACATTGCTACACATATTATTGTTCGTTAGTCAACACTGTTTTTTGTATGAAAACAGGCGGACATTAGATGACTGTAATTATGTTTGTTTGTCACCTGGAACATAGCGCACATATCCGACACGACAAAGTTAATGTACACTTTCTCGATAACAAGTTTCCGATAGTTATACTAACGTATATCCCATTTGGTCGAAACGCATGTGACTAAAAGAGTGATGAATATACATGTTGATGGATGGAGAGGGAGAGCAAGGCCAAAGAAAAGATGGATGGATTTTGTGAGGAATGATGAAAGAGAAGGGAGCGTGACGCTTGACGGGGAGAATGGAAAGACGATGATATCCCATTTGGTCAGTTTAAATAATAATTATATACTCATTTAAAATTAAATTAAATTAAAATTCATTTGTTTTGGAACCAGTCTATATGCATACATGTGAAATTAAAAATATTAGATATATTAAGAATTAATTAAAACATTACGATTAGATAAACATTACAAAAGTCATCAATAAAAACATTATAAATTACAATTTTACAATAAAAAAAAAGATTGAATACACTATTATGTTGGATCTTAGTCTAAATTTAGGTTTGAATCCGGAGTGCCCAATATGCAGCCTGGTCCAGTACCGCATTATTAGACAATCCAGATCCAGATCCATCCTCCATTTCTGCCTCGTATAAAACCTTGAAAAATTACAAATTAACATATTTTGAAATTTTTCGGTTTAATCTATGTAGATAAAATAAGTTTTACTCAGCTTTAGTTCCGTAACAAAATGAAGAGTAACCTATTTTATCGGAATACAACATTATTTTTGTTTTGCGCCAAAACATTCAGATTAAGCCCAAGAAAGTATGAAGGCTGAATGATGTCCACTGTCGAAATTAAATATTGATTTCCTATTATTTCCTGGCCGTACGGCCCCCGCTACCCATTTTTTTTTACATTTGTGAAATAAATTTTACGTTTTCAAGGAGTTGAGAAAATTTTATTGAAGGTTCTTGAGTTTAATATTGTACGTATTTTATTTCTAAAAGTTTTTGAAGTAAGGATGGTTACTGTGGATTTTTTGAATGTTTGATCTGTCTTAGGCGTCCTACTCATTATGTAAAACTATTTGAGCTGACTTTGTAATAGAATGCAATAAATATACAATTTATAATACTGTAATTATTGGAATTTAATTTATGATGTAGGCAACATAACTCATGTGTAATTTGTTGTACGGCCTCATAGTATTCTATAATGCCCCAAAAAAGGAAGCGATAACATTATTATCATAAAACCCATAATAATTACGATGGACCACTTCAATTAAGTTACATTCAAATAATTTTAATAAACCAAGTACAATTGTATAATTTTAATCTATTTAAATGATTAAATTAATGTATTTGTAATGTTTATAGACGAAAGATTGTGCCATTCTGGTGTTGTATCGATCTATCGATAACTTGCTCAATGTTTAAACAACATAATCAGTATTAATGATAGCAGTCGTTCGATAGTAGGTAATCGATATCCACATACACATCACCTTTGTGCAGATTCACCATTCAATTTAATTTGACCTCGTGTATAAATCTACATACAGGCTGTATCAGAAAGGTGTGGGTACAGACCGTCAAACTGAACAACTTTCTCCATGGGACCAACATCGTAATCGAGAAAAAAATATCAGCTGTCCCGTACAAAACTTCAATAACTACTCGACCCAAATGTATGGGACGCCTCATATTTTTTTCTCGATTACGATGTTGGTCCCATGGAGAAAATTGTTCAGTTTGATGGTCTGTAATCCTTAAATTTGACCCTACATTCAGAACACCATTGCAACATGAATAAATATGTACTATCACTACTTTACTCAGATGATTCAGAATTATTAGATTAAATCGGGCAGAAAGTGTTGAAACATTGCGAGTTTCAGACTGAAATGGGCAGCAGAATGATGATGATTATGTATTGCGTCCGTATAAAACATCAGATTCGAGAAATCATTAGGGAATCAATTAAAAATAACCGGAAACACAACAATATAATACTTAGGTATTACATTACCTACATAATTATAATCCTAAGCTTTGAAAAAATTGTAAATAGTATTTCCAGTAGCATGATCACCTCCAATGCAGAAAATAATTCCCTCTGTTATATAATTTTAGCAGAAGCATTTTTTTTTTGTTAAAATGCAATGTGAATTCATGAAAATAAGGTATTATTTAGGTACGTACAGTCGAACGAGCTATTTAGTATACATGTAAAAATATTCATATTTACACTACACCACTAATATTCATTTTTATTGTGTGCATAATTACTGTTTGATGATGAATAACTTTTTGACTACTCAGCACACTCACAGCATTGTTATAAGTAGTTGCAAGTTAGCTGTATACCAAATACAATACGGCCGATGAATTATGGCCGACCCGAACTTTGCGCAGAAGGCTGCGCAAAAATTTTTTTTAGGAACCAAACGATTTTAGTGAGAGAACATGCGTGAACGTTCGGAGAGCCTATATTCAGACCAGTCATGATTCGTCAGCCGCATTGTAACTTGCTCGACTGTACCATCGCGGACATTTGCGGTGAACGACTTTTGAACCTTATTACCATAGTAATGAGGTGGTACCTACCTAATAATTAGTTTCAACATAATTTGAATGGCGTTGCTATCTTCGGCGAAGGATTAAAGTTTAGTAAATTTATTCAAGTAACTGTACATAATATTGTGTAATCGCCATGTAAATATTGTACTTAACCATACAATTAAGTGCATTTGTCTATGTTAGGTAATTATTTTGTACTATGAAATGTTGTTTAGCTCATACATCACGTTATGTTTGCTACTTGTGACTACACTGCTTTTACGGCATTCTTTTTAACCGTTGCCCTAATTAATTAATTATTTTTGATATGATTGTGTAATGTGTATCTACCTTTATTTTGGTTTTTAAAAAACTCGATGCTGTGATCATTAACGTATTCACGACAATTTATCAATATTTTCATAAAAATTGTTTACTATTAAGATTTTTTGTTTACTATGTAACAAAACTGACTGTAACTTATGTATTTAGCGGACGTGTTGCCGTCAAATGTACCTATTTTAGAATTATTATGATTATTCCATCTCATAATGTAGGTATGTAGTTGCGTATGCAAGTGAATTCGTAGAAAAGGGCACAAGTCACACTTAATTATGAATGTAATGTCAAAACTGAGTGGACATATACGCTACAAGAAATCGTTACGATCAGACTGTACAGTTCGAACGGTACAGTTTATCGTACATGGCATACAAGCCATATACGCTACGAGAAATCGTTACGATCAGACGGTACAATAAACGGTGCCGACGCTCCTGATTTCTTCGAATCAGCGATCTTCCTACGCTCTTTTTTCTAAGTAGACCGAATGTTGTTTATTTTTTTTACGACAGCATCTTTGTCAGCACTAGGGTCTACTATTTTCAATTTTTCAATTAGTTTATTGTACGCTGAAAGTTTTAAATCGCGATTGTGACACTCTTTGCCTTTAGTATTCCAAAGACAAGGTTCACTGCGATATAGCTCAATAAATTGTTCTAGCCATTCGCGATTAATTTGAGACGCCATCTCCATGACGCGTGCGCACATCCATCCGAACTGCGAGTGACAACAAAACTGAACACAAAAACTGACAAGCGCATGTACACGTTACGAATGTTACGATCAGTCGGCACAGTTCGTCCGATTCCGATTAATCAATTGAAATTTTCATACTGTTCCGTTCGACTGCACAGTCTTAAAAAATCGGACGAAACTGTACAGTTTTATAACATACATGTAGCGATTTATCGAACTGTACCGTCTGATCGTAACGATTTCTCGTAGCGTATATGTCCACCATAACAGTATGAATAAATGTTTGTTTCCACTGAAATGGAACTAGTCCTCGGTTCAAAGACAGTAAGTAGCTTCTCCTTATTTTGTAAAATGACAAGTTCAGGCTAGGACGTTGTGCCCTTTACACTAAACGGTACATTACAAGTGCACAATTAGCGTGCTATCCGGATATCCCATAGTACCTATATTATGTGGAATACTCACGAGTAAACATCGCGTATCTGGATAAATCGGATATTATTTCGTTTTATTATTTTACGTGTCTTCCCTATTGATTTCACACACATCCTCTCTATAAATCAGATATTATGCTGTTTGCAATGTGCGAACTGTCCTTTCCATGGCGTCTAAAATTATTTTCAAGTTAATTTCAGTACCTACCTAATTAGCATTCTGCAAAGCTACACTTACTTATAATTTTTCCATCCCATTATTCTGAAACATATCAAAGTACATGAAATCGAACTGCTTTATTTTTGATTATTTTATTTTATAAACGTATTTTTAATAATAATCTACTGTGCACAATATTTTTAAAACAATTCGTGAAAGGGCTGTATGGATAAAACCTGGACTTAAGCATTATTTGTATTTATTATTGCAAATTCTATTCTAATTATAATCGACATTAGAAATATAAAATGAACGCACTTTTTTCGCTAACAGGTTTTACTGAAATAGCAAACTACGACATTTCAACCTATTTCACATTTTTTGTCAGGAATTAACGTTAGATGGTAAAATTATGGAGATCACATAGTTATCTGCCTCCAGAGCATACGTACCCTATTATGTACAGACTCCAGCAGGTCCAGCCACCCGAAATTGTCAAATTTTCCCAATCAACCTTGAACCTAATACTTTGGCACTAAAGATGAAAATCTATTAAAGTAATTTGACTGATTGTAGAAGCTTGATGTGCTGGCATCTGTACAATCAATAGATTTTTGTAAATACCTAGATAATTGCTTCATTTATGTTGCAATAAATTACCAGTGTTGTGTCATCGCGCTTCTCTTAATTTTTTTTCTATGCAGTCCGCCAGTGAGAGTGACCCGTGCTTTAAGTCCTGTAGTCCCCTTAATAAAAGCGCGCTATTGAATTTTCAACGCTCGGCTCAGAATCGAAAGTTGAAAATCCAACAGCGCGCTTTTATTTTGAAAGACGGGCATTATGTCAATAAAGGCTGTGTGTAAATAGACACGGCGGAGTGTAGAAAAGACTCTAGATAGGCAATTTAAATTATAATTCTTGTAATGTGTATCACCAATAGAAAACCCAGCGTGTCTTGGCTTTTGATTGAGGATACTTGTGGAGGCAAAAATGTCTAATTCAGAATATATTCATGAAATTCTCAAATTTGCCGGGTGCCAAAATATACTGGGCCCTTTATTTCAAGCACAAGTTAATTATTTTTTAAGTTATAATCTTAGCCAAAGCTAAACAGCGTTTGATAGACAACTGGTAACAATTTTAGTGGCAAAAAGGATATTTTGTGTCTATATTTTATCTGTGATGTCTATTTTAGAGGTGTGGAGCTGTATTTGTTCAAAGGAGAAAGTGATTTGTTAGTCGAATGTTGAAATGGTCTTTTTTATTAAAGTAAAAGAATATTGACATTGATGTGTGTTTTTATTATTGAAAATGCTGATTTTACGTTACACGGCTTTCTGAATCCGACGATTCGCCATTTTCATGACCCAATTTGTTTGTATAGGTGTTGGAGGTCTGTTGAGTCTCAGTGAGCCTATATTCCGGCCACAGAGAGAATGCGTTTCTGAATAGCAGGCTATTGGACATGATTAGGATGTAAACATAACATAAAATCACGCCTTGTTTCCCCGAAAGGTTGGTTAGCGGTGTATCTATAGTACACCCACATTTCGCCGGAATCCCATATAATATGAGGCGAGCCTATTAAATTCGAGAAAAACTCTCCGCTCCTTCTGTGTGGCTCCTGAATACCATGTATTCCCGTTGTCCCCGTTAACCATGTCCCCGTCAAGGGGACAACGAGACGATATTTATTTCCTTACATTTGTCCCCTTTACGAAGATACGCCAACGGGGACAGCGGGCATTCTCAATATTACGTGTGTCATTGTCCCTTTTGCTGCAATGTAATCAAGTTCAAGTTTGTCACGCGATCAAATTCTTGCCTTATTATTTTATGTGATTAGAACTGAAGTCGATTCGGCACAATATTATTGTGGAGAATCTTGACCAAGACTGTGAGTGCCATCTGTCGATTGGGCAACGCAAACGTTCGGAGCTTTGGCAAAGAGTTACAACTTATTACTTGATGTGATAGTGTTCTTAAAGATGGCGTGATTCTTTTCAATCAATCGTAATTTCCTTTTTAGTTTTTAATATTAATATTCCTGCCCGTATAGTGGGTACCTACCTACCAAATTTTTTCAAGATCAGTACGACCAATTGCAATGCTTAAAATCGTATTTACCTACGTTCTGCAGCTAACTTAGGGTCAATCTAGAGAGCAGTGGTCCTAAAATGTTTGAAAATAAATACAAAAAAGAAATAAAATTCTATTACAAGCCCGTCGCATTGTTTCCACCCTCCCACTGCAACTCCTGTAAACCAGAATCTACAGTACCTACTTAGCCACCACCAGAAAAGCGCACATTTTGTCTGATTATGATAGGTAATTTAATTTATGTATTTTTAAATTGTTTTTGGAATAAACATTTTCTTGGTTGGTTTCAGGTTGATTTTTATTCAACCAAAATAACAATTTAAAAAAATCTCACCGTGAAAACTTAGAAGTGAGCTGTCAATCGTGGAATGACAGTTCACTTTAAGCTTACATCGCTATAAATTTTCCACGGTGGGATTTTTGCAGATTAAATCGGATAGAATTACCGGCACGAGTCGTGAGCACAGATTCCACCTTAATTTTAACTGCCCTCGTCAGCGTGCTCTTGTATTCTGTTTTCTATTTCTATCTAAATATATTGATTTCATTGCTGCCGCCCATGCTGAAATCGTAAAACGGTCACAAACTGACAATATATTATGAATTGTCAGTTTGTGACCATTTTACGATTTCAAATATTATTCATAATATTATCCTATTATGATTCTGCCAAAGTGGCTGTTTTAGCCCCCCTGCCGTGATAGGAAATAAGATTCCTTAGTACGGTCAGCAACATAAGTCGATTAACACTGCTACTTTTACACATCATGTAAATTAATACAAAATGATTTGACTATCTCCTTTTTCCTAAAATACCTCAGAGTCTAGTAGATCTTTAAATTATATTAGGTATTTCTGTTTCGATTTAAATTAAATATCTTGCTCAATAATTAAGATTAAAAAAAACTGAATGTTAATCGACTTTTGTTGCTGACTGTACCACGTTTAAGAGTATAGTTTGTGCTCACGACCTGTGCCGGCAAATAAACCGATATATTTCGTAAAAATCTCAGTAGGTACCTACCTAACCTACCTAATTAGCTAGTTTACGCAAATAATTTTATTCGCTGCATGGGCACTTAATTTTTAATGTAGATAGTCATATTAAGTAATCACTGTGACCCTTTCACAGTTTTCATTGGTAAGTTGATAGCTAAGCATAAACAAAGCTGAAGTCCTTCGTTAATTTATAATTTAGCTTGGGGTCTATAATTTATACTTCAGCGGAGTTACAAATCACAGGAGATAAGGTGCTGGCTGTGTGCAGCGGCCCGACATATGACTAATGACCACAATTAACTCGGAGGATCGGGTCGCGACCACAACCAATGTTGATTTTTTTCAACTTTGTTTCCTGGTAGTGTCCATTTAGAATTTTTCTCATTGATTTTCAGTGCATCTATATATATAAAATTCAAAGTCCTGACTGACTGATTGATTGACTGACTGACTGACTGACTGATATATCAACGCACAGCCGAAACCGCTGAACCTAGAGACTTGAAAATTTGCACATAGATACCTTATAGAGTGTAGGCATCCACTAAGGAAGGATTTTTGGAAATTCCATCCCTAAAGGGGTAAAATAAGGGATGGAAGTTTGTATGAAAAATCTTATTCCTTGAGTTAATAGACTTGAAACTTGGCATGAATATTTATCTACATAAATTATAAAGATTGTCAGTTTTAGTTTTCCTAAACTACCCCCTCAAGAGGGATTGGGGGGTGTCAAAGTTTGTATGGAGGAATTTTAACGCGCGGTCCGATTAACTCGAAACTTAGCATTTATACTTAAGACCAAAAATTAAGAATAACGTGTATTAGGTGTGTGTGTGGGTTTTTCGAAAATCTACCCCTAAGGGGGTGATAAGGGGTTGTCAACTTTACAGGGCAGGTTTTACTGCGGGGATTGATTAACTCGAAAATTGGTGTAAATAATCTTTCAGTGAAGTTATATGCCATCCCTGTGGGGGTGAAAACAGGGAATATAGTTTAATATGAAAAATCTTTTTCATTTACTTGGCAAAAATACTTGCATAAGCAAGTAATAAAGTTTGCAGAGGGAAGGGTTGAGGGGAAGTGGAGGGCATGGTAAGGAGGGAAGTGTGGTAAGAGGGAGGGGGCAGGGGTGGTGAGGAGGGACAGGGGAGGATGATGGAGGGAGGGGGAGAGGTATAGGAGGGCGCAGTGAGGGGGAGGGTGTGAAGAAGGGAAGAGAGGGAGGGCAGGAGTTGGTGATGATAGACGGGAGGGAAAATCGGTTGGGGTGGTATGAGAGAGGGTGAGAGGGTGAAGGGCAGGTTAGCGGGAAAGAGATGTGGTGAGAGGCGTGAGAAGGATGGAGAGGGTGAGAGCGGGTTGTGGTGAAGGGGATGATATGGGAGAAGTGAGAGTGGTTGGGAAGGGGAGGGGGTGAAAGGGGGAAGAGTGCCTTCACACCTTAAAGTTGCTTTTTATATAGCACTGATTCATTGAAGAAACCCAGCCCGACAGACATTACCGAAAAATAGAAAGCAAGAATCTCGGAACGGCACAAAAAACAGTAAACTCCAGTCGTGCGTCGGAGCTCACACACACCCTTTTTTTTGTTCATAAGAACGTGCAAATCAGAAGCTATGTTAATATATAAAAAGAAAGGTCCTGACTGACTGACTGACTGACTCATCAACGCCCAGCCCAAACCTTTGGACCTATAAAGGTGAAATTTTGCACAGAGGTTCCCTTTATAATGTTGACAAAGAATAAGGAAGGATTTTTGTTCCCGTGGGATATTTTCCGACATCCACGCGGGCGAAGCCGCGGGCAAAAGCTAGTCTGTATATAAATAAAAAGAGAAATCCTGAATGACTGATTCACTGACTCATCAACGCCCAGCCGAAACCCCTTACCTTGAAAGCTGAAATGCAAAGAGGTTCCCTTTGTAATGTAGACAAGGAATAAGGAAGGCTTTCCCGGTAGTAGGTACTTACGTTCCCGTGGGATATTTCCCGACATCCATGTGGGTGAAGCCGCGGGCAAAAGCTAGTTATGTACAATAACTAGAGAAACTTATTTTGATGTCATGGGTACTATTTACCATGTCTTGGTTGGTACAATTCAAACATGATAATTAAATACCGTGTTTTATCTGTTTTCGTAACTGGATTCTATCCTCTTTCTTATGAATGTCTGCTGAGAGAAAACTCATTTTTCAGTTTTTTTTAGCTAGCTACATTTGTCATCTCACAGTTAGTGTACCGTAGACAGATAATTCTACGAATGTTACTTGTGTACTTAAACTCAAACTCAAAGCATTAAAAAAATAACCATTGTAAATACTTTGAGTTTCACGCCTTCTTTCTTCTTTTTCTTTTTTTTCTTTCACTTCCCATCGGGGTACGCAGAAATTACAGAACGCCACCTACGATCCTTACTTATTCCTTTCGCACTCAAAGCATTTATTTCAAATAAACCAATTACTGGCACTTTTGAATTATCAAGGGGTCGGTCAGTCAGAAAGATGAAGCTAATAGTTGCCCTTTCCAAAGCGTAGTAGATACCTATGGAGAAGAGCCCGTTCTTCTCCTAAGAAACTCTACGGACACTCTTTTAAATCAAAATATGGTTACATCATTCATGTTGAATTTCGTCTCATTCAGGTGAAGTATGAATTTCATTAACAGTAACATTTTAACCAGTACCCCATGAAAAACGAGTCTATTTTAGCCAGTCTAAAACCTAGTTGAACTAATTGGTCCCTGTTCTAGTAATATAATGATGACTTTCACTTCTTTTACTAAAAAGATGTAATTTTGTTTTTAAAATAAATAATTAAGAATTCTCCTATGCAGTTCGTACAGTACAGGCAATTTTAACATTACACACTTCGCTAGTCCAAAGCGTCTGTACAGACGGCTAATTTGTGGAGCTGGGCAAGTTTAATCAAGCTGCGAAACGCCCAGCTGCAGCTACAGCTCTGTCAATAACAATTCTTTGTGAACTTAACCCGAAATTAAGGGACTTTGTTTACAGTATGAAAGTGCATACAATGCAATAACGTCGGAGCTAAAATGAGCTACGTTGAGTCCTCTATATAACATAATCATAATACTCGTAATATATTTTCGTTGTGGACATGTTTTCCATTTCGCACTATTACGGTGTGGTCTCCTTTACTGTGGACTAAATAATAATATATTTAGGGAGCAAAATAAGATGTTTGCACGTAGGTAATGTTGCGTATTTTCGTGGTTATCTTGGTAGTAGACCCCAGCGTATTACGAGATTTGGTCATTGTCCATACATGTATTGAATACGGTTTTTATTTCCTCGTATATACCTACAATATTTGTGACATTAACACTGTTTTTGCAGTAGGTAAGAGAATCTTATGTAATTCTTTCCACTTGTAGGTATGTGTTAGAATATAATATGCACCTACCTAAACTCGTAGTAATTTCCCACCTTATTCCTCAAATTGAATACTGTCTAATTTGATTTCACATGTTTCGATATATAAATCTGCATAGATAAGTTTAGCATGAAATATGAGAGGCTTAGTTGTCGCTACTATAGTAGGGTGGTGCTGATAAAACGATAAATGACACAAAAAAATAAAATTTCGTTTAAGTATTTATTTATTCATCTTATCTTATCTTCATTATTTTTTCTGCGATTACTTTTACTTCTAATTTGTAGGTTTTATTCATCTTATGTTAGTATTACATATAATAGGTTAGATATTAAGAATATAACACAATTTATGGCATATACTTATACAGGGTGAAATTGAATAGATGCGACAAAATTTAAGGGGGTGTTCTACGCATCAATATGAACAACTTTTACTATGGGACCAAACCTGAAATCGCGAAAAAAAAATCAGCTGTTCAGTACATTTTGACGAATTATGCGAACATTAAATGTACTGAACAGCTGATTTTTTTTTCGCGATTTCAGGTTTGGTCCCATAGTAAAAGTTGTTCATATTGATGCATAGAATACCCCCTTAAATTTTGTCGCATCTATTCAATTTCACCCTGTATATCTGTTATGCCATGTTCTGGAGTCACCTGGCAACAATACATGCACAGGTGCGCACAGGTGCCCCGTCAGGTGGCCTTTAGCAAAGCAACAACGCTCAGGAGACTGCTCGCATCCGACGCAGTAGTGATGCGGATCTTATATAAACCTTTCTAATTTTTTTTTGAAAATGTTACAGACTTAAATTAGGTACCTAGCTATCCCATGGTGGAATTACATAACATAAATTCTAATGTGAATTGCGTTCATTCGTTTCAATTTGATCTTTATAATAGTATTTAATGTATGTAGATTGCCGTGTCATTCAGCTCAGTGCCATGGTAAATAATATTTAAGTAGCTATAGAATTGTTGTTAAGGCTCGCATCCACCGACGCAGAGGCACGGCATAGAACATTTTCCTAAACATAACAAACCTTAAGAGTGTGTACATAGATCTTAAATTACAACCTCTATATGATCTTCTAGTGGGTACTATAATGATCATTGCAATCTGAGTTCTACCGTCTTCTAATTTAGGTGTGTTTTAATTTGTAAAGTTTAAATACTTAGCCGTTGCAGAGAGCAGTGGGTGCTGTTCCTAAAACTACTTCATGCCGTTGAAGAGCTTACTTCCGCTCGCTGAAGTGGCTATAATAAATACAGCTGGCGACTTAAGTCCTACGTATTCGAATAAAGACATTTACTCTTTGTAATTATTTCTCTTTATAAAATCTTATGTTTTTAGGGTTCCGTACGAAAATGGTAAAAAAGGAACCCTTATGGTGTGACTCAGTCTGTCTGTCTGTCACAGCTGGATATCTCAAGAACTACTGATGCTATCAACTTGAAATTTGGAAAAGTTTTAGATGACGTTTACCAAATTATTTTGCAAATAAGAAAGAAATAAAAATATTTATAGTTTTTTTGCAACAGGGACTGAAAGGGCGTCTTAAAAATTCAAAGTAGGACATGTGGGGTATCATATGTAAGAGCGCTGTTTGCACATTCTCAAACATTTTTTTTTCTTATTTTTAGGCCGCATAGTTTTCGACTTTTCATGAAAAATGTAAAAAAAATACCGTTCCCCCCTTATCTCCGAAGTTTGCAAAGAGAAAAATCTGAAATTATTCTATGTGATAGAAGTTTATGTAAAGATTACAGGAAAAATAAAACGATGTCTCTAAATAGCACACTTTTTCAGAAATAGGAACGGAACCCTCGGTGCGCGAGTCTGACTCGCTCTTGACCGGTTTTTTTCAAAGGTTGACGCATGGGGTACGTTTTTTATAGGTACGTACTGTATGGAGCATACCGTGTAAGTAGTTTGACTTTTTTAAAACCGTAACAGTTGAAATATTGCATATACATTTTATGCTAAACCCAAGTATTACGGTATACAGAATAAGAAACGTTGCTTCTTCAAGAGTTTTGAGACATTGAAGGTCAGGTCTGGCCTTTAATGTCTCAAAACACTTTTGATTTACAAAATTATTTAAAAAAAAACCGGCCAAGTGCGTGTCGGACCACGCACATTATAGGTTTCAGTAGTTGAAAATAATTTATCCCAAAAACAAACGTAACATTGTAGATGAAAAACATGTTCTCCCATACATTGATATACATCACGGTCAATTCTCCAATTGCAAAGTTTGTAATTACAAAAAAAAAAATATAATTGAATTAAAAATTTACAATTTACGGACTTTTTCCTTTACTGTGAGCTGTGAGACCTTGCTTCTTGCCAAATGTTTTTCAAATATGTTTTGATTCACTTGCAAGTATCAAAATATTTCGCATAAATGGCCGTGTTTTTTTATTGCGTTGACTTAGAAGCTTGATTTATTTAGAGCTCTATGAGACCATAAACTACGTGTTTGGTATTAATTTCAATTTGATACCTCAACGCGTTCCTGAGAAAAAGGTGCTTGAAAGACTGACAGACAGACGGACAACGAAGTGATCCTATATAGGGGTTCCGTTTTTTCCTTTGGAGGTGCGGAACCCTATAAAAAAAAACCGGCCAAGTGCGTGTCGGACCACGCACAATGAAGGGTTCCGTAGTTGAAAAGAATTTATCGCAGAAACAAACTTAGTTAACATTGGATCCCAAAAAAATTTTTTTATTTCAAAAAATTATAAATTCACAATTTTCGGACTTTTTCCTTTACTTGTGCTGGAAGACCTTGCTTCTTGCCAAATTTCATTATTCTAGGTCAACGGGATAGGTTTCGATTTACTTGCGACAGTTGCGAGTGTCAAAATGTGTCGCAAAATGGCCGTATTTTTTTATTGCGTTGACTTAGACGCTTGATTTTTTTAGAACTCTAAGGAACAACAGACTTACGTATGTAATATTAATTTAAACTTGATATCTCTCCGCGTCCTTAAGAAAAAGGGTCTTGAAGGACTGACAGACTTGAACATTTTTTTTATGTGATAGAATTACAAATTAACAATTTTCGGACTTTTTCCTTTATTTGTGTTGTACGACCTTGCTTCATGACAAATTTTATGATTCTAGAACAACGGGAAGTACCCTATAGGTTTTGATTTACTTGCGAGTATTAAAATATGACGCATAAATGGCCGTATGTTTTTATTGCATTGACTTAGAAGCTTGAGTTTTTAGGACTTCAAGAGACCACAGACCTTCGTATTTGATATTAATTTCAACTCCACTCCACTCGTTCCTGAGAAAAACGGTCTTGACAGACTGACAGACAGACGGACTAACAAGTGATCCTATAAGAGTTCCGTTTTTTCCTTTTGAGGTACGGAACCCTAAAAATACTTAGATTACGTATAGCCATGCGAGGAATAGTATTGTTTTTTAAAACGTTTTAATTTCGTTCCAATTCAAAGTTCCCAACAAAGAACCGAAAAAAAACAAACATCTTAGGGAATAAAAACAAAATTGTTAAGAGAGCGATAACAGGCGAGCGAGCAATAAGCGAGCAAGTTGTGGCAGTGGCAACGGTTTCAAACTTTGACCGTAACAGCCTTCCGCGATTAAAGTAATATCCAGCCAAGTCGACTGCACCCTCTCACCCTCTCAGCGGTAATGTGTTGGTACCCTCAAATCATAGAAATTAGGAGATACGTTTGAAACTCACTTTGAAGATGTGCGAGTATTCAACATTTCTTGGAACTACTTTATTTGATGTCGGAAAGAGAGTGTCCACCGGACACCACCAGACGTCACGTTCGCTATGGTTCCCATGTCGTCATCGAAAGTGTACCGGTGTGCTCCGAGGCTCCGACACGTTATCATTGACTCACACATTTGTTACGTGTTTTTGTTCACCGATTCCCGGAAACTTATTACGCAAGTGATTTTTATTAATGATGGATTTCCAAGAACATGGTATGTACAGTAACAGCCAGAAGTCGACTAGCAATCTCACAAAACCGTGGCATAGCAATATTAGTTGTACTTATGACCTTCTTCTTTAAGAACGTTTGACAACACTACACATTGGCAACTTGTTGCCCGCTTATGATTGTTATTACAAATTTCAATAAGTGTCGTAAGCGTTACGGTGGCCAAAGTGGTTAGCACGGTGCCTCGCATGGCGAACGTTCGGGTTCGAGTCTCACATCAAACATGAAAAATATTTTTTAAGTATTACATGTGAAATAAGAATGCCGAGTTGCTAACAAATATGTTAAATATTCCACAACTATACGAAGATTCTTTCATTTTACAATTATTTTCAATCTTAGCGTCGTTATTAAAATATGAGGGTAGATTTGAAACAAAGTGATAATTTCACTTTGTAAATCCACCTTCATATTTTAACTACTTTACTAGTTCACATAAATTATTCCACTATTAGCTGTTGTTGGTTGGTGAGCGTTATTACGAGCGTTTGTGTTATCTTGCTGTTGCTATTTTTGTATTCTTCTGAATTCAGTATGCAGGCTAATATTAGTATTGAAGACAAGGCAAATCTGGTGGCCCTATATTCGAATGGCCTTAATATATCTCAAATATCGAATGGAACCGGCTTATGCGTAAGTTTTTTTTTTCAATTTTATGTGATTACTATTATTACGCTTGTTGCAAGTGTGTAATATAGTTTTTTTTTTTTAGGGAGAGACTGTTAGTGGGTGAAGAGATTTGAGGAAGAAGGTAGCCTGAAGAGTCGTGAGAGAAGCGGAAGACCACCTCTTATTAGCCAGCCTCAGTGACGTTATATGGTAGCTGAATATGAGACGAATGGTTTCATCCCAACAAGGCGTTTTGCCGATGAGTTCGGCACATCAGTACGCACCGTTCGCCGCATACTCCATGCCGAAGGTCTTCATCACCGAAAGCCAACGCTAAGAAACCGTTTTTAATGCAACGGCATAAAGAGGAGAGGTTAAGTTTTGCCCGGGAATATTTGGACTTTGGGAGACGACAATATTCACCGACGAAAAGCTTTTAAATCGTGCCAAAAAGGAAGGCTGCATTTGTGGCGTAAAATAACACGCGTTGGTCTGAAGGCAATGTCAGACCAAATACGGAGTCAGGCAGAAGCAGTGTGAATATGTGGGGGTGGTTAGGTGCTCATGGGCTCGGTGAATTAAGTTTTATATCGACGCGAGCCAACAGTGTCAACTATGTGGAAGTGTTGAATGATATAATGTTGCCTACGGTGCGTAATATGTTAAGTTTTGTGCAAGACAATAAAATTGTCCTATTCACCGAAATCCTAAACAGGTAGGGTAATTTTGTGTCATAGTGGCCGTAACTTTAACAAATTAGTATTTATATTATTGTAATATTGAGGTTAAGTTTCAATCCTCTTTTCATTGAGAAAATGAATAATTAAGCTATAACCTCTTAAATTACATCACAGAATATCTATATGTAACCTAAAATGTGTTTTTTAACATTCAATACTATAATAATAACCTAAGTAAGTGTAAAGGATTTCTTTTATATAAAAAATATTACAATGTTACCATATCAAAATTTGTTTCATTTATTATCATATTATAATAATAAATTACCTATGTAACATATATTTGTTCAAAGTAATTTACCAAAATAAATTACTAAAACAACAATTATATAAAACATATAAAAAACTGACCCAACTCGGATTCGAACTCACATCTATCCCGATCTCATTAGCGAGAGCAGCCTCGTTACCGATCTAGCTAATGTAACCTTATATTTACTTGTTGAAATTTTGCATTACTAGAAAAAAATAATCAGACGACGATAGAAAAACAAGTTACTGATATTGTCATCCTTGTCTAGCATTGACCACATCTATAACTACTCGTAGCAATGCTACACGACATGTTAATCTGTTAGCGTTGGAACATCGCTCACACGGATAAATATGCGTATGTGTGTATAAGCACCGCAGCCCGTATAGCGCAGGCGATAATGGTCATTGCGGTGTAAGTGGACTTCTGGCCGTTGACTGTACATTATTTTATTTATTTTATTTAGAGTTTGAAGATCATTAGTTTTTTTTTAATTGACTGCTACGTGATGTACTGTTTTTCGAGAGCATTTTAAATTGTAGATAGATACTTCTCAAGTTTTAGTTCACATTGGAGAATAATTAGGTCTCAGTTTTTTTTTATATGTTAGGTGATACCTTATTCTTTATTATTTCACTTCAACCTTTTCCACGTTTTTCCACCATTTTGAGTTATTTAGGTGCTACGCGACAGTTGTCTCTCCGTAGCATTTTGCTACGAACACGTAGTATTTTGAAATATAACTGAATTTCTTTTATTTTGCACTTATTTATAGATGTTTGGTTTTTCTTCTAGGTTTAAGTCGAAAGTGTTTATATTCGCGTATGTATGTCTTTGAAATTTGGTTGAAGTATGGCAACAATAAGAAGTTGACCGTTACTGAACGGGCTGAACTCGTATTTCAAGATATATACGTGACGCGCTTTCAGTAGATGAAAGCGATAAAGAAAACATTGATTTCGGAGAATTGAAAAGCCGAATTTTATACATAAGTATACCAAAGAATCACTGACACTTGAAAAAAAAAACACTACATTAAAGATCGATTCTTGGTGAGTCGAATTTCAACTGTCAAAAAAATTGTCGAAAAAATTCTTGCCAAATAGAGACCTTAAATAGGCTATTATAACACAATTGCTCGTAAAGGGCCTCTTATTTCACGAATTTCAATATTGTAAGGTATGTCATTACGTACTTGTGCGTTATTGTAATGTAAAACGCACGAGTTTCTTTCTAATAAGGTAAAACGTAAGGTTTATCAAGATGCTCCGTCTAAAACGTACGGTACTTTTAAAATCTTAGCAAAGAGTTTTTATGTCAGAAAAGTGGTCAACATTTTATGAATAAAATTAATTTTGGGAGATAAAAGATAAAAAATAAACATTAATTAAATTAACGAATTAATTCTTTAATTTAATTAATTTTGACAGTCCATTGCAACAACAACAAACAAAAACAAAAATTATTAATTTACTTTATCAGTTAATACTGGCTGTTTTTGTGCCTTGGCTTTAAAAAAAAAAGCGCTGATGCGCGCGCATCGCTAACTAATTCTTTTCGCTGTATTGTTTTTATTTGAAAATGTCGTCAAGTAATGATGAATTTATTAATTTGACACCGCCAGAAGTCTCAGAGGCAGCGAAAAAGGCTACTCTAAGCCTTTTGCCTGAAAAATCGACCGATAGACTTACAAGCGTATCAAAATTTCATCTTATGTAAAACAAGCAAAGATGCAAATTCATTTTCAGAAAGTGTGTTTTTAAAGATTTATTCGTTTAAGAAAGTCCGAGTTTTATTTTTTTCTCGCAAATATGTTATAAAACGTCGTATGACATACGTGTGCTTTGATAATTACAGCCTCTGCTTTCTTGTAGCCTTTGAACTTAAATTTTACTATTTAGTATTTTAAATTTGTAATTTGGTAATATACTGTTTTTTTTATTGTTATTTACATTATTTAATCGTTAACACTCCACTCAATATAGTAGTTTTTATTTTTGTCGCGCCTTAGTATGGGCCCGGAATCACAGTAGTTCGGTTCGAATATCTCGATTCTCGTTGCCGTCCCGTTGACGTTGTGCGATGGATAAGACTGTTCTTCTGAGATCTTTTCATTTACATTTACCATACCTACTTGAGTAGCAAAAAAAGGTAGCCGCTTTACTAAACACTACCACTTAAAATCTAAAGTTGCGACTAGATTGTGGTAATTATTGTACTCATTATCTTTTACTTAATTATGTTTCCCGAAATCAACAATTTTATTTCATCTTTCATCTTGGTTTATGTAAAACAAAACAGCACTACCCTATATCTAATTACTGAATGTCAATATTGGGCATATTGCGGCGCAGTTGCCAAGCTATGTGTTGTCGTACCCTCGTTTCTATCATCCATATAAACTTGCAAACTGTTTGCCCAATGGCGTTGTAACATGAAGAATCCATTTTCTAATGCCACTGTAATTGAAGCAAAGGTGGTGTGACGTCATTCCGGGAACCAACTCTCACCTTAGGGAGAAAGATAAAGGATTTTGATATAGGGTGGCCAATCCGAATGTATACAACTTTTTCAGCCAACATGTTTATTTGGCGCCAAATTTTACGTTTCTTTGATATGGATCCACTATTTAGAATAAATGGCAAATTCGTTTGCACCAACGCAAGCATAAGGCATATAAGGGGTAGACGCCCTTGGCGGCGGGAATTGCGAGGCGATTTCCGGCCACCGTACCGCGCCTACGGTGGCCGGAAATCGCCTCGCAATTCCGGACTTGCGGACGGTGAGTAGCGGGTAGCTCGCCATCCGGTAAGGACCAGGCCCGAGTCGAGGGCGCGTTGTGTTCCACGCGCGCCTCAAAGAGATGTCAGCAAGTGATGGGATCCAATACGGCCGACGCCGCTGGGGTCGCGGGTTGTCTGAAGGGGTTACCGCGGCCCTGGCATAGGCAACTGAAGGAACACGGGTGGGTTTTAGTCAGTAAAAGTCTGACACGCCCTTCCGCTCCACCCAGAGCGGGAGAAGTTATTTGATGAATTCCCACCCTCAAAAAAAAAAAAAAAAAAGGCATAACAAGGCAAGGCAAGGCATTATTGCGGCATGACTGCCGCAATAATTTCAGTAATTTTATTCTAAAGCGATTGAAAAACAACCCAATTTTTTTCAATTGGAGTAACTATTTTGATCACAGAGGATTTATATGAATGAACTAGCTTCTGCCCGCGACTTCGTCCGCGTGAAATTTATTTTTTGCTCGACCCACCCCGTCGCATCGCATTGCCTACCCGCGCTATTACTTCGTTTTCACTTAGCGTTCTTTCAGACTTTTTTTCTTTTTGCTCGGCACCTAAGGGTCCTAGAGTGATGTTAAATATGCCTTCTAAGATTTGGGCTATCATTAATGCAAAAAGATTTTTTAAAGTCCGACTGGTAGGGTAGTTCCAGAGTTTAGCTCGTTCCTTCACCACATCCCCTTCCGCTACCTCTACCTCCCCCGCACGCCCCCTTCGCTCTCTCTCTCTCTCACCACCCCGTCCCCTCCCTCTCCCCCTCTCCTCCACCTTCGGCTCACCAACCCCTCCCCCCCCCCCTCAGCCTTCACCATGTCTTATTCCTCTCCTCACCAATTCCTGCCCTTTATCCCTGCGTCCATCATCCTCCCCCTCACACTCCTCACCACCCCTCCCTTGCCCCTCCCCCTCTAACCCTCCCTCCGGGGTAGTTTTAAAAAACTAATAATGACAAACTTAGGCAACTGGGGTCGCGGGTTGTTTGAAGAAGATACCGCGGCCCTGGCATAGGCAACTGAAGGAACACGGGTGGGTTTTAGTCAGTAAAAGTCTGACACGCCCTTCCGCTCCACACAGAGCGGGAGAAGTTATTTGATGATTTCCCACCCTCAAAAAAAAAAAAAAAAAAAAGCCAAATATTTGTGCCAAGTTTCAAGTCAATCATTTTTCATGTAAATTGTATTCCCTGTTTTCACCCCCACAGGGTTGGAATTTAAAAAAATGGTTTGAGATATATTTCCATAGCTTGACTCAAAGATTATTTACACCAATTTTCGAGTTAATCAAGCCACGCAGTAAAATCCTCCCCAGTGAAATTGACTACCCCTTTTCACCCCGTTATTAGAGGTACATTTTCAAAAAACCCTGACACACATTATTCTTTATTTTTGGTTTTAAGTATAAATACTGAGTTTGAGTTAATCGGATTGCGGGTTAAAATTTTTCCATACAAACTTTGAGACCCCCCAATTCCCCTTTAGGGGGTAGTTTAGAAAAACAAAAAATCACAAAAATCATAATTTACTTAGATAAATATTCGTGCCAAGTTTCAAGTTTATTAACTCAAGGAATAAGATTTTTCATACAAACAATATCCAGGGGGGATATTGTTTGTATGAAAAAGTTTTACCCCCTTAAAGGTCGAATTTCCAAAAACCCTTTCTTAGCGGATGCCTAGGTCATAATAGCTACCTGTGTTCCAAATTTCAGCCCAATCCGTTCAGTGGTTTCAGCTGTATGTTGATAGATCAGTCAGTCAGTCAGTCAGTCAGTAACGCTTTCCTTTTATAGATATAGATAACATTTTCACTACTGCGGAGAAGAGCAACCTTTGTTGACCAAGGCAGGTTGATTTGTCAGGTCCTGACTTTTTTCTATAAGGTTATCTAAAGGGACGTATCATGGTCAATTTTGAACGCTAAAAGCAGAATTTTTGTGACTCTGATAGTGGAATTCCCAACAAAGTATGCGAAAATTTGTTGAAAAAATGCGGTGAAAGGCGATCGCATTTTAAACCAGCAAAAAGGAGGAGATGTTATTTTTCATACAAAATTGCCAAGCCTTGATTGTATTATATAATTATTATGGGAAAATATCTGGTAATTTTCGTTTGTAATAAAAATTTACTATAATTTAAAGTTGTGTACGGGTTTAAAGGTGTGTGTGTGATGTGTTGTGTTGTGTTGTGTGTTGTGTTGTGTTTTGTTGTGTATTGGCCACCCTGTAGAAGATATTTACGTAACCTTCAACAAAGAACAACTGTTAGTAGAAAACTCCAAGTCTTTTGGATGTGTGGGAAGTACCTACAGTAGGTGTCGTTTTTATTAAACACATTTTTTTTAGATATACAGGGTGTTTCTTTTAAGGTAGGTAGTTAGTATAGTACCTTAACTATCGATTCCCCAATGTGTGTTCTAAGATTTTTTTGTAGTTTTCGAGTTACAATTTTTTTTCGATATTTTTCCTGCTTCAACGAGATGATCGCTTTAAAAAATGATTTCTTTTTTTGAGTCAACTTGTAACAAGAACGTACTAAATAGGGCATTATTTGCTGAAATCGGTCGTTGAAAGTGGTGTATCTGAAATCTTGTGATTTTCATATTTTATAATTTATCTATTTTTTTTTATCTTTGCATATTTTAGTAAATCCTGATATTTAATATTCCTCTATGTTTAAGTAAAGCTCAGTTGATAATAAAAACATAAATTTTATACCTACTACTATCCTTAACCACTACCATTGCTATGAAATGAGGGATCCAAAATAAGTCGAAAACTGCAAAAAATCGTAGAACATACATGGGGATAAATCGATAGGTATGGTACTCTGCTATCAGCTCGCACTGGCTTGACACCTTAAAAGAAACACGCTGTATAAAGCATTGGTAGAACTCCTTTTAATTGTAATCTATATAAATAAAAAGAGAAGTCCTGACTAACTGACTGACTCATCAACCCCAATCCCTTGAACCTAGAAAGCTGAAATTTTGCAAAGAGGCCCCTTTATAATGAGGTTCCCTTTATAATGTAGACAAGGAATAAGGAAGGATTTCCCGATAATACGTTCCCGTGGGATATCCACGTTGGGATAATGCATGCAAGTCATATAAAAAGGGTAATCACCCAGTACTAGAGTAGCTACCTAGCCTCAAAACTAGAGTTCATCTTGAATGTGGTGCTAAACGAAAGCCGGATAAACTCTAAAATTCCCAGTTAGTGTTAAATTTTTGACTAGAGTATAAAAACTAAAAAGCCTAATGAGCCACGTTCTGACAAATTATCGTTATCATTCTGGGTCCGATAATTCGGATCTGCGAACGATGTTTTCTCCGATAATTAATTATAAGAACAATTTATGAATAAGTACATACAGCGGAGTGTGTAAGGCCTGATTATAAGGCTTTTTTATTTTGATTACGTGTAATCTTAAAATTATATTGCTTCGTCGTCTTTAGCAGCCATGGTTATTATGTTTACATTATTTTTTACTTTAAGATTTTTATTGCTAAGTAATAACAGCCGCACGGGTCGATCGATCTGGTTAAGTTACGCTTGCCGCGGTTGATTCGGGCATGGGTGACAATCTTTACGTACGGATTAATTTCCGTGCCTTGGAAAGTACGTTAAGCCGTTGGCCCCGGCTGTCATTCGTGGATCTTTGACAGTCGTTACGGGTCGTCAAAAGTCCGAAAGTCTGACAACCAGTCTTACCAAGGGGTATCGTGTAACCCAGTAACTGGGATGTGGAGGTCAGATAGGCAGTCGTTCCATGTAAAATACTGGTATTCAGCAGTGGCCTTAGTGCGAGTTTTTATACTTACTCGATCGCGTTTACGTTAACGTTGACGTACGTCAAATTTTATGGAAAAATTGTGTTTCCCATTAAAGTGACCAGGCGGCGCTTATTCATTTTCAGTACAAACTGACGTTTACGTTAACGTGATCGAGTAAGTATAAAAACTCGCACTAATCCCTCTGTATCCGGTTAGACTGGAAGCCGACGTCATCATGTTGTGAAAAGGCTGGGCAGATGATGACATACTTTATTTTTACTCGCTCTATCTAATGAGCATTGTCTCACTGCAGAGCAAAGGGCCTTTGCCAAAGGCCATCAAAATCTGATCGGCAATAGCGGACAGACTGACACTCCATGTCAACAACATTGACCCAAAGTGAAAAACGTAAGCGCCCCTCACACACCATCACGTCGTTACCGCATAATATAGTGCCGACATTCTGCAAACACTCTGTGACAACACACTGCAAATAAGACCCCTATTATGACGTAGGAAAGTAGCGCGGCATGTAAATGAAGGTTATACAGGCACCGCCTAAAATATCAGAGCAATTTGACAACGCAACCCGTTTCAGTCAAACGATTCACAATGCGGAGCGAGTGAAATGTTGCCAATAAAAAAGGTCAAACGGATAGCCCGGGGCTCGGTTTTCAATATCTCACGGCGCAGGTAGACGAGTTTTAGGGGACCTGTCGGATATATCCTCATTTTGTCTGTCAATCGCATGTTTCTTCGGCTGCGAATCAAATACAATAGGCGGTGTTGGGAGATAAGCAAAATTGACAGATTTCTTGAATTAACCATTATTTTTGATAAAATAGAGAATTAAAAAAATCTTCAATCTTTCTAAGGAGCTGATAGATAACGATAACCAATGAATTGCTGACACAGGAACCTGAATCCTGAACCAGGCTTACTGGTTACATGAGGGACGCGTTCAAAGACATTATTTGCGAATCAAATACAATAGGCGGTGTTAGGAGATAAGCAAAATTGACAGATTTCTTGAATTAACCATTATTTTTGATAAAATAGAGAATAAAAAAAATCTTCAATCTTTCTAAGGAGCTGATAGATAACGATAACCAATGAATTGCTGACACAGGAACCTGAATCCTGAACCAGGCTTACTGGTTACATGAGGGACGCGTTCAAAGACATTATTCATCAATGTAACGAAAAATAAAATAAGAAAAAATACTGTTTGCAGTGTCAGTTAAAGTGAAGTATTTAATTAACTAAGTACTTGAGCGTAAGATTGAGAACGTATTGAAAAGTAATGTATAAAATCATTCCCGTTCCTGTTGGTAGTTTCCAGCTGAATTGATTCAAAGGTAGTTTGTAAAAAGGATAAAAAGCCATGAGACTACTAGGAAAGTCGGAGCACACAATTTGGAGTCCCATTTTATAGCGGCGGCGATTCTAGTCCAATGCGGTTTTATTTGCTGGCATTTCAATGACGCGGCAAAAGTAGAACGGTAATAGAAGTGCAGGAAATGTGAAGCGTCGTTTCGACGTACGATGGTCTGTGGTCTATTTTTTGGACGAAAACATGTGGTCTACATAGTTCTTGTTTAGGTAAAGGCCAAGCTTTCGGTACCTACGACCTACCAGCCGCTGATTCTGCGAATTATACCACGTTGTAAATATTATCTTCATTTTCATCAAGTTGGTGTTGGTGGTCTTTTCATAGTGTATACATAGACATGTACATTTAACGCTACAATTTATTCCTCATAGATATCTACTATGGGACTACGAATCGTTTGACTCCTTGGTTACTTTTTCAGTACTTAGAACATTTGAAGTCATGAAGTCTTCCATAATCGGGCCAGTTTCAAAAAGATAAAATCTGCCTAGCCTTTTCCCAACTATGTTGGGGTCGGCTTCCAGTCTAACCGGATGCAGCTGAATACCAGTATTTTACACGGAGCGACTGCCTATCTGACCTCCACAACCCAGTAACTGGGTAATACGATACCCCGGGTAACACTTATTTAAATGCTGTCACTATGTTTCAAAAAGATAGTGACAGCATTTAAATTAATGTGGTTTTGTGCAACTCACTTTGTGGAGTCTATTTGAAACACAGAAATATTGCAAACAATTGTCTCTAATACAGAGCTGCGATGTGTGCATATGACTCGTATTGGGCATTGGGCAATAACCGTTTCATTGGCAATCGAACAGTCCTCTTCAGAGGCAGATAACTGTCTAGTGCACTCGGCTGTACCAGCAGTACCAGCCACTAGTTATTAATACGTAGTGTCCATGTATCTTACATGTAGCGACTAATCCTCAAAGGCATCGTCGGTAATAACACCCAACGTAAGCTAATATGTAGTAAGAGCATTAAAACGGTAGCTACAATTTCGGTACGGTGAATAACTAGTAACTTCGGTTGTGATTTTAATTAAGGGACCATACCTATTTCTTTTTAATTATATTTGTGCTTTCTTTTTCATCTTACATCAAGGATAATGTCTTCTACACTTTCAAAGCGAAATTGATACCTAAATGCCAGTCCGTTACCCCCTTGAAATCAGAAACCTGTTTAAACCCTTTCCGAAAACAAATCCGTACTTTGTTCGTTGGTACTGATTACTATTATTAATAACCCCCGACTTGTTCCATGGTTTGTTTGCTTAGCGAATTGTCAATTGAATTGATAAATCTTTATCAACACAATGAAACATTTGTTAACGACGAGTTAAAGACGAAATCTAGATAGGAGAAGCATTCGGATTATTCGACTCGATTTGCAAAGGCTCTCGACAACTAATCCAGTTTGAACAGTTGCAGATATCGGAATCTGTGTATCCAAGTCCATCAGGCTCGTCGAATGGTCGGTGCCCTGAGAATAGCTTCACCTACAGATTGCAACGTTGTAAGCCCTAGATACCACGTAAATAATTTGACAGGCGTCTAGCAATCGACGAGTACTCGATGACTGTAAATCAAAATGAGAGTAGGTAACGTTGTATATTAAGTATTAGGAATGAATTCTAGACTATTAATAAGGTAGAAGAAAGGTCTGTATGGAATAAATGTAGATAGCCATCTACACGCATAGGAAACCCCTCTTTACACATATGAATAACACCCTCGTTTACCTGCAAAACGATATTGAAAATCGGGCCAGGCGATCCGTTTTACCTTTTTTTATTATTGGAGCGTTTCACTTGTTCCGCATTGTTGACTCTCTGCGTTGACTCATTTTTATTTCTCCAAAATTGAATGACGTATTTATCGAAGTGAATTTTTGGAAAAAAAAATATTTTGTTATACCGACGCTCGTTATGAACGCTCGATGAGGGTCGAGTTTTGTGAAAGTAACAAAAGGGACGCCACAGAATTATTTATTTGAGCGCCTTTGATTCAATCCGTCTCTCTCCGTATGAATGTCGTAGTTAATTTAAATATCATTAATTTGATTGGGACCTGAGGGGCTTTGAGTGGTGTATGAAAGCAAAGGCCGCGCTTTGTCGGCGCACATAAAAGAAGCAGGTGCGTAAGGGTAAATTTCCGCCAAACGGGAAAAAATCCGTGCGTGTAACGGAAAGGCATTTTCTAATAAACACAAGATTGCCTTTTTCTATCTTCTGGAAATGAAGAATTTTTGTACAATAACGTAATGAATTGGGTAAGTACCCGTACGTACAATCATTTGAATATCAATGTTACATATAGAGTAGCTGGGCGATCGAGCTCTGCTCGGGAAAAAATAGAGAAAGCGAATTTTCCCAGAAAGAGACTTAGCTAGATCGATTTTTCGCTCCCGTAAACCCCTATATTGCAACTTATCGAAATTGTGAGAGCGGTTTTCGAGAACGTAATTACAAAATATTATAATAGTATATACAAATATAATTTATACAAATATTGCTCATTTAGTGTAGGTATAGTATGCACAACATACTCTATTTGAGAAGCTTTATGCGATGTAACGTGTTGTAATAAATAAGGTCGATGTTGTAAAAGATGTTGGCATCGTCGCAGCAGCGCCAGCGGTGCGGTAAGTATTCGTACAGAAGTAGAGGTAGGTGGTAGTAATTGCGACGGTGCAGTCGAGTGCGACATCAGTAATTGCTCGGCAGGGGACAGTGACAGTCGCCTGATGAATGGAGCCAGTGGAAAATTCACTACGCGGAAAAACTCTAGACATTTCTGTAAATTAAAACTGTAGCACGAGGCTGATCTTGTTAACTACCTAGTTGGCGGTTGTTTGTTACAGCTTCTTTGTTTTCTATGAAATTGAGACCGAGGCGCGAGGCTGAGAAATAAATCAGGTGTTACTATGGATTCATAATTTTTTTCTTATAGCATATTCAACAGAAATGTTTTCCCCTTTTATATTATATATTAATGAAAAATAATGCTAGTACTTAGATAGTAATATGGGATTGATTTTCGACTTCAAAGGTTTGGTTATTCGTTGACGGCGTCATGGCTGGCCCACCATCTAGTAAGGGTGCGTTTCCACTGACGTGGAGCAGGGCGAACCGTGAATTGACCAATCACAGTGCTCGAAATCTCCACTCCGCTTCATTGGAAATTTGAAACAGTGTAAGTGGAGCGGAGCGGACTTTAACATTAAACATATGAACACGTGGCCCCGCGCCGAATAGAACGAAGTCGAGCAGGGCGGTGGTGTCGAGTGGGCCCTCCACTCGACACCACCGCCCTGCTTGACTTCGCGAACCTAAGCGAAGGATAGACTTGTCAGGACAGGACTCGCGCGCTGCATTTTAATTTACGATATTACGTCATAACTTATATAAGCTTCGCAAAGTAGCACAGAACTGCATTATAAATTTTCACAAAGGCCCACAGCGTCAATATAAGCATTTATAATTACTTATTAGAGTCCACTCGGGCTGCAACAGCTGCATAGAAAAAAACGAGGCTCAATATAACGCTGTTTTCTGCACTATGATTCTAATAAGTACCACACACACACGCCACAGATGTCACGTTATTCAGCGTTTAGCAGTGCAGTACTCTATCACCTCCACAAGCGCATGTTTGTGAACACAAATAATGCAGTTTTCTGAATAATAGTCCACGCGTGTACTTTAAAACTTTTGCATTTTAAGAGAGAACATATGAACTACTACAACCAATTATAGGCAGTTACTTTGTGAAGTTATTTAACAAAGATTTAATGCTTTATGCTGCTTAAAGATAAAGTTTTACGCTATTAGTCAGGTGTTACTATACACTCGAATAACAGCATTTATCTAGGCCAAGAGTGCACTTTTAAGCAGTTACATAGCAGCGAACATGTCAGCTTTTCTGTCTTGGGCTGAATAATTGAACTTGCGTAGGCATTTAAACTGCTGATTGAATTTTATGAAACCATGAAATGTTTATTTCTACACCACGCCATTTTTACAGTTTCTTGACGTATGTATAAGTAAATGACACTAAGTCCTTTTACAAAATATGGCAAGCCAAAGAATATTGTTTGAGACGGGTTCCGTATGCAAAATTTATGGTGACGAACGTACTCTTACAGACAACTTGTTCCAACGATTCAGACAGTTCAGACACGAGCGACTGTGATATACTCACCTATGTGATAAAAGGAATTTAGATCAAAAATAAAAAAATGGGCAACACAAAAAATATATTAATAATTTCAACGAGTATTTAGTATTTTTCAGTGGCCACCGTAGAAGTCCCTTAGTTTCCTACAGTGCAGGAACAATTGACATATTGGCGACACCTTCCTCGTCTGAACAATTTTGTAAGGAATGTTCTGTAAAAAAAAAAACAAACAAAATAAGCTAGGTACCTATTGTTCACGAAACGAAAGATATAAGTAACAGGATTTGGAACTGATGATCTATGCAAGTAGCAACGTAGTTACGTCGAGTAAGAAATAAAAAGGGAATTAAATGGTTTTTGCAGGACCACAGTGCAACCCTAAAAGCTTGGATGCATAAAGGTGGTTCATCTGGTCAACTGGCGTAAATGTGAACCACTAATATTCTTCACATCGATCCATGGCTGATTTGTTTTTCACAAGTGCTTAACTATTTTACTCAATGCTGAATTATAGGCCACATGTGAGCACTCGTACAGACCTTAGCAGTAAATTAAGATTAAAACTGTTCACCTGCCAATTCGCCATTTTTACTGCGTGACTGTTTATTATTGCAAATAATGTATCTTTTTATTTAGTTTTCTTTTAGAAGATATCGATTGGAATTGATTTGGATTACAAATTATTAACACATGAACAGCTTTTTATCAATTTCTTTGTAAAAACAATAACATTTATTTTATTTACAGACCCTATATGTAATTTTCTTTTTTAGTATTTAGTGGTATTACGAGAGCGCATGAAAATTTTGAACTAAATATGTATGGATAATATTTTTGTTGTGTTTGTTTCGTACATCAAAATACTGATCGTGCACCAAATATTCCTGAATGTTACACAAAACACCCGCGCGTCCGAAACTTCACATTGGTGAATCATTTGGGTTAGGTTAGGTTAGGTTAGAACAGTGACCCTTAACGCGCGACGGCGAGCGAGCGAAGCGAGCGGTGCCGCGG
This sequence comes from Cosmia trapezina, assembly GCA_905163495.3. Lineage (NCBI taxonomy): Eukaryota > Metazoa > Arthropoda > Insecta > Lepidoptera > Noctuidae > Cosmia > Cosmia trapezina. The sequence goes on from LR991030.1 coordinate 12,288,718, forward strand.
CAACGGCTGCCGAGCGCCATATCCAATAGATGCTCGTTATGACATATTTTAATGAACATATTTTGGTGCACATTCAGTATATTTGGCACACAGGCAAAATTAGGTAAATGAAATGGGAATAAATTGAAGTACTTTTAAATACCATCCAATTTGTATGGTATTTCACAGTAAAGTTACCTCCCCATAAGATTTCAAACATAATAAGAAGAAATCGAAGTTTTACTTACCTTACATTATGTTTATTTTCTCACAAATGGCACCTATAGCTGAGATTTGCACGACACTTCATGTTTAACAAACTGACAGTTCACATATTATAGAAAAACTAGCTTCTGCCCGCGACTTCGTCCGCGTGAAATTTCTTTTTTGCTCGACCCACCCCGTCGCATCGCATTGCCTACCCGCGCTATTACTTCGTTTTCACTTAGCGTTCTTTCAGACTTTTTTCTTTTTGCTTGGCCCCTAAGGGTCCTAGAGTGATGTTAAATATGCCTTCTATAAGATTTGGACCATCATTAATGTAAAAAGATTTTTTAAAGTCCGACTGGTAGGGTAGTTCCAGAGATTAGCTCGTTCCTTCACCACATCCCCTTCCGCTACCTCTCCCTCCCCCTCTCACTCACTCTCACACGCCCTTCACCACTTCCCCTTCCCTCTCTCTCACCACCTCGTCCCCTCCCTCTCCCCATCTCCTCCACCTCCGGCTCACCAACCTCTCCCTTCCCCCTCAGCCTTCACCACGTCTTCCTCCTCTCCTTACCAAGTCCTGCCCCTTTCTCCCTGCGTCCATCATCCTCCCCCTCACCCTCCTCACCACACCTCCCCTTCCCCATCCCCCTCTAACCCTACCTGGGGTAGTTTTAAAAACGAATAGTGACAAACTTAGGCAAATATTTGTGCCAAGTTTCAAGTCAATTAAAACCAAATGAATAACATTTTTCATGTAAATCGTATTCCCCGTTTTCACCCCCACAGGGGTAGAATTTAAAAATATGGTTTGAGATATTTCCATAGCTTGACTCAAACATTATTTACACCAGTTTTCGAGTTAATCAAGCCACGCAGTAAAATGCTCCCCTGTGAAATTGACTACCCCTTTTCACCCCGTTAGAGGTAGATTTTCGAAAAACCCTGATACACATTATTCTCTATTTTTGGTTTTAAGTATAAATACTGAGTTTTGAGTTAATCGGATTGCGCGTTAAAATTTTTCCATACAAACTTTGAGACCCCCCAATTCCCCTTTAGGGGGTAGTTTAGAAAAACAAAAAATTACAAATATCATAATTTACTTAGATAAATATTCGTGCCGAGTTTCAAGTTTATTAACTCAAGGAATAAGATTTTTCATACAAACAATATCCCCCCTTTTTACCCCCTTAAAGGTCGAATTTCCAAAAACCCTTTCTTAGCGGATGCCTAGGTCATAATAGCTACCTGTGTTCCAAATTTCAGCTCAATCCGTTCAGTGGTTTCAGCTGTGTGTTGATAGATCAGTCAGTCAGTCAGTCAGTCAGTCAGTCAGTCAGTCAGTCAGTCAGTCAGTAACGCTTTCCTTTTATAGATATAGATAAATAATAAAGTTTGCACAATTTCACTCAGAGTGTACTTTGTAAAAGCATACAAAATGTACATATTTGTCTTTGTTGCTTTATAACAGGCAACACGTGCCTTATTAATCAGGCAATGTTCAGCTCTTGGAGTGACTGTTACCCACATAAATGCTAATATAATGTTGATATAATGCAATTATTTGTTAATTGGATTTCTTATACAGCTATGTGCTGAATAATTTGCGCCCAAATTAGAGTTATATCAGCAGAGGATGCGCATTCTTCCCTGTTATACAGCAAGCTTAAACAGCACATACTTCCACGGTGCACTGAGAAAATGCTGTCATACAGCACTTTTGTGCTACTTGGGGCAAGTCATCGACATTGCTTTTTTACCGACAACGTGACGTATCTCTCCAAGAGATTGAATTTGACTGATTAGAACACGGCTCAATGCAGCTCCGGTCCGCTCAGCTTCACTCCACTCCGCTCCACCCTGCTCCGCGTCAGTGGAAACGCACCATAAGGGTGCGTTTCGTTTTTGTTTAACTCAAAACTACTAAAAGCAATAATGTTACATTCATGTTACCACATGTCAGCAAATTGCAGCGTGTATGAACAAGAAGTCATTTAGAGTATTTCTAATTTCGTGTGAACTGTGTAGAATAATATATTTCTCTAGGGAGCGAGCGAATAGTTCGGAGCGTGGGTGAGGTCAGTATTTTAGTTGTACAAACCAGATAGCAGTCCCGGCTGGCCGCCTGTTGCCGATACATTAACGTGCGATACTCTCCAAGCTCAACCGCGAAGGGTCCATGTGTAATAATTTATTACCAACTTGTTTCATATGGATGTGTTACTTTGGCCCTAAAACAACACTATTTATAGTATACTTTCCACATTAACAACGTCTACTTAACTCTATTTGTTTCCCGGGGCCTTGTTAACGACAAAGGTTTTTCTATGCGTGAATAGAAACGGATTTTTCAAAAGAATATTGGAGTTTTCAAAATATTTTTGTAGTAACCAAACTTGAGTAATTTGCATACAGAGCTCCGTCAATATTGCATTTCCTCACGGCAGGTCAGATACGTGTTTCAGAATTCGAGTGTATCGAAACGTTGAAGGCCTGTTGTATATTAATAGGTTTTCTCTGTAACTAGGTATATATTCAGTGGTGTGCTGACATGGCTTACAAATTCCGGGATACTGGACGAGGCACCCACGTCCCGGCCAAACTCAATACTATTAGTGGCTTCGGCCACCTGACAGCTAATTCTGATCCCAATTCACCACTACTAGAATTTAATGGTGAGAGTATGTTAATATCTATTCATGGCTTGTTCTATCTCTGCAGGCTCACGTTATAAAATAATTTTGACTTTCATTAATAGCCCAGGGTTGTAGGCTGTTCTCGGATGTCGGATACTGTTTTATAGGTACATATCATTATGTAGGCACAGTGGTACCCAACTGATAAGGCGCGTCGTGCATCTTCCTTTGCACAGAAAAAAGTATGGCCCGAAGATTAACGAAAGAATGCTTAAAACTTAAAATCAACCTTAGATCACTACTATAAGGTTCATAATACACTGCAGCTGTTAGTTCCGTCTCACTCGCAAGTAACATGGCTGACTAACATGCCACGCGGCGTGCGCTGACATGGCGGCAGCTGCCGACCAATAGCGGTACAGGAAAAAGAAGCGCGGTGCGTGGAGCGTTGGTCAATAGCATTTCCCTCGCTTTGAAAATTCATCTTCTGCGCAGGTACATCGGTAAGCCATATCAGTTGGGTACTACTGTATACCTACTTTATACGCTTTTCTAGACACCTCTGATTCCCGAAAAGAACGTCAGTCGTTGAAAAATAGCCAAACTGATCGATATCCTACTGCATGACATACGACCTTACAATAGCCATAAGACAACCGCTCCGAACAATGCTTAGGCCGAAAGCCGATACTTCTATCTATTACTCTACATTTCTAGCAAACATAGTTGTTACTTGGGTTCAGGCAGTAATCTACCTGCCGTAACTTTACACACCCTGTAAACAAGCGACCCTTGTTTCCAGTACTTGAATATTTATAGGATTATTTACACATAGGACCTATCACCTAAGGCTAGCAATACAATGACGTTGTCAAGTCGCTTGCCTGTTCCTACAAGCATAATTAAGTTAGCCGTTTCCTCCTCTTGACACTCACGACTTCCGTGCGATAAGGACGGCCGGCTTGTTTTTCTTTCATTTAGCGGCTACATTGTGTTTGGGTTAAGTGGTGACCTGCATATGTACCTCGCTTAAATGTTATTATCAGCCCTAATGGTTTTGTGGTTTTCCGTGAAATTAATTAATTTAAAAATACAAGGTGGTTTAATGGGTTAAAGTTTCTTATACAGACTGTGTTAGAAGGGTGAACAACTTTCTCCATGGGGACCAACATAGTAATCGCGGAAAAATAATCAGTCATCCCATGCATTTGGGTTGAGTTGTATTGAAGTTTTGTATTGGCCGACTGATTTATTTTTTCGCGATTGCGATATTGGTCCCATGGAGAAAGTTGTTCAGTTTGATGGCCACACCCTTAATTTTGACCATACCTTTCTGATTTTAGCATGATATAAATTTAGATCATGAAAAACATATCAAAACAATAGTCGACGTGATAAAAATTTGCATAAAAGTCACGAAGAACAACCAAGGGCATATAACTTTATATTCATGAACGAGTATAATGCCTATATTACTCCCATGAGGCAGTCGAAAGCCTAAGTTCGCAAACTAAACGCTACGAACAATTTAATATACCTATAACGGGAGTAAATTACTTGAAAGTGTCGTTAGTAAACGTAGTAAGTACACATAATTAAATATCAAGCTATATATTCCAGTATAAATTGACCTCTTGTTGTACGAAAAGCCTGCAAAATGCGTGGTCAGCTTACACTGGAACTGTTTAGCTTGAAATGTCGTTGTGTGTACGTATTCTGTGCTCATATATCATAACATGCAGTGCGAGTATTCTGAGCTTGCATTGAATAGCAATGATTTATGGTAGATTGCCACAATTAATTCAAAAATTGAGCGTATGAGTTTTATTACCATGATAAATTTTGAATGCGGGAATATTGATAGCCTCATTGCTCTAGTTGCAGTTTAGTAAAGGATATAAATATGTTAATTAGTGAGTGAAATTAAAATGAACTATTTGCAGTGTATTTGCGAAAAGTTCGTCAACACTCTACATTTTCAATGCTACTTCGGAGGATTGCTTGTACTATTAGCAGAAGAATATTTATTATAAGCACTATTGTATCAGACCACTCTCATAATAAGCCATAATAGGCTTCGTTTACTTATTGGTCGAAAGTCATAACAAAATCGACACAAGTATCACATAAACAAAGAAAAAATAAACCGGTCAAGAGCGAGTCAGACTCGCGTATCGGGGGCTCCGTTCCGATTTCTGAAAAAGTGTGCTGTTTAGAGACATCATTGCGACATATTTTGATGCTCGCAAGTAAATCAAAACCTATAGGGTACTTCCCATTGACCTAGAATCATGAAATTTGGCAAGAAGCAAGGTCATACAGCACAAGTAATGGAAAAAGTCCGAAAATTGTTAATTTATATTTTTATCACTACGTACTTGTGCAATGTATGTCATGTACCTATGTCATTACGTACTTGTGCGTTATTGTAATGTAAAACGCACAAGTTTCTTTTTAATAAGGTAAAACGTAAGGTTTATCAAGATGCTCCGTCTAAAACGAACCCTACTTTTTAAATCTTAGCAAATAGTTTTTATGTCAGAAAAGTGGTCAACATTTTATGAATAAAATTAACTTTGGGAGATAAAATATAAAAAATAAACAAAGAATTAATTCTTTAATTTAATTATAATTTTGACAATAATTGCAACAACAACAAACAAAAACAAAAAAATATTAATTTACTTTATTAGTAGTACTGGCTGTTTTTGTGCCTTTGCTTTAAAAAAAAGCGCGCGCTGATGCGCGCGCATCGCTTATTTTGTGAACAAGTAAAAATTATTCCGCGCGCTTTTTCTTTTCGCTGTATTGTTTTTACTTGAAAATGTCGTCAAGTTATGATGAATTTAGAAAAATCGACCGATATACTTACAAGCGTATCAAAATTTCGTCTTATGGAAAACAAGCAAAGATGCACATTCTGTGTTTTTAAAGATTTATTCGTTTAAGAAAGTCTGACTTTTATTTATTTCCTCGCAAATATGTTATAAAACGTCGTATGACATACGTGCGCTTTGATAATTACAGCCTCTGCTTTCTTGTAGCCCTCGCCTACGGCTCGGACTAGCAATATCGCCTCGGCTGTAATTTTCAACTTACCGCACTTATATCATAATGTACTATTACGTATGTCATCGGTCAAGACCCTTTTTCTCAGGAACGTGTAAAGGTATCTAGTTGAAATTAATATCAAAAACGTAAATCTATGGTCCCTAATAAGAGTCCTAAAAAAATCAAGTTTCTAAATCAACGCAATAAAAACATACGGCCATTTATGCGGCATAGTTTGATACTCGCAAGCAAATCAAAACCTATAGGGTACTTCCCGTTGGCCTAGATTCATGAAATTTGACAAGAAGCAAGGTCTCACAGCATAAGTAAAGGAAAAAGTTTGAAAATTTATTATTTGTAGTTTTATCACATAAAAAAATAGTTTTTAGTTTTATTTTCCTGGCTAAATGTGGGTGTACTACAGGTTCACCTCTGCCCACAAGGCAACAAGGTGAAACAAGGCGTGATGTTATGTTTAACTCCTCTGAAAATTTCTCCTCCATAAAATTTTAGAGCCAAAACCCCAACGAGTGGGAGGGTTGGGGGTTAGTTGCGAACCCTATAGGTTCACAACTACTGATGATGATATGTTTTTCATCGGATGATGTTTTTTTACGTTTATGTATATGTGATATAAGCTTATATTCCAATTGTGTAAAGGTTTGTTCTTTTGCACACATGGGGTGCCTTTGATGATAAAAAACATAATAAACAAACACACACAACACACAAACAAACAAAAACACTACTTCCCGTTGACCTAGAATCATGAAATTTGGCAAGAAGCAAGGTCTTACAGCATAAATAATGGAAAATGTCCGAAAAATGTTAATTTGTATTAAAAAAAAAATAAGTTTTTTTTTGGGATAAATTCTTTTCAACTACGGAACCCTCATTGTGCGTGGTCCAACACGCATTTTTTAACTTTTTTTTATTATTTGTTGTTAGAGCGGCAATAGAAATAGGTACACCATCTGTGAAAGCTTCAACTATCTACTTATTACAGTTCATGAGATACAGCCCGCTGATAGACAGACGTCAGCAAAGGCTTAGTAATACGGTTCCGTTTGGCACCCTTCGGGTACGGAACCCTAATAAAAAAGATAAAAACCTCCTTTTGTGGCTGAGAACAACAAAAGTTTTATACGAATTCTTTCCCGGAATTAAATAATGGCCCATATTATTTTCATGTATTTGAAAGCATTACTGTGCGACATTTCTTTTGTCCTATTTGTCTTCGCAATCGTCCGGCGGAGGTCATTGGTTTCCGAAGCCATTAAGCTTATAGATATCGCTGATATAGATTAACAAACATAAGACTGTGTGCGAAGGTTTGACAATATACGTCTGGTTTATTTATTTGTTTAGGATACATTGATGAATGTTCAAGTTATTTGGAGTTATATACAAAGCTACAACTCTTATTAGATCTTCCACGAAGAGCTAAAAGCAGATCCTATCAATTATTATAAAAAGATACTTCACAGAATATATAAGTGGGCCATAAATTACTTGCTCCATTAGCTAATAATATGAGGATTAGTTACAAAGATTCATGTTGAGTTCTAAACCAATCTTCTAGTTAATAAAAATCTTTAATTCATTTATTCACTAACAGACAACGCACAGCCTAAAGCCGCCTTTCTACTATGGGATATAATATATAATATTATATTCCATTCCATATAATATTATATTCCATAGTGGAAAGGGGCTCAAACCGGCAGGTCTTGAAGCATGACATTTTGCTCAAGAAGAGAGCACTTAGGAAGGAATTTGGAAAATTTGTCCCCTAAAGGCGTTGTATAGGGGATGAAAGTTTCTATAGGAATTCGTCATTTTTACCTAGGTACTTACATAAGTTTCATAATGTTTTTTTCCTGAATTTAGATTCATGAAGCCATAAGCCACGACGGCACTGGTAAAGCAAGGGCAACAATAAGACGAAAATAATTCCCTAATCGTAGTGCGATATGAACCAGTTTTCGAGGAAGTGTATTGAAAAATAAGTTTGTTTTACTCGTGCCGCCCGAGCATCGCATCGCCTCGGCTTTACTATGTGGCTGCAGCCTTTCTTAGGAAGAAAGTTTGATATTTCTACATACGTTATAATTATTATTAGAAAAGATTTTTTTTTTCATTCATTTTTTCGTTAATTTGACTATAAGGTATGCACTTCAAGTCCTCGATCAATTGATACTTGTCATTTTACTGCCCTGCCAATGAGTATGAAGGCAATTGGAATTGGAAGGGAATGCACTACAACAACTTTTTAGTAAAAAAAAAACCGCATCCAAATCAGTCCACCCGTTTAAGAGCTACGGTGCCACAGACAGACACACAGACACACACACACATACACACACACACACACACACCCACACATAGCGATCAAACTTATAACACCCCTCTTTTTGCGTCGGGGGTTAAAAATACAATATTCGTCTAAGGGCTAATTTGTCAATAGTCAGAAGTAAGTTAGTCAGTAAGTTTTATCTGAAGAATAAATATGACAGTTTGACATAATATATTTTCTATACAAAAGCTGTCAAACCGCCATATTCCATATTAAGAAGTTATCTGACGATTGAAAAATTAGCCCTTATCAAACAAACAAATGCAAAATTGAAACCACTTACTTAAACATAAACTACAAATGAAGGACTCGCAAAGTAAAAAAAAACCACTATCAACCAGGGAAACATAGCCTACTAAACCTACTCTAAAAATTCGTAAGTCTTTGTATTTTCTTATTAAAGATGTCTTTAGGTTCCGTGGCCCAAGCGCGGAACAAATCCCAAGGGATACCGCAGTTTATCTCTCGACAACAAAGACGAACTTTTTAAACGGAGTCGCTACGTATCTGCCCGTCTATGTAGGTAACCATCTTTTATTTATAGGGATTCTCTTTTAAAATTAATAGTTTCTGTACTGTTCTGCGCCGTTGTTGGACTTACTAAGAATAGGTTATACATTGAATTTCACATGATTAGTATTACGTACCTACTTTGTATAGTATTGATGTTTTTGCTTCAATATTGAGGCTGTGAGATTCATCGAGTGGGTTTGTTTATGACGTAGTACAGCATTACATACTTTAGTAAAAATGTAGCATTATGTCAGTACTTTGTATATTGATGTGTTTTTGCTTCGATTTTAAGACTTAGAGATTCATCGACTGGGTCAGTTTTTTTTTGTAATTTGGTGCATCTTATTCAGATATCTTGATCTATTAGGGTTCCGTACCTCAAAAGGAAAAAACGGAACCCTTATAGGATCACTCGTGTGTCTGTCTGTCTGTCTGTCCGTCTGTCCGTCTGTCACAGCCAATTTGCTCCGAATCTAATAGACCGATTAAGTTAAAATTTGTAACACATATGGATTTCTGTGACCCAAACACGTACAGCTAAAGTAAATATATGAATTTTGAATATGAGAGTCACTTTTAGGGGGAAAATAAGAAAATTAAAAAAAAAAGTTTTGTAAAATGTACCGAGTGACATAACAAATGAAAGGGCTTACTATGAGGGTCTCAAATATATTTTTTTATAATTTTAAAATTTATTGTTTTAAAGTTATTTAAGAAAATACACGAAAATTGACCATTCCCCCCCCTTATCTCCGAAACTACTGAGCCTAAAATTTTGAAAAAAATATAGAAATTAGTTCTATACCTGTAGATTACAGGAAAACCTATAAGAAGTCTGTGGTCTTAAAATAACATGGTAAATCTATATATATAAAAAAATCAAAGTCCTGACTGAGTCACTGACTAATATACCAACGCACAGCCCAAACCAATGGACCTAGAGACTTCAAATTTTGCACATAGATACCTTATATAGTGTAAACATCCACTAAGGAAGGATTTTTGGAAATTCCATCCCTAAGGGGGTAAAACAGGGGATGAAAGTTTGTATGAAAAATCCTATCCCTTGAGTTAATAGACTTGAAATTTAGCACGAATATTCATATAAGTAAATTATAAAGTTTATCATTTTTAGTTTTCCTAAACTACCCCCTAAGGAGGGATTGGGGGTGTCAAAGTTTGTATGGAGGAACTTTAACACGCGGTCCGATTAACTCAAAACTCAGTTTTTATACTTGAGACCAAAAATTAGTGTTGCCCAAATTCAGTCTTGGTCTTGCAGTCTTGATCTTGTTCTTGCGTTTTTGCAAGACCAAGACCAAGAACAAGACCGCGTATTTTTAGCAAGACCAAGACCAAGACTGACCGTGCAAGACTTGAGCAAGAACAAGACATAGCCTGCAAGACTCTTGCGTCTTGCAGCTAGGACTTAGCGCTATTTCACTGAGTAGTTAGGTGTAACAGTTCGGTGTATAGGTAGGTACGCTTAGGAATTCTATGAGACGCAAAAAACTGTATCAAAGAATATGAAAAACTGGACCTATGCGCATTACGACTAATACCATAAACATAGCGAATAAAAAAATATCTATTAAAATCAAACTGAGTGCATGCATAGTTATGTTTTAACCATCGGCACTTTGATAATGCGGCATCAAAGGTTTTGTACTTACTTCTCAAAGAAATTTGCCGCTTTTCGGAAGTACATGGTTATGATACACGCGCCGGCGGCTTCTTTTGAAATCTAAAACAATCGTTGCCGCCACGCCCAAATCATAACATTTGTGACACTATTTGATTGCCGCCATAGGGCGTAGGTATACTCATGCAAAATAATTTCGAATTTTTTTAAGAGTACCTACAGGTGTTCCAAAGAATAAATAAGTTTCAGAGTGCTTAGAATGAAAATGAATACATTATACTGATCACGCAAGTAGTATTATGATTAGGATAAAATGGTAAGGATAGGTAGTAGATGTCATATTAATTCATTCTAGTAAGTATATATTATAATATTGATTACTTATATGGTTTTAAACTAATTACTTAGGTACTATTATTGTACATTTAGTCATTATATTTCTTAAGTTTTTACAAGAAAAAATAGCAAAAAAGTGTTCAAATATCACCCGTTTAATAAATATTGTAGCCACTTTTAAATATACTTGAAACGTGTAAAAAAATTCTACAAAACTAATAAAATAATATAAAAAGCGTAGGTACTTACCTACTAATAAAATAAAAAGCCTGCGATAAGAGTTTTGTATTACTTACCAGCCCGAATATCTCTGAGAGAGATGATGAGAGTAAGTATTTACTAGCTGTGCCCGCGACTTCGTCCACGAGGAATAGTAACTTTGGAGGTATAGTGACGTTCAGGACTTATTTATTTATTTTAAAACTTCTGTCATCAAACATACAAACGAACTCTTCAGCTTTATAATATTAGTATAGATGTACGCCAAAACATTCACTTATATGTAAAGAATAGTGATTGGCACTAATTCTATTTTATTCACGCGTCTCGTCTGTACAAGTAGGTAATATTTAGTGTGTGTTTGTACGCCGCACGCGGCATTGTTTGATTTGCGGCGGCATCCTTTTCATAGAGCCGGCACGTGGCGAGGCGGCGCGGTAGAAAGCAAGGAAACGTACTATAAATAAAGGAATTATTTTAATTCCAGTCATTTCCAATTGAGCTGTGCTTCGAGTCTAACTTAATAATTGTTTTTACTAATTCTCGTTGTTTTCTAAAAACGTATCACGTGTATAATTTAATATGAGTGACGAAGATTCAAATTATTCTAGTCCGAGTAACGAGAGTTTGAGTCACAGATCTAAAAGACCCAAAAGCAAATTTGAGGAGTTTTTCGAAATAATTCATGCATCCCAAACTGCCTTCTGTAAATTGTGCCAACATAAAAAGATTGAAATAAAAATGAAAAACAGAAACACTTCAGGCTTAAGGAAACATCTAATATCTTTCCACAAAAAGGAATCAGAAATATTTCTTCCTGTTAAACCAAAATTAAGTGGAGATATCACAAGCTTTTTAGTAACCGCTGGAAGAAGTGGACAGGTAAGAATATTTTTTTAACAGTTAAAAGAATTTTAACTCCGCGTAGCTATTCATGCGATACTTTCAAAAACGCCATTAACTTACGTAAGTATTTTTGAGTTAGTGGTGTTTTCATCTAGGGGTGCGACATATTAAGTATGTAATTATCGTCTTAAATATTTTTTATAAACACCCATATTTTCATTTAATCGGCCAGTAACAACTAAGTACTTTATTTTGGTAAATTACAGTACAGTGCAACCTTAATATAACAAATATCAATTTAACGATTTTCTCGATTTAACAACAACAAACCTCCTCCTCTTATACGCTCAAACCTAGTATGTTTTAAATAATAACACAAGATTTATTGTTTTGTTACAGTCGGAAAACAGCAGTGACAACATCACGACAGCTACAGTTGATTGGGTTGTGAAAAAATATCTTCCCTTCTCATTTTTCGATGACGAAGCTACACAAGTATATTTTCGACGTATTTGCCCTAATATGGTGTTTCCTAAAAGGTCTACACTTAGAAGGAAAGTCAAAGAGCGATTTGAAGAGCTCCAATTGAATCTCAAGGAACGACTTCAACAATTATCATCTAAAATGTCTTTTACCATTGATGGGTGGACGTCAATTGCTGGTAGGAGTTACTACGGGGTTACTATTCATTATATAGACAACGAATGGAAGTATCAATCTGTAGTTCTTGATTTTATACCATCACGCGGTCGACATACTGGGGAAGATATTGCAACGATTTTCCATTTATGTTTATTGGAATATGGCATAATTGATAAAATACAAGGTATCACGGTCGACAACGCAACTGCAAATACCAAATTTATGTATGAACTGGGCAAACAGCTGCCGCCACACTTTGATTCAGACAATCAACATTTCCGGTGCTTTGCTCACATTTTAAACCTTGGTGTACAAGATTTATTAAAGACCTTAGCATTACACTGTGAGTCTGACACTAACGCGTAAGATCAGCAGTACGAAGACTATGCAGACGAAACTGAGGATGAGGAAGATGAAGAATCTGCACCAAATATTGCTGACTCGCGTACATCTGTAACAAAGTTACGCAGTATTTCCAGTAAAATAAAAAGAAGTGAGATAGTGAAGAAGAAGTTTCAGTCTGCTTGTGAAGCAGCTGGCGTGCCATCAAATCTAAATGCCATTCTTGACTGTCCAACGAGATGGAATTCCACACATGATATGATTGGATTTGGTTTAAAAGTGAGAGCGGGCATTGACATATTGTGCAGATCTGTCACCGAATTAAATGATTTTCAAATCACAGCTAATGAATGGCAGGTACTCGAAAAATTACATAAATTTCTAATAAACTTTAAACTTTTAAGTACAAAACTTGGTGGAGACAAATATGTTACATTACCGCTAGTCATTGTATCATTCAATCTCTTGCTAGATAAAATTGAATCCATGGTAAAACAGTTAGATGAGAAACCTAATCGATCTGAAGTGGATGAAAGGCTCATTCTAGCTTTCCAAGCAGCTCGAGACAAAATGCTTAAACATTACAAGAAGAGCAACTGGATTTATTGTACTTCTTTAATTTTAGACCCAAGGCATAAGGCTCAGACTTTTGACCTGACAATGTGGGGGAAGCAACTTAAAACAGAAAGTCTGCGCAAGTTCAATGAACTTTATGAAGAATATAAAAGTCTACACTCACTGAACAAATCTCTGGAATTACCAGAAAAAGAAAATAAAGTATGTGATGAAGATGAAGACGTAATAGACTTTGATAAACTCTATGAATGTCCCTCGACGTCATCTGGATCTTGTCTTCAAGGCTTAGTGATAGACGAGTTGGAGGAGTACCTGAGAAAACCAAGAACTGCCAGCTCGGAAGACATTTTAGATTGGTGGAGGACGCATGAGACAGAGTATCCGATTTTATCGAAAATGGCCCGTGATTTTCTCTCAATACCTGCAACTTCAGTACCTGCTGAGAGGTTATTTTCTAAAGCATCATTAGTAATTAGAAAACATAGAAATAGGTTAAGTGATGAGTCAGCCAGATGGTTACTTTGTATTAATTCTTGGTCAAAAAAATTGATATAAAGTATCATAACCTAATGATAAAGCTGTTGATTTGTGTTGTATTTTATTTTTTATTCAAATAAATGATAAATCGTAAAACTCTTTTATTAAATTTCTTATAAGTTGAGGGTTCAATCTCTTTCTAGACAGATAAGTATTGTTCTTTAAAATACAGTCAAGTTATTGTAATTAATTTGTTTTTTTACATGTTTTAGCAAATGTAAGCTTATAAATCATAAATGTTTATTAAGAAACAGTTACTTCCATGGAAAACGACATATAGGTCAGTTGATTTTTCGAATTTCTTATCAAATCTTCAGTTATTTATTAATCTGCTTGATCTTTACTATGGCTATGTTAATTCAAGCTCACAATGTTCCAATTCTAATACGTTTTTCTAAGATTTAAAGTAAACTTTAATAAATAGTAATAGACTAATAGGTAATTGCAAGACTTGCAAGACTCTTGCTGCAAGACCAAGACCAAGACCAAGACTGGGAGCGCAAGACCAAGACCAAGACCAAGACCAGGTGTATTGGCGCAATACCAAGACCAAGACTGGCTAAGTCTCGTCTTGTTCTTGCATTTGGGCAACACTACCAAAAATTAAGACTAACGTATATTAGGGTTTTCCAAAACTCTACCCCTAAGGGGTGAAAAGTTAGAGGAGGAGGATTTTATTGGGGGCTTGATTAACTCTAAAATTGGTGTAAATAATGTTTGAGTCAAGTTATGGAAACATACCAGACGATTTTTGAAATTCTTTAGGTATCTGTGTTCGTGAAAACAGAGATACAGTTTATATGAAAAATCTTATTAATTTGGGTAATGAACTTGAAACTTAGCACAAATAAGTAATAATATTTGCATAAGTAAGTAATAATATTTGTCATTATTAGTTTTTCAAAACTACGCCTCAAATGAGGTTTAGGGATGTTAAAGTTTGTATTTTTAGGAATTTTAAAGCGCAGTCCGATTAAAAAAATGGTACTTTGAGTCAAGTTAGGAAATTTGCCAAACGAATTTTCACCGATTTTGACGGCATATAGCTGATGTTTTAAGGAGTAACTTAGGCTATTTTTATTTTAGAAAAATAATTAGGGTTCCGCGCAAGAAAATTAAAATCCATGAAATCAGACAACCACGTACAGCCCAGTACAAACTTACTAAGCCTCCGCTGTCTATTGCGTCTATAACAACAAATAATAAAAATAAAGCAAAGTTAAAAATTTAAGGGGTCGGTCCCCATACAATAAACTTTTCATTTTGAAAAAAAAAAAAATAATAATCTAGCATGTGGGGTGTCATGTCATTATTTCATCACCGCTGCTCTCAAAACGGTGAAGGAAAACATGGTGAGGAAACCGGCATGTCCTAGAACCAAACATTTGAAGACATGTGACATCTACCAACCCGCACTGTGCCCGCGTGGTGGATTACGGTCCACTCCCTCTCACCGAGAGGAGGCCTGTGTCCCAGCAGTGGGAACATTATAGGCTGATTATGTGTTATGTGGGGTGTCATCGTCTAGAACTCATTGAGTAGAGTACACACATATTTTTTTTATCTTTTAAAATTAAGAAATAGGGGGCCGTAAAAGTTGTAAATTTTAGACCATTTTTGTACGAGCTCTAGCGCAACAATTCAACAAATTAGGAATTTGAAACTTCTTTATACCATGTAAGTACCATGAATACTGTATTTAATCAACAATACTGAAAACGGCGATTCATAAAGTATTTTGTTTAAACGGGTGATTTTCTGCAACTGCAAAAAATAACCTTGTAATTCACACTATCATTATAAAATAAGTAAAAAGTTATCATTGCGATTGTTAAACATATAATATGGTACGAAACCCTTCGTGCGCGAGTCCGACTCGCACTTGACCGGTTTTTTAATCCTTCATTCAAAATAAGATTTTGAATAAAGGAATCGTATACCGAATATAAAGCATAAAAAATAGCACAGCGTCAGCGTCGCATAATTTTATGGTCATTAAAAAACATCATCTTTATGATAGTCATAAAAATGCTATGCTATGACAAATACTCTTTTGCTTTCTGGCGACATTAAACATACGGATCTTTGTCCCTCCAGATAAAAGGGAGTTTCTAAAGCAATTTGGCATACTTAAGTAATTTTATGATTTTTTGGAGCCCTTGTGTCAAAGGTGCAATTATATTAAACAAAAAACTTTAATAAGCTTCATAATGATAATGATACTTACAATAGCACAAACAATATCGTAACACTGACCCTGGACATTTAATTACGTTAATTATACGCACACTGGCTGGTACAGACGGTACCGATAGTAGATAATGCAATACATAGGTAGTCTGTTTTTCTATTGTATCGACAAAGTGATCGTCTGTCGGTTCAACCACAAACAGATGTACTATTGGGCTTATCTATAATGTGTGGTCAATTCGGCAGAGGAACTGCGTACACGATCCAACTAACTAAACTATAGGTAATTTTTAAAAGTAAAAAGTAGTATAAATCACTTATTTAAACGTTCAAAAATACAATATGGAGGTATTGTTGGTACCAAACTAGGCACATCCTGTATCTTGGGCGCCATTGAATAGGTAGGTAATTTTGGTAGTATTCAATTAAAATAAATTAAATGAATACAGTTATACGCTAGTTATTATAGCCTCAACGAGACTACACAACTAAATAAGTATACAAAGAAATAAACTAATTAAGGAAAGCCTATAATCAATTCTTATAATTATTAAAAAAAAGTGTGTGTTTTGTCATTGTCATCAGAATTATACCAATGTATATTTAGGTGCATGCTACGATATTAATGAGTCAAAGCAAAAACCGGCCAAGTGCATGATGGACCACGCACAATGAAGGGTTCCGTAATTGGGATGAATTTATCCCAAGAACAAACTTAACATTGTAGCTGAAAAACATGTTCTCCTATACGTTCCAACTGCAAATTTTACCTACATTAATGCAATTGGAACCTATAGGAGAACACGTTTCTCAACCACAATATTAGTGGATTATTACTCGTTAACTTGTAAAGCCTAAATAACTGTGATAGTTTTTTTATGCCGTGAATTTTTTCACATAGGTACCTAACCAAAAAAAAACCATTTAGCTGACAGGGCGACTTGACTCTAACAAAAATTAGCACTTCTTAATATTTCGCAAATGGAATGTAGTAAATCCGTAATTGGCTGTTAGATCAGTTTAAATTGTTAAAGTGCTGAGGATTTTCTGAATAAAGAAATAAATAAATGGATCCCTCGATGGATGAATGGAACCGAAACATGGTTTTCACACACCCGCGATTTTTTTGACCAACCATGGGATAGACGAGAAAAAAAATCATCCACACTTTACGTGTAGGGGAAATACCATAGAACAAAATTATTTTGATACATAGTGATAAATGATATGATATAAGGTCTGATTTTTCAAGAGTCAGATTAGTCTTATCTGAAGAATAAATATGACAGTTTGACATATTTTCTATAAAAAATCTGTCAAATTGAAATATTTATTCTAAAAGATTTTATTTTACCACTTTGTGATTATCATGTAGGTACGCCCATGCCAAATTACAGTTTTCTAGTAATACTAAAATTATCTGACTTAGGCCGCGAGCAGACAGACAGGCAGACGGACATGGCGAAACTATAAGAATTCCTGGTTGAACTTTAAAAAATATTAAAAACATCAAAGCTAAATTAAACATTATACATACGTATACATACGTCTCATTCTACACAGGTAGGTACTATAAGATCGATGTTATAATTGTGATGATACAGTTTTGTGATAAGAAAGGCTTACTTTTAACACGACTGCCCCAAAAAAGGAGTGTAAGTTTTCAGGGTTTTCGTACGATGTGTCCCTTATGGTACAGTGGAGGGCAAGCGGCAAGTATACTCGCGCGACAAAGTGATTTTATTAAAGGCTGCGCTGGTAATACGAGTACTTGGCAGTCAATCAATCTGCGTAGCGATTTCCCAACTACGTTGGCGTCGGCTTCCAGTCTAACCAGATGCAGCTGAATACCAGTATTTTACATGGAGCGACTGCCTATCTGACCTCTACAACCCAGTAACTGGGTAATACGATAACCCTTGGTAAGACTGGTTGTCAGACTTTCGGGCTTCTGACGACCCGTAACGACTGTCAAAGATCCACGAATGACAGCCGGGCCCAATAACGTGCTTTCCGAAGCACGGAGGAGTCTCGGTATGTAATGATGGTCACCCATCCACTGACCAACCCCAGCAAGCGTAGCTTAACCTGGTGGATCGACCCGTGCGGCTGATATTACTTAGCCACGAGCTCCTCCAGTACTTGGGAGTCAATGATCTATTGAAACTGGTTTACTGCATCTAAGTATAGCAATAGTTTTAACATTTATAAACCAGTCATTCGTGTGTCGCGCTTGGTATCGGTTTACAATAATATCTATCCACTACATAGATGTGAAATATTACGTCCATCGACCAAAAATCGAGTGTTGTACCAATATTTATCGTTTGGTATCTAATTTCTAAAAACGTAATTTTTACAACGGAAGAGGATAGTGTTGTTCATACAGAGTACATTCATCATATACATAATAATATTGGTTCTTCAGTGTATAACTAATAAGTTGTCGATAATGGACGTGCAGGCTCGCTTGCTATTATTGTTTTTTGCACAAATTTTTTTGGTAAGAATTAATTCATGTTTTTTTAATGCGGTGTATTGCATGCTAAATGATTGTTATTTTTATTCTGTTGTTGTTGATAATTGTGGAATTCCTGTTGTTATTTCTTTGTTAATACACATAGTTATATATTTATTCCTTAGTTGTAGGTAATGAATAGCACAAGTTTGCTACATGTAAGCATATAACTTCATAGGTATTAGAAAATGCTGATGACGATGTATGTCAAATTGTGTGTTCTTTTACTTAGGCACAGGCCAAGATTTTCCTCAAATAAATAAATACGTTGATGCAGAAGCAAACAACTTTAAATTTTTTCCGCTTTGGGTCTTATAATAGTTTCCCATAATCCTTTGTTTATAGGTATACACGCTGTTTTTTTATTTTCTAAGGAGCTGCCACGATAGTGTTATTGTACTCATCATTATGAACAACTTTTGCTATGGCACCAAATATGAACTCGTGAAAACCTAGCCAATAAAGCAGCGCGTAGGTATAGTCTGTTTTGATTGGACCATAATATAATTTAATAACCGTATTGTTTACTGTTGATATACAGCGGTAAGTGCATAATAGGTAATGCCTATTACGCGGATTTGCGCCTGAATGCATATTATTCCATTGAAACGCAAATCCGTAATGAATGCAGGACCCTCTAACAATACAAATATTGTTATGACGATCATTATTGATTTAGGCATAATTGATTTAGGAATTTGAGAATTTATTTAGGCATAGATCATTGAACAGGAAATTCAAATGAAAATTGTTAAAATGGTAAGTACTATCGACAAAACGGACGCCCTTTCACCTCAAAGTTGGTTTCTGTAAACACTGATTCACCCTGCCCGTATAGTCTTTTGTTTGTCCTACAATTGCAGTTTGCAAGCAAAATTGTTTCGAAATTGGAAAGATGGTACGCAAGTACTATCTTTTTGTGATTCTATGATTTCTTTTGTGATCAACGAGCAACTTTTTAAATAAATAGGTAAGATTAGTTGGTGGATTAGTTACCGACTAAACAATTCCAAGTTTAATTAAAATGTATTTTACTTAAATAATTAAGTTTTCTTCTATTAATGAGTTTGAACACTGTGGACAGGTCGAATGCACGAGTTCGCTGACTTATAAACTGAACGACGGCAATGAAATACCTGCGATCGCCCTGGGGACCAGTCTGGGCCACCTAGCCGATGTAAGTACATTACCTTTGCCCAGCATCTGAACAGGTTAAAATAAAGGTTCTAAAAAGTAAACACTCGTTTTAGCCTGATTTACAAGTTACGATTTATTTTCCGGTGGCGTTATTTACCAGTCTGTTGAAGCAGCAATAAAAATTGCAACCTCTAAATAGTGTTTAGACATTGTTTAGACGATGCAAGCCGTAAGCAAGAAGTAGCTTCAATATTATTGTAGGTTTGCAAGAAACTTGCATCGTGTAAATAATGCTTTAAAGCATGTATGATGTACCTACATTATTATACTACATTAGCTTCTGCCTGCGACTTCGTCTGCGTGAAATTTCTTATGCTCCCGATCCCGACCCACCCCGTCATATCGCATTACCTGCCCGAACATCATTCATTCATTGGTTGGTTCATTTTCGCTTAGTGTTCTTACTGTTTTTTTTTTGTTTTTCTCGACTCGTAATAGTTTTAGGGCGATGTTGATGTTGATGTTGATGTTAAATAGCCTATAGCCTTCCTCAAAAACTGGGCTATCAAATGCAAAAAAAAAAATTAATAAAAAGAATTTTTAAAATCTGACTGGTAGTTCCAGAGATTAGACACAATACTGCCTCCCATTGCAGCCGTGGCAGATATTTTATAGTAAGTACCTTATATAGGGGTTTACGGGAGCGAAACATCTATCTAGCTAGGTCTTTTACCAGGGAAAATAAAAAAAAGGTTACTTTCACCCGAGCAGAGCTCGGTCGCCTCGCTCGGATTTCCGAACGCAGATGGAAAATCTTAGTTTTTTTTGCAATAACATAATAAAAAATCCATGTGAATAAGTTCAAACAACAGAAAAAACTTGAACTTGCTGTTGTCAATCTATACAAACGTTTAATCTTAATAGCATCTCAGGAATACAGCACTCACAGCGGGATTTGGAAAAGCTGATTAATATGGCGTTCCATCTATCCTGTCAAAGCCTTTAGTCAAATGCAGCCTCCAACATCCTGTCTACTTCATTATGTATACCTATACCGTACGTGTATATTGAAACTTAATTTGAAATAGATGATTATTTACTAAATTATCGTTTCGCGCAACTTCGTCCGCGTTGAGACTGCGTTAAGGCTCTTACAGACAGAGGCGATATGTGGCGCGACATGTCGCGTAGCGATATTGCGATATTATCGCGTCGCAACACCTTTCACACTAGCACGCCGATATTATCGCCACGCGATATCGCCGCAATACCATACAAACTGTTCCTTTTTGTATGGTATCGCGGCGTTATTGCGGCGATAACGCCGCGATAATAACCTAACCTAACCTAGGACAGGTTCGTCGAAAAAAAACCCAACCAACCAAACCTAAGTAAGTACCTAATTGAATGCAAAATTATCGCATCACGTGACGCGATATATCTGTGTCGCGGGGCGATAATCCCTCCTGTGTGTAAGGTCGCGCGCGATTCCATAGAAATTGTTCAACGGATCTACATAGTATCGCAATATCGCGTCGTGACGCGATATCGCCTCTGTCTGTAAGAGCCTTTATGATGTTATGTTTTTGTTTACTTCCTAACTAACTGACTGCCTTATTAACAGAATGATTATTTTGACTCATGATAAAATACTCCTGTGGTGAGGGTCCCGGGAAATAATAGATCAATATTCTCTGTTTCGTCGCGTGTGGGTGACGTAAAGATCTACTAGCATCCTCCTTTGTTCGAATAGCATCATAATGAAAGCCAAAATGGTTTGTCCTCCGTTTATAGTGCTCGTTAATAGGCTAATAAGTATAATAAACAAAATAAAGTTTTCTACTAATAAAATTCCTGCTTTTCAGCAAGAAGTCGACTTGAATTTAGAGACAGTCTATTTTCCACACACACACACAACAGCATAAAAGATTAAGTTTTAGGTTTGAAAATTAGTCTGAAAAATATTAGTTTGTAAGTTTTCTTAAAAAGAAAAAAAACTTACCTATCTTAAAGCTTCTGCCCGCGACTTCGTTCGTGTGAAATTTCTGGTTCTCCACCCATTTCCGCGGTATCGCATTGCCTGCCTGCACTAATACTTCGTTATCGCTCAGCGATCTTTTTGACTTCTTTTTCTTTTTGCTTGCCACCCCACCCTTTGCTTTTGGTCCCAGAGTGATGTTAAATATGCCTATCTAACAATAGGCATATTTAACATCACTCTGGGACCTTACTTAAGAATTGGAGTATCAAATTCAAAAAGATTTTTTCAAATCCGACTGGCAGTTCCAGAGATTAGCGCGTTCAAACAAACAAAAAAAACAAACTCATCAGCTTTAATATTAGTATAAATAGCAATACAAAGAATTAATCTAGTAGTAGTAAAGAAAATCAATTTTCTCAAATGCTATACTAACTAGAGGTACAAGGTGCTACAAGGTTGGTCTGGTGCGCCAGCACCACAGATTAATACAGATGGGACACTCCGCAAAATCATTTAAATAAAAAGCGACTCTTGCTACGCTACAATAAAGTGCAATTCAGGTCGCACAACGCTCATTACCACAGTTTTATTCAACTACAAGTTGCCTCTATTTCTATCGCGTAACTCTTATACCTTCTTAACTTAGTACCTTCTGACCTACTGAATTAGCCCCGCGGACGGGGCCCGACGCGTACTTGTAGCTTCATACCTAAACTGAGGAGTGTCCCATCTGTATTAATCTGTGCCAGCACCTTAATATTACGTAACACACTACCAATCACAATCAGAAAGATTTTGAAGCATACTATTTATCCATTGCTTCATAATGTTCGAAACATTTGTCTGCTCAACGACGTAACTAACGCAATGAATGTTGTTGAACTGTCAAAATTAAACTGATTCCTACTGTAAGTTGCCCCGCTGAATGACATTGAATGGCGTTGTTGGTAAACATTTGTGAAATTGTAAAGCCGTGTCTCCTGCGCGTTTTTAGGGTTCCGTACCTCAAAAGGAAAAAATGGAACCCTCATGGATCACTCATGTGTCTGTCTGTCTGTCTGTCCGTCTGTCCGTCTGTCACAGCCAATTTGCTCCGAATCTAATGGACCGATTAAGTTGAAATTTGGTACACATATTTCTGTGACCCAAATACGTACGGCTAAAGTAAATATATTGAATATGGGGGTCACTTTTAGGGGGCAAATAAGAAGATTTAAAAAAAAGGTTTGCAAACTGTCTCTTGTGACATATCAAATGAAAGGGCTTACTATGAGGGTCTCAGATATTTTTTTTTATAATTTTAAAATGCATCGTTTTAATTGTACATATATATGATCCAAAGATGATTGAAATAAATAAATAAATAAAAAATTTAAAGTTATTTAAGAAAATAGACGAAAATTGACCATTCCCAACCCTTATCTCCGAAACTACTGAGCCTAAAATTTTGAAAAAAATACAGAAAATAGTTCTGTACTTGTAGATTACAGGAAAGCCTATAAAAAGTTTGTGGTCTTAAAATAACATGGTAAATCTCTCAATATTGTGAGTACAAACTTACATTTACTGCTGGAATGTATGGGAGAACATGTCTTTCAACTATATTGTTATGTTTGTTCTTGGGATAATTTCATCCCAACTACGGAACCCTTCATTGTGCGCAGTCCGACACGCACTTGGCCGGTTTTTTTTTTCGAAACATTTTACAAAAACATCGAAACAAAGAGGCGTGGCCATACACATTCGTGTGCGCAAACATGATGTTTTCATTTTCCGAGCTGCATGGAAAAAATCCCCGCGCGGGGGAAAATGGGAAGGTTTTGATTAATTTTCAACCGCCGCGAGCACCGCGCATCTCTGTTGTCAAACTGATAACACCTCCTCTTCGGTATAATAATGATAACTCATTAGGACATTTCCATCAAATGTCACCTACTGACGTCTATACAAAATGCGTAAATAAAAATATTTGAATAAACAGGAGACAGCTTGCATAAGAAAACAACTGTTGATGTGTAAGGTTTTTTGTGTAATGTTTCGCAAAAAGACGCGCAGGAGACACGGCTTAACAGAAATTGTATTGACAAAACAAGATGGCGGCGTTAATTCCGATAAAGGCCGCTCGCCAAAAGAACCTTGTGGCGTTTTGTATCTATGTTTCGTCTAAATTTCGGCAACAGCTGATTGAACTAACATGTGTGTGGTCATGTTCGCAGGGTACAAGGCAGTTGCCACAGAACCATTCATTGGCTAAGGCGGTACAATGGGCTCTGGAAGCCGGGTACCGACATGTCGACACAGCCTCGCTGTACCGTGTGGAGGACGAGGTCGGCCTCGGCGTTCGGAACTTCGTCAAAAACCACAGCAACGCTAGTCGACAGGATGTGTACATCACTACTAAGGTGAGTCAGTTTGTATTTTGGACTGTTATTTTTGTAATAAACTATAATAACATAACATAAAAGTAATCTGTAGTTTCTGCCTACCCCCATGGGCAGAAGGCGTTACTTTATGTATGTATAACAATATATTATAATCACGCCTGTGTTTTTAGAACGTTTTAGAAATAAATCCCGTTTCAACTAAATAAAGGTCCTTTTGCTGTGGAATTTGAGTCCTAAATCAACTTAGAATTAATGAGTATGAAATTGACCACACCAATTAACGTATTCTAGTGCAAAATTTATTGAAGCCGCCACTAAATGTAAACTAGATAAATATAATGGATCGGTAAAACACCCACACACACTCACATTCAGTACTCGGCACTCGGTACTCGGTACTCGGTACTCGGTACTTTATACTTTTAATTTAATTTTCATTTATTTTTTATCTGCTGTGTATTGTATTGTATGCCTTTTAGTCTGTTCTAAATAAATGTCAGTAAGAATTTTCTTTCTTTTTTTTCTTTCAACAAAATAGACTGTTCCAGCAATTCCAGCAATTCTAAAGCCCGATCAAGTATTCACAAATTCCTTTTAGCAACATGAAGGTTGTATCGTGGTAAACATAAACATATTCGTCCGAAGTTACTCCATATATTATTACTTCAGTATCTAGTGAAAGGAACCTAGACGTGTGTGTCACTACGAAAATGAGTTTCGTACTACATTATTAATGGTACCTACGTGGTTGAGAATATACTGAGTGCCATTATGGTCTGCTTTTGTTAGTGATTTCGACTGCATCAACGGCTAGGGTCCTCTTATGTGCATTGTATATGAACAACTCGTGTTTAAAGTTTTAACAACTTTCATATTTATATTAGTATCGAAAAGTTTTTATGAGATTATCAATGATATATTTGCCTCAAACGTCTTTAGAAAAAAGTACTTCATCAAATAAGTAAAAGGCAATGAAATATTTCCTTGTGGACCGTTCTCAATTTATTGGCCGTTATTCTCCAAAGATAAATAGATAGCTTAGTTCTAAAGTAATTGTAGCGCTTACCACGAAACTAAATATTTATGATTACTAATTTACATTTCGTTGTTATTTTCATAACCTTAACTTTGCCCAAAATAATTTCAACTATTACAAAATAAACCTACTTTGAAAACAGTATTTGCACAGTATCCACTTCAGAGGCAACAAAACTTTGGTTTTCGTAATTATGAAAATCCTTTTGCTTAGTTATTTGGTGTAGTATATAATTATTAATTGCTTTGTTGAAAGTTATGGAACGACGCCCACGAGCGGGAGGAGGTAATACCTGCTCTGAAGAAGTCCCTGGAAGTATTGGAGATGGACTATGTGGACTTATACTTGGTTCACTACCCTATGGCCTATAAGGTGAGTAGAGAATCGTTCATCATATTTGATAGCTTCTTCCTTTATTGATAACACTAAAATAAATCATTTTTATGATAGGTATTGATGCCTTAACTTGCGTTGGCAATAAAAGTCAGCAGAGTACTGACTCTGTTGATTTCTGAAGCTTTCAGCCCTGCTGCTGAGCAGGGCTGACTGTCCTGCATACGTCAGAAATACTTACGGAGTCTCCTAACACAGGCGTTATTTGCTTAAAAGGAGGTAAACTGAACCACTCACTCTTTAAACGTCGATTGACACCCAGGTGTGCAGATAACAATAAAAAATGTATTGTGTCTGATAATTGGTGTGCGACGGGTTAATAATAATCTTTTTATTTTTTATTTTTTTTTACATACCCAATTTGACAAGACAAGAGATTACTACATACTACCTATTAGCTTCTAGAGTTTATGACCATTAATTTTATCTTGACACATTGCGGTAGTTCATTCTACCATGGAAAGCTTGCAGGTGGTGTATTCGAAACCCTACCCACAGCCAAGGTGAGCAACACCTCGTTCATATACCTACTCGGAAAACTAATTTCATGTTTGCACAGCTTCGCAACGTAAACAATCCCCTGGAACGCATTAAACTTTACAAGACTCCATTTGAGTACGTTCAAACACACGCGTTCCTCAGAGTGTAGTTACACGAAATCATTTTAATAATAATATGTGCTGTGTTTTAGTTAAGAGTACATGATATTCGTGTACTGTGAGATAAATTTAGCCGTGTTGAGGTTTTGGGATGTGCTTCATATTTTACGTGTTTTAAGATTTGTTTCATTGTTGCAAGCAGATTGTTAAAATCTACAGAATACCTATCTAGTTTTGTGCCATTATTACCTTCAGAGTTAAAGATAGGTATTTTTTTTTGTTTTTGAGGGTGGGAAATCATCAAATAACTTCTCCCGCTCTGGGTGGGGCGGAAGGGCGTGTCAGACTTTTACTGACTAAAACCCACCCGTGTTCCTTCAGTTGCCTATGCCAGGGGCGCGGTATCTTCTTAAAACTACCCGCGACCCCAGCGGCGTCGGCCCAATTGGACCCCATCATTAGCTGACATATCTTTGAGGCGCGCGTGGAACACAACGCGCCGTCGACTCGGGCCTGGTCCTTACCGGACGGCGAGCTACCCGCTACTCACCGTCCGCAGGCCCGCGCCTACGGTGGCCGGAAATCGCCCCGCGATTCCCGCCGCCCAGGGCGTCTTCTGCGGCGACTGAGGGCGTGAGGCTGCCTCTCCCTCACGCGTTCCGCCTCCTCCTTCGCGAGCATCACTGCTTCGCAGAAGGAGGTGACGGCCTCCCATGCACTCTCGCTCCGCACCATGGCCTGAACCAGGCTCGGACGCGAGAGATCGCCGCCGCCGATCGCCTCCGTGAGAACACGGCGGTGTTCTGCCCAAGCCGGGCAGACCTCCACTGTATGCTCCACCGTGTCCTCCGGGCGATCCACACAATGGTGACACCCGGGCGTTTCCTCCCGCCTTATGCGAAATAGGTACCTCCCGAAACAGCCGTGTCCGGTGAGGACCTGCGTCAGGCGGAAGGTGAGGACGCCGTGGCGCCGCTCTAACCACTCCTCAAAGAGGGGACTTATCGCCGCAATTGTGGCGTGCCCAGCGCTGGGTTGCGACAGTCGCGCTCTCCATGCCGCCATGAGAACTTTACCTCCAAATATCTAGGTAACGTGACACTTTAGAGCACCATATCCCAGGACATTTTTTATTTGTTCAAGTGTCCTCTACCCATATAATTGTGCCCGTTTCATTGTGCGCTGCAACTTTGCAGAAATATCAAAATGGCGACGAGGTGACCAGATTTACCTACATAAAAAAAATGTTCAGACCTCTTTGCTTGTTCTACTTTATTTTTATAATATTATTGCTACGACATCAAAAGGCAATAACAACTGACATTATTAAAGTAGCGATCTAAATAAAACTAATTAGCTGACAATGAGATAGCTTATCAAAAGTTTGTCTGGCATTCTGGTGAAATGAGAATGCAATAACAATTTTGTTACTTATCAAACAGAAACGGCAGAACTTGCCTGAGGGGAAGGGTCATAAGTTATGACCCATAATGAACTTCCGTGATAGCCTGAAACAACATTTGAGAGTTGAGTATTATATTACATAAAATTATTTAATAAATGGGTAAACATCATCCTTCTATGTGCTATATAGTTAGCTAGAATATAAAGTTGATCAATAAACCCATTTTTATAAAATCTCCACCTGAAAAAAATATACAGGGCTATTTTTAAATGACTAGCTAAATTTTCACAGGGTGTTCTACCCATGAATATGAACAACTTTCACTATGGGACCAACTTTGAAATCACGAAAAAAAAACCAGCGGTTTCCTACAAAAGTTCAATACCTACTCGATCAAAATGTATGAAACAGCTGATATTTTTTTGCGATTTCAAAGTTGGTCCCATATTGAAAGTTGTTCATATTCATGGGTAGAACACCCTGTGAAAATTTAGCTAGTCATTTAAAAATAGCCCTGTATAAGTGCTAACATAATCTAAGTAATAAGCAATAATAACGTTAAACAATAATAGGTAATTGTACCGTAAACTATATAATTACTAGCAGTACCCCACGGTTTCACCCGCATAAGTCTCGAATCCGTAGAAATATCGGGATAAAAAGTATCCAATGAATTCCGCTTTTATGCTATCTGTGTGCCTAATTTCATCAAAATCAGTTTTGTAGTTTTTGCGTAAAAGAGTAACACACTTCCATCCATCCATCCTCACAAACTTTCGCATATTTATAATATTACTAGGATGTATACAAAACCCAAATACAATCTTCTGAATTAGATTTAGTTCAGAAGATAGACAAGCTAAGTTTTTCAAAGATTCCTCTCTCTACTATTATGTTGTGCCCGACAGGGTCCACAATGATCACATATAATTTTATTATCGGTGAGAAAGCTATACATTATTAGAACTATAATTAAAAAACACAAATCCCTTCCTTATGACCCTAACTTAAATTTAAAAAGAAGAAAAGACTTAGTAGCAGATGTTCCCCAAACAAAAACTAAATTTGCTAGCATCCAATTTAAAAAACGGTCTGCTCAGCTTTATAACAATTGTAATAGGGAAACTTACGTATACAATAAAAAACTAAATGAATGTAAAAAAAATTTAGCTCAATGGATAAAACCGCTTAATTATGAGGAAACAGAGGCATTACTGTTATAAATATAATATGCTAACAGTATCCTAAGGCTCAATCTCATTCGCTCATGATATAGGTACTCCCACCCACACACATAATGACATACCACACATTCAAACACAACACTGATTACAACAACCCAATCATAATTACACATAATCACACTATCACACACAACTACACTATTACTAACAATTTGAATTCTGTAAGCACTTATTAGCCTAACTTATAAATTATCCTTAGTTTTCGTAGATTAGATTCCTTTATTATATATTTTTTATTATTGTTTTAAAGAAACAAGTTTATAGTTAATACCAACAATGTATGGAAGAGCGGAGTCTCCTAATACAGGCTTTATTAGCTTAAAAGGAGGCTCCAATCACTACCTAGTAATGTAATAAAACTTGTTAAAACTAATAAACATTTTTTCATTTTTTCATTTTCATTTTTTCATAATTTTAAGTTAGTAAAGTATTACACATTGTGGAATGCAAATTAATTTATTGAGTAAGTATTGAGGTTTCCATGGGTGGCTTTGCAACGATAGACGGTAAATATCTATATGTAAATTGTACATATAGATATCTAAAGTCTATCGTTGCAACTAGATATCATTATCCAGACAAGGACGTTAACCGCTGGCGTGACCGTGGGTATGGAAAAGTATGACTTGATAAGGTAGGTAGGTACCTACCACTACTATCACATTGATTTTTGTAAGATAAGGTTTCCGTTTTTAGGGTTCCGTACCAAAATGGTAAAAAAGGAACCCTTATGGTGAGACTCAGTCTGTCTGTCTGTCTGTCTGTCTGTCACAGCTGGATATCTCAAGAACTCCTAATGCTATCAACTTGAAATTTGGAACAGTTTTAGATGACGTTTACCCAACTATTTTGCAAATAAGAAAGAGATAAAAATATTTATATTTTTTTTTGCAACAGGGATTGAAAGGGGTTTCTAAAAATTCAAAGTGGGGCTACTAGGGCATGTGGGGTACCATATGAAAGAGCGCTCTTTGCACATTCTCAAACATTTTTTAATTTTTTTTAGGCCGCATGGTTTTCGACTTTTGATGAAAAATGTAAAAAAAATACCGTTCCCCCCCCCCTTATCTCCGAAGTTTGCAAAGAGAAAAATCTGAAATTATTCTATGTGATAAAAGTTTATGTAAAGATTACAGGAAAAATAAAACGATGTCTCTAAATAGCACACTTTTTCAGAAATCGGAAAGGAACCCTCGGTGCGCGAGTCCGACTCGCTCTTGACCGGTTTTTTTTCCTTTTGAGGTACGGAACCTTCCGTACCTCAAAAGGAAAAAACGGAAACCTTATAGGATCACTTCGTTGTCCGTTTGTCTGTCTGTCAGTCAAGACCCTTTTTCTCAAGAACTCGAGGAGGTATCAAGTTTTTAAATTAATATCAAATACGTAGGTCTACGGCCCCTTGGAGCTATAAAAAAATCAAGCTTCTAAGTGGACTAAATAAAAAATAGGGCCATTAATGCGACATATTTTGATACTCGCAAATAAAAGAAAAAGTCCGAAATTTGTTAATTTTCAGTTTTTTTTTATCACATAAAAAAATTGCGATTACAAACTTACATTTGCAGTTGGAGAATTAACCTTAACATATATCGATGTATTGCAGTAAACTAACAATCGGAGCAAGATATTTCTGAAAATGTGTGAAGTGAGAAAAGTAATTTTTAAAGTAATAGTAATTATCATGCTCCGTACAAGTTTACTTAAATATGTTATTTATGCCTAGTTTGGTGATCGCAGTGTGATATTATTAGATCGATCGATGATCTGGAACACAGGCAGCCTGTGTTCCAGATATAATCTAACCCACAGCCGCCTCTCCGGACAGCCTTGACAAGCCAATCAATAGTCTACTTTAGAAATTGCTTGTTCATTACTTAAATAAATAACGATTTGTATTTGTACTACTTCTACAAATAGTGTAGGTAGGGTGGATCTATTTAAAGGAAAACCTGCTTAAGCTACGGATTGAGTTATTGAGATGGGATTTCAGGTCGAAAATCAAATTTATTTCAACCTCGATATAGTCATTGGGTTGCTTGGGACTATATCGCAAGACAATATTTAACCTAACCAGCACGCGTAGCATGAGGACGTTTTGTCGACGGAAGAATAGACAAAATTACACATTGCCATGCTTAGACGCGTAGAATGCGTAGAAATATTTCTACAATCTGTCATTTTGTCTATTCTTCCGTTGACAAAACTCGTTTCCACGGCGGTCATGCTAAGCGTGCAGCAATAGTTTGTAATCAATTTAAAGCATAGTAATAAATTTTTGCATGAACCATTAGGATTTAAATTGCTACTATCGATTAATGATTTAGAGACAAAATATATGGGTATGAAGAGCAACGCCCAAGAAGCAATGAATCATGAGTGTTTCGCGTCTGGAAAAATAATGTATTGTGTACCTAGGTAGTGCTAGAGGTACCTACTACAATAGATTTTTCTGGGTGACAGTATTCAACAACGTTTTGCCTGAAATACAGTACCTACTTCGTGTTCATGTGAATAATAAATCAAAGCTCTAAAAGCAGCACAATGTAATACAGTCCGCGAGGCCTAAGCTGAGCTTTGCATTTGTGTGAGTGCACATAGATAGTGTAGGTGTGACGTCGGCCTAAAGCGCGACGTGTGCTTTGCTTGGTTTAAAACCGGTTTATACTGCTTTTTGGCAATCGGCCTGAGGCGCGGTGCGTCCCTCGCGCGACGCAACTCCGCTTCTTTGGTGATCACTAACACAAATGCAAAGCTCAGCTTAGGCCTCGCGGACTGTAACAGTTTATTATTTAGCGAGGCAAAGGCCTCTTTTCGATTTCAAACCTATAATAACTATAAGTCCAGGTTTCCTCACGATGTCTATCCTTCACCGATATCAGTAATGAATGACAGAAGAACTCAGAAAGTACATACGAAATGAAAAAGTCACATTGGTACTTGCCCGGATTTGAACTCACAACCTCGTGAATGAGAGGCGAGTCTTTAACCACACCATCACGACACACGAATATCTCATTATACAGGGTGTAATTTTAATTGTCTTTATCCTCTTAAGGGGTCATTGTACTCATCAATAAGAACAACTTTTGGGAAAAACCTGAAATTGCAAAAAAAATCAGCTGCTGTCTACATTTTGAGGAGATTAATCTAGATATATGTACTGAACAACTGATTTTCTTTTAACGCTTTCAGGTTTCAGTAAAAGTTGTTCATAATTCAGTAAAAGTTGTTCATAATGATAAGTACAAAGACCACTTTTTTTCGAAAAAAACCCCTTTTTTGCGCTAATCTCTGGGACTATGTACACACGGCTACACATCAAGCTATACATTTCCAGTTTACGCTGAGCTCTCACTGTAAGGAAATCATATACAATGCGAGATCACTTATACTGGAAATGTATAGCTTGATCTGGGACCCAATTCCGGGCTCGAGCTAGATATCACGACCATGGAGATAAATCTCTGTTTCAAATCTCCGCATCAATGTCCGGTCCAAATCTCGATAGTATCAAAAAACCGTATTCTGGTAGACCATGGAGAAATATTTACAACGGAGAAAATAATCCCGTCTAAAAGACGTTCCATTTTTATCGACTCACTTGGATTATAATCGATTATGCTACGTTTTTCTCTTTTTAGTATTAATAACGTATGTTTAATTTATTAAATACAAGTAAACACATTATAAAAGATAATTTTAGTATATTGTGTTTCTATGCTGTGTTTTTTTTTTATAATTACTTACCTACTGAAAATAGTAATTGCAAAGTAGCGTGATCCGAAACGCATTTCAATGATTTGTGTAGTGCTCTGTGATTTGTGTCCTTTTTCTGACGTAGATAGGTTTTAATTTTCAAACTAAATAAAACTATTTTTAATCACGATTAAAAAGGTGTGGAATAAAATTTTATTAGTTGTAATGAACTAAAATTCACACCAACACCTTGACACCTTGTATTTTTTTTTTCTTTTGCTTATATCTCGAAAACGGTGTGTCCTATTGCAAAAATAATGAAAAATTGGGCCCCCTTTATGAAACCCATAAACCCCTAAACCTCTGCATGTAGGTACCAAAAAAAAAACGAATATGAACCTACGAATGTAAATTTTGACAGATGTTCCAGCGGAGATTTCATATCTCCATACCTTAGGACCAGCCGTGGTTGGTTCGCGATCCTGGCCTCGCTGGTTTGCGATCGAAAAATTTATGAATGGAGATCGTTAGAATAGCATTTTTTCGTTTTCGACGGAGATAAGCAGTTTCTCGACTGATATTTCGACCATGGAGATAATTTCCATGCCACCGGAATTGGCCTCCTGTAGCCGTGCGTACCAGATGGATTTGAAAAATCTTTTTACATTTGATAGCCTTCTTGAAGATGGCTACAGGCTATTTAACATGACGCCAGGACCCTTAGGAGCCGAGCAAAAAAACGAAGTAATAAAATAAAAATAAAATAAATAAATAAATAGATCTGTGGCAGGCAATGCGATGCGACAGGGTGGGTCGGGGGAACAAGAAATTTCACGCGGACGAAATCGCGGGCAGAAGCTGAAAACGTATTCCTTTAAAGCTTACACACTGAATTCATGTCTAAAGAATTACTAAGAGAAGTGATTTCTGAGAAACATTTGATTATGTCAAATGTTTCTAACACGAAACACTTTTCCTAGTAATTCTTTTTACAAAGGACTTCTTTACGTTATTTCGTTTACTGGAAAGACTTCTGGGGAACATTTTCCTCATGTTGTTTGAAAACTTTCATGTTTACAACGATCTTTCTATGAAGTTGTTATGACGATACATAATTAAGGGCACGTAAAATAACGTTGTTTATTAGCCTGGACATTATATTACGTGTATTAGGATTGTGGACAGGCACCTACTAGGTACTAAGTAGTTCTTACAAAAAAATAAACCTAATGAATAAAATAAGTAAGTATTTTGTCTCTTAATTTACTCATTTGAATGCGTTATTAGGTCAAATAAACGAGATATTTAAAGAGCTCATAGCGAACTACCGATTGCATAATTATTTACTGGTAGTTCTGCGAACAGTAGACTTCGCACAAACTTTTTTGCAACAATTAATACCTATTCCACTAAAGTTATTTAAAACGGGATATTCACCATGTTTTTTTTTTCATCAGGTCTTCACCAAATTTTTAAGAGACCAACTTAAAGTAAACTACCTTTCGAATAAAACAGAACCATCGAAATCGGATCTCATAAGGTGGAGATATCCAGTAGCCCCCTTTTGGCAATTTTTGGAGAAAGTACCCCATCCCCCACTACAAAAAAAGTCGTAAAAACCTGTATACTTACCAAGTTTCATCCAGATCGGTTGTAAAATACGAGCTTTAGAGGAGTACCAACAAACTGACAGACGAAAGTAAATTTTGCCAGACTTGAAGCAGAGACGCTTCGCTCGCTGCGCTCGGTCGCGTCGGTCAATAATGTTTCAGGCAACAAACCTGTTACTTACCAAGTTTCATCCAGATCGGTTGTAAAATACGAGCTTTAGAGGAGTACCAACAAACTGACAGACGAAAGTAAATTTTGCCAGACTAGAAGCAGAGACGCTTCGCTCGCTGCGCTCGGTCGCGTCGGTCAATAATGTTTCAGGCAACAAAACTGTTACTTACCAAGTTTCATCCAGATCGGTTGTAAAATACGAGCTTTAGAGGAGTACCAACAAACTGACAGACGAAAGTAAATTTTGCCAGACTAGAAGCAGAGACGCTTCGCTCGCTGCGCTCGGTCGCGTCGGTCAATAATGTTTCAGGCAACAAACCTGTTACTTATCAAGTTTCATCCAGATCGGTTGTAAAATACGAGCTTTAGACGAATACGGCCAGCGACAGAAGTCGGTTAACACTACTACTTTTTAACATCACCTAAATTGACACAAAATGATACGATAACCTGCTTTTTAGCATTTCATTTATGATATAAGAGTTAATTTTCTTTAAAATTTTGATATGTTCCGATTTTAATGAAGTATTTTTCTCAATAATTAAGATTTAGAAAACATATATGTGTTAATCGACTTTATTGCTGACTGTACCAACAAACTGACAGACCAAAGTAAATTTTGCCAGACTAGAAGCAAAGACGCTTCACTCGCTCAAGTCAACAACAACAAGGCAAGGCAAGGGGGTCAGTCAAGGCAACAATATTTTTTGGAAGTGTCGTTTGTCATTTTAAGAATTTAGAAACGATATTTCGTACGTCTATCATAACAAGTGAAATATTTTATAATATCCATCTTAGATAAGTAGGTACATAATATCTTGCCACCTGAACTCATCTTGGTTAAGTAAGCAAGCTTTTGGAACCAGCACACCGAACTTTACTGAAGTTTACGTTCTATTTAGTTTGCAATTCAATATGACTCTTTAAGTTTCGTCTTAGTAGATACCTAGTGTATATTTTGAAATAAATAATTAACGGAAAGTAGTTGTTTGTTGTTTGGTTGTTTTATTTACTTAAATCATTTGTACTTACATACTCAGCCTATAACTATACCATGGTTGGGACACAGGCCTGCTCTTTGTGAGAGGGAGTATATATAATACACCACGCGGGCCCGGTGCGGGTTCGCGGATGTCACATGTCTTAGAATGTTTAGTTCTAGGACATGCTGGTTTCCTCACGATATTTTCCTTCACCGTTTTGAGAGCAGTGCCTGCTATATAGCATTTGTATGTTCATTTGTTTTTAATAATAATTTAATATCATATCATTGTACCTGTCCGCACAACATAGGTTCTCCGTAACACCCACACACATAACGTTGTCTATTCAAATCTAAATTGAAAAATAAATTATTTGAAATCCATTGTTGTAGGACTGGTCCACAAGCATAAAGTGACAGCGTGAATCTACCCATAAATAGCAGCTTATGGGGTAGTGAAATACTACCCTTTACAGTTTACACCCAAGGGTAGTTTTTTATAAACTTTAAATACTTCCCTAAATGTATAATTATCCTCCAGGGGCATTCTTACCCGTTTTCCGACCAGTCCTTTGTAAAGATAATTAAGCCAGTAATTACGCCAGAGATCCACAAAAAGACATCGGAGCATTAAATCATGTTTCAAACACGTTTTCCTTTCAACAGTATCAAAACTGGGGATGTACGAGTAAGTAGGTACTGTAAAGGTTACATGCAAAAGGCGACCTTATGTCGTACAGGCTGATAGAAAAATAACTCTGGTTGCATTCGATGCTTCAAGCGAATTTGGAATTAGCTTTATATAGAGATTTTTGTTTTGGAAAAACGATAGTGATAAAATCGGTGCTTAGAAGAGTGCACCTTTCTCTGAGATAAGCTGATAAAATCTACTATATAGCTGCTCCATAGACGTTATCATAAGAACCTTCATCAGACTTAAAAATTAGATTAGAAAAAAAATTGCCGAATTGGTCCAGCCGTTCTCGAGTTTTGCGCTTAGCAACACATTTAGCCATTCATTTTTATTTATATAGATCCCACCAAGAACATTTTCATGTAAAATGTTGCCAAGACGAGACCACATATAGCTCGTACTGACAAAAAGCTATCAAATCTCATGTAGAGCCAAGCTTTTAACTCTACACGCCCTAACTCTCCAAGCCCTAACTTCACAAACTCTACACCTTAGTCAAAAGAGGCTTGGCCGTTTCGTTACTACAAGAACTATTGTATAACAGAAAAGTAATGAACAGTGAATACATTTTTCACCTTGCGCCCATGTGATGGTAGCGAAACGGCCAAGCCACATATTTTGACTAAGGTATAGAGTTTGTGAAGTTAGGCTTGGAGAGTTAGGGCGTGTAGAGTTAAAAGCTTGGCTCTACATGAGATCTGATAGCTTTTTGTCAGTGCGAGCTATATGTGGTCTCGTCTTGGCAACATTTTACATGAAAATGTTTTTGGTGGGATTTCATTTCTTTTTGTAAGTTGCATATGATATGTATACGAGTATTTTTCATTTGTTCATTTTTCTTCCTTTTTTTTGGGTTAGGTTGATAGGTAGGACATTAATAAACACTTATCGAAGTATATACAAGTGTATTAACATTATTCGTAATAAGTACTTATTATTTGCGGATTTATTTGTCTCATACAAATTTCCATCCTCTAGTTTAAGGGGTTGGGGGGTAAAAGTTCCAAAGCTTACATACCAAATTTCACCTTTTTAGGACTTCAGGAAATACGCTAAGAATTTTTATGATCATCAGTGAGTCAGTGACGAAATCGGGGTATTTTAGATATCAATAAAATCTAAAGTATAAGAGCTATGCAATTGAAACTGAATAGGTTTAATAAGTCAACTACTGACATCATATCCCGAAAATGTTGTTTATCTGGTATAATCCAAACCCAAGTTAAGAAGGTTCAAAAATACGGCGAAGTGCTTCGAGAAAAGGTAGGTAGTGCCCTTGCGCTTCGCTTGGCTTGTCTTGGCGGGGCCACTCCCGTGCCCCCAGATTATGCTTTTGCCCCAACGGAATATTGTTCTATATCTACTTAGCGCCATTCTAGCGCTACAGTACAACGGTTGAAGGTTGTTTTGGCGCGTGGCGAAAATCAGAATCAATGTCGCCACTTGTTTTGTCAATTGTTTATTAAAAAACGCCCCTCAGTCAATGTCTTTCAGGTGCCAAAAGATCCTTGTTACACTCTAAGTAACTACAAATAATAATTTAATTTATGTTACACATGAAGTCAGATCGTACGTTCAGAACTCTCAGAGAACCCTCGTTACTAAGTTAAACTTAGTTTACCTGTGTTTGAACTATGTCATAGAAACATTAAGTTCTACGTTTTAGTACCTTGGTCTGACCTTTTCTAAAGGGCAAGAAACCCACTACAAATTTGTCGAAGTTTTGGAGTCATTAATTAATAAAGTTCCACCAAATTAAGTATTGTAAAAGTTGTGTTATAAATATTTTTAGATTCCTGATAAATTCCCTGATTGACCTGGTACCTACTGCCTGTAGTAGGTCTGTAGGTACCTGCCTACTCACTTTGAAAATAATAACATTCGTTATAAATTCAATGGTGTATCACGTGCATGGTTCGTGAATGCTCGACTTGCTTCAGACTCGTAGGAGGCTCTATTTTTGAGTTGATCACGTGCCAGTGTCGCGACTCGTGAGTCGCGCAATTTCGAAATATCCACGAGGCACGTGAGTCAACTCCTGAAGAATCAAAGTTATAAATACATGACGTCAATGTTTCTTTTGTTTCCGTACTATAGAACCAGGGACCATATTACGACGTTTTAGAGTCATGTTTGTTGCACTGTGAAACAGAGGTGGAGCTGCTCTGCTGTTCTTTTTCACAACGGAACAATGATGGCTTTAATACGGCAACTGAGTATGAATTTTTTTTGACACCTACCAATTGCCTTTGCCTCGCAGTGGAACAGCCTGTTCTGTTACAAAGCAGTGCAAATGCCTGTTCTCATACAGAGAAGGGACGAGCATTAATCACCATGCACGCTTGCTGAAGGCATATTGGCGATTTCAGACTTAATATATTAGTGCAGGTTTCCCCACGATGCTTTCCTGCATCGGTGTCTATGAATGTACAGTAGGCTGCATCAATTGGGTACCCCATTAACATTTTAATACAACTGGGGTACCGAATTGATGCAGCCCACTGTATATGTACATGAATTATATAATTAACAGTAAACGAGACACCATAGAAGTTTTATTGTAATGACTTCTATAATAGTCGTATACACCGTGCCGGAACGTTAATATTAAGGGGGATCCGCTGTGATAGCCAGCGAAATTCAAATTTTCTTACATTTTTTGCAATTTGCAGGTCAGTGTCAGGTTTTATCTTAATGAAAATATGATTCGCGATGAGTGACAAATATATATTTACATAATTTAAACCATAAAAATCATTAATACATTTTTCTAAGTTCGATTTCCCGCGGATTCGTCTGAATTTTGAAATCGAACCAATCCGGAGGAAATCTAACTTAGAAATAAGTATTGATGACTTTTATGGTTAAAATTATATAAATATATAATTATATTTACATAACTTTAACTCATATTTTTATTGAGATAAAACCTTACACTGACCTGCAAATTGCAAAAAAACGCAAGAAAATTTGAATTTCGCGGGCTACCACAGCGCAATCACCTTAATTGAATAAAAAAATCACATTGGCATTGGCATTGGAATTGCAACTAACGTTAACATCCATTAAATCTCAGTTAATCATTTAAAAATTCTAATATTTAAATGTTGTTTCTAGAAAGACGGTTCCATCAGTGACACGGATTACTTGACAACATGGCAGGGTATGGAGGATGCGAAGATAATGAACCTGACCAGGTCTATCGGCGTCTCCAACTTCAACCTCACACAGATGCAAAGACTTTGGGATAATTCAATAATCAAGCCTGCTGTTCTGCAGATAGAGGTCTTTATTATGTTATTTTTTTGTTAGAGTTAAGGTGGATGGTGATAGTGGTGGTGCTGGTGGTGGCCAGGGAAATTAATTGCTAAGCAAATTGATGCCCTACGTAAAACCATGTTAACCATTTCATACAACTGTCTACAGATGTGATTTGAATATGCGGAAAATTTAAGTTGGTACCTACCTAATCAATTTGCATAGGTAACAATTAATTTCTTTGACTTAACACAAGATCACACGAGATGATTCTCGCTACTTGTATGATTGAAACATTAAACAACCAATGACAATACACAGATAACCTATGACGATGTATCATTCAAGTAATGAGTGATCACATCATCGAGTGATCTCGTGTACATCAAGCTTAATGTTTAAAATAATTTTTTGCTACGTTTACAAAAGTAAGCGCTTGGCTTCGGCCTGTATGAAAGCTGAAAACGTTTGCAATTTTTGAACCCTGTGTACAGAATGAGAATAAAAACAGTGGATTGTTCTTCAATAATTTTACACTTTTACGATTTTCGGTGTGTTCTTTTGAGGTACGGAACCGCTTCCTTATTCAAAAGAAACAAAACGTCTGTGTATGTCTGCCTATCAGTCTATCAAGACCCTTTTTCTCAGGAACGCGTGGAGGTATCAAGTTGAAATTAATTTCAAATACGTAAGTCTATGGTTTCTTGAAGTTCTAAAAAAATTAAGCTTCTAAGTCAACGCAATAAAAAAATGTGGCCATTTATGCGACATATTTTGAGACTCTCAAATAAATCAAAACCTCTTCCCGTCGACCTACAATAATGAAATTTGGCAAGAAGCAAGCTATCACAGCACAAGTAAAGGACAAAATCCGACAATTGTTAATTTGTATTTATGAACATTTTTTTTTTTTTTTGAGACTATGACAAGTACCTATGTTTGTTTTTGGGATAAATTCTTTTCAATGGAACCCTTCATTGTGCGTGGTACGACACGCACTTGGCCGGTTTTTTTTAATCAGATTGGTCTCTTTATATATTTTTATTTATTATTAGGTATTTTAATTTATTATTAGTATAGTCGACCCCGTAAGTGCTTTACTACTTGACAAAAACTCCCAGTGAATTTAAACTTCACTAAGGCTGAAACTGTCTAACTGTTATTCAGGTCTTAAATCAAAAATAGACTTGAGGTTTTATGAATGAACTAGCTTCTGCCCGCGACTTCGTCCGCGTTAAATTTCTTGTACCCCCCACCCACCAACCCCGACGCATCGCATCGCATAGCTGCCCGCGCTATTACTTCGCGCTCGGCTCCTAAGGGCCCTAGCGTGATGTTAAATATCCTATATCCTTCCGCATCGCCTGCCCGCGCTATTACTTCGCGCTCGGCTCCTAAGGGCCCTAGCGTGATGTTAAATAGCCTATATCCTTCCGCATCGCCTGCCCGCGCTATTACTTCGCGCTCGGCTCCTAAGGGCCCTAGCGTGATGTCAAATAGCCTATATCCTTCCCCATCGCCTGCCCGCGCTATTACTTCGCGCTCGGCTCCTAAGGGCCCTAGCGTGATGTTAAATAGCCTCTTTGCAAAAATATTTTTTCAAATCCGACTGGGGTAGTTCCAGAGATAGCGCGTTCAAACAAACCAACAAAAAAACAAAC
The DNA here is from genome assembly GCA_905163495.3 of Cosmia trapezina. NCBI lineage: Eukaryota > Metazoa > Arthropoda > Insecta > Lepidoptera > Noctuidae > Cosmia > Cosmia trapezina. The sequence continues at coordinate 12,329,563 of LR991030.1, forward strand.
TCTTCCGCTGTATTCCACCGACATTTTGCACAACGCCATCTATGGGTAAATTGGTAAAACGTCCGCTCTAAACATGTTTGCTCAAGAGGAACCGTTATGAATTAAAGTTATTTTGCGTTTTAGTAATTTTATATTATCTCCGAAACTGTATGACCAATTGCCATACTGTAAAGGCCAAATCTTATCTCCATGATGTCCTTGTGATCATAATATATCTTATTTTGATAAGGATTAATGTTTTGTTGTTTAAATAACCATCCAAACGTAAGTATGTCTAAAAAATACTTTTTTAAAACAATAAAAGATGTATAAAAGATAAAATATAAAAGATAGAAACATGGTGTCGCGGACTTTTTTGTAGAATTATTTAAGACGGACCAGACTGCCATACATTGTTTTCAATTATAAACAACCGTTTAGGCAGCGCATGCAAAAAAGTCTGTTTAAAGGGGTATTTCTTTCCGACTTGTTAGACAAAACTTGTGATAGCTCGGCTAATATGCATGATATAAATGTAATTTATAGCCTATAGCACTCAGGAATAATGTAGCTTTCTACCAGTGAAAAAATTTTTAGAATTGGATCATTAGTTCCGGAGATTACCCCCTACATACAAACTTACAAACTTACAAACTTACAAACTTACATACAAAAAGTCTTTTTTCTTTCTTAAAAATCTTTTTGCAAAGAGGCTATTTAACATCACGCTAGGGCCCTTAGGAGCCGAGCGCGAAGTAATAGCGCGGGCAGGCGATGGGGAAGGATATAGGCTATTTGACATCACGCTAGGGCCCTTAGGAGCCGAGCGCGAAGTAATAGCGCGGGCAGGCGATGCGGAAGAATAATAATTATTAGTATAGATGAATGAATGTTTTATTTGCAAGAATATAGGTACATTGTTTATGGTACAGTGACATAGTTCTGGTTTCACTATATTCGACTTTGCTAGTCGTGCAAATTTTTAAGTGACATTGTAACAGTAATCAAAGCATTTAATAAAATTACAGTCTCCTTACATTATTAGAATACTAATATTACATTAATAATTCATTTTTAGTCAAAACTACGATTATGTCATGCAATCGATCGAAAAACATCGTGGTTGATGTTTTTTATCTACACAATGCGCCGTGCTACTATGAAGTATGCGACCTCATTTGATGTTCATTACTAATTGTTAATCAACAACTTATGAAAGAGTTCTTTCTCTCATTGCAGGTGAACCCAACAATAACCCAAGATGAGCTGGTGAACTGGTGCCGAGACCATGGCGTGGTGGTGATGGCATACAGTCCGTTTGGCGCCATACTCGGCCGCAAGCAGGACGCGCCGGGACCCCGTAGTAACAATACCTTCTTGCAAGAACTGGCACATAAATATAACAAGAAAATTCCGCAAATACTGCTCAGATATTTGGTAAGTGTTGTTGTCAACAAGTGGCAGAGGCAACTGCATGCGCTGACGATCGCTGCCGACCTAAAGCGACGTTTAGCTGACGTTCGCACGGACGTCAAAAAATCGCGGCGGAATTTTATCGAGCGCTGGATTTTCAAATCTCGGTGTTGAGCCGAGCTTCGAGAATCCAACCTAAAAACAACAACAAATTGCATCCTAGCGCGACGAAAAACACACTGTTGGATTTTCAACTCCCGGCGCTAAGCAGAGCGTTGAAAATCCGGTGCGCGATAAAATCCCGCCGCGATTTTTTTACGTCCGTGTCGCATCCGCCATTTTGTCAGTGGACGCAAATGGTTCAGGGACCCAATTCCGGGCTCGAGCTAGATATCACGACCATGGAGATCAATCTCTGTTTCAAATCTCCGCATCAATGTCCGGTTCAAATCTCGATACTATCAAAAAACCGTATTCTGGTAGACCATGGAGAAAGATTTACAACGGAGAAAATAATCTCGTCTAAAAGACGTTCCATTTTTATCGATTCACTTTGATTATATAGTGCTCTGTGATTTGTGTCCTTTTTCTGACGTAGGTAGGTTTTAATTTTCAAACTAAATAAAACTATTTTTAATCGCGAATACGGTGTGGAATAAAATTAGTTGTCATGAACTAAAATTCACACCAACATAACACCTTGACTTCAAGTGCAAAAACAGTACTGTATTTTTTTTTTATTTTGCTTATATCTCGAAAACGGTGTGTCCTATCGCAAAAATAATGAAAATTTGGCCCCCCTTTATGAAACACATAAACCCCCAAGCCTCTACATGTAGGTACCAAAAAAAAAACGAATATAAACCTACGAATGTAAATTTTGACAGATGTTCCAACGGAGATTTCATATCTCCATACCTTAGGACCAGCCGTGATATCTCGCTGGTTTGCGATCGAAAAATTCATGAATGGAGATCGTTAGAATAGCATTTTTTCGTTTTCGACGGAGATAAGCAGTTTCTCGACTGATATTTCGACCATGGAGATAATTTCCATGCCACCGGAATTGGCCTCCTGGAGTGACAAAATGGCGGACGCGACACGCTCAACTGCAAGCGTCGGCGGCGGTTATCGACCGTGGAGACGACGCGTGCAGTTGCCTTTGCCGATGACGCTTGTCGCTCGTGTGTAAGAACACTAACATTCAGCGAACCTAAATAAATGTTGTTGGATTTTAAACGCTCGGTTTAGCGGTACTTTTGTTTATGCATTCATTTAGGTGTCATCTAGTATAAAGGAAAAGAGGCATAAACCCCACTCTAATGTATTCTGAGGCAATATACTTACTTACAAGACAAGACACGAGAGTCTATGAAGTTGCAAACTCACCAATCGCTGACGATAAGAATAGTCCCTATGTTTGGCCGTAAAGAAATTCGCCCATTTTTGTACTTACAAATATACATGCCTTAAGTATCCTGTCGATTTCTATCGTATTTTTTAAGAAACTTTCACAAACAGGCGATCTATTCTTAACACAAAAATAAGAACATAGAAATTCTATACTTTAATCCAACAGAATACCTTGCCCAAATAATTTAACTCGAACACAAATCAAATTGACATTGTAACACGTTGACAGATCTAATTCCCTCGATTCTTCCCTCCTAATCGGCATACGAAATCCTTTCGGCCCATTTACTTGTACAGTAGGCCGGACGTCAGTGGGGACACTTTCACCTTGAGCTGGCCTAGCGTAGTACGGCGTTTCAATAGAATAAGAACCAGGTTATACTGCTTTTGTTACCACTGATGTGCGCCCTACCCTACTATCCCTTACCTTTGACGAGGTGACAGCTCTAAATACGTGTCAACATCACTTTCAACTTGTTTAATTTAAACCCTAAAGTTGGGTACCCGGGCCCAATTGGCTTTGATTGCGTCTGTAAGTGGAAAATCGTTTATATTTATTCAAGCGATTCGCTTATAAAGTTACATGAGGTTGTGTGAACACGTACGTTTATAAATTACGGCGTAGTGTTATGTTAAAGAATCTATGTTTCTGTAATAAATCATGTTATGATAGCTTATTTGAACGGTTTATCTCGAGTGCCGTGAGTTTCCCGCGGCGTTTTCCCCTTTTTACCGCAATTTATTTTCTTTTCACAAAGTTAAACTGTTGAACTAAAATAATGAATATCTACTTATTCAAATTATACGGACTTTAGTCTACTTTGTCTGAAATGTTAGGACTTAACTTTACCATCACTTTTTCATAGCTGTGTAATTATTATTATAGCTGGATCGGAACATCGTGGCGTTGCCTCGATCGACGAACAGAGTGCGTATCTACATGAACATTGCCATTGAAGACTTCAAACTAACGCCGGAGGAAGTCAAGAAGATATCAGGATTTAACAAAAACTACAGACTCAGGACTCCAGTGAAATGGTACGACCACCCACAGTTTCCCTTCGAGAAGAAAAATCTAACAAAAGAAGAAATTAAATATATAATTGACCATAGCAAAGAAGATTGATATTTTAAGTAAGTAGTATAATGTATACAATCTATAATTTATAATAAATTGGAATTTTCATGAAAACACACTTAGAATGCTACCTACGCAAGGCGAAACCCACGAAGGAACGGAACAAAAGTAAATAAATTACAAGAATTTTAATATAAATAAATAATACTTTTTTATATGCTTTCTTATTCATTCAAACCCTCACGAGAACTACAAGAACACCAGCATGAAAACTTATTTAAAGAAGGTAGTTGTTCTGCGTGTGCAGTATAACAATGCGTTCAGGATGCTGGCGCAGCTCCCGTATTTTTGTAGCGCTTCAGGGATTTTTGCTGAGGCGAGGATTGATGGCTTTCATACCATCATCCGAAACCGGTGTGCCTCGATCCTTCCCAGAATGCGTGCCAGCTTCCTCAGCATCCTGAGCACGTTGTGCGGTAGGTGCTGGGATTGTCCGATGTTGCGTCACTGCATCGGACTTCATACGTCTACATGCTACTTAGTATGTACTAGGTGGATAGTGTAAAGCCTGACTCCAGACTTTAGCATAAGACTATGATTAGGTTACTAACATTACGTTTTAGGTTTTCTTCACTAACACTGTATGGATCTCTGTGGTCTGTTAATAAAGGTTTTATTATTATTATTATCTGAACAAAAATGTCTCGTCTGTGTCTTTAGGTTAATTACTAGCTGCCCGCCCCGGCTTCCACGGGTGTACTAATGAAGGAAATAAGACCAAATCTTCCCTTGTATGACTATGTAATGAAATAAAATGACAATTACATACTTTCACAATGTTATGAAACTACTATTGCTGGTGTTTAGAAAAATAGCAATTATAATATAACGTTCTACAACGTTTTTACTACTTTTTTCACAAAACAACTAACAACAATGTTTTTTTGCGTATACAGGATGTTTCTTTTAAGGTGTCAAGCCAGTGCGAGCTGATAGCAGACTACCATACCTATCGATTTAACGCCCATATGTGTTCTACGATTTTTTGTAGTCGAGTTATAATTTTTTATCGATATTTTTCAACGAGATGATGGCTTTTAAAAATTACCTATACCTATGTTTTTTTTGGGTCAACTTTGAACAAGAATGTACTAAATAGGGCATTATTTGCTGAAATCAGTCGTTGAAAGTGGTGTATCTGAAATCTTGTGATTTTCATATTTTATAAATTATTATAAATTATTATTATTAATTTATTTTTTTATCTTTGCATATTTTTGTCAATCCTGATATTTACTATTCCTCTACGTTTAAGCAGAGCTCAGTTGATAATAAAAACATAAATTTTATACCTACTACTATCCTTAATCACTACCATTGATATGAAATGAGGGATCCAAAATAACTCGAAAACTACAAAAAATCGTAGAACATATATGGGAGTTAAATCGATAGGTATGGTACTCTGCTATCAGCTCGCACTGGCTTGACACCTTAAAAGAAACATCCTGTATAACACATAAAATATTTTGTTGAAACTGAACAACTCACCGTCAATCTGTTAATTCTGTCAATATTATTGAAGATCTACCTATTGTCTTCTGTCTTAGTCGGCGTTCGCACGAGCGTAATAAAATCGCGGAAGGATTTTATCGCGCAGTGGATTTTCAACTCTCGTTGTTGAGCCGAGCGTTGAGAATCCAACCTAACAGAAACAGAGTGCATCCCAGCGCGACGAAAAACACACTGTTGGATTTTCAACTCCCGGCGCTAAGCAGAGAGTAGAAAATCCAGTGCGCGATAAATTCCCGCCGCGATTTTATTACGCTCGTGCGAACGCCGACTTACTCACTCACTTTTTTATATGGAGATTTTTTAACCAAAATGTTTCACTTTTCAAACATTTTCTTTCATACAAACCTTGTCTTGAGACCTGTCAGTTCAAACACAACAAAAAAAATGGCACATAGGTGCCAGGTGCCACGCACCTTTCTAAAATGATGCGCGTTCATACATTCGGCAATTGATTTTTATTTATATACTAACACTTTGCCCGCGATGCGTCCGCGTGGATATCGCGTAAAAATTTAACATGACTTCCACCACCACGTTTGAAAGGTTCTTTTTGAAAATTTATGTTTACGATCTTTATCATTTATGAAAAAAAGTATTCGGGCCAATTTATAAGATTACAGTTCAAAAGAAACATGATTTTTCAAATAAACTGTGGCCTTCTTTATCATCACGACAGCGACAGGGCTTGTTTATACAACCGTGTTTACACAAGGTTGCTGGACTAAATATACTATAAGAAATGACAGTTGATAGCATAGACTACTATTATATATACTGGTTGATAGCGCCCCGCTGGAGCGTCTCAGGAAATAAAATTGACAATTTGTTGCAAATGGCCGAAGTATTGTTTTGGTACATCTCTGATGTTCTAGGTCTAAATCGTGAAATAAGATTTGTTTTGTTAGAACCATTTCATCATGAGAGTATGCGCATTTTGTGAAATTCGTTATCTTAAAGGCAGCGGAATACCCTTCCACAGTATAATAATTAGTTCCATGTCAAATGTCAAAAAATCAATAAAATATTAGTACCATGCACGCTCACGTTGCTATCACCGCCAAAATGGCGAAAATAAAATGTCTTCATTTTGACATCGATATTATGAAGTACCATTCTGTTGTATGACTTAAACATTATTTATACCCATTTTCAAGTTAATTTGAAGCAAAGCAGCACCCACCTCACCACACCACACCACCAACCCAAAATCTTCATGTACAGACATTCGTTACACTTTTATTATTTATGTAGGTAGGAAAGTTACTACTTATATAACTACTAGCTGTTGCCCGCGGCTTCGCCCGCGTGAATGTCGGAAATTATCCCACAGGAACCTTATACCCGGATGAAAAGTATCCTATGTCTTAATTCAGGTTATAAACTATATGTATACCAAATTTCATCCAACCGTTCAACCGTTTTGCGTGATTGAGTAACAAACATCCAAACATTACACATCCAACTTTCACATTTATAATATTAGTAGGATAGTAGGATATGCCATTTAATAAAGCAACGTTCAATAGCTAAAGTTTTGTAAAATTTTATAATGCGGGGTAAATCACATCAACAACGACAATGACAGGCAAAAAATATAAACAGGCTTTCAAAAAATACGTATGATTTATCAAAAATTTCTATAAAAAAATCTTATAAAACAAACCGAAATAATAACGGTTACTGTTTTACAAAGTCCTTTATTTAACATTCATGTAATTTATTACTTTCCCTTTTATCAGGAAAACCACTTCCGAGCGAAAAGTTGTTCAGTAATAATCTAATTTTATTCATTTCAAATAGGAACTTTGTCAACTTTTTGTGTTACGTTCTTGATCTTTTTATTTGTTAGAAGTAGAGACTGGGTGATAAAAAAAAACCTTTTCAAGAAACATTTAAATTCATAATAAACCAGTCTAAAAAATCAATATGTAAGTAGATTAAATTATTTGCGTTTCTGGGACTGAAATGACATCCTGGGATTATCTCTATACCAAGGGGTATCGTATTACCCAGTTAGGTACTGCATTGTGGAGGTCAGATAGGCAGTCGTTCCATACAAAATATTGGTATTCAGCTGCATCCGGTTAGACTGGAAGCCGACGCCAACATAGTTGCGAAAAGGCTAGGCTGATTGATTAATCTCTCTACCAAATGTCATGAATTCAGTTCAGATATTTTGTTTTGAAAAACCAAACGGACAGATAAACCATCTATCATTTTAAGAAATAATTCCTCTGATTAGTTTTACTAAATACACTATCCCAAAGCAACTATCAGAGATTTAGTGATCAAAGAATTTATGAAGTGAAATTAATTCTGCGTCGTCGAATCGGTTTAGCTTCAAACTTGAAATTAACCGGCTGAGCGTTGCGGAGCGGAAAACGTTTCCAATAATTAAATAGCTACCCACCTTATCTCATCTCAAAGGAGTTGTGTTAGCCTTTTTAATCTCCTTAGTATTATGTAATTGAATTCTTTTAACCGCGAGTATAAAGGGAATACCGTCGCTTTTATCTGCAGTCCGGGCTATCGGATCATTTAATTGATTTGTGAGCGGCTTTGTTGCTGTTTAAGTAATAACTAATAATGTAAATCCAATAAAATAAACTGTGCAGCGTCAGCAAAAGTTTGTTACCCCCATTACTGAGTCTAACCTAATAACTTGACAAATGTATTATATCGGTTATGGGCGATATTAAATTGTTTCATTTGTTTTTCTGTCTGCTTTGGTATTGTATGAATTATGATTATTCGCAATGCTTAATTTTGCTGTACTTACTTATCTATTTCATACTGTATGTAAAAATATCAGCCGATGAGGCGCGGATGCTGAAGTTATTGGGTGAAAATTTTATAATCAACAAGCTTGTGAAGTAGGTATGAACGTGAATGTGGTTATAAAACCTTAATCACCTATTACGGGACCTTCGAGATAAAAGAGAGTGATTAATGCGTAGCCGAGGTCCTTTCGATGATACGAACCCAATTCTTTTATTTAACTCTAAACAACATTAGTAAACGACTGTAAGGGAAATTACAACAATAAAGAAAAAAAACTTCAAGTCATTACGAAGAAAATGTATTTTTCGTTTCTCATTGTTTTTCTGTGTCAATGGTTTGTTAGTAATTTGAACCATTATAAGCTCTTGGTATTTCCCAAAGTAAGCGCTAAGCGTCGCTACGGCACGTCATTAGAAATCATTACGGTACGAAGACTGGTAGCTTTAAGTGCCATTAAATGAAAATGTCCTAAAATTATGGGCACTTAGTGCAAGGAGCCGTTCTGTAGAGGCTATTTCCATTCTACATGTACGTTCGTAGATATAGTTAAGATAGTCATTCAGTAAAATACGTAACGGTCGAATTTAACATGAAGTATTTTATTTCAACACATGGCCGCAGATAACATCGTTTGCTGTACCCGTATTGTTGCTATGGCATAATAATCATCAGTTTAGGTAGATATTTCCCGTAGTCCAAACAACTATGTCGGCATTATGGCAGCGGACACCGCATGAATGAGCCTTTATAATGTAATGGCTGTACATTGTTGGCACAGCTATCAATTCGAAGCTTTATCATTGAATGCATACTGGTTGCTTGTTTTTTGCGAGTGGCTTATTTATGAGAAAAGTTAGGGGAGGTTCGGCCGGTCCTAACATAAATTAGGTGCGGTGACACGGACTAATTGGCGTCATTACGCGCGCGGATGGCCGGCGCGCGGCGGTGAGGCGCGTACACCGCCGCCTACTTCGCCAAAGATTCGCTTTTCTTCAAACGCTTAATTACACAAAGGTAACTACAATCATTTATCGTGCTTAACTTACAAAGGCGGGTGATTAGGTCGGCATTAGTCAGTTTCTCGAATAACCCGCCATGTAACTTATGAATGCCTCGTAATTTACTCGTTATTGAAACAGAAAACGCTGTTGACTTCTTTATGCCGATCTATTAGGAGTTTCTTGTGGAGCTAATCGCCGGTGGTGCGATCGGAATTCTCGGCTATATAAATGAACGTGAGCCGGACAAATGGTGGGCGGTGTGTACAAATGTGCGAGCTCAGTGGCCGGCGCGGCGGCGTGCGCTAAGCAGACGAGTCAACGCACACTAATTACACAAAATAAAATAAAATAAATAAAACTAAAAGTTCAAGTCATGAAAGTAAAATACACGAAGCCGTACAGTCTGTAATCAAATGGCTTGAATCAAATAACCTATGTGTAAATATATCTAAAACAAAACTAATTAAATTTCGTACATACAAAAGCAAATTCCACGATAGTATTAACATTAAAATAAACGACAAAAACATAGAAGAAATAGAAAATATTAAATTCTTAGGTATAACTTTAGACAAATTTTGTAATTGGAAACAACACATAAACACCGTATGCAATAAACTAAATAGATTTGTGTACGCACTAAGGAAACTTCGTACTATGTCAGATGAAAAAATAGCCCGTATAGCATATAGTGGATATGTTGAATCAATATTAAGATACGGAATTATAATATGGGGAAATTCAACAGATAACGACAAAACATTTATTGTACAAAAGAAATGTGTAAGAGCTATATGCGGTGTCGGTCCACTTGAATCTTGTAGGCCTTTATTCAAAAAGCTGCAATTATTGACTTTGACCGGCATGTATTTGTTTGAGGTATCAGTTTTTGTAAGGAAGCATACAGAATTCTTTAGATTCAAGGGTGACAATTATACGAAACAGAGACCAAGAGATGCAACCAAAATTTTAATTCCATTTTGTAATATAGCGTTATCTAAAAAGAATGTTTATCATATGTGCATTACTATTTTTAATAAATTACCAAAGTCTATAAGAGAACTACCATTTAAATATTTTAGAGTAAAACTGCGCAGATGGTTAATAGAAAATTGTTTTTATACTCTTAAAGAATTTCTGGAACATAGGGAAAAAGAATTATTTTAGGGTAAATATTATAAGTAAAAAAAAATTGTTATGCTAAGGCTGCTTTGTAATTTATGTTAGATTATATTAAGGATGTATGTATTAGATTAGATTATATTATATTAAGGTTTATTATATTTTAAACTAAGGTTGATAAGTTTGTAATTCATATTAGATTAGGTGTGTTAAATTTTTGTTTTGGAGTGTGTGTATTGCAATTTATATTATTAAGTACATAGTTGCACCAAAGGTTGCACCTATTATTAAGAACTAATTTGCATGCCCTAAACAGGCAAAATATGGAATGTACTTAAACCACCAATTTTTACATCTGGTAAAACCTATATTTTCAGCAAATAAATTATTCTTATTCTTATTCTTATTCTTATACACTAAATCAAATAATGTTGAAAAAACTCGCATCAATCAAATGGGCGCCGAAAACAAAATTACTTTTCAAAGTCGTTACGTCGTCGTAGACGACGGAGTCCGTTGTTTTAATCACAAAAGAGATAGAGTTACTTTTATTATACTGAGGGGTTGTTTCCCGTTTGCCGTTGTCTTTACGTCAACTGCTCAAAATTCAGGAAGCCTTTTGTTGTTGTGGAGGCTTCTATTCAAGATTCGCAAGACAGTGGATCCCGGTGATGTCAGTTGGAATATTAACAAGGGACGCGACGTCGGCCGGCGCCTCGTGACAATCCTTTAAGCGTCCAAACATAACGGCATGTAGGGAGGAGCCCGTGCCGCTCCGACGCGACGCCGACGGCTTGGACGGTGTCAATACTGATCTTTTGAATACCGATACTGATAATGTCTTGGGACACGTCAAGAACTTACTACGTTTACAATCTCTGTTATTGAATGTGTTTGCTTGCTTAAACTTTAAACAATATTCAATCTTAGTTGAATGTGACAGCTTGTTGAAAGTTAGTTCATTAGGTAATACACAAAGGACTAACTAGTTTTGGACTATTATTTAATTTTAACTTGATCTAACTGCTCAATCATTTTATATTTAACTCGGTCCTGTGAATACTACAGCAAAATATCCACAAGAACTTTTAAAACAAAGTCTCTGGCAACAAAAGCTGGTAAGTTTAAAATTCCAATAAAACTATAAAAAATTGCTATCTCTAATGCCGAACCCTGGAATGTACTAACTTCAGCATATTTGTATTCATATCTACTACTGACTAGGTTGTCTAGAGACTCAGTATCTCGACTACCTCATGCAACTTCATGAATTTGTAACATCCATCTTATTTGTTTTCAAAGATACTTGTAAATAAAGTTAGTTCTCTCGAGTCCAAAAGCCAGTATAGTAACATAAATCCATCCTTTTAAGTTGAATCACGTTCTACAAATGTTTGCCGATAGAACACACTACGGGGCCACATAATAGAAAGACAAACGTATCGGAAGTTTGACTTCACAATCAATTTTATAACATACTGACGATAAATTTAATACACGGTAACGATATAGTACGTTGGGAACGCTTTATGAAGATAATTATAACTCGAAAACTCGAAGTTAATCTCATTAAAATAACGGAGCTAAAATTGAGTTAGTTTATGTTTATTACTCGTATAGGTACAATGGTACAATCATATACCTAAGTCAAAATGGATGATAGGATTTTGGCATTATTTAGTATACTTAGGGACATTCTATTCTGGATTAGCACACACTAGTGTAATATGATGCTATAGGTGTAAGAACATTATAATACCTTTGTGATTGTTACGGCTGCTTATGTTAATAATCTTCTCCTTACCTACTGCCTACCTTGCTTCACTTTGCTCAGAGATGTAAGAGTGACAGAAGACGTCGTGATGACGGACGTGCTCCCGTCACATCATGGATGAAATCCTCCAGGCGTCCCTAGGCAGCCAGCTTCGTTGTCAATCTTTGAGGGGCTTAGAGACGTCACGTCACACGCAACATACATAGCTACACCTTAGTTACACCAGATTAACATCATAAGGGTCAGCGCAGACAGAGCAGCAAAATGCTTCTTTGCTTTCATGTTTTGAATGAAAATATGCGCGAGCATGCTCGAAAATACGCCAGGGAATCATTTCTTGCACGCTATTTTGAATTTAATTTTAATTTTGTTCATTATCAATTTCTTAAATTATGAAAAACTGCTCGAGAATTTCGCTGTCAGTCACAGATCAACTTAGATGACGATTTCAGTTGATGAAACAATTTTTTTAGCCGCAGAGCGTTTTTAGGCTGATTGGTTCGTGGCCGAATAAAATCGATGAAAATTCTGTGTATGTATGCTGATTGGATGACATCCCTGGAGCGAAGCAAATCTGACCTGAGACCTACTTTTTCACAGGTATGTACGATATGTTATAAAGTTTTAGCAGCTTCCGACAATGAAACTAGTGCTTAAACAAACAACTAAGTGAACACGCAGTAATGCATTTAAAATAAAATGTAGTCATTTCATATTGGGCCCAAAAACGAAAGTGCCGGACAGCACATTTTCGATAGAGTTAGGAGACGCTCTGCCAGAGGTACACACAAGGGAGCTAGAAAATGTTGTCGTTTTTCGAGGAAGAATTCAATCCCGGCTCGTCACCGCGAAAAGCTATTATGTTTATGAGGGTTTTGACAGACATTGGAGGGTCGAAATGCAGTCAGCCACTACTATTGCACATGCAATATTGGAAAGAGGACAGTAAGATGTTGTTCACACGTAATGTGCATAGTGTAGTATTAATAAAATAATTGAAAATAGTATTAAGAAAATGTTTGCTATTGTTTTATTTGACGGAATTAAAATATTATGTATATTAACTGATTAAAATAGTATTGTGGCGGCATCTACATCGCCACATACGAACTACGCATCACAATGACATGACGTCACGCAATCCTGCATCGCGCAATTAGAGTTTACCACGCGACTAGCATATATACAACGACCCGACATCAACCGTCGGGCAGTAGCCCACCAGACACGACACCCGTCTGTTCGGATGATCCTCCCTTTTCTATGGAGGATGAGTGAACTTTACACACTGTTCCTCATGCCTCTAAACTGGTGACCCCGACGTGTTCGTCAGCGCAGCCTTCGTGCAACTCCTTCAGCGTGACGTCATCAGCTACACTTCCTAGAGCTTTCGAGCGGCTAGTCACACACAGCCAGCCAGCATACATGGCTTCAACGGGTATCCTGGCCACAAGCATGCTGCGGACGCGCATTCCTGGTCATCACCTTCAGCCTCAACCTCAACACAGCGCTGTACACTCCGACTCACTGGAGCATAACGCAGCGCCACCACGACTCACTGGGGTATCACCGCAGACAGTTCCGACTCACCGTGAACTATGCGGCACCCGGTTCCGACTCACTGGAACCACAACTGGCACTGGCAGGCATTGCAAGATACACGACTCAGCCCACTATCGACCTCCGGTCTCCGGAGGGGAGTGATGTGGCGGATCTACATCGCCACATACGAACTACGCATCACAATGACATGACGTCACGCAATCCTGCATCGCGCAATTAGAGTTTACCACGCGACTAGCATATATACAACGACCCGACATCAACCGTCGGGCAGTAGCCCACCAGACACGACACCCGTCTGGTCGGAGGATCCTCCCTTTTCTATGGAGAATGAGTGAACTTTACACACTGTTCCTCATGCCTCTATAGTATTAAGAACACGTTTGCCATTGTTTTATTTGCGAGAATTAGTAACCTTGCACAAGACATGGTATGCACAAAACATAGAACACTTATACTCATAATCTAAGCGGAAAATCGAACTTAAGGTTTTTTTTAATATTTCAGTCACACTTACAGAACTACAGTCATGGCAAAAAAGCCAAGAGAACTTGACATTGAGAATGACCCATTAAATAAGTCTATTTATAAGTACCCCATTTGAAATAAGATTAGACATTTAAACAAACCTTTTTACAGTCTATTCAACCGATTTTGACTGCTATTAGTAGGGTGGCATTAAAAGCAAAAACGTGGTTACAATACCAAACTGTTTACTGCAGCTACCATTTGTCATGCCACCAACAAAATAAAAGTCAAAATCGGTTGAACGGACTGTAAAAAGGTTTGTTGAAATGTCTAATCTTATTGCAAATGGAGTATATAGGTAGATGATATGTTTACATTTATTTAGAACTTATGTAGATGCTAATATGATGGTGCTACGGCTTTGGTGCCATAGTACTAAATGCTTAGGACGATGTTCCAAACGGATTAAAAACGTCCTTTTCCTTTGGCTTTCGATTTTGGGCCCAACAATGTATGAAACGTGAATGGTTTCCTTTTAATTGAAAGGTTCCTATCGAAACATTTGAATATAAATGTTAATTACTAAAACTTGTGCTGGTGAAAATATAAATTGATTGACATTTTAATTAGAACATTTTCCAATTCACTTTCATGAATTTTTATTTTTTTGCAGGCTAATTTACATATTGATAAAGATTAGATTCCCTTAACTTACCTACCTACTTAATTTTAACACAGTCGATTAATAATTATGAATAGTTTTAATGCACATGATGCAAATTGATGATGCGAATTGAGGTGAGAGATGTCCCGAATAGAACCGACAGGTATTCTTATTGCTTGCAGATAGTCTGACAGTCTCGGGTCTGGGTCTTTAAAATGGATATAGATATACTTATAGGAACAACAGAGTTGGATTTCAGAAAAAAAAACAAATACGTTTACCAGTTTAGAAGTTCTTAAACCACCACCTCGTACTAAAACGAACGCTGCTATTGGGTTTAAACAAGAGAACCTGACAATGTCTAATACGGGCGTAAAGCACTGAACTAAAGCATTGACTTGAAAATAAGAAAATCAACGAGAAAGAACGCGGCGCTTTGGGACGCAGACGGGAATCTTGTTTTGTGTAAATAGAGTCCCGTGGCAGAACAACTCAGGCGAACGGCGCACGAGCGTCAATCGGTGCGGGACTGTGTTGCCAGCCTCAATTTCAGAAACGAGTTTTTGAATTTGGAAGCGGAAAAGTCGTAGGATTACTCACTGTTACACAGATGCTAACCTTTCAACTGCCAGAAAGTGCGAGAGTTTTTTGAAAACGAGTAATAAATACAGATTTTGTTGAATTTCTGTCACATCAGCGTTGATTACAAATGATTGGATTGAGAGCAGCAAAGTAAAGGAATTCAAATAGCTATTTTCTGAAACAAGTTGGGTTACTAAGATGGATAAATAATTCTCAAAAGCGCCTAAATAAAATACATATAATATGTAAGTAGGTATAACTGAAACAACTTAGTTTACCATGTCGAGGGGCCTTGATTTGACATTGATAAGAGTAAGAAAAATTCCTGAACAAAAATGTATTAACAAGAAGCACAGGAAACAAAATAAATAATATTTCTAAACAAACAATACAACTCCAATATTCCGAGTTGACAACCCCAATGCGACGTTTTCCGCTGCCGAGCAGTGCGAGAAAGGCGTCTGCCCACGACCCTCCCGCGGGGACTGCACGGCACAACGGCTCGTCTGAACATGCACTTCTGACACAAAGATGCCACTGACAACTCGATTTGAATGTTGTTGACATGCAACGAACATGGAAATGCTGTATCGACGACAGATGTTTATGTAAAATGGCGACGTATTGTTATGCATTACTATTCATTGCACAGGAGTGCCTATAGCCGGATCCCTTCAAAAATAAGTG
This sequence comes from Cosmia trapezina, assembly GCA_905163495.3. Classification (NCBI taxonomy): domain Eukaryota; kingdom Metazoa; phylum Arthropoda; class Insecta; order Lepidoptera; family Noctuidae; genus Cosmia; species Cosmia trapezina. The sequence continues at coordinate 12,345,663 of LR991030.1, forward strand.
TGTAAAATTGTGTGTTGGGTTCGCTGACATAGTGTTGCATTAGTTATTAGTTGGAATGATAAATGTAATTTTAATTTATGATGAACAATTTATTCTAATTTTATATTATTTTTAAATGTGTCAAAAGGTAATTGTGTTGTAATTGTATGTTATTTTTTATAATTTTAATTAATGCGTGTTCCTTTTGTTCCTTGTATCAGTCTTGTTAGGTACTTGAATTAAATGATTTGAATTTGAATTTGAATTAGTGCAATAACAATGATTTTTAACGAACACGGATCTCGGACTAGGTGAGTGTTAGTTTTTTTTTATTGTTCAGGTACTTACTTACCAAAGAAGAAGGGTCATCTGTGACCCAAGCCCGGCGCAAACCAAACATATCTCACTTTTTTTGTTATTTTATGTATTTAAATATATACATTTTGTTTTTTTCGATTTTAGTGGCTAACCTACTTAAATTGTCTTCGTAAGGCAAAATATTATTTTTTAACTAAACCCGCTTTTTCAAAAATATGAAATCAATTGAGACGGGTTATTACCTACCAATAACTACAGAATTCAATATAAGTACGTTACGTACAACCCAGAGATTGAGAGCCGAAACGCTATTCGGGAGTACTATTACATGCAATCATGAAAGAGGAACATAATAGCTGATGCCATGCTCATGCTCATGTCATGTCGTAAGAGTGATTTATTACTTAGGGTGGGCTAGACATCGAGATGACTTCCAGCATACCGCACTGGGTATGGACACTATACTTATAGTAATAGTGATTTGATTTAAATATGTTAGTATTTATGATTTACAGATTTATGTACAATCGCGTTACTTCCCGGTGATACACTTTTAAAAACAAAATGCTTTGAACGACTCTACGCTGCATAATTGCGCGTGTGTGCGTGTGGCTCTGCCCACATTTAGAGCAAGAAAAATTATGCTATTTCAAGCAGAAACTAGAGCAGTAAAAAAAAACTTCCAAATTAAAAAATTACGTAAGTTGCTTCATTTTGACATGTATTCCCAAGTATAAACACATAGAAATATAGTTATTTACTTTTCAATAGCACCGCACAAGTAAAAGGTCCCTCTCATGCCGATTAAACACAAAAAATGTCAATATAAACATTTTTTGTATTTATACACATTACCTACTTACATACTAAAATATAGAGAATCACAAAAAGATGCGACGCGCTCAAAACAGCATGAATTATAAAAAATATTAATATTAAGATATATTTTCTTGAGAACACTACGCATGCACACTGATTCTCAAGCAGAAATAGAAATTAACTCATAATAGCTTACCAAGATTTCAACTAACGCGCAATATGTTTTACGTAAAAACCAGTCTCAAACGGGCGGGGCGCGGTCTGCGTACGGATGCCACCTGCGCTGGCCATGCAAGCGATTTTAACCTTATGGGTGGTCGACCGGAAAGTAACACCACTGTACTTACATGATTATATAGTTTAAATATTATATAATTTCAGCATCATGGACTCATGGTGGGCCATCTTCAAGTTGTACCATCACTTTTTGACATTTTCATTTCATTGAAAATAAAAATATCTAAACAAATAGCTTTCGTCTAATTTCCAGAAAAACATTATGTTTTGTCTTACACAGGCAATTTAACTTATATAACTTAGCAAAAAACCCAAATATATAATTATATAATATAATATATATAATATAATATACATAATATAATATATATAATATAATATAATAATACTCGCTCTTTTAGGAAGTGCAGGAGTGATATAGTATGTGCGAGTTCTTTTGTATCTCACACTAGCGAGATAAGCCGAAATGCCGATCATTTTACGCCCATTATCTCGCTACAATGGTACCTAACTTGGTTTTTTCCACTGTAATTGTCTTTATTAAAACATAGCCATATAATGTAAAGTTTCTTATTTTTAATTCTGTCGTTATTGGTAGGTTTGATAAAAATAATATTTTGCCTTGTGAAGGCAATTTAAGTAGGTTAGCCACTGAAATTGAAAAAAGAAATAGCTGATAATTGATGTACTTAAAATAATGAAAAAACTAAAATATGTTCCGTTTGCGCCGGGCTGGGTAAATTTTGTATGGATCGTGACCCTTCTTCTTTATATTATGAATTGGAATGTTGCAAATGCAATATTTATGCCATATTTTTGTAATTCAAACAGCAAGAAATGAAAGGCTATGTTATTTAGTTTTCTTTTAATTAACCTATTAAAATTCTGATGAGTTATCAAGAGAAGGTGACTCAGTCAAACAAAATTCACTGGAAGTGTTTTCACGGAACCGGGTGTTTAGAAAAGGCCATAGTATACCGTTTCACTGTTGAATAAATTATGGATTAATTACCCGCGCAAAAAACTGGTGGACCACACCAATACTTTGACTGTTAAACAAATTTTTCGTCGCACAATTTTTCCAATTTAACTTGCGCTACAATCTATTTACCTATACGAGTGTAAAAATGTATGCAACGACGAACGCCAAGAAGTATGGCGAGTAATAGTATTTTATTGAAGGGCCGCTTGCTGCAGTCACGACAAAGTTCTAAACTCGAGCATTGTACAGGATTCCGTACGGCACATGCATTCTTCACGCTTGACCGATCGGCTCCGATCTTGTCGAAAACTCTGTTTGTAAGACTTTTGCATTTATACGAGCGTTTGTGCCGCATCAGTAAAACTGAACTGAACATTTTTAAGGTATTTTTACTTTTTTGCTTATTTGGCACCATGGCAACACTATTGAGGTACCTACAAAACAAAAACATCATATCCGTGCATTTACTTACTCAAAATCATTATTCCAGTTTGTTCTATCTGCCGTTTTAGCGTTTAGCACACTGTAAGAAAGAATTAAAGTCTTATCTAACAAATAGGTACTATTTAGGCCTTATTATAAACAAGACCTAAAAGTAGGTGGTGGTGGTTCCTGGTTTTCGGGAAACAAGTAGGTACGGTCAGCAACAGAAATTGGTTAACACTGCCACTTTTTGACATGATCTAAATTAATACAAAATGATACGATAACCTGCTTTTTAGCATTTCATTTATTAGATAAGAGTTAATTTTCTTTAAAATTTACATTTTTTCCGATTTTAATGAAGTATTTTTCTCAGTAATTAAGATTTATAAAATACAATTGTTAATCGACTTTTGTTGCTGACTGTACCTGTTTACCTCGTAAAAAAGGAATATCGCGATATGACCCAATCTCGATATTGTTTCGTTTTATTTGTGATTCAATCATAACAATTAAAGTAGGTACGTGTAAGTAATTATTTTTGCGTATGATGTTATTATTTTTGGGTATTAAGTGGTAACAACCAATTGGGACCGTGCAACTAGCTTCTGACGTTTCATAAGTGCCCAAGGTAGGTTTATGTGAAATAAAATATTTAGATTTTTTTATTTTGAAAACATTAATTTGTTGTTTGAAAATTACTGTGCAACTCAATTAAACTTCGAACGCCGTCAGAGTTACAACACATTTCCACAAAACTCAACACGTTGCACCAAACTTTCTGTAAATTCTACAAACAACATTACGCGGAATAAATCAATTCTCAATTCTTTATTGCGTTCCATAATGTTATAATAACAGTTGGTAAGCTTAAAAATAATGTCACAATTATGGACCCTGTCGGGCACAGCATAGTAGGAGAGAAGAGGAAGAGCGCTTATTTTGGGCGCTATATACTATTTTTCCTTTTATTATTTAATTTATTTAAGCAGTTAATTCAGTAAATATATATATAATATTATTTCCTTAATTAGTTATATATTCCAGTTGTTCAATATTTGTATAAACTAAATATATTTGGTTACTGCAGGTACTCAGTCTATTGCACGATTATTTATTTGTTAAATGACTAGAATTTATTATCATTATATTAAATCTCAAGCGTGATTTTCAAAAAACTGTAATTATGTCTCTAGATTGTAGAAAGTATTTTCAAATAATAATTAAAATCCTTTTTTTAAATCTTCAACAAAGTAGAGAATGCTTCAGGTCTTGTCAAAAGTGAAGGCGCTGGAAGGTAATTGTTGCTGGTTCCCGCGGTTTTACCTCAGCAGTAATTACCCTCGCGTACAGTACACCATTAATTGCTTCTCACAACGGAAACACTGATGGAGGTCGTTTATCCGGGCAGTTTGTTCACTTATCTATCCACTGTTTTTGCTCTGTCGTGTTAGACGCAAAATAAAGTGGTTTGAACTAACTAGCTTAGTTTTTAACTAGCCCCATTTAAATTCGACGTTCGGAATTCATTAGATTACGCAATGAGTAAACATTATTTTGTTTCTGTTTTTGCCGTATAGGTATGTATGTTTTAGCATAATCAGCGTATACTGTTTCCACTGCTGGGACACAAGCCTCCTATCGGTGAGAAGGAGTGGGCGTAATCAACCACGCGGGCTCAGAGCGGGTTGGTGGATATAAGTAGGTATATTATGTTGTTTAGCTTTTACTAACATTTTATTTTAAACTCGTTGGTCTAGTGGTCGTAAGCGCTACTGCTGAGCATGAGGTCCTGGGTTCGATTCCCGGTTTGGGCATGGTTTTTATGAGTTTCCATCTGGAATTTCTCAGTAGCAGCCCTCTGGATTTATGCCTAGTTAACAGTAAGACTCGCCCCCTACATTACATGGGACTTATTAATAGCTAAGCAAATACAAAAAATTACAATATAAATAAAATATAATCTAATACATATAAAACTTATTTAATAGATTAAGACACACGAAGTGACGGCGTAGTGTTACGCTGCGCGGTGTCGCATAGCCTGCCGCGAAGACATCGGTAGACTACACCCTTCGGCCAAAACTCTTCCTTTAGAGAGAAAATAACTGGCGAAATAAGGGTGTACTAAGGTATACCTCTGCTTAACCTTAGGGGAATACAGGCGTGATGTAACATATATACATAAACTCACGGGTTCTTCCCATGGGGCCAGGCAGAAACTATAGAACGCCACCTGCTACGTATCTTACATACTCCTTTTGCCGCATTTACGTTTGTACATTGTGGTCATACACGCACGCTGGTTGCAAGTACTACGTATTGACCTTTATTCATCGCTCTTCTCCTTAATTTTGTTACAAAAGTTTAGCTCAGGGGGCCTAAAACGGCCACATTAAGCAATTGCTCTAAAAGCGGAATCATTTCCTGAATTCCCAGCAATATTTATTACGATTGTGCTATTTGACATTAAACTTCAATAAAGCAATTCCTAATAATTTGTGGACCATTTGTGGACCATTTTACGAATCTGCATACAAAACTGTCAATCAGATGAATTGCGTGCTATGAATTGTACGCAGATAAATTTTGAATTGTCAGTTTGTGACCGTTTTATGACTTCAAATTAGATTCATAATTTATATATTATCCTATTATGATTCTGCCAAAGTGGCCGTTTTAGCCCCCCAGAAGAGTATTTGCATTCAAGTACCTAATTGAAAACGCATTGTTAAAACTTTACTAATAGCATTCGAGAAAAGTGTAAACCGCGTGAGCCCCTGCTGCTGATACAAACTTATGAAGATTTTTTTTCTTTAAAAATATTACAACCTTAACTTTTTACTTAGGATAGCGTTCAAGATTTTGTTGTAAAGTTTCCAAGTGAAAAGCCCACAAGAATAACGAACTCGGCCGTTGCAGGCGTTTTTGCAAGCTCTACGTTTTTGTCGGTGCAAAATTTCTATCGATTTTGTCGCAGCATCTGCCGTTGTCGGGAACTTTAATTCTTTGACGAAAACATTACCTCGCCGATTATATTTTCCCCGCGGAATCTTCGGGTATTAACTGCACAGCTTCCGTTTAACGGCCAAAGTTGGAAAAAAAATGTGAAAAATTTTATATGTTCCCGTCCCCATTATAATTGAAGCAAACATTAATTACGGGGAGAGCTGCGGGCGAGGGGCTTTACTCGGCGCGACTAGCCACGAGCCACGCCCGCACTGGACGTGTCTACACATTACCTAAGTACCTATAGATAGCGTTTACTGATAAAAACTTGAGCTTGTCGTTTGCGAACCATTAAAATGTAAGATTTTTTTGTTTAATATCGCAACAGAACCAACTTTGGTAGTTAGCGAAATGGCTTAGCGCCTTTTTGATATTTGAGACTTGTGCTGAGTTTAAATTTGGCCTGCCTTTAATTGGACAATAGGTACCTTAATGTGAAACATTAAACTTTTAATGGTGCTACAGAGCCATATTGCCACTTTAGTCGGTAACCAAGTACCTACCGTACTTGGTTTAGGTGTACAGTGGGCTTCATCAATTGGATACCCCAGTTATATTAAAATTTTAATACAACTGGGGTATCCAATTGATGCAGCCCACTGTACACAGGGTTAAAAATTAAATCGGCTAGCTAAACTCCTCAGACGCGATGGGTATCGATATGTAAACATGACAAAACAAAAAACACAAGTATTTGATTTTTGTGGGGTTTTCAACCGCAGTTACTGTAGTCACTTGAAAATATCAGTTTAAAAAATCTGTGTTTTTTTTTGTAAACTTCACAGACATGATGGGTATCGATATTTAAACATGATAAAACATAAGAAAACAGTTGTTCTCAACTCATACTTCAAGTAACAACACTAACAGCGGTCATTGATCTCCAAAAAAAAAAATTAAATCTTTTCATTTTTTACTTTATCGTGTTTAGATATCGATACTCATCGAGTCTGCGAAGTTAAGCTACCTAATTTAAAATAGTACATAGCATAATTTTACAACTAATTCTCAGGTTTTATAAACCTACTAGCTGCACCCCGCGGTTTCACCGCGTAGACCGAGATAAAAAGTAGCTTATGTGTTAATCCAGGGTATAAGCTATTTACATACCAAATTTCATCCAAATCTGTCTAGCCGTTTGAACGTGAAGAAGTACAAACATACAAACACACACATGCACACTCACAAACTTTCGCCTATAATATTAGTGTGATTCAATTTACTTAATCTGTTGTCAAGTCTCATTTCAAATAATTTGTTGCTAACTAGTTATTAGGCAGAGGTAATGGGCTGCATCAATTGGGTACCCCAGTTGTATTAAAATTGGAATATAACTGGGTTACCCAATTGATGCAGCCCACTGTACATAAATTTCGTTCAACAAATCACAACAGCTCAAATTTACTGATCAGAGATTTATTCAGCCTTAAGAAACCGGTGGTGAGTGAAATTAAATAAACAACAGATGTTGTTTTTCACGTTACACTTGTAAAATTTGAGAATACAATTTGAGAGAACATACAATACGGCGATGTTGATGACTCAAACAAATTAATTGGAAAACAATAACCCCTTAATGGAGGAACTCGTGGCTAAGTAATAACAGCCGCACGGGTCGATCCGTCAGGTTAAGCTACGCTTGCCGGGGTTGGTCAGTGGATGGGTGACCATCTTTACATACCGAGATTCCTCCATGCCTCGGAAGCCGTTGGTCCCGGCTATTATTCGTGAATCTTTGACAGTCGTTACGGGTCGCCAGAAGCCCGAAAGTCTGATAACCAGTCTTACCAAGCGGTGTCGTATTACCCAGTAACTGGGTTGTTGAGGTCAGACTCCATGTAAAATACTGGTATTCAGCTGCATCCGGTTAGACTGGAAGCCGACCCCAACATAGTTGGGAAAAGGCTAGGCAGATTGATTGAATAACCCTTTATGTACCCAAGTTAAGTTTTAAATAAACCTCAAGCTCAAACTATTAGTTCGCCAAATAACTTCTAGTTACAGCAAGCTTACATCATTCTAGCACCATTTAGAGGTGGAGCAACAGCAAAATACAATCAAGTACTCGGAATTTCGGCGAGAGCTTACGTCCACCTCGTTGTTACCCCATGAATATTGAGCAGTCTAAGCCCGCAATAGTTAATCTTCTTTTCGGCGGTATAACAGCCGGTTTAATTATAAAAGGCGTATAATCGTAGGCGTTTTGTGGCGTATCGTGTCTGCAGGCTGTGTTTAGTTTTGTAATTTGTCATGGTGTAACGTGGGTTTTTGATTCGATTTTGCGATAACTTGGGTTGAACTTGAAGTACCTACCGAACTTCCTACGTATAACGTATGATTCATTATACTAGTGGGCGACCAATAGTATAATGAGTTACACGTTATATTGGTCGAAATTCATCGTTGCGAAATTCGACCATATTTATTTAATTTTATAGTTTCAATCGCCTAGTGTATTAGTGTTCTGTGGTTTCAATACTTAGTTTTATTCATGTGATAGTGACAAACATGAAATAATGTAAGAAGAAAAAAAGAAATTAAAAAAAACCTTAAACGGAGTTACAAAAGGAAATTAACTCAAAATTATGAAATAACTTTTTCAAGTCGGTTTAATTTTTTTTAAATTACTTTTTTACTTCGTAATTTTTAGTGATATGTAAAAAGTGGAATATTTTTGTTTCTATGTATTTAATAGGTTTGTTGTAAATATTGCATTAGAATTTGACCAATAGTTTTGACATCTTTTCCCTTTGACACCACACGCCTCGCTCGTAGCAATAAGCCAGGCCGCCACACTTACACGTGTTAGTCCATATCTTGAAACTACTGAACCGATTTTGATGAAACTTGCACTTGATGCACTGTTCCCTGAGTTAAAGTGATAGTTTCAGAGAAATGCGTGGACAAACATAAATACATACAAACATACATACATACACCTATAAAATTTTGTATATTTGTTTGAAAGCACTAATCGATTATCATTATTTATCATATATGAATATCTTGAAGTTCCAATAATATTACATATATTATTACACTAGCTTCTGCCCGCGACTTCGTCCGCGTGAAATTTCTTTTTTGCTCGACCCACCCCGTCGCATCGCATTGCCTACCCGCGCTATTACTTCGTTTTCACTTAGCGTTCTTTCAGACTTTTTTTCTTTTTGCTTGGCCCCTAAGGGTCCTAGAGTGATGTTAAATATGCCTTCTATAAGATTTGGGCTATCACTAATGTAAAATTTTTTTTTAAAGTCCGACTGGTAGGGTAGTTCCAGAGATTAGCTCGTTCCTTCACCACATCCCCTTCCGCTACCTCTCCCTCCCCCTCTCACTCACTCTCACACCCCCTTCACCACTTCCCCTTCCCTCTCTCTCACCACCTCGTCCCCTCCCTCTCCCCATCTCCTCCACCTCCAGCTCACCAACCTCTCCCTTCCCCCTCAGCCTTCACCACGTCTTCCTCCTCTCCTTACCAAGTCCTGCCCCTTTCTCCCTGCGTCCATCATCCTCCCCCTCACCCTCCTCACCACCCCTCCCCTTCCCCCTCCCCTCTAACCCTACCTGGGGTAGTTTTAAAAACTAATAGTGACAAACTTAGGCAAATATTTGTGCCAAGTTTCAAGTCAATTAAAACCAAATGAATAACATTTTTCATGTAAATTGTATCCCCCCCACAGGGGTAGAATTTAAAAAAATAGTTTGAGATATTTCCATAGGTGGACTCAAACATTATTTACACCAGTTTTCGAGTTAATCAAGCCACGCAGTAAAATGCTCCCCTGTGAAATTGACTACCCCTTTTCACCCCGTTAGAGGTAGATTTTCGAAAAACCCTGATACACATTATTCTTTATTTTTGGTTTTAAGTATAAATACTGAGTTTTGAGTTAATCGGATTGCGCGTTAAAATTTTTCCATACAAACTTTGAGACCCTCCAATTCCCATTTAGGGGGTAGTTTAGAAAAACAAAAAATTACAAATATCATAATTTACTTAGATAAATATTCGTGCCGAGTTTCAAGTTTATTAACTCAAGGAATAAGATTTTTCATACAAACAATATCCCCCCTTTTTACCCCCTTAAAGGTTGAATTTCCAAAAACCCTTTCTTAGCGGATGCCTAGGTCATAATAGCTCCATGTGTTCCAAATTTGAGCTCAATCCGTTCAGTGGTTTCAGCTGTGTGTTGATAGATCAGTCAGTCAGTCAGTCAGTCAGTAACGCTTTCCTTTTATAGATATAGATAGATTACCTACGTGTCGAATTGATAACCTCCTTTTTTTTTGAAGTCGGTAATAAATGCTTGCTTTATAAATAGTTATTTTATTTTGTTGTTCTTTGCGTCATGTTTACCGCAAATAAACGTATTTTCTATCTTTCTTCTTTCAAATGTAAGTCGAAACAGTGACCACATTTATTACATGTGTGTCAAACGCATGGTGTGTGTGTATTGTTTTTTTTATTAATTTATTTTATTTCCAATGCACGTTACATAAAATAATATATTTCTGCATTCCTTCTCCATTATAAACTTTAACTGTGCCAAATTTCATACTCCTCCGTCCGCGTAATTTTCGTAAAAAGGGGTACAAAGTTTTTGCTTCACATTAATACTGTATATAATGATTATGAGCATGAGTGTAACGTAACCCAAAGTATTTATGAAAAAATACAGTTGATTTTCCAGGTTTGTTTTTATTACGTATATTTTCCAATATTATGAAAAGAGATAAAACCGGCCAAGTGCGTTTCGGACTACGCACAATGAAGGGTTCCGCTTCCGTAGTTGGGATGAAATTATCCCAAGAACAAACTTAACATTATAGTTGAAAAACATGGTTAACATGTTTTTCAACTATAATGTTACCATACATTCCAACAGTAAGTTTGTACTCACAATATTGAGAGATTTTCCATGTTATGTTAAGACCACAAACTTCTTATAGGTTTTCCTGTAATCTACAGGTTTAGAATACAGGAAAACCTATAAGAAGTTTGTGGCCGAAACTCCTGAGCCTAAAATTTTGAAAAAAATACAGAAAATAGATCTACAGGTTTAGAACTATTTTCTGTATTTTTTTCAAAATTTTAGGCTCAGGAGTTTCGGCGATAAGGGGGGGAATGGTCAATTTTCGTCTATTTTCTTAAATAACTTTAAAACTATTTATTTTAAAATTATAAAAAAATATATTTAAGACCCTCATAGTAATCCCTTTCAATTGATATGTCACACGATACAGTTTGCAAAACTTTTTAAACATTTTCTTATTTTCCCCCTAAATGTGACTTGGGTCATAGAAATCCATATGTGTACCAAATTTCAACTTAATCGGTCCATTAGATTCGGAGCAAATTGGCTGTGACAGACGGACAGACAGACAGACACACGAGAGTGATCCTATAAGGGTTCCGTTTTTTCCTTTTGAGGTACGGAACCCTAAAAACCACGAAAAACAATGTGGAAATGCAAAAAGAATGAAAATTTTATAAATAAATATATTGTTTCGTTGTATCAACAATATCGGTTTCGTTTAAAATATTACTTACTACCACAGAATAATAAAGCTACAGTATTTTGTCTGACCTTGAATTAATTACCTACGACCTCTCGGTAGATAAATCGTCCGTCCGTGCGTAACTGCCACGCGCTCGAACTGTTGCGTACTGGTACTGACTGAGATTTCGAAGCGCATCGTTTTGGCCGTTTTCTATGAAGATAAACTACTCTATCATTATTATACTGTGGTATTGCCTACTTATTTTGTTACAATCAATAAAATTCTGTCCGATATAATTAATCTACATTTGTAGATATGTACGCACTTATCACTATGAAGGTACCAAGTTTCTACTCTGTGTCTGCTTAATAATGAATTCCTTACACACCCATAGGAGCCATATAATGTGTTGGGGTGGTCTAATAATAGAACAATTTGTTTTGTTTTCGAATAAATTAAAACGTCAACTCGTATCACGACGTTAATAAAATTTGCATGAATGCTCATGGGTAGATAGGTACTTTAACGATATAATAATGTAGAATTTAAAAGTGCTAAGAAGGTTTAAAGGATTCCCAACCTTAATAATTTGTCTTGTTATAGCATCATTAATTCACAATCATCAGAACATCTAGGCTAGTTGAAATAAAATATTAATAGTACAGTAATCAAGTATTAGTAAAATATTAATAAATATTAGTAGGTACTGTGGACATACCTTTACTCAGTAGGTACTACTAGTATTTTCAAGCAAGCAACAAGAGCTTGCAGCAATAGAAGGACGCTTTGCAAGTCGCCGCCCGGGGACTGCGGTGCTCCGGAACATTGTTGCCTTAACTTATATTCGATTCCGTAATGGAATCGCGCCAGACGCAAACATCCAAGTCTGAGTCTAGATCTATGCATAGGCAATAAACTTACAGGTTTACAATGCTGTGTTCCAATGTTACAAATGTATGAATGTGTTTTGTGTTAGTTTTGATCGGGGAGTGAAATGTCGCGTATCTTTACTGGTTTTAGGCAGACAGTCGAAACAGTGCCTTATCAATTTCTTAGTTTTACGTGGGACGCAATATGGACCCGTATTATCTCTGAAAGGAGAATCACAAAAACCGACTAGTGCAACTCGGACTCGCATCTTATGGGTTCCGTATCACCATAACTACAATAATTAATATTATTATAAAAGTATCACGTATTCTATAAAACAATAAAAATAAGGCTGGCCAGTATAACTGGCTGCCTATTACGGTTCTAAAAATATAGCTTTGTTACAGATTGACGGGGCAGACATACAGGCGGCGTAGACTAACGCCTACGCCGTAGGCCGCATGCCAAAGTCTACGGCGTAGGCCTTAGCATAAGTCTACGCCGTAGCCCTTGACCTAAGCCTACGCCGCGCCGTTTCTTTGGGTACGGAAACTAAAAATAACGATATAAATGCACGAAAAATCTCTCCGAATAGTTTTTTTTGCGTGGTGATTTGCTATTAGATGACGTCTCCACTTGGCTTTTGTGATCTAAAGGCCCCACGTTTAGTTGTGATCTACCTAAATAGATTTTACAAGGTTTCATATTTTCTTAAATGTACGTACATTAAGTACGGTATAATGATATCATTATTTACAGAATAGGTACTCACATGAAAACTTTAAAATCTTGCACGAGAAAATTGGAAATTAAATAGACTAGTTTCCAATTTTGGCAAAGTTGATCCTTACCTTAATAATAATAAGGTTCCTTTTGTCTAGTTCTATTCCGTCAACTTTCACAGTACAAGTTTCCATACCTTCGCACGTAGTTCATTGTTAAATCGCGTGGTTGTGTTTTAAGTAATTGGCGTCAGCTGTAATTACTCAGTTGCCACTCATATTCGTGTTTACTACAAAATTACGATGCACGAAAAAACGTAGGTGTTTTTTCTTTGCAATCTTTCGCTCTATTTTTGCTTTGTCACTTCGTGATGTGCCAAACTTTTGTAGCTTTCTGAATGGGATGTTCGCTGCCAATTCTGCCGGTACGTCGCAGAATCGATTGAGTGGAAGTTGAACTAAACTGACTCTCGAGAGTCGGCTACCATTCTTCTGCTGCTGCCATTTAATGCCTGTTGATGGATCGTTTGTGATGATGAGAGTTATGTGTAGCGATCTTCTTTTGTTTTACGTTTGTGAAGTCAAATCATATGTCAACTGCTGCATGGTCCCTATAATCGACTATCTTATCTATGTATGTCTATCTATCAATTTACACATATTATAAATTAACCTACCTAATTTTGATGTGGTTTTCACTTTTTACAGAAATAACTCCGAAAGGATTATGTGTATAAAACATATTCATATTAAACTTAAATATAATAAAGAAATCTCAATGTTTTGTCTAGTCGTAAAAACCGTGAGAAGCAGCGGCGTATCACTAGTAATAAGTAATCGATTGGCAAGCAAGTACGACGGTTCACCTGATGAAAAGTGGTACATTGTAATTTTTTCAAGTGGATGAATACTACACTATGACAACAGCTCTCGTAAGAATAATAAGTATAGATATCCTTCACAAAAATCCTGACAAAACCACCACCTTGTCCTAATCACTTCAAGTGTCCTACAATTACTCCACAAGTCCACATGTATTTGACACTAGGTGTCATTTTGTCTCTTTCGCTCTCAGTATATGTAATTGACACAAAGGATTTTGTTGCCTCTCTCATTGTTATTTATCAAGTGGATGTATGATACGTTATGGCAGTCAATAAGGAACAGATGGCGGTGTTGCCGCTTGTGTAATGAGCAATGCTACACGTTAAATGGCTGCCATATATTATGGCGATACTATAATTATGATCTAGTAACATATCACAATGTTTTGAGTTAATTGAGTACTTAATGAGAGCTGTAATTTGTTATTCGAGATCTACTTTAAATATAGCTGTTACATATGTTTACTTTATTGAAGTCAATAATGCATTTGTGACACATCATATTCTATCCATCATAGTTAGTATCTCATCTCTCTAGTACATTTCTGAAACGGAAAATAATTATCTATCAGTCAAATTAGATACCCGTATCAGTCAATTTAGGTTGCCCCAATTTCATGATGATTTTAATCATAGAAATTTATGAATGCAGTGTAAGGTTTGTTCATTGAAATGGCGCTATAATGTCGCGGCGGAGTACCGCATAATTATAGTGAATAGTGAATAGAAAATAGTGAATAGTGAATCAAGACTACTACTAGACTTACTTATGCGGTACCCCGCCGCGACATTATAGCGCCATTTCAATGAGCAAACCTTATCGTGCCATCCATCAATTTCTATAATTACAATGTATACAGGTAAGTATTACTCAACCGAATTTGATGGTTCAACGATAGGTATTATTTTTGACTTTTTAAAAGTTCGCTTTTCTTTTTTGCGTTGGGGTTTTTTAAATTTTTAATTCAATTTTAACACTAGACTTCTTATAAATTTTGCTGTAATTATAGGTATTGACCAATTTTCTGTATTTATTCAAAGTTTCGGAAATGAGGGATGGAATGGTATTAAAATAATGTTCGTCTATTTTCTTAAATAACTTTAAAACAATTTATTTTAAAATTATAAAAAAGCTACTTGAGACCCTTCCCAGTAAACCCTTTCATTTGATACAAACAGTACAGTTTGCAAAACTTTTTTTTTTTTAATTTTCTTATTTGCCCCCCAAATGTGATATTCAAAATGTAGGTCACAGAACACGCTCCACCCAGAGCGGGAGAAGTTACTTGATGATTTCCCACCCTCAAAAAAAAAAAAAAAAAAAAAGGTCACAGAAATTCATATGAGTACGGATCCAATTTGTTGTGACGGACAGACAGACACATGAGTGATCCTTATAAGGGTTCCGTTTTTTCCTTTCGAGGTACCTACGGAACCCAAAAAAGAAGATATTTTTTTGCAGTTTGGTAATTGTAAATTAAGTTATACATACAGCCAACTGATTGAAGGATAAAATGTGGATGTACAGTCAGCGTCAATAATATCGGGACGAACAGACTGTTCAAAAAGATCTAAACAACTTTGAAAATGAAATACCAACTCAAAGACACAAGGAATGTTTCAGAATGAAGACAGTAGGCGTCAACTATCATTCTGACAAGAACTTTATCCAATTGTGATAAACTTTAATTTTCTTTTTTGTTGAGATCATTTTGAACAGTCTATTTGTCCCGATATTTTTGACGCTGACTGCTGTACATAGTTAGGTACTATAGGTCTATAGTAAGTAGGTACATCCACATTTTGCCAGTTACGTATGTATGTATGTTATGTTATTATTATTATAATCAGTGTAAATTCTGGAAGTAATGACTGAACTGGGACCAAGGGCTCCACACAAGGCAACCTCATTACACTTATCAGTGTAGTGGCCGAGCACAACTAAACTAATCTAGAGCAACTGCCCCAACAGGCAGATTACGCAAAATTAAAATCATATACGTAGTTACAGAATTGCCCACTGAACTGACTAAATATTTATAAATGATAGCCTAGCCATAGCCATGTTCTGGCAACAGTTTCACAACAATGATATGGAAAAATCCGTTTTAAGTTGGTAATATTAGTTCTAATTTGTCGGTAGAGCGTGTTTTCTATAAAGAAAAAACCGGTCAAGAGCGAGTCAGACTCGCGCACCGAGGGTTCCGTTCCGATTTCTGAAAAAGTGTGCTATTTAGAGACATCGTTTTATTTTTCCTGTAATCTATATATATAAAATTCAAAGTCCTGACTGACTGATTGACTGACTGATATATCAACGCACAGCCGAAACCGCTGGACCTAGAGACTTGAAATTTTGCACATAGATACCTTATACAGTGTAGGCATCCACTAAGGAAGGATTTTTGGAAATTCCATTCCTAAGGGGGGCAAATAGGGGATGAAAGTTTGTATGAAAAATCTTATTCCTTGAGTTAATAGACTTGAAACTTGGCATGAATATTTATCTAAGTAAATTATAAAGTTTTTCATTTTTAGTTTTCCTAAATTACCCCCAATTGGGGGGAATTGGGGGGTGTCAAAGTTTCTATGGAGGAATTTTAACGCCCGTTCCGATTAACTGGAAACTCAGTATTTATATTTGAGATCAAAAATAAAGAATTATGTGTATCACGGTTTTTCGAAAATCTACCCCTAAAGGGGTGAAAAGGAATAGTAAATTTGAATGGGCAGGTTTTACTGCGGGGCTTGATTAACTCGAAAATTGATGTAATAATCTTTCAGTCAAGTTACGGAAATATCCCAACCGATTTTTTAAAATTCCATCCCTGTGGGGGTGAAAACAGGGAATATTGTCTAAATGTAAAATCTTATTCATTTGGTTAATTAACTAGAAACTTGGTAAATAATACTTGCCTAAGCAGTAATAAAGTTTGAGAGAAAGGGGGTAGGGGAGGGTGTGGTGAGAGGGAGAGAGAGGGGAGGGGTGGTGAGGAGGGAGAAGGGTATGGATGATGGAGGGAGGGTGGAGAGGGATAGGAGGTTGTAGTGAGGGGGAGGGTGTGGAGAAGGAAAGAGGAGGAAGGGAGGAGTTGGTGAGGGTAGAGGGGGAGGGGTAAGCGGTGAAGGGCGTGTGGAAGAGGGTGAGAGGGGTATGGGGAGGTTAGCAGGGAGGTGAGGTGGGGCACAAAACAGGAGTAAACTCCAGTCGTGCGTCGGTGCTGACACACACTTTTTTTGTTTGTTTGAACGCGCTAATCTCTGGAACTACAAGTCGGACATCAAACATTATTTTTGCGGTAGGCTATAGGCGCGTGGGTGGATAAAAAGAAAAGTCCTGACTGACTGACTGACTCATCAACGCCCAGCCCAAACCCTTGGACTTATAAAGCTGAAATTTTGCACAGAGGTTCCCTTTATAAGGTAGACAAGAAATAAGGAAGGATTTTTGTTCCCGTGGGATATTTTTCGACATCCACGCGGGCGAAGCCACGGGCAAAAGCTAGTCTTTACATAAACTTCTATCACATAGAATAATTTCAGATTATTCTTTTTGCAAACTTCGGAGATAAGGGTGGGGGAACGGTATTTTTTTTTACATTTTTCATCAGAAGTCGAAAACTGTGTGGACTAAAAAAAATTAAAAAAATGTTTAAGAATATGCAAACAGCACTCTTTCATATGATATCCCACATGCCCTAATAGCCCCACTTTGATTTTTTAAGACCCCCTTTCAGTCCCTGTTGCAAAAAATGTATAAATATTATAATTTCTTTCTTATTTGCAAAATAGTTGGGTAAACGTCATCTGAAATTATTCTAAATTTCTAGTTGATAGCATTAGTAGTTCTTGAGATATCCAGCTGTGACAGACAGACAGACAGACAGACAGAGTGACACCATAAGGGTTCCTTTTTTTACCATTTTGGTACGGACCCCTAAAAACCAAGAATAAAACAAAAACAGTAATTAAAATTTAATTTAATGTTAGCTTCGAAAGGTGATATTGGTATGTAGTATATAATCGTCGATGTAAAATGTAGAGCTACGTGAAATTAACACTACCTTATTTTCCTCAATTTCGACTAAAACCTGTCAACGTTTCAAATAAGTAAATTAGAAATCAATTTTACGACAGTATAAATGGCCTCTTTAAACACTGTAATGTCTTACCAGTTCATTTACAAGCAAACTTTTTGTTATTAAAAGAACAATTTTTCAATGAATCGTTAAGAAATAAAATCGAACATCCTGTACGCACTCGGGCAGTTTCTGAGAATAGGCTTCGTACACAGCGCGCCAACAATATGTATGGCGAACGAACTACCGGCTATATTATGCCGAGACTTATTAATAGTCTAAGCTCAGAAGTAAGCAAATGTATTACACAGAAAAATATCAAATGTAAACTTAAGCAATATTACTTAAGTATTATGTAGGAATGATTGAAATTCTAAAAAGACCTAAATATGTATAGTACCTACCTATTAATTGTATCGACCATAACGAAATGGATCATTGTATAGTTCGATATTGACTCATGATAGCACAAGTTTAAACCTTAGTGGTTTTTGGTTGCTATTTCATATGAATAATCCTGTATTATTTTGTGTAAACGTTAAATAATAAAAAAAAAAAAAAAAAAAAAAAAGTACGAGTAATATTTTTCTGATTAATCCAATATTTGACTTGCTTCTAAGATTTCCAACTGCCATTTATCTTCCGCGGTAACTGAAATCTGTCATTAAAAGATTGACTGCAGATCAGAAGGATCAAACTCCGAATTGGGATTGTAAATCGAATTTACTGATTCGATAATGGATGGATGGGGGATATTGGAATGGTGGCCCCTCGGTAAGGAGCTTAAACTTATAATAATCTTTTCAATCTATTTTATGAAATTTTTGATTTGGTTTAATACGCTTTTATTCTCTTCTCCTTATTGTAGGTTGGGGAAGTAAACGTACAAGACAGTAACGTTAAAGGAAATAAAAATAATACTTACGTAATAATTTTTTACACCCAAATGCTGAATAAAAGTATGTAAGGAATAAAGTTAGTGTAGCCACAAATATTATAGTGTGGGAGTAAAGTAATTAAATCATTCGTCTGTCAAATGCTCGAAACTTTAACATTACTCTTGAAGCTTTCAGTCTCATTGCAGACGTCCAGCATTCTTCATTTCAGATTTAATTAGAATTAATTAGCATTTAGTTACTACTGTCCCTTTTCAGCTTTATAAAAACCCGGCTTATATTTGAAGTCCACACTTGTACGCAAAAACACATGAACTAAAATAAAAAAAAACCCTGCAGAACATAAGTATTGAATCATTATGAAAATACAGTACCGAAACATTTACCTCCCCTTTCTACATTTTCTTGATAGGGAAAAGAGCAGATTTACCTAATTCCTAACGTATTCAATTACAACTGCAACAGAGTAAGCAAATACAGACACCATTACGGCAACGGTTATTTTAATCGTCTAGTTCAATGGTTCGAACGTAGCAGTTAAGTGGGGGTCCTGAAACAGGCGGTTGTTGGAGAAATTAGGGATAATTACTTCCTTAGCAACAACATTTCTGTTGGTGTATTTGTTTTTCGAGGACTGGATTGGGCTTTTTAACACTTACCAAGAACCTATGATGCGGAGAGTAGTGGATAAGCAAACTGCAGTTTCTAATTAGAGGATTTTATGTAAGTAATTCGAGGAGATAAAGTAACGAAGCTCTGAGTGCAATTTAAAAGATTTTACCACAACTTAGAAACGTTTTGAGTTACCTATCTATTTAAAAAAAAGTTACCTTCACTTTTATACCAAATCACAATCACATTACGCCTATTCTGAGAGTGTAGAGGCAAGTTTCCCCAATTCAAACTGTGCCCGCTGACTTCATTGCCTAACCGTTTAAGTTGGCTCATGAATATTGAACGGGCAGGCGCGCCTCTAACGCTCGCACTTTTCCGCTTTCCGCACACCACATTAACACCACACTATTACCACAAAAAGTCGATTTGTAAACTGAAATCAATGGACTTTATTCTCGACCTGACCTTTCTTTGTATGGTTTAACTATTATGTTTGCAACTTTGCAATGGCTCGAAACTTGATCTTTTTGATCGTAGACGGTTTGAGCGGGCTAACTTGGGGTTCGGTCTGACGTATATTAAGTCTTGTATAATATTTTGTTATTTTTAACACGCTTTTTAGGGTTCCGTACCAAAATGGTAAAAAAGGAACCCTTATGGTGACACTCAGTGTGTCTGTCTGTCTGTCACCGCTGGATATCTCAAGAACTACTAATGCTATCAACTTGAAATTTGGAACAATGTTAGATGACGTTTACCCAACTAATTTGCAAAAAAGAAAGAAATTATAATATTTATATATTTTTTGCAACAGGTACTGAAAGGGGGTCTTAAAAAATCAAAGTGGGGCTACTAGGGCATGTGGGATATCATATGAAAGAGCGCTGTTTGCACATTCTTAAACATTTTTTAATTTTTTTTTAGTCTGCATAGTAAAGTTTATTTTTTATTAAATCTTACTGAATGGAAGACCTATAGGTAAGTAGGTACCTACTTTCCTTTAACGCAGCTGTTGCATTGAATATCACTCAGATAGTTTATATCCTGGATTAACACATAGGGTACTTTTAATCCCAGTAGTTCGTTCCCGTGAGATATATTCCGACATCCACGCGGGCGAATCCGCGGGCCAAATCTTGTACCTCCTACCTAATCATTAAAAATGTATGGACTGAATATTAAAATATTATATTGTATAGCCTCTACAAATCTATTGTCAAAACTTCACGCTGAATTTGATCACATTGAGGTGTCAATTATCATTCGATAGAATCTTATTACTATTGTCTGAGCCTTCAAATTGTAGTATGAATTAAATCATTTTAGTAAAATATTTTCCGAACTAGTACAGTGTGTGGGTGAATGGATTTAAAATAAATGATGACAACATCTGTGTACCAATCTACTCATGTTTGCAAAGGAATAAATGATTATGATTATGATTATGATGACAGTGATGATCTATCAGGTCAGTGCCTTTCCTGACTGATAGATCATCATCACTGTCATCAGGAGTCATATACAGCTGTCGAGTACCTATTTAGAGGTGCCAGGTGGGTTTTCTGAAAGAGTTATGTATTGCCTAAGCAGTAGTGGCCCAGTAACGGCCGGTTTCGAACCCAGACACGCGCTTTACTTTGTGTAAAATAATTTCATCAACACTGCTTTTAAAAACGGTGAAAGAAAACATCGTGAGGAATCCTTCATGTCCTAGAACCTAAAACCAAAATTTTTAAGACATGTGACATAATACCAACCCGCACTGGGCCCGCGTGGTAGATTGTACCCCATTCCCTCTGCAAGAGAAGAGGTCTGTGTCCCAGCAGTGGGGACAATTATATAGGTGGGCTGATTATGAAAGTATTGCGAAGACCAATTTAGCTAACGTAAGTAACGTAAGTTAGTCAAGTTTTTGCATAATATGTATGCGCAGTGGTAACCCGCGAAGTTAAAATTTTCGTTTTTTGCCATTTGCAGTTCCGTGTCAGGTTGTACGTTGATCAAAATAGACTGTAACAAATAAACATAAGAATCATCATTACATCTCTTTAAGTTAGATTTGTTCTAAAATGTCGTGATGTCCGAAATCCTGACATTCACATTCACCTTAAATCCTTCATTCTACAAACAAATTGCATATCAGCTTGAAAAAAGGAATTCAGATTTTTAAGAGTTCAAAATAATTATTTTCTCAGCAGCAAATTATAAGTAGATTTCACTTAAAGCGCTTCGTCTCCCAAGCGACTCACAAAAACATTTGTTAAAAGTTCTTCGTTTTTTGAAGATTCACAGAACAATGACCCCGTTTTATAAGGGTCCACGGAATTGGCTTGAGCTAAATAATATGTCAGAATGAGGCTAATTGTCACATTTTGATTTTTAATTGAATAGAAGATAATAACACGTTCCTAAGGCTAGTAATAAAACGCGTAGTCTAATTACACGTCGGATGTACCTACTAGTTAGCCAGTTATAACCATGTATTATGAAAGTGGAACCACAGAATAAACATACAACGTACTGTGGTAGAACGAAACGAACGATTCGAAAAGAAGACCGTTAAAAGCAACTCTAAAACAGTTACACCGTCTTGAAATAGGTTAATTTTAGTCTACATTCTCCACATTGAAGCTTCTCTCTCTGATCTATATATATACACTCCTTTGCAAAAAAAACGGGCAGTTTAGATTTTTCAACATTATTGGTAATAATTTAGTTATAAAGAGGTTTTAATAGCCAAATTATGTTACTGGCACTTAATAAAGAGTCTGGGTATGAAAAAAAAGGTAATTCCAAATTCGAAACTGTTGTTTTTAAAAATAATAATCCCTTTTTCAGTTTATGACTTTTTACTTACTATTCGTGGGTTTGCGGTTAAAAGGTTATGATGCAACTAAAACTAACTTCTCGTTATTTTTATTAGAATAATTTATGTTTGTCGCATAATCCTGCCTTATTGTGACTTAAAACAGATATCTTTGTGTCGATTGTAATGGCAGAAAAAGCAATAAGAGCTAGTAAAATTATAGCGCTGCTGGAAGTGGGGTGTAGCCAATGTTTCGGCTCACAGCGGTTAAACGTGAGTCGTTCATCCGCCTAAAGAACCTGGACTCCATAATAAGAGACAGGTTCCGTTCAAAGAAGGCAAGGTTCTGGGAGAAAACGTTGCACACAACCACAAGACGACCGCTTTTTAGTGACTCAGGCACTGAGGAACCGCAAATGCAGTTACATAGACCTCAAAAGAAACCTTGAAGAGGTACGAGGAGCACAAGTTAGCCTATGGACAGTGAGGAGGAGGCTTTTAGCGGTTGATATACGCAGTCGACGACCAGCGCGGGTCCCCAAGTTACTCCGTGGGCACCGGATTGCTCGACTGAGGTTCACTAGAAATTGTCTATCTTAAACACTAGGGAACTGGAGTAGCGTACTCTTCTCCGATGAGGCTCGAATTTGTCTGAATGGTGAGGACCAACGTCGGCGAGTGTTACGAAGACCAGGGGAACGCTATGCCGACGTGTGTTTTGAAGAAATCACCCCTTATGGTTGAAGGTCCGTTATGTTTTGGGCGGGCGTAACTTCCAGCTATCGTACCGAGATAATGTTCATTGAAAATGGCTCACTAAATGCGCAAAGGTACTTAACAGGAATAATTTGTCAACATGCACAGCCCGCACCGACTGTAATTGGTGAAGATGCCATTTACATGGACGATAATGCTCGGGACCACCGTTCTGGCGACGTAGATGCTTATATGCGAGAGGTCGGTATTCGTCGTCTGGAGTGGCTAGCGCGGAGGCCCGACCTTAACCCCATTGAGCACGTCTGGGACCTCATAAAAAGGCGAGTACGATCTGTCCAACCCCTTCCACAAAACATCAGGGAACTTAAACGTGTGATCGCGGCTGAGTGGGAACACATTCCACAGGACACCATCAAAAGCCTGGTGGAAAGCATGCCAAGACGATTACATGCCGTAATCGCTGCAAGGGGAGGTCATACTCGTTATTAATTTTTATATTTTAATGTCTTTTTTTATTAAAATACCTTAAAAATACTCGTAGTCTTAATTTAATTATTCGCTCAAAATTTCCACTTTGACACGACTCTCTGTTTACATTGACTAAAACACCGATTCCAGGATTTAAGGGTTAAAAACTATTATTCTCAATGCTAATAAGAAATTTGTAGTCATTTATGCTAATGGCATACTAAAAATATTAATATTATCCATAGAAAAGCCAGTGACTGTAAGGTGCCCGTTTTTTTTGCAAAGGAGTTTATGATTATTTTAAAAAACGAAAAGCTTAAAATTTTACGAGAAAAAATGTCTACTTAAGGTCAATTCTTCTTTGGTGAATTAACTTGAAGGAAACACGCTTACAATTTGTATTCGACAGTAAGCACAATTCGCAATCAGCAAAGCCTGTTTCTGTACTCCGAATACGCTTATTTGTCGAACCATTTAACCGTATTGTTGTAAAATATTCGATATTTTGTTCGCCATGTGTAACAATTCTGTTATTCTGTCGAGACGTTTTAAATTGTACGACGGTAAAGATGAATATCTGCGTAACAGAAATTCGTGGTGATTCGCAAAAATGTTGGTAAGTATAGGTATTTTTTTCGAATGGGAGGTAGGTACAATGCGAAATCACTTCCTTGTTTGCTTGATGAAGTTACGAAAACGTGAAGCTTTTTTTGTAAATATTAAGGAATGTAAATTAAGTCACGTTGCCACGTTTTTTCGACAGCCGCAGAGGAAGGGAAGTTATAAGTATGCAAGTCGATGTGTTATTGTTTATGAACGTTTTCCTCCATAAACATCTGTATACTCTGTGGAACCCATACAATTTGGCTATACAATTGGCTGGTTCGAGGTGGCTGGAAGAAGCTGGGGAGACTTTTGTACAGTCACCTTACCTACTCGTAACAACTATAGGTACTCTGACCACTAATTAAATGTATTCAACTAGAGCCCCCCACTATATTCGAGCCTACATGTAGGAATATCAAAGGATCACCTAAGTAGTTGCACAATCAAAAACGAACTACATCCTCGCAAATAATCCCACTTGTGATTACGTTCTGCCTCAGAAACAAAGTGGTCTACAAACTGTGGTCGAGTGCGCGTGCCGCCGATTAAACTTGGTCACTCAGCCACTACTGTAGAGCATACGCGCTGAAACGGTGACTCGAGCGCAGAGTGTTAGAAGAGTTCATAAAAAAAAAACCGGTCAAGAGCTAGTCGGACTCGCGCACCGAGGGTTCCGTTCCGATTTCTGAAAAAGTGTGCTATTTAGAAACATCGTTTTATTTTTCCTGTAATCTTTACATAAACTTCTATCACATAGAATAATTTCAGATTTTTCCCTTTGCAAACTTCGGAGATTAGGGCCCCCCCTTATCTCCGAAGAACTGTATTTTTTTTAACATTTTTCATCAAAAATCGAAAAATATGGGGCCTAGAAAAATATAAAAAATGTTTAAGAATGTGCAAACAGTGCTCTTTCATATGATACCCCACATGCCCTAGTAGCTCCACTTTTAATTTTGAAGACAGCACCGGCTACAAAAAAAAAAAATATTTTTACTTATTTCTTATTTGCAAAATAGTTGGGTAAACGTCTTATAAAACTGTTCCAAATTTCAAGTTGATAGCAGTAGTAGTTCTTGAGATATTCAGCTGTAACAGACAGACAGACAGACAGACAGACAGACTGAGTGAGACCATAAGGGTTCCTTTTTTACCATTTTGGTACGGAACCCTTAAAACGGCCAAGGGCGTGTCGGACCACGCACAATGAAGGGTTCCGTAGTTGGGATGAATGAATCCCAAGAACAAACATAACATCGTAGTTGAAAAACATGGTAAGTTTGTACGCACAATATTGAGAGATTTACCATGTTATTTTAAGATCGTAGACTTCTTGTAGGTTGTAATCTATACATATAGAACTACGTTCTGTATTTTTTTTTTTAATTTTAGGATCAGTAGTTTCGGAGATAAGGGAATGGTGAATTTACGTCTATTTTCTTAAATAACTTTAAAACTACTTATTTTAAAATTATATAAAAAAAAAATTGAGACCCTCATAAACCCTTTCACACAGTTTGCAAAACTTTTTTTTTAATTTTCTTATTTGCATCCCAAAAGTGACCCCCATAATCAAAATTATATTTATTATTTACACGTCCTTGTTTGGGGTCACAGAAGTTCATATGTGTACTAAATTACAACTTAATCGGTCCATTAAATTCGGAGCAAATTGTCTGTCACAGACGGACAGACAGACAGACTCACGAGTGATCCTATAAGGGTTCTGTTTTTCCTTTTGAGGTATGGTAAAATATAGACCACTAGATATTGCTCACGGCTTCACCCGCGTGTTGTTCAGAAATTATCCCACATGAACTACTCTCGTGATAAAAATAAATACATATACTTTGGTAAGGAAAAATTATGTCCTAACCCAGGTCATGGTCTATTCGTGTGCCGTCTACATACAGAGTTACGTTCGCATTTATAATATTAAGTAGTAATAAATGCATATTAATGGTCAAGTGGTGGCTGGCAACAGTTGCCCAGGGTGCAGAGACACTTAGACGACCGGGATGACAACCACAAGTCGTGACCATTGATCAAACTGCATACACGTCAAAATTCTACGAGATCTAAAACTGTTTCACAAAATATTTCCAATTTTAAAACCTAACACTGCATCGTTACCTACTGCAGGCTGCGACACTAGATCGATAGCTTATTTTCTCGTTCGCAGTACTACGACAATAAAGGTCTGTGTAGGTAAATGTGTTCGTAACATTGATTGATGTACAGTCGTTCATCTCCCATCCCGCGGTTGTTATAGACACAACCGCTTTTAACGTACGAAGGTAATTAGCTAACACCTTCACTGAATGATTGATAGTTGGGGCACACCATTATTTATTAAAGCTACGTGTTGACTTGTGTGAATACACCTGTCGATACCTACTCATTCATCATACATTTATGTATTCTGTATATGCAAAGGTAAAGTTCGTTTTGTCTGCGATTCATGCGAAAGCGGGGTATGTGATTGATATAAACGTTTGCGTAGGTATTGGACAGTATTCCGTGTTCCCGCGGAAAGTTTTATGTCGAGGATTTTATTTTCTTCCTATGTGTGTTCAAAGCATGAAAGGTGGGTTAAAAGTTTGTTTACAAACCTAAAATACTGTGCGTTTACTAAATTTCTGAAGACAAAAAATACCAAGAGGGTTTATTTACGTAAAAAAAACACGCGTATCTCAGCCCTAGGAGTTCAAGAAATTTTAAAGGTTTTCTTCCACGAATAACACGGGAAACTGAAAGAACTCGTAGAAATGTTCTGAAATATTTTGCACAACAGATTCATGAGTTTACATAATAATAATAATAATAATTTATTTACACAAACACAAGTTATACAACATAAGAAATAGCCGTGGGCCCCAAACTAGGCACAGCCTGTATCTTGGTGGCCCAAAATCATCGGAGTTACTAAAACAAAAAATACACCGTAAACATACGTGATGTTATTTGAAGCACGTCGTTGAACGACAGGCAGTCCAGCTGTCATTACCTATACAAAACCCTAATATTAAGGCTGAGGATAACACAGGTAGGTAATACAGAGTACTCTAAAAGTCAGACAAGCGAATAAAACAGTGAGAAATACGGCATTCACCTTGTTACCCTACGTTGTTATTGGGTCTTGCTCCTTTTTGCCCGGCAAGGTGTTAGCTGATGCAGAGTTAGGGTAAATGTACCGACCTACACTAACGTCGGTTTTAAATGGGTTGTGAAGTGTTAAAGTTCAGTTTTAAGTTGAGGTAAAAGGATTTTTGCTTGTGTTTTTGGGCTTCGTTTTAGACAACATACAGGTATTGCAGGATATCAAAATTCTAACCTAGAATAACTAGAACATAGCTGTAGCATTTCAATGTTTTTTGCTCCAGGCGTTTTACTAAAAATACAATTCGACTCTACAATTATTTTGCAGTCAATTCAAACTAAATTCGTTTAGTTAGTTCTAATTGTATTTCCATTGACTCAGTTATATTCCCGAACGAATGCTACGAAATGACAATTAATACTCTTATTGTTATTTAGTACCTAAAGAAATAGAGCGTTAATTATCAGATGAATAGTTTCAACCGATTTTAGCATTAGCACTGTATAGTTCTGTCCTACATATGGCGGTCGTAAATGGCTTCTAAGGGATTACGTCACGTGGGTGAGGCAGTAGTGTCATGCTGTGGTTTGCGATCACCAAACTGAGCGTTAAGCGAAGCGATCAAGCCATTCTCCCCTTTGGATGCCCAATGAGTTAAATAGGTACGTACTCAACTGTATAGGATATGTTCGAGATTATTAGTACCTAATACATACAGCGTGCGACAGTCGTATTTGAGCCGCAATTAACAAATGAATGGCTGGTCTGGCTGCTCGAGATTCGAGCAGTCTAATCGACTTAAGACGACATCAAACGTTCATCAATATCAACGTCTCAACGTTAAAAATCTGTCAAAGACATTTCTTAGCTATGTCGCCCAAATTTTTTGCACAAAAATGCTTATCTATTTGCACCCCATTCTTTAATTACTTATTGCGCACAAAGCAGGTCGATTTCACTTTGGCTCTGAATCATTTCGGTTGGGTGGTACAGTGCTTTGTTGTTCGCTAGTTCAACGAACTATGTATACTCAATGTATTTTGGGCACTGGAATCTCAATTCTGCATTCAAGTGCACTACACCGCACGGGACTGGACTACTGGAGCGAGCTTTGAAATGTATTTCAGGCTACATAATTAATGTTTGCTGGAAATAGAAGTATTACTGTTAGATTCTTATAGGGTCGTGGCGTGGCAGAGTTTTCTTAATGACGGGTGATGAAAAAGACAAGATTATCTTTTTGTGTTGCCAAGGAATTTGCCAATGAAACTGGCATCATCTCTTTTTCCTTTACACCAATCACTCACCAAACTTCTTCGACATCACCAAGATATCATCAGGATGATGGCAATATTGGGGCTCGTGGCTAAGTAATAACAGCCGCACGGGTCAATCGATCGTTTAGCTACGCTTGCCGAAGTTGGTCCGTGGATGGGCGACCATCTTTACATACCGAGACCCTCTATGCCTTGGAAAGCACGTTAAGCCATTGGTCCTGGCTATCATTATTGAATCCTTGACAGTCGTTACGGGTCGTCATAAGCCCGAAAGTCTGACAACCAGTCTTACCAAGGGGTATCGTATAACCCAGTAACTGGGTTGTGGAGATCAGATAAGCAGTCACTCCATGTAAAATAATACCTACTGATATTCAGCTGCATCTGGTTAGACTGGAAGCCGACCCCATCAACATCGTTGAAAAAAGGCTAGGCAGATGGTGGATGGCAATATTGAAATATTAATGAATGCCAATATTGTTCAAACAAGCTGATACCTAAATGAAAGTAACTTACTTACTAGTCCAAAATGTACGTTTACTGGCCAAAACATGAGCGAAGCCAAGTGTGCCACTAAATGGTATAGCGAAGTGTTGTACTCGTACTAGCTGACTCTACATAGTTTGTCTTAGTCCTTCTTAAGCCTCTTAAAGCCGCAATGTAGTAAGTAGGTTATGTACTGTGAGCAGCTGTGCTAATAGCGTGCTTGTATGAGTGAACTAAGAGATTTGAGACGTTCACTCATTCATTTCAATATATAAACCATATAAACTTGCATAATGTAAATTAGCGTGAAAACGTTATTTTTCATGCAACTGCTATGGCGCTAATGGGCTTTTGAAGTAGTGCAAATGTTAGGAATATATTTTGCTGCTTATTTTAGGCACCCTTAGAATCTACCGTATGTGTTTATCGGGCGTATTCGCTGCGCTAACGCGACGATTGTTTCTGTAGAATCATGTTTACGCAACTCTGACGCTAAGTCAACGTGGCTTCGACTCGACGTCAAGCAATGTTAGTTAATTATTATTGCAATAGTTGCAAAACATACTAATAACTCTGCTGAACATTTTTTTTATCTCAATAAGCACTTACATAAATATCGATTAATTTTGTAAAAAGCTCCAAGTTTTTGCCCGTAAGGATTTCTATTGATAGAAAATGGTATTTTATTGAAGTCTAGTTAATTAATGCAACGCGCCCGCCAGCCTTAAAAACCTTTCGCAAAATAAACCAGCATTTTGCTGGCGAGCAGTTTTTTAGAATTTAAATCTTTTTCACACCGTTTTCCAATTATCTACTATTGTCACGCAAAACATGATTT
The DNA here is from genome assembly GCA_905163495.3 of Cosmia trapezina. Taxonomy (NCBI): domain Eukaryota; kingdom Metazoa; phylum Arthropoda; class Insecta; order Lepidoptera; family Noctuidae; genus Cosmia; species Cosmia trapezina. Next base: position 12,375,296 of record LR991030.1, read on the forward strand.
AGCGCAAAACACCAATCACGTGCGTGTTTTTGTAGAATAACAAAGAGCAGGAAAAAAGATCCTTTTATCCAAACAAACAACATGACCAATCCAGAGTTATTGTGTGTAGTAAAACCGCGGTAAGCAGTGGTCATACCGGTTGTGTGTGCGGTAATTACGGCAGGCTGCAATCAGCCGCCTATCTGCCCCGGGCCTTACCGGCCTCCCCGCATCGGCTAGAAATTCACACGTGAACGATTCAAGTTAAACGGTGGAAACACCAAACAAAAGTTTTGCTTTTCGCCATTTGAAAAGCTTTTCATGTTAATTTGCATGGGGAGTGGGAATTGGGATTAAATGTTGTTCTGTGAGTTGAAATGTTTCAAATAAACTTTAGGGTATGTTGTTTTTAGTTCGCTGATGATTTCGAGGAAATGGATTGAACACTTTGGTTTACATTATGTTAATTTTATATCAGACAGTACCTATGTGAGCATGTTTCTGATAAATGATTTTATGTCTGTATTAAATAGTCCGGAAAATTTTACAGTTAGATTTAGACAATAATTTCAATGCAGCACAAAGTACCTGGGGGCCTAGACAAAATCCCTTTTCTATAAGCGTTACGGCAACTGAAAGATCAAATTGTATGGAGTTGATAGCAGTAGTCACGTGACATCTCTGAAGCTAATGTCAAAAACCAAAGTGGTAAAAAGGAACGAACCCTTTTGGTGTGACTCAGTCTGTCTGTCCGTCTGTCTGTCTGTCACAGCTGGATATCTCAAGAACTACCTACTAATGCTATCAACTTGAAATTTTTCAGAAATCATCAAAAAAAAATTATAAGTATATAAATGATGATACGGAACCCGACTCGCTCTTGACCGGTTTTTACGTATGAAAAGTCTCAGCAGCCATGTAATCATCATCATCAGCCTGCAACAGTCCGCTGCGGACCATAGGCCTCTCCAATGTCACGCCATTCAGCTCGATTCTCGGCAACGGTTATCCAGCTACTACCAGCCATACTGCGAAGATCGTTGCTCCACCTTCCAACCGAGGGCATCCTACCTTCAACTCAGCCCATCGCAGTCCACTGCTGGACATAGGCCTCTCCCAGCCTGCGCCACAACACCCTGTCTTCCGCCTTCCGCATCCAGTCTGTCCCAGCCACTTTCTTCAGGTCGTCGGTCCATCTAGCTGGGGGCGTCCCACACTACGCTTACCGATACGCGGTCTCCACTCCAGGACTCGTCTGCTCCACCGGCCATCGGTCCTTCGACAAACATGACCAGCCCACTGCCACTTCAGTTTGCTTATTCTGCAAGCTATGTCAGTCACTCCGGTTCTTTTCCGAATAACTTCATTCCTGATTTTATCCTTCAAAGAAACTCCGAGCATAGCCATCTCCATAACGCGCTGAGCGACCTTGAATTTGTGGATCAGCCCGACTGTCAGTGCCCACCTAGTGTTTGCTAATTCGTGTCATGTAACCAGAATGTTATAATTAATTATAATCAGAATGTCACTCAGCAAGATACAAACAAATAAGATTAAGAAAGTATAATTTGTCTAAATAATACTTTAAAAATAACTACTACCTTACTTTTGAATTTGATGTATATTGTGGTGAGAAAATAAAGTTGATTGATGATGGATTGATACTTCCCTGTACAACTACCCGAATTCTCATTTACATTATACATTATTAGTAACATTGTTTATTTTAAGTAAAGCTTTCTCGGAACTTGCACTGTTTCTTTGCGTAGACCGTGGTTTGCCTTCTAATTCAATTACCTTCTACACATGTTTGTAGCCATATACATCGTATATAGATGCGTAATGTTTTCCCTAACAAAGCTATACATAACCAAGACATTTACATTTATTAATCACTTCAACAATTTGTTCTCTCCAATTTTCTTGAGCTCAGAACTAAAGCGCCATAAGGTTATCCATTATTGTACCTGTTCTTATAACAGGTCTTATATATATAACAGTTACATTGTTTTCAATTATGATTCGAGCTTACGTTACGTAAATTAATTGCGTCAGTGTTCAAGGTGACAAGGAGAGACAGTGCCGACACGGAATGTGTTTAAACGTTATTGTCCCACTAACAGGTTCGCAAATTAATCGGATTTAGCACTATGTATCATGCACTTCCGGCAGCCGGAAGCCTTCTACTCCATGCGGTCTTGCCGGTATTTCCACACGGATATAACAATGCATGTATCCATTTAAATGTATTAATTATTTTGATGTAGCTCTCGAATATTAGTTTTTACTTTTTTAATATTTCATTTTTTAGCGAATATTCAAATGTTGTTTATGTTTCGGACGAGTAAAATTTTTTGTCATGATAAATTCATAACAGCTACTTTGATTTATTTAAATGTTTTATTGGTACATTGTATTTTAAAATTCCAAACACGCGCTAAAAGATCTAACGTAGCTACAAATCGTTTTATACGACATGAGTTATGTTAAACACCTTTCACGCGAGTAGATAGAATGGAGTGACTAAGCGTTGTCCCTCGCAGTACGGGCCCAATATGTTTCCGAAGACGGACCCCAGATCTATAACAATACAATAAATTGTTTGTATTGGCGGGCGCCGGCTGCGCGTAATGTGCGTGAGACCGCCAACTTTATATCAACACTAGACGGAGGTGAAAAACGTCCCTCTCGTAACTCGAAAGGCAATAAGCAACACGCCGTAAAAACCGGTGTCTCAGCGACGTGTAATCCGCCCCGAGGCTACTCTACAACTTTCTCACCACAACATATTGCTTTGAACATTTACAAGTGCTAATAGAAAAAGACCATCTTTATCCCTTTAAGGAGAAAAAATATAATATTATTTTTATGAAAAGGTGCGCCTATAAAAATGTGTGAGAAAGTAGCAAATTGTGGCGTTTATATACTGTTAGTAAAAGACTGTCCATTGTTATTACAGCAACTACTCCTCTTATATTTAAACCTATATTTACCGTAATCCATATACTGACCTTTATGTAAGATATGGATTATGGTAAATATAGGTTTGAAACGCGTATCATTCAAGGCGTTAAATCTTCAAGCATGGTTATTTTATACAAAATGTTCATGTTCAATACAAGCGTACCTAGTCTTCTAGACCAATGACTGACTAAAGTCCAAAGTCTGTCTCCTGTAAATATTGTCAAATTACATCTTTAATGAAAAAGTATGGACTCGTATCACCTTTTTAGTGGGACAATGCAATATCTAAAATTCTAAACGTCTGGCATAACAGTGTGGGAGCACAAAAACGTTGCGATAGACCGATATATCACTGAAACACACCTGAACAGTAATAACGGAGAATAATAGCAATTGTTTCGCGCCAGTTTTTATGGGGTCTTCATTTCATTTGGGTTGCCAATATTTGGTATTTTGGTATGTTATTTACCTTATATCACAGGTATTTTGGAGTATTGCCTACGTTTTACGGTGAATAGGGTTCTAATATTGTAAATATTCATTTTATTTGAACTACGCACTTAGCAGTTTATTGGTCTAGTCCGCTGTGCCTATCACAAATTTTGTTAGGGAATGTCTGTTTTCACATTATAATAATGATACAGTACTTTATCTGCATAGAAAACCGTCGAAACAACGCGCTTCGAAATCTCAGTCAGTCTCAGTTACGTTACTTCGAGCGCGCGGCAGTTACGCACGGACGGACACATATTTATGTACTGAGCGGCCGTAGGTAATTAATTCAAGGTCACTGCCCAGATATAATACTGTATCATTATTATACTGTGCTGTTTTCTAGGTCGTGTATGTGATTCCCCAAGGATTGGGCAGAGACTTGCTGTCGGTCATCCTTGTATACTAATGATAGATGTATAAACTTTGTGGTACCTACTTATTATGTCGTATGTGGCAGGGACAAAGCTGCAGCCAATACATATTTGAATAATCAGAACTCCAAGCCAACACACCATTGAAATTCTCGGGAGTTCATCTTGGCTTTGCTCTTGACAGAGCATTCGTAGTCACGATGAATTTGTCAAATTGGTAGTGTACCAACTCCAAGTAGTTTGCCTCACAATCTCTCTCCAAAAAGTTCTGTTAAGGCAACAGCCTGGTGCATTCAACTGCGGATTTAATTTGATCGGTCGTTACTCATCGGTGACCTGGGGCCGTACCATGTCATGAAAAAAGATCATAGTTCCATCACGGTTTCAGTGTGAGAGAGAGACGGAGCTATATACGACCTATAGCACCATCCTTTTTTCACAACGGAACCACGATGATTCATGATCTTTTTCACGTCATAGTACGGTCCCAGCACCTGCATGGCGTATTACCTCAGGAGTTAGTCAGTCAGTACAGTCTGTGGCAATTTCGCAGTATCTTAGAAGTAGCCCTTCAGAAACGATGTCCATGATGGATAATATTCTACCAGTAATAACATGTTTCCTGTTCATCCTCGAGGGCCACCAGTCACCCTTCGCAGTCGATTAATTTTTACAACTAGCGTGAGAAGGTCCAGCTGACAAGAATTGTTTTTTCCTAAAACATATTATTCTAAGACATTTGTTTTCCTTTTGATTTGTGCTTACTTCAGTTAGGTACGGTTTTAGGTCCTAGGTTTGTAATTTATAATGATATAAGGCGAGCATTATGGGAAGAAGAGTATGCTTAGATGGTTTGGTCATTTTGGGAGGATGAATGAAAGGCGACTAACAAAAGGTATTTACGAGACCGATGGGAGTGGAAACGGTGCCGGGAGGGGACGGCCTAAAATAAGAAGACATATAGTAACCTTGTTGGTGATGTTCTTCAGAAAGGTCAAAAAAAAGGTGTGTAGTATACTCGCAACCGTCTTGCGTGTATGACTAGATCAACGTAAACGAGGCAAGGATTATGTAAGGATCGTAGCAAGTGGCGTTCTGTAGTTTCTCCATGAGAAGAAGGCGTGAGTTTATGTATGTATTAAGGGATACTCCACTGCTCTTATAAAAACAAAACCTGTTTTTAGGGTTCCGTACCTCAAAAGGAAAAAACGGAACCCTTATAGGATCACTCGTGTGTCTGTCTGTCTGTCTGTCCGTCTGTCACAGCCAATTTGCTCCGAATCTAATGAACCGATTAAGTTGAAACTTGGTACACATATGTATTTTTGTAACCCAAACACGGACATGTAACGTAAATAAATGAATTTTGAATATGGGGGTCCCTTTTGGGAGGAAAATAAGTACAATTAAAAAAAAAGTTTTGCAAACTGTACCGTGTGATATATCAAATGAAAGGTCTTACTATGAGGGTTTCAAATATATTTTTTTTATCATTTTAAAATAAATTGTTTTGAAGTTATTTAAGAAAATAGACGGAAATTGACCACCCCCCCCTTAGCTCCGAAACTACTGAGCCTAAAATTTTGAAAAAAATACAGAAAATAGGTCTTTACCTATAGATTACAGGAAAACCTATAAGAAGTCTATGGTAATAAAATAACATGGTAAATCTATATTTATAAAAAAATCAAAGTCCTGGCCGAGTCACTGACTAATATATCAACGCACAGCCCAAACCGCTGGACCTGGAAACTTGAAATTTTGCACATAGATACCTTATACAGTTTAAACATCCACTAAGGAAGGATTTTTTGAAATTCCTTTCCGAAGGGTGTAACATAGGGGATGAAGGTTTGTATGAAAAATCTTATCCCTTGAGTTAATAGACTTGAAACTTATCACGAATATTCATCTATCTAAGTAAATTATAAAGTTTATAATTTTTAGTGTTCCTAAACTACCCCCTAAGGAGGGATTGGGGATGTCAAAGTTTGTACGGAGGAATGTTAACACGCGGTCCGATTAACTCAAAACTCGGGTTTTATACATGAGACAAAAATGAAGACTAACGTGTATCGGAGTTTTCCAAAAATCTACCCATAAGGCGTGAAAAGGGGTAGTAAATTTTACAGCAGAGGATTTTATTGGGGTCTTGATTTATTCGAAAATTGGTGTAAATAATGTTTGAGTCAAGTTATAGAAAAACCACAGACGATTTTTGAAGTTCTAACTCTGTGGGCGTGAAAACAGGGATACAGTTTTTATGAAAAATCTTATTAATTTGGTTAACCCCTCAAGTGTCGAATGCACCCCATCTGTGCATAAGAAAAACCCTTTTTTTGTTAGGTATATAAGCTTATATCACATATATATAAATGTGAAAAAACATCATCCGATGGAAAACCAATCATGATCATTAGTTGTGAACCTATGGAGTTCGCAGCTAACTCTCCCTCCCCCCCCCCGCGTGTCAAATGCAACCAAAGTGTGCAAAAGGACAAAACTTTACAGAATAGGTATATAAGCTTAGATCACATATATATAAACGTAAAAAAACATCATCCGATGGAAAACATATCATCATCAGTAGTTGTGAACCTATGGGGTTCGCAACTAACCCCCAACCCTCCCCACTAGCTGGGGTTTTTGGTCTAAAATTAGCCAAACTCAGACACTTGAGGGATTAATGAACTTGAAACTTAGCACAAATACTTATACAGTTTGTCGTTATTAGTTTTTCAAAACTACCCCTCAAAGTGGGTTTAGGGATGTTAAAGTTTGTATGGAAGAATTTTAAAGCGCAGTCCGATTAACTTGAAACTCAGTATTTATACTTTTGATATAAAATAAACATTATTAAGTTTTTGGGTTTTTCGACAGTCGTTACCTGAAGGACCAAAAAGGGATACTTAAATGTTTCAAAGGAGGATTTTACTGCGTGGCTTGATTAATTCAAAAAATGGCACACCTACGTAATCTTTGAGTCAAGTTATGGAAACTTCCCAAACGAATTTTCACCGATTTTGACGGCAGATAGCTGATGTTATAAGGAGTAACTTAGGCTATTTTTATTTTAGAAAATAATTATGGTTCCGCGCATCGAGTGGAGTACAAACATTTTTTTATCTTCTAAAATGAAGAAATAGGGTGCCGTAAAAGTTGTAAATTTTAGACCATTTTTGTACGAACTCTAGCGCAACAATTCAACAAATTAGGAATTTGAAACTTCTGTATATCATGTACCATATTACTGTTTTTAATCAACAAATACTAAAAACAGCGATTCATAAGGTATTTTGTTTAAATGTGATTTTCTGCAACTGCAAAGAATAACCTTGTAATAATTCACGTTACCATTATGAAATACAAAGTTATGTTTGCGATTGTTAAACATATAATATGGTACGGAACCCTTCGTGTGCGACTCCGACTCGCACTTGGCCGGTTTTTTTTTAAGATTTTTTTTTATTATTCTTATTCCCCGTGCATTTACATTTAGGCGTACCTCAAAAGGAAAAAATAAACCCATATAGGATCATTTTGTTGTCCCTCGGTCTGTTTGTCTGTCTGTCTGTCAGTCTGTCAAGTCAAGACCCTTTTTCTCAGGAACGCGTAGAGTATCAAGTTGAAATTAATATCAAATACGTAGGTCTATGGTCCCTTGAAGTTCTAAAAAAATCAAGCTTCTACCTCGACGCAATTAAAAAAAAAACCGGTCAAGAGCGAGTCGGACTCGCGCACCGAGGGTTCCGTACCATGATTTGTATGTAATGTTTATTGATGATTTCTGAAAAACTGTGCGAGAAGACTGTGCGAGAAGAAAGAGACATCGTTTTATTTTTCCTGTAATCTATACATAAACTTCTATCACATAGAATAATTTCAGATTTTTTCCTTTGCAAACTTCGGAGATAAGGGTATTTTTTTTAACATTTTTCATCAAAAGTCGAAAACTATGCGGCCTAAAAAAAGAAAAACAATGTTTGAGAATGTGCAAGCAGCGCTCTTTCATATGATACCCCACATGCCCTAGTAACCCCACTTCAAATTTTTAAGACCCCCTTCAGTCCCTGTTGCAAAAAAAAATAAATGTATTTTTATTTCTTTCTTATTTGCAAAATAGTTGGGCACACGTAATGTAAAACTGTTCTAAATTTCAAGTTGATAGCATTAGTAGTTCTTGAGATATCCAGCTGTGACAGACAGACAGACAGACAGACAGACAGACAGACGGACAGACAGACAGACAGACTGAGTGACACCATAAGGGTTCCTTTTTACCATTTTGGTACTTAACCCTAATATGGTCATTTATGCGACATATTTTGATACTTGCAAGAAAAACAAAACCGATACCTATACTTTCCGTTGTCCTAGAATCATGAAATTTGGCAAAAAGCAAGGTCGCACAGCACAAGTAAAGGAAAAAGTCCGAAAATTGTTGATGCGTAATTTTATCACATATTTTTTTTTTTTTTTTGGGATTACAATGTTAGGTTTGTTCTTGGGTAAAATTGTTTTCAACTACGGAACCCTTCATTGTGCGTGGTCCGACACGCACTTGGCCGGTTTTTTTGCTATCGGATAGAAGTAAAATATGAATTTCCGATGAAAAATATTTTTTGCATAGACAAGGATTTTACGGGTTGAACGACATTGGTCAAGTCTGTTATTCGTCAAATTGGCAATTCGTCAAATTTGATATTGGTCAAAGCTGTAGTTCGCCAAATCGTCTTTTTGTCCAATTACGAAATTAGCCAAACACGCTATTGGTCAAGTAATTTAAGTACAAATGAAAGTAGGTACCTCATACCATAATATTTCATCAGTACCTACAGGACCTGAAACTCAAAGGCAGACCTTCTATCAAAGGCTTTGGTGTCATTATTACTATCACGAACCTATGATACTATTAGTATTCTTTATTAAATAAATAAATGAAAGTTGAAAATCCACTTTTATTTATTTAATAAAGAACACCAACAGTACCTATATACTTTCAATATTGGCTTGGCTTACAATAGTAATCAGGAAAAGTATTAGGTACTGCTAAACTATTCCCGGTCTACTGCAATTCCAGCGGGACAATCCTTTAAGAAGATGTCCAGCTTATCCCGCCATCTCTTTCTGGACCTGCCACGTAATCGTATCCAGCTTTTTGGGATCAACTTAGGGGTTGTTTTTTTCCCATTTAGTGTTTTACTATGATTCTTAGTAAAAGTGAAATTGTTCCTACTAAATATTAATACAATAACAAATCTATGTAGATATTACATAATGCTGCCTATCCACACGTTATTAATTTATTGAATGACGCATTATGATAATCAATCGTGTGTTCGTAATTGTGATCAAATAAGCGTGAGCAATAATTGTAGATAACTAGGTTATGTTCAATTGTTTCCGGAGATGCAATTATCAGAAGGCCAATTATCGTACCTATCTAAAAACGTTCAAATTCAATTCGCAATCTCATACCAGCTACAATCAAATGACAAAAATATAGGTAAACTCTATACAATTGTTTTGACAGATTGAGACTGAGATGAGATTGCGAACGTTGTCAAAAATACGGGAATTGCCACTCAGATGATGATAGAAGAAGATATATCAGATGATGATAGAAGAAGATATTGTAACATGGTGATGAGCGAAATGCTCACTTTATTAGAGTTCCGTAACCAAAGGGTAAAATGGGACCCCATTACTAAGACTCCGCTATCCGTCCATCTGTCCGTCTGTCACTAGGCGGTGTCTCATGAACCGTGATAGTTAGACAGTTGAAATTTTCACAGATGATGTTTTTCTGTTGCCGCTATACAAAAAAAAATAGAATAAAATAAATATTTAAACTTTTATAATAGATAGGTAGGTAATGGTACCTAATGGTACAGAACCCTTCGTGCGCGAGTCCGACTCGCACTTGGCCGGTTTTTTTTTTATAAAATCTCGGTAAACCATAAAATTAATTATGAGGTACTTTATTGCTAAACGCAGACGTCGGGGAACCCGGTGGGGCCATGCGGGCCTTAATCTATACTTATAATAAATCTGTAGAGAGGTCAATTCTGTACATGATATATATTTTCAAAATAACTATCAGGGGGTAATTAGTGATCGATACTGATGGCAAAAATGCAATCAGTAAAATTTTTGTCTGTCTGTCTGTCTGTCTGTCTGTATGTTCCTTATAGAAACAAAAACTACTCGACGGATTTTAACGAAACTTGGTACAATTATTCTTCATACTCCTGGGGAGGTTATAGTATACTTTTCATCACGCTATAATCAATAGGAGCAGAGCAGTGAAGGGAAATGTTGGGAAAACGGGAGAAGTTGCTCCATTTTTTAAGCTTCCGTCGCGTGTGCAGCCTTAATGGTTAAAGCTACATAGAAATCATTTATAACGGAAATGTTCTACATAAAATTATCTAAAAAATATCTCACAACAGCATATGTCTATCTTTTATGGTTGACTCACAATAACACGTGTAACTCCCGATAGCTTAGCAGTCCAATACATTAACTTAATAACATACAAGGAGTTACACGCTGACGGAGTCGCGGGCACAGCTATTAATAATAATATTCTGCGGTTCCTTATTGCGATATTTTTCAACAGTATTGTGGATTGACATATTATATTTCCCTACTAAAATACGAAAGTTAATCTGTCTGTTACATCAAAACCACTGAACCGTGAGGAAGGATATATGGTACTTTTTTACGAAAAATGACGGAAACGCGGACGAAGTCGCGGGCAAAAGCTAGTCTTGAATAAAACCTTAGATAAACATGATAATGTAAAAAATCAAAAGCCGTTTATTAGTTTCATTAATTTCGTAAAACAATTATCCAAGACTATTAAGAAATACTTTCGAGATAATCGAACTTCAAAAAAAAAACTGATCGTTCTGCCCCGGGTCCGGGGCACAATGGTCATATGCGAGGCATAATAGGCATACCCAGTCTGATACTTTTATGTAAATCTAAACCTGAGCAAAAAAATCGGCCAAGTGCGTGTTGGACTTCGCACAAATAAATGCATGCGGATATATTGGTATTTGTTAGTAAAAGATACGTAATAATGAACATTATCAACAAATATCGAGTTCATTGGTCAATGGGAAGGTAAAAAATTCTTTGGAACAAAATTTTGTAAAAAAAAAGCTGACTTTGGTGGCTTCTCGTTCCTTTGTATTCCAATATTTTTTCAAACAACAAATACAGTATTAAAGTTATTTACTCAACGAGTTTTAAACAATGATACCCCACTCGATGGGTTAGGTCAAAACAAATTTTTCGCGCCCCCTGCCCCTCTTAAAACATTTAAAAATATTTTTTGACAATTTGTATGGCTTTGGGTCAACAAGATGCTTATACTATTGTGAAGATTTGAAGACTGTAGCTCCAACCGTTTGGCTGTAAAAGATGTGTGTGACAGACGACAGACAGACGGACACACGAGTTACAGCAATAGGGCTCCGTTTGGACCCTTCGGGTACGCAACCCAAAAAAGAAGCAGAGGTGAAGGGACTCTTCATCATTATCCTCTTCGGAAGGAAGAGAATAATGATCCCACTATTCCTCTCCACTATATGAATAGTGGGCCCATCGTAGCACGTACCACAAGTGACAAACCCTCTCTAGATTCTGAGTATCAATATCCAGAGTATAAACACTCCATATCTTCTTATTTTTAACCGACGAAAAAAAAGGAGGAGGTTCTCAAGTCGATAAGTATAATATTTCTTTTTTTTATGTATGACCAGTATGACCACGCATAACTTTTTACAGAGAAGTCCGAATAGAATTTTTTATTATTTTTGCCCCACTTTTTATGTGGTAATACGACCGACTTCCGACTTAATAAAGTTTTTATTTCATTTCAGTCTTTCTCTTCTTTCTTTCTTCTCATATAGTGGTTTCTGTGTCTGAGCTTCTTCCAGACTCTTCTTAAGGTGAACCCCAAGTGGTTCGTTATTGGACTTGTGATTTGGGTTTTGGCATGATATCTAAAGGCGTTTACGGCTGTTGCCTTCTCCCCCAAGCTAAATTTAGCACGTTCTGGTTTTCGTTAGTAATGGCGAACCATAATTGCACCTGAAGAAAAACTAAAAACTTAACACATTTACCTACTTTATTTCCACATACTTATCTACATATTTCAATAAATATTACTAAAGAGTGATGAAATTCGTTACAAGCCCGCATGTGTAATATGTGCGTACATTTGCACAGGCCCATACTAAACGATCCCCGATTGACATAGTTTCACGACGGCGCTATTTCTACCGTATTTCAATCAACGTGGAAATTTATAATCGACTGTTGAAAATGTATTCGGTGTGGAATATTTTATTTCCTATGTTGTGTAGCGTTTATTCAAAGTGTTTGACACTCTCTTTTGGGTGAACTAAATAAGTCACTGTAATAGGTAGGTAGGTAAAGTTCCTTTACATCTTCAATCATACAAATTCAGTTGAATAAGTACTTAATACAAAATAATCTCATTATTGAAATTATACTGGAAATATTTACATTCCATTACAAAGAATCGTTCGTGTTTGACTTTCGATTTTCCATCAATTTAGCTTAACAATGTGTTTTTACAGATCAGCACATCGAGGAAGTTCAACAAGCCGGAAGGCATCATCAAGATTCAGAGAAACTCGACGGTGTTTGTCAAAATGATTGAAATCATCGCCCTTCTCAATTCAATTACCAATTTGAGAGAAAAGCCAGCCAAGATTTTCACTCCCACTTACCGTTATTCTACGACTAAAGGGGTTTCATTTAACTACCATTTACTTTGTAAATAAAACGCGACAATTGTTATTTACCTTCCGAGTATCACTAGGAAATACTCGGAAACATTTGCATAAAAGTGTTGTTTAAAAAATAATAAAAACAAACAACTCTTAATTTCGAATAATGGAATCCCCGAGGATCACACGGGCCTGCATAGCCTTTGATAACGCCCTGCCCCGACATTCACAAATTTTATTCTCCATCTGTACCGCAAAGCGTTCATTTAAAATTTAAAATCTTATTATGTTTTCTAACGACCGGCTCACACACAAATCAGGTAAATTTATTCATTTATGTTTCCCAAACATTGCAAGACGAACTGCGGTAATCTCTCGGAAAAGTGGCTGAAATTAATCGTAACATTTGTAACGAGTTTGTCTGTTCGTGTTTCAAGTAAGTTATGGTAATTTCGACTCGATTCCCAGCTGACCGTGTGTTAACGTTTGTGAGGTACGCTCGCATTTAACTTAAAAGTTAATACCTACTAATGCTTTCATCGGAGTTACCGGGCTTATCTTTATAATTATTAAGTGCGTATTAACTTTTATCTCTTTTTCATGGGTCACGCTCTAAATGTAATGAGGTCTTTTGAAAAGCTTGCGCGCATATGTACAGCTACGTCTCACGCTCATGTTCTTACGACATTTTATCGGATTCGGACACTTAATTATAAATAAATATTTCTAAATTACCTGCTCCGAGCCAAGAAAAATTAGAAGCGCGGAGGGACGACTCTCAGAAAATTCTTAATCGTCTTGTAAAAATATTATCTCTCCAAACGCAGGGTATTTGAACGTCTAATGAAAATCTCGTTTGAACGGAACTGTGTTGCGGTCAGGAAATTGAAAGGGTGCCCGGAAAACTTGATTTACAGTAAAGTGCCTGAGAAAAGGGATGTTTTATTATGAAAATTATCTTTGGGGACCCGAGAGGACCGCTCGTCCGCGCTGCCCGCTGCTTTGTTATCACACATGAATTATAGTATCGATTAAAATTTGTTTATTTGTGTAGGCAAATGAAGTAGGATTCAGAACGTTTAGTAGGTAGGCGGTTGTGTATTCTGGTTGTTAATTACTGCCTTAATAATGATAGGATGGAAGACAAAAGGGGGTACGTAATATCATAGAATTCCACTCAATATCATTCTGAAGACATGTAACTAGCTGACAGATTTTTATTTTTGACTCAGGAATACCATAATTTATTTTATTCTCCCACTGAAAAGATGAATGATCATACTAAAATTATAATTTTAGTATCATCATTTATAATTATAAAGGCAATAGAACTAAAAGTTCTATATGTTAAAATAAAAGTGCAGTTATTTATTCACGAAGACATTTGGCTAGGCGTGCCTAACTAACTTTGGCTTCGCCTGTCCCAGTTTATTTCCGCACCAACTAATTGCTGCCGCCACAACTTTCTACACCTGTAATTGGGAATGCTAGGTGTCATAGTTTTCGTAAAGTTTTGTGACTGCAGGTCAAATACCTTTTCAGCTCTTGTTTGCACATGAAAAATGATATGCCTGCACCTTTTTTTCATAAAGCCGGATTTACATTAAGAAACCAGTTCCGTAAACTTATAGTTTCACGATAAATAATTATCTGTTTACACGTGAATTCATCAATAAATAACTAAGTTTACGCAACCAGTTTCGTAATGTAAATGTGGCTTTAGAAAATGTGCAGATGAAATTAAAACCATTGAAACTGCCAATTTTCTAAACAACACTTTGCTATTGAATTCAAGGCGATCATCTAAATCTAGTGATTTACGTTAACGTACGTGGTTTACGTGGTTTAAGTTTGTATTTTACGAAAACTAAGGCAGAAGTTTTGTATAGTTCCCTACCTGACAAACTGAGTATGTAGGTAAGCCTTTTTTTTACTTACCGCCACTTTCGTTTCCGCGCTCTCCACCCAAGAACAATAAGCAATTTCATATCCACGTGACAACGGCATGGGCCTTGTAGTCGGGATTATTAAATATTTTATGAATAACAAAAATGCGACTAAGCATGATTTTAATGCATGGTGTGGGGTTAACTCATGAACGTGCACAGGTCTAGCAGATATAGAAAAAAATATGGGTTATGCAATGATGAAAAGACTTGCCTAACAAAACTAGCATCTAACATAAAAGGGAACCATATCTTAGAGGACTTAGAACCCAAACCCGACCGTTGTTATTGTATACGCATAGGTGCCATAACATAAAGATCACCTCAATACCCACAGTATTGGCGTCTTGCCAGCCTATCGCCTTTGAGCATCGTACTAACCCTGTTCTTACTGTCTTAGAACCGCTTGGCCAGCACCAAGGTCTATTTCTTGCAATTTAAATTTAATGAATATTTTTTGCGCTAGTTTTCTCACCTCGTACATATGCTTTGCTTAATCCAAAAAAAATGTTAACAGCGGATACGGTCATCAGATTATTCTTGCATCGCAAATCGTGTATACTGTAGAGGTTTATGTTGATAGATATTACTGGCCGACATTTCGATCATTCAAACATCGAATATGCTTAAAGAAAAGTGATGCTCGCTTTTCTCTAAGGATTGACATAAATACTTTAGCTCGGGAGAGAATTAATTTAAGTTTGAGGCAGATAATTAATAAAGAGGCCTACGGCTCGTAGCCCATCGGCTTGAATTTTTCATTTATCGTAGATAGCCTCCCACTCTGAGGTTCGAATCCCTCACAATACTTACCGAATAAATTCGAAAATCGAACAGAACTTGTATGAAATTATCTGCCTAGTAAGTCAATAGGAACTTAATCGTAGATGGTGAAACAGGCCCTTAATCTCATGAACGTGCGTCGTTAGGCAGGCACAGTCAGAAGCGCGAAAAACACGTGACTAGTCTAGTTTAGGGATAAATCACATGTTACTATACATAGGGTGGGTTGCATCAAGTGGTACGTTATAGTAACTTTAACAATGACCATAGAATTTAACTATCTACTGTTGAACCATAATGTAAAATGTAAAAGTTAAAGTTAAAAGGGTGACAAGTGACAAGACATATTTTAAACAAATGATGACACAAACCGTACTTAACTATAATCGGCCGAAGTTGAGCGGTTAATGTTATTGTGACGTCATTTCAACTACTAGACGTCTACAACTATCAGGGCCTATTTCACCATGTCCGAATACCCACTAGGTACCTACTTACCGAATAACAAAAAAAAAATGGAACAGAATTTGTATGAAATTATCTGCCAAGTAAGGTAATAGGAACTTAATCATAGGTGGTGAAACAGGTCCTTAGACGTCTCGCCACTTGTCACCCTTTCTTTTACAAATTAACTTTGCAGCACTTGCACACTTGAGCACTTGGTGCAATTCACTCTAGTTTCTCAGTAATTTGGATAGAGGCAGTAAGACTGGTAACCTCATTATATGTAGTTGAGAAAAGGCTTATAACAAACCTTCTGGCCTACAATGTTGAATGTGCAAAATGTTGAATTCGCAAAATGTTGAATTCGCATAATGATGAATCCCAAAATTTTGAATTTGCAAAAAGTTGAATTTCCCATCCGGACCACAATGTTGAATTTGCAAAATGTTGAATTCCAAAATGTTGAATTTGTAAAAAGTTATTTTATCGAGAATATTCTATTGTAGTCCAGAAGGTGTATTATTATTTACCAACGTAGTAAATTAAAAACAAACACTCTTTACCTACTTGTAACCCCTAACTAAAAAAAAGGAAAATGTAAAAAGTCGTTAAAATGTCATTAAAATCCTAATCTAAGTCTTTGCAATTTATCCTTTTCAAGTTTTTTCAATAACAACGAATGTCGTTTATCGAATAATAAGCCTTTTTATTTGTATTTTTGGGAGAAAAGGAATAAAAGCTGTGAAGTCTCAAAATAAACAGCTTAAGATGAAAAAAAGACTGATTTGGGCAAAACAATATGCTTATTGGACAGAAGAACACTGGGGAAATGTCTTGTTCCCAGATGAGACACACTTTTTGGTGCAGGGATACCGTTCAAAATTCGTGAGAAAAGGTAACGACGAAAAGTTAACTGCAGCTCACTCACTTGGTCCAGACAGTAAAACATCCAATGAAAAAGGTGATTTGGGGGTGTTTTTCATACATGGGGACAGGGAAACTTAACTATACCCATCGAAGAAATGATGAACAGTGAAAAATATAAAGACATGTTAATCACGTGTTTGTCCAGAGAACTGGAAAAAGTTCAAGCAGTTTGCCAATAATCTTCAACAATCAGTTTGACAAAATCAAATGGAATTGCAAAATAGTATATTATGCAATTAGTGAATAAAGGACGGATTTAAAGCGAGGGCCATAGATGAATCACGAGCTAGTGAAGGATTCTAACGAATGAATCACGACCGTAGGGAGTGATTCATAATGATTAAATCACGAGCGTGGCGAGTGATTCAAGTGTTAGAATCCTGAGCGATGCGAGTAATTCATGGCCCTCGATATAAATTCGTTTTATTCAAGAGTTGCATACTATACTTTATACCATGACTACGAGAAAAAGAAAGATTTAAGCGAAAATAGACATTTAATTAAGAAAAAGGAAAATTAAATTGGCTTTCATGTAAACCAGCCATCCTTTGTTGGGTAGCAAGTTTTTCACTACATCGGCCTCATCTCTTTCATAAACTCAGGTGTTAACACATCTTCATAACTTGAATGCATTTGTAATCGATTTATTATTAATTAACACTAAACTTTGTGTTCGTACAACTTACAGTACCTATTCAAACAGCAAAGAACACAAAACAGTTTTTATTCTAATGCTAAAATCCTTGTCGAAAATGTCGACATATCAAATTGAATTTAGAACACACCAATATAGGTCGAATACACAGATTTAGATAGCTAGATACGGCAAGCTATCCGACCAAGCGTGACCTGCATGTTCGATTGTTCGTACTAAAAAAAGTCTGTTAGCACAGTGACGCCTAGCGATTAAAACAATTCTGTTAACGCTGAGCACATCACTAAATGGCTGGGGTGAAGTTATCGTAGGTATAAAAAAGATGGCACGCTCGGTTTTCATACAATCTAATAAAATGCCGTATCTAGCCAAGGTACTCTACATCTGTGGTCGAATACATTGGTATGTTCCAAATTCAAACATCAAAACAGTGAGTAAAAGTGCTTTTTATTCACTGTTTTCAGTGAATAAAATAAGCTTTTTAGAGGGGGAATGGTATAAACAAAATTTGTATGCCAAAACGAGTTGAAGCTAAGTATAATAAAAGCCAAAGGGGACACATACCTTATTAAATAAACTGCTTTGCAAAAAAAACGGGCACCTTACAGTCATTGGCTTTTCTATGGATAATATTAATATTTTTAGTATGTCGTTAGCCTAAATGACTAGAAATTTCATATTATCATTGAAAATATAGTTTTTAACACTTAAATCCTGGAATCGGTGTTTTAGTCAATGTAAACAGTAAGTCGTGTTAAAATGGAAATTTTTAGGGTATAATTAAATTAAGACTACGAGTATTTTTATGGTATTTATAAAAAAAAAGACAGTAAAAAATTAAAATTAATAACGAGTATGACCTCTCTTTGCGGCGATTACGGCATGTAATCGTCTTGGCATGCTTTCCACCAGGCTTTTGATGGTGTCCTGTGGAATGTGTTCCCACTCAGCCGAAATCACACGTTTAAGCTGTCTGGTGTTTTGTGGAAGGGATTGGACAGATCGTACTCGCCTTTTTAGGAGGTCCCAGACGTGCTCAATGGGGTTAAGGTCGGGGCTCCGCGCTAGCCAATCCAGACGACGAATACCGACCTCTTGCATATAAGCATCTACGTCGCCAGAACGGCGGTTCCAAGCATTATCGTCCATGAAATAGCATCTTCACCAATTACAGTCAGTGCGGGCTGTGCATGTTGACAAATTATTCCTGTTATGTACCTTTGCGCATTTAGTGAGCCATTTGCAATGAACACAATCTCGGTACGATAGCTGGAAGTTACGCCCGACCAAAACATAACGGACCTTCCACCATAAGGGGTGATTTCTTCAAAACACACGTCGGCATAGCGTTCCCCTGGTCTTCGTAACACTCGCCGACGTCGGTCCTCAGCATTCAGGCAAATTTGAGCCTCATCGGAGAAGAGTACGCTACTCCAGTTACCAGTGTCCAAGATAGACAATTTCTAGTGAACCTCGGTCGAGCAATCCGGTACTCACGGAGTAAATTGGGGGCCCGCGCTGGTCGTCGACTGCGTATATCAACCGCTAAAAGCCTCCTCCTCACTGTCCATAGGCTAACTTGTGCTCCTCGTACCTCTTCAAGGTTTCTTTTGAGGTCTATGTAACTGCATTTGCGATTACTCAATGCTTGAGTCACTAAAAAGCGGTCGTCTCGTGGTTGTGTGCAACGTTTTCTGCCAGAACCTTGCCATCTTTGAACGGAACCTGTCTCTTGGTATCGAGTCCAGGTTCTTTGGACGGTGGAACGACTCACGTTTAACCGCTGTGAGCCGTAACATTGGCTACACCCCACTTCCAGCAGCGCTATAATTTTACCAGCTCTTATTGCTTTTTCTGCCATTATAATCGACACAAAGATATCTGTTTTAAGTCACAATGAGGCAGGATTATGCCACAAACATAAATTATTCTAATAAAAATAACGAGAAGTTAGTTTTAGTTGCCTTATAACCATTTAACCGCAAACCCGCGAATAGTAAGTAAAAAGTCATAAACTGAAAAAGGGATTATTATTTCTAAAAACAACAGTTCTGAATTTGAAATTAACTTTATTTCATACCCAGACTCTTTATTAAGTGCCAGTAACATAGTTTGCCTATTAAAACCTCATTAGAACTAAATGATTACCAATAATGTAGAAAAATCCAAACTGCCCGTTTTTTTTGCAAAAGAGTGTAATACCAAATGATTTTTAAACTAGTCCTGTTTTAATTTTTAGGGTTCTGTACTAAAATGGTAAAAAAGGAACCCATAAGGTGTGACTCAGTCTGTCTGTCTGTCTGTCACAGCTGAATATCTCAAGAACTACTAATGCTATCAACTTGAAATTTGGAACAGTTTTAGATGACGTTTACCTAACTATTTTGCAAATAAGAAAGAAATAAAAATATTTTTTTTTGCAACAGGTACCTACTGTCTTAAAAATTCAAAGTGGGGCTACTAGGGTATGCGGGGCGGGATATCATATAAAAGAGCGCTGTTTGCACATTCTCAAACATTTTTTTATTTTTTAGGCCGCATAATTTTCGACTTTTGATGAAAAATGTAAAAAAAAAATACCATTCCCCCTTATCTCCGAAGTTTGCAAAGAGAAAAATCTGAAATTATTCTATGTGATAGAAGTTTATGTAAACATTACAGGAAAAATAAAACGATGTCTCTAAATAGCACAGTTTTTCAGAAATCGGAACGGAACCCTCGGTGCGCGAGTCCGACTCGCTCTTGACCGGTTTTTTTTTTCTTTCAATAAAGAATGTTTAAGGTAAATACGTCTGTGTTCACATTAATTCGCACAGTACTGTAGGTACGTAAATAAATATAAGTCTGTATACTCATTTTACCAGGTGGTAGGTTCCTTTACCATGTACCGTAAGGCCGTTTAGGTGGGTACCACTGCAGTGCATGATATTTTCCCGTGAAGTAGTGTGCTCAATATAATATTTGCCATAAGACGTCCCCGAAATATCTCCACCGCAACTGGTCCTGCGCCTCTCGCATCTCTACATTTTGGGATTCAACATTTTGCAAATTCAACATTGTGGGTCCAGAAAATTCAACTTTTTGCAAATTCAACGTTTTGGGATTCAAAATTTTGGAAATTCAACATTTTGCAAATTCAACATTGTAGGCTAAAAGTATAACAAATCTTAAAAAAAAATCAACAATCTCTTTTTACGAAAATCATAAAAGCACGTAAAAGATTCTTGCCCGTTAAGTAAGCCAATTTTCATTGAATACCGGTCACTGTCCGTAGAATAGACCGACAACTGTCAGTAATCCGAACGGCAAACTAATCCATCAGCATGATATTCAAATCTCGGGAACGTTCGGTAGCGGCGGCCATCGGCACACAATCCTGGAGGCTTAGAGAAACTGCAACTTTATACTGAGAGGTCCACGGGTCGAGTCCAACAGGTCGAAAACGGGTATAAATAGGTATCCTGTATATTTCGAAAATAACACGTAGGTATTTTATTTCTAGGTTCCTAATTACAAAATAGGTGCACACGGCTACACATCAAGCTATATATTTTTCAGTTTACACTGACCTCTCACTGTAAAAAAATCCTATACAATGCGAGATCAGCTTATAATGGAATAGCTTGATCTGTAGCCGTGCTTAACTATGTGAAAAATTTATTTAAAAGGGTTACCATGCAGTTTCTCACTTCTCCATAGAAAATAATAACCTTATAACCAGCAGTAATCAACTTTCCAGCTACCTGACCGACTTTTTTGGAATTCAAAATTAAATGCCTACTTAATTTTTGACTTTTGAAATCAAAGGTACAATAATTAAAGGATCATCACAAAATCATAGCGGGGACAACATCAAAAATATTATGTTATTAAAACAATACGAATAAGTGACGAGATCATTTCCGTTTTCTTCAATATTTTTAACCGACTTCTAAAAAAGGAGGAGGTTCTCAATTCGGATGTTTGTATTTTTTTTTTTTTTTTTTTTTTTTTTTTTTTTTTTTTTATGTTTGTTCGCGCATAACTCCGTCGCTTGCCAACCGATTTGAAAAATAATTTTTTTGTTGGAAAGGGTATACTTCCCAAATGGTCCCATTTTTTTCAAAATCCAGTTCTGATGATGGGCTCCTGGAGAAATCGAAGGAACTCTTCAAATATTATAGGCACACCTATAGCGATTTGGGTATTTTTTATAGTAGCTTGTGCATTTGCTCTCGGAAAGCACCACTTGGTGAAGTGGAACAGTGGAACTGATGATGAAGACCACAGATGGCTACCGGAACTACTCAATGATAAATATTTCACGGGTTGCGATTCGATTACTTTAATATGGTTGCTAAGCAATTTCCGCTCGTCAAACAATGCGTGTGGTGAGTGGTTGTTGAGGAGTTCTCCTGGTTCTTACCAGCAGAACTCCTCAACAATTAACGTCCCAGCATCGGGAAAAGCAATATTTTGTAACATGTGATGAGCAATTGACATTAGACTATTGTAACTTATACAAATTATAAACAGACCCACTAAAAAGCGAGAAATAAAAACTTTTTAACAAAAAAAAAAACCGACTTCCAAAAATCACTACAAAGTGAAAAATAACTTTGATTTCGGAAGTCGGTGGCAAAAAAAAAAGAAAGTAAATAAAAAACGAAAGACACCGACTTCCGAAATCAAAGTTATTTTTCACTTTGTAGTGATTTTTGGAAGTCGGTTTTTTTTTTGTTAAAAAGTTTTTTTCTACTATAGCTCAGTAATGTTTATTTGATTTCATCTTTTTGTTTATATTTCTTCCTTCAACTTCATCTGCCCTATTATATTTCATATCATGATTTTCTTAGCTTGTTTTCCTCGTAGCTGTCCTGAAGACGGACAGTAATGATATTTTGTATAGCAAGTGGATATTTCTTGGTTTTTTTTAGAAATAAACAGACGTTGTAAAGTTGTTACGTCAACATTCTACGATTGTTATAAGTTTGAGACTTTCTGAATTTATAATAGTCTCCTAACTGCTTGCGAAAGTTTTACTAAAGATACTCTTTTGTGTTGGTGAACTTGTAATGTTTATTTTTTCCAAGAATGGAACGAGTTCGAAAATTTTTAGTTTAATACTATTAAATAATACGAGGCCTAAAACGCCCTTGGCTTTACGTTGTAAATTGATAAAATAATGAGACCGTGTTAATTATACACTGAAGGCGTAATTGTCTAGACTGGTAACATGATGAAAGCCTAAAATGGAAACCTTGAAAGACTGGATTTTATTGAAAATACCTATTGCGCGTACTTTCAATTCTCGCATAAAAATCATAGTTCGAAATGTTTATAGAGCAATAGGTTTATAGGTTACCAATAATATTTTATCACGTATCGATAGCAGTACAGAATGAATCGAGCCTAAACCGATTGTCAGTCATTGTAGTGAATGCGTGGCTCTCAATCTACCCACATTGCGTCGTTAGTCTGCGCTAAGGCAACAAATAGCGGAACTTCAGGGCTACACGCTCCGAATTAATTATTAACACTGGGTTTCCTCACTACGTTTCCCTTCACTTTGTGTTAGCTCTATAAGGAATAGAATATATAATGTGTTACAAAGATTATGTAATCTGTAACATTGTCAATTTGTGAGAAAATAATTTACAGGACTATGAAAGTTTGTGAAATGATTTTGAGCAAACATATTGAACTACTTGTAAAATTAATCTGATAAAAACAACTTTACATCTCCTAACTGCTGCAGACTACTGAGAATTAAAAATAAGTTTAATTAAAACTAACTCAGGTTAATTTAATACAAACTTTACTGTGGCACTATCAGGCACTGAAGGAAAGAAAAATATATTTATTCGACACATAAGTACCTACCTACTACAGATTATGCTACAGTAGGTACTCTTCAAATTTATTTAAGTAGATATAAAGCACAACTAAGCACTAAGCAGCAAGTCAACATCAAAATCACCTAACAACACCAACATACAAAAATTACAATATCTTTGTAACCTCACTCAATAAAAGCAGCAACAATGTCGTCCAAACAGCATATTTCATACAAAACAAGATACACTTAACAGTCAGTGCCATGTTTAGTGACACAGCACCTTAATCTACACTTCAAAGAGATCACAAACCCACTCTCGCCCGTGTGGCGTGTATCTAAGTATATTTATGGGCCGTCGGAAATGCGCAACTACTCAAATCGCTAGTGTTATTGCATTCTTAGATTATGTTGCATTGTAAATTATCTGTGAGTTTTTGTGTGGTTTAGCATTGTCAGTTAATTTTAAGCTATAAAGTAGTTTTAAATGTATTGTGAATGGTTTCAACTACATTCAATACCTACCCTCTCAAAGATTCCAACAAAGTAGCAAATTTTATCTGTTACAATTTTTTTTTCTCAGTGCAATCTTAGACTGAACTGTAAACAATGAGTCTTTCTTGAAAGCTATGACCTACTGTTTTATATGCTAAGGATTAAGTCAATTTGATTCTTATTGGTTTCAGGAACTGAGAATCTTGTTAACCTTCCGAGTATGTATATTGTGTTATCAAAGGGAATAGGATATCGTCCATGGGTTAACACCTACTGACCCATATCGACTTGGGCTACATTTCACAGAGCAATCTGTAGTATCGACACGTTACGTACATAATAAATGACTTCTGTTGCGACCACTGAGAACTCAGCTGACCCAACGGGGAGACTAAAACTAGACCATGAAATGATGTAACCCTTCCTTTGTGGGGTAAAACTATGACCAAATTACAGTATTTACGTAAATAGTGAATTTATTAATTAGGTACACAGTAGTGTACCTTTAATTCATAATACGTTCCTATACATAAATAAGTACAAAATACTCGCTATAAGGCAGTGTAAAGCTCGCTATGAAATTAATAAAAGTCATCCTTTGGACAATACTCAAGATTTATTTAAAAAAAACTGATAATGTGTATCGGCGGGCAGTAGTGACGTTTTTATTAGGAGGCATGAAAGGGCCTATGTCGGCGGCGACGCGCCATTATGTCCCTTTTGCCCCACTGAGTGCTTAATGCAGGATAATGGACTCTCTCACTATTAATTTGCCGCGTTTTTGGTATGAAAATACCATAAACAAGTGCTCCGGTTACCGTAACAACCGAGACATCGATTTATTTTGTTCACTCCAAATTGTTTGTAATGAACTGTAAACTCAACCGCTGAATGAAAACTCCCCAAGTTAATCTGCCTGATACAAACAACGCAAAATAAGTGATGTTTATTCAAAAACTAATTTAAGCGCTCAGCAAACATAAAATATAATTACAACAAGTAGCGGTCCATATTAATGGCGTCCTTTTAGTTAAACTTAAATAGCACAAAATTTGCGATGGTTAATTTATCACACAGAAATGTTAAATGCTACAGTCAAAATATCCGGTATTTTTATACGAAATCCGAGTTGTGTTTGGATGTTCCCCGCCATAGTCGTAAACCAAATAGCTTTACGAACATGAGCGTACTCAAATATTGGTTGAACGTGGTCTCAGGGACACCAACACAGATTTACTTCGCACTGCATTAGAAATATGGATCATAGCCGAAGTGAAGGCGAATTTAAAGTGTCACGTCGTAAAATTTTCGAAGCTTATATACACTTCGTAAAATATTGCATAGAAGGAAATTTTAAAATGTCTCCGCCAATAAGAATCTCTCTTGCGGTTAGTGGCAGTAAAACGTCCGTGAGCATCTGCTCCAAATATCGTAAAACGCCTGAAAAAACATAATTCTGGAATGAGTAGGAGTAAAATTTTGAATTGTTACGTTAGAAATAAAAGATGGAAAGCAGTAATTTTCATTATACCGCGAAATCCCAAACCAGCAGTGACGATCGTTCATATCGGGTACGATTAGAGTGTACGCTTGAAGGAGATAAATCGTCGGCAATACACGAAGCGTGGCACGACGGACCAACAAATTATTGTCGCCCAGGGAGCACGAAATATCGGCCGGTGCCGGCACGTCGGCCGCGACCTACCAGAAATATATATCTGCACTCCCATCTGTAGGAAAAGCGGTAGATCCGAACGAATATCCGAACGTACGGACAGCGGCCGGCGAACGCGGTTCTCTTACTAACTGCCTGCATGATGCCAAACTATATCTCTCTGTAGTTTAAGTAATGCTTTTGAAATATCTCCAGTTGCTAGCCTGGAATAATAAAAATAAAACACTGTAATAAAATATTTTGTGGTAAACTTTGTGCACAATGTTCTAAATTTAGGTCACCGGTTTTGCATTTCAGACTTAACACTAATATTTAGGTTCACGTAGCGGTAATTCACTACCTACGTCATTACCGTTAAAAGCCACAGACGAAAGCATATTGGATGTGTAAATAGCAACTAAATATAAGTTAGAGTAACCTTCTAACTAAATGGCCCGTTTCCATGATGTTTACAACTTGCGCGGGATAATAGGCATCAGATTACCATGAAACTCTTGTTTATATTAACGGTTTCCCGTCGTGTTCTGGTTAATGAGCATTAGTTTCTTTATTCATGGATTAGCATGGTTTTATTATTACTTAGACTGAAGAAGATAAAAGTAAAATATGTGTACTGCCAAGGCCAACCACTTAACATTATGAGAAAGCTGAGTAGGATTTGGTTACTTCAGAGATCAGATCCGGAAGAACGGATACTGAAAATAAAATCTTATAAAAACAACATTAATCATAAAAAGTGTAATGGCCGAAGGTTTGCGGTTACATTATTTGTAGCAAATTGCCGGTGGCTACGGCGGCTACGAATCATTCAATAGCATTCGTAGCGCTCGTAGACGCTACAATCTTGCTACAATGTTTAGTACATTTTTAAGTACCGCCACAGATTAATACAGATGGGACACTCCGCAAAATTATTTAAATAAAAAGCGACTCTTGCTACGACACAATAAAGTGCAATTCAGTTCGCAGAACGCTAATTACATACAGTTATATTCACCTACACATTTCTATCGCGTAACTCTTATACCTTCGGCGCGCGGCGGTTCTATTGAATTAGTCCCGTGGACGGGGCCCGCCGTGTACTTGGCTTCATACCTAAACTGCGGAGTGTCCCATCTGTATTAATCTGTGGGACCACACAGAAATGTACATTCCCATAATTTAGTCTTTGAGTCAAAGTCTTACCAACGATCAATCGTTGGTAAGACTTTGAACGCATAGCTACCTACATATTATTATCTGTTTTAAATTGACTTGGAAGGCGACCTCAGTTGTCGAGGACTGTGCATCAGCGATGACATGTGCCTAAACCAGTATTGCTGTCTAAGCAAATAATAACATAAAGCTGAATGGCTTCCCCGTTCAATTAGTGTCGCTCTCTGTCAAAAGGAATATTGGTGTATAAATGGCGAAGGCAGGCATTGTCACAGACGCGGTATATCATCGGCGCGCGGAAATTCAAAGGGCGCCGGAAGTACTTGATTTATGAGAGGAGGTCGCATGTATGGGCGAGTATTAAAATTTTCATAAAAATATTCTTTATGAATGCTCGCAGCATTGTGCTACTAGTTAAATGGCTGATTTAATATTTCACTTTTGTTGTGCTGTTTGGGTATGGACAGGTTTTAGGTGGCTTTTAGTATACAGGGTGTTTATTTTACGGTGTCAAACCAGTGCGAGCTGATAGCAGAGTACCATACCTGTCGATTTAACCCCCGTGTACGGTCTACGATTTTTTGTAGCTTTCGAGTTATAATTTTTTTTCGATATTTTTACTGATTCAACGAGATGATGGCTTTAAAAAAAAATATCTTTTTTTGGGTCAACGTTGAACAAGAATGTACTAAATAGGGTATTATTTGCTAAAATTGGTCGTTGAAAGAGAAATCTTGTGATTTACTATATTTTATAATTTATCAATCCTAATATTTACTGTTCCTTTACATTTAAGCAGAGCTCAGTTGATAATAAAAACATAAGTTTTATACCTACTACTATCCTTAACCACTACCATTGATATGAAAAGAGGGATCCAAAATAACTCGAAAACTACAAAAAATCGTAGAACATACATGGGTGTTAAATCGATAGGTATGGTACTCTGCTATCAGCTCGCACTGGCTTCACACCTTAAAAGAAACATTCCGTATGTTGGCACTAAATCACATGTCACATGTACTGTTATTTTTATTACAAAAAATAACAACCGACTTCCTAAAAAAGCACTACAAAGTTGAAAAATATCAATTTTGGAAGTCGATGTCTTTGGATCTGTGTTTTACTTTTTTGCCACCGACTTCACTTTGTAGTGTTTTATTTGGAAGACAGTTGTTTTTTTTTTTGTGAAAAAGGTTTTAATTTTTCACTTTTTAGTGGATGAGATGATGGCTTTAAAAAAATTGATCTTTTTTTGGGTCAACGTTGAACAAGAATGTACTAAATAGGGTATTATTTGCTAAAATTGGTCGTTGAAAGAGAAATCTTGTGATTTACTATATTTTATAATTTATTATTATCTTTGCATATTTTTGTCAATCCTAATATTTACTATTCCTTTACATTTAAGCAGAGCTCAGTTGATAATAAAAACATAAGTTTTATACCTACTACTATCCTTAACAACTACCATTGATATGAAAAGAGGGATCCAAAATAACTCGAAAACTACAAAAAATCGTAGAACATACATGGGGGTTAAATCAATTTTGGAAGTCGATGTCTTTGGATCTGTGTTTTACTTTTTTGCCACCGACTTCACTTTGTAGTGTTTTATTTGGAAGACAGTTGTTTTTTTTTTTGTGAAAAAGGTTTTAATTTTTCACTTTTTAGTGGATGAGATGATGGCTTTAAAAAAATTGATCTTTTTTTGGGTCAACGTTGAACAAGAATGTACTAAATAGGGTATTATTTGCTAAAATTGGTCGTTGAAAGAGAAATCTTGTGATTTACTATATTTTATAATTTATTATTATCTTTGCATATTTTTGTCAATCCTAATATTTACTATTCCTTTACATTTAAGCAGAGCTCAGTTGATAATAAAAACATAAGTTTTATACCTACTACTATCCTTAACAACTACCATTGATATGAAAAGAGGGATCCAAAATAACTCGAAAACTACAAAAAATCGTAGAACATACATGGGGGTTAAATCGATAGGTATGGTACTCTGCTATCAGCTCGCACTGGCTTCACACCTTAAAAGAAACATCCCGTATGTTGGCACTAAATCACATGTCACATGTACTGTTATTTTTATTACAAAAAATAACAACCGACTTCCTAAAAAAGCATACAAAGTTGAAAAATAACAATTTTGGAAGTCGATGTCTTTGGATCTGTGTTTTACTTTTTTGCCACCGACTTCACTTTGTAGTGTTTTATTTGGAAGACAGTTGTTTTTTTTTTTGTGAAAAAGGTTTTAATTTTTCACTTTTTAGTGGGTCACTTTGTAATTTATATAAGTTACAATAGCCTAATGTCAACTTCTCATCACCTTTTACAAAATTTTGCTATTTCCGATGCAGGGACATTATATAATTGTTGAGGAGTTCTCTAGTAAGAACCAGGAGAACTGGAGCTGATGGTGAAGTCACTATCAGCTCTACTTCACCGAATGCGTTGTGACGAGCATAAATTGCTTAGCAGCAAGTAATCTAATCGCAACCCGTGAAATACTTAGGTGTATAATTGAGTAGTTCCTATGGCCATCTGTGGTCTTCATCATCAGTTCCACACTCACCAACTTTCCGAGAGCAATGCACGAGTTACCTACTTTAAAAAATACCGAAAAATCGCTATAGGTGTGCCTATATTTGAGTTTCCCTCGATTTCCATGGGATACCCTCAGCAGATTCCTTAGAGCAGAGACGGAGAAATCGCATAACAAACATACGAAAAAAAAAACAGTCAAATTGAGAACCTCCTCCTTTTTAGAAGTCGGTTAAAAACGATGAATTTTCTGCGTATCCCAAATAAATCAATAATTTTGCTATGTGGATTATGTAGGTGTTAGTACGTAGTGAAGCTTGGGAACTTCACTACGTACTTACACCTCTCTCGTACGTAATCACATCTGTTTTTTATGACTGAACTCATTTTAAAACTAAAGTACTTTGATATAATTATAATGAACTAAAAGGTTGCTATTTGTCATATAATTAGTAATCTGAAACAATTGCACTTGTTCAGATACACACGAGTTAGTACGCGTCCTAGACACGCTACACCCACATTTAATTTTCTAAGAAACCAAATCCAATTACTTTCTTCGTAACTAGATAATTAAATCTGCCTCCCTCTTTAATTTCTTCTTTAGTATAAAGTATCTTAGAGTAGAGCAATTTATAATTCTGTTATAGTTTCAACATAGTGCCTACCTACTAGTTTTATTATAACGATAAAACTTCGATTCCCCAGTAGCTGCCTTTAAAGCTTAAACTGTTTACCGACTAGATCAGAAAGTTACACACAGAAAGAAAATTGATACTTTTTCCATCAACTTGGGAGAGATCGCTTATAAAATGAGGCAAGAGTAAGGGTAAGTACAATAAAAGTATTTGCTTTCGGGTCCAGTTTTTAGTAAAGCTCATTTTATTTGTTTTACATTTTGTATATATAGGAGGGTACTCTGGTGGCCAGTTAGGCGTGCGGGGCGCTTTACACGCGTACTTTGTGAATAATTTGCATGAGCGTGGAGGACGCGGGCGCGCTCGAGCCGCCACTACGGGGGATTTAGGCGGAGGGGGAGCACGGGGGCGCGGGGCGCGGGGTGGCGGGGGCCAGTCAGGATTTAATGGTGAGCGCGTTGCCTGCCCACTGGAGATATTCTCATCTCGACGAGGATAACCACCGTTACGATTTAGCGGCTTTGCAAATTGCAACCGTGTCATGAAAACGTCTGATGTCGGATTTACTATAGGTACCTACTTACATTTTACTTATACACATTTCCCCGAAATACTTGTACGTATTCTCACCGAAGCTAAGCCCCTCGTTTAGTCAGTGAAAATTTCCATTATTCCTACCTTAACGTCAGCTACAAAAGCGTTTTGAAATTTTGAATTCATTTCGCGTTAATTAAGTTTTAAATACATTTCAACCTTTTGATATCAGTCCTTTAACCACCTTATTTTCATAAATTTCAGCATATTTTAGTGCATAAATTATGCAAAATCTTTGTGACGCTAGTATCTGGCGCGTTTAGTAGGTACATTGAGAGTGCCTCCCCATAAATATTCAGTTTACGGACACTCGACCACCTTATAGATGCGCTGATTTACACTAAACTAGAGTTGCTGAGAGTGTAGCTTAATGAACACTGGGTTTTATAGCTTAATCTTGACGATAAAGTTAACAGGTTCGATATTTCATGTCCGCCCAAATGGCTGAACATCTGCGCTTGTATAGCGCTCTTGACTACGAATAATTACATAAACGACTGTTTACATGAGTCTAGAACAGCTATTTATCTAAAAGCTGTTGGGTAATATCACTGGGTGGCTTTAATCGTAGGAAATAACTATGATTAACTAGTTTTACTTTGACTAAGAGTACGATCAAAAGTGACCAAATAAACTACGTTCGTGTGGGACCGGGATATGTTTTTCGTATTTACGAATTAGCGATCAATGTGGATTTCAAATTTTTTGAAAGCAACTGTAGATCGAATCGAGTTGTGAGTTTGTCGTCACAGTTGCATTAAGAGCGGCAGAGTGCATTTTTGAAACGTTTACTAAGATTGTGAAGCAGCCTCGTCTACTCATTGAGAGGTATAATATTTAAATACAAGAGTGGCTCGAGGTACCGATATGATACTTTGAAGTTTTGAACGTAGTCTGACGAGCGCCTCGAAGTGATTTCGTGTTGTATTTACCAGTGCAATTATGAGCACAGTGGACATTTACTGCATATCTTATGATTTAAGATTATTACTTTTATTCATTACTACATTATACAACTCCAAGAGTTTACTTGCGCAGGAAACGCTCACGATGCAGATGCAAGCACTGCGCTGCCTTTCTACCTGACCCGAAGGCCATTGAACGCCCTTCGTCAGGTGTGACGAGTGAAAAATGCCTATCTAGTTGGAAAAATATGTGGCTGTCACGCTATACCTATGAAAGAGATTCTCCTTGGATTTCAACATAGGATGTAACCAAGATTTTTTATATGGTTATCTAGAACTGTGATCAGTAAAATTACAATAGTTGAATGTCTTACAGATTGTGCTTTAGAAGTTGTACCAATTTGTAACTTAATCTGTTTGTTTTATGAATTTTTTTATAACAAAAAAAAACTTTAGGAAGGCTCTGCTATAAAGCTACGGTGGAAGGTTTTCAGTTCTTTCTACTTAGGGATTTGATACAGGTACCCTACGTTTTACGAGTTGGCCGCAAGATTCAATTCACACGCCTTTCATATACGCCCAAAAATATGTAAATGACAAAGTCACCGACATAAATATTTATATGAACACTCTGCAGTATTCGAAAATTTCAGCCCAATACTAGTAAATTCTATACTGACTAGGGTCACTGAAAATGTCAATATATTTGTTACTTTGATACAAGATTCATGTTTCGGGAGAAGCTGCGGATTAGGTACCAAATTGGTAC
The DNA here is from genome assembly GCA_905163495.3 of Cosmia trapezina. Classification (NCBI taxonomy): domain Eukaryota; kingdom Metazoa; phylum Arthropoda; class Insecta; order Lepidoptera; family Noctuidae; genus Cosmia; species Cosmia trapezina. The sequence goes on from LR991030.1 coordinate 12,407,233, forward strand.
ATGTCGCATGAGATCTTAAGGGTTAGAGTGCCAATTACCAACGTGTGATACAGAATGAGGAATTATGTGTGACTGACGCTTTGATGATACTGTTTTAGGTATTAAAGCCATGTTGATTGGACTATTTTGATATAAAATGTGAGTAGGTAGTAGACAATGAAAATAATTTGTAATGTAAAATAAGTGCTCAACCGAAATGTTTTGAACCTGGCTGGCTTACCTTTACTACTTTTATACAGTTTTTTTTTTCCTTACTGTAATTTCTTAACAAAATGAAAAAGCTCATTAAAACAAACTTCTCATAATATCCTTCCTTTATCAACGCAGTACAGCCACAAACTTCTCTTTAATTCTCCAAAAAGCGTTCTCTACGAAGCAGATTTGTATCGTAATTTGCATAGTTAAGTCTGGAACTTACATAGAGGTACACATAAGCAAACTTCCGTCATAACTCCGCAGCCGATGTCGGCGAGCAAATAAGTAACTAGCAAGTTTAAGCAAACACTATTAACTGTATAGTAGTTTAAGAAACGGTCTCAATTTACCCTCAACATAATCTAGTTTGTGCTTAATCAAAATTCCGGGCCGCACTCAATATGGATACGGGTTAGCGCTGTATAATGGCTTGTACCTTCGCATATATTATTAGGTACTTATGTGATATACCTACATGCTGTTACGTTAATTAGCTTAATCTGAAGTACAAACTGACAATTAACTAGGCGCTAACGATTTGTTGTTGTGGTTAGAGAGGGGAGTGACAGATTGGGTTGGGTACGAGGGAGGTAGTTCGCTGGAAAGGTTATTCGTATGTGGCATTCCTGGTTAATGTTTTGGAAAAATCATTTTTATTAGGTAATAGGATAAACACCCCAGATACTAGATCTCACGGGTTTGTTAAGCAATAACACTCAGGGTACTTACATGTTCTATCAATCACAGTCAACTTGCCCAATAAATACCATCTAACTATTTCATTACAACTGTGGCATAGAATATCAGATGCACAACAACAGAGCCAGTTGATATGGTTGATGGATGCCAACCATAATATCAACTGGCTCTCTGTTGTTATGCGGCAATGCAATGCAATAACAAGTTATTATTGTAAATAACTTGTGAGTTGTGGTTTTATCTATTTTCTATTTAATTTGATGAGTTATCTACTATTTCAATTGGATTAGATGGAATTTATTAGGACCAGTAGGGTTAACAATGGTTCGGTAAGTTATTGTTATTTTAGTCAATTTTATATAACGACTAATGACATAAGACACACATTAAACACATAAAAGTTAATGAACCATTTTAGTTCATGAGAAAAATCTAATTCAATATAGCTTTAACGACGTTACCTTATGGGACCTTATGGGGTAGTGTCGCGCGAAAGCAACTAAGTATCACTGTACCAACGAGAGTAAAGTGTCAGTATAAATTACACGTATCATGTATCCATATGTGAAAGCATTGATTCTGTGCAAAGTCAAGATGTGTAACGTTGCGTCAAAAATTCAGCAGTTGCACAGCGGCGGTGGTGTTTAAAATTTCAAGAGCAGAGCGCGGGCGGCCCCGGTGAAGTATCACGAGTTCATAAATTAGTTACTTTACGAGGGAAAGGTCGCGCCCCCATAGCGCCGGGCCGTGTATAATTTTCATTTAAACACGAGCAGCCACAGGTCCTCGCAGTAAATCAGCTCCGACGGCCGCCCTTTGAGTCCGTGAAACGCGCGGCTCGACCGCCGCGCGCCGGCCGACCGCCGCCGACCGCCGAACCGCCGCAACAATGTAAAGACATTTCCATTGTACCGTAATAGGGCATTGTTTGTGACGTAAATTTTACTGCTGAATATGCAAATTTCGTTTTGCCGCGACCTCCAGCGAGAAATATTGCGAAAGTTTCGTCGAAAAATTAAAATCACGAATCGCGAACAAGTTTTTAATAACGATCGTTACAGCTTCGGAAAAAATATCGCTATTTGTACTGCAGAGGTATAAAATATTTTTATCCGTGAGATTAAAAATACTCGACCCCCTTTTTATATATAGGACTGTTCGTATACAATGTAAAGCCAGAGGGAAATGACAATTCCGGGTTTCAAAAATACGTAAAATTAAACGTTTTATTGAGTGGCGTTTACATATCGAATCATAAATATTCATGGCGAAGGTTGCGCACATCTGCTCGTGAGGCGCGAGCGACATGAAAGGATACAGACGAAATTTGCTCATCATTCCGTAACATGGACGTAGTACTTAGATATATCAAATGAATCTCCTCTTTCAAAGCTGTTTAAAGATAGTTGTAGCATAGTTTTAATTAAATGGTTGCAATACACAAGCTGCATTCCGAGATAACGGCATCATAACCATAAATCCATATAAAAATCTCACGCTACAACGTCGTGAAGCACCTTTAAGTATCACCTCTTAACAGCGCGATAAATAACTATATGAAACTCATTACCAGGAAATAAGAAACTTCATTATACAGTAGAAGCAGTGCGCGATCTCGTTATCCACAAATAAAAAGGCTTTTTCAGTGGGAGGGCTGGTTGGCCCGAGGCGTTAATATTTAAAGCTGCGCCGTCGAGATGGCTGCTCTAATGTGCTATTAGCCCCACAACCGCGTGTTTGACTCGGCGGAAGCCACTCCGCACCGCACCGCACCGATGTGTAGGCGTCTTAAACGCACCGCGAGCTCTGCAAACGTCTTGTAATAACATTATTATGTTATAGGTATATTTTGAGTATATAGGTACTTACTAATCAGTAGAGATGCACTTCTTTTGTCAGCAGCGAAGGTTTTTCGATATTGTGTGATGGTTGCTTTCGACAAATAATCACAATGAGTCCTCTATTACGAGTAACAGTTAATGAATCGTTTGTTAATGGAATATCTAATCTCCTATTGAAACTAATTTCTGGCAAGAGTTACTGAGTTGGCAGATTGAATTTGCTGACTCGCCCCACGGCACAATTCAGGAATACCTAGGAGAGAGAACTTAAACTTTACTATCACGTCCAACATCAAATTGAGGACACAAAGTGACTCACAACGAGGTATTTGCCTCACTAGACATACATTAGCCGACACAGGCCTATAAAAAACCTTCCATGTAAGGTAGAAAAAGCCACAGGGCAAGGCACGAGGACGCAACGACGGACATGTACCTGACATTTATTACCTCCGACAAAACTCGCGCTCACATTAACTTCCATTTGCAATGGTAAAGGTGAACGCATATCACGCCGGGATACAGCCAGCTGTGTTGCAGGTCCAAAACCAGTACACACCACTCCTCATATAGGTATGCTATGATATAGCGAACAGATATGCAAAGCCTAACACGGCACACATACTTCTTCACACAACTCTGCTAATTTATGACATTGAAGCTCGAAGCTCGAAGTGGTTTGAACTTCGAAAAGGAATCAACGGGGACGCAATTTTCTGTTGTTACCTGAAACCGCTGCAGTTTGACTTGCTGGGGTTCTGATGGCAGAAGCCTGACTATGCGTTTGTCTGAAAGAAACTAGTCGATTTTATGGACACCCTTTGCTCAGCAGATGGACACAGCAGATGGATACAAATACAGCTAGTAAATTAAATACGAGCAGATGTCAAACAAAGTAGGTATCGCAAATGACCTCTTTGAAATCAGGTCAGGATAATAGGCGATGCCATTGCAGCCTAATCACAACGTACTGAGTTCATGAATCCGTTGGCTATGCGTTTTGATTACGACTATATTACTTACACCTTATGACCATTGCTCTACTCCGTGTTCAAAATCAACCTAAAGTAGTAAATAGTATTGATGCGAAAACTCATGATTTTGGTACCATGTTTGTTTTTCAAATATGACATGTAAGGAAAACACACTATTTATAACATGTTCCACGTTCGCTCTAGCCCGACAGCGACAGCGCTAGCGTGCGCTAACCTTTACTTCCATTTGCACTGCACTTTTAAAATTTCGCTTCATATTCCATATAAAATGGGACAATGTGAAAGATGCATAGAAAGTTTCCGAAACACGATGTGTTTAGGAGGCAAATAGTATACCGTACGGGAAATGTATCCGAATATTCAGCTTTTGGTGTGTAAACTGAAATGAAGAAAATAATAATCTAAAAGTGAATAGTTTCAGTACTTAGTAGAGTTCTTTGTGAAGGAGTTCGTCTGGGCAGTAGTGGTACTACCACCAGACCTATTTATGGATCGGATGTTAGGTTATTAGTGGCAGGTAAAGCATTTCACAACACCCATTTTTAGGGTTCCATACCCAAAGGGTAAAACGGGACTCTATTACTAAGACTCCGCTGTCCGTCCGTCCGTCTGTCACCTGGATGTTAGTTATTAGTGGCAGGTAAAGCATTTCACAACACCCATTTTTAGAGTTCCGTACCCAAAGGTTAAAACGGGACTCTATTACTAAGACTCCGCTGTCCGTCCGTCCGTCTATCACCTGGCTGTATCTCATGAACCGACACAGTTAGACCGTTGAAATTTTCACAGATAATGTATTTCTGTTGCCGGTATAACAACAAATACTAAAAAACAGAAAAAAATAAATATTTAAGGGGGCTCCCCATACAAAAAACGTCATTTTTTTGCCGTTTTTATAGAAAATGGAAGGGAACCCTTCGTGCGCGAGTCCGACTCGACCTTGGCCGGTTTTTATGTTTTACAAATACAAACTTTGATTTCAGCTTCACCTCTGCGATAGCAACGCCAGAGATGCCTCCGGTGGCATTGCAGATATGTATAGTACCTGATGGTAAATGGGCAGCGGTGCCCATTTACCATCATCAGGTGGATTGCCAGCTTCGCACTGCATTTACACTTAATTTTGTTGACTGGACACAATTCAACATTACAGCAAGTCATCCTGTTAGGTACCCCACTTTTGTTTCAATCGAGAACATTATTATGGATCAATTAATTAGGTCTCGAGTTCACTAAGCGTTACACGTGTAAGCTTTTAGCAAAATGTACGAAAAGCGGGGGTGTAAAAAAGCAATTTTTGTCAGAAACATTTAGAACTCCCAACTCCCATTCCAAAATAACGACAAAGAAAAAATTACAAAGTATTTACTTTTCTTAAGTGGGACTTAATAGGTAGGTACTCCATTAAAAAAGCTACATGTAAGCACTTTGAAAGAAGTATTCGCAAAAATTAAAATGTTAACATCAAGTCTTGGATAGGTTGGTTACCTACTACTGTTTGGTTTGTATCATAATTATTGTCCTAAACCTTGAGGAAGACGTATCATGAAATATACCGGTACTTGAACTTCTGGGTAACCAATCAGAAACAATATAACCAATATTAGAAGCTTCATTTTCCTTATAAAACCCACACAGTAGATATCGTCCCCGTAGTTGGAAAACTAAATAACTCCGATTTTCTAGTTTTGAGATAAACGCGATTTAGTGTTAAAAAAATTGAGACAATTTTACTGTCGGTAATTCTATATTTTGTGGACCTAATTATAAAAATTTAACTAATCATTGACCACAGTTATTGATTTATTTATTGAGTTGTTTATTTTTCCTTCAAAAAATTAGAATTAGTTTGAAGATATGCATTATTCCATCTGAACGACAAAAATGGCTATATTTTTGGAACGGAATAAGATAAGTAAATTCCTGTAATACTCAAACATGCGTCATGTTTTGGATTATTTAAAAATAGGGAAAAGACAAAATCGCCAGAAACGAAGTTATTTAGTTTTCCAAATACGGGGACGATATACATACAATAGTTCAACCAAAAATATTCCAGTCAAAGTTTACCAAAAGGTTTATGTTTCTCGTGCGTTCTGCCGCCGACCCTGAAACGGTTTAAGTCTTTCCCAATTTTTTATTTGATTTCTGCTATAAATCTCTTATGTAAATAAAAAAAAACATACGGACAGACAAGAGGAAATCCTATATTTCTGTTTTTATCTCATACCAAACGGCAGCGTATTTTCGAATAGGAACATTTTGAGTCAATGAAGTTCTGTTTCAGCGCAAAGCAACAAATAGTCATCATTGACACTTCATTGGCATTTAAAATTCAGTAACCAATCGATTTTCCGAAGTGTCCACCTTAAAATAACGTAATAACTCAACTTTAGATTACACAGAAACCTGGCCGAGATATAATGCATTACTTGTGTTTCATACTTCAAGAGAAGGGTTCATAAATCAGAAAAAGAAACATCTAACTCGACAAACTTTTACAACTTTTGCGGGTGAAGCAACTGGTTACATTAATTAAAGAAGGAGAAAAGGGGGACAATTAACAAAATGACTTTTAAAACAGTCATAAAATAATAATATACATAATTATTTATAACGATCAACAGATTCTATTTTAACCACTTATGTTATATCTTCTGTTAACCATAGTGTTCATCCTGTGAAACCTTTTTCAAGGTGACTGGGCTTCAGAGTAGGTACATGTACCCTCTTAAAAATTTATTACTACAGCCTCCTATAAAATGTTTATTCAAATAGAACACATTGCTGAAACCTATCGATTATCCAGGTAAATTCTTTTGTAACAATTGATTAAAATTTACAAAAAAAAGTGGCTGCTATGCAGGCGAAATATTGATGGTCACTCACAAAACTTAAAGTTTGCATCATTTTATTTATTAATAGCGACGAGTATCAAAGAAAAAATGAGAAGGTGAAACAAGCCAAGGAATGAAACACTAAATTATTAAAATTTATTAAATGCAACAAAAAGCCGCCATAGTTCCATTAAGTCAGGAAGTTATTAAACTTTCAGTGACCTCAAATACACAACTTGTTTTAGAAATTTGCCTCCCTAAAGCAATATGACTTTACGTGGGCAGTTGGAAACTGCTTAAAACCATAATACATAAAGTTAGATATTCTAACATAATTCGTAGTCTTACTTTTGACAAGAAGTAGGTACATAGCTGTGATGGCTCGGCGTCTATTTCGGTGCTTCCGATTTTATGGTCCCGAGAACCAGAAGCAAAGGCAAGTTAGATGCTTGTATTGACTAATATTTTGTTCTCAATCTCCATTTAACCATTTTAGTCTTGCACTGATCAATAGATTTCTTGCACCAGTTCCTTTTGAGAGTGAAGAATTTTCTATAATAATTTCCAGAAGCTATCCAGAATCAATCTTTTCAGATTGATTTCACAGCTTAGCTTTCACAGATAGTATTAGAAGTAGGATAATAAATAATTACTTTTGCTAATTATTGTAGTACTCAAGATATTACAACCAACAAGCGAATGTAGGTTAATTACCTATTTAACAAAAGTACCTATTTTATCTTCTAAGAATCCTGTTGCTAACTATGAGAACATAATCCTTACTGAGCCTTGTGACACTACAAACGTTTGACAAATTGACCCAACAATCTTAGGGAAACCAGGTCATAGTAGAATGTTATGTTCAGGTGACTGCTGCTCATCTACTTGATATGATCCTTTAGCACCCTCCAGCTCCGCGGGAAGAGGGCTATCTATTCTTTGCCCGAGGCTAGCATAAACCTACTATTTATAAATGCGAACATTTTGAATTCATGTTTGCTTCTCAGTGTTGTGGATATGTTTGAATAATTAGAGGTAATATTAAACAGATATATCTATGTAAAATCTGAATAAGAATACCTAATAAATACTTACATACGGATAATAATTGTGCAGGTACAGTTTACACCGTGACTTCACTAGTCCATAGCAAAAAAAGTTGGGAATTCTGTTTTAAATAAAAACTGGCCAAGTGAGTGTCGGACGTCGGACCACGCACAATGACGGGTGAACTAAGTACATTGTAGTTGAAAAACATGTTCTCCCATACATACAACTGCAAATGTAAGTTTGTACACACAATATTGTAAGACTTACCATGTTATTTTAAGACCATAGACTTCTCTTATGTGTTCCTGTAATATTTATGTCTATACAACTATTTTCTGTATTTTTTTTTAAATTTTAGGCTCAATAAGTATGGTAAATTTTAATCTTTATTTCTTACAAATAGATTAAATATAAAATACTAAAATTACATTACAAAACAAAATAAAAAACATACATAAAACACAACATACATAACATACATAATTTACATTAATTATAATTACATTACATTATTTATTTTTTTATAATGTGACAGACAACCAGTCTGAGTCGCACCATAAGGGTGCGTTTCCACTGACGCGGAGCTGGACGGAGCGGAGCGGAGACGTGCAGGAATCGACCAATCATAATGGTTGAAATCCTCATCGCGTCTCTTGTCTCGTCTGTAATTTGGACGATTCCTGCACGTCTCCGCTCCGCTCCGCCCAGCTCCGCAACAGTGGAAACGCACCCTAAGGGTTCCTTTTTACCATTTTGATACGGAACCCTAATTAGTATTTCCGTTACTATTCCGCGTTTGGGTAACAGATTTTCATACGTGTGACAAATACAACTTAATCGGTCCATTAGAGTCGAAGCAAATTGCTTGTGACAGATGGACACACGAGTGATCCTATAGTGTTCCGTTTTTGGATGTACGGAACCCTAAAAAGTAAACAAACTTTCGTTGCGAGCAGAACTGCGTGCAAAGCTAGTAAAACATAACTGACTGAACTATCCCAAAATAAACGGGGCAACAAAAATGGTCGATAAATCTGCGCAATTTCATCGATGCCGGTGTAATAAAACACGGACGATAGAGAACGCGATGCTATTCCAGTGGGCGATTTCAATATTATTACGATCACGTTCCACTAATATTTGACTGTCCAATTGCATAATACGCGAACGACGTCTATAATCGTATTTATAGTGGACGTAGAAAGGTAGTTTGGGAAAAATATTACTTTAGTATTTGAATGGTTGGCAAACAAACAGACGCGAGGTGACGGAGTGACGGTAGACCGACCGACTGATGGAAAGTTCCGCAGCCTTAAACACCTGCAACAAACGTAGTGTTGCAGGTGTTTACAGGGTGCGGAACTTGCGCTTGGTAGAGTGCGTTGGCAACTAGGTGGGTAGGTACGGTCAGCAACAGAAGCCGGTTAACACTGCTACTTTTTGACATCATCTAAATTAACACAATAACCTGCTTTTTAGCATTTAATTTATTAGATAGGAGTTCTTTTTCTTTAAAATTTACATCTGTTCCGATTTTAATGAAATGTTTTTCTCAATAATTAAGATTTAGAAAACTCAAGTGTTAATCAACTTTTGTTGCTGACTGTACCTACTACCTACCCACCTGTTTGCCAACGCAGTCTGCCAAGCTTAAGAGACAAAGTTGGATGCGCTCCCTCACCGGGAGCATTCGCCTGTAACCTTTACCTGCGACCTAGCCGTGTTACTTCTACTTATAATATGTACAGTCAGCGTCACGATGTGGTTACCCCCCGCACAAGCACCGGTGCTTGCAAGGGGGGTAACCACATCGTGACGCTGACTGTACATATAATAATAATGTGAATTAATCTATCCTGCTGTTTTCAATTATCTCTTTACAATACCAAGCAGTTGACGGCCTGCGACGTCTAGGTACTTGCAAAGCCCTAGTTAGGTTTAAAGAATTTTATTTCTCTTATGAACTTAGAAAATAGTTAACAGTAATACTTAGATAGTAATATTTTAATTATGACATTTGCCTATCGGGTGTTTGTGATTGTATGTTTCTTGGCGAGTATAGCCGCTAACAGGCAGCTAGCAATCTCCAGACTTATTAATTATTCAATGGTGGCGCCATTGAATAATTAATAAGTCTGGAGATTTGAACATTTTGAAATTTCCTATGCACACATTTTTAGTCAGGTGTGCTATAACTTCGAACCTAGGAGATTTAGTGTTGATTTTTGAAATACAAAAATTTTACATCTTATACTAAAAATGTGAAAAAAAAAATCTCCTGACTTATTAAGTTTTTTCTCAATGGTGGCGCTGTTAGCAGCTATACTCAACTTAAGTTTTGTCTTTTTAGTTGCAGTGGAACCTTGGATTTTTACATTACAGGCGAATACTCCCTGTAAGGGTGCGGCTTTATGTGCCTGTAATTTTACAGCACATAGCATCTTAATGCTTATAAACACAACTATGTAGGTATGGTGCTTATAGAGCTCTACTAGCAAAATTCGACTACATTTGCACTTTTTCTCTCAAAGAGGACAGGCGTGATGGTTTTTAGGGTTCCGTACCAAAATGGTAAAAAAGGAACCCTTATGGTGTGACTCAGTCTGTCTGTCTGTCTGTCACAGCTGGATATCTCAAGAACTACTGATGCTATCAACTTGAAATTTAGAATAGTTTTAGATGACGTTTACCCAATTATTATGCAAATAAGAAAGAAATAAAAATATTTTAATTTTTTTTTGCAACAGGGACTGAAAGTCTTAAAAGTGGGGCTACTAGGGCATGTGGGGTATCATATGAAAGAACGCTGTTTGCACATTCTTTAAACTATTTTTTTTTTTATTCCGCATAGTTTTCGACTTTTGATGAAAAATGTAAAAAAAATACCGTCCCCCCCCTTATCTCCGAAGTTTGCAAAGAGAAAAATCTGAAATTATTCTATGTGATAGAAGATTATGTAAAGATTACAGGAAAAATAAAACGATGTCTCTAAGTAGCTCACTTTTTCAGAAATCGCTCTTGACCGGTTTTTTTTATGATGTTTTGATTGATGAAGTTACTTTATTTTCATAAAATAAATACGTTACAGTTTGTTGCTATGAATATTTAGCAACGCAAAATTGTATTAAAACCACCCCTGAATGCTTAATACTACAGTTATTTAAATACCTTTTACGCGACCGTTTATGTCTGTCATTTTGTATTTGTAAAATTGTAGAAGGCAATCAAAATAACGTTAACCCCATATAGAAAAAAATCAAACTCTTTTCCGAATTTTGTTCTGCAGAAACGTTTCTCTAGCCAGGATAATTCTGTGTAAATTAGCCAAAATCTGTGGCTAGGAGCCAAGTCTCCAAGGGCTTGGACCTAAGCCTTTACCTAATTGTGTGATTATTTACCTAACTTTGTTTACTTATCGTATTCACAACGACCGAACTTGCCCGACGACGATGTTGCCATTTAATGTAACTAAATTAGCGAGTTTCGACGCAATCCCTAGACATTTTCTGGAAACCCTAATTTTCGTGTAGAAGGTAATACCTAGAGTTGGTTGGTTGGTAAGTAAAAGGAAATGAATACTTGCCTACCTAAATGTAAATAACGTGTTCTTCTTTTTCGCTAAAAGTAAAAAAAAATCTGTGCTTTCTCTCTAAACTTAATATTTCTAAAAAAAATCACCGTTATTCATTAAACTAACTATTTCATTGTGTGACGTTGTATGGTTGTGTGGGGTTATCTTTGACCGTCGCCTTCTAAAATCATAACTTAGGGTGAAGTCAGACCTCATGGCGACATGGAGGGCGCGACTGTCGCAACCCAGCGCTGGGCACGCCACAATTGCGGCGATAAGTCCCCTCTTTGAGGAGTGGTTAGAGCGGCGCCACGGCGTCCTCACATTCCGCCTGACGCAGGTCCTCACCGGACACGGCTGTTTCGGGAGGTTCCTGTTTCGCATAAGGCGGGAGGAAACGTCACCATTGTGTGGATCGCCCGGAGGACACGGTGGAGCATACAGTGGAGGTCTGCCCGGCTTGGGCAGAGCACCGTCGTGTTCTCACGGAGGCGATCGGCGGCGGCGATCTCTCGCGTCCGAGCCTGGTTCAGGCCATGGTGCAGAGCGAGAGTGCATGGGAGGCCGTCACCTCCTTCTGCGAAGCAGTGATGCTCGCGAAGGAGGAGGCGGAACGCGTGAGGGAGAGGCAGCCTCACGCCCTCAGTCGCCGCAGGAGACGCCCTGGGCGGCGGGAATCGCGAGGTGATTTCCGGCCACCGTAGGCGCGGGCCTGCGGACGGTGAGTAGCGGGTAGCTCGCCGTCCGGTAAGGACCAGGCCCGAGTCGACGGCGCGTTGTGTTCCACGCGCGCCTCAAAGAGATGTCAGCAAGTGATGGGGTCCAATAGGGCCGACGCCGCTGGGGTCGCGGGTTGTTTGAAGAAGATACCGCGGCCCTGGCATAGGCAACTGAAGGAACACGGGTGGGTTTTAGTCAGTAAAAGTCTGACACGCCCTTCCGCTCCACCCAGAGCGGGAGAAGTTATTTGATGATTTCGCACCATCAAAAAAAAAAAAAAAAAAAAAAAAAAGGGTGAAGCCAGACGAGCGTAATTTCGATCGCGTGCGGCGCGTGCGTGGGGTGCGTGAGTCAGCAGACAACTCATTTTGCGTCACCGTGTGAATGAAGCAGAATTTTTGTATGTAACCGAATGTAGCGGAAATTACGCGACTGAAATTACGCGCTAAAATGCGCATCTTACGTTTTTTTGCAATTTGCAGGTCAGTGTCAGGTTGTATGTTGATCAAAATATAATTCGCCTGCAAATAGCAAAAAACGTAAGAAAATTTGAATTTCGCGAGCTACTATTGCGCTTTCACCTTAATTGGGACTTCTCAAAAAAGGCGAAAACTAACTGGCAGTTTTATTTTCAATTCACTATGCAAGGCGAGTTCTGCTAACGTTGACACATCACCATGAACTTAGAAAGTATACAAGCTAAACTTTGTAACTACTAACAAATATTGTACGGTAGCGTACTTCGGTTTTATTTCTAATATAAGGAACTTCTATTAATCTTAGAATTTCCTGGCTTCCAGCGGTCTGTATAAAGAAACAGGGTTTCTGCTGTTAAAAATAGACCACCCGTCCCTTCCCATGGGAGTTGTTAAAGCCAACTAAGAGATTGTTTCGGAGCATGCGCAGGTTGGCCACTTAGTACTATGCTCTGGTGCAGTAATAATATAACCATGTATCTATTGTATGTACCACCCACAATCCCTTTGACAAACTAGAGATTTTGACCGGTAATTGGAGCTGCTTAAAGTACTGATAAGCCCGTACTCAGCAAACAACGTCGTATAATATCATAAATTATTTCAATTTTCTTTAGTACTCCCAGAAGACAAGCACCACTTGAAAATAAAAACGATAAACACGAATAATGAGCAATAAAACTGACGATTTCAACTCTCGACACGCTAATGGCTTCCTTCTTGTTCATAATAATAAGAAAAAATAAAACGCTCCGCTGAATTGAAATTCTAATGTCTCTTGAATAATTGAAAACGTTTGGGTACCCACTGAAGTTTTTCCTTAAATATTTGAAAAAACAAAAACACATCTAATCTGTCGCTTGTTTCGTACACAGAAACTCATTTCGCCATTTTTCAATTTATTTTGTTTGAGTTTTGCCCACGAGCAGAAATTAGTTTCCTAGTAAGGTTGGTCGCGTGTAGGTACTACCTACTGTGGAAGTGTAACGTTCAAGCAATTTCCCTAATCTTCATTTCATTCGTAATTTAAATCTGGACATAGGCTAAAGTAATTACTGAAACTACGAGTAGGTACCGAGAATTTTTATTGCTCATCAACCCGTGTAGAAAGTTGCTATAAAATTTTACAACATTCATAAATTATGAAGGTGAGCTGAATACATTATTTAGGAATATATGAATATCGTTGGTGGTAAATATTGCTGGAGGTAAGAAGTAGATACTAATTTGAGCTCTGCCAGTGCTCGGAGATTAATTAGCGAGTATCGTAAAGAGCAGGTTTAAAGATGGCACTGATGTGTCATAAAGTTTGAGCATCGGTTGAGAGAGCTTTTTGTGCCGGAGCGCGAACGATTGCAGAGAGAGCGTCACACAACACATAAAAGTGATGCACTAGTTTTCCGTTTTTAGAAGCCATTTTGCATCGCAGCACCCATGACATAGCAATGCAGCAGAGATTCAGTATAGACATGCCTGTGCAGGCATTTCTATACCTATTTACGTTGATGGTATGTCGTGATGCAGTCGCGTGTTGAACGTTCATGAATCGATCAAGGATTAAGATAGTATTGTTTTTATAACTGGAACTATACGACACACGTTTGAAATTAACAGTTAGCCAATAGGAAATGCGGTGACCAGACTCTTGAAAATTAGGTATTTGAAGAAACTATTGCTGTCGCTCTGCGAGCGCTCCGCCTTCAAAGTCGTGCGATAAGGACAATTGCAAATCCGACTAAATAGCCTATGTAAAAAGTCACATTTCGAGGTTTGGCTCTCGCCTATTTCCTCCTCCATTATTGGACCAATTTAAAAGATATTCCATAAACTGAATAAGAAGGATATATACTATGCCCCTATGTTTATCTTTTTTCGTTAAAAGTTGTCAAATTTGTATACTAGGCCTCTGTTGAAAGCGTTCTGAATATGCAATTTTGAGCATTTTTTGAGGGTTCCAGTTCTTATAAAAATAATGTATCATCAAAAAGGAAAACATAGAGGCATACAAGTATTATAGCTAATATTTATATTTCTGTAAAAAATCATTGCTTTATGATCAATAACCAGAAAGAAAACAGGCGAGAGCGTTTGTATTGAGAAAAGAGCACCCGCATTTCCTCTTAAATTCGAACTTTTCGTGTACATTTGCTAGGTTACTATAACTACAGCCCAGCGGAACAGTAGGCTGTCTTGCAGTCTTGCTAATATTTTCACCGTAACAAGCTCATATTATATAGTTCGTGCCAAGGCGAGGGAAGCAACAAAACAATCCACATAATGTTGGTATATTTTGACAATGCACTTTAGGTACTCGCTTATCCGTTACGAGCCCCGGAGTATACCCTCAGTTTACTTTTACAACTTGCGCTGAGATAAGCTACCGACATATGTACTTCATGTTGAATTTTATATACCTACCCACTTGTGTCATCACAAACATCGCATCGTTTGTAAAACTTCAGTAAATAATACGAGTCAGTATGAAAAACTAAAATTACTTTTAAAATAATAGAGCTAGCGGCATGAATGAAACTGAATGTTGTAGATAATTTACCAGGTAATAAAATAATACCAAATGTTGGAAACATTAGTAGTTCAATTATTAAAATTACATAAAAAACAAAATATCAATAATTTTTACATTAATAAAATAATGGTTGGTACCTCACATACAAACTTATTACTTTGTATTTCTCCCACGGGCTCTTCTCACAGCTGCCAGGCGATTGGGCATGCTGTTTATTAAGTTTCATAATCGATGATGCGGGATATTGGTCCATTCTTCCACTAACTCATGTTTCAGGTCTCGAAATGTAGCTGGGGCGGGGTTTCGACTTCTTACACACCTCCCAAGCTCGTCCCAAGCGTGTTCAATTGGATTCAGGTCCGGGCTTCTCGCGGTCCAGTCCATGCGATTGATGCCAATATCCATAAAGTACTCATTTACGATATGAGGCTTGGCGTTGTCATGCATGAATATTGAATTTTCATCCTTTAATTAAATATGGGCCGACATGCTCATTAAGAATTTCTTCCACATATCTTGCACTAGTTAGCGTACCATTTTCTATCAGCACTAACTCCACGCGACTCTGAAAAGACTCCAGCCTAAACCATAAGAGATCCACCGCCGAAAAGCACTTTTTCCTCAAAACAAGCTGGAATAAAACGTTCCCCTGGATGGTTACGTGTTAGACTCTTCGCCGCCCATCATGTACATACAGCATCTGGATTCATCAGAATAAATTACTCTTGCCCATTCTTCGTCTCCCCATTGTGCGTGTTCGCGGGCGTCGTATAATTTTGCTACCCGATGCTCCCTTTTAAGTTTTGGACCATTTGCGGGTCTATGTGGTGTCAAATTAGCTTCAAGGAGCCGCCACTTTACAGTCCGCTCGCTTACGTCGTCTCTACAGGCCTCCTGAAGTTGATTTGTTACTTCAAATGCCGTGAGGTGCAGACTTCGGAGCATGGTAGTAACAATAAATCAATCTTCTCGAGCCGTAGCACATCTCGGTCTGCCGGGGCCTATTCTTCTTATGTTCTGCCCAGTTTCTCGGAAACGTTGGACGACTCGCTGCACTGTAGAAAGTGACACGCCTGTTTGCTCTTGACACTGACTTCTGTCTTCTTCTAACATTGTGACAATACGTGTACCTACATTCTTCTGGTGTTAGCGACATGATAGTAACTCCTTAGAGTAATAACTCAATAATGAAGGTGAAAGACGACAATGACTGCCTTTTATTATTTTGATTGAAAAATGAGAAAACAAACAATAGTAAAACCACCACGAATTGAATTATTTCCGAATTCGTGGTTTTTAATTTTTTTTTTAATTACGTTGAATATCAATTATGGTTTTATTTCATCAGTCAAATCAACTCAACCTATCGCAGTCCACTGCTGGACATAGCACATATCATACGATAGCGTATTTCATACGATATTAAAATTTTATGTAATATAAAATCAGTTTCATGCATGTATGTATTATTAACTTGCAATTTTCGTCATCGACTCGTATTATTTGACCGCGAGTGTACCTCCGATTTAACGGCTACAATTAAATATTTCTTAATTCTAAATTACGTAGTATCCAAGACTCCAAGTTCTATAATTACCTTTCTAAAATTCATCAATGTAAGTAAAAATATCCATTTTCAATAAATAAGCAAACAAGTACAGAGTTCTAAACAGTTACTACGCATCTATCGAGCAAGTTTAATAAAGTTCCTAACTATTCGACACATAAGGTGTAGTATAGGCAAGGTTAATTCTACGACGCACCTACTTGGGCCATTGTGTTTTAATCTAATTTATAAGGAGAGGATTTATGAGGCCGTAGAGAAGGGAAACTAGCCTCACGCAACGTGTCTGAGCCGGTTCTATTGGATACGTGAGCGTGATACATCGAACAGCTCTCCGCAACACGTACGCCGGCGATTTATCTCGGCGACTCTTTGACAAAACCCGCTCGAGGGCCCGCCCTCACCTCACTTGTTTACACACAATAAAATAAATAAAACATAATCTCCACCGCGTCGCTCTTCAACACCGTTTATTTAAACGACAAAACCTATTCACTCCGGGTAACCTCTATCTGGCAGAATCTTTATGCTCCGAAATTTATTTGGCACTAGCTAATTCGATACTAGTTAATTATCCCGCGGGAACATGCTACCGGGAATTTCTTCCTTATTCCTTGTCTACATTATAAAGGGAACCTCTATGCAAAATTTCAGCTTGCTAGGTCCAAGGGTTTCGGCTGGGCGTTGATGAGTCAGTCAATCAGTCAGTCTTTTTATTTAGATAGATTAGAACACACTTGGCAGAATCTTAATGCTCCGAAATTTATTTGGCTTAACACACTTGGCATAATCTTTTTATACCTGCAGCCTGTGGGCCAACTGCAACAGCGGGTCGTGAGTACTCTGAGAGTTCAGTACAATAATGCCTTCAGGGTGTTGACGGGGCTGCCTCGCTATTGCAGTACGTCAGCGATGTTTGCAGAATCTCAAGTTGATGGCTATCATGCTATAATTAGAAAAAGGGCAGCATTGTTGATGCGCAGAGTGAGAGACAGTCCAAACGGCTACCTGAGGGTCATTACTGTACATGTTGAGAGTCCTATCTGGAGGCACTGGTTTCGCCTACATATATGATAGCTAATATAGTTTTGTTTTTGTATGTGTGTATTACTAACATTCCATGGACAACCAAGTCTGAATTAAATTATAAATAAATAAATAATCTTCTTTAGACGAATATTTACCTATATAATATTTAATATATTATTAATTATTGTTTGGCCGAATGTTTATATGTCCGAATTTACAATGGCATCGAGAATTTTGGAACGAAGTTCCTTATCGGACGGTACGAACTTGGCGGATGGGGGCTAGGTGAAAAAAAATTAAAGATTTTTCCTTCACGAAATTCCGTCACGACCCTTGTGTGTTTTGTTTTTACGAGTATATTCTAATATTTAAAAATTTTCGTTTTATATACATAATATAAAATGAAATAAAGGAAATAATAATAATGACATGGGTGTCATTTTCATGGTTTTTTAGTCCAAGATGGCGGATGCAAAAATGTTCATTTTTCGTCATGGGTGTCATTTGCATGGTTTTTGAGGTAGGTCGCTGAAAACGATAATGAGGTCAAAATGAAAATCCAAGATGGCGGCTGCGAAATTTTTTAAATTTTTCGTCATGGGTGTCAGTTTCATGGTTTTTGAGGTCGCTGAGAACGATAACGAGGTCAAAATGAAAATCCAAGATGGCGGCTGCAAAAATTTTCTAAATTTTTGTTATGGGTATCATTTTCATAGTTTTCGAGGGCGCTGAAAATGTTAATGAAGTCAAAATAAAAATCCAAGATGGCGCATAATTTCGTTTAGCATAACGTTTATTTAGAGTGACGATTATTTGGTACAATTTCACTTGGCATACTATGAAGATGGCAGAATTTCAATTGGAATATTTTTTTTCTTATTATTTCTTATAAAATAGCATTTTTAACCTTAAATTAAAATTAAAATATTGTCTGAAGCTTAACTGAAGCTGCGGTGGTGAGCGTTAAAACCAACGACGATAAGCTCGCGTGGGACCGCCAGAGTCCGCTAACTGTAAAATTTCTGAGACATCATAGTTCTGCCTTTTGATGACTATGTGATGTGATATGAAATGTACATGCCAAAAGACAATTCTGACTGTGAACTTTCTGCGATATGATGGTTCTACTTTTTAATTATTAAGGATATGTTTATGCCTAAAGATGATTCTGACTTACAACATTATGAGTTTTGAATGTATGATAAATGAGTGTTTGCCAAATGATTTTCTGCGAAATGGAGTTTATGCTATCCGCTGTTATGGAAAATAATATTATGACAAAAAAGTTCTGCTATAATATAAAGGGTAGACCATTCACTCCACCTAAATATTTGTTACATTTCTAAATTCAACTATAATTAGCTAAGCAAGGATTTTTCATTTTTATTTAGTAGCGGAAATGAAAAATATTAATGACACAAATTTTAAGCTGAAGCCAGCGAGTCGGGGCCGGGCGTACTCAGACCAAATGAAATGTTGATTTTATGACGCGCGTTTTACGTTCTACTGACGGCAGATGAAACAAAATACACGTTCATTAGCGCCGACCGGGAAATTATATTACAGTTGGTACTTGATTATGAAATCACCGGCCCCACACAGCCAGTTCAAGCACCTACTCGCAGGTGTACATACTTCACTATACTCTGCAATTAGTGCATTTGGTCTCGTCGCCACGACTAAACTTTATCTTTTCATCCCTTTTACAACTCGTCAAAGGCCCTACAGCTGTGAGTAAAAAACCTAGACATTTGATTAAATAAAAGTCTTAACAAGAGTGAGCAGTCGTATAAAAGCATTTGAAGTCGTAGATTTAATTATAATAATGGATTCTTTCAGGCTCCGTGAGTCTACCAGCTACAAGGTTACATGCCGTCGGTTCGTAAGAGTTCATATTTTAAAATTAGCATTTGAGCGGGGGTTGTAAGTAGCGGATGACATTAGTGCCGGGGCTGGCGACATGAAACAGAATCCACGCGATGCATGCCGACTTAATCCCAGGTAATGGGACGTAATAAAATGTAAGAGGCTAAGGGTAACGACAGACGTGCGCGCGTGACCTGTTATCTTTACCTTTTGGACTACTTAGGAGAACACAAAATCAGATTTTGTTGCTTACGAGCGGAATCTCTTATGGACGTAGTTCGAGCATTAAATTAGATATAATTTACAGAGATCCGTCTGTAAGTCGTAAGTCGGCTATGATGAGTTTTATGATGGTAATTGATTGAACGCTTTCTCTCGAGTCATCACGTGTGAATTTTCTAACTTTTTCTTTATGACGTCGGGTTTTGACAAATTAACACGTCACCGAAGAGATACGGCGCGCGCCCCGGGCTCACCCATCAATATCGACGCGGCCACCATTACTCAATATCACTCAAGTGGAACTGCCCAATTTACAGCTACATTTAACTGATTTGATTGAATCCATCGAAAGTTATCACCTCGGAACGCTTTCAGGCTCACATTTGGTCAAGTAGATGTGAAAACATTATATGCAAGGTATCTATATGGGCTGTGCAGGGGTAATATTATAGCTGTTTATAATGCGAGTAGTGTCCAAGCAATGTCAATGGTACGTGTTGGTATAGTGCAAACATACGTGAACTAATTGCAGTAGATTATTCCCAAAGGCTAGGATAACTCGTGTCGTATTTCAAACCATATACTTACAATATAAACGCATCAGACATGAAGACGTGAGAGTTTCACTATAACTGCAGAGAAAAGGGACATATCCTATAATCTATACATATAAATAAAAAGAGAAGTCCTGACTGACTGACTGATTGACTGACTCATCAACGCCTAGCCCATACCCTTGGACCTAGAAAGCTGAAATTTTGCACAGAGGTTCCCTTTATAATGTAGACAAGGAATGTTCCCGTGGGATATTTTCCGACATCCACTAACACCGACACCGACTAACTTTTGCCCGCGGCTACGCCCGCGCGTAGCCGCGGGCAAAAGTTAGTCACTAAATAATTCCCACAGCATTCAGTGTTTCAGTGTTCAGTATTCTCAAAGCTGACATGAGTTTATTTCTGTCACATACATTTTAGAAAGGTTTTCTTCAAAACAGAAAGGAATCGTTCCCCTTCTTTCCGTTCACGTATTCCGCTCTTGACCCTGAAAACATTGGTCTTAACCTTCCTCAACGAATATTGCTTCGTGCCGTGAAAAGTTTATAAGATACTTTAGGGATTTTATATTGCCTTGCTTAAGATAAACACAACTGTACTATTGTTGTGAATCTCTATAAAGAAATGGTCCATAGTATTTCGCTTCGTGTTTATTGTAACAATAAAATCTGTCAAGAGGTTATGCAACTATGAGTGTCTTTCTGAGTACTTACATATATGTATCAACATACTGTGGTCAATTTGGACATGCTATCTACTACTATATTAGTTACTTTATTCAAACAAACCTAAAACTCCTGTGAATAAGGTATGAATAAATTAAAACAGATCTCTTCCATTCGTGATTAAAATCCCTGACTCCCACGTCTGAATAATGAAATATGAGTCGTCTTCGTTAAACCAGCACTCATGACCCAACCGAGATCATACTCAGCTTATAAATGTAGCGGAATCTCACAAAATTGTTGGCCTGTTCTTATTTAATTTCCGCTTGGTGTTTGTTCTACGTTTTTCATTTGTTTTGTAGTGGCGGCCGTCGCAAAGTTAAACATAGCGGTATGTTAGGTGGGTTCTGTATGAGACGACGTGACTTTGATGTATCGTAGAGCGTCGGTAGTCGGACCCTGAATATTTACGAGAAGCGAAGGCCCAGGCGTCGCCTCGCGCGCCCGGAACCGTGTCACATTATTCATGAAGTATATTTTATGTTACATCTGCCAAAATACACTCATCGAGTGTCGCATAAGATGAATGCTTCAGCACCTTTAGCTTGCTAGATATTGGTACAATATTTTCATTTTGTTGAATATGTGCTAAACATTTTTGTAATGCAGATGGTAGGTATTTTTATTTGTAACCTTCTTATTTCCGTTTGTGTCGACACGGGCCATGACAGAATTGTCTCTTTAAAGATTTATTATAGTTTCAGCCACTATGAACACGCACAACATGGATTAGGTAATGACAACTGTCTTTATGTGGCGATAACCTCGAAATCAAACCTTATTTGATTTATTCCGATCTAATACCAAAACAGAGTAATACCACTGGTATTTGTTTGAACTTGTATTTATTTGCTATTCCGAACGGATACCACTTTTTAAACAATTAAATTAAAATTTAATGTGCGAACGAATACTAACAACTTTTAGTTATACAATTAGTTTATACGTATAAACAATGGTATCTGTTCGGAATAGAAAATAAATATGCGTTCAAACAAATACCTGTGGTATTAGTTTGTTGGTATTACATCGGAATAAATCCCTTATTTCACTCTAGGCATAGGTATACCAAGACAGGTATTTTTAGTTGGTACCTAAAAACACCCATTTCTAAACCATAATCAATCTTTTAAAAAGCCGCGGACACAAGCCTATCAGTAAAAAAATCATACGTGTCGCCACCACGCATCGCCAGACATCTCATTAGTCGAAATTGGCCATAAAGAAATATTTTCGATTTTCATCCAATTCCATACGTATAATTCGTAAGTAAAAATATTTCAAAGAGAATTCTCTTTGGAATATTTTATTATACGACCATAAGACTACGTGATACCTGTATAACAGAATGAAGCCATGCTATTCAAAATATTTTATAACGTTTTCAATTTAAAGATCTTTGTTACATTGTTTATTCTAACAAACATTTTTATGTTCGACAACGTGAAAGCGTTCCAAATTACCTTACAATATCTTTTATTTATCGTTGATTATTGACTTTCTGACTGAACATTTCATTCCAGTTAACGAAGCAAAGAGCTATTTTATTGTAAACGCTTTGTTTACGAACAGCAACCGAAAACAACAAAGTCAACAGTTATTTGGGCAGTAAATATCTTTATTTTGTATTCGAACGTGCGTAAAGAATAACGGAACAATACCAGAATTAGGTGTAACTCACCGTTATTACCGGCGTTCGGCAACCGACCTAATTTTTTACGCAAAGTGCCTCCAGCTGTATTCAATATTTATATTTGCAAATTTTCAGCAGTCACGAAAATTTAAACCTAAAATTAGATTATTTTGGTTGAAATAACCAAACACCTGGGAGTAATTGTTATGAAAGATAATAGTACTCTGAAACATAAATGAATAGTCAACAATGGTTCGTATCGAGGTGCTCGTAGCTAAGTAATAACAATCGCACGGTTCGATCCATCAGGTTAAGCTCCGGTTGCTGGGGTTGGTCTGTGGTTGAGTGACCATCTTTACATACTGAGAATCGTTTGTGCCTCGGAAAGCACGTTAAGCTGTTGGTACCGGCTCTCATTCGTGGATCTTTGACAGTCGTCAGAAGCCCGAAAGTCTGACAGCCAGTCTTACCAAGGGGTATCATATTACCCAGTTACGTTGTGGAGGTCAGGTAGGCAGTCACTTCATGTAAAATACTGGTATACAACTGCATCTGGTTAGACTGGAAGCCGACCCGAAAAGGCTAGGCAGATTGATTGATTTTGGTCGTATCGTGGAGTGCGTCTCTTTAATGATGTGCCTAAAACTAAGTAGTCAAAAGAAAAACATTCAGGCAAAGTAATTGACCGTCTCGTCGTATTAAATTATATTTTTATTCAAAGAAACGAAAAATGTAGAGAAATAAACGAAGAGGTAAATTACGGGCACCGCAATAATTTCTCTTGTGGACATTTTGTTTTCCTTTATTGGTCATATTTATCAGTGCGAACGCCCGCAGTGGCAAATAAATCGCTTGCTCATTTCATTTCAAGTGAACCTCTTATTTCTTAGACGGGCGCACTGAACGAGGTTGGGGACCATTAAACTATGTGATTTTGTTCCTCACGAATTTTTATGTAATCTTCGCACGCTGCGCAAAGGATGGCGGATGTCCGACATCCACCTTCTTTCCGGTATTTAGCTGAGATGAATATTTACCCGGATGGAAATAAATAAAAAGTTTTGGGGAAAAAATCGGAACGAGCTTGACCCAAAAAAATGTTTAAAAAACGTTCTGTAACTACAACACGGAATGTTTATAAAAATCTCCACTTTATAAAATATTTTTCGTAAAAACTGCACTCGCATATGTACTCCAATAAAAACAGCGAACGCAAACAGTGGACTGTTGACACATTCGCCGAAATAAGAACATGAAATATTAACTATATAAATAATATAACTATATAGATAACTACTTTATCTTCCTAGCATTTTTATGCACCTACTGGCAATTTTCCGGTGAGATGTCCGCTACGTAAACTTAATTGGCAACTCGTACAGAAAAGAGAAGAATCAACTTTGTTCGAAGCTGCCGCATCTAGCTTCTTAATGACTCATGAATCTAGATACTTGCACGACTAGCTGTGTCCCATTTAAACGCTTAAACGAGAATTTAATAGTAACTCTCTCGTGTGTGACAGCCTTTAAACGTAGAATTTTCTTAGTACCCAACTTTTATTGTTAGCAATTGCACTTCTCTCGAAGGTCATGTAAAATTTAACTAAACTAATTGTTTAATGCTGCGGTCCAAACTTCATCATCATCACTTCAGCCGAAAGACGTCCACTGCTGGTCATTGGCCACCCCAAGCACCGCTATTTCGACCGGTTCTGTGCTTCCCGCATTCATGCGGATTCCTGCAGCTTTTACAAGGTCATCAGTCCACCTTGTGGGACGCCTTCCAATGCTAAGTCTTCCGGTACGCGGTCACCATTCCAGAACCTTTCGGTTCCATGGCCATCTGTTATGACCGGTATTTATGACACCGAAGACGGTTAGTGAATCCGTTATTAAAATTCGATTCTGAACATATTTATATACGATCAAGGATGGCCCTGTCAGGCCGTCCAGTGTCTGTATGTGTGTCAGGCTCATATACATTGTTCAGGCTGACCGGCTAGTTCTCTGACCGCTGCTTGCATTCATAATGCCATGAAAGCTAGTAACACGAGCAGCCTCGCGCTTCATCAGTCACAAACCAAACAGTCTGCTGCTCACTGCGCTGTTTTAAGGCCCAGGTTCCAAGATTGGTTTAGCTCGGTGTGTAAGTGAAATGGCGTTATGGCTGTCTAGTTTGACGCACGAGATAGAAGATTCTCACGCGCACCGGAATTATGTCGTAAAAATGTAAATAAAATCGTATAAAATTAGAAATTAACTATTTAATAAAAAGTAATCCATCACTGGATGCAGTTTGGAATTTGACATTTTATGGTATATTTTTAATTATAATTATAATTGTTAATGAAGGGGATAAACTGCTTTTAAAGACTATTAGGAGGTATGTTTAAAGATTTTTTTGGTGCATTAAAATATGTGTAATTATGTTTTGGCTTCCATCACTGTATGCGAAAAAGACTTGAAAATATCATATTTTTTTTACATGTCAAAATTATTTACGGTTTATGAGATACACTGCTTTAAAAAACCACCTTTTTGATCGTTTTCAGGAAATCTGGGCCTTAACGTAGAATATTCCATTACAGAAAACATCATATCGTCATTTACCTTGCCTCCTACTCCTCTTGGTACTTAAGACGCGTGCCAGCAATTTGACCCTGATCTTAAAAGAATTGCTTGGAATATTTTCGCTTATTTAAATCACGATGAAAGAATCTTTCATTTTGCCACTCGGCCCACAGTCCGCCCACGCAATACCTTCAATATAAGAAAATGTAGCATTAATACCGTTCAAAGAAAACTACAAACATAGAAAATAAAGAAATTGTGAATGTTTCTACACTTGATACAAAAGTAAATAGAATATCGTGCTTTGTTAAGTGAGTATTATCGAAAAACTCGTAGGTTTCGTGAACATTATCTAGAGCACCTATGTACGCTATAAGCGTGTCTGAGCTAAGGAAGTTTTGCAATGTAGGTAAACACGCCAAGTCTCCACGAGTACCTACATAAATACACCTAGGTACAGTCAGCGTCACGATGTGGTTACCCCCCTTGCAAGCATCGGTGCTTCCAAGAGGGGTAACCACATCGTGACGCCTGACTGTACATAAATCGATCCAGCTTACGACCTAAAGCGATAACCCTATTTTTTTTTTACTTAACATATAGCATAAGTCAGTTTGCATCGAATATGGCATCATAATAGTTACCATTGTTCTTCCAAAGTTTTAAATACAAATAATAATCGCGGTACAAACCGTCACCCGCGGCTGGGACCCCGCCCAACGATGCGGTTGTATACAAGCTACTCAATATTTTGTCATTCCTCCTGAAACTGAATTTCAATGGTTTTCTATTAATACAAGAACGCCTATAGCTGCATTCAAAAAATAAAAAATAAAAGTGTCCAAAAAATTCTTAGCAGCATTTTAATGGATTTGTACATTTTAGAGTTTTCGCATCCCGCCACTATCAAGAATTGCGAGTGGGTACAGAAAGAAACATTTCATTTGATTACATTTAATTTCATTTCATGACCAATATTTAAATCTCAGTAACAAAAGTATCAATAACTAACTTATTGTTTTCGTTTTCACTTTTTACAATAGGGAAGTACCTACCTAAGTCTACCGATTTCTTCTTTGTCAAAAAATTAGGAAAGTACCTACTCCAAAAAATGCCTAGATTAAGAATTATAATTTCTAGAATAGAGTTACCGCTCTTCACATTTCCCAATAAAAATCTCAAGACTACATCTCGTTCGATCCGAGATAGAATTATGAGTTAAATCGCAGCGCGATGAACGCTGCTCAGCCGTTAAATGGGGAATATAAATATGCCTTAAACAAATTCTCTTCCTGATGACGGTGATACATTCTCGGGGAAATTACAAGCGTTACAGTTCTTTGTTTATTTTTTATGTGTGATTAATTTGTCTGGAATATTATGATGGATCGGAAATACCTTAATGAAAGGCTTTGATAACAGTATTGTCGTCATTATCAACATCAAAATAAAACGACGCTTGGCTAAGGGGTAGAGTCTACGAAATCAAGCCTTTTGAAGATTTCAGAAAAAAACAAACAATTCACGATAAAACTGAGTGATTCTTCTCTCTCTGCTGGCATCGTTAGTCGGTATTATTATTTGTAGTTTGAAGAGTAAGTATATAAAATATGTATATTATGGTAACTCTATATATTTTTTGTAACTCTTTCATCTTTAGACAATAAAGGGTTACGCATAATGAGCATAATTTTACAATAATCTTACCATTATGCCCTGAATTTACAAACATCTACTTGTCAGGATTTCTAAAACAGCAAACATTGCCTTCAGCCGCGAGCTAGGATGAATAAGTAAAATAACTATGAAACTAATTAGAGAAACAAAGAAAATTTTCACAGACGACAGACAATGTCGAGAACTTGCTTTTGAATGGAAATGCCAGTTCAAAACCAAATTTTATTTCTGCTTATTAGCTTAATAATGTTAGAACACAATTCGTTAACTGACAGAGGCTTTTCCTAGACGTCAAGATTGTACACTTGAACCAGTGATTTGAGCACAAAGAAAAAACCGGCCAAGTGCGTGTCGGACCACGCACAATGAAGGGTTCCGTAGTTGAAAAGAATTTATCCCAAAAACAAACTTAACATTGGATCCCAAAAATATTTTTTTATGCCATAAAATTACAAATTCACAATTTTCGGACTTTTTCCTTTACTTGTGCTGGGAGACCTTGCTTCTTGACAAACTTCATTATTCTAGGTCAACGGGAAGTACCCTATAGGTTTTGATTTACTTGCGAGTATCAAATATGTCGCAAAATGGCCGTATTTTTTTATTGCGTTGACTTAGAAGCTTGATTTTTTTAAACTCTAAGGGACCATAGATTTACCTATTTAGTATAAATTTCAGCTTGATATCTCCACGCGTCCTTGAGAAAAAGGGTCTTGACAGACTGACAGACTTGAAGATTTTTTTTATGTGATAGAATTACAAATTAACAATTTTTGGACTTTTTCCTTTATTTGTGTTGTACGACCTTGCTTCTTGCCAAATTTCATGATTCTAGAACAACGGGAAGTACCCTATAAGTTTTGATTTACTTTCGAGTATCAAAATATGTCGCATAAATGGCCGTATGTTTTTATTGCATTGACTTCGAAGCTTGAGTTTTTTAGGACTTCAAGGGGCCAGAAATATACGTATGTGATATAAATTTCAACTTGATACCTCTACGCGTTCCTGAGGAAAAGGGTCTTGACAGACAGACAGACAGACGGACAAACAAGTGATCCTATAAGGGTTCCGTTTTTTCCTTTTGAGGTACGGAACCCTAAAACACTAAAAAAAAAGTCCGAAATTTATAAACGTTACTTGGCACGTACTGTGGCTAATCGGTAGGGCGGGAATACATATGCCTGTAGCTTGTACAAAACTATGCAAGTAGCTTGCATGCCATTGTGGCATTCACCAATCAGAAGCCATTATTATGGTACAATGACATGCAGACAAGTATCTTACTTGTTTAGTTTTTTACAAGCCTGTACTGTCAGTGTCGCACAGCTGTCAAGCTGCAGGTTTGTGCAAGATAAAGGCGTGTGCTAAGTAACGTTTATGGATCTCACATCTCAAAAATGATCATTCTGGCAATTTGATGCGCTTTCCCATTCTAAACAGGTTTATACTACAAATACTTACCGCTTCGAAATTCAAACGATGATGGCAAGAGGTGATTCCGCAATGATTTCCTTAAAACTGAGTTCGCTTTCGATTTAGGTACCGTATTCGTTAATTTGAGTGAGGTTCTCAGTAAAATTTACGGAAACGATACGGTACCTACGGTTTTTACGGGTTTTAGGGTTCCGTACCTCAAAGGAAAAAACGGAACCCTTATAGGATCACTCGTGTGTCTGTCTGTCTATCTGTCTGTCTGTCTGTCCGTCTGTCACAGCCAATTTGCTCCGAATCTAATGGACCGATTAAGTTGAAATTTGGTACACATATATACTCATATGACCCAAACACGTACGGCTACCGTAAATAAATGAATTTTGAATATGGGGGTCACTTTTAGGGGGCAAATATAAGAAAATTAAAAAAAAAGTTTTGCAAACTGTGCCGTGTGACACATCAAATGAAAAGGCTTACTATGAGGGTTTTAAAAATACTTTTAAAGTTATTTAGACGAAAATTGACCATGACCCCGGGGTTATCTCCGAAACTACTGAACCTACAATTTTGATAAAAATACAGAAAATAACCTGTAGATTACAGAAAAACCTATAAGAAGTTGGTAGTCTTAAAATAACATGGTAAATCTCTCAATATTGTGAGTACAAACTTACATTTACTGTTGGAATGTATGGGAGAACATGTTTTTCAACTGTAATGTTAAGTTTGTTCTTGGGATAATTTCATACCAACTACGGAACCCTTCATTGTGCGTAGTCCGACACGCACTTGGCCGGTTTTTTTTTAATAGTATCGTTGTCATGCAACAAAACGTAACTCCAGTCTCATCAGGTCTCTCAGGATCAGCCAATGGTTTATATGGCTAAGTCCAGCTGTGATTTTTTTTTTGTCATAATGATGTCCATACAAGGTAATTAATTTTAAAGCAAATTGATACCCTACTTCAATTTGCCGTGTTATTAACCATTTCCTACAACCGTCACAGAATGACAATTGTAATTTGAATACCAGGTCAATTTAAGTTCGTAGACAGCGATGCGGACGAATTTTTTGATGCCCTATGATCCTTTCCCCTCCTTTTTTTATACAATGTACATATTATTATATTAATCTGTGTTAGTTTATATATTATGTACATAAAGAATAAAGCTAGCTACTTTTAAGTTCGTAGACAATTAACTTAATAATTAATTTCCCTGGCTTTACCTACCCAAAACTTCCTAATATCAAACATTAATTTACTGTTCACTTCTCGTACATTTTTTAAAACGACCTCTAGAATAAATTGGATTGGATAGGACGTATTGTTACTAACTGAGGGAATTCCCTCGACATCATGACTAGATTCATTCATAATTAATTTCATGATTTGTACTCCCCGCATACGTAGGCAGACAATATAAGCTTGTAATTGATTACGGAAGCTGCAATGTTGTTGTCGGATGATACAACATACGTAGCTATATTGGTAGCCGTTTGGCTGTTCTGTATGAATCATTATTTTTGTTGTTTTCGTCGTGATTACGCTTATGTTCCTTGTCTCAGAAATTATTTGCAAACCTTTGATTTGAATAATAAGGAATGATTCATATTTGCACGCCTTAGTAAACCAAACACGTCCCATGTGTGTGTCTCTGAGGGAGTGTGTGTGTGTGTGAGTATGTCAAGGTTTGTGTCTCTGACATGTATTTTTTTTCTTGTACTAGTTTTTGCCAGCAGCTTCGGCCGCGTAGAGGTTGGAAATTATCCCACTGGAATGTACCTACTTATACCTGGATAAAAAGTATTTTATGTCCTAACTTAGGTCATGTTCAACCCATCTGCCAAATTTCATCCAAATCCGTTCAGCACAGTTCCACCTAAGTCTTAGCAATATTTAACACTCAAGTACAGTACAACTATCCTCTTAATGTCCCTCGGCAAACTTCGTGTTTCGTCAGTCGTCGGAATTCTACAAGTTGCCCTATGCACTAGGTGCAGACCGAACGCTCTGAATCGATTTCCAAGTCGATAGAAATCTTGGAACGATTGAGAGCGTCCGGTCGACTTGGAAGTCGATTGAGAGTGCACCAAGTGCAAAGAGAGTGCACCAAGTGCAAAGAGAGAGCACCAAGTGCAAAGGGCAACTGATAGAAATCTTGGAACGATTGAAAGTGTCCAGTCAACTTTGAAGTTGATTGAGAGCGACGACTGCAAAGGGCAATAGATAGAAATCCGACGACTGACGAAACACGAAGTTTGCCGAGGGACATTACGAAAATAGTTGTACTGTACTAATATTTTTGCCACCCTATAACATACGACGTGTATTCCTTCACCATAAACATTATCTATTGTAACCTACTTCAACAATGCAATTCTATAGACATTATACCTACATAAACTTTCCAACTAAAAATTATAAAAATAAAAGAAAGACATAAATCGTATCAGACGCTTATCTTTCACAAGTTGTAGGAATCAAGCGAAACGGGTTAGTATATGCTCCTTGGCAGTGAGCCAGCAAGCCAGCTTTACTTAAGCACTATTGTGGTTTTTACGTGCCTTTAAACGATTCTATCGCAACTATTTTTTACACCCTAGACAAAGTTTGATGTTACGTATCGTCCTAGTTTAATAGCTAAAATTAGAATGTAGGTAAACCCTCGCAATTTAGATTAGAAAATATCCGAGCTGTGTTGTCGTGACATTTAGATATATTATTTGGAGTCGAAAAAAGAGAAGAGAATTATTTGATTTAAACTAATTTTCAACCCATTCTGTAGGTGTACCTAATCAATAGTTGGTATTTTTGTTGGTGTGCATTTTTAATTCACGCAATACTCTGCAAATCAATCTGCCTAGCCTTTTCCCAACTATGTTGGGGTCGGCTTCCAGTCTAACCAGATGCAGCTGAATACCAAATTTTTTACATAGAGCGACTGGCTATCTGACCTGACAACGACTGTCAAAGATCTACGAAAGACAGCCGGACGAATGGCCAATGAATACCTACTCCGCAATAATTATAATTATTACCTTCGCTTCGTAGTGCAAAGATTTCTACTGCATACCGAGCTCATTTTTTGATTGTACAGTCGACCGCATGTCAGTGATAACAAACCAGTATAAGCTGGCCTCGTATTCTAAGGAACTCATGTACGGCGCTAGGTCAGCTCAAGAACAAAGTTTTATCTACCACCGGCAACCAGTTGACTGAACATCCCACTTAATTCCACACATAGTTGCCAAATAGCCGGCAGACATTTGACCGTCCCCAAAGTTCTAAGTCGCTCTATTCAAATTTTCTTAATACGTTTATGAGGTCCCTTTTAACAAAGGTAGATACCTAGTTCCCAGAAGAACACTGAAGGTCTGACCCAAGTTCACAAGTAGCCGACTCGAATTTCGTAACACGAAAAAGTTTGTGTAACAACAGTGTGCGCCGGCGGTCTTCCCCGAGGACGCAGCCACAACAAATTACTGGCAAACAACTTCCAAATAAATTAACTCTCAACTTTCAAGCGTTTTACTTTCTTTTTGTTAGACGAAAAACAATTTCCTTTGTGTTTTGTTTACGTTGTAACGTTCTTTGGCGTGGAAACTGTTCGATGAAAAATAAACATATTTTTATGTATCGGCAAGTAGCTGATAATATAGGATCTAAAAATATTTTTATTCAACCCACACTACGTGTAAAAAATATTCGATATAAGATTTGTCCTATTATACCTACGGGTACTCCAACAAGAGGACAAAGAAACATTTTTGCAGCTATTTTTATCTGAGGATCAAAAACATTTGGATTAGGTATCTAATAAAAACTCATCCTCTTCATCTTCCTTTTATGTCCCAGGCAATAGTCAGACACTAATAGTTACCTTAGACGGTAATAGTTATATACCTATTTAATGCTGCTAAATGAACACAATCTTGAATTTTAATAGTTCAATTCTATTTTATTAAAGTGCCTAATATTTCGATTTCTACGTACCTACCTAGTTTTATTTTATAACTTCGTTTAAAATACATCAAATATTTTATAAAAAAGTCTCATATAATTGGTGCAAAAAATCATAAAGGTTAGCTAGAATTCTGCGAATTTTTTTCTGAAAATACGTCTCACTACAGACTCACGCTCGCGAGCCTGCCAGATACAAACGAACGAAGGGTCGACAGAGGGACGGATGAACATGAAATTATAGGGATGCCCACTGGCTACGAAACCTAAAAACATACATGCGCTCATGTAAGGGTTGGCCAGATAACTTCCTTACGTCATCGTCAAAAAGACAAATGTGTATGGTTCGTTTCAACCCTAGTTGTGAAAGTTGCGGGGTCGTCCAGTGCGGGCAAGGTTCCGCATAAATTGCTTTTAATTTCCCGCTTTGTCCATAATACATGATTCCACGTTAATGAGTCTGGAACGTTAATATTCAAGGTCCTCCATGTAATCATTCATCCGTGCGACCGACTGGTAAAACAGATCCACTTATTTATATTTAAAGTAAAGTTGAGCCCGATATTGTTGCTTTCGCAAGAAAATTTGAATTTGTTTATTCAATTTCGACTCGTTTCTTAACATTTTGTTGTCAAACAATATGCTTAAGATACAATAAATTAGATTCTGCCTTTGATTTTATGGAGCAGATTAATTTCGGGCTGCTTATTAGCCCCGGTAAGACGTCTATATAATGTTTAATAGAAGTTAATAAGCATGTTCGTATCATGCTGACATGGGAAACAAAATTACGTATTTCATGATCTAAACGAGGGTATCACTTAACTACATATTTAACTCACATAGGTATCTCGAATTGCGAGATTTATTAAATTATTCTCAATTATTAAACAACAATTAATAGCCCATCTGTTAAGTAATTGTTGTTTAATAATTGAGAATAATTTAGAAACTTCAATCTCCTGTGGTTATATTTACGAGTATCTGCAACAGACAGAGGGTACCTAATAAATGTAAGCGCCTGTTCATGTATTTATTGCCCGTAGCAGTAATTAAACACATAATGAAGGAAACTAGGTAGTAGGTACATAATTTTTAGATGAACATTAGAAAACTTGAAAGAAAGTGTAACGATATAGGGGCTATATTTTCAGTTAAACAATGTTCTTTCGGCAAACTTTCCAAATTAACACCGGCGTTAAGTCTACAAAAACAATTGCCCATCGACAGCCCGTTAAGATGGCCATTTCGTGTTCCACGACAATACTGATTGACACATAAATTGTGGTACAATATCCCTTTATTCTGGGAAATTAGACATTCAAAACTCAATTCTCGGCCAAGAGCCCAATTTTGAATGCAATTTACGGCTAATTAGACTCTTAAGTACAGAGGCCGGTGGCGCGAGGCGAGATGCTGGAGCCGCGGAGGAAGTTTGCAATGGTCGCGTTAATGCGCGCGAGGCGACGAGGCGCCAGCGCGCCCCCTAATGTGCAATAACTAGCACTGTTTTGTTTCTGTCGCCAACTTAACATTCTCCTCGCTGACTCACTACTTGTCTTAGCTTGGCCGAGCCGAGACCCCGAGTTAAATGTAGCGTGGGATAGGCTTTTTGTTGAGCTATCATATTGTTGATACAGCATTTGCAAACGGCCGCATTTCTGGGTCATTTTTTGCTTACCAATTTGGTAAAAACAAACGAATCACCTCAACAAAGTACAATAACACTACCTGGAAAGGATATAGCTAAAATGCTTCGGAAAACTCTTATAAAATTTAATGTTCACTTAAAGGCCTTTGAGATTGTTTTAACAATTTCTAAACCACTCTCCTTACTTATTCAAATATCCGCAATGATCAAAACTGAAAGTAATATTTTCACGAAATATTTGGTGAAATTATTTCTTCCCTCAAAATTTGCCTTACATTCACGCTAAAAGCATTCCAGAGCTTCTTAATCAACGGTCTACGAATATTAATTTAATTAGTTAAAAGTTTTTATAACTTTTAAGTAAAAAGGTGGAAACGAAAAAAGCTTCCGCGCGGGCGCCGATGTAAAGGAAACTTCAGCTTTTGAATTCGGATAAGCAACATTTATTTATCTTGCCTACTTTGCAAATCAATTAAGTGAATGAATAGGCAACATCTCTCGTAATATACCTACCTGGGAAGGTAATTTCTTGTACATACGTTATCGTGTTCTCTACAAAATATGAGTGTAAATTGTGTAATGACTAATGTATATTCATGACGTAGCGAGGCGGCGCGGCGGCGAGGCGGTGAGGCGGCGAGCGCCTCAGAAGCAAGATGTATTACAGGCGTGCAGCATCGCAGACTCGGCATCCCGTAACAAATGTATGTATGTACCCTCCAGCCATGCTTCTCTCTGATACATGACGCGCCGCCACGTCAATGATTCAAGCACAAATTACGGACCGCCCTCAGATAATCGCGCGTTTTGAATTAACAATGTGAGGAATAATTGAAGCATTTCATTAAGATTCCGGATGAGTGATTTTTGTTTATGTTTTGGAATTAAATTCGTTGAATACGAAGGGGTTTTAGCACAAGATACGTACCTATGTATATGTATAGACAGCTATTTGATCACTTAAAGAAGGACGGTCAAATCGTACTTGACTACGAGGCGGTGGTGTACAGATATGCCATATATATGTAAAAATCTAGTATTTTTTAAGGTCTTAAAAAACATAAGAAATAGATATTTAAGTCGCCAGAAAAAAAAGCACAAACACATTTTTTTTTAATAGCATAATTTGCAAATTATTTAGAATAACATGTTCAGAACGCACCTTTGACGATTCATTTTGCTTAAGAAATGATTTAGTACTCAAAGATTATAATTATTCACGTTATTAGATGTAATTCAATTCTATATACTTGTGTATCAAACCAACTGGTGCTGTTTTTATTATGTATTGGATTCTTGTCATAAAAATAATTATGTGGGTTCATAGTAAGTATCAGCATTTTGTTCAATTGTGTACAACGGAACGTCATAATATGTCATCGACGCGCGCCATGGATTGACAGTGTCAATACTGTCAATTACAACGGGTGTCAATTTGACACTAATATACTGTAGTGTGTAGTCTTTGCATCCGGCGATCTCGCATTGTTGTTGTGTTGTTGTTGTTAGTGTGAATATTGTGATAAGTATTGTACTGTTTTGGATTTCCTTCTGTTGTTTGACCTTGGCATTGTTTTACAGACTGATAACTAGGTTCCACTTGTGACGATTATTCTGTGCTTTTGATTTCCGGACACCGATAACCTCAAAAGTATTTTTTGCATTATTGAAATATCTTGGCTATTTAGATATTATTTTCGAAAGGGATGGTGTTTACTACACAAAACAATCAAATCTCACTATAATTTGCTTCTGTACACTGAAAATAAAACTCAGGTCCAGCTTCTATAGAAATATGACCGATGTTCTTTACAGAATGATCAAATCGAATTGTTTAAAACCAACACATACTTTCTATATTATCTAAGTAGGTAAGTACATATATAAATAATAATATGTTCTATAAAATATTTCAAAGATTTTTGTTCATAGACGTCAAGAGCAGTCAAACGTACTAAAGTCTGACAATCGGTCTTGCCGGTCTACGTTAAAGTATTGGACTGTCCCCCCAAACATAGACCGGCAGGAGTAACATAAGCCGCAACAGCTGCAATGCTGTTTTACTAACGTAGTACCTAATATTGTTATTAACACAAACGGGATACTTACCATGTTTAATAACAATTTTAGTGACCATGACAGTTTAAAAACTTATGTAGTACCTAATGTCACTATTTTTCATTCGAGTACCTACATTAGTAGAACACAAGTAAAAAAAACTTTTGTGATCCGGTCGATTTCATTATTTTAACTAATGTATAGTACTTCTATACATTAGTTAAAACAATTTTTGGGAAAATCATATTAAAATTGACCACAATAATGGAATCGACCGGACAAAAAAAGTTTTTTTTACTTGTGTTCAACCATTTCATTGCTGTTGTTGTTGTTGTTTAAAACACGCACGAGACAGTAAAGAAAATATACCTACATAATTATTCGATTTGGACACAATTCTGATAACAACGTTTATAAATATTTAAGTAGACAATTTTATACAATGTTTTCGTGATGTTCTAACTGATAAAGTAATTTCAATGCATTATTAATAACTAATTACAGCTACAATTATTTTTATAAAAGCGCTGTGATTTTTGTTCCAAAACCCATTTATTTATGTATGTATTTACAAAAAAAAATGTATATAAGTAGTTTATCAGCCATCTCGTTACCATAACACAAGCATTAGGTTGCTTAGCTTGGGACTAGATGGCGTGGTGTGAAATGTCCAAGGATACTTATTTATTTATTTTATTTATTTATTTGTCTGAAACATTAAATTGTGTGACCCGCTTCTTAAAGTTAAAACCTAGAATACTTTCACTTTTTTACGGTTCGCTTATTTAACCCTAAAATGAGTTTTCCCAAGTCAAGCTTTAGCTAAACGTTTGAACGTTGTAATCCACCATATTTCATCATAACGTTTAGGCCCAATTTTAAGAGAAGGATTTAAAAACAAATGCGTATGTGTAAGGCTGCATAATCTCGGATTAAGAGCGAATGTCATGCTCATGTAGGGATGGAAGAGGAACGTATAGATTCGTTCCTTATCCCCAGCGCGATAGACAGCCCCGTATGGCATCCACGCAGCCTTTGAAATCACGTTGATATGTGCGATGCGGGAGGTTGGCGGTTCATAATTCTTTCGATTATATTTTGACAAGGCCTTGTTCGTGAACATTCGTTTATTCTTTGTTTGAATCGTGACATTTATGTTTTTGATTTTTACCTATATTAATCTAATAACTGATTGTGTCTTTCGAAAAATATATACGAATATATCCCACGCTATCTTTTCATGTCTCGTTTTGCGTTAAATTTCTCTCAGACTAAACGTAGAGATAATCCATGTATAAATATTTAAGCAATCTAAAACAACGACTCATAGATTAAAAAGTTACTCTGCGATAATCTCCCCGCTAAAAACTTTTGCTGTAAACTCCTAAAAATGCCCCAACATCTAAAAGTCTGTAACAATAAAACTACAAAACCATTAAAGATTTAGTGGCCCGATACACACAACTCCAGTTTACGAAAAAAGTTTAAAACCCCAACAGAAAGTTTACGCCTTAAACGACGGCAGAGTCACTATCATTGTTACAAACTGGAAAGTCGCATTATCTGATAAGTGCGAACCTCCTTTTTCAGGAAACTTCCCAGTTATCTCGGTCAAGTTAAGGTTTAGTTGGAGATTACGTCGTTTCCGCTAATTCATCTGAGATTCAAGCCGTCTTCAAGCAATTTGCTCCTCCTTTAATTTGTTGATGAACGTGTTTTAAATTTAATATCATTTGAATTTACCTAATTCACTTCTTGATTTTTTTTTGTGTTGAAAAATCGATTGATATTGATAATATTGATAAACTGTTTTTAGGACTACTTTCAAGAAGCGTTTCCTAGATCTAATAAAAACAAGTTTCCAGAACATGTCATGAGATTGTTTCCCATTGTATTCTCAACTATGTTTCTAGAAAGAAACAATGTAAAACACTCTTGAACTTTACGTCTACGAAGATAGTTAATAACACAAAGTTAGATTCAACTTCTCAATTTATGTTCTATTAGGTAGAGTATAATACTAAAAAGACAGAGTCTTAGCCATCTCATGATTTCAAAGCAATGTTACGGACAATGTTGTATTGTCGTAATGTACCAAATAAATACCGAATGATATTTCACGCGAAATAAATACCTAAATTTTACCACAGAACTTGTTTAAGGAAATGCGAGCAATACATTGAAATAACATTATGTTGTTTGCACTGTGATGTTACTGTCTACCCTCTCTTCGGAAAAGGTAATAACACCATTGACCGCATCCCCCAATATATGACACCCACGGGAACAGAGGTGGAGTGGTTTACACCTTGCTGGAGATAAACACAGAACCTTCCTAAAAATAAAATATTTACAAACACAAAAGCTTCACTTTAATACCCGCTCCAACTTAATGCAGTTTATTTACTTTCATTTCAGAAATAAAACGAAATAAACTGACTAATTCCTCTCATAAGTTTCCTTGCGTTAAAGTAAGTTTAAGTGTTGCGCTGCATCCGTCTAGCGTCTGTTTTATTAAACAATATTATTTTGAGAGTAATTAGACTCTTTCATTCTATGATTACGCTTTGTCAACTAAGCTTAGATGAAAAGTAGACGAGTCGGTTGTTTTCTCACTATGTAAACTTCTAATATTGATTAAAGGTTTGAAAATAAGGAATATTAGTAAAAACAAGCTTGTTAAAAGTCTGAAATACTAGTGTCTATATACACATACATAACTACGTCAAAAAGGTAATTTCAATGTACTTAATAGCTTTATTTACAGCAATACGTATTTTATTGATCAGAAAGTGAAGGCAAAATCTTTGAGGAAAATGACACCGATAGCTTCAGATGAAAAGTGGTATTTTAGTATAAGTCTCCTTTGAGCAACATGCTTGAAGAGACTCCCAGGCAAAGTCAAGAAGCTCAAGGAAGATTTAATTCGGTAATTATTCTTCATTAATTTCTAGTAGGTACCTATTAACATTTAATTCATACCTCTTGATTTAAAATCTCGTACAAAATCGCCTCTTTCAAGCCTGTTACACTTCGAATACTCCAGATATACAAATTACGCTATTTTTAGACAGCATAAAGCGAAGCTCAAAACTGAAGCTTCGCGCTAAATGAACCTCTAAATGGCACTTTAAAAATGAGTATGTAGCATCGTGAATATATGAATCCGTTTGGCTTAAAGAAATCTACATTTCAGATACAAAATATACCATTTAAATAGCATAGACCGAATTAAATAGTGCGGCAGGAAGTGTCGCGGGCGGCCATAATCCGGCTTTTAAGTAAATAAAACGCCGGCCATGCTTAGAGACTACCGCGACCTTCTAGCCTTTGAATACGTAATGAGCGGCCTTTTTGATCATTAAAATGATTGTTTATTTAATCAATCTTAATAAAATAATGGGTTTCTTGTGGTTCTTGAATGACTAAGTGAATAAACATTGTAAATATTTGACAACATAACAGAAAGTGATTATTGGCTTTCACGTTACGGTTCGCGGGTTCGATAAAACTAATATTTGTACGCTACAGATAGTTGTTTGTAAGAGTAGTGTATACGCACACAAGGCTCGGGAGAAATTCTAGTATTGGGATTCGTGTAAAACAACGATCCTATTATTGACTTTCCAGAATAGCGTTCGGCAACAAATTAAATTCTCGCAAACAATTTCTACATAAAAAAAAAGCTTCTATACGTTATACTCAAAACAAAACTCTTGAAGAAATCTAATTTCTACTCTAAAAGAAACTTTATTTCACAAGATTTATCAGTTCTAAAGTGATCGATCTAACTGCGAAG
Organism: Cosmia trapezina; assembly: GCA_905163495.3. Classification (NCBI taxonomy): domain Eukaryota; kingdom Metazoa; phylum Arthropoda; class Insecta; order Lepidoptera; family Noctuidae; genus Cosmia; species Cosmia trapezina. The sequence goes on from LR991030.1 coordinate 12,446,893, forward strand.
CTAGCGTAGTCACTGCACACAAAACTCGTAGCACGTCTACGTCGTAGCTAACCGTGCTACGTGAAATACTACGACTCATTTAAAGTTACACCAACACAACCGACTGGTTTATTTTTTTTGTAAATAACGTCCCTTGGTTCCCGGCTAAGAATATGTCACCCTCCTCTTCCGGTGGATGTCGTAAAAGGCAACTAGAGAATTATGTGAAGAGGAGGATGGGCAGAAGAATGTTAAAGTGTGCTAGTAGAAATTTACTGGGATCGTCAAACGCTGTATAGTGAAAAAAAATGGGTCTATGAACCGTTGGCACACACTTTTTTTTTGCCATGAAAAACTACGGTTTATTCGACGTATTTAGTCATGGTCGTCAGTGTTGTATGGATCGCTATACAAGCTTGTTGACGACATGGTGACACTACGGCACGGCACCGTTACCGTATACCATAGAACCGCGGTGGTTTGCCGTGTCATATATAAGCTCGCACGATTATTCTGCGGTGCGGCTAGCGCGCCGTGCCGTAAAGAAACCGTGCCGTTTTCGCAGGGCCTAAAATTGACAGTTAATATTTGTAATATTGGAAAAACTCAACAATATACATTTAAAATGGCTTATTTGGCTCATCTCAATATAGTGAAAACAGTAGATCAACTTTTCTTTATAGCATATCAGGTGCGTTGCCATTGAGCAATAACAATGTTAACTTCAAAATCGAATTGAACAATTATTTGTGTACCTAAACAAGGACAGACACTCGATTCTATTCAACATTAATGTGTGACACATAAGCGTCGTAATTGGACAATTACTGTAAGCCCGCGGTGGCATGTGTACCACTACATTTATACGAAATGTGGTAATTATCGTAGTCACGCAAACGACTAATTATTATATGTACACGCACAACGTTAGCAAAACCACTGTCATTTGCGCGCCATCTTGATTCCTACTCATATTTTATGCCATCAAGTGAAATAGGAACAATTTAAATTAGCCGTTGTCCAACTTTAGTTATGTAGCCTCTGGGATTGAACAAAAATCTTTATTGTTGTTTTTTCTCTTAACGTTGTTGCTAAATGGCTGTTGTGGCTTTTAAGCTCATTGATTATCGGGGCTTAAAGAATAAAAAGCCAAAGTTCCATCCATTGTACCCGTGCTAATGAGCGTGACAACTTTCTCTAAGTAAAAAGGATCCTGAAACCGGAGAGACACGGTTTGTACTTTGTTCTACTATTGGACGAAGCACAAACAAAGTCAAATTAAATCGTTGCTGTGAATACTTCAGTTTTTAGATAGGTACCTAACCCAGTTTCCCGAACCTTACTAAGGCGGAATCTGTTAAGATTAAAACAGTTCACTGCACTGTATATATCTGTCACCGTATAATTATGAACTTCGTTAGTTTATAATCTATCTCGTGAGATTGTAAACTATCGATAAATTGTGACTGTACCATACTGCTTGCTATTATAATGTATTAATTTTCAATAGTTTATAATCTATCCATGTCAAAACAATCTCACGAGTTAGATTACAAACTAAGGAAGTTCGTAATTATACGGTGACATACTACGGAAAATAAAACCATCATTATTATACTTACATTATACAGTTAATATTATTTATTATTATTAGCCTGTGGTGTCCTATTACAGAGCAAAGACCTAACGACTTTTAATGTTTTCACCCCTATCGGGTCTGACAGGGATTTACATAGGTACCTACTTACTATTAAAAGAGTTTGTCCAGAATCCCAAAAAGGACTTACTATTTTTATTCCGAACAACTCAGAACTGGACACAAAGTTGTAGCCGCGAGCGCGGCTGGTTACGAATGAAACGGGACCATAGCATATTATGTAAGTAGGAACCTATTTCCATAAGATTACGTTCCTCATTCTTCAAACCAGTAATACCTCTTTCGGCATAAACGAATATAAAGCATAAAGAAACAAGAGCTCGTTTGAAAATTATTAAGACGGTGTAAGCGTCCGGGCATCTGCTATTTCTAGAAAGGAATTCAGGATTCCGGAAAGGAATTTTCGAACACAAAAATATTTATTTTGCTGTGAAATAATGAGAGAGGTAGCCAACGGAAATAGCTGTTGGGAACTTCTTGCTCACTGGAATTAAGCTGAGGATTGTCTTCCAATGTTTTTAGTTTTTATTTTGTTCAGTATTATATCCCGCATAAGCTGTGAGATTAAAGTTAGGGAAAAAAGGTGGCAGTGGAGCTCTTTGGATAAGTAACCAGAAAGGCTTAATAGCTTTTTGATATGGGACTCATTTCAGTAGGTATGAATATTTTTGAGTTCATGGGCATGTAAACTCCTTTGCAAAAAAAACGGGCACCTTACAGTCATTGGCTTTTCTTTGGATAATATTTATATTTTTAGTATGTCATTAGCATAAATGACTAGAAATTTCTTACTATCATTGAGAATATAGTTTGTAACCCTTAGATCCTGGAATCGGTGTTTTAGTCAATGTAAACAGAGAGTAGTGTTAAAATGGAAATTTTTGGGGTATAATTAAATTATGACTACGAGTATTTTCCTGGTATTTTAATAAAAAAAAGACATAAAAAAATAAAAATTAATAACGAGTATGACCTCCCCTTGCAGCGATTACGGCATATAATCGTCTTGGCATACTTTCCACCGGGCTTTTGATGGTGTCCTGTGGAATATGTTCCCACTCCGCCGAAACGAACGTTTAAGCTCCCTGATGTTTTGTGGAAGGGGTTGGACAGATCGTACTCGCCTTTTTAGGAGGTCCCAGACGTGCTCAATGGGGTTAAGGTCGGGGCTCCGCGCTAGCCAATCCAGGCGACGAATACCGACCTCTTGCATATAAGCATCTACGTCGCCAGAACGGTGGTCCCGAGCATTATCGTCCATGTAAATGGCATCTTCACCAATTACAGTCAGTGCGGGCTGTGCATGTTGACAAATTATTCCTGTTATGTACCTTTGAGCATTTAGTGAGCCATTTTCAATGAACACTATCTCGGTACGATAGCTGGAAGTTACGCCCGCCCAAAACATAACGGACCTTCCACCATAAGGGGTGATTTCTTCAAAACACACGTCGGCATAGCGTTCCCCTGGTCTTCGTAACACTCACAGACGTCGGTCCTCACCATTCAGACAAATTCGAGCCTCATCGGAGAAGAGTACGCTACTCCAGTTACCTAGTGTCCAGGATAGACAATTTCTAGTGAACCTCAGTCGAGCAATCCGGTGCTCACGGAGTAACTTGGGGGCCCGCGCTGGTCGTCGACTGCGTATATCAGCCGCTAAAAGCCTCCTCCTCACTGTCCATAGGCTAACTTGTGCTCCTCGTACCTCTTCAAGGTTTCTTTTGAGGTCTATGTAACTGCATTTGCGGTTCCTCAGCGCCTGAGTCACTAAAAAGCGGTCGTCTCGTGGTTGTGTGCAACGTTTTCTCCCAGAACCTTGACTTCTTTGAACGGAACCTGTCTCTTGGTATCGATTCCAGGTTCTTTGGACGGTGGAACGACCCACGTTTAACCGCTGTGAGCCGTAACATTGGCTACACCCCACTTCCCACAGCGCTATAATTTTACTAGCTCTTATTGCTTTTTCTGCCATTACAATCGACACAAAGATATCTGTTTTAAGTCACAATAAGGCAGGATTATGCGACAAATATAAATTATTCTAATAAAAATAACGAAAAGTTAGTTTTAGTTGCCTGATAACCTTTTAACTGCAAACCCGCGAATAGCAAGTAAAAAGTCATAAACTGAAAAAGTGATTATTTATTTTTAAAAACAACAGTTTCGAATTTGAAATTAACTTTTTTTTCATACCCAGACTCTTTATTAAGTGCTAGTAACATAGTTTGGCTATTAAAACCTCTTTAGAACTAAATGATTACCAATAATGTAGTAAAATCCAAACCGCCCGTTTTTTTTGCAAAGGAGTGTATATTATTTTGTAAACTGAGGCCTTAGTGCCAGCTTTTGTACTTACTCGATCACGTTAACGTAAACTTCAATTTGTACTGAAACTGAATAAGCGCCGTCTGGTGACTATAATGGGAAACACAATTATTCCATTGTATAAAAACTCGCATTATAGCCACAGACTTGTCTTTAAATCTTATAAGTACCTCATGATTCACACATCAGACGTTACAATAACATAATAAAAATCTTATAGTTCATCATTTACGCACTGAAAAACGAATTTTTCATGAGAGATTAATTTTATACTATTTCCAAGAAGTCTTAGTAATCTAATATTTTAAAATTAGAAATACAATGGGGTCCTTAGGCATAAATTATCAAGCAACACTTACGTAGCTATAACTTACCATCGAGTTTGAGATCTAACTATGGTAAAAGGTTGAAAGACGATAATAGTACATTATGATATAAGTGCGGTAAGTTGAAAATTACAGCCGAGGCGATATTGCTAGCCCGAGCCGTAGGCGAGGGCTACAAGAAAGCAGAGGCTGTAATTATCAAAGCGCACGTATGTCATACGACGTTTTATAACATATTTGCGAGGAAATAAATAAAACTCGGACTTTCTTAAACGAATAAATCTTTAAAAACACACTTTCTGAAAATGAATTTGCATCTTTGCTTGTTTTCCATACGATGAAATTTTGATCCGCTTGTAAGTATCTATCGGTCGATTTTTCGGGCAAGAGGCTTAGAGGAGCCTTTTTCGCTGCCTCTGAGACTTCTGGCGGTGTCGAATGAATAAATTCATCATTACTTGACGACATTTTCAAATAAAAACAATACAGCGAAAAGGAAAAGCGCGCGGAATAATTTTTACTTGTTCACAAATTAGCAATGCGCACGCATCAGCGCTTTTTTTTTAAAGGCAAAGGCACAAAAACAGCCAGTATTATTAAAGTAAATTAATATTTTTTTTGTTTTTGTTACAGATAAATGGTTGTAATTTATTGCCAAAATTAATTAAATCAAAGAATTAAATGTTTAACATTTAATTCTTTAATTTTATTTTATCCCAAAGTTAATTTTATTCATAAAATGTTGACCACTTTTCTGACATAAAAACTCTTTGCTTTGCTTTCTTTGCTTTTTTTTCTTAAGATTTAAAAAGTACCGTTGGTTTTAGACGGAGCATGATAAACCTTACGTGTTACCTTATTAGAAAGAAACTCGTGCGTTTTACTTTACGATTACGCACAAGTACGTAATGACATACATTACGATATTGAAATTGGTGAAATAAGAGGCCCTTTACGAGCAAATGTGTTATAAAAATGTATTACATAGTACATGCAGATTACATCTCCACTTGTATAACAATAACCATTCTCATCGGTAAACTTTTACGACAAGCGTGTATTGATAAAAATCTTTGTTAGCCTTTCTTCTCAAAAAACTGCTTAGGGTTGCGAAAAACGCGTTTTTTGTTAAATTGTGTGAGTGTAGCGAAGGATACACTGACACAATTTAACAAAAAACCCAGTGTAATAAAATACGATCACCAGTTCGTCTATCTATTTGTGGTGATTATGGAAATTTATAATTTGGAGGGCCTCGTGACTAAGTAATAACAGCCGCACGAGTCGATCGATCAGGTTAAGCTACGTTTGCTGCGGTTGGTCCGTGGGTGGGTGACCATCTTTACCTATCCGTGCTTCGGAAAGCACGCTAAGCCTTTAGTCCCGCCTGTCATTCTGGGATCTTTGACAGTCGTTACGGGTCGTCAGAAGCCCAAAAGTCTGACAACCAGTCGGTTATGGAGGTCAGACAGGCAGTCGCTCCATGTAAAATACTGGTGTTCAGCTGCATCCAGTTAGGCTGGAAGCCGACCTCGACATAGTTGGGAAAAGGCTAGGCAGATGATTGTTTATAATTTAGCCGATCTAGTGGCCGTTTGATAAAATTACTTATCAATGCTCTATCTGCAGAAGTAAAATCAATACTTTCACAGCTCGTTAGTTCTTAAACTAAGCAATTGATTTTGTCCATTCACTTCCATAGTTAAGTTGAGTGCGAACTTATTCTGTTTCGTACAACGAGCTTTGCTACGGAAATGCAGTGCACTTCGAGAGAAGCTCGACTTATAAATTATTCAAGTAGTGAGACACTTCAAATATAGCGCAGCCGCCGCGCGTTATTTTGAGAACAACGACTGCTCTGCCGACGTGGCGTTCGATGCGGTCGCGCCGCTTGACCTCCTTCTGACCTTAGATTGTGACAATACTTCGTTTCAATGTACCCAACATTCGCTCCGACTTCGATTACTATTCAAACTATTTATTCAAAAAGGCTGTCACTCAATTCCCTCGTCATTGTTCCCTTCCTGAAGTTTATTTAGGTCAACTGACTGTTTAACCAAGTACTTTCATTGATATTTGTTGGACACTTTTCCTTTAAAATATCTCAAAGGATGACATGAGTTTCGTCAGGAAGTAAGATAATGCAAGAGAATATATGATCTTACTTTTGTAATTTATTGCCCCCTACACCAGTTTATAGCTGAGCAAAGACGTCGCTTTATGGTAATTACCTTCTACACGTTCAAAGCACTCCAAAGGGGTCACGTATGAATTTTTTGATCGCGTTAGTTCTCCATGAGAGCCGCGCAGTCATATTTTGATTATAAGAGTATCTTTACGTGAGTTAAACAGCGATAGATGTTGATATATTGTGGTGGCTGGCTAATATTTTTTTTCGCATTTTTTTTTTTGAGTAATGCTACTTTACTTACCTACTACTACATATACGAGTATAATAAGGTTTCCTGGAAGAGATACCATTGTATATTTTGTAGTGTTTCATATGTTTTTTGTTATGTACTTTTGGGGAATCACTGTACTCATCATTATGAAGAACTTTTACTATGGGAAAAATCAGCTGTTCCCTAAATTTATGTTCCCATAACTCGCAGATTTTTTTTCGCGATTTCGGGTTTGGTGCCATTGTAAAAGTTGTTCATAATGAAGAGCACAATGATAAAATTACACCCAGTATAAAAACATTGCGTTAATATTTTATTGCGTTTATATATTGCGATAAACATGTATCTAATGAGAAGTCCTGCAATAAAAGAGCCAATGCACATTTGGATCTTCAAAGAAAAATACCCTAAATCCGTTCCATTATTTTTAACATACTTTCCTTAAACCTTCTTCATATTACTATACATCTTCAGCATTGTATAGATAACATTTCAATACCCATATGTTGTGTAAGTATAAAAAGCTTGAAAGGCCGATGAGAGCGTCGTATACCACATGGGAGCTATAGGATGACGCCGCGGGCTGGGACCCGCTATTTGAATAACGTTTGTAGCTACGGATACAACTCAATATTTTCAAAGCCAGGAAGGCCTTCATTGCGACACCTATATTAAGAATTTTCTTTTTGAAGCTGCGTCCTGTGGAATTAAATATGTAACATTTTAATTTTCGAAATTATTGCCAAATAAAATATTTATTGCGATACTGATTTTCATTTTCATAAATACTTGAATACATTTATTACTTTTACGCCCGTATTCGTAATCTGTACTTACTCAAGTATTTATTACACAAGGATCTCTTCTCAATTCTGATAGATAAGAACTTCACTCAAGACACTAATTTCAACCAATCAAGTGGCTTTAAACTAGTTTTAAGCAATGCTTGAGTGAGTGAGAGAGAGAACCTTTGAAAAAACTAAATTTCATTGATAGCCTAAATACACGAGCAACGCGTGGCTATATGGTGGCTTAAAATTTGATCTTGGTCCATCTACAAAGCCAATGGAATCTCTTTTGCTCCAGCATACTTTTACGACTGCACAAAAAATTAAGCAAGCAATAATAGCGTGAAGTTTCGAGAATTGATTTCACAAAATGAATATCTTTTAAATTTAAAGTGTAAATTGTTATCAAAAGACACTTTAATCCATTTCACACAATCTTAAGTTAGATACTGCCTTAAAAAGTTACGCACGTCAGATAACAGTTTGACATTCAACAAAACCATTCAACATTAACTATGTATTATGTATTTCATACACGTAACACTAACAATTTAAACACTAACATAATTTACAAATGTATGCAATAATACGTTTTATTGAATTTTACGACTGTTTTAAATTTGCCAGACGTGAGTGCGATTCCATCGTTAAAAATAGAGGACACCATTTCATAAATTATATTGGACAGCAGATACAATAATACCTTCGGTAGGTCAGTCACTTACGGTGCTATGTTTGCATCCCGTCCATAGAGCCTGGCTTTATTCAGTTACTATTATTTTATGCTTTTGTGCGAAAAATTTACGGCTGTTATAATTTTAATTCATTCCATAAATCCAACAGTATAATATGTATGTTGGTTATAAAAGTGGTATTTGGAACAGTAAAACGGGGTGTGACACCCTGCCACTGGCTGACAGCGCATCATAAGGCGATATTTAATTTATGTTTTGTGTGGAAAGCAGTATTTTTCGTTTTATAGACTTTTAAATAGCACATAACTTTTATGTGTGCCTTTAAACTACAACCAATTAATAGGTACTTCAAAACTATTCTAATGTCGTACTCTAATGTCGTCAAGTTGAGTTTTTTCGAAATAAATTCAATATTGTCAACATTGCAGATTATAATATTCAGCACAAAACATATATTTACGATACATACATAACATACGTCTACCAGGTATTATACGCTGATATTGTAATAGTGATGTTACCTTCCTAGCCGCTTATATTTATGTTACAACGCTTAAACTGCACAATATTGGGGCATATCCGGGAGACGAGGCCGAATAATCGCGCGGCCAAACGCTGCCAAGTGCGGAACAGTAGCGCGTCACACAGAATAATGACACAAAGGCTTTATTTTAAGAACCGCTATTATCTTCCCACAGCACAGCTTTCACACCCAACGGCTAAATTAAAATATCTTGCTAGAAATGAACTTGAAGTAAAGCTTTTCTATGACACTGTTTGTAAAATATTAAATGAAGTTACAAAGATGTATACGATCGTAAAAGTTTTCTGTTTAGTACTTCCGCGAGGGTCGTCGAAGACGCTCAACTTTTGTTAAAGCCGAGACTCGTAATTCTGCACTCGACTGTCATCTTTGTATTGTGAATATAAAGTCTATTGTGTACTACGAAGGATATGACAGATAGATCACTTGGGCATGAACTTCGGGGTGTGTGCTGAGCACTGTAATTTACTTTTAAAAGGTTCAAACTTCGTCACTTACGTGTCCATTTACGACCTATAAAATGTCCAAAACCCAGTGAAGTTTCGATACAAACAAATTACCCGACCCAGATTTGCAATACGAGCAAAATGAAAATAAGCAATAACAATATTTTTATGTTGCGATGAGTACTTTATAGGCAATTTTTCTACGCGATTTGTGTTTTGATGGCACTGTCTGATCTATCTACACATATACAGGGTGTCCGGTAAAGAATGGATAACCTTGGAATAGCATATTACAGACATGATGGCCGTTCTTAAAAAAATACAAAAAAAAAATATTTTAAAAAAAAATTAAAAAAAAAAATATTTTTGGAGACTCCAAAAAATCATAATGTACGCACGACAACAGATCAAATTTTCAGTATAAGCTGATCTCGCATTGTATAGGATTTCCTTACAATGAGAGGTCAGTCTAAACTAGAAATGTATAGCTTGATGTGCAGCCGTGTGTACCTACTAGTGGGGATATTTTTTTTTTGTATTTTTTTAAGAACGGCCATCATGTCTGTAATATGCTATTCCAAGGTTATCCATTCTTTACCGGACACCCTGTATATATATAAATTAAAAGAGAAGTCCTGACTGACTTACTGACTCATCAACGCCCAGCCCAAACCCTAGAACCTAGAAAGCTGAAATTTTGCACAGCGGTCCTCTATAATTTAGACAAGGAATAAGGACGGAATTCTCGGTAGTACGTTCCCGTGGGATATTTTCCGACATCCACGCGAGCGAAGCCGCGTGTAAAAGCTAGTATTTGATGAGCCTATTTATTAGTGTCACAATAAAATTAACAAGAATTAGTTGAAGAACTAGCTACCAAGGGTATTTCTTCAAAAATAATAATTTTTGGAAAAAATATGAAGCAAATGCCATATGATTTTACTTTTTCATTTTTCTTATTGTATTAGCTTTGCCTGACTCGCATCGCTACTTTGGCAATGAAATGACAAATTCAACTATAGATAGTGCAATCCACGAAGACGCGCCCCACTCCTCTTCCTAACCGTTGCACACATATTCCTACTGTAAACAGTTAGGAGGAGTAGTGGGCGCGTCTTCGTGGATTGCACTATCTCTACTTCATTAGCCGAGTAAACTGATTTTCTCGGAATAACACTTTTAACCTGAAGTCTGTCCATATGATTCTGCCGCAGTTGCACGTGACATAATCCATTAGTCCCTGGAAAATCTGTGATAAACGATATCATGGCCTACTTTCATTTAGAGAAGCCACACATGTAGATAACAAAACTAGCAGATCAAAATTTTCCCGTTTTCCCAGGAATGGTTTATACATGAAACTTTTGAATAGAACATGCGGTGTTACTGTACAACGAACTATAACAATAGATTGTTCAGTAACTGCACAAAACTACAAAAGAATTTTAGGAATTTTATGAAACTGACGGGCAGGTTTTCATAGCTTATTAATATTTTTATTTGAGTTGTAAGCTGTTGCTTATTTATTGATCGTGTTATATTACTAACACTGTATTTGGGAAAGCTGCTAAAGTTAGAAAAGCTGAAAAAAACAATATTTCAAGTTATTTTGAGAAATCCTTGTTACTGCCTCTACTGACACAATCTTTGTGTTGGTTCCGCATAAGTGAACATTCGACGAAATAACACAAATGCAATCTAATAGGAGCAGATGGGACAACTTCACTTTCAAGAACCACATATAAAAGCCTTTTCGTTTCAAAATGTGAACAACATGCGGGAGGATATAAGTCATCATAACGGTCGGGGTTATGATCCCGAAAGGTTAGATAGTGGTGTACCTATGTCATACCCGCCCTTCTCATATATCCACAGTCCTGTATAACGGTATTAGGTTCTGACAGGGGGCGTGTCCATCACCATTTATAAGTCAAAACTACAAACTCGAAATGTAACTAAAATTTTTATTATACAACAAAATATCCTTTCTTCCTACATTTTTCTCAGTTTAAGTAACTTAATACCTCGAAGTCAGCACATGTTTTTGTTGGCACTAGAATGTTGAGCTTGATAAGTAGCTTATACCGACCTGCACTATATTTTCCTTTCAATCCCGATCTAGCGAGAAAATGGATCATTGTTGTCCGCAAAATAAGACGCCGAGCATACCTCGAAGATGTTTTCTTTGAGCGTCTGAAAAGCTTTAGCATTCCACATAACTGCTTTGAAATTGCACACAGCTCTAAGCATATCATGCAACATCATTTATTTCTATTAACCAGAAAACGTTCTACACAAATTGCCTAGCGTGTAAATAATTTGAAAACAAATTAAAGGCGAAGTTGGAATAAAAATTCGCGTGCGAGAAAACTAGGAGTATATAATATAAAAGCTTATGAATACGTGGGAGTATAGGTAGTTCTTAGCACGACGGCGTGGATGGAGGCGAGCGCACTTGGCGTGGGCTCAAGACCTCTTCATTCCCCTATGTCTCGCCGGTAAATAATTGCGACTGTACCGCACACCACTCACCTTGACAATTATGTGCACTTTATTTGACGGTGCTCCGACCTGCCTCACCCTTTGTATGAGGCGTATTATAAAACACTTGCGGACAAAAACCTAACTGTGCGAAATGAAATCATCATAATGATACTAGCTCGTAAAGGACCACTTGTGACCGCGCGTATGAAACTGGTTGGTTATAGGTGAATATTACCACCATTAAGAATAGATGTTGTTCCCAGTAATTACTACAGGAATGTGTATTGTTGGTGGGTACTTGACTTAAATCGCTTACTGGATGATTTTACCAGAATGAGAGTGAATTACTTAATCGTTTTGAGGACCGCGAAACAAAATAAAATAAAATGTAAATATGAGTATATTGTTCGCTGCAATGTTTAGGTCTCTTTGTACAAGACGATTCAGATAAATGGGTCAGCACGGCGCTTGAAGGCAATGCTCTACTAACCTGTCACTGCTTGTTTATATGTTTTAACCGTTTTATTTCTTTTTAGGTACCTAATAATTATGAATACTGTGCCGCAATGTATGACCTAGTATGTATTTAGTATTTTTATTCCTATAATATAGTAAATGTAATGACAAGGAAGTAGGTACCTAACTACATCCAAAGTTCAAAACTCCTTTCTTTCGTAGGCGACAAAAAATGCAAAATTGTTCGCAAAACTGTTTCATTTGCTCCGCAAAAGTTGCTCTGAAAACAAATAAAATATAATCTTTCGGCAGAGCCTAATGCGAGCAGTTTTCCAAACAATTACATAAGCACATGCAGGTAAGCGTGGCTGCAGACGATGCCAAGGGACTCGGGCCAACGTACACGTCATCACGTAACCTACCTCCACGGAATACAAATGAAAGGGTGGGCTCAACTGTTTGTATTCAACTTCATCAAAATTGCTGTACTGGGTCCTGTTTAACCTACGACAATTAAATGACGATTGATTAACTTTGACAAAGTTTTGATTAAATGTAATAGTGACTAGGACATTTAGCGTAGCAACATATTTACGTCTTCAATGCTTTTAAAATTACCTATGATCCATCAGGTCAAAATTATTATAGAGAACGCGGAATTTGCATCGACTGTTTTTCACTGGCAGGCTGGCAGGTGTATATACCTACCTACGAGTATATAGGTAATCATTCAGATTAGTTTTGCCGCAGTCGGGTAAAATAAAACAGACCCATTGTTTATGGCTATAAACCAAGACGTATAAAAGAATGCAATTAAAACTGCGAAATTGAAACGTGCAGCAAAACATCTTTTTTTTTATTTTGACGTCAAATTATTCGGAAAACTAGGTGATGTAGTTTTCCTCATGGAAGAATGAAATACAGTCGCGTGCTCAGTAATAAATAAATTGATATAGACTGCGTTGAATTGGCTAAGAAACGTTGTTACACTTATTTTAGGACAACCTGGGGCCGTACTATGACGTGAAAAAAGATCATGGTTCCAGTAAGAGAGAGAAACGGAGCTATATACGACCTATAGCATCATCCTTTTTAGGGTTCCGTACCAAAATGGTAAAAAGGAACCCTTATGGTGCGACTCAGTCTGTCTGTCTGTCCATGTTACAACATGGATTGAAAGGGTGTCTTAAAAATTCAAAGTGGGGCTACTAGGGCATGTGGAGTATCATATGAAAGAGCGCTATTTGCGAATTATCAAACATTTTTTTTTTTAGGCCGCATAGTTTTCGACTTGTGATGAAAAATGTAAAAAAAAATACCGTTCCCCCCCCCCCCCCCCTTATCTCCGAAGTTTGCAAAGAGAAAAATCTGGAATTATTGTATGTGATAGAAGTTTATGTAAAGATTACAGGAAAAATAAAACGATGTCTCTCTATAGCACACTTTTTAAGAAATCGGAACGGAACCCTCGGTGTGTGAGTCCAACTCGCTCTTGACCGGTTTTTGTTCTCTACGCAATCATGATGGATACATGATCTTTTTTCGCGTCATACTGATGGGTCTTACCACAAAAACATAGACACTTTTTTTAACGCGCGTCTAATGTCAGTTTTACGCATGTTTTACGTCAAACTCCTCACATAAATGTCATGTTAAATAGTTGTATAACCTAAACAACTGATAAACACAGTTTTGTGATAATACAAATTAGTAAAACCTATTTGTATTATCACAAAAGTGTGTTTAAAAAATAATAGTAGGCTTTTGTAAAAAATAATAGTAGGCTTTTACACCCTTAATTATAAAAAACTAAAACGCTCTACAAACCTATTTTAGTTCAAATAGTGTTTTGTCTTCTTCTTTCAAACTCAAATCATAATTCGAAAGAAATTGACAAAACACTACGGACTCCTATTTTAACTAAAATAGGCTTGTAGAGCGTTTTAGTTTTTTTATGAATAAGAGGGTTAGTATCTATTACTTACGATCTATCAGTACAATCAAAGTTATCTTGACATATCTACAGTATTCTTTCAACCGATAACACAAAACAATAATCAACACACAGAACTAATCTAACAACTAACAAAAAGAAACACTATTTATCATTGATCGTGTGTACAAAAGAAATATCGCAGTCGACTACCTCTTTCAATGTACGCAAGTTCTGATATTTCTTTTAGCATCCTTCATTACTGCGGAGATACAATCACACATGCTTTGAAGACCCCCTCTCACGACACAATAACGTCTAGACGCATTCATTCTACGTAACATTACATGCGTTCCTGGAAACTATTACCTCCTGTTATGTACTCTAACTAGAACAATATAAACAGCTCGAGGCGGAGGCTACACAAGTACCTGTCTGCATATTCAATAATTAACCCTTTTATTAATTGGTTTGAGATAATTATTAAAAGCTAGGTGTATTTTTAGGGTTCCGTACCTCAAAAGGAAAGAACGGATTTTTTTTTTTGTGGTTGGGAAATCATCAAATGACTTCTCCCGCTCTGGGTGGAGCGGAAAGGCGTGTCAGACTTTTACTGACTAAAACCCACCCGTGTTCCTTCAGTTGCCTACGCCAGTGCCACGGTATCTCTTTCGAACAACCCGCGACCCCGGCGGCATCGGCCCTATCAGATCCCATCATTTGCTGACATCTCTGTGAGGCGCGCGTGGAACACAACGCGCCGTCGACCAGGGCCTGCCGGTCGATTCTGTAAAAATCTTACCGTGAAAACTTAGGTGAAGTGAGTTTGTTTTTGCTAGGAATTGACACTATTGACAGCTCACTCCACGCTCACTTCACCCAAGTTTTCACGGTGAGATGGTTACAGGATCGCGCTGCTGGTCCTTACCGGACGGCGAGCTACCCACTACTCGCCGTCCGCAAGCCCGCGCCTACGGTGGCAGTGAATCGGCTACCGATTCCCGCCGCCCAGGGCGAAGGTATATAGGTATACACTTATGTATATAATACTTAGGTACATATTATAACTAAGAAGTCTCGATGTTTTGGTTTGTCAAAAAAACCGCGTGAAGCCGGGGCGGGTCTCTCGTGATTTATAAATATGAAACCTAAAGAATACGTTATGCTAAATTGTACATTTTATTATCACTATCACAGTCAATTTCTGGAC
The DNA here is from genome assembly GCA_905163495.3 of Cosmia trapezina. NCBI lineage: Eukaryota > Metazoa > Arthropoda > Insecta > Lepidoptera > Noctuidae > Cosmia > Cosmia trapezina. Next base: position 12,462,141 of record LR991030.1, read on the forward strand.
ACTGTACTATCCAATAAAGAGTATAAGGCCGTATCAGGCTGGTCGACGTCATGACAGCGAAGTAATTGGTGGCCATTTTCTATCTATACATGTCATGTAATAAAATCGTAGCGGAGTCAGAACTGTATATTGAATATTTTTAAAAAAAGTAATTTCTCTAGGTCTAGGAACGATTCTAATGCCGAAAATATAGAACTTAGAATTTCTGGCCTGCATGTATGTTCTGTATAGATTCTATTAAAATTTTGCATAGGTATTTCGAAGTCTGGTCAATCTGTAGGCTATAAATTGGCACGCTATTGCTATAGGGATGAGAAATATTGTATTATATTCGTATCCCTCTATAGTTTACCGCAAATGTAAGACAAGCCAAAAATTTGGAATATTGGACATAGTCACAGATTTATCCGTTGAAATGATTATCATCTCGCTATACCTTTATGGAGCTAAACAGTCAATCATAATATAGAATGGCTATTTTGGTCAGCTTTCTACAAAACAATTAACTCAGTGGTTCGACAACTGCTTTGCATACCTGTGGTTGTAGGTACATTCGATTCTCAACCACCTATTGATACTTGGTATTCTTTTTTTTTAGATTTTGTAACTGGCGACATCCTCCGATAATTATGGCGATAGTACGTAGAACGTAAATAGAAAAACATGAAGTTTAGGCAGTTTATATCATCTACGGTTATAGTAAAAATAAATATCTATGTTTACGTGACTGATAAAGGGAAATCCCGTGTGTTAACAATATTCTATTATATTATTTTAGTGATAACTAGTGTTCGTCAGGAATAATCTGTAAGAAAGAATCGCAGTCAGTGTATCAGTGTTGTGACATGCAGGAACGCAGACGTTGATTAAGTTAAAAAAAAAAAAAAACTTCGCAAGTAATGGGAAATTGCTACTGAAGGCTGCGGGTGTCAGTGTCGGCCTCTGGAGCAGCTGCTTCTCACAAGAACAGCTGTATGTCGCTTGCTCTCGCGTCACCAGTCCTGGCTCTATGTATATTTTAGCTTCTGAGACCAAAGGCAAAAGTACAAACAAAGTAAAATGTAAGCAGCTTTTATTTTAGTACTATCTTTTGCCCATGGCTTCACCCACGTGGATGTCTGAAAATATCCCATGGGAACATGCTACAAGGAAATCCTTCCTTATTCCTTGTCTACATTATAAAGGGAACCTCTGAGCAAAATTTCTGCTTTCTTGGCTCAAGCGTTTGGGCTGGGCGTTGATGAACCAGTCAGTCAGTCAAGACTTCTCTTTTTATTTTATAGAACATATTATGATGTCTTACAACTTCCACACGAACGAAGTTGCGGGCAGAAGCTATTCATTAAATAAATTATAAAACAAAATAAAATGTGAAACAAACTGCTTTAAGCAGTCAATGGCCAAACAGGAATACAGCTAATCTTTAAAGAGCTAGTCATGAGTTCAATTATTTGAACGTTTTTGTGCTAAAGCTTGATCTTTTATGTAAAGAATTCTTAATGGTCGGCTTTTAACTGCGACTATTCACTAGTTACATTATTAAATAACTTTTGCCCGCGGCTTCGCCCGCGCGGATGTCTCAAGATAGATATCTTGAGACATCACGGGAACGTAGTATGTAAAACGGCGGTTATAGTTTATACTGTCTGTGTGCCAAACATCCAAATCCATTCAGCCGTTTTTACGTCAATCCGGAACATACATCCAGACAAACACACAAAAATTAAAAAAAAAATATTATCGGTATCAGACTCGTTCCATGTACAGTTTTGACTTCGTTATTATGTATAGTTTATATGGTACGAGTATAACTAACCTGATCTAGAACAGTAAGCCGGCTGAAAAACTAAATACATTACATGTATCCAGCTTCAAAAACATCATTAAAATACTAAAAGCTATTTTAAAATAATTCAACCTCATTTCGATATTCTGTATTATATGCGATAATTAAATTCGACTTTCCTTGACCAGCAGAAATATTTTCCTATTTTCAGATTCCGGAGGAAAGCGGTTTGTAGCAGCAACGATCAGATCTGCTAAAGAAGAACTTCCAACAATGTACGGAATTCTAACTTCGTTAATAACAAAACTAAGTTATTAAAACAAGTTCCTCGAAGATGACCACAGACACTAAGTGATGGTGACTGCTCGTTTACTTCAAAACAGAGTTTCAATTTCACTCGCCTACCTTCGTCAAAGGAAATTCTATTAATCTCGAATTACGGAACTGTCTAACTGAAATTAGACCGAGCCAAGAGTTTTAATGTTGTCTTACCTGCAGAAATTAGATGCAAGCTTGGAGGTTTTCAATTAAATATTGAAAGCAAAGTACACTTAATAAAATTACAATGTGAGGTGAGAAAACTCTGGAACACGAGTAACATTTGATGTGAAGATAGAACTAATAAATGAGTGAGGCACGCACATTAATTAGTTGATGAGATAAGACCTTGAAGGGGAGATAAGGTGGATACCTGAAAGGTATAATTTGAAGCGTCGATGGCGCGGCTGCTCGGCCTACGAGGACCGGCGGCGCGGCGCTCAGTCCGACGTCGGCTGGCGAGGTGTGCGGTCGCGTCGCTGTCCGTCGCGATCCTCTCCCACCCCCTCTGTTGCGATTGCGAAGTGCGCTAACTTTAAAATGTCCCTCAACTCCCGAATGTTGTTACCAGTGAACCGCAAGCTTGAAAGTGACTGATGAAGTTGAACAAAAATTACTGTTACATTTAAACGATCAAACGGTTACCTACCAAACTTTGGATTTCGATTGAATTGTAGTGGTTTTTGAGATGTGATTAATTAATAAGTAGCTATTCGTAAGTATATAACGTTTTAATTGTATGTTTCAGTAATGATATGATTGAAATGTATTATTTACGCACAAGGCGGTTTTTGAATATTTAATTCCGATATTTATAAGCTTCTTGTCATGGAAACTCTTGCTGAAATTTTTCTAATACTACCTATCAGAATAATATATGATTCATGATACATCTTGTGCAGGGAATCGCTTATCGTTTTAATACCTATATTTTATACATTTTTAAGTGGATCTGTTGATCCTCATTCAACTAAAAAAAAAACCGGCCAAGTGCGTGTCGCACCACGCACAATGCAGGGTCCCGTAGCTGTAGTTGAAAATAATTTATACCTAAAACAAACTTAACATTGTAGTTGAAAAACATGTTCTTTCATGCACAGATACACGTCACGGTCAATTCCAATTAACCTTAACTTTAAACCTTAACTGTAAACTTAAGTTTGTAATTCCAAATTAATATTTTTTTATGTGATAAAATTACAAATTAACTGCTTCCTTTATTTGTACTATGACACCTTGCTTCTTGCCAAACTTCATGATTATAGGTCAACGGTAAGTACCCTATAGGTTTTAATTTACTTGCGAGAATCAAAATATGTCGCCTAAATGGCCGTATTTTTTTATTGCGTTGACTTAGAAGCTTGATATTTTTAGAGCTTTAATGGATCATAGATATACGTATTTGATATTAATTTCAACTTGATACCTCCACGCGTTCCTGAGAAAAAGGGTCTTGACAAACTGTCAGACAGACAGACGGACTACGAAGTGATCCTATAAGGGTTCTGTTTTTTTCCTTTCGAGGTACGGAACTCTAAAAAATTATAGTTTCTTAACTTTTACGCACTGAAGAACAAACTATTTACGTGAATAAGAACAGACAAATAATGCATATTCCTAAATCGACTTAATACTTGAGCCTATTCATACAAGAGCATTCAGAGTCAATAGCAAGAAAGCATTTTTAACTCATTGAATTGCGTTACTTCTAGTCTTAGTAACCTCTCTTTTATATTGTACTAGCTGCGCCCCGCAGTTTCACCCGCGTAGACCGGGAAAAAAGTAGCCTATGTGATAATCCAGGGTCTATGCTATCTACATACCAAATTTAACCTAAATCGGTCCAGCCGTTTGAGCATGAAGAAGTAACAAACATACAAACACACACACACACACACACTTACAAACTTTCGCCTTTATAACAGTCCTCCAACGAGAGCCCGAGCTGCATACGAAGTTCGCCGAACTGCGTATGCAGCTGGGGCTTTGTCGGTTGACTGTAAGATGTATAGACTGATATTAGTGTGATTGGAGCTCCTTGTGACGTATCTCATTTTGGGTAAGCAAGGACCCTGCTACTTTTCCGCCGAGCCAAATGCTGTGTTATAGACTGAAGAGTGACTGTCAGCGACAGTTTCCGAGTTTTCAGGACATACTTTTCCGACTTTGTCACTAGGTTCGGAACGCATATATTTATTTTTATAGAGTTTACAATACTTTAGTACTTCAAACTATGCCCCAAAAAATCGTTTTTACGTGTAGGTGAAGTCTTCGGTATTTAAGGTGTCTACAGCCGACGGTAACCTGTTTCTAAAAGGTGCATATTCATACTATAGTCATGATAAAAAAGCTCAGGGTTTCCCTTTAGCTTTTTCTCTGGTATCTATTTCTAGCTCCGTGCCTCGGAAAGAACGTTAAGCTGTTGGTCCCGGCTGTCATTCGTGGATCTTTGTCAATTGCTATGGGTCGTCAGACGCCCGAAAGTCTTACAACCAGTCTTACCATGGGCTATCGTATTACCCAGTAACTGGGTTGTGGAGGTCAGATAGGCAGTCGCTCCATGTAAAATACTGATATTTAGCAGCATCCGGTTAGACTAGAAGCGGACCCCAACATAGTTGGGAAAAGGCTACGCAGATGATGGTGCTGATGATCTATTTCTAGCTATCAAGCGTAGAAGCAGTACCAACGGCGGCTATGTCATGAGCGCAACCCTCAGTATGCGACACTCTAACAGTCGCCTTTGCTCCCTACTAGTAGGGCAACATAAGTCGGTTAACACTGCTACTTTTTGACATCATCTAAATTAACACAAAATAATACGATAACCTGCGTTTTAGCATTTCATTTATTAGATAAGAGTAATTTTCTTTAAAATTTACATCTGTTCCCATTTTAATGAAGTATTTTTCTCAATAATTAAGATTTAGAAAACACAAGTGTTAATCGACTTTTGTTGCTGACTGTATCTTATAACTAAATATACTTGTAATAAAAATGGTATTGGGTTTATTCAAATAGCCTCCAAGATCTTCCAGCGCACATTTTGGCATCCAACCTAGATTTTAAACTGGTTGACTGGCTCATCTTTTCACAACTTGTCACAGTTTTAGCTTTCCTCATACAGCTTGCTCTGACAAGACAGAAGTAGCTGCAGATAGTTAGCGATCCTTCAACGAAGGTTGGGACAGCGGTAAAGGCTTATGTTTTTTTTTTAATGGTGCAGTGGTAGAGGTTTTAAGGCGGTAAATTCTTGAAAATGATCAAAAAGGTGTTTTTTTAAAGCTGTGTATCTCATAAACCGTAAATAATTTTTACAAATAAAAAAATATGATATTTTCAATTCCTTTTCGCATACAGTGATGGAACTCAAAACAGAATGAAACATACTTTAATGCACCAAAAAAATCTTCAAACATACCTCTTAATAATCTTTAACAGCGGTTTATCCCTTCATTAACAATTATAATTATAATTAAAAATATACCATAAAATGTCAAATGCAAAACTGCATCCAGTGATGGATTATTTATTATTAAATAGTTAATTTCTAATTTTATACGATTTTATTTGCACTTTTACGACATAATTCCGGTGCGCGTGAGAGTCTCCTATTTCGCGCGTCAAACTGTCTCAGACATAACGCCATTTCACTTACACACCGAGCTAAACCACGCTTGGATGTAGGGCCTTAACATAGTCCAAGGTATACGCTGTTGGTGTTGGACTATCATAGCACAAAGACAATGCTGGTGCATTGGCCGCCGTATCCTAGGCAGAAGATACCGCATGGCAAGCATACAAAGTTATCATCAAATGGGCCACTAACTTCATCTTTCTAACTGACCGACTCCTTGACCATTCAAGAGTGCCTGTAAATGGTTTAATTGAAATATGTGCTTTGAGTTTGAGTTTGAGTTTTATCTATGAGATAAGCTTGTACCTACCATATTAATATATGACTTAACACTGTACATATATAATAATTATTCCTGTTTTTTTATTATTTCTTGTCTAAAGTTGCAATTATTTGCGTAATTTTAGACGGCTACGAATTGTTACTATAAGTTCTTTTGCTATACTATGTAGTATATCTAAACAACTTACAAAATCAATCTGCCTAGCCTTTTCCCAACTATGTTGGGGTCGGCTTCCAGTCTAACCGGATGCAGCTTAATACCAGTATTTTATATGGAGCGACTGCCTATCTAACCTCCACAACCCAATTACTGGGTAATACGATACCCCTTGGTAAGACTGGTTGTCAGACTTTCGGGCTTGTGACGACCCGTAACGACTGTCAAAGATACACAAATGACAGCCGGGACCAACGGCTTAACGTGCATTCCGAGGCACGGAAGAGTCTCGGAATGTAAAGATGGTCACCCATCCACGGACCAACCCTGGCAAGCGTAGCTTAACATGATGTATTGACCCGTACGGCTGTTATTACTTAGCCACGAGCTCCTCATCTAAACAACTTACAAACATAAAATATTTAATTAAAAACACATTAATGAACACTATATGACAATCTGTTGGATTACTCTATTATGCGTGCGCTACGCCGTAGCACAGCTCGTAGAGTGCTACGAAAATTGAAATTCCTTTCATTTATTAAAATCGTTGAAAGTGTGCCCAAAGTAAATTATTACTTTCCAAAAAAAACTACATTTATGCTTTAGTTTTCATGTTATTACTTATTATACGCATACGAGTATGTGTGTAAAGAATAAGGCCGATTTACCGTCATTATTCTCCACAAAAGTTTTGTTTTTTCTTGTAAATTGGCTATTACGGAGGATTTTCGAATAGTCGACCTATCTTTAGGAAAATAAACAACGTCGCTTCCAAGAAGCTCCAAAAAGAAACGGTCTTTTGATTTTGATACACACAAAAAAACAATACTTATTAGAGGTTCCTGTACCTAAATACGTACATACCCCAATCTGCCTAGCCTTTTCCCAACTATGTTGGGGTCGGCTTCCAGTCCAATCAGATGCAGCTAAATATCAGTAGTTTACATGGAGTGACTGCCTATCTGACCTCCACAACCCAGTATCTGCGGTAATACGATACCTCTTGGTAAGACTGCTTGTCAGACTTTCGGGCTTCTGACGGCCCGTAACGACTGAAAAAGATCCACGAATGACAGCCGAGACCAACGAGGCACGGAGGAGTCTCGTTATGTAAAGATGATCACCTATCCACGGACCAACCCCGGCAAGCGTAGCTTAACCTGATGGATCGACCCATGCGGCTGTTATTACTTAGCCATGAGTACCTCCTTAACCTTAAATACGTAAATACCTCAAAAAAATTAACTATTATGATGTCTTTTGCAGTTGACAAGCTTAGCATTTTCATTTTGGTTTGATTGACTTCAACCCATCTTAAAAGTTTTACGACAAACCTAACATAAAATCTGTTGTCCCTTTTCCTTTATTAATATTTAGCCATTACACCATTGATTGGCTACAAGGTCTTGTTTCGATGAATATAATATTATTTCACTGTCTTTCTCTACCCACATAACATCGCACCAATATTCCTCTAAGGTGGCGAGGAGTTGAGTGGAATACTGGTCTAGTACCCACTGTTACTATAATATGATATTGATCCGCCTTTTGGGGTTAGCTGGTTAAAAATAATGTAAAGGTATACTCGTTTTACAAATAATATAGATTTATCGGTTTTACAACATCTTTTTTTCTGCCAACAGACAGTTTTTTTTTAACCTCCAAAGCAAAGTAATTCTTCTCCTGTTCGGAACAAAAAGTATAGAAGTATCAAATCGTTGGTCATCTTTCACAGGAGCTCTATTATTATTTTAATAAACTAGCTGCGCCCCGCGGTTTCTCCCACATAGATCGAGATAAAAAGTAGCGTATGTGTTAATTCAGGGTATAAGCTATCTACATACCAAATTTCATCCAAATCGGTCCAGCCGTTTGAGCGTGAAGAAGTAACAAACATACAAACACACACACACACTCACAAACTTTCGCCTTTATAACATTAGTGTGTAAGATGTTTTTCTTATTTTGTGCATTTTTTTTTTAAATCTAAATTGCAATAGAGTCGCCCGCTGCTGTTACATGGGTCTTTAAGACAACTGAGGGGCAATTCTCGTATTTTTAACAACGTTCGCAATATCATCTCAAGACTCAATCTGTCAAAAATTGTATAGCGTTTACCTACATTTTTGACATTTGATTGACGCTGGCATGAGATTGTGAACGTTTTTAGGTACGAGAATTGCCCCTCTGGTGAAATGTGGGTGTACCATAAACATCTACATATCGCTTCGGGAACACAAGGCGCCTTGTTTTGTTATGTTCTTCAACCTTCTTTGGGCAGCCATAAGTTCTTACTAAGGGAAATAGTAGGTCAAGGTGTATCATTATAACACGCCTCTCCAGCGTATCGATCCCCATTAATTACTGAAAAAATAAGAAAGAATACGAAATTATAATTACTTAACTTCGACTTAAAAGGAGCTCTTGGCTAAGTAATAACAGCTGCACAAGTTGATCCATTAGGTTAAGCTACGCTTGCCGGGGTTGGTCCGTGGATGGGTGACCATATTTACATACCGATACTCCTCCGTGCCTCGGAAAAGCATGTTAAGCCGTTGGTCCCGTCTGTCGTTCGTGGATCTTTGACAGTCGTTATATACGGGTATGAGAAGCCCTAAAGTGTGACAACCAATCTTACCAAGAAGTACCGATCGTATTACTCAGTTACTGGGTTGTGCAGGTCAGATAGGCAGTCGCTACATGTAAAATTCTGGTATTCAGCTGCATTTGGTTAGACTGAAAGCCGAAACCAACATAGTTGGGAAAAAGCTAGGCAGACTGATTGATAACAAGCTGGATATTAAAAAATATTAATTAATAGCAGTGCTTGAATAATTAAACTTGTTATTACCAACTTCAGGAAAATTGCTCATCATCTTTCCGTACAAAAGTGTGTTGGATTTATTAAATTTTAACATAAAATCTGGACGCCCTTACTAATAAATATATAGAGGAGAAGATTACAGGTTTAAACCCATCGATCTCTGTTAAAGGTTTCATGTTATGGGACCTGACAGAATAGAGCCTCTTGTTTCTGAAGCCAATCAAAAAAGGCCACTTACCATTCTAAGAACTCCAAACCAGGTTGGGCGTGTTTTTCACTTTTTTCATGAAATAACTCTTTCACAATGAAAGACGCTTCGGAAAAACACCATCCTTTTATCCTGATAAAGCTGCATCTAAAAGTTGACTGAGGAAAAGGCACAAAGATATATCACACGCGTTTATACATCTTTATAAATACAAGAAGTCGGTTAATAAATCTGCCTAACTTTTTCCCAACTAAATTGGGGTCGGCTTCCAGTCTAACCAGATGTAGCTGAATACCATTATATTCCATGGAGCGACTGCCCATCTGACCTCCACAACCCAGTTACTGGGCAAGACGATACCCCTTGGTAAGACTGCTTGTCAGACTTTCTGGCGTCTGACGACCTGTAACGACTGTCAAAGATCCACGATTGACAGACAGGACCAACGAGAAGGCTTAACGTGCTTTTCGAGGCACGGAGGTCTCTCGGTATGTAAAGATGCTCACCAACCACGGACCAACACCGGCAAGCGTAGCTTAACCTGATGGATCACCCCGTGTGGCTGTTATTACTTAGCCAAGAATTGGGTTAATAAATAAATGATACCTAAATCTAACGAACATTACAAATGAGCTGAACTTTGCTGCTGAAACACATGCCAAATTTAGTTCATTTGCAATCCACAAAACCGTACATAAACCAAGTGTAGTTAAATTACAAAATCTAGTTCAACTAATTGGATACAAAAACATAGGTCACAACTTGTTTGCGAAATGCTAATTTGAAGCATGTGAACGTGGACAGTAAATGTAAATGTATTTTGTGTGTGTTGAAATACAACCACAAAATGTGGCTCTTTTTGAGTACGTAAGACTTATTAATATGTCATTGTAGTAGATAAGTGGCTCATTAATAGTTTCGAAGAAACGGATTGAACCAATAGCCGTAGCCTATAATGAGTTTTGATTCTCAGAAGCACCAACAGAATGTTGAAAGCACTAAACGATTCATTACATTTTCTTTATGGTTCGATTTTATTTTCTTCAGGGTAAATAAGGTCTCGATTCTTTCCGGGCAAGCTATAACCGAAGCACATTTTGAAGTTTCGTGTAACAGCTTTCATCGCGGTGACTGACAGTCAATTACGTTCGGGCTGGAAGGTTGCGAGATCACAAATACCCTGCGAAAACATCAACTAAGTTGATGTGAAGATAGGAATTTTTGGAGCTGATCAGCCTGTACTTGCACTTCATATTTAACCATATTTTTCACTAGGCTTTGGTTATTATTTTTGTTTTACTGAGCTTTGAGCTCCTCCATTTGTTTAAAAACAACTCTTGTTGACTCAATCAAAATCAAAAAAGACTTATGGCTGAAACAGAAATGTTTATAATCTTAATGGTTCGCTTATCTTGGCGAATCTACACGTTGCTTCAATGGGAATGTTTTTCAGAGTAGCTATTAGTAACTTTTAATCTGAACAGTCACTTATTCGAATAGCAGCAGGTATTTCCAGTCTGCAGGTGCAATATATAGCCTTTCTACTTTCGGTCGCGGTTAGGAGCACCATTGCAAGCCATTTCTCTCAATCTATTTTACGACTTTTGCGGGAAGATTAACAGCTGATATATTTTTCATTCTCAAGCCGATGTGCACAGTTACAGCAATAACATTTTAATTTTTAAGTTTTTTTAGGGTTCCGTACCTCAAAAGGAAAAAACGGAACCCTTATAGGATCACTCGTGTGTCTGTCTGTCTGTCTGTCTGTCTGTCCGTCTGTCCGTCTGTCACAGCCAATTTGCTTCGAATCTAATGGACCGATTAAGTTAAAATTTGGTACACATATGGATTTCTGTGACCCAAACACGTACAGCTAAAGTAAATATATGAATTTTGAATATGAGAGTCACTTTTAGGGGGAAAATAAGAAAATTAAAAAAAAAAGTTTTGTAAACTGTACCGAGTGACATATCAAATGAAAGGGCTTACTATGAGGGTCTCAAATATATTTTTTTTATAATTTTAAAATTTATTGTTTTAAAGTTATTTAAGAAAATAGACGAAAATTGACCATTCCCCCCACCTTATCTCCGAAACTACTGAGCCTTAAATTTTGAAAAAAATATGAAAAATAGTTCTATACCTGTAGATTACAGGAAAACTTATAAGAAGTCTGTGGTCTTAAAATAACATGGTAAATCTATATATATAAAAAAATCAAAGTCCTGACTGAGTCACTGACTAATATACCAACGCACAGCCCAAACCAATAGACCTAGAGACTTGAAATTTTGCACATAGATACCTTATATAGTGTAAACATCCACTAAGGAAGGATTTTTGGAAATTTCATCCCTAAGGGGGTAAAACAGGGGATGAAAGTTTGTATGAAAAATCCTATCCCTTGAGTTAATAGACTTGAAACTTAGCACGAATATTCATCTAAGTAAATTATAAAGTTTATCATTTTTAGTTTTCCTAAACTACCCCCTAAGGAGGGATTGGGGGTGTCAAAGTTTGTATGGGGGAACTTTAACACGCGGTCCGATTAACTCAAAACTCAGTTTTTATACTTGAGACCAAAAATTAAGACTAACGTGTATTAGGGTTTTCCAAAAATCTACCCCTAAGGGGTGAAAAAATTTTATAGCGGAGGATTTTATTGGGGGCTTGATTAACTCTAAAATTGTTGTAAATAATGTTTGAGTCAAGTTATGGAAACATACCAGACGATTTTTGAAATTCTTTAGGTATCTGTGTTCGTGAAAACAGAGATACAGTTTTATATGAAAAATCTTATTAATTTGGTTAATAAACTTGAAACTTAGCACAAATACTTGCATAAGTAAGTAATAATCTTTGTCATTGTTAGTTTTTCAAAACTACGCCTCAAATGTCATTATTTCATCACCGCTGCTCTCAAAACGGTGAAGGAAAACATCGCGAGGAAACCGGCATGTCCTAGAACCAAAAATTCGAAGACATGTGACATCTACCAACCCGCACTGTGCCCGCGTGGTGGATTACGGCCCACTACCTCTCACCGAGAGGAGGCCTGTGTCCCAGCAGTGGGAACATTATAGGCTGATTATGTGTTATGTGGGTTGTCATCGTTTAGAACTCATTGAGTAGAGTACAAACATATTTTTTTTATCTTTTAAAATTAAGAAATAGGGTGCCGTAAAAGTTGTAAATTTTAGACCATTTTTGTACGAGCTCTAGCGCAACAATTCAACAAATTAGGAATTTGAAACTTCTTTATACCATGTAAGTACCATGAATACTGTATTTAATCAACAATACTGAAAACGGCGATTCATAAGGTATTTTGTTTAAACATGGGTGATTTTCTGCAACTGCAAAAAATAACCTTGTAATTCACAGTATCATTATAAAATAAGTAAAAAGTTATCTTTGCGATTGTTAAACATATAATATGGTACGGAACCCTTCGTGCGCGAGTCCGACTCGCACTTGACCGGTTTTTTTTTTTATTATATCTTATGTATGATTAATTAATTAATACTTATACTGACAAAGGCAGTCCAGAAATAAGTTTGTTGTTGTTGAAAACAGTTTTTACTAGCTGTACATAAAATCGAAATGACTGCGCACCTCTCGTTTCCAGATAGTGAAATAAAAACACCCTGTGTAAGTTCTAAGGGTCCCCGAAACGGTCAATTGCAATTTTCAATTTTTACGTGACACTGATACGCAAATAGATCGGCTACCAAGTGCAGTTGACGCGATTGACAATATTACTACAATAGAAATTGATGGCAATAGATCAATTGCGATTGATCGTTTCGGTGACCCCTTGTACTTTTTTTTTTTTTTTTACATTTGAGTATCATTTAATAACATAAGAGTTAGATCTAACAAAACTTTACAGAATATATAAAAAACTAAAACTAAACTTAGAGTAATTGTAACTACTTAGAGCAATTCCTAATAGAAACATCTGCCTTCTTTGACAAATATTTTTCTAGAAGCTTGTTTTCAACCATGCTTATTGGTATTGTATTCTCACAAAACTATTAATTCATTCTCTAAATGACTAATACATCACCAGTAAACCTGAGAAGTTTTTAATTATAAATATTTCCTGTGATTTTGCCTTCATTTGTAATCCTGGTGAGGGATATTCCCTTCGTGGAATATTGAAATGTATACAGGCAGTTTTGTAGGGTTACATCCAGGGGGGCAACCCTTACAACTTTGTTTTTCATAATGTTTTCGAGAAATAAACTTATTTTTGCGGTCAATAAGTACAGTGTACTGAACTATACATGCATAATACTTAAATATTCATTATGCGTGGTCCTACACATTCTTGGCCGATTTTGTTTGTTTCATTCTAACTCATAAGGAGTGTTCATAGTGAGTGTGTATTTTAGTATGATAGAATAATGTATACTCTCTAGATTCTAGAGAGTATACATATACTCCAGTTAAATGTCAATAGAACCTGTGATAGTTTCTAGGTTCTATTGTCATTTAACTGGAGTCTGTTACGGAACCCTAATTGTGCGAGCTCGACTCGCGGTTCCCTAGTTTCGATAAACTTTAAAAACAAAAAGATTTTAGTTTCGACTCCTAAAATCATTGAGCAATTCCCTTTTCCCAACGTGTTCAAGCTCTTGTGTTTTAAAACTTGAAAAAATACTCAAGCGTACCAAAGAAATAAGAAAAGTCAAGTTTATTTTCTTTCGCTTACAAATTCGAATTGTAGATTCAATTTCTTAAGTACATACAGACGTAGATAATGGAACATAAAGCGCTAACACTGGTTGGAGCGCAGATACGTCGCACCTAATATATGGCTGTAAAAGCTCTTAAAGAAATTCTCATATAAAACATTACCGCAAGATAAAAGTGACAAAACGACTTTTGATAAGACCTACGTATTTTATGAGTGAATAATTTGAAAGATCTCACAAATACATACCAGGTGACGCCTAATCTGATTACCGTACTCCGAAATTTCTCAGATTACCATTTAACGTGAAAATCTCTGCGAAAACTTTTGTGCCACTTATTACCGCTTCAAGTGCCTTAAAATAATTTCTCACTTTTTCCGTCGTGGGCACTTCGTTACGGTCTCTTTTATCTTTTAATTTCTTTCCTTACTTCGTTTATTTTTTTATCGTTTTCACATTCCGCTCCCCAGTGCCTAATGCTTCAATTACTGCTCAAAATGGAAATGCAGTACACAAAATTGAAATAGAAAACGTTCGTTCCGATGCGGATAATAACTGAGGAAATTCAACTTGTAAGTGAAGGCTTATTTTTTTATGTTTAGCAAAACACGAATCTTTGCTTTCGTGTTCCGAAGAATCGTTATTGTGAAATCGGAGTTGATGTATCGTTTCTCTTTGCAGTTGTTTAAAGCAATATTTCCATATCTGATAGTAAAACAGATAATATCGCGAATCATAAAAGGTCTTATAGAGGTATGAGGAACAGGGTGTAAAGTTCACTCATGCCCTATTGAAAATGAAGGATCCTCCGACCAGACGGGTGTTGTGTCTGGTGGGCAACTAACCGACGGTTGAAGTCCGGATGTTGTATACATTATGCCAGTCGCGTCTCTGTTTGCGCAATTCAGGATTTGTGTGACGTCAGGTCTTTGATGCGATGCGGCTGAATAAAAACCAGCATCAGGCTCCTGTGCGGTGTTGTACCAGAGCCTTCAAGGTGGAACCATAAGGCATGTAAATATCACCGTAAACAATTTCTTCCTTAAAGTAATATTCCCTTATCTGTTAAACAAAACAACATGTAGATACAGAAACCGTGAGCGAATAGTGCTCCAGATCCGTAGAGCGGATTACTATCCCAAAGAGGTTTCACATTAATCCCGACTTACGCCAGCTATTCGTCTACATTCATTTGATAACAGTGGAACAGAGGGAACCGCAACAGTCCACAGCTGCAATCTAATTTGAAACCCTATTCGAATGCAGCCAGAATTTTCCCTACCGCCAACCCTTGGCTCCACTCCAATCTTTATTTTCTCTACTACCACGAACTTAGATATATTTCTATGACCACGAAGCACCTTCGTAAAGCATAAATAACCAATTTTGCTGTCGATCAAGTTCCCTTTGAGAGTTCGTGTGTAACAACCAAATTATTACTACTCTTAGTAATTCTTGGTGTTCCGTGTATAAGTTGCTAAAATTTAACATCTACAAAAGCAGAGTAGTGCCTGTCTGTCCGTCTGTCACACTCTTTCATTTGGGTAACCTTTTGACGCAGACAGCTAGGTTTAGCTGCGGGAAGTAGTGCCCCAATTACTAACATAAACTTATTTTTTTATTAATCGGCTCATGTTACTCCAGGAAGTGAGATCGTTCCTTTATTGCTGTACAACAAAGAAGCTAAACGTTTTTAAGTTTACATTGACGTAAATCAATGTAAACTTAAAAACGTTTAGTTCAATTATTTGATCGTTCTTTCTATGTTGAAAACACCGAATTAAATAAAAATTAAAAGCGTTTACAAACCGGAAGAATTAGTTAACCAGCTATTCCGGGGCCTTTAATGATAGATCGCCCGGAGTCCTGCCCGCAGGACAAAAATTACTTCTGGAAGTACGCAAATTTAACCGATCACAGTACCTACCGTAATAAATACATCACAAAATTCGAATTTGCACGAAAAAATAGAAGACTTTGGTCTCTTTTACACTGTACATTCAATGGTTAGTAAACACAACTGACCTTCAATCAGCAGGCGATGGAGCATGAGGACTTTAAATAGTTCTTATCCTATAAATAATATGAGATAAATGTGCTCCTATAATAATAATTCGTAATTTATTCAATACAAATACATCTAATATTATCATTAATATTATGAAAGTATTTTATTTTAATACGCACTGACCAAATGTTTAAAACTTCTGACGAATGCTGGCTGGAAGGACCAGACCAAAATTTCATACAAACCGCGAGTCAAACTAGAATTATCTAGTTTGACTCGCGGCAGTCTTCCTGCAGGACGCAAACCCTTTATCCCAGAAGAGCTTCCAGCAGGACAAGTCACCGGGCGGGCCTTTGTCCAGTAGTGAAGTGCGATAGGCTGAGTTCATTGAACTTTAGAAGGTAACAATACAATACAAAACAAAAAACCAACAACACCGCCCACGCCTAAAGAAAAAAAAATGCGTTTATATTGACATTA
This sequence comes from Cosmia trapezina, assembly GCA_905163495.3. NCBI lineage: Eukaryota > Metazoa > Arthropoda > Insecta > Lepidoptera > Noctuidae > Cosmia > Cosmia trapezina. Next base: position 12,478,544 of record LR991030.1, read on the forward strand.
CAGCAATAAAATAGACCTTAAAACTATAGTAAAAAATTGAAAACAATAATTATAATGCAAAAAGGGGCCCAGCTCAGCATATTGTCAGATGACAAAACAAGGTGTACCACCTGAAGGACGCTGATTTTCAGCTGCAACCCACGAGTGCCATACGCTAGATTAATTGTGTAAAGTCTGTAAAGTCTGTTAAGTGCCAGCAGTCTTGAGTGGCTAGCTTGCATCTTCTGTGCTGAGCTTACGCAACGCGTCGTACGTCCAGCCAGTAATAGGACTCGCCCATCAAGGAGCGCTATCCCAAATTAGACGCATTATTAATTTATTACACATAAAACAAAAGGTATTATATTAAAACACGTATACTGAAAGACAAATAATTAAATTATCTTTAAAATGGTGAAAGCTTAATTAAAAGTCCTTTATCATCGCCTTAATAAAATAAGAGAATAAAATTAAAGGTGATAATTAAAAAAACTCATACAAAATCAAATAAAATGTTTTGACATACACGTGCGAGTGTAGTGTCTGCCACTTAGCCCCTTGATAAATTAATCAAACAATGTAAGTACCTACACTGAAAGTATTCATCAAGGCAATCGATGGATTGAGTTTGTACACTATAAAGGAACAAAGCTTTCGCGTGGCCTGTCTGATAAAATTGATTAAATGCAAGCATACTCCATAAATGAACCGACGTTTTTCTAAACTCAGCACGAAAGTAGCACCGAACGACCCTAAGTATTCACGAGCAACCTCGATGAACGGGAAAATAAGACAGACAATATGAAATGACGGAAATTGGATTTATATTCCTTTTAGTTTCTTTTTCGTACACATTGTACAAAAGCTGTCGCTTTTCCTTATAGAAGAAAGCTCTAAGTAGGTACATCTTACAGTATCTATAGGTAAATTGTTATCTGCGTATTCTTATTATATACTGCCACCTAATGCTGCCTACATGTATATTATGTAATATTATCAGACACATTTTCGTTTATTTTAACCAAGAGTCTTGGTTTAAGCTAAACTACCTGATGAAGAGATTTGATTTGATTTTTGTTTGTTTGTTACGCTTTCATGGCTAAACGGCTGAACCGATTTTGATGAAATTTGGTATGGGGATACTTTGAACCCTGGGGAAGGATATAATCTACTTTTTATCGACATACCATGCGGGCGAAACCGCGGGCGGCAGCTAGTTAATGATATAAGCGTATAAAGGAAATCCTTTGAAACAAATTATTATGTGTTATGTATGTATTTGCATGTAATAATATCCAGTTGTATTTCAAAGTGTTTCGTGATAGTAAATAGTGCCCTATAATTTCATTTATGACACAGAGAACGTACATTAGAATACCAAGGTAATAAGTCTGGTACATTGAAATTATTCACACAGTCATTCTAGAAGTTCGTCGTTGGCTGTAAATTTTAAAAATATTCATCCAATTGCACGGCCATCCAATATTTTTAATTTAATAACAAGAAGAAATTACAATTTTTAGTTGCTGTCAGTACGAGCAATGTTGCCAATGTAAATTGATCCTATATTCACATTAGTTTCACAACTATTTTTTGCATGAATGGGGTAACTGATGTACTCGACTATAAACTTCTTTTTTCTTTTATAACAAACTTTAAAAATTAAGTGTTTGTTTGGTTATTTTTTCGCAATTTTTTCTCTAAATTCGTAGACCTAAAGGCATAATTATATACGAGAATTATGTGTGATTTTAACCCCCTTATTCATACAAAACTAAAACGTTCTATAAACCTATTTTAGTTATAGAAGTATTTTGCCTTCTTTTTTCAAAATCAAATCATAATTCGAAAGAAATTGACAGAACACTTCTATAATTAAAATAGGTTTAAGGGCGTTTTAGTTTTTTTTATGAATAAGGGGGTTAGTCTTTAATAATAACTTTCATAATTAGAATCTAGATGCTCGAAGTCTCAGATTAATGTTACATTATATTACATAACATGAGGTCGACTTGAAAAAGTCTACAGTCTGAAATCAAAAGTTCAAAGTTAATTCTAACTAAAACTAGGAACTACGAGCTTAACCTTATTAACACAAACTTACTTCTTACATGATCTCTATTAGCCTGCCCGAGTTAATCAAAAGTCCGGCCATAATTAAAATTTAATAATAAAATACTTACGCCGAATTGGGATGCCTCAACAAACCACGGGAATCATAGCTAAACAATTCTTTTGTACTATTGCGACTACAAAAGATTTACAAGCCGATCTGAGTATTCTGAGTACTCAATAAAGACACAAAGAAAGTACCTATCTAGATTTCTCATCTTGTCGTGAAAATTACAAGTGAGTAGAAAGAACAGAGAACTTGTACGTATAAAATGTTGTCTTTGTCATTGTCTTCAAAAATGCGTTGGTAGGTAAGATGCGTCTTTTTTTATTTTTAAACCCAGATCAAAGGCATTTCGGTCACGTGGTGGTGGTGGTGGGTTGGTGGACTTACCCAGTTTTTTTAAGGCCTATTACAGTTAAGTAATATTGAAAAAGTGTGACTTCTAGTCAAGAGTTTTTGCGTACTTAATTGTTTGAAGCGAAGTTTTATGAAGGAGGTTTTCACAATGAGAAGAAAGTATTTTTAATTGTAATTTCTACTTTTCTACTTTATAGCAATTAAATACACACACGAAACAGTTAATAATTATCTACAAGTTAGTAAGCGTTCTGTGTGATGAGATAAGATAAACGTTGCCAGCCGACTGTGGAGCTCAATCAGGGAAATCACGTAACAACAAGTGCGCTGTGTAGTGATAAGCTAAGTTCAATCATTGCACCACTTAGTCTAGTTCCTACTTTTATGCTGCAAACTTAACTAGTTATAGTCATGATTCAACTGGCAACTCTCAAGATGGGTTGTTTCAATAGTCAAGGTACCTCTATTAAAAGTACCTATACAGTATACCTACGTATTACAGTCTTCTCGCAATGCTCTAACAATTTCCCGGAATTGTATCGAGTCACAAGGAACATATATTCCGCACGCATCCATTAATAAACAACGCTGAAATAAACATGGCATTGTGAAATATAGTATTTCTATACGAAATAAGCTCTTTTATATAATACTAGCTTTTGCCCGCGGCTTCGCCCGCGTGGATGACGGAAAATATCCCATGGGAACGTACATTTGGAAAACATAGGGCCGTCCGATATAACTGTACAAACTCAAATCGCTACGATATATCGTTACCGTGTATAGTAGGCATAAAGCTACCAGTTGGCATGATTTTTTCCGACATCTTCAACAGTCGTCGTCATATTTCAGACAATTTACACAAAACCATAATGAATTACACTGAATCACTCCGTTCATTGGAGAAAACCGTATGAAACTCCGTTCGGTACTTTTTGACATTATCGCATTCAAACAGACAGACTTACGTGGCGGGGGTCTTTGTTAATTACTTAAAGTTTATTATGCCAGTCACGCTCTAATAACAAATAACTTTTGTCCAAGTGTCCACTCGTTCAAATAATTTCCTCGTAAAAACTTCGAATGAAATAAAGACTAAATGTTACCTCAAGATTCGAACTATGACTACATTTCCATAATCCCTTAAATCTCTTAAAAAGAGGTAATTACACAAACATTTGTCAACCCCTATTGTACCCCCTCAAAAACGCTGTACCACATATTTCTTTATTTCCTACCAAAAGCATAGATTTGAATTTTCATATCCCTAACTTAAGAAATGCTGGGTTTCCCATCTTTCATCCCTTATATCACCCCTTGTAGTATTGTTTTTGAAAGTATCCTGTGTCCTTTCCCAAGATGCTATATAAAGCCTTGCCAAATTTTGTCGAAATCTGTGCAGTTTTGTAAATTTTAAAATAAACCCCTATTTTAACCCCTTAGTGGATGATTTTTCAAAAACGCTGAACCGCATATTTCTTTATTTCCTATCAAAACCATACATTTTAATTTTCACATCCCTAACTTAAGACATACTGAGTTTCCCATACAAACTTTCATCCCCTATATCACCCCCTGTACTATTATTTTTGAAAAAAATAGTATCCTATGTGTGTGTGCCCCAGGATGCTATATACAGCCTTGCCAACTTTTGTCGAAATCCGTGCAGTTTTGTAAATTTTAAAATCAACCCCTATTTTACTATATTTTACCCCCTTAGGGGATGATTTTTCAAATACGCTGAACCGCATATTTCTTAATTTCCTATCAAAAGCATACATTTTAATTTTCACATCACTAACTTAAGAAATACTGAGTTTCCCATACAAACTTTCATCCCCTATATAGCCTATGTCCGTCCCCAGGATACCATCTATAGCCTTGCCAAATTTTATCGAAATCCGTTTAGTGGTTTAGGCGTGAAAAGGTAACAGACAGACAGACAGAGTTACTTTCGAATTTATAATATTAGTATGGATTGTATTTCAGATGTATGTCGACTGATTCAGTATGAGCAAACAGGATCCCTGTGTAGTGTGGCTTTCTGGATACGCTCAGTATTCAACCTTTTGCATAGAGTGCGCCTAAATGTAGTCGCTTATTTAGCTTCGAACGTGTAATAAAAAATCAAGGCCTCAATCAAGGCTTTTTATAAACTGGACGTCTTGTCCCGTCAGGGACTTTACATTGGTGACAAGGTGTTACAAATGCCAACAATATGGCCATGCAGCAAAAACTTGCCGAGAGATCGTCACTACGTGTGGTCAGTGTGGTGAAGCAGGCCATTCGATGTCCGAATGCGCGAAGAAAGCCGACCTTCCGAAATGTGCAACTTGCTCACGCTTTAAAAAGCCCAGTAATCACAAGACGGGAGACTCTGAATGCCCTGCTAGGAAAATAGCAGAATACAGATATATTAACTCCATAGATTATGAGGGCACCTAGTGCGTCATACCCAAGGCCAGACTTCCGTATCGCTTGTTGCTGACCCAACAATATACCTGACCAGTGCGCTGTCCTACTTACCATCGATTTGTCGCTGTCTAAGCACATTAACCGACCGCTTCAAAAATCTAATGTAGCCTTACATCAATATTTGTTTCAACCTAATTAATAATACCTACTGCAGATGCAATCATAATCGTGTAACTAAGTGATAGGAACTATTTTCCGTAAATAATATAGCAATTATCTTTATGTTTAAGTAATTATTAGTGTATAAGTAAAAAAAATAATAAATTAAATAACTATGTCACTATTATATTATGTAACTGTTAAATACTGTTAAAAAATTAGTAGTCCAAATAGTAATTCTAAGAACTTTTGCCACCTGTGATACAGGTTTATCCTAGTACAGGCACCATACTTTGTAATACCTACATTATTTCTAAGATTTATACTGTATTTTATTTTACCAATTTTTATTTTTGAATAAATTTTATTATTATTATTATTATTTTTAAAGTATCTTTGACATATCTCGGGACCCTGGGGTCCCGGACTTTTGGAAGGCGTACGAGGGGCCGAAGCCAACTCGCAGAGGCCCCTTAGACAATTTTAAATTATGAGGAGGTACCATCCGACGATTATCCCTGTATACACTATGCAAGTGCACCCAAGGACAACCCCCGGTTGGTGCAGGACTATTGCAGAACATGGAAACAAAACATATTGGGCTATGGGTTTGGGTGGCTGTGGACTGGTTACCTAGAACTATGAAAGGACTATGGCCCCTGCCTGATCAATGCTTTATTATACACGGAAAAAAATGGCAGGGGGTGACTTGCACACTCAATAATGGGCCCCCGAAAACGGTCGCTAGCACATAGTGTCGTAGCGGCAAGGGAGCAACATGTCCTGAGGTGCTTGTGAGGAGTGGAGAGGTATTCCACGGTTCTCAGAACAATCCCAGAGCCCGGAAGATGGTCAAGATCCCTACAAACACTTACTGGAATACTTCCTTCCTCCGAGCACATTGGCTCTTGCGAATCTCCACTCAAGCCAGCCAATAAAGGCAAGAATGAGGTGGGAGCTCTGTTCCCGTCATTGTTCACTCCAGCCGGCCAATAAAGGCAAGCGAGAGGTGAGGAACAAGACTTCTCCCGGGAGATAGGGTCCGTGGGGTCGCTACTGCCCAACAGCTCGCCACATGCTGCCCTGCGGGTTTCTGTATCTCTCTTGGTCTGACTCCTCATCCTAGACCTGTTCCGGCAGAGTAAACTCTACAGGCACAGACCTAGAATTCTTATTATTATTATTATTTAATATCTCGTGATGCCTCGTAATGTATTTTATCTACACCCATGCTATAAATCCTCTATAAAAGTTTCTGAAACAGTTAGCTTATTGCCAGCATTAAAACAACCAGTGTCATAGTAACCATTATATTATCCAAACGGGTGTTATAGTGTTGTACTGAATTTCATTATGCAACTCCTTTGCTTTTTCGATACCTTACTTACTCACGTGGTATCTTTATGAATTTCTATCTCGTCAAAATGTAGGGAACAGCCAATATTTTTTTGGTTTGTTTGTGTGGGCGAAGTGGTGAGTGAGTGATTGGAGTGAGTGAGTGGTGGTGAAGTGAGTGAGTGGTGAATGAGTGGGGTAAGTGAGTGAGTGAGTGAGTGGTGAGTGGCTGAAGTGAGTGAGTGAGTGAGTGGTTGTGAAGTGAGTGAGTAGTGAGTGGGTAAAGTAAGTGAGTGGTGAGTGAGTATGTTGGGTGAAGTGAGTGAAAGTGAGTGAGTGTGGTGAGTGAGTGTGGTGGTGAGTGAGTGATGAGTGAGTGATTTGGGTGAAGTGAGTGTAAGTGAGTGAGTGTGGTGAGTGTGTGAAGTGAGTGTGGTGGTGAGTGAGTGGTGAGTGAGTGATTTGAGTGAAGTGAGTAAGTGAGTGAGTGTGGTGAGTGTGTGAAGTGAGTGTGGTGGTGAGTGAGTGGTTTTCGCGATTTCAGGTTTGGTCACATAGTAAAAGTTGTTCATAATGATGAGTACAATGACCCCTTATTAAAGTATAGTATAGTAGTAGTATATGGTTGTGCGTTTAAATAAAATTCTATTATTACCTACTAGCTTTTGCCCGCGGCTTCGCCCGCGTGGATGTCGGAAAATATCCCATGGGAACGTACATGTGGAAAACATAGGGCCGTCCGATATAACTGTACAAACTCAAATCGCTACGATATATCGTTACCGTGTATAGTAGGCATAAAGCTACCAGTCGGCATGATTTTTTTCGACATCTTCAACAGTCGTCGTCATATTTCAGCCAATTTACACAAAACCATAATGAATTACACTGAATCACTCCGTTCATTGGAGAAAACCGTATAAAAATCCGTTCGGTACTTTTTGACATTATCGCATTCAAACAGACACACTTACGCGGCGGGGGGACTTTGTTAATTACTTAAAATTTATTATGCCAGTCACGCTCTAATAACAAATAACTTTTGTCCGAGTGTCCACTCGTTCAAATAATTTCCTCGTAAAAACTTCGAATGAAATAAAGACTAAATGTTACCTCAAGATTCGAACTATGACTACATTTCCAATCCCTTAAATCTCTTAAAAAGAGGTAGTTACACAAACATTTGTCAACCCCTATTGTACCCCCTCAAAAACGCTGTACCACATATTTCTTTATTTCCTACCAAAAGCATAAATTTGAATTTTCATATCCCTAACTTAAGAAATGCTGGGTTTCCCATCTTTCATCCCTTATATCACCCCTTGTAGTATTGTTTTTGAAAGTATCCTATTTCCTTTCCCAGGATGCTATATAAAGCCTTGCCAAATTTTGTCGAAATCCGTGCAGTTTTGTAAATTTTAAAATCAACCCCTATTTTACGCCCTTAGTGGATGATTTTTCAAAAACGCTGAACAGCATATTTCTTTATTTCCTATCAAAAGCATACATTTTAATTTTCACATCCCTAACTTAAGACATACTGATTTTCCCATATAAACTTTCATCCCCTATATCACCCCCTGTAGTATTATTTTTGAAAAAAATAGTATGCTATGTCCTTCCCCAGGATGCTATTTACAGCCTTGCCAAATTTTGTCGAAATCCGTGCAGTTTTGTAAATTTTAAAATCAACCCCTATTTTACTATATTTTACCCCCTTATGGGATGATTTTTCAAAAACGCTGAACCGCATATTTCTTAATTTCCTATCAAGAGCATACGTTTTAATTTTCACATCCCTAACTTAAGAAATACTGAGTTTCCCATACAAACTTTCATCCCCTATATCACCCCCTGTAAGATTATTTTTGAAAAAAAAAGTAGCCTATGTCCGTCCCCAGGATACCATCTATAGCCTTGCCAAATTTTATCGAAATCCGTTCAGTGGTTTAGGCGTGAAAAGGTAACAGACAGACAGACAGACAGACAGACAGACAGACAGACAGACAGACAGAGTTACTTTCGAATTTATAATATTAGTATGGATACCTACATACTTTGCTTGTACTACATACTCAACAATTAAACTTTCCATGAATGTACATAGAGTTCTTACAACATTGTACAATAACTACCCTGTGGTTTCAGAACCTTTTATAGAAGATTCATGATGGGTGTAGCTAAAGTCAAAAAATAAAAATAAATAGACAAAAAAAATAGTAAATGCAACTGTACATAATTAGGTATTAAAACACTCATGTGATACTAATTCGTGTTTTAATACCCCTTATTATACAACAGTTGCATAAATAACTATAACACACTTATGTCTAAAAATACTACGTATATTATATTACTTAAAAGTTTAATGAAAATGTCCTAGCATTTTCATTAAACTTTTAAGTAATATAATATACGTAGTAACCCTCTATCTAGCTGTTACTTTTATACCCCGCCATCCCCTTTGTGGTTAAATTTTCTAAACCTTTGTATGCATTGAGTCCCGCAAAGCGGGGCTCCGTCGCCTTATTGTTATTGCTTGGAAACGAATTAAGACCCGCCACGTAATCTTCGTAATCTAAGAGTATCGAAGCCACAAATAATTAAGCCCACAAATTTCGATACTTTGGCGATTTTTTTCTCGACATGGCTTTGTTGATTTTGCGGATTTCAAAAATACACTAAAAAGGGTATATTCTAGTAAAAAAATTAGCAACTATAAAAATCGCTGGGTTGGCTGGGTGGTACAGTGCTTCCTTTATTTAACACAAATATATTGTTAAGTAGATAAGATTGAAACTTTATTATTCATAATATTATATACAACACAAATTTTATCACTTTTAATATTTTTGAATGTAATAAAATTACAAATACATAAATAATTTTCGGACTTTTTCCTACATTTTTTCTGTGAGACCAAGGTCTTCTTGCCAAATTTCATGATTCTAGTACCTACAAGGGAACCCTATAGGTTTTGATGTAATAAAATTACAAATAAAGGCTCTTACAGACAGAGGCGATATCGCGGTCGCGCCGCGATATTTCGATATTATATCCGTAGAAAAATATCGCGTCGCGACGCGATATCGCCTCTGTCTGTAAGAGCCTTTAATAATTTTCGGACTTTTTCCTTTATTTGAGCTGTGAGACCAAAGTCTTCTTGCCAAATTTCATGATTCTAGTACCTACAAGGGAACCCTATAGGTTTTGATTTAGTTTTATATTATAGGTTTTGGTTTTCAATGAAATATAGACCTACGTATTTCATATTAATTTCAAATTGATACCTCTACGCGTTCCAGAGAAAAAGGGTCTTGACAGGCAGACAGACGGACAACGAAGTGATCCTATAAGGGTTCCGTTTTTTCCTTTTGAAGTAAGGGACCCTAAAAAACGACTTTCATTGCTGACCGTGCCGTGGCTAGCTAGCTATAGCTTTCAATAATTACAATCAAATAATACCTTGCCTGCAGTGATGGTGTTGGGGCATGGTTGCGCGCGATGGGCGCTGCAGTGGCTGGCGCTGGTGGCATGTGCGCTGGCGGGGGCTCTGGCGCCGGAGAAGGTGGAACCTTGCGCCAGCAGCCCCCTCTGCTCCTGCCGCGTGGCGCACATGTCCTGCATCGCCGTGCCGTTGCACAGGTTCCCAGGTATGGGCAAGCTACCGTGGCTCTAATGACAGGTTACGTTGACTCGGAGTAGGTGATCTTTTCCGTCAGCTGTGCTACAAATATGCCACTGCAAAGGTACTAAAGCAAATATCAGACGCTTTTACTTTTGTTAATTTTTGTCTTTCACTCGAAGAGAAAAGTCTGAACACAAATGAATAAAAAGCGAAAAATTAATACATTAGTGAACCGATCCAACGACGTTAGATTTCGGTATCTTTCACTCGCCTACCTATTGGTCGAATTATGAAATGAAATGATCAGAAGAATGTTCATTCATAAATAATTTTGTCGGTGTGAACGTGGAATTAATCAAAAATTAACCTTCACTGGAGTAAAGCGTCTCATATCGGCTTAAGGTACCAAGTTCTGCAAAAACAGAACAAGGAGGTCAGGATGGGCGCAGACAGTCAGACAGCTGCCTGCTGTGCTGCACTTAGGATATTTTACATTCTCATGAATGCGTCTAGCGTCTTCTCTGGCTAGAAGAAAGACGTCTCCGTGCGTGTCGCATGGCACAGTCGCAGTCAAGAAGACTCAAACCTTAAGCTAGAAAGCACGCTGTATGATAAGCTTATCTGCATCGTCAATATTTAAAAAAAAAATCAGTTTCCAGTAATCATTATAAACCGCAATATTTAAACGAAATCATACAAATTGCGGCTTACAAACTGATTAATGTAGTTTCAAATTAATATATATTTCAATTTATGTGTGGTATATTGATAGACTATTATTATACGTGTTTATAAAAATTCATATTCTTAATTCATGTTATTACCATTACCACATAAATGTTAATACGTAGCTGGCGGGACAATTAAAGCAGCCATTTAGTACTCTTTCCTTTCTTTCTTTACAAAGTTTATTTAATATCAAGCGTTCAATGTAAGGGAGCTTATAAGTTCCAAGTGGGTGCCTTAATTGAAATAGTACGCCATCGTAAGTCCTTAAGTCCGGCTCAAAACTATGTACCCATTTAAACTTCTCTTACAGAATGGCCCCGAATAGAGCTGCAACATCTAGATATAAGCATGTCTAACCTAGAAGTGCTGACAGAGAGCGCGCTGGACGGGTTGAGATTGCAAACATTAGTTTTAGTCGCGAACAAATTACATTACATCGAGATGCACGCATTTAGGTAACTCGTATTTTAATAAAACTTTATAACAACTATTTGGAGAAGTTTAATTAAAATTAAGTCAAGTGAAAAGGAACATTTAATAAAACTCATTCGTTTTCAGTTCCATGGCGGGTACACTAGCATCTTTAGACCTCGGTTACAACGAATTCACTGAAATACCGCAGCAGGGCTTAAAAGATTTAAAAGTTTTAAACTGGTTGAATCTGCAGAAGTAAGCACAAGTTTGGAAACTAAATTCTATTAAACTTTTACCCGGAGAGTTGATTAATTTTATTAATATATTTTCGCTTTTGTTTTAGCAACAATATAGTGTATATTGGACCTGAAGTTAAATGGCATCACTTGGAAGAAACGCTGACGAGTTTGTCTCTGAGCAACAACCAAGTAACGCACCTGAAGTCACAGGCTCTGACGTCACTATACCACCTGCTGCAGCTGGACCTGGAGGGCAACCACCTCCGCACCGTCAGCGCCGACTCCCTGCCCGCTTCCTTGACACTCCTGAAGCTATCCAACAACTTCATCCATGAACTATCCTGTGATTTACTTTATAGTCTACCTAGGTTACAATCTGTACATATACGACATAATTTTATTACCTTCACGGACAATTACGTTTGTCCAACTAATAAGAGTAAAAAAATTGAAAAATTAGATTTGAGTAATAACAAAATTAACGATATTTCCCAAATACTTCTCTTTCGGGAAGTTCAAATTAGGCAAATTATATTAGACCTTAATGAATTAACGACGATCCCAAAGTTGGGTTTTGTCAATAATAGGATAGAAAGATTGTCGGTGTCGTACAACATGTTGAGTTCCATTAGCCGAGATCTATTTTTGTCTTTGAAAAACTCGCTGGAGCATCTGGAAGTGGAGCACAACAGATTGTTCCACTTGCCAGATAGCCTGGCGCAGCTCGTGCGGCTGCGTCATTTATCATTAGCTTACAACCAGCTGGAGGAGTCGCCGGCGCTCCCCGGCCGGATCCAGACGCTCTCGCTCGCCGGCAACTTTTTAACTTCAATACCCTCTGCACTTCAAACGCTCGAACCCGGTTCTATTCGTTATCTCGACTTAAGCTACAACAGGATATCTAATTTATTACCAAACGAATTCCTAGACTGGTCCACTTCTCTCGGGAATATCAACTTGAGAGGTAACAGGATTGCGCAGATTTATAAGAACGTTTTTCCGGCAAGCATGTCATTGAAAGAGATACATCTAAGTTTTAACGACTTGTACTACGTGCATCCACAATCTTTTGCGAACGTGACTAGGTCGCTTCGTATCCTGGAATCGTCTTCTACGCTCTTTAGTGGCTATTTTCCATTTGAAATCGAAGAAGGCTTAGAGAATATCAGTTGGCTATCCTTCGATAACAACGATTTTCACATCCTCAAGCTGTCCGATGTGGTTGTGTTTCCGTTTCTAAAATATTTGAATTTGGATTACAATAGAATTGTAGATATCGTCATAAGTGACGACTATCGTAATGAATCACTATACCTGAGCAACTTGAGGCTCGCCTATAATTTTTTGCATTCGCTGCACAGCAGAAGTTTCATTTACATGCCAGAGTTAAGAAACTTGGATTTATCTTATAACAGAATCAACAACTTAACTAAGCACACTTTCACAAACTTACCAAACTTGAGATATTTATCTCTTGCGGGTAACATAATCGATTCGATGGAAGCCGAGACGTTCGCTAATTTACCAAAACTGCAAATATTGGAACTCCAGGGAAACAACTTTACGTATTTATCACTGAACTCGTTTCATAACGTATCTAATATAGACGTAACGTTCACGTTGAACGTTAGCAGAAACCACATCAAGTTCGTGGATGGTGAATCCGCAATATCGGTTAACATATTCGACGGTTCTTATAATGATCTCTATGAAGTGCCAAATAACTTTTTTGTTGCGGTCGCGTTCTCTATACGACAGATTATTTTAGCTCATAATAAAATTATTCATATATCAAATGAAGCTTTTGGCGATGCAAAATACTTAGAAATACTAGATTTGCATAAAAATAATATCAATAATATTAAGAGAAAGTCATTTACTGATCTGATATCTCTACAAATATTGGATCTGTCATTCAATATTATTTCTCAATTATCTGTAGAACAATTCTATAATTTGAACAAACTTAGATATTTGAAACTGGACCATAATAATTTAAGGCTGTTGCCAAGAGACGTGTTTAAGAACACCATCGTGGAGCATTTAGACCTGAGCTACAACGACATGTCGCTGTTCCCGGGCACGGCGCTGTCGCAGATCGGGTTCACTCTGCGCTACCTCGACATGTCGAACAATCGCATCGAGTACTTAGACAGTAACATATTCCGCAGCACACAGTTTCTGTTGAGTCTCAATTTGGGTCACAATCTATTAACAGTGTTATCAGATAACACCTTTTCGAGCCTCGGCGGACTACGCGAACTGGACCTGAGCTTTAATTCCATAAAGGCAAACTTCAAGGAGCTGTTTCATAACCTTCCCAACTTGAGGCATTTGAATCTTGCAAATGTAAGCTTAAAGTCAGTGCCTTATCTACCTTTGACAAACTTAACTAGCCTCAATTTGACTTCAAATTATATTAACAGTTTTAAGGAGACTGATGTGAAACGACTAGCGAGTCTTCGCCATTTAGATCTTAGTAGTAATCGTCTTACCTCTTTAGTGCCAAAGATGTGGTTCCATTTCAATAATTTAAATGTCCTCGACTTGTCGTACAACCCTATTGTAAGAATCACGCCAAATAGTTTCAAATGGTTGAGCAGTTTGTCTCATTTGAATTTAAATGGGCTTAAATACTTAGACATAGTTGACCAGGATTCCTTCCGTCCCTTGATATCACTTCGGTCCCTGCATATTCAGTCGTGGTCTACTATTAATCATTCCACGTTCCGAATTTCCAACATCACTTCTTCCCTGTCCTCCCTGTATAAATTAGTAATACATTGGACTGACGAAATCATGGATAATCAATTACACGGGATCGATGCGAGGAACATTCGGTACTTAGAAATCCGAGGATCAAATCTGAAAAGAATATCTGACGATGCTTTTAAGCCGTTCGAGAATAGTCAGGAGATATTTATAAGGATCACAATGACTTCCTTAACAAAATTGCCGACAGCTTTTATGCGACATTTGGGACAAGTTCCGCAACTCGGGATCGACTTGAGCTACAATCAACTTACCACACTAAATCCAGCAATTTTCTATCCAAACTTCACTAGTTGGAGCCACGTCGCGACCAAGTTATTGTCAGGTACGTCATATTCACTTTGGTGTATATTTTATGATGACCGACATCAAAACCCACACAATAGTTGGGCAGCCGAGCCGGCTGCAACGTATGAAAAAGATAAAGTTTTAATTTCATGGTAGATGATTTTATTTTACCCTACTATCCGGAGCTCAGCTTAACGAAGTTGAAAACCTGCATTTTTTACGATCGTTTACATTTTTTTAAAGTCAAACTTAGTTCTGCGCTATACCACTCGCAGTAAAAAAACTAGCAAGTAACGTCAGATTTGAGTCATTCTGTCTTCAAACCTCATTTAATTAAACCCTCAAATTACACAATCCACCTGTAGTTAAACCACTTAACCTCTTTTGGAAACAATTTCAATATTTAATAAGCTTATAATTAACGCTGCAATATCTCTAAAACGAGTTCGTTAGTTCATTAAAAATGTACAGTGGTGCGAGTGAACCCCAAGCAAATGCTAGTATTTTATTAAAATTTACTAAGCCTCTCACCACGCAGAATGAGGCGGGCAACTCTTCTTAATGAGTTTTAATTCTTAATACACCACTCGAAACTTTTCTAGTCGAGTTAAATCGTCTGGTGGGATGTATTAATAAGTTGCGTGAATTATTTGTTAGGAGGGCTGATTCTGACGGGGAACCCGCTGCGCTGCGAGTGCGAGCTGGCGTGGGTGGGCGCGTGGCTGCGGCGCTGGCTGCAAGAGAACGACGCGGGCGCCGAGCTGCGGCGCGCCGTGCGCAGCGGCACGTGCAAGGACGCGGCGGCGCGGCGCGTGCCGCTGCTGACGCTGCGCGCCGACGAGGCCGAGTGCCACGCCAGCGCGCTCTCCAGCGACGCGCAGCCACACTGCACCACTGTGTACACGCTCGCGCTCGCCATGTCGACCATGCTGCTCAGATGATGTCTATTACACCTTTAACTGCGCTAGTTAATAAATGTAAATATGTTTCATCATCACCAAATCTAATGTTTGCAAGCAGAATAGATACATTTTATACACGGTACAATTAATGATTTTTGTAGGTACATGAACGTGTATACATAGGAGGCGAGAGTAATTTTAATGCCTATTTATAATATTTATATGTGTAAGGTAGATAGTTCTAAGGTCGATTAAGTTTTATAGATAATTGTAATCAATATTGTATTGACACAATAGATTGCTCACTAAATGCGACCATTTTGAAACAAAATAAATGTAATTTAGTAGTTCCGTAATGTTTTTTGTCATTATTATAAAAAATCGAAGTATATACGTAACCTAAATACGTTAAACGTATCTACCCTACTGCGGCCACAAATTGTTATTCATTTGTAAATTTCCTTTATACTCGTGTAAATATGTACAAAAGTAAATATTTTTACATATTAACATTGTTTTATTCTATTTCCCAAAGGCGCCCTAAACAGCAATCGTAGGAATCCAGTCATAGATGTTTCATCTCGTTTTAAAATCCCACAATGTTTCGTTGATTACAAGCGTGGCTTTGTGATTTCAGCTGTGGCCACCTAACCCACTTACATTATAATTTTCATTGTGATTTCGCCACCAGTAACCAAAACATTTTACTAATCCCCGTACTAAGCTCAAAGCAAATTGCTTACTTTGTACGAGTTGATTGTTGTAGATACTGAATCCTGAATCCAAATTATTTGATACACGTAGCAATTTTAAATTAAAAGTATCCACGAGGAGGTCGTGGGCAAGTAATAACAGCCGCACGGGTCTATTGATCTGGTTAAGCTCCTCTTGCCGGGGATGGTACGTGGATGGGTGACCATCTTTACATACCGAGTCCCCTCCGTGTCTGGGAAAGCACGTTAAGCCGTTGGTCCCAGCTGTCATTCGTGGATCTTTGACAGTCGTTACGGGTCTTCAGAAGCCCGAAAGTCTGACAAGCAATTTTACCAAGGGGTATCGTATTACCCAGTTACTGGGCTGTACAGGTCAGAGGAGCTGCATTTGAAAGTGGTCTAACATGAAATGCGGTTCAACTGTTGTACATGTAAATAAAATGGCGAAGGATTAGCGGTGCGATCGGAATAAATCAAAACGTTGCCAATGAATACATTTAATTTCCGAGCTGGCTTTGATTCGGTATCGATTCGCGGCTATTTTGGTTGTTGCTAATGCGCTGGAATTAATTTAATTGATCTGGATTGCTACGGTTAGTTATTTATTTGAATTCATGATAAGTTATTAGCTTTAACTTATTTAGATAACGTAAGTCAATAAGAAGTTTAACAGGCTGTTTTTGGGGAAAACTTTACGTAAGTATGTGGAAGGCCGAAATCGATATGAATAAAACTCCATCGGCTTTGGCTAGGCGGCACAAAAGAAAGACTTTCGAAAAAGTCGCAAATAAATACCTACGCCATGAAACAACAGTAAAGTAAGTGTACCAATCAAGTCAGGCAGCAAAATAAGTAGAACTGAAACAACACACATTTGACACATTTCGTACCGCAGCGCGAAATAGCTATTTCAGGAGCTAACCAAAATAATACATTCTAGTGTCAATTACAACTGTCCCAGCATTGCAGAGAACAGCATAATTCAATAGAAACCTCTGTGGAAGTTACAAAGAATAAATTCGTATCTAAAGACACATATTATTCTGCAGAAAGGCGTCTCGCAGCGAACATAAATCTGCCCACTCGACTCTTACGTAGATAATAGTGAATAGTGGAGCGAGAGAGCTCAGAGCCAGTACAACGTGAAGATAGATGTAGTAAATCATTGTTGCGATGTTTGCAATTAACTTGCTACTGTACTCGCCCGCTGTCGCTCTTGACTGGAGGCTAGTAACCACTCTACACGTGTTACTTACTAACCAGACGGATCGGTACAAGCTAGCCGCTGCACATTTGGTTATGCGTGTGTGGGAGGAAGTTAATCGTTACACCACTGCTTAAGAATACATGCTGTACAATGCAGGAAGACTTAAATGTATAATAAACTTTTATTTTGTTTAATGACAAATAGAAAATCATCATCTGCCTAGCCTTTTTCCAAATTTCTTGAGGTCGGCTTCCAGTCTAACCGGATGCAGCTGAATACCAGTATTTTACAAGGAGCGACTGCCTATCTGACCTCTCCTGACGACCCGTAACGACTGTCAAAGATCCACGAATGACAGCCGGGACCAACGGGTTAACGTGCTTTCCGAGACACGGAGGGGTCTTGGTACGTAAAGATGATCACCCATCCACGGACCAACCGCAGCAAGCATAGCTGATCTATTGACCCGTGCGGCTGTTATTACTTAGCCACAAGCCCTATGACAAATAGACTAAAGATGAAAAAATCGATACAAACTGATCAGACTAATAACTTTACAAATCTAATGAGGCTTACGTAAGCATAAAAAACCGGCACAATGAAAGATTCCGTACTTGGGATGAATTTATCCCAAGAACAAACTTAACATTACCTATACCTTTTCTTACTCAGGTATTTTCAAAACTTTCAACTGCAAACATTGTAAGAATCAATCACTATGATTTATAATTCTACTCTTGGTAGAATTTCTAGTACATAAAGCACAGGAATAAGTGAACCGCAATAACACAGCCGTTACTGAACGGAAAAATCAAATAAAACTTATCAATATTGAAAACGTTGATGAATATTGATGACCAATCTGAAATGGGTGAACGACTTTTTGTTAATGTTGATTCCACTGTTAGTTTTACAATGAAATACTCAAAACCTATTTGAATATATTACGTTAAATGTATTTACTAACAGATTGATTCAAAAATTTAGGGCAGGCAAAATTGATGGTCATAACGATGTTAGTAGTAAATGTCGGAAATCGTAAGTTTTCATATTGACGTCTACAAAGAACAAAGCATTCCCGTTTGAGCACCGATTTTTGGAGCACCGAAGGTATTCCCATCTGAGCACCAATCAATATTTTAACGTGGTGCTGAAAAGAGAATAATAAAAAATATTCAACTTTATTCCCTTTTGAGCATCTGCAGTAGCTTCTGTGATGGGGTGTTTAATAAAACATATCGATACAAATTGGTAGTACTTTTGAATACCATGGGATACCACGAGGGCATTGACCTTGACCTCAGGGTCATTCACCTCAAGTTCAATGAATTTTGACCTTGACCTCAAGGTCAATGACTCTATGATGAAATACCTTCGGTGCTCAAAAAATAGGTGCTCAAACGGGAATGCTTCCACAGAACGTTGTCAGAACATTCAGGACACTAAAATAACGACAGATTTGAACTAATCCTGCAGCTATAAATACATTAAACTTATATTGGTCCCTGATGGCCTGTCTGGAATATTAAACGTATAAATAAAACTTTTAAAGACGTCTACACTAACTCTACTACTACGTCTCGGTACGTACCCGTGCACACTTAGCCCAAGTAGGTACTTTCAAAGACAAGAAACCGCCAAAATAACATGAAAAGGTAATTTTCTATAACTTGTATCATTTACTTAATTAAAACCACATAAGTGCCATCGGGTAACGACACGGGAACATGCTTTTAACATTATCTATACCTATTGGGGGTGCTATAGAAGAACGCAATTAGACTGTTGGGACACATTTTGTCATAAATGAAGCATAAAATGTAGGTATAGACATGGAAAAATAATCATATTGAAAGCCCGTTCGTTCGTTCTACGACTCTCCTGAGCTATTGAAAGTAAGGATACAACAACCGAATAGTGTGTCAGGCCTTCTGTTCTGTTGTTTTTTTATAAATATCAATTTTTAACTATTAATATTCGGCGGTAACTGATATTGTGATACACATACTCTTTCCTGCTCATATTATATATCTGAATCTTGGTAAGTAATTAAATTATTTTATAGTAATTCTAGCTGCGCCCCGCGGTTTCACCCACGTAGACCGGGATAAAAAGTAGCCTATGTGTTAATCCAGGGTGTACGCTATCTAAATGCCAAATTTCACCCAAATTGGTTCAACCGTCTGAGCGTCAAGAAATTACAAACATACAAACACTCACACACAAACTTTCGCCTTTATAATATTAGTGTGATGTCCAAAGCTACTGTTATAAAGTGTTTTACTAATAAATAAATAAATATTCTTGGACATTTCACACAACGCCATCTAGTCCCAAGCTAAGCAACCTAATGCTTGTGTTATGGTACTAATAGCTATACCTATTTACTTAAATGTTAAAGTAGCGGGTGCAAATCTCAACAAATTAAACAAAGTGTTAACATTGCAAAAGTATAATTTGTTTGTAAACTCAGCTCAAAGGTCTTTAATTTGCTACTTTTGCAAAGGGGCAGTGTCTCTCAAGGGGCCAAATAAGAAAATTTTAAGTGTCAAAACACAGAATTTAATTTGTCAAAAGTCTAATTTGGTATACTAGGTACGTACAAACGTCGTCCTCCAACGTCTTTGTGTACGATAAAAGCTAAGATATTTATATTAACGAAGTTAACTCTCGCAGTTGGCATTCATTAGCTGCACAGATGTACATATGTCATATTCGCAATTAGAGGGTGTGATATATCTCGCCGGTGACAGAAGCTCAGGAGCCCACCTCTCATACGCAACGATTAAACCGGCGCACATTCCTAAGAGATTCGGCAAGCCGATCCGCTCTGCCTCGCCTCGCCGCCATATATCGACATTCCTACAGAGATTTGGCGAGCCAATCAGCACTGCCTCGGCTCGCTTGGCCCGCGCCTCACCGCCTCACCGACATTACTACAGAGATTCGGCGAGCTGACCCGCACTGCCTCGCCTCGCTCGGCCCGCGCCTCGCCGCCATATCGACATTCTTAAAGAGATTCAGCGAGCCGATCCACACTGCCTCGCCTCGCTCGGCCCGCCCCTCGCCGCCACATTGACATGCCTACACTCCTCACGCTCCACACAATTTATGACCTCAACTTACAAACGGAACAGCTTCGGAAAACTGCAAAAATAACTTCACCGCTCAAACATAATAGATATTCTTAACAAAAGAAGTATTTCACTGAAAATGTATTGAAATGTACTCAAACTTTGCGGAATATACAAGAATTTGTTAAACATTCAAGAAGCCAAATCAAAGTAAATTCTCCTTTTGACAAAAACGTTTCAGTGGAGACGCGGGCGGTGACCCGAAAATTCGATCGCACCTCATACAAACACCACTCTCAAATGTCTTCCGTATTTGTTTATTTATTTAGTTACCTCGAATATAGCGTACTCAATTTTGTATACTAAAGGTTTAATTTATCCACATATTTAAAAGACAATAGTATTTAATCTAAGTACCTCTTATATGGTGACAAATGTTGATTAAAATAACGGGATGTATTTAAAGTAATTCTATGAGTACATAATGTGATGACTGTTAAAACAAGCCACAAAAGTCAAACACGACAAAATAGAAACTATAGGAACAGATGCTAGCAACTAGCTAGATTAGCAGAACACAATCTGACTGGTTAGTCAGATTGTGTTCTGCTAATCCGATATAATTCATTAACCGACTTCAAAAAAGGAGCAGGTTCTCAATTCGGATGTTTACTTTTTTAGGGTTCCGTACCTCAAAAGGAAAAAACGGAACCCTTATAGGATCACTCGTGTGTCTGTCTGTCTGTCTGTCTGTCTGTCCGTCTGTCCGTCTGTCACAGCCAATTTGCTCCGAATCTAATGGACCGATTAAGTTAAAATTTGGTACACCTATGGATTTCTGTGACCCAAACACGTACAGCTAAAGTAAATATATGAATTTTGAATATGAGAGTCACTTTTAGGGGGAAAATAAGAAAATTAAAAAAAAAAGTTTTGTAAACTGTACCGAGTGACATATCAAATGAAAGAACTTACTATGAGGGTCTCAAATATATTTTTTTTATAATTTTAAAATTTATTGTTTTAAAGTTATAAAGTTTTAAAGTTATAAAGTTAAGAAAATAGACGAAAATTGACCATTCCCCCCCCCCTTATCTCCGAAATTACTGAGCCTAAAATTTTGAAAAAAATATAAAAAGTAGTTCTATACCTGTAGATTACAGGAAAACCTATAAGAAGTCTGTGGTCTTAAAATAACATGGTAAATCTATATAATATAAAAAAATCAAAGTCCTGACTGAGTCACTGACTAATATACCAACGCACAGCCCAAACCAATAGACCTAGAGACTTGAAATTTTGCACATAGATACCTTATATAGTGTAAACATCCACTAAGGAAGGATTTTTGGAAATTTCATCCCTAAGGGGGTAAAACAGGGGATGAAAGTTTGTATGAAAAATCCTATCCCTTGAGTTAATAGACTTGAAACTTAGCACGAATATTCATCTAAGTAAATTATAAAGTTTATCATTTTTAGTTTTCCTAAACTACCCCCTAAGGAGGGATTGGGGGTGTCAAAGTTTGTATGGGGGAACTTTAACACGCGTTCCGATTAACTCAAAACTCAGTTTTTATACTTGAGACCAAAAATTAAGACTAACGTGTATTAGGGTTTTCCAAAAATCTACCCCTAAGGGGTGAAAAAAATTTATAGCGAAGGATTTTATTGGGGGCTTGATTAACTCTAAAATTGTTGTAAATAATGTTTGAGTCAAGTTATGGAAACATACCAGACGATTTTTCAAATTCTTTAGGTATCTGTGTTCGTGAAAACAGAGATACAGTTTTATATGAAAAATCTTATTAATTTGGTTAATGAACTTGAAACTTAGCACAAATACTTGAATAATAAGTAAGTAATAATCTTTGTCATTATTAGTTTTTCAAAACTACGCCTCAAATGTCATTATTTCATCACCGCTGCTCTCAAAACGGTGAAGGAAAACATCGCGAGGAAACCGGCATGTCCTAGAACCAAAAATTCGAAGACATGTGACATGTACCAACCCGCACTGTGCCCGCGTGGTGGATTACGGCCCACTCCCTCTCACCGAGAGGAGGCCTGTGTCCCAGCAGTGGGAACATTATAGGCTGATTACGTGTTATGTGGGGTGTCATCGTTTAGAACTCATTGAGTAGAGTACAAACATATTTTTTTTTATCTTTTAAAATTAAGAAATAGGGGGCCGTAAAAGTTGTAAATTTTAGACCATTTTTGTACGAGCTCTAGCGCAACAATTCAACAAATTAGGAATTTGAAACTTCTTTATACCATGTAAGTACCATGAATACTGTATTTAATCAACAATACTGAAAACGGCGATTCATAAGGTATTTTGTTTAAACATGGGTGATTTTCTGCAACTGCAAAAAATAACCTTGTAAGGCCGCGTTTCCACTGACGCGGAGCGGGGCGGAGCGGAGCGGAGACGTGCAGGAATCGTCCAATTACAGACGAGACAAGAGACGCGATGAGGATTTCAACCATTATGATTGGTCGATTCCTGCACGTCTCCGCTCCGCTCCGCCCAGCTCCGCGTCAGTGGAAACGCACCCTAATTCACAGTATCATTATAAAATAAGTAAAAAGTTATCTTTGCGATTGTTAAACATATAATATGGTACGGAACCCTTCGTGCGCGAGTCCGACTCGCACTTGACCGGTTTTTTTTATGTATGTTCGGGTATAACTCCGTCATAGGTATAGACGGATTTGCAAAATTATTTTTTTGTTTGAAACCGTATGCTCTCGAGGTGACAATGGGACCACCCATTGTCACCGAGTCAGAATCTGATGAGGGGGACCCATGGAAATCGAGGGAAACCCTCAAATTTTATAGGCATACCTATAGCGATTTGGGTATTTTTTTACTCGTGCATTTGCTCACGAAAAGTACCATTTGGTGGAACTGATGATGAAGACCAGAGATACCATCGGAACTACTCAATTATACCTAAATATAGTTGAGTACATTTCACGGGTTGCGATTTGGTTACTGTAATATGGTTGCTAAGCAATTTATGCTCGTCACAATGCATCTCGTGATGGTGAGTCTACTATCAGCTCTAATTCTCTACTAGAACTCCTCAACATTTAAAGTCCCTGCATCGGGAAAAGCAATATTTTGTAAAAGGTGATGAGCAGTTGACATTAGGCTATTGTAACTTAGATAAATTACAAACTGACCCACTAAAAAGTGAGAAATAAAAACTTTTTTACAAAAAAAAACCAGCGGCTTCCAAAAAAAATACTACAAAGTAAAAAATAACTTTAATTTCGGAATTTGGTGGCAAAAAACTAAATACAGATCCAAAGACACCGACTTCCGAAATTAAAGTTATTTTTCACTTTGTACCTAGTGTTTTTTTTTTTTGTAAAAAACGTTTTTATTTTATCCTCCAAGTGCTATAATCATAACGCACATAACATTTAAATCCGTTCGACGTGAAATTTTGCCCAACATTTACAAGCCAGTGCGTCCAGCATGGAACGGAAAATTAGTACCGGTGCTTTGCGTATTATTTATTATTGAACGGGTCACTGCGGTTGATACTCCATCAATTTTCACATTGTGCTACTGCCATTCAAGGACTTCAGTAACCAAGCTGTAGGTCACTCACTGTTGCTCCTCTAATGTATGTAAATTGTTGAGAATTTATAGTTATACTATGTTATAATGTAGGTGTGTAAAGGCATTTTGCGCGTGCGTGCGAAGGCACTGAAGTCCCGCAGGAGATGGAACTCGGCTGGCACGCTACAATTACATTCCACATACGCTCCCAGAATCGGCAACAAAGGTAACTCCTAGGGAGAAACGACTGTTATTCAATTTAATACCCTTAGAGAACATTAATATACCATGTTTGCTTTATTTATTTTGATGACTCGACATTTTTATAATGTTCCTAACTAAAGCTCTCACTAAGCCGGTAAAAGAAACAATAGAAATTTCTGCTATGAATAGCAAGTGCAAATCATATACTACATTAAATCCGTTTTGAATTCATTCATTTCAATTCTGACGAATTTTAATCACTAACGGTATTTGTTACTTTACAATTTACATACATAGAGAGGATTTAAGTACAATATTCACCCTTCTCTCACAATGAGCATACTTTTCACTTAAAATTTTACTTGAGCGAAATCCAGAGCTAATTCTACACCCAAGAAATCCTTAAATTATTTGCATAGTTTATTCAAAAGTCGGCCTAAATTACTTTTTCTTCTCAAAAATACTAAGCGACAAATTGGAAGGGATCGCAAGTCGTTCCGTAATGTTTATAGTTCAAGCAAATTATGTTATAAACGGCAATATCGAGGGGCGCACTAGTTAAACACTCGGAACCTAATCGTTTCGATTCCAATAAAGAAATGCGAATTGAAACTTGAAAGAAGGATAGTCTCGGGGCCCGAATGTAATTGTCCGTGCTCGAAGCAAACGACTTCTTTTGCTTATTGCCTTCGAGGGTTTCTTGCAATTCTCTTAATGTTATTCTCTGACAACTGAATTGTATGACAGTAGAACAAGGGAAAGGTAATATTGAATGAATTGAGAAAATGTTATTCTTGAGGAAGATACTTTAAAAGCTATTTATACTGAAATATAGTTCAATCATGAGAATACACAGACTCCACATTTACATAGCAGATAACAGTAACGTATGTCAGACCTACAGCAACAAACAGCTATAACCAACCGTGTGTTGAGTATCGAAAAACGCTCAACACAAATGGCAATATCATCGCAACTCAGTATTTGCTACTATTAATTAGTTTGCGCTATATAGGGCTTTGGGATTTGATTGAAATGTTATGCTGTTATTAGGTACCTTCAAAATATTTACAGAAATAAATATGTTGTTTGTAAATCGTTATGACATGAGTCAAATTAATAGCGCGTTTTCACATACTTAATTATCACAAAGTAAATTATTTATATAGCAGTTCGTCACCGTAATGGACATCGTCAATTCTGAGAAAGTCAATGTAGTGATACATGAAAATGAAATAATACATTTAAAAATAATGGTTAGCAAATTAGGGTAACCTCCCGAAAATTATGACGGAATTCAAAAATTGTATAGCAACATAAAAAAACTTGGTTTAAGTCGGTTCTTGGTTCAATTCGGTTCTTGTAATTTTTGTTCCTGCTTACATAGGTATTTGCTTACCTAGCCGTTTGCAATTTTTTTTTTTAAACATGATTGGCAAAGTAATTTCAAAGATAAATCGCGGTGAATAATTAAAAAGCTTTTTAGATTGACTTTAAGCTTTTTATGAATATCGTTTCAATGAAAATAAGTCGATTCCGATTGGAAATATCTGCGGCAAACAAACTCTAAAACTCTAAAACGCTTTAAATAAATTAATGGTGTAAGTTAGCTAAAGTTGGACGCCGAGAGTTCTGGCCCAGCGATGTCTATTTATTTGTCTAATTAATATAATTAAGAGAAGTATAATTGTACGTTCGCTAAACTTTCTACTTCAGTTATAATAAGCAAATGTCTTTAAAATCTGTTTTCGCTCAAAGGCTCGAATAACAGAATGTTCATTTGATTCAGCAGGATTGCATTTCAGAGTTACGGACGTAAGAAAAGAACAAAAGGATGCCTTAGAGAGTTGCTGAAGTTTTCTATAGTATTAAATTCTAATTAATATTATAATCTTTACTAATAGGATAGGTAATAGTAATGTGCTTATCTTGAGTTATTTGCTTAATGTGAGTGAGACAGTTACGAAGGACCAATTGCAGCACTGAGAAGGACATAGACTTCTTGTTATCCTAAGCTAGATGAAGGTTGAAAGTACACAAAAAAGTATTTGATGTTACTTTTACCTGTTGTCATTTAAAATCGTATCCAATGCGCACCATACAATTAATTAGCTTAGTGGATGCTATGATCAACACAGCCACATGAGACATATTGGTACTCACAGTAAGTAAGTATATGCGCCATACGTCACTGCATTGCGTGTTTCAGCATTAGCTTTATTCTTCATACGCTGCGGTGAGCGGTCGACTACGCTGACGCGGCCGCGGTTGTACCTTGCCGAGTGCAAAGTCGCGCAATATCAGCGAACATAGGGAAATAATTACGAATACGAACTACTTTCCATTACGGAAAATTATGAGCTTTTCACGCAAACGGGTACAGCTTATTTGACTTTTCCATTGAAGCACTTAATTATTTACAGTATTTTGATGTCAAGTTCAGAAACTTTTTATTTCCGCGAATCATGCTTCCTAGAATGAGAGCGGATCCAGTATGGAAACGTTTTACCGAGAAGCAAATACAGGTACCATTGATTGTGTTTGAATATTTAATGTTGTATAAAGTGTTCATAGAATTTGATTTCTGTGAAGTAAAATAAAATCTAATTAGTATAGGTAGGTATGGTCAGCAACAGAAGTCGGTTAACACTGATACTTTTTGACATCATCTAAATTAACACAAAATGGTACGATAACCTGCATTTTATAATTTCATTTTTTAGATAAGAATTAATTTTCTTTAAAATTTACATGTATTCCGATTTTAATGAAGTATTTTTCACAATAATTAAGATTTAGAAAACTCAAGTGTTAGTCGACTTCTGTTGCTGACTGTAACTATGTAAAATAAATAACAACCAACTGTACAGAAGGCGCCTACATTCAACAAAATGCAACATACACCACAGTTTGATAATTGTATACTAAACATAATATAAATAAAATTAATAATAATAGGTCGACAATTTTACTGACCCAATACGATGTTGGTTTACTCAGAGTAATAATAATAATAATAAATGTTTTATTGACATTAAAAACCCAACCAATAAATCAACCCAAACTCTCATAAGTCGGTACCTATCCACCTACACATCTACCCGAAATAGAAAACAAAGACAAGAAAGGACCAACAAAGTAAGGGCAATTCAATAATAATCTCAAACAACATGTAATCTCTTAAGAAGTCCGCCTATAAAAACAAAGATTGTTTCACTACTCATCAGTGTAACAAGATATTAAGAAAACAAATTATAAAAGTTAGCGAACAACAAGAGTCGTGCATCGAATACGATATTACGAGTATAGCAAAACTATCGGAACAGACTATTTAGGTAGATGTCCGAGCTATCAGGTCCCTAAGACCCGCTCCTTCTGCCCCCACTAAAACCTGATGGCGCAGAACGAAACGAAATGAACGACCGATGACTTTCGTTTTCTTATAATTCTTTGTATTGTTCCGGAAAATACCGAGCCACTTGACTTGCTACCTGATCTAACGACAACCCTCCTATTTATTTTATTGCATTAGGAAATATACAAGTTGATATTACACAAAAGCGATAGTAAGCGAAAGGGAGGCGGAAGCGGCGACCGTGATTTAAAACGGGACTTCCATTGATAAAAGTTTATTAGAATGCCGTGGGATCGAGGTGATTGTGTAAGAAAATTGATTAGATTGTAGTACATGCTCCTGATATTTATTACCCTGGTAATCTGAGAATTCTTTATATGAAAACTAGCGACCTGGCCCTGCTTCGCACGGTTTCTACGAATTGACAAAACATGAAGGTTTCTACATTATACATAAGTTAAATTAATAAATAAATTCTCTAAATTATAATGAAAACCGCATCAAAATCCGTTGTGTAGTTTAGAAGAACAACGCGGCTACACGTTAATAAGTATAGAAGAGTAGTAAAGAGTAAAAAAAAACTAAGAACAATTCTACAACAAAACAGAAAAGCGTGTAAAAAGCTGTAAACCACAAATACGTGAAAACCTTAAGTAATTAGAACTATAACGTGATATGATTTTATTTACCAAAAAAAAACCGGTCAAGTGCGAGTCGGACTCGCGCACGAAGGGTTCCGTACCATATTATATGTTTAACAATCGCAAAGATAACTTTTTACTTATTTTATAATGATACTGTGAATTACAAGGTTCTTTTTTGCAGTTGCAGAAAATCACCCATGTTTAAACAAAATACCTTATGAATCGCCGTTTTCAGTATTGTTGATTAAATACAGTATTCATGGTACTTACATGGTATAAAGAAGTTTCAAATTCCTAATTTGTTGAATTGTTGCGCTAGAGCTCGTACAAAAATGGTCTAAAATTTACAACTTTTACGGCCCCCTATTTCTTAATTTTAAAAGATAAAAAAAATATGTTTGTACTCTACTCAATGAGTTCTAAACGATGACACCCCACATAACACATAATCAGCCTATAATGTTCCCACTGCTGGGACACAGGCCTCCTCTCGGTGAGAGGGAGTGGACCGTAATCCACCACGCGGGCACAGTGCGGGTTGGTAGATGTCACATGTCTTCGAATTTTTGGTTCTAGGACATTCGTTTCCTCGCGATGTTTTCCTTCACCGTTTTGAGAGCAGCGGTGATGAAATAATGACATTTGAGGCGTAGTTTTGAAAAACTAATAATGACAAAGATTATTACTTACTTATGCAAGTATTTGTGCTAAGTTTCAAGTTCATTAACCAAATTAATAAGATTTTTCATATAAAACTGTATCTCTGTTTTCACGAACACAGATACCTAAATTTCAAAAATCGTCTGGTATGTTTCCATAACTTGACTCAAACATTATTTACAACAATTTTAGAGTTAATCAAGCCCCCAATAAAATCCTCCGCTATAAAATTAACTTTTCACCCCTTAGGGGTAGATTTTTGGAAAACCCTAATACACGTTAGTCTTAATTTTTGGTCTCAAGTATAAAAACTGAGTTTTGAGTTAATCGGACCGCGTGTTAAAGTTCCCCCATACAAACTTTGACACCCCCAATCCCTCCTTAGGGGGTAGTTTAGGAAAACTAAAAATGATAAACTTTATAATTTACTTAGATGAATATTCGTGCTAAGTTTCAAGTCTATTAACTCAAGGGATAGGATTTTTCATACAAACTTTCATCCCCTGTTTTACCCCCTTAGGGATGAAATTTCCAAAAATCCTTCCTTAGTGGATGTTTACACTATATAAGGTATCTATGTGCAAAATTTCAAGTCTCTAGGTCTATTGGTTTGGGCTGTGCGTTGGTATATTAGTCAGTGACTCAGTCAGGACTTTGATTTTTTTATATATATAGATTTACCATGTTATTTTAAGACCACAGACTTCTTATAGGTTTTCCTGTAATCTACGGGTATAGAACTATTTTTTATATTTTTTTCAAAATTTTAGGCTCAGTAGTTTCGGAGATAAGGGGGGGGAATGGTCAATTTTCGTCTATTTTCTTAAATAACTTTAAAACAATAAATTTTAAAATTATAAAAAAAATATATCTGAGACCCTCATAGTAAGCCCTTTCATTTGATATGTCACTCGGTACAGTTTACAAAACTTTTTTTTTAATTTTCTTATTTTCCCCCTAAAAGTGACTCTCATATTCAAAATTCATATATTTACTTTAGCTGTACGTGTTTGGGTCACAGAAATCCATATGTGTACCAAATTTTAACTTAATCGGTCCATTAGATTCGGAGCAAATTGGCTGTGACAGACGGACAGACGGACAGACAGACAGACAGACAGACACACGAGTGATCCTATAAGGGTTCCGTTTTTTCCTTTTGAGGTACGGAACCCTAAAAATGAACAGCGCTTAGCAAGCTATTGATTAATTTTATAGTGACTTTAAGCGTTAAGTACGGTTCTCTTTGTAACATATTCACAAACAGCCTTATTTATAAACGATGGTTAAATTTTAATCCATTGGTAAGCAACTGATTAGCAAAATTCTTATTCATAAACGCTATTTAGCGCTAAGAGGTCGCTAAGCAATTGAATATTAGCTACACCACCAGTACCCTGTTTAAAACTTGCTAAGAGGCAAGATGGCGAATTTTATTTGAATCAGCTGATCGATTCAATGGGATTAATGAGTGTTTCGAGGTAAATTTTGTTCCTAATATCGAGTTGTGAGAAAATATGGATTTGGACAATCATTTAGGGGATTTCAGAACGGCGTAGAAGAATTTAATAATTTTGAAACACTCGCCGGCGGGATGTTGGACGAAGACCTACAAAGCGCATTTAATTCCGCTACGAGCATGATTACCTATTTAGATAATATTCTTCATTCGAAGTACACACGATGAAAGGATTTAAAGGGAAAGAAGGAGGCTCAGCCGCTCAGTGAAGGCTCTATATGTGCTCAAGAGGTTTGAAAAGAATGAGCTCGTGAGAAAGCTCATAGGAGATAGTGATTATCCAATGTGTTAGCCCAAGTGCCCCAATCTTATGACGCCAGTTTTCGTTCGTGGCACGAGTTCCAACCCAACATCTACAGACCTTCTTAGAAGAGGACTTTTGGCCGAAAGGTGTCATATTTCGACGTTTCCGAGGACGGTTACGCGACACCACGCAGCGGAACACGACGCCGACGTTACGTGTATAGTTATAGTTTTTAATAAGATTATTTCATATGTATTAGTTTATTATTGTTTATTATTTTATAAATCATTTGTGTATTTTATTTATGGGCCTTAGTTGCCTGAGAATAAAGGAATTATTATTATTATTTATTATTATTAAGGCCTAGAACTACAGAAATGCCACGTTGTGGTCACACACGAAAAACAAGAGACAATTTATTTTGACACATTTAATAAAGCTACATTTTTGTTATAAGTTCATTATAAACTCCTTTGCAAAAAAAACGGGCACCTTACAGTCATTGGCTTTTCTTTGGATAATATTTATATTTTTAGTATGTCATTAGCATAAATGACTAGAAATTTCATATTATCATTGAGAATATAGTTTTTAACCCTTAGATCCTGGAATCGGTGTTTTAGTCAATGTAAACAGAGAGTCGTGTTAAAATGAAAATTTTTAGGGTATAATTAAATTATGACTACGAGTATTTTCATGGTATTTTAATAAAAAAAAGACATTAAAAAATAAAAATTAATAATGAGTATGACCTCCCGATGCAGCGATTAAGGCGTGTAATCGTCTTGGCATGCTTTCCACCAGGCTTTTGATGGTGTCCTGTGGAATGTGTTCCCACTCCGCCGAAATCACACGTTTAAGCTCCCTGATGTTTTGTGGAAGGGGTTGGACAGATCGTACTCGCCTTTTTAGGAGGTCCCAGACGTGCTCAATGGGGTTACGGTCGGGGCTCCGCGCTAGGCAATCCAGGCGACGAATACCGACCTCTTGCATATAAGCATCTACGTCGCCAGAACGGTGGTACCGAGCATTATCGTCCATGTAAATGGCATCTTCACCAATTACAGTCAGTGCGGGCTGTGCATGTTGACAAATTATTCCTGTTATGTATCTTTGCGCATTTAGTGAGCCATTTTCAATGAACACTATCTCGGTACGATAGCTGGAAGTTACGCCCGCCCAAAACATAACGGACCTTCCACCATAAGGGGTGATTTCTTCAAAACTCACGTCGGCATAGCGATCCCCTGGTCTTCGTAACACTCGCCGACGTCCGTCCTCACCATTCAGACAAATTCGAGCCTCATCGGAGAAGAGTACGCTACTCCAGTTACATAGTGTCCAAGATAAACAATTTCTAGTGAACCTAAGTCGAGCAATTCGGTGCTCACGGAGTAAATTGGGGGCCCGCGCTGGTCGTCGACTGCGTATATCAACCGCTAAAAGCCTCCTCCTCACTGTTCATAGGCTAGCTTGTGCTCCTCGTACCTCTTCAAGGTTTCTTTTGAGGTCTATGTAACTGCATTTGCGGTTCCTCAGCGCCTGAGTCACTAAAAAGCGGTCGTCTCGTGGTTGTGTGCAACGTTTTCTCCCAGAACCTTGACTTCTTTGAACGGAACCTGTCTCTTGGTATCGAGTCCAGGTTCTTTGGACGGTGGAACGACCCACGTTTAACCGCTGTGAGCCGTAACATTGACTACACCCCACTTCCCGCAGCGCTATAATTTTACTAGCTCTTATTGCTTTTTCTGCCATTACAATCGATACAAAGATATCTGTTTTAAGTCACAATAAGGCAGGATTATGCGACAAACATAAATTATTCTAATAAAAATAACGAGAAGTTAGTTTTAGTTGCCTGATAACCTTTTAACCGCAAACCCGCGAATAGCAAGTAAAAAGTCATAAACTGAAAAAGGGATTATTATTTTTAAAAACAACAGTTTCGAATTTGAAATTAACTTTTTTTTTATACCAAGACTCTGTATTAAGTGCCAGTAATATAGTTTGGCTATTAAAAACTCTTTAGAACTAAATGATTACTAATAATGTAGAAAAATCCAAACCGCCCGTTTTTTTTGCAAAGGAGTGTATTTGATTTCCAATTGTCTTTGTCCAAAGTCATGGGTGCTTTTTCACGTAGCATAGTCTCCTCCCTCGCCATCTTTGCGAGGTTGAATAGTATTGATGCAAGGTGCTAGTTAGTGGCTTTCATAGCAGCTGTTTTACTTATAACTGTAAACAAATAATAATTATTGTTATTAAAAGGTACTGAAAAAAGCAATATGAAGTAATATAAAACAGACACAAGTATCTACCTACATTTCTAATAAAAGAGTAGATACCTTTATTCGTGTTAACAAGCAAAGACATGAAAATACATAGTATCGGCTTGAGTACAGTAACGGCCGCGACTTACGAGTTGTAGGTCGTAGGTTCGAACTCCGACAGGCGCTTTACTGTGTGTTGCTGCTCTCAAATCGGTGAAGGAAAACATCGTGAGGAAACCAGCATGTCCTAGTACTAAAAATTCGAAGACATGTGACATTCCCAACCCGCACTGGGCCCGCGTGGTGGATTACTGCCCGCTCCCTCTCACCGAGAGGAGCATTCATTTGGTCAGCTTAAGTAGATATAAATAAAGAGATAAATACCTTTCCTGTTTACTCCGATTATTGGAGCCGTTTATTTTCATTGCTAGCATCGCAAACACAATGAAATAAACATAAATATTAAATTATCTTAATCAAATTCAAATCCGATGAAATTTCTGACTTTCGTCTGTCAAAGTCACGACAGATACAAAAAAACCGGTCAAGAGCGAGTCGGACTCGCGCACCGAGGGTTCCGTTCCGATTTCTGAAAAAGTGTGCTATTTAGAGACATCGTTTTATTTTTCCTGTAATCTTTACATAAACTTCTATCACATAGAATAATTTCAGATTTTTCTCTTTGCAAACTTCGGAGATAAGGGGGGGGGGGACGGTATTTTTTTTTACATTTTTCATCAAAAGTCGAAAACTATGGGGCCTAAAAAAAATAAAAAAATGATTGAAAATGTGCAAACAGCGCTCTTTCATATGATACCCCACATGCCATAGTAGCTCCACTTTGAATTTTTAAGACCCCCTTTCGGTCCCTGTTGCAAAAAAAATATAAATATTTTTATTTCTTTCTTATTTGCAAAATAGTTGGGTAAATGTCATCTAAAACTGTTCCAAATTTCAAGTTGATAACATTTGTAGTTCTCGAGATATCCAGCTATGACAGACAGACAGACAGACAGACTTAATCACACCATAAGGGTTCCTTTTTTACCATTTTGGTACGGAACCCTAAAAATCGTGTTTTTGACAACTTTTTTCTTAAAATTCTGTTTTTTATTCGACTATTTTGATTATAATCTGTGCCGAACGCATAATTTCAGCTCTATTTCGTTTCGCAACTAATCACTTGCTAATTATCGTTTATAAATAAAGAAAATATAACCATTGATTAGAAGCTAACTATTTGCTTAGCTAAACAGTGGCTAACGAGTGATTAGCGAGATTTTTTTTAAAAAGGCTGAAAATGTACACACAATTGTATATACAGTTGTTAAAATTCTCTACGAAATTCGTAACGAATGCGCAAATATCAATACAAATAACTCCACAAAGCTCACGCAACTTTAAGCACAGATCCAGCCTCTTCACACAGATCCCGTAATTACACAGTACAATAAAGCTCTTTATGATAGCTATGTAAATTCCAGGAAACGGACAAACCCTTCGGATGAATATTATTAATATTCAGTAGTACGGCTGTTATCAAGATAACTGATTAAGTGGACCGTTCATTCGCACTGACCCACGGCGCTACTGAATAAAGACAATGGATATAACTTTGAAGGCTTTCGCGGTGAGTGGTCGATGTCATTACCGTATTGGTTTAGGGCTGACAGGCGGAAGCTCTTGAACAAACAACATCGCCCGACCCAATGGACGGGTATAGATACACAGCTGCCGACACGGTCGCGCCTGTACTCACCACTCGCGCTCACCACCAATAAACGATCATTTGCAAAATATCAAAGCCTTTGAGTTTCTCTGTAGCGTTCCGTTTGTGCACACGTGCACACAGCAATAAAGCTATTTTATTTTTACCACTGTGATATTTTTAATCGGAAGCTTTAATGAGATTAAATATTTAGTTGATTGTAATGAAGTAAAATCGAGCGCAGCTTTAATAAAATATTTAGTTTGAAAGCAAAATTAAACTTTTAAAATGAAGCTTTCATATTGATCTGTAGTTTATTCTTGTTGGAGACAGAACACTGAATTGTTGGTAGGTACAGAAGTACATAATATTATTATGAAGTGCTTCTGTCTCCTGGGACCGCATTATTATAGGTAGGTTAACGACACAGCACGCCTCTGCCTATTCCTTTGGGGATCATAGGCTTGACTGTTATGATGTAGTTGTGTCATATTTAATTAACATAACTGTCGATGTCCCGTGGCCCCGCATACAAACACACGCAATGCTTCACTATTCATTCAATACAAGTGGCTCGTCACCCATCAATTCATCATGACCGCTGAATTTTGGCCATCGCGTAAAATTGCAAAGTCATTCATCACGATTATTGTTTAAATACGAATATAACTCGTCATAACAACACTGACGCTTCACTGTAGAGGAATTCCTTGTTTTATACTATTCTTAACAACAGAAATCATTATAAACTTAGACAAATAATTGTATTAAATTTGATAGTAAAAGGTCGTGTATAGAATACCTAAATGTTAGATGTTATTATAATTTATTCTGAAACAAAATTAAAATGTTAGAAGTTCATAATATTTATAGAATAAAAATAGTCCATCACTCTAGCAATTCATTAAAGGATACGTTTTGGACAAAAATTAGAAGCAAAGTAAAATCAATAAGCGAGTAAAAATTTCTTTGAACCTTTTATCAAAACCCTCGTTTGTCGCAATCTGTTCATCGAAATTACTCTAATCCAATTACGAGAAAGCGACGACAACGAAGGAAAAATAATAAAATTACTCAATTCTCCCGTACTCACTTGTAGATTTACATGTGTAAGGAGTTTACACAAATTCGTAACTTTGGATGATTAAAAAGGGCGAGGAACTCTCGCACGCGTGACTTTCATATCAAGTCAAGATAATTACAAAATGAATTGTTAAGGCTGGCTTACACGTTACTTACTTACACCATTACAATCAAATTGAGAATAAGTCATGTTGTTGAAAGTTTGTTTAAAGCTGTGGTAAATCCTTGGAAATACGGAAATAATTTATTAAATTTCTGAGAAATGTCTTACTACCTTCGTATAATTTAGTCAAAATTCAAGTGAAATCTCATCACCTTTAGGGGTCTAATTTATTTTTTAAAATATTTAACACAATTATTATCTACACTACTAAATTAAACTAAATTAAACTACTAAATTAAATGACTAACAAAACAACAAAACACAAAAACAAAAGGACACTGAGTCGTCGAAGTACTCGTCCGCATCGCTGTCTCCCGGAAGACCCAGAAGACTGGCAGCATTGCCACGTTGAATGGCAATGCTAATTCTTTGGTCAAGGAACGAGCCAGCCCTCTGGTCACATGAATTGTCGACCAGTCGACGAGAAATTTCCTTAAAAAGGAGATGCGCATTCGGGCCCCAAGACCTGACCGTTTCGACCCCAAACGACTCCAAACTGTAGTTACCCATAAAGTATTTGCCCCGCTTGAGGCTCTCAGCAGCCGCAGCAGCGGTGCCAGCACAGGACGACGTGCTTGGAACATGAGATGGCGCAAGGTTGCGTCCCACACCAGAGGCCTACCCACCCTTCCAAGGCAACAACGTCATGCCATCTGGTCTCTTGCTATCGTCACGTACCAAGCCGTTTGGTTCTAATACCGCTGGTATGCTGGTGACAAGAGCTCGACGAATAACATCGTTGATGCTGCCGTGCCGTTCTATGTGACCTGCGCTCCTGCAGCAGGACAGGCCATGGTGCCCGAGACTGTCGACAGCTTCACCGCAGTGACACTTATGTGGAGCAACGCAAGGTGCGCCCATGCGGAGACACGTAGCGAGCCGAAACGATGAGTCAATAATTGGATAATCGGTTCACCTGAAGCTACAAGCCTGACTCCCATTCTCCCATAGCCAGCAGACGGGCACGCTCAACAGTATGAAATGACGTTTTCTAAGGTATTCCGTATAATTCTGCAGAGCGGCATGACGTACTGTTTCTTGGAGGACGGGTTGTTCGGCAAATCCGTATTAGGACAAGCTATTTTCCAAGAGTTCAACGCATCGGTCAAAAACAGTATCTCAAAATCGACCAGTGAGGATCGGAAATGTGAACCAAACAATACAAAACAAAAAACGTAAAACAAAAACAAACAAACGTAAAACAAATTTACTTTAGAAAGTGTTTTTTTTTAATTTAGAAAGCGTAAAGAAGGATGGCCAAATCGTACCTGACGACGAGGCGATGGTGTACAGATATGCCATATACCTATATGAAAAAATGTAGTATTTTTTAAGGTCTTAAAAAACATAAGAAATAGATATTTAAGTCGCCAGAAAAAAAAGATATACACATTTTTTTGTTAATAGCATAATTTGCAAATTATTTAGAATAACATGTTCAAAACGCACCTTTGACGATTAATTTTGCCTAAGAAATGATTTAGTACTCAAAGATTATAATTATTCACTTTTATCTGAATAGTTATTAGATGTAATTCAATTCTATATACTTGTGTATCAAACAAACTAGTGCTGTTTTTATTATGTATTGGATTCTTGTCATAAAAATGATTATGTGGGTTCATAGTAAGTATCAGCATTTTGTTCAATTGTTTACAACGGAACGTCATAATATGTCTATTCTATTCTATTTTTCACTATGGCAATGGTGCCGCTGTCGACAATTCTGCCAATATCAGATGTGTTATGAGAAAACGTGCGTGTAAAAAGAAAAAAAAAAGAAAAAAAATAAAATAATAATTCTAGATTGAATTTAATGTGAGACTTGTTGACAGGTATTAGTACACTGAAACAAACACAAAAAATATGACATCGACGCACGCCATGGATTGACAGTGTCAATACTGTCAATCACACCGCACACGGGTGTCAATTTGACACTAATATAATGTAGTCCACAGACTACTTAGGGATACTACGTATCTGTAGTCTTTGCACCCGGCGATCTCGCATTGTTGTGTTGTTGTTGTTAGTGTGAATATTGTGATACGTACTGTACTGTTTTGGATTTCCTTCTGTTGTTTGATCTTGGCAATGTTTTACAGACTAATAACTAGGTACATACCGCTTGTGACAATTATTCTGTGCTTTTGATTTCCGGACACCGATAACCTCAAAAGTATTTTTCGCATTATTGAAATATCTTGGCTATTTAGATATTATTTTCGAAAGGGATGGTGTTACTACATAAAAACAATCAAATCTCACTATAATTTGTTTCTGTACACTGAAAATAAAACTCAGGTCCAGCTTCTATAGAAATTTGGCCGATGTTCTTTGTTATCATCGGATCCTTCTCTCAGACCCATTTATGTGCGCTTTATTAAACAATGCAGTATTTTACTCTATAAGAGAAAAAATCTAAAAATATATTATTTAGATGGCTTATGCAAAAAGCAGTCGGAAAGTGTTAGTTTTAGTTCATAAAATAACAATATAAATTTTAAAATTCAATTCAAACTTTTCAATTTTTCAGTCTGTTTTCAAATACCATGAAAGTAGCCGCCATGTGTTATTACGTCATACGGATGTGTAAATTAAAAAGTGTCAATGTCAACTAATCAGCGTGTACAAAATGGTTTGCTTACACAGCCAACTAACGTCATAACCACAGAGCAATATGGCGTCCACTCCGTCCAGCGTTTTCGCGTTTGAAAATGTAAAATTTAAATACATTTTTATGGCACTTATCGATTGAGTAAAAATTTTGTGTTTTTTTAGTGGCTTATTAGCATTAGACAATCTAATTTAGACACTGACGCGATCAAATTTGTGGCGGAGATCGGCCGTCGACTTAGAGAGAGGGGCGGTTACCCACGCTCTGGTTCTTTCCTGGTGCAGAGGCTAGCCCTGGCAATTCAGCGCGGAAACGCTGCAAGTGTCATGAGCTCCTTTGCGCCGGGAACGTCTAGGGACTTTTATTGACGTAAAGTTTTTTGTAAACTTTTTAGAATAATAGAATATAATTTTAATAAACCGTACAGAGACGTATATCTTAAATAGGTACATAAATTTTGTTTATGTTTATTTTATTATTGTTATCATTTCTAAATTAATAATATTTGCTTTATTAATATAATAATACATCCATCAATGTTATTTAGACACTTTTCAAAAATGGGTGTAATACCCTATCCTCAATATTTTTGCCATACATGAAACAAAACGGGACACAAAAATGAATAAGAAAACTGGCGAAGCATTTTATCTTCCTCTTAGGTACGTATACTTCCTATGTTAGTTACGTCCATGTATCACCAGCATTGTTCGCTATTTATTGACTCGTGTGAAATAATACATGTGCTACTCAGATACAATGCCTAAAACGTTGGAACCCTATCAGGTATCATGCTATCATCTCAGACGTTGATAACTACAATTTATAACAATGACAAATGGTTGGACCTCTCTTCATCCCCGCTACAGGTACTTCGACCTACACTAATACTTTGTAATTAATAACCTTTTGCTCTACTCAGAATACAGCTGCTATAGGTATAAACCCGAATGAATATGAATAAACTGTATGATTGTTTCGTTAATATTGGTGCCGCATTATCCAATAATACCTGCGTCATTAATATTTTTAATCAGAAATACTTCTGTCTCCTGTTAATGATGCTACGTTTTATTGAAAATATATTTCACGCCTGAAATATGTTTACTCTTTTATTGACATATGTTTTTGCAATAAAGTTTCTGTTGTAAAATATATAAAAGTACATAAAATAAATACGAGTGCAGTGTAAGCACTTCTACAAAATCTAGTTCTACTTATAACTGGAGTGGCTTATGACCTACATATGTGACATTCTTTCGACGCTATGAGAAAAGACGTGGTTTGAGGAAGGCTTTAAACGAAGCGGACGGAAAAGAATTCGTGTAATCAAATCAACTGGCTGCAGAAAAGCTTTTGTAATGTCATATACATATTGGTGATTCGATCAAAGGGGCATACTTTCAATCCGACTGTCGTCACCGATTGATTGATATCCGCGCACACACGCGCCCGTCAGACGCACACGTACAAATAATGGTCATATGTCTCTGCCAAGATAACGCGCTCCCCAGGTACGATGATCGCGAGTTTTTGTTTGGCGTGTGACAAAGAGAAAATTGATAATTCATCAGAAGGCTCCATTGTTGCCGAGTGGTATTTGATGGGGTCATTCAAAAAGAACAATTTATTTTATTGTCCTTTGTTTTTACCTCACTTCACAAACATTCTGTGTAATGTGAGTGTATGTGTTATAAGCGCGGAATTTTATGAAAAGGTTTATGTTAAATATAAAAGGTAAGTTAACTTACTCGTTTACTCGGTATTAAATTTCTGTATGATGTTGCTACTGAGGGAGGAGGGTACGAGAAATATACCAAGCAGCAGTTCCATTTTAACAGTTCTTTTGAAAGTAGCAATTTTATCCTTAAAGAAAATCACAAATGGAATGCCGTTCAACTCGAATGTCGTACATAACAGGCTGATCGATAAAACTAATATCAAAACTTGCGTCTATCTTTAATATCTTTGACACAGCGATTGTTTGGTAGCATTAAAGAAAAACCGACGACGCTCGCACACAAAACATCACGTTGAAAAACCATTAGCAAGCTGTAAACAAATTATCTTTTCGTCGTTTTAAAAATTCTAAGCACTACGAAATGGGTTTCTAGATGGATGACAGCACGACATGAATGTACGTACCTATTACATATTCATCGCTTTACGTAAAACTAAGTGAAGAATGCAAAAACATTATATGGGACGCAAATACATTTTACGGACATTAATATCAGATAGTTCGACATAATTGCACATGGGATTTAAATTCCGGTCGGTGCACAATTTCAGTCACTTGCAATGAAATGTCAAGAGAGTACAGAAATATGCAAATACTAAATAAATAAATAAATATGTATTTACGAATCCCCAAGATGCGCAAATAGGTAAGTAAATAAATATCAAAACTTGTACGAGCATGTATATTTACAGGATATGGTACGTTACGTTGCAGAATGTAGGTTCATCCTTATCTTAAGGCGGCACTACATAAAGCGAGAGCCGCCGTCAGGGCAGGATTAGAAGCGTCGGTTTGTGTGCACCTGCTGTACAGAGATGAATTTAGGCGGCTGACGAGAGCGACACCTGTCTCATGCGAAATAATACGCTACTTATTCGCCGGTGAAATATGAAATTCTTCGCGGAGGATTATCCAGCGAAATACCTGCGTTGTCATAAGACATGATATCTACATCACAGTGCCGCGATATGTTGCTGTAAGGGACTCGCACTCCTACAATTCCTGGTATTCATTAATTTTTACTTCACGTAGTTGTTGCTATGGGTGGAGACGTTTCATGTAATTCGTACGTCTTTATGTGGCGTTACATTTTATGTGTTATTACGCGTGCTTGTGAAGTGTCGCCATCAATCTTCATAAAGGTTTTAGAACTTAATGTTGTGTTTTTAATGTGATGAAGTAGAAGTACTTATAGGATACGTCTCTCTGGTAACAAAATTATAATAGTAGTAGGTAGCTACTTACGTTTCTGTTGACGAAGAGTTAACAAGGTATAACTTTGAAATATGTATAAGTTGTGGCTTGGTAACATGATGTGTCTTTAACTATGTAACTACGAAACTAATTTACTTACAAGTAGTTCAATATGTTATGCGGCTCACTCCCCAATTCCCCTGTAATCCGCTAAACGAGCAATATAACAAGATAAGACTTGTGGCTCTTTTACTTCTTCTTCAGCCTTGTTAAGCCTCGGTCTATTGGCAAATCTGCTCAAAGTTCCCTGTTTGATAACTCACATGTTTTCATGTTTGTTTTTATCTTATCAACTTGAATTATAATTACTTGAAAAATGTGTGATTGGATGTAAACAAATTTATAAATGTAAATTGTTAAAGGCAAATATCATCCATACGTACATGATACAAAAAGTAAGCAAGTGAAAAATCCCGTTGACAATACATGCAACACGACGTAGTACATTGTTCCGTACGTGAGGCATTGTGTACGTGGACGCTCATGTTATCCATTACTGTAACGAAGTTCGCGCCAGATTCATTAGAAAACCATACATCCGCCAGCGCTGAGCCACAGAATAAAAAAGTAAGCAGTATTACATATTCATAGAAAACCACCGAAACAACGCACTTCGAAATCTCATCTCTCCAGTAGATAACAGTTCGAGTGCGCTTCAGTTACGCACGGATGGACGCGTATTTATCTACCGAGCTGCCGTAGGTAATTAATTCAAGGTCACTGCCCAGATAAACTACTGTAACTTTATTATTCTGTGGCTGAGCTCTCTAACTACACCTTCATATTTAATTGAAAAATAAATTACTAGCTACTGCAAGTCTCGAAAAGGTTTGACGTAATTTTCCATTATAAGTCCAGCTTATCTATTTCAAGGAATTTCATTTATCTTTTAATCTACGGAGAGTCAGAAGTATTTTTGCGCTCTTGGATGTTTTTTAACATGGCTGCTGGTTTAAATAGTATAGGTACCGGTTGCAGTGTGCAGTGTATCGCAAAAAGTACCTAATTAAACAGTAAAGAGAAGACTTATTTCTTTAAATATTTTACTGCAAATACGTTATTTAATTAAAAAACGTTATACATTATATTTGGTACCTTAATTACAGTTTCTACGAGCTCTTACGATAAATGCACTAATTGTAATTCAGTGCGCAGATCATTATGCTAACGATATTACAATTATTCTGAACACGATAGCGCGTCGATGTATTGAATTCACGACGCTGCGGTGAGGTAACTTGGAGTATAACAGAAGCGCATATTTTAAACTATACACTCGTACATGTGGCAGTGGTCTAGTTAGTGCGGCAGAAAGTTTATAACTTGACAAATGTAAAGTTGAGCGCACAAACGGGACGGCCGTATGCATTTAGTAGAAACTTTTCGCTTTGTAAGGAAAGTGTTCAGTTTAAACCGTGCGCTCGCCTACCCAATATCCGTCGCGAGTGAACATCGCGTCGCGTGTGTATTCAGGCGCGGCGAGGCGCGGCGCGATTGTGTCGCGCCGCGCCTCGCCGCGCGCCGCCGATAACAAACTGCAGCCCGCCAAGCTTATTGTCGCGCGCACTGTTCTCCGAGCCATTGTATAGTCTTAAGTTATTCAAAGTAAATATTATTTTGTTTTTACCGTAAAGTTTTATTGACGTCACTGAGCATTCTCCGCGCCACCAAATTCCCCGATGAGCCGGAGTTGGCTCGTTAAGTTGTTGTATGTACGCGGGAGGCGGTGTTTGCGCGCCGCCCTCAAAACCAGCAAACAGTCTCAAGTTACACCCTCGCAATCTCTGAAATAAACATGCGACGAGGCCACTACTGCTAACAACCTTAGCAACTCAGGCCGCGAGAGCTTTACTAACTCCAGCCAGAGGATTAATCTTAAGCAAGATTCCGCTCATGTGTGTAACTAACTTAAATTACGATCAAATATGAATGTGAAGTGTTCTCCCGAATAACGTTGCCGCTTTGTGAATTAATTCTCAGAAAGATCCAGCGGCGAAATTGTTTTCAGCTAACCAACCGCATGTGCATACTCGTGTGCTTAACTACGTGTTCGTATTTAAATTATTTAAACATCGGGTAATATTTGTGTAATTGAGCGAGAACTGTAATGCAAGGGTCTAAAATGTGTGTCGTCATGCCAGCTGTGCAGCCATTATTGTTGCAATTCAAAGAAAATTGTATTAATTTGACCAGTCTGTTGGCACAGTAAGCGATCGCTCTCTGCTGCACGTGTCGACTGTTTGGATTGCTCGAAGGATCAAAATGTTTTTATGTGTGATGTGACTGATGTGTATTTATTTACCTACGGAGAAAATTCTATAAGGGAGCAATGTTTTCTTGAAAGAAGACTAAGAAATTTAACGAGATATATGGATTGAAT
Source organism: Cosmia trapezina (assembly GCA_905163495.3). Taxonomy (NCBI): domain Eukaryota; kingdom Metazoa; phylum Arthropoda; class Insecta; order Lepidoptera; family Noctuidae; genus Cosmia; species Cosmia trapezina. The sequence continues at coordinate 12,522,289 of LR991030.1, forward strand.
TGATTGTTAAACTATAAACAAACGAAGAAAAAACTTTATTCTCCAACGCGTAGTTCACACAAGTAGTAGTTTAGTAAGACCGGAGTGTTAGCTAGGAATGCATTCCAAAAAAGCAATTAAAATAATAATGTAACCACAATTTAAATTTTACTGAGTGAAAACGGCGAGGCGAGATAAAGAATTTGTTACAAGTTAGAGGCCGGCAAACTCCTAGGGGCTAATTACATTGTTACATGACAAAACTTTTGGGTCGGCAGAAGTTTCTTTACGTTCCTTGCTCGGCTTAAGCTCTGTTGAGACTAATAAAATCACCTCTGCATCAGAGAACATACAATGTTATTGAACAGCTGATTTAATATTAACTTTAAACACATTATTTAGTAGCCGGAAACACTCGACTTCGCGGGTGATTTCTGAGCGCCACTTGTATTGTTTATCGGTTTCCAAATGGCCTCCCTTCTCGTTCCTTCGTTTGGTTACGACAAGTACATTTTGTTTGTTTGGTTATGTTCGAGTGTTCATACATTATTATTACGAAACCAGCTGTTGCTCTCGACTTCGGTAACTTTCGCGATTCAACAAATATGTTATTACACGTCGTTCTGATTAATAAATTCCCATCAGTACACCAAATATTATTAATTATGTGTATAAACATTTTGAACTTGGGCAATCAAACATAGTTCCTTAAATATTCATTGGATTTCCGAAAATACAGGATAATTACTACTTAAATGCGTGATTAATAGCGTGAGCGCTTTACTTTTAATTATTATAACAATCATTAATAATGTGATGTCCAGTATCATATTACGATTTGTAATTAAACTGCACTAACACATAAATTCTACGAAAACAAATATTGAAAATTATTTGATTCCGACAAAATATGTCATATTCAAAGGAACATGTTTAATGAACAACCCGCAGTGACGATACAACTCGGACGTAGTCCTAGAAGTACAGAAACTGTAGTGTAACCATTTCCTAACTCGTTAATTCAGATCTCGTTGAAATCGACAGGGCGAAACCATTCCGAAATTACTGTTCAATGACTCGGCGTGTTTTCCTCCATGCTTCAAGCAATTTCTTGGAGATTAAAAACCGCCTCAGGAAAACTTTATTTTTGCTCTTTTTCTCCAAATAAACATTATTTACTAAAGTGAGTGTTTACAATTGACATGCTAATATTATTTTACTACATCTTGACAATTACTGAGGAAAATTCAAAATACGGAATACGGAAATTAAATAAAAATTGATCAGTTGGCCTTTTGCACGGAAGTTATAAAGGTCAGCTAAGGGACGCGGGCCGAACGGGAACGTGGCAGCGGACTTTCAACTACTCACTACTCACGTAGTCAGCTATAATAAACTGTAAATTTTCATTTACCTTTACCTTGTGAACACCGATGGCTGGAACTAAATGAATTTCATAAACAAGCAATAATTTTAAAAGCTTAATATCTAAGGCCTACACAAAATTGATTCTTTCACCAAGGTTTTTATAAAGCGTTTAGTTCACAAAAATATTTATCCAATCGGGTAAATGGTTAATTAATCTTCCCATTCCAGGTCTGGGAAATTGAACACCCGCCACAATTCTTTGTAAACGCCGAACAAATACAAAATGCTGGTGGATAACGAGAATATAACATGAAGAACGTACTTTGTAAAATATAGCTTAGCTATTTAGGTATTTATTGATGATTTTAACGTCTACATCTGAGTAGCTTAGATATATTTTTCTAACCACTACGCAGACGGTTTGGTGGTCGGTGGTATGTAAATCCTAATGCAAAATAGCACTAACAGGGGCCCTGCTGTCAACCAAAAAGTGGTAAAAACGCATTTTCAAAAGGAAAAGTGACCTAAGGACACGAACGTCTTAATTATTGTTTCCAATACAGGGTGTAAGGGACAGCCCTCCGCAAACTGATAGGGTGAATTCAATATGTCATACTAAGATGACCGGTACATGAAATTTTTTCAGGAACGTTAAGGGACTCCAATAAACCTGATTTGTTTGTGTTTTGTGCACAAATCGGAACGTCTATTACTGGTTGGGAGGGGTAGGTAATAGGTATGCGGTGAGTTCGATGAACTCTGTAGCTAGACAGAAAGTGAACAGCTGATTTCACGCGTCGTTGGTTAGAGTATTTCAACATCCATTGCTGGTTTTTTTTTTGCAGTTTTTTTTACATAAATGGAGTGCTGCGAACACACAATGCAATTTTACATTGAAATAATGAAAATGTAACTGAAAAAAAAATTTAAAAAATGAAATTTTTCCTGAGAAAATTTCCGGTGGAATATGGTTCAAAATGAGGAGCTGAATGCACCCAGTGAGTTTGCGGAGGGCTGTCCCTTACACCCTGTATATTGCACCTACCATGTAAATCTCTTCCTGACCCTATGGTAGACTGATAGAAATTGCCAATTGATCAATTACCATAGATGTACTACTTACCAAAAAGATTATAATGTAAAAATAATGCTCTATTGCTGCGAGTCGTAGCAATACTACGAGTGCTACGACGTAGCTGACGCCATTGTTCCCAGCCTACGCCAGCCACGCTGTCGTAGCAGAAAAACTGATCCGCTACGCGTTACAAATCGGGTTTTATTGAACTTTGCTATGCATCGACACGTGCACCATGCAGCCGTGTTGTAACTGAGACCGATGAATTTTAGTGATAATGGTAATTTCATATTGAAGACAATACTTTATTTTATTCTTTTAATTCCCGTAAAAAGCTCCTAAAGATTACAGTCATTTGATAATTTCAACACTATCGCTAGTTATTATCGGTTCCAATTCCCGCCCCCGGCTAGTTAGGTTAGCTAACTTTACAAAGCCTACTCAAACGCGACATTTAAGACCACCAAAAGGTGGTTTATTATAATTTTACAGTTTAATGTTGGTATACTTGATTGCGTCAAAGTGCTGCAGTGTATCTTTGTACACTGAATTAATTCGCCCCTTCTAATAGGAAGCGTGAGATTGGAGCCGTTTTCCGATGCGTTCAATCTCAGTATTATTAATACAAATTTAATTTAATTTACCAATGATCTGAGAATTAATACATAATACATACTGTTATATACCCGTTATACATAGTTACTATATAAATGTACTATCCTATTTCAACAGTACCTATAACGTGATGTTAACTGTATAATAAAATAAAAGGTATGCCGCTTGATCTTCAAAGTTTTAATTGACAATCTCTTCTGAAGATCTTATTTAATTACAGAACACTTACCAAATGTAACGTAAAATCAAAAGGTCTCGAAACTATTCGGCAATCAAAAGGTTTATTATAATACTGAAAGAAGAGTTTGGGCAGTGTACCTATGATTATTTTTATCTGTGCCTGATTATTCAAAGGGAAATATTTAATTCATCCTATAAAACCTTCTATTGATGTACGATTTGTTATATAAATGCGCCTCTAAATACGTTTTCGGCTTCTAATAATGTACGCTTCTTTTAATAAAAGAGCCTCTTTTAAATTTTCTGGCCTTTTCTCAGTCTTAGTTAGGGCATCCCGACCAAATGGGTTAGGTTAGAACTGTGACCAACCACGCTGCATTCAATTTGGTAGCAGTTATTTAAGCGTAGCATATAGTATTTTTAGGTTTCCAAAATGGGAATTAATTGAAGCTCACAAAAAGGGGCACATTTATCAATTATTAGAGTGTCCATTTATATTTTTAGGAAATCAATATGGGAATTACTTGGGGTTCGATTGAATACATACCTTATTCAAATGTCAATCTTCCTAGCCTTTTCCCAACTATGTTGGGGTCGGCTTCCAGTCTAATTGGATGCAGCTGAATACCAATATTTTACATGGAGCGACTGCCTATCTGACCTCTACAACCCAGTAACTGGGTAATACGATACCCCTTGGTAAGACTGGTGGTCAGACTTTCGGGCTTCTGACGACCCGTAACGACTGTCAAAGATCCACGAATGACAGCCGGGACCAACGGTTTAACGTGCTTTCCGAGGCACGGAGGAGTCTCGGTGTGTAAAGATGGTCACCCATCCACTGACCAACCCCGGCAAGCGTAGCTTAACCTGATGGATCGACCCGGGGGCTGTTATTACCTAGCCACGAGCTCCTTATTGTTGCTGCGAGCTGCCTTATTCAAATGTACTTAAATTAATTCATTGATACTATGATGCTTCAGCCATTGATCTTGACCTTGGCCTTTGCCTTTACAACGTTCGCATCAACAATCACCATTCTGGTTGTAATTGTTGGCAACATCGAAAATACGTCTGATTTCTACGTATTTCAGATCCATTGGATCACATCCCACGCTGCACTAAATGCATTACCTATAAATTATACATATCGTGAATACAAATCGTGGTATTATTAGAGGCATAAACTGCGTAGTTTATCTCTTTGCCAATCATCGGAAATGAAGTGGTAGCTCTGAACGATAAATGTGATCATCACGAATAATGTGAAAATTAAATTTGTTAAAGCACCACAATCAAGTATCATTTATAATAATGTATCCGTAAAAAAATGTAAATTATGCTTTGAATGCGCTTTTTCTAATTTTGGGCGCCCGTGTTGTCTGTGGTGGTTATTTTCTCAGATCAGCACAAATTACACAAGAAAGTCCCGAAAAATCACTCGTCCCTCGTCAAAGCTCTTCCATATAATCTTAATAATAGATTGATACAGATATTTCGGCTTATTTGTATCTCCGACTAACCCTAAATCCTTAATTGCTCCAATAACTTTGAACCATCATGCCTTTAAGGCTTAACTGAGTACAATGTTCCAAGAAAAAGTGTCTTTTATAATCTAAATATTCTATAAAAAATAGGATGTCATCATTTACAAAATATATTAAAACCGTATTTTTCTTTTCTCAAACACAAAGTATTAAGTTAATATTTCGGAGCCAAGTTCGACGCCTCCGAAAAGGCCACTGAATAAAATTAATAACCAAACAACGTTGCCACGTCGGGGGCTGTGGAACTTAATTTGCATTCTTGAATCAAAATGTTATTGTAATTATGTAGGGTCAGATAATATTGCCCTGTAGCGGTGCTCCTAACATTCAAAATGTGTACCCTAACTTCACTAGGTAGTAACTTTGTTAGCGATTCTGTGAACTATGTTGCCTTGCCTTTAATATTTTACAAGCAAAATACGAGTACGTGGCTCTGACGCTAGAACCGAGATATTCGATGATGCTAAATAAAATAGCATGATTTATGTTTGATAGTAAGAACGGTCTTATTCAGAAAGAAGTATAACTTAACTACCAATAATAACACTGAATCTGAATCTGTTCAGAAGAATTGCGACGCTATGTCTCCTTAATCTCTTAAATTGGGCTCTGGGATTGTTCTGAGAACCGTGGGATACCTCTCCACACACCTCAGGACATGTTGCCCCCTTGCCGCTACGACACTATGTGCTAGTGACCGTTTTACGGGGGCCTATTATTGAGTGTGCAAGTCACTCCCTGCCATTTTAACTGTGTATATTATATAACTATGTCCCCTGCCTTACCAATTAAGGCAGGGGACATAGTTCTTCCATAGTTTAAGGTACCCGATCCACTATAGCTACCCAAACCCATAGCCCGGTATGTTTTGTTTCCATGTTCTGCAATTGTCCTGCACCAACGGGGGGTTGTCCTTGGGTGCACTTGCATAGTGCATACAGGGATAATCGTCGGCTGTTGCCTCCTCGTCATTTAAAATTGTCTAAGGGGCCTCTGCGAGTTGGCTTCGGCCCCTCGTAAGCCTTCCAAAGGACCGGGACCCCAGGGTCCCGAGATATGTAAACATATGAAAAATAATAATAATAACACAGCAGAATCCTACTTCTTCGATAGTGACAATCCTGACTAATATTACAAATTCGAAAGTGAATTTGTCTGTTTCATTGGTCAGCTTACGACGCTAAAACGGCTGAACGGATTTGGACGAAAGGTACGTGGGTATACCTGGAGAAGCTACTTTTCAGCCTGGATCGCAGACGATGTCGCAGGCAACAGCTTGTATTAGAATAATTATAATTATTTTCTCTCTCTTACAGCTCTAATTAATTAGAAGAAAAAACATGAAATGATCTGCATTTTATTTTATTGTATACTACTTTTATAATGTAACATTGTTCTTATTATTCACACTCATGAGTAATTTGACGTCTATTTTCTCGAGATAAGCTTTGGGCTCAAAGAAAATTTCTCCCTATTTTAATATTTTGTCAAAGAAACTACCACTATAATGTAGCAGAGTCACGTATTAACGTAATGAAATACCAAAAATACAAAAACTTGAAGGTATAAATGTATTAAGTAGATAATTATGCTCATTTCGACAAGAAAGTACCAACGTACGCAATATGATATAAATTCGACGTTCTACTAGATCACTAACAGTCTTTAACGGTCTTAATACCAGGGTCGAATGACTTTAAGGAGTATATAATACGATATTTATCAGCAAACAACTGCAATACAATGAACAATCTATCACAAAAGCATTAAATTGTAAACTCAGTATTGTAACGTAATAACACCGGACACCCAGTACATTTAAACTCGTTTAAAGCACTATACAGGAATCCGAGTCGTCTTGCAAGGCAGACTCGCCCCGGGGATAACATTACAAAGGCCTCAGAGTCGGTATGTATAGGAGCCGACTGACCGGGGCCTTTTGCCCACCGTCCCCCAGTAACGCTGTCCACACAACCATTAAGGTATTAAGGAACAATGTTAAACTGAAACGCTGAAGTGTAAACATTTCGAGTGGACCTGGTTGTGCACTTCGGTTACTGTTTTTGGTGGACATTTCAATTATTGTTTCTACTTTATGTTCATAGTGAAATGGTACTTTAATGTTATTCCGTTTTCTGTTTTTGGTTCAACTAAAATTATTTTCTTTTCACAGTTGGTTCACTTCCCAGAAACTTTATAAAGCAAGATTAATCGATGCCTATCTTTTTACATATTCCTCTATAAAATGACCACCTATTTGTACTAAACTTATTCAGGCATGCGCATTGCGCATAATGTAAAAGGCATAAGCTTAACGGCTTTCGTAAATATGTATTACAGGCTTAAATTAGTAACCACGGTTAATTTAACATTCTGTTTTAGAAATATGTTAAACCTAGTTTTAACTGGGATACTCCTCGTCAACACGCTAATACCTACCACAATTCGTGACGTATTTCAAATGTAAATTTAGTATTTTAGCAGCTTTAATAAACTAACTACCATCTAATTTAACTTTCTAAATTACATATAATTATGGTAGTATTAAAAGTTCTTTTGTAGTTTTTGTTTGTATTTTTCCGACATTAAATTATTTTCGGTTCAACTTTTTTCTTTCATTAATTTATAGAATAAACCCGTGTTTTAGTACAAATTACTATACCTATGCTTGCATTTCACTACCACTACACCTGAAAAGAAAAAACTAAATCCAGCATCTCAACAAATAACATCCGGCTCTCATAACTAACGCTTCAACCCCAGATCGTTGGGACAAATTGGGACCTTATATAACCAAAAGTACATTATATAAAGTTGCCTTTCATCTACAATAGGTAAAGTTATATAATAAGATGACTATCAGGCGGCATCACTCCAGAAATGCCGGGATATATGTTATCCACGCCATTACCGTCGTATAAAGGCTGTATTCAACGGACTGGCGTGTATTCATAGCTACACTTAATATTTTATGAAAAAGAAATTATTTTTGTTGAGCGCTATGTATAAACTTGCTAACGATGTGTTGTTTTACAACGTAATGTATAATGATAACAAACGAATACAATGTATATTGTAGACGTTGGAAACAAAATGTGCTATGTAGTCGATAAGTTATTATACTGTTATTGGATGACGTTTATTACACTCGTGATTTTTCGCCATCAAGAAAGTGTTCAAAGCTTAGCACAGGATCTAGCAGCTTTTACGTAGCATTACGCATAGTTTAAAGAAAAATGATTTGTTTTCCAATACTGGAACCATTAGGTATGTGACGTCAGCTCTGGCTTGCGTTACCGACGCATGAATTTTGTTACAAACTTGGCTATTTATGTCAAACTAAACAACTCACATAATTATATTACATTTAAATAGGTACAGGAACGCTGCAAGAGATTGTAATTATATTATATTTAAATAGGTACAGGAACGCTGCAAGAGATTGTAATTCAATAATTATGTCACTTTAAAAACAGTTAAATGAATATTAAATTTCGATTGCATACATAATCATTTAATTACGTTATTAATTTTGAAAAATGAGGCGTCGCTATCAATAGCTATAAATAAATAATCGACGCGTCATACTCAGGCAGTGAAGCATGGTTTAATGCATATTTATCATAATAAATATAGCTGGAGTTTGTGTGAAAGTCTACAGTCTAAAAAGCTAACGCAAATCGAATGCTACTGCATCAAGTTTTGCTCCAACTTTGTGATATCACGGGATCACGGCATTAATTCTATGTTTGTTATTATCTGTCACCAACACGAAGCGAGAAGACCATGGAGAGTCGATGGCTCAGCCTGTGCTAGTCTACCGACTATTCAGCTATTATATCATCCATTTACCATACCCACAACTACAAATGGTCAGACTACGAAGCCGACAGTTTTCAGGAGTTTACTCCTTAAGAATCGATTTTCATATAAGGCCCCCGGTATGGAAATTTTTATGAGGAATGAAATTAATACAAGCGGTAACTCAAAAGCGTTATGTTTTTCTGCGCAACATACCTTGCGCACTTTTCACTTTTAAATCATGTATGTGTCTACTTGTTTTGTTTATTTTCGACCAGTCTTCATTGTAGCGGTCAATCTATCCATTACATTCAAAGACAAGGAGGATTTCATGTACAACACGGGAGCTGACACATACACACTTTTTTTTCTTCTGCTCTAATTTGGAATAGCTTTATCCGAATGAAAAGGTTGAGAGTCAGTAAAATAGTGAAGCAGACTTTTCGAGATCTGTGAACGTACTTAAGAATTTATATTTTATGGGATTGTTAAAGTTTAATAGCCACAAAATAAATATCTATTCCATTCTAGAGCTACGACCTTTGCTCAGAATGGCCCTTTCAACTGAAGTTCGGGTTATCTCTAAACATATTGTAAAGGGGCTAACATATTCTATTAAAATTTAGCGTTTACAGCCAGGCTATAGAAATAAAATGACCTTTCTTTTTCATATAATACAGGCTTGATTACAATAAAATTGAAAGTCTCAGGCCAGTCCAATTTTCTAAAGGTTTTATTGTTAGCGCTGTTTCGTCGGATCACACAAAGGGGTATGGTGCTAGAATTGTAATAATATATTATTTTGCTGCATAGTAATACTTACTTTTAAATTACAGTTGGTTTGTCACAGAACAAATAAATTGTGTCGGCGAAAAAAAAGATGAGAATAAAGTACCTTAATAACTATTAAATAGAATTAAAGTTTACTTCTTAATACAAACTTGTTCTTACATTAATTGAACAATAACTAACGGGTGATTCATTTGGAGTTACTTTTTCCAAAACTAAAAAAAATATGAATAAAACAAATTTATCGGGTAATCTTTATTATAATACAAAAGAACCATTCCTTACATTTACTTTTTAAAGATTATTTCTTTCAAATGTTGTCCGTAACTGCGATTAAGGTGGTCCATTCTGGAGTTCCAGTTTTCGATGATCCGACCGAGCATTTCCAGTGGTATTTGGCGAATAACGCGAGTAATGTTGGCTTCCAGTTGATCAATCGTACGCGGCTTATCCATATAAACTTTGGACTTTACATAACCCCACAGAAAAAAGTCTAAGGGTGTGATATCACAGGATCTAGGCGGCCAACTGATTGGTCCGAATCGCGAAATTAACTGTTCACCAAATTTTTCTCGCAATAAAGCCATGGTTTCACGTGCTGTGTGGGAAGGTGCGCCGTCTTGTTGGTACCAAAAGTTCTGAAGATCACGGGCTTCAATTTCAGGAAACAAATAGTCCGTTATCATGGTACGATAACGGTCACCATTGACAGTGACGGACCTCTTTAATCGCAGTTACGGACAACATTTGAAAGAAATATTCTTTAAAAAGTAAATGTAAGGAATGGTTCTTTTGTATTATAATAAAGATTACCCGATAAATTTGTTTTATTCATATTTTTTTTAGTTTTGAAAAAGTAACTCCGAATGAATCACCCATTATAAGTAAAAATTGGAACGTAAGTACCTAATTAAAATATCAAAAGTTATTAAACAAAGAATGATTGGGACCGTTTCTCCTTTTTAACACACTTTATTTTGCAGACACGTACTGGTACAAACAGAATAATAAACGGCAATAATTGCTAATTGGTTTGCAATTGAAAACCATTGAAAACTACGTTTACCAATTAGCAGTAAATGTCTGGCTTAACGTACTTAGGTTAGATCGCCTACTAACATTATTACTGCTGGTAACACCATTCGATTCCCACAAAATCGCTAGATGATATTGTTATTAGATCCTGTATGGACACATGCGACTATGTATTGAATTTAGATTATCACGGATTTTCCTATGAATTCAATTGACTAGTGGGTGAAGAGGGAGTCCCGGTGTAAAAGGACTTTCTGCGTATTTTTTGTTGATAAAGCGTGATTAATATTAGTATTTTTAAACTTTCGCAATTTGTACACATTTTATCACGATAATACCCGTTCTCGTTGTTGTTATAAAATTAGTATTTTTGTTAGTATACTTTACACTACGTACGGTCTATTTAAGGTCATAAGTCATAACCCGTATCTAATACCAATTTTGCAGATCACATATCTACTTACTTATTACAATCATTTTGTACACAATAAACAGGGAAATCAACCTGTCTGCAAGCAAATTATAAAATCAAACATTTATCAGTTAACTAATTTATTGTGGCCGCAACACCAGGAAGGCCTTATCCATTACCGGCGCCTGATTTGTCACGGTAGCTGATTCATTAGAGAGGCATTAATCTTCTGCGGAGGTGTGGGAGGGGGGCGTCAGCCAACTAGCGCGGTGATAAGGCCGTACTTTGTCCAAGACGCCGTGACGAGCCCCAGACATCGGGCCCGAAAGCCGACACTGGAATTTAATTAACCCAAATTTGTCCTTTTGTCTCAGCTGTATCGGCGCAAGCCCCCCAAAGTGTCTGTCAATATGCGGTTAACAGTGTTACAAGTTAAAGCAGGGTACATATGTATATGTGCGTTGCGAGCTCTGCTTCGTGCAATTCAGTGACGAGAGGTCCCAGTAAACCATTATAATGGGCTAATTTAAAGTAGACAATCCCCATCCCTTTTGGATTATTTTTATTGGGCCATTAAAAACACATTTAAAACCATCAAGTTTAAGTACAATTTGCTGTAACATTCTATAATACCAAGCTGTATTTACTTGGGTTTTTCCCCAAAATAAAATATACTTTTTATCAAAATGTCTTTTCATTTCATATTTTAATACAGAAAAGCTTCAGAAATAGTTCCCATTTTCAATTTAGACACCACGTAGGTACGACAGAAAACATAAAGAAATGTTGGTGTTCCAAAAATAAATTATCTGCTGAATACCATCCAGCATTCCAGTCCCATTCTCCACATGTGTCCATTTTAACTTAGGATAGAAACTAAATCACAACCATTGCAGTGTACTCATATAAACTGTAAATGCGTAAATCTGTTTCGGACAGACACTGAAGGCACGTCCAAATGTGAGAGCGGCGTATGAAAGAGAAATTCCGGAAATAGAGTAGCGTATACACAGAGCGAAAAATCAACTAGCATCTGATGGCAACCGCTTGAAAAAGTTGCCCAACCAATGGACACCGAAAGTTTTTGAAGACATCAGTGGTTTCATTAAGATACAGGCATGCTCTAATCTAAATATTTGTATGGCTGAAACGCCGAGTATAGTGAAACCCATGACAGATGATAAGAACATAATTATGTACCTACCTATATTCTTGCAAATAAATATCATTCATTCATTCATTCATTCATTCGTTCATTCATACAATACATGGGAAGTATATTTTGTTCTTTGATCTTTTATCGGGGGTACATACGTGTAGTTTGTAAGAATTTACATGTTATAGGAAAAGAGGTATCGTTTCATTCATAAATTATTATTAGTACTACAATTTACGAATAGAGTTGATTTAAATAACTTATTACATACTTTCCCATACGCAAAATACGCGCATTGTCGTGGAGTTGCGGATATCAGCCCGTATTACCTATTACCTACCTATTAACTACATACTTTCAATTAATAAGTTATTTAAATTAATTCTATTCGTTGGGTCATTGTACGTGTATAAAAAATATTAGGTATTTTTCATACTGTAGAATTGCAGCCAAGATTAGAGAATTGTTTAATACATTTAATTTACTAGAATCGGTATTTCCTATTTCCTGTCTGAAACACATTCTTCGAAGCAAAGCCAAGAGTTTCTTTATGATAAATCTTAGCAATACATCAAACGTGGTATAAAACGATAAGGTTATTACAAGATGTTAAACTCGACACAGCTATAATAATTGTTTCTTCCATAGCAGAATAGCAAGTTATAAATTAAAAACAAAATAAGCATCCACAGAACAAATTAATATAACGCATATACAAGGTGTAACTTAAATAACGCACAACCTCTTAAGGGGTCATTGTTCTCATCATTACGAACAACTTTTACTGGGATCAAACCTGAAATCGCGAAAGCTGTTCCCTACATTTATGTTCGCTTAGCTCGTCGAAATTTAAGGAACAGCCGACTTTTTGTCACAATTTCAGGTTTGGTCCCATAGTAAAAGTAGTTCATAATGATGAGTACAATGACCCCTTAAAAGAAGTATAATCCCCTTAAGAAGTTGTGTGTTATTTGAGTTACACCTTGTATATCAAACTGATAAGATTAATACGCTTTAAAGTCCGGAGAACAAGTCTTGAAAAATAACAGTTCTTAGTACGAATCTGTCATAGAACAGAGATTCCCATTCGTTTAACAACGGAAAGAAAAGGAACAAATAGTTGGAGGAAAGTGTTCCTTAACTCTTGTTTTATAACCTGAATAAAGTGAGATCTCAGGGGTACAAAAAGTGCAGATATTGGAAAGAAATCATAAGTAACAGTTCCTTCCGGGCACTCGAGCTACGCACTCCGAATATAATGCAATTACGTGAGATGGATTGCTTCACTTCGAGCCGCGAGAAGGTCATATAACTTCCTTATCTTCACGACGTATCCGCTTTTATGTCGTTTTTATAAAAAGAGAATAAAAATATTATTTCCATGCTGATTTTGGGATGAAAGGAAAATGTAAAATGTTAGTATGGTTTCGTGTACTTTAGCTATTGTTGCGCATATTTCACAGCTGAAAGACAGAAGCTCCCAGGGCGACGGAGTTTTAATCATGTCATTGCTTATTATTGCCATTCTTTAAATTCATGTTCGTTAAATGTGCCTTTAGAGTCTGCACGCGTTTCGTATTGTACAAACGCGTGAGCAGAAATACCTGACATTTTCTTGCGAATAAAACACGCAAAATAACGTTAAGAATGAGGAAAATCTTTACACAGACATAATCATTTTGCATAATGTTTGAGTGTATGTATTTCTCCTCTAGCTTCTTTTGAGTATCACTGAGTATAATACTGATACTCAAAGTATTGGGACAGTATTTTTATTTCATAAACTATAATAGCAAAAGTAACGTAACTAAATCCGTGTATCGTCAAACGTACGTTAATATTGATAGACAAAACAAAGCAAGTTTTTAGTTTGTTACCTAAGTATTTACCTACTTATTCCCTGACATATCCTGCAACAAGTACGGTGCCGCAATCACTCTTAACAATCAAATTAAAAAAGTCTGAATAGCTCCATATAACGCCATCCATTGCCGCGCTCATAAGTGGAGCACAATGAGATCAATGTAGCGACAACAGCCCGACTAGGGCACTCGACCGAGCGCGCGAGGATGGAAGTCCTACCGGGCAACCCCTCAACATTACTGTGGACAACCTGCTCCCGACTTAGGAACATTGCGCATAGTTGAAGCGGCAAGGACATTCTGAAAGTGAGTTAATCTACATGAATGCAAAACGGGTCAAGGCGCGGTAAGGCGCAAATCTTCAAGGTTAGGTAGTAAATCGTAATACAAATAGGTACGGTTGAAAATGGCAATGCGTTTGATTTTAGTTGAATCTCGTGTCCGCAAATGTAAAAGTTGTTTCGCAGTTTTAATTTGTTTTTTAGGGTTCCGTACCTCAAAAGGAAAAAACGGAACCCTTATAGGATCACTCCTGTGTCTGTCTGTATGTCTGTCTGTCTGTCTGTCCGTATGTCACAGCCAATTTGCTCCGAATCTAATAGACCGATTAAGTTGAAATTTTGTACGCATATGGATTTCTGTGACCCAAACACGCACGACTGAAGTAAATAAATGAATTTTGAATATGGGGGTCACTTTTAGGGGGCAAATAAGAAAATTTAAAAAAAAAGTTTTGCAAACTGTACCGTGTGATATATCAAATGGAAGGGCTTACTATGAGGGTCTCAAATATATTTTTTTTATCATTTTAAAATAAATAGTTTTAAAAATATTTAAGAAAATTGACGAAAATTGACCATTATTATTATTTACCCTTTATCTCCGAAAGTACTGAGCCTAAAATTTTGAAAAAAATACAGAAAATAGGTCTATACCTGTAGACTACAGGAAAACCTATAAGAAGTTTGTGGTCATAAGATAACATGGTAAATCTCTCAATATTGTGAGTACTAACTTACATTTACTGTTTGAATGGATAGGAGAACATATGTATTTCAACTATAATGTTAAGTTTGTTCTTGGGATAATTTCATACCAACTACGGAATCCTTCATTGTGCGTAGTCCGACACGCACTTGGCCGGTTTTTTTTTTAAATACACCAATAAGTTAAAACATTTTTACATAAGTACAGTCAGCCACAACATTAGCTGACCCACCCTTACATAAATGGTTGAGATTTTTCAGAATAGGAGTCGATAGAATTTTATAATTCTTTTATATTTTATTTATTATAGGTATTTAAATAAAATATTAAAGAATTACAAAATTCTATAGATTCGTATTCTAAAAAATATCAACCATTTATGCAAGGGTGGTCAGCTAATGCTGTGGCTGACTGTACTTCTCTAGTTGATTCAATATCCTTTATTATAGTTATAAAGAAATGAATAGTTGTCGCTCAAAATATTGAGCATTTCGAGATGAAAAAGCTTTTTCGTCTCCTTTTTTGCGATTTTTTTTTCAAGATGCTAGATCATTTTTAGCAAGGTGATTTAGATTAGTATTACCCAGTTACTGGGTTGTGGAGGTCAGATAGGCAGTAACTCCATGTAAAATACTGGTATTCAGCTGCATCCGGTTAAACTGGAAGCCGACCCCAAAATAGTTGGGAAAAGGCTAGTCAAGACGATAATGATAATGCTCTATCGTTTTTATACGATATCTTTGTATAGTCTTGTTTTATACACTTGACTTATACACTGTATTTTTTTGGCTTGTAATATGTAGCATACGGCGAACTGTGCGATGAAAAAGTGAACATTTTACGGTGTTCCGGTTAGGGCAGCGCCTTAAAGGTATAGTTTGTAAGAATTAAAAGTTGTTTTTTTTATTATAGTTATTTTCAAACACATTGTTTTTGTTTTTAACTCGCCAAACTTTCTAGTTTGAGGGCTGCTCGCCATCAAACTAGAAAGTTTGGCGAGCGCTTGTTAAATACAAATATGTGTGCACTATTTCAACAATTAAGGATCATCCACATCGGCATGGTACAATAACAATAAGTTTGTGTAAATCTTTGATGTGAGCTTCTCGTCTGATCCGTAATAGCCATACCAACCCAAGAAAAACCTTGATGTTATACTTTAGATCAGAACGTCTTTATTATTCGTGTTGTGTAAATGATGTACAGAGAAACGCGTACTGACATAAAAATATCTGCTTTAAATCCAACCAAGAAGTCTCGCTCACAGAAACGTTAGTTTATTTATAGCCGCACAATACAAGTAGTGGATTTCCTAAATCTTGTGTGAAACGGAGGTAGGCAAAGGGCAATACGAAACTAAATTAAACGGAGGTAGGCAAAGGGCAATACGAAACTAAATTAAACTATTGAAAGAAGATCAAGTTAATTGGAGCATATTTTGATGATTTGACTCAGAGCATCTATTAGGTAGAACATAGCTTTGAACCATTCACCGGCGTAGCGTTGCATTTGCATCGCGGATCCCAAGGATTAGTCGGATATTATATAACACCGTCAGATTGGATGTCGAAAACAGAATAATTTATGTCGGATTAATAAATGCGGTTTTGATTAAAATTCTACCTATTCTGGCATATTAGTATTGAACTGATTTCAAAGCTTCAACAGAAAAGAGTACTAAAAAGTTTGCACTATACCTATAGTACGACCACTTTTTAAAAATAAACTATGGGAAAAGTCATGGTAGCGGTTGAATGCCAGAATAGGTATTTTTAAATGGCAGTTAACGCTTGCTTGATATCCCATTCAAACAGGAGCATTTTTGTGAATCCCCGCCATCTTCGTAGAGGAGAAAAGTGCGTAAAAAATACGCTGTTAAATTTATTATTATTATCAACACAAAAATAACAAAGTACCTATCTATAATTTCTCGAACACGGTGAGTAAGACAGATGAAACAAGATTGTTTCTAATAAAAACATGTGGGTAGGTACACAATGTTAGGGTCTCTAATTGGGTCGGACAAGAATGTCATAATAGGTCCCTAAAGTTTAAAGATATCTTATAACGAAGTCAAAGTTTTCGTAACAAGGCTTAGAATTTTGCTACTTCACTTTTGTAGGTGTACCAAAACATCTTTTGGTCCGCGAAATCAAAACAGAATGATTTAATAAAGGTATATAATAATACAAATTTAAATACAAGCAACAAATGTTAAAAGTCAGTGTTAACAAAATAAAAACCTGAAGCAGAGAATTGGAATGGTAACTTTTGCAGTGAGGATAAACATTTGATAGAAGCGCCGAGTTAGGTAGTGTTAACACTTCAACTGGCGAGAGGCTTAGTGCCCGCGGCGATCCACGTGGGATCTCGTTACAAACTCTCGATTGAAATATTTCCGAACCAGTAGACACACAGCCGCGGACCTCTATTTGTATACCCGCGTCAATAGGAGTCACGCTCACGCCCCTGACAGAACTGTATCGTATGCTTCGAGTATGCAGTGTGTACCATACAGGTCCATGAAAATGAAATTCTTACTTCCATATCACAATCTATTTGCTAAAGCCACGGGCGTTTGCTCGGCCCGGCCACCGATGCGGTCACTAATTACATCGGAGCGCTAACTGCAATTGTGTTGATCACTGTTTAATGTAATATCGGCGTAGTTCGCAATAGTTATCTCTTTAACTATTGGGAATTCTATCTGAACTATGGAACTGTTTAATTTTGCAGCTCATACATGAGATACATAAGTAATATAATGCACTAAATATAGGGTGGTCAACTCGGAAGTAGGTATACAATTTTTATTACAAACGAAAATTAGCAGATAAAGATATTTATTCGCAGAATATTATGGACATAGTTGGTAAGTAGAGTTATGTTCGGATTGTCCGAAGCGGTTACCGCGGCCCTGGCATAGGCAACTGAAGGAACACGAGTGGGTTTTAGTCAGTAAAAGTCTGACACGCCCTTCCGCTCCACCCAGAGCGGGAGAAGTTATTTGATGATTTGCCACCCTCAAAAAAAAAAAAAAAAAAAAATGGCACATCCGCCGCTAATTATACGAATATTTATAATTTACAATTAATACCACACATAGATATAAAACCTAACTATACTAAAATAATGCTATAATAAACAATACAAAACACTATTATACAAAACTAGCTTCTGCCCGCGACTTCGTCCGCGTGAAATTCCGAACCCCGAGCCATAGCGTGGCTGTGGATCGCTCGCCTGCGCTATTACACTACTACTATACTATACTTCTTATCTTCTTTTTGCTCGGTTTCTAAGGATCGTAGAAAATATCGGGTAAAATTGGGTCGTTTTTCAATCCGTTTAAGAAATTCAAGATAAAATGACTAAGATATTGCGATAGTCATGGTCTTATAGGTTGTGCATAAAGATTTTTTGCCGCATTTTAAATAAATAAACGATATCAAACAACTCGATTTGTTGCCAAATTAGAATGGTGGCTAAAAAAAGTTGTTTACATCCGCGCTGACCACCCTGTATAATAATGTTACTACAAAAACCACTTCAGCTCGTAGTTATACGGCAGAGTAACGATGTAACAACTGGTACAAGTAAAAGTCTTTCAGAAACCACAATCACCAAGTTGGGCAGTTTGGCAAATTATATCAGTTCGTCAAGCTGCAGCTTCACGAACTGATATCATTTTATCTGTGAAAGTAAGGCGCTAGCTGTCTGTCCTTCCGACGTAAATTAATAACATAACATGTTTATAAGTTTAAATACAAATATCGACGTGATTTATGACATTGTTGTAAAAGACTTAAGGCGGTCCCGAACGCTTAGTCAGTTCCTTTTAGGGCTTTAGATAATGACTCGGTAAATAACTAGAATAGCTAGGCTGGATGAAAAACGACGAGTCATACCCAGAAGGCAATTAATAACAATTTGTTTATGTACAAATTTATTTATTCACTAAACATTGTGCCATTTGCTATTATGAAAAGAAAACGTTCAAACAAAACGGAAATTGAGGTGTCCATTAATTTTAGCACATACTTAATATTCACTACACAACAAATATCACTAATAGGTACTGAAAAAGTTATGTAAGTTATTATTTTAATAACTTACATAACTTTTTCAGTACCTATATATGTATATTTTGGGTGCTAACGCCAAATATAACGACATTAATGTATGCTCTCGAACCCAGGGACACCTCGGATAAATAAAATAAACGCACTGAATTTCGCCACAGGCGATATCAAACTACAAATTATAAGAATTGAAATTCGATTCACGTTAAAATCCACGTTTTATTGCGATATCCGAGTTACAAAAAATGTATGTAAATTATATATTTCGTTACACACGATAATTTCACACACGAATGTACTTTATTTACGGACGGTATAGACAAAAACATACTACAACTTACTTAAGTTCATTGATACATTTGGAAATAATTAGGGTTCCGTACCAAAATGGTAAAAATGAACCCCTATGGTGCGACTCAGTCTGTCTCTCGGTCTGTCTGTCTGTCTGTCACGGCTGGATATCTCAAGAAATACTATTGCTATCAACTTGAAATTTGGAACAGTTTTAGATGACCTTTGCCCAACTATTCTGGAAATAAGAAAGCAATAAAAATATATAAATATGTTTTTTTTTTGCAACAGGGTGTTAAAAGTGTTTTTCTTGTTCACCAGTTTCACGGCCCACCCCGTCGCATCGCCCACGCTATTAAATAAATTATAGCCTATGTTACTTACTGATAATTTCACTTTCTATTGGTGAAAAAATGATTAAAATCGGTCCAGTAGTTTCGGAGCCTATTCGGTACAAACAAACAAACAAACAAACAAAAAAATCTTTCCTCTTTATAATATTATTATTATTATATATTATAATATTATATATAGTATAGATTACAGGAAAAATAAAATGATGTCTCTAAATAGGACACTTTTTCAGAAATGATCAAAAAAAATTAAATATGGTACAGAACCCTCGGTACGCGAGTCCGACTCGCTCTTGACCGGTTTTTTATATAATTAATGTCAATTGATCCGTTATATTCAAGTAGCTTAATCGGTGTTGCAGGTAACAATTACGTTTCGGAATACCGCATTAACAAGGATTAGAAAGGGCACAAACGCATAACTTTAGAATTACACAGCATTCAAATGTAATCCGGCGTGGATTCTCCAGCTTACATTAAACGCGTGCTAATAGAGGCTGGGAAGGGAACAGTGTGCCAGATCGCGCCGTTCCGCGGAACACCTATTACGTTCTCATTAACGTGGTCGTAGTGCGCTTTACCCCTCGTTAACAATGCCCTACCAGCAAATTGTGCCTTCAAAATGGATGTATACGATACGGCGACCTTTTGCCGATTACAATCTCTTACATCTTAATTATAACATTCTTAACTGAAGTAAAGCTGTCCATTAATGAAATCACTGCAAATCACAGGGAAATAGCCGCAGTAAAGGCATTATTGTGGATCGGCATTCCTTGTTCAGTGACTGGTTGGGAAGTGCAAAAGGCCGTCGCTCTGTCAGACCGGAGCGACAAGCGCGGCCGGCGGAGTGACGAGAACAACGCTTTTCAGTTTGTGGACCTGTCTCGGGTTTTATGAATCGACTTCATCGGTATTTAATTGAATCTGATTAAAACACGTCCTTTAGCGTCCTACCTACCTACTACCGACCTACTGTTACACTATTTGTCCACAGCACAGGGAACGGGACGTCAACGAGAAAACAGATGACGGTGCCATAGTAAATGTACTGTCGCTACTTCGGCGCTGTAATCTGCTTTTTCGTTGACGTCCTGATCCCGGTGCGGTGGACAAACAGCCTTACAACTTACAAAACCACTTCTCAAATAGTTGAAGTACTTAGTAGGTACTCTTGCACTAATTCCGCAGAACTATGTACGTCAAGTTAAAAGTTGATAAAACTGCGCTATGTAGTGAAAGTTCGCCAGCCTATCGCATAAATACTACAGCGAAACAATTTTCCCTGGCTCTACTTTTACGACTTGCGCGCCGAGATAAACAAATGAGCGTAAAGTAGTCTCATAAAAGGAATACCTAAATCTGTGTAGAACCTAAATTAAATTAATAATATACCAACCTACTATAATTTAAAAACTCTTTCGTCGAACACGTATCCACATAACGTGATGTCTGTATATTCATACGTTACCTGTTTCCTTAAATAACGATTTTGCACATTAAGCATCCATTACGGGAACGAGGAGTCGGTAGTTTTATTTTTTTCTTTGCAACACGTGTCTGCGCGATGCAGAGAGCGCTGTGGAGGTAGCGATGGAGCGCAGCGGTTGCTAGGGCCAGGTGCGAACGCACGATACAGATTTTTGTATCAAACGATTCTATTTTTGCCGTTGCAACTAGACGGGGAAAATGTAAAACTATGAAAAGTTATTTTCGAATCGCTCGCCGTAAAAATCCTGTTACCTATGAACGTTCGGAGTGTGGCTTACAAATATGAAATGCCGTTCGGAAAATGAATTAACAATGTGAATGGTTTCGTGTATATTTTTGCTTGTATACGTTAAAAAATATTTTTGGTTTTAAAGTTTCAAAGTAATTTTTCAAACGAGTTTATGGATGAAATAAGCCAGTGGAATAGGTTTTAGGTGAATATCTTGAAATGCATCCATAATCTCAGCATTGTTTTTCTTCTTCTTGTTTGTGAATACATTGTCAATCTTCTTTGAATACCCGTATAAAAAGTTTTACATGACAAACAAAGCTACATTTATAATTACGACAAAATCGTCACATGCGGACAATGATTACAATCTGTTTAAAATCATGTAGCTCGTTACATCATTCCGCGATTGCAGGCGATTATACAGCAGATATCAAGATAAAATATTTTGAAATGTAGTCACACATCGAAATACAGAAACAATTGTGTGCAGAATAAAATGGATGATTGTTAAGCCCGTTATTCCAGTCAGCTTTATAAATAGAGAGCGACAACGCGGACTGCAGAATCGGAACGTTCACGAACCGAATATATCACAATATAATATTGAACGAGACGATTCTAAATATGTAATACTAGCCGAGTGGCCCCCGGGATTACCCGTGAAAATACATTTCACCCGTATTTCCCGTTTCGAGGTCGAATTTTAAAAGTTTCCTTCTTAGCCGACATTTGCGTTATGGGTGAAATACATTTTCCAAATTTCATTTTTAGGTTCACGGGCTCAGGCTTGATGAGTAAGTCTGTTCACTTTGCGTTATTTCGATTTAGTAACTAAGTAAATTCGGCGATCTTTTGCCGAAGTAGGACTTTTTAAGTAGGCCCATAATGTAATTACTTTTTGGCAACCTTTCTTGTTTTTGAAATCCGTATTTTTAGGGTTCCGTACCTCAAAAGGAAAAAACAGAACACTTATAAGATCACTTCGTTGTCCGTCTGTCTGTCAGTCTGTCAAGACCCTTTTTGTCAGGAACGCATGGAGGTATCAATTTTTTTTCGGATTACAAACCGCAGTTGGAGAATTGACCGTGACCACGTACTTGACCGGTTTTTTACGAATCATTAGCTTTATTAGACCGTAACCGTATTTAGGTAACTGTTTGTACCAATAGAACTATAATTTCATGCTTGTACGTTTTATATAATAATACGATACGGATGAAAACAAAACCGACCTGACAAAAACCAATTGAAACCACCGTGTCCCATAAAGCAACAGTTATTTAGCCAACAGGCCGCGCAAAGTTTAGCAGTCCAAACATTGGGACTCATTAATGAGGCGGCCGGGTCCCGCAGCGGAGCCTCCTGCGAGGACTGCGGGCCAGCGCTGGGACACGTCACAATTGAACTGGTAACGAGCCCGAATTATTGATTGAATCCATCAGTCCCAGGTGAATTGTCTTTATTAGTGACGCGACAATGTTACCATAGATGCCTACTTGGGGTATAGCTTCGACGTCACACTGAATTTGGTTGCTTCTATTAGTAGGGTGATGCCTTTTGGAAACTTTACGAAGACAAAATCACTATTATTACTGACTTGCAAGATACTATGTAAAAACTAGGCATCTAATGATATTGCGGTACAAATCCAGACATGCTTAACTACTACTGTAGGTACATAATTGATATACCAATTTAGAAACCTTTTAGATAGTTCTGATTTAGTAAATAAAAAAGTACATTTCAAAACAATCCAATATTTTATTAACGGACTTTTAAAGTAGGTGCGTATCTAAGTGCTCGTAATCTAAGGGTGACACCAACACCTACACTTTTAACGATACAAGTTATTTTAAAAGCGCTTTTCAGTGAATAATTCGAGCATGAATAAATATAATAACGTAGACACCTTAATGGAGGGTGTCTATTTAAGCCCAAGAAACGCTACGGTATAAGATTTCACCTTTACGAAATCGTCTTATCTGTACTTCGAGCCGCCTTACGTAAATATTATTATAGAACATTTTAGCAAAAATGTTTATTTTCACAACAGAAATTAACAAGTGACTGAACAAATCCCGGCTGTCATCACTTGGCCAGTTATTTCGTTAATCTACTCGGGATTATCAAGGTTTAATATAGATAAGGCCGTAACCTCCTTTGCTCAAAAGACAAAAGATTGTCGAAGATATAATTAAGGCCATTCTCGGCGTATTTACCTTCTGAAATCGTGGGACTGTATGAAAATTAAATGACAGTATTAACACAGGGAGGGCATGGGCCTGTGATTGCCTGTCAAACACAGGTATAGCCGTTATCTGACGCATGAGGTAATTAAAAGTCGCTTTACAAGTTCAGCTGGCTGCGGACGCTGAATGGGCTGTTTGACGCGAGCGACCGAAACATTATCACATAGAATATAGTTCGGAGCTATGATGTAAACACGCTGTAAACTGTTTCATTTCCGTTTACACTTACTACTTTGGAGTACTTGAGCGAAATGTTGTTCGACAAATAAAAGTTTCGAGGACTGCTTTCACAAAACTTATGGAAACCATCGTTCCCAGAATGTTTTCCTTTACCGTCCAGAAAACCGTTTACGTTTCTTTTTAGTTAAGTAAATGTATGTATTTTAAACCAATATTTACTGTTTAAAAACATGCACATATTTACGTGTTTGGGGAATGTAAAAATTAATTATTACTTAGATTCTGCTTGTCAACATGCCTAATTATCTTCTAACACACAGACATAATAGTTATTTATGCAACTGACGTATAATAAGGGGTCTTAAAACACGAATGTGGGTTTATCACACGAGCCGAAGCCGAGTGTGATAATAGTATCACATGAGTGTTTTAATACCTAATTATGTACAGTTGCATACAAGACTTTATCTACACCCATGTTATCAATTCTCTATAAAAGGTTCTGAAACAGTTTTTTGCAATACTAATACTCGTATCGAACATGGCGGCCGGCGTCATAGTATACGACATGAATTCGAATAAGTTCTTTTTTTTTAATTACGGCGCTGTTGTAGTGAAACGCGCGTGCATTACAATGTTCTTTTTTTGAAAACGAGTTGCATTATGAAATTCAGTACAACATTAAAACACCCGTTTGGATGCCATTATGGTTACCATGGTTACTATGACACTGGCTGTTTTAATGTTGGCAATAAGCTATCTGGCTCAGAAACTTTTATAGAGAATTTATAGCATGGGTGTAGATAGATACATCTACACTTCAACCCACAATGGTATTAAATATCCTTGAACAGTATCAGTATTGGTAACATTAGCCCATCAATCCGACGAGGTCTCATATACAAAAGGAGGTGGCGGTATCTAGATCCATACAAGATAGTTGCAGAATAGCTGGTAGCATACAAAAGCATCCATTACCGCATAGGTACTGATTTGTCACGTCGCTGATTCATTAGGCGAACATTAATCTTAGAACGCGGTTACATGATAAAGCTTTACTTTGTTTAGCCCCCTCTACAGCGTCTACGAGACTTCGTAGCAGCGTAGCTAATTCGTAGCGCTGTTTCTTTAATGAGAATTTGCATTTTAGGTAAATAGGTGTAGTACGTTTACGATGTACAGTGGATTGTACAGGTCGATATGATTTATCTTTTAGTTACTGATGGTGCAATCAAAGAATATCTATCGAGAGATTATCTATATAACTATAAAGAGAAGACCTGATTGACTGACTGACTGATTGACTAACTCGACGACTCGACTCATCGTCCAGCCCAAACCTTTGGACCTAGAAAGCTGAATTTTTGCACAGAGGTTTCCTTTATAATGTAGACAAGGAATACGGAAGGAATTCCCGGTAGTATGTTCCCGTGAGATATTTTGCGACATCCACGCGGCTGAAGCCGCTGACAAAAGCTAATTCTTTCATAAAAACGAATATTAATACTGATTACTTCGAAGTGGAAATCGATAATATTGTAATATTGCTTTAAAGACTAAGTAACGAGAACACTATACTAAATCAGGTAATCAGTCAATTAAAAGTTCCATTATCTAAATAAGAAACTAAACTTACATCCACGACGGAAACAATGTTTCCACGAAGCGTAAAACAATCACCCAAATTGAATAGTTTCCGATTTACCTCAAACAAGGAAACCTTTCTCCGGTTTCTTTTTGCTGAAAAACACATTCATAAATACATTAACAAAAGTGACCCACATGAACTTCGGTGCCACGAGATGCCACAAACGAGTGCTGAACGTAGAACTTCCTTTATACGTCATGCAATGCTATCATTAAGGTAGTCTCAGAGTTCCATTTCTGAGCGATGAAGACAAAACAATATTGATATTGGATAATGGAAAAATAGCGTGTTAGAAACGAATTACTAGCGAGGAAAATTGCCATTTCCTTGCTATTCTTCTATCTAGAGGTACTTACTTACCGAAGTTCTTAGATTACTCTGCGTTTGATAGCTTTCGCCGCTCCTAACTACTTATTATCGCGTTAATCGAAAGTTCTTAAACCGACACTGCGTTGCTGTGAGTACTTCTGTCATTCCCTTTTCATCAAAGATTATAAGTTAGTTTTAGTCTGTAATGGACACTACCTAACACTATTATTAGCAATGCTTAAAACGGGTACGGGCAAAGCATAATACTGCTAATGGAAGCTCAAAGAAATAAAAAACATGGTAATTATGTCCTTTTATGTGCTAAGTATTTTATAGTTACATCAGTTGTTATGACTCCATCATTAATATGAGGGTTACCTACTACGAGTACTTCTCACCTTTTACGAATTTATGGGTCGTGACTCGTGACGTTACGTGATTTTGATTTTAATATCCAAGTAGCTGCGCCCCGCGGGTTCACCCGCGTAGACCGGTATAAAAAGTAGCCCATGTGTTAATCCAAGGTATAAGCTATCTACATACCACATTTCATCCAAATCGGTCAAGCCGTTTGAGCGTGAAGAAGTAACAAACATACACACTCGCAAACTTTCGCCTTTATAATATAATATTAGGGTGATTCTCACCAACTTCAAGTCATAGAACTGAAACTCTCTCTCCTATTATAGCCGAG
The DNA here is from genome assembly GCA_905163495.3 of Cosmia trapezina. Taxonomy (NCBI): domain Eukaryota; kingdom Metazoa; phylum Arthropoda; class Insecta; order Lepidoptera; family Noctuidae; genus Cosmia; species Cosmia trapezina. The sequence goes on from LR991030.1 coordinate 12,548,624, forward strand.
ACATGTTAATTGATAAAAGTAAAACACAAACACATAACACAAGTACAACGTTCTTAGAAAACAAAAGAGAACTCACATTGTTAACAAAGTATTACTTCTTCAATGTTCAGATTTCTTGCGTTTGCGTATCAAATGTCATCATTATGTTTGCTCATACGCACTTTGAAAAAGTTTCACTCAGCGATTTAGAAGAATAAGGGCTCGAGACATTGTAATTTAATATTATGTGTTTAATAATACGTGCGATATGTCCAGTACGTAGGCAGATGCTAACCGTATTTTGTTGAAGCTAATCTGTATGACTTTACTTCTTTAGAATAGATAACTTTCGGCAAACATCATGATCCGTTAACCAAAGGTGATGATAAAATCTTTGGTCGTTTTTAGGGTTCCGTAGTCAACAAGGAACCCTTATTAAGTTTCGCCATGTCCGCCTGTCTGTCGGTCTGTCTGTCCGCGGCTTAGCTCAGAGACTGTTAGTACTATAAAGCTGTTATTTGGCATGTATATGTTACCGGCAATCTGTATAGTACAGGTATTCTATACAATACCTAGGCAATGTATAGAATACCTGGGGCGTCCAGGCAATGTATGAAATATTATGAATATTAATGTCCGTTATATACTTTGCCTAGGTAATGTAAACAATTCCCAGGGATTGTATAGAGTACCTGCTGGTCCACCGGCAATGTGTAAAGTAAATAGATTATGGTCTGTATTTTTCAATGTTAGGTGCTTTTTGTCTCCGACCAGCGGTTTTAGTTAGGAAGAGCTCGTGGCTAAGTTATAACAGCCGCACAAGTCGATCCATCAGACTTGCCGGGGTTGGTCCGTGGATTACATACCGAGACTCCTCCGTGTCTCGGAAAGCACTTTCAGCCGTTGGTCCCGGCTGTCATTCGTGGATCTTTGACTGGATCATTCGGTAGGTACTGTATAGAATGCCTAGGCAAAGTATAAAATCAATAATATTTCATACATTACCTAAACGTTTCAGGTATTCTATACATTGCCTAGGTATTCTATAGAATACCGGATTATACAGATTGCCGGTAACATATACATATTAATCACGCCGACAAAGTGGTAAAATTAAAACTTTTAAAAAATTGTATTGTAAGTACCTCTCTTGCACGTAACGTGGGTATGATATTTTGTTTTCGTCTATCCCATAGCGTGAGGTATCGTTGGATAGACCGTTGAAACATATTGCGGGTCTGAGTTATTTTTCGATTCAAGTATCCGTTTGCGTAATATTTAAGCTTTAAAGTGGTAATTTTTGTTATGACAGTGTCCGTCCACCCCCTCTCCCTCACCCAACCCCGCCAATGGATATGCGAAAAAACGCACGCAGTAATTTAAATAACGTAGTTAAAAAGAAAACTATCACACCTACGTAGGCTTTAATAGTAGACCTTAATACATTTGCAGTTGGAATGTATGGGAGAACATGTTTTTCAACTACAATATTAAGTTTGTTCCTGGTATAAATCCATCCCAACTACGGAACCCTTCATTGTGCATGGCCTGATATGAACTTGACCAGTTTCTAAGAACATTAAAACACACTTTTTATTTTTTCTTGACACATAGGTACAGTAGAACCAAACTGATAGGGCTTACGAATGTACCTGCGCAGAGGGTGAATTTTCAAAGCGCGGGAAATGCTATTGACCATTCGGCACGCTCCACGCACCGCTCTTCTTTTTCCTGTACCGCTATTGGTTGGCAGCTGCCGCCATGTTAGTCAGCCGCCATACTTGCGAGGTAGAGGGAACTAACAGCTACAGTGTATTGTGAACCTTATAGTAGTGATCTAAGGTTGATGTAAGTTTTAGGCATTCTTTCGTTAATCTTCGGGGCCATACTTTCTTTTCTGTGTGAACGAAGATTCACGACGCGCCTTATCAGTTGGGTACATACCACTGTACCTACTCACATTTATTCTCCGTTATACCTGATCTGACATTAATATAAGCTTTCATTTTATTTCCAATTTATTTATTAATCCGTCCCGGTGTCAAGACCGTAATGGACCACTTCGATTTCCGTTTTTATCGTTTTATGTACTCTAGGAATATTTTTTGCATGACACAATCACTCTCACAGCGATCGCAGCTGCAAGCTAAAGGAAAAATGAACACATGTGCATTTGGCTCCGACATACCTACGTTACAGACGAGCGACAACGCGACTTGTACCGACGTGTAGACAAGCCATTATAACGCAATATGAACCTACACAGAGCTATAAACTTTTACACCCCCGCACGTACACAACGATATACAGATAATAACGTATCTAACTAGGGTTAAGTTAACCTCGCCCGATGTTTATGCGGTATTACTATGTACAAGCAAACTCCTCTATTGCCGATACAGTAGATAACAAGTTTTGATATGAGAGTTCAATAAAGATAGCACAATAATGCGCAGGTATCTGCTTAATTTTAGTGAACTACTTTAAACTTCATTGTTTCGGTAGTTTCCTCCGGCAGCAAGACGCTTGAACAAAGTGATTGCATCTCTTCATTTTAACTTCCAATTAACGACGACAATTCGGTCAAACTGTCTTGACAAGATTACTTTTCTAGTTTGTCAGGAAAGTTTGAAATGCCTTTAATTGGTTGCGCTCGAACGGACGGTACGATTACGGTAGGCTAAAAAAGTGACGTATGGACGAGCAGAAATTCTACTTACGATAAAATCATTGACCGACTGCTCTTCTATTATAAAATGAATATGATGCACGCCAAAATTCTTACCCACACAATTTTTGTTCTGAATATTTTTGCCGGCAAAATCAATAACACTCTCATAAAATTCTTTTGTAAATCTATTTTCGTTAGTAGATGTATCCCATGTTATAAAATTTTGTGGTACACAATTTTACAATAGATGTGTATTTGTGTTAGTATGTCATATCGTATTTTGATAATCGAACAGCTACAAGCTTGCAACATACAAACAAATAGGTACCTAAATGCTGATTGTAATGTCAGTACTAACTGACGTTAGATTGACGTAATCCTGTAGCTGAGAGCCGTCGGAAGTCAGTATAATGAAAACGATCGATCATGTACCGGGCAATTTGATCGTAATTAAATATGAACAATCAGAAGTTAAACAGATTACTTATGGACCGTCTGTTTAGGCTGACGATGTGTTTTTGTTTTGGTCTGTCAACAGCAGTATTTCAATGATTTTAAAAATTGTGTCTTTCCAGTCTAAATAAGAAACGACTCTGCAATAAAAACAGCCCTACCAAGGCATCGTATATCGTGTAACTGATGATGTTCCTTAAATCTAAGACGAACCCCAGCTAAGGGTCAGGTAAATTCTACGCCTAAGCTAAGAATAGGCAGTTAACAACCTCTCGGCAATATACACGTAATCCACAAGGTGGTACACGGTCCATTATCATGCTATAAGTTACCTACTCAACTTCAAACTAATCTCACGGCTCTATCATAAAATATAACTTAAAAGCTATCTCGAAGAAACCATTACCTGCAATGGTGGATTTTTGATATATATTCTACTATCATCCAATAAATTGTGAACGAGAATATGCGTACTCACCATTAAGTATGATTTAAAGGCTCGTAATTCAAACACGACATATAATCGATGTTCGGAAGCTACATGGAAAGGACATTCCACCCTTTTCTTACGAGCGGCAATTAAATTTAATATGTCATTTAATCCTTCTAAGATTGCTTTTTGCGAATAAAAATTCTCTCATGTGCGCTGCGCTCAGTTCATTTTATTGATGATCGGAAAGATTTTTCGTTTACGGAATACTTTGATTATTTCACAATTTCACACTATTTGCATTTCAAATATCTAGAAAATAATTACTTCAAACGAGGCTGGCGCAGCGATCCTTAAGCGAAGGATTAGGCAACACAAAAGAACCCCGTTGACCTACAAAAGAACAGTGAAATATTATAAAATAAAATTATGCAGGTAAAGCTTTTTATTAACTCTGGCTTTTGTGTATTTTTTCTATTATTCAAACGTGAAACGAGATCTTCCATTGTTTACTAATCAAAATTCAGTTTTTCTCTGGAAAATTAAAAACGCAATGATATTATATTAGGTAGCACACGATTCAATTTTTTTTACAAAAATGTTTTTTTTTTTTTTTACATTACATAATCAATGATTTTCATAGCGAATAAAAGGCTAACGAGCTAAATACACCTATTTGTTTTCCCACTGTTGACAATTTTGCAAATAATCATGCTTCTCGAGGATTATTTATTCATGCTTAAAACAAAGTTTGATTAACTGGCACTCCGGTTACCTGAAATAACTTACGAAGGATGAAAATGTAAAACTAAGCTTGTTCCATCCTCGTCAAAAAAATCCATTGCGAAAATTCCACGAACTTCCTTTCATATTTCTATTTCGACACAAACCAAGTAAATTCCATTTACTCGAAAATATTTATCCTTCAAACATGATATACCGACTAGCAAACAATGTTATTACAAGAAAAATAAAACATCCCCGTACGCTCCCCTTACCTTCTGATTAAAAACATTGTATGTCTCAACACGCCAATAAATATACCGTGTCAATATTTGTTGCGCGGTAACGTGACGCACGTACATACAATGTGATAATGTCGTCATGTTCTGCGGATCTACGCCGACAGTTCCCTAGTTATTGCGTTGTTAAAGTAAATTATCACACCTGCGACACATTCTGCCTCCGTGAACACATGTACTTGCAGACGGAACCAGTACCATTTCGGAATATGTCCAAAATAATTGCGAGCCGATATTTCCAATTAGGCCTATTCATTCATGGGCATACGTGACTAGGTGAACCTGTGTAAACATAGAAAGCCTGTCATTATTCACATTTCCCTTTGACGCACTGTTCTCGTAAGTTCGCTTCGCCGTGTGAGGGGGATTAAGTGCCGCCCGTCTACAGCTGCGTCCTGTCGGATAAACATAATTTACTAACGACATCTGCCAACACTAACTTAATAATGTTACAAATTACGCCTACCTACATAATGCTGCCGCAGTGGATTTAGTTGACGTGAACAGGCAATCTCGGCAGGCACGCAGGGAAGGGATTGTTTTGGTCGATTATTACAAGAGACAGGTACAATGGCGCTCCGCTCGTCGGATCCAGTCGTCTCTAAAAGAACGAGGTAAGCATTGGCCCTCTCGGCCGGCAAAGATTTATATCCGTACAATGGACTAATCCGCTGACGATGGGATTGCGAAGGACACCTGCTGCTCACCAAATGGAAACTGTTTTCGAAGTATTTTTTGTGACTTGAACTAAACTCGGTATACACACGTCTGAAGGAACTTGCTGTTCATTTTATTGCGCCACTACAAGTTTGTATCGCGTGGCAGAAGCACGTACGATACGGCTTAGAACCAGGTGTGGCAATTGCGGCGATATGAAAACAAATTGTTTGTTAAACTTGTAGTAGTTATAGCGTCGTTAAAATAAAAATAACTACATACTAACTGTAGAGCTTACTAAGAAAGAAGACATAACAATATTGGAAAGCTGTTTTACTGGTGTTAGCATTGATTCAAGTTATTTTAGTGAATGTATTTTGTACCTTTTTAGACCTAGTGTGGATAACTTGTTAGTTACAAGGGAACTTCTAAGTAGTGTGATGAATAACAGGCTAAAATCTACTGCACATCTGCTAATTTAATTCTGCCTTGCTGTATAGTGTTACAACACCAATTAGGTACAACCATTTTAATAAGTTACTTTTTTCAAACCTATTGATAACAATATTAAAATATATATTAAAACATTTTACAGGCTCAAAAAAAAAAAAAAAAAAAAGCCTTATCCTGCTTTGATTTTTGTTATGACACGTGTTTTCTTTTAAACATTTGCCAACTTACACACACACACACAGACACTCACATATTTCTTTATTCTTTCTTACTATATTCACTAGAAGCTTGACATTATCGCGCACGTCCCACTACGCGCACTACGCGCAGAGCTACGGCATAGGCTACGCCGTAGCAATGTGCTACGATCGCCAGATTTGCGATCTTTCTTTGTATCATAAATTCATAAGTTCCAGCCCATCTATACTTTAAAATGAAATTATTCTTCAGGCTTGTACTAAACTAATCAACAAATGTGTAAACTACATCCTATAATATCATTATTATTAAATGCTGTCATCATGATGAAAAACCCTATTTTTCAACTTAATATGCAATGGGCCCACTGTACACAAAGCTTACGAAAAATAAAGTTGCCTACCTTTTAACTAAACGTCTGTTAAAACCACTTTTATTTTGTATTTATGTAGATTTACTTTTCGTTTCTTTCAATTGTGGGCTCGATTCGAAAAGAATAAATTAGACCTTTCAATCGAATTACTGTAGGAATACCATTACCTACACAAAATATCTACTTAGAAAACGATTCAGTATAACATCCTACACTATTAAATGAGCAATACTTGTTATTGGTAAAATACCAATATCCTCTTAAGGGGTCATTGTACTTATCATTATGAACATCTTTTACTATGAGAGCAAACCTGAAATCGCGAAAAAAAATCAGCTGCTCCCTACATTTTGAAGAGTTTAATCTAGATAAATGTAAAAGTTGTTCATGATGAGTACAAGGACCCACTTGTTGGTATTTCACCAATAACCCTGTATATTTGTAATCACGTTCTCGAAAATGGCTCTAACAATTTCGAGCAAAGTTGCAATATAGGGGTTTACGGAGGCGAAAAATCGGTCTAGCTAGGTCTCATATCTTTCGGAAAGCAAAGCTCAGTCAACCAGGTACTTATAATTTATCAGTGCAGTCGCAATATCATAATTAACTCCATCTTTACTAATGAATAATTTTTGGGACGTAACATCCCAAATAATCTAAGTTATAACTCTAAAAGTGGTCAATTACAGAGTGTTTATTTATTTATAAAATCAAAAAGCAAATGTGGGTAATGACACGTTAGTAATCCATTGAGCCCTCGCGGGAAGAAATGCCGGTAAAATTAATAAATTGGAGTATTTCCGCTCGCAGTTAAAGCGAACTTTGAGAGTGCTCTGAATATTAATACGCGGGTCAGGTCGAAATTAATTTATACGAACCGACCAACCTCTGTTTTACTGGAATTTTCTATTTCAAAATTCCATTCTCGTTCGATTCTGAAATCACGATCATTCGGACTTTTTAATTCATGACTAGGAATATCGTACTAATGTTTTTTTTTTTTTGTTGGTGTTTAATCCTGATAAGCTTATATTTTATTAGTATTTAAATTTGAACGTAGCGAATGACTAGTAGACCTTCAATTTACAAAACCGGTCGGAAAAGTTTCTTTAGACAATAAATAGTAGTACCTGTAGTAAGTAAAATGAAACCGTTACATAATACTTAAGTTATTAGCGATCGAAACTGTCTGGTTTGTGACTGGTTGACCTCCATTTCCATAGGTGCATGTCGCACATACATTCTGTTACCCATCAAACCGACTTAATCCCCGCCTCACCCTCAACGACACCCACGGGAGAGATTGGTTGACCTATTTTTAACCACGGTAACCGGTACACGAAATTACTTGTTATTAAAAATTAAGTTTTACTTGTGCATAATACATATATTCTTTTAAAAGTAATCTATTTTTAATTAAAAATAAAGCTTAATGGCCTAATTTACGCTTCTCCTGTTCTTGTTCGAGCATACGCGCAAATTTTAGCAAAATGTTGTGATGAAACTGACTGTGTACACCGTTCAAGACAATTGACGCGTTCTCAACTAAAGACTGAATCTGATTAAAATAAGCTTTCTGATGTCTGAAGCATTTAGTCCTGAGCAAATTTTACATTACGCTCAATCTACCTTGAATTCAAATAGCCATATAATTTGATAGCATCTAAATTCGTACATTCATTCCCAAAGCAGTTACTGTTCCAAACTCACACAATTTGCTTAGTGAAGAAACCACCAAACTGTTTTGTCGCACGCAAAGCGAAGATACCACATTCTATCAGAAATGTAATGTTCTACTTGCTATACGACAGTTTAAGTTGATTTAAGTTCCACCTGAGTTAGAATAGACTTCTAATGTAATAGAAGATAAAGTAAGGATTATAAATCTTATAGGGTGGTGATAGTAACATCAACTGTTATTTAATGCTGTGTTAGAACATTTCAGCTGAAATGTTGTAACACAGCATTAAAATAAATCAGTCTAAAAACTCGAAACATCATCGAAGACTTACAACTAAATAGTCATATGTCTAATAAGTCCATAACTTAAGCACAGAACAAAAACAACACTGGAAAGAAAGGAAATAGAAGAAAGTAAAAATGTAGCATTACTTGTGGCTGTCTACTCGAATACAATAATTGCAAACCCCTGTTCTAATCTGCGGAATTCAGTAACATTAACTTCATATTATATGGAGCACAGCTCCACTTTCTATATTGTGGCTAAAGTAATACCTTCATTCCACATTTTCTTATATGTTACAGGTTTTTGTTGGTACAGTGTTTGCAAACAGACGGTTACCCCTTTATTTTGTTGCGAAGAGAATGTAGTGTATTTTTTTATCACGGAACATAGTTTTATTTAGGAATCGGAGAAAACGCTAGGGGAAACCGCAATTTGTAATAGAATATTACTCCCTATTAATGTTGTTCCTGTGTCTATTCTATTTCATGTTGACTATGATGAACAATAATGTAGCTATGTGTCAATAATTCATCATCATCATCATCATCATCATCATCATCATCATCATTCTCCTGCCTTTATCCCAATCTATTTGGGGTCGGCGCAACATGTCCCTTATTCCATACTTCTCTATTAGTCGTCATCTCGGTAGTCACCCCTTTCTAGCCATATGATATTTCACGGTCCATCCATCGTTTCTTTGGTCTTCCACTAAAACTAAAGCCATCAACATTCATACCTACTCAAAATTTCCTTACGACATTTATCAATAATTATGGGAGATATATTATAATTATTAATGATCCTCTAAAATCTTATTGATCTTCTAATGATGATCGTCTTTTTTTGATCCTTTACAAACTTTATGATGGCTTTTTTTTAAAACAAATGAGCCTCTACTTAAATTGCTGGCTACCCCGACCGGGTTGGGTTAGGTTAGAACTGTGACAAAACACGCGCGATCTGAGCGAACGAAGCGAGCAAGGCCGCAGCAGCAGCGGCCGGCGGCGATCGCTATATCCAAGTTGATTGCAGCTACTATTATAATATTAGCGTAATGATTTAGTACTTTTATGAAACCAAAATGGAAATTATTTGAGGCTCACTAAACGAGGCTCACTTATTATATTAGCGTGTCCATTAATAATTTTAGAAAATCAAAATGTCCTATCGATTTAACCCCCATGTATGTTCTACGATTTTTTGTAGCTTTCGAGTTATAATCTTTTTTCTATATTTTTCCTGATTCAACGATATTATTAGGCTTTAAAAAATTATACCTTTTTTTGGGTCAGCTTTGAAGAAGAATGTACTAAATAGGGCATTTTTGGTGTATCTGAAATCTCGTTATTTGGGGTTCGATTATTTAATCGTGCCTTTAATTAATTATGAAAATGAAAGATTATCTTCATAATAACGTACGTTCATGATTTTTAACCGACTTTTCAAAAACAAAAAGGAGGAGGTTATCAATTCGTCGCGTATACATATATTTTTTTTATGTATGTACACCGATTTCTCGGTCAATTGTAAACCGATTTTGACAATTCTTTTTTTGTTTGAAAGGATGTGCTCTCGAGCTGGTCCCATTGTTACCAAGTCAGAATCTGATGAGGGGATCTCATGGAAATCGAGGGAAACCCTCAAATTTTATAGGCACACCTACAGCGATTTGGGTATTTTTTATAGTAACTCGTGCATTTGCTCCCGGAGAGCACCATATGGTGAAGTGGAACTGATGAGGAAAACCACAGATGTCCATAGGAACTACTCAATAATACGTATTTCACGTAGGTTGCGATTCGATTACTTTAACATGGCAATTTATGCTCGTCACAATGATATGGTGAAGTGGAGTTGATGGTGACTTCACCATCAGTTACAGTTCTCCTGGTTCCTTACTAGGAGAACTCCTCAACGATTAACGTCCTTGCATGTATCGGGAAAAACAATATTTTGTAAAAGGTGATGAGCAGTTGACATTAGGCTATTGTAACTTAGATAAATTACAAACTGACCCACTAAAAAGTGAAAAAAAAACTTTTTTACAAAAAAAACAACCGACTTTCAAAAAAAATAGTACAAAGTGAAAAATAACTTTAATTTCGAAAGTCGGTGGCAAAAAACTAAAATACAGATCCAAAGACATCGACTTCCGAAATTAAAGTTATTTTTCACTTTGTAGTATTTTTTTTTTTGAAAGTCGGTTGTTTTTTTTGTAAAAAAGTTTTTAAGTAAACCTATGGCATCCGACAAAAAATTTAAATTCTCCTACTTCTCCATTATAACGTAATGGTTCAGTTATTCTGATATCGGTACATAGAACTCTGTAAAATATAATAATCCTTCACTTTTACACGAATAGAACACATCTTTTATATCCTTTGAAATTCATTCACTTACCTCTCTTTAATATTTTCAGGAAACCCTATAAAATCAAAAGAACGCTTCAAATATCACAGCTTAAAGATCTGAGCGAAATTTGAAATAGCCGGTTAATACTTACTCGGATTTATTGGGAGGCATACGAAGTACCTGGTATCTTTTATGTAACACGGGGCTTAGGTAATGAGAATACGTATTAGTCGATCATCAATCACACAACGGCTCATGTTCGTGGATTGTCTGAAGGCGAGACGCGTCGGCCTCATACGCCATTATGTCATCTCACACCTTTGAGATCGTGGATCATATGCCTGGCTGGCATTTTTTTTCGGTTATTAATATTGGCAAGACCTCTTGCCCTATTATACAGAGCTTTTATTGTACCGGTTTAGCTTGGTGGTGTTGTCCCGTGTATTGTATCACTTCTTTTATAAAATCCGGTGCCAAACACTAAATCACACCCGGTTTTTTTAAGGATTTAACATAGTTACAGATTTAACAGTATGTAATTTATATATCTTTAAAGCAGTACATTCACGATCAAAATATGACGTAAAACCATGTGTAAGTCATTGTAATGTAACTGTATCTCATTGTTAAAAATTATATAAATTAGAATGATTACCGTGACTTTGATAAAACTCTCGGCAATCATTCTAATTTATACCTTACCCTACCGAGATAAAAGTTACATTGCAATGACTTACACATGGTTTTACGTTGATAGTGAATGTCCTACCTTAAACTTCGCGATTCACCAACTCATTTCTAGGTTCTTGGATAATAAAATAAATGCAGTCCTACTACCTGGCACGTCCTATTTAATTTTTCCCTAACAAGTAAATTACCAGGTAATGTCGAGTCTAACTGGTTAGAGTCAACACTAGTGGCTTCCCGGGCTAGCGTTAGCATAATAATATTTATATAATCCCAATGCTTTCGTTCAGCTTTTTTTAATAAAATCAAAACCAAGTTTTAAAAAACATCAGTCACTAGTTGAGTTGAGTGGCTCGGCGGAGATTTCTTGAAAACGGTCAAAACGGTGTTTTTTTAAAGCTGTGTATCTCGTAAACCGTAAATAAAGGAGATGTTTCGAAATGGGACAGGTCTGTGTACACTACCTCAAAAAAAGAGAAAAATCCGTAGAATTCGGGAAAAATACAGATAATTTATTTAAATTAATGTACACTGTTGTGGTAGGAAATTGATATTTATCAATTATTTTTATCGACTTTCAACATGGCGTCTCACCGATTTAGCTACTCTGTGCATAAAAACAATGACAGAAAGAGGACTGTCAGCTGTCACAATAGTGAGTGTCAGTGTCACTTCAGTCACTTTCATAAACTCTGTGCTTTCGTCTTATCGTCGGTCGTAATCGTTTTGTTTTGTTTGAGATGTATTTACAGTTTCTTTCCCACCCGTTTAGCTGACTATCGTTTTTGGACTGTTACTCTGCTCATCTGTTGACCCGGCTTGTGTTGTAAGGACTTCGATTTTCCCGTGTGATTTAGACTGTGTTGTTACGATTTAAAACAACTGATTCATCATTGCATCGTGAGGTAAACATTTTACTTATAATTACTACTGTACACATTTTTGTAGTATTATTGCGATCATAAGTGCAGTCCTAATTCGAAGAAATAATTTGTACAAAGCGGAGACTCGCTAGGCTTACAGACATATAAAAGTTAGGCCTTCTTTAGCGAGGACTGCACTTTATGGCCACGACCTAGGTACATCAGTATTGGAGTTAGCTAATATTATTATGCTTATGATAATTATTTGTTTTAGGTGATACACAATGGTGCCCACAATGGTGTATACTTTATGTTCTTCTGCAATAAATGAATATGGCCAATATTATTTATTTGGTAATATGTGTCCTGACATCATTTCTACAATTGAAAACGACCTTGGCCGTGAGGTGAGAACATCGATTATTTAGAATTATGGTTTCATACATGAAGCTAAATATGAAATAATTACAGAATTATTATTCCGTTTCAGGTGGATGAAAATGGTAAATTGTTTTGCGACCATTATGCAAAAAACGTCTGTTCCTGCTCCGGCTGATACAATGAGATATCACACAGAGATGTCATCTCATCCTCATGAAGAGTGAGCATTCAGCAAGCTTATGATACAAATGTTTGTGTATGGTGTCAAAGCTCTTTACATATGAGGCGTGCTCACAACTAATTATAAGCAATAGGATAAACCGATTCAGAACCCAGTTTACAGACATCAGTTAGATATTTTTTCCTGAAATGACCACAATCTATTAATATTTGCGTTGGGCATTTATCAAATAAAGCAAGCCCGAAGTTAATACTGTGAACATATTAGACAATGTGGGTCATTTCAGGTAGAAATATCTGAACATCTGGAAGTAGTATCGCAAGCAACCTCGTGCTTACAGAACCCTGTATTAATTAGGGGTTGTATAAATTCTTACCATCATTTAGGAAGAACTTATATAACTTAATTATATACATACTGGTGGCGAGACAAGGAACAAGTTGGGATGAAAAAATAATTAGTTATTACTGCAGCTTTATCTCTGAATAGCGAACAGTAAAGTGTAATTATTAATTCACTGGAGTAAAATGACAGATGCTAATGTCACTGTAAAATAATGGTGCCATATTTATTGTAATAGTGATGCATTTCGTTCCTTGTGCTTCAGTTCATTCACACAAAGTCAGAACATTTATTATAAAAAGTAATTAATTATTAGGTTCAGCTGTTCAGTACATTTACTTATCAATTTTTTTTTTCGTGATTTCTGGTTTGGTCCATAGTAAAAGTTGTTCATAATGATGAGTACAATGACCCCTTAAGAGGTTACTGGTGTTTTACCAATAACCCGATATAAATTGACATCAATCACTCGCTCATTAATTCTTATTAAGTTCTAAATCAAATCACATTACTTTATTTATTCTAATAAGAAATCTGCCAGCCTAGTTTTGTTTAATCAATATAAAAATATTTGTAGTACCTTTAAAGGCCAATTCATGATGACTTTCAAAAAGCGAATTATACAGGGTTATTGGTAAAACACCAGCAACCTCTTAAGGGGTTATTGTACTCATAATTATGAACAACTTTTATTATGGGATCAAACCTGAAATAGCGAAAAAAAAATCAGCTGTTCAGTACATTTACTTATCTATTTTTTTCGCGATTAAGGTTTGGTCGCATTGTAAAAGTTGTTCAAAATGATGAGTACAATGACCCCTTAAGAGGTTGCTGGTGTTTTACCAATAACCCTGTATAAAATTAAATAAAAATGCACTGAATTTATGTAGGTATACTTACAGGTTGTACGTGTAAACAGTGGCAATCTTTTAAGGGGTCGTTGTACTCATCATTATGAACAACTTTTACAATGGGACCAAACCTGAAATCGCGAAAAAAATCACCTGTTCAGTACATTTATATTTGCCAAATTCGTCAAAGTGTAGGGAACAGCAGTTTTTTTTTTCGCGATTTCATGTTGGTCCCATAGTATTGCCACTGTTTACACATACAACCTGTAAGTATACCTTCATAAATTCAGTGCATTTTTATTTCATTTTATACAGGGTTATAGGTAAAACACCAGCAACCTCTTAAGGGGTCATTGTACTCATAATTATGAACAACTTTTATTACGGGACCAAACCTGAAATCGCGAAAAAAAAATAGATAATTAAATGTACTGAACAGCTGATTTTTTTTTCGCGATTTCAGGTTTGGTCCCGTAATAAAAGTTGTTCATAATTATGAGTACAATGACCCCTTAAGAGGTTGCTGGTGTTTTATATAACCCTGTATAATTCGCTTTTTGAAAGTCATCATGAATCGGCCTTTAAAGGTACTACAAATATTTTTATATTGATTAAACAAAACTAGGCGGGGAGATTTCATTAGAATAAATAAAGTAATGTGATTTGATTTAGAACTTAATAAGAATTAGTGAGCGATTGATGTCAATCTTCTTGTCACAACACTATTTTCTTTTCATCGGAAAATGGTAACAAAGATAACTTCAGATTACTCCAGTGAATTAATAATTAGACTTTAGGTTGCTGTGCGCATACAATGACCATAGTGGTTTTTGGGTTGGGCTCGGCATCAGGTCACTATTGCTTCACCGGCTTCATTTCAGATGGCATATTAGTGAGGAGATGTAGTAAATGAAATAGGAAATAAATGAACATAAAACATAAAATGCTGTTTTATTTAAGTAAGTACTGTAGAGGTTTTACCATATACAAGCCCAAGTATGTAACTGGCTGACATTCGATCATACAAACATCGAATATTCTTATAAAAAGTGATGGTCGCTTTTTATAAGGATTGACAGATAGCGGTTAGCTAGGGCTCCGCGTAGGACCTAGGGAGTGAATTATAATTTTATTTCTATTTTAATATAGCGGGCTTCAGCCCCATTTCTTCAGTACACTACTGTCTTTTATTATAAAGTAGTTAGCCTCCCGCTGTGAGGTTCGAGCCCTCACATTTGGTGGAGGCGCCGCCGCCGCCGCCGCCGTAGCTGAAGCTTCATAGCGACCGCGCGTACGCCCGCGGTACCTCTCGAAGGTTTTTTGGAGTGCGCCGATACGGCCGAGTTTAGCAAAGCGAAGTATTTAAGAATTTGTTGGTGTTTGGCGTAGAAGTTATTCCGCCGGACGCAAGACGCATTACTATCGCACGCCTAGCGATATGAGGAGCAGTGGATCCAAGTGGTTTTAAATATTATTATTATTAGAGAGTGATCGACATGGTGCTGATGTTAGATTATTGTTTCACGGGCATCGACGCCCGATGTCTTGAAAAGTTTATTGCTGATTTCTTACGAATAGCCAACATCAATGGATGGCGAGAAAGCGATTGGTCGCTAATCTTAGGTGCGTTTCTTGCAAGTGCTGCGAGATCTTTCTATAATTATACATGGTCGGACGGTATGTCCTTTGAGGCACTGTGTGACGCATTATGGGCAGAATTCCCATGTAGATGCCATAAGGGAAAGATTATTAGCTGTGCGCCACAAGAGGCGGATGCACAAGAAAGGTCTGTTGAAGACAGACAGGAAAATGTTTTATGTGTAGATGATAATATGCAATTAATTTCTAGTGAAAGAGAGCAGGAAGTTGATGTGTTAGAAAAATGCAATGCAGGCAGTGAAGTAGATGAAGATGAAGTTGAGGTCATTGCTGAGCTCAGCTGCGCAGAGAGCAGCCCAATGGTGACCGATAATGATGTACAGACAGACGAGGTGCTTATGAAGGAAGACCAGGAAGCACTGGAATATTCGGGTCTGTCCAGTCCTGTTATTATGTCTGATATGTCTGTGTGTCAACACAATCATGTTCACGATGTGGAAATCAATAAAAATAACATCGCTTGTGAACAATTTGATCAAGATAATTTTAATTTAAAATCTGCAATATCAAAGGAGAATGCCCATTCCGGTCTGTCGTCGGAAACAAAGGAGATTGGTGATTTTAGTCTTTTGGAAATCGTTTTAAAGTTAGGTGAACAGAATGTGGAGTCATGCGCAGTCGAGACAACGGTTGATATCGCGCAAGTAGAAAATAAATATATTGAAAAAAGTTGTGATAGGTTCCCTAATATCCCTTTACGACACCGAAGTATTATGTATAATCCAAGACGTATTGTACAGAAAAAGAAAAAGTGTTTATCTGTAAAGAAGATTATATTTAAAAATTTGGTTCCTAAAATAAGTCATTTAAAAAGGATTAAGATAACCAATGAACATTTTATAGTGAAATTATCTATTTTGAATTTTAAGTTTTGTAAATTGAATAAAAGGAGGTTATGTGATATTTTTGTAAAAAATATTATTAGATGTAAACTTTTTAAACCTCCTAGTTGTTTTATTAGATGGAAACTTTTTCTTTTAATGATTATTTAATTGTCATTGTCTTTATTTACAGTTTATCATGTCACTACATTAGATTTATGACATCAGCAGGGCATGAAATATTAATGTGTATATTTTCAAATGTTCTAATATTGTTTTTTTTTTGTGTAATATTTCATATGCTGAGAACTACATCGGACGCAACCAACAGCGTGTGACGCTACCCCACAACGCTGACCAAAACAATGAAGAGCATGAGGGAGTGAAACCTACGACAACGTCGGTTCGTTACGGGTCGATAGGGCCGGTTAGCATGAACATCCTCCAGCATTTAGTATGACGTATTAGGAGTAGTGGAAGTTTTGAGAAACTGTGAATACCTTCTAGAGGGGGGGTGACTTTGGTATAAGTTGTAACCAACTTTGCTGACGGGACATAGTCCTTGCAAAGAGTGTTGAGTTGACACAATTGGTGCAGTTTATATCAGAGTATCCACAGTTTGGTCAATATGGACCAGTAGTATTACGTAAGGGTTCAGTGTTGACATTACGCCATATTTTTCTTTGAATTTGCTGGAGATTGAACATGAGTTAGGTTCTGCGTTAGAATTTTGACTTCCTGGCGCATTCCTCCCTCTGGCTCGATACTGTCCGATGGATTAATGAATCACGATGTTGAGTTCTTTAGATTTTCAACCCCTTCTGGGCTGATGTGAATTGTCACATCGTATTGTTTTGTAGGGGGTACGTCATTCTTTTCCCTCTGGGTTTTGTTTGACGGGGCTCAGACTGGATAAATGCGATATTTTTGGGTGCACATTGGCACACTTTAATGTTAACTTATCTGACACTTAACATAGTGTTAGATTTTCGCGTTTCGTTTGTCCAGAGCTAAGCCTGTATATATAAATACGAAACCCCGAATTGTCGCCGTTTTCCCGGAGTTAGGTAGGGTGTCTATTTTTAGGTTTAGGTAGGTTTTGTCTGTATGATCGAATGTCTTGGTCTGAATAAAAGTTTTATTTTGAAGTTGACTACGTTAATCCTTTTATTCAAGGGTGGGCGTAGTTCATGTAGAGGTTTTACCATATACAAGCCCAAGTATGTAACTGGCTGACATTCGATCATTCAAACATCGAATATTCTTATAAAAAGTGATGGTCGCTTTTTATAAGGATTGACAGATAGCGGTTAGCTAGGGCTCCGCGTAGGACCTAGGGAGTGATTTATAATTTTATTTCTATTTTAATATAGCGGGCTTCAGCCCCATTTCTTCAGTACACTACTGTCTTTTATTATAAAGTAGTTAGCCTCCCGCTGTGAGGTTCGAGCCCTCTTTGTTTATGTACATATATCTTAAGTTCACTTTTAAGGTTAGCGTCCACTGGTCACGCCGGCCACAACGCACGCACGGCACGTAACGGATTTCGGTATGCTTTGTATGAATTCATATAGCACTGCGTCGACTACCGGTACCACCAGCATTTTCATTTCTTCATACAAACAAAGCAAAATCCATTGCGTGCCGTGCGTGCGTTGCGGCCGGCGCGGACCAGTGGACGCTCGAGCTTTACACTCTCTATTGTATGTAGATAGTTGAAATCAAAACATTGCTACATTACTTCTGTCGGAGTTCATCTCAAATATTACTCTATTTATGGTTAGGTTTTCAATATTAATTAGTTCTTGGATATTATAAATTATTTTTATGGTTAGCCAACGCGCATTAAAGAAGACATTCTGAATAATTCAGATTTACTAATGCACCGGGATTGGTGTTTATTTATTTACATTTCAAACCCTGGGTACGTTAGTCACTTAAGTTTTTCACAGACAAAGTTGAATGTACTAAGGACCAACACTCAATAGCCATCGTTGCTTGATCCGTATTACATTTTCACAGCACTGGCTACGTTATGTAGTCACTTAGTCAATTAAGATTTTCACAGACAGGGTATCAGAATGTACCAAGTACAATACCGACACAATAGCCATCGTCGCTTGGTCTGTATTACAATATTACATTTTCACAGCTGCTCATATGGTTACCGCGTTAGATTAAATCTAAGGTTACCGCCTTTAGTTCCTTATTCCACATTATAAAAATCTCTCACTGATCACAAAGGTAGCGGCATAACCTCAAAAATAAACATGTCAAATCAAACGTCATTAATCAATCAAAATGACAGCTTACCGCTATGACGGGATTTTGATGTGTTGCAATTTCAGGTGTAATTTCTTGTGGTCTACCAGCAAACAAAGCCATTTTAAAGTAATTGGACAGTTGAGAGCTGTTTTAAATGTATTTCCCTATTTTTACGTATACTGTACACGGACCTGGCCCAAGGTCCATACATTTTGAAACATCTCCTTTGACAAATAAAAAAAATATGATATTTTCAAGTCCTTTTCGCATACAGTGATGGAACTCAAAACATAATTAAACATACTTTAATGCACCAAAAAAATCTTCAAACATACCTCTTAATAATCTTTAAAAGCGGTTTATTCCTTCATTAACAATTAATTATAATTGAAAATATACCATAAAATGTCAAATGCCAAACTGCACCCAGTGATGGATTATTTATTATTATATAGTTCATTTCTAATTTTATACGATTTTATTTGCACTTTGACGACATAATTCCGGTGCGCTTGAGAGTCTTCTATCTCGTGCGTCAAACTAGACAGCCATAACGCCATTTCACTTACACACCAAGCTAAATTACGCCTATTATACAGGGCATCTATACAGGGCCTTAAGTCGTTGGTCCCGGCTGTCATTCGTGGATCTTTGACAGTCGTTACGGGTCGTCAGAAACCCGAAAGTCTGACAAACAGTCTTACCGAGGGGTATCTATAACACAGTTACCGGGTTGTGGAGGTCAGATAGGCAGTCGCTCCATGTAAGGTACTGTTATTCAACTGCATCCGGTTAGACTGGAAGCCGACCCCAACATAGTTGGGGAAAGGCTAGGCAGATTGAGGTTGAGTTGAGTGCAATAATTTTTTTACATTACCTACCTTTTTCTTCAACATAAACAAAAAAATTAAAACAGTAAAGTACGACGCATACAGGGTGTAAGGGACAGCCCTCCGCAAACTGATAGGGTGAATTCAGTATGTCATACTAAGATGACCGGTACATGAAATTTTTTCAGGAACTTTAAGGGACTCCAATAAACCTTATTTGTTTGTGTTTTTGTGCACAAATCGGAGCGTCTATTACTGGTTGGGAGAGGTAGGTAATAGGTATGCGGTGAGTTCGATGAACTCTGTAGCTAGACAGAAAATGAACAGCTGATTACTCGCGTCGTTGGTTAGAGTATTTCAACATCCATTGCTGGTTTTTTTTTGCTGTTTTTTTTGCTGTTTTTTTTGCAGTTTTTTTTTACATAAATGGAGTGCTGCGAACACACAATTCAATTTTACATTGAAATAATGAAAATGTAACTGAAAAAATTTTTGAAAAAATGAAAATTTTCCTGAGAAAATTTCCGGTGGAATATGATTCAGAATGAGGAGCTGAATGCACCCTGTTAGTTTGCGGAGGGCTGTCCCTTACACCCTGTATAGTGGTCGCTCAACTTTATGCACGTAATGCAAACCATTGTAACTCCTGACCAAATTGTTGCTTCATAAAAAGTAAGGCGGGCTGATGAATGAATTGATCTCTAAAGAAACAAATTTCCAAATCAAAAAGTCGAAAGGGAAGCGGGGGCCGGTAATTGACAGTGGTTGTATCAGCGCTGCAAACTTTTTATGACGTCATAAACACGAGATGAAATTATATCCTAACGACCCAATAAACGGGAAAAACTCCTCTCAGCCACCCGTTATTACATGAACGGAAAGGTTCAGCTCCGTATTTGCCCGGCAGCTATATATGTATTTATGTTATTAGGTGCCTAAACTAGTTACCTACATATTTGTGGGTTTGTTATAAAACGACCAGTACCCGGAAC
Organism: Cosmia trapezina; assembly: GCA_905163495.3. Lineage (NCBI taxonomy): Eukaryota > Metazoa > Arthropoda > Insecta > Lepidoptera > Noctuidae > Cosmia > Cosmia trapezina. The sequence continues at coordinate 12,569,053 of LR991030.1, forward strand.
ACAGATCTGCGCGTTTTGCCAATTAATTTATGGATAGTCGGCGGACGTTAAGTTACACAGTATAATTGGATTTGTCTTGCGCATCATTACACCTTATTGCTCAATATCGTTGCGCAAGCGAACGAGGCGATCGAATCCGTTCCCCCTGCCTTCGCTGAATCTCCCAATTAGCATTTAATTTAGTTTTTATCCCTCATTTCATTTCGATGCTGAATAACACCGAGCGACCCTCGTCAAGAAGGCTTTCACGGGAAAATAAAACCTTTGTTTATTTTCTCTATCTTTCCGCGCGAAGTGCAGCTACTAACAACAATTACTCTCGGTAAATTAAAACTCAATCTTGAGAAACAAGTTTCTGTGCCTTATCTCTATCACAGCGTCTCAGGACAACACGTACATATTCGACTTCATTTCGCAGGACGGCTGCAGTGGATTTAAGAGAATGAGATAGAACGTTGAACCACGGCATAATAAAAGCGGATGATACATTTTGCGGCGAAATATTATTACGTGATTTTGGAAGTACTTTTAACAGAGACGTAGCCGAAAGATATTTGGAAGAAAATAAACGCCATCGGTAAAGTATTCTAAGTTAAAACGTTACACCGCCTGCCGCCGCGCGCCAAGACAAACTTCACCAGAGCCAGAGAGTTACACAACTCTTTAAATGAACAGCGTCTTGTTGGAGTTGCAACACTCTACTTCGACTCACTATTTACTTACCGATGGTTTATAGATGCTAGTTTTATTATCAAGTTAAAATATTCTGAATTCGAAAGGTAAGACGGGAGACCTTTTTATGGAAAGTGCAGCTGAGGATGCGCCTGGACTTTATAAGTAGTATTCGGAGAGAAAACTCATTTATAAAAAGTAATAGCATAAATCAATTCTTGACCAAGGTAAGATATTCAGGACGAATACGAAATTATAATAGCTTATTAAAATTCATCGGAGCCACGCAATTCAGGTTGTGAAAAAAATTTAGTCTTTTGACACCTTATGAATAGCCAATTACGTGCTTGCCTCTCTAGTTTGAAGAGCAGATTACTTACAAGTATCCCAAAATTCGATGCTGTCGATTCTGCCAATGATTGGCAATTGAGTGAACAAAGAGCTTAGGCGATGATTTGTGCAGGCATTCATGTCAAAAGAATCTTATAAAACGTGTGACTGTCATATTTTCATGTAGGTTAGGTATATTTTCTGTTGTGTACCTATGTAAAAAAAAAATATAGGTAGAACATTTTTACCCGCTTTTTTGAAGTCACCATAAAAATGCAGCACATTACTTTTTCAGGTGAAATTAAAGCCACAATTAATTGGTTACAGACCACCAATCAGATTAAAATATTTATCGTCACGAAAAGCAATTTACAGAGTTCGCCACAGCACAATACACGTCAGTACCAGCTTGCCTCTGCAATATCTGGTTGAGGTAGAACGCTGCACATTTCACCTCGAAAATAATTCCACTGTTATTATTTTCGTTTAAATTGAATTTACTTCCGTCACTATCATTTTCCTAAATTATTATACGATCATTTCTGCTACGGTAGTTAATTGCATACTTAACAATTTACTTGCTAATAATAATTATTATTTAATTATTTATTTATAGCAGAATATTAATTAATAAATGTTAATTTGCATTGGTTTTATATTTTACTAGCTGTCCGCCCCGGCTTGGCACGGGTGTACTAATAAAGAAAATGGTATCAAATCTTCCCTTTACAATACGACCATTTAATGCACGTCGTGGCTGTGACAAGAAGGCTTCCACTCAGCACACCCACATGACAGCACAGCGCTGATTGATACATATTTTCAAACTTTAACTAGTTTTAATAAACACTATGAAGTAAAAGCGACAAACTCAGCATTAAAATGGCGATCGATCAACAGACATAATAGGTCTTTACCTATGAAATTGCCGTTTTGTATGAAAAAATTAAAACGAATTTTTTTCATGTATTTTTTATTTGTATTAATCGAAGTTATCACCCATGCAATCAATGCATCTTTGCCAACGCAGTGGCAGTTTATTGATGCCCTTCTTAAAGAAATCAGCTGGTCGGGAGGCAACAAATTCTTCAAAGGCATTTTGTACTGCCTCTCGGGTATTGAATTTTTTTCCCTTCAAGAAGTTATCCAATTCTGGAAAAAGTAGTAGTCTGTAGGCGCAAGGTCTGGTGAGTAGGGCGGATGACGGAGAGCTTCCAACCCCAGTTCTTGCAACTTGGAGACCGTCTGCTGTGCAGTATGAGGTCGCGCGTTATCGTGCAGGAGCAGCGGAGACGAGCGATTGACCAATGCTGGTTGGAGATGTGCCAGCTTCTCCATCATTGTGTTCAGTTCTTCACAGTACACATCTGCAGTAATGCTCACCCCGTTTGGTAAGAAACTGTGATGAATCACACCGGCGCTAGACCACCAAACAGTGACCATCACTTTTCTAGGGGTAAGTTTTCGTTTAGGGCATTGTTTAGGTGCTGAACCAGGATCCAACCAACTTGCTGAGCGCTTGCGGTTATCAAACAGAATCCATTTTTCATCGCAGGTAACAATGCGGTTCAAAATTCCTTCATTTGTGTGTCTGTTGAGCAGTGCAAGGCACGTCTCGACTTCGCGCTGGCGATCATTGAGTTCGTGGGGCACCCATTTGTCAAGCTTTTTTACCTTGCCAATTTGACGCAAATGGACCAATATTGTTTTGACGCTAACGTCGAAAGCTGCTGCTAATTCAGCCGTAGATTGTGTATCATCAGCTTCCACAATCGCCTTTAATTCGTAATTGTCGACCAAAGTCTTCGGACGACCGCGAGGTTCATTTTTCAGGTCGAAATTTCCAGAACGGAAGCGAGCAAACCAATAACAGGTGGTGCGTTGGTTTGTAGTGTTAGCTCCGTAAACGTCGTTGATGTTGCGTGCCGCTTGTGCCGCGTTGCTGCCACGACGGTACTCATATTCCATAATTACTTGAATTTTTAACGTATCCATGATGACGAAAAAGATTGAAATGCGATGAAAATGTAACACTAATCAATAAACAAATGACTACTTTTGGAAAAAAAAATCCATGTTTTTAAAATAAAATTAATTTGAAATTAGAATTCTTAGCCAAACAAAAATTATTTTGATTTGAAATGGCCAGTACTGCAGAGCGGCAATTTCATAGGTAATATAAAAAAACCGGCCAAGTGCGTGTCGGACCACGCACAATGAACGGTTCTGTAGTTGAAAAGAATTTATCCCAAAAACAAACTTAACATTGGATCCCAAAATTAAATTTTTTACTCCAAAAAATTACAAATTCACAATTTTCGGATTTTTTCCTCTACTCGTGCTGGAAGACCTTGCTTCTTGCCAAATTTCATTATTCTATGTCAACGGGAAGTACCCTATAGGTTTTGATTTACTTGCGACAGTTGCGAGTATCAAAATGTGTCGCAAAATGCCCGTATTTTTTATTGCGTTGACTTAGACACTTGATTTTTTTAGAACTGTAAGGGACTTACGTATTTACTATTAATTTCAACTTGATATCTCCACGCGTCCTTGAGAAAAAGGGTCTTGACAGACTGACAGACTTAAACATTTTTTTTATATGATAGAATTACAAACTAACAATTTTCGGACTTTTTCCTTTTTTTTTGTTGTTTGACCTTGCTTTTTCCCAAATTTCATTATTCTAGAACAACGGGAAGTACCCTATAGGTTTTGATTTACTTGCGAGTATCAAAATATGTCGCATAAATGACCGTATGTTTTTGTTGCATTGACTTAGAAGCTTGAGTTTTTGAGGACTTCAAGAGACCACAGACCTACGTATTTGATATTAATTTCAACTTGATATCCACGCGTTCCTGAGAAAAACGGTTTTGACAGACTGACAGACAGACAGACAGACGGACAAACATGTGATCCTATAAGGGTTCCACTTTTTCCTTTTGAGGTACGGAACCCCAAAAATAAGTAAAAGAATAAGATTTAGTATCCAATAAATAAAATAAAGCCGTTATAAATTCAGCGTGACCTATTCCACCCACACCCCACAAACAGTACCTTGAAAATAACTTCCAAAGTCGATCGCAAATAAACGAAAAAGTATAAATGGGAAGGATTTATAGCCGTTTTTATATCCTAATACAACTTTCTCGCACTTTTGTTACAAATTGACATCTTAAAACCGACATAAAATAAAACAGTTTTACGTGTTGCCAGATTAAAAAAAGAATATTTAAAGAGAGCGCTAATCATTCATTCTGATTTACGTCAGTTTACGAGCAAAACCTAAATAGTTTTATTAGTACTTTTATTTAACAGTATTGGCTGTCTAGTACCTAAGTCTGGGACAGTGTTTCTCGATTGCTTTAGTTCGACAACTTGTTAGTGCTTAGTTTGCTTTTAGATAATTAACACAAATCGGGCGTCTTTAATTTGGACATTCGGCACGCGCGCAATACCTAGTTAAAGATTTTAAATACAAGTACTGTAGGAATATTATAAATAAATACTTATAGGATTATACACAACAATGCTTTAAAATCGCTTTTGCTTGAACAAAGATCTGTTCCACAACAGTCCGATTGCATCGTTTCGACTAAAGTTGCTCTTTTGACTTGAGAAACTTTTGCCGATCGTCGCGCTTCGCTCGGTGCAAGAAGCGCAAAAGCTCATCTATAAGACAGACTCGCAGATAGGCAAAGGAAACTCCAGTTGGCATCCCTATATAAATAACTATTAAGTCTAACATTATGAGTACACAGAAGTTGACTATTTTTCCTCACAAAAAGTAATTTTCTTTGTCCTGTTAACAGGAGGTAAGATGAATGGTAAGGACCCGTTTCTTCTAGTTTGTTGTGATGGTATAATAAAAGTAACTATTTCACCTTACGTATGCAGTTACATTTTGTTTTTATTCTGTATTAAAAAAGGATATTTATATAGCAATTGTGGGAAAGTAGAGAAAATGAAATCGTATAAGTGTAATGGACTAATGATATTGTTGTTCACACTTTCATGGAAGTCATTATTTTATTTTTAACAATGTATACCTTTCTCAGAGTCATTAAGTAACAAACTACCAAATATTGAATAGCACCCTAAGGGTCCGGATGTTATTAAGACATTACCATAAAGTAATTAGCAGGAATGAATGTAAAAGGGTCGTGGTAATTATCTATACTTTCTAGAAACAATCTTATGTACAAAGAGTCACCACCGCTCTTCCCTTAAGACAGTCAGTTGAGAAAGTCAGTTCAGCACAGACAGTCAGCATTGTGTTTGTGTCTTAATTAATATTACTTGTAAGTTTTTCCTTGTCACATTAGTAAAAGTTCAGATATCAAAGTTGTGTCTCTCAATCAAGACTCTTCCCACACACCTATCTACAACGCCACCGCTCGGGCCATTACAAATTGGTGTCAGAGAAGTGAGATATAGATTGAGTTATTTGTACGAGATCTTCGTCGGAGTCCTTAACCTCCGATTCTCCTACAACTACAAGTTCCTGAGCATCCGATTGTACGAGACCTTCGTCGGAGTCCTTAACCTCCGATTCTCCTACAACTACATGTTCCTGAGCATCTGAGCATCACGACGAGAACGAGATCTACGGAGTTGGACAAACGTATCCTCAGCGGTCCGAAGATTATCAACCGCTTACGCCGCCCAGTCTCCTACTCATCACGTCAGCTACAATGTCAACAGGATATCTTCAAGTAATTTTATTACTGTGAGTACGCCGCCAATTTTCTATAAAACACAGTTATAAAGAATATTTTCTAAACGGAATCATCTGCCAGTCATCATAAAAAGTGTTTAATCGTGAAAAGTGAGTGTATAAGTGTATTATTAATCATGCCTCAAGACGCAAATCTCGGTGTATCTACATCGACAACTACACATAGTAATTATATCTCACTAGAAATGGCTGAAAGAATGTTAACTAAATTTGATGGCAGTAAGGCGCGTATCCATGAATTTTTAGACAATTGTGACACAGTTAATAATTTAATTAATCCGAATCTGAAAAAAATTTTACTCCAAATAATTATTACAAAAATTACTGATAACGCTAGGTCAATGATTAGAAATCGCGAATTTCAAATTTGGGATGACTTAAAAAATTATCTTTTAGATACTTACACCGAAAAACGAACGATTGGTCAGTGGCAATTAGAATTGAGTAGTTGCAAACAAAATCATAATGAAAATGTTTTAGCATATGCTAATAAAGTCGAAAATTGCTACGTAAAATTAATAAATTCATTGGACTCAACAAATCAAACACAAGAAGCCCGCCAAGCATGCGTTGAATTACTTAAATCACAGGCTTTAAGTGTATTTATTACCGGATTAAATAAAGATTTAAATCTAATTTTAAAAGCACTTCAACCAAAAACACTCGAAGATGCTATTTCCATGGCAGTAGTTGAAGAGCAACAGCTCAAAAGTAAAAACGAAATATCTAAATTTCAAAACATAAACCATTCTAATACCAAGCATTGCTATAAATGTAATAAGCCAGGCCATACAGTCGTAAATTGTAGAGTTCGATCATATTCGGGACCTAATCAAAACCCAAAATTTTGCAATTATTGCAAGAAAAAGGGTCATACTAAAGATGAATGCTATCATCTAAAGAATAAAAATTCACCCAATAAAACTGACTCTAAACCTTGTAATAATCATTATTCGGATAAAAGCTCTACGTCTAATCAAAAAAACTAATAAATCCCGATGGCGCGAGCCAACCAAAGGGTAACAGTTTAATAGAAGGGCTCATAACCGCGATAAATAATAATTGTTATTTCGTTTCATTGAAATTGAAAAATGATACAAGAAACATAGATTTTCTGATAGATACTGGTGCAACAATTAGCCTCATAAAGAAAAGTGCTATACCAAAAGACGCTGAAATTCATTATGATATTTTAGCTGATTTAAAAGGGATCGATAAAGTAGACAACCCTACAAGGACGTTAGGTTATGTCGAATTAGAGTTTATAGGAGATTTAAATGTAATACTCCATATCGTGAATGATAATTTCCCTATTAGTGCCGATGGCATTATTGGAGGCGATATATTAAATAAATATAAAGGAATGATCGATTATAGCACCAAGATTTTAAAACTCGCGGAAAACCAATTCAATTTGTGTTATGAAAAAACAAATGATCAAGTCGAATCGAATGAAGTAAACATGGAATTAACCTTGACGGTGAAAGCAAGAACCGAATGTGTTATTCCTATTAAAATAACTAATTATCCACAGGTTAACCATGGGATTGTTCCACGAACAGAGTTAATCCCGGGAGTACTTTTATGCCCGAGTCTTATCACAGTGAATAATAACAAAGGCATTACGACCGTACTTAACTCAACTAACGAGGATGTGACCTTCCCTATACCTCATGTTAATTTAGAAAAAATAGATTTAGTTATTTTAAATAAACAAATATTACAGTTAGATAAAAATAACTTAGAAAACGTTATTATTAATGAAAACTATGAAAGTAATCGACTTGAAAAACTTGAAAACTGTCTACGGACAGATCATTTAAATAACGAAGAAAAAAATTCTTTAATTGAATTATGTAAAGAATATAATCACATATTCCATTTAGATGGGGATAAATTAAGCTGCACAGATGTGGTTATGCATGAAATACATACAAAAACGGAAGCTCCCGTTAATACAAAAAGCTATAGGTATCCAGAAGCCTTAAAGGGAGAAGTCAATAAACAAATTGATAAAATGTTAAAAGATGACGTCATAAAACCATCAAACAGTCCTTGGAATTCACCCATTTGGGTGGTCCCTAAGAAAATAGACGCTTCGGGTCAAAAGAAATGGCGAGTTGTTGTAGATTACAGGAAGTTAAATGAGGTCAGCATCGGGGATTCCTATCCCTTGCCTCAAATAACGGAAATATTAGACCAACTTGGTCATTCAAAATATTTTACAACACTTGATCTAGCCTCAGGCTTCCATCAAATTAAAATGCATACTAAGGACTCACAAAAAACGGCATTCACCGTCCCTCAAGGACATTTTGAGTACAATAGAATGCCATTTGGTTTAAAAAACGCTCCCGCGACGTTTCAACGTCTAATGAATAATATTTTAACCGGATTACAAGGTAATCGTTGCTTTGTTTATTTAGATGATGTCGTTATTCATGCTGATAATCTCGAAAATCACAATCGAAAATTAAAAGAAGTTTTTGAAAGATTATCCATCAATAATTTAAAATTGCAGCCTGATAAATGTGAATTTTTAAAACGAGAAGTCATGTACTTAGGTCATTTGATCACGGAAAATGGAGTTAAACCAGATCCAAATAAGATTTTAGCAATCGAAAATTATCCCATACCTAAAAATGTAAAAGATATAAAAGGATTCTTAGGATTAGCAGGGTACTATAGAAGGTTTATACTTAATTTCAGTAGCTTGTCACAACCTTTAACAAAGCTCTTAAAAAAGGATGTTCCTTTCAATTGGACAAGTCTACAGCAACATGCATTTGAAATCCTTAAGAAAAAACTTTGTGAATCTCCAATTTTAATATATCCAGATTTTAATCAACCTTTTAATCTTACCACAGACGCTAGTAATTATGCCATAGGAGGAGTATTATCACAAGGGCCAATTGGGCACGATTTGCCAATCGCCTATGCTAGTAGGACATTAAATAAGGCCGAACAAAATTATTCAACCACTGAAAGAGAACTTTTAGCGATCATATGGTGTGTAAAACATTTTCGTCCATATTTATATGGCCGTAAATTTAATATGATCACAGATCATCAACCGTTAACATACCTATTCAATTCAAAAAATGACGGTGCTAGAATTTTCAGATGGCGATTATCTCTTGAAGAATATGAATTTACTCCAATTTATAAACCAGGCAAATTAAATACTAACGCAGACGCGTTAAGCAGAATAGTTCCATCTGTTGAAAACAAGGAATTAATGACAACAACGTCAACAATACGCAAAAAATATAAATCGTTTTTAGAAACAGCTCAAAAGTCGATAATAATAAATGATAATATATGTGAAATTAACGACGAATTAAATAAAAAAAAGAAAAACATTTTAATACCCATAGCAGCGGACAAACAAATTTATGACAAAAGCTTAAAAAATTTAGTTACTGAATATGACCATTTAAATCAAATTAATAACATTAAAGTAAATGAGTTTGCTGTATTCAATGAAAATGGATCAAGATTTTACTATGTTTGTACAAAACAAAACTACTGGGATAAATCTAATTATGAAATTTATTTTGATTTATTAAATAATGTCAAAGAACATTTAATAAAAGAAAAAGAAAGTGAGTTACACCTAACTCGACTAGGAGACAAATATGATAGATTTAATTATAAAAAGTCAAGAATGATGTTAAGATTTATATTTATGAAAACAAATATTAAAATAAATATATATAATAATACATTAATTATTCCTTCTCCAAACGAAATTCCAGATATTCTAAAAGAGATGCACAGTAGTCTTATGGCAGGCCATGCAGGTTTCCACAAGACTTACAAGAGAATAAAAAGTATTTATAAATGGCAAAATATGAAAAGAGAAATAAAAGAATTTATAACACGGTGTGAGTCATGCCAACAAAACAAACTCGTACGGAAAAAACATAGAGAACCTATGATTATAACATCAACGGCAAACGAAGCATTTGAAAGAGTTAGTTTAGATATTGTAGGACCTTTTCCATTGACTCTCAATGGAAATAAATATATTTTAACTCTTCAAGATGATTTAACAAAGTATTCACAAGCATATGCTTTGCCCGAACATACCGCAGAAAAAATAGCCGATGTTTTTGTTAAAGAATTCGTATGTAAATTTGGTATTCCCAAAAGTATTCTCACAGATCAAGGTGCCGACTTTACATCAAAACTTTTAAAAGAAGTTTCAAAATTGTTTAAAATTAAACAATTAACTACAACTGCTTATCATCCGCAGACTAACGGCAGCCTAGAACGTAGTCATGCTACTCTAGCAGAATATTTAAGACATTTTATTAGAGAAGATCAAAATGATTGGGATAAATGGATAGATTTTGCAATGTTTTCTTATAACACTGCTGTCCATACGTCAACTAATTTTTCACCACACGAATTATTATTTGGCTATAAACCGAAATTACCTTCATCTATAACCGCGCAACCAGAATTTAAATATTCTTATGATGATTATATTGATGATCTAACATTAAAATTAAGAAAATCTAGAGAACTAGCGAGAAATAATTTAATTGATTCAAAAAATAGGAATAAGGAATATTATGATAAAAAATGTAAATTAGAAAAATATAAATTAGGTGATAAGGTGTATATTACGAATGAGAATAGTAAATCAGGAAGATCAAAGAAACTTTCTCCACAGTTTACGGGTCCATATGAAATTGTAGAAATAAACTCACCAGTAAACATAACAGTATTAATAAAAAGAAAGAAAGTTAGGGTACATGTAAACCGTTTAAAATCAGCAAAATAAATAATTAGGTAACTCTATTGTTCCAGGTTTACCTTCACATCAAGTCAAGGTGAACTTTATAATATAACACCATTAAACAAGGGTGGAATTTATTTCGAGCATGTAGGAAAAGCAAAACAGTTTGATAGTGAATGGAGTCTAGTTACTTATCTTGATATTTCCAGCTGGCACAAGAAATTAGATCTTATCGAAAATACTCTAGTTGAAACTAGAAATCTTTGCAGTCATGATACATTTAACAATTTTTTATTATGCCGAACGTCTATGTTAATCGTAGAAAAAATATATCCTCATTTAAAGAATCAAGAAACGGTCCTTAAGGAAATAATTGGACATTCTTTTGTAAATCATCGTTCGAAACGTTCTTTTATCGATGGCGTAGGAACCATATTTAATATTTTATTTGGAACACTAGACGCAGAAGACGCGAAACGTTATGATGACGCTATCAATAATTTAGATAATAATGAACATGAATTAATTACATTACTGAAATCTCAATCACAAATTGTAAAATCTACTATTCAAAACTTTAACAATACAATAACTGATCTTAAGAAAAATGAAGACATTTTCTATAAGAATTTAGAAACCTTTGCTAAAAATAATAACTTACATCCGATTATAATTACTCCTGAACAATATATTTACGAATTAAAAAGGACTTTATCACATATTCCGACTCATACACAATATCCTTTGGATTTAAATATGGATAACGCATCAGAACTGCTATCATTAGTTAACATTATTTCATATTATATGAATGAGAAAATTGTATTCATAATTAAGACCCCATTGGTTATGCAACAATCTTATGATGCATATAATTTAATTCCTGTACCAATTCTAAATAAAAATAATACTTATATCTTCATATTACCTACAGAGAAATATTTTCTTATCTCTGAAAACAAAATTCATTATACTACCTTAGAGAATATTAATAGTTGTAAGAAATTATCTAATAATAATAATCGTATTTGTAAACTAGAAAATCCTTTATATTCAGTATATGCTAAGGATAATTGCGAATTAACATTATTTTTAAATACTAAAAATCAAATTCCTTCATCTTGTGATACAAGGATTGGTTTAATAAAATCAGAACAATGGTATAGATTAGAAAACGCAAATAGTTGGTTGTTTGTAACACCTAATAAAGTTATTTCAACTATTTCTTGTAAAAATGAAGAACCTTACGATCTAGAATTAAAATCTACAGGTATTTTAAAATTACAAAAGAATTGTAAATTATATTCTCCTAATATTATATTGCACTCATCAAATCAAGATATGCTGTCAAACCATCTGTCTATACTTCCAGATTTTGATATTATTAATGATAATTGTTGTAATAGATTAATAAATAATACCATAGAAGATAAGTTAGATTTCATTCCATTCAATAAATTTAGTATGAATTTCAATGACTTGAATATAGCGAGTCACAAAATTGACAAAATAAACGATTTATTGGATGAAATGAATAATGATAATGTATTCCATAGAGTTAAGAGTAATACTTATTCTGTGTTTATATTTTTATCTAAACTCATAGGATTTTATATACTTTATAGAATAGGAAAATACTTGCTTAAAAGAAAATTCTTCTGTACATCACAAAATAGAGTGTTAGCTATAGAAGACTCTAGAAATTGTTGTGGAAGAATAACTAATTGTATTACTTTTAATTTACATAGAAAAACCAATAATAGTAACAACGACGTTGAATTAGAAGAAATTCCAGGAACATCTCAAGAACACGTCCCTTTGAGACGTTCATCAAGAATTGCTCAAATAAAAACTAAATAAGCAATCATAAATAATTATGTTTTTGATGTGAATATTTTTTTCAAATTATTCCCATTTTAAGAGGGGAGGTGTAATGGACTAATGATATTGTTGTTCACACTTTCATGGAAGTCATTATTTTATTTTTAACAATGTATACCTTTCTCAGAGTCATTAAGTAACAAACTACCAAATATTGAATAGCACCCTAAGGGTCCGGATGTTATTAAGACATTACCATAAAGTAATTAGCAGGAATGAATGTAAAAGGGTCGTGGTAATTATCTATACTTTCTAGAAACAATCTTATGTACAAAGAGTCACCACCGCTCTTCCCTTAAGACAGTCAGTTGAGAAAGTCAGTTCAGCACAGACAGTCAGCATTGTGTTTGTGTCTTAATTAATATTACTTGTAAGTTTTTCCTTGTCACATTAGTAAAAGTTCAGATATCAAAGTTGTGTCTCTCAATCAAGACTCTTCCCACACACCTATCTACAACGCCACCGCTCGGGCCATTACATAAGTACCAAAACCACTATCACAGAATACTTAGTAGCTACAAATCCCGCTCCCCCAATCGACATTTTGGGATGACAACAAATTACAAAAGTGAAAGCGAGCTCCTTCATTATGTTTATTGCCACCGATCGTTGTTGAATTGATTCATTTATAAACGAGATTACTCAGGTCTATTCTAACTAACCCTGTTACGAACCGAAGAGATTTTCAAATAGCGCCCAAGTGAGAGTGAATGGCGCGAGAAAGCGACGCTCCTATTTATCTCGACTTAGATAATTCCCGCCGAACTGACGTGGGATGAGGGTAAACATCTTGACGTGATTAATAGTAATCCTCAGTAGTTTAATAGTGAAGGATTTAGTTGTTTGAATAATATTATCTAAAAGCGGGCGCGGTAATTTGCTAACGGCAGTCAGTGTTTTACTAGCGGTCTTTTAGCACTAACCTCTAAACAAAGGATTATGATGGGTGTTTGTAAGAACAAAAGAAAAATAATACAGGGTGTACATAAGTTCAAACAGCTCTCGGCTTTTGTTTCGAAGCTGGGAAATACGTATTATTAGATATCTGCTAACAAAGAGCTAGACGACTGCACCTGAGACATTCACTATTATTTTGTTGTAGGTATGTATTGCTTGAAGAACACGTATGAATAAAATGCTAAGATGAAAACATGGATTTTATTGAAACTATAAACCAATCTACAATCCAATCTAGTGACATATTCATTGCAAAGAGCTTAATAGTTCTAGGAATAATAAAGCCAATATTTTATAAATGGAAAAAACCGCATGCCAACGCCTGTTTAATTCGATTTCGCAGTATTCAACACAAATACCAACAGTGATTAAAAGGTGTGTGTTTAGGTAAGTATTCATAAAAAATATGCTTACAATAACTGTTTTCGTGAATTACTATACTGATTGAAAATATTGAGTATATTGCATTCGACGCCGACGCGACGGTGGAAACAAATGTCGTAATCATTTAAATCCCTGTACCATATGACATTTCAAATTTTCTACCGTCGATTTTGTTTTATCGTCTGCGTTTAGAATTTCCTACCTGCAATATAGGTTGGTAATAAAACTGAAACGGGATAAAGTCTTTGCAGTCACATTTTAAAATATGTCATTGGATTACGCGGATATACCTACTACACTGGCCTTCAAAACTAAGTACCTACCACACTTTTAAAATTGCAAAATCTTTTAAAGTACACGAGATATATTTTCGAAATAAAAAGGATTACAAAAAGAGTGTCCGTGGAGTTTCTTGCCCTTTCTTCTCCATAGATCTACGTTTTGGAATGGGCAACTAGCTTCAACTTTCTGACTTACCTACTTTGACAATTCAAAAGTGCCTGTAATTGGTTTAATTGAAATAAATGCTTTGAGTTAGAGAATTTATTATTTTATATAAAAACTTCATAGTCGATAACCTTCTTTTACGGAATGGCTGAAAAAAACTTTATAAACAAAAACACTCCTTTTTATTAAATTGCTGTCTTACTTTTGACTTTTTTGTTTCTGTTTTTGTTCTCACATTTATTTCTTGATCGATGAATTTTGATTCAAAAGGGAAGGTGTCTACAGCACGTAAACTTATCATGCCTCTTTCACCTGAAGAATTTGCAAGAATCATGGCTTTTCTGGAACCAAGCATCAGTATACTTAATGCGTCGTACTGCAAGAATGGTGGGTGTAACATTAACGGTCCGGCAGGTGAAGCGACGGTACGAAGAAAGTGGAAACCATCTGAGGAGATCTTGTAATGGCAGACCCAGGTCCAGGTGCACTAGTACCCGAGAATACTGCTATTATAAATATTGTATCCACTGTGTTGAGAAATCGCCACCTCAATGTAGGTCCAGCAACAGCTTTTTCAGACCCGAAGAGAGTACATTAGTGACAGTACAGTGAGAAGAAAACTTGCTGAAGCAAACCTGAAGCCCCAAAGGCCAGCAAGTGGCCCCAAACTCGAGAGAGGGCATCGAGTAGCAAGACTGCGCTACGCCTGTGAACACATACAGTGGAGTGAAGAAGACTGGGCAAGAGTTTTGTTCACTGATGAGTCCCAAATCTCACTACTCCGATGGAAGTGAAGTGAAAGGAATCTCTTCAGAAGGTCGCACGGAGCTAGTGGTCATAGAAAATTACACCCTTACTGTGGAATGATATGCTTAAGTAAATAAGTAAGTAAGCATTTATTTGCACAGATTGTAGGTAAGTACAGTAAATAAGGTGACAATTAAAATATGGGTGATACTTGTACAATCTACCTTATACGCATGCAATATTACTGTATAATTATAAGTGAATAAAAATATTAGATTGTGATGCAAATGATAACATATTTAAATTATTCTGGGGTATTACCCACAGTTGAACAGTACGGTAAAACCATATAATAAACCAAAAATTTTAATGTCAAGATACAATACACTAATTGGAATAAAATTATATAAATGGAAACAATGTCATGATTATTAGGTATGTCAAAAATAAATTTCAATTAATCAGAGGGGCAATTCCCGTATTTTTAACAACGTTCGCAATCTCATCTCAATCTCAACACCTGTCAAAAATTGTATAGCGTATAGGTACCTACATTTTTGACATTGGACTGTCGCCGGCATGATATTGCGACTTGAATTTGAACGTTTTTAGGGTTCCGTACCTCAAAAGGAAAAAACGGAACCCTTATAGGATCACTCGTGTGTCTGTCTGTCTGTCTGTCCGTCTGTCACAGCCAATTTGCTCCGAATCTAATGAACCGATTAAGTTGAAATTTGGTACACATAAGGATTTCTGTGACCCAAACACGTACGGCTAAAGTAAATAAATGAATTTTGAATATGGGGGTCACTTTTAAAGGGCAAATAAGAAAATTAAAAAAAAAAGTTTTGCAAACTATACCGTATGACTTATCAAATGAAAGGGTCTCAAATATACTATGAGGGTCTCAAATATATTTTTTTTATAATTTTAAATTAAATTGTTTTAAAGTTATTTAAGAAAATAGATGAAAATTGACCATTCCCCCACCATTATCTCCGAAACTACTAAGCCTAAAATTTTGAAAAAAATACAGATAATAGTTATATACCTTTAGATTACAGGAAAACCTATAAGAAGTTTGTGGTCTTGTAAATCTATATACATAAAATTAAAAGTCCTGACTGACTCATTGATTGATAATAATCAACGCACAGTCCAAACCACTGGACCTAGAGACATGAAATTTTAAAACATCCATTAAGGAAGAATTTTTGGAAATTCCATTCTTAAGGAAATAAAATAGGGGATGAAAGTTTGTATGAAAAATCTTATCTCTTGAGTTATTAGACTTGAAACACGAATATTCATCTAAGTTAATTATAAAATTAATCAATTTTAGTTTTCCTAAACTACCCCCTTTTTTTGTGGATGGGAAATCATCAAATGACTTCTCCCGCTCTGAGTGGAGCGGAAGGGCGTGTCATACTTTTACTGACTAAAACCCACCCCTGTTCCTTCAGTTGCCTATGGCAGGGCCACGGTATCTCTTTCGAAGAACCCGCGACCCCAGAAGACGGGATTGGTGGGTGTCAAAGTTTGTATGGAGGAATTTTAACACGCGGTCCGATTTACTGAAAACCTAAAAACCCAGTTTTTGTACTTGAGACCAAAAATGAGGACTAACTAACGTGTATCAGGGTTTTCCAAAAATCTACCCCTAAAAGGTGAAAAGGAGTAGTAAATTTTACAGCGGAGGATTTTATTGGGTATTGATTAACTCGAAAATTGGTGTAAATAATGTTTGTTTTTATGGAAACATCCCAGACGATTTTTGAAATTCTAACCCCTGTGGGCTTGAAAACAGGGATACAGTTTATATGAAAAATCTTAATAATTTGGTTAATGAACTTGAAACTTAGCACAAATACTTGCTTATGTAAGTAATAAAGTTTGTCATTATTAGTTTTTCAAAACTAACCCTCAAAGGGAGTTTAGGGATGTTAAAGTATGTATGGAAGAATTTTAAAGCGTAGTCCGATTAACTTGAAACTCATTATGTATACTTTTGATGTAAAATAAACAATAATAAGAAAATTAAAACCCATGAAATCAGACATCCACGCGGGCGAAGCCGCAGGCAGTCTAGCTAGTCTCTAAATATTGTGCGTACAAACTTACTAAGCCTCCGCTGTCCGTCCGTCCGTCCGTCTGCTCATCCGTCTGTCACAGGGCTGTATCTCATGAACCTTAATAGGTAGACAGTTGAAATTTTCACAGATTGTGTGTTTCTACGAGTATTACGACTATAACAACAAATAATAAAAGTAAAGTAAAGTTAAAATTAAAGGGGGCGGTCCCAATACAAAAAACTTTTCATTTAAAAAAAAATAACCTGCGTGTGGGGTGTTATTGTCTAGAACTCATCGAGTAGAGTACAAAGATATTTTTATTTTTTTATCTTCTAAAATGAAGAAATGGGGGGCCGTAAAAGTTGTCAATTTTATACATTATATATAATAATTCACAGTATCATTATGAAATACAAAGTTATCTTTGCGATTGTTAAACATATAATATGGTACGGAACCCTTTGTGTGCGAGTCCGTCTCGCACTTGGCCGGTTTTTAGGTATGAGAATTGGCTTTCTGATATCCTTAATGATGTATGCAGGGCCATATTTAGTAAATATGGTTGATAGATCGATACTGATGCAGGATAACGACCGGCCACATACCGCTCGGGTCGTACAAGAGTACATTGAGGAGGTTGGTATCAACTTGATGGCTTGGCCATCAAGAAGTCCAGAGGGGCAATTCTCGTATTTTTTATTATCGTTATTTTTCAGTCTCAATCTGTCAAAAATTGTATAGCGTTTACCTACATTTTTGACATTTGATTGACGCTGGCATGAGATTGTGAACGTTTTTAGGTACGAGAATTGGCCATCTGATCTCAACCCAATCGAGCACGCCTGGGATGAGCTCGGGAGGCTGGTCAGAAGCCGCAGACCACCTCTTATAACCCTCAGGGCCCTTGGCCCTGATGGAAGAATGGTAGAATATTCCCCAACATAGACTCCGAAACCTTGTCTTCGTCTTCTTTTTTCATTCATCATTCATTTTTTACTCTGCGCCATATAAAAACTCAATTGAATATTTAAGTAGCTTAACAAAATATATTCAATTCCACAGTTTAGCCTGATGTCATCAATATAATTGCTTAATACACAAGTTTGTATAGCGAAGTGGCAATGACCACAGAGTGGTGAGGAAAAGGAGCAATCATAAGGTGAACGTCTTAGAAGATTTATTTGACAAAATAATTACTATACCTAGTAGATATTGAAGACTGACGTGCAATGTACAGGACATTTGATTACCTAATGCGTCTAAAATTCGTGTAAAAATTTTATTACTTGTACCTATTCATACTTACAATATGTAAGTAAAAAAGTAGGGTCTAACAATTTTAAGGTCTCTCACACTTAATTATGAGACGCGTCAACGATATCAAATTCAAATCCAATAACTTTAATTCGAGCAAAGACTCATATAGGTAACATTGTTCTTAAAACTAAGTGTTAGTAAATAACACGATACCATGCCACATATAACTGACAGCAGTGAATTACCTACATACGGACAGTCCACTCTGTCAGCAATCATTTTCAGAACTCTGTTAGGGGTGTCCATGACTCGAGCCACCATCGATGCTGCGCGCTGGCGCATTATTGTGTAAAAATAACCTGCGCCGCCGCAAACATCCCTGACGCAATGCAACTACTTTCGTTAGTGTAATATCTGTTCAAATACATTCATTTTTTGCCGTTAGATAACTTACAAACAGGATATTGCATGTATGAGAAGCGTATGAGTTCTCCATTTGCTCACTACTCCATGTAACACCCCTTTTGTGACACACATAACATATAGAGCGTGACCAAGTAACGAAACACGCACAACGCGCATTAAAACGTATTTAGAGGTAGATAGATAATGTTTGTCGTTCTAACACATTCACATTGTTACCAATTTGTCTCGTCTATTCTATGCTTTACTGTGGAAATCTAATAACGGTGCTTTGGATTGGTATTATTGGTATAAAATAAAACAAAAATATATTTTTGTACTTATCTAATCAGATTGATTTGAATCAAACAATTTTGAACCCTATCAATCTAAGGAAGGAGGTTTCTAAACTTGAAACTCGTTTTTTGAAGTCTGCATAAATTAATAAACATCCGTACTATACAGGGTGAAATTGAAAACATGCGACAAAATTTAAGGGGGTGTTCTACGCATCAATATGAACAACTTTTACTATAGGACCAAACCTGAAATCGCGAAAAAAAAATCAGCTGTTCAGTACATTTTGACGAATTATGCGAACATAAATGTACTGAACAGCTGATTTTTTTTTCGCGATTGCAGGTTTGGTCCCATAGTAAAAGTCGTTCATATTGATGCGTAGAACACCCCCTTAAATTTTGTCGCATGTTTTCAATTTCACCCTGTATACAGAATTAACCTAACAAATAATTGAAATGTTAAAATCAAAAATCCCATTTAGTTATACGAGTATTCAGGTTAGGTTTCGGTGCATACATGGTAAACATGATAAGTACTACCTAAGCTACAAGTTCAACTAACTAACATTGTGCTTGAAGCTAATACCGTAAACGAGGATGGATAGTTAGTTTAGTTGCCAATACCTAACATGTTGTGCATAAGCTTCGAACGCATCTTATTATAGTTATAACAAAATTTCTCATAAGTTTCTCATACACGCTATAGGACTTACTTACGTACCCACAGATGTACACTAAGCTATGCTTTCATAACTGTTCACCCATGTGGGTGTACAAGAAATAAATAGAATAGGTACGTCAGCTGTTTTTTAGGGTTCCGTAGTCAACAAGGAACCCTTATAGTTTTGCTATGTCCGTCCGTCTGTCTGTCTGTCCGTCCGCAGCTTCGCTCAGAGACTCTTAGTACCTACTAGAAAGCTATAATTTGACATGGATATACATATATTTATCACGCCGACAAAGTGCGTTAAATAAAATCATGAAAATATTTATTTATTGTAAATTCTACCTTCTGTAGGTACTTACACGTAAAATGGGGATGTTTTTTTTTCTCGTCTACTCCATGGTGTGGGGTGTTGGATGGATCTTTAAAAAATATTGTGGTTAGTGAAATCAATTTTTCGATTTAAAGATCCGTTTCTGAAATATTAAGCTTTAAAATGCTAATTTTTGTTAGAGTCAAGTGCCCCCCCAACTGACAGCTAAACAGTTAGTTTGGATGGGTGAAAAAAATCACGGTGGTAGTATATATAACGAAGTTAAAAGAAAAACTATCACAGCTAAGTAGGCACGTGTAAATAGGCTTTTCAAGTTTACGACTAATAGTCAAATATTCATGAAACAACAAAAAGCCCTCTTCTTAGTCCGCATTATTGTGCAACTACGGAACCCTACTACTGCGCGTGGCACGACACGCACTTGGCCGGTTTTTTTTGTTTAATCCATCAGTTCCCTGAAACTTTACTAACTTCTGTGCAAAATGCATTAGGCTCAACAAAATAAACCACATTTTTAAACTACAGCAATCCTAATGTCCGCCATTTTGTCTGACATCACGACTAATGTATCGCTTAATAAAGAACGTTAATAAATCAAAACTAGCAAGCCCATCAGTCTTATACTCGTTAGACAAATACCCTGTCCCAACTTCCCCGTTGAACCTCGTGTATACAGGAATTTGCATCGGCCGCTTAAATATAACTGCGCATAACAGGGTTAGTGCACTTTGAAAAGTAGTAGTACCTAATTGCAATTTGAGGGTATTCAGCGGTGAGTAGTATCATGAATGCGGATGACAACCGCAATAGCTTTGCGGCCGCACAAGCTGTATGCGGTCCGCATGCTGGGCTAACTACCAATGTCCTGCAGGCTACCTACGTACCTTACGTATTGCACACACTTTATGCGAAAGTGGGGCAATACAACTTGTATGCGGCTGAACATAGTGTGGGCTCGTCAATACATTTGTAAGGCCTCGGGATTCTGGTAGAACGGTTTGATAGATTGAAGCAGGGCCTAGCAATGGAGAGTATCGATGTGAGAAAAAAGATTTTCTCTACTAAAACTTTTTAACAAAAAAAAAACCGACTTCCAAAAATCACTACACAGTGAAAAATAACTTTGATTTCGGAAGTCGGTGTCTTTCGTTTTTTATTTACTTTCTTTTTTTTTTGCCACCGACTTCCGAAATCAAAGTTATTTTTCACTGTGTAGTGATTTTTGGAAGTCGGTTTTTTTTTTGTTAAGAAGTTTTTATTTCTCGCTTTTTAGTGGGTCTGTTTATAATTTGTATAAGTTACAATAGTCTAATGTCAATTGCTCATCACATGTTACAAAATATTGCTTTTCCCGATGCTGGGACGTTAATTGTTGAGGAGTTCTGCTGGTAAGAACCAGGAGAACTCCTAAACAACCACTCACCACACGCATTGTGTGACGAGCGGAAATTGCTTAGCAACCATATTAAAGTAATCGAATCGCAACCCGAGAAATATTTATCATTGAGTAGTTCCGGTAGCCATCTGTGGTCTTCATCATCAGTTCCACTTCACCAAGTGGTGCTTTCCGAGTGAAAATGCACAATCTACTATAAAAAATACTCAAATCGCTGTAGGTGAGCCTATAATATTTGAAGAGTTCCTTCGATTTCTCCAGGATTCCATCATCAGAACTAGATTTTGACAAAAATGGGACCATTTGGGAAGTATACCCTTTCCAACAAAAAAATTTTTTTCAAATCGGTTGGCAAGCGACGGAGTTATGCGCGAACAAACATAAAAAAAAAAAAAAAAATACAAACATCCGAATTGAGAACCTCCTCCTTTTTTAGAAGTCGGTTAAAAAGACCAAGTATTTTTTTAAATGAATAAAACAAGGCACTCTATGAAGACAAAAAGATGCTCCGACTGCTCCAGTGTTTTACGACATGTATCGATGTGTGGCACTGTAATAAATCAATAGGTAAACAGGAGAGTGGCGCTGAACAAAATCCACCCGTCTTACATTTCTCTATGTCTGTCACTGCTAGTTTAATATTAAATAGAGTGAGAATCGTTTGAATGACCTTCATATAAGCCCTGATATTGTGTACACAGTGACGAAAAATGGTTCTGTCAATGCCCATACTATATTTAAGAAATAAAAAATGCGAGAATGTACTAGTCTATCAGTCTCAACCACTTCTTATCACAGATTATAACAAAATCTTAGCGAAACCAAAACACAGACGAATAAATAGTATCCTTAAAACCGCTTGTCATCAGCATCGCTGTCTATAGATGGGTGATTATCGCAGAAGAACCTACCTAGTGAATGTTTTTATAACAATCCACTACTTATTTCGAACAATGTGTGGTGTTACACGAATGGATAGAATAAGAAATGAGTACATAAGAGGAAGTTTGAAAGTGGCACCGGTGACTGAAAAGTTGTGCGGAAACCGGTTGTCATGGTATGGGGGGCATGTGATGCGGAGGAATGAGGAAAATGTCGTCAGGAAAGTTTTGAGTATGAATGTCGATGGCTATAAGAGTAGGGGAAGACCAAAGAAACGATGGATGGACTGTGTGAAAGATGACATGGCTAGAAAGCGTGTGACTACCGAGATGACGACTAATAGAGAAGTATGGAAAAAAGGACATATTGCGCCGACCCCAAATAAATTGGGATAAGGGCAGGAGAATGAAATGACTTATTTCGAACAATGTTGTGTCATTATTTACTGCTAATTTTCATGCAAAAGTATTCCTCCCTTTTGGTTGGTCATCCAGCACCAAAAACCTCGCCTAACATTTATAAAATAATTAAATACGCCATTACTTAACTCTGAATAGTAAATATATAATAACAAATGGGCGCAGGTGTCCCAGGAAACAAGCCCCTTGACCACAGTAATGGCGGCGGCGGCGGACTCACCCCTACCTGCTAATTAGGGACGTAACGCATTAACAACAACCAGCCTCTTTTTTCAACTCGTTAAACTTAAATTCAACAGCCTGAAATATAGCTCTCGTAAATTAATAAAAAAACAAAATTTTGTACAAGCAAAATCATAACCAAGTCAGGACTTAAATAATTTATTTATTTATTTATTTATTTATTTATTTATTTATTTATATCCTCACTTACAACTATTTTTACAGGTATAACCCAATGCAATAGTGAAGCAAACTTAAAAACTTATTATCTAAAACTTATTACATATAATGTTATCCTTGTGAATTCACTTAGTGTACACGCAAAAACGTCTATCTCCTCTGCTACAAGGTTAAGAGTGCGAAGAGCCCGCGTCAGGGGCGCCTCATTTAACAGATTAGTGCGGCCACGAGGTATAGCCAGCAGCTGAGGCCGCCGTCGCCGCCACACATATCTGTCGGGCACACTCAAACACACCAACCCTAATATGTCGGCGTTATGTATCTTGCCTCTAATTACTTTAAATAAATAAGAGACAAGTGCGAACTCACGCCTAACTCTCAGCTCATTGTATCCAACCAATAATATAATAATGTGTATAATATTGTGAAAACCCTTTCAAATTACTCAGAACAAAAAACGACATGAGCAGAACGTGTTTTTAATTAATGTGTATGCTCTAACCAATTTTCCAAGCGTCAATAGTCTGTGCGCTCCATATTTTTCGTCACAAAGCTCTCTGCCAGCCTTTGTTTCTAAATAATCGAAAAAAAATCGAGGTACTAAACGTGATCTAGCAGGATTTGCTTATATCTTTCTTATTTCTACTTTTGCCGAAAAAACAGAATACCCTCGTCAAGATGGATTTGTTAAATGAAAAAAAGATGTACAATTTGGTTTTTATGTTTTGTTGCGTCACCTGATCAAGATATGTGGGCAATGTAGAAAGCTTGTTTGCAAGAGAACATTTTAAGGGTAACAGCGGCTTTTGTGGCGGGATCTATTGATCTGCCTTCAGATTGGCAAGGACACACAGCCTTTATTTATTTGAGAAAGCGCACCGAAGATGCCTCTTGGTACCTTCATTTTATGTTTTATGATCTTAGCCCTCTACAGCTGGAGGAGAGTCTGTCCGTCACTGTCTATCTGTGACTGCTGGGCCAACAAGCCGCCTTATCCGCCGCCAGTCTACATCGATATAAGTACCACGCTGAAGTCACCACCTGAGGGCATGACAAGCTTACTGTTTCAACAGAAAATGTTATATTAACATGAAGATAAAGGCAAAAATATCCAAAGATGTGCCCACTACTTTGTTCTCTGAAAAGTTTAATCATGGAATCATACATACCATTAGTTAGTCAACTGTATAACTCATTTATGGTTCTGATTAAAATTTAAATAAAATTTAACAACAAATGTAAAAGTTGAAGAAGTAGAAAAAAAGAAGTCCTAACAAACATACTAAAGAGTTCCTCGCATACATACACTAACTTTTGATATTCCATTTTACCAACTATAACTAGAACAAAAGTTCTCTACACAGAAGCTCGGTGTCTTCCTCAAGATGACTTGTCAAAACACAAACCCAAATTAGAGGCTTTTTCGTTTACAAATCTCACATGACAAGGGTTGCCCTCCGGCGCCACTACAAATCTACATAGCCGTATCCACAACGTATACCCTTTTCTGGGCTTGCCATGAAAAATACATAGGTAACTACGAATACCTTGAGTCGAGAACAGAAAGGGACTATTTTAATGATGAAGGAGAGCTATACTTTCACATTGTTCAGGATTCCACAAAAAAATACAATTTTACTTCACGGCGATCTGAAATATAATTAGTTAAACAGAGTAGTATTTTCTATACACACATATGACTTCGCGACTTTTGGAGGATAAAATATTTGTAAATATTTTTTAAATAGAATTGTTTCACCTCATAGTTGGCAACACATAGCTGTCACTTTTTCTTTTCGCGCGCGTTCTTGACATCGCGAGAAAATTTTCTCTCTAGACAAATTACTCATTTAAAATAAGTTTACGGTGTAGTTGACTAAAATAACAGAACGTTAACTATGCTAGGTGATAAAAAGTGTATCGAGTGCATCGTCGATGGACCTGAGACGCAAAATCTGAGCAACAACAACTCACGTTTGCACAGCCCCGGCGTTCATCAACGACATCTACGGGAAGCCGATAAATACATCAGAAGCAGACGCAGACCCTTAGACCTGACCACAAATGAATGATACGGAGGCATACCACAACCTTGAGATACGAGAATGCCTGGCTTTAACTGACCACCTAGTAGGGACGTGATACTGACAGTTCCTTCTGAGAGCACTATGGTGGTCATTAACACTGCATTTTGCATGTATGCTGTAAACTTGTTAAAGCATTGCCTCTCCAGTGTGCACGCGATGCCCTCAGTAACGTTACTTCCACGTTACTAGCTGGATGAGAAGCTACCAGTGGGGCACGAGATGCCCTTAGCGATGTTATTCTAAATAACAAGTGCTGGTAGGCGCCCGTCAGCAGTACCTCTCCAGTGCGCACGAGATGCCGCCAGTAACATTTCTCTAATGTTACTAGCTGGATGAGAAGCCACCAGTGGGGCACGATTATGTCCTTAGCAATGTTATTCTACATAACAAGCGCTGATAGGTGCCCGTCAACAGTACCTCTCCAGTGCGCACGAGATGCCGTCAGTTACATTACTCTCATGTTACTAGCTGGATGAGAAGCCACCAGTGCGGCAAGTATGTGATGCCCATAGCGATGCTACTCTACACATCTAACACCAGTATGTGCCCGCCATAACAGGTGAGTCCCATTCCTATGAACTAGGTTAGGAATATATAAAACAGGTGCTTTGATATATTTTAAACTTATGAGCATGAAAGCTGCGAGACAGCCTTGCTCAATCCTGCACATTGTCTGTGCTGTAAACTTGCAAAAGCACTATACTTCCCCAGCGGGAAGGGATCCCACCCTGCTAACTAGTTTGTTACCAGTGAGTACGAGATACTCTTAGCAACATTAATTATATGTTGCTAGCTGGTACACATTTGCCATAATGTGCACATGGTTTGCATGAGACGCTCATAGCAAATTATCACAACTCTATAGGATCTAGCTCTCGCATCGAGGATGATATCATGGTCACCTCGTCTTGACAGATTACCTTTTATCAATTATTGTTACACATGCCTGCAACAAATGCTAACATATTTCTGTTTATGGCTATGCTACCCAGTTGCCATTTTAACAAACAATTATACCTAATTAAAACAAATCACCATGTACAAGATACTCAGTGCCCATCTAAGCACTAGGTGATTTAATTATCCGGACACAAAATTATAAACAACATCTATTTTGTAAATTATTATAATAATAAAGCAAAAATGTGCAATTTTTACATTAATAAACTCAAATACTAGTACATTGAGTACAATGTACTTTGCCAACATGATTCTGTGGTACATTGGCTGATGACAAATGCCTCAATGGCAATTCTTGATTTCAGATATAACCTAATGGACCAAACAAATACAAAGTACTATTCTATGCTCCCCTACTTACTCATAAGGTCATTCATAAGCCTTACTCCCAGATTCCTTCTAAACTGAGGGAACAAGGGATTGAGATATTCCAGAACCAAATTGGACTGATTACCCCTACCATAGGGAAAGCAATGACTGACCCATGCTAATGAAGAAAGTTAAGACAAAAATAACCTGGTGACTGATTTGGATGATGGTTGCACCACAAACACCTGCCAATGTTCAATACATACCACCAAATAAAAACCAGAACAAAAGTTCAAAAGTAATATAATCTCTAATGATCATGAATCTTAATTTATTATATTTGGTAAACAAACAGATTCTGAAACAATAACAATTAATCAAATAATATTAAAACCACAAGACAATCACTCTTAAGATAATAGAGAAAACTTACCAGTCCTATTGGAAAAATGTAAAACAAGCACAAAAGGAGGTGATTGGTTACAGTAGGTACAACAAATTAAAACATCATACAACGGGGTCAATAACAGGAATCAATCAATATTGAAAACAAAAATGAATTTTTGTGGTGGACCTCAACAATAACTCGGCTTATAGCTATACTTACTCTAAAATAACAATTCAACAAGACTGATACTGGAATCACCAACTGAATGCTGACAAAATAGTTACATGCTGCTGTTATTGGCTGCGGGTACAAAGAACAATAAACTATTTGATAACTATCAAAATTCAATGCCTTAACTTCTCAATACCATTACAGTCAGTAAATACTGAGATGAATTAAAATGCATTATTGACCTACAAACAATTTATGTAAATATCGATTTTCAAACCCAAACAAAATAGCAAATTCAGTTTCATTCTGAACCTAAAACAGTTAATTAGCACCTTCTAGGGCAGTGAAAATTCCACCATATTTTATTGGCAGAAAATGACAAATACAATTTGCAGTAAAAACGATTGCTTTATACTGATACCGACCCCAACATAGTTGGGAAAAGGTTAGTCAGATTGACTGACAATTTGCACACTATTCAATTATTGTTCAATATATCAAAATATAGGTACCTATAGGATTTAGTCCTATAGGTACCCCTGTCAGTTCCTGTTACCAGATACCAAAATAAAGGGTTAATCTTAAGTACATTCTCTAATAACTTCCATATTAGAACTTACATTCTTCAACCTTACCTTATAGCTATGATGTAGGTATTTACTACATTACCAACAGTAAATGATACCTACCGAAACAAGATTTCCTACCAACCTACCATGACTAGGTATTTACTTGTCAAAGTATCAAGACTGCCATAAAACAAAACAGTACTATAAGTAAGTGTATTTAAATGTTTGGACTTGAAAATTAACCATAGAAATCTAACACCTGACAAACATAATGTGAATTGTTAAGTTACATTGCTAAGCTGTAGGTACTTGAAGCATGTGTCTATACTTATTAGCTCACAAGTTAATGGTTTAGTGACCTTAGTGGCATTACATAATATCAAACCCGTATTTCCTGAAGGACCGGGCAGAGATGGCAATCTTAGTCAAAGGTTATTAAACCAAAATACCTAATTAAACATTCAACCATTTTAACTACCTACTAGTCTAAATAGATATTTAGCAGTAGACTTCAATGATAATTACAAGTCATCACTAAAGTGAAATTGTCAAAGAAACAAAGGGGGGGGGGGGGCACAAAGTATTGAGGGGTGGTAATTAGAATACAAACAGGTCCATACAATCAATGTAGGCAATATGAATGAATTAACTACCTACAAACCATTTTACACTATAACCACCTGCTCACCAATTTTACACTGTAGCTAATTATACAAGTCCCTCACTTAAACTAATATAACTCATTCCATAGGTAATCTACTTGTGGATATAATACGAGGTCAGGGAAAAGAGGTTCATACTTTTATGCTTTTAGAATAATTAATCTACCTTTTTCTTGTTTAGCTCTCAATCTGACAATCTTATTAAATGCATTAATAGTCAATTAGGAAATTTAGTAAATTAGTTAGCGCAAATTTTTCTTCTATCTAGGCAATAACCTATAAAATGGTGCTTACAAAACTTTAAATAGATAAAATTAAAAGTGTCTTCTGCTTATAAATCTTAAAATTGATAAAGTTAAAAGCATCTTCTGCTTAGAAAACTTTAAATTGATAAAATTAAAAGCGTTTTCTTCTTACAAAACTTAAAATTTATAAAGTTAAAAGGTTCTTCTGCACTTGGCACTCTAGGCTCCAAAATAACTATGTATCTCATAAAACAGATACTTAAGAGCTGTAAAAATACTGTGGATAAATACATTTTTAACAAGGATTTGAATTACAGGATGCCACAAAGTTCTTGTGGCGCGTGACCAACGTTGGAACTGACGCCGCCACTTTAACTTATCTGCAATTTACGTGAAAATTCAGTAAATCACCTTCTGCAAAAAAAAAAAAAAAAAAAAAAAAAAAATGCCATCTGAGTGACTAAATACATATAATGTGCCATGCAACATAATTTACAGTATACAGATTATTGTAAACTCACGCAACGCACTGCAGTTCTACACTGCATCTCAAATAATACAGTGATTGTTTACGTTTACGGAGACAATATACAACTGCTATTCTCAATCATAGAAACTTTCTACACTTACAATTCAATATCACAATTAATATCTTCCTGATCGGTTTATACAGAACAAACCAGGAAAACCTACAAAAAAAAAAAAAAAAAAAAAACAAATAAGTACTTACCTACTGAGACTGATTTAAAGTTTTTTTATCAGTACCTTAGCTGTGGTGTGGTAAGTGAGAGATAGATCAATTCTTCAACTCTCACAGTACAACACATACAGCAGCTCAACTTAGAGCTGGCATCAATTGAGAAAACAACGTGGATTAATAAGACTTGCTGTAATAATGTGTGATAATACCTTTTTGCTGGTTAACAATAGCTTCTTGAAAAAGCAATGCTAATGAAGAAAAATAAAAGTACTTAGTAAACTAGAATACTTATAACCAGATAATTTATTAACTAACTTAATTATTGCAGACAACTCTAAACATCTACTCTGTTTAACTAATTATATTTCAGATCGCCGTGAAGTAAAATTGTGAATCAAACGAGCTTACCTGTTAAGCGAAGTCTTGATTCTAATTTTATGAACGGCGATCTGAAATATAATTACCCACCCGCCACCTAACAGCCCCAAAGCTGCAATAATTAGTCTACTTAAATATTCACTTATCCTTTCAGGAAAACCTAGTGAATGTAAGTATATGGAACTACTCTGTACAGAAAACAGAGCTTGTTCCTTATCTCAAGGATCTCTAAAATAAGTGACAGCTATGTGTTGCCAACTATGAGGTGAAACAATTCTATTTAAAAAATATTTACAAATATTTTATCCTCCAAAAGTCGCGAAGTCATATGTGTGTATAGAAAATACTACTCTGTTTAACTAATTATATTTCAGATCGCCGTTCATAAAATTAGAATCAAGACTTCGCTTAACAGGTAAGCTCGTTTGATTCACAATTATACGTTATTTTTATTTTTTTTTATAAAAATACAATTCTTATGATTTTAATTTCACGTTTCAAAAAATTAAGAGGAGGAGGTACCTTAAACTTAAACTTAATTAGCCTTTAATGTTCCCACTGCTGGGACACAGGCCTCCTCTCGGTGAGAGGGAGTGGCCCGTAATCCGCCACACGGCCCCACTGCATGTTGGCAGATGTCACATGTCTTCAAATTTTTGCTTCTAGGACATGACGGTTTCCTCACGATGTTTGCCTTCACCGTTTTGAGAGCAGTGGTGAAGAAATAATTTACACAAAGTAAAGTGCCTGCTTGGGATGGAACCCACGACCCATAACTCGTAAGTCGCGGCCGTTAACACTGGGCCACCACTGCTCTCAAAGAGAGAAAGAGAGGAGGTACCTACTATAAATAAATAAAATATTGTAAAATTCAAGTTTTGTGCAACTCTGAATGCGAATTCCGTTACCTCTGTTTTGTCAGAAACCAATGAAAGTTGACACTTGTCAGCTCACGGAAGTTGTGCAGCATTCAATTCAATCAAAATGAACGAGGTCATAAGATTCAAATATTTGCCCACTTGAAAATAAAGTCGAGAAAGCAGAATAAAATGAGTCTCCACTATGATTAACTCCGACCACGAGTTTTCCGAAAGAGAGCTCTGAATGAATGCCCATAAACTCGTAGTATTTGGTCAAAAAAAGTTACGTATCTGACATACATATAAAAATCACTATAAAATGTAGCGAATTGTGAAATATATAACGAAAAACTGTTCAAATATTTACTCTCGTATCGCAAGCAATGTTATTTTTTGTCGTTTTCAGGGCATCAATACTCGTTAGATTCAGATCTAAAAATACGAAACGCCATCTTCCTCAACAAAGCTGAAACTTCTCTACCGCGTCACCGCAATTCATCATAATTTTCTATCATACAAGTGGATTCTCACATAAACTACTATGATACTAAAATTAGGCAGACGATATGAGCTCATATGACATAATCAGCTGCTCAGTGCCACCGCAAAGACGTCGTAAACTTCGTCCAGGGAAAGATAAGAAAGTTGTGAGTGGCCCGTGTCGCTGCCACCCGCGATAAACTCCGAATATCCATCATACTTAATTACCTTACTCTTTTAACAGTTTAGAAGAGTCGCAGTGAGCAAGAATTAACGCGCTCTTGTCACGTCGCGTCGCCGTCGCCCGCTGTTTCAGCGTTTCACGACGGTCCTGATAAATCTTTACTTCTACCCTCACAACTTTGCGACAGTGACTCGAGTTTTTAAATTAATTTTATATCTATCTGAATTAATTAATTACATCTCGGCCGAAAGTTAATGTTGTAAAGTAGCACAGGAAGTCGCTGACGTTTCCACTCGCTGTCTCGATATTATTTCCCGCATATCATCGCGCAGACTCAGCTGAACTGGAAAACTGGAAACCATAATATCCTGTAATATCACTCCAATTTTAACGAGTAATTAACCGGACTTCGAAACATCAATACACAGTTAATTTACTAAACATAAATAATTACCATCCATATATGAGTGTAGATTACACAGCATAGTGCAGTTCAATTTTGATTCGAGGCAATACAATTGTGAGTACTCTCAGACGAAACGAGCAGCTGGTGCATCGGGCCGATTCTATTTGACATGATTTTTGAGTAGAGCGGAATAATACGTTCAAGTGGCCGTAATAATCCGCAATACGCCATTACACGGTCATCGGTCGGAGCAGGCATTTTATACGGGCATGATCGGTTCCGTTAATCACATTCGGTTGATTCGGCGCAGGTAATCCGGGACGGGCGCAAGATGGATAGCATGTCAGGGGCCAGTCTAACGAAACACGTTGACCGCCAATAAAATGTCACCGTCATTTACCACGCTCGAAGAAAGCGCCCGCTTTAATCATAGGGGGGCTTCATTTTTAGGGTTCCGTACCTCAAAAGGAAAAAACGGAACCCTTATAGGATCAGTCGTGTGTCTGTCTGTCTGTCTGTCTGTCTGTCCGTCTGTCCGTCTGTCACAGCCAATTTGCTTCGAATCTAATGGACCGATTAAGTTAAAATTTGGTACACATATGGATTTCTGTGACCCAAACACGTACAGCTAAAGTAAATATATGAATTTTGAATATGAGAGTCACTTTTAGGGGGAAAATAAGAAAATTAAAAAAAAAAGTTTTGTAAACTGTACCGAGTGACATATCAAATGAAAGGGCTTACTATGAGGGTCTCAAATATATTTTTTTATAATTTTAAAATTTATTGTTTTAAAGTTATTTAAGAAAATAGACGAAAATTGACCATTCCCCCCCCCTTATCTCCGAAACTACTGAGCCTTAAATTTTGAAAAAAATATGAAAAATAGTTCTATACCTGTAGATTACAGGAAAACTTATAAGAAGTCTGTGGTCTTAAAATAACATGGTAAATCTATATATATAAAAAAATCAAAGTCCTGACTGAGTCACTGACTAATATACCAACGCACAGCCCAAACCAATAGACCTAGAGACTTGAAATTTTGCACATAGATACCTTATATAGTGTAAACATCCACTAAGGAAGGATTTTTGGAAATTTCATCCCTAAGGGGGTAAAACAGGGGATGAAAGTTTGTATGAAAAATCCTATCCCTTGAGTTAATAGACTTGAAACTTAGCACGAATATTCATCTAAGTAAATTATAAAGTTTATCATTTTTAGTTTTCCTAAACTACCCCCTAAGGAGGGATTGGGGGTGTCAAAGTTTGTATGGGGGAACTTTAACACGCGGTCCGATTAACTCAAAACTCAGTTTTTATACTTGAGACCAAAAATTAAGACTAACGTGTATTAGGGTTTTCCAAAAATCTACCCCTAAGGGGTGAAAAAATTTTATAGCGGAGGATTTTATTGGGGGCTTGATTAACTCTAAAATTGTTGTAAATAATGTTTGAGTCAAGTTATGGAAACATACCAGACGATTTTTGAAATTCTTTAGGTATCTGTGTTCGTGAAAACAGAGATACAGTTTTATATGAAAAATCTTATTAATTTGGTTAATAAACTTGAAACTTAGCACAAATACTTGCATAAGTAAGTAATAATCTTTGTCATTATTAGTTTTTCAAAACTACGCCTCAAATGTCATTATTTCATCACCGCTGCTCTCAAAACGGTGAAGGAAAACATCGCGAGGAAACCGGCATGTCCTAGAACCAAAAATTCGAAGACATGTGACATCTACCAACCCGCACTGTGCCCGCGTGGTGGATTACGGCCCACTCCCTCTCACCGAGAGGAGGCCTGTGTCCCAGCAGTGGGAACATTATAGGCTGATTATGTGTTATGTGGGTTGTCATCGTTTAGAACTCATTGAGTAGAGTACAAACATATTTTTTTTATCTTTTAAAATTAAGAAATAGGGTGCCGTAAAAGTTGTAAATTTTAGACCATTTTTGTACGAGCTCTAGCGCAACAATTCAACAAATTAGGAATTTGAAACTTCTTTATACCATGTAAGTACCATGAATACTGTATTTAATCAACAATACTGAAAACGGCGATTCATAAGGTATTTTGTTTAAACATGGGTGATTTTCTGCAACTGCAAAAAATAACCTTGTAATTCACAGTATCATTATAAAATAAGTAAAAAGTTATCTTTGCGATTGTTAAACATATAATATGGTACGGAACCCTTCGTGCGCGAGTCCGACTCGCACTTGACCGGTTTTTTTCTTATTGGAGCTTGTTTTTCACTGTGCTCTACACAATGTGAAACTTTTAGGAGGAACTGGTATATGACTATAATCAGAATTTGTAACTTGAACATAATACCTACATTACACAACCTAAACTAGTATATGTACCTAAGTAAATATTAATTAGGTAATTAGTATCCCCGCAATTATGAAGGGCAAATCGTGTTAGCTTTCCATGTTACTTAAAAATTAAACCATGATTTAATGTTAAAAAGCTTCCGTGAATTTTAACAATTTCCCATTTAATTCACTTGATACTCTGTGAAGAATTTTAATTTGCGAACAAATATTTTCAATATGAAAATTTCAGGACAGTGCAGCGCATACTCGGCACTACATACTCTTCGAAAGGTATCCTCGCAAAACGAGAGAATTCTTACCACAAATTACTTCATATGATTTTCAAATGTGTACTAAACATTCTGCAGTGCTATTCACAGAAATATAATATTTTCGTGTGCTTGCGAAATGTAGACTAATAAAAATGTGGCAGGTTTCTCTAGCACCTACTAAGTTAAAAAAAGTAAATGTGCAAATATATTTAATTTAAAAATATACAAAACATTTAAAATATTTAGACAAGTTGGACTTTTTTAAGATCTACACAATCAGGCTTTTCTTTTTAACTTATGTTTTATTACAAAAGAAACTCCATTCCAACTGCTACTTAGTGACAAATTACCAAAGAGCTAAGAAAAGAAACAAGACGATATTAAAGCATTGGGTCATTTCTGTCCGGGAGAAGTTCAACAATCCATCATTCGTAATTGCTACAGTTCCGTTAACGTTCATCTCTTTGATTATTACTCGCTTCTCCACTTACTATCTTCGCTGCACGTCATTTTTCACAAATAATTAAGATTTCAAAGCAAAAAGCGTGGCTTACGTGAGCTTTGATTTTGTAAGTCATTATTTAAATGAATATTCAGAACCAATCCCCAATTATTTTCAACGCGAAACAAGCAATTGATATTGTGCGAAACCGCATTCAGGAACAGAAAAAAAGAGGAAACTGGGTTTATACTAACCTGATCACAGCCAACCACAAAATAAAATAAAAGAAAACCAATGCATTTATAAAGGAAGATTGCAAATTTCGCATACAGAAAATCAGGATGTTGGACATCCGTCAGACAAGAGTCGAGAGCACACAAACTTTGAACGGCAACTGTAACCGGATTCACTAACGAGTCGGTGCACGGGTGACGGCGCTTTACACTCCACTCTTTTTGAAATAAAAATCATTTATTGTTCCCCTCCCTGGGGACCATCACAAATAAACATGATTACTAATTATAATTAAACGAAGTCAGCGAAGATGAACAATTATAGGCAGGTGCGCCACCCGAACTAACCCAAACGCAGGAGTCGTACAACCCTTTGTATATTTAGTTGAATCCTATTTGGGGCGTTATCGGGTGCACGCAGCGGTCGCAGTTTAGGACTTAACGAATTATCGGGCCGGCTGTCAGAGCCGGTATGGAAGCCAATTGTGAATAATGGAGTGGTGAATTTATAATCGTGTGGCGGACTGACCGAGGGGCGGGCGGGTCGCAGCCGCCGCCGCCGCGCCGCGCGCTGCCGCGCTTAGCCGCTAGATTGCTACCATTGTTTGAATGTGGGTTATTATTCAATAAACCCTTAACTACTCTTGTGAGAGGCATCGCTTGTCATTAGGGTTCCGTACCAAAATGGTAAAAAAGGAACCCTTATGTTGTGACTCAGTCAGTCTGTCTGTCACAGCTGGATATCTCAAGAACTACTAATGCTATCAACTTGAAACTTCGAACAGTTTTAGACGACATTTAACCAACTATTTTGCAAATAAGAAAAAAATATTTATATTTCTTTTGCAACAGGGACTGAAAGGGGGTCTTAAAAATTGAAAGTGTGGCTACTAGAGCATGTGGGGTATCATATGAAAGAACGCTGTTTGAACATTCTCAAACATTTTTTTATTTATTTTTAGGCCGCATAGTTTTCGACTTTTGATGAAAAATGTAAAAAAAATACCGTTCCCCGGGGGAACGGTCTTATGTCCGAAGTTTGCAAAGAGAAAAATCTGAAATTATTCTATGTGATAGAAGTTTATGTAAAGATTACAGGAAAAATGAAACGATGCCTCTAAATAGCACAATTTTTCAGAAATCGGAACGGAACCCTCTGTGCGCGAGTCCGACTCGCTCTTGACCGGTTTTGTTCGAAAGGGTACACTTCCCAAGTGGTCCCATGATCATCAAGTCAGGATCTGATGATGCGATCCCATGGATATCGAGGGAAACCCTCAAATTTTATGGGCACACTTATATCGATTTCGGTATTTTTTATAGTAACTCGTGCATTTGCTCTCGGAAAGTACCATTTGGTGAACTGGAACTGATGATGAACACCACAGATGGCCATCGGAAATACTCAATTATATCTAAGTATATCACAGGTTGCGATTTGATTACTTTAATATGGTTTATGCTCGTCAAAATGCATAATGGTGATGGTGACTTTACCATGAGCTCCAGTTCTCCTGGTTCTTACTAGGAGAACTCCTCAACAATTAACGTCCCTGCATCGGGAAAAGCAACGTGATGAGCAGTTGACATTGGGTTATTGTAACTTATATAAATTACTAAAGTGACCCACTAAAAAGTGAAAAATAAAAACTTTTTTACAAAAAACAAAACCGACTTCCAAAAAAACACTACAAAGTCAAAAATCACTTTAATTTCGGAAGTCGGGGGCAAAAACCTAAAATACAGATCCAAAGACACCGACTTCCGAAATTAAAGTTATTTTTGACTATGTAGTGTTTTTTTGGAAGTCGGTTTTGTTTTTTGTAAAAAAGTTTTTTTTATTTTATAGATTGCCAATTTGAATTCAATTATTTGTTTATAAATCGTTGTCAGTTTATCGCAGGTGGCGTTCTGTTGTTTCTGCCTTCCCCATGGCAAAAGCCGCGTGACTGTGTACCTATATGTATGAGGTCAGCATAATAATTGTTGTTTCTGTTAACAAGTACTGCTTGTAATTTTATTTTTCTAATCCAATTTCGCTATACAGTTAACCAATTTCTTAAATCTACAACTTTTAACAAAGGCGCAGTTGTTCATTTCTCGATGATTATGTGTACGTGCGTATGTATAAGAATTTCATAATGATATGCCGCAAATGAACGGGCCTACCATTGTGTTGATTTATTCCTTTGTTCCAGTGCTATTTTATAAAAATCAGCAGAAAGGGTAGTTTTGATTTTGGCCTAATTACACCCAAAGTCCTCGAATTAGCATACTAAGTGCCTTAATTAACTGCCTGTCAAATGATTAGTTCATTAAATGGTATTTAGTAAACATCGAGCTACTAACAAAGAGAAGTAATAATATCCTAATTATCTAAAAGTTAATTATGAAAGCGGGTTGCGTTTGTATTTTGAATTATTAAAGCCTTTGAATTTATCTAGGGTACTTTATTCGCTTATGCTTTCAGTATTTTACCCTTCAAATGGTTATACAAAAACCTTTCAAGTGGATTGTTACATCTCATTACATGTAAGTGTCTATTGCTTTCATGTTTCGACATCGCAGTTCACATTCCCTTGGTCTTATTATTACGTTAAGGTGGATCCGCAGTGGTAGCCCGCGAATTTTAAACTTTCTTGCGTTTTTTTTGCCAATTGCAGGTTAGTATCAGGTCAGGTTGTATCTTGATCAAATGTGATTCGCGACAATAACAAATATGTATTTACATAATTATGATGATGGTTTGATTTCCGAAATCAGATCGAAACACACCAAATCTAACTTAGAGAGATATATTGATGATTCTTATGGTTATAATTATGTAAATACATATTTGTTATTGTTGCGAATCATATTTTACCTTGCTACCAGTGCGGATCCACCTTAAGCAAAATTCCAAGCGCTAAAAGCGAAGTTAGATGTAGTGATGTGTTGCATATTCTGCAGCTGGTTGCATATTCTGAGATTCTCACCAGGTAGGTATTTGGATAGATCGTGTTCTGCGTCTGAAACTAAAACCAAACCAGCAGATTGCGGTAACCTCACTCAGCTCTTAGACAACGGAGCAGCAAGTGTTAAACACACATTATAAATGTAGTTAAAATCTATGCACGTCTAGTCGCTAGCACATAGACCGTTGAGCATTAATAATTCCAGCAACAACTTGCCTATTTAATTTCCAGGACGCAAAATTATTCTTTCACACCAGAGTCCACCACAAAACTTTACAAGTCTGCAATTCTACAAAATTGTTAAATTGTACAAAAAGTTGCGTAATTACAAATATGTATGAGTTCCAATTTACAATCTACAACTCTTTTACAATTCACAAAACATGAGGGCCATGCTATGTATAAATTGTAGACACTACAATTTACATATTTTAAAGTTTTCCCGTGTGGCTTAGAGCTTTGTGGTACGCGGAATTTTATAAGTTTTATGGTATAAGGCCCAGATAGCACAAACACCTTAAACGCTTTCAAGGACACTGAACGAGACACAATAGAAGTTTTATTGCTATGGCCGTTCAGTGTCCTTGAAAGCGTTAAGGTCTCACCGCTGTGACTGTGCAATGCAAATTCATAGCGTGCCGTGAAAGAGTAAACGGTGCCACAGTGGCATGTCATTGTGCAGAGCTTGCTTATTACGGTGCTGCGTTATACCCAAAGGTTATGCCAGACGGGTTTTCCTGGAGTATTGGACCCGTAAGCATAACTGCGGTGATGCTGCAAGAAAATATACGAATTATAAGATTGTAATTAATTATAAGTACTAACATAGTTTCGTAAGTTGTAATATTATCAAAGATCTATGGAACAAGTGTCAGAATTAAATGATTATATCTTTATTTCATTAATACATGTCTATCTAGGTATATAAATAAAAATGAATCCCTATTTCCCTTGGTCATCGCATCACGTGTGAACGGATGGAGCAATTTCGCTAATTATTTTTTTGTTTTGTTTATTATTGTCAGGAGAAGGTTCTTATGAAGAGAAAAATTGGAAAAGTTGCCGGGAAAATTGGAAAATTTGGGAAAACTGAAAGTGGATTTTCTATGGGAATTTTGAATTATTGAAATTGGGACAGGACAACGTCTGTCGGGTCAGCTAGTATATTAATAAAAAATATAAAAACATTTAAAAATATTAAAAATTGTAGCCCACCTGTAGCCTTGAGCGAGTTGTTGTTGTTGTTGTTAAATGATTATATTATTATTATTATACTCCACTAACTAGTTGCCGAAATCAAAACAGAAAAACAGACAGCTGCTGCAAATAGCGCTGCGTAACTAAACATGGACATTAATTGGTGGTTATGATGCAATTTTTGTAAATTCATTTTCTTTAAAACTGTTA
This sequence comes from Cosmia trapezina, assembly GCA_905163495.3. Taxonomy (NCBI): domain Eukaryota; kingdom Metazoa; phylum Arthropoda; class Insecta; order Lepidoptera; family Noctuidae; genus Cosmia; species Cosmia trapezina. The sequence continues at coordinate 12,608,120 of LR991030.1, forward strand.
ATTTTTTCTCTTTTCTCGATATAATAACACTGGTTTTATTTTCGCTGAAACAGCTATTCAGTCGAGCATTAAGAAGACTCAGCTATTTTCAACGCTTTTAATTTATTTTCAATGAAATAGGTAATAATCCAACCATTTTATAATTTATTAGAGAACAATTTTTACCTGCCGTTCAATCAAGCGACTTTAGGTACAACAAAAAACGTTAATTAACGTTACTTCGATCTATCACCGCATCCACATTTTTTATAATTTGCCTACATTGGCAAGGGCATTTTCAATGCTTTTGAATAAAACTACGAACTTTGCTAAAAACTTATCACTATTCTGGAACCATTCTGGATTAGCCAAATCTTATGAATATGGTTTTCTAAGGACGAAAGATGACAGGGGTCGACGGAACCACTCTGCACTAAACCATAAACTCGCTATAATAAGGTCATGTGAATGCCGGGACCCGGGAACTGATCCCCAGGTAGACAAAAGCATAAATGATTGGTATTTCCTAAATAGACAATCACGATTTTATCATTTTTTCTCTTTTTCTGTAAGTACCGCCTGTACGGTACCTTTTTGCAATATATGATGTGTCTACTTTCTAAGTGCTTTCATTATTAGTAGGTAGTGAGAGAACAGGAGTGTAATTTTATCGTTCAAGACTCAGGTACAATATCAAATGTTCAAACGTACTCCCAAATGAAAGAAACCCCCGAGGGGATCGTGCCGTGATATACAATTTGCAAAATTACGTTCCATTTCAAGTTTGTCTTATGCCTATTATTTTAATGAATTTGCTTGTGCTATCTTATAGTTACTTATGTTTTTATAAAAGGCAGAGAGATTTAGAATGATAATACATCCTCATATGCCCCCCGCATGGTTTATTTTTTCCTTCCTTGTAATTCAGTTAATTAGGTAGGCATAGTTAGTACTATACCTACATTTTGATTTTATACAAAGTAAAAAGAAAAACTGCTGCTGACCTTACTTTCACTAAGTTTTTTACTATGCCTCTGGAAAAGAAAATATTTTTAGCAAACCAATTTTTTGCAGAGTAGGGTAATCTTTAAAATTGTTTGGGTCGCCCTTGTCTAGTACGAAATACCGGACTAAGGTAAAAATGCGTGACCTCGTACAGGACAAATCGATACTTCTCAATGATCTTGAACAACTACAGACTAAAATAACGCCCGTCATTTGTTTTGTAATGCTTATAGAACTCAGTTGAACAGAAGGGGCAGTCGTGCTAATAATTTATTAAGTTTGGTATCTTGCAAACATTTCTAAAGTCATAAAGTACCGTTATGAAGGTCTTACCTTATCTTAGAACCGTCGCTGCCGCTGCCTGCGCGATGCGCGGCGGAGGCTAGTTTGTGAAGCTCGCTTTCCGCGTCAAGGAAATAATATTTCGTACGAAATAACTTCCCTTTATTTTTTTCTTTCATCTATATGGTGAAATGGTAACGTAACGAAGGGACGACTGTGCACATTGTTTTTTGAAAAAGTCATATTTTCGCAGTAACGGAGTTCTTCCGTCTCTGCATTTGTACAACCGCTAAAATGTTACATAAAATGGTAGTGTAAACAGATTTGTGAAGCTAAAATAGGGATTTAGATGTACAATATTTAAGTACATACTTACATAAGTCACATTACGCTTAATATTCTGTTTTTTTTTTTTTATTTCTACTTTTTTTTCTACTTTATCATATACTAGCGACCCGACCCTGCTTCGCACGGTTTTTATAACTTAACAATACATGACGGTTTCTATATTATATAAGTTAAATATTCATGTATTATACATACAAACCTTTCGGAATAAATTCTCTAAATGATAGTGAAAACCACATCAAAACCACAGACAGACACGAAAAGTGATTTTATTTTATAATAAGTAGATGACAGATATAGATGATCCTTATGCAAGGCAATTGCTGAAAAAGTATCCGGTCTCAAGTCTTGCTCAATCCAGCCTATTAATACCTATATGTTTAACAGCTTTTGCCCGCTGGTTCGTCCGCGTGGTGGTCGGAAATAATCCCACGGAAACGTGCTAAGTATCGTAACGCGTATGTTAGTAACGCTACCAGTCGGCATGATTTTTTCCGACATCTTCAACAATCATCGTCATGTTTCAGCCAATTTTCAAAAAACCTTAAGGAATGATGTACACCTAAACCTTCCTCATGAATCACTCCGTCCATTGGTGAAAGCGTATGAAAATAAAATAAAATCTGCAAAAATACCATATTTCAGTCAAATAAATAAATCTATCTATCTAATATCTATCTATCTATCTAATATCTATCTATCTATCTAATATTTATCTATCAGTACAGTTTTTGAGATCATCGCGAACATATATACGTAAAGACAGACGTGGCGCGGGGGGGACTTTGTTTTATAATATTTAGTGATGAAAGACAGAACATTGCACGATATAATATAGACGCAGGTTCTTGAAGGTAAAAACGCGCGTGTAGCCGCGGGCAAAGGCCGTTTCGAAGACGAATTCCTACTTCCATGTGTCCTTTATCAATCAAGATGATTAAAGTCCGCACTGGCCATTCTCCCGACCATTTCAATGCGCCCCGTATTTTCCGAATCAGACAGACAGGGTTAGGGAATGCGAACAATTTAGCGAAATCAAGCGTCTGACAGGTTTGGCGGAAACACACGCAACGATGGCTGTTTGGCCGGATATTGCTCGGCCCGCACGAATTGACGGTTCCTTTACACGACCACACATTGGCAGCCAGCCTTGGCTGGAAGTAAGTTAAGTTAGATACTTATTCACAGAGTATCATGCTCTTCAATCACCAAGGAGTAAGGTCCCAAGAAAAGATAAGGTTTCATTCACGTAACGTTTTTAATAAGTTTTAACAGTTTATGAAAATAATCTGTAAAAGAAGTAACCTCTGTTCCGTTTGTCAACTGGCTCATTTAAAAGATAATATCAGGATTAGCGAAGGGATGATCCTTGTGAGCTCGACCCCTGCAAACAAAACGTTAATCTTTGATTAAAGAATAAGTTTAAAATCGTATTAGTTACTACGACCGTATTAATCATTCGGACTTTAATCCTAACTACCATAATCCCAATTATTAATATCGTTAACACTAAAGTTAGCTCGTTTGTCAGCTTGTTCGTAACTTAGCAACCACTTGACCGACCATTTATAACTACAGTAAAACTTATTTACCTATCCGTTTCGATAAAATCTAGCCAAATTAAAAAGGAGAATCTCTAAGGAATATGTAAAAACATTTTTTCAATTCAGCTCATGTCACCAACACGTGGCTAAATATTTAATTTCTAATTCCATGCGAGTAAAGCCGCAAGCAACAGCTAGTGATATAGTAAAGGAGGTCTATTTGTGTGATTGTCACTGAATCACCTCCCAGCGGATCAATGAACGACAATGAAACTTTCCGTGCCAGAACTCGCCTTGGGAAACGACATCCGTTAATTTTTGTCCCTACAGATTGGCTGAGACTGATATCACTGGGGAAAAAATAAAATAACAGTTCTATTCAACCGTGGCACGTCAGCAATTTTATAAGTTTAATTAGTAGGTACCTATCTAAAATTGCAAATAGGGAGAGGGATTTAAGCGCTGATTTATTACGCTTTATCTTAAATTGGGCAACTCTTTTAAAGATTTTTTTACCCCATCGTGAAACCTAACTGAAGGTAAAGCAGAATTTGCCTAATTTAAATGGTTAGTAAAATTATAACAGTAGGTATTTCAACCCACACCCCATCTACGGACTGCTCATAATCATAAAATATGTATTCGATCAAAATTTCACAAAGGACTTTTAACTAAAGGATCTACATAGACGTTCCACTAATTAACAGGCTATTAATAGTTATCAGGCTATTCACAGAATTTATATTAAAGGTGAGTTGTGGCAAGACGAAATGGTGGCTTAAGCTACGGTTTCTTAGAAGAGTGTTCGACGCCACGCCACAACTATAGTGACGGCTGTCATGCAAATGATGTCAGCGGCAAAGATTAAAATCGTTAGATTCGCCTTGTCGTGTCAAAAGATAGTGGCGTTTCTGTTTTGTTTTGACATCTTTGACACACAAAATAACGCAGTGACTTGACTTGATTGTCAAGGAAATACTATTAATAATGTGTGATCTCAATCTTCTCAATATTTTTCGCGAGACTAAGTACGATGTGGGCAAATCTAGCGATTTCAATCTTTTGACAGCAGGGTTTGACTTAATGTGAAATACTTGTGAAAATAACAGATTTTCGTGAGGACCGTTATAATATGACTGAACCGTTTTCCTTGGAAACCAAAGCAATTTACAGTGGGCAAACGGTGCAGAAGATCGATGAGAACATTTTTTGATGGCATAATTAATTTTTATAGGAAAGAGCAGAATTCATAAAAGTTGTTTCGGATAAAAGTGGGTTGAAAAAGGTTTTGAATTACGATGATATTTATTCAAGTTCCAACCAAAGTTTTGTATCATATTAATTAAGACTTTAAAAGTGATAATGGTACAGTGAAATTCGATATTGTATCGAGCCGTAATTACAAGTTTAAAATGAAATAGTCTATATAAGACAATACACTATTCTGAAAATGGCGTCATATTATGAAGAATACTCGAAAAAAAAGTATCAAATATTTATTAAAGCTACACAAAGACGAGGTGACATGTCGTCTAAAAGAAGTAAAAAGTTTGTGATAAAATTGAAATATGGACAATGGACATCACTCGTTATTAATGTTATTCAGCAAAGCTAATACCTAAGTAGGTAATATTTGTTTGAATTCAGAGAATTTTCCATAGAGTACAGCTAGCTTGTACTAAAATGTATTAAGTTTACTTACTCTGCTTGCGGTATGAGCCGACCATTGCAGTCTAGGCTGTTGATGACTTTAATGTCCTCTTTCGTCAGAGAAAAGTCCCAAATGTTAAAGTTCTCCGCTATACGGCTCTTGGATATAGACTTCGGTATTACAATAACTCCTCTGTCGATTTGGTACCTAAAATAATAAGTATATTTTAGCTATAAACAACCACATCAACATCTGCAAAAAAATATGGCTACACTTTTGCTGTGGTGTAGCGGAGGCTACGACGTAGCATATTATAACCTAGCTGCTAAGCGTCTGTGCTGCAATTAGTCTTACGGGGACTTTGTTGGTATTACCACGAATTACGGAATAGTGTTTGTGTTTAGTACCTGTATTGTTATAATTAGTAAATTAATATTTAGTATCAATAAAGCTGATTATCTTTATTTAGGGGACTATCGTTACTTCTTTCTCATTATTGACATAATCGCTCATTAGATGAAAATTATTATAAGGAGCTCGTGGCTAAGTAATAACAGCCGCACGGGTCGATCCGTCAGGTTAAGCTACGCTTGCCGGGGTTGGTCAGTGGATAGGTGACCATCTTTACATACCGAGATTCCTCCGTGCCTCGGAAAGCACGTTAAGCCGTTGGTCCCGGCTGTTATTCGTGGATGTTTGACAGTCGTTACGGGTCGTCAGAAGCCCGAAAGTCTGACAACCAGTATTACCAAGGGGTACCTATCGATATTACCAAGTAACTGGGTTGTGGAGGTCAGATAGGCAGTCGCACCATGTAAAATACTGGTATTCAGCTGCATCCGGTTAGACTGGAAGCCGACCCCAACATAGTTGGGAAAAGGCTAGGCAGATTGATTGAGATTCCAACTGTTTCCAAAGTTTAATTTATTTGGATAGGTTTGGAGGTTACTTCCATCCATTTAATAAAGGTTTGCAGAGTAATTTAATCGAATTATGTGTAGGTATATCTTACAATTTTATTGACAAGTATCAGAAATGGCTATCGATATGAAAAGACGTGATGCAAACATAATTGATCGATGTTATCAATATCATGCCCAATACCAGTAAAATCTTATTTTTATTATTCCCAGCATAGGAATACAAATAAAAACGATAAAATCTGCTAAACGGCTTCGTTCCGGTCACTCGGGCTGGTGTCGATCGCATCAAATGATGCTCCATTGCCTCGCGTCCTCGGTTATTTTTATTTTCTGTGCACAAATTTTGTACAGCAGTAAATTTTTTATATAAAATGCAATATAGAAACATTTTGTCATCGTATCTATTTCATCGGTCTATTGAAGCAATAAATTAAGTACTTTGAAATCGCAATTTCTTATTTACGCCTAAATACGTTTCTTATTTCTGCTGGCTCCATTTATAAATAAATCTCCAAAATGATCTATGACCTTTGGCCGTCAGTTAGGTTTTCGCTACGTATAAAATGTGATAATAAAGGATAGTGACCATATACAACGTGTCGTTTTGCATCCTAATAAAATTTCAGGGTGTGATACAAAGCATCAAACCGAATAACTTTCTCCATGGAACCAACATCGTAATCGCGAAAATTTTTTCAACTGTCCCATAGAAAACTTCAATACCGACTCGACGCAAATGTATGGGACGGCTGATTATTTTTTCGCGATTACGATGTTGGTGCCATGGAAAAAGTTGTTCGGTTTCAGGGTCTATACCACACCCTTAAATTTGACGAGGATGCAAAAGGACAGAGCGGTTTTGCACTACGTCCGATCAGAATCCGATCCGAACCCGTGAAAATACGGTCCGGAGTATCCGTAGAACTATTTCTATGGTAGTTTACGCACTAGATCCAGCTTCCGTCATCCGATTTGTTTCCGTTATCCGTGAATCTCCATTCCGGAGACGATTATTGACGGACCGAAAATGCCATAGTATTATTTATGTATGTGGCCGGGGGGCGCAGAAGTCATCCAGTTTAGTTCACTAGTATCGGACTAGTGCGTAAGCAATATCCGAATTCGGTCCGAGATTTCTAGATCCGTATTTTCACAGGTTCGGATCGGATTCGGATCGGACGTAGTGCGAAACCGCTCTCACAAAGCATATATAAATAGTAGGTAGGTAATTAAGTTTAAAAACTAAAACTCGACTCCTGAAAAATCACGCTCTAAAAAGAATAAAATTTTCTTGTTTCATACTTTTTAGAGCGCGATTTTTCAGTAGTCGGGTTTTAGTTAGTTTTAAACTTACTTTTTATTTAATTTATTGTGGGGTTATAATTTCGAGTTAAAGTATTTATATACATAGGCACTTTACTTTTTTAAAGAAGAATAATTATTATATGTACTTTGGGTAGGTTTGGAGAGAAAATATGTTTGGCTCACATCTGAGGCGTGATTTTAGAAATTATTCCCAATTATCGGGTGCATGCAAGCAAAACCGCAAGCAATAGCTAACAATATATATATATATTTGAAATGTGCTAATTAAGCCCTTTCATTTGACACACAACACGGCATCATTCAAAATTTTTTTTTAGTTCATGACTTTATGTCTTCTAGAGGGCGCCATATTCAATTGAATGTGATGTCACATAGCCTATAACCAGCGGACGATTAAGATGCTTCCAACGATACCTCATTTTTCAAATTATGATAAGGAGTTTAGAAGTTATGAGGGAACAGATGAACATACACACCGGTCAAAATCATACCCCTCGTTTTGCTTCGCCGTAGTCGGGTAATAACACAAATATACATTCAAACGTAAAACGAAATGCACGATATTGCCTGCAAAAAAATACCCGAAAATATCCGATATAAGTACTATTGGTATTTTGCTCACGGAACTTTCGATTGATAGCTTAGTTTTAGTGATTCTGCAAAGACTCTTGAAGAACGTAACATTAACTAATTTTTAACAAAAAAATGCATAAACTTACACTAACATCATGACCATAGACACAGAATAGTAAAAGTAAGTAAGGTAAAGGTAAGTAGGTACCTACTATATTTCTTTCAAAGTAAAATACCGACTGGAAACACTGTACAAATGATGTATAAATAGGTTTCCCTTGTTGAAAGCTTTCGATCGGGATTTTCGGTTTTCTCTTAGATACAATAAATACGGGTAAATAAACATCAATTTCCGGCATAATGTCGAGGAACTTTTTTATTGCAAAATACCTAATGAATTATATACTAAAACCTTCCTGAAAGATGTAGATCACGTTAGTGAAAGAATCATCAAAATTTGTTCACTAGTTTTTGAGAAAATCGCGGACATAAATAAATAAATAAATAAATAAAATATCCTTGGACATTTCACACAGCGCTATCTAGTCCCAAGCTAAGCAACCTAATGCTTGCTATGCTATGGTAACGAGATGGCTTATAAACTACTTATATACATTTTTTTTTGTAAATACATACATATTATAGATAGAAAAACACCCAGACTCGGAACAAATACTTGCAGGTCGTACAAATATTTGTTCCGTGCGGGAATCGAACCCGCGACATGCTGCGCAGCAGTCAATCGCTCAACCACTGCGTCAAACGTGTCGTCAAAATATACGGACATACAAACATACATACATAGTTAGGGGTCGAATACAGAACCTCCATTTTTGAAGTCGTTTAATAAAACAATCATTGAATGTGGTAGAGACATCATTCATATTCATCTAACTCGAACTTTTATCATGCTATGACTGATGCCTCGATCGTGATTGAGCTTACCTATGTCGCAGTAAGATGGTCGTAGCCGCGATATAGTTATATCTCCTAGGGATATAGCTATATTCCGTAATAGTTATATGAAAGCGGTTCATTTTATGGCTATATTACTAGGAATATAACTATAATACGAGCAGGATCTATGTAATAATATTTATAACACATTTGCTCGTAAAGGGTCTCTTATTTCACCAATTTCAATATCGTAATGTATGTCATTACGTACTTGTGCGTTATCGTAATGTAAAACGCACGAGTTTCTTTAAAACGTAGGGTTTATCAAGATGCTCCGTCTAAAACGAACGGTGCTTTTTAAATCTTAGCAAAGAGTTTTTATGTCAGAAAAGTGGTCAACATTTTATGAATAAAATTAACTTTGGGAGATAAAATATTATAAAAAATTAACATTTAATTCTTTAATTTAATTAATTTTATCTGTAAATTTATCTGTAACAAAAACAAAAAAATAATAATTTAATTTATTAGTAATACTGGCTGTTTTTGTGCCTTTGCCTTAAAAAGAAAGCGCTGATGCGCGCGCATCGCTAATTTGTGAACAAGTAAAAATTATTCCGCGCGCTTTTTCTTTTCGCTGTATTGTTTTTATTTGAAAATGTCGTCAAGTAATGATGAATTTGTTAATTCAACACCGCCAGAAGTCACAGAGGCAGCGAAAAAGGCTACTCTAAGCCTCTTGCCCGAAAAATCGACCGATAGATACAAGCGTATCAAAATTTCATCTTATGGAAAACAAGCAAAGATGCAAATTCATTTTCAGAAAGTGTGTTTTTAGCCTATTTCATGGAACTTTCTCAAAAATATAAGTCAAGCATTGTGGTGCTACTATTCAATGCTAAAGAGCACTGTGAAAACAAAACATGGAATTGATATCAAGTAATACTCCAACTTGCTGGCATTTCTAAAAAGACGCTCAAGTGGCCATGTGAGTAAAATTTCGAAAGTATTTTTGGGTTTTTCTCGCAAATATGTTATAAAACGTCGTATGACATACGTGCGCTTTGATAATTACAGCCTCTGCTTTCTTGTAGCCCTCGCCTATGGCTCGGGCTAGCAATAGCGCCTCGGCTGTAATTTTCAACTTACCGCACTTATATCATAATGTACTAATGTATTACTAGGGTTCTGCGGCAGCGGTCGGCGAGCGCTAGGTCGAAATTGGTCGTAGTAACAAAATTAGGGCACTCCGACAGTTTTCATATAACTATATTACGGTAGATAGCTACCTACCACTAGGGACATAACTATATCACGGCTACAACGATCTCACTGCGACATACAGATCAAGTAAATTATTAGACTGTTTAAAAACAATAAACAGATCCTAAATGAATGGAGCACATAACATAACATAACATAACACCGATGTAATTTATAATCTATTACATAATTAAAGTAAAACTTCAAAGTTACCTTATTAAAATTTGTGCCGGAGTTTTGTTCAGCCTTTTCGCAATGGCCAACACTTTAGGGTCCTCCAATAGAGTGGGGTCGCCGGGCTGCGCCCACGGCCGCTGAGGGCTTCCGAGCGGACTGTACGCCGTCAACGTGACCCCGCGCTCCTTGCAGAAGTTAAACAGCTTGCTCTGATTTAAGTATGGGTGACATTCCACCTACAAAAAGCCAATGATTTATCAACCAGCTCGCAGTTTGATTAAAATTAAGTACAATTAGACATAAGTGTACATATAGGTGCAGTGTGCCTTTTTTTTTTTTTTTTTTTTTTTTTTGAGGTTGGGAAATCATCAAATAACTTCTCCCGCTCTGGGTGGAGCGGAAGGGCGTGTCAGACTTTTACTGACTAAAACCCACCCGTGTTCCTTCAGTTGCCTATGCCAGGGCCGCGGTAACCTCTTCAGACATCCCGCGACCCCAGCGGCGTCGGCCCTATTGGACCCCGTCACTTGCTGACATGTAACCATCTCACCGTGAAAACTTAGGTGAAGTGAGCGTGGAGTGAGCTGTCAATAGTGTCAATTCCTAGCAAAAACAAACTCACTTCACGTAAGTTTTCACGGTGAGATTTTTACAGAATCGACCGGCTGGTCCTTACCGGACGGCGAGCTACCCGCTGCTCACCGTCCGCAGGCCCGAGGTGCAGTGTGCCTGCGGCCTTTATTGACAGACCGCTATAAATGGTTTAGGAATATTTTTATTCGTGATTGTGATATGCACGATATTAGTAGTTTATGATACTGTTACATAATGAGGGATTGACCGATGTATCGATTGACCGATCGTATCTCTATATATCGCACACCTAGATCTAAACTGAGACAACTCAAAAATCGTTAATTTCGAGTTATGAAAAACAGTGATTATCGATAAAAATTATAGAATTTTAGCCCCAGTTTGTATACAGTGACATTTTACAAGCTATTTATTACCTATCTAGAATCAAATTAAATTGTATAACTTCCCTAACAAAAAATGCAGATATACCTACGTTTTTATCGTCTCCTGAAAAATTACCTTTTTTTAATTGTCTCAGTTTAGATCTAGGTGTGCGATATATAGTCTGTGATAGTTTCGGAGCAATTATTGCGTTTGTTTACTTTTTTAAAACTTGGTTTTTTTATTTATACATAAGTTACCTATTGCTTATGTGTAGATAAAGTAGTGTATGAAACTGCACATAAGTAGGTATTAAAACTCTCGTGTTTTAATACCCCTCATTATGTAACAATTTCATAAAGTACTATTTTAGATATATATTAATTGATATAATTATGTACATAATATATAAACTAACACAGATTTAAAATAATAATATGTACATTGTAGGTACATACATAAAAAAGGAGGGGAAAGGATCATAGGGCATCAAAAAATTCGTCCGCATCGCTGTCAACAGGAAAAGTGCCCTAAAGGCTGGCAGCATTGCCACATTGTGTGGCAATGCTGATTCTTTGGCCAAAAAATAGGTCAGCCCTCTGGTCACGTGAAGAGTCGACCAATCGCTTAACGATGTCTTGAAAATTTAGATTGAAAAACACGAAGTCATACCAATGCTCCAAACTGTTTAAAAAAGATACCGTCTACAATGTGTAACAACATTTCGAGATTAACCTTCCATAACAAAATCGCCGTTGATTGAATCGTTTTCAACACCTCACCTGATTGGTCACTGGCTTAATTGTAGCAGCGTTCAGAATTCGAGTCAGTTGTACTGAATTGAAGTTGCTGACGCCGATGCTCTTAACGAGGCCTTTCTCGACGAGCTTCTCCATAGCCTTCCACGTATCCACGTAGTCGACTTCGGAGTAAATCACTTTGCCATTAGCATCTGAAGGAAACGGATCACCGCCTTCCTAAAATCAGACAAACATTTTATTTCGCTTTGTATATAATAAAGCTAATGTTCCTTGAGTATCGTTTTGGCAAAAGCTTTAGCCGAAATTGAAAAGTTTTTTTTGTGTTTTATTTACATAAGTCTTCTGTGGATTTAAATAATTCAGCTAACCTAATATAAACTCAATTTCTGAATTTCTGTTCGAGGTTGCGTCAGGCTTAGTTCGCAGTATACAACTTTAAGAATAATAAAAATGGGCTTACCTTGTAAGCCATAGGCCAGTGAATGAGATATAAATCCAAATAATCCAATCCGAGATCAGACAACGAGATTTTTACAGCCTTCTCCACTAAATCCGGCCTGTGATACGTATTCCATATCTTTGATGTTATAAAAAGGTCCCCTCTGTAAAACATTAAAGTATAATTATACTATTATAGTATTATTATTATTATACCTATACCTATATTATACCTATCAAACATGTTCGTAATTATAACACGTTTAGATAGGTACACGGTACCTACAGAGATAATTATACAAGCAAAATAGCGGCACAACCCTTCTAAAGATCGGAATTGGGATAAGCATTTCTGGATATTTATAGAATTTAACGAACTAATTTAACTTGCTTTTTACTAACATAAATCAAAATAGTGTACAGAGCTGTAAATAAGTAAACATATTTGGTTTAATTTGTATAAGTTTAACTTGCCGTGTTACTTAAACCACAGCTTAAACAGATATATAAGTAGGTATATCTAGATATTATTTATTACGAATGAACACGTCCATTCAATTTATTTCGCAGATTGCTAAATATGTAGGTAAAAGTAGGTAAGAGCTCGTGGTTCCTGACAAACCCTACACAGTTACTACTCAACTTTGTTATTTAATAACAAGAAAACGGCCCGTGGATTAGGGATAAGCGGGACCAAAGACAGGTCTGACCCGGAACGGAGAAAGCAATGCACAGGCTAAATAGACATATATTTTGACCTTTTTACGATGCCTTGCTTAATTTTCTCCTTGATCGCTTCTCCGACCTCCTTCTCGTTAAAATATAGATGCGCACAGTCTATATGTCGGTATCCAATGTCGATGGCTTCGCCGACCGCCCGCGTCACCTCGCCGGGGTTCGACTGAATATCATAAAAAAAAACATTGTTTTAAAGAGATGTTTTATTATAAATAAAGGGTGGTAGTCACAAGATGAGCAGGATACTTAAAATTTTAATACAGTTTATAGTAGCAGCTGGAGTTATGATAAATTTTACAGTGTAATAACTCGTTACGTTTACAGGCACGACCTGAAAATCAGGTTTGTAAAACAAATCTAGGTAGCGAATACTTAGGTAACATCAGACAGTTGGCAGTACAGTGGCCTTAGTGCGAGTTTCTATACTTACTCGATCGCGTATACATTAACGTTGACGTACGTCAATTTGTATGAAATAATTGTGTTTCCAGTGTTAATAGTCACCAGACGGCGCTTATTCAATTTCAGTACAAATTGAAGTTTACGTTAACGTGATCGAGTAAGTATAAAAACTCGCACTAAGGCCACAGTAACGTGTGGTGTCGTGAGTTCGTGACTTGTGTACGTGGCTGAGTAAAGGCGTAATATGAGTTTTAACAACTTGCTGATGAAAATACCTACGTATTACTATAATTTTAACGGACTTCAAAAAAGGAGGAGGTTATATATTTTTTTTATGTATGTTCATCGATATTTTCGTGAAATTGTCGACCGATTTTGAATTCTTCATTTGGTAGAAGGCTTGCGCGATAGGCCCATATAAAACTAACATTAGTTAGTTGGATAGTTTTTTTGCTTTGATAATACCTATGTAGGTATAGGATAATCCACTTTATGTCACTGTTGTTTACATAGCAAGTACTTAAGTAATACCACAAACTTATCTGACCCGGTAACGATGGCGATGTCGGTGAACAAAATAATATGACAAACCCGGTCAATTTTCTTAGTGATTTCATTAAGGTCAGATAAGTTTGTGGCACTTTAATATACGAATTGGTGTGGGCTTAGGTAACCATAACTAAAAAGTGAAAAATAAATAACTTTTTACAAAAAAAAAAACAACCGACTTCCAAAAAACACTACAAAGTGTAAAATAACTTTAATTTCGGAATCGGTGGCAAAAAATTAAAATACAGATCCAAGGACACCGACTTCCGAAATTTTAAAGTTATTTTTTTCGAAGTCGGTTGTTTTTTTAATTTTAATATTGGTGACCATTTTAAAACATCATAGGTATTACAAAAGCAAGCTACCTACAACTTACCTGCCATGTCCCAAGCCCAATTATGGGGCATGTCAGTCCGTTATTGAACTTAACACGGGGAATGTTCGCGGCCATGTTCTCAAGAGTCTTATTTACAACTGGGACACATCTTGCGTACATAACAGGTTTTAAATGAATACATAATATTATCTACTAGTTATGTAATGTTTTATCACTGCTTGAGTTAAATTATCGAAGGACTCGGTCGAGGTGACAGTTATCACTGCGAAGTTATCATTAAATATAGATACAAAAATTTGTAATTTTTCCTAATTTCATCGTTATATAAAAGCTTTCATCTTTAGGTACCTACAAAAATAACTTAACCGCAGCAATATAATTAAGAAAGTTTACAGTTTCTTTAAACTCTGCAGACACAAATAGGGGCCCCGCAAAGCGGGGCTCCATCGACCTGCTGTCAGTAGTGTCAGTTTTCTAAAGTTATATTTCACTATAAAATGGTTTTAATTTTGGTGAGCATTTATATTTTTTGGTAGTAAAATAGGTACTTTTCTGGTAACCGTTTAAACACAAGCCTTTTTGTAAGACTACAGCTAGTCTAATAGCGACCACAATAGTATGTTACACATATTGCCGGCTGCGCATTCAGTACTGTATAGAATAGCTAGGCAAAGTATAAAATAAATAATATTTCATACATTACCTGAACGTTTTAGGTATTCTATACATTGCCTAGGTATTGTATAGAATACCGGATTATACAGATTGCCGGTAACATATATATGGTATAAAAATGGGTAGGAATTCGAAAAGTATATAAAGTAAAAGTTGTAACTAATTTTATGAGCTTTCATTACATATAAATCATTTTTTGTCTACGACGCACCGTTTTAAATATATAATATTAGCGAAAAACTCAAAAGTGGGAACTTTAACCCCCCCCCACTCCGGCGCACCCCCTAGACGTGGGGACTTTTAGTATGTTTGCTCCCTAAGCACCCTGAACAACTTTCTGAAGAAATCGGTTACGTCCCAGCTCACGCACTCTACACCCCCTTTTTGGTCATTTGTTGAGTGGACTAATTAGGTAGTCTTTGTTTTACTAATTGGCAATGAAAGATTGATGGAACAACATAACAATTCACAGCAATTTGCATTTTACTGATATCAATTTTATGTTGCGGTGTGCCCCAGGGCTGGGGTACAATAAAACACACATAGGGCACAATGCAACACCATAATAAATTCTTATAAAATCAACAAAATTAATTAACAAAACAACAAAATTAGGGTAATTTATATAACTTTAGTAAGTTTTCAAGAAAATAGAAAATATTGGTTTTTTATTGGTCGCAAAATAATTTCGATATCTTGTTTTGCAATACAACTGCCATTCTGGCTCCAGAGGAAACCAAAAACCATTTCATTTGTGGCTCTTTCTATGGCAACTTATTTCGTATTTATCTGTTTCATCATCAAGATCAGTCAATATTTGGTATAGATATAGGTACCTACTTAAGAACCTATACTAAATAATATTAAATAGGTACAATATATATGTTTACACAAACTTAACCTACTTATACCTAACTACCTACACGCAAATAAATTAACGAGAGCAACATGTTTACTAACATGCGAACTGATTAAATAGACTAAAGATAACTACGTTACGACGTGTCTGAGTAAGTAGATAAATATCTGTAACTATGCATGTAATAAAAGAAATACAATTAAAAGTACACCAAAGGTTTATTCAAAAAGTACCTAGACTTTTGGAATAAACCTTTGGTGTACATTCTAATGTATTTCTTTTGTTGGTCGTTCGAGAAAAATGATGTTTCAAGACAATGGGCCTTCGCGCTGCCGATGATTCGAGCTGATAGTTATTCGAGATTGTGATGCATCGAGGTCATTGATGTATAAATTTATACATCAATGATCGAGGTAGTCATTACTGTCACGCTCCTAATTTATCGATTTCAATTACTATCGAATTAACGTTTTCGAACAAGTGTTATTCGATTTCAAGTAGGGAACCCACTTTTGGAACAGACATTAGTTAGGTATAGACCATTACAAAAATTCCGGCCAAGTATGATTTACAGGGCCGGATTTAGGGGTCCAGAGGCCTCGGGGCAACAAAGGAGTGGAGGCCCCCTTGCCCTAAATTATTTTCCAAATAAAATGAACAATTTTTTTCAGTCGAGTTTTTCATTTTATACGTATATACAGGGTGTTTGGCGCATGGACCGACACAATTTTTTGGGGGATTGGGGGGGTCATTTGCTAGGTTTCACCTAAAGACCTCCATGTCCTAAGTGTGACGGTAATAGTTTTATTTTTTTTTTGTTCTTTCTTTGAATTACCCAAAATCTCGCCTTTGAATCGATATATTTTTTTTGTTTATGGTTGTAAAAGAACAAAATAATTTTTATTATAGTCTACAATGTATTCTTATTCGAAATAAAATAAAAAAATATAGTAACCGTAATAAGTCTTTTCTTAAAACACTCCATAACTGACTCTCTAACTAGTATTTTGACTACATTTGAATTGTTTTTCATAGCGTGTAGCATATCCTTAGAAAGGGTACAAGCTAAAGAACTTTTTGAGATAAAAATAAGGTCAAAATGGCTTTATTTAAAAAAATTTAAGAGTAGTAACTTTTCATACATTTAAACATTTTTAAAACTTTGGAAGCACGTAAGTCATTTTCTACTGATCAATTACATCAAATAATAATTTATTTAGAATAAAAATACATTGCAGACTATTATAAAATTTATTTTGTTCTATTGCAACCATAAACAAAAAAAATATATCGATTCAAAGGCGAGATTTTGGGTAATTCAAAGAAAGCACAAAAAAAAAACATATCTCAATTACCGTCACACTTAGGACATGGAGGTCTTTAGGTGAAACCTAGCAAATGACCCCCCCAATCCCCCAAAAAATTGTGTCGGTCCATGCGCCAAACACCCTGTATATATATATATATATTTTTTTTTTAAATGGGACACGGAATCGAATACCCAACCTCCGAGGTTGCGGGCAAGTACCACCCCACTGAGCCATTGAGCCATTGGGGTACTCCCTCAAGATGGGTAGTAAATTGGAAGTGCTTATCAGGGCCATTTGAGATTTTGACATTTCACTGATTGCCTGATTGGAGTGAACAAATATAGATCAATGATTTCTGTTAATATTTAAGATTAATATAATCAAATAATCATGTATGTATAAAGTACTTTAGGCTGTAGGTAAAGGTAAAAGCGAAAAAAAAATATCATAGGAAAAGATGTTTACTAGGTTTACTAGTTGAAATTTGAAAGAATTTTTTTTTTCCGAAGTCTCTATTGTGGAGGCCCCCTGCTTGTGGAGGCCCCGGGGCTTTCGCCCCGGTTGCCCTCCCCTAAATCCGGGCCTGATGATTTACTTGCGAACTAGGATTCCACAACGTTTAATTTTCATTTGACATCTTGAACACACGTAACACTTTCGTTGACGACACGGCCAGAGGCGTATTTTTTTTCGTGTTTGATATGACGCTACGCCCACAGGCGGTTAATTTTACCAAGTCAAAACAGACAAACCGCCTATACCCGTGTAAATTTGCGAACATTACTATGAAGCCACGCATTCCAGTGTCATATTGCACTCAATTAAATTTGTCTAGTGTCAAGGCAAAAAGAAATATAAATATATTTCGAGATCCCCCCGCCGCTCCACACTCACACATCGACGCACATGTCTGTGTGACGACGCGCCTCTGGACGTTAGTTTTCTATGCAAACAGTCCTGTAGTGTCACGGTTAGCGGAGCCCGTGTTCGCTGTTTGCTCGGAGCGTTCGTCGTTATCAGCGGGCTGAAGAGGTAAGAAACTTGCTTATTTTTATAGTACGGACTACTTTTTTATTTATACTGTTAAATTATATTATTTTTATCTATTTCATTATCAATTTATATGAATAAAACACGAAATAAATATGTGTACGTATTCTTTTTTCTATGATTATTTCTCTGACGAATATTTTTGTTCATAGATGGCTCCAGAACAAAAGAAATTGACCAAAAAACGTCCAAAAACATCTGACGGCGATGGCGAATGCTCAAAGACACTACCCAAGAGTACTATCGAAGCCAAACGGGTAAGAACTTGTTCTCAAAAATGCCCAAACTTATTCGAAGAAGAAGATCGTAGTGACATAATATATTCCGTCCGCGACCCATATAGTGATGTAGACGGGGAGTACGGCTCAGATGGTAATTACGAACCAGAGAACGGAGACGGTATCAGCAGTGATTCAAGCCTGGAAATTTTTAGTAAGCCAAAAACTAATCGAATTTCAAAACATTGCCGCGTGTCAGAAAGTCTTTGTTCTGATATTTCTGATACTTCAACCGAAGATTGTCTTCCTGTTAGCCCTTTAGAGCACCGCGCTTCTTTCGAGGAGAGCCGCCGCTCTTTTTGTAGGCCTCACACACTCACACAGAACCAATGCTCCTCCGAGGAATACCAACGCCCTCTTAGTGGGTCTCTTGAACTGCCGCGAACAAGATCTGCTTCTGAAGAATGCCGACGCCCTCACAGTGAGTCTGTTGAGCTGCCACAAACAAGATCTGCCTCTGAAGAACGCCGACGCCCTCACGGTGAGTCTGTTAAGCTGCCACAAACAAGATCTGCCTCTGAAGAACGCCGACGCCCTCACAATCAGCCACATCGACGTTGTGTTTCCGAGGAGCGTCGTCACCTCTCTATTTCCTCTAGTGAACCTGTAGGTGCACGCCTAGCTACTATCGAGCGCCGCCAATCTTACAGTGCTAGTCAAGCACATCAAGATTTAGTTTTACAGCAGTCAACACGAGGGCAGGCGCGACAACCTGTTCGTTCGAGTACACCACCTCCAGAAAGTGAGTGTTGGGAAAATTCTGTATCTGATATTCCCAATTTTAATTTTGATGATACAACAACTGGCCCCCGCGTTGATATCAACGAAAATACCACTGTTCAAGAAATGTTTGATATTATTTTTACATCGCAAATAATCGATTATTTAGTAACATGTACTAACGCTTACGGCAACGCGTTAGTGAACCAATCTCGCCCACATACTAGAAACTGCAGAATGAAGGCTTTTCGTGAAACGAATGCAGATGAAATGAAGAAGTTTTTTGCACTTTCATTGCTTCAAGGGCACGTGAAAATTCCACAAAGGCAAAAGCTTTTTACGCACAGTGACCCACTGTATTATCACCCGGCTACGGGCGGATCGCCATATACCAAGTAAACTAACTCCTTTGATACGACAGTCCGCCTGTAGACGGTACCGGCTATGGGCGGATCGCCATATACCAAGTAAACTAACTTCTTTGATACGATAGTCCGCCTGTCGACGGTACCGGTTATCGACGTACCGTCATACTAAAGGTACCCAGGCTTTTTTATTACGGCAGTCCGGCTATACGCGTGGTATTATTTTATATGAAAAATTTTAGTGTCATTTTCAGAATGCCAACTTCATCTGAGTGTCCGTGAAAGTGTTAAAGGAACCTAACCCACCAAACCTCGGGGTGTCCCTGACGTCGACCGTCTAGGTTTAGGGTTTTCGTCAGCAGGTCGACGCAGATTTGGTGAGCATTTATCCATTTTGGTGAGCATTTAATTTTTTTGGTAGTCATTATATTTAATCTATATATATAAAATTCAAAGTCCTGACTGACTGATTGATTGACTGACTGATATATCAACGCACAGCCCAAACCGCTGGACCTAGAGACTTGAAATTTTGCACATAGATACCTTATACAGTGTAGGCATCCACTAAGGAAGGATTTTTGGAAATTCCATCCCTAAAGGGGTAAAATAAGGGATGGAAGTTTGTATGAAAAATCTTATTCCTTGAGTTAATAGACTTGAAACTTGGCATGAATATTTATCTAAGTAAATTATAAAATTTTTCATTTTTAGTTTTCCTAAACTACCCCCTCAGGAGGGATTGGGAGGTGTCAAAGTTTGTATCAACGCACAGCCCAAACCGCTGGGTCTAGAGATTCCAAGTTTGGCACGCAGGTTCCTTATGAGGTTTACGTGTACACTAAGAAAGGATTTTTCAAAATTCAACCCCTGAGGGGGTGAAACAGGGGTCCAAAGTTTGTTTGAAAATGTTATTCCTTGAGTTAATAGACTTGAAACTTGGCATGAATGTTTATCTAATTATATTATAAAGTTTGTCATTTTTAGCTTTCCTAAACTACCCCCTCAGGAGAGATTCGGGGGTGTTAAAGTTTGTATGGAGGAATTTTAACGCGCAGTCCGATTAACTTGAAACTCAGTATTTATACTTGGGACCAAAAATTAAGAATAACGTGTGTCAGTTTTTCGAAAATCTACCAATGTTTCACAAATAAATAATTTTGAATTTGAATTTGATTTTTTAAAATTACATCCCCGGGGGGTGAAAACAGGGAATATAGTTTATATGAAAATTCTTAGTCATTTGGTTAATTAACTTGAAACTTTGCACAAATACTTGCCGAACCAAGTAATAAAGTTTGTCATTAATAGTTTTTCCCCCACAGGGAAGGGTAGAGGGGGT
The DNA here is from genome assembly GCA_905163495.3 of Cosmia trapezina. Taxonomy (NCBI): domain Eukaryota; kingdom Metazoa; phylum Arthropoda; class Insecta; order Lepidoptera; family Noctuidae; genus Cosmia; species Cosmia trapezina. The sequence goes on from LR991030.1 coordinate 12,628,869, forward strand.
GGTATGAAAGGGAGGGGTATGTGAGGAGGGAAAGGGGGAAGGGGACGGGGTGGTGAGGAGGTAAAGGGGGAAGGGCAGGGTTTGGTGAGAGGGAGAGTGTGGGGAGGGGTGGTGAGGAGGCGAAGGGGAGGATGATGGAGAGAGGGTGTAGTTAGGGAAGAGGGTGTAGTGAGGGTTAGGGTGTGGAGAAGGAAAGAGGGGGAAGGGAGGAGTTAGTGAGGGTAGAGGGGAAGGGGAAGCGGTGAAGGGTATGTGAGAAGGTGTGGGAGGGGGAGGGTGAGGTTAGCGGGAAGGGGATGTGGTGTGGGGGGTGAGAAGAGGGAGAGGTGTTGGGGAGGGTGAAAGTGTGAGACGGGGGCAGGGATGCTAAGGGAGAGAGGGGTTATGGGTGGAAAGAGGGGGGGTGAGAGTGAGAGGAGGAGGGTAAGAGGGAGAGGAGGACGAGTGTCTTTAGACCTTAAAGTTGCTATTCGTATAGCACTGAGTCATTGAAGCAACCCAGCTCGACAGAAATAACCGAAAAATAGAAAGTCGGAAACTCGGAACGGCACAAAAACAGGAATAAACTCCATTCGTGCATCGGAGCTGAACTTTTTTTGTTTGTTTGAACGCGCTAATCTCTGGAACTGCCAGTCGGACTTTAATCATTATTTTTGCATTTGATAAGCCCAATTGTTAAAGAAAGCTAGGCATATTTAACATCACTCTAGGACCGTTAGATGCCGAGCAAAAAGAAAAAAGTCAGAAAGAACGCTAAATGAAAACGAAGAAATAGCGTGGGCAGGCAATGCGATGCGAGGGGTGGGTCGGGGGCGCAAGCTCAATCAATCTGCCTAGCCTTTTCCCAACTATGTTGGGGTCGGCTTCCAGTCTAACCGGATGCAGCTGAATACCAGTATTTTACATGGAGCGACTGCCTATCTGACCTCCACAACCCAGTAACTGGGTAATACGATACCCCTTGGTAAGACTGGTTGTCAGACTTTCGGGCTTCTGACGACCCGTAACGACTGTCAAAGATCCACGAATAACAGCCGGGACCAACGGCTTAACGTGCTTTCCGAGGCACGAAGGAATCTCGATATGTAAAGATGGTCACCCATCCACTGACCAACCCCGGCAAGCGTAGCTTAACCTGACGGATCGACCCGTGCGGCTGTTATTACTTAGCCACGAGCTCCTCTCGGGGGCACAAGCTATCTCAATATAATGGAAAGAAAAGTCCTAACTGAGTCATTAACGCCCAGCCCAAACCCTTGGACCTATAAAGCTGAAATTTTGCATAGCGGTTCCCTTTATAATGTAGACAAGAAATAAGGAAGGATTTTTGTTCTCGTGGGATACGTTCCGACATCCACGCGTGCGAAGCCGCGGGCAAAAGCTAGTCTTTTTCTTATATAAAATTCAAAGTCCTGACTGACTGATTGACTGACTGATATATCAACGCACAGCCCAAACTGCTAGACCTAGAGACTTGAAATTTTGCACATAGATACTTTATACGGTGTAGGCATCCACTAAGGAAGGATTTTTGGAAATTTCATACCTAAAGGGGACAAATAGGGGATGAAAGTTTGTATGAAAAATCTTATTCCTTGAGTTAATAGACTTGAAACTTGGCATGAACTAAGTAAATTATAAAGTTTGTCATTTTTAGTTTTCCAAAATTACCCTCTCAGGAGAGATTGGGGTGTGTCAAAGTTTGTATGGAGGAATTTTAACGCGCGTTCCGATTAACTCAAAACTCAGTATTTATACTTGAGACCAAAAATAAAGAATAACCTACCCCTACAGGGGTGAAAATGGGGTAGTCAATTTTACAGGGCAGGTTTTACTGCGGGGCTTGATTAACTCGAAAATTGGTGTAAATAATCTTTTAGTAAAGTTACGGAAATATCCCAAACAAAAACAGGGAATTAGGTTTATATGAAAAATCTTATTCAGTTGGTTAGTTAACTTGAAACTCGGCACAAATACTTGCCTAAGCAAGTAATAATGTTTGTCATTAATAATTTTTCCCCCCGAGGGAGGGGTTAGAGTGGAAGGAGGGAAGAGGAGGGGGTGGTGAGGAAGGAAAGGGGAAGGAGAGGGGGTGGTGAGAAGGGAAAGGAGAACAGGAGGGGAGGGGTGGTGAGGAGGGAGAGGTGGAGGGGAAAGCGGTGAAGGGAGTGTGAGAGGGGGTGAGAGAGGAAGGGGGAGGTTAGCGGTAAGGGGATGTGGTGGGGTTGTTGAAAGGGAGCGGGTGAGGATATGAAAGGGGGCGGTGAGGGGGATGATAGGAGAGGATGGGAAGGGCATTGGGGGGGGTGAGACGGAGATTAGAGTGAGAGGAGGAGGGTAAGAGGGAGGGGGGGGGGCGAGTGCCTTTACACCTTAAAGTTGTTATTTAGGAGTGTTGATTTGCATTCAACGCATACAGACGTGCTCATCAATGCAAAATAACAATAAAATAAATTAACGCTTGAATAAACAGTGACCTAGTTTTAGTGTATTAGCGCGTTAAAAATAATCATTGTGATAGGTTAAAATTATGGACTGACTGAATAAAATAAAAGTTAAAAATGGAAGGCAGCCCCTTTAATCGGAGCACGATGATACGGCGCAGCCCTCCACCAACACCGACCCCGGTACCGACACCGGCTCCTACATCGCCCCAAAAACCAAGACAGGACCAACACCACGCGGCTGAAGAAAAAATTGAGTCTTTAGACACTAATGAAATTAGTAACTGGATGACCTCAATAGAAAAATGCCTGAATGAAGAGTGTACCATTGCTCAGGATGGAAAACTAAACTCCGAACAAAAACTAAGGATCAATTCCCTATCGCGCAAGGTAGGAAATGGCGTATCCCAGATGGCAGTATTCTACCAGGACTTGAAACAAAAGGCCAGAGAAGTACAAAACTCACTACAAGCATTGAGAGAAAAACGAGACCTCGCGGATTGCCTTGATAACTTCCGTAAATCAATCCAAGACAGCATTAAAGAAAATTGCGCCCAATCAACAAATGCAGAAAATGTTTCTTTTGCTGATATGGTAAAGATGAACAAAAATAATTACTTGCGCCCCAGTAATCTCAGCTCTATCGCAATTTATCCTGATGATAAATTAAAGACTAGTGACGACACTAAATCTCTTGTCCAGAAAATTATATGCCCAGAACAAATGAAACTGCACGTTAGAGGATTGCGTAAAACCAAAAACGGAGGAGTTATTATCAGCACCGAAACAAAGGATGACATAGAAAAACTACGAAACTCATCACAGCTAAGTAGTTCTGGCCTGAAAGTGGAAGAGCCCCATAAGAGAAGACCAAGAATTATAGTGATAGGAGTACCCACAGCCCTTACTGACCAAGAAGTCTTTGACTACATCTTTAAACAAAACCTATCCGACAAGATACCTAATTTGACTCGTGACTCTTTCCTGGCCTCTTTAAAATTAAGTCACAAGTCGGGTAAAAAAGAAGGACCTACGTGCAATTTTATTTTAGAAGTACCTGCCAACATAAGAAAAGCCCTTATTAACCAGGATCGAGTATTTATAAATTGGACATCCTGCCCAGTTAGGGACTTCACACTTGTGACGAGGTGCTTTAAATGCCAACAGTACGGCCATGCTGCAAGGACCTGTCGGGAGGCTACCCACACGTGTGGACATTGTGGACAACAAGGTCACCAGTCAAATGATTGTACTAAGAGTGCTGAACCATCACAGTGTGCAACTTGTTTGCGATTCAAAAAACCCTGCAACCACAAAACAGGTGATCTGGAATGCCCGGCAAGGAAAATTGCTGAAAGCAGGTACATTAACTCTATAGATTATAATGAAGGCGCCTAAGAGCGCCGCCCCTACTCTTTTATATCTGCATTAATCAATAAGTAGTTTTTAATTTATACATTTTTAATTTTATACTAGGAGTTTAAAGTAAATAAGATTATGGATAAGTTACTTTCTGATTTTGATGTAGTCTCCCTATCAGTGGCAAACTCATGCAAGATTGAAAAAGTTAAGCAATATCTCCCTGATCCCTCTAAATCGCTTACTATTCTTACGCAAAATATTCGCAGTAAAAACATGGACAACCTACACATTCTGTTGAAACGTCTGGATTTTGAGTGTGACATTATTGTATTGACAGAATGTTGGCTATCTAAATGTCAACAGAACCTTCCATCTCTGTCAGGTTACCAAATGTTCAGTAGTAAGACCGTTCATAATCAAAATGACGGTGTAGTTGTTTATGCCAAACAAAGTTTAAACATATCGGTAGAAGAACCTCCCATACAAGATTGTAGCAGATTATTACTAAAAGTGGGCCTAGATACTGCTATCCTAGCTATTTATAGGCCTTGTGCTTTTAAGCAAACTGATAATTTTGTTGCGTCGTTGGATGAAGCACTTCAAAAACTAACTTTATACAAAAATGTAGTACTAACAGGTGATATGAATATAGATATTAACCCAGAAGACAGTGATAGAGTTGCCAAAGACTACCTTAACATGTGCGCATGCAAGGGATTGCTTCCGGCCCATTTGCTTCCAACACATTTGAGTGGATCCTGTTTAGACCACACCATGCTTAAAACTAACCTTGCATCCATTACCCTAGTAACAGATCCGACAGTTACCGATCATAAGCGCAGTCCTATTTAGTTTAAAAGTAAAAACCTCTAGATCTAAGTGCGCAAATACCATTTCTAAAATAAATATGAAAAACCTTGAATATGAATTACATCATATCGACTTTGACCCAGTTTACAAAACTGCTGATGTGAACATTTCTCTGCCTTACTTTATTAATAAAGTGCAATATGCTATTGTAAATAATACTTCGAACATAAAACTAACTAAGAAAAACAATAACCTAAAACCATGGATCACACCCGGGCTAGTAAAATGCATTCAGCACAGGGATAAACTTCACATGCATGCAAAATCCTTTCCAGATAATACTATTTTACAAACTTCATATAAAAGATACAGAAATTTCTGTAACAATCTACTAAAAAAGTTGAAAAATACGTATAACAGAAATTTACTTGAAGAATCAGGAAAAGACAATAAAAAGTTGTGGGGCCATATAAAAAATCTAGCTTTTGTATCTAAACAGCATGAATCATCATCAGATTTATTACAAACGCACGCCTCGCCGCTTACATCAGCAAATCATGTCAATAGTTACTTTGTTAATGTGGGTCAAAATCTTGCTGAGCAAATAAAACGTAATTATAACACAAATTACAACATACACGGAAACAGGGCCACTGTGTCATCGGAAAATCGCCAATTAACTTCATTCGTTTTATTGAACACAGACAAAACCGAAGTCGAAAGGGTTATTATTGGGCTGAAAGAAGTCTGTGCGGTTGGATGGGACAGTATCTCAAATAGTGTGTTAAGGAAATTCAGGCAAATTTTGGTTCCGCCATTAACTCATATTTTCCAAATTTGCCTCTCTGAAGGCATTTTTCCCGACTATCTGAAAAAAGCTTTAGTTGTCCCAGTGCATAAAGCAGGTGACAAAACAGTAGCTTCAAATTACCGACCTATTTCAATACTATCATCTACATCTAAAATACTAGAAAAGTTAATTAACAATAGGTTAATGAAGTATTTAGAGTCTAAAGCCATCCTCTCGGATAAACAATTTGGTTTTAGACCAAAATTATCCACAACTGATGCTGTACAAGATATGACCGATTATATATCTCAAGAACTAGACAAAGGCAATCATTCAATTGGTATTTTTCTTGACCTAGCAAAAGCTTTTGATACCGTATCTGTTCCTATCTTGTTGAATAAGCTCGGTAAAATAGGTATTCGAGGAAAGCAGCTTAATCTTTTTGCAGACTATCTTAGTAACCGCTGTCAATGTTTGAAAATTGATAATTTTACTAGCTCAGAACTAAAAAATACTTCTTTTGGGGTCCCGCAAGGAAGTATATTATGTCCAACCTTATTTCTTATTTATATAAATGACCTCTGCAGTCTCAATCTAAATTCGGGTAAAATAATACCATATGCTGATGATACTGTACTCCTGTTCTCCGCAAATACATTACATGAAGTTTGGTTATGTGCACAGCAAGGTTTCAATATAGTTAATCGATGGTTACAACATAACTTATTGACATTAAATGCTGACAAAACTAAATACATACGCTTTTCCTTACGCAACTCAAAGCCATCTATAATAATTCCAGATATTCATGCACATGTTTGTAACACAGCTGCAAACACGAAATGTAATTGCCCAATTATCATTAATACGAAAACTATTAAATATCTTGGAGTAATTATAGATGCTACTCTTACATTTAAAATCACATTGACCTATTATGCAGTAGAGTCCGTAAATTGATGTTCATTTTCAAGAAAATTCGTCCTTTTGCCGACTCTAAGGTGATAAAACAGGTATATTATGCTTTGTGTCAATCGATCATTACATATTGCATTACCTCATGGGGAGGAGCGGCTAAAACAGTTTTGCTACCATTGGAGCGCGCTCAAAGAGCTGTATTGAAAGTATCCACATTCCGGCCTATCCTATTCCCGACCCAACTTTTATATCAATCTTGCAATGTTCTGACAGTGCGGCAGTTATTTATTATGAATACTTTATTAAAACAGCACTCTAAATTGCCTTACAATAGAGTTGTCACTGATAAAAGACGTAAAGATATCTGTATGGATAATTATAGATTAAGGCATTTTTTTATGTATAGATTTTTTATATTCTTAGGACCATTTCTTTACAATAAAGTAAACGCAATTTTGTCTATGTCTGCATTAAACACGGTACATTGCAAAAATGTAATTAAAACTTGGTTACAAAAATTGTCTTATGACGACACAGAAAAGTTACTGCTTGTTTTAAGTTAAGTATTATTTTTAATTCAATGTTTTCATTTCATTAGTCTGTTATGTTATTCATTATTTATGTATTATCATCAATCTTAGGAAATATTTATGTAAACTAATTTGCACTTATGATACCTGAGATACAGGTTTATCCTAGTTCAGGTTAATCCCATTATTATATACCTACCATTTTAGTTTAAGCCTTAATATTGTAAATATGCATTATTTAAATGAATAAATAAACTTATAACTTATAACTTAACTTATAACTTATAACTTATAACTTATTTGTGTAGCACTGATTCATTGAAGAAACCCAGCCCGACAGAAATGACCGAAAAATAGAAAGTCGGAAACTCGGAACGGCACAAAAACAGGAGTAAACTCCAGTCGTGCGTGTGCGTTGAACGCGCTAATCTGTGGAACTACAAGTCGGACTTCAGTATTTATTTTTGCATTTGATAAGCCCAATTGTTAAGGAAGGTTATAGGCATATTTAACATCACTCTAGGACCATTAGGTGCCGAGCAAAAAGAAAAAAAAGTCAGAAAAAACGCTAAGCGAAAACGAAGTAATAGCGCGGGCAGGCAATGCGATGCGAGGGGTGGGTCGGGTGAACAAGAAACACGCGGATGAAGTCGTGGGCAGAAGCTCAATATAATAAAAACAAAAGTCCTGACTGACTGACTGACTGACTAATCAACGCCCAGCCTAAACCCTTGGTTGGACCTATAAAGCTGAAATTTTGCACAGAGGTTCCCTTTAAAATTTAGGCAAGAAATAAGGAAGAATTTTTGTTCCTGTGGGATATTTTCCGACATCCACGCGGGCGAAGCCGCGGGCAAAAGCTAGTACTTACATATTTTGTAGTTTCGCACACACGTTCGGGGAGGTACATAACCAGGCAACGCGATTGCTAAACTAAGGTACCTTCGCGATATCCTTAAGAGAAAACGTGGATGTAATAAATAGCTAGATAGGGCTGGTCACGTGCAGGTCGTCCCATTTATGCTTCTTGTGAACACTGAAGGAAGTGCTGCAATTACTGGTGATGGATAGTGCGAGTTAGATGCGGCCGTAAGGGTCGCGCCATCCATATAACTTTCTTATCTACCTCTGAAGGGAAACTTTATGACATCTTTACGGGAATCGAAAAATATGGACGACCCTTGACATTAAAACGCTGGTCGCGTATACCCAAATCGGATTTAAGAACTAAGGTTCTGACCACACTACACCGGTTAGCGAGTAATCGGCGATTAAGTTTACGCGCCAGACGAGTTAATTGCGGTCGCACTTGGAACTTTATACAAAATGGGTACGTAGGTACTACCACAGAATAATAAAGCTACAGTACCTAGTTCCCTGTTTTTGTTTGGGATATTTCCGTAACTTTACTAAAAGATTATTTACACCAATTTTCGAGTTAATCAAGCCCCGCAGTAAAACCTGCCCTGTAAAATTGACTACCTACCCCATTTTCACCCCTGTAGGTTTTTGAAAAACCCTGATACACGTTATTCTTTATTTTTGGTCTCAAGTATAAATACTGAGTTTCGAGTTAATCGGAACGCGCGTTAAAATTCCTCCATACAAACTTTGAGACACCCCAATCTCTCCTGAGAAGGTAATTTTGGAAAACTAAAAATGACAAACTTTATAATTTACTTAGTTAAATATTCATGCCAAGTTTCAAGTCTATTAACTCAAGGAATAAGATTTTTCATACAAACTTTCATCCCCTATTTGTCCCCTTTAGGCATGAAATTTCCAAAAATCCTTCCTTAGTGGATGCTTACACCGTATAAAGTATCTATGTGCAAAATTTCAAGTCTCTAGGTCCAGCAGTTTGGGCTGTGCGTTGATATGTCAGTCAGTCAATCAGTCAGTCAGGACTTTGAATTTTATATATATAGATTTAACTATTTTCAAAGGTACTTATCAGTTTGATATAGGTACCTACATAGTTTTGTTTTGCCCTAGCGGTACATCGACTGTCAGTGTGTCCATTGTCCACTGGTAGACACATAGGAAGTACCTAGATAGATTTATAGTCGCAACAACACTGTATGTACCTAAGCTAATCTTCAGGCACAATTTTATTTATTTGTATTGTGCTTCAGGCTTCTACAAAAGGTCTTTACAAGTAGGTATGTACCTACCTAGTCGGTAGGGAGTGTAGGGACTTTAAAAAGCCGGAGAGTTCACCATCCCCGGCTTTTTAATGTCCCTACATTCCTGACAAGAAACTTACTAAACTGATTGAATAATGAGAGTGCCTCTCCGCGGCCTTAAATAGGGTAGTTAGGCTGATAGGCGGTCCTTTTAGTGACGGTCCGGTTGCGTATCTAAATACAAAAGCAGATGCAACACATCATGGTCACCCATAGTCTGTGCTGCATTATCTTGCGAATGATAGTCCATCCGAAGTTCCGAACCCAGCTGCAACACAGCGGTTTGTACTATCTACAGCCGCATTTTTTGTTGGAATAAGGCGCAATGAAAAGGCGGATTCAACGCAGACATCCATAGGCTGTGTAATGTGTTGCATTATGTTGCGAATCACTTGAAGCAATATTAGTTCGTCCGAATCCTGCTTCAATACAGAAATCTAATCCGAATCCTAATCTTTTTATTAGTACCTAGGTACATTTAGGCGCAGAATGTCCAATTTGAGGTCGCAGTTGGTTAAACTTAGGTGTATAATGAAAGCAGGGGCGGCTTTACCTATAGTGCTGGGTGTGCGGTGCACGCGGGCGCCGCATCTTAGGGGGCGCCAATCGCCGCGCGCGCCGGCCGCCCGAGCCGCGGCACGTTCAATGACCAGAATGACCCACGTAAAAAGAGCTCCGGTTTGCATCAATTTTGTATGACACCTGGAGCTCTTCATAAATATAAATAAATAAAATAAATAAATATCCTTGGACATTACACACAGCAAGAGTGGCTTTTACAATAGTTACTTTTGATTCAACATGAAATAAACCTTAAAACAGATAATTAAAGATATATTGGTGTAGTAGTGAGTGTCGCATCGCTAACCAACGCGCGTGCCGGCCGGCACCTGCAGTGCGATTCTGTAACCATCTCACCGTGAAAACTTAGGTGAAGTGTGTGGAATGAGCTGTCAATAGTGTCAATTCCTAGCAAAAACAAACTCACTTCACCTAAGTTTTGACGGTGAGATTTTTACAGAATCGACCGGCTGCTTTGATTCGTTTGAAAACATGCCGACTATCATTGCGAATTCGGCTGTTTAGAATAAAAAATTAAGTACAAATTGCTCCGGACTACGAAGCCAGGGGTCGCGGGTTCTCCGAGGGGAGATCTTGCAGGCCAGGGACCTGGCTCGCGAGGAGTCGCTGGAGACTCTAAACAGAGACCGATGGGGGCGCCCTTATAAGATGGTGCGGGATAAACTCCGCCCATGGGCGCCCCCGCGGACGCAGGGTCTCCAGCCCCAGCTTGTGGAGGACGTGGTGAGCGCTCTATTCCCTTCGCGAGGGGAACATACTCCCCCGCACATGGCTCCGCTTCCTGCGATGCCAGTTGCGGACCACAACACTGACGACGACGACGATGCTCCGGAAGTGACCGAGGTAGAGCTGAGAGCGGCGGTACGTAGGCTGAGTTCCAAAAATACCGCCCCAGGACCCGACGGCTTACCGGGAAGAGCCTGGGTTCTGGCCATTGAGGCTCTCGGGCCTCGGCTAGGGGGGCCCTTAACCGCATGCTTGGAGAGGGGCCAGTTCCCACTTCGTTGGAAGACGGGGAAACTGGTCCTCATTAAGAAGCCGGGCGCCCTGCGGACTCTCCGCCCGCTTACCGACCCATCGTGCTGCTCGACGAGGTGGGCAAGCTCTTTGAACGAGTTATTGCAGACCGCCTCGTAGGGTGGCTGGTGCAGGAGAGGCCGGATTTGGCGGAGAGCCAGTTTGGTTTCCGCAGCTCTACGGTGGACGCCATCATGCGCGTGCGAGCCATCACGACGGGGGATGCTGTGGCGGGGGTCGTGCGGTCCATGGCCCTTTACGGGGTACCGGTGTGGGCGCGTTCCCTGAGTGTGTGGGATGTGTATTAGAAGGTTATAAGTAATGAAAATAATCAAGGCATTTTCTTTTTGAACATTTTTTATTTCCTTTATTTCATTTTCATACATATAATTAACATTTTTAAATATTAGAATATAAAGACATTTAAAAATATAAAACATAGTAGCCCACCGGTATCGGGAACGGGGTCCAAGCTACCGGTGGTCAGGGCTGCTTAGAGAGGAACCTCCTAACGATACGCGCCGTGTCCAGAAGTACCGCTTTCTGGAGCAATCTTCCTTAATCCAGCTGCCTAACGAGAGCCTCTTCAGGTGTTAATCGAGGCTCTTGGCTATTATGCCATTGGCCGTCACGACTATCGGCGCAACGATTGCTGTATCCACATCCCACATGTCGACAACCTCGCGAGGCAGGTCAATATACTTAAACTGCTCATCTTTTTCAGCTTTCACGAGGTTCTCGTCATGCGGGACCGCTATATCAATAATCATTGTGCGACGCTCTAATCGATCTATCACCACTATGTCTGTCTTATTGGCAACAATAGTCCTGTCAGTGATGATAGATCGATCCCAACACAACGTGATATTGACATTTTCGAGAACTGGGTCAGGCACATACCTACAGTACGGTACTTCCAATTCCACAAGATTGTATTTCAGAGCAAGTTGTTGGTGGATAATCCTGGCTACAAAGTTGTGCCTATGCAAGTAGTCTCCGTTAGCCAGACGAGAACAGCCAGAAATAATGTGACGGATTGATTCCCCCGGACGGTGGCATGCCCGACAGATGTCAACCGTGCCGTCCTTCACAATATATTTCTGGTAGTTGTTCGTCATCATAACTTCGTCCATAATCGCAAAGAAAAAACCTTCGGTTTCCCCAGAGTCAATTTTCCTTAAAAGTCCTTTTCTTTTTGAAAGCTTTTTTAATTCTTTCATGAATTGTACTGTTTCATCATTTAAATTTAGCTGAATTTCGTCTTCTTCGCTCAACATACTTTTTTTTCAGTTCCTCTATAACATCGTTTATTTTTATTTCTAGTCTTTTATTTTTTGTGACATATTTTTTTTCTTTTTCTAGCCGATACATTTTTCAAACGGTGAATTATTTTCCTCAACAGAAACAATAAACTTACGTGTGGAAAGTAATTTCGGTAGTTTTTGTGATCTTGAATCGCATTCTTTCATTACGCATTTACCCATTTTGGCGATATTTTTTGTCGCGTGTCACTCGGTTCACTTCGGCTGCCGTCATTCATAGCACTGAACTGACTTTAGCTACGCATACGACCGTAGCCGTATGGCTACTTGGCCAGTGGCAACGCCTTGGCGCGGTAATTGCTAATCTAGTGTAACATACAGGGTGAAATTGAATAGATGCGACAAAATTTAAGGGGGTGTTCTACGCATCAATATGAACAACTTTTACTATGGGACCAAACCTGAAATCGCGAAAAAAAATCAGCTGTTCAGTATATTTAATGTTCGCATAATTCGTCAAAATGTACTGAACAGCTGATTTTTTTTTCGCGATTTCAGGTTTGGTCCCATAGTAAAAGTTGTTCATATTGATGCGTAGAACACCCCCTTAAATTTTGTCGCATCTATTCAATTTCACCCTGTATATATCAATGACAAACATGCATTCGATTATATCTGATCTCTTTATGCTCGGACTTTTAATAACTGTAGTAAAAAAAATTACACTTCTTATATGTCATTTCGTTAAAAAATGTTCCCATTTGATAGCGAAATGACAGTAAAAATGACATTATAAATATGTGTAATTTTATTGCAGCTAATTAAAGTTAATTATAGGCCTACCTTGGGCCTACCTGAATGATAGGCCTACCTATTTCAAATTAAAAATTAAAATGTATTTATGACCTGAAATAAATGAATTTTAATTTTTAATTTAATTTAATTTTTAAGTTAAAGTCCAACCATAGCTATAGCGATGCATTCAGAATTCTAAAAGAATCTACTGTCTTCCTCCTAACTGAAATAGGTAGGCCTATCATTCATAACATAACTACTCACGCCATCTACGAACGACAAGACAGAACTACGGTACCTACCTATGCTGTGCTTTAAAAGCTCTCGAAAATACAATTCCTTACTGCACTACTGATAACTCGATCATTCCCGATGTCCACCATTTGTTTGGCGACCACTGGGGGACAGCGAAACAACTTTAAAAAATTATTCTCGCTGTCCAGTGTCCACCACTGGCGGACAGCGGCACTTTATAGATTATCATTCGCCACCACTGGTGGAGAGCGACACGGATTTTTAAACATTCCTTAGGGCCACCGCTGGGGGACAGTGGCACAACTTTTGATCCAATTCCCACTGGCCATCAATTTAAATTATTTTATCTAGGGACCGGTAAAGGATAGCTTATTAGACTTACGGATTTGGTTTTTTAGCAAGGCTAAGAGTGAGACTAATAAAAATATTTCTAAATTATAATATAATTTATTGTAGGTAATTAATAAAGTTATATTCTCTAATCAACTTGTAGTAAAATGTTTCACTAAAATATTAAAAAATCATCCTACTAAGTAGGTACTTATTAAAGCTTTGATTGCTTATTTTTTATTGAAATGGGTAACTATCAGTATCAACTACAATTTTTAAAAGCCACTAGAACATTACAATCATTGTCACAGTTATAATATCCTATTCCTCGATAGAGGAATAAAAAATTTGCTATAAAACTAATATAAATGTTATTTAAATTATTTTAAAACAATTTTTTTATAATAACTAATTAATAAGTATTGTTTTTTGTTTAACTATTAGTCCTCTCAACAAATGACCAAAAAGGCGGTGTAGAGTGCGTGAGCTGGAACGTAAGCGATTTCTTCAGATAGTTGTTCAGGGATTAAACATACTAAATGTCCCCGCGTCTTGGAGGCGCCGGAGTGGGCGATAAAAGTTCCCACTTTTGAGTTTTTCGCAAATACATATACACATAGGTATCTTTAAAACGGTGCGTTGTAGAGAAAAAATATTTTCTATGTAATGAAAGCTCATAAATGTTTTTACAACTTTTATCTTTTATACCTTGTGGCGGCATCTACATCGCCACATACGAACTACGCATCATAAAGACATGACGTCATGCAATCCTGCATCGCGCAATTAGAGTTTACTACGCGACTAGCATATACAACGTTTAACGTTAATTGCGCCAAACCTCTTAAGGGGTCATTGTATTCATCATTATGAACAACTTTTACTATGGGACCAAACCTGAAATCGCGAAAAAAAATCAGCTGTTCAGTATATTTTGACGAGTGTATGTCATTAGTGCGACAAACATGTGTGCGACATGTCATTAGTTCGACAGGTCGTTTGTTCGACAGGATAAAAGCGGCGATCGCGCGTCGCGCCTCCTCAGCAGGGGGGGCACACTTAAGAGCGTAGACGGGCTGCGCGGGAATTGAAAAATAGGTATTTGAAGAAACTATTGCCGTCGCGCTGCGCTCTAGCAACCGGGCGGTGTCAATATGTGAGTGAAGTCTGTATTTGTGTGCGTAGCTCAGTAGCGCGCATCTCCCGCCCGCTCGCGCCAACCAAACTACCTACGTTGCGTTCGTTTCTGTCTCAGTCGGATTGAAAATATCGGCGTGCGCAGTGTTTCGTGTGATCGTGCTATTTATACTAAATTTTTCCATGAATGCCTTCTCCCTGAAATAATTGACGGTCGGATACCAAGAAATTTACCTGTAAGAGAAAGGATGGAAATGACGACAGAATAAATGTACATATTATTATATAACTTTTGTATAATTTAAAATACCCACAAGCACCTTTTCTGCCTCTTCTGCATAAATATTAAGAACTAGCTTTTGCCCACGGCTTCGCTCCCGACAACTGACTACTACCCTACTTACCTAAAAAAATAATTAAAAAAAACTTATTATCCTATGTCGGACGACGGCGACGGCTAATCCAAAAAATATAAAAATCGGTGTAATTAACACGATTCTCGACTTCCTTTTATATAATAGGTCTTTACCTATGAAATTGCCGTTTTGTATGAAAAAATGTAAACGTATTTTTTTCATGTATTTTTTATTTGTATTAATCGAAGTAATCACCCATGCAATCAATGCATCTTTGCCAACGCAGTGGCAGTTTATTGATGCCCTTCTTAAAGAAATCAGCTGGTCGGGAGGCAACAAATTCTTCAAAGGCATTTTGTACTGCCTCTCGGGTATTGAATTTTTTTCCCGCCAAGAAGTTATCCAAATTCGTGAAAAAGTAGTAGTCTGTAGGCGCAAGGTCTGGTGAGTAGGGCGGATGACGGAGAGCTTCCAACCCCAGTTCTTGCAACTTGGAGACCGTCTGCTGTGCAGTATGAGGTCGCGCGTTGTCGTGCAGGAGCAGCGGAGACGAGCGATTGACCAATGCTGGTTGGAGATGTTCCAGCTTCTCCATCATTGTGTTCAGTTCTTCACAGTACACATCTGCAGTAATGCTCACCCCGTTTGGTAAGAAGCTGTGATGAATCACACCGGCGCTAGACCACCAAACAGTGACCTTCACTTTTCTAGGGGTAAGTTTTCGTTTAGGGCATTGTTTAGGTGCTGAACCAGGATCCAACCAACTTGCTGAGCGCTTGCGGTTATCGAACAGAATCCATTTTTCATCGCAGGTAACAATGCGGTTCAAAATTCCTTCATTTGTGTGTCTGTTGAGCAGTGCAAGGCACGTCTCGACGCGTACTTCGCGCTGGCGATCATTGAGTTCGTGGGGCACCCATTTGTCAAGCTTTTTTACCTTGCCAATTTGACGCAAATGGACCAAGATTGTTTTGACGCTAACGTCGAAAGCTGCTGCTAATTCAGCCGTAGATTGTGTATCATCAGCTTCCACAATCGCCTTTAATTCGTAATTGTCGACCAAAGTCTTCGGACGACCGCGAGGTTCATTTTTCAGGTCGAAATTTCCAGAACGGAAGCGAGCAAACCAATAACAGGTGGTGCGTTGGTTTGTAGTGTAAGCTCCGTAAACGTCGTTGATGTTGCGTGCCGCTTGTGCCGCGTTGCTGCCACGACGGTACTCATATTCCATAATTACTCGAATTTTTAACGTATCCATGATGACGAAAAAGATTGAAATGCGATGAAAATGTAACACTAATCAATAAACAAATGACTACTTTTGGAAAAAAAAATCCTTGTTTTTAAAATAAAATTAATTTGAAATTAGAATTCTTAGCCAAACAAAAATTATTTTGATTTGAAATAGCCAGTACTGCAGAACGGCAATTTCATAGGTAAAGACCTAATATATAGATTTACTTGATAAGAGCAGTCATTATTTTATAAACTCCCCTGTAAATATTTATGTCAAGTCAAAAGCAGAATTATCACACCAAGCAGTATAGTGCAAAGAACAATGTCAGGTTTCGGCCTACACAACTTTTAAAACTAAATTCACACGGACACAAAGTTTTTACCTACAACAATTTAAATATAAAATTCCAACTTATTAAAAAATATTTAGTTCTTTTCGAGAACTTTTCGAAAAGAAAATCCTTCTAATAAGTAATCATTTTACTAATCATGTTCTTGAAGAACTCTCTGTCAAGTTCGCGCGCGCTTAAACTGACAGTAAGTTGAAGATGACAAGATGTCAAACATCTTGTTGTGTTGTTGTCGGTGTTTTTCTATGTTTACGTTTGTTTCCTTCTCGAATTCCTCTGCGTTTGCGTTAGAGACTTATTGTGATATCCATACCACACATTTTGATACAATGTCCCATCAACTACGTTGTAATAATTGTGGTTTAAATGTGTTCCGTGTGAAACGGAATTTAGTTTTAGTTGCATAAGTTTGACGATGTCCGTTCATTGTTATGGCAATGGACTTCACTTTCTGAGGTAAAGTACGATTCTTTTATTAATATAATAATGTCAACTGTTTTAACTAAGCTAAATGTTAATTTGCAACAAAACTGTATTTTGTATGTTTTAGATTCCAAATGACACTGTTGTTTTTCATTACTGTTGGTTAATACATAACTTAACCTCCAATTTAAAATGTCTGAATAACTTCTTTTTTAAAAGTTCAGTGTAAAAGTGGAAATCACAGAAAAGCTTTTGACATTAAACTACACAAAAAAACGTAAGGATTTTCACTGTCCATGACAAATTAATATTGAGCCAAAGTTACTATGGACATCTGACATTGTTCTTTAGTTACGTATTATACCTAATGCTTACGGTTTGTATTTTTGTAAGAGACACTTCGCTAAAGTTCATTTCAATTATTAGTTAATTATAAACCCTAAAAATGTCATTGAATTGTTACTTCGTTGTCTCTTAAAAAAAAACAAAATGAGCATCAAACACTATTCAGTAAATCAGTATAGGATAAACGTCGATATCGACTGACATCACTATGATTTCGATAAAAACTTCGACACTAGTCACTTCCCTAATTGTGTACGTATTAATCTAACCCTCCCTCACCTCTCGTCTCCCCCCGTAGAGTGCGATAGAGACAACTGCAGCTCAGAACGATTTTACCTATAAAAAACCTTGACCGATTGACGTTTCGTATTCTCCTGTTTTCTCCTCGAAACCTAAGCCAATTAAATTATATTTGGTATCAAAATTTAAAGGAAGAATAGATCTATGCCCCTATTACTTGTTTTTATTTTAAAAACGTTTCAATTTTCTTTGGTAGTCGTCTGATTACGTAGGTAAAAACGGGGTATTTTTTTAGGTTTTTGGTAAGTCATATTTATTTTTGTAATAAATTTTTTGAAAAAAAAAATGACAGGGGCATGCCTTCAATAGACCTGGATTTTTATAAATAAAAACGATTACTCTAGAGGCATTATCCAGGAAGAGAATAGGGGAATACATTTGTATGGAAAAATGCAGCCCGTCTACGCTCTTAACACTGTCATCAATTTCCATAGATGACAGCGACATCTGGAGTTTGGTGTGATAACAAAACTTGGCAGCCATCTTGTCTGGCTTGTCATAAAAACATTTCAGATTTTCTAGCTATCTAATCTGTGGGATTTTCAGCAATTGTCAACTCGTTCCCGACGTTGTTGATGCGCTTCTCGAGTTTATCTCAGTTAATTCTGTTAAAATTGTTTCATGTTACTGTTTGAGTTTTGTTTTTATTCCTATTATTGTTATACTTTGTTTTTCGTTAGCAATGTTCATTAGTCTTATTAGTTGTTTTGAACGAACTCCCAAGAATGAGTGAACCCCCAAGAAGATATTGTATTTTTGGCTGTGATGCTTTATGTAAGTGTTTACTACCGTACCGTACCTTTAATAAAAGTAAGAAAAAGTTTTATTCTGCTATTCATTAATTTCATTCCAATTTCAGTGGCATACGGTGTACCTACTTCTTCACCGGTTCCCAAACCCTGACCACCACTACGAGGCCCGATTTGTTCGCTGCTTGGATAGCGGCTGTTGGCGGTGAGGTTAGAGAAAGTGATTGTATGAAGATTTTAAGAACAAAAGCAGTGATCACCATTTTGATCCCACATTCAAGACTGATTGATTGGTAATAATAAACTGACATTTTCCTGAACTGCATACGTGTTTTTTAAAATTATATTATATCCCCGATTGCCCATAATTTACAAACTCGTACGAGAGTTATATAGATAGGTACCTACCTATAGCATACATACCTATGCATACTATGAGTACCTACTCAGTATGCATAGGTAGGTGTCATACATTAGACCCTTAGTTCACCCACCAAACATAAGGTGGCAGCACTTTCCATACATGCAAATTTTACCACAGAGTTGCCACTCTTTCTCTCTATACTTACTTTACTCTTTGCTCCTCAGTCAGTTGACGATTAGCGTTCGGAGTAGCGTTGCAAAACTTCGCAAGTTTTCGCAAGTATTCGGAATAATTGCGAAATATTCAAAGGAATACTTCGATTTGAAGGAATACTACTAGTAAGAATGTAGTAGGTAACCTACTTTTTATTACCTATTAAGAATGAAATTATTGCCAGTAGGTACCTAGTTACGAATGTATGCGTACTTGCGTAGGTTGCTTGATGAGACTCGACTCGCCGAATATATTACGCCGTACCGTTACTTGAATTAACGCCATCTAGCGGGCAATGGTAGAATTGTAAATGAACACCTGCTCTCGTTAGTCGCTCGGCGACGCCAGCGCTCGCCTGGCATTGGCTTGATAGTAAAGTGGCACACCACCGAGCTTCGCAGCCATTCATTCATGAGTCAACGAAGTATTAGCGCTCCTGTACACGTTTTTATGGCGAATCCAGTGCCGGACAAGTGGGGGTTCAAGGGCAAAAATGCAGTGCGCCGACTATTCTATTGTTATCGCAAGAATCTACAAGATGGTGCCACAGAAGCGTAGCAATAACTAGCGTGATTAGTCGTGTTAATGCGACGCTTTCTGCTACTGCAGTGACCAAGGTTTGCTGATTAGCTTATGAATGGTGGAAGATTGATTCGTGGGTATTAATGAATGCACTATCACCAATGCGGGACATAATATATGTAATTTGCAATGAGAACTGCGCCCCCATCTAGCGGTCAATAGTCGCATTTAAAAGATAATCCAATAAGTACCCGAAGTTGGTCGGCGCGCGGTGCCAGCAGCGAGCCGGGCGGCGTTCACTTACACACGTGATTTATGAAGCTCGAGCCCGTTCATTCATAAAATCAACGAGTATTATTCGATGCCTACGTACTAGCGCGAATATTTCCGCGTAAGTAGTTATCTACTAGTGGGAATAATTCCCTGTAAGTAGTTATCTACCAGTGACTCGGTAATTATTGTTTTATTTTTGTATGGTTGAGTTTAAAATGTCTATTTTGTGCCGATATTAGTGTCGATTCTCTTGTACATGGAGGGGCGCTAGGAGGGGGCAGCTTCAACATGTTCTTTATGGTTTTTTTTTGGTACCTACATGTAGAGCTTTAGGGGTTTATGGGTTTCCTAAAGGGGGGCCAAATTTTCATTATTTTTGCGATAGGACACACCGTTTTCGAGATTTATGCAAAAGAAAAAAAAATGTACTGTATTTTATATCTCGAAAACGGTGTTTTTGCACTTGAAGTCAAACCTTGACTTCTTTCTTGATACTTACTTTAAACTATTTTATAAACTCAGTAATCTACCTATGTATTTACCTATCTACCACTTTCACACCTAAACCGCATACAAAAACTTATTACGTAAGTACTTATCTAAGTAGATGTAAAGAAATATTCGGAAGTATTGCGAAGTTTTCAAATCGAATATTACTCGGAGTCATGAATGAACGCAACATACTCATACGACAACAGCACACACGACACACACACGACGTAATGTTAGTTTGACTATTCACCGCTAGATGGCGTTAATTAACGCCATCTAGCGGTCAATAGTCAAACTTTAATAGATAAACTTGCGTGACCGCACATGTACTTAACTCGGGGAATACTTGCGAAAACTACTCAAAACTTGCGAATACTTCCGAATACTTCCGAAGGGAATACTTCGGAATATTACTCTCCGGCAACGCTAGTTCGGAGCGATAAGTTCCTACCTGCCTATTTACAAGCTCGCTAGCGAGAAACTAGTGTTCATTGTTCTACTGCCTGCTGTATTCTGTTGTCTCAGTTTTATACATTTCTTCATTGTACTAAACTTAGTCTCTTATACGCAGCTCGCAGTAACGATTGTGCATTATTTAGGCCCCACCATCCTGACGTGTAACATTATAAATAAAGAAGAATGGAACGTTGGCTTAAAGGTGTTAAACGTGTTGCAACAACATCTTGTAATGACGCTGAATGTTCAAAAGCAGTACGCGCGGAGAATATAGGAATCACCGATCCAGACGATGATGCCACGACGTCAAGCTCGACGGTTTCAAAGACGAAAAAAAGGAAGTACTTACTTATGATGAATCATATATCAGTTTCGGATTTGTTGATTCCAACGGCTCACCTCTCTGCATACTATGTAGTAAACTGCTTCCTAATAGTTCCATGGCACCTGCCAAATTGCGCCGACATTTAGAAACTGCCGTTCGCAAGCCGTTGGCACTGCCAACACGGGTGACACTACTGCAGAGAGATTCTGCCCGATATATTTATTTATTGAGCAAGGCACTACCCCCCCCCCCCCCCCCCCGTTATTAAACTAGAACCCGTCGCTTATGCGTGGGCCGCACACATCGCGATGTAGGTGTGGGTCGTTACGTGATTTTCGCGAAACGTAACGTAACTAGTGACTTCGAAGGCGTCACCAGTTTTGAAAACAGGTGATTTTAGTAACTAGTTATTTTTCAAATTCTGTTCAGTGATTCAACATGGTTATTCTATGGAAGTATTACAGTTATTTACGAAACGAAAACATTGTACCTACCTAACGTAATTACTTACGTTACTTATCACAAGTTTAGTTTTTGTGGCTATGTAATTACATAAATAACAAAATTAACGAGTTTTAACAAAGTATTGCAAAAACATGCATGAGGCAATTAATAATTCTCGACCATGAGCGAACTAATTTGAACTGAACGTAGGTAAAAAAACCATCAATGATATCTTTCCTTCCTCGGTCACTGCATTGTAATGTAACTACTTACAAAATCACGTGTTTATAGTTGCACTCGAAACTAGCTATTCGGTTACACGCCCATAACTAGTTCGGATTAATTCGTGTCACCGCTCGGGATTTCGGCTCATTCATTCGGTCACTGCATTGTAATGTAACTAGTTACAAAAATCACATGTTTATCGTTTCACTCGAAACTAGTTATTCGGTTACATGCCCCGTAGCCAGTTATTGTAACTAGTGACGTGAAATAACGCCCATACCTATCGCGATGACATTCGGGCGATAAACTTCGTCTTCGGTCTACAGCGAAGCTGCGCGGCCACATAGTGCGTGTTGTCAAGTTTATCGCGATGTACGAGCGATGTACAAACGAATAAAACAAAATGGACGCCGCGATTGCTCTGTATTTTATGGCAGCAAATACCTAATTATTTTTTACATTTATGTCATATAAAAAACAAATTAAAAGCAAGAAAAAGGAGGAAGTGGATGATAACTATTCACAAATCAAGAAGGCTTTAGCTATATTATGCACTATAGTTTAACTTAACACGTCCACTACGCACGAAGGGTGGGGGCCGACTGAAGTGTGGCCGCGCAAGCGAAGTTCATCGCGATAAAACGCTTTGATCTGCGAGAGTTTACCGACAGCGGAGCGAAGTCCTTGCGACTGCGCACGAAGCTCCGAAGTATACGCGAATACTTGGCTACATACATCGCAATTACGCGAATCTTCGGATTATCGCGATGTGTGCGGCCCAGGCATTAGAGTCAGCTCTCTTGAAACTTGCAAGAAGCAAATGTAGCAACCAGCACGCCTGTCAGTTGGTATGACGCACATAAGCGCTCCGTATATACGTATATAAGACCATGCATTGTACAACTCCTGCGTAGTGACAGCGAACTTCTTTACGAAGTCTACCGAGAGCGGGCAAGAAACCAACCAGTAGGTACCACTACCCTTTCAATAAGGGGACGACGCGGTTGAAATGAGAGAGCAGTGGTGGCCCAGTGGTAACAACCGCGACTTACGCGAGTTGTAGGTCGTAGGTTCGAACCTAGACAGGCACTTTTGTTTCATCACCACTGCTCTCAAAACGATGAAGGAAAACATCGTGAGGAAACCTGCATGTCCTAGAAGGAACCGAAAATTTGAAGACATGTGACATCTACCAACCCGCACTGGGCCCGCGTGGTGGTAATTAGGGCCCACTCCCTCTCACCGAGAGGAGGCCTGTGTCCCAACAGTGGGAACATTATACGCTGATTATGACACGGTTGAAATGAAATCGTTAGTCGCACTACACCGTAGTGTCGAACTATTGTCGCAAAATCGTTTGTCACACCAGCGTGATGTCGAGGTTCAGTGTGAAAATAAATATATTTTTTGAAGAAAATAATCTCAGTTGGAACAATTGCATTGACATTTGTACAGATGGGGCCAAGGCGATGACAGGTAAAACAGCAGCATTGTCACGAATAAAAAATAAAGCGCCTAATTGATGAAGCGGTAAAAATAATTAATTTTATCAAATCACGACCACTACAATCCCGATTGTTCTCATTATTGTGTGAATGCAGCAAACATAAAACACTGCTGCTCCATACAGAAGTGCGATGGCTGTCTCGGGGTAAAACTTTAACAAGGCTATTTGAATAGAATAGAATAGAATATTTATTCAGTGGTAAAATATTAACATAAAATCTTAGAAATAATTTACAAAGGTAATATAATGTTAGGTGCCTGTACTAGGATAAACCTGTATCACAGGCGGCATGAGCCGAGTTACAAATGTTTCTGTCAGCAGATACTTCTTTTAATTTGAAGGACCGTTTGTATGATAAAACTTGGTTGTTCTGATTGTCTTTTATGGCGGATATCTTTCAAAAACTGAACAAATTGAATTTATCATTGCAAGGTAAACAGACAACAGTGTTTCAGGCCTATAACAAAATAACTGCCTTCAAAAGAAAATTAGATTTTGGATTATTTGCATTGGTAAGAAAGAAATAGAAAGCTTTACGTCACTCAGTGAGTTTGTTAGCGATAACGACTCAGAAATGTTTCAAGATGATGTGTTTGAAGAATTGGTCCAATATCTCAGTTCGATGCAAATAAGTAATTAAATTAGTAAGTTTTAGAGTATATACATGTTATATTTTATTATTATTATTTTGGTTAAACACACTAGCAGCTAATTAGCTGATGCGTGTGTATCAAATAGCTTGGAGATATTTAATCTGTCCAGTCGATTCTTGAAGCAGTTCAGTGATATGTAAAGAAATTATAGCAACAGTTGGTATATCTCACATTTATTATATCTTGTGAATGTTATTGAAATGAAAATATACCAACTGTGTTTATATGATATGAGACGCACCCCTCTACCAGTGGTGGCGAATGATAATTTACAAAGTTGTGACGATGTCCCCCAGTGGTGGCCAAACAAGTGGTGGACATCGGGAGTGATTGCTTATAACTGAATGGGCTATTGAGTTGTTGCAGCCTTGCTGCAAAACAGTATTTACTTAGCTGTATATTATCCAGATATGGGTTAAAAGTAATTTAATAAGATTTGGAGTGGATTTGGAAAAATTACGGCTTTTGTTGATAAATAAACAATTTATTTAAATGAGCAAGACACTATGGCTTAAAATAAATACACAAGTACTCAGGAATTGATTTAATAAAACAACATCAAAACAAAATTAACTATTAAATACATTTACATCTTAAATTAATTCTAAGTGTACCTACATTGAATCCAGGGATACCATAATTAGTAAACTAGTCTTTCTGCGGCTCCTTCTGCTAATAGTTCTTTCTCAGCAGCTTCCTTACTTGCTTGTATTTGAGGTTTGACATATTTAAAATACTTATAAAAGTGGTCACCTAAGAGCACTGTCCCATACAGTGTTAGGCCGATGCAGACTAATACACCTCCTCTGTGTAGTTTGTCATATAAAACAGAGCGAGCATACTTTTTCATATTTTCTGAAATAGAATAGAAATCTTGAAACTCCGCCCGACGACATACTGACCGAAGTTCTTAACATAAGCAACAGGGAAAAGGCATTTACACTGACTGATATATTTAATCTAAAGATTGCTTGTACCTACTCAAATTGTATCAATAGACATATAGCATCCAAGTAGCGAAGAAAGCTGAGAAAAGAGTGTGTTATGCCGCACTAACGGCCTTTGTGTATCAATAGACTGAATTTAATTATTTAAGTAATAATAATATTATTCTTTTGCTTAAAGAAGGCATTAACGAGAATTATTTTTTTGTAAATATTGTTGATTCTACAATAATATAACAGCATTCTTGGTATCTTCTGTGAATGAATAGATTATGTATAAGAATAGCATAATTACCTGATCTAAATCAATATCTTGAGAAAAATAACTAATTCAGGATAGAGATATCCTTTTTCTAATTATCTTTGAAATTGAAACCAGTGAATTGAGGTTATGTTGACACTTTGACAAAGAGACTGTCAATGTCAAACGGATATTACGAATTAGTGAAATGTCAAAATAGTGTGTACAGTCCTATACAGTCTGTCAAGAAATAGTTGAAAATTAATGAGGGCGCTACTATTGCTTACATGGTATCCCTGAATAGTTTACCTAAATATGTTTGATACTTTTAATTTATGGAAAGAGTTTACTGTTATAAATTTATAATATAAAATAAGTAGTCTAAACTGTTTAGTGGAATTGTTATTTTTGTGTAGTTAACCGTGTATAGGAAGCCGACCCCAACATAGTTGGGAAAAGGCTAGGCAGATTGATAACGAAATGGAAGTAGTGAGCCAGTTAGTCAATAGTGTACACTTGGATGATGAAATAAAACCTTCCAGCTTTATAACAAAATATTTAATACTTCAAAAAAAAAACTACCCAGAAAACGAAAAATCAGACTCCAAATATTCCACCCCAGATATAATATATATCCCCTTCATCATCCTCCACAGCGTTGTCCTCCTGGTCAGACTCTTCACTGCTGCTGTCATCGTCTCCGACACGTATAATGAGCCTATCTATGTCCCGGTATAAGAAATGTCCTCGGTCGTAATATTTTTTTTCTAATTTGATCACATGCTCGCAACAACTTTTCCATTCTTCAGGAGTGACTGTACTGAATGCAATTTTGGCAAGCTCTTCCACATTTTGTCCCATCAAATTGTGTTCAGCAATTCTTCTTTTTACTATCGCCCATATAAGTTCGATGGGGTTCGGATCACAGTGGTAAGGAAGTCTTACCACAGTGTGCCCATGCTCTCCTAACATGTTGCTTCACCAACATAAGAAGTGAAGGCTTCCGTAGTGTGGCATCAAATGAAATGTTGTTTTCCAGTAACCACAGCTTGATGACATATATTTTCGTAGCAGACGTTGGAGCCTAAAATAAAACAAAATTTATGTACTTTTTTGTAATGTTACATTAATCTCTACAAGTAGCTATTTTTCTTCAATAAATCAACAAACCTTGTTTGTGACAATTGAGTGATAGAGTGCATTGTCCATGACAATAATATATCAGAACCATCTATTATTGTTATGGACAATGCACCCTATCACTCAATTGTCACAAACAAAATTTGTTGATTTATTGAAGAAAAATATCTACTTGTAGAGATTAAGGGCCCTCGCCCACGGCGACTTTTTGTAGCGATGCTATCGCGCGTTTACGAAATGCGCGACTGCATCGCTACTAACGCGCGTTAGTCGCATTTGCAACGCGCTACAGAAGCGATGCTAACGCGCAGTAGCGCGTTAGTAAACGCGCTACAGTATCGCGACTGTATCGATGCAAACGCGCGACCGTGTCGGACGACATCGGGGAGAGAACAGAGGGAGGGTGGCGCGTGAGTGGAGAACCGAGCTTTCGTTGCCTACGCTTCGGCTGCTTACGTAAAAGCAGCACCAAAGACAACGTGACTAATGTTGCCTCAATGGAGTCCATCTTGCAACTGTAGCAATCGCATATTAACAGTGCATTAGGTACAAACCCCTTTGCACTTCCTGCATGGACAATTATCCACCGTTTTCCCTTGGATACATCCTGCTTTATTCCTTTTATGTTAACTGATTGCCAATATTTTCTTACTTTATATGAAGAATGCACGTAACTTTCATCTTTTTGAAGTTCTTCAGGCTTTCGGTTTTCCAAAATACACCTGATGTAGTGTTCTGTTTTAGCAGCTATCACAGGTTTTTCAATTAAAGCTTTTCTGTTTGATTGTCATTTTTTAAATTTAAAACCAATAGCAAATAATATCTTCCGTAGATGCTCATGACTTCCATCATAGTTTAAATCAGCCTTTACAACACTTAGCAATTTTCTAAGGGTTGGAACTTCTTTTTGTACAGTATAAAAAAACTGAATTTTTTGCCGAATCGCACACAAGTCAAAATCATTCAATTCCTTTCTTGGTCGACCTGCTCTATGTTCTGTCAAGCGAGTCGTATCCAATGAAAAAGGAGGCCAAAAATAAAAATCTAACATGTGTCAACACCATGGACCAAATATACTTACTATATCAACAGAACTGCAGTGCGATTCTGTAACCATCTCACCGTGAAAACTTAGGTGAAGTGAGCGTGGAGTGAGCTGTCAATAGTGTCAATTCCTAGCAAAAACAAACTCACTTCACCTAAGTTTTCACGGTGAGATTTTTACAGAATCGACCGACAGAGCTCTCCAAGAATCGTATCATACAAAAATTAACCTTAAGTATTGCACTATAGGTTTACTTTTGATAGGATATCTTAGCTGAGGCAAAACGAGCCGAGAGAGAGAGCCCGAGTTAAGTAGTTTGTCCCTTTTGCTCAATTGCCAACAGATAAAAATGATAAAGATGATAGAAAAATTTCACCAACTACAAGTAGGTAAAATAAGTTACGTATATTTATTTTAGCATTTAGATTAGTTTTAAATAATTGTATTTATAGGTTTACAATCTGTGTATCATAGTCAATAATTTTATAAGTAAGCTCCATGAGTAAAATAATCAAAATAATAGCTATCATATAATTACTCTGGTAACACTGAAATCTGACAACAATGGTTTCATGGCGGTTTTTTTCAATTTAGATCATAGATAATATAATACACTATTTATAGTAATAATTTAGATAGCGAAAATGGTGAGAAAGTGTTGCATCAAGAAATGTAAAAGTGAATGTTATGCTGGTTGTGGCATTTAATTTCACAGGTAAGGAACTTGTAAGGAATAACAAAGATTTAAATAAATCTCGATAAAAGACTTAAAATTGTAACTAAATTATAACAATTTTGAGTCTTAAGTAGTGTAACCATGATCTAGACGTTTTGTCTACAAAAGCTTTAAGTAGTGTAATTCTGAAAACTATTAATATTAGGCGCATAAAAAATACAATTTGTACTTTTAAATCGCATGATTGAAATAGCATTATTTTTATGTTGGATACAGCTTTCCATCCAAAGAAGAAATTCAACAAATATGGTTGGATGTAATTCCAGAATCAAATTATTTCCCTTTGCTTCAATTACATACTTACCCAAACCAGCTCTGTAGAGTAAACGAAAAAAGAGCAAGAAAGTACCATGGTCCCAGAACGAGATTCTACATGCCTACTTCATCATAAGCCACGTATACCTACGTGATCAAATTTGATGATTCGCCACAAGACGAGTCTCACCAATATTGTAGTCCTTCCTTCTTGCCTCAAAAACATTGGTAGGTATACGATTCAACACCGACATAGAACACAATAATTGTCAGTTTCATAAAGGAGCTTTCGAAAAAAGTCTATTTCTTTATATTATTTAATTACAATATGTTTGTAATACAAACAATAATTTGAAATCACTTAGGGTCAACCGGACGCAAATTATCTCTGTATAAACGAATTTTCCTGTTTGTCATAAAAATGTTTGGTCACCCTATTAGAAGGAGATAAACTGCCTTAATATGACATATCTCTCTCTGCTCGTGTTTTTGGTATGAGAGCTCAGTCCAGTTTGTATATTAGGTCCATGGTCAACACTGATATAGTACGCTGAAAACATGTTTGAAACTTGAATTTTTGTACATAAAAAAAAATCTTAAAAAAGTGCATTTCAATGTAAGTATTTATAAGTCACAATTAGAACTAAAATCAGAATCTAGAAATTCAATGCCTTCATAGGAGAAATCACTGTTAGTATCATGAATTCATGACGCACAAAAATGATGAAGGGTTCCAACTCCGTATCGGTTATCCTTGTTTTCTACATGAATAGTGTGATCTGCAGTGGCGTAACTACAGGGTGGCAAGTCGGCAAAATGCCACGGGCCCCCAGCCGGAAGGGGCCCTGGTCAGAGGAGAATCCCAACTCCCAACATTTATTATTACCCATTTAGTAAAAAACCGATGAATTTGCCACGGGCCTCGAACGGTATAGTTACGCCACTGGTGATCTGTGCATTTAACCATTAAATATATTTCTTTTCCATTGTTCTTTAAATTTCCATTAATATAAATTAAATAATTGAACTAAAAGTATCAAAATGCTGTAGCTTAGTAGAACAGAAGTTGTGACAATCCGTTTGACAGATAATAGTATTGCCATTATAAGAAATCAGCTAAATGGTCGTGGACACGACTCGCTTGACAGACTCTAAACATCAGTCTTACCAACATATCTGTGAACTGAAAGAGGGCGGCACCGTCGATTCAACAATACAATCAAATAATTTTATGTTCGACAATCGAGGACAATCGAATGACATTTCAACATAACGGCCGAAGTTCCAATTTTCGCCATTTCACAGGTAAGTGTAGTGTGTAGCCCACTGACTTAATATTTTTTAGGGTTCCGTACCAAAATGGTAAAAAGGAACCCTTATGGTGCGACTCACAGCCAGTTTCTTCATCAAAAGTAACAGCCAAGTAACTTCACAAAGTCAAAGTAACGGTTAATTTTGTTTCTTCACAATTTTAGCTGTTGCTATTATTGTTACTTTTGCCTCTAACTTTTATTGATTACTTTAATTTTATTGTTGTTGAAGAAACTGACTGAACAGCCAGATTCTTCATCAAAAGTAACAGCCAAAGTAACGTCACAAAGTCAAAGTGAACAGGCTTCAGGATGTTTTCCTTGGGTCCTTCCTTACCTCCCTCTTTTAAATTCTCCGCCAAAAGGCACTCGACCTCTGTCGAGTGCTCCAAGGACAACGCATCGCCCGCCACCTGGCGGCGTGGAACCAAAAACACTAGTTCGAACTCAACGACGCGCCGGCCGGCTGCGAAAAGTCACGCGCGCGTGAAAAACCATTAAGAGGCTACCGAGCGCACAGTGGCGCCCTCATCGTTTGTTTGGTTATTTATTTTATTTTAGAATGAAAATGCAGAAAATAAGCACGTTAAGTTGTGCTCCACAAGACTATACGTTATTATTATTACAAATAGTAGTTTTACATTATTAAGTTTTATTACAATCGTTAAAACGGAGCTTAGTGGCCACTAAGCTAATAAAATAAATAACCAAACAAACGATGAGGGCGCCACTGTGCGCTCTGTAGCCTCTTAAAATATGGTGAAGCACTCCTGCTAATGGAACATCTGTGGTGACCTCCGGACTCCCAGCACCCCGTGAGTACCTGACCTCTTTCAATTTTCATTCTTTAGCCTGTTTCTGAGTAGGAAACTTCAAAAGCGTTCTTGGCGAAACGCGATACTCAATCACAAAGTAACGGTTAATTTTGTTTCTTCACAATTTTAGCTGTTGCTTTGCTTTTATTCTTACTTTTGCCTCTAACTTTTACTGATTACTTTAGTTGTTGTTGAAGAAACTGACTGTTAGTCTGTCTCTCTGTCTGTCTGTCACAGCTGGATATCTCAAGAACTACTAATGCTATCAACTTGAAATTTGGAACAGTTTTAGCCCAACTATTTTGCAAATAAGAAAGAAGTTTTTTTTTTTTTGCAACAGTAGCTGACAGTTTCGAAGTGGCGCTACTAGGGCATGTGGGGTATCATATGAAAGAACGCAGTCTACACATTCTCAAACATTTTTTTAATTTTTTTTTAGGTTACATAGTTTTCGATTTTGATGGAAAATGTAAAATAAAATACCGTCCCCCACACCTTATCTCCGAAGTTTGCATAGAGAAAAATCTGAAAATATTTTGTTTGATAGAAACCCACAAATAGTCAAATACCCACATTTTGTCGCTTTCGATGTTTTCCATAACGGCGCCTCTTCACAATCGGCGATCATAGACGATTACCTAAAAACTAAAATAAAGCACTGAGCGGATTTCGATATTTTTGATAAACATGGAAATAGATGGCATCAAAAATAAAAAATAAAACTCAAAAATGATCGTAAGGCCGCGTGTCCATGGCAAGATAAATCGCTGGATCTATGCAAGAATTCGTGTCGTTTCTACACACGACTAGTGTACACTGCGTCGGCGCTGCACAAGACAATAATCTTGTCTGCGCCAGACACGAGTGACACGACGCGATCTGTAGAGGGCGGGGGGCGGTGTGTACAGTGCACATGAGCACGTTTGAGCGTGTGGACCTGTGTTGTTTACAACAGTTTCTTTACGCTTTATAAAATGCTTGATTCACTTATAACTATTAATAGAGGATTGTCCCGTGTGTGGTATAAAACTTTGGACATTTATAAAGATAAATGGCGTACTTTCGAAGCATGGAGAGAAATAATGTATTATTGTTAAAGAAAATTTCATGTTTTATTTTATTTTATATAGCAGCCAGTAATTTATCAAACGAAGTGATTTTCATACGAAAATAAAGGACGAACTTTTCCTCATACTGTCGCAGTTCAAAGTAGAAGCAAACTCATGTTTTTGACTTAACATAGGATGCACCCAGTATTTTCTCTTGGAGTTAATTTTCTTTTTAATTTTTGCATACATATAATAGGCAATCACCATATTTTTAGCTTGGTAGTCAACGTTATTTCCCACAATTACACGACACGATGTACACCCTACAAAGTCTCAACCATGACTGAGCGAAACTATTCGTACCGTGTACATAGTAGATTTTTTCTTGTCTACTACAGACACGACATTCTTTCGTGCACAGACCCGACAAAATTCTTCTCATGTACAGACGCCAGCACATCAAACTACTACAATCTGTCAAACTTTAATAGATTTTCATCTTTATCGCTAAAGCATTAGGTTCAAGGTTGATTGGGATTTGACAGTTTCGGGTGGCTTGACCTGCTGGCGTCTGTACATGAATATTTTCATCTTGTCTGTAGCCGACACTACAAGTTTCTTGCCTCGGAGTGGACACGCGGCCTAAAGGGTCACCCCTTTAGGATTATTTTTAAAGATAATGAAAGTTTATCGCCGATTGTCCTGAACAAAATGATTTTATATACCAACTTTTTTTGCTACCATAACCGACGAATAAATGTCTTTGTCTTTGATTGTGAAGAGGCGCCTTATCAATGCCTTATCAGGTTCAGACTGTGACTTTGACAGTGACAATTGACATTGACGTACACTTTTTGTTTGACCGTAGCACTGACTTTGACGGATTATCAAAATTCATTTTTGTTGAGATTTTCATTTCATTTATCTTTATTCAGATTAAGGGAATATTAAAAACACACAAAACCAAAACAAGTATGATATTAAAGTTGGTCAAAAGAACTTCTAGGTCTTTCTACATAATACAAGTTGCCTGTAGAAAACTGAATTCAAAAATACCACTATCACCTGTTCCAACATTGGCAAATGAACATGCTTCTACTGTTAAAGTGGAGCGAAATACCATTGCTCTTTTAGAAAGACTTTCCTTGGTGAGTTACGACACAGAGGAAGGTGTGAAAATTTTGGAAGATTCCATAGCTTTTGCTAATAAGATTCTTCACATCAACACAGACGATGTTGAACCCTTATATTCCGTTCTGGAAGATCAGTAAGTACTATAATGTTGTTGCTCCTATAAAATGTGAAATACATTTACCATTTGCTCTCATTTATAGCTTTGGCCCGATCCAACAGATTATTGAAATGTCATGACGACTTTACTATTTTCCAGAAACTTAACCTTACGGCAAGATAAAATAACACAAGGCAATTGCCAGAAGGAGATTCTTAAAAATGCCGCAATAAAAGAAGATGACTATTTTGTTGCACCCATAGGAAATATACCATTACATGAAGTAGAAGTTGAACAAGAGACAACCAAAATAAAACAAAATGAGAACTGAAATCTACAAATTGCTTCAAATGAAACAATTCTTTACTGTTCTACAGTTAAAAAACAATAAAAATTGTGTTAAATTAAATTTGAAGGAACCTAGTCAGTTACTGATAAAAAATATTCATGCTAACTGGCTGCGGTACAACCATGCGAAATTTGATAAGCATCATACACCTGTCTTCATTAATGAACCCAATCTGAAATTAAAACAAGTTCCCACAGTTTTTGGTATTATAAAACAAGAGCTGCAAATGTATGACAAAAATTCAGCATTAGAAGTACAACTTAGAGATTTATCCCCATTGAAAAAATCTTTACTCAAATTCAGTTTAATAGTACCACAGCAAGATGCTATGCAATACCTCGTTCAATGGCAGAGATATAGAAAATATTGGTGGAGTAGTGTGAGTATTATTTCATTTTCAGCAAAATAGCTCAATAAGTACTTTATTTATATTCCACAACATGTACGTAGGTGGCAACTTAAAATTGTATGTGATCATTGTGTCAATTACTGGATTATTGAGCTGCTAATTACTGGATTGTAGCCAACTATGTAACCATTATGTCTCATTGTAATCTATTGTTTAGTTAATGTTAATTCTTTGCAATTTGCAGATATCAACCACACCAAGTTTATTCTCTACAAACGAGTTCAGGTATGAAAACAAGTCTGCTAATGTTGATATAGTTGCACAATTGCCAAGCAGTCCGCAGCCTGTGGAAAATCTCAGTTTTAAAGCTGATGTAAATGTAAGAAACAGCAAACTATACTAACTCCACTATTCTCCAACTTATAAATCAAAATAGACCAACCAGCTAATATTATAATTACAAATAATTTTTTGCACTAAGTATATTACTTTTTCATAATAAATTTGCAGGAAAAAACTAGCCGACTCACATGTTCAATGTGTTTAGAAAATGCTTTACTCATACTTCTACTGGATGGGCTAAATATTAGTGCTGACGAAGACTATTTGAGACTTCACAGGAAAATCGCACCATTCAAGATTTCCTTTGCTGTGGCTTCACAAAGTATGGCAAAATCTATAGCATATAATTAAATTAAAGAAATATTTAATTTTAATTAAAGAATCTTTTAATTGTTTTTTTTATGTCTGTTATAGAACAATCAGCCAATAAGGCATTTTTATGTAAACTAGCAACTCTTCTGTATCATAAACTGGAATCAAATAAGATATCAGCATGGTTACCAGATTTTTCACTTTCGTTGGATTTGCAGGTTAGTGTTATTTTTTTACATACTTACTGACTGGATCCCAATAAGTTTTCCTTTACCCCTTAAAAACATTAAACATTCTTAATTCAAATAAATCCTCGACAAACTCTTCAATCAACCTATATACCATACTGTATTTTTTATTGTTTGATAAATCCAAGGAAACAATTTATGACCACTATTTTCGAATTCTTTTGTTTTCAGTTTCCGCCCTGAAGTCCCGTGATCCCGTCTAACCTATTTATATGTATAGTCCGGTCAAAATAGACATAAATGGTCAGTTAACAAAAAATCCGACAGAGCTAAATTTTGGTGGAGACCTTGGGTACACCATTAGAAATAAAGTGTCAAAAGTCCCCATCGATCCCATGTGTGCTAAAAAAGTTATTGGGGGTCAAATGTCAAAATTTGAGGTTTTTTGGATTTTTCTCGTAAACGGTAAGTTATATCAAAAAAATAGGTGAGACAAAATTGAAGATCATAAAATTATCTTTAAAAACTGGCTCAATACTTTTTTTCTAAGAATCACCATTTCTGAGGAGTTATCGCGATTCTAAAAGTTGAAGGAGTATGTTGTTCATGATATGCACACATTTCCACATCACCCGGAGGTAGTGTACTTTGGCGTGTTTTTTTTAAAGTGGTTTCCTCGGTAGGCCTACTCCACGAACTGTTATGACGGAATTTTCAGGGACAAAATCTTTTAACTGCATTATGATTATTTATATTGACATGTCTTCTTCGATTTCTTCTTCTTATTTTTCCTCAAACTCAAACACATTCTCAAGGCATTTATTTCAAGGCACTTTTGAATTGTCAAAGAGTCGGTCAGTTGGTAAGTCAGAAAGTTGAAGCTAGTTGCCCATTCCAAAATGTAGATCTCTATGGAGAAGAACGGGCAAGAAACTCCACGGACACTCTTTTAAATCAAAATATGGTTACAAAAACCTCCTCTCCTTCCTCTTCTTCTTGCTGGATGGTCAAAAATTGTTCAAATGAAGATGAATCAGCTGCCTCTTCATCGAAATCACATGAATCTTCGTCTGTTGTATTCAATTGGACATTTGAGCAAGACTGCCCTTGGCAATTAGTACACGCTGGAGAACACAGTAACCCTATTCTTCTACAGCCACATTTCGCACTACAACCTTTTTTGCAATTGCAAAAAATAATGTTTAGGGGTTTTTCCGGAGTAGGGAGTAGGGTTTGTAAAAAATACATGAAACAAGAAACAAGTACAACTATCTTGTCTTCCTCCAACATTGGCTTCTGCTAATCAACACTTGTATCGAGTATACTATGAAGTTCAGACGTGGCTAGGCAATCAACTGAACCTGAAGACTGGGGTTAGGAATTAACAGAGAATACTTTGGAACTGATTAAAATTTTACTAAATAACTACTAAACTTACTAATAAATACTTACTAATTTAACTTATTATTTATTATTATTTTTATTATTATTTTTACTTATTTATTTTAACTTACTAATTTTACTAAATTTACTTCCACCTGCTCCGGAAAAACTCCTAAACACTATTTTTTGCAATTTCAAAAAATGTTGTAGTGCGAAATGTGGCTGTAGAAGAATAGGGTTCTCCAGCGTGTACTAATTGCCAAGGCCAGTCTTGCTCAAATGTCCAATTGAATACAACAGACGAAGATTCATGTGAATTCGACGAAGGGACAGCTGGTTCATCTTCATTTGAACAATTTATGAACATCCAGCAAGAAGAAGAAGAAATCAAAGAAGATATGACTATTGAAGTCGAATTTAAAGAATATGAATCATATTGAAATATCAAAAGAAATCAGAGGGGCAATTCTCGTAATTTTAAGAACGTTCGCATTCTAATCTCAGTCGCAATCTGTCAAAAACGCCTCTAATTTCCCTACAGTTTTGACATTGATTGACGTGACGCTGAGATGACACTGCGACTTGAATGGGGAGCCACACGCAAAGCTGTTTGTAGATGGCGCTCTGAACGACTGTACATTGTTTTACAAACAAATCCATACAATTTGACAATCGTTCGTTACGTCAAATCGTAGACAGAGAATTGTCTTCGCGTCAAATC
Source organism: Cosmia trapezina (assembly GCA_905163495.3). Classification (NCBI taxonomy): domain Eukaryota; kingdom Metazoa; phylum Arthropoda; class Insecta; order Lepidoptera; family Noctuidae; genus Cosmia; species Cosmia trapezina. The sequence continues at coordinate 12,664,930 of LR991030.1, forward strand.
AATGAAAAAAGTACAGTCGATCATGTGCCACCTAGCGTGATAAAAAGTTAGTTTTCCTCCCCATTTGAAAGTTTTTTAAGTACGAGAATTGGCCTTCAGAACTACAGTTAAAGTCGGTAACCGATATCAATAATCATAATGCAGTTAAAAGATTATTGCCCCTGAAAATTCCATCATAACAGTTCGTGGAGTAGGTCTACCAATGATACCAGTTTAAAAAAAAACGCGCCAAAGTACACTTCCGTGGTGTGGAAATGTGTGCATATCATGTACAACGTGCTTCCTTCAACTTTTAGAATCGCGATATCTCAGAAATGGTGATTCTTAGAAAAAAAGTATTGAGACAGTTTTTGAAGAAAATTTTATGATCTTCAATTTTGTCTCATATATTTTTTTGATATAACTTACCGTTTACGACAAAAATTCAAAAAATCTCAAATATTGACATTTGACCCCCAATAACTTTTTTAGCACACATGGGATCGATGGGGACTTTTGACACTTTATTTCTAATGGTGTACCCAAGGTCTCCACCAAAATTTAGCTCTGTCGGAATTTTTGTTAGTTGAAATGTCTATTTTGACCGGACTAGTAGTACTTATTCAATAATATTGTTTATAATAAAAGATAAGTACACTAATTTCAGATAAAAGAAAATTTAAAGATGGGCGTCACTTACACGGGAATCCTAGAAGATGAAACACTAAAATTCGGGATTTTTAAATTAATGAACAGTAGTACAAAACTGATGGTAAGTAATGGTTTTTCTAATTTATTTTTTGCATTGCCTTTTTACAACTTACTTCTTAGCTAAGACCTATGCTAAGATCCGTTCTGAACGGATCCAACGGCATTACCGTACTATTACTGAGTAGGTACTAATCTATAACAATACAAATAAATAATGAAAACTTTTTACAAAAAAAAAACAACCAAATCCCAAAAAAACACTGCAAAGTGAAAAATAACTTTAATTTCGGAAGTCGGTGTCTTTGGTTTTTCTAATTTCGTTTTTTGCCACCGACTTCCGAAATTATAGTTATTTTTCACTTTGCAGTGTTGTTTTGGACTCCCAAAACAACACTGCAAAGTGAAAAATAACTATTGGTACTTACTGGTTGTTTTTTTTTTTTGTAAAAAGTTTTTATTTTTCCCTTTTTTGTGGTGCCTACCCCACACACATTCTAATATCACTCTGTAAAATAAATTAGAGTATCATTCACATAGACTATGTGGGAAAAATAGGTACCTATTAAATTATTGAAGCTAACTCAAAAGCCACTCATTGGAACTTGAAGATATTTCTATGCAACCATGTCAGGATTATGCCATTTCAAATGAAAGCCTTGCAAAAAGGCAAACATACGTCGCGCTAAGAATTTATTTACAAATTTTTTACGTTTTATATCGCTATTTAATCGCGATTTTTTGGTTTGAATAAAGCGTAATTAAATTTTTAAAAATATGTCAAAATAAACCCTTTGCTCGCTGTATACCTACCTATAACGCAGTGTGTCTAAGTCGCGTTATGCCTAAACGTCATTTCAAATAAGCGTTTGGTCTATTAACTCACACTGCCCATTTCGCAATACGACTATGTCGCTATTAGACTATAACTCACATTGCCCATTTTGCGATACGACTATTATGTAGGAAGGACCTGTGCCATTTTTTCCCGCCTCCTGATGTCCGAGCGTATTGTATCGTCACGTATCGTGAACGCATTATTTTACTACGACTACAATATAAAAATTTTGTTAAAATTTTGTAAAATGAAATGTACATACATATACATTCCAACTGCAAATGTAAGGCACAATATTGAGTGATTTACCATGTTATTTTATGACCATAGTATTATAGGTTTTCTCTGTATTTTTTTTTTTTTAATTTTAGGCTAACCAATTTAGGAGATAAGGGGGGAATAATCAATTTTCATTTTAAAATTATAAAAAAATAATATTTGACATAGGTCCTTTCATTTCGACACGGTAACTACAGTTTGCAAAACTTTTTATTTTCTAATTTGCCCCCCTAGTCAAAATTAATTAATTTACGTTACAAGTTCGTGTATGGGTTACAGAACGACAGACAGACGTGCAGACAGCTGTGACAGACGTACAGACAGACACACGAGTGATCCTATAATATAAGGGTTCCGTTTTTTTCATTTGGACGTACATACCTACGGAACCTTAAAAATAAAAAATCTGATACAGAACATAGAACTAAGCATCAATTAAAGTTTTTAAAATTTCGCGATTTGTACACATAAAACCACATCCCGCTAAGATAAGGCCCGTTCTCGATGTTGTTTTATAAGTATCAATTATTTTTAAACTTTCGCGATTTGTACACATAAAACAACATCCCGCTAAGATAAAAAAAGTTTTGCAAACTGCAAGTACAGTAGTAGTAGGTACCGCTACCGACGCGCGACGGTCGGTATGGCTTACCAATGACACTGCGCAGAAGATGAATTTTCAAAGCTCGGGAAATGCTAGTGACCAATCGGCACGCTCGACGCACCGCGCTTCTTTTTCCTGTACTGCTATTGGTCGGCAGCTGCTGCCATGTTAGCGCGCGCCGCGTGGCATGTTAGTCATCCGCCATACTTGCGAGTGAGACAGAACTAACAGCTGCTGTGTATTATGAACCTTATAGTAGTGATCTAAGGTTGATTGTAAGTTTTAAGCATTCTTTCGTTAATCTTCAGGGCCATAATTTATTTTCTGTGCGAACGAAGATTCACGACCTGCCTTATCAGTTGGGTAGGTACCACTATTCCATGTGTGTGACATATGAAATGAAAGGGCTTACAGATTTTTATAATTTTAAAATAAATTGTTATTTAAGAAAATTGACCATTCCCCTCTTATCTCCGAAACTACTGAGCCTAAAATTTAAAAAAAAATACAGAAAATAGTTATACAGTATGGAACCGACACCATGTGCAATGAACTAAACTACTAGTAATACTATCCACAAAAGCATAGCAAAATTAAATGTTAAATTAATAAAGTTTTTTTTTTTCAAACAAAATAAATATCATAATAAATTCAGTAAAAGTAATCACTCTGTTTAGACAACCGATCTAGCCACCTATGGTGCACCACAGTGCCCAATCCATTGTTCGCCGAACAGGGTTTTTTTTTTGTTTGTACACATGTTATAGGATTGAAGTTCATTGACTCATTGAGCCAGTGATCCAAATTTACTCAAAATTAAAACTCTACTTTTGACCTAATTACTGCACCGATTTCGTTAATTTTTTGTATATATATATGTGATTTCCATACCGTATATTGTACGCACGGCTACAGAACAAGCTATACATTTCCAGTTTAAGCTGATATCGCATTGTATAGGATGTCCTTACAATGAGAAGTCAGTGTAAACTGGAAATGTATAGCTTGATGTGTAGCCGTGTGTACCTACATAGAGATTACAAGAAAATTTACAAGAAGTCTATGGTCTTAAAATAACATGGTACAATGCGTTTCAACTAAGAATAGGAATGACCTTGCGCCATATTGTGAAGATTTATCAAAACAGCACGTCGTTTACACATTTGCACAGTCGGTGACATATTTTAACAAAAACAAATTCCAAAACCAGAACTAAAATGGATAAGCATAACACTACAAAACTTTGCAAGCCTTAAGATTTCTAGTTTCAGTTGACAGTTAGAGATCATTGACGTTCCTATTCTTAGTTGAATCGCATTGTAAATCTCAATATTGTGCGTACAAACTTACATTTGCAGTTGGAATGTTTGTGAAAACATGTTTTTCAACTGCAATGGTAAGTTTGTTCTTAGGATAATTTTTTATCGAGACACCCTTTCAAACAAAAAAAAAAGAGTTTTCATAATCGGTCTACAATTGACGGAGAAATCGCGTAACAATAATAAACAGTCGAATTTATAACCTTCTCCTTTTGGAAGTCCGTTAAAAATAGCCAACATTTTTGGTAGGTACCTACCTACTAAACGAAATATCTCATAATGTTCAATGAAATGACACGTTTGTGCGTTAAGCTACTGACACACATGCTCATTATTAGCACGAAAGCATGCTAGTATTGAGCAATAGCTACCTACTTAGTAGCATGTGTCACAACATTACTAGTAATTAATTAGCATGCTTATTTCTAGTATGTTTTCGAGTTGTATAAGCATGTGTGTCAGTACCATAGAACACATAAAGCATATTTTTAAATTCAATCAAGGTTCTTTACGGAATTACCAACCATCATGTCTGTTACTTACCCCACCTAACACTTTATTTATTACGTTATTATTTTTATCTTTCAGGAACAAGTGCATGTAGCCGATTTTTGTAAGTATGCAGCATTAATATTCGAAAGAAAGACATAATTATTGTTGAAATTAGTGTAAATAGAGAATAAACTTTTTGTTTAACAATTAACGGCGTTTTCTCTTTCTGTAAATTATAAATTAACTACCTGAATAATAAATCAAAGAATTGAGCTAGACAAACCATGTCTTAATGTGATAATTTCAGCCTGAACAAAAGTAACAGTTAGATACCTACTCAATCGTATGGCATGTAGTAGGTACACAGCTACAATATACAAACGAACTTACGGCCCATTTTACCAGTAGCTCGAGTGTAAGTGTGGATTGCACCATCTTACTTTAACAATAACAAACATCGCACCTTCAGTTCGATGTTTGTTATTGTTAAAGTAAGATGGTTATTGTTAAAGTTCCTCTTAGACAAAAAATGGGTTATTCCCATCACTACATATAGTAGGTATAACACAAATCATTTCTCGCTGTGTCTGTCTGTCCCTATCTTTAAAACTACGGGATCTGTGGCAAAATGACCACTTCTCAAAATGACTACTGGTAGCAAAATGTCCCTTTCGCAGAATGTCTCTTTCGCAGAATGTCCCTTTCTCAGAATGTCCCTTTCGCAAAATGTCCCCTTCCTCAAACAGGCATTAATTCCTTTCATCAGACCAGAACTTTTAGATTCATAGCAAATAAGTACTTACCGTGTCACGTAATAGCAGCCGGTCGGCATACTATGATCTAAATGTGTGCGTGAGGCATGTTTGTATGCGCGGACCGGTACTAAACCCCCACTTCCACGAGCGTAATAAAATCGCGGCGGGATTTTATCGCGCACTGGATTTTCCTGGAATCTAGCGATTTCGTTTGAGGTAAATGCTAACTTATGGAGTTTTATTGCTGATTCTAATGATTATAATTCTGTAAAGTCATATTAGGTAGGTACGGCCGCGAATCATATTTTAATCAACATACAAGCTCACACTGACCTACAAATTGCAAAAAACGTAAGAAATTTTGAATTTCGCGGGCTTCCCTGGCGCTTTCGGGTTAAATTAAAAATATTAACGCTTTCGCCATAAGGTCTAACTTTAATTGCCGTCTTTTGCTTTCGTGTGACGACGTCACAGTAACTCTTTCTCTTTCCCTCATCATCACTCGTGCGAGCTGAGCGGAGCTGAGTTAGTAACAGCGGATGCCTACTCTACCGCGTGTGTGCCGTGTCGCGTTGTGTCACAACACAACCATGGACCTAATATACAAACTGGACTGAGCTCTCATACCAAAAACACGAGCAGAGAGAGATATGTCACATTGAGGCGGTTTATCTCCTTCTAATAGGGTGACCAAACATTTTTATGACAAACAGGAAAATTCGTTTATACAGAGATAATTTGCGTCTGGTTGACCATAAGTGATTTCAAATTATTGTTTGTATTACAAACATATTGTAATTAAATAATATAAAGAAATAGACCTTTTTCGAAAGCTCCTTTATGAAACTGAACATTATTGTGTTCTATGTCGGTGTTGAATCGTGTAACTACCCATGTTTTGAGGCAAGAAGGAAGGACTACAATATTGGTGAGACTCGTCTTGTGGCGAATCATCAAATTTGATCACGTAGGTATACGTGGCTTATGATGAAGTAGGCATGTAGAATCTCGTTCTGGGACCATGGTACTTTCTTGCTCTTTTTTCGTTTACTCTACAGAGCTGGTTTGGGTAAGTATGTAATTGAAGCAAAGGGAACTAAAATGATTCTGGAATTACATCCAACCATATTTGTTGAATTTCTTCTTTGGATGGAAAGCTGTAAACAACTTAAAAATAATGCTATTTCAATCATGCGATACACAAGTACAAATTGTATTTATTATGCGCCTAATATTAATAGCTTTAATCAGAAATACACTAATTACAGCTTTTGTAGACAGAAGACGCTGTCTTCTGTCTAAAAAACGTCTAGAGCATGGTTACACTACTTAGACTCAAAATTGTTATTATTTAGTAACAATTTTAGGTCTTTTATCGAGATTTATTTAAATCTTTGTTATTCCTTACAAGTTCCTTACCTGTGAAATTAAATGCCACAACCAGCATAACATTCACTTTTACATTTCTTGATGCAACACTTTCTCACCATTTTCGCTATCTAAATTGAAAAAAACCGCCATGAAACCATTGATGTCAGATTTCAGTGTAACCAGAGTAATTATATGATAGCTACCAAACAATAATCAAAATTATATTATTTTGATTATTTTACTCATGGAGCTTACTTATAAAATTATTGACTATGATATACAGATTGTAAACCTATAAATAAAATTATTTAAAACTAATCTAAATGCTAAAAAAAAATATACGTAACTTATTTTACCTACTTGTAGTTGGTGAAATTTTTCTACCATCTTTATCATTTTTATCTGTTGGCAATTGAGCAAAAGGGACAAATTACTCAAGTCGGGCTCTCTCTCTCGGCTCGTTTTGCCTCGGCTAAGATATCCTATCAAAAGTAAACCTAAAGTACAATACCTAAGGTTAATTTTTGTATGATACGATTTTTGGAGAGCTCAGTCCTGTTTATATAGTATATTAGGTCCATGGTCACAACACACAGTACACACCACACTATCACACCAATAGCTTACACTCGCTGTTTCGGTAAGTATAAAATACTTTCCGCTACGTTTTTAATATTCGATACAGAAACGTGATAGTAGGTAACGTTTTCTAGCAAAAACTTGCACTAAGCACACAGCTCCGGGTTTGTTTTCTTATCCAAATAATTAAATCAGTCTACCTTTCAATGCCCAGTAAAATAGATATTTTCTATTCAAACACTAGCGTGTCCTGTCCTGATGTCCTTGGGATAAATAGCAGTTGATAAAATGCACGTTAAAACTTAACAGTCCATTGATGATTTGATTAGGTACCTACAGCTGAATTTTTACAGCCGCATTAAACATGTAAGGTACCTACTTCTATATTACCTACCTGTGGTATGATGTTTTTCACCCATTACGCAGAACGCCCTGTAAAATAATGTAGGTAAGTACCGATAAAGAAGTGCCAGCTGGTGGCGTAGCTGAGCCTGTAGCTTTGAATTGCCCATATAATAATAATTATCTAGATATGATCCATCCTGTCCTCCCCCAGCGACGCTCTAAGCCGAGGCTCGTACCCCACAAGGGGTGCCCTTAACGTGCAGTGCAGTCGCTTAGTTAATAAGTTAGTTTTTTATCCTGGCTGGAGGCTTTTGAGTTCGCACCCATAGGATTGTCCGCATAAGTACCTAGTCTCGGCCTCGAGGTCAAATAAGAGATGCCCTAGACAAAAAAGAAAAGGCGTGGCGACGCCCAGCCGTGAGCCGGGCGACAACGACACCTCGGAGGTGCTGAGCTGATCCGGTTACGTGCTAACGTTGGGTAGACGACGAGGCGAGGGGGTGCGGACTCGTAGTCACACCGCTGTGACTGACAGGATTTTTTTTACTGTTTGTCACACGTATTATTTCTACACTATTTACCACGTAATAATAGTGCGGTGAAAAAATCTATTTATATAAAAGAAAGTCGTGTTTGTTACACTATTAATTTATAACTCAAGAACGGCTGAACCGATTTGGCTGAAAATTGGTGGGGGGTAGCTTAGAACCAGGAGACGGACATAGGATACTTTTAAAAAAGGAATAAAACGTGGTATAACAACGGCTGGACCGATTTAGATGAAATTTTGTGTGTATATTTCAATGGGTTCCTGGATGGTTTGAAAACACACATTGGACCCGGCTGGTGGCGCTGCAGTCGGGTTCTAGGATCGTTCAGACAGGACGTCTGTCGGGGCCGCTAGTATCGATATAAAACTGCATTTTGTAAGTACAGTTCATATTAAAACAGGGTCGACCAAATTGACAAAGATAACTTTGTAAGTACTAAGTATTCTGTCTGTTAAAACTCCTAAATTATGAAATATCTTTAGGACATTTCCTTGAAATGCTGCGATTAAAATAACCGTGGTTTGACTCCGGACTTTATTTAAAATTATATTTTAATTGAATCGCTCTTTGAACTACAAAATCTTACCTACCCTATCATTCTAGCACTGACAATAAGAATTTGAAAAACTACTCCTCACTTCCAAATTTTATTTATTCATAAATTCTTATAGCAAGACATTACAATAGAATCTTAGGACTAAACTGTATAAAACGCATTGTTTGATCTACATTTATGGAATAATTCCAAAACCTGATTTAAATTTCGTTAACTTTAAATAATAATTAACAACTGAACACAATCTATAAAACTGGTACCTACTTAGTATTTATTAAATTATTTGCCAAACCACTAGTGGTGAGTGTAAAGGGGTAAGAAATACACACGAACTAGCGTAGTATAAAGTAGGTACCTACAAAAACTAGTCATGGCTAAATTAGCTGAATATTAGAACTAAATACGCCTTAGGAATTCAATAAAGAACTGGAAGTATGCAGATGCGCCCTTTTCAATTTATGATTAGAATATTATAGGTAATGAAAATGATGCTCAAAGTATACTACCTAAGTGAAAGCAAAATAAAAATTGAATAAGAAGCAATGATAATATAATATTAAACGAATGGCATGCCTGACTTTGTTATTGCTATTTGTTTATGCAAATAAAGAGAAAAATAAACAATAATGTACACTTAAATACATATTTATTTAATAAGTTGTGTGACAATGTATGGAAGGAGTGTTTAATACATGGAATAATTGACATCCCATACATTGATATGCCATGCCATGAATAGAAAACCTTGACATGACAATTTGCACACAAGTCCATATTTATAATGCTAATAATTTTGGTCTAAGATAACTCATAAAAAGAATTTGAGATAATGGAAACAGATACATAAGTACATCATTCCAATGTATAAAACTTGCCACGTGCAAATACGAATTAAAGTAGGTAGTTATTCCTTATGATTAAGCTTTGTCTAAAATTTTTCATAGCTTTGTCATAGTGTTGAATATCTTACATATTGGGAAGAAATGACAAATACAATATTACAAGTAAACAAAGTTCATATAATCTAAGGGTTAGATACAAAATCATGTCCTCTGCAATATATTGTTAAAAAGTTCTAACTACATATTTGCATCACAATAGGTGGTTATTAAAAATTAAATTGCACTGAAAATATTGTCAATAACTATAAAGGTTATCCGTAATTAAAATTAAGTACAGTCACGAACAACAAGGAGTGGTTTATGCCAATATAATAGAATAGTCTAAGACTATTTAAAAGGTATCATACAAACTGTGCTGTACTAATTATTACAGAATGCATTATGCCACTTGTTTTTTTTCTTCTTAATTTACGAGAAACCTGTATTAAAGCAATGATTGAAATAAAACAAAATGAGAATTTAAAGCCTCTAGTCATGCAATTTCTTAATTATGTAGTTACTTCTCTGAATTTATTATAACTCTTAATTATAACATGTCAGATTTAGCACTTAATTCATTACAACAATGCATACTATAATTTTATTCTAAGCATTAAAGATTGTTATTTATACCAGGAAGGTACCACATGCACATTAATTCTACTAATTAATGGAAGCCAAAAGAATATTAATGCTCTATTTAATTTAACTTTTAATAAATAGGTACAAGTCCCATGAAATCAATTTTAATTTTAATACTTATTACAAATGAGAGAACTATAAAATAGCAATTTTATAAAATGTTAAATAATTATGTACAGTAGCCAATATAATGTATTGTGATGGTAATTGCACTTAGTATACAAGATTAAAAGGTTTTAAATGCAAAAAACCATTGATTATTGCTTGTGGCTGTACAAGTTAATGAAGATACACAATCACACATAATTGCCATTAATTAATCAACATTTTCACAACAGTACAATAACGGTAATGTTTGTACAACTAGATCTTAGGTAATTTATTGGCTCACACAAATATATTCACAGATGTAACTGTCAGATTGATTTAATGCAATCCTCTTGCTTCCTGGCTTAAGCTGGCAACTGTAATTTCTTTCCTTTCAATACTAGAAAAAAAAGAAAAATATTGTTATTGCATTAACATAATACCTATTAAGTACAGGTTTACTAATAATTAATTGGATAACATGTAACACTCACTGTAAGGTATCATTAGTATAAAGTCAAGGAAGTATATTGTCAATTCTAAGCTCATGATTGAATTTCAAAGAAGCAGTACAAAGTAGAATGCATATAGTTACCTTTTGTAATGTAAAGATAGAAGAAATCACAGTATAGTACAGTTTGCACAACTCCAGAGATAATAGCAATCAGCTCATAGTGTTCCTCCACAACATAACGGTATACCTGAAAATAGGAGATAATTTCAGCCAGACAATTTATTAAAAAATTAAAACATAATTATGTTTACATTGCTTGGGTGGAGGAGGCTACCAAGAACTTGATTTTGGGTCAAGAAACATGGATCTTATGGTCTCATTATTCTGGAATTGAGAGGTTTAATTCCAGATTGAAAATACTTGTCTAGATACTTAATTTTCCAAATAATTTTCCTATAGTCAGTTTTATTTTTCGTTTTTCTCAAAACAAACATGTATGATATGATTAATAATGTGGAATGGTCATACATAAGTATAATAAAACTGAAATAAGTAGAATTCAATAAGAGTTTACATGCCATGAAAGTGGCAGTCAAGTTTTACTTACCCAGTTCAAGAGGTACAAAGCTCGGTATGATCCAAGCGCAAACAGATAGTGGGATGTAATACTTTCAGCCTCTCCAGTCTTTGACACCAAGAACAACTGTGGTAAAATAGCCACGGACTCCAAGTAAATTGAGAATGTCCACAGTACCTGAAATTATGACAAGCACTAATATTACAAAGGAAGGGGGATTTGTGAGTGTGTGTTTGTATGTTAGTTACTTCTTCACTCAAACGGCTGGACCGATATGAATGAAATTTGGTATGTAGATAGCTTATACCCTGACTTAACGCAGCTACTTTTTATTCCGGTTTATGCGGGCCGCAGCTAGTAAACTTTATATATACTATTTTAATATGATTACTATTAGATTAGATCAACACTGATATACTTATAAGATATCCACTATGGGGCCATGCAAGTATCTGATATTAAAAGACTATTTATGATATTCAATCTACAATAGTACCTACCTACATGTTTAGTTAAGTCATAAAAACTTCATAACACTGATAATCAAAAACATACTAACCTCCATCACTGTGAATTCATGGTTTATCAACAAAGACATAATCAATGTAGGTATCAACAAGAATTCGATCCTGAATGTGTCGTGGTTGTGGTCATAAGTCGCTTTGAACTTGACATACATCAGGTAAACAGTGGCGTATGAGGCCATAATGAACACCATCTTCATGAACGTATTGTATGCCGAGATGTAATTGGTTAGCAGATCCAAGTAACGCGCCGTGTACACTACGGAGAAAAGTATCTGAGACTTTCCTGATATACCTGAAAATAAAAACCAAATTGAAGAAGTTTTGAATAAAAAATACATACATAATGTGCCGGTTGATCGGATCACGTCGAAGTCGATATAACTTACCCGCACATGATCTAGTTTTCCAGATTTTGAGTAGTAATATTATAATAGCCAAAAGATGGGATAAATCACCAAGTAAACGGAAAATATTCATTTTTTACAGCAATGCTTATCTCAGTTACGCCGCGTACACTATCATTCAATTCAAGCAAAAATGACGTGGCTGATTGACATGACACAATTGACACAACTTTTTAATTAAATCTTCCCAACAAATTATTTGTGTGGCAAGACTAAACTAACAACGATGTTTTTGAAAAAAAAAAATACCAAGCGTATCTGTGTATTTTTAGACGAATGTAAATATTAATGTATATTTTTCAGCGGCTTATGTATTCCTTGCAAATTCTTGAATGTACAGACGCCAGCACATCAAGCTACTACAATGTGTCAAATTTCTTTTATATTTTCATCTTTATCGCTAAAGCGTTAGGTTCTAGGTTGATTGGGAAAAACAGTTTCGGCTGGCTTGACCTGCTGGCGTCTGTAGGTACATATTTATCTTAAAATTAAGGATAGTTTCATGTATTTTTTCCTTTTTTTTTGTGAAGATTGAAGCAAAACGCATAGGCAAAAGGTCTCCTGGTGAAGGCGCACCATAATTTGAAGCATTTTTGCTTCCCCGGCCGCGTATATAGAAATGCTAATTCAGTACGTCCCCTCAGGCGGAGACGAATACCTAAACACACGTAAATGCTAGTATTCAGTAGCATTTACGCGGAATTAGCGTTTACTAGCATTTACGTGTGTTTAACGCCTGGAAATGACTCTATTGTCTCCGCCTGATGGGACGTACTGAAGTAGCATTTCTATATACCTACGCTCCCCGGCCAGCAGCTGCACCTTGCTGCCCTCACACTGCTTTTGCTTGGCTGATTACTGACCGAAAAGCCTGGTATCCAAAATTGTTTTTATCATCATGTGGCAGAGCAGTGTGTTACCACCAGCGTTGCCAATCTGTGGGGAATTCCCCAAACTGCGGGGATTTTCAGTCCGATTGGGTAATTTGTGGGGAGAGCGTTAATGTGGGGAAAATGCGGGGAATTTAGACATTTACACGAGAACTAAACTAAGAAATCATAAAAGTAGTATTAGAAGTATTTATAAATTATGTAAATTTAATTCAACACTAACTCAACATATCCGGCAGAAAGGTTTTATAGTTTCTTTTATGGCAACATTCATGATCATCAAAATGTATCAGTGAAATCCTTGTTTATTACTTTAGTTCGTAATCGTAAGTTTTGTAACGAACTATACAGAGTATTGCAGTCATTGCAGACAACTGTTGGCTGAACTTAATGAATTGACTACGGACATAACTAAGCGTTTTAATTTTTCGGACACATTATTTTCATTTATATCTATAGTGAATCCGTCAGAAGCTCAACAATTTAAAGTCAAATCCCTTAGACCGTTGCTGCAACGATTTCCGATACTTGCAAATGTAGTATCACCTCAAAAGCTAGATGACGAATGGCGGGCTCACTCGATGCTGGATTACTCTGCTCTTGGCTTGCAATTGCAAGGTGATGACGATCCGCAAATATACTGGGCCAAAATATTCCGTCTTAAAAACAGTGCAGATCATGAAATGTTTTTAAATTTGAAACACGCAATAAGACTATTGCTCGTTCTACCTTTCTCAAACGCATCTGTTGAAAGAAAATTTAGCGTTCTGAAAAATTTGAAAACAGATAATCGTAATCGCCTACGCACTGACACTGTAGTTGCGCTTATGGCCACTAGAGAAGGTATTAAGAAGAAAGGAGGGAGTTTAAAATTTGATCCTTCGAATGACATGATAACCAAAAAAAATTGGCGAAATGAAGAGCTGCAGTAGATTTATTTATTTATTTTAAGTATTTACAAATGTAAAAACTTCATTTTTTTTTAATTAATAATAAATATGTTTGATTTATATAAATAGTGCTTTTATTTCTTTGATGAAAGTGGGGAAAATGTGGGGAATATTGATATTATTTTCCCCAAAATTGGGGATTTTCAATCAGGTTTTTGGGTAATCTAGACCGTGGACATCGGCAACACTGGTTACCACACACTGCTCTGCCACAGTGGTAGTGTCAGATTCAGATTAGTGAGGTTATGTCATGTCAAGTCACTACCGTGTGGTAAACAGAGGTTATAATTATGATAAAACTTTATTTTTTTTAAAGTGAAGAATAAAATTCTGAATTGATTAAAGTGCACATTTGCATTGTTTCGTAGTTTGTGTAAGTGGAAATCTAAATAATCCAAAATGGTGAGGCATAACAACCAGTTACCGAATAATCTGACTCAGCTACAAAACTTGATCAAGAGGGACCCCGAATCCTATAAAGAAGAATTTCATCAACAACTTGCTCACTTTGAAACCACTTTGGAAATTTTCAACTTGAACCCCACACAGTACAACAAAAAGCTAGATGAACAAGCCATGTTTTTGGCACAAGTAGCCCAGTGCTATCTTAATGAAATGAAGTTATTTCCCCAGAAAATAGTTGATGTTTTGAAAACACACAACACAGTTCTGCACAATGACATGCGGCTTTCTTTGTGCAAATGTCTCATTTTATTGAGAAACAAGAATTTTATCACAGCTTTTGATTTATTGGAGTTATTTTTCTTACTGCTGAAATGCCAAGATAAGCATTTGAGAGAATTCTTGAAGACCCATATCATAACAGACATTAAAAACATGAACATGAAACATAAAGATATGAAGTTTAATTCAACATTACAGAACTTTATGTTCTCAATGTTACAAGACTCTAATCCTAAAGCAGCAAAGTTGTCTCTTGATATATTAGTTGAATTATATCACAAAAACATTTGGAATGATCAGAAGACGGTTAACATTATTGCTGACATTGGTTGCTTCTCCAAAATAACTAAAGTTATGGTTGCCTCATTGAAATTCTTCCTGGGCAGAGATGAAGAAGAAAAAGAAGAAAATTCAGACAGTGAAGATGAAATAGATCCTAGAGATACAATGATTGCAAATAAATTCAACAAAAAGACTAGGAAAAGAGATAAAATGGTAGAAAAGGTAAAGAAACAGGCAAAGAAAATGAAGAAAAAGAAACAAAAGGCTCCAGTATTTAACTTCTCTGCATTACACCTGATAAACAATCCTCAAGGATTTGCTGAAAAATTATTCAAAAAATTGGAATCATCTAATGATAGATTTGAAGTCAAATTAATGTTGCTAGATGTTATTTCAAGATTGATAGGTTTACATGACTTATTCTTGTTCAACTACTACCCGTTCATTGCAAGATTAGTTCTACCTCATCAACGAGAGGTAACTCGCATCTTATTATTTGCTGCCCAAGCTTCCCATGAACTTATTCCACCTGAGGTTTTAGAACCAGTGATGAAAGCAATAGCAAATAATTTCATAACTGAAAGGAATTCCACCGATGTTATGGCAGTTGGCTTGAATGCTGTTAGAGAAATATGTGCCAGATGTCCACTTGCTATTGGTGAAGATTTGCTTCGAGATTTAGTTCAATACAAAACCTACAAAGAGAAATCAGTGATGATGGCTGCAAGATCTTTAATTCAGCTGTACAGACAGTCAATGCCAGATATGTTACATAAAAAAGATAGAGGCAGACCAACAGAAGCTTCTGTAGAATTGAAAAACAAAAAGTATGGTGAAACAGAAATCAAGGACTACATACCTGGTTCAGAGGTTTTATTGGAGAAAGAAGAAATCAAAGATACAGAAAAAAAGAAATTTAAAAAATCAAATAAAAAGAAAGATGATTCAGATAGTGAAGAATGGGTTGATGTTGCTTCTTCTGATTCTGAAATTAATATAACTGATAGTGAAGATAGTGACGAAGAAGAAGGTGATGCTGAAGAAGAAGAAGAAGTAGAAGGAGATGAGGAGGAACAAGAGAATGAAGAAGAAAATGATGAGGATGGCAAGGTGGATGCTAGTAATGAAGCAGACAATAGAAAAGAACCAACCAAAACCACTACAGACAGAAAAATTTTGAAGGCTAATCGTAAATCATTAGATAAGAAAAATATGCAAGAAAAGGTCCAAAGTGCACGAGAAATTGCCATGGAAACTATTTTTACTGATGAAGATTTCAAACGTATAGAAACAGCACAACTCAAAAAGGCCGTAAGTGGCCCTAAACGTAAAAGTAACATAACAGAAGAGGAAGACGAATCTGGAGAGCTTGTGCAACTGTCTGCTATAGAAAACATTCATAAGAAGAGGAAACATGATAAAGATGCTAGGTTAGATAGTGTTCATAAGGGACGAGAAGAGCGAGATAAATATGGATACAAAGATAGAAGGAAGAATATCCACTGCTCCAAAACTAATAGGGAGAAAAGGAAGACCAAGAACTACCAAATGGTTAAACACAAAGCTAAGGGAAAGATCAAGAGGTCTTTTAAAGATAAACAAATAGCATTCAGAAATTATTTGATCAAACAAAAGAAGATGCGTTGAATAATGTACTTGTGTAACAATAAAAAATTAAAGTTGAATTGTTTCAGTTTTAGTTGTAAAAATAGTTCGCAACTTTGTGTATTCAGATCTCGCTCCATCCTAAAACTAGCCTCGGGTTGACTTTAGTATCCGGTCGCACGACAATGGGGGTGACAGTGGTTGAAGGTCGGTGGGGTTAGGTCCCTGATTGTAACGATATCACTAGAGGTGGGCGACTGGGTGTTGAATCAATAAACTGTTTTTTTTAACGACTTCATTGGTCAACGGGTTAACTGTTAATCATTAATGAAAAAACAGGTTGAAAATATTAGCTGTCAGTTTACGTCAACGCACTCAACGCATTATTTCAATATTATTTTATTCATTTCTGTGAATTTAGAAAAACTTATTTCTTATCAAATCTCAACCTAAACTGCAACAAAGTTGTTATTTTATGCGTATTCGTTCGTATCGTAAACGTTGACACAATAAATTGACGATTATCGCTAACTCAATCGTTAGCGATAATCGTCAATTTATTGTTATCATTGAAATTTTAACCTGTTATTTATTAACAGTTTTTTTAACCCCTTGACCAATAATGTTTAACAGTTAAATTACATTAACTCAAAAATCGTCAATCTCTAGATATCACTCTTATTATAAGAGATTGCAAAGAAAATACTAATTGTTTATAACCTCAAATTACATAAATAGTGTAACGAAACGTTAAAATGGGCGATTGACAACCAAATCTGTACCAGTATATTGTCTGTGGTGCAAAATGTCGTGTAAAATTGATAAAACGGAACGTAAAAAGAACTGTGATGAGTACTTAGTAGAAATTGTGTTCAGTAGGAAGTTAGTGTTTACCCACTTTATGATTAAAATAGGTCGAATCTGTCCCAAAACCGAATCGGAGCACCCCGACTCCACGTAGTCTTTTGGCTGGCACACTAGAGTGTATTTAAAAATCCGGAGGCGCGGAGGGAGAGCAGCCCCCGCCCGCTGTAACAAAGGTTAGGCAGGCACCCGTGCGAGCCGCAGCGGCTGAGGCTGGTCGCCGGAGGCGAGGCGACCAGTAAGCCGAAGCTGCGGAGGTGAGCTCGGGTGCCTGTCCTTTGTTACGTAAGGGCGAAGGGGTTGCACTTCCCGCAGCGCCGGAGACGTGCAGAAACTTTGTGTTGACAAAAGTGTTTTTAGGTTAGGTTACAATAATTTGTTTTTCTCAGGAATGGTGCGTTCTCTTTTCATGGGAGTGGTACCTGGGGGGAGGGGGCACCTCCACCCCCCACCCTCATTTTCGTGCGACCGAATACTAAAGTTTTACCCTTTAAAAACCCCGCCCGCCCGGTCGGAGCGGGGTTTTTAAAGTGTCTTCCCCAAACTTGTTTTAAAAATAGTTATTTTAGTTTGTTGTTCTTTGCGTCATGTTTACCGCAAATCTTATTTTCTTTCTTTCTTTCTCATGCTTTGTGTCGG
Source organism: Cosmia trapezina (assembly GCA_905163495.3). Classification (NCBI taxonomy): domain Eukaryota; kingdom Metazoa; phylum Arthropoda; class Insecta; order Lepidoptera; family Noctuidae; genus Cosmia; species Cosmia trapezina. The sequence goes on from LR991030.1 coordinate 12,682,792, forward strand.
GGAATTTCGATTAATTGACAGATAACAATGAAATAAAACAAATCTTGGTTAGACATTCGTTCCCAATCGTGAACTGTATCTAGGGTTGCCTTACTCGAATTAACTCTTAGGGCCCTCGCTCACGGCGACTTTTTGTAGCGATGTCGTCGCGCGTTTGCATCGATACAGTCGCGATGCGGTGCTAGCTGTTTGCCCTTGCCTACACCACGATTCGATTCGAGTAGCGATGCTACAAAAAGTCGCCGTGGGCGAGGGCCCTTAATGTCTCGATAGAGTAGGTATTGTTCTCTATTTCGCGTAGGCATACTTTATCACTATCACTACATATTGAGCCTTTTCAGGAAGAACATCGTTAGCGCCAAAAATCCCAAAAACGGTTTTAATAATAGGTCTTTACCTATGTTATTGGAGATTCTACAACCAGCATTTTCAGATTTAAATATCTGTGGATTGGCGCGCAATACGAAATTCAAATAAAGGAGAATGGGCGCTTTTGTATGGGCTCCGTCCCCAGACTATTTCAAGACTGTATCAAATTGAGCGATACGTCATTTTAAAGGTTATTAAAATGGCTTTATTTTATTCTATGACACCAACCACCGCACTCTTGCAGGGGAAGACCTACGAATGATTACATATTTTTTTCAAAAAAATGTGATTTTCGCTTATTTTACCATCGTCCACCTCTTTTGTCTTGCAGATATCCTGGGGTATGCCTAGACTATTCTATATATTCAAAGTGCGATGGGGCGAGATATGATCGAAGTCTTAACATATGTGTCCTCGAGCTTATGCTATCAACAACGAAACTCGTACAAAGAAGATACTATGAATCTTTTTTTTCTTTCTTAATGATATTATTTTATCATAAACAGTTTTTCGTATATACCTTTTATTTTATATAGCGTTCTTTGCGGTGCAGCTACTAGTCTTATGTTGCGCCTTTATCGCCACATCTGCACACTTGACTTTTTAACTTTTCCCCACCTCCGTATCTCTACGTTGACGTCGTGGTGGGGCGTGTGGCGAGCTGTTGAGAAGTAGCGACCCCACAGACCCTATCTCCCGGGAGAAGTCTTGTTCCTCACCTCTGGCTTGCCTTTATTGACCGGCTGGAGTGAACACTGACGAGAACAGAGGTCCCACCTGATTCTTGCTTTTATTGGCCGGCTTGAGTGGAGATTCGCAAGAGCAAACGTGCTCGGAGGAAGGAAGTATTCCAGTAAGTGCTTGTAGGGATCTTGACCATCTTCCGGGCTCTGGGATTATTCTGAGAGCCGTGGAATAACTCTCCACTCCTCAAGCACCTCAGGACATGTTGCCCCCTTGTCGCTACGTCACTATATGCTAGCGACCGCTTCCGGGGGCCCATTATTGAGTGTGCAAGTCACCTCTGCCATTTCATCTGTGTATCATGTAAAACACATTGGTCAGGCAGGGGCCATAGTCTTTCCATTGTTCTAGGTAACCATTCCACAGCCACCCAAACCCAAACCCCAATATGTTTTGTTTCCATGTTCTGTAATAGTCCTGCACCAACCAGGCGTTGCACTTACATAGTGCATACAGGGATAATCGTCGGTTGGTGTCTCCTCATAAATCCTTTAAGGGGCCTCTGCGAGTGGACTTTGGCCCCTCGTACGTATACTATATATATATATATATATTATATGCGATTTACACGTTCCATCATAACACAACGTATCCGCCTGCCTTTGTAACCATTAAAACTAGCCAAAATCAAAGTAAAACCAGAGGAATCACGTCCATTAGCGTGCCGAAGTCAAAATATACAGTGTTGAACCGATGAAGGAGGAAAAGATGCATGCGACGTGCGTATCGTAAGGCAATATCAATCAACCGAACTATCATTACAATACAAACCATTGACTGCTGACAGAATGAAAAAACAAAATCACAGACCAAACACTGCTAGTATTGTCATATATCAAAGTCTATCAAAATGAGAGGAATTTCGTAATCAACAAAAATAAAACATGACATTTGGAAAGTACTACCTCAAACTAAAGCAATACGGTTTAAAAAGGTTTGGTTAAAAAAGTACGGAGGAGCTCGTGGCTAAGTAATTACAGCCGTACGGGTCGATCCATCAGGTTAAGCTACGCTTGCCGGAGTTGGTCAGTGGATGGGTGACCATCTTTACATACCGAGACTCCTCCGTGCCTCGGAAAGCACGTTAAGCCGTTGGTCCCGGCTATCATTCGTGGATCTTTGACAGTCGTTACGGGTCGTCAGAAGCCCGAAAGTCTGACAACCAGTCTTACCAAGGGGTATCGTATTACCCAGTTACTGGGTTGTGGAGGTCAGACAGGCAGTCGCTCCATGTAAAATACTGGTATTCAGCTGCATCCGGTTAGACTGGAAGCCGACCCCAACATAGTTGGGAAAAGGCTAGGCAGATTGATTGGTTAAAAAGTACGCCTTTTTTTTGTAGATGGGAAATCATCAAATGACTTCTCCCGCTCTAGGTGGAGCGGAAGGGCGTGTCAGACTTTTACTGACTAAAACGCACCCGTGTTCCTTGCCGGACCTTGTGACCGGAAATCGCCTCTCGATTCCCGCCGCCCAGGGCGTCTCCTGCGGTGACTGAGGGCGTGCGGTTGTCTCTCCTTCACGCATTCCGCCTCCTCCTTCACGAGCACTACTGCTTCGCAGAAGGAGGTGACGGCCTCCCATGCACTCTCGCTCCGCACCATGGCCTGGACCAGGTTGGGACGCGAGAGATCGCCGCCGCCGATCGCCTCCGTGAGAGCACGGCGGTGCTCCGCCCAAGCCGAGCAGACCTCCACGTACAAGTACGCCTGGACACTTAAGCGGTTAAGTGAAAACAAACGAGTACAATACAATAAGTCAGCTGTAAAAAAAATGTTCATTGTTTTTATCCCTCTTGCCTCCGTAATTGTTATCTCGTTCGGGTTCACCCGCCCTCTGACGTTCTTCACCCTGATGCGATGACGCCTCTAGCATTTTGAGCACATGGTTATACTTGCTACGTTACTGTAGAAGCTAGAAATAATATTATTAAAAAATAAAATTAAAATTATTCATGGCTCCTTCCCTGCACGAGTTTCGTTGTTGGTGTCATACAATAAAATAAAGCTATTGTTATGATCTTTAAAATGACGTATATCACATCTTGATACACCACGGGGGACGGATCCGCCCATTCTCCTTTTATTCGAAAGCCGTGTTAATTTAATTTCAAATTCAGTCATTTGTTTTTAGATAGTTTTTTGTTTTTGTGAAATTGTGGTAGTTTTTGGCGTCATGGATAAACTGAAAATTCGTACAATTTTCGAAAATGAGTTCCCACGTGGAAATACTGCTGCGCAAACAACTCGAAACATTAACGACGTGTACGGGCCTAACACTGCTTGCATAAACACGGTCTATTATTGGTTCAATCGTTTTAAATCTGGAAATTTTGAGTTGAAGAAGGAGCCTCGCGGTCGGCCGGTAACCATTGTCGACAAAGACGAATTGAAGGCGATAGTGGAAGTGGATCCAACTCAATCTACGACTGAGCTTGCTGCGGGCCTTGGAGTTATTGTCAAAACAAAACCACATTGAAGCACTTGCGGCAAATCGGAAAGATAAAAAAGCTAGACAAGCGGGTGCCACACGAACTTAGCGACCAACAACAGCGAGACTTACGCGTCGAAGCATGTATAGCACTACTGAATCGGCATAGAATCGAGGGAATTCTAAAATGAATTGTTACCTGTAATGAAAAGTAGATCCTGTACGACAACCGTAAGCGTTCGTCTCAGTGGGTGGACCCGGGTAAAGCACCTAATCAGTGCGCTAAAAAAAAGATTACTCATAGGAAGATGACGGTGACTGTCTGGTGGACCAGTGCCGGACTTGTACACCACAGCTTCTTACCGAATGGCACATCAGTGACGGCAGATGTCTATTTTCAAAAATGCAAACAATGATCGAGAAGCTCGCAATTCAACAACCAAGACTGGTCAATCGCTCTTCCCCATTGCTTATCCACGACAACGCGCGAGCTCGCACTTCACGACAAACCATCGCAGAGCTGCAAGAGTTACAGCTGGAAGCTCTCCGTCACCCACCGTACTAACCGGACCTTGCCCCAACAGATTTATAATTTTTTCAAAATTTAGACAATTTTTTAAGTGGGAAAAAATTCAACAATCGAGAGGCAGTACCAAACGCTTTCGCTGACTTTATCGCATCTAGGCCGGCAGACTTCTACAGTAAAGAGATAAACAAACTGCCATCAAAATGGCAAAATTGTATAGATAATTTGGGCCAGTACTTTGATTAGCTAAAATAAAAAAATTGCCAAAAATTTTAATATTTTAAAATTTTCATACAAATCTCCAATTTCATAGGTAAAGGCCTAATATTATAGAGTATATAGATCATAGAGTACTGAGTCAAATCTTAACATTTAACTTAACAATAGGGAGGTGCCCATTTAACACCAAGTAAAAATTTCAAGTTGATGCTATTTTATTTTGAGAAATATTAAAAAAAAAAAAAATTCTCCTGTAAAATATGCAAAATGGCGGTTACGATCTTCTTCCTGAAAAGGCTCGATATTATAAAACAAAGTCGCTTCCCGCTGTCTGTCTGTCCCTATGTATGCTTAGATCTTTAAAACTACGCAACGGATTTTGATGCGGTTTTTTTTAATAGATAGAGTGATTCAAGAGGAAGGTTTATATGTATACATGCGCGGGCGAAGCATTGTATAGGATTTCCTTACAGTGAGAGGTCAGTGTAAACTGGAAATGTATAGCTTGATGTGTAGCCGTGTGTGCTAAGCTTTAGCTTTCCAATGGAAAGCTTAGTACAGAATAGGCAAGTCGTTTTAGTTTGTCATCATGGACCTAAAAAAAAGGCGGACGCCGTCTCCTTTAACAATAACTGAAGCACCCATAGTAAGTCAGTGCGCTAATGTGTACAAGCCAGCACGCACACATTCACACCATAGTAAGTCTACCGGCCGCCATTACGTTACACGAGCGACGGCGTCTTTGCAGGTACTCAAATCACGCACACATAGATCGGTAGGGTGCTTCACTTTCGATATGCGTGGTGCGGAGTCCATCTTTTTTTATAAGTCTATGTTTGTCATACAATGGTGCCGATTCTCTTGTTCAATAACTATACCAAAATTAGAGAATCGCTATCTTTTACTAACAGGCAGCGCGAGAAAAGGACGGCTATAGCTATGAACTAAGTAAGAAATGTCAAACTAGTTTACGCCTTGCGCTTCATCGTGTTTTTAGTCGACATGTTTTTACGTGTCGTCTAAATCTCTATGGAAATAGTAGTTCAACTAAATTTGACAGCTCTAATATACGTCAGTCTCTTTCTGGTTTTAATAGAAAGAAAAAGTTAGCAATAGCCTAAATTAAGTTTAGTTTGTGTGCACAACAGAATCGGCACCATTAATTTTATTGACGAGACAACATTGTTTGAAGCGTAAAATGAAAATATTTGTAAGTTGAATTATGTAGGTACTTTTTGGTTCATAGCTTAATTTGAAGTGCCAGCTAAAATATCATTTTTAATGGGTACCACATAGACTAAAGCGCCGTTTACACGGTGCAAGTTTCTGGAACGTTCAAGAGCAATAATTGCATGCCATAAAGCACGTTCAAGTTTTTTGACATTTAAGAATTGCATGAAGTGTTTACACGCGTGCGATTCCATAAAATGGCATGTACAATAATTGAATGCAAGTTTTTCCATTCAATAAAATCGCATGCGACTTACGCCAGGCAATAAAATTGACAGGCGATTATTGCATGCAAGTTTTGCCTAGAAATGATATTTCATTTAATTTTATTGAACGTCTTCTCAAGATATTTTTCAAGTTGCTCTTGATTTGATTTCTTGCCTCAAAATAGCAACAACGATTACCACACCCTCACTTACCGCATCAATGACAGCACAAATGTCAGATCATGCCAGAATTGAATGCGATTTTATTGTACGAGCAATTATTGTATGTGCTGTGCGATTTTATTGAACATGCTTAAACCAGTTTTGAAAGTTGCCCGTATCGTGCAACAATATTGTATGTGTTGTTTAGACGGTGCCAGATATTTTCCCTTCAATTTTATGGTATGCCACAGGCAATAAACTTGCGCCGTGTAAATGGCGCTTTATAAAAAAAGATGGACTCCGCACCACGCATATCGAAAGTGAAGCACAGTAAGTATGCCGGACCGTTTGTACAAACACGCCTCGCGCACACATTTACATCATAGTATGCCGACCGGCCGCCATTACGTGACACGAGCGACGCCGTCTTTGCAGGTACTCAAATCATGCACACATAGATCGGTACGGTGCTTCACTTTCGATATTCGTGGCGCGGAGTCCATCTTTTTTTATAAGTCTATGGGGTACCATGATATTTTTACTATAAATACCCATTCAATAGCTAGTTTTTTTTTTTTATTTGGAATTCAATGGGTAAATATCGAAAATCATCTGTAATTAGCTTTGCCCGTCCCTCCCCATATCTCGAAAACTATTGAATTTCGGCCATACATATTATATACAATTTGTTGTATTTGGTGCATCAGCTCATCCTGACGGATATACGTCGAATAACAAGTAAGTCGGCGTTCCCACGAGCGTAATAAAATCGCGGCGGGATTTAATCGCGCACTGGATTTTCAACTCTCGTTGTTGAGCCGAGCGTTGAGAGTCCAACCTAACAAAAACAGGTGCATCCCAGCGCGACGAAAAAGCCACTGTTGGATTTTCAACTCCCGGCGCTAAGCAGAGTTGAAAATCCAGTGCACGATAAAATCCCGCCGCGATTTTATTACGCTCGTGGGAACGCCAACTAACCCTGTATAGATCTAGTCTATGCTGGCGGCTCTGCTGAACAGTGCTTGTCTTAAATGTGGCTTGACATGAACACGAGCACCGTTTCATCATGAAATGACGAGTACAATGACCCCTTTTGCGCGTTTACTGTAAACAAGTAAACCCGCAAAACGGGGTCATTGTACTCATCATTTTGAACAATTTTTTCTATGTGACCAACATTGAAATCGCGAAAAAAATATCAGTTGTACATACACATGTGTTCACTTAAATCGACAAAATGTATGGAACAGCTGATTTTTTTTCGCGATTTCAAGGTTGGTCCCATAGAAAAAGTTGTTCAAAATTATGAGTACACACGGCTACAGATCAAGCTATACATTTCCAGTATAAGCTGATCTCGCATTGTATAGAATTTCCTAGCAATGAGAGGTCAGTTTAAACTGGACTAGTACACACGGCTACACAAATGAAGCTATACATTTAAGCTTGATGTGTAGCCGTGTGTATTATATGCCTCAGTTAGTCGGCGTTTCCACGAGCGTAATAAAATCGCGGCAGGATTTTCAACTCTCTGCTTAGCGCCGGGAGTTGAAATTTTAAAAGTGTGTTTTTCGTCGCGCTGGGATGCACTCTGTTTTTGTTAGGTTGGATTCTCAACGCTCGGCTCAACTATGAGAGTTGAAAATCCAGTGCGCGAAAAAATCCCGCCGTGATTTTATTACGCTCGTGGGAACGCCGACTTACCAGCACCAAGTAAAATTCCATAAAAGTTAAGCCGTGTACGCACGAACGAACAAAAACATGGTGAACACGAATATCGAACCTAAGCATCAAACACTTAGGGGCCCTCGCCCACAGCAACTTTTTGTAGCGATGCTGTCACGCGTCCGCATCGATACAGTCGCGAAGCGGTCGCTAGCTGTGTGCCCTCGCCCACGGGCCTAGATTGAGTCGCGATGCGAACGCGACACTGGTGCGCTTCTGTCGCGATACAAACGCGATTCAATAATGGCACAAAAATACCTGCGATTGCTACAGTTGCAAGATGGACTCCATTGAGGCAACATTCGTCACGTTGTCTTTGGTGCTGCTATTACGTAAGCAGCCGAAGCGTAGGCAACGAAAGCTCGGTTCTCCACTCACGCGTCACCCTCCCTCTGTTCTCTCCCCGATGTCGTCCGACACGGTCGCGCGTTTGCATCGATACAGTCGTGATACTGTAGCGCGTTAGTAGCGCGTTGGCATCGCTTCTGTAGCGCGTTGCAAATGCGACTAACGCGCGTTAGAAGCGATGCAGTCGCGCATTTCGTAAACGCGCGACAGCATCGCTACAAAAAGTCACCGTGGGCGAGGGCCCTTAAATGTTCAAAAGGTTCTTGAGTTTCTTCAGAAATCTTAGAGCATCGTGATTGATATTCGTGTTCACCATGTTTTGTTCGTTCGTGCGTACACGGCTTTAGTATTTTAACATGGAAACAGACATGCCCCGCTTTCCGAATTACAAAATAATCGCTCACAGCGCTCACATCAATATTTTGCGTTCCGATTTAGATATCACGATTATGACAGCTGAGAGTTGTCAACAATTCGGAACGCTCGTGAACGCGGTTACAGTGCTCGCTCAAGACGTCAAAACATATCACATAACCCCAAAATCAGAAAACTTACCCAAAGACTACAGCACAGAGTACTTTGAATATATGGACTACAGTATATTATATGCTATTAAGAAATGAATATGAGTACATATTTAATACAGCAAGAAAGCTACTTGGCATGTAAATCACAATGTATATGTGCCAAAAATGAATTGCACAATTGCCTATCACACACCACACACCTACATTATGTACCAAACTATAATTTAAGTTTTAAATAAATACAAAACTTATTGTTAAGTTATGATGTTGAAAGTAAAACTACAAAATAGATTACTTATTAAACAATAATTAAATCCAGATTTATTGAGTGTTAGCAAGTTTACTATTGTACTGTCCTTATTACTAAACTATTGGACAATATTTGTTGCTTGCGCGGGATTCTCTCCCATCAATGCTGTCGTTAAAATGATATGAGAAGGGAACTTTTATTGGGGTAAATAATTTATAACAGTAGGTAATAGTAATAGAACATTTTTATTAAAAATCAGTTAGAATCACATATTCAAATCTACTACTTCAACAGGTACTTCTTCTACTGATCAAATCTTATAATCTTAATTTAAATAAATATTAACAATCAATTTGAATCACAGTTTACTCAGACTGAACATTAGGTGCCGCGGCTCCAGATCACATTCTTCTCCTAATTAATAAACGCTAATAGAAGAAAACTATCAAACAGTACACTAATAAGTCTGTACTTGTATATTAACTCAATCACAGACATACAGTACAATTAAACACTAATATAATTCACAGATTTTTCTTAGAACAGGCAACATATTTTTTATTCAAATCTACTACTTGAATTTTAAAATTTGATCAGTAAGCACCCGTTGTACTGATCAAATTTTAAAATATAATTAAGTAAATAAATATTAACTATTGCCACATAGATAATCATTTAGAGGCATGAGGAACAGGGTGTAAACATCATTCATCGTCTATTGAAAAGGGAGGATCCTCCAACCAGGTGGGTGTCGTGTCTGGTGGGCAACTGCCCGACGGTTGATGTTGGGATATTGTATAATGCTACTCGCACATTGCAGGTTGTGTGACATCATGTCATTGTGATGCGTAGTTCGTATGTGGTGATGTAGATACTGCCACAATCATACCCTGGAATAAAACGGGATATTTTTAATATACCTACTATAAAAAATGCTTTTTTTTTGTACATTAAGTATTGTAGTAAGAGTGACCACATAAATTATTGTTGTCAACATGATATGTTATGCAAAAACAACAGGCTCACATCTATTAAGTATCTGCGCATAACCAGATATAAAATAATTACCATCATCAATTGTAAAATAAGCTTAGTAAATTGGATTAAAACACTTTCCTATGATAAAACGGAGGCTCTGTTACAACAGATTGAGTAATCAGACATATAACACATCATTCATACACCTCATTCTATATATTATCATATCACATCAAATCACAAACACCACATTCACATCACAACATACATCACATTCATATCACAACACACAATACTGTAACTTCACACACACCACTTCACGTCACAACACACACCTCACCTCACGCTACACGTCACGCATAAATTAAATACCTATACCATTGTTATGGAAGAGCGGAGCCTTCTAACACAGGCATTATCTGCCTAAAAGGAGACTTCGAATACAAATTTGTAACTATTTGCTGATTTGTGACAATAAACAATTTTTTATTTATTTATTTTTATGTTCTGTTGGCTCATTCAGCAGTGACTCTGTTTCTCGGCTGTCCATGCTTGCATCAAAGTCATGCACCAATTGCTGTACATATTCAGTATCTGTAAACATTAAGTACCACTTTAGTAAACATCTATGCTATAACAGGGACAATACAGTGCTTGTATGCACTGTAAAGACTGTAAGGTAGCTTTTGCAAACATACAGCTAAGCAGTTGTGATGAATAAAACATTTACATCAAAATCGTTTAAGCAGTCGGTAGAACTGCAAGGGGGACTAAAATTCAGAACTTACGTCTCTGAGCCCTCTCGTATTGCTCCGATGTGTGCATGACAGAAAATTGTCACCCGTTAGGCTCGTCGGCTTTATTCACTTGAAAACTCATGGTTCGATTATTTCTTTGTATAAACACCACTTTATTCTTCTTCTTTGTTTAGGTGGCGACTGTAGCCAGAATCGTAATCACAGAACACTTCTTAATACCTGAGCACATTATTTATGAGTTAAGATGCGACTCGATCATAACTCTCTCTATACTTACTTTACTCTTTGATCATAACAAAACAGCAGAACTGTCATTATGACAGCGCTCACGGTGATATTTATTTAGGGCATGGTCGGCGTTATCGCAAGATGGCGCATGTCATGACGTCATCTATGACGGTTCACGGGACATCGTTATCGCGCTCACGCTATTTCGGTACGTGTTTTAGCGCGCTCAAATCGATTACAGCGTAACTCGGAATGCAGCCATGGAATGATTGGAAATTTGGGATGACATTGTCAAAAGTGACAGCATAATACAATCGTTAGACGAGATTTTTTATTCTGAATCATCTGATACATTATTGTTTTGTTTTGTATTAATTTGTGTGAGTGTACTGATTATAATATATATTTCATAAAGATATAATTATGTTAAAACCAAAAGCGTTGACTCAAGTGCTTAGCCAGGCAAACACAGGGGGAGTTGAAAACACATTGTGGGTGTACTCATAATATTTACACTATGTTTTAGTCCTATTTATTATACAGTCAATGGTAATGTTTAAATAAAACTATTTCAGGTTGTTAAATCATCAAGGAGCACTCTTGGCGTACTCGGGATATAATGACAAAGACGCAAGAGTTACAGCAGCAATCGCTAGCAATGTATGGTCAGCGTACGAAAAGCACGGAAGGAACGTTTTCAAAGAAGATAAATTGCATCTGATATTGGTTGACTGTTCGAATGGAAAAATTGCTATAACACAAGTTGCCAATCTGTTACTGTGCCTTTATGCTAAAGAAACTGTTGGATTTGGTATCCTAAAAGAAAAAATTAATGCTATAGCTCAATACCTAGAAGGGCCTTTAAAACAAGTTGCAAGTTCATAACGTTTTGAGATTATCTTGTATCAATTACTGCTTAAATGGTTTTGTATGTATAAATTTTATTAAAATATAAAATGGGTGGTTCTCACTATTCCTACCAGTAGGTATAGTCTGAATTTTCTTCACAGTATATTCTATTTATGAATTAATTAATGAAATGCACCGTCCCCAGCATGGTTTGACTAGACTCCATTACTCAAACAAACCCAAAGATTCACACTAGCCCCCGTTGCCTCATGTTACATGGAGCAACATAGACCATTGCATGTTAAGGAGTAGACTAATAATGGCCCCGATAATGATAGGTAAGACATGCCCTTGGGATATGGGAGGGATAAAGGGCATACCGAGTATGCACCCTATGGCAAGCAATGGAATTGTGGAGACGGGTATAAGGATGGGCCTTTTTACGACGTCGCCGCCAGGATCGTTCAGATGCTGCTTCAGCAAATATTGACTGGTGAATCTTTTGCAGTGTTAAACTGCTTTCTTGGCTCTTTTATTCTTTGTTCCAATGAGGTGTCAGCTGCAGCTGACAATGTTCAGGGCGCGGTCGGCCGGCGGCCCGCTCTTGGTTGATGTCCAGCTCAGAGTCTCAGAAGCGGTACAAGTCTGTTATGCTGTTTTGCCGTTTCCAAAGTCTTCATCTGGGGTCTCGCTACTCTCTGTTGCAGGTTTTTTTTTGGAACAACGAACGAAACTCCTAACGCGGCTACGGCAGGAGTCGACTGGTAGATTATTCATCACGCAAGGAAAAGGCGCGTTCATAATTCAGTAGAATCTCGACAACTCGAACCTTGTTAAGTTGTAAGGCTCAAATTTTGCCAATTTCATATTCTGGGAGTTATTTATTTATGCCTAAAGATGCGTTAAAATCGATCAGGCTAAGAATGTCCCTTTCCCGAAATGTCCCTTTCTCAAAATGTCCCTTCGCTACAACAGCTACAACTAGGTATGTGTTTAAATTGGAAATATTTAAATAACATAAGCCAAGTAATCAATTAAACTTTTAATCACATATAAACCAAAATGTTAAAGCCTTTTAAGCATGTTTGATTCCCAGAAGCGATCTAATGATATGCCTGCTCTTCACAATCGGCGGCGATCTAATCGTGTGATCGGCGCGATCATCGTGCGAGCATCCACATCCCGTAGGGTACCTATATATGTTCTGTGATCCACATGTTCGTCGTTGATTGTCTGTAGTTTTGTTGAACGGCAAGCATTCAAGATGGAAGTGGAGTACCTATATTTGCTGCTGCTACCATTTATTTAATTTCGGTACACAATCATTATCTAAATGTAAGAATTAACTGAACAAAAAGTTAAAAAAAAAAATTATTGCATTAGGTTAATTAGGTAGGTAGGTACTCGAAAAGTCATGTCCGTTTGCCCCGCACGGCCCCCCAGAATTTGCGTTTTGGGTGTGCACCAATGCAATGTACTCGCCTCTAGGAGTTTATGTACCGGTTTCTTTTTCAATGTACCCCTGTACTTTTGAAGAAATACCTATGCAAAAAAAGGGGGTTGTGCCAGCCAAACGTTTTCAGCTCGGCCCCCGTGTAACTTGAAAAATATATAGCGTATTAAAAAGTTTCTTAACTCAAGGAATGTACTCTATTAACACGTTAAATGTGCCGCAACAGACATTGTGAATTCGTAATAATAAATAATTTATAGATGTGGATAGGGGGTCGTGCTGGAAAAAACAATTATAAGAAAATATCTAAAAAAGACAAAACACCCTTATCCAAAAGCTATTAGAAAATAATTGATGTGCGGCAAGTAACATATGTACCGCTTTGGTTTCTCATACAACTTGCTAAATTTGAAAAATAAACCAATTTTAGTTTATTCAGCACGGGCCGCCCAATTTCGCAAGTATTCGCAAGTATTCGGAATAATTGGGAAATATTCAAAGGAATACTTCGATTTGAAGGAATACTACTAGTAAGAATGTAGTAGGTAACCTACTTTTTATTACCTATTAAGAATTAAATTATTGCCAGTAGGTACCTAGTTACGAATGTATGCGTACTTGCGTAGGTCGCTTGATGAGACTCGACTCGCCGAATATATTACGCCGTGCTGTTACTTGAATTAACGCCATCTAGCGGGCAATGGTAGAATTGTAAATGGACACCTGCTCTCGTTAGTCGCTCGGCGACGCCAGCGCTCGCCTGGCATTGGCTTGATAGTAAAGTGGCACACCACCGAGCTTCGCAGCCATTCATTCATAGTCAACGAAGTATTAGCGCTCCTGTACACGTTTTTATGGCGAATCCAGTGCCGGACAAGTGGGGGTTCAAGGACAAAAATGCAGTGCGCCGAGCGCCGACTATTCTATTGTTGTCGCAAGAATCCGCAAGATGGTGCCACAGAAGCGTAGCATTAACTAGCGTGATTAGTCGTGTTAATGCGACGCTTTCTGCTGCTGCAGTGACCAAGGTTTGCTGATTAGCTTATGAATGGTGGAAGATTGATTCGTGGGTATTAATGAATGCACTATCACCAATGCGGGACATAATATATGTAATTTGCAATGAGAACTGCGCCCCCATCTAGCGGTCAATAGTCGCATTTAAAAGATAATCCAATAAGTACCCGAAGTTGGTCGGCGCGCGGTGCCAGCAGCGAGCCGGCCGCGGCGTTCACTTGCACTTGCACACGTGATCTAAGAAGCTCGAGATTATTCGATGCCTACGTAGTAGCGCGAATATTTCCGCGTAAGTAGTTATCTACTAGCGGGAATAATTCCCTGTAAGTAGTTATCTACCAGTGACTCGGTACTTATTGTTTTATTTTTGTATGGTTGAGTTTAAAATGTCTATTTTGTGCGGATATTAGTGCCGATTCTCTTGTACATGGAGGGGCGCTAGGACGGGGCAGCTTCAACGTGTTCTTTATGGTTTTTTTTTGGTACCTACATGTAGTGGTTTAGGGGTTTATGGGTTTTATAAAGGGGGGCCAAATTTTCATAATTTTTGCGATAGGACACACCGTTTTCGAGATATAAGCAAAAGAAAAAAAATGTACTGTATTTTATATCTCGAAAACGGTGTGTTTTTGCACTTGAAGTCAAACCTTGACTTCTTTCTTGATACTTTACTTTAAACTATTTTTTATAAACTCAGTAATCTACCTATGTATTTAAATCTCTACCACTTTCACACCTAAACCGCATACAAAAACTTATTACGTAAGTACTTATCTAAGTAGATGTAAAGAAATATTCGGAAGTATTGCGAAGTTTTCAAATCGAATATTACTCGGAGTCATGAATGAACGCAACATACTCGTACGACAACAACACACACGACGTAATGTTAGCTTGACTATTGACCGCTAGATGGCGTTAATTAACGGCATCTAGCGGTCAATAGTCAAACTTTAATAGATAGACTTGCGTGACCGCACATGTACTTAGCTCGGGGAATAATTGCGAATACTACTCAAAACTTGCCAATACTTCCGAATACTTCCGAAGGGAATACTTCGGAATATTACTCTCCGGCAACGCTAATTTATTTATTTATTTATTTATTTATTTAGTTCAGACACAGAGATCCATATTTATGTTAGTAGGTATACTTATACAACTATGTTAGTAACCAACGATAGTACTATGACAAACATACAAAAGGCCACAAACACTTAAACAAAAATATTGAAGTAGGGGTCCTGTACTTATCGAAAATCAAATTGTAAAAACTAAATTAAAAATTATTAAAAATTAATTCAATGTTATTATAAATTAAATAAATCAATAAAATTACATAATTAAATAAATAAATTAAAATTGTAAACTAAATTTAAAAAATATTAAAGTTCATTCCAATTAATGTCAATCTTAAAAATTAAATATTATTAAAAATTAAATATTATTAAAAATTAAATAAACAAATATTACAAATTGGAATGGAAATTAAATTTAAATTACTAACTTAACAAAGGACCTCCAGAGCGGGGATGAGACCCTGTCAGCTAAAGTGTTCAGGATTTTGTTGCGGCCGCCACGCAACCTGCAGATCAGGGACACCGTCTTCTTGCGAATGATGGCATGAAAGCCATCAGTGCGAAACAGCGCAAACATCCCCGATGCACTACAGAAACGTGGCAGCCCCAACATCATCCTGAAGATATTATTATACTGGATGCGCAGGGCATCCAGCGATCTTTTGGTGTGCCGAACCCACAGACTTCCCGTATAAAAGCTCTAACAATATGCCTTAAATAGCGTAATCTTGACTTGTTCAGAGCAACGGGAGAATCTGCGGACCAGCATGTTACCTCTGACCGCTAGTGCCCTACGCTCCCTCTCAATGTCTACATCGTCCTCAAGGCCGTCGGTAAGGAAATGTCCCAGGTATTTAAATTTCGTAACACGATTTACGCTCATGCCATTTATGGTAACGCTGTGAGAAAGATTGGGACACCCACCGGCGGCCCTAAAGACCATGTATTCAGACTTCTGTACATTGTATACCAGGCCATGTACCTCTGCATAGGCCTCACATACTTTTAACAGCTCTCCAAGACCCCCCACCGTCGGGCTCAGCAGCACCATGTCGTCCGCATAGCTTATGTTGTTGATACGAACGCCATCTATCGAGCAACCGACGCGCTTGCTACTGAGCTCGACGATGAGGTCGTTTACATACAGGTTGAAGAGCTTGGGAGAAGTCAGCCCTCCCTGCCTCACCCCACTCTCCAACCTATACGCTTCAGAGAGTGTATTATCCCACCTTACAAAATTGGTTTGGTTTCCATACCAATACTTCAGCATGTTGAGCACAGCCACCGGTATACCCCTGTCCCTCAACTTTTTCCAAAGCACGTCATACGACACGAGGTCAAAAGCTTTGGAGAGGTCAAGGAAACAGGCATATACCGGCGTCCTACGGTCAGTATAGTACCGGACGGTATGCTTGAGACCAACGATTGCGCTTTCAGTGGACAGCCCGGGCTGAAATCCGAACTGAGCGTCGTGTAGATTGATATAATTATCCAAGCTGGAATCAAGCAAACCGTCCAGCACCTTAGCAATCACAGTGGCTAGAGATATGGGGCGATAGTTCCCCTTATCCGAGATGTCACCAGTCCTGTTCTTCACAATAGGCACTATGATGGTTTTAATTAAATCTTGTGGTAAATAGGAGTGATTCATGCACATTGTGAAGAACATGGCTAGGACTCTCGGCAGGTGAACCCCAGCGTGCCGCAAGTGCTCAACACTAAGCCCATCATGACCTGGGGACTTACCACCAGTCATTTTCCTTAAAACGATGCTTACCTGCCTAGCTGTGAAACATACAAACGACTCATCCCCCTCACATCCGGCCTCTGAAATAGTAGACAACGCTGAAGGTCCCAGCGGGGAGCGCACCTTAAAATGCTCTCTGAACATATTTGCAACATGTACCGGTTCGCTTTTCCCATCCACACTCACCGGGAGGCCAGGCCTAATATCATACTTTCCAGTAGCCTTCCAGAATTTGGCGAAATCTTTTGCCGACCTGTGTTCAGCTAAAATGTCCATTCTAAGTTGGTCCTGATTGTTTTGGCACCACTTCAAATGACGTTTGAAAATTTTACGTGACTCAAGCATTTCGTCACAAATGATGCCAGTAATAGTAGTCTATGGATGCCAGCAGAAGGCCGCTTGCATGCTACCCACAATTTGAAATTAGACCTGGCCGACCGATGAGCCTCACGAACATGTTTATTCCAGCCACATAAGTGCCTGCTCTTATTTTGTTTACTGCCACGCTTCCCACTGGACCCAACAGCGGCGTCACATAGGATTCGCACAACATTCTCATACAATTTGTCCAGCATAATTTTGTGGTCTTCCAAGCTGCAAGACCCATGACTACATTCCGTGATATCACTAGGAAAATCAACGTCGCGAAGTCCATTGTTACATAATTTATGATACATATTGACTTGAGATTTATCTCTCACACCCCAAATAACTGAGCTACACCTCAAGTCACTTGTCACCAGTTTAGGCCTTACAACACTAATATCACATTTAATAAGTAAAGGTAAGTGATCAGATATGAAAACATCCTCTATAACTTGAACCTCGAGTATAGTTTGCCAGGCCGACAATGACACCACACAATGGTCCAGCCATCGCCTGCACCCATGAGCCTCGCTAACAAAGGTATAAGTGTTATCCTGTGAACCCAATTTTTCTAAGTCTGCACAAGTCCAAGATTGATCCGAGCAAAAATTAATCAGTTCGTTATAAAATAATTCATGAGGGTGAGCATTAAAATCACCTAAAATAAATAAATTCTCAACGTCCTCACTAGCTGCTATTGCACTTATCTCACCCAGGACCTCAGCCATAATTTGTAAGTTGTCTGGCGAGTCAGTCGGCATGTACACAGAGAAAACAATAATTGTGCGACCGTCAACAACAGCCCGTATACCTATACGCCAAAGCACGCTAAGCACGGCCCTCTATAGTTACCTATATCTTTTTAAATATGACATGTTTGTTTACAAAATTCGATTTCCTGAATTACGTATAGGAGTACATTCATTCCAATAAATTGCGATTCTGCTGTATTAGTACTTTAAACGATAAATTGAATTTAAAATATCATACAATTACAACTTATGGGGTGACCATGATACAGGATTTTGACGTCAGTGTGATACGTAGTTTGCACGTTGCGATGTAGATGGCGCCACATAACTTATAACTTACCTGTTTATTTTAACAATCCATTTCCGTGCTTGAAATAGAATTCACTGCACAACCACACGTAGAAAATGCGTGAATACTGAAATTATTGGAGTCGGTGAACTAATAGGGACCGCACACGAGTCTTAACGGTTATAATTCCTTTATAAGATGTCATCGCTAATATTAAACGAAGAAGAAAAAAAATATATAAAAAGTAATGTTTATTTCATTGTAGTCACATAATTTAAGAATTAATATTGGTAAGTATAGTATATTATGTACAGTAGGCTGCATCAATTGGGTACCCCAGTTGTATTAAAATTAACTTTGCTACAACTTTGCAATTCAAACAATACATCCTAAAGAATAATACAAAAAGTGTTTCTTATGACCGGACGAGATTCGAACCATCGAATCATCAAATCATTGGTTACATATACAATGATAACCGCGAGCTCTTACCAACTAAGCCAGTTAGGTAGTTAATAACTCAATGAATTATCAATCTACTTGGCGTTATAACTCTGTCTCTGTCTATGAAATCGTAGTGAATGAATAGTTTGTTATTAGAGGGTAGTTATGCAGTATATTTTACTAACCTATAGTGAAGTTACCGTCTGACGAATCTAGTTTTGATTCACCTTTCGCATTTGTCTAGGAACCCGTTTGTCTCAGTTGGCAAAATACGTCTAAGGTAACTGTAAATTATCAAATCAAATTATTGTAAAATATAAATCTTTGTAGTTTTGTCACATAATATCAATATTAAATATTATTAAATGATTGTTAACCCGTCGCACGCCAATTAGCAGACGCAACAGATTTTTTATTGTTATCTACACACCTGGGTGTCAATCGACGTTTAAAGAGTTACAGTGTTTTATTTTTCTTGTTTTAAAATTAAATAAAAAAAAAACAAATGGGTACTTAAAATACAAGACTTTATAGTAAAAAGAAATACATAATGTATGATAAAAAACACAATTCGTGCCTAAGATTTGAACCTCCAATCTTACGCACGGCGAGCGGTCTTGAAACCTCTGATCTATTTAGACGTTGAATAACTCTTCGTAAATGTCAAATATTAGAAGTATTAACGTTTTATTGAATAAGACAATAATAAAAACAGATTTAGTTAAAAATAAATACTAGCATAAACTTATTTATTCACAAAAACAATACATTAATTTATAATAAAATGTTTTTGAAAATACAAAAACCAACTTCGGCCTATCACGGATTTGAACCCACATGTCTTTTGAGGGGTACCCAATTGATGCAGCCCACTCTACCTAATATATGGAATCATGGTCACCCCATCAGTTATAATGTATGATATTTTAGATTCAATTTATCCTTTAAAGTACTAATACAGCAGAATCGCAATTCATTTGAATCTAAAATATCATACATTATAACTTATAATGTATGATATTTTAGATTCAATTTATCTTTTAAAGTACTAATACAGCCTTAAAGCATTTTAAATGCTCTAAGAATACAGCAGAATCGCAATTCATCTGGAATGAATGTACTCCTATACGTAATTCAGGAAGTCGAATTTAGTAAACAAATATGTCATTTTAAAAAGATATAGGCAACTATAGAGGGCCGTGCTGAATAGACCAAAATTGGTTTATTTTTCAAATTTAGCAAGTTGTATGAGAAACCAAAGCGGTACATATGTTACTTGCCGCACATCAATTATTTTCTAATAGTTTTTGGATAAGGGTGTTTTGTCTTTTTTAGATATTTTCTTATAATTGTTTTTTCCAGCACGACCCCCTATCCACATCTATAAATTATTTATTATTACGAATTCACAATGTCTGTTGCGGCACATTTAACGTGTTAATAGAGTACATTCCTTGAGTTTAAGAAACTTTTTAATACGCTATATATTTTTCAAGTTACACGGGGGCCGAGCTGAAAACGTTTGGCTGGCACGACCCCCTTTTTTTGCATATTTCTTCAAAAGTACAGAGGTACCTACATTGAAAAAGATACTTCTAGAGGCGAGTACATTGCATTGGTGCACACCCAAAACGCAAGTTCTGGGGGGCCGTGCGGGGCAAACGGACATGAAAAGTCGAGACGGCTCACGCAAGTATTCACAGGTTCGTTGTCCTCCGGTGAATGAATGTCGACGATCGTGTGAGCACGTGCACGCAACTAAGTAACCGAAATTGGTATATTCCCGATGTCCACCACCTGTTTGGCCACCACTGGGGGACAACGAAACAACTTTTAAAAATAATTCCCGCTGTCCACCACTTCATGGTTAAAATAGGTCGAATCTTCCAAAATCGAATCGGGGCACCCCGACCAACCCCGACTACATAGTCTTTTGGCTGTTACCTCTAGAGTGTATACAGTGTGAGTCTGCTTGTGCAAAAATCTATGGATGTGGTGCAGACCATCAAACGGAACAACTTTTTCCCGGGGACCAACATCATAATCGTAAAAAAAAACAGACATCCCATACATTTGGTCAAGTAGGTATTGAAATTTTGTAAGTGACGACTGTTTTTTTTTCCACGATTACGATGTTGGTCCCCGGGAAAAAGTTGTTCCGTTTGATGGTCTACACCACATCCTTAAGTTTGTGCACATTATGAAGACTCACACTGTATATTATAAAAACCGGAGGCGTGAAGGGAGAGCAACCCACGCCCGCTGTAACAAAGCGTAGGCACCCGTGCGAGCCGTAGCGGCTGAGGCTGGTCGCCGGAGGCGACGAACAATCCGAAACTGCGGAGGTGAGCATGGGTGCCTATACTTTGTTACGTAAGGGCGAAGGGGTTGCACTTCCCGCAGCGCCGGAGATGATGCAGAAGCAACTTTAAAGTGTTTTGAAGTTAGGTCTGTCCCCCAGTGGTGGACAACGGGAATAATTTTTAAAAGTTGTTTCGCTGTCCGCTAGTGGTGGACAACTGGTGGTTTACATCGGGAATAAATTCCCTTTGATGCGTGCCCGAAAAACCAAAGTCACGGATCGCCGCGATCACAGAACACTATTACTCTTAGCGGAGGCCGCGATCACTAGACGACTTAGAGCATTTAACCTATAAATGCTCTAAGCTCGTAGTCTAAGCTAGACGATGATCGGCGACTACCTTAGAGCATGTTAAATGCTCTAAAGCGACTACAGACGACTGAAGCCCTAAGCCTTCCACACAATCGTGCTCGCGCTTAGAGCATTTTAAATGCTCTAAGTGCTCGCGGCGCGGGTAATCGACTAATCGTCTATGATCGCCGATTGTGTAAAGGAGCTATAGATTTTGTTGTAAAACGTGCCTTGTTTTACAACAAAATCTAATTATGTATACTGTATGTAATAGGCAGTATGTGTAATGATGTCAGCCAGTGTACATAAAAAGAAAACCTTTCCTAGCTAGTGACAATGAGTGACACTGACACTGACATTTTAATATTTTTGACGTTTTCAAGTTGGCACTTCTGTAAATTCTGTTGTAAAATTTGTTGTCAAATTGCCGCAAGCAAAGTTTGTGTGTAACATAATTTTTATTGTTTTGCTCTAAGATTTTTGCCCAAATATTCCGCGATAAGGCTGTACAATGAATTTATCCGACGATAATACATTTGGAAATGGGCTTCTATATGTGGGATTTAATCAAGATCAAGGTAATGGGGCTGATCTAGTTGTTCATTTGCTTGGGTTTCATGTACAAATCAGTTTACATTTTTGTTTTGCAATCTTCAGGTTGTTTTGCTTGCGGAACGGAGAATGGATTTCGGGTGTTTAATAGCGACCCACTTAAAGAAAAGGAGCGACAGAATTTCGCTGAAGGCGGTCTATCTTACGTAGAGATGTTATTCAGATGCAATTACATGGCCTTAGTAGGCGGTGGTAAAACCCCCGTGTATCCCCCGAACAGAGTTATAATATGGGACGATTTGAAAAAAGATTCTGCAATTTCACTTGATTTCAATAGCCCTGTTAAGGCTGTGAAACTTCGACGAGACCGCATTGTTGTTGTTTTAGGTAAAGTTTACAGTATATTTGTTTATTGTTAAGTTAGTGTAATCAGCAGTTTTTTTGTAATTCAAGTATCATTGGCATATTTGTGTAAATTGAGTAAAATTCTTCACTTTGGAAAGCAAAAGTAATAATATCTAAAAATAAGTCTTGTGAGTGTGAAACAAAAAACATGGTTAAGTATTTGTAAGTATAAATCAAGGTTATTGTTAATTTAAATAACTGAAGATATTACTTACCTTCAAATATTGTTGTTGTTTAGTAGACATGTATGCTTAACTGTAATTATAACTTTTTGCAGAGAACTTGATCAAAGTGTACACATTTACGGCTCAGCCGCAGATGCTGCATGTGTTTGAGACTTGTCAGAACTCCAGAGGGCTGTGTGTTGTGTGCCCCAACAGTAATAATGCCCTGCTTGCATATCCCAGCCGTAAAACAGGACATGTTCAGGTAAATTTGGATACTTTATTAATTATTTAATTAAATTATTACTGGACTACTTAATTTCTAATTATAATAATCATAGTCTATCTTTGCTTTATCCGAGTTTATA
Source organism: Cosmia trapezina (assembly GCA_905163495.3). Classification (NCBI taxonomy): domain Eukaryota; kingdom Metazoa; phylum Arthropoda; class Insecta; order Lepidoptera; family Noctuidae; genus Cosmia; species Cosmia trapezina. The sequence continues at coordinate 12,705,630 of LR991030.1, forward strand.
AATGTAAGTGTCTGTAGTTTCAAGTTCATAAGTTTTCCTTATTTATTTTGTGTTGTCTTTTTTAAAATGTATTGTGCACAATATTTATAATTGTTTCCTGTTATACCTTCAATAGGTACCTACTGTAATAGTTTTTCAAATATATTTTCATTTATTTGTTACAAAACTTTGCCCCTTTTTAATTAATAATAAATATTGTATGAAAAGCATATTGTATGAATAGTAAATTTATTATTGGATAAAGTGAATCAAAAAAATAGGTATGTATTTCTTTGATTTTCTTTATCCAATAATAAATTTACTCTTCTTTGTCTTGAATACTTATTATGAAAGTGCAATGAAAAGGCTATTATTTAGTTAACAACATGTTTTTTTCTAAACAGTTGGTAGAATTAAGCAGTCATGCAGGCCCGAGTACAGCACCAGAAGGGCACTTGATAGCTGCCCATGAGGCTCCACTCAGTTGCCTGGCACTAAACGTAGGAGGCACCAGGCTGGCTACGGCCTCTACTAAAGGTACACTTATCAGAGTGTTTGATACAGCCACTGGACAGAAACTTGCTGAACTCAGGAGAGGTGCACATCAGGTAAGATAAAGCTTTTCTCACAATACTAAACCTCATAAATGAATTTGAAAAAGGTGACCTTTAAAAGCTGTTGCAAACTTGCATGATGATGTATCTGTGAAGTTTTTAGAAAGTCTTTTCCTTTTCGCTTGTTTACAGGCTACAATTTACTGCATAAACTTTAATCACTCAAGCACCAACTTGTGTGTCACATCAGACCATGGGACAGTTCACGTGTTTAGTCTCGAAGATGAAAAATTAAACAAACAATCCAGTTTGGCGACAGTAAATTTCTTGCCGAAATATTTTTCAAGCAATTGGAGTTTTTGCAAATTCACCATCCCAAATGGCCCCCCATGCATCTGTGCATTTGGGGTTGATAAAAGTTCCATTATTGGTGAGTACTATATGGTAGTAAAGATTATGTACTTATTATGACTCATACTTAAAAATTATTTCATATAATCTGTTTACCTTAAATGTGACTATGTGACTAAACATGATAACTAATCTTACTTTTTGTTGCAGTTATCTGTGCTGATGGATCTTATTACAAATACAAGTTTAATGAAAAGGGGGAATGTACAAGAGATGTATATGCCCAATTCCTGGAGACATCTGAAGACAGATAAACTTATGGAACCTCAGAGAGGATGAGATTATAACAAACTGTCACCTGAAAGTGAGTGTATTTAAGTGAGGTTGTCTCCTGTGAGCTCATATTCGCGATATTTGTTAAATAATTCGTGTGATTTATTAGTGATATATACAACCAGAAATTTATAGAAATATAATAATATTCAACATAGATGTAAAGATCATATTATTCATATATTTATAAATAAAATTTAACTTACCTATATTTCCAAGTGTCACATTGGCTTTAGCCATGCAATTTAGATGCAAAAATATTGCACATATCATTTAGGCACCGAGTTCCATTACGTATGTACCTATTTCATCTAGATTTGGAGGCAGGGTCATTTATAAACAAGTAGCAATTAGCAGCATTGGGCGTGTGGCTGACACTGGCTTGGCCACCATCAGGGATTTTACTTTTGATAACACAAAGATTTAGTCGTTAATTAGTCGAAATTTGTCGCCAAATATCAGAATTTGTCGGTCACTGGTTCAAAAGTTTTAAGGGTTCATAGGTGGCCGATCTGGAGAGCGTCTCCCCAGCTTGGCCACATTTATATCTCAAAAACTAGGCCACCTAGCGAAGATCTGTTTTCTCCCAAATTTAGTCGCTAATTAGTCGCAAGTTTTCGCCAAGACACAGATTTAGTCGGGTCTTAGTTTAGAAGATATAATGAGTTCAATTTTTAAGTATAGACCAAGAGCTAGATCAAAGATTTTATCATAAACTCTTCAATCTAGCTCTTGAACTATACTTAAAAATAGTATAGACCAAGAGCTAGATCAAAGATTTTATCATAAACTCTTCAATCTAGCTCTTGAACTATACTTAAAAATTGAACTCATTATATCTTCTAAACTAAGACCCGACTAAATCTGTGACTTGGCGAAAACTTGCGACTAATTAGCGACTAAATTTGGGAGAAAACAGATCTTCGCTAGGTGGCCTAGTTTTTGAGATATAAATGTGGCCAAGCTGGGGACGCTCTCCAGATCGGCCACCTATGAACCCTTATAACTTTTGAACCAGTGACCGAGAAATTCTGATATTTGGCGGCAAATTCCGACTAATTAGCGACAAATTTTTTGTGTTATCAAAATTAAAATCCCTGATGGTGGCCATGCCAGTTTCAGTCACACGCATTGGGCTACATTACACAATTCTTTCCATAACCAACAAAACCACATTAAGAATCGAAAAACAAAAATTGTAGTTTGGACTTAGATTCTAGGGTTCTTAAAACATACAAAAGATTAGACAAGTTGTTTAGGACAAGAATTGTGTGATTTCCTACAAAAGCTGTGAAAAAAGGGTTCAAGCAATATGTGAGGTATTTTTATGTTCTAATATCATTAATGTAGCCCCTTTTAATTAGTCCTTCCTGGGTGGCACGTAGACTCGGAGTAGACACTGTACAACAAGTACAATATTGCTCATAACACGCGAATGACTTATTGAGAAGCAATGAATCACGCACGCAAACATTCACATAATTTACTGCACACAGTAAAAAAATATCATTAGTTAATTACAAGGTAACATTCATTCCATGTAAGCTTGCTGTAAAAGTCTTATTATATTTTGTGTTCTAATAAATAAAAATACGATATACATTTTGTAAATTTATAAGACTATGCAAAAAAGTTTAAATATGTAGCTAAAAATCATTATAAACTTTATAGTTACTTTATATTACCATGAAATGTACCTATGTTTTTAAAATGAATGTTTATTGCGATGTTGATGTGTTCTTAAGATGTTAGGGAATTAATAATAACAAACTACTAAAATGCATTCAATTGATGTTTTAAGTTTGGAAGGAATGTTGTGACTAGCTTTTCATCTTTGAAACCTGTGTCAACTCATTCGATTTGAGAATTATTTTGAGTAATTGAATTTGTTAAAATTGAAGACTGGATCTTTGATCAATATTAATTTGTTAGTTACTATGTTAGTAACTATAATTGTCGCAAAATTGCGCACTTTATAGAATTAAAGTTAAGTGAGTACTTCTTTATTGAGATATTGTTGTTACAATATCATTTCATTATATTTTTTTACAAAGGTATCAACATTGTCAATATGAATGAAAAAATAATATATTGTATGATTTTAGTGTCTTTTTTATGTGAAATGAAATGAAGACACAATATTGCGATTGTGTAATTTTAATGATCAAGTATTGCTACTCTTTCTTGTGGTAAAAAAAAAATGTAAAACATAAAACTATGTGATTTAAGTAGGTAGATTGATCAAGTGGTGCAAGTAAGACCAACCAAAGAATGTTAAACATACTTTTGTACAAGATTGCCTACATGGATATATTGGATAATAAATAACCTCAAGGGACAAGATTATTTGACGATTTATTTGTTGCATACAATTTTTATTAGTATGATTTCGGTATTCTATGTACTGCTAGTGCTACTTCTTCTACCGTGCCTTTCCCTAATTGTTTACATGAACTTTATACTCGGTATAATAAGTAGGTACCTATTATGCCAAAGTTATATGTATTTTGTATTTTTGTTTCTTAGTTTTGTGATCTCTGCGAAGAATTTTATGACTCTTCGTGATGACTTCCAAATGGATATATTAATTCTTTCAGTGTACCTACTCTATCATTTATTACAGAAATTATTTTTTTTAGTCGGTAGCACGACCAGTTCGGCGACGCTGTATATTATTATGTAGATAAGTGACGAGGCTCACAATACATTGCTTTAAAATACTGATTTAAATTGTTGTTATTAGTGTTCAATACGAAAATTGTTAAATTAACTAAGATTCATTTATTTGTGTAAGTAATCTAATTTCAAGTGCTCGACTTTGGAACATTTCGTTCAGACTTACTTTCGCTGTTTCTGTGTACGACACTCGGTGATTAGCAGCTGTAGATTATATTTTTTTAAGAATCATATTTTTTTTGTGATGTTTGTTAACCATGCAATGTCCTTTAGTTGTAATCAAGTAATTTTTTAAATAAATTAAGTATATTTTTCTATATGTCTATTATTTTTACGTAGGTATTCATACCGGGGACTCGTGGCTAAGTAATAACAGCCGCACAGGTCGATCCATCAGGTTAAGCTACGCCTGCCGGGGTTGGTCCGTGGATGGGTGACCATCTTTACATAACGTGCCTCGGAAAGTCGTATTGTTTCTGGAGTAAGGTCCAAAATCGCTTAAAGTAATTAAGGATCAGAGCTCGAGCAACTGTACCTGCGATCATAGTATCGCACAAACCTATAGACATTTTTCGCGCGCTGAAGCTATATTTTGTTACTCTCTGCCAGTCTTATTTTTCTATGTACTTCGTCATTGGTGTAATTGTTGAGAATCATAAAGGTACTTTGATTCTCGGCGGGGCACGTGCCACTCGATAATAAGCTTTAAGATAATACTATAAAAGCTAACGAACCTTGCGAACAAGTGCCGCGTTTTTGCAACATTTTTAATAATAGGTACTTCATAGAAGGAAAAAAAAATTAAGACATATTACATTAAAGTGAAACAACTCTAGATAGACTACTCATAAATACAATAAAAGTATAAAAAGGTATAAGTATACCATGTTTTATTTTTCTTTCCGGACATCCCTAGTACTCGGCTAAGCGGTGTAGGTATGTTACGGACGAGAAACGACACAAAGGAATAACAACTCTCAAGTATACAGGGTGAAATTGAATAGATGCGACAAAATTTAAGGGGGTGTTCTACGCATCAATATGAACAACTTTTACTATGGGCACAGAATAAATAATAGTACTAACGTACAGAAGTTGCACTCCTTTGATCTTGAAGAAAGCCGCTTTTATAATAGCCTACAAAATCATATTCCACCCACGCGCAAGCTAAATTGCACTTAATCGCCGCGCTTGAGAGTTGTTATTACTTTGTGTGCTTTCTCGACCGTAACATGAGTACTAGGGCTGTTCTGTTGTCTTTTATTATTGTATATACCGGATGACTTTTTTTACCGTCTCGAAAAAAATGGGTATATTAGGTGAACGGAGCGGTGTGCGGATGGCATAGCTGTTTTTTTTTTCCATCAAAAGTTCTAATCATATGCAGGCTGCATATGATTTGAATTTTGATAGTTTTTAAACGATTTATTATTATTTTTCAAAATTTCTGTTTTTAAGGTACAAAAACCGGTCAAGAGCGAGTCGGACTCGCGCACCGAGGGTTCCGTTCCGATTTCTGAAAAAGTGTGCTACTTAGAGACATCGTTTTATTTTTCCTGTAATCTTTACATAAACTTCTATCACATAGAATAATTTCAGATTTTTCGCTTTGCAAACTTCGGAGATAAGGGGGGGAACGGTATTTTTTTTACATTTTACATCAAAAGTCAAAAACTATGTGGCCTAAAAAAAAATAAAAAATAGTTTGAGAATGTGCAAACAGCGCTCTTTCATATGATACCCCACATGCCATAGTAGCCCCACTTTAAATTTTTAAGACCCCCTTTCAGTGCCAGTTGCAAAAAAAATATAATTATTTTTATTTCATTGTTATTTGCAAAATAGTTGGGTCAACGTCATCTAAAACTATTCTAAATTTCAAGTTGATAGCATTAGTAGTTCTTGAGATATCCAGCTGTGACAGACAGACAGACAGACTGAGTCACACCATAGGCGTTCCTTTTTTACCATTTTGGTACGGAACCCTAAAAATGAAAAGTTTACATCGAATTTGTAGTATTTATTGGTACTTTGATAATTTTTTCTGTCTAAGCTATTAAAAAAAAAAAACTAGGTATGCCATAGGCTTCTCAAATCAAATCAAACATTTTGATTTGATTTGATAGGCTTCTACTCTGTTCACCTAATACACCCAATTTTTTTCGAGACGTTAAAAAAAGTCATCCGGTATATATGAGTTGTATCAGATAAGACATTACATCAAAGTGAAACAACTCTAGATAGACTGTATTTAGAGTTGTTTCACTTTGATCTAAAGTCATATAATTTTTTTCCATTCTCTGAAGTTCCTAAGTATTATTAAATTTTAACGTAGCAAAAATCCTAAATCTAACAAATAATTTTAATAAATTAAACTTTGAGTTCTTCTGTTTACTAAAACATCCGTCCACACAACAACTGCTAGTATTACGTTTTAATTTTGATGTCATAAGTAGTCATAACGAAGGGTGCACAAAAAACAAAAATAAAATAATAATAAATACGACGGGTTCGGTCAGAGCCTCAGAGGCGCAGCGCGGGCAGCGGTGCGTGGCGGGATTGCGTCGCGTCGTACGTGACTCGCTGAGCGCGTATAGACCCCGACTGACTAGCAACCCTTAGCAGTGTTGCCGTTAGGACCATCTAGTTTTTGGCTACATCGAAGAAAAAAGTTGCCAGTTTTGTAATAAATTACTTTCGAAATTCGGCTAAAAGTGGCTAAAGTATTTTTGGCTTACTTTATCCTATTAACATTGTTAATATAATTTTAATATAGTTACTATAGGGATGGGGATAAGTGGATTGAATAAAACAATATTTAATAGTGTTGTTAAAAAAATATTAAAAAATAGTTACAAGTTTTTAACTAAAAGCATTAAAATTAATTACTGTTTTTTTAGTAAAAACAATAAAAACCTGTTAGAAAGTTTCCAATGTCATCTGGAAATTCTGGAATCTCTTCGTTAATGGACGATGTTAAGGATAGTATTTCAGTTGTTTTGTTGCTTTGACCGTTTTTGTGACCTTGGTTAAAAATTCAGGTGGCAAAACAGTAATAAAAGTAAGTATGTAGTAATAATCTAAAAAGTAGCCAGAAATAGCTAGATTCATTTTGGTGGCTAAAAGAGATTATTTATTGGCTAAAATCGTCGAAAATCCGCTAGATCTAGCCACAAAGTGGCTAAAACGGCAACACTGACCCTTAGTTGCCGCGCGCTGTAGGTACTTATCTCGAGCGGAATGTACCAGTGCAAGAGGCCTGCTATGGGACCAAACCTGAAATCGCGAAAAAAAAATCAGCTGTTCAGTACATTTAATGTTCGCATAATTCGTCAAAATGTACTGAACAGCTGATTTTTTTTTCGCGATTTCAGGCTTGGTCCCATAGTAAAAGTTGTTCATATTGATGCGTAGAACACCCCCTTAAATTTTGTCGCATCTATTCAATTTCACCCTGTAGATTAAACAGTATATTAATGGTACTGGATATTTATTTATTTATTTACTCTCAATAAGTGCTGCGCGTCCCGGGAAGTGATTGTAGGCGGCTATATAAAAGCGGCTTTCTTCAAGATCAAAGGAGTGCAACTTCTGTACGTTAGTAGGTAGGTAGGTAGGTTATTCTGTGGTACCGGGGACTGTAATTTTCACTTTAACGGGTAGATTATTTGGTAATTCACATAAAATCAAAGAAGTTTTGACTTAACTAACCTTTAGTTTAGGCAATATTTCTTTGATTTAGAAAATAAAATTAAGTACCGTAAGGGCGGGTTACTTTAACTCTAGGGCATAACTTTGGCCCAAATCGAAATAGGTGTTTATTGTCAATAAATCCATACAAAGTTCCGCAAGTACGCGTCTATTAGTTACCGAAGGACATACGATGTTCGGTTGTATGGTCGCGACACTTAAGGCAGTTTAAACAGTTGTCTCGATTTGAGACAAAGTTATGCCTAGAGTCAAAGTAATCCGCCCTTATGGTACCTATAGTAATCTCTATCTAATATAGATTTATTAGTTATCTTTTCAATACATCTATGAAGGTATCTCTTGGTATTCTTATGTTGGCCACACTGCGCATTTTCTTCTTTCCATCAGCTTGCTGTTTCAACAGCTTCTTTTTACGAGTGACGTCGCCACCGTACTGAAATAATACACGAACAAAAATAAATGAAGTTCTATCGTGATGGGCAACTTGCATTTTCAATCCGTTGGTACGGCCGGTAAAGAAATTCGTACGCACTTTCTACTTAGTTCTTAAATTAATTTAGTCTTTTACATGGCATTAAGCTTACCAATTTAGCTGTAACATCCTTTCTGTATGCTTTGAGAGTTTCTCTAGCGAAAACTTTTCCCCCAACAACGGCTTGAATGGCGACCTAAATTAAAAAAAATATTTTCATGAATGAAAAAGTATTCTTCAAAAAGCAACGAAAAATTTCACTATTTTCTAAATTATTGATTAAAGATAGGTATGAGACATTATACACAAAAAATCGATTATTAATTAATCGATTATTTTGCCTAGTAATAAAATCGATTAAAAAATAATCGATTTTTGTAATAAAAATAATCGATTTTGTTAAAAAAATCGATTTTTTCCTTATTGATTTAGGCGAAATCGCCCGAATAGCCCGCGAAAGTCAAATTTTCTTACGTTTTTTGCAATTTCCAAGTCAGTATTAGGTTCTATGATGATCAAAATACGATTCGTGACCATAAAAAGTATCCATTTACAATATTATAATCAATAAATTCATCAATACAACTCTATAAGACCCAAGTAATCATATCGAAATCCTCAAATGTCAATATTTCATGAAATAGTCATTCTATTTCATGAAATATTGACATTTGAGGAATAAACTAACTAATCAAGGTAAAGTTCATACATTGTTCCTAACAAATTACTAGGGCGTAAAGTGGCAAAAACATTTTTTTCTTTTCTCATTTCGCTGGAAAAAATGTACATAAGTAAATAAATTAATTAAAAGCCTGTGGGCAATGAATTTGCGAATAAAAGTTTTGGTAAACGCTTAGAAAGTACGGGTTCGCGGCACTTTGCGGCCTCGCGCTCCTGACTAAAACGCTGGATGTTGCGGCCGTTGCGGGTGAAAAAAATCGACGGTGAAAAATAAATCGATTTTTTATTAATCGATTTTTTGTATTATGTAAATCGATTATAATAATCGATTTTTATTGAAAAAAAATCGATTTTTAATCGATTTTTTCCATAATCGATTATTTTTTCACATCCCTAATTAAAGATTACCTGCACCATCTGCCTTGGTATCATTTCTTTTAGTTTTTCAGCAAGCCTCCTAGCATTGTACTCTAAACGAGTAGTATGCACTATAGTAGATAACTCGTCGACTAACATCCCGTTGATGAGAATGTCCATCTGAAAAGTGTATTTAAACGGTCATAAATCTGTGATAAAAAAAGCGACATGACATTAAAATCTTATATTCATCAATCTTCTTTAAAATTAGTTCAATGTTCATTCTTTTAGCAATTAATTAATTTGATCATAACCATAGACGTATAAAAAAGGCAGACAGATTCTAGCAAAAAACTGTGTCTATCGTAGTCAGCCAGCTCGCTGTACATACAGCTAGGCTTGACTGATGTGTGAATGTGTGCCTGTTTCACACATCAGTCAACCATTCGTAATATGGTAACGTATTCGTAATATGGTAAGGTATTTATACAGCATGTCTTGTGAAATGTGTGCGTGCCGGCCTGTATGTACACACGGCTACACATCAAGCTATACATTTCCAGTTTACACTGAGCTCTCATTGTAAAGAAATCCTATACAATGCGAGATCAGCTTATATTGGAAATGTATAGCTTGATCTGTAGCCGTGCGTACAGCGAGCTGGCTGACTCCTATTTATAGACACAGTTTTTTTGTTTTTTTTTTTAAATTGCAAAATACTAAAAAAAACCAGAACTTACCCTTACTAAAGAGCTGGGATGAAACCCATAATCCTGATAATCAAAACTGGCGAATCCCGAAGTAATGCTCTTGAGTGTGTCGTGGAAGTCAATTACGACTTCTGAAAGTGGTAGTATGTACTGCATCATGGTCATTTTATCGTCAACTGCGTTTGAAGGGAGGGGACTGCCTCGACGGTCTATGCATAGTGATGTTACAGCTCCAATATACTCCACTGGGGTTATTATTGTTCCTGTATTATAATTATATTCAAGTTAATATCGTCAAACGAATAACGATCTTATTTTCTTACTTTGTAAAAGAAAGAATCAAAATCGATAGACACGAATTTGAATAGGCAGGGTTTTGAATAAACAACTTCTTTTATTTCTTACCTATTACAAATGGCTCATAGTATTCTTCAATGTTTTTAACATCAGGTAGCAATAAAGGATTCGTAATTATTACTTCTGTACCTTTATATTGTTTTATTGCCTTCGCTCCTTTCACTCTGAAATTGTTGTTCCAAATTAAAATGGGAAGTATCCCTTAGACTGCATGTTCTATCTATTTATTGCAAAGTTATTTTCAGATAAAAATAAAACATAGAAAAAAAAGAAATCAAATCAAATCAAATCAAATTGTTTATTTGCTAGAATGCAGGTGTACAAATAAGGTCGTGAAAATACATTCTGCCCAAGATTTGGCATGCAAAATTTAAATGAGTGGATGCAAGAGAAAAAAAACAAGAACATTAATTACAAATATCAGATAAAAATTAATAGGTCAATGGGATTACAATTATTTCAGTAAATTACAATTAGAAAGGAATATAATATGCAGTCATCAATAAACAAATTATAACTAACTCATCTATGATTTACCAAAACTTACTTGATTTTATAAGGTACAGAAGGTGCTGTCAGTATGGCTTCAGCTTTATATTCTTGTAGTAGACGTTGTGTGAACACTTCAAGATGTAAGAGACCTAAGAAACCAATGCGCCACCCTTGTCCTAAGGCTGGACTGGAAGAGTAATGATTTATTTGATTACTGTGTTTCAAATAAGAAAACAAAAAAAAAATCAGGCTGAGAATCACCACATTGTGAACATCAAAAGTTACATAAGACAGCCCCCAAAACACCGGCCCTTCACCACTTCCTAGTGTTTTAGTTGGGAAAAAGTGGTGCCCTGCAAGATATGTGCCAAAAATATATGTTTTAGTTCTATGCATTGATGTATAAAATAGGGAAGATATGGTTCGCGCTCCTCAATTAGTTACAATAGAACTGGCTTTTGTAATCTATCTATTTATATAAATAAAAAGAGAAGTCCTGACTGACTGACTCATCAACACCCAGCCCAAACCCTTGGACCTAGAAAGCTGAAATTTTGCACAGAGGTTCCCTTTATAATGTAGACAAGGAATAAGGAAGGAATTCCCGGTAGTATGTTACCGTGGGACATTTTCCGACATCCACGCGGGCGAAGCCGCTGGCAAAAGCTAGTCGTCTAAATAAGAAGCAACAGTGTTTTCAAAAAGTTCCACGGGATTTGTACAGTCTTAAATGTTACATGTTTTGCTGACGCGGTGGGTTGCACCAAACGTGCGTCACTTTATAACTAGGTACAAATATTCATACATTTCAATAAATCAGAGAGTGCGATTACTGCTACCCGGTGACTAACATTTTTAGGGAAAGGAATCATCAACAGCATTACTTGTATAAACTATACGTAATAATAATATCACAGTAATATTTTATAGGCCAAAGTATGTGAGTGTGTGTGTGTTTGTTTCTTCTTCACGCTCAAATGGCTGGACCGATTTTGATGAAATTTAGTATGTAGATAGCTTATACCCTGGATTAACTTAGAGGCTACTTTTTATCCCGGTCTATGCGGGTGAAACCGCGGGGCACAGCTAGTAATATTATAAATGATGATGATGATGATGATGTGGTCTCCTATAATTGAGGGAGCACATATATTTCTGTTCTTGTCCTTTATAATATAGCATGTAAGGTGTATTCTTTGTTGGAGATCGTAATAAAATAAAATAAATGCGAAAGTGATTTTGTTTGTTTGTTTGTTATGCTTTCACGCTAAACCCGCTGAACAAATTCGGATGAAATTTACCACACGGTTATACCATGACCTGGATTAGGACATACGATACTTTTTATGCCGGTTGTACGTTCCCGTGGGATAATCTACGACCACCACGCGGGCGAAGCCACAGGCAAAAGCTAATATGTTATAAACCAAACGGGAACTAAGTGATCTTTTCTCTACGTGCTTCACCGAGCCGGATTTGAACCAGGATTACTTTTCACGCTTAAGTACAGCTAAAAATGTTAATTTGTTGAAAATTATAAACCTGTTTTTATGACAGATCATTCACTGTTCAAGCAGTACGATTGTGGAATGACTTGACCGTGTCGATAAGGCGTGCACAATCTTTGTCAACTTTTAAAATTTTGGTGCAAAAACATTTCCTCTCTCTTTAAATATCGTCATTACGTATATAGTTCCTTGCTCTTTTTTAAGTAGTATATATAAGTATATATTTATATAAGTATCTGTATTTATGTATGTATGTATGTATAAATTGTATGTATATATGGTACACCACAGACTACCTACAGTATTCTCTCCTTTCTCCCCAAAATCCATCCAAAGGTTGTCTGTAAAAGATCGCTTTTAGCGATAAGACCGCCCATTGTGTCACCCTATGTAAAATTTCAACATTTATATCTGTAATTTCTATGGTGTGCATAATAAAGAGTATTCTATCTATCTATCTATCTATAACTTTATTTAATGTTTGCTTCGCCATGTTTGTGAGAGTGAATCATTCATAATCGTAAACATTCGGCGGCTAACGTGATTTCGACGGCTCCTATATCTGTCCTTGTCTATCGGTAACTGTAGGTTTGCGACTGTGATCACAGATGTATGAGTTTCGGTGGATGTAGTCGTGCGTCGAACCAAAGTTTAGCGATTTAGTGATTGCGATGTTAGCGCGTAACATATCTTCCTATAATATATCAATGATTCTATGTAAAGTTTTGTGTTAATTACCTAGAATCAGGATTAACGGTAACTGCAGAGTCATTCAAAGCCAGTTTCTTGATAGCGTCACTGAGTTGAGGATGTTGCGACTGGTCTGCTGGGAAGATGCCCGCATAGACCATGTGTTTGACTGGCGGGACTGTCGACACCGACTCGTTGTCCGCGACCTCTTTCGCCAGCAATGTGTCGCCGACACTGCCGCCGCCTTTTGGACCGCAACCTGGAAGAAAGGTCCATGAAGTATTTGGTTAAGATGTAACAGTCAGGTGGATAACTACTTGTGCAAGATGTCATCAGGCTCAAGTCGACTTCATCTGTAGAATTTAGAGCTTGTTCAGATGACGCGATTTGACTCGCGCGTAAATCGCGTCATCTGGACGGGCTCTTTGTGAAGGAAGCTTTTATTGAATGGAATGATAGCAGATGACAAGAAAGACAAGAATAGTATAAAATGATTTGTCACTTACCTACCATAACAACTTGGCCGGCCACAGCTTCTTCAATAGGCTCCTCACTTGGTCTCAATATAGCAAGGAACTTCACTATGTGAGGCTTAGCATCAGACTTCCATTTTACTGCTTGACCTACTTGCACCTTACCAGAGTGTATGTATGCTAAACATAACACCCCCCTGTATTTATCATGCCAGGTGTCAATGATATGTGCTCTAAAATGGCCCTGAGTATCAACAGAAGGTGGAGGTATTCTAGTTATAACTGCTTCTAACAACTCCTTCACTCCCCAACCTTTTTTGGCAGAAATACTCATAACACTACCTGGTTCTATTTTAAACAATGAGTATAGCTGTGCTTTTACTTTGTCAGGATCAGCTCGAGGTAGGTCCACTTTATTCAGTGTTGGGATTATGAGCAGATTGTTTCTTTTGGCCAGTGAGTACACAGCTACCGTCTGTGCTTGAACACCTTCATTTGCATCAACTAACATTATCACTCCTTGGCATGCTGTTATACTTCTGACAACCTGGAAACATATATCATAGAATTAAACCTAAGTTATACACGGTGGCAGGGACATTGACACACAACCTGTTACCATGGACTCAGCACATGATTCTGGACCTCCTTATGTTGAAATTTTTCGTTGGTTATCTATGTTCTATGTTAAGGATTTGGTTTCCGCACTTAGTCCTTCATGTGGACCACTGTGCGTGGGACATGGCGGCCGTCGGGGTTATTCCAACTAGCCCACCTGCCTCCAGCAGTTAATCAAATCTCTGGGTCTGTTAGGAACATCTGTGAAAGATATTCCAAGAGTTTCTGTTCTAATCTGGGTTAACGCCTGTGCATTCAAAGAGCACATGCACGACAGTCTCCTCAGCCTTCATGCAGGGCCTGCATAGAGGACTGTCCGTTATTCCTATTGTGTGAAAGTGTTTGTTTAATGAGCAGTGTCCTGTGATGGTCCCCGTCACCAGGCACAGCCCGTTCCTGTCCAGACGTAATGACCACCTGGTAAGCGTACCGTCCAGGGATGGCATAGCCTCCCTGGATTGCCTGCAGCCTGGTGTCGAGAACCACCAACTGTCTGCTTGTGTGTGGGTGAACTCCTGTAACCACCTGCGTTACACTGGTTGAAGTTTTCGTTGGTTATTAAAAATAAAATTGCTGTTCCATACATTTTGACCGTGTAGGTATTGCACTTTTGTAGAAAACAGCTGTTTTTTTTTAATTGATGAAAGATTTCATCTCTGGGAGGTCCGCCCCTGTTGACCCTGAATAGAATACTTCATTATTGCATTCAGATTCAATCAATGCTGAAAATTGATTACCTACCTCATTAGAGAAATCTACATGGCCTGGAGTATCTATGAGATTGAGGAGGTAGGTTTCATTGTTGAATGTGTAATTTAAGGATGCAGTCACAGCTTTCACAGTGATGCCCCTTTCTCTTTCAACCTGCAACAAAAATTGGTTTTAAACCGTTGCACGCCAATTAGCAGACACAATAGATTTATTATTGTTATTTGCACAGCTGGGTGTCAATTGATGTTTAAAGAGTTAAATATCCATCTGTGAAAGCATTGTTTGCAAAGATCTAGATGCAATTTATTTTAGAAATCTATATTCACTAATTCATTTTTCAATTGATTAATTTTGTCTTACACACAAAATCAATAAGTACATACACTTAGAAGGTTAGAAGTAAGCTTTAATGTACCTACTGAAATAAATGTGACTGAAAAGCTTTACACTTACTTGCAGTTGGTCCAAAACTTGTGCATGTTCAGCGCCTGGTTTGATCGAACCAGTTATTTCCAGCAGTCTGTCAGCTAGAGTACTTTTACCGTGGTCTACATGAGCCACAATACTGAAGTTGCGAATCTTTTTCACATCAGTGTTCTTCTCTAGTGTATCCGAACTATTCAAACGCCGTGATATTATTCTGAAAATGTATGACATACACTTATAAACTGTTTTATTGATAAACTTTAGGGAAATAGTAAGTTTTCGGCTTTATAACAAACCTTGGAAATCCTCGATAGTTTACAGAAAATAGACTCCTTACATTACTTACGAACCTAACCATTGTCAATTATATTTGTTTCATTCATTTAAAATAAGTGATATAGTTATTTTAATTAATAAACTTTAACTTAATTGTAAATAATTGTTTGTAATGAGAGATTAGAGGTTATCTGTCAAGTCATATTTTTGACTTTGACAATCAGTGAATCAGCTGCTAGATTGCGTTCCCAACTACGAAACTATAATTCTCTAGATAATTTTATTTGAGAGCTGATGATGCCCCACAAGACGTAGTTAAAAGATAGTAAATTCATCGGATTGGTATACATAAATGTGTTTAAAATAAATGTATTAAATACGTTTATCAGAAGGTCGGAACGTTTAAATAACTAGTATTTATCATTCATCACGCAGTTTTGTGCAAAGGATAACAGCACTAATGTTTACAGGCTACAAAATCAGCAATCAGCAGCAATACGGCATCACGGTGTGCATCTTAAATGCTCTAAGGTGTGCATCGATGAAACGTTTGCTGTGACAAGAACGGGCTCATTTTACCAAAGTCGAATATCTTTTATCTTTATCCTTAGAATAAAATTGACGACTGACAATGTTTGTATGGAGAATTCAAAATAAATTTTGAATTTACCAATTTACCAATATACTAAGGGCCTATTTCACGATGTCCGAATAGCCACTACTACAAACCAAGTAGTATTGCCACTACTCACCGAATAAAGTCAAAAATCGAACAGAATTTGTATAAAATTATCTGCCAAGCAACGAATTAAGAATGATGTGCCATGTAAGTTAATACCTGGTGAAACAGGCTCGTAGACGTGGGCATATACGTATAAAAAAATTGTGGGTATAAAAGTATGGCCGAATTCACCCTTAATCATTAAGAGTGAAAGGGTGTAAGGGGGATGCGGTAAGGTAGCCCGCTAAATTCAAATTTTCTTACGTTTTTTGCAGCACCGCGACCGTAGCTAATATGGCTTTACAGAATTATATTCATTAGAATCAGCAATACAACTCCTTATGTTAAAATTGACCTCAAATCTCATGATTTCATGAGATTATTATTATTTATCGTGACACTGACCTGCAAATTGCAAAAACCGCAAGAAAATTTGACGCGGGCTACCTTAGCGGCCTTAAAAATATGGCGACTTGACAACTTTTGTATAGAAAATATGTCAAACTGTCATATTTTTTCTTCAGATAAAAGTTATCTGACTATTGAAAAATCAGAAATTAGTAATAAAAAGAGAAAAATAACAATAATAAAAATCCAAAGATTTTATTTTTCCAAAGTTTCTTTTTAATAACTAGTGACCCGCCCTTGCTTTGCATGGGTTAATCTACGGCAATATGACAAAACGGAACATCGAGATTCCGGTGCATGAATGTATTATACACATAAACTTTTCGGAATAAAGTAGCGTAGTTTAGAAGATCAACGCGGTCACACAGAGAGACACGAAAAGTTATTACTAGTGGTGTTTTATCATATTTATAGATACTTATTTACTACACTCATAATGACACAACTTAATAAATACGGACGGATTAATGTCATGGAATGGACGGCACTATCACATAATCGCTATTGCTTGGGAGAGGCCTATGTTCAGCACTGGACGTCTTTCAGCTGAAATGATGATGATATCTTAGACAACTTCTTCAATGCTGTGATCTGTCGAGTCGGGACTCAAGCTTTGTTCTTCTGGTTGCTGTTGTAGTGCTTTAAGTTGATTTTCGAATCCTGCAAAACAATGAGGCGTTCTTATATATCTTTCAATGAAAGTGATGCACCAAGCGAGTCTGAGTGATGTGCAAGTAGGATATAAAATGTATTTTAGCGTATTTTCATACGGTCTGGTTGCCAAGTACTCGGCACGGCCTAGCATAAAAATAAGCCCCAATTCAATAGTGTGATTCTTACTAGGTGCATCCGCGTGATTAGGCGTGTATTGTATAAGTAATCGTAGAACTTTCTCTTCTGATATCAATCCAGGGCGACCAGACACAGCACGCAAGAGCTGTTGCCCAGCAACAACACCTGGGGACATTCATACATAAAAATTATTTAGAATAAAAAGTTAGCAAAAACACGCAACAAAATCGCAATGTACATACACACAGCAGCAGGTCAAGTTACTACAAACTGTCAAATTTTCTCATTCGATTTTGAACTTAACCATCAACATTTTAAGGTTTAAAATCATTTGGAGGAATTTGACAGTTAGACACCTGATGTGCTGTTGTCCCTGTGTTGTTTGTGTGTACTATCCATTACCAGGGTTAATTTCTCCAGCATCAAACATTTTCTTAACATCCACGAAGCGTTTCACAAAAGCACTTTGTTCTTGAAGCGCCGTTGTTTGAGCACCTGAAATATGTGTACAAATGAGTTATGAGTTATGACTTATCTTATAATTCTTCTTACATAAGATTAAACAAATTTTCTCACCTGTATCGGTGTCAGAAGATTTCGCCAAACACCTGATGGCTTCCTTAAGCGCCTCTAATGCTTTGTCGTAGTTCTGGAAAACCGTTCAAACATAAAAAAGCGCAACCTATCTAAACACGCTATCTACGCACGCTAAAATTCTTATCACAAAACACATTTCAAGACAAACAAGGCTATGGTGACGTGACTATGCGGAATCCTCAGCCAGGAACGGATCTATAAGGTCCTAAATAGATGGACAAATTTTCACAGGGTGTTCTACCCATGAATATGAACAACTTTTACTAAAAAATCAGCTGCTACCTACATTTTGACGAGTTTGGTGTAAATAAATGTAGTACACCTGATTTTTTTTCGCGATTTCAGAGTTAGTCCCATAGTGAAAGTTGTTCATATCATATTCATGGGTAGAACACCCTGTGAAAATTTGTCCACCTATTTTAATGGGACCTTCTGTATCGGAAGTGCAAAGAAGAAGTAAGAATAACTTGAAGACTCACATCATACTCATCAACTTCAACTTTAGCGCATTCAGCGTAGAAAGCGGCTAGTTTTCCGTATGCCTTTGCCCTGGTGTAGAAGTGCAGTATGTGCCTCATGAGATCCGGACGGGTTCGCCAGTCCGCGCGGCGACGCAAGTAGTCGGCCGCCATCAGCTGAGCGCTGCGGTCGCGGGTCGCTGCCGCGAATGTTGCTATGCGATCTGCGTCGCCAGAACGCATCAGCCAACGCATTGCACCTGCCTAGAACAAATTGCTTAGGTTTATTATCAAAGGTCCCCATCGCACCTGCGGAGTTTAGTTTAGCTAGTCAACTTAAAATAACCCTGTATATTGCGTAGCGCTGGATGTTTCAAACATTTGAACAACGATTTTGCAACTTGTACAGATATTTATTTATTTATTTATTTATTTATTTACAGCAATCTTACCTACAACTACCATTACAGATCTGAGATCCAATTCGATAGCGTGGCCTTACATGCTAAATCCTAAATCTACATCCTATAAAATTACAAAGATACTATATCCTAAATCTTAACCTACATCTAAATAACATGTTATATATAATGCAGCTTTTGCGAATTAACTCAAGTTGCACCACAATACATCAACCCTCTCGTGAACCTCGTTCACCACACGCATGGCTCTAGTAAGAGGAGTCCTCGCCAGCAAGTTGGTTCTGGCTGCAGGCACAGCAAGCAGGGGCGGCCGTCGCCGCCTCCACACGTACCGGTCAGGCACGCAAAGTTCCAGGTGCCGCAGCACTCCTAAACTTCATATAAATGAATCATAGTACTGACGAAGAACGAGGAGCTCGTGGCTAAGTAATAACAGCTGCACGGGTCGATCCCTCAGGTTAAGCTACGCTTGCCGGGGTTGGTCCGTGGATGGGTGACCATCTTTACATACCGAGACTCCTCCGTGCCTCGGAAAGCACGTTCAGCCGTTGGTCCCGGCTGTCATTCGTGGATCTATGACAGTCGTTACGGGTCGTCAGAAGCCCGAAAGTCTGACAACCAGTCTTACCAGTATTATCCAGTTACTGGGTTGTGGAGGTCAGATAGGCAGTCGCTCCATGTAAAATACTGGTATTCAGCTGCATCCGGTTAGACTGGAAGCCGACCCCACATAGTTGGGAAAAGGGTAGGCAGATTGATTGATGCAGTGCTGACGAAGTTACACATGAACAACAAAAATGTTCAGAAGTTACCTTGTCTCCCGCATGCGCCAGTCGTTTGGCCGCCTGGTGGTACAGCCCGCGGGCCCCCAACACGTCAGCCAGCCGCCTCAGCAGCGCATCCCTGCCAGTCGTGCCGGCCGGCGCTGCTAACCTCTCGCTCAGCTCTTCTGATAATGGTGTTGGTATTTGTTCCACTATGTCTAAAGCTTCTTCGTACTGTTGGAATTATAGAAGATAACGCTTAGAAGATTAAAGCAAGTAAGTAGATACAAGGAGTTGGTTCAATTAGGTTGATAGCTGGGTGTAGCTAACTTAACCCAGCGTATACAAGGTCAAATTAAATTAGCTAGCGAAACTCCGCAGACGTGATTGGTATCGATAGCTAAACTTTTTCCTCCTACATAATTATGGCGATTGTATACCTGGGTTTACAACTTTGATATTTTTATCTAATTTTCAATCACACTAGTCATTCTGAAATCAACTTAATTAACACTACTTTAAGTTGATAATTATTTCAGTGGAAATAAACTCAATTGGAAATAAGGATTAAAATAAAATAGACTATTGTGATCCCTGTTTAAGAGTTATTATTATTAAAAACTTAGCAACATCACGCCTGTATTCCCTGAAAGGTTAGGCAGAGGTGTGCCTATAGTACAGCCACATTTCGCCAGCTATGTGGTAATGTTTAAGTCCCATGTAACAGGAGGCGAGACTATTGCCACCAACCGGTCTCCAATCCAGACTCCAACTGAGAAATTCCAGATGGAAAAACCCAATAACACTTTGCCCAACCCGGGAATTGAACTCAGGACCTCACGCTCAGCAGTAGCACTAGCGAACACTACACCAACCCGGTCGTAGTAATCACAATAATATCTTGCTCACCTTCCCAGCGGTGGCTAGCAAAGCCGCAGCGTGTGAGTGCTGGTCCGCTTGCCTCAGATGGGCAGCTAACGTGTTGGCGAGCTCTGGGTCCACTTTGTCTCCAAGCGCTTCTACTGCCGCGATCATGGCGTTCGTGTCGCCGCTGTTAACGGCCAACTTTAACGCCATGTGGATCTTACCTGAATGGAGCAGAGAACAAAGTTTTGTAGTTGGGTAGATTTTTACAAGGACATTATAGTCTCTTTAGGAGATTAGGTATGCTGCGTGGCATAGCAGTGCAGTATGCTTTTGATCGATATGCTGTGTGATAAAATCAAAAGTACGGTAGTTGTAATTCTTGAGAGGAGCTCGTGGCTAAGTAATAACAGCTGTACGGGTCGATCCATCATCATCAATCGCTAATAATTCAGCAGATAATGCGTTAAGCTACGCTTGCCGGGGTTGGTCAGTGGATGGGTGATCATCTTTACATACCGTGCCTCGGAAAGCACGTTAAGCCGTTGATACCGGCTGTCATTCAACCACCGAAAGTCTGACAACCAGTCTTACCATGGGGTATTGTATTACCCAGTAACTGGGTTGTGGAGGTCAGATAGGCAGTCGCTCCATGTAAAATACTGATATTCAGTTGCATCCGGTTAGACTGGAAGCATAGAGCAACACGGCCCCGGCTAGCCGGAGGGGAGTAGCCATGCGCAGGCGTTCCCCTCTGTCAAAGTACAAGCGAACGCAACCCTACGCAAACAATAAAACTAGTTGCAGCCGCACTGCTCACTAGACTAAATCCAGTTGCGCGGATGCATCGTTGTGACAAAAATGCCGAATTGTTCAGTTTTTTGCTGCAAAAAAAAAATCTACCACGTCAAATTTACATAAAGATGGCGTTACCTTTCATATGTAAGTAATTTTAGATCATATTATTACTATTTACTCCTTTTTGAACTTAAAATTTACAATAATAACGATCGTGTTGATTCGGATTTGTGTACCAACACAGACCGCTCGCCCTCATACAATATACGTATCGGTCGAGCGACTGATCCGAGTCATAATCCGATAATGTCGCTTTCACCGAGCGACAGTGTTGTTATCGGTTTGTAGATAGGTATCGATAAAAATGGCAAAGGCAAAGGAGTCTATACAGCCATGTTTCTCATGGTCGTGCATATTATAATCATTTTCGCGATTATGTTTTTTGATTTATTTAATAATTATGTTTAGTGTTAGCTTTATATTAATATAGTTCAACATTAAAATTGTGACAATTTAAAATAAAATACAATACTTACTAGCGTTAATACGTTATATTAAAAGTATTAAGTGTGAACTTCGACAAGTTACATTGTTTTTTTTTTTATGTATTTATTGCAGGTTTCCTAAAGATCCGAGTTTAAGGGATATATGGAAGAACTTTTGTAGTAACTGACTTACCTGGACTCCCACAAGAAACAGTACCATTTGCTCAGATCATTTCAAGACATCTGACTTTCAAGTGTTGGCGAACAATAGAAGGAGATTGGTCGAGGGCGCCAAACCAACTATAATACTAGTTCACTTTTTACATATCACCTTAAATGATAATAAGTTGTAGTAATAAATAAAGTTCTATATTTATTATAATATCCACCTTTGTATCAATTTTTAAACCTGATTTCCCTAACTGAGTTCTCGAACTTATCGATAATGCGTATCGACAGTTGTACAGCGTCGCTGTACGCAACTTGTCAATGTAGTTGTGTCGCTTCATTACACTGTTATGACACAGAATGTATGTATGTGTGTATGAAATTGTTAGTGTATTGTTTTAATTGTTATGTGTGAGTCTCGTAGTGACAGATGATTGTTTTTGTGTGGGAGTCTGAAAAAGTGTGCGTGGTGCAGATTTCACCCCCGCAAAAAATGACAGAAAGTTTTGTATCGGGAAAGAACGCTATGGCTACTCCCCTCCGGTTCGCCGGGGCCGTGTTGCTCTATGACTGGAAGCCAACAACACCAATATAGTTGGGACAAGGCTAGGCAGATTGATTGGTAGTTAGAGTTCTTGCCAGCATCACAGTCGCAGAAACAAGAAAAACTGTTCAACATCTTAAGATATACCTGCTTTCTGGTATAGGGCGATGGCTTGTTCAATCTGCCCAGCGTTCTCGAGTATGGACGCGGCATGCAGCGCGTGAGTGGTTGACGCGGAGCCGGCGCGCCACACTAGGTTCCAAGCGCTCGCCTCCGCGGCGACTCGGATAGCTGACGTTACTGCTCCGCATTTTATATACATCTGGAGATTATAAGAAAAAAAAAAAAATCTGAATAGAAACTTCCTTATAAACCATTGGCTTTTTTGTAGCACGACAAGAATAAATTTTGTTTCTATAACATCGGTGAAGAAAAACATCGTGAGGAATCCTTGACTAATAAATTAATATAAGCCTACCTAAGTCTAAAATCGCAAAACCGCCTCGAGCAAGCGTGGCCGTGGTAATCAATGCTCATGCCTTCTCAAGCCCCACCACGACGTCAACGTAGAGATACTGCGGTGGGGTTATTATTAGTAGTTATTGTATTATTGTAGTTTTTGACTTACCTTCACCGCACTTTCAGTCTTATCCGGCTGCATTTCGAAATAACGCGCCATTTGATACAGCGACGATCGGTTCTTCTGACATACTTTTTCAGCTTCATCTATTCTATCCATATGACACAAAAGCCTCGTCTGCTCGCCGAAGTCATTACCCCGTTCGTATGCCTCTAATGCACTATCAAGATCACCAATACTTTCTAAGTAGTGTCCCCACCACGTGGTTAGACTGGGATCACTCGAAGTAGCCACATACTGTGCTAGCACAGGAGCCTGACCCTGTGCCACAAGCATTCTGGGTACATGTGGAACTAATGTACCTGCACTTTCAAATAATTTCAATGCAGCGTTTATTTCTCCATTTGACCACAATACTTTAGCTAGCTTATGCTGTGCGCTCTTTATTAGCAGTATATTTTCACCTTCGTGACTCCCGTTAGTAATTTCGTTCAGTCCGCCTTCCCTAGCTGATATCAATCGTGTGATCAAATCTGGTCTTTGTGCCTCTTTGAATAAGTTTTCAGCTTCTTCGATCATACCGAGATTGACAGCTAGCACTGCGACCTTACAAGTGTCGTCCATATTATTGTCGCTCATCACTTTGCGCATCATCAAGGCACCTTTAATGTTGCCCATTTTGCCTAAGCACACAGCGCCGACATCGGGCCGCTTTCGGGCGACGCAAACCTTCGCTAAGCTGTCCCAAATAACCAAGTTTTTGCCACCCGACAATGTAGTTCCGACGACAACTGCCTTTTCCAAATAGCCAGTTGTCATGTAGTATAGAAAGTCCAATACTTGTCTCACATTAGCAGCGTCATATTCACCAGTGTCTACAAATTCATGTATCAATATCTTTTTAATGTTCTGTTGTGATAAAATAACAACATACGGCGTATGTAAAGAACATAACATAAAGTCAGTCATATAGTAGTCTTCAGAACCTGAACACCAATTTTTATATTCGTAGAGGCTGCCCTCGTGACAGAGGAATAGATGTACGCGATCCAGATCTGCTGATCTCATATGCACTGCAACAATTCTTGGGTCATTACAGTCCCATATTATAGCTATGGGAACACTTTGATAAGGAGGAGTCGCGTTTTCAGAGATGAGCGTATTTGTGATGACGTCATTAGCTACGTCCCAGAGATATAGCCTAGGGTCCGGCGCTAAACCAGCATTGGCAATACTGAGCGATATATAACGACCAGTGCAGTTCACTGACGCTCTCATGACTTCACCAAAATCTTCAATCATTTGATAACAATTTTTTGGAGGATATGGCATTCTTAGACCTTTCTTTGTGATTTCAGCTAATTTGAGTGTACCATCCATTGTTGCAATGACAATGAACTTGCTCGTATTTGTGATGCCGATAGGCTCTCCTTCGCCTTCAGTACTTGGCAGTATTCCTAGACTAGTACCAGATATAGAGTAGCACTCTATGTGAGGATTAACCACACCAACTAAAACATCATTATAAATGATGAGAACATCTGTCTTCCATGAGAAACTCCGTATGAGTGAAAATTTTGTATCATTGTCTTTGCTGCACATCCAAATCTGGAAAAAAGTTCACAACAAAATTATTATGTGCCATGTTTTAAAAAGTATTTTGATCTGAATGATGTAATACATACCTGAACTTCTTTACCATCACCTAAAGCAATGTACTGATCTTTGAATGCAAAAGCTCTGATGGTAATAGAGGTATTGATCATTGATGTTATATTGCTTTTGTTTGTGAGAGCAACTTCATTTGCAGATTTTTGCACCATATGTATATTAGGTGCATATCCCCAACACACTGGCTGTTCACGTAGAACAAATGCACTTGTTATGCAGTTGACCTGTAGCAGTGGGTTCATCAGTCCCTCAGATCCCCAGCTGACTTCTTTAACAGTGCCTTTGACAGAAGTGCTACTTATAAGTTTCCAATTATTCCGATGGTCTCGTCTCCAAAGATACAGATTCCCTTGTGAAGTTCCACAACAAAGAGTGTCACTCAAATTGCTGTAACTAATGCTTGTGAATATGTCTCCTGCAACTATCTCTTCTTTCTCATTTGGCAACACATCATTATCACCAGTATCACTGTCCCAAACCCTGATCAAATTGTCTCCTGTTATGACAGCTACATAAAAGTTGCCTGCCAGGACTATACACTGACCATTTCTTGCAGCCATTCTTACATGAGTGTCTGTCATCAAGGAACCATCATCAGACATAATAAATCTAGTTAAACTAAGAGCTCCACCTGACTCCCAGGCAACTAGAAGATAGATATTGCTAACTATACCCATAAATATAATGTTTCCAGGAGCATTTAGCACCTCAGAACATGCCCCATTAAGGTCTATGTATAGTATCACTCCATTGTCCTGAGCTGCATAGCATGAATGGTTGTCTGGTTGAGCACCTTCCCTCATTCTTGCTGTTGTCCTTGGCCGCCAAGCAGCCAGGGCATCCAAAGCATTCTCATCTCCAGCAACTGCTGCACGGGCTAGTCCTCTGATGGATGTTTCAGAACTTGGTTGAGGTGTGCAGAAGGTAATGTGGGTGATAACATCACCAAGCTGGTGGTGAAATGAAGTAAGTGGAGCACCGGCACTAGACTGCCAACCAGACAGAGAACCTGCAGCATCTGAAGCTAAGAGTCTGCCCCCTCCTAAGCTAAAGGCTACAGTCGTCAAAGCAGCATTATGGGGTGCCTCTAAGCGAGCCCAAGAGTATTCTAACCAAATGTAAAGCTCCCCACCATCCCAGCCCACAACTAGTAGTCGTCTTATAGGATGCCATGCAAGAGCAGTCACTTGATTTGACAACAAAATGGGCCAGTCACATCCTTCTAAAGGAACGCCCTGAAATAAAATAATATTTAGTAAAAACGTACCTAATTAATGAGACGATAGGAAAAAAAGTTATTATTGATAAAGCTTACGTTAAAATAAAATAACTTACGTTATCTTGAAATATAGTGACAAATCCCCCTTTTTCCTGATTATAGGAACCTACAGCCAGAAGAGGTAGAGAAGGGTGCCATGTACCAACCGTGGACACAACATTACCATCAGTAAAACTAAGTTTTGTATCAATGTACAAAGTCATTGCTGAGGAGGCTGATTGGTTTTTATTAATCTGACAAATTAAATATTAATTTGTCAATTGAGCAATATGTTTTATTCAACAACGTCTGTCAAATATTAATATTCCCATTTTTGTTTTTCTTCAGCTAAATAACTAATATTATTGATGAAAAATTAATGTCATTGAAAAATACAGTAACCGTTCTACCGTTCTCAAAACAGACAACACAAACACAACAACCACATTGCAACAATGTTTTGATTTTTTACGTCAACGTTACCATGGAGATGGAGATGGTCCGACTCACAGAATAAGAATAAGAATAAGAATAAGAATAATTTATTGTATAATAAGTTACATTTGTTGTGTTGTTTCCTGGAACTCACACTAGGATACCCTGTGTCGTGAGATCCAGAATCAGAATATAATTATCATGGAAGTACTATGTATGTACTTCCATGATAATTATATACTCTAGGGAGGTCCGTCTTGTGTTGTAAATTAAAAGCTGTGTACACACTTTCTATTTTATAACACGTTACCATCTTAGAGCATTTAACCTATGGAGATGGCATAGCTGAGCGAACCCCTCTGCTAAAGTCAATTGGCCATACGACCATGCACGTTATATAAAACTATTTCATTCGCCGACTGCTGTCATTGTGTGGCATAATGGGTATTATGAATCATGTTTGAAATCGTAAAACGGTCACAAACTGACATTTCATAATTTATCTGCGTACAATTCATTTGACAAAGTATGGAGATTCGTAAAATGGTCCACTTATGAATTGCTTTATTGACGTTTAATGTCAAATACGTCAAATAGCACAATCATAATAAATTGCTGGGAATTCAGGAAATGAATCGCTTTTAGAGGATGTGGCCGTTTTAGGCCCCCCCAGATCAGCGTTTATAAAGTGTTTGTTTACACAGTGAACTGACGTCATGACCACAGAGCAATATGGCGTCCACTGCGTTGAGCGTTTCCGCGCGCGAAATTTAAATGCATTTTTATGGCACTTATAGATAGTGCAATCCACGAAGACGTGCCCCACTACTCCTCCTAACCATTTATAGTATACGTGTGCAATGGTTAGGAGGAGTAGTGGGGCGCGTCTTCATGGATTGCATTATCTATATCGATTGAATAAAATTACGACTAGCATAAATACAACATCCCGACATCAACCGTCGGGCAGTTGCCCACCAGACATGACACCCGTCTGGTCGGAGGATCCTCCCTTTTC
This sequence comes from Cosmia trapezina, assembly GCA_905163495.3. Taxonomy (NCBI): domain Eukaryota; kingdom Metazoa; phylum Arthropoda; class Insecta; order Lepidoptera; family Noctuidae; genus Cosmia; species Cosmia trapezina. The sequence continues at coordinate 12,732,988 of LR991030.1, forward strand.
TATGGAGGATGAGTGAACTTTACACCCTGTTCCTTATGCCTCTTTAATCTTATCCACCATTTGGAACTTGGAGGAAGTGATTTGTTATAAAACTTCAATCAACAGTAATAATTTTGTTGATCGAAGGAAGATCGAAGGTTAGAAAATACAGACAACAGCACATCAGGTTATACCAAACTGTCAAACCCGGTTAAGTTCAAAATCGAATGAGAAAATGTGACAGTTTGTAGTAACTTGACCTGCTGCTGTGTGTACGTAACACACGAATTTAGAACTTTATAATTACGAAATTATATAAGATTACCCTAAAGCCGGATCCATACACTTGGCACTTGCCGCACTATACAACTCTACAAACAGGCTTATCATAATTATACAGAAATAGAATACGAATTACTTCGTCGTCTTTCCTGCCTAATTTATTATTATTATTATATGTCTTGACAATTCTCGGGACCCTGGAGTCCCGGACCTATAGAAGGCGTACGAGGGGCCAAAGCCAACTCGCAGAGGCCCGTTAGACGCTTTCAATGAAATGAGGCACCAACCGACGATTATCCTTGTACGCACTATGCAAGTGCACCCAAGGACAACCCCCGGTTGGTGCAGGACTATTGCAGTATATGGAAATAAAGAGATTGGACTATGGATTTGAGTGGCTAAAGTGGACTGGTTGCCTAGAACTATGAAAGGACTATGGCCCCTGCCGGATTAATGTTTTGTAACATGTGTTGGGCAACATGTCCTGAGGTGCTTGTGAGGAGTGGAGAGGTATCCCACGGTTCTCAGAACAATCCCAGAGCCCGGAAGATGGTCAAGATACCTACAAACACTTACTGGAATACTTCCTTCCTCCGAGCACGTTTGCTCTTGCGAATCTCCACTCTAACCGGCCAATAAAGGCAAGAATGAGGTGGGAGCTCTGCTCCTCATCAGTGCTTACTCCAGCCGGCCAATAAAGGCAAGCCAGAGGTGAGGAACAAGACTTCTCCCGGGAGATAGGGTCCTTGGGGTCGCTACTGCCCAACAGCTCGCCACATGCTGCCCTGCGGGTTGTTGTATCTCTCTTGGTCTGGCTACTCACCCTAGACCTGTTTCGGCAAAGTAAACTCTACCGGCACAGACCTAGAGTTCGGAGCGCGCAAGCCCCACCACGACGTCAACGTAGAGATACTTAGGTGGGGTTATTATTATTATTTCCTTTATTTCATTTATGTCATATCATTTACATTTTTAAATATTTTTATAAAAACAAAAATAAAAAAAACATTTAAAAATATAAAAATAGTAGCCCACCGATATCGGGAACAGGGTCCTAGCTACCGGTGGTCAGGGCTCTAGAGAGAGGAACCTCCTCACTATGCGTGCCGTGTCCAGGAGTACTGCTTTCTGAATCAAGCCCTTGATCCAGCCGCGCAATGAGAGCCTCCTGAGGTGTTGATCGAGGCTCTGTGCTATTAGGCCATTAACCGTAACGATTATCGGTACAATGATTGCAGAGTCTACGTCCCACATGTCGACAACCTCGTGTGCTAAGTCAAGATACTTGATTTTTTTATATTATGTCGGGATGTTGTTTTACTCGTGCATTTGCTCTCGGAAAGCACCATTTGGTGAAGTGGAACTGATGATGAAGACCACAGATGGCCATAGGAACTACTCAATTATACCAAATTATTTCACGGGTTGCGATTCGTTATGCTCGTCAAAATGCATAATGGTGATGATGACTTCACCATGTAGCTCCAGTTTTCCTGGTCCTTATATAAGAGAATTATTTCTTTTCCTGCAGGGACGCTTAGTACCTACTACTTGGTCTGTGCACGGTAAATAGGTTTACCACGGACATTACAAGTTACAATTTAACTTTATGGTTTTCAGTATAGACTAGAGAGCGCCTTGACGTTTTTAATCTGCCGGCATTTTTGGATCAAATGTCAACAAAAAAAAAGCTTACGCTAAGAACGGTGATAAAGTTTATTGTTTTACATTAGTTTCTTTTGGTTTTCTTTGGAAGAAATCTACAAATATGTGGTACTTGACATCCGAAAATGACCATCGAGTTATTTATATATCATCAGGTCATCAAATAATAATAGGAAGAAGTGTTGATAACCAAGTGTGCGACTTTGCTATCCCTGATGACCCTTCTATAAGTAGGAAGCATGCAACGCTGGCTATAACGGATAATTATTTATTTTTGCAAGACTTGGGCTCTAGGTACGGAACTTCCATCAATACCGACAAAGCTGAAGATAATAGAAACATTAAATTGAATGAGAATGATGTTGTTAAGTTTGGCAAAATGAATAGTATATGGAAAGTCAATGTTATTAATCTTATAACGTGTACATCGACTTTGAAAGGAGAAAATCTTCAGAATTTGAAATTGACCATATCCAAAATTGATGGAATGTTGAAAGGTGATTGGGATGACACCTGTAATTATCTGACTATGCCAGCAATTACCTTGACAATCAAAGTTGTGTTAGCTTTGGTGCAAGGGTCAAATATTGTCACAGTAGAGTATTGGAACAAATGTCTTGAAAGTGTTACCAATTTCACAGCATTACCAGATCCACATGAATTCTTACCTCAAATTGTGGAATCTACACTTAACAGAGAAGTTGTGTCATTCCTGCCAGATTCACGCCGTAAAGCATTATTTCAAGAAAAGAAGTTTGTTTTTTTCTCAAAGAGACAATATGAGATGTACAAACCAGTTTTGGTTAAAAGTGGCGCTTCACCATTGCTACTAAGTGAGTGTAGGATGACTATTTCAATGCTTTGTGCCCAAGATGTTATAGTAATACAGTATATTATGACGGGTGCCAGTCAAGAATCGCAATCTCAAAAGAAAACAATCAATGATATTGTTAATCAATTAAAAAATAAAGGTAAACGAGTTGTTGCTGATGCTGAGATTGGTCTTGCAATATTGTACTGCTCAATGGATAAGTATTGCAATCCTAACTTTAGTTTCACATCTGAAGTAGTTAAACAAACATCAGAACCAGTCAAGATTTCCAAGGTGTTAGCTCAGGAATCTGAGGAACCTGTGTCTCAACAGAAAAGGGAAAATGTCAACATAAATGAAAGTGTGACATCTCAAGAAAACTATGACAAGCTTTCTAATAAAAGGAAATTAAGTGATTTTACAAGTGAAGCCCAAGTAAATCCTAATAAAAAAATTGCTACAACTTGTTTTGCTGATAATGTAAAAAGTGAGAGTGCTAAAAGGAAAATTTCAGGAAATGATGATAAGTCATTGAATCCAGCCAAGAAAGTAGCAATTGATAAAGATCATAGCACTGACATTCCATTGAATCCATCTGAACAGGTTGAACATGAGAATAGTAATGATATGTTTAATTTTGTGAAAACAGCTGCTACCAACAGTGGGGTTGAAAGTAAAGCTAAGAAACTTAATTTATCAAGGCCACAGAAAAGAAAATTAAATGATACTAATGATGATGAAGACTTATTCAATTTTGTTCAAAATAAGGTTCAGACTACTGATGATATTATGACTAACACTATTACATCGAAACAAAACCTTTTCAGTATAAATAAAAAGAAAAATGATGAAAGTGATGAAATAGCTGAAGTATCACATGTTCAGAAAATTGAAGGACTTTCAGCAGAAGAAATATCAGCTATGAGGGGATCAAAATTGAAAGATCTAATGGAACGTAATGCTAATACATTGTACACAGTCAAGAAAGAAAAATCTGAGGAACTGGAAGAGCAAATGAACAAACTTGATTTATGTACTACTATTGTTAAAACTTGTAATACTTTGATTGTTAAAAGAGAGCCACATATTGTGACTGAAAATAGCTTTGCTAAAAATGCCTCTCATAAGAACTTTAAGACATTTAAGAAGGTATGGCCAATAAAGAGGCAAGTCACTATAATTCAGGCATCTCAAATAAGCTTTGGTGATAATACAGCCGCTTAGTTAAGGAATTAAAAATACTTATTATTCATTATGATTTATTCAATTCAGTAAGATGTTATTTTTTATAAACATGTAAAGAAATAAGATAATAAAGACATTTAATTAATCATCATTTGCTTCTGATTCATCTGATTCTTGATCCTGGTCTTCATCAATGTCTTCCAGTACCACCTTTTCTTTGTCACTGTGGAATTTAATATTAATAAACATTTAAGATTATCAATGGGTTGTTAGCATTATCTAAACAACTTACTACTAGTTTCAGAAACCAATAAATTTTACCTATTAAGGTAAAATTTATTGGTTTCTGAAGCTAATAGTTTCGATGTTTGAAAGCTAATTACCTGGTTTTGGGAGCTGATTTCATCTTCTTCAGTTTCACAGTGCCATCAGGAGCCACCCTGACAGTCTTGCCAGGGATTGTTGACAGTTCATCTTCCAACACAGTGTAGTGCTTAGGTCTCTTCTGTGTTAGTTTTGGTGGTTTAATTGTACTTGATGGTCCTAAAATGTTCAAATATTAATTATATTTGGCTGTAGTTTATTATCAAGTTACCTACTGTAATCTAAAAGATGTGGTACTTACTCAGTGTTAGGTATAAAGGCAATGACATAGACAGTGGCAATTTCAAAGAGATGGACCTAATATTTGCTTCTCCTCCAGGAAACTTTGTTTTGAGTTGCTCAACTAGGGCCATTATATTTTCTTTCAGCTTCTCCTGAGGCATGGCAGTATGTCCTATAGTGATAGTTGAAGTTTCTCCTTCACTAAGACGTAAAATAGCAGTGCGTAAACCCATTTCAATACTTTTCTTTAAGTTTTTGTCTTCATTTATTCTAACTGGGATCAGCATATTGTGTTTTTTGAAGAACATCTTCCCTAACAAATGTGATACATGGTTCAGTACTCTAGTGTCCACCATTATGAAGTCATGCTGAGTCAAGAGTCTGCGTTTTAATTCAAACTGGTCATACTCCACTCTTAGTTGTCTCACTGGGAGTACTGTTTTAACCTGAAACAAGAATATATCAATTAAATTCATAAAAATTCAGTCAATAACAGCTTGATAGGTAGGTAATTGTTTTTTAATACTGACACCAGTAACACCCTCTTTTCTCAAAATTTCTTCCCAGCGATCAATAGTTGGCTCATGGTCATGTTTTCTTCCCTTTTTTATATCTGGTGTTACTAAGCAAACTTCTCCTGTCGAAGCAACAGTGCTGTGTGGCAACAATCTGGAAATAATCATTATTATGATTAATAAAGTTATGACAAATCATGCCTAAACTTAATTTGATGAAATCTAAGTTTACTTACAGTTTTATATTTCCTCTTGTGTTTTGAATTTTAATACAATGAATTTCTGCAAATATCGGCTTTTCATCGTCGAAAATTGCGTTCTTCTGCTTATCGTGGGCCACAACTACGTCAAGTAAGGCGCTCAAACAGGAATGAACGAGGTCCTCTGTAACACTGTTTGAAGGCATTACATATTTGAGTTTTTTCTTCGGTGCAGCCTCTTTCTTTATTTCCTCAGAAACCTGTTTCACGATTTTTGTCTTTTGTGCAGGTGGTGGATTAACCTGGGGTTTTTGCGGCTTAGTTTTTTTATTGAGCTTTTCAACTTTAGCGGATTGTTTATTTTTCGCTTTTAGCGGCAACTTAGGTTTTACAGCTACCATTTTAAATAATTTATATTGACTAACGAATCAAATTAATTCAGACTATTTTCACTGTTTATGTCTATAACAACAACAAAATAACCTATATTCCTCAAAGAAATTCACACATGACAATTCATAACCTCACTTTGCACATGCGTCAAAATTCAAATTGACATTGGCATTAGTTTTTTCATTCAGAAATCCAATTTACCATGGTGTAATAATATTGTTTTTTTAGACTACGCAATTTACTAAAGCAACCATAGAGTCTGTCAAGCGAGTCGTGTCCCATGAAAAAGGCGGCAAATTCAAAAATCTTGCAGGTGTCAACAGGTTAAATGCTCTAAGGTCAACACTGATGTACGTTGAAAACATGTTTGATACTTGAATTTTTGTAGATAAACAAAATATTTGGTATAAATTAAAAAAGTGCATTTCAATGTAGGTATTTATTGGTCACAATTAGGACTAAAAACAGGATCTAGAAATTCAATGCCTTCGTAAGAGAAATCACTGTCAGTATTCATCACGCACAAAAATGATGAAGGGTTCCAACTCCGTTTCGGTTATCCTGTCCCTTACTTTATATTTCTTTTTTACATTAATAGTGAGATCTGTGCATTTTTCCATTAAATATAGGTATTTCTTTTCCACCCTTCACGCGTCGCTTTGTACTAATTTATAAACCGAAAACCCCAGGGGTGGAAGGCGGGGAGGGGGGCGTAGTTGCGAACCCCATAGGTTCACAAGTACTGATGACGATTGGTTTTTCATCGGATGATGTTTTTTACGCTTATATACCGGATGACTTTTTTTACCGTCTAAAAAATTGGGTATATTAGGTGAACGGAGTAGAAGCCTATGGCATACCTAACAATTAAAAAAAAAAAAAAAAAAAATCAGAAAAATTAAAAATTCTAATCCAATGATATATTACCTTTAGATGCGTTACCCGGGCTCAAATGGGAAATTAAATGAAGGGTAATTGCCCGGCGTGATATCAGTCACGCACGCGCGCCAGTGAACATGCAGCAGCTAGTGACGTAATTAAATAAGTATATTCATCTCTTTCTTACAACAGGTATCGACATGCGTCTTTCCTTTTCTTTGCGGCCAGTATATACTGGTATGTTGGTACATCATGGCTTACGCTGTTTTTGAAGGACTGATGTTCGTGTATGACGCGTCTATCTATAATACGTCATTGTTCTAATCATAATCAGGCTGCATATGATTTGAATTTCGATATTTTAAAACGATTTTTTTTTTCAAAATTTCTGTTATTATGGTACAAAAATGAAAAGTTTACATCGAATTTGTAGTATTTATTGGTACTTTGATAATTTTTTCTGTCTAAGCTATTAAAAAAAAACTAGGTATGCCATAGGTTTCTACCTATTTTTTTCGAGACGGTAAAAAAAGTCATCCGGTATATGTGATGTAAGCTTATATACCTAGTGACTTGACGTGTGAGGGGCTATTGCAAATTAGATAATTGAGCTAAAAGTATCAAAATGCTGTAGCTTAGTAGAACAAAAGTTGTGACAATCCGTTTGAATAGTATTGCCATTATAAGAAATCAGCTAAATGGTCGTGGACACGAAGATTCACCGGGTAGGTAGAGTCTGTCAGACTCTACCCGGTGAATCTGGCAGCCGAATTCTCAGTATATTATAATGTACTCTGTAAGCCGAATGTCGCCAGGGAGGGCTGTCAAAATCTGTGTGTACATGACAATGTACAGACGCCAGCACATCAAGCTACTACAATCTGTCAAAATTCTTTAATAGATTTTCATCTCTATCGGTTAAGCGTTAAGTTCAAAGTGAATTGGGAAAATTTGACAGTTTCGGGTAGCTTGACCTGCGGGTGTCTGTACACACGGCTACACATCAAGCTATACATTTCCAGTTTACACTGACCTCTCATTGTAAGGAAACCCTATACAATGCGAGATCAGCTTATACTGGAAATGTATAGCTTAAACTGTATCCGTGCGTACATGACATCTCATGATTCATCTACCATCTATCCTACCTATTTTTCACAGATCAATCGGAACCGGTTTCATTTTGACAGTGTATTTACTTCGTTGAGCAGCCAAATTTTTCGAACATATGAAGCAGTGGATTAGCAATTTGCTTCAAAATTATTAAAAATCCTATTTATATATTCTACTAGCTTTTGCCCGCGGCTTCGCCCGCGTGGATGTCGGAAAATATCCCATGGGAACGTTCATGTGGAAAACATAGGGCCGTCCGATATAACTGTGCAAACTCAAATCGCTGCGATATATCGTTACCGTGTATGGTGGACTTAAAGGCAAAAATCATGCCGACTTCCCGGTCGCCATGATTTTTTCCGACACGTTCAACAATCGTCGACATATTTCAGCCAATTTACACAAAACCTTAATGAATTATACACTGAATCACTACGTTCATTGGTGAAAACCGTATTAGTTAGGGAGGCGAGGTAGCTAAATGGCGTAATTCAACGGCGTCGTCGAGACCTATCAAAATCGAAAGATAAAATAATTTCGAACAGAAAAGCTCTTATGGTAAAAACCATTTTAGCGGTGGGTTTGGCGTGTACGGGTTTTCAAAAATGTTAAAAAAAACAGTTACTTGGGCATTCTCGAGCGCGTCAGATATTCATACTACGCATGCCCCAAGTGCCTCTGATAACAACGGTATACTAATCTGCCGGTTTGCGTGGTGGGGGTAGGCATATAAAGTAGTCAAAAATGCAAAAAAAAAAAATTTACTCGAGCGCGTCAGATTTTCGGAAGGGGTGTTAAGTAGGCCCCAAGGAAGCTCCCTTTAAAAAAACTGACGATTTCAGCGTGACGATAAGTTACGATGAATTTTTGAAAATGCAAAAAAAAAAGTTTTTTTGAAATACTCGAGCGCGTCAGATTTTCATAGGGGAGGTTTATCTCGGTATCCTGAAAGCATATTTTCTTAATCTGACAAAAATGTTGGTGGGTTCTCTTAATCTGACCGAAAAAGGTTTTTTGGTTTCTTTTTTTCCTTTCTTTCCTTGATAAAACGGGGAATTTAAGAATGACAATAAAGCGATAGATACAACCAACGTAAATGTAGATGAAATGTAGTACGAATTGTATTATTTATTGTATAAAAAAATGAAATTATATAAAAATTGTATTATAATTGTATTGTTATGTATGGCCTTTACATTTTTGCTCAATACAATTCATCTTCTTCTTCTTCACTGGAACTTTCATATTGTGGCTCCTCATCCACAATTCTTTCCTGCTGAGTGCCTGCAACATCCGTAACAATTATTTCTATTCAGTAATTTTGTTGAGAGAATATTATAGAAGTACAAAAATTTACCTGAATCAAGCGTCTCGTCATTGCTGTCCTCAGTGTCATTCTCGTTGCCCAGAATATCCGGCGATACAACAACATTATCATACGCATCGGGCAATTGATTCCCGATAAACCACGTGAACTCGAATTTATTATTATTTTCATTCCACCCATGATCGGTTGGTGCAAGGTCAGTGATGTCGGATTCGTAAGCATTCCTCCACAAATTGGCGATGTACCGAGTTCTGAGGCAATGTTGGTATAGTCTGACTGGCATGAAAATTGTCGAGAAGCTTTAGAAAAAAAAAAATTTGAGATAATATATAATAAAAGTCACATAATTTAATCATCGTTATTTCATATCAATTTTTTTTAACACCCTCAGTTTTCGAGATATACTCAAAAAACCGGGAGTTTGAGTTTTTATGATGCTTCAAGTCAAAAAGTTTTAACTTTGGGCAAAAATGTAAAGAGACCTTTTTTGTGTAAAATAAAATTACCTTTTTTGTTTATTTATACTTTTTTTTTGTAAAATGTATCGTTCGCGACTTATATGCCGCAACGCGTTTTTCGGAAGACGAAATGGCTCCTCCACACTTCGGGTCATGTGGAAACCGGCAGATTTTGTATTTTTAGTAAGTTTTAGATTATATTCTTCAAAATAAAAAATAAAAAAATCGCGCTCGAGAATGCCGGATTAACGTTTTTTTTTTACAAGTTCACGACCCTATAACTCGGCGGCGTCAAGGACTTATCGTCAGATTAGTTAAATTTAGTCTTAAAACACTAAAATCAACCCCCAATATCTTAATCTGACGCGCTCGAGTATTTCAGACTATCGATTTTTTTTTACTAATCTGATCGTCTATCCTAGGCGCGCGTCACTACATATAGAGCTAAATACTTTACAAGGTTGTTCTATTAGGTCTAAGGTATCTCTCATATCTTAAACTGCCACGCTCGAGTATTACCGAAATTCCCTTACTCGCCTCCCTAACTATATGAAAATCCGTTCGGTACTTTTTGACATTATCACATTCAAACAGACAGACATACGCGGCGACTTCGTTTACTTAGTTAAAATGTATAATTCCAGTCACGCTCTAATAAGAAATTTTTATAACTTTTGACCGAGTGTCCACTCGTTCATAAGTTAATTGGTACCTCAAGACTAAATGTTACCTCAAGATACGAACTATGAATTAATTTCCAATACCTTAAATCTCTTAAAAAGAGGTAGGTACACTAACATTTTAATATTATTTGTGAATTTTAAATTAAACCCCTATTGTACTCCCTTAGGGGATGATTTTTCAAAAACGCTGTACCACATATTTCTTTATTTCCTACCAAAAGCATAAATTTGAATTTTCATATCCCTAACTTAAGAAATGCTGGGTTTCCCATAGAAACCTTCCTTCCCATAGATCACCCCCTGCAGGATTATTTTTTAAGACAAAAGTAGCCTACGTCCTTTCCATAGCCTTGCCAAATTTTATCGCAATACGTGCAGTTTTGTAAATTTAAAAATCAACCCCTATTTTCAAAACCGCATATTTCTTTATTTCCTACCAAACGCATAAATTTGAATTTTCATATCCCTAACAAAGAAATATTGGGTTTCCTATACAAACTTTCATCCCCTATATCACCCCCTGTAGGATTATTAAAAAAAAAAGTAGCCTGTGTCCATCCTCATTCCCCAGGATACCATCTATAGCCTTACAAAAATTTAATCGAAATCCGTTCAGTGGTTCTGGGTTTCCCAAACTTTCATCCCATATATCACCCCATTGGATCATTTTTGTAGCATTCATCAAAAGTAGCCTATGTCCTTCCCCAAGATGCCATATATAGCCTTGCCAATTTTTATGGAAATCCGTGCAGTTTTGGAAATTTTAAAATCAACCCCTATTTCAACCCCTTAGGGGTTGATTTTCCAAAAACGCTGAACCGCATATTTCTTTATTTCCTACCAAAAGCATACATTTGAATTTTCATATCCCTAACTTAAGAAATACTGAGTTTCGAATACAAACTTTCATTCCCTATATCAACCCCTGTAGGATTATTTTTGAAAAAAATATCCTTCCCCAAGATGCCTTATATAACCTTGCCAAATTTTATCGAAATCCGTGCAGTTTTGCAAATTTTAAAATCAACCCCTATTTCACGACCTTAGGGGATGATTTTTCAAAAACGCTGAACCGCATATTTCTTTATTTCCTACCGAAACCATACATTTGAAATTTCATATCCCTAACATAAGAAATACTGAGTTTCCCATACAAACTTTCATACCCTATATCACCCCCTGTAGGATCATTTTTTAAGACAAAAAGTAGCCTATGTCCTTTTCCAGGATGCCATATATAGCCTTGCCAAATTTTATCGAAATCCGTGCAGTTTTGTAAATTTTAAAATCAACCCCTATTTTATCCCCTTAAGGGATGATTTTTCAAAAACGCTGAATCGCATGTTTCTTTATTTCCTACCAAAAGCATACATTTGAATTTTCATATCCCTAACTTAAGAAATACTGAGTTTCCCATACCAACTTTGATCCCCTATATCAGACCCTGTAGGATTATTTATGAAAAAAAAAGTAGCCTATGCCCGTCACCATCTATAGCCTTGCCAAAGAACATCGGTCAAATTTCTATAGAAGCTGGACCTGACTTTTATTTTCAGTGTACAGAAGCAAATTATAGTGAGATTTGATTGTTTTATGTAGTAAACACCATCCCTTTCGAAAATAATATCTAAATAGCCAAGATATTTCAATAATGCAAATAATACTTTTGAGGTTATCGCGATCGGTGTCCGGAAATCAAAAGCACAGAATAATCGTCACAAGCGGTACCTAGTTATCGGTCTGTAAAACAATACCAAGGTCAAACAACAGAAGGAAATCCAAAACAGTACAATGTGCACCAATGTGAGATCGCCGGGTGCAAAGACTACACACTACAGTATATTAGTGTCAAATTGACACCCGTTGTAATTGACAGTATTGACACTGTCAATCCATGGCGCGCGTCGATGACATATTGTGACGTTCCGTTGTACACAATTGAACAAAATGCTGATACTTACTATGAACCCACATAATTATTTTTATGACAAGAATCCAATACATAATAAAAATAGCACTAGTTAGTTGGTTTGGTACACAAGTACCTATATAATTGAATTACATCTAATAACTATTCAGAAAAACGTGAATAATTATAATCTTTGAGTACTAAATCGCAAAATGAATCGTCAAAGGTGCGTTCTGAACATGTTATTCTAAATAATTTGCAAATTATGCTATTAAAAAAAAATGTGTTTGTGCTTTTTTTTCTGGCGACTTAAATATCTATTTCTTATGTTTTTTAAGACCTTAAAAAATACTAGATTTTTAAATATATATGGCATATCTGTACACCACCGCCTCGTAGTCAGGTACGATTTGGCCGTCCTTCTTTTATCAAAATCCGTTCAGTGGTTTAGGCGTGAAAAGGTAATTCAGACAGACAGACAGAGTTACTTTCGAATTTATAATATTAGTATGGATAGTATGGATTTATAATCCAATTCGGGTGCAGATTACAGTATTGTATTGTATAGCTAAGAGCCTCTTTCACGATGTCCGAATAGCCACTACTAACCGAATAAATAAAAAAATGGGACAGAATTCGGATGAAATTATCTGCCAAGTAAGTTAATAGGAACTTAATCGTAGGTGGTGAAATAGGCCTTAATTATAGTTTTCCTAAAATAACTAGAATAAGTAGGTATAAAAAAAGCGAAGGGACTAAATATTTAAATTCTTAAGGGTAGCCCGCGAAATTCAAATTTTCTTACGTTTTTTGCAATTTGCAGGTCAGTGTCAGGTTGTATGTTGATTAAAATATAAAATATGATTCGCGGCCGTAACCTAATATGGCTTTAACAGAATTATAATCATTAGAATCAGCAATACAACTTCATTAACTTATGAAGTTGTATTGCTGATTCTAATTGACCTCAAACCTCATGATTTCATGAAATCGCCACATTTTAATAAATAATAAAATTAGAATTAAATTTGAGGTCAATTATAACTTATTATTAATAAATAATAAGTTAGAATTGACCTCAAATTTAATTATTATTAAAAAAGGACTTAAGTACACGATACAATGAAATTTTCTCGATACAAAAGAAAAAAAAAATATACGCGACGAATTGATAACCTCCTCTTTTTTTTTTTTAAAGTCGGTTAAAAATGCAAAGTTCTCTAAGTATCTACTTTTATGATTTTTTGAGAATGTACCAAAGCGTAACGCGTAACGCTTAGGTATGACATAGAATTAATAGGCTTACTCTAAGGCTTATGAGTTATTCAATGGAGTTTACTTTAAAACGTAGAGAGTAGTCGTATCAAGGTTTATGGAAAACAGTTTTAGCTTTTAACTGACTTTTCCAAAAAAAAAAAAAAAGATGAGGTTATCAATTCGTCGCGTATACAGGGTGACCTGAAATTAGTGGCGGACCCGTTAAGGGGTGATAGTAGGGATCAATTCCAGTCGATAGGTATCACTCTTAGACCTACTGTCCTAAAGTTAACCCATTTCAGGATATTCCTACTTAAAGAATTTTACAAAAAATACCCTACTAGCTATTAAATAAGCTTGAGCGCTTGCAAAACTTGTGCATTCGCTTTGTTTTTGGTCTTCCAAAGTATGACCATGTTTCTCACTTTCGCAAGGAACTCAAGTGGCTCCCAATCCGCCTTCGCAGGAACACTCGGATTTTATGTCTCCTCTTCAACATCTTACACAACCCGTCTTATCCTTCCTACCTGCGCGAGCGTTTTTCTTACGCTCGCCCTAGCGACGCACCGTGTAGATCACACCTTAGATCCCTCCTTAAATCTCATCCTCATAAAACTAGCTACTATTCTTATTCCTTCTCTGTCCATGCTGTAAGATTGTGGAACTCGCTACCGCCTAGCATTCGCGATATAAAAACTGTGTCGCTGTTCAAATGTCGAGTAAAAGAGAATCACCTTTCCTCTCAAATGTGAGTATTTATCATATCGATATCCGTGGTATTTATAATAGGTCTTTAACTATGAAATTGCCGTTTTGTATGAAAAAATTTAAACGAATTTTTTTCATGTATTTTTTATTTGTATTAATCGAAGTAATCACCCATGCAATCAATGCATCTTTGCCAACGCAGTGGCAGTTTATTGATGCCCTTCTTAAAGAAATCAGCTGGTCGGGCGGCAACAAATTCTTCAAAGGCATTTTGTACTGCCTCTCGGGTATTGAATTTTTTTCCCGCCAAGAAGTTATCCAAATTCTGGAAAAAGTAGTAGTCTGTAGGCGCAAGGTCTGGTGAGTAGGGCGGATGACGGAGAGCTTCCAACCCCAGTTCTTGCAACTTGGAGACCGTCTGCTGTGCAGTATGAGGTCGCGCGTTGTCGTGCAGGAGCAGCGGAGACGAGCGATTGACCAATGCTGGTTGGAGATGTGCCAGCTTCTCCATCATTGTGTTCAGTTCTTCACAGTACACATCTGCAGTAATGCTCACCCCGTTTGGTAAGAAGCTTTTCTAGGGGTAAGTTTTCGTTTAGGGCATTGTTTAGGTGCTGAACCAGGATCCAACCAACTTGCTGAGCGCTTGCGGTTATCAAACAGAATCCATTTTTCATCGCAGGTAACAATGCGGTTCAAAATTCCTTCATTTGTGTGTCTGTTGAGCAGTGCAAGGCACGTCTCGACGCGTACTTCGCGCTGGCGATCATTGAGTTCGTGGGGCACCCATTTGTCAAGCTTTTTTACCTTGCCAATTTGACGCAAATGGACCAATATTGTTTTGACGCTAACGTCGAAAGCTGCTGCTAATTCAGCCGTAGATTGTGTATCATCAGCTTCCACAATCGCCTTTAATTCGTAATTGTCGACCAAAGTCTTCGGACGACCGCGAGGTTCATTTTTCAGGTCGAAACTTCCAGAACGGAAGCGAGCAAACCAATAACAGGTGGTGCGTTGGTTTGTAGTGTTAGCTCCGTAAACGTCGTTGATGTTGCGTGCCGCTTGTGCCGCGTTGCTGCCACGACGGTACTCATATTCCATAATTACTCGAATTTTTAACGTATCCATGATGACGAAAAAGATTGAAATGCGATGAAAATGTAACACTAATCAATAAACAAATGACTACTTTTGGAAAAAAAAATCCATGTTTTTAAAATAAAATTAATTTGAAATTAGAATTCTTAGCCAAACAAAAATTATTTTGATTTGAAATGGCCAGTACTGCAGAACGGCAATTTCATAGGTAAAGACCTAATATATAGTTTATGTATGTTTATATATTTTAGCTTTATGTATTTATATAAGTATATGTTAATTTTGTATTCCGTTATATGTGTAGGTATAATTAATATTTTAGTTTAAGACTTCGACTAGTCATATTTTTCTCTTCTTGTCATCACACACTATTGTCTACATTTCTTTTCATTTCTCCTTTCGCAGGTCTGCTGGAAGAAATTTCTATAGAAATAAGCAGTACCTTTGTACTCCTAATTATAAGTATCATGTATATCTATCTATTTTTCTGTGTGTACATAAATTGTAAAATAAATAAATAAATAAATAAATAGTACATTATTGCAAAGGCCGTGAAATAGGCAATTGCAGGTGCAGGTCGAGTATGAGTTTGAAGGCCGAGCCGTAGGCGAGGACTTCACTAATACGAGACAGGCAATTGCCATTTCCGCCGAGGCATATATAGTGCTTCTCTCAAAAGAATGCAGGGAAATAATTTGCCGTTTTTAACATGAACTGTACATTTCAGCATGGAATAGATTCCATAATGTAGATGGCTTTTAGTTTTAGCAATCTTATTAAATTACCTACGCCAAATAAATACTGTTTCGGAGAAAATGTTCACTTTTTTGTCGTTTTTCCAAATCATAAAATTTTCATATACTTTCATGTATTATTATTTTGACTTCGCTGGAAGCAGGTTTTCCATTGCCAATTTGGCTTCTGATCTTAAATCGGGTGGAGTACAATCAATCTCCATTGCACTCTCTGAACCGTTGGAACTCATTTTAATTATTAATATATTATTATTAATAATATTATTAATTAAGACCAATTTTCAGCTTTGCCGCCAATTTTCTTACTTTAGTACAAAGAGACTTACTTTGGAATGCCAAGAATGATAAAAGAGATCCAATCAAAGAGTACCTATCTAATAACCCCAGCACGCCATTTCATACAACATTGCTGGAGCGCTGTAATGTTCCAAATTCAAAAAACGCTCCTGCAATGGATTTGATTTTCTTTGACCGTAAATTCGATACTTCGCGTGTTCTTTTTTCGAAAATAATGACAATATTTCCATGCATGTTTGAGAAAATAACTTTAATTTCGGAAGTCGGTGGCAAAAAACCATGGAATAATATACAAACTGGACTGAGCTCTCATACCAAAAACACGAGCAGAAAGAGATATGTCACATTGAGGCAGTTATCTCCTTCTAATAGGGTGACCAAACATTTTTATGACAAACAGGAAAATTCGTTTATACAGAGATAATTTGCGTCCGGTTGACCATAAGTGATTTCAAATTATTGTTTGTATTACAAACATATTGTGATTAAATAATATAAAGAAATAGACCTTTTTCGAAAGCTCCTTTATGAAACTGAACATTATTGTGTTCTGTGTCGGTGTTGAATCGTGTACCTACCCATGTTTTGAGGCAAGAAGGAAGGACTACAATATTGGTGAGACTCGTCTTGTGGCGAACGTGGCTTATGATGAAGTAGGCATGTAGAATCTCGTTCTGGGACCATGGTACTTTCTTGCTCTTTTTTCGTTTACTCTACAGAGCTGGTTTGGGTAAGTATGTAATTGAAGCAAAGGGAACTAAAATGATTCTGGGATTACATCCAACCATATTTGTTGAATTTCTTCTTTGGATGGAAAGCTGTAAAAAACTTAAAAATAATGCTATTTCAATCATGCGATACATAAGTACAAATTGTATTTATTATGCGCCTAATATTAATAGTTTTAATCAGAAATACACTAATACTTATAGCTTTTGTAGACAGAAGACGATAAGTCTTCTGTCTACAAAACGTTTAGAGCACGGTTACACTACTTAGACTCAAAATTGTTATTATTTAGTAACAATTTTAGGTCTTTTATCGAGATTTATTTAAATCTTTGTTATTCCTTAAAAGTTCCTTACCTGTGAAATTAAATGCCACAACCAGCATAACATTCACTTTTACATTTCTTGATGCAACACTTTCTCACCATTTTCGCTATCTAAATTGAAAAAAACCGCCATGAAACCATTGATGTCAGATTTCAGTGTTACCAGAGTAATTATATGATAGCTACCAAACAGTAATCAAAATGATATTATTTTGATTATTTTACTCATGGAGCTTACTTATAAAATTATTGACTATGATATACAGATTGTAAGCCTATAAATAAAATTATTTAAAACTAATCTAAATGCTAAAAAAAAATATACGTAACTTATTTTACCTACTTGCAGTTGGTGAAATTTTTCTACCAGCTTTATCATTTTTATCTGTTGGCAATTGAGCAAAAGGGACAAATTACTCAAGTCGGGCTCTCTCTCTCGGCTCGTTTTGCCTCACCTAAGATATCCTATCAAAAGTAAACCTAAAGTATGTACAATACCTAAGGTTAATTTTTGCATGATACGATTTTTGGAGAGCTCAGTCCTGTTTATATAGTATATTAGGTCCATGCAAAAAACTAAAATACAGATCCAAAGACATCGACTTCCGAAATTAAAGTTATTTCACTTGCAGTTTTTTTTTTGGAAGTCGGTTGTTTTTTTTTGTAAAAAAGTTTTTCAATAATATAACTTTTTATTTATAAGTAAAAGACGGCAATTCGATGTGGCACATACGTAATTGTTTTATTCCGAGCGCACACACATTATCGAACTGAATTGAACTGCCAGTCCCCGCGTGCGGGGAAAATAAGCCACGCCCATCACACTACTATTTATTGTCAAGGTAGTGTGATACGCAGTGGTAGCCCGCGAAATTAAATTTTTTTTTGGGTTTTTGCAATTTGCAGGTCCGTATCAGGTTGTATCTTGATGAAAGTATATTACGCGGCAATAAAACATATGTATTTATATAATTTTACCTATAAAAATCATCAATACATGGCTCTAATTAAGATTTCGTGCAGATTCGTTAGATTTTGTTCGTTTGACGAATCTGCACGAAATCTAACTTAGAGAGATGTATTGATAATTTTTATGATTAAAATTATGTGAATACACTTAGAGTAATTAGACTTAGAGTGATAGTTTCATTCAAAATTCCGTTCAAAATTGAAGCTACAACACAATGAATGTGTGCTTATGCGGCACGTAATTACATTCGCCGACACGCACACAAGCAAACGAGTAATGTTGCAAGTGAATGACATTTTCCCCAAAAAGTGGGGAAAATGGAACTGTTCGGTAGGCATAAGCATAGAATTATTATTTAAATTGCGTTTAGAAATTGTTTATGTTATTAGTTTATTTTATTTATTTATTTTTATATATTTATTCATTGCACAATGTAAGTACACATAGTTACACATTTGTCTTAACTAATTAGTGGAGTCCGGCAAAAACGTCTAAAAACGGAACTAAATTTTTTATACTTGTCAGTGTTGTCTCAGTCCATGTTTTATCAGGCAATAAAAGTGCATAAAAACGATTACGATTATTACGATTTCGCGCGTTAGTGACGCATAATTAAGTATTTGTTGTTTTTCTTTATAAGTTTAAAATTTAGCTACCCAATTGTTTCTTAGTTTTTAGGATTATGTAAAAAACGAAGTATGTGCGTCATTTTTCGCGGGAATAAATAGTTTTTCTTTCTTTCTTTTCTTTCTTTATTACATTCATTTAAAATTACTAAGACTATCTATAGTTCTGTAAGAAAATGGTTTTAAAAGTTTGAATTTCATAATGTATGGCTAGTGGCGCCCCCATTTTTTGTACTCTTTTGTGTCGTGCTGTACATGACCCTGGTAGGGTGTCGCTTGTTATGTTGTTATTAAATAATTAATATTACTAATGTAATATTAATTAACATTACTAATGTAATATTAATTATTACTAATGTAATATTAATTATTTAGATACGTATCTTGTATTATATTTTATTTATAAGTTATTATAACTTAATATATAATATTCACAAATGTATGTAATTACATTATTATGTAAGAAGTTTTATATTTATTCTTAATAGTTCAATGGCTGAAAATGAAGACCTATGATGAGACTGAATTATTGCTCCAAGCATCGTCAATATGAGTCGAAATCACACACGCATACACACCCCTACGTACACACACACGTACACACACCCTTGTTTGTACAGACTTTCACATGCACACAAACACACACTCACACACACTATTTTATGTTTAATGTCTTATCTAGTTTAACTTGAGATTTTGCTGTAATTTTTATTCTTTTTATTTATTTTATTTTTTTATGATTTTTTGTTTGAATCATTTTTACCTTTTTGTACACCACTTTTACCATTAATATAGTTTGTCATTGAAGAGCGGGACCTCCTAGCACAGGTATATCTTTTACTTAAAAGGAGGTTCCTATGTAAGATTTCCTGTAAAAGTTGTACAAGTTTCCGCAATAAACCTTTTTTTTTTTTTTTTTTTTTTTATTCTTTATATATCTAGTATTTATCTTCCATAAAATCTTACACGTAATTATTATTATAGGGGAAAATTAAATGGCTCTATTTCTTTCACTTTTTACAATCCAACGCCACTTCCACGTGAATTTGCTACAAAATGTTTACGCAATTAGGGTGCTGATTTCGCCAGTCTAAAGAATCTACGTGCGAAATTTCATTTGAATCAGTTTCGACTTGAAGTTATACACGGCTACATATGAAGCTATACATTTCCAATATAAGCTGACCTCTCACTGTACGGAAATTAGCATATACGAGATCAGCTTATACTGGAATATATAGCTTGATATGTAGCCATGTATACACAAATACAACTTTTCAGTTTTATTTAATTAAGAATATACAGGGCTAGTTTTAAATGACTAGTCTAATTTTCATAGGGTGTTCTACCCA
The DNA here is from genome assembly GCA_905163495.3 of Cosmia trapezina. Lineage (NCBI taxonomy): Eukaryota > Metazoa > Arthropoda > Insecta > Lepidoptera > Noctuidae > Cosmia > Cosmia trapezina. Next base: position 12,753,110 of record LR991030.1, read on the forward strand.
GTGAAAATTTGTCTAGTCATTGAAAACTAACCCTGTACATGAAAACGTATATTATTTTTACTATGAGCGTTCAGATTAAACCAGACTTTTGCATTCAAACGAAATAAGATTCTTAAGTAGAAAAACTATTCAAATAAAAACATGAAATTATTTTTTTTATTAAAATATTTATTAAATACGTAGATACCCAACCAAGTACTTTACCCCTCAAGTGTCAATTGCACCCCATGTGTGCATAAGGAAAAACCTTTACATTATAGGTATATAAGCTTATATCACATATATACAAACGTAAAAAAACATCATCCGATGGAAAACCAATCATCATCAGTAGTTGTGAACTTATGGAGTTCGCAACTAACACCCCCTATAACCACACCGCGGGCGGAACCATATTAATATTTGGAAAAAAATACCTACATTATCTTCTATCGGGTTAGATACTTAATTAACTAAAGGTAAACAAAAAAAAAAAAGCTTGAGTGTCGTGGAACACTCAGCTGGAACGAATTCGACAACCATGATTTTCATTTTGACCTCATTATCATTTTCAGCGCCTTCGAAAACCACGGAAACGACACCCATGACGAAAAATTTGAAAATTTATTATTATTGATAAATAATAATAATTAAAAACAAAACAACATTTTTTTCTAATTCAAAATAAAGACGTCGTGACGGAATTTCATGGCGGAAAAATCTTAATTTTTTTTCACTAAATACTAATAAACTTGGCGGATGGGGGGCTACCCCCATCCACCAAGTTCGAAAAGTCAGTTATGGAACTTCGTTCGAAAAACCACGTGACGTCGTTAACCGACTAAACCTAATACCCGTCACTTCAGTTATAATGCTACGTCACAGTTGTACTCTTCAATTTAGCAAAGTTTTAATTCGTTGTACTTATCTTTTTGGGTTCTTCACAATTTTTGTTTACCTTAATAAATTAATTCATTCGTTAATTACCCAACCCGATGAAGTCTATGTGAGTTGAGATTATACAGTACCTACATAATTATAATAACAAAAAATGGGGTAAAATATTTTCCTATTCCTAGCAACATTTTCATTGTAATGGCGTCTGTCAAATTTACGATTTATTATTATTGTTTTGGTGAATTTTTATACAAAAATATAATATGCTAGGCAGTACTTACATGTGGAATGGAATCCTTAAATGTTTTCCATGATTATGTGATGAGTTGTGACACCCTTTCACTGCACAGTACGTCATTTTTTTGCAAAATTGCGCGAGCTCTTTACAGTAATACTCGGTCTTGAGTACTGACGCCCCGAAAGCCGTACGTAGCCTTTAAAGGCTAACTTGAAATGGCTTCACTTTGCGTGCGACTACTGCGGTTCTAAGCCTATTAATTCTATGTGAATACATATGTTTTACTGCCGCGTATCTTATTTTGATCAAGATACAACCTGACACGGACCTGCAAATTGCAAAAAATCCAAAAAAAAAATGAAGTTCGCGGGCTACACAGCGAGCGTAATCACCCTAAGGTACTATTTGGAACCGAGCTGCCTGCAATCGCTATAAGTACATAATCGGCAGTTGCAGTTGGCAGCTCGGTTCCAAATACATAGTAACTTTAAGTTTTCACTTCTGTCGGCAATCCCCATGACTGCCTATTTTTTTTTTCAACGAGTTCTTTGTCCCGGTATCCGAATTCAAATAATTGTAACTACGTCTAGGACCAATAGCGACCCCTAAAGACTATGAGTGGTTCATCGACCAATAAACAAACAACAAAAGGTCCTTTTCATTCATAAAAGCGCTTATTGCGTTTTATCTTGCAATGCACTCGCTAATGAACACAGTCTGGCGGTAAGCCAGGAAACGTTCACTCGGCTACAAATTAGGTGATTTTCACAATTAATTATTGTAAACAATGATCAACACTTAGGTGGTAAGTAGGTAGGTTCGCTGATATATACAGGATGTTTCATTTAAGGTATCAAGCCGGTGCGTTGCGATCTGATAGCAGAGTACCATACCTATCGATTTAGCCCCATGTATGTTCTACGATTTTTCGTAGTCTATTTTAAGGTATCAAGCCACTGCGAGCTGATAGCAGTTTAAGCTCGCACTGGCTTGATACCTTAAAAGAAACATCCTGTATAAGTACAGGATATTTTTTTAAGCAGTGCGCAAAGCACAGGGTATTCTACTCCTGATTATGAACATCTTTCACTATGGGACTAACTCTGAAATCGCGAAAAATAAATCAGCCGTTCAGTAAATTTATCTACACCAAACTCTTCATAATGTAGTAGAGCAGCAGATTATTTTTTCGCGATTTCAGGCTTGGTCCCATAGTAAAAGTTGTTCATATTCATGGGTAGAATACCCTGTGAAAATTTGCACACTGCTTAAACAAATATCCTGTAAAAAAAAAAAAACAAATATTGCTCGTTTATTAGTCTAGGGATTTACAAAATTATTTGGATGTGATAAATAGCATATATGATTGTATTCAGCAGTTTTTAAACAAAAATAAAATAAAAAAACCGGACAAGTGCGTGTCGGACCACGCACAATGAAGTTGAAAAGAATTTATCCCAAAAACAAACTCAACATTGGATATCAAAACAAAAAAAAAATGATGTCATAAAATTACAAATTCACAATTTTCGGACTTTTCCCTTTCTTGTGCTGGGAGACCTTGCTTCTTGCCAAATTTCATTATTCTAGGTCAACGGGAAGTACCCGGTTTTGATTTACTTGCCACAGTTGCGAGTATCAAAATGTGTCGCAAAATGACCGAATTTTTTTATTGCGTTGACTTAGAAGCTTGAGTTTTTTAGGACTTCAAGAAACCATAGACCTACGTATTTGATATTAATTTCAACTTGATACCTCTATGCGTTCCTCAGAAAAAGGATCTTGACACACTGACAACTTTGAAAATATTTTTTTATGTGATAGAATTATAAATTAACAATTTTCGGACTTTTTCCTATATTTGTGTTGCGAGACCTTGCTTCTTGCCAAATTTCATGATTCTTTTACTTGCGAGTATCAAAAAATGTCGCATAAATGGCCGTATTTTTTTATTGCGTTGACTTAGAAGTTTGATCTTTTTAGAACTCCAAGGCACCATAGACTTACGTATTTGATATTAATTTCAGCTTGATACCTTCACGCGTTCCTGAGAAAAACGGTCTTGACAGACTGACAGACAGACAGACGGACAAACAAGTGATCCTATAAGGGTTCTGTTTTTTCCTTTTAAGGTACGGAACCCTAAAAATAATGTCATTCATAGATATTTTACAAACCAAACTAGTAAAGCACCTTTTTTTTTTTTTATTGAGGGTGGGAAATCATTAAATAACTTCTCCCGCTCTGGGTGGAGCCGAAGGGCGTGTCAGACTTTTACTGACTAAACCCACCCGTGTTCCTTCAGTTGCCTATGCCAGGGCCCCGGTATCTTCTTAAAACTACCCGCGACCCGCTGCTCACCGTCCGCAGGCCCGCGCCTACGGTGGCCGGAAATCGCCCCGCGATTCCCGCCGCCCAGGGCGTCTCCTGCGGTGACTGAGGGCGTGAGGCTGCCTCTCCCTCACGCGTTCCGCCTCCTCCTTTGCGAGCATCACTGCTTCGCAGAAGGAGGTGACGGCCTCCCATGCACTCTCGCTCCGCACCATGGCCTGGACCAGGCTCGGACGCGAGAGATCGCCGCCGCCGATCGCCTCCGTGAGAACATGGCGTCAGGCGGAAGGTGAGGACGCCGTGGCGCCGCTCTAACCACTCCTCAAAGAGGGGACTTATCGCCGCAATTGTGGCGTGCCCAAAACTAGTAAAGCACCTTGCTTTACTAGTTTGGTTGGGAATTTCGTCTATCAACATTTAACGGGCACATTCCGAACTCAACTTTACAATTTAAACTGGAATCTAGGAGCATCCCTCCTTAGGTATTTAAAAATTGTCTCTGAGCTTTACATTGTGAATCTCAGGATCGAATAGGGCTTCATCATCGCTTACCGTGGGTGATATGAGAGGTCACCGAAGGGCGCTAAAAGATGTAATTGCGAGGGAGAGCGGCAATATCCATCTGTAAGCGAATGTATTCATGTCATCCGCAAACAACATTTTCTTTTTCAGGCGATGTAATATAGGGGAGTTGCTGCGGTATACCCATTCAAGTCAAACAGTAGCGAAGTCAATAGTAGATAGATCTAAATGTTTATTTTATCTTATAGCTAAGCATTATTGGGTATCGGCATTGAATGAGAAAACCAATAATAACTTACCTATCTACTTATCATCTATATTCTACCTACACCACCAGCGTCAGGTTTGCAAGTATAAGTAGTTACTCATTTTATTGCAGTTTTGTTTTGCTGCTCTGTTTGGTAAACGCCACAATTGCGGCGATAAGTCCCCCTCTTTGAGGAGTGGTTAGAGAGGCGCCACGGCGTTCTCACCTTCCGCCTGATGCAGTTCCTCACCGGACACGGTTTTTTCGGGAGGCTCCCGTTCCAGATGAAGCGGTGGATCGCTCGGAGGACACGGTGGATCACATGATGGAGGTCTGCCCGGGTTGTGTCCTCGCGGAGGCGATCGGCGGTGGCGATCTCTCGCGTCCGAACCTGGTCCAGGCCATGGTAGCTACGGAGCGAGAGTGCATGGGAAGCCGTTACTTCGTTCTGCAAAGCAGTAATGCTCACAAAGGAGGAAGCAGAACGCGTGAGGGAGAGGCAATTTTTGCGCCCTCACTTCCCTAGTCGCCGCAAGAGACGGCCTGCGCGTCGGGAATTGATAGCCGCGTCCCGGCCACCGTAGGCGCGGGCTTGCGGACGGCGAGCAATGGGTAGCTCGTCGTCCGGAAAGGACCAGGCCCAGGTGGACGGCGCGTTGTTTTCCACGCACACCTCAAAGAGATGACAGCAGTGATGGGGTCCAATAGGGCCGACGCCTGCCAGGGTCGCGGGTTGTTCGAAAGAGTTACCGTGGCCCTGGCACAGGCACCTGAAGGAACAACTGACTAAAACCCACCTGGGGTTTTAGTCAGTAAAAGTCTGACACGCCCTCCCGCTCCACCCAGAGCGGGGGAGAAGTCTTTTGATCAAAAATACAGAAAACCCTTTTCATTTTGCATAATTCCACATTTCCGCCCTATTTTTTAAAAGGACCCTTTATGGTGCGACTCAGTCTGTCTATCTGTCACAGCTGGATATCTCAAGAACTACTAATGCTATCAACTTGAAATTTGGAACAGTTTTAGATAACGTTTACCCAGCTATTTTGTAAATAAGATAAAAATATTTATTTTATTTTTGCAACAGGGACTGAAATGGGGTCTTAAAAATTCAAAGTGGGGCTACTAGGGCGTGTGGGGTCATACGAAACAACGCTGTTTCCACATTCTCAGACATTTTTTATTTTTTTTTAGGCCGCATAGTTTTGATGAAAAATGTAAAAAAATACCGTTCCCCCACCCCTTATCTCCGAAATTTGCAAAGAGAAAAATCTGAAATTATTATATGTGATAGAAGTTTATGTAAAGATTACAGGAAAAATAAAACGATGTCTAGATAGCACACTTTTTCAGAATTCGGAGCGGAACCCTCGGTGCGCGAGTCCGACTCGCTCTTGATCGGTTTTTTTAATCCAAATTTTTACGCTCTTAATGTAAATAAAAAAAACGTTTAGTGATTAGATACAGATTCTATGAAATGTGACCAACCATGCACGAGCTGAATTGATCGCAGTAACTGTATGCCAGAGGGCACCCCAAACAAATGGGTTAGTTTAAAACTGTCTATGACCAACCGCGTCCGGCGAGCGATACCATAAAACTTAATTTTAAAATCCTCAGTGGGGATTTCTGGACATATTTTTTTTTCGATTCCAATTTTCCCCCATAAGGGGGATTTCCAGGGGGAATTCTAGACGTTTTTCTTAGATTCCACTTTTCCCCCCTAATGGGGTGACTTTTAGGGTGGATTATTCTGTAAACAAAGCTTTACAACAAAACAAATCGAAGAAGCTTTTTAAAATTGTGTTTCATATACGGTTTCACAGTGCAATTAAAGAGGTGCGATATCGCTTTCAATTCCTGGCAAACATCCAAAACATAACACCTGTGGGGAAGGAAATACATTTGTGTTCAAATCATTCGGTGTAGGTATTTGCTAGAAATTAGCAAATGTTTTACATTTCAATGGGATAACGAGCCTATTGCTCATAAAGTGCCAGATTGTCAAAAAGAGCAGCCACGGCTTGGACCTAAGAACGACGATGTACGATTTTAGTAAAAGATCTTTACCCACCTATACCTACCTACCCCACCTACCTGTACCTATTTAGATCAAAATTGTTTACCTCTGACACAGACCAACAAAAAAAGGAAGATGGCGCGTCGTGAACTTCAAAAGTGAAAGCACCTTTTTATCTATGTGTGTGTCGAAGAGTTGCCATGTGTTAAATTGTTTCCCTATAATTTGTGGAATAATATTGAAGGGGTAAGATATCATATTTAAATGTGTTTAATCGAATGGTGTTTTAAGTCGTATTATGGCAACCGTTGCACTTTATGTCACTGCGTTCCTTCGTTGAAGTTTTTGTTCCAAGTAAGCTAAAACTCATAGTTTATTTAATAAAAAAACCCACCAAGTGCGTATCGGCGGACCACGCACAATGAAGAGTTCCGTAGTTGAAAAGAATTTATCCCAAAAACAGACTTTTAACCTTCTTTTAACATTGTAATCCCAAAAAAATATTTTTATGTGATAAAATTACAAATTAACCATTTTCAGACTTTTTCCTTTAATTGTGCTGTGAGACATTGCTTCTTGTCAAATTTCATCATTCTGGGCAAAATAAATATATATATATATAAACCTATATATGTACTTCCTACTACTACTATAGGTTTTGATTTACCTTCTTGCTAGTATCAAAATATGTCGCTTATACGCCCATATTTTTTTATTGCGTTGACTAAGAAGCTTGATTTTTGTAGAACTGCAAGGGACTATTGACCTACGTATTTGATAATTTCAACTTGATACCTCCATGCATTTCTGAGAAAAAGGGTCTTGACCGATGGACAGATAGACAGACGAACAACGAAGTGATACTATAAGGGTTCCGTTTTTTCCTTTTGAGGTACGGAACTCTAAAAACGATGTTATTTCAAGTACTTACAAGTGAAAGTGATTCCGTGAGATTTTTTATGTGATTTGCTTCCGGTTAGGGTTCCGTACCAAAATGGTAAAAAAGGAACCCTTATGGTGTGACTAAGTCTGTCTGTCTGTCTGTCTGTCACAGCTGGATATCTCAAGAACTACTAATGCTATCAACTTGAAATTTAAAATAGTTTTAGATGACGTTTACCCAACTATTTTGCAAATAAGAAAGAAATAAAAATATTCATATTTTTTTGCAACAGGGACTAAAAGGGGGTCTTAAAAATTTAAAGTGGGGCTACTAGGTCATGTGGGGTATCATATGAAAGAACGCTGTTTGCACATTCTCAAACTATTTTTTTTTCAGGCCGCATAGTTTTCGACTTTTGATGAAAAATGTAAAAAAAAATACCGTTCCCCCCTCCCTCAAGTTTGCAAAGAGAAAAATCTGAAATTATTCTATGTGATAGAAGTTTATGTAAAGATTACAGGAAAAATAAAATGATGTCTCTAAGTAGCACACTTTTTCAGAAATCGGAACGGAACCCTCGGTGCGCGAGTCCGATTCGCTCTTGACCGGTTTTTTTTACAAGTTTTCACTACGCAGGAAGGCATCATTTTATTTTTTTTAACTATGTTAACTAGACGACGCCGACGACTCGTCACGTACAAAGAAGGGTGAGTATTGTTCAGTATTGTTTTAGTTGTATGTTTGTGCGTGAACGTGTATTTTATTTTCAGGAGCACGCTCCATCTTTCTTTTTTTGTTGATCTGAGACCTCTGAATGTCAGATGTCAGCTAGGGCTAAGGACAGCTGAAAAAGCCTTTATCTGAATAAGAAATACGTAAAACATGACAGCTGGTCTTTATACCGCGCGACTGGTTAGAGTCAATTGAAGGAAATGGTTCATTACCGTAAGCGTCCGACTGTTAGTAATTATGCACAATGGCCGTCCTAAAAAGTTACAGTCTAACACCTAACTGCTATCTGCGGCTTACCCGTCCAGCGTTAGCATCATTTAGCAACTTTATACGTAGGAAAATAGAGGTTGAAGGAATAAATAGACAACCAAAAAGCACCGTCACGCTATGTTACAAACAAACCGGCCGAGCGGGTGTCAGACCTCGCACAATAAAGGGCTCCGTAGTTGAAAAGAATTTATGCCATAAACCAACTTAGTATTGTAGTTGATAAACATGTTCTCCTGTACATCGACAATCGACATACGATACGTCACGGTCACTTATCCATCTGCAAAATCGCAAAAAAATAAATATGTGTATTTTTATCACATATAAAAATACTTTTTGCAATTTTCGGACTTTTTCCTTGTACTGTGAGACCTTGCTTCTTGCCTTTCATGACTCTAAAGGAAAGTACCTACCCTATAAGGTTTTGATTTACTTGCGAGTATCAAAATATGTCGCATAAAAATGGCCGTTTTTTTATTGCGTTGACTTAGAAGCTTGATTTTTTGTTCTAAGTGACCATAGACCTACGTACCTAGGTATTTGATATTAATTTCAGCTTGATGCCTCCACACGTTCTTGAGAAAAGGCCCTTGACAGACTGACAGACAGATAGACAGACAGACGGACAACCAAGTGATCCTTTATGGGTTCCGTTTTTTTCTTTTGAGGTACAGAACCCTAAAAAGGACTCGATAGTCGTCGCGGTAGGTTACCTACCTATAGGTACCCTCAGAAATAACAGAATTATGTACCTAAACGTAAACCATAATTTATTTATAAGCACCTATACTAGAAAGGTTTAGGTGGTGAAAAAAAGGTAAACAATCTTGATGTGTCTTTTATCTCATTTTATTTTAAAACCTCGGTTTAAAAATAAAATGCAACTAAAAACCAATGTAAATACAACAATAATGATTACTAAATGAATTGAACCATTAATTTAAGTAGCAGTTTATTTGTTTAATATGCATTTGTATAAAAAGTTGCATCAAGATTGTTTACCTTTATTTCACCACCTAAACCTTTCTGATATAGGTTTGAATGAATTTATGAATCATATTGAAAATCTGATGACCGCGTAAAGTTTGATTACGAAGGACTGTTTTTATGAATATCTTATACAAATAAACCTTTACCATTACTGCTCGAACTATCTGTAGGCCAAAAAAATGTTTCCTTCCGTGAGGGAATTGAACCCGAGACCCGCAATCCCAGGTCAGGCAACGCTGACGAGGCTACGTTAGCACTTTAGGGTCTCACAATGATTATATGGGTGGAATATGTTTAAGCAAAGATTCCTCCTTTTTATATTGGAGGTCATGGGCCATTATAAAGACCAAGGAAGCTACCTTTATTCTTACTTCTGCCAATAAGTACCTAAATATCATAAGTCGAGATCCGAGATCTGTAATAATATCTGAGATCTGTAATAGATGCGACTATCGTCGGGAACGAGCATTATGCAAGAGCTACAGTGGTGGTCGCATTCGTGGTTTCGAGCCCAGACAGGCGCTTTACTTTGTGTAAATAATTTCATCACCACTGCTCTCAAAACGGTGAGGAAAACATCGTGAGGAAACCGGCTTGTCCTAGAACCAAAAAAAAATCTAAGAAATGTGACTTCTAACAAACCGCACTGGGCCCGGCGTGGTGGATTACAGTATTTACAGTCCACTCCGTCTCACAGAGGAGGCCTGTGTCCCAGCAGTGGGAACGCTATAGGCTGATTATGCATTATACGTATCCTATCGGTGTAACATGAATATTTGATATCCTATTAGCAATTAATCTCCTTATTCATAAAAAAACCTATTTTAGTTATAGAAGTGTTTTGTCTTCTTCTTTCAAACTCCAATCATAATTCAACACTTTTACGACTAAAACAGGTTTACAGAGTGTTTTAGTTTTTTATTTATGGTTAGGGGGTTAGTATTTATGTTGATGACAACCTTAGTACTTATGTTTGAAGGTGAACTTTAGTTCGGGATTCAGTAAAACACAATTACTAGTTAGTAATTTTTGCGACGAGCTAAGCAGTAAAGTAGCATTATTATACAGTAGTAGGTCTAGGTAGGTATACAGTTCTCGTAGTTCTGCCTACGCAGGAAAAGCTTAGTTTTCCCGAATGAATGTCCTACATACGCTAGTTTTGTCCGTACGTTCGTTTGGTACCATCCCTAGCTTAGGCTACCAGTAAATTCACCAACAAAAGTCGATTATTTAACTCTTTAGTTTTTTTTAAATGTTATTATTGCACATAATTTTAAAATTGGAGTCAGAACAGCTGTAATAGTACATTATGATATAAGTGCGGTAAGTTGAAAATTACAGCCGAGGCGATATTGCTAGCCCGAGCTGTAGGCAAGGGCTACAAGAAAGCAGAGGCTGTAATTATCAAAGCGCACGTATGTCATACGACGTTTTATAACATATTTGCGAGGAAATAAATAAAACTCGGACTTTCTTAAACGAATAAATCTTTAAAAACACACTTTCTGAAAATGAATTTGCATCTTTGCTTGTTTTCATCTATCGGTCGATTTTTCGGGCAAGAGGCTTAGAGGAGCCTTTTCCGCTGCCTCTGAGACTTCTGGTGGTGTCGAATTAATAAATTCATCAATACTTGACGACATTTTCAAATAAAAACAATACAGCCAGCGAAAAGAAAAAGTTCACAAATTACCGTTGCGCAAGCATCAGCGCTTTTTTTTTTAAGGCAAAGGCACAAAAACAGACAGTATTACTATTAAAGTAAATTAATATTTTTTTGTTTTTGTTACAGATAAATTGTAATTTATTGTCAAAATTAATTAAATTAAATGTCCATTTTTAGGGTTCCGTACCAAAATGTTAAAAAAGGAACCCTTATGGTGTGACTAAGTCTGTCTGTCTGTCTGTCTGTCTGTCTGTCACAGCTGGATATCTCAAGAACTACTAATGCTATCAACTTGAAATTTGGAACAGTTTTAGATGACGTTTACCCAACTATTTTGCAAATAAGAATGAAATAAAAATATTTATAGTTTTTTTGCAACAGGGACTGAAAGAGGGTCTTAAAAATTCAAAGTGGGGCTACTAGGGCATGTGGGGTATCATATGAAAGAACGTTGTTTGCACATTCTCAAAAATTTTTTTTATTTTTTTTAAGCCACATAGTTTTCGACTTTTGATGAAAAATGTAAAAAAACTACCGTTCCCCCCCCTTATCTCGAAGTTTGCAAAGAGAAAAATCTGAAATTATTCTATGTGATAGAAGTTTATGTAAAGATTACAGGAAAAATAAAACGATGTCTCTAAATAGCACACTTTTTCAGAAATCGGAACGGAACCCTCGGTGCGCGCGGACTCGCTCTTGACCGGTTTTTTATTTTATCTCCCAAAGTTAATTTTATTCATAAAATGTTGACCACTTTTCTGACATAAAAACTCTTTGCTAATATTTAAAAAGTACCGTTCGTTTCAGACGGAGCATCTTGATAAACCCTACGTTTTAAAGAAAGTCGTGCGTTTTACATTACAATAACGCACAAGTACGTAATGACATACATTACGATATTGAAATTGGTGAAATAAGAGACCCTTTACGAGCAAATGTGTTATAAAATTATAAAACACAACCTCGGAATCAAATGCTGAAGAACAGTGTTTGAAAAATTTAGTTGTTACCTTAGATATACATACTTACCTACTTACTTATTATGTGTTGTCATTAGATATAATCGAATCTATTTACTTAACCGCTATCATATGATTGAGCATTTATTAGGTAAGATTAACAATGTTAGGTGGATAAGTAGATGTCGCGGGTTGTTTGAAGAAGATACCGCGGCCCTGGCATAGGCAACTGAAGGACCATGGGTGGGCTTTAGTCAGTAAAAGTCCGACACGCCCTTCCGCTCCACCCAGAGCGGGAGAAGTTATTTGATGATTTCCCACACTCAAAAAAAAAAAAAAGGTGGATAAGTAGATAAGTACACTCTCAGGTACGGTCAGCAACAAAAGTCGGTTACCACTGCTACTTTTTGACAACATCTAAATAACTCAAAATGATACGATAACCTGCTTTTTAGCATTTCATTTATTGGATATCAGTAAATTTTCTATTCCGATTTTAATCAAGTATTTTTCTCAATAATTAAGATTTAGAAAACACAAGTGTTAATTGACTTTTGCTACTGACTGTACGTAATATGTGCAGCTAGTACACAGCTAGTATGACAGCTGCGTCTACTTGATAGAGAAGGCAGGCAGCCATTAATAGTTTTCGGATAAATGCGGAGCAAAATCGGTTTCATAGAAACCATATAATACGAGTATTACTTCTTACTATATAAATGCAAAAGATTGGACGGATAGATGGATGTATGTTTATGTTACTCAATCACCCCAGAATGGCTGAACGGATCTGGATGAAATTTGACACAGAGATAGATTGTAGCCTGGAATAAACCATAGGCTACTTTTTATCCCAGAAAAATGTAGGGTTCCCGTGGAATAATTTCCAACATCCACGCGGGAGAAGCCGCTGGCAAAAGCTATCAGACTAACACACTAATCACACTAATATTATAAAGGCGAAAGTTTGTGAGTGTGTGTGTGTTTATATGTTTGTTACTTCTTCACGCTTAATTGACTAGACCGATTTGGATGAAATTTGGTATGTAGGTAGATAGCTGCCCCCCCCCCCAACTACTACCCTACTTTTTATCCCGGTCTACCGACCGCGGGGCACAACTAGTAATATTATAAATGCAAATGTGAGTTTGTTTGTTACGCTTTCACGCTAAAACGGCTGAACGTATTTGAATGAAATTTGGCACATGGGTAGACCATGGCCTGGATTAGGACATAGAGTACTTTTAATCCCGATAGTATGTCCCCGTGGGATAGTTTCCGAGCTCCACGCGGGCGAAGCCGCGGGCAAAAGCTAGTGTGTAGGTACTAAAAGAAAAAAAAACCAGTCAAGAGCGAGTCCGCGCGCACCGAGGGTTCCGTTCCGATTTCTGAAAAAGTGTGCTATTTAGAGACATCGTTTTATTTTTCCTGTAATCTTTACGTAAACTTCTATCACATAGAATAATTTCAGATTTTTCTCTTTGCAAACTTCGGAGATAAGGGGGGGGGGGGGGGAATGGCATTTTTTTAAAATTTTTCATCAGAAGTCGAAAACTATGCGGCCTAAAAAAAAATGTTTGAAAATGTGCAAACACCGTTCTTTCATATTATGATACCCCACATGCCCTAGTAGCCCCACTTTGATTTTTTAAGATCCCCTTTCAGTCTAAATTTCAAGTTGATAGCATTAGTAGTTCTTGAGATATCCAGCTGTGACAGACAGACAGACAGACTGAGTGACACCATAAGGATTCCTTTTTTACCATTTTGGTACGGAACCCTAAAAACCGGTCAAGAGCGAGTCGGACTCACGCACCGACGTTTTATTTTTCCTGTAGGTAATCTTTACATAAACTTCTATCACATAGACTATGCTAACTTCGTTTTTTTTTGGGGGGGGGGGGGGGGGATACCGGTATTTTTTTTACATTTTTCATCCAGCTGTGACAGACAGACAGACCGACAGACAGACTGACAGACTGAGTCACTCCATAAGGGTTCCTTTTTACCATTTTGGTATGGAACCCTAAAAACAATATTGTGTTGCTTCCTTTAACAAAATCCTCTCGTGAAATCCAGAACAAAATACAAAATCCCATTAATTGAATAAAAAGTCAAATCTCATAAAACCTGTAAAAGCATTTGGTGTCACATTTCTACTTACTACATGTATGCTTGTGCCTAAATAAATGGGTCAAGTACATAAATGATACACATCAGATTTTATATAAAGTTACGCTCGTAAAACCGTCAGACTTTGTGTAGTCATAGGCAAGGTAACATCTGTTTTATTGAGTCCTTTGGGACACGATCCTTCGGTAAGAACCCAATGCAATGCGGTTTTCGTCACCTAACATTTTAAATTATTTAAGTTTAAAGGATTTACGAGAAGAATTAAACCTTATGCTATGAATTTTATATTTTATCTAGCTGAATAAATTGTGTTGTCAAGCATCTTAATTGGGTTTCTGTATAGGCTTCGTTACATTTTCACACTATCGATTGTAGAACAAAGGAAAGGTCTTCAGTAAGAGCATTATTTACCCGTAAAAATGATGACAAAAGATTTCTTTATGGAAATGTTGCGTAGTCAGAGTATACCGTGGGCGCTCGCAAAGGGCAGCCCTTCGACTTCATATCCCGGGGCTCTATTTGCTATTGCGTAGTTACAGTCTTGTTCGAGCTTACTATTTATTTAAGAACGTTTGCGGTACGAATATCAAAAGATTTGTAAATTATGGCGCACCTACCTACATGTTTATGGTTACCTTTTTAGTTATGTGTAGCATGCGAGCAGTAAAAATATTTGCATGTCGAAATTCAATTTTACATTCGGTGGTATTTATTAAAAATGCAAAATATTGTTTTTCCCATATATAATGGCTTAAGTAATGATTGATGTTGAATGCTTAAAGTTATGGCTCTCGTAATCAATGCACACATTGCACATACGGAATTCTGTATGCAATTAATTTAACATCTGCATTTTAGGAACTGCTTTTAGTTTTAGCACAGATTAATAGTTTCAGTTAAGTATTACATGCGAGTGCAACTTTGTCGTTTAGAATTAAGTACTAGGTAAGTATTCAGCTCTATCTGGGTAAGTATTGTACCTACCTCAGTTTGCTTGATGCATTATTGGTTAAGGGCTTGTTTCACCATCTACGATTAAGTTCCTATTAACTTACTTGGCAGATATTTCATACAAATTCTGTTCCATTTTGGAATTTATTCGGTGAGTAGTGGTTATTCGGAAATCGTGAAATAGGCCATAAGTATCATAAAATAACAATAGGGTTGTTCGACTAATGTGGCAAGAGCAACTAATTCAAATATGAGTTGGTAAAAATATGTTTACCTTCATAATACGGATCCCTTAAATATGTATAGATCATACGTAGGTATTTGGGTAGCTAATTAACAGACAGACAAATATTCTCTACGAAGTGATTTTGCGTAGAGTGTACCTACCATGTGACAGTATTACGGGAAAATTGTTTTCAGATACATGTTTACAATAAAGGTACCAACATAATAGTATGTTGGTACCTTTATTGCAAACATGTATCTATGCAATTATGTTGTTAGATCATAAATAATTACGATATCATTGAAAATGGACAACAAATGTTATGATTTTTTTTTTATGTCTTGTGTGACACTCATGTATATTACTCTATTTAAACTCGAGATATGGTAACGTGACTGGTATCCCACTCCTTATAGTCACCATTATCGAAGCAGTGAGCTTGACTGAGCGTGTACACCACACAGCACCTTCATATATTTTTAAGAAAGGGCCCAAATTCATACTATAGATACTTTTGTAAGTACCTATAGATACTTTCTTAGTCGACCGATCCACGTATAGGGAAAAGAGATGATTGTTTGGTTTAGTGGGCTTTGCCCCGGCTTCACATGGGTAGCCTGATCTTCACAGGATTACCCGCTGGGCTATTCTGAAGATTGCCTGATAATTTCATCAAAATCGCTCCAGCCGTTTTAGAGTTCATATGGAACATTCATACATACCTACATATACATGGTGTAAGGGACAGCCCTCCGCAAACTAACAGGGTGCATTCAGCTCCTCATTTTGAATCATATTCCATCGGAAATTTTCTCAGGAAAATTTTCATTTTTTCAATTTTTTTTTTCAGTTAAATTTTCATTATTTCAATGTAAAATTGCATTGTGTGTTCGCAGCACTCCATTTATGTAAAAAAAACTGCAAAAAAAATCAGCAAAAAAAAAAACCAGCAATGGATGTTGAAATACTCTAACCAACGATGCGTGAAATCAGCTGTTCACTTTCTGTCTAGCTACAGAGTTCATCGAACTCACCGCATACCTATTACCTACCCCTCCCAACCAGTAATTGACGCTCCGATTTGTACACAAAAACACAAACAAATCAGGTTTATTGGATTCCCTTAACGTTCCTGAAAAAATTTCATGTATACCGGTCATCTTAGTATGATATACTGAATTCACCCTATCAGTTTGCGGAGGGCTGTCCCTTACACCCTGTATAATATACACACATCGATTTTTATAGATATAGATAGATTAGATAATAAGTAACGAAAAAAACCTTGATATTATAAAACACTTATTTGACCATATATTTTTGAATTCACTAAAAGGTTCCACGTTCCGCTGCTCCGCCCATACAATACCTAACTATGAGAAATGTTCCAACTATGAAATAACGTTTGCACGGCTGCCACCTCTTTGTCATTTGTCACGTTGTTTTTACATTTATCAGAATCGAAAGTAACGTATGACATAATCCCAGCTTATTCCCCTGACTCTTTACACAAAGCACGAAAGAAGGTATTTGGCAGGAGATAAAGTAGTAAGATCTGCGCCGCGGCATTTCCCGCGGGACGGGCAGTCGAAGCCATATTGTTAGACCGATTTGTTCAATTTTTCCAGATAAAAGCTGGTCATTAATTGGATCAGATCAGAAGTTCTGTTTCGGAACATTTAAAAAGTAAATGGATGTCCAATAAACATAAAATTTATTTACGA
This sequence comes from Cosmia trapezina, assembly GCA_905163495.3. Lineage (NCBI taxonomy): Eukaryota > Metazoa > Arthropoda > Insecta > Lepidoptera > Noctuidae > Cosmia > Cosmia trapezina. The sequence continues at coordinate 12,769,878 of LR991030.1, forward strand.
TTATTATCCATGATTTTTAGGGTTCCGTACCTCAAAAGGAAAAAACGGAACCCTTATAGGACCACTGCGTTGTCCGTCTGTCTGTCTGTCTGTCTGTCAAGACTCATAACCCTTTTTCTCAGGAACGCGTGGAGGTATCAAGTTAAAATTGATATCAAATACGTAGGTCTATGGTCCCTTGGAGTTCTAGAAAAATCAAGCTTGTAAGTCAATGCAAAAAAAAATACGGCCATTTATGCGACATATTTTGATACTTGCAACTGTCGCAAGTAAATCAAAACCTATAGGGTACTTTCCGTTGACCTAGAATAATGAAATTTGGCAAGAAGCAAGGTCTCACAGCACAAGTAAAGGAAAAAGTCCGAATGTTAATTTGTAATTCTATCAGATAAAAAAAAAATACAAGTCTGTCTGTCTGTCAAGACCCTTTTTCTCAGGAACTCTTAGAGACATCAAGTTGAAATTAATATCAAATATGTAGGTCTATGATCCCTGGAAGTTCTAAAAAAATCAAGCTTGTAAGTCAACAATAAAAAAATACGGCTATTTATGCGACATATTTTGTTACTTGCAACTGTCGAAAGTAAATCAAAACTACTTTCCGTTGACGTAGAATAATGGAATTTGGCAAGAAGCAAGGTCTCACAGCACAAGTAATGCAAAAAGTCCGAAAATTGTTAATTTATAATTTTATTACATAAAAAAAAATTGGGGTTAAGTTTGTTTTTGGTAAGTATAAATTATTTTCAACTACGGAACCTTTCATTGTGCGTGGTCCAACACGCACTTGGCCGTAGTACGGTAGGAGTAGAACACTTTGTTATGCCTAACCTGACTGCTGTCTAGACCGATTACTGTCTCAAATTGTATTGGAAATAAAGGAAGTAAAAATAGTGTAATATTGTCGACAAAGGAAGGCGTAATATATTTCACTAACCATATCAAGTGACGGTACTTTACTCTTTGAAATGGAGTGGACGTTACCTTTCTTGATTTTTATATTGAGCACTCAGAGCACTGTTAGTCTTCGTGTCATATGTTCTTAGTAGCTTGCAAGTTTATAAGCTTTGAGCAAGCTGCTTCGATCAATTTACATAGCAACAAAATATTTTGTTCAACTATATATATAGACTAGCTTTTGCCCGCGGCTTCGCCCGCGTAGATGTCGGAAAATATCTCATGGGAACGTTCATGTGGTAAACATAGGGCCGTCCGATATAACTATGCAAACTCAAATCGCTGCGATATATCGTTGCCCAGCATGATTTTTTCCGACGTCTTCAACAATCATCGTCATATTTCAGCCAATTTACAAAAAACTTTAATGAATCACTCCGGCCACTGGTGAAAACCGTATGAAAATCCATTCGTCGTAAAAACGTCGAATGAAATAAAGACTAAATGTTACCTCAAGATACGAACTATGACTACATTTCCAATCCCTTAAATCTCTTAAAAATAGAAAGGTACACAAAAATTTTAATATTATGTTAATTTTAAAATCAACCCAATTTATGGGATGATTTTGAAAAAACGCTGTAACCTATATTTCTTTATTTTCTACCAAAAGCCATAAAAGCATAAAGAATTTTCATATCCCTAACTTCTGGGTTTACGATACAAACTTTCATCCCCTATATCACCCCCTGTAGGATTATTTTTCAAGACAAAAAGTAGCCTATGTCCTTTCCCAGGATGCCATCTATATCCTTGCCAAATTTTATCGAAATCCGTGCCGTTTTGTGAATTTCAAAATCAACCCATATTTTACCCCCAGGGATGATTTTTCAAAAACGCTGAACCGCATATTTCTTTATTTCCTACCAAAATAATAAACTTGAATATTCATAAATATCACTAACTTAAGAACTGCTGGGTTTCCCATACTAATATCACCCCTGTAGGATTATTTTTTACGACAAAAAGTAGCCTATGTTCTTCCCCAGGATGCTATCTATAGCCTTGCCAAATTTTATCGAAATCCGTGCAGTTTTGTGAATTTTAAAATTAACCCCTATTTCACCCCAGGGATGATTTTGAAAAACGCTTAACCACATATTTCTTTATTTTCTACCAAAATCATAAACTTGAATTGTCATAAATATCTCTAAGTTAAGAAATGCTGGGTTCCCCATACAAACTTTTATCCCCTATATCACCCCCTGTAGGATTATTTTTGAGAAAAAAAGTAACCTATGTCCTTCTTCAGGATGCCATCTATATCTTTGCCAAACTTTATCGAAATCCGTGCCGTTTTGTGAATTTCAAAATCAACCCATGTTTTACCCCGAGGGATGATTTTTCAAAAATGCTGAACGGCATATTTCATTATTTCCTACCAAAATCATAAACTTGAATTTTCATATTCCTAACTTAAGAAATGCTGGGTTTCCCATACAAACTTTCATCCCCTATATCATTTTTTTGAAAAAAAAAGTAGCCTATGTCCTTCCCCAGGATACCATCTATAGCCTTGCCAAATTTGATCAAAATCCGTTCAGTGGTTTAGGCGTGAAAAGGTAACAGACAGACAGACAGACAGACAGACAGACAGACAGACAGACAGACAGACGGACAGACAGACAGACAGACAGACAGAGTTACTTTCGAATTTATAATATTAGTATGGATAACTTATTTAGGTAGCCACCTACCTACAGGTTGTTTTGAATTTTCAATAAGTTTGTTAAATTCATAAATTAGAGGAGTAATTAACATTCATTCGTTCTGGACCTGATAGGGTGGGGGTTCAAGTTAATCTACATGCAGTATAAGTGATGCGGAACCCCTACTTAATGCGCGTCCAATCCGCACTTATCGGATTTTGGTAGTTGTTCTGGAGCGTGCGATATTGATAAATCATTGGGGTGGACATCGACAATTACGCAGTATTTCATGATGCCGTGCCTACTTTATTATCAATTTTACACCATTATCGCCTGCAATTGAATGAATAGTGATAAATTACTATGGTTTGTTTATTATAGACGAAACATCAAACTTTATTTCAAGGAAGGAAAGGTGGAGCTGGACTCTTGCACTTACCATTTGGCATGTGGCAAGGATGTATGTTAAGCACTGAGTATTCAGTACTAAATTATTACAATAGAAAATGAGTCCAACTTGGTAGTTATTTGCTGGGCATTAGGTCTATGCGATCAATAGAGTGAGTACAATAAAGTAAGTAGTAGTGTAAAGAGTGGCTAGGCTTCACAGCCTGGCTCATCGGTGGTAATATTGCTTGCATCATCATTGCTTGGTGTAGTCTTTTACAGACTGTACTTCGGAGAGTGTGCGCAGGAGTTCATCAGGCAGGCAACAGGCGTCTTCTGGGCACGCTCGTTCCATCATAGACCTCATCATCGCTTTCTATCAGGAATGATCGAGGTCAAGAGCAGGCCCAGTCAGCAATAATAATAATAAAAAAACCGGCCAAGTGCGTGTCAGACTACGCACAATGAAGGGTTCCGTAGTTGGGATGAAATTATCCCAAGAACAAACTTAAAATTATAGTTGAAAAACATGTTCTCCCATACATTCCAAGTCCAACAGGAAATGTAAGTATATACTCACAATATTGAGAGATTTACCATGCTATTTTAAGACCACAAACTTCTTATAGGTTTTCCTACATTATCCTACGTTATCTACAGGTACAGAACTATTTTCTGTATTTTTTTCAAAATTTTGGGCTTACTAGTTTCGGAGATAAGGGGGGGGGGGGAATGGTAAATTTTCGTCTATTTTCTTAAATAACTTTAAAGCGATTTATTTTAAAATAATAAAAAATATATATTTAAGATCCTCATTGTAAGCTCTTTGATTTGATATGTCACACGGTACAGTTTGCAAAACTTTTTTTTTTAATTTTCTTATTTGCCCCCTAAAAGTGACCCCCATATTCAAAATGCAATTATTTATTTTAACCATACGTGTTTGGGTTACAGAAATCCATATGTATACCAAATTTCAACTTAATCGGTCCAGTAGATTCGGAGCAAATTGGCTGTGACAGACGGACAGACAGACAGACAGACACACGAGTGATCCTATAAGGGTTTCGTTTTTTCCTTTTGAGGTACGGAACCCTAAAAACAAAGTTAGCTGAGAATTTTATTTACAGCCGCTTGAAACAACAATACCTACAGAAAAACAAAAGTGAGAAAGAAAACAATCAACAAGATTGTATCCTATTGCAGATAATGATACACAAGTGGTAAAAGCGCATTGAGCCAAATGGGATACCACAGCGACCGGCGCGGCGGCGGCTGCGGCTAGTACCCGAGATATCTTTTACAACTTAATGCGCCATCGGGTTGCGGTGGCTTTGAGTTTTGAGATGAAAGAATCTTTGATACAATACCAAACAACGTTGAATTAATACGACGCTCGCAATGTAGTTTCAAGAAGGATCGAGGGAAATATTACTATGTTTGACTGTAACACTGTAGCATTGGACGGAAAATAAACGTAATTGCTTTAATAAAAGCCGAAGTAGTCGATACTTTGTTAGTACGTCGGAGGCAGAGCTGAGAATCCCCGGGGGTGTATGTGCGGGGTTGTGAGCTCTCTGCCCGCAAGCCGGGACGCGTCGCGACGTCTCTACGTCTACATTATATGAGATCTGTCCATGCGAAATCTATCAGCTGTTCTCTTCGTGAAATTCAATTGAGAGGTTTCCTCGTAGACTAAGTAGTTTTTTACTTTTACGTGAAATTTCAGCACAATTTTATTTACATCATGATCAGTAATACAGTCATTCCTTTACAGGTAAATTCTATAATTATTTACTAAGCAAATAAAATCAGCAATGACGCTTTTTGAAGTTAACAAAATATAGACAGTCCGTTGTTGATTATGATTTTCCGTAAATTATGAATAATGCATGCATATGGTTTGACTCAAACGCCCCAAACCCCTAAAAAGTACCGAAATTGTCGAAAAAATAAAACCTAGAAAGTTTAACGTTAACAATCGGGCTCTGTCAGATTAATTACATTGGTTTGTATTGGCTAAGGGTGGTTGTCTGATGTAAAATATTCACCGGCAGTCGGTGGACTGCAGTGATTGTCCTCGGGCTGCGCTGTCCCGCGCGAGCTCGTCTAAGCACTCGCCTCTCCATGTTTCACAGTACAAGCGGTTCATAAAAATAACATTTACATAAACGTGTTTATTATTTAGGTTACGTATCCCTTACTGTTTTGTAATAGACAATATTTTCAGTAAATTAAATTGTAGGTAATATTGAATCCCGTCAACCCACCCATCTGTTTAGAATTAAATTCAGAACCCTAATTCAGGAAAATTACTGGTTGTTTAGGTAGATCGGAGTTGGGTACCTATGTAATTACACATACACATAATATTGTTTTCAATACACTTCCACGAAAACTGGTTCATATCGCACTACGATTAGGTTCACAAGGTTCACAATGCAATGTAGGTATGTCGCACGCATGCGATTTTTTATTTTCCCTGCACGTGTGCGGGAATGCCACAGATAACTTATACCTATACTTAGTCCAAATTGGTTCAATGCCTCTATTCACAACTCTCTATTCGGAGGTGAATGTTTTTTTATAATCTCGGCAAAGAGATATGCGTCTTTAAGGCGTTAATATTGTTTGAATATTTAAATAATGTTTCTATATAGAATATTATCAAAAACCATGATTATTACAATAAAAAAAACGTTTATGAACAAATTAACATCTATTTGTGTTCTAAACTCAAAAATATTTGAATTTTCTATTTTTTTTTATATTAGGCTGTTTATCTACTTTATACCTTTGCTTCTCTTTCAACCTGGCGAAAGCAAAGCGCGGAAAAAAAAAAGAAAATTTAAATCATACTTCCCTATTAATTCATGACAAAATTATTTTCCGTTATTTTATGTGTTTTTTATTTTATTTCTTCAAAAGTGTATTGAAAAACGTCGTTTGATACTCGTGGACATTTGTTATTGCAGTACTCGGCTCAAAAACAACCTCGCCTACGGCTCGGGTGTTTTAATTCCGCCTCGAACGCAATAACAAAAGTTCTCCACTTGTATCAAAATGTAATTCTTCATTGTATTGCCGTAATTACAGCAATACAATCTAGGGTTGTTTATATTTTACGTGTTGCATTCTACGTGACATTAAAAAACAACCGACTCCCAAAAAACACTACAAAGTAAAAAATAACTTTAATTTCGGAAGTCCGTGTCTTTGGTTTTTTATTTACTTTCATTTTTTTTGCCACCGACTTCCGAAATTAAGGTTATTTTTCACTTTGTAGTGTTTTTTGGGAGTCGGTTGTTTTTTTTTTTTGTAAAAAGTTTTTATTTTTCACTTTTTAGTGGTGACACTACAACTCAAGTAGTGCAATTTGAAGCGGCATATAGTTAGCATTAAATCATTTATAGCCAAAGTGCACCTCATGACAATTCCAATAAGCCCAAACACGGCTAGGATACATTATTTTATTACCGAGTTCCGATGCCTACCTTCCGGCTTCTTCATCAGATCGGTTCGATGCTCGAGAGATCGAGCTTCGTCATAGTCGCTTAACTATTTTAATGGAGATATCTTATCGCCACCCGTGAAATACTTATCATCGTTGAGGAGTTCCAGTGGCTTTCTGTGGTCTTATTCATCAGTTCCACTTCATCAGATGATACTTTCTGAATGCAAACGCTTGATTTGTTGATGAAAATACCAAAATAGCTATACGTATGCCTATAATATTTGAGGAGTTCCCTCGATTCCTCATGGATCCCATCATCAAAACTGGATTTTGATAAAAAAGGGACCAATCTGGAACTATACCCTTCCAACTAAAAAAAGAATTTTCGCATCTTTTCTCCGGATTATCATTTGTTCCATTAGCTTGTAAGTTTATGATAAAAAAAGATAACTAATGCATTTTTTATAATCTACGGATTTGAAAGGCGCGGAAATCAAATGCAAATGGATAAAAAAGTCTTAAAAAATCAAAAATAATTTTGTCTATTCTGTGTGCTCATCAAAAATGCAAATTTCATAAAAATCTATTGTGCGGGGTATGCGCTAGAGAGCCGGCTTACGCTCACTACGAAGATTCCATTGAGCTGATTTCGTTGAAATTCAGTTATTTTTATGAACATTTATCACTCATTTTGATTTTATTCTAGACTCAGAATGTCAAGTAAATTCCAAGCACACTATAACTAAACAGGTAAAAAAGCAAAAGGCGTCGCTTGAATCTTTTAACGTTAACACATGACTTTAAAACTATAAACCTCGTTTTTCGCTGAATTTTAAAGTGCAGCTCTACTTTTTACCATTTATTTACGAAGCCACTATATCTTTTGTTCCGATAGTCTTGAGGGGCCAGCACAATATGTTTTGTATAATAATATGCACGTCCAAAAACTTACTGTTATGTGTCAAGATAAAACAATGTAAAGTCACAAAACTTGTTCTCGCATAAAGAGATTTACGTGCTAGTGGTTTGGGATAAACGGGGTTGGATACGTGATCGTCGTTCCTACCTTTTGTCTTTTTATAACTCATACGGACGTATTTATTTTGTAAGAGGTAGATACTTCGATACTCGTAAAATACGACTCATGTGATATTTAGGCCTACTACTGTCCATCGATTTTGTGTCCTTCAGACACTAAGGCTCCAAAGAAATGTGTACACGACGCTGAAGCGTCAGATACAAATGTACTTAGGTTGCGAATCTTTCAAATCAAATCAAATCATTTATTGCTTTGCAAACATGGGTAGTAAATAGTATGGATGTTATCGGTACATGTTTGACATTGTACTCCATGCTCTGCCGTCTCACGGGCATGCAAAATTTACATTAACAAAAAAATAAAATAAAAAACAAATAAACAAATTATAAAAAAAAAAACATGCTGAATAATAATAAATTGGAAAGACATTACCATCATTATCACATTTAATTTGAAATGTCAAGGAGTATCTGTCAATAACTAGCTAATAATCAAATGTCAATAAATTAAGTAGTGGAATGTCAATAAGATAAATACAAGTCATAGGTGTCTGAACTGAGCTGATCTGACTGAACTCATTTCTTGCAAAGAATGTACATGGTGTTGTTGGCGTAAAAAACAAATCTATATAAATCAATAATTAATATGTAATCAGTTTTTAATGTCAAATACGTTAAAAACGTACGTTACGTTGTTTGTCAGCTTTCTGGACTGAATTTTTAATACCTTGAACAGTCCAATTGTGAATAATTACAGACAGAGTTATCATTAACCCTAATGAACCTCGAAGCTAATACCTATATAAAAAAAAGTTTTTACAAAAAAAAAAAAACAACCCACTTCCAACAACAACAACAACAATCAAGAAGTGTTCTTGATTGTTGTTGGAAATCGGTTGTATTTTTTTATAAAAAAAGTTTTTACAAAGTGAAAAATAACTTTAATTTCGGAAGTCGGTGTCTGGTATTTTCGTTTTTTGTCACCGACTTCCGACATTAAAGTTATTTTTAAATCGGTTGTATTTTTTTGTAAAAAAAGTTTTTATTTTTCAGTTTTTAGTTGTGGTACCTACCCCATACAAGTTCTAACCACTAGCTGCAAAAGAAATTAGAACATCATCCACATAAAAATTGGGGAAAAAATACGTATGTACTTAAGTTAATAAATTTTATATGGGACCAACTTTGAGGTATACTCTCGAATGAAACAAAAATTCTGTCAAAAGTTATACATAAAAAAAAATATATATGAGTCAATTTCAACAACTCGATTTTTTACCTAATTTCCATGGACATTTTCATTTTCAGGTTTTGTAAAAATCTTTAATAATAAGGCGCAACATATCCACATTTTATATACATTTTCTAAAAAGGGATTGTACTTATATATTACATAATGAGTTATTTGGGCCACCGAAATTGGCGAGCCACAGAAATTTTATTGGTGACACAGAAATTATGCGTGTGCACTGAAATTGTGAATTACTAAAAAAATATTTTTAGTAATATGTAAGGAAAAAAACTGATATAGTTAATACGAATAATTTTAATAAGTATTTATAAAAATGCAACGTGGTGTAGTATTGCTGTATCTGCAAAAACTTATCATAATACGATTGATTTGAAACTAATGAAAAAATCCTAAACAAATTACTACCTATTATACCTTGTATGTATTGTACATACATACAAGGTATAGGTAGTAATTTGTTTAGGATTTTTACCTTGGGCAAGTCATCCAGCTCGGTAGACACAACTTTGAGAAAGAAGCCGACAGAAGGATCCAATTGGGTTGGGCAGCGTTTGGAAAACATCGTCAAGTCTTTTCGTCACCCATCCCACAATGTTTGAAAACGAAGGTTTTCAACCAGTGCGTCCTGCCCATTAACGGTGTGGACACTTACAGTCGGGCTGGTCCACAAATTCAAGGTCGCTCAGCGCGCTATGGAGCGGACTATGCTCGGAGATTCTTTGAAGGATAAAATCAGGCATGAAGTTATCCGGAAAAGAACCGGAGTAACCGACATAGCTTGCAGAATAAGCAAACTGAAGTGGCAGTGGGCTGGCCATGTTTGTCGAAGGACTGATAGCCGGTGGAGCAGACGAGTCCTGGAGTGGAGACCGTGCATCGGTAAGCGTAGTGTGGAACGCCCCCCAGCTAGATGGACCGACGACCTAAAGAAAGTGGCTGGGACAGACTGGATGCGGAAGGCGGAGGACAGGGTCTTGTGGCGCAGACTGGGAGAGGCCAGCAGTGGACTGCGATAGGCTGAGTTGATTGATTGAAACAAATTACTTAAATATTTGTGGACATTTGATGGTCTTATCTTGAGGTATGTTCTTGGTTTGAAAGTAAAATAACTCAGATCCTCTATATCTATGAATGAATTATTGATGGCTTAAAACTGGAATCTAATTGTTGATGCAGGTGGAACGACCGTTGTATTATCCAGGATTTCAAAAGGCAATTCATAGAAACCTAAATGTTTTCCGTGAATGCATTCTAAAGGATAGTAAAGACAGTTTTCATCAGTGCATGACAGTGATCGCATTGCAAGAGCTTTGGATGTTTTTGCCCAAACGATCTGATGGATCTTCATAGACCCTGGGAAACATTTTAGGACTTTTGGCAAAAGCCAATCCTTTTCATTCACTTCATAGTCGTTAACAATCTTTATTTTCACACCTGTGACGGTTGTTTGAAGACCTGCCACTAAATCGTTAATTAGCGTTGATATCTTTGCCGAAGGCAACCAGACGATCTGCAGATCTCTTCAGAACACCGCCTACACCGTCAGGTGCTCCATTTCCATGACCACATTCGGAGTGATGCCATATCACTCGAGACAAATCTGGCAAGTACAGTTGAAGCTGCGATATATGTAATATAAAATTATATATTTTTTTGTTTCTGGTATTGTCCTGACGGAGAATCGGATATGAGGTGCAACTGCTTCAATTTCTTGCAAAATTGGTATTAAATGGACTCATACTGCAGACGCATCGTGACGCAAAGATTCACTCACTTCTTTTTGCTCTGCAATCTTCTTCTTTTTTAACTTTCTTGTCTATCTTTTTTCTTTTTGGATTCTTAAAGTAAAAAAGATATTTAAAATCTGTTGAGTCAATTTAAACTCTCACAGTTAATTATGAAAGGAGGCATGAGCAAAATAATGGGATATAAGTGTAACAGATTGGATAATGTGTGTGTAATCAATAACTAGGTATGTTAAATGAGTTCTGACAAAGTAATTTCGGCATAACAAATATTGTTTCTTTTCAAAAACATTCATTAACATTAGTACAATAATTGATAAGTACAATTTATGTGGAGTCGTGTAATTTCCGTGGACACCCAGATGCCACGGAAACCACAGAAATTGGCCCACAGAAATTAGAAACGTGGCTATTTTTTTTAAATTACAAGAAACTATCAAGGCTATGACTGTTGTTTTCTATAATCTTAAATGTGTACCAAAGGCTACTTAGCATGCATAAAAGTGATACCTTTATTTCTTGAAAAAATCTTTTTAAAACCTGATCACCGAAATTGCAAAATTTCGTTCCGAGTAAACTGAAATCACGTTCTTACATTTTTGACGGGAAGACGTGGCGATATGGTGCACTACCATTCTCACTGCGTGTAAACGCACGACAATCTCTTGCCGGGCAGGGATTTATCGTTCGTTTAAACTCATTGGTGGAAGCTCAGGACGGCGAAACAAAATGACCACAGAAATTAGTAATTTCGCGCGGACAAAACTATCGTTGACATGTTCTCATTAACTATGAGTCTAAACATTCAAAAATAATTAGCTTCTTGTAGGTCAATTATTAGTTAACGCAATCAAAATACTTTTTCTTAAATATGTTGGAGATTATCTTACTGAGAGGCAAATGCTGTGTATGAAAGTGATTGTGGACAAGACACAGAAATTTATAATTCGTCATTTACTGATGTTTTTCTTAAAAAGTAATAGTCTTATAAATATAATTGAAGTGGCTTCATATAGATACACGTCTCTTTAATTCTGAGAAAAAAAATCGTTGCATTATCTGTAAAGCAGCACTGCGTTTTCAGCCTAGACGCGTAAATTTTTCGCCTGAGAAATTCACTCATATGCAGGGTGACTGGTAATTAGTGACCGATACTTACACACATGATTGTACTCATGATAACAAACAACTTATAATATGGGACCAAACCTGAAATCGCGAAAAAAAAAATCAGCTGTTCCCTACATAAATTGTCAAAATATGTCGTGTAGCAGCTGATTTATTTTTAAACACATGATTTTACTCATGATGACAAACAACTTTCCCAAAGAAATGATTTTTTAAATTTACTAAGCGCATGACAATCATTCCAGTAAGATATTGAGTACCTAACGAGAATACGCGAGACGCGCGTTATCAGCTGTTAGTCGCTTGATCCCGTTATTCTGTCTCGTGTTACAGGAAGGTACCGGGTACGGGATAAGGCAGAGACACTTCACATCCATGTGTGTAGTGTGTGTGTGTGTGTGTAGTGTGTGTGTGGGTGTGTACTCAGGTTGTTGCTAAGATAACAAAAAAAATGAAACTTACAAAAACGCTGTGTTTAACAGTACTCCACTTTTAAGATGCAATGCAACATATGGCCGCATCACTACGAAATATCTAGACACTGTATCACTGGCACTACATACCTGGACATACACGTGCTTAATTCTAGTCCCGTTAGTATTAGCAGTTTTAACGAATAATACCACTCTGACGCGCTTCGTCCGCGGAGGAGCCATTTACATACGCAATGTATATATCGGTCACTAATTACCAGTCACCCTATATATGTACGTGTCGACTTGAGAACCTCCGCCTTTTTTTCGTCGGTTAAAAAAGCAGGTTCTGAGAAGTGTAATGCGCGAGTTACATTTAAGAGCCTATATTACCTCAAATGGCTTAGCATGATCCTCCGTTATGTATGGGCTCTTAAGTACCAAAGACTACCTCTTAGTACTTAAATCAACAAAACAACACTATGTTGTTAATGTTATTATTATCTGCACGCTTTAAATCTACCAAGAGCACTTAGTGTATTCAAAATATGTTTGAAACAACGTATGTACCTATTATACTATTCTTGATATTATTTAAGAAATATGACAGCCGCGCTATTGCACGGCGGAATAACAAAGGAAGAGACAGACCACGTTTCAATTTTGCCGACCGTCTTTACAATAGTTCAAGCAAAATTATGCAAGCGGTAACCGAGTTGGCAACTGCAACTATGCTACTCGGGGAAGACAAGACGAATAGCAAATAAAGACTTATCTGAAAGTGCAGGTTCGAGCAGATAGAAGGCGGATAAATTACCAATACTGCACCACCGCCCTCGCGGCCTCGTAGCGTAGCGCACCTGGTTACTTACGTACCTATACGTTAAATTGTAGAACATAAATGTCATATAAAACGCTACCTTGAATTGTGTTATTGTAATTTAATATGCACGTGTTACTTCACACAATGTTTTTAATTAAATTGTTCTATTGTTTTATTTTCGAAACAAAGTGTTAGCTCTGTTCAGTTTATATTACATTCCGCTCGGGAATTGGAAAAATGAAACATGAAATCAACTCTGCTAGTCTGTTTGTTTCACCGTGATAAAGCCTTTTCTAAGAGATTGCTCGATTTTTTGGCAACTTTATTGTTAGTTTTGACCTCAATATAACTTAATTATGTAGGTATAAAAGGTTACAAGATTTGTAAACGTGGTTTTGAAAACAAAATACAAGAGAGACTTGTACGTATAAATTGTGTAGAATATAAATATATCTTTCAATTACTTAAGTGTAATTTATGAGAAATTGAGCAAATTAGAAAAAAAAACTATCGTATTTCTTTGTAAGTACCTACATATTATGTACTTACAAAGAAATGTACAAGGATTTAATTTAATGTATAAAGATTTAAGTGGTAGAAACAAATAAAATGATTTCAAAGAATTGGAATTGGCTTGGAAAACCGAGATACTGAAAGGTAACAAATATGTATAATGACTCTAACTCTACCGCTCTGAGTTTCACACATACTTCGAATTAGTTTTTTTTTAAACTTGAAGACAGTATAAAGAAAACCTACCGTTGCGATTTGCTCTGAGTTCTAAAGAAACAATGTTTTATTCAAGAGATAAGACTGGCCTTTGTGTTACTTGGTAGAAGCTCAAATAAATTATTAAGGACAAGGTAATCACTCCGTTTGCCAAGAAAATACTGCGTACAATGAAAAATGCCTTTCAGAGGCTATGGAGAATATATTTTAGATTGTATATACATCCTATGGTATGAAAGAGTGCAGTATGTAATGGGAGCAGAATCTTATAGAGGAACGTCATAAATACAGAGTGACGTGGTATGGTCGTTACTGCAAACAAGGCGCTCAGCGTCACCCTAAAGAACAGGAACTGTTACAAATTTAACACTTGCGACTGGCTTTTAGTTGTGCTGTGCAAGCGTATATGGGCGTTAACGGCCCCGGAGGCCCGGAGCGGCAAGCGGCGGCGGCGCGGCGCGGCTCTGTGACGTGCGCTCGCCCGGGCGGCTCCCGGCAACCGGCTCACGGCTCCCGGCTCGCGCGGCTCCCAGCCTGCCGAGCGCCCAACACTACCAGTCTTCTCCACGCTGAGTGCCGCACTCACATTCTATTGCAAATGCTTTAAAATTTAAAACACTCAGAAAGCTAGGGCTGTTGGAAAAAAATATGAAAAATGAGCCGCTGTATACATTCTGAGGCATATATGTAATGGCACTTCGTGTACGAAGGTTTTCGAGATATTGTTAGTTCTTATTCGAATCCACGATAAGTTTAGTCATATATTCCATTCTTATGCCTACGCTATTGTAATGAATAAGAGATAAGATGTGGATAAGGAAATTCATGTGGCATTATTGAAGATAGGAATCTGTCTCCATCGATTTTTAGTTAGGAGCCGAATGCTGAGCTGGGTATATGACCTACTTCGTATCAAAAACGTACACTCGAGCTTTACAGTTTTCAATTAACTAGAAAAAAAGTTAAAATAGTTGAAGGCCTTTTAGTTCATCTTTCTTTAAAAGAAATCTTCCATACTGCTTTGAAATCGTATAGCCTAATAGAATCCAAGGGTTAATTACAATGTATTTACGAAGAGAAGCTCAAGTAACTAAAATAACTAAAGTGATTTAGTACTTGCCTTTGTGTATACTTACATTCACATTCATATTACTTACTTGCATAATACTTTTCTATTTATATTTATATTCTTTTTTCCCGTGAGGTCGACCACGAGTTCAACAGCTCTAGGAAAGCGCGACGTTGGCACTTAATGGCTCCTTAAGAGAGGCACAAGTACTAAAGAACGTTGCACAGTACACATAAACGTGGTGACGGCTTGTTAGACCACTACAGACAAGATTTACTAGAGAGAGCTATTTTAAAATCTTTATGAATCCAAAAATATGTTACCTATACAACCTTTCAGTTGACAGCTGCCATTCAAGTTTGCAATTACTCGCAAATTGCCTTGAAGTGGGTAAGAATACTCGTGGCAAACACGGGTTGTGTGCTCAAAACATGTTATTATATCTACGTAAATTGGTGTAATGTAATTATAGTTGATGAGTAGAGAAATACTGTGCAAATAATTTATTGAAATTGTCAATGTATCATTGGAAATTGTTGACATCCAGGATTGCATTTCCGTTGTAAACAAACTGCTGAAGAATGAGTTACCATGGCAACAAAATGTTATAAAACATGTTGAGATTTATTTGTTTTGATTGTAGGTACTTTCGAAACAGATAAATTGAGTTCAGAGTAAAATGTATGTTACAAAAGGTAATTAATGATAATGTCGGGTATCATGGTAAGAAGGATTTGCATAGTGTGCAAATGTGACATCCTCTACAGGCGTACAAGTACCATTAAGAACCCGTTAACCCCGGTCGACTGCTGCAACTTACGCGGAAGATAAGCTGTTGATCATCACTATGAGTACACATTCACACACACCACACTTTCACACATTCGTTCGTTTGATAGATAACTTACAAAATCGGCGTGGTCTTGTTGTACTGGTGCATAGACCACGGGCTGGCAACGTGTCAAACTATCATAGCTTCACCTACCACATTTACAACTAAACGTGTTCGGTGGCAAGTGATGCTGATGCACTAATTACTGTAACATGGTCCACATTGTTAGATGCCATTAGTGTGGTGTTATACCTACACATATAGATCAGTTAGTCGTGGCTTCAGTATTCAGTACCACTAAGTTCACAGCAGAAGTTACATTTTTAAATGACTTTTGCATAAAGTTCTTCTTTAAGTGTCTGGGTAGACATGAGATCGTGAACTTTATTTAATTTCCTGATTGCGCAAACGAAAACTAGCGGGAAACGGACCGCACCCCACATCTGGCTGACTAATGTTGTTTGAACTCGCCTCAAACTACATTATTTATTTTAATGTGTCTTTATTTGAATTTGTAGCCAACGTTACGCGTTACGCTGCATAGGATTAGGTGTGTACCTATTTAAGAATTAATCTTGTGTTATGTTACGAGCAGTTTGCTACGTGTACTGGATGGGAATTACATGCCTCCTGACCTGACCGTTATGTTGGTACTGGAAAATAAGTTGACTTCGACATATTAAAATTGTGTTTGCAACTCTCTAGAATACTAAAATTGCATCTGAATATTTTATACAAGGTAGATTGCTACTTTGTTTCATTATTTTACGACTTTAAAGTGTCGTAACAGTGTAAGAGGAATTCGGAATTGGCTCGGATGTTAGCATTGGAGAAACCATGAATTAACATGCAACATTTCACGAAGACAAATAAGTATACCTACATAGGTATTAGGTAGGTCCTAATACTTAGTACCTATGTAGGTATATTCCGAACTATTATCTATAAAAAGTTTACACTTGAACCTTAGAACTGGCGCGGAGTGTAAATACACTACGAATCTATGTTTGTCTTTCTATTTCTAAACCGTTAGGGAAATCTTTGAACCTAAATATCTAACACTACAGCGTATTATACTGGACAGGGTTGACAGTTGTACACACAACAAAGGAGTTAAGTGTGCAGGTAACGAATGGGATCTGTTCCTAGACGTGCCCACACTACGCCGGCAACACTCACGGTGTGCGTGATAACTGAGCAACTGTTATTGTGTGCGCTATAATTGATTATACTCAAGACTCAAGACACGCTCAAAGCGATGACAAAGCCCTGACCACGAAGTCCAAGCAACCTCCGTGAAAATGTTCGTGTATTTACTAAAAGCGGAGAGTGTAAAATTATTCGTTCCACAAAAGCTGGAGCAATCCATCCACATTTATGTGTAAGCAAAACTGCAGCAAATTGAATTGGTATTTGTTATATAACAACGGGAACACTTAAATAAGCTCAAACAGCTGGCGACAGAACTGCCGATCCGATTTGTGTTGACGTTGAGTATAGACGCTGACTCCGAGTTTAATTTTATTATTGTCTCTGAATGAAGTCCAGTCTTTATGATTTAATGTATTTTACATGCTTTGAATAGTTGAAATAAGTAATTGATTGGATTTAATTTAACTAATTTGTAATTAACCACGTGCTGTTTAATTAAATGTTAAGGTTGCCCTTGTTTCTTTTACAGCTCTCAGCTTCTTATCTATGACAGTATTCATGTTGGTTAGTTTCTACAGACATTGGTACCTACATATTTATCTAATAACATACGTACATACATGAGTGGTGGGGGGACCGACTTTATCGAGACTCATATAAAAAACTTTGGGATTATCTGAAACTTTTTGGAATGCCTCTATTAATCTCTAAACTGAGACATTTATATGAGTTATAAACTTTTTTATTATGAAAATAATGTGGTGGCGTACTGTGAAGCCACAAACATATTTGTAAGCAACCTTCGTATCACTGTCTGTTCAGCTGTATTGTTCTTTAATTATAAACATTTCAATTCTCACACAATTCTCAGAACCAACGTACCATTGATAAATCTAAGTAAAAGTAAGTGCGTAATAACTTAACAATGAAGAATAATTCAATGGAATCGATTCCACGAGTACAGTAAGTTTGAACTAATTAATGAAAACATTCCTTCCGTTATCCATATCTCGAACGACGGTAAAGTTCGCAGCTAAGTAACTACGGGAAATACCAGTAAGAGCCGCAGGGCAAAGGTTGCCATTTAAACCTGTATCCAGCTGTCATAGAACTCTATCCAATTATACTCAGAATAACTGAGATAGTCTGGCTAGAGCTTTGGAAATGAGATATGAAAAATGTGCATTTTCATTTATTCGTGTTTTCATATTCACGTGGAGTTTATTAGTGGTGCTGGACGGTTCTTGACGCCGCCGGCTCCAATAAGCACGGACACCTCATGACAGATTAATTATTCCGTTTGTCGGCGCTGACTACTACCCTCGACCCCCTTCTCACTCAGCCATCCAGAGAGCGGAAACGAGTTTAAAGCATGTCTCTTTTCCACCGCCATACTCATTCTTTTTAACACGCTTTTCTAAACAGATTTTTTAATTTGTTTCTATTAGAAAAGAGCCCATGTCCGCGACCTTTTCCTTTTGGAGGCAAATAAATGACTTTGTTTGTAATTTGGGCGTTCTGGGAATTCAAAAGTTTTGCGTAAATCCATTTCGGATGCTTATCGCGCAATCCGAAGCTCTTTCTGGGTAAGTAGGTATTTTAACTTCGTTTGTATTGTGTAGTTCAGATAAACATTACTATAATGTGGTTGTTTTGTGGCAAGATGACTTTGTGGAATCAATACATATTATGTATTGTTGGTAGCAGGCCGCCTCGCCGGCGCTTGCCTTGCCGCCTGCCGCTCAGACCGAGTGTAATTGTAGCCTGTGTCTATTGAATTATAGAGAAGTCAACATTTTAGCCGTTCCTCGCACGATGCGGTCCTATGGAGGTACGAGTATACTTTTAGAGTTCCGTACCAAAATGGTAAAAAGCAAAATGGTAACCCTTATGGTGCGACTCAGTCTGTCTGTCCAGCTATCACAGCTGGATATCTCAAGAACTACTAATGCTATCAACTTGAAATTTGGAACAGGCAATGACGTTTGCCCAACTATTTTGCGAGTCCGACTCGCTCTTGACCAGTTTTTTTTTAATATGAACGGAAAAGTAAATAGCAGCATCGTAGCAGGAAATACTATATATTATAGAAAATTTTTAAAGTTTTCTTCTTGGTTAAGTAACGAATTGACCAAATACTTACTTAATTGTTTAAGTTTCAAGTATTGGAACATAATTATTTGAGTTGAATAAAGCAATCGGTAAGAATTTCGCTGAATTAAGATCGCTTTGTCAACAAAGTACCAAAACGATCTGGTTGTCCGACTTCCTAATGAGATCACGACCAAAATGAGGTGCTTCTTACGTCATCTTATCCATCTTAGCGTTATGGGAGCGCAAATTTCAATGTTCAGTTTCATTTCTTATTTAGTTCTTCAATGTTTCCTGTCAAAGTCAATAACAATAGTACTAAATCTAAATGAACAGTAGCGTGCAGTGCACAAACGAGGCACGTTTCACTTAAATGTATTATGCAGCGCCAATGTTGGAATATGATATTGAAACAATATCAATAAACGGATGACGTTTGAGGACGTGCGCCACATGCGAGCCAGTGCTGTGATTTGAATACAGATAAATTATCCCATTCTCATATTTTTTTTGCAAAGCTATTAAGTATGTAGATTGGCTTTTCGTTTAATATACGAGAACAAGTTGGTGATGTGCGTTTATAACGGAGTTATTATATGACGGAGTGACTGACAGCCTTACAGGCGACTAGCTAACTTATGATGGTCCCTCATCGCCCATTTAATGGCACCCCAGCATAAACTAGTTTCTACTTGTGAGCTGCTCAAAAAATGAAGATAAACTGCATTCACATAAAATTCTCTTTCATACTGCAAATTATCTGCCTCTGGGCGCGAGTGCTACATACACATTTCCATAATTTTATTTATATTTATCTGATTTTTCGGTCCCTCTTAGATACAAAGTAACACGTTTTTTGTTTTAATCTTCGTTTGTTACAATTTTGTGCTTGATACAGTTTGTATTGTAAGACAACAATAAGCTTAATTATATTATTTCTTTATTTTTGTGCAATGTATCGAGTATATTATTGTCATAATATCGTATCGATCCAATGCCAGCGTTGGTCGATACAGGTGCAGATCTAAGCCTCCCAGGAATGCTACCCAATTATAAGCACCCTCTCCTTTATGCCAATCTTCTCCGATCTACACCCATATTCTAAGTCTTCCTTCGATAATTTTCCTCTCTTCCTGCGAGATACTTTAACCTCTCAGTGCCGGTTTGCCAAAAGATTTGTACAGATTGGTGTAGAAATCGTTCATGAAATATGAACCTGGGTACATTTTAAATACTTCAGACAACATAAAGTTCGCTCCTTTGTAATTAACGGCAGTACTTACGTTACTTACATAGATGTGTACGAAGGAGGCTTTGGCCGCCGGCTCTCCGCACCCGCATCGGACCTTTTTGGTTTAACTCCGAGAAATTTATGTATTTTTTGTTTAAATACGACTTCATATTACTATTTAATACGAAATGGAATCCGATTCATTAATTGTACTTATATATTGACGTGAATTTGCAATCAACCGATTGTAAGCTCGAGATTGAGCCGACGTAAACTCAATTTTAAATAGAACACACACGCGTATGAACTGAAAAAAGTATAAAAAAGAATTAAAATATCTCGTTAGTTTAATGAGATCACGTAGAGACGTTTCGATCAATGCTACGCCGTAGAGGCGTCCTTGAAGAAAACGTCATATGCGTCAAAGTCACCTTCTTGATGTAGTAAGTAAATGAATCTATTTGAGAGGCCTGCAGGACGTCATGTCACCGCACCACTTCCCGGGGTGTCGGGAATATAGTGGGTCACACAATGGTTCACATGTAAAATGCAAACGTGAGCCACCACGTCGGCCCGGAGCGAATAGCTGCCCGTCCGACGGAGCTGCGGCTACCTGCCGCTCCACTAAACAAACGCACACCTACTACCACCGCATTTTACTTTTACCTATTTAAAATTTTAAGCGCCTCTAGATTTTCTTAGTTCCCGCAGGTAATAATATTCCCACTCGAGCACAAAGAAATCGGATCCCTTTAATATTTTATATGTCAGTGTTAACATAAGGAAACTCCCATCCGAAACTTTATGAGCAAAAAATGAGAGTAGCTAATGAGAAGCACGATGTGCTATTATACTTTTGGCGTGAGCACAAAAAAGGGAATGTCAATATTGCGTGCGGGCCGAGATAATGCGAGGTTCTGTAATGATAGAGGCTCAGCGCGCGGGGCGACCGCCCCGCCGCCGCCGCCGCCACGACCCGCTGCAAGGATTTGTTTAGTAAATTGCTACACTTTGTACAACAAGGTGAATTTGTTTTCATGTCTTCATTCTTCCCCGTAACGAATGTTTTTTTTAAACCTATTTGTTAACTGCAGTTTGTGCTATTGAAACAGAAATATCGACTTATTTGTTTTTTACTGCACAGTTATTTCTTAATTTATGCAAAGAATATTTCCATGTAAGTATAAAACAAGAAAAGCTAAGTAAGCAACGGAGGTTTAAAAATTTAAATCCATCTAAAATGGGTAGCGTCATCTCGTGCCTGTGTTTATTTATTTACTTATTTTAAATTCTGATGTACACTGCGTGCGAATAAATTCTTGCCTATACGGTAGTGTGTGTATGCCAATGCCGAGAAATCGAAACAAGTAATCTCATTAGTCATTGGTAGAATAATTGGTTCAAATGTTCTGTAGTTACAGGCTGTCGCATTACAAAGCTTATTTCGTTACAACTTATGAAATATTGCCTACATAATTATGTAGGTGTATATTAAGGTAATGTTGTCACTATCTGTTCTACTTTGCATAGGCACATTTGTGTCCGACAGAGTATAACGTGAAAGAGACGGTATCTACATCAGCTATTATGTTGGTTTTTGGGGTTCCGTACCAAAATGGTAAAAAAGGAACCCTTATGGTGTGACTCAGTCTGTCTGTCTGTCTGTCTGTCACAGCTGGATATCTCAAGACTACACTACTAATGTTATCAACTTGAAATTTGGAAGTTTTAGATGACGTTTACCCAACTATTTTGCAAATAAGAAAGAAATAAAAATATTTTTTTTTTTGCAACAGGGAATGAAAGGGGGTCTTAAAAATTCAAAGTGGGACTACTAGGGCATGTGGGGTATCATATGACAGAACGCTGATTGCACATTCTCAAACATTTTTTTCTTTTTTTTAGGCCGCATAGTTTTCGACTTTTGATGAAAAGTGTAAAAAAAAATACCGTCCCCCCCCCCCCTTCTCCGAAGTTTGCAAAGCGAGAAATCTGAAATTATTCTATGTGATAGAAGTTTATGTAAAGATTACAGAAAAAATAAAACGATGTCTCTAAATAGCACACTTTTTCAGAAATCGGAACGGAATCCTCGGTGCGCGAGTCCGACTCGCTCTTGACCGGTTTTTTTTTATTATGAATAGTGTAGCCGCGGTGGGTGTGGAGTTGCCGTGTTTCGGTGGATGTTTTAAAACTGCGATAACGGTTTGATGCAGCTGGTTTGTCAGAACCGTCCACTCGTAAACGTATTATACACAGCGAGAACCAAAATGGTCGCCAGCATGCGGCTGCGGCTATCATGAAATTTGCACCGTTTGCGTGTGCATAGCGTGTGCATAGTGCGCTTCGTTCATTATGCATGCACGTGACGTTTTACGTATTGTCAGGAATTGTGCTTTAGGCTGCATAGACGTGCTTAATTCAAAGTAAGAACGGAGTAAACCGGTTGAGCCGAGCTCGTTTGAATGCGTTTGTGAATCAATGATTAATTGGGTTGAGAGATGGTGTTTGCAGTCGGTAGGAAGTTTTGTTATATATTTCAGTATTGTGTAGATAGTATAAAATAGTTACTTACGTTTTCTTAGTTCTATAAGTTAAAGCGCAGTAATCTCAAATTACAGCGCGTTTATTCCGTACCAAAAAAAGAAAACTTTTACGACTTCCGTTTAACAAAATAAAAACGAATGCACTATATCGTCACACTGTTTTTCTCCTAGATAAGCGAAGAAAAATGAGCTCCCTAGCACCTTTAGCCGTAAACTTTTGTTTTCTGAAATTCCGAGAATTTTCTTTATGTAAGCGTTGAGCGCATTGCTGTGAGATTTTCTCTCACACTTTTTGAACAAGTTTACTACCTACTAAGAATATGTTTGTGGTAACTTTTACATTTGTCTAAGTTTCCAATGTATTCTTTAAGAAGATTGAAAAACCATTTAATCTTGAAAACTTTTTGCTGAAAGTTATAGAATTGTCTCGTTAATATAAATTACTCGACTTTAAATTACCTAAGTGACCGCGCTATGAGCTACGCCATGCAGATTCAAAGCGAAAATAAAATCTAAAATGCCATACAAAATATTACCATTTTACAAGTCACTTGGCCTTCCAGAAAAACAACCTCAACCGCTTCATACCAACAAAATCCGTCCGCGTAAGTAATAATTTATGTATGTAGTACATTAGCCACTTAAACTTTAGCTAAGAAGTAAGAAAACAAATATTTTTAGCTGAGAAATTATGAAAGTTGAACGTCAGATAAGTTTGGGGTACAATGTGTTCTTATTAGCAGTGCGGTGAGGATTGTAACTACTCAATAAGTACGTGACTGCTCGTACGGAGGTGAGCTGTGAGGTGAACAAAGTAAACAAACTTTTATTTGTCTACACAACACGTATAGTCTGCTCACTGAAATGTAACATGGCTATAAAAATCACGTAACCGTTGCAAATAATTAATTACGTTTATTAAAAGATCGAATCTTAGAATACGGCACTGTTAAAGTTTCGGTTTTCTGACATTTAGTAACAATTTATTAACAACGGCTATCGTAAAATTTACGAAATTAAATAAAAGCGAGGTGTATAGTTGCTACGTCTCGTCGTAGCGTGATACTCGTAGTTGCTACGGCGTAGCTCAGTCAGCTACGCCGTAACCCGAACATTATTTTCACCGGTAGCGGTGTGAAATCACTTTTGTATTTTAGTGTGGTTTTCCTCGTGTGTGAGCGATGAATCCCGGATTTGTAAAGGCTCGCATTTACTTAATTTTCGATGTCCTCATAAGTCCATTGGCTGTCAAGTTATACTTGTCATTTTTTGAGACACGACTACACTTTTGCGAAACAACTTACCAAGATTAAATTTATTCTACCAAGAGCATATTTCTTCTTTATAAATAATAAATACTTGTATTGTACCATGTAGGGTAACTACCTGTTCAGTAAAGAAAGGAACGGGCAATGATCTTACTAATTACTGGCAATTTCAGATCTAAAATTATTGAACGATACGTTTATGTTTCCTTGGTTTTTATTTGTCAGTGAAGTTGATTTCCTTAAAATACCTATAAAATTAAATGTGTCACATGGTATAATATACACTATCATGATAAACAAGGCCCGCGGAACAGATGATGGTTTAATTTGCAAGTTGAGTGTAGAGCAAACATCACATTAACTACATTTGCTTTTATATCTCCATTCTTCTGCTAGCAAATTCGCTCTCAAAGAAATGAAAATATTCAATTAGAATATCCCAGTAAACGAAGATCTACGTGAGCAGAGTTTTAAGTGTCCATTAACGTAATAATAATTAGTCCAAAGGGAATTAATTACCTATGCAAAACTTTTTCCATTATGGAGCAGGTGCAAGTGTCGACAAAGCAGACTATTCAGAATTTAGTCGCTGTCTCGAGCTAAAAAATCAACGTTATTGAGTATTTATTTATTTATTTATTTATTTATTAGGCTCTGCCTAGTGTGGTTTCACTGTTATTTTTGTAAGTTGTAATTTGAGTTGCTAATAAAGTTATTATTATTATGTTGCCTTTGACATATCTCGGGACCCTGGGGTCCCGGTCCTTTGGAAGGCGTACGAGGAGCCGAAGCCAACTCGCAGAGGCTCGTTAGACAATTCTAAATGAAGAGAAGGCACCAGCCGACGATTATCCCTGTATGCACTATGCAAGTGCACCCAAGGACAACCCCCGGTTTGTGCAGGACTATTGCAGATCATGGAAACAAAACATATTGGGCTATGGGTTTGGGTGGCTATAGTGGATCGGGTACCTTGAACTATGGTAGAACTATGTCCCCTGCCTGACCAATGTTATTTATTATACACAGATAAATAGCAGGGGGTGACTTGCACACTCAATAATGGGCCCCCGGAAACGGTCGCTAGCACATAGTGACGTAGCGACAAGGGGGCAACATGTCCTGAGGTGCTTGAGGAGTGGAGAGGTATTCCACGGTTCTCAGAACAATCCCAGAGCCCGGAAGATGGTCAAGATCCCTACAAACACTTACTGGAATACTTCCTTCCTCCGAGCATGTTTGCTCTTGCGAATCTCCACTCAAGCCGGCCAATAAAGGCAAGAATGAGGTGGGAGCTCTGTTCCTCATCAGTGCTCACTCCAGCCGGCCAATAAAGGCAAGCCAGAGGTGAGGAACAAGACTTCTCCCGGGAGATAGGGTCCGTGGGGTCGCTACTGCCCAACAGCTCGCCACATGCTGCCCTGCGGGTTTTTGTATCTCTCTTGGTCTGGCTCCTCACCCTAGACCTGTTTCGGCAAAGTAAACTCTACCGGCACAGACCTAGAGTTCGGAGCGCGCAAGCCCCACCACGACGTCAACGTAGAGATACTGCGGTGGGGTTATTATTATTTAAAACAAACTACTTACTTACGTAGCTGATGTTCAATGGGAGGATTTGTTATTGACTATTTGTAAAAGAGAAGTTCTTGAACAGTGCTGCAGTGCCTTACTTGGTATAATATCCAGTTAGACACTTTGTTTGCGCTCAGTAAGAAAAGTCGATAAGCTGCAGATAACATTTTTATTTTAGTTTCCGCAAGTGAAAAGATTTTATCGCAATAATTTTAAATTCCAAGTTGGTAAGTAGAAATAATACAACTATTATCCACGTTACGTTTACTTTTCTTCTTTTTACAATTCCGTCAGATTATTACGGCCAAAGTAATAAGCCTGTCTTGATTCATGGTACTCACTTACATGTGGCACTCCAGCTATCTTACGTGCTTCGAAAAACATATCGCTCCGTTACGCCTCGTAATTTTCATCGTACGTAGAAGTTACACAGAAATTCGGAATGTTGCCCACCGAACGATAATAACTGATCAGCATGACCTACTTCACGCTGTATCATTAGAGTTGATTAGAACGTAGGATTGTAGGGAAGTGCATTGTGTTTATGGGCGAACATTTACAATCTAAATTGAAAACGATAAATTGTAAGATAGTTATCGAAATCATTATTATTATTAGCATGACTGCAGTCCATTTATCACAATTGATTACCCGCAGGTTTCATTAGACGCCTTGGAGGACAAACTCTCCAATTGCGGTAGTTGCCGCACAAGTTTCCTGAATTATAAGTTGGCGCCGCAGCTATATTTATTGGTGCTCGTGACGTGACTGAAATATCTCTGCTTTCCTATTTTTACTTGTAGGTACCTGTACGGGTTTAGAAGAGTTTTTATACTCACTTTGCTACGGTACAGATATTTCAAGTCATGTTGGACAGTTTTAGAGGGATTTTTATTTGAGTTATGGCAATTTGTACCATGTTGTATCTTGGTTGTAAATAAATGTTGCAGGTAGGTTCCCTCAAACTTGCCGAGAATCAGATGGCTGGCAATATAGGTAATAGCAGCGAGGCCCTCGGTTGGCCGATGAGTTACACTCGCAATTTTGCTGAATAATGAATTTTCCAGACCGCGAGCTGCCCCGTCCTTAGCAGGGAAGGCGTTCGCGTCCTCCTTATACAAATTTACAACATTTAAAATGAAAATCTACTGATTTATTTCAGGCTTTAAATTGCAGAACTCTGTAGATCCTAAACAAAGAACTAGGAAGGGTTTTGTCAAAGTCGTCTGCACACTTTACAAACGAGTGTAAATTTATTATATTTGCTGTGAGTTTTATATTCTGCGTTTTACGTGTGCATCTTAAGTTATGACTGACCGTAAAAACTGTAAAAATATTTTGAGAATATTATAATACTTTTCAGGAGACGTAATTTCCTGGATTTGTGACATTATTATCAGAGTAGGCATGTTTAAATTATTTTATCTGTTTCGTTAATTTGTCTATGATAGGTATCGTTACACCAAGCTCAGCCTTTTCACAAAATTAATTGTTTAAAGATCAAAGTCGATGATGTAAAATTAACTTGGAACAAACTTTAGGAAATTCCTAAATCTTTGGAATAATGCTCTTTTAATAAGTTTCGTCACTGGCTTCAAAACAGATTAGACATTCTTTGTAAATTGAATGTTCACCGAGACTAGCCTGCTACTGTTCCAGGCCACTAGCAGGCCAGTCTCAGTAGGTAAGTAAAATACTTTGTGCTGGTTCCCCTTCACTCTGTGGTTTCTAATCGGGCTGTGAGGGGATTTCACAAAGTGCTATTGATAAAAGATTGCTCTTGTAAGCGAAGGACGTCAATGCCGAGTGCCAATCAACGATGCAATTGAACTTGACGTCAAACGAGGACGTGTTATTGTCACACAATACTGTACCTACGCGGTATGACTTCAGAGAGTTGGACATATTAATTGGACGTGTTTGCGAACCAAACCGAGGTGCGAGGTGTTAAGCCTGGAATACACGAACGAGCCAGCACAGTAAGATAGAGGCATTAGCCAGCAACTGGCTTGACATCAGTGTTCCATAAACAGCATATTAAAGCTGCTTAATTTCAAGTTACAGTATCATATTAACAGTTTAAGTAGAAGCTGGTGTTTAAGGGTAATTCATTTCACCGTTCTGTTTTGCTAGCCCTTTTCTATGTATACCTTAGAAATAATAAAGTGGGTGCAAAGCTCACAGAACGTAGAGAGAATTTCAAACGAATGTTCTGTCTGTAATTTACTTAATAACGTAAACAGTGAGTTCAGAAATTCCCACTCGAACTTATTACCGTGGCTTGCATACCAGCAGCATGTATTCCAAACATTATTGAACACCTAAGCGGAATGCTTCGAGCGGCTGTTATTTCGTACAAAGGCTAGTGATATATTACAGGACACAGGTGGATTGATTGAGAGGTATGCGGAGCGATCGCGCAGATTGTTTGTATGCCAATAGCTAATATTGCCCCAGCACACGAACGCTTCATTGTATTTTAGTGAAACTTTGATACATGTGTTGCACTAAATAGTGCGTTCGTCATTGATGAATGTAGTATGAGTATGGCTAAGCGCACATCTTTATTAATATCTAGCTGAAAATTTCCAAAATCAGAGTGTGTTTCTGCTGCCATAGTAATTGTTGTGGGGATTAAGAAACCTCAAGCACACCAGCTGCATATTAATTAGGGTGGCGCACGTGGAAATGAGCTGAGGATAATTGCGGTAATTGCTAAGGAGCAAATACTACTAATTACATACAATCAGAGAAAAAGATAAAAGAGAAAAGAGTTTAAAGAGATTTTAAATATGACTATATATTATTATTACCCAAGACCCTATCATTAGAAATAGTGCTAATGTTCCAAGAATGAATTGAAATCTGGTCTACCTTAAGAACACATAACCATAATAACGACGTAAAACCTACGGCTTTAAATCTGAATGTCGAGAAAATATCGCATAAATTCCACAGAAGCAAATACGTTTACTTTACATAATACTTGTATTAAAGTACGAATTATATTCATCGTTTAATTTTTATAAACGACCAAGTCGTTAGAGATCCAGTTTTATGTGGCTAAGGAATGACATCGTTATTTTCATTTCATTCCTCACTAGGTACTTGAGGTTTTTCAAGTAAAATCTGTATTATAATCACTGTCTTCGTACGTGAATTGTATTCATACGGTACCTATATTAAACGTCATTAAATAAGAACATGTATGTAGCTAAATGCCTAGACAGGCGTGATAATTAAATTATTTTCAATAGAAATATTTAATGCGTAATTATGGATATCCAGTAACACATTGCGGGCATTGCCATTATTGCTATTGTTGTAAATTATTTGAACAATGTAAATAAGCTACATACCGCAACATTTTTTCACTTATTTTATCCTGCTTCAGTTTTATAGCATACTGTGTTTCTGACGTTCCCGGCCTTAAAAATATAAAAACATATGTCTATGTTCCCGGCCTATGGCGGCCAGATATCGTTTTCCTCCTAAGTTCTACATTTTCTGCACAATTAGCTGTTGATTTTTTGTCTACAATATCGAATTTCAGAATGTTGTGCCAGCATGCAGCGCTTCTGCTGTCTCCCAGGAGGATTTAGTTCGGACTAGACCAAGACGGAGTTTTCTAAATATTTTGAGTTGTTTATTTTATAAACAGAAACGTCTTGGTCCTGATCAGCATTTTTAAACATTCTTACTTTGGTTTATAAACATAGCCGTGTCGCATGCCACCCGGCTAGGGGATTTTGTAGATTCGGAAATATGTTGTTCATATTGGTTCATATATGATTTTTTTTTTCTGTGAAAGCTTTACCTTTAATTCAAATTTATCATAACACTTTTACAGGTTTACACGACCGATGTTCTGATTAAATAATTCAGTATATATATTAGAAGTTGGTCTTGGAATCTGTTTTTGTTCTCACGTCTCACGTTGCTCGAGGTATGATGAAATCTTCCTAAAATCCGATACTGAGCCCACAACAAAGTCATTGTACGCCTACTTGAGACCTTTATCCTCTTGTTTTGACCCAAAACATAT
Organism: Cosmia trapezina; assembly: GCA_905163495.3. Lineage (NCBI taxonomy): Eukaryota > Metazoa > Arthropoda > Insecta > Lepidoptera > Noctuidae > Cosmia > Cosmia trapezina. Next base: position 12,799,259 of record LR991030.1, read on the forward strand.
AATGTAGTTTTTGTGAAGGGTCAATGCACGATACCGGGCAATAATAGTGTCCATTCATTCCATCTCGAATTGTTTTTGCTGAACAATGATTAATTCAGATTTGTTATAATCTAAACTAATTAATAATAAAGCGATTTGCCAAATTGTTAAATTGTAAATGAGCAATGTTTTTTGGATGTCAAAACAGAGCAAAATTTTAGTACAGATATTCCAGCGAATTTATTCAGCGCTGGCTCGCGTCGCCATTACAATGAATGTTCTGTCTTTCAAATAAGAATCCGAACGGGAGGAAAGCTTAGCAGACGGTCGGTCGCAAGAAAAGTTAAATTGTATTGAAGCGCACTAATGTTCTCGGAAAAAGGTGGAGCTATTTATTATCTGTGTCTGAGTTTATTTATAAGCTGTGATATGAAGGGATTAATGTTCGTGAGCATGAGTTGTGGGTATTCCTCAGCGATGGGCGACGGATATAGCCTGTCTATATGGGCCATCGCGTTTATAACCCGGCTTCGACCAGAATACTCGACCTTTACTTACAAAGCGTGCATGTACGTCGAGCTGGAATCCATTTAAATGTCTAATAGAATTAACAAAGTGCTCTGCTGACCTTTATGATACCTACGCGTATTAATATGATTTGTATCGCAGTACTATTTTAGAAAATTCTTTGCACAAAGGGGATGGTTAGTGAGATTAAAAGTGAACCTTGTATACTTAAATATGATTGCTCTGTTAGAGTCCGGAATCATTTGGGCTAATCTGCAAACTATTAGAAACAAGTGTATTATTTAATTATTTAATAAAAACACAAGTTTTTATAATCTAGAACCAGAGTCCTTGTCAAGACGAATCAAACGAACCCAAACTTGATAGGGTTGCGTCATTTTATTAATGAGTTCCTGTGGCCACCTTCCAGCTCTATCATCAGATCATCTCGATGGTAGCAAAATATTGCATTGTCATCGATTTTACATACGTATGCCAAATTTCAGCTCAATCTAACACCGTGAAGTAGGTCAAATTTAACTTAATTCCAGGAATACAAAAGTGCAATTAAATAAAAGCTTTCAAAATTCTGTAAAATAGCAATCAGTAACAGGAACAACGTCATTACACCATTTTTTTTGTAATTTTAGTTACCTTTATTCACGTACCATTCAAGCGACAGATAAAATGAATTTAAAGTTATTTGTCACTGAAACTTAGTGAATATATTTTACAGTTCTCTCTCGAACTACTCAGCTTAAGTCAACGGAGTGTGAGTTTAAATACGAAGACTTTTGGTAGAGCAACCAAGTTGGTGGAACAGAACTTCTTTTTAACACGCTTTTATTAGCTTCACCTGTATGTATGTTTGTATGTAACGTAATCTTTGAACTCGATTTTTACCCACTTTAAATGGTCAGATTAATTCGAAATTTTGCACATATCAGGGCCTAATGACAATACAATAATTTAAAATGTTTGTCCCATTATCCTGATCAGGATCATCAGGATTAACGATTTCCTTCCGGAGAGGTTGGAGCCTGAGATACGGCTACCATATACTAATTTCGGTTTCCATTATAAATATAATAATTGTAGAATATATTTTATTTGGGAAATTTCACTCTAAAAACAAAAGTAAGTAAAAAGTAAGTAGTAGTAAGTGGGTAAATGAATTTTAATTTAATTTAATTTAATTTTAAAAAATGAAAAATAAATTATAGTTTAAAAAAACTAAAAAACACGCTACCATACCAAAAAAGCGTGGGCCAGGGTACTTACGAATTACAGAGTTAGTGTAAGAATGTCGTACAAAGCACCCCAAACTTTTTTTATAATGACATTAATTTTCTCGTTAATCACATTATTCTTGGGTGCCTGCCGTTTTGCCGAAAAGATTTTGCCAAAATTTCATTACCCAAACAAATTTTAGCAACCTTTTTTTATACCATTGCAATATTTCGAATGATTTTAGTACGCATATTTTCATTTGGTCAAATTTTTACTTGGCAAAATATTACTAAGTATAATGTCATTAAGTCATTTGGTCTTTAATCAAATGATTTATTACAGCAAACAATCTTCAGACAATAAACGTTTGGTGAAATGATTTGTTAAGACCAAAAATATTAAGGCAAAAATAGCATTTTTTGGTAATTATATAATTAAAAAATGCAATTTTATTTTAATAAAAACATTTGTTTAATGCAAAATAATTTTACATTACAATTTTAAATTTGTTGCAATGGAAATTTATTGCTTACTTGATATTAGTTTATTTATGGAAGTAGTTAGAGTAGGTTAATTATTTTTTAAAAATGGGTAGGTTAGGTTAGGTTAAAACTGTGACCTCCTACGCACGAGCCGAGCGAGCGAAGCGAGCGGTGCCGCAGCAGCGGCCGGCGAGTGCCAGACACGACTTGCATTAATAGGAAAAAAGATATTGTTTTTAGTAAGTTACCCGGAACTCAACTATTTAGATTAGGTTAATTACTTATTTTAAAAAAAATGGTTAGGTTAGGTTAGGTTAAAACTGTGACCCCCTACGCACGAGCCGAGCGAGCGAAGCGAGCGATGCCGCGGTAGCGGCCGGCGAGTGCCATACACGACTTGCTTTAATAGAAAAAAAGATATTGTTTTTAGTAGGTTACCCGGAACTCAACTATTTAGATTAGGTTAATTTGTTCTTTGAAAAAAATGGGTAGGTTAGGTTAGGTTAAAACTGTGACCTCCTACGCACGAGCCAAGCGAGCGAAGCGAGCGGTGCTGCGGCAGCGGCCGGCGAGTGCCAGACACGACTTGCATTAATAGAAAAAAGATATTGTTTTTTGTAGGTTACTCGAAACTCAACTATTTAGATTCGGTTAATTTCTTCTTAAAAAAAATGGGTAGGTTAGGTTAAGTTAAAACTGTGACCTCCTACGCACGAGCCGAGCGAGCGAAGCGAGCGGTGCCGCGGCAGCGGCCGGCGAGTGCCAGACACGACTTGCATTAATAGAAAAGAAGATATTGATTTTTGTAGGTTACCCGGAACTCAACTATTTAGATTAATTTCTTCTTAAAAAAAATGGGTAGGTTAGGTTAGGTTAAAACTGTGACCTCCTACGCACGAGCCGAGCGAGCGAAGCGAGCGGTGCCGCGGTAGCGGCCGGTGAGTGCCAGGAACGATTACATTATATAGAAAAAAAAAATAGCAGTTCACATTTTTGTCATTGAAGCATTTGACTGAATAGGAAAAGGTGAATTGAAAACTGACGATACTAAATATTTGGCTTATTTGATTTTGCGTAAAAACTGTTATTCCAACTGAAACATTTGACTAAATAAAAAATGTTAAAAGTACTAGTTGGTAAACAAGTTATAGTTTAAACGTTCATTTGCCAAACATTAGGTTTGTGTTACAATTTTTTGTCAATAGAATTTTTGCTAAGTAATAATTTGGCAAATGAAATTATGCGAAAAATTTTTTGGGAAGTGAAAATTTGGCAAATTCCTTTCGGTCAAACAAGGGAGACCCATTATTCTTATATTGAAAAATTTATTTTTACTTTTTAGCTCAGTTTAACGGTATTAAAGCGTGTTTTTTAGTTTTCTAAACTATAATTTATTACAAATGAATAATAGCTCAAGTTCTCCAAATCCGAAGTAATCCATGTTTCCAGTTCGTATTTACTGACTTGATTATAATTATTTTTAAGTACACAGTTATAAATCTTCTTTCGGAAAGTATTTATTATCTTTTTTATGTTTTGCAAAACTCTGAAAGTAAGTTAAAAGAGCAATAGAAAAGTTACTGCCGTATACATAAAACGCTACGCGCTACGGTTCGCGCTACGTGATTGCTACGCTAAGTCAATTGCTACGGCGGCAGTTACGCCGGATGTTGTATCTGGTTGAACGACAACTCGAAAAAAGGAACAAAGCTTACCCGTTGAAATGTAAACAACTTCTCCATCGAGGAATTATTTAAACAGAGTTTCATCGATATACGTTCTGTTGAGAGTAGCCAATATTTTAAATAACATTTCACTGTAGGTATTCTCGTATTTAATTAAAACAATGCTTCATTGGATAAAGTTGAAACGATTTCAGCTTTTTTTTACATACAAGATTGAAAATATTCTTTTATCGTGTCATTGGTTTAATATATTTATTGAGTCGTCATAAGCTTGTCGGTTGTTATCGGACTTACCGATCGGCCTGATTGGTGTAAGCTCTTGTTCGTACTCTTTATTATACGATTTTGCTTACGTTAAATTAACTTCATATGTATAGTTTTCTACACTAGGTGTAGGTTAATACACCTCATATGTATTATATTAACCTATACCGAATGTAGAAATTAACTATTCACAGTAACACAGGCAGGCGTGGTAAGTTCAAATGTCGTCGCCGACACGGATTACGTCTTAGGTTACAGACGTTACAGTTTGCAGCAGCTGTGCTCGTATTAGTTCCAGACCCGTATTGCAGCCGGCTTAGAAAGAGACGCACAACTTTTGCCAATTATCAAGAGTTTGTTGTTAGAACAGGTCTTTTCTGCAACATAACATCGGCATCGCACTCACGACTTGTAATTCCCGAGGACCGCAGACGTGTACGCACATTAATAAAGTCCCATGTGCTGTCACCTGGGACTTTATTAATGTGAGTACACCAAAAGCATGAGAGCAATTACGACGCCTGGACTTTAACTGCGAAGTTCCTAATAGAAAAACTCAATTACACTTTGTCTATGGCAGTAGAACCTTTGACCTCAGCCGCACTTAAGACCGCCAAACCAATCAGATTTGTAGTACACTTAACTGACTAACTTTTTGTTGTGGGAAAATTTTTTCGGACTATTTATATAAAGAATATAACGGTTGCTCGTTTAGGGGACAGTTCTCAGTGTTCGTTAACAAGCCTCTTTCGTTTAGAGCAATCGACACGAGACTCTTCACAGGAAACAGAAAGCATATTAAGCCAGATCGCCGTTAAAATGTTGCTTACTAACTAGCTGAAAATTACACGTTAATACAGTACCTAATTAAACTTGCGAACGTAATAATATGTATGTTTAATTATTCGTACCCTAGTACTTAAGTAATCTAGCTAATTTTGGTATTGCGAAAGTTAGGATATCATTTGTTATTATTTAGCTCCGCATTTCTCGGATTTCCACGTCTAGAGTGGTGTACTAGCATATTTTGGATTATTTAACTTTTGTCTTGGGTAAGGACCGCACCTTAGAACCACTAGTACCATAACTTACGGCAGATACTATAAATACCTTCAATAATACTTAATATTTTTTTTCAAAAACGTAAGTGTTTTCAACACCTGACGAATATCAAGTCTTTCTTTCTGAAAACCACCTGTCTGAAAGTTGAAGTAAAACATTCATTAAAAAGAGTTACCTAAACCTGATTAACCTTTTCCTAATTGACCCTTGTTTTATAATGGGAAGGGTCACTTTTGTATTCATAGGTATCAATTGGATGAACAAATTATTAATTTAATTCAAGATTAAATTGCTTCGGACTGTTGTTCTATAATTAAAGCTTTCACATGAATCGATAGACATGATAAAGATAAAGTTTGCTAATATTATTTCAATATGATTTTAGATATGAAAGCTTTAACAATGCAAAGCAATATAAAATATTTAAGAATCCGATATCATGAACGTAGGAACTTAGGAAGTTCTTTAATAACGCAGATGAGTATAGAGTCCCCAGCTGTAGTATAGGGTGTCAAGCGAGAAAGCCTTTCTGTGTCACCCCTCGCAGCGCGGAAAGCGCCATGCCCTATATTTTCTATGAAAACTGTTTGCGTGCTAAAAGTCCCTTTCACGAACGTTTTCTTCTGCATATCATGCTGGAGTTTCTTAAAGCAAACGAGGCTGACTTGTGTTCGCACACACGCCACTCCGCATTATTACCTCTGGAAATGAGCTCGGAATGAAACACTCTTATGATTAAGTTATTACATTTATTTTAATTTATTCGTGACAAATAATGACAATACCTACATCAATTATTATTTGTAATTACTAAGTATTGAGCGTATGAGTTCTCTCAATTCCTAAATCAGCCAAGCCAACCAGACCTTCCACGTGACCGAACAATCGCGTATGATTCGTCGAATATTTACAATATTCACATAAAACGTGACTTATGTATCAGATGTAAGTATACAGTATTAACGCCATGTACTTAGTTATACACATACATATATATGTCATTATAAAATACACTGTGTTCCTATACTTTTGAACTGGTAAAAGGGATTGCAGTTTCATTATTGACATTCATCTTGCACTGCAGACTGAGGTTATTGACGACCTGAGACATTAGTAATTTTATTGTGATGGAAATTACGATTGTATTGAATTGACAGAATATATATAGGAATTGATAAATATGTATAATCATTAATCTTGTATGCAGATATCGGTCACGCTTTGTTTTGTAGATAATAATACTGTTTGAGTATAAATGCACAAGTTTGATTTCAGTATTTGTATTGCTTGCACAATCTTTAGGTACGCACCTGTCTTCTGCCTGGTTTGTGAGGGTTTCACATACATTTTAGAGATGTTTAAACGATTCCCTCCTGAATTGAGATAAAATCTGGTTGAAATTGGTACCTCAAAAACCAGGCATTGAAAGACGGAACAGAATTTACATAAGACAAATTACGAATAATAGACAGAAGCCCTGCTTACCAACAGTTAAAAATTTATCAATAGAACCTCAGCCTACAGGTAATATATTATTGTTTTATTAAAAATGGTTTAGGTACAGTACTGAGGATTTTTAATTGCCATTATTGTAAATTACTAATTTAGTCGATTTTGTATTACATTGTTTTAAATGGATGCTATTGTTAATAGCATTGAAAGGTCATTGGATCAATATTACCCGTTCAATAATCAGTAAATTTTATGAATTAATATATACCTCAAAAATATTATTGATCTATTACTTCTGATCGTAATGGAATTAAAATTCTATACATTATTAATTAATTAATTATTAAAAATGTAAAAATTTCATTAAAAAATGTTTACATTTGGCAAATTATAATATGACTGTGGTAGTACTTAATAACAATCCAATATAAAAACTATGGTACATTTTAATGTTTAATTAGCAAAATGACACGGACATTCAACTTGACAAAATATATGAAAATAAGTACCTGTTAAATTGTAGCTTTTATATAATGCAAACATCTCAAATTGATACGACATCGGACATGACGTGTTGCTCAATAATACTGAAATAGTAAAATATTTCACATACTTGGGTTTGTATAAACTTACTACAATTTGACAGGTAGTTTGTTAAAGTGTGATGCCATTTGTGCGTGGAAATGTCTTAATGATCTTAATGTGTGAATGAAGTGAATGCAAACTCTTCTGGCCAACTGTAAATCAAGTTCTTCATTCAGTGTTTAATCCTCGGTTCGCACCTGTCGAACTATTCGAGTAAAATGTTTATCTATAACCGACTACCGCCTAACTACAATTTACATAATGCTTAAAAATTTTGACTATTCAGTCGGGTTCCTTAACTCTACGACAAATATTTAATTTCAATGGGTATACTAAACACACAACTTTTACATTATGTGTCTTACAAGTACAATTATCACTACCACGAGAATGCAACATAAACGATAACTACACGAGAAGGGACTATAGTGTTGACGTTTACTTAAGTACGTGTGTTCAACTACATATTCTTGTATGGGACTAGCCGGCTATATGAGCAACTGGACGAGGCAAAGGAATCTAACAAGATCACAAGTCTCCTTAGAAACTGAGTTACTGTGTATTGCTTAATAAGTATGCCATCCTTTGTCAATAATATTTACATAATTTATCTGTGCCTACAACGAAAAGTACACACACTCAATTTAACATTATGACAGTACATATTTTGTGCTCAATTTATGTAAAGAGGAAACCTATATAATTAAGAACGTTTAATGTACATTGCTTACTTCTTACGTGTCTATAGCTTTGTATCCTGAGCGACGGAAACATTACAATATATAAAAAGCAGTTGTATCACCTTCATTTACATTAATTATAAGTAACTGAATATTCGTTTAATTTTATAAAACGTGACTGCTTTATCGTTATTGTATCCGTACGTTAGTGCTTACATATTTACAGTACCGGGATTGCAGTGATTTAATACACAAAAGCCGCTAAGGTTCTCCTATCAGTTTTTTCACGACGTTTACTAATCTACGTTCGACCTTACAATATACATGCTGTACAAGACGTATAGTAGGTTCTTTATAGAAAGGGTAACTACGCAACACAAAAATAGATGAAACGAATGAAGACGGGTAATATTTCGTAATTTAAAAGTTTGCGCCACGCTCGTACTAAACAAAACCGAGAGCACACTCTGGAATAACTCCACATGTACAAAGAATTACAGCGTTGTCTTTGCACAATAGTCGTGTCTTGTGATGAGTTCTGTTGTGATGCTTCGTTCTCTATGCCCAACATTACACAGAATACACCAACTTTATTTGCTATTTTTAGATGTTTTTATTATTCTCATACTCGTTGTGTTTTTATTATCTCGTATTTATTAAAATAGTTTTATTTTACTGTTTACAAACGTTTTATTTAAATGCTTGACACCTAGACTAACTCCACATTAATAATGCATGAGAAAGGTATGGGTAAGACAAAGTAGGCATAGAATATTGGCAGGTAGTCATGACCAATTTTGCGGTTTATATCAACAATAATGCAAACATTGCGAAATAAATATAAAAAATCTACTTTTAGTCAAATACCCATGTCGTTGTCTCTCAAAGTTGTATCTTATCCTATTGCGATGGTAATTCCGAATAGATTATTAATATTCAATTGACGCACGTTTATTAAGACTTCTTGGTCCTAAGTCACTTTCCCCTATACTATTAACTGCGTCTTAATTACCACAAAACAATAAAACAAGCTGGATATTTTACAAAAATACAAAAGTAATCGTTGGTAGGTTGATCCTCCACCGAGGAAAGCGTATTTTTAAAACCTATTGTTAATTACGTCCCTCTCAAAGTCTATAGAACGGTAAAGGCACGGTCATGATGTGTATTGCACTTATGGGATTACTTGTCCGTACAGACAGAGAGAAGAAATTTCTTCTAAATGGTTCAAAACACGCTCTAATCTACGAGTCAAGTCGAGGAAAGCGTTTCAAGGCACATACTTTTAGAAACAATAGGAAGGTGGTACAGATGGAAAACGTAGCTGTACCACCGTCAGGTAAGGTTACGTCAGATGAGTTGAAATCAGAGCGACCGCTAGAAGCGTAGCCTACGACAAGATTCAGTAATACATAGTGAACCTCCTAGTACTAATCCCGAGCGCTCGGCTACCGATACAAAGTACACCGACAAGTACCATCATTGAAATTACCCTATAATGTCTTTACACCGTAACTATGGTATTATAATATTACATAAATTGAAACCAAAGCTCTTAGAGTTCATTAAAAGTTTTACCTGCACTGTATCACCATTTTCACGAGTAGTCAAGAACACTTTCCACTTACACAACCCAATTTATACGAAAAGGAGCGACCGTCAGAAAATGTTCAGTAGAGCGTATCGCGAGTTAATTATCGCACACTCCGCCGTTTGCAATAGTAGGAATATTATGATTCCCATTAGTCTTTTCGTGCAGCCGGCAGGAGTGGTGCGTGGACTCCTGTCAAAAAACAGGAGGCTCTCGTCTGGTATCGCAGGGCAAGGCCAGGCAAGCGCCGCGGCACAGCTGCGTGGCGGCGTGCAGCAGCGCGGGCGCGCGGACCGGCGGCAGCACGGGCGACAGCGAGCCCGCGCCGCACGCGCTGTCCGCCGCGGACGGCGGGCGCTACACGTGCGTGCACGCGCCCGCCGCCACGGGTCAGCCGCCCGCCAGCACGTCCTCGGGCTCCGGCGACCAGCAGTTGTCGGACAGCCAGCACCCCACCACCACCGTCACGAAACCGATCAGCAGCGCTAGTATTATGTATACCTCCGCGTTTCCTACAGAACACAAAACGTCAATTAGGTCAAGATAAAACCAGTTTTGAGTCATGGAACAGCTTTGAACGAAACGTATGTGTGAATCTAACCGAGCTGCTTGCGTATCCCGAGCGGCTGCCGGCTGCGCCAGAGTGAGTTGATGAGTGTGGGGTCGCCGCGCGTGCGCCAGTCGCGGTATCCTCTCCCTCTGGAATATTGATTGAATCTGCGAAACGTGAAAGTTACATTAATTTTGTTCTACACCACAAACAATTAATGCTACCTACATAGCTAGTAATGCCTAGATTAAAACATATACTTAGATATAAAATGCTAAGTATGTCTACATTAATAAAATAATGTCACACCACTGCACACTGCTTGTAATGAGACAGCAAAGCTCCCGAAGGTGCTTTGATCGCAAACTGGCGGAAAGCCAAGCCTTCAATGCTGAAGCTTACTGCTCGTACAAATTGTACTTTGATACTGACTTTAGCAAAAAAGCGAAATTGAATTGTTACCATTTTCCGTCCATAGGATATTTACGTTGCGGTTCGTGCATATGCCTAGTGTAAATAAGTGGTTCATGCGAATGCAGTTGTAACTACCGTGATAAATAGGTATTATGAAACTATGGTTACTAAAGCGAATAAAATTTTGTATCATAAATTTAAAAATCAAAGCTGATTGTCATGGAAACGGGTATGGATCTGGTAGATGATGCAGTCGATTCTGAATTGCCGAAAAAATGTCTTGTTTGTATATTCGGATGATAGTTTTAAACAATTCAATTTCGCAGCATTTAGGATTCAGTGTTACGTTATTATGGATTATCAGGAATAAATAATAGTTACGTGTTTACGGGTAATATTTGTAGGTTTGATTCTACTAAATTCTTGTTGTTCTTTACTTTTAGGATTTAATAAAATCGAATACAATAATATTATTAACTAAATAATATACCTACTTATTTTAGTAAGCATTAGTCGCTAACATCATCATTATGTAGTGGAGTTTTGATCAATCGTCCCTGCTTCAATTACCCTACGAACTACTTGTGAGTCAAACGTGCAAAATGCCAACCATGTAATGTTATCGTCATGCAGCGGAATTGTTCATCCATCGGACACAATTGATGGCTTACAAAAATGATCTCTGCCTTTGGCCCCTAATTTATTATAAAGAAAAATTTGTCAAAACACTCTAAATAACAAATGACTTACATTATCTCGTCGCACCGGTATTGTAGCGGATAATAAAATATGAAATAAACATTTATATTTTGATCTCAAAGCACATCAAATAAATAAAAACAAAATTGTAAATATTCACAAGACATTATTCAGTGATAAATCAATGTAAACATTCGTCAGCTATTATAATATTTGGGCTTCATAAGTATAGGAGTAGGTAGGTAGTGATGTGACATCACACAGTCGTCTTGCTCGTGTACGCGAGCCGTTCACATCATGTCTCGACAACCTCATCGATTATCATCTATCTGTGAGCACATACTTTAGCTCAATGCCACTTACGGTTCCAGCGTCCTTGTTATCTACATATTTTTATCTTTCCACTTACTTATATTACAAGGTATTTACAATAAAGTTGATGTTAAGACACTCAGTGACAGAGAAAAGGGAGATAGAATCATAAAAGCATTTTTATGAGGTACCTACCGACCTATCGTAAACTACAATGTTCTTATATGATAGAGATCCCTTCACTGAACGCGCGTGAAAACGTTTAACCTTCGCTGAGGCTAAGGCTAAGGCTATTTGAGAATATGTGAAAATCTTGGAAAAGTCTACCTAGATCCTATTGAACGTTATTCTATTCGGCTGAGTTTATAGTCATAATCATTTCAGAAGACAGCTTTTGTAACTAACATTAAATAAAATGGTGGATAAATAAATAACCAGGATAAGCTGCCATCCGGAGCGTTGCGTCTCCTGGGTCACACTACCTCCGTTTATTAACTTTTTCTTATTAATAACTAATTTAATTTTCAACCGCCTAAATTTTGTAACAAGGGGCAAACTTTCTTATTCATGGGGCTTCTGTTCTATCTCTCCTATTTATAGATCCTGAATCCGACACTGACTGAATCTATTTCTCAAGCGGAGTGGAATTTAAAAGATGTTCGAAAAAAGATGCCTCACGAATTCGTTGCTTTATTGACTGCAGTGAGAAACAACCTCGGATATTAGATAAGTACCTACTGGAAACGGAGTACCTACTCGCGCGCACCTGCGGTTCACATAACCGTCAACCTCACTTTCGTACGTAAAACTTACTTTAATAAAAAATCTCCAATACCCTATCTATGAATATGTCTTACCTACAGGTTCTTACTACAATGGCCTTAGATACATATAACCTTACTTGAGAAGTTGGTTACATAAATAGGGTTTAGTGTAGTGGCATCAGTTCGCGGTAGATTCATGTTACGGGGTTATTTTATAGTATCCCGCGTGAAGCCTTTAAACTGTCAATTGCAGACCCTGTCACTAGTTTTAAGTTATTGGTGCATTGGTCTCAAATTGAGACTACCTACCTACATGCATTTGGTACATTTAGTTGCTCAAGGATACGAAGAATATGAACACGAATGTTTACTACGTCACGCCACTATGTGCCGAAGTAGAAAGCTATAAGTGTCAGAATCGTCTTCCGTTGCATGAAGACTACACAAGTTAAGTTCGTTAAGTATTCATGCATGTTCTTGATGTGTTTAATTTCATTAAGCATCCTAAGTTTTAGTACGTAGTCATTGGGGTGTGAATTTGTAAATTAATTAGCTCGGTCGGTTAAAATTACAATATTTTAGTAGAGCTGGCATAAATTTAACATTGCTCATTAAGATTATCCTTTGCATAATACATTGAAGGATTATTCTGTTTCATTGTAATTGCAATTTTAATTGCGTTATTTGATTGCTATAACTATTTTGCAAGTAATTTGGAATTAATGCTCAGGTAGGTTTATCGGTTCATTTAAGATTTGATGCGTTTTAGAGCTTTATGTGCCCATCTTTTGTTTTGTGACAAATTGAATCGGATTACTTCTAAAGGCTGATTTACACAGGGTCAGTAGCTGACTCTAAATAAAGTCAGTGCTGGCGCCGAGAACTGTCTTTCACTGTTTACATGCAGTCAGTAGTCGCACTACTGACTGACTTCCAAATCGATTTACATGAAGAAGTGAAGACAGTAACGGGTCAGCGCTGACTTGGTAATACGAGTTTGGAGACAGCTACTGACCCTGTGTAAATCAGCATTAAAGGCGGAGACTGATTTGTATCGTTTGTTTGTAATAAGTATATCATTCGAGGCTAGCTTGGTTACGAAACGGCGATACACAAGATGTGGCGAACGCTCGCTTCGAGCCCATGGCTCAAGCGCGCTCCGTTTCTTGTACCAAAACGGCGATACACTAAACGTGACTCGCTTCGAGCACTTGACTCAAGCTTGCTCCATTTTAATTCAGAATGGCGGACGTAGAGGTTGTGTGTGCTTCATTAATTTTATTTAGTTATTATTAGTGGAAGATACTGACTTGATTGTAAACATGCCTCTCAATGTTCGCATCGAGCGACTCGGCTTGCTGCACTGACTACTGTAATGCGTTACAAAAACTCGATATATTACAAACAAACGAAACAAATCACTGTCCGCCTTAATATATTTTAATATGCTTTACTAATAGCAGATTGCTTACTGGAATACCTTTTACCGTGATTGAAGGCTTTCAGTGTTTGTGGATTTGCATTATTACCTATTCTACGACTGACTTTCCAACAAATGATAGCTAATGTGCCCAATTTACATCGCAGCGAACTCACTCACTTATTAACTATACTGTGCTGATTAATGAATCACAATGATTATTTATTTTACTATTATTAGAGTAATCGTTTTTGTTTGACAGCCACGATTCAGGCTCTGCCTAGTGTGGTTTCACTGTTATTTTTGTAAGTTGTAATTTGAGTTGCTAATAAAGTTATATTATATTATTATTATTATATTATATTATATGATGTGTATGTACGTAGTTAATTCGTTCTACGCCTATACTTTATATCAGCTACAGAGGGGATGATAACGGATAAAGGAGACCACAGGCGACTGACAGTAATCGGTGCTCAGTCTTTTGTTGGCGACCATATTATCAACAACCGATCTAGTACTTTAACATGTGCTAAAAAATATCCCCAAAGCAGAGCGCAACTCTGCTAATAATCTGCGAGTGAATGTTATATTTCGAAAGGGCATCGGAATAACCTACAAAACATAGAATTAATAGACTCTAAGCTACAAAAGGTATTTTTCGAAGTCGGTTAGTGAAATTCTGGTCAACAAAAAGTGTATCGTCTGAGGCTTCCCTAAAGCTTTTCCCGTGCATTATGTGCCTGTGTTTTATTACCCCTAGCCTAAATGGGCTAATCGATTATCAGAAAGAGTATTACAATGGGGCAATAAATAGTTGGATTCGTTTTAGTATCCACAACGTCATTAGTTAGCAAAGCCGTTCCACCAATACGGAATGGTGGATTCTGATCTAAAGCACCACAGATAAATCCCTGATATCTTATTCTCATTTCACGCCTGCTACATTTCAGCCGCCGTTCTTCAAGATATTGAACGTAAAGTACTTTGTAACAGAACAAGAAAGCCACTACTAAGCTATTTTAAAAGAACTGAGAAAGTAGTAAGGAGGTACCTAAACTTTACTTGCTTAAAAATATGTGCTCAAAACTTTTAAAGTAAGTAAATACTAGCGACAAATATAAGGTTGTAACATGTGTGACGTACCCATACTTTTCTACGAATACGTTCTAAAAAATCTTATATACCTGTACATACTAACTCGTTACCCAAACTGATTTCAATTACACTGAACTTTGTACCGGTCGACCTGCTCTGTGACAAATGAAGGTCATAATTGCTTTTCCAGGTATAACTATGCCATAAACCTACTTGGGATATGAAAGTTGGGTTAAATGACAATAGCTTAACGGCAGAGGCGTCGGACTGGCGATCAAAGTCGTGAGTTCGTACCCTGCTTATAAATTATGGTAAATCCACTCTTAGTTTTAAATTTAGTTTATTTGTTTAATTTACGTGGAATTTTAGTGTAGCACTTATTGCAATGAATTCATACTATACAGAACAAAGAGTTTCTACATGTGTCGCCGTTGCACACAAACGCATCGCTCAATAGCAAGGACTTTAACTGGAAAGACATCTTCAAGGTAGGCTGCATTAGTTCATTGTGCGAGGTTCATATCTTTTTCAGTAACAAACATATACAACATTATTTTTTGTTTATACTAAACCTCTTAAGGGGTCATTGTACTCATAATTTTGAACAACTTTTACTATGGACAAACCTGAAATCGCGAAATAAAAATCAGCTGTTCAGTACATTTATCTACATCAAACTCGTCAAAATGTAGGTACTGAACAGCTGAATTTTTTCGCGATTTCAGGTTTGGTCCCATAGTTAAAGTTGTTCAAAATGATGAGTACAATGACTTAAGAGGTTTAGTAAACAAAAAATAATGTTGTATACATAAATATTCTAATAATAATCGATACTTTGAAACAAAGCTGGCGCGGTTGTGCACTGATATGAACATAGTAGTTCACACAAGCCTTGCAAGCGTATGTCGGTACTTCGGAAGTATCGATATTCACTTGTCAGTCGTCTTAGGAAAAATATATTCGCGTTGTCCGAGCGCGGAGATGATTAGTAAGTACATTTCTTTATAAACAAGCGTTACGTATGTGTGCATGTTATGGGCGAGTGGAAAGTTCTGTATACTACGTTACCGGTGTAGATTATTTAAAAAAATAAAACGAAATAGTAGAAATTGATTGGTATGATACCTTCGTATGCCACCGACCCCTGCCGGCGGCGCGGTGGAGTGCGGTACCCCTGGCGGGACCTGCGCGCCCCCCTGCACGCCGCCCTGCACACTGCCTTGCGGGGCGCACACACAACACCCTGTGTATACAATGTAACACTTAAACTGTAGCCAAAGACAAACCGCCTCTCTGGAAACTTAGAATTGTACAGTTCATATTGTTCGGAATTGCGTCTTCATATTTAAAGGGTAATAAAAAAAAAGCTCTTTCATTTATTTGGTACATTTTCATCAATTATAATAGTATGACGCGTATTGGTAGTTACACTGCTATATCGCTCGTTCTAAAAGAAATCCTGACAATAACATACAAAATGTCGAATGTTGTAACTTCAATTCACATATCCAAAAACTAAACGGAATCGCGGTTACGTAATCACTTTTTCATGTTCAGTTTACCAATGTGTAACACTAAAAAAGCCTTTAATACCTCTGAATCACAACACGCATTTATGAAAGGCTTTTCGCAAAAAGTAAATCTAGTTTTACAGGCGGCCATCCGCATTGAAATCACATAGTCAGGTTAGTAAACAAGTCAGTTAGTCAGTAGGTAGATAACTATAATATGATACGTGCATCAATATTTACATTGCTTTGATGATGCTTGTTCTAAATCATATAAGGTACCTATTTGTTTCAAAGTTTATGACATGTTGTCTTTCTATTGATATCGACGTCTTTTGGTTTCGTAAAATAACAATCAGTAGGTACTATTTAATGATTCTGCTAGCAAAAAGTATGAAATAGTTTCGGTTCTCATCAAGGCAGTGTCTGAACTTTAGTAGCTGATAGCAAAAAAACGTATTTGGTAAGAATAATGGCTTTAGTGACGAGTAGAAACTGAATTTCTAGAAAAAATGTAGCTGACGGTATAAAAGTAATTTTGAACTAGAATCCTTTGGACACTTAGCTTTAATCGTCTGTCAGCTGCGGGTATAATAAGTTGATACTTAAAAAATACGGCATTTTATGATGATCAAATTCTTATATTAATAACTGATAGTAAAGTTTTCTCGGTCCTTGTAATAGCGCTAGCTACGGCTACAGTACACATTTTATCTAGTAAGTACATTTTTGTTTACAAAGTTAGAACCCCGCAACAGTTGCCTTTCTTGTGAAGCACCAAAGTTACTGCGTCGAAAACAATCATCAATCATGGATTACACCACTTTCTGTCAGCGATGCGATATTGTCGCAGTCTTGCAAAATAACACTGTTATGGCACAACTTTAAAATTAATGTTAATTAAGGTTGCTTAAAAGTTTTATGGAGATAACAGTATCTACACAACAGGAAAGTTGAGAGCATTATTGTTTGCGGTTGTCAATCCGGTTTTGGTAAATTATCGAGTGGAACCAATTTGTTTCACTCAATTATTCATAAGGTTGTCCGTAATATAGGTATGTGGGGTAATGTGGGTGCGGTATTATCCGTAATTTTCTCTATAAAATAAACCAATGCTTTTAGTCTTTATACTGCAAGAAGTTGTTTTATTCGATTATGCTTCAGAGTTAAAAGTTTTCCGCAGAAAACAATGTTAAGTACGAAGTCCAAGCATTGTTTTGAAGTAGAGACCGGCCGTCCTTACCGTCGAGTATATTATGTTGGTAGTTCGTCCTTCATTGAATTGTTAAGACGACGCAACAACCCTGTGCGATTGGTATCTGAAGCCAATTACTGCAATTGACGTAATGGGCTGTAAAATTAGAATAATGTATGTAGGTACCGCTTGTTATAGTGGTTTCCGCTCGGCAGCGACCACTAAGTAGACATCAATTTAATTTTACGGCGTGAATAAACAGAGAGGTGAACGTTTTATGTTCATACACGTAAAGCCTGATCTACTCTACGTTTCCCCCTGAAGTCACTAGATAGTTTATATACTGACTGTACAGCATTTTACTAACGATAAAGAGATATTTACGGTACATGTAAGCACAGCGGTGCCCGGTGTTATTTGAAACTAAGCGCTTAAACACTAGACCTATCCAGGCCATTTTACAGCGGCCGCAGTGAAGCTACGTGAAATCCTATTATTAAATGCGATTTATGTTGATTATACTCTCGAACATAACTGTTGTATGTGCTACAGTTACACGCAATCTTCTTCAGAGTTTTGCGTGAGATAACGCCGACAGTGAGTCACTGGCCCGAATGTAATGACTAAGCAATAATCAATTATAAGTATTGGCTCATCTTAACAATGTTAATGTTACCTATACGTCCAACTATACTTTGAGTTAAAATTCATTTAATGAAATATAGATGACTAGCTTTTGCCCACGGTTTTGCCCGCGTGGAGGTCGGAAATTATCCCACGGGAACGTACTACCGGGATAAGTCCTACTCCAGGTCAAGGCCTACCATGTGCCAAATTTCATTCAAATCCGTTCAGCCGTTTTAGCGGGAAAGCGTAACAAACAAACTCATTTTCGCATTTATAATATTAAAGTTTACGCCTAATAAGGACATTATAAAGGAAACCTCAACACGTTTACTAATTTACATTTTTTCCTGGTTTTCGAATAAAACTTGAGAAGACCGAGCTGCGTGACAAACGACAAAAATCTATGTGTTACCATAATAATATTCGAGGAGTAAAAATCAGTGAAGCCCTTTTATTACATCAATGCTAGTATTCAGTGAAATAAAAAATATTTCTCGCAAACATCCAAGACAAATAATGACTGAGCACAAACACCGATAGAACTGACTCGTTTGTAGATCAACTTCGTATAAATAGTCCACATAAAAGGAAATGTACTTTTATGGAATGATATTATTGACGTGGTTTTATTGTATTTATAATAGTGTGCTAAAATGTTTACTACCACTGAAAAGCGTGCTACCATAGAAAACCGGTCAAGAGCGAGTCGGACTCGCGCACCGAGGGTTCCGTTCCGATTTCTGAAAAAGTGTGCTATTTAGAGACATCGTTTTATTTTTCCTGTAATCTTTACATAAACTTCTATCACATAGAATAATTTCAGATTTTTATCTTTGCAAACTTGGGAGATAAAGGGGGGGAACGGTATTTTTTTACATTTTTCATCAAAAGTCGAAAACTATGCGGCCTAAAAAAAAATAAAAAAAAAGTTTGAGAATGTGCAAACAGCGGTCTTTCATATGATACCCCACATGCTCTAGTAGCCCCACTTTGAATTTTTAAGACCCCCTTTCAGTCCCTGTTACAAAAAAAATCTAAATATTTTTACTTCTTTCTTATTTGCAAAATAGTTGGGTAAACGTCATCTAAAACTGTTCCAAATTTCAAGTTGATAGCATTAGTAGTTCTTGAGATATCCAGCTGTGACAGACTGACAGACAGACAGACAGACAGACAGACGGACAGACAGACTGAGTCACACCATAAGGGTTCCTTTTTTAACATTTTGTTACGGAACCCTAAAAACGTTTAATGGTGATGGTGACATAAGAATATATAAAAGACAATGTTTCTGATTTTCATTTCGATTTAACACGAATGCCATGTTTTTAAAAGCTTTTATTATGTGAAAATAAGATTGTTCAGGTGCATAAAACATTAAATAAATATTCAGGGAAGGAATTATCTCCGTTACAGCCATCCTGTGCGGAAAGATTGGGTTCCTTACTAAAGGCGTATACGACAATGTAGATAGAATGGCCTACGGCGTAGCACCGGCTACGCGTATTGTAGCTTTGGCTACGGGTATTGTAGCAATGACGTGCGCGTAGCGATGACGCGAATCGTAGTTGATACTTCGTAGCAGTGACGTCCGCTGCCGCTGTAGCTACGAGTACTTAGTCAAGCAGAATAAATAATTGAATGCGACAACAACGTTTACAATGGTCTTGTTCAGATTTTTTGTATAGTAATATATTACAAATTGATTGAATATTAACGAAAATCGGCGAGCCGTCGAACCGTGTAAATAGATATTGAACTATCAATATGATAAATAATTAATGGTGCCATATTTTAAAATTAATTACACTCGGTTCATATTACTTTGTGCATTTCAGTTTTACTATCCAATGCTAGGCTGCGAGCTGTGCGGAAATCGGTTGTCATGGTATGGGCATGTGATGCGGAGGAATGAGGAAAATGTCGTCAGGAAAGTTTTGAGTATGAATGTCGATGGCTATAAGAGTATGGGAAGACCAAAAAAAACGATGCATGGACTGTGTGAAAGATGACATGGCTAGAAAGGGAGTGACTACCGAGAATAGAGAAGTATGGAAAAAAAGTACATGTTGCGCCGACCCCAAATAGATAAGGATAAGGGCAGAAGAATGATGATGAGAATGATGATGCCAGGCGCGAGCATGGGCTTGTGAAGCGAGAAACGGATTACATTAGAGAATGAGCTGCAGCGTCAACCTTTCTCTATACGTTAGTAGTTGTATCTGTTTATACCTACGCAGAAGCTGGTACCATTTTGTGACTCCAGTTATTAGTCAATGCACTCTAAATGTTTAAAAAATTTGCTGCTTATGATTTGTGAGTCTACCATACTACTCGTACGTACATGTCCTACACTTTGTGGTGATCATCAGCTTGATCGTTATCAGCACCACGGTCACCACGCTTGGAATGAATATTAGTGACTGTTGAATTATAAATACATTTAATACAATGTGGGAATTGGCAGATTAGCTACGTTTTCATCACACGCAGAAAATATATCTCTCAAATCCGATCCCAGATACACAATAATTCCCTGTTTTGTTTCTATCACAATACTACAATGATCTACCGAAGCGCAGCCAGAAATGCGAGTCCACTATTATACGGTCGTCAGTATTGACTGATTTACGACGAGCACAGCTTGCCTCAACGCAGCATAATACATATATTACGTGATGCATACAGACATCTAATTATAATTATCTGCTCATGACCCCCGAGTAACCACAGGTATGTTGTACATGGGCGTACCCAGCTTTTGGCCCGGGGGGGGGGGCAAATCAGAAATTTCTTAGCCGGGTCCCCCCACATGTTTTTTTTTCGCCTCATCAGTCTGCTCAATGACCTCGGCAAAATCTATGAGAGACTTATTTATAAGCGCCTTAAAGACTATGCCGAGATAAAGGGCCTAATTCCTTACGGACGCTTTGGTTTCGAACCCAACAATCTTGTGTACAACAGGTTCACTACATTAACGAACACATATGCGTTGGTTTCCAACTTGTTTCGATGACGGGTGCTGTTTTCTTCGATATAGCGAAAGCGTTTGACAAAGTCTGGCACAACGGTTTATTATAATAAGCTTTACAAACTCAGTGTGCCAGACCGTCTCGTGCTCATCTTACGAAACTTCTGTCTTTCCGCACTTTTCGCTATTGTACCGAATGAGCGCTATCCTCTCCCACCCCGTTCACGCAGGTTTCCCTTAGGGCTCTGTGTTTTCTCCACTCAGTTCCACGTTATTTAGGTACCAGCGATATCCCGAAAAGTAAAAAGGCACAGTTGGCTCTGTTCGCAGACGATACGATTATATTATCATTATAGTATCATTTACTATTCCGGCCAACGCCAAGAGCCGATATCTCGCTCTCTCCAAACCGCAGTCGATAAACTCGGAGCGTGGTTTCGAAAGTGGAGAATCGTAGTCAATCCCGACAAAAGTCAAGCGGTTCTCTTTTTGAAACCGCGTCTCAATCGATCTCCCCCACCGACCGATCACCATGTTTGGCAAGCCAATCCCTTGGGAGAAGCGAGCCCAATATCCGGGTGTGACCCTCGATGAGCACCTCTAAGCACATAAAACAGTCTCGTTCTAAATGCACGTATAGCAAATTGTCACTTAAGTGCAAGTTGGGCATCTATACAGCATGTATTCTCACAACCATGACTTATGCGGGTTCAGTATTTGCACGCGCAAAGTCCCAAAGCATCCATAGGATGCAGACCTTACAAAATCGTTTCCTCCGAACGGCTACGGGATACCCTTTTGGTTCGTTCGGAATTAAATCCTCCACCTTGACCTTAAAATCCCAACTATCCATCAATTCTTGAAACGCAATTCCGAGCGTTTCTTCGATAACCCCGCGAAACATCGCAATCCCTCTGGTTATCGAATCGTCTAGTTAAATCCCCTCTAAAATCAGTAAAGTGAAGGCATCACCGACCCCGATGACCCCTTAACCCTCTTCCAGGAGAAAAGTACAGATTACACCAGCACCAGCACAGATTACAAACACAAATCTACATTCCGACTTCGCCGCCCAGGTCCCTTGCGATGATGAACCCCCATGTAATTCCCCCCCAACCTTGATCGGTGAAGGAGTGCCAACTGGTGGCGTAGCTGAGCCTGTAGCAGTAATTATCCAGATATGATCCAGCCTATCCCTCCTTGCTGTACTACCCCCAGCGACGGCCTAAGCCGAGCGATGTACACCATAGGGGGTGCCCTAATCATGGTTTATGGCCGCGCAGCGCAGTTTTTTCTAAAATTAATGCTTTTTTTTAGTTTACTTAATTGTAAAGTAAGTAAACGACAACGTGACGTGGCTCTAACATAACTTTTTTCGACAACAGTACTTAGGCATACAAGATCCAGGGGGGGGCAGCTGCCCCCCTGCCCCCCCTGGGTACGCCCATGATGTTGTACCCAGCTATTTGTAGCTCAACGTGGCAGTCTTGGATCTATAAGTGAATACATTATCCGAGCTAATAGAATATGATAATACAAATTCATTAGGTTTGTTGTCCTCGGCTTAAAGAGGCGACAACAGGATTATACAGGTTTATGGGTACCGGCTTCAATAATGTTTTGTATCTTGGTGGTTATGCTCCATTTGATTATAAACCGAAGGAAGATCTTTATCTTCTATAAAATCATTGCAACGATCTTTGGGAAAGTCTCATTACCAACAGTAGAGCTGCATATAATGCAGCTACGTCGTATTACTTTGAACATTGCATTGATCCATATCTTTCTATTCTTCTTTTATTAAAACCGTAATGCAATATAAGATAACCAGCCTCACGTCACATACAATAAGCACGGAAGACATGACAACAGGAACAAGGGAGCTAGAAGGCACGATGACAGTGCTTTTCAAGATGCGCTATTGCACTACATTCGCGCCATTGTTTTCGTTCAAAAGCAATTCAATAGACGCCGTTTATTATCGGGTTGGCACAAATACACCTCTTATGTTTCTATTTGGTCATAGAGAGGGGGCGAGAACGACTCTTGAATTATTCATTTGAGTTATTCGTTGCTAGAGGTGAGCAGCAAATCATAATCCTCGTAATCTGAGTATGCTGCTCTGCGAAGTTTTAGTGACACAAATTATGAGCGCACAAATAAAGCTGAGGCCTCGTTTAGTAATACGTTACAATGTACGCATTTAATTTATTGTTTTCGAGGCTAAAACACGAATTTATGTGACACATTCGGAATGGACAACAACAAAAAATATGTCGATTGAG
The DNA here is from genome assembly GCA_905163495.3 of Cosmia trapezina. Classification (NCBI taxonomy): domain Eukaryota; kingdom Metazoa; phylum Arthropoda; class Insecta; order Lepidoptera; family Noctuidae; genus Cosmia; species Cosmia trapezina. The sequence continues at coordinate 12,822,619 of LR991030.1, forward strand.
TCACATGAGTTTATGTTATTCTTTTTCGTTTGCAATGCTCAAACACAGTCTATATACAAAGGAGCCGAAGCGATTTTGTATTTTTCGATAGGTTGTTTCAAAGAGACTTGTGTGACCCCTAAACGGACTGTAGTTTGGTGACATTATACATTCTACATTTTGTAGTTATTGAGTCCAATATAGCGTAGTAATGAAGTTATGTAAGAATGGCTAATACGAACCAGGCCTTTAGTTCTAGAATGCGGGCCTTATCACATGGCACTAAAAAATATATTATACGTGCTGATTTTGTTATGTTTGTACCGTCTTCGTATCAATATAATTATGGTCATTGTTCTGATTATTAAGATTTGGTTAAATAATGAAGTTTATAAGCAATTGTTTATTTGGAAGTAGAAACAGAAGCTCTAACTGTACCTATAATCTCTAGCACAATTTGAAACATTGGTACAGTGATTTATAACAGGCATAACATCTATTGTAAAGACACCGCTCCATTGTGAATAGAATGGAATAACGCCAAATAACTTTATTAGAACGTTAGCTATGAAAAACGCATATAAAACGTAATTCAATAAGAGCAGCCCCAAGAATAATAAACAATCGTTCGTTATACACCATTGCAGTTGTCCGTTGATTTAAAATGGCGCAAACATGCGTCGTTTTAACTGCGAGACACAATATTTCTAACAATAATACACATAATAGCCGTGTTTGTTCGATGCACTCGGCCACATTTTAAACCGCTACCCTCAATAAACTTTCAGTGTAGACCAAGCAGTTTAAGTATTATTGACGTTTTGCATTAGTGTGCAGTGATGTTTTACTTCTACATGTTTGCTTTACTCTTATCTCAGAATATATTATTCAAGTCATTGAACATAAATCATGCAGTCGCTTTAGTGACGTAAAAGAAATAGTGAATGTAGGTGTAGGTATGTATGTGTATAAAGATGAATTTGATATGCAAATAATAGACAACGTATGCATGTATAATCCGTTATTCCCTATATAAGATAAGGAATTAATCGTATGATCCAATCGTATTATGTAAATGTTCTGTTTTCTTTCAGAATTAGTCTAGTTGAATTCGGTTTGCAAGCTGTAACAGAGCCAAATGTCATACTATTATAATATTTAGGGAACCATGCGTCGCGCTCTTCAATGCGACGTCGGAGAATTTTCTCCGAAATTCCGCTACAAATTGTTTACGTACATCCTTTTTGCAAGTATTAGGTAGAAAAAGCGTATAGGGGCACATTACCGGCGAGTGCTGCGATAGCTGCCAGCGTAAGGAGGGCGGAGCGGCTGCGTGCCATGTCAGCAGGGCATGCCGCGCCGCGTCATCGCCGCGACATGCTCCGCGACGCACCCTCCACAACCTCTCGCCTGCAGCACCTCTCCGCGCAGGACCTACAACAAGAGAACACCTCGTCACTTTATATCTACAGCATTCTTGTTCATTATTCAAACATTCTGATGATAACATTCAATAGATTTTTCTAAAGTCTAAGTCTCGATCACATTAGAGATTGTTTCTACTTTTATTACAAGCTTATATCCTGAAACGTTTGCAATGGATTCTCTGATACGCCTGTCGAGTTCTCGGAAGATAAAGTTCTCGCCACAACAGGTGGTCTATATTTAATGGTTACTGCTTTGGCTACAATTAATTTGTCAAGGCTGGCCAAGTGGCCAGCGAGTTCATTTGGAAGGCGAAATAGTGGATCGTCGACTGAGAGCACCGCCACACGGCCGTTATCTGCGTATCGACGAGCGGGCGGCGAGCGCCGAGCGGCCGGCTGGCGGCGGCCCGACCAGGGTCATGCTTGCCAAAACATCCGTCCGAATGATATCCGGGGAATTTCTCTATTGGAGATTTATTTGCTTCGCTAACAGAGCTTTATTCTGGGGTGATGCGGAAACGTCATGCTTTTTTATGTAAATATTTACCGCGCGTGTTTCTTTCTTTTCTTTTTTTCAGACGCCAGATTATTTACGCCGTCGTCTTGTAGATCGGTTAAAAGATTAAACCCTAATAACAAAAACAACGTGTTGCCGTCCACTTCAAGATTACGATAACACACCCGGAAAACCGAGAGGAAACATAAAAGATTGAACCTTCAGACCCGAAGATTGTAAAAGAAATTCGTAAAACCAATATATATGTTACCGACAATCTGTATAATCCGGTATTCTATACCTAGGCAATGTATAGAATACCTACAACGTTTAGGTAATGTATGAAATATTATTTATTTTATACTTTGCTTAGGTATTCTATACAGTACCGAATGCGCAGCCGGCAATGTGTGTAATATACTATGTGCTCGCAATATACTAGCTGTAGTCTTCTAGAGGAGCTCGTGGCTAAATAATAACAGCCGCACGGGTCGATGCTACGCTTGCCGCGGTTGGTCCGTGGATGTTTGACCATCTTTACATACCGAGACTCCTCCGTGCGTCGGAAAGCACGTTAAGCCGTTGGTCCCGGCTGTCATTCGTGGATCTTTGACAGTCGTTACGGGTCGCCAGAATCCCGAAAGAATTATTTATCAATCTGACTAGCCTTTTCCCAACTACGTTGGGGTCGGCTTCCAGTCTAACCGGATGCAGACGAATACCAGTATTTTACATGGAACAACTGCCTATCTGACCTCCACAACCCAGTAACTGGGCATGACGATACTCCTTGGTAAGACTGGTTGTCAGACATTCGGGCTTCTAACGGGTCGTCAACGATGCGTAACGACTGTCAAAGATGCAGAAATGACAGCCGGCACCAACGGCTCAACGTGCTTTCCGAGGCACGAAGGAGTCTCGGTATGTAAAGATGGTCAGCCATCCACGGACCAACCCCGGCAACCGTAGCTTAACCTAATGGATCGACTCGTGCGGCTGTTATAACTTAGCCACGAGCTCTTTTCACCTATCCTATCCTAACTAAAATTGCTGGTCACCTAACATTGAAAAATACAGACCATAATCTATTTACTTTACACATTGCCGGTGGACCAGCAGGTACTCTATACAATGCCTGGGAATTGTGTACATTACCTAGGCAAAGTATGTAACGGACATTAATATTCGAAATATTTCATACATTGCCTGGACGCCCCAGGTATTCTATACATTGCCTAGGTATTGTATAGAATACCTGTATTATACAGATTGCCGGTAACATATACATTTACTAGTTTATACATAGGTGCATGCGTTATCTTCGAATATGTAACACCACCTAGAACTTTGTGCATAATAACTTTCTATACAAATTCAATTTACAAGCCATTAAGATAAGTATATCGGCAAAGTTCATGACTGTAATATTTTACAAACTTGATCATAGTATGTTTATAAATAAGTCAGATAATGTCGTCATCGTCCCTATAAGTAGGTAACTCTGGGAACTTTTATAAATAACGCGGATGGTGTCGATAACTTTAGCAGAGGGCTATTTAGAGCTGGCGTCTCCTGTAGTGTTCGGAACTTCCACTGTACCGACAATGCTTTATAAGTTTATACGAGAGTTCAGGACATTTTCACAACACCGTTGTTGCGTCATTTTGATCAATATTTAAAAAAAATTGAGAAAATGTGGATACACATGAAAATAAATAATGAAAACTTGTTTATTATTATTTTACAAGCAACGAGCACAGCGTCGGATTAATCAGGGCTTAGCGGAAGCGGGAAAATAGCCAAAAAAAGATGATCTTGTGAATTATGCCTTAAAAAAACGCAGCGCAACATTTTAGCGAAAAACGGTGCAGTGACAAGAGAACGACAAGATATTCTTAATAATGTTTTTTGTAAAAGTTTCCGGTAGAAACAAAAATATGATGCTGCAATAAAATAGGCGACACTGTGATGAATGAGGGGAGCACGCTCGCGAAACAACAATAGATGTCACGTACTTACGAACTCATAACCATCGATTCCAATTTATGGCAGGCGTATTATTTCGCTGGGGTGAAAAAGAAAACACCTCTATACGACATGCATGGGTATTGATAACTAACATTGCTTTGTTGGGACAACTTTGCATACCTAACTAATATGTAAATAATATAGCTACGTAATACTGAAGTAACAAATGGAAGTTTCAGCGAAACCGGTTTTGTAGTTTAATTCTGCCAAACAACACTTAAAATAAAAACAACAGCATGAAATATAATTATGTAAAATTTATATGGCACCTATTTATTTTATTACAATGTATAAATTATACTATAACAGTTCCGTTTTGCAAAAAAGTTACACTGCAGGTACTCTCGAGATCCTATTCGCCCATTTATTTGCGTATTTAAAGCAATATTATGTATCGGGAAACAAGCGTTAAAAGAAAATTTGTAGATATCTTACGTATAAGAAAGGCTGGAATCGATAATAAGCGATGGTGGATAAAAAGCAGTGAACCTAGAATAAGAAAAGTGCTCTTTTTCCTTTTGGAATCGTTATAATTACACAAAGAAGGAATTGGTTCTGATAGATTAAACCAAATCAACCTACATCTAGTGAGAAATCTTGCTTTCATTAAGAAGACCGTTGCTCTGCTTTAACTTAAATCTTCTACCATCTTTTGAATATACAGCAGTTCATAATTGAGTGACTGGCCGACAAAATACAGCTACTACACTGCTGCTGCTGGTATCTGTTCCAGTTCCTAAGCAGGTGTAAGTTTATTATTATTGGAGTTCCGAACACTTAAGGAGGCACTTACAATTTTGCAATAAGCGTTTATTTATTTTAAAAAACTGCTTGGTTAAAACAACCGAACGGTTCTAAATTCTTGATAGGAACAAACATAGTTAAGATGATGATCGTCTAACATTATCTATAGCAATAATTATCATATTATTTCATGTACATTGACATTGAGCTAGATAAGTATATGTTGTAGAGTGCGTGTAGAGACCCCCTAATTATCAATATCCACTTTTCTTTATTTGAGTCAATAAATGAAAGATGTTCTACCGAAACTTGCATCAGTCCATTGCATTGGTCCAGCCATTCTCGAGTTATGCGCTTAGCAACACATTTAGCCATTAATTTTTATTTATATAGATTACTAGCTACGCCACGCGGTTTCACCCGCGTGGACCGGGATTAAAAGTAACCTATGTGTTAATCCAGGGTATGAGCTATCTACATACCAAATTTCATCCAAATCAGTCCAGCCATTTGAGCGTGAAGAAGTAACAAACACACACACACTCACAAACTTTCGCCTTTATAATACTCGTAGGTATTAGTGTGATTTTTACAGAATCGACTAGAGTAACGGCAACTTCTGCTACTTGTATGATTTTGTTTTTTTTATTTTTTTCTGCGATTGTAATTATTTTGATAAAGCCATCGTAAATTATTTGCCGTCTGATCATAGTGGACAAACAGTAACTTTTAAGTTTAAAACACCTTTGCAAAAAGTGCAATTACAATTTTGATCAATAACAAAAATAGCTTTTACCTTGGCCAGAGGATTAGCATTGCCATACAACGTGGCAATGCCGCCAGTCCCTTAAATTGGGTACTTTACCAGTCGATGCGGAGGTATTTTTCAAACGTTATGTTTTAGTTTTTTAATAGTTTTAGTTAGTTTAGGATATTATATTTTTAACTTAATTATACTCTTTATCTGATGTAAAAAAACCGGCCAAGTGCGAGTCGGACTCGCACACGAAGGGTTCCGTACCATATTATATATTTAACAATCGTAAAGATAACTTTGTATTTCATAATGATACTGTGAATTACAAGGTTATTTTTTGCAGTGGCAGAAAATTACCCATATTTAAACAAAATACCTTATAAATCGCCGTTTTTAGTATTGTTAATTAAATACAGTGATATAGGTACACAGAAGTTTCAAATTCCTAATTTGTTGAATTGTTGCGCTAGAGCTCCGTACAAAAATGGTCTAAAATTGACAACTTTTGCGGCTCCCTATTTCTTCATTTTAAAAGATAAGAAATAAATAAAAATATGTTTGTACTCTACTCGATGAGTTCTAGACGATGTCATGCTAGGTTAAAACTTTTATTTTCTTTAAATTGAAAAGTTTATTGTATTGTGACCGGCCTCTTTAATTTGTAACTTAGCTTTATTTTTATTATTTGTTGTTATAGCCGTAATAGAAATACACAATGTCTGAAAATTTGAACTGGCTACCTATTACGGTTCATGAGATACAGCCCTGCGACAGACGGACGGACGGACGGACGTACAGCGGAGACTTAGTAACTTTGTACGCACAATATTGAGAGACTAGCTGGACTGCCCGAAGCTTGGCCCGCGTGGAAGTCTGATTTCATGGGTTTTATTTTCTTGCGCGGAACCCTAATTATTTTTCAAAATTAAAAATAGTTACTAAAAAAAAAATAAGAAGAAGAAAAAGAAAAAGAGAAGAAAAAAAAAAAGAAAAGAAGAAAGAAAAAGAAAAAAGAAAAAAAAAAAGAAAAAAGAAGAAAGAAAGAAAAAGAGAAAGAAGAAGAGAGATTTTAAGATCTTTTTATGTATTACCTATGTTTAACAAATAAATTATTCTTATTCTTATTCTTATTCTTACTCCTTATAACATCAGCTATATGCCGTCAAAATCGGTGAAAATTCGTTTGGGAAGTTTACATAACTTGACTCAAAGATATAGTACTTATACCATTTTTTGAGTTAATCAAGACACGCAGTAAAATCCTCCCCTTAAACATCTAACCATCCTATATTTTGGTCCTTCGACTTTCGAAAAACCCAAAAACTTATTATTGTTTATTTTATATTAAAAGTATAAAATAAACTGAGTTTCAAGTTAATCGAACTGCGCTTTAAAATTCTTCCATACAAACTTTAACATCCCTAAACCTCATTTGAGGGGTAGTTTTGAAAAACTAATAATGACAAACTTTATTACTTACTCAAGCAAGTATTTGTGCTAAGTTTCAAGTTCATTAACCGAATTAATAAGATTTTTCATACAAACTGTACCTATCCCTGTTTTCACGCCCACGGGGGGGTAGAATTTCAAAAATCGTCTGGGATGTTTCTATAACTTGACTCAAACATTATTTACACCAATTTTCGAATTAATCAAGCCCCCCCCAATCAAATCCTGCGCTCTAAAATTAAGTTTTGAGTTAATCGGACAGCGTGTTATAAAATATTCCTCCATACAAACTTTGACACGCCCCAATCCTTCCTTAGGGGGTAGTTTAGGAAATCTAAAAATGATTAACTGTATAATTTACTTAGATGAATATTCGTGCTAAGTTTCAAGTCTTAACTCATAGGTTAAGATTTTTCATACAAACTTTCATCCCCTATTTTACCCCATTAGAGATGAAATTTCCAAAAATCCTTCCTTAGTGGATGTTTACACTATATAAGGTATCTATGTGCAAAATTTCAAGTCTCTAGGTCCATTGGTTTGGGCTGTGCATGGATATATTAGTCAGTGACTCATTCAGGACTTTGAATTTTTTATATATATAGATTTACCATGTTATTTTAAGATCACAGACTTCTTATAGGTTTTCCTGTAATCTATAGGTAAAAAACTATTTTCTGTATTCATTTCAAAATTTTAGGCTCAGTAGTTTCGGAGATAGGGGGAGGGGGGGAATGGTCAATTTTCGTCTCCTTTCTTAAATAACTTTAAAACAATTTATTTTAAAATCATAAAAAAAATATATTTGAGACCCTCATAGTAAGCCCTTTTATTTCATATGTCACACGGTACAGTTTGCAAAACTTTTTTTTAAAATTTTCTTATTTGCCCCCTAAAAGAGACCTTCATATTCATAATTAATTTATTTACTGTAGCCGTACGTGTTTGGGTCACAGAAATCCACATGTATACCAAATTTCAACTTAATCGGTCCATTAGATTCGGAGCAAATTGGCTGTGACAGACGGACAGACGGACAGACAGACAGACACACGAGTGATCCTATAAGGGTTCCGTTTTTTCCTTTTGAGGTACGGAACCCTAACAAAAATAACAAAATTAAATGGCAAATTAAATGTTTATTTATTTAATGTACGTTTACGTGTGAGGGTGTGTTTGTATGTTTATGTGTGTATGTGTATAGATTCAATAGTACCCTAAACAATAAGTGAAATATTCTGGGCTATAATATGGTCGATGCAAATAAATTGTATGAGGTTTTCTTTTCAGCCCGAAAGTCTGACAACCAGTCTTAACAAAGGGTATCGCATTACCCAGTTACTGGGTTGTGGAGGTAAGATCGGCAGTCGTTCCACGTAAAATACTGTAATTCAGGTGCATCCGGTTAGACTGGAAGCCGACCCCGACATAGTTGGGAAGTTGGGGTCGGCTTCCAGTCATCTGTTCCAGTCTACCAGTTTCAGCTTGAAAAGAAAATATTAAATATTTACCCCAATTTTATATTTAGTGACTGGGCAAATAGAGGTATTAAATAAACTTCTCCCGATGCCTCAATTCATTAATTAAGGTGAATGTTGCAAGCTGCCTGGTTGAATTTCAATCAAAAACATATAAACACTATGATAGTTATCAAAGCTTTTCGGCAAATCAAAATCAAATTGACCTAAGATCAATGAATGTCTATCTAAGTTTGTACATCCATAATCAACACTATAACACCATACTTAGGTTTAATATTTAATTTGTGTGTATGAAGGAGTCTTCCCGGATTTAATGAAATATAGTAAGGTTATACCCATAGAAATATAAAAACTTCTTTCTTATATATATGGTTATGCCACTTTTTAAATCTGGGGACAGTAAAAACATCAACAACTATAGACCAGTATCCAACAACTATAGACCAGTATCCAGTGTTGCCAGTATTCAGCAAGGTGTTCGAAAAGGTAATCAATCAAATGCTTAATCATTTTAACACCAACTAAATCTTATACAATCTATATGGTTTCACCAACGGACGTTGTATAGTGTATCTTTTGTAGGATCTCTCGAAGGCATTTGACTGCGTAAATCACGAAACCTTACTCTTGAAACTTGACCATTACGGACTAGGTAAACTTGCGCTCAGCTTAGTAAAATCTTATTTAAATGATAGACAACAGCAAGTTCAAATAAATGGTGTCAATTCACTCGGTTTAAAAACAAAAATGGGTGTTCCACAAGGCTCGATATTGGGTCCTTTCCTCTTTTTATACAGGGTGTAAGGACAGCTCTCCGCAAACTCACAGGGTGCATTCAGCTCCTCATTTTGAATCATATTCCACCGGAAATTTTCTCAGGAAAATTTTCATTTTTTCAATTTTTTTTTCAGTTAGATTTTCATTATTTCAATGTAAAATTGCATTGTGTGTTCGCAGCACTCCGTTTATGTAAAAAAAACTGCAAAAAAAAACAGCAAAAAAAACCAGCAATGGATGAAATAAACCAACGACGCGTGAAATCAGCTGTTCACTTTCCGTCTAGCTACAGAGTTCATCGAACTCACCGCATACCTATTACCTACCCCTCCCAACCAGTAATAGACGCTCCAATTTGTGCACAAAAACACAAACAAATCAGGTTTATTGGATTCCCTTAACGTTCCTGAAAAAATTTCATGTACCGGTCATCTTAGTATGACATAATGAATTCACCCTATCAGTTTGCGGAGGGCTGTCCCTTACACCCTGTATATCAATGATCTACCCTATTTATTAAAAATCCACCACAAATGGTGTTATTTGCTGACGATATATCCTTAATTTTTAAGATAAATAAATAGACGTGCATCAAATCTTGACGACGTAAATAAATAATAAAATAAATATAAATATCCTTGGACATTTCACACAACGCCATCTAGTCCCAAGCTAAGCAACCTAATGCTTGTGTTATGGTAACGAGATGACTGATAAACTACTTATATACATTTTTTTTTTGTAAATACATACATATTATAGATAGAAAAACACCCAGACTCGGAACAAATACTTGTAGGTCGTACATATATTTGTTCCGTGCGGGAATCGAACCCGCGACATGCTGCGCAGCAGTCAATCGCTCAACCACTGCGCCAACCGTGTCGTCAAAAAATAATGCCCTACTGCAGGTCCAAAATTGGTTCATTGCTAATAATTTAGTATTAAATGGGAAAAACAGGAGCGAGTCGGACTCGCGCTCCGAGGGTTGCGTTCCAATTTCTGAAAAAGTGTGCTATTTAGAGACATAGTTTTATTTTTCCTGCAATCTTTACATAAACTTCTATCAAATTTAAGAATTTCAGATTTTTCTCCATTCAAACTTCGGAGATAATAAAGGTATTTTTTTTACATTTTTCTTGCAAAAAAAAATGTTAGAGAATGTGCAAACCGCTTCATATGATACTCCACATTCCCTGGTAGCCCCACTTCGAATTTTTAAGACCCCTTTCAGTCCCTGTTGCAAAAACAATAATTATACATATTTTTATTTCTTTCTTACTTGCAAAATAGTTGGGCAAATGTCATCTAAAACTGTTCCAAATTTCAAGGTGATAGCATTAGTAGTTCTTGAGATATCCAGCTGTGACAGAGAGACAGACAGACTGAGTCGCACCATAGGGGTTCCTTTTTACCATTTTAGTTTGGAACCCTAAAAAACTAAATGCATAAGATTTGATTTACCGAATGTTAAAAGTAATGATTGTGACATAGTTATATTAAATAAGGAGAAACTAGAATTCGTCGGATATTTTTTTAAGTAGTGCGCAAATTTTCACAGGGTGTTCTACCCATAAATATGAACAACTTTACTATCGGACCAAAAAAATATCCTTTATAACTGTTTTCCTGGGGATCACGGTCGACTCAAGGCTGCAATGGGGTCCTCATTTAACTTCTCGTGAAGGACGACTAAGTTCAGCAGTACAGTGAGAAAAATCCGTCAATTTAGTGATTTAGACACCACGAGGTTAGTCTATTTCAGTTAATTTCATAGTATCATAAACATCATGTACGTAAAGAAACATTTAAATCTTTTCAGTAAAAGAGGTGAAAGACACAAATGAAGGACTAGAAATAGGGACCAATTAGTTCAAGCAGGTTTCAGACTGGCTAAAGTAGACTCAACCTTCATGGGGTACCTACTGTTTAAAATGTTATAGTAAAATACCTCATACTCGAACTGAATGAAACGAAATTTGAATTCTATTATAAAACGCAAATTATGCAGCCAAGCATATTATACCTAAGTTTTGGGATTACGTCGCTGACTACTATGTAGCACTACTATAAAGCTACCGTTTACTGGGTACGTCTTTCATTGACTTGAATGTACCCTGGCGGCTGAGAGTATTCATGCTCACTCAAATGTCTCGCTGGTGGTGGGATGTGTGTTGGATCATTAAGTTCCCTTCGAAATGGTTGAGCTGATTGGTGATGATCCATGCGTCATGTTCGTGAACGGGCGCCGTCAGTATGGACTGGTCATCTCTTAGCTGCCACGGCTTATTTTAATTTAGTTGTTTTTAGTTTTTCTATTTTTATTACGGACGCTTTTAACGTGCAAGTCTTTATACATTGTTTTCAGATGTATATTTTCAACATGAATGATGTAACCAATATTTTTATTTAAAAGAGTGTCCGTGGAGTTTCTTGCCCGTTCTTCCCCTTAGGAACCTACTACGCTTTGGAATGATCATGTTGTATATTCATACTTATTAGGTGTGTACCTATGTACAAAAAGTTATGGTTTGTACTCTTCACTCTATTCTTGTCATCTTTAATTCCTTGTTCTTTTATAAAGCTGTTGGGTTCTATTATATTAAATTAATTTTTTCTAACATTATTCTTTTAATAAGTTTATTCCTCCAACAGAGCAACTATCTTCTACTATCTGACTGACCGTCCCCTTGACAATTCAAAAGTGGTAATTGGTTTATTTGAAATAAATGCTTTGAGTTTGAGTTTTGACAATCTAGAGGATGTTTCATATGCAATCACACTAGGGCACATCGTTGATGTGTTCGCTAGCTGTGTTCGTGGTATAAATCCGGAATCAGTTTGATTTACGATGCCCATGGGATACTATCTGATAGATTATTCAAAACACGGCACGTATAAAGATGGCATGTTACCTTTCATATCTTTAATATTCTTAAGAATCTTTTTAAATATCGTGATGCGACATAGATCTTACAAGAAATCATTTCGCCAAAGAAAAAAGTTTCGAGTCTTCCTAAAGCTCAAACCTAAAGAAACATCTTTGAATCAGACAAAGAAAGAGACATTGTTATTTCTCTGAACCAGTATAAAGACATTTGTTAGGTGACATATCCAGCTGTAACTCGCAAGGACAGAAACACTCACACTACGGACATCTATTCCATTGCGCTTTTGAATGCATCCATTACTATTCATAGAGTTTGAAATTGTCTGAACTTCTTACTCGCTATAACCTATGAATTGAATAGGAGATTTTGTTACACGAACCAAAGATATTATCTGTTTTAATTGAGCTTCAGTTACATTGGACGAATCGGTCTGTTAGTCCAGAATAAAGCAGAATTTGAAATGTCTCAATAAACCAATACATACGCGCAAATTTATTTCTATCAAAAGTAGACATAATGTATGATGTTGTTGTTATGTGTAGGGTGTTACTGGCTGTTAAACTCGATCGCCATTAACTGACGTCAGCAGAAGCTAAAGGGGCTTAATATTCGTAGGAGCAGATTGGTGATCGTAAATCGTAACACTTCGGTGTCTGTTATTATTTTTTGGAATTTGTTTTTAATATTTAATCGGAGTGAAACCGTACATCCTTTCAAATAACAATAAAACAAAGCGCAATGGAATTCTGTTATATAAATTTCATGTAAAATTCAATGACAAAAATCGTGCTATTCAATGCCAGTGGCAGTTCTGAATGTACAAATGTTCAGCGCTCGATCTATAGTAAAGGTTTAATAATAATAATTATATTGTAATAAATTTATCGTTGTAATTTAATAGTACCCATGCAGTCATGTAATCGTTTTCAATAATTTGTATGTCAATATTGGCAAAGCATAGCGCACTAATTAATTTTTTAAGATCTTTTTATGTATTACCTATGTTTAACAAATAAATTATTCTTATTCTTATTCACACAGACGGCTTTCGATCCTCAACGATAACTGGCTTTCAGATAAAAAGCTAGAGAGCAAAGTTCAAAGGTTAAAAGGATTTACACTTTGACTTAATATTACTTTTAATTGTCCATGGCACACGGCTTAAACTTACAAGTAAGATTGAGTAATGCTTGGCTCGATGAAAATTTTTGAAGTTTGAAGTAGATTTTCGTGTATCACGTCCCAATTTACGATCGGCGGAACAGACAGGCGAGGGCTCGCGCATATTTGCGTAGGAAGATATAAATAGGAGGCTCTTAAACATGAATAAACTGGCCGAACACACAAAGGTACTCACACAATCGCTTTCAAAATGTTCCTACCCTACTTTAACTAATTAATTGCTGTGTACCAGGTAGCCCCGAACCTTGATCGAAGGGACAAATTGTAACTAAGATCTTCCAATCTTTTTAATACAATCATTGACGACTTTTATGCTTATGTTTGCAATTAGTATACAAATAAGTCCATGTTTTAGTTAAGTAATAATGGTTTGCAAATTAATTTCGCTATTGAGTTATTAGACACAACAGAGCTCATGTTTCAAAGAACCTAAATTAGGAACACAATCTAAGGGTTGTAAATCAAAATGAAAGCAAATACAACCCTATATTTATCGAATCTCAAACGCGAATCCTGCTCATTACCCGGGAAGATGCTGGACAAAGTAAAAGATTATTATAGAGATTTCAGAACAAAAAGCTTTTCTCGCTCAGTTTGCATACTAATTAAACCTTTTAAAAGCAGTAATCACATAATAATGTCTGAAAAACTGTTAATTTATGACAAACTCTTAGATAAACAATATTTAATTTAACTTTCAAATACCAACAGTTCGCAGACACTTTCTTAAAAATCAATTTAACGGTCACTTGTTAACATCGTGAATCTTTCACACTCATACTTACAATGTTTCACGTTATAAAGTATTTTCAAAACTGGGTAAAGTTCCTTAGCATTTTTATATATCATCAGCACACAACCACCTAGATATTATTATTTTCCTTCGAAAAACAAATGAGCACTGCACAGTGATTTATTGCAAAGCTTAATATTTAAGTTTCATGTGGAAGCCGGCCGTATGAATTGTGGCGAGGCGAGCGAGCGGGTCGAGGCGAGCGGAGCGCGCAGGCGGCGGGCGTCGGCGCCACCTGTCGCTGTCGGCGCGGCGGTCTGCCGGGCGGGCTCGACAGGCGGCCGCGGCTGCTCACTAGCGACTGAGCGCCCGGGCACGTGGGGCCGCGCCGGGCGCCGGCCGCCGCCCAGGTGCACCTGCACCCTCGCGCACCCCCGCGCGTCCCGCCCGCGCCCCGCCACGCACTCCACGCCAGCCCCGTCTGCATCCACTTGCACCCTGTCTGCACGCGCACCACCTAATACACTTCTTATTATAATAATACGGATGCGCCCAAACACTTCGCCCTACAGCGTTCATGCAAGCTCTCGACCGGCATGCGTCCATGGAAGTACTCATAAAATATGCACGCCACTGAAGATAGAGGAAATTGGAACGGGGAAGTATGTGTCCGCGTATCTATGAAGCTCGCGAGATACACTGTGTGAGATGTAAATGAATTAATTATACCGACTTGTACTTTTCAGCAGGGTCTACGGCGTAGCGTTCTCGTAGCGGCGGCGTAGTCAAAATGTTTATCAATGCAAACAGTGGTTCATAAATAAGAGTTTCCACATCGTAGAATTTTACATAGTACGGTAGCGGTTAAATTGCTGGCTAAATCAGAATGGTGCTATGCGATTTAAAAAGAATTGAAATTGCAATGTAAAAGTTACCTATGTCCATATTTTTCGTCTGTTTCCTTCTTTTTTGTGGGCACTAAAGACTGAATGTATCTATTTAATTATGTATCACAATATATACCTACTTATAAGTAAATATCTCACTAATATAATTGCTCCCGATTACAATTTGTGACAAGCAAATAAATCATGCTGCTTTGTTTTTGCAAAGAATTTGGGTATGTGTTATTTGGGATAAAGTGGGTCCTCAAACTGGATTAATTTCCGGGCAATACGAAATCGCTACCATCAAGGTGAGTTAAGCTTTGTTCGCATTATCACACAAAATTTGAATTTCTTTCTGCCAAATCTTATTAAGAAAATGTTTTCGAATTTCAACATGTTGGGAAATTCATATTATGTAGGACTGCGGTTCGTTACGTAGAGGGCAAGAGATTTTAGAGTAAAGAACTAAATTAGATACTAAAATAACGATACGACTATTCATACCGCTATAGTAGAATAGAAAACTCTTTATTATGTACACTATATAAATATATAGTACTGTGTGTCACGAGTTCTGACAGGTTACGCAACATCAAGACGTCCTATATGGATGACCGCTTTTTCTAAACACAGAATTTATTTCGTGTCTCGGAGAACACGTTAAACCGGCGGCGACAGTCTTAAAGACATCGCTCCGGCTGTCATGCGCATATTTATGATTGTATAATGGAATATCAATAGGTAAATGTAGTAATTATTTGCACAGAAACTAAACGTTTGCCAAAATAAAGGTTCTTTTATTAGGCATAGAAGGAATATACTCATAGATGGAAGCCAACACAAATGATTACCACTCAATTTTCATTGTTACTAAAACACGAGATTTATTTTGAACTTTTAGAACTTTATCGCTTGGCAGATGACAGACAGGCCACATAAAGAGACTTCTAAGAGCAGTCTCCGAATACAAAGCACTCTAGCTAGGGCGTCACTAGACTGTCGAACCTTACAATTATTTCGCGAATACACAAGCACTACTGCTCAAACGGTTTAGTGAAGTAAAGCGTATCAATTCGCCGATGTACACCTGCGGGAGGCGCTAGTTATCTGTAACATGTACAGGCTTGCGACAGAGATCCGCTTACATGAGTGGCTCTCACTTGAACGATACTTTCAGTACAGAGTTTCGAACGAAAAAACTAGTTGATTGTGATTTCACTTACTTGTTTTATTTTATAACTTAAATAAAGCATTATAAAACCTTTGACATATAAACTAAGTAGGTATTGGTTTTCATTTTAACAAATCTTTTACTAAATATTATTTCATTTCGCACACAAATAACTTTAAAAAAACACAATATTGAATAAAGAAATAACACAGTTAACGATGTAGTGCTGGAAACGAAATACCGATTCAAATTAACGGCTCTATTACTTTTATAGATATTTTATTTCATAGTTTATCGATCAATAAATTGACTAGCCATAAAGGTGGAAGATCATCATCAGATCACAGGGATTACCTGAATGGGAAGACGTGATAGGGAAAGTTGAAAGTTGTTTTTGGTGATTGCTTCGTTATTTGGATAAATCAACAACAGTTTTAAGATCTAAGCAGACTAATAATTAATAAGGAATTCTCAGATTGAAAAGCTTTCTGTGTCCATCGATTCGCAATATACATTGTCAGCCTATAATGTTCCTACTGCTGGGGCACACCCCTTCTCTTTGTGTGGCTGTAATCCACCACGCGGGCCCAGTACGGGTTGATAGATGTCATGTGTCTTCGAATTTTTGGTTCTAGGACATTTCTAGGACGGTTTCTTCACGATGTTTTCTTTCACCTTTTTGAGAACAGTTGTGATGAAATAATTTACACAAATTTGCCTGTCTGGGTTCGAACCTACGACTTACAACTCGTAAGTCGCGGAATTACCACTGGGCCACCACTACTCTTAGCTGCCGATGTCCTAAGTCTACCTTTATTCTTTACTTTAATACGGTGAAGGTGACTTTATTTAAAATGAAGCCTTGTCTCTGTTTAACAAATTATTAAAGAGGAGCCAACGAGATCGGGTAATCCTCAAAATGTGAACATGGTGAAGCTTATAAAAAAGCTATATGAATGTAACATTAATTTAAAGAAGATTCGCAGTTCTGGCGAAGAAAAGAGTATTTCTACTTAAGGCTGCAGTCTTGCAAAATTCACTCGCGGCGAATTATTTGCGCAACTTTGTATTTTTTTTTAAACAAAAGTATTGAAATGACATGAAATATTATTATAGTACGTTAATAACCATAATATAAGTAATAGCTGGTAGTTTTTTTTAAGTTCATCTGGGTGGATTATGTTAGGTAAATCAAGCGTTAAATACGGCTCTTTCGCGCCAACAACGATTCGAGTTATGTTTGTGCACTTGCATTGGGCAATGCAAATTTTATTTAGAAAATCTGTTCAGCGCATAATTGTTTCCATATTCTTGTCTTCAAAATGCGCTGATTACTTTTTTTAAATTATATTTCATTTTCTTAATTCAGATGTCACAATAACATCGAAATTCTCTGTTTTTGTCTCTTAATAAACGGTTTGTTTCATAATAACAATGCATCGTATGCATGTAAAAGTTGGTTAATTTAATGCCAAGAGTTCAATAAAGCAAGTACTGAAAAAAATTGCACCTAAATCACCTTACTCTAACAATAATAATAATCTCAAAAGACCTCCAAAACAGAGTTTATGAACAAGAATTGCGAGGGAAATTTCTTAGTGGGTCGGAGCGTTTTGGAGGTCTTTTGAGATTATTATTATTGTTAGACTAAGGTGATTTAGATGCTATTTTTTTTAGTATTAGCTTTATTGAACTCTTGGCATTAAACCAACCAAATCTTACATGCATACGATGCTTTGTTATTATGAAACAAACCGTTTATTAAGAGATAAAAACAGAGAATTTCGATGACATTGTGACATCTGAATTAAGAAAATGAAAGATAATTAAAAAAAAGTAATCAGCGCATTTTGAAGACAAGAACATGGAAACAATTATGCGCTGAACAGATTTTCTAAATAAAATTTGTATTGCCCAATGCAAGTGCACAAACATAACTCGAATCGTTGTTGGCGCGAAAGAGCCGTATTTAACGCTTGATTTACCTAACATAATCCACCCAGATGAACTTAAAAAAAACTACCAGCTATTACTTATATTATGGTTATTCACGTACTATAATAATATTTCATGTTATTTCATTACTTTTGTTTTAAAAAAAACACAAAGTTGCGCAAATAATACGCCGCGAGTGAATTTTGCAAGACTGCAGCCTTAAGTGCAGGGAGGTGAAACCGGAACCTATTTTGATCTAGCTCATGTGTCGGTCTGTTCAGGCTCTAACTTCAGATAGCGCTTTGAAGATAGGGTGTACTAATTATTATTTGGACTCACAACAATTTGGTTTGGCTCAATGTCCGATAGTATTTGCATGAAGCTTATGTTAAAACTTAGAAATGCAAGTGAATAATAACATTAGAACTGGATAGACTGATACTTACATGTGCAGTCACCTCAATACACAATGTGCTGTACTTAGATTAAGTAATTACTCTCACTAATCAAGCTGTATACTCCGGGTTTTCAGGTTACCCATGTAAGGCAAAGAGAAGGTTCTACGATGACTGAAATCAGAATGCTCGCTCATTCCACAAGGGTCATAGCACTTTACCCGTGATAGTTTTATTTTCGGTGTCAGACTGTGTGGACAATCGCTCTGATTCCGTTCCGAGAGAAAGGTTTATTTTTCCGTTTGGATTTATAGGCCGTGAATCTAGTCCTCGATAGTAAATTATTCTTACAATTTGTTTCCTCAGCCGCCTGTCACAAGGTTTTCTTAGAATTCGAATAACAATGCTCTTTGTTAATTTTTTTGTAAGTTTCGTGATTCTATTCCTAAGAATCGAAAACAGTCTGTTATTTTGTAACATAAGATGGAACATAATGGATGTCTGATATTATAAAGTAGATAAAATGAAATGTATCCTAAACGTTTGGGCTTTTTCTAATAAGTACATTGATTGGAATTGAAATTGTTTTGAAATGAAGGATTGTGTCTTTTCCCACTATGTATGTTTGCGTCGGTTTCCAGTCTAACCGGATGCAGCTGATACCAGTATTTTAAATGGCGCGACTGCCTATCTGACCTTCACAACCCAGTTACTGGTTTACACGGTAACCCTTGGTAAGACAGACTTTCGGGCTTCTGACGACCCGTAACAACCGTCAAAGATCCAAGAACGACAGCCGGGACCAAGGGCTTAACATGCTTTCCGAGGCACGGTGGGGTCACGGTGGGGTCTCAGTATGTAAAGATGATCACCCTTCCACGGATTGACGGCGGCAAGCGTAGCTTAACCTGATCGATCGACCCATGCGGCTGTTATTACTTAGCCACGAGCCCCGAGCGAGGTGATACATGATGGTTTCATGATCAAATTAACCGACGAACATTAACTAACACGATATGAACACATTGCAATCTGATGTGTCATTTAATTTACATTTTTGAACAAAAATGCTTAACGCGTTAAAATTCTATCTTCGCATAACTCAAAATGTCTCATTAAGTCGTATGGGCTACGAATCATAAAAGCATTTATGGGAAGGAAGTTAAAACGTGCCAGAGAAAATTATTAAAACTTTTCATTCGTGAAGTCCTTAGTCGCAGATAGTATAAGCAAAAATTGGGTATTGTATGATAACAATGTGCTGTTGTAACTTTTAATTTTTTGCGCACGTTGTTCCGCTGTCTATCGGAGCGGAGTTGTAGACTGAATAAAATTGCTCAAAGACTGCGATGCACGCTCGCCGAAGCGTATGCAAGCGCCCGGAGTGCCTCTTACTTACTGTATTCACTCACTGAAATAAGCCAGGAACACATCGCATTCCTTTACGACTATCATATTTTTGTAACTGCCTAAGCGACATTTTCAATTTAATTTAAAAGTAGTCATATAAGACTTCTTTTTGAAGAAAATGCAAGTTACTGATGAGTGATGCGACACGCTTTTAGAGCAATTAGCATATGAAGATGAAGGTGTTAAAAAATTTACTCTAAAAACTTTAAGGAGCGCTTTAGACCATCGAACTGAAAAAAAAAACTGCTGTTCCGTACATTTTGACGAACATAAATGTAGGCAACAACAGATTTTTTTTTTCGTGATTTCAAAGTTGGTCCCAATTCAGCACTCCTTATTAAGGTTTGTAGAGTTAATTTTTTAACACCTTACTTCAGATTTTATTTTACAATAATAATTATTGTGGTGTCGTGGGACGCATGGGTAACATTTTACTGGTCGTTTAAATTTTTGATGACACATCCTTGCAATATGTAAAATGAAAAGTAGTACCTAACTGCAAATCAGTAATGGATGGAGCTATAGTATTCACGTAGCCAAACGGAAGTGATTATCTCAACTTATAACGAATTAAGATTTTAAAAGTTTTAGGTAGGTAGCAATTATAATTAACGGAACAGAAATTTCTTGTAGAGTCAAAATTTTCAACGTTTTATGACAATGGTAACACAAAACGTGTTTCACGGACAAAACGCCGGCGGGCGGCCGGCGCGCGGCGCACGGGCGGAACAAGTTATAAAATAAGCCGCTAGAGGCGTGTAGACGAGCCGCTAGCCGGTGCCGATGCCGACAGCGATGTTCGACCCAGGCGAACTGGAGCCACGCCAAGCCTTTCAACCGCTTGCAATATAAATACGTGCTACGCGTGGTTGGACTATTCAATTGCTTCCTAGCTTTGTGTGCGATCATAAGCCTCGATTTATTATTTATTATCGGACGATACGCAACATGTTTATAGCTACTTGTTTTTTGAAGTTGAAAAAGCTTGAATGCTAATTTACGTTATTGCTAGGATAATGATCGGTTTAATTGCTCGAACAATTTTCGTTGTTTTATAAAATATATTCCATATTCCATTAGTTTTGCGTTGCTAGTTGGATAATGAGCACTACAGATCTGATAGTGTCTAAATTAACATAGACTCGTTAATTTAGACAGTATCAGTTACTCTATTAAACATTTAACACGTCTAAATAATTTAGGAAAACAATAATGGTATTTGCATAATAACCAATTGCGTTGAATTTAATCACCATTGATTATCGGAAATGAAAATGAGATAACGGGTACAAAAAAGAGGCTTAGCTCTACAAAAGGTGGAGTAGATTTTTTTTTATTTGTTATGCATAATATACCTATGACATTTATTTTATTTTGACTCCACCGTGAAATGTAACTATTACACTATGCCTGTCAAAGAAACCGTTTTTATTCTTGATTTAGACAAACGTGCTAGGCGCATGGACCATGTGACTATCACGTGTTTACAGTAGATGCTCTTATCAAAGCGCTTAGATAGACTCAAGTACAATATCACGTAAGCCATACACACGCGCGACTCTTCTCACTTCTAAGTAGTTGATCCCTACCGAAGGTACAATTTTTATTATGGCCCAAAAAAAAAAACCGGCCAAGAGCGAGTCGGACTCGCGCACCGAGGGTTCCGTTCCGATTTCTGAAAAAGTGTGCTATTTAGTGACATCGTTTTGTTTTTCCTGTAATCTTTACATAAACTTCTATCACATAGAATAATTTCAGATTTTTCTCTTTGCAAACTTCGAAGGTAAGGAGGGGAACGGTATTTTTTTTAAATTTTTCATCAAAATTCGAAAACTGTGCGGCCTAAAAAAACAAAAAAATGTTTGAGAATATGCAAACAGCGCTCTTTCATATGATACCCCACATGCCCTAGTAGACCCACTTTGAATTTTTAAGACGTCAGTCCCTTTCAGTCCCTGTTGCAAAAAAATACATATATTTTTATTTCTTTCTTATTTGCAAAATAGTTGAGTAAACGTGATCTAAAATTGTTCCAAATTTCAAGTTGATAGCATTAGTAGTTCTTGAGATATCCAGCTGTGACAGACAGACAGACAGACAGACGGACAGACAGACAGACAGACAGACAGACAGACAGACAGACAGACAGACAGACAGACAGACAGACAGACAGACAGACAGACAGACAGACAGACAGACAGACAGACAGACAGACAGTCATACCATAAGGGTTCCTTTTTTACCATTTTGGTACGGAACCCTAAAAACTGACCAAGAGCGTGTCGGACCAAGCAAAATGAAGGGTTCCGTAGTTGGGAGGATGAATTTATCCCAAGAACAAATTTAACTTTGTAGTTGAAAACATGTTCTCTCATACTCCCATACGATATACGTAACGGTCAATTCTCCAACTGCAAATGTAAGTTTGTAATCGCATTTTTTTTTATTAAATGATGAGTCTTCAAATTAACGATTTTCGGACTTTTTCCTTTACTTACTTGTGCTGTGAGACCTTGCTTCTTGCCAAATTTCTTGATCAACGAGAAGTACCCTATAGGTTTTGATTTATTTACAAGTCTATATATAAAGCGTTATTTTTTTAGAGCTCCAAGGAACGGTAGATCTACGTATTTGACATTAATTTCAACTTGATACCTCCACGCTTTCATGAGAAAAAGGGTCTTGACCACGGACTAGAGTCATTCTTTTCTCCATGGTCTTGACAGAAAAAAACAGACGAACGAACGGCGGACGGACAGCGAAATGATCCTATAAGGAACCCTAAAAATAATAAGATAGTGGTTTTTGGATGATTTTATTTCAAGGTTTACACACATTTTGTATGCGTTATCCTAGAGGTGGTAAACGAAAGTTGAGCGCAAGTTTAGAGGCACGTCCGAGGGGATTGAACGCCGCACACCTCCGGTCACAGATATCTGTTATTGACGGCTTCCATAGTAACATACACGAAGTATACGCGATATGAGAGAGCCCTATTAATATTCAGAATGGGTTCGCGCTTAAAAGCCGCCCAGGGCATCTTACTTTTCTTATAATAGCAAAATGTTTTATGGTTCCGTAATGTATAAGTTCTATTAACATTTTAACGTGTAATTTCTGAGTAAGGGGACCGGTGTATGGTTATTTGAATAGGGGTTATGACCTTTTTTTTGGAAGCCCTTTTTAATCAGTTTTTGTTTTTTTTCTTCCCGTGGTCTGAATAGGTTGCAGTTTAGAACACACATCATGTGTAATATCATGTTTTCATCTAGTAGTAAAAGTTAGTCTAAATCTATGGTTTTCATACACCTAGCTGACCATAAGATCAGCTGTACCTATCCTACACTTTCACGCTATAACGGCCGAACGGATTTGCATGAAATTTGGCACATGAGTAGACCTGGATTAGGACATAGGATACTTTTTGTCCCGGTAGTATGTTCCCGCGGGATAATACTCAACTTCCACGCGGGCGCAGCCACGGGCAAAAGCTAGTGTAGATATAAACCTAAATTGGTTTTTATTGAACTTCCCGTAACCATTTTTTACATGATAAGTTTTGTTAATAACACACCAAGGAAATTGTTGCCAACTTTTCTCCTTTACGCCATTTCAATGTAAAATAATGTTTTTGTTTCCATTAAATTAAGTCAGAGCAAATAACGATTTAATGGTGTTATTTGACAGAAACTAGAGCACTTCGCAAAGAAAGTAAACACCGAACTTACTACTTAATATAACAGAGGAACTTCATTAATTAATAAGAAAATGAGACAAAACTAATTGCGGGCGAGGCTTCGTGGATATAACGTTAAATCAAAATTTATTATTCGGGAAATCATAATTTGTGAGTTCAAAATGAGCGAAATATTTTTATTAGAGAAAAATGAACTTTGCTGATGTGTTTTAATCTATTAAAAATCTTTTAAGCTTGTACTAGACGGCAAGCTTGTAGATAAAGCTTGGTAAAGAAATGCTTAATTAAAAGTATACAATAATAAAGGAGCTCTGAAAGGCGGGCCGGCGCCGCTCGCGTGTTATATTCAATGTAAATCTGATTACCGATTCCCTCAATGCTAGTTAATAATGATTATTTAGAAAGTCTGTAAATAACCGAAACAAGATAGAAATACACGAACTTCCTGTTTATTTTGGATTTATTCGGATGAAAGCAGTGAACTTTTTAATAAAATCACGAGTTACTACTGCAAAAGCACTGAAAAATATGTGTAATATTATCAGTTTATCATCGGAACGTACCATATGTTACCACGGAAACTCCTTCGGGAGGCCGACAACAGGAAACCAGTGGCAATAATAAATATATTCAAGCCGCATACTTAATAATTTTACGTTTATAACATGTCGGATATTTTAGTTTCGTCTCCGATACATTCACTTGAATAGCTCGTGTCAAAGTATTCATGGAAACAATTTCAGAGGAAGGTGGGTCGAGTTGTTTCCTTTTGCTGTTTTCAACAGAGAATTCCAACTGCAAAGTTGTGTGTGATGAATGAGGATATATCTCGAAGTTTTATACTTGTTTATGGGAAATTCTCGTACAGATTCGTTTCCCGAGCATTCGGATCTGTAATAAACCTTTTACTATAACTTAAACTCACACTTATTTTACCCGTCTTTATAGGTTGAAACTTTGAGTCTGTCTCCTTTTTTTTAATTTTTCGTTTCTTACTTTTGCGACGAAGATATACAGGGTGTTTCTTTTAAGGTGTCCAGCTAGGTGTGAGCTAATAGCAGAGTACCATAACTATCGATTTAACCCCCTGTATGTTCTACGATTTTTTGTAGTTTTCGAGTTATTTTGGATCCCTCATTTCTTATCAATGGTAGTGATTAAGGATAGTAGTAGGTATAAAATTTATGTTTTTATTATCAACTGAGCTCTGCTTAAACGTGGAGGAATCGTAAATATCAGGATTGAAAAAATATGCAAATGTCATCATCTTTATTAGGCCTTTGTTCACCAACATTCAAACCACCACCATTAGGTATTTAAACAGTTGGTTTGTGTAAAATTTCCTAAGGAAAGAACTGATTAACTAAACATCCGTTCTTTAGTCGTCAAATCTGTGACAGATTGTCTGCTGTCAAACAAGTAATAAACAAATAATCAATGTTTCCACCCTCTACTTTTGGATTTCCCCTGTGATGAATCAAATCAAATAATGACGATGATGATAGATTCCAATAATCGATTTATTTATTTGTAAGTTTTTTACTAATAATTTAACCTAAAAAACAACAATAATCGATATTATCGATTACTACTGTCGAATGAAATCGATTAATTGCGATTTCAAAATAAAGAAGTGATGACAGTGATCTAAATATCTAAAACGCAAGCGGAACAGACAAACAATACGCTCATAAAAAAAAAAAATACTTTCCTTAAATAAACATGTGAATGCTATTTACTTTTTCTATATTTTTACGTACCTAATTATTTCTCAAAAATATTAATTAATCTAGAATAATTTACAAAACTTAGTTGAATTTTGATACTTTTAGCTCACAATCATTCTACTTATTAAAATTCATAAGGTATTTTTCTTACTGTCAACTAGCCTATTCCAGGTTGCTACTGAAAAACCCCAGTAACCCTTTTCCAGACCAGGTAATCGAACCCAATACCCACGTCATCCTGAAAAGTATTGCTTGTAATTTTCCCTTGAAACCGCAACCCAACCATGCTGTTTGTTTAATAATGTAGGTCAGGAGGTAATATTTTCCTCTGGGTGAACTCTTCCCCAGGGAAACTCTACTATTAAACTCTGTTGCGACTAGATCGAAAAGCGGGTTCAATAAAAATATATCCATTTCTACACATGATGTATGTAACAATACCAACAATCGAGAGAGCAATCGCGGGTCAGGCCCGATTAATAAACCCTTGGGAGGAAGGTAGCACGCAGTGGTCACGTGCTTCCATACACCACGAGGGTGTTGGGGGTAATAATTTATTTCCCCTGGGACCGGTCAAATGAGTAGCACAGCAGAGACAACGCTTGCCATGCCTTTCACCAGATATCCACCAACAATACTGAGAATGACTAGTCTTCTCAGGAAAAAGGAGGATTTCCACATGAAAACAGCCAAATCAAAAAAGGACCGCAATAATAAAGTTAATTAGCTCTCAATTAGAGTGGTTTATTAACACGTAAGAACAAATTGTGTTACCTCTAGTGATAAGTGATCACTCTCGCCTCAATTAAAGACTCAAGAGAGAATCGCGCAAGAGAACCTCGCTTACTTATGATTCAATGATCTCGATCCAACAACGTGACTGAGCTTGACTATAACTGTGTTACCTTCATGCCTATGAGCTACGGTATTAATCTTCATTCATGAAAGCGTTTATATTTTATGCATGCACGTGAAACTAATAACGGTTCACAAAGAAATCAGTACCTGTTACCATCACTTAAAATATTTTCTGTGAAAATAACTTTTGGAGTATGATTATCGATATAATTTTCGACAAAAACAGCCATCCTGACAACGCCTACATTGATTAAAGCAAAAAATAGGGTGGCCTATTTTTATATGTTTTATTTAGGGTTAACATATAATGATATATGGTGCGTATAACCTCTAGAATTTGGATCCTAACTCAAAAATTACTAGCAAAATCACACGCGCGTGAACCTAGATTATTAAAGAAATCTAGGCTATAGTTGCTGATTCAGCGATGCTAACTTCAAGGACAAAAGAAACACAAATGAGACGAAAGGCAATGGATAAAGTCCAATTTACTAGTCATGCCACATACCTTTGGTCCAGCAATCTCCAAGCAGAAGCAAATGGGTGCCACGTTCTGGATGAGCAGCTCACAGTCTAGGACACTACGCTGGCCAGCGGTACACAAAACAGTCTAGGTAATACAGATAACACTTGATGTGGGTTCAATTAGGGGTTTAAGTTGAGATTGAGCGCGTCCACGTGAATAAGGACGCGTGCGCACTACCCCGTGGTCAAGACGAGACTCCGGAAGCCGGCAGATGTCAGCAGTTGACAGGGCCTTTCCGTTTAAAGCATCACCAAACCAACAATATGTGACACTTATTTAATAAATTAGAACTATTAAACCAATGCCTTTCAATCGCCATAAGGTGATGTGATAAAATGTAAAAATTATAAATTATGAAGCGCAACCAATATACAATCTGAGCTCCGAGCTCGTGGCTAAGCAATAACAGCTGCACGGGTCGATCTGTCAGGTTAAGCTACGCTTGCCGGGGTTGGTCAGTGGATGGGTGACCATATTTACATACCGAGATTCCTCCGTGCCTCGGAAAGCACGTTAAGCTGTTGATCCCGGCTGTTATTCGTGGATCTTTGACAGTCGTTACGGGTCGTCAGAAGCCCGAAAGTCTGACAACCAGTCTGACCAAGGGGTATCGTATTACCCAGCAACTGGGTAGTAGACGTCAGATAGGCAGTTGCTCCATGTAAAATGCTGGTATTCAGCTACATCCGGTTAGACTGGAAACCGACCCCAACATAGTTGGGAAAAGGCTAGGCAGATTGATTGATATAATGATATACCATGTTATCCTAATAATAGTTTATTACATGATTACTCTTACACAAAGTAAGCAATATGATAACCAACCATGCACCCCATATTACTATTTCATTACGCAAATAGTTTTTTGTTATCAGCTACGGAGCGTAGCACTTGTATCGCTACGGAGCTACGGCGTAGCGCGGTGCTACGTGCACTCAATGAAGTAGCAATTACGTACGGTTTCCGAGCTTGTTATCAATAAAAGAGGGATCATTTGTTTCTATTAATGAGCCCGGGCTTGATTTATGTTAGTTGGGCCAACTAGCAGAATGAAATACAGCTGTAAACTATACGTATTGCATTACGTCTTCTCGAGATTAATTGCTTGTTTTTCTAGTAAAACGTATTATTAATACTAATGTAAGATTTGTATACCACGATATATTTGGTCGTTTATATTGGCATTGAAATATAGCTTAACTTATTTATTTTGATACCTTTGCGGGAAAATTGACATGACAAAAAAATTACCTTTAATTTAGGTTGTCAACTACCGAAGAGTTTCACAATTACTGTAAAAGAGGCCAAGTTTTAATGTATGAAGTTATCAGTGTACCAGTGGGCTTTAATAATGTACTGATATAATCAGGGATACGCTAGTGCTCCCACCGAAAAACGCCCACCTTCTTCGGTAGGTATTTTTTTTACTTTATTTTCATAGTGTGGGCGGATTTAGCCAGAAGCATAGACAAACATTGATCTGACACAGCTTAAATATACAACAGCTATATTTGCCAGCCCCGAGTGCAGCGCGGTTAACGGTGTATGACTGTAGTACTCTGTGGGGATACACGTCATCCCCACCGAGTACACCCACATTTACGGGCACAGTTCCAATCACAGAGATTTTTGTCAATGGAACCCAATTACCCACGCATGGCCGAATTACTGTTGCTTTGTTATCGTTATGTTGAAGTTGTGTTTTTTTATTGGTAGGTTTAAAATAGCGACCCCAAATATGGCCAAGGCCAGGATAATATTTTATATCAATTATAAATTCAAAATCGTTAAATAAAAAAGATCCCATTAGTGGGTTCATTAACCTTTGACGATCTTTATATAAAAAGCGATACCATTATGCGACATAATTGCGCGAGAGATTAATTGTGCGAAAAATGTTAGTAGCTTGATTTACCTGTGCCATCTGTCAGTATTAGGTCGCGTTCACACCGGCGGCGGCAGCAGCGCCCCCTACCCGCAAGTTATGGCCGTCCGCCAATCTTGGCAAGCGTTCGGCTTAGCGGAATTTAAATATTTCCACACTGTAGTTACCCTAAGTGGTCGGAATATTAGGTTACATTTGTGTTAATTTAATAATATACGTGCTTTATACATGATCGCCTTTTTAATGCAATTGTTGATGTAAATTAATAAAAGGATTTTTTGCCAATAATTAGTTATAAGCTGAATAAATGTTCGTTCTTTAGCGACAGCATTTACATTCTGTACTCAGGAATTTTTGGGGGTTTTTCTGGCATTGGAAGAAATATTTGTCCGGTCTACCGATTTATATTCAGGTCATAAGTTTCTAACATGCAATTCTCCTACGCGCCCAATGCTGCTGATGCTGCGTTTTCGCATAAAATATACCATAAATACCATGAAACAATACGGTAATATTAACCCGAAACTACATATCTACCTATTTGAGATGCAAAATATAGCCTCTGGTTTGTCCGATATTCGGCAATGTAATCAAAATGAATTAATATGTCAGCAAACAGAAACTTGCTCGAACAGCTTATCCCTCGGCTTTATGTATCATAATATTTATTTTAGTATAGTACTCAGAGTGCAAAGCCGGATATTTTATCATCGCCAGTCAATATAATATATTACCTCAGATTCCGGTCCAGGGATGGTAATGCATTGGATATGTTTAGAGTTTACTGGCTGATTTCGTTTTTGTGCTGATCGGAAAGTAAAGGGAAAACCAAGGATTTTACCTTCCAACAGTGAATAATATATACTGCGTGGGGTTCAGTAAGGATTCTTTCACGCTAGTTATGTACCTACCTATTGGAGCGGTATCATGCCATTTCAAAGCTTTTTAAAGCTAATCCATGTTGACTTGTTAAGGTAAGAACTATCCTGCTTAATCTTACTGTTATTATAAATGCGAAAGTTTGGATGTATGGATGGATGTTTGTTACTCAATCAAGCCAGAACGGCTAAACGGATCTGGATGAAATTTGGCACAGACATAGGTTATAGTTTAGAATAGCACATATTCTTTTTTTTATCCCGGAAAAAAGTACGGTTCCCGTGGGATAACTTCCGACATACACGCGAAGCCGCTGGCAAAAGCTGATAATATCATAAATATGAAAGTTTGGATGTTTCTTATTCAATCACACAAAAATGGCTGTACGGATTTGGATGAAATTTGACATACCGATATATTATAACCTGGATTATTACATACATAGATTATTTTTCGACAACCAATAGCTAATGTAAAATATTGTATGCTATAAATGATGATATTTTTATAACTTTTCAATGCTCTTGCCAACGACTGTTCCAATGAAATAGTAAGTAGTAACACTGAACACACAGAGACATTTACTAGAATGTACTTACGAGAATCACAATGCAGTGAAACCTTCTCCAGATTTTAATCTCGTAGATGGCTTACCTGTACTCTGCGGTTAGTTCAATTCTCTTTCATCCTTCACCGTTAGTAGCGCAAGCTGTTGCATCACAAATAACTTGCGGTATAATAATGGAATATTTTAACAAAGTTATTTATTGCTTTTGAAATTGGAAAATATGAAAACAGGCCGCAATTTATATTTTATGTCAAACGAAAAATATATGTAATGGAATGTTGTCCAATATAACCTTGATAAGTCGTTGAAAACTCAGCCATGTTTATGACTCTATTGTGATGGCAAACGACGGTATAAATAATACAAAGACTGGATGCATTTATATTTGTAATAATAACAAGAGATATTTGTAATCACCTCTTGAGTTAAAACATTATGGTTATTAAGTATTTCCAAGAACAAAATATGCCAAGTTTTATAAAAACAGCCTGAGAAGTTACCATGAAAGCGTTCAAAAGTATATCGAAAATACCTCTCTTACTTGCAGTTTTGCGTAATTTACAAGAATACAATCAAAGCCTGGTGGGCACTATAAAGTTACGAGGTAAGCCTGAGCACTAACCCGCCCCTGTAACCGACGTGTAAGGGCCGTC
The DNA here is from genome assembly GCA_905163495.3 of Cosmia trapezina. Classification (NCBI taxonomy): domain Eukaryota; kingdom Metazoa; phylum Arthropoda; class Insecta; order Lepidoptera; family Noctuidae; genus Cosmia; species Cosmia trapezina. The sequence continues at coordinate 12,853,154 of LR991030.1, forward strand.
ATTCACCTGTCACCTTTGCTTCCAAGGCCGGCTAAGTCAATTTGGCCGTGTCTCCCCACACAAGCAACACGTGGGCAACACACGTATGGCGAAACTGGGGAAATGAACAGCGAAGGGACTGAGTAGTTAACACGGAAACGGGAAACGTACGCGTTGAAATGTGAAGCCGTACACGCGAGGTGAAGCGTGAGTCCGGCGATTTACGCCACGAGACACTCGACAATACGATACAATAGTGTGTATACAACTCTAAGTGGCTTCCGGTGAAGAACCACCCTTCCCTGCTTTGTATCTTATATCACATAGTATACTGGGATGAACCGATTACTTCAAGTACCTGTGCACTAACAAGCACACAGGCATTACAAATCATTGTTAAAGCGTTACGTTTGGTTAGACGTGTTGATTTTGGCACTATTATCTTCCAGTTGTTATGAGCTCCGAGTTGCAGAAGTGGACTATATAGTAGACTAATATGACATTATAACTTGGATGTTCCGGAATGGTGACCGCAGTAGGTATTCGATCCACTCTGGTGAGGGATGTGTAGTAATAAGTAAGTGATAACCGCAAGGTCGGCTCTGCTAATGTGCTCGATGAATATGTATCGAGACGTTAATGCTCGACGAAACGCTCAACTGTTCCCCTACCACGGCGTCCACGGTGACAACCAGCTTGCATACAGTTTTGCATTAAATTGGTTTAGATGTGCTCGAATACCTGTCCTGTGTAGCTAGACAATTTACTTAAAGACAACGTAAAATGTTCAGGTTTATCAGTGTTGGCGTCTGAACGGGCATTTCTGTTTGAATTTTTAAGCTGTAAGCTATAAGGTGGAATTCCAGCTCGTTGCCGCTTTACAGATACAAACTATGTTGGTCCTTTACTTTGTCACTATGCTTCGGAAGTACCAAGGCGTGTGACACGTTTTGAGTCCTCTTAGCTTGTGCGTTATAATTTTATTTTGCTACCCCCGATCTCCTCTGATGGTAGTATATTTGGAGTAATACTTGTTGAAAGTTAAACTTGAGGATAAACCAAGAATATCCAGTTCAGTGTCCTATGTTTTGTTCTGACGCCAAAAATGTTCTATGTCGTCGCGTTGTCTCTTTCAATCCGATGAATTGGCATTCTGTAGTTTTATAGTAGGTTTTATATGAGAATCGACTTTACTATAGAAGGTCACAATTCTTTTAGATCAAGTTATTGTAAACAAAATAATTGTGAACTGTAAACACCTACAGTTTGATGGCAAATAACAAGTTTTCGCGGAAAACTGTATAAAATAATTAAGTGTCTTCTTCCAACTTCGAAAATAAAGTAAGAAAATGCTCTTGCTCCGCTCCACGGGCTTATTTGTAGCTCGCTAGTCGAAGAACAGCTTACTTGCGAACAAATAATGAACTTATTTCTACCTCTAATTTACTAAAGAGACAATTTTATAATGGAAATATACGAACAGAACCATTACAATATTTTTTCTGTTTTTCTTTCCTATTCAAAAATTTAAATTACTTTGATCTTGTATGAAAAATTTATTAACACATTAACTTAATTTGACATTTAAAATCAAATTTATAAGTAGCGGATACTTTCAAATTTTATTTGAACAAAACACAATGTCCGTTGTGAACATTGTGTTTCGTTGAACATTTTTTTTTGAAACACAAATGGCGAAGTTATTATGACGACAATACTAGGCAACTTTTCCTCTTTTTATGCAGCTAAGTCTCATATTATTATTTACGAGTATATCAATTACATGAATATTATGCGGTGGGGCATAGCGTCGCTAAAACAAACATCGACGAACATTCACATTCACGTTTTCCTTTCCACGTTTAACAGTAAAACTCCTGTGGGAAATTTTTCAGTGTAAACAATAAGCTCGTGTTTTATTTCGGGCAAGATTCCGGCACTTCGTTGTTGAGGCAATGCATGTTTATATAAAAATAATGAGAACATTTTGGTACCTGGTTGGCTAACTTCTGAGTATCTAGGCACACATTAAGATTGGGTACACTTGGTTTTTAATCCCTATCACGTTTCCCATTTTTGTAGTCGCAAGTATAAATGTATCGCAGCCAAGCGATTTAAACATTCTCGCATGAATATATATATATACAAACCAACAACCAGGTTTGTATATATTTATTTTCAAATAAAAACCACTTTTGTAGATTGACTATCCGTGCTGTCTGAATGCTCGCTACTCGTGAACATCCGAATTTTATATCTAGAGTAAAGTTTACAGCACCTTGAGACCTTTTAGAAATATTCACATACGACTGAGAAAGGGCGGACTTACGACCGAGCCACGCCACGTAATTCCGTTTTTGCCTTTCGGCGTGAATATCTAATTAAGCATGTACCTACCTATTCACATACTCGTGTACATCACGTACTTGCATGGCGTTCATCCAGAGATTAATGTTAATGCGGTACAGTGTGCACCTCCTGTGTGTATTGTATCGCTGTACTCGTGTAATGTGGCAGCCGGACCTAGTAGACACGTTACTGACCGTGAGACGAGAACAATTAATGCTAATTGGACTTTGACCACCCGCTGTTCATTAGACTATCATTCATAATAAACAATGAGTCCAACCTTCTTACAATGCGACCCCAATGTACTAAGGAAAATAAACGAAATAATTACAACAATGGAGTATTGTGAGCCATAGATTAATTTTGAAATCGTTTGGGGGAATCACAATGTAGACAACGATTTGTTTTGAACGCAGTATTGTGTAAAATTTTGCGCAAAATATCCGGCTGCTACGCTTGTCAGTTTTGTTTGATAAAACAAAGTTAAAATTTAATATCGATCAAAAAGGCCTTTTTATCAAACATGATATAGTTGCCGTTGCAATTGGGTCTCACGCTTGGCGTGATGACGATCATAGTCAATTCTCACAAGAAAGGATACAATGCACTGGAATAAGAACTGTCCTTTACATTTTGTAATTCTGTCATAGAGTCGTGAACCATAACCGTTATCATAGCCAGCAGTTATGGTGCCGACTGTACTAAATGGTCGTCAGCTTAGCGTAAGGATTCCATTTTGGAAGGCTCGTAAATCCGGCCAGTGCCGAATTTATATTCCTGGCTTCATGCACATATTCAATTCTACGATACTCGGTCCGTACCGATCGACATCTGAATAATCACATGTCAGAGTAAATTGGCGGCACGCCGGACGCAAAGGGTAATCCTCGGGTTTTGGCATATATAACAACCGGCACAATTAGTATTCATTACGAAATTATATTTATCATTTTATGAACGTTCCGAGCTTTTTCGATGACAAAAAACACGCGTTTTACCGAAGTGGCGAAAGATATGGAAATGGGTCGACCAAATTTATTCGGGGATCATAATTGTTGAAAGATTTCGAGTATAGCCTGGGTTGTACCCAATGTGCCTTTAAACATGACATGCAACCTAATACATTTTTGTGTACAAAATGTATTAGGTTGCACCCAACCTAATATATTTTTAAATTTACAATAAGATTGTGAGAAAACGGTTAGTAATTTGACAATGTAAAATAAAGGCAAAAATATTATAATGTTTGCACTATTTGTAGTCAGAGTAGCAGCTTATGTAAAGTTCTTAATTAAGACACATACATAAACTCACACCTTCTTAACATGGGGACAGGCAGAAACTTCAGAACGCCAACTGCTACGATCCTTAAATATTCCACCTCATCATCATCACCTTCATCTTTAACTAAGATACACGCACGATAAACTAACAATTAAAAACGACTCCTAAACTCATAACTGCCTTTTTGCCCCGCTGTCGTCACGCAATTAGCAGCTATGCAAAAGGTCCGGTTTTTCTGTTAAAACAAAGAAATGTGCAAACAAAGTTTCGCAGTTCTTTACCTACATCATTACAGGGTGCAAAACTCTTCATTTGTTGTTCTTTTTTTTTTGTCACGCTTTCATTTATTTAGCCGGTGGCCAATTAAATATACAGGAGACGGCGTGAAGTTATTTTTTCATCAGTCAAAGGGTCAGGGGTGCGGCTACCCAGAGAAGATAAGGCTAGAAATGAGTCATTTACTACTGTTACAATATTAACCAGAATTATTATGAAACATCTTAATAAAGTTAATTTATGACATGCTGAAATTTTAATAAAGACTTAATTAAATTAGAATGGGGGTTCGGCAGGACGTCAGAAAAGTTCTTAGTGTACACCGAAATTGCATTGCTTTTTTATGTTCGTTGTTTGGGAGCTCGTGGCTAAGTAATAACAGCCGCACGGGTCGATCCGTCAGGTTAAGCTACGCTTGCCGGGGTGGTCAATGGATGGGTGACCATCTTTACATAGCGAGATTCCTCCGTGCCTCGGAAAGCACGTTAAGCCGTTGCTCCCGGCTGTCATTCGCGGATCTTTGACAGTCGTTACGGGTCGTCAGAAGCCCGAAAGTCTGACAACCAGTCTTACCAAGGGGTATCGTATTACCCATTAACTGGGTTGTGGAGGTCAGATAGGCAGTCGCTCCACGTAAAATACTGGTGTTCAGCTGCATCCGGTTAGACTGGAAGCCGACCCCAACATAGTTGGGAAAAGGCTAGGCAGATAGATATACATGTTTGGTACAAGCCAAGCCATTCATAAATACTTAATTTACTGTTACAAATCATGGCTTGAAGACGTAAGCAAACTTAAAATAATAGACAAATGCAAAAAAAAAACACGAAACCTATTCAGTTCTAAGTCACTGATTCGTTTCATGTTACATACATGAGGTTTGAAATTAATAACTACTAATCTTTCTTAGTAGATTTAACTTGGGCAGCAATAAAATCGCATTTGTAAAAAGCAAGCAAAACCTAGACACATTTCTCTCCAAGTCGTGGAAGTGGGCGTGAACTCGTGACGCTCGCAAGCTCTCTTAGCTCACTGGCTGCGACGGTGCCAATAACTCAAGGAGATAAGCATTTTAAGAAATTTCATAAATTCCGAGGATTTGATTTTTTTTACTTTATCTTTTCCGTTTGCCATCGATTGCGGGCTTAACGTTTTGTTCTTATTCTTCTGGATTGTGTTATTAGAAAATTTATGGATTCACTGGCAGATTTTTCCTTAGTAAGTAGGTACCTATACATATACCCTGTAGTATTATATGCTGTGCCTTTAACAAAATAGGAAGGTATATAATAGGTAACTGAAAATACATTAGCAGAACATTGAACAGTGGATAATGTATAAATGATGACGGATAAAGCTATCTACTCTACAACATCATTGCTTGTCTACGTTCCGACATTTTCCCGGCAATAGCGTGGTTCGATCTGCATAAATTAAACTTGCGCTCTTTAGCAAGTGCACTACGAGGTAATTCACTCATTTTCTAATATGAATGACGCAAAATATATGTAAGTAATTAAATATCATTTAAAAAAAATACAATTCAATTGAGAACCTCCTCCTTTTTTGAAGTCAGTAAAAATGGTCTAGTGGTGGCAAGCGCTACTGCTGAGCATGAGGTCCTGGGTTCAATTCCCAGGTCGGGCAAAGTTGGGTTTTCCTATCAAGAATTACTGAGTAGTAGCCCCGAGTCTGGATTTGTGCCCGGTTGACGGCAATAGGCTGGCCCCGAAATCGGGGTTTCACATAACTGACGAAATGTGGGTGTACAGAGGTACACCTTTGCCCAACCCTTCGGGTGAACAAGGCGTGATGCTATTTATATGTATGTACTTATATCATAAAATACGACGTTCGAAACACAGAAACCATATTTTCCAATATAATCAGGGTACACACGTATTTCACTGCTACCCACCTGATTTAATCCCTTAATCGCATCTTACGACACCCACGAGACAAGATGGGTGGTCTGATCTTGGCCGGGACATACGGGGACTGACGACATTATTATATTCCGTACGAAAATGTTACAGCAATTCTTAGTTCTTTGTTATGGAAACCTCGGAGCTTAATTTAACTCGGTAAGTGTCAATTTCAACGTACTTACTCGTATCTATAGATAAGCTCGTCTCAGGATGCGGTAAGTGCTCCAATGAGTGGTTCAATTTATCACAGTGTCACCGCAGTCTGCTAGCTACGTACACAGCACCCACTCACACATTGTGCAGAGCGATGCAGCCATGCAGCGACACTGAATATAATTGATCTCGGATTCTCGGTGCACAGTCAGGAATTCAGGATTATAACAAATACACACTGAGAGTTTTAACAACGTCATTACTCGTACCTACTCGTACAGCTTCAAAATGCGAATAGGACATTGATTTATTATCTAAACAGTTTTTTCCCGTGTTTGAATCAATACATGTATAAATTAATTTTAATTAAGTTTATATTATTTATTTCAATTTAATTTAAATTTATATTCAATGGTATTGTATTTCAATGTATTTATTTTCAATTATTTATTTTATTTTCAATGTTAATATCTACATTAATTTGAGCTCCTCTTTACTAGATAATAAAGAGTTAAGTAGTAGATAGTGTTTTACTAATAAAATTATGGACATTGAATAGTCTGAAATAAACGAACTTTATTTTTTTTTAATAAATATTCCGTTTGAAAACTTAACAGCGTTCACAGTTATTCAGCCATGAATCATTGGGTACATTAATCAACGGTTGACGGAATCATAATGAGTCCACTTCCTTTCACGTCATTATGAGAATTAACTGAAAGAAAACAAGTTACTCTGGCGCCTCGATAACGAGAAGACTGGCAGGCTATTACGATACAGTTATAATAGGTATATGTATATTGAAACACTACCTACGTACCCTATAAACTTATGTATAGGTAGGTATGCAGCAAAGTTGATGTAGGAACATTGTTTGGTTTAGAGTCCTTGGAGAATTTTCCATCCTGAAAGGAAAAAGGGTACGGCGATACATCACATTTAAATACATGTTGACTTTTTAATGGTCTTGCAAACGGTATCTTCTGAGTCTCCAAAGGAACTTTATTGAATTTATGATTAAAGAGAATGATAAATTATATACTTACGCATTTGACTCAGTACCGCAATGTTAGTTTATTAGTGTGTTTTAAATCTTATATAGAAATATTTTGGTATAAAAACATAGTAGGTACAGCTAAATCTCTATATCTTTTCTTAATAGGTATATAAAAAGAAAATTCCTAACTGACTGACTGGCTGACTGATTGACTCATCATCGCCCAACCCAAGCCATTGGACCTATAAAGCTGAAATTTTGCACAGAGGTTCCCTTTATAATGTAGACAAGGAATAAGGAAGGATTTTTGTTCCCGTGGGATATTTTCCGACATCAACGCGGGCGAAGCCGCGCGGGAAGTGCTAGGTTAATTATGTAGGTATGAGCTTTGTAGCCCGTACATTCAACGGACTACACAGTCTACATCTGCATATATGAGATGAATACCTACGTTTACATTTTTCCCACTGTAAACCACTAATTCGCTGACCAGACGTCGTAGTGTAAACGAACGAGTGGCCTCCCTAATTGCTCTCTTGAATGTGATGGAGAAGTCTTATAGTCACTCGTTGTCTGTACTTACTCGTACACACGTCTGTGTATATGCGGGGACTTTCACAAATGTACTTAATGTAACGGCTGGGTAACTCGCGACTCGGGCTCAGGGTAATTATATCAGCTGTGCACAAAGTGTTCATTAGCACCTCTGCTTACTAGATTTTACAGTTGAATACCAAATGATGTTTACGTTACGACGTAATGACGCTTATGCCATTAACAGAATTGTGTGAGAGCGAAACGTCTCCTTTGTGAGTATCACGTCGATAATGTTATTCGCTGTGTTGATTTTGATACTTTTGCGAACTGTTTGATACCGACAGTTAGTTCCATTTTTTTTCTGACAGATAACCAAATAAGATACATACCCCAACGACCCTAACCGATTTCCTATTTCACAGTAATCACAATAATTAAACAAATGATCTTCTTTCTCTCGATCACCAAAAACAATAATATATCATGTGTTTGTGGCGGAATCTATGGGAACATATAAAACGTTAAAAAAGCGCAAACGTCGAGACTTGTCTCCACCATATATACCATATTTGCAGTTTCGAAACGGATATTAGGACAGGTTATGATGACCAACTTCCGGACTGACGTCATGTCCGAGCCCTCGCATCCTTTATGCTTTCTGAAATGAATGGCAAAAATATGGGGCTTTTTAGAGAGTAAAAAATGGATTATTTACTTAATCGCGTGTCGCGCCTGTTTGATGGAGTCTTAGCTAAATTCTAATGTACTTATAAAACCTGTAAGTCTGTAAGTAATTGCTCAACTATTATTAAGTCAACAGAATATTTAAACCTACTCCTGTTTCTTCTTATAGGTACGGTCAGCAACATAATTCGATTAACACTGCTACTTTTACACATCATGTAAATTAATACAAAATGATTTGACTATCTCCTTTTTACCTAAGAGTATAGTAGATCTTTAAATTATTTTACTTCTGTTCCGATTTTAATTAAGTATCTTGCTCAATAATTAAGATTTAAAAAACTGAAGTGGTCATCGACTTTTGTTGCTGACTGTACCATAAATTGGAACGTTTTGTCCCCAAGTTTAGGATATATTGCAAGTTAGGGATCGAGACAAAATCGGGTTATTAGATTGATATGAAAACTTTGACGTAGATAACTGGGCTTGGATACTGGCGAAGGCCGCATAAGTTACACACCTATGTAAATTATTCAAGCGGACGCAAACTACCTACGCTTTACTCGTTTTTCAACTTAGATAACTACAATGTACGTTTACGTATAGTTATTTAAAGTTCAAAGCCACGAATCACAAGTAGTTAGCCGGCGTTTGAAGTAGTTGTTAGTTTACGAACAGCCGGTGACGTCGCATGACGCGCGAACACGATGCTAATTAGTAGCAGCAACAAGACGGATAACATTATACATAGTAATACACAATCTAATCAAACGATATTTACTTATTCATACACAGAAATAAGACTGGTACGGAAAATTAGCGTTAAGTAGGTACTCGTATTTGTGTAGGTAGATATGTATTCTGAGTATTTTCATTTAAACATATTTCAGCTAAGTCATCTGATTGATAGAGATGTCGTGGGAGGCAAAATTAGACCATTTTTGTTGGCAGGTTTCTTAACAATATATCTTCACGGAATAATTAATTATCAACTGTAAAAATAATGCTGCTAAATAAGTGTATGGTCTTAAAATAACGTGGTACTCACATCTTTCAATATTAAGCATACAAACTTACATTTGCAGTTGAAATGTATGGGAGAAGATGTTTTTCAATTGAAGTTGAAAAACATGTTCTCGTTGTTAAGTTTTTTCTTGGGTTAAATTCATCCCAACTACGGAACCCTTCATTGTGCGTGGTCGGACACGCACTTGTCCGGTTTTTTATTTAACACATCTACCAATTCATACAGCCAAAGTCAGCCATACGTAATTTAAACACCCACCGACCGTAATAATTATTGTAAGTGCACTCAATATAACACTTCATTTTTGGCAGCTAAACTATGAGAAAAATGCTCCGTCGCTCCGCAAATGCACTACGAGATAGCTGCTCTATAGTATTTTAAGTCAATTTCTGCAGCACGAAAACTTTATTAATTACATGAACTAAATGTGGTGGATTATAACGACCAACTTTGACCGCAAATTATATTTCGGAGACAAACTATTTCCACATTAAGTATTAACACTGAGCCGCGTGTTTAATTAAATTTCCTTTTCTACACGTTCCGGTGTTGCTAATTAAAAGGTTACATTCGCTAGCTATCTGGGTAAAGACGAGTATTTGTGGTCATTACCTAGGTAGCCCCATCTTATTTTAAGTTGACATTTTTATAGCGTTTAAAAAGTGATAGGTACGATATGCAGAAGAACATTGGGTAACTACCTACAGCTAAGATGACTTATAAGTACAAAACAGATAGAGTAATCTAGCTAGATAAAGGCTATCCATTATTGCATTCCATAATAGTATGTAACAAAAGCAAGAGAAAGAAGAACGAGAGATATAATTCACAAAGATGACGCCGGTAAGGTTCTGTTCCAAAATGACGAAATAAAAGAACGATGGAAGGTTTATTTTGATACCACAAACCAGTTTGGGTTTATGCCAGGTCGAGGAACAGTGGACGCCACTTTTGCACTCCACCAATTGTGAGAGAAGTACAGACACGAGAACTTGCACATGGTGTTCATTGATTTGGAGAAAGCGTATGATAGGGGTACCTTGATATGTCTTGTGGTGGGCCAGATAAAGTTTTGCCCGGGAAGTATGTAGAGTTAATACGTGCTATGTACAGCCAATCTTGCACCTACGTCCGCTGAAAGCAACACCGAGTTCAGTGTGGCTGTAGGCTTGCACCAAGAGTCGGCTTTAAGTCCTGCTGATTATGGACGCTCTAATGTCGGACATACAGGAAGAGGTATCCTGGTGCATGCTATTTGCCGACGACATTGTTCTTGTCGGTGAAGATGGACCTGGGGATCCAGAGCAGATTGGAGAAATGGCAACGGAAGCTGGAGAATGTTGGCTTGAAAATCAGCAGAAACAAAACTGTTCTGTGATTTCAGCGGTCTCCCCAGTTCTGGGGCCATAGCGCTTGATGGCGCACTTCTCCCGGTCTGCTCCAACTTCCGGTATCTCGGTTCACTTGTGCAAAGCGATGGTGCCGTAGATCGGACTGTTAAGCACATAATTATCACTGGATGGATGAAATGGCGGCAGGTTACGGGAAGAATCTGTGACTCACGCATTCCCCTTAAACTTAAGGGGAAGATTTATAAAACAATGGTTAGATCTGCTGTCTTGTATGGATCAGAATGCTGGGCCACAAAAGAAATGAATGAAAGGCAATTGCATGCAGCTGAGATGAGAATGCTAAGAGGGATGTGTGATGTTACGCGAATGGATAGGAAAATGCAGTCAGGAATGTTTTGAGTATGAATGTGGATGTATAAATATACGAGTATGGGAAGACCAAAGAAAAAATTAATGGACTGTGTGAAAGATGATATGGCTAGAAAGGGAGTCAATACCGAGATGACGACTAATACAGAAGTATGGAAAAAAGACGTGTTCCGCCGACCACAAATAAATTGAGATAAGGGCAGGAGAATAATGATAATCATAGTATGTAACACGAAGTTTTCACAGATCGAATCCTAGCGCGCAAATGAAATATTTAAATCACATAGTACGTATTCGGTAGATAAATACATAGCTAATTGCAACATCACGCAGGCTGCTGGTTTTTATGATATTATTTTTAAAAACTTCTACTTAGAGTAGCCGTAGCTTGGGCTTTATTAACCTTTGGTATTCCTTCAAAATTATTCTCTCAACTTATGTATAGTTAAAGTAAACTGGAAGAGCTGGACCACCTGATACAAGCAAATCTTTGCTTAAAAGGTGCCTCCAAACTTAAAGCTATATAAATTACAAAGTTGACGAAATAAGCATTTTGTTTTTTTATTAAATACCGAATTCGAGTGAGAGCAAGGAATAAAGGAGGCTTGTGCTGCAACAGTACATTCCCATCATAGATCAGCATTCGAGCACCATGAGAGATAATTTTACCTACATACGAATGCATCGCAGACATTACACGCCAGCATCATGTTTGAATTTCAGACAGTGGGCTGGCACCGAGCTTATTTCTATATTTCCAACATTTCGCTGTTCTTGGCATTTCCGGACAGAGAAAAACAGAACAAACAAAATTTATTCACGCTACTCAACTACCAGCGAATACAGTACAGATTCTATAGTGTTTTTTGGGTCGAATAATGTTATTCGTTTTCTCTACGTAGCCTGACAAACAAAACGATTATATGATTATTGTGGAGAAACTGCTTTGTGGTAACTTTTGTTTTTACTTGTCTCCGAGTAGTAGGAAGGTAGGTACGACGATGTCAGCAGAAAAGAACAAACGAAAAACTTATAGCTGCCTCTTACCTTACTTATTATAGTATAAGTAATCGTAATAACATCATTATTAAAAAGTTTTATAATTGCTCACTAAATTACTGATTGAGAAACAGTTTGATGGAGAGGCTAGGATTGCTATTGTCAGCTGTTTTGGCGAACTAATATTTTCCATAAAAGTTTCCGTAAGTAGCAAATCAAGACAAGAGAATGACCTAACTGGCTCATATTTTCACCGTTTCTTCAAGGTTTCTTCCTTTATAATTTAGCGTAGGAAAATACTAGTTTTATCGACAGTCGACTTGGCATCGCTGCAGAGATTCCAAAACAAACTAGATTTCGATAGAGTCAAAAGCTTTCTCATAGTCCGCAAAGTCAAGACATAGGGGCCGATTACACATTCGGACTTCTGCATAATTTGTCGCACTGTGCGGTTGTGGTCTATGGTGCTGTATCCTCCTCGAAACTCGGGCTGCTCTGGTGGCTGAAACTCGTCGAGTCTTCGCGCTAGACGATTCGAAACGACTCTTGAAAAAACTTATGTAAATACGTGGCTAAGGAGCGAAATGGGTCTATAATTCTTACACCCTTTTTAAAGAAAAGAACGACCACGCTTCTTCGCCCCGCTTCTGGAGTACTCTCAGAGAACAGGACAGAGTTGAAGAGCTCCCGAAGCTGACAGGACTTCCTCCCGCTTTCAGGAGCTCGATCGTAATGCCATCCTCACCAGGAGCTTTTCCATTTTTAAGCTGTCTCAGAGCCGCCTTGATTTCGTCTTGGCTGGCAGGTCTTCCGTGAAATGGCGGGTTAAGGTGGCTCTGGAATCCTCATTTTCGGGATCAGGTCGAGATGCATGCGATGCGTACAATTGGCTGTAGAAGTTTTCGACTTCCGAAAGGATCTCCGACTTCGAAACGACGATATCCCTACTACACTGCTGTACTAAAACCGAAAAGTAGTTGAAATTTTTCGATTGAAAAAAAAACCAAAGTAGCAACCGTATCTTTTCTGTTTTATATAACGACTCGTAAACAGTTCCTCAATGTGCAGTAAAATTTACTTTAAATCGAAGGTAACTATTTAAATATGTTAAGAACTTTAAAAATTTATTTAAGCATAGCATTTTGTCATAAATCTACATTTAAACACGCTTCGTTTCGTTTTTCGCGCGGCGTGAGTCATCTATCTCGTCAATCTAGACTGACTTATCGCTATTTCACTTACACACCGAGCTAAACCACGCTTCGATACATCCTCTTAACGTCATGTTGGTATATGCACCCACCAGATATCAAGTAGAACGTCGTGTGTTGCAAAATCAAGTCTATTTCTTTTGACGTCTATCGATCGAACGTTATGAAAACAGTAATTTACAGTAAATTGCATTTTGCACAAGCCTAAAATTAATTTATTAGCAAACAATTAATATGGATGTAATCGTAAGATGAATGTAAAATAAATGATTTATTTATTTAGCACTGTCAAGCAAGGAAAGATAACAGGGTAGGTTGTACTCACCTTGCTCTAAGAGCACGTCTCACAAAAACAAAACAACACCAAATTGGTCAGCGAAATGCGGGTTCTATCATATTTCCAAAAATACGGAAGGTAAAATACATTGGCCTAAGCGGATTCAGAGTACCTACGTGCAATACGTAGGTAGGTATTCGGACCTTATGTGAAGTCAAAATACCTAGCTAGTTATTTCTTTTCCACAAAAAGATTAGCATTATGTTTTGCAAATAGGAAGATTCCTCCGGTGGTTCGACGAGCTTCGTTTGAAGGGATTGCTTACAAGGCTCGCTTCACAAATAGGCCTCGGTTAAGCCGAGATTAACTTTCTAAATCATTCTTTTGCATAAATATTACCGAAAATATTCACAACAAAATGTAGCATTTTAAAGTCAAACTTAAGTTTATTTTCTGATATGCGGATTATACAGGGCTATTTTGAAATGACTAGCTAAATTTTCAAAGGGTGTTCTACCCATGAATATGAACAACTTTCACTATGGGACCAACTTTGAAATCGCAAAAAAAATATCAGCTGTTTCATACATTTTGATCGAGTAGGTATTGAACTTTTGTAGGAAACCGCTGGTTTTTTTTTCGTGATTTTAAAGTTGGTCCCATAGTGAAAGTTGTTCATATTCATGGGTAGAACACCCTGTGAAAATTTAGCTAGTCATTTCAAAATAGCCCTGTATATACAAGGTGTAAAATAAATAACCCACAACCTCTTAAGGGGTCATTGTACTCATCATTATGAACAACTTTTACTATGAGACCAAACCTGAAATCGCGAAAAAAAAATCAGCTGTTCAGTACATTTTGACGAATTATGCGAACATAAATGTATTGAACAGCTGATTTTTTTTTTCGCGGTTCCGCGAAAATTTTTTTTTGTAATGTGTTTGTTTTTCGATGTCGAGTATGTGGACGAAGTTCTTGCACTTGATTTTTTTACACCTAATATAGCTTCACTTAAGCCACTTTTTACATAGGAATAACATTAATTTAAAAATGTACTATACATATATAGGTTATACGTAACGTACACGTTATAAATGCTTAAAAAAAATAAAATAAAAAGCCTTATATTTCGTTGCAGATTACAAAAGAAAAAAATTAAATTGTATGTTAGTATTATAGATTTTTGTTAGTAATTAAGTTTCGTTCTTAAATTTAGTTGTTAGTTGATTTTTAAATAATTTTTAATTAATTCTATGTTAAATATCGAAAGTATTATTTAATTATCTGCAAGAACCCCTTTATAGGTAAAGGCCTCCTCCAAAGCTAGCCAGTCCTCTCTAGATTGGGCTACTTGAATCCATTTCAGGCCGGCTATTTTTTTGAGCTCATCTTCCCAAACAGCTACAGGTCTACCTCTACTTCTTTTGCCTTGTGGACCTGCCCATGTGGTCACCCTTGTGGTCCATCTCTGGTCTCGTAGACGCGCCACATGTCCAGCCCACTTCCATTTTAATGATTGGGCGTGTACCAATCCATCCCTTGCCTTGGTGATGCGCCTTATTTTTGTGTGTCTTATTTTTTGTATTTTTTTAATATTCATCATACTGCGCTCTATTCCTCGTTGGCATGAAATTATTTTATCCTTTGTCTTTTTGTTGAACTTCCACGTTTGGCAAGCATACGTTAGGCATGGTATAAGGCATGAGTTTAGTACCTTAGTTTTAATTTTAATTGGCATGCTGCTTTTGAATATGTCAAGTTATCAATTTTAAACACATTTTATAAGAAAAAAATTAAAAAAAGATGGACATGGATATCTCCTGATAAAAAATACAAAAACGAAATCGACCTCATTCTATCAAACCGTCCCCATATATTTCAAAATATAGAAGTACTCAATATTAACTACCCTTCGGACCACAGGCTAGTTAGAGCAACGATCACACATACACAATCAAAGAAAAGTCGAACAAAATACAATAACCATCAAAAGAAAACAATAACTAACGAAGATGATATTTCTAAATTCAATGAGTACATAAGTAAGATACTGAACTCACAGTTAAATAAATCAGTCCAAAACTATTACGAAAACATTATAAAAGCCATAACCAGAAGCCTGCGAGCGATCCAAAACGAAAACAAAGAACAAAAATCCCATAAAATTCTGTCAGAGCGCACACTACAGCTAATGAAGAGACGAAAGGAACTTCAGAAGACTAAAAACAAATCCAGATCAATGAAAAATGAGATCTCTGCCCTTTACAAGCTCATAAGTAAGTATATAAAGAAGGATTACACAAATCACAGGTACAATACTATCGAAAAACACATCAATCAAACGGGAGGCACAAGGAAAGCTTACAAAGAGCTGACAACGAATAAAACATGGATCGAAGGATTGAAACAGGGCGAAAAAATACTCAACAACCGTATCGACATCATCACCGTAGCAACACACTTTTATAAGAATCTATATAGCATTAGAGAAATGACTGGTACGGATAGTAGAGATCAATTCCCAAGCTACAACGACAGCAATTCACCTATACCTCAGATTTAAATAAGCGAAGTAATAAGAGCAATAAAAGCCCTAAAGTCAGAGAAAAGTCCAGGTTCTGACGGCATCACAAATGAAATACTAAAAACTGGTTCAACAACTCTTACCGCCCACCTGACTGAACTGTTTAACCTCATTATTGAAACTGGAGAGACACCCACCCAATGGTCTGAATCCGACATTATTCTTATTTACAAAAAAGGCGACCCAAATGACATAGGGAACTACAGACCAATAAACCTGCTACCTACCATCTACAAGCTCTTCTCCTCAATAGTAAATAAGAGAATAAACTCTACACTAGAAACGCGTCAACCTATCGAGCAAGCGGGATTTAGAAAAGGATACTCAACGATTGATCACATACACACTATAGAACTTCTCATTGAAAAATACCGAGAGAAAAATAGACCACTCTACATTACATTTATTGATTACCAAAAAGCATTTGACTGCGTATCACATAAAAGCATATGGGAAGCTCTAATAACACAAGGGGTAGAAAAAGAATACATTTGTGTACTCAAGAGTATATACAATAACAGTAAGAGTAGAGTGAAACTAGAGGCAGCTGGGCCTTGGTTTCCGGTCAAAAGAGGAGTAAGACAAGGCGACCCTCTCTCACCACTGCTGTTTATAGCAACACTTGAGTCGATTATCAGCCGACTCAATTGGAAAGGTCGGGGTATTAAGATCAAAGAAGCCTACCTAAGCCACCTAAGATTTGCAGACGACTTGGTTCTCTTATCAGAAACAGGACCAGAAATTCAGTACATGATAGAGTCACTCAATGACGCCAGTAAATTGGTAGGCTTGGAAATGAACCTATCCAAAACAATGTTGATGACTAACAGCACAAAGAGGATGCTATATGTTGGTGGCGAGCCTCTCAAGTATACAGACAACTACATATACCTAGGCAAACAAATTAGCTTTGACCAGAAAAGTAATGATCAAGAAGTGGAGCGCAGAACACAGCTAACGTGGAACAAATACTGGGCATTGAAGGACATATAAATGCTTAACATTTACAAATAGGTACTTTGAACGCGACCTTATTTAAAAGATAGAGACTTCATTCAAGCTGGCTGCCCGCCCACTAGGAAGAATATTGAAAAGTTTTCAATGTTGCTATAGATAATACTTAGGATAGGTAAATACATAGTATGATCCAGCCGCATGAATCTGCAGGTATCTGTTTTTTTGATAAAACTTTATTTTTATGAATGATACATAGAATTTGTTACAGCTGGGTTGCCTGGTAAAATTTAGCCACAATTGCCTTTAATTAAATATATTGTAATTAACTTTTGTTAAATAATCCTAGAATACATGTTTTTTGAGTGAATCTCATTTGAAAGAAAATAATGTAGTGAATAAGTAGAAAAAGAAAATGGTTGCCAGCTCTCAGTCTCTCAGCTCTTTTCTCCTACCTCACAAGTTATCTAGAGTGGGAGAAATTAATTCAAATGATGGCAACCTCTACTTGCGGCGGTTATTTTACAAGCAACCATAATATGTTATACGTGGTGTCCCTGGAAGTATGGATCAAATCGAATAGGGACGTGGGCAAGGTCATTTCCAAACTTTTTAACCCTGATAATGTCGATACCCTGTTTAAAGTGTAGAGAAAGAAATAAATTTTAAATTAATATTCTTAGATTTATTTTGAAAAACTCGTAAATGTAAATAATTAACAGTGGAATATGTGTTTACACCAGTTTACACCTGGCAACCCATAGATTGCGGCTTACTGAGAGCTGGCAATTAGTTTTTTTTTCATTCCCTAAATTATTTTCTTTCAAATGACGTTGGATTCACTCAAAAAACATGTAGGTGGAATTTTTACACGACTTCCCAAATAGGAGTGTTATGTTTTTTATTATTATTTTTATTTATGTAGGGTTCATGTATGTTTGTGAGTTTCTTTATTCCACCATAACTTTTAAATGCCTGAACAGATTTGGATGTATCAGGTATCGTTAGAATCCTTACATCATCCCGAGTGACACTTATAATTTTTTTTGAAAAAATTCAATATGGCAGGTATTTCAGGGTTCATGTATGTCTGTGAGTTTCTTTATTCCACCATAACTTTTAAATGCCTGAACAGATTTGGATGTATGGGGTATCGTTACATCATCCCGAGTGACACTGGCTATACTTTTTTTAAAATCAATATGGCTCCATTTTGAAATGTGAAAAAAAAAATTTTCTTCAATTATTACAAAATTTTTTCTTCAATTATTCAAACTGAAGGCCTTGAACAGCACATTCCAAACAATAATATAATTTATTGGCATAAAAGACGTCATCCACGTTTCTTACATTTTTGGTCCAAAAATTGTGCTATACACAAAAATTGTACTATATTTATTTTATTACAATTTGTCCGACTGAGCATTTCTTAGTACATAACCGAAGCTGTCAAACCCTTTCCCTTGGTTTTATTTGAGTACAAAAATCTGCCGTTTTTAGATTAAATCAAATAGCTTTAAGCCACTTTTTCGCGTTTTGATGTTTTTGTTAGGTCAAAAATAAATTATAGAAATATATTGTTGTGCAGACATATCCTGTTATCATATCCACACATCTAAAAAATACCACACAATCAATAATAAGTATTTTGCTTTCCCGGCATGTCAGAGCCAGACACATTATCATAGTTAGATCATTATCAGGACGAGAAGCATTCGCTCAGGGCCTCAAGTCTGCTATTAAAATAGTGTCAGAATGGTCTATCATTGATTTCATAATTGTTGATTTTGACAAGTTTGGTAATCTACTAATATAATGGCGTCATAATGGCGTCATTATGGCTTTCCAATGGTCAACCAATGACACTCCATTGTATGAAATTATGAATTTAGCAGATTACGAACTTTTAGCAAAATGACAATGCAGTGACAACGGGATCGTATTGGAATGTAAAAAATAGCAGACTTGGGGCCCAGTACTATTGTATAGTCAGCGTCAAAAATATCGGGACGAACACACTGTTATTGGGTGCTGTTCCCGTGTTATGTGGATAATATGGTTTATGAGCTATGCTCGACATTTGTAAGATCTCCCCCAGCATATATGGATTAGAGAATAAAATAAGTTTTATCAAAAAAACAAATACCTGCAGATTCAAGTGGCCGGATCTTAGACTATAAGTACCTAGCTACCTACTCATTACCCAGACAATACACAGTGCAGCTGTTCATCAATTATTATATTTTCCAAACCTGCTAATTCTTAATGGGAATTAAGAGAAAAAAACCGGTCAAGTGCGTGTCGGCCCACGCACAATGAAGGGTTCCGTAGTTGAAAATAATGTAAGTATCCCAAAAACAAACTTAACATTGTTGTAGAAAAACTAGAAATCCCAAAATATTTTTTTTATATGTGATAAAATTACAAATTAACAATTTTCAGACTTTTTCCTTTGTTTGTGCTGTGAGACCTTGCTTCATGCCAAATTTCATGATTCTAGGTCTACGGGAAATACCCTATAGGTTTTGATTTATTTGCAAATATCAAAATATGTCACATAAATGGCCGTATTTTTTTACTGCGTCGATTAAAAGCTTGATTTTCCTAAAGGTCCAAGAGATCATAGACTTACGTATTTGATATTTATTAATTTAAACTTTTTTTTTTAATTCTTTATTTATTTAGGGGGTTTTTTCATAAATGAATATTTCACCCCCATTATTGAAAACAAAAATTTCACTTAATATTTAACTTAAATAAACCTATAAAAACTAAGAAACAAGAAAACACTACTCTGACCTTAACTTTAAACCTACCATCACCATCCTAACCAGCATTTTGGCTGCCTCAGACAATGGTGAAGCCAAAATACTATTAAAGAAACCTACATTGTAGTACCTATTATTTCAACTTGATACCTCCACGTGTTCCTGACAAAAAGGGTCTTGACAAACTGACAGACAGACAGACAGACGGACAACGAAGTGATCCTACAAGGGTTCCGTTTTTTCCTTTTGAGGTACGGAACCCTAAAAACCATTAATTACGAGGCTTAAAAACTCTCCAACAGAATTTTGCAGACATTAAAAGACTCTAATTGCTGGCTGGAGATCCTTTGGCCTCATTCCAAAGCGATGCAGCGGTTGCTCTGTGAAAGATGAAATCAATGGAGTTATTAACAAAAAGTATGATTAAAAATAAATAACGCTTAGAAAAATGTTACGCATAGCTACAGACAGCGTAGAGTGGACTGATAATAATAGGTATTCCGTGTTTTAGAGAGAGTCTATTTGACTGAAAAGAGATACCTGACTGACTGACTGACTCATCAATGCCCAACCTAAACCCTAGAACCTAGATAGCTGAAGTTTTGCACAGAGGTTCCCTTTATAATGTAGGCAATGAATAAGCACAGCCAGCGCAGCACGCGGGCGAAGCTGCGGGCAAAAGCTAAGCATTTTAAATAAAATGTCATGATTTCCGAAATCTGGACATTTTAGAACTAATCTAACTTAGAGAGATGTAAGTAAGTTGATATTTCTTTATGGTTATAATTCAATTCAATTTATTTATTTGTGAACATAGGTTACAATATGTGTCACAGTCAAGTTATGATCTCTATGTCCTACCACTTAATTGTGTAGGTACAAATAGTAGGTGTTGATCATGTAAACACATATATAGTCGTGAACAACAACATACAACCTGACACTGACCTGCAAAATGCAAAAACCGCAAGAAAAATTTAATTTCACCTTAAATTAAAACCCTTCTACAAAGCCGAACTCAAGGTGAAAGTGTTACCACCGAGATGCTGTCAACTGTACAGACCTACTACGTTTGTCCGGCTTTATTCGCATAGAAAATGGGATTGTTGGAAAATATTTATAGTTTAAGTCCCGCCATTCTTTTACCAAGAGGTTTAAGGATTGCAACGTTACTTCCATCTATCTATCCACGCTGCGCTGTAGGTACCTAGTGTTTACCTATGTTTTTATTTTCAGTTGTTTCTCTGTGTTCTTTTTCGACGCATTTTGTATTTAGGTAACATACAGTACAGGCACATACTTACATCACATCACATCTCCAGCATTAAAATTAAGCCTAGCAAAAATTTTGAAGCTTGGGTTTTTTCAAAATCAAAAATCAAAATCAAAACTCATTTATTTAAATTAGGCTGAGAATCAATCCGCCTAGCCTTTTCCCAACTATGTTGGGGTTGGCTTCCAGTCTAACAACAACATGGAGCGACTGCCTATCTGACCTCCACAACCTAGTTCCTGGGTAATACGATACCCCTTGGTAAGACTGGTTGTCAGACTTTCGTGCTTCTGACGACCCGTAACGACTGTCAAAGATCCACGAATAACAGCCGGGACCAACAGCTTAACGTGCTTTCCGAGGCACGGAGGAATCTCGGTATGTAAAGATGGTCACCCATCCACTGACCAACCCCGGCAAACGTAGCTTAACCTGACGGATCGATCCGTGCGGCTGTTATTACTTAGCCACGAGCTCCTCTTAAAATTAGGCTGAGAATCAGTACTTTTTGAACGTTGAAATTACATAAGACAGTCCCCACAAAACGCCCACCCTT
This sequence comes from Cosmia trapezina, assembly GCA_905163495.3. NCBI lineage: Eukaryota > Metazoa > Arthropoda > Insecta > Lepidoptera > Noctuidae > Cosmia > Cosmia trapezina. The sequence continues at coordinate 12,874,714 of LR991030.1, forward strand.
CACCACTTCCTAGTGATTTTATTAAATCATATTCAATTAGTAGTCATATTCAACTCATTTCAATTATAAGTATTAGGATAGTTAAACTGAACTGCCAAAAACTCATCAATTTGTTTGCCACTATTCGGGTTCTACTCGGAACTCATGTTCAATCAAAAAGTTTTGCTGTAACTTAAATTTTGTTGACGTCGTAAGAACAGATTGGCCCAACTAATCGAGCGATTCAGTTAAGTACTATTATTGGACTTCTAAATAATTAGATGGACATCGCTGTAGGCATACTCGTAGGTACCCACACGAATGGAATGATTGAGGTATGTGATGAGATAACGCGAACGAACGCGTTAGAGGCACTATTATGTTGACGAGCTGAGAGGTCTAGAATTCCCTGACTAGGGCTGCCGAATCGGAGAGTAAAAGTGGAAAAAACAAGTGCGTATCGGACTACTCACAATGAAGGGTTCCGTAGTTGAAAAGAATTTATCCCAAAAAATATTAAAAATTAACAATTTTCAGACTTTTTCCTTTACTTGTGATGTGAGGCCTTGCTTCTTGCCAAATTTTATTATTCTAGGTCAACGGGAAGTACCCTATACTTAGGTTTTGATTTACTTGCGAGTGTCAAAATAAATCGCATAAATGGCCATATTTTTTTATTGCGTTGACTTAGAAGCTTGATTTCTTGAGGTCTTGACAGACTGATAACCAGACAGACAGACAGACGGACAATGGAGTGATCCTATAAGGGTTCCGTTTTTTCCTTTTAGGTACGGAAACATCGTTTTTGGTACGCATATCAGATTTTTGATTGGCAAAATTCGTACGTATTTGGATGACTGCTTTTGCGAATAAAGTCACTTAACAATTAAGAGCGACTTAACAGTTAAGAGAGAAACAATTAAGGTACTTACCAGGCAGTCTATCAGGAATCCTACTGTAGAAAAGAAATAAGAAAGAATCCTTCTGATATTGGTTGGAAGGCTCTTTTGGAATTCGGATTCCTAGATCCACTGCCAGGACCCTAAAACAGCTGAAGATATCGATTTGCTAGTGAGTAAAACATCTCTAGTTAAATAAAACCTCTGTAAAGTATACCGTAAAAGATAGGTAAAACATCCGTTTATCTCGCGAAGATAAATGTTCTTTGTATCACCGCTGATAATGATTTACTTAACAACAAACTTCCCGATCACATTACTTATCCATCACTATTAGTCAATACTTGATCATTAATACCACTATCGACAAGCGCCCTTCCCCTCTATGAGTCTTTAATTAAATAACAATAGTTCCCTCTGAGACCAACTTTCGGGATGCTTAAGGGCCCTCGCCCACGGCGACTTTTTGTAGCGATGCTGTCGCGCGTTTCGTAAACGCGCGACAGCATCGCTACTCGAATCGAATCGTGGTGTAGGCGAGGGCAAACAGCTAGAACCGCATCGCGACTGTATCGATGCAAACGCGTGACGACATCGCTACTGCATCGCTACAAAAAGTCGCCGTGAGCGAGGGCCCTTAGGTACAGTGGGCTGCATCAATTGGGTACCCCAGTTATATTAAAAGTAACTTTGCTACAACTTTGCAATTCAAACAATACATCCTTAAGAATAATACAAAAAGTGTTTCTAATGCCCGGATGAGATTCGAACCATCGACTCATTGGTTATACAATGATTACCGCTAGCTCTTACCAACTAAGCCAGTTAGGTAGTTAATATCTCAACGAATTATCAATCTACTTGGCGTTACAACCCTGTCTCTGTCTATGAACTCGCAGTGAATGAATAGTTTGTTATTAGTTATGCATACATTTTACTAATCTATAATGAAGTTACCGTCTGATGAGTCTAGTTTTGCTTCACCTTTCGCATTTGTCTAGAAACCCATTGTCTCAGTTGGCAAAATATGTCTAATAAGGTAACTGTAAATTATCAAATCAAATTATTGTAAAATATAAATCTTTGTAGTTTTCTTACATAATATCAATAAAAAATATTATTAAATGATTATTAAAGTATTTTATTTTTCTAGATAAAATTCTTTAGAAATATTACTAAAATAAAAAAAAATAAAAATAAAACAAAATAAAAATTAAAAAAAATACAAAAAAAACTTACTTAAAATAGAAAAATACTTTATATTAAAATATATATATTATGCATGACAAAAAACAATTCGTGCTTAAGATTTGAACCTCCAACCTTCACGGCACGGCAAGCGGTCTTGAAACCTCTGGTATATTTAGACGTTGAATAAATTTTCGTAAATGTCAACCCTATTATTGCTTGTCGTTATACGCAATATTAGAAGTATTAAAGTTTTATTGAAAAAGACAATAACATAAACAGTCCGTTTTTGTTATACATATATACAACGTGTAACGTTAAATGCGCAAAATCTCTTAAGGGGTCATTGTACTCATTATTATGAAAAACTTTTAGTATGGGACCAAACCTGAAATCGCGAAAAAAAAAATCAGCAGTTCAGTACATTTTGACGAATCATGCGAACAGATTAATGTACTGAACAGCTGATTTTTTTTTCGCGATTTCAGTTTTGGTCCCATAGTAAAAGTTGTTCATAATGATGAGTACAATGACCCCATAAGAGGTTTTGCGCATTTAACGTTACACGTAGTATAAGTAAAAATAAATACTTAACATACACTTATTTATTCACAAAAACAATACATTAATTATAATAAAATGTTTCTGCAAAATACAAAAACCAACTTCGGACTATCGCGGATTTGAACCCACATGTCTTTTGAGGGGTACCCAATTGATGCAGCCGGCTGTACGTACAGTTTGCCAATGGTGAGTAAGTATTTGAACTTTTACAAAATATGTAGGTACCTACCTACGCATCTGTTTATTAGCCTATAAAGATTTGATCCCATATTTCATACAATAGTGCTAAGTCAAAGTCAAAGTCAAAGTCAAAGTCATTTATTTGCTATAAATGCGGTAATACAAAGGTGGTATAAATATTCTTGTGCGATGACACATTTTGCCATATTTTGGCATGCAAATATTAATGGTAGGTAAAGTGCTTATTTATATAAGCAATCTAAACAAACAGTTGAATAAAATATTAATTCGGAACATGAAAATAAGTTTTCAAAGTACCTACAACTTACACAACCAATAAAAAAAAAGAAGAACATACACGTTTGACACAACACAACATAAAAAATAACAATAAAATTTCGGATTTCAATAATAGGTAGGTATTCGAATTTCAATAATCTACGTCTAGTCTAGTACAATGCATTCCTGTAATGATAGGACCGACAAGAAGTTTTTTTTAGAAATTCACTTATTGAATAAAAACTATGTGAAATGAGCCATTTTTTTAGTACTACGCAGAATTTTCTGTAAGGAAGATCAGTTATAAAATTTGGAATTGAATTATAAACAAGTGGCGCCATATATACGCAACTGCGTCGGAATAGTTCGATCCTGGGAACTGGCATTTTTAATAGATATTGTGTGGCTTTTCGTTTACTTGTATTATTATTCGGTTCAAAAAGTGAATAATTTGTTTTAACAAACTTAGCGATTTCATATATATAAATGCAAGGAACTGTGAGAAGGTTGTGTGATTTATACACTGGCCTGCAGGAATCAGTCCAGTCCATATTGAAAATTGCTCTTATGCATTTTTTTTGTGCTAACAGAACTCTAGAAATTTCAGAAGAGTTTCCCCAAACAATGATACCATATCGGATGACGGAGCAAACATAAGCGTGATAAACCATTAGCGCAGTTGGTCTGGATGTCTCATTTTTAACTTTCTTTAATGCAAAAACAAACCTATTGATTTTCATACATATTTCATCAATATGCTCCTTCCAGGTGAAATGTTCATCAAGTGTTATGCCAAGAAATTTTGTTTTATGTAATTGTTCTACTGTTTGATCTCTATGCGATATTTTAAAGTTGGTATATTTACTTTTCTGCGTTTTGAAATTGATTATTTTAGTTTTTTCTACGTTTACTTTTAAAGCATTGTTATCTAACCAAGTAATAATTTTATTCAAAGTGTTATTTATATCAGATTCATATGATTCCTCGTTTTTACAATCAAGGATAACCGTTGTCCGGGGCCTAGGGTGGACCCGGAAAAAGAGCAAGGGCCGGGCAAATACCGTACCGGTGGACGGCTCAGTCGGGTCGGCCGAGGGGAGCGCCATCGAGGCGTCTGGCGATGAGTCGGACGCCACTGGTGGCCCCAACTCGGAGCGGGCCAGGTTTGAGGAGGTCGTGGCTGCTGCAGTCAAGTGTGTGTCCTTGAAGAAGAAACAATCTTCCAAAGACAAGGCCATACCTGCAGCCAAGGCCTCCATTATGGCGGCAGCGGAGGTCCTGCTCCAAGGGCCTCCGCCGGACGGTATGTCGGAAATGCGGGCGGAGGTCGCCCGCTTGACAGCCGCCATGGAGCTTCTCCGAAAGGAGAATGAGGAGCTCCGAGCGGACCTGGCCAGGCTCCGCGATGCCGGCCCTCAGAAGGTGCCGCAAGAGGGGGCGCAGCAGGGGCAGAGCGGGCTCGGGCCCGCAGAGGAGAGGCTACTGACCCTGGTGCGGAAGGAGCTGGCTGCCTTCAACAGCCGGTTCTCGGTCCTGGAGGGCATTGTCCTCCGGCCCCCGCTAGCGGCGAGCCGGCAGGCCTCGGGCCAGCCAAAGGCGGCATCGTACGCCGCCACGGCTGCCACGCCCAAACCTGGGTCAGCGGGGCAGGCGAAGGGCGGGGCCGCCGCTGCAAAGGCGCCTGCGAAAGCGCCTGCGAAGGCGCCCGCTAAGGCGCCTGCGAAAGCGCCTGCGAAGGCGCCCGCTAAGGCGCCTGAGAAGGCCCCGGCTGTGGCGGCGACGACGACGCGGCCGCCCCCGCCTTCTAAATCTCCTCCGGCTGACGCCGAATGGCAGGTAGCCGGGGAGAAGAAGAAGGAGGGCAAGGCGGCAAGGGCGGCCAAGCGAAAGGAGAGGCGGCGTCGGCGCAAGGAGCGAAGCGTCGCGGCGAGGTTGCGCGCCCCAAAGTCCGCAGCTGTAGTGATCACACTACAGCCGGAAGCGGAGAAGAAGGGCGTGTCCTACCGCGACGTGCTCACCAAGGCGCGGGCGGCGGTGAACCTGGAGGAGATCGGGGTCACTAAGGGCATGCGTATTAGGGTCACGGCGACTGGGGCTCGTATGCTCGAGATCCCCGGTGCGGCCAGTGGCCCGACCGCTGACGCTCTGGCTGAAAAGCTCAGGGCGTCCTTAAATGCGGACGAAGCCCGAGTGTCCAGACCCGCCAAGTGCGCTGACATGCGCATCCTGGGTCTGGACGACTCCGTGACGGAGGGGGAAGTTGTGGCCGCCGTGGTCAAGACTGGGGGGTGCGCCTTCGAGCAGGTGAAGGTAGGCACCATCCGTCCAGACTCCACGGGGTTGCGAGCCGTTACGGTGAGCTGCCCCGTATCGGCGGCCAACAAAATCGTTGGGGAGGGCCCAAGATTCCAGGTGGGCTGGGATTCCACGCGGGTAAAACTGCTGGAACCCAGACCTCTGAGGTGCTTCCGTTGCCAAGTGGGCAACCACGTGGGAGCTAAATGCACCTCGGAGGTGGACCGCAGCAGTAATTGCTTCCGTTGTGGTCAGCCCGGTCACAAGGCCGGCTCGTGCAATGCCACGCCGCACTGCTACCTATGTGCGGCAGCTGGCAAGCCGGCCGATCACCGGGCTGGAAGCAAGGGCTGTGGTCCACCCACGAAAGCCCGGGGCAAGGGCAAGCCCTCCGCCCCCTCTACCGCCGTCACCGCCGCAGCCGCCACAGGCGCCGTCGCTGCCGCCCCCACTGCCGTCGCCGCCGTACCCACTGCGGCGGAGCCCTCACAGGGGGTTCAGGAGGGGGCTGAAATGGAATGCCAGTAGTGGCCCCATTACGCCTCCTCCAGGCGAACATCAACCACTGCGCCGCCGCTCAGGATCTGTTGCTCCAGAGCATGGCGCAGTGGTCGATTAACATCGCCGTGGTCGCTGAGCCGTACTTTGTCCCGCCCAGTGATTACTGGGTGGAGGACCTGAGCGGCTCAGTGACCCTCATTTCGTCGGCCGCCGCCGGTACCCTGTCCCTTGAAGCCGTCAAGAAGGGACAGGGCTGCGTTGCAGCACGGTTCGGGGGGATTGTCGTGGTGGGGACATACTTCTCCCCGAGCCGAACTCTCGCCGAGTTCCACAACTCCCTTGCGGAGTTGAAAACCGTCGTCGTCGGGTTTCGTTCCCTTCCCGTGCTTGTCCTCGGGGACTTCAACGCCAAGAATGTGGCTTGGGGTTCCCGGTATACGGACACACGGGGCAGGATGGTGGAGGACTGGGCTCTGGAAACAGGCCTGGTCGTCCTAAACCGGGGTTCTGTCCCCACGTGTGTGCGGATGCGGGGCGAATCGGTGGTGGACATCTCGTTCGCCAGCCCCGCCCTGTTGCCGCACGTGGTTGACTGGCGCGTCATGGAGGGGGTGGAGACCTATTCCGATCATCGGTACATCCGGTTTGATGTCTCCGCCCATACCTCGAGCGCGCCGGTTCGACAGGCCCCGAGTGGTCCGCGGTGGGCGCTGAAGAAGCTGGACCGGGAGCTCCTCCTGGAAGCCTCGATCGTGCAGGCCTGGGTGTCACCACCGGACAGGCCTGCCGACATCAACGACGAGGCGGAGTGGTTCCGGGAGGCCATGTCCGAGGTGTGCGACGTGGCAATGCCCCGGGTCCAGCCCAGTCGCGCCTTTCGCCAGGTGTATTGGTGGTCGCCGGAGCTGACGGCTCTGCGCGAGGCGTGCGTTGCCGCGCGGCACCGGTACACCAGGCACCGCAGGCTCCGTATTCGTCCTCCGGATACGGAAGCCATTCAGGCGGAGCTGTACGAGGGGTACAGAGTGGCGAAGACCGCCCTCCGAGCGGAGATCTTGCGGTCCAGGGATCTGGGCCGCGAGGAGTCGCTGGAGACTCTGAACAGAGACCCATGGGGGCGCCCCTATAAGATGGTGCGGGAGAAACTCCGCCCATGGGCGCCCCCGCTGACGCAGAGTCTCCGGCCCGAGCTCGTGGAGGACGTGGTGAGCGCTCTGTTCCCTTCGCGAGGGGAACATACTCCCCCGCCTATGGCTCCGCCTCATGCGGTGCCCGCTGCGGACCAAGAGACCGACGACGACGATGATACTCCCGAAGTGACCGAGGTAGAGTTGAGAGCGGCGGTACGTAGGCTCAGTGCCAAAAATACCGCCCCAGGACCCGACGGCTTACCTGGAAGAGCCTGGGTTCTGGCCTTTGGGGCTCTCGGGCCTCGACTAGGGGGGCTCCTAAGCGCATGCTTGGAGAGGGGCCAGTTTCCACTTCGCTGGAAGACGGGGAAACTGGTCCTCATTAAGAAGCCGGGGCGCCCTGCGGACTCTCCGTCCGCTTACCGGCCCATCGTGCTGCTCGACGAGGTGGGCAAGCTCTTTGAAAGAGTCATTGCAGACCGCCTCGTCGGGTGGCTGGTGCAGGAGGGGCCGGATTTGGCGGAGAGCCAGTTTGGTTTCCGCAAGGGGCGCTCTACGGTGGACGCCATCATGCGCGTGCGAGCCCTCACGACGGGGGATGCAGTGGCCCGGGGTGGGGTCGTCTTGGCGGTGTCCTTAGACATCGCCAACGCCTTTAATACCCTGCCCTGGAGTTGCATCAGGGAGGCATTCCGGTATCACCGGATGCCGACCTACCTCTGTCGAGTGGTCGAGGCCTATCTGACGGACAGGGCCGTCATATACCCCGGTCATCAGGGAGAGTGGAACCGGCGAGAGATGTCGTGCGGTGTCCCACAGGGATCGGTCCTGGGGCCGCATCTGTGGGACATCGGTTACGACTGGGTGCTGCGCGCCGACCTCCCTAGCGGCGTCAGCGTAGTATGTTACGCTGACGACACGCTGGTCCTGGCGCAGGGGAGGTCGCACCAGGAGGCGGCTGACTTAGCGACACGCGGGGTTGCGATAGTCGTGGAGAGGATCCGGCAGTTGGGACTCGAGGTGGCCCTGCACAAGTCCGAGGCCATGTGTTTTCATGGTCCTCGGAATGCGCCACCGTCGGGTTCCGATATAACGGTGGGAGGGGTTCACATCGGAGTCGGGTCGACGATGAAGTACCTGGGACTCGTCCTCGACAGCCGGTGGAACTTCGTGGAGCATTTCCGACGTTTGGCTCCCAGACTGGCACGGGCTGGGGCTGCCTTGAGGCGGCTCCTGCCCAATCTGGGGGGTCCAAACGCCTCCTGCCGGAGGCTCTACGCGGGGGTCGTGCGGTCCATGGCCCTTTACGGAGCACCGGTGTGGGCGCGTTCCCTAAGGCTGGGACCAGCCGGCAGGTTGAACGCGTCCCAGAGGGTCATGGCCATCCGGCTAGTCCGGGGATACCGCACGGTCTCCCGGGAGGCGGCGAGCCTCCTTGCCGGATTGCCGCCGTGGGATCTGGAGGCAAAGGTCCTCGCGCACGTGTGGGAGTGGCGCGAGGAGGCGAAGCGCCGGGGCGTAACTCCGCTGCCGCGAGAAATCACGGTACAGCGGACAGAGCTCCGGCGGGATCTCATGGCGGCATGGAGAGCGCGACTGTCGCAACCCAGCGCTGGGCACGCCACAATAGCGGCGATAAGTCCCCTCTTTGAGGAGTGGTTAGAGAGGCGCCACGGCGTCCTCACCTTCCGCCTGACGCAGGTCCTCACCGGACACGGTTGTTTCGGGAGGTTCCTGTTTCGCATAAGGCGGGAGGAAACGCCCGGGTGTTTCCATTGTGTGGATCGCCCGGAGGACACGGTGGAGCATACAGTGGAGGTCTGCCCGGCTTGGGCAGAGCACCGCCGTGTTCTCTCGGAGGCGATCGGCGGCGGCGATCTCTCGCGTCCGAGCCTGGTCCAGGCCATGGTTCGGAGCGAGAGTGCATGGGAGGCCGTCACCTCCTTCTGCGAAGCAGTGATGCTCGCGAAGGAGGAGGCGGAACGCGTGAGGGAGAGGCAGCCTCACGCCCTCAGTCGCCGCAGGAGACGCCCTGGGCGGCGGGAATCGCGGGGCGATTTCCGGCCACCGTAGGCGCGGGCCTGCGGACGGTGAGCAGCGGGTAGCTCGCCGTCCGGTAAGGACCAGGCCCGAGTCGACGGCGCGTCGTGTTCCACGCGCGCCTCAAAGAGATGTCAGCAAGTGACGGGGCCCAATAGGGCCGACGCCGCTGGGGTCGCGGGTTGTCTGAAAGGGATACCGCGGCCCTGGCATAGGCAACTGAAGGAACACGGGTGGGTTTTAGTCAGTAAAAGTCTGACACGCCCTCCCGCTCCACCCAGAGCGGGAGAAGTTATTTGATGATTTCCCACCCTCAAAAAAAAAAAAAAAAAAAAAAAAAAAAAAGGATAACCGTTGTGTCATCAGCAAATAGAACACAATCCTGTTCTATAGCTTGAGGGAGATCGTTAACATATATAAGGAACAATGGTGGCCCTAAGATGCTTCCTTGTGGAACTCCAAAGTAATTTTGTCGGGGTTGGGAGTTAAAGTCTGTGATAGTATTTACTTTGTCATCAAATTTTGTTATTCTTGTGACCTGAGTTCTATTTGATAAATAAGATTTAAACCAATCTAGGGCTGGACCTCTTATACCTATTTTACTCAGCTTATCAATGAGAATGGAGTGATTTACGAAATCGAAGGCTTTACTAAGATCTAAAAACAGAGCTGAAGTTGTAACTTTCGAGTTGATGTTATTTAGGATCGATTTCACCAAGTTAAAAGCTGCCAATGAGGTAGATTTGTTTTTTCTAAATCCATATTGCTGTTTTGCAAGCATATCAAACTTATCCAAGAAAGAGAGAACTCTCTTGTACATTACTCTTTCAAAGACCTTTGATAGAATTGGTATCAGCGCAATAGGTCGATAATTATTTTTGTCTGTTTTAGATCCTTTTTTGTGCATTGGTTTTATTATAGATATTTTGAGTTTTTCCGGGAAACAGCCTTGTTCTAATGATAAATTTATAATATATGAAAGAGGCTCTGCGATGTATTGAGCGATTTGTTTTAGAAGGTCTGTAGATATATCATCATAGCCAGACGAACGAGTGTTTTTTAATGTTTTTAGGATGCTAAAAATTTCAGCAGGATAGTAGGTCTTAAAAATATGCTATTGTCGTTGCTTTTAACGTTTGGACCGTAAGTGTTGTTTTGTAAGTTTGCGTTGTTTTCAACAATATCTATAAAGAAATTGTTAAATAGGTTTGCGATATCCAAGCCTGATGTTGCAGTAATATCATCGTCAACTATACTGTTAATGAATTCTCGAGTCCTTTCGTTACCTGTACTATGTTTAACAATATCCCATGAAGCTTTACCCTTATTTTTTGAGTATGCAATGTGCTTCAAATTACACAAAGATTGCAAGTTATGAATACATTTTCTTAACATATTGGAGTATACCTTAAACCTACTTTTATTTTCATTGGTTTTGTTTAGATAATATTTGTATCTTAATGTTCGTTTAGTGTTACTACTCTTTTTAACTCCTTTTGTTATCCATTTTAATTTACTATATTTGAACAGTTTTTTTACTTTTATGAAAGGGAAACATAATTTATAAAATAAAGTGATTGTGTCATGAAAGTTATCAAAAGCATTATTAGTGTCGGAAATATTGTAAACATCGGTAAAAGATAATTTACTCATGTGTTCAATGAATTTTTTGACATTGTCTTTACTCAGGTCATTTACGGTCATGAAGTAATAACCGGATATGGGTTTTTGATCGGATTCAAATTTAACAACCTGTGCTGTATTATGATCAGATAAACAAACATTATGAGTTTTGCCTGTTATGTTTGGAATATTACTGATGATGTTATCAATACATGTGTTCAGCCTGGTGGCTTCTTGAATGTGGCACCGCATACCATAGTTTGAGATGAGTTCTTTAAATTTTGTGTGATTACTGTCATTACTTAAAAAATTAATATTAAAATCTCCAGCTATTATTATTTTACTTTTTTTATTTTGAAGTTTCAGTAAGGTTTTGTTCAAATTTTCAAAAAAAATATTGAGACTAGATGAGGGTGTTCTATAAATACATAATATAATCACACGTATAGATTTAATTTCTAGTCCACAAATCTCATAGTGTTTATCAATCGAAAATTCTTTTACTTCTTTTAATTCGATACTTTGGAGATGATTTTTGCATAGTATGCATGTTCCCCCTCGCCGCTGATCAGGCCGCGAATAAATGGCACCAACATAGAAATTATGAAGTTTGAGGTATTTTTCCTCCCCTCTTATAATAAAGTGTTCGCTCAGGCATAAAACGTCTATATTTATGTGAGATTCACGCATTTCATTAATAGTTAAATCAATATCTTGTAGTTTATTTAAGGCCCCTGCAATATTTTGATGCAGTACTGAAAAACTACTTTTACTATATTTTAAACTGCTACTTTTGTTATGTTTTTTATTAGTTACGAAAAAAACGTTCTTTACTTACCACAACGTTGTCTGCAGAAGTGTTTATACGTGTCTTTTGTGGTTTAGCAGCCTTAGAAAAATAATATGGAATAGTGCCTTTAAGTGGTAGAATAACTGGTTCCAAAATACCGACTACCGGACATGATATAGTTTTAGCATTTTCTTGTATAATATGCGCTGAACCTTTTGGTTTTTCCGTTACTGTGTTATTGTTATAAAGAAGATATTTGTTGTAGTACTGTAAATCGTTAATTTTGTACAAGAGTTGTTCGATAACGCTGTTGTAAGTATTTGCTTCAATGAAGTTGCAGTTGTGATAGTTTTGTGAAAGTAATTTCAATTGATAATTAAGTTTACGCTCATTCAGAAATGCATTGTATTTAACATTTACAATAAATATATTACAGTTCTTCAGCAGCTTAATTGCTGCAGCTATTTCAGCCATAAATTTAACAGGGTTCGAATCATTTCTACCGGTCATTATAATCACGCTGTCATTTTTTGAAAAGTTTTCCGTTAATTTATTACAACATAATAAGACTTCTTCTGTGGTCGCACCTGGTTTCCTAATCCCTGTTATGGCGTATTTATTTATAATAAATTTATTTTCTTTTTCCTTCTCCAGTAGTCCTTGAACTATACCTTTCCCTTGGTCATCCGACAGAATCAGTAAGTTTCCATTTCCAGGTTTGCTGCTTATTGTGTCCTGTGATTTTTGTTCGTATTGTAATATCGGCTCTTGTGTGTTCTCCTCGGTAATTGCTACTAAATCCGTTTCTGTTGAATCTTTAGTTTCATTTTCATTTTCTTTTCTGAGAATATCTTTGACGGTACTGCTGGAAGATGGTTCAGGCGTATGGAAGTCGATGTCTAGGTCTAGTTTTCTAGCGGATAGTTTGCTTTTAATCGGAAAATATTTATTTGAGATTTCTGTATTGCGTGAAGAAGTTGTAGTTTTGGTACTTGTGCTCGTGATGTACATTTCCCTGAAGTGCTCAGTTTTAAGCTTTTCGTCAGCTAATTGTTGTTTCAATGAGGCATTCTCTAAACCTAGTGTTTCAATTTCAAGATGAAAGCTCTTAATCTGCTCCTTAAGATTCTCAATTGAATTTTTTAAGTGTAACGTTTCACCACTTTTTTGGTGTGTTGACAGGTCCATCATACTTTTAACGCTTAGGTTTGATGCCAAACTGTCAATGGATTCATCGGACAAATGAGAAAGAGAGCGTCGCATTCGGTTTTTCCTTAGGGTAACGTTACTGAAGTTTTCCATCTTTTAGAGAATGTTTATTAAAATATTTATAAAATTTGCAGAAAATCACAAAGAAATCAGAAAAAATCATAAAAAGGTAGCAAACAATAAAATAACCGCACTAGCCTTCTAAAACAAGTACCCAAAAATCCAAAAAGTAGCTGCACTTAGCCGGATTTGAACTTGCAGTCCCGAGGTTCAGATACTGTAGAGTCGACGTTACTTGCAATCTAGCTATGTCGACTTGTAATAGTAATGTCGAAATAGGACGATGTGTTATGCGTTTTATTGTACGGAATAAAAGTTCGTTGTTTTTTTATCGTTTGTTTTGATTGGTTGAGAATTTGGCGTCGCGCGTCGCCACTTTTGAAATGAATTAACGGCAGAGTTATTTGAGGATCACTTGTTTATCGCTTTAAACATTATTGTGCCACTGTTTTATACTCTTTAGGCGTAGGTGTTAGAATTTTCCACTTGGTTTAAAACTTTAAACACTGTTTATTTATTTTAGTGCACAAAATGGTTTGTTTCTATTCGTTGGTTACTTTGATGATCAATGTTTCGTTGTTTTATCTATTAACGATAGTATTAATTGTTGCCTACATTTACACTGAGTTACTGCTTCTAGTTGTGTACACTAGACATAATAAATTCACAAAATAACACTAATAACTATTTTTAATTAATTTTTAAATACGGAGCCGAACTGTACGTGACGGCAGCGCCATCTCTCTCTCAAGATAGTAAGACAAAGAGTAATACAGTAGCTAGGGGGAGTCTCTTTTATTTTAACATAAATAACATTTTAACAATGACTTGAAACTTGACAGGTCAAACCTACCCATCTGTTTATTAGCCTATAAAGATTTGATCCCATATTTCATACAATAGTGCTAAGATAGTAAGACAAAGAGTAATACAGTAGGTAGGGGGAGTCTCTTTTATTTTAACATAAATAACATTTTAACAATGACCAATAGGCTAGGCCAATTCTCGTACTTACCTAAAAATGTTAAAATTCAAGTCATGCCAGCGACATTCAAATGTCAAAAACCGGTCAAGAGCGAGTCGGACTCGCGCACCGAGGGTTCCGTTCTAATTTCTGAAAAAGTGTGCTATTTAGAGACATTGTTTTATTTTTCATGTTTCCTTTACATATACTTCTATCACATATAATAATTTCAGATTTTTCTCTTTGCAAACTTCGGAGATAAGGGGGGAACGGATTTTTTTTTTACGTTTTTCATCAAAAGTCGAAAACTAAGCGGCCTAAAAAAAAAATAAAAAATGTTTGAAAATGTGCAAACAGCATTCTTTTATATGATACCCCACATGCCCTAGTAGCCCCACTTTGAATTTTTAAGACCCCCTTTCAGTCCTTGTTGCAAATAAAATATTTTTATTTCTTTCTTATTTGCAAAATAGTTGGGTAAAAGTCATCTAAAACTATTCTAAAAGAGAATGCCGAGGGGCAGTACCAACTTGCGGGGGAGCGTGTCACAACCAAATTTAGTTCATAAAATTACTCCTATTTTTTAAATCAGATTTACGTTTTTGTTATGAGAAAGATTCCCGGATTTCGGACATCAAAAATAAAAGTATTTTTTACTTTGTACTTATGTATTTTCCACGTATAATTATGTCAATGTCACTGCCATTGCACTTTTTTAATATTTTTTATTCATGACCATAGATACAAGTCTTTCAGTCGGATACATAGATGGATTATAACAAACGTAATATTACAATACACATTTCCCAATGTTGCTACTACGTAAAAAAATATAGCAATATACACCAACAACAACCAACCATCACCATCAACCAACAAACATTTAAATGAAGAAGATAATGTATGTAAGTACCATACCGATTTGCTTTTTAGTACTACGTGATATAAGGTATTGTATGTTGTGTGTGATAAAAATAAAATCTTTAGGTCACGCGTTGCGTCCTATTAATTTAAATTATTATTTGGAATACATTTTATGCATTTAATTAAAAGAGGACCGATTCAAAAAGAGAAAATGACGTTTTTATTGTGACGTATTGCATTTGTTTTTTGGCTGATTTATATTATTATCTGTAATTCTTTGGCGCCGTCATGATAAGACGTTACTTTCAATGTTGGTTTCATTTATGAACTAGGTATTTGAGTGAGGTATTTCAAGTGCTTTTTCTTAACGTAGTCTTGCAGGCGACGGCAGCGGCAGTGCCGCCCGACTGCAATTCGTGGCTGACGCACCGACACCTACTGGTTTCTATAGGAACATAATATCACTACAATCAATACAGAGTATTGGTGTTTGCACTTCCCTCTAACTGGTCATGAAAGGCATGAACTAGTAATAACAATATTTGTGTAGGGCGGATATATTTTCAATTGTACATTTTTAATTGTGGTCGATACATTATGTCAATCTGCCTAGCCTTTTGGGGTCGGCTTCCAGTCTCAACCGGATGCAGCTGAATACCAGTACTTTACACGGAGTGACTGCCTATCTCCACAACCCAGTAACTGGATAATACGATTACCCGATTGGTAAGACTGGTTGTCAGACTTTGGGGCTTCGGACGACCCGTAACGGCTGCCAAAGATCCACGAATTACAGCTATGACCAACAGCTTAACGTGCTTTCCGAGGCACGGAGGAGTCTCGTTATGGAAAGATGGTCAACCATCACGGACCAAACCCGGCAAGCTTAGTTTAACCTGATGGTTCGACCCTTACGGCTGTTATTACTTAGCCACGAGCTCCTCGATACATTATGTAAATATGAATAAATAATTAATGAATTAACTATATCTACGTTTTTCATTTCTAATATCCTACCGTATTATTCTAACATTTCAAATTCAAAATATTGGTGTACTATAATAATATGTAAATACACCTCTGCCTAACTCTTCGGGTAAAATAAGACTAATGTCATGTTATGTTCAAGTTCTTATGGATCAAGGAATCAGTAAACACAGTACAGAATCGATTGTTGGTTTAGCCAGCACTTACTGCATCTACAAGTACCTACGTATCCACTTGATTCATTCATTACATTTAAAAAAAACTGGCAACAAGAATATTATTATTGACTATGAATGTATTGTTTATTCACCCATCAGGAAAAACTAGCACAAAATCAAGAATAAAAAACATGACCGATATTGACTAAATCAAATATGACCTTATTTCTCACTAACTCCACTATTTCGAATCAGTCATTTTCACGAACCTAACCTCAAAATATTAAGTAGGTAAATGGCAAATAAATACAAACTGCGGGAATCCATGTAAAAAACAGTTAACAATATAGGAAGAGCATTAAATTCTCCTCTAAATCTCTGGTTTGGTTGTGACACCGGATTTTTCGTTTGGTACAGGGCGCCCTATAATTGAGAACATTCTCCTTTTCAAGTTGATAGCATTAGTAGTTCTTGAGATATCCAGCTGTGACAGACAGACAGACATACACACAGACCGACAGACAGACAGACAGACTGAGTCACACCATAAGGGTTCCTTTTTAACCATTTTGGTACGGAACCCTAAAAATGTAGGTAAAAGCTAATTATAGAATTTTTGACAGATTAAAACTGAGATTGCGAACGTTGTTAAAAATACGGGAATTGTGCCCCTCTGATACAAAGGTACCATTTCTAATGTCAAAGTTCCTACTATAAAAACGTCTTTATAAAAACATCTTGTGGTTCAAATCTCATCAGCGCATAGGAGAGTTGACCATTATTATCTATTTTTTTATAGGAAACTAGCTGTTGCCCGCGGCTTCGCCCGCGTAGATGTCGGAAATTGTCTCACGGGAACGTACTACGGGAATAAAAAGTATCATATGTGCTGCTAACCCAGGTCAATGGTCTATATATATCACTTTCATCCAAATCCGTTCAGCCGTTAAGGCGTGATAAGGTAACAGGCCGAGTTACTTTCGCATTTTTATCTAATAGTTTCTGCCCGCGACTTCCTCCGCGTGAAAGGAGAATGCCAGATCCTGCCCCACCCTTTCATTAATTTACAGGAAATGTAAATTAATCAAAATTATCGCATGAATATAATACCCTCTGATAATTAACTGTTATACTGTTAAACTTGCGGATAAAAAAGGAATTTAAAAACCCAAGGCCTACTTCCTGTGTTTATGTTGAACATCTGCGTTACCCCCTTCACCGCGTCCCCCTCCTCCTCTCCCCTCACCACATCGTCCTCTCCCTCTCCCTTTTACCTCCACATCACCAACAAAGCCCCTCTCCCCTCACTCCCACCTCTCCACACCCTCACCAACCCCTCCCCCTCTCCTCCTCACCACTTCTTCCCACCCCTCTACCCTCCTCACCACCCCCTACCCCTTTCCAGGGCATCTTTGAAAAAGTAATAATGACAGTCAAACTTTATTACATAGCAAGTATTTTTGATAAGTTTCAAGTGAATTAATCAAATTAATAAGACTTTTCATATAAACTGTATTTGTTGTTTTACGCCCCAGAGGTGTGGAATTTTAAAAATCATTATCCAAAACGCTACTCTGAGGTGTAAAGGCACTCGTCCCCCACCCTCACCTCACCTCTCACCCTACCCCTCTCTCTAACCCCCCTCTCACACCCTTCCCATTCCCAACTTCTCTCACCCTCCCATATCGTCCCCCTCATCGCCCCCTCTCACCCTACCCATCCAGCTTTCCCCCTCACTACATCCCTTTCCCGCTAACCTCCACCTTCCCCTCTCATCCCCTCTCATACCCCCTTCACCACTTTCCCTCGCTCCTACCCATAAAAAAAAACAAAATGGCGGATTTATGGCGCCAAATTATGTCTTAAAATAAAAATGTAATTAAAAAAATTAAAAAACCCGACTGCGGTAAAAGACTTAAGGTTAAAAAAAAACTGAAAAGCTAAAAACAAGCCCATTTTAAATTAAATAAAAGTTGGAAGCAGGCGGGACCCATTCCATTTTTATATTTTCAAACTCAAATGGATCCCGCCTGCTACCAACTTTTATTTAATTTAAAATGGTCTTGTTTTTAGCCTTTCAGTTTTTTTTTAAACTTAAGTCTTTTACCGCAGTCGGGTTTTTTAATTTTTTTAATTACTTTTTTTTATTTATTCAGCTTAGACAAGAAAGATGGATACTTCGAAAATTCGAGTTATTTTTGAATACGAGTTCCGACGCGGAACTAACACGGCAGAAACAGCTCGCAATATCAATGTTGCGTTTGGAGAAGGGACTGCTAATGAACGCACCGTACGATTTTGGTTTAAACGCTTTCGTGATGGAAACTTTGATTTGAAGAACCGAACCACATGAAAGACCGCCCACACAGGTGAATAACAATGAATTGAAAGAGATGGTGGAAACTACAGGAACTGCAATTAGGAACCATTCGTCACCCTCCGTATTCACCAGACCTTGCTCCAACGGACTACCATTTTTTTCGTGATTTGGACAATTTTCTACGTGATAAAAAGTTTTCTTCTCAGGAGGCAGTACAAAATGCTTTCACACAGTTTGTCGAATCTAGATCACGAGAGTTCTATCGCAAAGGCATAAATGACCTTCCTATTAGGTGGCAGGTGGCAGCAATGTATAGATACTAATGGTAATTATTTTTGATTAAATAAATATGTAAAATTAAAAAAAACTAATTTAAATTTTTCAGTACAAATCGGCTATTTCATACTTTAAATTTTTAATATTAGATAAAAAAATAAGTTAAAGAAACAAATGTACTCAACAATTCTAAGATCACAAAATTGCGTTTTGATAAATTAGAAATTAGATGTATTGAAGCTTGCAGCATGGCGACGCGTCACGCGACGCATCGCAATATTTAGCAATTTGGCAGTTGTAATTACGTTTATTTTGAGTCTTATAATTTATTTATTTTTTGTTTAAATGTATGTATGTAATTTTAATTTCTTAGAACTAACGTGTATTCGGGTTCGGGTATAAATTTTACGTAATATTATAAATGTCACAAGGAGAAAAGAGAATGCCCATTTTGTTAAGAGATTTGGGACCCTATAAAAGATTGTTGTGTCACGGTGGTTTCCACTTTATTTTGTAGGGAATAAAATTTCTTTTCATATTCTGCAAACGATTTTAATTTTTTTACCCTGGGTTAGGAGAAATCTTATTTTTTCAGATGATGATATTGAGGCTATAAAATGAATATCTTAGTCTGTCAAATGTCGACAGACTAAGACAGATCGTGATTTATAATCTTAATTGTTAATGTAGTAAATGTTTATTTACATTCATGAGAATAAGGCAGTGAGATACCTCAGCAACAGCCTCACTACCTCCTTCTCTCGCTAGAGATTGTAAGTGTGCTATGCTCTATCTACCAGCGATTGTCATTAAAGATGAATAAAGGCTTTGGCAGCAGCATTTTCAGTGCTCTATAGGAAGGTTTAGTTTAAAAAATAAAACAACAATAAATAGTAAAAACATTTTATCGCTCCTAAAAAAAAAAACGACCCCAGCTCCATTCTCATATCATATAAACATAGTTATGGTATGGGCACAGCATAAGTAGGTACCTTACTGAACGCTTTTCCACGAAACTGCAATAATAAGCAATGATGTTCTTTAATCAAATCAAATCAAATCAAAAGTTTATTTGCGAGAAATACATTTTTATGGTAAAGGTGAGATCTTATAACCTAAGTGTTATTGTATTCTGCCTGCAAGCAGGCGTGCAAAAATTTTATTAAGTTTATACCTACATATTATATTCATATTATATTACTATTATTATTATACATATACTATAACCATAACCATTTATTAACAATTTAATTTACATTGAATATTCTTATGATACTAATTTTCAATTCTTATGTTCCATATATTCCTTAATACTATAAAAACAACACTTTTATAGGCCTTGCCCTATATTTCTCACTTATCAATAATTATTTACACTAAGTCCTGCTGCTCACATGTCGTGATTTAATTCTGGCCCCAACCAGATTATTGTTTTGACCTAATATTAAAGTCAAATCCTCCATTTTCCAACACTCCAGGGTGATGATCTGTTAATATCACCAACTGATTGTCTAGAAACATTTCTGGTAACAGCCTCCCAATAAGCATGGCAAACGTGATCCCAATGAAAACACTTACTTTATTAGTTGTGTACTTGTGTTAATTGATATTCCACATGCAAAACATAATTATGCTTAGATGTCGATGAGCAAGGAATATTTGGGTTAGAATTAGAAGTACCTAAATACGGAGGAATCAACTGAAATCGACTCAAAACAAACAGTATGACAGCATTGACAGCCAGCAATGCACAGACTACTTAGGGATACAGCAATGCCCATTGATTTGACATACTCATATAAAAAAGTAGTCTGTGATTTGACAGAAATCTATGACAGTTTGACATTTTGCGTGATGCCAGTGTAACCAGGTTTATTTATTTTGATAATCGATTTGCTAAATCGAATGGGTGATTTATTTATATAAACAGTACAATGATAAAATATTTTATAATAAAATAAGTATAATTACAGTATTTGGGTTTAATAGCACTTGAAAAACAACATATTCGTATACATTCGAATATAAACATATTCGTTGGCTTCGAGTCCATGTGGATTAATAAAAGTATCGTCATCTTCAATCCATAACAATTATTTGATTAGAATACTAATCAGTTACATGAGAGTGTTAGCTAGGTTACGACGGCAGAAAAGCTATTGTTGCCTATCTCCGGTCATTTTAGTCGGTGGATTAGTAAAATATCGATATTTTTAATCGATTACCATTAGGTATTTAATTTTAGTTTGTCGTCTGGCAACATTCATGTTAAGTTTTAATGGTGGAACTAATTTAAATTCAATAAAACAAATATTAATTATGTTTTACAATGCCAGGGTAAAAGAAATGTTGATAGAAAACAACAAAACGTGAAAAAATATGACATAATTTTTAATAAATAAATAGTCTTGACACGGCGCCACAAAGAGGAGCCCGTCCGCTGGCATTGTCTTTTACAGTTAATTCTGAGCATTTTTTGTAGTTTTATGATTTTGATTAGGTTTGTTTTTATAGCTAAAAATATATTTAAAAAAACTTTATTTCAAAATTCTGAGGCCGCTATGGACGAGTTAATGCAGCTAGCTAATCCACGAGCTCAAAAAAATGCAGTCGCACATTTTATGAAAAACTTGTTTCGGAATTTTGGCACTATGGACTATACTAATAACCATTCTCCACTAATCAATAAAGTTGTCGAAGTCATTCAGTTTCTCGGAATAAGAACGCAAAAGTTGGCCAATTTACGCAAAAATCGGTTGAAGCGTAATACGCCTATCAATAAATCAATCCCTTATAAAACACGTTCACTTTTCATCCTTTGAACCACTGCACTGGTCATGTCTCCGTCATGCACTGTGGATCAAATCTCCCTAATCTAAGAGTTTGCAAAAATTGGGTAAATCTGAGGACTAAAACTCGAGTACCAAACCTTCAAGATATTTTTTTTCACTTTCAATCACTGAAATGAAAGTAGGTAGAAAAAATACTCGCTACATTGATAGTTTTATTTTGTTCGGGAACCTTACTATAACTTTCGATGGTAGTTTTTCTTCAACACATTATACTTAAATGATAATTTATCTTACTGACAAAAATGATCCACAATAGATCGCAAAAAGTACGATGTCCACCGACTGTCGCTTACTTACACATTCGTCAAAAATCGAGTAAATCATGTAGGCACTATACTTAGGGCCTACTTCACGATGTCCGAATAGGGAATACTCACCTTACCGAATAAATTCAAAAATGGAACATAATTTGTACGAAATTATCTGCCAAGTAAGTTAATAGGAACTTAATCGTAGGTGGTGAAACAGGCCCTTAGACATAGGCACCTACCTAAGTATCGGGAATTAGATATTGGCAAAGAACAAAACTAGTCTGTTGACGCAATGCGGTAGACAAGACAACATACCTACATAACTCTTTTACACAAAGTCTCTACCAACGTCAATCGTTCCACAGTTCGTCCATCTTTGAAATCACTAGGTACTTACCTATACCTAGTTAGCCATACCATAATATACATAGGCTGCACAAAAAAGTTAAATACTCATCAATATATTGGGTGACTGGTAATTAGTGACCGATACCTAAACACATGATTGTGCAGTGTGCTCATGATAACAAACTATTTTTACTGTGGGATCAAACCTGAAATGGCGAAAAAAAAATCAGCTGCTCCCTACATTTTGACGAGTTAAGGATCTTACAGACAGAGGCGATATCGCGTCGCGACGCGATATCGCGATATTATATCCGTAGATCGCATATCGCCTCTGTCTGTAAGAGCTTTTATGCGAACATGAATGTATGGGGCAGATGATTTTTTATTCGCGATTTCAGGTTTGGTCCCACAGTCAAAATTGTTTGTTATCATGAGCACACCGCACAATCATGTGTTTAGGTATCGGCCACTAATAACCAGTCACCCTATATAGGTAGCTATTACAGTTGTATAACAAAGAGACGTTTATAAACAAGACTGGGAGTTTATTTATAAACGTTGCTTATAGTTAAGTGTAGTTAAGTGATGATTATCGTCTGCTTTTTTGGTTAGGTATCTTTATGAAACGTTTATAAATAAACCCTTTAGTTGTTAACAATGCTTGATTAGGTGTTGTTCGATCATTTGTATTTCGTCGTCATCATCATCCCAGGCAGCACACAAGTCATATAACTGGCCAACAATGTAACATTATGCAGGGTTAAGCTTTATTATCAAGCATGATACTGGATAATTTATATTCTGTTCTCTCTTAGTTCTATTAAATACCACATTTTGACAGTTATTCAGCTGCTGTATAAAATAGGCGTTGTTTCTGTTATGAAGCATATAGTAACTTAACAGAAATTAAGATAGCTGTTATAACTGCTTTATTCCACTTTAAGTACGAAATTACCGTCATGTGCAGCTAAATGCGGTAAAAACAATAGTAACAGATTATTATGCAGAAGTTTGCTGGGTTTTCACGAAAAGTAGACATTCTTCAATCAAGTTTACGAAGATATATATAATTATGTTATGTACTAAGGTATGTAATGTGTATAGGGTTTACCTACCCTATACACCTTACATACCTTAGTACAAAACATAATTATAAGTATCTTAGTAAACTAATCGTATCCTCCTAATCCTAAATTGTACCTACTGAAAGGTACAATTTACTTATATCTATGACTACTTTCATTGTTATTTACTTAGGTATTTCAATCAAACTTAATTATACGTTTACAATCAGTTAGGTATGTAGTTCTTCGACAGTAATTGTTTGATTTACAGTACGAATGTGTGTGATTATAGAACAGTTATCGAAAATATGTTGAGTGCAGACCACTTTTAACCAGAGAACAACTTAATAAGTGGACACGTAAGGTCTGTTAAGCAGACATAAGACGATAAGCCGCTGTGCAATCAGATTTTATTCAGAATGAGCGTCGCCATATCGAATAACATAACCTATTACAATTTTATGGAATTTTATACTCAAATACTCTATTTTAATAACGAATTCGGTATTATATTCTTATAAAAGTATGACAAGGTTATTTTTGAATCCTTAAACTGCATAAAACATAAAAAATATTTCACACGTAAAAACAAACCAATAGACGAAATGTTGTTTATTTCTCCAAAACCAGGCTTATCAGGTAGCGCGTGAAAATTTTATACAAAATGTATATATAAATACACAGTAAAGTTGCATGCGCACCTACAATTTCCTTCTCTAAGTATAAATGAGGGTAAAATTTACTGACGATAGGTAATATAATTTGGCCATATTATATTTCAATGTCGCAGTTCACCAACAAACGCATACCGCGGGTGTTCGGATTTGTCAATTTCAATTTAATTTGAATAACTTCTTGATAAAATATACTGAAATAAGCTAAACGCTGTGTATCATCTGAATATCTGAGCTTAGAAGGACTTAACCATAGTTCACTCATCATTCATTCATCATCTGGCTAACAGAGCTGTAACACTTGTACAAAAGAACAAAATGCTTTTATGCAGAAGATACTCAGCTTGTCGTACAATTATTCAAAACTTATTCATCTGTTACGTTGCTATTACACAGCTATTAGCAGCATAATTTTGTGCCCAAATTGCTTGAATAACGTCTGAGTAAGCGCCAAATCAGCTAATTACAATAGTCTTATTCAGCAGTTAGTTTCTATGACTGATTTTAAGCAAAACTTACTCAGAAGGTTTGTGCTGGCTGGGATCTGCCTAGCCTTTTCCCAACTATGTTGGGGTCGGCTTCAAGTTTAACCGGATGCAGCTGATAAAAGATAGTAGGTAATATTAATAAAGTATTTATTAATTATTAACTGAGAGTGCTTTAGACAGCTCCTCACGTTTGTCGGCTTAGAGGTATCTACCAAACGCTCATCCATGAATAAAATAAACGACTCCTTAGGGGCATCGCCCCAGAACCATGTCTTTTCTTTTCACCTACGTAAATCCTCAACCAATGTATTATTTAGTAAGATTTACCACTGCGAACAAACATCTTACTGATTCTATATAGTTGCGATCGCTCCCTGTCTTATCAAACATTGCAAAACAGGTAATATTGCCCTTTTGTATCTTCAATCTTTTTGTGAAAATGCGAATCCATAATTTTTAAGTTTTGGTATGATGATTCTGATAAGATGGCGATGGCCAATGCCCATCGCCATCTTATCAGAATCGCCTCAATAGGCGATTCTGATAAGATCCAACTAAGATGGTGTACCTACCAGTAAGTCTACTGCCTCTACTGGTATGGTATGGCGAGCTCTGACTAGAAAGCGGTTTTTTGGCAGTCACCTAAAACCGCTTTCTACTCAGAGCTGCTCGCCCAAGGAAAACATGCATAGGGCGGGCAATACCTGCGCTACAAAGACGTCGTCAAACGTCACCTTACGACCTGTGGCATACCCGTTGGTTGGTGGCAGGAGCTTGCTCGAAACCGAGAAACTTCAATCCACAAAGCACCTGAACGGTTTGAAACAGTAAATCGTCTTGAAGACCACGCAAAAGTGGCCCAAAGACTTCCTATACCTACATATACAACTATGCTGATCAGCTTTTCTGTACACTGGGTGACCAAGTTTTCACGAGCGGTTTTGCTAGTAATCAGAGAGCTCACGAAAGAACTGGGTCGCTGTCGCCGCGGATACGGTGAAGAGCGTTGCGGATACTAGGTGTAACTTATATTATAGCACACAACCTCTTAAGGGGTAATTGTACTCAGCATTATGAACAACTTTTATTATGGAACCAAACCTGAAATCGCGAAAAAAATCAGCTGTTAAAAAAAGAGCACTCCACGCCACGCATATCGAAAGTGAAGCACTGTAAGTATGCCGGACCGGTTGTACAAACACCCCACGCACACATTTACATCGGTAGTATGCCGACCGGTCGCCATTACGTGACACGAGCGACGGCGCCTTTGCAGGTACTCAAATCACGCACGCATAGATCAGTACGGTGCTTCACTTCCGTAGCCAAATGGCAAAAACGGAACCCTTAGGGATTCGTCATGTCTGTCTGTCTGTCTGTCCGTCCGTATGTCACAGTCACTTGTTTCCGAAACTATAAGAACTATATACTGTTTAAACTTGGTAAGTAGATGTATTCTGTGAACCGCATTAAGATTGTCACACAAAAATAGAAAAAAAAACAACAATTTTTGGGCGTCCCCATACTTAGAACTGAAATTCAAAAATTTTTTTTTCATCAAACCCGTGTTGGGTATCTATGGATAGGTCTTTAAAAATGATATTGAGGTTTCTAATATATTTTTTTTCTAAGCTGAATAATTTGCGCGAGAGACACTTCCAAAGTGGTAAAATGTGTCGTCCCCCCCCTGTAACTTCTAAAATAAGAGAATGATAAAACCAAAATAAAATATATGTTGTACAGAGCAGCCAGAAGTCGACTAGCAATCTCACAAAACAATGGCATAGCAATATTAGTTTACTTACGACCTTCTTCGGCGCCGCAGCCCGTATAGGTATATGTATAATCGTATATATAAGCGACGCAGCCCGTATAGCGCAGGCGATAATGGTCATTGCGGTGTAAGTGGACTTCTGGCCGTTGACTGTACATTACCATGTAAACTTTCACCGAAAATTAGTTTGAACAAGATCTAGATCTTGTTCAAACTAATTTTAAGTAGGTAGTTTTTTTTTTAGTACGTCATAAATCGTAAACCGCAATTTACCTTTCATTCAATCAACTCAAATATAAAAATTAAAAAAAAAACATTTAGTTTCATAAACATAAACCTTATGCATAAACCGTGAACCATTATTTTCTATTAATAAATCTGTACTACTTATGTGCCTAAGTAAATAATAATTATAATTCGCGCGGGGCGTGGCTTGTTTTGCAAAGGAGTGTATATGGTACGGAACCCTTAGTGTGTGAGTTCGACTCGCACTTGGCCGGTTTTTTTTTACGTCTATGGCTGTTCCCTATATTTTATGTTTGCAGAATTCGTCAAAATGTAGGGAACAGCAGAGTTTTTTTTTCGCAATTTCAGGTTTAGTCCCATAGTAAAAGTTGTTTTTAATGAGGAGTACAATGAGGGGTCATTATGAGGTTGTGCGATATTTCAGTTACTATTTCGTCGCATGACTGCAGCACCGCGTTTACGAGACTTCTTTCGTGAGAAAGACTTTATATTTTTTTAATCCCGCTTTCTTCCTCCTGCCTGACCACCGACCTCGTCCCAACCATTGAGAAACGTCCTTTCATTTTTACTTTTGTTGTCAATAATATTGTACCTATGTAAAAAAGAGGTACCTACAGCTGTAGTAGAATCTTCTACTGCCAAAATAAGAACTAACACCGCCGTCTTGTTTTTTCAATACAATTTTTCAAAACTATTTCGCACACTTATAGGGGGATCCTCTGTGGTAGCCCGTGAAATTCAAATTTTCTTGCGTTTTTTTGCAATTTGCAGGTCAGTGTCAGGATATGATTCGCGACAAATATATATTTACATATTTTAACCATATAAATCATCAATACCTACATCTTTCTACTACACAGAGCGACATCTGAGTTGTCAAAGAGTGGACGTGTTTTTGGTGAAATTAAATTCTCCGTAAAAATATTTAGGAAAAAAAACATAAACAAATCAATATAAAACCTAAGTGTCTAACAAATAGTATCACAAATTGAGTGAACAAGTGTGTGCTAAATTTTATTCCCGATCCTGCTACATTAACTGAGGTAGGCTCCTCCTCACGTCGGGGAAAAGAGACAAGCTCCTATCTCGTGATAATTCGTCCCTTTCGCACAGCGGCCAGCCGGTCTGCACGTGCGATACCTACGACGCGCACCTGCGGATCAAATTCCTGGAACTTGGATTGGAACTCGTAAGCGCTTCATATTATTAGGTACTTTTATTAAAATGGTTAACAACAGCTGTGCGGATTTCACAAAACCAATTAGACCAACACAACAAATAAAATATAATAACTGTGCCTACTACTATCACGCTTTATGCGCAAATATACCTAACGGAATCACGTAAACTGAGCAGCGTTGGAAATGCGCTCACTGTCAAAGCAGGGAAACCGTAACTGGTCACAGTGGTCACCAGAGCACCCTCTCTGACGGCACCTGTGAGTTAACCCAACATACTTCGGCATTTTCTGCTTCTTCTTCATTTGCTATATTAGGTACATAACCAGCCCACCTTGCAACCTATAACCGTGGACTCTAATGCTCTGAACAACCTAGCTTTAGAAATGAAGATAATCCGCGAAAGTGTCATAGAGATGAAGTCAGAAATGAGGTCATTGACAGACCATATTACGCAGTGTAATAGCCGCCTTGACGAATACGGGCACAAAATTCCCCGTGCCGAAGAAAAGATCAACAATCTCGAAAAATGTGCCTCTCAAAACATAATACTACAAAATACTGTATGGCAACTTAAAGAACAACTCAACTCTCAGGCACAGCAGTCCTTAAGAAATGAAATAGAAATCATAGGAATAAACGAAACTCCATCAGAAAGCCTGACTCACATAGTTCGCGTCATCGCTCAGAAAATAGGTGTCGATCTTGACGAGAAGGATTTGGATTACGTGATGCGTGCTGGACCGCGCCGCCAAAAACACACCAATGGCACAACCGATACAATAACCGAGTCCGACAACAAGCTTCCCCGACCACTAGTGATCCGATTTTTGAGACGAAACAAACGCAATGAATTTTTGTGTTCCGCTAAAAACAGACGTAATCTTAACTGCGCCGACATTGATATAAAGGGAACCAAGGGCAACGTATTCTTTAATGCAGGATTCAAATACTGTTGGATTAAAAACGGCTCTATTTACATACGTAAACGGGAGGGAATTCCACCCATCAATATCACTAGCCTGGATGATCTTCGTCGTCATGTTTCTGGTGCACAAGACTGTACCTCTCTACAAACAAACCCACTTATTATTGACAACTAGTAATAGAAAACGTTACTTATATTTACCTTTTTGTTCTTGTTTACTTTTAATTACTTACTATTCCGTGTCTCACAGAATAACTTTTTGTTCTTGTTTATTTTCAATGGCTAACAAATGTTTTGTGTATTATAGAAATACATATTCTTCCTGCTTACCTTTAATTGTTTCTGTGTCTTATACACGTACATTTTGTTCTTTTCAACATATAGCTGTTAAATATTTTGTGTCTCATAGAATAACTTTTTATTCTTCTATATTTTCAATTGCTAATAACCGTTCTGTGTATTATAGAAATATCTATAATTTTAACGTACTTTTAAATGTTAACTATCTCGTGTGTTATAGAAATATTTTTTGTTTACTTTTAATTTTAATTTTTTATTATTTTTCGTCCTTTAAAACTTTAATTATTTTTAAAAATTATATTCAAGTTATGTCACCTACACATACCTCAACATACACACTACTAAACTCACTCAACACCGCATACCTACACATATTCAGACATTTATTACGTTTCCTTCAGTGTCAGGATATCCTGACATTTTCAAAATATCGTTTCGTTAATGTTGGCAATTGGAACATACTAACTTGTTGGTCACTGACAGCCCCTTTAAATAAACTTTCTCTCTCAAAATTAAAGTACTACACTAATGGCATTACTTAACATAGTGCAAGACTTAGACGAAAATCTACAGGTAAACTGTCACACCGTTGATACTATTGAATATTGCCAAACATTAATAAAAAATACTGAGTCTAATTTTAAAATTTTATGGCTCAACATCAGAAGCTTCCAACATAATTTTGAGGACTTTGCGGTAATGCTACAGCGGACTACTATGTGCTTTGATGTTATCATTATAACGGAATGCTGGTTGTCTGACGGCAGTATTACAGATTCTCTGCCAGGATATAACGCATATCGCACATCGATTCAGCAAAATAAAAACGGAGGTGTAATTTGCTTTGTTAAAACTGATTACAACACTGTAGCAATTGAACCTATAATACTAGACGCAGATCGACTTCTCTTAACCATCAATGGTAAAGTCGCAATTCTAGGTATTTACAGATCTCCTTCGTTTAGTAATATTGATCCATTCCTGAACTCACTGGACACATTACTGAGCTCACTGGCAAACAGACAAACACTAATTATCACGGGCGATATTAACATTGATATCTGCAACACGATTAATAGTCAGTCATCAGAGTACCTATGTCTAATGTCTTGTCATGGGCTACTACCTGCCATAACCAGCCCAACTAGGGACAAAGCATGCTTAGACCACATATTTATAAAGACTCAGAACAAATCTTTTGGGGTCGTTTGCAAGTCTTCAATCACTGATCATGATATGTTGTCGCTAATATTTCCTTGCGAAAACATAGTAGTAGTGCAAAGAGATGGATAAGTAAAACAGACACTGAAGCAGGTATTGCTGACCTAAACAGCGTTGACTGGTCCATCATCACAAATGACACAAATGTGACACACCACAGAATTCGCGAACATTGTTTCTTCTACTGTAAACAAACACACGCGCCAAGTAAAAATTGGTAGGAAATTGGCTTGCATCAAGCCGTGGATCACCCCGGTATTAGTAAGATGCATGATTCATCGTGACAAACTTCACAATGACTGTAAATCTGACCCTGATGACCCTGTCCGAAATAAAATATACACTCGATACAGAAACTTTTTTCCAAACTTCTTTCGAAAATCAGGTCTGACTACAATAACCAACAGATAGTTGAAAACAAAGACAATCCAAAAAATCTCTGGAAGGTAATAAAATCAATAGGCCACAAATCTCCTAGAAACAATGAAAGCTCTCAATTACTGAGCCCCCACAGAGAAAAAGAGACACTCAACTACTAACTCATACTTTACCTCAGTAGGAACCCGTCTGGCAGACAAGATACTAGAAAAACTCAATCTATCTCATGAATCTTTAATAAATACATACACATCCGACGTCTCAAATCCTCACTCTCTCGTGCTTGAACCGACAGATGCGTACGAAATTATTAAAATCATATCCGACCTTAAAGTCGAAAGTGCTCCTGGCCCTGACAAAATTTCAGTTATACTTATCAAAAGAGCTTTAAAGTCCTTACTAGTACCAATGATGCACATTTTTAATCTGAGCCTTGAGACCGGTACCTTCCCAGAATGTTGGAAAATAGCTGCGGTTTCCCCTATCTACAAAAGCGGTCCCAAACATGCACCAAATAACTACAGACCTATTGCACTATTAAGCTCTGTCTCTAAAATATTAGCGAGGATAGTTAACTCCCGTCTTATTTCTTTCATTGAGAAAAATCACCTCATCTCTGACAATCAGTTTGGTTTCCGAAGGAATAGCTCGACCGAGGACGCTGCCACTCTCCTAGTCAATTGTGTCTCCTCTCATATTGAGAAAAATGAAAAATGCCTTGCCATCTTCCTTGATCTTGCAAAGGCATTTGACACAGTCTCAACTGGCCTGCTCCTTCAGAAACTAGAATGGATAGGAATAAGAGGAATTTGCCTCGAATGGTTTAAAAGCTACCTGACAAACCGGAAACAGTACACAAAAGTAAGCTCTTTCACCAGTGATCAACTCCCCATTAACTTCGGAGTTCCACAGGGCAGTGTACTTGGTCCCACGCTTTTCATTGTCTATATTAACGATATTCTTAACCTCTCTGTGAATAATGCTGACATTATAACTTATGCAGATGATACTGCCATCATATTTCACGGGAAAACGTGGGAACATGTACACTGTGTAGCTGACGAGGGATTGACACTAATCGCAAATAACCTGGACAGAAATCTCCTCACATTGAATGGCAGTAAAACAAAATATATTGTTTTCTCCAAGACCACCGCTTCAAAACCTTTAGCACACCTAAAACTCAAATTACATCACTGCTCTTCTAGTATCTCCTCTTCCCCTTGTAACTGTCCTCCTCTTGAACGTACCACTTCCATTAAATACCTCGGTATTCTTATCGACGACCACCTAACATTCAAGCAACATATATCCAACCTAACTGGCAGAGTAAGAAAACTCATTCACACCATGCGTAGACTACGAGACTGCCTACCTACAGACACACTACTACAAGTTTACCAAGCGCTATGCCAATCCATAATTCAGTATTGCATCAGCGTGTGGGGTAGTGCTGGAAAGACCTACTTGATTGAGGTAGAACGAGCACAGAGAACGCTTCTTAAAGTAACTTTTAAGAAGCCCTACAGGTTCTCTACTGACTTACTCTATCGTGAAACGAGAGTTCTCAGAGTCCGCCAGCTTTTCATTCTTTCTGCCTGCACCAAAACTCACAAAACTATTAAAAGCAGACCCGACTACACATCTATCATAAGCAAAAGAAACTATAGAATCCCAACACCTGACAACACCTCATTGCTAGCTAGACGCTCCCCAGCTTACTCTCTCATTAATATATTCAGCTGTAAAAAAAAATATAAAGGAAATGTTGCAAAGCTCTGGTTATGATGACTCGAAACAACTAATATAAATTATTCCCTGAACTGACACTGAATCAAACGTCAAATGACGGACAATGGGAACGAATACGCACGCACACACACACACACCCCCACTCACACCACACACACATCACATTTACACAAACATTTACATAACATCACATTTAACAACATACAACAACTGAAATCACTTCTCTAGTCTCCACTCTGGAATCCGTACCCCGAGCCCCAAGATACAGACTAACTGTCTAGTTTGGGGCTCACTGGCAAATAATATTATGTAACCTAGCTATAAGTAATATTTCAAGCTACTCATGTCGTCTCAACTTGTTTTTAACATTAAAAACCTGCTTACTGTATAACCTGGACAATAAACTATTTTCTATTTCTAAGTCAGATTTCGTCCGGATTCGTCTGAATCCCTAAATCAGACCAATCCGTAGGAAATCTAACTTAGAGATAAGTATTGATGATTTGTATGGTCATAATTATGTAAATACATCGTTCTTACTGTCGCGTATCATATTTTGATACAGATACAACCTTAATCAAATCAAATCAAGTCTAATTTTTTTTAAATCGGACAACAAACGATATTGTTAGTAATAACTTAAACTGACATGAATTGCAAAAAAAACCGGCCAAGTGCGTGTCGGACTGCGCACAATGAAGGGATCCGTAGTTGGGATAAAATTATCCCAAGAACAAACTTAACATTATACACTCCTTTGCAAAAAAACGGGCGGTTAGGATTTTTCTACATTATTGGTAATTATTTAGTTCTAAAGAGGTTTTAATAGCCAAACTATGTTACTGGCACTTAATAAAGAGTCTGGGTATGAAAAAAAAGTTAATTTCAAATTCAAAACTGTTGCTTCTAAAAATAATAATCCCTTTTTCAGTTTATGACTTTTTACTTACTATTCGCGGGTTTGCGGTTAAAAGGTTATCAGGCTACTAAAACTAACTTCTCGTTATTTTTATTAGAATAATTTATGTTTGTCTCATAATCCTGCCCTAATGTGACTTAAAACAGTTATCTTTTGTTGATTGTAATTGCAGAAAAAGCAATAAGAGCTAGTAAAATTATAGCGCTCCTGGAAGTGGGGTGTAGCCAATGTTACGGCTCACAGCGGTTAAACGTGAGTCGTTCAACCGTCCAAAGAACCTGGACTCGATACCAAGAGACAGGTTCCGTTCAAAAAAGCTAAGGTTCTGGGAGAAAAAGTTGCACACAACCACGAGACGACCGCTTTTTAGTGACTCAGGCACTGAGGAACCGCAAATGCAGTTACATAGACCTCAAAAGAAACCTTGAAGAGGTACGAGGAGCACAAGTTAGCCTATGGACAGTGAGGAGGAGGCTTTTAGCGTTTGATATAAGCAGTCGACGACCAGCGCGGGCCTCCAAGTTACTCCGTGAGCACCGGATTGCTCGACTGAGGTTCACTAGAAATTGTCTATCTTGGACACTAGGTAACTGGAGTAGCGTACTCTTCTCCGATGAGGCTCGAATTTGTCTGAATGGTGAGGACCGACGTCGGCGAGTGTTACGAAGACCAGGGGAACGCTATGCCGACGTGTGTTTTGAAGAAATCACCCCTTATGGTGGAAGGTCCGTTATGTTTTGGGCGGTCGTAACTTCCAGCTATCGTACCGAGATAGTGTTAATTGAAAATGGCTCACTAAATGCGCAAAGGTACATAACAGGAATAATTTGTCAACATGCACAGCCCGCACTGACTGTAATTGGTGAAGATGCCATTTACATGGACGATAATGCTCAGGACCACCGTTCTGGCGACGTAGATGCTCATATACAAGAGGTCGGTATTCGTCGTCTGGACTGGCTAGCGCGGAGCCCTGACCTTAACCCCATTGAGTACGTCTGGGACCTCCTAAAAAGGTGAGTACGATCTGTCTAACCCCTTCCACAAAACATCAGTGAGCTTAAACGTGTGATTTCGTCTGAATGGGAACACATTCCACAGGACACCATCAAAAGCCTGGTGGAAAGCATGCCAAGACGATTACATGCCGTAATCGCTGCAAGGGGAGGTCATACTCGTTATTACTTTTTATTTTTTAATGTCTTTTTTTTATTAAAATACCATAAAAATACTCGTAGTCTTAATTCAATTATACCCTAAAAATTTCCATTTTAACACGACTCTCTGTTTACATTGACTAAAACACCGATTCCAGGATTTAAGGGTTAAAAACTATATTATCATTGATAATAAGAAATTTCTAATCATTTATGCTAATGACATACTAAAAATATTAATATTATCCATAGAAAAACCAATGACTGTAAGGTGCCCGTTTTTTTTGCAAAGGAGTTTAGTTGAAAAACATGTTCTCCCATACATTCCAACAGTAAATAATAAGAGATATAAAATAAATTGAGAGATTTACCATGTTATTTTAAGACTAAAAACTTCTTATAGGTTTTAATGTAATCTACAGGTGTAGAACTATTTTCTGTATTTTTTACAAAA
Organism: Cosmia trapezina; assembly: GCA_905163495.3. Lineage (NCBI taxonomy): Eukaryota > Metazoa > Arthropoda > Insecta > Lepidoptera > Noctuidae > Cosmia > Cosmia trapezina. Next base: position 12,909,004 of record LR991030.1, read on the forward strand.
TTTAAGGCTCAGTAGTCAAACTCAAACTCAAACTCAAAGCATTTATTTGAATTAAACCAATTACAGGCACTTTTGAATTGTCAAAGAGTCGGTCAGTAGATAAGTCAGAAAGTTGAATCTAGTTGCCCATTCCAAAACGTAGATCTATGGAGAAGAACGGGCAAGAAACTAGTTTCGGAGAATGGGGGGGAAGGGTCAATTTCCGTCTATTTTAAAATTATAAAAAAAATATATTTGATACTCATAGTAAGCCCTTTTATTTGATATGTCACACACACGGTACCTACAGTTTGAAAAACTTTTTTTTTAATTTTCTTATTTGCCCCCTAAAAGTAACCCCTATATTAAAAATTTATTTATTGACTTTAGCCATAAGTGTTTGAGTTACAAAAATCTATAATGTGTACCAAATTTGAACTCGGTCCGTTAGATTCGGAGTAAATTGGCTGTGACAGACGGACAGACGCACAGTGTTCCAATCGATCAAAAAAAATTTCCTCTGCTGTTTATAGTACTTATCGATCAAGGGATGCATTTAAAATGCACGAGTAAATCACCCACGTGTCAATTTCAAATATTTTTTTTAATAAAAAATTATGAAGTTTACGTGACAATTTCATGAAAAAAATTAAAATAAATTCTGAAAACGTAAATGTCCAAGATATTTATTTTATATAAATATAGTCTGATAAGGCATCTTTGGGCGCATATTTCCCAGTTTTATTTTTGGAAAATCACCTCCGTATACCGATTAATATTTTTTTTTTCAGATTTTTGTTTTTATTTTTTTCTCCCTAAAAACTCAAAAGTGCGACTTATCACTAGTACAGAAATATTGCTCGTAACAAGGCCTATCACTCATAAAAAAAACCACGTCGCACTATTGCGGTTTTTGGGAAGAATACGCAATTTCGTTCTAAGGTCAAATAACATAGGGTTGTCGCAAATGTTTTTTTTTTTGTAAGTGTGCATATACAAGGAAAAAAAGAGATATCACTGACATACTTATCATATCGCAAGCTGGAATCTATGTCAGCCCGAAAGAATGAACAAAGAATTTTGTACTCCAAGCCAAATAAACTCGAAAAAAAAACTAAAAGAAAAGGTCTTCCAAGCATGTCATTGGATTGTATGTTTAAATGAGATAAGCTATACAATAGCTTAGCTTAAAGCAAAAAATATAGTTCAAAACAAAATAAAATGAATTAAGGTCAAATACAGTGACAGCCCTAACACTATATTTTGAAATTCAATTCCTTCTAAAAACCGCGATAGTGCAACTTGATTTTTTTTATCAGTAATAGGCCTTGTTACGAGCAATATTTATGTGCTAGTGACAAGTCGCACTTTTGAGTTTTTAAGGAAAAAATAAATAAAAACGAAAATCTGAAAAAAAAATATTTCTCGGTATCCGGACGTGATTTTCTAAAAATAAAAACTGAAAAATATGCGCCCAAAGATGCTTTATCAGACTACATTTATATAAAACAAATATCTTGTACAGTTACGTTTTCAGAATTTATTTTAATTTTTTTCATGAAAAGGTCACCTAAACTTCATCATTTTAAAAAAAAAGTACTTATTTGAAATTGACAGGTGGGAGTTTTACTCGTGCATTTTAAATGCATCCCTTGATCGATAAATACCATAAACAGCAGAGGTTTTTTTTTTTTATCGATTGGAACACGGTGAGACGGACAGACAGACATACGAGTGATCCTATAAGGGTTCCGTTTTTCCTTTTGAGGTGCGGAGCCCTAAAAAAGCAAGAAAAATTGAATTTCGCGGGCTACCACATCGCAATCACTTTAAGCTGGATCGGCTGTGGTCGCCCGCGAAATTCAAATTTTCTTGTTGTGCCGTGGTTTGGTCTGATTTCCGAAATCAGACCAAACCACGGCAAATCTAACTATCTAATATGTATTGATAATTTTTATAGTTAAAATATTATGTAAATACGAGATATCGATATACAATCTTACAATGCAAATTGCCAAAAACGCAAGAAAATTTGAATTTCGCGGGCTACCACAGCGAATCCACGTTAACGCGCCTATCTGCAGTTGCACACATCAGTGCCGTGACCGACGCGACAGCCGGTCGATTCTGTAAAAATCTCACCGTGAAAACTTAGGTGAAGTGAGTTGTTTTTGCTAGGAATTGACACTATTGACAGCTCACTCCACGCACACTTCACCTAAGTTTTCACGGTGAGATGGTTACAGAATCGCACTGCAGTTCCTTACCGTACAGTCAATCAATCTGCCTAGCCTTTTCCCAACTATATTGGGGTCGGCTTCCAGCCTAACCGGATGCAGCTGAATACGAGTATTTTAAATGGAGCGACTGCCTATCTGACCTCCACAACCCAGTGACTGGGTATATGTAATACGATACCCCTTGGTAAGACTGGTTGTCAGACTTGACGACCCCTAACGACTGTCAAAGATCCACGAATGACAGCCGGGACCAACCGGCTTAATGTGCTTTCCGAGGCACGGAAGTCTCGTTATGTAAAGATGGTCACCCATCGATGGACCAGCCCCGGCAAGCGTAGCCTAACCTGGTGGATCAACCCATGCAGCAGTTATTACTACACAGAGTACTTTTTTTATACAGGTAGACGATCGGACGCATTCAGTGATCCAACGTATTAAAAAGAAATTAGCCATTCCATACATTTTGACCACGTAGGTACCTATTGCACTTTTTTATGAAACAGAAACAGTAAATTTTTTTGACAACCGGCGAATAATTTCTACGAATCATGTGCTGAATTTACGATGACAGTTTGCGCGTCGATACCATCCCGTTCACAGGTTTTTAACCGACTTCAAAAAAAGGAGGAGGTTCTCAGTTCGTCGGAATCTTTTATTTGTCCCCCGATTACCTATAAACGGCTGGACCGATTTAGAAAATTCTTTTTCAATACAGTTGTTAAACATGGCGTACTTTCAGAGGCTTTATGATTCGAAAATTAAATCTTTTGCATAAGCATCTTTCTGTTACGCGGTCGTGACTTTTGTTTACGAGCTCGATCATTACTTTTGCAGTTTAGTTTTAAAAAAAGTCAATTTAAAAAGTTTAGTAGCAAGGAGTTTTCCTACATAGAATAAAATGGGATTTATACGAGGAAAAATGAATGAGTCCGTACGTCATTGAATTCTCAACTTTTAAATGGTTGTTTAATATATTTAATTACCAGTTTTAATTTAATTATTTTTACATCATACACATACATTTTACATGGTTTGTCAAAAATCGAATAGGGTTTAAAGATGCTGTATACCTAGTGAGGTGATATGCAACGCGTCGGCTACCTCCTTGAATGTATTTATGGTAACGTGACGCGTGGTGAACAGCAAGTACAGCTTCTTATAAATAATAGTGAACTTAACAATGTTTGTTATTATAAATATTTGGGTGTTTGGTTAGATAAGACATTACGCTGGGGTAAGCAAATCAACGAAATAGTTGAAAAAATTCAGAGGCTTCTCAATTTACTTAAAATTCTTACGAGTCCCTCTTGGGGTGTCCATCAGATTCATCTTCGTAGGCTATATATAGCTTTAATTAGAAGTAGGCTAGACTACGGGTGCTTCTTGTATGACAGTAGTGCTAAAACAAATATTTACAAATTAGAAAAAATCCAAAATCAGGCTCTAAGAGTAGTAGGGAGTTTTATAAGAAGCACACCGATACACGTCATGGAGTGCGAGCTCTGTGTTCCTCCACTGCACGTTAGGAGAAGATGGTTAGCATTTAAATATTGTTTAAAGTCATATTCTGTATCCGATAATGTAGTAATAAAGCAGTTATCAGAGCTTAGCGCTATTAGACACACCAGATATTGGGCAAATAAAAAGCTTCCACTACTTGTTAGTGTTTTTGAGGAGGTTAAGGAAGAAAGTATAAGGTCATCTCCGATGTTAGAAATGTTCTCATTAGATGTATGGGTAACTAGGATTAACACCCAAGATATAATAAAGATTAATTTGGACTCAATTAAAGAACCTAAGAAGACTTATGATGTGAATTCAATTAAAGCAGAAACTTTGGGAGAATTATCGGATAAATATCAAGAATATTATAAAATTTATACTGATGGGTCTAAGAGCGCTAATGGTAATGGCGCTGCTTACTATGATCCTTTGAATTCGGATAATACTAATACTTGCTTTAAAATAAATAATTATGTGTCAGTTATGTCTTTGGAGCTTGTTGCAATTTCAGAAGCGCTCACTTATATTCTATCCATTGAAAATAATAGAAAGATATTAATTTGTGTAGACAGCAAAAGTGCACTTCAGCATATAGCTCGATGCGCCTCTGGTCACAGAGGTGCACCGATAGCTTATGAAATTCTTTCTAAAATACACAATTTATCCAAAAGACATATAGATCTGAAGTTGCAATGGATTCCCTCACATATAGGTATAAAGGGTAATGAGGAGGCTGACCGTTTAGCAAAATTGGGTATTTTTGGGGGAAGGGAAAAAAACATTGAAACTAATTATGTAGAAATATTGCCTAGGTATAAAAATAAATGTCATGAAGTTTGGAAAGAATATTTTAATCAAAGATCTAAAGAAAAAGGAATTTGGTATAGGTCTATAGTTTCGGAGCCTCCTCATGTTCCGTGGTTTTGTAATACTAGGTTTAGCAGAAAAATTATAGTTACAGTTCACAGACTGAGATCTGGCCACATGCCGCTCAATAATTTTGGATTTTTAATGAAAAAAATAGATTCACCTAATTGTGAGGTATGTGGCACACTGGAAGATGTTATACATTTATTGACGGAGTGTGTCAGATTTCAGTCTGCAAGAGAAAATTTACTTCGAGAGCTTGAGGTAAATATGTACGATGTTTGCATGTTTCATCATATTTTGTCGTCACCTAACTCTGGAGCTGCTTACAGTTTAATTAAGTTTGTGTTGTTACGTTTTACATCATAAGTTCCGATGGGACTGGCATATACAATTGTATAAAAGTCCCTAATAATAAATAAAGAGAAAAAAAAAAAAAAAAAAAAAAAATCTTTGTCATTATTGTACCTATTTATATTCAATGTCTATATTCAGTGTATCTAATTCTTTTAGTTAAATAAAGCCACATTCTTGGTTTTATGTCTATTATATTACAATTTATTTAACTAAAAGATGCCTGACGAAAAACTAGGCAAATCATCACTGTCAAGGTATCTCCGACCCGACAAGTTTGACGTCGAACCTGATGTCGCGGATGCCGACGCAAAATGGCTGCATTGGAAATCGACCTTCGAAAGCTTTCTCGCTGAAGAGATTACTGAAGACATATCGGATTCTCTCAAGTGTAAGCTGTTAGTCAACCATTTATCCGCTTCGATCTACAAACATATCAAGTCTTGCACGACTTATAAAACATCTATGAAAGTTCTAGACGACATCTATGTCAAACCAAAAAATACGATATTAGCTCGACATGTTCTATTCAATCGAAAACAAAGAGCGGATGAGGCTATCTCCGAATATGCTAGAGCTCTTCGACTGGTTGCTAAAGATTGCAAATTTGAAGCTGTCACCGCGACAGAACATGAAAAACAGGCAATTCGTAGTGCTCTTATTTCCGGACTGTTCTCACAAAAAATCCGTGAACGACTTCTAGAAAACTCTACGCTCGCTCTTACGGATGCTCTTAATAAAGCCATTACTTTGGAAACTGCAGAGAAAGATGCACAGACGATCAGTACTAACTCTCAGCATCTAAATGTTGTACCTGAAATCTACCGAGACAAGGAATTGGACAATCTGGCATCGTCTCGAATGCCTCTGACTGCTTCGGTCGCACCATCCTCCACAACACAACAATCAGCTAAGCGCTGTTTCTTTTGCGGCGGAAATGTTCATCCTAGAATAAGGTGCCCAGCTAGCAAAGCTACTTGTAAAAAGTGTTCGAAGAAAGGCCATTTTGCTAGCGTTTGCAGATCCAGGCTTAACATTAATTCGGTGTGGACTGAAGAACTTGCCAGCTCGAGCAATGACCACTTTTACAGCGGGGCTATTTCTGCTGCTTCTCCTTCAAGTCTTAGGAGCGCGACAATCCCTATCACAATAAACGAATACAAAGCTGACGCTCTCGTCGACACTGGAAGTTCAGTCAGTTTTATAAACAGTAAAGTGGCTCGCATCATGAAGTTGCCCAAGAAACCGTGCAAACAAACTGTTAATCTCGCCTCTCTTAACCAAGTCTCATTCGTTGAAGGGGTATGTTTCGCAACTATTAAAACGAATCAACATACCTACAAGCAAACGCCTCTTTTAGTAGTTGACAACCTCTGCGCAGACGTTATCGTGGGTCACGACTTACTCAAGCAACATTCAAGCATTCACTTCAATCTGGGAGGTACCGGCGAACCCTTACAAATCTGTAATGTTCTGCAAGCTTCAGTTCCGCCGGCCTCTGTATTCACCAATCTATCGCCAAACATCCAACCGATTGCTGTCAGAAGCAGGCGCTACTCTAAAGAAGACGTTGACTTCATACAAGAAGAAGTATCCAAGTTGCTCGAAGATGGGGTAATTGAAAACAGCATTTCCCCTTGGAGGGCCCAAGTCCTCGTAGCGGGAGGAGGAACCCATCGGAAACGGCTCGTGATCGATTATTCAATGACTATCAATAAATTTACTGACCTAGATGCTTTCCCCTTGCCAAATATCGAAACGGTTGTGAACAACGTATCAAAATTTAAAGTCTTTAGTCAGATTGACTTGAAATCTGCATATCATCAGGTTCCAATCCTGGAAAATGAGAAGATATACACAGCGTTTGAAGCGATCGGCAAACTTTATCAATTTACACGTATTCCGTTCGGAGTGACTAACGGCGTAGCTGCCTTTCAGCGGACTCTGGACTTTATAATATCAGAAGAAAAGTTAGATGGAACGTACGCATACTTAGATGACGTAACCGTTTGCGGCAAGGATGAAAAGGATCACGAGCGCAATCTAAAACGATTCATGGACGCCGCTAAGAAGTTTAATTTAACTCTCAACGAACAAAAAAGCGTTTTCAGTAAAACTAAAATCAATCTGCTTGGCTTTACCGTGGAAAATCATACCATCCGACCTGACTCTGAAAGGCTAAAGCCTCTGCTAGACCTCCCCGCACCAACTAAAGCAAGTGAACTGAAACGAGTCTTAGGAATGTTCGCGCACTATGCAAAATGGATTGGGCGTTTCTCAGAAAAGATAAAACCCCTCACCTGCGTCACTAGCTTCCCGTTATCGCACGACGCTCTCAAATGTTTCGAAGAACTCAAACACAACATCAAGGCGGCGGCTCTAGTAGCGATTAATGACGACGATATTTTCACAGTTGAGACTGACGCATCAGAATTCGCTCTAGCGGCTACACTTACTCAACGAGGACGACCAGTGGCATTTTTTTCGCGAACTTTGTCAAACTCTGAATGCAAGCAATCCTCAATCGAAAAAGAAGCTTGCGCTATAGTGGAAAGTTTAAAGAAATGGAGACACTACCTAATTGGCAAAAATTTTCTTTTAATTACGGATCAACAATCGGTAGCCTTCATGTTTAACCAGAATCATAACAGTAAAATCAAGAACGAAAAAATCTTACGTTGGCGATTAGAGTTGTCTTGTTTCAAATACGATATTATTTATAGACCAGGCTCCGAGAATGCAGCTGCGGATGCTCTATCTCGCGTATGTGCCTATATGAATATCAGCAAGCTGAAAGAGCTCCATAACGCACTCTGTCACCCGGGCGTGTCAAGAATGTATCACTGGGTGAGATCCAAAAACTTGCCCTATTCAGCAAACGACGTTAAGGAGATAACTGCATCGTGCCCGACCTGCGCCGAAATAAAACCAAGGTTCCTCAAAGTTAAAGGTCACTTGATCAAAGCTACGGCCCCCCTCGAACGTATCAACATAGACTTTAAGGGGCCACTGCCGTCTAACACCTCCAACAAGTACGTATTGACGATAATTGACGAGTACAGCAGATTTCCATTTGCATATCCATGTAAAGATATGACAGCTGCCACTGTCATCAACTGCTTGAAAGATCTCTTCCTTACTTTTGGCCAGCCTCTCTATGTTCATAGTGATAGAGGCTCATCGTTTATGTCCGAAGAATTCAAGTCATTCCTAAGAAAATCAAACATAGCTTCATCTAGAACGACACCTTATAACCCTCAGGGTAATGGACAAGTGGAACGTCTAAACGGGACTCTCTGGCGAACTATGCAACTCAGCCTCCGGTCAAAGGGACTATCTGTGGAAAACTGGGAAGTGGTACTGAAGGATGCATTGCACTGTGTACGTTCTCTTTTATGTACAGCTACTAATGCCACCCCACATGAAAAACTTTTCACATACCCTAGAAGATCCCCGAATGGAGACTCACTGCCGTCCTGGCTAACACCAGGCCCGATATTGGTAAAGAAGAATGTCCGACAATCTAAAACAGACCCTCTAGTCGATGAAGCTGAACTCCTTGAAATTAATCCTCACTATTCTCTTATTCGACGTGACAATGGGGAAACATCAACAGTATCGAACCGTCAATTGGCACCGTTCCCAAATACTGTTAACTACAGTGGAGATGACAGCTTTAAATCAGCTTCTGAAGAGATGGAAGATATAGCTACAGCTCCACCTGAAACTGTCACCCCATCGCTATCATCGCCGCAACATTCACAGGATCTACGTAGCTCGTCGCCTTCTCCGATACTCCAGACCGGAGCTCTCCCTCGGAGATCAAACAGGACCAGAAAGCCGCCCTCCTACCTGAGCGACTTTGTGGTACATCGAGAAGGGAATGAAAACTCCACCGGGGAAGAATGAGGTGATATGCAACGCGTCGGCTACCTCCTTGAATGTATTTATGGTAACGTGACGTTTGTCACATCGTATCTTTGTCATTATTGTACCTATTTATATTCAATGTCTATATTCAGTGTATCTAATTCTTTTAGTTAAATAAAGCCACATTCTTGGTTTTATGTCTATTATATTACACCTAGGTTGTTTTAGTTGTAAAAAAATAAGTCCCGTTGCAAAAACGCGCCATTTTCTGAAAATTTAAATTTTTTGTGTGATAAATAATTGATTATGAGTTCAACGAGTTCAAGTACAAAGTGATGAAATGGAATTAACTCCACTCGATATTTTATCTGTGACGACAATTACTGCGCAACATGAAATTTTTCCCCCAAAATCTCGAGAAAGATAAATTACGATCATTTTATTTTGTGGAAAAAACAAAAGAAAACTAATTAAATTATTTTCAGCAATGATGTATTCTACCTACCTTTATAATACGTGACTGATTTTCAGAACATGTTTTGTTAGCTTATTTTCATGAGTGGCAAAACCATCTACATTGTGGTATCATTGATTGTGGTCAATTTATTCCATGTTAAAAACTATTCTCAAAATAAATTCTTTGATTTGTTTTTTACTATTTCCCACAACTGTATTGAAAAACGTCGTGTGATAAACGGGTGTGTAATGTAGGTTATGATTGTGACACGAGTTTGCAATAACAACCAACTTTCCACCCTTGTATCACAATATACTATTTTTTGTTTGAAATGGAATACTCTAGTTGGTCCCATTCCGTTTTGTTACAAAACAAGGTTTATCTTGATTAGGGTATAAACCATGGACCCATTTTGAATTTCGAACTTTATTCCGACACACACTATGACATCAGTTTTGAATAAAGAACTGTATTTCTATGGTAACTAGGTTCTTATTAAAAAAAACGTGCTCCATGGTTTAAACCATGGCATGTGCGTAAGTTGCTATTGGGTTGCTGACTTACTGCTGTCAGAGCTGTCAGAGGTAAAATAACTGTGAAAGGTCTGATGATTCTATTTTATCTTAGGATTTTTGAATCTCAACTTTTTGTGCTTTAGTTTCCTATGAAAGCGATTCCGTCTTATTATTATAACGGCCTCCATGAACATCGTTTTCCAGTGTCAAATACCGCTGCCCAAGTATTTAAATCGCTACATAATGTAGCCATTTCAATAATTGGGCAGGCTACATTTGCCGTCGCAGTACTTAGTCACAAGAAAAAATGGCTTTAATGAGAAGAGTAAGCCCACACTTTATTTAACAGCGTTTACATGACAATCAAATAATGTACAGACAACAGCACATCAGGTTATACTGTCAAATTTCTCCAAATGATTTTAAACTGAAATGATAAACCTCTTCATTGGTATAATATTTATATTTTATCTTCTTGCACACATACAAACTTGGTACAGGGTAACAAACAATATTTAACAAACTATTTAACTAGGCACTCTAGGCAGTCAATAAGTATCAGTATAGACTAGATTTCTAGACAACCTTTAGGTTTCGAAGATCCAAGAGAATTAACTTAGAAACTAGGTGACGCTCCAAACATCACGTTTTTTTTACCAACTTTCAGCCATACTTTTTGGCGGTAAATGTCAAATGAGATACTTTTTAACTACCAGCTAGAAAATACCAATACTTTTGGCGGTAAACGTCAAATGAGACACTTTTTGACTACTCGAAAACACAGATACAAAATCATCTGAGTCAAATCACATACTTTCAACTCTAAATTCAGTATTTTAAATCAACAAAATTTATTATTATTTGGAAATCATGACAAAACCTTACAATGTTACAGGATAAGTTCAAAATCGAATGAGAAAATTTGACAGTTTGTAGCAACTTGATCTGCTGCTGTGTGTACCTAGCACTGCGTCATTGTCTGTCAGAGGTGTCAAAACGAAGCAGAAATGCGACTATCTTTTGACGCAATATGGCTAATCCATTGAGAAAAGAATGATTACGCCGTGGGTGAATCTAACGATTTATATCCTTTCCTTGCCATTGCCCTCATTTTCATGACAGCCGTCACTGCTACCGCTAGTGGTGGGTGGTGGTCACCGCTCTTCTAAAAATAGGAAACCGTAGCTTTAGCCAAGATATATGCCAGATTCACACGCTTAGCACTTGCCGCAATCTACAAACCTCTAAAAACGCACAAACGTGTGGATGCATCACAATTCACAACATTTCAATTTTTATGCCTTATGTTTTTTTATGCTCAATAAATAGTACTTAGAAAACTAGGAGACCGGTATTTTTTCTTTTCCCAAAATTTGTATTGTAAGTTAGTCAAAAATAATTTTGAAATCTCAAAAAAATCAAAAACGCCTGTAAGGTTGAATGTACACATTACCTTTGCTTGGGTTATGAAAAAAAAACTGAGATGGAGATTGACGTGATGACGTCTTATGATGACGTTGACGTTTGTAAAATTAGGTATTTGTTTCCTTGGTTTGTGGCTGTGATGCACAGACTACTTAGGGATATTGGTTTTTATTGTATTTTAATATTTCGCATTTGTCTAGGCTGAATTGGAAATAATTGACAACAAAAATGAATAAACAAGTTCGTAAATTAGATCCCCTCGTTACTTGCTTCGTTCCCACCTGCAAAAATACAGTAATAATGAATCGTAACAAACACTTTTTCCACGTGCCGAAGTCTTCCAGAGTACAATGGTGTGCTGCTGTTAATAAAACATACGTACCAAAAACTGGAAGCCTTTACATTTGTGAAGATCATTTGAATGTAGGTATCTACATACCTATCTAGTTTTCCTTGATTTTCCTGTTATTTGACTATTACTAACGAATTGTTTTCGTTTAATTCTAGCTGGAAGAAGCGTTACTAAATTACCAAGATTGGATGAACCAAAAAACCATCAGACCGCGACTGAGTCCCCACGTCCCGAATAATTTAAGGAACATAAATAAAAACCCAATTCTTCTGCCATTAACATCCACATCGACAGTTAATGTAGATCCTGTACCAGATGTGCAAGACAAAGGCGTGCTGTGTATTCCGGACTGTTTTCATAAATCCGTGCAAGCAAAACCCACTATGGTCAATCGCTCAGTTGGTGTGAGGATTTTCAGAAAAAGGAAACATACATATTATTTATTTGAAGACGAGTCATCAGAGGGGCATAATCCGTCTACAGTTGGCAGTACAACAGAATTTTCTGGAAATGAAAGTTCTAGTAACTTACCAATACAAAAAAGTTTAGCTGGCAGGTGTTTTATCTTAAGTTTAATAGAAAAAAAACCATTATCGTATATTGGTGTTCCTAAACAATATTATTGGATTATTCAATATAATGCAAAAGAATTAAAGATACCTTCTTTACATATTATATTAACTTTATATAAGTTAAAAAATAATGAAACATTCACCAAAATGAAAGACCTTTTTGAAATTTCATTAACTACTTTGTGGCGAATATTTACCAAAACTTTAAAAACAGTAAGTTTATTTTTTAGGGAAGTAATATATTGGCCCACAGTCCTGAACATTAAGAGGAACCTTCCTATTGCTTTTACTACAAGCAAAGAGTATGCAAGTGTTCAGGCAATAATAGATTGCTTCGAAATAGAAGTAGAAAAGCCTAAAAAACCTATAGACCAGGCCCTTACATGGTCCCAATACAAGAATTGTAATACCATAAAGTATTTGATAAGTGCTACGCCAGATGGTTTTATAAATTTTGTGTCTGAAGGGTATGGGGGACGTATAAGTGATATGTATTTAGTTGAACGAAGTGGATATTTAGAGATAATACCAGCAAACGCTACCATTCTAGCAGACAGGGGTTTTAAGCATTTAGAATCACATTTATTTAAGAAATCTGTTAAAGTTCTGCGCCCGCCTAGTGTCCTTAAAGACACGAAAATGACAAAATCGGAAGTGATTGATAGTAAAATTTTAGCTAGTTTACGCATACATATAGAAAGGGTTATCAGGAGGGTAAGACTTTTTAAAATGTTGAAACCACATGCTGTTGTAAATAATAAATTAATAAATGTACTAGATGATGCAGTGGTAGTTGCTTGTGGACTTATAAATTTACAGTCACCTGTCATAAGGAAGTATTAGGCATTGGAAGGCCTCCCTCAGTGTATAATTTTTAATTTATATTTAAGAAAACTATGTTATGTTTGTATAAGTTTTGATAACTTTAACTGTGTGTTGCTATAGATACTTAATAAAAGAGATACTTTATGATTAGAATTTTGATTTTTATTTATCATAATGTACAATATCAAGCATTTTATTAAAAATAAATGTCTCCCAAAACATTTCACCTTCTTTCACTAACTTTTCTGCAAACAATCTGTCATAGTAGACCCAGTGTTCATGATAGGCTTTATTTCTTTCAAAGTCTGGATCAGCTATACACAATAAAGCTTTTTTCATATTCATCGCTAACATTTGCAGCTGTATTTGCGCAATACATTTAGCTAATATTACACTATCTTTAACATAGTTTTCCATAGTTTTATTACTGCTGGGGCATTTGATTTCTACGACGAAGCCATGTTCTACACATAATCCATCTGGGGATGCTCCTACAAAAGGTGTGATTAATTTAAATCCACATTGAATTATCTCAATATTCATTTTATTAATTATTTCTTTAACCACTTCTTTTTCCAAGAGTTTTCCTCTTTTAATAGCCTTTGTTTCAGGAATCTTATAACCTCCAAGAATGGATTTAACTAATGCTCCATCAGTGTTGCACTTTGTGCATTCATAAATCTTTGATGCAGTAACTCGCCCCTGTCTCAAAATATGCCACAACTGACTGTGAGCTTGACTGCGTGTTTGGTTTTCAATTTCGACAGTTACTTCTTTAGTAATTTTTTTTCAGCAAAGGTTTTCAATTTTGTGAAATCTGTTAATTCGTCTTGGGATGAACTGGTTGTATAGTAATCCAGTAAAAGCTTGAAAACTCGGAAACTATCCAATGTTATACCTATATTGTTGTAGTCGGTAATCAAAGAGTCCTGCATTTTTCTTTTTCGACATTCTTGTAAGAATGTAGCTTTTTTAAGCGAATTGGGAAGAGTAACTGTTGCTGGTAAACGTTTACCCATTTCTTTGGCTAAAATACATTTATCTTGAGTTACTGCTGCAGAGAGTTTTGGCTGGGTCCAATAGCAGCGCACAGATGTGACTGAAGGCTCTTCAGTCCGCTTAATAAGCCACATAATAAAACAAATTGAATGTTTGCATCCACCCTGACTTGCAGCACAATCTTCACATTTCACATGCAATATTGTTTCTTCTGCCTCGTTAATGCTAGCGACAACTGAGTACATTTTAGTACGAACTCTGTGCTCAGGAGTTACTCTGCCCTTGATAAAACACACAGCATTTTCTCGTTTCACTTCCACGTAGCCTACAGAAGTTTCAACATAAGCATCCCTTGATGACAACAAAACCTTAGCTCCCCGAATTTCGGCAACGTTAAACGAGTCGTTTTCACGCATGTATTGCAACAACATCATATAATCCACCTTGGGAAGGTTGCGGCTGTCTGCCATGGCATAACCGTCCGAAACTTTCATGGCAAATCAATTTATATAATAATGCGTTTTTAATAGTAAATAACAATGCACATCAACAAAACAACCTCGGCAAACAACACTGATATTTGTCAATGACAGATGACTATATTTGACACTAGCTTCTGCCCGCGACTTCGTCCGCGTGAAATTTCTTGTCCCCCCCACCCACCAACCCCGACGCATCGCATCGCAACGCCTGACCGCGCTATTACTTCGTTTGCGCTTAATAGCATCCTTTCTGACATATTTCTTTTTGCTCGGCTCATAAGGTCCCTAGCGTGATGTTAAATAGCCTATATCCTTCCGCGTCAACTGCCCGCACTATTACTTCGCGCTCGGCTCCTAAGGGCCCTAGCGTGACATTAAATAGCCTATATCCTTCCGCATCGCCTGCCCGCGCTATTACTTCGCGCTCGGCTCCGAAGGTCCCTAGCGTGATGTATTAAATAGCCTATATCCTTCCGCATTGCCTGCCTGCGCTATTACTTCGCGCTCGGCTCCTAAGGGCCCTAGCAAGATGTTAAATAGCCTATATCCTTCCGCATCGCCTGCCCGCGCTATTACTTCGCGCTCGGCTCCTAAGGGCCCTAGCAAGATGTTAAATAGCATATATCCTTCCGCATCGCCTGCCCGCGCTATTACTTCGCGCTCGGCTCCTAAGGGACCTATCAAGATGGTAAATAGCCTCCTTCCGCATCGCCTGCCCGCGCTATTACTTCGCGCTCGGCTCCTAAGGGCCCTAGCGTGATGTTAAATAGCCTATAGCCCTCCTCAAGAACTGGGTTATAAAATGTAAAAAGATTTTTTCAAATCCGACTGGGGTAGTTCCAGAGATAGCGCGTTCAAACAAACTAACAAAAAAACAAACTCTTTATTACTCTTTAACCGACATTATTGAAATAATAAATCGAGAGGGTCGTTGATCCGCGGAAAATCTCGCAATTCAGAAAAATTACTTATTTGTACAACGCCATCTATGGGTAAATTGATAAAACGTCCGCACTAAACATGTTTGCTCAAGAGCGACCGGTATGATTTAAAGTTATTTTGCGTTTTAGTAATTTTATATTATCTCCGAAACTGTATGACCAATTGACATACTGTAAAGGCCAAATCTTATCTGCATGATGTCCTTGTGATCATTAAATAACTTATTTGGATAAGGATTAATGTTTTGTTGTTTAAATAACCATCCAAACGTAAGTATGTCTAAAAAATACTTTTTTAAAGCAATAAAAGATGTATAAAAGATAAAATATAAAAGATAGAAATATGGTGTCGCGGACTTTTTTGTAGAATTATTTAAGACAGACCAGACTGCAATACATTGTTATCAATTATAAACAACCGTTTAGGCAGCGCATGCAAAAAAGTCTGTTTAAAGGGTATTTCTTCCCGACTTGTTAGACAAAAATTGTGATAGCTCGGCTAATATGCATGATAAAAATATAATTTATAGCCTATAGCACTCAGGAATAATGTAGCTTTCTACCAGTGAAAAAATTTTTAGAATTGGATCATTAGTTCCGCAGATTACCCCCCACATACAAACTTACAAACATACAAACTTACATACAAATTTAACCTCTTTATAATATTAGTATAGATTGACAACTTTTTTTTTTAATTCATAATAATTAGGAGCAAAGGATACACTGTGACGATGCCCTACTCTGGATCGTTAGAGGATTTTTTTGAATATTTCGTTAAATAAGTAATAAAAAAAATCAAAAAATTATGGAATGGAATACTTAAACATAAAGCTCTAAACGGTTGTCGGTACCTTAGTATTTATTTAAAATTGAAATGTTGTATGTAACATCTTTTGTATACCACCAAATTTTATGCAACTAAATGATTTTGATTTTGATTTGATCTAATTTGTGCACTAAAACCGATATTTGCAACAAATGCTTCTTTGTAAGCCCATTTCGTCAAGGTTAGAGAAAGAAAATTCTTTCGTGCATTTAGAAAAGATCATTAGAACACTCAAGTGTACAGCGTTTAGCAAGCGTGTAAAACCGGCATTACAATAACTTGAACCAGCATTGCAATAACATGGACCATTGTGTACTAGTAAATCTGAGTTTATTATTTTTGTTGACAAGTTGGCTAAAAAGACGTGGTGTCCAACCATTTTCTTTTTTTTTTAATGAAAATCATACAATTCATGGATATGGCGTAAATTGGTGTGTATGTGAAATAGAAATAGAAGAAAAACAGATTGTTCTAGAAATTAAATGATGGCTGCACGAGGAGACAGAGGAGTTTCAAGAGTACTAGATAAGTTAGAAGCATCAGTAAACTCTGGCCATTACTATGAGGCACATCAAATGTATAGAACCCTATATTTCAGGTACCAATCAGATATTTACGCTTCGTGTTATTCAGGAAAGTAATATCGTGGATTAATAATACTTTCTTATGATTTTTCAGATACCTATCTCAAAAAAAATATGCAGATTTACTAAATTTACTGTACAAAGGTTCAACGTTGTTGCTACAGCGTGATCAGCAAGAGAGTGGCGCAGACTTGGCTATATTACTCGTAGACGTGTTGAATAAATCAGTAACTAAGCCTTGTCACGAATGGATTGATAAAATAGCAAAGTTATTCGAATTGATGAGTGCTAGTATACCTGAGAGGGAATCTTACCTCACCAATGCTGTCAAATGGTCTATGGACAATAACAAAAAAGGACATCCTTTTCTTCATCAGGTAAATTATTTACTTCAATATTTCCACTTGCACTATTATTGAATTGAAGGAACTGGCGCTACTTGCATAACAAAAATGACTGCTGGATAAAACTGACTTATAAGATTTTGTTTTTACTGCCATGTTCAGGTTTATTTACATTATAAAAAATGTGTGAACTTTTTATTTGTTTTGAAGACCTACTTGTTCATCAGTAGCTAGTAGTAATTAAGATTGAATTATTGTTGATGTTAACTATTATCTTTTAATTATTGAAGTTAAAAGTAAGCTAAATAATCATGGTATAATGAAGTTGCCAGCTCTTCCTATATTAAATTTTATCACACTTGAGGATAACAGCTATCATTATAAATATAAATAAATAAATATCCTTGGACATTTCACACAACGCCATCTAGTCCCAAGCTAAGCAACCTAATGCTTGTGTTATGGTAACGAGATGGCTGATAAACTACTTATATACATTTTTTTTTTTTTGTAAATACATACATATTATAGATAGAAAAACACCCAGACTCGGAACAAATACTTGTAGGTCGTACAAATATTTGTTCCGTGCGGGAATCGAACCCGCGATTGTGATTATACTTTATTTTAGAGAATTGCTGAAGTTTATTGGAAAGAGAAGAAGTATGCAGCAGCTCACAGACATTTTTTGCACTCATGTGATGGAACATCATATGCCAGTATGCTTGTGGAACTCCATACAACGAAAGGACTCAAATCTGAAATAGATTTATTTATAGCCCAGCCCGTGTTGCAGATTCTTTGTCTGCGTAATATACAAATGGCTACAGAAACTTTTAATAAATACACAGGCCTACATCCCACAATAAACAATAATAAAGGGCCTCCATACATATTTCCATTATTAAATTTTCTATGGTTTCTATTACGTGCAATTGAACAGTAAGTAAAATGTATTAATTTGCAGTAGAATATCACTATAAGATCTTGATTTGTACATACTAAGATATAAAATATTTTTTCAGGAGACACTCACATCAATTTAAAATACTTAGAAGTTGGTATGCAATAAGTATTAAAAGGGATCCTAACTACTCAATGTATTTAGATAACATTGGTCGCATTTGGTTTGGCATAGAAATACCACCTGACAACAAGAATCCTAATTCAGTATTTGGAGGACTCCTGAAATCTATAATAGGTGAAGCTGATAGTTCTGATGAAGATGGAGACTATGTAGGAAGAAATGCTGCTGCCCCAGACTTAGACTAAATCAGTGGAAGTAAATCAGTTAACATGCCATTTGTTTTCATTGACATGCACACAATCTGATATTTGACAACAATTAACCTGCAATACCTAATCCTATAAATAATAGAAGTGAATCAATATTTTTTATGTGTTGAATATGGTTTACCTCAAGATATACCAGTACTGCTAATATACTTGTGCAATGTTCATGTTCAATATCATGATGTTCATAATATTTTATTTTTGTTGTTTATTGGCATTCTGTTTTTTAATATATTTTTAAGTTGTTAAAAGCATTTGTGGTGAGTATATCAAATTTAAGATTTTCTTAAATTGATTAGGTTTTAGTGATCAATGATGATAAAGAAATATGAAATGCAAGACAAGATATTTTTTTTAAGTGGGTCTCACTATTCTACAATACATAACACACTAATTTATTAAAGTCAATGTGCCAGACACAATTTATTGCTCATTGTTGACACATTCACTCAATCATTGTTCTTGGTGCATGAAATCCTCATTAATTTTGATTGTGATTTAAGTTTTTTTTAAATTTAGCTACAATATAGCAATATAATCAAGAATGAACCATAGTCATAATGGATGATGTAAGGTCAATATAATGAACTTGCTATGTAAATATACTTTGCTTCTGCTTTGTCATTTTAAACCATTTGTTAGGAAGTTTTATAATAGGTGGAAAGATTACTTTGTATAAATTGTTTAACTTTTAATTTATTTATAACAAATTTATAGTCATAAAATCATTCTAGATACATTTTTATTATAGTAGGTAGGTAATTCAGTTGACAATTTGTAGACAACTGCTAGATACCTAAATGTACATACATTATATTTGAATTCCATACTAATCAATCTGCCTAGCCTTTTCCCAACTATGTTGGGGTCGGCTTCCAGTCTAACCGAATGCAGCTCAGATTTGAATTCCATAACTCAAACTCAAAGCATTTATTTCAAATAAACCAATTACAGCCACTTTTGAATTGTCAAAGGGTCGGTCAGTCAGAAAAATGAAGCTAGTTGCCCATTCCAAAGCGTAGATCCTGGAGAAGAATGGGCAAGAAACTCCATGGACACTCTTTTAAATCAAATATTTTACATAATATTGGTTACATTGTTCATATTGAAAATATAGATGTGAGAACAATGTAGAAAGACGTGCACGTTAAAAGCGTCTGTAATGAAAAAGATAAAAACTAAAAACAACTAAATTAAAAATAAGCCGTGGCAGCTAAGAGACGACCAGTCCCAACTGACGGCGCCCGTTCACGACCATGACGCATATCATTATGAACTAAACAATGAGAAGCTTGTGGCTAAGTAATAACAGCCGTACGGGTCGATCCATCTGGTTAAGCTACGCCGGGGTTGATCCATAAATGGATGGGTGACAATCTTTACATACCGAGACTCCTCCATGCCTCTGAAAGCACGTTATGCTGTTGGTCCTGGCTATCATTCGTGGATCTTTGACAGCTGTTACGGGTCATCAGAAGGCCGAAAGTCTGACAACCAGTCTTACCAAGGGGTATTGTATTAGCCAGTTACTGGTTTATGGAGGTCAGATAGGCAGCACTCTATATAAATTACTGGTATTCAGGTGCATCTGGTTAGACTGGAAGCCGACCCCAACATAGTTGGGAAAAGGTTAGGCAGATTGATTGTGAGCTAAACAATTGTAAAACTGAATTATGTAACAAATAATCATAAATATATGGTAATGATTTTAATTGAATTTATTATTGACTAAACTATCTCTACCCTATTTTGTACAGTCAATTATATTAATAGATAGAAATGCTTTTGTTTCAACTCAGTGTCATTAATTTACTGATGTCTCAATTTGAATTGTAAAAATATCACATTATGTATTGGTGGATACACATAAATGTACATACATAGTATAAAATATGTGTTTAACTTCAATTGAATATTTACATTACATATTATTATATACATTTTTAAGAGTACTTAAATCATTTTGTTATGTAGGTACTTAGTTGACGGAAGCTTAATTTAATATAATGTGACATGTATAAATTATCCAGCTCCTTATTGTTATCAATTACATAATAAGATATAAATTTATCACTGTAATAACTTCGCTATTATCACTTGACCCTGAACATTGCCACTAAACTTATTTATCAAGATCTTCTATTACCAGAGCTGTCATTTCTCTGGACAAATTTTTCATTTTGAGTGTTTCTTTACGGAGTTCCAATTTCAAGTTTCTGGCCTTTAAATCTAAAGCTTGTCTAGCAATAAATTGGTTGAATTCATGGACATCAGGGTGATTCATATATTCTTCAATAGGCATCCACTTGCATGCTTTGATTTCTATGTCTGATTTGGTAATTGTTTCTGATGTAGCTTTTAACAATACAATCACATAAATATCAGAGTTCTCAAACATCATGTTGTGAGTATGTCTCAGTGTCACCATTGATTCAAAAGTTGCATCAATCCCTGTTTCTTCTTTAACTTCTCTCACAGCTGCATCTTTGATATCTTCTCCTGTAATTATGCAAAAGGTAAACTTACTGTTGTGTATTGTTAAATTAATAGTACTTAATAGTTTAAAGTTTTTAGCTTACCTCTTTCTACATAACCCCCAGGAAGTTTCCAATGTGGGACTTCAATATAGTTCTCAGCTACTACTAATATTTCATTTTTATCATTAAAAACCATTCCACCCACTCCAAGATTTGTATGACAGGCTGGTGGTAAGTTAGATGAACTTTTAGGAAGCCATTTGTACATCATGACAAAATCTCCACGTGAATGGTGAAAATTGAAGCCTTCCTGAATGTAAGATAAAAATTAATTAAGGAACTAAACACCTATTATGCAAATTAAATTAATTAGAATAAGTAATAATATAATTAAATAACACTTAAACCATACATTAGCTAGAAGTGGCACCCAAGCTGCATCTTTAATGTTAATTTTGAACCAGATGCACCGTTTATTCAGTTCAGACCAATTTTTTAACGAATCTGGAAATGGAATTAGAGATAAGAACGAGTTAATTCTCAGTTAAAGGCTCACTATATAATTTTAGAAAACATAAAAAAAATTAATCAAGTAATTATCTTACCATTCAACTGGTATAGAAGCTGACTAATTTCACAAGGTTCTTTTTGAGAATCTACTGTGATTCCATTATATCTGTCTGTAACGCCTTCGAATCTTTTAGAGCCCATTTTTAATTACTGTTGAAGATACATTTAATTGTATTGTAGCTAAAATTATTATCTCCGATCCCGCTTTAAATTTTGAAAGGCTGATTCTACTACGTATATGTACAAGAAATACTCTGTTAACACATACCTACTTGCTCGTATCAATGTGTGCTATTGATTGATAAATAAATGTCATCCACTGATTCATTACATGACAATGACAGTGACACTGACAATTTATTGACATTCCGCCAGTGCTCCCACCTATCACAGTCTAAACATCATACAGTCGTCCGACGAAAGCCCGAACTGCTTACTTATTTCGCCAAACTTCGTAAGCAGTTCGGGCGTCGTCGGACGACTGTATGATATGTAGACTGTGCACCTATGCTCGGACTTTTAGTCTGCGGTTACGAAACTTGCGATGGTGACGCGACGGCGACTGGAAATGTAGCTTGATGTGTAGCCGTGTTTACAACATACATCATGGAATGGAGTAACGAAAAATAAAGTTCTTTTAACTCTATTCAAATGAAGGAGTCATAAGGGATCCATCCAATGATTTTAAGTCAATGGATCCATCGCATAATGATCATAAATTATTTCGACGACGTGTGCCTTTTGTCGGTATTTTTTTAAACATTCAGATAATGAGCAACAACAACAATGTAAATCGACGCCAGGTGGCGCCACTGCCACGACGACAAGAATAGAGAAAATGTGGATGTTGATGACATTAAAATGTCCCACGGAAACGAAAATCCATCCTTATTCCTTGTGCAAAAAAAGGGAACCTCTGTGCAAAATTTCAGCTCAATGGTTTGTTGGTCACAATGGGGAGCCACACGCAAAGCTGTTTGTAGATGGCGCTCTGAACGACTGTACATTGTTTTACAAACAAATCCATACAATTTGACAATCGTTCGTTACGTCAAATCAATGAAAAAAGGACAGTCGATCATGTGCCACCTAGCGTGATAAAAAGTTAGTTTTCCTCCCCATTACACAGTTACAATTACAATCCATCGAGAATGATTGCCAACCCTTTCTGGTGTTGTCCATCTATAATAAACATAGGTACATACTACACAAGGTACGATGCAATGAAAGTTTATAAAAAGTGGGGCTAAAACCAGTGGAACAAAAAAAAACTTGACCAAAGTTCAAAAAACCAGTTCTAAGGAGGCTGCAGGCTTCAAGTTTGTAAAACAAAAACATCAAACTTTTAAGTAATCTAATCTAACTTATGAGGATGCGCAGTGGTAGCTCGCGAAATAGTTTTTTTTTTTTTTTGCGTTTTTTGCAATTTGCAAGTCCGTGTCAGGTTGTATCTTGATCAAAATATGATACGTGCGACAATAAAACATATGTATTTACATAATTTTGACATAAACATCATTACTATGGAAATACATAATTATGTTATAATGTCGCGTATCATATTTTGTTCAAGATACAACCTGACACGGACCTGCAAATTGTATAAAACGCAAGACAATTATTTGAATTTCGCGGGCTACCACAGCGCATCCCCCCTACACTTTTGCTTGATGTTTGATAGTTAGTGCCGTTTTAGTGGTAGCGTCAAAAAAGTTATATTAGTTAATTTTATGCAACTGACGAAACGATGATTAGGGGGTATTAAAACACGAATGTGGGTTTATGTAATAATAGTATCTATCATATGAGTGTTTTAATACCTAATTATGTACAGTTACATGTTGCATACAAGACTTTATCTACATCCATGTTATGAATCCTCTATAAACGGTTCTGAAACAGTTTTTTGCAATACTAATACTCGTATCGAACTTTGTGGCCGGCGTCATAGTATACGACGCGAATTCGAATAGGTTCTTTTATTAAATTACGGCGCTGTTGTAGTGAAACGCGCGTGTATTATAATGTTCTTTTTTTTGAAAAGGAGTTGCATTATGAAATTTAGTACAACATTATAACAACCGTTTGGATGATATTATGGTCACTATGACACTGGTTGTTTTAATGTTGGCAATAAGCTAACTGTTTCAGAAACTTTTATAGAGGATTTATAGCATGGGTGTAGATAAAAACTTATAAAACACTGCTGCAACAATTTCCTCGTTCTTCATTGGCAAGACTCGAATTGGAAAGACGTGATGCGGCAATGTAAACGCGATTGCCCTTGGGGCTGGGGCCCCTTGACGTTGCCATAGCAGTATTTAGGGTTTACAGCAGTACCAATGGAAATAGTTACACAGTAGGTAGGTCGGCTTTTCGGTGCCGTACTTATAAGCATTCCATTTGTCTATACTAATTCCATGCAAATGCCTAAGTATAAAAACTGTAGTGTGCCTGACAGCTGACTGACACTGCTGGCAAATGACAAGTGACAGTTGATTGGCTGAGCGCTGAGAGGGAGGACTTTGTGACTTGTAGATTTCTGCAGATTTTAATTTCTACGGATTTTCTTTTTAATGATGTTGTAATCATCAATAATTATTATGATTATTAACAAATTATTATTCTTTTGTACTCGCCTTAACCAGAAAAGTGTATTCCTGGGGTAGGTCGCCTATAATGAATAATATTTATTTAAAAAGTATCAAAGACTACACAATATTCAATACATGCAACAAACTTAAAACTAACAAATAATTGTCCTATCTCTATGCCAAGTGCATAGGCGATATTACATTGTAGACTTATAATTTACATCTTGGACTGTCTGTCAGGCTTTGATTACGATAGCGTGTACAAATGCGTTTCAACTAAGAATAGGATTGGCCTTGCGCCATATTGTGAAGATTTAGCAAAATAGCCTCTCGTTTACACATTTGTAAAGTCAGTGACATATTTTAACAAAACCAATTTCCAAAAACAGCTAAAATGGATAAGGATAACACTACTTACAAAACTTTGCAAGCCTTAGATTTCTAGCTTCAGTTGACAGTTAGAGGTCATTGACTTACCTATTCTTAGTTGAAACGCATTGTATGTAGTGATAATAAAATTATTATTGCTATTATGCAAGCTAAAGGTGTACTTTGAATTTGTATCTATTTGATTTCAGGAGATATCCCGTTTTTTCATATTCCACTGATGCATCCAGTAAAGTATTTAATGGTGCTAAAGACAGATACAATGGCATCACAATCAACTCCAGAAAAGAGAAATTCAATGTGCAAAAGTTCACTGAAAACCTTGAAGGTTGGTAATTTTTTTTTAATGAAAACAGGAAGCTTAAAAATAATGCTGAAATTGTAGCTTTGGGGCATGTTAGTAGTAGTTTTTCATTTAAAGCCATTAATGTTTTGAATTCAGACATTTGAAATGTATGAGAATGTAGTATTATGTAGACACATTTTTGGTATTTGGCTAGTTTCAACAGTATTTATTTATTTTATTAAAACAAGTAAAAAAATACTGTACAAGGCGGACTTAATGCCAGAGGCATTTTCTACCAGTCAATTTTAAGGTGATGCAGACAAAACATAGCAGGTGCAGATTATGGGATTTATTATTATGGCATTTAGGAATAAATTAATTTACTATTAACTACTACTACTATTACTATTACTACTACTACTACTACTATTACTATTACTTTACTATTTACTATTTTTTTTTTTTTTTTATTTATTTGCTTACTTTATTGTACAGTCGAGTTCAATAATATATTGGCAATGTGAAGGTTTCAAAATATTGTGAGCGTTGGAAAGCTCAATAAATTCTATAGAACTATATACTTAGCTCAAAAATATGTCCTCATGTGAATAGTTCAATAATACATGCTGTGCATTACTCATGTTACTGAGAAAAAGCAGTCACATATTCATGAACCTAAATCTTGACCACAATTTAATTATGTTTTGTCACAATATTATGAACGTTTTTAACGTTCATATATTTTTGAAGTCTGAAAGGGACAATATTGTATTAATGAACTCGATTGTACCTTCCTCATGTATAAACCAGTAACATTAGATTATTTTATTTTATATTATTGTGTTCCAGAATCATTGTCTACCTGGGCATCACAAGGACATAGATGTGTATGGTTCAAGGTTGACATAAATGATGCTTTCTGCGTTCCCATTTTAGCACAGGTACATTATTTTTTTAAAGTATTCCATATCTACATAAAGTTTTTGACTGAAGTTGTTTACCCATTTATTATTGTTTTAATTAAGGCTTGCTGTTCTTAGAAAGGCTTTAATTTCCATCATGCACGAGATGGATTTGTGATGATGTACAAGTGGCTGCCCGAGGATTCAGAGCCGAACCTGCCTCCAGCTTGCCATACAAACCTTGGAGTTGGGGCCATGGTGTTCAATGGTCAGAACCATCTGCTGGCTATATCAGAGAAACACTATGAGTATCCACACTGGAAGCTTCCTGGAGGCTATGTTGAGAAAGGTGACTATACTAGTACTACTACTATGTTAGCTCATTATAAGTTAAAAAGTCTAAAGTCCACTGTTCAGTAATTTTTTCTCCTATCCAATTCATTTAAGGCAAATGCAATAGAGGAAGTCTGATTTTGTTGGCATCAAATCTGAAATTGAACTAAAATAACTGGCACCAGCTGCATAAGACAGATTTCTTGTTTGACACTGATTGTTTTATGCAGTTATTTTTTAAATTATTTTCTATTGTAATTGCAGGTGAAGATATTATTGATGCTGCTGTGAGAGAAGTGAAAGAAGAGACCGGAGTTGACGCTGTATTTGAATCGCTTGTCACATTTCGGCATACACACAACATGATGTTTGAAAACTCAGACATTTACGTAATTCTTATGATGAAAGCTATGTCTGAAAAAATTGTACCATCACAAAGAGAAGTAAACGATTGCAAGTGGATGGAAGTAGAAGAGTACGTGAATCATCCGCATGTGCATAAATTCAATAGATCAATAGTAAAAACTGCTTTAGAGTACAAAAAACGAAATTTAAAACTTGACATACAGAAGAAGACCGTGAAGTGGGCGAGCTATGTCAGGGACATGAACTTTTTGGTTGTTGGTGATTGTCATTTAATTGATAAATGAAAATGTAATATTTACACATAATTCTTTAATGTACATAATTGTGAATATGTAAAATAACATGTAATGAAGTATATTTTGCAATAAAAAACATTGTTAAGTTTTCATTCATCTTTATTTTGATTGATGTAGATATTAGAGCAATAGGCACAGTCACAAACATATTTTTTTCTTTATTGGCACAGTTAGGTTTCAGAATTTCTTTATTATCTTAAAAAGTAGTGTTTATTGTTGTTCATGATTTGCTAGGAAAGTCGATATTGTTTGAATTAGGGCAGTACATGGATTTTGGTAGGATGATGCGCGGGATTTCCTTCCACGCTATGAGCATGGACTTGTTTTTCGGCTTGGTCTGGGTATTGGTCTGTAAAATAAAGTTTTATTTAATCATCTATTGTTTACTAGCGACCCGCCCCAGCTTGGCACGGTTTTTACGACTTGACAAAACATCGACATTTCTTTATTAATTAATTGAAAGTTTTTATATATTTAAAGTAAACATAATAAACCTTCTGGAATAAATTTTCATAATTTTGGTGAAAACCGCATCAAAATCAGTTGCGCAGTTTGGATGAACAACGCGGTCACACAGACATGAAAAGTGACTTTTTAATTTATAATATGTAGGTATAGATAAGTATTGTATTGAGAGAAATACCTAATGTTCTTTTCTACGTTGCACGACTTCAAATGTACAGACATGACTCTCATGCAGAACTGCCAGACACGTACACATCAAGCATTGTAAGGAAATCCTATACAATGCGAGATCAGCAGCTTATACTGGAAATGCATAGCTTGATCTGTTAGCCGTGCGTACCTAACACTATTTCACCTATGTGTACCTACACAATACAAATATTTGTTCCATGCGGCAATCGAACCCGCTACTCATAGCGACGGCCATACCCAGGGTCAGATATAAGTCGTTGGGGTTTAGTGTCGACTAGATAATTCTCAGAATAGTCCTTTGACAAGTTAACGTAAAAAAAAAATAAACACCAAAAAAAACCACACCTCCTCTATCCTATCTTGCTGTGTCCGAAAGGGTGCACAATGATCTAAAATTATGTATATTTTATAATGTAGCTGTACCTACCACCTACGTTGACATTGTGGAATACAAATAAATATATTGAGTATTGAACATTTGAAAATTTGAGACCGTGTTTACACAAGTGCATCGTATCTACAACATAATGATAATACGGAACGAACTCATTTTTAAACAGAAGTGCTAGAAGACAGTTAAATGGTAGTCGCTATAATCAAGGATTAAATAGTAGGTAGGTACATTTGATACAAGTGGAGAACGATTGTTATTGCATTCGAGGCGGAATTAACAACCGAGCCGTAGGCGAGGTTGTTTTTGAGACGAGAACTGCAACTAGGCTAGATGCATGAACTAGATGCAAGCCATTTGATTGGTTGAAACTAGTTTTAAACTAAATTTAAACAAGGATCGATTTCCTTCTGTAGTACTGACCTTAGACACAGTATCAGTACCTACTTAAGTTAAGTAGTATAGGTAATAGGCAAGTACCTATTCCAGATATTTGTTTTACATTTACAGTAGCAAACCGGGTTTGAAAGTTTCGTTACTTGAACACTAACTTCAAACCGTTTTTACTAAGTAGTAGGTAGTTAGTTAAGCCGTTGGTCCCAGCTGTCATTCATGGATATTTGACAGTCATTACAGGTCCCGGTTACAGAAACCCGAAAGTCTGACAACCTGTCTTACCAAGGGGTGTCCAGTAATTGGGTTGTGGACGACAGATAGACAGTCGCTCCATGTAAAATACTGGTATACCTAATCACTTACGTGTACAACCTTAGGTTGTAACCTACTATACACTGCGTGTGTGACAAGAAAGGTGTGAAATAAACTAGGTCTAGCCCAGTTCGAGTCCATTCCCGATGTATAAGAAGATAGTAAGATAAGATAGGTAACATAATTATGCTTTTCAATCATCACGCCAAAATTACACGTGTGTGCTTTCATCGTGGGTAGGTATAATGGCCGCACAAATGGCAGTTTATCTATGTTGACGTCTTGAATTAATATAGGTACCTAAATAAATGTTTAAGCTACGAAGTCTACTACAAAAATGGCATTTCTGACTTTTAAAAACATCTGCTAATTGAGACACAATCTCCATGGAAACCTACAGCTACATTCCTATTTACATATACTTACATTTTCATATTATTACGCAAACAATGAATCTTATCTTTGGCGAATTCAAGCTATTATTATGTAGGTACCTAAAATATATTATGTAATTAGTGATAGGTTTGTGTTCCTGTTCGTTATTTGGTATTTAAACACTTTTGTCTCTCTTAAGTCCTAATTATTCTGGCGTTATGTTGCCGAAACTTCAACTTTAGGTAACACGTTGTCCCCAAATCTATCGTCAATTGTCATGTACTTGGCAACTGAAACACTAGCACACGCTTTCTGGAACGAAAACCAATGTTCTTTCATAAATCCAATCACAACAGCAGTTGACATGCGTTTGACAATTTGTTTGCTGAATTTCATTCCGTGTTACATGACGCATTAGATAATTCAAAGAAAAAAAATCAGCTAACGAAAGTATACCTACTAAAAATGTTGGTTACCCAATGCATAAGTACATCCATGTCTCGGTTATATCATAATTCAGATAGGTACTACAAATGTTTTCCTGGTTCCTTACTAGGCGAACTCCTTAACAATTAACGGCCCTGCATCGGGCAAAGCAATATTTTGTAAAAAGTGATGAGCAGTTGACATTAGGCTATTGTAACTTAGATAAATTACAAACTGACCCCACTAAAAAGTGAAAAATATAAAACTGTTTTACAAAAAAAAATACAACTGACTGCCAAAAACAACACTCATCATCTTTCTGCCCTTATCCCATGTTACTTGGGGTCGGCGCAACACGTTTTCTTCTTCCATTCTCCTCTGTCAACCGTCACGCTCTCATTCACTCCCTTCTCTTTCATATCATTCCTCACACAATCCATCCATCTTTTCTTTGGCCTTCCTCTGCCTCTCCATCCATCAACATCTCTCTCTCACACTCACTCTTTTAGTCACATGCGTTTCGTCTCTCCTCATCACATGCCCATACCAACCCAAACGATTTCCTTTCAACATTTCTGTCACTGGCGCCACTTTCAAACTTCCTCTTATATACTCATTTCTTACTTTATCCATTCTCGTCACTCCACACATCCATCTCAACATTCTCATCTCCGCTGCATGCAATCTTTTTTTATCCGTCTTCTTCACTGCCTGGCATTCCGATCCATACAGTACGACAGGCCTTATCACGGACTTGTAAATTTTTCCCTTTAACTTGAGGGGCATCCGTGGGTCGCAAGTTGTTCCTGTAACCTGTCGCCATTTCATCCATCCTGAGTTGATCCGGTGTGTTACGTCTCGGTCTACTTCGCCATCCCCTTGGACAAGCGACCCGAGGTACCGAAAATCGGAGATCGGTAAGGGCGTTCCGGCAAGAGACATGGGCACCGGACCCGAGAGGCCGCCAAAATCACAAAACAGATACTCCGTTTTGGTCCGACTTACTCTCAGGCCAACGGTCTCCAGTCTTTTCCACCACACCTCCAATCTACTCTGGACCTCTAGGCCGCTCTCGGCAACCAGCACAATGTCATCGGCGAACAGCATACACCAGGGAGCCTCTTCCTGGATGTCCGAAGAAAGAGCATCCATTATCAGCACGAAGAGGTAAGGGCTGAGTGCAGACCCCTGGTGTAAACCGACAGCCACATCGAAGCTGCCAGTAGTGCCCACTGTAGACCGGACTTGGGTACTGCATCGACTGTACATCGCACGAATCAACTGCACATACTTCCCTGGCACATATTTCTCCTTAAGTGCCCACCACAAAACTTCACGAGGCACTCGGTCGTATGCCTTTTCGAGGTCAACAAATACCATGTGCAAGTTTTTATGAGCACCTCTGTATTTCTCGCACAGCTGGCGAATAGCAAAAATGGCATCTGCTGTTCCTCTACCAGGCATAAAACCGAATTGGTTTTGCGAAATTTCACTCTCTTCTCTCAGTCGCCTTTCAATAACTTTCTCCCAAGCCTTCATACTATGTGACATTAGCTTTATTCCTCTATAGTTGTTACACTCCAGCACATCACCTTTGTTTTTAAAGATGGGCACCAACGAACTGTTACACCATTCGTCAGGTATGGCTTCTTCTAGCAACAACTTATTGAAGAATAAAGCTAACCACGTCCATCCATCTACCCGTAATAACTTCCATACTTCTACTGGTATTCCGTCCGGACCTATTGCTTTACCATTCTTCATCCCATTAACTGCTATTCTCACTTCATCCATACTAATCATTCTCACTAACACCTCATTTACTGGTTTATTCCCAAGCACACCACTCCAGTCATTCTCCTCATTCATCAGTCTTTCAAAATAGCCCTTCCACCTATCCTTAATTTTCTCATCATACGAAAGAACTGTTCCAGTTTCATCCCTTATACACTTTATCTGACAGACATCCCTCGTCTTCCTCTCTCTAGCTCTAGCAAGCCGGTATAGATGTTTTTGGCCTGCTGGATTATCCAGTGTGTCATAAAGCTTGTCTTGGGCTTTTGCTCTCACTATGGCCACAGCTTTCTTGGCTTTTTTCTTTAGAGCATCATACTCACTCTTTTTTTCTGCTTTCAAACTAACATTCTCATCTTCAACACTCTGCCATTCCTTGAACTTTCTCTTCTTATTCTGCAACACATTCTGTATTTCTGTCGACCACCACCATGTATCCCTATCTATTGTACCCTTTCCTTTCGTCTCTCCCAAAATATCTTTCACTGCACTCCTAATATACCCCGCCATTTCATTCCAACATTCATTTACACTTCGATCATTCATGTCCCCCATATCTATTATTTTATCCACCACTCGCTCTTTAAATTTCTTCGCACAATCATTCTTCTCCAGCATATGCCATTTTATTTTGGGGGGAGGTCGCTCTTTGTTTTTATTGGGCTTTATTTCTACGACCATTTCCATAACTAGGAGTCTGTGCTGTGCCACGAGGTCTTCTCCCGGTAGCACTTTGCAGTCTTTGACGTCTTTTAAGTTCTTGCGTCGTACTAGAAAGTAATCAATTTGCGTCTTGTGATTGCCACTTTTGTACGTAATTAGGTGTCCGTCGTTCTTCTGGAACCAAGTGTTGGCTACTGCCAGGTCGAATGCGGTAGCGGATTGCAGCAATGTCTCTCCCTCCTTCCAAAAACAACACTACAAAGTGAAAAATAACTTTAATTTCGGAAATCGGTAGCAAAAAACGAAAATACATTTAATCGGACACCGACTTCCGAAATTAATGTACATTTAACATTTTTTGATGTTATTATCTTTTTCAACATTTTGGTTTTGTATTCAAATGCCTTTTAATTTTTAGGAAAACATAACCTAAAATAAATGCACTTTAGAATAATCCTACCAAAGTAAAACTGCAACAAACTAAGCGCCTATAAAAATTGTAAGAGCCTTAAAATGATGCTTGGCTTAAAATGATGATACTTTATCTTCAGGCGCTTTTCTGATGTAAATATAATAAACACTTTTTATAAATTGAAATTACAGTTTTAAAAGTATAATAACGATTCAAACGTAGTCGTACTAATCGTATTAAAATTTGGTGTGTACAGTTTAAGATCACGCCATGTGTTTTTCATTAATTGAATAGTGGTCCCGTCATTTTGATATCAAAATAGCGGGACCACTTTCTTTGTAGAATATTTTGAAATTTTATGAGTGTAGAATTTTATTATGAAAGTATGAATTAGTAGAAATATTGTACTAAATCTTAATCACAACCAGGCTGGCATAACCAGGCGGGGTCCCGTTATCTTGACGTTCATAATCATTTCTAATACACACAACTACCCAAAAATATCTGAAGCTGAACACTTACACTTACAACGTCAAGTATATTCTACGCAGACAAACACTGAGCTGAGCTTACTTAATTCGTTACTGCGTGATATATAAGACGAACCAAAACCAACACTAAGTATCTGTGGTATAAATACAATGAAAAGGGAATAAAAATTGTATAGAAAGTCACATGTTTCATGTTTTTGTTTGTTTGTTTCATGTTGTGTTGTTTTGCAACTGATAGGTAAGTATGTTAATGTCAAACTATTGAAAGAAAACAGATCTTGGATACACTTGACGTTGTAATTGTTCAGATATTTTTGGTTAGGTAGTCGTGTATAGAAATTATTGACAAGCATCTGCTCAGACATTAATTAATGTTCAGATATTAATGGTAACTTGTAGTGTATGGAACTTATTGACATTTTAAATTTTTCAGAAGTATTTGATCACCTTGTCTGCTACAATATATCTGACGGCGACTGTACATATCCTATGAGTTAGTAAACAATTGCAGTTGTGGCACGTCCAGCGTCTAGCGTCTATTGCGTAAGAAAACAACTTTTACATAAACAAACGATAGTCATTTTAATAATTCTGCTAGATTTGTTGGTATAGAAAATACTAAATAGGTACTAGACCTAAGACTACGCACCTAAGTCCTTACTTAGATACACAGACAGTATTTCACTTATTAAATGGACTAACGAGTACAGTAGGCCGCACGCCAGGTGGTAATAAAACCAGTAGAATCTGACCTCTCATTCTATTGAAACCCGTACTACGCTAGGTCAGCTTAAGGTCAAAGTGTCACCAACGACGAAGTGCGGTCAACTGTACCTCACAGTAACCAAAACCAGAAACAATCTGACTCGACCTTGCGTTTAACATTAAATGTTACATTAAGTATTTCGATAGGAGCATTATAAGTTTACAATAACTGTTTTATAAGTGAAGGCAGCGCCAAGTAACTGTTCCGCTTACTAAAATAGTATTACCTTCAACAAATGCAGTGATAGGGACCATCGCGAAACTTTCCGGTGAACCACTTATCAACCTTATTGCTTTAGTAATAAGGTCGAAAAGTGGTTCACCCCAAAGTTTCGCGATGGTACATTGAAAATTAGGTGAATCTTTATGGATAAGTACCTATGCTTCAAGTTATTTTGTTTATTTACACTAGTGTTAGAAACGTCCTAGTTTTCATAACGGTTAGTGATGCAAAACGGGTTACCAAACTCGCTTTTACTTAGATCCAAACGCAAAGTTCAAAGACACAACAACGACAAGAAATGTCCGCAAAGTGATTTCTAAATTGATCAAGCGACACTCACCTGAGTTAAATCAACTTCTTTGTACTTCATGGTGAAATACATAGACAAACTTAAAAATATTAGCTTCAATGTAATCGCTACAGACACCACTATTAAAAACGCGTAGCTCATGATTATTTTATCGTCGTATAAAGTTTGAATTAAAATTGCACACGGTCGTGAGTCGCCTGACGGTGTTCGACCAAAACTGCACGAGAACTACTTACGACATCTGAGCGTTTGTGTTGATTTTTTTTATCGAAGTCAACCTCAATGCTGGCGGCGGTGACGGTGACTCACAAGTTAACAGAAGCGTTTAGTTTTCGACATTGTCCATTCGTAGGTATCCAAAACATTAAATAGTTTAGTAACGTGATCTTGTAAGACAGTTGTTGTCAGTTACATGTCGTGAGGTGTAATGTACCATAGGTACGTCGAATCATTTCCCGATAAAAAACCTTATCTATTGATTAGAAATTAAACACGTTACGTCGTAATAGAAGAAAAACGATTTGAACTGTCGATGTCGTAGGTAATAGACTTTTCATTTTAAAAAAACCGCTCAAGAGCGAGTCGGACTCGCGCACCGAGGGTTCCGTTCCGATTTCTGAAAAAGTGTATTATTTAGAGACATCGTTTTATTGTTCCTGTAATCTTTACATAAACTTCTATCACATAGAATAATTTCAGATTTTTCTCTTTGCAAACTTCAGAGTTAAAGGGGGGGAACGGTATTTTTTTTTACATTTTTATCAAAAGTCGAAAACTATGCAGTCTAAAAAAAAGAAAAAAAATGTTTGAGAATGTGCAAACGCGCTCTTTCATATGATACCCCACATGCCCTAGTAGCCCCACTTTCAATTTTTATGACCCCCTTTCAGTCCCTGTTGCAAAAAAATATAAATATTTTAATTTTTTTCTTATTTGCAAAATAGTTGGGTAAACGTCATCTAAAACTGTTCCAAATTTCTAGTTGATAGCATTAGTAGTTCTTGAGATATCCAGCTGTGACAGACAGACAGACAGACTGAGTCACACCATGAGGGTTCCTTTTTTATTTACCATTTTGGTACGGAACCCTAAAAACAAGTAATCCGAAAAATCTTGCAGTCAGAAATTAATTTCTAAGCTACCTCTGTGTGGCACATAGGAAAATTTAAGTTTTTGTAGGGTACAAATACACTATTATATAAAGTACCTAGTAGTTTTGTTTGTCAAGAAGAAAAAATATCAATGTTAGTGATATTTTTACTCATAGCTCATATTACTTACCTAAAAATAACGACAGTTATTGTTAGCAAATTCAACATAGTTTCCTATGTCAGATGCGTGGTGTGGCCCTGGATTCGTCCATTGTCCATATTAATGATTATATTAGTCGTCTACGTCTTCGCAATAGATACTACATCAACAGTTAAGTAGGTACCTACGCTTTAAACAGCTGTGCTGTAGGTACATAATATAACTCGGCTATTGTTATTACAAATCCCTATCGTCACGCAAGTACATAGTTAGTTATTTGTGTGATTGTAAAACGTTTATTTCTGTTGAGTAATAAAAAACAGTTTTAACTCGTTGGCTTGTCCATTTTAAGCGATGAAATTAATGTACAAGGATTTCAATATTTACAGCACACAAACTACTTCAAACAGGTTAAATATGCAGTCTACCTGCAGTCTTGTACCTGCAGTCTTTTACCTGATGTCTTGTACCTGCAGTGTTGTACCTGCAGTGTTGTACCTGCAGTCTACCTGATGTCTTGTACCTGCAGTGTTGTACCTGCAGTCTTGTACCTGCAGTCTACCTGCAGTCTTGTACCTGCAGTCACCTGCAGTCTTGTATCTGCAGTCTTTTACCTGATGCCTGGTACCTGCAGTGTTGTACCTGCAGTGTTGTACCTGCAGTCTACCTGCAGTCTTTTACCTGATGTCTTGTACCTGCAGTGTTGTACCTGCAGTCACCTGCAGTCTTGTACCTGCAGTCTTGTACCTGCAATCTTGTACCTGCAGTCTTGACCTAATATTTACGTGCACTTCAATGACAGAAGTAGCGACTGACGAATATCCTCTTGGCGGACATTAACATTCCTTCGGGTTGTCGCTCCGTGAAGGTTTGCGGAAACAACTACGATAAACTCGGAAATGGATGGATGAACAAATGCGAAGATACTTTTTATTGACAACAGGGCCGGATTTAGGGGAGGGCAACCGGGGCGAAAGCCCCGGGGCCTCCACAAGCAGGGGGCCTCCACAATAGAGACTTCGGAAAAAAAAAATGAAAATTATAAAAAATAGGCTTCGAACCACGATGGGACAAAACCGTCTATCAAAGCTTTCTCTCCTGAGCATTGAAAGCGATTTACTCCGAGAACTGGATTTCAGCGAAATCATCAACGATTTTTCGGCAAAAAAAGCTCGAAAGGTTCCGTTCGTTAACACTAAAATTTAATTTCAGATAATTCTTGTTTCCGATTATATTTATATGTGTTTGTTAAATACTAAGAGAATCTACTTGGTTTCACAATAAATTATTTATTGAAAAACTCGACTGAAAAAAATTGTTCATTTTATTTGGAAAATAATTTAGGGCAAGGGGGCCTCCACTCCTTTGTTGCCCCGAGGCCTCTGGACCCCTAAATCCGGTCCTGATTGACAATGTTGAGAAATATCAGCTTATCTGACAGAGATAGAAGAGGGCAAAGCTAAGGGGCGGGTAAAGCTGCTGCTTTACCCGCCCCTTAGCTTTGCCCTCTTCTCATCACCAGATTTCTCTGTCATCAAACCAATGCACTTGAGTCAAAGTAAATAGGTAATTCTCA
This sequence comes from Cosmia trapezina, assembly GCA_905163495.3. Classification (NCBI taxonomy): domain Eukaryota; kingdom Metazoa; phylum Arthropoda; class Insecta; order Lepidoptera; family Noctuidae; genus Cosmia; species Cosmia trapezina. The sequence goes on from LR991030.1 coordinate 12,945,688, forward strand.
CATCGTCTCAAAAATCAGTATAAATAAAAAGAGAAGTCCTGACTGACTGATTGACTGACTCATCAACGCCCAGCCCAAACCCTTGAACCTAGAAAGCTGAAATTGTGACCTAGTTGTGAATCCTTGATCAGTCAGGAACCCGGCCGCGTAGTGAAGTTAAGTCCCTTCAAAATGGTTGAGCTAAATGGTTCTGAACCATGCGTCATGTTTGTGAACGGGAGCCGTCAGTTGGCACTGGTCATCTTTTAGCTGCCACGGCTTATTTTATATTTTTTGTGTTTTTTTTTGGTTTCTGTTTGCTACTTTGGACGCTTTTAACGTATAGACTTCTTTTTTTTACATCGTTCTCACATTTTATTATAATTTCAACATAATGATGTAACTAATATTTTTGTAAAAATATATTTTTAAAAGAGTGTCCATGGAGTATCTTGGCCGTTCTTCTCCATAGGTAACTACTTACGCTTTGGAATGGGCAACTAACTTAATATTTCTGACTGACTAAATGGTTTAATCGAAATAAATGCTTTGTGTTTGAGTTTAAGTAGCAGATGCAGGACATCTGCAAGGTTTGCTAGATTCCTATTTTCACAGGTTTTTAAGAAGTTAAAAAATTGCAGTAGCCTTTTTGTAGTCGAGCTGCTGATATAAATAAAGCCGTACCCGGCTGTACTCAGCAATCATTCCGACCTCGCCGCCGAGGTCCTCCGCGTAGACGAACTTTCTCTGTAAATGTAAATTCATCTCCCTTGATCGGTAATAACGAGCCAGCTGGTGGCATAGCTGAGCCTGTAGCTTTAAACTCCCCTGTTAATAATAATAACCCCGATTTGAGCCAGCCAATTGTACCTTGCTGTCCTCTCTTAGTCAGCGACGCCCTAAGCCGAGGTCCGTACCCCACAGGGGGTGCCCTTAGTGCGCAGTCGCTTAGTTTATAAGTAAAAACATGCCCCTGGCTGGAGGCTTTGAGTTCGCTTAAGGCACCCACAGGATAGTCCGGTTAAGCAGTCTCGACCCCAAGTGGTCACACTGCGAGATGACATACAAAAAAAAAAAAAAAAAAAAACTGTACTCAGCAGGGCTACTGGAGTCCTGAACTAACTAAGAAAAAACTGTGCTCCAGCCTCGTTTGGCCAGCAATCGCCCAAAGTATTAAAGAAGTGTTATTATTATACAGTGGTAAAAAAAATCAAAGTTTGATAAAATTGGCACGGTGATTGGTAGATTGTGATATATATCTGACTAATTATTCATAATCTTTTTTTGCCAACATAAATCCATAATAATATGCTTATTTATCTAAGATTTCATTCCTACTTACGTTTGATAAGGTACTGCTATTTATCAAAGATATGTTAACGATGATTTTTATTTACTTATTCATAAATAAAAATCATTGTTTTTCTAAACAAATAATACCTCGAGTACGTCGATACGTGCCCAATGCCGATATTATTGAATAATCTAAATATCATCTATTTCAGCTCTTTTTAGTTCCAATTTAGTTTCAAATGTGTCAATATAGCTTTGATTTAAAATCCATCAATTTATTGGTTTAGTATTGAATTTAAATTATTTATTTTCTGGCGGCATGTTCAACATATTACGATGACCATCAACCAAATGTCTTGATCGTCGCGTAAATTACATGGATATGCTCTTGAAGATGGAACGCCTACGCCGCGCCACGATGACATGAGTGCCGCGGTGGCAGTCTCGAATCTCCAAACAATGTAATCAACGTTCACAACAAAATATTCATTGAAGGTCATTCCGGCAATTTAAAGTGGCAAAAAGTAATTATTCGCTAAGTATGCTACGTTTATTTGATATATGCTTTGTATATTTCTCTATTACCTACGCATATTCCATTTAATATCTTGGATACCAAAAATGTCTAAGCGGAAACTAAAGGAAATTGTTATATAGCCAGGAATCAAATCATAATAAGCAATTAGCTATAGCTATACCTTGTGCCAGTCAATATTAAGCTACTGTGTATCAGTTTGGGGAGCATCCAACAAAACAAATCTGCTTGCGCTGGAACGAGCTCAACGAGCTATTCTGAAAATAGCTTACAAAAAACCCTGGCGATATTCTACTGATGCCCTGTACTCAGAATGTAGCCTCCTCCGTGTGAGGCAGTTGTTTATTGTTTCAACACTGCTACGATTCCATAGGCATGCTAAAGAACTGGCCCGCCATTCATTCAGAACGTTAAAGTGGGATCGGCCAAGAGTAAATTCTTCTTTTGCACGCAGATCTTTTGCATTTCTTGGGTCATATCTTTACTCAAAATTCTACTCCCACAATAGATCTATACTCACCTTAACATACACCAGCTGCAAAAATGCTATATTTAAATGGCTGCACCCCAAAAATTATGACGAAACGGAAGACCTTTTGCACGTACAGTCGTAATATTGACATACCTACTCACCAACCTACCCATTTTCACCACATACACCCAACACACCACACACAACCCACACATCACACACACCCCACTGATTGATTTTTGTCAAAATTTAATTTAATTTATTTAATTTTTAAAAAAATGTTTGTTTTACTTGGGAAGAGACTGGACCCCACGACACAGGGAATCCTAGTGTGGGGTCCAGAGAATTTGTAAAAATCTAACACCTAAGGACATTTGATTTGATATTGATATTTTTATCTGATACTAGATTTCTTTTTTGTTAAATTATTGTACCGTGTTTTTTTTCTGAACTGAATAAAGTTTTTATTTATTTATTTATTTAATTATTATGCAAAGTAGAGCGTCAAGTCTAGCCGCTGCGTAGTAGGAATGCTACGCGTAGAAGGAATGCGCGTAGCAGGATTGCTACGCAGGATTGCTACGCGTAGAAGGAATGCGCGTAGCAGGATTGCTACGCGTAGCCGAAATGCTACGCAGTGCTGCGTGTCGATTCCTGAGGGTGTTATAGTAGAACTAGAACTAATAAGCAACCCATGTAACGTCACTAACAAGTATTTTCCTGTTCTCTACTCTAAATATATATTAGTTATGTCGAAACGATAGATTACTAACTAACGTTTTAACATCAAGCAATCATAAACCTTGGGAATATAACAATGCTTGCTGTGATTATCGACTATGGATCAGAATCAATTACTCGTTTTGTTTACCTACGGGTACGTGATACCTACTTACTATACAATATCATTGTTGTAAGCATAAACTAAGACCAAGAATAAATCTTGGCTCTTACTTGAAAGGAACCCAAAAGAAGTTGATGTAAAATGTTTTATCAAAGAAGAGTTGAGTTATGTATTTTAATAGAGTATTACATTATAATGAGTGAATATCGGAGTTTCTTAATGCTACGTAGCGTGTTTTATTTGGTTTTCTGTAAGTTCTGCGAGTTGTTGTTGGCTGAGCGAAGGGCTGCCACTCAAGCGCACGATCGCATCGTACAGCGTGACCTGGGGTTGCAGACTCATGCGGTGGTCCAGGACAGATCCCAGCGTTGATAGACGAGTGTCATCCTGGAATACATAATATTTAGGTAATTAGAGAACGTGTCGTAGCTATGAATATTCTAATGTAAACGCGCGAAGTTCCCGAAGGCGCAAGCTGAGAACATTTTGAATTGTGTAGGAAAACTTAATTTATATTTTAAGAATTGAACTACGATTTTTTGCTGAATAGTAAAATGCCGGAAATTTTAAAGTAAAAAGGAAAGGTCAAAATTATGAAAAAGTCTTAGTTTACCTACTTACACAATAGTACATTTTGATACAAGTGGAGAACGTTTGTTATTGCATTCGAGGCGGAATTAATACCCGAGCCGTAGGCGAGGTTGTTTTTGAGCCGAGAACTGCAAAAACAAATGTCCACGAGTATCAAACGACGTTTTTCAATACACTTTTGAGGAAATAAAATAAAATAACGGAAAATATTTTTGTCATGAATTATTAGGAAACTATGATTTAAATTTTTTTTTTCGCGCTTTTTTTCGCCAGGTTGAAGGAGAAGCAAAGGCATAAAGCCGATAAACAGCCTAATATGAAAAATAGAAAATTCAAATATTTTTGAGTTTAGAACACAAATAAATGTTAATTTGTTCATAAACGTTATTGTACTAATCATAGTTTTTGATAATATTCTATTTATAAACATTATTTAAATATTCAATAAATATGAACGCCGTAAAGATGCATATCTCTTTGCCGAAATTAAAAAAAAAGTAACTCGTGAATAGAGGCATTGAACCAATATGGACTAAGTATAGGTATAAGTTATCTGTGGCAATTTTTATTCCCGCACACGGGCGGGAAAATTTAAAAATCGCACGCCTGTGAAATACATTGCATTGTGAACCTAATCGTAGTGCGATATGAACCAGTTTTCGAGGAAGTGTATTGAAAAATAAATTTCTGAACGCACGCATAAATATTTGACATCCAATTTAAATGTCTATCCTTTTTCATCACTGACAATATTCTTCTAAATTTTTTAAATGTAAAATCGCCATTATCCGAATATTGTGGATATATCTTGTCGATTCGAAACCTTTATTTAAATACGTTCTTTAATTTGAGGGAAGAGTTTACTGTATCGACGGGATGAACATTAAATGTTTGACACTTGTTTGACAGTTACGAAACCCATGAACATTTTGTATTGGATTTTTTTTTGTTTTACTTTTTTTTTTCGTCAAATTACCAATGTTTTTAATAGTTACTCTGCTATTCGGGACGGAGACAAATACAACAAACCAAAAACCATGAAAATCGGTCCGGCCGTTCTCGAGTTATAAGTGTTCGAACAAACCCGACTTTTTTTATACATATTATTATTACTAGTACTTACATTTTTTTTACATATATGTACCTACATTATTTTACATATTATTACTAGTGGCCCCCACAGACGTTGTCCTGTCTGAACGATTCTAGAACCCGACTGCAGCGCCATCTACCGGGTCCAATTGTGTTTTCAAACCATCCAGGAACCCATTCAAATGTTCACACAAAATTTAATCTAAATCGGTCCAGCCGTTGTTATATGTATTGAAATAAATGATTTTTTAATTTGAATTTACCTAATACCTAGATTAGTACCAATAGTACCAGAGGTCAATCTGTGTCAATTATAAAACCATCCTGTTTATTGAATAGCGAGCGCCTGTAACTTTACGTCAAGTTTTACAATCGTTAAAACGATGCGATGATAATCAGCTTAGTACTGCTATTCAAACAAAAAAAAGAACAACAATAATAATCGACATAATAATTTCTTTATTTACACTTCAAATCACAAACATCTGTGTAGCCCTGACTCCTTGTACTAGGAGTTCCTGTATCACAAGAGCTATAAATTATTATTATTATTCGGTTAATAACCGAATAATAATAATAATTTATAGCTCTTGTAACCCCTATAAATAGGTACATTGTAACCCCTATAAATAGGTACATATCATAGCTACATGAAAGAATCAAAGATTACTTGATCGAATCACTCTAATAAAGGCAAAAGTTTGTGAGTGTGTATGTTTGTATGTTTGTTACTTCTTCACGTTCAAACGGCTGGACCAATATTGATAAAATTTGGTGTAGAGGTAGCTGACACCCTGGATTAACACATAGGCTACTTGTTATCCCGGTCTAAGCGGTTAAACCGCGGGGTGCAAAAACAGTGGGGGTAAAAACAGTGGTTAAGTTCGGTTTTCCTGGCGCCACTAAAACTGGACCTAACACTGTTTCGAAGTAAGATATAGTGCTATTGTATTTACGCAGGCACGCACGCACAGAGAACCAACAACTGTTCATAGTAAGGGGAAGCAAGCTGAATATAAGTGACTGAGACCGTTTGTCCACCGCCACTTCAACGGGATGTCAACGGGACGTCAACGGAAACGAGATAACGGCGCTGAAGTAGCGATACATACATTTAATACGGCCGTGTGTCCACCGCACACCTCCACCGGGACTCCACGTTCGGTTTGAATAATCTATTTTCTCGTTGACGTTGGCGTTGTGCGTTGGACAAACAATGTAAGACTTTGTCCACCGCACCGGGAACGAGACGTCAACGAGAAAACAGATGACGGCGCCATTGGAAATGTACTGTCGTGTCGCTACTTCGGCGCCGTCATCTGTTTTCTCGTCGTCCCGGTGAGGTGGACAAACGGTCTTACACTGTTTGGACATGCGGCCATAGTAAATGTATGTACCTATCGCTACTTCGGCGCCGTAACCTCGTTTTCGTTGACGTGGCGGTGGACAAACGTCCTATGGATTTGCCACATTGGCCGTAGTACGAACTGATAGCTTTTGAAGCAGCTGTGCTCTTGAGTAGAGACTGCAACATAACTTATTGGACAGTATGAAAATCGCGAGGTTTCGTATTACTATCAAGCACATCTTGATTTTTGTAAGATACAGATCTGTATGATCTACAACAAACCGCCGCGTAGCAGGTATGCTACGCGTAGTAGGACTGCTACGCGTAGTAGGCCTGCTACGCGTAGTAGGCCTGCTACGCGTAGTAGGAATGCTACGTGTAGAAGGAATGCCGAGTGTAGCAGAAATGCTATGCAGTGCTATGAGGGTGCTGCAGTACGCAGGAATCCTCGTAGAAGGAATGAATGGTACGTGTAGAAGGCATCCTACCCGTTGCACAAACGCCACGCAGTGTTATGAGTCTATTTCCTAGGACATCTGCAAAATCCCATGGTGATTAACCTCTCGATTACTCGAAAATGGCTAGACCGATTTGGATTTTTCTTTTTTTGTTCGAAAGGGTATACGTCCCAAGTGGTCCCATGATCATCAAGTCAGGATCTGATGATGGGATCCCATGAAAGTCGAGGGAAACCCTCAAATTTTATGGGCACACCTATATCGATTTCGGTATTTTTTATAGTAACTCGTGCATTTGCTCTCGGAAAGTACCATTCGGTGAGCTGGAACTGATGATGAAGACCACAGAGGGCCATCGGAAATACTCAATTATATCTAAGTATATAACAGGTTGCGATTCTATTACTTTAACCCCTCAAGTGTCTGAGCTTGGCTGATTTTAGACCCAAAACCCCCGCGAGTGGGGAGGGTTGGGGGTTAGTTGCGAACCCCATAGGTTCACAACTACTGATAATGATATGTTTTCCATCGGATAATGTTTTTTTTCGTTTATATATACGTGATCTAAGCTTATATACCTATTATGTAAAGTTTTGTCCTTTTGCACACTTGGGGTGCATTTGACACGCGGGGGGGGGGGGAGGGGAGGTTAGCTGCGAACTCCATAAGTTCACAACTAATGATTTGATTGGTTTTCCATCGGATGATGTTTTTTTACATTTATATATATGTGATATAAGCTTATGTACCGAACAAAAAAAGGGTTTTTCTTATGCACACATGGGGTGCATTCGACACTTGAGAAGTTAATATGGTTTATGCTCGTCAAAATAATGGTAATGGTGACTTCACCATGAGCTCCATTTCTCCTGGTTCTTACTAGGAGAACTCCTCAACAATTAACGGCCCTGCATCGGGAAAAGCAACATTTTGTAAAACGTGATGAGCAGTTGACAATGGGTAACTTAGATAAATTACAAACTGAACCACTAAAAAGTGAAAAATAAAAACTTTTTTACAAAAACAAAAACCGACTTCCAAAAAAAACACTACAAAGTGAAAAATAACTTTAATTTCGGAAGTCGGTGGCAAAAAACTAAAATACAGATCCAAAGACACCGACTTCCGAAATTAAAGTTATTTTTCACTTGGTAGTGTTTTTTTTGGAAGTCGGTTTTTGTTTTTGTAAAAAAGTTTTTTTTACAAAATAAGTTTAGAAAAATACACTCTAGGTGTAGAACGTCCGCAGGCTAGGTTTTATCATTCATGATATCAATCAGGCTTTTATTAAGTCACAGCAGGTCGTCTTTAGACAGTTTATTGCTACTGTCGCTGTCGTTTAACCCTTGTGTGACGTTCAATATCGATTTCATTAATTTAATCAATTTTGCTATTTAACTGGATTTGCTATTTGAAATCTTATATTTCAAATAGCAAATCCAGTTAAATGTCTTGCTTAAACTTTACCGAAATACGCACAGTATTATAGCTCAATTAATAGGCACATATGGAATTATGATTTTAATATTTTCTCACTGATAGTAAGTACCTAGTGAGTATATGCATAGTTTGCACCATTTTAAAACTACGGGCAATCACTATATAGCTTTTCCTAATAAAAAAATATGGAACTCACAAAATGGGTCAAACCACGGATAAAAAACTAAATGCGTATTGACAGTACTTATTCTATTCGCCATGCTGTTTTCGCAGTTAGCAGACACAACAGCAAGTACGTACTGGTATGGTACGTCGTATTATGAACTATGGTGGATATGTTTTGAGGCAGTCAAGTAAATCAAAATTAATTTCATACTACTCCATCATCAACTTATCACCTGATATTATCCTTTCAGATAGGAAAGTTTAGACAAGCAACATTCACATACTATTAATTCCGTTTCATAGCTTATGTGAGATCTTATGTTTGATAAGACTGCATCGATTTTTTTTTCTGCGCAGTAAAAGAAACTTCGACTAAAACAAGAAACCCCAAAGTTCACTTTACAGATTTCACAAACTGGACGCATTACTGTTGTAGGAAGAAAATTAAGCAGTCATACGAGTACATTAAAATCGTAGATCATGGATTTTATTACGTAATGCTCAGAAAAATCGAATAGAGATGCTATCTTTAGGTACCGTAGGTATATAATTTTAACCGAACCTGCATCTCTATAATTTCCATTGACTTCAGTATATTTATTCGATTTTGAACCTGCAATATAAAGACGTGGGCTGAACGTTTGCGGGGTTTAAACTTATTGACACTAACTCCAATCGAGGGTTAGTAATAGACTCATATGTCATATTTTATATAGGTATATCATTATTTACAAAAACGTGCGTACCTACCTGACGCATGTTTTTAGTAAATAAATCGCACAATAACTAATGCGATGGGCGATGGCATTTTTAATGGAAGGATGGAATGAATAAGAAGGTCATAAATGGTCGTATATGTTGAGTTAGTGTTTGGCACGTTATCAAAGTTATTTTCATTATTTAGTGAGCTTTACGTTCACCATTGAATAGAAGATTAAGAACGCCCATGAAAGTTAGTATTAAGTTTTCTTATAGGTACGAAACCAATGGAAACTATGGTACGAGTAGCTTTTAATTAAAAGATATAACACCTGCTTCCGTTGAGTACTTGAAGAATTTTATAATAAGTAGGTACCTAGTTGAGGATTCTGTAGATTCAGCTGCACACAATTAGGAAAATGAAAAATACAAAATAATTATAAAAGGGATGATTTTTTTAGGTAAAATTTCACCATTACATGACCACAATTTGAGTTTACAACAAAAAAAAACATATTATGGATTAAAAACTTACCTTGCTTTTAGAAACCATCAATGTGTATAATAAAGCTCCAATTAAAAATATTGCATTTATTATAATTAAGGTAGCGGCTACTATTATGAACGCCATTTATATAGGAACACAAAATCTTATGCACTTTTCTTCACTTTCATGTGCGTCCTCCGACGTCTGTACCCTACGTGCACCACGTTTATTGTGATTGAAATGATTAAAGCACTGGTGGTCACACTTGATTGTTCTCTAAATCATCAGGTACTCGTAGGTATATCAAAATAATCAGGTAGGAAATCTAGTTAGGTAAAAGATGTTTATCGTCCTGTGCTGGAATTGTATCTGATGTGAATCGCTGTTTTATCAGTATTGGCATATACCTAATACCGTGTAAAATATTTACGTATAATGATTTCATGAAGTATGTACGTTAAAGCGATAAAAGCGTTAAACTACAGATTATCAGATGATTAAAATACTAATTAAAATTCAGATAATATCTTGAATTTTTCCTAAGATCATTCGGGGCAAAAGGACGCACTTTTGATTATTTGTTTCCATTTACCTAACTGAAACTATTTTGATATTACCTATTTAGGATCGTTTATTTGTGCTATACCTATGTAGCATGTATGTAGTATGTAGTTTTAGGAGCCTATTATATAGCTATAGGCTCCTAAAACGCAACTAATATTTGACGATAGATCATCAAATGGGTTTTTGTATAATACCTAAGCTAAAATGTGTCTTGGACAGCCTGCGTATACCTTTGCCCCAAATTGTGGGTAAAAACATGCGGTTATTTGGGTAAAAGTACACCTTTGATTATAATCAAAGAAATTACAAATTCCGCTGCATATCATTTACCTCTTCCGTCTTCTATTAGTTTTTTTGTAGCAATAATCTTCTCCTCCGAAAGAAGCTGTCGCCCTACAGTTTTTGCATTCTGAAAGAAACAAATTCGTTTAATATACGTATATTCATAAAATAGTAAGTTTATGAAGAAACGTAGTATTCTTTTAAATACCTATATTTAAATTGACTGGAAGTCACGTGTGTTAGGCGTTAGCTGATCGATTTTAGTAATTGTTTCATAAAACATAATGTTGAATACTAATTACTGACCTTTATGATTTCCTTGTTAAGTTCGCAGACCTGGGTAAAAGTACGCGTGCGTATATGTATAGCATCCGTACTTTAACCTCGGCGGCTTTTCCGCCAGACGCTTTAAAGCTCGCAAAAAATGACAATTATGTCTGGGGGATGTTTGACCACTACGATTGATCTGGCTGCTTACAAATAGTATTGAAATAGTTCCCCGAGTAGCATTATATAAAAATTAGGACTGAAACTATATGTAGGTAAGATGACGTCATTTTTTGCGAGCTAAAAAAACCACCGAGGGGAAGTGTCTGACAGTATTGAGTATTAATTATTAACAATATTCTGTAAAACATACATAAACATCAGCAGTCAGACTTCAGTAATATGTTTACGTAATTTTGGTACCTGATACCTGGAAATTAGCCGTCGGCCCAAGCTAGCAGTTACCTATGCGTATACCTACGTTCAAAGTACAATACTAACACTACTCTATCCCACACATGTTATTAATCAGAAAATAAGTAAGGTCTGGCGGCTCTGGGATCTTGGACTTGTCTTTATCTTTATCTTTCAATATTTTGCGTGTCTTTATCTTTCAATATTGTGCGTAAAACAGTATTTGCAGTTGGAATGTATGGGTTTTTTTTTAACTTCAATATTAACTTTGTTCTTGGGGTAAATTCATCCCAACTATTGGAATCCTTCATTGTGCGTGGTCCGACATGGCCGGTTTTTATAAATAAAACATTATTATTAATACAAACCCCGAATTGCAGTTCGAAACTCTTTTTGAAATACCATTTTGTAACCATTGGGAGTCGCTGGGCTGCATATTTTCTGGGTTATCTGCAGATTACCACTTAATACACTTTAACGGTAGCATATTATAAAGTATTAACGTACCTACTTACTTACCTACTTAAAATCAGTCATCAAGATAAATAAATACTTAGGTACCTACTTATGTAGATTTATAAACACTTACATATTGAACGTGTGCTCTACTTGTGCATATTTAGATACTTTAAATTAGGACTTTTTATGTACTTATTACTTATGGACATTGCTCGGATACCGGTAAAATTTTCAAACCGTTATTATGTACTTGATGCAAAACCTTTACATTCGGTTTCGTTCACATAAACCGGTTTTTAAATCGGTATTTGATAGCTAGCTAGCTATACATAAAGGTTTTTTCAGATTAAACGGTATGTATTAACCGATTTTTATTGCTCTAAAAGCAATAAAAATCGGTTAATACAGACGCACGATAAGCAAACGTCGCATGCTGTTCAGTTTTTATTCAGTATGCTATGCGCGGCATCCGTAGGTACAAGTAGACACAAGTTGCAATTCACGTTTGTCGACATGCCGCTCGCTCGTCGAATAAGCCGGTTCATTTAGGTTACAATAAGGTTCTTGAAACGTTCATGGTCAAGAAAAGTACGGAGGAAAACCGAAATAAACCGGTATAAATCGGTATTTTTTAAACCGGTTCCGAGCCTTGGCGTGCGAACGCGAATGTATCATCGCGCGCAATCTACACTCGCAGCTCTTCGCAGGTAAATTATTACTCTAATAAGTTAAATTATTAAACCAATAATGTTAATAATTTACCTGGTTCTCATGCGATGGATTTTCGTCATCCACCATTTTCTTTTTCTCCATCTCATTTTTGTTGGTTTGTTATTTTGATATTAAAAGTAAGTAAAGTAAAGATATTAAAAGATTTGTAGGACGCTACAGCACATAGCGTCACAGCAGCAGCAACAGACTTAATTATTGTCGTCCATTTTCTTTGAGATCGCGAACGAAACTGCGATTTTTGACAAAAATATAATTTAATGTATTGTGTTGCGTAAATTATTTTGCATAGGTACTATTGTATAGAATCTAGTTCTTCTAACTGAACAGACAGCTGTGCTGCTGGGGAGTTTGTTCCGCTACTTCTTCTTCCCAGCTAAAGCACTAGGAAGTGGTGAAGGGCGGGCGTTTTGTGGGGACTGTCTTACTGTAATTTTGACGTTCAAAAAGTGCTGATTCTCAGCCTAATTTGAATAAAGGACTTTTGATTTTGATTTTGATTTTGAAACTTCGAGTGTGGAGGGACACGTTTTCACGTGGAGCAATATTCACAGCAATAATCGTGCGCGAGTGTAGAGCGGACGCGAAAGTGACAGGCAGCAGCAACAGACATATTGTCGTCCATTTTCTTTGAGATCGCGAACGAAACTGCGAAACTACGAGTGTGGAGGGACACGTTTTCACGTGGAGCAATATTCACAGCAAGAATCGTGCGCGAGTGTAGAGCGGACGCGAAAGCGACAGGCATCAGCGACAGACACACATATTGTCGTCCATTTTGTTTGAGATCGCGAACGAAACTGCGAAACTACGAGTGTGGAGGGACACGTTTTCACGTGGAGCAATATTCACAGCAAGAATCGTGCGCGAGTGTAGAGTGGACGCGAAAGCGACAGGCATCAGCGACAGACATACCTATTGTCGTCCATTTTGTTTGAGATCGCGAACGAAACTGCGAACCTGCGAGTGTGGAGGGACACGTTTTCACGTGGAGCAAGAATCGTGCGCGAGTGTAGAGCGGGCGGGAAAGCGTCAGGGTAGCCCGCGAGATTCAAATTTTCGTAGTTTTTGCAATTTACGGACCAGCAGGATGTACCAAAATATGATTCGGGACCGTAACAAATATGTTTTTACAGAATTATAATCATTAAAGTCATAAATACTAACTGTCTCAACATACAACCTGACACTGACCTACAAATATCATAAAACTTATGAATTTCGCGGGCTACATTTTTTTTTTCCTCTTTGGCGACATCGCACCCCCCTTAAAAGTACATATAAATAAAAAAGACAGTATAAATTATCTATTGTTGTTTGATTTTTACTACTCACAGATAAGCGTGGTTGGTACCTACAAAGGGAGTTAGACCGTATGGAACTGCAGGGCAATTGCGTAACAGACTATCAATCGGATCGGTTTCATTTTTGTCAAAATCAACAACAGCATTAATTGCGTTACTTACGTTGTCAAGCAGACAAACTTTTCGAACATATGAAGCAATGGATTAGCAATTTGCTTCAAAATGATTCAGATTTCGGTTGATAGTGTGTTACCAATTAGGGTGCAGGGTCTCAGATACTACCTGGTAAAGTAGTCAAAAGTACTAATAAATATGCTACCCAAAACGGATAAGTAGGTAGTTAATAGGGTACTTAATGCTACTGGCAAAAACGTACTTATTTGTTAATTCATCAAGGAAATGAAATGATTAACACTACCAAGTACAGGTAAAGTGTTAATAATTTAACTGACTCATCATCTGGCTCTTTTCCTAACTTCGTAATAAGACGTTGTCAAGCACAGTGGGGTATTAAGTTATCCAGGGGCCGTGAACGTGCGGCGGGTAAGTATGGGTGACATGATGAAACGAATGGTCCTCGTGTTGGCGACCCCGGCGACACACTTGTTGCTAAGCTGTCGTCTCGAACAGTTCAACAGGTTGACGAGACCGTCGTCAACATTTAGGGTGGCACAAAAAGAAATTTTGTAGTCTTAAATTATTCTACACTGCGGAAAGGAACAAATCTATCCGTTAAAGCCGTAGGTACCCATAGTCTACTCTATAGTACACCTTTACGTACCTAAGTATAGTGTCGCTATTCGTATTTAAATATCGTATAATAAAAATCTGTGTTTTGATTTTTATTTAAATATTTTAAATGCTACGACAACTTCGTTAGCTTAGTTTTATGTTATTTTATGCATGCTGTGGTCTCCTGTAAGTGAAAGCTTGTGTTTGTGTACATCCTTTGTTGGAGATCCTAATTAAATAAATAAAAATAAAATAAGTAGTAAGTATATTGGAAACGTTATCATCAAGTAATCGTTATCAAGTTAGCGCATTCATTCTCGTTGTTGTTCTGTTAATCGAATGTATATTTGATTGTTTATCACTTTGGTTCGTTTTGATGACATAGTCGAGCATCGAAACCCAAAATATAGATTGTTTAAATAAGTACATAAATTAATACTTAGGTATATTCTGGATGGCCAATTCTCGAACCTAAAAACGTTCACAATCTCATGCCAGCGTCAATCAAATCTCAAAAATGTAAGTAAACGCTATACAATTTTTGACAGATTGAGACTGAGATGAGATTGCCCCTTGGGTCAGTAACAAAAGTCGATTAGAACTTTTTATTTAATTGAAAAAAGAGAGAGCAAAATATTTAATTGAAATCGGAACAACAGAAAAATGTTACTTAGGTAAATATTTATTATATACAAAGTTAAAAAGCAGTTTATTGAATATTTTTTTGTAAAAGTTAAAACCTCCATAAAGTAACGATTGTCTATCAAGGAGTAAACTTTACCAAAATCTTCATATTCTTATTTGTAACCAAGCAGGCAATTTACTTTCTGTAAGTAATTTATTTCATCACCACTTCTTCCAAAACGGTGAAGGATAACATGGTGAGGAAACCGGCATGTCCGGGAACCAACATTTTGAAGACTTCAGACATCCACTCGGCCCGCCAATGGATTACGGACCACTCCCTCTCATAGAGAGGAGGCCTTTGTCCCAGCAGTGGGAACGTTATAGGTTGATTATTATGTTATGCCGCTTGCGAGACAAATCAAGAAGTTATACCTAAGCAATATGAACATTAACATTTAATAATGCAAACGTCGATTGGATTAGCTACGAACGAAAACTAACACGTCGATTTCCGCAATAATCAAAATGATTAACTTTAGTCCACCCAACAAATGGGTTGTAGAGTGAATGAGCTGGGACGTAAGAAATTTCTTCAGAAAGTTGTTCAGGGTGCTTATGGAGTAAACATACTAAAAGTCCTCAAAGATAAAAGTTTCGATAACTCAACGGCTAAATGGATTTCGATAAAATTTGGTAGGTAGATAGATTAGGACCTGGATCAACAATTATATGCTACTTTTTATCCCGAAATAACGCGAACGAAGAACAGGCAACGGCTAGTGTTTGATAAAAGTCGTTTTTTCGACAATTTTCACTTTTCCGGAACGTGTACTTCGAAAATGGGTAGGAATTTCAAAAAGTATATAAGGTAAAAGTTGTAACAAATTTTATAACACATTTGCTCGTAAAGGGTCTCTTATTTCACGAATTTCAATATCGTAATGTATGTTATTACGTACTTGTGCGTAATTGTAATGTAAAACGCACGGGTTTCTTTTTAATAAGGTAAAACGTAAGGTTTATCAAGATGCTCCGTCTAAAACGAACGGTACTTTTTAAATCTTAGCAAAGAGTTTTTATGTCAGAAAAGTGGTCAACATTTTATGAATAAAATTAACTTTGGGAGATAAAATATAAAAAATAAACATTGATTAAATTAAAGAATTAATTCTTTAATTTAATTCATTTTGACAATAAATTGCAATAACAACAAACAAAAAAATATTAATTTACTTTATTAGTAATACTGGCTGTTTTTGTGCATTTGCTTTAAAAAAAAAGCGCTGATGCGCGCGCATCGCTAATTTGTGAACAAGTAAAAATTATTCCGCGCGCTTTTCGCTGTATTGTTTTTATTTGAAAATGTCGTCAAGTAATGATGAATTTATTAATTCGACACCGCCAGAAGTCTCAGAGGCAGCGAAAAAGGCTACTCTAAGCCTCTTGCCTGAAAAATCGACCGATATATACTTACAAGCGTATCAAAATTTCATCTTATGGAAAACAAGCAAAGATCCAGATTCATTTTCAGAAAGTGTGTTTTTAAAGATTTATTCGTTTAAGAAAGTCCTAGTTTTATTTATTTCCTCGCAAATCCATACTAATATTATAAATTCGAAAGTAACTCTGTCTGTCTGTCTGTCTGTCTGTCTGTCTGTCTGTTACCTTTTCACGCCTAAACCACTGAACGGATTTTGATAAAATTTGGCAAGGCATGGTATCCTGGGGACGGACATAGGCTACTTTTTTTTTCAAAAATAATCCTACGGGGGGTGATATAGGGGATGAAAGTTTGTATGGAAAACTCAGTATTTCTTAAGTTAGGGATGTGAAAATTAAAATGTATGCTTTTGATAGGAAATAAAGAAATATGCGGTTCAGCGTTTTTGAAAAATCATCCCCTAAGGGGGGTAAAATAGGGGTTGATTTTAAAATTTACAAAACTGGACGGATTTCTACAAAATTTGACAAGGCTTCATATGGCATCCTGGGGAAGGACATAGGATACTATTTTTTTCAAAAATAATACTACGGGGGGTGATATCGGGGATGAAAGTTTGTAAGGGAAACCCAGTATTTCTTAAGTTAGGGATAACCAATTTATGCTATTGGTAGGAAATTAAGAAATATGCGGTTCAGCGTTTTTTAAAAATCATACCTTAAGGGGGTAAAATAGGGGTTGATTTTAAAATTTACAAAACTGCACGGATTTTGATAAAATTTGGCAAGGCTTTATATAGCATCCTGGGGAAGGACATAGGCTACTTTTTGTCTTAAAAAATAATCCTACAGGGGGTGATATGGGGGATGAAAGTTTGTATGGGAAACTCAGTATTTCTTAAGTTAGGGATGTGAAACTTAAAATGTATGCTTTTGATAGGAAATAAAGAAATATGCGGTTCGGCGTTTTTGAAAAATCATCGCCTAAGGGGGTAAAATAGGGGTTGATTTTAAAATTTACAAAACTTCACGGATTTCTCCAAAATTTGACAAGGCTTTATATAGCATCCTGGGGAAGGACAAAGGATACTATTTTTTCAAAAATAATACTACACGGGGTGATATAGGGGATGAAAGTTTGTAAGGGAAACCCAGTATTTCTTAAGTTAGGCATAACAAATTTATGCTATTGGTAGGAAATTAAGAAATATGCGGTTCAGCGTTTTTTAAAAATCATCCCCTAAGTGGCGGTTGATTTTAAAATTTACAAAACTGCACGGATTTCGATAAAATTTGGCAAGGCTATAGATAGCATCGTGGGAAAGGACATGGGCTACTTTTTGTCTTAAAACATAATTGTACAATGGGTGATATAAGGGATGAAAGTTTGTATGGGAAACCCAGCATTTCTTAAGTTAGGGATATGAAAATTCAAATTTATGCTTTTGGTAAATAAAGAAATATATGGTACAGCGTTTTTTAAAAATCGTCCCCTTAAGGGGTACAATAGGGGTTGACAAATGTTTGTGTACCTACCTATTTTTAAGAGATTTAAGGGATTGGAAATGTAGTCATAGTTCGAATCTTGAGGTAACATTTAGTATTTATTTCATTCGACGTTTTTACGAGGAAATTATTTGAACGAGTGGACACTCGCGAAAAAGTTATTTGTTATTAGAGCGTGACGGGAATAATAAATTTTAAGTAATTAACAAAGTCCCCCGCCGCGTAAGTCTGTCTGTTTGAATGCGATAATGTCAAAAAGTACCGAACGGATTTTCATACGGTTTTCTCCAATGAACGGAGTGATTCAGTGTAATTCATTATGGTTTTGTGTAAATTGGCTGAAATATGACGACGACTGTTGAAGATGTCGGAAAAAATCATGCCGACTGGTAGCTTTATGCCTACTATACACGGTAACGATATATCGTAGCGATTTGAGTTTGCACAGTTATATCGGACGGCCCTATGTTTTCCACATGAACGTTCCCATGGGATATTTTCCGCCATCCACGCGAGCGAAGCCGCGGGCAAAAGCTAGTATGTTATAAAACGTCGTATGACATACGTGCGCTTTGATAATTACAGCCTCTGCTTTCTTGTAGCAATATCGCCTCGGTTGTAATTTTCAACTTACCGCACTTATATCATAATGTACTATTATAACACATTTGCTCGTAAAGGGTCTCTTATTTCACCAATTTCAATATCGTAATGTATGTCATTAAGTACTTGTGCGTTATCGTAAAGTAAAATGCACGAGTTTCTTTTTAATAAGGTGACCCGTACGGTTTATCATGATGCTCCGTCTAAAACGAACGGTACTTTTTTAAATCTTAGCAAAGAGTTTTTATGTCAGAAAAGTGGTCAACATTTTATGAATAAAATTAACTTTGGGATAAAATAAAATTAAAGAATTAAATGTTAAAAATTTGTTGTTAATTTAATTAATTTTGACAGTAAATTAAAACCATTTATCTGTAACAAAAACAAAAAAATATTAATTTACCTACTTTAATAATACTGGCTGTTTTTGTGCCTTTGTCTCAAAAAAAAAAAGCGCTGATGCGTGCGCATCGCTAATTTGTGAACAAGTAAAAATTATTCCGCGCGCTTTTTCTTTTCGCTGTATTGTTTTTATTTGAAAATGTCGTCAAGTAATGATGAATTTATTCATTCGACACCGCCAGAAGTCTCAGAGGCAGCGAAAATGGCTATTTTATGCCTCTTGCCCGAAAAATCGACCGATAGATACTTACAAGCGTATCAAAATTTCATCGTATGGAAAACAAGCAAAGATGCAAATTCATTTTCAGAAAGTTTGTTTTTAAAGATTTATTCGTTTAAGAAAGTCCGAGTTTTATTTATTTCCTCGCAAATATGTTATAAAACGTCGTATGACATACGTGCGCTTTGATAATTACAGCCTCTGCTTTCTTGTAGCCCTCGCCTACGGCTCGGGCTAGCAATATCGCCTCGGCTGTAATTTTCAACTTACCGCACTTATATCATAATGTACTATTATGTGCTTTCATTACTTATATGATATATTTTCTTTACGACGCACCGTTTTAAAGATATTAGCGAAAAACTCAAAAGAGGGAACTTCTATCCCCCCCCTCCCCCCTCCCCCCGGTCACCCCATAGGCGCGGGGACTTTTGTATGTTTACTCCCTAAGCACCCTGAGCAACTTTCTGAAGAAATTTCTTACGTCCCAGCTCACGCACTCTACACGCCCTTTTTGGACATTTGTTGAGTGGACTACTTTTCATGAAAACAGAAATATGTAATTGAATGTTAAAGAAAATATAGGTAGGTAGGTGGATAGGTACGTAGGAACACACGAACACAAGCGACAAGTGTTTAAGAGCAACATGAATAAACTCAAAATGTACATAAATGATGCCTAGAAATAGGTCAGGCAGCTCAGGCATGACGTAAGCCATCTCTGAATAAGGTAGATATACAATTATTGATGTCGTTTCATGGAAATTGCAGGCGTTATTAAAGATCAATACACTCGCTTCATATGAAATATATATTGTTATGGTGGAGAGCAGAGATAAGGGAAAAGTAGCCTAGGTACATGAGGAAAATTAACCTTTGCTCGCTGTATACCTATACCTAACGCTGTGTGCCTAAGTCGCGCTATGCCTAGACCAAACGAGATGTGGGTGTATTGTGACTTAGGTCAATTCCGTTTTAGTTCAATAGCGAGATAGGCTTAGTGAGACTAAGGTTCAATGAGTTTTAGTTCAATAGCGAGATAGGCTTTAGTTACATTGAATTTTAGTTCAAGAGCGAGATGGACATCATTTCTTACTTACTTACGGGTGCTAATTAAATAAAACTAGGTATTGTAAAAAAAAAAACCTAATATAAACAATTTAAAACAAAATTATAATCCTTATATATGCTTTGTTTAACAATGTTAGCCTATATTTACCTCATCGAGGATTAAAAAAAAACTAGTTATTATATAGACAAGTGACTTCTTTTTCTATTTTGATTTTTTTTTTTTCAAAAATAAAAAGCCGAAATATCTCCATATTGCAACTTTTTCAGCTCTTTTTTGTGCCTAGAGTTAACAACAAGACCAGAGAAACCATTGTAAAAATTAAAGCAATAGCGACAGTAAATGGGCAATGTGAGATATATAGGTATAGTCTAATAGCGACATAGTCGTATCGCGAAATGGGCAATGTGAGATATAGTCTAATAGCGACATAGTCGTATCGCGAAATGGGCAATGTGAGTTAGGAGACCGAACGCTTATTTGAAATGATGTTTAGGCATAACGCAACTTAGGCACACTGCGTTATATAGTATACAGCGAGCAAAGGAAAATTAATACCATAGCAACAAGTAGTTCTAAGTTATTAATTTATCTTGCCATGTAGCGTAACTACTTCGTAAAAGAACATTCTCATATTAGTTTTAGTTAATTCTTCCACAATAGTTGACGTTGATGATTTTAGACACGTGCCTAGGTACTCTACATCTCGTCTTATCTACATACTAGCTGCGCCCCGCGGTGTCACCCGCGTAGACCGAGATAAAAAGTAGCCTATGTGTTAATCAAGTGTGTCAAACACACACTCACAAACTTTCGCCTTTATAATATTAGTGTGATGTTCAAGATTTTATTTATTGGATCTACCTATAGTACCTACGGACGTCGTCTTTACTTGATTTCCCCTTTTCTTAAGATTTCGTATGCTTGAGGGGTTCCCTTCTAGCATACTGTGCTATTGAATTAGCCTGCATTTCGTTGATTTTAAAAAAAGTAACCCTGGAGCACGGCTGGTGCTAGGAGCTCGGGTGGTGGTGTGGTGGCGAGTGGCGGGCGCTGGAGGCTCGCGCGTCAGCCTCCGCGGCTGCTACCCGCAGCAGCCGCGCTTCACTCCGCGCCGACCAGCCGGCGAGTGTAGGCGCTCGCGAACCCACCGCCACCGTCACGTACACTCACTCGAACCGAACTCGCTCACCGCGCATTACACGGAAACTATCACTTTCGCTCCAGATGATCTCGAATCAAGTTTTAACCATGATAACACTGTGAATTGATTACTGTGCACCGTCCGGCTCTACCACCACGGCAGCATCGCAAGGTAGGTGAGTTTATTTGATCTATACTTCCATGGTCAGAATCAAAATCGAGTCTACGTGTCAGTTCCGAATGCTAAGTGAAAGGCAAACTCTTTGTTAAATTACGTGGATAGGTTGACAACGAGTTCTTAGAGCATCTCGAAAAGCACTTACTTTCGATCAATGTAACAGGATATTAATTAAAAATCATTAGTTGTTAATTACTACTAAAGCAACGCGTGTTAATAATGTTTGTTGTAAATCACGCTTCCTCCAAGCATTACTAACTATTCGTAATTTCGATTACCTTTGCGAATTATGTTATCTGCTTACTTTAAGGTATCATTTTGATCATTTAACACTGACCTACATTCTTGATAGATATATGCATATATATAACATTTTTGTCCCTGATATTTAACATGCCTGAGTATAGTACCTACATACATTTCCCTTTAAATATACGGGCACGTATCTCGTTTAGTTGAAACTAAGATGCCACATTATTATTTATAGTTTACGCAGTGAAATATCCTATGTATAAGTAAACTGCAAGTTTAAAACTAGCAAAATAAGTAACGGCATACAATTAGGTATAACGTATGTAATGTATGTATAAGTATATACATATAAGTATTTAAGTATAGCTAGAAAAACATGTGTATTGTATTCAGTATAGATTTGCATGCATTCGGTTTAAAATAAATACTTATTGATTGTTTGTATTTTTTATAAGACACTTCGGGCACTTTCTGGGTATTTCTCTTACCAGTTTAAAAAAAAGAGAGAGATTTCCATAAGTACTGTGTAAAATGTGACCCAAAATAGTAATATTGCACCTGAAACTACTGAATAAAATAAAATATTCAGTAAATTGCGCTAATTTACGTTATCTGTACAGTTTTAGTACATTGCCATAAATCAACACACCAACGTAATATTTACATACTGTAATAATCTATTATTCAATCTGTTCGTCTTTTAGTAAGATAATGAAACAAAAACAATATTTTTATTAATACGTACCTATTACGTGCATCGTGCATCTCCATAACAACAATGTAAGAGTGAATACCTAAGTATAGTTATCAAAGCAATTTTACAAGAAAAGCTATCAAGCATAGGTACGTACAACAAAGTACCTATTTAGCTGGCCATTCATATTTTTCAATATATTCCTTAACCGTTTAAACAAAGTTTTAAGTTAATCTTTTGCATGTTTATCATGAAAATCTCCAACTAATTTAATATCGCTTTCATATCAAAGGTGTAATAAAAATTATCGTGGGACAGATATACATTATTTATTATTTGAGTATTAACGAAAAACATAAATTATTTAAGTACAGAAGTCCTTCAAAATAAGATTAGTACACAAGGTTAGGACTTATTAGTAATTTTTATGTTTGTATGGCTATAGTTCAGGTAATGTTAGAAGTTTTCCGTGAACAATGTATTGTGTATTGATTTTCATTGTATACGTGTGGGTCGGAAAGCCCCAAGCGAAGACTTGATGATAAGCTTAACGCGATAGTCTACTCGCCACTCGTGCTAATACAATCTTTATATCTAGCACGTTATATGCTTCATTATATGGTGTGCGTCACGTTTCGCTTTTACGTGGATCTGTACTACCTACATAACCAGTACATACCGTGGCACTCGTACATCCTACGATAAAAAGTGAGAGCAACACGTAGGTAATAGAAGTGAAGCGTGTCCTTCGAATTATAACGTAAAACCTTAGCGATTATAATTGCCTCGGATGAACTGATTATCTGGTATAATGTTACCTAATGCAAGATACCTAGAGCCAGAACAGAATAATAGACAATAACATAAAGGTACATACGCTACATTTGAATGTAGGTTATTAGAAGGCACATTTGCAGTTGTACCTATAATTTTACAGAATGTTTCACGATGAGAGAGCTTGACTGAAATGTGTACATTATAACTAAACCAATTAGTCACTAAATATCTACACGTGTTTTGAATAGTTATGTCAAAGAATAACAATAACATCAACATAATCTTGTAAACCCTAAACTGTATACGGCACCATTATAATTATGTCGGGTATACTTACCTACTATATTCTATCATGAAAATAGGTTTGTATACTTAACTCTTCTCATGGTTAACATCGAAGTCCGATCATTATTAATACAATATTATAGAGCGTTATGCGAGTATAGATGTATGAGAAACAGGGCACATATCCTCCACAGACAATGGAGGATCCTCCGACCAGACGGGTGTTGTCTGCTAGGCAACTGCCAGAAGGTTGATGTCGGGATGTTGTATATCTCTCTCTTGTAGTTTTATTTTGATAATAATACATTTTATTTCACAAAAAACACTTTTACGGTTCACAAAAACAATTTTCCAAGTAAAAATATAATATTCTACCAAAAAGAGGTGTAACGTTGGTGTCAGTACTAATGAAAAAAATAATTGTATCACAAACACCAGCCCCTTCTAAACTAGGTTACATTAAAAATGAATTTTTTCAAACGTGCTACATGGTGAATTTGTAATGCCGGGGCCAGATTAACGTCAACGTCAATGCCCATAAATGCCATAAACATCGCGGTAGTTAAATTAAGTCAAGATTCGGTCAAATTATCGCGATAAGTGGTGGCTACACCTACGGCTAACGCCCTTCAACGCGATAATCAACGACACATCCCGTATGTGGCCCGTAGAAATATGTATCACGCCAGTCGCGCGGAAAACTCTGCTTGCGCGATGCAGGGTTTGTGTGAAGTCAGGTCTTTGATGCGTAGTTCGCATGTGGCGTTGTAGATGCCGCCACAATAGTTTTATTTATAGGTATTTACATTTATTTCCGTCTTCTCTATCAGCCATGGTGTTAAGTTGACAGTAGAATGCCTTAAGGCTTTTTCGTTTGTGTTCTGAACAAGAGCACAGAGCTACCCTTTCTATTCACATAATCCCTTAATCACTTCTTACGGAACAAACGGGAAGTGAATGAAAATTGAGGGGCGATTGCACTGGTCTCGGCGCTTTTAGATGAATTATTACGATAACCATTCAATATGTTTGAAATCCCATGGAAATTCATCTAATGTAGACGCTTCTGTTTTGAATATTTGATAAATTATGGACAAGGACAAATTCTATAAAGAGAAAGATGTGAATTCATCGAGAACGTCTTTAATGTTTTGTAATGAAGAACTTTCTTTATAGCCTTTTATTTAACATCCGATTAGACTGGTAAACCACAAAATATGTGATACCCAGGCTGGTGATACGTAAGGCACCAATTGCACCAACACCAACCCACCATCAACCCTCCAACTCTCCAGTCACAAGCCCACACTGCTGTTTATTAGAGGCTCTTTATCTCTTCAAGCAGCTTCCAAGAAACAAAATAATGAGATAATATTCATCATTTCTAAATAATGACAATCAAATAATTTTCGCAATGATCATAAGAAACGCTAATATGAGATGATTGCTCTCCATCCCACTGATACAACCCAGCAATCACTTCTTACGTAAAGAAATGGAGTAATCTATTAAGTAGTGCTTGAGACCAAACAGCATAAAAAACCAGTCACTATGCACTTTGCAATTTTTAGCTCAACAGGTTATGGATATAAATGTTGTTATTGCGAGCGCTATTCGATGTAATTTATGCCGGCACCAGTTGCTTTGGTCACCCCTTAGGGAAAGTAATGTATAGAGTTCTGTTTGCATTAATAAAGTTAAAAACTTGCAAGTATTCACTAGACGACAAACATCGTTGGACACGTGTCACGGAGCTCGTTTAACACCGTTTAATACGTCTAGGTGTTCAAACACATAATACCAATGAAGGGGTTTAAAATGCATAAATAAAAACTTTTAATTAGTAGCCATACAAATACTTAGAGGTTGCTTAGTGCTCGCTTCATTCTTTCAAATTCTAATTTGCAGCACGGACTTCAGTATTATTTGGCTGTTCTAAAGATAATTAATCTGTGAGTCCACCGTGCCTTATTGTTATGGTTTAAATCGTAATTAGATTGCCGAATCGTTTGAGTAAAAACAAAACGAATAAAATTAACAGTTGTATAATAATAAGGAATGTTATCAAATCCAAGATCAAGTGAGCGCATGTGTGCAATCTACTTGTGAAAGTACCGCTACACTATATTTTAGCGATGTGCTTTTAGTATCAGCTATTACGTATTTATACAGGGTGTCCCGTAAATAATGGATCAAACGTAACGGGTAGGTAGCTTACCTAATTTCCAACAACTAATTTGAATATTAAAAAAAAAACCGTTACAGTAACCAGGATATTAATTTTTTTTCGAATTTTACGATTTTGTCTTCCAGAATTAAGCTTTTTTAATGCTGTCGCTGCAAATGATGACATTTTTAGGTATGATTTTTATTTAACATTTCTGAATAGCTTACTAATGTTATAAGATACCATTTTTTTGAATACCGTTTTATTTGCCTTAGAAAAAAAATCTTGAGTTGAAAAGTTTTTTCTTTACGATGTTAGGACCAAAATTGAAAAAATTCTCCTGTAAAAAAAATGTATGACACCGAAAACCACCATTATTTTAAAAACTTGTACATTTAATAAGGTTTGCAAATTGGTATAAAACTTACGTCTAGTCTTTATCGTTACAAAGATATTGCTATGAATGTGATGAAGACAGAAAATAAATTAAATTGGTACTATTCCATTTTTTCATTTTCGTAATGGCTTATGCTTGAATGCTTGTAATCGAAGCAGGTAGTTAAGCGGCTAGCATATTCCGACCCGATGACGTCATCTGTCCGGAATTTGGGACCGCTACCTGTGGCGGAGTTGCACCTCAGTCAGCGTGAAGGGGATAGATAGCGCCGCTTTTGTATTTTTGGTAAATTGGTATGAAGTTGTACATTCTAGTCCTTGTCGTTACAAAGATAATTGCTATGAATCTGAGAGGTGCTCCAAATCAACGTTAATAAAAAAAATAAAAAAGTGTGTACATTTAAACTTTTTCTTTAAAATGTGTAACTGTAGTATTTCAGAAGCAATGTTCATTGAATTATTGAGGCGTATGAAAAGAATTAGGAGGCCGTACTAAAAAAAACAGTTAGTTCAAATAAATCGTTTTATTTGGTTTTTACAATAAATGTTCGAATTGCCTTCCCTCTACAAGAATGCAAAGTCTGCATCTCCTAATAAAGGAAGCTCTTATCCGACGGACAAAACGGCTTTGGTTTATTTCTGATGCAGCAGATTGGATGCGCTGTCGTAATTCTTCTTCCGACGTTATTGGATTCTTGTAGACCCTGTCTTTTAAACATCCCCAGTAAAAAAAATCTAGGGGATTTAAATCCGGAGATCGCGGAGGCCACAAAATTGGTCCTAATCGGCCGATCCATCTGTCCGGATAACTTTCATCAAGGTGCGCCCTTACTGCCGTCGCATAGTGAGCGGGGCACCCATCATTTTGCAACCACATTGCTTGCCGTACGTCTTCTGGAACGTTTTCTAATAACCTTGGCAACTCATTCCTTAAAAAATGGAGATAATATTCGGCGTTTAGAGTAGCTGGTAGTTCGAAGGGCCCTATTATTTGCCCATTGATTATTCCCGCCCATAAATTTATTTTAAATTGATGTTGGCTCCTGTCCTCTCGCATCAAATGTGGGTTTATCAGCTGCCAACTGTGCAAATTATGCAAATTTAAATATCCATCTCGGCGGCATGAAGACTCGTCACTCCATAAAATCTTGTTAAAAAACTGCGGGTCCGCCCGAATCATTCTAAGCATCCTTTGGCAAAATTCTATTCTTGGCTGGTAATCACGCGACGTCAGCGTTTGAACACGTTGCACGTGATATGGGTGCAATCGGCACCGTTGTAGCACTCGATGCACCGTCGATCTAGAAATTCCTACGCGTCGCGCTATGACGCGAACGGAGACTGACGGATCTTCCTCGATTTCTCGAAGAATGACTTCGTCATTAACTTGTCGCGGTCGTCCTTCACGGGTACCACCAACTCCGGTGCCAAGAATTCTTCCCTCAAGAAGCGCGTTATGCACTCTAATAAAGACGCGATAATCGGGATAACGAACCAGGTTCGGGTATCTTTCACGGTACAATCTTGCAGCCGCCCTGGCATTACCTCTTGCTTCTCCGTAGATAAAATGCATTTCGGCGTACTGCCGTGGCGTGTACTCATAACGAGGCATTGGGCTGAATAAGGTTTCAGCGCTACTGCACACACGTACAAGCACACACAAACGAATGTTTTCGGAGTCCGTAGGATCGCCAAGTCGTTTGTCCAATACGCAAAGAGTTCCAAATCGATAGGCAAAGCAAAGTCCAAAAACACAGCACAAGTCAAATTTTACAGAAGAAAACACCGAGCCACTGACCGGGAGCGAAAGTTGTCTGACGTAGCAACTCGAAGAGAGACTAGTTACAACTAAACTAATAAAATCAAGCAACAATGAAGCCTGTACGAGTGAAGGGCGCAGGAAAGAACAAAAGAACCTGCGCAACTTCATACCGATTTAACCGATTTACCAAAAAGCGGCGCTATCTATCCCTTTCACACTGACTGAGGTGCAACTCCGCCACAGGTAGCGGTCCCAAATTCCGGACAGATGACGTCATCGGGTCGGAATTATGCTATCCGCTTAACTACCTGCTTCGATTACAAGCATTCAAGCATAAGCCATTACGAAAAGGAAAAAATGGAATAGTACCAATTTAATTTATTTTCTGTCTTCTTCATCACATTCATAGCAATATCTTTGTAACGATAAGGACTAGACGTAAGTTTTATACCAATTTGCAAACCTTATTAAATGTACAAGTTTTTAAAATAATGGTGGTCTTCGGTGTCATAAATTTTTTTTACAGGAGAATTTTTTCAATTTTGGTCCTAACATCGTAAAGAAAAAACTTTTCAACTCAAGATTTTTTTTCTAAGGCAAATAAAACGGTATTCAAAAAAATGGTATCTTATAACATTAGTAAGCTATTCAGAAATGTTAAATAAAAATCATACCTAAAAATGTCATCATTTGCAGCGACAGCATTAAAAAAGCTTAATTCTGGAAGACAAAATCGTAAAATTCGAAAAAAAATTAATATCCTGGTTACTGTAACGGTTTTTTTTTAAATATTCAAATTAGTTGTTGGAAATTAGGTAAGCTACCTACCCGTTACGTTTGATCCATTATTTACGGGACACCCTGTATAACTTACTACCTGACTACAGCCAACAATGCACCAGTATGTCTTGGTCTTACAAAGCGGCTGGAAAAGAGTAATATCGTGCAAAATTCAGTAATCCTAACTAATATTACAAATACGAAAGTTAGTTTGTTTGTTACCTTTTCACGCCTAAAACACTGAACCGATCATCCTGAAATATTGTGTAGGTATAGGTATACGTTGTCAGGTGTAGGTACAGAAACGGACTTAAGCTACCTTTCATACCGAAAAAAGTACTGTTCCCTAGGAAAACAACAATTCTTATGATAGTGGATCGCACCACGTGTCTTTCGTACAAGCAGAGTACAACCCGAATTGATTGTCAAATTCTAAATTAACGCGAGAGAAACCACGAGCAAAGCTACTTATAAAATTTATTTTCATGTTTTGTAACAGATTATTTTATGAACCGGACATGCAGCCTATATTACTGTCTACACTCTATGTACCTACCTATTTCATTATAAATATTGCTTGTAAGGTAAAAGCTTTATACTTGCATCCACCAGACAAGTGGATGTGGATCCTTTTATAATTATAATAAGTTTGCCATTACGACTGCAGGTCCCAATGGTATAGTCAGAAGTGTTCGTTCTGTATTAGGTATAGCGAATGACAATTAGAAGTTCAGAAGCTTGTATTGCTACAGTCAAACTCTGGACTCTGAACTACTTCTATTTTTAACAGACTTCAAAAAAGGAGGAGGTTCTCAATTTGTCGCGTACATTTTTATGTAAGTATGTACACCGATATCTCCGTCAATTGGGGATCGATTTTGAAAATTCTTTTTTATTTGAAAGGGTTTGCTCTCGAAGTGGTCCCATTGTCACCAAGTCAGAATCTGATGAAGGGATCACATAGAAATCGAGGGAAACCCTCAAATTTTATAGGCATATCTATAGAGATTTGGGTATTTTTTATAGTAAATCGTGCATTTGCTCTCGGAAAGCACCATTTTGTGAAGTGGAACTGATGATGAAGACCACATATGGCCATCGAAACTACTCAATATAATAAGTATTTCACTGGTTGCGATTCGATTAAAAATTTATACTCGACACAATACATATGGTGAAGTGAAGTTGATGGTGACTTCACTATGAGCTCCAGTTCTACTGGGTCTTACTAGGAGAACTCCTCAACAACAACGTCCCTGCATCGGGAAAAGCAATATTTTGTAAAAGGTGATGAGCAGTTGACATTACTATTGTAACTTAGATAAATTACAAACTGACCCACTAAAAAGTCAAAAATAACTTTAATTTCAGAAGTGGGTGAAAAAAAGCTAAAATACAGATCCAAAGACACCGACCGCGACCTCCGAAATTAAAGTTATTTTTCACTTTGTAGTTTTTTTTTGGAAGTCGGTTGTTTTTTTTTTGTATTTTTTATAATAATAGATATTGCTATTGTGTTTGCCACAGGTACCTACAGTTGAAACATTTTTTTTAAATAAAAATAGCCTAACAATCATTCACAGTTCTGAAATCTTTTGTGTCGATAAAAAGACTTAATAAATTAGGATCCCAATAACACAATAGAGATGACGCTTTAGTTTATAGAAAGTGTTGTTCTTAATCGAACGAATAAAAACTCTAAACTCGCAAGAGGCTCTGTGGGGAGGACGGAAATGCTAGCGAAAGTGGTACCTTCACTTTCAGCTCACTTGCTTATTTGTATGTAACTAACATTATTTACGAGTACTGGCTTTTACTGCCTCAACAATAATCTATCGGTATTAGAAGGTACTTCCTTGTTCCTGAGCTTTTATTCCTAGATCGTACAATCTTTCTGATTTTTCCTGTTTCTATACAGGGTTACTTGTAATTCGACGTATTCCTTGCAGGACGTCATAGTAGCGTTAAAATGCAACAAATTAAGGCACCAAATGTTCTACCGAAATTCAGTTTTTTTTTTTGTAATTTTTGTCTAAGAAAAATATAAATTACGAAAAATAAAATGTTTATTTAGTGATCTTTGCCAAAGTTTTAGGCATTTTTAAACTTTTAATTTTTAACAAAGATCTGCTACAGCATCAGCTATGATAATAACTTAAATTCCAGTAAAGTTGTACTGTAAATAATTTTTGAATTGCATTTTTAATAAAAAAACTAAAAATCTAACTAACGCAAAACTGTCGAATTTCGGTAGAACATTTGGTGTCTTAATTTTTTGCATTTTAACCCTACTATGACGTCCTGCAAGGAATACGTCGAATTACGAGTAACCCTGTATATACAGGAAGAATATGTATCAGAAAGGTGTGGTGGTACTTACCATCAAACTGAACAACTTACTCCAAGGAACCAACATCGTAATCGAGAAAAACGTATCAGCTATCCCGTACAAAACTTCAATACCTACTCGACCGAAATGTATGGGACGGTTGATAATTTTTTCTCGAATACTATGTTGGTCCCATTGAGAAAGTGATTCAGTTTGATGGTCTGTACCATACCCTTACGTTGTAACTTTTCTGATACATTCTGTATAAGGTAAAACTCGCTCTGACGTCGCAGGCACAATGTTGCTGTCGTAGAACTGTGGGTGTAGCGTAGCAAACGTCTGCCTAACCTTTCGCACATTGTAGGCGTGACAGGTCTATGGACTAGCTCTTATTAATCTACAACAATGTCCTAGGTACTACCCACGCGATTCGCGACAGGGCTGACTTAAAATCGTAATGAAGTTCCTACTGTAGTGGTTCGTGTTAGAATAAAATTCTGTTGACGTATTTGGCACAATCTATTTCGACACTTGGCGCTCTTAATAAGTAAAGCGGTATTTTTTGTTTGTTCCATCGATCAAAGTTACAATTACATTTTAACGTGAGTACTTGTGTGTGTAGAGTGAACGTTAACTTTCGGATAAAAGAGGCGAAGGCTTGAACTTCAGTAAAAATTCAGTCATGGGTTCCCAAAATCACAAATTCCACTCCAATTCACCACTCCAATTCATTCCAATTTCACTTAGCGTAGGTAAAGCCAATCCTTACGATATACAACGTGTAATGCTAAATGCGCAAAACCTCTTAAGGGGTCATTGTACTCATCATTATGAACAACTTTTACTATGGGGCCAAACCTGAAATCGGGAAAAAAAAATCAGCTGTTCAGTACATTTTGACGAAATTTGCGAACATAAATGTACTGAACAGCTGATTTTTTTTTCGCGATTTCAGGTTTGGTCCCATAGTAAAAGTTGTTCATAATGATGAGTACAATGACCCCTTAAGAGGTTTTGCGCATTTAGCATTACACGTTGTATTGGTTGCTTCATTTCTAGTTCTGTCAGC
Organism: Cosmia trapezina; assembly: GCA_905163495.3. Taxonomy (NCBI): domain Eukaryota; kingdom Metazoa; phylum Arthropoda; class Insecta; order Lepidoptera; family Noctuidae; genus Cosmia; species Cosmia trapezina. The sequence continues at coordinate 12,977,541 of LR991030.1, forward strand.
CGCGTTCTATGATAGGATCATAATCACAGGAATATAATTTTTGTCTCGGGAAAAAGTAGCCTTAGATTTCACTTCTATCCAAAAACTCACGTCCATCAGTTGCTTCGTTTAAGCGTGAAAGAAGGACAAAACTATCTAACACAATTTCGCATGTTCATGATGATAAATAGGGATAGAAGAAAACTATAAAGAAAAAAAAATACCTACCTAAGGATTGTTATCAAAGCGAAACCTATTCGTGAAACAATGTGTTTAGTTCAAAGAACCCTCGGAGAATTATCCCAGCCGGATTCGCCTAGAAATCCAATCTCAATCCGCTGATAAGATCGCACTAGTCGGACGTAGCTAACAATTACTTTACGACGCCTAGGCTTATTGAAACTGTAACTCAATTGCTGCTCTCGGCTTCTTAGCACTTTATTACTAGTGCTTGGGTCACCACAATATTGTTGAATTTTTAGAGGATCGAGAAAACGATAATATCTACAGTTTTTTGACTATGCGAGTCCAACTCATAAATACAGGGTGGCAAACTGTAACCATAAATTCAGTGATTCTCCTCACCTCCTAGCGTAGAAATTTTTCATCGGTTATCAAAAAAAAAAGCGTGCTTCATAGAAAAGTGTCAATACCTACACTGTCAAAATGTATGGAACAGCATTTTTTTTTTAAATAACCTACTAAAAATTTCAACGGTCCGTTGAAATTTGTAGTAGGTTCAGAATCATGTACTTGATCTATGGTAACAGGTTGCGCATCGATGTCCCAGCCACTCTGTATATTATCTCAATGTTAAAAAATCTCATTTGTCTCTTGACTCTACAAGTTCTAGCCATAAATATCTATCTCGGTCTGTACTGTATGTACGGTATTTTCCCGGTCTTGTTACGTTTTCCTGGTACTAAGATGAGGTAGAACTTACAAATGATGGTGTTTATTGATATAGTGAAAAATAGAGTAAAACTATCATATATACTGGTGACTGGTAATTAGTGAACGATAACTAAACACATGATTGTGCTCATGTTAACAAACAACTATTACTATGGGACTAAACCTGAAATCGCGAAAAAAAAATCTGCTGCTCCCTACATTTTGACGAGCTATGCGAACATGAATGTATGGGGCAGCAGACTTTTTTTTCACGATTTCAGGTTTGTCCCATAGTAAAAGTTGTTTGTTATCATGAGTATAATCATGTGTTCAAGTATCGGTCACTAATTACCAGTCACTCTATGAAATTGAATAGATGCGACAAAATTTAAGGGGGTGTTCTACGCATCAATATGAACAACTTTTACTATAGGACCAAACCTGAAATCGCGAAAAAAAAATCAGCTGTTCAGTACATTTTGACGAATTATGCGAACATTAAATGTACTGAACAGCTGATTTTTTTTTTCGCGATTTCAAGTTTGGTCCCATAGTAAAAGTTGTTCATATTGATGCGTAGAACACCCCCTTAAATTTTGTCGTATCTATTCAATTTCACCCTGTATATGTATAGTAATTGTAGGTCTGTATCTGTAAGTAACTACTTAGATTGACCTTTACTAAAAAAATTCTCAACCAAGTACTTACAGAAAGTACCGTAAGGGCGGGTTATTTTGACTAGGGCTTAACTTTGGCTCAAATCGAGACAAACGTTTTGTGTCATCAAATCAACACAAAGTTCTGCGAGTACGCATCTTTATCGCATATTAAGTTACCGAAGGACATATTGACGCGACTTTCGGTTGTATGGTCGCGACACTTAGTTAGGGCCGTTTAAACACTTTTCTTGATTTGGGCCAAAGTTACGCCCTAGAGTCAAAGTAACCCGGTAGTGGCCGTATTTATGGAATCAAAGATTTTCATTGCAGTAGTTTTCTGTAGTTTTCAATAGCATCAATTTAACCTCTACTATAATATTGTGATCAGTTTGTCGTGTTGAATTCTGAAGTAGGACCTAGGTGTTGGTTTTTTACCAACACCATAAAAAACAATAGATTTGAATGCATTTAACTGCATAGAACAGTTTAAAAATCACGATTCGTCTTTAATAGGTATTGGTCATTATATATATGAGTCACGATCAGCACAAAACTATTACAACACGTCATCCGATTATTATTATTAAAAAAATATATAAAAAATCTTTATAATAGATAAGTAAACCGTTGACTACTGACTTCTGCAAGCGTGTATGAGATGTATGAACGTAAACGAGGCAACAGGAGTAAGTATGTAAGGATCAGGTGGTGTTCTGTACTTTCTGCCTACCCCGTGGGAAGAAGGGGTGAGTTTATGTATGTACGTATGTACTGGCTTGTATTAGCTTATGCAAAAGATTAGCACATTATTTTGATAGAAGAAATCTAGATAGGTAGGTACAGACGCCAGCAGGTCAAGCCACCTGAAACTGTCAGATTTTCCCAATCAACCTTGAACCTAATGCTTTAGCGATAAAGATGAAAATCTATTAAAGAAAGACAGATTGTAGTAGCTTGATGTGCTGGCGTCTGTACCTAAAAACCCCAAAATATACCTGTAGTAAAGTAAATATTTTCAACGGAAGTTGTGTTATCTAATCACTTTGGCTCTGAAAATTGTTACCTATAGGTAGACTTTTGTAGAAACTAAAATAAAGATAAAGAATTCGCTTCCTAAAATACATTGTTGTGAATGTTTGTGAATTAATGTTATTGATACAGAAACAGCACATTAATAATTAGTATAACGACTTTTAAATAAATAATGAAACGTTAAAATATTTTTATAAGTACGAGGAACCTTATGTGAGACCACCTTCATAAACTCAACATAGTAAGTATAAACTATAGAAAATAAATGAATTGAAAAATCTTTTTATTTACAGAAACCTCGTAACTAAAAGGCCAGAAAGTAATTGCATGACCACAATAAAATTACTTCAATTGTTTAATGTTTAACCAGCTGATCAGTCGCATTATTAACGACGCGACGTTCAAAGCAGCTTACGTACACTCGATTTAAAAACACGATAATACATGTAAGTACTTTGTAGTGTAACCTAACGTTCCTTCGTACGTTAGACGACATGCACAAATTATTTGATTACGTAGCATTATTTTACCTACCTACAATAAATGTAAATGCATAGACGCACGGAATTATAATTTATAACTATTTAATACAATTCTTCCTACATACATTCTCTGTTCCCCAGACATTGTCTCTCCATATAGGAACGAGTTTCGAAATAAAACTTACTAGTGTTTCCAATCGTTTAGTACCTAACAATTTACAAATCAAAGCATAACGCTATGTAATGGAGTTTGCAAGGAAAGGAAACCGTTTCAAACTAGTTTTAAAAACATTTGATATTGCATAATTTATGAATAATTTTGCCGATTTTTATTAGGTATAATTTATTTATTCCAGAGAATCTCCATACAAGTTACATAAACAAAAGAACATAAAATCATAAAGTGTGTGTGTTAGAAACAAAGTTTTACCTATATTACCTAGTGAACATTAATTCATTAACTACAACTACGAGATATTTTTAGAAAATATCTCATAGTTGTAGTTAATGAATTAATGATACAAAGAAATATAATTTAAGTACTTATATTATATTTCCAGGAAGACTCCATATAAGACATCTGAGCAGACTAGCTTAACTATTCTGAAAATTTGTTTTTGTCTTTAATAGCTTTGTATAGAAAGGCATTCGTTATAACATAAGTAAGCATTTTTTTGTTGCATTCCATTTTCGCAACTAAAGCATCCGACAATTAACAAGAACGAACAATGCGAGTCTCGAAAATTGGAATTTTGACATACATAGAATGGAATTCGCCCCTCGGTTCATATAATTATGCAACTGCTCTAGTACAATAACAATGGAAACGATAAGCGTATGTGGGCTAACAGTAGTGGTAAGTATGGTGAAAGTGTCCGAGCGGGCCCGCGAAGGTCGCCACGCTGCCGCTGCCGACCGCGGTGACGCGCGCCCGGGCAGGCGGCCGCGGGCTGCGCGCACGCATCGCCCTCGCTGACATTACCGATCCAAATGTCATGCAAATGTCAACAACGTTTACTCGTGATTGTAGTCTTGTGCTTAACAATGTATCCGCTAGTCGTAAATACAATTCAAAACGTAGTCGCGGAAGCTATTACATGTCAAATATTAAGTCGAGATAAACCCTTTCAACAGAATTAACGTTTTTTTTTGTGTGTGGCAATGTTGTTGATGAAAATGCAAGCGAGAACGTTCATTCTGCATGAAATGTTTGTAAGTCAAATAAAGCGTTGTAAAATATTTAAAAACATACAGTGAAAAACAATTTCCCTGTTATTAGAACAGGTGCAAGATTGATACGAGTGACGCAAATGGTTGATTGTAATACATTTGTGTATTATGTCTGAATTAATACAATAAGATTCTTTTTATCGCTAAGTATTATAAACACGATTTACAATGAAATATTATATGAGTTTGTTTTTCTATAGATAGTGTTTTTCAATCATAAACGAGTACATGGGTGTGCACAGTCGCCACGCCAATAGAGTAGCTACATCGAATCGATTATTGAAAAACACCTCCAGCCTCACTCATCAGGTGTTATCATCAGTTTAGCTAACTAACCTTCATGGTTTTAGTAATTAAATGAAGATGAAGTGTAATTAAGTTGTTTTATAAATCAGTATTACTGCTATTATATAATGCAATGTTGCAAATGTGTGCATAATTGGTGTGGTTGATGCAGCGTGCACGTGCGAACTGCACGCGACGCAATATTACCTAGCGGCGGCGGGGAGCGCACCGCACCGAGCGAGCCCGCTCCGCAACCAAAACATACGGAATTAGGCACTACTGCATTTTCTGCGGTATTTAGTTATTTCTCAATAAAATTCTGAGGACTTGACACGCTACAAAACTTAATTTTTCAACATGTAAAACACGCCATTGATGCGTTAATTGAATCTTGATTAAACTTGTAAATCTTTTTTGACAACATATTTTTTATATTATTTAATAAAGCTGAACAGTTTGTTTGTTTGAACGCGCTAATCTCTGGAACTACCAGTCAGATTTGAACAGTTATTTTTGCATTTGATAGCCCAATTCTTGAGAAATGCTAGGGCTCTTTAAATCACGCCAGGATTATTAGGAGCCGACCAAAAAAAACAAAAGTCAGAAAGAACGCTAAGCGAAAATGAAGTAATAGCGCGAGCAGGTGATGTGATGCGACGGGGTGGGTCGGGGGGACAAGAAATTTCACGCGGAAGAAGTCACGGGCAGAAGCTAGTTATTATAATAAACTGGTTTGAATATAAAGAACTATACTCGATTAGCATAAAATATTTTCATGTAACTATAACTTAATCGCGAAAGGTCAGAGCTACAATTTTCTTAATCATGTGTCAAACATTGAAAACTTTAAATATAGGATTATAACATAGATTATAACTTTACGGTTAGTAATGGTCTAGTAAATGTTTACGAATCATTTCTGTATTTTATTAAACTTGTGTTACTATATAATTAATAACAACATTAAATAATCTCTAAAAACATACCAATAAAACAATACTTTTAATGCTAACCGCAATTAATAATTATTTTTAAAGTTGATATTTTTCATTGAAACACCAATTAACTCTTAGAAACCGGTCTATTTAAAGTGGAACGATACCCATAGTTACTAGCGAGCGAAACTGGCCACTCAATCTCGAAACCAGGGCTACGGGCGGGGTTCTTTAAATGAATAATTAAACACGTGCTTGCAGTGCTAGACTCGCAGCACAAATTAAGTGAGAGTAGTTGCTCTAACTAATTGCTTCAGTACACCTAGCTGCAGTCTAGAATAACACTTCATTAGAGTGCAGTATTTTATCTCCCCTACCATCTGAACACTCTAATCAAACATAACTATATATAGCAGTATGATAAAACATATATGAATAAGTGCAAACAAGTTTTAAAGTAAAACCAAAAATAAATAAAAAAGCGTAGCCCCAGGGGTTACGCCGTAGCCGCGTAGCATCTTTCGTAGCAAAGATGACGTGGCACAGAAAGTTTACTCCTTCGTACAATTTATGGGAGCAACAGAGCTATGCATATTTTAACAACTATAAATAATGGTAAACAGGTTATCTAGAAGATAATATGCAAGTTTTAGTGCAGATCCAGTCAGCTTTCTAACTGACTGGGATCACCTCCGTAGTGAGAACTAATGCTATACATATTTTAATTATTTTTAAGTTAGTACTAATAATGAGTGCGACTTATTCAGCTATCAAAACCGCCAACAATTTGAGTTGCCGCCTATTGCTTCGGTTAATTAGATAAGCAATAAGTAAGTCCGTTATGCATGTAAAGTTATCGGTCGAAATAACTAAGGACCTAATTAATAACACGAATAATTGAAGCAAATGTTGAATAAGTAGCTCGGTATTACCTATAGCTGATACACTAACGTACCACTCTATTTGATCTACCTACTGTAAAAGCTAAATAAATAACGATGGTTTACTTGTCCCTGAATGTAGAATTGCTCAGCATTTAATTATATGATTTAGGGCTGATTACTCCGTACCAAAAAGGTAAAAAAGGAAGCCTTATGGTTACTCAGTCAGTCTATCTGTCTGTCACAGCTGGATATCTCAAGAACTACTAATGCTATCAACTTGAAATTTAGAACAGTTTTAGGTGACGTTGAGCCAACTATTTTGCAAATAAGAAAGAAATTAAAATATTTATATTTTTTTTGCAATGGGGACTGAAAGGGGGTCTTAAAAAATCAAAAGGCTACTAGGGCATGTGGGGTGTCATATGAAAGAACGCTGTTTGCACATTCTCAAACATTTTTTTTCTTTTTTTTAGGCCCAATAGTTTTCGACTTCTGATGAAAAATGTAAAAAAAAATACCGTTCCCCTCCCCTTATCTCCGAAGTTTGCAAAGAGAAAAATCTGAAATTATTCTATGTGATAGAAGTTTATGTAAAAATTACAGGAAAAATAAAACGATGTCTCTAAATAGCACACTTTTTCAGAAATCGGAACGGAACCCTCGGTGCGCGAGTCCGACTCGTTCTTGGCCGGTTTTTTTTTTTCAATGGTCAGATAACTGTTATCTGAAGAATAAATATTTCAATTTGACAACTTTTGTATAGAAAATATGTCAAACTGTCATATTTATTCTTCAGATAACAGTTATCTGACTATTGAAAAATCAGCCCTTAATTGAGACCTTTGTCATAATTATGACAATCTTTATCTGATAAAAATGTGAATTTATTATGAGTACTGACTCTTGACACTTTATTTCGGTTCAACGGAATTAGCAAAATACTAAAAATCCAAGTATAGCGTTAATACTACAGCTTATCGAGAATCATAACACTAAAATGGTACTTTCCATTAACGCTTCGGGTATGTAGGTACTATGATACGGTGTATGTAGATACAGATAAGCGTGTCATTTGTAGAACGGAGGGCGCCGCGTGGGCGCCGCGCCTGGCGCCGACCACCAGCGGCGCCCAGCCCGCACCCCCGACAAAGAAAAAAGAAACAGAAGCGCCATTTAGAACAACAATAATTGCACTAGACATAAAACCGTTTAAAAACTTCTATTACGCGTATAAAGAGTGACTCCTGTGAGGGATAAGAGTAGTTACTTTTGCGGGCCTTTAAATTTCCTCAACTGTCAACCTTGTGACGTCTGACAAGTGGAGCTACCTGCAGCTGACCATGACATCATGACCACCGGCAGGTACGGTCAGCAACAGGTTAACACTGCTACTTTTTGACTTCATCTAAATTAACACAAAATGATACGATAACCTGCTTTTTAGCATTTCATATACTAGATAAAAGTTAATTTTCTTTAAAATTTACATCTGTTCCGATTTTAATGAAGTATTTTTCTCAATAGTTAAGATTTAGAAAACTCAAATGCTAATCGACTTTTGTTGCTGACTGTACTACCTACCTGACCAGCCTAATCTCTATCGTTGCTTCACACAATACACAGTAAGCAAGCAGTATCCGACAATTCCATACCCTGCAGCTCCTATCTGTGCGAAACATTCTTTGGCAATGGTTCTTCTGACCCATGCACTGTCCGGCGCCCCAACTGATCATGTACGACGTCTCGCATCACTGTCATTACGTTCAACTGGCTACAGCCCACTGCCCAGTCACCACCCGACACTGGCTATTAACGGCTATTCAAATTTCACCAGTGGACGTCATCGACTACGTCACAAATTGTTATCAAGATGAAGGACGTCAAATTTTTTATACGTATTGTTGATTAAACTGTTGTGTGGGATGGTACTTGATAAGGATACCTAACTTGATGAAAATCGTATAAAAAAACACTCAAAATCTTTAAAATATTTGAAATTTATGTATTTGTAAGTCCAAGCATGAATCATGTGACAAATGCAAGAATACATAAGTAGTAAGTATAGTTTTATTGGAGTAGAGCCAAAACGAGGATTTTAGGACGAACTCCTTTAGAAATAACTTAACCGTAAAAAAAACACTCAGTAAACAGCAAAATAATATCCTATTCGGTGAGGTGGGGTTCTCAGCTCTGAAGATGTAACCCTATCACGTATTATAAACGTAAGCGTGATAACCTTGAAGAGATTCAGCCAAACAATCAACAGGTGTCTCGGACGTTAAGACACAGATATAAGCCCATGGCCTTGAGTGGTTAGCTAACGTGTTCTGTGCTGAGCTCACGCAGTGCGTCGTACGTCCAGACCGTAATAGGACTCGTCCATCAAGGAGCGCTGTCCGAAATTATAAGCATTTATTATACATTAGCTTTGGCCCGCGGCTTCGCCCGCGTGGATGTCGAAACATATCCCACGGGAACAAAAATCCTTCCTTGTTCCTTGTCTACATTATAAAGGGAACCTCCAAGGGTTTGGGCTGGGCGTTGAGTCAGTCAGTCAGTCAGGACTTTTCTTTTTATTATACAGGGTGTTTTTGAAAACATGCGACAAAATTTAAGGGGGTGTTCTACGCATCAATATGAACAACTTTTACTATGGGACCAAAACTGAAATCGCGAAAAAAAATCAGCTGTTCAGTACATTTCTGTTCGCATAATTCGTCAAAATGTACTGAACAGCAGATTTTTTTTTCGCGATTTCAGGTTTGGTCCCATAGTAAAAGTTGTTCATATTGATGCGTAGAACACCCCCTTAAATTTTGTCGCATGTTTTCAAAAACACCCTGTATATTGAGATAAAACAAAATTGTATTTATTTTTAACTTACCAAATTTATTTGTGCATAATTCTTAAATGTAACTGCCTCCGAAGGGGTGGATACCTGAACACCAATTCTCGTATTAGCTAAAAACGTTCAAATTCAAGTCGCAACTCATACCAGCGACAAGCAAATGTCAAAAATGTAGGTTTAAACGCTATACAATTTTTGACAGATTGAGACTTAGATGAGATTGCGTTGTTAAAAATACGGGAATTGCCCCTTTGGTGCCTAAACTAGACGTAAGGCCTGTAGGCACCAGTCTCCCACAGTATCAGAATAGTAGTGTTATCTTATCTTATATTTTTTCCAAAGCTTTAACACTACCTACTCGTTTAGACGTGATCTTCAGTTCAAAATCATTAAATATCGGTTAATTAAAAATATAACATATTTTTTTAAACCTGCGATTGTTATTAATAAATGCGACGAAACTTTTTTGTTTTGTTTACTATGACACAGTTGTCAGTATAATTAAAAGTATTTAAATATGTAAATCCAATAAGTATTAACTTCATACATTGGTGGCTGCAGCTACATAGTATGCGGCTTAAAATATAAATAACAAGGCACCCGTGTAATGTAAAGATTGTTTGTTTCAGTTAGAAAGATGCCCCAGTGGGCGAGTGCGGAGGGCGGGGGCTCGGAGGCTGAGTCGCCCGACCAGGTGATGTTGTACTACGAGGACGAAACCTCTCAGTATTATGACAACAAACCTGATATTGCTGATAAAATTGAACAAGCAGGAGGTAAGATATTTGAATAAAAATTTAATCACTAAGTAGGTAATAAACGGGATATAATATGGGATTTTGTCACTTAGAACAACTATAAGAAACCAGCATCTGCCCGCAACTTCGTCCGCGTGAAATTTCTTGTTGCCCCCACTGCATCGCGTTCGCGTCGCCCGCCCGCTATTACTTCGTTTTTGATTAGCGTTCTTGCTGACTTCTATTAATTTTGCTCGGCTCCTAAGGTAGTAGCGTGATGTTAAATAGTCTATACCTTCCCCAAGAATTGGGCTATCAAATGTAAAAAGATTTTTTCATATCCGACTGGTAGTTCCAGACATTATTCCTATATACAAACTTACAAACAAATTTTACCACATAATAATATTAGTATAATATAAAAAACTACCAGAACGTTTTTTTGAAAATTTTCTTCTGTTTCTTAGAATGGAATATTATTGCGATAGATGTAGGTACCTAGGGTAAGTCCAGGATCAAAAAGTGTGGCATCTTTTTTGATAGGCAGCCATAACTTATTAATTAAAAATCTATTGGCAATATGTCTTTTGCATAATGGTAACTATGATCTTTAATATATGATGGTACCCGTTTTGTTTTTACATAAGTTTCATAGATTTTGAGGAAATTGTGTCTGTTTTACCGTCTCAAAAGTAGGATAGATGCCTATCGTGAGGGATAGAAGACTCGTAGTAAAATGCTTCAAGGGATAGATGCCTAACGTGAGGGATAGAAGACTCGCTGTACGAATGCTTCAATATTAGATGCTTATTGAATTAAAACATACTAGTTTCAATAATCAGTACTTAATAAATTAAATTCAATTATTTCAATGCAATAAATAAATTCAATTCAATTATTTCAATTCAGTTCAAATCAATAATAAATTAACCTATTTTTCACACTAATATTATAAAAAATAATCATTAAATGTTTTGAATAGGTGCCTAAGGTTAACTGTCCCTTGTTATTTTTTTCAAATCTGATAACCTCACGGACATTAAGACGACGACTTGAATTCCGATAAATGATTTCCGTAAGTTCTAGCTATTTCATAGACACCTTTAGAGGCATGAGGAACAGGGTATAAAGTTCACTCATCCTCCATAGAAAACGGAACGGAAAACTAATCGCGTGGTAAACTCTAATTGCGCGATGCAGGTTTGCGTGACGTCATGTCATTGATGCGTAGTTCATATGTAGCGATGTAGATGCCGCCACACACCATTCTCATTTTTGGTCATTTCTTGGAAAGCCTTTTCCAAGCTTTTTTCAGTCCAACTAACTAATGTGACGGGGGGACCAGCCCCGGTTTTCTTTTATATTTTCGGGGCATTTCTTCCACCTGTTTATAGAAATATAGTTAGGGATAGGATAGATGCCCCTAACAGCTCTCCCGGGCAAGTATACTTTTAGCACCGGATAGATGCCTTTTTTAATTTAAAGAAAGTTAAAAATAAAACTATAACATTATGTCGTGTACTTTAAACTGTAATATCAGCAAATAAAAAAAAATTAAAATAGAGAATTTATAACAGAGTGAAAAGATATTCGATAGTAAGTTCTTACGATTATAACTTCAACGCTTGTAATGGTCTTGCCGCGGAAGATTTTTACACTCACGGGCAAAACGCTTGCGCTATCGCGTGCGGTTGGCGTGGCATTGGGGTCTGCGAGGGGAACGCTTCCTATTACGTAGTACGATTTTAGCCTAAGACATTTCTAACATAGAGTTTTCAAAGCTGCGGCAACTATCCCATTGGGCACCTATCCTGGAATTACCCTATCCTTTACATCGGCCTATGACTGGCGTGGCGTAGGCGTGTAATCCTAATCATCACGGATGTGGGTGTATGTAGTCTACGCTACGGTAACTCTAACTTCACATTCGTCTAGCGAATTTTAGGAATTCTAGTGGAAGTGCGACGATGATTACAGGTAATAATATTTTATAAATTAATCTATATGGATATTGAGTTTTAATTTATTATTGTAATACGTACCTACAACCGTCGGAAAGCACGGAGCAGATAAGGGCATTTCGAAAATCACCCGTAGCCGTGCGTACAAATCGATTAGTCTGCACTCGCGCTCTTACGCAAATAGTTTATCAAGCGTGCAGCCGCGTCACGTAATGCCCAAGTTTCGTACAGAGCAGCTGACTTGTTGCACAAATGTTTAAGTGTTCCCACTTCGATATCGTGTGCCAGCTTCGCGGTTGCCAACGGTTCGTGACGGAGAATGTACTAACGTTCCGTTCAGTCGCGGAGGTGACGTATGCATTATGCATAATATGCATAGGTACAACAACTTATTTTTAATAAACTCACGCCCACGTTTTAACTTTCTTTATTACGTGGCTTATCTCTATTTAATTAGTATTTGTGACTAACAAAGTTCTTTCCAAACTACCTAATTGCATTAGGTATCTATCCGTTTGTAATATTAAATGAAGGTACAATTAATTGAAACGTCGTTTAACAATGATTATCAATCTCATTATTATCATCTACTAGCCTTTTCCCAACTGTGTTGGGGTTGGCTTCCAGTCTAACCGGATGCAGCTGATTATCAGTATTTTACATGGAGCATCTGCCTAATAATTGTCAATCTAAACAAGAAAAATAACGTTTCAGAATTCTACGACAGCGGAAGTGGCAGCGACGAGCAAGTGGCGCGTCGCGTGTGCCGGCCCCGGCGTGCGGCTGCGGGCTCGTCGTCGTCCGCGGCCAGCAGCAGCGGCCCCGCGGGCCCCGCGGGCCCCGGCCGACGGCGCCGCTGCGGCATATCCGCGCGGGAGCGCAACCTGCGCAGGCTCGAGAGCAACGAACGGGAACGAATGAGGATGCATTCTCTAAACAGAGCCTTTGAGGTAAGCATCAATCAAAATCCAAACACAACAACCATAATCAGTATCCGTCTACAATAAGCATTTTGGCTTGACTTAGATTCTCTCATGTTCTAGGATCTCCGGCGGGTAATACCACACGTCAAGAAGGACAACCGGAGTTTATCAAAAATAGAAACTCTAACTTTAGCCAAAAATTATGTGAAGGCCTTAACGAATGCTATTTGCAACATGAGGGGAGAAGTTCCTCGATACCAGTACGTATATTACATTAACTCCTAGTAGTTTCACGTTGAGCAGAATTGTAACAATTACTTGAATATTAAACTAAAAAATTTATACTTAAGCATGTTAATCTCGTTTTCAGATTTAACAGTGACGATGAAAACGTAGAGCCTGTATTCGTATTAAATCGAGACCAGGAACAAAACAACAACGTGCCAAGTGATCAGGACCGAGAGGACTCCAGCCCGGGCTCCCGCAGCTGCCTCTGACACAGACGCACTAGTCCTCGCCTCGCTCTCCTCGTGTGCACCGCCAGCTCTCCCACTATACTGACATGAACAAACACTATTACTAAAGGACAACATTCGAGACGAATGCACGTATAGTGCATCGTCTTAGTATGTGTGCATATTACACACTTATATTATTCTCGATAAGAAAAAAAAATCGAAAATTATTTTTGCAGTCCAAGCATTTTATATTCTCAACATTCTTATCGCTAAAAGTTTTCGTAGCAAAATGACAGTCGTAGCACTCGGAGCCCTCAATCCAACTTACATAATGTGGATGTTTACTTACATACATGTAACTAGGGGACGAAAAGCAATCTTTGAGGTAAAGAAAGAAGAAAAGTAATAAGAGCGAGTACAGCGTCTATTCTTATAAGTTACGGCAAGAGAAAATTATTTAAATAAAGTTGTTTGAAAAGGAAGTATTATCATGAAAGCTAACAACAATAAAAAACAACAATATAGGTACTTCGATACCTATAATAGCACACCCAAAGACCAATGGTACGAATTAATTGCTAGATGTTAAAATATTGTAATCGTTATTTAAGCATGTTATTAAAATGACATTAAAAAAGCAAAAAAAAAGACACGATTGATAAGTCGGATGCCGATAGCAAAGCCTTTACTGTACCTACCCCTACATATTACTATTTCATAGACCTACCCATAGTTACTTACATAAAGCCACCTACAGTATTTATACCTACTTATTGACTTACCTAAATAATGAAATAGCGAAGAACAACGATGAAGGGAAGCTAATAATCAGATCTCAAATATTCCAATTACCTACTGAGTTAGAATAGTAAAGAGTTATGTGCTAATACTTAATTTTATTTATCGTCGGTTGTAAATTGATTTTTCTCATGGTGCCAAAATGATCGCTTACGTAAGCCAAACATAAGAATTGCTTTTGATATTATTATAATCTACCTACTAAATATCAATTTTGTCTACAGGTAAAAGTCAATTCAACTTTGTAGGATTTTTGATGAATTAAGTATAATAAAAAGATGTCAGTCATTTGTGATGCGTGCAACAATTTTCGTTTACACAGATTTACTTAGGTCGTATTTTAAAGGCGTTGTCATCTTTTACGTTATTAAAACATTGTAATTAACGAAATCTCAACTTATAGTTACCTACCTACCTTTGAGTTAATTTAAGTTTAGTTTATAATTTAAATAGGTAAGTACATAATTGTTTAAGTACATACCTACCTACAATAAGAATGTTGGCAAAGACCACTTTGATAGTAACTGGTCCTTAATTAAGCATTTTTACAGTCATTGTGACTTATCTATATGATGTATCAAGTAGGTACCTACCTAGTTATAATACAAAATGTGCAAATGGTTTTTTTGTAGGTATTTTATGCAAACAAATTGTGATTAAATTATATATGACAATTATATCTGCGAGAACATTATAGACATGCTTTATTTATTTTATTTTAGTTATCCCTTAGTGACACCGTGACACCTTGCTGACACTTTTACAATCACCATTTTTTTATTCATATAGGTGAAATGTAATTTTAACAAAACAAGTTTTTGTGAAAATGGCCCATTTTCTTGCTGACTGTAATTTATATTTCAAAATCTGTGAATGGGGATCCAAATTTGTCAAAAAAAATTAGGACAGTCTCATAAGACCGTTTTCCTGTAGCTCCAACGGTTAAGGTCATAAATCCATCCTGTATATCTACGGTGTATCCTAAACGGTAAGACGGATACGTGATTTGTAACTACATACAGTACGACACAACTTAGATGTAGCATTTGAAAATTTGCATTCATTTACATAACTCAAAAAAATGTATTGTTCCTAAAGCAGTAAAATAAAGATGGGTGATTTTTTAGGCGCACTCAGTTCGGATTGTGATCGGTTTTACGAATTTTGCCGATGTTAAATCTAAGTCGTGTTGTACGTTGTATGCCTGAGTGAATGATAGCGTGACGCTTGACAGGGGAGAATAGAAGAAGAAAACTCGATTTCTGCCAGTCAACTCCTACCGCAAGCCGCGAACTTCGTTCCGAAACCTGTTGCGCAGACTCCAAGTAACATAGACACGGGCAGGTAGAGGTATACCCACCTACTCATCGATGGCCATTTTATGTAAATAATTTGCGAGGAATGTAGAAGAATCGGCTCATTAGAACCACGCAGCAAATAGAACAGTATAGCGCTACAAACAGTCCTGGCTTCGTTTCACGAGCAAAGTTTGACTACTTATATCCTATACTATCGAGATAAGACAGCAGGCAGTGTATTCTTAAGTAGGTTTAAATTCTACAGAGGAATAACCAAAATACCGATTGAACATTACTGAACTGATGGGTTCCTAAATTAATTTCCCAGGTTTTCCCAGGTTGAACAAAGTCAACGTAGGCGCGGGCTTGCGGACGCCGAGCAAAGGGTAGCTCGCCGGTAAGGACCAGGGGGTCTACTCCCTAATAGTATAGCCTAATACGAGCTGGTATCCGCAACTCCACGACAATGCGCGTATTTCATCAAAACAAGTGTAAAATTTAATTTTTCGGAAGGGCAAATACACTTCGGGAGTAGGGACAACTGTCAAATCGTGTTGTCATTCATACTTCGTTCGGGCCCCGAACCAATCATCCATCCGTAGGTGATACGGAATAGGAAACGCCCGTATCGAAGGCCGAAACTACGGGCTTCGTGCTTAGGGAGTAGACCCCCAGGCCCAGGTCGACAGCGCGTTGTGTTCCACGCGCGCCTCAAAGAGATGTTAGCAGTGTTGGGGTCCGATAGGGCCGATGCCTGCCGGAGTCGCGAGTTGTTCGAAAGAGATACCGTGGCCCTGGCACAGGTAACTGAAGGAACACGGGAAGGTTTTATTCGGTAAAAGTCTGACACGCCCTCCCGCTCCGCCCAGAGCGGAAGACGTGGAGGATTTCCGATCCACAAAAAAAAAACCCGAATTCTGACTTTGAGCCCGGTTAATGGCAAGTGGTTCGCCCCGTATTAGAATCATGGTGGGTACCTACCTAGTTAAACACAAATGGTGAAATGTGGGTCCTTCCACATTTTAAGCAAAATAGCAATCAAGTTGTGATATACATAGATATATCCTAAATTTGTGTATTAAGGAAGTGTTATTTATACCTACACTTCCATACTATGGAAGCAACACTGAAGTCGCGAAAAAAAATCAGCTGTTCCATACAGCTGTTCAGCTGTACAATTATGTTTACATGACTCGACTAAATGTATGGTAAGACTCTTTTTTCGTGATTGATTTTAGGCTTGGGCCCGTAGTAAAAGTTGTTCAAAATAATGAGTTCAATTATCTACACTTTTTAGGACCCTTTCAGGCTTTTCAGTTATTTCAATTACCTACTCCTTGTTTATGTAGGTTAGCTCCTGAAAGCGGGAGGAAGTCCTGAAAGAGCTTCGGTAGCTCTTCAACTCGTGTCCTATTCTCTGGGAAAACTCTAGAAGCGTGGCGAAGGAGCGTGGTCGTTAAAAAAACCGGTCAAGAGCGAGTCGAACTCGCGCACTAAGGGTTCCATTCCGATTTCTGAAAAAGTGTGCTATTCAGACATAGTTTTATTTTTCCTGTAATCTTTACATAAACTTCTACCACACAGAATAATTTCAGATTTTTCTCTATGCAAACTTCGGAGATAAGGAGAGGGGGACCGGTATTTTTTCGAAAGTAAGTAAGAAAGGTAAGTCGAAAATCATGCGGCCTAAAAAAATAAAAAAAATGTTTGAATGTGTGCAAACAGCGACAGCGCTCTTTCATATGATACCCCACATGCCCTAGAAGCCCCACTTTGAATTTTTAAGACCAGGGGGTCTTAAAAATTCAAAGGCTTCAGTCCCTGTTGCAAAAAAAATATCTATGTTTTTATTTCTTTCTTATTTGCAAAATAGTTGGGTAAATGTCATCTAAAACTGTTCCTAATTTCAAGTTGATAGCATAAGTGTTCTTGAGATATCCAGCTGTGACACATATGTACAGACAGTCTGTGTCACAGTCACACTATAAGGGTTCCTTTTTACTATTTTGGTACGGAACCCTAAAAAGGGTGATAAGTCCCTTCTAAAGACTTACATAATTATCCAGTTTCGTTACAAATCGTCTAGGGAGAAGACTCGACGAGTTTCACCCACCGGAACAGGCCGGCTTTCGAAGAAGATACAGCACTATAGACCACATTCACAATCACACTGTGCGACAAATTATACTGAAGAGTAAATTAGGGACTATTAGAAAGCTTTTGACTCTATTGAGACCCTGCTATGGAATATCTGCAGCGATGACAAGTCTACTGGCAATTTATCCAAATGCTGAGATTTCTTTATATGAAAATGCGACAGTGGCCGTCCAAACTCAGGACCGGCGAACTAAACATATCCCAAATCCCAATGCAACGAGGGGTGAGACAAGGGGACGTAATGTCCCTGAAATTATTCTCTAACGCTTCTTTACAGGATGTGTTTAAGACGCTCAACTGGAAGGGACGGGGCATTAACATTAACGGCGACTACATCTCAAACTTGAGATTTGCAGATGACATCGTCATCCTGGCTGAATCGCTGCAGGACTTGCTGCAGATGCTGGACGGCGCGGCGGCGTAGTTGATTCTTCTATACTAAGTACGAGTTACGACGTCATAATGTTTTTTCCTGTTTTTTTTTTACGAGTGCTGTGATTTCCCGCCAAAAACGTAAGTATCATCATTAGTGGCACGGGGGACAAGAATTGTTAAATTTTTGGTGGATCGATTTGCTGTTGATTTTAAATTGTTTTAATAGTAAGCTACACGTTATACTTAGTGATTTGGGTTACGCATAAATCAGTGGTATTAATTTCATTGTAACTTAAAACCCATATTTTTAAAGATTTTTTTATGCCTGGTTCCAATTTTGCTGGTGGCGGTGGCGTTTTTCCATTGATCTCGATGGTTCCAATTTTGGTGGCTTTGGTGGCGTTTTTACATAGATCGTCTGGTGACTAGCATAATGATGTGTACTGGTGTTGTGTACTGGTCGGACCATTTTCCACTGGAAGTGTTTTGTAGTTTAGGAATATTACCATGTAAAGTGCAATATACTGGGAATACATACAGTGATGTGAGATGGGGTGAGAGGGGCACTGAACAGATAAAAATGTATAGGGAACTGTGTACTACTAAATTAAGGGATATTGATTTTCCGGTGGAACTTAGTCTGTGTGCTGATAATGTTTGTTGTGACAGTTCTCATAATGTAATTATTGATAAGTTGTACTATAGTATTGTTAGTTGTTTGACGGAAGCTTCGCGAAGGAGTCATAGTTTAGGGAAAAATAGAAAGCATAAATATGTTATTGGGTGGGCATGTACGTAAGTTTCATGTAGAAGCACGAAACATCTTTCAGTCTTGGTTGCTTCATGGCAAACCTGAGTCTGGTGATATTTACAATACAATGCGTGAAACTCGCAAGCGTTTTAAGTCTAAGTTGAAATGGTGTCAGGACAACGAGGATAAAATTAAAATGGATATCTTAGCAACACACCACAAATACAAGGATTTTAAGCGGTTTTGGAAGCATACCAAGAAACTGGAAGCTGGATCGTGTGTTCCTGTGAGTGTTGAGGGTAGGAATGAGCCACGCCAAATAGCCGAATTATTTAAGGATCAGTTTAGGGTAGTGTCTCCTCTAGTATGTGTGCAGCAGGTGCGCGATGCTGAGGTTGCAAATGGTGAGCGGTTCAGATTTAAGGCGAAAGAAATCGCCCATATTATCAAAAGCATTACAAGGGGTAAGTCGCCAGGACATGATAACCTTAGCATCGATCACTTGCAGTTCGCAGGTGTTCATTTACCTAGGGTGTTGGTCCTGTTGTTTAATTTGTGTATTAGCCATTCATATTTACCCAAGGAGCTTATGAAGACCACGGTTATACCGATACTTAAAAATAAGACGGGTGATGCCTCCGACGGGAACAACTACAGACCTATATCATTGGCTACGGTGATTGCCAAAGTGCTGGATGGTTTGCTTGATAGTCACCTAAGTAAGCATATAGATCTGCATGTGGCCCAGTTTGGTTTTAGGGCGGGGCAATCGACTGAAACGGCTATACTGCGACTCAAGCATATTGTCCAGTACTATGTTATGAGAAAAACGCCTGTTTATGGTTGTTTTTTGGACCTGTCGAGGGCATTTGACCTTGTGTCTTATAACGTATTGTGGGATAAGCTCAGGGGGGAAACCAACACTCCCAAGGATATGATAAATATATTAAGTTATTGGTACGGCAATCAAACCAATACTGTTAAGTGGGCGGGCTCATGTTCGTCAGAATATAGGTTGGAGTGTGGTGTGAGACAGGGAGGCTTGACCTCTCCACGACTCTTCAACCTGTATGTTAATGGTCTGATAGGTGAGCTCAGCGGGGCCGGTGTCGGCTGTTCAGTGGATGGTGTATGTATGAATAACATCAGTTATGCCGACGACATGATGCTGCTGAGCCCATCTGAGCCTTGAACATCCTCATAGGGATCTGTGAGAGGTACGCTGAGTCACATGACCTCAGGTACAACTGTAAGAAGAGTGAACTACTTATATTCAAGGCAGGTAATAAGAGTCCGAAAACCGTACCTCCGGTCAGACTAGGAGGAAAGCCTATAAGTAGGGTCACCAAATTTAAGTACCTGGGGCACTGGGTCACAGAGGACCTCTCAGATGATTTAGACATTGAGCGGGAACGTAGGGCGTTGGCAGTGAGATGCAATATGCTGGCGCGCAGGTTTGCAAGGTGCACAGAGAATGACAAAATTGCTCTTTTTAAGACATACTGCCAGTCATTTTACACCTGCAGCCTGTGGGTCCGTTATACGCATAGATCTTTCAATGCCCTACGGGTCCTGTACAATAATGGTTTTAGGATGCTTTTGGGGTTGCCTAGCTTTTGCAGTGCATCAGGTATGTTTGCTAAGGCCAGCACGGACTGCTTCAGGGCAATAGTGCGTAAAAGAGTGGCCTCCCTGATGCGCCGCGTGCGAGGCAGCGTCAACGGCCTTCTAAATACCATATTGGGAAGGGTTGATAGCCCGACTGTGAGGCACTGGAATACCGTCCACGGATCCGGAGGTGCACTTTATAATATTAAATAATAATAATGTAATCAATTGTAAATAGTAATGTATGAATGAATAATTAATTAATAATTTTATGTACTAACATAGCGATAAGTATCATTTACTAACAATGTATGGAATGTTTTTATTCTGAAATAAAATTATTAAATAAAATAAAATAAATAAGGGCGATTTTCAATTGAAGGGCCCAGTTCCAAAAGTCCGTTAGTCCAATAACGACATTTTGGGGTAATGAGCACTTTTGTTCAAAAAATATTCTGGAAATATGTTTTGCATGAAGTTAAAATAAATCTATATTAATAAAAAGAGAAGTCCTGACTAACTGACTGACTGATTGACTGACTCATCAACGCCCAGCCCAAACCCTTGAACCTAGGAAGCTGAAATTTTGCACAAAGGTTCCCTTGATAATGTAGACAAGGAATAAGGAAGAAATTCCCGGTAGCATGTTCCCGCGGGATAATTTCCAACATCCACGCGGGCGAAGCCGCGGGCAAAAGCGCGAGTCACTTCGTGTGTCTTAGTTTATAAGTTATGTTTTTATAATGTTTTTATATGTATTAGTTTATTATTTTATAAATCATTTGTGTATTTTATCTATGGGCTTTAGTTGCCTGAGAATAAAGGAATTATTATTATTATTATTTTTAAGTGTCTTGACAATTCTCGAGACCCTGGGGTCCCGGACCTTTAGAAGGCATACGAGGGGCCAAAGCCAACTCGCAGAGGCCCGTTAGACGCTTTCAATGAAATGAGGCACCAACCGACGATTACCTATCCCTGTACGCACTATGCAAGTGCACCCAAGGACAACCCCCGGTTGGTGTAGGACTATTGCAGTATATGGAAATAAAGATATTGGACTATGGATTTGAGTGGCTAAAGTGGACTGGTTGCCTAGAACTATGAAAGGACTATGGCCCCTGGCGGATCAATGTTTTATAATACACGGATAAAATGGCAGGGGGTGACTTGCACACTCAATAATGGGCCCCCAAAAACGGTCGCTAGCACATAGTGACGTAGCGGCAAGGGGGCAACATGTCCTGAGGTGCTTGTGAGGAGTCAAGAGGTATCCCACGATTCTCAGAACAATCCCAGAGCCCGGAAGATGGTAAAGATCCCTTACAAACACTTACTGGAATACTTCCTTCCTCCGAGCACGTTTGCTCTTGCGAATCTCCACTCAAGCCGGCCAATAAAGGCAAGAATGAGGTGGGAGCTCTGTTCCCGTCAGTGTTCACTCCAGCCGGCCAATAAAGGCAAGCCAGAGATGAGGAACAAGACTACTCCCTAGAGATAGGGTCCGTGGGGTCGCTACTGCCCAACAACTCGCCACATGCTGCCCTGCGGGTTTCTGTATCCCTCTTGGTCTGGCTCCCCACCCTAGACCTGTTTCGGCAAAGTAACAGGAACAGATCTAGAATTCGGAGCGCGCAAGCCCCACCACGACGTCAACGTAGAGATACTGCGGTGGGGCGTAGAGATACTGCGGTGGGGTTATTATTATTATTATTGTTATTTTTCATATGTATACATATCTCGGAATCCTGGGGTCCCGGACCTTTGGAAGGCTTACGAGGGACCGAAGCCAACTTGCAGAGGCCCCTTAGACAATTTTAAATGACGAGGAGGCACCAGCCGACGATTATCCCTGTATGCACTATGCAAGTGCACCCAAGGACAACCCCCGGTTGGTGCAGGACTATTGCAGAACATGGAAACAAAACATATTGGGCTATGGATTTGGGTGGTTACCTAGAACTATGGAAACACTATGGGCCCTGCCTGACTAATGTCTTGTATACAATACACAAGTCAAGATCCCTACATACACTTACTGGAATACTTCCTTCCTCCGAGCACGTTTGCTCTTACGAATCTCCACTCAAGCCAGCCAATAAAGGCAAGAATGAAATGGTAGCTCAGTTCTCGTCAGTGTTCACTCCAGCCGGTCAATAAAGGCAAGCCAGAGATAAGGAACAAGACTACTCCCGGGAGATAGGGTCCGTGGGGTCGCTACTGCCCAACAGCTCGCCACATGCTGCCCTGCGGGTTTCTGTGTCTCTCTTGGTCTGGCTCCTCACCCTAGACCTGTTTCGGCAAAGTCAACTCTACCGGCACAGACCCAGAGTTCGGAGCGCGCAAGTCGTTATATGGGGAACTAAATAATCAGAATTTTTAAAATATATAAAAAAACTGTTGAATATTATTCAACCTCTTCGTCAGAGTCAACTTCTACATTATTAGGCAGTATATTAACATTAATAGTAATAACATCTTTTTATTAATATTTTTCAATATCGGTTACAAACTTTAATAGATGTTGGATATCCATAACTTTGCCTGGTTTCAATGAGGCTTCATAGGCATCTTCTGGCTCAACACGTTCTCCCGACACTAACACGATATAAAGCAAAGGACTTGAATGGTCCTATCTTTGTGTTTTTCAGTGATGGACGATTTAGCTTACTGAACATTACCTCGCGAGTTTGGGAAATCCCAGGAACTGATTTAACATAATTGTCGTACAAATCCTTGTAATTCTTAACTTTAATCATTCTTTCATCAGCCTGGCTTCTTCTCAGATTTTTTTCTACGAAAACTATGTCGAAAGGCAGGTGAATAAATAGTTTGCTTTTTAAGCCGTTTTCTTCCAATTTGTGCAAAATCCCTGTCTATTGGCATCATAGAATGTCCTGGAACTGGGTAAATTACATTCACTATTTCAAATGTCTCAAACATCTATCTCATAAATAATGGACTTAGGGATTTTTCATTAAAAAACTTTGGACTAAAGGATTTCATTCCATTTATGGACTTTTGAGTTCAAAATCATTGAAATGTCAAAAAATAAAGCTGCATTTTATGTCACTTGGGTACTTTTTATTCGAAAATCGAGGGTTATGTCTTGAGTATTTTTTACGTAGAATTCGAAAATGATTACAGACAAAAAAATCCCTAAGTGGACTTAGGGACTTGTGGAACTTGGCCCTTCAATTTTAGTGGCCACACTAGACTTTGAACTAAAATATCTCAAAAACAAGATATTCTCAGGCCTCTTGAAGATCCTTCTAGCTGGGAATTTGTATTCTTATAACAGGTCGTTATTTTTCACGAAAAGTGAAGAAAAAATTTAGCCACCAAAATTGAAAAAAAATGCACTTTGTTAATATTGACCCTTCTTAGTATGAATACTTCTCTTGATTGTTAGGACGCCGGACGTAAGGAGCTACAGTCGCTACAGAGCTCTAAGTGTGAGTAGTATTATGATTGAAATTCTGGTATTTCGTCTCAACTCTCATAAATTCTGTGCCTTGCAAACATCATCTTTTATAAGCCTACAATAAAATATGTCCACTGCCTTAGTAGGCAGTTAACTAATTAATTAACAAAGTTACTGTTTATTAATTCGTTAACTTATATCGAGAAGTGTTGATGTTAACGTCACATTTAGGACGATTTAATTCCGATCAAACTAATAATTCAGAAAAGTCGTAGCAGTACTTATGAAACGTTCTTCTAAATATATCTTAACAGTAGGTACCAATTGTGAGTTTCGGTAGGTTATAATGTCCGACCGACTTTCAGAAACATTGTTGAAATGGCATATGAGTCCAAGAGGCCATTGCTTCAAAGTGGACGGTGTTGTAAGGCACAGAAATAATGAAAGTTAATAAAAATAAATTGACGAAATACCTACCTGAAACTCAATAGGTAAGTACCTACTCATATTTACAGCTCTGTAGATCCTTACTGACTAACAATCCAGAGAAGTCGTCAAAACACGAAATATTCCCCTTGAAGAGATCATACCATACTTATATCTTAACGCTATTGGGGGATGCGGTAGGCTTAACGTTCTGTCCGGCCGACTGACTTATAAAAACATTTTTCCAAAAACGGCATCTAGGAGGCCAATGTTTTAAAATGTCCATTTACAACTACATTTTGGCTGCAGAGGTAAAAACAGCACTTTATCCAAAATGTTCTCTTCTATCTACAAGTATAAAATAAAGTCGTTTTTCGTATCTCTCTGTGTGTGTTCGCTTAGTTCCTCTAAACTAGGTATGTTTAGGTACCTACTCTATGTCTATTTCTTCACCATAATTTTGAAAACTTATGGTGAACTTAGGGTACCCCAGTTGTATTAAAATTAACTTTGCTACAACTTTGCAATTCAAACAATACATCCTTAAGAATAATACAAAAAGTGTTTTTAGTGCCCGGACGAGATTCGAACCATCGACTCATCGACTCATTGGTTATACAATGATTACCGCTAGCTTTTGCCAACTAAGCCAGTTAGGTAGTTAATATCTCAATGAATTTTATTATCAATCTACTTGGCGTTATAACTCTGTCTCTGTCTATGAAATCGCAGTGAATGAATAGTTTGTTATTAGAGGGTAGTTATGCATACATTTTACTAATCTATAGTGAAGTTACCGTCTGGTGAGTCTAGTTTTGCTTCACCTTTCGCATTTGTCTAGGAACCCATTTGTCTCAGTTGGCAAAATATGTCTAATATGGTAACTGTAAATTATCAAATCGAATTATTGTAAAATATAAATCTTTGTAGTTTTGTTAAAAATATTTAATGATTATTAAAGTATTTTATTTCTCTTGATTTTTTAATTCTTTAGAAATATTACTAAAATAAAATAAAATAAATAAAAAAAACAAAGCTGTGTAAAATCCAAAAAAGTGCCGAAAAAAGTTCGCGAGTGGACAGTGAGTTTCGTATGTCGGGAACAGAATCGAGTTGCGAGTGACAGTGGTAGTGGTACTGAGTGCAAAAAACGAACAAGAAAGAGGGTAGACCGATTTGTCTGCTCATAAAACACCCACCCGCAATAACTTCAGTTTATCCGTGATCATGGTGCTTGCAACAGTGCCGAAATATCGGGAACTCAAAAACAGTAAACATGGTAAATATCCCGTTTGTGTTAATAACAGTGTTAGTGACCATGACAGTTTAAAAACTTATAAAAAAAAAAAACAAAATAAAAAAATACAAAAAATATACTTACTTAAAACAGAAAAATACTTTATATTAAAAAAAATTAAAATTATTAATTTAAATTAAAACTTAATTTAAAAATAAAATTAAAAAATACAAAAATATACTTACTTAAAATAGAAAAATACTTTATATTAAAAAAATATATAATGCATGACAAAAAACCATTCGTGCTTAAGATTTTAACCTCCAACCTTCTGCGCGGCAAGCGGTCTTGAAACCTCTGGTCTATTTAGACGTTGAATAACTTTTCGTAAATGTCAACCCTATTATTGCTTGTCGTTATACGCAACATTAAAAGTACCATTAAAGTTTTATTGAAAAACACAATAATAAAAACTTAAGTAAAAATAAATACTAACATAAACTTATTTATTTACAAAAACAATGCATTAATTGTAATAAAATGTTTTTGCAAAATACAAAAACCAACTTCGGACTATCGCGGATTTGAACCCACATGTCTTTCGAGGGGTACCCAATTGATGCAGCCGACTGTACCTACTTGAAATTTATTCTTACTGATCCCCAGCCCAAGTCTGGTCGGATTGGCGTTCGAGTGTGAAATCGAGTGTTCTTAATAGCGATATTTACATATGGCTATTAGGCGCCAAGAATATTTCTAAACTTCGGTGCTTATATAAGCACCTAATTTAGGTCATTAATTCCGTATTTATTAACAATTGGCAAAAGTCGTGTTATTAGCAAAGGTTTTCCTTGAAAAGCTCTTTCCATTGATTAATGGCTATTGGGCGCCAAGAATTTCTTAACTTCGGTGTTCAAGTTGTCACCTATTTAGGTCATTAACTCCGAACTGACTAGGCAAAAAGTCGTGTTCTATTTGAAAAGCTCTTTCCATTGGTAAGGGTTTAGACCGGATAAAAAGTAGCCCTTGTGTTAATCCCGGGTATAAGCTATCTACATACCAAATTGTATCCAAATCGGTCCAGCCGTTTGAGCGTGAAGAAGTAATAAACAAACACACACTCACAAACTTTCGCCTTTATAATATTAGTGTGATGGCTATTGGGATTCAGGAAACTCATAGTTCAGTGCCCATTCTCCTTAGAATTGCGCGGGCTACCTTAGCGCTTCCACCATAAGGTGAATGCGCAATCTTCGCCTGCGAAATTCAAGTTTTCTTACGTTTTTTGCAATTTGTAGGTAGGTAAAATATGATTCGCGACTCATAACAAATATATATTTACGTAATTATAGCCTAATTTTATATATCAATGAATTTTATCCGTAAGAATGATCAATACGTAGATTGGTAGGTACCTACTATATTATAACATCATTGAATACATCTCTTTATATTAGATTTTGTTCTAAAAGGTCATGATTTCCGAAATCATTCATAATTATGTTACAAATACTCATTCAATAGGATGTTATGAACATAGAGAGTTGCATTGATGATTTTAAATATTATAATTCAATAAATACAGTGACCTGCAAATTGCAAAAAAACCAAAAAAAAACGTAAGAAAATTTGAATTCCGCGGGCTACCTTGAAACTTCATGGACAATATTTATTTGTTTTGTAAACATTATTTCGAGTCTTGGCTTCTTGTATTTTAAGCCAACTAACACTAGAGTTGGAAATTCAAGAAAACCAGTCTTGTAATGCTAGATACACACGCAGTAACTTTGATCGCCCGGCGACCAAAGCCTAGCGATTTTCGTAATACTTTTCTGAATTCAGCAAGTGAATGATCTGGGAATTCAAAACCATCATGCCTCCAACCACCCAACATACGTCAATCACCAGTTAACATCATTCTCTTGCTGAGTTCAGAAAGGCGCGCCTGGCCTTAAGGGGGATCCGCAGTAGTAGCCGCGAAATTCAAGTTTTCTTACGTTTTTGCAATTTTCAGGTCACTGTCAGGTTGTATCTTGATCAAAATATGATTAGCGACAATAGCAATAATTATGTAAGTATTATTTTACATAATTATAACCATAAGAATCATCAATACATCTCTCCAGGTTAACTTTCTACTCTTTAAGTTTGATTTCGGAAATCAAGACTTTTTGGAACAAATCTAACTTATAAAGATGTATTGATGATTTTTATGGTTAAAATTAATTTGTTATAGCCGCGAAGCATATTTTATCAACATTCAACCTGATACTGACCTGGAAATTGCAAAAAACGGAAGAAAATTTTAATTTCGCGGGGTATTATAAGGAAATAAAATTATTTTTAATAAGGGAATAGAATTTTGAGAAATTATGATAACTGCGTTAGTTCCGATTTGGTTTGGTCACACGCCCAGTTTCTTATTCAGTCAATATTTCAGCTTACACAAAATTATAACTATTTTGGGTGGTGTTGTTAGCTTAGTAATAAATTAATTAGTAATAAAATCTTGTTAATCGACTCCGATTGTAATATTTTTTCTCGATTTGACTCGATTCCAAATTACTAGCCAAGCGAGAGAGCGCTCCCTCCCTCCTCTCCATCATCTACCAGAATTCTACTACCACAAACTGATTGTCTACGAAAAAAATCCTCATGTGCGTGTGTAGATAGATTAAATCAATTTTAGAGCAATTTTGTGTAAGAAACTTTATATGCGATTTAAGGTTGAGTATACAAGTAATCAACGATTTGAGCTTGCAGAAAAACACAGTTTGTAACCAATTCCACCCAAATTAAGTTACATACTTCACCTCTATACATTCTGCGTCTATCGCAATATGGCCGTCCTGTAATGATTTGGTGGCCAGTATATTATTGTGATTTCATTGTATGCTAAATACCAAAATGGAGCTTCGAGTCGGTAATAAATACCGACTGGGCCGTAAAATCGGCTCAGGATCTTTTGGAGACATTTATCTTGGTGAGTGTGTTGAGACATTATAGTAAACAAAGAAAGTGGTCATTTGGTAGGCCAGCTGCAGTTTTTTTCGTTTCGAAACAGCTAGCTTATCTTTTTATATCTGCAGACTATTGTTAGTAACAGATCACAGGTATTTCATAATTGCATAGAGTAGCTCATTAAGTAAATTAATTTTATTGAACCCTGGTCAAAGATTGATGACAGCAGACAATCATGGTGTAATTGACTATTGAATCCCTAGTACTGCTTCTATGCCTTATTATGTAGCGACCTACCTAAACGTTCAAAGAAAATGTACAGGAATGGTCTTGAATTTGTTAGTTTAATGAATGACAGTTTAAAGGTTTTACAACATTTGCTTGGAAAATGACTGATTTTGCTTCTAATAGGTTTTGTATTGTGGTTGTTTATTAATTTGTGTGTTTCTCAGGAACAAATATTGTCACCAAAGAGGAGGTAGCTATCAAATTAGAATGTATAAAGACAAGGCACCCACAACTTCACATAGAGAGCAAGTTTTATAAACTAATGCAAGGAGGTGGTAAGTAATTTTTAGTATATTATCTTACTAATAGGTATGCATGGTATATCAGCAAGATGTAAATTTGATAAAAACAAATTAAGTGGAAACCTTCAAATAGAATATTAGTTGTATTAAGAGCGTTAACGTCGCGCGCGCTGGCAACGTCGCATTTATAAAGGTTTTTTTGTGATTATTTTAATAAATTTAAATCAAATGACAATTTCCTCTCTCAAATTCTTAGATCGTTGGTATTTATAAGTATGTATGCTATTTTTTGACGGTTATTTTGGTATTTACTCTTAGAAAATGAAATATTGTCAATTATTTTCTATTATTCTATTTTTTAAATAGTAAATATCAAAATTACTGTCAAAAAATAGCATACATACTTATAAATACCAACGATCTAAGAATTTGAGAGAGGAAATTGTCCTATGATTTAAATTTATTAAAATAATCACGAAAAACCTTTGGAAATGTGACGTTGCCAGCGTGCGCGACGTTAACGCTCTTAACAGCTCAATGGGCAGTTTATTGTAAAAGCATTTACTGATTGGATCAAATACATACATGTGTGGTGTTATGGTAACCTTTACAAAAGGCTGCAATTATTTTGTTTATTTTAATTGGGACCTTTAAAGAGTCAGATCCCTACAATCTGTGAAGGAAATATGTATGCCACAATATACAACGTGTAATGCTAAATGCGCAAAACCTCTTAAGGGGTCATTGTACTCATCATTATGAACAACTTTTACTATGGGACCAAACCTGAAATCGCGAAAAAAAAATCAGCTGTTCAGTACATTTATGTTCGCAAATTTCGTCAAAATGTACTGAACAGCTGATTTTTTTTTCGCGATTTCAGGTTTGGCCCCATAGTAAAAGTTGTTCATAATGATGAGTACAATGACCCCTTAAGAGGTTTTGCGCATTTAGCATTACACGTTGTATAAACAATATGTCATATTTGTAACACATAGTACATTTTAATTTAGATATATACTTCAAGTTTTGACAATATTTTCATTTGTTAAACTAGCTCCATGAAAAGGGTATCCATCATTATAGTGAAATTTGTCACTACTCTATGTTTATGCACAAAATGAAAAAATATATGCACCAACTACTTTTCCCACAGCAAGCCAGAAATTTTAAACATACTAAAGCAAGAAGTCAATGATAAAATCATAATTAAAATAATATCCAATGGATGGCCTCTTAATTATTTTTAATTGGAACTGTTAACAGTTGGTATACCTGCAATAAAATGGTGCGGCTCAGAAGGAGACTACAATGTTATGGTAATGGAACTGCTCGGACCCTCTTTGGAAGACCTTTTCAATTTCTGCTCGCGTCGCTTCTCCCTCAAGACTGTTCTACTCCTTGCTGATCAACTCATTACACGCATTGAGGACATACATTACAGGAACTTTATTCATAGGTATGAAATCATTTGAACTATATTAATTAAAATTTAGCTCAGCTAGTGTCATTTAGACATTGAAGCTGGATCTGACTTATTGCACCATTTAAATGGTCAGATGGATAATGGAAAAATAATTGTCACATTTTAATACAGGACAGACACACATGATACAAATTATATTAATAGAGATCAAATTTGAATACTCTTAGTAACATTGTTACTCATAACAATGACCTTTGCTTAGAATCTACTTGACATTGTGTTAGGTTTATTTTCGAATTGCAAAATATAACTTTAGATTGCACAGATCTGTTATAGACCTTGTGTGAAAAGTAGTGATTAAACAATGAATAGCTTAAAACAAAAGTACCTACTAAATATTCTGAGGCTTTAGTACCTATCTTGTATTGTCTTCAAACTGAATAAAACAAGAGTACTTTTTGTTTGTAATACCTGTAATATAAATTAGTGTCAGTGGTTGGTGATAATAATTGAAAATCGATGTGATTTGATAACTCAGGTTAGTTAGATATTGTTTGATTTTTTTAGATTTGCTTAGTAGTCATTTTATTTATATGAATTGTCATGTAAACTGATAATCAATCTATATTATCTTTGGTAATAAGGACAGCTGATATAGAAGCATATTACAGGTCAGATGTAAGGGTAAAACATAGTATATAACTACCTGTTTACATAGCTCAATACTCTGCATTTATCATTGACGTTGGATGCTATTGCATGGTTGTATATATTCTAATCTAACAAAATTACGACTGATACTAGTGTCTTATAAAACAGTTTTATCGATATTTCAGCTGAAACAATCAATTAATGAAATAGTGTTGTATTTTTTATTTAAATGATGTTAATTTATCTGATCAGAGGAAAGTCTTATATTATTATGTATTAAATGCAATATTTCATAAAAACTTTTTTACAAAAACAAAAACCGACTTCCAAAAAAAACACTACAAAGTGAAAAATAACTTTAATTTCGGAAGTCGGTGTCTTTGGATCTGTATTTTAGTTTTTTGCCACCGACTTAAGAAATTAAAGTTATTTTTCACTTTGTAGTGTTTTTTTTGGAAGTCGGTTTTTGTTTTTGTAAAAAAGTTTTTATTTTTCACTTTTTAGTGGTTCAGTTTGTAATTTATCTAAGTTACAATAACCCAATGTCAGCTGCTCATCACGTTTTACAAAATGTTGCTTTTCCCGATGCAGGGCCGTTAATTGTTGAGGAGTTCTCCTAGTAAGAACCAGGAGAAATGGAGCTCATGGTGAAGTCACCATTACCATTATTTTGACGAGCATAAACCATATTAAAGTAATCGAATCGCAACCTGTTATATACTTAGATATAATTGAGTATTTCCGATGGCCCTCTGTGGTCTTCATCATCAGTTCCAGCTCACCGAATGGTACTTTCCGAGAGTAAATGCACGAGTTACTATAAAAAATACCGAAATCGATATAGGTGTAAAATAAAGTAGTAAAATTTGAGGGTTTCCCTCGATTTCCATGGGATCCCATCATCAGATCCTGACTTGATGATCATGGGACCACTTGGGACATATACCCTTTCGAACAAAAAAACAAAAATCCAAATCGGTCTAGCCATTTTCGAGTAATCGGGGAACATACATAAATAAAAAAAAAAAGGTTCCGACGAATTGAGAACCTCCTCCTTTTGGAAGTCGGTTAAAAATGACTTAGCCAGCAGTGGACATATTACATCCGTATAGTGCTGTAGCGCATCGCTTTTCCTAACAAGCAAAAAAAAACTGTTATGGCCTTCAGAGTGTGATGGTTCATACAAAATATCCGAATTTAACGTAACAGCTCAAATGTGTGCTAGCCTTTACAGGATTATATGCAATATACTTAAATCTTAAAACACCTAACATAATTTATCAGTTTTAAATAATAATTCCTCAATATTAATGAATGCCATATTTTTCTTTTCTTTACAGGGATATAAAACCAGATAACTTTCTTATGGGCCTAGGTAAAAAAGGGAATTTAGTGTACATAATAGATTTTGGCTTAGCGAAAAAGTACAAAGATGCCCGTACATTGCAACATATCCCATACAGAGAAAACAAAAACTTAACAGGTAATTTTTTTCTGATAAAATAACTATTTTATCTATATTTATTTATCTCTATTTTGGTAAATGGATAACACAGATAATTAATTTTCAAAAGTTAATAACATTATCACTGTTCTGCACGCTTAGCATGACCGCCATAGAAACGGGTTTTGTCGACGGAAGAATAGACAAAATGGAAGATAGTAGAAATATTTGTACGCATTCTACGCGTCTAAGCATGGCAATGTGTAGTTTTGTCTATTCTTCCGTCGACAAAACGTCGTCATGCTAAGCGTGCAGGTAAACATTCCTGTTTTATTTTATTCCTTGCTTATGCGTTATGCATTCTGCTCAAAATGATGACGTCATGTTTTGTCTTGGATCATTTATTTATTATTGTCATTCATATGATATAATGAATCACATCTTAGGTGTACAGGCCTTCCATTAGCAAAAATTTTATGTGTGGAATTGTGCAATTATAAACTAGTTATGTATGATACCTTTCTTTGGAATGTTAGATGTCAAACCAACGAATTCTAACTTAGACAGATGTATTGATGATTTTTATGGTTAAAATTATGTAAATATAAATACATATCAAGATACAACCTGACACGGACCTGCAAATTGCAAAAAACCCAGAAAAAAAAATGAATTTCACGGGCTCATTGCGTCCTCGTTATACTAAAATACTAATAAGACATTGTATCAATTACAGGAACAGCGAGATACGCATCGATAAATACACATTTAGGCATCGAACAATCACGCCGCGATGATCTGGAGTCGTTGGGTTATGTACTCATGTATTTCAATCGTGGAAGCCTTCCCTGGCAAGGGCTTAAAGCTGCTACCAAACGCCAGAAATACGAGAGAATATCTGAAAAGAAATTGTCAACACCTTTTGATGAGCTTTGCAAAGTAAGCTTTTGAGTAGTCCTCCATTCTTTTACTACACATTTGAGTACATTTTACTATGACTTCTTTATTTATTCTAATTGAGTTAAAATAATATTTATGACAGTGTAGTTTACGGAAATATGTGTGTATTATGACTTATTGACATGATCTTTTTCATGTGAATGAAATGGCAATCAATATTGATGGTACTATGTTGATTCCAGAACCACCCTATCGAGTTTCAACTTTATCTCAAATACTGCCGACGGCTACGTTTTGAGGAGAGACCTGACTACAGTCATCTGCGTCAGTTGTTCCGTACACTCTTCCATCGACAAGGATTCACATATGACTACGTGTTTGATTGGAATATGCTCAAATTCGGTAAGATAGATTTTTTCCTAAATGCGGCACAATAGTTTATTTATACGAGGGCTGCTATTTATGTATCCGGAACTGGCCAGTTACAGAACAACGTTAAAGAAGTAATTATAACAAGAACTCTTTGAAAAATACAATTTGTTTCATGTAGCTGTCATTTGTTTTTACTTTGTGGCGTAATTTTGAAAATTGCGTGTCTTTAACACTATGGATTTAACTCGTGAAAATTTTCGTGCTATGATGTAATACGATTTTCGCCGAGGGCTAACTCAAACAATGTGCATCGATCAACTCGCTTCGACTTTTGGGGACGAACCATCATCGAAAACTACTGTGTATCACTGGTTTAGTGAGTTTAATCGTGGGCGGTCTGTGCTCACGGACGAATTTAAAGAAGGTCGCCCTAAATCGGTTGTTGTACCTCAAAATATTGGTGCTGTGCGGAAACTAGTAATGCAAGATCGTCATGTTACATATCGCGAGATAGAGGCGTCTCTGGGCATAAGTATGACGAGTATATAGTATAAAATATTACACAAACATTTAGGTAAAAAAATGTTGCAGTTTCGAAAATACCTCAATCCGAATGGAAAAGTGCTACAAAAATTGGTTCCAACGTATGCAAAAGTGCATCGATCATCATGGCGAATATTTTGAAAAGCAATAAAACCATAATAAATGTTTGTTTCACTTTGTTATTCCGGATATATAAATAGCAGCCCTCGTACTTGCTAATGTTTTAACATAACATCACGCCTTGTTTCCCCAAAGGCGTCGTCTTAATTGGCTAACGATCTTACGAGCAAACGATGCGATTTCGTCGCACGATGAAAATGTGTAATTGTGCTCGTGTGATGAGTTGCAAGCTTCAATTAGGACACTCTAAAGAAATGTGTGTGTTTAATCTCATCGTGCGACGAAATTGCATCGTTTGCTCGTACGATCGAAGCCAATTAGGACGACGCCAAACGGGTTGGGCAGAGGTGTAGCTATAGCACACTCACATTGCGCCAGTTATGTTTAAGTCCCATGTAATAGAGGGCGAGCCTATTGCCATCTACCGGGCACAAATCCAGACTCCGGGCTGCTACTGAGAAATTCCAGATAGAAAAACCCAATAACACTGCCCAACCTGAGAATCGAACCCAAGGCTTCTTGCTCAGCAGTAGCGCAGACCGCTAGACTAATGAGGCAGTCTAATGTTTTAACATAATTTTAAATTGCGTTGCAGGTGGCCAGCGCGGCAATTATCAATCAGGCGGCAATGACCGTACTTTAAGACGTCATGATCAAAATCAAGAACCAGAAAACAGTAAGTAATTTGACTTAACTAATAATACAGTATTAATGATTTCACTGAACTCGTCATTTAAAAAATCCGATTCCCTGAGGCCAGATTGTGTTAGGTCGCACTATCGTGATCGACTCGTTGAGTAGAATAACGTCTAAGCAGCCTCACTTGCTTCGATAATGATAGATGGGCGGGACAGCATGCCTGCATGAGTCGTGTCGGTTCAGCTATTGACTGCGTGTTTGCAGCGGCGGGCGCGGCCGGCCAGCCCAGCACCACGGTGGCTGCCATCTCGGAGTGGCGGTGAGGGATCTTGCTGTCGTCGCAGTGTTAACACCACCACTATGGAACCACGTTCGTATTGTGACCTGCATGTTCTGTTCACCCGAACAAACATAACACAGACTCGATATATTCACGTATTAAGACGGTGTGTTTTAACGACGACTTATCACGTCATCGAGCCGCGCGGTAGGAATTGAAACGCGTGGACGTCGTTGGACGTTATCACGTTTCGATATATAGATTCTGTATTAAAATAAGGAAATAATTTTGTATGCATTCGTGTTAACATTCATATTATTGTAAATTATTTAATAATAGACTAAGTATGATGATGAGTGGGCCGAGAAATGAAAAGTAATTTTTGTTTGAATGCAACTCATTTAAGCATAGAGTAAATTGATAGGCCTACCCATGCATCGTTGTACTTTATGCTCAGTTATATTTAGAAGTAAGATACATATTTTATCATATTGGTAAGATTAAACAGTAAATTGTCAATTGGTCCCAAAAAAAATCGGTCAAGGGCCTTGACTCGTAGTAGGTAAATAAAACACCATTCTGACAAGCTTCAGTGAGCATCTACTCGGCGAAAGTTATACTTATGGATATGTTCATCTTGGTACAACTAAGTAAAATAGCCATAAGATACATTATACTAATGTTGCCATTTAAATGTACTGATCTGACAATCTTGCATTCCAACTGTATTTTATATACTGACGCTTTTGATTGAAGCCACAGGCACGATCCTAGCAGTACTGGAAAGTCGAAGCAGTTCATTGAATGGTCCGAACTTATCATTATTGAATAAAAAACTGGATTGGTTTCATAGCTAAGCTACATCAGTAGCAGTGACTTTAATCGCCAAAAAGGCTGTCATTTAAAACACAAGCATTTTTGATTTATGTTCTTAATTTGGAGGTCTGTACGTTCAAATAATAATGTAGTAGTAAATAAATATTATCAATAACGTTGATCCAAGACTTCCGTGGGCCGATATTTTTGTGGAACCATATTTATACAGATTAATGCTATCAGCAAGTAGGCTTTAAACCTATTTTTTAATTGATTCTGCTCGATCTTCATTTGATTTCGTAAATCCTTGTGCAATATTTTTTTCTTTTAGTTTTTTTTTTTTTTTTTTTTTCAATACAAGCTGTATTGAATGTGGCATTTTGTCTTCCAAGTTGATTAAAAAAAGATATATATTATGACTTGTCTCTTTTTGTACCGAAAGAAGTAATTTTAAGTACGTGACGTGTGGGGCGACTGACGTCAGGGACGTCAATGAGAAGAGCGAGATTGAGTAAAATTCAGTCGATATAATCGTTTTCTTTTTCCATTTTTCTATCCATGATGAATGTTTACACAATTTCGTCGGTCTCTGATTGTTCCTCTGCGGATAGGCGGCCTAAAGTGGTATTATGTCAGTCTTACAATTTATGTCCAGCCACTGCCATAGTTTTATCTAGGTAAGTTTATTCGGAAATAAAATTGACCCGGGAAAACATTGTTAGATTACTTTTTTGTTTTTTCTATTGTAAAATATACATTGACAAATTTGACAAAATATTATATTACTTGAAGTTTTGTTTATTTTATACTATCGCGTGCATGTAGATGTACTTACCTACATTCCCGTTAGAGCAATTTTTTTTTCTAAATTATGTTCTTTCATTTTACCGATCTAGAACTTCTAGCATGATATGATCTCATGAAAATTACCAAATTTTCTCATACATAATGTACCTAGTTCGATTAAATCTGTTACCATTCTCATATTCTGACAAAATGTTTTTGTTCATTTGCTTTGAAATGCAGAGCTGTAAAATGTCCTATTCTCTGTCAATAATATCTAGCTAATGTTAATAAATAATGATTAGTTTGTAAATATACAACTTTTAAAAAAGTATTGCGATTTTTTTACGAATTGAAATTATCTTTTCATTAGACCTTTATGATGTAGGCAGCGTCACCTCTTTATATGACTGAGAATTAGGTTCAATTTTATGTAAATACATAATGGTAATATATTCAATTTAATTTCAGGGGTTTGTATCGCAAAGCTTTGAGATTTCAAAATCATCCTGATGTCATGATATTGTATAGATAGGGGTTTAGTTTAGAATAAATCGTCTATGATTTTGTCCATCAGGCACTTGAGAGTATGACTTATAATCAAATTGTTGATATTGTAGCCATCATCTATTCTTCAGTTGTAGTGTATTTTAATGCACATTGTTCTTATTTTAAATCCAATATTAAATTAATTAGATCTACAGGGTATTTTGTAGCATTTTGAGAATTTCAATATTTTTTCTGTTTGAACTAATTTTGTAGACAGTTCAAAGATTTCATCCACAAGTAAAAGTGACAGTCGTCTTACTTTTCAACGCTGTGCCAATATTGATATCAGTGTATTTTTAGCGTTTACAATATGAGTGTTTTAAGTTAATTCCTTCATTTAGGCGAGTTCGTAATATGTTAGTACCCAAATATTTTAATGATATTGTGTTACTAATTCTTATGAATTTATATTACTGTATATTAGATGTTTTCGTGTTCAAATACATTGAGGCGACAACGATGTCGTGAATGGGTGACGCATCGTGCGGCGGCGGGCGCGGTGCAGCGGCGCGGGTCTCGGCTCAGGCTCCTGTTGATGTCCTGTGCTTGTCGTCAGTGTGTGGAGTGCGCAACATGTATCTCAAATGCTTTGGCGAGGTCGTGGAAGGTCGTGGCTTGCTCTAAAGTTAAGTGTACGCTATAAACGACGAAAGACTTTATGGACTTAATTTTGTAAATAATAAATTTAAGGTAATTAGATAAGCAGACACACTGTTTTTTACAATATCCTAGGTAATGGAATACATACATAACTGTTGTAGCGTTAATGTCGATGAAATTATTTTGCTGTTATTGTAATTTTTTTGTAGACGTGTCTCGTACCGTACGATATATAATTAATAATGTCTTTGAGATCGAAAGTTGCCTATTTAATATTCTTCAGTTACTGTTATAGAGGAGGGAACAAATCTAAATTAGTAGTTTTAGAACGAATAAGGGACTTAGAAAAACACCGTGGCTTTCATTGCATATGATACAATTTAAATTTAAGTGTCCATACGTTTTGTTCCCTCCAAAGAAGAGTAAAATGCACTAATAACATGAGACAAATTTAATTCTTGTAGTCTAACCATTCTACGTTTAATTTACCTTTTAATATGGTATATTTTCACCACAATACAAAATATGCTAGGCGATCTTAGCATATGCATTATAAATAAATTGTTATGCTTGCATTGTTTTCTATGTCCAGTATGTATAAATTCCTTTGGCACAATAAACTGAGTAAAATTAACATTTGTTTTCTTCGCTTTATTATAGAAGTATTTAGTATATTTAAATCTATCTATGTAGCAAGAAATCCTCCATCAACAGGCAGTTGAACGCCAGTGATCATACTGGCACTGTCACTCAGGAGAAATATAACTGTATTGACAACTTCTTGTACTTCTCCAAACCTTAAAAGAAAAAGATAGTACGATTTATTGGGCGTTATGGGGAAGGATAAGCTATGAAACAAAAGTTTTGTTTTACAATTTCCTAATTACCTAAACCAAATAGGCCTAGGGCAATATGATGTTCCACTATTCTCTGCAGTGTGGATTTTATTTTATCAATTTAACTACTTAAATACCAGTTCAGTAACACGAATCATGCATTTTAAAATTGAAATATCGTTGGTTAAAAGGTAAAACTCACTAAGTGACTCACATTTTTGGTAAAAATCACTTTAAATTTCGTCACTAATTCGGCATAATCTTTCATAGGAAAAACTCATTGTCTGTCTGTACCTACTTACTGATTTTCGAGATACGCATTGAGAAAAGAAGATTATTCAAAAACCTTAGATTCATTTCATAATCTAAGTCAAAAACACTTACAATCAACGCAGTGTAAGAAGTCCGTTTGGACGTTTCTCATTATAGGTACATGCCGCGACAACTTTGTATGAACGTCTACGTAAGAAATCGAAAAATCAAATTCGTAATCATAATTAATTAAGGTTGATGCGCCAAGGTAGCCCGCGAAATTCAAAATTTCTTACGTTTTTTGCAATTTGTAGGTCAGTGTGAGCTTGTATGTTGATTAAAATATGATTCGCGGCCGTAGCTAATATGGCTTTACAGAATTATAATCATTAGAATCAGCAATACAACTCCATACGTTAGCATTTATCTCAAATCTAGCGATTTCATGAAATCATGAGGTTTGAGGTAAATGCTAATTTATGGAGTTGTATTGCTGATTCTAATGATTATAATTCTATAAAGCCATATTAGCTACGCCCGCGAATCATATTTTAATCAACATACAAGCTCACACTGACCTACAAATTGCAAAAAACGTAAGAAATTTTGAATTTCGCGGGCTACCCTGGCGCTTTCGCCTTAAGTACTATGTTATATAAACACACTTTAACAATGAGTATCATTCGTAAGCACAAAGTTTTACTTTATATTGGAAAAATGCACTCAAAAACACGAATTAATCTTTGATTAATATCCCGACAGGACGTTATTACAATGTCTTTGGGTTCGTGGCCGTAGAGTTGCGACCGTTCTAAGCCGTTTTTTAACCGAATGAAATCGATGTTCTAAAAAATCGATATTTTTACAAACGTTAATTTCAGAAAAGAGAACGTATAATTACTGTATTATTAAATGTTTAATATTGAATAACTACTAGGTACGCCACTGGCGCATAATATACAATGTATTATCTATCTATCTATATAAATAAAAAGAGAAGTCCTGCCAAGTCAAAACGTTGGACCTAAAAAGCTAAAATTTTGCACAGTTTCCCTCTATAATGTAGACAAGGAATAAGGAATTCCCGGTAGCAGGTTCCCTTGGCATATTTCCCGAAATCCACGCGGGCAAAGCCGCGGGCAAAAGCTAGTTATACATAAGCCTTCCGGAAGAAATCAGTATATTGGGTTTTAATTTAGGTCTTGGTTTAGCTTTGAAAACTGTTAAATATTACAAACTCGTACATGAAATAAAACGACATGCCTCGAGAATCAGTTTTAAACAATTTACACACGTCTACACATCAAGCTATACATTTCCAGTTTACACTGACCTCTCATTGTAAGGAAATCCTATACAATGCGAGATCAGCATATACTGGAAATGTATAGCTTGATCTGTAGCCGTGCGTACTTAGATAAATTGTCGACTACAAACTCTAAAGCCTCGTCCCCACTAGGAACATTTGTCGAGCGACATGTGTAAGTCTAATGTGTTAAATTAAATTAACTAACATTATTAACTTATTAAACTTATATTCTAACTTCATAATAAACATTATTATTATGTGTCTTGACAATTCTTGGACCTTTAAAAGGCATACGAGGGGCCAAAGCCAACTCGCAGAGGCCCGTTAGACGCTTGCAATGAAATGAGGCACCAACCGACGATTATCCCTGTACGCACCATGCAAGTGCACCCAAGGACAACCCCCGGTTGGTGTAGGACTATTGCAGTATATGGAAACAAAGACATTGGACTATGGATTTGAGTGGCTAAAGTGGACTGGTTGCCTAGAACTATGAAAGGACTATGGCCCCTGCCGGATCAATGTTTTATAATGCACGTATAAAATGACAGGGGTGACTTGCACACTCAATAATGGGCCCCCAAAAACGGTCGCTAGCACATAGTGTCGTAGCGGCAAGGGGGCAACATGTCCTGAGGTGCTTGTGAGGAGTGGAGAGGTATCCCACGGTTCTCAGAACAATCCCAGAGCC
Organism: Cosmia trapezina; assembly: GCA_905163495.3. Lineage (NCBI taxonomy): Eukaryota > Metazoa > Arthropoda > Insecta > Lepidoptera > Noctuidae > Cosmia > Cosmia trapezina. The sequence goes on from LR991030.1 coordinate 13,018,624, forward strand.
CGGAAGATGGTCAAGATCCTTACAAACACTTACTGGGATACTTCCTTCCTCCGAGCACGTTTGCTCTTACGAATCTCCACTCAAGCCAGCCAATAAAGGCAAGAAAGAGGTGGGAGCACTGTTCCTCGTCATTATTCACTCCAGCCGGCCAATAAAGGCAAGCCAGAGGTGAAGAACAAGACTTCTCCCGGGAGATAGGGTCCGTGGGGTCGCTACTGCCCAACAGCTCGCCACATGCTGCCCTGCGGGTCTCTGTATCTCTCTTGGTCTGGCTCCTCATCCTAGACCTGTTCCGGCAAAGTAAACTCTACCGGCACAGACCCAGAATTCGGAACGCGCAAGCCCCACCACGACGTCAACGTAGAGATACTGCGGTGGGGTTATTATCATTATTATTGTAATAATCTATATCTATAAAAGGAAAGCGTTACTGACTGACTGACTGACTGACTGATCTATCAACATACAGCTGAAACCACTGAACGGATTGGGCTGAAATTTGGAACACCGGTAGCTATTATGACCTAGGCATCCGCTAAGAAAGGGTTTGGGTTTTTGGAAATTCGACCTTTAAGGGGGTAAAAAGGGGGGATATTGTTTGTATGAAAAATCTTATTCCTTGAGTTAATAAACTTGAAACTTGGCACGAATATTTATCTAATTAAATTATGATTTTTGTGATTTTTAGTTTTTCTAAACTACCCCCCAAAAGGGGAATTTGGGGGTCTCAAAGTTTGTATGGAAAAATTTTAACGCGCAATCCGATTAACTCAAAACTCATTATTTATACTTAAAACCAAAAATAAAGAATAATATGTGTCAGGGTTTTTCGAAAATCTACACGTAACGGGGTGAAAAGGGGTAGTCACTTTCACTGGGGAGGATTTTACTGCGTGGCTTGATTAACTCGAAAATTGGTGTAAATAATCTTTGAGTCAAGCTATGGAAATATCTCAAACCATTTTTTTTAATTCCAGCCCTGTGGGGGTGAAAACAGGGAATACAATTTACATGAAAAATGTTATTCATTTGGTTTTAATTGACTTGAAACTTAGCACAAATATTTGCCTAAGTTTGTCATTATTAGTTTTTAAAACTACCCCGGAGGGAGGGTTAGAGGGGGAGGGGCAAGGGAGGGGTGGTGAGGAGTGTGAGGGGGAGGATGATGGACGCAGGGAGAAAGGGCAGGAATTGGTGAGGAGAGGAGGAAGACATGGTGAAGGTTGAGGGGTAGGGAGGGGTTGGTGAGCCGGAGGTGGAGGAGAGGGGGAGAGGGAGGGGACGGGATGGTGAGAGAGAGAGAGAGAGCGAAGGGGAAGTGGTGAAGGGGGTGTGAGAGTGAGTGAGAGGGGGAGGGAGAGGTAGCAGAAGGAGATGTGGTAGCTAGCTACTAATATAGTAATCTGTGTGATGTGGTGAAGGAACGAGCTAAACTCTGGAACTACCCTACCAGTCGGACTTTAAAAAATCTTTTTGCATTAATGATAGCCCAAATCTTATAGAAGGCATATTTAATATCACTCTAGGGCCCTTAGGTGCCGAGCAAAAAGAAAAAAAGTGAAAGAACGCTAAGTGCAAACGAAGTAATAGCGCGGGTAGGCAATGCGATGCGACGGGGTGGGTCGAGCAAAAAATAAATTTTGAGCAAAAAATAAGTCGCGGGCAGAAGCTAGTAATATATATTATTATTATGCTATATTACATTATTACATATTCAACTTCATCACAATGTCGCTCGACAAATGTTCCTAGTGGGGACGAGGCTTAAGTATGATAAATCGATGTCTCGAGAATCGGTTTTTAAAGCAACCGATTTTTTTCCCCATCACTACACAAAGTACTTTGACAGCTGTCCAAATGGACTTCTTAGATTGCGTTGATTATAGGTAGGTACCTACTTACTTAGTGAATTTCACCTTTTAAACGTATAAGTACTTAGAATTCAACTACATGACAGTAGAAACCATTGCATACCTGCCCATAGGTATCTTTGAAAGCATACCCCGCGACTTGGCAGGCTCCGCCCAGACTTTGCGGCCCATATCAGTCATTATTACCGTTGGATTAACAGTGTTAGCACGGATGCCATGTGGCCCAAGTTCTAACGCCATAACCCTAGTCAACGAATCAACTGCACTTTTGGACGCGCAATATGCCGTGTGGTCCTTTAGAGCTGCCTACAAAAAAGAATTATAATCAGTACCTAGGTACCTACCTACATATTCCGTTGCTATATATTACGATTGCAAATATTTACACAAATGTAGCATTCCTGCCTGCAGCTGTAATCGCCGTCAAGTGTTAATACGTAACATTAGCGTGAGTAGGTTATCTTTGAAAGCATACCCTGCGACTTGGCAGGCTCCGCCCAGACTTTGCGGCCCATATCAGTCATTATTACCGTTCTATTAACAGTGTTAGCACGGATGCCATGTGGCCCAAGTTCTAACGCCATAACCCTAGTCAACGAATCAACTGCACCTTTGGACGCGCAATATGCCGTGTGGTCCTTTAATGTTACGATTGCAAATATTTACACAAATGTAGCATTCCTGCCTGCAGCTGTAATCGCCGTCAAGTGTTAATACGTAACATTAGCGTGAGTAGGTTTGTTGGCAGGTCAGTAAATAAGCTCATGTAGTAATTATTTGACGATACCTATCATACGAATTATTCCATCTACTCATGATGCCGACAGTGACACTCGCACGCCCCGCCGCGCCGGCTACGTTTTCATGCCCATTTCGCCAGCGCGTTAGGGTCAGCGCACACCAAGAGCAGAGCAGAGCATTTTCTGAGACTATTGAAAAATTAATCTTATGACAATTCCATATATTGCAAAATTAAATACACGTCCAAACTCATGCATGCTCGAGCATAGTCGAGCATTAAGTTTGGACGTGTATTTAATTTTGCAAAGTATGGAATTGTCATAAGATTAATTTTTCAAGTCTCAGAAAATGCTCTGCTCTTGGTGTGCGCTGACGCTTACTGAACAAATTAAGTAGGTAGGTATAACGTTTGTTTCTTCCAGAGAATTGAACTGGCCATGGCCTGAAGCTAGAACCACTTAAATTGAAAACTGAGCTGAATCAGTAAGATTCTAATTCTTGATTTAGATGGAATAGGTAAGTACAAAATATATAATATATTAGGTGTAAAAAAATTAACTGCAAGAACTTCGTCCACATACTCGACATCGAAAAACAAACACATTACAAAAAAAAATTTTCGCGGAACCGCGAAAAAAAAATCAGCTGTTCAATACATTTATGTTCGCATAATACGTCAAAATGTACTGACCAGCTGATTTTTTTTTCGCGGTTTCAGGTTTGGTCCCATAGTAAAAGTTGTTCATAATGATGAGTACAATGACCCCTTAAGAGGTTGTGGGTTATTTATTTTACACCTTGTTTAACTTACTATTGATGCCTGTGATGAAATATTTACAATGGATCCTTTTATATTCTTTTCAATCATTTTCTTTGCCACAATTTGACTAACGTTAAGTGTAGCCCTCACATTGAGCGCCATCGTCCTGTTGAAAATGCAAGAGATCAAAAGGTATATTTTTAAGGTACTATATATAGAGGTAGAGGTAATAAATAAATAAATAAATATAATTAAAAAATATTTTTTCTGTAGGTTACTTACTTGTCAAAACTTTCTGGTGAACATTCTAAAAATGACTCTATTATAGCAATTCCAGCGTTGTTAACAAGTCCATCGAAAGTGCCCAAAGAGTCTACCGTTTCTCTAGTTTTGTCCCAGTCCAGTAGATCTGCACATGCTATTTCTAAAGATGGATACTCTTTTTTAAGCTTTTCTAAACTTGCTCGTTGGTTCGAAAGAACAACAACATTAGCGCCTTGTCTCCATAACTCTAGGGCTATTCCACGACCAATGCCTGTAAAAATATCACGTTTACTTCAAATCTGAGCCTAATAAGTAGGCATTATATGTCACAGTCACCGTATGAGAATACTAGTTTATAATCTAGTTAAATAGCTAAAATATAAACTATCGAAAAACTGGGGGTCTACTCCCTAAGCACGAAGTCCGTAGTTTCGGACTTCGTTACGGGCGTTTCCTACTCCGTATCACTTACGGATGGATTATTGGTTCGGGGCCCGAACGAAGTATGAATGGCAACACGATTCGACAGTTGTCACTACTCCCGATGTGTTTTTGCCCGTCCGAAAAATTTAATTTTTACACTTGTTTTGATGGATCGTTAAGTTAGACGGACGGATAAACGGACGAACGGACTTAGGGAGTAGGCCTCCAGGTGTCACGCGTTACGACGTTACCGTGGCCAGAAGTTTTGTCTATTAATGGGTAAGTACCTATATAAATACATTTTAGCCAAATAATTTAGTAGCTCAGACGAGGTAAACGTACCGATGTAAGGCGCGGTATTAGCTCAATATTCACAAAAAATGGTTTCTTGGGTTGTCGAGTATGACGTAACGCAATGAAACTATCCGACGCAAAAAAATCAGTGGACAGAGAAGCGTTTAAAGAAAAATTTTAAACGAATAGAATATAAAAGAAAAATGATTTGGTATTCCTAATAAAACATTTGGAAGTTGCTCCACAAAAATAAACTAAACTTTGGCGTCGAACATCTCTGTATTCTCAGCGATAGGTACTATTGAAAACAAAAGTGCATGGAGAGCCTAAGGTCGACTTTTGACTGTGAGGTTTTGCATTACGTTTCATTACTTTTCAAGAGACGACTAGATGGCGCTGTTCAAACATGAAAATAACACTGCAAAGCTTAAAACCTTATTATGCAGAGGCACATAATAAGGTTTTTAATACCTTAAATAATTACTAAGAAATATGAAACCCTGTACAAACGATTTTGGTTTGGAATTCTCCATGCACTTCTGTCTTCGTTAGTACCTAACGACATTCTTTTTTTTTTTTAAGAATCTGATAGAATTAGCATTTGTTTTAAAACTTTAACCGGGCAATTATTTAATTTATTGTATATAATTCTGAATAATTTATAGAAAATCCTGAAAATAAATGTACATTCGCAGCTTAGTCACATCTCGGCAGCACAAATATTATGTATTTTTAATTTTCAACCTTATTTCAAGCCATCAAATAATGAGTTAATGGTGACAATAGATTACGCGGTTGTGTGAGTGCGGTAATCGTAGTCAGTCTGCACCTTAAGGCGAAAGCGCCAGGGTAGCCCGCGAAATTCAAAATTTCATGATGTCATGAAATCGCTAGATTTGAGGTAACTTATGGAGTTGTATTGCAGATTCTAATTATTATAATTCTGTAAAGCCATATTAGCTACGGCCGCGAATCATATTTTAATCAACATACAAGCTCACACTGACCTACAAATTGCAAAAAACGTAAGAAATTTTGAATTTCGTGGGCTACCCTGGCGCATGTATCTTTTATGGTTTCGAAGATATTCAGGATCCTGCTGGGGTAACGTTTACGTGTTTGCTTGATCTCTGAAACGGATAAGCGCACTTTATAGTTTTTTGCACACGACTTCTTATGAATTAGCTTGAATTTGTATTAAAAAACAAAAAAATTGCACCGTTTAGAAGTTATTTAAGTAAGTCAATATAAATATTATTATTATGCTTTATCGGTCCTAGCACTTCGAATAGGAGCTCTAAAGACGCAAAGTTACGTGAACTTTAATTTATTATCCTGACTATTACGACATGATGCGTAGCGGTTTTTTTCACCGTTTAACCAAGTTTCTTGTAGATTTATTAAATTGAATGTTATATCAATAATTAGGTAGTAAATTAGTTCAATTTTATGTCTGTACCTACATTTTCAACGTAATACACTTAATATTAAACTTTCGTGAGTCGGAACGTGGATCCACACGAGGCACAATGGCTTTTTAATTGTGTCTGCAATTACGGCTTTCGACAAAATTGATCTACCACCTAAGTCTCATAACAGGAAAATTAGCTTTATCTATTTTCACCCGAGCAGAGCAGGTACCAAATAAAAACTATAAAATTTATAGTTCACTATTAAGTAGGTATAGCTACGGCAACGACCATAATAGCCTATTATCTTTTTCAGCGACCTCAGAAACCATGGAAATGACAACCATGACAAAAAAAAAAATTGCAGCCGGATTTCCTGGATTTTCATTTTGACTTCATTATTGTTTTCAGCAACCTCAAAAACCATTAAAATTACACCCATGACGAAAAATTTGAAAATGTTTCGCAGCCGCCATCTTGGATTTTCTTTTTGACTTCATTATCGTTGTCAGCGACCCAAAAAACCATGAAAATGACACCCATGATGAAAAATTTGAAAATGTTTCGCAGCCGCCATCTTGAATTTTGATTTTGACCCCTTTATCGTTATTAGCGACCTCAAAAACCATGAAAAGACACCCCTGTCGAAAAAAAATAAAAAAAAAACTGAAAAGAAAAATAATAAGAAAAAAAAAAGCTTAAGAAACAAGCAAGCAGGCACTCAAATGTTACAATATGTCATAACTGTATTTTTCGGTGTATTAAAATTTTAATACAACTGGAGTCCCCAAATTGATGCAGTCCACTGTACATAAATTAAATAATAATAAAAATCAAAACAGTAATAAAACCAACACGATAGATAGCCCTGAAAGTCGTGTCCCGACTCCCGAGCTACTAACACGGTGAAGTAAACAACTCGGGCTCGCGCCTCCCGCTTCTCGCCCCTCACACCCCCTACGATTGCTCTGTCTAGACGTCTTCGTCGGACGACTGTATGATGTAGTAGACTGTGCTATTAAACTATAGATTTCATGTTAGCATTATGTACCTATTAGACGGCCGCTTTTCTGTAACCATCTAAACTTGGTCGGGTTACCGCGGTCACACACTTCCTATTAGATAATTAGTAGCTCGGCTTCTAATTGTAGCGTAGATTTTTAAATTTGTAGTCCTAATAGTTTTTTATTTAGATACCTAATTGACAAAAACAGTTCTGGCTGGGGTAACGTTGCCGTGGCCAGAAGTTTATTCGTCGGCGTCGCGTCATTCCCATTCGATAGGACTTGACGAAGGTAACGTATTCCTAAGACGTAACGGAACGGGGCGGGGAGTTCAATACCTCACTAAGTGACTAATAAGAGACGTGGCCCGCGTAGCCATCACTTCCGCAGCAGCCGCAGTCCCCGACACAGGCGTATGTCATGTACGAGGGAACACCGGGTGGGTTTAGCCAGTAAGTCTGGGGGTCGTCTACTCCCTAAAGCACGAAGCCCGTAGTTTCAGCTTTCATTACGGGTGTTTCCTGCTCCGTATCACGTACGGATGGATGATTGGTTCGGAGCCCGAATGAAGTATGAATGACAACACGATTTGACAGTTGTAGGTACCTACTCCCGATGTGTTTTTGCCAGTCCCAATTTAACTTTTACACTTGTTTTGATGGACGTTATGTCAGACGGACTGACTTAGGGAGTAGACCCCCTGATACGATAAGTAGGACCCGACGAAATGTTATATAAGTTTTAAAGACAGTTTTTACCTTGGCAGCCACCGGTGACGAGTATTCGTTTTCCTTTATAATATTTATCCATTATTATCAAGATCGCTTGAGGATGAGTAAGATGTTGTAGTTACTTCTGATCTGAGGTTTACAGAAATCAAACTATGTGTGATACTTTTGAGCTGTTGTCGTATTCGATAAGCCATTATCTCAAATTGTACGTAGGTCTGTACCGTTTATTTTATTACTCAGATAAGAGGTTTGTTTATGTTTGTACCTACCTAATGATTAGGTGCCTACATCATTATGTACTTAATCAATTTCATTAGGTCATAAAAATTACACTCCTTTTTGGGCAGTCGTGTAATAATAGTCTAGGGCGGGTTTTACTGCCAAGCAAATATCAACATTGTGCTTCTTAATGCCTGTCCGTCGCAAAAAGCGCGGTCACTGTCGGCCTGCATAGAAAAGAAAGAGAAGCGCGATGACACAACGCTTGCAAAATATGAAGTAATTATCGATTTAAGTACAAAAAATCTGTTGATTAAACTAAAAAAGTAATGACAAGAAATCATTCCTTATTAGTTTGTAAAGAACTGTATAAAGAACATCGGTCATATTTCTATAGAAGCTGGACCTGAGTTTTATTTTCAGTGTACAGAAGCAAATTATAGTGAGATTTGATTGTTTTATGTAGTAAACACCATCCCTTTCGAAAATAATATCTAAATAGCCAAGATATTTCAATAATGCAAAAAATACTTTTGAGGTTATCGGTGTCCGGAAATCAAAAGCACAGAATAATCGTCACAAGCGGTACCTAGTTATCAGTCTGTAAAACAATGCCAAGGTCAAACAACAGAAGGAAATCCAAAACAGTACAGTACTTATCACAATATTCACACTAACAACAACAACACAACAACAATGCGAGATCGCCGGGTGCAGAGACTACACACTACAGTATATTAGTGTCAAATTGACACCCGTTGTAATTGACAGTATTGACACTGTCAATCCATGGCGCGCGTCGATGACATATTATGACGTTCCGTTGTACACAATTGAACAAAATGTTGATACTTACTATGAACCCACATAATTATTTTTATGACAAGAATCCAATACATAATAAAAACAGCACTAGTTGGTTTGATACACAAGTATATAGAATTGAATTACATCTAATAACGTGAATAATTATAATCTTTGAGTACTAAATCATTTCTTAAGCAAAATGAATCGTCAAAGCTGCGTTCTGAACATGTTATTCTAAATAATTTGCAAAGTATGCTATTAAAAAAAAATGTGTTTGTGCTTTTTTTTCTGGCGACTTAAATATCTATTTCTTATGTTTTTTAAGACCTTAAAAAATACTAGATTTTTACATATACAGGGTGTAAGGGACAGCCCTCCGCAAACTAACAGGGTGCATTCAGCTCCTCATTCTGAATCATATTCCACCGGAAATTTTCTCAGGAAAATTTTCATTTAAAAAAAAAAAAAATTCAGTTACATTTTCATTATTTCAATGTAAAATTGCATTGTGTGTTCGCAGCACTCCATTTATGTAAAAAAAACTGCAAAAAAAACAGCAAAAAAAAAAAACCAGCAATGGATGTTGAAATACTCTAACCAACGACGCGTGAAATCAGCTGTTCACTTTCTGTCTAGCTACAGAGTTCATCGAACTCACCGCATACCTATTACCTACCCCTCTCAACCAGTAATAGACGCTCCGATTTGTGCACAAAAACACAAACAAATCAGGTTTATTGGAGTCCTTAAAGTTCCTGAAAAAATTTCATGTACCGGTCATCTTAGTATGACATACTGAATTCACCCTATCAGTCTGCGGAGGGCTGTCCCTTACACCCTGTATATGGCATATCTGTACACCACCGCCTCGTAGTCAGGTACGATTTGACCGTCCTTCTTTATGAACACTTTTAATGAAAACTGTAGGAGTAATATGGTAACAACTCGAAAAAATAGACCCAAATAGTCCTGGATTTAGGTTTTTTTTTCCTTAGTTCTACAAACTAAAATAGATTTCAGGCCACATGAAATCACTTGACAGACAGACAGTCTAGTCCAGTGATCCTACAAGTGTTCCGTTTTTTCCTTGTGAGGTACGGAACCCTAAAAAAGAAGGACTCTGCGCCACGCATATCGAAAGTGAAGCACAGTAAGTATGGCCGGGCCGTTTGTACACACGGCTACACATCAAGCTAGGTATACATTTCCAGTTTACACTGACCTCTCATTGTAAGGAAATCCTATACAATGCGAGATCAGCTTATACTGGAAATGTACAGCTTGATCTGTAGCCGTGCGTACAAACATGCCTCACGCACGCACACATTTACATCAGTCTTTGTCAAATCACGCACACATATATCGATCGGTACGGTGCTTAACTTTCGATACGCGTGGCGCGGAGTTCTTCTTTTTAGGGTTCCGTACCAAAATGGTAAAAAGGAACCCTTATGGTGCAAATCAGTCTGTCTGTCTGTCACAGCTGGTTATCTCAAGAACTACAAATGCTATTAACTTGAAATTTGGAACAGTTTTAGATGACGTTTGCCCAAATATTTTGCAAATAAGAAAGAAATTAAAATATACCTACATTTTTTTTTGCAACAGGGACTGAAGGGGGTTCTTAAAAATACTAAGAGGTGCTACTAGGGCATGTGGGGTATCATAGGAAAGAGCGCTGTTTGCACATTCTCAAACCTTTTTGTTTCTTTTTTTTAGGCCACATAGTTTTCGATTTTTGATGAAAAATTAAAAAAAAAATACCGTTCTCTCCGTTACCCCTTATCTCCGAAGTTTGCATAGTTTGCGGCAACACAGATCAATATTATGTCATGCTAAAATATTTTTATTTCGAAAACGTATCTGTAAATGTGGACAGTGAACAGCCATCTTCATACGTTGATACTTTACCAACATTAGATTCATCATATCTACCCTCATTTTTTAACATTTCGTCAAAACGCAGGAAGCTAAATGAGGAAAGTGTTTTGTTTGAGCTAGACTCTGAACCAAATTCAGAATTTGTTACTGAACAGGAATGGGTACCCGAATCGGGAAGATACTTTTATGAGGACTTATTCCAAGATCCTCGCGACCCCATAACTGCAGAACCCGAGCCTGCAGAGGAAGTTGAATAAGGACCTGATTTTCTTTGAATATTGTACAGAGTACAGCAGTAATATATCTAAGTCCATCATTTATCACTCAAATATCACCATGTCCAGGGATTAGAAATAAGTCCAAAAAATTAAATATTTTATTACGAGGTTCTAGTTATGTTTATTCTTTTGTTTCTTTTAATAAATAAAACTACGTACTCTGCACTATAATGTACTTTTTTATTTTTTATTTATATCGACACATGTTATTTCAGCTCGCAATTAAAACTTTAAAATGCCATTATCTCAAAAGTCACTTTTTGGACTTAGTGATTTCATGAATTGGACCACCCAATTATTCTATGTGATAGAAGTTCATGTAAAGATTACTTACAGGAAAATAAAAAGATGTCACACTTTTTTACAGAAATCGGAACGGAACCCTCGGTGCGCGAGTCCGACTCGCTCTTGACCGGTTTTTTTTTCTTATCCCTCGTTGTCTCTTTGTTCGTGGCCCCGTTGTTTTTTTTGATGTTGACAAACTTTTGATGATATCAAAATTATAATCCCTGACGATGGCCATGCCAGTGTCAGTCTCACAATGGAGTTTATTTATTTTCAACTTTATTTGTACAACAGAAAGGTAGATATTTGTTTGGCAGTGAAAACACGCTGTGCTGCTCTTTCGCCAGGTCTGTACCGGTCCTTATGAGCCCATACTACCTCCGCTTTTTATCTCGCTCGCACGATACTGCTCGCGGTCTGAGTGCGGTGCTGGGCGCCGATAGTTTAAGTAATAATGGTATAATAAATAATGGTAGGTAAGTAATATGAAAAAAATAAAAAACAAGACCTGCTTTAAGTACTTACCTATAGATAATTCAGTTGTACCTATGCAGTTTCATGATCTAATTAGAAGTATTTTTTAAATTAAAAGCTTTTATTTAACTTGCAATGTATGTATGTTGACGACACGGTTGGCGCCACGTTGGCGCAGTGGTTGGTTGCCTGCTGCGCAGCATGTCGCGGGTTCGATTCCCGCACGGAACAAATATTTGTACGACCTACAAGTATTTGTTCAGAGTCTGGGTGTTTTTCTATCTCCATTATGATAATTTGTGTGTATTTACAAAAAAAAAAAGTACCTACATAAGTAGTTTATCAGCCATCTCGTTACCATAACACGAGCATTAGGTTGCTTAGCTTGGGACTAGATGGCGTTGTGTGAAATGTCGAAGGATATTTCTAGACTCGGCAGCCAAAAGCACTTCGTCAAATTTTTGAAGATTTGACTTAAGTGCTTATCATGCAGCCATAAGCACTTAAGTCAAATCTTCAAAAATTCGACTTAAGTGCTTTTGGCTGCCGAGTCTAGATTTATTTATTTATGTTCGCGTGGAATCTTGCTACTCAATTTTGAAGCAGATATCTTCAACCGATTAATTGAAATTTTGTATACACGTTTAGTTTGGATGACAATACACGATAATCTGTGTGACGTCATTCTAAATCCAATATGGCGGACCATCCAAGATGGCGGAATAGTTATTTTTAATGCATTTCTATAATATGGTATCAAATGAAAGGGCTTGTTGAGAGTAAATCGAAAAATAATGTGACGTCATTCTAACTAAATCCAATATGGCGAAACATCCAAGATGGCGGAATAGTTATTTTTTATGCACTTCTGCAATATGGGTATCAAATGAAAGGGCTTGCCGAGAATAGGTAATTAGAAAAATATTCTCACATCACTCTTAATCCAATATGGTGGACTTTTGAAGTTTTAATACTTTCCTATAGTATTGGTATTAAACGAAAGGGTTGCTGAAAATAAAAATGAGATGAACAGACTCAGAAACCTAGCTAGCGATAACAAAAAAATAAAAAAATAAATTAAAAGCAAAAAAACCTTTCTTAAAAAGCTTTTATTTAAATGGTCTAAAAAGAAGAAAATAAAATTTTCTATCAACTTATAACCTCATTAAACAGAATTTATATGATCATAAAAGCTTGTCGCGAGGTTTGCGTTTAGTTTTGGTTACCTATAAGTATCTAACTAAACTGAAATTTATAAAAAAAAAATAACTTAGCAGCTCGTAATTATGTAGGTACTAGTTTATTTACACAAATAAATCGCGCGACAAGCTTTTATGATCATATAAATCGTGTATAACTAATGAGGTTATAAGTTGATAAGTAGGTACCTAGTAATTAAAAAAAAAAAAATAATACTTAATTTTCTTTTAAAAGTAATTTTAAAAGAAAATTTTATAATCTTCTTTTGAGAGTATTTAATGAAAGCTTTTTTAAAAAAAGGTTTTTTTTTAATTTAATACCAGCGGTTTATTGTTCGGTTTGGATAACTTTGGAATTTTTTTCTATCGAGAAAACATGGAATCGTGTTTTCTCGATACTACATATTTAACATTAATACTTACTCCACTTTACCATATATTTATTTCAAAATTAATGGTGCAGTATTTTCGACTTATCGGAGGATCATGCTAAGCCATTTGAGGTATTATAGGCTCTTAAGAATGTGTCTCACGAAAGTTATAATAGGTAGGTACTCACCTAACAAAATATTATGGAAAAAAAAAAATAAGGTAGTGACTTTTAACAAATTGCATTTATTCAACAACTAAACTTTCATGTAAGTAAGTAATGGCTTCGATCGATGAACTTTAGAAATGTACCGGCAAGCGATAAAAATTATAAGTAAGACAAGTAAGTACTTGGTGTAAGTAATATTTTGTCCAATATATCTAAGCTACTTATTTATAATTTATTAAAAACTAACAAAGTTCGCCAGTCCATTGGGTTTTTATTTTTTTTTTTTTTCAGATTAGGTATGTAGGTAAGTATTAGACTTTACAATTGCTAATGTTTTTGTACATTTTCTTTTAACTAACGTATTGGTGCATTACATTAGTTTTCACGAAAATAAGTCTGCAGTAAGTTTATTTATGTTCTTTCTTATTATTTTGTTTTTCCTTGGACTTACCACATCAGCATATAATATTGACTTAAGCATATACCTACATACTAAAAGGTTAATGTAATGGTTTATCTTTACAGTTGGATAAGTATGTAACTGTTCTGCATGTTTCATCATAAAGCATCTTTGAAAGTATGGTTTTGATTTGTGTTAGTGTTCTTAATATTAATGTAGTAGGTAGGTATAGTTATTTAACCTTATTTGATAACGATATTATCACAAAGTAAAACATACATGATAAGTAAGATCATGGCAATATATGTATTATTAAGTACCATCTTTGGTTGTTTCAGTAATTAACATAGTTCCAATATAATTAAAACTAAAATATGCAATTGTTAAAAAAATATTCCATATTATAAACCATAAATATAAGAATGTTACGATAATATATGTATATATACTTTGCTAAATATGGCACGTATTTAGCAAGTCATAATATTATGTGGCAAGGAAACCTCCATCTATTGGCAGATGCACACCATTGATCATACTAGATCTCTCACTCAAGAGGAAAACTACAGCATTCACCACTTCAGAAACTTCTCCAAACCTGAAATAATTTTTTTAATGATTATTGTTGCTTCTGATAACTTCTTTATCACTTTATTATTATTAAGTTTGTATGATGAAACTGCTATGACCTCCTTGCTATATTTTCTGTTTCTTAAATTCTTTAAATTTTATTGTACAAAATAAAATTATATTTATGCATTCAAAGATGTCGTAACTGCACATTTATTTAGGTAATACATTAATAGCAGATGCAAACTTCGTTGTTTACATGTTTATGATAAAACATGTAAACAACGAAGTTTGCATCTGCTATTTTTTCAAAAAATTTAATATCAGTTAGTCCATAATTTATGCACTTTTGGAAAAAAAAATTGTAGGTACCTTCCCAAAGGTATTTTAGAAAGCATTTCGTTAGCTTTGACAGGATCTGACCATCCAACTTTACCCATTTCAGTCATGATGACAGTGGGGTTCACAGAATTCACTCTAATGCCGAAGGGACCAAGCTCGAGCGCCATAGAACGAGTTAGAGCATCCACAGCTGCTTTAGATGCACAGTAGATAGTATGATCTTTCAATGCAGCCTGCAATCAAAATAACCAACATGAATTTTAATTACTTATAACATTATACATATCAAAATCAATCAATCTGCCTAGCCTTTTCCCAAATATGTTGGGGTCGGCTTCCAGTCTAACCGGATGCAGCTGAATACCAGTATTTTACATGGAGCGACTGCCTATCTGACCTCCACAGCCCAGTAACTGGGTAATACGATACCCCTTGGTAAGACTGGTTGTCAGACTTTCGGGCTTCTGACGACCCGTAACGACTGTCAAAGATCCACGAATGACAGCCGAGACCAACGGCTTAACGTGCTTTCCGAGGCACGGAGAAGTGTCGGTATACTTATAAAGATGGTCACCCATCCACTGACCAACCACGACAAGCGTAGCTTAACCTGATGGATCGACCCGTGAGGTTGTTATTACTTAGCCACGAGTAGGTATAACAATATATATATGCATATATTAAATAATCTAACACACTATTATTATAAAAATACTTTTTCCTGTTCCCCAGAATAAATAACAGTGCCCTAAGGGCGAGCGCGCACTGCGGTGCGTTTTTCCAACGCACAATCTGTGAAGTATGGAATGTCCTTGAAGTGCGCGCACTGCGGTCATGCGTTTTGTTACTGTAGACCAAGCCCAATGCGGCATAACTAACGGAAACGCACCGCAGTGCGCGCTCGCCCTAAAGTTTAAGGATGATCTTTTACATGTGTGTGCGTCTATCTGACAGGCCCCAACGAGATTTATCAACAGGTGATAGCTTTTCATAAAGACATTATTTTGTCCCTAAAGAAAATAAATAAGATATATTTTGTACCTCGACAATTTTATATTAAATGACGTTTTTATGAAGTGTCTAGCTAGCGGGCCCCTTATGATTATTTTGATTGTTATTATACTTTCAGATCGCCCAATAGTGCTCAGAGTTAGAAACTATTATGTACCTTACAAATCCAAAATTTCTACTTTCTGTGAGCTATACTTTAGAAGATAATCGTTATTTAAACAAACGTCCAGCCAGCGGGGCCTTTTTTAAATACTACTCTTTTATATCATACAATAGTGTTAGGAGCTTGATACTATTATGTACCTTACAAATCCAAAATTTCAACTTTCTGCGAGTTTTACTTTAGAAGATATTCGTTAATTAACTGTGAATTCTTCTTTGCTTTAGCTCGTCAGTTATTATTATGTTACGTGATGCGTTTATTATGTTACAGTATCTGTTCGACCGAGCTCTGCTCGGGTGAAAATAGAGAAAATGAATTTTTATTTTATTTTTGAATTTCCCAGGTATGAGACCTAGATTAAAGAAGATTATAATTACTATTACATTTTCTCTTTAAATTTACATAGCGTCGTACTTAACTCTCTTACTCTTTTTCTTAATCCCAGTTTTGGTGTTATAGCCCTGTTGGATTATGAACGTAGGTATAACGTTTAAAAAAGGGGTTTGCTAGATAGACGATTGTTTAAATAACGAATATCTTCTGAAGTTATTGCTCGCAGAAAGTCGAAATTTTGTATTTGTAAGGTACATAATAGTTTCTAACTCCGAGCACTATTGGGTGATCTGAAAGTATAATAACAATAAAAATAATCATAAGGGGCCCGCTAGCTAGACACTTCATAAAAACGTCATTTAATCAAAAACTGTTGAGGTACAAAATATGTCTTATTTATTTTCTTTAGGTACAAAATAATGTTAATGGCTTTATGAAAAGCTATCACCTGTTGATAAATTTCGTTGGGGCCTGTCAGATAGACTCACACTATGCAGTTAATAAACGCATTCCACTATGAATAGGGTGACTGGTAATTAGTGACCAATACTTAAACACATGATTGTGCTCATGATAACAAACAACTTTTACTATGGGACCTAACTTGAAATCGCGTAAAAAAATCATCTGCTTACTACATTTTGACGAGATAAGCGAACATGCATGTATGGGGCAGCTGATTTTTTTTTCGCGATTTCAGGTTTGGTCCCATAGTAAAAGTTGTTTGTTATCATGAGTATAATCATGTGTTTAAGTATCGGTCACTAATTATCAGTCACTCTATATATACCTATATAATATGTGGGCGTCCAAGCAGACATTTGAAGTTTAAATTCTGGAAAAATTGTATAAAGTAATTTACTATATGAAATTGTAGATAATTGAGCATTTATTAATATTATTAATAATCAATTAAACTCGCGAAATGCAATTTTTTCCACCCAACTTTACAAAACTTCTTATATCTCGGAAACTAAATGCCGGGAACTGGACCCGTTTTGCTTGGACGCCTACATATAGTAAGTATTAGTACAAAGTACAACTGTACCTTATTTCAAAAAATTAACTAGCCATGTTATCCAAAAACTCAAGTCTCAATTTATAGCCTTGTTGCATGAACAAATTAACCACTGGACCCGACATCAAATACAAATGTATGAAAACTCATTCAACCACATTATATTTGATTAAATTTTGTGATAAATAACAATAAATGTAATAAAATAATGTACATACAAGTGAAAAGAAATAGTGCTGCTTCCGCCGCTATAGTTTTTACACCATTTAACTGAACATTTAATCATTTTTGGAAGATGTTGTTTTTTGGAAGAGAAGACGATGCAAAACAAGCAAACAAGGCTAGAATTTCCTGGTTACTGACAAGACCGGTAAAGGTACGTCCGCTTATACGTCAGGTACAGTGGTTAATTCATTCATGCCTTGTTGGATATGATCACAATGTTTGTAAGACATAAGGATTACACATGTAAGCCCAGCTGATTGTTGATGATAACAAGACAACAATGATAAGAATTGAATCAATAACAACATGGAATTACCTTTGAAGCCTGTGAAGAGATATTAACTATGGCACCAGGAGTTTTGTTATCAACCATCTTTCTTGCAACAATTTGACTAATATTAAGAATTGCCTTTACATTGATATTAAACATTCTGAAAACAAAAAGTATGTTATTCATCTGGGTAGGTATATTTTCTGAATACTGTTTTGTAATCACTCGACTGACGGAAATGCAGATCTATGCGAGACACATTGGCTTTTTAATTGTTTCTGTAATTACGGCATTCAACCGGTTAACATTGTGTGTCATGTAGGTACCTACATGTAGGCATTTAGAAAATAAAAACTAAAAGCATACTTATCAAAATCCGATGGTGAGCAATTGAGGAAAGGCTCGCAAACAGCGGCTGCGGCATTATTCACTAATGCGTCAAACTGGCCAAGAGACTCAACTACTGTCCGTGTTTTTTCCCAATCAGCTACATCAACGTCCACTATGTCTATAGAAGGATATTCGCTCTGAAGCGATTCTAAATGAGATTTTGTTCGAGACAAGGCGACTATGTTAGCTCCAGCTCGCCACAATTCTACAGCGATGGCCCGACCGATTCCTGCAGTTTTACAATAGTTATTATTGCACGCGTATATTTTTGAACGCGATTGTGAACTGTAGTCATTCGCTGTGTACGTTGTTTCCGATGCTGTAAACTAATAGCTATAACACGAATAAGAAATTAAACAAAAGATATATTATTGCAAACTCACCTTGGCCAGCGCCGGTAACAAGTACTCTCTTGCCTTTAAATGCGAGTTCCATTTTTAAAACAGAAAATGCTGTTCGAGCTGAAGTTTAGTAGCTAAAATTAGTATGCTACCAATAGTATAGTAATTTAATTTATGTACGCAAACAGAAAGTCCACACAGCCGTTCGTGGTCTGAAATTTTGACTTTTTGAGTTGATTTGATTTGACGTGGATTTGACAGTCAGTCAGTGTTGCCAACCGAATTTTTCTAAAGAGAGCTAAATGAGCAGTAAAAAATAATAAAAAATAGCTAAAGTCTGTTAAGCGAGTGGTGTCCCATGAAAAAGGCGGCAAATTCAAAAATCTTACAGGTGTCAACACTGATATAGTACGCTGAAAACATGTTTGATACTTGAATTTTTGTAGATAAAAAAATTCTTTGAGATAAATTAAAAAAGTGCATTTCAATGTAAGTATTTACTAGTCACAATTAGAAGTAAAATCAGAATCTAGAAATTCAATGCCTTCAATTGCCCAAAATAAGAGAAATCACTGGCAGTATCATGACTAGAGATCGGATAATCGGATGCATATTAACCTAAACTTAATATTTCGCTAACAAAGTATGGAAGCGGCTTCTTAGCATTTTTTTTCTTACTATAAATCCCGGGATTCCAGAAAATGTGGAAATGCACAACTAATCGGATACATGGTATGGAAACGACTTCATAAATAACGTGGTTTTATTTATTTGGAAATACCGGGAAATCGGGATCACATAAATATTCCGTTTGTTACACGCGATCCCCGCGAGAAATACAAAGCTGCCGAATTAAAATAGTTGTCACTGGAAGGTACCGTCACTATATCGGTGGGGTTGTTTTTATGGGTTTCGAGAATGTTAAAGCTGATACTGACGTTAAAATGTAAATCCAAGATGGCGGCTGCGAACATTTTCGAATTTTTCGTCATGGGTGTCGTTTTCATGGTTTTCGAGGGTTTCAAAGCCGATAGTGATGTTAAAATGTAAATCCAAAATGGCGGCTGCGAACATTATCAAATTTTTCGTCATGGGTGTCGTTTTCATGCTTTTCGAGGGAGTTAAAGCCGATGGTGATGTTAAAATGTAAATCCAAGATGGCGGCTGCAACATTTTAAAATTTTTCGTCATGGGTGTCGTTTTCATGCTTTTCAAGGGTGTTAAAGCCGATAGTGATGTTAAAATGTAAATCCAAGATGGCGGCTGCCAACATTTTAATTTTTTTTATCATGGGTGACGTTTTCATGGTTTTCGAGGGTTGTAAAACTGATAGTGGCGTTAAAATGTAAATCCAAGATGGCGGCTGCTAAATTTTCTAACTTTTCGTCATGGGTGTCGTTTTCATAGTTTTTGAGAGTTTTAAAGCCGATAGTGGCGTTAAAATGTAAGTCCGAGATGGCGGCTGCGAAAATTTTCTAATTTTTCGTCATGGGTGTCGTTTTATTGGTGTTTGAGGGTGTTAAAGCCGATAGTGACACTAAAATGTAAATCCAAGATGGCGGATGCGAATATTTTTTAATTTTTCGTCATGGGTGTCGTTTTCATGGTTTTCGGGGGTGTTAAAGCTGATAGTGACATTAAAATGTAAATCCAAGATGGCGACTGCAAAAAATTTCAAACTTTTTGTCATGGGTGCCGTTTTCATGATTTCCGAGGGTTTAAAGCCGATAGTGGCGTTAAAATGTAAATTCAAGATGGCGGCTGCGAAAATTAAAAAAAAAATTGTGATGGGTGTCGTTTGCATGGTTTTCGATGGGTACTAAAGCTGCTAGTGACATTAAAATGTAAATCCAAGATGGCGGCTGCAAAAATTTCGGTCGGTTTTACAACCCTCGAAAACCATGAAAACGACACCCATGACGAAAAATAAAAAAATATTTGCATCCGCCATCTTGGATTTACAATTTAGTGTCACTATCGGCTTTAACACCCTCGAAAACCAATAAAACGACACTCATGACGAAAATTAGAAAATGTTCGCAGCCGCCATCTTGGATTTACATTTTAATATCACTATCAGCTTTAACACCCTCGAAAACCAATAAAACGACACCCATGACGAAAAATTAGAAAATGTTCGCAGCCGCCATCTTGGATTTACATTTTAATGTCACTATCAGCTTTAACACCCCCGAAAACCATGAAATCGACACCCATGACGAAAAATTCAAAAATATTCGCATCCGCCATCTTGGATTTACATTTTAGTATCACTATCGGCTTTAGCACCCTCGAAAACCAATAAAACGACACCCATGACGAAAAATTAGAAAATGTTCGCAGCCGCCATCTTGGATTTACATTTTAATGTCACTATCAGCTTTAACACCCCCGAAAACCATGAAATCGACACCCATGACGAAAAATTAAAAAATATTCGCATCCGCCATCTTGGATTTACATTTTAGTGTCACTATCGGCTTTAGCACCCTCGAAAACCAATAAAACGACACCCATGACGAAAATTAGAAAATGTTCGCAGCCGCCATCTTGGATTTACATTTTAATGTCACTATCAGCTTTAACACCCTCGAAAACCAATAAAACGACACCCATGACGAAAAATTAGAAAATGTTCGCAGCCACCATCTTGGATTTACATTTTAATGTCGTGATCAGCTTTAACACCCCCGAAAACCATGAAATCGACACCAATGACGAAAAATTAAAAAATATTCGCATCCGCCATCTTGGATTTACATTTTAGTGTCACTATCGGCTTTAACACCCTCAAAAACCAATAAAACGACACCCATGACGAAAAATTAGAAAATTTTCGCAGCCGCCATCTTGGATTTACATTTTAAATCCAAGATGACAGCCTCGAAAACCATAAATAGTACCCATTACGAAAAATTTGAAAATATTTGAAGCCGCCATCTTGGATTTACATTTTCAGAAGTTTTCACTATGGGACCAACTCTGAAATCACACTTATGTTTCTTGATTTACGGGTTGATCCCATAGTGAAAGTTGCTCATGAGTAGAACACCCTATGAAAATTTTGTGATAAAAAAGTTACCCTTTCAAAAAATACTTAATTTATCAATTCCGGAATCGCGATATTTTGACGATCGACACAAAAGTGCATTCCTTAATAGCCAAAACCTAAAGTAAATATACATTCGATTCTATTCCCGGAATCCTGGTATTTTTTTTAATTCAAAAGTACAATCCATATTAGCCAACACTTGAACGCAAGTACCTAACTAAAACATTCGATTCCAAAATCAGAACTTAAAAATTATCTTTCCAGAATCCCGGGTTTCTTTTTTTTTTTAAGTGCAATCCATATTAACTAACATCTGAACTTAAGTATATTATACATTCGATTCCATAATCAGAAGTCAAAATTGGCCGATACCGGAATTCTGGGATTTTTTAATCCAAAAGCCCACTCCATACTTAGCCAACACCTCAACTTTAGGTTAATATGCATCCGATTATCCGATCTCTAATCATGACGCACAAAAATCATGAAGGCTTCCAACTCCGTTTCGGTTATCCTTTGTTTTCTACATTAATAGTGTGATCTGTGCATTTATCCATAAAATATATTTCTTTTCCATTCTTCTTTAAATTTCCATGAATACAAATTATATAATTGACCTCGGCGGACGCGTCTTTTTTTATATAAAATTTGTAAATTTAAAAAACCCTAATTATAAGATCAGTAGTCATAGTTGTGTTCTATTTTCTTTTACTTGTAGTTTAATCTTAGTGTTGTATATTTTCATCGGTAGTGGTAAGTTTTTTTTAGCTAGTTTTGTTTGTGAACAATGAAAGACCCGCCTGATCCGGGGGTCTTCGTTCCCCCGGCAGGCAATTTTGTAACTATTGTCCAATGAATCGGGCATGGATACCGATGGGTCGTCTTCGACTCGTCATTTGAAAAGAAGCCGTGTACATTTGTGCAAGAACTGCAATAAACGTCGCCGTACCCGGAAAAACCACGGTTCCGCGTCTTCTAGTTGTGATTGCATGGACTCTACTCTAAAACCTTTTACATCAGAGCCTAAATCTGAAATAATCGTCACTAATGAAATACCTAGTTCTAATAACAAAATGCCCGATATCCCTGCTCTGCCCTCAGTTGTTCAACCACAGATAGGTCGTAAAACATACGGTAAAACGGACAGCGCGCCTTTTGTCATTCATGTTCAAAAAATCATAATTTCACCAGATGATGGAACGACACTGCACCCAATCACATTTGGCAAGTTCTTAAAGCACAACGCCTTCCAAAATATTATCAACGGTAGCGTAAAGAAAATTGGACGCAATAAAATTTCTCTTTCTTTTTCGAACTTTTTGGATGCTAATTCTTTTATTACACATAATAGTCTTGAAACATATAATTACAAAGCTTTTATACCTACTTTTAATGTTACCAGAATGGGTTTAGTGCGTGGTGTTCCTGCGGAATGGTCTCCGGAGGAGGTTATTGATAACATAACAGTACCTATAAGTTGTGGGCCAATTTTAATAGTCAGACGTCTCAATTTTAAAACCACTGTTGATGGTACAACCGTTTGGAAACCATCCCAATCCATAGTTGTTACATTTGATGGGCAGGTTCTACCAAAAAGAATTTTTATGTGCTATAATGCATTCAGGTCGTCGGTCCATCTAGCTGGGGGGCGTCCCACACTACGCTTACCGATACGCGGTCTCCACTCCAGGACCCGTCTGCTCCACCGACCATCGATCCTTCGACAAACATGGCCAGCCCACTGCCACTTCAGTTTGCTTATTCTGCTAGCTATGTCGGTTACTCCGGTTCTTTTCCGGATAACTTCATTCCTGATTTTATCCTTCAAAGAAACTCCGAGCATAGCCCGCTCCATAGCGCGCTGAGCGACCTTGAATTTGTGGACCAGCCCGACTGTAAGTGTCCACGTTTCAGCACCGTATGTCATAACGTAAAACGTATAACGTCGTGTAAAGTGGCTGGGACCGACTGGATGCGGAAGGCGGAGGACAGGGTGTTGTGGCGCAGACTGGGAGAGGCCTATGTCCAGCAGTGGACTGCGATAGGCTGAGTTGATTGATAATGCATTACCTGTAGAT
Organism: Cosmia trapezina; assembly: GCA_905163495.3. Classification (NCBI taxonomy): domain Eukaryota; kingdom Metazoa; phylum Arthropoda; class Insecta; order Lepidoptera; family Noctuidae; genus Cosmia; species Cosmia trapezina. Next base: position 13,041,996 of record LR991030.1, read on the forward strand.
TTATATATATTTCCTACCGTACAGTGTTTTAACTGCTGTCGTTTTGGACACACTAAAATTCAGTGCAGGTCCAAGCCTCGCTGTTATAAATGTGGCCAAGGCCACACTGGGGTAAGTTGTGAAAGAGAACAAGAAAGTGCATCTTGTTGCCTTTGCTCTGGTTTTCACTATGCTAAGAATAAGTCTTGCCCCGAATTTTCTAGGCAAAAATTAATTAAAACATATATGGCACAAAGTTCAGTATCTTATGCTGAAGCGGAAAAATGTTACCCACCAGTAACTTCCAAAAACTTTGCACACACCCCATCAATCTCTTCACCTAACAGAATGCCTGCTTCAAGTAGCTATAAGAAGATTGTATTCCTTAAACCACGGTCCCCTCCCAAATCTGTACAAGGATATAATAAAGAGGCTCACAATGCCATTATAAAAGATTATGACATTCCACAACCATCCAATGGTTGTGCTTTTTCTATTAATCATAATAATGAAAAAAACGACACAAATTTTTCCATAAACGATTTTCTTTCTGCTTTACATAATGTTCTTTCTCAGTTCAACATTTCACCGTCCAACGTTGCCCCGTCTTTCAATGTATCTCAATCCATTCATAATGGACAACACATCCAAAATAATCCAGTGGAACTGCCGCAGTCTAGTAAACAAAAAGAGTGATGTTATATATCTTTTAAACAAATATGAGCCATTTGCCTTTGCCTTAGCAGAGACTTGGCTCAAAACGAATCATATTTTTAAAATTAATGGTTATTTAACCATTAGAGAGGATAGATCTGATGGGTATGGTGGAGTAGCTATACTTATCAAGAATTCTACCCCTTTTTCTATTATTACATTACCTCCTCATAGTGAGGAAATTTCAATTGTAGCTATTAAAGTTCATCACACTTGTCTTGTTTCTATTTACATTCCTCACCCTTCCTCTTCTGTTCTCCAAGAGATGAATAATCTCTTTTCTTTTCTTCCAAAGCCTTTCTTAATATTGGGGGACTTTAACTGCCATCACCAATCATGGGGTTGTTCAAGTACTAATTGTTATGGCGATGAATTACTAGATATAATAGACTTACATAATTTATGCATCTTGAATTCAGGAGCACGTCGCTCAGATCCCACTCAGAACCAAAGCGCAATCGACCTATCTATTTGTTCTCCAAACTTAGCCTCTTCATTAACTTGGCATACTCTAGCCTCTACTTTTACTCTAGCCTTACATGTTCTGCGATTTCGGCGGTATCTCCAGTGCTGGAGCCATAGCGCTTGATGGCGCGCTTCTCCCAGTCTGCTCCGACTTTCGGTATCTCGGTTCACTCGTCCAAAGCGATGGCGAAGTAGATCGGACGGTTAAGCACAGAATTAACGCTGGATGGATGAAATGGCGGCAGGTCACGGGAACAATCTGCGACTCCCGCATTCCCCTTAAACTTAAGGGGAAGATATATAAAACAATGGTTAGACCTGCTGTCTTGTATGGATCAGAATGTTGGGCCACAAAAGGGATGAATGAAAAGCAACTGCATGCAACTGAGATGAGAATGCTAAGAGGAATGTGTGGTGTTACACGAATGGATAGAATAAGAAATGAGTACATAAGAGGAAGTTTGAAAGTGGCACCGGTGACTGAAAAGTTGTGCGGAAACCGGTTGTCATGGTATGGGCATGTGATGCGGAGGAATGAGGAAAATGTGGTGAGGAAAGTTTTGAGTATGAATGTCGATGGCTATAAGAGTAGGGGAAGACCAAAGAAACGATGGATGGACTGTGTGAAAGATGACATGGCTAGAAAGGGTGTGACTACCGAGATGACGACTAATAGAGAAGTATGGAAAAAAAGGACATGTTGCGCCGACCCCAAATAAATTGGGATAAGGGCAGGAGAATGATGATGACTCTAGCCTCTACTTATGGTAGTGATCATTTTCCAATAGTTATTTCTTATCCTCTTTCCAAAACAAATGCTCCATTAAGGAGATCTAACTTAAAACATAAACTACCTAATAGAAATAATAATGACTGGGACAAATTTAGGAACATTGTTGACAGTAAGCTTTGCTCCTTGCCTGTTTGTTTCTGATGGCAATGAAAATAGTTGTGCCAAGCTTTAGCACTCATATTAATCGCAGCGGCAGATGAAGTTTTTCCTGTAAAAAATAACAATATTAGTACAATTCCCTCGCCTCCATGGTGGAATTCCGAGTGCACTAAATTGGTCAAGAAACGTAAAGAGGCTGAATACAATTATAACCTTAATATGTCCAATATTAATTTTGAAATCATCACTAACCTAATTAATGAAACTTGTAAACTTTTTAAGAAGAAAAATTTGAATTTTGGCGTAATTTTTGCTCATCAATTTCTCCAAATACTCACCCTATCACTGTCTGGCGCAATATCCGTAGATTTAGGTCCATTTACAACAACCCTTCTCCTATCCCTGATTCTTTAGCCAGTGAATTTTTAGATAAATTAGCACCGCCTTGGGTCCCGGAAGAGGTTAACCTGTCTCTCGTATCCAAAACTAATATCCAAGACACGACACTAGATCTTCCATTCACTCTCACTGAATTAAAGGGTGTTATTCATAAAACTAAGGATTCTGCACCAGGCATTGATGGCATCCCGTATTCCTTTTTTGCTAATTTAAATGATGACGTCCTTATTTATTATTTAGAGCTTATTAATTCTATCATGAATACAGGAAACATCCCTGTTGAATGGAAACGTCAAATGGTGTTGCCATTCCTTAAACCAAATAAAACCCCATCTGATGCTTCTTCATACCGTCCCATAGTTTTATCATCAATTCTGATGAAATTAGCGGAGCACTTAGTTAAAAATCGTCTAGAATGGTATGTGGAAAGTAACGGTCTTTGGCAGATTCACAATATGGCTTTAGAAAAGGTAAAAGTACAACTGACTGTTTAAGTATTTTAACATCGGATGTTCGATTATCTTTCTCTAATAACCAATCCACCATTGCAGTTTTCCTTGATATTAATGCAGCTTATGATAATGTTGTATTATCAGTTTTACAAAATAAATTAAAAGCCTTGCGGGTTCCATTGATTTTATCGAATTTCATTATTAATATTCTGACTGAACGCTCTGTTAACATGCTAATAGGAGTTCATGAGGTATCTCATCTTGTATGGAGAGGTCTCCCACAGGGTTCTGTGCTCAGTCCCCTTCTATACAATATTTACACTTTTGATCTAGACTCGTCTTTAATTACTAATCATGTTAAGGTTCTTCAATATGCCGATGACTTATTATTATATTCTTCAGGCCAATCTGTTGAACAAGCTAGCTGTGCCATCAATTGTGCTTTGTCTACTTTGGAGTCATGGTTACACCTAAATGGTTTGGATTTATCCACGTTTAAAAGCGCGGCCGTTTTATTCACCCGGAAGAGAAATATTCCCTTGCTAAACCTTTTTTATAAGGATATACCTATACCAGTTATAGATAAATTCAGATATCTAGGTGTAATACTTGATTGTAAATTAAGTAGTGTTCCTCATTGTGATTATATTGTCAACAAATGTGAAAATCACCTAAACATGCTTAGATGCCTCTCTGGTGTTTGGTGAGGTTCACATCCGTTTTCATTGAAACTTATTTACAACGCAATTATCAGAAGCACTCTGGATTATGGATTGTCCGTTTTAGAACCTGGTAGTGTTATGGCTTTTAAAAAACTGGATCGCATTCAGTCTAAAGCATTACGCATTATTTCGGGTGCTATGAAGTCTAGTCCCATTAATGCACTCCAAGTTGAATGCGGGGAAGCTCCTTTGCATCTTAGAAGACAATTCTTGTCTGACAAATATTTGTTCCGGATTCTTCAGTTCTCAACTCATCCTCTCGTTCCTAAACTAGATTCTTTAGTGTCGCAGATTGAATCTTCAGATTACTGGTCCCATAAACGTGCTCCTTGTTTAGTTGTAAGCTATAAAAAAATCCTTTCACTTTCTTCTCCTATTCACCGTTCCAATAAACTTCCCATATTTAACTGCAGTTATGAGAGTTTACAATTCAGCCCCACCATTAAATATAACTGTGTAAGTAGTAAATCAGATCCCGACAGCTTTAATAATTTCCTTGCTGAACACTTAGAGTACCATCATAGATTTACGGCTGCTGCCAAGCGTTCTCCGTCGGATTGTGTTGGGATAGGTACTTACCATTGTCAATACAAAATCGTACAAAAAATAAAACTGCCTCCGGAAACTTCTGTTTTTACTGGGGAATGCTCCGGTGTTTTAAAAGCCATCGAATATACTCGTGTTTATAAGCTCAAAAAAACCATAATTTTTACAGATTCTCAAAGTGCTCTACTAACCATTAATAAATCCCCTTTCGAACACAAATCGCAGTTTCCAATCATTTATTTGATAAGAGAATTTGCGTTCAGAACCATCTCTGAAGAAAACTCTTTGCAATTTGCGTGGATTCCGGCCCATGCTGGAATCCATGGCAATGAAGTGGCTGATTAACTCGCCGGTGATGCGGTGCAGTGTGGGGACTTAGCTCCTTATATAAATTTTAGCAATTACATTATGACGTTGCCAAAGACTTTTCTTCGGGACACCTGGAAGGTAGCTTGGGATATCGGTAGCAAATCCAAGGGCCGTTATTTTTCAGTAATTCAACCCGATATTCCGAAAAACCGTGGTTTGGCAGGGCAAAGTTTGGCAAGATGGAGACCTCAGTTCTAATACGGATGAGACTAGGTCATGTTTGTTCTCCAGCCCATCTTGCTAAGTTTCATATCATCGATGACCCCATGTGAGGGTCTCTCAAAAACTTGAGAGGTGTCAAGGGACACCCGGATGGAACGAAGTTCCTTTCAATTCATCATCATCATCATCATCATCATCATCATCATCATCATCATCATCATCATCATCATCATCATCATCATCATCATCATCATCATCATCATCATCATCATCATCATCATCATCATCATCATCATCATCATCGCGACACCACACTGTTCAATGCGAAATAGAAATGAAAATATCTGGCTTGCTTTCTATAAGAGAGAGAGAGAGACAGACAGAGAAACATGCGCACGCCGCACGGCTTACAATAGCTACCTATAGCAAAAAGTGTCGTGACAACTTTTCGTGAGACTTTTTTCCGTCTAGCCCCCTTTCACAACGCGCGATAAGGAGGAACTTCGTTCCAAAAATGGAAACTCAGACTAAGTTCTTAGAAGAAATATAGACTTCGCTAACTGTGATCGATTTAGACTGTTTTTGTGTTTGATCCATTTCACAAAGTGTTATTTTATGTCATGAAACTGTTTGGGTAGTTTATACTTTGTTTCACAGAGCACAGAGGTTGGTGAAAATTAAAATGGAAGGATTTCTGAATGAAGGGATGTGGAGCACTTCAGGAAAAAAACGCCCCCACAAAAGCACAGTGTCGAATTTAGACAGCTTTGATATTGATGCAATAAGAAACAAAATCGATTAATTTTAGACAGCAGCGCCCAAGAAGCAGGATCCTCCTCCACCACAACAACGCTCCAGCTCGCTCCGCCAGACGGACTATCGAATATTTGTCTATAGAAAGCGTGTAGTTAGTGAGTCATCCTCCTTACAGTCCTTTTTTTTTTTTTTCTGGATGGGATATCGTCAAATGACTTCTCCCGCTCTTTTACTGACTAAAACCCACCCGTGTTCCTTCAGTTGCCTATGCCAGGGCCACGGTATCTGTTTCGAACAACCCGCGACCGGCCCTATTGGACCCCATCATTGCTGACATCTCTTTGAGGCGCGCGTGAAACACAACGCGCCGTCGACCCGGGCCTGGGGGTCTACTCCCTAAGCACGAAGTCCGTAGTTTCGGCCTTCGTTACGGGCGTTTTCTACTCCGTATCACTTACGGACGTATGATTGGTTCGGGGCCCGAACGAAGTATGAATGGCAACACGATACGACAGTTGTCCCTACTGCCGATGTGTTTTAGCCCGTCCGAAAAATTTAACTTTTACACTTGTTTTGAGGGATCGTTAAGTCAGACGGACGGGTAAACGGACGGACGTATGAACGGACGGACTTAGGGAATAGGGCCCCTGGTCCTTACCGGACGGCGAGCTACCCACTACTCGCCGTCCGCAAGCCCGTGCCTACGGTGGCCGGGAATCGGCTCTCGACTACCGCCGCCCAGGGCGTCTCCTGCGGCGACTGAGGGCGTGAGGTTGTCTCTCCCTCACGCGTTCCGCCTCCTCCTTCTCAAGCATTACTACTTCGAGGTGACGGAGGTGACGGCGGGTGCTATAAGAGCTCATAGTCTATCAGCGCAACGTTCAACTTCTGCCCTGCTATAAGCAGGGCAGAAGTTGAACGTTTCCAGTGAGAGAGAGATGGTGCTATATACGACCTATAGCACCGTCATTCTACGCAAAATACGCGCATTGTCGTGGAGTAGTACCAGCCTGTATTACCTATTAAGAGCTCATAGTAAGGCCACAGACCTGGCACCTTGTGACTATTATTTATTTCCAAAAATAAAAGATAAACATAAGTACTGGAATTTGTTTTGTGAAGATGCCGTGGAAGAAATCCCTAAAGAAGAGTGGGCCAACTGCTTCAGCCAATGGTTCCATCGCATGCCACGGTGCACGGTACATAAAAATGAACGGAGACTACTTCGAAAAGCAATAAAAATATTAACAAGCTTCTACATCATTCCGTTTTTTATTTTCTTAAAACTTTCAGTGTGACCCACGTAGGTAAACATTATGCACATACATACTGATAAATAAATCTACACACTCGTTTTCTTTCTCACCTCCATGACATTTAAGGCTCCGTCACACGAAACGGAGCCATTAAACCACTGCATTAAACACAAAAAATAAATTATAATAATTTCAAAAAATTCTCAAGTATCAAAACATTTAACTAAAGTTATAGCCAGTAATACCACATAAAGATTTTTTGAATTTGCCGCCTTTTATCAGGTCGCGCTTTCGTCTGCCAGACTATCAGCGAAGCGAAATAACTGTTTGTTACTGCTTAAACTCATAAATTACGAACAAAAAGAGTTTAACTGTTATTACCCAGTTGTCAAATACGTTAATGTTTTTGTTGGTGCCAAAAACGTTTGTTCGGTTCATATCCGTGAAGAGGCAAAAGTACGATGCCCAAACAGCCTCGATCTCGTATTTATGTTTGTCATCAGTTATAATTTCTCATCAAACCACAAACACTCATTAACTAGTACTTTTTACCTACCGCTACCTTATAACAACCATAGGTTACGGTTACGTTTAACTTTTATAAATAGGCAATTTAAGGCTGCAGTCTTGCAAAATTCACTCGCGGCGAATTATTTGCGCAACTTTGTATTTTTTTTTAAACAAAAGTAATGAAATAAAATGAAATATTATTATAATACGTGAATAACCATTATATAAGTAATAGCTGGTAATTTTTTTTAAGTTCATCTGGGTGGATTATGTTAGGTAAATCAAGCGTTAAATACAGCTCTTTCGAGCCAGCAACGATTCGAGTTATGTTTGTGCACTTGCATTGGGCAATACAAATTTTATTTAGAAAATCTGTTCAGCGCATAATTGTTTCCATATTCTTGTCTTCAAAATGCGCTGATTACTTTTTTCTAATTACCTTTCATTTTCTTAATTCAGATGTCACAATGTCATCGAAATTCTCTGTTTTTAGCTTTTAATAAACGGTTTGTTTCATAATAACAATACATCGTATGCATGTAAAAGTTAGTTAATTTAATGCCAAGAGTTCAATAAAGCAAGTACTAAAAAAAATTGCACCTAAATCACCTTACTCTAACAATAATAATAATCTCAAAAGACCTCCAAAACAGAGTTTACGAACAAGAATTGCGAGTGAAATTTCTTAGTGGGTCGGAGCGTTTTGGAGGTCTTTTGAGATTATTATTATTGTTAGACTAAGGTGATTTAGATGCAATTTTTTTTAGTATTTGCTTTATTGAACTCTTGGCATTAAACCAACCAAATCTTACATGCGTACGATGCTTTGTTATTATGAAACAAACCGTTTATTAAGAGATAAAAACAGAGAATTTCGATGACATTGTGACATCCGAATTAAGAAAATGAAAGATAATTAGAAAAAAGTAATCAGCGCATTTTGAAGACAAGAATATGGAAACAATTATGCGCTGAACAGATTTTCTAAATAAAATTTGTATTGCCCAATGCAAGTGCACAAACATAACTCGAATCGTTGTTGGCGCGAAAGAGCTGTATTTAACGCTTGATTTACCTAACATAATCCACCCAGATGAACCTAAAAAAATAACCAGCTATTACTTATATTATGGTTATTCACGTTCAATAATAATATTTCATGTTATTTCATTACTTTTGTTTAAAAAAAAACACAAAGTTGCGCAAATAATTCGCCGCGAGTGAATTTTGCAAGACTGCAGCCTTAATGGGAGACGTATCGAGCTCTAAGTATTAACAGCCGCACAGGTCGATCCATCAGGTTAAGCTACGCTTGCCGGGGTTGGTCCGTGGATGGGTGACCATCTTTACATACCGAGACTCCTCCGTGCCTCGGAAAGCACGTTAAGCCGTTGGTCCCGGCTGTCATCCGTGGATCTTTGACAGTCGTTATGGGTCGTCAGGAGCCCGAAAGTCTGACAACCAGTCTTACCATGGGGTATCGTATTACCCAGTACTGGGTTGTGGAGGTCAGATAGGCAGTCGCTCCATGTAAAATACTGGTATTCAGCTGCATCCGGTTAGACTGGAAACCGACCCCAACATAGTTGGGAAAGGGCTAGGCAGATTGACGTATGGCTTTTCTATTTAGTATTCACATCAATAGATGGCGGCTGGAAAAACTAATCGAGATTTAACAGAAGACAAGGGTTTTTAAATACTTTTGTTCGTAATTTATGAGTTTAAACAGTAACAAACAGTTATTTCGCTTCGCTGATTTAGGTCCATAAACTATTAAACGAGCAATATTTGTATAATTTGTATAAATCTAAATGGAGCTAATAAATATTTGTAATCGCGTTCTCGAAAACGGCTTTAATTCGATGAAACTTGCAATAATAAATTCGTTTTCTTTGTATTTATAGGCGTATAAATTCACGTAATTTCGCCGCCGCCGTCACTATGCATATGTACTTTTTTACAGTGAGGTTAAAAAAGTTAGTTTAGTGTTTATTTTTCAAATTTTAGAATAAAATAAAACATATTTAATACGTTTTTTATAACTTATAATTCTCATTTGTCTAAAAAAGCTACAAAATTGTGGCGCGTAGACGGTGGCGCCACTCCCGAATATTAGCCTCTTACGTAGAAATGAAACTAAATCAATGCCGAATATTTTTCATATACTGGCAATGGTTTACAAATATTATTTCCAGTGTAGGAAAAATATGGCAGGAATTTTGCCATAGTAAGAAAAAGGCAAACTTATTAAAAATGATTAATTAAAAGTGATTTTATATCGATACTCGGATCGATTGATTGGTACTCGTTTTGCAGACTAACAATTTATATTTTTTTGGTTACCATATGATTATCTAATCGATTACAGACTCAAATAGATGTTTTGTTTCCGTGCTGGCAACATTACGTCAAACAAAATGGCTACGCTTTTTAACTGGTAGATGCAGTTTGAATACTCTTTATTTCGACTTTTTATACGTGTACCTGGCTACAATGTGATGTGCAAAAATATTTCTTTCATATTTAATAATATTGTTAGGTAAAAATAGTTTTTACCGGGCATCTTGTCCACGCCTAGCCGAAACTGGTGATTCCCTTTATGTTACGGTTGGCGTCCAGTCTAGCCGGAATGTTGGATGTAGTTAGCTAAATGCCAGTATTTTACATAGATCTTCTGTTATCGGAGTATCAGATCTACATAGCCCATTTACTTAATAGGTAACACGATAAGTACCTATTTTTTTTTTCTGATTGGTTGTCCTAGACTTTCAGGCGAATACCTATTCATGCTTGAATATTCTTCTATTCTTAGGTTTAAAGACCCACAGTGATAATGATAAAGTTTTGTAACAAAAAGGTCTTTCTATAACTTTTTGTAATCGTTTATTATATCTATGTACAGACGCCAGCTCATCAAGCTATACTAGCAATCTGTTCTACAAATTTAATAGATTTTTATCTTTATCGCTAAAGCATTAGGTTCAAGGTTGATTGGGAAAATTTGACAGTTTCGGGTGGCTTGACCTGCTGGCGTCTGTACATAAATTCTTACACTTACTTATCAATATTTTCTATCTCTATAATTATTTTGTTAAATATAAATATAAGTTATCAACAATCAATAGAAATGTATTCTCTTAAATAATACAGGTATTCAGGTTTATCTTAGAGGTGCCTTCGTAATAAATATATCATGAACCTACAACCACAGTGGTAACTTAATATTAAGTAGGTACCTAATCTATGGGTGTATATGTACTTAATTGGTTTTTGTTTAATACGATTTTTACAGGAGTTCTTATACTCTTTATTATACCTAAAGAAAATGTCTATCTTGTGTATGTAAAAAACATGTGTCTGTTCGTGTGTATTGTGTGTGTAGATGTGGGTGTATCTATGTGATATCTGCATGTAATGTATGTCTATATTGTGTTGAGCTTCTCAAGATCTTCTGCTGGAGTGAATCTTGAACAATTTTGTTTTTTTAAAGAAGGTACATACCTAACTTACTCAACACAGTCAATTCAGATAGGCAAGTATTGTAAAGAAATATTTATTAGTTCATTCATAGCCCATGCATTCTGTTATAGTCATACCTACTACAATCCATTAAATTACAGAGAATTTACAAATATATGTTTTTAAAATATTATTCACGTCATTAGCAATGCTAAAAAATATAATTTTTGACGTCGATTTAAGGCACTGTTAAGACACTTCACATTCCCCTTGTACTATAAACTTACGAGACTGTATAGCCTTTAAGTAGATCGTTTTTTATTTTTGACATTCATCAATAAGTCCTAAATATATTATCTAGGTACAAATAAAAGCATTGAGATTAGACGTTGACGAGATTTTCAAATATTATGCGCTTCAGCAGTCTAGTTGAGTAAGTAGTCGTTTGAAGGCTTATCGTCTGTAGGGAGCCTTCCGGTAACGGCCTCGTTCCTCCTCGTCGCGAACGTCCAAGTAATGACTGAACACCACTGCCCACAGGTAGAGGTACAGACCTGGAAATAGAAAATAAAAGTCATTTTACTCAACTTTCAGAACAAAGACATCATAATAATTTGAAGGCAATCAATGGGGAGAGATGAGAGATACTGCCAATTTGTCCCGCAGTCGCATCGTTATATTTTTTTAGGGTGAGAGCGCGTTTACCTTTTAATATCCTTGAAAACCTTCAACAGATAGACAGCCGACGGTTAGGTACCAGCGATAATGGCGTCATCTATAATTAGCTTTGACTGTTCCTTCCCATTGCGATGAGAATTTTATAAATAGATAGAGATAATAGAGCGATAGAAGATGAAGAAATAAAGCTAAGCTGAAAAGGTGTGATTTAGAGATTCCCAAGTTCGCTACTTACATAAATAGAAGAGCCCGCCTATAAGAATGACTGTGGCGGTGATGACATGGTCTTCCTTGTCGAGATAGTAGGTGATGGAGGTGTGCAGCACGCTGATCAGCAAGCCGATGGCCAACACGATGCCCAGCACCACCCATGGCAGCATTAACCACGACCGCCGCTACACAACAAAACACACTAAATAAGGCTACTAGCGGCGAATTAGATCACTGGCAGAGTGAATAATATAGATGAAGCATCAAACGATTTGTGAATCCGCAATGATTAAGACAACCATGTCCACGGAGCAAAAGACCATGTCCATTATGTGCAAGTAAAACTGACAATCATAAGATCAGGCAAGGTTAACAATTAAGTGCTAGGTAGCACTAGCTGCCTCTTGGTTCTGATTATGGGCAGGGTATTATCATAGGAATGGATTGCGTTAAGCGGTGTTCTTAATTAGAATAGTTAATTAAGATCTGCAGAATCTGTAAGGCAACATCACAATGTTACCTATTAGTCTTAGTCTTAGTCTGCATCTGCATTGATAAGTGGAAAAAGTGCCAGCATGAAGATAAACTTATCGCCCATTGTAACACTAAGGGTCAGCTCACACCGACACGCGACGCGACGTACCTAATGCGGCGCGCACTTTTATACAAAATATAACTTTTATTTACCAATTACGTACACAAAAAGATACACATGTAAATGCTTCTTGCACAGTTTTACAATACACATTAAAATGCGCGAGGTGCATAAAAATGTGTGTCTTTTTTGTTGGTACTTAGTAAATAAAGTTACATTTTGTAAAAAAGTGCGCGCCGCGTCTAGGTGTGAACTGACCCTAAAGGTAGGTAATGAATCACGATGTCTTGCCACGTGATGTTGCAACAGCAACGCGAAGTGTTACGTTGTTGCGACTTATATTTTGAGTAACAAAGCCATTACTGGTGACAGCCTATATATATACACCAACACATTATATTATTATCTCTGAGGAATGTGCAGCTGTTTTTAATTAACTACATGATCGTCGGATTTTTCAACAACTTACCGAATAGGATGTCTGTCGGTAGCATGCAATATCAAAGTTATGTTAGTTCAGTATCAATGAATCGTTCACGCGTGATTTGCGGTCTAGATGGACGTTATGGAAGGTGTTCACTTACTATGAGTACTGCTACCATTAGCAGCGCGCATATCAGTATCGTGAAGCATAAATTAATTGTTAATATTATCCTCGGAACTGGAAAAGAAAAATAAAGAGTACTTATTTTAAATTAAGAAAAATAAAGATCGTTTATGTAATTTGGGTCTTAATGTATTATTCACCATATTATATTGAGAATTCTAATCAAGTAATCTTGAAGACATACACTCTTACAAATAAAACACGGAATAAAGTTATATCAGGGATAACAAAGGAATAACCATGCATTTTTATAGGTTTAAACTTGGAATAACTTTATTCTGTGTTTATTAGTAAGACGTACTATATAGTCAGATTTATTTCCATTTATTCGTTGTGAGCGATGCGATCACTGAAGCGATATAATAAGTAGGTACCTAGGTACTGAGCATAATATGTAATTAAGTAGCTATTGATTGACTGCGAATATACATATAACGTCTGTTCCTGATCTGACTCAGACTAAGTCATACCTATTGGTTAAAAATCTCAATTGAATCTACTGATCTATTGAAAGTTTATTGCATAAATCATGTACAAATCCTGGTACTTACTGTCTAAATCTGAAAGTTTCCTATCAAAGTCATCATCAAAGATGAATGTACTGAATGTGATTCTGTGCCTTTTCACGACCCATACGACGATGATGGTGGCGATGGAGAGTATAATCCCGAGGATCGCTGTGATGAGGGTGCCCGTGCGCGTCGACGCACAACAGCAGCACTTCTGTAACCGCTTCATGATGTCTGGTTCTTATATTATGTCACTTCAAATCCCAATAATTCCTCGACTACCTACGTCTCACCGCCTCATAGCTGCAACAAAAGCAATTAAAATAATTAAGCTTTGATAAGAACATGTTTTGCGACATAAACTTGTGTGTGAATGTCTGTGCTATTACCTACTAAGTAGGTACGTAAGTAAGTAACATATATTTAGTTAAATACTTTGAATAAGTACTTAGTAGATAAACTATTCTAGAATAGATGCATTGTAATGTTATCGTAAGGACTAACGCGCAACGTGACTGCTTGATAGAGAAATTCCCAAATTTAAATACTGAAGAAATGAAGCTGATAAACAGATACCTAGGTACCTATCTGTTTATCAGCTTCATTTCATCAAAAAGTTATTCCATCGTGTAATGTAACGTCTGTTTTGTCCGATTACGTGCGCGTTATTATGGTTTGTTTACTCATTTCATGTTTCATAACATCCATGTGCATTTTAAATAAGCAACGTGAATGTACCTACGCTGCCGACATAGAAGTCGTAGTTTTATCTTTATCGCACTGATTATGTTTTGTAAATGTAGCTAGGTAGCTGGCTAACTACCCACAAGGCGTTGGCGTCCGTCATTGGATGGACCCGTTACTTCCGCGTCGCCATTGACTTTAGTGATTTCTTGCGGGTCTACAATCATGTTTGGGATATCACTTATATTAGATAACAGTCGACTCTATCTCATTGATATTCGAAATGTTGCAACAGCGCGCATAAATTTAAATGTTTAGACACATAAGAATGTACGAAACGTTTTTACGTTTTTATCTCTTATTTATCTAAAAGTTAAGCTTAAACTGTCTGCAATTCTTTGTGAGTAGCATCATCCAGGTATGTCGGGGGATAGTGATGACAGGAATTGAATAATAAAGGTGACACAGTGGCGCTCTCTCCGAGACTAAATAAATAAAGAATAATAGCCTACCTACTGCCTAATAATGAGTTTCAAAATGCTATAACATTTAATATTTATGAAATGAGAAGACAAATATCGATGTCGGCGCCATAAACCAAGTAGAAAGCAGTAAAAACATTGCATCAGTGGCACCGCGGCGACTTCCGTTCGCAAGTCGTCCAGAGTGCGACACCGCTGCCGCTGTTATCGGTTCCTCGGTGTTCGGGGCTATTTCTGATCGCCCCTCGTGGCACTTGACACGTGGCAGCTCATTAACACGGGCAGCACCGTGCCCACGGCCGACTATTATGCAATTTTTTTAATGCATTTGGTAGATGGCAGATGCGACATAATAGACAGATACCTAAACGATAATATCAAGTTTTCCTGCCCAGCTCCAAAGAAGTAGCGTTTCTTTTTTGACAATTTGTAAGTTCTTTATGTAGAGTCGTGGGTTAGGTTTTGGTTAGGTTATACCTAGCGTTGCCGGAGAGTAATATTCCGAAGTATTCCCTTCGGAAGTATTCGGAAGTATTCGTAAGTTTTGAGTAGTATTCGCAAGTATTCCCCGAGCTAAGTACATGTGCGGTCACGCAAGTTTATCTATTAAAGTTTGACTATTCACCTCTAGATGGCGTTAATTAACGCCATCTAGCGGTCAATAGTCAAACTAACATTACGTCGTGTGTGTGTCGTGTGTGTTGTTGTCGTACGAGTATGTTGCGTTCATTCATGACTCCGAGTAATATTCGATTTGAAAACTTCGCAATACTTCCGAATATTTCTTTACATCTACTTTGATAAGTACTTACGTAATAAGTTTTTGTATGCGGTTTAGGTGTGAAAGTGGTAGAGAGGTAAATACATAGGTAGATTACTGAGTTTATAAAATAGTTTAAAGTAAGTATCAAGAAAGAAGTCAAGGTTTGACTTCAAGTGCAAAAACACACCGTTTTCGAGATGTAAAATACAGTACATTTTTTTTTCTTTTGCTTCCTATATCTCGAAAACGGTGTGTCCTATCGCAAAAATAATGAAAATTTGGCCCCCCTTTATAAAACCCATAAACCCCTAAACCTCTACATGTAGGTACCAAAAAAAAACCATAAAGAACACGTTGAAGCTGCCCCCTCCTAGCGCCCCTCCATGTACAAGAGAATCGGCACTAATATCCGCACAAAATAGACATTTTAAACTCAACCATACAAAAATAAAACAATAATTACCGAGTCACTGGTAGATAACTACTTACAGGGAATTATTCCCGCTAGTAGATAACTACTTACGCGGAAATATTCGCGCTAGTACGTAGGCATCGAATAATACTCGTTGATTTTATGAATGAACGGGCTCGAGCTTCCTAAATCACGTGTGCAAGTGAACGCCGGCTCGCTGCTGGCACCGCGCGCCGACCAACTTCGGGTACTTATTGGATTATCTTTTAAATGCGACTATTGACCGCTAGATGGGGGCGCAGTTCTCATTGCAAATTACATATATTATGTCCCGCATTGGTGATAGTGCATTCATTAATACCCACGAATCAATCTTCCACCACTGCAGCAGCAGAAAGCGTCGCATTAACACGCTAGTTAATGCTACGCTTCTGTGGCACCATCTTGCGGATTCTTGCGATAACAATAGAATAGTCGGAGCACTGCATTTTTGTCCTTGAACCCCCACTTGTCCGGCACTGGATTCGCCATAAAAACGTGTACAGGAGCGCTAATACTTCGTTAACTCATGAATGAATGGCTGCGAAGCTCGGTGGTGTGCCACTTTACTATCAAGCCAATGCCAGGCGAGCGCTGGCGTCGCCGAGCGACTAACGAGAGCAGGTGTTCATTTACAATTCTACCATTGCCCGCTAGATGGCGTTAATTCAAGTAACGGCACGGCGTAATATATTCGGCGAGTCGAGTCTCATCAAGCGACCTACGCAAGTACGCATACATTCGTAACTAGGTACCTACTGGCAATAATTTCATTCTTAATAGGTAATAAAAAGTAGGTTACCTACTACATTCTTACTAGTAGTATTCCTTCAAATCGAAGTATTCCTTTGAATATTTCGCAATTATTCCGAATACTTGCGAATACTTGCGAAGTTTTGCAACGCTAGTTATACCCAAGGCAACGCGAAAATGTTTATGCCTTCGATTCTCGAATCGAATCTATTTTGGGAGTGGCGGATAAGAATTTTTAACGAACTGAATTTTGTTTTCCTTACTATCTGAATTAGTGGATTTTAGATTAGTTTGACATTCATTTACCTATGTAAAGTAGCTCTAACCGAGTGTATATTATTATAGTAGGTTACCTAGAGATAGTTTCAATAACTTCAGCGGAGTAATCGAGGCGTTTTGACCGTGCCATAGTAAGTAGATCTCAGCATCGCAGTCAGCATCTCTATCGAAGTTACCACTGCTTCTTTATTAATTTTTTGCATATATTGTAGGTATATCAAATTATGAGTCTTTATAAATAAATAAATAATTTGCTGTTGTTTCCCATAAATCGGGAAAATTCCGTGGAAAACAATTAATGTTCTGTTCATTGCGATATCAATTTTATTTAGGGACTACAATTCCGACACAACATTTTTTTGTTGATACTATCTATTTATTTACATAGATAAAATTAAATACCTATGCCAATACAATATGAGAATGCCTTGGCATTAAGTCCGCCTTTTTTCACTAAAAAAAAGGTACCTACACCTTTTTTTTAGTGCAAAAAGTTTAAATAAATAAAATTATTATGGTATTGATATCATGAAGTCTGGATATAGAAATCCCATGACTGAGCTTCCTGCTGACCGGTTTTAGCTCACTCCAATTTAAATGTCAATAGATAAATGTTTATCTTTTTTATTATATTAAACAGACGTTGAATATCAAAGCGACTGTAACCAATTCCCGAGGGCTTGCATTAAAAATTTCGCAATACTGATCCATTTTGATTGACTACAGTTACGTTGCGGTCCGGAATTAGACGCATTGCCTAACAGGTAGGTACCAAATCAATTGTGGATCACGCTTCGTAGTTCGATTACGTATTTATGAACTCTGTTGGTTGAAACTGTGGCGACGCGACGGGATGTTGCGTTGTTGTGCTCCCTTTTGATTTAGGCAATCAATCAATATTATGTTGTTATTAATAACGCGCGTCCATTCGCTTGTATTGGTACCTATATATGAAGTATTTTTGTTTGTTGGCCCATCGAATCGAAAGCGTTAGCCGACGTTCGCACGGGCGTAAAAAAATCGCGGCGATTTTTTTCGCGCACTGCATTTTCAACGCTCTGCTTAGCGCCGCGCCGGGAGTTGAAAATCCAACAGTGTGTTTTTCGTCACGCTGGGATGCACGCTGTTTTTGTTAGGTCGGATTCTCGAAAATCCAGTGCGCGATATCCGATAGTGCCGAAAATCCTTTCTTTTTTTTTTTTTTTTTTGAGCATGGGAAATCATCAAATAACTTCTCCCGCTCTGGGTGGAGCGGAAGGGCGTGTCAGACTTTTACTGACTAAAACCCACCCGTGTTCCTTCAGTTGGCTATGCCAGGGCCGCGGTATCTTCTTAAAACTACCCGCGACCCCAGCGGCGTGCCGAAAATCCAATTAGCTCTTGGATACCAACTCATGCTTAGGCTAATGCCAGCAGTACTGCTAGGACCGACTTAGTACCTAATGGCTCTTATGAACTTATAATATGTGCCGAAAATCCAACAAATTATAAGTTCATAAGAGCCATTAGGTACTAAGTAGGTCCTAGCAGTACTGCTAGCATTAGCCTATGCATGAGTTGGTATCCAAGAGCTAATGGGTCCCAAAGAAGATAATTATTTTGATGCATTTGCTGCACGCAAAATCAATTTTTACCCACTTAAACTACAATTATTTTTCATGATTATCCTATAAAAAAATCTTTAGTAAATTATGAGGGCCAAAACATGATTGACGCAATTTAGTTTGATACAAAAACAGCAAATTTTCATCTATTTTCGCATTTTTTATGAAAAAAAACTGCTCTATTCGATTGTAAGCCGACGTTCGCACGGGCGTAAAAAAATCACGGCGATTTTTTTTCGCGCACTGCATTTTCAACGCTCTGCTTAGCGCCGGGAGTTGAAAATCCAACAGTGTGTTTTTCGTCGCGCTGGGATGCACTCTGTTTTTGTTAGGTTGGATTCTAGAAGCTCGGCTCAACACCGAGAGTTAAAAATCCAGTGCGCGATAAAATCCCGCGGCGATTTTTTTACGTCCGTGCGAACGTCGGCTAATTGAAACAGTTTCAATTTTCGTCTAGGATTTGGTTTCCGCACTTAGTCCTTCACCTGGCTGGTTCACCATTAAAAACCTATGGGGAATAAGGTTTTATTTTAATGTAACAGAGCATAATAGAGAATTTTAAAAATAAATATTATTTTTATGCTCCGTTTGGCCATTAACCAATGCTCCCGATCCCGTTACGATACCATTTCGCCTTAACAACCATTTGCAGACTGATGTGATGCAAATGTATTATGTCTACGTAACTGTTTTTATAGACCGGATTGAAACGGATTTGCAAATAGTTTGCAATAAGTAGGGTGACGATAACCCTCGCTCCATTATCGTTGGCATTGGCCTGACCCAGTTCGCAGATCGGCCCCATTAGAACAAATGCCTCGCCTATACTGCTATTCCACGGGAGTTACGGGACACACCTAGACATTTTACACTCCATTATCATTAGCAATGTTTGGCTTTGAAAGCTTTTACTGCAAACTTATTCTGGGTCCATTCAGCCGTAGGTTTAGCTCGAATTTTTGGATGTGTAGACTGTAGAAATAGACACGCACATGTGATGGGTAATAATAATTTATACAACGTGTAATGCTAAATGCGCAAAACCTCTTAAGGGGTCATTGTACTCATCATTATGAACAACTTTTACTATGGGACCAAATCTGAAATCGCGAAAAAAAAATCAGCTGTTCAGTACATTTTGACGAATTATGCGAACATAAATGTACTGAACAGCTGATTTTTTTTTCGCGATTTCAGGTTTGGTCCCATAGTAAAAGTTGTTCATAATGATGAGTACAATGACCCCTTAAGAGGTTTTGCGCATTTAACGTTACACGTTGTATGTAAGTGTCGAAGGCATTAAATCAAAGTCCCGAATTCATAACAAGTATTTCTCCAACATATTGTTTACAATGCGACCCAAAACAAACAATTATATAACAATGGGTATCGTAACATGTAATTTAAAAGATGGAATTAAGATGTTCCGGTGATATGAATGTAAATAGAGAATCGTAAGAGTAATAAATCAAAGTGCGCAGTTTCCGTATCGGGCGGTAGGCGGTAAAGTAGTCAGTAGTATATAACTGCAAAGATACTTGTCTTTGTCAGGGGCATTGCGCAGTAAGGAGATCGTAACAGATGTCATGGTATTGCTCTTATCCGTCTATAGCTCAACTTCCTATACTAATTTGGTGGAAGCCACATTCACCACAGAACAATGCAGAGACGAAATGTTTTTTCCGTTCTATATTATACTGTTTTGCTACGACAGTTATGTAGTGCAGAGTGCTGCTCTATCTTTGTTTATATCTATGCTCAAGTAGGATGTAACTACCAGCTAACAGCTTCCTTCTAGTCATGCTTCAGTTCAATTGTTTTAAGAGGCAATTTGCTTATTGTGGTTGAATTTATGAGGCTTATGAAGTAATTTTCAATCAGGTGGTATCCAAGAATCTAATCGGACTTTCGTCGTTAGGCACTGTTGACAGCCTGCCTACACTGTCCCCCCATACCTACCTACCTTACACTGTACTTAATTTGGAAAACTGTAAAAGCCAATTATTTTCAAAAGAGTAACCGTAGAGTTTCTTGCCGGTTTTTCTCCATAGGAAACGACCAATTGGAAGCTTCTGACGTTTCTTATGTGCCCAAGTGGGGTTTCTGAGAAATGCTAGATGAAAATGATTATGACATTTTTATAGACGTAGGATAGGATATATCGACGTATCTATTCACTATTTAAGTATTTAGCAAATCTTTGTTTAACGACGTCTAACGCATGCGTAGTCAACTACGCAATGCGTACTGGCATGTTATGGCTAATGAAAGACTTGAAGATTCCCGCACGCGGCAAGGGATTAATCGGTGCATTCCAGAAATCTCCCGCATTCCGAACTTGTTACGTGCTGTCGATATCGACTATGGACTCATAAAAATTACCCTTATGAGAATTTGTGATGATTCATACAAATCAGAGAATCAGTTTCAATGCAGTTGAGGTACTGGACCCTTCCTTTATGAGATTTAATTCATGTTCACTTAAAAATACTCTCTTGATTCTGTTCTACACATTTGTTTGTTACCCAGTTTCATCCTTCTGAGTCAGTTCAGTCAAAATAGATTTGTTATAGCACAGGTAGTTATAGTAGATTTACTATATCGAAAGTAGAGTTTGGCAAGCGCAATGCGTTCTTGACTATCGGTCATTAAACAAGCGAAGGTCGGTCTTTACAGCAGGGCTTTCTGTGTCATTGTCACCACTACGACCGACCACTTTGACGACGGAAAAGTTTGGAAACGGAAACGTGCTTGCGAGAGAGATTTAAAGATAGAAAGAGAATTACGGAAATTGACAGAAGGAACGAGAATCTTGTACTTACTATTTTGACCAAAGATAATAATAGCTTATACAAAGATGAGACTGACACACCACGTGATTTGACTTGCGCACTAGACGATTTTTGGTCTCTTTAGAGGTATGAGGTAGGAGCGCGGGGGGCGCGGTCAAGTCTCATCTTTCCTGGTGCGTATAATACCCTACGACTAGTGATTCTCTGCTGTGCTGGATGGGTAGCACAGCAGAGCCTTCTTTGTGCACCAGCAACAAAAAAAATTTTAATTGTTCCGTTTGCCAAGAACGATGAATGTGGAACGTGAGATATAATCACAGGTTTTGGATACGGTTTACAATAAGAAACTTACTTTGCATCTTGACTGTACAGTGCGGGGAAGTTGAACTAGAACCAAAATGCAGAGCCAATCCATAATTATATCAATCGTCTCTCCACTATTCCATTGCTTATTTTACGGTCAGTATGCACCGTATAATATACATATCCTACTAAGGGCACGTCTTCCCTACCACTATCGCGCCCCCCTGTCTACTCCTCGATATACAATGGTCTCTGTCATACATGAGGTAAACAGGGGCTAGTGTGAATCTTTAGGTTCATTCGAGTAATCGAGTCTGGGTAAACCACGCTGGGATCGGTGCATTTCATTCATTCATTCATTCATTCACTCATACTTTGCATCTTGACTGTACAGTGTACTGTAACAACTATTAACTAAACCAAACATTAATACCTATACGAGATCCACTTACAGCTGTTCACATGTCCGTATCATCTAATGCTATCACGCTCCCAATTCACTTAATCGATGTTAAGTAACGCAATCAAGAGCCCATTGCAAGCATCTGTATGCAATTGATCCGGGCATTCCACTCGGAGCCCACACTAGCCCCAGATGCGTGCTCCCGATTAAAACGCCCATACACCGCGTAATACCACCGATACTACTGTACTGTTGGACTGATTCTTCAGTAAATCGAGTCTCGTCGACTCCTGTGAATCGAACTTGCATTGCATAATGCCACCGAGTTTTTTTTGGTAACTTACTTACCAAGTAGATAGTAGGTACCTACCTATTTATGATCAACCTTTTCTCATTGTTAATTAATAAATTACTAACCGTCTTACTAATAAACACAGAATAAAGTTATTCCAAGTTTAAAGGTTTCATAGGTTTATATGAAAATGTATGGTTATTCCTTTGTTATTCCTGATATAACTTTATTCCGTGTTTTATTTGTAAGAGGGTGAGTGTTTAAGAATTGAAAATGTCAAATTGGTAAAAAAAAACCTGAACCCATTGCTTACCTATTACCTATTTAGTTTTATTTTTCCTATTACTTCCGCTCAATTATAGTAAGGACATTATCTACTACTAGTACTACTATAGTACAGTCATACATTAGCCAGCCTGTACCTATTCATAATAAATATTAATGCTGTTTAAATAAATACGGTTTTAGAAGGTCAAACGTGTACTAGTCAGTAGAGCAAAGTCAGTGTCATTAACTAATTAACATGGGGCCTTGCCTCTGCGCTGCTCTGCGCACACTAACCTAACCGCGTACCTATCAACACAGTCATATCTAAAGTGACCATTTATTTGTTTACTCAAAACGGGACATTGGTTTATTTATCTCAGATGGCGGATTCATAAAGGGAACTCAATTTTGAGAATACCATTCTAGATTCTCAATGAAAAAACCACATTTTTTAATATGTTTTTTTTTTTCATTTACTTATCAAAATTATTTATTACTTATTAGAAGACTTAGTTACTTAGAAGTTATGGAATATAAACTTTAAGTAATTTTAATATTTGTCAGCAATGATGTTAATAGTACCTACTACCTCATTGTTTGTCAGCAGAACAAGTTTTACTGGTGATGATTTTAAGTAAGAATAAAATTCTTGGCACGTTTTTTTAATATTCACCTTAGTTATCAACATCACCATACTACAGACCATACTTATGGAGCGGAACCTGGTACCTGTATTTTTCAGACGTCCACAATGTAGGTAATGAATAATCTTTCTATTGGTGTATTTGTGCCGGGCAGACATAAAATAATAATTATATTCAATTAAATACAAAAGTTTTCATGGTTAAGGATGTTGGTGTGACAGTGTTTGAACACTTCCATCCAACGACTTTCATAAAACGGGACAATTTTGCGTCCCCAGGTTTTTTCGGGGACACCGGGACGAAGAACCGAAAAACGTGACGTGTGGTCACGTTAGTCATCTACATCATTCATGTTTGTGTTCAGTGCGCACCATTCAAAGAAAAACGTCTTTGACGGCTTTTTATGACGCCCGACATGTTAGAAGATATGAATAACGAAACTATGAATACCGACCCACTTTTTTGTTATCTATGACTTAAACATTACCCAATCTTAAAGTTCGTTGTCTTTATTCAGTGCACGACAGTGGAACAAAACGAACGACAAATACGGAATATTTACTTGAAAGCTTGAGAAATTCGTTTATGTAAGGATAAGAGTAAAGACAACAACAGTGGGCCGTGTCACCCACGAGAAGCGCGGTTTGCCGTTTGCTTCGCTTTGGACAGATACGCTGTACGCGAAGGCCAGTCGGCGCACGCGCTGCCGCAGAAGGTAGCGTGACGTCACCAGGTTCACGTCGAGTGACGCTCACTCATTCGTACAACAATGTATATTGTAAACAATGATTCCTCTTACTTACAAAGAGGTTGGCTTCTTTTATCATGAGTAGGATTTACTTTCTCACAGCAGCTATACAAGGGAATTTTCTGGTTCTCACATGTGGCTTATATAATTATATTATAACAGTGCAGTCTCTACCTGACTACGACGATACCTACGCATAAACAATACTTTCTTCTCCTTGGCTTCATAAGCTATCGGGCTTGTAATAATCGCATGAAGGATAATTGACGATTGATGCAGTGCTTTTGGGCAGCCAACCACAAGAAATGAGACAAGGACGGGTTCGCCCGGCCTCTCGCTCTCCCCTTCCGATATGACCGAAGACATTCTCTGTCTACGGATATGACCGTATACAGTATACAGACTACCTACCTATGTCAATGTCAAGAACAAGGCAATAATATGATCCGAACTACGAAATGCAATTTATTTCCATAGAAGCTTTCCTAAATTAAGAAAATAGGTAGTTTGTAGGTAGGTACCAATGTTCATGCTAAGAAAATAATAATTATATTATTCTTAGTTTAATGTCAACAACTATAAATAGGTAGGTACTACGGTACGGAGTGACTAATAAGGTCCGATACAGTGGTACCCACCCAATGGTGGTACCTACAACAAGCCTACAACACAATGTCAGTGTCAAGCTTGGTTAGTAGATTACGATTCGACGAAGCAGTGAACTCACGCAAAAACTATATATGGTCGTGCACCTCGGCGATTACTGGCGGAGACGGAGACCAAGGTTAACAACTATGGACTACTGATTTAATAAAAAAAACTATAAATATTTTACTGTTAACTCACTTCTGGTTGTTGTCAAGTTATTTTAAAAATGATACAAAGCAACATCACGGGGCGATATAGGTATATATAGTATGATGGCTTTATTTATTTTGTGGTCTTTTGTGCTACGTAAATGTCAACGTGACTTCTTTAGTTCGGTATCCATAAGACGACCCTCAGTTTTACCCACTATTCATTAATTGGTCAAGGTTCAGTTTTAAGTGACGTCATGTTTAGTAGGTAATCATGTTTACCTCGTTTACTCTAGGTACAAGTCAGTCATAACTACTGGCGTCAAAATGTCAGAATATTTGAAATGACCTACACTTTTAAAACACATAAAAGAGATGACCCTGTCGCCTTCCCAATCCCAAGTCACATAGAATCTTAAATCGACATAAATGATGTGGATGACATCACCCAAAACATCAGTGTTGTAGCGATGTGTAATACAATATGCAACAGAAGTGACTCATCAACACAATATTATTATGTGCACTGTTGATTCCACAAACTCCATGGCTGGATGGAAATGATAGGTATTCGTGGGGATAATAACCTTCTTGTATTTCTAGCATCTAGCAACAGTACTTGTACTAATAAGTATTCTGTGGCAACAGTAGCAACTTCTTAGGCTAGATCGCAAATCACGCCCGTGTTAAGCATTAATTAAAGCTTTCATTGACTTTTACTGAATCTAATTTGATGACCAAACTAGGTTACAGTTCATATATGTTAAATTTAGAATGTTAATATGCTCCGTTGTTCCAGATCAATGATAATTATTCAAAACGATTCGTCAGTCAGGAAACAAAGACCGAAGAAGGTTCAACGTTTCAAAATCCTTTTGTATACTTCTGTAGGTGTTAGTTTCGACAGGCAATTGATGTTAATAGGGGCGTTAATTGTAAGAATCATAGCGGATAACGGAGGGAACATACATGGCTACTGTCTGGTTCTCATGTAGCTGTTAAGTAGAAAGTAGGCAAAACGAGGATAAATTACCACAGGCGAGCTCTCAAGGCATGTTAGACGTTAGTACTACCATATGCAGTGACTCCATATATGGGTGGAGTCGGGAACATAGACGTGTTCTCACGTACATCAAGAATGTCACAACCACTCGTACCGTTTTCCATTTGATACTGGTATTGACACAACTGTTTTCTAAAGAAATTGTACGAAAAGGCTTATATGAACCATTTTGCAGACAAAATACAGCCTTAAGGCAGCAGCGATGAAAAGAAAACCTTCAACTCGACCCACATTTTTAGGATAATTTCGCTGTATCTACCTATAGGTCCTACTTCTTAATTACGTCTGGCGTTTTTAAGACCAAAAAAATTATAAAATAAAGTCGCTTTTCGTGGCTGTCTGTGTGTTGCCGCGTTGTTCTTCTAAACCACGCAACAGATTTGGATGCGGTTTTCACTAACAGTTACATAATTTATTCCGGAAGGTTTATAGGCATGTATAATACATTAATATTTAACTTATATATAGTATATAAACCTTCATGTTTTGTCTTGTCGTAAAAACCGTGCGAAGCAGGGCCGGGTCGCTATAGTATTCTTATTTTTTAATATTTATCAAGTTCTATGAATAGATACATAAAGTAGGTAGTTCTGGAACAGTTTTATAAATAAGTTGACGATAAACCAAGTCTTTGGCTTGACGCAACATTATGCGTAAAGATATCTTTACTGTGGCGTAGCTGAGCTATCACTGTGGAATTCCGCTTCGTTAATATCTCTACACATGTTTCCGTTATCATGGTTTTCGTAATAGAAAACTGTAACCTGCTAAACTATGGTTTTATGGTGGTATTTAACTGTCGTTAACGTGAGACAGTAAGCCAACGTTCGCACGGGCGTAAAGAATTCGCGGCGATTTTCTTTCACGCACTGCATTTTCAACGCTCTGCTTAGCGCCGGGAGTTGAAAATCCAACAGTGTGTTTTTCGTCGCGCTGGGATGCACTCTGTTGTTGTTAGGTTGGATTCTCGAAACTCGGCTCAACACCGAGAGTTGAAAGTCCAGTGCCCGATAAAATCCCGTCGCGATTTTTTTACTTCCGTGCGAACGTCGGCTTTCTTTGTATTTAGCTTTGGTTACCTCCGTTACCTCTAACTGTTCTAACGACGCTATACTTTTTGTTTCATCACATTTTTAGGGTTCCGTACCAAAATGGTAAAAGGAAACCCTTATGGTGCGACTCAGTCTGTCTGTCTGTCTGTCACAGCTGGATTCTCAAGAACTACTAATACTATAATCTTGAATTTTGGAACAGTTTTAGATATCATCTACCCAACTATTTTGGAAATACCCAACTATTTTGGAAATAAGAAAGAAATTTATTTTTTTTGCAACAGGGACTGAAAGGGGGTCTTAAAAATTCAAAGTGGTGCTACTAGGGTATGTAGCGTATCATATGAAAGAGCGCTGTTTGCACATTCTCAAACATTTTTTTATTTTTTTAGGACACATACTTTTCTACTTTTGATGAAAAATGTAAAAAAAATACCGACATAAGGGGGGGCGGAGGGCTTATCTCCGAAGCATGCGTACAGAAAAACCTGAAATTATTTTATGTCATAGAAGTTTATGTAAAGATTACAGGAAAAATAAAACGATGTCTCTAAATAGCACACTTTTTCAGAAATCGGAACGGAACCCTCAGTGCGTGAGTCCGACTCGCTCTTGACCGGTTGTTTTTTCTGTGTAACGGTCCCGTTTGATTTTAGCTCTCTTTTGATACTATCGATTTGAGATTAGTGAACCCGACTGTTTGTCCACCACGCCATCGCCATCGCCAGCACCCTAATTGCGTAACACACTCATCATCTGCCTAGCCTTTTCCCAACTATGTTGGGGTTGGCTTCCAGTCTAACCGGATGCAGCTGAATACCAGTATTTTACAAGGAGCGACTGCCTATCAGACCTCCACAACCCAGTAACTGGGTAATACGATACACCTTGGTAAGACTGGTTGTCAGACTTTCGCGCTTCTGACTACCCGTAACGACTGTCAAAGATCCACCAATGACAGCCGGTACCAATGGCTTAACGTGCTTTCCGAGGCACGGAGGAGTCTCGGTATGTAAAGAATCAATCAGAATTTGAATAATTTTAAAGCACATTGCTATTCCATTGCTTCATAATGTTCGAAAACTTCGTCTGCTCGACAACGTAAATAACGCCTTACACTTATGTTGTTGAACTGTCAAAATGAGACTGATTCCAATTGATAGTGTGTCACGCAATTGTCCCGCGGGAACGGAACGTCTACGACAAATGAGATTATTCAGCCACAGTAGGTAAATGTACTGTCGCTACTTCGGTGCCGTCATCTCTTTCTCGTTGACGTCCCATTCCCGGTGGCGTATATTATAGAAATGCTACTTCAGTACGTCCCCTCAGGCGGAGACGAAAACCTAGAGTTAGCGCATTTCCAGGCGTTAAACACACGTAAATGCTAGTATTCAGTAGCATTTACGCGGAATGAGCATTTACTAGCATTTACGTGTGTTTAACGCCTGGAAATGACTCTATCGTCTCCGCCTGAGGGGACGTACAGAAGTAGCATTTCTATATACGCTTCCCGGTGCGGTGGACAAAGTGAGAAGATTATGAATGGATGCGACATTTATTTACGTAGCTACATTGAAACGCTAACAGATGTAAATTTTAAAGAAAATTAACTCTTCTATACTTATAATAAATCTGTAGAGAGGTCAATTCTGTACATGATATATATTTTCAAAATAACTATCAGGGGGTAATTAGTGATCGATACTGATGCCAAAAATGCAATCAGTAAAATTTTTGTCTGTCTGTCTGTCTGTCTGTCTGTCTGTCTGTCTGTCTGTATGTTCCTTATAGAAACAAAAACTACTCGACGGATTTTAACGAAACTTGGTACAATTATTTTTCATACTCCTGGGGAGGTTATAGTATACTTTTCATCACGCTACAATCAATAGGAGCAGAGCAGTGAAGGGAAATGTTGGGAAAACGGGAGAAGTTGCTCCATTTTTCAGCTTCCGTCGCGTGTGCAGCGTTAATGGTTAAAGCTACATAGAAATCATTTATGACGGAAATGTTCTACATGAAATTATCTAAAAAATATCCCAGAACAGCATATGTCTATCTTTTATGGTTGACTCACAATAACACGTGTAACTCCCGATAGCTTAGCAGTTCGGAGCTTTCTGATTATATTTGTTTACTCTTACGTTTATAATACTCTCACTCATCCCTAATTAAAAGAAGTTAATATTATTACCTATTCAATAAAAAAAGAATCATAGTAATCGGTATAGAAACACCAAACTTATACATGAAATACGCTAATAAGCCATCGCGCCGTCGCGCGTGAATACTGAATCATGCCATAAGGATTATTTTTGCGTAACGGTTGCCGCGCTCGACGCGGGTCGTGGCGGTAGGTTATAAAAAGGCGGGAGGTCCGAGCGCGAGCTTTTAGTGTATAGTCTATGGCGAGCTTCATTCAACATTTGGCTGTTGATGCGTTCAGAGCGTTCGACCTTATTGACAGACAATAATTGATATTAACAAACCGTGCTTATCAGCGCGTCTTTAAATAGTTTATTTGAATTTCTTTTGTTGTTATTTTATAAAATAGGTATTAGTTGTTTTGGTAGTGTTTAAATATTTATTAAATTACAAATTACAAATTATTAATAGTTTGCATTTTATTTCTTTTTAGGTGAAGTAGTAGTAGTAGTAGTAGGAGTAGTACGCATAGATTTTTAGATAGGTACCGATAAGTTTTAGATACCGGTAAGTTTTGGCTAATTTATGTTCAATTTTATTTTTGTATTAAGTAGGTAAAAGCGTAGATACTTTTATTAATTATAGTAGTTATAGGTATTTATTTTTAAGTGAAGTAGCTATAGGTAGATAGTATTGCACAGGCGTTTCAGCTTTATTTTCATTTCTTTTATTGTTGTAAGTTGTACATATTTCTGGGTATAATTCTATTAGAATATTTTAGTTTAAATAGGCACTTAGATTTTAAGTGTAAGGTAGCTATAGTTAGGACCTCTAACGTAGGTTATTTTAAGTGTAAGGTAGCTATAGTTAGGACCTCTTTTTTTTTTTTGTTTTTTTTTTTTTTTTTTTTGAGGGTGGGAAATCATCAAATAACTTCTCCCGCTCTGGGTGGAGCGGGAGGGCGTGTCAGACTTTTACTGACTAAAACCCACCCGTGTTCCTTCAGTTGCCTATGCCAGGGCCGCGGTAACCCCTTCGGACAACCCGCGACCCCAGCGGCGTCGGCCCTATTGGGCCCCGTCACTTGCTGACATCTCTTTGAGGCGCGCGTGGAACACAACGCGCCGTCGACTCGGGCCTGGTCCTTACCGGACGGCGAGCTACCCGCTGCTCACCGTCCGCAGGCCCGCGCCTACGGTGGCCGGAAATCGCCCCGCGATTCCCGCCGCCCAGGGCGTCTCCTGCGGCGACTGAGGGCGTGAGGCTGCCTCTCCCTCACGCGTTCCGCCTCCTCCTTCGCTAGCATCACTGCTTCGCAGAAGGAGGTGACGGCCTCCCATGCACTCTCGCTCCGCACCATGGCCTGGACCAGGCTCGGACGCGAGAGATCGCCGCCGCCGATCGCCTCCGTGAGAACACGGCGGTGCTCTGCCCAAGCCGGGCAGACCTCCACTGTATGCTCCACCGTGTCCTCCGGGCGATCCGCA
Source organism: Cosmia trapezina (assembly GCA_905163495.3). NCBI lineage: Eukaryota > Metazoa > Arthropoda > Insecta > Lepidoptera > Noctuidae > Cosmia > Cosmia trapezina. Next base: position 13,072,288 of record LR991030.1, read on the forward strand.
CAATGGAAACACCCGGGCGTTTCCTCCCGCCTTATGCGAAACAGGAACCTCCCGAAACAACCGTGTCCGGTGAGGACCTGCGTCAGGCGGAAGGTGAGGACGCCGTGGCGCCTCTCTAACCACTCCTCAAAGAGGGGACTTATCGCCGCTATTGTGGCGTGCCCAATAGTTAGGACCTCTAACGTAGGTTATTTTGTTAGGTAATTGACAGCCTTTCCGTTACCGTGGATTAAAAATAAAATACACAATGCCACCTAAAAAACGATTATCTTTATCTCGAATTTCGAGTAAAGCTAAGAGAATGAGAATTACGTGTTCTCAAGAATCGGCGGAGGAAAAAGCACATCGGTTAAACTCTATGATAGTTAGTGCCTCAACTTCTCGAGCCAATGAAAGCTCTCCAGAGAGAGAGATGCGATTAGCAGCTGACAGAGCGAGACGAGCTACATCACGGGCGTCTCAAAGCGCTTCTCAATGAGAGCTAAGGCGTACCATTGACCGAGAACAACATGCGTTATCCCGAGAAGCTGAAACTGCTTCACAACGAGAATTACGGCTTACAGCTGACCGCGAACGGCATTTGCGATATTTTTCAACAGTATTGTGGATTGACATATTATATTTCCCTACTAAAATACGAAAGTTAATCTGTCTGTTACATCAAAACCACTGAACCGTGAGGAAGGACATACAACGTGTAACGTTAAATGCGCAAAACCTCTGAAGGGGTCATTGTACTCATTATTATGAACAACTTTTAGTATGGGACCAAACCTGAAATCGCGAAAAAAAAATCAGCTGTTCAGTACATTTTGACGAATTATGCGAACAGAAATGTACTGAACAGCTGATTTTTTTTTCGCGATTTCAGTTTTGGTCCCATAGTAAAAGTTGTTCATAATGATGAGTACGATGACCCCTTAAGAGGTTTTGCGCATTTAACGTTACACGTTGTATAGTACTTTTTTACGAAAAACGACGGAAACGCGGACGAAGTCGCGGGCAAAAGCTAGTATCTAATAAATGAAATGCTAAAAAGCAGGTTATCGTATCATATTGTGTTAATTTAGATGATGTCAATAAGTAGCAGTGTTAACCGACTTCTGTGGCTGACCGTAGCATGTTTACACGGCCTGAAAGGCGCGTTGATAACCGTGTGTAAGTAAAGCTACAAGCTTAAGACACTAGATAGACAGATAATAATACTTTTGCTAAATGTTAGATAAAAACTCAACCACGTTGTCTAAAATTTATTCACAGTCGAACATAAAAAATCGAAGTATTCCACTAATATTTGTTTTTAATTGATTGAAAAGTCTCCAAGTTTGAAACTGCAATGTATTTCGTAGAATCACGATGATCTAGTTGTAATTGTAATATTAGTCAGTCATTTACTTAATTTAGTCCTACCTAGTGTAAATTGTTATAATCTCACTAATATTATAAAGACGAAAGTTTGTGAGTGTGTATGTTTGTTACTTCTTCACGCTCAAACGGCTGGACAGATTTGGATGACATTTGGTATGTACATAGCTTGTACCCTGGATTAACACATAGGCTACTTTTTATCCAATCTACGCGGATGAAACCGCGGGGCGCAGCTAGTAATTATATATAGGTAAGTAAGTAATTTATTAATTGAAAAAATAATACAATAATAACGATTAAAACTTCAGAAATCTACATTCTAATTCATGAACAAGTTTGCGATTGACATTCATCACTAAGCGCGCAAAAATAGAATTTGATCCTTGGACAAATTGTATTACAGGGGACTACTAAGTGACTCTAAATTACGCTGTGGATACGAATGACATCATACTCAAATTCTGTTCTTGTATAGGTATTGGCGAAGTGCTAGTTACACTTTAAATTGAGTCCTACCAATCAGAACATATTCTGAATATGAAGTAGACATGTAACGGAAGCTACATTACTGCTCACTGTTATTTTATTATCTATATCGGCACTGCCTTCATCAAAATCATCACCATCTGCGTTTTCCAAAGCTAGCGTACCTACCTATTTGCAATCTATTGTCGGCTTTACCAGTCGAGAAGTCATAATAAGGTTATGTTAATATTTGTTGAGCGATAGCTTCATTGAAATCGTCTTCCCACACATCATTCTTAATTATTCGGAATGTCGTGTTATAGTACATATATTTATTTATATTGCTGTAAAATCTTAAACAGTGTCCTCACCTAATGTTTCCTTGCAGAATGACTACACAAGGTATACCTAACTTAAATAACTCACAACCTCTTAAGGGGTCATTGTACTCAGCATTATGAACCATTTTTACTATGGGACCAAACCTGAAAACGCGAAAAAAATCACCTGTTTCCTACATTTTGACGAGTTACCTATGCGAAAATAAATGTTTGGTCACATCTTAAAAGTTGTTCATAATGATGAGTACAATGACCCTTTAAGAAGTTGTGCGTTATTTAAATTACACCTTGTATGGGTATGGTGTTTTCTCAATTTTCGATGAAAATGTTCGAATGAAAACTAGAAGGGACATTTATGCTTTGTTTACTTACATTTTACAAAAACATCATTAAGTCTTTTATTTATATTTCCCGATACTTAGACCAAGTTGACGTTAATTCATAAGTTGATTAGTTGCTTCATTGTTATTATCCAGTTCTAATTTTGATAAAAGTATCCGTAATACCTACCTATTTCGGTGAATATTGGTGGTTAGAAATACCGAATAATCATATTATAATTATTAGATTTTCCTTATGAATAATACAAGATATTTTCATAGATTATTAATGACGTATATTCGCGAATCTTTACATAAACATTGGCGGGTGGTGCGTAAAGACTGAATTTTCAAAAATAACTTGCGACTAACACTGTTCAAGGTAAGGACGTAGCGTAACCCAAATATATTCTAAAACAAAATCAAGGCCTTTACCACACACGGCGCAACGATTAAATAAGATATTTATAATCGGAAATAGAAAAACAAAGGTTATTTTAAAACATGATGTCAGTTGAGATAATTACCTTGCATGTGAGGTTCAAACTAATAAAGTAAATCACTGCTTATCACTGTTTACCACTTGTTAATCACTTGGACAATGTAAATGATCATCACCGGGTATCTGTCGTGCTCGTAAGTAGTGAGTTAGTCCGCGGCTGTACGCGATGTGACTGTTCGCTCGCCAGAGATCGTCTGACGGAGTCCCGCACGCTCGCGACTGTCCGCCGGTCCCGCCAGCCGGCTGACGCACGCTGATGATGACAGCGCTAATCATACTGCACCACCCGTTTTCTTGGATTGGATTCAATTAAGTTAACATGAAAAAAATTAGCAGTCATGGGGCAACCGACAGAAGTGAAAACTTAAACGTAAAACTATGCATAGCATGTCGCGGTGACGCGGGGACGCGAACACGTAAGATTTCCCTCTACCACAGACTTGGCCTCTACTAAAAATAGCTCAACGTGCAAGAAGTTTTCATCACTTCAATGTTTATCAGTACTGTGGGAGCCAATGATTAGGTAGGTAACCCGCCGTGCTGGTGAAAATGGAACGGCAATCGGCAATGCAACGACATTAAAACAAATGTCTCTACTTCGAGCAGAATTTAATGAAAAAATCACTGAAATATTGAAGAGTTTAGTGTAAAGTTTTTTATAACACATTTGCTCGTAAAGGGTCTCTTATTTCACCAATTTCAATATCGTAATGTATGTCATTACGTACTTGTGCGTTATTGTAATGTAAAAGGCACGAGTTTCAAGATGCTCCGTCTAAAACGAACGGTACTTTTTTAAATCTTAGCAAAGAGTTTTTATATCAGAAAAGTGGTCAACATTTTATGAATAAAATTAACTTTGGGAGATAAAATATAAAAAATAGACATTTAATTCTTTAATTTAATTAATTTTGACAATAAATTACAATTTATCTGTAACAAAAACAAAATAATATTAATTTACTTTATTAGTAATACTGGCTGTTTTTTGCCTTTGCCTTAAAAAAAAAGCAGTGATGCGCGCGCATCACTAATTTGTGAACAAGTAAAAATTATTCCGCGCACTTTTTCTTTTCGCTGTATTTATTTTTATTTGAAAATGTCGTCAAGTACTGATGAATTTATTAATTCGACACTGCCAGAAGTCTCAGAGGCAGCGGAATAGGCTACTCTAAGCCTCTTACCCGAAAAATCGACCGATAGATGAAAACAAGCAAAGATGCAAATTCATTTTCAGAAAGTGTGTTTTTAACGATTTATTCGTTTAAGAAAGTCCGAGTTTTATTTATTTCCTCGCAAATATGTTATAAAACGTCGTATGACATACGTGCGCTTTGATAATTACAGCCTCTGCTTTCTTGTAGCCCTCGCCTACGGCTCGGGCTAGCAATATCGCCTCGGTTGTAATTTTCAACTTACCACACTTATATCATAATGTACTATTATAACACATTTTCTCGTAAAGGGTCTCTTATTTCACCAATTTCAATATCGTAATGTATGTCATTACGTACTTGTGCGTTATTGTAATGTAAAAGGCACGAGTTTCAAGATGCTCCGTCTAAAACGAACGGTACTTTTTTAAATCTTAGCAAAGAGTTTTTATATCAGAAAAGTGGTCAACATTTTATGAATAAAATTAACTTTGGGAGATAAAATATAAAAAATAGACATTTAATTCTTTAATTTAATTAATTTTGACAATAAATTACAATTTATCTGTAACAAAAACAAAATAATATTAATTTACTTTATTAGTAATACTGGCTGTTTTTTGCCTTTGCCTTAAAAAAAAAGCACTGATGCGCGCGCATCACTAATTTGTGAACAAGTAAAAATTATTCCGCGCACTTTTTCTTTTCGCTGTATTGTTTTTATTTGAAAATGTCGTCAAGTATTGATGAATTTATTAATTCGACACTGCCAGAAGTCTCAGAGGCAGCGGAATAGGCTACTCTAAGCCTCTTACCCGAAAAATCGACCGATAGATGAAAACAAGCAAAGATGCAAATTCATTTTCAGAAAGTGTGTTTTTAACGATTTATTCGTTTAAGAAAGTCCGAGTTTTATTTATTTCCTCGAAAATATGTTATAAAACGTCGTATGACATGCGTGCGCTTTAATAATTACAGCCTCTGCTTTCTTGTAGCCCTCGCCTACGGCTCGGGCTAGCAATATCGCCTCGGCTGTAATTTTCAACTTACCGCACTTATATCATAATGTACTATTATAAGGTTGGTGTTTGGCTGAAACAAATATTTAGAATGTAGGAATCACAAAACTTATAAAAAAGTGAAATGACAACAAATAAACTTCACTCATCTGACCATCTGACAAGACAAAATGTTGTACAAAATAAAGTTATTAAAGTAAATAAAATCAATAACAAATCAGTATTTTACAGAAAATGTCTTTCGACATTTACATAGCTTAGCAACAATATCTTCAGTTTAATGAAAATGATAAATATACTATCGTACGTGGGCATGAACATGCAGTCCGAAATTTGTTTATGGTGCCTGCTGGGGCTCGTGCGAACCATCTTCGACGCCACGCTCTTCAAAGTAAACGCCAATCTAAAGCAGGTGCCGTGCCGCCGACGACAGATTCATTATCCTATCAGAATATAAGTATTTAAGTAGATGCAGAGCCGCCTACTGTTGACACACATGTGTGTGTGTAGGAGTATGTCTAAGTTGTGAGATTATACTCGTACTTTATGGTACCAGGTATCTATAAGAATGTATACAAGAACATAAATATAAATACTACAGAACTGTGTGAATATGAACAGTGAATCTTGGATTATAGCGGGATATCTTCTCATGTTCAGGTATAATTTTCATAGTATTAGTAGTAGTATTTCTAGCGACCGCAAGGGTAGCCCGATCGCAAATTTTAAAACCCGCTGGGCTAATATGGATACTGCCTGAAAATTTCATCAAAATCGCTCCAGCCGTTTTGGAATACCTAGTCCATAGGGAATATACATAGATACATACATGTACCGACATCGATTTTCATATAGTACTAGCTTTTGCCCGCGGCTTCGCACGCGTGGATTTCGGAACGTATCCCACGAGAACAAAAATCCTTCCTTATTTCTTGTCTACATTATAAAGGGAATTGCTATGCAAAATTTCAGCTTTATAGGTCCAAGGGTTTGGGCTGGGCGTTGATGAGTCAATTAGGACTTTTCTTTTCATTATATTGAGATAGCTTCTGCCCCCGACTTTGTTCACGTGAAATTTCTTGTGCCCCCGACCCACCCCTTGCATCGCATTGCCTGCCCGCGCTTTTTCTTCGTTTTCATTTAGCGTTCTTTCTGACTTTTTTCTTTTTGCTCGGCATCTAACGGTCCTAGAGTGATGTTAAATATATGCCTAGCCTTCTTTAACAATTGGGCTTATCAAATGCAAAAATAATTATTAAAGCCCGACTGGCAGTTCCAGAGATTAGCGCGTTCAAACAAACAAAAAAAGTTCAGCTCCGATGCACGACTGGAGTTTATTCCTGTTTTTGTGCCGTTCCGAGTTTCCGACTTTCTATTTTTCGGTTATTTCTGTCGAGCTGGGTTGCTTCAATGACTCAGTGCTATACGAATAGCAACTTTAAGGTCTAAAGACACTCGTCCTCCTCTCACTCTCACCCCCCTCTTTCCACCCATAACCCCTCTCTCCCTTAGCATCCCTTTCACTGCCCCCCTCTCACACCTTCACCCTCCCCAACACCTCTCCCTCTCACCCCCCTCACCACATCCCCTTCCCGCTAACCTCCCCCTCCCCCTCTCACACCTTCTCACATACCCTTCACCGCTTCCCTTTCCCCTCTACCCTCACCAACTCCTCCCTTCCCCCTCTTTCCTTATCCACACCCTACCCCTCACTACACCCTCCTCCCTAACTACACCCTCCCTCCATCATCCTCCCCTCTGCCTCCTCACCACCCCTCCCCACCCTCTCCCTCTCACCAAACCCTGCCCTTCCCCCTTTACCTCCTCACCACCCCGTCCCTTCCCCCTTTCCCTCCTCACCACATCTCCCGTTCCCTCCTCCCCCTCTACCCTTCCCTCTGGGGAAAAACTATTCATGACAAACTTTATTACTTGCTTAGGCAAGTATTTGTGCCGAGTTTCAAGTTAATTAACCAAATGAATAAGATTTTTCATATTAACTATATTCCCTTTTTTCACCCCCCCCCGGGGTGGAATTTTAAAAAATCGTTCGGGATATTTCCGTAACTTCACTGAAAGATTATTTACAGCAATTTTCGAGTTAATCAAGCCCCGCAGTAAAACCTGCCCTGTACAGTTGACAACCCCTTATCACACCCTTAGGGGTAGATTTTCGAAAAACCCTGATACACGGTATTCTTTATTTTTGGTCTTAAGTATAAATACTGAGTTTCAAGTTAATCGGACCGCGCGTTAAAATTCCTCCATACAAACTTTGACACCCCCCCATCCCTCCTGAGGGGGTACTTTAGGAAAACTAAAAATGAAAATCTTTATAATTTATGTAGATAAATATTCATGCTAAGTTTCAAGTCTAATAACTCAAGGAATAAGATTTTTCATACAAACTTCCATCCCTTATTTTAACCCTTTAGGGATGAAATTTCCAAAAATCCTTCCTTAGTGGATGCCTACACTCTATAAGGTATCTATGTGCAAAATTTCAAGTCTCTAGGTTCAGCGGTTTGGGCTGTGCGTTGATATATCAGTCAGTCAGTCAGTCAGTCAGTCAGTCAATCAATCAGTCAGTCAGGACTTTGAATTTTATATATATAGATAATGTAGGTATAAATATGAGAGATTACTAAGTTATCCATACCAGAATATGATTTAATTTTAAAAATCTATCATCAGCTAATAATTTAAGTATTTTCTTTTTCCTGTGGATCAATTGTATTTGTGACTAAGTAACTTCAAAGACCTGTGTAGCGCAAGCAAAAACAAGAAGCAAAGGCAATAGGTCATCTTTTGGTGATTATAAAGTAATGCTCTTTCAATGGGTTCATCTGTTACATCTCAGAATTACTGATTTAAACCAAATGGTAGGAAGTCATATAGTACGTAGATCTCTGTTGTGGTTTAAAATTAAATAAGAAGAACAAAGTAAAAATGGGTTGTTGCACAAATTGTGCGTCAGAGTTCGGGGATATAAAATGACTTCATGGATAGATCAAAGAGGCATAAAACTTCTTTGTTAATTATATGAAATCCTGATGATAACTGTGTGTAAACTCACTGAAGTGACTGAACGGCATTGCTTAAGCTGTTAATTAATTTATCAGTATTTAACAAGTATTATCCAATGTAATACGTAATCGCTTACCCACAGGATGTCACATTTTCCTCAATCGACAAACAGCTGATGAGTATTGTCGATGTTTTCATTCCATTCCAATATGACGTAGGTACTATGACATAGGGCAATGCCACACGGGCGTTGCCATGCGTTGCGTATAAGGGTTCCGTTTTTTCCTTTTGAGGTACTTAGGGAACTTAAAAAGTACAATAGTATATAGGTACCTATAGAGGCGAGTTGCTATACCATCGCCAGTATATTAATAGCCCTTTCTCTGTCAGTTTTGATGACCTGCGTGAGATTATATAATAAGCAGATTTTCCGTATTCCCCTCAGAGAGAGATCGGGAAGAATAATATTATGATGGAGTAAAGTTTACTTAAACAACGTGTAACGTTAAATGCGCAAAACCTCTTAAGGGGTCATTGTACTCATCATTATGAACAACTTTTACTATGAGACCAAACCGAAATCGCGAAAAAAAAATCAGCTGTTCAGTACATTTTGACGAATTATGCGTTATCGCGATTTCGCGGTTTGGTCCCATGGTAAAAGTTGTTCATAATGATGAGTACAATGACCCCTTAAGAGGTTTTGCGCATTTAACGTTACACGTTGTATAGGTATGTTGGTCTTCAAATCCCACAGGTACCTTGTCAATGTTTTACAAACTCACGAGCGATATCCAAGAGCTATGGAATTATTACGAATTTTTGATACATAATAAATACTTACTCTTCAGCTCCCCAATCTACATGCTTAGCGATCTTTAAAGTAGGTACCTACAGTATCCAAACTACACACTGTATCTATCGAATATAATTTCAAAGTCCTTTCATTACCTGTTGTTAGGTGTGGCAGATGAACATGCCCGCCGAGCTGTCGAAGCCGGTGCAACGCGCGCTGCGCACCATGGTGTCGGGCGTCATGCTGGTACAGTGCTTCACCGTCTACGTGTACCTCGCAGCTTACATAGTCCTTCTCTATCCTGTGTTCCTGGTACGTCATCATTATCATGCTCCGTCCCAAGGATGCAACTAGACTGCGGTCGATCGACGATATACACGATAATATTTTGAGACATAGGTAATATTAAAATAGCTATGTGATTTGGTGACATATTTTGGGGCGACGCGACGGTTGGCGTCGAGTGACCATAATCTGGTTGCACCCTTACCTATACCTACCCATTTATTCGGAGTCCAAGCAGCGTGTCATTTACCTACTTCAATACATTTCAATCAGTCGTCAGTCACGGTATTCACTCTGTTTGTTATAGCCATTTTTATCTCTGTCACAATCTATCTGTCGAAGCCAATTAGCTTTAAAATTAGCCGTTCAGGTAACAGCCTAGCCTTTGGAAGCCGCCGAAACGCTAGCTTCGCTCGCTCGGATCGCGCGCGGTTGGTCACAGTTCTAACCTAACCTAACCCATTTGATCGGGGTGCCCTGGCTTAGTTACAATTAATGTTGATTTAAATACCTTTTTACATATTTTATACAACAACATGAATATTTACTGTGTAAAGTAGTACTTATATTATTTTTATTTATTGTAAATGTGAAGACTACGTGGATCATTGTTTTTTATTTATTTTATTTTATCCTTTTCTCAGTTTTAGTCATAGTCTGGCAGTTTGAGTAATTTATGCGGCCTAACCAAATGTCTTTTCTTTGGTATTGTTCGTCGAATCGTTAAGCTCCTTATGTTTTGAGTTGAGCTGCACGATTACTGACAAATGCGTGCACTGACTGGACAGGTCTTCCTCAAAAGTCCATTTCAGACAGCAATCCACATGGTCTTCACATGATCTGACCAAGATTATGTCTGGACTTTAAAAGAGACTGTGACCTCTGAGTTTGTTTCGGCGTTTCTTCTCAAAGTAGTCAAATATATAAGGAAACGTCGACCTCATCTAGTTTTAAAAAATATGATTGACGTGTAAAAGTGTTTGTACAAACCTACTTACAGAAAATAAATCATTTATCATTTAGTTACTGCGACCAATTCGGCTAGCGCGTGGTTGGTCACAGTTCCAATGTAACCTATAATAAAATTGATTATCTTAATTACAGGCCGCTATGCGCTAGTTGAACGGCGCCGTTTAGGCTTGTAACTCAAAGGCTAATTAAGCTAGTTGGCTGCGACCTATTCATCGTCAAACTGGCAAATAAAAGAATAGTTTGGGTAAAGACAAGGAAAATATTGCGTTCGCCTTTAAGCTCGAGCATCTATTCTATTCTAAGGTTTTAAACGCGATTCCATTTAATTCTATTTAATACACGCAGTCATTTTACAACTGATATACATTTTCAGAGCGGTGTACACATGTATAACTTTGCAATAGTATATCTAGCACAGTAGAATAACAAAATTCGCTACGTCCTGGTTTATTTATTTATTTTTTGAAAAATGTATTAGAAAATCATGATTAGCCTAATTGTAATGCTATTTCAAATCTTTGTTTGAGTGCATTGAACTGTCTGCATTCTATCTAATTCTTCATAAACTAGATATCCAATTCAGTGCAATATTCAAATAATACAATATGAAAAGTTTAGCTAGATACATTACAATAATCTTCAAAGTCCATAATTATTATTGCATTGGTTCAAGACTATAAATCTATGATTCATGGTCTGCAAACAGGGTTTCATGTTTTTACCCATTTACAGTAATTAAAGTAATGGAAAGAAACCTCGCAGATGTTTCATGATCAGTCATGAACTCATGATACTTAGGTGTACTTACACTGTGTATTTATGTAGGTACTTCGGTAAATCAGTCTTGCAACTTATACTTACTGAAACAACCTTTAACCAAGGCTTTGGTCTACACGTCACATTCCACACTGGAAAATAGGCCCGTTGAAGAGCTCAATAAAAAGTCCTCTTCTCATACAGAAATAACATGTTACGTCTATAATCGCCGAAGGAATAAGCAGAGGTGTGCCTATAGTAACACTCACATTTCACCAGGTATGTTTAAGTCCTATGTAATAGAGAGTGAGCCTATTGTCATCAATCGGACACAAATCCAGACTCTTGGCAGCTACACAGAAATTCCTGCTGGAAAAACCCAATAACACTTTGCCCGACCTGGGTATCGAACCCAGGACCTCATGCTCAGGAGTAGCGCTTGCGACCACTAGACCAACGAGGCAGTCCAGAAATCTAAGTACGAGTATGACCACTGCACTAACTCGTGAGCAAGCGTGTAGCGAATTTAGGCCCCGACCATGTCTTGTCTAACCACAAGTTATTGCTGTTTAATTTCAACAAAGAGCCTGCTGACATAATGCTTTTGTAGAACCCAAGTTGTAACTATAGTTGGTGACAAATGAGGCGGCATATAGCGGTCACTGACCTATATCTATTTTCAGATTCAAAACAAAAACAAAAACAAATTCAGTTCACAGTTCAGTTAGAAAAATCACGCTCTAAAAAGTATGAAACAAGAAAATATTCTCAACTGAAATTAGAAAAAGACAGACAAATTAAAAATCCGGAGTCACACGTTATAATCTGTTCGATTTATGCTTACCTATTTTACATGACGTATGACTCCGGATTTTTAATTTGTCTGTCTTTTTCTAATTTCAGATGAGAATATTTTCTTGTTTCATACTTTTTAGAGCGTGGTTTTTCAGCAGTCTGGTTTTAGTTTTTAAACTTAAGTACCTACTTTTTGTTTGCAGTTAAAAATAAAAAAAACACACTAGGTCTAAGACATGTATGGCTCAAAATGCTCTAAAAAGTGTCTACTATCACCCCCTTAAGGCTATGCACCCAGCTTCCAAACACCCTGTAACGTATAACGTATGTGTTGAAGGAGGAGCGGCCTGCGTTGGTGTTGCCGTGGCTCCTGCTGGCTGCTGTGAGGAAGCTGCTGTGTGAGCTGACGAGCCTGGCCCTCGGCCTCGGCACGTGCCTGCTGCTTGGCCCCGCCAGGCCGCCCTGCATCAAGTTCGTCGTAGTCAAGTTCGCGAAAATCATGCCTGCTTTCTACATGTGGATGCTTGTCTTCAGGTGATTTCAATTCCCTTATGAAATTGGAGTAGTCAGTTACTTTCAGATTTGAAATATCGTAGGTAATAATTCAAATTCAAACCATTTAAAAAGAAAACTAAAGTTATAATATTTTCTTTACTGCTATCAATACTTATAAAAGGATGATAAGGATTCATCAATTAATTCCTCAAGGTTTGTCTGACAGCTACTATCACGCTCTTAAAGTGGCGACGGCATTCAAAACGTTTCCGGCTGTCCTGCCCCCCAACGACAATGACTATGGACTGGAGCTAGCCGTCCGGAGGAGGCGCACCAAGTCTCTGTTAGGGGAAGAGCAGCTCCGCAAAAAACTGGTCGAAAACTTGTAAATATAATGTTATCTTACCGTAGTACTTATAGTTAATTCACTATTCTACCATCGGTACTTTAATCCAACTTATGTATTGCACTACGCTACGCTTGCCGCGGTCAGTTCGTGGATGGGTGACCATCCATCAAGTATCGAGATATCTCCGTGCCTCGGAAAGCCCGTTAAGCCCTTGGTCCCGGCTGTGTTTGTACATCTTTACGGAGGGTATTACACTATATTATATTATCTAGGATCACAGATCTATGTCGAGTCATAATTTGACAATGTAATAGTTAGGGAGGCGAGGTAGCTAAATGGCGTAATTCAACGGCGCCGTCGAGACCTATCAAAATCGAAAGATAAAATAATTTCGAAAAGAAAAGCTCGTATGGTAAAAACCATTTTAGCGGTGGGTTTGGCGTGTACGGGTTTTCAAAAATGTTAAAAAAAACAGTTACTTGGGCATTCTCGAGCGCGTCAGATATTCATACTACGTATGCCCCAAGTGCCTCTGATAACAACGGTATACTAATCTGCCGGTTTGCGTGGTGGGGGTAGGCATATACAGTAGTCAAAAATGCAAAAAAAAAAAATTTACTCGAGCGCGTCAGATTTTCGGAAGGGGTGTTAAGTAGGCCCCAAGGAAGCTCCCTTTAAAAAAACTGACGATTTCGGCGTGACGATAAGTTACGATGAATTTTTGAAAATGCAAAAAAAAAAAGTTTTTTTGAAATACTCGAGCGCGTCAGATTTTCATAGGGGAGGTTTATCTCGGTATCCTGAAAGCATATTTTCTTAATCTGACAAAAATGTTGGTGGGTTCTCTTAATCTGACCGAAAAAGGTTTTTTGGTTTCTTTTTTTCCTTTCTTTCCTTGATAAAACGGGGAATTTAAGAATGACAATAAAGCGATAGATACAACCAACGTAAATGTAGATGAAATGTAGTACGAATTGTATTATTTATTGTATAAAAAAATGAAATTATATAAAAATTGTATTATAATTGTATTGTTATGTATGGCCTTTACATTTTTGCTCAATACAATTCATCTTCTTCTTCTTCACTGGAACTTTCATATTGTGGCTCCTCATCCACAATTCTTTCCTGCTGAGTGCCTGCAACATCCGTAACAATTATTTCTATTCAGTAATTTTGTTGAGAGAATATTATAGAAGTACAAAAATTTACCTGAATTAAGCGTCTCGTCATTGCTGTCCTCAGTTTCATTCTCGTTGCCCAGAATATCCGGCGATACAACATTATCATACGCATCGGGCAATTGATTCCCGATAAACCACGTGAACTCGAATTTATTATTATTTTCATTCCACCCATGATCGGTTGGTGCAAGGTCAGTGATGTCAGATTCGTAAGCATTCCTCCACAAATTGGCGATGTACCGAGTTCTGAGGCAATGTTGGTATAGCTCTGACTGGCATGAAAATTGTCGAGAAGCTTTAGAAAAAAAAAAAAATTGAGATATAATAAAAGTCACATAATTTAATCATCGTTATTTCATATCAATTTTTTTTAACACCCTCAGTTTTCGAGATATACTCAAAAAACCGGGAGTTTGAGTTTTTATGATGCTCCAAGTCAAAAAGTTTTAACTTTGGACAAAAATGTAAAGAGACCTTTTTTGTGTAAAATAAAATTACCTTTTTTGTTTATTTATACTTTTTTTTTGTAAAATGTATCGTTCGCGACTTATATGCCGCAACGCGTTTTTCGGAAGACGAAATGGCTCCTCCACACTTCGGGTCATGCGGAAACCGGCAGATTTTGTATTTTTAGTAAGTTTTAGATTATATTCTTCAAAATAAAAAATAAAAAAATCGCGCTCGAGAATGCCGGATTAACGTTTTTTTTTTACAAGTTCGCGACCCTATAACTCGGCGGCGTCAAGGACTTATCGTCAGATTAGTTAAATTTAGTCTTAAAACACTAAAATCAACCCCCAATATCTTAATCTGACGCGCTCGAGTATTTCAGACTATCGATTTTTTTTTACTAATCTGATCGTCTATCCTAGGCGCGCGTCACTACATATAGAGCTAAATACTTTACAAGGTTGTTCTATTAGGTCTAAGGTATCTCTCATATCTTAAACTGCCACGCTCGAGTATTACCGAAATTCCCTTACTCGCCTCCCTAACTATAATGTCAATAATCAAAATTTAATGATCAAAATCAATCATCAATGTAATCATTTCGTTTTTGATCCAAGATTTTTGACATTTGTTGTTAGATGGGATCATAGAAACAGCACCCTAATTGCGTAACACACTATCGATCGGAATTTGAATCATTTCGAAACAAAATGCTAATCCATTGCTTCATATCATATGTTTGAAAAATTTGTCTGCTCGACAACGTAAATGACGTGATGAATGTTCTTGAACTGTCGAAATGAAACCAACTCCGATTGATAATGTGTTACACAATTAGGGTGGCCGGTCTTGAATATTATATTTTTTATTTAAGTACCAAGTCCCAAAATACACATCATTGTATACTTACCTATGAAATTATCACATTTATTTTCATAATTTCCTGATACAAAATCAGTCCATAAAATGATGTGATTTTGCCTTTTCAGTTTTGCTACTGCCATATTCTAAATTGTAAGGCAATTAATATTGTGACGGTTTGTAAGGTCTCACAGTACATGTGTAAAGGAAAAAGTCTGAAAATCGTTAATTTGTAGTTTTATCACACATTTTTTTTTAATAATAACATAATACAACGCCAGTATCACCATGATTTGTTACCTACATTCTTTGCAAATAAATGAATTCTGATTCCACACACTGCTGAAGCAATAGTACACACAATCGACTCGTCTTCCATTGCAACCATATATGACAAAAAATAGGACCAAAGAACTATGATAATGTAATACACATATTTAGGATAAGATACTGGATCCTATGTATGATCCTAGATATATTATAGTGTAATACCCACAGATCTATTTTCTATTCTATTCTACCCACAGATCTGTGGTAATACCTCCCAAACAGTAGTTACGGGTAGTCAGAAGCCCAAAAGGCTGACAACCAGTCTGACCAAGGAGTATCGTGCTACCCATTTACTGGGTTGTGGAGGTCAGATAGGCAGTCTCTCCATGTAAAATACTGGTTTCAAATTCAGCTGCATCCGGATAGACTACAAGCCGACTCCAACATATTTGGGAAAAGGCTAGACAGATTGAGTTCCACAAGCGGGTTTTTATCTGAAAAGTCTACTGGAATTATGTATAATTGCTATAGGTTGACACGCTGTTGCAGCGGGAATGTTTAAACATTCCCGCTGCTGGGCAAAGGCCTCTCTCCCTGCGTTATGTTATCTTTAGTAAATTTATAAAATCCCAAGTGTCCTTTTTAATTTGTATATAGCATACAATCGATTCATCTTACTTTACAGTTACGGAGAAAGGACTCCAAGTGCTACCGATAAAACATATTTGCGCCCGGTTTTACAAACTTCATCGAGAATAGTAATTTCTACTGATTCAAGCATTGAAGACGAAGGCCCAGAAGCAGATGTTATGAAACCGTCAACAACAGGATGGTCGGATATTGGTGTTCACGCATACGAAGATTGGTTCGGAAGCGAAGTTATGATGCCTCGTGATACTGACCGCATTTTAGAACAAATTGTTTTGATGTTGTTACGAATAAGTGCTTATTTGAAAAAAGAAGGGAAAGAATCTATTACAGCTTCTCATATATTAAACTCAGGAATACCTGCGTCGCGGCCTCAGCAGCACAATATTGATTGCGCTGCAATGAATGGAGACGACACTGATACACCTCCACATATAGGTAGCAGCAAAGGAAATATAGCTTCATACCTACGTGAATATCCTCAAATATTTATGAAGAAACAAGGCACCGGCCTTTCTCAAACTGAAATTACATTTGCGACTTTAAAAACTGGTCAGAGTCATGTTGAAACTGATGAATTCACCACAAGTAAAAATAAAGTAAAGCAGAACTGGCCTAGTAGTACATCTTATGAAGAAATCTCATTAGTTGGGGTTGAAAGAGTACCCAGCAAGCAGACAATTACAATATCAAATAGTAACACTACACCGGAGGACAAAACTGTTAAACTAACATTGCCTCCGGAATTGCAGACAAAACGAACGAACAACGAAGCAGAAGGAAAAAAAATAAAATCAAAACTAAAAAAACAACGCGCTTCAGAGTCTGAAAAGTATGCCAGTGAAGTTATTAACAATATACTGGATGATCTGCAAGAGAGTAATACTTCTGCAGGTGATTACAAAAAAGCATCTGCAGAGAGTAAAGATTCATTAGAAGCCTCAGATGAAACAATTTTACTAGAAAATAATAACCGGGAATCTACGCATAGTCAAATTTTCAATGTAGGCTACAGTAAAAAATTTTCTTATGATAGTAAAATCTGGAAAACAGGTACTAGCAGTGAAAAACCGAAAGTTGACGATAGTAAAGGTTTCACATATACTCAGATATCGAATGATAATGAAATTAAAGAACCTACAGGTGTTAAAATTTCTAAAGAAGATAGTAACTCGAATTTACATAATACTATTCAAGAAATGATCAGTGATCTTTTAAATTTAAGTAATAATAAAGAGTTTTCACAAAAAAATACAAAAGAGACAGAATTAACTGAAGGTCAAATCTCTAAAGACGACAAAAATAAAGCATTACCGGTTCGTATACTATCAAATCATAGTAACATTACAGACTCTCTGGGTGTAAAAGTATCAAATCAAGACTCTTCAGATACTAAAATCTTGCATGAAGTCAAAAATAAAGACTCTACTGATGATAAAATACCATACGAAGTGGACAGTAAAGTAAATACTGTCCACTGCCACTGCGGAAAATACAAGTAACAAATCAAAAGAAAAAACGTGAAGCAAACCTACACTGGACAATTTAACAAACAAGCCTGTAGGGGTGTCTACATAAACATGACAGAAAGAAAACAACCACGTTAAATTGTATGTATTTTATTAAGTTACGTATGTATTCATAAATAAAATGATAAAAGGTACCCATGACTTAAGAGTCATCCTGATTTTCACTTAGGTTCCTAATTTCTGGTTGACACGTACTATTGTGTACAGCTGCCACTGGATCTAAATACATTACTCGGTAATTAAATTCATTAGGATCAATCAAATTGAATTGATACATTGGTAATCTGTTTGTTATTACCCATGCCATTTGTGGTACTTCATGATCCATTCGTAAATCATTGGGAAAGATCATTGTATTATTGTTTTGAGCGACAACTACTAGATTCCGGTTTGTGTATGGTTTGCATGTGTCCCAACATCCGATACTGTCTCGCGAAATGAGGTTAAAGAACATAACACCGTTGCGGTCGACGGCTGCGGCGGAGACCTGTCCGTCCGCACCGCGACTGTCGCCGAGCAGCGAGAACTCGCCTACGGAGTCGCTCACGCGCGTCGGGTCGCGGATTACAGACGTACTCACTACGAACTCCAGTGAACTTGACATGGAGTGATAGTACAGTGGTCGATCACCTTGGTGATACTTGCCCAAGGACATGCCGAACAGACCGTCAGACCACTGATAATTCAGTCCATGTAAAGTGTAGTTTGATAACAATGGCTCGGGATAGAAGCTGTAGTGACTGAATCGCCAAAAAGCGGCATCTTCATGTCTAAAGACAATTAGTCCGAAACGCCACGCATCTGCGATGTACACGTGCAGGTCTCTGCACCGCACGTCCCTAGAGTCCACCACGAGGTTAGTGATCAGTGAATTCTGAAGAACAAACTCGCTCGGAATTGGATAACGCCCCAATACTGTATCAGTACTGAGATTTATAGCAAACAACGTTGGTGGGCAAAGTTGACGTGGCGTTTCAAAGGCTTCCACTTGGCCGGAGTCGAGCACCCACATAACGCCACAGTGGTCTATGCTCATGCGGAATACTGAAGTGAAGCCAGTGCAGTTAACTGTTGAAAAAAAAAAAGTAAATTACACACTTTTTTTTTGATAATAAAAAGAAATGTACCTCGATGAGTTAGACATGCCTGCATTATGCCAGTCCCAGTTAGGAAAAGGTTCTAAGGGCGGTGATTGTGTCGGCGCACCGATGGGTACAGTTGATAGCGTGGCTGGGGTCCCCGTCTTCCACCGTGGCGTGCTGATAAATACGCGGTCTTTCCAGCGCTCCACTCCAAGAGGTATTACGTTTGTTGCATTGAATTGCCTGAAGGAGAGTAAAATTGTAATTATACTCCTTTTCACTGTGTAAATCGCAATATCTCACAAATATTACCCATTATTGATAGCTTCCTGGCGGTCTTCGGTCGTGGGATATGCGTAATCGATCTGTTTCCATCTGTACAAAGTGCCTAGCGGTTTTCTGCTTGCAATTTGTATATATCCAAAGCTTGTAGTCACGATGCTCGTCAGTATTACAGATAACAATATCTGAAAGACAAGTAGAGAAACTTACAAGTTTTATACCAATAATTCGCTAGTTAACATTATGGGATAAATTCTTTTCAACTACGGAACCCTTCATTGTGCGTGGTCTGACACGCACCTGGACAGTTTTTTTTTATAGATGAAACATTCTTCATTCTTCTTCACATGTTTCATGATAATTAAATGAACGTAAAGTTTAATGGAAGTACCTATATTAACCGAAGACATAGGCTACGGGGACAATAATTTTCGTGTAAAGTAACGGGTGATTCATTTGGAGTTACTTTTTCCAAAACTAAAAAAAATATGAATAAAACAAATTTATCGGATAATCTTTATTATAATACAAAAGAACCATTCCTTACATTTACTTTTTAAAGATTATTTCTTTCAAATGTTGTCCGTAACTGCGATTAAGGTGGTCCATTCTGGAGTTCCAGTTTTCGATGACCCGACCGAGCATTTCCAGTGGTATTTGGCGAATAACGCGAGTAATGTTGGCTTCCAGTTGATCAATCGTACGCGGCTTATCCATATAAACTTTGGACTTTACATAACCCCACAGAAAAAAGTCTAAGGGTGTGATATCACAGGATCTAGGCGGCCAACTGACTGGTCCGAAACGCGAAATTAACTGTTCACCAAATTTTTCTCGCAACAAAGCCATGGTTTCACGTGCTGTGTGGCAAGTGGCGCCGTCTTGTTGGTACCAAAAGTGCTGCAGATCACGGGCTTCAATTTCAGGAAACAAATAGTCCGTTATCATGGTACGATAACGGTCACCATTGACAGTGACGGACCACCTTAATCGCAGTTACGGACAACATTTGAAAGAAATAATCTTTAAAAAGTAAATGTAAGGAATGGTTCTTTTGTATTATAATAAAGATTACCCGATAAATTTGTTTTATTCATATTTTTTTTTAGTTTTGGAAAAAGTAACTCCGAATGAATCACCCATTATAATAAAGTATAATATGCAAAAATTGCAAAAAAAATAAAGCTACGACATGTATTTAATTCTTAATGCAATCATCAACGTTAAATAATACGTTAACTAATTCATACGTATGTGTTATAATTATAATCCTATAATATAAACACATAACGGATACAACACTCAGGTTGGCAATAAATAAATTTTGTAGGTTGCTAGACCTCTCGCCAAAATCTTGATAGGTAAGTATTTCTAGATTATGTATAATTATATTCTGCGAGTATGTAGGTTCCCAATAGACAAACGTCCTCGTCATTCTAAAGAAGTGTCGCAAAACCCCAAAGAAGCAATGCAATTAGTATTTTTTTTATTATGTAATAACATCTCAGTTTTTGTATCTATTTTACATAATCTGTACCTATAAATACTTATGTAGGTACCATCATGTCTATACCTAATCAATGATTTGAATAACACAGGGGTCAAACGCCTAAAGTCCTCATCGACCTATTTGATATTCAGCTATACTATGAATGTCTGATTGTTCGAACAGGATTATCACTTACATAATGAATAATTCCAAACACCGCATTATGTGCAATAGACTTCTGCGATATTTATTACTTTTTAATTTATTTATGATAGGTATCCCGTTGCGTGCATTACTACACTGAAATCCTAATAAGGTTCCTATTCTAGTATTTTGTTTGACGTAAATATGTTTTTATCGTTTTTTTATGCCGCCATGTGTAGGTAGGTACATAGAATGTAACATTGACTGAGAGGTTAACTTAGTAGGGTTGCTTAATTAAGTGTGACCGTCGAGGACAACGGCTTAAGTAACTAACCAGTTTGTATCAAAATATGCTCGTTATTTGTCGCGTAAGTTATAAAGTCCGAGGATATTAGCTTTTTCATTGTTGATAATAGAACCTGTATCTTTTTAATATTTTATCCGGTGTACTTTAAAAAAACCGGCCAAGTGCGTGTCGGACCACGCACATGAAGGGTTCCGTCGTTGGGATGAATTTATCCCACGAACAAACTTAAAATTGTAATTGAAATACATGTTCTCCCATACATGCCAACTATAAATGTAAGTTTGTACTCACAATATTGAGAGATTTACCATGATATTTTGAGATCACAGACTTCTTGTAGGTTTTCCTGTAATCTACAGGTAAAGAACTATTTTCTGTATTTTTTTCAAAATTTTAGGCTCAGCAGTTTCGGAGATAAGGGGGGGGGAATGGTAAATTTTCGTCTATTTTCTTAAATATCTTTAAAACAATTTATTTTAAAATTATAAAAAAAATATATTTGAGACTCTCTTATTAAGCCCTTTTATTTGATATGCCACACGGTACAGTTTGCAAAACTTTTTTTTTATTTACTTATTTGCACCCCAAAAGTGACCCCCGTATTCAACATTCATTTATTTACTTTACCCATACGTGTTTGGGTCACAGAAATCTATATGTGTACCAAATTTCAACTTAATCAGTCCATTAGATTCGGAGCAAATTGGCTGTGACAGACGGACAGACAGACAGACAGACAGACACACGAGTGATCCTATAAGGGTTCCGCTTTTTCCTTTTGAGGTACGGAACCCTAACAACTTTGTACTTATATAAGTTTGAAGAAGCCTTAATTAGGGTTACGTACCGAAATGGTAAAAAGGAATCCTTATGGTGCGACTCAGTCTGTCTGTCTGTCCGTCTGTCACAGCTGGATATCGCAAGAACTAACTAACTTGAAATTTGGAACAGTTTTAGATGACGTTTGCCCAACTATTTTGCAAATAAGAAAGATTTTTTTTTTTCAACGGACTGAAAGGGGGTCTTAAAAATTCGAAGTGGGGTTACTAGGGCATTTGGGGTATCATATTATTATGAAAGAGCGCTGATTGCACATTTTCAAAAATTTTTTTCGTCTTTTAGGCCGCATAGTTTTTGACTTTTGATGAAAAATGTATGTAATGTGTGTCCCCCCCAAAATCTGAAATTATCCTATGTGATAGAAGTTTGTTAGTTTGTTTGTTTGTTTGTTATAAGGTGCAGCGCAGACGACAGACTTTTTGTGCGATCGAGTCTGTGGCGCACAAAATGTATTAATAATAATTAATATTTCAGGCGTAGTATGCGTTATAATTATATAAATATGAATATATATATATTTGTATGCTGGCGTTTGTATAATATTCATATATAACGATACGATGCCTGAAAAATTAATTATTATTAATACATTTTGTGCGCCACAGACTCGATCGCACAAAAAGTCTGTCGTCTGCGCTGCACCTTATAACAAACAAACAAACAAACTAACAAACTTCTACAAAATATACGGTTCTGTATAGTTTATTATCTGTGGCTTAACCGAACTTTGCCCGCGCGCCACCGAAGAAGATGGCGCCACTCACTGTCTTTCGAAAAGTGCGACGGTTCACGTTACCGCGCGTGGCTACTAGCAATAAATTTAGAAATCCTCAAGAATTTCCGTGTTTGTGGTTCTTAAAACATTATGTGAAGGTGGAACTGGTGCTGTGCATAATAAGAGCTGTGTCCCGGGACAGGAGCAGGACAATCCAGAGCCGGTGAGTTCATTTTGTTAAGCCACCATTTTTTATTGTAAAATTGTTAGAACAGGGGCTATCGAAGCCAACATTTTGATCAATCGAGCCAGGATTTACCGGTTACGAAATCAATCCAACTACATATATATTTATTTACATGTATTTCAATATAAATATCAATTTCACTTCGCATTTTGTGTAAGCACGCACGCGGCAGCTACCTACTCACACACACACACTACGTAGGGAAATTCATTTATATCTCTGTTATTATCGAACGCACAGGTTTAAAACATATTCTAAACTGATTTCTATTCACATTGAGTCCTGATCCAACGTTTATTTCAATTACAAGAGCGTTAGTAAAAGTTTTCATTTTGCAAAATTATTTACGAGTAATTTATCGACGCCGGCCGGCCGCCATCATTAGTAGGAATAGTAGGTAGGTACTTATTACATTGTGAGCGATAACGTAGTTTTGTTGCAAGATGCCAAACATCAAATTGGATGACGAGTATTATG
Source organism: Cosmia trapezina (assembly GCA_905163495.3). Classification (NCBI taxonomy): domain Eukaryota; kingdom Metazoa; phylum Arthropoda; class Insecta; order Lepidoptera; family Noctuidae; genus Cosmia; species Cosmia trapezina. The sequence goes on from LR991030.1 coordinate 13,095,457, forward strand.
CGTTGGCGCAGCCACATATTACAACGAAAGAAATGTGTTTTACGAGATTACAGGCCTTATACGATGTTTCCAAAAAAGTTGCTGACAAACCTGAGTTTGCCAGTGAATTTCGGGCGCGTTATCAAGACGTACCGCAATGGCGCGAAAAGTTCGAAAACAGTGTCAGTGCTATAACAGTTATAAAGAAGCAATTATATCCCGAATATGTGCCGTCTTATAAAGAACTTGACAGCTTTGATACTATGTACTATCATGTTAGCGCTATTTATAGCAGTCTATATAGTACAGATGATAAGTCGGAGAAGTTAAATAAAACGGTTAAAGTTGAAGATAACTATGTAAAGCATAGGTTACCTAAATTAGAACTATTTCCGTTTGACAGTAAGCTTGAAAACTGGCCTACATTTCGCGATACATTTCTCAGTTTAATACATAATAATAGTCAAATTGCTAACATTGAAAAGTTTTATTATTTACTCTCGGCTGTAAGCGGGTCTGCGTTGACTATCGTGAAGTCTATGCCAGTCACATCAGACAATTATAAGATTGTATGGTCTGCGTTAGAAAAACGATATGATAATAAGCGTGCATTAGCAACTAATTACCTTGATAAATTATTCAATTTTAAACCATTATTAAACGAATCTGTCTCGGGACTTAACGAATTCTTACAGACATATCAAGAAAACGTTAGGGCCCTACAGATGTTAAAGGTCAATGACCTTGCAGGTTTTATGTTATTTTACATCGCTTTGCGTAATTTGGATCCCATAACGAGGCGTGAATTGGAAAAGGCGTTGGGACATACAGATATACCTATTTATGAGGAATTGATAATTTTTGTGGAAAAATACGTGCGTGTTCTTGAAATGTCGGAATATACTGCTGATTCTACGAAAGACAGTCAACCCTCTACTTCAAAGTCAAAAAAGACGCAGCGACTGACCTTGTCATCAGCTGTTAGTACAAGTACAGACCAAACTGTTAAGTCAATGAAGTCCAGTGAGTGTTTGTATTGTAAAAAGATGCATTCTATTTATCGATGCACCGACTATATCGACCTGACACCGGCACAGCGTCTCGATAAAATTAAACAATTAAAGTTGTGTGAAAATTGTTTACGCGAACATTCGGTCGACGACTGTCCGTCTAAGGTACGATGTACGGTCTGCAAAAAAAAGCATCATCATACACTGCACATAGATTCTGTTGCAAATTCGAATCCTAGTGCAGTAACATTGACGTGCTCAGCTAATTTGACAGTTTTGCTCGGCACCGCTATTGTACACGTCGCAGATTGTTGGGGCCAGTACCACACCGTACGTGCTTTAATTGATAGCGGAGCCATGACGAGCTACATAACTCAAGACTGTGCAAAACGCTTAAACCTGGCACGTCGACAATGTAATTTTGAGCCTATCGGGTTAGGTGGGAATTTAGTTAAGGAGTTCGGGGTGACCACCTGTAAGGTCAAACCGCGACACCTACCTGGTCCTATACTGCCAACCGATGCGGTCATTGTTTCTAAAATAGTTGGTTGTTTGCCCACAGTGCCATTGCCTGATAAAGTAATAACCGAGTTTCAACATCTGAAGTTAGCAGACCCAGAATTCTATAGACCTGCGCCGATCGACATGTTGATAGCAGGTGATCTGTTTCCGTACATATTCGACAGTCAAAAGATTCTTCCACGAGATCACGGTTTACCTGTTGCGATGAGCTCAATATTCGGATATGTCCTAGTAGGTCAAACTGAACTTGGTTCCTGTACCGCGTCAACCGCTACCAGTACTACTCGCGATCAGTCATTCTGTGCATTTTCTGTGAATCTGGAGCAAGTAATGCAGTCTTTTTGGGAAATAGAAGATGTACCGTCTAGTGTGCCGCCGCGTAACCCAGACGAGGAGCGAGCAGAGCATTTGTTTGCCAAAGAGCATAGGCGCGATGATACGGGTAGGTATGTTGTTAAGTATCCATTTCGGCAATGTGTAGAACTCGGTGATTCAAGTCAGATGGCTACTCGTCGCCTTCTTAACTTAGAGTCAAAATTAGAACGAGACCCTGTGCTCAAAACTGAATATCATAAATTTATGCGCGAATATGAAGATCTCGGCCATATGACGTGTCTTAGTGATGTCCAGAACGTGGAGTCAAAATATACTATCCCGCATTTTTGCATTATTAAGCCGACGAGTACCACTACGTCGCATCGTGTGGTATTTGATGCGTCAGGTAAAACAACAAATAATATGTCACTCAACTCAATCGTGTTACCTGGGCCCAAGCTTCAAGCTGATATCAACCAGCTTTTAATAAATTTTCGACTACATGAAATTTGTCTGTCTGCTGATATATGTAAAATGTATCGGCAGATACTGGTCGACCCTAGTCAACGACCGTATCAACATATTTTATGGCGTTACTCCCTGGATCAGCCAGTTCAAATATTCTCTTTGAACACCCTTACATATGGTATAGCGAGCTGCCCTTATTTGGCTATTAAAGTCTTACATACTTTGGCGGATAACGAAATTACTAACTTTCCTAAGGCTGCTCCACTGCTAAAAACTGCATTTTTTATGGACGATTTTCTATGGTCTGTAACTACTGTAGACGAAGCTGTAACTCTGCAAAAAGAATTAATGAAACTATTAAAGTCAGGTGGTTTTATACTCCGCAAATGGTCCAGTAATTGCACACAGGTCTTAGACAGTTTAGATGAGGATCATCGTGAAACGCCAGTCACGTTTGATGATGAAAAGAATTTAGCTATTAAAGTGCTGGGACTTCAGTGGTTACCCACTTTTGATGCGTTTTCGTTTACCATTTCTCCGCCAAACCCTGTCATTTCAAAGAGAACAGTGTTGTCACAAATTGGTCGTCAGTTCGATCCGCTTGGTTTCGTGGCGCCATGCACATTTTATGCCAAATGTCTAATGCAGGAGCTTTGGGCTCGCCAGCTTGACTGGGACCAAAGTCTACCATCAGAGCTTGCGTCAAAATGGCAGTCATACGTTGATGAACTTCCATTGTTGTCAGATATACGGCATAGCCGTCATGTAAAAGTGACCTCTCCTTCTTTTTGTCAACTTATAGGTTTTTGTGATGCCTCAACACTCGGCTATGCGGCAGTTGTATATCTGAGAACAAAAAGCCTTGCAGGTGAAGTTAAGGCCAGTCTACTCATCGCAAAATCCAAAGTGGCTCCTCTAAAGACCGTCACCATTCCGCGATTAGAGCTCATGGCAGCCCACTTGCTCGCAAAGCTGATACAATACCTTCAAACTATATTGCGTGACCGGCTCAACATTGATGAGACATTGCTATTCACGGATTCGTCGGTGGTGCTAGCCTGGCTAAATACGCCTAGCTACACACTCAAAACATTTGTATCCAATAGGGTTTCTAAAATCAACGACTGTGTCCCTAGTGAATGCTGGTACCATGTGAGCGGTGTGTCAAATCCAGCTGATATATGTTCTCGCGGCGCTTTACCTTCGGTCTTGTTAGCAACGACAGAATGGTTCACTGGCCCAGACTGGCTCAAACAAGACCAGACTCAGTGGCCGATTAAGACCATGGACGAGTTTCGTGACTGCAATCCTCCCGATCTCAAGTGTTCCAAGACAGCTCTTGTATCCACTGAGTCTGATTCATCCAGTTTTCTTTATAATTTAACTGAGAAATATTCTAGTTTTAGCAAATTGCTCAACGTCGTAGCTCGATGCTATCAATTCATACGTAACTGTAGACTGCCTGCTTACGAACGCAGATCCCTCACTGTGTCGGATATAAGAAACGCGCATGACGTATTAGTGAAAACCGTTCAAAATCATCATTTTTCTAATGACATCATGTCACTAGCAAAAGATGGTAGCGGTAGTCAATCATTGCGGAAACTCAACCCTTTCATAGACTCCAACTGTTTCCTCAGGGTGGGGGGTAGACTTTCCCAATCAGATCTAACGTATGAAAAGAAACATCCGCTATTACTCCCTAAAAAGTCTCATTTTACAGAAATCTTAATCGATCACTATCACAAAATTTATCTGCACGTGGGCCCGCGCACACTTCAAAGTTTGATAATACAAAAATATTGGATCATTTCAGCACGATGTGCGATTCGATCCCGCACTAGGAAATGTATTTCTTGTTTTAGGGTGTCTCCTACAAATCGACAGCCCCTAATGGGTGAACTACCTAAGTACCGTTCTCAAGATATTCATGTGTTTCACACTGTTGGTGTGGACATAGGCGGACCTTTTCCTACTAAAGAATCAACTCGTAGAAATGCCCATATTTCAAAATCTTATCTTTGCGTATTTGTGTGCTGCGCGACACGGGCTGTTCATTTAGAGGTCTTGTCATCTTTAAGCACAGAGTGTTTTTTAGCGTGTTTCGACCGATTCACGGCGAGGAGAGGTCTGTGTCATTCTGTCGTATCTGACAATGGTACCAATTTTGTGTCTGCTGGTAAACAGTTAACTGAAATAACCAAATTTTTAAATTCGGAATCGAATAATATAAATAATGGCTTCGTATCTCGCGGAGTAAAATGGCGACTTAACCCACCAGCCGGCAGTAATTTCGGTGGACTTTATGAGGCTGTTATAAAATCAGCAAAATTACATTTAAAACGCACCATTGGGACTAGAGCTTTATCATTTGAAGAACTGGGAACACTGTTTGCTCGTGTTGAAGCTGTACTAAACTCAAGGCCTTTGTGTGCTTTATCTGACGATCCGAGTGAGTTTCAAGTTTTAACGCCTGGTCATTTCCTCATAGGTAGGGAGCTACTGTCAGTACCAGAATCTGATCTCACGGACGTATCTGGGTATAGACTGAGCCGATGGCAGGCTGTCCAACAGCTATCGCAGCAATTTTGGAAACATTGGAGGCAGGATTACTTACACACCTTGCAACAAAGGCAGAAATGGCATCACACTTGTCAAAACCTGAATATCGGTGACCTAGTGCTTGTTAATTCGGATGCGCCACCCCTTAAGTGGGCGCTAGGAAGAATCTCTAAACTCCATACTGGCCCGGACGGTGTTGTTCGCGTAGTTCATGTCAAGACTGCAAACGGTCACGAGTTAACACGTCCCGTTTCTAAAGTCAGCCCTTTGCCTCTCGATCAGGACTCATAATGATCTAGTTATCGTTCCAAACTAGTTTTAAGTAACAATATTATTAATTTAAGTTTATTTTCATTCTATTATAATACAGTCCACTCTCTCTAGCATTTTAATTCATAATTATCTACAAGTACATTAATTACCTCACACCACATCAAAATACACAACACATGCATACATGCATTTTCTGCCACATTTTGGTATCGTAACTGGGAAATCCTTGCGGATTTCGGTGGGGGGAAATGTATAGTTTATTATCTGTGGCTTAACCGAACTTTGCCCGCGCGCCACCGAAGAAGATGGCGCCACTCACTGTCTTTCGAAAAGTGCGACGGTTCACGTTAATAAACTATACCGGAACTACAAGGGCATAGACCTGGAGGCTTTGCAGCGTGATGCCGGCGATCTTGACTGGACCCCTCTGGTTGAGTATGATGACATCGACGATAAGGTGAACTGTTTTAACGCAACCGTTCTCAGTTTATATGACCAGCATGCCCCTATCCGACGTGTCAAAGTCCGTCATAACCCTGCACCATGGATAACGCTACAAATTAAAGAGCTTATGGCTCGCAGGGATAAAGCTAAGAGCAGATATAAGCGCAGACCTTCAGAGCTGAATCTCTCTTATTACAAATCCCTACGTAATCGCTGCAGTCGTCTGTGTCAAGATGCTAAGAGACGCTATTTCCACGAACAACTCAATAACCGCAGTTCTTCCGATGTTTGGAAATTTCTCAAATCTGTAGGCATAGGCAAGGCACCTACCAACCAGTGTAAGGATGTGAACCTCAATGATCTCAATAAACATTTCTCTCTCCTTCCCTTTTCTCTTGATCCGTCTGTCAAAGCTGCGACATTAGAGAGTCTTGCTAGTGTACCGTTACCTCAATGTTCTCACTTTAAGTTTAGCGATGTTACTGAGGAAGACGTTAAGAAATCTATACTTGCAATTACTTCTTCAGCAGTCGGTAATGATAAGTTGTGCTCAAGAATGATAACCCTTATCCTTTCCTCGTTACTTCCTGTTCTAACTCACATCTTCAACCACTCATTTTCCTCTTGCTCATTTCCGTCAGTTTGGAAACAGGCTCACATAATACCTTTACCTAAAACTAATAATCCTACTTTATTAACCCACTTTAGACCTATTTCTATTCTTCCATTTCTCTCTAAAGTTTTTGAGCACTTAGTTCATAGACAATTATCATTTTTCTTAGCGTCAAACTCGATAATATCCCCTTTTCAATCCGGTTTTCGCTCGGGTCACAGTACTGTAACCGCACTTTTAAAAGTAACTGACGACATCCGCTGGGCAATGGAGAATAAGTCGCTCACTGTTCTTGTATTGCTTGACTTTAGTAGCGCTTTCAACTCGGTGGATTTCGACATTCTGCTTGGTATCCTCAAATCTATCAATCTCTCTTCTTCAGCTTTAGCTTGGTTTAGTTCTTATCTTCGGGGACGCTCTCAGTGTATTCGCCTGGAGGAGTCTTTCTCTGATTGGTGTAGCCTCACTGAGGGTGTTCCTCAGGGTAGCGTTCTCTCTCCTCTTCTTTTTTCAATTTTCATCAACTTTGTTACCAGAGTAATCTCCTCTAGTTTTCATCTCTACGCAGACGACTTGCAGATTTACCGACATTTTACTGTAGCTGACGCGGGTTCCGCAATTGCTGCTATGAATCATGACCTGGCCTGCATCAGCGGTTGGGCTAAGTCGTTTGGTCTGCAAATTAATCCAACTAAATCTCAGGCCATGATTATAGGCAGCAGATTCGTTCGCAGTGCGGCTGATGTTACATCTCTGATGCCTTTATATCTCGATGGTGTTCGCATTGACTATACCGAAACCGCCAAAGATCTGGGCGTAATTATTGACTCCAATCTCTCGTGGCGTGCTCAAGTCAATGAGGTCAGTCGAAAGGTTCATTTCTCCTTTCATTCGCTGAAAAGCCTTCAAAGTCTCCTGCCCTTGAAGACTAAAATCTCTTTGGCACAAACGCTTATTCAGCCGATTATAGATTATGCCGACGCATGCTACCTGGATGCTACTGAGGAGCTATTAAATAAGCTTGAGCGCTTGCAAAACTTGTGCATTCGCTTTGTTTTTGGTCTTCGAAAGTATGACCATGTTTCTCACTTTCGCAAGGAACTCAAGTGGCTCCCAATCCGCCTTCGCAGGAACACTCGGATTTTATGTCTCCTCTTCAATATCTTACACAACCCGTCTTATCCTTCCTACCTGCGCGAGCGTTTTTCTTACGCTCGCCCTAGCGACGCACCGTGTAGATCACACCTTAGATCCCTCCTTAAATCTCATCCTCATAAAACTAGCTACTATTCTTATTCCTTCTCTATCCATGCTGTAAGATTGTAGAACTCGCTACCGCCTAGCATTCGCGATATAAAAACTGTGTCGCTGTTCAAATGTCGAGTAAAAGAGCATTATCTTTCCTCTCAAATGTGAGTATTTATATATAGTTTATGTATGTTTAAATATTTTAGCTTTATGTATTTATATAAGTATATGTTAATTTTGTATTCCGTTATATGTGTAGGTATATTTAATATTTTAGTTTAAGACTTCGACTAGTCATATTTTTCTCTTCTTGTTCTCACACACTATTGTCTACATTTCTTTTCATTTCTCCTTTCGCAGGTCTGCTGGAAGAAATTTCTATAGAAATAAGCAGTACCTTTGTACTCCTAATTATAAGTATCATGTATATCAATCTATTTTTCTGTGTGTACATAAATTGTAAAATAAATAAATAAATAAATATTATTAATAATTTTTTTGCGCCACAGACTCGATCGCACAAAAAGTCTGTCGTCTGCGCTGCACCTCAATAGCACACTTATTCAGAAATTTCCGATGTCTGAAAAAGTGTGGAATCCTCGCGAGCCCGACTCGCTCTTGATCGGTTTTTTTTACCATCAGTATTTTGGAAAAGCTTTGGGTAAATCTACGTGGATCATAAAAATTATGGAAAATATACAAAACCTAACTTTCATATTCCATAACACTACATAAATTCGCTTATACCCTAGGAATCGTCTACTTTACATCAAAAATTAAGTTAGTAAAACTTACCTTTTCCATATTAACGTTTTCACTGAATCACATATGCATATATCTTTTTAAAGCACGTCCGTTCGGTCGGTTGCTTAGAACTGTTATGTATAACAGCGAGGACTCAATACGATTGAAAGAAGTTATTACATAAATAGTTTTGACTGAGCAACCAGTTCATAGTCGGTTATTACTCGAAACTATCTTCAAGGAGTGGTCTTGCCGGACTGGTGTAATACATTCAGCTCCCAATAACTGGTCTAAATTACAGAGAAAGGAATGTTTTTACGTTCGTGATAAAACTGAATAACTAGTTTGGTTTACTCCGTAGATTATTGTGTTTAATGCACCTTGAGTTGTATCGTTGAAGACATAATTAGGTTATCTGTCTGTAACAAAACTTAAGAAATCTTATCACTAGTTCAGCAATTCCCCGAAACAAATCATGTTTAATTTGTCTTTTAGAACTTGACAACTGACGAAGAGCTTATCTATAGTCGCTGTGGCATTACAGCTTCAGAATGTCTTATTGTAACATTGGCCGTTTATCCATCGTAAGCAGCCCCATTAATGGCTCTTACAGACAGAGGCGATATCGCGAGCGATATTGCGATATTATCGCGTCAAGGCTCTTACAGACAGAGGCGATATCGCGTCGCGACGCGATATTTTGCTAAGGATATAATATTGAAATATCGCGTCGCGACCGCGATATCGCCTCTGTCTGTAAGAGCCTTCACAACACCGCTACGCGACACGTCGCGACGCGATATCGCCTGTAAGAGCCTTTATACGGTGCAAGTTTCTGAAACGTTCAAGAGCAATAATAGCATGCCATTAAGCACGTTCAATAATTGCCATTCAAGAATTGCATGCAAGTGTTTATTACACGAGTGCGTTTTCCATAAAATGACATACCTAAACAATAATTGAACGCAAATTTTGCCATTCAATAAATTGCATGCGACTTCTGTTTACACCATGGCTGTGGCATATGGCATATTGCAAGGCGATTATTGCATGCAAGTTTTGCCTCGTTTAAACACTCATACGCGTCCTGTACAACTTTGTGACGCGCTGATTCAAGTGTATTGCCCGTATTTGCGCCAAATATTTCATTCAAGATTCAAGTTTTTTTTTTAAACACGATTAACACACTCACTCATCGTGACTCATCGCACTCATGTTTGGATGAAAGAAAATTTTCATGCCAGAATGGCATGCGATTTTATTGTACATACCAATACCAGATTTGAACGGTGGTAAACTTGCCCGTAACTTGTTTAGACGGTATCAGTCAATTGTTGCTTCAATTTTATGGTATGCCATAGGCAATAAAAATGCACCGTGTAAGTGGGGCTTTAGTCGGTAGCTAGTATCTGGGGTCCTACTCCCTAAGCACGAAGCCCGTAGTTTCGGCCTTCGTTACGGGCGTTTCCTACTACGTATCACCTACGGATGGATGATTGGTTCGGGGACCGAACGAAGTATGAATGACAACATGATTTGCCAGTTGTCCCTACTCCCGATGTGTTTTTGCACGTCCGAAAAATTTAACTTTTACACTGGTTTTGATGGATCGTAATGTCAGGCGGACGGATAAACGGACGGACGGAAAGACGGACGGACTTTGTGAGTAGGCCCCCTGGAGCGTAGACGTTTCGTAGCAGATTCGTAGTCTTAGTGATGTCCAGAACGTGGAGTCAAAATATACTATCCCGCATTTTTGCATTATTAAGCCGACGAGTACCACTACGTCGCATCGTGTGGTATTTGATGCGTCAGGTAAAACAACAAATAATATGTCACTCAACTCAATCGTGTTACCTGGGCCCAAGCTTCAAGCTGATATCAACCAGCTTTTAATAAATTTTCGACTACATGAAATTTGTCTGTCTGCTGATATATGTAAAATGTATCGGCAGATACTGGTCGACCCTAGTCAACGACCGTATCAACATATTTTATGGCGTTACTCCCTGGATCAGCCAGTTCAAATATTCTCTTTGAACACCCTTACATATGGTATAGCGAGCTGCCCTTATTTGGCTATTAAAGTCTTACATACTTTGGCGGATAACGAAATTACTAACTTTCCTAAGGCTGCTCCACTGCTAAAAACTGCATTTTTTATGGACGATTTTCTATGGTCTGTAACTACTGTAGACGAAGCTGTAACTCTGCAAAAAGAATTAATGAAACTATTAAAGTCAGGTGGTTTTATACTCCGCAAATGGTCCAGTAATTGCACACAGGTCTTAGACAGTTTAGATGAGGATCATCGTGAAACGCCAGTCACGTTTGATGATGAAAAGAATTTAGCTATTAAAGTGCTGGGACTTCAGTGGTTACCCACTTTTGATGCGTTTTCGTTTACCATTTCTCCGCCAAACCCTGTCATTTCAAAGAGAACAGTGTTGTCACAAATTGGTCGTCAGTTCGATCCGCTTGGTTTCGTGGCGCCATGCACATTTTATGCCAAATGTCTAATGCAGGAGCTTTGGGCTCGCCAGCTTGACTGGGACCAAAGTCTACCATCAGAGCTTGCGTCAAAATGGCAGTCATACGTTGATGAACTTCCATTGTTGTCAGATATACGGCATAGCCGTCATGTAAAAGTGACCTCTCCTTCTTTTTGTCAACTTATAGGTTTTTGTGATGCCTCAACACTCGGCTATGCGGCAGTTGTATATCTGAGAACAAAAAGCCTTGCAGGTGAAGTTAAGGCCAGTCTACTCATCGCAAAATCCAAAGTGGCTCCTCTAAAGACCGTCACCATTCCGCGATTAGAGCTCATGGCAGCCCACTTGCTCGCAAAGCTGATACAATACCTTCAAACTATATTGCGTGACCGGCTCAACATTGATGAGACATTGCTATTCACGGATTCGTCGGTGGTGCTAGCCTGGCTAAATACGCCTAGCTACACACTCAAAACATTTGTATCCAATAGGGTTTCTAAAATCAACGACTGTGTCCCTAGTGAATGCTGGTACCATGTGAGCGGTGTGTCAAATCCAGCTGATATATGTTCTCGCGGCGCTTTACCTTCGGTCTTGTTAGCAACGACAGAATGGTTCACTGGCCCAGACTGGCTCAAACAAGACCAGACTCAGTGGCCGATTAAGACCATGGACGAGTTTCGTGACTGCAATCCTCCCGATCTCAAGTGTTCCAAGACAGCTCTTGTATCCACTGAGTCTGATTCATCCAGTTTTCTTTATAATTTAACTGAGAAATATTCTAGTTTTAGCAAATTGCTCAACGTCGTAGCTCGATGCTATCAATTCATACGTAACTGTAGACTGCCTGCTTACGAACGCAGATCCCTCACTGTGTCGGATATAAGAAACGCGCATGACGTATTAGTGAAAACCGTTCAAAATCATCATTTTTCTAATGACATCATGTCACTAGCAAAAGATGGTAGCGGTAGTCAATCATTGCGGAAACTCAACCCTTTCATAGACTCCAACTGTTTCCTCAGGGTGGGGGGTAGACTTTCCCAATCAGATCTAACGTATGAAAAGAAACATCCGCTATTACTCCCTAAAAAGTCTCATTTTACAGAAATCTTAATCGATCACTATCACAAAATTTATCTGCACGTGGGCCCGCGCACACTTCAAAGTTTGATAATACAAAAATATTGGATCATTTCAGCACGATGTGCGATTCGATCCCGCACTAGGAAATGTATTTCTTGTTTTAGGGTGTCTCCTACAAATCGACAGCCCCTAATGGGTGAACTACCTAAGTACCGTTCTCAAGATATTCATGTGTTTCACACTGTTGGTGTGGACATAGGCGGACCTTTTCCTACTAAAGAATCAACTCGTAGAAATGCCCATATTTCAAAATCTTATCTTTGCGTATTTGTGTGCTGCGCGACACGGGCTGTTCATTTAGAGGTCTTGTCATCTTTAAGCACAGAGTGTTTTTTAGCGTGTTTCGACCGATTCACGGCGAGGAGAGGTCTGTGTCATTCTGTCGTATCTGACAATGGTACCAATTTTGTGTCTGCTGGTAAACAGTTAACTGAAATAACCAAATTTTTAAATTCGGAATCGAATAATATAAATAATGGCTTCGTATCTCGCGGAGTAAAATGGCGACTTAACCCACCAGCCGGCAGTAATTTCGGTGGACTTTATGAGGCTGTTATAAAATCAGCAAAATTACATTTAAAACGCACCATTGGGACTAGAGCTTTATCATTTGAAGAACTGGGAACACTGTTTGCTCGTGTTGAAGCTGTACTAAACTCAAGGCCTTTGTGTGCTTTATCTGACGATCCGAGTGAGTTTCAAGTTTTAACGCCTGGTCATTTCCTCATAGGTAGGGAGCTACTGTCAGTACCAGAATCTGATCTCACGGACGTATCTGGGTATAGACTGAGCCGATGGCAGGCTGTCCAACAGCTATCGCAGCAATTTTGGAAACATTGGAGGCAGGATTACTTACACACCTTGCAACAAAGGCAGAAATGGCATCACACTTGTCAAAACCTGAATATCGGTGACCTAGTGCTTGTTAATTCGGATGCGCCACCCCTTAAGTGGGCGCTAGGAAGAATCTCTAAACTCCATACTGGCCCGGACGGTGTTGTTCGCGTAGTTCATGTCAAGACTGCAAACGGTCACGAGTTAACACGTCCCGTTTCTAAAGTCAGCCCTTTGCCTCTCGATCAGGACTCATAATGATCTAGTTATCGTTCCAAACTAGTTTTAAGTAACAATATTATTAATTTAAGTTTATTTTCATTCTATTATAATACAGTCCACTCTCTCTAGCATTTTAATTCATAATTATCTACAAGTACATTAATTACCTCACACCACATCAAAATACACAACACATGCATACATGCATTTTCTGCCACATTTTGGTATCGTAACTGGGAAATCCTTGCGGATTTCGGTGGGGGGAAATGTATAGTTTATTATCTGTGGCTTAACCGAACTTTGCCCGCGCGCCACCGAAGAAGATGGCGCCACTCACTGTCTTTCGAAAAGTGCGACGGTTCACGTTAATAAACTATACCGGAACTACAAGGGCATAGACCTGGAGGCTTTGCAGCGTGATGCCGGCGATCTTGACTGGACCCCTCTGGTTGAGTATGATGACATCGACGATAAGGTGAACTGTTTTAACGCAACCGTTCTCAGTTTATATGACCAGCATGCCCCTATCCGACGTGTCAAAGTCCGTCATAACCCTGCACCATGGATAACGCTACAAATTAAAGAGCTTATGGCTCGCAGGGATAAAGCTAAGAGCAGATATAAGCGCAGACCTTCAGAGCTGAATCTCTCTTATTACAAATCCCTACGTAATCGCTGCAGTCGTCTGTGTCAAGATGCTAAGAGACGCTATTTCCACGAACAACTCAATAACCGCAGTTCTTCCGATGTTTGGAAATTTCTCAAATCTGTAGGCATAGGCAAGGCACCTACCAACCAGTGTAAGGATGTGAACCTCAATGATCTCAATAAACATTTCTCTCTCCTTCCCTTTTCTCTTGATCCGTCTGTCAAAGCTGCGACATTAGAGAGTCTTGCTAGTGTACCGTTACCTCAATGTTCTCACTTTAAGTTTAGCGATGTTACTGAGGAAGACGTTAAGAAATCTATACTTGCAATTACTTCTTCAGCAGTCGGTAATGATAAGTTGTGCTCAAGAATGATAACCCTTATCCTTTCCTCGTTACTTCCTGTTCTAACTCACATCTTCAACCACTCATTTTCCTCTTGCTCATTTCCGTCAGTTTGGAAACAGGCTCACATAATACCTTTACCTAAAACTAATAATCCTACTTTATTAACCCACTTTAGACCTATTTCTATTCTTCCATTTCTCTCTAAAGTTTTTGAGCACTTAGTTCATAGACAATTATCATTTTTCTTAGCGTCAAACTCGATAATATCCCCTTTTCAATCCGGTTTTCGCTCGGGTCACAGTACTGTAACCGCACTTTTAAAAGTAACTGACGACATCCGCTGGGCAATGGAGAATAAGTCGCTCACTGTTCTTGTATTGCTTGACTTTAGTAGCGCTTTCAACTCGGTGGATTTCGACATTCTGCTTGGTATCCTCAAATCTATCAATCTCTCTTCTTCAGCTTTAGCTTGGTTTAGTTCTTATCTTCGGGGACGCTCTCAGTGTATTCGCCTGGAGGAGTCTTTCTCTGATTGGTGTAGCCTCACTGAGGGTGTTCCTCAGGGTAGCGTTCTCTCTCCTCTTCTTTTTTCAATTTTCATCAACTTTGTTACCAGAGTAATCTCCTCTAGTTTTCATCTCTACGCAGACGACTTGCAGATTTACCGACATTTTACTGTAGCTGACGCGGGTTCCGCAATTGCTGCTATGAATCATGACCTGGCCTGCATCAGCGGTTGGGCTAAGTCGTTTGGTCTGCAAATTAATCCAACTAAATCTCAGGCCATGATTATAGGCAGCAGATTCGTTCGCAGTGCGGCTGATGTTACATCTCTGATGCCTTTATATCTCGATGGTGTTCGCATTGACTATACCGAAACCGCCAAAGATCTGGGCGTAATTATTGACTCCAATCTCTCGTGGCGTGCTCAAGTCAATGAGGTCAGTCGAAAGGTTCATTTCTCCTTTCATTCGCTGAAAAGCCTTCAAAGTCTCCTGCCCTTGAAGACTAAAATCTCTTTGGCACAAACGCTTATTCAGCCGATTATAGATTATGCCGACGCATGCTACCTGGATGCTACTGAGGAGCTATTAAATAAGCTTGAGCGCTTGCAAAACTTGTGCATTCGCTTTGTTTTTGGTCTTCGAAAGTATGACCATGTTTCTCACTTTCGCAAGGAACTCAAGTGGCTCCCAATCCGCCTTCGCAGGAACACTCGGATTTTATGTCTCCTCTTCAATATCTTACACAACCCGTCTTATCCTTCCTACCTGCGCGAGCGTTTTTCTTACGCTCGCCCTAGCGACGCACCGTGTAGATCACACCTTAGATCCCTCCTTAAATCTCATCCTCATAAAACTAGCTACTATTCTTATTCCTTCTCTATCCATGCTGTAAGATTGTGGAACTCGCTACCGCCTAGCATTCGCGATATAAAAACTGTGTCGCTGTTCAAATGTCGAGTAAAAGAGCATTATCTTTCCTCTCAAATGTGAGTATTTATATATAGTTTATGTATGTTTAAATATTTTAGCTTTATGTATTTATATAAGTATATGTTAATTTTGTATTCCGTTATATGTGTAGGTATATTTAATATTTTAGTTTAAGACTTCGACTAGTCATATTTTTCTCTTCTTGTTCTCACACACTATTGTCTACATTTCTTTTCATTTCTCCTTTCGCAGGTCTGCTGGAAGAAATTTCTATAGAAATAAGCAGTACCTTTGTACTCCTAATTATAAGTATCATGTATATCAATCTATTTTTCTGTGTGTACATAAATTGTAAAATAAATAAATAAATAAATATTATTAATAATTTTTTTGCGCCACAGACTCGATCGCACAAAAAGTCTGTCGTCTGCGCTGCACCTCAATAGCACACTTATTCAGAAATTTCCGATGTCTGAAAAAGTGTGGAATCCTCGCGAGCCCGACTCGCTCTTGATCGGTTTTTTTTACCATCAGTATTTTGGAAAAGCTTTGGGTAAATCTACGTGGATCATAAAAATTATGGAAAATATACAAAACCTAACTTTCATATTCCATAACACTACATAAATTCGCTTATACCCTAGGAATCGTCTACTTTACATCAAAAATTAAGTTAGTAAAACTTACCTTTTCCATATTAACGTTTTCACTGAATCACATATGCATATATCTTTTTAAAGCACGTCCGTTCGGTCGGTTGCTTAGAACTGTTATGTATAACAGCGAGGACTCAATACGATTGAAAGAAGTTATTACATAAATAGTTTTGACTGAGCAACCAGTTCATAGTCGGTTATTACTCGAAACTATCTTCAAGGAGTGGTCTTGCCGGACTGGTGTAATACATTCAGCTCCCAATAACTGGTCTAAATTACAGAGAAAGGAATGTTTTTACGTTCGTGATAAAACTGAATAACTAGTTTGGTTTACTCCGTAGATTATTGTGTTTAATGCACCTTGAGTTGTATCGTTGAAGACATAATTAGGTTATCTGTCTGTAACAAAACTTAAGAAATCTTATCACTAGTTCAGCAATTCCCCGAAACAAATCATGTTTAATTTGTCTTTTAGAACTTGACAACTGACGAAGAGCTTATCTATAGTCGCTGTGGCATTACAGCTTCAGAATGTCTTATTGTAACATTGGCCGTTTATCCATCGTAAGCAGCCCCATTAATGGCTCTTACAGACAGAGGCGATATCGCGAGCGATATTGCGATATTATCGCGTCAAGGCTCTTACAGACAGAGGCGATATCGCGTCGCGACGCGATATTTTGCTAAGGATATAATATTGAAATATCGCGTCGCGACCGCGATATCGCCTCTGTCTGTAAGAGCCTTCACAACACCGCTACGCGACACGTCGCGACGCGATATCGCCTGTAAGAGCCTTTATACGGTGCAAGTTTCTGAAACGTTCAAGAGCAATAATAGCATGCCATTAAGCACGTTCAATAATTGCCATTCAAGAATTGCATGCAAGTGTTTATTACACGAGTGCGTTTTCCATAAAATGACATACCTAAACAATAATTGAACGCAAATTTTGCCATTCAATAAATTGCATGCGACTTCTGTTTACACCATGGCTGTGGCATATGGCATATTGCAAGGCGATTATTGCATGCAAGTTTTGCCTCGTTTAAACACTCATACGCGTCCTGTACAACTTTGTGACGCGCTGATTCAAGTGTATTGCCCGTATTTGCGCCAAATATTTCATTCAAGATTCAAGTTTTTTTTTTAAACACGATTAACACACTCACTCATCGTGACTCATCGCACTCATGTTTGGATGAAAGAAAATTTTCATGCCAGAATGGCATGCGATTTTATTGTACATACCAATACCAGATTTGAACGGTGGTAAACTTGCCCGTAACTTGTTTAGACGGTATCAGTCAATTGTTGCTTCAATTTTATGGTATGCCATAGGCAATAAAAATGCACCGTGTAAGTGGGGCTTTAGTCGGTAGCTAGTATCTGGGGTCCTACTCCCTAAGCACGAAGCCCGTAGTTTCGGCCTTCGTTACGGGCGTTTCCTACTACGTATCACCTACGGATGGATGATTGGTTCGGGGACCGAACGAAGTATGAATGACAACATGATTTGCCAGTTGTCCCTACTCCCGATGTGTTTTTGCACGTCCGAAAAATTTAACTTTTACACTGGTTTTGATGGATCGTAATGTCAGGCGGACGGATAAACGGACGGACGGAAAGACGGACGGACTTTGTGAGTAGGCCCCCTGGAGCGTAGACGTTTCGTAGCAGATTCGTAGACGCGTCGTAGCAGCTTCTTAGACCTACGCGTCGTAGAAGCTTCGTAGCAGTTTCGTAGCAGCATCGAATACGCGTCGTTAACGCATCGTAAAATTTTAGAAGCAGCTTCGTAGACGTTTCGTAGTCACTTAGTAGACGCAACGAAGATGCTTCGCAGAGATTCCAATATTCTGTGCTAGTGACACAAATCGCAGAAACGCTTTCATTCTTCGGTAAGACTGCACAACCATTTAATTACTGGATTCCAACAACAAGTAGGTAAAATTGTTAGCTATGTTGCCACGAAAATAAAAGACTAGAAACTACTATAAATGCGGGAGGATGTCTGTTGGAGGATGCAGTCGATTAACTAAATGTGACTATTTATGCTACATTGTGTAGTTTTAGTAATAGTGTAGTCAACACAAAAAAGATATTAGGCTAAAATAAATAAAAAAGAGATATCATTTAGACAAGTTTATAATGTATAAAGCTGTAAGTAAGTAGGTACCTAGGTATATCCTGTGACTTAGAAAAAATATTATACAATAAGTGAACATTGTTTGTTTATAATTATAACAGAGCAACTGGAGATAATAAAATGAGTAAGGCGTCAGCGCCGCGGAAAAATGTAAAGTAAACTGTTACCACAAGGATGATTGCAATCTAAATATGTGCAGGCGTTTAAATTGATGAAATAGATTTTGCAGAGTGCTTACCTAAATATTTATTACAAGGTAAATAACATTATTTTTGAGGTAAATTTTTATGGCAGCAATCCTCTGTGTATGCCATCGGCGGCGGGCGGGAGGTCCGAGTCCGGGTCACAGACAGTTCCCCGCACGGCCTCCGCGGTGTCGGCGTACAGGATACGGTAGTTGTAGTCGTCCAGGTCCAGCGGCCCGGCTTGGAACATCGGCAACCGATTAGAGATAACCCATAAGCTTTGCCTCGCTTCTTGATCAATTTTGATGTCATTGGGGAACACTAAAGTCTCTGAATTCAAAGCGACTACTCCGTTTGTTTTCTTTGTATAGAGTTTTCTTGAGTCCCAACATCCAATGCTGTCCCGAGTTACTAAACCATAAAACATTACTCCTCGTCTATCAATAGCAGAAGCTGAAGATTGGCCGGTTAATCCTCTACTTTCACCGGCTATATTGAACTCCATAGAACTATTGTCAATGCGGGACGGTTCTCGTAACACCGCTGTTGAGACGTAGAATTCCCTGTAGCTTGACATGGGGTGGAAAAACAATATGCGTTCCTCATACGGACCAACGGGCGTTAGGGCTAAACCAAAAATGCCATCTGTCCATTGGAAATTAAGTCCATGAAGAGTGAAGTTTGATGCTAGTGGATCCGGGAAAAAGAAGGGATTCGTAAATCTCCAAAAACTTACATCACTTTGTCTAAAAACTAGGAGGCCGAATCGCCAAGTGTCTGCTATGTACACGTGAAGGTCAGAACAGTCTGTCGTCCTTGTGTCGATGATGAGGTTTGCGAATAATGAGTCTTCCAACACATATTGTTTTGGTATCGTATAACGCGTTATTACTTTATCGGTTTGGAGATCAAACACCACTATACTAGGTGGGCATAACTGTTTCGGATCATCTTGAGAGTCGATCTGTCCGGAATCTAACACCCAAAGTCGACCGCAGGGGTCAGCTTGCACTCGAAACACTGAAGTTAGTCCTGTACAGTTCTTCATGTCATCTGAAACATTTGAAAATAAAAATAAATTGACAAATAAAAATACTTTTTTTAATTGAAAGTAGATATTGTATGCCCATATTATGATATAAAGCTATCCATTAACTTTGTGGAATGCTAGACTCTTATCGAGTCACAAATGTAACTCACCAAAAGCTCTATGAAAGCTCCAGTCGGGGTACGGCTTGAGTGGTGGCGAGGCCTGGCCCCCTTGTCGGGAGACCGTGGCTAGCGTGGCCGGCACGCCGCGTCGCCACGCCGGCACCGTCACCCACACGCGAGAGCCCCACACCTCCAACCCCAGGGGGAGCACGTTAGCAGGCACGAATTTTCTGAAATGACGAATTACAAGGATCGTAGAAAACTTAATCGTTTTTGTTTTTGTAAAAGGAAATTTATTGTTAAGGAAATTGAAACCCTTCGTCATTTCGCCATGTTATAGCCATGTCATCTTTAATTAATATATAAAAAGAGAAGTCCTGACTGACTGACTCATCAACGCTCAGCCCAAACCATTGGACCTAGAAAGCTGAATTTCTTTGCACAGAGGATCCCTTTATAATGTAGACAAGGAATAAGGGAGGATTTTCGTTCCCGTGGGATATTTTCCAACATTCAGCAAGGATTGGAGTCTCTTCAATCATTGGATGCAGTAGTAAGTAGTTCATCCAGTTACGTCGTTTACATAATTATCTAACATGATGACAGCCTGATAGATCTAGCTATCTCATGCAATAAATAACCTATCTGCGAGGTACCTAGTAACTCCGATGTAGGTTTAAATTAAATTAAATGTAAATAAAAATATTTTCTGCTATCAAACAAAAAGATTTCGTGCCATCCACCAGCCCCAACTGGGCCCGCGTGGTGGCTTACGGATCATTCCCTCTCACACATAGGAAGCCCCTGTCGCAGCAGTGGGAACATTATAGGCTGATACTGCTTATGCTAAATAATTATGTATAACTAGCTTTTGCTCACGGCTTCGCCTGCGTGGATATGGGAAATTATCCCACGGGAACTTAGGTACTACCGGGATGAAAAGTAAACTATGTCCTAGTCCGTTAAAGAGCTGTTCAGAGTTACTTTTGCATTTATAATAAAATTATTAGTGAGGATAGATAGGTAACTACTAATTTTCTTTCGCGTTTATAATATTAGTATGGATTTTAATTCAAATTGGTATAACTTAGATAAATTGTTCATTTGTTCGTTGTTCATAGAATTCTTACTAAAGCTAAAACTCGAATTTAATATCTAAAAATTTATTTAAAAAAAGTAAAAACTTCAAAAACCTAAAACGAACTAAATAACTTTAATAAAAAACTTAAGAGGCTACCGAGCGCGCAGTGGCGCCCTCATCGTTTGATTGGTTGTTTCTTTTATTTTAGAATGAAAATGCAGAAAATAAGCCGGATAAGTTATGCTCCACAAGACTATACGTTACTATTATTACAAATAGTAGCTTTATATTGTTAAGTTTACGGTTTTTTGTGTAGGTTTACGTGGACGAAAAATCGATCTAGCTAGTCTGGAAAAACTAAAAAAAAAACGTTTTCTCTATTTTCACCCGAGCAGAGCTCGGTCGACCGTACTTACTGTCTGTTTAACTAATAAATGTTTGCATGCCATCACTACATAATGTGTGAATGTGTCTCTGCCTGCACTGAATTTTATATGTAATTTTTTTATGCAAATAAACGATTTTGATAGTTACCCTGTAGAAAGTGCATGTCGTCGATGCCTGGGCGAGGGGAACTCGAAGTCGACGTGCTTCCACTTGTAGAGCGTGCTGAAGGGCGGCGTGTCGGTATCGGCCGGCAAGGACTGCGCGCGCATCACGCCCAGCATCGTCAGCCACAGCGTGACGCCCGCCGCACCTGCATGATCTGAAACGTTATCAAGATTAATAATAATAAATTATAGTAGGACCCTCGTGAACACTGAGAGAATCTCGTGAAAGCTGAGCGGAACGAGGAACGCTGAAGAAGGTTGTTGACATATGCAATGTGAGCTCAGCTATCATTGTGCCGATTGTTGTAACGGCCACTGGCCTGATGACCGAGAGCCTTGATCAATATCTCTCGAGGCTCTCGTTAGGCGGTTGGATCAAGGGCCTGATACAAAAGGCAGTACTCCTCGATACCTACGGCTCGTACCGTGACGAGGTTCCTACAGCGGTAGCTTTCACCCCGCACCCGACACCAGCAGACCACTATTTAGTGAATAAACGAAATAATAATAAGAAATTGTTTATTGAAACTTCAAGACACAATCGATATGTGCAGCCCAGTACCCTAATTGCGTAACACATTATCAATCGGAGTTTGAATCAATTTGAAACAAATTGCTAACCCATTGCTTCATATCTTCGAAAAATTTGTCTGCTCGACAACGTAAATAACGCAATGAATATTGTTGAATTGTCAAAATGAAACCAACTCCTGTTGATAATGTGTTACGCAATTAGGGTGCTGGCTCTTGTTCTGAATCTCCTGTATCACAAGAGTCAGCGCCTAAAGCTAATAATGCCGCAGTTTTAAACATAGCATCACGCCTGTATTCAGCAAAGGCAAGAGGTGTGCAGTAACACCCACATTCATCAGTTATGTTTAAATTCCATGGTACTCGCACCCTGTACCATGGAATTTACCTTTTGCCATAAATCTAGACTCCAGGCTGTCTCTGAGAAATCACATTGCACGACCCATTGAACCCATTGCAGTACCTACCTAACTCCAAGAGTCTCTGCATAAACAATAATGTTGTATGTTTATTTCACGGATTAAGAAATAATCAATCATGTTACCTAGTAGACTGGAAGACGACCCCAACCTATTTGGGAAATGCTAGGCAGATTATGAATCATTGGAAAATTTTAATCTGCAGCTGAAAATGTTGCAGGTAGCTGGTAGGTACCCCGAGTTAACTCGCTGAGCAAGCCGCACACTGAGGAATTCTTGTTAGTTTTTCAATAGATTTTATAATATTACTTGTTAAATTATTTTTGTAATTTTTAGACTACCTCTAAACTAATCAATCATTCATAACGTAATGCAACACAGACTATGGGCGTCTACGTTGAAACCGCTTTAATTGCCTAAACAAACAAATGCGGCTGCATTAAAAACCACTGTGTTACAGCTAGTTTCGGACGGACTATTTTACTGCTTTATGCCATTCGCAAGATAATGCAGTACAGACTATGGGTGTCTGTGTTGCATCCGCCTTTGTATTTACGCTGCCAGGGCTGGTCCTTGGATGGGTGACCATCTTTACATACCGAGACTCCTCCGAGCCTCGAGCACGTTAAGCCGTTGGTCCACGGGTCGATCGATCAGGTTAAGGTACGCTTTTGCGGAAGTCCGTTGGTCCACGGTTGTTCCGTGGATGGGTGACCATCTTTACATACCAAGACCCATCCGTGCTTCGGAAAGCACGTTAAGCCGTTGGTACCGGCTGTCATTCGCGGGTCGCCAGAAGCCCGAAAGTCTGACTACCAGTCTTGCCAAAGGGGTATCGTATTACCCAGTAACTGGGCTGTGGAAGCTGGTATTCAGCTGCATCCGGTTAGACTGGAAGGCGACCCCAACATAGTAAGCAAAAGGCTAGGCTAGGCAGATGATGACCCCAACTGTTCTGCTTGAGCCATTGAATTGAAATGTAATGTTACATAATAGTCCATAGGTAGGTAACTATTATACCTTCGTGAAAAACACCAATTAAGTAAAAAAAAACTGTGAAACTGGTATGTGAAGGTACTGTTAAATAAACGCTAAACAATTAGCCAAATTGCTATAAACAATTGGAGACTTATTTGCAACACATTTTTGTTTCGTTTCGTGTTCATTTACAAAACAGCACCCTAATGGCAACGATTCTCGCAATTTATTCCACTTGGGGGTGCTGTTGTAGTAGATGATGTAGACCTGTCAAAGGGAATTGCCCATCAGCCACACAAAAAAATGCTTGAAATGGACAACAATGAAATATACGCCAAATTGCACTACAGATCGTAGGGAATCCATTACAAATTCAATAATTATCAAAAAACTAGGTAGAAGCCAGTTCCAATCATTTTTTCTAAAATATAGGTTAAGTCAAGGTTAAGGATTAATATGCAATAATTATACAACAAAACAGCATTTAAATGTTTTAATCATCATTAAAAACCACTAATATATCATAAAGAAACTGTGCAGGAGGATAGATATTGGATTGGTACCGGGCCCAAGTAAGTACCATATTATTGACATAGTATGAGCACAGGTACCAACTGTTCGCCGTCCCACTAGGCAGTTACAATAACGATGCTATAATATATGCCTACTTGTAGACTATCTGGTCGACTGGTTCCTGGTGTCTTGGTGATAGTTTGAATTGCTAATCTTAGACATGCATCATAAACAACACTGTCTTGTTCAACCTGTGAAAAAGAACAAAACATAATGTACTTATTGTTGTATGTCAGTGCGTTCTACATAAATAGGCAAGACACCTAGGGAATCTCAGTACTTACAGCTTGTGGTGTTATCCATGCCTGTATTAAACGACGTACTTCATCATTTTGCACTGATATAAGATTACGTCTCATCGATGCAATATCGAGATAGCAATTAACACAGTGTACGTTTCTATCCACTTTTAAATAAACACGGCACAAGACCGAAACAATAGCAGCGTCGTATAATATAAAGCAGGTTCAGGTCTGTCGTCAAAAAGCCGAGTCGAAGTTTCGGCGGGTCCAATCTAAGCCCGTGTTCAAAAATGGGTAACGTGTACAGAAGTAAAATCAAAATCCTTAAGAAATGGCCAAAGTCGTCGTTAAATATCCTAAAAAGTAATATACTAGTAACTCAAGTCGCAAACGCAAAACCATGAATCGATCAAATCAACAATCGAAAAAATTAAATGCAGTAATGTCAAAGTGTCAGTAAGGCAAAGGACATTATGATGCATACAGCCTACGATACGTTTTCTATTTTGAAAATAATTTGATTTTAATTAATATTGACATGCATATATTATTTTAATTAGATTTACGGTGTAAATAGGTCAAATTATATTAAATGAATGATAACTGTGCAATAATTCTATAAAATAGTTCGTTAAAGATTATTTGACGATTCCTGTTTGGCTGAATGTCGATTACTCATGTCAAATAAACACTGACCTCCATGATAAAATAAGAAGGAATTAGACGGATATCAAGTTAAATATTTTAAAGATCGTTATATTTTCACCCTAGGTATACAAACTTGAGAATTATTTCATTATACCTAATTTATTCTAAATAGAATTAAGGACTGTAAGTAGTTTCTGTCTATTTCAAGCATTTTTCAGGCAACCCCCTTTAGGACTACTAAATCGTCAGTCAATTCACTAATTAATCTCCAGGCATTGATGATACGTCATTATAATAGTAATTCCATGATGTCATACGTATTGTATGTGGTTTCCATAGAGATTTAGTACAATACGATTAAAAAAAAGATAGTGGGCAACCATGTATGGAAGTTGGTCCAAGCGTCGCCACGGATGAATCATATACCAAATGAAAGGGTACAATGTACTGTTCAAACATGTAGAAGGGCATCAAAATCTGTCCGAGAGATTTCGAGAAATGATAGCTTATTTTTGACTAAGAATTTTTTATTTTGCTTCATTTTCGAGTATTATTATAGTTTTTTTCTTGTTAATTATAGTTAATCATTACTTCATTCTTATAATCATCATTTTTCATCATCATCATCATCATCATCGTCATCATATAGTAATGATAGATTTTATAGTTTGCTACATTGTTGGTATATTATTTGCTATAGGTAGGTATTACGTAAGTATGTATAGTTAAAAATCTTCGCATCATATTTTTATAATCATCGTTGATCATCATCATCATCTTTAAGTAAAAAGCAGTAGTTAATTTATTTGTGCCTTTGAAGTTTTGTAGATTACTTATTTTATTTAGCGACATTGTTGGATATGTTTATTATTATTTCTTTTATTTTACTTTTCACATATTTGTTACATTTTTAAATATTAGTATAAAAAGAATAATAAAAACATTTAAAAATATAAAAATTATTATAATTATTATTATTATTTTTAGTATTATAAGTTTTTAAACTGTCATGGTCACTAACATTGATATTAACACAAACGGGATAATGTTTACTGTTTTTGAGTTCCCGATGTGTAGTTAGTATTTATAGTTAAAAATAATCATAAATCATCTTTTATTATCATTACTTTTATTATTCATTTTTATCCTTATAAAATAACACATTTTTAAATATTTCTTAAAAATATATAAAAATATAAAAAATAGTAGCCCACCGGTATCGGGAACAGGGTCTAAGCTACCGACAGTCAGAGCTCCAAAGAGGGGAACCTTATAACAATGCACACCGTGTCCTTACGTCTCTGAATCAGGGGTCTACTACCTAAGTCCGTCCGTTTATCCGTCCGTCTGACTTAACGATCCATCAAAACAAGTGAAAAAGTATTTTTTTTCGGACGGGCAAAAACACATCGGGAGTAGGGACAACTGTCGTATCGTGTTGCCATTCATACTTCGTTCGGGCCCGGAACCAATCATACGTCCGTAGGTGATACGGAGTAGGAAACGCCCGTAACGAAGGCCGAAACTACGGACTTCGTGATTAGGGAGTAGACCCCTCGCCCTTAATCCAGCTGCCCAACGGGAGCCTCCTTAGGTATTAGTCGAGGCTCTTGGCAATTAAGCCATTGGCTGATACGACTATCGGCACAATTATTGCAGAGTCCACATCCCACATGTCGACAACCTCGCGAGCCAAGTCAGGATACTTGATTTGTTTACCTTTCTCGGCTTTCACTAGGTTCCCGTCATACGGGACCAATAACGGGGTCAATAATCATTGCGCGCCGTTCTATTCGATCCACCACCACTATATCAGGTTTATTGGCAACAATAGTCCTATCAGTGATGATGGATCGATCCCAGATAATTCTATTTTCGATAACTGGGTCTTGATGTAATTTTTGTTGATTATTTCTGAAAAACTGTACCTACTATTTAGAGACATCATTTCATTTTCCCTGTAATCTATACATAAACTTCTATCACATAGAATAATTTCAGATTTTTTCTATGCAAACTTCGGAGATAAGGGGGGGGGGACGGTATTTTTTTTTAAATTTTTCATCAAAAATCGAAAACCTGCCTAAAAAAAAGAAAAAAAAAGTTTGAGATTGTGCAAACAGCGCTCTTTCATATGATAGGACATGCCCTAGTATAACTAAATAACCCTAAAAATCAGATCTGACGAAGAAAAGAGCCGAGCGCAGAGATTTTTTTTTTGTGTATGGCGTCTCGTAGTTGACTATTGAGGTTGAGACTACTTAACCGGATGTGGATGCTTTAAGCGAACTTAAAGCCTCCGGCCAAGGGCCGAGCGCACAGTACGCAGCGCACAGTGTAGTTGGCTTCGGCTCCTCGTACGCCTTCCAAAGGGCCGGGACCCCAGGGTCCCGAGATATGTCAAAGACATTGACAGTGAAACAAAATAATAAAAATCAGTAATAACTTCTAAGACAAAAATCTGCTTATCATTTCTCGAAATCTCTCGGACAGATTTTGATGCCCTTCTGCATGTTTGAACAGTACATTGTACCCTTTCATTTGGTTTGGTTTGGATTCATCCTTGGCGACGCTTGGACCACATTTGCCCACTATCTTTTAATGTCATGAAAGTATTACCTACGTATCGTAATGCAGGGTAAAGAGATGGGTAATACAATTTCCGATCATTTTTCATCGGATTACGATTCTCGCAATTTATCTCGCTTGGGGGCGTTGTAGATGTAGACCTGTCGAACTAAGTACTTTCAATCACATTCCAAGAGTTTTGTAGGATATTGGTATTGCTAACCCAGTGGTTTGAACAAATCGTTTGCCCAACATCGTAAATAAAGCCGGATTTATATTACTGTGTTGAATCGTGTCGTGACTCCTTCCGACGCAGTGTTAACCAATCAAAACTCGTTGTGATGTGATGTAGTCCTGAATAGATTCGTTTGATTGGCGAATCCCGCGTCACGACACAACACGACACAGTAATGTGTCGCGCACGCTTAACGCATTGAACGTGGGTAGCACATTTTATGTATGTTACGAAATTACCCCGCTGGTCAAAGGTTTTTATTAAATAAATAAATAAAAACCCTTAACCGTACTTTTATGTAACAAAAACCACAAAACTAAACCGAAAAGAAAATGTTATAAGTACCATCATTTGCCTAGCCTTTTCCCAACTATTTTACCCCAACATAGTTGGGAAAAGGCTAGGCAAATGATGGTATAACATTTTCTTTTCAGTTTTGTGGTTTTTGTTACATAAAAGTACGGTTGGGTTTTCGGCTTCCAGTCTAACCGCATGCAGCTGAATACCAGTATTTTACATGGGGCGACTGCCTATCTGACCCTGTTTTAACAACATACATTTTAATTTTATTATTTTAACTAGCTTCTACCCGCGTCTTCGCCTGCGTGAAATTTCTTGTTCCTCCGACCCACCCCGTCGAATCGCGTTGCCTGACCACGCTATTACCTACTTCGTTTTTGCTTAGAGTTTTTTCTTTCTTTTTGCTCGGCTCCTAAGTCCTACCGTGATGTTAAGTAGCCTGTGGCCTTCCTCATTGGAATTGGGCTATCAAATGCAAAATTAATTTTTCAAACTCCGACTGTTGGTTTCATAGATTAGCGCGTTCAAACAAACAATCTCTTCAGCTTTATTATTAGTATATGTGTAGTTATAGATACTTATACAAGACTTACCTATTTTAGGTCTACTTTTCGTGGAATGTGGTATTTTCCAGTAACTCGATGAGGTATCTAAGTAATCGTGCAGCGGCCGCCCGGACTATTAGATAGATTATTGAATTTAAACGCGTGTAATGCATGAAATCAATTACCTACCCACAATTCATAGGCTACCTACTTTCATAGGTCGCGAACTCTTGGACACTTTCAAAAATTGATTTGAAACTGATGATGATGATTGATGACACAGTAGTAAAAGTAAGTAATTTGGTTAAAACACAATTTCTCTGAAATTATTTGTAATGTGATTTGATAAGCTTTGACTCAATTTATGTTAATTCAGTATCCACAAACTCAACAAACACAACATTGTGTTTTGCAGCGCCCAGACAGGGTTCATGTACAAAAACCGACAGTAGGTACCTACCTAATATTATTGTAAAACGTGTGATGTGAGAAGAGAGAGAGAGCAAATACTGAAATAAATAAAATATATAAATATAACAACATACAGACACCCAATTATTTAAAAAATCCAAAAACAAGGAACACTGCACTTCACAGTTACAGGATTTATTCACAAGACGTGTCACAATCACAACTGATACTTGAGTACTTCGAAAATAGTTATCGGAAAACATTACAGATGAGATTACAATGAATGATGTAAACTTTCGACCCCATAATGCTATTATTCACTGTAACAATGGTACTCTGACCATATACACACATCAACACGGTCTAGGGATATTTCATACTCAATTAAATAACTCGAAAAGTACTGGCCGCATTGGAATCTTTTATACACCGATTTGTTTGTAATTTATCTCAGACTAATTCCAAATTCAAATTTTTGAAAATTCTTTTGTTTCGGTGGCATAAAAATGTCTTAAAATTGAGGTATTGTAGCCATGCAACGCCAACATTTGACGAGGGCGGAGATGTTACGAGCTGTGGGAATGCTGGAAGCTGGGTCTGTTCAGCGTAATGTTGCTGAGGCCATAGGGACCCACCAAAATGTAATTTCAATATTGTGGACACGCTATCGTGCCACAGGTGAAGTAGCGGAGAGGCACCTGGGGCCAAGTCGCATCACTACCCCCAGACAAGACCGATTTTTGCAAATTACTGTGCGAGCTCAACCAAATGCAACGGCGACTCAATTGGTCCAAAGGCTGCGAGTGGAACACCAAGTGCTTGTGAGTGACCAAACTGTAAGAAGGCGACTGCATGAAAGCAATCTACGCTCTCGTAGACCACTCCGGGTCCCACCTTTACGGAGAGGCAATCGTGGACGACGATTAGAATGGGTTCGGAACCACGTGGACTGGGGCCGTGAGCAATGGTCCAATGTGCTGTTCACGGATGAATCCAGGTTCGGCTTCCATCCAGATTCACGAAGGACGCGTGGTTGGCAATTTCCTGGACGATGGAGCCGTCTTCAGAACCCTCAGGAAGTTCACCCATACCAAGGAGGAACAATTATGGTTTGGGAAGGAATTCGTCTTGGAGGACGGACGGATCTCGTTTGGGTGCGGGGCAATATGACGGCAGAACGATACGTCCAACAGGTGCTGGGGCCCGTAATCTTGCCCCACAGAACACAAATGGGGCAAGATTTCCTGCTCATGCACGACAATGCCCGGGCACACTCGGCGAGAACGGTAGCAGCTTTACATACACACAATGTTAGGGCCTTAGACTGGCCTGCTCAATCGCCAGATCTAAATCCCATTGAGCATGCGTCGGATATGCTGCAAAGAAGAGCTCTGAAGGAAGTTCCTGAAAATCTGGCTACAGAAGATCAACTTTTTACGCACCTCAGAAGGACATGGGACAATATTCCGCAGCAAGACATTGACAACCTTGTTCTGAGCATGCCGAATCATTGCCGATGTGTTATGAACATCATGGGCGCTTTCTCAGACTACTAACTTCAAGTTTATAAACACAAATTAAATGATTTTTCTATTTTTTTCAGTTTTTACTTACAAATTAAAAGTTAATTCATATACGGTTTCCGTCTATGCTTCATTTTTTTTCCATAAAATCCTGAAATTTTAATCTAAGTACCTTAACCATTATTAAAAAATGGTAGAATATTAACTAACGTATCTTTTAAATATATACATGTCATATAAATAATTAACACATTGATAGTAATTCGCTTTTTTAAAAATATCCCTAGACCGTGTTGATGTGTGTATTTGGGTTAAAAAAATCATAAGAGTCTGTGTACGAGGGCTGCTATTCATGTATCCGGAATAACAAAGTGAGACAAACATTTATCATTTATTATGGTTTTATTGCTTTTCAAAATATTCGCCATGATGATTGATGCACTTTTGCATACGTTGGAACCAATTTTCGTAGCACTTTTTCCATTCGGATTGAGGTATTTCCAGAACTAGACAGCATTTGACGCACCCTGATTGTACATTTGCAACATTTTTTTACAAATATGTTGGTGTAATATTTTATATAAACTCGTCATACTTATGCCCAGAGATGCCTCTATATCGCGATATATAACATGACGATCTTGCATTACTAGTTTCCGCATAGCATCAATATTTTGAGGTACAACAACCGATTTAGGGCGACCTTCATTAAATTCGTCCGTGAGCACAGACCGCCCACGATTAAACTCACTAAACCAGTGATACACAGTAGTTTTCGATGGTGCTTCGTCCCCAAAAGTCGAAGTGAGTTGATCGATGCACTTTTTTTTGAGTTAGCCCTCGGCGAAAATCGTAATAAATTATAGCACGAAAATTTTCACGAGTTAAATCCATGGTGCTAAAGACACGTAATTTTCAAAATGACGACACAAAGTAAAAACAAATGACAGCTACATGAAACAAATTGTATTCTTCATCCAAAGAGTTCTATTTTTTAAATGATATAATTACTTTTTTAATATTGTTCTGTAACTGGCCAGTTCCGGATACATAAAATAGCAGCCTTCGTATGAGCCACCCTTCGTCGCGTGTCCGTTTAATGAAACAATCTTCCGTTCAAATTCCACTGTAGAGTTTTGACAATTTTTTTGAAGGTTCTTTTGCTCTCTAAGGTGTGGTCTTCTGTTCTGAACCTTCATAAAAACAACCACCAATCAGTTCACCGAACCTGGTGCTTGTACCAACATTCGATTACTGACACACGGCACACCGACTCGCAATTTATCATCACAATGAAGTAATACCTATCTAAGGTATTACGACCGATTTTACGTGGTTGACCATGTAAAATCGGTCGTGCACCATATGTGCCCATAATGTCCGATCTCAAGATAGTGAAGTGTAATTAGATTGATGTACGTGTTATTAAAACCTGCGTGTAATGATTTATTCGATATTAATATTACATTTCCGTCCCGTCAAATTCATAATGATGCATGTCCATCGGATAGAGCGATCCGTGCGTAATGACGCGCTGCCCGGGGGCAACAAGCACCGACATTGGTTCCGAAGTCTCTTATCCACGCATTCTGCACACAATAGGGATCGATTCGTAAAACATAGTTAATCGATTTCATGCGTGGCTGATTCAGTTTCTTCCAATTTCTATTGTACGATTGTAATTTTGAAATGTTTTTCTTCCGATAGGTTTTGAAAGAGATAGAACAAAGCCATTATTATCATTATGTAAAGGGATTTAAAAGTTGAGACTGTAGTCACAAGTAAGCTGTTGAAACATAAATCCGTCAAAAAATACATGCAAAGTAGGTACCTACAGGACAAATTCTTGTCGAATTATGCCATGTTTCCTGCACAAACTGTCAAGATTTTTACTGAATAAAAGCAATATTGAGACCGTTGAATCAAACGCTGCATCTGTATGGATATTTGACATAAGTTGCTTACAATTTAATGTTAAGTAGCATTTCCCGCGCGGCTTCGCCCGCGTGGATGTCGGAAAATATCCCACGGGAACATGCTACCGAGAAATCCTTCCATGTTCCTTGCCTACATTATAAAGGGAACCTCTGTGCAAAATTTCAGCTTTCTGGGTTCAAGGGTTTGGGCTGGGCGTTGATGAGTCAGTCAGTCAGTCAGGACTTCTCTTTTTATTTATATAGAAGATAGATAGATAGATATTTCGAAACTATAATATAATGTAGGTGAACATGAATATTTATAATTGTTCATAGATGCATTCGTTGCATTCTGTTACATCATGACTTTGAAACTCGACGGCCAGATGAGCAGTTTGTTGCATCTGCTCGACCGCGTATACATACTGTAACCTCACTACTTTATGTAGGCAATATATTTGTTTTCATTATGTAACTACGAGAAGAAATGATCTACAAATGTCTATTAATTTTTTTTAAACTTAAAAGCATCAGAAATATAATATATTCAGCAGAGAAATATAACACATAACGTCACGCCTTCTTTCCCCGAAGGGTTAGGCAGAGGTATACATATAAATATAATTATTTTCCTATTCCTATTGTGAACACTTACAGGTAGTTGCAATTTGCTCTGCATTATGTATTCTATTGCCTTCGGAACACTGAGCAGTCAGGTTGTTAATTTTCATTACACAACAACTAATTTGCTTGTAAATTTTATAGAAACAAATCATTTAGTCGTTTAGAAGCTGTTCTCTTAAATTTGCGTGCGGTATAATATTACAATTATAGGCATATTCCACCCGCTATGGCTTTGTTGACCGATAAGTGTAATCGCCTTTACTTTCACTAGCTCGATATTGCAAAACGTTGAGTGGGTTACATACTACTATTACTGTACATGCAGCAATTTTTAATATTTATAACAATTATTTTAAAACTAAAGAATTTTGACACCGAATGTTAGTAAATATTGCAGTTGCGTTTGGAGATTAAAAATAGAAGCATATATTTCTGAGTGATGCTAATCCCATGTGCAAATTCAATTGTTTATCATTAGGTTGTAATAGTACATTTTGATACAAGTGGAGATTGTTTGTTATTGCATTCAAGGCGGAATTAACACCTGTAGTGCTATTCTGTAAACATCTCACCGTGACAACTTAGGTGAAGTGAGCCGTCACTCCACCTGATGCTAGGGGTTGACACTATTGACAGCTCACTTTGAGCTCACTTCACTTATGTTTTCACGGTGAGATATTTACAGAATAGCACTACCGAGCCGTAGGCGAGGCGATTCTATTTATAAATATTATTTAAATATTCAAAAATACTGGTATTCAGCTGCATCCAGTTAGACTGGAAGCCGACCCCAACATAGTCTAGGCAGATTGGCAGATTTTGATTTAAATATTCAAAAAATATTAACGCCCTAAAGACGCATATCTCTTTGCCGAGATAAAAAAAAACATTTACCTCCAAATAGAGAGGACCGTCTCTGGCGCGAGACGGTGTGAATAGAGGCATTGAACCAACTTGGACTAAGTATAGGTATAAGTTATCTGTGGCAATTTTTATTCCCGCACACGTGTTGGAAAATGAAAAATCGCACGCGTGTGAAATTGTGAACCTAATGGTAGTGCGATATGAACCAGTTTTCGATGAAGTGTATTGAAAAATACATTAGCTATATAAGTAGTTTTGTCATTCCATAGCACTTTTCGATTGTTCTCGGGATATACTAAATATTCCGCCACCCTTGACTTCAGAATCAACCTGATACTGAACATACAACGTGTAACGTTGAATGCGCAAAACCTCTTAAGGGTCACTGTACTCATTATTATGAACAACTTTTAGTATGGGACCAAACCTGAAATCGCGAAAAAAAAATCAGCTGTTCAGTAGGTACATTTTGACGAATTATACGACCAGAAATGTACTGAACAGCTGATTTCTTTTTCGCGATTTCAGTTTTGGTCCCATAGTAAAAGTTGTTCATAATGATGAGTACAATGACCCCTTAAGAGGTTTTGCGCATTTAACGTTACACGTTGTATATTCAAGCAAATTAATTAGGCAATTTGACAAAGCCACGGACCCACGGTCGGTGGCTATTGGGAGTCGTTGCGTTATTAATGGTATCAGGTAGATGGTATTCATTACTAAGGACAACATCAAGGTATATTTAGTACTAAAATATATAACGTAATTTAATACAATCCCACGATTTCGTGCGAATGTGAGTGGGTTGTGAGACAGTTGGCCCTGACTGACATAAAAGTAGGTAATTATAAGTTTCTTTCTCCAGTTTTTGAACAGAAACTTTGTAGGTATGCATGCATTTATTTGATCTTGAATTAATTCAGTAAGCCTGATTTGACGAAATAGTTTTTAGGTTCCGTACCTCAAAAGGAAAAACGGAAGACTTAAAGGATCACTTAACTTCGTTGTACGTCTTTCTGTCAGTCTGTCAACGTCTGTCTGTCTGTGTCTCAGGAACGCGTGGAGGTATCAAGTTGAAATTAATATAAAATACGTAATTCTACGGTCCCTTGGAGCTCTAAAACAATCAAGCTTCTAAATAAATGCAATGAAAAAAAAATGCAGCCATTTATGCGACATATTTTGATACTCACAAATAAATAAAAACCTATAGAGTACTTCCCGTTGACCTAGAATCATGAAATTGGGCATGTAGCAAGGTCTCATAACACAAGTAAAGGAAAAAGTCCGAAAAACGTTAATAACAAAAAAAAAATGTTAAGTTTGTTCTTAGGATAAATTCATACCAAGTACGGAACCCTTCATTGTGCGTAGTCCGACACGCACATGTTTGGTTTTTAGGGTTCCGTACCAAAATGGTAAAAAAGGAACCCATAAGGTGTGACTCAGTCTGTCTGTTTGTCTGTCACAGCTGGATATCTCAATAACTACTAATGCTATCAACTTGAAATTTAGAACAGCTTTAGATGACGTTTACCCAACTATTTTGCAAATAAGAAAGAAGTAAAAATATTTATGTTTTTTTTTGTAACAGGGTCTGAAAGGGGGTCTTAAAAATTCAAAGTGGGGCTACTAGGGCATGTGGGGTATCATATGAAAGAGAGCTGCTTGCACATTCTTAAAAAAAAAAATTTTTTTTTTAAGCCGCATGTTTTTCGACTTTTGATGAAAAATTTAAAAAAAATACCGTTCCCGCCCCTTATCTCCAAAGTTTGCAAAGATAAAAATCTGAAATTATTCTATGTGATAGAAGTTTATGTAAAGATTACAGGAATAATAAAACGATGTCTCTAAATAGCACACATTTTCAGGAATCGGAACGGAACCCTCGGTGCGCGAGTCCGACTCGCTCTTGACCGGTTTTTGTAAATAGACGTCTAGAATCTCGGATAGTTAAAATTCAAAATACAGATACAGATAGGATGCAGGCCTTGTAAGTACTTATCAAAATAGAAACAACAGCTAAGTTCGCTATAAAGTTACGCTAAGTTAAAACCTGCGTTATCACACTCATCACCATCCATCGTAATGATCAATTTATAAATAATACTAACAACAGTAAAAAGAATTGCGCTGCATTATAAACTACCTACTGTAAATATCTTATGGACTAATCGGTTTCGATTAGTTCATTATGGGCCATCATTAACTGTTAAATAACAAGTAATTAGTGTGTAATCTTACCGTTATGCTCAACAGTTAAATAACTTAAATTATACATTGGTGCACAGTACACTGTAATTTCAGACCATCAAGATAAAAACGCATTTCCGATTTTTTTGTAACTTGTCGTGATTATGCTCTAGCAAATACTTAATTGATAAATTCATATGCAATCTAATCTGTGCCATATATCCTGCATTATACCAATTTTAATCCTAACTACTATTATAAATGCGAAAGTGAGTTTGTTTGCTTGTTACGCTTTCAAGCTAAAAAGGCTAAATGGATTTGGATGAAATTTGGCACACGGGTAGACCATGACCTGGAAAAGGACATAGGCTCCGTTTTATAGATATACCACGCGGGCAAAGCCGCGGGCGGAGGCTGGTACTGAATAAATATTTACTATATTATTATTTTTATTTTTACGTCTCTTGATAATTCACGGGACCCTAGAGTCCAGCACCCTAATTGCGTAACACATAACCAATCGGAATTGGTTTCATTTTGACAGTTCAGCAACATTCATTGCGTTATTTACGTTGCCGAGCAGACAAATCTTTCGAACATATGAAGCAATGGATTAGCAATTTGTTTCAAAATGATTCAAACTCCGATTGATAATGTGTTACGCAATTAGGGTGCAGGACCTCTAGAAGACGTACGAGTGGCGAAGCCAACTCACAGAGATCCATTAGACTATTTTAATGAAATGAGGCACCAACCAATGATTACTGTTCGCACTATGCAAGTGCACCAAAGGACAACCTTCGGGTTGGTGTAGGACTATTGCAGGATATAGAAACAAAGTATTGGATTATGGTTTTGGGTGGTTAAAGTGAACTGGTTACCTAGAACTATGAAAAGAGTATGGCCCCTGCCTGAGTCCTGACCAACGTTTTATATAAATGATATAAAACGTTGGTCAGGACTCGGGCAGGGGTCATACTGATAAATGATATTATTAGGGTTCCGTACCAAAATGGTAAAAAAGGAACCCATAAGGTGTCACTCAGTCTGTCTGTCTGTCTGTCATAGCTGGATATCTCGAGAACTACTTATGCTATCAAATTGAAATTTAGAATAGTTTTAAATGACGTTGACCCAACTATTTTGCAAATAAGCAAGAAATAAAAATATTTATATTTTTTTTGCAACGGGGACTGAAAGGGGGTCTTAAAAATCAAAGTGAGGCTACTAGGGCATGTGGGGTATCATATGGAATAACGCTGTTTGCACATTCTCAAAATTTTTTTTTATTTTTTTTAGGCCGCATAGTTTTCGACTTCTGATGAAAAATGTAAAAAAAAAATACCGTTCCCCCCGTATCTCCAAAGTTTGCAAAGAGAAAAATCTGAAATTATTCTATGTGATATAAGTTTATGTAAAGATTACAGGAAAAATAAAACGATGTCTCTAAATAGCACACTTTTTCAGAAATCGGAACGGAACCCTCGGTGCGCGAGTCCGACTCGCTCTTGACCGGTTTTTATTATTGTTATAAAATATACCTACAGATGAAATGGCGGGGACTTGCACTCTCAATAACCCCTGAAAACGGTCGTTAGCACATAGTGTCGTAGCGACAAGGGGGCAACATGTACTGAGGTGCATATGAAGAGTGGAGAGGTATTCCATTGCTATCTGGGCAATCCCGGGAGTACCAGCATCTTACTGGAATACTTCCTTCCTCCGAGCACGTTTTCTCTAAGCCAACCATAAAGGCAAGAAAGAGGCGGGAGCTCTATTCCTCGTCAGTGTTCACTCCTGCCGGGCAATAAAGGTAAGTCAGAGGTGAGGGGGAGCCCGAGGATCGTGGGGTCGCTACTGCCCAACAACTCACCACGTACTGCCCTGCGGTTTATTTTATTATCATTATTTCGTCTTTGACATTTCTCATTGCAGGACCTTTGAGTCCTGGACCTTTGTAAGGTGTATGAGGGTCCGAAGCCAACTCGCGAAAACTACAAAAAATCGTAGAACATACATGGGGGTTAAATCGATAGGTATGATACTCTGCTATCAGCTTGCACTGGCACCTTAAAAGAAACACCCTGTATATTCAGTAAACCTTCTAAAACCCTATATCTCAAAGTGCTTTATGTCTAACAAAATATTAAATTATTATAAAAATAATAGATTTTTAGCTACTTAAAAATAAAAAATAAAGTTTATTTCGGAACAATAACACAAGCTAATTACCTACAACAAGTAAAACGATGATAGATGCAAAAGTATAAACTGTAGAGCAGCTAACAACGCCCTTCTCCAGATACAGAATGGAATGAATGTTCCATACAAAAAAGTGTCTAATATGTAATTATTTAGTTAATTTCAGTAACTTACCATTATTTTTTAATCCATCTGTCTTAAACTTATATCTATTAGTTTCTATACGGCTCCCTTGGTTTTGATCGTCATTATAGCTATCATCACTTTGTTCAGGAACTACTAAACGGTCACTCCACTTCGGTCCATCGTTTTTCCATCGTTCATTGACGTCGTTGTATTGACTAGTAATATCCGCGAAGAGCATCGGCGGGGCGGACCACTGCACGAACCACTGATGCGACACAGCCATGGTTTACGTAACATGCAAATATCTATTAAAACACTATAACTGAAACCTCTCACTCCTACTAAGGCTTTTTTCACTGATCCGATGAAGTGAGCAAAACGGTCCCGATACAAATCTCTGCATCGCAAAAAATACGTGAGTACAAGTACGCCACTTGAATTTGTCTGGCGGTGTGGTGTGCTCGCGCCCTTTCCATAACACCACGTTCAGCCCCTCTCGGGTTTGCTTTCGCGATTTGGACATACACACGGGCAGCTTCTGCATTTCATCGTGGGGACTGAGTATACATCACGATTATTTACGAAACGTTCTAAAATTAACGAGCCTTAAGATGCAGCCATTACCAACGGAACATTTATCTACTACCATTACATTAACTTTGGCGAATCTATTTATATGCGTGCTCTTCGTGACATGTTAAAATGGAATCTGTACTTGTAGATGTTTCATAAGTGGGTTAATATTTTGTGTTTGGCACGGTAAATTACTAAATCACGACTTTATTAAATTAATACTACACATTAGAAGCCGCAAATCAGTTACAGTTCTATTCTGTTCAATTTTTATTATGGCAAGCAGAGCCGATGTCGACCATTCTGCCAATGTCAAAAGTGAATCGAAAAAGCAAGTGGGTATTGTTAAAAAAAAGAAATGATAATAATACTTGATGATATATTGAACTTAATGTATGTACCTACTTATACATTTTGCGGGGTTAGTACATACAAAAAGATAAAATTACATAATATTACAAATGGTTAGAACATTAATTAAATATAAATATACCACATATCTAACTGTCTTCATTTGGTTTTCGAGCCATGATTTAAAAGTTATGTAACTCTTAAAATTAATATCTTCAGTATACAACGTGTAACGTTAAATGCGCAAAACCTCTTAAGGGGTCATTGTACTCATCATTATGAACAACTTTTAGTATGGGACCAAACCTGAAATCGCGAAAAAAAAATCAGCTGTTCAGTACATTTATGTTCGAATAATTCGTCAAAATGTACTGAACAGCTGATTTTTTTTTCGCGAATTCATGTTTGGTCCCATACTAAAAGTTGTTCATAATGATGAGTACAATGACCTCTTAAGAGGTTTTGCGCATTTAACGTTACACGTTGTATAATTGAAAACAGTCAGGATATAAGAAAGTGCTGATGTAAGAATTAATTGCATATTTATGTCATTATTTCAATAACTTGAATAAAGATTCAAACAAATAATTAAAATCAAAAGCATAAAATTTTACAACTACTAGCAATAACTTACCTCATA
This sequence comes from Cosmia trapezina, assembly GCA_905163495.3. Lineage (NCBI taxonomy): Eukaryota > Metazoa > Arthropoda > Insecta > Lepidoptera > Noctuidae > Cosmia > Cosmia trapezina. The sequence continues at coordinate 13,134,996 of LR991030.1, forward strand.
AATATTTTATGCTGTTGGTTCCTTACTTTTATCAAAGAGTTCTAGGAAATTAGATCACAACTCCTATTGATTGAAAATACAACTTACGATAGACTTCAATAAAATACGTACAAATGGTCCAATCAGTGGTTGCCGAGTGGGTACTGTAATGGTTTTACGATTACCTACCATTAGTTTCCACTCTACAAAACGGTTAGTTTTCTACAAAATGTACGTAAAATATATCGTCTTGTTAACAATTTTGGCTGCCGAGTTTTCTTACGGTATCTACCCATACTTTGATACTCAAGACTTCATATACAATGTTCCAAAAGTTTACAGAATATCTATCACGTTGGACAAATTGTTAGAGCATTATGAGAAGAAGCCTTCGAAAGACCCTGAATGGTACATTGCCCTGGGAATGGCTAGAGGTAACTATTCCTTATAAGTTCTACCTAACTATTATCTCTCGAATTAAGTTCACTGGAGAAGCTTTAGCGCATCCTTGAGCTTATTTATCTTTTAAGAACATCGCAAGATTTTTAAATCACAAAGAGTCTCACGCACAATTATTGCAAAAGTCATAAGAATAGAAGGTGCATCTCTGTAAATCAGCGCAAAAAAAAAGGCTGTCAAAATCCTAAAATTTACGTAGACCTTTCTAAACTGTGAAATATTTTGCAGGTCAGTTAGAGTATACGATTAATGAGCTAGATAAGTCGGTGCCAGGCAAGCTCAAGGAGAACTTAAAGAACATTACCCGACGCATGGATCGCATCAGAAACAACACAGACGTCACCAGTTTTGTGTACCGGAGTAAAGATTACGAATATGGTTTGTAATAAAAAAAAAAACATAATATTATGGGTGCCGAGTTATGTAAAATCATAAAAAAAATATTTTATGTAATTAATTTGCATAAAAATACGGTATAAAAAGATGGCAAAAGTACAATTTATTATTAGAACAATTTATTATTTTTTATTAGAACAAAACATGTTTTGCCACTTCAACAATAAGCATGCAAATTTTGAAATAACTAGGTAGGTAACTGATCTTTAGGGACTATTAGATTCTTAATGTTCATCCACTGCTGCACATAGGCGTCTCGCAAGGATCGTAACAACGACTGGTACTCTCCTCCTGTCCTGTGATTTCCGCATCCAGTGGATTCTCGAGACCTTCACCAGGTCTCAGTTCTTATTGTGTGGGGCCAACCCAAGTATATTCTATTCACTTACCTTTAGGGCCTTAGCACACTTCTACCGCGAAACCGTGAAACCGCATGATGTTCCGCTACTCGAATCGCGGTTCAAGTATTGGAACATCATGCGAGTCAGTTGAATTGAACTACTGCGGTTTCGCTGCTATGGTTTCGCGGCGAAGGTGTGCTAAGGCCCTTAGAGTATCTTGGCCGTTATTTTCCATATGAATACCTACTTTGGAACGGACAACTAGCTTTACCTTTCTGACTATTAATGGACTAACTCCTAGACAATTCAAAAAATTATTTGAGATCATGAGAGATTCAGAGACTAAGTATCGGTATGATAAACAACATTTCGTATTGAAGGTCGAATTTAGAATTTAAGCTTTTGTGTCTTCATAACAATAATATCCAATCAGACTCAATCATTAGTCTGCGGTCACGATTATTATTATAACTATAGTCAAACTCTATCTGATCTGAGTATATCTAATTATGTCGAATAATATCTGGTTTCCGATTACTTTTTGTTCCCAATTTCGATTGGCTGATGATATCTGTTGTATTTCTATAGATGTTTTTGCGAGTGTTTATCGAGGCATATTTTAATGGCACCCAAACAGCTATTTATTTTTTATTTTAAAACCAATAACTACTACGTATTAGGTACGGTATTATGACTATATATTGTTGTTTCTCAAGTGTTTTTTATGTGTCTAAATTGTGGTATCAGTCACGGAAAAAGCGTAAGCAAAACCTCAAAAATGCATTTATTTGCCATTTGTTTTATATTTCATGTAGCTTCATTTACGTTGGTCCCTTGTGGCTTGCCTGTGTCCTTGGGAGCAACCGTTACCTAATAATAAATGTATGTAATTCACTATTGCCTAATTCGGCGTTCAAAGTGAGCGATGCAAAAAATCTAGTTTTGCGCCCAGTTAGATAGATACCCATCTAGTTCTTACACATAGTTCAAAAAGTTGCGTAAGTGTTTTTGAGAATTTTAAGGTACCGTACGTATAATAGATATCTTAGATACAAAACGAATTGCTGAAATCACTTCATGAACATTTGAAGGTGGGTGGGCTTCTCTGTGTTTTATTGTTGCTCCAAACTCTCCCTCTGCTGTTCCTGTTAGTCTTTTTGGATATTTTTTGGGTGGATTTACTGGTTGGGCAAAGGTATATAAAGTATATAGACTACATTTGGCCAGTTATGTTTTAGTCGAATGTAATGAAGGGTGAAATGGTAAATATGTAAAAATCCAAATCCAGTTGTGTAGGTGGGTATTTATTTACACAAATTTCGGTTTTTTTAAATATTTCAGTCCAAACTTAATAAATACGTAAACTTGAATTTCGCACTGTTCAATAAGTTATCAAAAGTGGTAGCTATACCTACTGGGTTATTGGTAAAACACCAGCAACCTCTTAAGGGGTCATTGTACTCTTCATTATGAACAACTTTTACTAAGGGACCAAACCAGAAATCGCGAAAAAAAAAATCAGCTGCTCCCTACATTTTGACGAGTTTGATGTAGATAAATGTACTGAACAGCTGATTTCTTTTTCGCGATTTCAGGTTTGGTCCCATAATAAAAGTTGTTCATAATGACGAGTACAATGACCCCTTAAGAGGTTGCTGGTGTTTTACCAATAACCCTGTATATCGAACATTTGTTGCGTAAGTTCAACCCGCACTTGGCCGGTACAAATAAAAAATAAATCATTTAGGCATCGGCTGTCCACGCATGCTTGCCCAACTTTGAACACCGCTTGCCCGATATTACATTCGCTCCTGCCTGGGAATTGAGCAATTGATCTCATATAAACCAGTGCATCTGAATTGAGATACAGGTGCTCATACAAAACCCGATTGCCGTGGCATTTTAACATAGCTATTAAAATGAAAGTCTTTAGATATTCATTAGTGATAGTTTAATCTAGGTGACACCTATTGACCTAACCTAATGTAAATAGTGTTATGATTGTATGTATTTTGAAATGGCACTGCGTAGGTGTAACTATGATAAAACATGGCATGCAAGCTAAATAGCGAAAACATGATATTGGAATTTAACAAATGAAGTTTTAAAAAAATTAAAGTCTTACCCTCTTACAAATAAACACGGAATAAAGTTATATCAGGAATAACCATACATTTTCATAGGTTTAAACTTGGAATAACTTTATTCTGTGTTTATTTGTAAGAGGGTTAGATTATTGGGTAAACAAACCGATGGATGAGGTTTGGATTAGCAAAAGGAACATCTTGAAATTGAGCCCTGAGACAGAAGCAGGTATTGGTAATAAGCTCTTTAGCACCCTCTGCATACGGAACCGTAAACGTTGTTATTGTATTGGGTAAATCCGTTTATTTTAAAAATTAATTTAATTATTATAAATGTTAGTTAAGAATTCAGCTGTGATTGTGAAATCGCTGGCCCCGTCTAGCCTGAATGTTACGACTAAATTAGCATAAAGTTTGAGCAATGCATCCATTTACTAATTTAGAATACAATCTTTTTCATGATCAATTACATACATGTCATTTAATAGGTAGATGAGTTCAATATAGACAGGATACATATAAATGGGTACAATGGTTCGTGCATACATATATTAGGTGCCTAGGTATTTGAATTGCGTAATTTTTAATAATGCGTTACATGTTAGTGTACCAATATATTAAGTGCAACAGTTTATTTTTTCTAAACAGTCACTCTCGGCAATAAACTTTCTAGTTAAGGTGTTTGTGCACTAGATCTGCAACAAGTCGCACTATTATACCTATTGCGTCTGCTGTATCTCTCTATTTGGCTTATTCTTTTCATTACATAATAATATTACACGCCAATATAGTTGAACTGTTATTGGCTATTTCATTTATGTAATTAAAAAAATCTACAACATTAACAAAGGTAGAGGAAACAAAGCTTAACTTGACGGAGATAAACCATTAAAGATTGGTACAGACAGAAATTCAATTAAGTTTTCATAGAAATTGTTCCACCAGACTCACGTCACGACGTCGCGTCGCGCCTGTCTGCACGCGCCTTAACTCAAATCGTTATAAATCAATGCGAGTGCTATTATGGTTAACGTCGGTACGAGGACAGCGAAACTCATTGCCTTTCTTTGAAGTTATATCATTGAATGATTCCTCAGCTGGCTTTCGCTTGATTTATTTATTGGTATACGATAAGACACAAATGCGTCAACTCAAACCCTGATGCATGGACAGGTGGTAGGTGGTGGTAATGTTGGACGTTTAAACCCAGATTCACGCGATAGGTAGGTATTTTTCACATTTCTCTACACGCTGAATCGGTGTCGATGCTGCGTCTGCGCTGACTTCTAGAGAGAGGCCTATGTGTGTTGTAATTCACTACGTACTGAGGTGATTAATTGACGTAATCCGTAATTTGGATTATTTCACACTCCGCTCAAAATAGATCAAGAACACGCATACATAACATAAAACAAATTATTCACACACAAAGAGAAGATTTTTTTAGTGAATAGACTCCGTTTATTCACTAAAAAAATCTTCTCTTTATGTGTGAATAATTTGTTCGTTTTAATTCTTTACAGTTTCAAAAGCGATATTCGAAAACCTAGAGGTGCTATCAAGTTTAATGGAGCCAATCACAATCGGCACAATGGGCACACAGAAGCCTTATCGCTTCGCATTCGAGCAATACGTGCAAGAGGCGAGAACTAAGATGCCGACAAGAAAGGCAGCAGGTTGGTCATTATGTATCGAAATGTAATCTAGAATAACTTCCATAGTAAAATTCTGTTATATAAAGAACGTATAGTTGCCGGCACGAATCGTGAGCACAAATTCCACATGAACTGTTATTGCCATCTCCAGCGGGCTCTTGTCTCTTATGCAATGTGTCTCTCTTGTGATCTAATATTATATTAAACTCATTGCCCCTGCCCTTCTACGAATTGTCATAATAGGAAATAATTGATTCGTAAGGTTTAAAAGTGGAGTTAGTGTGCTCACGAGTTCACGACTCTTGCCGGCAACTATACCTACCTACTGTAACTACTGTAAATCACAATAAATAAATGAACTGTCCTTTCAAGCCAAACAAATTAAAATTAATGGTGAAATTGTCACAAATAGACATTCTAATTGCGTTGCTGCGTAACATACCTACTTTAGTATTCAAATCTAGTTTTCAATTCAGACCCTGACACCGTCGACTTCTTCGAAGGCCGTTTTTTTACTTCCACCAATAACCACAGAGCGTCGCCTCTTGATAATAATCAACATTGGTGACAATGAAAATGAGGTGAAAGCTTGCCAACCCAGTTTTAATTTCAAGTTTGGAATTTCCAGACGCGTGCACAATGCAGCTGCTGATATCGGCGATGGAGTCGCAGACGACGCAGACGGACGGAACGTGCGAGCTGAATCCCGAGTGCTCAGCGCAAATACTGAAGGGCTCAGGCCTAGCGTTCCAGCAGACTAGCAGAATCAGAGCAGCCGCTTTAGCTTACTTGTTCGACTGTTTGGAAGGGCTCGATCTTGCTGCACACATTTATAAACTTTGTATTCAAGTTTATAAAGAATCTAAGTCCTTGGAAGCCTGGGACCATCCACCTGGAACTAAAACATTGTTTATGCAACAAAGTGAGAAGCTGTACATTCTTAATCACCACTACCATCTCCTGCCAACAAATCAGTTAACTTCAAAGTTCTTAGTGCGTTTAATAAACATAGGTACGTCTAATAAAAAAGTTTTCGTTTCATATTTTCAGTTTTATATTGTGCAACACAAGGCTATGGGGAGTTCATAAAGCCCCGTTGGATGAACAGGATCCTGGCGTGGCAGGAGCCGAAGGGGTGCTACTCAGATGATCGCCAGCCGTTCTTGAAACTCACTGGATTTGTGGGGCCTGCATCAGCCCCACCACCTAAAGATAGAGAGGTTTGTGTAGCGTCCTTCAACTTATTAAATCTTAGAAGCTTTTGATTCATACATTTCAGGAAGATTCCTGCATCACCTCGACGACTACAACGAACGAGTCGAGTTGTCAGATTTTGTCCCAAAAAGGTAAATGCACCGTGCATTAACTTTTTTGGGACAAAATCTTACTATTTGTTCTGAAACGAACTGTCCGATTACAATTATTATTTTATGCACCATTAATTTTATTTGTGTGTCTAATATAAGAAAAACCGGTCAAGTGCGAGTCGGACTCGCGCACGAAGGGTTCCGTACCATATTATATGTTTAACAATCGCAAAGATAACTTTTTACTTATTTTATAATGATACTGTGAATTACAAGGTTATTTTTTGCAGTTGCAGAAAATCACCCATGTTTAAACAAAATACCTTATGAATCGCCGTTTTCAGTATTGTTGATTAAATATAGTATTCATGGTACTTACATGGTATAAAGAAGTTTCAAATTCCTAATTTGTTGAATTGTTGCGCTAGAGCTCGTACAAAAATGGTCTAAAATTTACAACTTTTACGGCACCCTATTTCTTAATTTTAAAAGATAAAAAAAATATGTTTGTACTCTACTCAATGAGTTCTAAACGATGACAACCCACATAACACATAATCAGCCTATAATGTTCCCACTGCTGGGACACAGGCCTCCTCTCGGTGAGAGGGAGTGGGCCGTAATCCACCACGCGGGCACAGTGCGGGTTGGTAGATGTCACATGTCTTCGAATTTTTGGTTCTAGGACATGCCGGTTTCCTCGCGATGTTTTCCTTCACCGTTTTGAGAGCAGCGGTGATGAAATAATGACATTTGAGGCGTAGTTTTGAAAAACTAATAATGACAAAGATTATTACTTACTTATGCAAGTATTTGTGCTAAGTTTCAAGTTTATTAACCAAATTAATAAGATTTTTCATATAAAACTGTATCTCTGTTTTCACGAACACAGATACCTAAAGAATTTCAAAAATCGTCTGGTATGTTTCCATAACTTGACTCAAACATTATTTACAACAATTTTAGAGTTAATCAAGCCCCCAATAAAATCCTCCGCTATAAAATTTTTTCACCCCTTAGGGGTAGATTTTTGGAAAACCCTAATACACGTTAGTCTTAATTTTTGGTCTCAAGTATAAAAACTGAGTTTTGAGTTAATCGGACCGCGTGTTAAAGTTCCCCCATACAAACTTTGACACCCCCAATCCCTCCTTAGGGGGTAGTTTAGGAAAACTAAAAATGATAAACTTTATAATTTACTTAGATGAATATTCGTGCTAAGTTTCAAGTCTATTAACTCAAGGGATAGGATTTTTCATACAAACTTTCATCCCCTGTTTTACCCCCTTAGGGATGAAATTTCCAAAAATCCTTCCTTAGTGGATGTTTACACTATATAAGGTATCTATGTGCAAAATTTCAAGTCTCTAGGTCTATTGGTTTGGGCTGTGCGTTGGTATATTAGTCAGTGACTCAGTCAGGACTTTGATTTTTTTATATATATAGATTTACCATGTTATTTTAAGACCACAGACTTCTTATAAGTTTTCCTGTAATCTACAGGTATAGAACTATTTTTCATATTTTTTTCAAAATTTAAGGCTCAGTAGTTTCGGAGATAAGGTGGGGGGAATGGTCAATTTTCGTCTATTTTCTTAAATAACTTTAAAACAATAAATTTTAAAATTATAAAAAAAATATATTTGAGACCCTCATAGTAAGCCCTTTCATTTGATATGTCACTCGGTACAGTTTACAAAACTTTTTTTTTTAATTTTCTTATTTTCCCCCTAAAAGTGACTCTCATATTCAAAATTCATATATTTACTTTAGCTGTACGTGTTTGGGTCTCAGAAATCCATATGTGTACCAAATTTTAACTTAATCGGTCCATTAGATTCGAAGCAAATTGGCTGTGACAGACGGACAGACGGACAGACAGACAGACAGACACACGAGTGATCCTATAAGGGTTCCGTTTTTTCCTTTTGAGGTACGGAACCCTAAAAAGAAAGCACACTGTAAAATCAGTAACTGACTCTGTTATGCTTCGATTTGTTTGTAATCGAAAATGTCTATATTTATCCGAAACAAATTACCTTACCTGGGACTGAGCAAGTGAAAAAACCGGTCTAGAGCGAGTCGGACTCGCGCACCGAGGGTTCCGTACCATCATTTATATTTAATTTTTGTTGATGATTTCTGAAAAAGTGTGCTATTTAGAGACATTGTTTTATTTTTCCTGTATTTTTTTACATAAACTTCTATCACGTAGAATAATTTTAGATTTTTGTCTTTGCAAAGTTCGGGGATAAGGGGGAGAGAACGGTATTTTTTAAACATTTTTTATCAAGAGTATAGTAAGAAAATGTGCAAATAGCGCTCTTTCATATGATACCCACATGCCCTAGTAGCCCCACTTCGAATTTTTAAGACCCCCTTTCAGTCGCTATTGCAAAAAAAAACATATATATTTTTATTTCTTTCTTATTTGCAAAATAGTAAATAGTAGGTAGTAGTATTGGCAAACGTCATCTAAAACTGTTCTAAATTTCAAGTTGATAGCATTAGTAGTTCTTGAGATATCCTGCTGTGACAGACAGACATACTGAGTAGCACCATAAGGGCTCCTTTTTACCATTTTGGTACGGAACCCTAAAAAGTGATCACAAAAACTCTATAAATGAGACCTACGTTTCATAGGTATTTGGGCTATATTATTCATAGTTTGTCACTATTATTTTTTGGCTGACAAGAAAGCTGTGACTATTAGCGTAATAATTGGCGCAATTTTTTGCATTAGGTACCAAGACTGTACTATTGAAAATACCATTCGAGTTTAAATGCCTTTGTTACAGGAAGAGTACAGAGTGAAGAAAGCAGCTACGTCCGAAGGTGGTGCGTGCAACTCGCTGACATCAGCGATGGCTCTTGGCTCCCTGGTCATCTACATCAGAGCGCTACTAGAAACCGACCAAGCTTTCCAATACGATGTGCTTACTTGAAACAGCTATACTGCCTAGTCGTATATTTTATACATGCCTCCATGTACGAAAAATGCGTTTATGTTATAATTAAAAATAATAATTAAAAGTATGAATTTATAACCTGTATTCATTGCTAAGTGACATTTATTGACAATTTCATAAATATAATTTTGTCGCTAAAATTATTTCATCAAAAGCGTAACAATTTACAATTTGAAGATTTTCTAAAATCGTTAGATAATGTTACGTATGTTTATAAGAACTATGACAACAGCTGCTCAAAGTATAAAACCACCGCTTGCAGTATTTGGTAAGTGTACAATCAATAAATATAATGAAACATGAAACATCATGGCTTTCACCAAATTCAGCTCTTCAAAATTGATCGAGTGAATAACATTCCTACATAGATACAATAATACTGTTACTTGTTAAGTTTGGATAAACCTGCTTACGCCATATTACTCAAAGAACAGTGTTTGTACGTACTTCATAATAAAATTCTGTTCACGGTAAGGTTTGGAAGGCCGCTACGTGTCGGCACTGTACAGCGCCGCTTCGCAAATGAATCAATTGGATCAGGTAGAGAAAAGTCTGCGTGATCTCCAAAAAGAATTGAAGAAGCCTAAAATCGTTGACTTTATGGAAACCAGTCTGATATCTCGAGCTGATAAAGCTAAGTTAATTATGGCTATTAGCACCGAAGCAGGTATGTTAGAGTTTTTATTAGGTATTATATTTATTAAGTACAGACGCCAGCACATCAAGCCACCCGAAACTGTCAAATTTTCCCAGTCAACCTTGAACCTTGAAACTTTAGCAATAAAGATGATATCTATTAAAGAAATTTGACAGATTGTAGTAGCTTGATGTGCTGGCGTCTGTACAAAGGGCTGCCGACAGGAAGGCTCTGGAATAAATATTTAGGTTAATCTGTATCTTTTGTAGTCACATTCCTCCATCACTTTTTGTTTAAAGACGGTCAGATCGGTCACCGATGTTCGCTCGTTTGTTAGAATAGATAATTATTCTACATAGTACCCTCATTTTTGTTTTTATTTTTATTATTGTTTCATTCAACTATGAATGGTTGTTCTTTGATATAAGTAAGTCTATCTAAATTATGTAGTCGATGATTTTGGTGCACGGTAAAACTCTAATGAGTTTATGTTTGCACCAACTTAAATATCTATAAAATGTAAGTTTACTACTGATTAAATAAATAAATAAATAAAATCGCTCGCTCGTTATTGTTCAGGAATGCCGAAAGCTGCGACAAATTTTCTCGGTTTGGTGGCTGAAAATGGCCGTCTGAAGCAGTTACGACGAATGATAAATATGTTCCTTGCCGTCATGGTGGCGCACAGGAACGAGGCTCTCTGCGAAGTCATCACCGCGGACCCACTCGACGATGCTACCCGGAAGGCACTCGCGGACATTTTAAAAAGGTTTGTTCAAAAAGGGAAAAAAATTCAACTCAGAGAAATAGTATCTCCAGATACCCTCGGTGGCGTGGTAATTGGATTTGAAGATAAACACATTGATATGACCATCGCAAAAAGAATCACCTTGTATCGCGGAAGAATAAAATATTATATTAAATATCAATAAATTGAGTTTACCTGACATTCGACAGTAAACGATTGTTGTATTTTACTTTATAATAGTAGAACTTTAGTTAGAAGACATCTATCTATACATGTAATAAATGTGTACAGTACGACACAAATTAGATGTAGCATAAATATGAAAATTTGCATTTATTCATTTTAATTTTACGAATGTAAATTTATATGACTTTACAAGTTATTGCGTTTGCATAAAGATCATTTTCGTCTAAAGCAGTAATAAAGGTTGGTTATTTTGAAGGCGCACTAATTTTTATGGTGATCGGTTTTACGAATAACGCCGATGCGACATCTAAGTTGTGTCGTACAGTAACTGATTATAAATAAAACGGTTAATTTAAAATTACAAACGGTTTTTATTCATATTTATAGGTAATTATTTAAAATTATGATTATTATTACTACACTTAATATTGTATGAAATATTGCAGGACTAACGGGACATTATAATTTAAAAAGTGACTTTGGTGTATGCAATTTATAATATGTATAGGATTTTTCATAAAATTAAAACACGATGGCATTCTTATAAAATGTACTATGCTAAGGCTTTAGTCATTTATTCTTTCATACCGGTCGCATCAGACATGAACTTATGATAAAGGTGACCGACTTAAAACAGTTTGATACGGCTAATACAATAACCGAATAAATAAAGAGGGCCTGTGAGTGTCTTAAAATAAAATCAATAATAGTCTATACATATGGCCAGGTATGCCACATGAATCTTCTGAGCAACCGATCGGACATGGCACTAATCTCTACAGATACCAGGCACTGCCATACCTGTGCGGCCGAATAGTATGACCGTCTCCGGCCCTGTCGATAAGGTTGGCATGGTAGCCAGGCTTTCGCCCCTTTGGGGAATCTCTGCACGGAGAATTAGCTAAAATAGTTTTAATCTTCTCAGCATGAATTCTGAAATTTATCCTATCTGACGAAAGAGATCCCGTCATCACTCTTTGGAAACTTGACGTCAACACCCATAACTCTTCTTCTCCTTTGGCATTCATGACTACCTTCACGCCACTTGCGAACTGCAGGGTTTCCTTATCGATGGCTACCGCATGGAAGTTGCGAGGCGAGAACTCGGTGGCAGAGTTCCAGCACCAGATGCTGGGCGGTTCCATTAGGCCGAAGTAAAGGACACCGTTACTGTCCATGGCTTCAGCTGCTGACTGAGTTGTGCGCTCTTCCGGGAATACCTTCAAATAAAATGGGTTTACATTAAAAGTGTTTACATGTGAAGTAATTACATAATTATGGTCATAATGTTGTCGCTAACTTACGTAAACAGCGTCCGGGTCGATGTTAGGGTCTTCCGTGTACGAGTTGTTCCTGATGACTCTGGTGTTCACCACGTTCTCGGTGGTGGAGGCGAGCGAGTGGAAGTAGAGGAAGCGATCACGGCCGCTCTGGTACGGTGAGAGAGCCATTCCCAAAACGCCATCCATTAGATCAAAGCCTTCGCCTGAAACAAAAAAGTTTGGTAGTTTTAAAGGTGGTTTCTTGTTGTGGTCAATTATATACTAAGTATGGCGTTATTGGCCACAAAATTATGCATATAATGAGCCTATAAGCGCGCATTGAAAAGACATTAAGTTTTTTAAGCCTCAGACAAGGTGTAACTTAAATAACGCACAAACTCTTAAAGAACAACTTTTACTATGAGAACCAACGTGAAATTGCGAAAAAAAATCCCTACATTTATGTTCGCGTAACTCATCAAAATGTAGGAAAGAGCTGATTCTTTTTCACGATTTCAGGTTTGGTCCCATAGTAAAAGTTGTTCATAATGATGAGGTTGTGCGTTATTTAAGTTACACCTTGCATAGTGGTGGTCACTGGTCATAGTGTTATTTTGGTCGCGTAATTATTTGGGCGGGGACAATTTAGGGGGCTAGACAAGCTTTCATTAAATAAAATGACTCGCAGTTATGTTTATAAGATAATATTCTGTCAGGGTCTGTACACAATTCCGACACTGCAGCGATAACTGTGTAGGCCGAACATACCTACCTGATAAAAGAAAATTCTCCATGGCTAGTTGCGCCCACGTCACATCTTACCTATTTAAGTAATTATCTTGGCTGTTTACTGAAGTAATATCGGATACAGTAGGTACTTGAAGACCATTTTCATCGTCGGCGTCGCCGGTCCGGTCGTCATAAGCCAAAATGCATACGACGACGTGCAAACTAATTATTGCAATCTAGATGTGGTAGATTACTTTTGGCCGACTAATAACTCAAATAGAGGCCGCCATACATACCGTCGATGGTGAACGATCCTTTGGAAGGGAAAGGGTAAAAGAGACGGTGGATGATGCGCCAGGACCTGTCCCGTTTCACGTCCACCACCAGCACGGCGAACGCGGACACGTCCGCCACGTACACGAATGTGTCGGCGCAGTCGCTGGCGCCACGCGGCCTGATGTCCACCACCTAAACATATAGAAGATTAACACCTAGAATGGTATAGGAAATGATATCCAACTTCCTATTCATCAAGATCTAAGTACTTAAGGGGGAAGCGCTAAGGTAGCCCGCGAAATTCAAATTTTTATTTCGCGAGCTACCTCGGCGCTTTCGCCTTAATTTAGGTATAGATTTTAGATCTCACTGTATATTAGATACGTTACAAGTAATCCAAAACCCGATAAAGCACACTAATGGACAGCAACAGACTAGGTCGACCAAGCTATAGATTTAATTATACAGTGTACCAGAAAGTTGTGGTCAAATTTAAGGGTGTGGACCATCAAGCTGAACAACTTTCTCCATGTGACCAACCTGATAATCGCGAAAAAATTATCAACATTCCATAGAAAACTTCAATACCTACTAGACGCAAATGTATGGGACGGCTGATTCAAATGTATGGGACGGCTGATTCTTTTCCGCGATTACATGGTTGTTTAGTTTGATGATCTGTACCACACCCTTTTTGACCACACCTTTCTGGTACGGCCTGTATATCGACCGACTGGATTTCATAATTAACTTTTTTTAAAAATCAGTTATAAGATACAAAAGTGTACTAAAATCTAAGGGTCAGTTCATTCACAGCAAGACGCGACCGCGCCGCCGCGATACTCATTTAAATATGTATCTTTTGTGTAGTAAATAAAGTTCAATTTCTCGCATCTGAAATTGCGTTTTCGTAAACTGACCCTAACCAGATAACATTGTAAACGTTAATTCTGAAGTTGATTCTCGAGTTATCGCACTACGGACGAACAGAGAGACGTTGCGTTTCATTTAATAAGATCAAACAACATGATACTAACAGGTGTAATGAACAGTGACGTGTCAGTAAACAAGGAGCTGTTGACGACGTGGCGGTAGATGAGCGCGTCTGACGCGAGGTCGAACGCGAGCAGCTGAGGGGGGCACACCTGCTGGTCGCCGATCTTGCCGGCGTCCATCACCCACAGGCGCTGGCATTCGTCTATCTGAAAATGTGATGACGAAACTTCATTAAATAACAGTACTTGCGGCAGTGCTGTCAAACGTGGAAGTTTACCAAGAAAGTAAAAAATAAAATCACGTCCTGCCAGCGAAGCATGGAGAGAAGTATCGCAAAAATTAGGAAGTGTCAAAAAATTCGTCACACTACCATCACGTAGACCATCACACAAAAGGCAGGAGTAAAAGATGCTCTCACCCATGCTCTAAATTTAAAATCGTCAGTGTAACGATGTAATCAACCCAAAGAATGATGGTCATATATAGATTTTGATCTGAACGCACATTAAATCCTGACATACCTGACTAAGCATATTGACCTACGTAGGACCTACCAAACCTACCTTCTGATGATGTCATTGATTTGTTTGTTGTTTAAGCAAGAACAATGACTGATTAAAGTTAAAAGAAAAACTAGTCACGTCCTGTGGTTTTTGTCTTGAATATTTACAGGTGTGACTAAACTGGACAATACTTAACGTAATACGTATAACGTGTGTGCGCGTGTGTGTCATTCACATGTGAGAGAAGAGCAATGATGGCCCAGTGGTAACTGCCGCGACTTACGATATAGGTCGTAGGTTCGAACCCAGACAAGCGCTTTACTTTGTGTAAATTATTTCATCACCACTGCTCTAAAAACGGTGAAGGAAAACGTCGTGAGGAAACCGGCATGTCCTATAGAACCGAAAAAATTCGGAGACATGTGACATCTACCAACCCGCATTGGGACCGCGTGGTGGATTACGGCGCACTCCCTCTCACGGAGAGGAGGCCTGTGTCCCTGCGGTGGGAACATTATACAACGTGTAATGCTAAATGCGCAAAACCTCTTAAGGGGTCATTGTACTCATCCTTATGAACAACTTTTACTATGGGGCCAAACCTGAAATCGCGAAAAAAAAATCAGCTGTTCAGTACATTTTGACGAAATTTGCGAACATAAATGTACTGAACAGCTGATTTTTTTTTCGCGATTTCAGGTTTGGTCCCATAGTAAAAGTTGTTCATAATGATGAGTACAATGACCCCTTAAGAGGTTTTGCGCATTTAGCATTACACGTTGTATAAGCTGACTATGCTACATACACATGTGTATTGAAAAACTTGATTGTGAATTGATCTACTATAATGTTGTTTAATGGACACACTATTCATTAGCTTTAGCTAATATTTACCTATGGAATGTGCAACGCAAGAAACAATACTGGCCCTTGTTCAAAAATACCATTGTATTCTGTTACATAGTTACTATTATGCTTATTGTGTTAGCATCGTGAGTATTTCCTCCGTCAGTAGACATGTAAATCACGATGCAGTGCTTGCTGTAAGACTCATCGCGTGTTCCTATCACAATATCCTGAGTTACCTAACTTCTTTCAGACCTGCGTCAGATACGGAAATGTCACGCAATAGTTCCAGGACTCGTTGTTGCTAAAGACTTCTTATTATCTAGGTATCAATGCAAAAAATCCCATAAACGTGGTTATTAACTTGACAATGGCCTTTGTTGACTATATTGAACAACAAGTACATAAGGACATACAAGGTTTTCCTTTGGTCTCATGTAATGTGTTAATTACAAAAACTACATCATCTTTAACATAAGTAAGTAGGTACCTAATCAAAGTTTTTATTAGCTATAGCTAAATGATTTTTTTTCCTATTATATCAAAACAACTTATGTTTTGTGTTGGAATATGTGGAACTGATTTTAAAACTAAAAGCAACCTTCGTTTAATTGACCTGGGCCGGCAGTCTCGACATTCGTTACGATTTCGTTACGACTTTCGTTAAGTAATTACATGCTCTGTGGGCCTAATGGGCTCCCCTAAACGGGCAAATGGCAATAGTTCAGTTTTATTAAAGACACACAGATGACACAGACACATCTTCGAGCCCGTTCCTTAAAATTTATCAGACCACACAGCATGTAATTAGGACTTACCGAGCGATTTCCAGTCGTTAAAGGAAGTTACGAATGTCGAGACTGCCGGCCCTGGAATGTATTCATCATCAATCGTACGAGGATTTTGCGAAGTGTGCTAAGGTTAGCTTCAAGAGTAACCAGGTGCGATGGACATTTAGGTATGTATACGGAGCATCAACGACCTGAATTGAGTACCCAGCCCGTAACCTATGATTATGCCGTCAGACCTCAGCCATGGCCTCGTCTATTTGGTTCTAGAAAATAGCCTCATTTATGTAGATGATGATGTAACTTATCCGCTTCGTAATAAAATTCTTACGTACAGCAATTCTGAAGACAGATGTTAAGCCGAGACAGTTGTAGCCCTGGTTGTCATGCCAGGAGTAGTCAGGGTAGGCGCGGATGTTGCCCTGCTCGTCCACAGTACCCAGAGTGATCGGGCGCCCTTCATCGAAGCGTGGGATGGTCACGAAGATCCGTGATGCGTAGGGACCTTTAAAAAGTGAAATTAAAATTTGTGAATACACAATTTGTGTAGAGCTTTGCAGATTTTTTAAGTTAAGTTGGAAGTAAAAATAAAGAAGCTTTACATAAGCCTCTCAATAACAACTGATGTCATATAAGTACGGTCTTTGGAGAAATTGGCAAATTTTCCCCGCACGCGGATTTATGTATTGACAAGCCGTGTTTACAAGAAAAAATAGCAAAAAAGTGTTCAAATATCACCCGTTTAATAAATATTGTAGCCACTTATAAATATACTTGAAACGTGTAAAAAAATTCTACAAAACTCCCCGATGGGTTCCCATTGGCTAAAATTTTGAACTCCATACAAATTAATTCCCTATTTAACTCCTCTAGGGGATGTTTTTTCACTAATCCTTCGTTAGTGCTCGTCTTCGTTTTATAAGAAATTTTCTGTCAGTGAATGAATGAATGGATTAATTTAAAAAAATATTTAGTAGATGTTGATTGCTTTTGGTTGTTATCGCCAAGACTGGCGGAGACGACGACTAGACTTATCCCTAATGTACCTATTAATAAAATTATTGCATACGTAACAAGTACAAGTTCAGATAGGTACTTGAGCAAATATACATTTATATTCACCTAGCTTTATAGCTATCACTTACACAGCGTGCAAGTGCTTTCATGTAGGTGTATTTTATTTATAACTATAGCTGACCCGACAAACGTCCTGTCAATAATTCACACAAAAATTCACATAGAAAATGCACTTTCAGTTTTCCCAAATTTTCCAAACTTCCCGGCAACTTTTCCATTTTTTCTCTTCATAAGAATCTTCCTCGGACATCAAAGAATATTTTTAAAAATAGCCGAATTGGTCCAGCTGGAACCAACACGTTTAACCATTCATTTTTATTTATTGTATATAGAACACACAAGTGTCACGGACTTCACATTAATTGTAACCACTTCCCAAGTAATAAATATTATTATTATTATTATAGTAGGTACCGATAAATGTAATCATTTATTTAATATTTAAATGGTAATGATTTTACGGAGTCTATGACTGTGCTTTTAATTTATATTTTTTCTGTTCTTGTTTGATGGGAGATTATAATCAGCAGCTAGATGCACTTTCCCATTACATCCATCCATTCATACATCCATTTTTACATTCATGGTAGCCGGGTGTCTGGTGTGGAAGGTTTATTATTAGCTGGGAACGATAGTGTCATGAGCCTGTGAGTGGAACTACCTACAAGACATTTAAGAACGAATCACATTTAACGAAACAAGTATAATCATCCTCAAAAGCCAGTTGTTTCAAGGTTGACGACTTATGGTCAATATCCCAAATTCCGCAAACATTTAAATAATGAATATCGTGTGTCTTTCGTCATTTTGTTTTATAATTTACTAGCTTTTACCAGCGGCTTCGCCCGCGTGTATGTCGGAAATTATCCCACGGAAACGTACTACCGGGATAAAAAGTATTCTGCGTCACATGGTCTACCAATGTGCCAAATTTCATCCAAATCTGTTCAGCCGTTTTAGTGTGAAAGCGTAACAAACAAAAAACTCACTTTCGCATATACACATGCCTGTAGCTGGTACAAAAGTATGCAAGTAGCTAGGCATGCTAGCTACTTGCCATAACAACTTCTGATTGGTCAATGTCACAATGGTATGCCAGCTACTTGCATATTTTTGTACCAGTTACTTACAGGCATGTGTATTTTCGCCCTTAGGATTATTTTCAGTGTGACCGTTTCTAATTGTATAAACCTACGTATTTTCCTTTTGCCAGGTGAATATAGGTACCAAAAAATACCATTACAGTTGAAATTGTACCAATATTATACCGATATTTAGTCTACTAAAAAATTAAATTTAAAATTTAAAAAACCCCCAACGCAAAAAAGAAAAGGGAACATTTAAAAAGTCAAAAATAATACCTATCGTTGAGCCATCAAATTCGATTGAGTAATACCTATATATATTTTAATTACAGAAATTGATGGATGGCACGATAAGGTTTGCTCATTGAATTGGCGCTATAATTTCGCGGCGGGGTACCGCATAATATGATAGTCAATCAAGTGAAGGGTCTGACTTACTTATGCGGTACCCCGCCGTGACATTATAGCGCCATTTCAATGAGCAAACCTTATCGTGCCATCCATCAATTTCTGTAATTAAAATATATATAGGTATTACTCAATCGAATTTGATGGCTCAACGATAGGTATTATTTTTGACTTTTTAAATGTTCCCTTTTCTTTTTTGCGTTGGGGGTTTTTTAAATTTTAAATTTAATTTTTATTTTAACATTTTTAAACTTTTTAAACAATTTAACAATGCAGAAATGCATTTTTATTACTGCAGAATGTTAAGTTTGTCTGCACATAACATTAACTTATAATGATGCCACCATCGTACTGCAAATAGAATTGAATACTGATAAAAAAACGAATACAAACACTACTATTTGCTATTTTTTTTTCAAGAGTGTACTAGTGTGCTGGAAATCCTGACTGCAACATCAGCTCATCGTGTAGCCACCATTGCACTGTATGTAGAATCAAATACTGATCGAAACGAATCCAAACACGACATATCTGCTATATTATTTTACTAAGAGTATTCTAGTGTGCTGGATATCCTGGCTGCAGCATCAGCTCATCGTGTTGCCACCATTGCATTGTATGTAGAATAAAATTCTGATCAAAACGAATCCAAACACGACATATCTGCTATTACTTTTACAAGAGTGTTCTAGTGTGCTGGACATCCTGGCTGCAGCATCAGGTCATCCTGTTGCCACCATTGCATTTTATATAGAATCAAATACTGATGTAAATGAATCCAAACACGACATTTCTGCTATTAATTTTTCAAGAGTGTATCCAGCACACTAGTGCTGGATATCCTGGCTGCAGCATCAGACCAAGAATTCCATAATCTTGCATAGATAGATAGCATACATGGATGTTTCAAATTTTAGGTCACACTAAGGTTTGAAAGTAAAGTAAATACCCATTACGCGTCTAAGATCCCTACCGCAGCTAACAAAAGAGCGGATAACTTTGAAACGGCTGAACCGATTTTGATAAAATATGTCTAAGAACCATCGCTGTAAAACCTGCTTTCAAATAAAAAAAACCGCATCCAAATCAGTCCACCCGTTTAAGCGCTACGGTGCCACAGACAGACACACAGACACACACACACACACACACACACACACACACACATAGCGGTCAAACTTATAACACCCCTCTTTTTGCGTCGGGGGTTAAAAAATATGCTATCGTCATTCTTCGGAGCCTCAAACATACCAATTTAATACTAAAAATACCAAAAACGGTCACACTGATTATTTTTGTTATGCACAAAACAAACACGCTCGTTCGTCCACTTGTTGTGGTCCCTCGTAAGACACGTCACGTCACCTTACCTTACTTTTGTTTAAATAGTAATAACTTGTTTAGATTGATCTTATGACTTCATCACTGTAGGTACAACATAAAAGCCGTAACGTTCCAAAGATAATAAAACTCTACACGGCCGTCGTACATGCTTACTACCTAGATTTGTAGTTCCTTAACTTTGTTACAATACTACAGTAAGTAATTAGACACAGCTTTTAGATAACTAATCTAAAAATATAAGTAATTTATTGAACCTGGGTCAAATTTATTTATTTTCTTTCTTTCTTTCTAAGTTACGGTATAGGATATCATACAGTAGGTTATAAGTTTCTTATGATCGACTCCAATAAGGAATTTAAAAAAAAAAAACTATCGTAAAACAAGTGCACAATTAAAACAAAGCGCATGATCGCCTCAACCGTTTAAGTTAACACTTCAAAATTTGCGTCTCAACATAAACACCATGCCACATTAACAACTTTTTTACTGTAAGTACCTATGCAAAAAACCTGAAAAACCCCGGTCTTTATTAGTTGATAAACTGCTCTTAGGAAAAAAGACGTGTGTGTAAACCATCAATTATTCTAAAACATGGTACACTTGTGCAACTTGACACAAAACCTTTTAAATATTTGGTTTTGCGAGACATTGATATAATTTTCACGAATAACCTTAGTAGATAGGTACGTTTTCGTCTTTTCAAGTTTATGGTTAGGTACATTGTACGAATGGGATGCTAAATAGACCATTGGCCTCAACCTTGATACCTCGACTTACACAATTAACGGGTCTGAAGGGAAGTTGCCAAGAGACCATTACCACGGTCATAACAATATTGGAATCTGTCGAGCTAAAGTTGATGATAACAATAACATCATGTTATTGGAATGGTACCGTTTAGTAAACATGGTCCATGGATTCATTCTAAAACGAATAGAAATGTTTTCGTTTATCATTGATTTGACCATTATTTTAGAGACTCCAAACGAACTGAATGAAATAATTCTGTCCGTTGTTGTTGAATGCAGGTGTTGTTAATTTGTGTAAATACACAATTTCAGCAACATGTGAAATGGTGAAACGTTGGAGATTCTACTAGCAAGCGTTAGGCATAGGTTGCAAAATGTCGCCTATTTAATTGAAAAGGAGACATTTCGCAAGGCACGTTTTACTTTGAACTATTGCGAAGTCAAGTCATTTCATATGAGTGGGTGTCGCTTTTGCCCATTTGTAGAATATTGACGTTGCCGTTGTTTCCATGACATATTTAAAATTAATTTTAACAAGACAATACTGGATTCAATGTAATGTATTCATTACATGCATTTCAATATCAGAGCAGATTGTAGCGCGTGTCGTTGTCACAAGGGTCCAATAGGGTCGTCCTGTAAATATAACTAAAAATCGTGATGTTTTCTGATAAATCTACAATACTAAAAAGCACTTAGTAGAGTCGTTCATTTTAGATCAACTTCTCATTTATTTAACTCACTTTGTCTATGGTGCACGTCGACGTCTATGGGCACGGAATTTCCCGGGACATAGTAATGCTTTTCAATGGCTATTTGTTTAGCTTCTTCGCTGGGGAACACGAACTGCAGCTCGGGCCATTGTCGGACCACGCGCAGGTCACTCTTGGCGCCCAGCCCGGGCCAGCAGCATGCCAGGCAGTACGACAACAGGAAGAACCTCTCGATTCCTTGCGACATCTCCAATTTGAATGTGTCCAACAAGTGCGGATCTGAAAGATAAGTATTTCCATGCGTGACATGTCCATGAGGAAGATATTCTTCTACACCGGTTGCACAAGATTAATAAACAACAATCTAGTGATTTTATAAATAACGCGTCTCGCAAATGCTTCGTGGTTTATGCGAGCATCAGTTGTATACTCCGAGAAATGAATTTTATGACAATTTGTTATTTTTGCTCATCTTTTTAACTTACAGGTGTATCTTCATTCAAAACTTGGTAACAACTAACAACCACATTTATAAAATTAGTTTGCGCTGCTTGCGGTCAGTACTATTAGACGATCACAGTATTGTTTAGGTAGTACTACTTAGGGCTGATTTTTCAATAGTCAGATAACTTTTATTTGAAGAATAAATATGACAGTTTGACATAATGTTTTTATACAAAAGCTGTCAAACCACTACATTTATTCCATAAATTTATCTGACGATTGAAAAATTAGCTCTTAATGCAATGTCGTCAATTAGGATGTAAAATGCGGTACATATGTGCTCTACCTGGCTCTACCCAAAATCTGAAAGATAGTTTGTGCACTTTTGTTTTCTTTGAATGAAAAAGCTCTAGTTCACCTTTTGAAACATAATTTAAAGTTTTTATATGGTGACCCCGCAAAACGAAGACGAGGGTGCAATAAAGATGATGTGGCTTCTATGGATAGCATTTATTGTAATAAATACATGATTAATAAAATACCATATTGACTCAGCAATACTCCGCAGTACTCCTGTTGTTCATATAATGGAGTCATCGCGGCTTGATGCAGACAAAATATCACGAATATTTTCACTGTAGTTGTAAAACACACTTTTTGGAGCCCCATTCTCAACACTAATAATTGAATATTTTTCACATGTATCCGCTATCTAGTAACCTTTAAATAAACGATAAAATAAAATATAAACTTTGTAATCACTGAATAATGCATAGAAATCATCTGAATAATAATTTCACAAAAAACACCGGGTGTTAACTCTGTTCGGCTAAAATATTACTGACCAATGTAAGGGTTACAAAACAATTAATAAACAGTTCATAGGATTTTTTTCATTATGCAATTACTCTACTTATCATATCTATGTAGTCTTCTTTGTCTTGCACTATACAATATCGTTGAAAATATGTAATAATTATTAAGAAAGTCACGCGAACGATATGAACTTTACATCGCGGAACGTCTGTCGCAACTCTTTTTTCATTCAAAACTGACTACAGATGGGTCGGCAGTGGTCGACACTGACCACGCGGTGGGATATACAGACTACTTCCATACATTCTAGATATAGACGATATGCAGCTCCGCATATTTCACTATGAATAAGAATAAAATTATGAAGGCCCCACACAACCGGCGTATATGTCAATGCAGGTGTTGAGCTACGCAGGTATATTTGTATTAATTAATATAATGATTAGGTATATGAAGACCACTTTGATTTTACCACCGTCCAGATTGACGTGAACCATTTGCTTTAACTTGGCCATAAACTATTCTTTAAAGTCAATATTATGCTACGTAGCTTTACTAAAGTTTAAAGTGCTTGTGAAATAAACGATTACCTACCTAATGTAAAAAAATCAAATTTGAGAGTTCGTTGCCCGCTCAACTAGTAAAAAGCCTACTGAAATCAAAATATTTTATATAATGATATCTCATTCATAAATAAGTTAGTACTGTGCTATCTTGAATATTTGATTACTCGTTCAACTATGTGTTATGATAAAATATTCATTATGACGTTAAGGGTTTAATAAAGCACGTCATTATAAAATAAACACAAAAACAGAGTTACTGACTTCTAACTGAAATAAACGAGGTAGGAACTTTTTTAAATTACAATACGGAAGTTACGATATTTGAGTTTTTACACTTGGTTTACTAATCCCGGGTTATGAAAATGATTGCACTAATATCGAACTCGTACCCACACTTTTTTGAACTGAAAGCGATGGAACTCAAGTTACAACTGAAACAATCTGGGCTACAATGTAAGGAAAACCACTAAGTATGGTAGAAGTACTTTAGATGCAATAATCTTGAAGGAATTGCGGAAAACCCCTCGGTCTTTGTTTCTAGATTTAGAAAATCGTTACAAACGATGTTGAATTCACACGTTTATTTCTAACAAATCCTTGTAGCTAGATGGTGTTAACTCAACCTGATTATTAACTTCAACGATATAACATTATTGCCCTGTTATTTATAGTCGCTATAATTTAATTAAAATCCTTGATCATCCGACATGGATTGTTTGATGCATTCTCGTGTCAGCAGACCTAGGCATTATCTCGTCTAAATGATGGGTGTCAATGTGAATTATATTGAATTATTCTGAACGTACCTAAACGTACGTGATTAATGAGTTATGTACGTGACCAGTTATTTTACCGTAACTCTAATAAAGGTAACAATTTTGTAAACTTTCTAGCCCCAGTGCCCCAGATACTAATTCGAAACATTAGTTTCTCACTTTGATTTTACTTATAACGTCATGTCATGTAAGTAGGTATTTCTAATAAATTTGAATGTACTCATTCAAATTTATTAGAAATACCTACTTACATGCTACTCCAGACCTATGTAATAATAAAATATTAGTAAGCTATGTAGCCATATGCACTTAACTTATAAATAGTGATTGTGTAAATACATACATACTTGTGTAGGATCTGGTTCCATTCCGAAGATATTCCTTATACAATCCTACATTATTATCAACCCACTTGTCACAGAATTTTGTGTTAAAATTCATAATAAATAAGAAAATCTTTTTAAAACGCTTAAGATAGACCACGAAACACTACACGCAAATTATTAACTGAATCTTGTGGTGTCGTGGTTGCAGTTCAACTCTTGAACACTGTAAACAGTTGCGACACTTAATATCCGTTGCAATTCTTTACAAATAATTGAGATACAATTACTGATCAATTTATTTAGGCCTGTTCCAAACGAAGAAGTGCCGCCCCTATGAAGACTTATTAACCTTGCACTCACGACTTTCCTCCGTATCACAGGAGCTTGTAATGTACGAACAATAGTACTATATTTGTTTTATATTGAAACAATAATTGCGTGACTAACAAATAAGTGAATATTATTAGTTCTACTGACTGACCGTCCTAATTGAAGGGAATAACTAATGTGATCTGAAAACGGAACCACCACTAAATGCGGGCCTTCTAAACGCCACTACTTGAATGCTCACATTGTGTGCGATTGTAGAATAAAAAATAAATAAGAAAAAAAAACAATGGCACCTTCTGACCCTGTGACAATGAAGTGAAATTAGCTCGACTTCGATTGACTAAATACAACAAAGTAAACTACTTGTTTTACTCTAGGTAAACGTACAATTTCCTGTATTGTTCCAATCAATCAATTGAAAAAATCAATTTTCGTCCAAAAAATGTCTAATTATATATGCTCAATATAATTAGTTATATGCCAACATATAGGTATGTACCACAACATCATCATAGTTATCCGAGGCTGGTTTCGTAAGGGCCAAGAAGCAGCTTCTAGGTCTTCAATGCGTATAAAATTACAATTTAATTAATACGTATTTTCCTCAGAAATTCAATCTTCAACACAGAATTATTATGTAAAGTTGTATATTTTATGTAAAGCGGAACTAATTTCTTGATCTATCATCTTTCATGGGCATTTAACAGTTGTCATACCGGACCGAAGCCATGGGTCTGCTGCCCCATAGGGCTCACTGACAAAACACTTTCACTCTTCAATATCTTTTTATAGTAACCTCTGTAACCGTTTCTTTTTTACCGCATCAAATGGTTTTTTTTTATTTACAACACGCCATTAAATTGTAAGCAAAATTGTAATTAGTTTTAAGACAGATATAAAGAAATATAAGTTGGTGGTAGGTACTTAACTATTTGTGTTCAGGTTAGATCGCACTTATGTTATCACTGTTATCAGGTAGGTAATGGTCCGGTCGTCCATATCTATCATGTAATAAAATAGTATCGAAGAATTTTTTATCCGTTTGTCTGTTTGCCTGGATGTACCTATGTTCCAGATTGGCGCAAAAAGCTGAACAGATTTGCATGAAATTTGGCACAGAGATGGATTAACATGATTAGAAGTACCTATATGTACTTTTAGTAATAGTACTAGTAATAGTTAACCCACACGGGCGAAGCCGCTGGCAAAAGCTAGCTCTAAATATATCTCTGGAACATTTAATAATCTTTAACACTTTATTATTTTAAGCAATGATTTTAAGCATGTCTGTTTTCGTATTTTATACTAGTTTCCAAATTCTTCATTGTATTGCTAGATTTTCCCGAATAAAATACTGAAATCGCTGTATTTTTTCCATTTCTTTCAAATAAAAAAATAATATATTTACTGGGTTATTGGTAAAATACCCGCAACATCTTAAGGGGTCATTGTACTCAACATCACACTAATATTATAAAGGCGAAAGTTTGTGAGTGTGTGTGAATGTATGTTACTTCTTCACGCTCAAACGTCTGGACCAATTTTGATTAAATTTGGTGTGGAGGTAGCTGACACCCTGGGTTAATACATAGGCTACTTTCCATCCCGATCTAAATCAAAATCGCGGGAAAAACCGCGGGGCGCAGCTGGTTATGAATAACTTTTACTATGGGACCAAACCTGAAAACGCGAAAAAAAATCAACAGCTTCTTATACATTTTGACGACTTTGATATAGATAAATGTACTGAACAGCTGATTTTTTCTTCGATATTTCAGGGTTGGTCCCATAGTAAAAGTTGTTCATAATGATGAGTACAATGACCCCTTAAGAGGTTGCTCGTGTTTTACCAATAACCCTGTATACACAGGGTGTTAAAGTAATTGCATGCAATAGCTTAGGGGTAGGTTCAGTAACGATATAGGAACCAAAGGAACAAAAAAAAAAGAAAAAAAAATCAAAATAAAAACATAAAAAAATTATTGCAACATCACCCTAATTTAGTACCTACTAACTTAAAATAGCAATCGTTTAGAATTAAAATTATTTTATTTGTTTTATTTTTATTTTTTTCTTATTGGTAGAAGATATAGAAGACGTGTGTAAGAGTGAGAAATATTTTCTCCTCTTCAAACAGGGCAATTTTACAAATTCCATACTTTTCCAACAATTCGAAATTACTTCACTTGAGTGT
The DNA here is from genome assembly GCA_905163495.3 of Cosmia trapezina. Lineage (NCBI taxonomy): Eukaryota > Metazoa > Arthropoda > Insecta > Lepidoptera > Noctuidae > Cosmia > Cosmia trapezina. The sequence goes on from LR991030.1 coordinate 13,161,985, forward strand.
CCTCCCAACAAAATTGGCGAATTACTCAAGTAATTAAAAGATTTGTAACGCGTATGGAATACCGTTAGAATGGGCATAAACTGAAGATATTCCCTGTGAATTGGAAGAACTCGATCAATTTTTTATTAGTAAAGTTAAATTATTTATATTTTATATTTTACTTGTACAAATTTGTGGACTCATAACTTTTTATCAAGTTACTATTAGCTTCAGGTAACAAGTTTACTACGACACCACATCATTAAACGTAACAAAAAAAAAAAAGTTTGCGGTAAAATCAAACAGTTTAAAAAAAAAATGTAAAGTTAAAGTATTTTTATTTTATTTTTTACTTGACGAAGTTTGTGAACTCATAACTTTTTATCAAGTTACTATCAGCTTCAGATAACAAGTTCACTACGACACCACATCATTCAACGTTACAAAAAAAAAAAAATGGCGGTTACCTAAATCAAACGGTTTGTTTTTTATTAAAGTTCAAAAAGAAATTTCGGGTGTTATAAAAAAAATGCTTAAGGCGGGGATAGCCGTAAAAACGTCGTTTTGTTCAGTGTTTTATTCGTAGATAACACGGATTAAAAAGACAGGTCTAATTGTGATCTTTAATCTTATTTCATTTGAGTTACATTAGGTTTTGAACAATAACACTTGTACCATAATAAAGGTCGTAAAAAATTCGAGGTACAACGGCCGTCATAATGTGAAATATTAAAATACCTGTACCACTAATTCCAGCATCAATTGTTTTCAGCTTTGCAAACGCTCGCCCTGAGCCGTTTAGTCCCGAGCGGAACGTGTCGGAGGTCGGACGTGTGCCAATTTTTCGAACCCGCCACCCCCGCTAACTTCTGTTACCGGCTGCGGCCGGCACAAATTAGCATGCGTTGAAAACAGTTGAATTTAAACCCTATGCTTATGTAAATAAAGACGTCACGCGCGCAAAAGCTGTATTGGTATATAATTTTATCGCGGCCTACGTTTACCAATCGCATCAAGTGTGTAAAACAGTTGAATTTGAACCCTACACTGGAGTTAAAGCCGCCTCACGCGCAAATTTTTGGTTCACTATTTTCAAATCTCAAATAGGTAGGTCACCCCGGTGCCGCGGTGCCACAGAATAAAAGAGTATTTATAATAGCCTTTGCACAGAATAAAGTTCGTGCGGGTGGTTTTACAATGAATATATTTTATGAGATTTCTTCATAACATCACGCCTGTATTGTTTCAAAGGGTTGGGCAGGGATGTTCAGAAAATAAGTAGGCACTCAAATGTATTTTTCTGTATACCTACATAAATAAGATTTTTTTTAAATTTAAGTATTTATTTGAGGTAAAACGATATTGGGGTCAAAATGAAAATCCAAGATGGCGGCTGCGAAAATATTCAAATTTTTCGACATGGGTGTCATTTCGTGGTATTTGAGTTCGCTGAAAACGATAAAGGTCTCAAGCTAATTTCGACCTTATTGACATTTTACAAACCCTTTGTTTTTTTGGTCCAGAATACTCGGTAAATGATCTGGAAGCTTAATTTTAAAAAGAAACATGAATGTCAATAAGGTCTAACTTCGCTTGACACTTCAGAAAGTGTCTAGATTATTATGCACATCATTTCTAGGGTGTCAAGCTAATTTCGACTTTATTGACATTTTACAAACCCTTTGTTTTTTTGGTCCAGCATACTTGGTAAATGATCTGGAAGCTGAATTTAACAAAAAAAACATGAATATCAATAAGGTCTAAATTCGCTTGACACTTTTGCTTCAGGGTAATAACTTCGGTAACAGAACTGTGACTAATGTGTACAAACCTAGCTTATTAGAAAGTGGTTATTTTTGCAAAAACCTCGTAAATCACGATCAATGCCATTACGAGAGATCTTTTTGTATTTTTTTTATCAAACTTTAGAGCGTTTTACAATTTGTAATAGAACTCATAAAGAACTTCGTTTCAAAAATTACTTTGTATAACACATCATTGATAAGTACCTAGCTGGACATCACTAACAGCACAATACAGTCGGTGGTGTCGCATGTCGTGGGGAATAGTAGTTTCTGTCATTCCCCACGACACCACCAGTGGTATCGTTTGCAGTCTGTCGCTGTCGTGGGGAATGAACGGAAAGTAAAATGGCGCGCGGCGCGTAGTTTTAAATCGTACGGGTATACAGTATGGAATCGACACCATGTGCAATGAATCAAACTACTGGAAATACTCGTCCATAGAAGTACAGCAAAATTAAATGTTAAATTAAAAACCGTAAATTAAAAAAGTTATTTTTTCAAACAAAATAAATATCAAAATAAATTCATTAAAAGTGATCACTCTGTTTAGACAACCAAGCTGGCCACCTGCGGTACACCACAGTGCCCAATCCATTGTTTGCCGAACATGGTTTTTTTGTTTGTACACATGTTCAAGGATTCAAGTTCATTGACTCACTGACCTAGTGATCCAATTCTACAGAGTGTTCAAATTTACTCAAAATTATATCTCTACTTTTTGACCTAATTACTGGACCGATTTCGTTAATTTTTTGTATATCGTCAGCAAAGACGATATCAAGTATGTGGTTGGATTTATTGCATAGATGTGAGCTCCATACCGTATAAGATCTTCGTGTCAGTCAGATTTTCAATCCACGTTATTCATAAAAATAAATAAGTATAAGTAGGTAGTTATTTTTATTTATTTTAACTATTCAAGTTTACAATGCATACCTAATCTATCTAAAACTTAAAAAAATACTTACTAGAAAAATAAAACAAAATAAAGTATACTAATCAATTCAAGTTTTTCTACTGCATTGCTCTATTCTGTGACGCAACATAGTACCTACTCGAGTTCATGAACTCATGAGCGATGCGCTTGGCGCGCGTTTCCCGCGCATCGTAATTTATTACGTATCGCTACTCTAACTGCGGTAAGCGTTTAATACCTACGGCGCTCGAAAGATCGTGGCCTTAATGATTATGCTTAAAGTAAGGGTAAGGCAAAGTCTAGGTTATTATGCCTGAAATGGGTAGTTATTTAGTTAATAGGCTTATCTACCCATTTCGTTTTGACAACCCTCTACCAAATACCCTGTATAGAATAAATGGATGTTTAAAATTTTAGGTCACACATAATTATGTTTGAAAGTAAAGTAAATAACCCACTATGCGTTTAACATTCCTACCGCAATTAACAAAACAGCGTTTCCGGCTGTCTAAAGTAAACACTTACGTTGATCTCGCTGCGGAAAATAATTTAAAAAGTCATGTTATTAGTTATCTGGCGGAGTTAATTGCGGTCATTGTGGATAGTGCAAGTGCTGAGTTACGTTATTACAGTAAACTAACAATAGTAATAGCCGATAAACTCTGAAAATCAACTTCAAAGTCATTGTTCAAAGTGATCAACTTAAGTGGTTTGAGGTTAGCTGTCAAGCTCAAAAATTTTTTCAACCAGAGACAGTACAAACCAACTGTGAACTTAGCCTAGCACCTTTACCAACCTTTCGAAATGATTTGTGTTCGGATACACTTCCACAAACGTAGATAATTTTCGATTTGGATAATACGTTAATCTTTCTAACGTTTCGTTGTAGCAAGTATCGAAACGTGAGAACTGTCAACAACATTGTGATAACCTCCCGAAGAGATCAATTATTATATCAAGTTAAGTAAATTGGTTCAAGCAATCTCTGGATGTTAGCTTCGAAAAACATTAGAAGAACCACTGCGACTTCTATAATTGATCAGTTTGGTGTGATTATTGGTGTACGCCGAAAAAGTTGCAGCACAAGATCAACTTTGATTGTGTTTATTGGTATTTCATACGCCTACTGTTTGTATTTTGCGATACGCGGAAGGTGCTTCTTCTTCCTGGTTCAGCGTACCCTGGTACTAGAAATGGAGAATTCAGTTAATAAAGCACTCTCTGAGTCAAACATCTCCGATTGTACTGATAGCCAATTTACTCCACCTAACTTTGTCTCCCAACGGAACAAGAGAGGGCGAGACTATGAATACAAAGCAGAATTTAATGACTTCAAGGAAGAAGTCAAAGCACTTATATCGTCGTTGATTGTGAACCAAGGCGATGAAATAAAAAAAATATCTTCTACATTGATAGAAATAAGGACAACAAACACTAGTATTGAAAACTCAATGGCCTATCTCACCTCTCAAAATGAAGAGCTAAGGAAGAAAATAGAGCAAATTGAAATTAAGGCGAAGAAAGATGAAGAGTACATAATCCTACTGGAAGATAAGGTCGAGGATCTGCAGCGAGGCAACCGGAAAATTGTGATTGAGGTAAAAAATGCACCAAAAATTCCAAATGAAACCAGGAGTGACTTAATAAAAATGGTTACAAGTTTGTCAAATTACACTAAATGCCCTATCCAACAAAACAATATAAAGGACATCTTCAGAGTCCCGAGCAAGCGCAGCGAAGTGAAAAATGGGCCGATCATCGTCGAGCTAACTTCAGCTATACTGAAAACTGACTTTTTAAAATCGGCCTGAAGCTACAACAAATCAAACAATGGAAAACTATGTGCAAAACACCTAGGTTTCACTACTAATGAATACACCCCCATTTATGTATCTGAGCAGCTCACCACTAAGGGGGCCCGCTTATTTTTTCTTGCTCGCGATTTGGATAAATCTAAAGCTTATAAATACTGTTGGACTTCCTTTGGCCAAGTATGTGTCAAAAAAGATGATAACTCGCCAAAAATAATAATTAAAAGCGAAACGCAAGTTATCAAGCTTATGCAGCAAACATGACTAGTACTTATTAATCAACATGTTACATTTGGAAAATATAAGCAGAATACTCTATGTTACTGTTTTATGTCAAATCCTATTAGACTTGGGATTACACTTATTAAGCCAAAATTACTTATTATTGTATTAATATTATTAATTAGTTTTAGGATTAAAATGTATGTTATTGTTATGCGCGCACACACACTAAAAACAAACAATAACAAACTTTCCGTGCTTAATTTCCTTTACATATCACTTACACAACTTACACACACACACACACACACACCCCAACTAACAAAAGACTACGAAATTTTGTACTGCAGTCACTTAAAAATCAAGTATGGATAGAACCCTGGCCGCTATCACTGAAATAGATAACACAGAAATAGCCCAAGTGTCGAACAGCTCACTTCGCGATCTAAGCACAACAATCAAAATTAAAAGTACTGATTTCACAATAATATCCCAGAATATCAGAAGCATCTACTCTAATTTTAGCGACTTACAATTGAATCTAGCTAATTTAAATTTTAACACAGATGTTATACTTTTAAGTGAGTGCAGGCTAAACCTTAATAAGAACATTCCTCAACTAAGTAATTACTCGGCTGGCTACACTACTAAACATTTAAACAAGGCTGACGGAGTTGTTGTCTTTGTTCATAACTCACACAAGTTTCAAATAAAAGAAATAGAATTAACTCACGCTTCTTGCTTACAAGTTAATATCAAACCCAATCTTATAGTCCTAGGTATGTATCGCTCACCTTCTAAGACAAACGCAGAAGATTTCATAACCTCCTTATCTCTCCACCTAGCTACCATTCCTTCAAATAAAAATGTAATAATAACTGGTGACATCAATATAAACTTAATACACAGGCAAGAAGAGCAATCGTACGAGAGATCAAATAGACTTAATTATTTAAAGATGTTAGCAACGCACGGCCTACTCCCGGGACACTCGCATCCCACTAGAGACAAAAGTTGTCTAGACCACTTCATGCTTAAACTTAGACCTAACAAAATATCGGCTTTCATTGCAATCATCGACACAACTATCACCGATCACTCTATGATTTTCCTAAAACTATCTGAATTGACGAATACACATAAAACATTTAGAACGAAAACCACAATAAACGTAGAACAAGCACTAGAACTTTTAACAACTAACAACTTTCACGACTTAACAAACCAAACTAACCCCAATATTCTTTTAGATAGTTTAATAAGCTTACTACAAAGATGTCTTTCTGCTAGTACTCTGGTTATTAGAATCCCCCTTAAAAATAGATTGATTAAACCCTGGATGACATTAGGCTTGCTGCGTTGCATTCATAATCGCAATAGTACGCAAAAAAAGTTAAAACTAGACCCTTATAACAAGACACTAAAAATTACTTACAAGAGATACAGGAACTACTGCAACAGCATCATTAAAAAACAAAAACGTAAACACGATCGTGAACTACTTTATAAGACACACAAAAACTCTAAAAAATTATGGCAAACAATAAACAATATTTCCCGACGTAAACCACCTAAAACACAAAATACAGCATTGCTGGAATCAGCCGCTACCCCTCTCGAGGCAGTAAACAGAGTTAACAAATACTTTTCTACGATAGGGAAGTGTCTTGCTGACGATATAATAAATAACCCACAGAAGAAACCTAACACTGACCCTAGATTACCTCAGAACGCCGCGGCTTCGCCGGTCTCGTCCTTTGTTCTTCTTAACTCTGATCCTGATGAAGTTGCATCCGTAATAATGAACCTAAAATCCGACAGTGCTACTGGCAGGGACGAAATCCCTATAAATTTCCTGAAAGCTGCCAAGTCCATTATTTCGCCAGTTATTTCACACCTTATTAACCTCTGCTTTGAACAAGGAACTTTTCCTACCGCCCTGAAACAAGCCGTAATAACACCTGTGCACAAGAGTGGTAACACAACTGATCCGTCTAACTACAGGCCGATATCAGTACTTCCGTCCTTGTCTAAAATTATAGAAAGATTAATAAATCATCGCTTGACTAGATATTTAACAAAAAATAATTTAATTTCACCCTCACAGTTTGGCTTTAGACAGGGTAAGTCTACAGAGGACGCAGTCCTAGCACTTACATCTATAGTTACCGAAATAGTGGACAGACGTGATAAGTGTCTGGCAGTATTTTTAGACCTAAAAAAAGCCTTCGACACAGTCTGTGTCCCTACTCTTTTGCACAGGCTAGAAGGCATTGGCGTAAGAGGAATACCACTTAATCTCTTTAAGGAATACCTGAGCGAACGCAGATATGTAGTAAAAATTGGATCAGTAACTAGTTCCGAAGAAATTGTTACATACGGAGTAGGACAAGGTAGTGTGCTGGGTCCGACGCTGTTTCTTATTTATATAAACAGCCTATGCAGTATGAGTATTGACGGAGCTCACATTTTCTCCTATGCTGACGATACAGCAATTGTTTTCTCGGGGAAAACATGGAACATCGTTGGTCGTACCGCCGAGCGTGGCTTGTCTGCAATAGCTACTTGGCTCGAATGTAACCTATTAACTTTAAACGTCTCAAAGACAAACTACATTTGTTTCTCCATTTATAACAATACTCAGCCATCACTTGATCTCCAGATCAAAATACATACTTGTTCTCACTTCCCTGACACCAACTGCTGTTGTTTAAAAATCAGCAAAGTTAGTAGCACTAAATACCTTGGAGTTATGCTCGACCAAAGGCTATCGTGGCACTTGCATTTAGAGCTGATAATGAACAGAGTCAGGAAGTTAATTTGGACTTTCAAATCTCTTCGTCACATAGCTACTAAAGATCTTATCCAACAAATTTACATGTCTTTGGGTCAGTCCATATTGACATACTGTTTACCAATTTGGGGTGGAGCATCAAAAACAAAGTTTTTAGAACTGGAGAGGGCGCAGAGAGCTTTACTAAAAGTCATGTACTTTAAACCACGATTATTCCCCACTGAAACCTTATACGTAACTTCGAACCTCTTGACAGTTAGAAAGCTCTATGTGCTGCTGATTACGCTGAAAAAACACAAATCACTTCCCTTCGTTACTCCCAGGACACAAACTAGGAGAAAGAACAATGTAGCTCCAGAAACCCCAGTCAAAACTGCATTTGCTACAAGACAATACACAAAGCAATCTTCTCGCTTATACAATTCCCTCAACAAAATACTGACCATATACCCTATTACATATCACGACTGCAAAAAGACACTCACTGAATGGTTGAAGAGCAAAAGTTACGAAGAAATCGAGGCTATGTTCCATACAATCACATGATTCCTAACATAATTATAACCTATACTTAATACAATTTTATTACGCAAATTAACACATTCCACGCCAATATACCCACATCACACACACCCACACCTCACACATCCTCCACATACACACACAAAACATAAAGCGCATTCCTTATTTAAATAATGTTTAGTATTGTTTTGAATTGTTAAAAAACCTTTGGCATTCTTTCAAAATTATTCTCTCAACTTATGTATTGTTGAAGTAAACTTAAATAATCTTTGGTTCTCCTTCAAAATTATTCTCTCAACTTATGTATTGTTAAACTAAACTTAAATAACCTTTGGTATTCCTTCAAAATTATTCTCTCAACTTATGTATTGTTAAAGTAAACGCAAATTTAACCTTGTCATTCCTTCAAAATTATTCTCTCAACTTATGTATTGTTAAAGTAAACTTAAATAATCTTTGGCATTCCTTCAAAATTATTTTCTCAACTGATGTATTGTTAAAGTAAACTTAAATAACCTTTGGTATTCCTTCAAAATTATTATCTCAACTTATGTATTGTTAAAGTAAACTTAAACTTAAATAACCTTGTTATTCTTTCAAAACTATTCTCTCAACTTGTGTATTGCTAAAGTAAACTGGAAGAGCTGGACCACCTAATACAAGCAAATCTTTGCTTAAAAGGTGCCTCCAAACTTAAAGCTATGTAAATTACAAAGTTGACAAAATAAACATTTTTTTTTTTTTTTGATATTTTGGTTCAGCATACTTGGTAAATGATCTGGAAGCTGAATTTAACAAAAAAAACATGAATGTAAATAAGGTCTAAATTCGCTTCACACTTTTGCTTCAGGGTAATAACTTCGGTAACAGAACTGTGACTAATGTGTACAAACCTAGCTTATTAGAAAGTGGTTATTTTTGCAAAAACCTCGTAAATCACGATCAATGCGATTACGAGAGATCTTTTTGTATTTTTTTTATCAAAATTTAGAGCGTTTTACGATTTGTAATAGGACTCATAAAGAACTTCGTTTCAAAAATTACGCTGTATAACACATCATTGATAAGTACCTAGCTGGACATCACTAACAGCACAATACAGTCGGTGGTGTCGCATGTCGTGGGGAATAGTAGTTTCTGTCATTCCCCACGACACCACCAGTGGTATCGTTTGCAGTCGTGTCGCTGTCGTGGGGAATGAACGGAAAGTAAAATGGCGCGCGGCGCGTAGTTTTAAATCGTACGGGTATACAGTATGGAATCGACACCATGTGCAATGAATCAAACTACTGGAAATACTCGTCCATAGAAGTACAGCAAAATTAAATGTTAAATTAAAAACCGTAAATTAAAAAAGTTATTTTTTCAAACAAAATAAATATCAAAATAAATTCATTAAAAGTGATCACTCTGTTTAGACAACCAAGCTGGCCACCTGCGGTACACCACAGTGCCCAATCCATTGTTTGCCGAACATGGTTTTTTTGTTTGTACACATGTTCAAGGATTCAAGTTCATTGACTCACTGACCTAGTGATCCAATTCTACAGAGTGTTCAAATTTACTCAAAATTATATCTCTACTTTTTGACCTAATTACTGGACCGATTTCGTTAATTTTTTGTATATCGTCAGCAAAGACGATATCAAGTATGTGGTTGGATTTATTGCATAGATGTGAGCTCCATACCGTATAAGATCTTCGTGTCAGTCAGATTTTCAATCCACGTTATTCATAAAAATAAATAAGTATAAGTAGGTAGTTATTTTTATTTATTTTAACTATTCAAGTTTACAATGCATACCTAATCTATCTAAAACTTAAAAAAATACTTACTAGAAAAATAAAACAAAATAAAGTATACTAATCAATTCAAGTTTTTCTACTGCATTGCTCTATTCTGTGACGCAACATAGTACCTACTCGAGTTCATGAACTCATGAGCGATGCGCTTGGCGCGCGTTTCCCGCGCATCGTAATTTATTACGTATCACTACTCCTTGCGGGGGCTGCGGTAAGCGTTTAATACCTACGGCGCTCGAAAGATCGTGGCCTTAATGATTATGCTTAAAGTAAGGGTAAGGCAAAGTCTAGGTTATTATGCCTGAAATGGGTAGTTATTTAGTTAATAGGCTTGGAGGGACAGGCGTATAAATAGCCGTGTATCGTTGCGGGTCGAGGACTACAGAAAAGTTATTATCTGGAATGCATAATAATTCAATTTGCCTTTTTTTTGAGTAAACTTTCAAAGAGGAATTGGTGACGGTCAGGTGCCGTTTGTAGCCTAACTCCAGCAAATAATGCAAAAGCGGTACCTGTGCTTTTCCTGGTGAGAGTCTTGAAGAATCCTTCTGGTTCAGGTGGCCACCTTGCTTGCCCGTACACTGGTCACTTGAAAGTCTATATTTTGGATTTAATCGGACGCGGGTTATTATTTTTAATTTTGAAAACGTAGCACAGTATATCCCCAAGGATTACGGGATAACGTAATAAAGTTTTGCGGTTTTGCGGGCGCGATGAACTGAAATTGAAAAAACGTGGTTTGCGGTGAGACGAAATGCTTCCGTCCGGCGTCGGTGCACTATGACGTCTGACAGCCATCAATTAGCTGTCACTAGCCGCAGGATTCTCTAAAGCCCGCGACACACAATATCCGCGGCTGCAATATAAGCCTAAGACAGACTACAGACACCTTATAAACCGTCCACAATCAAAAAAATGTAAGCGGCAATAACTTGCCACACCATACTCCCCGCCTTGAAAGGTCCCGAGCTTTCAAAGATGATAATCTATACGCTGAAAAGCTGGTGCGGTTGGGAGGATGAGATGATGTTTATATATCTGGCAGTCTGAAAGCATCAAGAGAATCCCAAGCAGCAGTTCAAAACACCATTACTAGGAAACGGCGTTCGAAATTAATTATCAGATTCCAAAGAATGAGATTGCAGTTTGATTAAATTAAGACAAAGCTGAATTACTAAGCTAAATTATAACTATGTAATGGCGTACCATTGAGAAAATATACTATTGTAAGTTATAAACTAAATTAAACTACGAAATAATATAGTTCTATTGGGTTGGCAAAGGATATAACTTGGTGACAGGACGTTTATATGTACCTGACGCGGTTTTTACTGAAGCTACTCGAATTACACCTGGAAAAACTTCCACTATGATGCCCAATGGCCAAGTCAATGGTGGTACGTTATCTTGACCCAAGAGAACGACAGTACCGATCTCTATAGGGTGATCGGGAGTGCACCATTTCTGGCGAACTTGCAACGTGTGCAAGTACTCAACTCGCCATTTGTTCCAGTAGGATAACACAAGCTGATCCAAAAGCCTTTTGCGGTTTGTTAAATTTATGTTTTCTTCTGTCAATTCAGAAGAAGGCAAATGCTTAAGTGGACTGGACATTAGAAAATGCGCAGGCGTGAGCACGTCCGGATGCGGGTCTGATGAGAGAACACTAAGCGGTCGAGAATTTAGAAGGCACTCGATTTGTACCAGTACGGTAGAGAGTTCCTCGTAAGTGAGAAGCTGCTTTCCTATGACTCTATACAAGTGAGTTTTAACACTCTTAATGTTCGACTCCCAAATACCTCTGAAGTGCGGAGCTCGCGGCGGTATTCTTGTCCACTCAATGCGAGATTTTAGAAGCTCATTTTTAATATCTGTTTGAACAGACGAGTTCAATAAGAAAGAATAAATATCATTAAGTTGCGCCTTAGCGCCAACAAAATTGGTACCATTGTCTGAGTACATGACAGACACTGGACCGCGGCGAGAAATAAATCTTTTAAATGCGGATAAGAAAGCCTCGGATGTGAGGTCCGATACGAGTTCGATATGTATGGCTTTAGTTACCATACATATGAAGAAACATATATAAAGTTTTTGCGAACGTTGACCTCTACGGCGAATAGGTGTGTAAGCAAGCGGCCCGGCGAAATCTACTCCAGTGTGCACAAAGGCTTTAGCATCACGGACACGGTATCCAGGAAGTTCAGCCATTTTGGGTGTTAGATGCGTAGGATTTAGACGGAAACAAATGTTGCATTTCCGACAGCGGGAACGTATGCCTATTCGTCCATCTAATATCCAAAACCGCTGCCTTATAATAGACATCAATAGTCCGGGGCCCGTGTGGCAGTACGTATTGTGATAGTGATCAATAATTAGATCAACTACGCGGTCACGTTTAGGTAAAAGCGCGGGATGCTTGGCTTCATATGGTAAGTCAGATTTAGAAAATCTGCCCCCAATACGTAAGATTCCGTAGCTATCAATAAAGACAGACAAACAGCGCAACTTCTTAGATGGAAGTTCGCCTGCTTTAATTAAATTTAAATCGTTAGAAAAATGCGTATTTTGAACTATTCGAATAATGAAATTTTCGGCGGTTTGTATATTTTTAACAGAGCTATGACTAAGTAGTCTGTTCGTAAATTTAAGAATGTACATGAATACACGTAACAATTTATTCCATGAACAAACACGGTCAGCTATTGTGTCTAAAATATGCGGTTCAGTATTTGATGTTTCTACAAGAAAAACCTTTGATTTAAACTCTGGCAATGTTTCACATTCAGTAGGAGAGAATTTTAAAGGCCACTCGCTAATGGGTCGATGGAGCCAAGTAGGACCGTTCCACCATAACGAGTGTTCAATTAAATCAGATGGCAGCATGCCGCGGGAGAGACAATCGCTAGGATTCTACTTTCCGGACACGTGATTAAAACTAGCGGCAGGTAGGTTTTCCTGTATTTTAGCAATGCGATTACTGACAAAAATAGACCATCTATGGGGAGATGAGTGGATCCACGAAGAGCTATGGTGGAGTCCGAGAAAGCGTAGACACCTGCAATAGGTACACGAGCGGAAAGTTTATCTTTGACCACGCGAACAAGCTTAGACAGAAGTAAAGCGGCGACAAGTTCTAATCGAGCTAGCGTTGTTATTTTAGCGGGGGAAACTTTGGACTTTGCACATAAAAGCCGGACGCTGATATTGCCTTTAGAGTCAGTTATGTGTAAATAAATACAACAACCATAACCACTAAAGCTGGCGTCGCAAAAGGCTACGATATTCACTACAGCTTCTCTAAAGACGCCAATGTGGCGAGAAACCTTTAGAAAAGAGAGTGAGGGGAAATCGCGCAAAAAAACGGAAAACCGATTGGTGATGGAGTCCGGAGGAACCTCATCCCAACCTATTTTAGCTAACCAAAGTTCCTTAATTAGGATTTTCGCGTACAACACGACGGGTGCTACGAGGCCAAGTACGTCGAACAAGCGGGCAACTAGCGATAGAATCGCACGCTTAGTGCATTTATCATCTACAGCGACTGTTGTCAAAGAAAAATAATCATCAGCGGGTTCCCAGGTTAATCCAAGGATTTTGAAATTATGTTTATCATTATCCATGCCAGAAAAATTAACTGGTAAGCGGTGAGACTCTGGGAGAATCTCCAACAAAGCGGGTGAGTTAGTAGCCCATTTGACCAGGTCAAAGGATCCTAACTTAAATAACTCAATTAAATCGCGAGATAATTGTATAGCAATCTGTTCATCAGGAACAGAATAGACATAATCGTCCATAAAAAACTGAGTTTCTACTAATTTAGAAGCCTCAGGATAGCGGTCGCCATGCTCACACGCTAAATTGCGTATTGTGCGCATCGCTAAATAAGGACTAGGCTTTAATCCAAAGGGAACGCGGTTAAAGTGAAAAGTACGTATAGGTTCATTTTTGTTGAAACGATATAGAATTCGTAAATATTTGCGGTGGTGCTCATTTACACCGATCCGTAGGAACATTTGTTTTATATCCGCTGTCATTGCGACAGGGTAGGTACGAAAATCGAGTAATAATAAAAACAAGTCGGCCTGTAAATTAGGTCCGACATGCAGAATGTCATTGAGTGACAACCCCGAGTGTGTTTTGGCACTAGCGTCCAAAACCACTCGAATGCTGTCTTTGTCCGGTCTAATAACGGCGTGATGCGGTATGTAGTAACCCTCTTCTGTTAATTCAGAGTCGGGTACCTCCGATAAATACCCCTCAGTTATATAATCGGTGATACTTTTATTGTAATCCTCGCGTAGGGTTGGCACGCACGTGAATTTACGCTCGAGCGCAAGTAGCCGCCGATGAGCGACACCGCGTGAATTGCCTAATTCGGAGGGATTGCGCGCGAAAGGTAAATCGAAAAAATATCTACCGTCTTTAAATAAAACTGAAGAATTAAAATTATTTTCACACTCTAATTCGTCCGGACTAATAAAACGCTGAGATGGAATTTCCTCTAGCTCAAAAAACTTCTGCAAACTTGACTCGACGTCAATGCTAGCAAGCGCGGTAAACGAAGATGTCATGTGTGTTACGTCACTACTATGACAATCAATATCACCCATCAGTACATATCCGAAACTAGTCAGTATAGCTGGGGGTGCGCGGGTGCCTGAGTCAACCCTATCACCTAAATAAATAAAAGGGAACAGCTGTGCTCCAAGCACAACATCGATTCCACCAGGTACATTCCAGGTTGAGTCAGCAAGCGGTAAATTATTTAAATATGACATATCGTCATTTAATCTGATAAAACTAGCGGGAAGTCTATCTGTAATGCAATCAACAACTAACGCGTATATATACTTATTGTGAGGATTAATCCGAGATTCTATATTGAGATAAATAAAGCCGTGTACAGGTCGTGAGGTCATACCAACACCTTGTAAAGACGAATTGCGTAATTTAATTATGGGTAAGTTCAAACGTTTACAACAGTCCACACTAATTAAATTATTTTGCGATCCATTGTCTATTAAACACCTGACAACAAGCTTATCTCGGCCGCTGCTATCATATACGTATATCTGCGCGGTGGCTAACAAAATAGTTGTCTCTGTCGGTAAACATATTTTAGCGGCGGCACAAAGCGAGACAGACGTAGCAGCAGGCTCGCTCGGCGTTGAATCACTTTTTACTTCGGAGAAATGTAACAATGAATGATGTGTTTTCTTACAAGTTTTACAAACACTCCGTGATTTACATTTAACCAAAGAGTGGGATAGACTTAAGCAATTTACACAGCCATGTTTCTTTTTAATAAATTCGAAACGAGCTTGCGGAGAATTCATATTTTTAAATTGTGGACAATCAAACAGTCGATGATCGACGTTATCGCCGTCACACAGCGGGCAGCGGTTATTCAAAGCTGGTTCGCTACAAGATACAAACGCTTTAGCGGTACTTTGAGTATTACTTCGATTGTTAGCTAAACTAGACTTAGCACGCGATTCCGTCTGTGAATTATTAACGTGTGAGCGCTGGAGTACCTTAACATAGTCTTGCATAAATATTATAAACTCCGTATAGGAAGGCAATTCCTTGCCACTCACACGGCTTTCAAATTGTTGAACAGTTTGTGAGTCAACCTTTCTTAAACCACAGTGTAATATCACAAAATCTAATAAGTCTGAAATGTCTAACTGCTTCAATGCAGCGACAGACGCTGAATATCGTTCTACAAATGCATTCAGACTAGCAGCATTGCCGGCGCATCCTTTAATGTCCAGTATATTATTGAGATAATGAATACCTAAACTACGTTTATCTTGATACCTTTTGACAAGACTGTTCCACATAACACTGTATGTATCTCCTGTGGGAACAATGCCTGCAGTTAGTTTTAAGGCATCATGAGTTAATTTACTTATTAAATACTGCACACGCTGCGAATCCGTCAGATCAGTATTTAAATGAACATTAGTACGGAACATTTCATAAAACATGGGCCAATTTTCAGTTCTACCGTCGAACGATGGTAACTCGATTGGTGGTAACTTTATGCTTCTACCTCCCTTCTGATCTGATGTTAATGTTTTGCCACTTGAAAGAATGAGATTACGTTTGTATTTAATAGTTGAATATAAGTCTTCAATAGAAATTAGACTCCCATAGTCGGGTGGGGTTTCATCAATTCCAAACTGCAACTCATTGATCTGGTCAATTATTGTTTCAAACTTGCTGTAAGATTCACCAATAGATTCAGACTGCGCTAGGAATAACTCGTTCGAGCGTGAATCATAATTAGATATACTTTTGGAAGAATTATACAAGCGATTAACTCGCTCAAAAATTATTTGTTTTTTAGCAATAAGCTGAGCTAATTTAATTTCTTGTTTTTGAGTTGCCATTATAAGGCACTATCTAATATTAATTACTGTAAATTATCGTAAGTACTTGCAATGACTTGTACTTATTTAACTGATACCTATCCGGCTCGAAGGACCATAAGTATGGAGGGACAGGCGTATAAATAGCCGTGTATCCTTGCGGGTCGAGGACTACAGAAAAATTATTATCTGGAATGCATAATAATTCAATTTGCCTTTTTTTTTTGAGTAAACTTTCAAAGAGGAATTGGTGACGGTCAGGTGCCGTTTGTAGCCTAACTCCAGCAAATAATGCAAAGCGGTACCTGTGCTTCTCCTGGTGAAAGTCTTGGAAGAATCCTTCTGGTTCAGGTGGCCACCTTGCTTGCCCGTACACTGGTCCCTTGAAAGTCTATATTTTGGATTTAATCGGACGCGGGTTATTATTTTTAATTTTGAAAACGTAGCACAGTATATCCCCAAGGATTACGGGATAACGTAATAAAGTTTTGCGGTTTTGCGGGCGCGATGAACTGAGATTGAAAAAACGTGGTTTGCGGTGAGACGAAATGCTTCCGTCCGGCGTCGGTGCACTATGACGTCTGACAGCCATCATTAGCTGTCACTAGCCGCAGGATTCTCTAAATCCCGCGACACACAATATCCGCGGCTGCAATATAAGCCTAAGACAGACTACAGACACCTTATAAACCGTCCACAATCAAAAAAATGTAAGGGGCAATAACTTGCCACACCAAGGCTTATCTACCCATTTCGTTTTGACAACCCTCTACCAAATACCTTGTATAGAATAAATGGATGTTTAAAATTTTAGGTCACACATAATTATGTTTGAAAGTAAAGTAAATAACCCACTATGCGTTTAACATTCCTACCGCAATTAACAAAACAGCGGATGACCTTGAAACGGCTGAACCGATTTTGATAAAACATCTCTAAGAACCACCGCTAGAAAACCTGCTTTCAAATAAAAAAAACAACATCCAAATCGGTTTACCCGTTTATGAGCTACGAAGCCACAGACAGACACACAAACACACACACCCCCACACACGCACACACATGGCAGTCAAACATATAACACCCCTCCTTTTGCATCGGGGATTAAAAATAATACGACAAAATACAAAGAAAACATTAAATAAACATGATTTCATTTAAAATACATAATATCATCCAATATTCATATTGAATTGTATTGAAATAGTGATAATTTGATTTGACAGATGATTGCGCTGCGCTTTTGTAGGTTATTAGTTCGTGAGGAGTGACAAAAAAAAATCTCTGAGTGTCTCTGAGTCTCGACACAAAAACACCCCTCGTCGCGCGACACGCGGTGCCTTTGTGTCGCGTGCGATTCGAGTCGCGTGTCGCGACTGTTTTTTGGTAGTAGTAGCCTTTAATTGGAGGTACCGTGAAACACGCCAACTTTGCCAACTTTTTTTGAATAATTACAATTTTAATACGATTTTTCTATGGAGACGTAACTATTTTCCTTCATCAGCTACAACTGTAAGATCATGTGCATGTGTTAGTATTGCTAAATTTACTATTTGCTAAATTCACTAAAAAGCTTAAAAACAGCGTGCAGATGAAGCAGTTTTTCGGCGGAACCTACAGAGAAATTACATCTGAAAAAATTGTTAGTAATCTACATGATATGAATCGTAATTTGGTTTAGCCATAATTTTTCTATCGGTATCACATAATAAGAAAAAAAAACCCCAAATCACCTCCAAATCGTTAAGATGAAACCATTTTACTCCTTCATTTTTTATCAAAAGAATATAAAAAAAATATCTACTACTTTGCAATACAAACGAAAATGATTTGGTTTTGTTACTTTTTAAAAACATGATATATTTTTTATTATAATAAATTAAAAATGCGTCTAATTTGGGACAGCGCTAATTTGGGACAGCGCTAATTTGGGACAGCGCTCCTTGATGGGCGAGTCCTATTACTGGCTGGACGTACGACGCGTTGCGTGAGCTCAGGCCAGAATGCGCAAGCTAACCACTCAAGGTCATTGGCGTATAGTTCGGCCTTAAGACCCGCTAAGATGCCGAATATAGGGAATATTTTAGGGATCCCTTAGGACCATAGGTGGTTTTTATTATTATTTATATTAGGACCATAGGTGTCCCTTAAGTGAAGGTGAAAAGGAAACTAACACATATATTACAGGGTGTTCGGCGCATGGACCGACACAATTTTTTGGGGGATTGGGGGGGTCATTTGCTAGGTTTCACCTAAAGACCTCCATGTCCTAAGTGTGACGGTAATTGAGATATGTTTTTTTTGGTTCTTTCTTTGAATTACCCAAAATCTCGCCTTTGAATCGATATATTTTTTTTTGTTTATGGTTGTAAAAGAATAAAATAATTTTTATTATAGTCTACAATGTATTATTATTCGAAATAAAATAAAAAAATATAATTACCGTAATAAGTCTTTTCTTAAAACACTCCATAACTGACTCTCTAACTAGTATTTTGACTACATTTGAATTGTTTTTCATAGCGTGTAGCATACCCTTAGAAAGGGTACAAGCTAAAGAACTTTTTGAGATAAAAATAAGGTCAAAATGGCTTCATTTAAAAAAAAAAATAATTTAAGAGTAGTAATTTTTCATACATTTAAACATTTTTAAGACTTTGGAAGCACATAAGTCATTTTCTACTGATCAATTACATCAAATAATAATTTATTTAGAATAAAAATATATTGCAGACTATTATAAAATTTATTTTGTTCTATTGCAACCATAAACAAAAAAAATATATCGATTCAAAGGCGAGATTTTGGGTAATTCAAAGAAAGAACAAAAAAAAACATACCTATCTCAATTACCGTCACACTTAGGACATGGAGGTCTTTAGGTGAAACCTAGCAAATGACCCCCCCAATCCCCCAAAAAATTGTGTCGGTCCATGCGCCGAACACCCTGTATATTAATTTATTAGGTGCCTCCCTAAATGTAGGGAACGATGGTGAAAACTGGCATTAGAGTTCTAAAAAATCAAGCTTCTAAGTCAACGTAATAAAAAAATACGCCCATTTATGCGTCATTTTGATACTCGCAAGTAAATCAAAACCTATATGGTAGAGTAAGTACCTACTTCCCGTTGTTCTAGAATCATGAAACTTGCCAAGAAGCAAGGCTGACAAATAAAGGAAATAGTCCGAAAATTGTTAATTTGTAATTCTATACTTAACATTCAAGTCCTTCAAGACCTTTTTTCCCAGGAATGCGTAGAGGTATCAAGTTGAAATTAATATCAAATACGAGGTCTATTGAGAGTTCTAAAAAATTCGCGTTCTAATTCAACGCAAAAAAAAATAAGGCCATATGCGTCATATTTTGATACTCGCAAGTAATTCAAAACCTATAAGGGTACTTCCTGTTGATCTAGAATAATGAAATTTGGCAAGAAGCAAATCCAAAAATTGTATTTTTTGTAATTTTATCAAATATTTTTTTTTTGTAATTACAACGTTAAGTTTATTTTTTGGGATAAATTCTTTTCAAGTACGGAATCCTTCCTTGTCCAGTCCGACACGCACTTGGCCGGTTTTTTATCGATTTCACTAAACGTTGTTTCTATGTATTGAGATCGTTGACCCTAATACAACATTAAAAGTATTAAGAACCTTTTCTCTAAATACCTTTAATCTACTTTCTAATACGGTGAAAAAAAAAGACTAGTCTTCTAAAGAACGATTTTTCCGGTGATTACTCTCACTGAGACCGTGATTAACCGAAAGATAGAAAAGCTCTAAGTGTACCTGGTCAAGCGTGCTTCCGCGACAATAAAACTATCACCGACACTTACCTACTACGGAAAACGACGCACTAATGATAATTTTTTAAACCCACCACTACCTTAAGTAGTGAAAGTAAAAATCGCCATATCATCCATATCATTTAACAATTAGCTCACTGTTGATTGTAGAACGATCATTTTGCCAATATATTGCTAAAATAAATAAACGAGTCGATGACGGCTTCGACGGAAATGCAGTCTATTATCAAAAGGTATTGGTAATTTATTTAATTTATGACATAAGATTAGGTATGTCAGCAATTACTTCACAGAGATAAGAAAAGAAGGTATAATTCCTGTCTCATTACTGTTAAGTAATTTTATGAGTATTCAGGACGCATGTCATATTTCAGCAATAAAGATCTCATGGTAAAGAAAATACTGTTATGGCGACGATAAGCGACTTACGATGAAGATCATTGTATAAACGACTGGATTTGGAAAAAATATATTTTAAATTAGAGAATTTTCTTAATAACTTAATATGTGATTATATTTATAACACATTTGCTCGTAAAGGGCCTCTTATTTCACCAATTTCAATAATGTCCGTAAGGATTGAGTCGCCAAATTTCGTATCTTAATGAAATTTAATACTTATTTAGTAGTAAGTTTAAAAATTTTGTAGGTTCGATCCTCGATTTTGTAGGTATAATACTTCAAAAGATATATGAACATAAAGGTGGCACCTCAATCTAAATATTTGGATTGAGTCGCCACGTCAGAACTAAGAACATCATGGATGAATGTTTATCATAATTTGGTATGATTTAGTAGTATTTGAGAGTATTTAGTAGACAAAATCTGAGCTCGGTAGTGTTAAAATTAAAAAAGTTACAATACATTATGTGTGGCTCCTCAGACCATACACATACGACTGGTCATTTTTCAAAGAAGCAGTAGTTCAATTAATGTGCAATTTCAACATCATTTAGTAGTAAAAATATTAGATTTGTAGTATAAGAGTCGGCAATCACAAAAGAAAGAAATGGGAGATATAGCATATTTAATGTGGCTCCTCAATTCAGATGCTTCGGTAAATAGATTTGCCTCTAATCTACATAATCATGTGACGAAATTTGGAACAAAAAACGCCAATATTTTGTATAAATTTCTACTAAATGCACGTATAAAAAAATACAAAAAAAAGTACATATTTACAAAGTTATTAGCTATTCTTTAATTTCTTATGAAATTTTTTTGTGGGGTGACCATGAATACGTGATTTAAAAAGAAAATGTACGTTTCGTGGCTTATAGAAACAAAATCTATTTTGTCGCATGTTTTCAAAGTCAGCCTGTATAGTCGGATTTGCACAATTATTTTTTTGTTTGAAAGGTTATGCTCTCGAGGGAACAATGGGACCACCCATTGTTACCAAGTCAGAATCTGATGAAGAGATCCTTGAGAATTTTCGTTTATTGGCAACGACACTACCAGCCGCACTACCAGTAGTGTCGTTTCCAATTAACGACACTACCAAGCCTATTTTTTTTGGATTAAACACCTAAAACGTTCATGAGGTCAAAATGGATATCCAAGATGACGGCTGCAAAAATTTTCGCAGCCGCCATTTCAAGCCGACGCCGCGCGGCGCAGCGGAACGTGTCTACATTCGCCACGTGCTCCCGCCCCGCACTGCGTGTTTTTAATTTTATTTTTGTATTCTTCTTCCTCTTCCTCTTCTGCAAGAAGTCCGATTATAACAAGATCCCAGTCTATCATTATAATTTCACTCGAGCACTCGACCAAACTGCATCAATTCTACACGAAGTCTGGACGGAAATAGTAGAGACTGTAGTAGAGTAGTCGCGCGGCTTCGTGAGGTGCAGCACCGCTCTTGCACAACGCGCGTACCGGCGAAGCACCGCTGCGTCGCGATGCATCGCTATACGCTGCGAGGCATCACGAGGCGCAGCGCTGCATGGTGCAACGTATTCTAAATTCTCACAATGAAATGTGTATATTTTCGTGTAGAAAATAAAGTTATATTTTGAGTCGCTCTTTTAAAATGTGCGCGCAACATCGCGTCGCGTCGCGTCTCGGTGTGAGCTGACTCTAACTCGCGCATTTGCTCTCGGAGACCACAGATGGGCATCGGGACTACTCAATTATTGTATTTCGCGGGTTGCGATTCGATTAGTGGACCTGCCACTTATTATGTGCTGTTTTTTAAAACATATAGTATAGGGATAGTTCCTTTTTAGGGTTCCGTAACAAAATGGTAAAAAAGGAACCCTTATGGTGTGACTCAGTCTGTCTGTCTGTCTGTCTGTCACAGCTGGATATCTCAAGAACTACTAATGCTATCAACTTGAAATATGGAACAGTTTTAGATGATGTTTACCCAACTATTTTGCAAATAAGAAAGAAATAGAAATATTTATACTTTTTTTGCAACATTGATTGAAAGGGGGTCTTAAAAATTCAAAGTAGGTTTACTATGGCATATGGGGTATGATATGAAAGAACGCTATTTGCACATTCTCAAACATTTTTTTTCTTTTTTATAGGCCGCATAGTTTTCGACTTTTGATGAAAAATGTAAAAAAAAATACCGTTCCCCCCCTTATCTCCGAAGTTTGCAAAGCGAAAAATCTGCAAATATTCTGTATGATAGAAGTTTATGTAAAGATTACAGGAAAAATAAAACGATGTCTCTAAATAGCACACTTTTTCAGAAATCGGAACGGAACCCTCGGTGCGCGAGTCCGACTCGCTCTTGACCGGTTTTGTAACATTGTTATTATATGTAATTTGCATAATTATCTTTGTTGGCACATCTTGATTTCAATTGTGATTTGTTTTAAAACACAAAAGCGCTTCGATACAAAATCGTAGTTATAAACGCTTACCATAACATCAGAGGTATCAATGGGCAGTTTGAATAGTTTTTTACAATTAGTATTAATGTGTTTATTTATTAGGTAACTTAGTATTTAAATGGCAATTATTTAGAACGTATAGGAAGAACACTTTATTATTTTTCTCCTTTACGAAGTGAATAATACAATTCTGTTAGAAATAAGTAGGGATTTTATTAAAAAAATAAATTTCAAAAACTAGTCATCCTGGTTTCATTTAACATCATCATCATCATCATTTCAGCCGAAAGACGTCCACTGCTCCCCGCAAAAGGGACCTCATTCTTAACTCGATCTCGCAGAAAAACACCGAGCATAACCCTCTTCTTTGGCTTTTGGGTGACCTTGAGCTTTCTTATGAGGCCCATTGTAAAACGCTACGTCTTAGGGCCGTAAATCATAACTGGCAACACACACTGGTCAAAGACTTTTGTTTCGAGACACTGCGATATTTTGGACAAGAAGATCTTCCGTAGCTTCCCTAACTTAACGAACCTGGACTTACCTAGTTTGACCGTTTGTCCCAGGTACACAAACAACATGGTCACCCTCAATAGCGAATTCTTAATGAATATCGAAAAGTATTTTTTTTTTCAGATACCGAATATATACAATGTTGATTTGTACATAAGTATTTTGTAGACATTTATACAAAATGTTAGTGTCTCTGGTTATTGATTCCGTTGTGATCTCAGGTAGATACAATCAATTATTTATTTGCAGAACGTCAGGACTGAGGAGCCAAATAAAATGCGTTTATTTACTAAATTCACTCAGTTTTACTACTTTCTCTATATGCTACAAATTCGAACACACTTACTACTAAATGTTCTTTGGAGTGGAATATAAATTGACTAATTACTTTCATGGAAATTCACGTTCTTATGATTGATTGATTGATGGATTGAGGAGCCACATTAAAAGTATTGTATATTCTTCAATATCAACAGTACAGGACTCAGATTTTTAGTAGGTACTATACACAACTACTACTAAATCATACCAAATAATGATAAACATTCATCCATCATGTACCTAGTTCTGACGAGGCGACTCAATCCAAATATTTAGATTGAGGTGCCACCTTTATGTTCATATATCTTTTGAAGTATTATACCTACAAAATCGAGGATCGAACCTACAAAATTTTTAAACTTACTACTAAATAAGTATTAAATTTCATTAAGATACGAAATGTGGCGACTCAATCCTTACGGACATATTTCAATATCGTAATGTATGTCATTACGTACTTGTGCGTAATCGTAAAGGAAAACGCACGAGTTTCTTTCTAATAAGGTAACACGTACGGTTTAAGGCTCTTACAGACAGAGGCGATATCGCGGTCGCGACGCGATATTTCGATATTATATCCGTAGAAAAATATCGCGTCGCGACGCGATATCGCCTCTGTCTGTAAGAGCCTTTATCATGCTCCGTCTAAAACCAACGGTACTTTTTTAAATCTTAAGAAAAAAAGCAAAGAAAGCAAAGCAAAGAGTTTTTATGTCAGAAAAGTGGTCAACATTTTATGAATAAAATTAACTTTGGGATAAAATAAAATTAAAGAATTAAATGTTAAACATTTAATTCTTTGATTTAATTAATTTTGGCAATAAATTACAACCATTTATCTGTAACAAAAACAAAAAAATATTAATTTACTTTAATAATACTGGCTGTTTATGTGCCTTTGCCTTTAAAAAAAAAGCGCTGATGCGTGCGCATCGCTAATTTGTGAACAAGTAAAAATTATTCCGCGCGCTTTTCCTTTTCGCTGTATTGTTTTTATTTGAAAATGTCGTCAAGTAATGATGAATTTATTCATTCGACACCGCCAGAAGTCTCAGAGGCAACGAAAAAGGCTACTCTAAGCCTCTTGCCCGAAAAATCGACCGATAGATACTTACAAGCGGATCAAAATTTCATCGTATGGAAAACAAGCAAAGATGCAAATTCATTTTCAGAAAGTGTGTTTTTAAAGATTTATTCGTTTAAGAAAGTCCGAGTTTTATTTATTTCCTCGCAAATATGTTATAAAACGTCGTATGACATACGTGCGCTTTGATAATTACAGCCTCTGCTTTGTTGTAGCCCTCGCCTACGGCTCGGGCTAGCAATATCGCCTCGTCTGTAATTTTCAACTTACCGCACTTATATCATAATGTACTATTATATTACACAGTGTAAGTAAATAATTTGTAAAGTTATGTCTAACGCGGATAAAAAACTTAGAATCACGCAAAAACTACCAAGCTTATTTTTATGAAACCTCACCGTTTTAAAGATAATCACAGATAAGTAGGCTTTACAAATTAACGAGTAAGTAATAGTCGACCAACTTACATTTGCAGTTGGAATGTATGGGAAAATGTTTTTCAACTACTTACAATGCTAAGTTTGTTCTTGGGATAAATTCATCCAACTACAGAACCCTTAATTGTGCGAGATCCGGCACGCACTTGTTTTGATAAGTTTTTGCAATAATTCTTTACAAGAAATTCGTTCAAGTTGCAAATTGCTCAATATATACTACGTAGGTAAATATATCAGTTTGGGTGAAGCCGTGAAGGCGTTTTTATAAATTATTCCACGCGTAGATTGCGTAGTCATGATACACATGGCTGCCTATGGTTAGGATGACACAAACAAAACAACTGTCCCGCAGCGCGCCTGCTGAGCATAGCTCCGATCTATATTGTTATAATTTTCTTGAATTTCCCTTGCTCCGTATGTGGAATTGTATCCATGTGGCTAAAGGCTCGCCCTCTTTTTGGATCATAAAATAAACATAATTGAAATGTGGAGGTCAGTGTTTTGTACTTTTGTTAGTGTAACTGTAACTGTATAGTTACTACGTGACGTGAGTACGAATAAACCGCAGAACGAAACGGTCAGTAGCCTTTTTGACAGACAATTAGCATAGTTAGGTAGGTACATTACAAATTTTTGCAACAATTAAAATAAATGGTAACTGTAAATATTATTAATTACCTACTTTAACCAATTCGTTTCGCTTGTGTCTATAGTATGCGCACTGGTCTAGACTTTGTGTTTATTTTCATTGTTTGTACAGTGAGCTGGCAAGAGTACATACCTACATTTTCTGGTGATGCCCAAATAATAATGATTCTCTCTCATTATTATCTTATTGTAAACTTTGGCACCACTCGGCATAATTCATTCCGTAATCCTTATTGGTAGGAGCCTAGAGGGTTTTTTAAGCATGCATATGCAGGGCGAAAAGTTGATAGCTTAGTAGGTGCGGCATTTATAGAGGACACCGAATATATATTTGAAAAGTTTCGGATAGGAGCCCCGTGGTCAGGAGTCTACTTTTAGATTTCGGAAATGGATCAAAAGTTTTGGTTCTTTTCCAAAATCGGAATGGATGGATGCTCAGCTATCAACTTTCGCCCTTTTTAAGGTTCCGTACCTCAAAAGGAAAAAACGGAACCCTTAATTATAGGATCACTCGTGTGTCTGTCTGTCTGTCTGTTTGTCTGTCTGTCTGTCCGTCTGTCCGTCTGTCACAGCCAATTTGCTCCGAATCTAATGGACCGATTAAGTTAAAATTTGGTACACATATGGATTTCTGCAAACTGCACCGTGTAACATATTAAATGAAAGGGCTTACTATGAGGGTTTCAAATATATTTATTTTTTATTTTAAAATAAATAGTTTTAAAGTTATTTAAGAAAATAGACGTCAATTGACCATTCCCCCTTATCTCCGAAACTACTGAACCTAAAATTTTGAAAAAAAAAAATACAGAATATAGTTAACCTATAAGAAAACCTATAAGAAGTTTGTGGTCTTACAATAACATGGTAAATCTCTCAATATTGTGAGTACAGACTTACATTTACTGTTGGAATGTATAGGAGAACATGTTTTTCAACTAGGTATAATGTTAAGTTTGTTCTCAGGATAATTTCATCCCAACTACGGAACCCTTCATTGTGCGTAGTCCGACACGCACTTGGCCCGTTTTTTTTGTGGATGGGATATCAGCAAATGACTTCTCCCGCTCCGGGTGGAGCGGAAGGGCGTGTCAGACTTTTACTTACTAAAACCCAACCGTGTTCCTTCAGTTGCCTATGCCACGGTATCTCTTTCAAACAACCCGCGACCCCGGCGGCATGGCCCTATCGGACCCCCTCATTTTGCAGACATCTTTTGAGGCACGCGTGGAACACAACGCGCCGGCGTCGACCCGGGCCTGGTCCTTACCGGACGGCGAGCTACCCACTACTCGCCGTCGGCAAGCCCGCGCTTACGGTGGCCGGGAATCGGCTCTCGATTCCCGCCGCCCAGGGCGTCTCCTGCGGCGACTCAGGGCGTGAGGTTGTCTCTCCCTAACGCGTTCCGCCTCCTACTTCGCGAGCATTACTGCTTCGCAGAAGGAGGTGATGGCCTCCCATGCACTCTCGCTCCGCACTATGGCCTGGACCAGGTTCGGACGCGAGAGATCGCCTCCGCCGATCGCCTTCGTGAGAACACGGCGGTGCTCCGCCCAAACCGGGCAGACCACCACTGTATGCTCCACCGTGTCCTCTGGACGATCCACACAATGGTGACACCCGGGCGTTTCCTCCCGCCATATGTGGAACAGGAACCTCCCGAAACAACCGTGTCCGGTGAGGACCTGCGTCAGGCGGATGGAGAGGACGCCGTGACGCCTCTCCAACCACTCCTCAAAGAGGGGACTTATCGCCGCAATTGTGGCGTGCCCAGATCAACTTTCGCCCTGCATATGCTTGCTTAAAAACCCTCTGGGCTCCCCTACCATATAAGCGACTTAAATCAAGAGAAATGATCCCGATGAGGTGTCAACAAACTGGATTGTCAGCAGAGGCCCCAGCATTTTCCACCATTGGACAATATGATTGGGCACTGATGATGTATTTAGCTTAGTTAGAAGTCGCTAACGCAGTGATCATTAATTATTTTGTGGTATGTTTTTACTACTTTGGGCAAAATAATAATATGTTTACATGATCGGGGTACAATTTCTCGTCGAATGAAAAACTAAAATTATTATAAAATAGCGAATAGTGACGTCACAGCACAATAATTACAGCAGACATCTGCGGTCGGACACGTGACGGTGTGGCATGTTGTTCACTGTAGGTATCGTGCTTATCGTGTTTTTTTTTTCTCATGACTGGTATTATAACTTATGGATTAGTAAATAATCATAAAATATCGCTTTAATCTAAAGTGGTTTTAAAATCACGTTAATAAATACTAGGTACTTAACTAATTTATGAGTACCCAATTAGCGAAACGACTAGATTTACCCGGTACCATCCGTCACATTCCATAAAAAAAAAACATATAAAATGGTATGCCATTTAAATTAGAGTGGTTAACAAAGTATGAAACAAGTATCACATTATTTAAAATCTATTGTTCTAAAGTCCTACATTTAATTTAATTAAAGTGGTGGTGACAAAATGCTGATAACATAACGTAACTAAGTTACGTTATGTTATCGGCAAGTTACGGTAACTTAACATCACACCTTGTTTCTCAGGTTCGGGCAGAGGCGTATGTACTTATAGCACACCCACATTTCGCCAGTTATGTTTTGGTCCTTAGTAATATGAGGCAAGTCTATTGCCATCAACCCGGCACAAATCCAGACTCCGGGCTGCTACTGAGAAATTCCAGATAGAAAAACCCAACAACACTTTGCCCGACCTGGGAATCGAACCCACGACTTCATGCTCAGCAGTAGCGCTTGCGACCACTAGATCAACGAGGCAGTCTAAAATGCTGATAATACAGGGTCAAATTAAATTAGCTAGAGAAACTCCGCAGACGTGATCTATATCTATAACACGACAAAATAAAAATGATTTTTTGGGGTCAATTCTTGTGCTAAATCTACTCCCAATTATCGCAAAGTATAGTAGTAGTAGTAGTCAGTGCTCATACGCTACTGAGTTTTTATCCTACTGTAACAACCAATGAGCGCTTAATACATGACATTTAAATAAAGGCGCGCATACGCAACGTCCTAGACGTACCTAATTGGTGATCAAATTCAGCTAAGTTTAAGAAACTATCGATTTGTAACAATTTGCCAGTTCAGCACATCTTTCTTTCAGTTTGGTTCTTAATAGTAGGCATAGAATAGTATATTTTGATACAAGTGGAGAATGTTTGTTATTGCATTCGAGGTGGAATTAAGACCCGAGCCGTGCGAGGTTATTTTCGAGCCGAGAACTGCAATAACAAAATGTCAAACGACATTTTTCAATACACTTTTGAAGAAATAAAATGAAATAATGAAAAATATTTTTGTCATGAATTATTAGGAAACTATGATTTAAATTTTCTTTTTTTCCACGCTTTACTTACGCCAGGTTGAAGGAGAAGCAAAGGTATAAAGGCGATAAACAGCCTAATATAAAAATAGAAAATTCAAATATTTTTGAGTTTAGAACACGAATAAATGTTAATTTGTTCATAAACGTTTTTTTTTATTATAATAATCATGGTTTTTGATGATATTCTATTTATAAACATTATTTAAATATTCAAAAAATATTAACTCAAACTCAAAGCATTTATTTCAAATAAACCAATTATGCCTGGGCCGCACACATCGCGATAACCCGAAGATTCGCGTAATCACGATGTATGTAGCCAAGTATTCGCGTATACTTCGGAGCTTCGTGCGTAGTCGCAACGACTTCGCTCCGCTGTCGGTAAACTCTCGCAGATCAAAGCGTTTTATCGCGATGAACTTCGCTTGCGCGGCCACACTTCAGTCGGCCCCCACCCTTCGTGCGTAGTGGACGTATTAAGTTAAACTACAGTGCATAATATAGCTAATATAGTTCTTGATTTGTGAATAGTTATCATCCACTTCCTCCTTTTTCTTGCTTTTAATTTGTTTTTTACATGACATAATTGTAAAAAATAATTATTTGCTGCTATAAAATACAGAGCAACCGCGGCGTCCATTTTGTTTTATTCGTTTGTACATCGCGATAAACTTGACAACACGCACTATGTGGCCGCGCAGCTTCGCTGTAGACCGAAGACGAAGTTTATCGCCCGAATGTCATCGCGATGTGTGCGGCCCAGGCATTACAGACACTTTTGAATTGTCAAGTTTGGTCGGTCAGTCAGAAAGATGAAGCTAGTTGCCCATTCCAAAGCGTAGATCCTTATGGAGAAGAACGGGCAAGAAACTCCACGGACACTCTTTTAGGCATTGAACCAATTTGGACTGGATAAGTTATCTGTGGCAATTTTTATTCCCACACACGTGTTGGAAAATGAAAAATCGCACGCGTGTGAAATACCATTGCATTGTGAACCTAATCGTAAAAAAAGATGCAATCCTAATGTGCTAAACAAACAAAATAGGTATATACGTACATACTAGACTAAATAAACAAATGAGTACCTACATTATTTAAATGTAGATAAGTTACGCTATAATGATCAATAACTAGTAAACAATTAACAGACACAATAATATTATGTTGTCTGTTTTTCAATATTTTATTAATTGATTAGATTGTGAAACAATCTAATATTACAACATTTGTCGTGACAGACGTGTAGTGACAGTATAGAAAGATATAAAGTAAAAAATGGGTGCTAGGTTATAATAACAAACCTTCGATATGCGTATAAGAGGCTGAATCAAAATGATACTTTGGTGGTACATTCAGCAACAAAAGTCGATTAACACTTGCAGTTTTTTTATCTTAATTACTAGGTAAGCGAAATATTTAATTCAAATCAGAACAGAAGTACTTAAAATTTTAAGAACATTAATTTATATTAGTTAAACGAAAAAAACAGTTTATCGAATAATTTTGTGTTAATTTAGATGACGTCAAAAAGTTGCAATGTTAACCGACTTTTGTTGCTGACCGTATCTACACACTTTTAAAATGGATGGATAGTAATGATAGTTTATGTAAAATGGACACATCATCATCCCTATAAGTAAATCAAACTAACAGTAAGTCAGTAACCGTAGTAGTAGCGTTAGTATTGCACGTGCCCGATTTCAGTGACCTTCAAACCAGACCGGTTGATTTTTTGACATAAAAAACAGCACGCCTATAAATTGTATACCGAAATAGTTGTCTATATATAAATATTAATATTTATACCACGAAGCGGTACCGTAAAGGTCACACCCACATTTTGCCAGTTGAGTGTAAGTCGCCAAGTATAGATAATGCAATCCACGAAGACGCGCCCCACTACTCCTCCTAACCGTTTATAGTATATGTGTGCAACGGTTAGGAGTAGTGGGGCGCGTCTTCGTGGATTGCACTATCTATAATAGGGGTCAATCCTATCTAAACATACGGATCTTTACAGGGCTCTATCTGGACTGGTTAGCCTTACTTTATGGAAAAACCAGTATAACAGTGCTCCCAACCCGATGATGGAACCCAGCACCCGAATAAGGATAATGCCTGGGTAAAAAAAAGAAATTCTATTTACTCCGTCAGTCAGACAATTTTTTTTGTTTGCTTTATTGTATTAATAAAAATTAGGTACTTACATAAAACGCATTAAGTTTGGGGAATGGTGGCTTGCTACGTCACAATTTTATCAAGCTACGTATAAAATCTAGCAAGGAGTGACGTCATGCCACAATTTTAACTCGTGTGTCGCCGTAATCCGATTACGTAAAAAAAGAAAAAAAATTGTGTCCAATATTTTTTGAAAATCGTACTACACGGACAAAAAAAATTGTCATCGTCCCTATTGCGTAATACACTATCAATCGGAATCTGAATTAATTTGAAGCAAATTGCTAATTCATAAGTTCGAAAAATTTGTCTTCTCGTCACCGTAAATAACGCAATGAATGTTGTTGAACGGTCAAAATGAAACCGATTCCGGTTGAAAGTGTGTTACGCAATTGCCCCGCAGGACCTATTCAGCAGTCGTACAGTCAGCAACAAAAGTCGATTAACACTTGTGTTTTCTAAATCTTAATTATTGAGAAAAAAAAACTTCATTAAAATCGGAACAGATGTAAATTTAAAAAAAAAACTCTAATCTAATAAATGAAATGCTAAAAAGCAGGTTATCGTATAATTTTGTGTTAATTTAGATGATGTGAAAAAGTAGCAGTGTTAACCGACTTCTGTTGCTGACCGTACTTGCAAAGTTGCGACTACTAGACACACCGAGACAATGCAATTGATTTATCATTGATTTAAAAACTTTCTTTGTACTCCTTGTAAGTAAGAAATGCGAAACTATTGCAAGCCCATTTTATTATTATTGTTTTTCTTATTTGCATATTGCCTGATAAGTAGATAAATTATTGTTTTAATTTGATAGCTCTGAAGGATACCCATTGTATTTTTCCTGATGGGTAGGTAGGGAAAATGCAATGGGTATCCTTATATTACCTACTCATTATAAATATGAATTATGATATTGTGATCACAACATTATTTAAGGAATTTGCAAAACTAATAAGTAGTCCAGTCATTTGAAAGTTTTACTTGGAAAGTTTTCCGGGAGTTTTGAAAATTGGTGAATATTTAAATTGATTTCGGCGTACCTACTCTTTTCGAATTTTTACTTTGTTTTTTTTTATCTTATTTTATTTTATTTGGGAAAACAGACAATCGTACATTGTATATATTATATCTAGATACACAGTATGCTATAAGTAAATGTACAGTCCACTACGTTTTCACATATTATTTATTACTTAAAAAAAAAAGATACAGTTTTGAAAAAATTAAGCAAAATCAATATTTAACAAAAATACAAATATTTCCTAATCTTAGTCTAAAAACCAAACAGCTAATACATGCTGAAATAATACATAGTAATTAAAATTTATGAGCAAGGCGCTTAATAATTTGTTCTATATATGTATGTTTAGATAGGGCAAAAACATCGATATCATTAAAGTTATTATTGTAAGCCTGAACCAATCTCTGGAGCGGCGCTCTCTCCCCTGCATTTGTACGGCAGAGAGTTGTAGCAAACAGTGGATAAAAGCGCGCCTCACGTCTCAACACTGTTCTATAGGTACAATATAGCATATTTTACTGATTAATTAATCTTTGCCGCTTGTGCCGTCATATTGGAATAATAGCGCCTAAAAACACGTTTTTGACATTAGAGATCTTCGTTCCGCATCATTATACGATAAAATTGTTATAAAATAAATTAAACTACAAAAAAAATCCTTTAATTTATGAGCCACCTTTTTTTTGTAAAATTATTAGCTTTAGCGTACGAGCGAAACTTATTTTCACACCACAATAAGTGTTAGAGTAAGTAGCGCGTTTTTGTGGTATCCCCAGTAGCCTAATCCACATGACATGTAATGCACTTAAACTTTTTAAACTTTCGCGATTTGTACACAATACAAAGTAATATCGCGATAAGACCCGTTGCCGATATTGTTTTATAATGTAATGCACTATTACAAAATTTTGCGCATTCTCCGTCGCTTCGCTATCCTTGATAAGATAAGATAAGATCATTAATTTATGTTTTTTTGTGCTAATATGGACCAGGTTTTGCGAGTTCGTCTTCAGTACCGAGCGAAACGGTTACTTGGAAATCCGGTTATAGAAAATTGGTGATTTAATAGATTTTTTGACGTGGTCTTTTTGAATTTTCAATTTGCCCTGTTGCCACTTCGTTTCTTTACCGCTCGCCTTATATAGCGGTATATTGGAAAACAGGTGCTCAAAATAGAAAAGTTTTTGACAATATATCTCCTGCGGCAAAGTGAAAATTCAAAAACAGCGCGGCGAAATCAATTAAATTACAAATCTTCAAAACTCCCGAGAATCTTTCCAGGTAACCCCCTGTTTGAGCACCAAATGACTACTGTATAGCCTCAATTAGACATGTAAGTAATTGCAAATTTTTGTTTATCTACTCAATAATATTTTAACTTAATATTTTTGGGTGCATTTTTATCTCAACAGTAAGTTCTGATTTATTCTCACGTTTTTAGATAAAAAGTCAATGATAGTGAGAAAAATTTAAACTTGAATTTTCAAAAAATAATACTTAAGTACAACATTTTTGAAAATGTATTCATGAAATAGCAAATTTAAAATTGAATGAACGATTCTGAATTTATTAATTAGTCGCATCATAAACCTAACCGAAAACGCATAGAAATCAAGCAAGATTGCTGAATTCCAGGAAAGTTAACATAAGGACGTCATGGGAATGTATATGAAATAGTTGAATAGAAATAAAAAAAATATATAATTATTATTTCATACAACTTATAAATTATAAACATCTTCAACATAACGACGTCATTGAAATGTATATGAAATAGTTGAATAGAAATAGGAAAAATATATATTTATTATTTCATACAACTTATAATAAATTATAAACATCTTCAATCATCATTATAAATCAGATATGGTTATTTTCTAAATGAGCTACTTCTAGCAAAAACGACAATCAACGAAAGTGTAAAGATTTGAGTCTAAACTTTACATACCTTTATTTAAATGCGGACAGTCTGCCTCCTTTAGTCTTGTTTATGTAAATACTTGTGGTAAGTACTTACTTATAGAAAAATGTTTGAAAATATGCGGGTGTCTCCCGCGAGAGACGAACGTGAACTGTTGCGAAAGCCGTCAAAATGCTATAAATAAAACCCGTAAATCGTATTTGACCGGAAAGGTTCACCGCGCATCTTCAGTGATTTCCTCTTCGCACTACGGTGTACTACGGTCGAAGAGTTCACAGGCGTAGGCGTTACTGTCACTACTACTACGCAGCACTGCACAGAAGATTCACTTTATTACTTTGTGTTAACTGTATATTACTTAATTAAAAAAACTCGTACAAAACTCACTGTGTGACACTCCTAACACTCTTTTGGTCAAACTGATATTAAAAATAAAGATAAAATAATGTGTTGTCTAATGTGACCGCAACATCGTTTTATATTATGAAAATGAAGTTGACTTAATTATTATTTTTAACATTTCACGGAAGTTATATAATTATTAATTAGGTAACTATTTGTTTCAAATGTAACTGCTACAAAAATAAAATACTTATTAGTGGTAACATTTGATAGAGTGAAGGCTCCAAAACGATCAGCGTGTATTGATAGAGTGTATTCGATCTAGCTAATCAACAAAAGCCGGATGAAATTCTACGCTAAATTATATATTTTTGAACAATAGATTGTGTCAGATAGGTACACTTAATTCTTGTCACGTGTGCCGTGTAACAAATACTACAACAACTAAACGCATGACTGGATTTTTTCAATAGTTGCTGTTACTGTCTGTTTGTACTATGTACAGGGAAATTCCATTGGAATCGTTAAAAATAAATACTCATGATCTGCACTCTTTCTAACCTGCAATCTTCAGGGCCAACGTTGAAAGAATTTTTATCACAAAGAGTTATGAATTTATGCTACTTATATGAAAAGGATCCGCCAAGACATCTATATAGATTTGTGAATCAACGATAAAATAAGTAAATATACAAAAAAAAAACCTACATCTCTGCCTAGCAGGTGCCTACTTATTTAACCATTATGAACTATTTTTATTCAAACTACAGAAACCACAAATTAATGATGGTATTCAAATAGCATATATTAATCGTATAGCTGTTTCTATCCTACGTTATCGTACGCAATCGTACGTATCCTAATAAAATAAACTTAAGAGGCTACCGAGCGCGCAGTGGCGCCCTCATCGTTTGTTTGGTTATTTCATTTATTTTAGAATGAAAATGGTGAAAATAAGCCGGAATAGTTGTGCTCCACGTACGTACGTTACTATTATTACAAATAGTACCTACCTAGCTTTATATGATTAAGTTTTATTAATATTTATTTATAATCGTTAAAACGGAAAAAAAAGGCCGCTTGTAAAGCTACTATTTGTAACAATAAAAACGTATAGTCTTGTGGAGCACAACTATTCCGGCTTATTTTCTGCATGTTCATTCTAAAATTAAAGAAATAACCAAACAAACGATGAGGGCGCCACTGCGCGCTCGGTAGCCTATAAACGAAGGAGAAGATGAATATTATTTTTCAATACACTTCCTCGAAAACTGGTTCATATCGCACTACGATTAGGTTCACAATGCAATGTATTTCACACGCGTGCGATTTTTATTTTCCCACCCGTGTGCGGGAATAAAAATTGACACAGATAACTTAAGTATACCTATACTTAGTCCAAATTGGTTCAATGCCTCTATTCACAACTCTCTATTCGGAGGTGAATGTTTTTTTTTAAATCTCGGCAAAGAGATATGCGTCTTTACGGCGTTAATATTTTTTTGAATATTTATATATTGAATATCATCAAAAACTATGATTATTACAATAAAAGAAACGTTTATGAACAAATTAACATTTATTTGTGTTCTAAACAACTCAAAAATATTTGAATTTTCTATTTTTCATATTAGGCTGTTTATAGGCTTTATACAATACTACTTAATCTGTGCTTTATACCTTTGCTTCTCCTGGCGAAAGCAAAGCGCGGAAAAAAAAATTTAAATCATAGTTTCATAATAATTCATGACAAAAATATTGTTCGTTATTTTATTTTATTTCTTCAAAAGTGTATTGAAAAACGTCGTTTGATACTCGTGGACATTTGTTATTGCAGTTCTCGGCTCAAAAACAACCTCGCCTACGGCTCGGGTGTTAATTCCGCCTCGAATGCAATAACAAACGTTCTCTACTTGTATCAAAATGTACTATTATTGTAGGTAATTAATTGGCAAATAATATTTGAAATTCACGGTCTATTTGTAATGAATATTTCTAGGTACCAGTAATAAATAATAGTCAATTAAGTGCTCGCGTTCTATTTAATTTTTAGGTACTGGCTTGTTTATTTAGGTATGTATTACCTACATAATTAATTGTAATGGGACTGAAAAAATCTCACAAACACAATGTATGGGAGAAAATTGTGTCATTTGCCACTAAAGGTTAGTCCTACTAAAAGCTTCTAAAAAAATTTTTTTTTGAAAAAGGCAATATCCCTAGTTCATTACCTACTTAGGTACTTATTTAGTCCCCTTATGACCGTTTTCACTAGCACTAAGAAACACATTATTTATTAATAAACGCCTAAATATTATTAATAAACAGGGTCAAATTAAATTAGCCAGCAAAACCCTGCAGACGAGATAAGTATCGATGTCTAAATACGATAAAATAAAATAAAAAGATTAGATGTTTTTTGGGGGTCAACGACCGCTGTTAGTGTCGTTTACTTGAAGTGTGAGTTAAGAAAATCTGTGTTCTTTTGTTTGGTCGTGTTGAGATATCGATAGTATCGATACCGATATCGATATCGTTTGTGAAGTTTACACAACATAATACTGATTTTTTTCCTGATATTTCAAGTGACTACACTGACTGCGGTCGATGACCCCACAAAAAATCTTCAAATTAATTCCTTTTTTGTTCTATCATGTTTAGATATCGATATCCATTACGTCTCGCTAAGTAATTTAATTTGACCCTGTATATACTGAGCCGAGCGTTTGAAAATCCAACAGTGCGTTTTTCCTTATGCATTCATTTAGATGGCACCTAGTGTTAGTGAAAACGGGAATTAGTCTTTCTCCGCATGAGTATGAGTATACTAATGACGACCGA
Organism: Cosmia trapezina; assembly: GCA_905163495.3. Lineage (NCBI taxonomy): Eukaryota > Metazoa > Arthropoda > Insecta > Lepidoptera > Noctuidae > Cosmia > Cosmia trapezina. The sequence goes on from LR991030.1 coordinate 13,199,556, forward strand.
CGGATTCGGGTTTCCCCAGGAAAACCCCATACCCACCCACGAATGCATGACCCTATTGGAAGTCATCGAAGATGTGGTCATAACTTATGTAATTGTGCCATCATATCCGAGTGAGTAAATCTCATTTGGGATTATATTTTAGTAATGTGCAGTCCTTAAATTCGTAAGTAGTATTCATTTATTTAAATTAAATAAATAACATATTTATTACAGTTCGGTAGTAGGTCGCGGTCGATACCTATGAAATGACTGAAAAATTTCCATAATTTGATTATTATCAACTGCAAGAAATACCTGTCAAACCAAACTATTAAAATATAGATCAGATACTTACTATTCGTTGCTACTTTTTATCCGCCACGTGGTATCACTTTTTCTTTTTTTTTTGAGGGTGGGAAATCATCAAATAACTTCTCCCGCTCTGGGTGGAGCGGAAGGGCGTGCCAGACTTTTACTGACTAAAACCCACCCGTGTTCCTTCAGTTGCCTATGCCAGGGCCGCGGTATCTTCTTCAAACAACCCGCGACCCCAGTGGCGTCGGCCCTATTGGACCCCATCACTTGCTGACATCTCTTTGAGGCGCGCGTGGAACACAACGCGCCATCGACTCGGGCCTGGTCCTTACCGGACGGCGAGCTACCCGCTACTCACCGTCCGCAGGCCCGCGCCTACGGTGGCCGGAAATTGCCTCGCGATTCCCGCCGCCCAGGGCGTCTCCTGCGGCGACTGAGGGCGTGAGGCTGCCTCTCCCTCACGCGTTCCGCCTCCTTTGCGAGCATCACTGCTTCGCAGAAGGAGGTGACGGCCTCCCATGCACTCTCGCTCCGCACCATGGCCTGGACCAGGCTCGGACGCGAGAGATCGCCGCCGCCGATCGCCTCCGTGAGAACACGGCGGTGCTCTGCCCAAGCCGGGAGACCTCCACTGTATGCTCCACCGTGTCCTCTGGGCGATCCACACAATGGTGACACCCGGGCGTTTCCTCCCGCCTTATGCGAAACAGGAACCTACCGAAACAGCCGTGTCCGGTGAGGACCTGCGTCAGGCGGAAGGTGAGGACGCCGTGGCGCCGCTCTAACCACTCCTCAAAGAGGGACGTGGTATCACTGCTGTATCATATTATCAGCATGCATGATATTAGGTAGAAGTGCGTGCTTTTAGCTCATCGCTAACTACTTAAACTGTATGACCCCGATTCATCAATATTATCAAAACTAGCTTTTGCCAGTGGCTTCGCCCGCATGGAGTCGGAAATTACCCCACACCAAAAAGTAGCCTATGTGCTATTCCAGACTATAATCTATCTCTGTGCCAAATTTCATCAAGATCCGTTCATCCGTTCAGCCGTTCTGGCGTGATTGAGTAACAAACATCCATCCATCCATCCATAGTACTTACTTACGATTACAGCAAATCAGAAAACCTGTTTTAAATCAATTTTCATGTTTATACATTTAAACGGGAAAAACCAAACTTTTTGTAGAACATTTTTAATTGTTTAGCGTTGTTGATTTTGGGATGTACAGTTTCCTCTTAAGAGAAACTAGCATTGATCATCTTGACGTCAGGATAACGACACACGGTTTTGTGTGCCGAACAAACTTAGGTATAACCAATAAGTTAACTCTAGGCATGTATTGTACTATGCTAATATATTCTTCTCTAAGCCATTTATGAACGTCACGACTCACGATCTCTATTAATTTTGCAAGTAATTGTTGCCTTCGAGTAATGAAGCGTCTATGATCAGAACAAAACAGATAAGAATGTTATTTTTCACACCACCTGCTCGAAAATGTCAAATTATATGTCAAGCAACCTTAACCTAAAGTGAGTCATTAGTGGCCGGGGGCACAGCCGGTCAATAATGTTGTACTGGATTTCATTATGACCCGCTGGTCAATAATGTGATTTGAATTTGGAATCTCACATGCTCAGCTAAATTGGCAGTATAGTACTAACAAACACCCTTTGGTGCCAGAAAGAGGAAAGCTATTCTCGAAACCCTTACTACGCGTGGATGATATTCTCGATTTCCTACAAAATCATAACGACTGCTTCTTCATATCATTGCCATGTTTTCGAAGACAGACATAATATTGTAAGAATAATTAGATAACTACGAACCATTTTTTTTTTTTTTTTTTTTTTAAATTTCACATCAACATCTATAAACGTACCGAATAAAAACTTAACTTTATCTTTGCACAACTGGACTAATGTCTCAAATGTTACCATTAACTTCAATTAATATGTAAGTGCATATAACTAACTAGTTCCAAATATGTTATTCTTACTGTTTGTTTATTTAATAAATACTTTAGTAGGTGTAAAAAGTAGAGTATCCTCCTCTGGGCTAAAGGTGTCTTTGCCTTGGGCTAGCTTGAATCCCTCGCTGCATTCAGGATTCTTGTATTAACTCCCTCGCTTCGCTCGTGAGTTAAATCCCGAATCCTTCATTGCGCTCGAGATTCAATATGACGCCCGTGACATAAGACACAACTTTAGCCCCTCGGTGCATAATCTACTATTAAATAACTCATCGTTCATTATCGTTTTGTGGGCCTGAAAATTCCCCCAACACGCACATTATACAAAATATTCTTTAGCCGGTATCATCATCATCTGCCTAGCCTTTTCCCAACTTTTTTATTTTTTATTTTATTTAACGTTTATACAAAACAACACAGGATTATTTACAATGGTGCATTTCGTTATTGTCGATATAAATGAATACTTAACATATGTATTTAGGTCTTTTTAGAGTTACAATCATTCCTACATACTACTTAAGTAAGTAATATTGCTTAAGTTTACATTTGATATTTTTATGTGTAATACATTTATTTATTTCTGAGGGTAAGTCTCGGTATAATATAACCGGTAGTTCGTTCGCCATTCATATTGTTGGCGCGACATATGTTGTGGTCGACTTCCAGTCAAAGCGGATGCAGCTGATATCAGTGTTTTACATGGAGCGACTGCATATCTGACCTCCCACCCCAGATACTGCTGGTAATACGGTACCTTTTGGTAAGACTGGTTGTCAGATTTTCGGGCTTCTAACAACCCGTAACCACAGATCAACTGCGACAAGCTTAGCTTAACTTGTGCGGCTACTGCTTTACTTAGCCACAAACCGATAATGAACGGTCTTATGAATAACAATTACATTGAAATATTATCGCACCTTGATAACAAAAGTGGCATTATCAAAACTACGTTTTCTAAATAACTCCATAATTTACTGACATGTTTTCAGTACCTACCATAAATAGTCAAACTGATAAGTGAAACTAATTGCAGTCTTCTATTTCAGTTATTTGCTAAGATATTGACCAAAATACTGCGTCAAAAACTTTAAATGGTCATACTTACTGAAAAACCGGCCAAGTGCGTGTCGGAATACGCACAATGAAGGGTTCCGTAGCTGAAAAGAATTTATCCCAAAAACAAACTTAACATTGTAATCCCAAAAAAATATTTTCTTACGTGATAATTACAAATTAACAATTTTTTTTTAGACTTTTTCCTTTACTTGTGCTGTGAGACCTTGCTTCTTGCCAAATTTCATTATTCTAGGTCAACAGGATGTACCCTATAGGTTTTTATTTACTTGCGAGTATCAAAATATGTCGCATAAATAGCCGTATCTTTTTATTACGCTGACTTAGAAGCATGAAATTTTTAGAACTCCAAGGGACTATAAAGAAGGACGGTCAAATCGTACCTGACTACGAGGCGGTGGTGTACAGATATGCCTTAGATATGTAAAAATCTAGTATTTTTTAAGGTCTTAAAAAACATAAGAAAAAAGCACAAACACATTTTTTTTTAATAGCATAATTTGCAAATTATTTAGAATAACATGTTCAGAACGCACATTTGACGATTCATTTTGCTTAAGAAATGATTTAGTACTCAAAGATTATAATTATTCACGTTTTTCTGAATAGTTATTAGATGTAATTCAATTATATACTTGTGTACCAAACCAACTAGTGCTGTTTTTATTATGTATTGGATTCTTGTCATAAAAATAATTATGTGGGTTCATAGAAGTATCAGCAATTTGTTCAATTGTGTACAACGGAACGTCATAATATGTCATCGACGCGCGCCATGGATTGACAGTGTCAATACTGTCAATTACAACGGGTGTCAATTTGACACTTATATACTGTAGTGTGTAGTCTTTGCACCCGGCGATCTCGCATTGTTGTTGTGTTGTTTTTGTTAGTGTGAATATTGTGATACGTACTGTACTGTTTTGGATTTCCTTCTGTTGTTTGACCTTGGCATTGTTTTACAGACTGATAACTAGGTACCGCTTGTGACGATTATTCTGTGCTTTTGATAAATGATAAATTAATGATAAATGATAAATGATAAATGATTTATTTTCTGTAAGTAGGTTTGTACAAACACTTTTACACGTCAAACATATTTTTTTTAAACTAGATGAGTTCGACGTTTCCTATCTGACTACTCTGAGAAGAAACGCCGAAACAAACTCAGAGGTCACAGTCTCTTTTAAAGTCCAGACATAATCTTGGTCAGATCATGTGAATACCATGTAGATTGCAGTCTGAAATGGTCTTTTGATGAAAGAACCACACAGATTGAGTGGACCTGTCCAGTCAGTGCACGCATTTGTCAGTAATCGTGCAGCTCAACTCAAAACTTAAGGAGCTTAACGATTCGACGAACAATACCAAAGAAAAGACATTTGGGTAGGCCGCATAAATTACTCAAACTGTCAGACTATAACTAAAACTGAGAAAAGGATAAAATAAATAAAAAACAATGATCCACGTAGTCTTCACATTCACAATAATTAAAAATAGTATAAGTAATACTTTACAAAGTAAATATTCATGTTATTGTATAGAATATGTAAAAAGGTATTTAAATCAACATTAATAGTGTAAATTTATTGGAGCAGCTCAATCCCAAGCCTTTTTGTCCTCAATATAGTCTTTGACAGTATAAAAGGCTTTCTGACAAAGTTTCCGCTTTATACAATTTTTGAATTTATTAAGGCTTAGTTCTTGAATGTGGCTAGGTAGTTTATTATAAAAACGTATACATTGGCAACTAAACGAACCACTTATTTTCTTAAGCCTGGTTGTAGGAACAACAAATTTGTGTTTGTTTCTAGTATTCACATTATGGACGTCACTGTATTTTTTAAACAAATTGATATTTTTATGAGCATACAAAAGATTTTCATAGATATACTGAGAAGGCACAGTCATTATATTAATTTCTTTAAATTTATCTCTGAGGGAGTGTCTGGGACTTAATTTGTAAATTGAACGAATAGCCCTTTTTTGTAAAACAATAATTGTCTGAATATCGGCGGCATTTCCCCACAACAGAATACCGTACGACATCACACTATGAAAATAACTAAAGTAAACTAAACGGGCTGTCTGTAAACAAGTTAAATCACGAATTTTCCTAACGGCGTATGCTGCAGCGCTAAGCTTTTTCGACAATTTATCTATATGGGGGCCCCATTGAAGTTTGGCATCCAAAGTTATGCCCAAGAACACTGTGGTATCTTCGGGAATCAACTCTTCGCCCTTTATGAGAACACTAGTTTTTACTTGTCTAACATGAGGTATAGTGAACTTAATACACTTAGTTTTTTTCTCGTTAAGAAGTAGGTTATTAACATTAAACCAGTTAACTACTTTTGCGAGGGCGCTATTTACATTGTCAGTAACCAGCTGCTGACGTTTGAGTTTAAATAAAAGTGAAGTGTCATCTGCAAACAACACTATATCATGATTATCCTTTATGAGGTAAGGCAAGTCATTAATATAAATAAGAAACAAAAACGGGCCAAGAATTGAGCCTTGGGGGACCCCCATTGTTACTACGGATCCGGGTGATCTTTTCCCGTTAACATCAACTCTTTGAATCCTATCACTTAAGTAAGAAGTGAGAAGATCCAGAGAGGCGTTCCGGATTCCGTAGTGATGCAGTTTCCTGATTAATGTTTCATGAAGAACGCAGTCGAATGCCTTGGACAAATCACAAAAAATGCCCAAAACATCGCATTTATCCTCCCATGCATTATAAACATGACCTAAAAGTTCAACACCGGCATCAGTAGTCGAACGACCCCTTGTAAAACCAAACTGTTTGTTATGTAATAATTTATGTTTATTAAAAAATCTTTGCAGTTGATCTAAAATAACTTTTTCAAAAATTTTACTAAAGGTAGGTAGCACTGAAATAGGTCTATAATTAGTAGGGTCAGATGTACTACCCGATTTAAACAACGGTATTATTTTACTATATTTCATAAGATCAGGAAACTCACCACGGTCAATACAATTGTTAAAAATAACTGCTAAAGTAGGTGCTACAATGTTTATAATTGATTTAGCAAAGTCCACAGAATTACCCCATAGATCAGCAGTCTTTTTAATATTTAATGTGTGAAAGGTTTTAATTATGTCTCTACAGGTAACATATTGGAAATTAAACTCAGAATCACAAACTGAAACGTTTTCTTTAAGTAAAGACTCTGCAGCAGTGGGTGATGACCTTAGAGATTTAGTAGTTGATACGGGAATCTCAGCGAAGAACTTTTCAAAGGCCGCGGCGGCTTGGGAATCTGATTTAATTATGTTGTCATCAATAGCAAGGCTGTAGTCACTACTTCGGTTGCTTGACCTTCCTGTTTCGCTATTAATGATATTCCATGTCATTTTTATTACATTACTACTATTTTTTATTTTTGTACTCAAGTAACGTGACTTGGCCATACAACAAACTTTTTTAAATAATTTAGAATAGTTCTTAACATATAAATTAAATTCAGCAGTGTTAATACAAGTCCGTTCATCATACAACTCATAAAGTCGTTTTCTACTTTTATGTATACCAATGGTGGCCCAGTCACTGAAGCAAGTGTTATTATTAACCGAGAATGCCTTTGGAATGAAAGTGTTATCAAATTGTGTGCAATACATATTAAAAAAATCATTATATTGTTCATTAGGGTCATCATTAGTTGACAAAAGTGGTAATTTACTCAAAAGTTTAGTTTTAAATGATTCCAAACGATCAGCTGTTTTTGGATTAACAGTGATATCCTTTTTAGTATTTTTTTTAATTAGATTTGGAATGGTAATCAATTGTCCGCAATGATCTGAGTCTAATAAATTAATAATTTCTTTGTGGGTTGGTGTAATATTTGTATAAATGTTATCTAGGCATGTGGCACTAGTGGGAGTTATTCTAGTGGGCTCTAAAAATTGGTTAGCAAGATTGTATGACTGAAACAAACTTATAATTTTAGTACTTGACCCAGAATTTTCTAACAAATTAACATTAAAATCACCACAAGTGATGATAGACTTGTTAGAATTATAGATTTTGTGCAATACTTCATCCATAACCTTTTCAAAACAATCATACAATCCTGATGGAGGCCTGTACACACTTAATATAATGAACTGCTCCAATTCTATACAGGCTAATTCAATTGTCCGCTCAACAGATAGGCTCACAATATCCTTACGATCTTTAAATTTAAGCTGTTTATTTACTAAAATTAATGAGCCACCGTGTATAGCATTTACTCTGCTGAACGAACTACCAACCTGGTGATTACTAAAATTGAACATGAACTGGTGGCTTCTAAGCCAATGTTCTGTCAAACAAAGAATGTCTATATCGTTACAATTCAGGAATAATTCTACTTCTAAATCTTTGTTCAAAAAACCTTGAATATTTTGATGCACCAGGTTGATACTATTTAAATTTTTTACACTTTTATTTGATTTTACCTTCCTTACATTTTTGCAAGAGGTTGCCTCTTTTGTCCTAATTTCTAATTTAAATGAAAATCAATGTCATTAATAATTGTGGCCAAATTATTGGCAGAATTGTTTAAAATGTCATTGCATTGCTCAAAAGAAGCAAGTTGTTTAGCCAAATTTTTGGCTGAAATAGAAAAAAAATATGATAGCGACACAGCTATCTGTCTTTTGTGATAATTAGAAAGATAGTACATAACAATATTATGTCTATCTTTTGTCAAATACAAATTACTACCAACATAATTGTTAGTATCAATTAAATGGAATAGACTATCATTATATGTCAAATTGTGCAAAGTTATGTTAATGTCAAATCTTATGTTATTTTCTTCCTGTGGCAAACTGTTACTATAAGGGAATGTAAACAACACAATTTTTTTCAATCTAAGGTTGCACAATGTTTTATGATATTTGAGCAATTCCCCTTTGTTCACATTTCCCCTATTTCCCATAAAAATTAATAATGTTGTTTCCTGACTAAAGTTACATTTAATAATTTCTTTCATAATATCAAGTAAGGAACAACCAGGCATACAGTAATTAATTATTGAGTGTCCCGGATAATTATGTGTTAACAAGTGACCTAAATCCTTTCCAATCTCATCACAAAATAATACAATCTCATTATTTACAATTGGTTTACAATGTTTTTTATTGGAACTATTAATAACAGGAATTGTCAAATCAACACAAGGCTGCGGAAAGGTGGTATTGCCGGACACCGATAACCTCAAAAGTATTTTCTGCATTATTGAAATATCTTGGCTATTTAGATATTATTTTCGAAAGGGATGGTGTTTACTACATAAAACAATCAAATCTCACTATAATTTGCTTCTGTACACTGAAAATAAAACTCAGGTCCAGCTTCTATAGAAATTTGACCGATGTTCTTTACGTATTTGATATTAATTTCAACTTGATATCTTCACGCGTTCCTGAGAAAAAGGGTCTTGACAGACTGACAGACAGACAGACAGACAGACAACAAAGTGATCCTATAATGGTTCCGTTTTTTCCTTTTGAGGTACGGAACCCTAAAAATATAATATGTGTTTTCAATAATGCCACATTTTGTTTTCAAGGTGCGTTATGTACAACAATGATCCGAATTATTGAGCAACAATAACGTAAATAAACTATCACTACATAGTATAAAACAAAGTCACTTGCCGCTGTCTGTCTGTCCCTATGTATGCTTAGATTTTTAAAAATACGCAACGGATTTTGCTGCGTTTTTTTACTAGATAGAGTGATTCAAGAGGAAGGTTTATATGTAATAATAAACGCGGGTGAAGCCGCGGGCAAAAGCTAGTTATTAATAAAAAGATACGATATTCTAACAATAATAGGTAATATACCTATTGTTAAATTGAATTTTTAATCGAAATTGAAATAATTTGAAATTTTAATCGAAAGAAATTATCCCTCGAATTATACGTACGCATACCTAGCTTGGGCCGACGGCCAATTGTCAAGTATTATGACAGAGACAAGGTTTTTACTGATTTATGTAAACAAATTGAAATATTTATTTAGAACACTCCGAAGAGAAATAATCAAGCTTTCTTGGGCATATTTTTTTTTGGCTCTCGCTGGCTAGTTCGTCAAACTGCCGGTGTGTGTATGACGACGTTCGGTGATGCGATGGTTCGAATCCAAGTCGAAACAATGAACTCGTTTTGAAGTATTCTTTAGATTAATCGTAACGAATTGAATGTTGTAACAGTGTAACATTTTAAAACTGGGGGCGTTAGCACATCTGACGCGGGACGCCGTGTGTACACCCTGTAGAATTGGTCAAATTCAAACTCAAAGCAGTTATTTCAAACTAGCTTCCGCCCGCGGCTTATCCCGCGTGGTATGTCGATAAGAAGTAGCCTGTGTCCTTCCCCATGGCTCAAAGTATCCCCATACCAAATTTAATTAAAATCGGTTCAGCCATACCTATAATTGTGAAAGCGTAACAAACACACATTAAAAAAAAAATCTTTTCTCTTTATAATATTAGTTTAGATAAACCAATTACAGGAACTTTTGCATTACCTATTGTCAATCGGTCGGTCAGTCAGAAAGATGCAGTTAGTTACCTATTCCAAAGCGTAGTAAGTTCGGAAGAAGAACGGGCAAGAAACTCCGAGGACACTCTTCACTGTCACAAAATATTGGTTAAGTACATCATTCATGTTGAAATTGAAATTATTCATGTGAGGACAATGTAAGCGTCCGCAATAAAAATATAAAACAATTCAAAAATTAAAATAAGCCGTGGCATCTAAGAGATGACTGTCCCTACTGACGGTGCGCGGAGCCCGTTCACGAACATGTCGCATGGATCAGCACCGATTAGCTCAACCATTTTGAAGGGAACTTAATGATCCAACATCCAACACACAAGCCACCACCAGCGATACATTTGAGTGAGCATGACATGTCATACTCTCCGCCGCCAGGGCACATTCAAATCAATGAAATACTAGGGACCCACTAAATGGTGTCTTTATGATAGGTACATAAACATATACACGCTGCTTATTTATTGGCTAGGGAGCTGTCACGATAACGTTGTACTCATCATTATGAACAACTTTTACTAAGGGACCAAACTTGAAATCACGAAAAAAATCAGTTGGGAACAACTGATTTTTTTCGCGAAGTAGTAAGTACATTTTGACGAGTTATGCGAACATAATAATGTAGGAAACAGCTGATTTTTTTATCACAATTCCATGTTTGGTCCCATAGTAAAAGTTGTTCATAATGATGAGTATAATACTATCATGGCAGCTCCCTAGCCAAAAAAAAAGGAGCGTGTATCACACATGTGCTCATGCATGGTTGTTACGTAATCTTAATATTCGTTGCTCGTCTTCTTCTTATCTTCGTCGGTCTATCAGCCACTACTTACCTTGTTTTTTCGTGGAGAAATGCTCATGCCATACTGCACTACCATGGGGAGAAGTGCAGCTTAGTGTGGGACTCTAACCCACTAAAACTCACGGTGTCCTCCTCTGCCGCTTACAGCGGGAACACGGGCACACGTTACCATTACCCTCATCCGTGAACCCGCCGCGGCTGTCCGCCACCGGAACCCTGCCGGACCGGCGTCTCTGGGCAAACCAGCACATGGCGGGTGCCAGACGACCCCGTGTCTGGCCACCCTTGATCCCCTGCGGTGGCAATCCCGTTAAGGCCGCGGAAGGTAGGGAGAGCGGCGCACCGCAATACCAGTACTCCTCTATCGCCGCGGCCTCTCACCCTCAGCCACGATGCCTCCCATACGATATCGCGGCTCCTCTCGCTTCACCGTGGGTGACCAAGCCACGGATACTGAGCCCACCCGCCTAGACAATGCGGGAACCGGGGGGACCTACTACTACCTATGGTAACTTTTCTAAATAGTAAAGTAAGGTCTAGTTTAAGAATTCAATTTTCCGAACTTTTGAAGGGCTGACCCCTTCAAAAGTTCAAAATTGAATTGTTGTAACACCATAATTTTCAAGCCACCACGCGATGCGTGATGATAGATATTATCTCTGGGTAGTGGCAGTATGTGGCAGAGGTACCTAATGTAGCTATGGTAATATCGGCAGTACCGGTACCGGGAACGATGATATGGGGCCCCCAAACTATGTACAGAAGGCGCCCCGACGAGTGTAAGTAAAAATTCGAAATAATGCAAAACCTCAAATTCTTATGAAAAAAAAAAACTTAATTTGTTTATGTCTTACAAAGGTTTCAAGCTACAGGCGCGGTCCAATTCTCAAGCACTTGCATTCATTTAGTAAATTCACACAGAGAAAATCTAACATAACCCAGTCAATAATGCCCAAATTTTCGAGCTCGCTCCGCTCGCTCTTCAAACTTATCCGACTCAGGGTGCTCCGATTCTCTGGCTCGCTTCGCTCGTTCTTCCATTATTTACGTAAGGTCACAATAACAGGTTAACCTCCCGAGTCAGGTTTATCAGGCTATCCTTTCGCCGTAGTCGCCGTCATTTTGATACAGGCAGTCATCAAACCAAAACTTTACCGCGACCCACTGTTGAATCTCGATGAACGAGTTCTGGCTGTTGCCAGAGGAGGACCAATTCAACCAGTTCGATAGCATAGGTTCTTACCTATTTTATTTATTAGCTATTTTTTTCTATTTTATTGTGAACATAATAAAATACCATAAATATACAGTTAATAATGGTTCTATAGGTACATAAAACAACGGTAATAACGATATTAGTGCGCTGTAAGATATAATAGTAAAACAAGATTTTATTGATCGTTTTTTTTATTATTAAAATATAAAAATAGCAGACACGTTAACGTATCGATAGACTTATTATTCTAACTATAAATAAGCACAATCATGCGAATATATGAATTTACAAAAGCGAAACAAGCGAGCGCTTATAGAATAGAATATTTATTCAGTATTAATAATTGGTAAAATATTAACATAAAATCTTAGAAATAATTTACAAAGAAGAAGAAGTTATAAAGTGTATAGGTATTGCACTGGGTGTATTATTTACTATTTTGTTACACACCTAACGTTTTGACAGATTCTCTAACCTAACCACGCTTGCGGTTGGTTTATGAAACATAAAATATGGCTATTGTTGTAATAGACATATTTTATGTTTATGACGAAACATACACTGATATAGATATAAATGATGTCAGACAAATATTATGGTGGTACAAGGCCATGGCTTTAACAGAAACACACATGCTTAATAAATTAGAACAATAGACGTAGATAGAAAAGGTTGATGTATTCTTTCTATAAATAGCTGAATTTAATTCCCTAGAATAAAGTTTTGTTTTATACTGCCAGCAACTACCTACTTCCGACTTAACTAGGCACTGTAAACTATTTACATAAGATATACCCATAGATATAAGAAAGAAGATTTCTATGGATATAACGATATGGTAACTCACAATATTAAATAGACAGTAATATAATGCCATAATAAGTATACATGTACCTATACTTTACACAATACTTGAATTGATGACATGAAAGTACTTCATTCACTTGAATACTGCAGCTAAGCAGACACCCTTCAAATTACGAAACACCCTAATTTCGTAACACACTATCAATGTGAATCGGAATTGACAGTTCAACAACATTCATTGAGTTATTTACGTTGTCGAGAAGACAAATTTTTTCGAACATATGAAGCAATGGATTCCGTTATTATAGTGTGTTACGCAATTAGGGGTGCTGATCTTTAAAATATTAGTCCTTTTTCAATTTCCATTATTTTGACTGCATTAAATAACAAAATTTACACACGCGTGCAGTAGATAAATAATTAATTAAATACTGCACGCTTAGCATGACCGCCATAGAAACGAGTTTTGTCGACGGAAGAATAGACAAAATGGTAGATAGTAGAAATAATTGTACGCATTCTACGCGTCTAAGCATGGTAAAGTGTACTTTTGTCTATTCTTCCGTCGACAAAACGTCGTCATGCTAAGCGTGCTGGTCATGAATTTTATATAAAGTTGTTTCACCAACCCTGCCATAAACTCATAAGTAATGTTCTTAACTGCGAAAATATATAATTAAATACCTTTTCGCACTTTCACAACTAATTATGAAAACTAGTGTACGTATTAATTATGTTTTAAATCGAAATTTCAGGAAAATACTCACAACAAAATATTAATCAAATAAGTACAATATTTTTTGTAACTTTACCTTTGTATAAGGACATGTTTATGTTTATGTCATACATTTAGACTAGACCTTACCATTCTCGTGATAAAGTGATTTAAATGAATAAAAAACCCTTATAAAATACAATATGATGTAGTCAAATCATGATTTGTAATTAGAGAATTCTTCTTAAAATAGGTATATTGTATAATTTACTAAAGTGTTAGTACACTGTACACTCCCAACCTCAGGTAGTCAAACAATAAAATTCTAAGATAGCTTCGACGTAGGAGTTTAAATTTATAATAAGTACATAATGAATGGGAAAACCGTAAGACTAAAAGTAAGGTTCGCGTTCGCGTCACAAATGTTCTATGAACTTTGAAACTTTTCCTTGGCCTAAATCGATAACGTAATATTCATTTAAACATTATACCAGTTAATGCAATAGGTAATTTCAATATTACTATGTAAGACAAGGTTTTTCCTGCAGTTACAGGAAAACGAATCATAAAATAAGGTTATAGTTAGGTATGTTTATCTTTTAATGGCAAGATTTTCCTATGTTTTTGTTACGAATTTCTAAAGCTTATAGCGCTGAAATGCAAAATATACGATGAATGAAAATAGTGAGAAAAGCTTTCGCGACTTATACTAAGTTGATTGGAAAATTAGAGCAAGTACTCGTAGAGTAGGTAAGTAAAGTAATGTCTTAGAGATTATAAAGGGCAGAGGCGATTTTGTTGAAGTTTAAGTTAATTTATCTGCATTCAATATATTTGGTATACCTACTTAGGTAAATAGCCAATATCGTTTAGTTAAACCTATTGTGAAGTGTTTTTATTTACAAATTCATACAAAATTGGAATACCATAACATAATTATGGCACAAGAGAAAGCCTTGTTGATTAAAATATAAAAGTATTTAATTTAATTCAAACATACGAGTAATACTATAGATTGTAGTTGGTAACCCTGAAAAGTCCTACTTGTTTATGTAATTTATTTAAATTAGGCACTAAATAAAGTGTTGTGTCAAAATTAAGAGTAAGCATCATAATTGGCAGTACCTATAACAAGTGTTTTATTATTTTTATTTTTTTACTAGGTAGTTTTTATTAGTCTGCACATCATCTAGGCCAGAGTTTTTGTCAAGACAAATCAAACGAGTCCAAACTCAATAGGGTTACGTCGTTTTATTTCTGAGTTCCTGTGGCCACCTTCCAGCTCCATCATCAGATCAGCTTGCTAGCACCAAAATATTACACTGTTTCTAATTTTACATACGTATGCCAAATTTCAGCTCAATCGAACACTGTAAAGTGGGCCAAATTTAACTTACTTTTTAGAAGGACAACTTTTATACGAACATAGCAAGTTAAATAAATGTTGCTATGTTGCTTGTAATAAATTAAAAGTTGTCACCTAGTTCCAAAGTTGTTAGTGAGCGACTTAATATGATTACAAGTTTATAATTTCTAGGAAAAATGTAAGGCATTGTGATGGCAAAATATTGCCTTGTTTGTCTAACTCTATTTAGTGAAGTAATAAAAAATAAAAACTTATTACTTACATGAAAATTTCTAATGAAATTAATTTTGATTTCAAGCATTCCAACTTTATCTTAACACGCATGTTCATATCCATTCACACCCCTTTATTGATTTCACTCGCGGAATATTAATGTAAATAAATTATATATGAAAAGTATTAAGCTAGCATCTTTTTCTCAATGTTGTATTAAACGGACCGAGTAAGTATTTGATATTTATTAATATTCGATGGACGTAATTATTATGCTAATCAAAATGTCTAAGGTCTACCCATAGCAAGAATCAAAAGCGAAATAGTAATAGAATTTCAGGTTTGGTGCCATAGTAAAAGTTGTTTGTTATCTGTGTACAATCATGTGTTTAAGTAGCGGCCACTAATTACCAGTCACCGTATATATTGTCAGTGCTAATGAAACAAGTTATAGACAAATAAATGTAGGAAAATGGTTAGCGAGAAACAAGTTACTATAACCATAGACTTATAAAAAAAGATGGACTCCGCGCCACGCATATCGAAAGTGAAGCACTGTAAGTATGCCGGGACCGTTTGTACAAACACGCCTCACGCACACATTTACATCGTAGTATGCCGACCGGCCGCCATTACGTGACACGAGCAACGACGTACTTGCAGGTACTCAAATCATGCACACATAGATCGGTACGGTGCTTCACTTTCGATATGCGTGGCGCGGAGTCCATCTTTTTTTATAAGTCTATGACTATAACACGTGACGTTGATAAACGTGTTCGTGCTACGGGTATTGTATTGTATATCCGGGTGTAAGTAATGTAGGTTAACGTCATTTCTATTGTACTAACTTTAACTTATTAGAGCAGTAGTAAGTAACGATAACTATCATCAATACTTACACTAGAAGATCAATCAGAACAACACAAAACTCATATTCGTTCAGAATAAGGTTTGCGGGTACTCGGTCAAACGTTTTGGTATTTCTTTTTTTCATCGGGTTTAAGGACATACATTAATGTTTTTGTTAAATTATGATCGTGTTGTGAATTGTTAAACAACTGTTGGTTGACAAAACCTTCTGCACTTTTTATTTTATAACGATACAATACTTATTTTGTAAGCAACTGAGAACACAATCTGTCCGCATTCAAATGAATGAAACAGCTCTTTTATTTTTGCATATTCGCGTGCAACGTAGTCGAATTCTTTGATAAACTAGTGTGTGTTGCATAAAATGTAATTATAACGAGATGGTTACTAAAAAACATTTCGGAATACTAAAGGAGGTTATGGTCGAGTTGATTTTTTCTTTGCCTGCCTCAGTTGCTCGTCTCAATTAAAATATATTTAATTTAGTTTGTTACAGATACCTACATTGTTTTGCGATGACCCTTATAAGAATTTCAGGCGCAGTGGGGGCCGGAGCTTGAGCAAAGAATGATTTAAAAATCGAATAACTTATTTTTTTAATATAATACCAGCCTATGACTGCCCCAATGCAGGGCAAAGGTCTCTTTTCATTAAAGAAGGTACAATTTTTTAAATAATCTATGGAAATTGCTCTTTTTAAACAAAATTTCATATTAATAACCTAGGCTTTCATCAGAAATTCATTCAAGTTTTCGATTTACTACTCAAATGAGAGCAGTTAAGTTTAGCCTTACACACACTGTCAACTGAAACAAAAATTATTTGTGCCACCGCTAAACGATAGAGCTATTTTATATATTATTATATAATATATAAAATATTTATATATTTATATAATTTATTATATATTATTGTTAACTGACTTATTTTCACATTGAGGCTGTATTTAGTTTGGCAGCGAACGTCAGTAGTTGTTGGTTAGCATAACGCTTGCACGGTGCTTGCACGGTGCCGGCACAATGCATGTGTTAGTGCAGGGCATGGAGCGTGGCGTTGCGCTGCGGCGCGCGCGCGGCTCGCCGAAACGCGTGCGGCTGCAGCGACACGAACCCGCTGTCCACCACGCGCACAATACGGATGTTCGTCTGTAAGATTCAATTGAGCATATTGTAAGTATCTGAAACCATGTGACAAAACAGAAACTAAAATGAAAATATAAAAGAATAAAGGAATACCTATCCTAAAAAGAAACTGAAGTAAGGCATTGTTCACACCAAACGTACTGTCCGCCGTTGACTGTGAGATATGGAAAATAAAGGCTAGTCAATCGGCGGCCGAAGTTGTTTTTTTCTTTTAATTTTGGACTAGCCGCTCACAGTCAGCGGCCGACAATACGTTTGGTCTGAACAATGCCTTACTGTGCTCGACCGACCGTCGGCGTCGGTGCGTACGTCGGCGTCGGTCGCGCTTGTCATTATGAAAATTCACAAGGCGTGACAGTGCTCGGCCGACCGTACGCTCGCGTATATTGCGCGCGTCCGCATGCGTGCCGTCGGTCGACCGACGCGTTAAGGCATTGTTCAGACCAAACGTATTGTCGGCCGCTGACTGTGAGCGGCTAGTCCAAAATTAATAAAAAAAAAACAACTTCGGCCGCCGATTGACTAGCCTTTATTTTCCATATCTCACAGTCAACGGCGGACAGTACGTTTGGTGTGAACAATGCCTAAGGAAACATTATGCGTTCAGTGCTACACCGATCGGTGGACCGACCGTACGGATGTCTGTATTATCATCGTTAAATAGTAGATTGTGTCATAGTCCGATCAGTTTATTGGTCAGGAGAGCACTGAATGACACAAAATGACGGCCGGTTAATGCGTATAGTCAGGACGGAACGTACGCACTGACGGTCGGTGGAGCACTGTAACCGGCCTAAGGGCAAAGCTTTCACCTTTAACCTATAAAGTGTAACAGTACAGACGTAGTAGACCTAATAGTATTAACATTATGATGAGTGACATCTAGGGCTTAGTTGAGATACTGGCATCTTTATACTGTGGTACAGACCTCGTGCTTGGAGGCGGAGCGGCGGAAGAACTTGTGGAAGCGCGTGGAGAGCGCCCACACGGCGCCGTTGTCGCGCTCCGCCCAGCGCACCTCAGCGCAGAACTGCAGCTTCTCCGCGTCCTGTGCCAGCACCCTGCGCAATGGAGGAACCGAACATACACCATCATACATTTTTCAACAAGATATAAACTTTTCATGTGTTACGCTTCATTCTGATTTGTAAAATCCTAGCATACTAACTACATTTACGTACATAGTTACCTACTGTCGGGGGGAGAGGGAGGGGGGGCTAAAACGGCCACTTTGGCAGAATCATATTAAGATAATATGTAGGTATTATGAATTTATGAATCATATTTGAAATCGTGAAACGGTCACAAACTGACAATTCATAATTTATCAGCGTACTCTACTAGAGATTCGTAAAATGGTACACAAATGATGAATTGCTTCATTGAAGCTTAATGTCAAATACTTACGTCAATTTAAATTGCTGGGAATTCAGGAAATGAATCGCTTTTAGAGGAATTGCTTAATGTGGCCGTTTTAGGCCCACTGTTCCTCTTCCTAAAGTATCTGATGAAACTGTGGACAAACCCTGTTCATGCTCAATTCTTACGAAATCACTCACTAAAGGGAATTAGTAACACATTAATCTGTGTTTAGAAGGTTTCAACTTAAATCTTACCACTTTTTCCAACAATTTGTATCAAAATATTCAATTGTAAGTAAGTAATTGGAAAATCATCGATGAAAATGGAGGTTATAAAATAATTAACCTCAATAAAACTGTCAAATGAAAAAATCTTAACCTCCTCACTACAGGATTTGGGCTGTTTAAGGGTTACTTTTGAACTGAAAAAATACTGAAAAAGTTTTGTTTCTTTTTTATTTTCTGAGGGTAGTACAAGCTCAGTCAGAAGGTTTTAAATGTGAATTAAAATTTCGGATAGGTATTCAAATAATTAAATCAAAGCACTCATTTTGTACAAATGCACAATGGCATCCACAGGTACTTTTTCTGATCCATTTGTTTAGAGTCATCAGATAGTTTTGGAACAAACCATAAGTAAACGCTAAAGTTAAGACTGCCTCAGATGAACCGATTAAGTATTAAAAAGTAGGTTTAAAATATCACAGCCAGGCACCGCAGTTTTAACCTAAGTTTCAAAGGTTGACTCACTGCCATAGTGTGAAGAATAAAGGCGTTAGCTAACTTTAAGTGCAATGCCAAGGTTACTTGATGGTCATCCTAATATTTTATTACTGCACCAGCAAACAACAGTGTATTGCTGAGTGAGTAGAGGCCTGAAGATTACGTGATGATAAGTAATTGATCCATCAAATGACTACGAAATGCGATACTATCATTTAATTACCCACTTCCCGCTACATCCTCTATTGCAAGAGTTTCAACGGCCTTTCATCACGGCCTTACTTGCAATACGTGCATATTAATCTGCAACCGCAATCTATCGGAATTTCCCACGATGGCGGTGTTGCAAATACTGATCCCTAAAGAAAAGGAAAACTATAACCCTCCTATAAACATTACTTTTTAGTTAGTTATTGAATGAACTAATACTGCTTATCGGGAATCGTGTATTTAATCATGTCTATGAAGGAAAAAGGAAGGTATGGGGAAATAGTAAAAATTATCAGGCGGGAATGCCGTGTCGGAAAATTTATAGATATCTTTTGATTGTCTAAACTGTATTAAATGCTCACAGACACATGAAACCGCAATAAAAACCGAACCTACTCATTACTTCTGAAGTGGACATTTCATCTCAGACAGTCATCAGTGCCAGGCAGAGCCAACTTTCAGCAGTTGATTTAATTATGAAATTATTTGCTCACACGCGGTGACTACGGCGGCGGCGGCGTAGCAAGTTGCTACGGCAGTGCATCCGTTTCAATAAAAGCCTTCAAAGGTATACGTAAAGGTATAAGTCCAGTCTACTGCAAAGTATATTGAATAATATTTTAAAAAATGGTTGATTTTATATACACATGTATATTTTTTCAAAATGGGCTGCAACTGTCCTAGCTACTTGCTACGCCGTAGCCAGTAACTTCGTAGCAAAGATACTTCACACAAACAGTTTGAATCCAAATATCTTTGATATTTTGGCTGGCTAGTTTCCCCATAAACTGCCCATCCCTAACCTCCTCGTCAGGCAAGGCGCTTAGGCTGAAAGCTATGTTAAGTTGATAATGTACTAAGGAGACGGTAGCGTTATTTGTGCTAACAAATAAAAATTGCATCTTTTTCGCGATGGACATATATTTTCTATTTAGGAGGACAAAAGACGGCCATGGATTAATTTGTTCTCTACATGAGCCCTGATGCTTAATCAGGTGCACTACAGGAGCGTCATTTGCCCAAATAATCGAGTTAAATTATCTTTTTTGAACGCATGTGTTTCTGTGAGAATGTTGAGATGGATGTGTGGAGTGACGAAAGTGGATAAAGTAAGAAATAAGTTTATAAGAGGAAGCTTGAAAGTGACGCCAGTGGCAGAAAAGTTGAAAGGAAGTCGTTTGGCTTCGTATAGCCTATGTGATGAGGAGGGACGAAACTCAAATGACTAAAAGAGTGATGAATACACATGTTGATGGATGGAGAGGCAAAAGAAGGCCAAAGAAAAGATGGATGGATTGTGTGAGGAATGATATGAAAGAGAAGGGAGTAAATGATAGCGTGACGGTTGACAAGGGAATGGAAGAAGAAAACGTATTGCCACACGTAACATGCGACGAGGGCAGGAAGATGCTGATGATGTGTTTCTGTGAGAAATAAACTTATTTTTCTTTCTCTCTTTCTTACTTGTGCGAGTTAGTGATGGGGTTCCAGGCAGCGATGGCGGTCTCAGTCATAG
This sequence comes from Cosmia trapezina, assembly GCA_905163495.3. Taxonomy (NCBI): domain Eukaryota; kingdom Metazoa; phylum Arthropoda; class Insecta; order Lepidoptera; family Noctuidae; genus Cosmia; species Cosmia trapezina. The sequence goes on from LR991030.1 coordinate 13,220,417, forward strand.
GGCTGAAGATGATTGTGTCGTCACGCGGGTCCACAGCTATGCCGAGCCCCTGCGACGACTTGCGCCCCACCAGGTTAACGGGCAGGTCCGTGCCCTCGGCCGGCGGACCCGACGCTAGCACGGCTGTTGACACGCTGAACACTCTGCAATCATAATGACGTTTATAAGAGAGACAAATTTTGGATTGAAGTTTTTATTTATTCTATTGTGTTAACTTTAGCGGTCGAATTAACGCAGCTGTTAAAGTGCCATCCACCATCATGACAGTGCTGTTTTGCTGTAATGCCAATTAAACGCATTTTTTTTTCATTCTTTCAGTGGATTGTTTATGTGGTAGCCCTAGAATCGTCATTAGGACACCTTTCATATTTTTTCCTATAATGTCCTGGTGTTAGAACCACTGGCTACTTGTCAGTAGCCAATGGGTACAGTAACTCCTGCGTAGGAGAGAGCGCGAGCTCCACAATGCCATCCATGAGCGTGAACCTCTCGCCGCCGAAGTTGTACTCGCACAGAGCCATTTACACACACGGTACAGTGCTAGGTACCTTACCTGTCGGTAGCCAGTGGCTGGTAACACAGCAGGCCTTGCGCAGGAGAGTGTGCGAGCCCCACAATGCCGTCCATTAGCGTGAACCTCTCTCCGCCGAATTTGTACTCGCACAGGGCCATTTACACACACGGTACAGTGCTAGGTACTTTACCTGTCGGTAGCCAGTGGCTGGTAATACAGCAGGCCTTGCGCAGGAGAGTGTGCGAGCCCCACAATGCCATCCATGAGCGTGAACCTCTCTCCGCCGAAGTTGTACTCGCCCAGGTCCATTTACGGTTCACGGTACAGTGCTAGGTACTTTACCTGTCGGTAGCCAGCGGCTGGTAATACAGCAGGCCTTGCGCAGGAGAGTGTGCGAGCCCCACAATGCCGTCCATTAGCGTGAAGCGCTCGCCGCCGATGTCGTACTCGCCCAGGTCGGGGTCGGGGTACATGGACGCGTGCGTCACTCGCCACGCGTTGTCGCGCCTGCCATCGTACACGATGATACCTGAAAATATGTGAATAAAACGATTAATCGCAATCTATCAATCAATTGAATCGATTTACCGATTCAATGCTCATCAGAATGTTAACAGGTCTTTAAATTATTAGCTCGAATCATTCGTTGAAATAACCAATTTCAAGTAATAATTGGACTTTAAATGGACAATTAAATGGAGATTTACCATAATAGGTGATGTTTTAACTTTTAAGACAAGTTAATTATGATACTTGGTGCATTTTTAAACTTATATTTTGTCACTTGCATTCTTCTTATGGTCGAAGCAATAGTGAAAACAAAGTAGGTATAGTGTGTAAATCTATCTATCTATCAAGCAGGCAGTAAATACATATCCATTGTGGGAAAATGTTGTCTACGAGTAAGATAAGACGAGTAAGATAAGCACTAATAAATTCCGACCTACACGATAACCCGTAGTTCTCATATAACTTAGGTCTTGTTTTCATGTCTTTGAACCAGAATTCGAAACTGGCATAACTACATTTAGTAGCAAGTGCCAATTAATCAGGTTTTATTCATTTGTTTATTTAATCGTCTTCCTCTTCTACTAAATTGTATTTGAAGTACTTGCATATACTTTTCACAACTAACATTGCACTGTCTTCTGCAGTTTCGCTACCTTTCGTTATAAAGAACAGGGGGCCTACTCCCTAAGTCCGTCCGCCTTTCCGTCCGTCCGTTTATCCGTCCGTCTGACATTACAATCCATCAAACATATCGGGAATAGGGACAACTGGCAAATCATGTTGCCATTCATGCTTCGTTCGGGCCCCGAACCATACATCCATCCGTAGGTGATACGGAGTAGGAAACGCCCGTAACGAAGGCCAAAACTACGGGCTTCGTGCTTAGGGAGTAGGCCCCCAGGCACTCCGCACCGTCCGTCCCGTGAAATTTAATCCAATTCGCTGGTGAAAATTTACAAACTGAACAAGCATATATTGATTGAAATATGAAATTCACTGACTTTCTTTTATCATCTAGATACATTTTATCAGTATCAACACATATTCCTGCGAACTTATGATTACTTACTGTATTGTTCATTATATTTATCTCGAACGATCAATTGCAACTGTCAATTTTTACGTGATTGATACACATTGATGCGTAAATTGATCGTCTACCAAGTGCAATTGAAGCGATGGACAATATTACTATACTACAATAGAAATTGGTGGCAAGGGGACCCCTTAGAATTAACGCTACATCTAATTTTAAAATACTTATCACTATCAATTCATAAACATCCCATTAAAAAACAATATCGAGAACGGGTCTTATCGCGATATTCCTTTCTACGAGGTAAACAGGTACCTACTTGTTTCCCGACTTAAACAAAGAAAAAAACATCTTATAACTCAATAGTAAGATCGTAGTAAAGATTTGTTTTATAAACACTTACTTAAGTGCTAAATAAGTTTTGAATATTATTATAACTGATGGTTCATTAACCGATAGTTACTAGTTCAAAGGTGAATTTTGGGGTCATTGTTCATATAGCGGAACCATGATCGAGTGGTATTTAACGATATCCATTTATATGAACCGGTTGTTATGAATTGCGTACTTGGTCCACTCACGAACCTGATAAAAAGTCGCGGTTAAAACCTGCTATTTTAGTGTATTTTGCTGCTACGCTAATTGACAGAAAAACCTAAAGTCAAGTAATTTAGTCCGGTACATTTTGAAATATCTAAGTGTACCGTAAGGGTTCTATAACGGTCTCTCTCGGTGTTCATGATCATCGTAGCTCTGCTTAGCGTATTGAATAATCATCATCATCATCATTTCAGCCGTGAGACTGCTGGCCTAAAACATCCGGCTGGTTCCCGCGACCTCCACCAGGTCATCGGTACACTTACTTGGGAGGCCTTCCAGGACTATGTCTTCGTTAGACAATAATCGGAACCAAAAGGTCACAAGCGGCATTGCTTCTAAATTGTACGTTTCACACAAAACTGTTATTGTTATGCAATGATACAGTTTCTTGAAATAACAGTCCGTCAATTTAATTAGTATTTGTTGCGACTTTGCGAGTAAGCGTTAGCAATTGCATCACTTTTTCGGAGAAAGCAGTATTTTGGTCGACACACACAGCACGCTTGGGTGGTCACTAACACCGAAACACATGCATTTAACTTTATAAGCAATTAATCAATGTAACACTTAATACAGACTGCCGCTAATTATGCGATTATTAGAACGCAATGAACTATGAATACTCAAATGGCTATTTAAAAGTGGCCATCGTTTATTTGAACTGATATCATCCGCTTAGATATTAGTTCATATGCCGTAACGATTATGATACCTATACCTACCAATAAAATACAAATTGAGGAATGAGTGAGCGCAAAACGTAGCTACATTTATTTATCTACACCCATGCTATAAATCGTCTATAAAAGTTTCTGAAACAGTTATCTTATTGCCAACATTAAAACAGCCAGTGTCATAGTAACCATGGTAACCATAATAGCATCCAAACGGGTGCTTTAATGTTGTACTGAATTTCATAATGCAACTCGTTTTCAAAAAAGAACATTGTAATGCACGCGTTTCACTACAACAGCGCCGTAACTTAAAAAAAAGAACTTATTCGAATTCACGTTGTATACTATGACGCCGGCCGCCATGTTCGATACGAGTATTAGTATTGCAAAAAACTGTTTCAGAACCTTTTATAGAGGATTTAACATGGATGTAGATAAAGTCTTGTATGCAACTGTACATAATTAGGTATTAAAACACTCATGTGATACTATTATCACACTCGGCTTCGCCTCGTGTGATAAACCCACATTCGTGTTTTAATACCCCTTATTATACGTCAGTTGCATAAATAACTATTAAATGTTGAGAAATTGGTATGTAAGTCATAATATAACACGATGTTACTGCTAGTGTTTATTTTTTTTATTTTATAATTAAAGTGATTGACTTGAGCATAGCAAAGCAGAGCTTCTACAAGATTGTAAAATTATGTACAAATCCATAATTGAGGTAAGTATTTTTAATTGTAACTCGCGAATGAAACTAGATCGACAAGTCACATTGAGTAGGTTATATACATAGCATAATAAGCCTATAATATTCCGACTGCTGGGACACAAGCCTCCTCTCTGTGAGAGGGAGTGGGCCGTAATCCTCCACGCGGGCCCGGTGAATGGGTTGGTTGGTGAATGTCAAATGATTGTCTTCGAATGTTTATATAGTTCTAGGACATAGTTTCCTCACTATTTTCCTTCACAGTTTTTAGAGCTACGAGTGTTATACAATGGACCCAAAAAACTACAATGATACATTCATAGCGCGTGTGAAAATTATAAAGGAATTTATAAAGAGCACTTTTTTATTACCCTTATGCGAACATTTACAGTCGCACAATTTGCGTAATCATGGATTCTTATATTTAAAACTGCTATTACCTAACGCCACTAACGTAGCCAGTTATGTTTAAAATAAGAAGCTATTGTTAGGTATGTACATAAGGTATCATTATGAAAACAGACTTAATAAAACATTATATTACATACAGGGTGTTTCTTTTAAGGTGTCAAGCCAGTGCGAGCTGATAGCAGAGTACCATACCTATCAATTTAACCCATAAGTAAACTATGTTCTACGATTTTTTGTAGTTTTCGAGTTATAATTTTTTTTTCGATATTTTTCCTGATTCAACGTTATGATTTGCTTTAAAAAATTATATCTTTTTTTTTTGGGTCAACTTTAAACAAGAATGTACTAAATAAGGCATTATTTGCTGAAATCGGTCGTCGAAAGTGGTGTATCTGAAATCTTGTGATTTTCATATTTTAAATTTATCTTTGCATATTTTTGTCAATACTGATTATTTACTATTCCTCTACGATTAAGCAGGGGGGCTAAAACGGCCACTTTGGCAGAACCATAATAGGATAATATTATGAATAATATTTGAAATCGTAAAACGGTCACAAACACGGTGTGTATTATGAATTGTCAGTTTGTGACCGTTTTACGATTTCAAATATTATTCATAATAATATTATCCTATTATGATTCTGCCAAAGTGGCCGTTTTAGCCCCACAGAGCTCAGTTGATAATAAAAACATAAATTTTATACCTACTACTATCCATAACCACTACCATTGATATGAAATGAGGGATCCAAAATCCGATAAACTCGATAACTACAAAAAATCGTACATAATAAATGGGGGTTAAATCGATAGGTGTGGTACTCTGCTATCAGCTCGCACTGGCTTGACACCTTAACAGAAACACCCTGTATACACGATGTTGTGGTATGATCGAATAGGTACAGAGAATCATACATCAGTACAGGTTTACATGGAGCGTCTGCTTATCTGACAGGTAATGAATGGTAATGAGGTCACATTCAGGTTGAAAAATCATAACATACTTATCTAACCGTTATAGGTACTTAATTTCAGTAGCTAACTCAATCTCATAACAACAACCCTTCGACTTATAATACACACAAACAAAGTTACATACAAAGACATCAAACAACATGTTGTATACAGTGAAATGAACTTGCTTATACCATGGCAATGACCAACCCTGACTAAGTACTATCAACCGCTGTCTTCTGTCAGGAGTAGATTATGGGCCTCACTGGCAAATAAATCGAATATAATATCTCTCAGCTGATAATGTTCCTACTGCACTGGTGGGATCGCGCCTCTTCCCTTAATCTGCCTAGCCTTTACCCAACTATATTAGGGTCGGCTTCTAGACTAACCGGAATCAGCTGAATGCCAGTATTTTACATGGAGCGACTGCTTATCTGACCTCCATAACCCAGTTACTGGGTAACACGATACCCCTTGGTAAGACTGGTTGTCAGACTACGTGTTTCTGATGACCCGTAACGACTGTCAAAAATCCACGAATGACAGCCCCTTCTAGCCTCTTCCCTATGAGAGCGAATTGGATCGTAGACCATTTATCTACAGTCAAGTCTTTTATATTTTCGTCAGTTTTCAAATTCTTTCCTTTATCAAGTCTGGTCACATAATACTTTTTGAAGCTGCACTGAGCAGACTATTGCAAAGAAAACTATCTTTATTTACTTGACTACAAAGATCAAAATAGCTTATGTAGCTCGTACCTACTCCTTTGACCAATGTCGTGTTGGCATCCAATTAAAACATGATAAATGTTTAGCCCGGACATTGAAAAATAAATCTTTTCTTTTTAATTTAATAGTCAGAGTCAGTGGCAGAATGTCATTCTGTGGTATTTTTTTTTTGTGGCAATATTTATTGCTGAGTCGGTAAAGCTGATTCTATACTACCTCAATGAGCAGACAAAAATAACACTTAAGGCTACGAATATATTGTGGCAGTAACTGTATCACGTAGGCCCATCAGTGTGGGTACGTAGATGATACCATACCATCTCTAATATTAATTATCTTGGTTTTTACCAACCTGGTGCAACCGTGTCACTGATGTACGCGAACAGATGGTCGCAAGATGACGACAGGCGGGAGTTGGAGGAGCGGGTGTCGTCCAACACCAAGTTGGTGAGCAGAGAGCTCGGCCGCAGCAACTCGCGCGGGAAGTACACGCTCCTTACCTGGAACATTACGATTACATATTAAATTATCTATATTAGGACATTATGATATAAGTACGGTAAGTTGAAAATTACAGCCGAGGCGAGGCGATATTTCTAGCCCGAGCCGTAGGTGAGGGCTACAAGAAAGCAGAGGCTGCATGTAATTATCAAAGCGCAAGAATGTCATACGACGTTCTATAACATATTTACGAGGAAATAAATAAAACTCGGACTTTCTTAAATTAATAAATCTTTAAAAACACACTTTTTGAAAATGAATTTGCATCTTTGCTTGTTTTCCATAAAGGCTCTTACAGACAGAGGCGATATCGCGGTCGCGACGCGATATTTCGATATTATATCCGTAGAAAAATATCGCGTCGCGACACGATATCGCCTCTGTCTGTAAGAGCCTTAAGATGAAATGTTGATACGCTTGTAAGTATCTAACGGTCGATTTTTCGTGCTAGAGGCCCGAGAGAGAGACTTTTTCGCTGACACTGAGACTTCTGGCGGTGTCGAATTAATAAATTAATCATTACTTGACGACATTTTCAAATAAAAACAATACAGCGAAAAGAAAAAACGCGCGGAATAATTTTTCCTACTTGTTCACAAATTAGCGCTGCGCGCGCTTCAGCGCTTTTTTTTTAAGGCAAAGCCACAAAAACAGCCAGTATTACTTATAAAGTAAATTAATATTTTTTTGTTTTATGTTACAGATAAATGGTTGTAATTGATTGTCAAAATTAATTAAATTAAAGAATTGAATGTTTATTTTTTATATTTTATCTCCCAAAGTTAATTTTATTCATTAAATGAAATTAAATTATATTCATTAGAATCAGCAATACAACTCCATAAATGAGCATTTACCTCAAATCTAGCGATTTCATGAAATCATGAGGTTTGAGGTAAATGCTAACTTATGGAGTTGTATTGCTGATTCTAATGATTACAATTCTGTAAAGCCATATTAGCTACGGCCGCGAATCATATTTTAATCAACATACAAGCTCACACTGACCTACAAATTGTAAAAAACGTAAGAAATTTTGAATTTCGCGGGCTATCCTAGCGCTTTCGCCTTAAGTATAAATACTTAAGTGCCAGCTTTCATGGTAAAAAAGCCATATAAAAAACTTCTCCATTAATAAATTAATGGAGAAGGCTTTTATATGGCTTTTCTTGACCCGAGCAAAGCTGCGGTCGTTAGCTAGTAGGATATATAACAAAGATATCAACGAAATACAGTAGGTATGAGACATTCTTATTGTATTGTAGGACTCATGTACCTACCTACTTGGTTAACGGTGAAGTTCTAAACTTATACCATTTGTTTTAAGCAAATCTTCTGAACCCCCTTAATTTTATAAGGGAAATTAACAGAATTTAAATAAATAATTTGACCCACCAAACAAAAAACCGAAGCTTTGGTTACCTATATCGTATTTGATGTGGATGTGTGTGTGCACATTTGCACAAGTGCTAATAAAATGCGAATAAGTATCACTACATTAGCATTCACTTAGCGCTCAAGTGTGGACTAGTGCGTATCTCTTTCGTTGTAACCGTACGAATTTCCGGAACTACGACACCAATTTTAATTTAAGTATTAGCAGTTTCTTTTTAAAGAGAAAGCTTAAGTTCTACGAAAAGGTACTACATTTTCATAATCTCTATAGAATTAAATTTCGTTTACATTCGATGTTGTTCGTAACTACGTACATCGAATGTTAACGAAATTTAATAAGGAAACCTGGAGGTCACACAGGAAATGCATCGGTTCTTCATATTGGATCAATTTAATAGAAGCTTTCAACAGTTCTAACAACATACTTCATAGATATTTTGACAAGTGTTCATAACTTTAAATTGTTTGATAACTTTAAACTATTGTCTATATTTCAATAAACTGACCTTACAAATCTATGTAATTGATCGTTAAAAGGCCAAAGAGAAATGCAATACTTCCCGTCATGATCCAATTAGCCTACAGGCAAATTTCGTGAAGAACAAATTCCGCGAGTTTAATCACTATTGTGGCCACTCGCGAGGTTGAACGCCATTCACTAGTTTAGAATTATACAGTGCATGGTTACTGGCTACTGGTCACCCACAAATTGTACGTATTTAAGTCAGAACGGACAATTGCAGCACGGACAATCGGACAAGCCACACCCTTTCAAATAATAACACGACCTCGACTGCCACTACCGACGACGCTAAGAGCAGCAGATAATTTATTTGCATCTAACACAATGACTAATGATATCATAAAACCATAGACGTTGTTAACAGACATGAACTATTAATCAACCAATTCAATCAATCTAAAATACGAATGGAATTTCTGGTCAGGGATGTTATAAACAATGGGCCAATGTCACGGATATAGGTAGGTACCTTATCACACTAATCACACTAATATTATAAAGGCGAAAGTTTGTGAGTGTGTGTGTGTTTGTATGTTTGTTACTTCTTCACGCTCAAACGGCTGGAACAACTTGTATGAAATTTGTTATGGAGCTAGCTGACACCCTGGATTAACACATAGGCTATTTTTTATCCCGGTCTACGCGGGTGACACGGCGGGGCGCAGCTAGTCGAAAAATATCATGGAGACAGACCGCTCATTTCATAAATATTTTTGTTGTAAGAAGAATCAGATTCAGTGTGCTGAATATTATAGATTTCATTCAAACAGGCTTGAATAACATCCGTACAGGACCTACAAGTGAATTAATGAGATAATATAAATAAGTGCATATTATAGCCTCTCAACTGTCTAGATACAGTTAATACCTTGAACTTTTGCTTGAACTAATAAATTACCACTTTCAAGTGAATTAAACAATATGGCCTACGCATCCTGTATTAGTCGTGTTAAAGCAATGCAAATTAGAAGACATTATCATCATTAACATTGATTGAAACTACGTAATACACTACTCTATAATATTTTGCTTAAATTTTGTGCTTTTTTTTTAAATTTTGCAAAACGTCACAAATGTTAAAATCTAAAGAAATGGGCCAGAATCCAAAATTCTTTAGTTAGGAGCTATGAGCTAAACTAAAACGACTACTTACCGCATTCAATTATTCGTACTCAGTTTTAAAGACTTACTTAACTTTCTTTGTTTTAAAACATATCACAGCATTCAGAAAGACTCATTAATTTGTTATTCTAGTAGGTAAAACTGAAACCGAAGTTATGGTTAAAGTACAACGACCGGCATTAGATAAATTATGTATGCAGTAAGTTTGTAACCTTTCTAACAGAACTTCGGTGGGATTCCGGTTCCTGTATAATAAACTCTAAGCTGCCTACCGAACACGGGGTACCTATCCAGTTATACAGGGTGTCCCGTAAATAATGGATCAAACGTAACGGGTAGGTAGCTTACCTAATTTCCAACAACTAATTTGAATATTTAAAAAAAAAACCGTTACAGTAACCAGGATATTAATTTTTTTTCGAATTTTACGATTTTGTCTTCCAGAATTAAGCTTTTTTAATGCTGTCGCTGCAAATGATGACATTTTTAGGTATGATTTTTATTTAACATTTCTGAATAGCTTACTAATGTTATAAGATACCATTTTTTTGAATACCGTTTTATTTGCCTTAGAAAAAAAATCTTGAGTTGAAAAGTTTTTTCTTTACGATGTTAGGACCAAAATTGAAAAAATTCTCCTGTAAAAAAAATGTATGACACCGAAGACCACCATTATTTTAAAAACTTGTACATTTAATAAGGTTTGCAAATTGGTATAAAACTTACGTCTAGTCCTTATCGTTACAAAGATATTGCTATGAATGTGATGAAGAAGACAGAAAATAAATTAAATTGGTACTATTCCATTTTTCCTTTTCGTAATCGCTTATGCTTGAATGCTTGTAATCGAAGCAGGTAGTTAAGCGGATAGCATAATTCCGACCCGATGACGTCATCTGTCCGGAATTTGGGACCGCTACCTGTGGCGGAGTTGCACCTCAGTCAGTGTGAAAGGGATAGATAGCGCCGCTTTTTGGTAAATCGGTTAAATCGGTATGAAGTTGCGCAGGTTCTTTTGTTCTTTCCTGCGCCCTTCACTCGTACAGGCTTCATTGTTGCTTGATTTTATTAGTTTAGTTGTAACTAGTCTCTCTTCGAGTTGCTACGTCAGACAACTTTCGCTCCCGGTCAGTGGCTCGGTGTTTTCTTCTGTAAAATTTGACTTGTGCTGTGTTTTTGGACTTTGCTTTGCCTATCGATTTGGAACTCTTTGCGTATTGGACAAACGACTTGGCGATCCTACGGACTCCGAAAACATTCGTTTGTGTGTGCTTGTACGTGTGTGCAGTAGCGCTGAAACCTTATTCAGCCCAATGCCTCGTTATGAGTACACGCCACGGCAGTACGCCGAAATGCATTTTATCTACGGAGAAGCAAGAGGTAATGCCAGGGCGGCTGCAAGATTGTACCGTGAAAGATACCCGAACCTGGTTCGTTATCCCGATTATCGCGTCTTTATTAGAGTGCATAACGCGCTTCTTGAGGGAAGAATTCTTGGCACCGGAGTTGGTGGTACCCGTGAAGGACGACCGCGACAAGTTAATGACGAAGTCATTCTTCGAGAAATCGAGGAAGATCCGTCAGTCTCCGTTCGCGTCATAGCGCGACGCGTAGGAATTTCTAGATCGACGGTGCATCGAGTGCTACAACGGTGCCGATTGCACCCATATCACGTGCAACGTGTTCAAACGCTGACGTCGCGTGATTACCAGCCAAGAATAGAATTTTGCCAAAGGATGCTTAGAATGATTCGGGCGGACCCGCAGTTTTTTAACAAGATTTTATGGAGTGACGAGTCTTCATGCCGCCGAGATGGATATTTAAATTTGCATAATTTGCACAGTTGGCAGCTGATAAACCCACATTTGATGCGAGAGGACAGGAGCCAACATCAATTTAAAATAAATTTATAATCAATGGGCAAATAATAGGGCCCTTTGAACTACCAGCTACTCTAAACGCCGAATATTATCTCCATTTTTTAAGGAATGAGTTGCCAAGGTTATTAGAAAACGTTCCAGAAGACGTACGGCAAGCAATGTGGTTGCAAAATGATGGGTGCCCCGCTCACTATGCGACGGCAGTAAGGGCGCACCTTGATGAAAGTTATCCGGACAGATGGATCGGCCGATTAGGACCAATTTTGTGGCCTCCGCGATCTCCGGATTTAAATCCCCTAGATTTTTTTTACTGGGGATGTTTAAAAGACAGGGTCTACAAGAATCCAATAACGTCGGAAGAAGAATTACGACAGCGCATCCAATCTGCTGCATCAGAAATAAACCAAAGCCGTTTTGTCCGTCGGATAAGAGCTTCCTTTATTAGGAGATGCAGACTTTGCATTCTTGTAGAGGGAAGGCAATTCGAACATTTATTGTAAAAACCAAATAAAACGATTTATTTGAACTAACTGTTTTTTTTAGTACGGCCTCCTAATTCTTTTCATACGCCTCAATAATTCAATGAACATTGCCTCTGAAATGCTACAGTTACACATTTTAAAGAAAAAGTTTAAATGTACACACTTTTTTATTTTTTTTATTAACGTTGATTTGGAGCACCTCTCAGATTCATAGCAATTATCTTTGTAACGACAAGGACTAGAATGTACAACTTCATACCAATTTACCAAAAATACAAAAGCGGCGCTATCTATCCCCTTCACGCTGACTGAGGTGCAACTCCGCCACAGGTAGCGGTCCCAAATTCCGGACAGATGACGTCATCGGGTCGGAATATGCTAGCCGCTTAACTACCTGCTTCGATTACAAGCATTCAAGCATAAGCCATTACGAAAATGAAAAAATGGAATAGTACCAATTTAATTTATTTTCTGTCTTCATCACATTCATAGCAATATCTTTGTAACGATAAAGACTAGACGTAAGTTTTATACCAATTTGCAAACCTTATTAAATGTACAAGTTTTTAAAATAATGGTGGTTTTCGGTGTCATACATTTTTTTTACAGGAGAATTTTTTCAATTTTGGTCCTAACATCGTAAAGAAAAAACTTTTCAACTCAAGATTTTTTTTCTAAGGCAAATAAAACGGTATTCAAAAAAATGGTATCTTATAACATTAGTAAGCTATTCAGAAATGTTAAATAAAAATCATACCTAAAAATGTCATAATTTGCAGCGACAGCATTAAAAAAGCTTAATTCTGGAAGACAAAATCGTAAAATTCGAAAAAAAATTAATATCCTGGTTACTGTAACGGTTTTTTTTTTTAATATTCAAATTAGTTGTTGGAAATTAGGTAAGCTACCTACCCCTTACGTTTGATCCATTATTTACGGGACACCCTGTAGAATGTATTGCTTAGTTATCTTAGCACGACGAAGAATAACTAAATGTCCTTTCACTGCAAATGTTTCATGTTTTAATATTGATAAAGTAGTTATCTAAGTTTTGCCTTTTTCGTGACTTGTTAAGCTTAGGCATACTCGTAGTTAAACCAACAATGAAATCCAAGAAGGTTACCTAATACAGCTTAACCTCGTTACACACTGCGTGACTCCTTTATTAAATAAGTACGGCTAATCTAGACATTAATCTACCTAGACACTTTTTCATAAAGCTCTACCTATTATATAGTAAGGCACATAAAAAGTTTAAACCCAATGCGTATAATAATGTCCTTATTTTGCAACAACCTAAGTTTGTGAAGAAACCAATATTATAGGTAAACTAGCTTCCGCCCGCGGCTTCGCCCGCGTGGTATGTCGATAAAAAGAGCCATGTCCTTTGTCTACCCGTGTCAAATTTCATCCAAATCCATTCAGCCGTTTTAGCGTGAAAGCGTTACAAACAAACAAACAAGCTCACTTTTGCATTTATAATATTAGTGAGGATGAGGATTTAACATTCATACAAGACTACTTTTCAATTTAACTTAATTACATTTTTTATTTTGACTTTTCAAGGTTACTTTTCATGATAATACACTAAAAGAATTAAGTAACCTCGCCTTTTTACTATGAATTATTTGTATTAAAACGTATTAGGTACTTAATTAACGTAGATAAAAACAATTACGTACTTATATTTAAAAAATAAAGCTGTTGAAATAGAGCAAATGTTGATATTTAACCGACTTCTAAAAAAGGAGGAGGTTCTCAATTCGGATGTTTGTATTTTTTTTTTAATGTTTGTTCGCGCATAACTCCGTCGCTTGCCCACCGATTTGAAAAAATATTTTTTTGTTGGAAAGGGTATACTTCCCAAATGGTCTCATTTTTGTCAAAATCCAGTTCTGATGATAGGATCCTGGAGAAATCGAAGAAACTCTTCAAATATTATAGGCACACCTATAGCGATTTGGGTATTTTTTATAGTAGCTCGTGCATTTGCTCTCGGAAAGCACCACTTGGTGAAGTGGAACTGATGATGAAGACCACAGATGGCTACCGGAACTACTCAATGATAAATATTTCACGGGTTGCGATTCGATTACTTTAATATGGTTGCTAAGCAATTTCCGCTCGTCACACAATGCGTGTGGTGAGTGGTTGTTGAGGAGTTCTCCTGGTTCTTACCAGCAGAACTCCTCGACAATTAACGTCCCAGTATCGGGAAAAGCAATATTTTGTAACATGTGATGAGCAATTGACATTAGACTATTGTAACTTATACAAATTATAAACAGACCCACTAAAAAGCGAGAAATAAAAACTTTTTAACAAAAAAAAAAAAACCGACTTCCAAAAAGCACTACAAAGTGAAAAATAAGTTTGATTTCGGAAGTCGGTGGCAAAAAAAAAGAAAGTAAATAAAAAAACGAAAGACACCGACTTCCGAAATCAAAGTTATTTTTCACTTTGTAGTGCTTTTTGGAAGTCGGTTTTTTTTTTTTTTTGTTAAAAAGTTTTTTTATTATGAATGAATGAAGTTTCTATGTATTACGGAAAATAAAAATGTTATTGTTCAAAATATCCAGTGACTGCTATCGTGCTTAGATCGCGATTTGATCTTGAAAAGTCGATGAAAGAATCGCCTCACGACAGAGGAATGTCGACATAATCGTAACAACACTAGCAACACGTACCTGTCACATTTCCGCTCTACTCAATCTACTCATTTAGATAAAAATGATAAAAAACCGCGAGTACAATGTAGCTGTTGTCATTCAAACAACTTTCACATAACAAGTCTGGTCTCGCAAAAATCTTATCCTAATATCAGTTAAGTAAGTACTTTGTTAGTAAATAAAACCAATTCGACTACTCAAATATTTGGTTTTCTGAGGGCACGTCTTCCCTACCATTGTGGGGCCGGTCTACTCCATGATATGCAATGGTCTCTGTCTGTAGCACCATGTAACATGAGGCAACAGGGGCTAGCTAGTGTGAATCTTTGGGTTCATTCGAGTCTTGTCAAACCACGCTGGGGTCGATGTATTTCATTAATTCATTCTTGTATTTTTTTTTATTAATCTGTAATTAGTAAAGTAATCTGTCTATAAAATTAACTGTGTATACAAGGAATTTATTCCTTTTACTTATACAGATATGTAAAACTTGAAAAAATCGTTTATTAATTACTTATTTACATATGTAAATTTTACATAGCTTGCGCCTACGTTTGATATCACTTCAATGAATTAAATTAGCGTATCTAATATAATGTAGGGGGTGTAATTTACATTTGTTACTATGATGGAAGTTTTGAACGCGCTAATCTCTGGAACTACCAGTCGGATTTGAAAAAATCTTTTTGCTTTGATAGCCCAATTTTTGAGGAAGGCTATAGGTTTTATATAAATATATAAAATCACGCTACGACGCAAAGGAGCCGAGCAAAAACTAAAAAAGAACACTAAGCCACAGGCTAAGCGAAAACAAAGTAATTGCGCGGGCGGACAGGGGAACAAGAAATTTCACGCGGACGAAGTCGCGGGCAGAAGCTAGTTTTAATATGTATAAAAAAATAAACCACAAAAACTAAATTCATTAACATTATTTAAATTGAAACAAATGCAAGCGCCGATATTTAACCATTAGTGTTTGACTGGTAACAAATTACAACTTGTAAGAAATAACCGATATCACAATACACTCATTCACTAAAACCATTCTTCCGTTAAAATCATAGCAGTTAACAAAAAACTTCGTACTGATAGTGAAGACATTACTGGTGCATTCGACCATAAGTAATTAACTACTTTGTGCCTACGTGCGTACGATGCGGGGAAGTAAGCCAATACTTCATTAATTTTAAATCCTTTTAAACGAAGGATTATTATCAGAAGGTCGAATTTAATCTTTTTGTCGGGTATTCAAATATTATTTATGGTTTTGTCAAAGAGAAAGCGGACAAATTCTTCTTTCTATGTGCAAATAATTCCTAATGTGCCTACGCTCGACAAAGTTGGCGGAGAACCACTTTTCGCCTTCATTATTGTACCTATTAAACTATAGTGTACGGGTATTATTATTAAATCATACCATATGGACTAACAAGACATAAGTTGACGTAGTGTAGGCAATTTAAGTTTTGGCTATTTAGATCGTGTACCTACATCTTATACTATTAAATGAGCAATATTTGTATTTATACGTATACAACGTGTCGTTTTGCATCTTAGTCAAATTTAAGGGTGTGGTATAGATCATCAAACCGAACAACTTTTTCCATGGCAGCAACATCGTCATCATCAATCATCATTATCATCATTGGCATCATGTCGCGGGTTCGATTCCCGCACGGAACAAATATTTGTACGACCTACAAGTATTTGTTCCGAATCTGGGTGTTTTTCTATCTATAATATGTATGTATTTACAAAAAAAAAATGTATATAAGTAGTTTATCAGCCATCTCGTTACCATAACACAAGCATTAGGTTGCTTAGCTTGGGACTAGATGGCGTTGTGTGAAATGTCCAAGGATATTTATTTATTTATCGTAATCGCGAAAAAATAATCAGCCGTCCCATACAAATGTATGATGTTACAATTATAAGTCGTTTATAGTCACAAATTGATGTGAAAGGACTGTTTGACTTGTCACTACAACAGCTGTATCTAGCAGCTAAGCTAGCTCCTTCGTACTCTTGCATGGTGACTAATCAAGATAAGCTCCGGCACGACTTTTATTAGTTCCTGTTGCACAAAGCATGCTTAATTAAGCACTTTTAAAATAATTGGTCAACTGAAATACTGATAATTGGCATTTTAAATCCGTATTTAAATACAATTATTATATGTAGGTATAACCGGATTTTTCTATATAAGGATCTGCGTCAAGCGCCATTTGTAGGTAATTCTTGGTAGAATACTCTAATATAGTAATGTTGTAACTCGCTTTTGATAATGGTTAACTATGGAAAGGATACTTCCTGAATATAATTCTGAGCTTATCGTAGTTCCTTAGACAACTGATCTAAACAATTTCCGGCAGACAAGGAACTGATGATAATTTTCTTAGCTACGGAAAGCAATTTTAAAAGTATTTTCCATAAACGCTCATCTCTGAACAAGCCTTCCTGCATACAACATTATGTGCCTGTCAGCATTTCAGCATCCTGTATTCCGGTAAATAAAACGAACTTCAATAAATTCGTATCATGCCATACTTTATGGAGACACTTATTTTCAATACTTATATGCAATTTGGATGCGACTTATGCATTACTGCGATCCAGGAACACGGAACTATACATTGCATACTTGAAGAGCCTCACCTATAAAATGCAATTAATTAAAAACTTCGTTACATTCAATATGCGACAACACTTACGTAACCGATTCGATACAAGACCGCACAAGTCGCATTCTAAGGCAGTTTTGTACATAGATGTGTACCTATTTTATTTCAAAAGCTTCGGCTTGAAAGTCTTCGAAAAACGTGAACAGTGTTTAAATGTAGATTTTCCCAATTTTGACGAAAACCTGTAGAAAGTAAGAAGACGTGTGTTGAATTGAGACGGATTAAGATGAATGTTTATGTTAATAGAGGTGAATTTGGCGACACAAATCCTTCTTAGAGGATTCGTGCGTTGAATTTCCACATAGATAATAAAAAAACTAAGCAAGATCTAAGCGAAGCGAAAGTGAAGAGCTTGACATATGAAGAATTATTGCCAGACTCACCAGACGATCGGTAGCCATGTCGAATATGAGTATCTTGGGTGGGCAGACTCTCCTGAAGTCATCGATGCTGGTAACCACTCCGGCGTCCAAGACCCACAGCCTGTTGCAACGGTCAGCACGCACGCGGTATACCGAGATCAGACCCGTGCAATTGATGTCGCCTCGGCCAGCAGTGTGCCATGACCAGTCGGGATATGCCTGGAAAAAAATATTATTTTTAAATAAAGGTATAATGCAATCAACCGAATACAAACAAAACCTTCTGGTTACAAGTACCAATCCAAACGATTCAAAAGGCTTACAAAAAAGATATACATTTTAAACGCTAATTAAAGCGTGTAAGACAAATAGCAGCAAAAACTCTGAATTTATTCTATAAAGTACCTAAGTAGGTTAATTCCTACAGAGTTACTATTTATGAATGTTGTGTTTATCAATATCGATTGGTATTCGTTTACCGCGTCGACAGTTGAGTTGATTCCTATAAACGTATTTGTTAAATGGGAAACATCACTTATTGACGTGTTGGCGTGTTTTCGATGGCGGCATACAAATAAGCAAACGAACAAAGGATGAATAATGTTGTTGACATCGCAATGTGCATTTACATTCATATAAATAACATGTCGCAGAAATGGGTTCGATGATAAATAAGCGCTACTTTAAAAATATCTGTTTGCATGATAATACAGGGTATTTCAACAAGAACTTTGTTTTTCAATTGGGGCAACACCAAGAACGACATTTAGTTTTAGTTTAGTTTTGACATTTAGTTGTTGGCGGTATTCCTAGTAGGTGCTTTGGCAATTGTTACAATGAATTCAATTTTGCTCGAAAATCGCATTAAAATAATTCAAATCCACTATGAAAATGGTCGTTCTGTTAATGTTACATTTCGTAAAATTCGTGATATTTTCGGACAACATAATCGTCCTTCTGAGACTACTAAATGTTGGCCTATTATTGATGACATGGATATCACTGAAATGTGGTTTCAACAGGACGGTGCCACATGTCATACAGCCAATGAAACGATCAATTTATTGCAAACCAAATTTCCCGATCGCAAAATTAAAAATTTTGATGAAAGAATCAACATCTGTCAGCGTGGACATTTGCCAGATATCATTTTTCATTCATAATTGCCAAACTTTTCTCTTTGTAATACAATAAAAATTTTATTCATTTTCCTCTAAATTCTTTGTTTTATTTTGTTTTATAAAACAAAGTTCTTGTTGAAATACCCTTTACTTGAAAAAGTCTTGGTTTTAAGCACATGATTGTTAGTTTGAGTATTTATGTAGGTAGTCATCAGTAGTGTGCTCCTATTTAAAACTCATTCATTATTCAAAACTCTTAACAGAAACACTTAATTTTCCAAAACAAATATTAGAATTTACAGATTCAATCTTACGCAATATTAAGTCTATTCTAGATTACGTAACTGTTCTTAGTGTCGCATTGGAAAGCTGCGTTTGTGCTTAAATTCTATAACACCACATCTTTTATGTAAGCCTATAAGTAATTCTATACAAGCTCTCTCCTGGATCTAAATTCTAGGCAACAAACACTATAAATATCTCGAGGATTCGTAACGTCTTTTGAATTGAATTTTATTCTATCAAGCACAGCACGGTGACATTTTGTTTGTTGAATGTAAGGGTGAATTTGAACAAACTTTTACCTTACTATACCTTAGGTGCACCTGTCTAATCCAAATCTAATCCTGCGAATTTTTCCATTTAAAAAAACTGTCAGACGGATAAAAGATAGGTATCTGACTTTAGTAAAGTCAGCTCTAAGGAAATTGAATAATTGATTAACTCTTCAATCAAACTACATCTGCACATACTTTATTCGTCAAGACGCAGATATTATTATATGCCGACGGCCTTGAGTGCATAGCTTGCGTGTTCTGTTCTGAGCTCAAGCAACGCGTCGTACATCAACCCAGTAATAGGACTCGCCCATCAAGGAATTCAAGGAGCGCTGTCCCAAATTAGACGCATAATTAATTTATCTATCTATCTATATAAATAAAAAGAGAAGTCCTGACTGACTGATTGACTGACTCATCAACGCCCAACGCAACTCCTTGGACTTAGAAAGCTGAAATTTTGCACAGTGGTTCCCGTTATAATGTAGACAAGGAATAAGGAAGGAATTCCCGGTAGCAGGTTCCCTTGGGATATTTCCAACATCCACGCGAGCGAAGCCGCGGGCAAAAGCTAGTTATACATAAAACAGAAGGTATAATATTAAAACACGTCTACTAAAAGATAAATAATAAAATTATCTTTAAAATGATGAAGGTTTCATAAAAATACGCTTGATAGTTTTTACGTGATTCTCAGTTTTTATATAGACTTAACTTTACAAATTAATTACACTATGTAATATAAACATAATCTAAAATATTCACATAAGGTTTTGTTTGTAAAATGTTTTAATAAAATAAATAAATAAATAATAATAATAATGAGTTATTAAGAAAATGCTGTAATTTAACATATTTAATTTCCAAATCATTAACTCTACTCGTTGTGTGATCTTCAGATTAAAATAATGAAAAGTCGTTTATCGTCGCCAGTAAAGTACAAACTGCTACTTACAATAAGTAGTTACAATAAATAAATAAATAAATACATACATAAACTCACGGCTTCTTCCCATGGGGGTAGGCAGAAACTACAGAACGTCACGTGCTACGATCCTTACATACCTACTACTTTTGCCTCGTTTACGTTCATACATCAGGGGGCCTACTCCCTAAGTCCGTCCGTCTTTCCGTCCGTCCGTTTATCCGTCCGTCTGACATTACAATCCATCAAAACAAGTGTAAAAGTTAAATTTTTCGAACGGGCAAAAACACATCGGGAGTAGGGACAACTGGCAAATCATGTTGTCATTCATTCTTCGTTCGGGCCCCGAACCAATCATCCATCCGTAGATGATACGGAGTAAGAAACGCCCGTAACGAAGGCCGAAACTACGGGCATCGTGCTTAGGGAGTAGGCCCCCTGGTCATACACGTTGCGGATACTACGAACCTGACCTTTCTGAAAAATATCACCAACAAGCAGATCTTCATAATATGAAGACCTGCTTGTTGGTGATATTTTTTTTGACATTTATTAAATGTGGTCAATGTAATAAACTAATAACACAATAAGATACGTTCATGCAAACGTGAGCGTCGCACATCTAAGTGTCACAGGCCGCAGCTCTGCACCAAGGTCAGCAGCGCAAACTGTGCGCCTGCCCTTCACGCTTTCCCGTGTCTTACGCGTAACGTAAGCGCGTAAGTATTAAAATATTTTGTAACAACTAAAGCAGCATATACTTAGCCTGTTATCTAATTCCGACACGGAACATTTCGAGCACATCGTTTGCCTTATCCGCTTCGGTAGTTCACAAATGGATACGGCTTGCCATCTAACTACAACCTGTTTAGTCAATTGAAGCGGTACAGGAAAAAATAAATATCTAGCACAGTTTTTCTACCCGGAAAATGAAATAAACTTTTTCTCATTTTACTTGTTATTTGAACTCGAAACACGTCCACAATATCAATGTGTTTCATCGTGAAAACTTAGGATACAATGCTATTCCATAATATAGTTTCTATGTGATTTTGATTGACGTATTGCTACGGTGGAGTGGCGACAGAAATTATTCTCATATAGGTATATTGTGGAAGCTTGGTATTCGCTAAGTACCTAATAGAACCGAAGCTGGCACACCATATATATTTTTAGCATAATGTGCCTACTGTATATACTTATAATGAATCTTTTACTATAGACAATTTTCTGTTTTGCCATTTCAAAATGAAAGGAACTATTAACCAACTTGTCGGGACTCGTTACTTATAGTTATAATATAACCAAAGCTAGACAAATAAATGGTATGCGTTTCGACTGCGCGGCCATGGCGTTATAAAAAAAAAACTATGCCAACATTTTGTAACAATTTGTAAAAGTTGATTCCCAAAACCACTAATTTGTCAAAGCTATGGTTAAAAAGTTAGAAGGGTTTGAACGTGGCCGCGCCATAGAAACGCGGAGAACCGCGCGGCCGCGGAGATCTCTAAAACTAAGCGTTACACAGACCTGAAATTTAGGTAAATAACAGATTATATTTGTAAATAATTTGTAAAAATATAGAAAAAAATCCTAGGTTAATATTTTAGAACCTGTGAGACTAAAACCCCCGTGGCCGCGCCATCAAAACGGTGAAAAACACGTGATAGCCGATATCTCGCTGAAAAAACATCGCAGACGTCTAGACTTTTTTGTAAAACCTAGATTTGAATTTGTCAAAGTTTGTGAAAATACAACTAAAAATCCTAGGTTTATATTTCAGGAGCCGCGCTATTGAAACGGTGAAAAACACGTTATTGCCGATATATCATTGAAAAAGCATCGCAGAGGTATGAAATTTTTTGTAAACCTATTTGAACTTGTCAAAATTTGTAAAAATACAACAAAAAATCCTAGGTTTATATTTCAGGAGCCGCGCCATTGAAACGGTGAAAAACACGTTATCGCCGATATCTCACTAAAAAGCATCGCAAATATTTAATTACAAAAAAATTCAGACCTCTGCGATGCTTTTTCAGCGAGATATCGGTGATAACGTGTTTTTAACCGTTTCAATGGCGCGGCCATGAGGTTCTAGTCTTACAGCTCCTGAAATATAAACCTAGAATTTTTTGTTATATTCTTGCAAGTTTTGACAAATTTAAATCTGGGTTTTACAAAAAAGTCTAGACGTCTGCGATGTTTTTTCAGCGAGCTATCACGTATTTTACACCGTTTCGATGGCGCAGCCACGGGGCTTTTAGTCTCACAGGTCCTAAAATATTAACCTAGGATTTTTTCTATATTTTTACAAATTATTTACAAATTAAATCTGTTATTTAAATAAATTTCAGGTCTGTGCAACGCTTAGTTTTAGAGATCTCTGTGGCCGCGCGGTTCTCCGCGTTTCGATGGCGCGGCCACGTTGAAACACTTCTAACTTTTTAACCATAGCTTTGACAAATTAGTGGTTTTGGGAATCAACTTTTACAAATTGGTACAAAATGTTGGCATAGTTTTTAGGGTTCCGTACCTCAAAAGGAAAAAACGGAACCCTTATAGGATCACTTGTTTGTCCGTCTGTCTCTCTGTCAGTCTGTCAAGACCGTGTTTCTCAGGAACGCGTGGAGGTATCAAGTTGAAATTAATATCAAATACGTAAGTCTGTGGTCTCTTGAAGTCCTAAAAAACTCAAGCTTCTTAGTCAATGCAACAAAAATATACGGCAATTTATGCGACATATTTTGATACTCGCAAGTAAATCAAAACCTATAGGGTACTTCCTGTTGTTCTAGAATCATGAAATTTGGTAAGAAGCAAGGTCATACAACACAAATAAAGGAAAAAGTCCGAAAATTGTTAATTTGTAATTCTATCACATAAAAAAAATGTTTGAAACTGTCTGTCTGTCAAGACCCTTTTTCTCAAGGACGCGTGGAGATATCAAGTTGAAAGTAATATTAAATACGTAAGTCTATTGTCCCTTAGAGTTCTAAAAAAATCGAGTGTCTAAGTCAACGCAATAAAAAAATACGAGCATTTTCCGACACATTTTGATCCTCGCAACTGTCGCAAGTAAATCAAAACCTATAGGGTGCTTCCCGTTGACCTGGAATAATGAAATTTGGCAAGAAGCAACGTCTCCCAGCACAAGTAGAGGAAAAAGTCCGAAATTTGTTAATTTCTAATTCTATCACATAAAAAAAATGTTTAAAACTGTCAGTCTGTCAAGACCCTTTTTCTCAAGGACGCGTGGAGATATCAAGTTGAAATTAATATTAAATACGTAAGTCTATTGTCCGTAAAGTTCTAAAAAAATCAAGTGTCTAAGTCAAGCCAATAAAAAAATACGAGCATTTTCCGACACATTTTGATACTCGCAACTGTCGCAAGTAAATCAAAACCTATAGGGTGCTTCCCGTTGACCTAGAATAATGAAATTTGGCAAGAAGCAAGGTCTCCTAGCACAAGTAGAGGAAAAAGTCCGAAATTTGTGAATTTGTAATTTTTTGACATAAAATATTTTTTTTAGGATCAAATGTTAAGTTTGTTTTTGGGATAAATTCTTTTCAACTACGGAACCCTTCATTGTGCGTGGTCTGACATGCACTTGTCCGTTTTTTTTTATAACGACATGGCCGTGCGGTCGATACGCTTAAAATAAATGAACTAGTTAAACTTGGACAACCAACACAAGTACTATTATTACAGCTATTGCAGTCTAAACAAACATAAAATTTATAACGTTTTACCATACCTCAACTATCTTACTTTATGATATAATTATGTATTATAAAGCCGACAAGAAGAGAGATAATTAATCCAGTCTAGCTTATTAGGTAAGATATACAAGTTAGCGCAATTTATCTGACAGTTTAATGTCAGACAAAAAGACAAAATAAAAAAGTAGATAAAAAGTCACCCGCCGCGTCGATGTCTGAACGCGATAAACCTAAAAACTACAGAACGGATTTTCATAAGGTTTTCACCAATGGACGGATTGATTCATGAGAAAGATTTAAGTGTTTCATGATTCATTAAGGTATTTTTGCAAATTGGCTAAAATATGACGATGATTGTTGAAGATGTCGGAAAAATCATGCCGACTGTGAGTTACTGGCGTGGAATTCAAAATAGTATTTCAATCATTAGTATTATGCTACTAAGTCATAGGATTTGGACGAAATTTGGCACAGATATAGGTAGTTAATAACCGGTATTAACACATAGGATGCTTTTTATCCCGGTAGGACGTTTCCGAGGGATAATTTCCGACCTACACGCGGGCGAAGCCGCGGGCAAGAGCTAGTGTATAGATAAATATAGGTACAGGTTTATCTGATAGACTTGAACACCTTCAAACGATTCGATCAAATGCTCTCTCTGGAAATATGCACCGAAGTCAAACCAGATTTCGAAACCTGAAATATAGGTAAGTACTTACCTACATATTGGAGCTCGTGGCTAAGTAATAACAGCCGCACGGGTCGAACCATGAGGTTAAGCTACGCTTGCCGGGGTTGGTCAGTGGATGGGTGACCATCTTTACATACCGAGACTCCTCCGTGCCTCGGAAAGCACGTTAAGCCGTTGGTCCCGGCTGTCATTCGTGGATCTTTGACAGTCGTTACGGGTCGTCAGAAGCCCAAAAGTCTGACAACCAGTCTTACCAAGGGGTATCGTATTACCCAGTTACCTACTGGGTTGTGGAGGTCAGACAGGCAGTCGCTCCATGTAAAATACTGGTATTCAGCTGCATCCGGTTAGACTGGAAGCCGACCCCAACATAGTTGGGAAAAGGCTAGGCAGATTGACTTACCTACAAATTTAGATGCATTTCGAAAATGTTTCTAAATATCTATATAAATAAAAAGAGAAGTCCTGACTGACTGACTGACTGACTGACTGACTCATCAACGCCCAGCCCAAACCCTTGGACCTAGAAAGCTCAAATTTTGCACAGGGGTTCCCTTTATAATGTAACAGACAAGGAATAAGGAAGGACTTCCCGATAATACGTTCCCGTGGGATATTTTTCGACATCCACGCGGGTGAAGCCGCTGGCAAAAGCTAGTAATGTATATGTAATTGTAAACAATGTAACCAATGTATTTTTAACTTTTAATTCATAATCAGCCTATATAATGTTCCCACTACTGGGACACAGGCCTGCTTCCATCGAGAGGGAGTGGGCTGTAATCTACCACGCGGAGCCAGTGCAGGTCGGTAGATGTCACATGTCTTCGAATTTTTGGATCTAGGACATGCCAGTTTCCTCACGGTGTTTTCCTTCACCGTTTTGAGAGATTTTTAACTTTTAATTGAGAAACAGAAAGACTGCTCGGTTTTTACACTAAAATAATCTGGAATTGTCTACTAGGTAAGTAATAAGTAGATAATCTTGTTTTCTAACCAACTCCTAAACTTACTTATAAATAGATTGAGGTACATAAGTAAGTAGGTCAGCCAGTACCTAGGTCCTATTGAACGCATTCACACTAACTCAGCTTTCGAAGCCAACACAAGCTCTGCAAAGTAATTGCGAAACTTTAGGTTGAAATCCAAATAATGAGACTTGTTTCTGCAGAATTAATTATTAAATACATGATCGTATTAGGTTTTATGTCGTTGAACAACTAAGATACCGGACAAAGTCACTCAGCCTATAATTCATATGAGTGCTTGACATTCTTTATAAAAATTAATGCCAAGTTCTCAGGCACGCATGGAGACTTGACTAATAAGTAATAAGTTACACGTACCTACTTAATTACTAGATAAGCCTAATTTGTACCGGACATTATTATTAACAGAAAGGATTAGCACTAATTATTAATTACAGATGAAATTAATAGTTATTGCTTAGATAGGTACCTACTTGCACATTGTAAATATTTTTAAGAAATTATAATTATGACACGGGTTTATAATATTGAAGAGAAATTTGGAAAATATAAGTAAATAATATTATTGTTTTACTGAATAAGTGCCGATTTTTAATTAAATAGGCAATGATTTCTGGTACAAAGTCAAAAGTCAGTTATTTTATTTTGATTATCTATAAGAATAAGTTTAGCGATCATCTAGTCTTCGGAAGACGAAGAGTTACGAATCTTTGACTAAGCTTTCTGTAGGAAACTTTTAAACGAGCAAGTCTTTTTCTTTAAACATCATGGTCAACCAGGGTAAACGCGACTTGTGTATCAAGCATCTCTTGCACAATATAAACAAAAGCGTTTATATAAGTGCATAAACATAACAACGCTACTAAAATAACTTTAAGACACGTAAATAACTAGCTGATTGCATATAAAGCACGACTTGTTTAATAAATGTTAAGGTGCTTAGCACAAAGTGGGTAAACACAGATTATGTCTTAGAAAATTGATGTTGAAATTATTTAGCTTCCAATAATCTAGGTAGTAACTCACTATTCAGAAAACCTAAATAGGTAGGTATTTATGTTAGGAGCGGTGTTCTATTATACAGAATAGTTGTATCACAAATGTATGTGTACACATAAACACTCCAAACACAAATACACAAATACATAAATACAACAACACAAACAAAACACTGTACTTAGATTACTCCAATCGACTAAAAAATAACTGAATAACAAATAACTTATGACAGTCATATCTTTCTTCGTAGTTATAACAGCTAACTGAGTATTAAACCTCTAAACAGGCCAGTTCGACATTATCTTTCCTAAAGCTCTCTCGTGCAGATACCGAGAGCATGCATCATGACGTAATGATGATTGATGACACCGGCTCCAATTTCACAAGAAAATGTTACGTACAGCCCCTTGTAAATATTTTAATTTTAAGTCTCTTGGTAATTGTAAAATCTATGTTCGCTGGCCTCTCGATTCTCGAGGCAACTGTTGTAACGGCGTGATATGTCACGAATACCATTGTAGCCGTCGAGGTCGAGGTAAGTTAATTTTACTACTAGATTATTTTGACCATAAAACTCGCTAAAGTGTTTATAAAAAAACTGAATCAATATCAATTGAATGAATACGTCACAATCACTACGGTACACGTGCGAAATAATTTTATGGTGCAATAAAAGAAAGTTGTTTTTCAAATTACCTGAAGAACAGGACTGACGCCTGACGGTAAACTCCGTGGTATCCAGGCCAATGTGGCGGGTACTCCTGCCCTCAGCCGTGGAATGCCCAGGTACAGTCTATCCCAGCCTATCTCTAGTCCAGTAGGGACGGTGTTCTCCGGTTGGAACTTTTCTAAGAGGACAGGATCAGGGGGAAAGTCGAACTGCATCAAGCTCCACTGGTTGACTACTTCAAGCGTAGCATTTGCTGCGGCTATGTAAGCCAACAGCACTACGATGTGCCTCCTCATCGTGTCGCGGTCTGAAACAATAAAAAAATCGTAAAGTAAAAATAGGTAGGTACCTATTTTAATAATAGAGTGTTTTTTTTTGTAATTGAACCTAGCAGCGCGTTCGGTCTAAGTCTAGAGCAATTACCTATAGTTACCGATTTACAATTATTTTCGAATGATTATTATTTATTATGTATCGATTCCGTGCTAAAACTATTAAAGTAATCGACGGTTTAGGACTTCCGATTTTGGTCACGTCAATACAAAATACCAAAAACAATGATATCGTTACTGCAACGTTATAGATGGAATGCTACTTTTATTTACTAAATGACCGGTGACCTCTTGTCCGAGATTTTTCTTTATTTCCTAATCTGCTTGAGTAAACCAACACACTGGTTATGCATTGTATTGTAATCTTCGTAACTATGCGTTTAATTGCTCTTACATTGTTGATGTGTGTGGACTAATGAGTATTTTATTTTTGTAATCTTTTTTGTCCGTGTATACCTTGACATTCAGACGTGCATGTCAAAACAATAATGCCTGATAATGACCTAGCGTGGCATGTGACCGACTTTTACTATAGTTCAAGGACGCTTCCGCAGCAGAGATGATTATGACGTAGCGTAGGTACCTACAGCAAACTAGATTCACGTCTACAGGTTTGTGAATCTAACGAATTCGCAGCTTTATGCATTTTAAGTTTAAGCTACGTAAAGCGTCTCGAAAAGTTTGGCATGACTTCACTTGAACACCGTAGAGATAATAGTGATTTAATCTTTCTGTTCAAAATTCTTCACAGTAAAATAGACTGCCCCCAGTTGCTAAGTAAGTTTAATTTCAACCTACCCTATAAATATCCGCGTCAACCTATCAAGCTTTTACGTCCCCCATTCCGCAAAACTGTTTCAGGGTCTAAATCTCCAGTCCCTAGACTTTGCAGGCTTCTGAATGATTGTGATGAAGGAATTGATATACCTATGTTGCACTTTACTTCAAAAATTCAAGCGCCAAATCCAAAATAGATAACCATTATTTAAAATGTAACGCACGATTGCCATTCCATTGTAAAATATTACTGTTAAAATTGTGAAAAAAAAAATTGTGTCATTTCTGTACTTTTTTATTGTTAAGTATATTTTTGTTTATTAATTTTAATATTGTTTTTGCATGCAGTGTCTATCGATTAATATTGTGCACTTGGATTGTATTATGGCTTGTGTTAGTTAGTTGAACAGTGTAACAATTGTAGATAGACCAATAAATAAATAAAACTCGCTTTCAAGCTCCTTTTACTTACTATGAAACTTGAAACTTCAACATTCTAATTTCTACAACGACTACTTACAACCCGTGTTCTCTCATTATACGCACCTACCTTGTAATAAATAAGTATGTAGATCAGATGAAGTAATGTTGAAGAATAAACGTCTTTTGTTGCTTAGGCGCAAAACTCGAGAACGGCTGGACCAATTCAGCAATTTTTTTTTTCAAATATTCGTTGAAGTCCGAGGGAGTTATGAAGAGAAAAATTTGAAAAATTGCCGGGAAAATTGGGAAATTCGGGAAAATGAAAGTGCATTTTCTATGAATTATTGAAATTTGATCGGTCTGTCGGGTCGGCAAGTTAATTTATAGGTAAAAGATAAAAGTAGTAGAAACATTACTAATGCGTGGATGGAAACCAAAGGTTTATATTAATTGGCGCTATTTTGGAACGAAGTTCTATAACGCGGCTTGCGGTAGTAGTAAATTGGTAGAAGTCGTCACGTAACGAAAAACCGTTATGCCCGAATAACTGACTGACTCATCAACGCCCAGCCCAAACCCTTGGACCTAGAAAGCTGAAATTTTGCACAGAGGTTCCCTTTATAATGTAGACAAGGAATAAGGAAGGAATTCCCGGTAGTACGTTCCCGTGGGATATTTTCCGACATCTACAGCTAGTACATAACCAACCGGGTGTCCCACGACACCTTCCACCAGAAGCATTCTAGAAGCATGGAATTTTGCACAATTGAGCAACAAGGAAGGATTTTTTGAAAATTCTTTCCCTAAAAGTGTTAAAAAAGGGGATGAAAGTTTGAATGGAAGTTCGTAATTTTTTGCCGATGCGGAATCCGATCGGGCTAACGGATGTCTATACTTAATAAAAATCTTAAATCCTCAGACAGACAACGCACAGACCAAAACCGCTAGGTCTAGAAGCTTGAAATTTTGCTCATGAGTTCCTTATATTACCTATAATGAAGGTGCAATGAGCACTAAGGATGGATTTTTGAAAATTCATCCCCTAAAGACATTCCTAAAGGGGTTAAATAGGGCATGAATGTTTGTACCTATGGTTTGTCATTTTGGCCGATGAGAAAGCCCATCGGGCGCACAGCTTGTAAATTGACAAATACATAGTTAACATTTGGTTTGATAACTTCGTTGACGGTATAAACGGTGTACAAAGTCGTGTCAAGTGATTAGAGATGGTTTTGGCATTTTCCTACAATCACATAACCTCTATATTTTCCCAAACTAATTAATTAATTATGCAAAGTGCTTGATTTGTAAAATAAGGTCACGAAATAATAAATAAAGGATGCAATACGGTAGACCTAAGTAATTAATTACAAAGCGATTATAACTCACTAAAAGTAGTTCATCAACTATCACTTTCTTTAAAAACTAGAACTCATTATTTGTTGTTAGGGAGATTACACAACATTATACTTGGAAACCAGCCTTATTGATAAACAAGACAAAATTATTACCTATACCTAATGTAGTAATATTTACGAACAAAATACCTAGGAGTTCTCAAACTAATGCTTTGTTTTCCTAGGAAAGCGGTTCCTAATATAACGGCCGCCATGAAAATATGTCATTTTCACCAGTATTTGACACTAAGTTATACCCCGCTTCCCAAAGATTTAAACCGCTAGATATGCTTTCACCGTACTTAGTCACAAGAAAAAGTGTCCGTACTAAGAAGAGTGAGCTGTGAGCTCAACTCTTCTTAGTACGGACACTTTTTCTTAGTTCATTATTACTATTAGTTCATTATTTAATAGCGTTTCTTCTCTCAGCCTACGTACAATGGACCAGATGAAGGACTAGGTACATGTGGAAACCAAATCCTTTAAGATAGAACATAGTCGCGTTTCTATGACAATCAAGTGTAGCCACTGCGTCATTGTGTGTCAGACGTATCAAAACGAATGAGACTATCTTTTGACGCGGTAGGGTGAATCTAAGCATTTAAATCTTTGCCACTGCCATCATTTTCATGACAGACGTCACTAACGGCCTAGAAAGGAAACCGTACCTGACATGGGGCGCCATTCACAGCCGTTAATAATGGCGTCGAGTAAATGTGATATGGAGCGAGACCGTGATATAATGAGACAGTAGACCGGTTCTGAGCCTTTACAGCCAGCTTGCCAGTACACACAGGCTTACCTAGGCGCACACTAACTCTCGTTTTCTGACAAGTTAATCTATTTAATCTGTCGTCAATAATAATTCTCTTGCCAGGTGATAAGATTAGTTGATTGCTTTTTCGTCAACCTATCGAACAGCTCACGTGAGGTTTTTAAGGAGTCAGATTTTAAAAACCGAAGGTATGACGTCATATTGCAGATGGGTTACAGGAATGTAATCCTACAAACTGTCGTGCTTTACCTAGGTCCATACCTGACACATCAAATAGATTTATTACACACAAAGCACTGTGAGTTGCGAAGTCTATTGTTCTCGTATTATGTAGTTATCAAGTTAAGAATAAAGCATTAAATCAAATTAAGTGCAATTTTCATGTCAGCAAGCCACTCAAAATGTCAACCGGTGAGTGGATTTGAGGAAATAATGTAGTGTTGACATCTTCTTAGAAAATTAAGCTAGTGTATGTTCTTTAAGAGTTGCTAATTTATTTTTCAAAGGCCTTGGAGTGCTCCTTGCTGAAATTCTGACACGCTTGACATGCGGATCGGATCACTGATCACGGAATGTGTTGTGTTAGACCCAATGTGCGTATACAATGTTAGTGGTACATAGTGAATGCTGCCCATCCTCCTGCCACACAGGTAGATAATGGATTCCACTAGTCTTACGACATTCACAGGAAACTGTGGGCTAGTCCAATCTGTAGTCATTTGACTGTTGAATGGTAAATAATTGTGCGTAGTGTAATTTAGATCGCAGCCGTACTCGTGCCGGATTTATTCTAATGTGACATCAAGGTTGGAGTGCGTTCACCACTTCACCGCTTAGGGAAGTGTGACAAAAAAGTGTATGGTCAATCAAATAAAAAGTATATTGCCTTTCCTACGTAATTAGGCAGAGGAAGGACATGTCTAGCATAGTTGAATATTACATAGCAGCACTACTTAGGACTATGATTATGATTTGTGATCAAAATATCTAACAGTTTTATAATAAGTGAATGGTATTGTTTCACCTTGTAAGTAGTGTACGAGTACCTACAGTAACACGCGAAATAATTTAAGGCGCTATGATCCGACAGAGACCGCGCTTACCTACTTGTTTTTTGAATCCATGGGAAACATAAAAGCAGTGTTATAAAATTCTGAATAAAAGATATATCTTATTTAAGGATCTGGCAGATAGCCAATCTGTTTTTATAACACGATTAGATTTACTTTGCTGCATATAAAAAAAATCCCAAAGTTACCCCTTTTCGTAATGTTTAATAAATCTCGTAGCTACAAAACAGACGTTTATTTCTTATTTTTTATACAAAAGAAAAAAGTAGTAAGATTGTTTAGCGCTTTTTGCTGAGTTTGTCGTGATAAAATGATTACAATAATTACTTTAAATACCTACCAAATGCGCGATGCAACCATTCTCGAGCCCAATTCAGTTGTACGCGGCTCGAGCCTATCATAGGGCCTTAAATATTTAGGGTGTTACTTTTACGGTTTAGTATACCTACTGTGCTGTGGTATAAATCAGTTAGGTTATATATCAGCGAACATTTTCGTTCAATAGACGGAGCAGCTGGAAGCATTGACCGCAATATTCGTACGGTCAATGGACATTCCTCAGGATTCTAAGACTGAATTCATTTACCCTGTACAAAAACCTACTTATGGTACGCAATTACTTAGTTCTAGAATTAGTGAATACATACAAAACTATCGACTGACATAGGTACATAACCGTGTTCGTTTAGAACTTTTGACAGCTCTGACATTCAATGCAGTTTTATTAACGCAATGATTAATGTTTTTTAGTAACGCAAAACTGCAGTACCTGTAACTGCAGTACCTGTAACTACCTGCTAACTACGCATTTGAGGTTCATTGCTCAGTATTACTCGACAACACCGTATTTACTGTTTCAAACAGGATTACAAATTTTCACATGGAAGTGATCGAGCAGTAGTAATCTACTGCTCGATTAATTCCATGTAGATGTAGAGTCTGTGTAATCACTAATCACAGACTCTACAATCACGAAATTGCAAAACAATGGCAAAATCATTCTTAATTCGTTGGCAAAAACATACGCACTCCTTTGAGTTAAACCAGCCGGCCCCGAACCTGATAGACCGTACGTGTTGCATACCATTTAGGATAGATACTAGTTTATCATTTTAAAATAGCTGATTGAGAGCTGGACTTTTGTCCTAAAATATGATTATGAAATTATTGCAATATGAAATTAGAATATAGAAAAGACACTATGCATCTAGATAGACACCCGATAGCCTTGTATCTAATTAGATACCTCAGTAATTGGCGTTATGTAAGTACCTATGAATAAATAATTGAGGACTAGGTGCTTTCAAGCTTACTCGAGCAAATTAAATGCAGTCTTTGAAAAATTAAATTAAAAAAAAAAATCGGAGCGATATATTATATGACTATGAGTCATTCATTACCTACTTATATATCGCTCCGAATTTCTTTTTCGAATTTTTGTTCCAGCGCGATCCATAAGGCCGTTGCTGTTGACAATTTTCAGAAAGTCATGTTAGTCCAGGTCAATTTTCAGAAAATATTAATTAGCCCAAGGGCTTGTGCCTAAGTAACAGCTGCACGGGTCGATCAATCAGGTTAAGCAACGCTTGCCGCGGTTGGTCCGTGGATGTGACCTTATCTATATATATAAAAAGAGAAGTCCTTATCTATATATATAAAAAGAGAAGAAGAAGACTGACTGACTGACTGACTGATTGACTGACTCATCAACGCCCAGCCCAAACCCTTGGACCTAGAAAGCTGAAATTTTGCACAGAGGTTTCCTTTATAATGTTGACAAGGAATAAGTAAGGATTTCTCGTTAGCACGTTCCCGTGGGATATTTCCCGATATCCACGCGGGCGAAGCCGCGGGCAAAAGCTAGTCTTTACATATGACCATCTTCACATAGGCACAGAGGGGTCCTGGATCCCTCCGCGCTTCGGAAACCACGTTAAGCCATGGTTGGCCCCGGCTGTCATTCATGGATCTGTGACAGTCGTTACGGGTCGTCAGAAGCCCGAAAGTCTGACAACCAGTCTTACCCAGGAGTATCGTATTACCCAGTAACTGGGTTGGGGAGGTCAGATAGGCAGTCACTCCATGTAAAATACTGGTATTCAGCTGACTTAAACTTTGACTGGAAGTCGACCCCAACATAATTGGGAAAAGATTAGGCAGATGATGGTAATTATTAGTCCAGGTCTCCTGGTGACCATAAATTGTCTACGTTAACATTAATGTTTCTATATTACATACACATTGTATAATGATTTTGTAATTGCAAAGGACCTACTATTACGGTTTGTCGCGGTGTCGTTACGAGTCACGTCTTACAAATGTACTTTAGCTCGTATCTCGTTGGCCAAATATGATCAAATACATAAATGGATAAGAATTTAAAATGTCAGTTTTACTTATGACGTTCCACTAGCTTCTGGCTGCGACTTCGTCCGCGTGAAATTTCTTCTTTTACATAAAATACGTCCTAATTGGTCGATAATTTAACTAACTGACGTATCTGGCATTTTGGACTAAGCCGATAGCCGACCTAACTATAGTAATTTGATACATTTTCCAAGTCGAATCGATCTTTCTAATTGGCATATCTGTACCTATGCCTTACGGTCCCCATGATAATGCAAAAATCGAGACCTATACATCTAAGTACAGTTAAAAAAATAGCTTGCCCTGTAAAATATGCTTCGAATCAGTTACGTCACTTAGCTTATTAGCGACGCTATGACACTCGGCAATACTGTAGCCACCCAGTAGTGAAAGAATTTTTAGAATTGGATCAGTAGTTCTAAGATTAACGCCTTAATATTAGTATAATATACCTAACGTTTCTGAAAGCCTGGTCAGTGTCTGATCAGTAGATCGGTTGTAAATTCTCATGTCGAGCAGTCATAACAGCTATGTTATGATCGTTTGACCGAAATAACAACAGTAAATAAAACCGATTTAACAACAGATTAAATTGATTGAATTAGTATGAAGGACAAATTCGGCTCGTGCCTCGGCAACATAATTATAATATTCGAAAACTATTTCCGTATAACAAAACTGAATTCCTGAATAAGGCCGTAAACAAAAGATTTGATCTATTTAATTCTAAATGTTTTAGCCGGATGTCTAAATGCGATTAGTTATGAGATTAGACTCAAAATTGTATTAATTGAGAATGGTAAGTAATGTATCAACTTCATAAACGGTTCGATATGATCTAAGTTATGGCTATTGTTATTTAACGAGCATGCAGTTTATTCGAAGCGCATTACCTAAGTGGGTCAGCCAAAGTGTTATTGGGTTGGTATTTCCATCAGGTTTTTTTCAGTAGCGACCCGAAGGTTGAATGGCTGCCCGGTTAAGGCGGTGAGAGCCGTAAAAACGTCGTTTTGTTTAGTGTTTTATTCGTAGATAACACGTATTTAAATTTTAAGTTCTGTGTTAGTGCAAGCTGGCAATGAGCTTGCACTAACACAGAACTTTAGAATTGGAGAAGCTTTGCTTACCCCTTTTCGAAAAAAGCTAGTGTAGGTACCTAATGTTCTCGGGTAAGATAGTCAGATAGGAAATGTCGACTTCATCTAGCTTATTTTTTAAATTAATTTTCATTTACTAACAATGTATGGAATATTTTTATTCTGAAATAAAATGATTAAATTAAATGGTTTTTTTTATATGACATGTAAAAGTGATTCTGATAGTCTATTTACAGAATAAACAATTTCATTTCATTATGTTTTGTATTTAAGTACAAATCAAGACTCACGAAATTATTTATTATTTATTTATTTGTATAATTATTGCTTGCAGCACTTACAGTTTACACCAAAGCGCGCAGTGAGCCACCAACATAAACTTCATGCAAACATTATACATAGATTTACAATACTTGTCTTGTGACTTTGTCTTATTAATATGGAAACAGACATCTATAAAAGCATTACGTGGGCATAACTTCACATTTTATTTTTGACAACGCGATGCTCTGATATTATACTCGTATTATTGTGGTTGACAGTAGTGGATAAGAACGTGATCGAGGCCGTATGTAAGTGAAACCGGACTTGATGTGAAAATGCCTTCACCTATGCCAAGACATTTTACTTAGGTACGTTGGTAGACACCGCACGCGCATTTTTGGCAACCGAAAAAGTTTTAAGACTTGTAGTTATAAATTATAATGTTCAAACAAAAATGTTAGTTAGACTAGATCAGATAATTCATTTATACTTACATAACTTAGGTAACCATTTATACACACGTAATAAAATTTTGTATCCGTGACTTTGACATTCACCTTGCTATTCAAACCCAGACCACCAATTAAGCTGATGCATTGTGTGCTATGCAATTTATCTTAAAATTCACTTATGCATTTATTTATGACTACACGCCTAATTAAATATAATTACTATGTTTAGTTAGCACGTGTGTTTTAAATATTCGAGCGGAGATATCATAAATCATATGCACAATTAATAAAAAATTAAATGAGTGAAACTCAGACGTTATTAAAATTGCAGGTGGCTGCCGGCGCCGCTGTTAGTTATTATAACAGTCATGAGCGCACGCTAGCATTATAGCATTGTTTCTATCCTACCTGTTACCGACCACCACTTACGACTATTTACGACGCTGCGGCTGTGTCATGCGTGTTTCGACAGTAATAGTTGGCGTGATGGACTGTACCACTCCGGCCTGCGTTGTCATCGGAAGTGGATGCTCGAATAATTGTTATATAAGGTATGTAGGATGGCAATAAGTAAATCAACTCAAGTGAGCCTATCAAATTATGAAGGTAAGCGAAATCTAGGTGTTCTCTAACAAGGTGTAGTGTAATCTCTAGAAAATATAAAAAAACCTTTCACAACTTTATCTCTGAATGGTGAAAAATGTGAAAATCTGCATAATGCGGGCATTGCTAGATTGCAAAAACGAAGTCACTATTCACGGTGAATGGTTGCACAAGTAACACCTACCTAGATATTGACATAAGGTTGTCGACATTGATATTGAAAAGCTTCGGCGTACCTATACCTACATTAAGAACTGTTGAACTTATTATCTGTAGCTACAGTACCTACACGTAGGTATTAAATTTTTCCACCGAATTGAATTCACTCCTACTTTCGTAATTAACTACGAAATACGGTTGCTCTGATTATTTTTATTTTGTAATAGATTTACTTACCTACTTCAAAATGATAAAATCATTTAATAACACCTAAGTACCTATTTGATAATGTTAACTAGGTAGGTAGGTATTATTATTGATAACTTGAAAGAAAATAACAAACTAGCGTTGTTGCACACACAGTTTTAAAAGACTAAGCCTTTATCTATGTACCTATTTAAAATACAGTCCAACACGAACTAGTTCCTTACAAAAAAAAACCGGTCAAGAGCGTAGGTATGTGCTATTTAAAGACATTGTTTTATTTTTCCTGTAATCTTTACATAAACTTTTATCACATAGAATAATTTCATATTTTTCTCTATGCAAACTTCGGAGATAACGGTATTTTTTTTTACATTTTTCATCAAAATTCGAAAACTATGCAGCCTAAAAAAAGAAAAAAAATGTTTGAGAATTTGCAAACACCGCTCCTTCATATGATACCCCATATGTCCTAGCCTCACTTTGAATGTTTAATACACATTCATGTGGGAAAATGCAAACACAATGCAATTAGTTTCCACGTTTGCTACGGATCACAAATGTTTTTTAGTCCGTTTAGACTAAGTACGCAATTTAGATATTTAGTGGACCATATAAGCAATTATGAACATCGTCGATCGATATAATAAGCCACAGCAAGACGGAAAGTGAGCAAAAAGCAAACCGGTAACAGCAGCGTACTATACTATGTGTCAGCTGATGACGCGTTTCGACATATTGGAACCACAACAAACCACTTTCACTAGGGCTGTGACTCTTACAAGTGTATCGCATGGAGAGTATAAATAACGAAACAATGAAAATAAAGTTATTTATGCGCTTGATGTATTCAGTATTATCTAACTAGATATGCTGTAAGAATTTGATTTAATTATTTGACATGTTCATATTTTCCGAATGACTCTTTGTCAAATAGAGTTGGTACCTACACAGTTGTGTGCAAGTCTGCTTTCTTATAAACGCTTTCTTGCAGATAAAGCGAAGATTAAATCAAACATAATAATAAAGATGCAAAGTTAAAAGTGAAATTCTCAAACATTATGACGAGTGAATTTTTTGCCGTATCATTTTCCAAATTGTTGTCCGTTAGGTTAGGTTAGGTTATTGTCTCAAAAGAAAAAAAAACTTTTAAACGAAAAAAAAAATCGATATTTCTAGAATACTTATCTTTCTTATTTCCGCCTGCTAACCCTACAGGATGCAACGATTAACTGACCACTGATTGCTACGCGTGAAGTTCAGTATCGTATTTGTGTTCTATGCGTTTATTACCGATATCAAGATCTTTACTCGTTACAAACTTCCACTGAAATGACTTTGCACCTACCTACCTACTAAATATACTTATAACATCATCAGCCTATAATGTTCCCACTGCTGGGATACAGGCCTCCTCTTTGTGAGAGGGAGTGCCAGCCTACTTACCTAACTAACTAAAAATCGAAATGGATAAAAAGAGGTACTTATCCTAAAACATGACCATGTTACATTCTGGATCACACTATCACACTAATATTATACAGGCTAAAGTTTGTGATTGTGTGCGTATGTTTGTTACTTCTTCACGCTCAAACGGCCGGACCAATTTTGATAAAATTTGGTATGGAGGCAGCTGATACCCTGGATATACACATAGGCTACTTTTTATCCCGGTCTATGCGGGTGGAACCGCGTGGCGCAGCTAGTAGTGTCATAATAATAAACGCACTTTTCATTAACATGTCAGAATCAAGGAAACTGGTTCTAAAATAAAGTCAGTATTAATATTAAAAACTTGACTTATATAATTGTGCAAATAAATCGATACCACGTATTACATCAAGTCTTAATGAGACACAATAATTGATGCATTCAAATTCTGTACTTCTTAAACGACGATTCTTGAAGGAGAACTTTGAAAGGCTACCGAAGCTACCTGCGGGGCCTCCGATCTCCTGGTTCCCATGTTTGCAATTAGAATAACTAAATATTATATATTGAGAAATTGATTCTTACAAGAAATGAATAGCCCTAATTATTCTGAAACCTCTAAATCGGTTTAAACGATCTATTGTTAATGTCGAGAATTCTGTGGTCGAGATATGCGATCGAGCGCCCGACGCCGGCTTTTGCAAAATGGTTCCAAGGATACGTTGTTCACTTACAACATAATTGTACTAATTTATATAAATAGACATTGAACGAAAGAATAAACTTGTTTCAAGTTGTTATACTTATTTAATACAATACCTTACCTTACCTTTACGTGCCATGTAAAATATGTGCTAATACAATTTCCTCATTTATAAGACCCTGCTATGAAAGCAAGTGCCTATGAATAAGTTTTTAACAATCCTTGGTGTACTATTATGATATTCTCCCCCTGAGATAATCCGTTTTGTAATAGGGGACTTCTATGTGAAATATTTTTTGTATTCGGAATAGTACCTAAAGAGTACCTGTGATGTTTAACAAAAAACAAAACCGACTTCCAAAAAAACACTACAAAGTGAAAAATAACTTTAATTTCGGAAGTCGGTGTCTTTGGATCTGTTTTTTAGGTTTTTGCCCCCGACTTCCGAAATTAAAGTTATTTTTCACTTTCTAGTGTTTTTTTGGAAGTCGGTTTTGTTTTTTGTAAAAAAGTTTTTATTTTTCACTTTTTAGTTGGTCAGTTTGTAATTTATGTAAGTTACAATAACCCAATGTCAACTGCTCATCACGTTTTACAAAATATTGCTTTTCCCGATGCAGGGACGTTAATTGTTGAGGAGTTCTCCTAGTAAGAACCAGGAGAACTGGAGCTCATGGTGAAGTCGCCATCACCATTATGCATTTTGACGAGCATAAACCATATTAAAGTAATCGAATCGCAACCTGTGATATACTTATAATTGAGTATTTCCGATGGCCATCTGTGGTCTTCATCATCAGTTCCAGTTCACCAAATGGTACTTTCCGAGAGCAAATGCACGAGTTACTATAAAAAATACCGAAATCAATATAAGTGTGCCCCTAAAATTTGAGGGTTTCCCTCGATTTCCATGGGATCCCATCATCAGATCCTGACTTGATGATCATGGGACCACTTGGGAAGTATACCCTTTGGAACAAAAAAATAAAAATCCAAATCAGTCCAGCCATTTTCGAGTAATCGGGGAACATACATAAAAAAAAGGTTCCGACGAATTGAGAACCTCCTCCTTTTTGAAGTCGGTTAATAAACGAGTTATGCAGTCTGTGGCATACCTGCTCGAGCGGGCAGAATGATAGCACGCTTAACGGAGTGACATTGCAAATTGTGTTTCATTTGAGATAGTACCTAAAACCTAACCCAAATCAAGAACTAATTGAGAACCTCCTCCTTTTTGAAGTCGGTTAAAAAGAAGGAACTGACTGACTGACATATCAACGCACAGCCCAAACCGCTGGGTCTAAAGATTCCAAATTTGGCACGTAGGTTCCTTATGAGGTTTAAGGGTGCATTAATAAAGGATTTTTCAAAATTCAACCAAAAAGATTGAAACGGGGATCCAAAGTTTGTATGAAAAATCTTATTCCTTGAGTTAATGGACTTGAAACTTGACACGAATATTTATCTAAGTAAATTATGAAATTTGTCATTTTCAGTTTTCTTAAACTACTCCCTTTTTTTTTCTTTTTTTTTTGAGGGTGGGAAATCATCAAATAACTTCTCCCGCTCTGGGTGGAGCGGAAGGGCGTGTCAGACTTTTACTGACTAAAACCCACCCGTGTTCCTTCAGTTGCCTATTCCAGGGCCGCGGTATCGCGACCCCAGCGGCGTCGGCCCTATTGGACCCCATCATTTGCTGACATCTCCTTGAGGCGCGCGTGGAACACAACGCGCCGTCGACTCGGGCCCGCCGGACGGCGAGCTACCCGCTACTCACCATCCGCAGGCCCGCGCCTACGGTGGCCTACTCCCTAAGGAGGCGATTGGGGCGTGTCAAAGTTTGTATGGAGGAATTTTAACGCGCGGTTCGATTAACTCGAAACTCAGTATTTATACTTGAGACCAAAAATTAAGAATAACGTTTATCAGGATTTTTGAAAATCTACCCCTAAGGGGGTGAAAAGGGGTCGTAAATTTTACAGGGCAGGTTTTACTGCGGGGCTTGATTAACTCGAAAATTGGTGAATAATCTTTTAGTCAAGTTACGGAAATAACCCAAACGATTTTTTAAAATTCCAACCCTGTGGGTGTGAAAACGGGATGTAGTTTATAT
This sequence comes from Cosmia trapezina, assembly GCA_905163495.3. NCBI lineage: Eukaryota > Metazoa > Arthropoda > Insecta > Lepidoptera > Noctuidae > Cosmia > Cosmia trapezina. Next base: position 13,262,024 of record LR991030.1, read on the forward strand.
GAAAATTCTTATTAATTTGGTTAATTAACTTGGAACTTGGCATAAATACTTGCCTGCATGTAATAAAGTTTGTCATGAATAGTTTTTCCCCCAGAGGGAAGGTTAAAGAAGGGAGAGGGAGTGGTGAAAATGAGATGAGAGGGGAGGGGGAGGTTAGCGGGAAGGAAATGTGGTGAAGGGGTGAGAGGGAGAGGGCATGGGGAGGGTGAGGCAGGTGAGAGGGGGCGTTGAGGGGGATGATAGTGGAGGATGAAAGGGTTGGGAAGGGGAAGAGGGTGAGAGGGGATTGGAGGGTGAGGAGAAGGGGTGAGAGGGGGCGACCCTCTTTTATCTGTTTTATGGTCGGAACTGACACACACACTTTTTTTGTTTGTTTGAACGCGACAATCTCTGGAACTACCAGGCGGACTTTAATAATTATTTTTGCATTTCATAGCCCAATCCTTTAGGTAGGCTATAGGCATGTTTACTCATACTCACTCTAGGACTCTTAGGTGCCAAGCAAAAAGAAAAATGATCAGAAAGAACGCTAAGCAAAAACAAAATAATAGCGCGGGCAGGCAATGCGATGCGACGGGGTGGGTCGGGGGATAAGAAATTTCATGCGGATGAAGTCGCAGGCAGAAGCTATCTTCTCAATATATATAAAGAAAAGTCCTGACTGACTGACTAACTCATCAACGCCCAGCTCAGAGCCTTGGACCTATAAAGCTGAAATTTTGCACAGAAGTTCCCTTTATAATATAGACAAGGAATAAGGAAGGATTTTTCTTCCCGTGGGATATTTTCCAACATACACGCGGGCGAAGCCGCCGAAAAAGCTAGTTATTAAATTCCCCCGGTAGTTCCAGAGATTAGCGCGTTCAAAGAAACAAAAAGAAATGTGTGTCAGCTCCGAAGCACGACTGGAGTTTACTCCTGTTTTTTGTGCCGTTCCGAGTTTCTAACTTTCTATTTTTCAGTCGTTTCCGTCGGGCTGGGTTTCTTCAATGAATCAGTGCTATACAAAAAGCAACTTTAAGCTGTAAAGGCACTCGTCCCTCTCTTTTACCCTACCTCTCACTCCTTCTCTCCCTCTAACCCCTCTCACCGCCCCCTTCAAACCCCTCACTCACTCCATCCGCCTCTCCCTATCACCCTCACCCCCCTCATACCCTTCCCTTTCTTCAATGAATCAATGCTATACAAAAAGCAACTTTAAGGTGTAAAGGCACTCGTCGCCCCCTGCCACCCTTCCTCTCACCCTCTAACCCCCTCTCACCCTCCTCCTCTCCCTTAAACCCCCCTCCCCAAAAAAAAAGGCTAAAGTCTCAAGTCAATCTCTCTCCAATGAATCAGTGCTATACAAAAAGCAACTTTAAAGTGTTAAGGCACTCGTCACTTAAACCCTCTCCCTCTAACACACCTCTCACCCCTCTTATCTCACCGGTTTCCGCTCCCCCTCTACCCTCACCAATTCCTCTCATCCCCTTCTCCTCATTACATCCTTCTATCCCTCTCCCCCTCCCTCCACCATCCTCCCCTTATCCTTCCTCACCACCACTGCCCTCCCTCACCCCTCACCATACCCTCCCCTTCCCCCTCACCCTCTACCCTTCCTTCCGGGGTAGTTTTGAGAAACTATTAATGACAAACTTTATTACTTGCTCAGTGCCAAGTTTCAAGTTAATTAATTAAATGTATCCATTTGGTTAAATTTTCATTTATGAACTACATTCCCTGTCAGTCCGGGCGGCCCGGCCGCCGCATGATTACTTACCGCATCGAGTTACTGGAAAATACCACATTCTACGAAAAGTAGACATAAAATAGGTAGGGAAAAATTTGGTCTGCCAGGGCTCAGCTTGGAGGATCCGTGACAGTGAGAAGTTATGCTACCCACTTTGGACCATCGATTTACCTCATGTGGTTACTGAACAAAACCTTTTCGTTGGTTTTAGTGTCTATTAATAGAGTCTAAAAAACTATGTCAGCCGATCGAGGTGTTGGAGGGTTTCACAGTCCAACCATTTTTATGGCCACATCGGGTGGTCTATTTTACCTCATCGAGTTACAGGTTGAAACCAAGTTCTCCTAGTAGCTAAAATAATGCACATTAAAAATTTATTGGTCTGCCAGTTCGCAACCTAGCACTTTTTGCAGTCCAACCAAATTTATATGTATTTTGGTTGGATTGCAAAACCATGCAATCCTTTATATTCAATGGGACAAGATAAAGCACTTTTACTCAAAGGTCTATCAGATTACTTATGTTAATACCTAATCAACTAACAATTATCTTTGACATAAATTATATAAAATGACGACCACTGCTGCCTACATGTTATTAACCATTTCAATACCTGGATTGGTACAAATGGCACAATCAGATGGCCTGCAAGATCAGCCAACCTCACCTCTTTAGATTTTTTAATGGGGATATGTTAAAAATCAAATTTACCAAAAATCCTATGCAATTAGAAACAAGTTAAGGACTCAAGTTCACACAACGATTTTCAATATTCATTACAACTCGCATTAAAAGTTACTGGAAATGAATTCCTTAAAAGAATTTTGTGTATTCAACAAAATGGAGCTCATTTGATAAGATTTGATCCGTATGATTGACCATATCGATTGATGCCATAAAAGCCGCTGATGCTCTTTTTTTGGATTTTAGCCGGTTCGATTCCCGAGTATGGCAAGCAAATTTTTAAAAATCTTTGACCGCAGATTTGTTTCATTTAGGTTTTGTATATTTTAGATAGATAAGATATGGTTTTATTTTTAATACAGAAAGAGAGTCACAAATTAAATACATAATGTGTTATTTATACCAAAGTACAAATTTTTGCATGCCAAATGGTAGCATATACCTGGAACACCCACACACATACATTTCTTTGTAACATCTCACCTATACATCTACACTCTATACAAATAAACCTTATAAACTACTTAATTTTCTTTAGTCGATCGACCTCGTACGGTACCTAATTCTTTTATTAGCATATAGTGGAGTTTCACTTGCATATTAAAAAAAGATAAGGCCTTAGTATTTTTCTATGTGACAGTTAGATAGTTTCAACCTTATTGAAGTTTAAATTAAATTTTAATGGAAATTGGTGTCAAGCGATAAAGCAATATGGTGGAATTAAAAAAAACCGTTTGGAATATTTCCGTAACTTGACTGAAAGATTACTTACACCAATTTTCGAGTTAATCAAGCCCCGCAGTGAAACCTGCCCTGTAAAATTGACTAACCCTCTTTACCTCCGTAGGGGTAGATTTTCAATAAATCCTGATACACGTTATTCTTAATTTTTGGTCTCAAGTATAAATACTGAATTTCGAGTTAATCGGACCGCGCGAGTTGAGTTTGAGTTTGAATTTGACTTAGATAAATATTCATGCCAAGTTTCAAGTCTATTAACTCAAGGAATAAGATTTTTCACACAAACTTTGGATCCCCGTTTCAACACTTTAGAGGGTGAATTTTGAAAAAACCCTTTCTTAATGCACCTCTAAACCTCATAAGGAACCTAAGTGCCAAATTGGGAACCTCTAGACCCAGCGGTTTGGGCTGTGCGTTGATATGTCTGTCAGTCAGTCACTCAGTCAGTTTCTTCTTTTATATATTTAGATTGAATCTCGTACTTATATGTACGAAATTTAATACAGAAAAGTGGGTCAGCGCCAATCACAATAAAAACTTGGTTTTTTCTAAAGTATTATCTCGAAATTTAAACATAAACACTTTTTGTGTTACCTACATAAAACTTATAATTTCAACACTATTTGTAAAGTTTTATTTATCTCCCTACTCAAGTTTCGTAGTTAAAATAAACACTTTACTAAAGAATGGAAAGTACTTCGAGCGAATTTAACAATGTTTCTTTGGTTTGTTAGGTCTACTTTCCAAGCAATATTATTTCATTGATGTTTGCCAAGGTGCAATAAAGTGCCAAGGAGCACAAAGTTTGCCAAGGTGCAAAAAAGTGCCAAGGAGCACAAAGTATTCCAAGGTGAATAAAGATGCCAAGGTTCATTAAGGTATAATTTTGCCAAGGTGCAATAAAGTGCCAAGGAGCAAAAAGTTTGCCAAGGTGCAATAAAGTGCCTAGGACCACAAAGTTTGCCAAGGTGCAATAAAATGCCAAGGAGCGCAAAGTTTGCCAAGGTGCAATAAAGTGCCAAGGAGCACAAAGATTGCCAAGGTGCAATAAAGTGCCAAGGAGCAAAAGATTGCTAATGTGCGATTCAGGTGCCAAGGAGCACAAAGTATTCCAACTTTTTGACACTTAATTTTGAAAGTTTTATTTAACATTAAATATCACTTAACCTAATGTAATATAATGTTATTGGCATAGCATATCTATTTCTGCCTTAATATGGATTAATAACACTCATTCTATTATTGACCATTTTACGCCACATATAGCTAAGAATATAAAATAATACAAAATAATAATAGAACAGAATGACACTAAGTGAACATGCTATTATCTTATGAGCTAAACCTACATGTTCAAAGTTATTCTATCTAAGTTATTGGATAATTTGGTTACATTTAATATTTACATTTAATCACACTACTTGTTGGTTATTAACGCTCAACAATGCAAAACGAATTACCAAAAATAATAAACATATAGTTAGTATAGATATAGTTAGATATAGTTAGTAGATATAGTTGAATTATCTTTTGAACATAGCTTTGAAATTTCTTGTGTTGAGCTAGATTTAGCATGTGCCATGTGCGTTAACAGATCCCCAAATTATCTAAAATACTCTGAAAATACTCTGTATTTGAATCCAGTGGCGTAACTATTTTATAATACTTATTTATAATACACTTTGCTTGTAAGGGTTTTATAATAAATAACTACGTGAAGTAGGTAGGGAACATTATAATTGTAACTAGCTTCTGCCTGCGACTTCGTCTGCGTGAAATTTCTTGACCCACCCCGTCGTCCGACTCACCCCGTCGCCTATCCACGATATTACTAGTTTGCGCCTAGCGCCCATTCTGATAATTTTGTCTTTTTGCTCGGTTCCTAAGTTTTTGTTTAGTTTAAAAACTTCTATTCAACGATTAGGAACTTATAATCTAGTTTAGTTATTGACAATATTTTACATTTTTATTAATCAACAGTAAGTATTACTTAATTATTTCAAGTCTTAATATCTTTTATGAAAATGAATGCTGTAAAATTTAAAAACTTTCATAAAAAACAAGTAAAATTTCATTTACTTCTTTAATTGCCCGGGCCATCATATCTTCATCCCATTACGGCTGGGTAGTCTTCCTTTTATAATTGCTAACCATCTAAACAAAATAATTAGGCCATTATCTATCGAATCATAATAATTTTACAAAGGGCAAAGCGGTCATTTGGCCGCTTTGCCTGAGCCGCTTTGCCTTTTTCGCCCATTTTGTTTTAATAATGAACTGCTCTCACATTATTTATTATATTTCAGAGAAAATAGAACTCAAACAAAGCCAAATAGATAAGTAACAATACACGTTCAATAAAAAAAAATATAAAAATATAAAGAGGTTTAACCAAAGCAGATTGTACTTACCTTGCATTTTTTTAACAAAACACGCAAATAAATATATTTTGTCACTGCAGCCACGCGCTCGGTCTCCCTGCTACCGAATGATAGACCCGCGGGGCGGGAGATTGGTTATGCGAAAAGTTGGTGTTAACGATAATTTATGGAAATGTAAATGTGTTGATAGAATACTAAGTATAATACTGTTTCCATGGAGTTTCTTGTCCATTCTTCTCCATGAAGCCATGAAGACCTAGTTTTGTGAAGGGACGACTAGCTTTCTGATTAATTACTGACAAGCCTTAACTACTCCCAGAGATTACCTTTTACAAACGTAGAGAAAATTTTAAAGATTATTGTATTTGAGAACTGTATATATTATTGTAATGTATCTCGTTAGTAATCCTTAAATAAATAAATTTTAACTCTTTATCATAGAAGTTTAGATGAAACTACATGGAATTCTATTAGAGCAACTACATTGCGGAAACCATCAAATCTACGATTGCTAGACTGAACAGCACAAAGATTGTTATATTTATTGATCTTCACAATCTCCAACGATTTATTTCCCGAATTAAATTTGTACATTTAACGGACCACGCACAATAAAGGGTTCCGTAGTTGGGATGAATATTTATCCCAAGAACAAACTTAACATTGTAGTTGAAAAACATGTTCTCCCAGACATTCCAACTGTAAATGGAAGTTTGTACTCACAATATTGAGAGATTTACCATGTTATTTTAAGACTATAGACTTATTATAGGTTTTCCTGTAATCTACAGGTAAAGAACTATTTTCTGTATTTTTTTCAAAATTTTAGGCTCAGAAGTTTCGGAGATAAGGGGGAATGGTCAATTTTCGTCTATTTTCTTGAATAACTTTAAAAATATATTTGAAACCCTCCTAGTAAGCCCTTTCATTTGATATGTCACACAGTAGTTTGCAAGACTTTTTTTTTCTTATTTGCCCCCAAAAGTGACCCCCATATTAAAAATTCAATTATACTATATTCTTTACCCGTGTTTGGGTCACAGAAGTTCATGTGTACCAAATTTCAACTTAATCGGTCCATTAGATTCGGAGCAAATTGGCTGTGACAGACGGACATACAGACACACGAGTGATCCCATAAGGGTTCCGTTTTTTCCTTTTGAGTTACGGAACCCTAAAAAACATTCACCTCCGAATAAAGAGTACCGTCTCCGGCGCGAGACGGTGTGAATAGAGGCATTGAACCAATTTGGACTATAGGTATAAGTTATCTGTGGCAATTTTTATTCCCGCACACGTGTTAGAAAATGAAAAATCGCACGCGTGCGAAATACATTGCATTATGAACCTAATCGTAGTGCGATATGGACCAGTTTTCGAGGAAGTGTATTGAAAAAATATATATGATAAGTATTTTTAGCTTTATCACATTAATAAAAAAATACTTAGTTATAACGCATTAAACTACGTATAGTAAAATCTAACAAGGAGTGACGCCACAGGAGTCATGCCACATTTTAACGCAATGTATCGCCGTAATCTTTTGATTAGGTACGCAAAAAAAGAAAAAAAAAAGTGTCCAATATTTTTTAATAATCTTCATGACGGACAACAAAATGTTTACTCATCATCCTTATTGAAATGGACCATGGTTTGCTATCTCATAAGATCACCACAACGAGCATTCATGTTCTTATCTGTAATCCTAAGCAAATCGGTAATCTATTCACCTTAGTACAAAAATATGCGAATAGGCAAATTTTGGTCTAAACCCTTACAGATAAATTATATCGGATGCTGAATCCATACAGATTTTAGACATGGTGACAAAACATTTTTTTGCAGAGTTCGCGGAGTATTTGTGACGAAAAGGGCGTGGATTAAGTTATTGGATCACTTGTCACATGCACTTTTGCAATCCTTAAAGCCGATGGATTGCTACATGACGCATGGCCTCCAGCGTTATTACACACCTCGAGTACGGTGTAGCTGTATGCCTTTATAAGTGGCTTCCGAAAGGGGAGAATATCAGAATACCTTACGCGAGTCTACGTGTGAAAATAAGCACGATACGCAACTACGCGTCGAAGAACCTTCATGCATTTATGTTTTTGTGGAATATGTCATTCACGCGTTCATCAAGTCATTAGTGTATGAATTAGTTACCACAAATTATGACAAAATTAATTTTATCTCGAATAAAGTTCGGAACTTCTCTAGGTTTTCGGATCTGTCTCACGAAAAAGAATAGCTTTTACCTTTGGTCTGGAGGACCTAGAAAGGGTGTTCTAAGTAACAAAATATATTTAGGGCTCACAAAAAGTAAGTCAGTCACAGATTTTGTTTTGAAAACCCTACATAGGATATGATCCATGCATTATGATTATGATACATTGGTTATATTATAATGCATGGATATGTAAACAATGGCATGTGGTATTATCAGCGTACAGCGAGTATATTGTGGACTATTTTATATAATACCAGCTGCGCCCCGCGGTTTCACCCGAGTAGACCGGGATGAAATGTAGCCTAAGCTATCTACATACCAAAATTTGATCCAAATCGGTCCAGTCGTTTGAGCGTAAAGAAGTAACAAACACACACACACACTCACAAACTTTCGCCTCTATAATATTAGTGTGATTCCCATTGCCGGACACAGGCCTCCTCTCGGAGAGAGGCAGCGGGCCATAATCCACCACGCGGGTCTAGTGCGGGTGTGTAGATGTCACAGGTCTTCGAATTTTTGGTTCTGGGACATTCTATTAGTCCATACTATTTAGGTAACACTGCATTTGGAGGCCCTGGTAGGCTTGCAATATGAAGGTTTTCACAACTTAGAAAGAAAAAAAAGGCCGGTTTTTTTTCAAAACATTGGGAAAATCATCTACAACACCAACTGCATTGGTAGAGTAGCTGCAATCACAAATCAAAGAAATCGATTTGCAATAGCAGCAAAACCGGCGATCCTATGATCATTATCTTGCAGATTTCGCTTCCCACACAGAACAGTGATTTGTGTATGCAATTGGCATTCAAAATCAGATATTTTGATAGCGCCTTACTAAAAGTAGGACGCAATAAAACAACTTATATCCCACATAGAACAGCAAAAGTTAACAGTGTGAACCACTCGGTTTTCTAGTATCATTCGAACTCACGTAGGTTATGTTAGTTATGTTACACCCATATTCTAAGTCAAATCCTCATGATTTCCTCGACTCGACTCAACCTCACGTATGTAGTTTGATTTTCATAGTTGCAATTTTTACTCCTAAATTCAAACAGTTTCCTCAGTTGAGGTGAGTTTGAGTTGAGGAACCAACTGTCAATAAGAAGGTATTGAAGAAGAATAACTGCGTATTTCTCCAAACAATGACGTTTTCGTGCCGTATCACTTCGATTCACACTCATTCGAGGCACTTCATCATTTCACACCGGTATTCACGACTGTGAATACCGGTTTTGAGGATCTTTCGAGGCACGCCTTAAAGTCGCCTCGACCGAGTTGTGAGTCGAGGATCTTTCGAGGGTACGACTTAGAATATGGGTGTTTGAGCCAATAGAGCACACTTTTTTGGATTAACTCGCAAAAACTCGATACACATCATGACACAGAACCTATTCACACCGATTGTAATATTTGCCCACTTACCTCAGAACAATAGCAGGCATGTATGGGAACTTGCATATTGTAAATATTTTGACACATAGGCACGAGTATACATAGGTAACTATTGTTTTACCTACACTATGATAATACGCCTTATTGTCATTCCTAGAATGTAGGTACCTAATCTAGGTACTCAAAGTTAGCGTCAATGTTTACGATACTTGGATCCACATTTGTTTCTAACGATAATGTGGAGCTAAAATCGGCTCAACTCGCAAAATTGACATGATCGACTGTTGCTCGTATCGTGTACTGGTTTCATCAGACCAAAACCGAATTTTAAGGAAAATTTTGTACATAGACAACCACCTATTACTACATACTTAGATTACATACATTTTTATACCGGGGAAACTATTTTACTGCACTTATTCAACATAACAGCAGAGAGAGTGAGGTAACAAAAACCACTTGCTATCCTGTTGCCAAGCCAGTAGCAAACTTCATAATAATAAATGATAGAAGCTAAATAACAGTAGGTAATTAATTAGTCATTCATAAAATACATAATACCTGAATTTACGTAAATCACCACGAAATAAATACGGTCAGCAACGAAAATCTTTTAACTCTGTTACATTACGTTTAGGTACATTTCTCATGAATTGATATAAAATTATTATTAGTTACACTCTTTTGAGCTTATATGTAATTGGTAGAGTTAAGAGCTTGTGTAATTTCAATTTTATATCAACTGCCATTTTTTTAAAATAATGAACGTTTAATTAAAGACTTTTGTTGGAGACCTTTACCTATTATGTGCGTAAATCCTAATCCTAACTAATGTTATAAATGTGAAAGTGAGTTTGTTTGTTTGCCTGTTACGCTTTCACGCTAAAACGACTTTACGGGTTTGCATGAAATTTGGCACATTTATAGACCATAACCTGGATTAGGACATAGGATACTTCTAATCCCGGTAGGTAGTACTTTCCCGTGGGATAATTTCCGACCACCACGCGGGCAAAAGCTAATTAAAAAATTGTTCAAGGCACAAGATAGCTGGACAGCTACAACAACTTCCTTCGGTTGTTAGACGTCCACTCATTGTCTCACAGTTTGTAAACATATAACGGCCAATTTATCACACAATGAACTATTGTTTACCTCAGATTATTAGGTATTGCCTAAACGCAATTACGATATTTACCTATTGTATTGTACGTAGCTAAGCTATAAGGCATCCGCTAAGTTAGCAAAGATTTTTCTGATATGGATTTCGATGATTATAATATGCATGAGTTTTCATTGTAATTTGTGCTTATTAATACGAGTGGACAGTTTGTAGCAAATGTTTGGGGTTTATGTAAAGACGAAACAAACATCTCGGCTAAACTAATAAAAATGTAGAGTCGGTACTGATGGTGATGACTGACATAATTTAATACGAAACTCTATTATTATTAATTATGACGGAGGTTATGCTTTCTGTAATCTTTTTACAAATAGGTAGGTACCTACTTGCTAAACATTTATAAGATCGATAATTTTATGGGAAAACAAATCCGAATTATTAGGTAGGCAGAGGCACCATCGCGAACATTTTCGGTGAACCACTTTTCGACCTTATTACCTTAACAATAAGGTCGAAAAGTGGTTCACCGCAAAGTCCACGGTGCCGTTTCCTACCTATAAATGGTGTATCAGAAAGGTGTGGTCAAATTAAAGGGTGTGGTGCAGAACATCAATCTGAACAACTTTCTCAATGGGACCAACATCGTAATCGAGAAAAAAATATCAGCTGTCCTACCACCTACAAAAATTCAATATCTACTCGACCCAAATGTAAGTACGGTGCAGATGATTATTTTTTCCGATTATGATGTTGGTCGCATGGAGAAAGTTGTTCAATTTGATGGTCTGTATCACACCCTTAAATTTGGTCACACCTTTCTGATACACCCTGTATAAACAACACCTCTACTCTAAGCTTATAGCTTAACACAAAAACATTAGTTAATTATATAATGATTCAATGATTACCTATTTAACACATAGGTATTAAAAATTAAAATACCGCGTGTTATAATAGTTTTTCACAGGTTCACCGACATAAATAATTACCTATTTGAACAATATTTAAACTGTAATTGTTTTTGTGCAAAAAACGTTAACAATTGCTAAATCCAATTGCCGTTTTTGCTGTAATACATACGCAATTTACTGTAATAACTTTATTATTTTATGAACAAATCACTGCATGAAACATTCTATGATAGTATGAAATAGCACTGCACTGTGTACCTGTATAGTGTATAGCGGAGCGCCGGTAGCGGGACGCGTGCGATCGGTCGCAGCACGTGTTCAATCACAAATTCGCGAGCTACGCAGGGAGGCGAAGCGTGTCACGGTGCGCTGCCTACGACCTATACTGGAACAGAACCTTCGCACTCGCGCCGATTTTACTCGCCCCCCTACACAACATAACACCTTAAAAGTAAAAGTGGTCGATCCCGAAGGCGTGGCAGCCGGCCAGCCAGCAGCCGTGACTCGGCATTGCCCACACCATTATTTTATTATCAAGGTGCGTGATTGGCAATCGTGATAGCTGCTATCACGCTTGCCAATCACGCATTTTAATCAGGAAATGTCAAGATCATATTTTTGGCAGCCTAAGCTGTGGCCTAACAAAATCTAGACTTACACAAGTAATTTGCAGCCGGCCTTGCTTGCTTTTAAATTTTAATTATGTAGGCTAACATGTCCATTGTCTATGCTGTAATAATAATGGCTTATTATTTTAAGACATTTCATGGACTACCTGACAGCTAACCATTTTATTTTTCTTGTACTCGCACTGGTTTATTAGGTACTAAGTACTAATATTTTATAATAAGATATAAGACAAGATAAGATATTTATTTTATTTCAAAAAGTCAAATACAATTTATTTATTTATTTAAACTTTTCGCACTAGGAGCTGTACAAAGGCGGACTTAATGCCTTAGGCATTCTCTACCAGTCAACCAAGGGTGGTAAAGAGATTTATGGCAGGTGCTCAGTTTGAGAGGAATAAATAGAACAAACACTAAAAATATATCTTAATTAATTATAAATAGACTATGTATACAAGCACATAAATATGTTATAAACTAATAATACTTACACATACATACCTACTTACTATAAAATATACCTATACTATATATATAGGTATACAATACATATTATATACAAATTCAAGAGAGAGAAGTGTTGAAATAACTCTACTTACACCATTTGTTAAGAAAATAACTCTGCAATTTTCGCATAAATGCATACCGACTGGTGGCCGTCCTGATATCAAGAGGAAGCGCATTACAAAGAAGTCACAATTCGTAAATAAAATACAATAGGTACATTATTGTTCTCATATAGTGACAGTACACTTACCCTCTTACAAATAAAACACGGAATAAAGTTATATCAGGGATAACAAAGGAATAACCATACATTTTCATAGGTTTAAATTTGGTATAACTTTATTCTGTGTTTATTTGTAAGAGGGTTAGTATATAAGTTAAATAAAACTTAAAATTGTATTGCGCTAACGAATATAGCAAGAACCATGAAATAAAATCCTCCTTCATCCATTTCTATTGTATCGTTTTGGATTCGAGTTGAGAAGTTAAGTAGAAGTTAAGTAGAGATGTTGAGTGGTATTAATAAGTCATAATCAGTGTATTAGGTAATAGGTTGGTACTAATTACTATAGTATCGTCTTCAACTTTGGTATAAAGTAGGTATATCCTTCTTAATTTAAAAATTCTTTATCAGCCTCCTCGCTAAACTGAACACTAAAATTAGGCAACAATAGGGCAATTAAACTATCGATAATGATGGAAGATAATAAAACAAGTAATTATTACGGCGCACGCGCAGGGTTCGCAGTACCTACGTACTTACCTAAACAGATACATGGGTATTAAGTTAATGCCGCAACTGTGTGGTAGCTCTACGAACATAGCTGGTTCCCAGGCAGCGCACAATTGCCGCTTTTTGTCCTCGATCGATATAATGCCACGGTATTGGAAACTGTGAGAGCAACAGGAAACATGAGCCCAGCCCTATGTGTCGGAAGAGTTAGCTCATGTTCCTGCAAAAACAATTAGAGCGAAACGGAATTCGGGTCCTATCGATTTACATTTTATCTTGGTTTCGTAACTCTATCTAACCGTGTTGAAAAAAACCGGTCAAGTGCGAGTCGGACTCGCGCACGAAGGGTTCCGTACCATATTATATGTTGATTAAATACAGTATTCATGGTACCTACATGGTATAAAGAAGTTTCAAATTCCTAATTTGTTGAATTGTTGCGCTAGAGCTCGTACAAAAATGGTCTAAAATTTACAACTTTTGCGGCCCCCTATTTCTTAATTTTAAAAGATAAAAAAAAATATGTTTGTACTCTACTCAATGCGTTCTAGACGACGACACCCCATATGCTAGATTATTTTTTATTTTTTTTTTTCAAAATGAAAAGTTTATTGTATGGGGACCAACCCCTTAAATTTTTAACTTTGCTTTATTTTTATTATTTGTTGTTATAGCCGTAATAGACAGCGGAGGCTTAGTAAGTTTGTACTGGACTGTACGTGGTTGTCTAATTTCATGGATTTTAATTTTCTTGCGCGGAACCTCAATTATTTTTCTAAAATAAAAATAGCCTAAGTTACTCCTTAAAACATCAGCTATATGCCGTCAAAATCGGAGAAAATTCGTTTGGTAAGTTTCCTAACTTGACTCAAAGTACCATTTTTTTAATCGGACTGCGCTTTAAAATTCTTCTATACAAACTTTAACATCCCTAAACCTCATTTGAGGCGTAGTTTTGAAAAACTAATAATGACAAACATTATTACTTACTTATGCAAGTATTTGTGCTAAGTTTCAAGTTCATTAACCAAATTAATAAGATTTTTCATATAAACTGTATCTCTGTTTTCACGAACACAGATAAAAAATTTCAAAAATCGTCTGGTATGTTTCCATAAATTGACTCAAACATTATTTACACCAATTTTAGAGTTAATCAAGCCCCCAATAAAATCCTCCGCTATAAAATTAACTTTTCACCCCTTAGGGGTAGATTTTTGGAAAACCCTGATACACGTTAGTCTTAATTTTTGGTCTCAAGTATAAAAACTGAGTTTTGAGTTAATCAGACCGCGAGTTAAAGTTCCTCCATACAAACTTTGACACCCCCAATCCCTCCTTAGGGGGTAGTTTAGGAAAACTAAAAATGATAAACTTTATAATTTACTTAGATGAATATTCGTGCTAAGTTTCAAGTCTATTAACTCAAGGGATAGGATTTTTCATACAAACTTTCATCCCCTATTTTACCCCCTTAGGGATGGAATTTCCAAAAATCCTTCCTTATTGGATGTTTACATTATATAAGGTATCTATGTGCAAAATTTCAAATCACTAAGTCCATTGGTTTGGGCTGTGCGTTGATATATTAGTCAGTGACTCAGTCAGGACTTTGTTTTTTTTATATATATAGATTTACCATGTTATTTTAAGACCACAGACTTCTTATAGGTTTTCCTGTAATCTACAGGTATAGAACTATTTTCTGTATTTGTTTCAAAATTTTAGGCTCAGTAGTTTCGGAGAAAAGGGGGGGGGGAATGGTCAATTTTCGTCAATTTTCTTAAATAACTTTAAAACAACATATTTTAAAATTATAAAAAAAATATATTTAAGACCCTCATAGTAAGCCCTTTCATTTGATATGTCACACGGTACAGTTTACAAAACTTTTTTTTTTAATTTTCTTATTTTTCCATTAAAAGTGACTCTCATATTCAAAATTTATATATTTACTTTAGCTGTACGTGTTTGGGTCACAGAAATCCATATGTGTACCAAATTTTAACTTAATCGGTCCATTAGATTCGGAGCAAATTGGCTGTGACAGACGGACAGACAGACACACGAGTGATCCTATAAGGGTTCCGTTTTTTCCTTTTGAGGTACGGAACCCTAAAAACATGTAAGTATCATGTGTTGGCAATAAGTAATATGAATTAGGTAAGTCAAACAAAATATAAAATGACTAATTATAAAACAATTCAAAAAATGTACAATCTACGTTTCTCCGAAGTGAAACTTTCTACGTTAGCAATTTAATTCAATGTGCGAAGTAGGTACTCCACCGAATAATTTATTTGCATCACTTAGTGACAATTTGGAACTGCGCTACATTTTTGATCTGTAACAAAATGGTGCTCAATGTTTTAAAAGTTTTTGTATTGATTTTGTGGAAAATAGTCATGTTGGATGGTCACTTGAAGAATTTAGCTTGGAATGGAGGGCCCTTGCACTTGCAATGTGAATATGGTGCGGAGTTGTGGATGAGTAGTGCATACGTGAAAGAAAACGTGATCGCTGTGAAGACATTACCATATAAAGATGATATTTACGTCATCACGCCAAGGTACGAATACGAAGGGTCAATTACTTAACCTCCTTCTTGTAGGTCAGCCGGATAGCAGGCACTTCAGGAGCAGTCGACTGCTGTGCACTGCGCAATACAAAAAAATATTTAAAACACAATTCTAATAAGTACTTAAATACTTGTGAAAAGTGCCTAAAAGTACATAATTATAATACTATGCGCCTACCATCTTTCTGACTATATTTTAGCCTAGGAATACAGAATAACCTTGAAAGAACCACTTTCTCTACGGACGACCTCAAACATACCTATTTCTTAGTAAAATAAGCACAATAACTACTTTAGACTAAAACAATATGTGTAGGTGGTAACCTAGTACTTACATAAACCGGTTATTTGCCTGATAGCCACTTGAAATTATATTCCAAAGACTTATGTCATTGTAACATTTTATTTATTAGATAAACCAGCTGCCAAATATATTGCATGTTTTTTTTTATTCTGTTCTAATTCAATGTCACAATAATTTAATGTGTTTGATACAATTGTAGTTCTCCTTACACACAGAATGAAGCACGGTGTTCTGGCGACACTTTGGTTAATCATTCGCGATAAAAATGGTGTGGAACTTCAGCCCTTCCCAGAGCTACGAGACCACAAACTTTCTGACTGTAACGCCATACAAAATGCTGTTGACTTCTATCTGGATCATCTTGTAAGTATTATTAATAGGTAAAGACTGCTTAAATGGAGGCCCCAGCCTTTAAGAGCTGAATAATAAGGAGGTCAATTTTCAGCAGCTCATACTCAGTTCACCTATGACGAAAGCCACAATGCAACAAAATATAAATCAAATATTCAATTTTCTTATCAAGAGAAGACGGATGTGAGGCCTCGTTTTTGCTTTGCTCGGGAAACCGCGTAGCACGTCGTCCCGTGCTAGGGCTTAGGACGGAAACTATGCATTTTAACTAAACTCGACGGCCTAACCACGATATTAGCAGTAATTATTTAAATCTACATCCGATTGGCATTTAATAAATCCGATTATTATAAAATATGCGATCGCATTTCCCGTCACACAATAGCCTAAGTAGGTAGGTGCATACTCATAATAAAATCACTCTATCTAACTAGACATTTCCACTATGATCCCTGACATGTCACAGTAAACTTTAACTCTGAAACGTGGAAACGCTTTGTATTATTGGTTTCCATAATCAATTCAACTATTGTTAAGCAATAGAAGTAAAGGTATGTGTTTGATCCAACAATGAGAACGGCTAGTGCGGGCGCGGGGTCGACCTCATGTGCACAAATCGCTCCCAAACATATTTTGCACGTAAGGTTTAAATTGCTTCATTGAACACTAATTAATCACTCTGTTTCGTTTTTTTGCTAGCAATTTTTACGTAAGGTCATTTATTAGATACACACATGAGTACGCTTCTGGCTATTTTGCATATTTAATCGGAGGCAGCCAATATTATTTTGACACAGTTTCAGCCTTCATAATGTAAGTTTGATAAGTCACTGCAGCAACACAGTAATACGTTGCGAGTAAGTATGCGCGTAGCACAGGCCACGTTACATAGCACAAGTCACGACGTAATACATGCGACGTAGCACTGGCCGCGTAGCACAGGCCGCGTAGCAGATGCCGCGTAGCACAGGCCGCGTAGCACTGGCCGCGTAGCACAGCCCGAGTAGCACTTGCCGCGTAGCACAGGCCGCGTAGCACTGGCCGCGTAGCACAGCCCGAGTAGCACTCGCCGCGTAGCACTGGCCGCATAGCACTGGCCGCGTTGCACAGGCCGCGTAGGCTGCGTAGCATAGGCCGCGTAGCCCAGGCCTCGTAGCACAGGCCATGTAGCACTGACCGCAGATTCGCTGGAAATTTGTTGCATACGGACATTCTGCAGTTGTACCTAGCCTACGTTTGGCCCAGCTTTAAGGAACGAAGTCAAGGGAAAGAGCAGCTACCTTCGCTTGTGCGCTAACGCTAACAACATTAAATTGCGCAATTTGTTATTCCATATTTCCCAAGCGTAATGAATTGGTGATTACCTACAGTTGGTGGTACACATTTAGTACTTTGGTACGTTTTAAAAAACCGGCCAAGTGCGTGTTGGACCACGCACAATGAAGGGTCCCGTAGTTGAAAAGAATTTATCCCAAAATAAACTTAACACTGTAGTTGAAAAACATGTTCTCCCATACTTTGATATACATCACGGTGAAATCTCAAAAATATTTTTTTATGTGATTAAACTACAAATTAAAAAAATTCGGACATTTTCCTTTACTTGTGCTGTGAGACCTTGCTTCTTGCCAAATTTCATGATTCTAGGTTATTTGCGAGTATCAAAACATATCGCGTAAATGGCTGTATTTAGGGTCCCGTACGAAAATGGTAAAAAAGGAACCCTTATGGTGTTACTCAGTCTGTGTCTGTCTGTACTGTCTGTCTGTCACAGCTGGATATCTCAAGCTAATCACTAATGCTATCAACTTGAAATCTGGAATAGTTTTAGATGACGTTTGCCCAACTATTTTGCAAATAGGAAATGAACAAACATACATAATTATGTTTTTTTTTGCAACAGGGACTGAAAGGGGTCTTAAAAATTCGAAGTGGGGTTACTAGGGCATGTGGGGTATCAATATAGAGCGCTGTTTGCACATTCTCAAACATTTTTTTTCTTTTTTTAGGCCGCATAGTTTTCGACTTTTGATGAAAAATGTTAAAAAAATACAGTTCCCCCACCCCCCCCCCCCCCTTTTTTATCCGAAGTTTGCATAGAAAAAGATCTGAAATTATTCTATGCGATAGAAGTTTATGTATAGATTACAGGAAAAATAAAACGAGTCTCTAAATAGCACAGTTTTTCAGAAGTTATCAACAAAAATTACATTTAAATGATGGTACGGAACCCTCGGTGCGCGAGTCCGACTCGCTGTTGACCGGCTTTTTTTTTGTGTTGACTTAGAAGCTTATTTTTCTTCAGAGCTCCAAGGGACCATAGACTTACGTATTTTATATTAATTTCAACTTGACACCTCCACGCGTTTCTTATAAAAAGGGTCTTGCCCTCTTCACAAACTGAATCACGACAGACAGACGGACAACGAACTGAAACTATAAACATACTTATACGTTAGTACTATTATTTATTCTGTGCTATAAGGGTTCCGTAGACCGTACCCAAATGGTAAAACGGAACCCTATTACTAAGACTCCGCTGTCCGTCTGTCTGTCCGTCTGTCACCAGGCTGTATCTCATGATCCGTGATAGGTATACAGTTGAAATTTCCACAGATGATGTAGTATTTCTGTTGCCGCTATAACAACAAATACTAAAAAACAGAATAAAATAAATATTTAAGGGAGCTCACATACCAACAACAAACGTGATTTTGTTGCTCGTTTTTGCTCAATATTGATAACGGCAAAAGGTAGACGCTTGATATATTCACAGAATATTTAGTTTAAATATTCACTTTAAAATTATATAATTAAATTAAAATAAAACAAATATTTAAGGTGGGCTCCCATACAAAAAACGTGATTTTTGTGGCGTTTTTATAGATAATGGTACGAAACCCTTCGTGCGCGAGTCCGACTCGCACTTGGCAGGTTTTTTCCTTTTTTGGTACGGAACCCTAAAAAACCTCTAGGCCTACATTTTAAAATGCTTTTTTCCACAGGGAAAGCTGTGGATATTGGACACCGGCGTAATCGATACGCTAACAAATCCAAGATGCACGTGCCCACCTAAAGTAGTTGTCATCAACTTACTGTTAGGAAAACTGATAAAGCGCATCGACATCTCCTCTCTCTTGGAAGCTAACTCCTTGCTACAGAACATCGTCGTTGAATATGGCTTAGGAGGCAAGACTTTCATGTAAGCTCTCTACTCCAACTATTACCTACCTACTCGGTATACAATTATTGAATTGTAACGATTCGATATTAATTGCCTAAATGTTTACGTACATACCATCGCGGACATTTATTTGAGTTGAACCACTTTTGAACCTTATTACCATAGTAGGAAGGTCGAAAAGTGGTTCAACGCAAATGTCTGCGATGGTACCTACGTAGCGAGAAAAGCTGATTAATTAATACCTAAGCCAATAAAAATCTAAGTAAAACGAAATCGATTTAGGCCTTAAAATAGTTTCGCATTCTTGCTGGACACTTAATTATGTAGGTACCTACAGCTACAGTTACATAATACTTAGGTATTATGTAATTGCTTAATTGTCTACCGACTGACATGCCTGACCTACCTTTCTATACATTTCATTTGCCTAGGTAAGTAGGTATGATAAATCAAAGTTAGAAGTCTGATTTCAAAACCTGTCTATATTATGTGACATCGACACTGAGACGATATTTTGCAATACATCTTGTCTTAGGTAGGTATAGCCTAATATTGCAACAGTCAAAAATAAGACCTAATAATAATTAATCATAAAACGTATCGAGGTGTTGTAATTACATTTTAGTGCACTTAAAAATAAGCATCAGATAATTATGTAAGTACCTACTCTAATTAGGTAGGTAAGTAAAGGCAAATATCTATCATATTACATACTTACTTATTCACTTTTGTAATATTAGGGGTTAAAGTATGAAATTGCCGATTTCTAGGTACTGAAAAATTTAAATTAGTTTTTTTTTTTTAATTCAACATATTTATTTAATCAAAATAATTACCATTATTATCTATACATTGCTGCCATCTAATAGGAATGTCATTTATGCCTTTGCGATTGAACTCTCGTGATCTAGATTCGACAAACTGTGTGAAAGCATTTTGTACTGCCTCCTGAGAAGAAAACTTTTTATCACGTAGAAAATTGTCCAAATCACGAAAAAAATGGTAGTCCGTTGGAGCAATGTCTGGCGAATACGGCGGGTGACGAATGGTTTCTAATTACAGTTCCTGTAGAGTTAAAACGGTTTCTCGTGCTGTATGAGGTCTCGCGTTATCATGGAGCAATAATGGTGAAGATCTATTCATGAGTCGGGGCTGTTTCACTGCTAGTTTTGCTATCATTGTTCGGAGTTTCGGCACAGTAGACATTTGCCGTTATTGCTTGACCAGATCGAAAGCTATACCTAGTGAATAACACTATGCGAGACCACCAAATAGTTACCATTACCTTTTTATTGGTAAGTTATGCTTTAGGACACTGTTGCGGCGTTTGACCTGGGGTCAGCCATTGCATTTTTCGGTTACCTACGCTACGGTTATCGTAAAAAATCCACTTTTCATCACGTCACAATTCGATCCAATATTCCTTCATTTCTGTATCGATTCAACAAGGCAACACAAGTTTCAACACGCGTTTCTTTCTGCAGATCAGTCAAATCATGAGGCACCCATAACTCATCTTTTTTATTTTATTGATTGAGTCAATATTGTTGGTAAGGTAACGTTAAACCATGCCGCTAATTCCTGGGTAGTTTGGCTCGGATCGGCTTCCACCATCTCTTTCAATTCATTGTTATTCACCTGTGTGGGTGGTCTTCCACGTGGTTCGTTCTTCAATTAATCAAAGTTTCCATCACGAAAGCGTTTAAACAGAAATCGCATTGTGCGTTCATTATCAGTCCCCTCTCCAAACGCAACATTGATATTGCGAGCTGTTTCTGTGCCGCGTTAGTTCCGCGCGTATACTCGTATTCAAAAATAACTCGAACTTTCGAAGTATCCATCTCTCTTGTCTAAGCTGAATAAAAAAAACCGGCCAAGTGCGTGTTGGACCACGCACAATGAAGGGTTCCGTAGTTAAAAAGAATTTATTCCAAAAACAAACTTAACATTGGATACAAAAAAAAATTTTTTTTGGATTTGGACAAATTCACAATTTTCGGACTTTTTCCTTTACTTGTGCTGGGAGACCTTGCTTCTTGCCAAATTTAATTATTCTAGGTCAACGGGAAGTACCGTATAGGTTTTGATTTACTTGCGACAGTTGCGAGTTTCAAAATGTGTCGCAAAATGGCCGTATTTTTTTATTGCGTTGACGACGCTTGATTGTTTTAGAACTTTATGGGACAATAGACTTACGTATGTAATATTAATTTCAACTTGATGTCTCCCCGCGTCCTTTAGAAAAAGGGTCTTGACAGACTGACAGACTTGAACATTTTTTTCATGTGATAGAATTACAAATTAACAATTTTCGGACTTTTTCCTTTATTTGTATTGTATGACTTTGCTTCTTACCAAATTTCATGATTCTAGAACCACGGCAAGTACCCTATAGGTTTTGATTTACTTGCGAGTATCAAAATATGACGCATAAATGGCCGTATGTTTTTATTGCATTGACTTAGAAGCTTGAGTTTTTTAGGACTTCAAGAGACCAGAGGCCTGCGTATTTGATATTAATTTCAACTTGATACCTCCACCCGTTCCTGAGAAAAACGGTCTTGACAGACTGACTGACAGACAGACAGACAGACAGACAGACGGACAAAGAAGTGATCCTATATTTCCTTTTGAGGTAGGAACCCTAAAAAACAACTGAAAGTCAAATGTTGCACATTTTTTAAAAGAAGAACTTCATAGGTAGATTTTTGAGTGAAACTTTTTGTGTGCGTTACTGCAGCGGAATGTTGTCGCTTTTCAGGATTTCGTCTTGACAGGAATTAGTACCCAATCTCGTGTAAATGTGCCCGAAATTTAGAATTTGTGCGTCCAGCCGATCCAAAGATATTAACGAAAAACAGATTCCGCTGGAGTAACGTTACTGCAGCGGCATGTTTTTTTACCAGTGGTCGTAGCTGGATACAAACTAGCTACTTAGATAGATATAATTTGTGCCTAATTGTGCCCAAAAAATAGAATTTGTGCGTCTTGAGGTTTCAGAGTTATTCAAGATGCCGCTGCGGTAACGTTTAGCAAATTGCTGTATCTCTTAAACGGCATGACATACAACTGCGATTTTTTTTACTACGGCGGGTCTTAATTTGTGCAATTTTATTTTTTCTATAATCGACACCATTGGAAAACTAGAATTTCTTTTTCAAAAACCCTAAAATCGATCCTCGCGCTTCAATGAGAAACCCTAGAAACTTACCAATTATGGTGATTTGTACCTGTCATGAACTCAAAGCATCATGTGAAATTCGATGTTTATATTCCAACTCCATATAGAGTTATTCGATTTTAATTAAAATCTGGATACGATATAATGTAACGCTCCAATACATGAATTATTATTAAGTGACTGTAATTATGATTATACTAATAATTAGTACCCTTATTAAATTGTTTATCCTTAAAGTTTCAGCTGAAAAAACCTTCTAACTACTTAGTTATAAGAAAAAAACGATAGGAAAAGAAATCACGCGATTAACCGAACAAATTCGAATTACTACATAAAAGCGGGCTCACAGTAGGTACATTGTGCCAACCTTCTTAAATATGTAGTACAACATTTCGTTTTTTGAAACAGTCTCGCACAAAAGTGTTACTTATAATTTATTGTTTTGTAAAACACGTAGGTATTACGTAAGTACGTAGTACATTATAACTCAATGGGTATTACGTACACACAGTGTGTAAGCCATAAATGATATTGAGGATTTGCAAACCTTTAAACTCTCAGTCAAATGTTAGTAAGTACAGCAATCTAATAAAGACAAAAGGTTTATTTGACGAGAAAGTGTATTTTTATTGCCAAAAAAATAAAAGAAAAAATACCGTTTATAGATTTAGTTTTGAATTGAAATAAAATAGCATGATTGATACCTCTGTAAAATTTTGTTTTATTATTTAGTTACCTACTTAATAGAAATATTCACAAATTGAGGAAAGTGGATGTCCATATTGTCTAGATCTCAGCCAATTCGTCAATCGGAACTATTACACTCATACATATATAAAATACATCTACCCTATGCTATGCCGTCAGAACGACCGGGATAATAAAACATTACTTGGGGGGAATCCCCAGAGCTTGTCGTTGCTTCATTCGAAGTTGCCGTATGGAATGGATTTTTGTAAACATTTCTTCAATGAAAAACAATGGTACCAACATTCGTGAAACGCACTTTTAGTTCGGTTCGGTGTTAACTTTGTTTGACACGAGTAATTGGCCGCCAATCTCGTGTGTGGAGAGCGTGTGCGCATTATCTTTTTCCCAGTAATTCAAGGAATTGTGTGTATAATTACGACGCGTGTAATTTCGGCTGGACAATACGCATTGGTTTTGTGGTACATTGTGCTTATGGTGAAATAAATTAACTGTTCAGTGATAAAGAAGACACATGTATTTTCTGTGCGTTAGAGTAGAGTGGTTTTCCGGAACTATTATGTTATTTTAATATTTGTACCTAGTTCTGATTTTAAGGTAAGTTTATAATTTTTATCATTTCGCAATATAATACGTTGGAAACCCGCACTTCAGCCCGGCCTCGGTACTATAGTAACGGAGCGAGACCGGGATGATGCACAGTGGTAGCCCACGAAAATCATTTTTTTTTTAGTTTTTTGCAATTTGCAGGTCCGTGTCAGGTTGTATCTTGATCAAAGTATGATACGCGGCAATAAAACATAATTATGTAAGTATTTATATAATTTTAACCATAAAAATCATCAATACATCTCTCTAAGTTAGATTTCGTGCAGATTCGTTAGATTTCGTTCGTTTGAGGAATCTGCATAAAATCTAACTTAGAGAGATGTATTGATGATACCTGTTGTTTTTACTTATAAAGATTATGATATGATTCGCGACCGTAACAAATATGTATTTACAAAATTATTCATTAGAATCAATAATACAACTCCTTAAGTTAGTAGGTACCTATAATGCTCAAATGTCAAGATTTCTTGAAATAGTAATTGAATAGGATTACGGTCATAGAGTTGTATTGATGACTTCAATGATTATAATTCTGTAAAACTTGTTACGGTCGCGAATCATATTTTGATCAACATACAACCCATTACTGACTTGAAAATTGCAAAAAACGTAGGTAAGAGAATTTTAATTTCGCAAGCGCGGCAACGGGAGCCGGGTGCTTCACTTTCAATATGCGTGGCGCGGAGTCCTCCTTTTTTCATAAGTCTATGGTGGTAAAAGTGCATATTCATACATAATAATTTAAGGCAAGTGACGTCATCAGGCCATACGAACCAATATCGGTATGGAGTTATTAATATTTTTAAAATCTACTAAGTATCAAACTTTCGAAACATTATGTTTGTAATAAACTCGACAATAAGCGGGCGAGCGCGCATTGAGGTGCGTTTACGTTAGTTCTGCCGCACTGGGCGGGGCCTACAGTAACAAAACGCATGACCGCAGTGCGCGCACTTCAAAGACATTCCATACTTCACAGATTATGCGTTACAAAAACGCACCGCAGTGCGCGCTCGCCCTTAGGTCACTTCCTCCTCTCTGATAACTCTCTACGTCACATATTTATGTAAAAATAAATAGTTACCTAATTAAACCATTTGTACGCACTTGTACCCATCAAAATTCAATTATAATACTACCAATTTAAGAAGGTGGGCATAATGTACTGTGAGCCCGCTTTTTTATATATGTATGAGTGTAATAGTTCCGATTGACGAATTGGCTGAGATCTAGACAATATGGACATCCACTTTCCTCAATTTGTGAATATTTCTATTAAGTAGGTAACTAAATAATAAAACAAAATTTTACAGAGGTATCAATCATGCTATTTTATTTCAATTCAAAACTAAATCTATAAACGGTATTTTTTCTTTTATTTTTTTGGCAATAAAAATACACTTTCTCGTCAAATAAACCTTTTGTCTTTATTAGATTGCTGTACTTACTAACATTTGACTGAGAGTTTAAAGGTTTGCAAATCCTCAATATCATTTATGGCTTACACACTGTGTGTACGTAATACCCATTGAGTTATAATGTACTACGTACTTACGTAATACCTACGTGTTTTACAAAACAATAAATTATAAGTAACACTTTTGTGCGAGACTGTTTCAAAAAACGAAATGTTGTACTACATATTTAAGAAGGTTGGCACAATGTACCTACTGTGAGCCCGCTTTTATGTAGTAATTCGAATTTGTTCGGTTAATCGCGTGATTTCTTTTCCTATCGTTTTTTTCTTATAACTAAGTAGTTAGAAGGTTTTTTCAGCTGAAACTTTAAGGATAAACAATTTAATAAGGGTACTAATTATTAGTATAATCATAATTACAGTCACTTAATAATAATTCATGTATTGGAGCGTTACATTATATCGTATCCAGATTTTAATTAAAATCGAATAACTCTATATGGAGTTGGAATATAAACATCGAATTTCACATGATGCTTTGAGTTCATGACAGGTACAAATCACCATAATTGGTAAGTTTCTAGGGTTTCTCATTGAAGCGCGAGGATCGATTTTAGGGTTTTTGAAAAAGAAATTCTAGTTTTCCAATGGTGTCGATTATAGAAAAAATAAAATTGCACAAATTAAGACCCGCCGTAGTAAAAAAAATCGCAGTTGTATGTCATGCCGTTTAAGAGATACAGCAATTTGCTAAACGTTACCGCAGCGGCATCTTGAATAACTCTGAAACCTCAAGACGCACAAATTCTATTTTTTGGGCACAATTAGGCACAAATTATATCTATCTAAGTAGCTAGTTTGTATCCAGCTACGACCACTGGTAAAAAAACATGCCGCTGCAGTAACGTTACTCCAGCGGAATCTGTTTTTCGTTAATATCTTTGGATCGGCTGGACGCACAAATTCTAAATTTCGGGCACATTTACACGAGATTGGGTACTAATTCCTGTCAAGACGAAATCCTGAAAAGCGACAACATTCCGCTGCAGTAACGCACACAACTTTTTTCACATGGATACGAGGGCTGCTATTTATGTACCTATCCGGAATAACAAAGTGAGACAAACATTTATCATTTATTATGGTTTTATTGCTTTTCAAAATATTCGCAATAATGATTGGTGCACTTTTGCATACGTTGGAACCAATTTTCGTAGCACTTTTTTCATTCGGATTGAGGTATTTCCAGAACTAGACAGCATTTGACGCACCCTGATTGTACTTTTGCAACATTTTTTTACAACTATGTTCGTGTAATATTTTATATATACCTAAGTACTCGTCATACTTATGCCCAGAGATGCCTCTATCTCGCGATATATAATATGACGATCTTGCATTACTAGTTTCCGCACAGCATCAATATTTTGAGGTAGGTACAACAACCGATTTAGGGCGACCTTCTTTAAATTCGTCCGTGAGCACAGACCGCCCATGATTAAACTCACTAAACCAGTAATACACAGTAGTTTTCGATGGTGCTTCGTCCCCAAAAGTCGAAGTGAGTTGATCGATGCACTTTTTTTTGAGTTAGCCCTCGACGAAAATCGTAATAAATTATAGCACGAAAATTTTCACGATTTTTTTAAATCCATGGTGATAAAGACACGCAATTTTAAAATGACGCCACAAAGTAAAAACAAATGACAGCTACATGAAACAAATTGTATTCTTCAGCCAAAGAGTTCTATTTTTAAATGTTATAATTACTTTTTTAACATTGTTCTGTAACTGGCCAATTCCGGATACATAAACAGCAGCCCTCGTACCATGTGAAAAAAGTTTCACTCAAATATCTGAAACCATGAAGGTTATTTGTCAATTCGAAGTACCTAATACAATAAAAAGGCAATTTGATACTTTAACCCCTATTATTATGTAGGTACCAGTAAACACACATCGGTCCGACTGTGACATTATTACCTACCAAACATTAAGACATGACAAGTCATAGCCTACCTAAGTACCTACATGAATGCACTAGTGCTAATCAGTCAAAAATAGGTATCTCGGGCAAATGATTTTAAAAATATTCATGGACAGCTAGCTACTTATTCTACGAAAACGCATTGTCTGTACAGTAGTACTCAACTAATAAGGCGCGTCGTGAATCTTCGTTCGCGCAGAAAAGAAAGTATGGCCTCGAAGATTAACGAGATTGCTTAAAACTTACAATCAACCTTAGATCACTACTATAAGGTTCATAATACACTGCAGCTGTTAATTCCATCTTACTCGCAAGTATGGCGGCTGTCAAGCGGCGCGCGCTAAAATGGCGGCAGCTGCGACCAATAGCGGTACAGGAAACAGCGTGGAGCGTGCTGATTGGTCAATAGTATTTCCCGCGCTTTGAAAATTCATCTTCTGCGCAGGTACATCGATAAGCCTTATTAGTTGAGTACTACTGTACCTTGTAGTTGTAGCAGAGGGAATGCGTGAAGATAATAATAAAGTTGCGCGGACCGACATGAGCAAAGATTTCTACAAGGCGTTACGCAGGTAGCCTTTAGAACGTCGTCGTCGGCTTGTTAGTGGTAGATAATAGCATTATTTAAGTAGGCAGCTGACATTGCATGTTTTATGACAACCGTCCTCTTAGATACGCATCCGACGCGTCGCGTGGAGCAATCCTTGTGCATGAGATCTCGTCAGGGGCCGGGTGGTCGGTGGTGGCGTGTGGTCCTGCCACTGGGCTGCAGATCGCGCTGGTGAAGCGGATGGCGCACACCGTCCTGATCCTGGTCAGGCTTCACTACCCAGGGATCATTGAGTTAGATACCACTGCTTTACGAAGAAGGGATTCCCTTGCGCCGCTCACAGGTGGGTAGATAGATACTATTTTCTACACTGACCCAAAACATTCAACAAATAGGTAGGTACTCTAGTTTTCAGTTGGTACCTAAGTATTTCATGTACCTAGTCATATTCGAGTTGTTTTAATTTTAAGACCCATCTTCATTTACCTAGTCTTAAAGAATTTCATGGCCGACTGTACTGGACTGTACAATAAATTCTTCAGTTACCTACGTTTCATAAGGCAAGCTAAAGAGTATTAATAATGTAAAAAATTAGACACTAAAGGCTCCTGCAGACAGACGCGACGCGATCCCGTTAGAACAATTTTCATAGAAATGGTTCCACCAGTGTCGCGTCGCGCCTGTCTGTGGGGGCCTATTAGATGCATACATAACTAACAATACAGTTTTTAAAACATACCTTCATTCAGTAAGATAATAAAAAAGGAAGGAACAAAAAATCGATAACGTGATAAAAATACCTAATCATTGCTTAGGTTTTATGATTTTCAATAGGTGCAACAAGTAATTTAAAACTTTTTTGTTGTCAGTATTCGGGGAGCACAGCAAGCCAGTGGTGTTGCTGGGTGCAAACGGTTGCCACGTGTATCTCCGTCACACGGAGTGTTCAGACGTGTTGATGTGGAACACACGCGACGCGTACAACTCGTCGCGACTCGACAACTTACACTCTGCGGGCCCGCGACTGACCACCACCGCTGTAGCTGCTGATCCATTGAAACATGTACTGCTAGTCCTTGATTCTAACTATCTAGACACTCTTCAAGGGAATTCACCGACATATCATAAGATTACTTTCGTGAACAAAAAATTTCATTAAATACCCAATTTATTCGGCACTACCCTACATATTATCATAACATACCTACCCACCCACAGCAGGTACAGTAGGTACTTACTTTACTTAGTTTTTTTTTTTCATTTAATTCCATTTGCTCCTATAAATGAGGAGTTCATGAAAAGATGACTTCTAATGGTGTGCATTCATTCCTTCGCAGCTCAACTAACAGGAAAATACGATGACGTACCTACCTATGTAGGTATTTGCAATGTTTAAGAGTCTGCACTAAACTGCTCGCGAACTAGCTTCGACCAAGCAGCACCCTAATTGCGTAACACATTATCAATCGGAGTTTGAATCATTTTGAAACAAATTGCTAATCCATTGCTTCATATGTTGGAAAGATTTGTCTGCTTGGCAACGTAAATAACGCAATGAATGTTGCTGAACTGTCAAAATGAAACCAATTCCGATTGGTTGTGTTACGCAATTATGGTGCTGGTCGACGTTGAATGCGGTTAAAAATGGTTGCAAGCGCCCTTCTAAACTGTCGTATTCGCTTAACTGCGCGAGTAGTGTAGTCCCGGATTTAAAGTTGCACTCAGAATAAAAATAATGGTTCTACCTCATCCTCGTAACATAATCACTTTCCGCCTTTTACACCAATTTACTAATACCGTACCTACTCATTTTGGGCGGATAATAATTTCACACAATTACGGTTTCCTTATTCCATTCCTAGTCTAGGTATGTACCTATTGTACCTACATGGGCATTGGGCAATAGAAATGTTAGTAAGTAGTATTTTTGTCGATTGTCAGTAATTCTTAGACCTAATTGAACCTAGTTGCTATTATTTAGAATTAAGATGATTGCACACTGTATTTTTAATTCACCGATATGGCTTGATTGCGAAATGATGCAAATCTAACTAAAGGAAGGCGTGCATTTCTTTCAATAACTTGGTACATAAACCAAGTAATTGAAAAAAATACACGCCTTCCTTTTAGTTCGTTAGAATAAGAAGTGGCAGCTAAGGTCGAATATGCAAATTGCATTATTCACCATCTAGATAGTGCATGCATATCCTAATAATAGCTATCCGGAATCAATTTGGCTGTACAGCATATTACATGTAGATACAGACTATCAATTTATCAAGTTAGTTCAAGGTAGGCACCTTTCGATACCGTTGTCTGCTATTTGACAGGTCTCGGTTTTAGTTATGCTGTGTCAGTGATCAAACAAGGTGTTGATTTAAATCCCTGTTAGTGTTGGCAATGTGGCCTACTTTACTTTTAGAAACAAAAAGAAAGGCCTTCCGTTGGTCCTTCTACTGAAAATCCAACGCGTACCCTAATTATACAGTATGTATCAGAAAAAGGTGTGGTCATATTTAAGGATGTGGTACAGACCATCAAACTGAACAACTTTCTCTATGGGACCAACATCGTAGTGGCGAAAAAATTATCAACTGTATTTTAGAGAAAGCTTCAATATCTACTCGACCCAAATGGGACGGCTGATATTTTTTTAGTTTAGCGATTAGGATGTTGGTCCCATGAAGAAAGATGTTCAATTTGATGGTCTGTACTACACCCTTAAATATAAGCACACCTTTCCGATACATGCAGTACTTATACATAACAATAGACGAGTTGAGAAAGTAAAGTTTATACAGGGTGGAAGGGACATCGACGCGCAAACGATTACCACGTATCCAGTACATCATTCTGAGCCCCCCTATATATAAATTTTTCATCGGTTATTGAAAAAAAAATCTGCAGTTTCCTACATTATTGCAATGCCTACACGGTCAAAATGTATGGAAGAGCACATTTTTTTTTCAATAACCGATGAAAAAATTCTATATAGGGGTGCTCAGAATGATGTACTGAATACGTGGTAACCGTTTGCGCGTCGATGTCCCTTCCACCCTGTATATTAGGATGGTCAAACAACATGACCCGTAAACTACTAATATAATTGGATTCTTCAAGCATATTCTATATCTTAACACATGGTTTGTAGCGATAAATAAAACTATTAAACTGTGGACATAACGCTTATATTTTAACATAACATGGTGAAATTAAAATAAACATCTTTAAATTAAAACAACGAACATAATACAAATATTCGGAGGTCGACCCATGCGCCATATTATTCAAAATCGCTATATCAAAGTATTACAAATTAATAAAATGGTTGCCCGATGGTTTAGAAAACGGCCTTCTTTTCATATTACACCGATTTTTATTTTTTCTTCTTCTAAAAGCACTGGTTTTAAGAAAAATATGAACATTAAATCATTCCAGCGTCAATATTGATTTACTAACTATAATCACACTAATATTATAAAGGCGAAAGTTTGTGAGAGTGTGTGTTTGTATGTTTGTTACTTCTTCACGCTCAAACCTGCTGAACCGATTAGGATGAAATTTGTTATAGCTTATACCCGGGATTAACACATAGGCTACTTTTCATCGGGATGAAAAGTAGCCTATGTGTTAGGCCTATGTGTTTGGGGTAGGCCGGGGCCTACGCGGGTGAAACCGCGGGGCGCAGCTAGTTATGTATATTTTATTATCTCGTTAGTGTGAACACATACATCATTTTAAACATATTTCACGGGTCGGTACCTCCAAAGACTTATAAATAAATTAATCTGCGATCAAAGTTGAGAGCCAGACATTTATACTTAGGTACAATTAATAACATAATCAACTTTCCAATACAACAAAATTAGCATAATCTTTTAAATTAAGCACTTCGGCATGGATCCAGAAACATTTCAGCATTGAACCAATTATTTATCACATTAAAGATTGACCTTCGTTTTGTTGACCTAATTTAAAACCACTGAAAAATCTTACTATAAAACATTATAGAAATCAGTTTCAAGTAATAATCAGCTATAATAAATATCGTAACAAATGAAACAAGACTTTTACTTTATAAACAGGTTGACTTGTAATCTTTATAATTCTAAACAATGCTAGAAATGTCACTGAACATAATAAGTTTTGTATCCTGATAAAGTAAATGGATCACAGGTACATTGTTTAGGCCACGTTACAGTACAGGGTAACACAGATAACGCACTAGGCGGAAGATAGCTGCTCATTTGCCCGGCGGCACACCAAGCCCCTTCGTAATGCGATATCTATGTCATTGGTTGTGGTAGGTAAAAAAAAATGTCTTTTAATAAAAATCAATTTCAATAAAATAAATTAATCAAAAATCATCACGGTAAAATGCATAAAGAAATTCTAAATTATATGCATTTACAAAAAGAATAATATTTTTTATATTTACAAAAAATCATTTTAATACAAATTCAAATATCAGTTTAGGTAAATAATAGCAAATCACATCTAAAAACATACATAAATCTGACGTTTTATGTACAATATTTGTGAATAGAAAATATTTAATTAATAAATCACAATGATCTCACGTACTCCTTGCAAGTGGCATTATTAAAAATCATGCAAGACAAATATCCAACATAAATCTCGTCGCATACGTTATCTATCAGTTATCTAATCTTTACATAAACATGTAATATTTCACTTACACATATTGTATATCGTAATAGCTGTACAAATATTAAACTTTTGTCACAGTGTACACGCAAAATGTATTTTATTTATGTTCAATTTTAAAATCACAACATCTCTAGGGCCAAGGCACAAATGTGATTACTTATAACGCCCTCTAGCTACTTTCATATAATTCTTTCAAGTTATTCGTTTTTATCTACAGATTGTACGTTACATATTATAGGTACATGATGAATATTATTTTATATCAATATAGAAATGAAACAAAAATCTTAATGTAAGACGGCATGATTGGTCCTATTTGTTCAACAAATATTTTGTTGACTATGAATTTAGAATTGACAATAATTTCTGATCTAAATATTAAACAAAATCTGTAAGGCCTCATTACCTCATAAAAGATACCTGAAAGGCTTGATAAAGATAATATCCCGATGTAGAGTACAGTACGCAGAACAGTGCCGCTACGATACTAGCATTACTACCGTACTTATGATGCAAGTAGTGCGTCTATTTTATTTACAGAATAATTGCCAAATGTAATACAAGATAAGACTAATGGCAGTGAAACTAACATTAGTAGGTACTAATGTTAAAAATTATAAGTACGTAGGTACGTACTTATAATTTTTGAAAGTACACTTAAATAATCACTTTCGACCCCATAATGTTATTAATGATAAAATATATTTATTAAAAAGTCTATCAGCGATACTGCGTCATTCGCTCACTTCGGGATATAACTTTATAATCCTCAGAAAAGTTTAGTGTAAGTCATTCGCGTATTGGCTTATATTGAATAAGAACAACAAACTTTAAATGAGCATGAATGAACTCAAGGATGCAAGGAAATAAATTAGATACAGATATCATGTTAAAAGCCTCTGATAAATTGCCTAGTTAAAAAATTGCACAAATGTTACTTATGCACAAATGAACCGTCAGCTACACGAAATCCTCAGATCTAAGTTTGAATAAAAAATAAATAAAGAACAGGTGTGTAAAGTATGGTATTCTTCAGACCTCATCTGTTGTTCTCATGTGGATATTCGAGTTTTCCAAACAGCAGACTTCTCTCCTGTAAATATGATGTAGTTATATAGATACATGGAATATGTACATAGTAGTAGGGGAGGTACTGCTCGATTTTTGTAACCAATTTGATACAGAAGTAGTTGTTTAATAATGACTAATCATAAATGTGAGTCAGCCGCCGCACCCAAGAGGGAATCCAAAGTTACAGCATGTCAAATTTGTAAAAAATAACTATTTTTTTTTGTTTACCATATGTCCCACTGCTGGCCAAAGGTCTCTCCCATATTTTATCGATTTCCTTTCTGCTGTGCCTTCTCCGTACAATCGGATAGGAATGAGTCCAAATCGTCAAAATTCTGTGTGGTTTTTTTCTATTACTTAACTGATTTAAAGTTTGAAGGTGGTCCATGGTACAGTCAGCAACAAAAGTCGATTAACACGTCTTGCAGTTTTTAAATCTTAATTATTAAGCGAAATATTTACTTCAAATCGGAACAGAAGTACTTAAAATTTTAAGAACATTAACTCTTAACAGTTTAACGAAAAAAAAGCAGTTTATCGAATCATTTTGTGTTAATTCAGATGATGTCAAAAAGTAGTAGAAGTCGGGTAACACACCCGACTTCTGTTGCTGACCGTACAATAAACTTGGGCGAAATCTGGCTTGTTCGGGTGGTCGAAGCGAGTCTAATTTTGCATCTATGCGATTGTGGATGACCTTGATGAATGTTTTTTAAATAATTATGTTAGACTAAGCTAATTGTCCTGAAGTTGTTAATATAAAAAAAAAACTTATAAAAAAAGTAATTTCATACCGCGACAAAACCTTGACGATTTTTGGGATCATCTTCTACCCAAAAAAAAATTGGTGCATGGAAGTGTGGGTATTAAAAGTAAGTCTCGTAAATGAACATAATTGTAACAATGGCCCATGGAATAAGGTCAAAGAAACCTTGATCTCAATTTTGGAGGAAAATAAAACAAATTTTTGGTTTTTTGAAAAAGCTGCCAGAACCCGTTTTTTTACTAAAACAGCACCTTTTTTTATTGCACTAACCGATATGGATCAAATTCTGTGAACAAATTGTAATGTGAGAAATCAAAGGAAATGGCAATTTTTCAAACTTTTCGTAATCTATGTTGCAAAAAAACTGACACTTCTATCTGACTATTTTTTTTTGGGTTGAAGATGATCCCAAACCCCGGCTCATTAGGTTTTAGCGCGCTATGAAATTACTTTTTTCATAAGTTTTTTTTTCAACTTTGACTCTAACTTTGGACTTCTCCACTATTGGAGCAGCTGACCCGCAGATCTTTTATGCACTAAAGAAAAACTATGTTTAGTATGACTTTCAGCCCGTATCAAATTACTTTTTCAAACTAACACCACCGCCCGTACTGTCATCATCTAATGCATTCAGTACCCTGATGTCCTTGATAGTACAAAAATGTTATATCACATGTGTATTGTAAACAAGCAAACTATTATTAAACACATCTACAACATGGCAATGTGAATCTATGAATTACTAACCTGTCCTATGAGATTCCCCTGTGACATGACTGGTATGCCTAGGAACAATGAATTTTGACTCCTGGAACATTGACAACATTAAATCTTCGGTGGTGGGATGATATTCGACTTCGTTTATACTAGCTACTAATGGAGAACTGTCATAGTTCCTGTTTGTGTCCCTGGTGGTGGGCGCGGCGCCGATGGAGCGCGTGGGGTAATCCACGGAGCGCGGCCTGCGCGTGTCCACGGGAGTCATCTTAGGATTCACGTGGACGTCTTTGTGGATGTAGGGCTCGAGAGACACGCTCGTTTCGTTTTCGTGCTCGCTTGTGTCGTCAGTAGCACTATTCCCGTTCACTTCGACTATCAGTGGTCGCTGAAGCGTCGGTGACTGCACCACGGAAGTCGTGTTATGTATAACGGTGACACACACTGTGTGCTTTACTGGAGACGTCACTTCACTAACGCTATCATCGGGAAGACTGGCAACACTTCGGGACAGTGAGGGGCTGTGCGTGAGAGCTGTGATATCTGATTCTGAATCCGGTTCGTTGGCAGTCGGTTCAATTTTAACTTCTTCAATGACGCTCTCTTCTTTAACCTCAGTTAGTTCGTTTACAGTTTCGGTCGTTCGTTTCACGTATTTAGGCATACGCAACGCCCAATGGCCGTTGTGGTCGTCAGAGGACCATGAATGTGTAACAATTGGTTTTTTGCGCTTATAAAAAAGCATATAAGCGGTATTATTAACTAATTCACTGTATGCATTTTCATCATCGACTGGTGTAACTTTAGAATCATCGAATTTGTACCAATGTCCGTCATATGGATTTTTACAAGCTGCCGTGTAATGCCCAGTCTCCAGATCGTCACCGTGGTGGTAACAGATGGCGTAGAGGTCGTACATGTTCTCGTGCGGGGTGGTCGCGGGAGTCTTCGAATGTCGTCGTCGCGGCGAGCGCGAATGCCCGGGCGACTCTGCCATATGTACGTTCCTTCTAACAAGATGCGGCGTCATATCAAAATCGTTCAAAGGAAACTCTACCATTGCTGTTAGCTTTGTGCTCGTACGACCTTTTGCTTGCCTGAAAATATGTAGTTTTTAGAAATTATCATTAACAAAATATGTACATGACTAAGGTAAATAAGATTATACTCACTGTCGAAACCGCTTTAAATGTATTACTAAAATGTCCGGGAGAGACCAAAGACCGAGGGTCTTCACCACAGGCATATATCGCTGACACTGCGGACATCTAGAGAAAAACAAAAGCATCTTGATTACTATACTACTAACC
Organism: Cosmia trapezina; assembly: GCA_905163495.3. Lineage (NCBI taxonomy): Eukaryota > Metazoa > Arthropoda > Insecta > Lepidoptera > Noctuidae > Cosmia > Cosmia trapezina. The sequence continues at coordinate 13,298,497 of LR991030.1, forward strand.
ATGTGTAAAACGGTAATTTCACTACGAAATAATAATGAGCCTTTTTATAGACTATCCGTATTACCACAAAACTGTGTTTATCGGTTGTTTAGCCTAAACAACTGTTTAACATGACATTTATGTATAGAGTTGAACAAGTGTCTAAGTTTTTGTGGTAAGACCCTATACATCGAACAATCAATGATTGAAGAGTACTGCTAAAATTTGGCCAAGTCTTGACAGGTCTTGCTTTAAAACTACTTTATTCTTATTCTTTGGCTTGTTGGCTATAATTCTACGCTATCAGCACGCGCCCATACTTGCCCGTTCAAGAGTTCAGTAAAGTGAAAAAAAAAGTGAGTAAAAGGTACTTTTTAAATTTATATCGTAGGTAAAATAATTGTGTTACATTAAAATACTTATAAATAAGTAATATTAATCATTTCAAAAGCTATATTTTAGCTAATTTTATTTGACCCTGTCTAATGTTAGTTACCTCCACGCGTCCTCCTGCGCCAGGCGCTCGGCGCGCGTGTAGTGCGCCAGGCAGGCGTGCAGCGTGAGCGGCGCCGCCGAGCCCGCCGCCGACACGTGCACCTCGCACGCCTCGCTCGGGGAGCGGATTATACTGGGAACGCAAAACAACATAACATCACGCCTTGTTTCCCCAAAGGGTTAGCCAGAGGTGTACTATCGACAAAACGGACGTCTTTACATCTTAAAGTTGCTTTTTGTATATGTCATAGTCAAAGATCGATATGCAGTCTCTTCCCGGTATGACTGCTTTATCCTAGGTTTGACCAAAGCCTTCGGGCAAACCCCGAAATAAATTCCAAATTCGGCCTTTGACTTAAGTATTTTTAGTCAAACCTAGAAGTTCCTAACTTTTCAGTCAAACGTCGAAAGTAAAATAATCTGTTTCGGGCTTTGCCTAGTCGGTCCTAGAAGTGACCGGCAGACTCCGTCAAATGTCGACGTCAGGGGCACCCCGAGGTTCGGTTTGGTTAGGTTCCTTTAAACCCTGCAGACAGAAATAGGAGCCCCGCGCAGCGAGGCTCCATCCTGCTGACGAAAACCCCTAACCCAAGCATAACCTAGGTGTTTGAGTTAGTTTGACTGGTCAAACCTCAATTTAATTAAATTGAGTTTCGACGTTTGCCTGACCAAATTAGTTGCTCCTAGGGTTGACGAAAATTCTTTAGTCAGAGGCCGAAAAACTTCATTTGTTTGGACTTTGACTAAGACTTCAAGTCAGACCTGAGAATTGACTACTCAAACCTAGGAGCGCCGGAGCTTCGAGGTTTGACTATAACATATACACTGATTCATTGAAAAAACCCTGCCCTTACGGTCCTTTGTTCTCGTCCAACAATAGAAAGTCGGAACGGCACGAAACATTTGCAAGCAAAATTGTTTCAAAATTGGAAATGCCGGCGTTTGTCGATGCCGCCTGTAGTACACCCACATTTGGCCAGTAACACAAAACACAAAGTAATATGTATTTACTTATGTAAGTACAGGATAACCAACAACTACAACATACTTATGGATAACAGTTTGTTAAGTAAGTAACATAGAGCCAATTACAGGTTCTAAAGGGTAAAAACATAAAAGTTCTGGAAATGTTAGGATCAAAACACGAAACAAGCACTATAACAACGAACCGAGCGTGATTTAGTGTTTCTCTATAAAATTATATGTAATCAGAATCAGGCGGACTCTTCGTATCTTCTTAGTAAGATATGTTTTAGATGTCGGCGTATAGTGCTCGTAGGAAATCTCTCTTCTGCATTCCCTTTACTAGGACTAACTATGGTGCTAACACATTTATAAAAAGATCTTGTCGTTCATATGACACATTAATATGGCCACTAGTGACGGTGATTTCATGGATATATTTCACCTTTCCCTCCCAAAATTCAAGAAGTCTGTTCAAGACGTTCTTGCAGCAAAATTATTTTATTTTTTTTATTTATTTATTTATCAGATGACATGATCCATTATGGTTAGTAACAATAGGAGCTTATAAACTATGTTAGTAGGTAATGAATCTAAATTAAAATTACAATCAAAAATAAAATAAATAACAATTAAAATATTTTATCATTATGGTTAGTAACAGCGGGAGCTTATAAACTATGTTAGTAGGTAATTGAATTCAAAATACAATCAAATGATATAACAATTTAAAACATTTCATTTAACTGTCCCAACCACGATACTTACCCAGAGCGAGTGTATCGGACACTGGTATTTACTACAAACTATCTATGTCATTATGATTTGTCTTTTTAATATTGTTGTTCTTTTTCATTGTCATTGTTGAGTCATTTTGATATATATTTTTCCTTTTGATAGCGGCTGTCGTAACTTTCTAAATTGTCAAAATTTGTATAATAATGTGTGGAAACTGTTTTGGATTATTATTTTGTACTGTTTTCTTATTATAATGTATCTGTTTGTTTCCCCAAATAAAATAAAAAATAAAAATATACAGGGTGGATTTTTGAGAGGGGGCAGTTAGGGCAGGTACCTTAACCGTTGTAGCTACAGGAAAACGCTCTTAAGAGACCTTAATTGTTTGAGATATTTTGATCTGCATCCAGATTTTTTCTAAATTGTACAGTCAGTAAGAAAATGGGCAGTTTCATAAAAGGATCAAAAACTATTGGACCAACTGAGGTTTGAGTACTAGGAAAGTCTGAAATTGTAAAATACTTTTCCCATACATTTTCAAGAAAATGAGACTCCAAACTTAATTTTGTATGGGTAAATGTTTATGGATAGACGGCCGCTACAAAAGACAGAAATCGGAAAAAAATGTTTTAAAGCTTCTTCTGTCCTACTATTTTGCTGTGCCTGACAGGTCCATAATGATTTAATTTTAACTTACCACCTAGGAACACATTGTGGAATGCAATAATTGATTGAGTATTGAGAAGCACTCGCTCTAAGCGTACGCTCAGCGTGAGCGTTGACGCCACCCAAACGCTGCGTAAACGCAAAGCGTCGCGTACTCGTCCTGCCTTTCCCATCTCGGGTAGGGTTCCAACAGCTAGCCTGCCTATCCCTATGCAACTACACAACCTGTGTACGCGTACGTGACACACACAGTGCCGTAATATTTCGGTCAAAATACGGTCGAATAATGCATGAAGTATTTAAAATCAGGACATTATTGCGTAGTTTGCTTGCGCGTCGTTCTACTCAATCTGCGGGAAGGTCAAGGCTACGTTATCATCGCGGAGTGTGTATCGGGACATAGGATGTGGCGGTACTAAATGGTTTTCGCGATAAATTGACTTCCCGTTGAATTCAATGTCAACTTCAAAAATATATACAACATTATAAGAGGTTTAGTGTAAACAAAAAATAATGTTGTATATACTTACTTAATTTGAGAATAAATAAAATCTGTATGATAGAAAAAGAAATAATAGTTCGCATAAGAGCAAATCTTCGCCTATCATACACTCCGAGAAGCTGTATTAGGCGGTTCTTTTACTAGGTATGCTCGTAAATTAATTATGTTTATTTGATACTAGCTTTTGCCAGCGGCTTCGCCCGCGTGGATGTTGCAAATTATCCCACAGGAACCATACATTTTTCCGGGATAATAAAGTAGCCTATGTGCTCTGTGCCAAACATCCAGATCCGTTCAGCCGTTGTGACGTGATTGAGTAACAAACATCCATCCATCCAAATTTTCGCAAGAATTTTTAAGAAGTAAGACTTAGGTAGAACAAATTCATAACATTCTCACGACATTAGACGAGATTTACCTGTCCCTATGCGCGGCGTCCCAGAGAAGTTCGAGTCGTAGATGAGGATGCTTGTCGTGTGCACACAACGCCTGCTCCACGTCCAGAGAAAACAACGGATGAGGCAGCTGTGGATCAAATTGTTACTACAGTTGCCTTAAATGGCGTAGATAAATTTATGCAAATAATGGCTAATATATCGCTGACAAAGTTTCGACTCCCGCTTTTAACATCCCAAGGGAATGACAGATTTTGAGGACGTAATAACAAAGTGACTGCTTGATGTATACTTTTAAAATGTATGTCTATGGGTTCAATTACAACTTGTCCATCTTTGCCCAGTGACCTTTACTTTGTACACACGGCTATATCAAGCTATAATTTCCAGTATAAGCTGATCTCGCATTGAATAGGGTTTCAGTACAATGAGAGGTCAGCTTACACTGGAAATGTATAACTTAATGTAGCTGTGTGTACAACCATTACTGTCTCCACCCCCACAACGATATAATACTTACCTCTGGCTGCAAATACGCGGGGTCTCTAGGCCGGTGTGCCTCAGCGATCCTAGCGCGGAAGATATCTGCGCCCTGCGCATTCTCCAGCACTCGCTCGGCCACCACTTGGCACATCTCCTTCAACATCAGCTTCTGCAAGTCCTCGTATGAGATCTCACGAGGTACTTGCATAGCGTATGGTGATCCTGTGAGAATGTAGAAAAAAGATGCCTTTATAAATACAATTATGTTAAGTAAAGAGAGATTAGATATAGACCAGGGCCAATCCTGTTTGAGGAAAAATAAATTCTTAGCAGTATACATACGAGTGGTCCGAAAATTTAGCTAATGATGTAAATAACGAAGGAAAAATAGTCCAGACTCGGAAAAAGTTCTGGAAGAGGGGTGGGGGGGGGGGGGAATATATACGGTTTTAGGGGTTTATACTCGTTTTTTCCGATTTGCGGCTAAACTATGCATCCTATCGAAAAAAGTTAAATGTAAAGTGGTAGATAATAAAAAAATCTTTAACTTTCTTCTCATACATTGTTACCCATAATCTCAAAATTATCGAGAAAAACGCAAAAAACCGTTTTTTTGGTTTTTAATTTATAACTATAGCAAATATTAATATTTTTTCATGAAAATTGGTGAAAATGTTCTTCTTTGTGTTTCAAACAAGCCCAAATTTTTTCAAAGCGAAATATTTATTTGTCGATGCTTTATGAAGAAAATACAAAAAAATGACCTTATTTTCAATCGAAAAATTTGGTTAGTAAATTTTAGATAAATGACCTTTACCAGTGCTCATTTTTTTCGTTGAAATCTCAGCTTTCATATGGAATTAAAATATAATATTGTTTACGTACAAAAATATCGTTAAAAAAGTGAACAAACGAAAAAACTACTTTTTAAAAATCGATTTTTCGAAAACCGAATCTCCAGAACTTTTTCCGAGGCTGGACTATTTTTCCTTCGTTATTTACATCATCAACTAAATTTTCCGACCACTCGTATACTGCTAAGAATTTTTATTTTTTTACGATATTTTGATCGGTTTGGCCCTGGTCTAATATGCGTAACATTCCCTAAATTCAAGATTTCACGTCAAAGTGAAGTTTATTGTCTCTTTTCGGTGCCAGACAGCAAAAATGTTTAGTTAAGGGCACGCTAGTCGCTCATTCTTCCATACAAACGAAGTTTGGTCATTACTCGTCTGTTTGACGGTGTACGTTCAAAACTAAAAATTACTTTAATTTTTCTCGTCATTATCTAGGCCTGTATGGAAGCAGAATCGGCAAAAATATTGGTTTAGAAGTTATGAGCGTCGAAACTTCCACATTTCAACACTAATTTTAACGCATCTTTTGGGCGTAAATAAATAGCTCTCGGAGTATGAAAATGGCAAAATTGTTACCGTACAGGCATAGATAATTTATTGAAGAATTCAAATAACTTTACTTTAAATGAATATATCCTATAGTTTTTTCATAATATCTAAACGCCCAAAGGTCTGTTCATGAAATTTTATGCGCTCCTTTTCTTTTATAAATCATCGTCTATTTCACTAAATACCTACATAAAAACTAAATAAATAAATACTAAATAAATATTTACTATAAATAAATAAAGTAACTAAATAGCATGCATATTAGCCACGCCACCAACGAGTTCCAGCACGTTAAGAAAAGCAGCTATTTAATTATACACTTCGGGCGTAAAAAGAAACGTAATACTATTGAATAATACCGACCGAATCTCTCTCCTTCCAGTAAATTGACCCACAAAATAAGGAGGTAGGGAGTAGTGGGCGTCTGTAGTAACGGTGGTGCTTCCATACAATATAGAGCGCCGAAGTCTATGCCGGCCGCCTCCCAACCCGCTCGGGCGTTGCACCAACCTGATATAGAAGAAAGGTCTTTAGTACCCAATTATAGAGGTGATTATCGCTCAATATCGGCCATTAAACACTCATTTTGCTCTCAATATAATTTGTTTTTTCTCTAGTATACATAAGGATCATTGTACTGTTATCAAGATTGTTAACCGAGCTATGAATCTAATCAATGTATAAACTATGGCAAGATATAATTTACCCATTTCATTGATTTCCGCCATAATGATGTGATCCCTATCGATTCCCGTGTCGTTGTGCAGCGTAGTTCGTAGTTCTTCCATTGTCGCGTTCGGCGTCAGTTCAACACCGATACGCACTTGCCGAGGCTGCTGGTTCACGTACACAACCTGCAATATTTTTTTTTTAAATCTATCTCTTTGCTCGCGACTTTGTCCACTGGATTTCGTACTTTCCCTCTACAGGTTTAAAATTATAAAAATGAAATTAATCATTACGATCTTTATTACTTACCCAGATACGTATTTGAGATATGTTTCAAGTTTCTATACAAAAGGAATGAGATTTGTCATACAAACTATACACACACTATACATTAAACTATTCCTACTTTTTCACCCCTTTAGCCCCTTTCGTGCACGGTGCCGTGTACAAAAGGTGCTAAAAGGGTGTTTCTTTACAGTACGGCGGTACCCGCGCCGTAGAAAAAACGTATTTAATTTTCAAAAATCCTTTCTTAATGGATGCTGTGAAGGCCTACGTCACAAAAGAAACCCATTGTCTAAATTTAGAATTTCTACCCTAAGCGGTAATCCATGAGAGTTTAGGTCCCATGTATGTTGCATCATGATGACCGCATTTTCTGCATACATGCATATTTTTACATGTGGATGGTGCTGCATACAGCATACTGCATCCAAGCTTGGATATAATTATTACAAAATTAAAACTAATATTTTTACTTATCATTTGATCTCAACGTGTCTAAAGTCTATAACCCAAAACAGATGACTCAAAAATATATATGATTCGATTTTAACTAATATCTAACAACTTTATCAAATAACATTTTGTGACGTAGCTAGTCGTAAGACACTCTACTGAGACGGCATGACGACTGACCCCAATCACGCGTGCGTCGTCGACATACTTTAAGAGCGTAGACGGGCTGCGCGGGAATTGAAAAATAGGTATTTGAAGAAACTATTGCCGTCGCGCTGCGCTCTAGCAACCGGGCGGTATCAATATGTGAGTGAAGTCTGTATTTGTGTGCGTAGCTCAGTAGCGCGCATCTCCCGCCCGCTCGCGCCAGACAAACTACCTACGTTACGTTCGTTTCTGTCTCAGTCGGATTGAAAATATCGGCGTGCGCAGTGTTTCGTGTGATCGTGCTATTTATACTAAATTTTTCCATGAATGCCTTCTCCCTGAAATAATTGACGGTCGGATACCAAGAAATTTACCTGTAAGAGAAAGGATGGAAATGACGACAGAATAAATGTACATATTATTAACTTTTGTATTATTTAAAATACCCACAAGCACCTTTTCTGCGTCTTCTGCATAAATATTAAGAACAAGCTTTTGCCCACGGCTTCGCTCCCGACAACTGACTACTACCCTACTTATCTAAAAAAATAATTTAAAAAACTTATTATCCTATTTCGGACGACGGCGTCGGCTAATCCAAAAACGCAAAAAATATAAAAATCGGTGTAATTAACACGATTGTCGACTTCCTTTTATATCAATAAACAAATGACTACTTTTGGAAAAAAAAATCCATGTTTTTCAAATAAAATTAATTTGAAATTAGAATTCTTAGCCAAACAAAAATTATTTTGATTTGAAATGGCCAGAACTGCAGAACGGCAATTTCATAGGTAAAGACCTAATATTAGGTCTTTATTGATTAGTGTTACATTTTCATCGCATTTCAATCTTTTTCGTCATCATGGATACGTTAAAAATTCGAGTAATTATGGAATATGAGTACCGTCGTGGCAGCAACGCGGCACAAGCGGCACGCAACATCAACGACGTTTACGGAGCTAACACTACAAACCAACGCACCACCTGTTATTGGTTTGCTCGCTTCCGTTCTGGAAATTTCGACCTGAAAAATGAACCTCGCGGTCGTCCGAAGACTTTGGTCGACAATTACGAATTAAAGGCGATTGTGGAAGCTGATGATACACAATCTACGGCTGAATTAGCAGCAGCTTTCGACGTTAGCGTCAAAACAATCTTGGTCCATTTGCGTCAAATTGGCAAGGTAAAAAAGCTTGACAAATGCTACTTACTACGCGCTGCGTACTTCGCGCTGGCGATCACTGAGTTCGTGGGGCACCCCCCACGAACTCAGTGATCGCCAGCGCGAAGTACGCGTCGAGACGTGCCTTGCACTGCTCAACAGACACACAAATGAAGGAATTTTGAACCGCATTGTTACCTGCGATGAAAAATGGATTCTGTTCGATAACCGCAAGCGCTCAGCAAGTTGGTTGGATCCTGGTTCAGCACCTAAACAATGCCCTAAACGAAAACTTACTCCTAGAAAAGTGATGGTCACTGTTTGGTGGTCTAGCGCCGGTGTGATTCATCACAGCTTCTTACCAAACGGGGTGAGCATTACTGCAGCTGTGTACTGTGAAGAACTGAACACAATGATGGAGAAGCTGGCACATCCCAACCAGCATTGGTCAATCGCTCGTCTCCGCTGCTCCTGCACGACAACGCGCGACCTCATACTGCACAGCAGACGGTCTCCAAGTTGCAAGAACTGGGGTTGGAAGCTCTCCGTCATCCGCCCTACTCACCAGACCTTGCGCCTACAGACTACTACTTTTTCCAGAATATGGATAACTTCTTGGCGGGAAAAAAATTCAATACCCGAGAGGCAGTACAAAATGCCTTTGAAGAATTTGTTGCCTCCCGACCAGCTGATTTCTTTAAGAAGGGCATCAATAAACTGCCACTGCGTTGGCAAAGATGCATTGATTGCATGGGTGATTACTTCGATTAATACAAATAAAAAATACATGAAAAAAATTCTTTTAAATTTTTTCATACAAAACGGCAATTTCATAGGTAAAGACCTATTATATAGATTTACTTGATAAGAGCAGTCATTATTTTATAAACTCCCCTGTAAATATTTATGTCAAGTCAAAAGCAGAATTATCACACCAAGCAGTATAGTGCAAACTTTAGTTACGTATTATACCCATGGGCGTACCCAGCTTTTGGCCCAGGGGGGGGCAAATCAGAAATTTCTTAAGCCGGGTTTTTTTTTTCGCCTCATCAGACTGCTCAATGTCCTCGGCAAAATCTTAGAATGGAGACTTATTTATAAGCGCCTCAAAGATTATGCCGATACAAAGGGCCTAATTCCTAACGAGCAGTATGGTTTTCGAACCCAACACTCTTGCGTCTTGGTCCACCATATCGACGAACACATAAGCGTTGGTTTCCAACGTGGTTCGATGACGGGTGTTGTTTTCTTCGATATATAGCAAAAGCGTTTGACAAAGTCTGGCACAACGGTTTATTACAAACTCGGTGTGCCAGACCGTCTCGTGCTCATCTTACGAAACTTTTTGTCTTTCCGCACTTTTCGCTTTCGTATCAAAGGAGCGCTATCCTCTCCCCACCCCATTCACGCAGGTTTCCGTTAGGTTCTGGGCTTTCTCCACTCATTTCCACGTTATTTACCAGCGATATCCCGAAAAATAAAAAAGGCACAGTTGGCTCTGTTCGCAGACGATACGATTATATTATCATTATACTTAGTATCATTTACTATTCCGGCCAACGCCAAGACCCGATGTCTCGCACTCTCCAAACCGCAGTCGATAAACTCGGTGCGTGGTTTCGAAAGTGGAGAATCGAAGTCAATCCCGACAAAAGTCAAGCGGTTCTCTTTTTGAAACCGCGTCTCAATCCATCTCCCCCCACCGACCGATCACCATGTTTGGCAAGCCGATCCCTTTGGAGAATCGAGCAAAATATAGGTGTAACCCTCGATGAGCACCTCTAAGCACATAAAGCAGTCTCGTTCTGAATGCACGTAGCAAATTGTCACTTAAGTGCAAGTTGAACATCTATACAGCGTGTATTCTCCCAATCATGACCTATGCAGGTTAAGTATTTGCACACTCAAAGTCCCGAAACATCCATAAGATATTAAGATGCAGACCCTTGGTTCGTGAAATCCTCCACCTAGACCTTAAAATCCCAATATCCATCAATCAATTCCAAGCGTTTCTTCGATACCCCCGCGAAACACCGCAACCCCTCTGGTTGTCGAATCCGCTAGTTATATCCCTTCTGAAATCAGTAAAGTCCGCCGTCCAAGGCATGTTTTCACCGACTCGCCGAAATCTACATTACGACCTCGCCGCCCAGGTCCCTTGCGACGACGACCCCTACGTACCCAATTCCCCCCGACCCTTAATCGGTGAAGCCAGCTGGTGGCGTACCTGAGCCTGTAGCAGATAATAATTATCCAGATATGAACCAGCCTGTCCCTGCTTGCTGTACTCCCCCCAGCGACGCCCTAAGCCGAGGTACACCACGCCGCCCTTAGCATGCAGTCGCTTAATTCATAGACTAAAAGCCGGGGTCATGGCAGCGCAGCGCGGTTTTTTCTAAAAATCATGCATAATAAGTATATTGTACTTAATCGTAAAGTAAGTACAAGACGACAACGTGACGTATGGCTCTAACATAACTTTTTTCGGCAACATTACTTAGGCATACAAGATCCAGGGGGGGGCAGCTGCCCCCCCCTGCCCCCCCCTGGGTACGCCCATGATTATACCTAATGCTTACGGTTTGTATTTTTGTAAGAGACACTTCGCTAAAGTTCATTTCAATTATTAGTTAATTATAAACCCTAAAAATGTCATTGAATTGTTACTTCGTTGTCTCTTAAAAAAAAACAAAATGAGCATCAAACACTATTCAGTAAATCAGTATAGGATAAACGTCGATATCGACTGACATCACTATGATTTCGATAAAAACTTCGACACTAGTCACTTCCCTAATTGTGTACGTATTAGTCTAACCCTCCCTCACCTCTCGTCTCCCCCCGTAGAGTGCGATAGAGACAACTGCAGCTCAGAACGATTTTACCTATAAAAAACCTTGACCGATCGACGTTTCGTATTCTCCTGTTTTCTCCTCGAAACCTAAACCAATTAAATTATATTTGGTATCAAAATTTAAAGGAAGAATAGATCTATGCCCCTATTACTTGTTTTTATTTTAAAAACTTTTCAATTTTCTTTGGTAGTCGTCTGATTACGTAGGTAAAAACGGGGTATTTTTTTAGGTTTTTGGTAAGTCATATTTATTTTTGTAATAAATTTTTTGAAAAAAAAAAATGACAGGGGCATGCCTTCAATAGACCTGGATTTTTATAAATAAAAACGATTACTCTAGAGGCATTATCCAGGAAGAGAATAGGGGAATACATTTGTATGGAAAAATGCAGCCCGTCTACGCTCTTAACCGCGACGACTGCAGCTATTGTTGTTGCATACAGAAGTATTTACAGTGCTACTCAAGACTTACATTGACAGGTAGCGGTGAGGGCTGGGTGGTGGCCAGTCGTGAAGGTAGCTGCACACTCACACAGTGGAACGGATCAAATGTACATGATGTGCGCTCACATTTTGCACATGTCAATGCTGACCTGTAATATAAATTGCAAGATGATTTGCAGCATAATAATGTCAGTGATTCAACATTAAGGAAATTGCACTTGGAGGATAGTTGAAATAAGCATGTAATGCAAAAGCTTGTGTCTTTTACCAAGTAGTGGATAAAACATAAGTATGACATAGTGATAATAACATTTCTGCACCTGTATTGAGCTTGAAATACTGCCTGTACAAATGAACTGTTTCTCCTGGCATGATTGGCTAATGTTTCAGCTGCAACTACTTCATCAGGCTTACCACATGTATTCTGAAATAAGACACATGAATAGCTCAACAGTGAAAATAAGTTTAAGTATTAAATATTTTTAGGTCAAGTTGAAAATGAGCTCACCTTCATTATTTTATATTTTTTCTTAGTAGCTGTATTCAAATCTTCATGCACTTTATCTAGTAGCCAAAATAAAAATTCTTGTGCATCATGTTGACTATTCCCTCTATATTGTGTACCATGCCTTTCAACTGCACCCTACAAATAGAATGCTCAATTAAATTTATTCTGTTATATTTTTATCATTGGTATTTAACCAAGATTTTTGAAATTTAGAGAAAACAGAATGAATGATTAGTCAGTTTACATTAAGTATATTTTCAATCATACCATATTTATATGAATAACTTAGTAATATTCCTAGCCAAATCTAAATCAAGAGTCATCAAGGCAGACAAGGCTGAGATTGAATTATCAGAGTCAAAAATGCTATGTTTGTAACATTGCAGACATTGACTGTTTTATTAAAATGCTTTGTTTGAAGTATTATATTCAAACTAGCTTTTACCAGCGGCTTCGCCCGCGTGGATGTGTTCCCGTGAATATCCCACGGGAACATGCTACCGGGAATTCCTTCCTTATTCCTTGTCTACATTATAAAGGGAGCCTCTCTGCAAAGTTTCAGCTTTCTAGGTCCAAGGGTTTGGGCGGGGGGTTGATGAGTCAGTCAATCAGTCAGTCAGTCAGTCAGATATCACAAAAATAGCTTCCTATGAGTAGAGCTTTTTATAAAAAATTAAGTACCTTGAAAGCAGTACTCATGTCAGGAGTATAATGGCAAGCCCAGAGAGCTTTTAGAATTGCTGCCAATTGCTCAGTTACTTCACCACGTGTACCATACTTCTTAGAATTTATTTTATTTCTCTTTTGCAGATCCACCTGAAACATAGAATAATGAAAGTCATAGTAAGATTATAATGTTGTTATTATTTATGAAACACGATGATATAAGTATTTAATTTAACTGTTGTGAAATAATGAGATACTGACTTTGTAATGGTCCAAAACAAAATATTCAGAAATAACATCAGTATGTGAGAGACACTGTAGAACGGCATTCATATAACAAGTGTTGCCATGGTTTTTTATTCCTGTGGCTGCAGGGATTGACCCGGCTGGCCATGGAGGATCCCCGCTGCACGGAACACGCTCACCATTCATTAGTGCTGGTGCAGGCTTTACCTACAAGAAAAGGTAATTTCAGTTTTCAGTCACACCTCAAAGAATCGTACCACTATGAATGCAGTAAAAGTTAGTATAAAGTAGGCATATTTTTTTTTTACAGTCATTATTTTTCATTATGCATAATGATAAAATCATGTAAATATTTAGCAGAGTGTAATCATGCTATTAGGTATTAAAATAATGTAAATCATCAATTAACCACAAAAAAAACCTTCCAGTTGCTGATTCAGCACATAACAATGACAGTAATAAAGGAGTGATTTAAGTTCCTTAGCAAACGGTTTGTATCTAAAATGCAAGAGTCAAAATGATAAGTAGTCATTTTCTAGACCTTCCCCATCACTATATCTGGTGGCTAACGCTTTTTTTTGGTCAGAGCCTGGAGGCTTTCAACCATATTTTTTTGTAAAACTGATGAGTTATAGAATTCAGTAATTGCTATTAAAGTATACATTTATAATTGAAAATAATGCCTCAGTTTCGCCCATATAGCTACCATTTTGAACTTGTTAGTTTAAGGACCAATTTTTAAAGTTGACAAATTTGATGGTGTGTTTTCTCCAAATACCAATCCAGACTACTCTACTATGCTTGGACCCTGTTTTTAATGGTTTTTTTTTTCTTTATTACATTAAACTTCTGTACCTCAAGGTTGGGTTTCAATAGAAGGTTTAGTGATATGCTTGTATGTGAATATATTGTTAACATAAATAATTACATATGTTTTGATCCAAAAATCAGTCTTTGTGATGAATGCCTACAAAGCTTCGCTTCTCCGTGCAAAACAAAACATATTAACCACTTGATAGAGCCATGCTGATAATATATAATATTACTACTCTTCTTACTCAGTAATCTGAAAGACAAATCGTTAGCACCGGAACTGGGTACATTTTGAACTGTCTCCCTCACTGCACAGGGGAATGCAAGGGTAAAAATATTTTTTGACAATAGAGTAATCATGTAATACTTACGCCTGATACGTGAACAGTGCTCATGTGTTGCGCTATCTTGTTTAGGAATCTTTTCCATGATGGCCTTCTAAACAACTTCCTTTCTATACCATTCTCGTCTTTATGAGTCTCTACAAGTGTGGAGCTAGCACTTGCTGGTTTGCTTTCGTTCTCGTTACTCTTAATCTTGCTGGATCCAGGCTTTGTAGTTCCGAAGGGATTGCGAGGTAGTGTAAATGTACGTTTTAATCGGGATCCTTCCACCTGCTTCTGTGTCATACTGTTATCGGACACTTCATTAATCAACTCACTCTCTGAACAAGATTTTAAAACCGAGGATAAATTATTGGTAGACATATTAAAGAAACAATCGTAATTTTACATTTATAACTTATTTTTAACAAAAAAAATCCAATAGAAAACATTGATATGTCACTGACGTAAACGCCATTTTATTATTTCTTTCCAAATGCCAATTGCCTTTGCCAAGTACTGATTTGTCTATGTTTGATAGTGCTTTCAAACACTAAAATTACTAAAAGCGCTCCATACATTTTAGTCTACAATACACTTAGAGCATTTACAATACAGGGTGTAAGGGACAGCCCTCCGCAAACTAACAGGGTGCATTCAGCTCCTCATTTTGAATCATATTCCACCGGAAATTTTCTCAGGAAAATTTTCATTTTTTCAAATTTTTTTTCAGTTACATTTTCATTATTTCAATATAAGATTGCATTGTGTGTACGCAGCACTCCATTTATGTAAAAAAAAAGCAAAAAAAACAACAAAAAAAAAACCAGCAATGGATGTTGAAATACTCTAACCAACGACGCGTGAAATCAGCCGTTCACTTTCTGTCTAGCTACAGAGTTCATCGAACTCACCGCATACCTATTAACTACCCCTCCCAACCAGTAATAGACGCTCCAATTTGTTCACAAAAACACAAACAAATCAGGTTTATTGGATTCCCTTAACGTTCCTGAAAAAAATTCATGGAGCGGTCATCTTAGTATGACATACTGAATTAACCCTAAAAGTTTGCGGAGAGCTGTCCCTTACACCCTGTATAAAGGCGATACATTGATAAACGTGTTTTTGTAATTACTTTATAAAGGTGGATTTAGACTTAACGAACATGGAACCAGAACAAGAACTAGAGCATTCTTTTGTCGATATTCTACCGATAGGGGTCTGTTCTACCGAAATATAACCATTTTTCTACGATTTCAGAGTATACATGGAAATTCTCCCGATTTTTCTGCCGATTTTACACTTTTAAGTTGGCAACCCTTTTCATTTATGTTTAAGGCGAAAGCGCCAGGGTAGCCCGCGAAATTCAAAATTTCTTACGTTTTTTTGCAATTTGTAGGTACAAATTGCAAAAAACGTAAGCAATTTTGACTTTCGCGGGCTACCCTGGCGCTTTCGCTTTAATGTTACGGGGAAGTCCTCAATAGTAAGTATGGACCTAGTGTAGAATGTTCCATATATTTTGGGGAATACCCTTGTGTCCTATAACTCGATGTTATAAGGGGCTTCCCGCTCGGGAATTTACCTGTCTATGTCTAGTCTATTTAATACTTCATGCTGCGTCTTAGTTATAGATATGTATAGGGTTTACGTTGACGTGCTGTCGTCTGTACCTACCCCACACAATGGGGAGCCACACGCAAAGCTGTTTGTAGATGGCGCTCTGAACGACTGTACATTGTTTTACAAACAAATCTATACAATTTGACAATCGTTCGTTACGTCAAATCAATGAAAAAAGTACAGTCGATCATGTGCCACCTAGCGTGATAAAAAGTTAGTTTTCCTCCCCATTCGAATACCACTACCTGTAAAAGAAATTAGAACATCATACACATAGACTAAGTGGTAAAAATACATACTAAGTATTTTTCCCACTCATTATAAGTGGATGATGTTCTAATTTCTTAATATAAAATATTATCGAGAACGGGTCATAGCGCGATATACCTATGAGGTACCTGTTTACCTCGGAAAAAGGAATATCGCGATAAGACCCGTTCTCAATAATATTTTATAATGTGTACAAATCGCGAAAGTTTAAAAAGTTCTAATTTCTTGTTGATGATGTTCTAATAATGTTATTAGTGAAGCTAACTCAAGCAAAGTTAGTCAATTTTACTTAGGATCAACTCCGAGGTATACCCTCTCATAGGAGTCTTTCAAATCAGACTACTCTATAAAAAATTATGCGTGGTCATACAATGCGTTTCAAATAAGAATAGGATCGACTTAGCACCATGTTGTGACGTCATAGCTGAATTTGACAAAAATTGTTGCCAACAATGAAAATATGAAAGAGAGAAACATAATTTATAAAAAACTAATTATGAATAATTTTTTGATGTCTTTTTTCACTTTGATAAGATTGACTCGCTTAAAACTAAAAAAACCGTTATTGGTACGTGTGAAGATATACAACCTTCATATTGTGTCGATGGTTGGTTGCTTAGCAATGTGTTGTTATTATCTGTCTTGTTACTTTAAAACCTCCACTCACTGACCTCTATTGTACAAGTACGCTGTACAATAGAGGTCAGTGCCTCCACTACACTACTCGCGAAGTTGCTTCAACGAAGTACTAGTCGAAGTTGATCGAAGTCCGAAGTACGTGTCTACACACTCGTGCAACTTCGCGAGGAGCTCAGTCGCCCGGTGGCACCGGCGCGCTTTACACCACAGACTAAGTAGTATTCTTTGCACCATGGATAATGTTGAAGTGGCAGCTGCCGGCCGTTGCAATGTGCACTCTCGCATATTATAATTACGTGTGAATTTATCACGCGACAATTTGAAGTGAGTCGAGTAGTGTAGTCAGACGCTTCGTCCCCTTTGACTTCGGCCCCTTTGACTCGGGCGCAAAAACCGACAACGATCGGAAGTCGCGCGAGGCGAGCCGAGGTTGCACGAAGCGAAGCGAAGTGGCCGTCCACACTATCGTATTCGCCTAACTTCGACCAACTTCGCGAGTAGTGTAGAGGAGGCTTTACGAAAATATATTCCTTCTACATAATAAAACAAAGTTTTATTATAACGTTTAATTCTGCATCTACGGCAACTTATCGATTATAAGCTTTACGAACTTATTAAAGATTCACACTAATAAAGCTTCACATGGTATTGCGAAAAGTCGGGAGAAGAGGCTGATATGTTTCAGTGACGCTGATTTAGGTGGTGACACAACGACTGGCCATTCGACGTCAGGGATGATTTTCCTATTCTCTGGCCCCATCATGTGGAAAAGCCAAAAACAAGCAAGAGTAGCAATCTCCTCAACGGAGGCCGAACTCGTAGCCATGACAGAAACTGCGAGAGAAGCCTTATCGCTAAAAGAACTCCTGGAGGAATTAACGGACATAACAGACCTGAATGAAAAACCGACAATTTACGTTGACAATGAGTCTGCTATAAGGTTGTCTGAGAACCCACCTTATGAGTTCCATAGGAGAACAAAACATATCAAGATAAAACATTTCTTCATTCGAGAATGTATTCAGAATGGAGACTTCGCTGTCAAACAAGTCGCTACAGAATTGCAATTGGCGGACATGTTTACAAAGCCATTGTTTGGACCAAGACTGAACATGCTAAGCTGTAGAATTGGACTTCAAGATTTGTCCAAGCTCTAAAAAGTATCGTGGATGTGAAGATATACAACCTTCATATTGTGTCGATGGTTGGTTGCTTAGCAATGTGTTGTTACTATCTGTCTTGTTACTTTTACGAAAATATATTCCTTCTACATAATAAAACACAGTTTTATTATAACGTTTAATTCTGCATCTACGGCAACTTATCGATTATAGCTTTACGAACTTATTAAAGATTCACACTAATAAAGCTTCACAGTACGTAAATAAGTTTTCTTTGCAAACCGTACTTTTCAATCGACATTTGACAGATAGAGGTCATTGACGTTCCTATTCTTATTTGAAACGCATAGTACATCATAAAAAAAATGTTTTGACTTGAGAACCTCCTCCTTTTTTTTCGTCGGTTACGTTACGTGGCAGTCCAACTCTATTTTATATGATACGGCAATTCAACTCTATGGCAATTAGTCCTGGTTAGTTATGTCAAACGTTTGATGTTGACACTTGACTGACACTGACAAGACAATTCTCCAATTTCTCACAATCACAATCACCATCACAGTGGAAAGTGGATGACTGGATGGGAGGTTCGCTCGCAGAGTCGCAGGTTCGCAGAAGTACGGCTCCTGTAGAATGGTTTTGTTTCGCTCTCAGTTCATAATTCTCATTTTAGTAAATCGTGTTTAATTGTGCCATAACAGCGGCCAGCTTTAGTGTGTGAAATAAAATCTGTAAACATACAATGGATTCGTAATACGCAGGTAAAATTTTTAATATTTTCATCCGCAGAAAGTGATTGCTGCGACGAAATTAATAAAATCGCCACTATAAATAGTACAGTAAAGACACCAGCGATCGAATGAATTAAATTATCATGAATTAAAGTGAAATTATGGTTTTCGTAAATAATTACAGAAAAATTTTGTCAGGTCGAAGCTCCCATTATTTATCTCTAGCGGAATTTATTTTGGTGTCGAAAAATCAATAAATATTTCTAAGAAAACCGATTTCATACATCTAGAATTCAACTTCTTAAATACCTACCATATTGTATTCTATGTTTTATTATTTATGGGATGATGCTGTAAGGCGGTATATTTGTTCCAATTGGAATACTAATTAACATCGAACTGCATGACACTAGTCTGCAGTTCGATTTTAATTACAAATTACAAATAAGTAAGTGTATGCTTTTAATTTACTTAATGTAAGACATTTAACTCTTTAAACGTCGATTGACACCCAGGTGTCCAGATAACAATAAAAAATCTATTGTGTCTGATAATTGCGACGGGTTAAGCATTACATATTATATACATAAACCACTACCACCCCCACCTGCTACAATCCTTACATACTGCTTTTACCTCGTTTGCATTCATACATCTGGTCATATGTTGGTTGCGAGTACTATGCACCTGACCTTTCTGAAGAACTTCACCTATATTGTCGCCTCGCCATCGCCCTCGGGCGTCTCCTCCCGGCGTTTCCACTCACACATGTCTTGTTGTAAATATGTTAAGCTTTAATTAGATATTTACATTTAAAAAACTAGTGAAATCACCTCTTTGAAAATCTGTCTGTGGTTGGTTTCCTTTCCTATTGAATACATATTATTGTAATCTATGCGAAAATTTCAATCAAGACTTATTTAAACAGAAAAAATAACAAGTCCTTATAATAGAAACCACACATACCTGAGCATTTTTAACATTTTATTTTACCACTTAGCAGGACAGTAAACACAAACAATAAATCTTTTAGTGTCCCATTTAGTGTCCAGTAAAACGTTAAAGCAAATATCAAATTTTTATTTTTATAAAATATTTATTTTCAAATGTAAATAAATATTTTATAAAAATGCATAATAACTTGGAATAGCTAGAGTAACTTCCATATCTGCATTTAGTTGTTTCAATTATTATATAGTTTGGGCCATTGAACACAAAAAAGCAAAAATAAACAATGATTTCTAGAACTCAGATACTTTTAACCCCTCAAGTGTCGAATGCACCCCATGTGTGCATAAGAAAAACCCTTTTTTTGTTCGGTACATAAGCTTATATCACATATTATAAATGTAAAAAAACATCATCCGATGGAAAAGCAATCAAATCATTAGTTGTGAACTTATGGAGTTCGCAACTAACCTCCCCTCCCCCCCCGCGTGTCAAATGCACCCCAAGTGTACAAAAGGACAAAACTTTACATAATAGGTATATAAGCTAAGATCACGTATATATAAACGTAAAAAAACATCATCCGATGGAAAACATATCATTATCAGTAGTTGTGAACCTATGGGGTTCGCAACTAACCCCCAACCCTCCCCACTCGCGGGGGTTTTGGATCTAAAATCAGCAAAACTCAGACACTTGAGGGGTTAAGTGTAAAGTAAAAAAATAAATAAAAAAGAAAGTAAATTTTATGTTTTTATTTTAGATGACCGTCACCTGGCACAATGTCGGCCTTTGATAAATTAAAACTTCTGATTTGGAAGAACTTTCTTCTACAAAGAAGGCACAAATGGCAAACTATTTTCGAGATTGCATCACCTGTGATATTTTCTTTGTTTTTAATATTAACAAGATGCCTAGTGGATCCGAAATCAAAACCTGAAATAAATTATCCACCTTTTCTCCCAACCTATTTTAATATTAGTGGACGAAATCTGTAAGTATTTTGCTTGAATATGTCGTTTTTTTATATATAATTATTAAATCTCAAGTAGCTAATGATTTTCATTCTTATTCAGAGGCAATCTAACAACAGCAAAAACAGGAACTTTGGCATTCTCCCCTGAAAACCCACTCACTAGAAATGTAACTAAAGATGCCATAGCAATGGTAGCTGATGACAATTTCAGCATACTTTTTGCCCTCCTGTTTGACTCGAATATTCTACCTCAACCTAAAGGCTATAAGAATGCAGAAGAAATGGAGCTAGCTCTCACACAACCTAGTGCTATGAACCAAATTCTTGTTGGTATTCAGTTTGATGACAGTATGGCAAGTAAGTAATACTCTAATCTATACATTTATACACCATATCTTACATACAGTATACTACATAAAAATAAATAAATAAAATTAAGTGTCTGTTTGTAATGTCAAAATAACAGCTTTTTACTAAATGCGTCTGAAAGTATACAACATTAGTTTTTGTTTATACTAAACCTCATAAGTGGTCATTGTACTCATCATTATGAACAGCTTTTACTATGGGATGGGACCAAACCTGAAATCGCGAAAAACAAATCAGCTGTTCAGTAGATTTATCTACATCAAACTCGTCAAAAAACAGCTGTTTATTTTTTCGCAACTTCAAGGTTGGTCCCATAGAAAAAAATGTTCAAAATTATGAGTACAATGACCCATTAAGAGGTTTAGTATAAACAAAAACTAATGTTGTAAGTAAGTATACAGATAAACCTAAAAAAAACAATTTAAATTTTTTTGTCCGTCTGTCTATATGTCGGTCTGTCTGTTTGTTCCCGCTAATCTCCGAAACGGCTGGACCGATTTTGACGGGACTTACTGCCAGATTTTTGTGAACAAAATCCGATTAAAATAGGTAAGCGGGCGAAGCCGTGGGCAACAGCTGGTCTTCTATAAATCTATACAAATTTGAAGTGTCTGTTTGTAATGTCAAAAGAACAGCTTTTTACTAAATGCTTATGAAAGTATAAAAAACAATTTTCTTAAATTAGGGTTCCGCGCAAAAAATTAAAACCTGTGAAATTGTGAACAAAATCCGATTTCATCCACGCGGGCGTATCCGCGGGCGACAACTAGTAAATAATAAAAATGAAATGCTGTAAGTACGTTGGTAAGCGCATCACTTGAGAACAGTTGAACCGATTTGGCTGTTTTTTGTTCTATATCATAATCAACGAATTAAGAATGATAATAGTCCGAATCATGTTGTTACTTATGGAAAGAAAAAAATGAAAAGTTTTCCGGAAAATCTTTCGTCCTTTTTGTATGAATTATATTGAGGACAGGACAGCGTCATTCGGGTCAGCTAGCAGTAAAGTAGGAAGTAAACAGAATTTGTAAGTAGGTACTTACTTAAAAAGTTAAACTCTTTAAACAACAAGTAGAAATTCCTTTTTTACCTCGTAAAAAAGGAATATCGCGATAAGACCCGTTCTCGATATTGTTTTACTTTTTAAATGTTTTACAGATGCCACAGAATGGCCGAACGACATAACACTAACGCTAAGATTCCCGGCTGTGATGAGAACACCAATGGTAGAGCACCCTCTGAGAGCCAGTTGGAGAACAAATTTATTGTATCCGCTGTTCCCGCAGCCCGGACCCCGAGCTCCAGGCGACATGTACGGCGGGAAAACACCAGGTTCTGTTTTTGCAAGTTATTTTATTTAAGTCTCATTTATCAGCCCTATGTGTAGACTTATATTTTATTCATTGGTCGATCGGAAATTCTTGTATATGACTAAGCACAAAACTTCATGTTATGTTAAGGTCGTATAGTGAGTATTATTTAGCTCAGACTATTTCTATTTAAGGGGGATGCGCAGTGGTATCCCGCGAAATTATTTTTTTTTTTCGGGTAGGTCCGTGTCAGGTTGTATCTTGATCAAAATATGATACGCGGCAATAAAAGATAATTATGTATTTATATAATTTTAACCATAAAATCATCATAAATATATCTCTCTAAGTTAGATTTCGTGCAGATTCGTCGATCTATTAGAATCTGCAATGAATTTCGCGGTCTACCACTGCGCATCCTCCTTAATTATGTTGCTTTAAAGTTCGTAGAATTAGTTACCTATATTACATCACCACTCGAACGCTGACTCCGTCTGGTTATGGGTCTGGGTCTGGTTGGTTGGTTTTTGTGGTTTTTTTTTATTTTATTGTATGATAGTCTGTAATGTATTTATGATATTTATATGGGTCATTGTTACCCGAATTAAATGATATGTTATTATTATTGTGCCGGACGGAACCCTTTCAAATTATAAGAAAAGTAACATGAGCAAATAATGTTGTTGACTGAATTTATGTAGGTAGGTACGGTACCTATAATACTTCATTAAATACGATTAAGTATACCTGCGTACTGGTTCGGTAAATTGGTAAGAACACTTGTCTTAGGACTTTCTTCACTTATTTACCTAGGTATCATCAATTGCGCTACATAACTAACATCGTCGTGACCATGATAAGTGATAACATACCACTGAGCTATTACAAGGTTTTACGTTAATAACACTTTTTTACGAATGATATAAGTACAGGTAAGTACTCAGATTCAAGGTTAAATAAACCTACAATGATAAAAATAAAAAAAAACTTATCAGCAATATTGTCATAAGTAAAGTCGCGGGATTAATAAATTAGTTACAAAAACTATGACTAAAATAGCATCGTTTTAAAACTAGCTTGTGACGCAAAATATCGAGGAACTTACATACTGCGAGTACATAAACAAATCTATTAATATCATCTATGAAATAAACGTCGTTAACCTCAAACTAAACAGGGTTTTGATTTTTTAGGGTATTCACCAGAAATGTTCTTAGCCGTCCAGCATGCTATATCTCAGGAAATTATAAAGCAGAAAACGGGGAAATCGATTGGCACCAAGGTGTACTTACAACGTCTACCTCAGCTTGCATACAGAGAAGACCAACTGCTAGTCGCCCTGGAAAGATTTATATCAATGATTATCATGCTGTGCTTTGCGTATTCCTTCGTGAATACAGTCAGGGTTGTAACATTTGAGAAAGAGTTACAATTAAAGGTAAAAAAAATATGGATATATTATTAGATAAGTACATAGAGAAAAAAAAAAACTGAAAATTTAAAAAAAATACTTCTAGAAAGAAAAACTTAACTGCATGATCAAGTCTAATGTTAAAAGCATTCTCCAGCTTCGAGGTTTATGTAAATAGAAATATTGCCAAACAATCTCTATCTGTGTGTTGACAGGAAACAATGACAATAATGGGCCTTCCATCGTGGTTACACTGGCTGGCTTGGTTCATCAAACAGTTCTCGTTCCTTTTGATATCCGCTGCACTTATTGTGATACTATTTAAGGTAAGTTTATTGAATCAATTTAATAGTCATAGGGCCTGTTTCACCAGCTACTATTAAGTTCCTATTAACTTACTTATGTCGATAATTTCATACAAATTCTGTTCCATTTTTTAATTTATTCGGTAAGTAGTGGCTATTCGGACATCGTGAAATAGGCCCATAGTCTACCGTTACATTCGTTATTATAGGTCCGGTACAAACAAAAACACACAGATCGCCGAAGTTGTTATTGCTTCCCAATAGGTAGGGGGAGGGGGGCATAAGCAAATCAATAATATCCGAGTACCAACATTTCGAACGCCAGTATTGTGTATAACTGAGAATTTCCTGATTAAATTAAACCACGTGACCAATTAATATTCCGCCAATTACTTATAATTAAATACTAGGAACTAACCAACCCAGATACGTTGAAAACGCAAAAGAGCAGCTAAGTACGAGCTTTATTATCAATTCCGAATGCGCTATGTTTTCTCGGAAAGTGTAAAATCAATTTATTGAAAATGTGATGTATAAATTCCTACACAAATTCCATTCCTGCTAAAATCTCTTTTAGTCCAAAGATTTAATTTGAACATTCGACATTTGAACGAATTTCGCAGAAAGCTCTTGCAGGCAGTTGACCACGGAAATCATTTTGGACTAGTCAGTAGAATACGGGAACTGTACCATCTGGCCTTCTGTTATTAATTCAATTATTTAAAGGTCGTATCAACAATTATTTGGGTAGGTATCTGTTTTCTTACCATTTCATTTTTCTTTGTGTGATCGAAGTTTCTAATAACTAGGTATGCATTAATATCTACTCAGTGCCCATCTAGTTGGATCAACGCATATCTTACGATTAGCTTAAGGTGGGATTAGACAACAAACGAACCAGAACAGGAGCATATTTTCTTGAGACTAAGATGTCAAGAATATCAAGAAAATAATAATAGATAGAGCATAGACTTATAAAAAAAGATGGACTCCGCGCCACGCATATCGAAAGTGAAGCACCGTACCGATCTATGTGTGCATGATTTGAGTACCCGCAAAGACGCTGTCGCTCGTGTCACGTCACGTAGGTAATGGCGGCCGGTCGGCATACTATGATGTAAATGTGTGCGTGAGGTGTGTTTGTACAAACGGTCCGGCCATACTTATTGTGCTTCACTTTTGATACGCGTGGCGCGGAGTCCATCTTTTTTTATAAGTCTATGAGATAGACCAACGAAAAACTGCCATATTGACCCTGTTTATACAAAAAGACTTGGTCGAGTGGGGTTAGAATGAGCATTCGCTCGTCTGGTCTATACCGACCTTAAGAACCAACGTTTTTTACAATTTTCACCTGTGAATTATATTTTTAGATACCATTCAACCGGACAGCGGCTGGTGACGGATATTCTGTACTTACATTTACACCATGGAGTGTTCTCTTCTTCTTTATTATCTTGTTCGTCATAGCCTCAATAGCATTCTCTTTTATGGTCAGCGTCTTCTTTTCTCGAGGTAAGACAAACGTAAATAAGTTACAGATATTTAAGTACCTATGTGTTTCTATTGCAATTTCGATACGGTCTGTCATTTTGAATGAAAAACATATTAATCAATATCAACAAAAAGGTAATTTAGCTCCGAAACTAATATTGGACCAAAAGTTAATAGAGATCGTATCACTATCGGCAATATTGTATGAGACCTTGTTATGAAATTGTAATGATAATGATGCTTTACAGCTAATACCGCCGCATCCTTTATGGGCCTGGCATGGTTCGCGGCATACTCCATATACATGCTAACTCAAGTACTATACGAAGATATAAGTCTGACAACGAAATTACTACTAAGTCTGATATCTAATACTGCTATGGGATATGCATTTCAAATGATCATCATGTGCGAAGGAACTTCAAAAGGTATTTGCTGGTATTATGTATTTTGTTAGAAAATAATCGTTAATTTTCGGATATCAATGCTTTTCGCACTAACTTTAGCTCTGACTTGACTAGCTGAAACAGGTAGTATTCAATTCAAGGCGCAATGGGTCCTAAACACGGACTAAAGCGTGGTCCCAAAGAATGTATTTTCGGCTACACGCAAAATCAATTTTTGTCCTCAAAAACTACAAAGGCCAATGCGTAAAATTGGTGCCTTTTGTTTTTTTTGGCGGCAGTCGATTGGATATGAAAAAAGTGAAGAAGAATAATATAACAAATTAAATATTGTATGGGGTCTTATACTTAGTACGAACTGAGTTTATGATATACTAGCTTTTGCCCGCGGCTTCGACCACGTGGATGTCGGAAAATATCTCACGGGAACGTACTACCGGTAAATCCTTATTCCTTGTCTACATTATAAAGGGAACCTCTGTGCATAATTTCAGCTTTCTAGGCTCAAGGGTTTGGGCTGGGTGTTGATGAGTCAGTCAGTCAGGACTTTAATTTTATTTTTATAGATTCCTATTCTTTTTCATGATCGTGTTTTGGCCCTCATAATTTATTTAGTAAATTAGGGCTAAATTAGGGGCCAAAACACGATTGACATACTTAAGTAATTTGGCTCCTCAAAATTAGCATATTTTATAAGAAAAAAAACTGTTTAATTTGTTTGTTTAAAAAGCAATTTTTATTTTTAACAGAGCATAAAGAATTTTAAAAAGAAATATTTTTAAAATTCTATATTCCATTTGGCCATACCCTGTTTCAATACCATTTCGTCTTAAGTAGATAACTAAAGTAGTCACATTATCATCTTAATGACCGGAGAGTGAATTAAAAAAAAGCTTGCAAACCACCCCAACCAGTTTTCTGTAAAACTGAAGTAGCCGTATCGTCTTGGGTCGATACTAGAAATAGATGACCTTGGAGGTTTTTTAAAATAAACAAAAAGATTACGTATACCTACCTAACTTTATTCTGAACTTTAACACCTTTATTAATAACTTTACTCCGCGTAGATTAAAGTTACAGCCAGTATTAGCTTCTTATTACCATTACCATTACATTTACAGATTTGCATTTTCCGATTTTTAAGTTTAGTATAACTTAGGTACTCCGCGTTTATTAATGGGGCTAAGGTAGTATGTTAAGGAGTAATTGATAGTTCTTCTTAGGAGCTAAAAGATCTTACAATAACTTCATACATACTAATTACTAGAAGTGGGTTAAGTGCTTCTAGCCCATCCTCTGATTGCACAGAAAACCCTACTCAACACGCCAGTGTTTTGACTTTCCTACTACTTACCCTATTATACAACCTGTCGTTTTGCATCCTCGTCGAATTTAAGGGTGTGGTATAGACCATCAAACCGAACAACTTTTTGCATGGCACCGACATCGTAATCGCGAAAAAATAATCAGCCGTTCCATACATTCAAGTGTTTGTACAAACCTACTTACAGAAAATAAATCATTTATCATTTATCATTCGCGTCGAGTATGTAGGTAGCTATTTAAGAGCGTTGTTGCATTTTTCATACGTAAATCGAGAACTTGGGAGATTTTGAAGTGATTTTGGTCACATAATTTATTTTTTTAGCTTCTTTTGACTTCAATCATCGTAATTATCATATATTTTTATTTAAAGTCTATTAAAAAAAACTTGTTCAAATTGAATTATTGACTACGAAAACAGTCGATTTCGAAGGCGCGATTTCCAGATGACGCGCGAAGGCTCAACTTTGAACTAATCTTACACCAATTATTACTACTAATTAAGAAGGTAAAGTGGTATTCATTCGAAGAGGCATATCCTGAAATTTAAAATGCATTGAGAAAAGTTTGATTTTTAATTCATTAACTTGTATTTTAATCACGTCAAGTCAAGATAATCAAAAATCGAGAAATCGACTACAAAAAAACACGTCATTTCTCAGAATCTAAAAGTCATTTGGCAACACAAATCATTTTATACGTAAGAAGAAAGATTGTACTATATATGTGTAAAAAATAAAACATATCTGTCTTCAATCATTTACGAAAATAATTTTTTAAAGTGAGTATAAAATCGGGTGCATCGAACGGCCTAAGTCAGTCGCGCTCTGGCGCTCTTCGACGCAGGATCTATGTCGGTTGACCTCCCGCCGCCGCGCATGCGCCTCGCGTGATATATAGTCAATTGTAGTGCGACTAAATATTTTTAATCCTTTCATTTAAGTAATATTTTAAGAAGCTAATGTGGTAGGCACACTTACTTTAGGAGAATTATGTTACAATTCTTGAATTATGTTGTATTACTTGTAATATTGATATTGTAATTACAATATCAATAATACAATATAATTTGGTCAAAATGTAAATCCAAGATGGTGGCTGCGAAAATTTTTAAATTTTTCGTCATGGGGATCGTTCCCATTGTTCTCGAGGATGCTAAAGCCGATAGTGACGTTAAAATGTAAATCCGAGATGGTGGCTGCGAACATTTTCAAATTTTTCATCATGGGTATCGTTTTCATGGTTCTTGTGGGTGCTAACGTCGATAGTGTAGTCAAAATGTAAATCCAAGATGGCTACAAGAATTTTGGAGGATGAATATGGAGAAAAAATTTATATCAGATTTTTATTTGAAATCTCTACTGCCACAATCTCTATTGTGGATCCGTGACAAAGGAGACGGAAACCATGTCATATAAACTTGGGCCTGGGCCTGGGTTGTAAAAAGATGAAATTGGTGTCAATTTATAGCTACTATATTATCAAACCATCACTGAACATTTTGCGGATTTTCGCGGTCTGAGTTCCGAGTTAAAAGAGATGTAATAAAAGTGAGGTTACATAACGATCTACATATAGGTACTTAACAGCTGATTTTTGAAGTTCTTCAGCTCGACGACCACGTAAACTACAGCCTCTAGTCACTTTGCCACAATTTACACAACGATCCATGGTGCCAATATGAAATCAGTAGGCTGGTCGTAATATACAAAATAACAAGTTCAAGTCCAACATTTATGCGGGGTTCTCCGTACCGTGTCCGGTGTGGTAGCAAGGTTCGTACAAGAAGCAAGATCAGAAGTCCGCAGAAAGAAAACATTGGTCGAGGAAAACATCAATAAAACTGTGGGAAATATACTCAAATCGCGACCGCACTAAACGATACGAAACGAGTGAGGCATAGATAAAGGCACTATATAAAGGTGTGTCCAAATATAGAGCGGCATTTGAGCGCGGCTGCCACGCGCGGCTAGCCACGCTCTGATCGGACAAGGGCCGCGCGCGGCGGTGTTGAGCGTAATATATCTTCTCGTCTCACATTAGTGATGACCTCTGGCACTGAAACGTGCTCGCTCACAACATAATGGGTCTCAATCATAATCAGCCTATAATATTCCCACTGCTGGGACACAGGGCTCCTCTCGGTGAGAGGGAGTGGGCCGTAATACACCACGAGGACCCAGTGCGGGTTGGTAGATGTCACATGTCTTCGAATTTTTGGTTCTAGGCGGTTTCCTCACGATATTTTCCTTCACTGATTTGAGAGTAGTGGTGATGAAATTATTTACACAAAGTGCCTGCCTGAGTTCGAAACCTACTCGTATGTCGGGATCGTTACCATTGGGCCACCATTGCATTGCTCTCTTGGGCCGCATAGTGCAGTCAATCATCCCTTCTAGGATGATTGACTTCACTATCGGCTTCATCCTCGAGAACTATGAAAACGACATCCATGACGAAAAATTTTAAAATTTTCGCAGCCGCCATCTTGGATTTTAATTTTGACTTCACTATTGGCTATAGTCGAAATCGAAAACTATGAAAACGATACCTATACAAATCCTTATCACTTACCACTGACGTGCGACGTGTGGTCGACTGTATAGTCATTAGGTCGACTGGGCACGTACAATACCTGCCTAGGCTAATAAACATTATAAAACCAACCCCACACGAACGCAGCAGTACTATTATTTATTCTGTGGCAGCGGGGTGACCTACCTATTTGAAATTTGAAAACAGTAAACCAAACATTTGCGCATGAGGCGGCTTTATGTATTTATGTATTATTGTTGGTTCAAATTCAACTGTTTTATGAACTTGATGCGGTTGCTAAACCTATAATGCCGCAAGAAAAATAAATAATTATAGCTAGCGCGTGGCGTCTTTATCTATATTGAAATTGGGCTTAAATTGTACTGTTTTACACAAAAAAACGATGATTTTGGACAAAAGATGTCTCCGCTGTTAAGAGCGTTAACGTCGCGCACGCTGGCAACGTCACATTTCCAAAGGTTTTTCGTGATTATTTTAATAAATTTAAATCATAGGACAATTTCCTCTCTCAAATTCTTAGATCGTTGGTATTTATAAGTATGTATGCTATTTTTTTTACAGTAATTTTGATATTTACTATTTAAAAATAGAATAATAGAAAATAATTGACAATATTTCATTTTCTAAGAGTAAATACCAAAATAACCGTCAAAAAATAGCATACATACTTATAAACACCAACGATCTAAGAATTTGAGAGAGGAAATTGTCATTTGATTTAAATTTATTAAAATAATCACAAAAAACCTTTATAAATGCGACGTTGCCAGCGCGCGCGACGTTAACGCTCTTAACAAAATTTTATTCTGATTGTGTTCTCCCAGAAATTATAGATCCAAGGAAAAGTCGATCAATCCCCTTAGACAAATAAATAAAATAAATAATAAATAAACATCCTTGGACATTTCACACAACGCCATCTAGTCCCAAGCTAAGCAACCTAATGCTTGTGTTATGGTAACGAGATGGCTGATAAACTTCTTATATACATTTTTTTTTGTAAATACATACATATTATAGATAGAAAAACACCCTGACTCGGAAACAAATACTTGTAGGTCGTACAAATATTTGTTCCGTGCGGGAATCGAACCCACAACATGCTGCGCAGCAGTCAATTGCTCAGCCACTGCGCCAACCGTGTCGTCAAATACAAACACTTTTATAAAACTTCAATTACTTATAAGTATACAAATACTTAAGCAAATAAGTAAAATGAGTTTAGTTTTTATAAGTACCTACATAATATTATTTTCTTCATCCATATTTGTATAAATTTAATTAAAATACACTAATAATGTTTTGTGGACAGTCTTTTTATTTTCTCCGTAAACCTCTAGCTTTTACTTCAAAAAAATATAGGTACGCCATAGCTACAGATCAAGATCGTTTAGTCGTCGCAGCATCGCAACTGTGTGCCGTACATGAGGAAAAACGCACACACGCGTACTCGCTACGCGGCGTCGAGCGTCAGATGTTTAAAATCCGAGCGCGAAAATAGGGAACCACAGTCTTAAATTATCTATGGGACAGTTGAAATTTTTTTCGCGATTACGATGTTGGTCCCGTGGAGAAAGTTGTTCGGTTTGATGTTAAACGATACGTTGTATCACTACATAGTATAAAACAAAGTCGCTTCCCGCTGTTTGTCGTCCTATGTATGCTTAGATCTTTAAAACTGCGCAACGGATTTTGATGCGGTTTTCTTGAATAGATAGATAGAAGGTTTATATGTGTAATAAACGCGGGCGAAGCCGCGGGCAAAAGCTAGCAATTCTATAAAACGTACATATAGGTACAATTTTACCACTGTTTATTTGAATACAATCTTAAATCACTAGACAAAGATCTTAATTATTCATATGAACTTCGCCCGACGCTTACAACTAGCTACACACCTAATATATGTACTACCTTAAAGAAGACAATAGATGACTAATGTCATACCTACCTACCTATGCATAGAATATTGGGTAAGTTTTTATGTACTTATGTAGTGTTTTTTTTTGCGACATTTCATTTTCCATTATTTATTTAATTACGTAGAACCTACCTGGGCGAACTAGCTCGGCTCGGGTGAAAATAGAGAAAACGAATTTTCCCAGAAATGAGACATAGGTAGATCCATTTTGTATAACACAGCACAAATACCTACTTAAATGAAAAAGTCCGAAAATCTTTAATTTGTAGTTTTATCACATTTTTTTTTCTACTTATTACAAACTTACATTTGCACTTAGAGAGTTGACCGTGCCTTATATCGATGTATCTATGTAACAACATGTTTTGCAACTACAATGTTAAGTTTGTTTTTGGGATAAAATTTTCGGGACTATGGAACCCTTTTTATTTTTTGTGGATGGGAAATCATCAAATAGCTTCTCCCGCTCGGGTGGAGCGGAAGGGCGTGTCAGACTTTTACTGACTAAAACCCACCCGTGTTCCTTCAGTTGCCTATGCCAGGGCCACGGTATCTTTTTCAAACAACCTGCGACCCCAGCGGCATCGGCCCTATTGGACCCCATCTTTTACTGACATCTCTTTGAGGCGCGCGTGGAACACAACGCCGTCGACCCGGGCCAGGGGGTCTACTCCCGAAGCTCGAAGTCCGTATTTTCGGGCTTCGTTACGGGTGTTTCCTACTCCGTATCACCTACGGACGTATGATTGGTTCGGGGCCCGAACGAAGTATGAATGGCAACATGCTACGACAGTTGTCCCTACTCCCGATATGTTTTTTCCTCGTTCGAAAAATTCAACTTTTACACTTATGGATCGTTAAGTCAGACGGACGGATAAACGGACGGACGGATTAATGGACGGGCTTAGGGAGTAGGCCGCCTGGTCCTTACCGGACGGCGAGCTACCCACTACTCACCGTCCGCAAGGCCGCGCCTACGGTGGCCGGAAATCGGCTCTCGATTTCCGACGCCCAGGGCGTCTCCTGCGGCGACTGAGGGCGTGAGGCTGCCTCTCCCTTACGTGTTCCGCCTCCTCCTTCGCGAGCATTACTGCTTCGCAGAAGGAGGTGACGGCCTCCCATGCACTCTCGCTCCGCACCATGGCCTGAACCAGGCTCGGACGCGAGAGATCGCCGCCGCCGATCCGCTCCGTGAGAACACGGCGGTGCTCTGCCCAAGCCGGCAAAACCTCCACTGTATACTCCACCGTGTCCTCCGGGCGATCCACACAATGGTGACACCTTATGCGAAACAGGAACCTCCCGAAACAACCGTGTCCGGTGAGGACCTGCGTCAGGCGGAAGGTGAGGACGCCGTGGCGCCTCTCTAACCACTCCTCAAAGAGGGGACTTATCGCCGCAATTGTGGCGTGCCCAGACTATGGAACCCTTCATTGTGCGTGGTCCGACACGAACTTGGAACTACGAAAGTCTAAAAAATTAAAATATAATTTTTTTGCATAGGTCTACAATGGAGCGAGTTCTTCACTCCCATCTCGTATCAGGATCAGCTACAGCCGGGCCACATCGTTCTGATGCTGATACTCGACACGATACTATACATGCTGATCGCGATGTACGTGGAGAAGATACGTCCGGGGCTCTACGGAGTCCCGTTGCCCTGGTACTTCCCGTTTACTAAGAGCTTCTGGAGACCGAATAAGCGTAAAGTTGCAGGTTAGTTTATGCAATAAAATCTACTTTCTTTTGAAGGCAATTTTACAAACAGATTTTAAATAATGTGTAGGAATAGTTTTCTCTTTGCTGTGTTGTGGTTTACGCGCGAGTATTGAGTTGGCGCTTTTCGACGTGAAGTTTATTTCCGAATTGTCTTTGATCATTACATGAATGTAATCTGCATATGAAACTTGTAACGAATCCCCCTCCGGGTCTCCCTTGTTTGACCGAAAGGAATTTGCCAAATTTTCACTTCCCAAAAAATTTTTCGCATAATTTCATTTGCCAAATTATTACTTAGCAAAAAATCTATTGACAAAAAATTGTAACGCAAACCTAATGTTTGGCAAATTAACGTTTAAACTATAACTGGTGTACCAACTAGTACTTTTAACATTTTTTATTTAGTCAAATGTTTCAGTTGGAATAACAATTTTTACGCAAAATCAAATAAGCCAAATATTTAGTATCGTCAGTTTTCAATTCACCTTTTCCTATTCAGTCAAATGCTTCAATGACATAAATGTGAACGGCTAATTTTTTTTTTCTATATAATGTAGTCGTTCCTGGCACTCGCCGGCCGCTGCCGCGGCACCGCTCGCTTCGCTCGCTCGGCTCGTGCGTAGGAGGTCACAGTTTTAACCTAACCTAACCTACCCATTTTTTTTAAGAAGAAATTAACCTAATCTAAATAGTTGAGTTCCGGGTAACCTACAAAAAACAATATCTTTTTTTCTATGAATGCAAGTCGTGTCTGGCACTCGCCGGCCGCTGCCGCGGCACCGCTCGCTTCGCTCGCTCGGCTCGTGCGTAGGAGGTCACAGTTTTAACCTAACCTAACCTACCCATTTTTTTTAAGAAGAAATTAACCTAATCTAAATAGTTGAATTCCGGGTAACCTACAAAAAACAATATCTTTTTTTCTATTAATGCAAGTCGTGTCTGGCACTCGCCGGCCGCTGCCGCGGCACCGCTCGCTTCGCTCGCTCGGCTCGTGCGTAGGAGGTCACAGTTTTAACCTAACCTAACCTACCCATTTTTTTTAAGAAGAAATTAACCTAATCTAAATAGTTGAATTCCGGGTAACCTACAAAAAACAATATCTTTTTTTCTAATAATGCAAGTCGTGTCTGGCACTCGCCGGCCGCTGCCGCGGCACCGCTCGCTTCGCTCGCTCGGCTCGTGCGTAGGAGGTCACCGTTTTAACCTAACCTAACCTACCCATTTTTTTTAAGAAGAAATTAACCTAATCTAAATAGTTGAGTTCCGGGTAACCTACAAAAAACAATATCTTTTTTTCTATTAATGCAAGTCGTGTCTGGCACTCGCCGGCCGCTGCCGCAGCACCGCTCGCTTCGCTCGCTCGGCTCGTGCGTAGGAGGTCACAGTTTTAACCTAACCTAACCTACCCATTTTTTTTAAAGAACAAATTAACCTAATCTAAATAGTTGAGTTCGGGGTAACCTACTAAAAACAATATCTTTTTTTCTATTAATGCAAGTAACCAATAAATTTCCATTGCAACAAATTTAAAATTGTAATGTAAAAATATTTTGCATTAAACAAATGATTGTATTAAAATAAAATTGCATTTTTTAATTATATAATTACAAAAAAATGCTATTTTTGCCTTAATATTTTTTGTCTTAACAAATCATTTCAACAAACGTTTATTGTGTGAAGATTGTTTGCTGTAATAAATCATTTGATTAAAGACCAAATGACTTAATGACATTATACTTAGTAATATTTTGCCAAGTAAAAATTTGACCAAATGAAAATATGCGTACTAAAATCATTCGAAATATTGCAATGGTATAAAAAAAGGTTGCTAAAATTTGTTTGGGTAATGAAATTTTGGCAAAATCTTTTCGGCAAAACGGCAGGCACCCCAATGGATCACTTACAATCATCAATGTAATGCAATCAAGGTCATTATCATCAGTAGTAGTTCATCGTATCAAACCGGTTTATTGATTTAAGAGTTGTAAATCTGAAATAAAAAAGTGCGGTTTTGTAAAAAACTTAAAAAAAACAACAAATTTATTTCAGTACCTTTTGCTCCAGTACCTATTGCTCTAAATAAAATTTGCTAACATAAACTAAATGTTAATTAATAACATAATTATAAACTTTACAGAATAAGCTTGATCTAATTTTTTTAGTAGGTACCTACACTTCTTAGACCTTTGGCTTTGTTTGCTAATGAGATCAGACACAGAAAGCAGTTAAGATTAGTTTTGTGTAGGTAGGTACTTAGGTACTCTTCTCTGTCGGTAACCATAATGATCAAGGCTTTCCAGCGCGCACGGGCCGGTTGTTATCGTAAGTCGCCGATATGAGTCATTTATCTAACTGTAAAAACCGAATCGTTCAAGCATTCATAAAATAAATCAAACAAATTGTGAACTTTAAACCTCGAAGGGCGATGATTTTCCGTGACTAAGCAAGCACTATTGATTGCGTTATCTTTTGCACATTACTATGAAACGCAATATTTTCAGAGATAAATAAGAAGGATACACGTGATCTGGAGTATAATGATGCACTGTTGAAGGTTGTACATGACCACGAAGAGGAACCAAAGGGCGTGCCCGCGGGTGTCAACATACAGGTAAGTCACGCATGACGTGCCACCTAACAATGTTACGTAAGTTTTGAACATTAACTTTTTCAAATACCAAATGCATTTACCTACTTCATGAATACTAAACACATAACTAAAACAAACAGTCTTGTGCTACTTAGGTACGGTCAGCAACAGAAGTCGGTTAACAGTACTACTTTTTGACATCATCTAAATTAACACAAAATAATTCGATAAACTGCTTTTTTTTTCGTTTAAATGTTAAGAGTTCATGTTCTTAAAATTTTAAGTTTTTCTGTTCTGATTTGAATTAATATTTCGCTTAAAAACTGCAAGTGTTAATCGACTTTTGTTGCTGACTGTACCTATCTATTTGGTAATGTTATGTCAGAACGCAATTAGGTCTTAAAGTGAATTGAAATATGGAAATAACAAGTTACGGTGTTAAAATAACACCGCGTTTGAGTAACCTTTACACAACAAGTTAAAGGTTCAAATGAAAACCTTAAACAGCGCACGCCGTTTTATTGAAGGCGTTACATAGCTGTCACATTGTTGTGTATTTCTATTGCAAACATTCGTAAAAGAGCTCACAGACCAGAAATGCTAACTAAAGTTCCAATAGTTTTCTATAAGTAATAAATACATACTTAGCAGGTACGCGACTTTTTGACCAGTTTGTTTTATTTTAAAATTGGTACACACGGCTATACATCAAGCTACACTTTTCCAGTTTACACTGACCTCTCATGTAAGGAAATCCTATACAATGCGAGATCAGCTTATACTGGAATTGTATAGCTTGATCTGTAGCCGTGCGTACAGTGATTAAAATGATCAGTCGATCACATATTTCACTTACCTAACATACATTTTATACGCCTTCTATGCGTCAGCCTACAGAGTAGTTAACCCATATTATCCGACACTATAATAGCGATAAGTTCGTGCAATGTAAACATGTATATGGTGTTCGTGAACGTCAATGTAGTCCCTTCATTGACGTTATAGCCATATAGCGTTGGTCTGTTTATTTAATACTTTATAAAAACTAAACGATCATGTCCCTTCACCTCGTCAAAATACCATAGATGTTTTACTTCAATCTGCATACATGATGATGATGCATGATTTATTCATGCAGCTACTAACGTAGCCTATACACAGGGTGTACAAGAAACGTGTGGTCAAATTTAAGAGTGTGGTGCAGACCATCAAACTGAACAACTTTCTCCATGGGACCAACATCGTAATTGCGAAATAAAATATCAAATGACCCATACAAAACTTAAATACCTACTCGACCAAAATTTATGGGATGGCTGATTATTTTTCGCGATTACGATGTTATTCCCATGGAGAAAGTGGTTCAGTTTGATGGTCTGTACCACACCATTAAATTTGACCACACCTTTCCGATACACCCTGTCTACGGTAGGTCACGAAACTTAACATTTAAATAACCAACTAAATAATATGTAGGTAATAAATTATGTGTGTGTATAATAGGTAAGTTTTTTTTCTCGGCACTAACTAAAGAGGATAAACTACATAAAGAGGAGAACTCTAGGTAGTTTATCGACTAGATAAAAATATCAGGTATTTTTTCTTTCAGAATCTTACAAAAATATACAAGGGTCGGAAAAAAGTCGTCGACAATTTGAACCTGAGGTTGTATGAGAACGAGATCACCGTGTTACTGGGTCACAATGGTGCCGGAAAAACAACCACCATCTCCATGCTTACAGGTTATTATTTATCTATTGTGATTATTATAAGCATGTGCACATCATTAAATAGCACCGGCAGTTGGTACCAACCGAACTTTGCACAGAGTGAGAGTTTGAGCAGGTTAATTACACATTCAAAAAAATGCACAGTGCACACTGTGCACGCAAACAGTCAACACACCTTAGGGTCAGCGCACACCAAGAGCAGAGCATTTTCTGCGACTATTGAAAAATTAATCTTATGACAATTCCACACATTGCAAAATTAAATACACGCCAAGCATGCTCGAGACCATGCTCGAGCGTAGTCGAGCATCAAGTTTGGACAATTTAATGTTGCAATGTATGGAATTGTCATAAGATTAACTTTTCAATAGTCTCAGAAAATGCTCTGCTCTGCTCTGCTCTTGGTGTGCGCTGACGCTTATACTTCTTTAAAGTTCAGTCACGTTATTTAAGGAAAATGCTTTTGCTGCTCTTTATATTATAGTTTTTAATGAATACGTGGCCAAATTGAATTAAGTAGCTAATGAAACTCCGTAGACGTGATGGGTATCGATATCTAAACATGATCAAACAAAAAATAAATTAATTTGATGAGTTTTCATTTCCCGCGCTTTGAAAATTCATCTTCTGCGCAGGTACATCGGTAAGCCATATCAGTTGGGTACTACTGTACCTATATAAGTAGTTTATACAAGGGCAATGTCATAATTTCCAAAACATCATCAGTAATCATCACTCATCAAGTCATAAGTTAGAGTAAAATACGTACTTAATTGCTTAATTAAAATTTATCAAATTATTAAAACTATCAGCCATTCAGTCCATTAAAGTTTTAAACTCACTTCTGTCATTGGCAGAATAGTCAACATCGGCCATAATTGCCTTAAAGAAAAGTAGAATAGAAGTTTAAACTGAATATTTTGATAATTGGAGCTCAATTTACGTCGTCGCGTCGTCGTCTGCGTAGAAGTTGCTTTTCACTAAACTTGACAATAGTAGTAAAAGTTTAACATTGATTCACATGAAATTCTTATGTTTAGTAGACTTGTTTTAAAATGTAGCTTTCTGCTTTGTATCTTTGTTTAGAATTGTATACGAAAGACATAGACTTATAAAAAACCGGTCAAGTGCGAGTCGGACTCGCGCACGAAGGGTTCCGTACCATATTATATGTTTAACAATCGCAAAAATAACTTTTTACTTATTTTATAATGATACTGTGAATTACAAGGTTCTTTTTTGCAGTTGCAGAAAATGACCCATGTTTAAACAAAATACCTTATGAATCGCCGTGTTCAGTATTGTTGATTAAATACAGTATTTATGGTACTTACATGGTATAAAGAAGTTTCAAATTCCTAATTTGTTGAATTGTTGCGCTAGAGCTCGTACAAAAAGGGTCTAAATTTACAACTTTGACGGCCCCCTATTTCTTAATTTTAAAAGATAAAAAAAAATGTTTGTACTCTACTCAATGAGTTCTAGACGATGACACCCCACATAACACATAATCACCCTATAATGTTCCCACTACTGGGACACAGGCCTCCTCTCGGTGAGAGGGAGTGGGCCGTAATCCACCACGCGGGCCCAGTGCGGGTTGGTAGATGTCACATGTCTTCGAATTTTTGGTTCTAGGACATGCCGGTTTCCTCACGATGTTTTCCTTCACCGTTTTGAGAGCAGCGGTGATGAAATAATGACACGACACCCCACATGCACATGCTAGATTAAAATTTTTATTTATTTTTTCAAAATGAAAAGTTTATTGTGTGGGGACCGACCCCTTTTTTAACTTTGCTTTATTTTTATTATTTGTTGTTATAGCCGTAATAGACAGTAGGACAGTAGGCGTAGGAGGCTTAGTAAGTTTGTACTGGGCTGTACGTGGTTGTCTGATTTCATGGATTTTAATTTTCTTGCGCGGAACCCTAATTATTTTTCTAAAATAAAAATAGCCTAAGTTACTCCTTAAAACAGCTATATGCCGTCAAAATCGGTGAAAATTCGTTTGGCAAGTTTCCTAACTTGACTCAAAGTACCATTTTTTTAATCGGATTGCGCTTTAATATTCCTAAAAATACAAACTTTAACATACCTAAACCTCATTTGAGGCGTAGTTTTGAAAAACTAATAATGACAAACATTATTACTTACTTATGCAAGTATTTGTGCTAAGTTTCAAGTTCATTAACCAAATTAATAAGATTTTTCATATAAACTGTATCTCTGTTTTCACGAACACAGATAGGTACCTAAAGAATTTCAAAAATTGTCTGGTATGTTTCCATAACTTGACTCAAACATTATTTACACCAATTTTAGAGTTAATCAAGCCCCCAATAAAATCCTCCGCTATAAAATTAACTCGTCTTAATTTTTGGTCTCAAGTATAAAAACTGAGTTTTGAGTTAATCGGACCGCGTGTTAAAGTTCCTCCATACAAACTTTGACACCCCCAATCCCTCCTTAGTGGTAGTTTAGGAAAACTAAAAATGATAAACTTTATAATTTACTTAGATGAATATTCGTGCTAAGTTTCAAGTCTATTAACTCAAGGGATAGGATTTTTCATACAAACTTTCATCCCCTGTTTTACCCCCTTAGGGATGGAATTTCCAAAAATCCTTCCTTAGTGGATGTTTACACTATATAAGGTATCTATGTGCAAAATTTTAAGTCTCTAGGTCGATTGGTTTGGGCTGTGCGTTGGTATATTAGTCAGTGACTCAGTCAGGACTTTGATTTTT
The DNA here is from genome assembly GCA_905163495.3 of Cosmia trapezina. Taxonomy (NCBI): domain Eukaryota; kingdom Metazoa; phylum Arthropoda; class Insecta; order Lepidoptera; family Noctuidae; genus Cosmia; species Cosmia trapezina. Next base: position 13,338,893 of record LR991030.1, read on the forward strand.
TTATATATATAGATTTACCATGTTATTTTAAGACCACAGACTTCTTATAGGTTTTCCTGTAATCTACAGGTGTAGAACTAATTTCTATATTTTTTTCAAAATTTTAGGCTCAGTAGTTTCGGAGATAAGGGGGGGGGGGGAATGGTCAATTTTCGTCTATTTTCTTAAATAACTTTAAAACAATATATTTTAAAATTATACAAAAAATATATTTGAGACCCTCATAGTAAGCTCTTTCGTTTGATATGTCACTCGGTACAGTTTACAAAACTTTTTTTTTTAATTTTCTTATTTTCCCCCTAAAAGTGACTCTCATATTCATAATTCATATATTTACTTTAGCTGTACGTGTTTGGGTCACAGAAATCCATATGTGTACCAAATTTTAACTTAATCGGTCTATTAGATTCGGAGCAAATTGGCTGTGACAGACGGACAGACGGACAGACAGACAGACACACGAGTGATCCTATAAGGGTTCCGTTTTTTCCTTTTGAGGTACGGAACCCTAAAAAAGAAGGACTCCGCGCCACGCATATCGAAAATGAAGCAGTAAGTATGCCGTTTGTACAAACACGCCTCACGCACACATTTACATCATAGTATGTCGACCGGCCGCCATTACGTGACACGAGCGACGACGGCGTCTTTTGCAGGTAACTCAAATCACGCACACATAGATTGGTACGGTGCTTCACTTTCGATATGCGTGGCGCGGAGTCCTACTTTTTTATACGTCTATGACGAAAAACTACTTTTTAACAATCAACATTTAAAAAAGCAAAAAATACATTCTTTGGAGTGGAACATTTATTCGTCATCTGCTAGCGTGCATATAAGACTGACAGCATCGTAGGTAAAAATTGTATGTGCCTATTAGTTATTACCAAGGTAGTATGGAAAGAATTTCCCGTAGGTATCTAATTGTTAGCCATTACGAGACCAACTTAATATATAATTGTACATATAAGTACCTTACTATCATGGTCGCATACACAGCAAACACATGAGAAGGTCTAGAAAAGAATGTCGCTTGATAACGAGCAAAGACAGAACACTATAATTTTGTGCGATTCAGGTCATAGTAATTTGATGATGCCCGACTGTAGTCTCCGTGTGAATACATGACATAATTACAGAGAAAACCATTGAGAAAATGTTCAGTTGGAAGGGTTAACAACATTCCTCTAACTAATCGAACGACTGTAGTAACACTAGTAAGCCAGCACTCGCGTGTTAAACAACTGCCCAATTACAACCACTTAACTGTAATTTAGCTGTTCCGATTGTTCACATCAATCATAGAAATGAATGTTTCTCCGTGTTTGCCGGTACAAACTAATAATGTGCGTACGTAATAGATACTTCGTATGCTAGGCGGACTTTCGCAATGTTATTTACAATACCCAATGTAGCTTTTTTTAAAGGTAGGGTTTATGATTCTGTTAACTTATTTTTCTTCCATTAATCTGTCCAGGCATTGTCCCGCCGACTTCTGGGAAAGCATTTATCAATGGCTATAACATAGTGAACGAAACTAATCTAGCTCGCAAGTCACTGGGCATCTGTCCGCAACACAACGTGCTTTTCCCAGACCTCACGGTCGCCGAACATATCATATTTTATTCAAGACTAAAAGGTGTACCGAATAGTAAATTAAAGGAAGAAGTAAATCATTTTGTCAAACTGCTGGAATTGGAAGAAAAGGTTAGTAATATAATAATCTTACTAAAATTGTGAACGATTTTATTATTTTTTCTCAGTAATAGGCATTGGTAATAGGAATGACGTTGGTGTCTAGTTTTTGCCTCCATAACCACAACTAACCTCTGTACCTACCTAAACAATGACTTAACGGAAAAATAAGGCAGTTGTGAATGAGAAAAATATTTTATGATTTTTAAATTGATGATTTTATGAGGCAACGGTGCGGTTTAAAAGATGATGTAGTGACAAAAATTTAAAAGAATAGAATGAATCTTAGAATCTTAGATGGTTTGGTTTTGGTCATGTTGAGAGGATGATTGAAAGGCGAATAACAAAAGGTATTTACAAGGCGGATGTGAGTGGAAACGCCGGGAGGGGACGCCCTAGGAATACGTTGTGAATTGTGATCTTATTGGTGATGTTCTTCAGAAAAGTCCGGTGCGTAGTTCTTACTCGTAACCGCCGGCGGCGTGCGTGTATGACCAGAGGGCCAATTCTCGTATTTTTAACAACGTTCGCAATCTCATCTCAGTCTCAATCTGTCAAAAATTGTATAGCGTTTACCTACATTTTTGAGATTTGATTGACGCTGGCATGAGATTGTGAACGTTTTTAGGTTCGAGAATTGGCCATCAGATGTATGAACGTAAACGAGGCAGAAGTAGTAGGTATGTAAGGATCATAGTAGATCGTATCGCTCTGACGTTTCTGCCTACCCCCATGGAAAGAAGGCGTGAGTTTATGTATGTATGTTTAAAATAGATATTGATCTAGGTTGACGTATTTTCCGACGAGTTAATTATTGAACAATCCAACTGACGGTACAAGGTTAAGGGCGATACTTACTTTAAACTAAAATCGATTTTCTGAAGCAGCTTGCACCTTATATGTAACAATAATACATTTTGGTTATGTTGTCAGCGTGACGTGACATCAAACAAACTGTCTGGGGGTCAGAAGCGGCGGCTGTCGGTGGGCGCGGCGATGTGCGGCAACTCGCGCGTGGTGCTGCTGGACGAGCCCACGTCCGGCCTGGACCCCGCCGCCCGCCGCGCGCTCTGGGATCTGCTGCAGAAGGAAAAGAAAGGTTTGTCCTGTAACAACACTACGCTTTACAGGGTCAACTTAAATTATTAAGCGAAACTCCGAAGCCGTGATGGGTAAGTATCGATATCTAAACATGATAAAACAAAAAAATATATTTGAAAACATTATTTGACTTAGCGACAGTTGGTGGTGCAATTACTTGAAATATTCGTTTTTTTTTTTTTTTGTAAATTTCACATACGTGATGGCAATCTTAACACGATAAAACAAAAATAGTATACAGGGTGTAAGGGACAGCCCTCCGCAAACTAACAGGGTGCATTCAGCTCCTCATTTTGAATCATATTCTACCGGAAATTTTCTGAGCAAAATTTTAATTTTTTTAATTTTTTTTTCAGTTACATTTTCATTGTTTCAATGTAAATTGCATTGTGTGTTCGCAGCATTCCATTTATGTAAAAAAACTGCAAAAAAAAAAACAGCAATGGATGTTGAAATACTCTAACCAACGACGCGAGTAATCAGCTGTTCACTTTCTGTCTAGCTACAGAGTTCATCGAACTCACCGCATACCTATTATCTACCCCTCCCAACCAGTAATAGACGTTCCGATTTGTGCACAAAAACACAAACAAATCAGGTTTATTGGATTCCCTTAACGTTCCTGGAAAAATTTCATGTACCAGTCATCTTAGTAAGACATACTGAATTCACCCTATCAGTTTGCGGAGGGCTGTCCCTTACACCCTGTATTATGCAATTAGTGAATAAAGGACGGATTTAAAGCGAGGGCCATAGGTCAATCACGAGCTAGTGAAGGATTCTAACGACTGAATCACGACCGTAGCGAGTGATTCAAGTGTTTCCTGAGCGACGCGAATGATTCATGTCCCTCGATATAAATCCGTTTTATTCAAGAGTTGCATACTATACTTTATACCATGACTACGAGAAAAAGAAAGATTTAATCGAAAATAGACATTCAATGAAGAAAAAGGAAGGTTAAATTGGCTTTGATGTACTTAAACCAGCCGTGATTTGTTGAGTAGCAAGTTTTCTACTATATCGGCCGCCCTCTCTTTCATAAATTCAGGTGTTGACACATCTTCATCACTCGAATGCATTTTTAATCGATTTATCATTAAGTATCGCTAATATACTCTTTGTGTTCGTACAACTTACAGTATTGAAAATAGCGCCAATTTACTAAGGACAGCAAAGAACACAAAACAGTTTTTATTCTAATGCTAAACTCCTTGTCAAAAATGTCGACCAATCAAATTGAATTTAGAACACACCAATATAACTCGAATACACAGATTACACTTACACTAGATACCGCACCGACCAAGCGTGCCCTGCATGTTTGTACTAAAAAAAGTCTGTTAGCTCAGTGCCGCTTAGCGATTGAAACAATTCTGATTACCTTGAGCACATCACTAAATGGCTGGGGTGAAGTTATCGTAGCTATAAAAAAGATGACACGCTCGGTTTTCATACTATCTAATAACATGCCGTATCTAGCCTAGGTCTCTAAATGGTCTCTAGGTGCTTTTTATTCACTGTTTTCAGTGAATAAAATAAGCTTTATAGAGGGGGAATGGTATAAAACTAATTTTTTCAACTCATACTACCGTTGACCCAAAAAAAGTCGTCAAATTTTTTTTTTTGTTTGTTTTATGTAAGTATCATGTTTAGTTATCGATGCCTATTACGTCTGCGGAGATCCGCAAATTAGTTTTTATAATTTGGTGCCAAACAAGGTGGTACAGTAAGTACAGTTAAGGGTGAAGCTCCCGGTAGCCCGCGAAATTCAAATTTTCTTACGTGTTTTAAAATTTGCAGGTTAGTATCAGGTTGTGTGTTGATCTGAATAGTATGATTCGCGACCGTAACAAATCTGTATTTATAGAATTATACCTAATGATTAAAATCATCAATACAATTCTCTAAGTTCATATAATCCTAATGAATGACTATTTCAAGAAGTCTTCACATTTAGGATTATACTAACTTATGGAGTTGTATTACTGATTCTAATGATTATATTTTTGTATCATGTAATCATCATGCAACCTAAAATATACTGACTTGCAAATTGAAAAAAAACGTAAGAAAATTTGAATTTCGCAGGCTACCTGGAGCTTCCCCCAAACTACTCCAGACCGTCGAAGCTTTTGACATTGCACCGTTGCACGTACTTCAATCATTCAATCATTTATTACCTACCTTATTTTGCGTAATACAGAGAACGGGTAGGTACAGCTGTTTGGACTTTGGACGAGTCTCCATCTACAATAACAACAGGATAGATCGGTTTGTTTCGAATGCTGCGAAGGTTTCACCACAGTATAATAATGATACAGTATTTTATCTGGGCAGTGACCTTGAATTACCTAATTAATTGCCTACGGCCGCTCAGCAGATAAATACGTGTCTGTCCGAGCGTAAACTGTCGCGCGCTCGAACTAACGTAACTGGGGGTCTACTCCTTACAAGCGTTTCCTACTCCGTGTAACCTACGGTTCGGGGTCCGAACGAAGTATGAATGACAACACGATTTGACAGTTGTCCCTACTGCCTATGTGGTTTTTGCCCGTCCGAAAAATTTAACTTTTATACTGGTTTTTAATCGACTTCTAAAAAAGGAGGAGGTTCTCAATTCGGATGTGTTTGTTTGTTCGCGCATAACTCCGTCGCTTGCCAACCGATTTGAAAAAATATTTTTTTGTTGGAAAGGGTATACTTCCCAAATGGTCCCATTTTTGTCAAAATCCAGTTCTGATGATGGGATCCTGGAGAAATCGAAGGAACTCTTCAAATATTATAGGCACACCTATAGCGATTTGGGTATTTTTTATAGTAGCTCGTGCATTTGCTGTCGGAAAGCACCACTTGGTGAAGTGGAACTGATGATGAAGACCACAGATGGCTACCGGAACTACTCAATGATAAATATTTCACGGGTTGCGATTCGATTACTTTAATATGGTTGCTTTGCTAAGCAATTTCCGCTCGTCACACAATGCGTGTGGTGAGTGGTTGTTGAGGAGTTCTCCTGGTTCTTACCAGCAGAACTCCTCAACAATTAACGTCCCAGCATCGGGAAAAGCAATATTTTGTAACATGTGATGAGCAATTGACATTAGACTATTGTAACTTATACAAATTATAAACAGACCCACTAAGAAGCGAGAAATAAAAACTTTTTAACAAAAAAAAAACCGACTTCCATAAATCACTACAAAGTGAAAAATAACTTTGATTTCGGAAGTCGGTGGCAAAAAAAAAGAAAGTAAATAAAAACCGAAAGACACCGACTTCCGAAATCAAAGTTATTTTTCACTTTGTAGTGATTTATGGAAGTCGGTTTTTTTTTTATTAAAAAGTTTTTATGATGGATCGTTATGCCAGACGGTCGGACGGACGGACTTAGGGAGTAGACCCCCTAAGATTGGCTGAGATCTCGAAGAGCGTCGTTTCGGCCGTTTTCTATGAAGATAAAGTACTGTATCATTATTATACTGTGGATTCACTGAACCACTAAACCTGATTCAACAAAAAATGCTGTTGCTATGTGCAGGAGTCACAAAGCGCAAATGTTAAGCTTGAATGATCTCAAAATCGGTTATAGCGGCTAAACAACCTTCAAAAGATTGGTCATTCACGTCAGTCTGTGGCACTACAATCGATATTATGTATTAAAATGTAAATATTAGGCAATTTATTATTTCGTCGTCTTGGCTGAGTCATGCATTAGAGTGAAACAACCTATTACAATAATTGTAGGTAATGAATGACCAAGCAGAATATACCCGACTTACAATGTGAACTTTTAAAACGCATTTTTGTATATAAATTATTTATTTATTTTATTTTATTTGACACAAAAAAGTACACAGATACAGGTTGATACAGGTTAAGCATACGCAATGTTGGTAAGTACTCTAACAGCGAAATAATAGTTATTCGTAGGTATAAACATTAAAAGGCTCAGAAAACCCTCCAGGGTATTTAAAAAAGGAAATAAATCTTAAGTAGATTTTCCCATATTATTTTTGCCCGTATTGTAGAAGGATACTTTTAGACACGAACTTTGCATTAAAACCAGATTTGAATTAAGAAAAACCCAATGAAGAATCGAGATTCAAAACTGGCCATCGCGTCGTATTAGAATACAGGACTGTATACAGTGATACAATCGATCACCAAAATTAAATATTGAAATAGGCCCACATTTGTAAATGAATTGAATACCAAATGCTGAGTAACTAAATATACAATTTAATTTCAATATCATTATTATCATTCAACGTCATTTTAGTGAGAATGAAATATTACTTTTACATAAAAAATTACCGTAAAGTATTTTTTTGAAGACAAGGTATGTAATAGCAATATAATGTCTTTTATACCATTCCCCCTCTAAAAAGCTTATTTTATTCACTGAAAACAGTGAATAAAAAGCACTTTTACTCACTGTTTTGATGTTTGAATTTGGAACACACCAATGTATTCGACCACAGATTTAGAGTACCTAGGCAAGATACGGCATGTTATTACATAGTATGAAAACCGACCTTGTCATCCTTTTTATACCTACGATAACTTCACCCCAGCCATTTAGTGATATGCTCAACGTAATCAGAATTGTTTCAATCGCTAAGCGTCACTGTGCTAACAGACTTTTTTTAGTACGAACAATCGAACATGCAGGGCACGCTTGGTCGGATAGCTTGCCGTATCTAGCTATCTAAATCTGTGTATTCGACCTATATTGGTGTGTTCTAAATTCAATTTGATTAGTCGACATTTTCAACAAGGATTTTAGCATTAGAATAAAAACTGTTTTGTGTTCTTTACTGTTTGAATAGGTACTATAAGTTGTACGAACACAAAGTTTAGTGTTAATAATAAATCGATTAAAAATGCATCCAAGTGATGAAGATGTGAACATCTGAGTTTATGAAAGAGATGAGGCCGATGTAGTGCAAAACTGGCTACCCAACAAATGACGGCTGGTTTACATCAAAGCCAATTTAACTTTCCTTTTATTCCTCTTGTTTTATTCAACGAAATCTCCAAACGGCTGGTTGACACTTCCCGTGACCCGAGGGCTGGCTTTTACTTTGGCCAGAGGCTTAGCATTGCCATACAACGTGGCAATGCCGCCAGTCTCTTGGGTACTCTACCAGTCGACAGCGATGCGGAGGAATTTTTCGACGCCATATTTTAGTTTTTTAATAGTTTAGTTAGGATATAATTTTGTTGTTTATAGGTTATGTATGAATAATAATAGTTTTATAACTAAATCTAACTTTTAAAATGAAAATTTACTTTCCTTTTTCTTAATTAAATGTCTATTTTCGCTTAAATCTTTCTTTTTCTCGTAGTCATGGTATAAAGTATAGTATGCAACTCTTGAATAAAACGAATTTATATCGAGGGCCATGAATCACTCGCATCGCTCAGGATTCTAACACTTGAATCACTCGCTACGCTCGTGATTCAATCATCATGCATCACTCCCTACGGTCGTGATTCAGTCGTTAGAATCCTTCACTAGCTCGTGATTCATCTATGGCCCTCGCTTTAAATCCGTCCTTTATTCAATAATTGCATAATATACTATTAAAGTGTCATTACACTCATTACATAAAGCAGTCTTATTTTTATCTCGATTTGCCCCTTTTAATGAAATTTTAAAATAGTATTGGTAATTTAGTACCTACAATAAATCTCAATTTATTTTATACTTACTTATAAACCTTAAGTTATGTGAAAACATTACTCACGAAAGTTATTATTTTGTTCAGGTCGCACAATGGTACTCACAACACATTTCATGGATGAAGCAGATATTCTGGGTGACCGTATAGCTATCATGTCCGGGGGTCGCCTGCAGTGTGTCGGAACACCGTACTTCCTTAAGAAACATTACGGGATTGGCTACAAAATTACCATTGTGAAGGGGGAAAACTGTGTTGCCGATGACGTCACCAAATTTTTCAGAACTTACGTACCTGATATCAAAGAAAACACTAACATAGGTAAGAAAAAGAGATAGACATATTTAAATTCGTAACTGTAAATTACTTAATTCATATACGTAATTTATTATGTATGATGTTGTGTATTTTTTTTGTTTAAAAAATTGGAGTTCATTGCCCGTATTATGTATTTCATCTTTCCAAGGTCGAGTGATTTTACTTTATGATTTGCTTCTATATTTACATTTGTATTTTTTTTCAGGTTCAGAATTAACATACATCTTGCCGAGTGACAATGTTAGTAAATTCCCAGAAATGCTTAAAGAGTTCGAGGCAAAACGACAATCACTGTGTGTTTCTAGCTATGGACTTTCTGTTACTAGTTTAGAAGAAGTTTTTATGAAGTACGTATTTACATTCTTTAACATGTGCTTGTTTAGTGACTTTTCCAGCATTATGGAGTAATTAAAGTGAACTGTTAATAGGGCAGGCGCAGAGGATGTAGAAGTCTCGTCGGGGAAAAGGAGTAACAGTCCCGGACCATACAATGACTGTGCCGTAGCACCTCTAGCTAATCCCCACAACTTAGGTTAGTATAAGAACGTAGGCTCGTAGTATTTTTTAAGCATGTCAGATTTTTACAATAATTATCTTTTTTCAGCGGACAATGAACCGATACAAAAAGTGCGCGGATTTAAACTTCTCAGGAACCACATAAAAGCTATGTTTTTGAAACTGGCCTACAACTCGATGAGGAATAAATTGACTGCCTTAATACAGTTCGTGACGCCAATAATTAATATAACAATATCTGTGTTTATAGCGAGATCTTGGAAGTTTTTATCCAAACTACCACCATTGACCTTAAGTCTAGAGAGCGGCTTTGCGAAGACGCAGACTTTGATGTCTCAAGCAAACTTAACTGACGGAAGTGTTGAAGCTAAGGCTATGACGGCGTATAAGAATTACTTTAAAACCTCGACGTATCCAGGAATGTCGCTTACTGACTTAGGGACGACACATTTAGGGAAATTTTATCTGAAACTGGTAAGTGTCAATTGTATTCATACTAAGCACTCTTAAGGCGACGATAAGCGACTTTTAAGGGCGCTACACACGGCTAAGATACTATAATATTTTATCTTAAGGTACAATATCGCTCTCCATGCAATTCAATTAAGTTTTGAAATAAATATTATCTTCGTCGTGTGTAATGGTCCATTGAATTGTATGGCGAGCGATATTGTATCTTATGATAAAATATTATAGTATCTCAGCCGTGTGTAGCGCCCTTTAATGATTTTAAACTGAAAATCACGTCTAAACGAGTAGTGTTAATGGTTTGGAAAAAAATATATTTTAAATTAGAGCATTTCCATTTCCAATTTTGGATTATATTTATATTACATAGTGTAATTAATTTGTAATGTTATGTCTAACTCGGATAAAAAACTGAGAATCACGCAAAAGCGTATTTTTTAAAAGATAATTTAATTGTTTATCTTTTAGTATACGTGTTTTAATTTAATACCTATTGTTTTATGTATAATAAATTACTAATACGTCTAATTTGGGACAGCGCTCCTTGATGGACGAGTCCTATTACTGGGTATTACGTACGACGCGTTGCGTGAGCTCAGCATAGAACACGCAAGCTGGCCACTCGAGGCACTGGCACTTATCTGCGTCTTAACTGACACCTCACATAAACCAAGCACCAAATAATATTGCTTCTGAGCTCTATGCTGTCTCACTGTCTATGAGTTCCTGAACAACTAAACCTGTCGAAAATAACGTAAAAAATATAACCCTGTCTTTGCTGTAAAAATAATGTCTCTTATATGAAACTTGTTTTAGAGCGAAGCTGACCTCGCCAGGGTAAGAAACGAAGTTCCTATCGGAGCAACTTTTGGCGCTCACAACATCACTGCTTGGTTCAGCAACTACGGGTACCACGACTCGGCGATATCTCTCGCACACGTCAATAACGCTATCATGGCCGCTCTATCGCCTGGAAGCACCTTGAAGGTCGTCAACCATCCGCTACCTTACGCTATTGAACATTTGGTAAGTGATTTTTGGAAATGGCCTATGTATGTACCTACTAACCATTTTTTACTACAAAGTGAAAATGATTGCTCTTACTACCTTTTTTGCTATCAAACCGCGAACTATTCCAAAGTAGAGCCTTAATTATTGTGCATTCAATATACCAGTCGTCCAATTGAATGTATTTGGGTCAGACTTTAATAAGACGGTGACGTTCTATTGTCTCAGTATCGGTTTAATTGTATATTGATTAGTGTTAGTGCTGTGTTCATCTTTCATGAGTAAACAATCGTACAGTTTTGTTAGCATTGTAATAATCTGTTACAATTTAATATTCTATGTAATTAATTGGTTTCAGGTCAAAGTGATGGCTTCCGGCAGCAGTATGGGATTTCAGTTTGCATTTAACATCGGATTTTGTATGGCTTTCGTGACTGCCTTCCTCGTACTTTTTGTTATTAAGGTAGCGTCGATATTGATTATAAATTACGAAACACACAAGTAATTTAATTATAAACCGTATTTGTTGAAAGGTCATAGACTTGATCAATGAAGTCTACTTTGTACTTGTCCTCATGCGCCCTCCCTCTGTAGGTATTTTCCTAGCCTTTTTAAATCCACCATGGGTACATGAAACGAAAGTCTTAGACTACTCAAAACAGTGCTATCCCGACCCAAATTAAATTGTAGTATGTCGTAAACATCACACAGACACATTCTTGATATAGCAAAAATATTCACCGAAGCTCTAAGAGTATCTCAGGATTCCCAGGGCCAAGAATGCTAATTTCAAGAATAGTAAGAATACTCATCAGAAAGTCTGTTTGTAAGACTGATTCTACATAATTAATCTTCTCCGTTACCAGGAGCGCATAAGCGGCGCGAAGCTACTTCAGCGCGTGTCGGGCGTGCGGCCCGCGGTCATGTGGGTAACGGCGTTCATATGGGACTGGTTGTGGCTGTTCCTGGTCTACCTCTGTATTGTGTTCACTCTCGCGTGTTTTCAAGAAAACACGCTATCTACGCCTGCTGAATTAGGTCAGTTGAATGAAATATATTCGATCCCTAACTCAGAGGGAAAATCTATATCAATTACTTACTTTAATTTAAAGTAGGTCTACTTTAATTGACTAAAATCTATTGCAGGCAGAGTACTTCTAGTCTTAGTAGTGTTCTCGGTAGCGACAATACCAGTACATTACCTCGCATCATTCTATTTCGATGCCGCCGCAACGGGCTTCTCGAAAATGTGTTTCATGAATATATTTACGGGTGAGTAGATCAGATAAAGTATTCGAGAGATACGTAATGGTAAAACATGAACAGCTTATTTGAATTTAGTTTACACAGTAACATCATGAAACCGATCCTGAAATTTCTCATTCTTGTATTTTTGGAATGGCACAGAATTCACAAGCTGTATTAATTTTAAAGCGAATAATATATTCATTGTTTTTACTTCATCAGGTTGCATGCCATTTTTAATCACCGAATTATTGAGATTACCTGAAGTAGGCAGTCCGTTTTACGCTCATCTGTTCGACTGGGTTTTTTCTCCGTTGCCCATTTACTGCATCAGTAGAAGTTTCAGGTAATAAATTTGTTATTTTAGTGTTAATAAGTAATTCTGATCATCTACATATTGGTATAAATACTTGAAAATATCCAAAAACACGCTATATTCATGCTGTATTAAGAGCTAAAACTATGCTGCTAAAGCTGCTGTTTTATCTGCACAAGTAGTAAAAGACTAAAATAAAGTTTTACTTATGCACCGCACAGCTATTGTTTAATTGCCTGGCACTTGGTTGCTTAAGCTCTCATTAAAGACCAATAACTTGTATACATCATTGGATAGATGGTTATCAGCTAGAAAAATAAGAGAAGTGAATTCAGCTAGAAAAATAAGGCGCTTGGCAACGCAAGTTGTTTGTGTCCCATTCTAATAAAATGCAATTATTTATAAGCTGTAGAACTGTTTCACTCATGTACTTGTTCCATAGGGACATGAGCGTGTCGTCGTTCCAAATGCTGGCGTGCGACGGTCTGTGCAACCAGCTCAACATCGACAACTGCACGCGGCACACTATCTGCCAGCAGCTCAACCTCTCCGTCTGTTGTAGTAAGTGAGTCTTGTGGGTGCGTGTTATGTACTGTAGTGCTTTAGTAGTTTACTATTAGTTTAACGTTGTCTTCTTATATTTCCTGTGCGAATTAACGTCCAAACGCTGCAGTGGCCAAATACGATTTTTGGACCCATCGCCGACAACTAAATAGGATGATTTTATCCCTAACCCCGTTCCACACGAATGTTCGTCCGATAATGTAGCCGCAGCATGTTTTAAAAAAAAAAAAAACATCCGGGATTGGCTACGTGTGTTGCACTATCAGTAGCATCCATAAATTCCTGTTACTTCAGAAAGTAGGACGAGATGCCAAATAGTGTTTTAACTTTGTGGAATTGCACTAAGTAGTCACATTACTATGGGCAACTCGGCAATAATATCTGACTTTGTTTCATCCGTTAATATCTGTTGTCAAGATGACGGCAAATGAATGTGACCATTAGTGGAAGTTAGAGGATGCTGCATCGGCTTTAAAAAGATGTGTCACCTCTTAAACTAGTGAAAACTGAACCGATGTTGACTATTCTGCTAGTATCAATAATTACCCACCTGAAATTAGGTGAATATCAGTTTCACACTTGATGCTAGCAGAATAGCCGACATCGGCTCAGTTGAAAAGAGAAAAAATCGCTTTTTATTGACATTTCTAAGGTCAAACATTACGGTCAGATATTTATTCTGCCAGTCACATTTTTTTTTCAATATGAGCGGCACTGATTGCATTTTAGAAGAAAACTTGAAACTACTGTCAGGCTTTTTATGCTGCCTAAGGATGTCAGATATTTTTGATCACAACGAATTATCATTATCACATTCTTCTGAATTTAACTGAGTAGGCAGGTAGGTGAAGGTGACACATCTTTTTATAGCCGATGCAGCTTCCTATATTTTGGCATCGCTCGTCTCGTCAGACAGTTTTGGTTTTCCTTCGATGTCACATATTTGTTCTACCACTTGTATATACCTTCCACAAATGATCACATATATTTGCCGCCATCTTGACGACAGGTATTAATGGATGAATCAAGAATTCAGATATTATTGGGTACCTAATATATTTATGCTCGTGACTGTACATTCGTACTCGACAATGTTGATGTTTAGTGTCTATTTATTCTCAATTCTGTTGATGTCTGCTTCCAGTTTATGAATTCTAAATGAGAGCATTGGTAGAGCCTGCGATGTAACCTACACTACCTTACTAGTTTAATTTAACTTAATAGTACCTCTATTATTACTTGGTAGTTTATTGACTGATAAAATTAATTTGTTAAAAGCTATACAGAAAATTAATAAAATAAAATAACTTATTTGCCGTTTGGTTTGAACAATAATTTGTATGTCGTAACGTCGTTTCTTATCTAAAAACATTAAAACATACTGAATGTTATACTTACTCGTTTTTCCTAGTCGACGACAATCCCTACATGCAGTGGAATGAGCCCGGCATCGGAAGATATCTGTTCATGATGAGCATGGTTGGGATAATATCGTTCACCCTACTGCTGATCAAGGAATATGAGCTTTTGAACAAGGTACGTTGAGTCAGGATACGATTACTATATTCTTTGCATAATAAAATGTATATTCTCAAATTTAGCGACAAATTTTCAGGCTTGGGACTGGTGCTAGCTTGCCATTGAACATGCTATCTCAAATGGCAAGTCTATGTTTTCAAGTTGTCACATAGATGTGATCTTTCCGCAATAGACGAACTATGCTCTTGACAAAATGGCTTAACGATTTCTTATCTTTCATTAAGGTGTTCTACTCTTCGAAGCACCAGCCAGCGCGGCCCATAGTGGAAGAAGACAATGATGTGGCCAAGGAACGCTGCGAAGTGCAAGCGCTGACTAGAGCGCAAATATCGCAGAAAAGCCTCGTGTGCAGGGACCTCACCAAGTTCTTTGACCAATTCCTCGCTGTCAACAGGCTTACGTTTGGTTAGTATAATTAGACAGGGTGGGAAAATCGAACAGAGAAAAATCCATACTAATATTATAAATTCGAAAGTAACGCTGTCTGTTCGTTACCTTTTCCACGCCTAAACTGATTTCGATGAAATCTGGCAAGGCTATATATGACATCCTGGGCAAGGATATAGGCTACTTTTTGTCTGAAAAATAATCCTACAGGGAGTGATATAGGGCATGAAAGTTTGTATGGGAAACCCAGCATTTCTTAAGTTAGGGATATGAAAATTCATATTTATGCTTTTTGTAGGAAATAAAGAAATATGTGGTTCACCTGTACGTTCCCGTGGCATATTTTCCCACATAAACGCGGGTGAAGCCGCGGGCCAAAGCTAGTACTCTAAAAATATTTTAAGTATTTTTTCTGAGCAAGCAGCTGTGTCGCTTGGACAGGATTTTATTTACGAAAAATTTGCCAGAGAATCACGATAATCAAGCACACAAACAAACAGACAAAGACAGAGTTTTAATTGTTATAATAGGTAAGAAAAAGAAAAACTACATTCAACGCTTTCAAAAAGGCGCGTCTAATATGGAAACGTTACGTAACCCTTGCCCTCAACTCTCATAAGTTCATAATCCATCACATCAATGATCAATTTGTTTCGTATTTATCAGCGGTGCACAAAGGCGAATGCTTCGGGCTGCTGGGTGCAAACGGCGCGGGCAAGACGACCACGTTTCGTATGTTGACGGGCGACGTGCACATCTCGGCCGGCGACGCTTTCGTGCACGGACTCTCCATCAAGACGCACCTACAAGACGTCTACAGACACATCGGTCAGTCAAACTCAATGATTAAATCTTATTTTCTGCATCTATCACAACAGCTAACATGATATTAACTGTTTAGCGACTTGATCGTCGTATTGTTAAAGCGTTTGTCGAACGTTTAATTAAGTTTCCATCGCAACTTAAATATTTAATTACTTGTTGAATGGTAACAGTCATTCTGAAATCAGCTTAATTTCATATTTACGACCGTATTAGGTCGTAAAGTTGGTATTTGTTGTATTGTCTTTTCCCAACTGTGTTAAACGTCGGCTTCACGTCTAACCGGATGCAGCTGTATGCCAGTATTTTACATGGCTTCCTATCTGACCTCTACAACCCAGTTATCGGGTTACACCATACGTGGCTGTCAGACGTTCGGGCTCCTGACTTCTCGTAACGACTCTCAAAGATCTATTTATGCTTTCCGAGGCACGGAAGGGCTCGATATGTAATGGATGGTGACTGGTCCACGGACCGACTTTGGCAAGCGTATCTTAACCTTCGATCGGCGACCCGTGCGACTGCTTTTAAACGAATCTGTTGTGTACTATATCCTATGTATACTTATAATACAAATTATAAACTGTTAATAGTGCAAGCATCTTCACTTAGACACAAGCCGCTTATATACAGGGTGAAATTGAATTCATGGGCAATATTTTAAGGGGTCATTGTACTCATCATTATGAACACAATTTACTACTGGAACAAACCTGAAATTGCGAAAAAAAGTCAGCTGTTCCCTACATTTTGACGAGATAAGTGAGCAAAATGCATAGAGCAGTTGATTTTTTTCCGCGTATTCAGGTTTGTTCCCATAGTCAAAAGTTGTTCATAGTGATGAGTACTATGACCTCTTAAAATATTGCCCATGAATTTAATTTCACCCTGTATAAAATAATAGAATCATTTATGTTGTACTACTTAGAGTGTATACTGTCGTGTCGCAGGCTACTGCCCGCAGTTCGACGCGTTGTTCGAGAACCTGACGGGTCGCGAGACGCTGCGGATCTTCTGTCTGCTGCGCGGCATCCCGGCTGCGGTCGGCGACGCGCGCGCTTTACACCTCGCTACGACTCTCGGATTCTTGAGACACTACGATAAGAAGGTCAGTCATATTCGGTAATATTATAATAGAACAAAAGAAAATTGTTTTAGACTTAACGCTTTGAAGGACAGTACGGCTATAGCAGTAATAACAATAAAACTTCTATTGTGTCTCGTTAGTGTCCTTCAAAGCGGTAGGTGATTCCTTCAATGTAGCCCGCTAAATTGAAGTTTTCTTCTCACGTTTTTTTTTTGCAAATTGTGGCGCTGTGTTACGTTGTATGTTGAATAAAATCAAGTCAAAATTCATAACGCGGCAGTTATAATAAAATTATTACAGTAGTACCCAACTAATATGGCTTATCGATGTACCTGCGCAGAAGATGAATTTTCAAAGCGCGGGAAATATTATTGACCAATCGGCACGCTCCACGCTTTTTCCTGTACCGCTATTGGTCGGTAGCTGCCGCCATGTTAGCGCGCGCCGCTTGACATCCGCCATACTTGCGAGTGAGACGGAACTAACAGCTGCAGTGTATTATGAACCTTATAGTAGTGATCTAAGGTTGATTGTAAGCTTTAAGCATTCTCGTTAATCTTCGGGGCCTTACTTTCTTTTCTTTGCGAACGACGATTCACGACGCGCCTTATCAGTTGGGTACTACTGTACTAAGTTATAATCATTTAAAACATCAATATCGCTCTCCGGACCCCGGATACCTTCTAAAATTGAATATTTAGCATAAATTTAGATCTACTTTTTGACTATTTTCTCTTACCTGACCTTGTCCCATGTTACTTGGGGTTGGCAGAAAGTGTGAATATGTAACCTTTTTTTTTCTTTCAGGTATATGAATGCAGCGGTGGAACTAAAAGAAAAATCAGCACAGCTGTTTCGCTACTCGGAGATTCGTCGCTGGTGTTTCTTGATGAACCGACTACAGGTAAAATTTACCAAATACCTTACAGGTATTATTTCCTTTATTTCAAATTGTATTTTTAGGCCGTCTCCTCTTTGTATTTGCTCCGTGGTTATAACACAAGTTATTTTTCCCAGGCATGGACCCAGCTTCGAAGCGCTTGGTGTGGTCGAGTATCAGCGAGGCGGTGATATCGGGCCGCAGCGTGGTGCTGACGTCACATAGCATGGAGGAGTGCGAGGCGCTGTGTTCGCGCCTCACCGTCATGGTCAACGGACGCCTATACTGCCTCGGGCCACTGCAGCATTTGAAGAACAAGTTCTCGCAAGGTGAGGCTATGCTCGTATGACCTCTGTATTTATAGGTGTGTTTATCGAGGATATCGACCGCAAATAAATAAATTGTTTATTGGCATAATGTGGGTTACAGAATAAATGTGAAACCCTCTCTAGAGCTAGGTAAGAGTTATACCTGTACGAGTATATCAGGAGCCAGTGTTTTCTTCCAGTGAAGTTACAAACATCGATACAGTCTGGCTGTGGTGCATGAACATTTTCCGGATTATGGTCGATCAACATCTAATCCAAGCAGAGGTCAACTAGTACAATGATCGTCGATTATCTACCGATTGGCGTTAGATTATAATCAGAGGCGATATAATATACCAACTGATCGACAACGCTCGATCGCAATCTATACTAGAAAGGTTTAGGTAGTTAAATAAAGGTAAACAATCTTGATGTGTCTTTTATTTTTTTTTTATTTTAAACCTCAGTTTAAAAATAAATGCAACTAAAAACCAATGTAAATACAACAATAATGATTACTAAATCAATTGAACCATTACTTTAATCAGTAGTTCATTTGTAAAAGTCACATCAAGATTGTTTACCTTTATTTAACCTAACCTAAACCTTTCTACATAGTATACTTGCCCTGTCAGATTATATTTAGCTAAATGGCGCTTGCGTGTAGTAACTGATAAGCAAAAGCACATTGTCAATCAGGAAATTAAATTAATATTTTTAAACTTTCAGGTTACACCTTAATAGTCAAATGTAAATCCGGCCCAGACAGAGATAACGACGTGGTCAAGATACATAATTACATTGCTGAAAAATTCGATGAATCCAGACTTATGTGAGTACTTTTTACACCCAATAAAGTCTGTGTAAACCTGAATGTAGACTCGACCCACTGTATAAAGAACTGAATGAGTGTTGTTTTGGCAGCACTGAGACGTCAGGCCCTGCAACTGTCAAAAGTGTTAAAGCGCCTATATTTTCTTTTGTTGTAACTGAATGATGAACGTCATCATATATTTTATATCAATGACATTGAACCTCTAGACGTTGCCATGATTACAGTGTGAAGTGTGGAAGTGAGACACATATATACGAAATTAGTAGGAAAATTGAAACAAAGCATCGTATCTTCTGTCTCTTACGGCGTGCCGTTTTTTTGCTTGGCGAACAATTGAATGTTAGCCAAACAAAGTGCTTTCACTGATACAAAATTTATCTTGCGTCGATTAATTTAACTTTTTTGGACAGTTTTTGCATTGTGCGTATATATTGACATGGGTTTAAGTCCAAAATATGGAAGATTTCTTACGTTAAACTTCATTTAACCTCATAACCTAGAAAAACTATTATATTACTGTCACATTACCGGCCACGCGGTGCCTCGATCTATAGTTTTATATTGTCGAAACTGAAGACCTCTTGTCAAAATGGTGCCAACTGGTGTCGTGATGGCCTTGAACCCTCATTACCTTTAGCCGATTTTTGGTTCTTCTGGGGCCGTACTATGACGTGAAAAAAGAACATGAAGCCATCATGGTTCCAGTGTGAGAGAGGGACCATGATGGATCCACGATCTTTTTTCACGCCATAGTACGGCCCCTGCTAACTCTGCCGGAGAATGTAGGCATAATGCGAATTTTAAATACTGATGTTAGGTAATAGGTAATACGGGTTGGTATCCGCAACTCCACGACAATGCACGTATTTCGCGTATGTACTGATGTTAATTCTTCTTTGCAGTGAATCTTATCTGGGTATCAGTACATACTACATCAACGACGTCGGTTTGCCGTGGTGGCGCGTCTTCGACGTAATGGAGGAAGCCCGGAATCAGTTCCCCATCGAAGATTACTCCGTCACACAAACCACGCTTGAACAGGTATTTCTACAATTTACAAGATTGCAAGGCAACGCTGAGGCTGAAACATCATTGAAATTGAATGAACCTTAACTTAAGCATCAGGGTAAACTACGGTGTAATCAGATATAAATCGAATTTCTAAACGCCTAGGTACAGCTATGCTGTTTGGTATTATTGTCTAAATACCTCTAAATATAGATAACTATTGATAAATGTTGCCGGCTATACCTTAAGAGGCCTAATATATTTCAACCGTAATTTTTGCGTTAAATGACCAACTTTGGCGTTCTTATTCTGAGAAACTGAAAGACTTCGACAACTTTGACTTATTGAGTGGTGGAGAATAGTTGTTAGTATAGTTTATAGCGGCCTCGCGTTTCGCAATTTTTTCAAAACTATTTATATAGCCAAAACTCCGAAGCAACTTTTTCATAAAATGCGCGACTGCATTTTTGCGCGTTCTTGGATTGAAGTACTGTACCTAAATGAAATGAAAAATATATAATGGTGGTTTAGTTCATAGCGGCCTCAGAATTTTGAAATATGTATGGAATATCTATAAAAAAATCCCATTCAAAACCATAAAACTACTAAAAACACTCGAAATTAACTGTAAATTTCTCCATTAAAATGTGTACCAGAAGAAAAAAGTTAGTTCATAAGATATTAAAGTTTAATATCTAAACAAAAAAAATATAATTACGTATTTAATTTCAGCTTAGAAGACTCAAAATAATTATAACTGCCAAATTGCTACTTAATGCTATGCGTCGCCGTGCTTCAATAATATTATCAGTCAGAACGCAATTTTGTGATAGTCCTCTTAAGTGTATATTTCTTCTTAACAAGTCGTTCATGTTTTGATCTGTCGTCGATTAAATAAATCGATCTAAACGGACCAGAATCCAAAGATAAGTTAAGAGAATTTGGATACTTACGTGAAACTCAATTTAGTACTTAACAATAAGTAGTTCTATGCGTAATAAAAAAACGACACAACCATTTTGAATGTTCAATATTTTATAAGTGAAAATTAATTTATAAATAAATATTTAGGTATAGTTAGTGTATTGCAACTGTATCGTTAAATGTTGTTGTTGATGTGTTTGACTGTGTATTCAATGCATAAAAATATAATGTACCTACGCAATGTAACTGTTATAATAGGAACAACTTTCAGAAGCCTTCAATAACTACTCAAAACTTTCCAAAAAGCGTCATAAATGTTTTTAATTTGCGCCGTTGTTGATACTATATAATCAATCGGAAAACATTGTACTTATCGTCTCATTCGAGAAGCCCAATATAGATCGCTATGTAGTTTGCCTGACCTCGCATTTTAGTTACATTGTTATTTTCGTGTATTGTTTATGAAATCTCAGTATTTTTTCGTCGACATACAGTGGTTCAAAGAACAATGGAATTTTCAGTTTAATAAATTAATAAATAATTCACGCCATTCCATATTTTCTTATAATAGTGCCGATAGATCTGAACTGATCTGAACATTCACAAACATAATCTCAAGAATCAAGATGTATGACATAATCACTGTTTACCTTTGTTATTGTTGTTATTTTAAGTTGATATCGAATACGTTCTAAGAACATGTCTGACTTAGGCTTCGTTTACAAACAAATACGCACTTTTGTCACACTTATTCGAGTAGGCATTAATCGGTACAGCCCACGGAGCAAATACAAAGAGGAGATTTTGTAATTAGATTTCCCTATGAAACAACGCGTGACAATTTGCGGAGCGAGGGGGTGTTAGATCCCGCCCACTTCGTTATTTTCCATCTACTGGTGAATAGACAAACTATTAGATCCCGCCCACTTCTTTATTTTCCAACTACCGGTCAATAGCCAATCTATTGGCTCGTTCCGTCATTTTACTTTGTAATTACGAAACTATCTCACACTAAATGTTATAAAAACTACAAAAATTATATTTTGGCCATTAAAGGATCTTTAGGAATGACTGTTGTACAAATTTCAGTACATAATGATTATTAAAATATGTTAGTACTGATCTCTACGTGCCTAAATATTTTTAGTTCCCATGGCACCAACTGTCGCCATCTTATGTCGGATAGAATTATGTTTGGAAAATAGGAACGTTTACAAAGTTGTGCACAGGACGATGGCCAACAATGCACTGACTAAGGCCACGTATTGAAAAATAAATGGAAAGTCGTTGGATACAGTTGTAGAATGTTTTATTTTACCCCAAACACAGAAGAACAATATTTAATTATTTTACCTTTATTATTATAAGAAAACACGTATCCTTTTAATGGCAGACAGGCAGAGAGAGAAAGCACAGACAAGACAAAAAGACTTATGTCAAACAAACATAGACAATGAATTTTTAGTTTTCTTGTGTTGTCATCAACACCATCCCTCAACACAAGAAACATATTTAAAAAAACTTTGAATTACTTACTCAAAACAAGACACACTATACTACTTTATTGCCTGTACTTACATACAAAGAAAAATATCAATTTTTAACTCATACATCTACCAAAAATATTATGAATTTATGTCATATACAGTTTTACATCTTAATTTTTACAAGATAACAACAATGTCATTCTCAACACCTATGAACTGTGCTCACTTTCATTTATTTAACTTAATCCTATACAATTTCTTAGAATTCAATCAAAAACTTATAATTAAAAAGTTATAAATCTATATTAACTTCAAGTAACCCCTTAATTTAATAAATGTAGGGCCTGACAAAGGTTTGGTTAGCAAATCAGCTATTTGTTCCGACGTTCCTATATAATTTAACATTATTGTACCATCTACAATTTTTTCACGAATAAAATGGTGTTTAATGTCAATATGTTTCATTCTTTTGTGTAGAACTGGATTTTTAGCTACTCTAATGGAACTTTGGTTATCCTCATACATTAATACATAATCAATATCAAATGAAAAATCCCTTAAAAGTTGTTTGAGCCAACAAGCTTCTGCAGTAGCCATGCTGAGTGCCATGTACTCTGCTTCAGTTGAAGACATGGCTACAGAAGGTTGCTTTCTCGTACACCATGAAACAGGACAACCAAATACTTTAAAAATAAATCCAGCTGTTGACCGTCTGTCAACTAAATCACCTCCCCAGTCAGAATCTACATAGCCAACAATGATAGCATCATTAGTATTATTTCTTTCAAAGACTAAACTTAAATCTAATGTACCCTTAATATACCTAAGTATCCTTTTTAACATATTCCACAACTCTTCACTAGCACATTTTTGAAAGCGACTTAATATTGAAACACTTGCACATAAATCAGGTCTACTACCTAATACTGCATACAATAAACAACCAATTAATTGTCTGCATCTTGTTTCTAACTCTTGGGTTTCTGACTTTTCTCTTTTAAGACTATCAGTTTTAAATTTTGAATCCATGGGTGTAGCAATACTGTTACAATCTGACATATTATATTTTTGTAAAATCTGTTTTAAGAATGCTTCTTGATTAATTTTTAAGACACCATTAATTACATCCTGTTTGATAGCAATACCTAAAAAGTAAGTTGCTAAACCCAAGTCTTTCATACAAAAATGTTTCTTTAACAAGTTCTTAGTATTATTCACACATTCAATATCCGTCCCTGCGAGCAATAAGTCATCGACATACAGTAATAAATAAACCATCTGTCCATTATATTGTTTTACATAAAGACCATAATCTGTTTTACATTGTTTGAAACCTTCAGACAATATGACTGAGTTAAATTTGTCATTCCAGTTTTTGGGTGAGCTCTTTAGCCCATACAAAGATTTTTTAAGTTTACATATCATATCACCATTAGAACATCCTTCTGGTAATGACAAATATATCTCATCTTTAATATCGCCATGAAGAAAAGCACTTTTGACATCCATTTGGTGTACTGACATACCTTTTTGATTACATATTGCCAATAGAGTACGGACAGTTGGAAGTTTAGCTACTGGCGCAAATAGATCATCATCAATAAAATCAGTTTGCTGAAAGCCCCTAGCCACAAGTCTAGCCTTGTAACTAGTAATATTACCTTGATCATCAAGTTTTCTTTTAAAAACCCATTTGCTATCAATAACCTTACAATCTACTGGTTTTGGCACTAATTCCCATGTATTGTTTTGATTTAAACTATCTATCTCCTCGTCCATAGCTCTTTTCCAATTCATTCTGTCTGCACTATTCATGGCTTCTTCATATGTTTTAGGATTATCTTCAATGTAACCTAATAAGCATGTATAATCTGTACTGTAATACTTATGCCATTCAGGCTGTTTAATCTGGTTTCTTGGTCTTAAATTTCTTATTTGTTCTACCTGAGTTTGAACTTCATTTATTTGAACTGTATTTGTATCATGAAACTCTTCTTCGGATTCATTATTTGACTCGACACTTGGAGTATTACTTAAGTTTTGACTTGACTCTTCATCAATAACTGATACCTCACTCTGTATTGACCTATCCATACTATTTTCATCCTGTGCAACCCTATCAACATCATTTATTTCTACCAATGGTTTTTCATTATTATTTTCTACTAATATTTCTATTTCACTATCAGGTATTTTATGTTTAGAGTTACTATCACTATCTTTAATAAAAACTACATCTCTTCTAATTTTTATTTTATTTTCCTCTTTGTAATAAATCCTATAACCTTTTGTTTCCTCGCTGTAACCAACAAAATATCCCTTCTTTCCTTTCGGGTCCAATTTTCTTCTTATCTCTTTAGGCACATGACAGACTACCATACTACCAAATTTATGTAAATTATTTATGTCAAACTTCTTATCCCACCAACATTCATAAGGTGTTTTACCAGTATTTTTATTTTTAACATAAGTTCTATTTAGAGTATACACGGCTGTGCTAACAGCTTCAGCCCATAAGCTTTTATCTAGGTTAGACTGAATCAACATTGTTCTAGCAGCTTCTATAATAGTTCGCATTTCCCTTTCGACCTTACCGTTTTGTTCCGGTGTATAGACTACTGTAGTTTGATGTTGTATGCCTTTATTATTTAAAAATGACTCTAATGTTTTATTTAAAAATTCTGTCCCATTATCTGTCCTTAAAACCTTTACTTTATTATTAGTTGTTACTTCAGCATGATTAATGAAATCTTTTATTTTACTTGGCACTTCGGATTTATGTTGCACAAAATAAACTTTCCTATATTTAGAGAAATCATCTTTAATAACCAATATGTACCTTGAACCACCAACAGAAGGCACTTCCAACGGTCCACAAACATCAGCATGTAAGATTTCACAACACATACTTGTTTTAGTTATACTCTGAGGGAAAGGTAAGCGATGACATTTTCCTTCTATACATGCAATACATGAATCATCAGAATCAATAAATTCTATATTATTGTTTTTTAGCACTGACTGACAATAATCATAATTTTGGTGAGCCAACTTCTCATGCCAATCATTAAGGGTATTATAAGTTTTAACCTGAGTGACATTTACGTTGCCTGGAGAGTCAAAGATAAACTGCATTACATATAACTTATCTACACATTTACCAATTGAACACACTACATTATTTTTAATAAATTCACATTTTTTACCCGTAATGTTAAACATGTAACCATTTTTCACAGCTTTAGTAACAGAGAATAAATTTACCTTAAGTTCAGGAACATATAGTACGCTATTTAGTGAAGACACGACATATTCATTACCATCATAAGCCTTCAAGAGTATTAGTCCAATACCTTCAACTTTTAATTTCCTTCCATCTCCGACTATGACATATCTATCGGTATTGATATCTGAAAAGCTAGAAAAGAGAGATTGATTATGGGTCATGTGGTCACTCGCACCACTGTCCACTATCCATTCATGTTTGTTGGAGTTATGTCCAATAAAAGCGCTTGAGATGTAAGCATTTCCTTTTGTATCCTTTGAACTATTTCCTTTATTTTCCCTTGAATTATTACATTTATTTTCTTTGCAATTATTTCCTTTATTTTCTTTTGAGCTATTTCCTTTTTCTTTGTTCTTCTTAAAGTAACACTGTTCTATTGTATGTCCAGCCTTTTTGCAGTAAGAACATGTATTATTATATCTACAGTTACTCTTTTTGTGGCCAGTTTTACCACATTTATAACACTTCATATTTTTCACCGATAAGGCAACGGGTTCCTCCATTTCTTTCATGCGTTCTTCTTCAATGAGTAACCTTGCTTGCAAGTCATTTAATGTTTGGGATTCTTGAGGAACACTTTCCCATGCCGAAATAAAGTATTTGTATTGAGGTGGTAGTGCCATTAGTATCTTAGTAATAATCATCTTGTCAGACATAGATTCGCCTAGCTGTTTTAGTTGATTTGCCATTTGTTCTACTGTACTAAATAACTTGGCAATACTACCATCTTCATATTTATATTTCATGAACCTTTCATGCACCAGGTGAACGCTCGTTGAGCTTTTAAGTTCGTAAATGCTCGATAATTTGTTCCACATTTCTGCCGCCGAGCAACATGTTACCAAATGTTGCATTACGTTTTCTGTAACCCTCGACACAATATGTGTTTGTGCTTTAGCGTCTTGTTGCTCCCATTCGTTTGGTTTTAAGCCGGCATCGTTTTTCTTTACCGACCCGTCAACGACCCCTAACAGGCCGAGACCATTTAACAAAATCTTGGTCTGGAACTTCCATAACAACCAATTTTCACCACCAGTAAGCTTCACTACTGTAACCCCAGAAGCCGAAGTAGAATCCATGATGGCTTCGCTTCGCCCCGAGTTTTATTTTCCAAGTACAATCTGTATCCACTTTAATCTTTGTAATAGGTGGGTCTGGGCCCATAACCTATTGAAAAATAAATGGAAAGTCGTTGGATACAGTTGTAGAATGTTTTATTTTACCCCAAACACAGAAGAACAATATTTAATTATTTTACCTTTATTATTATAAGAAAACACGTATCCTTTTAATGGCAGACAGGCAGAGAGAGAAAGCACAGACAAGACAAAAAGACTTATGTCAAACAAACATAGACAATGAATTTTTAGTTTTCTTGTGTTGTCATCAACACCACGCCTACATGATGACGTCAGGGCCTAGAAGAGAATCACAGTGCACAGTTGCTTAGGCCGTCTCCTCTTTGTATTTGCTCTGTGGTACAGCTGGGCGGCAAAATCGAATATATACAGAGGTGAACCATTCTAAAAATGAACGCCCTTCCACAAAACGTGATTATTTCAATGTGTGAGAGCAAATACATATTGCAACACTTTACTTGTGTGCGTGCGGTGACTTTACTGAAACATGGACTCGTCGCCGCACTTAGTGGTCAACTAAACGTGCGATGAGTCCAGGTAATAACATTGTACGGCGCTGAGCATGAGCTTTGTATGGAACGAACGACACGTTCGTTCTGTCGTTCGTGTCATTTATACTTATGCTGTGTTATTGTGTATATTTTTATGTTCTTATGTTAGTATGTAAGGTATTTATTTAGTTTAGTTGTTGACCTTACTCGCCGGTGACTGAGCACCCAATGACAAAGACCAATTATGTGTACTGCGTCTATACACTTCTTTATGTGAACGGAACCGGAACCGTGTGGAGGGGCGTTCATTTTTAGAATGGTTTATCCACGGAGGGTTTATCTCTACCTAGTAATTGCCTCGGGTCAAACTGTAGTTCAACAAATACTGCCTAAGAAAAGTTGAATTTACCGAAATGTTTGAATTCTAATTCAAACATAGCTCATGCCGTAGTAGAGTAGTCAAAACAGCCGATAAATAAAAAAATGCAGTATTTATTTAATATAACGTGCCTATTAAGTACTTATTTTAGTGAGATAATATGGTGCTTGATCTTTTAGGAAAATAAAGAGGCCGTGTAATTGAGTGTCATTTTTATTTGGTCAACTGTACAGATCTTATTGCTCTATAGGTACTGAACTTGAGCCATTTTTTTGGATAAAATTAATGGTTTCTTGGGTCCGGGTGTAGATTTGTGCCCAGTTTTTGTGCAATAGGCTGGTCTATCTGGCGAAATGTGGGTGTGCTGTACACCTTTGCCTCACCCTTCGGGTAATACAGGCGTGGCTTTGTTATGTTTTAAATCAAATTATGGAGCAGTAACTTTTTTTGTACAGCCTTTACACGACCTTATTTATGTTATGATATTTATTATGACTATTATGAGTGTATGTTTTATTAATTTAGTCTTATACTTAATACCAAAGGTATTTTGAGCTTAGATGAATTTCGAAACTAATAAAACTATGGAGCGGCTATTAATATTTTATACTAGCTGTTCCGACAGACGTTGTCCTGTCTTAGCTATGAATATTTTTAAAAAATTCACTCTGTATCACAGATTAATACAGATGGGACACTCCGCAGTTTAGGTATGAAGCTACAAGTATGCGGCGGGTCCAGCCCACTGGGCTAATTCAGTAGGACTGCCGCGCGCCGCCGGGTCGCACGTCAATTCAATACTCACGTGCCGCGTTGCGTCGTCCGTTCGTCGCAAGATATTAAAACGAAAATGAAGGCTAAACTATTTTGCATCGCATTTGGCTGCATAAATAATAATAAGGATCTGAACCTCACGTTTTTTTCGCCTTCACAGGATACCGAAAGGGAAAGAAATGCACGTCTACCTATAAGTAATTAGTAATTAGGTAGGTACTAACACCTACTAAATGTTAAAATTTGTTATTCTTATTTATGTCACCCGTATTTACGTAGTTACAATATTCATTATTATTATTATAGTATAGTAGGTACTTACTTATAAGTTCTGTTTACAAGGTCAGGTTCACCCTTTGATAAGTTTATAAGTAAGGATGTACATACCTACCTATTTAAATAGTATTTTTGTTTTGGACATAACAATAACTAAATATTATGTAGTGAGATTTTGATTATGTAGACAGCAGGGTATCCTGGTATTCGTACATACTTTTTTATTTGGCCAATTACGTTGGTACATGCCTACATAATAATAAATATTGACTAAACAAATTAAAGTCATTTGTTCAGAAAAGTAGAGTAATAGGCACTTAATTGGTAATTAAATAATATGCAAATTAATTATTCAAAAAAAAATTACAACCTCAACGTGGCCTAATGTACAAGAGTTACGCGATAGAAAGAGAGGCAAGTTGTGGGTGAATATAACTAGGTAATAAGCGTTGTGCGACCTGAATTGCACTTTATTGTGTCGTAGCAAGAGTCGCTTTTTATTTAAATGATTTTGCGGAGTGTCCCATCTGTATTAATCTGTGCCTGTATACAGATTTGTTGCAATCTCTTGGAATAAACAGTCGGCCTGACAAAAGGGGTAAGACAAAGCATCGCATACAAAATATTAAAATCGGACGAACAATACGCACTCGCGCACACAAATTTGGATGTGTAGTCCGATTTGTGATATCCGTGTCCTTGCTTTGTTATGTGACACTTTGTCTTTCCATTCCTTATGCTGTATTGATCGTTGTTATAAATATTATCTTGAAAACTAGATGACAAGTTATTTTTTAAAAAGCAAAAATATTACAGCTACATCAATTTAATTAGATAAGTAAATCAAACAATTAACAAAAATAAATGACACACGAAATTTAGGCAGAAAATAAATGTCGGTCGCTACAACGACGTGTTGATGGTCCGATGGTCTCGAGCGGAAAAGGGGCGCGCTGTTTTTTTTTTTTTTTTGTATGGCATCTCGCAGTTCACCACTTGGGGTCGAGACTGCTTAACCGGACTATCCTGTGGGTGCCTTAAGCGAACTCAAAGCCTCCAGCCAGGGGCGGGCGCGCTGTAGAACAGCGCTCCCTTATATACGGATTGGTTTCTTCAATACGTCTGATTCCCAACAATTAAGATTGTTGCTGTCTGACAGTTCCCAGTATGGTAGATTAAGCGTGTACTTACTTACTGTTCACATCGGTCGATAATATCGTATCTAAGTATATGTAACCTACCGACGCTGCCTCTCTTATTTAACAAACTTTTTTGAATAGGTAGCTATAATTATTGCAATTCTGGTATTTCTGTTGTTGGCTATATGGAGAGCGATGCAGTTGCTACTATTTATACATTGTACAATGTGTGAATTTTGTGTGATATGATTTGTGATCTATTTTATTTTATTTGATTGTGTTAAGTATTGCTATTAGCAAAATATATATTTAAGAATATGCCCCATGCTAATGATGTAGCTAATGCCATTTTAAAGTCGAGCCTAGTTTAATTTTTATTTAATTTAATTAGTACAAGTTCCTTTGAATATAAGTATTATGAAAAACCTTTTTTACAAATAGTCCGCTGAACTCATACACAGCTTTCAATGATTATTTGATTATTACGCTTCAACAGTATACATAACTACTTATAATTTATACAACATTCTGGCTTTAAAGTATTGCTGTACCTCTCGATGTTTATTATATTCATAGGGACGGTGTTTGTATGTGTAGTGTTTATAGACAATTTTTAATAAAACTAAGCATATTTTATCACAATTTGTTTTATTTTCATTTTTACTAAGCATCATCTGGGTGCGGAGCAGCATTATACAGCTCTATTGTCATTTCGGTAGTCACCCCCTTTCAAGCCACCAATCCATCCATCGATGGTTTTCTCCCACAGATCAACAAAAAAAGTAAGATGGCGCGCCGCGAACATCAAAAGTGAAGCCACCTTTGTTCTGTGTATCGAAGAGTTGCCATTTGTTACACTTTTTCCCTAGAATTTGGGGAATAGTATTGTATGGGTGAGATTGTAAGATATTGTTGAGTATGGTATTGTAACTCAATTTGTACAGAAGGACTTCTATTCCGGAAAAATAAACTAAATTTTTTACATTGCCTAATAATTGCCTTGAAAAAATATACGTAATTATATTTAAAATCAACTTTATTAAATTCAACGTAAGGTGATTGCGCTGTGTAGCCCGCGAAATTCATTTTTTTTGGGTTTTTTTGCAATTTGCAGGTCCGTGTCAGGTTGTATCTTGATCAAAGTATGATACGCGGAAATAAAACATATGTATTTATATAATTTTAACAATAAAAATCATCAATACATGTCTTTAAGTTAGATGTCGTGCAGGTTCATCAAACGAACGAAATGTAACGAATCTGCACGAAATCTTACTTAGAGAGATGTATTGAT
Organism: Cosmia trapezina; assembly: GCA_905163495.3. Taxonomy (NCBI): domain Eukaryota; kingdom Metazoa; phylum Arthropoda; class Insecta; order Lepidoptera; family Noctuidae; genus Cosmia; species Cosmia trapezina. The sequence continues at coordinate 13,369,866 of LR991030.1, forward strand.
GATTGTTATGGTTAAAATTATATAATAGTTATTTATGCAACTGTTGTATAATAATGGGTATTAAAACACGAATGTGGGTTTATCACACGAGGCGAAGCCGAGTTCTGAGCCGAGCCGAACGTTCTGAAACCACAGGGTAGGTATTGTACAATGTTGTAAGAACTCTATGTATTTTCATGGAAAGTTTAATTGTTGAGTATCTAATACAAACAAAGTATGTAGTATAGGTAATCTAATAATAGAATTTTATTTAAACGCACAACCCTTTAATAAGGGGTCATTTTACTCATCATTATGAACAACTTTGTGACCAAACCTGAAATCGCGAAAACCACTCACCACTACACTCACTTCACTCACTCACCACACTCACTTCACTCACCACACTCACTCACACTCACTTCACTCAACTCACTCACCACCGCACTCACTTCACTCACTCACTACACTCACTCACACTCTCTTCACTCAATTCACTCACTCACTTCACCCACTTACCTCTCACTCACTTCACAACCACTCACTCATTCACTTTACCCACTCACCACTTACTCACTCACTCACTCACCTCACTCACTCACCACTCATTCACTTCACCACCACTCACTCACTCAATCACCCCAATTACTCACTCACCACTTCACCCACACAAACAAAACAATATCGGCTGTTCCCTACATTTTGACGAGATAGAAATTCATAAAGATACCACGTGAGTAAGTAATTAAGGGATCGAAAAAGCAAAGGAGTTGCATAATGAAATTTAGTACAACATTATAACACCCGTTTGGATGCTATTATGGTTACTATGACACTGGCTGTTTTAATGTTGACAATAAGCTAACTGTTTCGGAAACTTTTATAGAGGATTTATAGCATGGGTGTAGATAAATACATATGTTTTATTTCCGCGTATCTGGGGGCACGGTAGTGCCCCGGCCAAGACGAGCCAAGCGAAGCGCAAGGGTACTACCTACCTTTTCTCGAAGCACTTCGTCGTATTTTTGAACCTTCTTAACTTGGGTTTGGATTATACCAGATAAACAAAATTTTCGGGAAATGATGTCAGTGGATGACTTATTAAACCTATAAAGTTTCAATTGCATAGCTCTTATACTTTAGATTTTATTGATATCTAAAATACCCCGACTTCGTCACTGACTCACTGACACACTGACTCACTGATGATCATAAAAATTCTTAGGGTACTTCCTGAAGTCCTGAAGCTGAAATTTGGTATGTAAGCTAGTATTAGTACACAAACAACAAAAAAATTCTAAAACTTGGAACTTTTACCCCCCCTCACCCCTTAAACTAGGGGATGGAAATTTGTATGAGACTTCCGCAAATAATAAGTAGGTAGTTATACTTACGAATAATATTAATACACTTGTATATACTTCGATAAGTGTTTATTAATCTCCTACCTATCAACCTATAGGTACATATCGTAAGCAACTTACAAAAAGAAATGAAATCCCACCAAAAACATTTTCATGTAAAATATTGCCAAGACGAGACCACATATAGCTCGCACTGATAAAAAGCTATCAGATCTCATGTAGAGCCTAGCTTCTAACTCTACACGCCCTAACTTCACAAACTCTACACCTTAGTCAAAATAAACTCGGCGCATGGTTTCGAAAGTGGAGAATCGAAGTCAATCTCGACAAAAGTCAAGCGGTTTTCTTTTTGAAACCGAGTCTCAATCGATCTCCCAATAACGACCGATCACCATGTTTGGCAAGCCGATCCCTTGGAAGAAGCGATCGAAATATATCTAGGTGAGACCATCGACGAGCACCTCTAAGCGCATAAAGCAGTCTCGTTTTGAATGCACGTAGCAAATTGTCACTTTAAGTGTAAGTTGCGCATCTATAAAGCGTGTATTCTCCCAATCATGACCTATGCGGGTCCAGTATTTGCACACGCAAAGTCCCGAAACATACATAGGCTGCAGACCTTACAAAATCGCCCCCCCCCTCTGCCCCCCGGCTTCGCCCATGATCATTGTACTCATCACTATGAACTTAACTATGGACTAAACCTGAAATCGCGAAAAAAAATCAGCTGTTCCCTACATTTTGACGAATTATGCGAACATAAATGTACTGAATAGCAGATTTTTTTTTCGCGATTTCAGGTTTGGTCCCATATTAAAATTTGTTCATAATGATGAGTACAATGACCCCTTAAAATATTGCCACTGTTTACACTTACACGCTGTATACTTGTACCTAATCACGTTCTCGAAAACGGCTCCAACGATTTTGTTGAAACTTGCAATACCTTAGGGATTTACGGGGACGAAAAATCGATCTAGCTAGGTCACCCTGTAGGTATATTTGTGGGAAACAAAGATATTGGACTATGGATTTAGGTGGCTAACTAAAGTGGACTTTGGTTACCTAGAACTATGAAGGGACTATGGCCCCGGCCTGATCAATGTTAATTACACGGAAAAAATGGCAGGAGGTGACCTGCACACTCAATATTGGGCCCCCGGAAACTATCGCTAGCACTTAGTTACGTAGCGACAAGGGGGCAACATATCCTGAGGTCCTTGAGGAGTGGAGAGCCTATTCCACGGCTCTCAGAACAATCCCAGAGCCCGGAAGATAGTCAAGATTCCTACAAGCACTTACTGGAATACTTCCTTCCTCCGAGCACGTTTGCTCTTGCGAATCTCCACTCAAGCCAATAAAGTCAAGAATGAGGTGGGAGCTCTGTTCCTCATCAGTGTTCACTCCAGCCGGTCAATAAAGACAAGACAGATGTGAGGAACAAGACTTTTCCCGGGAGACAGGGTCCGTGGTGTCGCTACTGCCCAACAGCTCGCCACACGCTGCCCAACGGGTTTCTGTATATTTCGTGGTCTGGCTCTCACCCTAGACCCGTTCCGGTAAAGTTAACTCTACGGTACAGACCTAGAATTCGGAGCGTGCAAGCCCCACCACGACGTCAACGCAGAGATACGGTGGTGGGGTTATTATTGTTTCCTTTATCACAAAGCGCATCACTCTAGGGCGAGTATTGCCCTGCCTGAAACAGATTAGCTTGCTGATGAGTGCTCTAGCCTCACCTATACGACGCTCAATCCTGCACTGCACTGCCAAGCTGGTACAGCTGGTTTTGGTCGTGGAGCTCTGTCACTGTTTGGAAATTTAGCTACACGACATGCCGCTACAGCTGCACAGTACGAGATCGAGTGGGTATCGGCGAGGTCTTTGCCGCCGTCAAAACAATTTGACAGCTGCGAGTATAGAGCACACACCAGCGCTCTGTTTTTCTTGTGCATGGGCAAACGAGGTAAACGTGGTCTTATTATTATTAATAATTCTTGGTAGATAAAATTACACAGTTACAACAAATCAGTACTTTTGATGAGTACAGACATGGAGGTAGGTGCTTTTGATGAATAACGATGGCGTATATTTTTGTAGATATTTTTAATGGTATTTATTCTTAACTGTTTGGTCACACATGTAGGTAGAACACGTAGGTACCTATATAAATAAATACTTAACCCTAAAATTAACTAAATATGTAAGTGCACACATGATACAATTAAATGCTAAATAAAGCTTTTTGGTATGAAGGTAAAAAAAATATATTTTTGGTTCTATCACATAATTGTAGGTAGGTAGGTAATAAAATATTACAAAACATGTATTGTCACTAATTTTCATTAAGCATTTACACCTACTTCAAAAAACAAACAGAAGCAGGCGAAGCGCCTGTGTTACGAATAAATAAATTTAACATAAATCTTATTATTAAGTAAAATATACATGGACGTCATTTCTTTTTTTTTTCGCTCTCAGGTAGGTAGGTTCTTATAAAACAACGTTTCTTTTACATAATTACGTAGGTTAACTACCTATTATTTTATTTGCTACATTGATTTCCGAAGATAAGTCATACCTAAGTCATTTAATCATTTGTTAACATAGGTACAATAAATAGTTGTTATTATTTACAATTATTGAACCATTAAAAAATTGCTAAAATAGTAAACTGTTGTATAATGAGGGGTATTAAAACACGAGTGTTTATGACACCATTGACACCTAGTTATGTGCAGTTTCATACACGACTTTATCTGCTCTCATACATTGGGATTGGCGCCAAAACCCAGCAAATCACCGCATATGAGCTAAAGCGGGTGCTGCCGCTGACAAGTAAACATTGAAATCAAAACTTTTTGTATCGTGCCATATAATTTCATACATTTTTGCTTCCCCAGCAATGCCATTAGAAAAAAAAAATTGCTGGAAACTTCTTGGATTGGTATCGTATTGGTAAAAAAATTGTTTTACTTAAGTAGGTAGGTAGGTACCTACCTATAACATTATTTTGTTAGAGAAAAAGTGTCATAATATGATTCTATTTTTAAATTTCGGTATTGTGTAAAGTGTGTCACTAAAAACTCATTTTGAAGTTTATAATTCGAATCTTACAATATGAGAGTCATTGAGAGTAGATAAAATCATTTAGGTACACATGTCATATAAGGTACTGTACGACAGCCATAAGCCAAGCTTTTAAATGAAAAAAATAATTTCAGTAATGGAATGTTGCTACATTAAAATTACTTAAATAAGTAGTGTAGGTACCTAAGTACTTATTTAATTTTAATATAGCGACATTATCATAATCCGTATAAGTATTATGCCTACGTCTACATCACACGCATCATCAGATAAGGTCACGAGCCTGTGACTCACACAGTAAACTGTAACTAAACGTAATAATTTAAACCGGACATTAGCTATTGTCTTAACACTCAATAACACGATATAACAATGCCAACAGATACAAAATAAATGTTGGTATAATAAAAATCGCCAAGCGTCGACTTGTAACGTAAAAACGAGGCCATAATAAGCTGCATTTTACGTAAGATAATTCAGACTGTATCCACAATGACATGACCTAACATGGCGTTATTAGCGGACCGAGCCGCATTACATGTTTTCCTTTTAGTGAAAAATGTTCCGAATTTCTTCGTAAGATTCACTAATTTTTCCACACTAGCAATTAGTCGGAAAATATACCTATCTTTCGAATGTCAACTTCTAATGACATCAAAACCAGTCAAGTACAAGAAAGTCTTTCCCCGACCTATTAAACCGAGATTAGGAATTTTCTATCTAAACTACCAAATAGCTATTCGCTATAGTGCGGCGCCTTCTGGTCGCTGGTACTTGGTGAACTGTAGGAATATTTGTTCGAGCGTGGTCTGCGAGATGCTGTAGTCTTCAATCTCCAGCTCGCGCTTGGCACGCTCCATGATGCCGAACATGCGTGACCACGCCATGCTGCGGTTCGGAAGGTAATACGTTAGGAGACCCTCATACTCCTCCCTGGAAAATTAATAAGCGAAATTTAGCCACACCTACTATTTATTTACGTATATTTGTGCAGAAGACTAACTACGCTTATGAGGCAGTTTCAGAGCCATACTGTGTGCATTGAGCGGATTGCTGTTAGGTAATGCAATTACTTGATCGACAGTGTGAACACATTTTTATTTCTATTTCAAACATAACAGACTCTAATTAAATGCAAGCCTATTACTATCAAGCAGACACAAATCCATACTCCGGGCTGCTATTGAGAAATTATTAACCTATTGACCACCCCAGTCGGATGAATACGACAAATGTGTTATGCCCGTGCCGCCCTATGTCATATTTATACGACTGTGAGCCTATGTTCGTTTTTTGTTTTTTATTTCATTACACGACCATATTCGTCGTAGGCCTGTATTTATTAGTCGATTTATGAGCTCGGCGCTGGGGGCACGGCAGGCAATTATCTATTGATAAGTATAAAACCAAGCGGTCAATAGGTTAGCGGAAAAGCCATACTTTTAACACTTTGTCCGACTTGAGTAGGTATCCTTCCCGGGATTCTCTGCTCAACAGTCGCGCTTATTATAACTAGAGCAACTCTAGTCAAATAAAGAAAATTGGCAAACTACCTAGATAGTTTAGCTAGTAGACACTAGATAAAGATTATTAATTTTAAGACTTACATTATCCGCGGGTTCTCGAAATTATTGTTAACGTATTCTTTGACAGAATCAGTCACACTGCATGAGCTTCTTATCGAAGCTGTTTCACTATCTCTTTCTTCCAGTTTCATTTTTATGATTAATGTAAAACCTGAAATAGAATTTTATGCACATTAATTATGGTGCTACCTACTTAGAGAAATTAACATAGTCTTAAGATACCTACTAGACGTTAGCATTGTGATCACTGATTAGGTATTATTATGTCACGGGATCCGGGAATCGAGAACAGCTTATAATAAGGAGATACCTAAATATACCATCGTATAACCATCAGCACCTCCTTTTCATTTTCAATTCACGACGCTATTCAAGCCGCAAGTGATTGTAAAAGATGGTAGAAAAACAAATCATACGTAAAAAAGATCTTTATGGAAAGTCTCAGCATAGCGGAATACGACTTCAGGAGGAGGCCGATAGGGCCGATGCCGCTGGGGTCGCGGGTTGTTTGGAAAAGATACCGTGGCCCTGGCATAGGCAACTGAAGGAACACGGATGGGTTTTAGTCAGTAAAAGTCTGACACGCCCTTCCGCTCCACCCAGAGTGGGAGAATTCATTTGATGATTTCCAATCCACAAAAAAAAAAGAGGAAGAAACTTGTAAACGTGAAATTACCTTCAGAAAACTTAATCTTGAGGTGTTGTGGCGTGCCAAGGCACTGGAAGCGTCCGTTGACCATAATGGTGAGTCGCGAACATAACGCTTCGCACTCCTCCATGCTGTGTGACGTCAGCACAACTCCGCGTCCTGCACGTTGCACGCCACGCGTCGCACGCCATACCTGCATAAATGAAAACGTTACGTAAGACAGGATGCGCAAGATACGCACCTGGACGTGGAGTTGCGGACACCAGCCCGCCTTGCTACTACATACGACAAATGTGTTGCCAGTAGCAGTTTAAGCGATTATAAGACCCGCCCAAGTAGCAAAATGTGGTCCTGTAAGTATTCTAGGAGCTTTTATTTTTTAGTCCTTTAAAAAACCTATAAACGTTTAAAGAACCGCATTTAAGTGCAGTTTATAGGACTATTATGCCCTATGTTCGTTTTGAAAAGTGTAAAGTGTTTTGTCCGGTAATGATTTTGTCAATTCGATTTTATATAAAATTATCTTATTATGTGCTTTTACTGGTGTAATTGATCCAACAGTTGTCAGTGTGATGCCATTACTAGAGCATTCGTTCTTCATTCTTTTTGTAGGTAATGGCGACCGACGTGCTGGTGTCTTAAGAAAAAATTAAATATTTTCAAACATAACATAACTTATCATAGGTAACTTTTGTCTTTTGACTATTATTGTGTAAAGAATGGCTCTGGATCACATGCCGTAATATTGAATTAACATTATCAAAACATTTATTCAATTTAGTCAAAGTTAAGACACACACACCTACAGAACAGCAATGCTATTCTGTAAACATCTCACCGTGATAACTTAAGGGAAGTGAGCGTGAAGTGAGCCGTCATTCCACCCAATGCTAGGGATTGACACTATTGACAGCTCACTTTAAGATCACTTCACCTAAGTTTTCACGGTGAGATATTTACAGAATAGCACTGCTGGACATACATAATTCGTCACCATATTTAAGTTAGGGTTCTAGGCCGATTACTCTAGTAATAGCATGCTAATTTTTTGCTAATAAATAAATAAATAAATAGAAGTCACGACTTACACTCGTATTTATAGTCAAGTAAATTTTATTACTTCAGTAAAAGCAGGTAATCGCTCAAGTAATGATTTTCATTATATATTTTAGTAATTGCTTGAAGTTATAACTGTCAAAGCTTAGAATTCTTAGCCAATAGTCACCATTTTCTTTACTTAAGAATTCTACCCTCAAGTAATGACATCATTAAGAAATTACGATTAGCAAGTAATTACTCAAGTACCTAATTACTTGATTATAAATACGAGCCTAAGACAAAATTAATCCTATAATATCCTTTACCTAGCTACGCTACTCTATTTTAAGATGTTAATATATGTGCATGTCATTTATAAGAATATAACAAGAGCAAACAATGGTATTAAATACGTTAGTGGTGGCATCTACCCACGTCGCCACATGCGAACGCATCTCGCTGACGTCATGCAAAATCCTGCATCGTGCAATCGCTTTACTGCGCGACTACCATATACTTATACAACGTCCCGACATCAATCGTTGGCAGTGGCCCACCAAACACAACACTCGTCTGGTCGAAGGATCCTCCCTTTTCTATGGAGGATGAGTGAACTCATCTGAACCTCAAAACTCTGTTCCTTATGCCTCTATACTGATGAAACATACATGGTACGCTTTAATTATTAGTAAGTAATTCATAGATCATAGAGGATGGTTCGCACTCTATGCAAAGACAATTGTTTCATTCCTTCTCTAGTTCTCTTGTCAAAACGTCATCATGGTGAGAACACACTTTTTCCTATTTGTCTCGTATTTCATATGTTTGATATTCCATTTAGAATAGTTCTGATTGCACTATTCGCATATACTTGATGATCAAGGAATACACGAATAGTTACCAAGATTTGGTGTTTTTAATCTCACCGCATGCCACCTCCTTATGCCCGCAGCAACTGCACGACCACACCTTATTTTATATTAGCTTCGCTGATAGCTAAACTGCTCTGCTCAGTTAGTACGTAATAACAGGTTATGGGCCCAGAACCCAGATTACAAGAAAAGTAAGGTGAAGTAATAACGCGTGCAGAACATAACCTCGAAAAATTTGGATTGCAACGTGGCTGTGGTGCGGTGGTGATTTTGCGTAGGTGGTGTGCTCCAAAATGGCCTCGCCTAGTCATCAAGAAGCGAGCAATGGAAATGCTGCTTTGCATGGTAACAATAGCTTGACATCGTCTATAGAAAAATTGGAAGGAGTATCAAACTATTTGAATTGGAAATTTGCTATCAAAATGCTGCTTACCATGGATGGCTTGTGGAATACAATCGAAGGTACCGAGACTGATCTGGTGAGAGATCAGCGTGCTTTGGCGCGTATAGCTTTATGCATCAAACCGGCGCTTTACCAATATATCAGGAATGCTACTACAGCAAAAGGTGCATGGAAAAACTTAGCTGATATATTTGAAAATAAGGGCTTGTTACGGCGTGTGCTGCTTTTGAGACAACTGCATAGAATTGATTATACTCAGTTTTCAAGTATGTCTGAATACATACAGGGTGTCATGACCCTCGTGCAGCAGCTCTCGGATATTGGCCGTAAGACAGATGATGCTGAAGTCGCTGAGATTTTATTGAGTGGTCTACCTCAGGAATTCGAATACTTGGTTTCTAATCTTGAAACAGTATGTTTAACCAATGATCTCACCAGCGAGATTGTACGAACTAGACTTTTACAAGAAGAGCTGCGAAGAAGTGATGGTGCATCGAACAATAATAACAAAGCTTTAATTTCGAAGAACTCTTTCAAGAAGAAGACTATAGTCTGTCATTACTGCAATAAGCCTGGACATATCAAGGCCAAATGCTACAAGATGAAGAATGACAAGAAGAATGAGACTACAAGCTTCGCTTCAGCTTTATTTGTTCGTCAAAGTAATGCGTGGTTCATCGACTCCGGTTGTACATCTCATATGACAAATTGTAAAGAAGATATGGTGAATTATAAAGACTTTAATTGTAATTTTAAACACTCTACAGTTGCTGTAGCAAATAATGAACAATTGAGATGTAGTGGTGTAGGAGATTTAATGGTAAACTTTGGAAATGAGGTAAGACAACTTAAAAATGTTTTGTATGTGCCACAGATAGCCACTAATTTAATGTCAGTAAGTAAATTCGTTGAAAGTGGGCTTACTGTTGAATTTAATGGTAGTGGGTGCAGCATTTATGATAAAGTCTCTGGCAACCGTATAGCTCTTGTGAGGTGTGATAAAGGAATTTATAAACTAGATTGTAACATTGTAAAGCCTTTGCACAATAAGGTGTACTCTTCCAAACTTTTGAGTAATTTGCAAAAGACAGAGAGTACTGCATTAGCTGTTTCTACTGAGCTATGGCACCGCAGGTTGGGACATTTAGGTCTGAGAAGTATGAGCACTCTGAAAGGTTGTGTGTCTGGTGTAATGTTTCAGGATCATACCCAGGACAGTTTGAAGGACTGCATACCCTGCCTTGAGGGGAAGCTGTCAACACAGCCGTTTCCCATAGGAGAGGGCAAGCGGGCCAAGCAACCATTGGAGTTGGTACATTCGGACGTCTGCGGTCCAATGCGTGAGAGCAGCTTGGGAGGTGCAAAATATTTGGTTACGTTTACAGATGATCACACAAGAAAAACATTTGGATACCTAATGAAGTACAAATCCGAGGTAATGTCCAAGTTTATTATTTTTAAGGCTATGGTTGAGAGGCAAACTGGATTGAAGATTAAATGCTTACGTTCGGACAATGGTGGCGAGTATGTCAATTATAGGTTTTCTGGATTCTTAAGTAAAGAAGGTATTGTGCATCAGACTACAGTTCCTTACTCGGCTCAGCAGAATGGTGTTTCAGAGCGCCTTAACCGGACACTCATTGAAAAAGCGCGTTGCATGCTGCAGGAATCAGGTCTTAGCAAGCGTTATTGGGGAGAGGCAGTAAATACTGCAATTTACTTAAAAAATCGGTCCCCTACTACGGCTTTATCTGGACAGATTCCTGAGCACCTGTGGTCGGGATCTGGTGTTGATCTGAGCCACTTGAGGGTTTTTGGTTGCATCGCTTATTCTTTGGAGCCCAAGCATAAGCGTGGTAAACTTGATGCTAAGAGTAAAAAGTATATTTTTGTGGGGTATAGTGAGACCTGTAAAGGTTATAGACTATCAGATCCAATGAATCCTAGAGAAATTGTATTGTCAAGGAATGTTGCATTTTTAGAAAATAGGTTTTATAATGAGAATTTAAATGAAAAGGATAATGATGACTATAATTATAATGAAATAATTTTACAGAATAATTGTTTTGACAGGAGCAATGAATTGGTTTTAAATAATGATAATTCAAATAATAATAATAATTCTAATGAAATCCAATCTAGTCAAATAAATTTAAATGAATGTAGTAGTACTATGAATGTAGAGGATAAGATTAGTGATAAAACCAATTCTTTAGAATTAAATCATGGTTCTCAAATTTCAGATGCCACAGACGAGGAGCATTACTGCACAGGCAGTGAGGATGAGTCCCGCTGTGCAGACTCATCGTCGGCGAGCCACGAGTCTGTGACTTCGTCATCGCCGGACGCGTCTGTTCGAGGGGAAGGAGTGACGACTATGGAGGTACCCCGGGCTGAGGTTAATTACCGCCCTGTACGAAGTACTCGTTCAATTCCGCCATTGAGGTATCGTGATTATGACATTTCAATGTATGTCGGTAATATTGAGGAACCATATAGTTATGAAGAGGCTATCTCTTGTTCAGATGCCACTGAGTGGCGTGCAGCGATGCAGAGTGAGTATGACTCATTAATTGCGAATGGAGTATGGAAGATCGTGGGTCGCCCTATAGGGCAAAATGTTATTAAATCCAAATGGGTATTTAAGCGTAAACATGATGCTTCCGGAAATTTTACAAAGTATAAAGCGCGATTGGTTGCCAGGGGGTTTACACAGAAATATGGGGTTGATTATAATGAGACTTTTTCCCCAGTTGTTAGGCATTCTACTATGCGAATTTTGTTTTCCTTGGCAAATGATTTAAATCTCAATATAGATCACATTGATGTAGCTTGTGCTTTCTTGAATGGTAACTTAAATGAAACAATATTTATGGAACAACCTATAGGTTTTGATAATGGGGATAACTCTAAAGTTTGTTTATTAAATAAAAGTATTTATGGCTTAAAACAAGCTAGTAAAATGTGGAATAGCAAGGTTCATGATTTGTTAAATAATAATGGTTATGTACAAAGTCAATGTGAACCATGTGTTTATGTAAAGAAAGAGAAGGAAGATTTAACCATTATTGCATTATATGTTGATGACTTTTATATATTTTATACTGAGAAAAGTGTTATTCAAAAAGACTTAGTAAATCTGTTAGAAAAGGAATTTAATGTAAAGAACCTTGGTCCATTAAAAAGCTGTCTTGGTATCAATGTAACAAGAGATAGGACAAAATGTATTTTAAAATTGGACCAGACTGATTACATTAAGAATTTATTATTGCGGTTTGGTATGGGTAATTGTAAAACTGTGTCTACACCTATGCCATTGAATTGTAAATTACTGAAAGCTGAAACTGAAAATGTAAGCGAGAGCAATGATAATTTCAGGCAATTGTTAGGCTCATTAATGTATTTAGCTGTATGCACTAGGCCTGATATTGCTTATGCATGTAGCCAGTTGAGTCAATTTAATAACTGTCACGATAACAGTCATTGGCAAGCTGCTAAACGTGTTTTACGTTATTTAGCGGGGACAATTAATTATAGCTTACTATTCGAAAGAAGTAATAAATTGAGTTTAGCTGCTTATACTGATGCAGACTGGGCTAATGATGTAACTGATCGTAAGTCTTATACTGGGTACGTCGTGAAGCTAGGTAATAATACAATAAATTGGGAATCACGGAAGCAACGCTGTGTTGCGTTATCTACTACAGAGGCGGAATATATTTCAATTTCTGATGTTTGTAAGGACATATGTTTTATTAAGAGTCTGTTATCAGAGATATTTTGTTTAAATGTAAAGCCAGTTGTTTATAATGACAATCAAAGTGCAATTAAGTTATTAGAATGCAAGGAATACTGTCATAAACGAACTAAGCACATAGATCTCAGATACCATTATGTAAAAGACCTAATAAATAATAATATTATAACTGTAAACTACTTACAGACTGAAAAGATGATAGCAGATGTGCTTACCAAACCGCTTAGTGTTAAGAAACATGTAGATTTTATTATGGACATAAATTTAAGTATTGTGTAGTATGTCTGTATGTATATAGGCATGTAATTATTGACTTATTGTGTAAAGTAATAATGTAAAGCGTAAGGGGAAGTGATGAAACATACATGGTACGCTTTAATTATTAGTAAGTAATTCATAGATCATAGAGGATGGTTCGCACTCTATGCAAAGACAATTGTTTCATTCCTTCTCTAGTTCTCTTGTCAAAACGTCATCATGGTGAGAACACACTTTTTCCTATTTGTTTCGTATTTCATATGTTTGATATTCCATTTAGAATAGTTCTGATTGCACTATTCGCATATACTTGATGATCAAGGAATACACGAATAGTTACCAAGATTTGGTGTTTTTAATCTCACCGCATGCCACCTCCTTATGCCCGCAGCAACTGCACGACCACACCTTATTTTATATTAGCTTCGCTGATAGCTAAACTGCTCTGCTCAGTTAGTACGTAATAACATATACCTTCATGGGATCGAAAGCGACACTTTGCTAATTAGTTTTATAACATTTGCTGTTAAGACTGAAAGTTCTAGTAAGAATCGTTAAAAGTAATCCTGTTTATAAAACGAGTAAGTAATATAATTGTGTGTACATTGGGCTGCATCAATTGGGTTGGGGTACCCATTAAAATTTTAATACAACTGGGGTACCCAATTGTTGCAGCCCACTGTACTTGTAGCGCAAATCGTGTTATAAGATGCTGTTGTAAGATCAGTGATCTTAGTCAAAGCGTCTATTAGATTCCTATAAGGCAAGTCAAAAGTCAATTACTATAGGAGAATTTTGCTACTTGGGCGACGATCACCGGGTAACAGACTCGCCATGTCTTCCAGCAATTACTAAAATGTGACAACCCTGCTTCTGACTGACGACGATCTATGAGATAAGTAGTGGAAGCTATCCAGATTGTCAGAAAATTAAGTAGGTATAACATTTAAATATTTCATTCTTTCTCTTGCTTGTTACAGAGCGAGTTTATTAGTATTAGCTACATTTTTATGCACTGTAGGTTGAAGTTATTATAGTAGATAGGTACTTACATGTCGTTTGGCGGCGGGATCGACGCCGGTTGTAGGCTCATCCACGAATACAAGTCGCGTTCGTCCCATGAATGCTATCGCCGTGTTCAGCTTGCGTTTCGTGCCGCCTGAGTACTGGTGTACCTGCGATAGACCAAAGAACACATATATAGACAACTATAATATGACACTACCATGAACCGACCAACCAATATCTTCTTCTCTTTGCTTACTCTTATGTATCGCCCGTAAAAATACCTTTTTGTCAAGATGTTTCATGAAGCCGAGCGCGTGTGCGAGCGTGTCTGCAGTGGGCGCGGCGGTGCGCATACGCAGCCCTCTCATCAGCGCAAACATGTGCAGCGTCTCGCGACCCGTCAGCTCCTCGAACAACGCATCAAACTGCGGACAATACCCTGCAACATACCACAATATAATAGTACATTATGATATAAGTGCGGTAAGTTGAAAATTACAGCCGAGGCGATATTGCTACAAGAAAGCAGAGGCTGTAATTATCAAAGCGCACGTATGTCATACGACGTTTTATAACATATTTGCGAGGAAATAAATAAAACTCGGACTTTCTTAAAAACGAATAAATCTTTAAAAACACACTTTCTGAAAATGAATTTGCATCTTTGCTTGTTTTCCATACGATGAAATTTTGATCCGCTTGTAAGTATCTATCGGTCGATTTTTCGGGCAAAAGGCTTAGAGTAGCCTTTTTCGCTGCCTATGAGACTTCTGGCGGTGTCGAATGAATAAATTCATCATTACTTGACGACATTTTCAAATAAAAACAATACAGCGAAAAGGAAAAGCGCGCGGAATAATTTTCACAAATTAGCGATGCGCACGCATCAGCGCTTTTTTTTTTAAAGGCAAAGGCACAAAAACAGCCAGTATTATTAAAGTAAATTAATATTTTTTTGTTTTTGTTACAGATAAATGGTTGTAATTTATTGCCAAATTAATTAAATCAAAGAATTAAATGTTTAACATTTAATTCTTTAATTTTATTTTATCCCAAAGTTAATTTTATTCATAAAATGTTGACCACTTTTCTGACATAAAAACTCTTTGCTTTGCTTTCTTTGCTTTTTTTTTTTCTTAAGATTTAAAAAAGTACCGTTGGTTTTAGACGGAGCATGATAAACCGTACGTGTTACCTTATTAGAAAGAAACTCGTGCCTTTTACTTTACGATTACGCACTAGTACGTAATAACATACATTACGATATTGAAATTGGTGAAATAAGAGGCCCTTTACGAGCAAATGTGTTATAAATAAGTTTACAGCATTGATCTATAAAACATCAATGGTGTACAGTGTTAGATGTATTCCCGAAGCGTCATCCAAAAATTTCATTCGAATCAGTGATAAACTGATTGAAAAGAACAAACAATAAATTATAGTCACCGGGACTCTGAGCTACTGACCAATATTCTCGTGTACTCTGTCGAGGTTCCTCTGCACGGAGTGTCCGCTGACATAGGCCTCGCCGCTTGAGATGGATTCGTCGCCCATCAGCATCTTGAAGGTGGTAGTTTTGCCGGCGCCATTCACGCCCAATAGACCGAAGCATTCACCGTCGCTCACACCTTAAAAAGAAGGTTTAAACACTTTTTTACAAAAAAAAAAAAAAACAACCGACTACCAAAAAAACACTACAAAGTGAAAAAGTTTATAGCTAGGTCACAGATAATATATTTAATACTATTTTTATGCTTAAAAGTAATTGGTATTTCAATAAGTTACGTGCCACACTGGAGTCGTTGTCAGTTTGTCACCCCATTATTACTATCGTTGCTGCTGTAGAGATTAACGAATTAACTCAGGCAGTCGTCATGGCATCCAGAAAACTAATCAGATAAGTAGGTACTTAATATCGCTCGGTTGGAAGTAGGTAGACTTAGACAATTTTAACATTTCGTTTCCCAGAGAACAAAAACTGAAACACTCACTCAATGAGACTTGGTCTACGGCGAGATGTTTCCCGTAGTACTTAGTGAGTTCGTTGGCCAGCAGTGCGTGCTCGACGCGGCGCGGGGGCGGCACGCGGCCGGCGCGCTCAGCTTCGCGCAGCACGTCCTCATCTAACGTGCTCTCGTCCAATTTAGGCGGAGTCTTTTTCCATATAAATAACTACGGAAAAATACCATAATTACGTTAGTCGCCTAAGCTAAAGTGTCAATTTAGGTGCAAGAGCAACTGGACCGGTCAGTTTTAGGACCTCATGTTTGCATGTTAAGCAGTGGAGTAAAAATAAGCGCACACTTATCATAGCCGAAGGAAGTGAAGGAGCCGAAAGATTCGAATTTCAGAATTACTTGTATGAAATACTATGTAACCTCGCACACCTTATCTGCGCCAAATTAGACGAACCGTAGACTCGGCGACGACGCGACGACGCCGACGCCGGAAGAATTAGGATACTTCGTTTCGTTCGGCACGGTCGATTCTTTCGGCGTGGACAAGTGTGTTTAAATAATAGGTAGATAACTTTAGGTGAACATGAGGTAATAAGGAGCTCGTGGCTAAGTAATGAGGAGCTCGTGGCTAAGTAATTACAGCCGCACGGGTCGATCCATCGGGTTAAGCTACGCTTGCCGGGGTTGGTCAGTGGATGGGTGACCATCTTAACATATCGAGACTCCTCCGTGCCTCGGAAAGCACGTTAAGCCGTTGGTCCCGGCTGTCATTCGTGGATCTTTGACAGTCGTTACGGGTCGTCAGAAGCCCGAAAGTCTGACAACCAGTATTACCAAGGGGTATCGTATTACCCAGTTACTGGGTTGTGGAGGTCAGACAGGCAGTCGCTCCATGTAAAATACTGGTATTCAGCTGCATCCGGTTAGACTGGAAGCCGACCCCAACATAGTTGGGAAAAGGCTAGGCAGATTGATTGAACTTTAGGTGAACATGACATACATGCAATTCGAGATTCGAAAATAGTTGTTGAAAATAATAAATACTTACCTATTTAGGTACTGCATCAATTGGGTACCTACCCCACTTGTATTAAAATTTTAATACAACTGGGGTACCCAATTGATGCAGCCCACTGTACATAAATAAAGATCCCGAAAGGGTGTCTGTATATAATATACGTTATAGTAGGTATCACAAATTATTACCTTCTTTAGTAGTCTATACTCGATGGCCATGAGAATGCACCAGCATAATACGCAGGAGAAGCACATACTGAGCCAATACCGCATGATACCTTTCTCCCAATCGAAGAATGGGTTTTCAAGAACTGCAAACAAACCCATGAATTTGTATTGAAAATAGGTGCCGACGGTTTTTTTTTAAAAAGACTTTCACGGCTTGAAAAATTTTCCCGCAATGACATTCAGGAGACTGTTTGAGCTGCCCGGACTCTGTGAAACAGTGATGCCGCACGCTCACGTCTGATCGCTGCGAAGCCATCAGTGTGCGCAACAGCAAACATTCCCGACGCACTGCAGAAGCGTAGCCGCCCCAGCAGCATCCTGAATGCATTGTTGTATTGAACTCGAAGAACATTGATGGCTCTCTGCGTACAACTTGTCCAGAGGCTGCACGTGTAAACTGTCTGTAAGTATAGTTTCTCTGTATCTAACTGTCTCATTAAACCCACTTTATCTTCTAAGCCCCGATGTGATGTCCCCTCCTTTTTCCTATGACTCTTCCGCTTAGCAGGTTTAACGTATTCTTAGAGAAGAATTTTGGCCGTAAGAAGACATCCCCTTTTCTGAGAATCCACTAAGTATTACATATTCGGATCAAGCTCACTGCATCCATAACGTCCATCTTATTATGGATGAACGATAGCAGTTTATTTATCACTATATTGCTACTGACACATTTTGCGACATTCAATAAGTAAAGAGTTATGTGTAGGTGGTAACGATTATAGGATATTCTCCTATAATACGTTGTAGAGTAAGCCAAACTCAACTTGTAAGTGACCACGGATGGTTTTAAGAACACTCGCAAGCAAAGAATGGATGCCAATTACCAGTCGGTAAAGGAATGGTGTGCAAGTGTGTGTGGTGCAGAATAATGAGGCAGAAGAAATATTCCTAGAAATACTAAATTCCTGAATTTTCTGGATAAAAGAACGCGGACAAGAGTTTCCGTCATATTCTATTCCCAATAATTCTAATTACAAAATATCTCCGAAAACAGTGCGCGCGCGCTCTCGTCGTGACCGAGACTGAAAGTGTAACTCTTGGTTTACCTGTAACTCTTGGTGGCGCAAAATGAATTATTTGATTATCCCTGAAATAATTGTTAGCTCAGAGTCATTTAGGATAGCCCATGAAAGTGCAAGTGGGCCTAAGGTAACTACATAAATAAACGAACACTTATAAAAGTACATTCGGTAAATGATGGCACTTACCGCAGCATCTTTCGTTCTGTATACACAAGCTCTCCATTGTGCACTCAAGATTGGGATACACCGCTTGCAAGTACTCGCAGCCTTGAAGGCAAGTGTACTCGCGTAAGCCGATCTGGTTCAAAAACCTGAACAACAAATAAATACGTTCCGAAATGCATAAGTAAGCAAGTATAACTTTTAATAAACTTGTGGAGGGTGGCGAACTGGCGACGCAGCAGAGTGATCTTGATTATTTTAACAGTAATAACTAATCATATGGAACGTCTCGTAGAAAGCCACACGCGCCCTAAATACTCCAAGTCTCAGAAGAAAATCTCCAACGCACTTGTGGACGCTTTATGTGCCAAAATGTTAGTGACTAATAGTTTGTTACATGTCTACTCTGTAATGTGGTCTAATACATAATATAATGTAAAGATGATTAAGTTATTAATATACCTGATCGCAGTGACAAGGCTGTATAGCGGGAAGAACTGCAGTATGTTGTCAAGAATTTTGGCGGCGTCTTGAGTATCCAGCATCTCATTAGATAGCGCCTCCACCACCTGCGCGCCCATCATACCTGTCATACACAACCGACGTGATACAATGGATACAAGTCAAACTCAGACTCACTCCAAATTTTCAAGGAGTCAGTCAGTTAGTCAGAAAGTTGAACTAGTTTAAAAGTAGTCCATTCCAAAAGGGGGAAGAATGGGCAAGGAACACCAAGGTCACTTACAAAATCCTACCTGGGTACCTTATTCTTGTTACTTCTATGTATCAGAACAATGTACAAAAAACAATAGGTACAAAACAATTCAAAATATAGGATTAAAGATAAACCCTGGCAGTTGAGAGATGACCAGTCTCATCTGACGAAGCATGTTTACGAACATGACATGTGGATCATCACCATCCAGCTCAACCATTTTGAAGGGAACCGAATTAAGAGACATTTGAATGAGCAAGATATACATAATGGTTTCGTATATACAGGGTGTTCAAATAGTTGCGTGCCATAGCTTAGGGTTAGGTTCAGTATCGATAAAGGAACCCAGGAAAAAAAAAAACAAATAAAAAAACATCAAAATAAAAACATAAAAAATATTGCAAGATCAACCTAATTTATTACCAAATAACTAACTTCAAATACCAATCGTTTATAATTAAAATTATTTTATTTGTTTAAATCATTGATATAAAACTAAAGTTAATGCTTTAATTCGGACGAGACGAAGTGAAGGACAAAATGACAACGCGTTCGATAGTAGGTAAGTAATTAAAGCATTTAAACAAATAAAATAATTTTAATTCTAAACGGTTGCTTGACAGTAGATGATAGTCAATGACTGCAACTAGTCAATAAATTACCTTTTCTTCTTTTTCGGTTTGGGGACAATAGAGGTCAAACTACAATAGTAGTAGTACTTCACGAATATTATAACGTTCCTCAACTGTCAATTACATAATGGTCTCAGGAAATTAACGTACAGAAGGACAAATCAAAAGGTATATACGGTATGGAACCCACATATAGGCAGTAAATGAAACGACAAGTAATACTAGACCGTTTGAAAACCGTAAATTAAAAAGTTGAATTTTCAAACAAAGTAAATATCAAAATAAATTCAGTAAAAGTAAACACACTGTTTAGATAGCGCCCAATCAATTATTCGCCGTATAATGCGTTTCAAATAAGAATAGGAACGTCAATGACCTCTATCTGTCAAATGTTGATTGAAAAGTACGGTTTGCAAAGAAAACTTATTTGCGTATCAATAACTTTTTTTTTTGTTAAATCAAAGTGAAAAAAGACATCAAAAAATTATTCATAATTAGTTTTTTATAAATTATACTTCTTTCTTTCATATTTTCATTGTTAGCAACAATTTTTTTCATTTTTTTCAAATTCTTCGTTCATAATTCGAAAATAAATGTTATTTAAAAAATATCTTGTTTTGCTCCCCTACCCAATTTATTCCGTTTGACAGCTATGACGTCACAACATGGCGCTAAGTCGATCCTATTCTTATTTGAAACGCATTGTACATGGTTTTTTTTGTTTGCACACGTGCTCAAGGATTTAAGTTTATTGAATCATTGACCTAGTGATCCAATTCTACAGAGTTCAAATTTGCTCAAAATTAAAAATCTACTTTTTCACCTAATTACTGGACCGATTTCGTTATTTTTTTGGATATCTTCAGCAAATGCGATAACAAGTATGTGGTTAATTGGATGGGTTTCCCTTGAAGCTGAATTAAACTACCCACATTGAGGGCGTTACATATTGTATCACGTTTAGCAGATCTGTTACTTACCGAAAAGTACGTTTATGAAGTAGAATCCAACGAAGCCAACAGCAGGTCCCTTGAATACTAGCGACATGATGTATGTGAGCGGCAACATCGCAGCACCGTACAGCATAACGACCAAGTACATTCGTCCTGAATTAAAAGACACCAACTGTGTATTAAGTATCTACCATATTATAGGAGGATATGAGACCACTATCGTATATTACAATCACTAGCTTTTGCCAGCGGCTTCACCCGCTTGGATGTCGAAAATTATCGCTCTGGAACCGTACCCTTTTCTGGGATAAAAGGCTACTTAGCCTTTGTGCTATTTCAGACTATAATCTATCTCTGTGCTAAATTTCATCCAGATCCGTTCAGCTGTTCCGGCGTGATTGAGTAACAAACATCCATCCATCCATCCACACTTTCGCATTTATAATAGTAGTAAGATAGTAAGATTAAAGTCAACGAAGGTAGTTGAAACGAAGGTATAAAGAAAGATATAAAGGGGATTCTGTACGACGTGGACTAAAATTTTAAATAACTACCTAGTTCTTGCACAGTAGACAAGCCGATGACGTCGAAGGCGACGCATGAGACGACGATGGAAACACAGGTGATGAGGAACCACACCCAGTTGAAGACGGCGGCGCTGCCCCACAGTACGGCCGGCTGCACGCCCGCTGCGTTCTGTAATAACTTCGCTCCAGACATGCGCTCCTATAACAAACAGTATTAATCATTAGTAACTGGGTCCTGGGATCCAGTGGGTAGGTAATACAGCAATAATAATATTTTCTCAAACATGGCTTCGAAACTCGATCATTTATGACAAGCTTTTTCGAGATACAATCGAAAATGCTATACTGGTTCAATGTAATGTTGTTCGTCATTGATTGTGGAATTTATAACTAATTTACTTAGTTTGAATTTCCGCGCATTATTTGAGAAAAGTAATAAAGCCTTGGCCGCAACTAGCCATTGATGGATTCACGTATGTGTGCCTCAGCTTCGCCCATCAATGCCCCTTTTGCAAGCCGCGACAATCAAGCGGCAATACTGTACTATTTGTCAAACATGATTGGGAATTAGAGTATTGTTTTGACAACCTTCTTCGAGATAAATCGAAAATGCTGTACTGGTCAAATACATGTGAGCAGCCTGCCGGCAATGTTAGCATGATTCTCTATTAGTCACACTCTTTCTAGCCTTATCATTTTTCACGTAACTCACCTTAATATAGAACATAATAAACACGGCGCTAACTATGCTGACACTGCTGCCGATACCAGAAGACAATTGCATGGACAGCATGGCTATCATCGTCTGCATGTCACTCTGAAATTAATTAAATTACTTTTTGTAATTGTTTTACTTTAAAAACAGAGTGGGAAACACTCTGTAAAACAGATATCAATGAAAAAAAAATGTAGAACCTACGTCAATCAATCGGCCCAACCGGTCGGCCGGTCGGCTTGCATAACCGGATGCAGCTGAATATGCATAAGATTTGCTTTACCGAATGTTAAAAGTAATGATTGTGGCATAGTATTGAATAAGGAGAAACTAGAATTGGTCGATAAAACTGTTTTCCTGGGGATCACGCTCGAATCAAGGCTGCAATGGGGTCCTCATTTAACATCTCATGCAGGACGGCTAAGTTCAGCAGCATATTATGCGTGAGAAAAATCCGTCAATTTACTGATGTAGATACCGCGAGGCTAGTCTATTTCAGTTACTTTCATAGTATCATGTCTTACGGTATTTAACTATGGGGACGGTATCGAGCCTATTTTTATTCAAAAACCGGCCAAGTGCGTGTCGGACCACGCACAATGAAGGGTTCCGTAGTTGAAAAGAATTTATCCCAAAACCAAACTTAACATTGAGTTGAAAAACATGTTCTCCCATACATTGATATACGTCAACTGCATATTTAAGTTTGTATTCGCAAAAAACTATTCTTAAACATAACATCACGCTTTGTTACCCCGAAGGGTTGGGCAGAGGTGTAAAAAATCTAAAAACTATTTTTTTTTGTGATAAAACTACAAACAATAAATTTTCAGACTTTTTTTGGTATTAATTTCAACTTGATACCTCCACGCGTTCCTGAGAAAAAGGGTCTTACAGGCTGACAGACTTGAAAATATTTTTTTGTGTGAAAAAATTACAAATTAACAATTTTCGGACTTTTTCCTTTACTCGTGCTGTATGACCTTGCTTCTTCCCAAATTTCATGATTATAGGTCAACGGGAAGTACCCTATAGGTTTTGATTTACTTGCGAGTATCAAAATATGGAGCATAAATGGCCGTATTTTTTTATTGCGTTGACTTAGAAGCTTGATTTTTTTAGAGCTCCAAGGGACCATAGACCTACGTATTTGATATTAATTTCAAGTTGATACCTCCAAGCGTTCCTGAGAAAAAAGGTCTTGACAGACTGACAGACAGACGGTCAACGAAGTGATCCTATAAGGGTTCCGTTTTTCCTTTTGAGGTACGGAACCCTAAAAAGAGCCAAAAAGAGCAATATTTTATATGGCCTCCGTAGGCGCGATTCTCAAAGGGAACTGTTTAAAGATTTTTATCTACACCCATGCTATAAATTCTCTATAAAAGTTTCTGAAACAGTTAACTTATTGCCAACATTAATACAGCCAGTGTCATAGTAACCATGGTAACCATAATAGCATCTAAACGGCTGCTTTAATGTACTGAATTTCATAATGCAATTTTTGCGATTTTTCAAAAAAAAGAACATTGTTATACACGCGCGTTTCACTACAACAGCGCCGTAATTTAAAAAAAGAACTTATTCGAATTCACGTCGTATACTATGACGCCGGCCGCCATGTTCGATACGAGTATTAGTACGTTAGAGGTTAGTACTATTATTTATTCTGTGGTATTAGTATTGCAAAAAAAACCGGCCAAGTGCGAGACGGACTCGTACACAAAGGGTTCCGTACCATATTATAATGTTTAACAATCACACAGATAACTTTGTATTTCATAATGATACTGTGAATTACAAGGTTATTTTTTGCAGTTGCAGAATATCGACCATATTTAAAAAAAATACCTTATGAATCGCCGTTTTTAGTATTTGTTGATTAAATATAGTATAAGGTACATTATAATAGAGCTCGTACAAAAATAGTATAAAATTGACACGGCCCCCTATTTCTTAATTTTAGAAGATAAAAAAAAAAGTTTCTTTGTACTCTACTCGATGGGTTCTAGACAATAACACCCCACACAGGTTAATTTTTTTTTTTCAAAATTAAAAGTTTTATATGGGGACCGCCCCTTTCAATTTTAACTTTACCTACTTTTTTTTTATTATTATTTATTGTTATAGTCGTAATAGAAATACACAATCTGTGAAAATTTCAACTGTCTACCTATTAAGGTTCGTGAGATACAGCCCTGTGACAGACAGACAGACGGACGGACTGACAGCGGAGGCTTAGTAAGTTTGTACGCACAATATTGAGATACTAGCTAGACAGCCCGCGGCTTCGCCCGCGTGGATGTCTGATTTCATGGGTTTTAATTTTCTTATTATTGATTATTTTACATCAAAAGTATAAATACTGAGTTTCAAGTTAATCGGACTGCGCTTTAAAATTCTTCCATACAAACTTTAACATACCTAAACCCCATTTGAGGGGTAGTTTTGAAAAACTAATAATGACAAACTTTATTACTTACATAAGCAAGTATTTGTGCTAAGTTTCAAGTTCATTAACCAAATTAATAAGATTTTTCATGTAAACTGTATTCCTGTTTCCACGCCCACAGGGGTAGAATTTCAAAAATCGTCTGGGATGTTTCCATAACTTGTCTCAAACATTATTTACACCAATTTTCAAGTAAATTAATCCCAAATAAAATCCTCCGCAGTAAAATTTATTACCCCTTTTCACCCCTTAGGGGTAGATTTTTGGAAAACCCTGATAAACGTTAGCTAGTCTTCATTTTTGGTCTCAAGTACAAAATCTGAGTTTAGAGTAAATCGGACCGCGTGTTAAAATTCCTCTATGAAAACTTTGACACCCACCAATACCGTCTTCTGGGGTCGCGGGTTGTTCGAAAGAGATACCGTGGCCCTTGCTATAGGCAACTGAAGGAACACGGGTGGGTTTTAGTCAGTAAAAGTATGACACGCCCTTCCGCTCCACCCAGAGCGGGAGAAGTCATTTGATGATTTCCCATCCACAAAAAGGGGGTAGTTTAGCAAAACTAAAAATGATTAATTTTATAATTAACTTAGATGAATATTCGTGCTAAGTTTCAAGACTAATAACTCAAGAGATAAGATTTCTCATACAAACTTTCATCCCCTATTTTATTCCCTTAGGGATGGAATTTCCAAAAATTCTTCCCTAATGGATGTTTACACTATATAAGGTATATATGTTCAAAATTTCATATCTCTAGGTCCAGTGGTTTGGACTGTGCGTTGATTATTATCAGTCAATGAGTCAGTCAGGACTTTGAATTTTATATATATAGATATACACAAGACCATGAATTTCTGATAGGTTTTCCTGTAATCTATAGGTAAAGAACTATTTTCTGTATTTTTTTCAAAATTTTAGGCTCAGTAGTTTCGGAGATAAGGGGGAGGGAATGGTCAATTTTCGTCTATTTTCTTAAATAACTTCAAAACAATTTATTTTAAAATTATAAAAAAAAATATTTTTGAGACTCTCACAGTATGACCTTTCATTTGATATGTCACACGGTACAGTTTGCAAAACTTTTTTTTAATTGTACTTATTTTCCCCCCAAAAAGGACCCCTATATTCAAAATTCATTAATTTACGTTACATGTCCGTGTTTGGGTTACCAAAATACATATGTGTACCAAGTTTCAACTTAATTGGTTCATTAGATTCGGAGCAAATTGGCTGTGACAGACGGACAGACGGACAGACAGACAGACAGACAGACACACGAGTGATCCTATAAGGGTTCCGTTTTTTCCTTTTGAGGTACGGAACCCTAAAAACTGTTTCAGAACCTTTTATAGAGGATTGATAACATGGATGTAGATAAAGTCTTGTATGCAACTGTACATAATTAGGTATTAAAACACTCATGTGATACTATTACCACCATAATATTAAACCCACATTCGTGTTTTAATACACCCTATTATACGTCAGTTGCATAAATAACTATAACATCATGACGGTACCTTGTCAATATATCTATGAAAACATCATTATGTACTTACGTAAGGACACATGACACATCGAATTATTTTCAGTAAAAGAGGTGAAAGACACATTATAGGACTAGAAATGGGGACCAAATTATTACTTCAACAAGGTTTGAGACTGGCTAAAGTACATCATCCTTCATGGGGTATTGTTTAAAATGTTACAATAAAATACCTCCCTACACACTCCAACTGAATGAAACAAAAAAATCTTGTATACATCGCTGACAAAAATGCTTCGCTAAACCTGGTCCTGCTCCACAAGGACGCAGAAACTAATTGATTAGCATTAGAAAACGTTGTTGGAGCTGAAGAAGATTGTAAAGACTATGTTTGCATAGCGTAAATTCAATCTCTTAGTATTGAAAATGCACATGTGTGAGCACTATATATATCGATACCAGAAGTATCAATTAATGTAAGGGACAAACCACGGTTTTTCAGGAAAGCCAAAAAACTATTATTTTTTTAAAAATCTGTCTATAACTTTTTATTATCTGCTCCAATTTTAATTTTGTCTAGAGCAAAGTTTGTTAGAATTTCATCTTCTTTCATGTTATAAACGAAAAATTTACGAATCCCCAGTGGTTTAAAATATAGCATGTCCCTTACATTAAAAAAAGATGTTTAGTTGTGCCTTACGTTACTAATATTTTATGTGTTAACTGTCGAGCATAGTGTAAGCAGCAAGAGAAATAGAAAATTATACGTAATTCTATTGTAAAGGACTTTTGCAGTGTTGCAATTTGATGTAACTATAGATTATCTACTAAAATTGATGGTATTTTAACACCATGGAAATGAATTCTTTGCATGATTAATGCTGGTATGAACCAACATGAATAATTCAAAGCCAATCTATACGTTAGTTTCAGGTTTTACAGCTTAGCTATCACAGATTTAAATGAAATTTAGGTACTTATGCAAAAATAAAATAATTGTTAATAGGTAAGATAAGTAAGATAAGTAATAAGATAAGATAAGATAAGAAGATAAGATAAGAGATAAGATGAGATAAGATATGGATAAGTATTTTTTTTTATTTTAGGCTTTTATGACTGCGTAATTATTATAAACTCAAAATAATAAACAGTTTATAAAACTTGTTAAATTGTTAAATTTAAAAGTTATAAAAAGTAACAGTGTTCTAATTAACAGTTTTACAAACACTGTAAAGGTTGTTAACATAATTATAATAAAATAATTATGTTAATAACCTTTAAAGTTATAATCACCAATTGAATAAAATAAAAAAAATTCTCAGACTTAATCAACAGTCTTATTTATTAAGTAATTGAATGAATGTACTGGAAACAAAAGACCGATGAAAAAATGGAATAAGAATAATTGTGTGAAAGATGATTAGTATGATGACAGAGAAAGTTGAAATGACGAATAGAAGGGACGAATGGATGTAAGGCAAGAAGATTGAACAAGAGGTGCATGAATTGTGTGAAAGATGAATGAATAAAGATAAATGATACGAATATTAATTTAAGAAAATTATACTATATTCTTGTTGCCGATTACAATACTAATTAATTGGAAATGGGCAGTCAGATTATGATGATAACTATTAGTAAATTAAAAAAATTCAATAGTTTGTAATTGATATAGTTGGAACAACTTTTTCTATTTGGTATTTCTAGTCATCATCATCAGCTGTCATCACATCTTCATTGTCGTCAGTTTCATTGAGGGTCTCTTTAACTGGCGATTTATTTGGAAGAATCAAATATTTACCATGAAATGTTTTTGGTATTATACCGGTTTCGCACAGTTTTTTGAGGTAATTGTATTTTGGATCAAATATTTACCATGAAATGTTTTTGGTATTATACCGGTTTCGCACAGTTTTTTGAGGTCATTGTATTTTGGAACGGAAATTGGTAGCCTCTCTTTATATAGAGATGGAAAATTGTTTGTGTTCTTTTGACTAGTAGGTACTTTCAGCTGCAGATTGATTTGCGTTCTTTTCCCAATCCCTTTTTCACTTTTATTTTTTTTTTTAAATTCCATGAAGCTAATTCTTTAGACAGTTATATGTCGTAAGTATCACCAGTCTCTAATATTGTATATTTAACTTCAATTTTTCACGCAGTAAGGAGCATAAAATAAAGATACTTTTGTGCGATAATAATGTAAGAGAATAATTCTCAAAAAACTCTTATGATGAATTAATGTAAGGGACATGTTATTTGATTTGACTGATTTGAAGTTTACGGTAAGGGTGTAAATTATTTAATACGGTGACTTACTTTATTTTTCTGAAAAGAAAAATTTTTAATGACTGTTAAATCATTTTTTTGGTCAGAAATCGTTTTACGCAGTTCAAAAATTTGTACTGTAAGGGACATTTTTTTAACGATAGAGATATTTTAATAATACCAATCGATAGACAGGGAAATTCTGAATCCAACGATGTATATAACTCATTTTCGCCAAAATGTCCCTTACGTTAATTGATACTTCTGGTATCGATATGTTGCTACTATAAAGCTACAATTTACTGGGTAGGTACGTCTTTCATTGACTTGAATGTGCCCTGGCGGCTGAGTGTGTCATGCTCACTCAAATTTCTCCCTGGTGGTGGCGTGTGTGTTGGATATTTATGTTCCATTCAAAATGGTTGAGCTAAATGGTGCTGATCCATGCGTCATATTCGAGAACGGGTGCCGTCAGTAGGGGCTGGTCATCTCAGCTTAGCTGCCACGGCGTATTTCAAATTAGTTGTTTTTATATTTTTATTTCGTGTGCTTTTAACGTGCACGTCTTTCTGCATTGTTCTCACATGTATAATTTCAACATGAATGATGTAACCAATATTTTGTAACAATATTTTGATTTAAATAGTGTCCCGGTGTCCGTGGAGTTTCTTGCCCGTTCTTCTCCAAAGGAACCAACTACGCTTTGAATGGGCAACTAGCATATTTCTGACTGACCTGACCGATCACTTGAAAATTAAAAAGTGTTTGTAATTGGTTCATTTGAAATAAATGCTTTGAGTTTGAGTTTGAAATATACCAGTATTTTACATTGAGCGACTACCTATCTGACCTCCACAAACCAGTTACTGCTAGGTACCCCTTGGTTGTCACTGGTGGGCTTCTGACTACCCGTAACCCAAGTTAAATGCCACGCCGCCGCCGGTCACCGGTGACCGCAAACAATTAATTTTCTATTGTGTCTATTGTCTGGCAGCTAACGTGGTAACGACTGTCAAATATGCACAAATGACAGCCGAGACCAACGTATCTTGTAGTAAGTACCGTAGTCATTTTGGATTTCCTATAACCAAATGAATGTTTTCACCGACATGGGCACGATAGGTGAAACTTACCTGATCTGTATAAGTGGCCTCT
Organism: Cosmia trapezina; assembly: GCA_905163495.3. Lineage (NCBI taxonomy): Eukaryota > Metazoa > Arthropoda > Insecta > Lepidoptera > Noctuidae > Cosmia > Cosmia trapezina. Next base: position 13,399,163 of record LR991030.1, read on the forward strand.
AATGGATGATTATACACATTGAGTACGGCAGTAGAGTTTCTGGTTCTGAGAATAGCTGAGTGGATAGCGGCGAGGGATGTAGCAACGTCGTGATAACCAAAGTTACTGAACCAGGCTACTGCAGAGTTGTCGTCAAACGTTGAACCAATCAACATCTGGTGACGTAGCGCTCCCAACGCTGCGGTTTCATCTGTCTAAGCAAACAAAATACTCTATTTAGAATATTCTGACACTGGTATTTATAGTCAAGTAAAAGTAATTACTTCAGTACAAGTAATTGCTCAAATATTGATTTTCATTTTAAAAAGAAGGAGAATGGGATACCTAATTAATATGGGACAAGCAAGGTAAGAAAAATGATGATCTTAGCAACGGCAATACTTATAAATCTCAACCGCCTAACTATGGTCGGATTGTTATAGTTATTCCATACTCTATTTTAACAGAAGATTAAAAAAACAAGGCTAACTAGGATTTGGTGGTATGGAACCCCCATCACTGTGCGAGATCGACTCACATTTGGTTGGTTTTTAATACCTGCAAGCCGAGACGCCATTTAGGATAACGGTAAGTAATCAGGGCCTCAAGTCTGCTATTACAATAGTGTCAGAATGGTCTATCATTGATTTCAGATTGTTGATTTTGACAAGTTTGGTAATCTACTAATATAATGGCGTCATAATGGCGTCATTATGACTTTCCAATGGTCAACCACTGACACTCCATTGTAAGAAACTATGAATTTAGCAGATTACGAACTTTTAGCAAAATGACAATGCAGTGACAATGGGATCGTGTTGGAATGACGAATTTCTAAAAAATAGCAGACTTGGGGCCCTGATCGCATGCTTTATGACGTCAGGAAACCGTGATAAGTAAGCAGCTTTTATGTGTAATTACCTACGTAACAACAAACATTTAATTAACGTGATTTATTTATATTTTAATCATAATATTATCATCATCGAATAATGGACACATTTTAAAGGGAGTTCGTTTTTGCATTTTGACTTACTCTATTTAGATAATATTTTTCGACAGGAATACTGCCAATGTCAGTAAGATCCATGTTAGGCACATCAGAAGTGGCAAACATCAAATCGTATGCGTTCGCCGCAAGAGCGCCCAGCGATGCTGTGAGAGTGCCGTTGAAGCTTAACAGGGTTTCCGTACTCGAATATCTGAAAGAATAATGTTGCTTAATTTTTAACCCAAATGCTTTTCACAGACTACACCATATGTTCAGTTGGTAAGAGTGTTCCAAAATAACAGTGTTGATATATTAATAATTCGACTGGCTCATACTGGAAATGTCAGTCACTCAATGTGTGCTTTGCTAAATCGTAAACATCGTTATTTCAGATGAGCATCGTTACCAAGATCACTTTTATTCACCAAGTTAATGCAACATCATCTAATGCCCTCGTCAAAGGAGAGGGGCTAGTAAAAATAGGTAGAATCCAATATAGGGGCTAGGAGTTTTAGTAGCCGTACGAATATCGCGTGGATATAGCATAAAAAGTATTTGTGACTTACCCTTCTGTTAGCATAAGGAGTCTCGCGCGTATGGTTGGCGTTAAAGACATAACGTAATTGAGTACTCCGAGCGTTGCGTTGATGAGTACGATGGGTGCGAAGAACTGCAGCATCATAAGCCAGGGCGAGCGGATTAGCACCAGCCACTGCTTCATCCACACCGCCAGCACCTGCTGGCACAACAGGCGGAAGCCCGTCACGCTGCTATCGTCTTTGTCCACTAGAAGATAAGAACATAATGTTGTGTCAGGTGAGTTGATAAAATTAGGTGAAACTAGCCTTTCTATAGCAGGTACGTACAAGCCGTGTGCTGGTGTGCCCGAGGGGATTTTCCATCAGCAAAAATTACGAACTTCTAGTTGGCCATTTTGATGAAATCACGAACGTCGAATGACGTATGAAAGGGGTATGAGGATGATAGTTTGTATGGAATACCAACTTTCATCCCCTAACTAACACCTTTTGGGGACGAATTTTCTAAAATCATTCCTTACTGCTCACCTTCGTTACAAATAAAAGAATGCTTATGCATTTCATGCTTCTGGACCCAGCGGTTTAGGTTGTATGTTGAATGTCAGTGAATTTAAAATTTTTATGTAGTAAGTACTTAGATAGATAAACGATTTCCAAAGGTAAAAAAAATTAAACGAATTTCTTACTCTTGGCTAATTGATCAGCCGATAGACTATTAAGTTCTGTAGGTGCTGTAAAAGGTTTTTAAAAATAGATACCTTGTCCAACACTCTAGCCAGGTTTTACTGAACACTAGAGTGGTGCCGAGTGCACAGCAGTAAGAATATAAAACCGACCCTGATCAAGGACTCATTTAAGTCATGTTTTGAAAAACAAAAAGCTTGTAGAGATGAACCATTCTAAAAGTGAACGCCCCTCCAGAAAACATGATTATTTCAATGTGTGCTGAGAGGAAATACTTATTGCAACACTTTACTTGTGTGCGTGCGGTGACTTTACTGTCAACATGGACTCGTCACCGCACTTAGTGGTCAACTAATCGTGCGATCAGTCCAGGTAACAACATTGTACGGCGGGTAGCATGCGCTTTGTGTGGAACGACACGTTCGCTCTGTCGCGCGTTCGTGTTATTTATACACTAGTTGGCCGACAAATCCGGTTGTTTGACGTTTATGCAAACGGTATCTCCGTTTGCACATAAAAATCAGTGACAGTCGACGAGCGCGCGGACGTAAAATATCGCTTAATAACGTTGGTTTATTGTGTTTATTTTTATGTATGTTGGTCTGTAAGGTATTTATTTAGTTTAGTTGTTGACCGTTCTCGCCGGTGACTGAGCAACCAATGAAAAAGATCAATTATGTGTATTGCGTCTATACACTTCTTTGCATGTGAGTGTAACCGTTGTCACCGCTGTGGAGGGGCGTTCATTTGGGTTCCGTACCAAAATGGTAAAAAAGGAACCCTTATGGTGTCACTCAGTCTGTCTGTCTGTCACAGCTGGATATCTCGAGAACTACTAATGCTATCAACTTGAAATTTGGAACAGTTTTATATGACGTTTACCAAACTATTTTGCAAATAAGAAAGAAATAAAAATAATTATATTTTTTTTCTAACGGGTGCTGAAAGGTTAAAAATTAAAAATTCAAAGTTGGGCTACTAGGGCATGTGGGGTATCATATGAAAGAGCGCTGTTTGCACATTCTTAAATTATTTTTTTTTTTAGGCCACATAGTTTTCGACTTTTGATGAAAAATGTAAAAAAATACCTTTCCCCCCCCCTTATCTCCGAAGTTTGCAAAGGGAAAAATCTGAAATTATTCTATGTGATAGAAGTTTATGTAAAGAGTACAGGAAAATAAAACGATGTCTCTAAATAGCACACTTTTTCAGAAATCGCATAACATTTAGCCTACGAATAAGTTTAGCATTTAGCGGACGTTTATTTTAATAGTTTACATAACTCACATTCTTCTAAAGACGAATCAAGTTCGTTTTTCAAAGTATCATCTATAGTTGAATCCGTCGTAGTTGTCGCAGCGTCATCCGATTCTGAAGCAACTGGTGACAGGTCCGATCCGACACTGTAATACACAACATTATAATTTATAATGTACAGACGCCAGCACATCAAGCTACTACAATCTGTCAGATTTCTTTAATAGATTTTCATCTTTATCGCTAAAGCATTAGGTTCAAGGTTGATTGGGGAAATTTGACAGTTTCGGGTGGCTTGACCTGCTGGCGTCTCTACCTACGTGAAAGACAAATAATAAAAAATTGGCCAGGACTGATACTTATTCGATTATAGTTATTTATGCAACAGTAACTGACGTATAATAAGGGGTATTAAAACACGAATTCGGGTTTATCACACGAGGCGAAGCCGAGTGTGATAATAGTATCACATGAGTGTTTTAATACCTAATTATGTACAGTTGCATACAAGACTTTATCTACATCCATGGTATCAATCCTCTATAAAAGGTTCTGAAACAGTTTTTTGCAATACTAATACTCGTATCGAACATGGCGGCCGGCGTCATAGTATACGACTTGAATTCGAATAAGTTCTTTTTTTAAATTACGGCGCTGTTGTAGTGAAACGCGCGTGCATTACAATGTTCTTTTTTTGAAAACGAGTTGCATTATGAAATTCAGTACAACATTAAAACACCCGTTTGTATGCTATTATGGTTACCATGGTTACTATGACACTGGCTGTTTTAATGTTGGCAATAAGCTAACTGTTTCAGAAACTTTTATAGAGGATTTATAGCATGTGTGTAGATAAAATTATTTAAAAGTCTAATCAGTTATAGTTTTTTAAGTTAAAAATATATTATAAATATAAAATATAATATAATAAGTAGGTTACGTTACCTATTATAGATATAACAACACACTAAGTATATAATACCTACATATGATTTACTTACGACATAAATACATCTTCTAATGTGGTAGCAACTAATCCATAGTTTTTGAATTTAATTTTATCGATATTGCTTTCCAAATCTATCAACATTTCTTCAAAGGTATGGGAATATTCATTCACTAAATTATATGTGATTTCCGTGCCTACAAAATAAATAAATAATCATTATGATAATTATTTTTTATTTCACAACTTACCGCGAATTAAGTAGCAGCAACTTACCGCGATCTTCTTTTACAATAGTGCCAGGAATGTAGTTATTTATAAGTATAGAGCACTCATGGAAATCAAATCCATCGTCCTTAACGATCACTAGAGTGTATCCAACGCCGTAATGACGTTTGAGGAAGTACGGAGAGCCCACGCACTGCAGACGACCGTGTGCCATTATAGCCACTCGGTCGCCCAGAATATCGGCCTCGTCCATGAAATGAGTCGTCAGAATCATCGAGCGACCTATATGAAGTAAACGTGTTACGATTAATTTGAAAACATTATGAAGAAACTGACCCTTTTGAATCTAAAAAGGCTTTACATCTATATTCAAACACAAATTGAAGGAAATAATACATAAATAATGACTAAGTACCTACCTTTTTTCTCTTTCTGCAAGAGCTCCCATAGAGCTCGGCGAGAAGAAGGATCCATGCCAGACGTAGGTTCGTCGAGCAATACCACACGCGCTGCTCCACTAAGAGCAATACCTACACACAAACGTCTCTTTTGACCACCAGAAAGACCCTTCGATGGATAGTTACGCTGTAAAACAAACAAAACATAAAAGTACAAATCAAACGAACAATTAAAAATCAAGAGCTACAGCGAAGTCAATGAGCCAACCTTTTCTTGTAGCTCTAATTTTTCAATGAGCTCATCTATTTCATCATGAAGCTCTTTTCCTTTAAATCCTTTCAGCCTGGCGAAAAATTCCAAATGTTCCTTGACCGTGAGTTCGTTAAATAGCACATTGTGCTGTGGACATAACCCGATATGGGAACGAGCCGCGGAGCCCTGCGTGGTCATATCAAACCCGGCAACGCTCACAGAACCGTGGGTTACTTTTAAGTTACCTGGAACATGAAAAATAACCATCAAGCTGATAAATTAATGTCATAATAAAAATGATGTAGATTGTTCGGATAAAAACCCTCGACAGTCATGTGCCAACTTCTTTTAAATAGTTTCCGCATACCTCTGAAATTTCATTTGTATAGCCGTAAATTGGAAGAGTGTTTGAAGAACCTTCAACTCTTATTTACACAGATTATCACACTGCCTGGTATTATCATATTAAAGCCAGTGGCCCACTTTACAATAACGTAAGTCGCACATGTTGCATACCAGAAGTGCATGTTTCAATTGAGCTGAACTGAACCCACTCCGTATCGTCATTGTAACGACAAAATAGTGTGAACAGTGTAGGTATTTAGTCTGCATGGTTATAAAATTCTCAACAGTATAGTATACCTAGCCCAGAAAAGTCTGTCTCAATTCTCAATTAATTAATTATTAGGTTGTTAAGGGTATTACCTACATTCTCCTTATAATTTTAGTAAAATTGTAAAGCGGTGACGTAAGAAAATTATTACTGATAACTAGACATCGGAATACCTATTATGCATTTGCATGTTTGCATACGCAAATGCATATAGAACGCTATTTTTGGAACGAAGTTCCTTATCGCGCGTTGTGAAAGGGGGCTAGACGGAAAAAAGTCTCACGAAAAGTTGTCACGACACTTTTTGCTATAGGTAGCTATTGTAAGCCGTGCGGCGTGCGCATGTTTCTCTGTCTGTCTCTCTCTCTCTCTTACAGAAAGCAAGCCAGATATTTTCATTTCTATTTCGCATTGAACAGTGTGGTGTCGCGATGATGATGATGATGATGATGATGATGATGGTGATGATGATAGTGATGATGATGATGATGATGATGATGATGATGGTGATGATGATGATGATGATGATGATGATGATGTTGATGATGATGATGATGATGATGATGATGATAAGTATAAAAATACAATTTTGTTACAATTCCTTCACTAATTAATCGAAAGGAACTTCGTTCTATCCGGGTGTCCCTTGACACCTCTCAAGTTTTTTTTTTTTTGTGTACCATGGAATTACTTATTTTAGTTAAAAATGTGTTTAGACGGGGGAACGGTGTTGTATTACGGGGGAAAGGTGCGTGGCGGGCCGCAGCCAGTGACGTGCCGCGCGGGCGACTCACCCGCACTCGGCAAGTGTACAGACTACAGAGGTCATTTTCAGCCTACAAATTAATATTAGGAAATAAAGTTTGCTCTAAAAAATCTAGAAAAATATTTAACTGTAATATTGTCACATGAACTACAACTGATTATTAATATAATATATGAATATATTTTGAAAATAAACGTAAATTCTACATAATAAATAGTATTAAGATTGTGCATATTTTATGCATATTTCAACCGTTTTTAATTTATACTAGCATGCATATTTTAGCACTTTTATCTGTTAAAAATAAATAATATGTACAGACCCGTCATCATAGATATTGTAGTAGATTTCCCTGCACCATTATGCCCAAGTAAGACTGTGATTTGATCGTCATATATATTCAAAGATAAATTATTAACTGCTGTGTTATTCCCAAAGATTTTTGTTAAATTCTGTAAATAAATACGTCGAGTTATTGATACTTAGTATTCAAGGTAGAAAGATGAATCGGGCCCTGGAGGGGAAGTAGATAGATAGATACCCTAAATATTGATGTCACCAATTTTTACTCAAAGAAAACATTAGATTTTTTTCAAAAGTAAATGCATTGTATTTAATAAAAAAACTGAAAAATCGCTTGCCTGAATCGGGAATCGAAATAAAACAAATAAAAAAAAAAATTAAACCTGTATTTTATGGCACCAAGCGAAAAGGTCATAGGGATAATAATTTCTCTCTTATAAACATTGCATCTTAAATGAGATCATAGTTTTGGATACCTATTTTCCCTCCAGGGCCCGTTTCAACTTTCCACCCAAAGTATTCAAAAAGTTAGTAATTCTAAAGACTGTAAATAGGTAGGTACTAATACTAGCGATAGCGGTAATTTTGTACTTTTACATACTCGTACATTTTGTTGCAACACTTACATGCATTTTCACACCAATTGCGCGGTCTGTGGGATCCTTTTCTTTAATAATATCGTCAAATTCACTATTTTCATTTTCCAAAACGAAACCTTGATCTGAAAAAAATACATTAAAGAAATTATTTAAATCAATTTATTACAAACTAGCTTTTGCCCGCGGCTTCGCCTGCGTGGATGTGCACACAAAATGTCGCACGGGAACATACTACCGGGAATTCCTTCCTTAATCCTTGTCTACCTTATAAAGGGAACCTCTATGCAAAAATTCAGCTTTCTAGGTCTTGGCTACATCTCTCTAAGTTAGATTTCGTGCAGATTCGTCGAACGAACGAAATCTAACGAATCTGCACGAAATCTAACTCAGAGATGTATTGATGATTTATAATTATAAGGATGCAAATACATATGTTTTACTGTCGCATATCATATGTTGATCAAGATACAACCTGACACGGACATGCACATTGCAAAAAAAATAAAAAATTCGCAGGCTACCACTGCGCATCCCCCTTAACGAAGTGTCTTTATTCCCAAGATAAAACTAAACATAACCTAAAAATAACAAAATTATATCCTTTAACTAAAAAAAAATTCCTCCGCATCGCTGTCGACTGATAAAGTACCCAAGAGACTGGCGGCATTGCCAGTGCCACGTTGTATGGCAATGCTAAACGGTCACTTTAACAAAGGAGATTGGGCGATTTTGCTCTGAAGCCCAATTATACATATACCAATGGAAAGATATTATGAAGGAGGATATTTTTTTTACGAAGACTGCTCTTGACTGCTCTGTAGCTCCTAGCGTGGTATGAACGCTAGGAGCTACAGAGCTCTAAACGTAAGTAGTTAATTAAGTACTATTGAAATTCTGGTATTACGACAATTAATTAACTTTCACGACTCTAGAATATACATTACTAGCTTTTGCCAGCGGCTTCGCCTGCGTTTATGTCGGAAAATATCCCACGGGAACGTACTACCGGGGATTCCTTCCTTATTCCTTGTCTACATTATAAAGGGATCCTCTGTGCAAAATTCAGCTTTCTAGGTCCAAGCGTTTGGGCTGGGCTGTGATGAGTCAGTCAGGACTTCTCTTTTTATTTATATAGAAGATATATATTATTAGAAAAATAAAATTATGCAAAACTAATGTCATCATCACTTTGTGATTGGTTTACATTTTGAAAAAGTTTTTAGTTTACTTACACGTGATTTTTCCAAACGAATTAAATAATAGGTCTATATATATACCTATGAAATTGCCGTTTTGTATGAAAAAATTTAAACGAATTTTTTTCATGTATTTTTTATTTGTATTAATCGAAGTAATCACTCATGCAATCAATGCATCTTTGCCAACGCAGTGGCAGTTTATTGATGCCCTTCTTAAAGAAATCAGCTGGTCGGGAGGCAACAAATTCTTCAAAGGCATTCTGTACTGCCTCTCGGGTATTGAATTTTTTTCCCGCCAAGAAGTTATCCAAATTCTGGAAAAAGTAGTAGTCTGTAGGCGCAAGGTCTGGTGAGTAGGGCGGATGACGGAGAGCTTCCAACCCCAGTTCTTGCAACTTGGAGACCGTCTGCTGTGCAGTATGAGGTCGCGCGTTGTCGTGCAGGAGCAGCGGAGACGAGCGATTGACCAATGCTGGTTGGAGATGTGCCAGCTTCTCCATCATTGTGTTCAGTTCTTCACAGTACACATCTGCAGTAATGCAAACCCCGTTTGGTAAGAAGCTGTGATGAATCACACCGGCGCTAGACCACCAAACAGTGACCATCACTTTTCTAGGGGTAAGTTTTCGTTTAGGGCGTTGTTTAGGTGCTGAACCAGGATCCAACCAACTTGCTGAGCGCTTGCGGTTATCAAACAGAATCCATTTTTCATCGCAGGTAACAATGCGGTTCAAAATTCCTTCATTTGTGTGTCTGTTGAGCAGTGCAAGGCACGTCTCGACGCGTACTTCGCGCTGGCGATCATTGAGTTCGTGGGGCACCCGTTTGTCAAGCTTTTTTACCTTGCCAATTTGACGCAAATGGACCAATATTGTTTTGACGCTAACGTCGATAGCTGCTGCTAATTCAGCCGTAGATTGTGTATCATCAGCTTCCACAATCGCCTTTAATTCGTAATTGTCGACCAGTCTTCGGACGACCGCGAGGTTCATTTTTCAGGTCGAAATTTCCAGAACGGAAGCGAGCAAACCAATAACAGGTGGTGCGTTGGTTTGTAGTGTTAGCTCCGTAAACGTCGTTGATGTTGCGTGCCGCTTGTGCCGCGTTGCTGCCACGACGGTACTCATATTCCATAATTACTCGAATTTTTAACGTATCCATGATGACGAAAAAGATTGAAATGCGATGAAAATGTAACACTAATCAATAAACAAATGACTACTTTTGGAAAAAAAAAATCCATGTTTTTAAAATAAAATAAATTTGAAATTAGAATTCTTAGCCAAACAAAAATTATTTTGATTTGAAATGGCCAGTACTGCAGAACGGCAATTTCATAGGTAAAGACCTTAGATTATGAAATGTCCAGATTCCGTGTTCAGTACAAAACGTAACATAAAACGTGAAGCCAATTTTTATACGTGTGTGAGTGAGCGCCGTGTACTACATAACGCATTTGCGTATGTGTGCAACACGCGAGTAATACCAGCGCATAGAGATTACCCTAAAATAGTGGGAAAGTTTAAATATAAAAGGAACTTAAAAAATAAAAGAAAAAAGTGTGAATTTGGTCAAAATTAAAATCCGGCTACGAAAATTTTCAAATTTTTCGTCATAGGTGACGTTTTCATGCTTTTCTAGGGTGTGCAAGCTGACGATAACGAAAAATTTGAAAATGATTGCAGCCACCATCTGGGATTAACATTTTAACGTCACTATCGGCTTTAACACCCCCGAAACCCATGAAAACAACCCCACCGATATACTTAACCATGTCCGGGGGCTTAACGTCCGAGGCACGGAGAAGACCCGGTGTGTAAAGATGTTCAACCATCCACGGATCAAAATTAATAAAACCACATAATATAAGAAGTTGTTTCCATACCATGTATCTGATTAATTGTGCATTCCCGCATTGTCTGGAATCCCGGGATTTATATTAAGAAAAAAAAAATACTAAGAAGCCGCGTCCACAGTTTGTTAGCCAAATATTAACTTAAGGTATATATGCATCCGGTTATCCGATCTCTAATCATCATCAATTCCCAAGCACTAATCATCATCATCTTCCTGCCGTATTGCGCCGACCCCGAGTAACATGGGACTTATCCCATGTTACTCGGGGTCGGCGCAATACGTTTTCTTCTTTCATTCTCCCCTGTCACGTTATCATTCACTCCCTTCTCTTTCATATCATTCCTCACACAATCCATCCATCTTTTATTTGGCCTTCCTCTGCCTCTCCATCCATCAACATATATATTCATCACTCTTTTAGTCACATGCGTTTCGTCTCTCCTCAACACATGCCCATACCAACCCAAACGATTTCCTTTTAACTTTTCTGTCACTGGCGCCACTTTCAAACTTCCTCTTATATACCTACTCATTTCTTACTTTATCCATTCTCGTCACTCCACACATCCATCTCAACATTCTCATCTCAGCTGCATGCAATTTTTTTTCATCCGTCTTCTTCACTGCCCAGCATTCCGATCCATAAAGTGCGACAGGCCTTATCACGGACTTGTAAAATTTTTCATTTAACTTGAGGGGATCCGTGGGTCGCAAATTGTTCCTGTAACCTGTCGCCATTTCATCCATCCTGAGTTGATCCTGTGCGTTACGTCTCGGTCTACTTCGCCATCCCCTTGGACAAGCGACCCGAGGTACCGAAAATCGGAGCAGATCGGTAAGGGCGTTCCGGCAAGAGACATGGGCACAGGACCCGAGAGGCCGCCAAAATCACAAAACAGATACTCCGTTTTGGTCCGACTTACTCCCATTTCATCCCATTCCCAAACACTAAAAGCCTACCTAAAAATGTATACTGGGCATTCTGTAGCAAACTATCAGAAAGTACCTATCAAAAATAAAATCCACATTAAATAATTGTACAAAAATTTAAAATAATTTTGAAGAGCGAGCGCATTCCAAATTTAAATTCAATTATAGAAACAACTCAGCGTGAAATTCAATAAATGAGGTACCAGTGGTAATAAATAGGTCCTGTCAGTTGACTTGGTTTTAATATAATATCCTAAAAAGGTTAAACTTGCAATAGAAAAGTGTAAATTGCTATTTAAAAAAAACAATGTTTATTACATTTTATAGGATAAAACAATTTTATTTCAATTTCCAAGTATCGATTTCTGACATTCGTCATATTAATTACTCGAGTCCATCGAAACAAGTTAAGATTACAGTCTGATTTTTAATTCCACGGAATTCTGACATTTCAGAAGTGTTGCCAATACTGCAACGGTCCTAATAAAAACGGAACGCATTTAAGCGAAATTTAAAAAAAAAACCTTTCTTGAATAGAAGGTTTCCATTAGAAAAACTAAAACTTAAAAATTTACTGATAATTTTAAAATGGTAATCAGATTTTTTACTATCACATTATTGAAGGTAATTATTTTTCTTTCACAGGAATCCCTGTCTAATAATCCATAGGTTACAAACCTTTTTTAGGAATATCTTTTTGTTTGTAAAATCATCGCTTCTTGTTACTACAGACAGACAACGATGATGATATTAGTGATAATGATACCTAAATAAATATTTAAATTAAAAAAAATATGTTCTTTTACGCTTTTTTCCATTTAGCCATATAAAATTAATATTTTAATTAGTGTGCATTGAATGTACAGAACAAACAATATTTACATTGTCATATAGTTTACTTGATCCCATTCTCTTTCATATTTTGTTATTTTATATCCCAAAAAATTGTAGTCATTTTCAACTTATAAAAAGGACAAGAAAGAAAAAAGGTTTAGGATATCTGAAGTGTCAAAAAATGACTGCTGTCAGAATTCCGTCGAATTAAAAATCAGACTGTAGGGTATTTTCTTGTGGATTATTTGTAATATTTTGAAAAATACTTTTCACATTTTAAATCGTACTCACATCTGTGTGATATTTGTAAAAAGTAAAAATGTTAAAACACACTATTATCGCATTTACAGACTTAGATTTTATAGAGGTAAATTAATAAACTTGTGTGCTAAAGACAGATTCAATGCAGTTAAGAAATGAGTTTTTATACAACTCTCTTAATTAACCCACGTTAAAAAGATTTGATGGCTAGCATAATACATTTTACATAATCAATTTAGGGTGTCGTATGTCGAGTCCATTAATGAGCTGACGGAGGTTCGTGTGTTTGGGTCCAATTGGGAGCGCTTCCGAACCATACGGTTGAAGAAACAAACTAACACTCACAAAAAAATCATCGTCCATGTTAATGAAACTCCTTAGTCATACCTCGTTTTTTTCGTGAGGTGTTGAAAATTTGGGTAAATTTTTTCATGCCCTAGGCAACACTTAACAGTTATTGTGTCAAATTCAATGTCACATTCTTATTTTTTCGTTTTCGAATTTAATTATGAAATACACGGTGAAATTGAATACTTACGTATGAAATGAGATGTTAGTGCGCTTTTCTTTTTTTGTAGTGTAATTTTTGCACGATTTCACGTCACAGACTGACATTTTTTTTAAAATTAAAACACCCGGCTCGTGACGTTTGCGGGGCGAACGTTCCTTGACGTCTGGCGCGGGGATCGAACTAGTCTCCAATGTTGGTTACTAAAATTTGGAATCAATTTACGGTAGCCTACTAGGAATCTGGACATTTCATAATCTAAGGTAAAGACCTAATATGAAATGAAAAATGTACATAAAGGATGATAAAATATTTTGTACAATAAAATAAATCGGACACTTTCGATTTATGAACTTACCAAATCTAAGTGTAAATTGAGGGTTGGGAGCTGGGGGCCTACTCCCTAAGTCCGTCCGTCTTTCCGTCCGTCCGTTTATTCGTCCGTCTGACATTACGATCCATTAAAACAAGTGTAAAAGTTAAATTTTTCGGACGGGCAACAACACATCGGGAGTAGGGACAACTGGCAAATCATGTTGTCATTCATACTTCGTTCGGGCCCCGAACCAATCATCCATCCGTAGGTGATACGGAGTTAGAAACGCCCGTAACGAAGCCCGAAACTACGGGCTTCGTGCTTAGGGAGTAGGCACCCTGGCTCCAGGAATTAAGTTATGAAGCTACAGAAAAACTTTTAGATAAACTTGAGCATTCACTTTTAATGAGCATTCTAGCGAATGTTAAAATGGAGCGTTAAGTATAACAGGAGCGTTTTAGCGAGCATTCTAACGAGTATTCTAGCGAAGCAACAGTAAATTTTCTTCGAGCTTTTTGCCGAGCCGAGCAATATGCAAGTCAAGACATCTTCGTGGAGAATACATTTTTAACGAGCTTTCACTAGGAGCTTTCGCTAGAATGATTGTGAAAATATTCGTAGCGATGTTTTTCTCTGTGCTTGGCTCTGTTCGTTGTTCAGTTCAACAAAGAAAACGGCGAATGCTCGATGTTCTATTACAAGTGAATGCTCAAGTCTATCAGCGGCTTAAGAAAGAATACTAGGTACACCCCCCTAGGTGTCACAGGTTAGCTAATAACTGGATAGTTTTACACCATCTTTATTTATACAGGGTGTAAGATTAAACAGTGGCAATCTTGTTCTGTTACGACATCAGAGGGGCAATTCTCGTATTTTTAACAACGTTCACAATATCATCTCAAGACTCAATCTGTCAAAAATTGTATAGCGTTTACCTACATTTTTGACATTTGATTGACGCTGGCATGAGATTGTGAACGTTTTTAGGTACGAGAATTGCCCCTCTGGTGTTTTCTTTTCCAGATATTTTTTATTTTCAGCTTTTTTTTCAAAACATTTAAATTTGATAGCAACTTTCTTTATTAAAAGTGATAAATGATTAATTACCTGATTTATAATTAGGGCACCAAAATCGCAACTGGACTGGGAAGTACCAGGGTTTGGGAGTGCCATAGGGTCCTGGTAACACTTGTTCAAGGTAGAGCGTGACCAGCATGTACAGGACGCAGTCTGCTACCACCATGAGGACCACGTGTCCGAACACGAAACGAGTCGTCTCCGTCTCGGGTGACGACATGAAGTCGCCCCACTGCAAGCCTAATTGAAAGAATACGTTCAGTGAAGCAATTTAGCACTTAGACGGTTGCTATGTTAGAATTTATTCTCCTACGCTCATGTGTTACATCGAGTTCAATTAGGTACCTACTCCCCACGTCGCTATCATTAGACGCATGTTATATAATATCACCGAAACAATTTAGCGAAATTCTATACGCAATGCAATTTGTAAATTACAATTTTATTTGTTCATTAGATCTTTATAAATGTTTCTCTCTGTGTTATTTTGTTTGTACAACAATACAAAATTAACAAAGTTAAAAACTTAAGCTCTGCAAGAAACTGTAATTACCTCCAGTGCTTTCCTTTGCAAGCATAATTTGGAAACCATAAGACATCGCTGAGTTAATACTGAAGCATGTGAAGATCTGCACCGCAGTAGACATGCCAACGTCCATAGCCAGCAGGAAGGCAGGGATGTAAGTCAAGAACCAGGCCACCGCCGTGAACAACGCGGCTGTACTACCTTTACGAAACACAAAACAAAATTAACATAATAAGTAAGCAGGGATCGTAAAACAAATAACAAATAAGAGGAAGCATACCTTTTGAAAATATACTGCTTATCATGAAAGCGAAAAATATCGTGCACGATAAGTACAGTACCATAAAAAATAGCAAAACTGTCCAAGGCGTATTCGTAAATACAGCGTATTCACTGAAGCCAGCTTCGTTAGTAAACCAATTTACCTAAAAATAACATAAATTGTATGTAAGTTGAATACATTGGATGCACAGCGTACCAAATTGTTAATTTATGTAATATTATATAATAATATGTAGTTGCCCTGCAACCTTACCTTTAAAAGTACAACAGTTAAAATTGCGGTCACTAATAGAAAAATAAACTGCTTGCAAAACCATGCGACCCAGTGCAACCAAGTAGGGAGTCCCATAATTTTCATTGTTTCCTGAAATTAGATCATTAAGTAGTAACAAAATTTTGTAGAATCCTAATAATAAATAAGAAAAAATTGGTAGGCCCGTAGTACCTTTAACTGTAATTCCTTTTCTACAGCAACTGCTCTCGCAATGTTGACAGCAGTGTAACTGAAGCTCAACATGATGAACATGGGGAACATGAACTGCAGTAGATCTACTGCCATGTCCTGGACGTAGCTTGGATGAGGGTATCTCTGTATGAACACCTTGAACGACTGTAAGTCCAATCCGGTTACTCTTGATATCAACTCGGTTGAAATAACTTGTTGTAGTGCTACGAACATTTCGTTAACATAACCTGTACAAAAAAACTTCATGAATGAATGAATTAAAAAAACCATACCAAGTGTTAAGGTAGCTACTAAATATTTAGTTAAGAAGAAATTATTTTAGAAAATATGCCAACAGCTAGTGATATGCTATAAGTTACCTGGGTCATTGCCACCTTCCCAAGAGAGAGGAAATCTAGGCCCAGGCGCCTCAAACATAGGGAAAATCAAATCAGTTCTCCAAGTGCGCCCTCCGCGTTGGTAAAATGAATTAAGGCGTGGCCTCTCAGGGAAGCGTAGGGAATATGATAAGTTATTTGATAATATCTGTGCTCCTGAAAAAAAATATAACCATTGTTATTGATACCTATAGAAATGCAGCTATGCAGACAGACAAAAAATGGGAGGAAGCTGATTTAATACTAACCATAAAGCTCATCGTCAAACTCGACGGCTGCGATAACCTTACGAGTAGTTTCTTCGTCAATGTATATCCCTCTTATTAGAGTACTGTTCTTATAAGGAACGATCCTTATGCGAGACTTTACATAGTCAATAATGGCTGTCGAATTTAAATTAATCAAATCTGGTGGTAATTCTATTGGAAAATCTTCTGGTAATTTATCGATTTCAATAGGAAGCCGATCTTGCATGTTTTGTACTAGTAAATTAGTGACAGCAGTTCTCATAACGTCATCCAAAACTACACTCTCTGGTGAATACGCAATAGCTAATTCACTAACGTTCATGCCTCCTCTGAAAAAAATAAGCCCAACATTATGTATACGTAATGATGACATGGTATTAGGTATTATTGTTATCACAAGAATTGGACTTAGTGCCTTATCACGACTTATAAGAAAGTACCTAGAGCTAATTAAGTATAACAAATACCCTGGTAGGTTAAAAAAAAAACGTAAACCTTACGTTTAAAATTTTGAGTTTTATAGTCAAGTTGGAGTTTCAAAAATAACCACCAATTGACCACATAAAAACTAAAATCATGATTTTTTAAAATAAATATATTATATTTCTCACTTCGATATGTCGTAGCATTCATAGGGCCGTCTTACATCGAAATGCCTTTGGGTTATTTAAAATAATGTAATGTGATGTGATGAATTGATGAGCGTGGGTAATAAATAATAAATACATAAAATCACAATTTTGTTTACTGACTAAGAATATCTATACCTACCTATATGCATAACTAGCTTCTGCCCGCGACTTCGTCCGCGTAAAATTTATTTTTTGCTCGACCCACCCCGTCGCATCGCATTGCCTACCCGCGCTATTACTTCGTTTTCACTTAGCGTTCTTTCAGACTTTTTTTCTTTTTGCTCGGCACCTAAGGGTCCTAGAGTGATGTTAAATATGCCTTCTATAAGATTTGGCCGACTGGTAGGGTAGTTCCAGAGTTTAGCTCGTTCCTTCACCACATCCCCTTCCGCTACCTCTCCCTCCCCCTCTCATTCACTCTCACACACCCCTCATCACTTCCCCTTCGCTCTCTCTCTCTCACCACCCCGTCCCCTTCCTCTCCTACTCTCCTCCACCTCCGGCTCACCAACACCTCCCCACCCCTCAGCCTTCACCATGTCTTCCTCCTTTCCTCACCAATTCCTGCCCTTTCTCCCTGCGTCCATCATCCTCCCCCTCACACTCCTCACCACCCCTCCCCCTCTAACCCTCCCTCCGGAGTAGTTTTAAAAAACTAATAATGACAAACTTAGGCAAATATTTGTGCCAAGTTTCAAGTCAGTTAAAACCAAATGAATTACATTTTTCATGTAAATTGTATTCCCTGTTTTCACCCCCACAGGGGTGGAATTTAAAAAAATGGTTTGAGATATTTCCATAGCTTGACTCAAAGATTATTTACACCAATTTTCGAGTTAATCAAGCCACGCAGTAAAATCCTCCCCTGTGAAATTGACTACCCCTTTTCACCCCGTTACAGGTAGATTTTCGAAAAACCCTGACACACATTATTCTTTATTTTTGGTTTTAAGTATAAAATACTGAGTTTTGAGTTAATCGGATTGCGCGTTAAAAATTTTCCATACAAACTTTGAGACCCCCCCCTTTTCCCCGTTAGGGGGTAGTTTAGAAAAACAAAAAATCACAAAAATCATAATTTAATTAGATAAATATTCGTGCCAAGTTTCAAGTTTATTAACTCAAGGAATAAGATTTTTCATACAAACAATATCCCCCCATTTTACCCCCTTAAAGGTCGAATTTCCAAAAACCCTTTCTTAGCGGATGCCTAGGTCATAATAGCTACCTGTGTTCCAAATTTCAGCCCAATCCGTTCAGTGGTTTCAGCTGTATGTTGATAGATCAGTCAGTCAGTCAGTCAGTCAGTCAGTCAGTCAGTCAGTCAGTCAGTCAGTCAGTCAGTCAGTAACGCTTTCCTTTTATAGATATAGATTAAACTCAAAAACGAAAAAAATCGTAGACTTTTCGTGTCTGTACACTTTTTCAAAAAATAGTACTGCAAAATGCGAGAAATAAGTACTATAGAACGTTAAAAATCATTTTTTTAAATTTTTGTCTGTTTGTCGGTTTGTTTGTTCGTTTGTGCGCGCATCACTTAAAAGCCACTCGTTGGCTTCAAAATCGAGTTACTCAAAGTTAAGAAGCTTTATTGTGAGTATCATTTAGCGAAGTATATTTCATCAAAATGGGCCTACACAGACTGTCTTTAAAACAGTTTGCTTTTCAAAGCTTTCTGCACGTCCCTATTCACATGCAGCCTATGAGCTGCTCTTACTCACAAGCTGCTTACAGTGCCCTTCGTGTCCAATACAACAACGCGTTCAGGGCGGTGTTAGGGCTGCCCCGTTTCTGCAGCGCCTCGGGCATGTTTGCGGAAGCGCGCACCGACTGTTTCCACGCCACCATGCGCAAGCGGTGCGCGTCCTTGGTGCGCAGGGTGCGGGCCAGCTCCAACACTGTCCTGGCGATGATTGCTCAGAGACTGGATTGTCCCTACGTTGGGCATTGTTGTGGCAGACATATTGCTGGTGCTTGATGTGTCTTTTTATACAATATGGAACCAACACCATGTGCAATAAATTAAAGTACTAGAAATACTCGTCCACAGAAGTATAGCAAAATTAAATGTTAAATTAAAAACCGTACTTAAATGAAAAAAGTTATTTTTTCAAAACAAAATAAATATCAAAATAAATTCAGTAAAAGTAATCACTCTGTTTAGACAACCGCGCTGCCCACCTGCGGTGCACCATAGAGCCCAATCCATTGTTTGCCGAACATAGTTTTTTTTGTTTGCACACATATTCAAGGATTCAAGTTCATTGACTCACTGACCTAGTGATCCAATTCTACAGAGTGTTCAAATTTACTCAAAACTATATCTCTACTTTTTGACCTAATTACTGGACCGATTTTGTTAATTTTTTGTATATCGACAGCAAAGGTGATATCAACTATGTAGTTGGATTTATTGCATAGATGTGAGCTCCATACCGTATAATTATGTAAAATATGTAATGAATTAATGATGTAGTCATAATGATTTATAAAATTTGCTTTTGACATAACTTTATTTAATTAGTCATTTAATTCATTGTAATATTTAATTAATTATTATTCACTTTGACATTATTTAATCAGTTATTATTTTTAATCGTGTTTTTGTATTTTATATGTCAATGACCTGAAATATTTTCTTTTTTTCACTCTTTGAGAAATAGTGAATTAATACCTAATTGACGGTTTTTTTGTAGTTGTAAAGTGTTAGTAAATCCTAAGTAAATCATATAATAGCGAACATTTAATTTATCAAATATTCTTCTTTTTTTGTGTTTCTGTCTCACATATTTGGAAGATCAATCGTATAAAATGCCTTCCATAAAAAGGTCAAATCTGTCTCACAGTATAACAAAAATTCTAAACTTGTGAGACTAAGTAGATCTCAAGAAACTGGAGAAGTCCAAGAAGCAAGACTCGCTGCAGCTAGTGAAATGTAGGCCGCGCATCAGAAAATTGTACTCAAAACGTGAGTCTCGGCTAAGTACGCAACGTGCTCGCATTGCAACTTCCAGCTCTTATGAGAGCAATCCAGGAACGCGAAGCGCGTCTGTCCGCAGAACATGTACCTACGCATTACATTGTCGAGCGCATCGGAATCTTTCACAGGTAGAGAAGCACGACTGAGTTGACAAAGGGCTGGAACAACGGCTTCTCGATCAATTTCCCATTAATTTTGAACGCGTAGATACAGAGTCCGTTGAGCTTGTATCACGCAATCACCATAAACAAAGCACAAGGACAAAGTCTTTAGGCAGTTTAGCAGAGCAAATCGATTAATATCAATCCCACCAAAATATTTAATTAACTAACTACATATACATATCTAATAGCATGTGACGAAAAGAAGCAGATGGATGGATTGAGATCCATGGCTAAGAGAGATGTATGGAAGACTAAACGTTCTGCTCCGACATCGTGTAAGTGCCTAAATTAGCATATGACAAGAATCACATCATCATCAACAAACCTATAAAATAAACTCTATTTGTTCTCTCGTGAAAACAAAGGAGAAAACAATGATCAAAACAAAGAACAGTAGAGGAGAATGCGGAAAATTGCCACAGCCACGGCGCAAAATCCCAGATTTTTGTACCTTTTATGTATATAAAAATTAAATTTATGTGGTCTCCCCAATCAGTGGCCTTCATAGAAAAAATGCCTTGAATTGTTTTGTTGTGAATTTTATTACACGATATTAGTAAAAATCGAGTAATATATGATATAATGGGTACAGAATCACTTACTTACATGTAAATTACTTATTATTATGTTATTACTTATCTATTTAATTCTCAAATATTTGTTTATTTTATTTTGGTATTGCTCGCCTAGTGGCAACAATTTATCATCAAATAAGTTTTATCTGTGGATAATGCAGTGGACTGCAACATTACTACTCAAAGTTTTGTTAATCGTATGTGTATATATGTTGTAGTTGTTTATTATCCCTTAATAAATATAAAAAAATTCTTGGCGGTCAAAAAAGTACATATTTATGCACTTGATACTTATTTTTGTTTTTAAATACAAGATGCTCTATTTCATGAAATGGTTGTATTTCTATTGGTATTTGTATTTTTTTTTTATATTGCTCTATTTCATGAAATACAACAATTTCATGAAATGGTTGTATTTCATGAAGTAGAGCATCGACCGTTGCGCGTTGGTCACATCATTATGTGGTCCGGCCAGATCATTGAATACTCAACGTTTGACGATATGAATAGTTAATTGTACGACTACCTATTTCATGATGTGGCCTAAGTTAGGCCACATCATGAAAAAGGTATTCCTAAAATTAGTGATCATATCGTAAAATAGTTAGATTATCCAGCGGTGGTCACTTTGTTTTTGTTGTCCATCGGTCCTAAAAACACTAAATAGCCAAGTCAACTTAGATGTAGCACTCGCCAGCCGCTGTTGTGGCACCAGTCGCTCGGCTCGCGCGCGGTTGGTTACAGTTCTAACCTATCCCATTTGGTTGGGGTGCCACTAGCGGCGTGAAATGCAACTACTTTGTGATATAACCAGTAGTCAGCTGGGAATGTCGATAAATAGGTTGCTTTCGTCACGATATGGTCATTTCTACGATTAGACCACGACATATACTCTACAATCTACATGAATGATATGGCCAAACATCGACTGACATATTATTAAACGTTGACGTTTAAACGATATGGTCAATTTTAGCTGGCCATTTCATGTAATGACCGAACACTTAATGAAATGATCAATTCTAAGATCTGGCCTCTCTTTCTCTCTAATATAACGAAAAGAACAAGACGGCAATAGCATCGATCTACTATATGCCGGTCTGTCACGTTTGAAAATTCGGTTTTCTTTGGAACAATCAAAACGGTATGCAATCTTGTATTTAAAAACAAACATAAGTATCAAGTGCATAAATATGTACTTTTTGACCGCCAAAAATTTACATGTAAGTGATTCTGTAGCCATTATATCATATGTTACTCGATTTTTACTAATATCGTGTAATAAAATTCACAACAAAAAAATTCAAGGCATTTTTTCTATGAAAGCCACTGATTGGGGAGATCACATATATTTAATTTTTATACACATGAAATGTACAAAAATCTGAGATAAGTTCCTTTTGCGCCGGAGCTAGGGTAATTTTCTATGAAAGGACATGGTCTTTTTTGGTACTTTATTCTGAGAAAATCTAACCACTGTAAAGAAAATCATCACAGACAATTCTTCACAATAGACTACCTAATCTCAAGTTTCGAGCTGGAAATTGCCTGCATTTTCGAGAAAGTAATTTAGAAAGATTGCGCTGTGTAGCCCGCGAAATTCAATTTTTTTTTTGGGTTTTTTGTATATAAATACATGTTTTATTGCTGCGTATCATACTTTGATCAAGATACAACCTGACACGGACCTGCAAATTGCAAAAAACTCAAAAAGAAATTGAATTTCACGAGCTACCCTGGTCTTTTCGCCTTAAGATTATGAAGCGTGGTACTTTATTCAAATGGAACGCAACCACAGATTATGTTGTACACACGGCTACACATCAAGCTATACATTTCCAGTTTACACTGACCTCTCAATGTAAGGAAATCCTACACAATGCGAGATCAGCTTATACTGGAAATGTATAGCTTGATCTGTAGCCATGCGTACTATTTGGAAAATTGTATTGTTTTGTGACTGATAATAGGTAGGAGATGAGGAAATAAAATTAAAAAACAATACTCAAGTATTTTTTTAAATGTGTATTTATTAATAAAATCCTCTTACTGATATTCCACCTAAAAATGTGCAGCCGGTCGATTCTGTAAAAATCTCACCGTGAAAACTTAGGTGAAGTGAGTTTGTTTTTGTTAGGAATTGACACTATTGTAACGAGAAATATTGTCTTGAACTCTTGATTGACCGTGCTCATCCCAAATACCAAACAATAGTAACAACATGAGCACAACTACAACAACGGTCCTCTTGCCTATACCTAATGCAACTACAATAGTAAGCACAGAATATGCTCTCTTTTATTTATTTATTTATTGGGTACACCAACAGCAGTACATAAATTGAAATTAAACAAGTAGAAGATAATAAAATACTGGTATGTATGCCTATTACAGGTATACACAGAATTGACCACAAAACAACAACGTAATTAACTTAAAAAAAACTATAAAAACTTATGAACACATAACTTAAAATAAAATACATACAATTATAATTCAATATTAAAATAGCAGTTCAAAGTAGTAGTATAAATACATTAACAAAAAAGAAAGATATAAAATGTTGTCACGGAAGGTACCTATGAGTGTGGGTTAATCTAAGATTTAATATCAATATAAATTACAAAAAAAAAGTATGATTATTTATTGGTTAATGTATGCACTCCCGTACCTCAGAGACTGATCTTTTAAACTTGTTGAGTGTTACACCGTGTAAGTCGGTTTCTGACGACTTACAAAAGTTGTTGTAATTTCTGCACATTCGGACCAAGGGAGCGTTGAGACCAAGATTAGATTTGCAGAAAGGGATATGGATAATCTCTCTTGCCAGTTATTTGACACCGTGTCCAATAATTTACAGTGTTAGTGTAAAGACAGTGGCAATGTTTTAAGGGTTCATTGTACATCAGCTGTTCAGTACATTTATGTTCGCATAATTCGTCAAAATGAACAGCTGAATTTTTTTTCACGATTTGAGGTGTGGTCCCATAATAAAAGTTGTTCACAATGACGAGTACAGTGACCCGAGTCCGACTGCGGTTATGTGATCTTATCCTGCCTCTAATCAAGACGGGCTCACTTGCGGAGATACCTGGTACACGAACAACATTTAACTCTGT
Source organism: Cosmia trapezina (assembly GCA_905163495.3). NCBI lineage: Eukaryota > Metazoa > Arthropoda > Insecta > Lepidoptera > Noctuidae > Cosmia > Cosmia trapezina. Next base: position 13,423,070 of record LR991030.1, read on the forward strand.
AAGTAATCACTTCTACCAAATAATAATAAATAATAAACCATTTATTTTCAGGTAACAAAGACCCATAAATACATACCTTAACCTAATCATAAATAATAACATAGTAACAATTTTGTTGGTAAATAAAACTTAATAACTATGTTAGTTTCACTTATTTGCACTAAGTGTTTGTGCGTTCCGGTGGCACTTGTCCGCAGAAGCGGTGGAATACCACATCCTGCGACCAAAAGCTTTCATCCATCACCAAGTACAGGTAGCATGTTGGTATGCGCACCACAAACGCCTTAAAGTTGACGTTGCGATGTGACTCCAGCAGCTGTACTCTCGGCGCGTACTTCAGCCTTTGCTTTGGCGCACGTATGTCACGATGTTCTCCGCATCAGTGGTGTAGTGGTGGTGGGAAATATTCACCGGAGTATTCGGCTTCGCAGCACGCAGTTTTTCGTTGGGCTACGTAGGAGCCTTGCTGCAGCTGTTCTTACAGCTACTCTGTCCCACCGTCACGAAGCCGTCATCATCAGCCCGGCCTGTGTCCTATAAAGGCCCGGGCTCTGCCGGGGGAGCAGTAGGAATGTTCACAGTAACCAACGGGTCAGATGGTCGCGTAGTTTGGGCAGCGCTACGGGTAGGAGCTGCGGGGACGGGACAATTTGCTCGGATATGTTCCCCTTAGTATAACCGAGCTTGTTTAATTTGATAAATGTTCCCAAACAAAATACGGACTTATCTATCGTGACCATAGATATTTCTACGATCGTGACAGTGACAGTGACATCTAGCTTTTTTCAAATGTCATTCAACGCAGCGCGTTCCTAATTACGTTGAATGCATTCTCAAGTATATCTGCTGCAAAGCACAAACATGTAGGTAGTTACACCTTGTTTTTCATTTTTATTTACTTTTCCTCATTATTTTTCTTTGCGTAACCATTCTTATGACTTTGATTACTAAAAATGTGTTTCATTACAACCATCCTCATAATTAATCATTAGCGCTGCGGTATGCATAGGAACGTAAAATTTGGTGTTGCCAAAATCAACCTGTGTTGCATTGTGAACTTCAAAATCCTACCAAGCGTATTTTAAAAATGAAAATTTTTATTTTGCAGGATATTTACGTGACTAAGATATAATTTATCCCTACTATATTTTATCCCCTTCCGATTAATACCATATAACCTGTGGTTGCGTTCAATTTGAATAAAGTACCAGGCTCCATAGTATTTCAGTTTTCTCCTTTGCGCATTCTCCTTTAAACAATCAAAAAATCCAACTGTGTAAAAAGTGAACTTTAAAAAAAATGGAAACAAGATGACCTAATCTCATGCAGTCGGAGGCATCTGGAGACATCTTCTAAAATTTAACAACAAAGACCTATTTATTGCCTTCGACTGCATAAGATTAGATCATCTTGTTTCCATCTTTTTTTAAAGTTCACTTTTTACGCAGTCGAGTTTAATCAATGAGAAGGTAATACATCATTGGGTTTTATGATTTTTCTTTACTTTTTTTTCACGTTATAAGACATATTACTTATTCGATCATTTAGGAACTAATATCACAGCTTTAATAAAAGTTTAGAAAATTTAAGTGAGAATGGTTACTAACCAACCGTAATTGCGTAACACATTATCAATCGGAGTTGGTTTCATTTTGACAGTTCAACAACATTCATTGCGTTATTTACGCTGTCGAGCAGACTAATTTTTCAAACATACGAAGCAATAGATTAGCAATTTGTTTCAAAATGAAACCAACTCCGATCGCTAATGTGTTACGCAATTAGGGTGCGGGTCTTAAATCAAAGGTCATTCAAAATGAAAAACGATTATAGAAACTTATAGATGATTTTCACAAACCTTCAATGATACCCCACTTGACTACCACTACCACTACCTACTTTCACTTGACATAGTTCCTCGACTTTAATTTTTTTTTTATGTTTCATAATATTGTTCACAATTAATGGTTGTCGCTATGTCGAATTTTGATTACTGTAACGACACACAAGATTAAGACAAATCTATTAACGTAAGAATCTTCAAAATCAAATAATATTTAATGAGTGTAATTTTTTATCGTCTTTATCCTCTTACGGGGTCATCTCTTGTGCTCATCATTATGAACAACTTTTACTACGGGACCAAACCTGAAATCGCGAAAAAAAATCAGCTTTTCACTACATTTATCTCGGAGTGATATGTAATTTGTCTGGGAATCCAACTCACGACCCCAACGAGACGAGACACAGAGAGCATGGTCTTTTGATTTGGTTTTGGGAAAAAGAAAAAAAAAAGAAAGATAAATTATCTCAACATCGGACTTCGATACCATGACTTCCGAACTGGCGCATGGCGTAGTACTGCTCGCAAAATTTTTCGAAATGGCGACCTTCGCGATAACATAATTCGATATAGCGGTTTTCGATTTAATGAGTTTTCGAACTGGCGTACCACTCGCAAAATTTTTCGAAATGGCGACCTTCGCAAAAACGTCATTCGAACCTACATATCACTCCCCAAATTACATCAAACTCGTAAAAATATAGGGAGCAGCTGATTTTTTTTCGCGATTTCAGGTTTGGTCCCATAGTAAAAGTTGCTAATAATGATGAATACAAGTACCTCTTAAGAGGATAAAGACGATAAAAAATTACACTAATTAAATATTAGACGATTAAAATTACACCCGTATTACGTCGCGCAGTCGGATAAAAGCAAAAGTCCTCACACACTCACTGATACATCAACGCCCAGCCCAAACCTTTGGACCTAGTAAGATGTTCCCTTTATGATGTAGTCAAGGAATATGATGAAATAACCGGATTTTTCGTAACCACCAGGGGATTGGGAATATAGGACGAAGTCGCTGACAAAGGGCTAGTAGATAATACAGTTAAAGACAAAAATATGTGTGCACATTTAAAAAATGTACAACAGCTAAAACTTCGTCTAGTAAAATAAATAGATAAATAGATATAGTTTTGAGTTGATGCGATAAGAACATGCTGAAGAGATGATAGACAAGAAATAATGATAACTCACAGTACTTCTCCAGAATAGCTGAGTGTGTGTGCAGGTAACGGTGGGTAGTTGACTGTGTCCCGTTGATAAGGTTCAATCTGCCATCGAAGAATGAGCACCATAGTCATGGTGAGGACTGGCAATAACAGTTCTAAGATAGTCTGTAACCGATGCCTCCATTGCTGTAGGAAGTTCTTCCACATCAGCAGCCGGAACTTAGTGGCAGCGCTGGCGTGCCTCACTTCTAGCTTCATCCTCATGCTGGCGGTCTGCGTCCTGCGCGATGTTTGATAGTTATACTTTGATATATTCGCATTGTTTAAAGTAGGCACATTTTTATCTGATTCTTTCCTTCATTGTTATCACACAATTCGATAAGCTTAATTTGTGATTAGGAATAAATTAAAGGTAAAAATAAGAACAGATAAGTACATAAAAACTATAGCTTTCAATGTTATTTATATACCTAACAGCTGATAAATACATTCACGTAATTTTAAAGTGTTTATAATATAGTGCGGATTATGATCAAATCGTGATTATCATCACTACATCACTACTAGTCCACTCAACAAATGCCCAGAAAGGGGGTGTAGAGTGCGTGAGCTGGGACGTAAGGGATTTCTTCAGAAAGTTGTTCGGGGTGCTTTGGGAGTAAACATACTAAAAGTCCCCGCGTCTAGGGGGTGCGCCGGAGTGGGGGGGGATAGAAGTTCCTACTTTTGAGTTTTTTGCTAATATCTTTAAAACGGTGCGTCGTAGAGAAAAAATATCTGTATGTAATGAAAGCTAATACAATTTTTTACAACTTTTACCTTACTGCTTTTTCGAATTCCTACCCATTTTTGAACTACACGTTTCGCAAAAGTGAAAATTGTCGAAATAATTACTTTTATCAAAAACTAGCCGTTACCTGTTCTTCGTTCGCGTTATTTCGGGATAAAAAGTAGCATATAATTGTTAATCCAGGTCCTAATCTATCTCCGACCCATCATGCTGCTCGACGAGGTGGGCAAGCTCTTTGAAAGAGTTATTGCAGACCGTCTCGTCGGGTGGCTGGTGCAGGAGGGGCCGGATTTGGCGGAGAGCCAGTTTGGTTTCCGCAGGGGGCGCTCTACGGTGGACGCCATAATGCGCGTGCGAGCCCTCACGACGGGGGATGGGGTGGCCCGGGGTGGTGTCGTCTTGGCGGTGTCTCTAGATATCGCCAACGCCTTCAATGCCCTGGAGTTGCATCAGGGAGGCACTCCGGTATCACCGGATGCCGACCTACCTCTGTCGAGTGGTCGAGGCCTATCTGACGGACAGGGCCGTCATCTACCCCAGTCATCAGAGAGAGTGGAACCGGCGAGAGATGTCGTGCGGTGTCCGGTTACGACTGGGTGCTGCGCGCCGACCTCCCTAGCGGCGTCAGCGTGGTATGTTACGCTGACGACGCGCTGGTCCTGGCGCAGGGGAGGTCGCACCAGGCGGCGGCTGATTTAGCGACACGTGGGGTTGCGATAGTCGTGGAGAGGATCCGGCAGTTGGGACTCGAGGTGGCCCTGCACAAGTCCGAGGCCATGTGTTTTCATGGTCCTCGGAATGCGCCACCGTCGGGTTCCCAAATAACGGTAGGAGGGGTTCACATAGGAGTCGGGTCGACGATGAAGTACCTGGGACTCGTCCTCGACAGCCGGTGGAACTTCGTGGAGCATTTCCGACGTTTGGCTCCCAGACTGGAGCGGGCTGGGGCTGCTTTGAGGCGCGTTCCCTAAGGCTGCGGCCAGCCCAGCGGTTGAACGCGTCCCAGAGGGTCATGGCCATCCGGCTAGTCCGGGAATACCGCACGGTCTCCCGGGAGGCGGCGAGCCTCCTTGCCGGATTGCCGCCGTGGGATCTGGAGGCAAAGGTCCTTGCGCACGTGTGGGAGTGGAGCGAGGAGGCGAAACGCCGGGGCGTCACTCCGCTGCCGCGAGAAATCACGGTACAGCGGACAGAGCTCCGGCGGGATCTCATGGCGACATGGAGAGCGCGACTGTCGCAACCCAGCGCTGGGCACGCCACAATTGTGGCGATAAGTCCCCTCTTTGAGGAGTGGTTAGAGAGGCGCCACGGCGTCCTCACCTTCCGCCTGACGCAGGTCCTCACCGGACACGGTTGTTTCGGGAGGTTCCTGTTTCGCATAAGGCGGGAGGAAACGCCCGGGTGTCACCATTGTGTGGATCGCCCGGAGGACACGGTGGAGCATACAGTGGAGGTCTGCCCGGCTTGGGCAGAGCACCGCCGTATTCTCACGGAGGCGATCGGCGGCGGCGATCTCTCGCGTCCGAGCCTGGTCCAGGCCATGGTGCGGAGCGAGAGTGCATGGGAGGCCGTCACCTCCTTCTGCGAAGCAGTAATGCTCGCGAAGGAGGAGGCGGAACGCGTGAGGGAGAGGCAGCCTCACGCCCTCAGTCGCCGCAGGAGAAGCCCTGGGCGGCGGAAATCGCGGGGCGATTTCCGGCCACCGTAAGCGCGGGCCTGCGGACGGTGAGTAGCGGGTAGCTCGCCGTCCGGTAAGGACCAGGCCCGAGTCGAAACCGTTGAGTTATCGAAACTTTTATCTATGTAGTATATCGCCCACGTGGATGTCGAGTATTATCCCAAGGGAACCTACTACCGGTATAAAAAGTTTCCTATGTGTTAATCCAGGTTATAAACTATATGTATGCAAAATTTCATCTAAATCCGTTCAGCCGCTTTTGCGTGATTGAATTTTTATTCCGGTAGTAGGTTCCCGTGGGATAATATTCGACATCCATGCGGGCGATATACTACATACATAAAAGTTCGATAACTCAATGCCTGAACGGATTTGGATGAAATTTGGTAGGTAGATAGATTATAGACCGAGAGGTGACAGGATTTTTCGTAACGATCATGGATACGGTTAGATTTACTTCGATGGGTTATAGAGTAGTCCCCTAATGTGAATGACGTCGGTCTGCCTGCTCTGAGTGGTTGCAACTTCGAGTTATAGCGCTTACAAGAGGCGTCATTGTTGCGAAAAAAAAAACGATCAGGGAAATGGTCAGTTTTGGTACACATTCAAAGTATGGTGTCTCCGCAGATGAAAAAAGTTGGTCTGCCGGCTCTCACTGGTTGCAGTTCAGAGCTATGATGCGCGCAACATTGTTGCGAAAATAAAACGATAAGAGAAATGGTCAGTTTTAGTACCCATTCGAAGTATGGTGTCTCCACAGGTGAAACGAGTTGGTCTGCCAGCTCTCAGTGGTAGTATTTCAGAGCCTTCGTTGTGTATGCAAGACGCTTATTTTTGGAGAAAGCCTAAAAAATACATCAAAAAACGGGACAATAGGTGAATTTTTCAAGTGCACGCCGGCCGGTGTCGTACCCCCACCCTACACCTTTTTTTTTTTTTTTTTTTTGAGGGTGGGAAATCATCAAATAACTTCTCCCGCTCTGGGTGGAGCGGAAGGGCGTGTCAGACTTTTACTGACTAAAACCCACCCGTGTTCCTTCAGTTGCCTATGCCAGGGCCGCGGTAACCCCTTCGGACAACCCGCGACCCCAGCGGCGTCGGCCCTATTGGGCCCCGTCACTTGCTGACATCTCTTTGAGGCGCGCGTGGAACACAACGCGCCGTCGACTCGGGCCTGGTCCTTACCGGACGGCGAGCTACCCGCTGCTCACCGTCCGCAGGCCCGCGCCTACGGTGGCCGGAAATCGCCCCGCGATTCCCGCCGCCCAGGGCGTCTCCTGCGGCGACTGAGGGCGTGAGGCTGCCTCTCCCTCACGCGTTCCGCCTCCTCCTTCGCGAGCATCACTGCTTCGCAGAAGGAGGTGACGGCCTCCCATGCACTCTCGCTCCGCACCATGGCCTGGACCAGGCTCGGACGCGAGAGATCGTCGCGGCCGATCGCCTCCGTGAGAACACGGCGGTGCTCTGCCCAAGCCGGGCAGACCTCCACTGTATGCTCCACCGTGTCCTCCGGGCGATCCACACAATGGAAACACCCGGGCGTTTCCTCCCGCCTTATGCGAAACAGGAACCTCCCGAAACAACCGTGTCCGGTGAGGACCTGCGTCAGGCGGAAGGTGAGGACGCCGTGGCACCTCTCTAACCACTTCTCAAAGAGGGGACTTATCGCCGCAATTGTGGCGTGCCCAGCGCTGGGTTGCGACAGTCGCGTTCTCCATGCCGCCATGAGATCCCGCCGGAGCTCTGTCCGCTGTACCGTGATTTCTCGCGGCAGCGGAGTTACGCCCCGGCGCTTCGCCTCCTCGCGCCACTCCCACACGTGCGCGAGGACCTTTGCCTCCAGATCCCACGGCGGCAATCCGGCAAGGAGGCTCGCCGCCTCCCGGGAGACCGTGCGGTATCCCCGGACTAGCCGGATGGCCATGACCCTCTGGGACGCGTTCAACCTGCCGGCTGGTCCCAGCCTTAGGGAACGCGCCCACACCGGTGCTCCGTAAAGGGCCATGGACCGCACGACCCCCGCATAGAGCCTCCGGCAGGAGGCGTTTGGACCCCCCAGATTGGGCAGGAGCCGCCTCACCTGCGCCCGCTGCGTGACCGTTCCCCCTGTAAAGGAATAGGGAAAAAGCTAGAAGTGTCAAGAGGTGTCAATAAGAGAAATGGTCAGTTTTAGTTCCTATTCAAAGTATGGTGTCTCCACAGGTGAAACGAGTTGGTCTGCCGGCTCTTAGTCGTTGTATTTCAGAGCATTGTTATATGCAAGGCGCTCAGTTATAGAAAAATTCAACTTAACGGTAGTCAGTAAAATAAATAATGAAATCGAACAAATCCAATTTTTAATAATTCAACTTATTGCTCTGGGTAAATCACAGATAAATAATTTTGTAGAATATAGCTAAGACTTAGAGTTAAATATTTACTTACTTCTAACAGTCTATATGTTTTGAGTTGTTTCATTAGCTATATTCTACAAAATTATTAATATGTGATTTACCCAAAGTAATAAGTTGCATCATTAAAAATTGGATTTGTTCGATTTCATTCTGGTGCGTATAACCTCTAGAATTTGAATATTAATTCGAAAATTACTAATAAAATCACACGCGCGTGAACCTAAATTATTAGAGAAATTTAGGCTATAATTGCTGATTCAGCGATGCTAACTTCAAGTACAAAGAAACCCAAATGAGACGAAAGGCAATGGATAAAGTCCAATTTACTAGTCATGCCACATACCTTTGATCCAGCGATCTCCAAGCAGAAGCAAATGGGTGCCACGTTCTGGATGAGCAGCTCACAGTCTAGGACACTACGCTGGCCAGCGGTACACAACAAAGTCTAGGTAATACAGATAACACTTGAAGGAGGTTCAATTAAGGGTTTAGGTTGAGATCGAGCGCGTCCGAGTAATGACGCGTGCGCACTTTCCCGTAGTCAAGACGAGACTCCGGAAGCCGGCAGATGTCAGCAGTTGACAGGCCGTTCCGCATAAAGCATCACCAAACCAACAATATGTGACACTTATTTAATAAATTAGAACTATTAAACCAATGCCCTTCAATCGCCATAAGGTGATGTGACAAGAATGTAGAAATTATAAATTATGAAGCGCAACCATTTTCCCCGGCTTGAAAGTTCCTACTTTCGAAACACAAAGAAAAAGAAAAACTAAAATTGCATATCATCACAACTCTACAAAAAGTTATAAGAACTCTAAAGTTGCGACTCTATATTACAAATAAGAATATCTAACTAACTATTCTACGCGGTAACTAAATCTAACACGGCACATTGGTGCACGATAAAATTTAATCTTAGTATAACGAAAAACTTATTGAGTTGGCAAAGGGCACAACTTTACTACCGGGCGACTCTGAAGGATCCCGCTTTTAGTCTTTACGGATGCGACTCTACAAACTCCGTTTTTATCGGGAAATATTTCAGTAATTACTCCTAACGGCCAATGAAGAGGCATCACATTGTCCTGCATGGAGACGACAACCATACCGACCCGTACTGGATTGGCTGGGGTGTTCCATTTCTGTTTGGATTGCAGGGTGTGCAAGTACTCTTGGCGCCACCGCTTCCAAAAAGATTGGACCAGTTTATCAGTCAATTCATATCGCGAAATAAGATGTAACCGCGTTTCATTGACTTCGCGGGCGGGAAGAGATAAAAGAGGTTTCGTATGCAAGAAGTGCGCCGGCGATAATGAAGTGGGCTCTGACGGATCGGAGCTGATCGCATACAGAGGCCTCGAGTTTAATAATGCTTCTACTTGAGTTAGCATAGTGTTAAGCTCATCAAAACTAAGAATTTGCTGACCAATGACCTTGAAAAGATGCGTTTTGACACTTTTTACTTCACTTTCCCAACAACCACCAAAATGTGGAGCTCGACAGGGGATGTTTTTAAGTGTAATTCGATGCTCTGCAAGTTCTCTTTCCCATAAAGGGTGATACTCTTTAGCCAAGAATTGATAGAGATCTCGGAGATAGGACTTGGCTCCAATAAAATTGGTAGCGTTATCTGTGTAAAGACACTGAACCGGACCTCTACGCGCCAGGAAGCGTTTAAAAGCTGACAGAAAGCTCGCAGTGCTAAGGTCTGAGGCAATCTCAAGATGCAGAGCACGAGTTGTCAGGCATGTAAAAAGACAGATATACGCTTTCCTAGTTTTTTGGCCTCTAGCACGAACCGACGTAATCAAGAGAGGTCCCGCGTAGTCGCAACCTGTTTCAGAGAAAGCCTTAGGAGCCGACTCAACGCGAGAACGTGGCAAATCCGCCATTATAGGAAAGGTAGGTCGGGGCTTTGCTCGAAAGCAAATGTTACAATTAAAAATAATGTGACGTGCAATATGTCGCGCGGACAGGATCCAATACTTCTGTCGTAAGAGAGATACGAGCAAGTTTGGTCCTGTGTGAAAATTTTTCACATGGTAGTTGGAAACTAAAAGTTCCACTATATGATCTTGACGCGGAAGGAGGATCTGATGACGCGAGTCAAAGTCTAGCTCAGAGTTTGCTAGGCGACCTCCAACGCGGATAAGTCCTTCGTGGAGAAAGGGACTTAGTCGTTGTACTGGCTTAGAGCACAACTCATTGCGGGCTAAGCGATCGAGATCAGCTTCAAAATGAATCCTCTGTACCGATCGCCACACAATGAATTCAGCGAACTCTAGATCAGACGCGGTAACGGGCCCTCTAGGGAGCCGTTTGATGAACTTATAGACGAAGCAAATCGTTTTTAAATATTTCGACCAGGAAGAGAACCTGGTAGAGCGAGCGTATAGAATGTCATCGGAAGGACTTCCGTCCGAGCATTCATGCGAGAGAACAGGTAGAGCCACGGGCTTCATTTCGGGAAGCTCTTGCGACTCGCCTGGAACGAACGGTTTTATCGGCCATTCAGAGCGGGGAAGCTTAAGCCATGGCGGTCCACTTAGCCACAACGGATGATGGACTAATTGGGCAGGCGTTAAGCCGCGAGAGAGGCAATCACTGGGATTTTCAGACCCTTTCACATGGAAGAAGTGATCTGCCGAAAGATTCTCGTGAATCTTAGCGATACGGTTGGCTACGAAGGTGTGCCATCGATGCGGCGCGGAATGAATCCAACTCAAAGTTACAGTTGAATCCGAAAAAGCTACGACTACCTCAATGGCGTGCCGAGCTGCGAAAAGATTATATACTCGTTTCATCACAGTTGATAAAAGGAGTGCGGCGCATAACTCGAGACGAGCTAGCGAAACGACTTTCAGTGGTGCGACTTTAGATTTCGCACACACCAGCGAAACGACGATACTACCGTCGGGTTTGATAACGTGGGCGTAGACTGAACCACCATAAGCTTTCTCACTAGCGTCGGCAAAACCGACGAGTGAGAGCCTACAGCGTTCTACGACACCGACATGACGCAAAAATCTCAATTCAGAGATAACTGGCAGTTCAGCTTGAAATTGTTCCCACAGACGAACAATGCGAGGTGGTGGGACGTCATCCCACTCAAGTTTGACAAGCCAAAGCTCTTTGATGAGAAGCTTGGCGTATAAAATTATCGGTGCCACGAGGCCTAGAACGTCGAAAAGACGTGCGATGGAAGAAAGAATATTCCTCTTCGTGCAAGGGCGATCATTAGGATTAACCTGGAAAGCGAAACAATCCTCATCCGGAAACCAACGGAGTCCCAGTATTTTCTGTGTCGGATCTTTACTTAGGTCCACACTCTGTGAAAGTCGTAATGACTCTGGGATAGCCTGAAGAACATCGACACTGTTGCTAGACCACTTCGTCAGCTGAAAATCACCGAGAGAGAATATTTTTATCAGTTCACGAGCCGAGTCTATAGCCAGCGCAGTATTAGGTATAGAACTAACTATGTCATCCATGTAAATATCTCGTTGCAAAATGTCCTTGGCGAGAGGTAACTGCGTACCTTCATCCTGACATAGCTGTTGGATAGTGCGAATAGCTATAAAGGGACTACACTTTAATCCAAAGGGAAGCACAGAAAACTGATAAATTTGAAGTTCTTCTTCTTCATTAAACCGATATAAGATACGTTGAAGCGAACGATCTTGCGGGCGTATACCTATACGTAGGTACATAGATTTGACATCTGCGGAAATAGCGATACTGAAAAGCCTAAAATTTAACAAAATGTTAAAAAGGTCAGCCTGAAGTACTGGACCTGCGTACAGGATATCATTGAGCGAGGTACCATTGTCTGTACATGCACTGGCATCTAGGACCACGCGCAACTTAGTGGTCACTTTATCCTCTCGTATAACAGCGTGGTGAGGAATATAGTATTCTATTTCTCGCTCCTTACAATTTCGTTTGGGTAACACACATTCGGGTACGATATTCTGCACCAAAGAAATATAATTGTTATGTAGATAATCCCGTATGACGTCATCATAAAGAAGCTTGACGTTAGGAAGCGATTTAAGTTTACGTTCGAGGCTATAGAATCTCTTGCGAGCTATGTCAAAAGAATTTCCTAACGCTGACGCGTCTGTTTTCAGTGGTAAAGCTGCAACATATTTGCCATTTGGGGCGCGGGTAATTGTGGTACAATAAAACTGTTCACAGTGTTTATCATCCACACTTCCAATGGACGAGGCAGTAACATCTTCAATCTCCCAAAACTTACGAAGATCGAAGTTATCGAACGAACTCGCAAAGAAAGACAGAGTGTCAGTTGGAGGTTCGACAATAGGTGCTTCTCCTAGAAGTATGTAGCCGAGCACAGTCTCCAATGCGTCGGGGCAGCTGGTTACGCTGGTCACGTGACCTGGTCGCAATAACTTAGCGAACAACTTGACCCCAAGTAACATGTCAATATTACCTGGCACACCCCAGGTGTCATCCGCAAGTAGTTTAGGATCAATATGATTCAGTTCGGCAAAGTTTATAGCACACAGAGGAAGCTGGCCGGTTATTTGATCCAAGACTAAAGCGTCAATTTCATACCTAGGTTGCGAGCGAAGCCGTGAGCGGAACGTAAGGTTCACCGAGCCGCGAACGGGCTGCGACGTGCCACCAATACCACGAACGGTATTTATCGAGTCCGTATGTATAGTTAGACCGAGCATACGACAACAACGCGATGTCATATAATTCCTTTGCGACCCAGGGTCCAAAAGACATCTAACCACCACTTCCTTACCCTTCCTACCCGCCACTAACACCTTGGCAGTAGCCAGCACTTCGGTACTACGTGTGGCCTGGACTTGGGCTGAAGAATGCGTACACAACGCCACATGATCAGGAGTAGCAGGGTCGGCCGAAGAAGATGAGGCGGGGGCGACCGATGGGTCAAGTGCAGGGGCTTGCGTCGATTGCTCAAAATGCAACAATGAATGATGCTTACCGTTACATTTTTTACAAGTGGACTTAGATAGACACTTAGATACGGTATGTTGGCTACTTAGGCAGTTACCACATCTGTTATTGTCTTTTACAAACTTAAATCTATCATTCACGCTCAACTTTTGAAACGCATTGCACGTAAACAAATTTTTATGCGTGGAATGACAGAGCGAACATTTAGATTCAGTAGTCACAAACACCTGCGATACCTTAGATGAGGTGCTGGAGCTACTTACGGGGGCAGGCTTAGTTGCCGCAGAAGAGGTGCGATACAAGATTTTTACTTGTTCACGAACAAACTTTACGAAATAATCATAATCTAACTCTTGTTGATTACGAAGCGACATTTCAAAATGTTTTGCTATATCTGAGTCTATTAACTTAAGACCCAAATGAATAAATATAAAATCATCCAAGTTATCTATTTTCAATTGTTTGAGTCCCGCAACCGTAGCAGTTAATTTATCGAAACCCTTTTCAATATTAGCGGGTGTCGATCCAAACGACTTCAAGGAGAACAGCTGATTTAGATAATTAGTGGCAAGCGCACGAGTATCCAGGTACTTTGCGATAAGCGCATCCCAGACTACGCGGTAATTATCGCCAGAAGGTACAATACCTACTGCCACATTCCTAGCCTTTCCTTTTAGACAACTCAGCAGATAATGAATGCGATCAGAATCTGATAAATCTGCGTTAGTATGTATAATACGTTTGAAAGTTTCATAAAAGAACGGAAAGCTCTGAATATCACCGTCAAAGGTAGGCAGCTCGATTTTAGGTACCTTTATATGATAAGCATTAGGCGTCACTTTCGTGCTAAACGAAGCAGTAGCAGCGGGTTCCTTGGAATCATTTGATTCAGTTAATGAAGCTAAAGTATTTTTTATCTCACAAACCAACTCATCAAATGAATTTAAAGCACTATAGTTTACTTCGCACTCTGGATCTAATGTCAAATTTAACATATTTATCTTGTCCATAATCTCGTTGAATTCACTGCGTAATTCATCAATTTGTATAGCCTGAGCAATAAAAGTCTTACGTAATCTTTCGGTTGTTAAAGATTTTGTTAAATTAAAAATACTTTGAACCCGTGCGAAATACGATTCGCGTTTACTTTCAAACAATCTAAGTTTAACCTTGTCACTCATTGTAAACAGAAATTAAACCCAGACAAAAAAGAAATTTTAAATTAAGTCAACTGAACTCTAAATTACTTCTACGGAACCTTAAAATGCGTGAGTGAAATTAGGGGGAGTAAATCAAAACAATAACTCAGCGAACGATATTATAAATTAAGTAAATAATAGTACGGAATCACTTATCCGTACGCGCGAACCCTAAGAATAATAAATTGTAAGGTTTAAAAATATAAAGTGAACAAAAACTTAACAGATTGCAAGTAACAAGTCTAATACAATTAAAATAGTAAGCACGCCTAATACCTTAAGAACGTACCTATCTATATCATGTATCTATCTGATTAGCTTAGATATACCTACAACCTTCCAACAAACCAATAATTAGCATATATGTTGGATGCGACGCGATAACAATTATTCCGCACTACTGTTATTTATATGAGATTAACTTACTCAATACCTATAGTACAGATTCTTAACCAACAATAAGTTAAGTGTGAAACTCGGGAATAAGTACAGACACTTATTACCGTAAGCGATGCGATTGTATTCGTAACGAAATACCTTCGTAAGAAACGATACAATTCCTAACAAGTAAATGTGTAGATGACCGTTCGAAATAACTTATCTAGTAGGTACCTACTACGTTTACAAAGTCAGGTGATAGGGTGATATGTATAAATATACGGCTGTTTCCTATGAGGAGAACTATAACACGTAAAGCTTATACAAATCTGTTATTTTATCTGCAGGTTCCTATCAAAAGATCAAGTTACCTTACAAAATAAAATAACAAGCGACGCGATGATAAGATGGTTAATTGCAATAATTAGCCAAATGCGGTATAAGATGATTAATTGCAATAATTAATCAAATGCGGTGGAGTCTCGATATTATAAAAAATACCTACTCGTGCAATACGAATATTGTAGGCATGACGTACCTAACGAACCAACAGTACAAGTGTATCATACAAATACCAATCAATATCATTAATTCAGCAAATCTCGACTAGAAAAAAATATAAAAGTTTCTAATACGTAAATAAAAATTAGCCGTACGAGAACAAATATGGAGAATACCACAGTCACGTAGGCCAACTTGAGGAATTTCACAACTACCTACAATTTTCATACACGAACAAAAAAAATATGTAATTACGCCGAAAATCAACTGATTTATTAAACAAACTTATTTAGCGATATGAATCAACGTTGATATTCAATTATATCTATATTTCATAGTTGTAATTAGTGAAATTAAAGATTTAACTTAACCATTAATTTGCCGGTAGAAGTACTGCATGCAAGGCAGTGTGACCCTTATTCCTAACGCAATAGAGGTGAGATTTGTGTGATGATATGCAATTGATATGGAATATTCCCGAGCTTTTTTGCTTAAAGTTAGACTTTTAGAATTCAAGAATAGGCCGTAAATAGGGCCAAAATTAATTTATGCGGCTCGAAGGACCAAAATGGTGCGTATAACCTCTAGAATTTGAATATTAATTCGAAAATTACTAATAAAATCACACGCGCGTGAACCTAAATTATTAGAGAAATTTAGGCTATAATTGCTGATTCAGCGATGCTAACTTCAAGTACAAAGAAACCCAAATGAGACGAAAGGCAATGGATAAAGTCCAATTTACTAGTCATGCCACATACCTTTGATCCAGCGATCTCCAAGCAGAAGCAAATGGGTGCCACGTTCTGGATGAGCAGCTCACAGTCTAGGACACTACGCTGGCCAGCGGTACACAACAAAGTCTAGGTAATACAGATAACACTTGAAGGAGGTTCAATTAAGGGTTTAGGTTGAGATCGAGCGCGTCCGAGTAATGACGCGTGCGCACTTTCCCGTAGTCAAGACGAGACTCCGGAAGCCGGCAGATGTCAGCAGTTGACAGGCCGTTCCGCATAAAGCATCACCAAACCAACAATATGTGACACTTATTTAATAAATTAGAACTATTAAACCAATGCCCTTCAATCGCCATAAGGTGATGTGACAAGAATGTAGAAATTATAAATTATGAAGCGCAACCACATTCTTTATTTTATTGATTACCGTTACGTCGATTTTTTCTATAAATAAGCGCCTTGCGTATAACAAAGCTCTGAAATACAACCACTAAGAGCCGGCAGACCAACTCTTTTCACCTGTGGAGACACCATACTTAGGATAGGTACTAAAACTGACCATTTCTCTTATTGACACCTCTTGACACCTCTAGCTTTTTCCCTATTCCTTTACAGGAGGGACGGTCGCGCAGCGGGTGGTTCTCGGCGCAGGTGTAGGGGGGGTACGACACCGGCCGGCGTGCACTTGAAAAATTCACCTATTGTCCCGTTTGTCGATGTATTTTATAGGCTTTCTCCACAAATAAGCGTCTTGCATACACAACGATTGCTCTAAAATACAACCAGTGAGAGCCGGCAGACCAACTCGTTTCACCTGTGGAGACAGCATACTTCGAATGGGTACTAAAACTGACCATTTCTCTTATGGTTTTTTTTTTGCAACAATGTTGCGCGCATCATAGCTCTGAAATGCAACCAGTGAGAGCCGGCAGACCAACTTTTTTCATCTGCGGAGACGCCATACTTTGAATGTGTACCAAAACACCATTTCCCTGATCGTTTTTTTTTCGCAACAATGACGCTTCTTGTAAGCGCTATAACTCGAAGTTGCAACCACTCATAGCAGGCAGACCGACGTCATTCACATTAGGGGACTACTCTACAACCCATCGAAGTAAATCTAACCGTATCCATGATCGTTATGAAAAATCCTGTGACCTCTTAGTCTATTAGGACCTGGATTAACAATTATATGCTACTTTTTATACCGAAATAACGCGAACGAAGAACAGGCAATGGCTAGTGTTTGATAAAAGTCGTTTTTTCGACAATTTTCACTTTTCCGGAACATATAGTTCGAAAATGGGTAGGAATTTGAAAAATTATATAAGGTAAAAGTTGCAACAAATATGTGCTTTCATTACATTACATTATACATATAAAAATTAATTTGCTGTTCGTTTGTCTCGCTAAAACTCGAGAACGGCTGGTCCGATTTAGCTGATTTTGGTATTGAAATGTTTGTCGTAGTCCAGGGAAGGTTTAAACGATGAGAAAAATTGGAAAAGTTGCCGGGAAAATTGGAAAATTCGGGAAAATTTAAAGTGGATTTTCTATGGGAATTTTGAATTATTGAAATTGGGACAGGACAACGTCTGTCGGGTCAGCTAGTAGAAAATATTTTTTCTCTGCGACGCACCGTTTTAAAGATATTAGCGAAAAACTCAAAAGTGGGAACTTCTATCCCCCTCCCTACTCCGGCGCACCACCTAGACGCGACTCCCTAAGCACCCTGAACACTTTCTGAAAAAATCGCTTACGTCGCAGCTCACGCACTCTACCAACACCTAGGTTGAGTGG
This sequence comes from Cosmia trapezina, assembly GCA_905163495.3. NCBI lineage: Eukaryota > Metazoa > Arthropoda > Insecta > Lepidoptera > Noctuidae > Cosmia > Cosmia trapezina. Next base: position 13,440,520 of record LR991030.1, read on the forward strand.
ACTATCACTACATCACTACATAATTATAAAATAAAGTCCCTTCCCGCTGTCTGTCTGTCCCTATGTATGCTTAGATCTTTAAAACTGCGCAACGGATATTGATGCGGTTTTTTTTAATAGATAGAGTGATTCAAGAGGAAGGTTTATATATGTATAATACATGTGGGGCGAAGCCGCGGAAAAAATAACGATATCGTCGGCAAACCTTAGGTTGCTCAGAAAGTGTCCATTTATGTAGATTCCTTTCTGTTTCCAGTTTAGGCCTTTCATTGTAAACTCCAAGACAGAGTAGTTTGGGAGATAAGAGGTCTCCCTGTTTTACTCCACTTTTTTTTTTTTTTTTTAACTTGTGGAAATCCTCATGGAAGTCCTCCACCCTGGGGTGAGCGGAGGGGTCTGTCAGACTTTTACTGACTAAAACCACACGGTGTTCTGCTGCTACCTTTAGCCGGGGTGCTGGAGTGCTTGCGCATTTCATCACGCTCCCCCGGCCAGGTGTCGGCCCGCATGAATTCATGCGGACCCCGTCACCCTCTAGAGAGGCGCACGCGGAACACGGCGCGCCGCCGTCACGGGCCTTTCACTGTTCAGGCAACAAACTCCCCAAGTCTGTTGCCTGCAGGCCTCACCCTAAGGCGGCCGGAGATCATTCCGCGCCCTCCGGCGCCCGGTGCGTCTGCTACGGATTGGAAGGGAGGTTGAATCCTCCCTCTCCCTTTCCGCCGCCTCCTTGGCAACCATCACTTCCTCGCAGAAGGAGGCGACGGCGTCCCACGCGCTCTCACTTCTGACCATGGACTGGACCATGTCCGGAAGCGAGAGAGTATCCGCAGCACCAACCGCCTCGACGAGGTCATGGCGTTGCACTGCCCAAGCAGGGCATTCCTCAATGGTGTGCTGCGCCGTGTCATCGAGGCAGCTGCAATGGTGGCAACCGGGTGTCGGTTCCCGACCTATGCGGCACAGGTACTTTCCGAAGCACCCATGTCCGGACAGTACCTGTGTCAGCCGGAAAGTAAGGGCGCCATGCCGTCTCTCCAGCCACTCCCTCGCAACGGGTCTTACCGCCGCTATAGTAGCGTGCCCTGCGCTGGGTTGCGCAAGTCGCTGCTCCCATGCCACCACTAGGGTCTGGCGGAGCTCAGCCCTGTACACCTCGACATGACGAGGCATCAGGTGCTCGCCCCGCTCCAGCGCATCCCGACGCCACCGATATAGTGACGCTAGGATTTTGGCGTCAAGATCCCAGGGTGGTGATCCGGCTAAGAGGCTCGCCGCCTCGAAGGAGACCGTACGGTATCCTCTTATCACCCTGACGGCCATTGCTCTCTGTGGTCTTTTCAGAATTGCAATGTTGCGGGCCGTCAGGCTGTTTTACTCCCCTACATATTTTCATTTCTGCACCTAGTCGGTCCAGCTTCACTCGTCTTACACTATTGTTGTATAATATGTATTTTAAGATATTATGATGGCATTGGGGATTTTTGATACTTTAGTGCTTGCCATATATGCTTTCATGTGATATTTTTTTTATTTTTTATTTATTTATTTACAATACATACGCTACCATTACAGAGTGTCCCAATTCTGTAATGCAGTTAACTTACAATAAAAAATCATGCAATAACTTATAGTGCCATACAATATTTACAAATTAATAACATAACATAAGACGTGTAACGTTGCCCTTGCGAACTCGCTCAGTGAACATGAAAAAACATCTATTCTGTCGGCAACCAAATTTAGTGCGCGTATTGTTCGCGTCAGGGGGACGCTGTCCAACAGTTTTGTTCAACCACGCGGCACCACGAACAATTTGGGCCGTCGCCGACGTCGGCGCTGCACGTACACATCTGGCACACACAAACCTATCCTCTCTAGCACACCCGGATTATGTATGTTACCCCGGAACACTCCAAGGACATATAGAGTCAAAAGCCTTCGTGATATCAATGTAGGCTAGGTGAGTGGTGCTTAGCGTTCTTGGTGTTTCTCTATCACCTGATCTAGAGAGTGGAGGTGGTCGATAGTACAATATCCTTTTCTGAATCCTGCCTGCTCTACTGGCTGGTGCTTCTATGTTTGGCTTTATCCGGTTGTCTTTACATGCTGCAAACAGTTTATATACCGTCGCGCCGGTAGCAAGCTTATGGAACGGTAATTGTTGACTTCAGCTGGATCACCTTTCTTGTACAGAAGTATAACATACATAAACATAAATACACTGGGCAATTAAATCAAACCACTTGCTCTTTGAAGTTTAGACGGCATTTTCTATTACCTAGCTATTTAAATATTATGTCACGAAGATATAAATGTGTCTAGATAGAAAAAAATAGCGTCTAACTGTTCGCTGCAATTTGCACGCACACCAGATAAAAACAATGCAAGCATAGTGACTGGCGTGAGTGTAAGACATCAGCTGTCACGCACACCAGCATAACAAATTTTTATTACAGCATAATTCATTTTGTATGAATTATTGAAATTTGGAAAGGACAACATCTGTTGGGTCAGCTAGGTAGTAAAATATAAATATGACAGTCTTTTACTGCTTTAATGACTCTAAATATTATCTTTTTGCTAGGGGTTTCTTAACTGTTGGATTATTCTACTTAGCTTATTATTTCAAACATGCCAATAGCTTAGCTTACATAGATAACAATAGGAAAGGTAACGAAATCACATGTCTAATCCTATCATTTTATGCTTGTAGGACCAGTAGATATATTTTGTAAATTAATAAGCAATTATTAAGTATCACAAGTTCTTTCGAATTAATACATAAAATATATCTGGCCACATCTAAGTCAAAATTACAGACTGTGCGCGGCAACGCTGCACAGTGACCCGCAACATGCCCCGCAACAACTTGCCCCGCTTCAAGATCGAGCGCACGTGTTGCGCGTCAGTGCCGCGCTATTTCTCGCTTAAAATATTTATTATTTTTTCACGTTGTAGTACCTAAGTAATTCCGCATCCACAACCTCCTTTTTCGATGACCTTTCACTAAACCGCTCGAAACAGAACTAATCGCCACAACCTCTTCGGGCGACATTGTCCAGTAGACAAAAGAATATGCCCTTCGATAATTCCAAAGTTTTTTATTTTCGCGGAGTGGATTACTTTCGTGAATTCATTGCTATGTACAAAAATGCTAACAGTTTAGAGTTATGCTATAGGTATTAAGTAGGTATTTCCTATTATTTCGTGTTATAACAATAATATAAAATTTAAATTAAAATACTACACTGTTTCTTAATTAGTACTATCTAAAGTATATATTACTGGAAATGCTAACAGATAGGTACTGTGGAACAATGGAAATCTGAAAATGTCCTTTAACTCATTCAATAAAAAATTTAAGTTTTTCAAATCATTTCCTATACACTTAAAGGGATTAGTTATACCTTACAACAAAAGTTCTAACAGCTAAGTAATATGGCTTCACAAGTAATTGTATTTTTACTTTGCAATTAGCGAAATATTGAATTTAAGTTTATAAATTTACGCCCACAAATTCGTGATAATAAGCTCTGCTACCATACAAAAGTTTCAACTTGTACGTGCTATGCCTTTTTGTTTAATAAATAAAATACAATTTGGATATTGTGGCGCGCGGTGTAGGTACGAAAATTCGTGCAGCGCGACGCGGTGACAATCAGACCCACACTCACTGCAAACGTGCACGCGGCTACACATCAAGCTATGAATGTCCAGTTTACACTGACCTCTCATTGTAAGGTAATCTTATACAATGCGAGATCAGCTTATACTGGATATGTATAGCTTGATCTGTAGCCGTGCGTACCTACCTCTATTGAATGAGGCGCAAAATCATTTCATTACAGTCACATCTCACAAATGACTAATACGAGTACAGTCAGCGTCAAAAATATCGGAACGAACAGACTGTTCAAAATGATCTCAAAAACTAAGAAAATTAAACTACTCAATTGGGTAAAGCTCTTGTCAGAATTACAGTGTAATATTATCGTATACTGTCTTCATTCTGAAAACAGTCTGTTCGTCCCGATATTTATTGACGCTGATCCAATCCAGTCAGTTATTTTTTCTGTTCCATTCCGTGACCGTGACTTCGCCCGCGCGTAATTATCAACAATTGTCAAAAATAGTCAAAATCCCGGATTCCGGGATTCACAGATTTAGAGTTCTGATTATAGGATCGAATGTATATTTATGTATTGATCGTCAAAATGTCGTGATTCCGGAATTGATAAATTAAGTAGGTATTTTTTTACCATTACTGGGTAACTTGTTTATCACTAAATTTTCACAGGAGATCATCTACTATGAACAACTTTCACTATGGCATCAACACGTAAATCACGAAAAATAAATCAGCTGGTCGAGTAGGTATTGAGCTTTTGTATCAAAAATCGTAATTTTTTTCGTGATTTCAGAGTTGGTCCCATAATGAAAGCTGCTGAAACTGTAAATCCAAGATGGCGGCTGCGAATATTTTCAAATGTTTCGTCATGGGTGTCATTTTCATTGGTTTCGAGGGTGTTAAGGCCGATAGTGACACTAAAATGTAAATCCAAGATGGCGGCTGCGAATATTTTCTAATTTTTCGTCATGGGTGTCATTTTTTTGGTTTTCGATAGTGTTAAAGCCGATAGTGATACTAAAATGTAAATCCAAGATGGCGGCTGCGAACATTATTAAATTTTTCGTCATGGGTGTCGTTTTCATGCTTTTCGAGGGTGTTAAAGCCAATAGTGACATTAAAATATAAATCCAAGATGGCCGGTGCGAACATTTTCGTTCCGATATTTTTGACGCTGACTGTACTCGTATTAGTCATTTGTGAGATGTGACTATAATGAAATGATTTTGCGCCTCATTCAATAGAGGTAGGTACGCACGGCTACAGATCAAGCTATACATATCCAGTATAAGCTGATCTCGCATTGTATAAGATTACCTTACAATGAGAGGTCATTGTAAACTGGACATGCATAGCTTGATGTGTAGCCGCGTGCACGTTTGCAGTGAGTGTGTGTCTGATTATCACCGCGTCGCGATGCACGAATTTTTGTACCTACACCGCGCGCCACAATAACCAAATTGTATTTTATTTATTAAACAAAAAGGCATAGCACGTACAAGTTGAAACTTTTGTATGGTAGCAGAGCTTATTATCACGAATATGTGGGCGCAAATTTATAAACTTAAATTCAATATTTCGCTAATTGCAAAGTAAAAATACAATTACTTGTGAAGCCATATTACTTAGCTGTTAGAACTTTTGTTGTAAGGTATAACTAATCCCTTTAAGTGTATAGGAAATGATTTGAAAAACTTAATTTTTTTATTGAATGAGTTAAAGGACATTTTCAGATTTCCATTGTTCCACAGTACCTATCTGTTAGCATTTTCAGTAATATATACTTTAGACAGTACTAATTAAGAAACAGTGTAGTATTTTAATTTAAATTTTATATCATTGTTATAACACGAAATAATAGGAAATACCTACTTAATACCTATAGCATAACTCTAAACTGTTAGCATTTTTGTACATAGCAATGAATTCACTATAGTTATCCACTCAGCGAAAATAAAAAACTTTAGAATTATCGAAGGGTAAATGGAAAAAATATTATATCTCTACTGGACTATAGTGTGGCATGTGGCCTGCAAAATGTTCTGCGACATTTACCTATGTCTCGAGACATCACGTAGTTGCTGAGTGCCATGTTCCGCAACATGTCCATTTGTCCCCTAGTGTATTCTAGGTTTAAATATTGCACTCAAAAGGCACCAAGTAAAAACAATAGTAAAAGCACTTTATGCAGGTACAATAACTGCAAACTAGCCAGTATATCGTTAAAGTGAAGTGTTAGATATATACCAAAACAGATATATCATATTGAGGAAAACGTGATACCTATTTATTTAGGGACTATCTATAGGTACTTCCCATATATCCTACTTCACAGGTACTGACTGCAAGACGCGATTGATGAACCACAGGTTTTAATCATAAGTATAGGTAGGTATACCTAATCAGTACACTGATTTTTCATCTCAAAATCTTCAGACAGGTATACCTCTCATTTATACTACTAGGTACTACTATTTATTGTTCAGATTAACGAATAATTTTATATCTTCCTTATCACTCATTTCAGGATACTAGTACATATCTATAAATAATAGTAGTCTATTGTATGAGGATACTGTTTGATAGGTACTGTTGATTAAAATGATAAACCACAGACTATTTATAGAACTAGACGTTGTCAAAGAATGTCAGTGTACAAAAAAATGTTATTGAAGAAATTTATGGTATTTTATAGTAAAAAGTTTCTTAAACTGATGCAAAAGTTAAATAACTTTGCAGTTTGCACTCAGCATTAATTAATTCAAAGTTTCAATTCTGTAGATTAAAAAAGGCACAAGCACAATCAAATGAAATGCAATGAAATTAATCATGCTGAAAAACAAGTAAATGCTCTCTACAAGTACCTAAGTAATCTTTATGTATTCCAAACTGTCATAACTTTCTGAAGTACAGGAGCAGAAATCAAGGAAGAATTTAGTGTTTAAGAAAAGGAACTCGATACGTGCTTCTCACCACTGTGAGAAGCACGTATCGAACTAAAACGACTCTAGCATGCGTCAGAGTTGTTCTGGGACGCACACAGAAGTAACGTCCGACTCTAATTAAAATTCTACATGAACATTATTCACTACCAGACAAGGAAAGTACAACTTCGATTTATAGCCCCAATGATTGATGTCCAGAGGTCACATATTGTAATTTTATTACAGTCGTTTATTACAGTAGGTAGGTACCTAATCAATAGATCATTCGGCACTATGTTGATTGTTGGTGTAAATCTTTATGACTCACTTTTTTATACTATTAGTAGGTACCTATAATCACCGAATTTGAATTGTGCCTGATAATAACAATAAATGAAAAATAGGTAATGTTATTGACTGACTTAAAAGTCGTGCTCATGCGTACAAAGCTTTGTCAAGGACCGCAAAGAAGTGACTTAGTGGATAGGTACTCCAAGCAACATAGAGCTGTGTTCTAGTTCGAAGGGTAACATAGAGGCAACTGCGACGCCTCTCATATTGCACATAATTATGTATAGTTTGAAGTATGGGTGCCGCTGTACCTGTGTACTAAAGGCAACTCTGGTATTACAGATGATTATAGACGGCAGTGGCCACTTGTTTTGCAGGTTCATCATTTGACAGTAAAGGTCAACATCATCTTGACCAAAAATTTTTTGGGGTCGGAACAGCATGAAAAATCCAGCAGACAAAATCTTGCGCGGGGAAAACAACTTGTGCTTTTGTAACAAATTAAATTGGGGAGATATTTTCCCATTCATTATAGTAAATTAGTCATAGCTGTTTTAATTTAGGATTATTGTTATCTACTAGATAATGTAGATTATAAATTATTCATGATACCGATATGATAGGACTCTTTTCAACACCCTTGTTGAGACCTTAGATTTGCCGATTGACAAGGCTTAAGGTCATAGCACACATATCAACTCGGAAAGGGATCGTCACCGTATCGCCTTTCGCCGCCTTTTGTCCCGACTCCCGAGGCGAGGCGAGACGTTACGATTCTGATTACTTACGGTCGGACTTTTAATTAGCTGCAGTAAAATGACACTTCTAATGTCATTTTTATTGCCATTTCGCTATCAAATGGGAACATTTTTAACGAAATGACAGTTAAGAAGTGTCATTTTACTGCAGCTAATTAAAAGTCCGAGTATAATGGTATAGTGTGCGTTGCAGTCATAGATATCCGGTTGCAGTAGAGTTTCATACTAAGAACAGCTCGAGTTGATACGGTGATGATTCGTTCCGAGTTGATATAATTATGTGCTAACCTTTAATAAATGATACCAAGGTTTTAAAAAAGTGTTCACGTAGCTTTCTTCCTACATATATTAGTTATTCGTGTTTCCCAGTAAAAGTACACTTGGAACGTTGAGTTACACCCGGATAGTAAATAAAACGTTAAGGGATAATATGTAACTTATGTGTCGCCAACCGAGTCCAAGAGTTCGCTTTTCTGTTCAAGACGTCACTGAACTTGAGAACACTACCTGGATAAAAAGTATCCAATACCCATGGCTGTAGGTACAAGTGTAGATAGGTACATACTTTGAGAAATTAATCGAATCCTTAGTTACAGATGACAGACAATCTTTGCGTACGACCGTAAACGTGTAAAATGTGAAAGAAAACTCTGTTACTTTTATCAAGAAGTTTTCCAAGTGTGTATTTAGTTTTTGTCAATAGAAAAGTACCGTAAAACATGGCAACTTTGCCCATAAATTTAAAAAATAAATGCTTAATTAATGATATTTTGGAAAATTTTAATAAATTGATTATTGTTTCGGTGCCACATAATACTATATGCTCATGTCTCGATACACAAAACTAAAAATAGTAAAAAAAAAGCATATTTATTAGTGAAAATAACAATTATAGGTGTTGGGCAAAAAATCATATACATTTGGTAACTTTGCCCACATTACAGATCTCCGTTACTATGGACTCTAACACTATTCGAAAAGGACTGAATGAAAATACTGAGCAATGCAATAATGTATTAAATTATACGCCCAATATTCACATTCCTTGACCCTTAAAAATGAGTGGGCAAAGTCAAAAAGCCTTCTAGAACATTTTTCGTACAAAATGGCGATTTTTCAAGGGTTGTCACCATTGACAATACTTACCTATTTAATAATTTTTAGTGTGGAATATTATAATATATTATAATGATAAATTAAAAATAATATAACATCATTTTTTACATAATATGCTTTATTTCTAAAGTGTTCAAAAACTAAAAAATAATTTAAAAAAAAACTAAAAAGTATGTAACTATCTCGGTCTTTGTTTTTATATGAAAATAACAAATAACACTAAAATTTGTAATGAGTTTTACAGAAAAATTATATTACTATGCAATATATTTTTTAGTAATTTTAAGTACCTATAAATATTAGGTACTTACCTATCTTTTATGTTATTGTTATATAATATAATCAACATTTAGCGTAAATTAATTTGGATACATATGTACACTGACGGACAAATAAACTGCAACAAAGTTCAGGATTAGGTACTAGTATGCAAAGTTTTTAGATTAAACTAAATGAAAATGTCGAGACTACCCATTATTAAAAAAAAAGTAAATTTATAAACAGAACTGCAGTAAAAGATAAAATTATAGCCGGGAAAATAAAATTTGAATAACTTTCATAGTAGGTACTTATATTAACAATTATATTAGAAATTATTTTATGAATTTTATCGCGGTAGCGGTAAAACAAGAGTACCTAGGTAGTTTGATTTCGATGTAAATACATATAGTTTTTAAGAACCTAAAACCAATCAACAAAAAACTTTAAAAACACAGTCAGAATTTGGAAGATACGAGCCCTCGTATCTTCTAAATCCCGACTGTGTTTTTAAATCCGAACCCTCCTTTTTTACTAGGTTAAAAAATTTACCTCGGGTGACAACCCTAGTGAAAAAGAAACGTTGGGCAATGTTGTCAACGATATTCAAAAAATATGCTTGTGACTTTGCCCACCGTTATATTTTATGATTATACGACACATTTAGCGAAGAAAACTAGTCTCTATTATTCATTTCCAATGTAATAACGGATGTATAAAAATTACTTACCTGCGATAACTCCAAGTAGCACTTCTCGAAAAAGTTTTTTTAAAAGATTTTGCCCGCAAAAAAACACTCTAACTTCAACGACGTCTGACAGACAACTGAAGTAACATCTGTGACTGCGCGTCACACAGTGTTGCCAGAAAAATGATGAATTTTTTACCATAGACAAAATGTTCTTACTAACTACAGACAAATTTGGTATGTATTAAGTTTTTTAAAAAATACACAACTGGGCAAAGTCAACTGTCGAGGGCAAAGTTGCCAGGTTTTACGGTAATTAAAAAATTGCGTCATAGAGGCTTTTTATTAAATAATATTACCTAATTTATGGAGATACGGAGATACTTGTCTTATTTCGCAATATTTTTTATATCTTGTAATTAATAAATATACATCTGCACTTTTGAAAACATTCAACACATATTATTGAAACTCGTAATAATGAACACACTCTTACCTATGTTTATTTGTCAATCAATATAACTATTATCAATAAATAAGGCGTCACTTTATAATATTACAATTGTTACTACATGTTCACTCGTCAAAATTGTACTGGCTTGGAAGTATAATATACCTGATATCTACATAACAGATAAGGAATCTGCTAAAGATAATGGCCCTCTAATCAATACGCGTACCATGCGTACCGACGTATTGTCATTATTGTAAGTACCTACATTATTGTTTGTGCCAAAATTGTTTACCTTATTAATACCACAAACGATAGGTGATTAGAAGTTACTTATCATTTCTGGTTTAGGTAATACTTTTAGTGTTCCGTACTTCCGTAGGCCAAGGAACCCTTATAGTTTCGCCATACGTATATAACTACAACTTAGTGTCTGAATTTATATATGGCTGTAAGCCTGTAAATTACAATTTTCCGTCTTACCGTGTTACTTTCGCCTACACAAGTGTTTTCCCTGACAAACCTGATCCCCGACTATGAAAACTTGTAGAAAACAGCTCAACTCATGCCATCTGCCACTACGACATTATGTAAAGAAGCTAAAAGGAAAACACACAGCTAATTAGGCTTTACAACGACCATCCATACATCCCAACTGCAAATGTTAAAGTTTTTTTCAACAACTGAGTATGTTCTTGGGATAAATTCATACCAACTACGGAATTACGGAACCGTTCATTGTGTGTGGTCCGACACGCACTTGTCCGGTTTTTAGGGTTCCGTACCAAAATGGTAAAAAGGAACCCTTATGGTGTGACTCAGTCTGTCTGTCTGTCACAGCTGGGTATCTCAAGAACTACAAATGCTATCAACTTGAAATTTGGAACAGTTTTAGATGACGTTTGCCCAACTATTTTGCAAATAAGAATGAAACAAAAATATATATGTTTTTTTTTTTTCAACAGGGACTGAAACGGTCTTAAAAAATCTAAGTGGGACTACTAGAGCATGTGGGGTATCATATGAAAGAGCGCCAATTGCACATTCTCAAACATTTTTTTGTTTGTTTTTAAGCCGCATAGTTTTCGACTTTTGATGAAAAATGTAAAAAAAAATACCGTACCCCCACCCCTTTTCTCCGAAGTTTGCAAAGATAAAAATCTGAAATTATTCTATATGATAGAAGATTATGTAAAGATTACAGGAAAAACTTTTTAACAAAAAAAAACCGACTTCCAAAAATCACTACAAAGTGAAAAATAACTTTGATTTCGGAAGTCGGTGTGTTTCGTTTTTTATTTACTTTCTTTTTTTTTGCCACCGACTTCCAAAATCAAAGTTATTTTTCACTTTGTAGTGATTTTTGGAAGTCGGTTTTTTTTTTTGTTAAAAAGTTTTTATTTCTCGCTTTTTAGTGGGTCTGTTTATAATTTGTATAAGTTACAATAGTCTAATGTCAATTGCTCATCACATGTTACAAAATATTGCTTTTCCCGATGCTGGGACGTTAATTGTTGAGGAGTTCTGCTGGTAAGAACCAGGAGAACTCCTCAACAACCACTCTCCACACGCATTGTGTGACGAGCGGAAATTGCTTAGCAACCATATTAAAGTAATCGAATCGCAACCCGTGAAATATTTATCATAGAGTAGTTCCGGTAGCCATCTGTGGTCTTCATCATCAGTTCCACTTCACCAAGTGGTGCTTTCCAAGAGCAAATGCACGAGCTACTATAAAAAATACCCAAATCGCTATAGGTATGCCTATAATATTTGAAGAGTTCCTTCGATTTCTCCAGGATCCCATCATCAGAACTGGATTTTGACAAAAATGGGACCATTTGGGAAGTATACCCTTTCCAACAAAAAAATAATTTTTCAAATCGGTTGGCAAGCGACGGAGTTACGCGCGAAAAAACATTAAAAAAAAAAAAAATACAAACATCCGAATTGAGAACCTCCTCCTTTTTTAGAAGTCGGTTAAAAATAAAACGATGTCTAAATAGCACACTTTTTCAGAAATCGGAACGGAACCCTCGGTGCGCGAATCCGACTCGCTCTTGACCGGTTTTTTAAATTTTAAAAATGGAACACACTGCGTCACCGCCGCAGGCCGTCCCGCTTACTAGTCCCGCTAAAAATACCGTTCGGAGGGGAACGGTATTTTTTCACATTTTTCCCTTTCCGAAGTTTGCATAGAGAAAAATCTGAAATTATTCTATGTGATAGAAGTTTATCTAAAGATTACAGGAAAAATAAAACGATGTCTCTAAATAGCACACTTTTCACGCAACCCTCGGTGCGTGAGTCCGACTCGCTCTTGGCCGGTTTTTTTAGTAAGATTACAAAAGGTTTTGCCTGATTATTTCACACATTCTTGACTGATCTATTGTAGCTTGTTGCAGGTAGGTAAGTATACCCGACACCAGACCTTAATTTAAACCAAAATATTAACTGCATAAAGTGGACAATAACATGAAGTCATGAATAATTTAATGTGAAGGACGTCATTCCATACATTACGTAGTTGAGCGCTGATCTACAATATGGTTACGGTAGGAATTACCTTACGTGTTCTTAGTAGGTACCTACGCACTACTTTCTACAACAGTTCTCTCTCAACATGGTTAGGTATAGGACTTAATTATCTAGTTTTTACAGATAAAAAGCAAAATACGTTAGGTACTTACTACAAACCCAACGAATTCTGATTTTTCCAAGTGAACCGATAGATACCCAGGCCTAGAAACCTGTACAAAATATATCATAGAAAGAAAATGTCATACTCGTAATATCTAAAAAAGCGGTCCTAAAGAAAAAACTTAAAAAACAAAAGCGAGCTTTTAAATAAATAATCCATACTAATATTATAAATTCGAAAGTAACTCTGTCTGTCTGTCTGTCTGTCTGTCTGTCTGTCTGTCTGTCTGTCTGTCTGTCTGTCTGTCTGTTACCTTTTCACGCCTAAACCACTGAACGGATTTCGATAAAATTTGGCAAGGCTATATATGGTATCCTGGGGACGGACATAGGCTACTTTTTTTTTCAAAAATAATCCTACAGGGGGGGATATAGGGGATGAAAGTTTGTATGGGAAACTCAGTATTTCTTAAGTTAGGGATGTGAAAATTAAAATGTATGCTTTTGATAGGAAATAAAGAAATATGCGGTTCAGCGTTTTTGAAAAATCATCCCCTAAGGGGGTAAAATAGGGGTTGATTTTAAAATTTACAAAACTGCATGGATTTCTACAAAATTTGGCAAGGCTTTATAAAGCATCCAGGGGAAGGCCATAGGATACTATTTTTTTCAAAAATAATACTCGGGGGGGTGATATAGGGGATGAAAGTTTGTAAGGGAAACCCAGTATTTCTTAAGTTAGGGATAACAAATTTATGCTATTGGTAGGAAATTAAGAAATATGCGGTTCAGCGTTTTTGAAAAATCATCCCCTAAGGGGGTAAAATAGGGGTTGATTTTAAAATTTACAAAACTGCACGGATTTCGATAAAATTTGGCAAGGCTTTATATAGCATCCTGGGGAAGGACACAGGCTACTTTTGGTCTTAAAAAATAATCCTACAGGGGGTGATATAGGGGAAGAAAGTTTGTATGGGAAACTCAGTATTTCTTAAGTTAGGGATGTGAAAATTAAAATGTATGCTTTTGATAGGAAATAAAGAAATATACGGTTCAGCGTTTTTGAAAAATCATCCCCTAAGGGGGAAAAATCGGGGTTGATTTAAAAATTTACAAAACTGCACGGATTTCGACAAAATTTGGCAAGGCTTTATATAGCATCCTGGGAAAGGATACTTTAAAAAACAATCTTACAGGGGGTGATATAGGGGATGAAAGTTTGTATGGGAAACTCAGTATTTCTTAAGTTAGGGATGTGAAAATTAAAATGTATGCTTTTGATAGGAAATAAAGAAATATGCGGTTCAGCGTTTTTGAAAAATCATCCCCTAAGGGGGTAAAATCAGGGTTGATTTTAAAATTTACAAAACTGCACGGATTTCGACAAAATTTGGCAAGGCTTTATATAGCATCCAGGGGAAGGACATAGGATACTATTTTTTTCAAAAATAATACTACAGGGGGTGATGTAGGGGATGAAAGTTTGTAAGGGAAACCCAGTATTTCTTAAGTTAGGGATAAAAAATGTATGCTTTTGATAGGAAATAAAGAAATATGCGGTTCAGCGTTTTTGAAAAATCATCCCCTAAGGGGGTAAAATAGGGGTTGATTTTAAAATTTACAAAACTGCAAGGATTTCGACAAGATTTGGCAAGGCTTTATATAGCATCCTGGGAAAGGACATAGGATACTATTTTTTTCAAAAATAATACTACAGGGGGTGATGTAGGGGATGAAAGTTTGTAAGGGAAACCCAGTATTTCTTAAGTTAGGATAACAAATTTATGCTATTGGTAAGAAGTTAAGAAATATGCGGGTCAGCGTTTCTTTAAAATCATCCCCTATGTGGGTAAAATAGGGGTTGATTTTAAAATTTACAAAACTGCACGGATTTCGATAAAATTTGGCAAGGCTATAGATAGCATCCTGGGAAAGGACATGGGCTACTTTTTGTCTAAAAACATAATCCTACAAGGGGTGATAAAAGGGATGAAATTTGTACGGGAAACCCAGCATTTCTTAAGTTAGGGATATGCCCTATGTTTTCCACACGAACGTTCCCATGGGATATTTTCCGACTTCCACGCGGGCGAAGCCGCGGGCAAAAGCTAGTAAATAAATAAATATCCTTGGACATTTCACACAAGTAGGGAAATAGCTTAGGGATGTCAAAATAACCAAGCATTTAGTTAGCCCAAGAGAGAAAATCGATTAAATAACCATCTAATGAAAGCTTTATTCTTTCACTGCGAAATGCAAACATTTAAAAGTCCTAACTATAATAAAAAGGTTTAGGTGGTAAAATAAAGGTAAACAATCTTGATGTGACTTTTTACACAAACAAATACTAAACAAATAAACTACTGCTTATACTAATGGTTCAATTGATTAAAATAGTAATCATTATTTACATTGGTTTTTAGTTGCATTTTATTTTTAAACTGATGTTTTAAAATAAAAAAAGATAAAATACACATCAAGATTGTTTACCTTTTTTTCACTACTTAACCTTTCTAGTATAGGTATGTGTAAATAGAATAATAGGCAGGTGATCTGTTGAGGTACTGCGCCTTGACTCTGCCATGATTATAATATCATGACTAACGAGCTTCATTAAAAACTCAACACGTTCCGCATATCATAGTACGAATACCTATTAGAAAACATAAAGACCGCTGCAGTTTTGAGGGCATAGATGATTGTGTACTGGAAATTAATAACTGAAGAGTAAGCGTGTTTTTTTTTCTTTATTGTTATATTATAGGTAAGTGGTCTCTGGTCATAGTGCTACCATCATTTCACACAAGAATACATGAGTTTACCAATGTTTTTTTTTTTAAGCAATTTTTTACATACCTAGTAAATAAAATACATTGGCGTTTTGTTTGAAATTTTACGATAAGGTTTAAAAAGTAAGGAGGTAAGAGGAAATTTTGTTTATAATCATGCAAACCATCTATCCGCTCGTCGCGCGACACGCGGGGCCTTTGTGTCGCGTGCGATTCGCGTCGCTTGTCGCGCCTGTGGTGTGGAATTCTGCCTGTTTAAATGAAATTCAATTATTGATGCACCTTTTGTTTAAAATAAGAGTCGATCTAATCGTTACTCATGACAGTTTCATGCACAGAGTACATTTGTGTCACCTTGCCTTGACTATCCGATTTCGTCGAAATCTCCACTTGGGTGGAAAATGAGGGAAAATGGTAAAGGCCTTTTGAAAAAACACTCCTCAAAATTGGACCGATTTAAGGCTCTTACAGACAGAGGCGATATCGCGTCGCGACGCGATATTGCGATATTATATCCGTAGAACAATATCTATGGAATCGCGCGAGACCATACACACAGGAGCGACGCGATATCGCCTCTGTCTGTAAGAGCCTTTAAGCAAAATGTTCCAACCCACAACCTCGACAATTTCGGTTTTTGTGACCTATGTGCTCCAAATAAGGTATATTTTAACATATCAAAGACTCATGAGGTTGGAACATTTTTGCTTAAATCGGTCCAATTATATCATCGAAGTACGCTTCATCGGCATCGTTAGTTTCTGTTTCGGTAATTCGGTCAATACACTTTAGTGATCGAGCTAATTAATATGCATTTCTAAAGAGAATCCTTTAAAAAATTATCGTCTTTGCATTGGGAAAGGCAAGTTCGTACCTAGATAGCTATGATGTCAAACATCGCTATGACATTATACTGATCTCCGGAAAGGAACACATGTCATACTTAATTTTGGGCCTATGTACGAGTATGACCGTATGACCATATAAATAACGCCGGTTTCTGATTTTTTAAAGAAGAATAAAATTAATTTTATTGAGAACTCTTTTCCTACATTACCTATACATTTAGTTATATTATTACACCTAGGTAATGTGCTAAGCTAGGTAATGTGATCGAACCATTCATAGTTTGATGATTCGTAGGGATAGGTACATACTTTCATCTCACAAAATAGGTAACTAGTACCTATGACTAACGCACTTTTGATAAAACTGCACGAGTACTTGAAATGATGTAAGATAAAAGTGCTTACTTAGATTATAACAGTAGCTAAAGGTATGAATCATCTCAATACTACTCAACAGGTGCCAGGTATTACTTAATTATCACTAGATTATCACACTTCCCTATCATTTTGATTATCCTGCATATTATACCTACTTACCTACGTACTTACGCACGAAATAAATAAATGATTATGGGGCACCAGCAGCTCTCAATAATATCTGAACAGTATATAATATATTGTTTATACACTTACTTACTTAATTTCTACTCGCCCGTTACAGAAGCACTAAAACACTAGCCAGTATTGTAAAAATTGCTCGGTGAAATACATAAGAAATCGCAAAATATTAACGACGCGGAATTCCACTCGGTACAAAGATAATACAATGATAAGCCGCCGTTTGAGAGTTACACTTAGTACACGCTATTATTCATGAACACTGGTGTTACGCGGCCACGTCCAACAGCAGTGTTCGATCTAAAGTAGTAATAATGACAAACGCTCTAACACAGTTCTGAGTTCTGCCGACTTCTGCCTCTCAGTTAACATGTAGGTAGGTACTAGGAAGGAAATAACGATTAGGTGGAGTTTTACTTTATATTCAAGTAGGTACCTACTATACGCACTTATGATTAATACCTAGACTGGGTCACCTGTAACTAAATAGGTAGGTATAGGTACAGAAACAGCATTATGATAGGTACATATTTCACCCAACCAACATTGATTTTGGAGAATTTCAAATGTCTGTTCCGTCATGTAGGTCCTACATGTTATCTTAGAATTCAGAGATAACCGTCGATTACGACATTTAATTTTGACGGTGATACAGACAAGCTTGCCTAAGCAATGCCATCTCAGAGGATAATCACAGTTAACATAATTCAATAATCAAATCGATGGCTGAATTGTTAAAAAACGGGCCAAGTGCGTGTCGTACGTCGCGCAATGAAGGGTTCCGTATATAGGGTGACTGGTAATTAGTGACCGATACCTAAACACATGATTGTGCTCATGATAACAAACAACTTTTACTATGGGACCAAACCTGAAATCGCGAAAAAAAATCTGCTGCCCCATAGATTCATGTTCGCATAACTCGTCAAAATGTAGGGAGCAGCTGATTTTTTTTCGCGATTCCAGATTTGGTCCCATAGTAAAAGTTGTTTGTTATCATGAGCACAATAATGTGTGTAGGTATCGGTCACTAATTACCAGTCACCTTATATAGTTTACATGAATTTATCCTAAAAACAAACTTAACATTCAGTTAAAAAACATGTTCTCCCATAAATCGATATAATCGATATAATACGTCACAGTCAATACTCTCAATTCAATTCTGAAATGTAAGCTATCGCAAAAAAATATGTTGTCTACAAATTAACGATTTTCAGGCTATTTCCTTTATTTGCTGTGAGACCTTGCTTCTTGCCTTTTCGTCTATTTTCTTTTTTCTATTTTCTTGATTCTAGGTCAACTGGAAGTAGGTACCTTTTGTTTATTTTACAAGTAGGTATCAAAATATGTTGCTTAGATGTCCGTATTTATTGCGTTGTTAGAAGTTTGATTTTTACAGCTCCAGGGGACCGTTTGATACTTGATTTGATATTAATTTCAACTTGATACCTTCACCCGTTCCTGAGAAAAGAGTATTGACAGACTGACAGACAGACACGGACAACGAAGTGATCCTATAAGGGTTCCGTTTTTTCCTTATGAGGTACGGAACCCTAAAAATGTTTTTTCAGTAGGTATAAATCGGACGTGGGGACATAGGCGCCGGCAGAAATTTTTTATTTTTTATTTCTGAATGTTTTGTTGTCCCCTGGGGCCCTGGCTTACAACAAAACCTCTTGAAAAATAGTCCTACTTACCACATTTCAGTTCATTTCGTTCCAGTTCTTTACAACGCCTTGAGTTAGGTGCTAAAAATTACTTGAGCGTTTAATTGCTCGATCACTAGATAATAATTTCCGGACGAACGAACTACGGAAAAATAAAATTGATCTAAAAAGTTCAAAATATTTATTTACTTAAACAATACTGACATAGGTATATACTATATTTGTAATGTGCTCGTCAAGACCTTTCTTTTAATACCAAACATGTGACATGTTTATTTCAATTTAATTTTTTTCGAAGTCAGAAATTTACGTGTTAAGTCCACCATATTAAATTTAGGGAGAATTTATATAGCCTATGTCACCCGGACCATTATTTCGAATCTACTGATACCTCATTCTTCAAAATCGGTTCAGTAATTTAGGCACTACGGTGGAACACACGTAAATAAATACTTATATACATACATAAGTAGACTGCTAAAATCGTAACCCTTCCTTTTGGTTTTGCCGTAGTCGGGTAAAAATACATGCTTATATACATACTTACATACATACATACATAGACTGCTAAAATCATAGCCCTTCCTTTTGGCTTTGCCGTAGTCGGGTAATGAGACACAAACTTTTACATTGGTATTCCCGGCTGACCAACGATGTCTAGTCGAATTCATGGGAGCGGCTTAGGATTTAATCACAGCTCTTCCTGGTACCTATAGATGTACACATAGGTGCTCCAACAATACATGATCAATCAAAAATTGCTCACGAGATTTTAGTAACATAGCTAAAAAGTCGTGAACAATTTTTCTCGTAAGCATTTAAGTTCGTCGTAACACACCATGCACCTTAACCTACCTAATACTTCGTTGATAAATTATTGTGAACACGGCATACCTATACTTCATAGAAGCGACAAGGCCAAACCACCCAAATGTCATCATATTATTGTATGTAAGTAGGTACTACATTATGTTATTAATTTCAATAATGTAACACTTCCATGTAGCAAACAGCGTAACTTAACAACAGTAGGTAATCTGTGACAGTAGTTTAATTTTTATTGTTATCTTAACATAGTAATATTTTTTTCAATACACTTCCTCGACAACTGGTTCATATCGCACTACGATTAGTATAGGTTCACAATGCAATGTATTTCACACGCGTGCGATTTTTCATTTTCCCGCACGTGTCCGGGAATAAAAATTGCCACAGATAACTTATAAGTTATACCTATACTTAGTCCAAAATAGTCCAAATTGGTTCAATGTCTCTATTCACAGCTCTCTATTCGGAGGTGAATGTTTTTTTTTTAAATCTCGGCAAAGAGGTATCCGTCTTTACGGCGTTAATATTTTTTGAATATTTAAATAATGTTTATGAATAGAATATCATCAAAAAATATGATTATTACAATAAAAAAAACGTTTATGAACAAATTAACATTTGTTTGTGTTCTAAACTCGAAAATATTTGGATTTTCAATTTTTCATGTTACTCCGTTTATCAGCTTTATACCTTTGCTTCTCCTTCAACCTGGCGAAAGCAAAGCGCGAAAAAAAAAACCGGTCAAGTGCGAGTCGGACTCGCGCACGAAGGGTTCCGTACCATATTATATGTTTAACAATCGCAAAGATAACTTTTTACTTATTTTATAATGATACTGTGAATTACAAGGTTATTTTTGCAGTTGCAGAAAGTCACCCATGTTTAAACAAAATACCTTATGAATCGCCGTTTTCAGTATTGTATTGGTGCTTAAATACAGTATTTATGGTACCTACATGGTATAAAGAAGTTTCAAATTCCTAATTTGTTGAATTGTTGCGCTAGAGCTCGTACAAAAATGGTCTAAAATTTACAACTTTTGCGGCCCCCTATTTCTTAATTTTAGAAGATAAAAAAAATATGTTTGTACTCTACTCAATGAGTTCTAGACGATGACACCCCACATGCTAGATTATTTTTTTTTTTTTTCAAAATGAAATGTTTATTGTATGGGGACCGACCCCTTAAATTTTTAACTTTGCTTTATTTTTATTATTTGTTGTTATAGCCGTAATAGACAGCGGAGGCTTAGTAAGTTTGTACTGGACTGTACGTGGTTGTCTGATTTTATGGATTTTAATTTTCTTGCGCGGAATCATAATTATTTTTCTAAAATAAAAATAGCCATAGTTACTCCTTAAAACATCAGATATATGCCGTCAAAATCGGTGAAAATTCGTTTGGCAAGTTTCCTAACTTGACTCAAAGTACCATTTTTTTAATCGGATTGCGCTTTTCTTCTATACAAACTTTAACATCCCTAAACCTCATTTAAGGCGTAGTTTTGAAAAACTAATAATGACAAACATTATTACTTACTTATGCAAGTATTTGTGCTAAGTTTCAAGTTCATTAACCAAATTAATAAGATTTTTCATATAAACTGTATCTCTGTTTTCACGAACACAGATGAAGAATTTCAAAAATCGTCTGGTATGTTTCCATAACTTCACTCAAACATTATTTACACCAATTTTAGAGTTAATCAAGCCCCTACTAAAATCCTCCGCTATAAAATTAACTTTTCACCCCTTAGGGGTAGATTTTTGGAAAACCCTGATACACGTTAGTCTTCATTTTTGGTCTCAAGTATAAAAACTGAGTTTTGAGTTAATCGGACCGCGTGTTAAAATTCCTCCATACAAACTTTGACACCCCCAATCCCTCTTTAGGGGGTAGTTTAGGAAAACTCAAAAAGATAAACTTTATAATTTACTTAGATGAATATTCCTGCTAAGTTTCAAGTCTATTAACTCAAGGGATAGGATTTTTCATGCAAACCTTCATCCCCTATTTTACCCCTTAGGGATGAAATTTCCAAAAATCCTTCCTTAGTGGATGTTTACACTATATAAGGTATCTATGTGCAATATTTCAAGTCTCTAGGTCCATTGGTTTGGGCTGTACGTTGATATATTAGTTAGTGACTCAGTCAGGACTTTGATTTTTTTATATATATAGATTTACCATGTTATTTTAAGACCACAGACTTCTTATAGTTTTCCTGTAATCTACAGGTATAGAACTATTTTCTATATTTTTTTCAAAATTTTAGGCTTAGTAGTTTCGGAGATAAGGGGGGGGAATGGTCCATTTTCGTCTATTTTTTTAAATAACTTTAAAACAATATATTTTAAAATTATAAAAAAAATATATTTGGGACCCTCATAGTAAGCTCTTTCATTTGATATGTCACACGGTACAGTTTACAAAACTTTTTTTTTAAATTTTCTTATTTTCCCCCTAAAAGTGACTCTCATATTCAAAATTCATATATTTACTTTAGCTGCACGTGTATGGGTCACAGAAATCCATATGTGTACCAAATTTTAACTTAATCGGTCCATTAGATTCGGAGCAAATTGGCTGTGACAGACGGACAGACAGACACACGAGTGATCCTATAAGGGTTCCGTTTTTTCCTTTTGAGGTACGGAACCCTAAAAAGAAAATTTAAATCATAGTTTCCTAACTAATAATTCATGACAAAAATATTTTCCGTTATTTTATTTTATTTCTTCAAAAGTGTATTGAAAAACGTCGTTTGATACTCGTGGACATTTGTTATTGCAGTTCTCGGCTCAAAAACAACTTCGCCTACGGCTCGGGTGTTATTCCGCCTCGAATGCAATAACAAACGTTCTCCACTTGTATCAAAGTGTACTATTTCAATACCTACACTTCCTCAAAAACTGGTTCATATCGCACTACGATTAGGTTCACAGTGCAATGTATTTCACACGCGTGCGATTTTTCATTTTCCAACACGTGCGTGGGAATAAAAATTGCCACAGATAACTTATACTTAGGTACTTAATCCAAATTGGTTCAATGCCTATATTCACTCTGTCTCGCGCCAGAGACGGTCCTCTCTATTCGGAGGTGAATGTTTTTTTTTAATCTCGGCAAAGAGATATATGCGTCTTTACGGCGTTCATATTTTTTGAATATTTAAATAATGTTTATAAATAGAAAATCATCAAAAACCATGATTATTACAATAAAAAAAAACGTTTATGAACAAATTAACATTTATTTGTGTTCTAAACTCAAAAATATTTGAATTTTCTATTTTTGATATTGCTGTCTATCGGCTTTAATACCATTGCTTCTCCTTCAACCTGGCGAAAGCAAAGCGTGGAAAAAAAAGAAATTTTAAATCATAGTTTCCTAATAATTCATGACAAAAATATTTCTCGTTATTTTATTTTATTTCTTCAAAAGTGTATTGAAAAACGTCGTTTGATAAACGTGGACATTTGTTATTGCAGTTCTCGGCTCAAAAACAACCTCGCCTACGGCTGGGGTGTTAATTCCGCCTCGAATGCAATAACAAACGTTCTCCACTTGTATCAAAATGTACTATTGTTACCTACTACCTACTTATTAAGTTTATGTCACGAAAGTACGATTTCTAGGCTCAGCAACTACTACTAGGTGGGTAGGTACAGATGTTGTAATTATAAAAAGAACTCTATGTCTAACCGTCCTCGGTGTACAAAATATATCATTCAGGTACGTACAAACATGCTAACTATAATAAATGATTAAACAATTATCACACATTATTTAATACTTATTTGAATTTAAATTGTCAACACTAAAAAAAAACATTCCAATAAAATATAATAATAATAATAAATTCTAATATAAATTGTCAAATCAATAAAAGATACATTAAAAAAAAGGGTAATTATAATGTGTCAGTTAGGTATTCGTTCACTGTATAATACATATGTTTGGTCATAAATAGTTTCAGTAAAGCCTTTTTAAAATCGTGTATGTTGTTCATTTCTTTAATTCGTCTAGGGATCTTATTATAGATCTTAGGTGCCATTCCTAAAAAACTTTTTGTATAAAGTGCAATACTATGCGGCTTAGCGCATATCTCTCTATTGCGTCGTTTAGATCTCAACGTTTCAAACAGATGTAAGTTGGATTTGACAAATACTGCCGTCTCAAAAATGTACATACAGGGCAATGTTAAGAGTTTAAATTTTTTGAAATATGGAATACAACTTTCAGTTGGTTTCAGTTTAAACACAGCACACACACATATTTTTTGGGCCTTAAACGCAATGTCAGTGGAACTTCCCCAATATACTATTCCAAAACGTAATGCAGACGTGACATAGGCCTTGTAAGAAATTAAAACAACGGACTCGTTTACTATTTTTGCTAGATTATAGAGTGCATATGCGTACTGGTTTAGTTTTTACAAACAGTTTCTACATGACATTTCCAGTTTAAATGAATATCTAAGTGAAGTCCCAGAAACCTTGCACTGCTTGTTTCGGCTATTATTTTGATCTGCGTAAGCTATGTTTAAGTTTAGTTTTTTTGTTCTTTGATAAAATGTCATGAGCTGTGTCTTATCTATGTTTATTTTCAATTTATTTCTATTTAACCAATTTTATGATGCAAAGGATGGACTTATTTATGTCATCTTCATAAGTTTCTATATTTTTGCAAGGAACAATAAGTATACTGTCATCGGCAAACAAAACAGTTTGATGCTCAGTGCGTTTTGGCAAATCATTAATGTATATGATAAACAGCAAGGGCCCAATGACAGTTCCTTGGGGTACGCCACATGTTGTATCTCTAATTGATGATATGTGTGTGTTCTAACTTGGATTTAGAACAAATTCTATTTACAACAGTGGCTTGCTTACGTCCTGTGAGATAACTGAACTGGAACCCGTTACCAAGATAATTCAAAAATTTGCTGAGGCCCATGAACACCGACTCCACCAACATGTGAACATCGAGGCAATTCAGCTGTTAGACCAGACTAATATAGTGCGAAGACTAAAACGAACAAAACCTTTTGAGTTAGTGTAGTGTAAAAAGTGTAGAAATAATAGTGACAATGACACTCATATAACACATGAACAAAGTGTTTATATTATTATATTAGACTCTAAGAAAGTGGAACGGACTTGTGTAAAGTACAATGAACACTATTCTAAGTTTTAAAATAATTATCACGTAAAAAATTAAGTTAGATTAAAATTGCTTATTAGTCTTGTAGGCTAGATTGTAATGAATTATTAAGAACCTGGTTCTTTTTAATAAAGGATAAAAAAAAAAGTGCGTTTTGGCAAATCATTAATGTATATGATAAACAGCAAGGGTCCAATGACAGTTCCTTGGGGTACGCCACATGTTGTATCTCTAATTGATGATATGTGTGTGTTCTAACTTGGATTTAGAACAAATTCTATTTACAACAGTGGCTTGCTTACGTCCTGTGAGATAACTTTTGACTAGATTTAATGTTTCCCCTGACGCCGTACCGTTGTAACTTACCCAATAATATTTCGTGATTTACGTGATCGAATGCTTTCGACATGTCCATAAGTACTGCTGCAATTGGATTTTTCTTGTCAACATTACTAACTATTTCTGTAAATAATTCATAAACAGCTTTATTAATGTTTCTGTTTTTCCGAAAACCATATTGTTCTTTAGCCAGTATACTGTTTACTTCAAAGAATGAATTTATAGATCTATAGATTACTTTTTCAAAAAATTTTGACATAACAGGTATTAGAGCTATTGGACGGTCATTTGAAACATCAGCTTTATCGCCTTTCTTATGCAGTGGTTTAATTATGGTCATTTTTAACAAATTAGGAAAGTGTCCATGTTCTATGCATAGATTAATGATAAAACTCAAAACAGATGCAATTATATGCGACACGGATTTCAAAATCTTAGTCGTTATACCATCAAAACCCACGCTATTTGTATTCTTTAATGAATTGATAATATTAAATATTTCCAAAGAATCAGTGGCTTCGATGCTTTCCATTGTTATGAATATCTGCAAAATCAAACGCAAATGGTCGAGAGTTCTCGATGCCTAAAGTACCTAAATCAAATGGTGACCATTACTTTGCTTAGAATTCTAACTTTTGACAGTTCTAAATTCAAGCAATTACTAAACTATAGAATAAAAATCATTACTTGAGTAATTACTTTTACTTGATTATAAATACAGGTCTTAGTCTGTTCCTCTCTTTGCTCCACTGAGTATTAATCAGTGAAAAAACGCATGCACGCACGCACGGCGCACGACACGAAATTTTCAACGATGTTTAGCAAAAAGGATGACTTACAGTAGGTAAGGGAAAACGGGAGGACAAAACATGGAAAAGGAGAACATATCCTCCTTTTGGATACCATCTGGCAGCCCTAATCGAGGAGTGGGCTGCGCGGCTGCGAGGGCTAGCATATGGTTCAACAAATTAGTTCCTACCCAAAACATTAACGGAGCCCCCACGGAGGTAATTTCTTCAAAACACACCTCTGCAAAACGATCCCCTATAGTACTCGCCGACGTTGATCTTCACCACATAGTGATATCCTGGCTTCATTGGAGAACATTGTACACTCTACCCCAGTCCTCTTGAGTCCACGTCGTACCTTTTAAAGCGAAATTAGTATCTGTGTTGACTTGGTGTTGTTGTATTGTTCTACACAATACCAAGGCAATGTAGGTACAGAATACCTGGCTGGGACGTCCAGGCAATTTATGAAATATTATGAATATTATTGTCCGTTACATACGTTGCCTAGGTAATGTATACAATTCCCAGGGATTGTATACCTATAGAGTACCTGCTGGTTCACCGGCAATGTGTAAAGTAAATAGATTTTGGTCTGTATGTATCAATGTTAGGTGCTTTTTGTCCCCCACCAGCCGTTTTAGTAATGATAGATTACGTTCAAAAACTGTCACAGAACCGAGTTAGACAACCCCGACTCCACGTGGTACTTGTTTGCCCTATTCCAAGAGTGTTTTTAGAGCCAGAGGCGCGCAGGGAGGGCAACCTCCGCCCGGGGTGATAAGGCGAGCATAGGTGCACTTCCCGTAGCGCCGGAGAAGATGCGAATCTCAACTTGCTAGCGGCAGGCTAGTACCTGCAATAATACAATGTCTTTACAACAACTTGTTTTGTACGGAGTTGATAAAGTTCGTCATCTGTTTTTTGTAAGACTACAGCTAGTACACACATCAACACGGTCTAGGGATATTAATTTCATACTCAATTAAATAACTCGAAAAGTACTGGCCGCATTGGAAACTTTTATACGCCGATTTGTTTCTAATTTATCTCAGACTAATTCCAAATTCAAATTTTTGAAAATTCTTTTGTTTCGGTGGCATAAAAATGTCTTGATGTGTAGGAGAGGGAATTTTCATTTGTGCGAAATTTAGAAAACAATACGAATTACGTTTAGTTACAGTTTTTTTTTTCATTTTTAAACGAAAGATAAAATTAAAATTGAGGTATTGTAGCCATGCAACGCCAACATTTGACGAGGGCGGAGATGTTACGAGCTGTGGGAATGCTGGAAGCTGGGTCTGTTCAGCGTAATGTTGCTGAGGCCATAGGGACCCACCAAAATGTAATTTCAAGATTGTGGACACGCTATCGTGCCACAGGTGAAGTAGCGGAGAGGCACCAGGGGCCAAGTCACATCACTACCCCCAGACAAGACCGATTTTTGCAAATTACTGCGCGAGCTCAACCAAATGCAACGGCGACTCAATTGTTCCAAAGAGGCTGCGAGTGGAACACCAAGATTTCCTGCTCATGCACGACAATGCCCGGGCACACACGGCGAGAACGGTAGCAGCTTGGTTACATACACACAATGTTAGGGCCTTAGACTGGCCTGCTCAATCGCCAGATCTAAATCCCATTGAGCATGCGTGAGAAATGCTGCAAAGAAGAGCTCTGAAGGAAGTTCCTGAAAATCTGGCTACAGAAGATCAACTTTTTGCGCACCTCAGAAGGACATGGGACAATATTCCGCAGCAAGACATTGACAACCTTGTTCTGAGCATGCCGAATCGTTGCCGACGTGTTATGAACATCATGGGCACTTTCTCAGACTACTAACTTCAAGTTTATAAACACAAATTAAATGATTTTTCTATTTTTTTCAGTTTTTACTCACAAATTAAAAGTTAATTCATATACGGTTTCCGTCTATGCTTCATTTTTTTTCCATAAAATCCTGAAATTTTAATCTAAGTACCTTAACCATTATTAAAAAATGGTAGAATATTAAATAACGTCAATCAATCAATCTGCCTAGCCTTTTCCCAACTATGTTGGGGTCGGCTTCCAGTCTAACCGGATGCAGCTGAATACCAGTATTTTACATGGAGCGACTGCCTATCTGACCTCCACAACCCAGTAACTGGGTAATACGATACCCCTTGGTAAGACTGGTTGTCAGACTTTCGGGCTTCTGACGACCCGTAACGACTGTCAAAGATCCACGAATAACAGCCGGGACCAACGGCTTAACGTGCTTTCCGAGGCACGGAGGAATCTCGATATGTAAATTAAATAACGTATCTTTGAAATATATACATGTCATATAAATAATTAACACATTGATAGTAATTCGCTTTTTTAAAAATATCCCTAGACCGTGTTGATGTGTGTATATTGCGAGCACATAGTATATTACACACATTACCGGCAGCGCATTCGGTACTGTATAGAATACCAAGGCAAAGTATAAAATAAACAATATTTCATACATTACCTAACGTTTTAGGTATTCTATACATTGCCTAGGTATTGCATAGAATACCGGGTTATAAAGATTGCCGGTAACACATACATGATTAAATGCATCACGACAACGGCTTGTACCTATTATAATGAATCTACACTAATCACAAACTATCGACAAACAATTATTACTATCGAATAATTATTACAAAAGATAGATTTTTGGTCTCGTGTTTTTTTGATAAGTACCTATTTGTAGGCATCAAATTTTCAATTTATCTACCGCCCCTCCGGGTCAAGTTACCTACCCACGCTTGAGAGAAAAAAACAAATGATTTTTTTTTTAATTTAAAAAAATTAAAATTACAAACAAATTCATAACGTTTATTGACAACATTTGAAATAATTTTATTTAAAGTGAGTTTGTGACTCACGTACTTATCTTATCCTGACTCAAACTCAAATACCTTATCATGAAAGACAAGTTCAGATTGCCTGAGTCATGTTTATCTAGTCGTATTTAGAAAAATGCATTACGGTCATTTGGAAGAGAATGGAGTCCTGCAGACGTGATCTGCCATACATAGCTTAGGCCCAATACGACAAAAAATTTAACTTTCATAAAATTACACGTTAGTTGATTACGAGTATTACGACGCGAGGTCGAAAGTCACTTGTGAGTTCAAGAACATGCTCGGTAATAAATGCCGTTTCCCTCAAGAGGTTTTCTTTGGCCGTTTTGAGAGCAGTAGTGATGAAATAAATTATACAAATCGCCTTGGTTCGATCCCACGACCATAAGCAAATATATAAATGTTATAGTCAAAGGTCGATATGCAGTCTCTTCCCGGTTTGACCCCGGACTTCGGGCAAACCCCGAAATAAATTCAAATGAGAATTTTCGAAAAAAAAAACATAAAAATGAGGTTAAAAAAATGGTAAAAATTCGTCTAAGACAACTATGGCTTAAATAGTTCTAAATTGTCTGTACTATCTACGCCTTAAAGCTTTGCACCCATCTTCCAATCACCCTGTATATCCGCGCTAAACTGTCAGAGGTGGCTCCTCAGTCCAAATGGACACCCAGGAACAACGTCAATACTTGTAGGTATAAATAGGTCTTTACCTATGAAATAGCCGTTTTGTATGAAAAAATTTAAAAAAAAATTTTTTCATGTATTTTTTATTTGTATTAATCGAAGTAATCACCCATGCAATCAATGCATCTTTGCCAACGCAGTGGCAGTTTATTGATGCCCTTCTTAAAGAAATCAGCTGGTCGGGAGGCAACAAATTCTTCAAAGGCATTTTGTACTGCCTCTCGGGTATTGAATTTTTTTCCCGCCAAGAAGTTATCCAAATTCTGGAAAAAGTAGTAGTCTGTAGGCGCAAGGTCTGGTGAGTAGGGCGGATGACGGAGAGCTTCCAACCCCAGTTCTTGCAACTTGGAGACCGTCTGCTGTGCAGTATGAGGTCGCGCGTTGTCGTGCAGGAGCAGCGGAGACGAGCGATTGACCAATGCTGGTTAGAGATGTGCCAGCTTCTCCATCATTGTGTTCAGTTCTTCACAGTACGCAGTAATGCTCACCCCGTTTGGTAAGAAGCTGTGATGAATCACACCGGCGCTAGACCACCAAACAGTGACCATCACTTTTCGAGGGGTAAGTTTTCGTTTAGGGCATTGTTTAGGTGCTGAACCCAGGATACAACCAACTTGCTGAGCGCTTGCGGTTATCAAACAGAATCCATTTTTCATCGCAGGTAACAATGTGGTTCAAAATTCCTTCATTTGTGTGTCTGTTGAGCAGTGCAAGGCACGTCTCGACGCGTACTTCGCGCTGGCGATCATTGAGTTCGTGGGGCACCCATTTGTCAAGCTTTTTTACCTTGCCAATTTGACGCAAATGGACCAATATTGTTTTGACGCTAACGTCGAAAGCTGCTGCTAATTCAGCCGTAGATTGTGTATCATCAGCTTCCACAATCGCCTTTAATTCGTAATTGTCGACCAAAGTCTTCGGACGACCGCGAGGTTCATTTTTCAGGTCGAAATTTCCAGAACGGAAGCGAGCAAACCAATAACAGGTGGTGCGTTGGTTTGTAGTGTTAGCTCCGTAAACGTCGTTGATGTTGCGTGCCGCTTGTGCCGCGTTGCCGCCACGACGGTACTCATATTCCATAATTACTCGAATTTTTAACGTATCCATGATGACGAAAAAGATTGAAATGCGATGAAAATGTTACACTAATCAATAAACAAATGACTACTTTTGGAAAAAAAAATCCATGTTTTTAAAATAAAATTAATTTGAAATTAGAATTCTTAGCCAAACAAAAATTATTTTGATTTGAAATGGCCAGTACTGCAGAACGGCAATTTCATAGGTAAAGACCTAGTGTCTACAATTTTCCTGTACTTTTAAGAACAAGATCGAGGACAAGGAACACCGAGTAGGTGAACTTATACCTACTCAAAGTTTCGTGGAAACATGGATTGGTAGTCCAGTGATGATCATGAGTAACCATGGAGTTTCTTGCTAATATAAATGTATTTTTTAAATACGACATGTTTTTGACTTTTTATCGCGTAATTATTTTGTCGCGGAAACGCAACGTATCACACTAATATTATAAAGGCGAAAGTTTGTGAATGACTGTGTGTGTGTTTGTATGTTTGTTACTTCTTCACGCTCAAACGGCTGCACCGATTTGCATGAAATTTGGTAAACTCTGGATTAACACATAGGCTACTTTTTATCCCGGTGTACGCAGGTGAAACCGCGGGGCGCTGCTAGTTGGTTTACATAGGGTGACTGGTAATTAGTGACCGATATCTAAACATATGATTGTGCTCATGATAACAAACAACTTTTACTATGGGACCAACCCTGAAATCGCGAAAAAAAATCAGCTCCTCCCTACATTTTGACGAGTTATGCGAACATTAATGTATGGGGCAGCTGATTTTTTTTTCGCGATTTCAGGTTTGTCCCATAGTAAAAATTGTTTGTTATCATTAGTATAATCATGTGTTAAAGTATCGGCCACTAATTACCAGTCACCTATTTTTTTTTTTTTTTTTTTTTTTTTTTTTTTGAGGGTGGGAAATCATCAAATAACTTCTCCCGCTCTGGGTGGAGCGGGAGGGCGTGTCAGACTTTTACTGACTAAAACCCACCCGTGTTCCTTCAGTTGCCTATGCCAGGGCCGCGGTAACCCTTTCAGACAACCCGCGACCCCAGCGGCGTCGGCCCTATTGGGCCCCGTCACTTGCTGACATCTCTTTGAGGCGCGCGTGGAACACGACGCGCCGTCGACTCGGGCCTGGTCCTTACCGGACGGCGAGCTACCCGCTGCTCACCGTCCGCAGGCCCGCGCCTACGGTGGCCGGAAATCGCCCCGCGATTCCCGCCGCCCAGGGCGTCTCCTGCGGCGACTGAGGGCGTGAGGCTGCCTCTCCCTCACGCGTTCCGCCTCCTCCTTCGCGAGCATCACTGCTTCGCAGAAGGAGGTGACGGCCTCCCATGCACTCTCGCTCCGAACCATGGCCTGGACCAGGCTCGGACGCGAGAGATCGCCGCCGCCGATCGCCTCCGTGAGAACACGGCGGTGCTCTGCCCAAGCCGGGCAGACCTCCACTGTATGCTCCACCGTGTCCTCCGGGCGATCCACACAATGGAAACACCCGGGCGTTTCCTCCCGCCTTATGCGAAACAGGAACCTCCCGAAACAACCGTGTCCGGTGAGGACCTGCGTCAGGCGGAAGGTGAGGACGCCGTGGCGCCTCTCTAACCACTCCTCAAAGAGGGGACTTATCGCCGCTATTGTGGCGTGCCCAGCGCTGGGTTGCGACAGTCGCGCTCTCCATGCCGCCATGAGATCCCGCCGGAGCTCTGTCCGCTGTACCGTGATTTCTCGCGGCAGCGGAGTTACGCCCCGGCGCTTCGCCTCCTCGCGCCACTCCCACACGTGCGACACGAGAAAAATGTCGGCGCAACTGCTCGCGAAGTCGCGACGCGATTGTTGCAACAGTGAATTGCAGCATAATGAAGTTGTATGGGGGCCATAAAACTTCAGTATAATATCGCAACTTGTATATGAGTGTGAACGCGGGGTAATAGATGTGTTAGAAATAATAGCCAACATTCTTGTACCAGAATAATAGCTATATGTACAGCGTTTGTGCATCATTTTTGCCTGGATCCGGGTACATGCGGACACTACGCGTCTGCTACACGTGTTGCTACGCATCTGCTACGAGTTTGCTACGAGTCTGTTATGGATCTGCTACGCGTCTGCTACGCCTGCGCTACATACAGGATATTTTTTTAAGCAGTGCGCAAATTTTCACAGGGTGTTCTACCCATGAATATGAACAACTTTTACTATGTGACCAAACCTGAAATCGCGAAAAAAAAAATCAGCTGTTCAGTACATTTATCTACACCAAACTCGTCAAAATGTAGGGAGCAGCTGATTTTTTTTTCGCGATTTCAGGTTTTGGTCCCATAGTAAAAGTGGTTCATATTCATGGGTAGAACACCCTGTGAAAATTTGCGCACTGCTTAAAAAAATATCCTGTATATCTGCTAAGTGTGTGCTACGAGTCTGTTATGGATCTGCTACGCGAATTGTTACGCGTCGGCTACGCCTCTGCTACACATCAGCTACGAGTTTGTGACGAATCTGTTACGCATCTGCTACTGCTACTCCTCTGCTACTGTGGTCCCCCAAGACGCGCCCCACTATTCCTCCTTACCGTTTTTAGTATATGTGTGCAAGCAACCGCCAGTGTTTGAGTGTTATCGGTACACACTATAGTTATTATACGGTAATTAGTGTGTACCGATAACATTCAAACATTTGCGGAAGCTTGCACACATACATATATTATAAATGGTTAGGAAGAATAGTGCGGCGCGTCTTCGTGGATTGCACTATCTACATGCGTCTGCTACGCGTGGTGCTACACATCTGCTACGAGTTTAGTACTCCACCATGCGCCTGCTACGCCTCTACCACACGTGGTGCTACACATCTGCTACGAGTTTACTATTCTCCTATGCGTCTGCTACGCCTCTACTACACGTGGTGCTACACATCTGCTACGAGTTTACTACCCCTCTGCTATGCGTCTGCTACGCCTCTACTACGCGTGGTGCTACACATCTGCTACAAGTTTACTACTCCTCTGCTATGCGTCTGCTACGCCTCTACTACGCGTGGTGCTACACATCTGCGACGAGTTTACTACTCCTCTGCTATGCGTCTGCTACGTCTCTGCTACGCGTGGTGCTACACATCTTCTACGAGTATACTACTCCTCTGTTATACGTCTGCTACGCCTCTACCACGCGTGGTGCTACACATCTGCTACGAGTTTACTAATCTGCTGTGTCTGCTACGCGTGTTGCTATCATGTCTGCTACGAGTCTGCTACGCATGCTGCTACGCGCTTGCTACACGTCTGCTACGTGACTGATACGCTAATGCTAAGCGGCGTCTACGCGGTACACGCCAAAACGTTTCTGAAGTGAAGATAGCAAAATGAAAGCTCCCGTATCGAGCTTTGGACCTCATGGAACGGTCAACGTTCCATTTGGTTAACGATGCTTCAAACACCCTGCACCTATACCAATAATGTATTGTAGAGGTTTATGTTAAGTTAAGCCTTAGCGTAGATGTTACTGGCTGACATTTCGATCATTCAAACAGAATTATTCTTAGAGAAAAGTGATGCTCGCTTTTCTTTAAGGATTGACAGATAGATTTTTAGCTAGGGCTCCGCGTAGGGCCTAGGCAGTGTGTGAATTATAATTTATTCTGATTATTAATATAGCGGGCTTCAGCCCCATTCCACCTGAGTACCTCTCTTATCATTTACTGTAGTTACGAAATCCCCCTGTACGCCCCTGCGGACATGACGTATAATCCGGGTCCGGGTCTTCACAGTACCTAATGTATCCGTAATAAACAACGTATAAAATACCTACTAATTGAAATGTTTGATTTCACACTTGCTTTCAGCGAGGCAAACTCGTCGATGATTTTGTCCGATCGCGTTATTCTCTGCTCAATAGAAAGTAAACTTAATAAACTGCTTAGTGTTTCTTGATTCCCTTTTTCTGGAACCTTAACATGCCTTATAATCTGGGTTTCTGAATTCGACACTTGAATTTTGAAAGGGCCCATTTAGTGACTTGACCAGTGGCGTAGCTAGTCGTTTATTGGGCCCTTTCAAATTGATTGGGGGGTCTTTTTAATCCGACTGCAGTGAAGCTCCAAAAGAGGGTATTGTTTTTTTTTACAAAATTACTTAAGTAGCATACTGACTTGGAAGGTCAAGCTGTCAATGCTATCATTGTGATCATACTAAGAAAATGCAAGACAATCTTCTGGGCTTGCTCGTTCCATCATAGACCACATCCATCGCTTTCCACCAAGCGAGATCGAGCTCAAGAGTGATGAAACATGCATAGTATAGACTTTTTGCTTCAAGTCGCGTCCCCCCTGTAGGTTGGGGGCCCCGTATCAGAGAATAGGGCTGATACGGCGGTAGCTATACGTCCATCGATTGACTATCGTCAAGATGAATGATAAATCGATTTTGGCACCCCCCCCGCCAAAGGTGCCCATAGTGGTCCAAAAATATCTCATCAGACCCGTGTGAAGGGGGAGCCCCTTCACACGGGTCTGATGAGATATTTTTGGTAACAACTGTTTTAGGGTTGTAGGTACCTAATATTACCTATACAGTATTTAGGTACCACCAATAAAATAAAGAATTATTATGCATGCGTAAATTCATCCCGACCACGAAAACCTTCATTGTGAGTGGCCGCCGCCCACACGCACTTGTCCGAAATTCCGAATACTGATGTGATATCATTGAACCCAGTGAAGACCACATTTTGCCGCATAGGTCGATTCCGATCGAGTATGAAGAGTAGGTAGGTGATAGGTGATAGGTAATACGAGCTGGTATCCGCAACTCCACGACAATGCGCGTATTTTGCGTATGGGTGGGAAAATCGGTTATTCGATCCACCCCAGCATCAATTGTAGGGAGTGCTACCTTAGCCTGCCTACACTCACGTTGGTCTGACCAAAGTTTGTGATGCTGGTCCCTGGTACGCTTTCTTACCAGAGTGCGCAAGTACCCGAAGGGGAGCGGCACTACGGGTTCTGGTCCCACTGGTGCCATGCTCGACCCCCTTCTGGCAAGTTCGTCGGCTGCGTCGTTGCCTAGCGAGCCACTGTGTCCCTTGATCCATTGAATGGTTATACTTATTGAGTCCACCCACCTGGTTGAGACGCTGGTGGCACTCGTATATTAGCCCAGAGTCCACTGTGTGACTACTTAGCGCTTGCAGAACAGCCATGCTATCTGAGAGTATGCGGATCGAATGGTCCTTAACTTCCCTGACCGTGATGGCCGCAGCGGCCAGAGAAATGCCCATGCACTCGGGCTGGAACACAACCCCTCGCATCGGCGATACTCGTGAAGCTGGATCTTGAATTTTTTTATCAAAGGCTAGCTTTTGCCCGCGGCTGCGCCCACGTAGATGTCGAAAATATCCCATGGGAACGTTCATGTGGAAAACATAGGGCCGTCCGATCTAACTGTGCAAACGCAAATCATCAGCGTGATTTTTTCCGACATCTTCAACAATCATCGTCATATGTCAGCCAATTTACAAAAAACCATAATTACTTATTATACACCGAATCACTCCGGCCATTGGTGAAAACCGTATAGAAATCCATTCGTCGTAAAAACGTCGAATGAAATAAAGACTAAATGCTACCTCGAGATATGAACGAGATACGAATTATGACTACATTTCCAATCCCTTAAATCTCTTAAAAAGAGGTAGGTAGGTACATACACAAATATTTTAATGTTATTTGTGAATTTTAAAATCAACCTCTATTTACCCCCTCTAAGGGATGAAAAGCATAAATTTGAATTTTCATATTCCTAACTTAAGAATTGCTGGGTTTCCCATACAAACTTTCATCCCCTATATCACCCCCTGTAGGATTATTTTTTAAGGAAGTCCTTTCCCAGGTTGCATTTTATCGAAATCCGCGTTGTTTTGTGAATTTTAAAATCAACCCCTATTTTACGCCCTTAGGGTAGGTATGATTTTTCAAAAACGCTGAACCGCATATTTCTTTATTTCCTACCAATATCATTAACTTGAATTTTCATAAATATCACTAACTTAAGAGAAATTCTGGGTTTCCCATACAAACTTTCATCCCCGATATCACCCACCGTAATATTATCTTTTAAGACAAAAAGTAGCTTAGGTTCTTCCCCAGGATGCTGTCTGTAGTCTTGCCAATTGTTACCGAAATCCGTGCAGTTTTGTGAATTTTAATATCAACCCCCTTTTACCCCCTTAGGGGATGATTTTTCAAAAACCCTATACCGCATATTTCTTTATTTCCTACCAAGATCATTAACTTGAATTTTCATAAATATCACTAACTTAAGAGAAATGCTGGGTTTCCCATACAAACTTTCATCCCCTATCCCCAGGATGCCATCTATAGCCTTGCCAAATTGTATCGAAATCCGTTCAATGCTTTAGGCGTGAAAAGGTAACAGACAGACAGACAGAGTTACTTTCGAATTTATAATATTAGTATGGAGTATGGATAAACTGTTTGGGTACCCGGTCATTTACAGCTATCGTGATGGGGAATTCGTTTATTGCCTCAAGCAGCGCGTTGTGTGGTGTGTTATTCTTACCCCAGAGATTCATTGCATTAAGACGTACCGGCCGCCACCGTTGCTTCCTGCTGTAAGAACAGGTGTAGCGGTAGTAAACCCAGCATGGCTTCAACTGCCGCAGTCGGAGAGGTCCTCATACAACCCATAGTCGCCGTGCAGGCTAGTCTTTGCATATGTTGTAGTTTATTGGAGGCTGTAACAAGTTTGGTGCGGCCCCACCAGACCACAGCACCGTAGGTGATCATGGGGCGGATCACTGCGGTGTACAGCCATAGTATAATTTTCGGGAATAGGCCCCACTTCTTACCTATCATTTTCCTGCACTGCCAGAAGGCGATGCAAGCCCTGTTTAGTTTGTAGTCTAAATGACTACTCCTGTTTAACTTAGTGACTAGAATGACCCCGAGCTACTTGACTTCGTTGGTAAGCTGGAGTTCTGTATCGAACAGTTTTGGTAGGCGGAAAAGGCCTAATGCTCGTTTATGTGTAATCATGACTAATTCAGTTTCAGTGGGATTCACTGATAGGTCAAATTCCCTGCACCATCTTTATTTATTATTTATTTATATATACTTTATTGTACACCACAAACATACATAACAAAAGAAAACATATACGCTACAAAACATACAATGGGCGGCCTTATCGCTTTCCGCGATCTCTTCCAGGCAACCTTAGGATGGACAGTGATTTCATCAACAGTCCAGTTTCGGTGATTTTGACATCTTTCTACAATACGTAGCGCTTGCTGAGTGAGGTTGCAGATCGTTCCCCTTCCCCGACACAAGGATTGCGAGGGCGTCTGCATAACCTATAGTATAATAGCGGCTGGCGTTGAGTTTGGTAATGAGGTCACTAATCACCAGATTCCATAGCAGGGGCGACAGTACCCCTCCCTGGGGGCAGCCTTTGGCTATCATGGCCAACTGCTGCTCACCCTCAAGGCGAACCACTCGTTTACTTAACATGTTTGCAATCCAGTCCGTTAGTACCTGTTCTACTCCGTGTCTGGAGAGGGCAATGTTGATGCTGGAGAAGTTAGTTTTGTCGAAGGCTCCTTCGATATCTATGAACGTGCCCAGGCAGAAGCCTTTCTGGAGAATCGCTTCCTCTATCTGTCCGACCACTAGATGAATAGCGGATTCGGTCGACTTACCCGAGCTGTATGCGTGTTGATTACCGTGTAGATAACGGTATCGTTTTCAGAGCGCCGTCCCTCATCAGCTCCCTGTCACACAGCCTTTCCATAGTCTTTAAGAGAAAGGAGGTCAGACTGATTGGTCGGTGGGATTTGGCGTTTGTGTAGTCACCCTTACCTGGCTTAGGGATGAATACAACTTTCACTTCCCTCCATCCTTTAGGAATGTGTCTGAAGGAATATGTCTGTGAAAAGTATTATCGCAATGGAGGTCCCACCCCACTGTAGTAAGGCGGGGAAGACTCCATCAGGACCAGCTGCCTTAACAGGATGGAAACTACAAATGGCGACGAGTAGGTATAGATAACTGTCTGATATATAATAGGTCTTTACCTATGAAATTGCCGTTTTGTATGAAAAAATTTAAACGAATTTTTTTCATGTATTTTTTATTTGTATTAATCGAAGTAATCACCCATGCAATCAATGCATCTTTGCCAACGCAGTGGCAGTTTATTGATGCCCTTCTTAAAGAAATCAGCTGGTCGGGAGGCAACAAATTCTTCAAAGGCATTTTGTACTGCCTCTCGGGTATTGAATTTTTTTCCCGCCAAGAAGTTATCCAAATTCTGGAAAAAGTAGTAGTCTGTAGGCGCAAGGTCTGGTGAGTAGGGCGGATGGAGACGAGATGACGGAGAGCTTCCAACCCCAGTTCTTGCAACTTGGAGACCGTCTGCTGTGCAGTATGAGGTCGCGCGTTGTCGTGCAGGAGCAGCGGAGACGAGCGATTGACCAATGCTGGTTGGAGATGTGCCAGCTTCTCCATCATTGTGTTCAGTTCTTCACAGTACACATCTGCAGTAATGCTCACCCCGTTTGGTAAGAAGCTGTGATGAATCACACCGGCGCTAGACCACCAAACAGTGACCATCACTTTTCTAGGGGTAAGTTTTCGTTTAGGGCATTGTTTAGGTGCTGAACCAGGATCCAACCAACTTGCTGAGCGCTTGCGGTTATCAAACAGAATCCATTTTTCATCGCAGGTAACAATGCGGTTCAAAATTCCTTCATTTGTGTGTCTGTTGAGCAGTGCAAGGCACGTCTCGACGCGTACTTCGCGCTGGCGATCATTGAGTTCGTGGGGCACCCATTTGTCAAGCTTTTTTACCTTGCCAATTTGACGCAAATGGACCAATATTGTTTTGACGCTAACGTCGAAAGCTGCTGCTAATTCAGCCGTAGATTGTGTATCATCAGCTTCCACAACCGCCTTTAATTCGTAATTGTCGACCAAAGTCTTCGGACGACCGCGAGGTTCATTTTTCAGGTCGAAATTTCCAGAACGGAAGCGAGCAAACCAATAACAGGTGGTGCGTTGGTTTGTAGTGTTAGCTCCGTAAACGTCGTTGATGTTGCGTGCCGCTTGTGCCGCGTTGCTGCCACGACGGTACTCATATTTTTTTTTTTTTTTTTTTTTAAATGGTTTACCAACAGATGTTACAGCTATACATACACAAAAAATATAACAACAGATCTTAGTTCTACTGCACACCCAATTACAGGTAAACACAACATGCGATTATTTTAGTTTACAAAGGACAGCAATTTATTGTACAATATTGGAGATATATCTATATAAACGAAGTGCCAGCTTGAAATTATGCTTAAACTATAACTAAATTGATGCAACCTAACTTATTTGTTTATGTTAGTATTGCGGATGAATGTTTCTAGTGTTTCTGTGTGGATATCATTGAGATCACTGTATTCATTAACTAATTTAAACAGCCGTGGAATTGGGGAACTAGAACCTGACTTAGTTCGACGGAAGGGTGGGACTAGAGGAGTGATCGGCTTTCGTGGTTGTCTACGTGGGACTCGAAAATAGAATTTGCTTAGGAGTTTCGGACAGTCAGTTTTATTCCTAAGTAGCTTGTAGACAAACCTTAGGTCCAGGATATCTCTCCGTTTCTCAAGAGACGTCACTTTGAAAAGGCCCAGCTTATAGCTATATGGTTTCCTTTTGATTTTTTTCCCTACTGAGAATCCGAGGTAGTTTAAAAATCTTTTTTGCACTCGCTCTATCCTAAGGCAATGAACAGCGTAATGAGGCCGCCAGGCAGTGCTACAGTATTCCAGAACACTGCGAACCAAAGTGCAGTATAGCAATATTTTCGTTTCAGATTTTTGGAATAGTTTGCTTGACATATTCCATAATTACTCGAATTTTTAACGTATCCATGATGACGAAAAAGCTTGAAATGCGATGAAAATGTAACACTAATCAATAAACAAATGACTACTTTTGGAAAAAAAAAAAACCATGTTTTTAAAATAAAATTAATTTGAAATTAGAATTCTTAGCCAAACAAAAATTATTTTGATTTGAAATGGCCAGTACTGCAGAGCGGCAATTTCATAGGTAAAGACCTAATATTTATATACACTCAAGTATGAGCGGAATCAGAGTCCACTGCATTGGAATAAGTAGCAAGTGTCTTTTCTACCTTTGAGGCAGGAACATCGACGCGCAAACTGTTACCATGGATTTAGTGCGTGATTCTGGAACTCCAGGCGTAGAAATTACCTAACTATTCGTTGGTTATTAAATTAGATGTTCCCTATATTTTGACCGCGTAGGTACCTATTGCAGTTTGGTAGGAAACAGCCGCTTTTTTAACTGACAAAAAATTTCAACGCAGGGGGTTCCAGAATCATGTATGTATTTACCTACTGAATCCATTGTAACAGGTTGAGCGTCGATGTTTGGTCGATGTGCCATCCCGTACCTATACAGTAGCATCATACTTTTGCTACTATAGGTACGGGCCTACGGCCTTATTTATCTACGGTTAGCCAGCTACAATCAAATTTTCTTATGTTTTGCTATTTGCAGGTCAGTATCAAGTTTTATGTTGATCAAAATATGATTAGCGACCCTAACATAAATAGTATACTCGTATATGCATCACTATCACTATCACTATCATCATCACTATCACTATCACTATCACTATCACTACATATTATAAAACAAAGTCGCTCCGCTGTCTGTCTGTCCCTATGTATGCTTAGATCTTTAAAACCACGCAACGGATTTTGATGCGGTTTTTTTTAATAAATAGAGTGATTCAACAGGAAGGTTTATATGTATAATACATGCATAATATAGTAGAGAAACACTGATAATTTTAGAGGATTCTAATGTGATGTCGTAAATAAACACATTTTTTTGCGCTTACATTGCAAACGCTGGCTGAACCCTACGAGATAGATCAAAATAATGTAGTACAGTATTGTACACCTTAAAAAGGTCTGCAAAAAAGTCCGCGATGGTATATGTCTATCTCTTAGGGATAACCCACAATAACCACTTTTTATCCTTTACTTTTTACGAAAAATAATGGCTTATTTACGAAGCGATTTTAAGCAATACAGCATTAATCCTTATCCAAATAAGTACCTTAAATACATTATGCATTTACTATAGATCAATATGGCCCTTTACAGCATGCAATTTAAATGAATATTTTCGAAGATATTACAGATTTAAAAACTTTTTCCAAAAAAAAAAACGACTTTCAAAAAAACACTACAAAGTGAAAAATAAGTTTAATTTCGGTAGTCGGTGTCTTTGGTTTTTTATTTATTTTCGTTTTTTTTTGCCACCGACTTCCGAAATTAAAGTTTTTTTTCACTTTGTAGTGTTTTTTTGGAAGTCGGTTGTTTTCTTTTTTTTTGTAAAAAGTTTTTATTTTTCACTTTTTAGTGGTACCTATCCCACACAAATCTGAATACCACTCTGCAAAATAAATTAGAGCATCATCCACATAGACGAAATGGGAAAATTCGTGTTAAATGATTGAATCTAACTCAAAAGCCACTCATCAGAACTTGAAGATATTTTTATGAGACAGTCTCAGGAGTATACCATTTCAAATAAAAACTTTGCAAAAAGGGAAATACGTCGCGATAGAGTAGTGTCAGAAGTTTGGTAGGCGTAGTTTTAGTTGACAGAGATAACGAGGCTACGAAATCTGCCTTCTGACAATCAAGGCCACACATAACATACAACTCAAGTTATAGCGCAATTTGAAGCGGCATCGGCATATAGTTACCATTAAATCATTTATAGCCAGAGTGCACCTCATGACAATTCCAATAAGCCCAAACACGGCAACACGGCTAGGATACATTGTTTTATTACTGAGTTCCGATGCCTACCTTCCGGCTTCTTCATCAGATCGGTCCGAATGGTACCATTTTCATCAGAACCATTTCGTCATAGTCGCTTAACTATTTTAATCGAGATATCTTATCGCCACCCGTGAAATAGGTACTTATCGTCGTTGAGGAGTTCCCGTGGCCATCTGTGGTTTTCTTCATTAGTTCCACTTCACTAGATGATACTTTCTGAATGCAAACGCTTGATTTGTTGATGAAAATACTAAAATCGCTATATGTATACCTATAATATTTGAGGAGTTCCCTCGATTCCTCATGGATCCCATCATCAAAATTGGATTTTGATAAAAATGGGACCAATCTGGAAGTATAACCTTTCAAATAAAAAAAGAATTTTCCGAATCGGTTCATAAATGACGGAGTACTGAGGTAACAAACATACAAAAAAATACAACTGAATTGAGAACCTCCTCCTTTTTAGAAGTCGGTTAAAAATGCAGGGACATAGCGGGCGGCG
Organism: Cosmia trapezina; assembly: GCA_905163495.3. Taxonomy (NCBI): domain Eukaryota; kingdom Metazoa; phylum Arthropoda; class Insecta; order Lepidoptera; family Noctuidae; genus Cosmia; species Cosmia trapezina. The sequence goes on from LR991030.1 coordinate 13,483,315, forward strand.
GTACATAAATAGCGCGTCGAAGGCCGCGCTTCGCCCTATAGCACTTTATGATTAGCAGAGATCACACGCGTTTATCGGAGCTATCTAGCGAGGAAAATAACAATTATCCATACTGATATTATAAATTCGAAAGTAAATCTGTCTGTCTGTCTGTACAACCTGTCTTTGTCTACCTTTTCACGCCTAAACCACCGAACTGATTTTGATAAAATTTGCCAAGGCTTTAGGGTGGTATCCTAGGGAAGGACTTATGCTACTTTTTGTCTCAAAAATAACCCTACAGGGGGTGAAAGTTTGTATGGGAAACCCAGCATTTCTTAAGTTAGGGATATGAAAATTCAAATTTATGCTTTTGGTAGTAAATAAAGAAATATGTGGTCTAGCGTTTTTGGAAAATCATCCCCTAAGGCCGTGCGCTGCGTTAGGCGTGCGCACGGCGCGGGCGCCCGCGTGGCGAGCTGTTTTCATGTAATTTCATGTGTGCTGCGCTGCGCTGATCTATGAGATTACATGAAAATAGCACGCCACGCGGGCGCCCGCGCCGTGCGCACGCCTAACGCAGCGCACGGCCTAAGGGTGTAAAATAGGGGATATTTTAAAATATACAAAACTGCACGGATATCGATACAATTTGGCAAGGCTACAGATGGCATCCTGGGGAAGGACACAGCTTATTTTTATCTTAAACAATTATCCTACAGGGGGTGATATGGGGGATGAAAGTTTGTAAGGTAAACCCAGCATTTCTTAAGTTAGGGCTATGAAAATTCAAATTTATGCTATTGGTATTAAATAAAAAAATATGTGGTCCAGCGTTTTTGAAAAATCACCCCTAAGGTCGTAAAATAGGGGATGATTTTAAAATTCACAAAACTGCAGGGATATCGATAAAATTTGGCAAGACTAAGATGGCATCCTGGGGAATGACATAGCCTACTTTTTGTCTTAAAAAATAATCCTAGGGGGGCTGACAGTTTTATGAGAATCCCAGAATTTCTTAAGGACGCTGTTACAAATGGGTAGTCAAATCATTACTTTTTTACACAAAAGTGTGTTTATTAAATAAAATGCTTTGCTTTCTTAAAATGTTTTTTGGTTAAATTGTTGATAAATGTGCATGGTACGATTCTGAACCATAAATATAATTTTAGATAGGTACAGTTTCACAATAATGGTACCGAAGTGATTTTTTTTACTTCGGTACCGTTATTGAGAAGCTGTACATATCTAAAATTACGTTTATAGTACAGAATCGTATCATGCACACTTATCAACAATTTAACCAAAAAACATTTTAAGAAAGCAAAGCATTTTATTTAATAAACACATTTTTATGTAAAAAAGTAATGATTTGACTACCCATTTGTAACAGCGTCCTTAAGTTAGGGATATGAAAATTCAAATTTATGGGTTTGATTTATGAAAAATTACCTCTTTTTAAGAGATTTAAGGGATTGGGCAAGTAACATTTAGTCTTAATATTTTTTTGAATAAAGAGGATTTATATTTTCGCTTTAAAGTTGCTTTCAAAGGCATGCATATTGGTAATTTTCCGTTTACTATTGTTTGGTTTTAAGATTTATTATCCTCCAGCAATCAGATATCAATCTGCGCGCCGCTCCTCGAGTACTAGTTGTTGTTAGGTTGGATTCTCGAAGATCGGCTCAAAACCGAGAATTCAAAATCCAGTGCGCGATAAAATTCCACCGCGATATTTTTACGTCCGTGCGAACGTCAGCCTTATGGTTCTTTTAATCCCGGTAGTGGCTCGTGGTTGGTGGCCAACCGTGTCGTGATTCAGTCGTTACTAACGACTGAATCACGACCGTAGGGAGTGATCCATGATAGAGAAGAATGAAGATGACGACACGGTTGGCGCAGTGGTTGAGCGATTGACTGCTGCGCAGCATGTCGCGGGTTCGATTCCCGCACGGAACAAATATTTGTACGACCTACAAGTATTTGTTCCGAGTCTGGGTGTTTTTCTATCTATAATATGTATGTATTTTTACAAAAAAAAAAAAATGTATATAAGTAGTTTATCAGCCATCTCGTTACCATAACACAAGCATTAGGTTGCTTAGCTTGGGACTAGATGGCGTTGTGTGAAATGTCCAAGGATATTTATTTTATTATTTATTTATTTAAGATGAAGTGTTAGAATCCTGAGCGATGCGAGTGATTCATGGCCCTCTATATAAATCCGTTTTATTCATGAGTTGCATACCTTTACACCATGACTACGAGAAAAAGAAAGATTTAAGCGAAAATAGACATCTAATGTAGCATTTAATGAAGAAAAAGGAAAGTTAAATTGTTTTTAATGTAAACCAGCCGTGATTTGTTGGGTAGGTAGCAAGTTTTCCACTACATCGGCCGCCCTCTCTTTCATAAACTCAGGTGTTAGGTACCTAACTGTTAACACATCTTCATCACTTGAATGCATTTTAAATCTATTTATTATTAAGTAACTAGGTACTTAACACTAAACTTTGTGTTCATACAACTTACAGTATTCAAAATATATTGGTGTGTTCTAAATTCAAACATCAAAACAGTGAGTAAAAGTGCTTTTTATTCACTGAAAACAGTAGGTAGCAAGTTTTTCACTACATCGGCCGCCCTCTCTTTCATAAACTCAGGTGTGTTAACACCTGAGTTTATGAAACACATCTTCACCACTTGAATGCATTTTTAATCGATTTATTATTAAGTAAAACTAAACTTTGTGTTCGTACAAGTACCTATTCAAAATAGCGGCAATTTACTAATGACAGCAAAGAACACAAATAGAATATTATGCAATTAGTGAATAAAGGACGGATTTAAAGCGAGGGCCATAGATGAATCACGAGCTAGTGAAGGATTCTGACGAATGAATCACGACCGTAGGGAGTGATTCATGATGATTGAATCACGAGCGTAGCGAGTGATTCAAGTGTTAGAATCCTGAGCGACGCGAGTGATTCATGGCCCTCGATATAAATCCGTTTTATTCAAGAGTTGCATACTATACTTTATACCATGACTACGAGAAAAAGAAAGATTTAAGTGAAAATAGACATATAATGAGGAAAAAGGAAAGTTAAATTGGCTTTGATGTAAACCAGCCCTCATTTTTTAGGTAGCAAGTTTTACACTACATCGGCCGCCCTCTCTTTCATAAACTCAGGTGTTAACAATCTTCATCACTAGAATGCATTTTTAATCGATTAGAACAACACTAAACAAACACAAAATTAAAGATTAAAGTAACACTAAACTTTGTGTTCGTACAACTTACAGTATTCAAAATACCGCCAATTTACTAAGGACAGCAAAGAACATAAAACAGTTTTTATTCTAATGCTAAACTCCTTGTCGAAAATGTCGACCAATCAAATTGAATTTAGAACACATCAATATAGGTCGAATACAAAGATTAAGCTTACACTAGATACGGCAAGCCACGACCAAGCGTGCCCTGCATGTTCTACTGTTCGTACTAAAAAAAAGTCTGTTAGCTCAGTAACGCTTAACGATTGAAACAATTCTGTTTACTTTGAGCACATCACTAAATGGCTGGGGTGAAGTTATCGTAGGTATAAAAAAGATGACACGTTCGGTTTTCATACTATCTAATAACATGCCGTATCTAGCGTAGGTACTCTAAATCTGTGGTCGAATACATTGGTGTGTTCCATTTTCAAATTTCAAAACAGTGAGTAAAAGTGCTTTTTATTCACTGTTTTCAGTGAATAAAATAAGCTTTTTAGAGGTGGAATGGTATAAACAGTTTTTATTCTAATGCTAAACTCCTTGTCGAAAATGTTGACTAATCAAATTGAATTTAGAACACACCAATGAAGGTCGAATACACAGATTTAGAGTAGGCGAGATACCGCAAGCCATCCGACCAAGCGTGCCCTGCATGTTTGTACTAAAAAAAGTCTGTTAGCTCAGTGACGCTTAGCGATTAAAACAATTCTGTTTACGTTGAACACATCACTAAATGGCTGGGGTGAAGTTATCGTAGGCATAAAAAGGATGACATGCTCGGTTTTCATACTATCTAATAACATGCGGTATCTAGCCTAGGTACTCTAAATCTGTGGTCGAATACATTGGTGTCTTCCAAATTCAAACACCAAAATTCAAAATATCTTTATTGTGGGCAAGGTGTGCATGAAGAATTTTACCGCCATTAGTGAGCCGGTATTCTAAGGAGGAATAGGCATGGGTGTACTGAAAGGAAGTCACAAGTTATGTGTAGCTAAGGAAATACGAAATAAAACAACTGATTATGATGTAATCTACAATGTAATACTTACCTATGTTCAACTTTTACAACATAATAAGAACACATTATTTACTATAGGTACATTAAAAACAAATGATAACTACTTTGAAACAGCTGGTTATGAATATTTATTGCCACCTATAGTGTGCATATGCTCTGTTCGCTTCACACAATCGATGCAAGTCCTGTTTTCTTTTAACAACTTTCCCAGTATTGTTGGCAGCATCAAGGAGTTCCCATGCAAATTGTTTTGGGAAATGGACTGTTCTTTCCTTTTCGTATGTGGCTTCTAAAAGCCATTTAATTGCTAGGAACAAAGACCTCTTCTCAGTAATGGGGCCTGGAACCTGCAAAGCAATTTACCTATAGCTGGTGAGTTTGTCCTTGTATTTCATATCACAATGTAAGAAGACCACACTTGATAGTGGGTGAAACAATGCTGAGTATAAGGAGAAATCATGAGACAATAACAAAATAAGTGTAGTGCAATCCTGCCATCACAATTTTCTTAAAACTGTGTAATAAAGATAACATTATGATATTTCGCTTAGCCCAGCAGTGGGACAATGTAAATTAACAAAAAAAAATATGACTAGTAAAGCAACTGCAACACGGTCGCCAACCGCGTCCCGACAGAGGTGTCTTTGGTGGTTGACAACCGTGGTGTAGATGGTGGTTTACGACAAAATTTCGATTGACCTTCCAACAACTAGTGACCAAGGTTGGATCGGCGGCCGACCGTGTAGACAGCGGTAGCCAACCGCGAGTACGGTAGTCGCTCGCTGTCAATCGTCGCACGAGGCACACTTATTACACGCGAAATTTTTAAAAGTTTACTTAATGTATTAAAAAGTGCAAAATGGCAGAAGAAAAAGAAATTGTTACCGAGTTGATTCAGATGTACAGGGACCTACCCTGACTGTGGGATCTCAGCTGCAAACAGTACAAAGGCAACAATTAAAAGAGCCCAGTTTGGTAGGTTTTGGTTTGTAGGTGGAACACAATTGATCCAAATACCAACACTTTTGATTGTTGTCTTTGCACTATTTGCAACTAAAATCCCACAGACAGGGTAGGTCTCCGTACAGCTCGATCAAGTCAGTAACAATATCTTTTTCTTTCGCCATTTTGCACTTTTTAATACATAGGTAAACACGTAAAACTTGCGCGCGTAACACATGTGCCTGGCGCGACGATTGACAGCGAGCGACTGATGTACTGGCGGTTGGCAACCGTCTAAACGGTCGGCCGCCGACCCAACCTCTGCTATTCGCACTTAGTTGCTAGCGCAGCTCTTTAAAACAAGGTTGTTGGAAGGTCAAACAATATTTGTTCATAAATCACCATCTAAACTGTTGTAAACCACCAAGGTCACCTCTGTCGGGACACGGTTGGCGACCATGTAGCAATCGCTTTATAGACAATTTTAGGTAATACAGCTGGTATCCGCAACTCCACGTCAATGCGCGTATTTTGCATATGCATATATAGACAATGTTTACCTACCTGATATGTAATACCTCCTCTCTTGATAGGTTGAAGTTGAAGAAGTGGCTTGGAGTTCTCAATAGCTTTGTGCAGGATTTTCTTTGGGTCTAGTTCTATTGTAGCCTTCGCCTCAGGTGTTGATGCCAAGTGGTAGCGTTCAATCTGTGATCTCTTGATATTTTCAAATGATTTCTCAACAAGACTGCGAGCCAACTGTTTTTTTCCCATTTCCATGACATGATTGATAAGTTTGCTGAAATAGAGAGATGATAACTATTAGTAAGTATTGTTATTACAATAAAGGCTTTGCCAAAACATATCTTAAAATTTATAAAAAGTATTACAAATACTTACTTTACCAATGGGTCATGGTAAACAGAGCTGGTTTCGTATACAGCTGGAGGTCTCACAGGTAAGGCAGCTATCTTACTCAACTCTGAACTCTCTATAAGTTTTGCTTGATCTTCTTTCCTAAAGACTGGATTTTGAAAAAAGTCTGGGAAAGTGGTGGGTCTTGAATATTCTCTGGATTGTAGTAGCCCTGAAATTCTACATTACAAACATGGATATGTATGAGTTGCCAAGTAGGTATTCACTATATGACAGGACTCATTTCATTTCATTGTGGATAAGTAGCTACAGGTTAATCATTCAAAGTGTGATTACCTACTGTACAGACTGAATTGATTTGGTACTCCTAAGAATAAATTATTATTATAAACCCAGGGCAAAGGCGGTAGGCCTTTGCCCTGTGTTTATAATAATAATTAATTCGGGAGGCCTTTGCCGTCCTTCCACTTTTGCCGGTCTAACGCAATTCGGTCTAAGGACATCCTTTAAAAATTATCATCTCATCTGCAGGATTAGAACCAAAATATACCTACGTAATCAGAACAACCAATTAATTGTGCCTTTTGTACATTGAAATTGGTAGAACTATCAAAGACTGACTAAATCAATTACTTTTATAGTTGAGCAATAAACGTAATCGATTTATCTTTCTGGACTACCAGTCCAGAAATCTATATCACTTGAGCAGTAATGGATTACAGAGTTGTGTTATGTGATAAATAATTTACTTACCTAGGAAGCAAACAAGATGGGTACCACGGCATACATTTATTTAAAATCCGGATGTTATTAGCCATGTTTCTTATTATATTTAGTCTAAAAATACAAAAATACAGTCGCATTCGAAATCATAACCCTACTTTTTGTTTTTAAGATGAAGTTTCTATTTGACTTGACACTTTGACACTGACTGACAAGTGACAGCTGTCTGTCAATCAGGGCTGGCACCATAGCCAATTAGCCACCACTGAATACTACTTAATCTGTGCACCACTGTTAGTTTTCTGATCGACCGAGCTGGTGCTAGAGTGAAATTAGAGAAAGGATTTTTTTTTATTATATTGCAAGTTTTATCGAAATCGTTAGAGCCGTTTTCGAGAACGTGATTACAAATATATGTAGGTACAGTGCGTTTCAACTAAGAATAGGAATGACCTTGCGTCATATTGTGAAGATTTAGCAAAATAGCATCTCGTTTACACATTTGCAAAGTCAGTGACATATTTTAACAAAAACAATTTCCACAGAACTAAAATGGATAAGGATAACACTACAAAACTTTGCAAGCCTTAGATTTCTAGCTTCAGTTGACAGTTAGAGGTCATTGACTTTCCTATTCTTAGTTGAAACGCATTGTATAAACATACAGGGATGTTACGGAGCTTCGACTCCGGTTCCGTTAAGTCGGAACTTCCGATTATTATTACACCTTCGGTTCCAACTTCGGCTCCGGAGGTTTTTTTCATTGTTTGTGTTTTATTTTATAATTGAAATTGAAATGAAAAAAAATTGACTAAATAATGTTTTATTTGTCCTTAAATAAAAATTCTCTCTCATGCCACCACTTGACGACACGGTTGGCGCAGTGGTTGAGCGATTGACTGCTGCGCAGCATGTCGCGGGTTCGATTCCCGCACGGGGCAAATATTTGTTCGACCTACAAGTATTTGTTCCGAGTCTGGGTGTTTTTCTATCTATAATATGTATGTATTTACAAAAAAAAAGTATATAAGTAGTTTATCAGCCGTCTCGTTACCATAACACAAGCATTAGGTTGCTTAGCTTGGGACTAGATGGCGTCGTGTGAAATGCCCAAGGATATTTATTTTATATTTTATTTATTTACTTCCTGCCTCCGACTCCGATTCAGACTCCGATAAAGCAAATTTAAAAATTCCGACTCCGCCTTCGGCTCCGTTATAACTACCTCCGTCCGTTACATCCCTGAAACACATAGTGAAGTAAAAGCACTGACCTCTATGTACAATAGAGGTCAGTGAGTAAAAGGCTTGTTTACGTACTAGACTAGTAGCGCCACCTAGTAACGTTTGAGATACCTTAGTCTTAGGTCCGTATTACAGAAGGAAACTCAAGCACTGATCTTTGTTTAAATTTAGTTTAGAACTAGTTTCAACCAATCAAATGGCTTGAATCTAGTTTTAAGTAATGCTGCTTGAGTATTGAGTGACGTTCTGTAATACGGACAAGACCTTAGTCGAATAATCAAATCGTTATCGTTAAGCATTAAATGCTGTAAGTTATCAGCTGTCTCAGTCAGTAGTTTAGTTCGAGTCGGGGTTGTCTATTCAATGATCTGTCGCGTATGGCGATTGACATGACAGATGCCAAGGCAAGGTGACGGTGAGACTCACAGAGTTGCTTGTTCTCCAAAAGTCTGGATACCCCAAAGAAGTTCGTGAACCCATCGTCAACCTCATACGCCAATTTCATGTCGGCATGAAAGCGCAGGTTCGACATGAAAACGAACTTTCTAAGGAGATCCAGATTACAAGTGGAGTAAAACAAGGTTTCGTCATGGCGCCCACACTCTTTGCCATTTACTTCGCAGTTGTTATGAGAGACGCCCTGCAGTGATATTTCTAGGTTTAGAGCCAAATCTTAATTTCAAAAGACTTCCATTCTGAAGATTCTTTACGCTGACGATGTGTGCCTCATGTCCGACAGCATGGCGCATCTCCAAAGCTATGTCGATGCACTACATTAATCCTGTGTCAACGATTTGGATTAGTTATCAGTGCTTCCAAGACGCAAGTCCTCAAACAACCACCCCGAGGCTGCGAAGCTGATAAAGCCACACTTAATCTAGATGGGAAATCACTAGAGGAAGTCTCGCAGTTTAAATATCTTGGAAGCAACATACGGCATGATAACACCTGGCATCGGAGATACCATCGCGCATTGCAAATGCCGCTGCGACCTTTGGACGGCTTAATGATCGTGTCTGGAAATCCCATGACCTGAAGCTAGAAAAAAAAATGAGTGTTTACAAGGCATTAATCTTACCTGATCTTCTATATAGCGCAGAACATGGCGCCTATACAAACCAGACATTAGGAAACATTTCATCTAAGGTGTCTCAGATCGATCTTGAACATTAAGTAGCAAGACCATATTCCTAATACAGAGGTTTTGCACCGTTCTAGCATAAATGGCGTGGAAGCCCTACTCATGCAGCGTCAACTCAGGTGGTGTGGACACGTCCTTCGTATGAAGGACCACCGTCTACCCAAAATGGTCTTTTACTCTGAGATGGCAGAAGGTAAACGGAAGCATGGCGGTCAACATCTCCGCTATAAGGATGTGCTCAAAAGGCATCATAACGCGCTTAAGGCGCTATTGATCCTAGAGGTTGGGAGAGGCTCGCTTTACACGTGTCGTCTTGGCGCTCTACTATTCACAAAAATATAAAATCTTTCGAAGAAAAGCGACACGAAGCTATTATTGAGAAGCGCCAAATACGCAAAGAGAGACCTAAGCCCTCCTACACGTATACATAACACTGCAGGCCAACTTTACTGTTCTAGTTGTGACCGGGTGTTTAAAACTAAATTCGGTCTAGCGAGCCATCGTGTCTAAACACACTATGCCGAAGTTACGCGACCGATGTTCGGCATGATTACGCCTGCAATGCTATTTGAATTACTGACTACACACTATGCCGAAATTACGTTGCGTTCTAGCGTACAGCAGAACTTCGGTCGGGCGTAAGTTCGGCGGCAATGTATTCTGTAGAGCACACATTATACGCGACCGAAGTTCGGTTCGATTGCCGAAGAAGATCCGGTGCGGGGAGCAGCGGGAGGCAGGCCCCGCGTGTGCGACCCACACGGTGCTATAGCTTAAGCTGGGCACTCACGGTCAGTTCATTTGGATGAAACAAATGGATGAACCACCATTTGGAAGGGTCGCCGTTATCGAAATCGATAAGGAGGACTATACATTATATCGACTGTTTCCTCTACAAAGGTCGTAAAGACCATTTTGGGCCAAATTCACTTTTTAATGCAGTCTTTTAGCTATCAGTCAACTAAGTAAAACTGCATCAAAAAGTGAATTTGGCCCAAAATGGTCTTTACGCCCTTTGTAGCGGAAACAGTCTATATAATAAAAGGGGCCGTACTATGACGTGAAAAACAACATCATCATGGATCCATCATGGATCCGTTGAGGAGAAAGGATGGTGCTATAGGTCGAATAAAGCTCCGTCTCTCTCTCATACTGGAACCGTTCAACTTCTGCCCTACTATAAGAGCTCATAGTAAGCCCCCTGGAGTGTGTTAGGCTCTAGACACAGACAGACGGACCGCATTTCAACTGCATTCCAACCCGCAAATTGCAGTTCGGATGCAGTTTGAATGCAGTTGACACGACTGCAATAAAACTGCACGGTTGGGTTGGACATCCGAACTGCAATTTCCGGTTGGAATGCAGTTGAAATGCGGTCCATCAGCCTTAGCGACACGAATGACATTCAGAGCTCGACCGGGCCGGGTGTGGGCACTGATTCTGTTCTGTTCTGTGGCTGACCGAACCCGACGCCCTGGATAGGAAGGTCCTTACGCTGCTGACTGCATAGAATGCATCACCCACGGTGATTGGTAATGAGACTATATATCCCAGGAAAGTGTGGAGGTCGAGGCTTTTTAAATGCTAAGACCCTCCACAATCGCGAGATATGCAGTCTCAGGGAATGTATCCTAGAAGCCGACGCACAGTGTGGGAATCTCGCAATCTTGGGGGATTTAATTCCAAATTGAATTATATAAAAAATAATATTGATTGGTATTCAAATAAATAAAAATACTAAAATACCTAGTGATAGAAAATAAAGTTGTATTTAAATTTTTTTAATACTTACTTACTTACATGTGAATAAATTTTGTTATTTTAGTCACTAATTCCACTTTTTACAATTACCTATTATAAAAGCAGAAATATCATCAATTCGCTCCTTTTTCGCATTTGAGGTCCAAATAGCAAAAAATTGTTTTTTTGTGATTTCGGCGGTCATTCTGAAAACCGAAAAAAATTGTATGATGGTCGCTCAAAATCGCAAGTTTTATCAATTGTTTTCAAAAGTTATGACTTAGAGATCGGATAATCGGATGCATATTAACCTAAAGTTGAGGTGTTAGCTAAGTATGGAGTGGGCTTTTGGATCAAAAAATCCCAGAATTCCGGTATCGGCCAATTTTGACTTCTGATTATAGAATCGAATGTATAATTTACTTAAGTCCAGATGTTAGTTAATATGGATTGCACTTAAAAAAAAAAAAATCCGGGATTCCGGAACGAAAATTTTTAAGTTCTGATTTTGGAATCGAATGTTTTAGTTAGGTACTTGCGTTCAGGTGTTGGCTAAATGGATTGTACTTTTGTTTAAAAATTCCCGGGATTCTGGGATTCACAAAGAACATCGGTCATATTTCTATAGAAGCTGGACCTGAGTTTTATTTTCAGTGTACAGAAGCAAATTATAGTGAGATTTGATTGTTTTATGTAGTAAACACCATCCCTTTCGAAAATAATATCTAAATAGCCAAGATATTTCAATAATGCAAAAAATACTTTTGAGGTTATCGGTGTCCGGAAATCAAAAGCACAGAATAATCGTCACAAGCGGTACCTAGTTATCAGTCTGTAAAACAATGCCAAGGTCAAACAACAGAAGGAAATCCAAAACAGTACAGTACTTATCACAATATTCACACTAACAACAACAACACAACAACAATGCGAGATCGCCGGGTGCAAAGACTACACACTACAGTATATTAGTGTCAAATTGACAACCGTTGTAATTGACAGTATTGACACTGTCAAATCCATGGCGCGCGTCGATGACATATTATGACGTTCCGTTGTACACAATTGAACAAAATGCTGATACTTACTATGAACCCACATAATTATTTTTATGACAAGAATCCAATACATAATAAAAACAGCACTAGTTGGTTTGATACACAAGTATATAGAATTGAATTACATCTAATAACGTGAATCTTTGAGTACTAAATCATTTCTTAAGCAAAATGAATCGTCAAAGGTGCGTTCTGAACATGTTATTCTAAATAATTTGCAAATTATGCTATTTAAAAAAAATGTGTTTGTGCTTTTTTTTCTGGCGACTTAAATATCTATTTCTTATGTTTTTTAAGACCTTAAAAAATACTAGATTTTTACATATATATGGCATATCTGTACACCACCGCCTCGTAGTCAGGTACGATTTGACCGTCCTTCTTTATAGTTCTGATTATAGAATCGAATGTATATTTACTTACGTTTAGGTTTTGCCTATTAAGGAATGCACTTTTGTGTCGATCGTCAAAATGTCGCGATTCCGGAATTGATAAATTAAGTATTTTTTGAAAGGGTAACTTTTTTATCACTAAATTTTCATAGGGTGTTCTACTCATGAGCAACTTTCACTATGGGATCAACCCGTAAATCACGAAACATAAGTCAGCTGTTTCATACATTTTGGTCGAGTAGGTATTGAACTTTTGTTTCAAACATCGTAATTTTTTTTGTGATTTCAGAGTTGGTCCCATAGTGAAAGCTGCTGAAAATGTAAATCCAAGATGGCGGCTTCAAATATTTTCAAATTTTTCGTCATGGGTACTATTCATGGTTTTCGAGGCTGTTACAGCTGATAGTGACATTAAAATATAAATCCAAAATGGCGGCTGCGAAAATTTTCTAATTTTTCGTCATGGGTGTCGTTTTATTGGTTTTCGAGGGTTTTAAAGCCGATAGTGACACTAAAATGTAAATCCAAGACGGCGGATGAGAATATTTTTTAATTTTTCGTCATGGGTGTCGTTTTCATGGTTTTCGGGGGTGTCGTTTTCATGTTCGCAGCCGCCATCTTGGATTTACATTTTATAGTTACTACCAGCTTTAACACCCCCCGAAAACCATGAAAACGAAACCCATGACAAAAAAATTAAAAATATTCGCATCCGCCATCTTGGATTTACATTTTAACGCCACTATCGGCTTTTGAACTCTCAAAAACTATGAAAACGACACCCATGACGAAAAGCTAGAAAATTTAGCAGCCGCCACCTTGGATTTACATTTTAACGCCACTATCGGTTTTACAACCCTCGAAAACCATGATAACGTCACCCATGATAAAAAAAATTAAAATGTTGGCAGCCGCCATCTTGGATTTACATTTTAACATCACTATCGGCTTTAACACCCTCGAAAAGCATGAAAACGACACCCATGACGAAAGATTTGAAAATTTTGCAGCCGCCATTTTGGATTTACATTTTAACATCACTATCGGCTTTAACACCCTCGAAAACCATGAAAACGACACCCATGACGAAAAATTTGAAAATGTTCGCAGCCGCCATCTTGGATTTACATTTTAACATCACTATCGGCTTTAAAACCCTCGAAGACCATGTAAACGACACCCATGACGATAAAGAAGACGGATCACAATCCATACAAAATTACCCCACGTCCTATAACAAAGTGACGTATCTCAAAAAAAAGATAAAAATGTATAAAAAAATATGGCATACTCCCTAACTTCATTTTTTTACACCTTCATATGGAAAAATTGCTTTAAAAATAGTTCAGGCGCTGTTATGAAAAATTCGTTTGTATGAGTATTTATGGACCGATTTTAAAAAATCTTTTTTGTTTGAAATGGTACCCCCAAGGTAGCCCCACGGCCATAAAGTCAGGTCTCCGGTCTCCAGGATCTCGGAGAAATGAAAGTTAAATCTCAAAAATAAGCTCATTTTTGTACTTTACATTATTAGTTTTTCACTCTCTTGTTGTTTCTTTTGACTCATTGCATTATGATGATACAGAAACGTCAGTGGTAATGCGAGGGAGTGGTCGACAGGTTGTTTCACTTACATTAACACAAATGAGAGAGACGAATAACGATAGCGACGCGACGCAGCAAGCGAAGCTAAGGAAATGCAAGTTAATAATGTTGTTTCACTCGTTCTAATGCGAGTGACTGAGATGCATAGTGACTCCAAGGACATGAAAGGAACAATTTGAATGGCGCTGTCAGTCCATCCTGCGCTTGCGTTAAGTGTGCTACTTCTTTGCGTTTTCTTTTCTGTGAATCTTGAGATTTTGCTAACTCTTACCGGACCTGAATTGCCTAGTGATTTGGTTTCTGTTGTTTGAATGGAAGATAAGAAAAGCAAGATCCTGTCTAAAGACAGATTTCGTGCCGCTGCACATGGGATTCAACCACATAACCCGGGATGAAGTTGTGAGATGAAATAGGTTACTACCTCAACACATATTTGGTAGCGAAGAAGATCCTAAAGCGATCGTTATTCTTGACGGCACTTACCTTTTTGTGGAAAAAAGTAGTAACTTTTTGTTTCAACACCAGAGTTAGTCTCCATAAGTACCATAACTTAGTTAAGCCGTTTATGATAGTGTGCACAGACGGTCATATAATTGAGATATCCGGACCGTACGCAGCTACCACTACAGATGCAGACATACTGAGGCAGCTTTTAACTAATGACAATGTTTGGCAAGATTTTTTTCAAGAAAATTACGTTTTGGTGCTAGATAGAGGCTTCCGTGACGATGTCCCAGTTGCAAAAGAATCCGGTTTTCAACTGCATGTGCCTCCATCAACTGTTCGAGGTGAAAGACAGTTAAGCACAGAAGCTTCCAACAAATCAAGCTCGTCACTATATGCCGATGGGTCGTAGAAGCTTCAATGGCCGCCTTAAAAGGGGTTTTAAAATGTTTCAGCACTGCACATTTAATCGCGACTTGCCACACATTTTTGACGATTTTAAAATAGCTGGTGCAATAATAAACTGCTTCCAACAACCATTTGATGATAGTCAATACACGGAAGAGTTCATTGAAACTATTAACCGCAACGTGCATAAACCAAATCTGTTAGCAGATTTTGTAAAACAGAATAACCTGAATCAAAGAAGAGTGGCTTTCATAAGACTAAATGCAAACAGCGAAGAAGTAAGCGACTTCCCAAGTTTAACGCATGAAGATTTGATCATGCTATCCATTGGTACGTACCACCCCAGAATCGCACGCTCTTATTGCAGCGAACATATAAACGAAACAGGTGTATATGATATTGACATATATAGGTACAGACATCCAAAAGAATTAATATTAATGTTAATGATTTACAAAATAACGTTCTGTTGAGATGCAGGATTCAATCGCGGCATATCCGAAGAAAGGAGTACCACACGTATGTGCTTTATACTCGTAATAGACGAAATGAAGGAAGGAATGCCGTGGTTTAATACTGTTATTCTTGTATACATGGGCGCAGGACATTGGGGGTATGCGCCCATGTTATGAGTGTAATATTTTATTTGAGCTGGATGCGGAACCAGCCCGAAGAAATGAACCACCCGGCAGGTTTTTTGAACCATGTTTTAAGGGATTTAGAAAATTAATAAATGAATGTTGAGAAAATGACGTGACGAACTGTGAGTTATGTTCACCATTTATTGCACATGTCCTGTCCGAATTCGTTGTAACGTGTGTATAATAGATAGAAGAACAATAGAGAAATGTTTTTTTTTCTTTGTATCCTTAAATTCCCCGTCCAGTCATTTTTAAACTAAATCACCAAAAGCGCCTTTTTTAATTACACATAAAGAAACAATTTCAGTATTATTATATAGTATTCAAAGTAATATTTGAATTCTGTATAACAATGTAGTATAGTATTAGTATAGTATTCAAACATTCAAGCTCAAGCTTATATTCTCACGTTTTCATAATCAGATGACTATGGAGATAATCCTTAGTTGATCGTTGATTGAACAAAATAAATGTAATATATTAAAAACTACCTTAATAGAAAAAAAATTAGCTTATTTTTGAGTTATTCTCACGTTTTCATAACCAGATGAATAAAGGAGATAATCGTCAGTTGATCGTTGATTGAACAAAATATATGTTACTAAAAACTACATTAATTGAAAAAAATGAGCTTATTTTTGAGATTTTACTTTCATTCCTCCAGGATCCTGGAGACCGGAGACCTGACTTTATGGCAGTGGAACTACCTTAGGGGTACCCTTTCAAACAAAAAAAGAATTTTTAAAATTGGTCTATAAATACTCATACGAACGAATTTTTCATAACAGCGCCTGAACTATTTTCATAGCAATTTTTTCATATGAAGGTGTAAAAAAAATGAACTTAGGAAGTATGCCATATTTTTTTATAAATTTTCATCTTTTTTTTGAGATATGTCACTTAGTTATAGGACGTGGGGCAATTTTGATCCATCTTCTTTGAAAATGTTTGCAGCCGCCATCTTGTATTTACATTTTAACATCACTATCGGCTTTAAAACCCTCGAAAACCATGAAAACGACACCCATGACGAAAAATTTGAAAATGTTCGCAGCCGCCATCTTGGATTTACATTTTCACGTCACTATCGGCTTTAACATTCTCGAAACCCATGAAACCAAGCCCACCGATATAGTGACGGTACCTTCCTGGGAGAACCATTTTAATTCGGCAATTTTGTATTTCTCGCGGGGATCACGTGTAACAAACGGAATATTTATGTGATCCCAATTTCCCGGTATTTCCAAATAAATAAAACCACGTTATTTATGAAGTTGTTTCCATACCATGTATCCGATTAGTTGTACATTCCCACATTTTCTGGAATCCCGGGATTTATAGTAAGAAAAAAAATGCTAAGAAGCCGCTTCCATACTTTGTTAGCGAAATATTAACTTTAGGTTAATATGCATCCGATTATCCGATCTCTACAATAATAGGAGCGTTTTTCCTGAAATAAAACGCATATTAAATTACTTACCTAAATTCGAAGCTTAATTATTTGAGATAGCAACACTGTGGTCCCGCTTATTTCCCTACTCTTTCTACCCTATATATCCCTCTCTTTCGCACATCCCCCACCTTTTACCTTTCTTTCACCACCTGGGGGGGCTCGTCGCTAACAGCGTTCGAGTCTCTTGCTCATTGCGTTGAAAATCAACAGGCAGAAACTTACTTAAGCTTCGAATTTAGGTAAGTAATTTAATATGCGTTTTATTTCAGGAAAAACGCTCCTATTAAATAACTTGACCGTAAATTCGAAGCTTAATTATTTGAGACGTGTTTGTTATCGCCTGGTGGTGAAGAACGCCAATGTGAGGATGATCAAAATGCATAGATACAGTTCAGTGTATACCTATGGAATACAAGACATGAAATGTGTAGGTATATCAAATCTAAAGAGGTGAGGGGAGTTAATTTACACATCATTAAAATTAAAATTCATTTTGGCAAATAATAATAATTTTTATCTAATAATCGAACAAAAATATGATTCACAATATTTATTATCAATTAAATAAAGTCATTTACAGAGTAACGGCCTCTCTCTCTAAAAATAACTTACAATTCAAGGTTTACAATATTACCCGTATAATTAAATCTCTATACTTAAAGTAAGTACACTTACTAATTACAATTGAAATTATTCACTGCAATCAATTAACAGGATCAAATAAAATAATAACAGTACCCGAATTAGAGACAATTGGCATAACCTGGCGATTGTAATGTTTCTTAAAAGTATGTTCAGCTCTCCAGTTACCTCTAGCTAAAATGTTTTCGATTGGGAAATTTTCGGACCAATTTTTGGATGCAACCGCGGACCTAAAACTACCGCGGGTCGCTATTATATTAGCTTCTAATAAAAGAGATCTAATCCAGCTCGCGAGGCTGGTCTTGCTTGACCTATTGCATAAAGCCAAACTTCGTCTGTCCTTGAGAATATGAATAGTTTGTTTTATCCAATATACAGGGTCAAGATTTCTGTTATCTGGGTTTTTTGTTAATTTCCAGCCCGATTGCCTATAAGTTGCCGAGTCGGTCTTGGATCCAAAAACTGGCCAAAAGACTATATTATCAGTAGACATAATCAAATGTTCTGAATCAACACTGAGTAGAGTCAGGTCGTGTATTCGTCCACCAGAACAAAGAAGTAATAAAGCAGCTGTATGTCTGAATGTAGCAAAAATATTGTTTGAATCAATTGAACTATTTTTTAAATAAGTGACAAGATTGTCTGCTTGCTACCGGTTGTTTGAGAGCAATCGACTTAAGAACATGCTTAAAGTATGAGAACTTAAAAGATTAACTGAATCCGCATTACATAGAGTAGAAACTACTGACTTATACAAAAGGATAGTTTTGAACGAAAGTTTGTCAATTAAAAATAAATCTGCCAAAATCCGTGCTACTACTGAGCCTTCTGGATTAACGGGGTTAATTCTATGCTCTTCCGCACATCGTAACCAAGCAACTTTGTAGGTCTTACGAGTTGAGTTCCGCCAGGATGTTTGTAATAAATTGATTTGATCAGAATTCCAGTCTAATAGATTTTAATCCCACCCCCACATTTCCATTAGAGTTATATCTTGGACTTTGGGAAGTGAGTGGAAGGCCCGTTGACGTGTCCACTAGGGAATGACTGAGGTTCCGTATGGTGAACGGAGCTGCTACTGCTCGTGCTTTCAGTTCTCCCCTCCAGAACACTCGATCCCACCGAGGAACTAATAAGAGGAAAATTCCGGAGGCTCGATTGAGATGAGCTAGTACTCTTGGCACGAGGCAAGATGGTGGGAATGTCCACGCTAATCGGTAATTCCAGTCCCTCGAAAACGCGTCGTGATGAATTGCTTGTTTGTCGTTCATATCTAACGATACATAGTTGGCAACGGCATGTGCTGTTTCTGATGCAAAAAGTTCTATCACATAGGGCAATGTTCGTCCAGAATTTTGAATACCTCTTTTGTTGTGTTCATCAGAGGTTTTGATATCGTCCCCCCCTCATTGGGCAGGTAAGCAACTACTGTTTGGTTGTCGGACTGAAATAAGACTGTAGAGCATTGTAGGAGCTGCCAATGGCCTTGTGACTTTTAAGATGGCTAGCATTTCTTTTTGGTTGCAATGCAACAGAGCTTCCTGCTCGTTCCACGATCCTGAAAGAGGTCGATTGTCCAACTGAGCGCCCGACGCTAGATCGGACGCGTCTGTTGTTAGGAAATGACTTATGTGACTGGTGCAATGTGAATCGGCGACGAGGTCTGGTAATTTTGTGGCCACCACTTCAGATTTATCTGTGCTTCTGCTGGAACAGTATGTAGCTCCTTTGACGATTTTGGAATTGAATTTAGGAACTCCAGCCAACTCCGATAATTTAGTCTGACTTTTGGGACTGTAAAACTGGCACAATTTAGCAGACCTTCGACTACCTTTGTCCTTCAGAATTCGTGACATCTTGGTTAAAATACTGTAATATTTTTCTAATGGAAAACGTTTTTGATTGAGCCAAGGATCCCAATGGATACCTAGATATACTAGGTTCGTTTGAGGAGTAAGCTCGGACTTTGGAAAGTTTACTTGCCAACCTAGGTACTGTAGTCTTTTTATTACCAACTGAACTTGCGATCTGAGGATGTCCATATTCTGATGGGCAATTAAAAAATAAATACACAACGACGCGAATGCCTTCTTGTTCTCGCAAGGTCTGAGCTATCCAATTGGTCAAAGATGCAAAAACCTTTGGAGCCGAGCTCAGTCCAAACGGTAGGCATGTCATTTGGAGTAATTCTCCGTCGTAAATAAGTCGGAGAAAACGTCTTTGGGACTTGGTAATTGCCAAATGAAAGTATGCCTGGGAAAGGCCTATTTTGCAAAGCCAATCCCGAGGTTGGAGAAAATCCGGTATCCGAAAGATGTTTATAAGTTTGAATCGATCTGTGAGAACAAACTTGTTTAGGGATTTTAGTTGAAAATTGTCCGAAAGGAACCTTCGCTTTTCGGAACCAAGAAAACTGTTGATAGAAAGCTTGGGGATCAATCTGCAATCTCGAGAACACTGCGTTTTCATTTGATTTAAGAGTACCGTCATTTCTATCTAAATGAGAATAGCGAAAGTACTCTTTTTCAAGTTTGGTACAATTAGCTGAGGCCTTTGAAGAAATGGTATTCGATAATCTTTTATTATTTTGATAAGGACTTTTGGAGCTCCCAAGTTCTCCTAATGATGGACAAACTGGGATAACTGACCAGCTTTGAACTCGATGCTCCTGAGACTCGAGTCAATACCTTCGGTTTTTAATATTGACATTTTTTGAGGCACCGGTGGATGCGCTCTGATTTGTTGTATTTTTGAAATGGCTATGGACAGACCGGTTTTGGTGTCCAGCTCGTGATCGAAAGGAACCTCTGGTATTGGATGTCTCCCGTCGACCCGAGTTGTTGTTGCCTAGATATCCCTGAGGATATTGAGAATTGCTACCTCTCGGAGGAGCATTGTGTCTTGGATGTTCAGCTTGCGCATGACAGCATCCGGGTACATTAGCCTGTGGAGGCCCATTGTAATAGACCACTCCCTTCGGAAAGTGGTTGTTAGGTATAGATCCGCTAGGGCCTGCTTGAGAGGCAAGGCTAGCGTTGTTTGATTTAGGTGGAAAAAATGCTTTCTTAACACCACCGATTTTCTCGAGAGCAGCCGTGAAGGAGTCGGCATTAAAAAGATGCTGGCATGAAGGCGGAACTTTACGTAAAGTCGTTTTTATAAGAGGGTCTCGAATGAATTTCGTTATGCCGTCACGTCTCATCTGAATTATCTCGGCTCTGTGTCCGCATAATAATTGCAACAAATCGGATGACACTTTATGTACATCACCATTTAAAAATAACTCTATAATCTTTTCTTGTAAATTTTCAAAGTTCAAGTCTTGTTGATCTTTTGCCCACGTTAAGAAACTTTTGATAGTTTCTTGGAGAGCTTCTCTAAATTTCAATAAACAGAAGGTTTGAGCAGCATAAGCCCTATCCACTTGAGCCAATTGTCGTGATGCCTCATAGGCTTTAATTTCGTCGTTAATTTCTAACTCTACGAAACCTGGAGAATGATTATATATTTTTTGTGTATCGGCATAACGAACATCACACCAGTGGCTATTATCAAAATGTTGAATACTGTTTAAAGTAGTTAAAAAGTCATTAGGGGCTACCGGAACTGACGGATCCTTTAATTTAGTCTGAATAGCAAACTCAAAAGAAGGTTCTTTTGCGGCTTCCCTAGAACTACCCACACTTTCATTATTATCAGAAAATAATTCGCGGCTTTCGTTCAAGTCTATACACGATTCGTTACAAAAATTGACAGGAACGGTAGGATTACATGTATTATTATGTGCAAGTAAATCACGAAGCTCGCCTAATTCCTTCGATAATTGATCGTACCTACTGCTCGTACGTTGAGAACGTTTGGATTTTCTATGACGGTGGCGCCTTGCACTTCTTCGTTTGCGGTTCGCCGAGTTACTTGTACTACTAGAGCTCGATGAGGTACTAGAACTACTTGATGAACTGCTAGTCGATCTGTGGCGAGACGTTCTCGAAGCCACTGACGCTTTACCAGGATTGATTTTAGAAGGCACACCCTGGTTATCCATCCTAGTACCAAATAAATCGAAAGAAATCCGCTATAGAAATAATTCACGCAATCATAGAATTTTTTGGGAAGTATAAAAATATGAGGGTAGACACAAAATAAAAACTTATAATAAAATCATACAAAAGACAAATCAGCAATGTTCGCCGACCTTTTGCTAGATTATATTATAATGTAGAAACGAACAGTATAACTGTTACGAAAAAATAATTGAATAAACACTCACATGTATGATGTTTACTGCTTTCCTGATACTTATTTAAAAACTCAAATAAAAATTGGGTTTGCAAAAATAGTAATGCACTTAGATTAATACTTAGATTATATTGTTTAGGGAAATATGTATTAGGGTTCGTGATCGAAACCTTATGCAGCGGGAAACAGAACGCCAATGAGCAAGAGACTCGAACGCTGTTAGCGACGAGCCCCCCCAGGTGGTGAAAGAAAGGTAAAAGGTGGGGGATGTGCGAAAGAGAGGGATATATAGGGTAGAAAGAGTAGGGAAATAAGCGGGACCACAGTGTTGCTATCTCAAATAATTAAGCTTCGAATTTACGGTCAAGTTATTTAATGCTGGGTTTCCCATACAAACTTTCATCGCCTATGTCACCCCCCGTAGGATTATTTTTGAGGCAAAAAGTAGCCTTCACCAGGATGCCATGTCAGCCTTGCCAAATTTTCGATCCGATCCGATTATCCGATTTCTAGTTATGACTCTAAACTATAAATTAAAATAATAAAAACACCGGGATATTCAGGTAATTTTTTAAAATCACCTTTTGTTTAGCAAATCATCTCTAAAAAATGCTTAATTTAACTGTACTTTCAAATGATGTTATTAGATCAATAAAATAAAAATAAAAAATAAATAATAATAATTGTTATTAGATCAATGTTTAACTATCACATATAAAATACACTCTAACTACTAACTAACTAACCAATAAACAAGACCAAGAAGATGTTAATTTGATCAGTAATCTCAAGTGAAGATGACACTTTATGATTACCTGATGTAGGTAGACTTTTTGGCGTGTGTATCCTGGGCGCTTACGATGAGCTCTTATAGCAGGGCAAAAGTTAAACGTTTCCAGTGAGACACAGACGGTCCTATAGGTCTTATATAGCTCCGTCTCTGTCTCTCTCTCACTGGAAACATTCAACTAGAGAGCATTATTTGAGTCGTGGAATCGGGACGTCCCGCCTAACGCGGGACTGTTGCAACCCTTCACAGTCACCAGTCCACAATTGTTCATACACCTGCAATCTGAATCAATATTATAAAAAAAATGTAATGTTGGTTAATTTTCTCTGTGTAGATTTATTAACGATAACATAAATACTATTAAACCACTTAAGATTAGTAGGTATTTAGAATATTATCATTAAAAAAATCAAAACCAAAACTACGAAAATTACAAAGGTAAAGCAAAGGTAAGGTAAGGTATGGCACATTTCCCATTGACAGCGATGTGGACGAATTTTTTGATGCCCTATGAGCTCTTCCCCTTTTTATTTTCTATTAAATACTTGTACATAATATGTAAATAATATATTAGTGTTGGTTTATAATAATAATGTAATTCCATATTGGTTATTTGAATAAACATATCACTTATGTAAAGCAATTCAAATAATGTAAAAAAATAAAATTTCATTAGTAAAAAAAAAATAACAAATAATACTAGGTATGACTGACTGACTAGGTATGTATGACTGACTGAAAGACCATAACCCTCCAACAACACAGATAAACAAATACAAAGAAACAAAAATATACGTCGCAGCCCTTAACGTACTCACGCTGAAAAGTGAAGAAAATCTTATAGAACTAACAAATGCGTTAACACAAATTAAATGGGATATCGTCGGCCTCAGTGAAATAAGACGAATGGGAGAAAGAATTATGTCTCAGCCAGACTTCTTACTGTACCATATTGGAACGACGCCAGGCCACCATGGCGTTGGTTTCATCGTCAAAAAATACCTTGAAAAATCTATAGAAGGATTTATTGGAATCTCGGAGCGCATAGCAATGATGAATCTGAAGTTACCGGGATATAAAGATTCATGGTCTATTTTACAAATATATTCACCAACAGAACAATCAGACATGGAAACAATTGAGAAATTCTACCATGACTTAAATAACACTATCCAAGAACATGCCCACAAAAACCTAATCGTCATGGGAGACTTCAATGGCCAAATTGGAGCTAAGCGCCCAGGAGAAGAGACAGTACTAGGACCATTCACCTACAGCAGTAAAATTAGAAGTAGAAATGGAGAAAAACTTATAAACTTCACACTAGAAAATAACTTAACCATTTTAAACTCAGTATACAAAAAAAACACAAAGAAAATGTGGACATGGATTTCACCAGATGGGAAAACAAAGAATGAAATCGATTTTATAATGACCAATAGAAACAACTGCTTTACAAAATTAACAAATTTAATTTCAATACCAACCATAGACTGATCAGAGCTGAAATAAAATCAGTACAACCAAAGAATCCTAGACCGAGACAGGAACTAGCAATTGGTAAGCTCAGCAAACATCAAATGGAGCAACTAGTAGTCACCCTAACAGATAAATTCACAGACTTCAAAGAGAACACAAAGACCATGGGAACTCAAGAAAAGTACAACTGGATAGAGAATACTATTAAAGTTCTATTACAACACACTGCTAAGACCAGATCTGAACCGAGAAAATGGCTAACAACTAATGCCATGAAATTACTAGAGCAAAGAAACCAGCTAATCAACGCTAAAGAAGTAAAAGACAGAAGAAGGCATTTAGCGAAAATTAGTAAAGACATCAAAGAAAGTATAAGAACGGACAGGAAAATAAATAGAATGGAAATTATCGAAAAACATGTAGCTAAAACGTGAGGTGTTAAAAAAGCTCACAAGGAATTAACAAATTCAAAAGACTGGATCGCAAAAGTTAAAAATGATAGCGGAGAATGGAACCACCACAGAAAGAACATATTAGAAATCGCCACATACTATTACAAAAAAATATATGAACACAGCACCGCTCGAGACAAAAACGACCTAGCAGAAATCTCAAATATCCCTAACATCCTTCTGACTGAAGTAATAAAAGCTATAGATAGTCAAAAGAGAGACAAAGCACCAGGACTCGATGGTATAAACAACGAAATCCTAAAAGAAAGCAAGGAAATTATGCAAGTACGGACTTCTTACTGACATGTTTAACGACATATTAAATAGCGAAATTGTCCCACGGCAATGGACAGAATCTAACATTATTCTGCTATATAAGAAAGGAGACAAATATGAAATCGGGAACTACCGCCCTATCAGCCTTATGTCCAACATATACAAGGTATTTGCCAAGATCATACTTAATCGGATTGAGAAAGTATTAAACGAACACCAACCCATTGAACAGGCGGGTTTTCGTAAAGACTATTCAGCGATCGACCACATTTATGTAGTACGACAAGTTATGGAGAAGTATAAAGAATACCAATGTACCTACTACATCGCATTTATCGATTATAGCAAAGCATTCGATTCTTTGTTTCACGAAAAGATATGGGAGTCTTTAAAAGAACAAGGAATTGAACACAAATACATCCGCATAATAAGGAATGCTTACAGTCAGAGTACGGCGAGAATTCAATTAGAAAAAAAAGGCGAACCTTTCAGAGTAGGCAAAGGCGTACGACAAGGAGATCCCCTGTCACCAAAATTATTCTCGGCGGTACTAGAATCAATATTCAGAGGTCTTAATTGGGAAAATCTCGGTATCAATGTAGACGGTGTCTCGTTAACTCACTTGAGATTCGCAGATGATATTGTGTTATTTGCAAAATCCCCGGAAGACATAACAAAAATGATAAACGAACTGGCAACGGAAAGCGAGAAGGTAGGGTTAAAACTGAACCTGGAAAAAACAACAGTAATGACAAACGGAGAGAGAATTACCATAAATTTAGGAAACAACCAAATTGATTATACAGATGAATATATTTACCTGGGACAGTTAATAACAGATGATAATCCGATGCGCAAAGAAGTTGAAAGAAGAATAACTAATGGCTGGAGAAGGTACTGGGGTTTGAAAGAGATTATGAAAGATAAAAACCTTCATATGAATATAAAAAGCAAACTATTTAATACTTGCATACTACCAGTTCTCATGTACAGCAGCCAAACATGGACCTTGTCACAAAACACGACTAGCAAACTTGCAACATGCCAATATACAATGGAAAGGAGCATGATGAATGTGAAAAAGACAGACCGACTGAGAAACCATGTAATAAGAAGTAAAACAAAGGTTATAGACATAACGTGCAAAATTAGAAGGCTTAAATGGCGGTGGGCAGGACATATGATAAGAGGAAAAGACAAGTGGAGCAAAATTGTGACACCATGGTATCCTAGAGAAGGTAAAAGGAAAAGTGGCAGACCGCAAAAAAGATGGGATGACGACTTAAGACAAGTGGCAAGCGTCACATGGAACAGAGTGGCTCAAGAAAGACATGAGCGGAAAAGGTTGGAGGAGGCCTTTGTCGACTGGCAAACAGATCTACAGAAAATAAGTAAAAGTCAAATAAGAGACTAGAGTAAGATTTACATTAAATTTAAGTTTTCTAGGTATTTTTGTCATATAATTGTAATATGGATCTGAATAAAAGGCTATATTATATTATTACTAGGTATGACTAACGAAAGGGGAAATTAAAGTACAAAATTAATTTAGTACTTATATTAAAAATCAAATAGGTACTCAGAAATTTTACAATAGGTAAAACTTGAATTATAAATGTTTATAAAGTTATTGTATATCACGTTTCTGCTTTTTAGATGGTTTGGGGAGGGGAGCCTCAGGTTGCTTCTGCTCAGACTCAACTGTTCTACTCTGCTTCTTAATTTTATTCTTTTCTGACACACTAATCTCACTCTCAACATTCTTTATTTTTGTCAAAATAGACTTTCCATTAACTGCTTGACTATGATTGTCTGGAGTGTTATTCTTTAAATGGCTTGCAAATTTAGAATTATTTTTTGGAGCTGAATTTGGAAGCCCATCTCCAATTTGTTTCTGACTGTATGGTTTAGTCTTGTCAAAATCAACATAAGATACACTGATTGCGTGTGCTGTCTTTTTTTCCACTTCTTCATCATCATCCCCATCAGGACCCAACTTAGTACATCTGAAATGAAAATAAATACAGAAATTAATAATTAATAAACATTTTTGTAATGAAAATAGGACTTATGTGAGAGATTAAGTGCTAATTAGAATTCTCAAGTCACTGACCTCACTTCCTTTAGGTTAATGACCTGCAAGTCTATCCCCACGTCAAGTCAATCACACAGTTACATAAGAGCATTTTTTAATGCGTTTCCCAGGGCCCTCTTTACTAATTAAAATCATCATGTATTTTTAAAGGATTTTTTGCTTGTTTATTAAAGTCATAATTCTACAAGATATATTGATGCTTGTTATCAATTCAAAATAAATAACAAGCCTTTTTTTTTAATCCTTTGGGGTCTTCCTAATTAGACAAATAAACATGTTTCTCAAGATACCTCTCATTCAGCTTTCCTCTAATATATGGCAGGGCTCCATAAAGATCTAACACAACTATACTGAATGTGACCTCTTGTCCTTCCTGGATATTTGAGCCAACCCACATGTTTCCTGGCTCTTCTGTTGGCCTTGGAATAACAACATTAAACACCCTGAAATATACAAATTGCTTAATATTTCAGTAAACCGACAACACCATATTTTTTGTTTACCTGTGATTGCACAACGTTGGATATGAGTGGGAAATACAAATATTTACTTCACAACAATTGCAACTAAATAGATTTTATGGAAACACAAGTGTACTAAAAAAATACATTCAAGATTTATAGTTTTTTTTGGGAAATATTTTAAATTTTGTCACTCTTACCTGTGCACGAGTATGCCTAAATGTGTGGTACTTTTTTTATTAACAATTCCTGTCAATGTAGCTCCTACAAAAGGACGAAAAATAAAATAGTCTGCCTGCACTTGAAAGTGAATATCTGCATTATCATTTCTGATGGTTCCAACATTCTGCAGGATTCTGAGGTTTTTGTAACTTAAAAGAATTCCATTGAACCTGAAAGATTAGATTAATTTTTATATTGGGCATAAGATTATTCATATTGAATATGTTTTTTAGATTTTACTATAATTTGACTAAAAATTGACAAGACTTCGATTTTAGCAGTGGCCTGCGCTAGTGCGATAGGCCGAGTTGATTGACAGATTTACAACTGAGTAAACAAAATGACTTACTCTTTATCAAACTTTCCTATTTTGTAGTCCAATAAGTTTTTAATAGATTCCTTGAGGTTTCCAAGACACCAGGGTTGTAGGGCTAGGTTCTGTGTCACTTTTTTTTCAATAATACACGAATTGTTATCATTGGCTAATTTTTTTAATTCTTTGATATCAAATTTTATAATTGTTGACATTTTATCACCGCATAAATTTTACCTCAATTCAATAATAAAGCACCAGTAATAGTAAATAATTTTTGCAAGAAGCTATTTTTGACAACCCCCAAACTCAACAAAAATTAGTTTGTTTTTAGCTTAGATAATGTTTTTACAAAACAACCATACCATCACAATAATTATGACATAAATACAACCACAGAGAATAGAAATCTATAGAAATGAAGAACGGTGATAGCAGATTATATAAAATCTAAATCTTCCGCGGGACCGCGCAAAAAGTATTATTCATCCATACCTATTCAGAACGATACGATACGGTTTCGTTTCGTTTCAGGACCCTGTGAAAAATTAGCTAGCCCGCGAAATTCAAATTTTCTTGCGTTTTTTTTTTTCAATTTGCAGATCTGTGTCACGATCTCTCGATCAAAATATCTGAGCAAAATATGATTGGCGACCACAGACTACATAGAGATACTACGTATTTCGTCATTCGTGACTATATCAATCGTGTATAAAAATCATAATACATCTCGTTTAAGATAAATTTTTGACCAAAAGAGAACAAATCTTAAGAAATGCTCAAGCTGGGTTTCCCATACAAACTTTCATCACCTACATCACTCCCTGTCATTGACTTAAATATTACTGCGTAGTAGTATGTACTTTTTACAATGCTCCCTGTAAGATTATTTTTAAGACAAAAAGTAGCCTAAGTGCTTCCCAAGATGCCATACATAGCCTTGCTTATTGAAATCCGTTCAGCAGTTTAGGTTAAGTTTACAAGAAAGTTACTTTGGAATTTATAATAGGTATTATTTAGGATTTTGTGTTTGTTGACTGATGTTGGCTTGAGTTTGAGAGGAGAGCCAAAAAATAATGGAGGTCATCAGAGCTGTACGGCCTCAGACCCAATACTACTTAATCTGTGCTCAGACCACAGACTATAGACTACAACGAAGGCTCTGAGAAGCAGCTGTCAAACGTATACGTATGCCATCGTTGAACGAATCGTATGTTGTCGATTGGTACGATGCTTACATTCGACAATATATTTACATGGCATATTATGAAAACGTGACCAATTTTTCTTAATAAAAACCTTCAAATGGAGAATTTGGAAGCTGCAATTTGCACCAAAGAATAGTGAAAACATAATATTAAACACTTTCGTATAAGATAAAAATGTCGAAGAATGGCGAAGTGTCATCAAATCAAGGTAATAACAGGCAAATCTAAACGTTGAAATGCACGCATTTTACTGTTTTATGTGTTAATAGTGGTACAAATTAAATTATCAACATTTTATATTGTTTTAGGCCCAAGTAGACCGACAATGCCGAAGCCTGAATTGAATTTATTTGGTTTGGAGAAGCGCAAAGGTTTAAACCTGCAGATAGCCGGAGGTCCATCAGGTGATGGGGCAGCATTTATGCCGTTTCCTGCCAATCCTCCTCCAGTGCAGAGACCCCGAGTCCCGTCACGTACTATAAGAGATGTATTGCCTGAAAACGCAAGGTAAAATTGTGTTTATTGATTGCCCATTATTCATTAATGATTTCAAATATTGTTTGTTCTTTTTTTGTGTAAATGCATAGATTGTATAATACAACTAGTCTTAATATCTTATTTTATGGTTTTATGCTGATGTTGTAAATTTTAATTATTCAGAATCCATCAATTCTCTCAATATTTCAGAGACAGATGTAGAATATATCCGTCCATGCAATCATCAGGGAAATTGCAATTTTCTGCAACAGAAGTGTATGACTTCACATCTGATGACCTGCAGGATCTTGGTGAAATAGGGAGAGGTGCATTTGGAGCTGTAAACAAAATGGTCCACAGAAAGTAAGGCTTTTTTTAATTAAATTAAATAAACAACAAAACATCAGCCTAATATTAATGTGCTGTTCTGAAATCTCATGAAATTCCTCTACATTTTGTAGTTAAGGAAAGATACCAGTGTAGCAATACCTAATCATAGCTGATTATCAACCAAACCCAATAACCTACTGTCAGTAAAAGACAGATTGCTATTGATGATAGACAATAAATCTGTTCTTACATTCTTTTCATTAGTTTGTGTTCTTCTGTTTTATCTGTCTTAGATTATTGGGGCGTTAAAACCATATATAGATAGGTTTTCTATCTCCAGTATGCTAAAACTGGTGACAGGTTTGGCCGTTAATCAATGCAGACTTTCAACCATAACATAATTATAATTTTGTTATATTACATTATCATGCATCATTGATTCATCATAAGACATGGATTTTGAATAATATAAATAAAACATGGAAAAAAGAAACAAAAAAAAAAAAAGTACAACAATGTCCCAGAATTAAGGGCACAGCCACTTATGGGGTCATTGTATTCATCATTAAAAACAACTTTTACAATGGAATTGTGGCGGCATTTACATTTCAACATACGAACTACGCATCACAATGACATCACGCAACCTGCATCGCGCAATCCAGACACGACATCCATCTGGTCGGAGGATTTGCAACCAGACAGTGTCATGTCTGGTGGGCAACTGCCCACTTGTATATAGGGTGACTGGTAATTAGTGACCGATACCTAAACACATGATTGTGCTGATGATAACAAACAACTTTTACTATGGGACCAAATCTGAAATCGCGAAAAAAAAATCACCTGCCCATACATTCATGTTCGCATAACTCGTCAAAATGTAGGGAGCAGCTGATTTTTTTTTCGCGATTTCAGGTTTGGTCCCATAGTAAAAGTTATTTGTTATCACGAGCACAATCATGGGTTTAAGTATCGGTCACTAATTACCAGTCACCCTATATATGTTAGTTGCGCAGTTAAACTTGTTAAACTGACCTGAACGTGACGTCATGTCATTGTGATGCGCAGTTCGTATGTGGCGAGGTAGATGCCGCCACAAGAACAAACCTGAAATCGCAAAAATAAAAACAGCTTTTCCGTACATTTATCTACATCAAACTCGTCGAAATGTAGGGAGCTGCTGATTTTTTTTCGCGATTGCAGGTTTGATCCCATAGTAAAAGTTGTTCATAATGATGAGTACAATGACGTAAGCGGGTGTGCCCTTAATTCTGGGACTTGTTGTATAACATTACTTTAATTTACTGTTTGTAGGAAATTATGTGGCAAATAAATCAATTAAATAAATGGCAAGTAAACTAATTGTGTCCAAGATAGTCTCATGTGGGACAAAGGCCTAATTAAAAGTTGCACAACACAATGTTAAATTAAAATTATACTTATCCTATGGAGATTCTATAGTTTTTCTGGTTCATAAATATTGCAGAACAAACCGTGTTATGGCTGTGAAGCGTATCCGCTCCACTGTTGATGAGAAAGAACAAAAGCAACTGTTGATGGACCTGGAGGTTGTCATGAAGAGCAATGACTGTGTTTATATTGTGCAGTTCTATGGAGCACTCTTTAAAGAGGTAATTTTCTTCATCACTACATATTATAAAACAAAGTCGCTCCGCTGTATGTCTGTCCCTATGTCTGCTTAAATCTTTAAAACCACGCAACGGATTTTGATGCGGTTTTTTTTAATAGATAGAGTGATTCAACAGGAAGGTTTATATGTATAATACATGCATAATATAGTAGAGAAACACTGATAATTTTAGAGGATTCTAATGTGATGTCGTAAATAAACACATTTTTTTGCGCTTACATTGCAAACGCTGGCTGAACCCTACGAGATAGATCAAAATAATGTACTACAGTATTGTACACCTAAAAAATGTCTGCAAAAAAGTCCCCGATGGTATATGTCTATCTCTTAGGGATAACCCACAATATACCCTTCCATATATCCTTTCCTTCAATATATCTTTTACTTTTTACGAGAAATAATGGCTTATTTACGAAGCGATTTTAAGCAATACAGCATTAATCCTTATCCAATTAAGTACCTTAAATACATTGTGCATTTACTATAGATCAATATGGCCCTTTACAGCACGTAATTTAAATGAATATTTTCGAAGATATTACAGATTTAAAAACTTTTTACCCAAAAAAAAAAAAACAACCGACTTCCAAAAAAACAAATTAAAGTTATTTTTCACTTTGTAGTGTTTTTTTGGAAGTCGGTTGTTTTTTTTTTGTAAAAAGTTTTTATTTTTCACTTTTTAGTGGTACCTATACCACACAAATCTGAATACCACTCTGCAAAGTAAATTAGAGCATCATCCACATAGACTAAATGGGAAAAATACGTATTAAATTATTAAATCTAACTCAAAAGCCACACTCATCAGAACTTGAAGATATTTTTATGAGACAGTCTCAGGAGTATACCATTTCAAATAATAACTTTGCAAAAAGGCAAATACGTCGCGATAGAGTACGGCTAGGATACATTGTTTTATTACTGAGTTCCGATGCCTACCTTCCGGCTTCTTCATCAGATTGGTTCGATGGTACCATTTCATGGTCATCAGAACCATTTCGTCATAGTCGCTTAACTATTTTAATCGAGATATCTTATCGCCACCCGTGAAATAGGTACTTATCGTCGTTGAGGAGTTCCCGTGGCCATCTGTGGTCTTCTTCATCAGTTCCACTTCACTAGATGATACTTTCTGAATGCAAACGCTTGATTTGTTGATGAAAATATCAAAATCGCTCTAAGTATAGTATACCTATAATATTTGAAGAGTTCCCTTGAAAAATGGGACCAATCTGAAAGTATACCCTTTCAAATAAAAAAAGAATTTTCCGAATCGGTTCATAAATGACGGAGACATGAGGTAAAAAACATCCAAAAAAATACAACCAAATTGAGAACCTCCTCCTTTTTTAGAAGTCGGTTAAAAATGCAGGGACATAGCGGGCGGCGGTACATAAATAGCGTGTCGAAGGCTGCGCTTCGCCCTATAGCACTTTATGATTAGCAGAGATCGCACGCGTTTATCGGAGCTCTCTAGCGAGGAAAATAACAATTATCCATACTGATATTATAAATTCGAAAGTAACTCTGTCTGTCTGTCTGTACCACCTGTCTGTGTCTACCTTTTCACGCCTAAACCACCGAACAGATTTTGATAAAATTTGGCAAGGCTTTAGGGTGGTATCCTAGGGAAGGACATAAGCTACTTTTTGTCTCAAAAATAACCCTACGGGGGGTGAAAGTTTGTATGGGAAACCCAGCATTTCTTAAGTTAGGGATATGAAAATTCAAATTTATGCTTTTGGTAGGAAATAAAGAAATTTGTGGTCCAGTGCTTTTGGAAAATCATCCCCTAAGGGTGTAAAATAGGGGTTATTTTAAAATCTACAAAACTGCACGGATATCGATACAATTTGGCAAGGCTGCTGATGGCATCCTGGGGAAGGACACAGCCTATTTTTTATCTTAAACAATTATCCTACAGGGGGTGATATGGGGGATGAAAGTTTGTAAGGGAAACCCAGCATTTCTTAAGTTAGGGCTATGAAAATTCAAATTTATGCTTTTGGTAGGAAATAAAGAAATACGTGGTCCAGCGTTATTGAAAAATCATCCCCTAAGGGCGTAAAATAGGGGATGATTTTAAAATTCACAAAACTGCCCGGATATCGATAAAATTTGGCAAGACTAAGATGGCATCCTGGGGAATGACATAACCTACCTACTTTTTGTCTTAAAAAATAATCCTACAGGGGGTGAAAGTTTTATGAGAATCCCAGCATTTCTTAAGTTAGGGATATGAAAATTCTAATTTATGGGTTTGATTTATGAAAAATTACCTCTTTTTAAGAGATTTAAGGGATTGGGTAATTCGTATCTTCAAGTAACATTTAGTCTTAATATTTTTTTAATTCCCACGGGATAGGGAATAAAGAGGATTTATATTTTCGCTTTAAAGTTGCTTTCAAAGGCATGCAGCCATGCATGTTGGTAATTTTCCGTTTACTATTGTTTGGTTTTAAGATTTATTATCCTCCAGCAATCAGATATCAATCTGCGCGCCGCTGCTCGAGTACTATATGTATAAGCAGTGCGAGAAGATAATTATTGTCTAGCCGACGTTCGCACGGGCGTAAAAATATCGCGGCGATTTTTTTAGCGCACTGCATTTTCAACGCTCTGCTTAGCGCTGAGAGTTAAAAATCCAACAGTGTTTTCGTCGCGCTGGGATGCGCTCTGTTGTTGTTAGGTTGGATTCTCGAAGATCGGCTCAAAACCGAGAGTTGAAAATCCAGAGCGCGATAAAATCCCACCGCGATATTTTTACGTCCGTGCGAACGTCAGCCTTAGGGTACTTTTAATCCCGGTAGTACGTTCCCGTGGGATATTTTCCGACATCCACGCGGGCGAAGCCGCGGGCAAAAGCTAGTTTGTGTATAAAACAGAGGTTAATGGGGGTTATTGCACGGATCAATCAATCAATCAGGTTAAGCTATGGTTGCAGCGGTTGGTCCATGGATGGAGGACCATCTTTACATACTGAGACCACCCCATGCCTCGGAAAGCATGTTAACCGTCAGTCCCAGCTGTCATTCTTGGATCTTTGACAGTTGTTATGGGTCATCAGAAGCCCGAAAGTCTGACAACCAGTCTTACCAAGGGGTATATGACCCAGTAACTAGGTTGTGGAGAAGGGGTATTGTATTACCCAGTGACTAGGTTGTGGAGGTCAGATAGGCAGTTGGTCCATGTAAAATACTGACATTCAGCTGCATCTGGTTAGACTGGAAGATGACCCCAACATAGTTGGGAAAAGGCTAGGCAGATTGATTTTACATAATAAAGAGTATTCTATCTATCTATGATTGATTTTGATTCTTTGGCACTCTCTATAAATCATTATATTGTTATGTTAAAATAAAAATGGGACTAAGGATTTTATCCAAATGAAATTGTTTTAATTGTTGTGATTATATTTCAGGGTGACTGCTGGATTTGTATGGAGTTAATGGATACTTCATTAGACAAATATTATAAGTTTATATGTGAACGGATGCAAACTCGAATACCTGAAACCATTTTAGCTAAAATAACTCTTGCAACAGTTAAAGCTTTAAATTATTTAAAAGAAAAATTAAAAATAATACACAGGTCAGGTTTCAGATCTCACTGTTCAATTACCTATTTTCTTTAACTGATAACATAGTTTTAACAAAATTATATTAATTTTCAGAGATGTGAAGCCATCTAATATTTTATTGGACCGAAGAGGAAACATAAAACTATGTGATTTTGGTATATCTGGGAAACTAGTGGACTCAATAGCGCGCACGCGCGATGCTGGATGCAGACCATACATGGCAGTAAGTTATCTACATAAATGTATTTTTTTTCAATCCATTTCTTCAGTGCTTTTTGTGAATAGCTCCTGAAGATGGGGGGGGTTCATGGATGGCTCAAATCTCAAGTGCGTATGCGGCATCTCCCCACAGATAATGGCCCACCTGTACACTTTGTCACCTGTGTACTCGATATCTTATGATTGTCAGTGAGCGGATTGTGTAGCTGAATTTTGGGCCAAACATGTTTGAACTTTTTGCCATTGATGCACTAAGAAGAAGACCAGATTTTTTCTATGTTATCATAATCATGCGTCATAATATGTCGTGTGGTATCAACACGTGTCTAGCCTCACTAGGTATGTAGGGACCTCCCAAGTTCTAAAATATTATACTGCTATAACATTAAATTTGTTAAGACTATCCTAAAGGATACTTTCAAAAAGAGCACGGCTTGACGTGGATTCGAAAAAACACATCGCCCAACATCGCCATTTCTAAACCAAGTTTTGACCGTAGTTGGTCAAAACTAAATCAATGAATCAAATAGCTTTGATTACTATTTGAATTTGAAGCTGACCGATTTGTGAAGATTTGTTGGTATTCAGAAATTTGAAAATGTCAAGAAAGTAATTATTAAAAGTTAAGTAGCAGAATTAAAACATCGTCAGAGTACACCATAAACAGGGTTGATTATTTAAAAATTTTACTATGTCACTTAGCAAAGAAATGGTTTGAAAAACATCCTCATCTTATGGGCTATCTAACAAGCTATCAACCGTAGATATAAGAAAGAAGGAGATGTGCCCAGTATGTTAAAATGTATCGGAACCCTGTGTCTCCACTTTTCCCTTTGTCACTTTCATGATTTTAAAGACAAATACGGTACAGTAGTACTCAAGTGATATGGGTTACCGATGTACCTGCGCAGAAGATCCTGTACCGCTATTGGTCGGCAACTGCCGCCATGATGTTAGTCAGCCGCCATACTTGCGAGTGAGACAGAACTAACAGCTGCAGTGTATTATGAACCTTGAATGAATGTAGTGATCTAAGGTTGATTGTAAGTTTTAAGCATTCTCGTTAATCTTTGGGGCCATACTTTCTTTTCTGTGCGAACGAAGATTCACGACGCGCCTTATTACTTGGGTACTACTGTAAAATACAGTGGATTTCGGGTATAACGACGATGAAGGGACCACTCTATTTTCGTCGTTATATCCGGAAGTCGTTACAGCCATACTTATTCAAAAGTTTACTAAACCCAGTTGCTACTCAGAATATCACTTTGTAACTGAACCATAAATTTAACTCCGAAACGTACACGCTTCCCTACCTACTTAGCTGATATCTATAAACAAAAGGTAAAGGTCTCCACACTTGCTGACCATCTGTGTGGATGTAAACAAAAGATAAGAAATGTTTGTGAAAGAAAGAAACCTTTGTGTCTTTGGCGCCGACTTCGGTCGCATTATCTGCATGGGATTTCTAGGAATTTGTTACAAATGATTCATTAAACACAGTCGCTACACATCCAAAGTCGCTATAGCCACATGAATTTTGTACTAAAGTACCTATGCATTAAATTTAAGGGACTACGGCCCCATTCACATAGGAAGCGCGGGCGCGGTGGCGGGCGCGGTCGCGAAATATCAAACATATGGCGTAATATCCAAGTGTTCACATACGAAACGCACGTAGCGGGCAAGCTAAGCTAAGCTAAAGTCACCGCGCCCGCACCCGCTTTACATGGCTTCGGTTTTTACAAGAAACCACTGAACAACACGGCATTCTTATAAATTGTCACGGTCACAGTCGAAAGCGCACTAGTTCGCGGAGACGGAATTTGTAGTATGAACGGCTCATACTGAGCATGTCGCGCGGACACATTTTCGCCCGCTTGCCACTTCTCCTGTTTTTTTACCCGACTGCGGCGAAGCCCAAAAGGAGGGTTATGTGTTTGACCTGTATGTAAGTATGTCCGTTTCTTTGTTCCCTCGTAACTCCTAAACGAATGAACGGATTTGGATAAATTATACGTCTTTAGATTTGTCTTGGTGGCGCGAGTGTCACTGGCTACAATAAAATCAAAAATAAAGTAAAATGGCGGATTTGGGGTGACATATTGTGGAGTTCGAATTTTTTTTTGTCTTCTAATACCATCGAGTGGGATATCAAAATGAAGGGTTTTAAAAGGTGATTACAAAAATATAAACAACTTATAATGTTTAAAAGTAATTCGAAGTGAC
Source organism: Cosmia trapezina (assembly GCA_905163495.3). Classification (NCBI taxonomy): domain Eukaryota; kingdom Metazoa; phylum Arthropoda; class Insecta; order Lepidoptera; family Noctuidae; genus Cosmia; species Cosmia trapezina. The sequence continues at coordinate 13,520,927 of LR991030.1, forward strand.
AAATCGAATTTTGATAAAAAAAAATTTGCTTTGAGCAGAGTTAGGGCCTCGAAGGCTTGGCTATTTGTGCACTTATCCAAAAAAGCTTTTAGATAACCCTCACGGCCAAAACTCCTTACAAGAACTAAATCGTTTGTGAAATCTTTCACATTTGTAAACTAAAAAGCTGGAAATAAAAAAGTACTTAATTAAAAAAAACTAAAAAACCCGACTGCAGTAAAAACCTAAAACTGAAAAGCTAAAAACAAGACCATTTTAATAAAAGATAGTGGGCAATTGTGGTCCAAGCGTCGCCAAGGATGAATCATATACCAAATGAAAGGGTACAATGTAATGTACTGTTCAAACATGTAGAAGGGCATCAAAATCTCTCCGAGAGATTTCGAGAACTGATTATCTGATTTTTGTCTTAGAAGTTATTACTGATTTTTATTATTTTGTTTCACTGTCAATGTCTTTGACACATCTCGGCACCCGGGGGTCCCGGACCTTTGGAAGGTGTACGAGGGGCCGAAGCCAACTGTACTGTGCGCTGCGTACTGTGCGCTCGGCCCCTGGCCGGAGGCTTTAAGTTCGCTTAAAGCATCCACAGGATAATCCGGTTAAGTAGTCTCGACCTCAATAGTCAACTACGAGACGCCATACACAAAAAAAAAAAAAAAAAAAAATGTGCGCTCCGCTCTTTTGTTCGTGAGATCTGATTTTTAGGGTTATTTAGTTATACTAGGGCATGTGGGGTATCATATGAAAGAGCGCTGTTTACATATTCTCAAACTTTTTTTTCTTCTTTTGTTTAGGCAGTATTTTTTTTTAGTTTTCGATTTTTGATGAAAAATGTTAAAAAAAATACCGTCCCCCCCTTATCTACGAAGTTTGCATAGAAAAAATCTGAAATTGTTCAATGTGATAGAAGTTTATGTATAGATTACACGGAAAATAAAACGATGTCTCTAGATAGCACAGTTTTTCAAAAATAATCAACAAAAATTACATCAAGACCCAGTTATCGAAAATAGAAATATCTGGGATCGATCCATCATCACTGACAGGACTATTGTTGCCAATAAACCTGATATAGTGGTGGTGGATCGAATAGAACGGCGTGCAATGATTATTGACATAACGGTCCCGTATGACGGGAACCTCGTGAAAGCCGAGAAAGATAAACAAATCAAGTATCTTGACTTGGCTCGCGAGGTTGTCGATATGTGGGATGTGGACTCTGCAATAATTGTGCCGATAGTCGTATCAGCTAATGGCTTAATTGCCAAGAGCCTCGACTAATACTTAAGGAGGCTCTCGTTAGGCAGCTGGATTAAGGGCCTGATTCAGAGAGCGGTACGTAAGGACACGGCGTGCATTGTTAGGAGGTTCCCCTCTTTGGAGCTCTGACTGTCCGTAGCTTGGACCCTGTTCCCGATACCGGTGGGCTCCTATTTTTTATATTTTCAAATGTTTTTTTTATATATTTTTAAGAAATATTTAAAAATGTATTTTATAAGGATAAAAATGAATAATAAAAGTAATGATAATAAAAGATGATTTATGATTATTTTTAACTATAAATACTAAAAATAATAATAATAAAGATATCCAACAATATCGCTAAATAAAATAAGTAATCTATAAAACTTCTAAGGCAAAAATAAACTTACTAACTGCTTTTTACTCAAAGATGATGATGATGATCAACGATGATTATAAAAATATGATGCGAAGATTTTTAACTATACATACGTAATACCTACCTATAACAAATAATATACCGACAATGTAGCAAAATATATAAAATCTATCATTACTAGATGATGACGATGATGATGAAAAATGATGATTATAAGAATGAAGTAATGATTAACTCTAATTAACAAGAAAAAACTATAATAATACTCGAAAATGACGCAAAATAAAAAATCCGTAGTATCTTCTGAGGTAAAAATAAGCTATCATTTCTCGAAATCTCTCGGACAGATTTTGATGCCCTTACTGCATGTTTGAACAGTGTACCCTTTCATTTGGTATATGATTCATCCGTGGCGACGCTTGGACCAACTTCCATACATGGTTGCCCACTATCTTTTAATAAAAGTTGGAAGCAGGCGGGCCCCATTCCATTTTTAACCGACTTTTCAAAAACAAAAAGGAGGAGGCATTGATATATTTCTTTTTTTGTTTGAAAGGGTGTGCTCTCGAGGTGGTCCCATTGTCACCAAGTCAGAATCTGATGAGGGAATCCCATGGAAATCGAGGGAAACCCTTAAATTTTATAGGCACACCTACAGCGATTTGGATATTTTTAGGGTTCCGTACCAAAATGGTAAAAAAGGAACCCTTATGGTATGACTCAGTCTGTCTGTCTATCTGTCACAGCTGGATATCTCAAGAACTACTAATGCTATCAATTTGAAATTTAGAATAGTTTTAGATGACGTTGACCCAACTATGTTGCAAATAAGAAATAAATTAAAATATTTACATTTTTTTGCAACAGCGACTGAAAGGGTGTCTTAAAAATTCAGAGTGGGGCTACTAGGGCATGTGGGGTATCATATGAAAGAGCGCTGTTTGCACATTCTCAAACATTTTTTTCTTTTTTTTAGCCCGCATAGTTTTCGACTTTTGATGAAAAATGTAAAAAAAATACCGTCCCCCCCCCCCCTTCTCCGAAGTTTGCAAAGCGAAAAATCTGAAATTATTCTATGTGATAGAAGTTTATGTAAAGATTACAGGAAAAATAAAACGATGTCTCTAAATAGCACACTTTTTCAGAAATCTGAACGGAACCTTCGGTGCGCGAGTCCGACTCGCTCTTGCCCGGTTTTTTTATAGTAACTCGTGCATTTGCTCCCGGATAGCACCATTTGGAACTGATGAGGAAGACCACAGATGGCCATCGGAACTACTCAATAATACGTATATCACTTGGGTTGCGATTCGATTACTTTAATATGGCAATTTATGTTCGTCACAATGCATATGATGAAGTGGAATTGATGGTGACTTCATCATCAGTTCCAGTTCTCCTGGTTCCTTACTAGGAGAACTCCTCAACAATTAACGTACTTGGATTGGGAAAAACAAAATTTTGTAAAAGGTGATGAGCAGTTGACATTAGGCTATTGTAACTTAGTTAAATTACAAACTGACCCACTAAAAAGTGAAAAATAAAAAACTTTTTTACAGAAAAAAAAAAAACAACCGACTTTCAAAAAAAAAAACTACAAAGTGAAAAATAACTTTAATTTCGGAAGTCGGTGGCAAACAACTAAAATACAGATCCAAAGACACCGACTTCCGAAATTAAAGTTATTTTTCACTTTGTTGTTTTTTTTTTTTTCAAAGTCGGTAGTTTTTAGGGTTCCGTACCTCAAAAGGAAAAAACGGAACCCTTATAGGATCACTCGTGTGTCTGTCTGTCTGTCTGTCCGTCTGTCCGTCTGTCACAGCCAATTTGCTCCGAATCTAATGAGCGGATTAAGTTGAAACTTGGTACACATATGTATTTTGGTAACCGAAACACGGACATTTAACGTAAATAAATGAATTTTGAATATGGGGGTCCCTTTTGGGGGGAAAATAAGTACAATTAAAAAAAAAGTTTTGCAAACTGTACCGTGTGACACATCAAATGAAAGGTCTTACATATTACTATGAGGGTCTCAAATATTTTTTTTTTATAATTTTAAAATAAATTGTTTTGAAGTTATTTAAGAAAAAAGACGAAAATTTACCATTCCCCCCCCCTTATCTCCGAAACTACTGAGCCTAAAATTTTGAAAAAAAATACAGAAAATAGTTCTTCACCTATAGATTACAGGAAAACCTATAAGAAGTGTATGGTCTTGTAAATCTATATAAAATTCAAAGTCCTGAATGACTCATTGACTGATAATAATCAACGCACAGTCCAAACCACTGGACCTAGAGGCATGAAATTTTGCACATTACCACCTTATATAGTGTAAACATCCATTAAGGACGAATTTTTGGATATTCCATCCATAAGGGAATAAAATAGGGGATGAAAGTTTGTATGAAAAATCTTATCTCTTGAGTTAGTTATTACTGTTATTAGACTTGAAACTTAGCACGAATATTCATCTAAGTTAAGTATAAAATTAATCATTTTTAGTTTTCCTAAATTACCCCCTTTCTTTTGTGGATGGGAAATCATCAAATGACTTCTCCCGCTCTTGTCGGAGCGGAAGGTCGTGTCATACTTTTACTGACTAAAACCCACCCGTGTTCCTTCAGTTGCCTATGGCAGGGCCACGGAATCTCTTTCGAACAACCCGCGACCCCAGAAGACGGGATTGGTGAGTGTCAAAGTTTGTATGGAGGAATTTTAACACGCCATCCGATTTACTCCAAACTCAGTTTTTGTACTTGAGACCAAAAATGAAAACTGACGCGTATCAGGGTTTTCCAAAAATCTACCCATAAGGGGTGAAAAGGGGTAGTAAATTTTACAGCGGAGGAGTTTTATTGGGGATTGATTAAATCGAAAATTGGTGTAAACAATGTTTGAGCCAAGTTATGGAAACATCCCAGACGATTTTTGAAATTCTACCCCTGCGGCCGTGAAAACAGGGATACAGTTTATATGAAAAATCTTATTAATTTGGTTAATGAACTTGAAACTTAGCACAAATACTTCCTTATGTAAGTAATAAAGTTTGTCATTATTAGTTTTTCAAAACTACCCCTCAAAGGGGTTTAGGGATGTTAGTTTGTATGGAAGAATTTTAAAGCGCAGTCCGATTAACTTGAAACTCAGTATTTATACTTTTGATGTAAAATAAACAATAATAAGAAAATAAAACCCATGAAATCAGACATCCACGCGGGACAATAATAAGAAAATTAAAACCCATGAAATCAGACATCCACGCGGGCGAAGCCGCGGGCAGTCTAGCTAGTATATCAATATTGTGCGTACAAACTTACTAAGCCTCCGCTGTCCGCCCTGTGACAGACGGACGCGTCCGTCTGTCACAGGGCTGTATCTCATGAACCTTAATAGGTAGACAGTTGAAATTTTCACAGATCGTGTATTTCTATTAGGACTATAACAACAAATAATAAAAATAAAGTAAATTTAAAATTAAAGGGGGCGGTCCCCATACAAAAAATGTTTTCATTTTGAAAAAAAAAATTAACCTGTGTGTGGGGTGTTATTGTGTAGAACTCATCGAGTAGAGTAAAAAGATATTTTTTATTTTTTTTTATATTCAAAAAAGGAAAAAATAGGGGCCCGTGAAAGTTGTCAATTTTATACCATTTTTGTACGAGCTCTATTATATAATGTACCTTATACTGTACTTAGTCAAGAAATACTAAAACGGCGATTCATAAGGTATTTTGTTTAAATATAGGCGACTTTCTACAGCTGCAAAAAATAACTTCACGACAGTATCATTATGAAATACAAAGTTATATTTGCGATTGTTAAACATATAATATGGTACGGAACCCTTTGTGTGCGAGTCCGTCTCGCACTTGGCCGGTTTTTTTTTTATAAAAAAAGTTCAAACGGGTCCCGACTCCCGCCTGCTTCAGTTTTAGTTTTTTACTGCAGTCGGGTTTTTTAGTTTTTTTTAAATTAAGTACTTTTTTATATATATATTTCTATGCTAACAACATTTAAAAAATATTCAGAGGTGCCCGTCAATTGTTTGGTAAAGCTGGCAAATATGGAACTCCACAATTACTAAAATTAATGAATACCTTAAAGTAACGTCTTGTTTACGTCGTAAAACTCTTCTATTCAAGGTTTTAATGTAACTACAAAACTCTACACTTGATATCGTTACAGATATGGCCACTAATTCTTAGTGATCGTTCGTTTTTGTGAATTTTGTTAAAGAAGCCTCAACAACACTTCTGCTTAGGCCCCTAGCTGCGAGTTAACAAAATTTAATGAAAGATACTGAGATACAAATTTATTTTTAAACCGACTTCTGAGGTTGTCAATTCGTCTTTTTGTACAGGGTGAATGTTTCAAATCAGCATGGATGGCCAAATCCAAAACTATAGGTAATAGCGAAACATACATAAATTAAAATACTTTTTTATACTTACGTTTTTTTTTACAACTTTAGCGGACACTACTGAGGAACAGTTGACGCTCACAACAGAAAAACAGTTTTTCCTTAGTACCTACACTAGGGAAAAACTGTTTTTGTTACGATTTTTAGCTGGTATGAAATTACTTGTTCAAACTAACGCCACCGGCCTGTACTAATAAGCCTTATCTTGAAGTAGCAAATCGGTTCACTCTCCACTCTTTCAAAGTTTTTATAGTGCAATACGCGCTATACAAACCATGTGGAAATGAGTAAACTTAGTGTCTAAACACACTATGCCGAAGTTACGCGACCGAAGTTCGGCATGATTACGCCTGCAATGCTATTTGAATTACTGACGACACACTATGCCGAAATTACGTTGCGTTCTAGCGTACAGCCGAACTTCAGCGGTCGGCCGTAAGTTCAGCGGCAATTCGGCGGCAACGTTTTCTGTAGAGCACACATTATACGCGACCGAAGTTCGGTTCGACTGCCGAAGAAGATCCGGGACGGGGAACAGCGGGAGGCAGGCATGCCCGCGCCCCGCGTGTCCGCCTCACGGTGCTATAGCTTAAGGCGTGGTATTAGATGTCCGTTTGCCCCGCACGGCCCCCCAGAATTTGCGTTTTGGGTGTGCACCAATGCAATGTACTCGCCTCTAGAAGTATATGTACCGGTTTCTTTTTCAATGTACCTCTGTACTTTTGAAGAAATATGCAAAAAAAGGGGGTCGTGCCAGCCAAACGTTTTCAGCTCGGCCCCCGTGTAACTTGAAAAATATATAGCGTATTAAAAAGTTTCTTAAACTCAAGGAATGTACTCTATTAACACGTTAAATGTGCCGCAACAGACATTGTGAATTCGTAATAATAAATAATTTATAGATGTGGATAGGGGGTCGTGCTGGAAAAAACCATTATAAGAAAATATCTAAAAAAGACAAAACACCCTTATCCAAAAACTATTAGAAAATAATTGATGTGCGGCAAGTAACATATGTACCGCTTTGGTTTCTCATACAACTTGCTAAATTTGAAAAATAAACCAATTTTAGTTTATTCAGCACGGCCCTCTATAGTTGCCTATATCTTTTTAAATATGACACATTTGTTTACAAAATTCGACTTCCTGAATTACGTATAGGAGTACATTCATTCCAAATGAATTGCGATTCTGCTGTATTAGTACTTTAAAAGATAAATTGAATCTAAAATATCATACATTATAACTGATGGGGTGACCATGATTCCATATATTAAGTAGAGTGGGCTGCATCAATTGGGTACCCCTCAAAAGACATGTGGGTTCAAATCCGTGATAGGCCGAAGTTGGTTTTTGTATTTTCAAAAACATTTTATTATAAATTAATGTATTGTTTTTGTGAATAAATAAGTTTATGCTAGTATTTATTTTTAACTAAATCTGTTTTTATTATTGTCTTATTCAATAAAACGTTAATACTTCTAATATTTGACATTTACGAAGAGTTATTCAACGTCTAAATAGATCAGAGGTTTCAAGACCGCTCGCCGTGCATAAGATTGGAGGTTCAAATCTTAGGCACGAATTGTGTTTTTTATCATACATTATGTATTTTTTTACTATAAAGTCTTGTATTTTAAGTACCCATTTGTTTTTTTTTTAAATTTAATTTTAAAACAAGAAAAATAAAAAACTGTAACTCTTTAAACGTCGATTGACACCCAGGTGTGTAGATAACAATAAAAAATCTGTTGCGTCTGCTAATTGGCGTGCGACGGGTTAACAATCATTTAATAATATTTAATATTGATATTATGTGACAAAACTACAAAGATTTATATTTTACAATAATTTGATTTGATAATTTACAGTTACCTTAGACATATTTTGCCAACTGAGACAAACGGGTTCCTAGACAAATGCGAAAGGTGAATCAAAACTAGATTCGTCAGACGGTAACTTCATTATAGGTTAGTAAAATATACTGCATAACTACCCTCTAATAACAAACTATTCATTCACTACGATTTCATAGACAGAGACAGAGTTATAACGCCAAGTAGATTGATAATTCATTAAGTTATTAACTACCTAACTAGCTTAGTTGGTAAGAGCTCGCGGTTATCATTGTATATATAACCAATGATTCGATGATTCGATGGTTCGAATCTCGTCCGGTCATAAGAAACACTTTTTGTATTATTCTTTAGGATGTATTGTTTGAATTGCAAAGTTGTAGCAAAGTTAATTTTAATACAACTGGGGTACCCAATTGATGCAGCCTACTGTACATAATATACTATACTTACCAATATTAATTCTTAAATTATGTGACTACGTTGAAATAAACATTACTTTTTATAATTTTTTTTTTCTTCTTCGTTTAATATTAGGTCTTTACCTATGAAATTGCCGTTCTGCAGTACTGGCCATTTCAAATCAAAATAATTTGTGTATGGCTAAGAATTCTAATTTCAAATTAATTTTATTTTAAAAACATGGATTTTTTTTTCCAAAAGTAGTCATTTCTTTATTGATTAGTGTTACATTTTCATCGCATTTCAATCTTTTTCGTCATCATGGATACGTTAAAAATTCGAGTAATTATGGAATATGAGTACCGTCGTGGCAGCAACGCGGCACAAGCGGCACGCAACATCAACGACGTTTACGGAGCTAACACTACAAACCAACGCACCACCTGTTATTGGTTTGCTCGCTTACGTTCTGGAAATTTCGACCTGAAAAATGAACCTCGCGGTCGTCCGAAGACTTTGGTCGACAATTACGAATTAAAGGCGATTGTGGAAGCTGATGATACACAATCTACGGCTGAATTAGCAGCAGCTTTCGACGTTAGCGTCAAAACAATATTGGTCCATTTGCGTCAAATTGGCAAGGTAAAAAAGCTTGACAAATGGGTGCCCACGAACTCAATGATCGCCAGCGCGAAGTACGCGTCGAGACGTGCCTTGCACTGCTCAACAGACACACAAATGAAGGAATTTTGAACCGCATTGTTACCTGCGATGAAAAATGGATTCTGTTTGATAACCGCAAGCGCTCAGCAAGTTGGTTGGATCCTGGTTCAGCACCTAAACAATGCCCTAAACGAAAACTTACCCCTAGAAAAGTGATGGTCACTGTTTGGTGGTCTAGCGCCGGTGTGATTCATCACAGCTTCTTACCAAACGGGGTGAGCATTACTGCAGATGTGTACTGTGAAGAACTGAACACAATGATGGAGAAGCTGGCACATCTCCAACCAGCATTGGTCAATCGCTCGTCTCCGCTGCTCCTGCACGACAACGCGCGACCTCATACTGCACAGCAGACGGTCTCCAAGTTGCAAGAACTGGGGTTGGAAGCTCTCCGTCATCCGCCCTACTCACCAGACCTTGCGCCTACAGACTACTACTTTTTCCAGAATTTGGATAACTTCTTGGCGGGAAAAAAATTCAATACCCGAGACGCAGTACAAAATGCCTTTGAAGAATTTGTTGCCTCCCGACCAGCTGATTTCTTTAAGAAGGGCATCAATAAACTGCCACTGCGTTGGCAAAGATGCATTGATTGCATGGGTGATTACTTCGATTAATACAAATAAAAAATACATGAAAAAATTCGTTTAAATTTTTTCATACAAAACGGCAATTTCATAGGTAAAGACCTATTATTAGCGATGACATCTTATAAAGGAATTATAAACGTTAAGACTCGTGTGCGGTCCCTATTAGTTCACTGACTCCAATAATTTCAGTATTCACGCATTTTCTACGTGTGGTTGTGCAGTGAATTCTATTTCAAGCACGGAAACGGATTGTTAAAATAAACAGGTAAGTTTTAAGTTATAAGTTATGTGGCGCCATCTACATCGCAACGTGCAAACTACGTATCACACTGACGTCAAAATCCTGTATCATGGTTACCCCATAAGTTGTAATGTATGATATTTTAAATTCAATTTATCGTTTAAAGTACTAATACAGCAGAATCGCAATTTATTTGGAATGAATGTACTCCTATACGTAATTCAGGAAATCGAATTTTGTAAACAAACATGTCATATTTAAAAAGATATAGGTAACTATAGAGGGCCGTGCTGAATAAACTAAAATTGGTTTATTTTTCAAATTTAGCAAGTTGTATGAGAAACCAAAGCGGTACATATGTTACTTGCCGCACATCAATTATTTTCTAATAGTTTTTGGATAAGGGTGTTTTGTCTTTTTTAGATATTTTCTTATAATTGTTTTTTCCAGCACGACCCCCTATCCACATCTATAAATTATTTATTATTACGAATTCACAATGTCTGTTGCGGCACATTTAACGTGTTAATAGAGTACATTCCTTGAGTTTAAGAAACTTTTTAATACGCTATATATTTTTCAAGTTACACGGGGGCCGAGCTGACAACGTTTGGCTGGCACGACCCCCTTTTTTTGCATATTTCTTCAAAAGTACAGAGGTACATTGAAAAAGAAACCGGTACATAAACTCCTAGAGGCGAGTACATTGCATTGGTGCACACCCAAAACGCAAATTCTGGGGGGCCGTGCGGGGCAAACGGACATGGTATTAGCCCAATATTTACAAAAAATGGTTTCTTGGGTTGTCGAGTACGACGTAACCACAAATATCATTTTCAATTTTCAACCTTATTTCAAGCCTGCTAATGGTGACAATAGATTAAGCGGTTGTTTGCCGTTGAAAATGTAGTCAGTCCGCGCCTTAAGCTGGGCACTCACGGTCAGTTCATTAAACAAATGGATGAACCACCAAAATACTTGCATAGGAAATTGATTCGAGTTGCCATGTTAATAAGGAGCATAATCGTATCAGCGAAACGTTCAAAGTATTTTTATTTGCAAATACAAAAGTGCTCCTTATTTATGTAACGACATGGCTCTATTTCCTGTTCAAGTATTTATGCACGACAGCGTTCAAGACACTGAAGTTCCGCAACTGAATTTCCGTCGCGTAAGTTCGGCACTTATGGTGTGTCATATCAGCCGAACACGTCGAAACGTAACATCTGGGGGCCTACTCCCTAAGCACGAAGCCCGTAGTTTCGGCCTTCGTTACGGGCTTTTCTTACTCCGCATCACCTACGGATGGATGATTGGTTCGGGGCCCGAACGAAGTATGAATGACAAACATGATTTGCCAGTTGTCTCTACTCCCGATGTGTTGTTGCCCGTCCGAAAAATTTATTTTTTACACTTGTTTTAATGGATCTTAATGTCAGACGGACGGATAAACGGACGGACGGAAAGATGGACGGACTTAGGGAGTAGGCCCCCAGGCACGGAACTTCGGTCGCGTAACTTCAGCATAGTTTGTTTAGGCACTTATAATTGTAATAAAACGTTTGCTTGCTTTGCATACAGCCGGAGCGCATAGATCCTGGACGAGCTCGTGGCTACGACGTGCGGTCGGACGTGTGGTCGCTCGGCATCACGCTGATGGAGGTCGCCACCGGCGCCTTCCCCTACCCGCGCTGGGGCTCGGTGTTCGAGCAGTTGCAGCAGGTCGTACAGGGTGACCCGCCGCGACTTACTAATACCAACAATGCATTCTCCAATAACTTTGTTAACTTCGTCAATACTTGGTAAGTCATTCTGATTTTATGTGAACTGCATAGTGTGTAGTACCATTTGTAAACCTTACCATAATATTATCTTTTATTTACAGCCTCATTAAAGAAGAAAATCAGCGACCTAAATATAACAGGTTATTGGAACACCCATTTATCAAAGGCATTGACCAGAATCGGGCTGAAGTTGCTGAACATGTTTGTGAAATTTTAGAAGCCATGGAGCGCAATGGCGTCAGTCCTTTCACAACAGACCAACCTGCACAAGCTTGGGTTGATTAAATATCTAAAATGATTGTGTGGGATATTTGCTTAATATAAAATTAATAACACCAATACACACTTGCAATATTTTACCATAAATTTTTATAAATCCAAATTCTGCTCAAGGATTATCTCAAATTGTTTGTTAAGAAGATACTAAATTGATGCAACCCCCGACATTGGTTATGGTTTTGTCAGCCTAACAAGAAAGTGTTCAAAAATATCTTTCAAGACTAGGAATGTTGATTAGTTTGAAATAACAATCTTATAGTTTCGTAAATCGGCACAAGCTGTAAGATTGTTATTTCACCTTAATATAGTATCTTTTTAACAATAAGCTTTGAAATTGTAGCAAAATATTAGTCACTTTCAGGTAAACTTGCGCTGCTTGCGCGAGTTCGTTGTGACTAATAATATGATAGGCACCAAAACAGTTACTGTGTAGTATGTTAGGGCAACTAGGAAAATTGTTAATTGCCAGTGATTTGTCATAAATAAAATGTGATTGTGTTTTTAGAAGTGTAACATAACTATGATATATTAACTTTGCAAAATTTATATAATATCTAAATAATTATAAATACTGCCATGAATGCAGAATCTGTAGAAAACCTTGAGGTGCCTAAAAGTGGGGCAGCGTCGATGTTTCTGTTCTTAAACCAAGAATGGCTTTAGAAACGCCTGAATTACTTAAGGCACTAGCATCGCCAACAGAAGTCTCAAGACATAGGTGTACTTACTGGTTTTAACATTTATGGTGGTACAATTTTTATTTTAAACATTCTATAAGGTACGTAATAATGTACGTAGGTACACACTCACTTAAATGCAAGGGCACATCACATATAGACAGCCAATACTTTTTTTAAATGTGTGATAACTTATTTTTTGCAATAATGGATCTAAGTGCAGGAGTGATTAATTTTGCAAGCAGTATGTGTAGAGTTATATAAGCCAGACCAGAAACTTAAAAAAAACAATGCGCGATGTTGGTGGTGACAATAATTTCTCAAAATAATTTTACAGTTAATCTAGATTTTAACGCAATGCTGATGGTAAGTAGATCTAAAGCTTGCTCTAAATTCAAGATGATAATTATGTTAGTATTGATGTTATAAAACAACTTCATTATTATAATTTATATCTACTTAGTGCCACTAACACTGCTGCTTCTGCATTTAGGAGTATTTTTTTTATTTTATTTAATGAAACGGCATTGACTTTATATTGTAAATTCACATGCAAAAGTATTATATGAAAACCGGTCAAATAATAATGTTCATATTAGTTACAAAACCATTGTACTCGTTATTACTGTTCAAGATTCAATCATAACTTCATAAGTGTTAACTCTAGATCATTTATTTTTACAATTTATTTATTTATATCTCTTCATATTGCTATGATTTTATTAATTATTTATTGCGAATTCTGTTTTGAATTTTAAAACTTGTCATACCTATTTTTGCACGTGATTATACAAGTTTATCTGTTATTGAAATCCTTGCAATGGGAAAGTTTTAGTAAGGTAGTTGGAAAATAAGACGTCCTTCGCAGTAAAGATGTTAATGTTGCGGGCGATATGACTAGTATGTTCGGAGGTCGAAAATATATTTACCTTTCAATATGCGGGAGACTTCACTTAGTATAGCATATTTGCATTGCTGTAGTATATTACATTGCTGTAGGGATAATTTTATTTTATTTTTGGCATTGGTGTAGATCTATGATCTATTCATTATTTTCAGTAAATATGAATTGTTTGTTTTGTGGCATTTTCTTAAATTACCTAACCAGTATTTTTAGCTCAAAGGCTACTAATATTATTCTAATTCCGCAACATTTGCAAAAACACATAAAAGGTCACGTCATTTCTTGTTGCGAGGATTGTAACATATAGTTAGTGGTAACACTTTGACTGTTGACTTTCACTTTGACTCCGTACTTAGGCCAGCCTAAGTACGGAGTTTCAATAGAATAGGACTACGAGGTCAGCTTGTACAAGTCTTGTTTCCACTGATGTTAGGTTGACTGTACATTTCTTCCAGTACACTCCCATAAACTGGCTGAGTTGCAGAAACGAACTTTAGTTTAATGGAGACTTTATATTTCATGACACCCCTTTATATCAAAAAGAAAGTGAGAGCATCAATTTAAAGTCTTCATTAAACTAAAGTTCGTTTCTGCAACTCACCGTAAGACGTTTGCGTAAGGAAATGGAATTATTAAATATACATACCTTTAACTAGGTGATTTTATAGATTTATATATACCAACTACCAACTAAATAATTATTATGGATTTTATCATTGTATGTAATTGTTAACCATAGTTGGGTACAAAATATTGCCTACAGGCAGAGTCTATACATCATACAGTCGTCCGACGAGAGCCCGAGCTGCAAACGAAGTTCCTCGGACTTCGTCGGACGACTGTATGATGTATGACTGTGCTACAAGTTTGATATAATGATTGATCATAAGTTGTTGCTTCTCTGCTTAGTAATATAATTTATGTCAAATGGAGAGCTGATGAATTTCTTTCATTACTGGAGTTGAAATCATAATTTTAAATATGGCAACTTTGACTGCCAAAATCAATGGCATGTGTTATTTTATTTTAGATTAAATTATGTTAAGCTATCAAGTCTACACTTAATTAAAAAATACTGCTAAAGTATTTATTCACTATCTTAGATACACATGGATGAGAATTGTTTGAAAAATTTAAGAAAAAGTCACTTGCAATTGTTTTAACAGTATATTTAATCTAAATTCACCTATTTATAAGATTTGGTTCTCAATACTATTGTATGTTTAAGAAGTAGATTGGTAACATTATGAATTTGTTGTTTCTTTCACTCTCCCAACCTTACCATATAATTATTTTTAGTAATCACAATCATTCTAACACTTCGCCCATTCTTTGAGGTTTTAAAACATTACCAAACTTTACAAACAATTTGTACTTTGTTCCATCTGCCAGTAATGGTGTTAGATATATAGCATCTGTGGCTTTTGGGGCCATATCAAGTAATGGAAACCAATCATCCACTTTCACTATTCTATCTTTTCTATTCCCCCAGAAATCTACTGAAGATATCTTGACTTTCTTATCATCTACTCTTATGTATAAATATCCAATAATGTTCCGGAATGGTAAACTAGCCAGTGATAGAACTGCTGTGCCAGTGATACCTGTAACAGATGGAAGCAATGTTAAAGAAACACCTTAAAAAATATGTTGCTTCCAAATCATATTTGATCGTAAGTTGAACCAAGTAATTAAGACAGACTTTAAAATTATGTGCTAAATACATACTCTTTGCAAACTTCGGAAATTGGGGGGGGGGGTACTTTTTTTTCCTTTTTAATCAAAAGTCAAATTTCGGACTAAAAAAAAATTAAAAAATGTTTGAGAATGAGCAAACAACGCTCTTTCATATCGACACCAACAATTTATACTAAGCTAACTCATAAAAGTGTACTTTACAGTAGAGGCTTTTATAGGGAAAGACGTGGTAACTTTTTTAATAATTAAGATATTTATAATTGAAAGGTACCCTTAGTCGTTAATTAATTCATTGTAATATCCCATATTTATTTTTGCTTGATTATTTATATTTTTTGATTTAGCGCAAGTTAGCCGTTTATAAACGCAATTCCTCAATATTTTTTTACATATTACACACGTCTAACTAATGTTAGCGTAGTGTAGGTATTATGGGATGTCATAGTGTTAATGAAGTATTATTTTTATTGGTATCTCACTATTTTTATTAACACCCCTCAATGAATATTCCTCCTTTTTGGCTGAATCCACTAAATATTTTTTTGTAATAATAAAATAACAATAGAGTTTAAATAACTTGTAACAGTGATGCTATCAATTATGATTTACTGATAAAGTTTTTAAAACTGCGCATGATCTAACAAAGCGACAAGAGTGTCGTTAGACTAATGTAAACAAACAAGCGGTGCGCACCCTCCTCACGCACACTCCGCTAGTAAGAGTTGGCGTAATTTAAATCGAATGATTTCAAAAAGTACCTTGACTTAGCGTTGTTTAAGATTTGAAACTTCGTTATTTTTGTATATTTCTTCACGAGTTTTTTATTACACATAAAAACCACATTTTAAGCAACTTGGCATAAAAAAACGAATTTACCTAAAATTCGAGTTAGTGTAGTACATAATCTAAGGTGTAGTATAAATTGTTGGTGTCGATATGATACCCCACATTACTTCGAATTTTTAAGACCCCCTTTCAGTCCCTGTTGCATATATATTTTTATTTCTTTCTTATTCGCAAAATAGTTGGGCAAACATAAACTGTTCCAAATTTCAAGTTGATAGCATTAGTAGTTCTCGAGATATCCAGTTGTGTCTGTGCGTGTAACTCACTGCTGAAAATGGGCTTATGATAATCTAGATCAAAGATTTTATTGTAAACTCTTCGATCTAGCTCTTGGACTATACTTAAAAATTGAACTCATTAGGTAAGTATATCTTCTAAACTAAGACCTGACTAAATCTGTGACTTGGTGAAAAATTGTGTTCGTTTCAACCGCGCGGCCATGGCGTGTGGCTGACACTGGCTTGGCCACCATCAGGGATTTTACTTTTGATAACACGAAGATTTAGTCGTTAATTAGTCGAAATTTGTCGCCAAATATCAGAATTTGTCGGTCACTGGTTCAAAAGTTATAAGGGGTCATTGGTGGCCGATCTGGAGAGAGTCTCCCCAGCTTGGCCACCTTTATATCTCAAAAACTAGGGCACCTAGCGAAGATCTGTTTTCTCCCAGATTTAGTCGCTAATTAGTCGCCAAGTCACAGATTTAGTCGGGTCTTAGTTTAGAAGATATAATGAGTTCAATTTTTAAGTATAGTCCAAGAGCTAGATTGAAGAGATTACGATAAAATCTTTGATCTAGCTCTTGGTCTATACTTAAAAATTGAACTCATTATATCTTCTAAACTAAGACCCGACTAAATCTGTGACTTGGCGACTAATTTCGACTAATTAGCGACTAAATCTGGGAGAAAACAGATCTTCGCTAGGTGCCCTAGTTTTTGAGATATAAAGGTGGCCAAGCTGGGGAGACTCTCTCCAGATCGGCCACCAATGACCCCTTATAACTTTTGAACCAGTGACCGACAAATTCTGATATTTGGCGACAAATTTCGACTAATTAACGACTAAATCTTCGTGTTATCAAAAGTAAAATCCCTGATGGTGGCCAAGCCAGTGTCAGCCACACGGCCATGGCGTTAAAAAAAAAAACTGCCAACATTTTGTAACAATTTGTAAAAGTTGACTCGCAAAACCACAAATTTGTCAAAGCTATGGTTAAAAAGTTAGAAGGGTTTGAACGTGGCCGCGCCATCGAAACGGTGACAAAAACGTTAGCACCGATATCACGTTAGCACGGAGATCTCAGAAACTAAGCGTTGCACAGACCTGAAATTTTGGTAAATAACAGATTCAATTTGTAAACAATTTGTAAAAATATAGAAAAAAATCCTAGGTTCATATTTTAGGAGCTGTGTGGCCGCGCCATCGAAACGGTGACAAAAACGTGATAGCCGATATCTCGCTGAAAAAGCATCGCAGACGTCTAGAGTTTTTTGTAAAACCCAGATTTCAATTTGTCAAAACTTACAAAAATGCAACAAAAAATACTAGGTTAATATTTTAGGAGCTGTGAAACTAAAACCCCGTGGCCGCGCCATCGAAACGGTGACAAAAACGTTAGCACCGATATCTCGCTGAAAAAGCATCGCAGAGGTCTGAAGTTTTTTGTAAAACCTAGATTTGAATTTGTCAAAACTTGTAAAAATACAACAAAAAATCCTAGGTTTATATTTCAGGAGCTGTAAGACTAGAACCCCATGGCTGTGCCATCGAAACGGTGAAAAAAACGTGATAGCCGATATCTCGCTGAAAAAGCATCGCAGACGTCTGGAGTTTTTTGTAAAACCCAGATTTGAATTTGTCAAAACTTACAAGAATGCAACAAAAAATACTAGGTTAATATTTTAGGAGCTGTGAGACTAAAACCCCGTGGCCGCGCCATCGAAACGGTGACGAAAACGTTATCACCGATATCTCGCTGAAAAAGCATCGCAGAGGTCTGAAGTTTTTTGTAAAACCTAGATTTGAATTTGTCAAAACTTGTAAAAATACAATAAAAAATCCTAGGTTTATATTTCAGGACCCGCGCCATAGAAACGGTGAAAAACACGTTATCGCCGATATCTCACTGAAAAAGCATCGCAGAGGTCTTAAATTATTTGTAAAACCTAGATTTGAATTTGTCAAAATTTGTAAAAATATAACAAAAAATCCTAGATTTATACAGGGTGGCCGGAACATTGACGTCCAAAAATAAAATTTCGGTCCCTCGTATCGTGGGGTATTCGAATCACCCCCATGTATGTTCCGCGACTTTTCATAGTTTTCGAGTTATGAATTTTTTTCTGAATGTTTGAAAATTTTCGACCTGACCAACCTAAAAAAATTCTAAAAAAAAAAGTAGAGGGTTTTATCGAGTTTCTTTTTTTGCAACTGAATTTTCATAAGTAGTACTTTTATGCATAAAATAATCAGCTTCGTAACTGTGATGAAAGTTATGAAAATGTTGATCTAAAGTGAAAAATTTACGTTCGGTAAATTATGACTTAAATTTTCAACTTCAAATTAAAAATCTAAACAGGTGACTTCATGGTTCTCAAGTAGGCTTCAAGAATGCGCCAGACTCTCAGCTTTCATAATCATTAAAAAACGTAGGACTTAATGGGGCTAACTTTGGCCTTAATCGGCCTTCAAAGACTGCGAGGTGGAAAATTCTTAAAATTAGCTATCTGATTAATATTTTTTTTTTCCATTTTCTCGCTCCTAAGGTTATTTAGTTTGCTAACCAAAAATGACTGCAGGAAAGCTAAGATTTAAACACGGAGATTTTTTTAAATGTTAGTTTAATGAATTTTGCGCGATCCGTTCTCGTGGACTATGGGTTGTAAACGAGGGTGCAACTCTTTTACCTGCAATAACAATCCACTCGAAGTGAGAGCTTCGACATTTCAACATCGCTTCAGCGTTAACTTGTGGTCTGGTATCCTCAATGGCGAACTAATTGGTCCGTTTGAACTGCCGTCCAGACTTGATGGAGAAACATACAAAAACTTTTTGGAAAATGAACTTCCATTGTTGCTGGCAGATGTGAATCTCGAACTCAGACGAACCATGGTGTTGCAAAATGACGGCGCCCCGTGTCACTATGCAACCCAGGTCCGAAATTACTTAGATGAAACATACCCCAACAGATGGATCGGACGCAGCGGACCAATTAGGTGGCCTCCACGCTCTCCTGATCTCAACCCCATCGATTTCTTTATTTGGGGCTATTACAAGGAAATAGCATACGCCCGAGACTGTTCAAGTGAACAAGAGCTGAGGCAGTTGATTGCAGAAGCTGAACGTGTTGTGAGAGAGAACAGAGACGCTTTTAGACGATTGCCAGACAATTTCTTACGTAGGTGTAGAATGTGTATTGCTGCTGGTGGTGGCCACTTTGAAAACCTTTTGTAAATGTTAAAAATAAATTAAGTACTTTTTTCACATTATCATCTGTGTTTTATTCAAAACCACTTTTTACGTAAAACTTTTCTTACCCAACTCTGAAACTATTTGTTGGTTAGTTTTCAGTATTCTTATCATTAATTAACCTTAGGAACGAGAAAATAGCCAAAAAAAAATAATTACTCAGATGGGTAATTTTAAGAATTTTTCCACCTCGCTGTCTTTGAAGGCCGATTTTAAACAAAGTAGCCCTATTAAGTACTTCATTTTTTTTATGATTATGAAAGCTGAGAGTCTGGCGCATTCTTGAAGCCTACTTAGGAATTATGAAGTCACCTGTTAAGATTTTTAATTTAAAGTTGAAAATTTGAGTCATAATTTACCGAACGTAAATTTTTCACTTTAGATCAACATTTTCATAACTTTCATCACAGTTACGAAGCTGATTATTTTATGCATAAAAGTACTACTTATGAAAATTCAGTTGCAAAAAAAGAAACTCGATAAAACCCTCTACTTTTTTTTTTAGAATTTTTTTAGGTTGGTCAGGTCGAAAATTTTCAAACATTCAGAAAAAAATTCATAACTCGAAAACTATGAAAAGTCGCGGAACATACATGGGGGTGATTCGAATACCCCACGATACGAGGGACCGAAATTTTATTTTTGGACGTCAATGTTCCGGCCACCCTGTATTTCAGGCCCCGCGCCATTGAAACAGATAAAAACACGTTATCGCCGATATCTCACTGAAAAAGCATCGCAGAGGTCTGAAGTTTTTTGTAAAACCTAGATTTGAATTAGATAATTTTTTTACAAATACAACAAAAATCCTAGGTTTACAAAAAAACCGTATTTCACCGTTTCAATGGCGCGGCTCCTGAAATATAAATCTAGGATTTTTTGTTATATTTTTTGACAAATTCAAATCTATGTTTTACAAATAATTTCAGACTTCTGCGATGCTTTTTCAGTGAGATATCGGCGATAACGTGCTTTTCACCGTTTCTATGGCGCGGGTCCTGAAATATAAACCTAGGATTTTTTGTTGTATTTTTACAAGTTTTGACAAATTCAAATCTAGGTTTTACAAAAAACTTCAGACCTCTGCGATGCTTTTTCAGCGAGATATCGGTGATAAAGTTTTTGTCACCGTTTCGATGGCGCGGCCACGGGGTTTTAGTCTCACAGCTCCTAAAATATTAACCTAGTATTTTTTGTTGCATTTTTGTAAATTTTGACAAATTCAAATCTGGGTTTTACAAAAAACTAGACGTCTGCGATGCTTTTTCAGCGAGATATCGGCTATCACGTTTTTGTCACCGTTTCGATGGCGCGGCCACGGGGTTTTAGTCTCACAGCTCCTAAAATATTAACCTAGGATTTTTTTCCATATTTTTACAAATTGTTTACAAATTGAATCTGTTATTTACCAAAATTTCAGGTCTGTGCAACGCTTAGTTTCTGAGATCTCCGTGGCCGCGCGGTTCTCCGCGTTTCGATGGCGCGGCCACGTTCAAACCCTTCTAACTTTTTAACCATAGCTTTGACAAATTTGTGGTTTTGCGAGTCAACTTTTACAAATTGTTACAAAATGTTGGCATAGTTTTTTTTTTTCTTAACGGGCCGCGCGGTTGAAACGAACACGAAAAATTGCTAATAATTAGCGACTAAATTTTGGAGAAAACAGATCTTCGCTAGATGCCCTAGTTTTTTTTTTTTTGAGATATAATTGTGGTGGGGAAATGCTCTCCAGATCAACCAAACCCTTATATCTTTTGAACCATTGACCGACAATTTCTGATATTTGGCGACAAATTTCCACAAATTTTTTGTGTTATCAAAATTAAAATCCCTTATGGTGGCCATGCCAGTGTCAGTCACACCCTTGCCGCTATCTAATAACAAATTTACAAAAATGTATGAAGCAACATGAGTGGCATTTGCAGAGCAGTTTGCGGCAGCGGAGCGGCTTGAACAGATGTAAAATGATTAAAATCATGAGATGCCATGACTCAGAGCGGTACGGCTTGACAATTAAAATATTTTAGACAATTTTATAGCGGAAAATGAACTCCGAAGCATTTATTAC
Source organism: Cosmia trapezina (assembly GCA_905163495.3). Taxonomy (NCBI): domain Eukaryota; kingdom Metazoa; phylum Arthropoda; class Insecta; order Lepidoptera; family Noctuidae; genus Cosmia; species Cosmia trapezina. The sequence continues at coordinate 13,542,515 of LR991030.1, forward strand.
AGATATTATAAATCAACCATCTTTAAGAATGTCAAAACATACTCAGCATAAATTGAATAAAAATGTTATTATAAGGTTGTGGAAAGAAATTAAACAGTTTTTAGAATATGAATGTAAGTACTAATTATGATAGGCCAATAGAAAAATTGTCAATAGATAATTGAATCCCTATTCATTGTTGCACAACTTTATTTGTTGTACCGTCTCATTTGTATAAATATGACAAGCAACACAGGCTCAAAAACATTTGTTGTATTAATCCGACTGGCATGGTCAATAACACAATTGCCTGATGTGAAGGCAATCTGACATATCCTTAAAGAGATTTAGATGGATTTAGATGTCCTTTGAGGCTGGCACCAACTTCCTGACCTTAGTATGAGGGCCGCCTTCATACTAATAAATTCCTTTCGGAAAAACTATATAGTAACACTGCTCAATCTACGACTCAACTAATGATTAGACAGGTGGCTCACCTATATATGCTGCTGTATAAAAAGCACCTTGTGGTAGGACATTGAATATTTCCATTAGAGCACAACCAGGCACGGCTAATGATGTGCCTGTCAAGTGGTACACTTTAAGTCTATTGAATGCTGCAATATATTTAATGAAAGGAAATGAAAATACAGTTTCATAAATACTGGATTTGGATTGTGTTACATTTTCCTTTGCAGTTGAACAGCATCTTTCATTGCTGACATTGTACTTTTTGCTGCCTAATATCAATTTCAACATTTCTAAAAAAAAATTACTGCTTCAATTATCGGTCTGCCACTTAAATTGTAAACATTGAAAGAAAATCGTGTTTCATTACTTTCATTTCATGTTCTGTCACAGATTAAGTAGTATTTGTTCTGTTCTGACCATGGACCTAATATACAAACTGGACTGAGCTCTCATACCAAAAACACGAGCAGAGAGAGATATGTCACATTGAGGCAGTTATCTCCTTCTAATAGGGTGACCAAACATTTTTATGACAAACAGGAAAATTCGTTTATACAGAGATAATTTGCGTCCGGTTGAACCTAAGTGATGTCAAATTATTGTTTGTATTACAAACATATTGTAGTTAAATAATATAAAGAAATAGACCTTTTTCGAAAGCTCCTTTATGAAACTGAACATTATTGTGTTCTATGTCGGTGTTCAATCGTGTACCTACCCATGTTTTTGAGGCAAGAGGGAAGGACTACGATATTGGCAGGCCTCTTGCACTGGTACATTCCGCTCGAGATAAGTACCTACAGCTCGCGGCAACTCTGGGTTTCAAGTCAGTCAGGGTGTATTACGCGCTCAGCGAGCGAGACACGTACGGCCGCCCATGAAAAAATTAAACCTTAGATTTTAAATTTAAGTATACTATTCATATTATCACTATACTATATATAAATTAGTGATATACTTACATTTTTAATGAAGAAAATATATTACGAAATGTCGAGTCTTGTTGCTACCTTTTTTTACCTACCTACCTACTTACTATAGTTGCCGACATTTAACTTGAGCTCTCGGCGGAGTGGTGGGGGTTTGTGTGCGCGTCGTATTGTTTCAGGAGTAAGGTCCAAAATCGCTTAAAGTAATTAAGGATTAAATAGGATTAACAAGCAACTGTACCTACCCGCGATCGTACGATCGCACAAACTTAGCCACTGGTGCGTTGAGGCATCTTTAGTGGTTTTATGACCATGTTCAGGCGACTAAAGTGCCCCAAATGTCACTTTCAATTTAAGACGTGTTTGTACCTTGTTTACTTTAGAACACTTCTAAATATTATACGAGATGATGGTGTATTCAAAATAATTGATGATTGAATGATGATCATGATTATAATGATTGTTTAATTGATTCATAAAAAATAACGTTTGAAAATTATAAGACATTACATTAAAGTGAAATAACTCTAGACTACTCTTATCTATATCTATACATATAATAAATCTGTAGACGAAGCGTTTCTGTACATTACAAATATTTAAAAAAAAAATAGTTGGGCTGTTAAAGAATGACCAGCAGATGCCATTTCTACCATTTTTGTCATTTTTGTCTGTTTGTCTGTTTGTCTGTTTATCTGTTTGTCTGTGAGAGTTCATTTTTTTGTTCAAGTATCACATCAAAAGTACAAAACCAATATGGTTAAATTTTATACTCAAATATTGTGTGTAACTCAGAGTTTTACTTAGTTTTTGTTTCATCGCAATCGCTTCTGTCTATCAGAAGATATATGAATTTAAAGTGTTCAAGAAGAACTTTTCATGACGGTGTCTTCATACACGTAACGACATCTATTGATACCAAATGGTACTAACAATAAAAATCACTTTAAAGGGGTGGTTAACCTGATGGGTCGATCCAGCAGGTTAAGCCGCTACGCTTCCCGGGGTTGGTCCGTGGATGGGTGAGCATCTTTACATAGCGAGACTCCTCCGTGCCTCGGAAAGCACGTTAAGCCGTTAGTCCCGGCTGTTATTCGTGGATCTTTGACAGTCGTTACGGGTCGTCAGAAGCCCGAAAGTCTGACAACCAGTCTTATCAAGGGGTATCGTATTACCCAGTAACTGGGTTGTGGAGGTCAGATAGGCAGTCGCTCCATGATACAGGATGATACAGGTATTCAGCTGCATCCGGTTAGACTGGAAGACGACCCCAACATAGTTGGGAAAAGGCTAGGCAGATTGGTTCTATTGATGGTTGATTAGTAACGCTAAAAGAATTTCAAATATAAAAAACCGGCCAAGTGCGTGTTGGACCACGCACAATGAAGGGTTCCGTAGTTGGGATGAATTTATCCCAAGAACAAACTTAACATTGTAGTTGGAAAACATATTCTACCATACATTCCAACTGTAAATGTAAGTTTGTACTCACAATATTGAGAGATTTACCATGTTATTTTATGACCACAGACTATTCTTAAAGATTTTCCTGTAATCTACAAGTAAAGAACTATTTTCTGTATTTTTTTTCAAAACTTTAGGCTCAGTAGTTTCGGAGATTAGGGGATATATTGGTAAATTTTCATATATTTTCTTAAATAAATAACATAATTTTAAAATTATAAAAAATATATATACATATTTGAGACCCTCATATTAATTAAGCCCTTTCATCTGATATGTCACACGGTACAGTTTGCAAAACTTTTTTTTTTAATTTTCTTATTTGCCCCACAAAAGTGACCCCATATCCAAAATCCATTTATTTACTTTACCTACCTGACCGCGTTTGGGTCACAGAAATTCGTAATTATGTGTACCAAATTTTAACATAATGGGTCCAATAGATTCGGAGCAAATTAGCTGTGACAGACGGACATACAGACAGACACACGAGTGATCCTATAAGGCTGCCGTTTTTAGGGTTCCGTACCAAAATGGTATAAAAGGAACCCTTATGGTGTGACTCAGTCTGTCTTTCTGTCTGTCTGTCTGTCTGTCACAGCTGGATATCTCAAGAACTACTTATGCTATCAACTTGAAATTTGGAACAGTTTTAGATGACGTTTACCCAACTATTTTACAAATAAGCAAGAAATAAAAATATTTTAATTTTTATTGCAACAGGGACGGAAAGGGGGTCTTAAAAATTCATGGTGGGGCTACTAGGGCATGTGGGGTATAATATGAAAGAGCGCTGTTTGCACATTCTCAAAAAAAAAATTTTTTTTTTAGGCCGCATAGTTTCGACTTTTGATGAAAAATGTAAAAAAAACTACCGTCCCCCCCCCCCTTATTCTATGTGATAGAAGTGTATGTAAAGAAAACAGGAAAAATAAAAAGATGTCTCTAAATAGCACACTTTTTCAGAAATCGAAACGGAACACTCGGTGCGCGAGTCCGACTCGCTCTTGACTGGTTTTTTTTCTTTTGAGGTATGGAACCCTAAAAATGGGCATATAATTGTAAGATGATAGTTAATACTAATAACTGATGTGGTGTTCTGAGTGAAAAAGAATGCAATGTCAGATATAATAATCCTATCAACTTTTCATACACAGAGAAGGTGAGGGGGAGGGTTTGAGAGGGTAGGGGCAGGAGGAAGGGGATGCGGTGAGGGGTATTAGAGGGGAGGGTGACAGGGGGGAGAGGCAGGGGGGTGGTAAGATATGGTTGAGAGGAGAGTTAGAGGAGGAGGGTTGAGAGGTTGGGCGAGAGGGGGGTTGACGAGCGCCTTAACACCTTAATGTTACTTTTTGACCGAAAAATAGAAAGTCGGAACGGCACAAAAAAAGGGAAACGCCAGTCGTCGTCAGAGCTGACACACACACTTTTTTTTAAAATCAAACTGGGTACCTTCGTAAGTTTATTTATTGTACGCAGAGCGAGCTTCCAGTTAACCACTGTATCTGATAGATGTTGTATAGACGGAATCGCGGTGTCAAGATTTTCCGCAGAAGAGTGACACTTTTTCAGTCATAAAATAGATGCTGTCCTGGAATTCCGGTCTCTGGACCTGGATTTCTCTCTAGAGGTCGAGATTATTTGAGGCATCTTTATAACCAACTTCAAAAAGAAAGAAGTTTTCAATTCTTCTGTTTTTAGGGTTCCGTAGTCAAATAGTACATAAAAGGGAAGTCTTATCATTACGTCCTGTCCGTCTGTCCGTCCGTATGTCACACACCTTATGTTTGAAAGAGTTTTCTCCAGAGATGGTGAAGATCTGACAATTGAACTCCTCAATAACTTACAGTAGGTATACGTGCTGTGATTTGGTACAGAAATCAAAGAAAATTACTGGCTATCCGTGGTCAACTAATTATGGACTTCGATGGTTTTTAAAAGTTTTGCCTCCATAAACATGGATGTTCACGGTATAAACGAAAGACAGTTTGATGCGCAGTCCAAACCGCACAGATCCATCCGCGGTTTGGAACGCAGTCCACAGATCCGTGGTCCAAACTGTAGGTACGTGTAAACCCCGCTATTCGTTCTTTCCGAAACGATAGTTTGGAATGGCGCGTTGTGTTTCCAGCAGTCCGAATACGTGTTAAACCCCGCTATCATAAACCGCAGTAACTGCAGGGCTGTGGTAGAGAACCCCAGGTAGCGGTTCCCACCAGGCAAGATCGCAAGATTCTTCATTTTTATTGGAGGAGTGATACCTACACCATATCTAAGCGACACGTTATGTATTGATTTCCGACATGCACGCGAACGAAGTCGCGGGCACAGCTAGTATACAATAAAAGTTTAAAAAGGTACCATATACGCCACCACCACCACCACCATACCATATGGTATGTATGGTATGGTATATGGTGCTAAGGTACCATATTTTATTTTTCTTTGCGGACAGCCCTAGTACTCGGCTAAGCGGCGTAGGTATGTTACAGACGAGTAACGACACAAAGTAATAACAACTCTCAAGCGCGGCGATTAAGAGCAATTTAGCTTGCGCATGGGGAGAAAAAGATTTTGTAGGCTATTATAAAAGCGGCTTTCTTCAAGATCAAAGGAGTGCAACTTCTGTACGTTAGTACTATTATTTATTCTGTGATATTGGTGAGACTCGTCTTGTAGCGAATCATCAAATTCGATCACGTAGGTATACGTGGCTTATGATGAAGAAGGCATGTAGAATCTCGTTTTGGGACCATGGTACTTTCTTGCTCTTTTTTCGTTTACTCTACAGAGCTGGTTTGGGTAAGTATGTAATTGAAGCAAAGGGAACTAAAATGATTCTGGAATTACATCCAACCATATTTGTTGAATTTCTTCTTTGGATGGAAAGCTGTAACCAACTTAAAAATAAGGCTATTTCAATCATGCGATACATAAGTACAAATTGTATTTATTATGCGCCTAATCTATTAATATTAGGCGCATAATAAATACAATTTGTACTTTTTTAATCAGAAATACACTACTTATAGCTTTTGTAGACAGAAGACGCTAAGTCTTCTGTCTACAAAACGTCTAGAGCATGGTTACACTACTTAGACTCAAAATTGTTATTATTTAGTAACAATTTTATGTCTTTTATCGAGATTTATTTAAATCTTTGTTATTCCTTACAAGTTCCTTACCTGTGAAATTAAATGCCACAACCAGCATAACATTCACTTTTACATTTCTTGATGCAACACTTTCTCACCATTTTCGCTATCTATATTGAAAAAAACCGCCATGAAACCATTGATGTCAGATTTCAGTGTTACCAGAGTAATTATATGATAGCTACCAAACATTAATTAAAATTATATTATTTTGATTATTTTACTCATGGAGCTTACTTATAAAATTATTGACTATGATATACAGATTGTAAACCTATAAATAAAATTATTTAAAACTAATCTAAATGCTAAAAAAAAATATACGTAACTTATTTTACCTACTTGTAGTTGGTGAAATTTTTCTACCATCTTTATCATTTTTATCTGTTAGCAATTGAGCAAAAGGGACAAACTACACAACTCGGGCTCTCTCTCTCGGCTCGTTTTGCCTCAGCTAAGATATCCTATCAAAAGTAAACCTACAGTGCAATTCTTAAGGTTAATTTTTGTATGATACGATTTTTGGAGAGCTCAGTCCTGTTTATATAGTATATTAGGTCCATGGTTCTGACATAAAGAACAAACACAGACAGTGACAGACCAACGAGTCAGTGTTGCCGCTTAGGAAAAAATAAACTCACCAAACTTTTACTAAAATGTTACTAGATTGGGTGAAAAAATTAATCCAAAAAGTCACTAAATTATTTAATCAATCTTCGCATTGATCTTCGCAAACAAAATTACTGATTACTCTTAATGGTAATGGTAATGTATATAAAAAGAGAAGTCCAGACTGACTGACTGATTGACTGACTCATCAACGCCCCGCCCCACCCAACCCCTTGGACCTAGAAAGCTAGAAGCACAGAGGTTTCCTTTATAATTTAGGCAATGATTATAGAAGAAATTCCCGGTAGTAGGTTCGACACGGTAAGAAAAGAACCAGTATTTGTATTGTTGGTGTTTAAAGTTATTTAGAAGCGGTGCTTATCAAAGAGTTTGTATCGGGATTGGATATCTGTATTGAAAGCTGAGTATCTAATGTTTTAAGACTAATTAATATTTCTAAGTATTTACTATGTTATTCACTGAATCCATTGTTCTCGAAATTACAGAGATACAGAATAATGATTACATGTAAACCAATGAGGTTGGCAAAGTATGTATGTTATAGTTGTGTATTATAACTGAAGCTTTTTGAGATCTCAATTAGTATTAGAATGATGAGTGACGATTGGAGGCAGTATGAAGAGTATGCTGTGCTCACCGCCCTGTAACGGTACGCTTGACCTTAAAGCCTTTAGTTGAATAAGAGATAGGATGGCGAGGGGGACCCGATTGTATCCACCGTCTTATAACGGTACGCTTGACCTTAAAGCCTTTAGTTGAATAAGAGATAGGACGACGAGAGTATGCTGTGCTCACCGTCCTATAACGGTACGCTTGACCTTAAAGCCTTTAGTTGAATAAGAGATAGGATGGCGAGAGGGACCCGATTGGATCCACCGTCCTGTAACGGTACGCTTGACCTTGGATAACTTCTCCCGCTCTGGGTGGAGCGGAAGGGCGTGTCAGACTTTTACTGACTAAAACCCACCCGTGTTCCTTCAGTTGCCTAAGCCAGGGCCGCGGTAACCCCTTCAGACAACCCGCGACCCCAGCGGCGTCGGCCCTATTGGACCCCGTCACTTGCTGACATCTCTTTGAGGCACGCGTGGAACACAACGCGCCGTCGACTCGGGCCTGGTCCTTTCCGGACGGCGAGCTACCCGCTACTCACCGTCCGCAGGCCCGCGCCTACGGTGGCCGGAAATCGCCATGCGATTCCCGCCGCCCAGGGCGGCTCCTGCGGCGACTGAGGGCGTGAGGCTGCCTCTCCCTCACGCGTTCCACCTCCTCCTTCGCGAGCATCACTGCTTCGCAGAAGGAGGTGGCGGCCTCCCATGCACTCTCGCTCCGCACCATGGCCTGGACCAGGCTCGGACGCGAGAGATCGCCGCCGCCGATCGCCTCCGTGAGAACACGGCAGTGCTCTGCCCAAGCCGGGCAGACCTCCACTGTATGCTCCACCGTGTCCTCCGGGCGATCCACACAATGGTAACACCCGGGCGTTTCCTCCCACCTTATGCGAAACAGGAACCTCCCGAAACAACCGTGTCCGGTGAGGACCTGCGTCAGGCGGAAGGTGAGGACGCCGTGGCGCCTCTCTAACCACTCCTCAAAGAGGGGACTTATCGCCGCAATTGTGGCGTGCCCAGCGCTGGGTTGCGACAGTCACGCTCTCCATGCCGCCATGAGATCCCGCCGGAGCTCTGTCCGCTGTACCGTGATTTCTCGCGGCAGCGGAGTTACGCCCCGGCGCTTCGCCTCCTCGCGCCACTCCCACACGTGCGCGAGGATCTTTGCCTCCAGATCCAACGGCGGCAATCCGGCAAGGAGGCTCGCCGCCTCCCGGGAGACCGTGCGGTATCCCCGGACTAGCCGGATGACCATGACCCTCTGGGATGCGTTCAACCTGCCGGCTGGCCCCAGCCTTAGGGAACGCGCCCACACAGGTGCTCCGTAAAGGGCCATGGACCGCACGACCCCCGCGTAGAGCCTCCGGCAGGAGGCGTTTGGACCCTCAGATTGGGCAGGAGCCGCCTCAAGGCAGCCCCAGCCCGTGCCAGTCTGGGAGCCAAACGTCGGAAATGCTCCACGAAGTTCCACCGGCTGTCGAGGACGAGTCCCAGGTACTTCATCGTCGACCCGACTCCGATGTGAACCCCTCCCACCGTTATTTCGGAACCCGACGGTGGCGCATTCCGAGGACCATGAAAACACATGGCCTCGGACTTGTGCAGGGCCACCTCGAGTCCCAACTGCCGGATCCTCTCCACGACTATCGCAACCCCGCGTGTCGCTAAGTCAGCCGCCGCCTGGTACGACCTCCCCTGCGCCAGGACCAGCGTGTCGTCAGCGTAACATACTACGCTGACGCAACTAGGGAGGTCGGCGCGCAGCACCCAGTCATAGCCGATGTCCCACAAATGCGGCCCCAGGACCGATCCCTGTGGGACACCGCACGACATCTCTCGCCGGTTCCACTCTCCCTGATGACCGGGGTAGATGACGGCCCTGTCCGTCAGATAGGCCTCGACCACTCGACAGAGGTAGGTCGGCATCCGGTGATACCGGAATGCCTCCCTGATGCAACTCCAGGGCAAGGTATTAAAGACGTTGGCGATGTCTAGGGACACCGCCAAGAAAACCTTGACCTTAAAGCCTTTAGTTGAGTAAAAGATAGTACGGCAAGAGAGATCCGATGGGATCCACCATCCTATAAAGGTACGCTTGACCTTAAAGCCTTTACTAGTGCCCCTGGGAGGAGCTTCCAGGGTCGGAACCCATACCGAGTTCCAGCTGTTGAGAAATGTAATAACAAAATCTAATATTTGACATTGGTTTCAGTAAATACCAACAACCTAAGATGCCCAAAATATCGAAGTGTCAGTGTCATCGATAATATCTATCTACAGATGGTGAAAGTGGCCCCGTGTTCGGGTAGTGTTGGTCTGCGTTCCGTGCTCTGTCTCCATAAAGAATTAACAAGCGAAGCAGGTAATACATACGCCAGGTGATTTTCCCAATACAACATTTTTTCTCATTCGCTACGTCTGTCTAAGGTTACACTCCTCAAAAGATATACACATAATACTCTAGTATTATATGATTCCGTTAAATGGTAGAATCTTAACATATACAGATAGACCTCACGACACTAATCATACTTGAAAACAAAACGTAACGTTAAACTAGTTTCACTCAGAGAGAGTAAGAAAGCTACTTTTCATTGTTTGAGCTATCGACCAAATAAACTATATACCTACATATACATATCATCACTATACTTTAAACATTTTAAGGTAAGATAGCAATGCAGGGTTATTGGTAAAACACCCATAGTATGGTTTGTTCCCATAGTAAAAGTTGTTCATAATGATGAGTACAATGACCCCTTAAGAGGTTGCTGGTGTTTTACCAATAACCCTGTATATTTCTTTCATGATAGAGTGAGATGCATAATCATGCGATAATCGAACGAAATGCTGAATATGGAACGTTAATTATAGGGAAATACCCGGTTAAATAATATAATATATCAATGACATTATACATCTAGACGTTGCCATGATTACAGTGTGAAGTGTGGAAGTGAGACACACATATACGAAATAATTAGGAAAATTGAGACAAAGCATCGTATCTTCTGTCCCTTACGGCGTGCCGTATTTTTGCTTTAAAAATGTTGCCAAACAAAGTACTTTGCATGGCAAAATTTAAAAATGTTGCCAAACAAAGTACTTTCACTGTTAATATTGCTGTCTCATGACCGGCCACGCGGTGGCTCGATCTAGATGTATATTATCTAAGTAATACATAATTGCTGTGTTGATCATGAAAAAGTCACAAAGACATTTTTTGTCACTAAATTATAGAAAAACGTCACCATAAACAGCAAAAAATCACTATGCTCGGATTTTTAATTAGATGCAAAAACTGACACTCCTAATGTAATTTTTACTGCATCTAATTAAAAGTCCGAGCATCAATCTAGTGACAAAGTCACTGAAACGGCAACACTGCTGCACTGCCAACAACAACACGTGTGCGTCCACAGTGAACGCGCGGCGTAACGCGCGGTGACTAGGGGCTAAGGCGGGCGCGATGGCGGCCAATGGCGGCGGCGTCCGGTGGCCACAGTGACGAGCGAGCTGTTGTAGCGTTTATGACGTATTTCAGGTGTTGCAAACTTGCAAAGGCAAACCATGGACAAGGATTTGGCACTTTTACTAAATAGCCCGTATCAACGTTTGACTACATCATGATGCCGGGCCTACACTTTACGGACATCGCCGTTGATCATCGCGTTGAAGGGCGATAATTATACGACGCAGTTGTACATTTCACGTCTGCATCACTACACGACAGTTGAGGAAGCCGTGCAGTATGTGAAAGTGAAGACCAACTGGACTCTGAGGGTCGGAAGATTGGAGTCCCGCCACGACGTCAACTATAAACCCGTGCGCGTAAACATGGCACCTGGCTCGAAAACAAAATTGTGTCTAAACACTACGTTTTGTCACGTTTAAAGCATCGTAAAGTAATATGTTATGAGAAACTACTCAACGCAAATTAAATGTTGATATTCAAAAAACTAAAATAAAACTCAAAATTTTTTGCACTCAGTTCTTTAAACGTAATTCACTCGAGCCAGGTGCCATGTTAACGCGCACGGGCTGTATAAGTCATTGGTCGTGCGAGTTCCAACACAACGTCTGCAAACCTGCTTCAAAGAGGACTTTTGGCCGAAAGGTGTCGTATTTCGACGTTTCCGATTACGGTTACGCGACTATAATATCTATACTATACTATCTATTTTTAAGCACTGATTTAACAGAAAATGCACCAGATCTATTACTACTTACTACCGAAAGCACTAAGTTGGCAACACTGCCCAGCCGCGCATTAAGGCGAAAGCGCCAGGGTAGCCCGCGAAATTCAAAATTTCTTACGTTTTTTGCAATTTGTAGGTCAGTGTGAGCTTGTATGTTGATTAAAATATGATTCGCGGGCGTAGCTAATATGGCTTTATAGAATTATAACCATTAGAATCAGCAATACAACTCCATAAGTTAGCATTTACCTCAAACCTCATGATTTCATGAAATCGCTAGATTTGAGATAAATGCTAACGTATGGAGTTGTATTGCTGATTCTAATGATTATAATTCTGTAAAGCCATATTAGCTACGGCCGCGAATCATATTTTAATCAACATACAAGCTCACACTGACCTACAAATTGCAAAAAACGTAAGAAATTTTGAATTTCGCGGGCTACCCTGGCGCTTTCGCCTTAACTCGCTTACTCACTAGGCCCGTAGTATGGCCATAACGCGCGGATAGGAACGTTTGAAAACTACGCCCGCTATCTCGCTCGAGCCCGTCGCGCTAGGCGCCCGCCTTACTGCACTATGGACACAAGCGGCGGTTTCATATGTTTGATATTTCGCGCCCGCGCTAGGCCGGCAGTATGGACGCACACTTCCGAACGAAGACAGTGAATTCTATGTCTACGCTTCCAAATAGAATTCTAAGTCAATGCTTCCAAACGAAGCTTCCGAAATTCCGACTACTGACAATTGACATAAGTTTGTTGTCACTTGTCACGTCTGTGCTTGTCACTGTTGTCAGTTAGTCATTACTTGACCCTGTTTCACCACATTGGGGAAGAAAACTGACAACTTTTTCCGCGAGGTGTCGCTGGTATCGCTTGACTCACATTAGCTGTCAAATTACCTATAAAACTTGTTTACAAAAAACTTCGGATGGCATCTGACCAAAAAAATCTGCGTTTGCGCATAATCTGTTGTAATAACAATGGAAATCATTAATTTCCTAAAGACTTATGATCAAAACAATATGCGAAAGGGCGACTAAGATACACAATTTTACAGCTTCCAAAAATTCGAGGATATGTGCATATCTATCTTGATATCAGGAGTTTCATGCTGCTGAGGTATCCCACAGTTCAAATTATGAATAAATGATTCGATTCTGTTACAGAATTAATTGAAATCCAGATTTAATTTCTAGGTTATGTTCGTAGCTCATGAAACATTGAATATGTTATAAAACTACTGTACAAGTACGTAAAAGTTTGTAATTACTACGATAATTAATGAACGACATGTTGCTTTTTATAAAGTTGGTTTATTTTCTTCAATTATTAACAAAAAATTAGGCTGTAAAACCTGCTGACCAGATCCGCTTTTCGGCCTCATAATAAAGCTCCTCAATTCTTCAGTTCAGCTTTTAACATTGTTCGTTGTATTAACAAAAAACACAGCTAGTTTTATGTTATAATTATTTTGAACCCGAAAAACATTGAGAGGTAAAAATTACAGTGCGATGTTATGAGTCGAGCGACAGCAGCGCCACCTGTTCATAGCTTTGCGATTTCTTCCCCATTAAAGATGACGCCATTATCGCTGGTAACTGTCAGCTGTCTATCTGTTGACGGCTTAGGTTGAAGGTTTTCAAGGATAGTAAAAAGCACAAGTAAACGCGCTCAAACCTTAAAAAAAAAACCGGTCAAGTGCGAGTCGGACTCGCGCACGAAGGGTTCCGTACCATATTATATTTTTAACAATCGCAAAGATAACTTTTTACTTATTTTGTAATGATACTGTGAATTACAAGGTTATTTTTTGCAGTTGCAGAAAATCACCCATGTTTAAACAAAATACCTTATGAATCGCCGTTTTCAGTATTGTTGATTAAATACAGTATTCATGGTACTTACATGGTATAAAGAAGTTTCAAATTCCTAATTTGTTGAATTGTTGCGCTAGAGCTCGTACAAAAAGGGTCTAAAATTTACAACTTTTGCGGCCCCCTATTTCTTAATTTTAAAAGATAAAAAAAAATATGTTTGTACTCTACTCAATGAGTTCTAGACAATGACATCCCACATAACACATAATCAGCCTATAATGTCCCCACTGCGGGGGACACAGGCCTCCTCTCTGTGAGAGGGAGTGGGCCGTAATCCACCACGCGGGCCCAGTGCGGGTTGGTAGATGTCACATGTCTTCGAATTTTTGATTCTAGGACATGCCGGTTTCCTCACGATGTTTTCGTTCACCGTTTTGAGAGCAGCGGTGATGAAATAATGACATGACACCCCACATGCTAGATTAAAATTTTTATTTTTTTTTTAAATGAAAAGTTTATTGTATGGGGACCGACCCCTTAAATTTTTAACTTTGCTTTATTTTATTATTTGTTGTTATAGCCGTAATAGACAGCGGAGGCTTAGTAAGTTTGTACTGGGCTGTACGTGGTTGTCTGATTTCATAGATTTTAATTTTCTTGCGCGGAACCCTAATTATTTTTCTAAAATAAAAATAGCCTAAGTTACTCCTTAAAACATCAGCTATATGCCGTCAAAATCGGTGAAAATTCGTTTGGCAAGTTTCCTAACTTGACTCAAAGTACACATTTTTTTAAATCGGACTGCGCTTTAAAATTCTTCTATACAAACTTTAACATCCCTAAACCTCATTTGAGGCGTAGTTTTGAAAAACTAATAATGACAAACATTATTACTTACTTATACAAGTTTCAAGTTCATTAACCAAATTAATAAGATTTTTCATATAAACTGTATCTCTGTTTTCACGAACACAGATACCTAAAGAATTTCAAAAACCGTCTGGTATGTTTCCATAACTTGACTCAAACATTATTTACACCAATTTTAGAGTTAATCAAGCCCCCAATAAAATCCTCCGCTATAACATTAACTTTTCACCACTTAGGGGTAGATTTTTGGAAAACCCTGATACACGTTAGTCTTAATTTTTGGTCTCAAGTATAAAAACTGAGTTTTGAGTTAATTGGACCGCGTGTTAAAGTTCTTCCATACAAACTTTGACACCCCCAATCCCTCCTTAGAGAGTAGTTTAGGAAAACTAAAAATGATAAACTTTATAATTTACTTAGATGAATATTCGTGCTAAGTTTCAAGTCTATTAACTCAAGGGATAGGATTTTTCATACAAACTTTCATCCCCTGTTTTACCCCCTTAGGGATGGAATTTCCAAAAATCCTTCCTTAGTGGATGTTTACACTATATAAGGTATGTATGTGCAAAATTTCAAGTCTCTAGATCCATTGGTTTGGGCTGTGCGTTGGTATATTAGTCAGTGACTCAGTCAGGACTTTGATTTTTTTATATATTTAGATTTACCATGTTATTTTAAGACCACAGACTTCTTATAGGTTTTCCTGTAATCTACAGGTATAGAACTAATTTCTATATTTTTTTCAAAATTTTAGGCTCAGTAGTTTCGGAGATAAGGGGGGGGGGAATGGTCAATTTTCGTCTATTTTCTTAAATAACTTCAAAACAATAAATTTTAAAATTATAAAAAAAAAATATTTGAGACCCTCATATAAGCCCTTTCATTTGATATGTGACTCGGTACAGTTTACAAAACTTTTTTTTTTAATTTTCTTATTTTCCCCCTAAAAGTGACTCTCATATTCAAAATTCATATATTTACTTTAGCTGTACGTGTTTGGGTCACAGAAATCTATATGTGTACCAAATTTTAACTTAATCGGTCCATTAGATTTGGAGCAAACTGGCTGTGACAGACGGACAGACAGACAGACACACGAGTGATCCTATAAGGGTTCCGTTTTTTCCTTTTGAGGTACGGAACCCTAAAAAGGTGTTTGATAGGTAAACAACACCAGCGACGATGCGACTCCTAGCGGGATAAATTGGCAGTGTCTCCCCAGTAGATCCAAAGAGTAAGCTCGTCTAATAATAATAATGCCTGTTTCATACAAGGACACATATTGTTATGTTACTATTTTATACACATGTAGCAAATATAGTCGCCAGGGAGATTAGCTGGCGATTTCAAAATGTGGCCCGCACGCAGTTTTTGACAGCAGTTATAGCGATTTCTAAATCAGGGTGTGGACTAAGGACAGATATTGATAACTCACGTCCACACATAAAATATCACGTCTTTTCGTTTTTGACTTTTGATGAAAAATGTAAAAAAAAATAGCGTTTCCCCCCCCCTTTCTAAAAAAAATATCTAAAAAATTAATTCTGAAATTATTCTATGTGATAGAAGTTTATGGAAAGATTACAGGAAAAATAAAACGATGTCTCTAAATAGCACAGTTTTTCAGAAATCGGAACGGAACCCTCGGTGCGCGAGTCCGACTCGCTCTTGACTGGTTTTTTATTTTTATGGTAAATATGCCAAGTTAATGTCAAATCAAATGTCAAAAATGTCAAAATTGTCCAAGTAGAACTTCCGAGCGTGGTTATGTTTTCGTTTTTCATATACAAAATTAAAACACAAAAATAACTCGTATTTTGCCAGCTACCAGGTGTAGTTGTAGTATTTAATGATAAGACCTAAAATATTCACTTATGGTTATACCTGTAGTTTTAAACTTAAGTATTTGTACAATCGATAGGTTAAGTACTGCAGTGTCGGAATAATAAACGATAAAATGACCAGTTTATTGAAAGAAATGTGAGTATCAGTAATTAAGAATATATTACTATTTTTTTTTATCAATCGGGATAATTGAGTAGTTCCCGACTAGATTCTACAAGTCACATGTTTGTATTTACAATAGGTAGGTAGGTGGTAGGTAATAGGTAGGTAGTGTTCCACGCGTGCCTCAAAAAGCTGTTAGCAGAGATGGGGTCCGTTAGGGCCGATGCCGCCCGGGTCGCGGGTTGTTCGAAAGAGATACCGTGGCCCTGGCACAGTCAACTGAGGGAACACGGGTTGGTTTTAGTCAGTAAAAGTCTGACACGCCTTTCCGCTCCACACAGAGCGGGAGAAGTCATTTCATGATTTCCCATCCACATAAAAAAAATGTACCATCGTGGACATTTGTAATGAACCACTTTATCAATTAACAACCTTATCTCAATAGTAATAAGGTCGAAAAGTGGTTTCCGCAAATGTCAAGAATAGAACTACAATACTTTCAGTTTTTATTTACATTCACATTTAGCTGTACAGTCAGGGCCACAACAAATGTTGATAAAGATTATTGTCATAGAAATTACCTAATTTAAAAAAAAAATATACATACTTAATTTTATCATACTTAATACATTATTTTCACAATACATTTACTTACTTAACTATTATCACAACATAATTTGAAAAAGATTAACATTATTTAAAAACTCATTTACAGAATAAAATAGTTTTTGTAGTAGCCTTAAGTTTTTAAATTAGTGGTGTTCTGTAACTTGTTGTGCACAACAATTTTAAATATAAAAAAGATTGTAACCCAATTATGAAGTAAAGAAGTCAAACGATAAAATACATTCAAAATTGTTTTCGTTTTTTCTCCATTATCATCCAGTAAAATAATGTTGAATTTTTTCAGTTTCATTTTAGCATATTTAAAAATATTTTCTTGTATTTATATATCTACCTATTATTTTAATACTCCTTTACATTCATTTCAGATATGATAAAACTGCTGAATATACTGCATTTTACACTGGTGGGGATGTCCAATGGACCACCGATGGAGTTCATCTCTTGTGCCACTGTGAAGATGTAATTAAAGTGGTTGATGTGAACACATTCTCAACAACTTACATTATTGGACAGACTGAAGAAGATGCAGAACCAGATCAAATTTATACTTTTCAAATGTCACATAATAATAAAATGGTGGTTACTGCACACAAAAGTGGATTGATGAAATTGTGGGACCAAGAAACTGGCGCACAACAGAAGATTTGGAGATCGGGCCATAAAGGACCTGTTGCCAAATTAGCATTTGAATACACAGATGAAAATATAGCCTCAGGAGGGTCTGATGGCAACATTAGGTTATGGAATTTAGCACATAACACATGTACAAGTAGTCTAAGAGGTGCAATGGGTGTCTACTCTGTTTTGAAGTATCATCCAGATTCCAACAAACAGTTGATATTTGGAGCAGCGGATGACACAAAAATAAGATCATGGAACTCCAAAACTGGCAAAGAACATTTAATCTATTCAGGACATTTCAGCAAAATCACTTCACTGCAATTTACTCCTGATGGTGAATATATGGTCAGTTCTGGTAGGGACCGTGTGTTAATCTTATGGAGCTTAAATGAGAGTAAGGCCCTTCGAGTAGTTCCTGTATATGAAAGCATAGAATCCACAATTTT
Source organism: Cosmia trapezina (assembly GCA_905163495.3). Classification (NCBI taxonomy): domain Eukaryota; kingdom Metazoa; phylum Arthropoda; class Insecta; order Lepidoptera; family Noctuidae; genus Cosmia; species Cosmia trapezina. Next base: position 13,560,286 of record LR991030.1, read on the forward strand.
ATTGCCAGCAACATTTAGAATACCAAATTTTAAGAAGAAACTAGAAACAGAAGGAATATATGTTGCTTGCGCTGGTGAGAAAGGTGTTGTCAAAGTGTGGAATGTATTGATGAGCAGGCTCATGTATGAGCAGGATAACAGTCTTGTGTCGCCAGCATCTGAGGAGGGTAGCTTAGCTGTAACACATTTGATTTTTAATGAACTAAGGAATATTTTATCTGTTGTCACAGCAGACCACAACATTATCATACATGATCTTGAAACTTTTGATTGCAAGAAGCAGTTAATTGGTTTTACAGATGAAGTTCTAGATATTATATTTGTGGGAAAAGAAGAAAAGCACTTGGTGGTAGCTACAAATAGCCCAGATTTAAAATACTATGAAATTGAAAGTATGAATTGCCAGATCATTAAGGGACATACTGATATAGTTTTAGCTTTAGCTTGCTTCCCAACAAGACTAGAAATGTTTGTATCTTCGGGTAAAGATAACTCTGTTAGAATTTGGCTACAAAACACTGATCATACAATATCATGTGTTGGGGTTGGAGCTAGACACACAGCATCTGTTGGGTCAGTGTTTACTTCTCAGACATCAAATGATTTCTTTGCTTCTGTAAGTCAAGATAGCTGCTTAAAAGTCTGGGGTGTTCCTAAGGAGCTCACTACTGATCAAAAGGTCAAATCTACTTACACTGAATTAGCCCACCAGATGGACATAAACTGTGTATCTGTTTCACCTAATGACAAAATGATTGCTACTGGCTCTCAGGATAAAACTGCCAAACTATGGTCAGAGGAGTTGACATTATTAGGCATACTAAAAGGTCACAGAAGAGGTGTGTGGTGTGTGAGATTTTCACCTGTGGACCAAGTTGTATTGACATCTTCAGCAGACAGTACAATAAAGTTATGGTCTATAGCTGACTTGAGCTGCTTAAAGACCTTTGAAGGCCATGAGAGCTCAGTTCTGAAAATTGAATTTGTGAGCAGAGGCCAACAAATACTATCAAGTGGAGCAGATGGACTTCTTAAACTATGGAATATAAAAACATCTGAGAGCAAAATGTCTTTAGATAATCATGAGGGCAAAGTGTGGTCTTTAGCTGTCAATAAAAACGAATCTATCGTAATTACTGGTGGTTCAGATTCGAAGTTAGTAAAACTAAAAGATGTTACAACAGAAAGAAGGGAACAGTTAGCAAAAGAAAGAGAAGAAATGATATTACAAGAACAAGAATTGATGAATTTGTTGCACGATAAGCAACTGATTAAAGCTCTGAAATTAGCGTTACGCATGCAAAGACCAATGCATGTTTTAAAAATTGTTAATGAGGTTCTGGCAGGTGGCAATGAAAAACTTTATGAAACACTCAAAGAAATCAACCACACTCAAAAAGAAACTCTTTTGAAGTTTGCTGCAGACTGGAATACAAACAACAAAAACTGTCACGCAGCGCAACTCGTATTTAACATATTAGCGCCGGAAATTATTGCTGGAAACTTAAAAGTACCTGCTTTAGCAAGTTTCATTGAAGGTGCATTGCCTTATACAGAAAGACATTTTGAAAGATTAACTAATCTTTTACAGGATCTTAACTTTATAACATACACTGTAAATTGCATGCAACCTCATGCTGTTAACAATGTTTAAATGAGTAATAAAGGTTCCATGCTCCAAATTCTAACATTTGTTTAAAAAATGTTTGATTTGCCTTATGTGTACTTGCGTACACCGTTCACCGTATTTATCTGGTTTAGACTATAACCTATGACGCATGTAAATGTTTCTCCTCAAACAAAACTTGCGAAATGTTAATTTGCTTGTTCTATATGTAAAAGCTCAGATATTAGAGCACGTCAGCGCCCGCGCAACCTTTTTTCCGCGGAGAGCAAGTTCAACCTGCGTGCACGCAGTAGTAGTGAATCGATCACGCGAAGCGGACCGCTCGCGGATTCGCGCTTCAATTTTCCGCGAGTCGCAAATGTTTAGTTGTTAAATCATGGATATAAAAATCTCAATTATTTATTCCTTACTTTTAATAATCTGCAATCATGCACAAGGACAGAAATCGCAAGTGTAAGTTTTTACTTTATATTTTCATCATATTCGATTTTTTTACTTGAAACTAATGAAAAAGTATTACTTAAATGTTTTATATTAATTCAACTTAGTCACCGGGATATGCAAGTACCTACGTCATGAAGTGATTCTGTTCAGTAATTCAATTATTAGTAGATATTTGATTTGTTAGGGAGCCATGTTAGAATATTTGTATATCTCTTAACAGTCTTATGCTCTGCGAGACATTATTAAACATCAAATTACCAATCTAATAAATTAGAGTTTGTACTTAAAGAAGTCCTAAGTTAAGCTACATTTGGTTGGTGTAGATACTTGTGGTAAATCCTAGCAATCTAATCCCACATTGAAATAATTCGATTACGGATCACCTCAATTTTCAACTTCAGGACTTCCTGTAAATTACTATGACGCGCACATTTTAAGTGCCCCCAACACTTCGGTATAACTAGCAATGCTGCAATGACGATTTTGATATTGAGACAAGTGCTAAGATAATTAATATGGGCTAACGACAGGGAATGCGGCAGCCACGATTTAAAAAAAAAAACTGTCATACAGTCTCACGTACCTTCCAATTTTAAATATAAGTAATGAATATGAACAATGGGCCGTAGAAATACATATAAGTATATCTGCAGTTACATACTCGTAACCCGTGGTGATAATATACAATGGCTAAATAATAATGCTATGTAGGTAGGTACCTACTTATATGGTGCACCAAAATAGAGATTAACCATGCAATAGGGTTTTTTTAGACCGCGTCTTCTTTGTACTTACTTAATAAACAACCTATATACTTAACAAGAGATGGTGTCCAGGAACCAAAAGCGATACTAAATGATATATTTACTAATTAAATCCCTGAACTGAATCACTTCATGATGTAGGTACCTACCTACCTGATCCCAGTGACTCAGTAAGTAGTTGATTTATTATAAAAGAATAATTAATTTATTATTTATTACCTAGGTACTTACATATTTTTGCGCAATATCTTAACGATTTTGATAGGCAAAATAAGGTTCTATTTAGGATTCCTCAGACGTAAAGACGTCGAAATGTCGTCAACCAGCCTTGGCCGCGGCCCTCAACTGCTTTCGACCTCGATTGAACGATTGAGCACTTACTAGTCGGAATAAGAAAAACTTTATTAGCAGTAGCTTAAACAAGAGATAAGTACTTAATTTACGTATATTATGCGAACGAGGTGAATAAAACCGAACAATATCACCATAATAAGGTCAACCCATTGCCGAGGGGTAGACAGGGTAATCAGCAACACCCGACCGCCAACGCCCAAGAGATTTTAAAGTTATTGAAGTGTTGTATGGACAGACCCTAATACTTACTACCTACTTACTAAATACCTAATAGTAGTGTAATCTGATCAACTAGAAATCCCTATTTTGTTGTTACGAGTAAGTACGTCCCTATGGTGATGTTGGTAAACTCCATTCTACCACTTTTTACTACCGACTAGTGTAGCGAAAATTTTGGGTCGATTTAGATTTTTTCTCGCCTGCTAATGTCAAATTATACCTACGTTATGCAAACAAACGTAAATTAGGTACTTACCTTGTTTCTAGTCATTACAACACTAGGGAGGGTCAAGCCGTGTTATTAGGTAGGTACACGGCTAGACCCTTATATTGTACCGAATTTCTTATAACCCGCTGGTCAATACTATGATTTGAATTTGAAACCTCAACTATATTAGGTGTAAAAAAATTAACTGCAAGAACTTCGTCCACATACTCGACATCGAAAAACAAACACATTACAAAAAAAATTTTTCGCGGAATCGCGAAAAAAAAATCAGCTGTTCAATACATTTATGTTCGCATAATTCGTCAAAATGTACTGAACAGCTGATTTTTTTTTCGCGATTTCAGGTTTGGTCCCATAGTAAAAGTTGTTCATAATGATGAGTACAATGACCCCTTAAGAGGTTGTGGGTTATTTATTTTACACCTTGTATATTCGTATGAAAACGAAACTCATCTCGCAGAAGGTCTGAAAAGTAAGTACCTACCTACTTAGTAAGAAAATTCTCCACGGGAATAAAGGTGTCTTCGTCTTGGGTAAGCTTGAATCCCTCTCAGGTCTCGGGGTATTCAATATTGCGCCCGTGACATAAGATACTGCTATACCTATCCCCTTGGTGTATAGGTATACTATTAGTGTGTAAAAGTAACAGTGCTAAGTAATATATTTCTGTCGCTTGTCGCTGACTGTACCTCACATCGCTGTATAAGTAGGTAGGTATACTAGATAACAGACGTACAAATAGGTATAGCGGTTTCTAAAATCAGCTAAGACGTAAAACTTAAAAATAAGTGCGACTTGACTATGCTAAACATTTCTATTGATTTCTACCTTTCATTAAATTCAAACTGAACGTTTTGTGATTATTTTAACCACCAGACTTAAGTAAATAAACATCGTATGGAACTTTATTGTTACATTTTCCTTATTCTTACAACCACACTTGAGATTTCACGTAGGTACCTAGGTAGGTACTTACTTACTTACCTACTGTAGGTCTATGCAGACTACCTAATGCATTCGGCAGACTACCTACAGTAGTCTCTGCGACCGATAAAGCACCATTTAAAAACCGTTACGAAACTAGGTGTACAGGATAACTTTTTATGGCGCAGATTTCCTGAAAACGATCAAAAAGGTGGTTTTTTAAAGCTGTGTATCTTATAAACCGTTAATAATGACATGTACATTAATGTACATGTACGTTAATAATGACATGAACATGTAAAAAAAACATGATATTTTCAAGTCCTTTTCGCATACAGTGATGGAAGCCAAAACATAATTAAACATACTTTATTGCACCGAAAAAATCTTTAAACATACCTCCTAATAATCTTTAAAGGCTGTTTATCCCTTTATTGGCAATTATAATTATAATTAAAAATATACCATGAAATATCAAATTCCAAACTGCATCCAGTGATGGATTACTTTTTATTAAAAAGTTAATTTCTAATTTTATACGATTTTATTTGCACTTTTACGACATAATTCCGGTACGCGTGAGAATCTTCTATCTCATGCGTCAAACTAGACAGCCATAAGCCATTTCACTTACACACCGAGCTAAACAAAGTTTGGAACCAAGTTTGGCCTTAAGCAGTGCGCAAATTTTCACAGGGTGTTCTACCCATGAATATGAACAACTTTCACTATGGAACTAACTTTGAAATCGCGAAAAGAAAATCTGCTGTTCAGTAGTATGTAGTATGTAGTAGTATGTAGTATGTAGGTACATTTCACCAAACTCGTCAAAATGTAGGGAGCAGCTGATTTATTTTCGCTATTTCAGGTTTGGTCCCATAGTAAAAGTTATTGATCATATTCATGGGTAAAACATCCTGTGAAAATTTGTACACCGCTTAAAAATTTATCCTGTAGGTAGGTAGTTATTTAATAGCTATTTGTCATAATTAGTGCACGACCAGACGACGACGACTACGATTTATTTTGTGTGATACCTCATCGAACACTTGTATTGGGTGATTCATACAGGGTGGCCGGAACATTGACGTCCAAAAATAAAATTTCGGTCCCTCGTATCGTGGGGTATTCGAATCACCCCCATGTATGTTCCGCGACTTTTCATAGTTTTCGAGTTATGAATTTTTTTCTGAATGTTTGAAAATTTTTGACCTGACCAACCTAAAAAAATTCAAAAAAAAAAGTAGAGGGTTTTATCGAGTTTCTTTTTTTGCAACTGAATTTTCATAAGTAGTACTTTTATGCATAAAATAATCAGCTTCGTAACTGTGATGAAAGTTATGAAAATGTTGATCTAAAGTGAAAAATTTACGTTCGGTAAATTATGACTCAAATTTTCAACTTTAAATTAAAAATCTTAACAGGTGACTTCATAATTCCTAAGTAGGCTTCAAGAATGCGCCAGACTCTCAGCTTTCATAATCATAAAAAAAATGAAGTACTTAATAGGGCTACTTTGTTTAAAATCGGCCTTCAAAGACAGCGAGGTGGAAAAATTCTTAAAATTACCCATCTGAGTAATTATTTTTTTTTGGCTATTTTCTCGTTCCTAAGGTTAATTAATGATAAGAATACTGAAAACTAACCAACAAATAGTTTCAGAGTTGGGTAAGAAAAGTTTTACGTAAAAAGTGGTTTTGAATAAAACACAGATGATAATGTGAAAAAAGTACTTAATTTATTTTTAACATTTACAAAAGGTTTTCAAAGTGGCCACCACCAGCAGCAATACACATTCTACACCTACGTAAGAAATTGTCTGGCAATCGTCTAAAAGCGTCTCTGTTCTCTCTCACAACACGTTCAGCTTCTGCAATCAACTGCCTCAGCTCTTGTTCACTTGAACAGTCTCGGGCGTATGCTATTTCCTTGTAATAGCCCCAAATAAAGAAATCGATGGGGTTGAGATCAGGTGAGCGTGGAGGCCACCTAATTGGTCCGCTGCGTCCGATCCATCTGTTGGGGTATGTTTCATCTAAGTAATTTCGGACCTGGGTTGCATAGTGACACGGGCGCCGTCATTTTGCAACACCATGGTTCGTCTGAGTTCGAGATTCACATCTGCCAGCAACAATGGAAGTTCATTTTCCAAAAAGTTTTTGTATGTTTCTCCATCAAGTCTGGACGGCAGTTCAAACGGACCAATTAGTTCGCCATTGAGGATACCAGACCACAAGTTAACGCTGAAGCGATGTTGAAATGTCGAAGCTCTCACTTCGAGTGGATTTTCATTCGCCCACGTGTGGTAATTATGAATATTGAATATAATGTGGTTAGTTTTCAGTATTCTTATCATTAATTAACCTTAGGAACGAGAAAATAGCCAAAAAAAAATAATTACTCAGATGGGTAATTTTAAGAATTTTTCCACCTCGCTGTCTTTGAAGGCCGATTTTAAACAAAGTAGCCCTATTAACTACTTCATTTTTTTTATGATTATGAAAGCTGAGAGTCTGGCGCATTCTTGAAGCCTACTTAGGAATTATGAAATCACCTGTTAAGATTTTTAATTTAAAGTTGAAAATTTGAGTCATAATTTACCGAACGTAAATTTTTCACTTTAGATCAACATTTTCATAACTTTTATCACAGTTACGAAGCTGATTATTTTATGCATAAAAGTATTACTTATGAAAATTCAGTTGCAAAAAAAGAAACTCGATAAAACCCTCTACTTTTTTTTTTAGAATTTTTTTAGGTTGGTCAGGTCGAAAATTTTCAAACATTCAGAAAAAAATTCATAACTCGAAAACTATGAAAAGTCGCGGAACATACATGGGGGTGATTCGAATACCCCACGATACGAGGGACCGAAATTTTATTTTTGGACGTCAATGTTCCGGCCACCCTGTATAAAGCTAGGTACTTTTTTCAAAAGTAAAAAAAAGTGAAAACACTATTTTAGGGTTATTTTTGAAAAAAATTTTTTTTTTTCAAATAACTCAATAAGTAATGGTTCTTTTGATACTTAATGTATCAAAAGAACTATTCATGACATTTTTTTTTTAAAGATTATTTCGGTCACCGTTTAACATGGCCCATTCTGAAGTTCCCATTGCGAGAACAATTCGGTGCACACGGACTAGAAAGGTGCACAGTTTCGGACCGTTGAATTGTCAGCCTAGATCATCGTATGATACTCACCTCTAGACTTTTTCCTTTGGGGCTATGTAAAATCCAAGAGTCTACATGGATAACTTGGGCCATTACTTCAAAACGACAGTAGGTAAGTAAGTAGGTAATATAAGCTGTAGGTAGGTGTACCTACCTATAACTTTAAACGTCTATTAGAAAGGTTAGGTAGTTAGTGGTAGTAGGTAGTAAACAAAGTACACTTTGTTTACTTAAGTATTTGTAATTAAGATAATGGTAATTAAAATAACTGAAACCTGAAAAGAAGTCATTGTAGGTAGGTCAAAAAATAAGCTGCTTCGTTACGTTTCGTATCCTACGTTCGCATAAATCGGCAAAATTTAGGGAACAGTGGCGTTATCAATGTTGGTCCCATAGTCTCATGGTAAAAGTTATTCACAATGACCCATTTTGAGGTTTCAGTTATTTGAATCACACCTGCTATATAGGTATGCAACAAAATGACAGGTCGTGGTCGTGATAAATGCTGAATACTCATAGGTATACCTCTCAACCCCTATAGCAATAGCTTTTTATCTGTTATATTTTTACCATATCCTATAAAAATCCTATACTTACCTAACTATAAAAATCAGCTCGCTTCTCTCGCTTGTGCATTCTGGCTTCTGTTATTTAAAGGTAAGAATACCCACTTGACTTGCTAACGTCAGTCCGTTTGTGAGTGTTGCTTTGTAAAGGAAAGTTTTATTCATTCGCAAATACCTGGCGGCTGAAACCCACGCCACGCCACTGCTGGCCAGCAGAGAAGTCCGTTAGCAAGTTAGGGCGGTTCGAAAGAAGGTCTATCGAATCAAAGCAAATTAAATCCAAAGCAGTTACTTAGCGCAAAAAACTTTTCGGCAACCATTAAGGCGATGCGTCATAATTAGGTACGGCACCTAATCTCCGATGTCTTATGCCTTGCAAAACCACAGATACCTAGTGGTTTTTTAGAGTGGCAAAAATTTTGATTTCGAAGCTTAGAGTTACCTACCGAGAAACGAATGCAATGGTGAAACTGTAGCGATTGCTTAGGGATTTGCTTACTTTAGGCATTGCTTAACTTGATGTTAGTGAAAAAGGCCATGAGTTACCTAGGTACCTACTCTACACACTTTAATCACTTGTCATATGTACCTATGCCAAATGAAGGCCCAGTCACAGGCACATGCACACAAAAGCAAGCATATCATTGGTTTACGTTAGATAGCAACACTAGCTCTATCCTAGGGGATGGCCTTCGTATAAAGTGGTTTCGCGACATTGTCCGCAGATATCTGCACCACTCGAGCGCAGGAAAAGCGCCTGTTTTCTGTCGTGCCGACTGCCTATGTTTGTTCCTATTGTATTAATAATGATCCGTGGTCACGAAGGCTACCCTACTCATTAACAGATTCATAATGAATAGGCAATTATTACTAGTCCAACAAAATAACACTAGCCAGTCGACGATCTTTACGTTTCCTTAATTGCACTGTATTGTTATGCCTAAACAGATTTTAAGCACTCATACCAAGTCATTTGAAATGTATAAGTAGGTATCTTCTGTTTGTAAGGTGAAATTCTTTTTGTTAGATTTTTATCCTCGGATTAATTTCCCAGCGTGCTAATCAGATTATCTGAACGTCATGAGGTGCACTAAGCTTTTAATACGTATCATCTGTACTAACGTTGCCGACGTCTCCTAATGACCGCAATGTTTTATTAACCGATGGTTAATTATGTATGTACAAAGAAAAGAGTCTCGTATTGCTGTTGTTTAACAACAAGCGAATTGTCACTCGTAGATCACAAAAAATAACTTTGTAGATAGATAGATAGGTAGGCAGTGGCGTAACTATACCGTTCGAGGCCCGTGGCAAATTCATCGGATTTTTACTAAATGTGTAATATTAAGTTTTGGGAGTTGGGATTCTCCTCTGACCGGGGGCCCCTTCCGTCGGGGGGCCCGTGGCATTTTGCCGACTTGCCACCCTGTAGTTACGCCACTGTAGGTAGGTATTTGGTGGCTCACACCATAACAAATAAAAAGTAAGTTTAAAAACTAAAACCCGACTACTGAAAAATAATGCTCTAAAAAGTATGAAACATGAAAATATTCTCATCTGAAATTAGAAATCAATCAATCTGCCTAGACTTTTCCCAACTATGTTGGGGTCGGCTTCCAGTCTAATCGGATGCAACTGAATACTAGTATTTTATATGGAGCGACTACAATCTAATTACTGGGTAATACGATACCTACCCCTTGGTAAGACTGCGTGTCAGACTTTCGGGCTTCTGACGACCCATAATAACGACTGTCAAAGATCCACGAATGACAGCCGGGACCAACGGCTTAACGTGCTTTCCGAGACACGGAGATAGTCGCCCATCCACGGACCAACCCCGACAAGTGTAGCTTAACCTGATGGATAGAACCGTACGGCTGTTATAGCCTTAGCCTCGAGCTCCTCCCTCATCTGAAATTAGAAGAAAACAGATAAATTAAAAAAACCGGAGGCACACGTACCTAATCTGTTCGATTTATGTTCATGACGTGTGATTCCGGATCTTTTAGGGTTCCGTACCAAAATGGAAAAAAGGAACCCTTATGGTGCGACTCAGTCTGTCTCTCACAGCTGGATATCTCAAGAACCACTAATGCTATCAACTTGAAATTTGGAACAGTTTTAGATGACGTTTACCCAACTATTTTGCAAATAAGAAAAGTGGTACTATGGCATGTGGGGTATCATAATGAAAGAGCGCTGTTTGCACATTGTCAAACATTTTTTTTAGGCCGCATATTTTTCGACTTTTGATGAAAAATGTAAACAAAAAAAAAAAAATTAATTTTTCTAATTTCAGATGAGAAAATTTTCTTGTTTCATACTTTTTAGAGCGTGATTTTTCAGTGGTCGGGTTTTAGTTTTTAAACTTACTTTTTAATTAAATTATTTTGGGGTTATAATTTCGTGCATGATTGTAAGTATTTGCAGAGCCACTTTACATTTTTAAAGAAGAATAATTATTATCATGTATTTTGGGTACCTAAGTTAATTAAGCCAAAAAATAATATTTCATGACTTTATGTTCTCTAGAAGGCGCCATATTCAATTTAATGTGACATCGCATATAGACGATCAAGACGCTTCCAACGATACATAATGTGACAAACTTAGGTGACAAATTATGTTATGGAGTTTAGAAGTTAAGAGGGAACAGATGAACATACATACCGATCAAAATCTCTCTCCTTTTTGCTTCGGCGTGACACTCGGGTATACTTAATTACAAATAAGAACTTTTGGGAGTAGGTAGATACAGATAATATACAGCACTGACTGTAGGAATCTATTGTGGTGGCAGTAGTGGCGACTTTGAAATCGTTATGATATCGTGCGTGACAAAATGCGACAGTCTGAAAGGCTTAAGTACTAAAGATTAAAATCTCTGTAAACTTACTTCAACGCAATGTCGGTAACGATAAACATGGCCGAAGCCGAAGTCAATTCCTTTTTAGGGTTCTGTGCCAAAATGGTAAAAAGGAACGCTTATGGTGCGAGTGCGACTCAGTCTGTCTGTCTGTCACAGCTGGATATCTCAAGAACTACTAATGCTATCAACTTGTTTGAAACGAAACAGTTTTAGATGACGTTTACCCAACTAAATTCCTGATTTCCTTTGGATTTAGGAGGTAGGTTCAATTCATATTAATTGCCATGGACTTACATCCAATCCAGTATGAATTATTACGATTACGACCTCAAAAATCTTAGCTAAATGCGACAGCAGTTGACCCTGCTATCCCATTTAGCTAAGTTTTTAGAGGCACGGCTCTTTTGCACCTATTTGCACCTAAGGTGGGTATTATGATGCTCTCTGCTGCATCCCATGTGGTATGACTCTCGTCTAGTCTTGTGTAGTTCGCGAACGACCTAGGCCGTAAGAGCGCTCCCACAGACGAATTACGCGAACTAGTTCCCATATCCCTCGCTTCTTAGTTCATTAGTTCGTCCGAGACCGTCTAACGTCTTGTAATAGGTACATTAGGTAACTACTAGCGAGAATGAGCGAAAGCGTGGTGCCGCCCGAGCTAGTCACGGCCCTACTATACCGCTCACTCACACCGCCCGCTCACTGCACATAGTGCACATGGAACGCAAGCAGGAGCAGTAGCAAAGTGAGCGAATGATCTGCCTTTCTCTGGTTCGAGACGAAAGCAGACGAATTTAAAGAACGACCTAGTTCCCTAAGGCGCTGCGAACTAAACTGAGCGCTCCCGGTCGCAAACTATTACCTATGCGCAAAACTGCTCCCGTCCCTACACAATGTTCTCAGGTCCCGGCAGATCCGGTAACTACCTACTTACATTAACACAGAATTGTATTATTTTGAAGATGATGTTTAACAAGAACCCTTGCTTGGGTAAATATGTGACGACAGAGATAACGTTTTGTAGTATCTAGGCTGTCATATAGATGACATCAAAGATTGTACCTAGTTAAAATTATTGTAATCATTGGAAGTAGTCAATAAAATGAACTAATCAACCAACATGACGAAATAACTCGCTCCTTCTTCTTTTCTTCTTCTGAAAGTAAATAAATTACAGTTACAGACTGCATTGGATAGGTTGGTAGGACTGTTTAATGTGGAAACTCAGACCAAATAAAAATAAAAAACCAAGACATACTTAAGGTAGCGCTGCGAACAATACAGTGAAGCATGCGCAAAACTACACCACGGTACCTACTACACACTACATACACCTCGCTCTGTGAATACACGCTCACTTGCACACATTTACACCAAACTACAATTTTACTAAACTACACCTCACTAAGTGCACACACATGTTTACGAAACCGGCCTCACGTTACTGTTGACAGCGCGCTATGTCTTTGTGTTTTATTGGGTCTGAGTGTGGAAATCCTATGGTTTAGGCGAAGAGGTTACTCTAATCGCACGATGCTCGCCAACAACTCGTTGGGAAGTGCGCACTTACGCATTCACCTCACTCTCATGGTACCAGTAGGATATCGCACTATATTGCACTGGGCATAGACTTATAAAAAAAGATGGACTCCGCGCCACGCATATCGAAAGTGAAGCACCGTACCGATCTATGTGTGCATGATTTGAGTACCTGCAAAGACGCCGTCGCTCGTGTCACGTAATGGCGGCCGGTCGGCATACTATGATGTAAATGTGTGCGCGAGGCGTGTTTGTACAAACGGTCCGGCATACTTACTGTGCTTCACTTTCGATATGCGTGGCGCGGAGTCCATCTTTTTTTATAAGTCTGGCACTGGGTTGTATCGGCACTTAGGCTAAGATTGATAGGTACCAAATGGAAAAGTAGCAGATTGCTTGCGTTCCAATGAAATTGAAAGTAACACTTACCTATTGAATTTGAAGCGAGTAGCACGTCAAAACTCGTGCTAATTGAAGTTATAAGCCCCTACTACCTATATTTGAAGCTAGAAGAATGGCTAATGGACATGTTTTGCATTACCACATTCACTTGTTACACGGAAAGAGAACCGCAGTGTCTAAGTTGTAACTATACCGACAGGAGAACAGTGCAGCCATTGGGTCAACATTAACATACCTGATACCCGTCTCTTTTCTGTTACCGAAGGGGTAGGTACTTAGAGGTAGACCTACACCTACATTTCATTACAAGGTGTCGATGTAGTTCTAATATAAAGCGATTGTCACGCGAATAGGTATACGACGCGATCGTCGCTTTCGCAGTTGACTTTTTGTTCAGTGAACCGGAACAGAGGGCGCCTTTCGGTTTTCCGAACAAAAGGTGACATAAGAACGCGACGATCGCGAATTCGCGCGACCAACGCTGTATATTAGGACGACGCCTAAGTCCAATGAATACCTACCTACCTAAGTAATGTTATCCCGTAGGGGTAAGACTCAAATTCAGCACATTGGCATGCGAGGTGAGTAAGCATTTTTAAATAGTGAATAAGGCAGTGTAAAATATTTTTTTTCGTGATTCGGCCCTTTTCGACTACGCACTAAATCGCATTTTGTCGTGTGGAGTCCAAGAGCGTCATCAAGACAAAGTAACAATACCCAGAAATATTTACTTAGGTACTTTAAGTTAAAGAAGATTATTTTGATCAATATTATTTGCTTGATAAAAAGTTACAATAAGTTACAAGAACGGCTCTATGACACGGTCCGATAATTGACCGTGACCGCGCGTTAGTTATTGTCTATAAATTCCGTGTTTAGATAAAATATAACAGGCTACCTACTTTTGTTATATGTAAGTAGGTACTTCCTAAACAAATAATCTAGCTACTCTGAACTCAATGGAGTTCGGCAAAAATTTCTGATCTGAAAAAATGTATTACTTAGGTAGGTATGTGAATTATTATTCATTATTCACCTACATTTTTTACAATATTGCAGGTAGTCCTCATTTAAAAATTATCTTTCGGAAACCTAAAGCTAATACAATGCGTTTCAACTAAGAATAGGAAAGTCAATGACCTCTAACTGTCAACTGAAGCTAGAAATCTAAGACTTGCAAAGTTTTGTAGTGTTATCCTTATCCATTTTAGTTCTGTTTTTGGAATTTGTTTTTGTTAAAATATGTCACTGACTTTGAAAATGTGTAAACGAGATGCTATTTTGCTAAATCTTCACAATATGGCGCCAAGGTCATCCTATTCTTAGTTGAAACGCACTGTAAATGAATGAATTGTATTCTGGAGGGTCCGGTGGCGGACAGCCGCGGCGGCGGCGGCGGATTCACGGATGAGTGCTAACGCATGCCCGTGTTCCCGCCGCGCCGTAAGCGGCAGAGGAGGACACTGTGGAGTTTTAGTGGGTTAGAGTCCCACATAACTGCACTATCTCCCCGTGGTAGTGCAGTACCTAAGCATGAGCATTTCTCCATGATAAAAAAAAAAACCGGCCAAGTGCGTGTCGGACCACGCACAATGAAGGGTTCCGTAGTTGAGATGAATTTATCCCAAGAGCAAACTTAACATTGTAGTTGAATAAAATGTTCTCCCATTCATTCCAACTGGAAATGACGCACAATACCGCGACATTTACCATGTTATTTTAAGACCACAGATTTCTTATAGGTTTTCCTGTAATCTACGGGTAAAGAACTATTTTCTGTAAGTATTTTTTTCAAAATTTTAGGATCAGTAGTTTCGGAGATAAGGGGGCGGGGTAAAGGTAATTTTTCATCTATTTAAATAACTTTAAAACGAATAATTTTAAAATTATTAAAAAAATCTATTTAAAACCCTCACGGTAAGCCCTTTCATTTGTTATATCACACGGACATTTCATAATCTAAGATCACACGATACAGTTTGCAAAACTTTTTTTTTTAATTTTCTTATTTGCCCCCAAAAATGACACCCATATTCAAAATGTATTTATTTAAGTTACACGTCCGTGTTTGGGTCACAAAATTCATATGTGTACCGAATTTTAACTTAATCGGTCCAATAGATTCGGAGCAAATTGGCTGTGACAGACGGACAGACAGACACACGAGTGATCCTTTATGGGTTCCGTTTTTTTTTGAGCTACGGAACCCTAAAAAGGATGAAAGTTATTTACAAGTATATGGAACACATGTCATTTCCTCAAAAAGTGGCTCTTACTGCACCGTTTATAAATTCACAATGCACTGTATTGAACGCTCGTGCTTTAAACTTTGCATTCCCGTCCTAGTGTGAGGAAAATTAATAGTCAGGTGTGCGTTCTTTTAAAATCTCAATTCATGGCTTTTCATTTTAATTTTTTTTGGGAATATATAAATTGTGTTGATAAACAAATTATGAGAAATACCATTATGATTTCACCAAATTATTTATCTGGGTCAAAAAAATTAAGCTAGTAATTTAGAAAGAAAGAATAGTTATTTATGATACTAGTGCGGTAAGTTGGTTGGCTTACCATAGTCACGAGTTTGTAAATACCAATTTCCTCGCGTGTGTCATAGGTACAATGTTTTTCAACACATTTCCGAGAAAATCAAAAAATTTCTTCGAGTCTCTTCCATGCTATAAAATTATTGTATATCAGTTTTCTGCAATTTGCGACTCATTTAAAATATCAGGTAGAGTAGGTCCATATTACTAACAGATTCCTCGCTTGAACTCATGTTATTATTTTGTTTATAAATATCAATCGGAAAGTCACAACAATCTTTGACGATTAGAACTAGGTACATCATTCGTCTCATCTCTTTAGTACCTATTAAAGTGAGACAAACGTATTGAGCAGCGCTTCCAAGGAGGTTCGATCAGTCAGCTTATGCGTCTCGTAATGTGAAACTCCTTGGTGGAATTCTAACACATAATATTTTTTATAACACATTTGCTCGTAAAGGGCCTCTTATTTCACCAATTTCAATATCGTAATGTATGTCATTACGTACTTGTGCGTAATCGTAAAGTAAAACGCACGAGTTTCTTTCTAATAAGGTAACACGTACGGTTTATCATGCTCCGTCTAAAACCAACGGTACTTTTTTAAATCTTAAGAAAAAAAAGCAAAGCAAAGAGTTTTTATGTCAGAAAAGTGGTCAACATTTTATGAATAAAATTAACTTTGGGATAAAATAAAATTAAAGAATTAAATGTTAAACATTTAATTCTTTGATTTAATTAATTTTGGCAATAAATTACAACCCTTTATCTGTAACAAAAACAAAAAAATATTAATTTACTTTAATAATACTGGCTGTTTCTGTGCCTTTGCCTTAAAAAAAAAAAGCGCTGATGCGTGTGCATCGCTAATTTGTGAACAAGTAAAAATTATTCCGCGCGCTTTTCCTTTTCGCTGTATTGTTTTTATTTGAAAATGTCGTCAAGTAATGATGAATTTATTCATTCGACACCGCCAGAAGTCTCAGAGGCAGCTAAAAAGGCTACTCTAAGCCTCTTGCCCGAAAAATCGACCGATAGATACTTACAAGCGGATCAGAATTTCATCGTATGGAAAACAAGCAAAGATGCAAATTCATTTTCAGAAAGTGTGTTTTTAAAGATTTATTCGTTTAAGAAAGTCCGAGTTTTATTTATTTCCTCGCAAATATGTTATAAAACGTCGTATGACATACGTGCGCTTTGATAATTACAGCCTCTGCTTTCTTGTAGCCCTCGCCTACGGCTCGGGCTAGCAATATCGCCTCGGCTGTAATTTTCAAATTACCGCACTTATATCATAATGTACTATTATAACACATTTGCTCGTAAAGGGTCTCTTATTTCACGAATTTCAATATCGTAATGTATGTCATTACGTACTTGTGCGTAATTGTAATGTAAAACGCACGGGTTTCTTTTTAATAAGGTAAAACGTAAGGTTTATCAAGATGCTCCGTCTAAAACGAACGGTACTTTTTAAATCTTAGCAAAGAGTTTTTATGTCAGAAAAGTGGTCAACATTTTCTGAATAAAATTAACTTTGGGAGATGAAATATAAAAAATAAACATTAAGTAAATTAAAGAATTAATTCTTTAATTTACTTAATTAATTTTGACAATAAATTGCAACAACAACAAACAAAAACAAAAAAAATATTAATTTACTTTATTAGTAATACTGGCTGTTTTGTGCCTTTGCTTTAAAAAAAAAGCGCTGATGCGCGCGCATCGCTAATTTGTGAACAAGTAAAAACTATTCCGCGCGCTTTTTCTTTTCGCTGTATTGTTTTTATTTGAAAATGTCGTCAAGTAATGATGAATTTATTAATTCGACACCGCCCGAAGTCTCAGAGGCAGCGAAAAAGGCTACTCTAAGGCTCATGCCTGAAAAATCGACCTATAGATACTTACAAGCGTATCAAAATTTCATCTTATGGAAAACAAGCAAATTCATTTTCAGAAAGTGTATTTTTTTAAAGATTTATTCGTTTAAGAAAGTCCGAGTTTTATTTATTTCCTCGCAAATATGTTATAAAACGTCGTATGACATACGTGCGCTTTGATAATTACAGCCTCTGCTTTCTTGTAGCCCTCGCCTACGGCTCGGGCAAGCAATATCGCCTCGGCTGTAATATTCAACTTACCGCACTTATATCATAATGTACTATTATGGAAATAATAATAAAAAAACCGTTAAGAATACGCACGGCGCTATACAACGGAGTATGCGGTAAAATAGGTATATTATGTGAGAGTACCTATTTTACCGCACGTTCCGTTGTATTTTTAACTTTCGAACAATATATACAGGCTTCGTAAATGCATTTTTTGAGCAAATGTGTTGAACACTATGTAATTAACTTGATAAATTATGTAATTAATTACTTACCTACTTAACATAAAAAAAAGAAATCTGCGAGGACATTGGCATCTGTCACAAATATTAATTGTAATAAATTATTACTTACCTACGTATGTTTATCTATGAAATTTTATTTATTTTTACTCTTTTGCAAAGTGTGTTGAAATTTTTGCTTTGCATTCCCGTACTGTGTGATGGAGATGTTGATGTTACCGCGTGTTTTCATTACTTCGGTTCAGTCGCGATTCGCGAACTATGAACCGAAGTACACAAACACGCGGTAGGTACCTATAGCTACATGAGCAAAGCTAAACGAACTTAGCTTCGTTCCCAGTATGGCCAGCGCTTTATGCTAATAGATATATTGACCATAAGAAAAAAAAATGTGGTATATAACTTAACCAGCTACAAGCCATTCTCTTTTTTTGCTGAAAACAATTTTGACTGAACACTTTCACGTATTTAAGGCAATAATAGTTTTTATGGGTGATAAAACCAATTACAACCCAACTAATTGTCGCGATAGAGCGAGGAAGCGGCGAGTTGACCTTTTTACAAGTTTTTTATCGCTCAAGGCGCCGCGCCGATTTAATGGATCGCTATAGTGACACGGTGTTTTCCATCAAATACTGTCACATTGTAAGTAGGTTCCTAACAATAAAAATGTTAAAAAGTCACTATTTCATCTAGTAAAAAAAACCTCGCGTCATTATGAGGTAATTAAAACAATCTAGAATTTAAGGATTGAGACATAGACTTATAAAAAAAGATGGACTCCGCGCTGCGCATATCGAAAGTGAAGCACAGTAAGTATGCCGGGACCGTTTGTACAAACACGTCTCGCGCACACATTTACATCATAGTATGCCGACCGGCCGCCATTACGTGACACGAGTGACGGCGTCTTTGCAGGTACTCAAATCACGCACACATAGATCGGTACGGTGCTTCACTTTCGATATGCGTGGCGCGGAGTCCATCTTTTTTTATAAGTCTATGGATTGAGAACACATTTTACAGTAGAATAACCACAACGCTAAAGTCTGCTAAGTCATGATCAGTTGAATCGTTTGATTAAATAACTTATACTTACCTAAGTAGTAGGTACTTATTAGATCGACTCATACATTTAATTATTTGAAAATAGTCTCTCTACAATGATGTCATTGGGTAATCCCAATATATGTCTATACAGGGTTACTTGTAATTCGACGTATTCCTTGCAGGACGTCATAGTAGGGTTAAAATGCAACCAAATGTTCTACCGAAATTCGATAGTTTTTGAGTTAGTTAGATTTTTAGTTTTTTATGAAAAATAGAATTCAAAAATAATTTACGGCGCGACTTTACTGGAATTTAAGTTATGTATTATCATAGCTGATGCCGTAGCAGATCTTTGTTAAAAATAAAAAGTTGAACATTGCCTAAAACTTTGGCAAAGACATTTTATTTTTCGTAATTTATAGGTACTTTTGTTAGGCAAAAATTACAAAAAAAAAACCGGCCAAGTGCGAGACGGACTCGCACACAAAGGGTTCCGTACCATATTATATGTTTAACAATCGCAAAGATAACTTTGTATTTCATAATGACACTGTGAATCACAAGGTTATTTTTTGCAGTTGCAGAAAATCGCCCATATTTAAACAAAATACCTTATGAATCGCCGTTTTTAGTATTTCTTGATTAAGTACAGTATAAGGTGCATTATATAATAGAGCTCGTACAAAAATGGTATAAAATTCACAACTTTTACGGCCCCCTATTTCTTCATTATAGAAGATAAAAAAAATAAAAATATCTTTGTACTCTACCCGATGAGTTCTACACAATAACACCCCACACTGGCCCACACACAGGTAATTTTTTTTTTCAAAATGAAAACTTTTTTGTATGGGGAAAAATAAAGTAAAGTTAAAATTAAAGGGGGCGGCCTCTTTAATTTTAACTTTAGGCGGAGGCTTATTAAGTTTGTACGCACAATAGTACTAGATACTAGCTAGACTGCCGGCGGCTTCGCCCGCGTGGATGTCTGATTTCATGGGTTTTCATTTTCTATTATTGTTTATTTTACATCAAAAGTATAAATACTGAGTTTCAAGTTATTCGGACTGCTATTTAAAATTCTTCCATACAAACTTTAACATCCCTAAACCCCCTTTGAGGGGTAGTTTTGAAAAACTAATACTTAATGACAAAGTTCATTACTTACATTAGCAAGTATTTATGCTAAGTTTCAAGTTCATTAACCAAATTAATAAGATTTTTCATATAAACTGTATCCCTGTCTTCACGCCCACAGGGGTAGAATTTCAAAAATCGTCTGAGATGTTTCCATAACTTGGCTCAAACATTATTTACACCAATTTTCGAGGTAATCAATCCCCAATATAATACACCGCTGTAAAATTTACTACCCCTTTTCCCCTTAGGGGTAGATTTTTGGAAAACCCTGATAAACGTTAGTTAGTCTTCATTTTTGGTCTCAAGTACAAAGACTGAGTTTTGAGTAAATCGGACCGCGTGTTAAAATTCCTCCATACAAACTTTGACACCCACCAATCCCGTCTTCTGGGGTCGCGGGTTGTTCGAAAGAGATACCGTGGCCCTGCCATAGGAAACTGAAGGAACACGGGTCTGTTTTAGTCAGTAAAAGTATGACACGCCCTTCCGCTCCACGCAGAGCGGGAGAAGTCATTTGATGATTTCCTATCCACAAAAAAGGGGGTAGTGTAGGAAAACTAAAAATAATTAACTTAGATGAATATTCGTTTCAAGTCTAATAACTGAAGAGATAAGATTTTTCATACAAACTTTCATCCCCTATTCTTTCTTTTATTCCCTTTTATTCTTTTATTCCCTTAAGGATGGAATTTCACTATATAAGGTCTTCATCTATGTGCAAAATTATATTGGGGTTTGGACTGTGCGTTTATTATTATCAGTCAATGTGTCAGTCAGGACTTTGAATTTTATATATATACATTTACAAGACCATAAACTTCTGATAGGTTTTCCTGTAATCTATAGGTAAAGAACTATATCATTTATATCTGTAATTTTTATGGTGTGCATAATAAAGAGTATTCTATCTATCTATCTAACTATTTTCTGTATTTTTTTCAAAATTTTAGGCTCAGTAGTTTCGGAGATAAGGGGGGGGAATGGTCAATTTTCGTCTATTTTCTTAAATAACTTCAAAACAATTTGTTTTAAAAATATAAAGAAAATATATTTGAGACCCTCACATTAAGTAAGACCTTTCATTTGATATATCGCACAGTACAGTTTGCAAACCTTTTTTTTTAATTGTACTTATTTTCCCCCCAAAAGGGACCCCCATATTCAAAATTCATTTATTTACGTTACATGTTCGTGTTTGGGTTACCAAAATACATATGTGTACCAAGTTTCAACTTAATCGGTTCATTAGATTCGGAGCAAATTGGCTGTGACAGACGGACAGACAGACAGACAGACAGACACACGAGTGATCCTATAAGGCTTCCGTTTTTTTCCTTTTGAGGTACGGAACCCTAAAAACTGAATTTCGGTAGAACATTTGGTGGCTTAATTTGTTGCATTTTAACCCAGTAGGGTAAGGGGGTAAGGGGGGTAGGGGGTAGGGGTAGGGGGGTGTGGGGTAGGGGGGCATAGTAATGATGTCCTGCAAGGAATACGTCGAATTACAAGTAACCCTGTATAATATAATAATTTTAGCAATCTAATTGTCTAATTAGATTGATAAAATTGATTGATTGAATTATTATTTGATTATAATTCGTTATTTGGTTTGGTATACAATTTTCAAATAATTAAATGTGATCCTCAAATTCTAGATTGTTTTAATTAGGTACCACTCCACTTAAAAGAGGGTACTTATCCCACTTTAAAGTGGAGTCGGGACTGGCACTGGGGTGCCGGTGGAGGTGTCACAGCATCGTCATGTGCAAATTTTGTGATCACAATTTTAACGATAGCTTTACTAGAAGGCATTTTGGAAAGTTAATCCTTCTTTATAACTACTATACTTATATGAATGAATGAATGAAATGCACCGACCGTAGCGAGGTTTAACCAGACTCGATCACTCGAATGAACCCAAGATTCACACTAGCCCCTGTTGCCTCATGTTACATGGTGCAACAGAGATCATTGCATATCAAGGAGTACACTGGGGGCGATATTGGTAGGGAAGTCGTGCCCTTAGGATATGTATAAGGATTATAGAGCCTGCCGAGTATGCACCCTATAGCAAGCATTGGAATTGTGGAGAGACGGGTGATATAATTATGGATGGGCTCTTTGTACGACGCGACGTCGCCACCAAATTGTTTCAAGTCTATCTTCTCCGGTGAATCTTTTGGCGGGGTTAAATTGCTTTCTCAACTATTTTCTATATCACTTGTTGTTTCCAAAGTCTTCGTCTGAGGTCTCGCTGCTATCCGTTTCCGGTTTCTTGTAAATCTCGCTAATAGCTATAGCGCTTATCCCGTTCTTCAGTCGTGTCCACCAAAAATTGATTTCCTTATCGAAGTAACGCCTGTGGACATGTGCGAGGCTGGCGATTTTGGTAAATGAGTCCCTTCTATACAGTTACATTGGGTTTTCAAATATCGTCGCTAATCTAACTAAGTGACGTAACTGATTTTTACAGGGCAAGCTATTTTTCTTTTATAAACTGTAGATATATCGGTCTCGATTTTTGCATTATCATGGAGACTGTAAGGCATAGGTACAGATTCGCCGATTAGACAGATCGATTCAACTTGGAAAATGTATCAAATTACTATAGTTAGGTCGGCTATCGGCTTAGTCCAAAATGTCAGATACGTCAGTTAGTTAAAATTAGCGACGATATTACCTACATCAGTTTTATCTTCGAAATTGTTTTTGTACTTAGCTAATAAACTCAGCTCAAAGTTTAAATAAATGCCACAATAAAAATGTGTTTTTAATAATTACCTATTAAATTAATATTATTTACTAGTTCGCTAATTCATTATACTTACCTATTTTTCAAAAAAGCATCATTTCATTTAACATTTTTAAAAATTTGGTCTCGTGTGAGCGAGAGAGGTGACAAAATGCGACAGCCCTCTTAATTTGTAGTTATATCACATTTTTTTTGTGATTACAAACTTACATTAATTGCAGTTATATCGATGTATGGGAGAACATATTTTTCAACTACAATGTTAAGTTTGTTTTTGGGATAAATTCATCCTAACTATGGAACCCTTCATTGTGTGTGGTCCGACACGCTATTGACTAAATTTTATTTTAAGCTGGGAAACGATTCGTTAGGTCTATAATAATGCCTGGGCCGCACACATCGCGATGACATTCGGGCGATAAACTTCGTCTTCGGTCTACAGCGAAGCTGCGCGGCCACATAGTGCGTGTTGTCAAGTTTATCGCGATGTACGAGCGATGTACAAACGAATAAAACAAAATGGACGCCGCGGTTGCTCTGTATTTTATGGCAGCAAGATGGCAGCAAATAATTATTTTTTACATTTATGTCATGTAAAAAACAAATTAAAAGCAAGAAAAAGGAGGAAGTGGATGATAACTATTCACAAATTAAGAAATATATTAGCTATATTATGCACTGTAGTTTAACTTAACACTTCCACTACGCACGAAGGGTGGGGGCCGACTGAAGTGTGGCCGCGCAAGCGAAGTTCATCGCGATAAAACGCTTTGATCTGCGAGAGTTTACCGACAGCGGAGCGAAGTCGTTGCGACTACGCACGAAGCTCCGAAGTATACCCGAATACTTGGCTACATACATCGCGATTACGCGAATCTTCGGGTTATCGCGATGTGTGCGGCCTAGGCTTAAGTCAGACTGGTTCTTACGCAAAATTGAACACCACTCGCCCTAGTGCATGGTTGCGGCTTTACAGTTAAGCAACCATTCGCTCCCAGAAGAATACTTAATTGGTATATCGTACCTATTAAACAATAATGGCATATCTTAAGCCCTTGATAAAAAACAATCTAAATTACTCTCAAGTTAAAGCAAAGTAGCGGAGGCCCAATTCAGCTAATTTACTGTCACTTCAGTAGAGTGATGTCGAGTGCGTGTCAATGTAATAGTTTTAAGTGCAGATCATAAGGTAGGTAGTGTATTCTCTCGCCTCATGGTAGCGGAACCGTGGCCTTTTAGCCAGTGGGATTCCGATATAATATAATAACCCTCCGTTTATCCCAGACGGGAAGTATCCAAGAGGATTTCCCCAGGGGAAAACAAGGCATTTCACGGGCTTTACATCTAACTTAGACTGTTTAATTAAAATTCTTTATTTGCTACATAAAAGGAAACTACAGCAAAAAGTAATGATTAAAAGACATTACGTTCTATGGTACCTACGTGATATCTAGCGCATAATTATACTTACTTAAGTACTTAGGTACTTATACCAATTTGACTACTAATAACTATCACTGAAAACTGAATTGACCGTCGAAAATGTATCATCTAGACTAGATTCACAGAACACGAAAAAGATATATTATTTATCAACTTTCGCTGCTCATCAATTATTATTTTCGTCAAATGTAGACAGGAGTTTTGTTTTTTAACAATTATTTTTTGGTGTTCAATCATTTGCGGTGGATCGAGCTCAGAAAGCTTAGTGCATACCTACTGTGCATAGTGGTGTGCATATGGATTGAGTTATATATAATGAGGTTGCATATGCTCGACCTCTAGAAGAATAAAAAGCTATTGTCATGATGTTGAAGTGTCATGAAGTGTCTACGTAAAACAACAGATATTGTCGTATGTAAAATATTAATTAAATAAATGTTTCAGTAAAATAGTAGTCGTTATATAATAGGTTATGGGCCCAGGCAGCAAGCCAGGGGTATAGATTAAACGTGAGTAAAAATGAATATTCATATTGAACCACTCAAAAGGGAAAACTATGACACATGGCGGATACACGCAAAAGCCCTTCTAATAAAAAAAGGATTATGGAATTACGTTTCGCAAAGTATAAAAAAGCCGACTAGTGAAGGTGACGACCTAAATAAATATTTAGAAAAAGATATCTTGGCGCTAGCAGAATTATTTCTGATAATTTCACCCAACGAATTAAAACAAGTGAAGAACTGCCAAACAAGCAAAGATGTCTGGGACACACTTGAGGGAATTTTCTATAGCAAAGGTCCTGCACGGAAGGCAAGTCTTTTGAAAGAATTGATTTTAAGAAAAATGAAAGAAGGAGATAATATTGCTGACCACTTGAACAAGTTTATGGACATCGTCGATAAGCTTGCAGATATGGAAATAGAAATTAATAAAGATCTACTTAGCATTATGATGCTCTATAGTTTGTCTCAATCTTTTGAAAACTTTCGGATTGCTATAGAATCCAGGGATAATCTACCAGATGCCGAAAACTTGAAAATAAAAATTATTGAAGAAGCTGAAGCAAGAAGAAATATGGCTAGTACAAGTGAACAAAATTCTGAACAAGAAGCGCTTTATAGTAGACAGCGCAGAAGAAACAAAAATTTTACTGTTGAATGTTATAAATGTAAAAAGAAAGGACATAAAGCTAATGAATGCTGGTCAAAAGTAGTAAAAGATAATAAAAATATTTCAAATCTATATTGTTCTGAAGAAACGTGTCTAAATACAAATGATAGTAAAGAAAAACTAAATAAGTGGTGTCTTGACAGTGGTTGCACGTCACATATGACACATGAATTAGAAAGATTCCGAAATCTTGATAAAGATGACAGCAAATCCTTAAAGTTAGCATCAGAGAACTGTACAGCACAAATTGAAGGCCGTGGCTCAGCAAAACTTAACATCAAGGAAAGACCTGATCTTCAACTAACCGAAGCTTTATATGTACCATCACTAACTACAAACCTAATGTCAGTAGGAAAAATTACAGACAAGGGTGCAACAGTTTTATTTAAGCAGAAAAACGCAACTATAAAGTATAATGGTCAAATACTATTAAGAGCAGAAAGAAGTGAAGATGGTTTATATTATGTTAAAGAAAATATACAAGAAAAAGCTAGATTCTGCGAAGCAAATAAAATGCAGGAATGGCATAGAAAACTAGCTCATCTTAATGAGGGCCAAATGCGAATAGCTCTAGATAAAAAGAACATGGAAGGATTGGAATTTAATAAAAATGACACAGTTAAAGACTGTGAAGTGTGTGCTAAAGGCAAAGCAACAAAACTACCATTTAATACACCCAAAAATGAAGAAAGAACAAATGAAAAACTACAAATAGTGCATACAGATGTATGTGGTCCCATGAGACAATTATCGAAAGCCGGTTCTAAGTACTTCATCACATTTACGGATGATTATTCAAGATATACACGAGTATATACAATGAAAACTAAGGATGAAGCCCTATCAAAATTTAAAGAATTTAAAAACGAGGCAGAAAGGTTTACCAAACAAAAGATACTTTGTTTACAAAGTGACAATGGGACGGAATACTTAAACCATGAGTTTGACAAATACCTAAAAGACAACGGCATCAAAAGAAGGCTATCTGCACCATATACACCTGAACAGATCGGGTTGGCAGAGAGAAAAAATAGAACATTACTAGATAAAGCTAGATGTATGTTAATTGACGCTAATATGAAAGAAGTTTTTTGGGCCGAAGCCATTAATACAGCTAACTACTTGGCAAACCGTAGTCCTTGCAGCAGTATTAATAATGTGACTCCATTTGAAAAGTGGGTAAATAGAGTTCCATCTGTAAGGCATTTTCACATATTTGGGACTAAGGCGTTTGTTCTAAAAAAGGGAAAACGAAACGGAAAATTTGAAGCCAGATCGACTGCTGGTATATTTGTAGGATATTCGGAAAATCACAAAGCGTACCGTATCTTTAATCCAAAATCAGACAAGGTGATGATAAGTAGAGATGTCAAAGTACTAGATAAAATGTTCTACGAAAATGAGACAAAAGAAGAACAAAAAGAAGATGTAGTTGATAACAATGAAAAAGAAGTTGTACTTTTTCCAGAAGAAGAAAATGAAGACTCGAATGGACATGAAATTAATGAATCAGAAAAAGAACTAGACGTTAATGATATATTTGTTGATGCAACTACAGAAACAGACGAAATAAATAATGAAGACATGCAAGAAATGTGTACAGATAATGAAATTGAAGCGACTACTTCAGGTAATGAAAAGCGACAGAGAAAACCACCAGTTTGGCAGAAGGATTATGAGATGGATGCTGAACAATCATTCCTCTGTGATATAGATGAGAATAGTGATGAATGGGAGGACGCAATACTAAGCGAAATTGAATCTCACCTAAAAAATAATACTTGGAAAATTGTACACAAGAATGAAAGTAAAAATTTGATTGATAATAAAATGATTCTAAAGTACAAATACAATGCACTTGGAGAAATAGACAGACGAAAGGCACGACTAGTAGCTCGTGGGTTCAACCAGAGAGAAGGAATTGACTATAATGAAACATTTGCACCAGTAGCAAAAATGAGTACAATAAGACTATTGATTGCATATGCGATAGAAAATAATATGAAACTAAGTCAGCTGGATGTCTGTACAGCATTTTTAAATGGTGATATAGACGAACAAATTTATATGAAGAAGCCAAAAAATCTGGATAAATATTTAAAAATGATAGTATCACACGGAAAAGACAAAGAGTTGATGAGAAAGGCAAGAGAAATGCTAATGGATATAAATAAATATAAAAATGATGGAATATGTCAACTAAAGAAAGCAATATACGGATTGAAACAGGCAGGAAGACAGTGGTATTTAAAATTGCACAGAAAATTATTGGAAATTGGTTTTAGAAATGCCACAGCGGATCCTTGTTTGTACATATTTGAAAAAGGTGGCGAAAAACTGTTTGCCAACATCTATGTTGATGATTTGATTCTGGCATACAAATCGGAAAATTTATTGAAGGAAGTAAAATCCAAATTGGAAAAAGCATTTGATTTGAGAGATATGGGTTCTCTTCATCATTGCTTGGGTATACGATTCACCCATGTAGGGGGAGAGATAACGCTATCCCAAGAAACATATGTTGATAATTTGATAGAAAGGTTCAACATGGGAGAATGTAAACCCGTGTCTACACCAATGGAGGCAGCTCTGAAGTTAGAGAAAAATGAGAATGGAGATGAGAAGGACAAGTTTCCTTATCAAAAACTGATTGGTTCATTGATGTACTTAGCCATTGCAACAAGACCAGACATAATGTTTGCAGTAAGCTACTTAAGCCAGTACAATAACTGTTATGACCAAAGTCACTGGCAAGCAGCAAAACGAGTTATACGTTACCTAAAAGGAACGAAAAACGTAAGTTTAATATACAAGAAGACAGGAACGTTACCGGTACTTACGGGCATGGCTGATGCAGACTGGGCTGCATGCACTATCGATCGCCGATCATATACAGGCTATATTTTCAAGTATGGTGGTTGTCTTATTAGTTACGAGACAAAGAAACAGAGAGTGGTGGCATTGTCAACAGCTGAGGCCGAATACATGGCAATGACAGAAGCGACGAAGGAAGCTCTGCATTTGAAACACTTGCTAGAAGACATTGGAGTGCCACAGCAATCAGTCCTAATTTATAATGATAATATGGCTGCTCAAAAATTAGCGAACAATATGATAACAGGAAAAAGATCAAAACATATTAGCATAAAGGAACATTTTATAAGAGATTGTGTCCAAAAGAAGTTAGTGACAATTCGCTACAAGGACACAGAAAATATGGAGGCAGATATTTTAACAAAGGCGCTGCCACAGCCAAGGTTGTTAAAATTGCTGAAAATGATGGGAATGAGAGTCACTCAGTAGACCTAAAGATCCTCTTCGTGAGGGGGAGTGTTATATATAATGAGGTTGCATATGCTCGACCTCTAGAAGAATAAAAAGCTATTGTCATGATGTTGAAGTGTCATGAAGTGTCTACGTAAAACAACAGATATTGTCGTATGTAAAATATTAATTAAATAAATGTTTCAGTAAAATAGTAGTCGTTATATAATAGTAGTAATTTGAAGTCATGTAGTTAGTAGTAATTTGAAGTCGTGTACTTTCAAAGTTTCTTATGTCATAATTAAAATCTCATAATCATAGACATAAAAAAACATGGACTCCGCGCCACGCATATCGAAAGTGAAGCACAGTAAGTATGCCGGACCGTTTGTACAAACACGCCTCGCGCACACATTTACATCATAGTATGCCGACCGGCCGCCATTACCTTCGCCAGTGTGTCCGCCGCTACGGCTGGGAGTGCTTCGAGTGATCTCCATGTATTACAGCAAACAACCGTGCAATGTGAAAGTATGCCGTCGAAAGATAATTGTGATAAGGTCGTCTCTAAAATAGTGGCGAGTCAACCGAGTAATAATGAGTGGAAATTAGTGCAAAACAAACGTTCGCGTTCTAAAACCTATACATTTTCAAGCCAAAAAGGTTGTGCGACTATTATATACCAAACAGTAAATTCCGTGCGGCAGATATTAAAGTCCCGTTATTAATATCGAATGTGAATAAGGAGGCCTCTGACGATGACATTATTAGCTACATAAAAAGTAAGACTAACGAAAATGTATCGTTAAAAAAGCTAAACATCAAGTCGTATAAAAAGTATAACGCTTTCAAACTATATGTATCTAAACACAAGGTGGACATGTTTTTAAATGATCAGATATGGCCTGATGGTATTACTTTTAAACGGTTTGTACATTTTATGTACCGGGCAAATAGAGAGGTTCATACAGTTAGTTAGATTATAATTTATTATGGATAGTCAAAATAAGTGTCATGTAAAATTAACTAGTTTCAATTGTAAATCTGTAAAAAGATCAGTTGATAATATAAGAAAAATATGTGAATGGTCCGATTTGGTGTGTCTGCAGGAGACTTGGCTGCTACCTCACGATATCTCGATGTTAGGAACGATAAGTCCAGAATTTGAATTCACTGGGAGGTCTGCTGTAGACACTTCAGAAGGGCTCCTACGGGGGCGGCCGTATGGAGGAGTAGCTATTCTCTGGAGAAAGGGTGTTTTTGAGTCTGTTTCGGTAATATCATGTAATAGCTCTCGGTTAGTGGCCATTAAAGCCGTCTCTGGTAGTCGCACTATTATTGTATTTTCTGTATACATGCCTACAAACTCACCAGAAAACCTGCCTTTGTTTACCGAGGTCCTGAGTGAGGTAAGTGCAATAATTGCGACACATGATGTTGAAAACATATATATAATGGGCGATTTTAATGCACATCCGCAAGAATTGTTTTATGTTGAGCTATCTAGTTTTTGTAAAGATCAGTCCTGGGTCTGTGCTGATACAAAAAAGTTAGGATACGATCTAAAATACTACACCTTCATTAGCGAGGCTCACGGCTGTAGGAGGTGGTTAGATCACTGTGTGGTCTCTTCGTCAGCCTGGCAGACAGTGGTTAGTGTAGGTATTGATGAAGATGTTTATGTGTCTGATCACTTGCCTATATATATTATATGTGACTTAGATGTAGTTAGGCCAAAGTTGATGCCCAGGACTGCGGCCTGCAGTGCTGTTGTTTGGGGCGTCAGAAATAAAACAGAGATTGAGATTTATCAAGGTATGTGTTCTGATAAACTGCGGGAGATAGACTTCCCACAGGAGTTTGCGGTGTGCAGCCATGGGTCTTGCAGCTTGGATGATCACAAACTTGTCCTTGATAAGCTGTACAATAATATTGTAGATGTCCTTTGTGAAGCAGCTAGGGAATCTAATGGAGTACACAATGTACCTAAGCGTGGTAGTCAGTTATGTGGGTGGAACAAACATGTTCGAGACGCTCACCGTGAGGCCAGGCTTAGATTCCAGGCCTGGGTTTTGGCTGATCGACCAACCTCTGGGACTGTTTATGATCAAATGTACGAGACGCGTAAAATTTTCAAAAGCAGGCTAAAATACTGCCAAAATAGGCAAGATCAAATTAAAATGGACGTATTAGCAGAACAACGAGCTACAAATAATTTCTGTGCATTTTGGAAGTCCACAAGTAAGCTGGAGGCTAAGCCTGGTCTGGCAGCGGGTGTGGGAGGGGTTACTGAGCATAGAGACATTGCTAATTTATTTAGAGACCATTTCAAAGTGAGGTCTCCACTTGGCCCCTCAGTGTCTGGAATCGGCTTTGTGTCTCATGTCCGGAGAGAGGAGCCGCTACTACGTATCACCACGAAGGAAGTGGGGGCGGTGATAAATAGCATGAGTAGGGGCAAATCCCCTGGACATGATGGGCTAAGCATAGAACATTTAAAATATGCGGGAGTGCATTTGCCGAGGGTCCTGTCCTTGTTCTATACGATGTGTCTCAGCCATTCATATTTACCGGCAGACTTAATCAAGACCATTGTAGTTCCCATTGTAAAGAATAGGACAGGAGACATCTCGAACATAAGCAATTATCGCCCGATCTCTCTTGCAACAGTTGCGGCTTAGGTGTTGGACAGTGTGCTTGACTCTTATTTGTCTAAATATGTAAAGTTGCATGATGCACAATTCGGGTTTTGTCCTGGATTATCAACCGAGAGTGCTATCCTAAGTGTCAAGCATACTGTCAAATACTACACTGACCGTAAGACGCCGGTGTACGCCTGCTTCCTTGATCTCTCCAAGGCTTTCGATCTCGTTTCTTACGACGTGCTTTGGAGTAAGTTGAGGAGTAGGGGTATACCGGAGGAATTGCTCAGTGTATTGCAGTTTTGGTATCAGGGCCAGACAAACTGTGTTAGATGGTCTAATGCGCTCTCGGAATCATATGGATTGGAGTGCGGGGTGAGGCAGGGGGGCTTGTCGTCTCCTCGGCTCTTCAATCTATATGTTAACGACCTCATTGCCGAGCTCAGCAGCATGCGTGTCGGATGCAGGGTAAATGGTGTTAGTTGCAACAACATCAGTTATGCGGATGACATGGTGCTGCTGGGCCCGTCACCGCAGGCGATCTTGGAGCTGTTAAAGGTGTGTGAGACATACGCTGCTGCACATGGACTGGTCTACAATGAAAAAAAATGTGAATACATGGTCTTTGGGGTCGCTGGTAAGAGCCGGGAAAGTACACTCGAACTTGCCATTAACGGTACGCCATTACGTAGAGTGACCAGGTTTAAATATCTTGGGCATTTTCTTACCGACGACCTCAGTGACCATAGTGACATTGAGAGGGAGCGTAGGGCGCTGGCGGTCAGGGGTAATATGTTGGCACGAAGATTTGCTCGGTGTACTGACCAAGTTAAGGTTACGCTTTTTAAAGCTTATTGTCAGAGTTTTTACACCGGTAATCTTTGGGTCAACTATTCGAAAAGGTCGCTGGATGTCCTACGCGTCCAATACAATAATGTTTTTAGGATGCTGTTGCGACTGCCTCGGTATTGCAGTGCCTCGGAAATGTTCGCGGTAACCCATACAGATGGGTTTCATGCGATTATCCGCAAAAAGACGGCTTCACTTCTGAGCAGAATAAGGGGCAGTCGCAATAGTATCCTGAAGGCTGTGGCGGCAGACACTTCCTCTGCGATAATAAGACAGTTTGTGAGAAGGCTGATACCATAGTGTCCATTTCTTGTTGTGTAGGTTCAGTCTTGTTATTGACTGTCTCTTTATCTGTATTTAAATTGTCTTTAGCTTAAGTTACTAACAATAGTGTTTTAAGTTCTAATTTTGTTACTAACCATTTATGGATCTTTAGTTATCTGAAATAAAATGATTTTATTTATTTATTTATTATTATTACGTGGGTAAATCTTCGAGCGTTTCAACCGCCGTCATTACCCTCCCCCAAAAGTTCATGAAAAAGAATATAAGGTGCCCCGAGGCAATTGCAACTAGAAAAAATATGGTTCCAACTTTGATTTCGTGCAGTTTCTTTTTTATTGTAAGTTTTCTTTATTTGATAATTCTACTTGATTAACAATTTCATTAATATCCTAAATAACCTAGTTCTGAAAAGAAAGTCCGTAAGGAATTGAAATAATAAAACGGTTTTCTACTAGAGGTAGCGAAAGTTGCGTTTACCCCCGATAAGGGGCAAATGCAACTAATGACAATCCTAGTGTATCTGTTGGTCTTAAAATTATTATAAATAGAGGTTTTTAACGCAATGTGTTATCATAGGCGAATTTGAAACGTAAGTTCACGTATCTAAGCTGAGTTTGGAGTAATATAAATATTTCTTAACTTCAGGGGCAATTGCAACTATTTCGCTAATAGTTAGTGTAGTGAATTTACTTTTCACATTTGTCGATAATCGAATTTTATTGAATGTTTGTTAAGAGGAAAATACAAATAAAAGCAGGATATCATGACACAGTGTTTTAATAAGAAAGAAAAGAAACTTACGAGTTGTCAGTCTTAATGAGAAGTAACATTAAACAATCAGAGTAACAATTAAAAAAAAAAACAAACAGGATTATCTTGTTTTCGAATTCCGTAAACGTCAGCCGCTTGATAGGTGTTCAATTCATTGGTCCTAACAGCTTAAAATGCTTTTAACAAATTTTCCTGGGAATATTTTATTTCTGTTCTCCGTTTATAATTCCGGACCATCTAAAACAAAAGATTAATTTTATTTATGAAGCGAATGCGCAAAATATTTTATTTTTCTTTATTTTTTTTTCTTTTTGCTAATCTAAACTAGGTCGTATATTGATCAAAACATTAAAATTATGAATTTTTCTTAGTTGGAGAAAAAGCCAATGTCCCTCAGGGTTCAAGCTATCTTCATGCCAAATTTCACAACGATCGGTGCAACAAAGTTGTGAAAGCGTACTTTAACATACAGAAAAAAATACACTTTTAAATACTGAAGTCTATATCATATCAATATCTAATCCAGTAATGTACCTACACAATATCAATAAAAAATCACAGAATTAAAACATCGACATGGCACAACACTATTGATTCATGGTTTCATACAAACCGACACGGGGCGAATGCAACTAACCTCAAAATTACAATTACCCCATGTTACGTTATTATCAGGGAAAATGTAACCATACACATATCTTGTTGTAGCTTTAACCAATCCTTAAGCAAAAAATAATTATAGCTACTTACGGTTGTCAACTATGCACTCCACTTGAAACACCAGCAATAAAACACTTTAAAACATATTTTTTGTAGATTTTTTTCACCACGTGCGTTCGTACAGAATTGCTTAAAAATGGCAGTTTGACAGATCAACCTGTTTTACCATCATTTTTAGCTGCAGTGCTTCCATCTATTTTTTTCATGGAACAATATGTTATGCTCCGTAATTTATAGATGGCGGTGTATTTAAAAATCCTATCATAACGGAGATATTTAATTTAGTTACAATGGCCCCGTAGTTGCTTTAGCCCCGGGGCACCTTATTTAATTAAATATTTCAGGACTTCTCAGATTCTGGTTCTTGAGCAGATTCTGGGAATTGCTGAAATATTTCATTAAATATATTATCTTTCATCAACTTTTGGGGGAGGGTAATGACTGCGGTTGAAACGCTCGAAGATTTATCCACGTGACACGAGCGACGGCGTCTTTGCAGGTACTCAAATCATGCACACATAGATCGTGTGCCTCACCACACAATCCTCATATTTGAAAACTTCAAGAAAATCAATTTTGAGAACGCCAAAAAATAGTACTGAAATAGTCATAAATAGTACCATTGGTCAAATAAATAGTACCATTATGCTTCCGGAGTTATAGCTATCAGTTGGTGAGGATTGTGTGGAGAGGTTCACCACACAAGCCTCACCTCTAGTGCAAGCAAACGGGTGGGAGTATCGACTTGGTTTCAATTCCAAAAAATAGTACTGAAATACTACTGACGCTATGCCAAATCTCGAAAATAGTCATTAAGTGATTCCAGAGATATAAAGGTGTCTTGGTGAGGATTGTGTGGGGAGCTTTTATGATTACCTGATTACTGCGGAACGCTTACGTATTTGAATTTGAATTTAGTGTCAAAAAATAGTCAAGAAATACTACTCTCCAACCATGATAATTTCGACCTGGTTTACTATGTAGAAGTATGTTAAACTTCCATGTAAACTTCTACATACATTTTGTTTTGGTACAGTCGCGAACACTAAAATTACAAATCAATTTTTATATTGTTATATATTAATTTAAAACAGTAATAAAATATTGCAGTTACTTAATATATTTTTTTCTGTCAGTGTTTAGGTAATATTTCTAATGTTTACTGCGATTTCATTTCTAGACATTTCCTTCCGGTTGGCTTTATGATTTAACTGATAATTTGATATAATATAAAAGACTAACCGTATTGTTCATAAAAAAAAAAAAAACTCAAACGCCTAGTTATAAACCTGTTTTAGTTAAAAACTGTCTTGTCAAAAGACAAAACACTTTTTAACTATAGGTTGATTATGCGTTTTAGTTTTTTTATGAATAAGGGAGTAGGTAAGTCTTTATTTCAAATATTTTTTTCGTATTATGAGTAATATTAAGACTATCTGGCTACTTACCTATTACTAAAATACCTACTTACTGTACTTACGGTGCCGACAATTTTTTTTTACATTACTAGTAACAAAACATTTTGACAATAATAAAACAAAAGAAAGATTATCAGTTTTGGGAAAACCAATGAACAAAATACCAAGTGTGGCTCAACATCCCGGCATCGTGGGATTTTTATTCTCAAAATGTTTTGTTACTAATAATGTAAACAAAATTGTCACCCATTCATAAAAATATGTCTTTTATAGTATTTGTCGGCACCCATTGATCAAAATATACCTTTCATATTTGTACAGAGGTCGGAATAGGTACAGTATAATTACGTAAACTTCCAGCAAAGAAGTCACAAGAGTGGATAATACCTCCTATAAAATTAGATTTTTTTAGAGATTAAATCTCGATAGCAGGACTCTTGCGCGAAAGACACTTGCGCGACCCACTTGCACGAAGACATTTCCGCGCATGGACTTTTGCGCGAAGGGACACTTGCGCGAAAGACACTTGTGCGACAAGACATTTCCGCGACTGGAATTTTGCGCGCATGGACGTTTTGCGCGCAAGACACTTGCGCGAAAGACACTTGCGCGAAAGACTCTTGCGCGAATCTACTTGCGCGAAAGGACAGTTGCGCGAAAAAGTTGCGAAAATGAGATTTCTTCATAACATCACGCCTGTATTCTTTCAAGGGGTTGGGCAGGGATGTACAGTACATTTTTTTTTCTTAAGGATAAGTACAGAAAAATTCTAATAATATAATTATCTTATTATTATTATTTCTTTTAGTTTTTTTTTCGACATGGGTGCCATTTTCATGGTTTTTGACGTCACTGAAAATAATAGTGGGGTCAAAATGAAAATCCAAGATGGCGGCTGCAAAAATTTTTAATATTTTTCGTCATGGGTGTCATTTCCATGGTTTTTGAGGTTGCTGAAAATGATAATGAGGTTAAAATGAAAATCCAAGATGGCGGCTTCGTAAATTTTCAAAATTTTCGTCATTGGTGTCATTTTCATAGTTTTTGAGATCGCTGAAAACGGTAATGAAGTCAAAATGAAAATCCAAGATGGTGGTTGCGAAAATTTTCAAATTTTTTGTCATGGATGTCATTTTCATGGGTCTTTAGGTCGCTGAAAACGATAATGAGATCAAAATGAAAATCCACGATGGCGACTGCGAATAAATTTTTCTTTTTAAAATTGATTTTGACTTCAGTATCGGCTTTAGCGTCGTCGAACACAACGGAAGCGACATCAATGACGAAAAATTTGGAAATTTTCGCAGGCGCCATCTTGGATTTTAATTTTGACCTCATTACAGTTTTCAGCGATCTCAAAAAATATGAAAATGACACCCATGACGAAAAATTTGAAAATTTTCGCAGCCACCATCTTGGATTTTCATTTCGACCTCAATATCGTTTTCAACGACCTCAAGAACCATGAAAATGACACCCATGACAAAAATTTGAAACTTTTCACAGCCGCCATCTTCGATTTTCATTTTGACCTCTTTATCGTTTTCAGCTACCTCATAACCATGAAAATGACACCCATGACGAAAAATTTGAAAATTTTCACAGCCGCCATCTTGGATGTTCATTTCGACCCCACTATCGTTTTCAGTGACCTCAAAAATCATGAAAACGACACCCATGTCGAAAAAAAAATAAAAATTAAAAAAAATAAAAAGATATTTTTTTTAATATTAGAAAAAAAAAACTTAACATATGAGTAGGCACTCAAATGTATTTTTCTGTATAATTAAAGTACTGTACATCCCTGCCCAACCCCTTGAAAGAATACAGGTGTAATGTTATGAAGATCTCATTTCCGCAACTTTTTCGCGCAACTATCCTTTCGCGCAAGAGTCTGACGGGCAAACGTCCATGCGCGCAAAAGTTCATTCACGGAATAGTCCAGTCGCGGAAATGTCTTGTTGTTAACTATTATCAGAAACCAACTTTGCGATTAACTGTGCTGTTATTTTGTAAGTTTTTATTCAACTTTTAAATTAAACTTTAGTTTTTTCCTTCTTAGATTGTCTTTTTCTGATCACAACCCCTACCTACACTCCAAAACAATAATTAATCTTGTTTGGTAATTTGGTAAATATTCATTTTTGGATAAAGACAGAAATCCGTCTGCCCGAAGCCCGACACTCTCCCACGCACTGCAGTAGCAATGAGAAAGTCAAAATGCCAAATTTTCGGACGCCGAATATTCAGCGCTTCGGCAGAGAGCGTGACTGAGTATTTGGTATTCAGCTAAATTATTATTCATGTCATAATAATAAAATATCTTGTTTTTATTTATCTCTACTTTAATTAATCTGTTACGACCGAATAGTTTTGTAAGGAAAATTCAACATTATAATGTAGGTCATGATATTCTGTAAATTCAAACCAATCGCAACCCGGCTTCGCACAGGAAGCATATTTCTATACTTACACTTAAACCTTCCTCATGAATCACTCCGTCAAATTGGTAAAAACCGTATGAAAATCCGTTCGGTAGTTTTTGAGTTTATTGCGTTCAGACAGTTCGCGTTAAACACATACTTGAAATACCTACTTAAAATAGCTACATAACTAACAATGCAACCAAAAAATACCCTTTTTAATACAACCAAAAAATAAGGTGACCACTAAAAATACGGACTTAATCACTTTTTGCTCGACTGTACTCGACTCGACAAATGTATGTAGAAGTTTACGTGGAAGTTTAACATACTTCTACATAGTAAACCAGGTCGAAATTATCATGGTTGGAGAGTAGTATTTCTTGACTATTTTTTGACACTAAATTCAAATTCAAATACGTAAGCGTTCCGCAGTAATCAGGTAATCATAAAAGCTCCCCACACAATCCTCACCAAGACACCTTTATATCTCTGGAATCACTTAATGACTATTTTCGAGATTTGGCATAGCGTCAGTAGTATTTCAGTACTATTTTTTGGAATTGAAACCAAGTCGATACTCCCACCCGTTTGCTTGCACTAGAGGTGAGGCTTGTGTGGTGAACCTCTCCACACAATCCTCACCAACTGATAGCTATAACTCCGGAAGCATAATGGTACTATTTATTTGACCAATGGTACTATTTATGACTATTTCAGTAGGTACTATTTTTTGGCGTTCTCAAAATTGATTTTCTTGAAGTTTTCAAATATGAGGATTGTGTGGTGAGGCACACCATAGATCGGTACGGTGCTTCACTTTCGATAAGTGCGGCGCGGAGTCCATCTTTTTTAAATGATAAATGATAAATGATTTATTTTCTGTAAGTAGGTTTGTACAAACACTTTTACACGTCAAACATATTTTTTTTTAAACTAGATGAGTTCGACGTTTCCTATCTGACTACTCTGAGAAGAAACGCCGAAACAAACTCAGAGGTCACATAAGTCTAT
Organism: Cosmia trapezina; assembly: GCA_905163495.3. Classification (NCBI taxonomy): domain Eukaryota; kingdom Metazoa; phylum Arthropoda; class Insecta; order Lepidoptera; family Noctuidae; genus Cosmia; species Cosmia trapezina. The sequence continues at coordinate 13,599,246 of LR991030.1, forward strand.
GCTCATAATTTACAAAAAAAAAAAAACAAGTCTAAAAAGACCCAGCTGTTCAGAGGAATAATCATGTATTCCTCTGAACAGCTGGGTCTTTTTAATAATCATGTAAAATAAATGCCTGTTTTTAGGGTTCCGTACCAAAATGGTAAAGATAATAGGAAAAATAAAACGATGTCTCTAAATAGCACACTTTTTTAGAAATCGGAACGGATACGGAACCCTCGGTGCGCGAGTCCGACTTGACCGGTTTTTTTTTTATTATTTAGCTGGTGTTGAGTTTTTGCCTATATAATTATTGTTCTGGAAATGCTACAAGCGTAGACCATCGTTGATTTGATACACTAGCGCAACAATTAAACTCCAACCTAAACCGACATTGCTGAATTGTTTTTCAATAAGATAATCTATACACATTTACCTCAAACATAAGGTTACGGATACATAGAGGAAATTCGATTCGGAAATAGTTTTGTATATTCATTTATTTACATTCCATGTAGTCTATAGCAATGATGTAGTGAGGGTTCGCGGTGCGATGTAAGGTCGCACTAGCGAGGCGCCAGCGCCGGCGGCGGCGCACGCGCAGCCATCTGCATCAGAATAGATGACACTTCGCCACGCTCATTGTCAGTAACAGATGTTAATAATTATAAATGATACTGCAGCTTCCTCTCGTCATTATTATTCAGTGAGTCGTGAGCTGAAATCACGAAAATAAAGTGCACGTCAAAGTTTTCTTTATAAAGTAATGATGTAATTATTTGTGACATGCATAGTAGCATTACTTTTAATTAAAGTGATCATAGAATTTACCTCGGTACTTATTCAATCGTAAAATTGTATGGTGTTGTAATTTTATTATATTTTTCCTAAAAACGCATTTAAGTTACAGAATATTATTTATACTTACAGACGTTGTTATGTCTTACATTTTCTAATGTTCCGCTCAACTTACTTAATTTTTTCTTTCATAAGAACCTTCTTTTCATCTTCTTATCTTCTTCTTTTTCTTATACTTCTTCTTCTTCATCTTCTTCTTTCTTCTTCTGTCATTATTAAACAAAACAAAAAAAGAATTTGCGTAATTGTTCCATCCGTTCACACGTGATGCGATGACCAAGGCACACCAAGGGAAATAGAGATTCATTTTTATATTAGTTAGAGACTAAAACGACAGAATTTTACATCTAATATGGTAATCAGGCAATAGAAAAATGTGGTTTTCGGCAAGTGTTTAATTGGCGATGGTCGGTCCACCTTGAATCTAAGTCATGTGACTGGTGACCAAGAGCGCGTCAATTACGTTGCTTCCCATTCAATGAGTAAGTAGGCAACTTCATTTCGAATATAGGTAGGTAGGTATCTACATATTATTCTGCAACTATTTCATTACTAAAAACAAGTTAATAGCGTTACGACCTAGCTTCGCATGTTGAAAAGATCATCGTTAGGAGGAAAACATTGGCACACCTAACTAGCATTTTTTATCACAAGGACGGGCCATGTCTACAAAAGATACAAAATTGGCGTCTTTTGAAATTTGCATAATAATCAATAATCACGTAATAAAAAAAAATGTGAATAGATGCTAAATACTCTATTATATAAAGTTTATGTTACAAATGCTATTGAATCAATAGGTACCTATCATAATCATAACTGCGGAACCGGAGATGCTCAAAATCTTAGCAATGATAATACAATACTTATGCGCCTACCAACTTCCGTTTCGATTCGTCTAGCTGGAGAACAATTTCAATATAGCAACACAACGGGGCCACGAACAGAGACACAACGAGGCAACGAAGAAAAAAAACCGGTCAAGAGCGAGTCGGACTCGTGTACCGAGGGTCGGAACCCTCGGTACACGAGTCCGACTCGCTAATAATAATAATAGCACACTTTTTCAGAAATTGGAACGGATTCCAATTTCTGAAAAAGTGTCCTATTAGAGACATCTTTTTATTTTTCCTGTAATCTTTACATAAACTTCAATCACATACTTAGTATAATTTCAGATTGTTCTCTATGCAAACTTCGGAGATAAGGGGAAACGGTATTTTTTTTTAAATTTTCATCAAAAGTCGAAAACCATGCGGCCTAAAAAAAAGAAAAAAATTGTGAATGTTTGAGAATGTGTAGACAGCGTTCTTTCATATTTAATACGGTGATACCCCACATGCCGTAGCCCCATTTTTAAGAGCTTTCAGTCCCTGATGCAAAATATATATATTTTTATTTCTTTCTTAATTGCAAAATGGTTGGGCAAACGTCATCTAAAACTGTTCCAAATTTCAAGTTAATAATAGCATTAGTAGTTCTTGAGATATCCAGCTGTAACAGACAGACAGACAGACTGAGTCGCACCATAAGGGTTCCTTTTTACCATTGGTACGGAACCCTAAAAACCATAGATTTAACTTAGGCTATATAATAGGGAAAATCTATGGTTTTTAGGGTTCCGTAGTCAACAAGGAACCCTTATAGTTTCGCTATGTCCGTCCGTCTGTCTGCCGTCTGTCCGTCCGCAGCTTAGGTCAGAGACTCTTAGTACTAGAAAGCTATAATTTGGCATGAATATACATAATCATCACGCCGACAAAGTGGTAAAATAAAATCATAAAAAAAAATTAGGGTACCCTCTATACCTACACGTAAAGTGGGGATGTTTTTTTATCTCGTCTACCCCATGGTGTGGGGGTATTGTTGGATAGGTCGGGGGTTTGTGAAAACAGTTTTTCGATTTAGGGATCCGTTTCTGAAATATTAAGCTTTAAAGTGCTAATTTTTGTTAGAGTCAAGTGTCCCCCCCTGCCAGCTAAACGGTTAGTTTTGGATGGGTGAAAAAATTCAAGGTAGTAGTAGGTATATAACGAAATTAAAAGGAAAATTATCACAGCTAAGTAGGCTTTTCGAGTTTACGAGTAATACTTAGTCTACCAACTTGTAAAATGTACCTACTTTGAACAGTAAAAATTTCGTACAAATTCCATTACGTTGTTAGTTGTATAAAACAGGTAGTATAAGTTGAACCAAGAAGAAGTTAAGAACCATGTCAAAATATACAACAGTAAAATCATAACATTCTTATTAATAATTTCTAAATTAATAATATTTACGCTCAAATAACGACGGACGGCGCCGCATGCCGTAGAAATAAATCTCTCTACAATTCACACTACACGCCGACATTTTGACTTTCGTTTTTTTTTTTTCTACGGTCGGTGGTCACTGGTCATGCTACCTACGCGTACGGCGTAACCTGCTAGCAGGGCCCCAAGTCTACTATTTTATACATTCCAACACAATCCCATTGTCACTGCATTGTCATTTTGCTAAAAGTTCGTAATCTGCTAAATTCATAATTTCATACAATGGAGTGTCAGTGGTTGACCATTGGAAAGTCATAATGACGCCATTATATTAGTAGATTACCAAACTTGTCAAAATCAACAATTATGAAATCAATGATAGAGACCATTCTGACACTATTGTAATAGCAGACTTGAGGCCCTGGGCCACTGTAGAATCTGATGACGTGATCACGCCCCTAAAACTTAGAATGACTTAGATTAGATGATCATTCGATAAGCGAGTAGGTACATTTTGAAGCTTGCTTTTTGAATAAGTATACTTAACTAATCTAATTTTAGTTGCCGATAAAATTCGCGAACTATCCAAAGGTACTGCTCAGTTCACGTACACTCTGCAAGTACCTAGGTACTTACTCTGCAGAGTCAAGTGGCTGAAGTGAAATCAAAAGCAGTGTTTATCGACGAAGATAATTGACAAAACTTGTGTTGAGTGCATTGGGCTAATTTAATAGTTTTTTCCTTGTTCCTCGACAAATCTAGAATACAACCGGACTGCTTCTAATAATTGGACAATACTTATACCTAAACTAGAAAGGTTTAGGTAGTTAAATAAAGGTAAACAATCTTGATGTGTCTTTTATCTTTTTTATTTTAAAACCTCAGTTTAAAAATAAAATGCAATTAAAAACCAATGTAAATTCAACAATAATGATTATTAAATCAATTGAACCATTAGTTTAAGCAGTAGTTTATTTCTTTAATATGTGTTTGTGTAAAAAGTCACATCAAGATTGTTTACCTTTATTTATCTACCTAACCTAACTACCTAAACCTTTTTATAGATTAACAGATGCCAGACGAGGTTACTATCTTTTATACTTAGGTAATGTCTGAAGACGTAGGTACCTACTCTAAACATTCTCAATACCCTCACGAATTTTTCTTTATTGAAAATAATGTAACCAAACTAGATTATGAACAGTGGGACTGGGCGCAGTAATAGGCACCTACCTGTACAAGCATATAAATCGTAATCTGAGTACTTACCTACGTATACAAAAGGCCACAAGTCAAAAGTGTTTTTTTTTAATTGTGTGATATATTTATTCCTACTTTGATTTATTTAGTAGTTACCTACCTACTAGTTTTACTCCGCTTCACACTCAATAGTAATTCTACTAGAAGAAAATAATAGAGGCACAATATCGTATCCACTGCTATTAACACCTAAGTATTATTAAAACTACAACTATGATCATAATTAAAGGTCAGTGTCATTATGGTCCTTATGCATACAAGGGTTGTGCAAGTAAGGTTAAGCGACATAATGACATATAATCACTAGTAATAATCTGATATGTGGACACACACATATTTTGCATAATACGTTGTTGTTGTTTGACATTGTACCTTATCCCACTAATAAAATTCATGGACTATAGTTCCTTCCAGTAAATGATAGCGAAATTATATTGGTGACGCGTTGGAAGGTAAAGATCTTTCAGTCTAAAACTGCACACCCCTCCACTAAAGTTTATATACTTACCTCCAAACATTTGAAAAGTGTACCTATGCAACAAGCAGAGTAGGGGCGAGCGTTAGCATTTGACTAACACAGTGGAAATGTTTTTTTTAAATTAGGTAGGTAAATACCTATTAAATTAATATTATTTACTAGTTCACTAATTGATTACATTTTTCAAAAGAGCATCTTTTCATTTAACAATCCTAAAAATTTGCCCCGTGTGAGCGAGAGAAAGCAATAAATAGCCATATCACACGTCATGTTAAAATGAATATATCTTTTTAATTTGTCTGTCTTTTTCTAATTTCAGATGAGAATATTTCTTGCTTCATACTTTTAGAGCCTGATATTCAGTTGTCGGGTTTTAGTTTTTAAACTTACTTTACTTTTTAGTGAATAAATGGAGCGAGATACTTAGTTTATTATTAGTTACGAATAGTTAGAGAGTTAGGGGTTGACCACAAAACAGCTTCGACCCATTTGACAAATGGCACATTTTATAGCCTACTTACTATAATGAAATGTAAATAAACTATGAAAAAAAATATCTTGAAGTTGTGTATAAAATACGAAGGAACTTTTTCCCGACCTAGAACATGGTACCGCATAATTCCAACCTATCAACCTACTTACATTATGTACCTATCTACTTATTTCATGAAATCATAATTGCTAAGCAAACTGTGACATAAGTACGTCTAGTCCCTATTGTAATGAACTGCTAATTATGTTAATATGAGAGTTAATATCTAATGGACTTTTTCGTGACTAATGTTCCGTGACTCTTGGCTAATTTATTGTGAATCATTTGCGAACTATATTATAGAGAATTATTAGCATACAAAATGCGTACAAACAGGAAATAATGAACACGTAGGCACTAAATTATTATTTGTATGATTTGCAATGATTTGTGTTAGATACGAAACTGTTGCTTACGTAGGCAAGCGAGGTAACGACTTCATCACAATAGGTTTTCGTGAAGTGTAGATTATCTAGGTACTTATTGAATAGGTATCTATAGGGTACTAATGATAAAGCTGAGAGTTTGTTTGAACGCGCTAATCGCTGGAACTACCAGTCGGATTTGAAACATTATTTTTGTATGTGATAGCCCAATTCTCGAGGAAGGCTTTAGGCTATTTAAGGCCCTGGTTCCTGTATTCACAAAATAATTGCTCATCTCAAGTGTAGTGTACTCACACTACACTTTTTCGGGATATAAAGTAGCCTATGTGTTAATCCAGGGTGTCACACATCCACACCAACCAAACAAATCAGCATACATCCTTACCAAATTTCATCAAAATCGATTGAGCCGTTTGAGTTTGAAAGAGTAGCAAATATATTTGAATTCCTTGCTCATTCCACAGGAACACTATAATTATTTCGGGAAATAAAGTGGCATATGTGTTAATCTAGGGTGTCAGCGACTCCCTCACCAAATTTCATCAAAATCGGTCTAGCCGTTTGAGTTTCAAAGAGAAGCATATATATTTGAATTCCTTGCTCATCCCACGGGAACACTACATTTTTTGGGGATATAAAGTAGCATATAATATCTGTTAATCCAAGGTGTCAGCTACTCCCTCACCAAATTTTATAAAAATCGGTCGAGCCGTTTGAGTTTGAAAGAGTAGCAAATATATTTGAATTCCGTGCTCATCCCGCGGGAACACTATATTTTTTCGGGATAAAAAGTAGCATATCTGTTAATCCAGGGTGTTAAATACTCCCTCAACAAATTTCATCAATGTTGGTCGAGCCGTTTCAGTTTGAAAGAGTAGCAAATATATTTGAATTCGTTGCTAATCCCTCGGGAACACTACATTTTTCGGGGTACAAAGTAGCCTATGTGTTAATCCAGGGTGTCAGCTACTACCACGCCAAATTTCAACACAATCGGTCGAGGCGTTTGAGTTTGAAAGAGTAGCAAATATATTTGAATTCCTTGCTCATCCCACGGGAACACTATATTTTTTCGGGGTATAAAGTAGCTTATGTATTAATCCAGAGTGTCAGCTACTCCCTTACCAAATTTCATCAAAATCGGTTGAGCCGTTTGAGTTATCCCACGGGAACACTACATTTTTTGGGTATATAAAGTAAGCCATGTATTAATCCAGTGTGTCAGCTACTCCCTCAACAAATTTCATCAATGTTTGTCGAGCCGTTTCAGTTTGAAAGAGTAGCAAATATATTTGAATTCGTTGCTCATCCCTCGGGAACACTACATTTTTCGGGGTACAAAGTAGCCTATGTGTTAATCCAGGGTGTCAGCTACTACCACGCCAAATTTCATCACAATCGGTCGAGGCGTTTGAGTTTGAAAGAGTAGCAAATATATTTGAATTCCTTGCTCATCCCACGGGAACACTATATTTTTTCGGGATATAAAGTAGCTTATGTATTAATCCAGAGTGTCAGCTACTCCCTTACCAAATTTCATCAAAATCGGTTGAGCCGTTTGAGTTATCCCACGGGAACACAACATTTTTTGGGGATATAAAGTACCTAAGCCATGTATTAATCCAGTGTGTCAGCTACTCCCTCACCAAATTTTATCAAAATCGGTCGAGCCGTTTGAGTTTGAAAGAGTAGCAAATATATTTGAATTCCTTGCTCTTCCCACGGGAGAACTACATTTTTTCGGGAAAAAAGTAGCCTATGTGTTAATCCAGGGTATATAAGCTGTCTACATACCAAATTTCATCCAAATCGGTCCAGCCGTTTGAGCGTGAAGAAGTAACAAACATACACACACACACACACGCACACACTCACAAACTTTCGCCTTCATAATATTAGTGTGATAAACCATTTATTATGACGTAACAAAGACCCATAGATACATACCTTAATCTACGCATAAATAATAATATACCTATAGGCTATAGAGTAATAATTTTGTTAGTAAATAAAACCTATGATAATTCCACATATTTGCACTAACGGAATACTACATCCTGCGGCCAAAAGCTCTCTTCCATCACCAAGTGCCATGCATAGCATGACGACGTTTTGTCGACGGAAGAATAGACAAAACTACACATTGCCATGCTTAGACGCGTAGAATGCGTACAAATATTTCTACTATCTTCCATTTTGTCTATTCTTCCGTCGACAAAACCCGTTTCTATGGCGGTCATGCTAAGCGTGCAGGTAGCATGTTGGTATGCCCACCACAAACGCCTTAAAGTTGACGTTGCGATGTTATTTCATCCTTTTAAGATTGTTTAGGTACCAGAGCCACCAACAAATTACATTTGGTTTTGTATTATTTAGGAATTTCATACATATGTATCCATGAACGAAGGGTTTATCCGAATTCCGACCACGACTTTAACTCAAATATTTTCGGAAGTTGAGGTAGGTAGGTGCCTACCTACAGCACAGTTCAAACAGCTGACGAAGATAACCTCTCTCCCCACTCTCTGCTGGGCACTAGACAGACATGTAATTTATATGCCTAGATGCCTACACACAATTTTATGGACTTTTCGAGGTCGCCAAACGCGATAACAGCGTCAATTTGTTTTTCAAACAAGTGAAGATAGATCGTTATTAATTAACAAGCCGTGAGCTCGATGGTAACACATATTTCCCTTATTGGTGGTAGTAGTAATAGTACAGCATATCAGCAAAAATGACGAACTTCATCCATTTAACCTCCTTAGTAGGCGAATTTTCAACTCCTGGAACTCTTGTGCAAAATTGCAAGCGTCTAGTAGTCTTTAGTCGGCGTTCCCACGAGCGTAATAAAATCGCGGCGGGATTTTATCGCGCACTGGATTTTCAACTCTCGTTGTTTGAGCCGAGCGTTGAGAATCCAACCTAACAAAAACAGTAGAGTGCATCCCAGCGCGACGAAAAATACACTGTTGGATTTTCAACTCCCGACGCTAAGCAGAGAGTTGAAAATCCAGTGCGCGATAAAATCCCGCCGCGATTTTATTACGCTCGTGGGAACGCCGACTTACGCTAGGCTGTGCTTGCAGTTATTGAATGAATTTAAGATTTTTTCAACATATTTCCTCGAAAAGCGGCTCTTATTACACCGCTTTTAGGAGTGTATTTTACGCGCGGGGTTTATACTTTGCATTCCCGTCCTAATAGTGTGAAAAAAAACACTAAGTACTCAAATCTGAAATGAGCGATTTACTAAAATCACAATTCATGCCTTTTATGCCGAAATTTTTTTTGGAGATATATAACTTGTGTTAGTAAATAAAATATTAGAAATACCATCACATTTCATCAAATTATTTACCTGTGTCAACAAAATTAAGCTAGCAAAAAAGAAAAAAGAAAACATGTTTATCATTAATATTTAAAAAAAAGAAATCTACGAGCTCAATGACATATTCTGCCACAAATATTAATTGTAACAAAATATTACTTATGTTTAGCTATTATTATAAATTTATTTTTATTTTATTGCATTAAGTGTGTCTAAAATCGTCGTTTTATACGCGTGAGCATTTCTCATTGCACTCTCGACTCCATTTAGCCCACGCCTCCGGCCCGGGTTGCGTATATAGAAATGCTACTTTAGTACGTCCCCTCAGGCGGAGACGATACCTAGTCATTTCCAGGCGTAAAACACACGTAAATGCTAGTAAATGGGCATTTTCGTCAAAATGTCTACCAACCCACTTATGGGATGTCCCATACATACAAGTTGCAAATAATTAACATTTTTATAACATAGAAGTGTCGAGTAATTATTAAATAGTTTCAAAAGACTAGTTTTCGTTTTTACTTAAATTGCCAACTGAAATTTTAAAAAAAAAGTAACAAAATGAAATCTTGAAATGTGGCATCTTACGTCTTGCAGTACTGTCCTTATTATTTGGTAACGGTCATGACCAAAACGTATCTAAGTTACTATTTATTTACATATATTATTTGAAATAAGCTCCATATAATAAAAATAAAAACATACCTAGCAAAATTCGTAAAATTTATCATTCGACTAAATCAAGAATTTGCTAAAATATCCAAAACAATATTAGTAAGCTGTTTTCAAAGTAGGTAGCAGTTTAAAAAAAAATGCCCAAATGCCAATTCCGTACTGAAAATCATTTACGTGTGTTTAACGCCTGGAAATGCGCTAACTCTATACTAGAAAGGTTTAGGTAGTGAAAAAAAGGTAAAGAATCTTGATGTGTCTTATATCGTTTTTTATTTTAAAACTTCAGTTTAAAAATAAAATGCAACTAAAAACCAATGTAAATACAACAATAATGATTACTAAATCAATTGAACCATTAGTTTAAGCAGTAGTTTATTTGTTTAGTATGTGTTTGTGTAAAAAGTCACATCAAGATTGTTTACCTTTATTTCACCACCTAAACCTTTCATAAATAGGTATTCGTCTCCGCCTGAGGGGACGTACTGAATTAGCATTTCTATGTACGCGCTCGGGTTGCAATCACGTCATTCACGTCCCGAATAACTTTGCACACTTGCAACAAATGGTATTAAGTAGATTTTAGGAAAAGGTCGCAGGAAAAAATGTTGATAACCTAACCGGAAGTTACATTGGGTATTGTCATTATCATTGTGGTTTAATTTAAATGATAGCCAATCTGTATTTACAATAATAAATATTTATTGTTTCCATATCCTGCAATTTTTCCATATCTTGCAATAGTCCTACAACCTTGGGTGCACTTGCATAGTGCGAACCGGGGTAATCGCCGGTTGGTGCTTCATTTCATTGGGCCTCTGCGAGTTGGCTTCGGCCCATCGTACGCCTTCAAAGGTCCGGGACCCCAGGGTCCCAAGATATGACAAAGGCATTTTTAAACTAGATATTGTTACCTACATCAAGTTAATCCGATGTTGAGTTAATTTGTCTGGGAATCGAACTCACGACCCCAATGAGACGAGACACAGAGAGCATGGTCTTTTGATTTGGTTTGGAAAAAAAAAAGAAAGACAAATTAACTCAACATCGGACTTCGATACCATGACTTCCGAACTGGCGCATGGCGTAGTACTGCTCGCAAAATTTTTCGAAATGGCGACCTTCGCGATAACGTCATTCGATATAGCGGTTTTCGATTTAATGAGTTTTCGAACTGGTGTACCACTCGCAAATTTTTTCGAAATGGCGACCTTCGCAAAAACGTCATTCGAACATACATATTAGGTACTCCCCAATCGTCTTGGTAACTGTGTATATTCCAAGTCGAATGAGAGCGTCCGGTCTGCACCAACAACAACAACAACAATATTCTGTAAAACATACATAAAAATCAACAGTCAGACTATACTTACAAAAAGTGAGTACTTACCTAATATTTTTAAGTAACTTTAGTACAAAATACTTGAAAATTGGCTGCAGTCCCATTCCAAGCTAGCAGCTAAGTAAGTATAGGTACGTACATAATAACACAACTTCACATACATGATAAGTAAGGTCTGGCGGCTCTGGGATCTTTGAATATTACGAGTAGTTACCTAGTTGATTCATCATCCCAACATCAGCTCTTTAGTCACATTCGTTTGAGCGGAATAAAGTAAATGAATGTTTAACATATTACATATTAAGAGACTAAGCCAAAACTAACACTCGTTTATAAAAGGCTTTTCTTAGAAAACAGCAACATTAGATGCACACTTGTAACTATATTTTATTGACTTTGACTAATACCTACGCTGCGTTTGATAGTATACAGTAGTCTCTGATAAAATCTTAATTATCTTTGTTTATCGCTTTGTTATTATTCATGATAATTCTGATTGTTTAATGTCTCACAATGTATTAGGTATACGTATAATGCAGAAAAATATGAATGCAGTTCCTTGGAAATTATGCTACGTCGTTGTGGTAACAAAATGTAGAGCGCCTACGCGCGAAGCTCCAACCAAATGATGACATAATACAATAATATTGACAACATAAGTAAGCACATAGCATAAGTTTCATGATACCCTATGACGTGTTATTCATTATTTCAGTTTGTTGACGCTATTGCTTCAATAATATTGTACCTAAACTAGGTAGGTAAACATTTTTAAGTATCTTCGCTTCTGAATTAAAGACTACAGATAAACAATTGTAGGTCCATAATTGCAGTAATTTCAGTGGATGGCTAAACATTTAAATAAACTTTAGTAGCGGCACATAACACGTAACTGGCAGCAGTTACTGATATGTCGCTGCCATTTAAAATACATCATTCAGTTAATTCTTACAACTTTATGGTTGGCAGGTGAATGATGTCACCTAACATTTTCCCCCTTATTCATAAAAAATAAGACGCTCTATAAACCTATTTTAGTTAAAGAAGTATTTTGTCTTCTTCTTTCAAACTGAAATCATGACAAAACACTTTTATTTAACTAAAATAGGTATAGAGAGCGTTTTAATTTTTTTTTAAGTTAATATCATCAAGACGGTCTAGAAAAACAGTTGCAGTGTTTCTGCTCGGTAATTCATAAAATTGATGACATTTACTTAATTTGCAGAGTACATAAGTAAAACTACAAGGTGGGCCAAAAGAAGTCATCCGATGTTGTTTGGCTCTCATTTTTTTCTAAATGAAAAACTTCGATTCTGTTTTTTGATTATGTTTATTTGAACCTTTAGAATTTTATTGGTCAAGTCAAGAAGATGATATCGGTCAAATGGGCGCCGTCACAATTGATTGCCATACGGTCTCGTTTATGGCATTTTTCATCACTTCGGCGAGAACTTCGGGCGACAGATACTCGCACTCGTGTCGAATGTTGTCCTTGAGGGCTTCCAGGGTATCGGGCTTGTTCACGCATAACCGGGACTTCAAAAAACCCCACAACAAAAAGTCTGGAACAGTTAAATCGGGCGATCTTGCCACACTTCAGTGCAAATCACTTCACTTCATTTCTTTACACTTCTGCAATTGACACGATTATTCCGCGTTCTTGGTTAGTGTATCGCTCCATGGCTTATTCACTTGTATTCTACATCTGTCTAGACCACAAATGTCAAAACAGATTTGACATTGGCCGCCATTTGCAAAAATAAGAGCATAGAGCAATAGGGTGAATTCTTTTGGCCCACCTGGTACTTAAAGCTATCCATTTAAACTTTAAAAGGCTCTGTAGGTTGGTAGGTAGGAAGATACTACTGTTATCTTTTATCAGAACAAAATTTATATTAGTTGCGTAAATTCTTAGATAGTGTGTGCTCAGATTAACATATAAGTGCCGCTGAACAAATTTGATTAAGCCAGGTAGTTAGCTACATTAGCTAAAGTGAGTAAATAAACAAGGGGATTTAAGAGGAAAAGGGTCAAACCTACTTAGTATTGTAAATTATTCCATAGGTACCTACTTACGTAATCACTAAGGCGTTGTGATTTCGACCAGCAGGATTTTCAGTTTTTACGCCTTTAGAATCGGAATTCAGATATAAATTAAACCTTTGCTCTGATTTCTTTCTTTTTTACTCATTTTTGCATGAGTGTAGGTAGACAACTAGACAGTGTATGGCAGAAGAACGTAAAACATATTTAATGTACACGTAGCAAGCGGCTTAGCCATCTTAATCTAAGAGTAAATCTTGTTGATATCTCTCAGAATTGGTTCATAATGTTATCAGGCACCACAAATATTAACATTGTTGTCGTTACCAGCTCCCACTCCGACCTTGCCGCACCATGAGTCCATATATTAACTGATACTACAACGTCTTTCAGTAAACAATTAGGTATTGTTATTGAAAAGAGAGTTTGTTCAACGCGCAATCACTGTCACAGCGTGTAAACGTGATCGAGCATAGATAAAATTAATAATGAACTACATAACGCCGGTAAGGTTACGTTGCTATCTAGGTACTTTGTTTTAACTGAAATAAAGGCACACGTTCAGATACCTAAGGTGAACGTTTTACTACCATTCAACGTGTTGTTGCTTGCGTTTTCAACGTTGCATCATACCGGTTTTAAAAGTAATAAGAAACTTATTTAAATTTGATTTATTGTTTTTTCAGTACCTATGTTAGTAGGTTCAATCTAGTTACCTACGGAACATCAATGTTCTTGCTAAAAGTGTGGCGTTCAGGGGGTCTACTCCCTAAGCACGAAGTCCGTAGTTTCAGCCTTCGTTACGGGCGTTTCCTACTCCGTATCACCTACGGACGTATGATTGGTTCGGGGGCCGCACGAAGTATGAATGACAACACGATTTGACAGTTGTCCCTACTCCCAATGTGTTTTTGCCCGTCCGAAAAAAACTTTTACACTTGTTTTGATAGATCGTTATGTCAGACGGACGGACTTAGGGAGTACCTAGACGCCCTGATACCTAAGTTAAAACTGTAGACTTCGTCGGCGTCACAGAAACCAGGGGTAGTACCTAAGGCTTTTTCCGCTCATCAAGAGCAGATTTTGGCAATCTTTCTAAAATTAAGTCCCATCGAAAAAGAAAGAGACGTGTCCAATATCCTAAACAGTGCAAACACACTACCTGAACCGGAGTTTTAGATGGACCTACCTACATTATAATCTACATTATAATATATGCATGATAGGAGCAGAACTAAAAATTAAATAGATACAATAGAGACAATGCTCGGTAGACAGTGCAGAAAAAGAGAAACGTCAGATATCGGTTTTAAATTATGACGTTCTTTTGTTAACATGACAAACGGTAGACGGACTCTGAATTTCGCTGAGATCGGTAGCTGAATATTTTAACAATGACAATCTATTATGGCCTTCATTACGATTTAATGCTTCCTTATTGTTCACTTAAACAGGATAATTATGTTGTCCATTTCTTTAACTGTACCATTTATTATGGTGGGATTTTTGGCTTCAGTATTTAAAATTTTCTAATATCTATACATAGAGCTAGAGCTACATAATACATTAACAAAGTAGTAGGTACTGTAAGGCACAATAGATATTTGGCCACAATATTCAACCATGTGATAGACATAATTTATTTTGTAAGAAATTCCTTACTTTTATTGTAGTTATGATCTACTTTTGCGTACGACGGCCTCGTTTGAGACTATTCATTAAACACCGTTTAATCCTAACTCGTGACCGTACAGATTATCACAGCATTTTCAATATTTCTGCGTTTATGTAGGAATTGCAGGTTTTCTTGATCATAAACTTTGTTTCTGTAATTCCATCAGAAGGATTAACAGCAGCATCCAATTCTGTAATAATATCATTCGAACCGACCACTGCCTGGCTATGGTGATGGTGACGAATATCAGTTTCTATGTTTGTTTTAATTACCTGCCGCTATAGGTACTGTTCTCACGAATCACGTGACATGTAGACAGCGTAGCTAACTATAAACGAGTAGATATTAATTATTGATGAGGTGTCGCACATTAGCACTAATAGTCGCTTTTACCCGCGGCCTTTACAGCACGTGTTATCAATAGGCCAGGAATTGGGATAAGGAAAACCATTCGCTAGCTTAAAAATCAATGATACAATTTTTGCGTGTTGCCCTCGAGTAAGGCCGCTAATAGCGCGCGTGATTTAACAGTCTGCACAAGTGGACGCGTCGCTACGTGATGAGAAGACGAATGATCTATTGTTGTCAAACTGTCCTACTCATAAACTGATTGTTGTTTTTTTTTTCAGACCAAATGTAGCAGATTGTCCAGGGCTCACCGACGGCGACAACTACACGCAGTCCGAGTTCCTCTCGCGCCTGGCGCATCAGTGCCGCTACGACCGCCTGCTGCTGCCTACCTACACGTCCGGAGACGTAGTGTATGTGCATGCTAGCGCCTATGTCTACTTCATACAGCCCGCTGAGGCCCACGATCTGGTGAGTAACTTACTTTCCTTTACACATGTCAATCATCTACAAATAGTATGTAGCTCTATCAAACAGCATAGAAATAGGTTACATCTTTTCGTTCCTAGTCGGTGGACTCTGAACTAAACCTACCTACTCGTAAACATATCAATAATTTACTCAGTAAAAAGTGGCTTAGTTAAAGTTAATGTTGGAATACGCAAGTATTCCAACATTAACTTTAATAAAAATGTAACATGATTTCAGAACTTCAAACTCCACTTCCTCCTCCAACTGCGATGGACTGATCCACGGTTAGCGTATCGATTATTTTCGCCAGAAAGGTCAAAAATTATTGGTGAGAATGATCTGAGAGAAAGAATCTGGGTGCCACATCTATACATGTCAAACGAACAGTCGTCAAGCTTGATGGGTACTGACAGCAAAGATGTGCTGATATCAATAGCACCCAACGGTGAGGTGCTCTTCAGTCGACGTATGCAAGCTGTACTTTACTGTTGGATGAATCTACAAAAATTCCCATTTGATGACCAAACCTGCTCAATGAACTTGGAAAGCTGTAAGTAATACTTCATTCGATCTCTAACTGCACATAATGTATAGTAAAATTTGTGCAAAACTGTTTACGTATAGGTAATTTCATAAGGCTTAATTATAGGTATGTGAACGTCAAACTCAAACTCAAACTCAAACTCAAAGCATTTATTTCAATTAAACCAATTACAGGCACTTTTGAATTGTCAAAGAGTCGGTCAGTAGGTAAGTCAGAAAGTTGAAGCTAGTTGCCCATTCCAAAACGTAGATCTATGGAGAAGAACGGGCAAGAAACTCCACGGACACTCTTTTAAATCAAAATATAGTTACAAAATATTGGTTACATCATTCATGTTGAAATTATACATGTGAGAACGATGAACGTTAAAAGCGTCCGTAATAAAAAAATAAAAAAAAAACAATTCAAAATTAAAATTAAAATAAGCCGTGGCAGCTAAGGTATGACCAGCCTCCACCAACAGCGCCCGTTCATAAACCTGATGTATGGATTCGTTAAATGATCCAACACACGCGCCACCATCAGCGAGGCATTAGAGTGAGCATGACACACTCTCAGCCGCCAGGGCACATCCAAGTCAAATAAAGACGTACCCAGTAAATGGTAGCTTTAGAGTAGGTACATAGTACTCACACATGTACTAAGCAATTATACAATACAAAGGTGATTGAGTCTACACAATGCAAAGCTATTCTTACAATCTTCAGCAGTTGCTTAACAGTATCTTCAAATGTTAATTAATTAGTTGTGGTTGTGGAGCAGGACCAGCATGGAGCCAAGCATTTTTATCATTTATGTAATCCCCCAACTTATAATATGCCTGCCTGCATAGTGTGCGTTTGATACAAGTTTTAAATTTCATCTCATTTATCATTTATCTCAGTCATCGCAGATGAATCACAAATCTGCAAGATGTGGATTTCCTGCAGCGGATAATAACAATTTTCCTTTTAAATAAATTTTAGGGAAGTACAACGCATCCATCTTACGACTAATGTGGGAAAAGGACAGCCCAGTTCGGTTATCATCGGAGCTGCATCTCACGGAGTACTCACTTTTGGATTTTTGGACTAATGAGTCAGTTGTACGTGGTGATATCGTCAACATGCGTCTCGGTGAAGGTAGATGTAATGTCGTTTTTCTGTCTGTGACGTCCCTATAATTTAATTACACATTACTCCAGCAAATAATTAATCACATATTATGTATTATTTCGCAGCGGGAAATTACAGCGCCCTCAAATTCACGTTCAAACTAGGTCGTGAAGTGGGCTACTATCTAATGGATTATTTTATTCCTTCGATGATGATCGTCGCCATGTCATGGGTAACATTTTGGCTACAAGCAGACGCTTCAGCTCCTAGGATAACGTTAGGTATGTCCTGAAAAAATGCAACACTAATACTCATTTAGTTCATTTTGATTATTGATATGGATGGATCTGAAACATGTTTAATTTATCATCTCGTCTCATTCCAGGTACCAGCACTATGTTGTCATTTATCACACTGGCGTCCTCTCAGGCGAAGACTTTACCGAAGGTGTCCTACATCAAAGCAAGTGAAATATGGTTCCTGGGCTGCATCGGTTTTATCTTCTCTGCATTAGTTGAATTCGCTTTCGTCAACACTATTTGGCGTAGAAAGTACGTTGTACTTCTGATGATCTAAAAACGTAACTAGTTATTAGTTGTAATATATGTATTCAATATAAGAACATATTGTTTTTCTTTTATAGGAAAGCGGTGAGCTTAAAGAAGGTGAACAGCAAATACATACTGAAGAGTACGTTGACACCGCGGCTTGCTCGCAAAGAGTTACAGAAGGAGTTGCAGGAGTCGTCGCCGCAGCTGAGCAAGTCGCGCTCATGCTCGTCGCTCAACCAGGAGACCAGCACCGACCCCGCGGGGCCAGGATACAACAACTACTTGACCGTACACGTACGTTATTGTTTACGTTTGAACCATTGCTTGTGGGGATTCACACTATTTAAACTGCCGCCGGGACCCGATTACGAGTTGATTCCTGTTGCCATGCTGGGCATTACCGTTACACACACAGGTCATTGTAGTTCCTATCGCCAACGTTATAAGCTTGCAATAAACTTCATGTAGGTACCTACTTATCATCTACATAAATGATCTCTAATTAAATCTATCACGCCTTGCAAATATAGATGAGAGTGATCTACTTTCAGCTCTTATTTCCGTGGGCTAAGTATGCCTATAATAATAATACTTGTGACTTGCCTGTGACAGGTACTGTACCTAATGCTACAACATTAAATTTGCATAATCGTAATTATACTACAAATGGTGCGACAAGGTAAATTAGAATTAATTGTTATCAACGGTAGTTTACAAATAATGCAAACGTACATATTGGTTCAGCACATAATTATGCATCAGCATTCAATGCAACAGCACTTACATATGGAATATATGATTGTATAGACTAAAATCAGTCAACTTGTGAGCCTATGACATTCCTGTGACTGGAAACCTCAATCAGTATGCGGAAGCAGGAACATTCTTTCTAAAATGCAGATATTGCACACCTGTGTGGTTATATTGTGAAGCCAAGTCATCTTTATAGACTTGCCTTCCTTTGGCCTACGTTGTCATGGGTACCTACGTTGTCTTAAAACCATCATCATTAGGTTATGTAATGTACAAGGAAATGAATTGTACAGTATTAAATATCAGCCATACTCGATGTTACAGAGCTTCCCATCTGCGATGAACCTGCCGACAATCACGACGCAGAGCTTCGACGAGCTCATCGGGCAGGGAGGCAAGCAGCAGCGCGGCGGCAGCGAGGGCTCCGACGAGCCGCCCAAGCACAACTGGACTACCATGACGCCGCAGGAGATCGCCACGTGGATCGACAAACGTTCCCGCATACTGTTCCCGCTCATGTTTATCGTCTTCAACATTTTTTATTGGACTTTTGTCTACTGTCTATAACAGCTCAAATGCACCATGTGCAACAGTGTTTCCGTACATCAGAACTTCGGTTGATCGACTATAATTATTTAAATCATTATAAAGTGAGCTTATAAAAACTATGTCACTGACTAAGCCTAATAAGCAGGTAACGATGTTTCATCTGGAAACCCCCTTCTCAAAAGGAAACAAAACACGTTTTGCGGTTGTAAAGGCGGTTGAAACTTAATTTTAGTAGATAATAGTTACTTAGGTAACTTTAGTGGCCATATTATTATTTGATGATCAAATTAAGAGTAGCTTTCGTCTTTTGCCAATCCGCGGACCTTGCCTATTGCTTCATATTCTAATAGTTACTTGAGGTTGTATGTAATCTATTTACTCTTAACACCCTCTCTTTATTTATTCTTAACACCTTTTGGGTAGCACCTTATAGTAGCACTGACGCCACGGTTATGATATCTCGAAAGTATTTGGAAAAAAAATGGCAAAGGAATATTTATATTGCAAGTAATTATTTATTAAATAAAATGTACAATTCGCGACTCTACGAGTATTACATTTGGTTCTGATACGACGCTTTTTGTAACCGAGTCGAGTGAGTGTAGATCTATACTGGTAGATACCTAAGTGTTGCGATAGTTGTTATTTTTTTAAACTAAGGGACCAAGTAGGTAGGTAATTAAGTACCTAATTAAGATAATTTTGATTTGCTATACCTACGCATATCACAAGATTTGTTTTCGATTCGCATTTATGTAAAAAGTATATCAAATGAGATTAGTCGATTTTAGTCAAACGAAATATTGTAAGAGAATAGTTAGGTAATTAATGTAAGTTCAAATCTACCTTAGTTAAGACGTGTGGTCATGATCAAATTAAATTATACTATTGTTAGTAGTCTTATTACGGTACGGATATGTTTATCGGTCTGTATTTGAATACAAATAATTAATATGACTGTGAGTACCCATTAAAATTAAATTATTTTTAACTTATTACTTAAAGGTAGAGTTGTTACTAGATAGTTGTTAGAATACAACACAATGTATATATGCATAATAGATAATGTTTTGTTTTACTTAATTTTCTAACTAATTAAGTGCCTTCATGAGATTATTTAGTTAAGAGTAAGGAACCTTGTCTAATATTAGATAAGTACTGTTTGTAATCTCAATAATATAAACTCGAATCATCATTATTGTGTTTATTGCTTGCTTGCATTATGTATAATGTTTATTTTCCCTTACGAGGTAAATGCGGATGGTTATTCACTTCGTTATTATTCATGCGTCGTGTCGTCTGTTGCTATTCTCAGGACATCACCCTCAACAAGATGTTTGTGCACGTGGATGTATTTATCCTTTATAACAGCTATAAGTTAGAACTGGTATAAAAAATTGTATCCATGCAATGCCAGGCATCTTGAGTTTTTGACGACTTTCCTAAAGCTACCTTAGAGGCCTAGACCAAGCTAGAAGCCTGCATAAAAAAGTAACCCTATTACTGGGTTAAATAAACTTAGATTAAATTGAAGCATTAGCTATTAAAAATTGAGTTTCATTCAGAGTCTACACATTTGGTAGGACAGAGCGCCTGTTAGTTCGTGTTCAATTTATTTGCTGCCAAGATAAGACTTTTCGCAGATTGTAAGGTTTCTCTAAGGACGGATAAAAATCCGTGGGAAATAAAACAAAGTTCTTTGCCAGACAAATGGCGATTAAATATATTTCATTTTTTACAAAACAAATTCACAATATCTTGCTTGATACGCAAGCCCAAAGGGAGCAAACTGTATTTAAACTGACACAACAATCCACAACATCACTATAGTGACCTACACAACATCAACTTGAATAGTTACCAACGTGTAAGATCATTCACAATTTGTCTAGTTTTGTAACTGTGGTCAAACACTTTCACCGAAAGCCAAAATCAAGTGCGGGCCGAAACCCATAACCGACGACATTCTTACTAGTTATCAATAAATGTTTGTAGAATAATGAAACGATAAAACTCATTTGCCGTTTGGCATCTTACCGTCGACGGTTTATCTAAGCCCTATGAGTCAACTTTGGCTTTAGAAAAATGCCTACTGAATAGTGCCTAGTATAAGTATTATTCTGGCAAGACAGGATCGTAAACTGCGGGAGCACGCGAAGCTAGAGCCGTGTGAGCAAGCAGCGCGGAGTCAGGGCTCAGCGTCGTCATCCGCGCGGTGTGCCGCCGTCACCAGGCTGTCGTCGCTGGCGTACCGCTTCAGAGCCGATGCACTTCCTTGACTGAAACCAATAAATATTTACATTACCTATACCATAAATACCGCTGACTACTGAACCGTCAAGCAGCAGTGTCAAGCAGTAGCTCTTTCAGTTGCAACTTGCAGTAGTGAGGAGCAATAGCGTACTGCTGCTGCTACAAATGTTCAGAACTCACCTGTATCTGGTCCGGGGGCGCGGCGTGGGCGCGAGGCGCGGCAGGCGGTAGTCGTAGGCGAGCGTGCCGCCCGAGCCCGAGCTGGAGCCGCGCCCCGACCCGCTCGAACTCTCCGACCACATCAGCTCCGACATGCTGTAACAAAACAACAATTTCATGTTCCGCCAGTGTTACGTGGACACGTCATAAAGTACCAACTTTCCATTGCACTCACCTAAAAGCTCATGTGGAGGTGACTTTCCCTACCAAGCTTAAATATTTAAATTGTTAAGATTCGCCTGACCGCGTCAAAAGATGGTCTCGTTTTCTATTCGTCGACTTTGACGTCGACTACGAACAGTAAGTATTGCCTCGGTCATTCATCCTACTGAAAATCTTTTCTATCGTTCCATGCGTGTGAGCTCACTCTCCTCAGTGTGGACACTTCTTCGCGCGACCTAAATCAGTTGCTACCACTACCAATATATTCTGCCTTCAAATAAACTATAGCCAAACAGAAATTATCCTGCATGGATACCAAAATAATATTTTGAGAACGTCAGCCAAAATATTCAGTTTCGATACCTACTGCGCTAACACCAGACACAAAAAAACAATAGTGACCGTTGTTTTTATTCAAACATTTACCTACAGGTTTTACTGAAAGATTTGTAAGTAGTCGTACTTTCATCAGGCATGTATTTCTATCGGCTAACGTACCTGGTAGAGATAGGCGGCAGGCGGTGTGGCGGCGTGTAGATGTCGTTGCTCTCGGTGTAGGTGGACGCGTGGATCTCTTGCTGATACAACTCGTACAGCTGCGCCAGCTCGGGCGGCACGCCCACGCCTACGTCTGTGGAGCAATAAGAAGACCGACAGATGGTATAAAGGCAACAACAACAACAGTAAGAGCGGTTTCGCACTACGTCCGATCCGAATCCGAGAAATGTCGGTCCGAAGTAGCCACAGGACTATTTGTACGAAGGGTTGCGCACTAGATCCGAACTCTGCCAGTCCGAATTTAGAACATTCCTAATTCGGATTGAACTCGGATCTTGAATTCAGATTCGGATAGGACGTACTTAGTGCGAAACCATAGCAGTAGATTGTTATTTAGAATTGGAATTGGCCTGCGCATAAGACAGTTGACTGCTGAAAAAATATACCTTGAAGTGCGCGCCTCTGCCTAGTAATGATCTCGTCGGAGAGTCTTCTCTGCGCATCTCGTCGCTGTAGTGCGAGGTCTCGTCTCCGCAGTTCGTGCGCCCGAGCCGCGCGCTCTCCTTGCAAGGCCAGCTTGTCGGCCTCTAGTTCATGCACGCGGCACACTAGAGCCAGCACTTCACGTTCCGGACCACTGCTGATGGTGGCTGGTAACTCCTACAATTCATTATTGGAATTTTCTTATTGTTTGACTTAGTTCATTTTACAATTATTCATACTTGAACATACTTCCCTGGTTCTATAAATATATATCTAAATATAGCGTCAGAAAAAGGAAGAAAGAAATAACAAAACAGTTCTATAATTATACAAATGTCTATACTTATAGAAACAGAGTACATTTGTATAATCACGAGCACAGAAAAGAAATAGTCGACAGCACGTCCGTCGTGACTGTGTGACAAGAAAAGGCTCCACTCAGCATGATGCTGTGATATGGGGGACCCAGAGCACAGCGTTGATTTTCACTGATCACCCGAAAACGACGTAAAAGATTTAGATTTGTGCAGATAAAACAAATCATTACTTAAATTAAACAAAATATTACTTAATAAAAAAAAATACAAAAAAAAACAACCGACTTCCAAAAAAAAAAAACTACTTTCGCTGGCAAAAACAAAAATACAAAATCAAAGCTAACGACTTTTCTTTTTCACTTTTTATCTGTGGTACCCCACACAAATTCGTTTATAGTAAGTAACTACAAGGGAACTTATAACATCATCATCAACATACACAAAGTGGATGTTGATGATAACCAATCATATTTGCAGAACTTGATCAAAATATCTGACCACCAGGAGTGTTGTATAACCCTTTCAAACAAAAAAAAACCGGCCAAGTGCGTGTCGGACTACGCACAATGAAGGGTTCCGCAGTTGAAAAGAATGTATCCCAAAAACACACTTAACATTAGATCCCAAAAAAAAAATTTTTATGTCAAAAAATTACAAAATTACAAATTCACAATTTTCTTTACTTGTGCTGGGAGACCTTGCTTCTTGCCAAATTTCATTATTCTAGGTCAACGGGAAGTACCCTATAGGTTTTGATTTACTTGCGAGTATCAAAATATATCGCATAAATGGCCGTATGTTTTATTGCATTGACTTAGAAGCTTGAGTTTTTTAGGACTTCAAGAGACCACAGACCTACGTATTTGATATTAATTTCAACTTGATACCTCCACGGGTTCCTGATCAAAACGGTCTTGACAGACAGACAGACAGACGGACAAACAAGTGATCCTATAAGGGTTCCGTGTTTTCCTTTTGAGGTACGGAACCCTAAAAAAATCAAAATCGGTCCACAATTGATGAAAATATTGATGAAAAAATACAGAATAAATCTACCAGACATAACCTCCTCCTTTTTTGAAATCGGTTAAAAATTTAATGATGTCCGTTGATAAGCACATCACTTGAGAATGGACCGATATGGTTAATATTTGTCTAAAAATGTTGTTAATAGTCCGGGAAAGAAAAATTTTAAGCTTCCCGTAAAATTTTCAAATTCGGGAAAAACTGAACGCGCGGCCTTTTACATGGGGAATTTTTTAAATTTGGACATGAAAACGTCTGTCGGGACAGTTAATAAAGTAAAATAAAATGCTTTGTTACCTGTTCCAGCTGAGCTCCTCTCAGCCGGACCTGCTCCAGCTGCCTCTCGACGCGTTCCCGCTCGGTGCGCGCGGACTCCTGCTCGCGCTCAACAGCCGCAAGCTCGGACCACGCCTGCTCTACGGCCACCTCGGCTTCTGCTCGCTCGCTGCTGCTCGACGACAGCCCAGTGCCGCCCCTGGACACACGTATACTCATGATGTCGCGTAAAAGCAAATAAAAGCGTATAAATATTGACAAAAGATAGAATTGATGTGTACACGTTCTAGTTTAACACATTTTTTTTTCCTAACAAGTAGGTACCTACCTAAGTTAGGCAAAAAAATTAGGCAGTATTTGAAGGCATGATAGACAGATAGAAAATATATAAAAGTCACTAAAATCATATATCTGCATCGTAAGTATATATATATATATATATATAATAGGCCTTTGCTCAATCTGTCGAACCTCTATGTACCTAAAATATAAAATGTTCACAATATTGTACCTGTAACTCTGCTGCGTGCTCAATCTCGAGCCAGGAATGTTGATAGGTTTGTAGAGGCGGTTGAACCTCGCTTCCCAGTGCGAGATGGCGGCGTGTTGCCGCTCAGCGTCCAGTGCCAGGCCCAGCAGGTGGCTGTCCAGTTCCATCAGCCGTCGCCGCAAGCGCATCTGTTGCTTGAATGTGGACACGATAGCCTCGCGTAGAGACTTGAGATGCGCTGCGTTCTCCGCTGCATCCTCTTTGCTGATCTCTTCTTCGACTCTTGCGAACTCTTTTGGTTTACTGTTCAACGTAAAATTATTAGGTTGTATGTAATTATGTGTTTTATTGGGTTGTGTTGTGTAAATATGTATGTGTAAATTATTACTTACAGACAATATGTTGACAACATACGACTATTTGCCGTGTCATAGTCATACAATTTGAATAAACGGACAATTTAAGTTGGTAGTCAACTTGTTTAACAATTCATTCCCTAGACTAATTAGGTACACCTATATCTCAGACTAAATAAAAAACCCTGACATAGCGCTGCGAATAAAACAGTGAAGCATGCGCAACACTACACCTGGCTCTGTGCATACACGCTCACACGCACACATTTACACCAAAGTACAATTTAATAAAGTACCTACACCTAATTACGTGCACAAATGTTTACGAAACCCGAAACGTGCGGCCTCACGTCACTGTTGACATCTCTACTTATGTCTTGGTTTTTTATTTAGTCTGAGACCTACTATATCGTCTGAGGCTATGATGGTAAATAAGAATTCTAAAAAAAAACGCGGTATTATGATGAGTAAACTAAATATCCTAAGTACCTACTGCAAGTACTCAAATTTTTATGGTTCTTTCCTCAAAAGACCATTTCAGACTAGATCTACATGGTCCTCACATGATCTGACCAAGATTATGTCTGGACTTTAAAAGAGACTTTGACCACTGAGTTTGTTTCGCCATTTCTTCTCAGGGTAGTCAGATAGGAAATGTCGACTTCATCTAGCTTATTTAAAAAAAAAAAAAAAATGACGTGTAAAAGTGATTTCGATATCCTATTTACAGAATAAACAATTTCATTTCATTTCATTTCAGTGCCTTTACTAGATACCACTCAAATCAAGTTGAGCTAACAGATAAAAAAGCCCGCTCACACAAGTCTGTTGACCGTGTAAGCTATTCTTAATTCAGGTTTAAATACCGCAGTGCCTACATCGTTCAGCAAAAAACCTACATTGTTCTGTCGTCCTTCATCTTAAGTTTCAGTCGAGCGATTTCCTCGCGCAGCTCGCTGATGACTGTTCGATACTGCGACAGAGGCATCGGAGTTTCGACCAAATCTCTTTCCACCTGAAATAATATTTCGACGTTGTGAAAATTGATACAAACTGAATATGAAAAGACGAATGACGATAAATAACAAGAAAAATATGGATGACATGAGAAGATAAATCGGAAGCTTTTAAAGTTCAGTGCCTTGTCTTGTGAGCCTCAATAGTCCACACTATTCACGCTGCCGTTCCATCGGTCCAAACTTATTCCAGTATACCTATACAGGGTGTAAGGGACAGCCCTCCGCAAACTGATAGGGTGAATTCAGTATGTCATACTAAGATGACTGGTACATGAAATTTTTTCAGGAACGTTAAGGGAATCCAATAAACCTGATTTGTTTGTGTTTTTGTGCACAAATCGGAACGTCTATTACTGGTTTGGAGGGGTAGGTAATAGGTATGCGGGGGGTTCGATGAACTCTGTAGCTAGACAGAAAGTGAACAGCTGATTACTCGCGTCGTTGGTTAGAGTATTTCAACATCCATTGCTGGTTTTAATTTTTTGCTGTTTTTTTTTTGCAGTTTTTTTTACATAAATGGAATGCTGCGAACACACAATGCAATTTTACATTGAAATAATAAACATGTGACTGAAAAAAAAATTGAAAAAATGAAAATTTTCCTGAGAAAATTTCCGGTAGAATATGATTCAAAATGAGGAGCTGAATGCACCCTATTAGTTTGCGGAGGGCTGTCCCTTACACCCTGTATTTTTAAGCACAGTAAAAAAAATACTGTACAAAAGCGGACTTGAGACAATTTCTACCAGTCAACCTTAGGGTGATGCAGATGCAAAACATGGCAAGTGCCAAGAGATAGATAGCTCGAAAATAACTAAGTACTTATAAAATATAAGAATAAACACCAATACATAAATAAATCTACATATATAAAAGAAAGTCGTGTTAGTTACACTATTTATAACTCGAGAACGGCTGAACCGATTTGGCTGAAAATTTTATGATTTAGCTTAGAACCAGGAGACGGACATACTCGTAGGATACCTTAAAAAAAAAACGGATAAACCGTGGTATAACAACGGCTGGACCGATTTAGACAAAATTTTGTGTGTATATTTAAATGTTTTCCTGGATGGTTTGAAAACACAATTGGACCCGGTAGGTGGCGCTGCAGTCGGGAGACAGGACAACGTCTGTCGGGTCTGCTAGTACTGCTAGTACTTACTATAATATAACCAAAATAAGACACAGACACACACAACTAAGTACTTGCCTTATTGGTGATAGAAGATGCCTTCTGTGCATAGTGTAACGTGGAGCGCGTGGTTTCCCGATACGCCCCGCCCGGCGCCACGTGCGCCACCATGGCGGTGCGGCAGCGCCCGCCGAGCACCTCGCGCAGCAGCCGCGTCAGCTTCGAGTCGCGGTAGTTCACGTACCTGTCAGGCGTGGTTGTAGATCATAAAATATTATACTAAGCAGAAAATACAGTTTTTGCGAAATGTTTAGTATTGTGCAGATGCAAGCGTATCATCTTGGTTAGCTTTCGATATCGACCTACATCTATTACAAGCCGTGCGTCCGCCTGATTGGTATTCCCTTCGGCAAAAATTACAAAATTCCATACAAACTTTCAACACGCCATTAGGGTTCGATGAATTTTCAAAAATCCTTCCTCACTCACATTCAATCGACGATATTCGTTATAAAAAGAACTCTTGTGCAACAATTCATGTTTCTAGACCCAGCAGTTTTAGGCTGTGCGTTGCGTCGCGTTTAAAAAGAAGGATATTATTTAAAAGCAAGGAATTATAAAAAATCTGTAAGTATCAGTTTTAAAATTTCGTAGATCAAATTCCTGCAAACACTGATGTAGCAACTAACTATGTGTGTGTATAACTCTGTGCCGAGTGGGAATTTCACTGTTTTACAAAAAATACCATACACCATCTAGTAAATGTAAAGAGAGGTAACGAGATCGGTTATTAATATTATTTTAAGAGATACTTGTAAAAAAATCGGATTAGGTATTATCTATCTATATACCTAAATAAAAGGAGAAGTCCTGACTGACTGATTGACTGACTCATCAACACCCAGCCCAAACCCTTGGATCTAGAAAGCTGAAATTTTGCACACAGGTTTCCTTTATAATGTAAACAAGGAATAAGGAAGGAATTCCTGATAGGGTAGTACGTCTCCGTGGGATATTTATTTTCCGACATCCACGCGGGCGAAGTCGCTGGCAAAAGCTAGTTTATTTATAAAGGCTTACCAACTAAACACATACACATCAGTCTTTTTCTTATTAAAGATCTTGCATGTAGACGTATAAAAAAAATATGCTATGCTAAAAGACTACGCCGTCCGACTCTTTGCGACCACAATGTTTAAAGGCGCCATATCAAGATATTGTTGCCGTAGCCAGAAATTCACTTGGGGCCGGGGTTAGAGTTACCAACTTTTTTTTAGAAGAAATAAAGAATTTCTGATTTAGAGAAGGTAAATAAAGAGAGTGGAACATAGGTAATATACCGGATGACTTTTTTTACCGTCTCGAAAAAAATTGGGTATATTAGGTGAACAGAGTAGAAGCCTATGGCATACCTAGTTTATTTTTTTTTTAAACCAAAAAAAAAAAACAAAAATTCAAATCATATGCAGGTTGCATATGAAGGGGGGGGGGAATAAAACGCGTGAGAACGATCTCAGGATTGAGATTCTGGTTCCTCACATTTCAAACCCGGCAGGGGTTTGAAATGTGAGGAACCAGAATATGACCCTGAAAATAATACTACCTTACCTAGCTCCTCCAGAGAGAGCCATGATGCAGTTTCCAAGTGCTAGAAGTGATCGATTGATGTGCGCGCCCTCTAGCCGTCGCGAGCGCAACCCGGCACGCTCCGAGCCTGCCAGGTCAATGAGGAACAGACGACCGCGCTGGGTACCTTTCTCCACTTGCTGGCTAACCGTCACACTGTAACACAGATGGGGCTCAGAACTTCAGAATTTCTTATGAAGGTCTGAAACCGTTCAAACATTAAAATTACCTACTTTAACTTTTTCTCTAATCCAACCAACGACATGACAACAATCAAATTTCATGATTTGATTAAGTATAGTGCTAGCTCATTCCATGATATTTAGCCAGAAGATCAGGTACCCAGGTACTGTCATGGGTTACGATTTTTATGAGATAAATAGCATGAATAATGGAGCTCTCATCTGTATTGTCTACAGAAATCTACTGTTAGAAATACCTGAGAAGAGCATGCCCTCTAGAAGAATGTTGGTTAGCATGCGTGGGCTCGGCGGTGCGGGCGCGGTCGCCCCTCGCCAGCAGCTCAGCGACGTGCGCGGCGCTGTTAGCCCTCAGCTCGCTTAGGCCCGCCACCACGGGGGCCCCGCTGCCTCCCTCGTCGCGCAGCTCCAGGGGCCCGGCGCTTGGGTTCAGAAGGTCCCGGATGATCTCGTTGTATATCTCGATGTATGACATTTTTACCTGTTCAAAACAATATTTAAGCTTGGCTTGAAGTCTCCTTTGTGAGAAATACAATGTGTTGAAAATGTGGTTTCTATGAAAATCTTTCCAAATGTAGAGGTATCCACTACCTAAGAATTTTAATTGCAGCTAAGTTGTCAACAACAAAATATTTGAAAATGTAAACCTTATCCCCTAGGCTCTCTCTAGAATACGAGCACATGGGGCTTAACAGCATTAAGTGCACTAAGTGAGTACACCTCCTCTGCCTAAGCACATCGTTGAAACAAAATGCGACTTAAAACCCACTCAAGCTTACCATTCTAATGAAGCTAAGCCCCGCAAAGTGGCTAATAATCATCGCAG
This sequence comes from Cosmia trapezina, assembly GCA_905163495.3. Classification (NCBI taxonomy): domain Eukaryota; kingdom Metazoa; phylum Arthropoda; class Insecta; order Lepidoptera; family Noctuidae; genus Cosmia; species Cosmia trapezina. The sequence continues at coordinate 13,629,250 of LR991030.1, forward strand.
CTCTACTGTAAAGTTAATTTAAACCCATCATGTCAATTACCACTGTTCTCAAAATTACCGGTAAATTGATAATAAAAACCAGGCCAGTTGAAGTCAGTACATTCATGGATAAGAGTACTTAAGTATTATTATTTTATTAATTTATGCACTACATGTTTTAAAAGTGTAGGTAACTACAGGCATTCAGTCAACATCAATACTAAATGATGGCTACAAAGTTTTTTTTTATCATAATTAAGGATTCAGAACTGGTAATTATGATATTTGTGCATTTAATTATTGAGTCGACGACCGTTGTAGACATGCATCAAAATCGATTAACATAATGAGTGATATTCGATTCGAAAATTCCGATCAGCTATGTAAATCGATGTTTGCTGTTTGACAGTATAACTCATTCGTATTCGTGTGTAATATTTGTTTCATTGAAAGTTTGAAACAGTAATGTCTCGACGCTGAACTGTTTGCTTCTCGCACATGACAAACATCAATGACCATTAGGGGATCGTTAGTCAACATTCTACAGTCCGTGTACTACGCCACCCACCCCTATTGATTGCAGGCTTCGATGAACACCAAACATCCGTTTCGTTCTATAGGAATATCAAATATCTACGAAATGTCCACAACTGTGTAAACAGTGTCCCTAGCAAATAACATTTACGACCACGATCGATGAGAAATTGATCAAACATCAAATTCATAAAATCGATCATTTCAGAATGTGAGTTACTTTTGAATATTATATTGCCGGTAAAGCAATTACCCTATCTAGCCCTAATTTGGGGTAATTTCACACTAAACTAATTTTTATTAGAGTCTAAGTTCACGGTTCCAATTTGTCGGAAGAAACTGTACTTTAGTTTAAAAAAACTATATTACCAATGTTTTATGTACGTCCGTTGAGAGCTTATTCGAGAATAATATAGAAGGTGTAACTTAAGTAATGCACAACCTCTTAAGGGGTCATTGTACTCATCATTAAGAACAACTTTTACTATGGGACCAGCCCTGAAATCCCGAACCAAAAATCAGCTGTTCCTTACATTTATGTTCGCATAACTCGTCAAAATGTAGGGAACCGCTGATTTTTTTTTCGCGATTTCGGGTTTCAAAAACGTAGCTGGACTGCAACGACGCACGGTGGATCGAAACTGCTATATGACGGACATTGGGTTTTTTTTTACAAATTCGATTTGCCGGTTTTTTTTTAAAATACCTATCGAAAGATCTGTCATTCTGATGAATAATTGTTATGAAACGTTTTTCTTTAAAACTGATAGTTGGCCCGGAAAAATATATTTTAAATTTTTGTTGTATGGAATGAAACAGCAACTGCTAAAATATGGGCAAGTCTTGACAGGTTTTGCTTTAAAACTACTTTATTCTTATTCTTTGGCTTGTTGGCTCTAATTTCACGCTATCAGCGCGCGCCCAAACTTGCCCGTTCAAGAGTTATGAGGATCAGTAAAATGAAAAAAAAGTGAGTAAAAGTTGTTTTTTATAATGATACAATAGGTAAAATAATTGTGTTACATTAAAATACTTATAATTAAGAAATATTAATGATTTATCATATCATATTAATAATCATAAAACATATTTATCGAAAAAAGTACAAAAAAATATATTTTCAAAATTAAAGCAAATAATAAATTTAAACGAAATTAAAAAATTAATGAGGTGGAGAGGTACTTATTCATTTATTTTTTTAATTTCGTAAATATATGTTAGCATTATAAAACGTATACCTGTACCTTTTACTCACTTTTTTTTTTCATTTTACTGATCCTCATAACACTTGAACGGGCAAGTTTGGGCGCGAGCTGATAGCGTAGAATTAGAGCCAACAAGCCAAAGAATAAGAATAAAGTAGTTTTAAAGCAAGACCTGGCAAGACTTGGCCAAAGTTTCATTCCATACAACAAAAATTTAAAATATTTTTTTCCGGGCCAACTATCACTTTTAAAGAAAAACGTTTCATAGCAATTATTCATCAGAATGACAGATCTTTCGATAGGTATTTTAAAAAAACCGTATTTGTAAAAAAAACCCCAATGTCCCTCATATAGCAGTTTCAATCCACCGTGCGACGGACGGCTACAAAGCCTACGGCACACGCTACGAATGCTACGGAATCCTGCTACACGAAATAATCACAAATTATAATCAGCGATGTTACTTTCGGGACTTTTTCTATCTGCTACGAAGGGTCGTAGCGGGCTACGACTGCTACGAGACCCAGCTACGCAAGCTTAATTTCCAAACATACATTCTGACTGTAAAGGCTACGATTTTCTGTTTCTAACGTTTTCTCCCTCGCATATTAATAATTCCGAAAATCATTTGTTTTTTTACTGTACCTATTGAACCTATTCTTGCATGCTACTAGAATGTTCTATGCAGTAATTCACTATAATTTTACAACGATAGGTGATGCCAGTTGGCAGCATTATTTATTACCTATAATGACGAACCGATGATTTTAAACTCCAAGTAGGATCATGACTTTATACCCACACTTACTAAAGTTCATACAATCAATAAATGACTAGAACATGTAGTCCTAAATGCCCCTCATAACGAGGTTTTCAATGATACCACCTCTGACGAACAAACTATTATAATGCCACGTCACGATAACTAAACCAAAATCTGTGTTATTATTTAGTTAGTTTGAGAAACAATACATCGCTATTATCAAACACTAGCTTCTTCCCGCGACGTCGTCCGCGTAATATCCTAGCTGGGCCCCGTTACTTCGTTTTCGCTTAGCGTTCTATATTTCTTTCTATTTTTGCACGGCTCCTAAGGGTCTTAGCGTAATGTTAAATATATCACCTTCCTCAAGAATTGGGCTATGAAATGAAAGAATATTTCAAATCCGACTGTTAGCTTCAGAGATTAGCGCGTGCAAACAAATAGATTACGAGTTTTCGATCGTTCGATATTTTCGCTTGGCAAACGGAGTTGTAGGTACTTAATTGTAATTAATAACATTAACTGTAATTTGTACCTGTTGTACTTGTAACGTTTTTCAATGACAGGTAAATACACTAACAAAAACACGTAGTTTCCTCAGAGCAAGAAGTCTTCTTTACCAAATATGGACATACCGCATAAATGCCAATTAAGTAATTAATTAGTACATAGAGGACTTTACGTAATTATATAAACCTAAGTACTTTAAGCCTGTGACTCAAGAAATCAATACCTCCTGCAAAATACATGACTAAACAAATAACACGTTAAATTCATGCATACTTACCTAGTGGTGATTTGTCTACCTATACCTAGCTACCTACAATAAAAATAATATCTTTTCTCTTGAACAAAACGAATGAATTACATAGGTTCGGATATCTGAATGGCATTAATAAAAAAATAACATTCCAAATTAATAGCCACGAATTCGCCGCCAGAGAATTAAGGACCCATGCAGTTTCGTGATAAATGGTTCCGACCACAAGTGTATATAATGCGGCAAGAAATAAACATTAATGCAGCGTATTGTTATCAGATGAAACACACAAAGCAAACGTTTCACTGAAGCGCAAAACTGCCTCGATGCTTCATTCCCAGCCTTTACAATGTTAATCGGACGACCACCACCTATCTACATACTTCATCGGGGCAAAAGGCCGCTTAGTTCTTCCACAAAGTCAATTTAGAATAACGAAACTATAACTTCGCCAGAGTGCCACATCTATTGTTAATTGTATTGTAAGTATTAAAAAGTAAGTTTAAAAACTAAAACCCGACTGCTGAAAATCAAGGTCTAAAAATTATGAAACAAGAAAATATTCTCATCTGAAATTAGAAAAAGACAGACAAATTAAAAATCCGGAGTCACACGTCATGTTAGCCTGTTAGCCCCATAAATCGAACAGATTACGTGTGACTCCGTATTTTTAATTTACGGGAACCTACTACCGGGATACAAAGTATCCTTTGTGTTAAACCAGGTTATAAACTATATGTGTGCCAAACTTCATCCAAATCCATTCAGCCGTTTTTGTGTGATTGAATAACAAACATCTTCACAAACTTTCACATTTAATATTAGTAGCATTATTCATCCGTTTATAGGTCGTGAAGGTCCTGACAAGGGTTCTTTTTCCAAGGCACTATCATCCTCAGTGAAGGTGCTGGTTGTCAGACTTTTTCAGAAGACTTAAATGGTATAATCCTAAGCTACTAATATTATAAGATGTTTTAATGTTTGTTATTCAATCACACAAAAATGCCTGAACGGATTTGGATGAAATTTGGCACACAGATAGTTTATAACCAGGATTATCAAATAGGAAACTTTTATCCCGGTACTAGTTTCCCCTGTGATAATATTTGACATCCACGCGCGCGATATAATATTACATAGATAAAAGTTTCGGTAACTCAACGGCTGAACGGATTTAGATGAAATTTGGTAGGTAGACAGATTAGAACCGGGATTAACAATTATATGCTACTTTTTATCCCGAAATGACGCGAACGAAGAACAGGCAACGGCTAGTGTTTGATAAAAATCGTTTTTTCGACAATTTTCCCTTTTCCGGAACGTGTACTTAGTTCGGAAATGGGTAGGAATTCGGAAAAGTATGTAAGATAAAAGTTGTAAAAAATTTTATGAGCTTTCATTTCATACAAGATATTTTTTCTCTACGACGCACCGTTTTAAAGATATTAGCGAAAAACTCGAAAGTGGGAACTGGTCTACTAGGAGGAAATGTTGGTTTACCTACTCTAATTTTGTTGCAAAATCAATAAGCATTTATTAATACTTTAGTGCTATTTATGAATCAAGATTTCCGCTAACCAACTCACCGAACTAGGTAAAGGCCACAGAGTCTGGCTTGTCCTAGAATGTCGCTCCACAAATAGCAAGCCTTATTAAAAACCGTCTAATTGAGGCCAACCCTTAAAAAACGTTATAATGTGAAACGCTCGAATTAAAAATTATATTGGTCAATATCATTGTTGAATGAGGCTCGCTTACGATCATTAGTTATGTTGATACACCTGTTTGTAACTCGTTACCTATGGTTATTATCACTGTCCGCTGGTCACGCGAGCGTGATGCCTCGTCTCGCGATAACCCTGAATAGTTTATCGCTGCTTTCTTCTATTGACTACTGACGAGACGAGTGACGTTGGCAAGCTAATTTCACGGCTTGCGCGCTGCGAGTGACTCGACTTGCCACGCCATCTCTCACATAAGATGGAGGGCGGCTATAAATAGACGGGGGTATTCATAGTGGAATATGCAATGCTATTCTCAGATTGCTGTTTGGATATGTAGGTAATGTCAATTGACGAGATTCTAGAAATGAAATTTATGGGTTTGTTATTGACCAATGTTGTTACTGACCAGAAGAGAATTAGATACTCGCAGGAAAGTCAATCAATCTGTCTAGCCTTTTCCCAACTATGTTGGGGTCGGCTTCCAGTCTAACCGAATGCAACTTAATACCAGTATTTTACATAGAGCGACTGCCTATCTGACCTCCACAACCCAGTTACTTGCAGCAAAGGATATCATAATATAATTAATTCTTATTTTTTACATAATTACCTAGTACATAATTTCCTTGCAGACTGTTCTCTATATCTAAAACTAATGGACCTCTAAAAACGTATACTTACATTGACTAAGTACAAAAAAAAATTAACATTGACAAATGATTCAAACTTTCTTTGGCCTATAATTTTAACGATATATACCAAAAGAAAGTAAATTCTTTGTAAGTATTTTCTAGCAAATGTGTGTTAATGACACATTTCCATATTAACACATGTATAAGTAGTATGCATGTATAAGTGTATTGAAGAAAGCATCGTCATAGGGTAATGGTTGCCGCGGTGTCAATCACGCGAGTCGAGGCGCCGCGCGCCGCGCTCCGGCAGTGACCTTGCGGCCGGTGGCCTACAGGGCTTCAGCCTGCTTTACACTACTAACGTATATTTGATTGTTATTGTCATTTAGCTGAAACCCCTCCATTGTGCCTGCTTATCTGTAGATTTAAAGTGGATAAGATAACTACTGCCATGTTTGTCTCAAGAGGCGACGACGCGACGTGTTGTTTTAGGGATTGCATAAGCGTAATGGCGTTCTGGAACTACTGCAATGTATATAGGTAGGTACTATATTCGTATTCGGAAATGAAATCAGCTACAAAGTTTGCTCTTGGAATCGAATCGTACAGTTTCCAATTCCAAACAGAAGGTAGGTATACCTACCTAATACAAAATTAATATTTTACTAACTTTATTATATCAATTGTGAATTTAAAACTATGCAACCGCTCGTCCCACGGCACATTGCTAGGTATAAGTCTCACCTAAGGCCTTTCGCATTTCCCTGTGTGTTCCCTTTTCAGGTCAATTTCTCATGAATATGCTTCTATGTCATCAGGATTTGGCCTGCCTGATGACTTAGGCCTATCTGCACCGCTGAATTCAACATACCTAATTATATCTAATAATGTAGAAAGTACCGTAATTGCGTAACACCCTATCAATCGGAATCGGTTCCATTTTGACAGTTCAACAACATTCATTGCGTTATTTACGTTGTCGAGCAGGCAAATTTTTCGAACATAATAATATGTATATGAAGCAAATGTATTAGCAATTCGCTTCAAAATAATTCAGATTCCGATCGATAGGTAGTGTTTTATGCAATTAGGGTGCAGGGCCATAATGGTCTGCCCAATAGAATTTCAGGCCATACTACCAAATTACCAATTCCTGTTTTGGAGCTCTTGGTACATCAGCCGCTGAGTTTAATAACCAATATGGGTATGCTCGATAGCCCTTTGGCTTACTTTGAGTTTTGAATTCTGAGGCTATGGCATAATACAGATTTCGATGTGTTTACGTTTTAGGGATTTATCCTGGAAGACTCGTTGTCACCAATAAAGGGCCACCTATCTAAACATAGGTGGCCCTTTCCCTTCGAGTCTTATAGGCGTTCTCGACTCGACACGACAGCGCGGACGGTCGATTTCCTTATCTTTGTTGCTTCACCTACTTATTAATATACTAAACAATATCATCAATCTAATGGATAGCATTTATCTACGACTTGGATCTTGACCTCGAGGCCAATCGAAGAACAGATGGTGGTTTTGTTGGAAAATTCCATCTTTCAGACCATGTTTCTGTCACGATGTGAGTAATGTAAAACCAACGATGACAAGCTCGTCAATTACTTAACAATACCTACTAGAGTTATGGAAACAATTTAAATAATGTAGGTACCTAGGTTACAGCTTGCACCTTCCAGTGACCATAACACTTGTACTATTATGTATTCCATAAGCGAAACTGGAAACATTATGTAGTAGGTTACCTACCTATGTTACGTAAGTTTGTGATTGACTAAACTGCATTTCAGTCATAAGGAAATTATAATTAATTTAACGGACTTTCCGTGTTATTCATAACTGTTTCTTCTCCTCGGGAAATTGCACTATGTGACCAGTCACCACATGAACAAATACCTAATAAGCAAGCACGAGTAATTATTTCAATAAGCAATTACAATTTACGGTACCTTATTAATGTTTTAACCAAGTAAATTTTGTAATTAAATATTAAAGTAAGTACCAACCCAAGGAATAAATAAAACAACAATGGATTTCATGGCTCCTGCAATTTCAGCTTGGTTCGTAAATATGCATGAAAAACAGTAAAGCACTTCCGTTTGGTCAAGGTCGCCGACGCTGGCTTGCGGTCAGCTAGCTACATTTACATACTAACCTACCTACACTACCCTCGGAACCCACCCGCTTCACTTCAACAAATCTCGTCATTAACACGTTTCATATTATGGTGTTCACTTATGCACGACCTCTACGAGAAGTAGGTATCTATTGAACTTATCCTTCTTATTGGACGTTATCTTACTATGACAGGTCGTATCCGATACCAGATAAATGAGATCGCTAATTAATAGGGTTATGTTGTTATGTACTTGTGAAGTACCTATCTATATAAATAAAAACCGGCCAAGTGCGTGACGGATCACGCACAATGAAGGGTTCGGGTTCTTTCGAAATAAATTCAGCTTATGCTTGTTTTCTCACTTTTGTTTTCAATCTATCAAATCAAAATGATAAAAGGCGGTCATTAATTGTCGTCTTTCACCATTACATTGAATTACCTACTGTCTATAACACCAGAAGAATGTACACTTATCGTTATCGTCGTAAGAGGGCAGAAGTCAGCGAAGTACAGCAAGAAAAATAGGCGTGTCACATTCTACAATGCAGCGAGTCGTCCAACGTTTCTGAGAAACTGGGCAGAATGTCAGAAAACCAGGAGCTGGCAGATGTAGTACGGCTCGAGAGAATAGATTTATTGTTACGACCACGCTCCAAAATCGACACCTGCCTTGCAGTTGAAGTAACAACTCAACTTCGGGAGACCTGTATACACTGCGTAATCGAGCGCACTGTAAGGTGGCGGCTCCTTGAAGCTAATTTGACCCCACATAGACCCGCAAATGGTCCATAACTTGAAAGGGAACATCGGGTAGCAAGGTTACACGTTACACCCGCGAACACGCACAATGGGGAGACGAAGAATGGGCAAGCAAGAGTAATGTTTGCTGACGAATCTAGATTTATGCTATATGCACATGATGGCCATGACGACGGCCAGGGGAACGTTTAAGTCCAGCTCGTTTTGAGGAAAAAGTGCCGTTGGGCGGTGGATCTGATAAGGTTTGTTACTGCTGATAGAAAATGGTACGCTAACTAGTGCAAGATATGTGGAAGAAATTCATAATGAGCATGTCGGCCCATAATTAATTAATATTGATGAAAATTCAAAATTTATGCACACAACATGGACAACGCCAGGTCACATACAGCTCAAATTGTAATTGAGTATTTTCAGGAAGTTTGGCATTAAACGCATGGCCCGTAAGAACCACGGACCTGGGGGTCTACTCCCTAAGCACGAAGTTCGTAGTTTCAGACTTCGTTACGGGCGTTTCCTACTCCGTATCACCTACGGACGTATGATTGGTTCGGGGCTCGAAAGAAGTATGAGCAAGTATGGCAACACGGTACGACAGTTGCCCCTACTCTCGATGTGTTTTAGCCCGTCCGAAAAATTTAACTTTTACACTTGTTTTGATGGATCCGGATGGATAAACGGACGGACGGATGAACGGATGGACTTAGGGAGTAGGCCCCCTGAATTCAATTGAACACGCTTGGGACGAGCTTGGGAGTTGTGTAAGAAATGGAAACCCCGCCCCAGCTACACTTCGAGACCTGAAACATGCGTTAGTGGAAAAATGGACCAATATCCCGCAACATCGCATTAAGAAACATACTAAACAGAATGCCCAATCACCTGGCAGCTGTGAGGAGATCGTGGAGGTAGCGCAAAGTATTAATTTTGTTTTAAAGTTCGTTTTTGTGCTGTATGTGAGATACCACCGTACCAACCATTATTTTTTCAACGTACCTATTTACTTAAAAATTATTGATAACTATTTTGTTTTTTTAAACTAATAATGTTTCTTATTACCCAATGTTTTATAGACTTTGTGTTAATTTTATTAACTGGTAAATTATCTACAACATACAGTTTCATTCATGCCGCCATGCGCCAGCTCTATTATTATATTACGGCTATCCCAGCCTTAAGAGTAATTTTAGTTTTTCGTACTGACCCGTACCTACCTATTTCCGAGTCCGAGAGTGTATGCCATGGTTAAAATAAAAATAACAGTAGGTAGGTCTGGTAGCTATAATAAGTACACTAGTCGCTTGTTTTAGACATCGGAAATTCTTATATAAATACTTAATTAAATAAATGAAATGCCAATCATCGCGATATATTTGGCCCTCGTATCTGCATGGTGTCAATGTGCCAGTGTGAAGAAGTACATGAGACGAATAAACGTGATAGTAATTTATTACGAATTGTTTATTTAGAGTCGATGTTTAACCACGACTCTTTACATTATTAGGTAAAGCATGCTAAGTGTGTAACGATGTTGAAACAAGCTAGCACAATAATAATACATGCAGTTCCATGTTCGATGCGGCCGAACAATATAACACAAGGTTGAAACATCACGCCATTTAATTCATGTAAGTAGTTACTTATAGGTTTAACTAATTTCATAAATAACCTAGCCTAGCTGCCTTTAATGCCGTCGAAAATGACGTCAGCGCAGTCGACTTTAGTTATAACCAATTCTCCGATTTTATTAATTCGAACTGATTCATCATTCACCTGCCCTTATCCCAATCTATTTGGGGTCGGCGCAACATGTCCCTTTTTTCCATACTTCTCTATTAGTCGTCATCTCGGTAGTTTAGTCACCCCCTTTCTAGCCATATCATCTTTCACACAGTCCATCCATCGTTTCTTTGGTCTTCCCCTGCTCTTATTAGCCATATTGACATTCTGAATACTCAAAACTCATCATTCGAGCTGATTCAACTACATTATATTGTAGACATTGAATTATAGCTGAATCATTCTGAATAACACAAAATAAAGAGTTAAACTAGGTATTGCTGTCCCCGCCGCTCCATCATACTTTAGCAATTATTATTAACATTCTAAAACATAGCCAGATTTAAAGGAACACGTGGGTCTAGTTACAAGTGTTACGCGATCACGTGTGACACTAGTGGGCAGACAGACGTTACGTTTCATATAGGTATGTAGGGATTATTGGCAGAATTCCAAAAGTATGTTGAGGGTTGCAAATAATGGGTCTCAACTTTAGGATAACAATTTTATATAATTGTATAAATGGGACGGCACTTTACATTGTCCTATCACGGTCGCCATTACGAACTGACCCACCATAATTAATTCCAAACTTGGTTTGAGGCATAGAGACATCGTCAGGCCCCAAATGCATAAGTATCAGTAAAAGACACTAGGGACACAGGTGTTTGAAGGTCTGTGATGATAATTTTAGACATTTATTGGAGGTCCATAAAAAGCCAATAGGTACGTGTGGGACCACGCACAGTGAAGAGTTCCGTAGTCGGGAAGATGTTACCGGCCGCAAAAGTAAATATTTAGGTATTTCAAAGTATTTCTTCGAAGTTATTTCTATGGTTGTAACCGAAAATATCCCAAAATATATTTCAAAAACAGCAAAGACACTTACAACATCTTACTTACCTACATAATAATCTTTTTAATTATGGGATCCAACAATACCCCACACGCTTATAAATAATGAATTTTTCATACCTCGGTTGCTTGTACGGGGAGTGCCACCCCTAACTATTTTTTTCGTAATTTCCCTAAACTGCACCATTGTTTTAGCGGCGACAAAATATACCTTCTTTCCAATTTTCATCGACATAAATACGAGTATAATGTTAATACTTATTCTCCGAGTAAAATGCGGCTGTGTTACATCTGGACTCTGACGGACATGACGAAATTATAGGGGATTTAGTTTTCGCCATTTTACTACAGAAGCTTATACTATGTACGTAGTCCTGTTTACCACATAGGTAACGTATAGGTACACCTACTAGGTAATAAATGTAAGTAAATATAAATCTCACACAGTTTTATAATTTTTCTTTCGTCGCTTATGTAGGTAATTAATTATGTAACAAACTTATCAAAGGCAAAGAGTAGACGTAGTGCCAAAGAACTAAAATAAATAACGCATGACAAATGACATTCCAAAATATTTTGTAGGTATACTTAAACCATTATTATCAGAGTCACATATCTTGAATCTTCATAATATTTGCACTAGGTACCGAAGTCGTGAGTTTTCGTATTATATATTTAAGTAATTAGTTGATAGTTTTAAAAATGAATTAAATTTTTAAAACATGGCAATATCTTTGATTTCCTCATTTATAGCTAGTAAACTATAATACCTATGTTATGTAAGTATATAATCGTTCAACGGAACAATAGAGAAGAGTGATTGTGGAGAACCCCTAACAAAAGTCGATGCATACAAAACTAACAAAAGAATCGGTAACAGAGATTTGCAAGACGACCCTGGGGACGACGCTGCTATTTCACATAAAACCAACAATGATGGTGCGGTTCGACCTCGAAAAAAGGGACTAATGAAACGTCTTTTCAACACTATTCATGACAAGTCTCCACTCCCCATAGTCAAGCCATTTTGTGTTGTGTTTTGGTAAAGTGAGCAAAAAATCAATATAAATGTAATCTTAACTATGAAATTGCACATGATATGGATAAGTACGTACCTACCAACGTCATGGCGAGATAGCCACCTAATAAATCAATTTAGGTTTCCTAATTGCGCTCCTACAAGTGATAACAAACATCGTGTGTTTCTGTTTAGGACAGCAACATATCAATCTGCCTAGCCTTTTCCCAACTATGTTGGGGTCGGCTTCCACTCTAACCGGATGCAGCTCAATACCAGTATTTTACATGGAGCGACTGCCTATCTGACCTCCATAACCCAGTTACTGGGTAATACGATATAAGACTGGTTGTCAGACTTTCGGGCTTCTGACGACCCGTAACGACTGTCAAAGATCCACGAGTAACACTTTCCGAGGCACGTGTTTAGGACAGCAACAGTACCTTAATAAATCCTAAAACTAGATCAGATGCTTATAATTACCATTAATAACTAAGTAGTAAAGTACGTATAGTCAACTATAGTTTTTGATTACAGAGGAGTATTTAGATTTACGGCGAACTGCAGTACCTAAAACTTAGGCACTTACCTCGTATGACTGAGGATCCTCGCTCTCAGCGATGCTGGCGAAGAGATGGCTAAGAGCCCGGGACATGAGGCCTGTCATAGTGTATGTCTTGCCGGCGCCGGTGGCTCCGTACGCGAACACAGCCCCCGCAAACCCCTTCAGCGTGTCACCCACGAGGGGGGCACACACTGCATCGTACACGTCTTCCTTTACACAGAAAAAGGCAGTATGTATTAGATACCTAAGTACATTATGTCTAGTTCATTAATAATTGAGCAGGCATGTGTTAGTAGGAAGCATACGTGCGCTATGTAATTGTTCTTATGAATTAATTCCCAATGAAGAAGATAATGACTACCTATGAAAACAATGTAAGATATGAACAAAGAAAGAGAACAGGCAAAACCGAAACATAATCCTCCTCAGAGTTCTTAGCACCGTCATGGCACCTAAAAAACCGGCCAAGAGCGTGTCGGACCACCCACAATGAAGGGTTCCGAAATTAATTTATCCCAAAAACAAACTTTCATTGTAGTTGAAAAGCATGTTCTCAAATACATTGATCTATGTCACAGTCATAGAAATATAAAAAACAGGTCACAGTCAATTCTACTACTGCAAAAAGTTTGTAATCCCAAAAAATTTTTTTTATGCGATAAAATTACAAATTAACAATTTTCAGACTTTTTCCTTTACTTGTGTGAGACCTTGCTTCTTGCCAAATTTCATGATTCTAGGTCACAGGGAAGTACCCTATATTAGGTATATATAGGTTTTGATTTACTTGCGAGAATCAAAATATGTCGCATAAATGGTAGTATTTTTAGGGTTCCGTACCAAAATGGTAAACAAGGAACCCTTATGGTGTGACTAAGTCTGTCTGTCTGTCTGTCTGTCACAGCTGGATATCTCGAGAACTACTAATGCTATCAACTATAAATTTGGAACAGTTTTAGGTGACGTTTAGCCAACTATTTTGCAAATAAGAAAGAAATAAAAATATTTATATTTTTTTTGTAACAGGGACTGAAAGGCGGTCTTAAAAATTCAAAGTGGAGCTACTAGGGCATGTGGGGTATCATATTATTATGAAAGAGCGCTATTTGCAAATTCTAAAACAACTTTTTTTCTTTTTTTTTTGGTTTTCGAGTTTTGATGAAAAATGTAAAAAAAATACTTGCAAAGAGAAAAATCTGAAATTATTCTATGCGATAGAAGTTTATGTAAAGATTACAGGAAAACTAAAACGATAGCACACTTTTTCAGAAATCGGAACGGAACCCTCGGTGCGCGAGTCCGACTCGCTCTTGACCGCTTTCTTTTTTTTAATCCGTTGACTTAGAAGCTTAATTTTTTTAGAGTTTTAAGAGGCCATAGATCATGTGCATAACTCCAGCTTCCTCATAGGTGATAGAATAATTCTACATATGCCAATATTTAAAGCATAATAGCTGCCATCGAAGTACCCAGTCTTAATTTAGCTGCCGCAAAAACTTCGTCAATATGAGTCGTTTAGTGTGTGTTAGCCAGAGTGACGTCACCCCAGCTTCCTCATTCAGAACAGCCAAACCAGTGAGGTTAGAGTTTTGGAGTAAAGTCAGAAAATTAAAGCATAATTGCTGCCATCGGCAGCAAAATTTTCAAATCTCTGGTCATAATATATCTATGAGTTATTAAACTTTTAAACATGTGTAAGCTGAAGTGACGTCACCCCAGCTGCTCAGTCATATCTTCCGAACGAAAGAAGATATGATTATGTATTATAGCTCATAAATTAAAGCATAATAGCTGCCGAAGGCAGCAAAATTTTCAAATCTCTGGTCAAAATACTCTCTGAGTTATTAAACTTATAAACATGTGTTAGCTGACGTGACGCCACCCCAGCTGCTTAGTCATATCTTCCGAACGAAAGAACATAGGATAATGTTTTACAGCTCAAAAGCTAGGTCATAATAGCTGCCGTAGGCAGCAAAATTTTCAAATCTCTAGGTCTCGTAGTTTCTACGTAATAGCTAAAAATAGTTTCCGCGCCAAAAAATTCAAATTATTACCTCGGAGCATGTAAGGAGCGGCGTTGCCGTTCCGTGCGCTACATTATTGCAATCAAGTTTGTACTTAGCAGGAATTGTATTAGAAGTCATTATAGCTTGCGCTCAAAACAATTTTATTTTGAATATTGAAGATCTTAGACTGAGAGCCGACTGAACTATAGTGGAACTAATAATCTATACAAGGTGTAAAATAAATAACCCACAACCTCTTAAGGGGTCATTGTACTCATCATTATGAACAACTTTTACTATGGGACCAAACCTGAAATCGCGAAAAAAAAATCAGCTGTTCAGTACATTTTGACGAATTATGCGAACATAAATGTCGTCGACTGTAGGTTCAACTGAGGTAAGGGACAAAATACGATTTTTCAGGAGAGGCCGACAAAGTTTTTTTTCGGACTAAATCGCCTATAACTTTTTTTCTTATTAACCTTTTTCGGGTCTGATTTCACACATAATCATGTATTTTAGTGCTCTATCTACACGTGTAACATTTATTTAAATAAATTAGCTATTTAAGAAAATAGATGTCCCTTACAACAACGTATTTTGTTAGTAATGTCCCTTACTGACCAAGTATCTTGTAGTCTCGTCCCTTACATTAAATTGACCTCTGCGTTGGATTCAATTTATTTGGTAATTCGTTGATTGGGAAGACCCTTACCTTATTTTAAGTGGATTGGCGGCAATAATTACATCATTTCAAGTTCCTATATTGCATAGTTTTTCAGATACATTGTTATTATGGGGCTGATTCGAAATTTGGATCCAAAAATCATTAGGGTAAGGGACATTTTTCTTAAGCTAGAATTTTTTCATATACACCATTCGATAGAGCGAAAAATTCTGAACAAAACTGTATACTTAACTCATTTTGGGTATTTTGTCCCTTACCTCAATTGAACCTACGGTCGACGATGTATTGAACAGCAGATTTTTTTTTCGCGATTCCGCGAAAATTTTTTTTTGTAATGTGTTTGTTTTTCGATGTCGAGTATGTGGACGAAGTTCTTGCAGTTAATTTTTTTACACCTAATATACCTATACAACGTGTAACGTTAAATGCGCAGAACCTCGGGTCATTGTACTCATCATTATGAACAACTTTTACTATGGGACCAAAACTGAAATCGCGAATAAAAAATCAGCTGTTCAGTACATTTCTGTACGCATAATTCGTCAAAATGTACTGAACAGCAGATTTTTTTGACCCCTTAAGAGGTTTTCAAATTTTTCGTCATGGGTGTCATTTTCATGGTGTTTGTGGTCGCTGAAGACGATAGTTGGGTCAAAATGAAAATCTAAGATGGCGGTTGCAAAAATTTTGAAATTTTTGGCAATGGGTGTCATTTTCATGGTATTTGAGGTCAATGAAAACGATAGTGGGGTCAAAATGAAAATCCAAGATGGCGGATGCGAAAATTTTCAAATTTTTCGTCATGGGTGTCATTTTCATGGTTCTTGAGGTCGCTGAAAACGACAATGAGGTCAAAATGAAAATCCAAGATGGCGGATGCGAAAATTTTCAAATTTTTCGTCATGGGTGTCATTTTCATGGTTTTTGAGGTCGCTGGGAACGATAATGAGGTCAAAATGAAAATCCAAGATGGCGGATGCGAAATTTTTAAAATTTTTCGTCATGGGTGTCATTTTCAAGGTTCTTGAGGTCGCTGAAAACAATAATGAGGTCAAAATAAAAATCCAAGATGGCGGATGCAAAAATTTTCAAATTTTTCGTCATGGGTGTCATTTTCATGGTATTTGAAAATTTTCGCAGGCGCCATCTTGGATTTTCATTTTAACCCCACTGTCGTTTTTAGCGACCTCAAATACCATGAAAATGACACCCATGTCGAAAAATTTGAAAATTTTCGCAGCCGCCATCTTGGATTTTTATTTTGACCTCATCATCATTTTCAGCGACCTCAAGAACTATGAAAATGACACATGACGAATAATTTTAAAAATTCGCAGCCGCCATCTTGGATTTTCATTTTGACCCCACTATCGTTTTCATTGACCTCAAATACCATGAAAATGACACCCATTGCCAAAAATTTCAAAATTTTGCAGCCGCCATCTTAGATTTTCATTTTGACCCAACTATCGTCTTCAGCGACCACAACCACCATGAAAATGACACCCATGACGAAAAATTTCAAAATTTTTGCAGCCGCCATCTTAGATTTTCATTTTGACCCCACTATCGTTTTCAGCGACTTCAAGAACCATAAAAATGACACCCATGACGAAAAATTTGGAAATTTTCGCAGCCGCCATCTTGGATTTTCATTTTGACCCCACTATCGTTTTCAGTGACCTCAAACATCATGAAAATGACACCCATGTCGAAAAATTTGAAATTTTTCGCTGCCGCCATCTTGGATTTTCATTTTGACCCCACTATCGTTTTCACCGACCTCAAATACCATGAAAATGACACCCATGTCCAAATATTTCTAAATTTTTGCAGCCGCCATCTTAGATTTTTATTTTGACCCAACTATCGTCTTCAGCGACCACAACCACCATGAAAATGACACACATGACGAATAATTTTAAAATTTTCGCAGCCGCCATCTTGGATTTTCATTTTGACCCCACTATCGTTTTCATTGACCTCAAATACCATCAAAAAATTTTTTTTTTTTTCTTTTTTTTTTTTTTTCCTGTGGCAACACTACAGCTAACAGCTGATTTGAATTTGTTCTTGATAATTTATGTTTAATTATTTAAATTTTATGTTTGTAAGGCCTATTTCCAATTACTCATCAAGTAAATAGGATAATAATGTGTATTTTGTATTAGATTCACATAATAAGTGCAAAATAAGTGAAATTTTATCAATGTGAATCGGTGACAGTTGCCGGCACAAGTGAATTTTTGCATTGTCATCTTGTTAACAGGTACAATAGGTATATAATTTATTTTCTTTCAGTTTGTTTACGTGTCATAATTACAGTCAGCAACATAGTTCACTTTTAATACGGCTACTTGTTGATGCCAATGACCTTTGTACGTAAACATAACCTTAATTTGGTTTGGTGACAGAACTCCTTTCTAGTCATTTAATCTAAATTTCAAAAATTTCATTTTCTTTTTAAACTAATCATCTTTTAAACTGCTGCCACAACTACCTACTCTCTTCTTATTTGTTTTTCTTTTCCTTAAAAATCATGATGACTCGCAGCGCCCGTGCTCGCCATGAAGAGTCCAAACTCAGTCAGGCTTTGAGCGAATTAAAGGCGTCAAAGGAGTACTGTGATCAGCTAAATAAGGAAATAAATGACAATGAAAGAGTGCTCTTTGATGCCCATGAAATGAATAGAAAGTTGAAAACCGAAATGGCTCAGATATATATTCAATACAACGATGCCATAGAAGCCCGGGATAGACTCCAAATTGTTGTGGACGGGTTCAGCCAGTGTAGCATAGAGTATGAACAAGCTCTTAGTCACAAACATATACTTCAACAGCAGCTGCATGAGGCTCAAAGTCAGATCACAGAACTTGAGACCACAAATCTAAACATCACTGCCTCGCTGAATCAAAGTCTGTTCAGCGAATTGGTGTCTATTGCCCCGTCAATGGTTTCTGCCGTAAACTCCACATGCAATATTGATTTGACAGGTGATGATGAATCACAATCATGTAATTCAGTGAGGTTAGTCACCAGTAGAAACAAACTAAAAAAATACATTAAAATTAATAAATACATTGCTAAAACAAAAAAAAATGGTAAAAAGACAAAGATTCTTTACCAAAAATGTTAAACTTCGTAGAGATAGGTTAAATTTAATTAAACAATTAGATATTTATTCTTTTAATTTGGAGCAAAGCACTAGGAAATACAACATTGACACACAGGACTTGCAATCTCAACTTGACCATCTACAAGAGAAACTCAGTTTAATGACTGATAAATATAATACCTCTGAAGATTTGATGAGGGAATCTGTGTTGGCAATGAATGAGCTGGTTAACTCACAAACAAACAACTGTCAGCATTGTCAGACACCATCCAATGTACCTACACCGGACCATTCATTGACAACTTGCAATACCACCTTAGCGCAGCCCTGTGTTAATTTGACATTTCCTGCTATTGCTAGTTGCAATAAGAAACATTGTAAACAAGTTATAAATAATGATATTGTATTTTTTTGTGATGAGATTGGAAAGGACTTAGGCCACTTGTTGTCAGATGAATATCCAGGACACTCCATAATAAACTACTGTATGCCCGGTTGTTCTTTGTTTGATATTATGAAACAAATTATTAAATGTAACTTTAACCGGGATACTACTTTATTAATTTTTATGGGTAACAGGAGAAATGTGAACAAAGGAGAATTGCTAAAATATTATAGAACATTGTGTAATCTTAGTTTAAGAAAAATTGTGTTGTTTACATTCCCATATAGTAACAGTTTGCCACAGGAAGAAAATAACTTAAGATTTGAATTAAACATGACACTACATAATTTGACATACAATAATAATCTATTCCATTTAGTTGATACTAACAATTATGTTGGTAATAATTTGTATTTGACAAGAGATAGATATAATGTTGTTATGTACTATCTTCCTAACTATTTCAAAAGACAGATAGCTGTGTCGCTATCATATTTTTTTTCTATTTCAGCCAAAAATTTGGCTAAACAACTTGCTTCTTTTGAGCAATGCAATGACATTTTAAATAATTCTGCCAATAATTTGGCAGCAACTAATGACATTGATTACCATTTAAATTAGAAATTAGGACAATAGAGGAAACCTCTTGCTTAATAAATGAAGAAAATTTAAATACTGATTTAAATCATCTAAATGTTTCAAAAAGTATTTCTTTAATAGCACACCCATCAAATTATAGTACCTTAAATAAATGTGATAATAATTCTCTAAAAATAGTTCATCAAAATATACAGGGTGTGATAGGCAAGGAATTAGAATTGGAGCTGTTCATGAACTGTAGTTATATTGATATCCTTTGTGTAACTGAACATTGGTTAAAAGACCACCAGTTCATGTTCAGCTTTAACAACCACCAGGTTGCCAGCTCATTCAGCAGGGTTAATATGATACGTGGTGGATCTCTAATAATTGTTCGTAACAATATGAAATTTAAAGAACGTAAGGATATAGTGAGCCTCTCTGTTGAGCGAGTTATTGAAATAGCTTGCATTGAGCTTGAGCAGTTCATTGTAATGAGCGTGTACAGGCCCCCATGTGCTTCATATGATGTTTTTGAGAAATATATGGAAGAAGTATTATTAAAGACTTGTAACAGTAATAAAACAGTTGTTATCTGTGGAGATTTCAATATTAATATACTGGAAACATCACCTACTGTAAATAAGTTTATAACTTTATTAAAGTCATATAATTTGTACAATACTTTCTTTGAGCCGACTAGAATAACTGCCACTAGTGCTACCTGTATTGACAATATTTTTTCAAACTCAAGACCTTCTACCCACTTAATTATAAATGAGTTGGACTCTGATCACTGTGGCCAGTTAGTCACTTTCCCTCAGAAAATAGTCAGAGCTCAAAGAAAACTTGTTAGTTTTGTTCCGGTAAACAAAAGTCGCTTAGAACAATTTAAAAAGAATTTAATAGAAAAACTACCAGGTTTGCCTTATCACAGTAACCCGGATCAAGCTTATACTGTACTATTTAACCTCATAAATTGTGAGTTTAGGAAGGTATTCACATCAAAAACATTACCTGTTTGTGACCGCGTTATATTTAGTGATTGGGCAACACCAGGTATTTACAAAAGTAGGCAGAGGTTATATGAACTGTACCATGAAAAAACGTATAACTATGATGAAACTTTTAAAGAATTTGTTAAAAATTACTCTAAAACTTTTAAAAGAGCCTGTTCGTCAGCAAAAGCCATACACATTAAAAATAAAATAAAATATTCTGGAAATAAAATTAAAACAACTTGGAATATTATTAATTCAGAAACGGGAAGGACGACAGTTCGGAATCGTGACTTCCATCTAAAAGTCAATGATGTAGATATTAAGGCAGACGTGGAGGTGGCTACTGAGTTTGAAAATTTCTTCACTAATATTCCCATTTTAACAACCAAAACTCTGTCATCGTCGTCCTCCACTTCTGCTTACTCAATACTAAAAGAATGTGTACCAGAATGTGATAAACACTTTAAATTCGCAATTGTTACCGCTAAAGACGTTATAGATTGTTTTAAAGATCTCGAGGTAAAAAAAACTGCTGACCTTTGGGGATTATCAGTACATACCATGTCTTCAATAATTGATATTATTGCACCCTTTTTATCAATTGTTTTTAACTCTTGTATTGCATCTGGTGTATTTCCTGATTTAATGAAACTTAGCAAAGTGATTCCACTGTTCAAATCTGGCAGCACGACTGATCCCACTAATTTTCGACCTATTTCGATATTACCAACATTGAGCAAAATCTTTGAAAAACTAATTTTAAAACAAATGTTAGGCCATTTCAATACACATAATTTACTTCATCTGAAACAGTTTGGTTTTACAAAGGGTCGTTCAACTACAGACGCGGGCGTGGAATTACTGAAGAGCATATTCGAGGCCTGGGAGGAGTCGCAGGATGCTCTTGGCATTTTCTGTGACTTGTCTAAGGCGTTCGATTGCGTAAATCATGATACACTCATCAGGAAGCTGTACCACTATGGTATAAGGGACAGGGCTCTCGACCTTCTGACTTCTTATCTGAACAACAGAATTCAAAGGGTAGATGTTAATGGCAAGAGATCTGCAGGATCTGCGGTCACTATGGGCGTTCCACAGGGTTCAATTCTGGGTCCTTTCTTGTTTCTTATTTATATAAATGACTTACCTTATCACATAAGGGACAATCACAAGATTGTATTATTCGCAGATGACACATCCCTCATTTTTAAAATCAAACGTCAGTTAGTCAACTTTGAACAAGTTAACGATGCACTCTCTAGAATTGTCCATTGGTTTAATGTAAATAATCTTCTCCTGAATGAAAAAAAGACTAAACTCATTAAATTCTCAACGCCAAATGTCAGGCAGCTAACTGCCAATGTTCAACTTAATGGAATGGAGTTGGACCCTGTTGAGTCGACAGTTTTCCTTGGAATAACCATTGACGGTAAATTGCAATGGGGCCCACACATAGAAAAATTGTCAGGAAGGCTTAGTTCGGCCGCCTACGCTGTCAAAAAAATTCGACAGATAACTGATGTGGATACAGCCAGAATTGTTTATTTTAGTTATTTTCATAGCCTTATGTCTTATGGGATTCTTCTCTGGGGAACCTGTGCGGGCATTAATACTATCTTTGTTTTACAGAAAAGGGCTGTTCGAGCCATTTACAATCTAGGTCCAAGGGATTCTCTTCGAGAGAAGTTCAAGGAAATAAATATTCTGACTGTAGCCTCTCAATATATATTTGATAATCTATTGTATGTACACAAAAATATATCCAATTTTAAGAAGATGTCCGATATTCATAGTTTAAATACTAGGAATAAACACAATCTTGCTGTCCATCGCACTCGTCTCCACAGAGTAGGCAACTCGTTCATGGGTCAATGTATATGCTTTTACAACAAACTTCCCGTTGAAATTCGAAACTTGCCCATTAAACGATTTAAAAGCTGTATTAAAACCAAACTTTGTAAAAAGGGCTACTATAAAATTTCCGATTATTTAGAAGACAAAAAAGCTTGGGTTTGAGCTATTCGCTCAACCTTGTATTACCTATATGTAATACCAAAATCATTATATTATGCAAAATGACAAACCTTTGTTTAAAATTAAAATATATTTTTTTCTTTAATTATTGTAAATGTGAGCACTATGTGGATCTTTTTTTTTTTTCTTTTTTAGTTTTATTGATGGTCTGACATTTTTTGAGTAAGTACTTTATGCGACCTCCCCAAATGTCCTTTCTTTGGTATTGTTCGTCGAGTTATTGAGCTCCTTAAATCCTTGAGTTGAGCTACACGATTGTTGACAAATGCTTGCACTGACTGGACAGGTCCACTCAAATTTTTATGGTTCTTTCCTCAAAAGACCATTTCAGACATTGATCTACATGGTCCTCACATGATCTGACCAAGATTATGTCTGGACTTTAAAAGAGACTTTGACCCCTGAGTTTGTTTCGCCATTTCTTCTCAGGGTAGTCAGATAGGAAATGTCGACTTCATCTAGCTTATTAAAAAAAATATGACGTGTAAAAGTGATTTCGATATCCTATTTACAGAATAAACAATTTCATTTCATTTCATTTCATTTCATTTCATTTCATTTCATTTCATGAAAATGACACCCATTGCCAAAAATTTCAAAATTTTTGCAGCCGCCATCTTAGATTTTCATTTTGACCCAACTATCGTCTTCAGCGACCACAACCACCATGAAAATGACACCCATGACGAAAAATTTGAATATTTTCGCAGCCACCATCTTGGATTTTCATTTTGACCCCACTATCGTTTTCACCGACCTCAAAAACTATGAAAATGACACCCATTGCCAAAAATTTCAAAATTTTTGCAGCCGCCATCTTAGATTTTCATTTTGACCCCACTATCGTTTTCAGCGACCTCAAATACCATGAAAATGACACCCATATCGAAAACATTTGAAAAGTTTCGTAGCCGCCATCTTGGATTTTCATTTTGACCCCACTATCGTTTTCACCGACCTCAAATACCAAGAAAATGACACCCATGTCCAAATATTTCAAAATTTTTGCAGCCGCCATCTTAGATTTTTATTTTGACCCAACTATCCTCTTCAGCGACCTCAAACACCATGAAAATCACACCCATGACGAAAAATTTTAAAATTTTCGCAGCCGCCATCTTGGATTTTCATTTTGACCTCATTATCGTTTTCAGCGACCTCAAATACCATGAAAATGACGCCCATGTCGAAAAATTTGAAAATTTTCGCAGCCGCCATCTTGGATTTTTATTTTAACCTCATCATCGTTTTCAGGGACGTCAAGAACTATGAAAATGACACACATGACGAATAATTTTAAAATTTTCACAGCCGCCATCTTGGATTTTCATTTTGACCCCACTATCGTTTTCATTGACCTCAAATACCATGAAAATGACACCCATGGCCAAAAATTTCAAAATTTTTGCAGCCGCCATCTTAGATTTTCATTTTGACCCCACTATCGTTTTCAGCGACTTCAAGAACCATAAAAATGACACCCATGACGAAAAATTTGGAAATTTTCGCAGCCGCCATCTTGGATTTTCATTTTGACCCCACTATCGTTTTCAGTGACCTCAAAAATCATGAAAATGACACCCATGTCGAAAAATTTGAAAATTTTCGCTGCCGCCATTTTGGATTTTTATTTTGACCTCATCATCGTTTTCAGCGACCTCAAGAACTATGAAAATGACACCCATGACGAAAAATTTAAAACTGTTAGTTTGGATCCGCCATCTTGAACTCAAAAACCATTAAAATGACAGGTCCATGTCATTATTATTATTTCCTATAAGTAATTCATTTTATACATGCATGTTACATGTTTTAATATTAGACAAGGGTCGTGACGGAAAAATCTTAAATTGTACCGGCGTCCGTACATAGTAAAATATTAAAGTGTGTAGTCGGCTCCCAGTCTATAATCTAGTTCAAACTACAACAAACTGATAACGTAGCGCACGGAACGGCAACGCCGCTCCTTACCTGCTCCGAGGCAATAATTTGAATTTTTTGGCGCGGAAACTATTTTTGGTTATTACGTAGAAACTACGAGACCTAGAGATTTGAAAATTTTGCTGCCTACGGCAGCTATTATGACCTAGCTTTTGAGCTGTAAAACAATATCCTATGTTCTTTCGTTCGGAAGATATGACTGAGCAGCTGGGGTGGCGTCACGTCAGCTAACACATGTTTATAAGTTTAATAACTCAGAGAGTATTTTGACCAGAGATTTGAAAATTTTGCTGCCTTCGGCAGCTATTATGCTTTAATTTTTGAGCTATAATACATTATCATATCTTCTTTCGTTCGGAAGATATGACTGAGCAGCTGGGGTGACGTCACTTCAGCTTACACATGTTTAAAAGTTTAATAACTCATAGAGTATTATGACCAGAGATTTGAAAATTTTGCTGCCGATGGCAGCAATTATGCTTTAATTTTCTGACTTTACTCCAAAACTCTAACCTCACTGGTTTGTCTGTTCTGAATGAGGAAGCTGGGGTGACGTCACTCTGGCTAACACACACTAAACGACTCATATTGACGAAGTTTTTGCGGCAGCTAAATTAAGACTGGGTACTTCGATGGCAGCTATTATGCTTTAAATATTGGCATATGTAGAATTATTTTATCACCTATGAGGAAGCTGGAGTTATGCACATCATAGATCTACGTATTTGATATTAAATTCGACTTGATACCTCCACGCGTTCCTGAGGAAAAGAGTCTTGACAGACTGACAGACAGACAGACGAACAAGGAAGTGTTCCTATAAGGGTTCCGCTTTTCCCTTTTGAGGTACGGAACCCTAAAAATTAAAAATCAAAACATATAAGTAAGTTTAGGTTACACATAGATGACGTACAAATACTTCTGGTTTTTCTTTGGGTTTAGATAAAACGTGTGAAGTTGGCACTGGTCACAAAGCTATTTATTATTTTCATGTAAACTAATAACGACAGCGAAGAGAAGTATCGCTCTCATGGTGGCTCACGAAAATAGAATGTTACGTAATAATGTTTGAATCATATTTACCGAGATATCTTCGTGTTAAGGTTGATGCGCCAGGGTAGACCGCGAAATTCAAAATTTCTTACGTTTTTTGCAATTTGTAGGTCAGTGTGAGCTTGTATGTTGATTAAAATATGATTCGCGGCCGTAGCTAATATGGCATTACAGAATTATAATTATTAGAATCAGCAATACAACTCCATAAGTTAGCATTTACCTCAAATGTAGCGATTTCATGAAATCATGAGGTTTGAGGTAAATGCTAACTTATGGAGTTGTATTGCTGATTCTAATGATTATAATTCTGTAAAGCCATATTAGCTACGGCCGCGAATCATACTTTAATCAACATACAAGCTCACACTGACCTACATATTGCAAAAAACGTAAGAAATTTTGAATTTCGCGGGCTACCCTGGCGCTTTCGCCTTAAATAATTTCAAATATGTAGGTTAGTTAGTTACTTTTAAAAGAATAATATTATTTTTATATCCATGTCTGAAGGAATTGACGTAATGTTTTACTTTATGTAGGTAAAGCTGCAGAAAAATATTTTTACTACCTACCTATTTTATACTATCTCTCTATGAAATGTAACTTTGGTAGGTAGGTAGATCAATGTTCTTTCATAGGCATCCGCTAATTACTTAGCTGCAGTGCAGTGTGTTTTACCAAATAATAATAACTACCAAATCAATAATTTCTACATGAGCGGACGTCGACCTTTGTGTAGTAAATTATAGGTATCTGTACCTAAATAGTAAATACCTATAAACAAAATATATTAATCTATCGTTATGAGCAAACATACCTACTTCTGATACTACCTACCGGTTTTTAGTAAATAATTACAGTTTACCAATAAATAGCTATTGAGATTGACTACTGCTTTATATTATGAAAAGCATTGGTGGGTTGCCTTTGTGAAACACGTGGCCATACCTGCGGGCATACGTTAGTTTGTTTGGGTGTTTTTACGTTGTTTGGCTTTGAGCAACCACTGGCGCAGCTCATTGCAAACTGCCACTGCCACTGTAGCAGACTATGATAAATACTATGATAGGAAGCAGTGAACATTACGGACTTGTGTGCTGCCTTCTCCAAACACGCGGTCATACACGTAGTGCTTGTCGTTGAGGCGGCGCTGGCGCAGCACATCTCGACGGCTGTCCGCCTCCTCTGCCAGCACCAGCATCTAATAACACACGTTATCTTCTCGGTAACAGTGACACGATGTGAAATGAATTGGTTACCTACTGATAAAATATGCTGTTTTGGCTGATATCTTATATTTATATGCGATAATGGGATCGATTATGGAAGAAACGCAAAAAGGTTTTTGTACATTTAGCTTATGGCTCAAATTCAAGAGCGAGCGATGCGGGCTCGAAAATTTTTGCACCCCGTCTCTGAGTTACATGGCCAGAGATCGCATTTGGAAGGAAAAACGGGAGGCCTTTTCCCAGCAGTGGGACACAATGTAGGCTAACAAAAAAAAAGGAGTTACTTTGTCGACCAAATATGCAGAAATGTTCGAAGATGAAGAGAATGTAGGATACAAGAGCGACCGAAGCACCGAGCTCGAAAACTTTAGCACCCCGTCTCGGATAGGTAAGGTCTTATTTTAACCATATTTGCAGGAATAGGAAGGAGTAGGCACCTACCTAGGTTTGCTAACTTACGTAGAAAAGTTTGAGAAACAAGAGATTAAAGGATGCAAGAGCAAGCGAAGCGAGCTCAAAAATTTTAGGACTCTACCCATTGACTTGTATATTACTGCGTATATTTTTTACATTTGAGCGTAGGGGGTCTCCAACTATCAACTGCATTTTACTTACTGAACATATTTTACCGTTATTTAGTATTTAATTAAAAAGTAAGGGCCCCCCAGGACAGCCCTAAAGCTGATAGCACCTAACGAATGAGCTACGTAATTTTCAATTGAAAGAGTACCGAGCAATCTAAAGCTGAAAGCCGATCTAGTCATCGAATTCCTCGAATAAGTATGTTTCTATAATTTTGAAATGTCAACTTTTTTCTACTTGGGTTGTTCCGCGAGGGCCCTGCAACAGCCAGGCCCTGGGCGGTTTTCCCTGCTCCGCCACTGCCCATAGTGTAGTACTGTTAAATTATTATGTCGGTGAAGCGAACCCATAAGATTTTCCCCAACTAATAATCGCTCAACGCGCTTAGAGAAGTTTTCATTTCAAAAAGCCTGTTATAAAAATTATAGAATTTAGGCATCCCGCTCGTATACGTAAGGTTCGAAAGGGCCAGATTCCAAAACCTAAACTGCTGTAAAACGAATATAACCTTTTCGCACCACTTGCTCAAAAAAGTGACATTCTATGCCACAAAAAGCGAACATAACAATAGTCATTTTTAATCTGTTAAAAACAGGGAAAGTAAATTGTACTGAATTTCATTCATCCTCTAGGGGGAGAATGTGATTTAAATTTGGAATACTTACCGAAATTTATACTGAACTACATCTGTGTTTACACCATTGAGTTTGTATATAAAGCATTATACATCTTTTTGAAAAAGGAATACGCATTTATTATGCAGTTATGATTATTAAATAAAATTACGAAAACCGACGAGGCCGTATGAGCTTGATGCCTTTGCTTTTCCGACAAAAAAATATTAGTCTAGGAATTTGCCGCGTTTTTGTTTTCTTCAAATACATAAACGTTAAGTTTATTTTAATTTATTTTAATAAATGCTTATCTCATATTATTATTGTGTTAATTTTTTCGCAAATGGTACGAAAAGTAGAGTATTTTCCTCGGTGATAAAGCTGTCTTAGTCTTGGGTGAACTTAAATCCCTCGCTACACTCAGGACTCGTCTTAAATCCCTCGCTTCGTTCGTGATTTAAGTTTTTAACACCCTCGCAACGCTCGGGAGTAAACCTCGAGTCCTTCGTTACGCTCGCGATTTAAATCGTCACCCGCGACAGAAGACACTGCTTTATCCCCTTGGTTAATAATCTACTATTTCTTCTTATCTTGACAAAGTATGATGGTCAAAAGAAAATAAAACCTATTCATATTCAGGCTCGCTCCGCTCGCTCATGCATTGTACATTCTCTTGATTCTTGAGCTTTTCTTCATAAGTCGACAAAGCAAGTAATTCCTAGTTCTTTTGGAATATTATCAAAAGAAAATCTTACAGGTCTAACCGAGAGTGTGCACAGTTTTCGAACTCGCTTCGATCGCTCTTGCATTCTACTTCCACAAAACCTCGGGCCCAAACCAGGCGCGGTCGTACCGCGCCTGTTTTTATAAGTTCCCATGAAACATGCAAGTCTTGCACTCGCTCTGGTTCAAACAAGCAACATCTCTGCTTAGGGATTATGTATTGGATTTTCCTCAGTGCTAGGTACTTAGACAAAACAAAATAGAGTGCAGAATTTGTCTAATTCACACCAACCCCCCCCCCACGACCCCCCTTATTGCCCATTGTGTTTTTAAGAACAGTATACAGCTAGGGTCAAATTAAATTAGCCAGCCAAACTGCGCAGACATGATGGGTATCCGAACACGACAAAATAAAAATGATTTGACGATTTTTTTTTGGGGTCAATGACCGCTCTCGCTGGTACTGTTGTTACTTGAAGTATGAGTTGATAAAATCTGTTTTATCGTGTTGAAATATCGATACCCATCACGTCTGTGAAGTTTAAATAAGTTGTTACTTACACAAAAATAAACTAATTTTTAAAATATTCGCTACAGGCGGAGGATGACGCCGCCAGGGTCGTGGGTGTCGCCGGGGTCGCGGGTTGTTCGAAAGAGATACCGTGGCCCTGGCACACGCAACTGAAGGAACACGGGTGGGTTTTAGTCAGTAAAAGTCTGACACGCCCTTCCGCTCCACCCTTAGCGGGAGAAGTCATTTGATGATTTCCCATCCACAAAAAAAAAGGCGGAGGATGACCCCAAAAAAACATCAACCATTAATCAGATATCGATGCCTATCACGTCTGCGGAGTTTCGCCAGCTAATTTAATTTTACCTTGTTAATTAATTTAGTGTTACTTTTATAAGTATTGCAATTTGCAAGATGAATAAATGATGATGAATATCACTCTAGTTTTAGATGTCTATGTAATGACATAGACATCTAAAACTAGATTACCTACAATGCGTTTCCAATAAGAATAGGATCGACTTAGCGCTGTTGTGACGTCATAGCTGTCAAATCGAATAAATTGGGTAGGGTGAGCAAAACAAGATATTTTATAAATAACATTTTTTATTTACGAATCATGAACGAAGAATAAAAAAAAAAAAAAAAAAATGTTGCCAACAGTGAAAATATGAAAGAAAGAAGTACCTAAGTATAATTTATAAAAAACTAATTATGAATAATTTTTTCATGTTTTTTTTCACTTTGATTTAACTAAGACTCGGTTAAACAAAAAAAAAAGTTATTGATACCTACGCAAAAAAGTTTTCTTTGCAAACCGTACTTTTCAATCAACATTTGACAGATAGAGGTCATTGACGTTCCTATTCTTATTTGAAACGCATTGTACGTCAATGAGTGTATTATGTTAGGTCAATATTATACCTACATAACCGTTAGAACCTCTTTAGGTAGGTAACCAGTGTGTGTGATGGATGTATGGGTACATTAGGTAATGCAGTAACCTTATCGCTGACCACGTGCACGATCCGGGGACCTTCATCTGCTCGCTGCGGCCGCACGCGCACCGCCACCTGTTGCAAATACACCGTGCTCATAAACTAGTATTCTGCAAAGTATAGAGTGGGTACAAAGCCTAGCCTGGGGATGCGCTAAAATAGTTCGCAATTTACAGATTAGTGCCATCCATCAGCGATATTATGTTGAACAAAATATTATTCGCTACTTATCGTATACTTGTATATTACAGAATTATTACAGAATTATAATCTCTAAAATCATTTTTCTGTTTATCAAAAATATCAAATTACTTTTGGAACATCGCGGTAAACTGGGAATTCAAAATAAACAGTTAGTTTGACTTCTAGAATTGACGTTTGCGAAGCGAAAGCGCCAGGGTAGCCCGCGAAATTCAAAATTTCTTACGTTTTTTGCAATTTGTAGGTCAGTGTGAGGTTGTATGTTGATTAAAATATGATTCGCGGCCGTAGCTAATATGGCTTTACAGAATTATAATCATAAGAATCAGCGATACAACTCCATAAGTTAGCATTTAAGTACCTCAAATCTAGCGATTTCATATGAAATCATGATGTTTGAGGTAAATGCTAACTTATGGAGTTGTATTGCTGATTCTAATGATTATAATTCTGTAAAGCCATATTAGCTACGGCCGCGAATCATATTTTAATCAAAATACAAGCTCACACTGACTTACAAACGGGAAAAACCTAAGAAATTTTGAATTTCGCGGGCTAGCCTGGCGCATCATCTAGGTACGATTGATTTTGAATACCTACTTCATTATCTGAAGGAGAAACAACTGGTTTTGCAAATAAACAAATACAGTTTTCCAAATTAATGAATTATCCAACTAAGTATAAATAAGTAGTCTATCAGTGAGTAACGAGGAAAACCCTATAGGTACCTACGATACGACATAGGTACAGTTTGTGGATGAACTCGGTCTGTGTATTTTCTTATTTAAGTAGATATTATAATCAGTTTGTTTAGATAACATATATTGTTTTTGCGCACATAGCATGCGTGATACATCATGTTCCAGTTGGATTGGAATGCATGCACACACCTAGGGTACAGTAAGATTCACGAAAGATGACCACTGCGCAGAAGGCATATTTTAGGTCACTTTGGAGGTGCGAGGTGAGGCGCGGGCGGAATGCGTCAAGACCGGAGCGACGCCATTGGTCCGCGCGCATCTCGTGATAGGCTGCTCAGTCGCTATTGTCAGTCATGAGTGTACGTGCGCAGACGGCCGCCATTTGTGGTCATCTTTCGTGAATCGTACTGTACATGGATTTGATTAGCGTCATCCTTTTTATTGGGGGTCGGAAATAGTCATGCCCCTAGACCTTCCGTATTGGACCCGCGAGATGTACCTATTAGATAGTTACGGGCCAACTGCATCTTACAGAGTGGAGGCCGCGCCGCCCCAGCAGTGGGAACTTTATAGGCTGCGAGTGCTGATTATATGTATAGGGTGACTGGTAATTAGTGACCGATACTTAGACACATGATTATACCTAAGTACTCATGATAGCAAACAACTTTTAATAAGAGACCAAACCTGAAATCGCGAAAAAAGTCGGCTGTCCCATTTAAATACCTACATGTTCGCATTACTCGTCAAAATATAGGGAGCAGCTGATTTTTTTCGCGATTTCAGGTTTGGTCCCTTATTAAAAGTTGTTTGTTATCATGAGCGCAATCGTGTATCGGTCACTAATTACCAGTCACCTTATAAATAATGGGGGTTAGAGTATGAAATTGCCGTTTTATTGTAGGGGACGGTCGGGCAAGAAGGTGACGGTAGGCAAAAAGGGTACTTCTTCTAACTCTGTTCTAATGCAAGAGCGAGACAATAATGTTACGTATAGCGCTAGCGCATTCCCCCCCCCCTGGTAAATCAGTACGCCGCGGCGAGCGGCATGAGCCATTCGAGTGCATCGGAGTCTGTACAAGTTTTCGCGCCAAAAAATTTAAAAAACAAAAGGTGAGTACGCTGTAATATTATGATTTATGTGAAATTTACTGTGCATCAATGCTGCTCACGATAAAGCTTAGTCTTTAATGTATCTGATGTGAGTACATTTAGCTAACAAAATACTTAATTTTGTGTGTAATTTTTAACGTCAGCTCAGTCTTTGGGGTGGAGGGCAAAACGGGGGCGGGCAAGACGGGTAGTACCCAAAGTCATCAAAACCTGGACAGGTGAAAGTTACCGATCCAAAGCCGTCATCATCTGGGCAAAAAAAACGTAAGAAGGAAACGACTAAGACGGATAAAGAAAATGGCGACTTTTATTGTATAATATGCAAGGAAAAATACGTAAGTCCCCCCTCTGAGGACTGGATTCAATGCTCACAATGTCGAGAGTGGGCTCATGACTCATGCTCTTCCTATAGTGGCCATGGATCTTACTTCTGTGATCTCTGTTTTGATTAGAATATAAGCTGGATATTGTACTCTTTTACCCACCTGGGATACCCGTTTTACCAACCCCCTAAGGGCAAAACGGGTTTTTTACAATTTAAAAAAAAGATGTTGTTGGTCAAAAATGTTGATTATTTTTTTCATTAATTATGTTGATTATGATAGCCAAAGAGGTTGTTTTCAAGAATGTTTATTTTGTTCATTAAATATCTTTTAATTTATATGGATTTTAATTGATCAACCTTAAGGGGCCCGTCTTGCCCGACCGTCCCCTATTAGGTACTTCTAATTGACATAGAACAGACATAGTTTGAGATTTTTGAGTAAAACTTTTTTCACATGGTACCTATGAAGTTCTTCTTTTAAAAAATGTGCAACATTCGATTATCGACTTGATGATACAAACTTTCATCCCCTATAGCACCCCCCGTAGAATTATTTTTTAAGAAAAAAAGTAGCCTATGTCCTTCCCCAGGGCCGGTAGTCTCGACATTGTTAACGATTTTCGTTACGACATTCGTTAACTAATTACATGCTCTGTGGTCCTAATGGGCTCCCCTCGACCCTCGAGACGGGCAAATGGTAATAGTTCGATTTTATTAAAGACACACAGATGACACAGACACATCTTCGAGCCCGTTCCTTAAAATTTATCAGACCACAGAGCAACGTAACGATCGTTAGGGCAACGTTAATAATGTCGAGACTACCGGCCCAGGATGCTATATAAAGCCTTGCCAAATTTTATCGAAATCCGTGCAGTTTTGTAAATTTAAAAATCAACCCTTATTTTACCCCCATAGGGGATAATTTTTCAAAAACGCTGAACCGCATATTTCTTCATTTCCTACCAATAGCATAAATTTGTTATCCCTAACTTAAGAAATACTGGGTTTCCCTTACAAACTTTCATCCCCTATATTACCCCCCGTAGTATTGTTTTTGCAAGTATCCTATGTCCTTTCCCAGGATGCTATATGAAGCCTAAATCCGTGCAGTTTTGTAAATTTTAAAATCAACCCCTATTTTACCCCCTTAGGCGATGATTTTTCAAAAACGCTGAACCGCATATTTCTTTATTTCCTATCAAAAGTATACATTTTAATTTTAACATCCCTAACTTACGAAATACTGAGTTTCCCATACAAACTTTCATCCCCTATATCACCCCCCGTAGAATTATTTTTTAAGAAAAAAAGTAGCCTATGTCCTTCCCCAGGATGCTATATAAAGCCTTGCCAAATTTTGTCTAAATCCGTGCAGTTTTGTAAATTTTAAAATCAACCCCTATTTGACCCCCTTAGGGCATGATTTTTCAGAAACGCTGAACCGCCTATTAAAAGCATACATTTTAATTTTCACATCCTTAACTTAAGAAATACTGAGTTTCCCATACAAACTTTCATCCCCTATATCACCCCCCGTAGGATTATTTTTGAAAAAAAAAGTAGTCTATGTCCGTCCCTAGGATACCATCTATAGCTTTGCCAAATTTTATCGAAATCCGTTCAGTGGTTTAGGCGTGAAAAGGTAACAGACAGACAGACAGACAGAGTTACTTTAGAATTTATAGTATCACATAATAGTACATATAGTATGGAAGTATGGATTTATCATCAGTCCCAAATAAAATTTTACTAAACCTACCTCAAAAATGCATATTAGGCATTCTGTAGCAAACTATCAGAAAGTATCAAAAATTAAATCCACAATAAATAATTGTCCAATAAATTAAAATAATTTTGCAGCGAACGCATTCCGAATTCAAATTCAAATAGTATGAAATAATTCGGCGCGAAATTCAATAAATTAGGTACGTGTATGGTCATAGGTCTGTTGTCTCGGTTTCAATATAATCTACGAAAACCCTAAAAACGATTAAAATTACATTAGAAAAGTGTAAATTATTATTAAAAACAATGTTTATTTCATTTAATGCTTAAAACAATTTTATTTCAATTTCTAAGTATTGATTTCTGGCATTCGTCATATTAATTACCTACCTAATCGAGTCGATCGAAAAAAAAAAGTTTGGCATAATC
This sequence comes from Cosmia trapezina, assembly GCA_905163495.3. Lineage (NCBI taxonomy): Eukaryota > Metazoa > Arthropoda > Insecta > Lepidoptera > Noctuidae > Cosmia > Cosmia trapezina. Next base: position 13,663,910 of record LR991030.1, read on the forward strand.
GCTATCGCACATCATTACAATAAAAAAAAACAAAAATGGTGGAGATTTTGAACACAAATTAAGTGATGGTATTGAATATTACGTATTATTGGACCTATGTTTGTATAGACGTTAAGATGTGGGCATTTTCTTGTTGTTTAGAATATTTTGAATAATATAAATTGCCACATTTTAAATCATATTTAACTGTGTGTGTGTGTGATATTTGTGAAAAGTAAAAACGTAAACAACCAATAATGGCGGGAAACTTCGACTTTGGATATCAAAAAACTTCATTACCACCACTTAGTTACCTTGAACAATGGACGAAATCGTCAAATAATTAAATTATGTATCATTCACTGCCCGTGTGGTGCAGTTTGGATGTTCGAAATCCCCAATTTTTATGTTTTCTAGCCTCGACCACCACTGTCATCAAAATGGCGATTATCGCATTTACAGACTTGGATGATAAAAAGGTAAATTACTAAACTTGCGTGTTAAATATGAAAGATTTAAAGGTGTTATTATATGAGTTTTTTTATCCAAATCTCATAATTAACGCACATTCATAAGATTTGATGGGTAGCAAAATAAATATTTACATATTCAATATACAGGGTGTAAGGGACAGCCCTCCGCAGACTGATGGTGTGAATTCAGTATATCATACTAAGATGACCGGTGCATGAAATTATTTCAGGAACGTTATGGGAATCCAATAAACCTGATTTGTTTGTATTTTTGTGCACAAATCGGAGCGTCTATTACTGGTTGGGAGGGGTAGGTAATAGGTATGCGGTGAGTTCGTTGAACTTTGTAGCCTAGGTAGAAAGTGGACAGCTGATTTCACGCGTCGTTCGTTAGAGTATTTCAACATCCATTGCTGGTTTTTTTTTTTGCTGTTTTTTTACATAAAAGGAATGCTGCGTACACACAATTTTTTTTTACATCGAGATAAAGAAAAAGTAGGTAACTAAAAAACGAAAAAAAAAATTAAAATTTTCCTGAGAAAATTTCCGGTGGAATATACTTCAAAATGAGGAGCTGAATGCACCCTGTTAGTTTGCGGAGGGCTGTCCCTTACACCCTGTAGAGTGTCCTATGTCGTCATTTTGGGGACCAAGTGGGTGCGATAGAGAGCCGACGGAGGTTCGTGTGTTCGGGTCCATTTGGGGGGGCGCTTCCGAACTATACGGTTAAATAAATATGTTAAATAAAAAAAAAAACGAATTTCAATTTTTCAGTACTAATCGGCAATTTCATACTTTAACCCCTAATATACCTAATAATATCTTACCTAGACCACCCTGTGTTGATACCAAAGAGATTTAATAATAATTTTCTCCTTCCTTCTTCTTCTTTTTTTAATAGTCTTTGGTTGATACAGAAAGGAAATGAATGGTGTAAATATACAATTCTGAAGGCGACGCGACGTCTTGCTTTTCAACCGCAATGACAGACCACACGGACATTACCTATTGGTTTCTATAAATAAATAACACCGTACACGTGATAGAAGCCCTATTTAATAAATCAATACAGGGTGTAAGTGTAAACAGTGGCAATCTTTTAAAGGGTCATTGTACTCATCATTATGAACAACTTTTACTGTGGGACCAAACCTGAAATCGCAAAAAAAAAAATCTGCTGTTCCCTACATTTTGACGAATTAAGTATGCGAAGGTAAATGTACTGAACAGTTGATTTTTTTTTCGCCATTTCAAGTTTGGTCCCATAGTAAAAGTTGTTCATAATGATGAGTACAATGACCCCTTAAAATATTGCCACTGGTTACACTTACACCCCGTATATATAGAAGTAAACTTCTTAAAAAATAAAGATTAAGAAAGATTTAGGCAGTGTGAGACACGAGACAATGTTTCTTCTGTCTCAAAATTCATCGATCAAGAAATAAATGTGAAAACGGTGAAAACAAAATAGAAACAAAATAGTCAAAAGTAGGTATCAATTTGAAAATGATTGTTTTTGTATTTATAGCTTTTTTCAGTAATAATTATTAAATGTGAGTACAATGTGTACTCAACACGTTATATTTAAATAAAAAATCAAATAGGTACGACTTACATACAATGGCAATTAATATGTAGGTAGGGAGGTAATAGGTAATTACATAGGTCATAGGTGCCTACTTAGTGCATAATCGCCACAAAACAAATAGGACCTACGCAATTATGAATACGCAAATATGGAATTCGGCCGGCCGACGCTCGGACGAGTGGACGTGTGTTCGTTCCCCACAAGTTTTTGAGGCGCTAAATTAAGTGATTGGCTAATTCCTGTGACTTTCAATTCCTTGTCACTCAAGTGCAGTGCTTACCCATTTACTCCTCCCACTGGGCGGTCTTAGAAAGGGATATAAATAGTTCAAATATTCCTGCTATTCTAAAGTGTCTGTGATTGGCGTGATTTGAACTTGCGGCGTGAGGTGCGGCGGCGAGCAGACCAAGCGCCTGGCCATTGCGCCACGGAGTAGATAGCACAAGTGTGCGAAGTTACTGAGTGCTACACACGTGCTACGCGGCGACGACGTCATCCGCCTGTGCTACGGCGCGCTACGAGATCGTCTACGAAACTTGTATCGGCTACGACAGCGCTTGTGACCACGACGGGACCGGTCGATCGGGTGCGATTGCACCGGATAGTATTGAATAATACAGTATCGAATAGCAATAGCTGATACTAGCAAAGACAAATCAGATAAGTAGCCTTCCTAATCAGTTTTCCTACATCTTACGTCATCTTGTATTACTAGTACGATGGCTGGTGTTCAGAGAACCCCTCCTAAGACGCATAATACTAGTTTGACTCAGAGCCAGTCTGTGCCTGATATCAACACAGCGTCTGAGAAATGTGACAACGTTACAACTCGTAAACGCCCGCCGAGACAGGAACGACCGCCTGGAGGCCATGAACATGAAGTGCAAAAAGATTTACTCGCAAGATGGAAAAAAGATCAAGACACTCGCTTTTCAAAGATGCTAGAAGAACAAACTACCTTTATGTCGAAATTGGTCACAGACATTAGTGAAATTAAGGCCCAAAATAAAAAAATCCAAGAGTCCAATGCTCAAATATGTAAAACTAGTGCTGAGATCGAGCGGTCGATGTCGTTCATGAACCAGAGATTTGAGGAACTGAGGAAGGAGGTAGAAGAACTTAAGAAAGACCGTCAGGAACAGCGAGGCTACATAGAAAGCCTTGAAAAGAAAATTATTGATCTCCAATATAGGTCGCGGGCATCAGGAATCGAAGTGAGAAACATTCCACTATCTAATAATGAGAATACGACGGACCTAATAAAAACTGTCTGCAATATAAGCAAAACGGTAGGAGTGCCAATACCCGAGGCCGAAGTCCGCGACGTATATCGGATACCTGGGAAATCGGCTTCGAATGGGACGGACGCTTCCTCTAGACCCGTTATCGTGGAATTTACTACTGTGCGCACAAAGCAAAATATGTTGTCTGCTGTCCGTTCCTTTAACAACAACAGCAAGTCAAAAGAAGACAAATTAAATACCGAATTGATTGGCATACCAGGGAAACGTCAGGCGATTTATGTTGCAGAACAGCTTCCTCCTAGCTCCAAAAAGCTATTCTACCTGGCACGAGAATTTGCCAAGAAAAAATGGCTTCGCTTTTTGCTGGACAAGCAACGGGAATATATTTCTTCGCAAGCAGACGGGTGATAAACAGTTACTGGTATCTTCAGAGAAGTGTCTTCTGGATTTTGCTAGCAATAATATGTGACTAATTGAACCTATTTCTCAATCAGTGCTTCGTAATCCAGTCACACTGATGTTATTGTTTTTATTATTCTTTTTTGCCAACATTGTTAAATTAGTATCTAAACTACACATATTGATTAACGATACACAAATACATTCATCTCACACTTTAAATAAACAGCACCTACACATTATAAATGAACATAACGTACACACACATACTTTTCCACTCCACTGTTCTTCAATTTCAAGAAAAAGCGATGCAATTTCGATGTACCATATACTTTCACTACCGGAACATACAATATTTCCCTTTTTGGAATTAACTGATATCTCCAATGGCTAATATAGATAGAATCAATAACGACCTTGACAATCTTAATCTTGAGAACTCTTTCTCATGTGACCCTCAAGATTGTATAAAATACATAAGTACAGCAAATGGTAGCATAAAACTATTGCACATGAATATACGTAGCGTAAATAAAAATTTTGATAGTTTACAAGCATTGCTGTGTCTAATTAATGTTAATTTTGACATTATTGTGTTGACTGAGTGCTGGCTGAGTAGAGTGAGTAATATCCCCGTATTAAACGGTTACCAGTCGCACTTTACTAAAAACATAACGAATCAAAACGATGGAGTAATTCTTTATACTAAAATTGGCCTAAATGTAACAGTATGGGAGCCAACCTTAAGCTTTGCGAATTGTCTAATATGTCAAGTTGATAATAAGCTCTCAGTAGTTGCGATATATCGTTCCCCTTCAAATACCACAAAAGATCATTACGATAGCTTTTTGAGTAGTCTCAGTTGTATCTATGAGAAGATAGCAAGCTCGCCAAATATTGCAATGGTAGGTGATCTGAATATCGATATAAAATTAGGTAGTAGGAATGACCGGGCGTTAGATTACCTTATTTTAAACGCATCCTATGGACTATTGCCAACCCACCTTTTACCCACTAGAAATGAAAATTGTCTTGATCACATATTGCTAAAAACAAAGTTATCGGCCACAAGCTTGGTAATAGAATCGCATATCACAGATCACAAACCAATTATACTTGCAATTTCAAGTACTAACTCTACCGGTAACAAATTTTTCACTAAATCGCGCATTAATACGGAAGCTATCAAAACAGAATTAGAACATACAGATTTTACACATATATATAAAGCTGAAGATGCAAATGTCGCTATGAATGAACTGATTACACTTTTGTCATCAACTATAACTAAACATACAGAACAAACCAACGTACCAAGGAAACTAAAAATTATAAAACCATGGATAACTACTGGCCTATTAAAATGTATTAGGCATAGAGATAGATTACACACAAAATCTAAGAAGACACCAGACAATTTAATATTACATGTAACATATACACGCTATCGTAATTTTTGTAATGCGCTACTGCGCAAATTGAAGAGTGCATATGAGAGGAGCGAACTTGAAAAATCACAAGGTAATCCGAGAATGCTATGGCAAACAATTAAGGAAATTACGAATACCGGTAAAATACACTCTAGTCCAGATGAGCTATTAAAAATAACCGATAACCCTAAATCTTCCCTAAACAACGTATGTTCCTTCTTTAGTAGTATAGGTAAAAACATGGCAGGGGCAATACTAAATGACCCTAATAAAACACCCCTAACTCGAGATAAACCTCCCGGTTGTATAAGCATGACGCTGAATCCGCCCATTAATTCACTTGCCATACAAAAAGTCGACGACAGTGACGTCAATTCTATTATACTGCAGCTTCGAAGCGATTGTGCCGTGGGCTGGGATGGAATTCCTTCGTCGCTTCTTAAGATATGTCGCCACACTCTCGTACCAGTGATAACACACATATGCAATCTTTGCATAGACACGGGAGTCTTCCCGGACTCTCTTAAGAAGGCCATTGTACACCCAAACTATAAGGGAGGGAGCAGGAACTGTGTCAATAATTATAGGCCAATATCTGTTCTATCCTCGCTCTCGAAAATACTAGAAAGGATTTTAAACAATAACCTTAGAAGCTTTTTAGACAGGTACAAAATTATTGCTGATAACCAGTATGGCTTTAGGTCTGGTGTCTCCACTGAAGATGCAGTATTAGATCTAACTCAAACTGTGGCAAAGGCACTGGACAGCAAGACTAAATGCCTTGGCATATTTTTGGACCTGTCGAAGGCTTTCGACACAGTTTCTGTTCCCAAACTAATAGCCAAGTTAGAGTGTGTGGGCGTGCGTGGCATGGCTTTGAAAATTTTTGCTAGTTACTTGACAAGTCGTACCCAGCAGGTTAGGATAGGTTTGAGGCAAAGTGATGAAGAATCTGTGTCATTCGGTGTGCCTCAAGGAAGCATATTAGGCCCCACGCTCTTTCAGATCTATATAAATGACCTTTGTAGAATGTCAATACCTGATGGTAAGATCTATGCATATGCCGATGACACAGCGATTTTAATTCACGGGCCTTCGTGGGACGATGTACAAACCAGGGCTGAATCTTCACTAGCTTCCGTAATGACCTGGCTTAACCTGAACTTGCTGACGCTAAACTTGGCTAAAACCTATTATATACCATTTGCGATCCGAAGTAACACCCTTCCCCCGAATAGTTTTTCGATTACAGCTCACTCATGCCAAAATCGGCTGATGTCGTGCTCTTGTGCTGCCATTGATAGGACTGATAACGTAAAGTATCTGGGGGTACATATAGATGAGGGATTGAGATGGGAGAAACAGCTTGATACTCTAACTACTCGTACTATCCGTCTGATACATATCTTTAAATCTCTGCGAGAATCAGCTGACTTTAACATTCTTAAGATGGTTTACCTCACCTTGTGTCAGTCAGTCCTCGGATACTGCATAACCGTGTGGGGTGGAGCAGCGAAGACTTTTATGCTGAGAGCAGAGAGAGCTCAAAGAGCTGTACTTAAGGTAATGACCAGGAAACCGTTTAGATACCCCACATCACAACTTTATTCTGACTGCAAAGTTCTGACGGTACGTCAGCTGTTTGTTCTTCGATCTGTCCTCAGAGTACATAGCTGCCTGCCCCTACCTGACCCAAGGAAGCGAACATATGTCCCCTCTGGTGTACAGCACAAAACCTCTTTTGCAAAACACCATTATTACGTCTTAAGTGTCCACGTATATAAAATCATACAAAAGAAATTAAACATAATAAACTTAAATAAATTCAATATCAAATCTAAAATTACAGACTGGCTCATACAACAGGATTACAATAACACCGAATCTCTACTGACATACATCGCTTAACAGATCATTAACAAATCACAATTAAATAGGAACACAAAACACTACATACAAACAAATACCTCATAACACAACACACTCACACCCATACAATACAAGTAACATTACACTCACACACACACCCCTCCCCCTTTCACAACCCCACTCTTTCTCCTCTGTTACTAAGCAAACTCACATTCAAATTTTTGTCTTGTGGTAGATTAACACCGACACTCGAAACCTAAGGCCCTTCATTAAGTGCAGTTCAGCTTGGTCGAATCACTGTCTCCTAAGATACAGGGCATCCCTAGTTTAGGAGATAGGATTTAATTTTTGTATTATAGACAATTATTTTTCACCCCCTGTGTCCACTGTTAGTTTACTAAGTCTTAACATGTAACATGAATACAAAATGTGTCTATGTATCTTGGATCAATAAACGTTTTATTATTATTATTATTATTATTAATTAGGTAATTAGGTAATGGTTAATTAATAACCATAGACTGCCCTTCTACGTTTGTGGTTATATCTAAGAGTTGGGTACATATAAATGTATTACTTACTTATATAATAAAACGTTAATTATATAGGACAGACTTATTAACAAAAGGTGCAACCTGCATAATTTATTGTGGTAAAGATACCATAATACTTACTTACATACCTAACTAGGCATAGGTAATTATGTGGTATTTAGATACCTACCATCAGCTTCTCCTCGGAGACGGTACGGATGCTGCCATGTGATCTGTCAGAGGCAGCCAGAGTGCTCTGAGTCATGGCATCACTTCGTTGATTCAAACGCATCCAAGCGCAATGACGTCCCTGTACTGTACTTAACTATTTACACTTGCAAAGTTAGCCCAAAAACATAGAACACGTTGTAAATAATAAGCCCGGATAAATAATATGAAAAAAATTGACAATAATTATAACTAGCATTTAACTTTGCTTTGTAAAGGTAGGTATATTCATAGGGTGCGAAGTCAAAAGTTCTCCGCCCGCGTCCGTCGCTTCACGTGGACTGAACGCTCGCGCTGGTCAAAATACAGCCTTCGCTTTGGGCGGTCGCTGGGGCAACAGCTAATCACCACAAATAAGTTTCATGCGCCGTCATGTGTAGGTACATACCTAGACAGTTAAATTATATCCTTCCTATACATTGGGAACTAAACTGTAGGTACCTACATAGGTAGTATTCAACATGTCCCGTAATTAACGCAGTCCCTCTTAAGGGGTCAGTGTACGCATCATTATGAACAGCTTTTCATTATGGACCAAACCTGAAATCGCGATAAAAAATCTGCTGTTCCATTATGTACAAAAGTTCAATACCTACTCGAACAAAATGTATGAAACAGCAGATTTTTTTTTCGCGATTTCAGGTTTGGATCCATAATAAAAGTTGTTCATAATTATGAGTACAATGCCCCCTTAAGCAGCCTATAATGTATACTGCTGGGACACAGGCCTCCTCTAGGTGAGAGGGAATTACGGGACAAATTACGTTTTACGAGCCAGAGGCCACTGGCTGAGCTGTGCTTAACGGTTAGGTAATTTACCAATTCCAGCAGTTTACAAGTGCTCGTATTTTTTCGCAGTGGTTGCGGTCGCAGCTACCGAGATTGAGTGGTTCGATTCCCAAATTAAATATTTTAAAAACTCAGCTTTATTATTAACACTAACGGGATATTTACCATGTTTACTGTTAGATTCGAGTTCCCGATATTTCGGTAATATCCCATTTGTGTTAGTAATAATGTTAGTGACCATGACAGTTTAAAAACTTATAAAAACTTAGCTGTTTTTAAAGCAATATTACAACACTTTTTTCGCGATTTCAAGGTTGGTCCCATACAAAAAAATGTTCATAATGATGAGTACAATGACCCCTTCTCGGGTTTAAGGTAAACAAAAAGTAAAAAGCAAAATGGTACTTGAAATTATAATTCACAGTACCTAGATCTCTCTGTAGCTAGGTACTAATAAGCTGAGCTATCTATCTTGCAGCAGAAGCCCATGTTGCAGGTAACTGTGTTTCTTAATCAACTACTATCGCTGTAGGTACCTAGCCTAGGTCATGGTCAACCGGTCAGGCACAATAATAGCACAGAAACATAAAGCTACAATAGTTTATCTGGCAGTGACCCTGAATTAATTACCTTCGGCCGCTCGGTAGTTAAATACGTGTCCGTCCGTGCGTAACTGCCGCTCGCTCGAACTGTTGTATACTGGTATTCACTGAGATTTCGAAGCGCGACGTTTCGATCCTTTTCTATGAAGATAAACGTCTGTATCATTATTATACTGTGATAATAGGTAAGTACAGTTAGTTTAGTAGGTATTATTACCTACTTATTCCCTGGACCAATTTGGATCACAGCACAGCAGCCAATCTAAACCGTCTCAACTCTCAACGGAGACTATTATAATGTGTAACTTACAATAACGCACAACCTCATAAGGGGTCACTGTTGGTCCCACATAGTAAAAGTTGTGCATAATGATGAGTACCTACCTACACAATGACCCCTTCAGAGGTTGTGCGTTATTTAAATTACACCTTGTATAGGCCCACGGTTTAATTGAAGCGAGGAAACAAAGCAGGTGATAAAACTTCCGAGGAGAGGCGCTTAAACCAAACCGAGCTTGCTTCGCCCGCTCTAGCATAGCACAGCACTTTTCTGTAAAAGTCAACAAAGCAACTTTTATTTCTGTTTGACTTGTTGAAAGAAAACCTAGTTTTAGCCCAGGCCGAAGCGGGATACTGATTTCCAGTTCGCTTCGCTCGCTCTTGCATCCTAGTGCTAAACTTAGCAACCAGCGCCGGCGGCGGCCAAATTTCAATTTCAAATGTGGCTGTAGGTAATATAGGAGCTCCTCTGCCTAACCCTTCGGGGAATACAGGCGTAACGTTATGTTACATTTATAACACATTTGCTCGTTAAGGGTCTCTTATTTCACCAATTACAATATCGTAATGTATGTCATTACGTACTTGTGCGTTATTGTAATGGAAAACGCACGAGTTTCTTTAAAACGTAGGGTTTATCAAGATTTCCGCCTGACGCAGGTCCTCACCGGACACGGTTGTGTCGGGAGGTTCCTGTTTCGCATAAGGCGGGAGGAAACGCCCGGGTGTTACCATTGTGTGGATCGCCCGGAGGACACGGTGGAGCATACAGTGGAGGTCTACCCGGCTTGGGCAGAGCACCGCCGTGTTCTCACGGAGGCGATCGGCGGCGGCGATCTCTCGCGTCCGAGCCTGGTCCAGGCCATGGTGCGGAGCGAGAGTGCATGGGAGGCCGTCACCTCCTTCTGCGAAGCAGTGATGCTCGCGAAGGAGGAGGCGGAACGCGTGAGGGAGAGGCAGCCTCACGCCCTCAGTCGCCGCAGGAGACGCCCTGGGCGGCGAGAATCGCGGGGCGATTTCCGGCCACCGTAGGCGCGGGCCTGCGGACGGTGAGCTCGCCGTCCGGTAAGGACCAGGCCCGAGTCGACGGCGCGTTGTGTTCCACGCGCGCCTCAAAGAGATGTCAGCAAGTGACGGGGTCCAATAGGGCCGACGCCGCTGGGGTCGCGGGTTGTTTGAAGGAGATACCGCGGCCCTGGCATAGGCGACTGAAGGAACACGGGTGGGTTTTAGTCAGTAAAAGTCTGACACGCCCTTCCGCTCCACCCAGAGCGGGAGAAGTTATTTGATGATTTCCCACCCTCAAAAAAAAAAAAAAAAAAATCTTAGCAAAGAGTTTTTATGTCAGAAAAGTGGTCAACATTTTATGAATAAAATTAACTATGGGTGATTAAATATAAAAGATAAACATAAATTAATTCTTTAATTTAATTAATTTTATCTGTAAATTTATCTGTAACAAAACAAAAAAATATTAATTAACTTTATTAGTAATACTGACTGTTTTTGTGCCTTTGCCTTTAAAAAAATGTCGTCAAGTAATTATGAATTTATTAATTCGACACCGCCAGAAGTCTCAGAGGCAGCGAAAAAGGCTACTCTAAGCCTCTTGCCCGAAAAATCGACCGATACTTATATACTTACAAGCGTACCTACCCAATGATATTATTACCTATCAAAATTTCATCAACAACACAAAGAAAACAAGCAAAGATGCAAATTCATTTTCAAAAAGTGTGTTTTTAGCCTATTTCATTGAACTTTCTCAAAAATATAAGTCAAGCATTGTGGTGCTACTATTCAATGCAAAAAGCACTGTGAAAACAAGACATGGTATTGATATGATCTAGTAATACTCCAACTTGCTGGCATTTCTAAAAAGACGCTCAAGTGGCCATGTGAGTAAAAATTCAAAAGTATTTTCGGCTTTTTCTCGCAAATTATGTTATAAAACGTCGTATGATATAGGTACGTGCGCTTTGATAATTACAGCCTCTGCTTTCTTGTAGCCCTCGCGTGCGGCTCCAATAGCACCTCGGCTGTAATTTTCAACTTACCGCACTTATATCATAAATTCATAATGTACTATTGTGTCTTACTTATAATAAAACTAATGCTTAAAAGGTACAAATCAGCATGCACTCGTGTACCATATTATCGGTGTCCTTATACGTCACGCGATTAGTGCTGCATTGCGTTCGCGAAATAATAATTTTTAGTCTATATAATGGGAAGTGGAGAAGATGATGACTCTAGCGATGAGGAGAGTTTACCTATCAATCAACAACAACAAGTTGAGAAATCGTTGGAGCCAAGTAATTTGCGAAATGATATAACAAGAGAAAGTGAGAAGAGATTACCTGAGAAAAGAAAAGAAAGAGAAGATGAGAATACTGAGGATGATGACTTTATTACTGTTGATAGAAGAAAACCCAAACGTTTAATTCGAGACAATATATCAATAAGGGTAGATGTGGAAAAAAATGTGAACTTCGTTGATAAACATGAAGTATGTTAAAAGTATGCCCAAGCAAATGGAATTTGCAAAATTAATAAGATCTGAGAATATCAAAAACGTTATAAGAATTAAATTCAAAAGTTTTAACAAGGTGGTCTACCTACTTGTTCAATTTCAAGAAAAGGAAGATGTTAAACTATTAAATTGTATAAAATTGAAGGAAATGGGAAGGAGATGCCAATTGATTAATGAGTTGTCAATATCTTATGGTGCCGTAAAAGGGGTTGATCTTGATATAAACGAGGAGGAGCTAATGGACATTTTTGAATCTAGCACTGAAATAGCGTCTATAAAAAGATTAAAACGAATTGATTCGGAGGGTAAATGGATTGACAGTGAGTCAGTGAGAGTTGGTTTTAAAAGTAAAAATTTACCGCTTCATATCTATGCGTATGAGTGCCGGTTTAAGGTTGAATCTTATGTGTTCCCTGTGACTCAATGCTCGGGATGCTGGCAATTTGGACATGTAATAAAATGTTGTCCTACGAAGAAGAAACTGTGCCCAAAAGGCGGGGGTGAGCATGTGAATTGTGATCTTAATAATTTCGTATACCTTAATTGTAAGGGTGATCACCTTGTCATCGATAAAACTTGCCCTATTTTTTGAAAGAAAAAGAGATTAGAAATGTTATGAGTAGTGAGCAGTTAACATATCGAATGGCACTTCAAAAAGTTATTGAAAAACGACAAAAGAATCAGTACACATCAAATGATAACTCTAATAACCTTATAAAACGTACAAACATAGACATCCGAGCTGAAAACTACGTTAGTATTGTCTCAGGAAGCACAACACGATCAATACAAAATCAAGAAGAATTAGTCGAACAGTCAGCTCAGGAAGAAGAGGAAGAAATGGAAGTATCACAACAAGAGCAACAACATAGCACAGAAAGTACAACACATACAGTTCAGAAAAAGGAGGTGGAAAAAGAAAAACAAAAATTATGAAAAGTCGGAATTCTCTAAAACAACCGATCGGAAAAGAAATAAGAAAAAGTCTGAATGAAGAACACAGGGAAAGAAACGAAGAATCACGATATAAGTTTGAACTTAAAAAGTTTATTAATAAGTTTAAAAATATTTACAAGTCATAAGGTACCTACTACCTATTGAGGATAAAGTATAGGTATTGGTAATTAAAACTATTTATGAAGAAATTAAGGAGATGTTACTAGGTAGGTTCTTAGGTGGAGGGATTTTTGGAAAATTAATAAAAATATTATAGATGGATAGTACAAGCAAAAGTATAAAAATTAACTTATTTCAATGGAACTCTCAAAGTCTCCGTCCTAAACTCATTTCCTTTTCTGAGCTCCTAAATCAGGAAAATGTCCACATAGCAATTCTGAGTGAAACATGGTTAGATGGTGAAACTGATATTCATATTAGCGGCTACAACATTTTATAGATCGGATAGATATGATGCGTATGGCGGCGCGGCGTGTCAATTTTAGTGCATAAATCCATACGATGTCACTTTGTTCGGTTCGGGTTCGAAATAGTGGAATAGAAATTATTTGCGTTAAATGTATAAATTGTAAAGATATAGAAAATGTTGTAGCTATTTATTGCCCATCTTCTGTTCAAACGCAGTTTTCAGACTGGGAACAGATATTTTCTTTGTTCTCAAAAAATACTTTGATAGCAGGCGATTTCAACGGTCATCACACTAACTGGTCCGTTAAAACGGATACGACGAGAGGTACGCAAATATTGGACGCGGCGCTTGAAAATTCATTTGTTTCTCTAAATAATTGTGCTGCTACACGGGTTAAATTAGTAAGCGGAAATTTGCAAGAAACTTCACCGGATATTTCATTCGCATCTTTGGACATTGCGATTAAATTTGATTGGCAAGTATTTAACGAGAATTTGGGTAGCGATCACATGATTATTAAAATGTCAATCAGTTTATCAGACGATTTTATTGTTAAAAAAAAGAAACTATTCCAAAGCTAATTGGAAGGAATACCAGCACCCTAATTGCGTAACACATTATCAATCGGAGTTGGTTTCATTTTGACAGTTCAACAACATTCATTTCGTTATTTACGTTGTCGAACAGATACATTTTTTGAACATAGGTATATAAAGCAATGGATTAGCAATTTGTTTCAAAATGATTCAAACTCCAATTGATAATGTGTTACGCAATCAGGGTGCAGAATTACCTTAAACAAAATTTTAATACCCCAAGCAACAATGTTCAAGAAATGTACGATTATTTATTAGGTACTTCAAATTAATAATACTGCAGATAAACATATTCCGTTTATTAAAAGTAGTTGTCAACCCTGTAGTAATTTTAAACCAAGAAAATACTGGAATCCGGAATTATCTAAAATAGTAGCACAGCGTAGATTATGTTTATCCAATTTTCGACGTAACCCCTGACAATTTGACCAAACTAGAAGAAAAAACTAGAGAATCTCAAATATTGATTCAAAAAGCAAAATCCGTAGGCTGGCGCCCCTATAAGATGGTGCGGGAGAAACTCCGCCCATGGGCGCCCCCGCTGACGCAGAGTCTCCGGCCCCAGCTCGTGGAGGACGTGGTGAGCGCTCTGTTCCCTTCGCGAGGGGAACATACTCCCCCGCCTATGGCTCCGCTTCATGCGGTGCCCGTTGCGGACCACAACACCGACGACGGCGACGATGCTCCGGAAGTGACCGAGGTAGAGTTGAGAGCGGCGGTACGTAGGCTGAGTACCAAAAATACCGCCCCAGGACCCGACGGCTTACCTGGAAGAGCCTGGGTTCTGGCCTTTGGGGCTCTCGGGCCTCGACTAGGGGGGCTCCTAAGCGCATGCTTGGAGAGGGGCCAGTTCCCACTTCGTTGGAAGACGGGGAAACTGGTCCTCATTAAGAAGCCGGGGCACCCTGCGGACTCTCCGTCCGCTTACCGACCCATCGTGCTGCTCGACGAGGTGGGGAAGCTCTTTGAAAGAGTTATTGCAGACCGCCTCGTCGGGTGGCTGGTGCAGAAGGGGCCGGATTTGGCGGAGAGCCAGTTTGGTTTCCGCAAGGGGCGCTCAACGGTGGACGCCATCATGCGCGTGCGAGCCCTCACGACGGGGGATGCGGTGGCCCGGGGTGGGGTCGTCTTGGCGGTGTCCCTAGACATCGCCAACGCCTTCAATACCCTGCCCTGGAGTTGCATCAGGGAGGCACTCCGGTATCACCGGATACCGACCTACCTCTGTCGAGTGGTCGAGGCCTATCTGACGGACAGGGCCGTCATCTACCCCGGTCATCAAGGAGAGTGGAACCGGCGAGAGATGTCGTGCGGTGTCCCACAGGGATCGGTCCTGGGGCCGCATTTGTGGGACATCGGGTACGACTGGGTGCTGCGCGCCGACCTCCCTAGCGGCGTCAGCGTGGTATGTTACGCTGACGACACGCTGGTCCTGGCGCAGGGGAGGTCGCACCAGGCGGCGGCTGATTTAGCGACACGCGGGGTTGCGATAGTCGTGGAGAGGATCCGGCAGTTGGGACTCGAGGTGGCCCTGCACAAGTCCGAGGCCATGTGTTTTTATGGTCCTCGGAATGCGCCACCGTCGGGTTCCCAAATAACGGTAGGAGGGGTTCACATCGGAGTCGGGTCGACGATGAAGTACCTGGGACTCGTCCTCGACAGCCGGTGGAACTTCGTGGAGCATTTCCGACGTTTGGCTCCCAGACTGGAGCGGGCTGGGGCTGCTTTGAGGCGGCTCCTGCCCAATCTGGGGGGTCCAAACGCCTCCTGCCGGAGGCTCTACGCGGGGGTCGTGCGGTCCATGGCCCTTTACGGAGCACCGGTGTGGGCGCGTTCCCTAAGGCTGGGGCCAGCCGGCAGGTTGAACGCGTCCCAGAGGGTCATGGCCATCCGGCTAGTCCGGGGATACCGCACGGTCTCCCGGGAGGCGGCGAGCCTCCTAGCCGGATTGCCGCCGTGGGATCTGGAGGCAAAGGTCCTCGCGCACGTGTGGGAGTGGCGCGAGGAGGCGAAGCGCCGGGGCGTAACTCCGCTGCCGCGAGAAATCACGGTACAGCGGACAGAGCTCCGGCGGGATCTCATGGCGGCATGGAGAGCGCGACTGTCGCAACCCAGCGCTGGGCACGCCACAATTGCGGCGATAAGTCCCCTCTTTGAGGAGTGGTTAGAGAGGCGCCACGGCGTCCTCACCTTCCGCCTGACGCAGGTCCTCACCGGACACGGTTGTTTCGGGAGGTTCCTGTTTCGCATAAGGCGGGAGGAAACGCCCGGGTGTTTCCATTGTGTGGATCGCCCGGAGGACACGGTGGAGCATACAATGGAGGTCTGCCCGGCTTGGGCAGAGCACCGCCGTGTTCTCACGGAAGCGATCGGCGGCGGCGATCTCTCGCGTCCGAGCCTGGTCCAGGCCATGGTGCGGAGCGAGAGTGCATGGGAGGCCGTCACCTCCTTCTGCGAAGCAGTGATGCTCGCGAAGGAGGAGGCGGAACGCGTGAGGGAGAGGCAGCCTCACGCCCTCAGTCGCCGCAGGAGACGCCCTGGGCGGCGGGAATCGCGGGGCGATTTCCGGCCACCGTAGGCGCGGGCCTGCGGACGGTGAGCAGCGGGTAGCTCGCCGTCCGGTAAGGACCAGGCCCGAGTCGACGGCGCGTTGTGTTCCACGCGCGCCTCAAAGAGATGTCAGCAAGTGACGGGGTCCAATAGGGCCGACGCCGCTGGGGTCGCGGGTTGTCTGAAGGGGTTACCGCGGCCCTGGCATAGGCAACTGAAGGAACACGGGTGGGTTTTAGTCAGTAAAAGTCTGACACGCCCTTCCGCTCCACCCAGAGCGGGAGAAGTTATTTGATGATTTCCCACCCTCAAAAAAAAAAAAAAAAAAAAAAAAAAAGGCTGGCATCAACGAATTAAGAATGATTCGTTGGCTGGCATAGATTATGTGATTCCATCGATGAAGTAACGTCGGTGTCGGAAATGTGGAGACGTATGCGTTGGATAAAGGGCTATAAACAACTTAGGACTTACCCCCCCCATTGAGAAATAAAAAGAATTACTGTACGCATTAAGAGGAAATGTGGGTGCTCTTTTCTCCATACAAAAAGATACAAACGCTCTCGCCTGTTTTCTTTCTGGTTAATGACAATAAAGCAATGATTTTTTACAGAAATATAAATATCAGTTACTTGTATGCCCCTATGTTTTCCGTTTTGATGATATATTATTTTTATAAGAACTAGAACCCTCAAAAAATGCTCAAAATTGCCTATTCAGACCGCTGTCAACAGACGCCTAGTGTACCAATTTGACAACTATTAACGAAAAAAGAAAAACATAGGGGCATAGTTTATATCCTTCTTATTCAGTTTATGAAATATCTTTTAAATTGGTCCAATATTGGAGGAGGAAATAGGCGAGAGCCAAACCTCGAAATGTGACTTTTTACATAGGCTATTTAGTCGGATCTGCAGTTGTCCTTATCGCACGAATTCGAAGGCGGAGCGCTCGCAGAGCGACAGCAATACCTTCTTAAAATACCTAATTTTCAAAAGTCTGACCATTTCCTCTTAACACCTGATTATGTTCCAAACCAAGCACCTGTGTTTGTTTATAACAATGAAGTCTTAGAACGCGAATTCAATATTCAGGAACTTGAAAACTGTCTAAAAAAAAGAATTCGGCCCCGGGCGAGGATGCGATGGTGTATCACATTCTATGATCCTTAATCTAAGTACCCGTCTTTATTAAATTGTATCTGCTTGATATATACAACAATATTTTCAAATTTTGTATTGTACCGCAACACTGGCGTCATAATATCCAAATAATTCCAATACCTAAAACTATTAGTATTCTAGATAAGCTTAAAATTGGATCAAAATTTTGTTATTATTTATGGGCGTTTTTTGAATCTGATAATGGTGATGAGTTACCAGGTAGGTGGACTAATAAAGGGCTGGCTCAAGGAGATCCATTGTCCCCATTACTTTTTAATTTAATAAGTTATTAAATTAAAAATAATAACACACGAACTGTGTCATCTTCCGCTAGATGTAGTTGTTTCTCAATATGCAGACGATTTTGTTCTCTATGTCAAACACAACGATATTAAAGTATGTGAAGTGTACCTATGTACAAAATGCGTTAAATTGTATTGTAGGGGCTTTGGATAAACTTGGTTTGGAATTATCTTCAAGTAAATCTACTTTTTGTGTGTACAGCAGGGGCAGGCTTAGAATACTTCCTACACTAAAAGTAAATGAGCAAACCTTGGTTTTCTCAGAATGCATTAAATACCTAGGTACCTATGTGGCTAGATAGAGGTCTACGTTGGGGCAAACATATACATGAAATAGTTAGTAAATGTTTAAAATTTCTAAATCTATTAAAAGTTCTAACGGGTAGCTCATGGGGAATACACACAAAGCATATCCGTAGGTTATACTCGTACATTTCGCTGATTCGAGGTGTTTTATCTATGATTGTAGTGCAAAATGTCATGTTTCCAAGCTAGATAAGTTACACTTTACAGAATCAAGCCCTGAGAATTGTAGGTGGATATATGAGTAGTTCTTCAAAAAGTATTCTCCGCGTAGCTTTCGTGGCAATTTTTTTTTAACAGTAAGTAATCTTCAAATAAATGGACACACATTTAAGACGCTGTAAAAATAATACGTGTCATTTTTATTATATGTAAATCGGTGCATAAACTAGGTACAGAGATAAGTATTCTATTTTGAAATTTCGGTTCCCACGAAAGTTACGAAAGACGCCACAAAAGTTACAAACGTATTTTCTATAAGCAAAATATACCTAGTTTAAAATCCTTATTTTTTCTTAAAATTTCATGTGGATTGAAGTTTATAAAATGAAATACCTACCTACTTATTATTTATGAATCAACTTGTATTAACTTGAGATCAACATAGTGTTTTGAAATCAGCTTATTAATACTTATTAGTAACTTAGGTTGCTAATTTAGCTTTGGTCCCAGTAATTAAACTGTAAAATTTACATCATCATCATCATCATTTCAGCCGAATGAGTCCACTGCTGGATATAGGCCTCCCCTAAGCACCGCCATTTCGACCGGTTCTGTGCTTCCCAATCCAGCGCATTCCTGTGGCCTTTACAAGGTCATCGGTCCACCTTGTGGGAGGCCTTCCAACGTTACGTCTTCTAGTACGCAACCGCCACTTCAAAACCTTTTGGCCATATCGCCATCTGTTCTTCGAGCAATGTGCCCTGCCTACTGCCACTTAAGTTAAGCAATTCTTCGGGCTATGTCGGTTACCTTCGTTCAACTGCGGCTCTCTTTATTTCTGATTTGATCAACTAGGAAAACTCCTAGCATAGCCCTCTCCATTGCCCTTTGGGTGACTTTTAGCCTTCTCATAAGTCCCATTGTGAGCGACTACGTTTCAGTGCCGTAGGTTATTACTGGTAACACGTAGGTACCGGTCGAAGACTTTCGTCTTGAGATACTACAGTATGTGAGATGAGAAGATATTGCGAAGCTTCCTGAATGCTACCCAGCCGAGTCAGATTCTTGCAAAATGCAAATTGTAAAAAACAGAGTTTTTTGCAATTTGCAGGTCCGTGTCAGGTTGTATGATACCAATACCAATATGATATACTTACATAACATCAAAGTATGATACGCGGCAATAAAACATATGTAGGTATTTATATAATTTTAACCATAAAAATATCATCAGTACCTACATGCAGAGTAGGGCAAAAACTAATTGTAAAACAACTAACAACTAACAATTAAATTGCCAAATTTAGTTGCAACTAACAACTAAAATAATTAATTGTAATTGTAACGTGTCGCAATTAACAATTAATTAATTGTGCTTGTAAAACTTAGCGATTACAATTAAATTAATTGTGCTTGTTAAAATTTGCAATTACAATTGATTAATTGTTAATTGTTTGATACACGTTTACAATTACAGTTAACAATTAATAAATGTAACTGAAAAATATAATTAAAAAAATGCAAGAGCATTCTCCATAATATTCTCAAAGATATGTAAAGCCTGGATTTAAGCCAGAACATTACGTAAAAGTGTAGCACAGGTACCTAACTAGAATAATTCAGGATTGGACGGTTCAAGGAAACAAGGATAACCGCAGTTTTAAATAGAAAGAAAATAATTTTAATAAATCAACCTTTATTTAAATCAGTTTTCACAATGCTTAATTGTTCATGATTGTTCAGAGAGATTGTTCTTATTTATGTGTTTTTGAATAATTAAGATTGCACTTCAACACAACCCTCTTTTCAAACATTTGGTCTGATATTTTATGACTTCTTGGCAAATTTGTCATTGTAGCAAAAGAGAAAAGTCTCTCCACTGCTGCGGAAGCTGGTAAAGGTGTGTTATATTTTATAAAAACTCTTTTTATTTCAGGGTATCTGTTCAGCAGATTTAGTTCTTCACTTTCTTCAGCAAAGAAGTGTAACATCAATAATTCAGCCTTTGTTTTTGGGGTGGTCGTATTAGTACACGCTGTAGGTGCTGAATAATTTCTATTATCTAAATCTGAATCAGAATCAGAATCGAATTCAAAAAAAATGTTTTCTTTATTTCTTTTTTTTGGTATATTTTGTTGGGGTTCTTCATTGAGTTCTTTTGAAATAACGGTTTTAAAAAGATTCTGTACTTTAGTTCGGTCTTGACTGGTTAAGCAAGATAGCCACTTATTCTTAAAACGAGGATAAGAAAGAGCAGCTATTGCTGCATGTTCTGCCTCAGCAGTGTTAAGATCAAAATACTGTTTAAATCTTGTTTCAATGCTTATTCTGTAACTCTCAATCAAAGGTGCACAGTAAACTAAATCGCCTCTTCTTTCAACTTTTTGTATTTTTCTTCTTAATGCTAAAAGACATGGCAGTACAATACCAAAATAGTTGTTGTTTTCACCTTGCATGATATCCAATGCTTCTGCTACTGGTGCAGCACAGATCAAATATTCTTTTAAGTAATCAAATTCGAAATCTTTTATAGGATTTGTAATATTTAAAGATCTATGCAACTGCAAATTCTTTTCTTGGATCGACAAAATTTGTTTAAGTGCGTCATACAGGCTGTTCCATCTGGTTTCACGCGGTCTACTCAATGTGTGTTTTAATATGTCTTGTATAATTTCAGCTGTTTTTGGGCGGCCGGCTGCATTCCATAGAGAGTTGCATTTTTTTATTGTATTAGCATGTATATCACATAATGGAGTCCCTTTGTTAGTCAAAATTTTATTGGCATCAACAGTAGCACATAAGCTTAAAGTATGCGCACAGCATCTTAGATGGGCAGGCAAAAGAAAATCTTCTGAGGTCCCTTCGTCCAGACTTGAATCGGATTCTACATCTGTATCTTCAGACACAGGATCTTCCGGCTCATTACTTTCACTAGTACTGATGTTAGTAAGTTGCACGCCAAAGGTGCGAAAAGCTTTAACAAAATTACTACCGTTGTCAGTAACTGATGCAACTAGTTTCGCACCGGTCAAACCAAATTCTGTGTAAATTTGTTTAATTAAATCAGTAATGCGGTCGTAACTATGAGTTCCTTTGAACCGCTGACATGCTAATGCTACTGAATGCCGTTTCAAATCTTTTGTTATCCAATGTGCTGTCATACCTAAAAAGCTTCTCTTCTTTCCAGACCAGATATCTGTTGTTGTACACACGAAATCAACATCCATCAATTCCGATTTGATAGTAGACATTTGTTTTTCGTAGTAAATTTTTATATGGCGACTCAAACTACGACGACTTATAAGTTTTAAACCCTTTTCAGATATCTGCAAATTGGTGAATATTTTCAAAAAGTATGGGTTTTCTACAGATCTCAATGGGATCATAGAGTGAATAAAGTACTCAATAATATTTTGTACAAAATCCTCTTGAGTATATGACTTGACTTCTCCACCTTTCTTCGATTTTTTGCTAGGAACTAATGTGTTCATTTTATCTTCTTTTTTTCTTTTTAAATATGCTTTATATTCATTTACGCAATCTTGTCCATGTTTCCGTTTGAGGTGACTCAGAAAATTAGATGTACAATTATCAAATCCCCTGACTTTAGTAGTACCAGGCAAGCATTTAGTACACAGAGCTGTGATTTTATGCGCTGTAGACTCCTCTGGTATATATTTAAAAAACGTACCGTCAAGTAGTCCAAGACGCGGTAGTGAAATCGTCGATGTACTTGAGCCCTGAGACTGCAACTCTTGATTCAATGAATCATTATTGTCCGTGTCCGAAATATTAATTGACGTTGACGACATGTTACTATAATCATCTTCATCCATAACTAATAAGTTTTTAAGAAGTTGTAGAAATATCCGTAAAATAGGTAGGTATATGAATTGTTCAAATCACTCTTAGTATGTACATTCAAAATCAAAACGCACTGAATGACGTGATTCGAGCTGTGAATCGCTCTGCGTGAGTGCGCGTCACAATCAAGTTGCGACACGTACAGCGGTCAGCGGTAGACTAAAAAATATTGAGGAGCGAGTGAGGCGCACGCGCACAAGTCGAAGGGGGGATGCGGGGCGTGCAGTGTGCACGCTATGGACTCCTGCCATATTTACATTTATCAAATATGTAGTTAAATTAAATATTAATTGTTTAAAACAATTAATTTAAATGCAAATAAAATTTTAATTGCAGTTGAATTAATTGTAAACCACAATTAACAGATTTAATTGCAATTGATTTTAATTGCATTTCACAATTAAAAAATAATTGAATTAATTTAATTGCAATTAATTTAGTTGAAATAAAAATTGTAATTGTTTGCTTCTACAATTAAAAAATTAATTCAATTGTGCCCAACACTGCCTACATGTCTCTAAGTTAGATTTCGTTTGTTTGAGGAATCTGCACGAAATCTAACATAAAGAGATGTATTGATGATTTTTATGGTTAAAATTATATAATACATATGTTTTATTGCCACGTATCATACTTTTATCAAGATACAACCTGACATGGACCTACAAATTGCAAAAACCCCAAAAAAAATTGAATTTCGCAGGCTACACAGCGCAATCACCTTAAGCTAGATACCTACGCACGTCATCATTTCTGTCGTTAAGTTTTACCTTGCAAGTGTTTCCTTCTACAACTTATCACAGCAATAGTAACAATACTTAATAAGACATTGGCTGTCGCGGGCCACATTGATGACAATAGTCTTAAGCTGTCGCGGGCCGGATTGATGGCACTGGCGGGCCGGATTTGGCCCGCGGGTCGTAGTTTGGAGACCCCTGACCTATAGGAATAGCAACAAAGACGAAAGAAAATTTTGCCAGATTGAAGCAGAGACGCTTGGCTCGCTACCTCGCTCATTCAATAAAAACAATAGATAATTGAACAGAATTTATTTTTAACAATTATAAATATTTTATACATTATACTTAAACTGTACCTGGAGCAAACAGTTTAACACCTCTATCAAATAATTTGAAAAGATATCGAGATGGTTTAATGTCCATGATGTACATGTGATCATTGTCATATTTTAGACCTGGATACTTAATTGTCAGATGTCCTGATACATCTGTACTCCAACCTGAAGGTAGATTCTCCACTTCCAACACTGTGTGAGCTTTATGTGTTAGTAGATTTGACATTACACATGAAACATCATCCTCAATTGCTTCATTGCAGTGAAAAAGAATGAATGCATTATTGTAACAAGTAACAAATGGAATCAACTCTTGACATAACATATTTACTTCTCTGAGTGTGTAATTTAAATCAAATAAGTGTGAAATGCCATCCAATATAACGTTAACCGCATCATGCTTCTGCCTCATTGACAATACTTTTTCTTTCACTATAGGAAACAGTTGTGGTAAGTTATTGTCAGAAAGTAAACTACTTATACAATACTCTCCTATGTTAAAATAGTCTACAAGTCCTGTATCCACATATCTTTGCAAGTTGTAATTCATCTTGAGACCCACATTCTGGTAGTGTTGTAAGGAATTGTGGGTTGACAATATGATAACAGCAGTCTTATTCTTGATGCAATAATTTAAAACACAATTTGTGATAAATGAACTGTCACATCTACTGATTTCTTTTACAACAACTACTCTACTAGATAAAGCTTTATCTAGCTGTAGCAATGTTACTATATCTGATGACATTCTGGAACAAAAATTAATGACTATACACCAACTTCCAAAATTCCAGTATTATGAAACAAGTGATGGATAATAAAAAGAAGTTTAACAAGTGATTACAACTTCAGTTTCACTATAACTCTCTGTAGCGGACGATAAGCGTAACGCAGTCATTACTGAGTGTTTTAAAACACTGGCCGCGTGTTCATGAAAGGCAAGCTCCGCGCGACCTTAAACAGTAGGTGCTCGTTAGTTAGCCGTTAACATTTCCCAGCTGGATTTTGACCTAAACGTTCACAGTAGATATTTATGTAATAGGTGTTCCAAGTGACTATTTTATTTTTAAAGCACAGTGCAGCCGTACATTAAGTACCTAAACGTTTTATTTACTTTCAGGAAGTGAGTAGTGAGAACTGAGAAAAACGAAAAGTAAGTACCTACCTTTATTTATGCATGTAAATATTTTAACTAGTCAAGGAATTATGGAATACAGGGAAATGTGCCAATATAATTATAGTACACCAACCAAACAGTTAACAACCTTGAAAATAATAAATGATGACCGCTTTGAAGGTTAGCAACAATGTTAGCAAAACGTTGATAGATAGATTTAGAGGTTATTTCGTTACGTCAAAATACTCTTTTTAATGTTTGTAAGCCCAAGTATGCACGGGCGATTATTTTATCGCGCACTAGTGGCTTACTATGAGCTCTACAGCAAGCAAGACAGAAGTTGAACTGCCCTCATACCCTGCTTCTTATATGGAAGTTTCTATTCTCGAAGCCCTGTTTTGTAGTTCCTTGGTGCGACTCAGTCTGTCTGTCTGTCACAGCTGGATATCTCAAGAACTACTAATGATAGCAACTTGAAACTTGGAACAGTTTTAGATAACGTTTATTATTTTGCAAATAAGAAAGAATCTACGGTGATAGTAGTTAACGCAAAGCAAAGTTTACAGGAAAAAGAAATCGGAACAGAAACCTCGGTGCATAGACTACCTATATATAAATGCCTCGATGCGCGACTCGCTCTTGACTGGTTTTTTTTTGTAGAGACGAGAATAAGGGCCTGTTTCACCAGTTCATCAGTTCCCATTACTAACTTACTTGGCAGATAATTTCATACAAATTCTGTTCCATTTTTTAATTTATTCGGTGAGTAGTGGCTATTCGGAAATCGTGAAATAGGCCCATATGGTGTTTTTTTAATAGCAGCACAAAGCTTCCTCCTCTAACGAAGCAACATATTCATCTGTATTACAATGAGTAAGTATATACTTAATTAAGATGAGATTAATAAACGTGCATCCTTCATAATGTACCTATTAATATTTAATTTAATGTCGTGATAACTTTCTGGAGGTGGAAGGTCCATCTTGGTATCATCAGTTTCATGCTGCTGAGGTATCCCAAAGTTCAAATTCCGATCGAATGATTCGATTCTGTAACAGATTTAATTTCTAGGTTATATTCGTAGCTCATGAAACATCGAATACCTTTGTTATAAAACTACTGTGTAAGTACGTAAATTGAAGTAATTACTACGTTAATTTAAGAACGACATGTTACTATTTATAAAATTGGGTTATTTGCTTATATTATTAACTAGAAAATAGGCTGTAAACACCTGCTAACCAGATCCGCTTTTCGGCCTCCTAATGAACCTCCTCTGTTCCTCAGTTCAGTTTTTAACTGGGCTACAGTCCACGTTGAATACATCTTTCGTTAAAATGACAAAAAAACACGCTTAGTTCCAATTATAATTATTTTGGAAACCCGAAAAACATTGAGAGCTAACAATGAAAGTGCGATGTTATGAGCCGAGCTATGGTAGCGCCACCTGTTCATAGCTTTGCGATTTCTTCCCAATTTATTTGGAATTAGTTATTGGACGTCATTGGGCAACAGACGATAGCGTAGGTACTCCAATATTAGGTACCTACTTACTAACATAAAATAGTTTCGGCAAATGGGTGGAGTTTATTAGAAGTAGGTAAATAAAGTAAGTAAGCATTAAACTAATTTTTATAATTATTTAGGATATTTCCTTAAAAAATTTTACAGCGTTAATAATTGGCCTTTTAAATAATTAACTACTTATTCAAGTTAATTATTCAAGGGATGCATCTAAAATTTTCTTAGCTTCTTTTGTGGTCTCCTGCCCACACAAATGGCTACCTACCGCTAATAATTTTGCGGAACCCATTGTTCGTCCGCACTGCACGAAGAATCAATTAGAAGTGTTTTTTTAACGCTCGTTCGTACACTGTTGAAGGCGGGAAAAATCGCGATAGGCGTTTTTATTCCGCCGCGATTTTATTACGCTCGTGGGAACGGGGGCTTAGAGGCTTATTAGAAACCCACAGACTAATAGAAACCTAACTGTCAGTCAGCCAGTCTATGTCTAGGGTGCGTTCCGAGTTGCACTGTAATCGATTTGAGCGCGCTTAAAAGCGTTCCGAGTTAGCGTGAGCGCGATAACGATGTCCCGTGAATCGTCATAGATGACGTCATGACATTCGCCATCTTGCGATAACGCCGACCAGTTGACAGCTCTCAGCTATCTCGGAACGCAAAATATTGATGTGAGCGCTTTGAGCCATTATGGTATTATTTGGAATGCGTCCCTAGTGTCATGTCAATCAAATTGTCAGACTGTCACTGTCAGGTCAGTCAGTGCCACACAGACAGATGTCAGTTCCGTCCGTGCCGTCGTGCCAGCCAGACGCTTGTTGGTCTGTGCGTGCGTGCATTTCTAAGGAAAAGTACGTGTGTGTAGCTGAAACTATACAGAATCATTATAATGTGAAAACTAAATTACAAAAACTAGTTCAAAGTACATAAAAAACAAGTTATACTTGACGATAAGGGTTGAATTTGAGTAAAGTATTTGTTTAGAACAAATAATTACGAAACATTTTGTAGTTTGTCTCAATAAAACCTATTCCTAAAAATTATAATAAGTAAATAAACGTTTTTTTGTGCCCATAGGTCATTCCCAATCTCAGTTCCCAATCTATTACTTACTATATACTCTATGGGTCATTACTTGGAATGTTCTGTGGCGCACAATAAACCAAAACAAACAACCCATTTCCTTATTAATTGTGTCAGCGTCTTTCGACCCTCCCGTTATTACTAGTATATGACTAGTATACTCTTTGCTCCTAGTGTTCTGTGCTTTCGACGTCAGCATGAACAAAACTAAAAAAATATTAAAAAATTAACTAAGTACATCTTGGAAAAAAAGAAGTTAAAATTATGTATTTTTTAAAATAATAATAGAAAAAAATTCTGAAAAAAATTACATAGGCCTTGGTTTTCAGATTACACAATGAATATAAACAATAAGATATTACCAAAAGAAGTAAGAGTATCAAAATGGTATTTTGGAGGATTGGCATCAGCGGGGGCTGCATGTATCACCCACCCATTGGATTTGCTGAAAGTTCAGATGCAAACCCAGAAGGGAAAGAACATCTCTATGGTGCAACTTGTTGGAATAGTGGTCAAAAATGAAGGTAAATGACATGATTTTTAGGAACAATTTCAACTCCGCCCCTAAGAAACCCACTGATCACAATTTCTTAAAGGCTTAGACTTCTAAGAGCCTTTAGTAAATTACAGCCAAAATATTTTGAAACTGCACCTGTAGGCGAGATTTGAAAATGGATAAAATTTAAGTGATTTATTTTAAAATTAAGATAATGTTGGGTCAGAGGGTGATCTTACTTTAAAATAACCTCGGCCAGTGCACTGAAACATTATTAATACGCCTTTTCAATAGAAATTATAAAACTAAAACTACTTACTTATAGAGAAAAAAATGAGGGATTAATCCTGATTTTATTGATTTAAGTACTCCTAATGAAAAGATAGATTGGTGCTGGCTGTCATTATTGATAGAATGAAGATGGTGCTAAAATGTATTATTTTTAGGTATCATGGGTCTTTACAATGGTATCTCGGCTTCATTGCTGAGACAGCTCACATACTCAACAGCAAGATTTGGAATATATGAGATGGCTAAACAACAACTTACTCCTAAAGATGTGAGCATTTGCTTTTAATATTAAAGTCTAATCATTAAAAAAAACTGGTCAAGTGTGTGTTGGACTTTGTGCATTTAGGGTTCCGTTGTTGTTAGTAAAATGTACTTGTTAGTAAAATATATTTTTTTTTTTATAATAACCATAATTGTGCCACTGCTGGCCAAAGGCCTCCCTACTCTCTTTCCACCTCTCTCTGTCCAGAGCTTCCAAGGACCATATATGTGTAAAATATATGTAATAAATTATTACATATATTTTACACATATATGGTAAACTGAGCAATTCGCTTTGGTGATGTTTATTATTACTGATAATAATCATCACCAAAGCGAATTGCTCAGTTTGTTAGGGTGATCTGGCTAAGCGTGAACAAGATCTTTATTAATAAAAGACTTGCATTTTAAAAACTACTTATAGGAAAGCAAACATTATAATACAGTTGAAGCAAGATGCAAGAATATGCATCAATGTGAAAAATTTAAACTGGCTTACCCGCCAAGGTTTCATTCATTAGATTTCGTTTGTTTGACGATTCTGCACTAAATCTAACTTAGATGTATTGATGATTTTTATGGTTAAAATTATATAAGTACATAAATAATTATGTTATTTTGCCGCGTATCATACTTTGATCAAGATACAACCTGACTGACCTGCAAATTGCTAAAAACTCAAAAAAAAATTGAATTTCGCTGGCTACACAACGCAA
This sequence comes from Cosmia trapezina, assembly GCA_905163495.3. Lineage (NCBI taxonomy): Eukaryota > Metazoa > Arthropoda > Insecta > Lepidoptera > Noctuidae > Cosmia > Cosmia trapezina. The sequence continues at coordinate 13,692,719 of LR991030.1, forward strand.
TCACCTTAACTGGTAGTTACTTTATTTCGACTTTTTACGTGTACACACGGCTACACATCAAGCTATACATTTCCAGTTTACAGTGACCTCTCATTGTAAAGAAATCCTATACAATGCGAGATCAGCTTATAGGTACTGGAAATGTATAGCTTGATCTGTAGCCGTGCGTACCTGGCTACTATGTGATGTGCAAAAATATTTCTTTCAGAATTAATAATATTGTTTATTAATTTTATTGTTTAGTAAAAATATTTAAAAAAAAAATCATCTGCTCCATATATTTTGACGAGTTATGCGAACTTAATGTAGGGGGCAGCTGATTTTTTTTTCGCGATTTTGGATTCGGTCCCATAGTAAAAGTTGTTCATAATGATGGTCTCATTAATACCCTTTTTTTTTTTTTTTTTTGAGTGTGGGAAATCATCAAATAACTTCTCCCGCTCTGGGTGGAGCGGAAGGGCGTGTCAGACTTTTACCGACTAAAACCCACCCGTGTTCCTTCAGTTGCCTATGCCAGGGCCGCGGTAACCCCTTCGGACAATCCGCGACCCCAGCGGCGTCGGCCCTATTGGACCCCGTCACTTGCTGACATCTCTTTGAGGCGCGCGTGGAACATAACGCGCCGTCGACTCGGGCCTGGTCCTTACCGGACGGCGAGCTACCCGCTGCTCACCGTCCGCAGGCCCGCGCCTACGGTGGCCGGAAATCGCCCCGCGATTCCCGCCGCCCAGGGCGTCTCCTGCGGCGACTGAGGGCGTGAGGCTGCCTCTCCCTCACGCGTTCCGCCTCCTCCTTCGCGAGCATCACTGCTTCGCAGAAGGAGGTGACGGCCTCCCATGCACTCTCGCTCCGCACCATGGCCTGGACCAGGCTCGGACGCGAGAGATCGCCGCCGCCGATCGCCTCCGTGAGAACACGGCGGTGCTCTGCCCAAGCCGGGCAGACCTCCACTGTATGCTCCACCGTGTCCTCCGGGCGATCCGCACAATGGTAACACCCGGGCGTTTCCTCCCGCCTTATGCGAAACAGGAACCTCCCGAAACAACCGTGTCCGGTGAGGACCTGCGTCAGGCGGAAGGTGAGGACGCCGTGGCGCCTCTCTAACCACTACTCAAAGAGGGGACTTATCGCCGCAATTGTGGCGTGCCCAGCGCTGGGTTGCGACAGTCGCGCTCTCCATGCCGCCATGAGATCCCGCCGGAGCTCTGTCCGCTGTACCGTGATTTCTCGCGGCAGCGGAGTTACGCCCCGGCGGCGGCGCTTCGCCTCCTCGCACCACTCCCACACGTGCGCGAGGACTCATTAATACCCTAGAGTTATGTATGGGAAATAACAAAAAACACTAGTTTAAGTCATATCTGTTAAACGTACATTGCTTGTCGAACTAAAGACCACGTACATTGCTTGTCGAACTGAAGACCTGTCGCACTAACGACCTGCCGAACAAACGACCTGTCGAACTAATGACATGTCGCACACATGTTTGTCGCACTAATGACATACACTCGAGAAAAAAAAAGAAAAAGTTAAAAAAGATAAAAAGCTAATTTAAGTATATGAAGTGTGTGTTTCTGTGTATACCAGAACTATGTAGATACACATAGCATTGTACATTTGTACGTGTGTGCGCCATAGTTTACGTCGGGGAAGTCCCTTGACACTTTTTGGTTGATTTTGTTGCATTAAAATAAGTAATTGATTTAAATCAACCATTTATTTCAAAAATCATTTCATTTAGTATTGATTTAAATCAACCATTTATTTAAAAAATCATTTCATTTAAATCACTTATTAAAATCAGGTGATTAAAATCATTTCAACTCTGCTTTTCTAAGTCAACGCAATCATAAAAAGATTCGGCCATATAATTTGTGACATATTTTGATAGTTTGCAAGTAAATTACAAGTTGATAAGAGCGAGAGGTATTAAATTAAACCACATATACTTTGTATCATTTTCAGCCTCTACATTAAAAATCAGTTAAATTAAGCAATAGTTTAGTCACAGGATTATTTTTTAGTTTTTTTCTTTGTTGAAACATGATGCTGGCTAAGTTACCTACGCATAGTTATCTAGGGTAATACCGTATAGGTACCTTAAAACGACAGAATTTTTGACGCGACGTTGCCCTTTTGTTATGCAGTTCCATGGAATTCTCTACAAAGGATGTTTACATTTTAATTCGATGACTAAGCTATTTTATTTGTTCGAAAAAAGTTTTTTCTTATTTTTTTCCTAATCTTTTTTTAATAGTTAACACTATGCACCTATAGTATAAGTATGTGGTTTAATTTAATGCCTCTCGCACATATCAACCTTGTATTATGGTACTTACCGTTGACCTAGAATCATGAAATTTGGCAAGAAGCAAGGTCTCACACCACAAGTAAGTAGGTACCTAAAGGAAAAAGTCCAAAAATAGTTATCGGATCGGATAAATTCATTTTGCGTGGTCCGACACACACTTAGCCGGTTTTTTTTTAACAAAAATTATGGTTGTAGTGCTAAATTGTATGTTTCTGAAGTAAAAATTGTGTCTTCTGTGTATTTTTTAGGGTCGCCCCATAGCATTTCATACGTCGGTATTTATAGCTGGACTTGGTGGATTTGCTGGAGGATTTGTAGGAAATCCTGCAGATTTAGTCAATGTACGAATGCAAAATGATGTCAAACTTCCACCTGAGCAAAGAAGGAAGTATGTAATAATTTTGTGTTGTGTAAACCTCTGAATATTCTGTAAACTTTGTGTCTGAAAAAACAATCCGACCTCCGTCCGTACCTACTAGGTTATAGTAAAAATGCTAAAGTTACTCTGTCTGTCAGTCTGTCTATCTTGACTGTTACCTTTTCACGCCTTAACCGCTCACCGGTTAGACCATATAGGACTTAGGATACTTTTTTTCCGGTAGTAAGTAAATACCTATGTTGCCATGGGACAATATCTGACCTCCAATTCTGAATAAAAAGTAGTTGGAAAAAGTTGAAAATCACTTCCCATTGTTTGTTGTATGCATGCTACTACACATAGGTACAACCAACTGGATAGATTTAAATGTTGTGTACCATGTCATGAAGTTTAACACACAATAAGTTAGCTATTATGCCATGGAAGATATAATTATTTATTATTGTTAGCTACTTATCTTGCTAGCCATTAATAGTGCAGTATGGGGTACAGTGGATCGCGGGTCACAGTGGATAGATCGTGATATCTTTGCATGTATGGCTCATACACAAATGCGCGTTCGCCACGTTGGCGTACTTACACCTCCCCCCGCGTCCAATCTAGTCGCCATCTTAGTTTCCTAACGGGACTCCCGTTACGAAACGTTGCGCGATCTCCCGTTACGGGAGGTCGCGCCACAGCGCATCGGTCAACAAGTAGTAGTCACAAAATATTTTTTTACATGTTTTTGTAAAACGTTTTGCCTTTCCCTGTGCTACAATTTTGCAAGTTTTGATAATTTGTCATGATCTATACCTAGTTAATGTGGAGGGATTTTATCATTCTAATTTATTTATTTAGCAAATAAAAAAAATTCCGGTAATATTTGTTTATGGCGTCTGCCAGTGGGATCGTTTTGAATTGGGGTTCAGTGGATCTCGATCCACTGTACCCCATACTTCTTTTATAGGAAAAATGCCACCAGAGAAACTCCTATTAGTAGGTAAGGTCTGCTGATCCTATTAGTAATGAACACACACTTTCCTATTACACCGAATTACTCAGTGCGAACATTTTTCACGTATGCCCAAGAGAAGGGCTTGGTATTTAAGGAAGGAGGCAACATGTTTTATGGTCTTACATTATAGATTTTGAGACTAACTTAATCCAAGTACAAATTAATGTGTAAATAAACGATATAATTGTAATAAAAATCTTTGAATGGATTGTAAATAGACATTATCCAGTGTGCCCCATACGATCCGTTGTAATTGTAACCCAATCATGGGACACAGTGGATACTTTTCAACAATAAAAAAAACTGGATTATTTCATATCGAAGTCTTTGTAAGGCTGTTTTTGTCATGTAGTTTCAAACATATACATATTTTCTAGAACTTTGTCAAAACACGGGCCAATTTGGGGTTTGAAAGGTGATGTTACAGCACTTACAAAAAAAATTAAAAAGGATCCACTGTTCCCCATGCTGCCCTACTATTTTTATAATCAAGAAACAGAACTGATATCACCGGTTTGAACTTCAATCCAATACTCGGAATAAGTTTAAATTCCTTTATTTCAGCTACAAAAATGCTATTCATGGTTTATGGCGAGTAGCAGCAACTGAAGGTGTAACACGACTTTGGGCGGGAGCCACTATGACTTGCAGCCGTGCAGCTCTCATGACTATAGGACAACTAGCCTTTTATGATCAGATCAAGATACTACTACTCAAGACTTCGTATTTCGACGAGAATGTCGGAACGCATGTCACATCGAGTTTATTAGCGGTAAGGTTATTGTAACCTAAACTTGTGTAAACTTCTCTACTTACTAGTTATAATTTGTTTCTATAGAAAGTTAAAATGTTTTATTTAATATTTCCAGGGAGGTGTAGCAACAACTATGACACAACCGGTGGACGTCCTTAAAACACGTCTGATGAACGCTAAGCCAGGCGAATTTAAAGGCATAATGCATCTCATCACCAGTACTGGCAGGGAAGGCCCCCTTGCATTCTTTAAAGGATACATTCCAGCATTTGTTAGGCTTGCGCCTCACACTATTTTAACATTCGTATTTCTAGAACAACTGAGAATGAGATTTGGTGCAATCAAACCACCAGAACTACCTCTCTAGGTTAAACCATTTAGAAGATTTAGCCCTAGGGCACAACATGTACTTTGTGCATAGTTTTGTAGAATGGTTTTAGACAATGTGTGCTGACTAGACTTTATTAGATGCATTTAGTGTTACAAGCTAAGGAATTCGACCATCTGATATAGTTTTAAAACAGAAATAAAGTAGTTGCTTGCATAGATTTTACAGACCCATGCATGATTGGTACTAGGCTTGGCTGGTCCATAGGACGAGGTCTATCATGTCATGAGTTGATGGATAACGACGTTGATGGAGTTTATGGTAACAAATACAAAAGAAGAACAACACTACATCTGAATAATAGGCTATTAATTAGCTAAATATCGTTTTTTTTTAATTCTTTGCACCCCATCAGCCGATTATGTTGCTGACAAAGATCAAATTCTGTAGGTAAACAAAACAAAGATGCATTGTTTTTTTTGGAATATTCATTTTATTAAACAGGATATTAATCCTCTCCATAATCTACATAAATATGAAGGCTAGTTTTGTCACTTTTAGGATGAATTGACCTCAAATAGTCAGGAAGTAAGTTTTATTTTACTCACAGTCATGTGAGAGTTTTAATAGTTACCATTTTTTGATGCTTTTTATTGTTTTTAAAGTTTTATAAATAATTTGTTATTGAGATATTTAAAAATGGAATTAGACACGTTATTTTAGATTACATACTTAGAGATTATCTACTTAATTTGGCTTAAGTAAGTAATACCGCCGCAGGCCGCAGCGGCTCTATCGCCTATGTTTATTTTCAACCGCATCGCCGCTGCCGTCTGCGGTATTCCGTTGCCTTCGGAATTGTACCATAAACCAATATTAAGTATAACAAACTAAGCTGAACTGTTTTTCGGTTTCATATAGTATAAGTAGTCAAGCTTAACGCAGACGTATAAGCTCTTCACGTGCATCGCCTAAACTAGAGTCGTTTGGGATTCTTTTATGAAATTCCATATTGCAACGTACTCTTATAAGCATCGTAACGGCATCGCATCGGCTCGAGATCAGCTAGTAAACAGCCGTTACCGAGCTTACAGCGAGCCGAGAGCGCTTTCTGTAGAGAGTGGTCACTGGTCACTTTTGTGAGGCTAAGGCTAACGCACAGTCCATTCTGTAAGGTTTTTAATTGTGTTTACACATGAAAAGTTTGAATGACTTTTTCATTTATTCAGGAAAAGCAGAACTTTTTTGTAACTGGTTTTGAAATATCTACGGTAGTGGCTACTGCTTACCAAACAAGAAATAAAGGTCTTCTTTGGCAACCGGTTGCATAGAACGAAAGTTACTTCTTTGTTGACAACTAGTTGCGAACTTCGGTTGCCATAGCGGCCGGAAGGAAATTTAAGGCCTATTGTGAGCGACCACGTTTCAGTGCCGTAGGTCAGCACGAGCAACAGGGACTGGTCAAAGACTTTCGTCTTTAGACACTGCGGTATGTGAGACGAGAAGATATTGCGAAGCTTCCCGAACGCTGCCCAGCCGAGTCGGATTCGACGATCGACCTCTTTCTCAAAGTTGGAACTACCTAACTGGACAGTTTCTCCTAGGTAAACATACTCGTCCACAACTTCGAGTGTAGTGTCTCAAATCTTCATGAGAGTGGGGTCACATGGGCGTTTGACATGATCTTTCATCCATGTTCATATTTAGACCCACTCTTTCAGAAGCTCTACTGAGGTGATCGAGCACTGTATTGAGGTCCTCCATAGTCTCAGCCATGAATGAGGTGAGTGCCGTACTCGCCATAGATGTTGAAGCCTAGCCCTTTCCAGCCCAGAACCTTGAAGACAGTGCAGCCGTGAACAGTTTCGGAGATATAACGTCTCCCTGTCTCACCCCTCGCTGAAGGATATAGGTTTCGAGGTCCGGTCCTGGAGTCGGACTGACATAGTGGCGTTTTCGAACAGACACTTCATCACCTCAATATACTGATAGTCGATCTGGCACCGTTGAAGATACTGCAGTACAGCCCATGATTCGATCGAATCAAACGCATTCTAGTGGTCCACAATCGTTAAGCAGAGAGGTAGGTTATACTCTTCGGTCTTCTGTATAACCTGCCGCAACTTATGTATTTGATCCATGGTGCTAAAGCCTTTACGGAATCGGCTTTTTCGGGATACTCGAAGTCGTCAAACCTGTACGCCATATGGTTCGTGATGACTCTTGAAAACAGCTTGTAGACATGGCTCAGAATTGAGCACATGCACATGAGTTCCTTATATAACGAAAGTATATAACTAGGAATGGATTTTTAAACATTCATCCCTTAATGGGATTAAATAGGGTGTGAAAGTTTGTAATAAAATTCGTAATTTTTCCCATCGGCCACATGACTTGTTTAATACAAAAAAACATCGGACTACTCAAATCTAAGAAAAACGTAGGTACCCAATGCACGACTGGCTTCTGACCTGCCCGTAATTAGGATCTAAATTATACAGTAGACAAACATGTATGCAATATGAAGACTCTTGAAAACAACTTGTAGACATGGCTCTGAATTGAGATGGGCCTATAGATGATTCTTAAGAAGGGCATTGTCGGCCTTCTTAAAGAAAAGTATCGCCATACCTCTGTTCCATGCCTGCGGCGCTTTGCCCTCGAGTATGACGGAATCAAACAGCTTCTGGAGGGCCTTAAGAACAGGTTTTCCGACCTTTAGGAGTTCGGCCGTAATTCCGTCGGCGCATTGCTGTTTTTGAGCTGCTTCAGAGCCATCCCTCTCTAAGTAATCTCGTACAAGCTGACGTCCGGGATGCCTTCAGTATCTATAGTGTCGGGGCAATCTAGCTCTTGGGTTGTTTGCCAGATTCGTGAGGGGTTACTTGTGACGTGTATAACTGTCCCTAGAACCTCTCTAAAATGCGATACAATAATTGAATGCAAGTTTTGCCATTAAATAAAATCGCATGCGACTTAGGTACTTACACCGAGGAGGCAAGGCGATTATTGCATGCAAGTTTTGCCTCGTTTAAACACAGAGTTGCAGCACGTCCTTCCACAATTGATTCAAGTATTGTCTGTATTTTTGAAAATTTTCATCCCAGAATGAAATGCGATTCTGTTGTACGTGCGATTTTATTGTGCGTTACACATATGCCAGTTGCCCGTATCGTGCAACAATATCGTGCGTGTTGTTTAGAAGGTGCCAGATATTTGCCTTCAAATTTATGGTATGCCACAGGCAATAAACTTGCGGCGCCGTGTAAACGGAGCTTTAAGGTCATCACTGATTATAACAGCACCGCTCCGACACAGCCAATAACTTGTCATTCAAGTTTGGATTTTAAATCGAATGCAGTCTGTTTTACGTGTTTACGATGATTGATACGGCGAGCTGATGAGGTGAGGTGATGCTGATCGCGCGCAGTGCTTATACGTGTGCGTTGACCTTAATACGACAGTTTTCTTACAGTTCAATTGAAGATGACAAGTTATGGAATGCCTTGTTTATTAGAATAATAAAAAATAACATGATCTGTTTTATTTTTTTAAACATAAACTTAGGCACTAGTGTCAAGCGATCTTGATATTTCCATTATTGGCACATATCTGTCCCTGCAAGGGTCAAGACACGAGTTTTTTTTTTTTAGATGTGCTAAGGTATTCAGGGCTGTGTTATTATGAAATTATGTTACTTATGTTTATAATGTGCCAAAATAATATCAGTAACAAATGAGAATTTGATGGTTTTTAAAACACTATTCCATTATAATACGACAGTGGTTACAAACTACTTTTATAGAATTTATTTTTGGATGTATTTTTTGATTACTTACTTGAGATACATACTTACATTCCTATAAAAAAATATATTTATATTATATTCAAATACACAACATACTTATGTTATTTACATATTTCATAGAGAAATTACTAAGGCGACCTGTTGTAAATTGTGAAGTTAACTCAGGAGTCATGATAGCTATTGTTTGTCTATAATGCCAATCATATACTTACTAAATGACTTGAATAGTATCTGTCTAAGCTAAGCAGTGTTCAATATCAGAAGTAGAACAGCCCTATTGTCAGAGATATTTGTGTAACCTATACATAAATATCACACTGTATAACACGCATAGCCATTCTGGTATGTTTTATCGGAAGACTTGCTAAGCAGCTGCGTGCGTGTTATTGTAGATAAGATGATAAAGATATCACACTTTTATTCATCTTACATAGAATTCTTCCATTCAAGTGTCCTAAAATAGTGACCGATTCGGTTACAAATCCTATCTTTAAAAACTGTATAAGTGAGTAATTGTTATTTTTTTAATTTTGACACTGTTATAGCCTTATGTTGCGGTCCCACGGCCCGCTTTCTCACAGGCCAGGCAGAGAGGCCATGGGGATCGTCGCATCCGACGAGGCTTGCGGTGGCCTGTCAGTTAACGGGCCGTGGGACCGCGGCTTTATACAAGCATAGCTTTTGTTTTAACCCTAAACCTCATCATTATGGACAACATTTACTATGGGACCAGCCATGAAATCGAGAAAAAAAATCAGCTTTCCATGTGTTTAAATAAGAGTCAGAGCGCAGACAGAGCAGCAAGTTGCTCGAGCAGATTCTTCGAAGAACATGAATTGTTCAAAGTGCCTAAGAGGTTTAGGGTAAACAAAATCTAAGGTTGTCCAAGTAAATTATTATATGAACGTTATACAAATTGTTATTATGTGTAAGTTCTTAGTGCCCAAGGTACTTATTAAAAATGTTTGACATTAGACTTAGCTAATAGTTTCTCCAGAAAATAATAATAACTTATTACATAATCGTATAATCGTATCCTGTGTTCAATAGTCACAATTTGTAATGAATATACTTATTACTTAGGTAGGTACATGTTTTCGTATGCAAATATTTGATGTACATAAGTAGGTACTTATAATATAATATTGTTACTAAAATTATTGTTGTATGCTCTAAAGGGAAATTAAAGACCTTCCATCATTAGACAAAATAAATAAACGTGTCCAATTAGTCAGACAGGACTTATTGTGTAGATTTCGATAAATTTTAGAATTCCATTTCGGTGGTTGTGTATTAAAATTGTTACTCAACATTCTTTGTTTTGATTAGGTACTTACTACAATACGTGCCACTAAAGATGAGACTTGACACACCATGTGGTTTGACTTGCGCAGTAGACGATTTTAGATCTCTTTAGCGGTAGGTATGTCTGAGCGCGGGAAGGGACCGGGCATTATCGGGGCGGCGGAAAGAGCGCGGGAGGTGCGGTCAAGTCTCATATTTCGTGGCGCGTATTATAATTACATTTCCTTAAACCCTCCTTTCCTTATGACTTTTCCTTTCTTTATTTACAGTTTCTAGGCTCTGCTTCTAGACATTAGTTTAGCAGTTGCCTGATAATTATTGAAACCCTCCTCTGTTGCAGAGCCCTAGCTAGGCCCGACTTTCAGATTGATCGGATTTCGTTTTGTCACGATATCTATGGTCACGGCTTAGGCACCTGTCCCACCGCCGGCGAATAGCGAGAAGCGAGTAGAGCTAGCAACTAAAAACGAGTTGGTGAAGGAGAGCAATAAGCAGCGAGTGCGCGCTGGCGACGAGCTTAAGTGCCTGCGCGCACTGCCGTGCGGTGGAATGCGTTGCGTTAGTTCTGCCGCACTGGGCGGGGCCTACGGTAACAAAACGCATGCGTTTTTCTCACCGCAGTGCGCGCACTTCAAAGACATTCCATACTTCACAGATTATGCGTTAGAAAAACGCACGGCAGTGTGCGCAGGACCTTACTCGCAGCTGGTATGCGTATTAGAGCGTGAGTCTCTCGGGCAGTGTTCTGCCGTTGGACGTCAGACACCAAGCGTCGCCGAGCAAATAGGTACTTTCTTTGATAGCTCTTCTCGCTGCGGCAAACGAGTAGGTACTCGCCGGCGGCGGTGTGAACAGTCAGCGATCAACTATTCATAATATGTATCACAATGTATCTCTTCTGCCTTTCAAACAATTTACCATACATAGGTGCTACCTTTATGGGAGAAACGAACATCTATACACCGTGGAAAGTAAATCCCGTGCACACGATGACCACATCTCTTAGCAAGTGTTACTATAGCGGCCGAGCGCTGCAAGCAAGAGTAGTCCTTACGGTGCCCAGGAGGGCCACGAAACCTACCTACAGCACGACTAGATCGGTTTATCTTTACTTTACCACCAGTGTCCACCAGCCTGCGTAATCGTCACCTGACCTCCGTACAGGTCCAAGAACAGCTTCGAGCCTGCCTGCCCTGAAACCTCATACTAATAAGCCAGCCAATGGTCCCAAACTGACACCAGCTCAAAGAATGGCGTGCCTACAATTTGCATACGAACAGTTGCATTGGACTCAACGTCAATGGAGCCAGGTTCTTTTTACCCGACTGACCCAGAAGAAGGGTAATGTTTTTACTGTAGCCCAAACGGCGGCCGCGGCTGGATGGATTTTTAACCGACTTCCAAAAGGAGGAGGTTCTCAATTCGTCGGAACCTTTTTTTTTTTATGTATGTTCCCCGATTACTCGAAAATGGCTGGACCGATTTGGATTTTTCTTTTTTTGTTCGAAAGGGTATACTTCCCAAGTGGTCCCATGATCATCAAGTCAGGATCTGATGATGGGATCCCATGGAAATCGAGGGAAACCCTCAAATTTTATGGGCACACCTATATCGATTTCGGTATTTTTTATAGTAACTCGTGCATTTGCTCACGGAAAGTACCATTCGGTGAACTGGAACTGATGATGAAGACCACAGAGGGCCATCGGAAATACTCAATTATATCTAAGTATATCACAGGTTGCGATTCGATTACTTTAATATGGTTTATGCTCGTCAAAATGCATAATGGTAATGGTGACTTCACCATGAGCTCCAGTTCTCCTGGTTCTTAGTAAGGAGAACTCCTCAACAATTAACGTCCCTGCATCGGGAAAAGCAATATTTTGTAAAACGTGATGAGCAGTTGACATTGGGTTATTGTATCTTAGATAAATTACAAACTGAACCACTAAAAAGTGAAAAATAAAAACTTTTTTACAAAAAAAAAAACCGACTTCCAAAAAAAACACTACAAAGTGAAAAATAACTTTAATTTCGGAAGTCGGTGGCAAAAAACTAAAATACAGATCCAAAGACACCGACTTCCGAAATTAAAGTTATTTTTCACTTTGTAGTGTTTTTTTTGGAAGTCGGTTTTTTTTTTTGTAAAAAAGTTTTAACATATGAGGTGTCGTTAGATTCATTTTAACTCTGTGAGTGACATTGGCTATAATTATAGTGATCCTAAATTTATTAAAAATGAAATTAAAATGAAAAAGCAAATACCGTGTAGAAAACTTTGTTTACCTACGTTTCACAACAACCACTATTCGACATTGGGGATCACTGCTGGGTACAGGGCATGGGTCTTCTTTCACAAGGACAGAGTTTTTTATTTACTCTATTATACCAACTTAATAGGAAAATACTTGATTACTACTTACTACTACTTATTACTTGATACGAATTTACACCAGGTTTTTATGATTAAGAATAATAAGTGATTAAAAGCAACTACGATGAAGAAAATTTTGTTTGTATGTCCCTAATAATATATCACCTATCTACTAATAAAACCACATTAGAAAAGTCTGACCGCTAACCCCCTCATCGCGTAAAACAGACAACGATGAGTGGGATTGGCGATCCCACGCCGTAGTGTAGAGCTATTTGAAGTGGGGACAATAACTTCCCAGTCGCCAACTGGGAATTTTATTCCTGATTGCCACCAGGTGGAAATCCATGTGGGGTCGATTGGAAATATTCGAAAACGGAACCCCATTACTGAGTCTACGTTCACCTACGTATGCTAAGAACTACTCAAGCTTATGAAAAGTTAGACGTTTTACGGTATTTATTTGATTGCTGTCAATACCGAGTCCTTTGGAAAAGATGAAAATAGAAAATGGCCGCCGAGAAGATTCGTCACACAAAATAAAGTTGAAGGCGCACCTAATTCGAAATAAATGATCCTTTTGACTACCTGTGAGTCATTCGTATTCTATCAAAAACGACAGCTCACGAACGCCATACGCCCGTCCGAAGACTCGGGCCAATTTTTTGGCCGAAACCCGATTTTTTGACCGAAACTAAAACCGAACCTTCGGTCCAAAAATATTGAAGTCCTGCTTTTCGAATCGACGTCTTTTGTTTTGGCCGACTAGTACGTAGCGACCTGAACAGCTCTGGCGTTTGCCTCATTCAAGCCCTGGAGGGTACAGTCGGCAACAAAAGTAGATTAACAGATGAGTTTTCTAAATCTTAATTATTGAGAAAAATACTTCATTAAAATCGGAACAGATGTAAATTTTAAAGAAAATTAACTCTTCTCTAATAAATTAAATGCTAAAAAGCAGGTTATCATATCATTTTGTGTTAATTTAGATGATGTCAAAAAGTAGCAGTGAAAACCGACTTCTGTTGCTGACCGTACCGGTACTAGTTGTGTTGTGCACGACGGGCAGGAGAGAAGACAAAAAAAAACTCCACATGTCTTGAAATATCATATTATTTATTATAACTTTTGTGACAAACAATGGATGACGAGTGCATCAAACATTGGCACTAATATTATTGGTGGGTTTTATCATTTAAAATCCTATTCATTCTTACATTAACACGTCTAACACCTAACTTTTTGTTCTGCCTTAAAGTGGTTCTAAAGGCAAATGAGACTCGGGAGTTCAGAATACTGCATGTCGAGTGCTAGTTGTATTATGATAGATCATTCATTCCGGTGCTGTTTCCCGCATGCTCGTAGCATGAGACTCTGTCCGGCTGGCTCTATCAATATCGTTGCTGGGCCTTGCATCCAAGGCTCGCCGTCCACTTGCATAGCACAAGATCCTTCCAATTCAATCTGAAATAATAACCAAACAATACAATGTTTCTTATGGTTAATCTATCTATACTAAATTCAATCTACACCTCGATAATAGCGTTGTGGAACTATCGTTAGTTAACCTAAACCTAGTGACTTTATCTCTAAAAAAAAAAAGAATTTTCAAAATCGGTCCACAATTGACCGAAATCGGTGAACATAAAAAAAAACCGGTCAAGAGCGATTCGGACTCGCGCACCGAGGGTTCCGTTCCGATTTCTGAAAGTGTGCGTGTGTGTGAAAAGTGTGCTATTTAGAAACATCGTTTTATTTTTCCTGTAACCTTTACATAAACTTCTATCACATAGAATAATTTCAGATTTTTATCTTTGCAAACTTCGGAGATAAGGGGGGGGGGGGAACGGTATTTTTTTTACATTTTTCATCAAAACACGAAAACTATGGGGCCTAGAAAAAAATAAAAAAATGTTTGAGAATGTGCAAACAGCGCTCTTTCAAATGATACCCCACATGCCTTACTAGCTTCACTTTTAATTTTCAAGACCCCCTTTTTCAGTCCCTATTACAAAAAAAATATAAATATTTTTACTTTTTTCTTATTTGTAAAATAGTTGGGTAAACGTCATCTAAAACTATTTCAAATTTCAAGTTGATAGCATTAGTAGTTCTTGAGATATCCAGCTGTGACAGACAGACAGACAGACTGAGTCACACCGTAAGGGTTCCTTTTTTACCTGTTTGGTACGGAACCCTAAAAACCAGCCAAGTGCATGTCAGACCACGCACAATGAAGGGTTCCGTACTTGGGATGAATTTATCCTAAGAACAAACTCAACATGTTCAAATCATGTTCTCCCATACATGCCATTCATGGTGTTCGTTACAACCGCGCGGCCATGGCGTTAAAAAAAAAACTATGCCAACATTTTGTAACAATTTGTAAAAGTTGACTCCCAAAACCACAAATTTGTCAAAGCTATGGTTAAAAAGTTAGAAGGGTTTGAACGTGGCCGCGCCATCGAAACGCGGAGAACCGCGCGGCCATGGAGATCTCAGAAACTAAGCGTTGCACAGCCCTGAAATTTTGGTAAATAACAGATTCAATTTGTAAACAATTTGTAAAAATATAGAAAAACATCCTAGGTTAATATTTTAGGAGCTGTGAGACTAAAACCCCGTGGCCGCGACATCGAAACGGTGACAAAAACGTGATAGCCGATATCTCGCTGAAAAAGCATCGCAGAGGTCTGAAGTTTTTTGTAAAACCTAGATTTGAATTTGTCAAAACTTGTAAAAATACAACAAAAAATCCTAGGTTTATATTTCAGGACCCGCGCCATAGAAACGGTGAAAAACACGTTATCGCCGATATCTCACTGAAAAAGCATCGCAGAGGTCTGAAATTGTTTGTAAAACCTAGATTTGAATTTGTCAAAATTTGTAAAAATATAACAAAAATCCTAGGTTTATATTTCAGGAGCCGTGCCATTGAAACAGTGAAAAACACGTTATCGCCGATATCTCACTGAAAAAGCATCGCAGAGGTCTGAAGTTTTTTGTAAAACCTAGATTTGAATTTGTCAAAATTTGTAAAAGTACAACAATATGTATACATAAGTAATACAATAAGTATGACATACTGAACTCACCCTAGTTCAGTATGTCATACTAAGATGACCGGTACATTAAGTTTTTTCAGGAATGTTAAGGGAATCCAATAAACCTGATTTGTTTGTGTTTTTGTGCACAAATCGGAGCGTCTATTACTGGTTGGGAGGGATAGGTAATAGGTATGCGGTGAGTTCGATGAACTCTGTAGCTAGACAGAAAGTGAACAGCTGATTTCACGCGTCGTTGGTTGAGTATTTCAACATCCATTGCTGGTTTTTTTTTTTGCTGTTTTTTTTGCAGTTATTTTTACATAAATGTAGTGCTACGAACACACAATGCAATTTTACATTGAAATAATGAAAATGTAACAGAAAAAAAAAATTAAAAAATGAATATTTTCCTGAGAAAATTTCCGGTGGAATATGATTCAAAATGAGGAGCTGAATGCACCCTGTTAGTTTGCGGAGGGCTGTCCCTTACACCCTGTATTTTTACAAATTTTGACAAATTCAAATATAGGTTTTACAAACAATTTCAGACCTCTGCGATGCTTTTTCAGTGAGATATCGGCGATAACGTGTTTTTCACCGTTTCTATGGCGCGGGTCCTGAAATATAAACCTAGGATTTTTTGTTGTATTTTTACAAGTTTTGACAAATTCAAATCTGGGTTTTACAAAAAACTTCAGACCTGTGCGATGCTTTTTCAGTGAGATATCGGTGATAACGTATTTTCCACCGTTTCAATGGCGCGGCCATGAGGTTCTAGTCGTACAGCTCCTGAAATATAAACCTAGTATTTTTTGTTGCATTTTTGTAAGTTTTGACAAATTCAAATCTGGGTTTTACAAAAAACTCTAGACGTCTGCGATACTTTTTCAGCGAGATATCGGCTATCACGTTTTTGTCACCGTTTCGATGGCGCGGCCACGGGGTTTTAGTCTCACAGCTCCTAAAATATTAACCTAGGATGTTTTTCTATATTTTTACAAATTGAATCTGTTATTTACCAAAATTTCAGGTCTGTGCAACGCTTAGTTTCTGAGGTCTCCGTGGCCGCGCGGTTCTCCGCGTTTTGATGGCGCGGCCACGTTTAAACCCTTCTAACTTTTTAACCATAGCTTTGACAAATTTGTGGTTTTGGCAGTCAACTTTTACAAATTGTTACAAAATGTTGGCATAGTTTTTTTTTTTTTAACGCCATGGCCGCGCGGTTGAAACGAACACCATTCATGCCAACTGTAAATCTAAGTTTGTACTCACAATATTGAGTTTTACCCTCAGAACAATAACAAAGCATAGAAGGAAGGCTAAAAACAGAATTCTGTAACTACCTTTATTCCCGTTCTATTATTAGGTACGATAAAGGATGTGGGAAAGAGATGAATGTTTTACTCTTTGTTTTACTTTCTTGGCATGGTCACAAGATCAATTGTCATTTGGTTAAAAAAGTTATAGTATGACGCAGCCAAATTTGATAGTACTTTGTTTCAATGTCTGACAGTTCGTTCATTGAACTACCTGACTTATTCGCGTGTTCATTGTTTACGTGTTTGTCGTAATCTTCCATGGTTTTGCGATGTTTTAATAATATTTCTACTGTTAGATTGCATGAATTCTTTGTTTAACTACAAACAGTGAGTGTGTGGACGCTGTGGAGCAATTTCTTGTGTGGTTGGGGGCTGCCAGTCCCATTCATAGCGAAAATAAAATGAACAATAAATATTGACCTTCCATCGGTAAGTTTTTGCTCAATTTCTTGTTGCATATGATCTGATAAACGAATATAAATACATAACAAATATTGCTGTGTCACTATATAGCTGAAACCAGTCGTAATATTTATTCCAATAGAAGTTATTAGCGAATATTCGGAAATTGTTTTGGGGTTATCTTGATCAGCCATAGTGACGTAAATAATGTTGTCGATACTTTTCTTTTACAGATTTCCTAGACGATGTGAAAAAAAAATGGATAAATTGTATTGGTAGACGAAATTGGACTCAGCCACATAATATGCTCCAAGCATTTTACTTTGTATTCATTTGGTAATGAACCTATGAAATGGATGTAGCATGTTCTTTAAGTCGTCACTTAGAGAACATGCTGTTCCTACATTATTTGTTATGGATAGAACAGATGAAATAGTCTGATATACAGGATGAATTTTTTATCATGCACCAAATTGAAATGGGAGATTTTACTCATCATTATGAACAACTTTTACTATGGGACCAAACCTGAAATCGCGAAAAAAAAATCAGCTGTTCAGTACATTTTGACGAGTTTGATGTAGATAAATGTACTGAACAGCTGATTTTTTTTTCGCGATTTCAGGTTTGTTCCCATAGTAAAAGTTGTTCATAATGATGAGTACAATCTCCCATTTCGATTTGGTGCATGATAAAAAAATCATCCAGTATTATGATATAATTAAGGTATTTTATTGGCAATAAATAGTATCCCGTTCAAATTAAAACTTGATTTATTACATTACAGGAAATACTTATGGAAGTCTGCGAAGAAGGACATAGCGCAGTACTGCAAATTAAAAGAACCGCTCACCATCAACAGCACATGAAGATCTAACATGAAGACAGGTATAACATTTCAGAAATATCTTCACTTGATATATGCGATACAATGATACTATATTAAAAATATCATTGATGCGATATTATTCTTCTAATTATCCCAGTCGGAAATATAATCGTGTGCAAATTTATTTATTTATTTTTAATAAAAAATACGTAATTGTAGGATCCCGTAGCAATGGAAGTTGAAACAGGACTTAGTACATCGGTACAGATTAATGAATCGCCACTGATATTGACATATCGTGAAATCATCTCACATCAGTCAGGTAAGTATGTCTTACCTGACTGATGTGAATAAATAAAACTATTTACCTAAATAAAAATGATGATAAAAAATCTTACATAAATTTTATTGAGAACTGTTCGTTTTAGGAATCCTTGACACAGATGACAATAACAAATTCAGAAATAATTGGATTCCATCCCGATTCAAGAAGACTGCGATTTTGGCGAGTTCCTGGTCGCCAGAGCCGACTCCAGAATCCTCAGGAAGTTCATCCGTATTATGGTGTGGGCTGGAATTCGCGTAACAGATTATTAAAGTTGCTAGGCATTTTATTTTTTTATTTAAAATATTATCTGGTCGTTATTTATTTTTTTATGTACGAAAAGTTTTTGTCGCTTTGGTACCATTTTGAATTTTCATAATAAATTTTATTTTTTCACTAACAACCATTTTATTTAATCAAATAATTCAAATCTCTATTAAATTACGCTTCTACTCATTTAAAATAATGTGTTACATAAAAAGTATTAAAATAAAAATGTATAGGTACTTTGAATACCCTTGTTCCCTAGACTTTGTTGAGTAGACTATGATGTAATCTAAAATTCAAATAAATATGAGAAAGTAAGTTGCTAAAAACATTTGCAAAACCGAATGTCTCCCACTTCTTTTCAATAAACTCATCAGTTATTATGGCAATTAAATACATTCGGGTTTAGCCGGGTCAGATTTAATACATGAAGAGCTGTCGGGAACCAAGGAAGACTTTGGTGATGATGATGACGAACTATTTAGTTCATACTTAAAGTATTGTTTCATTTTGAACGAATATATTAAGTATTGGGATCATAAGTATGCTTAGTTACTTCAAAATTTTTGGTACACACGGCTACAGATCAAGCTATACATTTCCAGTATAAGCTGATCTCGCATTGTATAGGATTTCCTTACAATGAGCGGTCAGTGTAAACTGGAAATGTATAGCTTGATGTGTAGCCGTGTGTACCTATGGTTATTATTCTTGGCAGTATAAGAAAGAATGTTATTGTAAATTCTATCGACGTTGAAATTTAGTGGGTACATCACTAGTCGAAATAAAATGAATGACAACCTACAAAATTTCGAAACGTCTTCTGTATACGTGTCCTTCTTTAACATCATAGCGGCTCCATAAGTCAAAATGAAACAAATATATTGAGTTCAGTTGCTATTTAACCACTACTTCTATGCTTTGTTATTGTTCTGAGGTTTTACCATGTTATTTTAGGACCACAGACTTCTTATAGGTGTTCCAGTAATCTACAGGTAAAGAACTACTTTCTGCGGCCGTTTATGCGACATATTTTGATCCTCGCAAGTAAATCAAAACCTATAGGGACCGTTGACCTAGAACAATGAAATTTGGCAAGAAGCAAGGTCTTACAGCACACGTAAAGGAAAATGTGCAAAATGGTTAATTTGTAATTTTATTAAAAAGTAATTTTTTATTTATTAAAACTTTATGCACAAGTAAAAAAATACTGTACAAAGGCGGACTTAATAAATAATTAATAAATCATAATTATTAATATTATTTTTTTTTTTTTGGAATTACAATGTTAAGTTTTTTATGGGATATAGTAGATTATTAACCAAGGGGATAAAGCAGTGTCTTCTGTCGCGGGTGACGATTTAAATCGCGAGCGTAACGATTAAATCACGAGCGAAGCGAGGGATTTAAGACGAGTCCTGAGTGTAGCGAGGGATTTAAGTTCACCCAAGACTAAGACAGCTTTATCACCGAGGAAAATACTCTACTTTTCGTACCATTTGCGAAAAAAATAACACAATAATAATATGAGATAAGCATTTATTAAAAAAAAGACAATTAAAAGTAAAAATAAACTTAACGTTTATGTATTTGAAGAAAACAAAAACGCGGCAAATTCCTAGACTAATATTTTTTTGTCGGAAAAGCAAAGGCATCAAGCTCATAGGCCTCGTCGGTTTTCGTAATTTTATTTAATAATCATAACTGCATAATAAATGCGTATTCCTTTTTCAAAAAGATGTATAATGCTTTATATACAAACTCAATGGTGTAAACACAGATGTAGTTCAGTATTTGCGGTAAAATTTAAATCACATTCTCCCCCTAGAGGATGAATGAAATTCAGTACAATTTTCTTTCCCTGTCTTT
This sequence comes from Cosmia trapezina, assembly GCA_905163495.3. NCBI lineage: Eukaryota > Metazoa > Arthropoda > Insecta > Lepidoptera > Noctuidae > Cosmia > Cosmia trapezina. Next base: position 13,713,033 of record LR991030.1, read on the forward strand.
AGCAGATTAAAAATGACTATTGTTATGTTCGCTTTTTGTGGCATAGAATGTCACTTTTTTGAGCAAGTGGTACGAAAAATTCTTTTCAACTACTTCAGTTGAAAAGAATTTCCCTTCATTGTGCGTGGTCCGACACGTACTTGGCCGGTTTTATTTTTAATCGCGCATGATGATAAGCCATAAGTACCTATCATATTGTATTTTTTGCAAAACTGTCCTTAGCATTGCAATGTTAACGTTTTGACTTATTTGATACTGAGCATTCAATATCGATTTAATTGCTAGGTTTGATACTGTCGTGCCGCGTGGTTCCTATTCATATTGTTGCAAATTTTCCAGGTCTAGCTATACTGTCGATAACCTAGGTTCTGGATTATATTATAATCCAGTACCGGACAATATTATACTGTCTGTATAATAAATAATTTATTTAGAGTATTAGTAGTATTTGTTTAGAGTGAATATATTATATTCACTCTTAAACCAATCTTTCTCCACTAAATAAATTATTTCTGCCATCACACCTTTACTGGCTTTATACATGATTTGCAAGCCTCATTATTGCTTACAGTAATTCTATATTTTTTACTTTTATATTAATTACCTTTAGACTAGAAGCCTGTGCAAAACGGTAAGGTTCTGCCAGCCCACACTGCAATCTCGCAATGTGGAAAGATGATGAAATTCCAACCACCTGCAATATATTTTAATTATATTTTATAGTAAATCAATAATAATCTATGTTAGAAAAGTTAAGGGTAGATATGTCACAGTAAGATGGTTGTAGCTGTGATATAGCTATCTACCGGGATATAGTAATATGAAAACTGTCGGAATGCCCCAATTTTGCTACTGCGGCCAATTTCGACGTAGCGCGCCGCAGCTGCGCACGGCTCGCTTCGCTCGCTCGGTTCTAACCTAACCTATTTGGTCAGAGTGCCCTTATAGTTGCCTATGTTCCTATTAGTTTATTCCTATTAAGATACTTATGAGTAGAGATCGGATAATCGGATGCATATTAACCTAAAGTTGAGCTGTTGGCTAAGTCGGCTTTAACACCATAAAAAACCATGAAAACGATAACCATGACGAAAAATTAGAAAATTTTGCAGCCGCCATCTTGGATTTATATTTTAACGCCACTATCGGCTTTAAAACTCTCGAAAACCATGAAAATGACACCCATGACGAAAAGTTTGAAAATTTTGCAGCCGCCATCTTGGATTTACATTTTAAGGCCACTATCGGCTTTAAACCTCTCGAAAATTATGAAGACGACACCCATGACGAAAAATTAAAAAAAAAATTGCAACCGCCATGACGAAAAATTAGAAATTGTTCGCAGCCGCCATCTTGGATTTACAATTTAACATCACTATCGGCTTTAACACCCTCGAAAAGCATGAAAACGACACCCATGACGAAAAATTTGAAAATGTTCGCAGCCGCCATCTTGGATTTAAATTTTAACATTACTATCGGTTTTAACACCCTCGAAAACCATAAAAACGACACCTATAACGAAAAATTTTATAAATGTTCGCAGCCGCCATCTTGCATTTACATTTTAACATGACTATCAGCTTTAACATTCTCGAAACCCATGAAAACAACCCCACCGATATAGTGACGGTACCTTCCAGGGACAACCATTTTAATTCGGCAGCTTTGTATTTCTCGCGGGGATCACGTGTAACAAACGTAATATTTATGTGATCCCGATTTCCCGGTATTTCCAAATAAATAAAACCACATTATTTATGAAGTCGTTTCCATACCATGTATCCAATTAGTTGTGCATTCCCACATTTTCTGGAATCCAGGGATTTATATTAAGAAAAAAAATGCTAAGAAGCCGCTTCTATAGTTTGTTAGCCAATTATTAACTTTAGGTTAATATGCATCCGATTATCCGATCTCTACTTATGAGTTATGAACCTCTAAAAAATTATATCTTTTTTTTGGGTCAACTTTGAACAAGAATGTACTAAATAGGGCGTGGTGTATCCACTTTCAACGACCGGTTGCAGCAAAAAAATCTAAATCTAATTCTAAAATCTTGTGATTTTCATATTTTATAATTTATTCACTTTCAACGATTGGTTTCAGCAAAAAAAATCTAAATCTAATTCTAAAATCTTGTGATTTTCATATTTTATCATTTATTCACTTTCAACGACTGGTTTCAGCAAAAAAAATCTAAATCTAATTCTAAAATCTTGTGATTTTCACATTTTATAATTTATTATTATCTTTGCATATTTTTGTCAATCCTGATATTTACTATTCCTCTACGTTCAAGGAGAGCTCAGTTGATAATAAAAACATAACTTTTTTACCTACTACTATCCGTAACCACTACCATTGATATAAAATGAGGGATCCACTCGTAACTCGAAAACTACAAAAAATCGTAGAACATAACATGGGGGTTAAATCGATAGGTATGCATGGTACTCTGCTATCAGCTCGTACTGGCTTGACACCTTAAAAGAAACACCCTGTATCTATATCCCGGTAGATAGCTTTAATACTAGGGATATAGTAATAGTAGGGATATCTTGGCTGCAACCATCTTACCGACCGATACACATTATTACAACGTACTGACTCTAGTTTGTGTTTGAGGAAACAATGAATTCGTATTAGCAAGTTATATTAGTCAAGTCAAAATTGTGGTGATTTTTAGTTTAGTTTAAGAGGCATATAAACTAAACTAAAAATCACCACAATTTAGTTTATTCCTCTCAATCGACGATTTCCTATTGTGAAATTGACTAAAGTGACACAACGTTATTATAGTTTAACAGCACTAAGATGGCACTGAGTTATTAATTTATATAGGTAGTGAAAATGTCAATTTTGCTATTCTGAATTTGACGTTTTTTTAAAAACCTACTACTTACATGCTATAGCGTACTGCCCGGTTGATAAACCGGTCATAAATCCTACAGATATAGATAGCCGCTACTGAGAAAATCCTTATGGAAAAACCCAACAGCACGTTGCCTGATATTATTATGGGAATCGAGCCCAGGACCTACGGAGTAATTGCGTAACACACTTACAGTAGCAATGGCTTTCATGTTGACAGTTCAACAACATTAATTGCGTTGTTTACTTTGGTGAGTTGTGTTTTTCGAATTTTCGAACATGTGAAGCAGAAATGTGGTTAATCTAACTAATTTTACTAATTGCATGGAAATAAATTTTATAGGTACTTACCTCAAGTTTCCCGTCGTGAATGCTCTGTTCGTCCACGTCTTCTTCATTGCCCATACCTACAATATAAACAGATGGTTTTGATTCAATTTTATTACGTGTTTAGGGTTCCGCTTCCGTACCTCAAAAGGAAAAAACGGAACCCTTAAAGAATCACTTGGTTGTCCGTCTGTCCGTGTGTCAGTCTGTCAAGACCCTTTTTCTCAAGAACGCGTATCAAGCTGAAATTAATATCAAATACGTTGGCCTATGGTCCCTCGGAGCTCTAAAAAAAATCAAGCTTGTAAGTCAACGCAACAAAAAAAAATACGGCCATTTATGGCACATTTATTTGATATTCGCAAGTAAATCAATATTTTCCGATGACCTAGAATCGTGCAATTTGGCAAGAAGCAAGGTCTCAAAGCACAAGTAAAGGAAAAAGTCCGAAAATCGTTACTTAATTGTAATTTTATCACATAAAAAAAAATTTTGTTTGGGATTACAAACTAAAATTTGCAGTTGGAGAATTTACCGTGACGTATATCAATGTATACTCGTAATACATGTATGTAGGGAAACATGTTTTTCAACTACAATGTTAAGTATTTTTTTGGGATAAATTCTTTTCAACTACGGAACCCTTCATTGTGCGTGGTCCGATACGCACTTGGCCTGTTCTTTTGTAATTTGCAAAGTTAAGTATTTTTCTGGGATAAATTCTTTTCAACTACGGAACCCTTCATTGTGCATGGTCCGATACGCACTTGGCCTGTTCTTTTGTCATTTGCAAATCAGTGCCAGGTTGTATGTTGATCAAAATATGATTCACGACCGTAACAAATAAAGGGCCAAGCTAGGTCCTACATAAAGGTACCTAATTATTTATTTTTATTCCAAAGCTGTCCTTCCATCAAAGACACCTCACTGAAAGGAGCTCATTCAGTTATGGTTTACCCAAAAGCTTAAGTGGCCAGCCAGAACATAAATAAAATAGAAAGCCGAGTTGATTGTTATAAGCGAATAGCGGCCTACTGACTCCAGAGGTCGACGCCGGCGCCCCAGGACGGGATGTTGAGCGCCACGAGCGCCTGCAGCGGCGGCAGCGCCAGCGCGTCGGGCGCGCCGCCCACGCACACGCGCAGGCGCCGCTCCAGCCCGCCGCAGCCGCCGTCGTCCAGCGCGCGCCCCGCGCCCAGGAACGCGTACGCCATCTGACGACGGAGTCATACACTGTTGCGATCCATTGCGGGCACCGAGCACAACATACCAGTAGCACAGATTAATACAGATGGGACACTCTGCAGTTTAAGTATGAAGCTATAGGTACGCGGCGGGCTCATCTCACTGGGTCAATTCAGTGCGGGCTGCCGCGCACCGGCCGGCTTGCACGTTAGTTCGATGCTCACTCAGGCGCCGCGTCGTAAAAGAAGACAACCCTAACGAGTCAGACTGTATAAGAGTTACGCAGAAAGAGAGGCAGCTTGTAGGTGAATATAAATGTAGGTAATAAGCGGTGTGCGGCCTAAATTGCACTTTATTGTGTCGTAGCAAGAGTCGCTTTTTATTTAAATGATTTTGCGGAGTGTCCCATCTGTGTATTAATCTGTGCCAGTAGTCAGCTACGAAAGTCGAAAGACTTCGGTTTTTTAAATCATCAATATTTTATTACTTAATACATAATTAATCAAGCTTTTCTTCTCAAAATTTTACATGAGATGCTGAATAGCAGTTTATTTAGATTAGGTGTAAAGTAAGTGTTTATCAACTTTCGTTGCCAAGCATACCTACCATTACAAAAACGGTATACTTTACTTTGTCACAAGTAAAATCCCTTTGAAACTATAACGACTAAATAAAAACGCTCACTTCGTCTTAACATAGCCAATAGGTTGCACAAATGAGGAACCGCGATGGCGTAACTTTATGGAGTCGATATGCCACGTCCGCTCTATCCAGCAACGTCTTACATAGGCAGTTAGTGGTGCCAGCAAGTAGGAACGTAGCTATCGTCGAAGAAAAATAGTAGGCGTAGGTAATCATACATACCTCCAGTCAATATAACAAGTATTACAGTTACAGCCCAACTTACATAATTGAGCGTACGACTAGCGTATCTGTAGAGGAACTGCGCACGCGCATGATGGAAGTCCAGCGCCACTTGCGCGTCCACGCCGATGCTCGCGTAGTTGTACGCGTGCAGCACGCGCGGCTGCCGATATCGAATCAGTCTGGTTCGCTTCGGAATAATCGTTACCTTCCATCTGTTAACGAAATTAAATTACTTATATGTTTATTTCTGTAAGTAGACCTTTCTAAGACCTATTGGTAATTTTAATCCGAGATTATCTGAACCTGTCCAGTGGTTGATGACTGGCTTGTTTGACAGCGTAGATGATGTTGTGCGCGTCCAGAGTAGTATGGCCGCCTGCGCCCCAGCCCAGCACGCGAGACAGATCATTACCCGTACCCATGGGTAAGATCGCAACTGCGGCCTACAACAACAGAAGATTACACAAGTATACAACATGTCCCAGAATTGAATGCACAACCGCTGAAGGGGTCATTGTACTCAATTACTCATCATTATGAACAACTTTTACCATGGGAGCAAACCTGAAATCACGAAAAAAATTACATACAACTTTATGTTTTTAGGGTTCCGTAGTCAACAGGAACCCTTATAGTTTCCCTATGTCCGTCCGTCCGTCTGTCCGTCCGCAGCTTAGCTCAGAGACTCTTAGTACTAGAAAGCTATAATTTGGCATGGATATACATATTCATTACGTGGTAAAATGAAATCGTGAAAAAAAATTTTTTTTAGGGTAAGTACCTTCTGTACACACGGCTACACATCAAGCTATACATTTCCATTTTACACTGACCTCTCATTGTAAGGAAATCCTATACAATGCGAGATCAGCTTATACTGGAAATGTATAGCTTGATGTGAAGCCGTACGTACACGTATAGTGGTCATGTTTTTTCTCATCTACCCCATAGTGTGGGTATCATTGGATGGGTCTCTTAGAGTTTGATAATGTACAATGAATGTAGTACTAGTCCATTTTGAAACTCAGGCGGGAACATTTGGATTTTCCAAAAAAAAATCTGTTTTAGTCGATATTTCTGCATCCAAAAATCCAAATCCAAAAAAAAAATATTCAAATCTGAAGCAAAAATTCCAAAACGCTTGTCAAGTATCTTGCTTTTCGTGTGAGTACAAACCCGTGGTACAAACAAAGTCTACAGTCTACTGATTCGTGTTGAACAAACAAATTATAAAAAGTAAGGAAGTGCTGAAAGTATGCATTTCCGGGTTTTCAAACTTTTTTATTCTTTATAATAACTGTTCTGAAATTACTATTTACCGTTTTTTATGGTCGATTTGCTGTTTTAGTTTTGTAGGATTGGCAACACTGGTACCCGGTGCCATTTGCCAACGTGAATCATTTCAGCTTTGGGATGGCTACGCATCTGCAATGGTTTTGGTATTTCAGATCAGATGTCCAATTGTCCATGGACCGTGGACGGTGGTGACTGCTTAAACCCCATATACACCAGAACAATGTAAAGCAACAACGCGCAACATTGTTTCCCGCAACACGCAACCTTGTTGACGTCTCGCGATATTCTTTTGATTAAGGCGAAAGCGCCAGGGTAGCCCGCGAAATTCAAAATTTCTTACGTTTTTTGCAATTTGTAGGTCAGTGTGAGCTTGTATGTTGATTAAAATATGATTCGCGGCCGTAGCTAATATGGCTTTACAGAATTATAATCATTAGAATCAGCAATACAGCTCCATAAGTTAGCATTTACCTCAAACCTCATGATTTCATGAAATCGCTAGATTTGAGGTAAATGATAACTTATGGAGTTGTATTGCTGATTCTAATGATTATAATTCTGTAAAGTCATATTAGCTACGGCCGCGAATCATATTTTAATCAACACACAAGCTCACACTGACCTACAAATTGCAAAAAACGTAAGAAATTTTGAATTTCGCGGGCTACCTTGGCGCATCAACCTTAAGTACCAACTTTCAACATGTCGCGCGCCAAATGTTGCCTAGTGGACTTTACCGTCAGTTGAGCCATCGCGACGGCTTGTTTGTCATCTTATAAAATAAATAACAAAACCGGCCAAGTGCGAGTCGGAACACGCACAATGAAGGGTTCGGTAGTTGGGATAAATTTATCCCAAGAACAAACTTAACACTGTAGTTGAAAAACATGGTCTCCCATACATTCCAACTGCAAATGTAAGTTGATTGACTATTACTCGTAAACCTGAAAAGCCTGCTTAGCTGTGATAGTTTTCCTTTTAACTTCGTTATACTGGGTGTAAAAAGACACTTGCCGACGCCGAAAACCACATATTCTACCCATTATTTAATTCATTATGATGAAACAGAGAAACTCGTGGAAGTGTAAAATACTCATATCTCCCTCACACCACACACAACTCACTTGTCACAAACACTACAAACACCCCTTTCATACCTCATTAACGCTCACCCACACACTCATTCACCCTACAATCACACATTAACTAAACCAATCCCAAAGTTTTTTTTTCCCTGTACTCTTTATTTTTATCTTGTTTTTTATTAACTTACTATTTAGTTGACCCGACAGACGTTGTCCTGTCCCAATTTTAATAAAATAAAATTCCCATAGAAAGTCCACTTTCAGTTTTCCCAAATTTTCCAATTTTTCCGGTAACTTTTGCAATTTTTCTCACCGTTTAAACCGGACTACGACAAACACTTCAAAACCAAAATCAGCGAAATCGGACCACCCCTTCTCGACTTTTAGCGAGACAAACGAACAGCAATTGATTTTTAGATGCAGTCAACTATCAGTCAACTAAGACTAGGTAGGGTCAGATGTCCAACAATGAAACACTAAAAATTCAAAGTCTCATACACCTTTTGTTTTTACAGATAGAAGTCTAATTTTTTACAGGCATATAGGTAATTTAATTGGGTATCAGATGGCATTTATAGTTTTTTAAATTAATGTGTGATTGATCAGCAAAAAATTAAAAACTAAAAAATGGGAAATGTTTCACTGTGTCCACAGTGGTGTACACAATGAAACACCACAAATTCAACAATGAAACATAATAATTAATAGTGTCTGTTTCATATTTTGTGTAATATTTAGGAAGTAGGTGTATGACAAAAATGCTGAGTTCATTCAAAAAGATTTTATTCTAAATCTTAAGTAGCGTAGTATAAATGTAGGACATTGCACTCTTGTGCAGCTCTCTTCTTTCAAGCTCTTTCCTTGTCAGTGCATTAGAATAGCTCAAAGCATATTTTCCGTACGCGCCATCATAAAAAAAAACTTCTAGTCACAAAAGTTATTCATTTCCATGGAAAATACATGAATCATGAAAGATAGTACACAACGAAAGTGTTTCATTGTGTCCATTGTGCAACTGTTTCACTGTTGACTACATAAGGTTTATTTTAATAACTTCAAAGAAAAATCCACTAAATTGTAACATTTTAACATATGATATATTCCACGTTAATCTACAAAATATGTTTAATGCTAGGTAATCAAGAAAAATATGAAATTTTCTACCATTATTTAATGAAAAATCTATAAAGATTGCTGAAAATACTTACATTTTTGTCGAAAAAATTAAAAATGCTCCGGAGACAGTCTTCTCCTACGCGGCGCCGCTGCAAACTGGGGTAGGGCGGGGGGTTCTCGAGAGTGTCCTTAAGCGATATAATGCACGATCTGGCAATGCAGCATTTTAGAAATATCACTATGTTTTACTGTGTACCATTGTTTCATTGTTGGACATCTGACCCTACATCGAAAAGTGAATTTGGCCAAAATGGTCTTTACGCCCTTTGTAGCGGGAAGAGTCGATTTATTCCATTCTGTATCTTGAAGGAAGATTCTTCATTCTGTATCTGATTCGTGTTGAACAAAAAAGAAGGGCGTTGTTAGCTGCGCTACAGTTTATACTTTTGCAGCCATTATTGTTTTACTTTTGTACCTACTTCTTGTGTTATTGTTCCGAATTATTTCAGTTTGTGGAAAAATAGCATGCAACTTTAACTCCAGCAGATGATAGAGATTCCCACGGCGGCCGAAATGTTTGGTTATTGTTTTGCTTATCGCCGGGCGTTTTCGTAGTAAAATTCATTGTTTTATATCCTAAAATGTTTACTAGCGGCACTGTTAAAGGAACTCATTATTGTCGGCATCTATTGAGACCTTTTGTTGAATAGTAACAGTTGTGCGTAAATTGTAATCCGCGCAAAATATGTTTCTTAGTTTTAGGAAACGAATTCATTGTTGTCGGTGTCTATTGATGTAAAATATGCATTTCTTTAGACATTTGTAATAGTTCCAAGTAAATTTGTGTTTATGTGTTTACAATAGTTTTAAATAGCGTAGCCAGTACTTTGTTAGACCCAAAGCGTGGGAAATAGTAGGGATAAAACTAACGCCACTGGGGCATATAAAAGGCCTTACTTGTAAAACTACAATCAGTTCGAATTTATATTTTCTACAGTCTACAGTCAGTTCAGTCCCAGCATTCGGAGAGAACACTCCTAACAAGAAGTCTAACCGCTCCTCATTAGTTCCTTGCCTTCGTAATTCGTTTGCCTCCAAAACAATTCCTGCAAGTATTTTATTCTACGAGCTTCGAGCTATCCCCAACAGATATTGAAGGTCAAAGTCAAATTTTTTTTTTACTAAAACGTATTCCAAGTGTTATTACTAAACTTTTTCCGACAAGTACCTACGCGTACCGTAGAGCGGGGCTTAACTCCGTTTGCCTGGGTTTGCGTTACATTGCGCGTAATAAAAAATTGCTTTTTTTTATACCTAAAAATAAAAGTCATTTCCCAGCAATAATTTTTGGGCAAAGCTACTTAGTTAGATGTACAGTATACATAGTTGAAGGCTTTGTGATGTGTCTTTTTACACTGTCTGTACCTACTACCGTGCTAGCCGTTTAGCTGGCAGGGCAAAATTAGCACTTTAAAGCTTAATATTTCAGAAACGGATACCTAAATAGAAAAATTGTTTTAACAAACCCACAATATTTTTCATAGATCCACCCCACACCATGGGATAGACGAGAAAAAAAAACATCACCACTTTACGTGTACAGAAGGAACCCTAAAAAAATTTTTTTTCATGATTTTATTTTACCTCTGTCTGCGTGATGAATATGTATATCCATGCCAAATTATAGCTTTCTAGTACTAAGAGTCTCTGAGCTAAGCTGCGGACGGACAGACGGACGGACATAGCGAAACTATAAGGGTTCCGTAGTCAACAAGGAACCCTTACCGTCTTATTACAAAACAAGATCCATCATCAAACCCAGGTTTAAATCATGACCCTTTTTTGAAATTCAAACTCTATTCCAACACATTAAGATGTCAGTTTTACAAAACTGACAACTTAGTACCGGACTAAGTTGACAGTTTTGTATAAAGAACTGTATTTCTACCACAGCTAGGTTCTTATTACAAAAACTAGCTCGATGGTTTAAACCAGGACAGAAGAAAAACCACGTTTTGTAATAAAGAATTTTGCATCAAAGAGAAATCGAGGGGAATCTTCAAATTTTATAGGCACACCTATAGCGATTTGGGTGTTTTTTATAGTAACATTTGCTCCCGAAAAGCACCATTTAGTGAAGTGGAACCGATGAAGAAGACCACAGATGGCCATCGAAACCACTCAATAATACGTATTTCACGGGTTGCGATTCGATTATTGCTAAGCAATTTATGCTCGTCACAATACATATGTTGAAGTGGAGCTGATGGTGACTTCACCATCAGTTCCAGTTCTCCTGGTTCCTTCTGGGAGAACTCCTCAACAATTAACGTCCTTGTATCGGGAAAAGCAATATTATGTTTGTAGCAGTTGACATTAGGCTATCGTAACTTAGATGAATTAGAGACTGACCCACTAAAAAGTGAAAAATAAAAAACTAAAAAAAAAACAACCGACTTACAAAAAAATACAAAAAAATGAAAAATTACTTTAATTTTGGAAGTCGGTGGCAAAAAACTAAAATACAGATCCAAAGACACCGACTTCCGAAATTAAAGTTATTTTTCACTTTGTAGTATTTTTTTGAAAGTCGGTTGTTTTTTTTTTTGTACAAAAGTTTTTTATTTTTCAATTTTTAGTGGGTCACTCTGCAATCTAAGTTACAATAGCCTAATGTCAACTGCTCATCACTTTTTACAAAATATTGCTTTTCCCGATACAAGGACGTTAATTGTTGCGGAGTTCTCCTAGTAAGGAACCAGGAGAACTGGAACTGATGGTAAAGTCACCATCAGCTCCACTTTAACATACGTATTGTGACGAACATAAATTGCTTAGCAATAATCAAATCACAACCCGTGAAATAAGTATTATTGAATGGTTCTGAATGTTCTGAAGGCCATCTGTGGTCTTCCTCATCAGTTCCACTTCACCAAATGGTGCTTTCCGGGAGCAAATGCACGAGTTACTATAAAAAATACCCAAATCGCTATAGGTGTGTCTATAAAATTTGAAGGTTCCCATCAATTTCTCTGGGATTCCATCATCAGATCCTAGTTTTCTTATCATGGTACCACCCTTGGGATATCTCCTTTCCAACCCAAAAATAATCATCAAAATCGGCTCTTAAACGACGAAGTTATCCGCGAACACACATAAAAAAAAATGTATAATTATACGGTCGAATTAAGAAACCTCCTTTTTTTGAAGTCGGTTAAAAAGACACTAGCATAGCTATTCACAACGTTACGATTCGATACCGTATCGAAATTGACACATGTACGATAACCTGATGGCCAATTCTCGTACCTAAAAACGTTCACAATCTCATGCCAGCGTCAATCAAATGTCAAAAATGTAGGTAATCGCTATAAAATTTTTGACAGATTGAGACTGAGATGAGATTGCGAACGTTGTTAAAAATACGAGAATTGCCCCTCTGATTTCTGAACCGTAGGACTGTCAAAACGCTGTTCACAGATCCGTACGGATGGGTTATTTTTTGAACCGATTGTAGGTGTGTTTAAGGGGAACGCTACGAAATGGTAGTAAATATATAATTGTGGTAGAAAATGTAAAGTGGTACATAGACGTTATTTATTGGGTATTTCATTAAGTGCAACTGTAAAATTACATCAAGTGACTATTAACAAGAAAAAAAAACAGTAAACAATGATTTTATTAATTAATAAGTTTACCAGATTTCTATTAAACTTGCTTCGTAAACTTCAACTTTCTGTACCAAACCGGGAAAATATTTTGTTCTCTATTTCAACTTAGTTCTCTATTTCATGCTACATGAATATAAGCTCATTATAACTTTATAATGTATCCACATTTTTAGACGATAATAGTGTTGCTGCTATTGTTAATGTAGGTATAGACCGAGAGGTGACAGGATTTTTCATAACGATCATGGATACGGTTAGATTTACTTCGATGGGTTGTAGAGTAGTCCCCTAGTGTGAATGACGTCGGTCTGCCTGCTCTGAGTGGTTGCAACTTCGAGTTATAGCGCTTAAAAGAGTCGTCATTGTTGCGAAAAAAAAACGATCAGAGAAATGGTCAGTTTTAGTACACATTCAAAGTATGGCGTCTCCGCAGATGAAATAAGTTGGTCTGCCGGCTCTCAGTGGTTGCATTTCAGAGCTATGATGCGCGCAACATTGTTGCGAAAATAAAACGATAAGAGAAATGGTCACTTTTAGTACCTATTCGAAGTATGGTGTCTCCACAGGTGAAACGAGTTGGTCTGCCGGCTCTCAGTGGTTGTATTTCAGAGCAATCGTTGTGTATGCAAGACGCTTATTTGTGGAGAAAGCCTAAAAAATACATCGAAAAACCGGACAATAGGCGAATTTTTCAAGTGCACGCCGGCCGGTGTCGTACCCTCACCCTTCACCTGCGCCGAGCACCACCCGCTGCGCGACCGTCCCCCCTGTAAAGGAATAGGGAAAAGCTAGAGGTGTCAATAAAAGAAATGGTCAGTTTAACAAAATTATTAATCTGTGATTTACCCAAAGTAATAAGTTGAATTAATAAAAATTGGATTTGTTCGATTTCATTCTTTATTTTATTGATTACCGTTAAGTTGAATTTTTTATAACTAAGCGCCTTGCGTATAACAAAGCTCTGAAATACAACCACTAAGAGCCGGCAGACCAACTCTTTTCACCTGTGGAGACACCATACTTCGAATAGAGACTAAAACTGACCATTTCTCTTATTGACACCTCTTGACACCTCTAGCTTTTTCCCTATTCATTTACAGGCGGGACGGTATACACGCTCACACGCACACATTTACACCAAACTACACCTCATTACGTGCACACATGTTTTCGAAACCCGAAACGTGCGGCTTCACTTTACTGTTGATAGTGCTATGTCTTGATTTTTTATTTAGTCTGATCCTAAAATTATATAAATATACTGGGATCTAAGCAGCGGTCAAAACAATAATAAAACTTTACATAACTACATTATGTAGTTAAATACTTCATAAAATGCTTATATAACTATGTTGATAAACAATATTTATTATTCGATATCACTTCCGACAGCAAATACCTGTCGGAAGAATTGATGTTTTCATACCGTATACGAACTGTCAAAATTGTACGGTTACGGATTTGTGAATAGCGTTTAGCGGACTTCGTCGATATCAATGGCGTTCGATACGGTACGAAAGCGTATCGTATCGTTCTGAATAGGCATGCAGGTACTAAAACTGAATAATACATACAATGAATAATATATACAATGAATACAATACAAATAATAAATACAATGAATAATACATACACCTAAAAATTATCTTATTTAATTAGTCTATTTTTTTAATATAAGTACCTATGAGATGTGTGCGTTACTGCAGCGGAATGTTGTCGCTTTTCAGGATTTCGTCTTGACAGGAATTAGTACCCAATCTCGTGTAAATGTGCCCGAAATTTAGAATTTGTGCGTCCAGCCGATCCAAAGATATTCACGAAAAACAGATTCCGCTGGAGTAACGTTACTGCAGCGGCATGTTTTTTTACCAGTGGTCGTAGCTGAATACAAACTAGCTACTTAGATAGATATAATTTGTGCCTAATTGTGCCCAAAAAATAGAATTTGTGCGTCTTGAGGTTTCAGAGTTATTCAAGATGCCGCTGCAGTAACGTTTAGCAAATTGCTGTATCTCTTAAACGGCATGACATACAACTACGATTTTTTTTACTACGGTGGGTCTTAATTTGTGCTTAATTTGTGCAATTTTATTTTTTCTATAATCGACACCATTGGAAAACTAGAATTTTTTTTTCAAAAACCCTAAAATCGATCCTCGCGCTTCAATGAGAAACCCTAGAAACTTACCAATTATGGTGATTTGTACCTTTCATGAACTCAAAGCATCATGTGAAATTCGATGTTTATATTCCAACTCCTTAGAGAGTTATTCCATTTTAATTAAAATCTGGCCATGATATAATGTAACGCTCCAATACATGAGTTATTATTAAGTGACTGATATTATGATTATACTAATAATTAGTACCCTTATTAAATTGTTTATTCTTAAAGTTTCAGCTGAAAAAACCTTCTAACTACTTAGATATGAGAAAAAAACGATAGGGAAAGAAATCACACGATTGACCGAACAAATTCGAATGACTACATAAAAGCGGGCTCACAGTACACTGTGCCAACCTTCTTAAATTGGTAGTATTATAATTGAATTTTGATGGGTACTGGTGCGTACAAATGGTTTAATGAGGTAACTATTTATTTACTTTTACATAAATATGTGACGTAGAGAGTTATCAGAGAGTAGGAAGTGACCTAAGGGCGAGCGCGCACTGCGGTGCGTTTTTGTAACGCATAATCTGTGAAGTATGGAATGTCTTTGAAGTGTTCTAACGTTACTCTAACGCACAGAAAATACAGGTGTGTCGATCTTCTTTATCACTGAACAGTTAATTTATTTCATAAGCACAATGTACCACAAAACCAATGCGTATTGTCCAGCCGAAATTACACGCGTCGTAATTATACACACAATTCCTTGAATTACTGGGAAAAAGATAATGTGCACACGCTCTCCACACACGAGATTGGCGGCCAATTACTCGTGTCAAACAAAGTTAACACCGAACCGAACTAACAGTGCGTTTCACGAATGTTGGTACCATTGTTTTTCATTGAAGAATATTTACAAAAAACCATTCCATACGGCAGTTTCGAATGAAGCAACGACAAGCTCTGGGGATTCCCCCCAAGTAATGTTTTATTACCCCGGTCGTTCTGACGGCATAGCATAGGGTAGATGTATTTTATATATGAGTGTAATAGTTCCGATTGACGAATTGGCTGAGATCTAGACAATATAGACATTCACTTTCCTCAATTTGATCAATTTGTGAATATTTCTATTAAGTAGGTAACTAAATAATAAAACAAAATTTTACAGAGGTATCAATCATGCTATTTTATTTCAATTCAAAACTAAATCTATAAACGGTATTTTTTCTTTTATTTTATTGGCAATAAAAATACACTTTCTCGTCAAATAAACCTTTGGTCTTTATTAGATTGCTGTACTTACTAACATTTGACTGAGAGTTTAAAGGTTCAAATCCTCAATATCATTTATGGCTTACACACTGTGTGTACGTAATACCCATTGAGTTATAATGTACTACGTACTTACGTAATACCTACGTGTTTTACAAAACAATAAATTATAAGTAACACTTTTGTGCGAGACTGTTTCAAAAAACGAAATGTTGTACTACATATTTAAGAAGGTTGGCACAATGTACTGTGAGCCCGCTATTATGTAGTCATTCGAATTTGTTCGGTTAATCGCTTGATTTCTTTTCCTATCGTTTTTTTCTTATATCTAAGTAGTTAGAAGGTTTTTTCAGCTGAAACTTTAAGGATAAACAATTTAATAAGGGTACTAATTATTAGTATAATCATAATTACAGTCACTTAATAATAACTCATGTATTGGAGCGTTACATTATATCGTATCCAGATTTTAATTAAAATGGAATAACTCTCTAAGGAGTTGGAATATAAACATCGAATTTCACATGATGCTTTGAGTTCATGAAAGGTACAAGTCACCATAATTGGTAAGTTTCTAGGGTTTCTCATTGAAGCGCGAGGATCGGTTTTAGGATTTTTGAAAAAAAAATTCTAGTTTTCCAATGGTGTCGATTATAGAAAAAATAAAATTGCACAAATTAAGCACAAATTAAGACCCACCGTAGTAAAAAAAATCGTAGTTGTATGTCATGCCGTTTAAGAGATACAGCAATTTGCTAAACGTTACTGCAGCGGCATCTTGAATAACTCTGAAACCTCAAGACGCACAAATTCTATTTTTTGGGCACAATTAGGCACAAATTATATCTATCTAAGTAGCTAGTTTGTATTCAGCTACGACCACTGGTAAAAAAACATGCCGCTGCAGTAACGTTACTCCAGCGGAATCTGTTTTTCGTGAATATCTTTGGATCGGCTGGACGCACAAATTCTAAATTTCGGGCACATTTACACGAGATTGGGTACTAATTCCTGTCAAGACGAAATCCTGAAAAGCGACAACATTCCGCTGCAGTAACGCACACCTATGAGATTTATGGAAGAATAGTAGCTGGTATCATTATTCACGCGCACACAGAGACATAGACGCACAGTGTAAAACACCGCTTGGCTCGTTTTATTTGTTTTGATTGTAGGGCGACGCTCCATTTAGACATTACTATAATCAAAGGCAGAACGTCATTGTAGGGTTAAAATGCAACAAATTAAGCCACCGAATATTCTACCTACATCCAGTAGTTTTTGAGTTAGAGCACTTAGAACATTTTTTATCAAGTACCTAATGATTTATTATTTATTTTTTACTACATAATGACAAAAATACGAAAAAAAAATTTTAGCTAAGTAAGTAAGTACCTACCGATCTTTGCCAAAGTTTTAAACATTTTTGAACATTTAATTATTAACTAAATTCCAGTAAGCACAGTAACATATACCTGTACCTTTACGTGTGGGAAAGAGAATAGTGAGTTCATGACCCACGCTACGGTTCCATCTCCGCCAGCGACGAGGATGCGACATCTCGGCGGCAACCACCGCACCACGCTCTCTGGGGAAGTTGAGCTAATATCCACCACCTGTAAATTCATAGTTAGGTAGACCTGAATTTGTGCGGGAGTTTCGTATCTTTGAACGAAACAAAAAAATCTAATGTTCACAAGTTCTTTGAACATTCATTTATGAATAGTCAGTATAGTATCAGTAACATAACTCACTTGAATAGGGTTCAGGAGCCCTCTAAACAAAGAAAGTACTTCATCACTCCTGTTGCTGCCAGACTTGGGATTTGCTGAAAAATTGTACATGAACCAATTACCTACACATACTTAGGAAACCTAATGTATTTTGCTATACTCCATTCCAGGAAGATGAGTAGGAAACAATTTATTAATACCTACTAACATTTGTATTATTTATTTTCTATTGCTAAAGTACCATTTTATTAGAATTACAAAATTAAACATGCTTGTTATGCATAAGTGTTGACTGAGGTTAACTGCTTCTACTAATTAACCATGCTTTGTGAATCTTAATACAAGATAATTCATATGAAGAGTCATATTATTAAACTGTCATACTGGGAGGTCTACCTAAATTTTATTATTATAAAACATTGATAGTCATCTGTAATAATTATAATTTGCTCTTCAGTAAACATTGTTTGACAGTAAAGACTTAGTGGCCTCTACAGCATACAATGCAAAAGAAACGATCTTTAGCTTCTATTAGACTGTCTACAAAATAGAAATGGCTGGAGGCAAACCGTTTGGAGAATGATCCCCGTAATATTTTTAAGGGGGTATAAAGTGTAAATATAAAATTCTGTTCAAATAAGTCTGTCTCTCTATTTAAGACTAATCAGGAATAAGCAAGCAGCAAGAAGTTTCTATTACCTAATCAGACAACAGACTACATGATTATTTTTTTTCGTCCCATCTCTATAATTTATGTAAATGAAAATGAGAATACATTTTGTTTAAAATCCCAGGACATACACACACACACACACAGGATAGACTTCCAACATCTTCTATGTAATCTACAGTGTATGGCATGTTTACAAGCAAGCCAGAATAAGTATGTAGTAGAGGCCACTAGGTGAATCTCTAGTAGTAAAATAACTTTGAAAGATTTATAATACTGTTTTCATTCAAAATGGAAACATACCTAAAATTATGAATGGTTCCCAGTCACTATCACCTGGATGCTTTATGTTAGAAACAAGTCCTTTTTCTAACTGTACACATGCAGGTGGAATTATTATATTCTTGTACTTTTGAAAGTCACAGTGCTGTAAAATGTTATTCAAAATAGATATTCATAGTAAAAGATTGGCATCCTAAATAAAATTGTTAGCCTAGTCACATACTGGACAGGCCTCCCTTACAATAGACAATAAAATGGTAAATCAAATCTAGCTATTTTAAATAATTGTCTAGGCTTGGTGAGAGCCTAGGCAATTATTTAACATAGCTTGAAAGTTTAATTGTTCTACTTCTAACAGCTTACTGCTTACAGTCTACTTGGAAAGCTATTTTTTATAATGATATGTACCTATATGAAAAATTAAAGGTTTGGCTGTTTATTTGTAACAAACTCCATTGTATGTCATCATACAAATGATTGTCAATAATACTACTCCATTTGCTTAAAAACATGCATCAATAAAGCCAATCAAAAAATTCAATCAACTGATGCCTATATAATAAATTGTTATCTTAATTAAATAATAAAATTACCTCATTATCACTAGCAAGTGCCCACAATTTTGTTCTTTGACACCATGAACAGAAGTATCTTCTAAGGCCTTCTTCATGCTGATCCACACTCTCAGTTTGACTTGTGCCCACTAATAAACATTTAATTTGATACTACAGCAAAGTAATAAAATAACTTCTCTATGTTCATAAAACATAATTAATTTTCAGAACACATACCATGAACCCATTGATGATAGAATGGCTTATCCCCTGGCCATGTGACAGGTTTGCATCTCAACTTTTTATCAATAACTCTGTGGCACTTTTTGCATGCACTCACAGCACAGCATTCACAAAAAAGTCCAACTATCGGCAACATGAGCTTACCACAATTTGTGCACTGTAATAAATTGGAATTAACTTAACTGAAAGCCAGTGCTCAGCATGTCTGCAAGTAAGGTGGAAAATAGTACTAGGAGGAGGTACTGTCAAAGGGCAAGAGTAAAGTGCGTCAAGGTGCGGTTAAAGTATAGTGGAGCCGGGTCCTGAGTCACTTCAAATGTTCCGTGATCAATGTTCGTGTTCACCATGTTTTGTTCGTTCGTACGTACACGGCATGGCTCTATACAAACAGCGCCGCACCGCACCGCACTTTGTGTTTATAATTATTATTTATAGTTCTGATTCACTTACATCTACATTATATGGTACAGATTTGTTACACTGAATGCTTCTCCAAGTATGCCCTCGGCTTCTATACCGTGTCCGCATGTAATTATTATCAGAAAAAAGAGAATGAAGAATTCGATAGACCAAATAAACGAGAAACGCACCGCCTACTAAGAAATAGTGATTACAAATTAAAACATCATTCAAATTCAAAAAGGCTTCCATTTCGAATTTGAGCTTAGATACTGTTCAATGAATTTAGAACGCTTTAATAAAACAAAAGTATGAATTTATCAAAGGAGAGAAAATCGATAATTTTATTTCATTGTTTATTTATTGATGAGCACAATTAATGACAAAATGACAACCAATCAAATCAAATTGCACAGATTGTCAATTGTCATTGTCACTTGTCAATATCAATGAATATTACATTGTTGCAATATAAAAAATTAACTAAGGGTGGTATTCACTGACCTCTATTGTACAAGTAGGTATGTACAACTTAGAGCATTTAACCTAAATGCTCTAAGATGTACAATAGAGGTCAGTGGTGGTATTCCATTAGTCAAAGATCTTTGTCCAATGTGCAGACGCCAGCACAACAAGCTACTACAAACTATCTTTCTTTAATAGATTTTCATCTTTAACGCTAAAGCATTAGGTTCAAGGTTGATTGGGAAAATTTGACAGTTTCGGGTGGCTTGACCTGCTGGCGTCTGTACTAGCGTTGCCGGAGAGTAATATTCCGAAGTATTCCCTTCGGAAGTATTCGGAAGTATTCGCAAGTTTTGAGTAGTATTCGCAAGTATTCCCCGAGCTAAGTACATGTGCGGTCACGCAAGTTTATCTATTAAAGTTTGACTATTGACCGCTAGATGGCGTTAATTAACGCCATCTAGCGGTCAATAGTCAAACTAACATTACGTCGTGTGTGTGTCGTGTGTGTTGTTGTCGTACGAGTATGTTGCGTTCATTCATGACTCCGAGTAATATTCGATTTGAAAACTTCGCAATACTTCCGAATATTTCTTTACATCTACTTATATAAGTACTTACGTAATAAGTTTTTGTATGCGGTTTAGGTGTGAAAGTGGTAGAGAGGTAAGTAAATAGGTAGATTACTGAGTTTATAAAATAGTTTAAAGTAAGTATCAAGAAAGAAGTCAAGGTTTGACTTCAAGTGCAAAAACACACCATTTTCGAGATATAAAATACAGTACATTTTTTTTTCTTTTGCTTATATCTCGAAAACGGTGTGTCCTATCGCAAAAATAATTAAAATTTGGCCCCCCTTTATAAAACCCATAAACCCCTAAACCTCTACATGTAGGTACCAAAAAAAAACCGTAAAGAACACGTTGAAGCTGCCCCCTCCTAGCGCCCCTCCATGTACAAGAGCATCGGCACTAATATCCGCACAAAATAGACATTTTAAACTCAACCATACAAAAATAAAACAATAATTACCGAGTCACTGGTAGATAACTACTTACAGGGAATTATTCCCGCTAGTAGATAACTACTTACGCGGAAATATTCGCGCTAGTACGTAGGCATCGAATAATACTCGTTGATTTTATGAATGAACGGGCTCGAGCTTCCTAAATCACGTGTGCAAGTGTGCAAGTGAACGCCGCTGGCACCGCGCGCCGACCAACTTCGGGTACTTATTGGATTATCTTTTAAATGCGACTATTGACCACTAGATGGGGGCGCAGTTCTCATTGCAAATTACATAATATATTATGTCCCGCATTGGTGATAGTGCATTCATTAATACCCACGAATCAATCTTCCACCATTCATAAGCTAATCAGCAAACCTTGGTCACTGCAGCAGCAGAAAGCGTCGCATTAACACGACTAATCACGCTAGTTAATGCTACGCTTCTGTGGCACCATCTTGCGGATTCTTGCGATAACAATAGAATAGTCGGCGCACTGCATTTTTGTCCTTGAACCCCCACTTGTCCGGCACTGGATTCGCCATAAAAACGTGTACTAATACGAGCGCTAATACTTCGTTGACTCATGAATGAATGGCTGCGAAGCTCGGTGGTGTGCCACTTTACTATCAAGCCAATGCCAGGCGAGCGCTGGCGTCGCCGAGCGACTAACGAGAGCAGGTGTTCATTTACAATTCTACCATTTCCCCCTAGATGGCGTTAATTCATTTAACGGCACGGCGCGCGGCGTAATATATTCGGCGAGTCGAGTCTCATCAAGCGACCTACGCAAGTACGCATATATTCGTAACTAGGCACCTACTGGCAATAATTTCATTCTTAATAGGTAATAAAAAGTAGGTTACCTACTACATTCTTACTAGTAGTATTCCTTCAAATCGAAGTATTCCTTTGAATATTTCGCAATTATTCCAAATACTTGCGAATACTTGCGCAGTTTTGCAACGCTAGTCTGTACATACATATGAAGATATTGGATGACTTGCAGCATCTAATTTACAAGAAGACATCCATCAAATTTCTTTGATCAAATGTACAGATGCCAGCAGGCCAAGCCACCTGAAACTGTCCACCCAATCACCCAACCCAAACAACCTTGAACCTAATGCTTTAGCGGTAAAGATGAAAAATCTAATAAGTTTGACAGATTGCAGTAGCTTAAGGCGAAAGCGCCAGGGTAGCCCGCGAAATTCAAAATTTCTTACGTTTTTTGCAATTTGTAGGTCAGTGAGAGCTTGTATGTTGATTAAAATATGATTCGCGGCCGTAGCTAATATGGCATTACAGAATTATAATCATTAGAATCAGCAATACAACTCCATAAGTTAGCATTTACCTCAAACCTCATGATTTCATGAAATCGCTAGATTTGAGGTAAATGCTAACTTATGGAGTTGTATTGTTGATTCTAATGATTATAATTCTGTAAAGCCATATTAGCTACGGCCGCGAATGATGTTTTAATCAACATACAAGCTCACACTGACCTACAAATTGCAAAAAACGTAAGAAATTTTGAATTTCGCGGGCTACTCTGGCGCATCAACCTTAATGTGCTGGCGTCTGTACGCGCACCGAGGGTTCCGTTCAGTTATTAGTGTATAGTCTATGGTTCCGTTCCGATTTCTGCAATGACATATTATCGAAGGATTTCTGAAAAAGTGTGTTATTTAGAGACATTATTTTCCTGTAATCTTTAAATACATAAACTTCTATCACATAGAATAATTTCAGATTTTTCTCTTTGCAAACTTCGGAGATAAGGGGGGGAACGGTATTTTTTTTACATTTTTTATCAAAGTCGAAAATAATGAGGTCCAAAAAAAATAAAAAATTGTTTAATTATGGGCAAACAACATACCTACCCCACATAGTTGCTCCACTTTTAATTTTCAAGACCCCCTTTCAGTCCTTTTGAAAAAAAAATATAAACTTTTTTATTTCTTTCTTATTTGCAAAATAGTTGGGTAAACGTCATCTAAAACTGTTCCAAACAAGTTGATAGCAGCATTAGTAATTCTTGAAATATCCAGCTGTGACAGACACAGACAGACAGACTGAGTCACACCATAAGGGTTCCTTTTTTACTATTTTGGTACGGAACCCTAAAAACTAAACCTTAAAAATTGACTGATAATTTTGAAATGTTAATCAGATTTTTTATTATCAAATTATTGAAGTTATAATAATTATTAAGGTAGGTTAATAGGTAATACGAGCTGGTATCCGCAACTCCACGACAATGCGCGTATTTTGCGTATGGATTTTTTCTTTCACAGGAATCCCTGTCCACTAATCCATAGATTACAAACCCCTTTACCCGACTGCGGCGAAGTCCAAAAGGAGGGACAAGGAGGGAATGTGTTTGACCTGTATGTACAAGTACTCCCAAATTAATAATGCGCATGCAAATCTTCGCTAATTGTCGTATTCCCGGAAACACCCAAATCATTGAATCGTAAGAGCCCTAAACAATGCACTTGCATTTTGCACCTTGTTCGAAAGAAATAGGAGTCAATATCATGTGTACACAATCGAAAACAATTCGGGCGGTCGGCGGCGTTCGCCGGTCAGTCAAAGATCCGTCAGTCGTCTTTAGAGTCTGGCACACGAAACATGAGCCTGGAAAATAGCGGCAAATTCAAAAAATCGAGATCAAAATTGGTTGAGTCGTTAAAATTGTATGATGTAAAAGGACAATAATATTTGTCCATTAATCCATGATGTATTTTCAAGTATCAAAATGTATTTACCTATTATACGCAGTGATACCAGAGCTAGATTTTTGAATTTGCCGCTATTTTTCAGGATCATGTTTCGTGTGCCAGACTCTATATATTGGTGGTGACCATAGATAATACACTATAAGGCACTGACGTATAAATAGGATTTATACGTCAGTGCTATAAGGTGACTGCACGTGTTCTCTCTGTGTGGAATTATATAGAGCTGCTATTACACACCCTTCTTGGTTTTGTTTTCAAAGGTGAATTTAATTTCAACTTTAATTATCTTATTCAAAAAATAGTTTATTTGGTAAAATAGGTAAATATACTAAAATTTTTCACGTTTTTTTAATATTAAAAAATTAAAAATACCTACGTTAAATACATATTAAGTACTAGAAAAAACATTTTAAAAATCACATTTAGGCTTATATAAATTTAATAGAAAGACACATTTATTATAAAGTATATACAGGGTGTAAGGGACAGCCCTCCGCAAACTAACAGGGTGCATTCAGCTCCTCATTTTGAATCATATTCCACCGGAAATTTTCTCAGGAAAATTTTCATTTCTTCAAATTTTTTTCAGTTACATTTTCATTATTTCAATGTAAAATTGCATTGTGTTCGCAGCACTCCATTTATGTAAAAAAAAACTGCAAAAAAAAAACAGCAAAAAAAAAAACCAGCAATGGATGTTGAAATACTCTAACCAACGACGCGTGAAATCAGCTGTTCACTTTCTGTCTAGCTACAGAGTTCATCGAACTCACCGCATACCTATTACCTACCCCTCCCAACCAGTAATAGACGCTCCGATTTGTGCAGGAAAACACAAACAAATCTGGTTTATTGGATTCCCTTTACGTTCCTGAAAAAATTTCATGTACCGGTCATCTAAGTATGACATACTGAATTCACCCTATCAGTTTGCGGAGGGCTGTCCCTTACACCCTGTATTAGTACATAATGCAATAATACAATAAATAAATAAAAATATGCCTAACTCTGGCCATTAAAACCTTTTCTTCCATCATTACACCAGCTTCAGTAAGACACTTGAAAAGTACTATAAAATTTGTAGCATATCGTGTGGTTTTCCTCGCTATTTACTTACATGGAATTATCGAATCAAATTTCGTTACTGATAAATCAATATTTATCTCTTTTAGCACAAAACACATAATTCTACTAAATTATGCATGAAGAAAATGGACTTGACCATTCTATGTACATATCGTCTTCCGACGCTCGGGGAATACGACCGTTGCCGAACAGTGACGAAGATTTCTATGCGCATTATCACTTTGGGAGACCTGTATGTATGTATGTCCGTTTCTTTGTTCCCTCGTAACTCCTAAACGAATGAACGGATTTGGATAAATTATACGTCTTTAGATTTGTCTTGGTGGCGCGAGTGTCACTGGCTACATTAACATCAAAAATAAATTAATGGCGGATTTGGGGTGAGATATTGTGGAGTTCGAAATTTTTTTGTCTTCTAATACCATAGACCGGGGTATCAAAATGAAGGGTTTTAAAAGGTGATCACAAATATACAGGGTGGCCGGAACATTGACGTCCAAAAATAAAATTTCGGTCCCTCGTATCGTGGGGTATTCGAATCACCCCCATGTATGTTCCGCGACTTTTAATAGTTTTCGAGTTATGAATTTTTTTCTGAATGTTTGAAAATTTTCGACCTGACCAACCTAAAAAAATTCTAAAAAAAAAAGTAGAGGGTTTTATCGAGTTTCTTTTTTTGCAACTGAATTTTCATAAGTAGTACTTTTATGCATAAAATAATCAGCTTCGTAACTGTGATGAAAGTTATGAAAATGTTGATCTAAAGTGAAAAATTTACGTTCGGTAAATTATGACTTAAATTTTCAACTTCAAATTAAAAATCT
Source organism: Cosmia trapezina (assembly GCA_905163495.3). NCBI lineage: Eukaryota > Metazoa > Arthropoda > Insecta > Lepidoptera > Noctuidae > Cosmia > Cosmia trapezina. The sequence goes on from LR991030.1 coordinate 13,738,851, forward strand.
AAACAGGTGACTTCATGGTTCTCAAGTAGGCTTCAAGAATGCGCCAGACTCTCAGCTTTCATAATAAATTAAAAAACGTAGGACTTAATGGGGCTAACTTTGGCCTTAATCGGCCTTCAAAGACTGCGAGGTGGAAAATTCTTAAAATTAGCTATCTGGTTAATAATTTTTTTTTTTCCATTTTCTCGCTCCTAAGGTTATTTAGTTTGCTAACCAAAAATGACTGCAGGAAAGCTAAGATTTAAACACGGAGATTTTTTTAAATGTTAGTTTAATGAATTTTGCGCGATCCGTTCTCGTGGACTATGGGTTGTAAACGAGGGTGCAACTCTTTTACCTGCAATAACAATGGACCGAGAGGAAAAGAGACCGAATTATTGCTATCTCTCTCACGCAAGGCGCGCAACCGAAGCCAACGCAAAACAAGTACCTCAGTCGTACTCACATTGTGTTTACTGCTATACGCGTGTCGCCATTTTGTCTTTACCACACTCGCTTTGCCCACGGACTCCGCTGCCTACTTGTTTGACTACTTTGCTCGTTTATTGGACTGTGTTTTGCATTCTGATTTGGACTTTTTTTACGTGGAAGCTTAGATTATGAAAGCGTGGAAGTGTAAAAAATGAGTTACACGTTAAGTGAATATGCAGAAATGCATTATTTTTATGGAGTTGCACAAGGAAACGGCCATGAAGCAGCGCGACTGTATCGCGAACAACTTCAACGTCGTGGTGGGCCGCAACCTGAGCGATATCCCGACCATCGTGTTTTTATTAACACGCACAACACTTTGATGGCAGGCCGCATTCCTGGTCGACGCGGCAGTCATGAAGGAATCCCTAGAGCTAACCCGGATCGCAGAGAAATGGTGCTGGAAGAAGTTCAGCGAAATCCGTCTACGAGTACGAGAAGTATGGCTCGTGCTCTGAACATCCCAAGGACTTCTATCCAAGACATTCTTCACGATGAAGAATACCACGCGTTCCACATCCGACGAGTCCAAGCTTTACTGCCTACAGATCACCAATTGCGCGTTGATTTTTGCCAAACCATGTTACGAAAAGAGCAAGAGGATCCTGGATTTTTCAATAAGTTTTATGGTCAGATGAGTCACGATTTGAGCGATCCGGAATATTCAATATTCATAATTACCACACGTGGGCGAATGAAAATCCACTCGAAGTGAGAGCTTCGACATTTCAACATCGCTTCAGCGTTAACTTGTGGTCTGGTATCCTCAATGGCGAACTAATTGGTCCGTTTGAACTGCCGTCCAGACTTGATGGAGAAACATACAAAAACTTTTTGGAAAATGAACTTCCATTGTTGCTGGCAGATGTGAATCTCGAACTCAGAGACGAACCATGGTGTTGCAAAATGACGGCGCCCCGTGTCACTATGCAACCCAGGTCCGAAATTACTTAGATGAAACATACCCCAACAGATGGATCGGACGCAGCGGACCAATTAGGTGGCCTCCACGCTCACCTGATCTCAACCCCATCGATTTCTTTATTTGGGGCTATTACAAGGAAATAGCATACGCCCGAGACTGTTCAAGTGAACAAGAGCTGAGGCAGTTGATTGCAGAAGCTGAACGTGTTGTGAGAGAGAACAGAGACGCTTTTAGACGATTGCCAGACAATTTCTTACGTAGGTGTAGAATGTGTATTGCTGCTGGTGGTGGCCACTTTGAAAACCTTTTGTAAATGTTAAAAATAAATTAAGTACTTTTTTCACATTATCATCTGTGTTTTATTCAAAACCACTTTTTACGTAAAACTTTTCTTACCCAACTCTGAAACTATTTGTTGGTTAGTTTTCAGTATTCTTATCATTAATTAACCTTAGGAACGAGAAAATAGCCAAAAAAAAATAATTACTCAGATGGGTAATTTTAAGAATTTTTCCACCTCGCTGTCTTTGAAGGCCGATTTTAAACAAAGTAGCCCTATTAAGTACTTCATTTTTTTATGATTATGAAAGCTGAGAGTCTGGCGCATTCTTGAAGCCTACTTAGGAATTATGAAGTCACCTGTTAAGATTTTTAATTTAAAGTTGAAAATTTGAGTCATAATTTACCGAACGTAAATTTTTCACTTTAGATCAACATTTTCATAACTTTCATCACAGTTACGAAGCTGATTATTTTATGCATAAAAGTACTACTTATGAAAATTCAGTTGCAAAAAAAGAAACTCGATAAAACCCTCTACTTTTTTTTTTGAATTTTTTTAGGTTGGTCAGGTCGAAAATTTTCAAACATTCAGAAAAAAATTCATAACTCGAAAACTATGAAAAGTCGCGGAACATACATGGGGGTGATTCGAATACCCCACGATACGAGGGACCGAAATTTTATTTTTGGACGTCAATGTTCCGGCCACCCTGTGTATAGGTACTTACAACTTATATGTTTAAAAGTAATTCGAAGATATATATACTTACAACTTATAATGTTAAAAAATTATTCGAAGATATTTAAACAACATGTTTAAAAGTAATTCGAAGTGACAAATTGAATTTTGATTAAAAAAAAATTGCTTTGAGCAGAGTTAGGATTAGGACCTCGAAGGCTTGGCTATTTGTGCACTTATCCAAAAAAGCTTTTAAATAACACTCACGGCCAAAACTCCTTGCAAGAACTAAATCGACTGCGAAATCTTTCACATTTGTAAACTAAACAGCTGGAAATAAAAAAAGTAATTAAAAAAAAACTAAAAAACCTGACTGCAATAATAAAACTAAAACTGAAAGGCTAAAAACAAGCCCATTTTAAATTTAATAAAAGTTGGAAGCAGGCGGGATCCATTCCATTTTTATATTTTTAAACTCAAACGGGTCGCGCCTGCTTCCAACAATTATTATTTTTTTTAGAAATACCTTTTTGTTTGTAAAATCTTTGCTTCTTGTAACTACAGGCAGACAACGATGATGATATATTAGTGACAATGATACCTAAATAAATATTCAAATTTAAAAAATATGTTCTTTCTTTTACTCTTTTTTCCATTTAGCTATACTTATAAAATTAATATTTTAGTGTGCATTGAATGCACAGAACAAACACTATTTAAGTACCTACATTGTCATCATCATATCATTGTCATTTTACTTGATCTCATTCTCTTACAATTTTTTTTTATTTGTTATCAAAAAATTCTAGTCTTATAAATAACTTATAAAAAGGACAATACAGAAAAGGTTTATGATATCTGAAGTGTCAAAAAATTACAGCTGTCAGAATTTCGTCGAATTAAAAATCAGACTATAATTTCGCTCGCACCTTAACAGCAAAGTAACTCAAGCCATGTCTAGACGTGTGTAATGTGCGAATAGTGTGGACATGCGATTTTAATGTCCGGACCGGGACAAATAATTAATAGTTTTTCGAAGATTTATTGTACTTACTACTTATGTATAACATCTTAGATCATCACAATAAATACCTATTGAATAAAATATGTAGATGTTTCAAACAAAACTTGTTTTATTTTAAGATAGCACATAAAATATTTTTCAACTTGGCAGAACTCAAATCAAGTGGTGTCTTTTTATCTTTATTAGCTAACTCCAAGCTAGCTCCAGCTTTCACCAACATACAAGCTACTGCTTCCCTGTCTTCTTCACAAGCAATGTGGCTAAAACAAAAAAAAACATAGTCAGTCATGTGGACTGCCGACAGAAGTGAAAACTTGACAGCGCAACACGTCACATTAGCATGTCGCGTGATGTGACGCGAACTCGTAAATTTTCCCCTACCAAAAAGCGCTCAACGCGCAAGTTTTCACATCAAAAAATTGATGAGACAACCCATCAAATGCATTCTAAATGACAACAGGCAAGGGGTTGGCAATTTGGCATAGTTTTTAGGGTTCCGCAGCCAAATGGGAAAAAGCGAAATCATATAATTTCACCCTGTGAGTTCGTCTAGGTATCCGTCCGTCCGTATGTCACATACAGTATTTTTACTCAAATACTATTCGTAGCACTATATCAATGTCTGAAAAAAAAGAAGGACTCCGCGCCACGCGTATCGAAAGTGAAGCACCGTACCGATCTATCTATCTATCTATCTATGTGTGCGTGATTTGACAAAAACGCCGTCGTGTCACGTAATGTCGGCAGGTCGGCGTATACAACGTGTAACGTTAAATGCGCAAAACCTCTTAAGGGGTCATTAAAATAAAATAAATAAATAAATATAAATAAATATCCTTGGACATTTCACACAACGCCATCTAGTCCCAAGCTAAGCAACCTAATGCTTGTGTTATGGTAACGAGATGGTTGATAAACTACTTATATACATTTTTTTTTGTAAATACATACATATTATAGATAGAAAAACACCCAGACTCGAAACAAATACTTGTAGGTCGTACAAATATTTGTTCCGTGCGGGAATCGAACCCGCGACATGCTGCGCAGCAGTCAATCGCTCAACCACTGCGCCATCCGTGTCGTCATTGTACTCATCATTATGAACAACTTTTACTATGAGACCAAAACTGAAACCGCGAAAAATAAATCAGCTGTTCAGTACATTTCTGTTCGCATAATTCGTCAAAATGTACTGAACAGCTGGTTTTTTTTTCGCGATTTCAGGTTTGGTCCCATACTAAAATTTGTTCATAATAATGAGTACCTACAATGACCCCTTAAGAGGTTTTGCGCATTCAACGTTACACGTTGTATAGAAATGCTACGTCCCCTCAGGCGGAGACGACAGAGTCATTTCCAGGCGTTAAACACACGTAAATGCTAATTCCGCGTAAATGCTACTGAATACTAGCATTTACGTGTGTTTAACGCCTGGAAATGCGCTAACTCTAGGCATTCGTCTCTGCCTGAGGGGACATACTGAATTAGCATTTCTATATACGCGGCCGGTCGGCATACTATGCTTCACTTTCGACATGCGTGGCGCGGAGTCCTTTTTTTTTCTAGTCCGTGGAACCGCTAAACAATGATATAATTAGAAATCTCCGTGGCCACGCGGTTCTCCGCGTTTCGATGGCGCGGCCACGTTCAAACCCTTCTAACTTTTTGACCATAGCTTTGATAAATTTGTGGTTTTGGGAATCTACTTTTACAAATAGTTACAAAATGTTGGCATAGTTTTTTTTTTTTAATAACGCCACGGCCGCGCGGTTGAAACGCACACGGCATATCGACCCACCACCATTTTGATTTTTTTTCGAAATCACGGCGCACGATGAAAGTGGTATGTATGGGTGGGTACAGGACACATTGACAAACAAAAAATGTCATCCCAAAGTGTCACGTTACCGAGATATTTGAAGGTAAAGGTCGACATGAGTACAACGACAATCATTAAAAATAGACTTATTAGGTACGTGTCTATAGGCGTCAGATTGTATCTGTTACCGGCAATCTGTATAATACAGGTATTCTATACAATACCTACGCAATGTATAGAATACCTGGGGCGTCCAGGCAATGCATGAAATATTATGAATATTATTGTCCGTTACATACTTTGCCTAGGTAATGTATACAATTGCCAGGGATTGTATAGAGTACCTGCTGGTCCACCGGCAATGTGTAAAGTAAATAGATAATGGTCTGCATTTTTCAATATTAGGTGCTTTTTGTCTCCAACCAGCGGTTTTAGTTAGGAAGAGCTCGTGGCTAAGTCATAACAGCCGCACGGGTCGATCCATCAGGTTAAGCTACGCTTGCCAGGGTTGGTCCATGGATTACATACCGAGACTCCTCCGTGCCTCGGAAAGCACTTTCAGCCGTTGGTCCGGCTATCATTTGTGCATCTTTGACAGTCGTTACGGATCGTCAAAATCCCGAAAGTCTGACAACCAGTCTTACCAAGGGGTATCGTATTGCCCAGTTGCTGGGTTGTCGAGTTCAGATAGGCAGTTGCTCCATGTAAAATACTGGTTTTCAGCTGCATCCGGTTGGACTGGAAGCCAACCCCAACGTAGTTGGGAAAAGGCTATGCAGATTAAGAATAGGTGCAAAAACTGCTACAGAACCGAGTTAGCCAACCCCGACTCTATGTTCTATGTTAAGGATTTGGTTTCCGCACTTAGTCCTTCATGTGGACCATTGTGCGTGATGTCAACCCCGACTCTACGTGGTACTTGTTTGCCCTGGCTCAAGAGTATTTTTTAGAGCCGGAGGTGCGTAGGGAGAGCAGCCTCCACCCGCGGCAATAAGGCGAGCAAAGGTGTTTGCGCCTTATTACGCAAGGGCGAAGAGACCGAAGAAGATGCGATTCTCAACTTGCTAGGCACCTACAACAAATACAATACCAATGGCAATGTCTTTACAACAGCTTGTTTTGTTCGGAGTTGATAATAAAGTTCGTCATCTGTTTTTTTAACACGTATACCTATATCTGCCTAGCCTTTTTCCAACTATCCAGCTTGTCGGCTGGTCGGCTTCCAGTCTAACCGCATGCAGCTGAATACCAGTATTTTACATGGAGCGACTGCCTATCTGACCTCCACAACCCAGTAACTGGGTAATACGATACCCCTTGGTAAGACTGGTTGTCAGACTTTCGGGCTGCTGACGACCCGTAACGACTGTCAAAGATCCACGAATGACAGCCGGGACCAACGGCTTAACGTGCTTTTCGAAGCACGGAGGAGTCTCGGTATGTAAAGATCCACGGACCAATCGCGGCAAGCGTAGCTTAACCTGTTGGATCGAACCGTGCGGCTGTTATTATTTAGCCACGAGCTCCTCTAGAAGACTACAGCTAGTATATTGCGAGCACATAGTATATTACACGCATTGCCGGCTGCGCATTCGGTACTGTATAGAATGCCTAGGCAAAGTATAAAATCAATAATATTTCATACATTACCTAAACGTTTCAGGTATTCTATACATTGCCTAGGTATTGTATAGAATACCGGATTATACAGATTGCCGGTAACATATCAAAAAAATCGTTCCCAGGTTGATTATTATTATGACTGTTTATTGGAAGAGAGTAGGTACCTACTTTACATATTACTAGAAGCACGAGATCCTAGTCGACGAATATCCTAGGCATTGAGTTAAAACATAATCCTATGGCACTCGGCAATAGTGTAGCATAACAATTCCCTATTAAGTAGGTACAATGTAGCTTTCTACCAGTGAAATAATTTTTGTAATCAAACCATTACTACCAGATTTTACCTGTTAAAAACAATTAGTTTAGGTTCTAAAATCCTTTTATCCAGCTTTATTGAGTTTGATAAGGTTTACATGTATTTCTCAAATTCAATCTTGCTATCTCTAGCTGAAATATCAAACCGAGATTTAAAAAATCTCATCCTGATTCTGATTCTTAAGGAGCCAGCTAGTTATTTTCATAAAGTACTAGCTTTTTCCCGCGGCTTGGCCTGCGTAGAGGTCGGAAATTATCCTATGGGAACTTACAACCGGGATAAAAAGTATCCTGTTCTATTCGAGGTCATGGTCTACCATATCCATGTGCTAAATATCATCCAAGTCCGTTCAGCCGTTTTAGCGTGAAAGCATGACAAACGAACTTACTTTCGTATTTATAATACACACATCAACACGGTCTAGGGATATTTCATACTCAATTAAATAACTCGAAAAGTACTGGCCGCATTGGAATCTTTTATACACCGATTTGTTTGTAATTTATCTCAGACTAATTCCAAATTCAGATTTTTGAAAATTCTTTTGTTTCGGTGGCATAAAAATGTCTTGATGTGTAGGAGAGGGAATTTTCATTTGTGCGAAATTTAGAAAACAATACGAACTACGTTTAGTTACAGTTTTTTTTTCATTTTTAAACGAAAGATAAAGTTAAAATTGAGGTATTGTAGCCATGCAACGCCAACATTTGACGAGGGCGGAGATGTTACGAGCTGTGGGAATGCTGGAAGCTGGGTCTGTTCAGCGTAATGTTGCCGAGGCCATAGGGACCCACCAAAATGTAATTTCAAGATTGTGGACACGCTATCGTGCCACAGGTGAAGTAGCGGAGAGGCACCGGGGGCCAAGTCGCATCACTACCCCCAGACAAGACCGATTTTTGCAAATTACTGCGCGAGCTCAACCAAATGCAACGGCGACTCAATTGGTCCAAAGGCTGCGAGTGGAACACCAAGTGCTTGTGAGTGACCAAACTGTAAGAAGGCGACTGCATGAAAGCAATCTACGCTCTCGTAGACCACTCCGGGTCCCACCTTTACGGAGAGGCAATCGTGGACGACGATTAGAATGGGTTCGGAACCACGTGGACTGGGGCCGTGACGCCGTGAGCAATGGTCCAATGTGCTGTTCACGGATGAATCCAGGTTCAGCTTCCATCCAGATTGGCGAGTTCCTGGACGATGGAGCCGTCTTCAGAACCCTCAGGAAGTTCACCCATACCAAGGAGGAACAATTATGGTTTGGGCAGGGATTCGTCTTGGAGGACGGACGGATCTCGTTTGGGTGCGGGGCAATATGACGGCAGAACGATACGTCCAACAGGTGCTGGGGCCCGTAATCTTGCCCCACAGAACACAAATGGGGCAAGATTTCCTGCTCATGCACGACAATGCCCGGGCACACACGGCAAGAACGGTAGCAGCTTGGTTACATACACACAATGTTAGGGCCTTAGACTGGCCTGCTCAATCGCCAGATCTAAATCCCATTGAGCATGCGTGGGATATGCTGCAAAGAAGAGCTCTGAAGGAAGTTCCTGAAAATCTGGCTACAGAAGATCAACTTTTTGCGCACCTCAGAAGGACATGGGACAATATTCCGCAGCAAGACATTGACAACCTTGTTCTGAGCATGCCGAATCGTTGCCGATGTGTTATGAACATCATGGGCGCTTTCTCAGACTACTAACTTCAAGTTTATAAACACAAATTAAATGATTTTTCTATTTTTTTCAGTTTTTACTCACAAATTAAAAGTTAATTCATATACGGTTTCCGTCTATGCTTCATTTTTTTTCCATAAAATCCTGAAATTTTAATCTAAGTACCTTAACCATTATTAAAAAATGGTAGAATATTAAATAACGTATCTTTTAAATATATACATGTCATATAAATAATTAACACATTGATAGTAATTCGCTTTTTTTAAAATATCCCTAGACCGTGTTGATGTGTGTAGTTAGGATTAAAGTAGTCACACCAAATAGCCAAATATACTAACAGAGGTGTTGAGCCAATGGAATCACAAACATCTACTTTAATTTGTGGTGAAGTTAGAAGAAGATCCACAATGTTACTTCTCCCTTGAGCAGCAGCACGATGCAGAGGAGTTGCACTCAATACATCTGTATCATTAACATTTGCATCAAAGCTTATTAATAACTTTGAGACCTGCAAATAAAATATTAATAAAATTAGGTATTGAGCTTGGTATTTGTAGATCTCTTGTTGTTGTCTTGTTGTTTGTTGATCTCTAGCTTATCAATTAAGTACCTACCTACATCATGAAATATTTATATTAACATAGATTTAAATTACCTCCAAATGACCTTTTGAGCAAGCATAATGTAAAGATGATTGTCCTCTAATAGTCTTTTTATTGACATCAGCTCCTTTGCTTAACAGCAGTTTCACTACTTCTGCTCTTCCAGCTGAAGAGGATAATATTAAAGGAGTTGAATTTGTGTCATCCAGTGGATCAACCGGACTTCCATAATCTATCAAAAAGTCCACTAAATTTTCGTTTCCTCCCAGTGAAGCCCAATGAATAAGGAGACGTTGATTCTGAAAAGTTATGACAAAAAATTAAAATACAAACAACATGAGCATGCGGATCTCGCTGGCGGTCGAGCGCAGCGAGACCTATCATTCATCTAAGATGAGCATGACTTTGAAGCTTTAATCTACACAAAGAAACTGTCCAAGTGCATTTCGGATCACACACGCACAATATTAATTTTATCAACAGCAAGAACAAATTTGTAATTCTCAGTATTTCTCAAAGAAACTGAAAAACCAAGTTGTAACTGCAGTTGCTTGAAATAATCTCATATCTCAAAAACCGCCCAAAGGCCCAAGTGCGTGTCGGGCCACGCGCAGTAATAGGGTTCCGTAGTGCACGCCGCCGCCCGTCGTTATTCGAGCATAAATACACGTATTATTAATTTGGAAAGAATAAGAATGTTATGATTTTATTTTTGTATATTTTATAATGTACACTTATAAACAACACAGCTTTTGCAGCAGCAGGACACTATATTACAGTGTAAGTCACGCTTATACGAACGTGGCCGTTCCATCTTTTCTTTGTACAAGGCTAGGAGGGAGATTGGCCACCTTCACGACCTTAAACCTGACTCCAGGAATTTCACCAACGGCATGACCCTTACGACCGAAGCCTGCTACTAGTACTTCGTCGTCCTCTTCTATGTGGTTTAGACAACCATCCCGGGGCACGAATTCTCTTACTTTCTTTCCGTTCTTGATCAGCTGGACTATCACACACTTGCGTATGGCAGAGTTAGGCTGCTTGACTTCAATGCCAACTTTCTCCAGGACGATGCCCTTAGCGTGAGATGCACCACCGAAGGGATTGGCCTTCCACCTCGTCCCCATGTGGGCTTTTTTGTACTCTTTGTCAGCCCATCGCTGCTCTCTGCGGTGGCTCACGTGCTTTCGCGCCGTGCGAATACCACGGGGCTTACGCATTTGGATAGCACGACACCAATCAATGCAAAAATGTATTATTTTTACATGGTTCTTAAACTTATATTTACTACCTTTTTTACACAAGTAATTTTTAATGGAATTTGTACGAAATTTTTACTGTTCCAAGTACATTTTACAAGTTAGTTGACTACTCGTAAACTTGAAAAGCCTACTTAGCTGTGATAGTTTTCCTTATAATTCTGTTAGATATAAAACTAACCGTTTAGCTGGGGGGGGGGACACTTGACTCTAACAAAAATGTGCACTTTAAAGCTTAATATTTCAGAAACGGATCCGTAAATCGAAAAACTGTTTTCACAAACCCGCAATATATTTAAAAGACCTATCCAACAACACCCCACACTATGAGGTAGACGTGTGCGTTACCGCAGCCAGAAAATGTCGAAAATCGTCATTTGAATTTTATAGATAATTAGTGCCTCGGCTTCTGTAATTGTACCATCGATTTTTAAATTTGTACCTCTAATAGTTTTTTAGTTATTTGACAAAAACAGTTCTGGCTGGCGTAACGTTACCGTAGCCAGAAGTTTTGTTTATTAATGGGTATATTGAAATAAATTGTAGCCAAATATTTAGTGCCTCAGACGAGGTAAATGTACCAACTTAATTTGGATTTGTATCTGTTATGGTTGCGAAGATATTCAAGATCCTGCTGCGGTAACGTTTACATGTTTGCTGGATCTCTGAAACGGATAAGCCCCCTTTTACAGTATTTTGCACACGACTTCTTATGAGTTAGCTTGAATTTGTTCCTCATTAATAAAACAAAAAAATTGCACCGTTAAGGAGTTATTTAGGTAAATAGAAATATGCTTTAATCGATCCTAGCACTTCGAATAGAAGCTCTAAAGACTTACTTGCAACGTTATGTTATAGCTTATAACTGCCTTCAAATGTACCTGAAGTTTAATTTATTATCCTTAAATTATGATGAAATTTAAATTTACTTCGGGACATGATACGCAGCGGTTTTTTAAACCACCGTTTAACCGAGATTCTTTAGGATTTATGAAATGAAAGTTATATCAATAATCAGTGCTTTTATTCAATTTTATGCCTGTACATTTGCAACGTAATCCACTCAATAATTAACGAGATAATCGAAAAATAGTCACTATGGTGTGTGTGACCGCGGTAACCCGGCCAAGTTTCGATGGTTGCAGAAAAGCGGCCGTTTAATACATTATGCTAACCTTCTGAAATTTATAGGATAGTGTGGTATGGTTTGGTACATACGCGTACACAAGTGTTAAATAAAAATATGTTTATTTGAGTATTTTTATTTATAAGTAAAATAATCATTTTAAAAAATGCGTAGGTTTGTTTAAGATAATAAGGTATATAGGTTCGCAGATCAACCTTTACTCAACATAATAAATTATCATTCAAGGTCAAAATATACAATTCTAAAAATGTCCAACGGTGTCAAAATGTCCAATTCCCAAAATGACCAACTCCCAAAATGTCCAATCTTTGAGAATGGTGTGACTGACACTGGCATGGCCACCATCAGGGATTTTAATTTTGACAACATGAAAAATTAGTCGCTAATTGTGTGACTGACACTGGCATGACCACCATCAGGGATTTTAATTTTTACAACATGAAAAACTTGTCGCTAATTGTGTGACTGACACTGGCATGGCCACCATCAGGGATTTTAATTTTGACAACATGAAAAACTTATCGCTAATTGTGTGACTGACACTGGCATGACCACCATCAGGGATTTTAATTTTGACAACATGAAAAATTAGTCGCTAATTGTGTGACTGACACTGGCATGACCACCATCAGGGATTTTAATTTTTACAACATGAAAAACTTGTCGCTAATTGTGTGACTGACACTGGCATGGCCACCATCGGGGATTTTAATTTTGACAACATGAAAAACTTGTCGCTAATTGTGTGACTGACACTGGCATGGCCACCATCAGGTATTTTAATTTTGACAACATGAAAAATTAGTCGCTAATTGTGTGATCAGTAGAGATCGGATAATCGGATGCATATTAACCTAAAGTTGAGGTGTTGGCTAAGTATGGAGTGGGCTTTTGGATTAAAAAATCCCAGAATTCCGGTATCGGCCAATTTTGACTTCTGATTATAGAATCGAATGTATAATATACCTACTTAAGTTCAGATGTTAGTTAATATGGATTGCACTTAAAAAAAAAAGAAACCCGGGATTCTGGAAAGAAAATTTTTAAGTTCTGATTTTGGAATCGAATGTTTTAGTTAAGTACTTGCGTTCAGGTGTTGGCTAATATGGATTGTACTTTTGTATTAAAAAAAATACCAGGATTCCGGGAATAGAATCGAATGTATATTTACTTTAGGTTTTGGCTATTAAGGAATGCACTTTTGTGTCGATCGTCAAAATATCGCGATTCCGGAATTGATAAATTAAGTATTTTTTGAAAGGGTAACTTTTTTATCACAAAATTTTCATAGGGTGTTCTACTCATGAGCAACTTTCACTATGGGATCAACCCGTAAATCACGAAACATAAGTCAGCTGTTTCTTACATTTTGGTCGAGTAGTTTTTTTGTGATTTCAGAGTTGGTCCCATAGTGAAAACTTCTGAAAATGTAAATCCAAGATAGCGGCTTCAAATATTTTCAGATTTTTCGTAATGGGTACTATTTATGGTTTTCGAGGCTGTTAGTGACATTAAAATGTAAATCCAAGATGGCGGCTGCGAAAATTTTCAAATTTTTCGTCATGGGTGTCGTTTTATTGGTTTTTGAGGGTGTTAAAGCCGATAGTGACACTAAAATGTAAATCCAAGATGGCGGATGCGAATATTTTTAATTTTTCGTCATGGGTGTCGTTTTATTGGTTTTCGAGGGTGTTAAAGCTGATAGTGACATTAAAATGTAAATCCAAGATGGCGGCTGGGAACATTTTCTAATTTTCGTCATGGGTGTCGTTTTATTGATTTTCGAGGGTGCTAAAGCCGATAGTGACACCAAAATGTAAATCCAAGATGGCGGATGCGAATATTTTTTAATTTTTCGTCATGGGTGTCGATTTGGGCGGGGCCGCCGCTGCAAAGGCGCCTGTTAAGGCGCCTGTGAAGGCGCCCGCTAAGGCGCCTGAGAAGGCCCCGGCTGTGGCGGCAACGACGACGCGGCCGCCCCCGCCTTCTAAATCTCCTCCGGCTGACGCCGAATGGCAGGTAGCCGGGGAGAAGAAGAAGGAGGGCAAGGCGGCAAGGGCGGCCAAGCGGAAGGAGAGGCGGCGTCGGCGCAAGGAGAGAAGCGTCGCGGCGAGGTTGCGCGCCCCAAAGTCCGCAGCTGTAGTGATCACACTTCAGCCGGAAGCGGAGAAGAAGGGCGTGTCCTACCGCGACGTGCTCACCAAGGCGCGGGCGGCGGTGAACCTGGAGGAGATCGGTGTCACGAAGGGCATGCGAATTAGGGTCACGGCGACTGGGGCTCGTATGCTCGAGATCCCCGGTGCGGCTAGTGGCCCGACCGCTGACGCTCTGGCCGAAAGGCTTAGGGCGTCCTTAAATGCGGACGAAGCCCGAGTGTCCAGACCCGCCAAGTGCGCTGACATGCGCATCCTGGGTCTGGACGACTCTGTGACAGAGGGGGAAGTTGTGGCCGCCGTGGTCAAGACTGGGGGGTGCGCTATCGAGCAGGTGAGGGTAGGCACCATCCGTCCAGACTCCACGGGGTTGCGAGCCGTTACGGTGAGCTGCCCCGTATCGGCGGCCAACAAAATCGTTGGGGAGGGCCCGAGATTCCAGGTGGGCTGGGACTCCACGCGGGTAAAACTGCTGGAACCCAGACCTCTGAGGTGCTTCCGTTGCCAGGTGGGCAACCACGTGGGAGCCAAATGCACCTCGGAGGTGGACCGCAGCAGTAATTGCTTCCGCTGTGGTCAGCCCGGTCACAAGGCCGGCTCGTGCAATGCCACGCCGCACTGCTACTTGTGTGCGGCAGCTGGCAAGCCGGCCGATCACCGGGCTGGAAGCAAGGGCTGTGGTCCACCCACGAAAGCCCGGGGCAAGGGCAAGCCCCCCGCCCCCTCTACCGCCGTCACCGCCGCAGCCGTCGCCACAGGCGCCGCCGTCGCTGCCGCCCCCACTGCCGTCGCCGCCGTACCCACTGCGGCGGAGCCCTCACAGGGGGCTCAGGAGGGGGCTGCAGAATACCAGCGCTGCGACACTCATGTTAAGTGCCGCAGCATCATGCTGAGATAGGGACCTTTTGGCCTCGTACAGGACTTTTTTTGTTTTTTTTTTTTGTTTTTATTTACTTATTTTAATTTTTTTTTTTTTTATATTTAATTTGTTTGTTTTCAACTTTTATTTTGTGTTTTAGTTTTAGTTCTGTGCGAGTCCCAATAAATACTTTTTCTTTCTTTTCTTTCAATGGAATGCCAGTAGTGGCCCCATTGCGCCTCCTCCAGGCGAACATCAACCACTGCGCCGCCGCTCAGGATCTGTTGATCCAGAGCATGGCGCAGTGGTCGATTAACATCGCCGTGGTCGCTGAGCCGTACTTTGTCCCGCCCAGTGATTACTGGGTGGAGGACCTGAGCGGCTCAGTGACCCTCATTTCGTCGGCCGCCGCCGGTACCCTGTCCCTTGAAGCCGTCAAGAAGGGACAGGGTTGCGTCGCAGCACGGTTCGGGGGGATTGTCGTGGTGGGGACATACTTCTCCCCGAACCGAACTCTCGCCGAGTTCCACAACTCCCTTGCGGAGTTGAAAAACGTCGTCGTCGGGTTTCGTTCCCTTCCCGTGCTTGTCCTCGGGGACTTCAACGCCAAGAATGTGGCTTGGGGTTCCCGGTGTACGGACACACGGGGCAGGATGGTGGAGGACTGGGCTCTGGAGACAGGCCTGGTCGTCCTAAACCGGGGTTCTGTCCCCACGTGTGTGCGGATGCGGGGCGAGTCGGTGGTGGACATCTCGTTCGCCAGCCCCGCTCTGTTGCCGCACGTGGTTGACTGGCGCGTCATGGAGGGGGTGGAGACCTATTCCGATCACCGGTACATCCGGTTTGACGTCTCCGCCCATACCTCGAGCGCGCCGGTCCGACAGGCCCCGAGTGGTCCGCGGTGGGCGCTGAAGAAGCTGGACCGGGAGCTCCTCCTGGAAGCCTCGATCGTGCAGGCCTGGGTGTCACCACCGGACAGGCCTGCCGACATCAACGACGAGGCGGAGTGGTTCCGGGAGGCCATGTCCGAGGTGTGCGACGTGGCAATGCCCCGGGTCCAGCCCAGTCGCGCCTTTCGCCAGGTGTATTGGTGGTCGCCGGAGCTGACGGCTCTGCGCGAGGCGTGCGTCGCCGCGCGACGCCTGTACACCAGGCACCGCAGGCTCCGTATCCGCCCTCCGGATACGGAAGCCATTCAGGCGGAGCTGTACGAGGGGTACAGAGCGGCGAAGACCGCCCTCCGAGCGGAGATCTTGCGGTCCAGGGATCTGGGCCGCGAGGAGTCGCTGGAGACTCTGAACAGAGACCCATGGGGGCGCCCCTACAAGTTGGTGCGGGAGAAACTCCGCCCATGGGCGCCCCCGCTGACGCAGAGTCTCCGGCCCGAGCTCGTGGAGGACGTGGTGAGCGCTCTGTTCCCTTCGCGAAGGGAACATACTCCCCCGCCTATGGCTCCGCCTCATGCGGTGCCCGCTGCGGACCACGACACCGACGACGACGTTGATGCTCCGGAAGTGACCGAGGTAGAGTTGAGAGCGGCGGTACGTAGGCTCAGTGCCAAAAATACCGCCCCAGGACCCGACGGCTTACCTGGAAGAGCCTGGGTTCTGGCCTTTGGGGCTCTCGGGCCTCGACTAGGGGGGCTCCTAAGCGCATGCTTGGAGAGGGGCCAGTTCCCACTTCGCTGGAAGACGGGGAAACTGGTCCTCATTAAGAAGCCGGGGCGCCCTGCGGACTCTCCGTCCGCTTACCGGCCCATCGTGCTGCTCGACGAGGTGGGCAAGCTCTTTGAAAGAGTAATTGCAGACCGCCTCGTCGGGTGGCTGGTGCAGGAGGGGCCGGATTTGGCGGAGACCCAGTTTGGTTTCCGCAAGGGGCGCTCTACGGTGGACGCCATCATGCGCGTGCGAGCCCTCACGACGGGGGATGCAGTGGCCCGGGGTGGGGTCGTCTTGGCGGTGTCCCTAGACATCGCCAACGCCTTTAATACCCTGCCCTGGAGTTGCATCAGGGAGGCATTGCGGTATCACCGGATGCCGACCTACCTCTGTCGAGTGGTCGAGGCCTATCTGACGGACAGGGCCGTCATCTACCCCGGTCATCAGGGAGAGTGGAACCGGCGAGAGATGTCGTGCGGTGTCCCACAGGGATCGGTCTTGGGGCCGCATCTGTGGGACATCGGTTACGACTGGGTGCTGCGCGCCGACCTCCCAAGCGGCGTCAGCGTAGTATGTTACGCTGACGACACGCTGGTCCTGGCGCAGGGGAGGTCGCACCAGGCGGCGGCTGAACTAGCGACACGCGGGGTTGCGATAGTCGTGGAGAGGATCCGGCAGTTGGGACTCGAGGTGGCCTTGCACAAGTCCGAGGCCATGTGTTTTCATGGTCCTCGGAATGCGCCACCGTCGGGTTCCGAAATAACGGTGGGAGGGGTTCACATCGGAGTCGGGTCGACGATGAAGTACCTGGGACTCGTCCTCGACAGCCGGTGGAACTTCGTGGAGCACTTCCGACGTTTGGCTCCCAGACTGGCACGGGCTGGGGCTGCCTTGAGGCGGCTCCTGCCCAATCTGGGGGGTCCAAACGCCTCCTGCCGGAGGCTCTACGCGGGGGTCGTGCGGTCCATGGCCCTTTACGGAGCACCGGTGTGGGCGCGTTCCCTAAGGCTGGGACCAGCCGGCAGGTTGAACGCGTCCCAGAGGGTCATGGCCATCCGGCTAGTCCGGGGATACCGCACGGTCTCCCGGGAGGCGGCGAGCCTCCTTGCCGGATTGCCGCCGTGGGATCTGGAGGCAAAAGTCCTCGCGCACGTGTGGGAGTGGCGCGAGGAGGCGAAGCGCCGGGGTGTAACTCCGCTGCCGCGAGAAATCACGGTACAGCGGACAGAGCTCCGGCGGGATCTCATGGCGGCATGGAGAGCGCGACTGTCGCAACCCAGCGCTGGGCACGCCACAATAGCGGCGATAAGTCCCCTCTTTGAGGAGTGGTTAGAGAGGCGCCACGGCGTCCTCACCTTCCGCCTGACGCAGGTCCTCACCGGACACGGTTGTTTCGGGAGGTTCCTGTTTCGCATAAGGCGGGAGGAAATGCCCGGGTGTTTCCATTGTGTAGATCGCCCGGAGGACACGGTGGAGCATACAGTGGAGGTCTGCCCGGCTTGGGCAGAGCACCGCCGTGTTCTCACGGAGGCGATCGGCGGCGGCGATCTCTCGCGTCCGAGCCTGGTCCAGGCCATGGTGCGGAGCGAGAGTGCATGGGAGGCCGTCACCTCCTTCTGCGAAGCAGTGATGCTCGCGAAGGAGGAGGCGGAACGCGTGAGGGAGAGGCAGCCTCACGCCCTCAGTCGCCGCAGGAGACGCCCTGGGCGGCGGGAATCGCGGGGCGATTTCCGGCCACCGTAGGCGCGGGCCTGCGGACGGTGAGCAGCGGGTAGCTCGCCGTCCGGTAAGGACCAGGCCCGAGTCGACGGCGCGTCGTGTTCCACGCGCGCCTCAAAGAGATGTCAGCAAGTGACGGGGCCCAATAGGGCCGACGCCGCTGGGGTCGCGGGTTGTCTGAAAGGGTTACCGCGGCCCTGGCATAGGCAAGTGAAGGAACACGGGTGGGTTTTAGTCAGTAAAAGTCTGACACGCCCTCCCGCTCCACCCAGAGCGGGAGAAGTTATTTGATGATTTCCCACCCTCAAAAAAAAAAAAAAAAAAAATGGGTGTCGATTTCATGGTTTTGGGGGGTGTTAAAGCTGATAGTGACATTAAAATGTAAATCCAAGATGGCGGCTGCGAACATTTTCTAATTTTTCATCATGGGTGTCGTTTTATTGGTTTTCGAGGGTGTTAAAGCTGATAGTGACATTAAAATGTAAATCCAAGATGGCGGCTGCGAACATTTTCTAATTTTCGTCATGGGTGTCGTTTTATTGATTTTCGAGGGTGCTAAAGCCGATAGTGACACCAAAATGTAAATCCAAGATGGCGGATGCGAATATTTTTTAATTTTTCGTCATGGGTGTCGATTTCATGGTTTTGGGGGGTGTTAAAGCTGATAGTGACATTAAAATGTAAATCCAAGATGGTGGCTGCGAACATTTTCTAATTTTTCGTCATGGGTGTCGTTTTATTGGTTTTCGAGGGTGCTAAAGCCGATAGTGACACTAAAATGTAAATTCAAGATGGCGGATGCGAATATTTTTTAATTTTTCGTCATGGGTGTCGATTTCATGGTTTTCGGGGGTGTTAAAGCTGATAGTGACATTAAAATGTAAATCCAAGATGGCGGCTGCGAACATTTTCTAATTTTTCGTCATGGGTGTCGTTTTATTGGTTTTCGAGGGTGTTAAAGCCGATAGTGACATTAAAATGTAAATCCAAGATGGCGGCTGTGAACATTTTCTAATTTTCGTCATTAGTGTCGTTTTATTGGTTTTCGAGGGTGTTAAAGCCGATAGTGACACTAAATTGTAAATCCAAGATGGCGGATGCAAATATTTTTTTATTTTTCGTCATGGGTGTCGTTTTCATGGTTTTCGAGGGTTGTAAAACCGACCGAAATTTTTGCAGCCGCCATCTTGGATTTACATTTTAATGTCACTAGCAGCTTTAGTACCCATCGAAAACCATGAAAACGACACCCATCACATTTTTTTTTTAATTTTCGCAGCCGCCATCTTGAATTTACATTTTAACGCCACTATCGGCTTTAAACCCTCGAAAACCATGAAAACGGCACCCATCACAAAAAGTTTGAAATTTTTTGCAGTCGCCATCTTGGATTTACATTTTAATGTCACTATCAGCTTTAAAACCCTCGAAAACCATGAAAACGACACCCATGACGAAAAATTCGAAAATGTTCGCAGCCGCCATCTTGGATTTACATTTTAGTGTCACTATCGGCTTTAACACCCTCGAAAACTAATTGTGGCGGCATCTACATCACCACATATGAACTACGCATCAATGACCTGATGTCACGCATACCTGCATCCCGCAATTAGAGTTTACCAGGCGATTAGCATATATACAACGTCCCGACATCAACCGTCGGGCAGTAGCCCACCAGACACGACACCCGTCGGGTCCCTTTTCTATGGAGGATGAGTGAACTTTACACCATGTTCCTCATGCCTCGAAACTGGTGACCTCGAGCATGAACGTCAACGCAGCCTTCGTGCAACTCCTTCAGCGTGACGTCATCAGCATCACTTCCTCAAGCTTTCGAGCGGCGAGTCACACAGCCAGCCAGCATCCACGGCTTCAACGGGTATCCTGACCACCAGCATGCAGCGGACGCGCATTCCTGGTCATCACCTTCAGCCTCAACCTCAACCCAGCGCTGTACACTCCGACTCACTGGAGCATAAACGCAGCGCCACCCCTACTCACTGGGGTATCACGGCAGACAGTTCCGACTCACTGTGAACTATGCGGCACCCGGTTCCGACTCACTGGAACCACAACTGGCACTGACAAGCATCGCAAGATACACTACTCAGCCCACTATCGACCTCAGGTCTCCGGAGGGGAGTGATGTGGCGGCATCTACATCGCCACATATGAACTACGCATCAATGACATGACGTCACGCAAACCTACATCGCGCAATTAGAGTTTACCACGCGATTAGCATATATACAACGTCTTGACATCAACCGTGGGGCAGTAGCCCACCAGACACGACACCCGTCTGGTCGCAGGATCCTCCCTTTTATATGGAGGATGAGTGAACTTTACACCCTGTTCCTCATGCCTCTAAACAATAAAACGACACCCATGACAAAAAGTTAGAAAATTTTCACAGCCGCAATCTTGGATTTACATTTTAACGCCATTATCGCCTTTAAAACTCTCAAAAACCATGAAAACGACACCCATGACGAAAAATTTAAAAAATATTCGCATCCGCCATCTTGGATTTACATTTTAGTGTCACTATCGGCTTTAACACCCTCGAAAACCAATAAAACGACACCCATGACGAAAAATTAGAAAATTTTCGCAGCCGCCATCTTGGACTTACATTTTAACGCCACTATCGGCTTTAAAACTCTCAAAAACTATGAAAACGACACCCATGACGAAAAGTTAGAAAATTTAGCAGCCGCCATCTTGGATTTACATTTTAACGCCACTATCGGTTTTACAACCCTCGAAAACCATGAAAACACCCATGATAAAAAAATTTAAAATGTTGGCAGCCGCCATCTTGGATTTACATTTTAACATCACTATATCGGCTTTAACACCCTCGAAAGGCATGAAAACGACACCCATGACGAAAAATTTTAAAATTTTGCAGCCGCCATCTTGGATTTACATTTTAACATCACTATATCGGCTTTAACACCCTCGAAAGGCATGAAAACGACACCCATGACGAAAAATTTTAAAATTTTCGCAGCCGCCATCTTGGACTTACATTTTAACGCCACTATCGGCTTTAAAACTCTCAAAAACTATGAAAACGACACCCATGACGAAAAGTTAGAAAATTTAGCAGCCGCCATCTTGGATTTACATTTTAACGCCACTATCGGTTTTACAACCCTCGAAAACCATGAAAACACCCATGATAAAAAAATTTAAAATGTTGGCAGCCGCCATCTTGGATTTACATTTTAACATCACTATATCGGCTTTAACACCCTCGAAAGGCATGAAAACGACACCCATGACGAAAAATTTTAAAATTTTGCAGCCGCCATCTTGGATTTACATTTTAACATCACTATCGGCTTTAACTCCCTCGAAAAGCATGAAAACGACACCCATGACGAAAAATTTGAAAATGTTCGCAGCCGCCATTTTGGATTTACATTTTAACATCACTATCGGCTTTAAAACCCTCGAAAACCATGAAAACGACACCCATGACGAAAAATTCGAAAATGTTCGCAGCCGCCATCTTGGATTTACATTTTAACGTCAGTATCAGCTTTAACATTCTCGAAACCCATAAAAACAACCGCGCCGATATAGTGACGGTACCTTCCAGTGACAACTATTTTAATTCGGCAGCTTTGTATTTCTCGCGGGGATCACGTGTAACAAACGGAATATTTATGTGATCCCGATTTCCCGGTATTTCCAAATAAATAAAACCACGTTATTTATGAAGTCGTTTCCATACCATGTATCCGATTAGTTGTGCATTCCCACATTTTCTAGAATCCCGGGATATAAAGTAAGAAAAAAAATGCTAAGAAGCCGCTTCCATACTTTGTTAGCGAAATATTAAGTTTAGGTTAATATGCATCCGATTATCCGATCTCTAGTGATCAGTGATGATCAGTGAGACATGATGCGCAGCGGTTTTCTAAACCACCGTTTAACCGAGATTCTTTAGGATTTATGAAGTGAAAGTTATATCAATAATTAGTGCTTTTATTCAATTTTATGCCTGTACATTTGCAACGTAATCCACTCAATAATTAACGAGATAATCGAAAAATAGTCACTATGGTGTGTGTGACCACGGTAACCCGGCCAAGTTTAGATGGTTACAGAAAAGCGGACCTTTAATACATTACGCTAACCTTCTGAAAATTACAGTATAATAGTCTTATAATTTTGGTACAGACGCGTACATTATGTTTTGAGTGAAAAATATAACCTTCTACCTAATAAATAATAATGAACTTTTAAATTCAATAGTTTTATTTACTTATGTAGGTACCCAATGATATTATACAAGAAAAATTTCTAAAACTCAAGGAATCACATATCATTCGTTAGTATACTATTTATCTTAATATTTTCATAAAATCAAACATTATATTCGTAAAATATGGAGTCAGAAAAGAATAGACGTCAAATAGAGATAGACGTCATTACTGATCATAGAGTAAAATTATGCCTAAGAACAGACAAGTCAGCCTGACAGTAGGTAGGTATAAATGGTGGCACATTGTTTAGACTTAAATGTAATTTTTATTTTTGTTATGATGAGGTAGGATAAATTAAATACATACATATAGTGTATGTAACGCTATTATATTCAAATCAAAACATTAATTGTTTACTACCTACTTTCAATGCAATTTTCCTACTTTATTACTTTTACTACATGAACTCATGAGTGAATCAAATTTTTAGGCAAAAATCACGGTTTTGCGGTAAAATGTCATATCTGATTATTATTCTATATAGTTTCTAGTACACGAGACGACGCACTGTCGCAAATTATATTTGTCTCTTTTTCGCCCGCGATAACTGAATCGTGCCATCCAAATTTGACGTATAAACGTAATTTAGTGTGCTATTGCAATATTAAGTTATTTATGTGTGCATTAGTGTGCCGATTCTGAATATCGAATGTTGTATATGTAACCTATCTACACCTTTTTACTTATAATATCATTGTAGGTACCTATATAAGCACGTAAGTACAGACTAGTCTTTATGAATCTATACTATAATATTATAAATTCGAAAGTAACTCTTATCTGTCTGTCTGTCTGTTACCTTTTCACGCCTAAACCACTGAACGGATCTTGAAAAAATTTGGCAAGGCTGACATGGCATCCTGGCGAAGGCTACTTTTTGCCTCAAAAATAATCCTACGGGGGGTGACATAGGGGATGAAAGTTTGTATGGGAAACCCAGCATTATTAGTGATACCTAAGTATGAAAATTGAAATTTATGCTTTTGGTAGGAAATAAAATTAGAAAAATAGGGGTTGATTTTAAAATACACAAAAATGCACGGATTTCGTTAGAAATTATTAATTTATTACCTACAAGAAATAACTTTTGAACAAGTGGATACTCGGTCTAAAGTTTTTTTTTTATTAGAACGTGACTGGCATAGTAAATATCTAAACAAAGTCCCCCCCACGCCGCGTCTGTCTGTCTGTTTGAATGAGATAAACTCAAAAACTATTGAACGTGTTTTTATACGGTTTTCACGTTTTCTGCAATGGATAGAGTGATTCAGTGTATATTCATTAAGTTTTTGTCTAAATTGGCTGAAATATGACGATGATTGTTGAAGAGTCGTGAAAACTCATGCCGACTGGAAGCTTTAAGGCCACCATACACGGCAACGATATATCGTAAGGATTTGAGTTTGCACAGTTATATCGGACGGCTTTATGTTCTCCACATGTAAGTACGCTGAACGTATACATGTAGAGAGCATAGGGCCGTCCGAACGTACTACGTTCCCATGGAATACTTTCCATCATCCACGCGGGCGAAGCCACGGACAAAAGCTAGTACTTACAATAAGCCTCTTATCTTACCCGTAGTGAGGTACCTAGGTACATATAAACCCATTTTCAGACTACTGGCGTAAAATTACGTCGTGCAAGCAAAGAATATATGAATTGTCGCTGGTAAAAAACCCGTATGAAGAGCGAGCGCGCACTGCGGTGCGTTTCCGGTAGTTCTGCCGCACTGGGCGGGGCCTACAGTAACAAAACGCATGACCGCAGTGCGCGCACTTAAAAAACATATGCGGTAGAAAAACGCTCGCCCTTAGGGCGGGCGCCGTACGAGCGTGCATTGCGGTGCGTTTTTCTACCGCATAATCTGTGAAGTATGGAATGTCTTTGAAGTGCGCGCACTGCGGTCATGCGTTTTGTTACTGTAGGCCCCGCCCAGTGCGGTAGAACTACCGGAAACGCACCGCAGTGCGCGCTCGCTTTTAGGGCGAGCGCGCATTGCGGTGCGTTTTTCTACCGCATAATCTGTGAAGTAAGGAATGTCTTTGAAGTGCGCGCACTGCGGTTATGCGTTTTGTTACCGTAGGCCCCGCCCAGTGCGGCAGAACTACTGGAAACGCACCGCAGTGCGCGCTCGCTCTTAATACGGGTTTTTACCAGCGACGGTTCATATATTCTTTGCCTGCACGACGTAATTTTACGCCAGTAGTCTGAAAATGGGTTTATATGTACCTAGGTACCTCACTACGGGTAAGATAAGAGGCTTATTGTAAGTACTAGCTTTTGCCCGTGGCTTCGCCCGCGTGGATGATGGAAAGTATTCCATGGGAACGTAGTACGTTCGGACGGCCCTATGATCTCTATCTACATGTATACGTTCAGCGTACTTACATGTGGAGAACATAAAGCCGTCCGATATAACTGTGCAAACTCAAATCCTTACGATATATCGTTGCCGTGTATGGTGGCCTTAAAGCTTCCAGTCGGCATGATTTTTCACGACTCTTCAACAATCATCGTCATATTTCAGCCAATTTAGACAAAAACTTAATCAATATACACTGAATCACTCTATCCATTGCTGAAAACGTGAAAATCGTATAAAAACACGTTTAATAGTTTTTGAGTTTATCTCATTCAAACAGACAGACAGACGCGGCGTGGGGGGGACTTTGTTTAGATATTTACTATGCCAGTCACGTTCTAATAAAAAAAAAACTTTAGACCGAGTATCCACTTGTTCAAAAGTTATTTCTTGTAGGTAATAAATTAATAATTTCTAACGAAATCCGTGCATTTTTGTGTATTTTAAAATCAACCCCTATTTTTCTAATTTTATTTCCTACCAAAAGCATAAATTTCAATTTTCATACTTAGGTATCACTAATAATGCTGGGTTTCCCATACAAACTTTCATCCCCTATGTCACCCCCCGTAGGATTATTTTTGAGGCAAAAAGTAGCCTTCGCCAGGATGCCATGTCAGCCTTGCCAAATTTTTTCAAGATCCGTTCAGTGGTTTAGGCGTGAAAAGGTAACAGACAGACAGACAGATAAGAGTTACTTTCGAATTTATAATATTATAGTATAGATTCATAAAGACTAGTCTGTACTTACGTGCTTATATAGGTACCTACATAAGTAAATAAAACTATTGAATTTAAAAGTTCATTATTATTTATTAGGTAGAAGGTTATATTTTTCACTCAAAACATAATGTACGCGTCTGTACCAAAATTATAAGACTATTATACTGTAATTTTCAGAAGGTTAGCGTAATGTATTAAAGGTCCGCTTTTCTGTAACCATCTAAACTTGGCCGGGTTACCGTGGTCACACACATCATAGTGACTATTTTTCGATTATCTCGTTAATTATAGAGTGGATTACGTTGCAAATGTACAGGCATAAAATTTAATAAAAGCACTGATTATTGATATAACTTTCATTTCATAAATCCTAAAGAATCTCGGTTAAACGGTGGTTTAAAAAACCGCTGCGCATCATGTCCCGAAGTAAATTTAAATTTCATCATAATTTATTCATTGCTTACAGGATAATAAATTAAACTTCAGGTACATTTGAAGGCAGTTATAAGCTATAACATAACGTTGCAAGTAAGTCTTTAGAGCTTCTATTCGAAGTGCTAGGATCGATTAAAGCATATTTCTATTTACCTAAATAACTCCTTAACGGTGCAATTTTTTTGTTTTATTAATGAGGAACAAATTCAAGCTAACTCATAAGAAGTCGTGTGCAAAATACTGTAAAAGGGGGCTTATCCGTTTCAGAGATCCAGCAAACATGTAAACGTTACCGCAGCAGGATCTTGAATATCTTCGCAACCATAACAGATACAAATACAAATTAAGTTGGTACATTTACCTCGTCTGAGGCACTAAATATTTGGCTACAATTTATTTCAATATACCCATTAATAAACAAAACTTCTGGCTACGGTAACGTTACGCCAGCCAGAACTGTTTTTGTCAAATAACTAAAAAACTATTAGAGGTACAAATTTAAAAATCGATGGTACAATTACAGAAGCCGAGGCACTAATTATCTATAAAATTCAAATGACGATTTTCGACATTTTCTGGCTGCGGTAACGCACACGAGGTAGACGACAAAAAAAAAATATCCCCACTTTACGTGTAATTTTTTTTACCCGACTACGGCGAAGCAAAAAGGAGGGTTATGATTTTGACCGTTATGTATGTTCATCTGTTCCCTCATAACTTCTAAACTACTTGTCATAATTTGACAAATGAGGTATCGTTGGAAGCACCTTGATTGTCCGCTAGTTATAGGCTATGTGACGTCACATGAAATGAAAATGGCGCCATCTAGAGGATAAAGTCTTTTTATTTTATTTATTTAAAAACAACCAACTTATAAGTACTTACAGTTTTCACCACACCAAGTTATCGGTCAATCAATAGGTACTAGTACTAATACAATCATAAAATTAGATTAATTATAAAACATTAAAGGCAACATTAAACATTAAACATACATTAAACATTTAAAACTTGAAAAAAACTTGAACAAAATACTTTAAAACTTGAGAAAAAAAAATTGATAAAATTAGAAACAATTACATAAAAGTAGACAATTAGATAAAATTAGTAAATAAAGTAGGTACAATTAGGATAAAATTGGAATGAAGATAATATTAAGTAAAAAACATGATACAATCTAATTTATTTACTCCAAGGAGATTGTACTGGGATTAGCAATGGACTCAAGAGTAGCAGTGTTCAGGAATCTCAGTTCAGTACTCGCGAAGACATCTAAGGATTCATCAGATAGCAAAATGTTGTTAATATGGGTTAGGGCTAGTGTACAAAGGACTGGTCTTATGGGATAGGGTACTGTATTGAGGTATTGAGAATAGAGGACGTTGGCGAAGTGTGTGTCTAATGGGTAGTGGGACGTCCCACTACCCATTAGACACACACTTCGCCCATTTAGCCCTAAAGGAGATGTATTGTAGTAAGGAGGAATTGAAGTGGGTACCACGAATTAGGCGGATGAAATATTTTGCCAGACTAATATTTCTCCTTACTTCTAAACTTTGGTACCCCACCATACCCAGCACAAATGGTGTTGGGTACATGTACGGGTAATACCCATAAAGTTTAAAGTAAAGATAGCGGACAAAAGACTTCTGAACCTTTTCGATGACCAGTGTGTACAACTTTTCATGGGGGTTCCAGATCGCACTGTTAGTCTCTAGCAAACTACGAATGAAGGAGTTGTATAGTATGGTTAGGGCTTGACGATTAGTGAAAATTTTGGCCTGACGCAAGACAAAACCCAAGTTTTTGCGGGATTTGTCGCAGGTCTGTATTATGTGCTGGTTAAATGTAAGGTGTGGATCAAAGTGAGCACCCAGATCGCGCACAGTTAATACACGCTTCAGGGGCTCATTGTTCATCGTGTATATGTTATGTATAGGTTGTGTAGCTTTAGAATAGGTCATGACCACGCACTTACTAATGTTTAGGTTGAGGCTGTGTAAAGTGCTCCAAGCGTGAACGTTGTCAATATCGCGTTGAAGAGTGGCAGTATCACTAGAGTTAGCCACTGGAAGAGCAACTTTGACATCATCAGCATACATTAAGACTGTGGAGTGTTTTACATGCGTGGGAAGATCGTTAACCACTATTAGAAAAAATGATGCCGTGTGGGCATCAAATGAAAGGGCTTAATTAGCACATTTCAAAAATATATACAGGGTTATTGGTAAAACAACGTAACGTTATGTCAAAGTAACTTGATCGGCTCAAAAAGCATTTATTTAAATTACTGAAACCATTTGCAGGCACTTTTCAATTATCAAGGAGTCAGATATATATGAAGCTACACATTAATGCTGGCAGTGGCGTGCCGTGCTATCCGGCCTGCGCTCTTACTGCAGGATAGGCCATGATGTCCGAGGCAGTCGACACCTACGCCGCATTGGCAGCGATAATCTATTAAATTTTTCCGACCGGATGTCCCGAATCATGCGAGCGTCAGTCAATCACAGCAGTTCATATGAGTTTGACAATCTGTTAGCAAATTGGTATATCAGAACCCGCGTGGTACCTGTACCTACCGTAAGTGTCTTGAAGCTGTGGTGGTAGTGGTGGTGAAGAATCTCGTTCCACCACCATTTGTGCCACCATAGCGCCATGTCTTCTGAGGTGCCTCTCTATGAGAGTCTCTATTTGCTGTCGCAACTCTAAGAGACTCTCTTGTTCCTTCAAGAGGCACTGGAAATTGATTTGTGAATTAAGTTCTGAACTTCCAAAGAAATAAAACACCAGCAACCTCTTAAGGGGTCATTGTCCTCGTCATTATGAACAAGTTTTACTATGGGACCAAACCTGAAATCGCAAAAAAAAAAACAGTTGCTCCCATCCCCATCAATGGCTGCTCTCTACATTTTGACGAGTTTGATGTAGATAAATGTAGGTACTAAACAGCTGATTTTTTTTTCGCGATTTCAGGTTTGGTCATAGTAAAAGTTGATCATAATGATGAGTACAATGACCCCCTAAGAGGTTGCTGGTGTTTTACCAATAACCCTGTATATTATTAGCTATTGCACGCGGCTTTGCTTACATGCATCCGATAAGTGGGAATAATTTCTAAAATCACGCCTCAGATGTGAGACAAACATGTTGTCTCTTCAAACTGGGTAGGTTGGAAGAGACATGTTTGTCTCACAAATACCTAAATTATTATTTATTCTTCTATAAAAAATGTAAAATGACTCTAGGTAGCCAAAACGAAATTATTTAACGCCAAAATAATTTAAACAAAAAGTAAGTTTAAAAACTAAAACCCGACTACTGAAAAATCACGCTCTAAAAAGTATGAAACAAGAAAATGTTCTCATCTGAAATTAGAAAAAGACCGACAAATTAAAAATCCGGAGTCACATAATAATTATGTTCGATTTATGCTGACGTGTGACTCGGGATTTTTAATTTGTGTATCTTTTTCTAATTTCAGATGAGAATATTTTCTTGTTTCATACTTTTTAGCGCGTGATTTTTCACTAGTCAGTATTTAGTTTTTAATTCATGATTTTATTTTACCACTTTGTCGACGTGATAGGTAATACGGGCTGGTATCCGCAACTCCACGTCAATGCGCGTATTTTGCGTACCTATGTGTCGGCGTGATGAATTAAAAATATAAATATTATAAATTCGAAAGTAACTGTCTATCTGTCTGTCTGACTATCTGTTACCTTTCACGCCTAAACCACGCCTGAACGGATTTTGATAAAATTTGGATGGCATCCTGGGGGAGGACATAGGCTACTTTTTTTCTCAAAAATAATCCTACGGGGTGTGATATAGTGGATGAAAGTTTGTTTGTTTGTATGTAGATTTTAAAATTCACAAAACTGCACGGATTTCAATAAAATTTGGCAAGGCTATAGATAGCATCCTGGGGAAGAACATATGCTACTTTTTGTCGTAAAAAATAATCCTACAGGGGTGATATAGGGGATGAAAGTTTGTATGGGAAACCCAGCATTTCTTAAGTTAGGAATATGAAAATTCTAATTCATACTTTTGGTAGGAAATAAAGAAATATACAATTAAGCGTTTTTGAAAAATCATCCCCTATGGGGGTTAAAGTAGGGGTTGATTTTAAAATTCACAAAACTGCACGGATTTCGTTAAAATTTGGCAAGGCTATAGGATAGCATCCTGGGGAAGAACATAGGCTACTTTTTGTCTTAAAAAATAATCCTAAAGGGAGTGACATAGGGGATAAAAGTTTGTATGGGGAACCCAGCATTTCTTAAGTTAGTTATACGAGGGGTGTTCAATAAATAGTGAGAATGCGATACATTCTCCTTGGAAAGAAAAAAAATAAATACTGGCAGGCATAGCCCAGACATTAGTTAAGATGATAATAAAAAAAGCAATTAATTCTCTTTTGTTTTTTAAAAGTAGAAGTCTATTGTTTGCGTCGTTTCGGAACGTGTTCTTAAAAATGGATAAAATTGAAGTTCGCGCGGTAATGAAATATCTCTGCTTGAAAAATTTTACTACGGAGCAGGTTAATCAAGACTTGAGAGCAACATTAGGGGTTCATGCTCCTCCATATTCTACGGTTGCGCGTTGGTGTGCTCAGTTCAAGCGAGGAAGAACTTCCACTAACGACGACCCACGAACGGGACGCCCCATATCGGCAGTGACTGAACAAATGATTAAAAAAGTTGAAAATATTGTCTCGGCGGATCGTTGTGTTACTGTTGGTTTTATAGCTGAAGAAGTAAAGATTTCGATAGGAAGTGTCCATAATATTATAAACGACCATTTGGGTATGAAAAAAGTGTCAGCGCGCTGGGTGCCCAGAATGCTTTCTGACGCGCAGAAACAAACTCGACTGAGAATTTCACGAAGCTGTTTGGATTTGTTACAACAAGATCCTGACCGATTTTTGGCTCGATTCATAACTATGGACGAAACATGGCTTCACCATTATGACCCGGAAACGAAACAACAGTCCATGACTTGGAAGCGACCGTCATCTCCAACTTCAAAGAAATTTAAGGCGATTCCATCCGCCGGAAAGATCATGGGCTCTCTTTTCTGGGACAGCCAAGGGGTGGTAATGATCGAATATCTTAATCATGGAGCCACTATTACGGGGACTATGTACGCAGGACAAGTAACAAAGTTGCGTGAGGAAATACGCAAGAAACGGCGTGGCAAACTCGCTAAAGTTGTTTTGTTTCACCAAGATAACGCCCCTGCGCACAAGTCCAGAGTTGCGATGGCTGCCATTCAAGAAGCTGGCTTCGAATTGATGGAACATCCTCCATATTCACCGGACCTTGCTCCTAGTGATTTCTACCTATTTCCGCGCTTAAAGGAACATCTCAGGGGCCAGAAATTCGAAGATGATGACGGAGTAGTCGCCGCCGTAAATGATTTTTTAAGGGATCAGGAAGATTTTTTTAGAAAGGGAATTTTAGGATTAGAGAAAAGATATACAAAGTGTATAAACCTGAAAGGTGACTACGTCGAAAAATAAAATAACATACAGGGTGTAAGGGGAACGCTCCCGAAGTCAGAAGGTATATTATATACAACCTAAATGCAAACGGATTTCACTAACCTTTCGCTTTAAATTGGTTATTTTGAAAACTTCAAATTTCTTTAGCGCGCAGTGGAAATCGTACAAAACGTGAGGTCACTGACACAATCGAGACACCGCCGACACCGCCGCGGGCGCTCGGGCGCCGAGCGCTGCGTACGGCCGAGTCAAGGGATTTATGTATACGGAATTCACTACACCACTTAATCGCATTCATAGCCCACTGTTGAACATTAAAGCTGATAGCTCAGACAAGGCTCAGACTAATTTGGTCTGAGGCTGACAGAGGTATTTTACGTACCTGTCTAAATCCTTTGCGACCTTATGATCCTCAACACATTCTGCACTTATTCTGCCCCGCATTTCATCAGCACTGTCACATTCTCGATCAAACACTCTTTCTTCACATACCCCACGAGGCCCCACAAAAAGAAACGAGCACTGTACACGTATGCGTCAGGCATTGTTTAAAAGTAAAAAACAATAAAACAGCACTTTATCAATAATAACTAGTTATTATTATTGATACACGAAAACTAACAAAACAGTATTAAATTCGGTAGAACAGCTGCGTGCGTTCGCCCACGAAGTCGGAACGGAACTAACTGACTGGGTTCCTAGAAGATCAGACATGCCGCCGCCGGCCTGCGTGCGCGGTGCGGCGCGGCGGCGGCGCCGGCCGACAAACGAATTCAAACGATACCGCCGCGCGGAGTCGCGGACGCCGCCATTTTGCTTCCCCCTTCACCCCCCGTCGCGTTGTATCGCGTCGCCTTGTTATTATTTTTTGTTTTTGGTATAACATAATCGAAACCAGGCCTAAAGAAAATGTGACCGTGTTGTGTAAACATTTCAATTTTGTTGCTACGCGCTACGTACAAAATTATTGTAATGAACTAATTAACAAAATTGCTTGTAAAGTCAATGTCTTTGTACATAACCAACTTTTTAAACTTTTCTTTTCCAATCACAGTAGATATCTAAGTATCTCTTTGTTAAGGGTCTCAAGGTTAAGTAAAATAAACTGGATTTTTCTGATTTGTGAGCATAATTTGCGAACATTCCGATCAAAATTACTATTGTAACCGTGTTTCAGGGGAAAATCATTACGATTTACGATCCTTGCATGAATGAAATTAGCGAGTCGTGCGGACGCGGGTGCGGGTGCGGGGGGGGATCTGTGACGCGGGGTCGTCGGCCGCGCTGCTGTCGGACAGCTCGCGCGCACTGTGACCTCGAGGTTACGCGCGAGCGTCAGCTGATATTTATTTACGAATATATTGCATGCTACAATTTTAAATAAAATGGTAGCATGCAATATATTGGTAAAATTGTCAATTTATTTTTCAGATTTTTTTATGGTATCGTATCGAGAATCACTAGCCCTATCACCTGTCTTCGTTTTCGGAAGCGTTTCCCTTACACCCTGTATAATAAAAGATAATTGCGTCTTACTCATTCTCACTATTCATTGAACACCCCTCGTATTTATATGTCGTCACGAACGATAGTTTAGCGATAGTACTGTGTGGCGCGAGTATCGTTTGGTCGCCGCACGTGGACGGGGTCGTTGGGAGCTGTGCGAGCATACTCTGTGGAGACTGGATCGAGAGCTCGAAGGAGGCACACGCTACCATCGAACCTATCAAGTTCACAGTACCTATACCTAGTCATTACTTCTGTATATTCTTCAGTAATAGTCTTGCCACAGCATCATATTGGTTTGCCTGAGTAACCCACGCAATGGAACCCTTACCACAGGGTCGGAGAGATGAACCACCTATCTCTGTGCCCACGTTCACGCCGTCATATAAAATTCAAGTTTATGATTTTGGTAGAAAATAAAGAAATAAGGTTTATTGGGGTGATTACGATAGTGGGGTAATACCGATTCTTGATAATTTCTACCAAACGCAGCGGCATTTTTATATAGCGCAGCGAAAGACGGCGGCCGACAAAATGTCGTCTAATCATTATGTTGCCAATACATTATAATATGTAAAATGCTGGTAGAAATTATCATCAATCGGAATTACCCCACTATCGTAATTACCCCAATATACTCTATGCAATTAAGCGTTTTTGATCAATCATCCCCTATGGTGGTAAAATAGGGGTTGATTTTAAAATTCACAAAACTGCACAGATTTTGATAAAATTTGGCAAGGCTATAGATGGAATCCTGAGGAAGGACATGGGTTACTTTTTCTCTCAAAAATAATCCTACAGGGTGATATAGGGGCTGAAAGTTTGTATTTGAAACCCAGCATTTCTTAAGTTAGGAATATGAAAATTCTAATTTATTCTTTTGGTAGGAAATAAAGATATATGCGGTTCAGCGTTTTTGAAAAATCATCCCTGGGGGTAAAATATGGGTTCATTTTAAAATTCACAAAACTACACGGATTTCGATAAAATTTGGCAAGGCTAATAACATCCTGGGAAAGGACATAGGCTACTTTTTGTTTTGAAAAGTAATCCTACAGGGGGTGATATAGGGTATGAAAGTTTGTATGGGAAACCCAGCATGAATGAAAAAAAAACAGCCAAAAAAGAAGAAAAGCCATAAAAGCATATAGAATTTTTATATGAAAATTCTTTATGCTTTTATGGCTTTTGGTAGAAAATAAAGAAATATGTGGTACAGCGTTTTTGAAAAATCATACCATAATATGGGTTGATTTTAAAATTCAAAAATAATATTAAAATGTTTGTGTACCTATCTCTTTTTAAGAGATTTATGAGATAGGAAATGTAGTCTTAGTTCGTATCTTGAGGTAACATTTAGTCTTTATTTCATTCGACGTTTTTACGATGAATGGATTTTCATACGGTTTTCACCAATGGACGGAGTGATTCACTATGGTTTTTTTTTTGTAAATTGGCTGAAATACGACAATGATTCTTGAAGATGTCGGAAAAAATCACGCTGACTGGGAGCTTTAAGCCCCCATACACGGCAACGATATATCGTAGCGATTTAAGTTTGCATAGTTATATTGGTTTACCACATGAACACTCCCACGAGATATTTTCTGACATCTACAAAAGCTAGTATCTATATAAATGTCAAATTATAGCTGTCTAGTACTAAGAGATTGTATAATTTGTAGAAATATACAAGAATTAAATATGTTCTGCTATAAACAAGAATT
The DNA here is from genome assembly GCA_905163495.3 of Cosmia trapezina. Classification (NCBI taxonomy): domain Eukaryota; kingdom Metazoa; phylum Arthropoda; class Insecta; order Lepidoptera; family Noctuidae; genus Cosmia; species Cosmia trapezina. The sequence goes on from LR991030.1 coordinate 13,773,635, forward strand.
AAATATGTACAGTTAATAATGTACAGCGGTAGTTTGGAACCCTTTGTGTGCAAGTCCGACTCGCACTTGGCCAGTTTTTCAATCCACCCCAGCTCCTCAATGAAGGGCAGCTAACTATTATGACTTTATGACTCATAATGTAACAACAATACAGGGACAATTTTTGAGATGGGGCAGTAAGGACAGGTACTCATTAAACATGATCATTCACAATCTTTAATGCTATTATTTTAGAAGAACAAAATCTCATTGTGAAAAAGTGCATAATGTGCATTTCAAATTAAAAACCACATTGAATTTAGTTAGGTTTTGTGATTTTTAGCTTTTGTGGTAGGTACTGTACCTCAGTTGTTCTGAAAGAGTTTTTCAATCCCAGGAAGCTAGTGTGGATGGCTTCATAAAAATAAAATGTGAGAATTTAATGGTTTCCTGTCACAAACCCTCAGCCTGCTTGCATGATAACCACTATGATATTGTTGCCGATCGCCCGTACCGTACGGAGTAGGGATCATAGCCTAATGTGTACGGACAAAGAATGCGCATCCGCATCGAGACCGGGTACGGGGTAGAAGTCCATGCGAGCTTCTGCGATATCCCCAATGTGCTGCAATAGGGGCAGGCGCATCAGCCAGTACCAGTACCATGAGCGTCCCAGAACACAGAACTGATATACACGACATACATGATGTACGATATTTTACAGTAATAAGTTGCGATCACACATTTCACGGAACGTTTTTCCATAATTTTCTTTATATCTGATTTGAATGGCAGTATTTTAAAAACAATAAAATGAGCCAACAGTAACAAAAGGTAAGCTTACTGACTTACTGAATCAGGTGTGTTTATTAGAGCATTATCTTCATCAACCTTCACTTTAACTTGATTAAAGTCTCCCCTGTAAGCGGTTTCATATACTGAACCTATAGACATTTTTAAATGGATATGTATTTGATTTGATAAATTCAATCAAAGTATTCGAATCAATGAAAATGGATCAAATACGACAGGTAGAATACAGAATACACGATACTTCACGCACGGTAGTAAAGCGAGAAAGCCAAAGAATAAAGTAAGTATAGAGAGAGATTAAGCGTAAACCTAGTAAACAATGAAATGCTAAAAAAACGTTCTATGGTTTTTTTTTTTTTTGGCAAATGAGCCAATGTCAAAAAGTAAAGTAAGTGCCAATGTCGACTATTCTGTGTCAAGTTTAGAAAGCAGCAGCCATAGATAATACACTATACAAGGTGTAAAATAAATAACCCACAACCTCTTAAGGGGTCATTGTACTCATCATTATGAACAACTTTTACTATGGGACCAAACCTGAAATCGCGAAAAAAAAAATCAGCTGTTCAGTACATTTTGACGAATTATGCGAACATAAATGTATTGAACAGCTGATTTTTTTTTCGCGATTCCGCGAAAATTTTTATTGTAATGTGTTTGTTTTTCGATGTCGAGTATGTGGACGAAGTTCTTGCAGTTAATTTTTTTACACCTAATATAAAGCAGCGCAGAGAAGCGGGCCGTCAAATTGGCCGTCAACTTTGTACTTTGTGGTAGATCTACAGATGTTAAAAGAAATTGTTTGTCGCTAAAAGAAAAACGAGGACAAAGGTTAAATGGGCAACAACATAAATAATCTAAAGTACAATCATATATACAATAACATGATAAATAGCACTAAAAAAAAAATACAAAACATATTTTTACAGAAATATTACGCACCAGCTACAATCCGCTGGATGTCGTTCTCTATATAGTCTGTGGTCAATAAAGCTTTTTTTTTTAAATAATTTATTGATCTGGCTACTCAGTAGTATTCTCAGAATAATAGTGTTTTGTGCTTTATTTATTATTCTGAGGTGGGTGGCAATGTTGCATGACGTTTGGGCCTCAAAGTAAAGGTATTTATTTATTTCGCACTAAAAACTGTACGTACAAAGGCGGACGGCATTCTCTACCAGTCAACCAAGGGTGGTGAAGAGATTGACGGCAGGTGATCAGTAAGAGAGGAATAATTATGGAAAAAAAATATATATCTTAATTAATTAGAAATAGACCACGTATACAAGTACATATATAAACTAATAATACACATTACATACCTACTTACTATAAAATATACCTATACTATACATATACACAATACATAAAATATTATATACAAATTCAAGAGAGATGATGAAATAACTCTACACTATTTGTTAAGAAGATACTAAAAGTCCGAAAAGGGCTGCAGATTGCAAACTGCAACCACAACTGCAAGCGAAGATGAATCTCTATGAAATTGATTCCTAGCGCGGCAACACTGCCTCTATGAAAACTGCGTACCTGCTGTCGCCCTAGAGCAGCTCTAAGCCGACGTGGGCACGGGCGTAAAAATATCGCGGCGGATTTTATTGCGTACTGGATTTTCAACTCCTTTTTTTTTTGAGCCAAGCATTGAGAATCCAACCTAACAACAATAATGGATTCTAGCGCGACGAAAAAACTTGCTGTTGGATTTTCAACTCTGGGCGCTATGCAGAGCGTTGAAAATCCAGCGCGCGAAAAAAATTCGCCGCGATATTTTTACGTCCGTGCGTACGTCGGCTTACGTGCAGCACAGACGACAGATTTTTTGTGCGATTGAGTCTGTAAATGCAGAAAATGTATTAATAATAATTAATCGCACAGTCGCCGCAGCGACTTTGTTCGCCGGCGGGTGGCGAACAAAGTCATTAAGATTTGAAAATCACACGTCCGTCACACAGATTTTAACAGCAGTTTTGTCGCTGGTGATAAAAATCTGTGTGGATGTGAGATTTTGAAATCGTCAGTGTCACTCCGTGTATACTTAGCATTTGGTTCCTCGGAATGATACGTCTGCTGAGCTCGGCTTCGGAATAGTTTGGCGAGTGGCGACTTTGAGCAAGCGCGCCTGCCACATCCACATTTGGCAACACACCACCCCAGTCAACATGTATCTCTTGAGTATCAGCCGACGTTCGCACGGACGTAAAAAATCGCGGCGGGATATTATCACGCACTGGATTTTCCATTCTCGGTATAGAGCCGAGCTTTGAGAATCCAACCTAACAACAACAGAGTGCATCCCAGGTCCCAGCGCGACGAAAAACACACTGTTGGGTTTTCAACTCCCGGCGCTAAGGAGAGCGTTGAAAATGCAGTGCGCGAAAAAACATTGCCGCGATTTTGTTATGTCGTCCGTGCGCACGTCGGCTAATGTTCTGTGCACAACACTGGCTGGGTCTGCTGGGTGAGTGTGAGGAGTGGTGCGAATATTATTTCGTCTGTGGTGGTGTTTATGGTGTGATATGATGCGGGTATATATATTCTGTGTATGATGCCGTCAAGGAATTGAATTGAAATTGAATGACGTTTGTAATCGACACAACTTGATGAAATACATTGTTGTTATTGTTAACAATCTCATAGAAACGTTTTATGTAGTGCAAAGTTGGTATGAATTGATATTTTATTGAATGGATAGTTACGTAGTTAGGGCAATTTGAGCCGATTGTATAGGTTGTATTCAATAGAAGGGTGTTAATTTCGGTGTTGTGTTAACTGACAAACAATAAAGCCTTAAAGTGTTTCAGGTTCTAGAAATAAAATTACGGTTAATAAACTAGTATATTGTCAGCCTGGCGAGGGTAAGAAAAAAAGTTTTTGGTTGAAACATGTGATTTTATTTTGTGATGGTCCAACTAATGTTTTGTACACCAATGTTTATTTAGTAATTATTTACAGTAAATACCCTGGCAATGACGTACTATGATTACTATGATGGCAGTAGAATATTCCTGTTCTTATCAAGCAGAATTGGGCTTCCTCTAGATCTAGTAAGTAACTTCATTCAATAATATTTGTTTGATAAACAGTCATTTGGTATCTTACCACAAAACACAAACAAAACCAGTTAACAGACATTGCTTGCTTGTTGCGACTAGAAATTGTCAAAGAAGAGGCTCAGAAGAAACATAATATGCTATTGTACAAACATGGGTTTGTTGTTTACGATAGGATGGTGTTGTTTGAGATGGTTTGCATGATACTGTGACCATGTTCAATATGTATTTTTGTGGAATAGAACATTTTTCTATTAGTGAAAATATGTTTACAATGCGTTTCAACTAAGAATAGGAATGACTTTGCAAATGTGTAAACGAGATGTTATTTTGCTAAATCTTCACAATGCCATATTGTGAAGATTTAGCAAAATAGCATCTCGTTTACACATTTGCAAAGTCAGCAACATATTTTAACAAAAACAAATTCCAAAAACAGAACTAAAATGGATAAGGATAACACCACAAAACCTTGCAAGCCTTAGATTTCTAGCTTCACTTGACAGTTAGAGGTCATTGACTTTCCTATTCTTAGTTGAAACGCATTGTACATTGCTATAAGGGGATGACTTTTTTGGTAATAAAATAAAAGCTTTGAAAAACAAAATTATGAAATGTTGTAAAAGCAACATAAATATTATTGGAATTAAGCTGTGGTCAAACACGCATATTGATACAATATTTTTATTTTATAACATCAAATACATTTTACCTATGTGTCACAAATAAATAATTTTGAATTTGAATTTGAAAAAAATACTAAAGTGAACGAGCAAGCAGGTTGCAAGACGAAAATTTACTTGCACCTATTGTGTCATTTCCTATACTAGAAAGGTTTAGGTAGTGAAATATAGGTAAACAGTCATATGTGTCTTTTATCTTTTTTTATTTTAAAACCTCATTTTAAAAATAAAATGCAACTAAAAACCAATGTAATAAATACAACAATAATGATTACTAAATCAATTGAACCATTAGCTTAAGCAGTAGGTAGTTTATTTGTTTAATATGTGTTTGTGTAAAAAGTCACATCAAGATTGTTTACCTATAATTCAATACCTAAACCTTTCTAGTATAGTCATTAAAACAATAGACGCCTGACATCCTGACGTCCTGCATACAGAGCTTTAGGATAAAATAGTTTTGCCACAAATTGAACCTGTTCCTTTTATCAAAACCTACCTAAAACTACTACTACTACTACTAACTACTACTTGTAATATCATTCTGCAATTGTATCCCAAAGATTGCCAAGGACAAATAATTGGGTCATAAAAGGGTAAGGGTAATTAGTGCAAAAACTTATGTTAGCAAAGTAGAGTAACAAACTAGATACTTAGCACTAGATAGATGGTACTCTCGTAGTTACCAAAAAACTAATATATATACTATAAGTACTTATAACTGAAATAAAATAAAAACAGGTTTAATATGATACAGATTTCTTAAGAAGATAATGCTATATTAGTATTTTATCAATTAGTGAATAAAGGACGGATTTAGAGCGAAGGCCATAGATGAATCAAGAGCCATAGTGAAGAAGGGAGTGATTCATGCCGCCGGGGTCGCGGGTTGTTCGAAAGAGATACCATAGCCCTGGCACAGGCAACTGAAGGAACACGGGTGGGTTATAATCAGTAAAAGTATCACACGCCCTCCCGCTCCGCCCCGAGCGGTAGAAGTCATTTGACGATTTCCCATCCACAAAAAAAAGAAGGGAGTGATTCAAGTGTTACAATCCTGAGCGACGCGAGTGATTCATGGGCCTCGATATACATCCGTTTTATTCAAGAGTTGCATACTATACTTTAAGTTTATACCATTCCCCCTCTAAACAAATTATTTTATTCACTGAAAACAGTGAGTAGGCTAGATACCGCATGTTATTAGAGTATAAAAACCGAGCGTGTCATCTTTTTTAACTTCACCCCAGCCATTTCATGATGTGCTCAACGTAAACAGAATTGTTTCAATCGCTAAGCGTCACTGAGATAACAGACTTTTTTTTAGTACAAACATGCAGGGCACGCTTGGTCGGATGGCTTGCGGTATCTAGCCTACTCTAAATCTGTGTATTCGCCCTATATTGGTGTGTTCTAAATTCAATTTGATTAGTCGACATTTTCGACAAGGAGTTTAGCATTAGAATAAAAACTGTTTTGTGTTCTTTGCTGTCATTAGTAAATTGCCGCTATTTTGAATAGGTACTGTAAATTGTACGAACACAAAGTTTAGTGTTAAGTACTTAATAATGAATCGATTAAAAATGCATTCAAGTGATGAAGATGTGTTAACACCTGAGTTTATGACAGAGAGGGCGGCCGATGTAGTGAAAAACTTGCTGCCCAACAAATTACGGCTGGTTTACATCAAAGCCAATTTAACTTTCCTTTTTCTTAATTCAATGTCTATTTTCGCTTAAATCTTTCTTTTTCTCGTAGTCATGGTATAATGAATAGTATGCAACTCTCGAATAAAACGGATTTATATCGAGGGCCGTGAATCACTCGCATAGCTCAGGATTCTAACAATCGTCATGAATCACTCCCTACGGTCGTGATTCATCTATGGCCCTCGCTTTAAATCTGTCCTTTATTCACTAATTGCATAATTATTATACCATTCCCCCTCTAAAAAGCTTATTTTATTCACTGAAAACAGTGAATAAAAAAACCGGCCAAGTGCGAGTCGGACTCACACATGAAGGGTTCCGTAGCATAAACATACTATATTATTACTTAGGCACCTGATTTATTATTAGAAAATAATGGTTCACGGTTTATGCATAAGGTTTATGTTTATGAAATTAAGGCCCAGGTTCCAAGCTTGGTTTAGCTCGGTGTGTAAGTGAAATGGCGTTATGGCTGTCTACTTTGACGCACGAGAGAGAAGATTCTCACGCGCACCGGAATTATGTCGTAAAAGTGCAAATAAAATCGTATAAAATTAGAAATTAACTATTTAATAAAAAGTAATCCATCACTGGATGCAGTTTGGAATTTGACATTTCATGGTATATTTTTAATTATAATTGCTAATGAAGGGATAAACAGCTTTTAAAGATTATTAGGAGGTATGCTTAAAGATTTTTTTGGTGCATTAAAGTATGTTTAATTATGTTTTGGCTTCCAGCACTGTATGCGAAAAGGACTTGAAAATATCATATTTTTTTACATGTCAAAATTATTTACGGTTTAGGAGATACATGCCTTAAATGTTTTTTTTCCATTTTTATATTTGAGTTGATTGAATGAAAGGTAAATTGCGGTTTACGATTTATGACGCATTAAAAAAAACTACTTAATAGAGCTCGTTCAAACCAATTTTCGGTGGAAGTTTACATGGTAATGTACATCATATATTTTATACATTTTTTTTTATTTTTTTATTTTAGTTTTATCATTCTCTTATTTTAGAAGTTACAGGGGGGGGGGGGGGGGACACACATTTTACCACTTTGAAGTGTCTCTCGCGCAAACTATTCAATTTACAAAAAAATGATATTAGAAACATCAATATCATTTTTGAAGACCTATCCATAGACACCCCACACTTATGGGTTTGATGAAAAAAACAATTTTTGAGTTTCAGTTCTAAGTATGGGGACCCCCAAAATTTATTGTTTTTTTTTCTATTTTTATGTGAAAATCTTAATGCGGTTCACAGAATACATCTACTTACCAAGTTTCAACAGTATAGTTCTAATAGTTTCGGAAAAAAGTGGCTGTGACATACGGACGGACAGACAGACAGACATGACGAATCTATAAAGGTTCCGTTTTGCTACGGAACCCTAAAAAGCACTTTTAATCACTGTTTTGGTTTAGAACACACCAATATATTCGACCTATATTGGTGTGTTCTAAATTCAATTTGATTGGTCGACATTTTCGACGAGGAGTTATTAGGAGGCATTAGAATAAAAACCTGTTTTTTAGTCTTTACTGTCATTAGTAAATTGACGCTATTTTGAATACTGTAAGTTGTACGAAGTTTAATGTTACTTAATAATAAATCGATTAACAATGCATTCAAGTGATGATGAAGATGTGTTAACACCAGAGTTTATGAAAGAGAGGGCGCGGCCGATACAGTAGAAAACTTGCTACCCAACAAATCACGGCTGGTTTACATCAAAGCCAATTTAACCTTCCTTTTTTTCCATTAAATGTCTATTTTTATATATCGAGTGTAAGGGCGAGCGCGCACTGCGGTGCGTTTTTCTAACGCATAATCTATGAACTTTCTATGAAGTATGGAATGTCTTTGAAGTGCGCGCACTGCGGTCATGCGTTTTGTTACTGTAGGCCCCGCCCAGTGCGGCAGAACTAACGGAAACGCACCGCAGTGCGTGCTCGCCCTAAGCTCTAGAAAGTTCGAGGACATAATTCGAGAACATTAGAGTTCTTACGGAAATGATCTAGAATACTGCAAAACGACACATAACCATCTAGAAAATGTATGGAAGGGTTTAGAATGTTCTAGAAAAATCGTCCATGAATCGACGTGTCGTGTAGTTCTGCTACTCGATAACAGATGGCGTTAGCGTCTACGTAACAATATGTTAATATATAAATGTTACCGGCAATCTGTATAATTCGGTATTCTATACAATACCTAGGCAATGTATAGAATACCTGAAACGTTTAGGTAATGTATGAAATATTATTGATGTTATACTTTGCCTAGGCATTCTATACGGTACTGAATGCGCAGCCGGCAATGTGTGACAACCGTTACATGGCAGTCGCTCCATGTAAAATACTGGTATTCAGCTGCATGCGGTTAGACTGGAAGCCGACCCCCACATAGTTGGGAAAAGGCTAGGCAGATATACGTCTTAAAAAAACAGATGACGATTTTTATTATCACCTCCGAACAAAACAAGCTGTTGTAAAGACATTGGCATTGTATTTGTTGTAGGTGCCTAGCCTGCCGCTAGCAAGTTGAGAATCGCATCTTCTCCGGCGCTACGGGAAGTGCAGCCTCTTCGCCCTTGCGTAATAAGGCGCAAGCACCTATGCTCGCCTTATTGCCGTGGGCGGAGGCTGCTCTCCATACGCACCTCCGGCTCTAAAAAACACTCTTGAGATAGGGCAAACAAGTACCACGTAGAGTCGGGGTTGGGTAACTCGGTTCTGGGGCAGTTTTTGCACCTATTCTCAATCTGCCTAGCCTTTTCCCAACAACGGCTTCCAACTGCGCAATACGATACCACTTGGTAAGACTGGTTGTCAGACTTTCGGGATTCTGACGACCCGTAACGACTGTCAAAGATGCACCAATGACAGCCGGGACTAACGGCTGAAAGTGCTTTCCGAGGCACGGTAGAGCCTCGGCATGTAATCCACGGACCAACCCCGGCAAGCGTAGCTAACCTGATGGATCGACCCGTGCGGCTGTTCTAACTTAGCCACTAGCTCTTCCTAACTAAAACCGCTGGTCGGAGACAAAAAACACCTAACATTGAAAAATACAGACCATAATCTATTTACTTTACACATTGCCGGTGGACCAGCAGGTACTCTATAGAATCACTGGGAATTGTATACATTACCTAGGCAAAGTATGTAACGGACATTAATATTCGTAATATTTCATACATTGCCTGGACGCCCCAGGTATTCTATAAATTGCCTAGGTATTGTATAGAATACCTAATAATGGGAATTTGTCGCGATACTTGCAGCGCACAGACGTGCTCGTTAGCAGTATTTAATAAATAATTTATATAATAATAGTGACCTACTTTAGTGCATTACTGTCGTAATGCATCTGTAAAATTTTTGCTTAGTGTGTAGTTTTGTTAATAATGGACACAAAATACTTCAAAATAGTGAACTTATAATAAAACAAAATGGAAAATAGCCCCTTTAACCCAACGGGCCCAGTGCCGTCCTCCACCTCGCCATCGAAGACGACGACGCAAAACCCAGCCCTCGAGTCAGCCACGGCTGATATTGTTTCGACGCCCGAAATACAAAAATGGATGTCAGCCATCGAGCAGCACCTAAGTGAAGTTTGTTCTATTGCCGCGGATGGAAAACTGAATTCAGAAAATGAAAATGTCAACCCCTGTGCCGTAAAGTAGGATCTGGGACCTCACAAATGGCAGTCGCTATATCAGTCGCTCAAGCAGAAAGCCATTCACGCGTTATAGTATCTACATACTTCTGACACTACATAACCTTTACTTACACTTTGCATCCATTTTTATTTATCTTTTATAAAGATTTACATTCATATATTGCGAATTGGTCTAAAACAATTCGTTTTCTATAAATTTTCTTTTTTATGACACTTACGTCAGGCTGTCAAGCTGTCTTTACTTTTTCTTCTAACTATCTTTCATAGAGTTTCATACTGGCTTAGTATCTATGATCTTTCCTTTTGTTTTATATAATTTAAATTCTTTTTATCAATATGTTAGGTCAAATATTCATAAATATTGTATTTTATGTTAGTAGACTTAGATTATGAAATGTCCAGATTCCTAGTAGGCTACCGTAAATTGATTCCAAATTTTAGTAACCAACATTGGTGACTAGTTCGATCCCCGCGCCAGACGTCAAGGAACGTTCGCCCCGCAAACGTCACGAGCCGGGTGTTTTAATTTAAAAAAAAATGTCAGTCTGTGCTGTGAAATCGTGCAAAAATTACACTACAAAAAAAGAAAAGCGCACTAACATCTCATTTCATACGTAAGTATTCAATTTCACCGTGTATTTCATAATTAAATTCGAAAACGAAAAAATAAAAATGTGACATTGAATTTGACACAATAACTGTTTAGTGTTGCCTAGGGCATGAAAAAATTTACCCAAATTTTCAACACTTTACGAAAAAACGAGGTATGACTAAGGAGTTTCATTAACATGGGCGATGATTTTTTTTGTGAGTGTTAGTTTGTTTCTTCAACCGTATGGCTCGGAAGCGCTCCCAATTGGACCCAAACACACGAACCTCCGTCAGCTCATTAGTGGAGTCGACATACGACACCCTAAATTGATTATGTAAAATGTATTATGCTACCCATCAAATCTTTTTAACGTGGGTTAGTTAAAGTTGCATAAAAACTCATTTCTTAACTGCATTGAATCTGTCTTTAGCACACAAGTTTATTAATTTACCTCTATAAAATCCAAGTCTGTAAATGCGATAATAGTGTGTTTTAACATTTTTACTTTTTACAAATATCACACACATGTGAGTACGATTTAAAATGTGAAAAGTATTATTCAAAATATTGTAAATAAACCACAAGACCTAATCTTTACTTGTTTCGATGGACTCGAGTAATTAATATGACGAATGTCAGAAATCGATACTTGGAAATTGAAATAAAATTGTTTTATCCTATAAAATGTAATAAACATTGTTTTTTTTTAAATAGCAATTTACACTTTTCTATTGAAAGTTTAACCTTTTTAGGATATTATATTAAAACCAAGTCAACTGACAGGACCTATTTATTACCACTGGTACCTCATTTATTGAATTTCACGCTGAGTTGTTTCTATAATTGAATTTAAATTTGGAATGCGCTCGCTCTTCAAAATTATTTTAATTTATTGTACAATTATTTATTGTGGATTTTATTTTTGATAGGTACTTTCTGATAGTTTGCTACAGAATGCCCAGTATACATTTTTAGGTAGGCTTTTAGTATTTGGGAATTGGATGAAATGGGAGTAAGTCGGACCAAACCGGAGTATCTGTTTTGTGATTTTGGCGGCCTCTCGGGTCCTGTGCCCATGTCTCTTGCCGGAACGCCTTTACCGATCTGCTCCGATTTTCGGTACCTCGGGTCGCTTGTCCAAGGGGATGGCGAAGTAGACCGAGACGTAACGCACAGGATCAACTCAGGATGGATGAAATGGCGACAAGTTACAGGAACAACTTGCGACCCACGGATCCCCTCAAGTTAAAGGAAAAATTTTACAAGTCCGTGATAAGGCCTGTCGCACTTTATGGATCGGAATGCTGGGCAGTGAAGAAGACGGACGAAAAAAAATTGCATGCAGCGGAGATGAGAATGTTGAGATGGATGTGTGGAGTGACGAGAATGGATAAAGTAAGAAATGAGTAGGTATATAAGAGGAAGTTTGAAAGTGGCGCCAGTGACAGAAAAGTTAAAAGGAAATCGTTTGGGTTGGTATGGGCATGTGTTGAGGAGAGACGAAACGCATGTGACTAAAAGAGTGATGAATATATATGTTGATGGATGGAGAGGCAGAGGAAGGCCAAATAAAAGATGGATGGATTGTGTGAGGAATGATATGAAAGAGAAGGGAGTGAATGATAACGTGACAGTTGACAGGGGAGAATGAAAGAAGAAAACGTATTGCGCCGACCCCGAGTAACATGGGATAAGGGCAGGAAGATGATGATGATTAGTGTTTGGGAATTGATGATGATTAGAGATCGGATAACCGGATGCATATATACCTTAAGTTAATATTTGGCTAACAAACTGTGGACGCGGCTTCTTAGTATTTTTTTTTTCTTAATATATATCCCGGGATTCCAGAAAATGCGGGAATGCACAATCAGATTAATCAGATACATGGTATGGAAACAACTTCTTATATTATGTGGTTTTATTAATTTTGATCCGTGGATGGTTGAACATCTTTACACAACGGGTCTTCTCCGTGCCTCGGACGTTAAGCCCCGGAGGCTTGGTTAAGTATATCGGTGGGGTTGTTTTCATGGGTTTCGGGGGTGTTAAAGCCGATAGTGACGTTAAAATGTTAATCCCAGATGGCGGCTGCAATCATTTTCAAATTTTTCGTTATCGTCAGCTTTCACACCCTAGAAAAGCATGAAAACGACACCCATGACGAAAAATTTGAAAATTTTCGTAGCCGGATTTTAATTTTGACCAAATTCACATTTTTTTCTTTTATTTTTTAAGTTCCTTTTATATTTAAATTTTCCCACTATTTTAGGGTAATCTCTATGCGCTGGTATTACTCGCGTGTTGCACACATACGCAAATGCGTTATGTAGTACACGGCGCTCACTCACACACGTATAAAAATTGGCTTCACGTTTTATGTTACGTTTTGTACTGAACACGGAATCTGGACATTTCATAATCTAAGTTAGTAGATTTGTTACAGCGTATAACATGGTTGACGTGACGCCCTTCAAGAAAAGCGTGACCTGACGGAACATATTGCGGAGCTCAAGCAGACGATTAAGGACTCTGGTTCTGCGGGAAATGCTTCTTTTGCCGATATGGTGAAAAAGGTATCAAATGATTTCGTTCGACCCAATAACCTAAGCTCTGTTGCCATTTATCCCAATGATAAATTTAAATCTAGTGACGAGACGAAAGAACTTGTGCAAAAAATCATACGGCCCGAACAAATGAAGCTGCACGTTCGTGGTGTCAGAAAAACAAAAAATGGAGGCGTAATTATCAGTACGGAGACAAAACACGACGCTGATAAACTGAAGCACGCAGTCCAGCTCTCTACATCTGGACTTACCGCCGACGAACCCAGCAAGCGCAAACCACGGATCGTGAATGTAGGAGTGCCGACTTCCTTGACTGAAAATGAGGTGTTCAGGTACATTTTCGAACAAAACGTAGCCGACAAGTTACCAGCGATGTCCCTGGAATCCTTCTTGACCTTAATAAAATTAAGCCACAAATCGGGGAAGAGAGATGCTACGACCTGCAACTACGTTGTTGAAGTTTCAGCCGATATTCGTAAAGCCCTAATCCCCCAATCAAGGCTTTTTATGAACTGGTCGTCTTGCCCCGTCAGGGACTTTACATTGGTAACAAGGTGTTATAAATGCCAACAATATGGCCATGCAGCAAAAACTTGCCGAGAGATCGTTATTACGTGTGGTCACTGTGGTGACGCAGGCCATTCGATGTCCGATTGCGCGAAGACAGCAGACATTCCGAAATGTGCAACTTGCTCACGCTTCAAAAAGCCCAGTGATCACAAAACGGGAGACACTGAATGCCCTGCTAGGAAAATAGCAGAATACAGATACATTAACTCCATCGATTATGAGGGCACCTAATGTGTCATACCCAAGGCCAGACTTCCGTATCGCTTGTTGCTGACTCAACAACATACCTGACCATTGCACTGTCCTACTTACCATCGATTTGTCGCTGTCTAAGCACATTAGCCGACCGCTTCAAAAATCTAATGTGTATAGCCTTACAGCAATATTTGTTTCAACCTAACTAATAATACTGCAGACGCAATCATAAATCGTGTAATTAAGTGATAAGAACTATTTTCCGTATTTCAATTATATAGCAATTATCTTTATGTTTAAGCCATTAATATTAGTGTACTTATAACTAAATTTTCAATAATAAATTAAATAAATACACATGTAACTTATGTTAAATATTGTTAAGAAATTAGTAGTCCAAATAGTATTGTAAGAACTCATGCCGCCTGTGATACAGGTTTATCCTAGTACAGGCATCATACTTTTTAATACGTACATTATTTCTAAGATTTATACTTACTGTATTTTACCAATTTTTATTTTTGAATAAATATTATATTATTACCTGTATTATACAGATTGCCGGTAACATATACATGTGCAATTTTATTGTCTTACTGACGTAGTTGGCAAGCAAATAGATTTCAAAATCAGCACTATTTTTTGTTTTGTTGTAGGTAGTTAAGTTGTTGCTTGTGTGCCTACAATATAATATATAGGGTTGCCATAACTTTCAGGGACCAATACGGGACGTTTCAAACAAATCAAATAAAAAAGTCGAAATCATAGTTTTTATTCGAATAACAATTATGAGTATTACAAGTACAAACAATTTTTAACTTAAATTAACACGTTTATGTTTTGGCCCAGTCATATTTTGAGCTTGATTTTACTTTTGCTAATAATAATAATAATGGTCTCGTTTTCTCTTTTAATATAGTCATAGAACTGGGTGCATGTCATTTTAAAATTATAATGACAAATCAACATGGATTCAATGGTCTCTATCGACAACCAAGGGTCTATTCCCTAAGCACGAAGTCCGTAGCTTCGGCCTTCGTTACGGGCGTTTCCTACTCCGTATCACCTACGGACCTATTGGTTCGCGGCCCGAACAAAGTATGAATGACAACACGATTTGACAGTTGTCCCTACTCCACATGTGTTTTTGCCCGTCCGAAAAATTTAACTTTTACACTTGCTTTGTCGGACGGGCCGACGAACGGACGGACGGACTTAGAGAGTAGGACCCCTGTTCCGTTGACCGACCACTGAGCCGTCATCAACGAAAATATATTTTTTGCATTGTGGGCAGGAATTGTAAATTATGTATTTACAGAGTTTTAAGCATGACTTCTGCTCAGAATGCTCTGTATCTGCAAAAAAATTCAGTTATTTTTCTTCCATACCTACTCAATGCTTTTATTGTAGTACTTACCTACTTACTTATTATTTGTATTATTTGTATAATATTTTAAGTAAACAAACTGGTTATAGAGGGTCTCAGCATTTCCAATATTTAGTTGTTTTGTTTGTAAATATGTAACAGTTATTTATAGCCATTTCCGAATTTTGTCGAAATTATTGAAATACGGGACAATTACGGGACGTGTAGCAATACGGGATAGGATGGTCAAATACGGTGACAGTCCCGTATATACGGGACGTATGGCAACCCTAAATATATATATATAATTAATAATAATATATAATATAATTACAGTAACCGTACGTTAATAAGGCACATCCAGTTTTAAAAAGAGACTGTCCCACAAGACAAGCATTAGTGATAGAAACAACGCTCCACAAAGTAGAACATTTCCAAAAATCGATGTGCCATATTTACGGCCGCGAATTGTACACATTCATACAATTTTCTGTTAAATGCTGCACATTATTGATTAGTTTTTTTTTTTTTTCAATAGGTAAATTTTTGCATCTCACAAGTAGCTGCACTATGCCTGGCAAGACTATTTCGAAAACCATTGAGATATTCCTCGCCGGAATTTCGACATTCTGTGTGCCTTGTTATAGGTTTAACAATGGGGTATTTCTGTTTTGGAAGGTAATTATTTATTTTCCGTTTCATTTAGCTATGAATAATTATGCATGTTTTAATTTGTTTACTTCGCCAACTGTAGTGCGTCGAAATAATATGAATGTGAAAACATTATTACCTAATCATAAAAATAAAACAAACACACTCACATAATGTCATACGTTGTTTGAACCCCCTGGCTCTTCCTTAACGTGTTGCGTAATTTATGGATGGCTCCAAAGCCAAAAGCCAATAGCAAAAGAACCGAAGTGACATGATGTTTCTTCATAGTTGCGGTGCACGATGGATGAAACTGGCACAGGTAGAGGACACACTAAACAAACGAAAAAATGTTCAGGACGCTCTAAAGACGACCCAAAGTGTCACGTTGCCGTGATATTTTGATAAACAGTGAGATCTTTAACTACATCCAAAAAATAATATACCCAGTAATTTTTTGTTTAAAGGCTGATTTTTCAATAGTCAGTTAACTCTTATCTGAAGAATAAATATGATAGTGTACAGGAACAGGGTGTAAAGTTCATTCATCCTCTATAGAAAAGGGATACTCCGACCAGGCGGGTGTCGTGTCTGGTGGGCAGGCAACTGCCCCGGTTGATTTCGGCATGTACAATGCGTTTCAACTAAGAATAGGAAAGTCAATGACCTCTAACTGTCAACTGAAGCTAGAAATCTAAGACTTGCAAAATTTGTAGTGTTATCCTTATCCATTTTAGTTCTGTTTTTGGAATTTGTTTTTGTTAAAATATGTTACTGACTTTGAAAATGTGTAAACGAGATGCTATTTTGCTAAATCTTTACAATATGGCGCCAAGGTCATCCTATTCTTAGTTGAAACGCACTGTAATGTCGTTGATGTCAGTCGCGCGGTAATCTGTGCTTGCGCGATGCAGGGTTTGTGTGACGTCAGGTCCTTGATGCGTAGTTCGCATGTGGCGTTGTAGATGCCGCCACAACAGATTGACATATTTTCTATACAAAAGCTGTCAAATTGAAATATTTATTCTTCAGATAAGAGTTATCTGACTGTTGAAAAATTAGGCCTAAGTGTTGCCTAGTCCCTACTCATATTTTATTGATGGATACTTTTCATGGTGCGCTGCAACTTTGTAGAAAAATCAAAATGGCGTTAGGCCGACTATGCCATCTGACATAGAAAAAATTTCAAACCCCTTTTGCTATATTGAAGACTGTATCTCCGATTCTATTGAAACGAGATTTAATTTTTGGACGTGACGATGATTCCACATTGTATTTTTTTTTTTTCTTTGAACACGTTAGGTATAGCTAGGTAATCAAAATCTACAGTCACTATATAAGGACTATGGCGGAGCAACAAAAAAAGTGTTCCGTGGGGCCCACACACGCCTCTCAACAATTCGTGGATCCTGATAAATGATTTCCTTTACCGGATTATCGTTCTATCAGGCTCTATAAAAGGACGACAAGACAATACTTATATATGTCTGCCTTTTTTAAATCAACAAATAATTCTATCTTGTTGCTGTTGATTAACTATGTATTATCTTTTTTCAGACAAGCAATCCATTTATCGGTGCTACCTATGTTAACTTACACTTTGCTAAAGAGTGTCTCACACCAAATAATGGGAAAGTAAGTACCTAAATAAACCTAATTTAATTGCAATAATTCCTATGATTAAATAGCAATTATTTAAAATATAAATATAGGTAGGTAGGTACACTATCTATACGCTTTCGAAATGCTTTCTTCCCAATGTTTCGTTTTTAGGGTTCCGTAGTAAAACAAGGAAGCCTTATAGTTTCTCCAAGTCCGTCTGTCTGTCGGTCCGCGGTTTAACTCGGCGACCCTTGATACTAAAAAAAGTAAGTTTATAGACTAAAACGCGACCACTGAAAAATCACGCTCTAAAAAGTATGAAACAAGAAAATATTCTCATCTAAAATATTAGAAATAGACAGACAAATTAAAAATCCGGAGTCACACGTCATGTAAGGGCAGTGGCGTGGACTCCATACATGCAAATAAGCTCTGCATACCCTGTCGTGCCATACATACATGCCCCTCTAAATGATAAATAACTACTTACATTTTTTTAAAAAACATGGTAGTTATTAAATGAATCTAATTTAAAATTCGTCATTTGAATTCCCGTGTTTATAATGCGATTCCGCGCCATCTATTACTTTTTTATGGAACTAACTCGTTGGAGCGGCGAACACGCGCCACCGATTCACCGCGCAAGCAGCGCTTCCGTGTGAGCAAAGGCACTACTACGTCTTGCTTATTTTTCCTAGAGCGCATCTCGTGAATTCTCTCGTGTAGTACACAGCAAAAGTGTATCAGTGTGCGCGTGTTAGAGTTTTAGAAGCAGAGCTTACATTACAAACCGTCCAAATTGAGAAGCCGTAAAAGCACCGCATATTTGTTGATTGTAGAGGATCAACTTTTATTAGTCGGATTAACCAATTTATTTGTTCGTATTAGTTCGTAATTGCTATGTTTTTCGCCATATTTATTGTTTCGATTGATTTAATATCATAGTTCGGTTGTATTTCTGGGCGGAAGTGATTGATTGTCTAAGTAATTATTTAGTAAGTTTATTGTAAAAAACGAAAAATTATACCCGTGAGACTTGTGCTGGCCAACTGTGTTCAAATAAATTCAAATCTGCCGCTTTTTCGACGTTACCTTTGAGGAAGAAGTTAAATTGATTGCAAAGGGGTCTGTGTGTACGTGGGGTTTGGTTTAACACAAAAAAAGGTAATGCTACTTGCTCGCTATTTACATAAAAAGTATTATGATAATTTTTACTGGCTAACAGCTAATGGTTGTGTACACACAAACATATTGTATTGTTTACCTTGCATTTTATTTACAAATCAACATATATCAACATAAAAATTATATATTTGGATCTACTTCTATCGGATGTTCAGATTTAAATAATTTAGATATTTTTGGTGGTCGCAAACAAACGCCATGCGAAGCCAATGGCGCCGCGCCGTGTGGTAAGAGTCGGGTATGTAGGTAACTAGGTACCTACTGGGTTGGGTATCTAGTCGGTGGGACTCCGACCGAAAGAAGCTGAAACTGATACTTCAGTTTTTTATTTTATTTTAACCGTGCATACCCTGTCTGAAATCTTTGTGCACGCCACTGTGTAAGGGTATAAATCGAACAAATTACGTGTGACTCCGGATTTTTATACATATAGTAAAGTAGGTAACGGAATATTTATTTCAAATGTGTATTAAGTATATGTATAAAATGTTCATTATACTATATACAATACGTACTTCGACGCCTAAGTGTCCTTTTGTTTTTGTATTTATTTGTATATTTAGTTAGTCATTTACTTTAGTACTAATATACAATTATGTAAAATGAAATTATATCAATAATTCACTATATAATTTTTGATCGTTAGGTATACTTATTTAAAAAAAAAACCGGTCAAGTGCGTGTCGGACTACGCACAATAAAGGGTTCCGTAGTTGGGATTCAATTAATTATCCCAAGAACAAACTTAACATTATAGTTGAAAAAACCGGCCAGGAGGCCAATTCCGATGGCATGGAAATTATCTCCATGGTCGAAATATCAGTCGAGAAACTGCTTATCTCCGTCGGAAACGAAAAAATGCTATTCTAACGATCTACATTCATAAATTTTTCGATCGCAAACCAGCGAGATATCACGGCTGGTCCTAAGGTATGGAGATATGAAATCTCCGTTGGAACATCTGTCAAAATTTACATTCGTAGGTTTATATTCGTTTTTTTTTTGGTACCTACTTGTAGAGGTTTAGGGGTTTAAGGGTCAGAATAAAGGGGGGCCAATTTTTCATTATTTTTGCAATAGGACACACCGTTTTCGAGATATAAGCAAAAGAAAAAAAAAATACAGTACTATTTTTGCACAAAGTGTTGGTGTGAATTTTAGTTCATTATAACTAATAAAATTTTATTCCACACCTTTTAAATCGCGATTAAAAATAGTTTTATTTAGTTTGAAAATTAAAACCTACGTCAGAAAAAGGACACAAATCACAGAGCACTATACAAATCATTGAAATGCGTTTCGGATCACGCTATTTGCAATTACTATTTTCAGTACCTACCTAAGTAGGTAATTATAAAAAAAAAACACAGTTATAGAAACACAATATACTAAAATTATCTTTTTTATTATGTGTTTGCTTGGATTTAATAAATTAAACATACGTTATTATTACTAAAAAAAGAAAAACGTAGCATAATCGATTATAATCAAAGTGAATCGATAAAAATGAAACGTCTTTTAGACGAGATTATTTTCTCCGTTGTAAATCTTTCTCCATGGTCTACCAGAATACGGTTTTTTGATATTATAGAGATTTGAACCGGACATTGATGCGGAGATTTGAAACAGAGATTTATCTCCATGGTCGTGATATCTAGCTCGAGCCCGGAATTGGGTCCCAGGTGCATATCGGACCACGCACAATGAAGGGTTCCGTAGTTGAAAAGAATTTATCCCAAAGACAAACTAAACACTGAGTTGAAAAACATGTTCTCCCATACATTGATATACGTCACGGAAAATTCTCCAACTGCATATATAAGTTTGTATTTGCAAAAAACTATTCATAAACATATCATCACGCCTTGTTTCCCCGAAGGGTTGGGCAGAGGTGTACCTGTAGTACACCCACATTTTGCCAGAAAAAGAAAACTAAAAACTATTTTTTTTATGTGATAAAACTACAAATAATCAATTTTAAGACTTTTTCCTTTACTTGTGCTGTAAGACGTTGCTTCTTGCCAAATTTCATGATTCTAGGTCAACGGGAAGAACCCTATGATTTACTTGCGAGGAGGTATCAAAATATGTTACATAAATCGCCGTATTTTTTATTGCGTTGACTTAGAAGCTTGATTTTTTTAGAAATCTAAGGGACTAGAGACTTACGTATTTGATATTAATTTCAACTTGATACCTCCACGCGTTCCTGAGAAAAAGGGCCTTAACAGATGACATACTTAAAAATATTTTTTATGTGATAAAATTATAGATTACCAATTTTCGGACTTTTCCATTACTTGTGCTGTAAGACCTTGCTTATTACCAAAATTTTATTATTCTAGATCAACGGCAAGTACCCTTTAAGTTTTGATTTACTTGCGAGTATCAAAATATGTCGCATAAGTGACCGTATTTTTTTATTGTGTTGATCTATAAGCTTGATTTTTTTAGAACTCTTAGAGACTATGATTTACGTATTTTTGGTATTCATTTCAACTTGATACCTCCACACGTTCCTGAGATAAAGGGCCTTGACAGATGAGGTACTTAAAAATATTTTTTTATGTGATAAAATTATAGATTACCAATTTTCGGACTTTTTCCATTACTTGTGCTGTAAGACCTTGCTTCTTGCCAAATTTCATGATTCTAGGTCAACGGGAAGTTCCCTATAGGTTTTGATTTATTTGCGAGCCTCAAAATATGTCGCATTATTAGGGTTCCGTACCTCAAAAGGAAAAAACGGAACCCTTATAGTATCACTTGTTTGTCCGTCTGTCTGTCTGTCTGTCTGTCTGTCTGTCTGTCTGTCTGTCCGTCTGTCTGTCTGTCTGTCAAGACCGTTTTTCTCAGGAACGCGTGAAGGTATCAAGTTGAAATTAATATCAAATACGTGTCTATGGTCCCTTGAAGTTCTAAAAAAATCAAACTTCTAAGTCAATGCAATAAAAAATACGGCCATTTTGCGACACATTTTGATACTCGCAAGTAAATCAAAACCTATACGGTACTTCCCGTTGACCTAGAATCATGAAATTTGGCAAGAAGCAAGGTCTTACACCACAAGTAATGGAAAAAGTCCGACAGACAGACAGACAGACAGACGGACAACGAAGTGATCCTATAAGGGTTCCGTTTTTTCCTTTTGAGGTCCGGAACCCTAAAAACATGTTCACCCATACATTCCAACAGTAAATGTAAGTTTGTACTCACAATATTGAGAGATTTACCATATTATTTTAGGATCACAAACTTCTTATAGGTTTTCCTGTAATCTACTGGTATAGAACTATTTTCTGTATTTTTTTTTCAAATTTTTAGGCTCAGTACGTTCGGAGATAAGGGGGGGGGCGGGGGAATAGTCAATTTTCGTCTATTTTCTTAAATAACTTTAAAACCATTTATTTTAAAATTACATAAAAAAATATATTTGAGACCCTCATAGTAAGCCCTTTCATTTGATATGTCACACGGTACAGTTTGCATAACTTTTTTTTTTAATTTTCTTATTTGGCCCCCAAAAGTGACGCCCATATTTAAAATTCATTTATTTACTTTAGCCGTACGTGTTTGGGTCACAGAAATCCATATTTTTACCAAATTTCAACTTAATCGGTCCATTAGATTCGGAGCAAATTGGCTGTGACAGACGGACAGACAGACACACGAGTGATCGTATAAGGGTTCCGTTTTTTCCTTTTGAGGTACGGAACCCTAAAAATATATTAATCAAATGAAATTAGGTCTTATGATTATTAGAACTTTTGTTATTATTTCAAACGTTACACACCCGTTGTCTAAATAATCAAAATCTTACTACATAATTTTTAGTTAAGGTTATATTTAGTCTGTGGTAGGTACCCACCAAAACAAAAATACTACTTAAATAGGTACCTACATACTTTCCTACATAAACTTATCAAAGCCTGAACCTGACCTTGTAAAAAGAACTTATACTTAAGTACCTAACTATACTATAATAATAACAATTACTATTCTAACTACGTAAATATATACGGGTGACATAAATAAGAATAACAAATGTAAACATTTCGTAGGTAGGTGTAGAGGTACACAGCTACATATCAAGCTATACAATTCCAGTATAAGCTGGCATTGTACGGAAATCCTATGCAATGCGAGATCAGCTTATACTGGAAATCTACAGCTTGTTATGTAGCCGCGTGTACCTCCCTTATGGTAGGTAGACGTGCATTTCTTTACCTTTCGGTGACCTTTGCAAGTGAAAAACGTGAGGTTCGGATTTTTATTATTATTTATGCAGCCAAATGCGATGCAATATAGTTTTGCCTTCATTTTAATCATATCTTGTGACGAACGGACGACGTGACGCGTGGGTCAAATCTGCTATAATTATGAGGGACATAAGGATTTTTCTTACAATTTCCATTTTTTTTAAAAATACCTATCGAAAGATCTGTCATTCTGATGAATAATTGACGTG
Source organism: Cosmia trapezina (assembly GCA_905163495.3). Lineage (NCBI taxonomy): Eukaryota > Metazoa > Arthropoda > Insecta > Lepidoptera > Noctuidae > Cosmia > Cosmia trapezina. The sequence continues at coordinate 13,796,778 of LR991030.1, forward strand.
GCGCGTGAGTATTGAATCGACGTGCGGACCGGCGCCGGCGGCGGCGCGGTGCGGCGGCGCGCGGCAGCCAACTGAAGTGGCTCAGTGAGATACCTAAACTGCGGAGTGTCCCATTTGTATTAATCTGTGCCAATACTTAAACTCATTATTATACTCATGATAACAAACAACTTTTACTCAATCTGCCTAGCCTTTTCCCAACTATGTTGGGGTCGGCTTCCATTCTAACCGGATGCAGCTGAATACCAGTATTTTACATGGAGCGACTGCCTATCTGACCTCCACAACCCAGTGACTGGGTAATACGATACCCCTTGGTAAGACTGGTTGTCAGACTTTCGGGCTTCTGACGACCCGTAACGACTGTCAAAGATCCACAAATAACAGCCGGGACCAACGGCTTAACGTGCTTTCCGAGGCACGGAGGAGTCTCGGTATGTAAAGATGGCCACCCATCCACTGACCAACCCCGGCAAGCGTAGACCTGATGGATTGACCCGTACGGCTGTTATTACTTAGCCACGAGCTCCTCAACAAACAACTTTTACTATGGGACCAAATTCAAATCTTTATTGCTGTGAACACAGTACATATTATATTTCAGATGTTAGTGAATGCGCAGTGTGTCCTACCAATTTAGGCATACAAAATTTTCTATTACAAATTAGAATAAGTATACAATTACCAATTACTTATATCAAATAAAAGGTTTAGTCACCATATAAAACAAAATCAAAATAAATTAAATTAGTTTAGCGTGTATGTCATAGATTAACACAGTAGCGTCAACACTTAAAATACTCACAAAATTAAAATAAATTAAATTAAATAAATTATGAAATTATGAATTATGAAAATCATAACACTAACTTCTTATTTATTTCCAGCGTAATTTTGGCGGTTTCTATGGTATATCTATCATGTCTCCATTTACATCGACAGATCTATCATACAACTGACTACACATTAGATATAACAGGTGAGTATTGTTAATTAATTGTAACCCTGTATTGTTCAAAAAACTTGTAATGAGGGTTTTCATGAAAATTCACGCCACCAGTTGGCGCCACTTTGACAAAAGAGTCATTCCATTTCGACAGTGAATATACAATATATTTATTTCATTCATTCGTTCATCATTCAGTCACGACTAAAGAAAATAATAAGCCCTTTGACACTTTTGACATGTGCCCGGACCTGACGTCTCAGTGCTGCCACCTAGTGAACGTAATTTTAGAAAAGACTCATTTTGTTAATTTCTCTGTAATCCATGTAGCTCTCAATCTTTCATTCATTTTCACAGAAAATATTTCTTCTAGGTCCATTAATGGTGATCACTCAAAGAGTAACATCATTGGCTTACTCACTGCAGGATAGTCTAGCGGTAAAAGATATTAGATCTAATGCAGTGACCGAAACAGCAGCTAACCCTGAACTAGCAAAAATTGAGAAGATTCCCTCACCGCTTGAATACTTTGCATTTACATTAGCCTTCCAAACATTAATGTGTGGACCAGTAGTATTTTATTCTGACTATATAAAATTTATTGAAGGTGCCCGTGTCGATGAGGTAAGATTTTTTGAACTATTTTTTATTATTTTATTATTATTAGTCAAAATTCCGAACAAATCATAAAATTTAATTTGAACGGGATTGAAACTTCGGTATTCTGTGATCCATAGGTACAAAAGCCAATACTGATACCGATGCCTATACCTAGCGGTACGGGAAAAGCCTATTATATTAGAGAATCAAGCATACAAGAGCGAGCTAAGTAATCTCGGGAATTTGGGCACCTCTCTAGTTCGTACGTTAGGTTCGAATAGCTAAGGTTAAGCCTAGACTCCAAAACCAAAACTTATTCGAGGCGAATTTATTTTCGAGTTCGCTTCACTCACTCTTGCATTCTAAGTTCTCTTGATACCAAAAAGTGCAATCAAATTGCCCGCATCATAAAGTATCCCCTCCTCCTTACCATGTAAAAGCTATGGCTGTCACTGAATAGTGAGGGTATGTGATGTGGAGCTGAAAGTGTATGTAACTCCCATGGTCACCCCTAAATCTGGTGCTGCGACCGCGTCTGGCCCTAATGCGGCACATAGTTTTAGACCAAGTTTGACTTTGTAGAGCGTTGACTCTGTCACTCATACCTGTAAGTGTATAGTATAACAGTCTCTTACTAAAGCTCGATATGATAACACTTCCACAATACGTGCTGCTGTCCTCCGTCCTATAATAACCGTCCGTCGTCGCTGTATAGCTTACGTTAATATTTCGCATTAAATGAGTTTAATTTTCATTTCAGTTTGAGAAGAGAAAAGATGCGAAGGAGCCATCACCGCGTCGAGCTGTGTTCTATAAAGTTGGTGGTTCATTGGCTGCCGCTTTATTATATTTAACTCTAGCTAAGAAATATCCTTTGACTGTTTTAGAAGGTACTTAATAGATTTTTTGGGTGACTTTATTATATGTCACATTAATCCTTGATTATTCACGTGAATCAGTAATACTCAGAATATCTAAATAAATAGTTTTTATACCATTCCCCCTCTAAAAATCTTATTTTATTCACTGAAAACAGTGTATAAAAACCACTTTTAATCACTATTTTGATGTTTGAATTTGGAACACACCAATATATTCGACCACAGATTTAGAGTAGGCTAGATACCGCATGTTCATTAGATAGTATGAAAACCGAGCGTGTCATCTTTTTTATAGCTACGATAACTTCACCCTAGTGATGTGACTCCATTTAGTGATGTGCTCAACGTAAACAGAATGGTTTCAATCGCTAAGCGTCACTGGGCTAACAGACTTTTTTTAGTACAAACATGCAGAGCACGCTTGGTCGGATGGCTTGCGGTATCTCGCCTACTCTAAATCTGTGTATTCGACCTATATTGGTGTGCTCTAAATTAAATTTGATTAGTCGACATTTTCGACAAGGAGTTTAGCATTAGAATAAAAACTGTTTTGTGTTCTTTGCTTAAATTCACACCTGAGTTTATGAAAGAGAGGGCGGCCGATATAGTGGAAAACTTGCTACAGGAGTACCCAAGTAATATGGCTTATGGATGTACAGACGCCAGCAGGTCAAGCTACCCGAAACCGTCAAATTTTCCCAATCAACCTTGAACCTAATGCTTTAGCGATAATGATGAAAATCTATTAAAGAAGTTTGACAGATTGTAGTAGCTTGATGTGCTGGCGTCTGTACCTGCGCAGAAGATAAATTTTCAAAGCGCGGGAAATGCTATTGACCAATCGGCACGCTCCACGCTTTTTCCTGTACCGCTATTGGTTGGTAGCTGCCGCCATGTTAGCGCGTGCCGCTTGACAGCCGCCATACTTGCGAGTGAGACGGAACTAACAGCTGCAGTGTATTATGAACCTTATAGTAGTGATCTAAGGTTGATTGTAAGTTTTAAGTATTCTCGTTAATCTTCGCGGCCATACATTATTTTCTGTGCGAACGAAGATTCACGACGCGCCTTATTAGTTGAGTATTACTGTACCCAACAAATCACGGCTGGTTTACATCAAAGCCAATTTAACTTTCCTTTTTCTTCATGAAATGTCTATTTTCGCTTAAATCTTTCTTTTTCTCGTACCATGACATGAACTATAGTATGCAACTCTTGAATAAAACGGATTTATATCGAGGGCCATGAATCACTCGCGTCACTCAGAATTCTAACACTTGAATCATCATGAGGCACACCCTATGGTCGTGATTCAGTCGTTAGAATCCTTCACTAGCTCCGAGCTAGTGAAGGATTCTAACGACTAAATCACGACCATCTAGCTGGGGGGCGTCCCACACTACGCTTACCGATACGCGGTCTCCACTCCAGGACCCGTCTGCTCCACCGGCCATTGGTCCTTCGACAAACATGGCCAGCCCACTGCCACTTCAGTTTGCTTATTCTGCTAGCTATGTCGGTCCGGTTCTTTTCCGGATAACTTCATTCCTGATTTTATCCTTCAAAGAAACTCCGAGCATAGCCCGCTCCATAACGGGAAGGACGCAATGGTTGAAAATCTTGATTTTCAAACATTGCGGGATGGGTGACGAAAAGACTTGACGAAGTTTTCCAAACGCTGCCCAACCCAATTGGATCCTTCTGTCGGCTTCTTTTTCATAGTTATGTCTACCGAGCTGGATGACTTGCCCTAGGTAGACATACTCCTTCACAACTTCAAGAAGCGACCGCTCGATGCGGATTGGACTCGGCAAGACGAGTGAATTGTGCATGACTCGTCTTGTCTAAATTCATACCGAGGCCAACTCGCCGAGAGGCTACATTTAGGCTGTGCAGCATCTGGCCTAACTGTTCCAGCGTCTCTGCTAATATGACGATGTCATCGGCAAAGCGAAGGTGTGAGATGTACTCGCCATTCACGTTGATACCCTGTCCAGTCCAATCCAGCGTCTTGAAGACGTCCTCCAACGCTTTGGTGAACAGTTTCGGGGATATCACATCCCCCTGTCTCACCCCTCTGAGCAGTTGGATGGGGCTGGTTTTCTGATCTTGGATCTGGACAGTCATCGTGGCAGCGTCATACAGACACCTCAACACTTCAATGTAGCGCCAGTCAATTCGACATCGTTGCAGAGAGGCCAGAACTGCCCATATTTCGATGGAGTCGAAGGCTTTCTCGTAGTCCACGAATGCCATACACAGCGGCTGATTGTACTCCTCGGTGCTTTGATGTAAACCAGCCGTGATTTGTTGGGTAGCAAGTTTTCTACTATATCGGCCGCGCCCTCTCTTTCATAAACTCTGGTGTTAACACATCTTCATCATCACTTGAATGCATTGTTAATCGATTTATTATTAAGTAACATTAAACTTCGTACAACTTGCATTATTCAAAATAGCGTCAATTTACTAATGACAGTAAAGACTAAAAAACAGGTTTTTATTCTATTGCTAAACTCCTCGTCGAAAATGTCGACCAATCAAATTGAATTTAGAACACACCAATATAGGTCGAATATATTGGTGTGTTCTAAATTCAAACACCAAAACAGTGATTAAAAGTGCTTTTATTCACTGTGTTCAGTGAATAAAATAAGCTTTTTAGAAGGGGGAATGTTATAATAATATATAGCGAGCTAGTAGCTCGTGATTCATCTATGGCCCTCGCTTTAAATCCGTCCTTTATTCACTAATTGCATAATATACAATTTTTTTCAAAAAAACGTTCACGTTCTAATCTGCCGCCAACTGTATCAGACTGCTTGAAATGCTTGTTGAGCTTGTTTTGATCTGTTTTTTTTTTGTTTCTTTTATGGGCTTAATATGGCTTAGTTACAATCTTACAATGGAATCAACAACAAAGTTGAGAACGTCATTACGTCCCGGATCTGATAAAATTCGGAATTATGGTGAAAAGTCGGATACTAATTATTTTGTTATCGCAGAATTGACAGATCCTGCGTCAGAAGTATCCCGCTCATGGTCAGCGTTGTACTTGCTATGGTACGCATACTTGTCGACTCTGGTAGTAAGGTGCAAGTACTATCACGCGTGGCTGCTGTCTGAGGCGATCTGCAATAACTGTGGCATGGGATTCAATGGCTACAACAAAGACGGCACGCCTAAATGGGACAAGATGTCTAACATCGATATATTTGGTTTTGAGGTAATCTTTATTTAAACGATCATATCATCATCGCTCAACGTACATCAAAGTTGAAATAAAATTATTACTCGATATGTATTATTAATATCTATTTAGCCAATTCGCGCTGTTCTAATAGTTACCTACTGATAATAATATAAGTACAGCATATAATATGGTATGTATGGTGTGGTACAGCTACAGACCATCAAACTGAACAGCTTATGGGACCAACATTGTAAATTCGTAATCGCGAAAAAATTATCAACCGTCCCATGTAAAACTTCAGTATCTACTCGACCCAAATATATGGGGAGGCTGATTATTTTTTCGTGATTACGATGTTATGTTGGACCCTTGCAGAAAGTTGTTGTCTGAACCACACCCTTAAATGTGACCACACATTCCTGATACATGCTTTATGTATAGGGGATGAAATTTAAAACATGTTCCAAATCAAACAACTTTTACTATGGGACCAAACCTGAAATCGCGAAAAAAATCAGCTGTTCAGTACATTTATCTACATCAAACTCGTCAAAATGTACTGAACAGCTGATTTTTTTCGCGATTTCAGGTTTGGTCCCATAGTAAAAGTTGTTCATAATGATGAGTACAATTGAAATTGAAATTTAAAACATGTTCCAAATCGAAATGGGAGCATTTCGATTTGGAACATGTTTTAAATTTCATCCCATAGATAATTTAATATTCTTTATGGAAAGGGTTCTTACTCTTGTGTTAATTTATTTATGATTTAGATCGATCTGATGTCAGGTGACATTTGTGAAATCAATCAATCTATTCGGAGACATGTTAAACTCGAAGATATATTTTTCGTTTTAGTTCGCGCAAAACTTTCGCTTAGCGGTCTCCAGCTGGAACAAGAATACGAACGCGTGGCTTCGCGACGTAGCTTACGAGCGTGGCGGCGCGGCGTGGCGGACTGCGAGAGTGTACGCTCTCTCTGCTGTGTGGCACGGCTTCCATCCAGGCTACTACTTAACCTTCTTCGCTGGTGGCCTCTTCACTGTTGCGGCTAGAAAGGTAACTGACATCGCTATAAGTTACTCTTCGTCTGCAACATCCCACTGCTGAGCAAAGGCCTCTCCCCATGAATTCCAACTATTTCAATCCAGGGCTAATGTGGACCACTGGTCATTTGTTTTGTCCAGCTCGTCCCGCTATCTTCCACGGGGTCTGCCAGGACGCCTTTTGGCTGTTTCAGGACATAGTGTTTATTTTGGCCCATAGCTCATTAGGCATACGGCAGACATTGACAAGCCAGTCCCACTTCAGCTTAGCGGCTTTTTGAGCAACGGCAGTAATCTGTGATTTGGTGCGCACTGTGGTGATCGAATATGGTTTATTAATTTGACGCCTAGAATACTTCACACCATTGCACGTTGGCAATCTTGAGTTTGGACTTTAGAATGTTTTTCGAAGACCAAGTCTGAGATCCATAGTGTAAAATGAGATTCTTCATTCTGCACATGCCCAACATTTTTCGGAAAGACATTTATAAGCTCTCTCTCATTTACCAGTAGCAATAAGTTACATCACTGTTTATTTTAGATAACACTGTGGGAGTGTTATCTATATAGATCGACTTCTTATACATATACACCATAAAGTATTACTACATTATCATGGAGCTGATAAAGACAGGACATGTTTGCAATATTTTACGTTATTATTAGAAATCCACTATAAAAGATCAAAATGTGTTACAGATAAGGTTCGCGGCTCGTCCGATGTTTTTGGACAGTCTACCCAAGAAGCTGTTCTACGATTCACTAACGTTCATCACCACAAGGGTTGCCATGACGTACGCTACGGTGCCATTTGTTCTTCTACATCTCACGCCTAGTCTCGCTTTCTATGGGTTCGTATATTTTGAATAATTTAAGGAATACTAAGTATGTACCATCCAACCATTTAACAAACACTTTTATCCTTAAACAAAAAAGCGCAAGTATAGAAAAACCGGCTAAGAGCGAGCCCGGGCTCGTACAATTGGCAGCATTTCATATTTTCAAGATACTTAAATGAAATATATACAGGGTGGAAGTGACATCGACGCACAACGGCTCAGAATGATGTACTGAATATGTGGTAACCGTTTGCGCATCGATGTCCTTTCCACCCTGTATACAGGGTGTTTCTTTTAAGATGTCAAGCCAGTGCGAGCTGATAGCAGAGTACCATACCTATCGATTTAACCGCCATGTATGTTCTATGATTTTTTGTAGTTTTCGAGTTATTTTGAATCCCTCATTTCATATCAATGAAAGTGGCTAAGGATAGTAGTAGGTATAAAATTTATGTTTTCATTATCAACTGAGCTCTGCTTCAACGTAGAGGTACAGTAAATATCAGGATTGACAAAAATATGTAAAGATAAATGATAAAATAAGAAAATCACAAGATTTCAGATACACCACTTTCAACGACTTATTTGAGCAAATAATGCCCTATTTAGTACATTCACGTTCAAAGTTGAAAAAAAAGAAAAAATGTTTGAAAATTTGCTAACAGCGCTCTTTCATATATACCCCACATGCCCTAGTAGCCCCACTTCGAATTTTTAAGACCAAATTTCAGTACCTGTTGCAAAAAAAAAAAAAAAAATTCTTTCTTATTTGCAAAATAGTTGGGCAAATATCGGTTTAGGCGCATTAGGGCTAATTCTCATTTTGGCAACCGACTCGCTAATGGACTACTTCTCATTATGGCCACTTCTCATTTTGGCTACTTCTGATTAGGGCTACTTCTCACTTGGGCTACTTGGAGCAGTGCCTTTAACACCTTAAAGTTGCTTTTTGCATAGCACTGATTCATTAAAGAAACCCAGCCCGACAGAAATTACTGAAAAATAGAAAGTCGGAAACTCGGAACGACACAAAAAAACAGGAGTAAACTCCAGTCGTGCGACGGAGCTGACACATACGCTTTTTTTAACCGACTTCCAAAAGGAGGAGGTTCTCAATTCGTCGGAATCTTTTTTTTTTTTTTTTTTTTATTTTTTTTTTTTATGTATGTTCCCCGATTACTCGAAAATGGCTAGACCGATTTGGATTTTTCTTTTTTTGTTCGAAAGGGTATACGTCCCAAGTGGTCCCATGATCATCAAGTCAGGATCTGATGATGGGATCCCATGGAAATCGAGGGAAACCCTCAAATTTTATGGGCACACCTATATCGATTTCGGTATTTTTTATAGTAACTTGTGCATTTGCTCTCGGAAAGTACCATTCGGTGAACTGGAACTGATGATGAAGACCACAGAGGGCCATCGGAAATACTCAATTATATCTAAGTATATAACAGGTTAGGTTGCGATTCGATTACTTTAATATGGTTTATGCTCGTCAAAATAATGGTAATAGTGACTTCACCATGAGCTCCATTTCTTCTGGTTCTTACTAGGAGAATTCCTCAACAATTAACGTCCCTGCATCGGGAAAAGCAACGTTTTGTAAAACGTGATGAGCAGCTGACATTGGGTTATTGTAACTTAGATAAATTACAAACTGAACCACTAAAAAGTGAAAAATAAAAACTTTTTTACAAAAACAAAAACCGACTTCCAAAAAAAACACTACAAAGTGAAAAATAACTTTAATTTCGGAAGTCGGTGACAAAAAACTAAACTAAAGATCCAAAGACACCGACTTCCGAAATTAAAGTTATTTTTCACTTTGTAGTGTTTTTTTTGGAAGTCGGTTTTTGTTTTTGTAAAAAAGTTTTTTTTATTTTTTTGAACGCGCTAATCTCTGGAACTACCAGTCGGACTTTAATAATTATGTTTGCATTTCATAGCCCAATTCAGTAAGGCTATAGGCGTATTTAACATCACACTAGAACTCAAGTGCCCAGTAAAAAAAAGTGAGAAGGAACGCTAAGCAAAAACGAAGTAATAGCGCGGGAAAGCAATGCGATGCGACGGGGTGGGTTGGGGGAACATGAAATTTTACGCGGAAAAAGCCGCGGGCAGAAGCTATCTCAATATTTTCGTTCCTGTGGCATATTTTCCGACATTCACGTGGGTGAAGCCGCGGGCAAAAGCTAGTAGGCATATATTTAAATATCTCTTTAGGACCCTTACGTGCCGAGCTAAAAGAAAAAAGGCAGAAGCGAAAACGAAATAATAGCACAGGCAGGCAATGCGATGCGACGGAGTGGGTCGGGAACAATAAATTTCACGCGGACGAAGTCGCGGGCAGCAGCTAGTATTGTATACTTACCTGTTACATTGGTTCAATTAATGTTGATTGATTCTTAAAATAATGTAATTGATCTCTAATGAATGAATAAACATGTTTATATATATAAAGACAGTACTTATTTCAATAAACATTCCCAAATTTTGAGTACTTCTCAAAATTTGGGAATGTTTATTGAAATAAGTACTGTCTTTATGTATATATTATGTTATGTTTTGAGAAGTAGCCCTAATGAGTAATAGCCCTAATGAGAAGTAGCCCAAGTGAGAAGTAGCCCAAGTGAGAAGTAGCCCTAGTCAGAAGTAGCCCTAATCAGAAGTAGCCAAAATGAGAAGTGGCCATAATGAGAAGTAGTCCATTAAAAAAAAAAAAAAATTCAAAATCTTTATTGCTTATCACATGTGTTTACAAAAGGTCTTGATAAGTCATGATAATAGTTCACATGGACCCTGTCGGGCACAACAATTTTATAAAAAATAAAAATATAAAAAATAAAAGCAAGTCGGTTTCCAAAATGAGAATTAGAGCCCTAATGCGCCTAAACCCAAATATCATCTAAAACTGTTCCAAATTTCAAGTCGATAGCATTACTAGTTCTTGAGATATCCAGCTGTGACAGACAGACAGAATCGCACCATAAAGGTTCATTTTTACCATTTTGGTACGGACCCCTAAAAAGCCTAATTGAAGCAGGATGGCATATTATTGTGGATGCTCTCGAGTAACCCACATATAACATAACATCACGCCTGTATTTCCCCGAAAGGATAAGCAGAGATGTACATATTATCCACTCATATTTCGTCAGTCCCATGTAATTCAATTCAATTCAATGCATCCCCTGCCCGCGCTATTACTACGTTTTCGCTTAGCGTTCTATCCGATTTTTTTTTTCATTTTGTTCGGCTCCTAACACCCCTATTCTAAGATGTTTCCTCGAAACTTCCTCGACCTCGACTTAACTGAGGTAACCTTAAGGATCACCTCAACTAATCCTCGAAATAGGTATTCTTAGTTAAAACTCGGTCTTGTCGTGAGGCAATCTTGAGGATCCTCGAGTGAGGTTGAGCCGTGGTAAAACGTCATTAAATACGTCATTGAATCATAGATTCAGCATACACTTCTATAACACTTTGATTTTTTTTGTGTATGGTCACTCAATAGCTGTCAGATTGCTGTTAATTGAACTAATTGCCGTCTCCGTATTGGTCATTGTTGTTCTCCGGTTTTTCTTCACAAAATCCGGGTCAGAGACACATCGCTCTGCGAATGTGGGTTGGATGAAGGTACTTTGGAGCACATCTTTTTTAACTGCTCCAATAATAACCCAGCCCACGACTTGTATAGCTATCTCCCTAAATTAAAGATCCCTGTCCCAACTAACTTTCCATTCCTATTAACACATTCTTCTCCAAAGCTCTTCCAGGCTTTGATGTTTTTTATCCGTGTCAATGACATCAAATTATGATGATTTTTGTGTGGTTTGTGGTCGTCTATGTATTTATATCGATTTATATAATATAATCAACAATATTCTTTATTTGTTTGTTTCAGTGTACTAATATTTGTCAACAAGTTTCACATTAAATTCAATTCAGTTTTTTTTTTTTTTTTTTTTTTCCTCCTCTCTTTTTTCTTTTTCTCGGCACGTTTTCTCACAACACATCTGACATTGGCAGAATTGTCGACATCGGCACCATTGCCATAGAGAAAAATAGAATAGAATAAAACTGAATTAAATTAAAGGCGGAATGGGTAGTCCTCTGTTACTGGACATAGCTCTGTTATTGAACACAAGTGGTAACAACATATTCAACACAGTTTCTTTCCTAAAACGTTAGCGTCTTTGGAATTCTACACTGTCATAAAATTACAGGGGGTTGTCGGCATCTCGTAAATAACGTCGTTCGGGATAATCGTATACGCATTATCATACAGATAATTGAGAAACCTTTGGAAATCCATTGAAAACACTATTAGAAAAGTTATTCAAATAAAATAATCAGCTCTGTTTAACAAGCGTGGGTGAAAGAGTCGAGTAAAAGACGCGAATAATGGTGTAAATCTTCCTTGAGTGTTCCTCAAGGTACATCCCGACGTACCTTGAGTTTGACAGTTGTTTCCTCACCTCGAGTGAGGGAAAATGTCGAGTGACGCAAAGTGAAGGAGATTTTTTGCAACTGTGAATACCGATTTCCTTGAATGAGGTTGAGTGGAGGCGAAGAAGTTTCGAGGAAACGTCTCAGATTATGGGTGTAAGAGCCGCAGCGTGATGATATAATAGCCTTCCTCAAGAATTGGGCTATCAAATGCAAAAATATTTTTTCATTCCTCATACTCGGAAAGTGTTGCTTGTTTGATCCGAGTAGCGGGTCGAAGACGCTGCTCCCCACCCTTGGTCGGGAAAGACTCATAGTAATTGCTTCCCTCTCTAGGGCGGGAATGAATTTTAAAAATAGAATTTTTGGTTAGGTAGTGGGGCTGCGGTCTTGTGAGTGTATACAAACAGCCAGTGTGAATATAAAAAAAAAACACTAGTAAGCGGGACGGCCTGCGGCGGTGACGCAGTGTGTTCCATTTTTAAAATTTAAAAAACCGGTCAAGTGCGAGTCGGACTCGCGCACCGAGGGTTCCGTTCCGATTTCTGAAAAAGTGTGCTATTTAGAGACCTCTTTTTATTTTTCCTGTAATCTTTACATAATCTTCTATCATATAGAATAATTTCAGATTTTTCTCTTTGCAAACTTCGGAGAAAAGGGGTGGGGGACGGTATTTTTCATCAAAAGTCGAAAACTATGTGGTCTAAAAAAAAGAAAAAAAATGTTTACGAATGTGCAAACAGCGTTCTTTTATATGATACCCCACATGCCCTAGTAGCCCCACTTTGAATTTGTAAGACCCCCTTTCAGTCCCTGTTGCAAAAAAAATATAAATATTTTTATTTCTTTCTTTTTTGCAAAATAGTTGGGTAAACGTCATCTAAAAATGTTCCAAATTTGAAGTTGATAGCATTAGTAGTTCTTGAGATATCCAGCTGTGTCAGACAGACAGACAGACAGACAGACAGACGGACAGACAGACTGAGTCACACCATAAGGGTTCTTTTTTACCATTTTGGTACGAAACCCTAAAAAGAGTATAATTTGGCGGGATACTAACTCTGTAAGCTGTACTTCGTTTATCAGTAAATATTTTAGAAAAACTGCTATTTTTTACTTTCCTTATATTCGAAATGAAAAGTAGAGTGTTTAACACGGGTGAAAGTCACCAATTCCTACTCGGACTATAGCCGCCTTCGCTGCGCTCGGGCGTCTAAATACCTCGTATGGGAATTGATTCCCTTCCACCCTTGTATAACAATCTACTATTTCAAATCCGACTGGTAGTTCCCGAGATTAGCGCGTTCAAGCAATCAAACAAACAAAAAAAACCGGACAAGTGCGTGTCGGACCACGCACAATGAAGGGTTCCGTAGTTGAAAATAATTAATCCCTAAAACAAATTTAACATTGGATACCAAAAAAAAATTTTTTATGTCATAAAATTACAAATTCACAATTTTCGGACATTTTCCTTTACTTGTGCTGGGAGACCTTGCTTCTTGCCAAATTTCATGATTCTAGGTCAACGGGAAGTACCCTATAGGTTTTGATTTACTTGCGACTGTTGCGAGTATCAAAATGTGTCGCAAAATGGTCGTATTTTTTTATGTCGTTGACTTAGAAGCTTGATTTTTTTAGAACTGTAAGAGACCATAGACTTACCTATTTAATATAAATTTCAACTTGATATCTTCACGCGCCCTTGAGAAAAAGGGTCTTGACAGACTGACAGACTTGAACATTTTTTTTATGTGATAGAATTACAAATTAACAATTTTCGGACTTTTTCCTTTATTTGTGTTGTACGACCTTGCTTCATGCCAAATTTCATGATTCTAGAACAACGGGAAGTACCCTATCCGTCTTATTACAAAACGCGATTTAAATATAGTACTGGGATTATTACTAGGTTTAAACCATGACTAAATAAAACGTTATTATAAAATGAAGTTTATCACTAGTTCATGAACTATCTATGGTACTAAAGTTAAACCACAGAGACCCCTAGTTTATCTATTGGACTAACTGCGGTACTAATATAATAATAAGAATATAAGAACATCGCGTTAGGTAGTCGAAATAAGATGGTTATTGTTTACCTAATAATAATTTAAAATCCATGTTTTACTAACTTTTTCTTCAGAAATCCAGTTTTCAACCCGTTTTTTCTTTTGTTGTTTTCCATTTTTTACGATAAGTAGTTCACAATTTAACCAGACACAACAACTCACGAGCAAACCACATAGCAGTAACAGTAATATTAAAAACAATTAGTGAAAATAAGAAGTTCATCCAGGTATTTGTTATTATACGACGCAACAAAAACATTCGTCTCAAGGCTCTCAACTCTCAAATTTCACGCGCCGCTCGCCGAATATATGTCGCTCCACTTCACGCTAGAGGTGTTAAAAAATATGACAACTTGTTTATAAAAAGCGCGTCAAAAGTACGAATTGTGCTTGTTCAATATATTGTAACATAGACAAAGAACAATTTTTGACCTATTTTTGTATTGATAAATAATTATTTAAACATTTCAAGTGATACTATTATATCAATATTTAGAGAAACGGAACGTTGCTTCAAATAAATACTGTAGGAACGAATGAAAGAATGCCATTTTTGTTTCTTATCTGTGGATATTTTAAAAGCATGGACCAGCATGGCAGCTTCATTGGTACTAACCATGGTACTAACTGATCCTCCGATAGTCTTCGTTTTGTAATCGGAACACATTTTGGTCCTGGTACTAGCTACTACTACTACCGTAACAATCCTAGACCTTTTAGTCTTGGTTTAAACCAGTACTTAAGCATTTTTTTGTAATAAGACGGTATAGGTTTTGATTTACTTGCGATTATCAAACTATGCCGCATAAATGAACGTATGTTTTTAATGCATTGACTTAGAAGCTTGAGTTTTTTAGGACTCCAAGGGGCCACAGACCTGCGTACGTGATATTAATTTCAACTTGATACCTTCACGCCTTCCTGAGAAAAAGGGTCTTGACAGACTGACAGACGGACAAACAAGTGATCCTATAAGGGTTCCGTTTTTTCCTTTTGAGGTACGGAACCCTAAAAACAAACTCTTGAGCTTTAAGGTACTGACACATGTGCTCATAAAAAGCATGCCTATAAGCACGCTTACTCGAAAACATACTAGAAATAAGCATGCTCATTACTAGTCACACATGCTACTAATGAGCACTTGCTCAATAAAAGCATGCTTCCGTGCTAGTAATGAGCACGTCTGTCAGTAGCTTAAAGCATGCTTTTTATGAGCATGTGTGTCAGTACCTTCAAGCTACTGACAGACGAATCATTAGTAGCATGTGTGACTAGTAATGAGCATGCTTATTTCTAGTATGTTTTCGACTAAACATGCTTATAAGCATGCCTTTTATGAGCATGTGTGTCAGTACCTTCATTATTAGTATTAGTATAGATAGATCTATACTTTTTGTACGGGCAGAGTCGTGGGCACTCATCGTTTTGTTTATATAACATTTTTAAATGCAAACAAATGTAATAATAACATTTAAAATAGTTTTATACTTTTATTGTGTGTATTGTTTATTCTTTATTATGTGTACAAATCGTAATGAAATAGTATCATCATTTAACAGTTTTTTTTTTTCAGGAAGTTTTATTACTCTCTTCACTTCATCGCGTTGGGTGCTATGCTTATACCTGAAAAATCTAGACGATCTAAGGTTACACAAATGCCAGAGCCTGCTCAAAAACCTTATAATTCCAGTAATGAAACTTTAACAGAGATTGAAACAGCAGAAACATTGAACGGTAAACTAAAAATAACATAAGTAAGTCAATTAGGCTCGCCACTGAAGGGCTCACTGGTCCTTGTGTTTTTGCTCATCTTACATGTTCTTTGATCTTCATCATCACATTCACAACATCAACATAATCAGAGGCTATATTGCTATCCCTGCAAAACCTACAATTAACAGCAGCTGCCATTAAAAATGCAATTTTCTAAATAACTTTATTTGACTTTGAGATATCCGCAACTTGTAACATTTACCGTAAAACGGGGTGAATGCCGGTGGAGCTTCGATCTTGTATCGGTTTCCCTGTTGCAGAATGGATACCCAACTTTTTATGCATGTATTTAATGAGTCTTGGGTCAAACTACTCAAATGTATTCATTGGTATTCGGATATCTTGACTGTTAATTAAAACACCCACTAAATATACGTGATTTATATTAAGCTTTCATCAGGAGACAAATGGACATACTTGTGGGGTGACATAAAAGTGGACAGCGTCATGGTAGTTTCGCTGAACTGATTGTTTAAAATTAATGTTAGCAAATGAAACTAGTAATAAAAGAAAATAATATTTATTTTCTTAATCCCCAGTGACTCGCGACGCTTTACACTGATTCACGTGTACGACGATGTCGATGCGTGTCGTGTTGTGCGTGCTGTGTTCGCGTGTTGCTGTTCTGTTCTGATTCTTGCGTTTTTTGCAATTTGCAGGTCATTGTCTGGCTGTATTTTGATCGAAATATTATGTTTCGCGACAGAAAAAATGTGTAGGTACTTAAAAAATTATAATCATAAAATCATCAACTGCTATAATTGGCCTCTAATAATAATTCTGTAAATACATATTTGTTACGGTTGGGAATCATATTTCCCCACACTTGCCCACTTGTTTTATTGTTAAGTTTGACGTTCACGTATTTTAGCTATGTTGCCACACATAAAAGCCACATAAAACGTTTGAAATTGTACCAAGTTTTTTACCTATTCACCCCGTTTTAGGGTAACTTTTAGGATTTAAGAGCGTTGACTCGGTACGGCATTTCATACAAACTTTCAAGTCCTTTTTTATCGAAATGAATGAACCGATTTTAATGAAACTTCATACGCATAAGTAGGATACATAGGTCTAAAAAGTTAGTAAAGAACATTTTCTAAATGTCTTATTTAAAAAAAGATAAATGGAAATTTCTGCTTCTATGGAATATTTAAAATCGGTCTAATTTAGCTGCAACACTATTTTTCGAAAATGTTTTTTACTAACTTTTTAGACCTATGTATCCTGCTTATGCGTATGAAGTTTCATTAAAATCGGTTCATTCATTTCGATAAAAAAGGACTTGAAAGTTTGTATGAAATGCCGTACCGAGTCAACGCTCTTAACCTCGTATTTAAACTTTCCTAGACTAGGCAATTTAGTGAGTTATTTGTATCAGTTGCATCGACTTGGGTAGTTATACAGGTTGTCTCGGAATTTGTGCCATTCATTTTAAGGCCAGGTATGTTTTATGAACATGGCATCGTCGCAGATGCGCGTTTTTAACTCGTAGATATGGAATTTTCGGGAAATTAATTTAACTTGCCAATTAGCGCTAAGTGCCATTACCTCTCATATCTGTTTCTGATATTGAATGTACCATGCAGGTTTAAATAAAAATCCAAGGTTATGCCAGGTTTTAATAAGAATCGTATGATTCTTATGCATTTATTATATTAACAATAATTAACAAAAAAAAAATAAATAATAACTGTTAATTTTGTTTTGATTTTTTGGTTATTTTAAAGATTTCCAGCGGCTATTAACGAAACTTTAAACATTTAGTAAAAAATAATAAAATTAAAGACAAATGTTGTATGGCGGTAGAGCTTAAAAATCAGTCCGAGCTGAGTTTAATCAGTTTATGCAGGGTGAACTTTGAGATCGGACTTCAGGGCGAAATTAAAAAATAATGGGTAGTACCTACAGCAAAGTGGTTATAGAGGAAGTTTTTCTTACGTTTTCTGCCATTTTGCAAGTCAGTTAGGTTGTATGTTGATTAAAGTATGATTCGCGACCGTAACAAATATGTATTTACAGAAATAATCATTAGAATCAGTAACAAGCTACTCTTGCTACGACACGATAAAGTGCAATTCAGGTTATTACCTACAGTTTTATTCACCTACAAGTTGCCTCTTTTTCTATCGCGTAACTCTTATACCTTCTGACTCGTTAGGGTTGTCTTCTTTTACGACGCGGCGCGTGAGTGAGTATCGAACTAACGTACTAGCCGGCCGGTGCGCGGCAGCCCGCACTGGATTGACCTAGTGAGATGAGCCCACCGCGTACTTGTAGCTTCGTACCTAAACTGCGGAGTGTCCCATCTGTATTAATCTGTGCCTTAAGTTAGTATAATCCTCAAATGTCAAGATTTCATGAAATAGTCATTCAATCAAATAACGCACAACCTCTTAAGGGGTCATAAACAACTTTTTACTATAGGACCAAAGTAGAAATCACGATAAAAAGCTGTTCTCTATATTTATGTTAGCTTAGCTCGTCAAAATGTACCCGCTGATTTTTTTTCGCTATTTCAGGTTTGGTCCCATAGTAAAAGTTGTTCATATTGATGAGTACAATGACCCTTTAAGAGTTTGTGCGTTATTTAAGTTACAACTTGTATAGGTATGTATAGATGTATACTTAATTATGAACTTCGTTAGTTTATAATTTAACTCGTGAGATTGTAAACTGCCGATAAATTGTGATTGTATCATACTACTTACAATATAATATAACGTATTCATTTTAGATAGTTTATAATCTGTCCATGTCAAGCCGTCAAATTGTGAACTGGTATCATTCCGCATCATACAAGTGAATGCGACGGAACACACCTTGCGCTCTGATTGGTTGAACGTCATGTGCCCCGCGCCGCTATCTTTGGCTGTCATTCGTTCGTTAGTTCGAACATAAAGGTCCCCACACATTTAGACTCCACCTGCGGGTATCAGCCTATCAGTTAATCGCTATAGATCACAGACTCACAGTTCCTTTTAAGGTTTTGGATTGACGACCAATGCGATCCCAGAGTGTATGGCCTGTTGCCGGTGCAGGTCTGGGCATCGACAGGTATCGGCCAGAAAGTCCGTGACCTCAAGGGCAAATCGAGCAAGCAGATAGTCGACCGGCGCGGCGCCCGGTATTGCCAATTTAGCGACTTTGTCGCTAGATTAACCGACATTTTATTTCGATTTAGCGTCTTTTCTAATTTGGTTATGAATTTCAAAATGTAATATTATAAATTTATAATTCACTACGATTACGATTAGACTAAGAGGTCACAGGATTTTTCGTAACGATCATGGATACGGTTAGATTTACTTCGATGGGTTGTAGAGTAGTCCCCTAATGTGAATGACGTCGGTCTGCCTGCTCTGAGTGGTTGCAACTTCGAGTTATAGCGCTTACAAGAGGCGTCATTGTTACGAAAAAAAAAACGATCAGGGAAATGGTCAGTTTTGGTACACATTCAAAGTATGGCGTCTCCGCAGATGAAAAAAGTTGGTCTGCCGGCTCTCACTGGTTGCATTTCAGAGGAGACACCATACTTTGAATAGGAACTAAAACTGACCATTTCTCTTATTGACACCTCTTATACTTTGAATAGGAACTAAAACTGACCATTTCTCTTATTGACACCTCTTGACACCTCTAGCTTTTTCCCTATTCCTTTACAGGGGGAACGGTCACGCAGCGGGCGCAGGTGTAGGGTGGGGGTACGACACCGGCCGGCGTGCACTTGAAAAATTCGCCTATTGTCCCGTTTTTTGATGTATTTTTTAGGCTTTCTCCAAAAATAAGCGTCTTGCATACACAACGATTGCTCTGAAATACTACTCGTACCACTGAGAGCTGGCAGACCAACTCGTTTCACCTGTGGAGACACCATACTTCGAATGGGTACTAAAACTGACCATTTCTCTTATCGTTTTATTTTTGCAACAATGTTGCGCGCATCATAGCTCTGAAATGCAACCAGTGAGAGCCGGCAGACCAACTTTTTTCATCTGCGGAGACGCCATACTTTGAATGTGTACCAAAACTGACCATTTCCCTGATCGTTTTTTTTTTCGTAACAATGACGCCTCTTGTAAGCGCTATAACTCGAAGTTGCAACCACTCAGAGCAGGCAGACCGACGTCATTCACATTAGGGGACTACTCTACAACCCATCGAAGTAAATCTAACCGTATCCATGATCGTTACGAAAAATCCTGTGACCTCTCGGTCTAGATGTTAATCTATATTATGATCTAATTCGATATTATGTTAAGTATAAACATATAAGTGTAGAGACCGAACCGCTATTCAGGCCACTGCCGCACGGTGGATCGAAACTGCTACATGAGGGACATTGTTTTTTTTTTACAAATACGATTTTTTTTAAATACCTATCGAAAGATCTGTCATTCTGATGAATAATTGTTATGAACTTTTTCTTTAAAACTGATAGTTTGCCCGGAAAAAAATATTTTCAATTTTTGTTGTATCTAATGAAACGGAATACTAGTGATGAAATCGGGCAGATTGTGAACCCTTTCGGTAAGAGAATTGTGAACGAACCCTTCGTTCACAATTTGAACTATCGAAAATGAATACCTACGTAACAATAATATTGTAAGCAGTATGGTTCAGTCACAATTTATCGACAGTTTACAATCTCACGAGATAGATTATAAACTAACGAAGTTCATAATTAATTAATTATACGGTACACGGTACTGTATAATACGGTGACATAAATATACTACTGCCGTGATTTTTTTTACTTATTCACAACAAACATTTGCACTTTAAAGTTTAACGAATCCCTGAATAGAAAAATGGTCTTCACAGACCTATAATATTTTTGAACGGCCTTTCCAACGATAATCATCCCAATTCCCACATCATGGGATATACGAGTAAAAAAATATCATCCCCACTTTACGTGCAACGGAGATAAGTACCCTACAATTTTTTTTAAATATTTTATTTTACCCATGCCAAATGAGTCGATGCTCGCACGGTCGTAAAAATATCGCGGCGATTTTGTTTCGCGCACTGGATTTTCAACGCTCTGCTTAGCGTCGAGAGCTGAAAATCCAACAGTGTGTTTTTTCGTTGTTGTTAAGTTGGATTCTCATGCTCGGCTCAACAGCGAGAGTTGAAAATCCAGTGCGCGATAAAATCCCGCCGTGATATTTGTACGTCCGTGCGAACGTCGGCTTAGTTTTGTAGTACTAAGAGTCTGAGCTAAGCCGCGGACAGACAGACAGACATGGCGAAACTACCAGGTGTAAAAAGACACTTTCCGAAGCCGAAAGCCACATAGTCTACCCATTATTTTGATTTCGACTAGACCATACCTGGGAATCCACTGGTTCGGGAGATATTGAAGGTCAAACAAAGGCGCATTTTTTTTTACTAAAGCGTATTCCAAGTGTTATTACTAAACTTTTTCCGACAAGTACCTACGCGTACCGTAGAGCGAAGGGGCGGGGCTTAACTCCGTTTGCCTGGGTTCGCGTTACATTGTGCGTAATAAAAAATTGCTTTTTTTTATACTTAAAAATAAAAGTCGTTTCGCAGCAATATTATTTCGCAAAGCTGCTTAGTTAGATGTACAGTATGCATAGTTGACGGCTTTGTGATGTGTCTTTTTACACCCTGTATAAGGATTCCTTGTTGAGTACGGAAGCCTAAAAAAGGCAACACTGCTCCATACATTTTAGTCATTGGCTTAAAATTTATTTTTTGCCTAAGATGAATGAACCAAGTAAGTAATACCTATTGCAAAGCTATGTCAAGATAACTTTACTACTCAAAGGAATAATTATTATGCACAATAGGAATACAATATTATATTTGATGATGCTAATAATATAACATTATATTTTTATTATTTTTATTTCATACAGTATTACAGTAACAGTCTCAGTTATTAAAAAGCCGCACAGTTTATTTAAGTGCTAAGGCTCAGTAGAGATAACTATGGCTGCTTTTAACTTAGAACAAGCATAAGCATTATTTTAATATTGTTAACTAAGTATTTTTCATTGAAGAATTAAAATTTTATTGATGAAAGCTATCGGCAGGATTATTTTATTAGTCGACCTCGTCTCTTGAAATAAGCCGGGACGAGTTCGGGGACTTCGTAAAAACTCAGTATTATCGCTGTATAGTACATACTATTGTTGTTATTCTGCTGAAATTCATAATTTATACATTCTTTTGCTTGTTTAGAATAAAGGCTCCCACAAACAGGCGCGAAACGCGACGCGACACAAAGGCACCGATGGTCGCGCGACACGAGGTGCCTTTGTGTCGCGTAGCGTCTCGCGCCTGTTTGAAGGACCCTTAAAGACTCAATGTTTACCTGATAACTTGCATTTAAAACATACTAAATTCTGATCTGAAAAAACACTGATGTTGCACCAGGTCATTCTACACAAAATCTTATATTCTATGTCAATAAACTGTAAAAAACTCTTCACGCAACGATCACAGTCCAATACTAAGTAGGTCAAAACACTACAAAGCAAAATAACTTTTATTTCGGTAGTCGGTGTCTTTGGTTTTCTATTTGCCACCGACTTCCGAAATAAAAGTTATTTTGCTTTGTAGTGTTTTTTTTGGAAGATGTTTTTTAAGTTAAAAATTTTTTATTTTTCACTTTTCAATAGTGGTACCTACCTACCCTACACAAAATCATATTGGCACTACTTGCTACGTAAAATAACAGTGACAGGAAAATATAATCCGTCAGATAACCGTGCAATAAAACTCGTTGACGCACCAAATTGAATACTACCAATGGGTAGTATTTGGTAGAAGGCGTCAACGAGTAATTTTTTTCGTATCGTTTTGAAATATTTAAATACATTTATTCAAATATTTCAAAACGATACGAAAAAAATGTTAAGGCTGTCGCTAACACGATGAAACCAAACGTATCGCTGTAAGAGTCGTCCTTGACGCGTGCACGCGGCATTTTTTTTTTTGCTTGCATTTAAGTTTCGAGACTTTTTGTTATAAGTGGGTTTAATGACTTTTATTGCACCCTTATCTGGCGTAAAGTATAAAATATAACATACTCAAAAACTACCCAAGCAAAGTTAATAAAATTTATATGGGACCACCGCGCAAGTTTCTCTACCAAATGAAAGAATAATTTTCAAAATCGGTCCTAGTGGACCGATTTATTAACATTATTAACGAAAATATCGATGAACTTACATAAAAAAACATACAGACGAACTGAGAACCTCCTCCTTTTTTAAGAAATCTGTTAAAAAAATAGCAACGCAGCTTACTCAGTTTGGGTGGATTATCTTTGTAATATACGATGATGAAACATTAATACGAGAGCCCATGACCAAAATTTTTGGATCATCATTTTACGTCCAAAACCATTTAGAATCGATAGATTTAGTTATTCTGAAATCAAAAACACTCATTTCAGAAATTTTCCGCGTCACGTCTGGCTTGGCATTTTCAAAATTTGCAAAACGATGCGACATGGTTTTGGTCGTGGGTTCACGTACTGTAATGCGTCTTAATTTTTTTTTACTACAAATATGGATTTGAACGTTGAAAATCTGAATGATTTTGATCTGAAATTAATTTACAGCACGCGTAGCATGACGACGTTTTGTCGACGGAAGAATAGACAAAACTACACATTGCCATGCTTAGAATGCGTACAAATATTTCTACTGTCTGCCATTTTGTCTATTCTTCCGTCGACAAAACCCGTTTCTTTGGCAGTCATGCTAAGCGTGCTGGTTTTCGTGACGCTTAACTAGGCGACTAAAGGGTAGATATACACTTAGATGATAATTTAATTTTTTTTATGGTAGGTACCAAATAGCTAGAATAGTTTTAAACGCGTTCCTTTTAATGCAAATATTTGAAAGTGGTGCAGAACTTTTTATTAGGTAAGTTTACAGTCAACGAGATAACTAATCAGCGAAGGAATTAACATCTTTGTTATCTTCGTAATACTAAATCACTATTTTTCCATAAAGGGTTAGGCAGAGGTACCTATAGTAGGTACACATACTACTACAGGCCAACAGTGTCAAATATTTGCCTATTGAGTATATGTGTTACCGGTAATCTGTATAATTCAGGTATTCTATACAATACCTAGGCAATGTATAGAATACCTAAAACGTTCAGGTAATGTATGAAATATTATTTATTTTATACTTTGCCTAGGTATTCTATACAGTACCGAATGCGCAGCCGGCAATGTGTGTAACATACTATTGTGGTCGCTATTATACTAGCTGTAGTGTTACAAAAAGGCTTGTGTTTCAACGCTTACCAGAAAAGTACCTATTTTACTACCAAAAAATATAAATGCTCACCAAAATTAAAACCATTTTATAGTGAAATTATAACTTTAGAAAACTGACAGCAGGTCGACGGAGCCCCGCTTCGCGGGTCCCCTATTTGTGTCTGCAGGGTTTAAAGGAACCTAACCAACCAAACCTCGGGGTGCCCCTGACGTCGACCGTCTAGGGTTAGGGTTTTCGTCAGCAGGTCGACGCAGATTCGGTGAGTATTTATCCATTTTGGTGAGCATTTAATTTTTTTGGTAGTCATTATATTTAATCCCTTACAAAAAACAGATGACGAACTTTACCAACTCCGAACAAAACAAACTGTTGTAAAACATTGTATTATTGCAGGTGCCTAGCCTGCCGCTAGCACCTATGCTCGCCTTATTGCGGCGGACAGAGGCTGCTCTCCCTACGCACCTCCGGCTCTAAAAACACTCTTGGATGAGATAGGGCAAACAAGTACCACGTGGAGTTGGGGTTTGCTAACTCGGTTCTGTGACTGTTTTTACACCCATTCTATCCTAACCAAAACGGCTGGTCGGAGACAAAAAGCACCTAACATTGATAAATACAGACCAAAATCTATTTACTTTACACATTGCAGGTGGACCAGCAGGTACTCTATACAATGCCTGGGAATTGTATACATTACCTAGGCAAAGTATGTAACGGACATTAATATTCATAATATTTCATACATTGCCTGGACGCTCCAGGTATTCTGTACATTGCCTAGGTATTGTATAGAATACCTGTATTGTACAGATTGCCGGTAACATATACATTTCCCAGGCATTGTATAGAATACCTTCTGGTTCACCGGCAATGTGTAAAGTAAATAGATTTGGTCTATATTTATCAATGTTATGTAAGTGCTATGGGAGAAACGAACATCTATACACCGTAAGGACTATTTTGCTTGCAACACACTGAGATTCTCAATTCGATACGTATATTTTGTTTTTAAATTAGTCATATGTAAGTTTTCTCTGTAGTACTTACCTATAAAATGACGTACAAATAAAACAGCTCATGTTTGCTCTACTTACCTATAAAATGACGGACAAATAAAACAGCTCATGTTTGCTCTACTTACCTATAAAATGACGAACAAGTAAAACAGCTCGTTTGCTCTACTTACCTATAAAATGACGGACAAATAAAACAGCTAAAGTTTGCTCAAAATTAACTTTACACAACAATTACTCATTAAAAATATTTTTTATAAATAGTTAGGTAATTTAGTTAATGACACTTTTTACTCCTAATATTCATTTTATATAATCAATCAATTATTCTTTAAAATAATCTTTTAAAAAAACCGGCCAAGTGCGTGTCGGACCACGCAAAATGAAGGGTTCCGTAGTTGGGACGAAATATTGGGAGATTTTCCATGTTATTTTAAGACCACAGACTTCTTATAGGTTTTCCCTTAATCTACAGGTAAAGAACAATTTTCTGTATTTTTGAAAAAAGATTAGGCTCAGTAGTTTCGGCGATAAGGGGGGGGGGGGAGGGGGATAGTAAATTTTCGTCTGTTTTCTTAAATAACTTTAAAACAGTTTATTTTAAAATTATTAAAATAAATATGTCTGCAACTCTAACAGTAAGTCCTTTCGTTTGATATATCACACGGTACAGTTTGCAAAACTTTTTTTTTAATTTTCTTATTTGTCTCCCAAAAGTAACCCCTATATTCAAAATTCCTTTATTTACGTTACACTTCCGTATTTGGGTCGGACAGACGGACAGACAGACAAATGTAAGGGTTTCGTTTTTTCCTTTTGAGGTACGGAACCCTAAAAAGGAACTTAGTACCTTTCGATAACTACCGCCTGCATCGCGTGGAGTTTACGGCCTGCTCGCACGTCTTGCCCTTCCCCGCTATCGACTTTTTCACACATTGCCGGCTGCGCATTCGGTACTGTATAGAATGCCTAGGCAAAGTATAAAATAAATAATATTTCATACATTACCTGAACGTTTTAGGTATTCTATACATTGCCTAGGTATTGAATAGAATACCGGATTGTACAAATTGCCGGTAACATATGCACGTTTAAAAAGGAGATAGAAGCCTGGCTACTCATCTCTTTTGTCGACTGAACATAATTTAATTATTTTTCGAATACTTACTAACTAAATTCTTGAGTAATATTCTCTATTTTTATATTAATAAGTACTAAAATAAATTTATTAAAAAAAAATAACATATCTCATCGTCTTATTACAAAACGCGATTTAAATTTAGTACTGGGATTATTACTAGGTTTAAACCATGACTAAATAAAACGTTATTATAAAATGAAATTTATCACTAAATTTAAATCGTGTTTTTGTAATAAGGCGGAGTTCTATTAAATTTAGTACGTAGTATTATGCATTGCTTGTAATGTAATAATTATAAAAGGTCATTCTGTCTGTCAAACATTTGATAGAAATAAAAGAACATTTGAAATATGTATAACAATTTGTATTACCCTGCGTCATAGATAACCAATACGCGATTACACGACCGTTTACCTCACGCATGAATGACGTACAGTCACGAGCATAAATTTATTACTATGGACAGCTCGGCAATAATATCTGATTTCATGATTCATCTATCTATCCTATACTATTAAATGTGCAATATTTGTATACCTAGGTACATATACCTACTAGCTTTTGCTCGCGGCTTCGCCTGCGTGAAATTTCTTGTTCCCCAACCCACCCCGTCGCATCGCATTGCCTGATCGCGCTATTACTTCGTTTTCGCTTAGCGTTCCTTCTGACTTTTTTTTCTTTTTGCTCGGCATCTAAGAGTCCAAGCGTGATGTTAAATATGCCTATAGTCTTCCTAAAAATTGGGCTATGAAGTCCGACTGATAGTTCCAGAGATAAGCGCGTTCGAACAAACAAAAAAAAGTGTGTGTCAGCTCCGACGCATGACTGGAGTTTACTCCCTGTTTTTTGTGCTGTTCCGAGTTTCCGACTTTCTATTATGCAGTCATTTCTGTCGGGCTGGGTTTCTTCAATGAATTAGTGCTATACAAAAAGCAACTTCAAGGTGTAAAGGCATTTGCCCCCCCACCCTTGCCCCCACCTCTCACCCCTCACTCTATCCCCCTCTCACCCCTCCTCGCCCTCTCACACCGCTCCTCTTCCCATCCCTCTCACCTCCCTCCCATTACCATCCCTATCACCCCCTTCACCGCTTTCTCCTCTAACTCCTCCGCTCCCCCTCTTCCCTTTTCCACACACTCCTCCCACACTACGCCCTCCTATCCCTCTCCCCCTGCGTAACTTGACAGAAAGCTTATTTACACCAATTTGCGAGTTAATCAAGCCCCGCAGTAAAACCTTCCCTGTAAAATTGACTATCCCTTTTCACTCCTGTAGGAGTAGATTTTCGAAAAACTCTGATACACGTTATTCTTAATTTTTGGTCTCAAGTATAAATACTGAGTTTCGAGTTAATCGGACCGCGCATTAAATTCCTCCATACAAACTTTGATACCACCCACATCCCTCCTGAGTTTTGTTTTTAGTTTAGGAAAACTAAAAATGACAAACTTTATAATTTACTTAGATAAATATTCATGCCGAGTTTCAAGTCTATTAACTCAAAAATAACTCAAGGAATAATATTTTTCATACAAACTTTGGACCCCGTTTCACACCTTTACAACACACCGTGGCAAATTTGGACTCTAGACCCAGCGGTTTGGGCTGTGCGTTGATATATAACCCAGTCAGTCAGTTTATCATTTTATATGTATATATAGATAGAAGATATATATTTGTAATCACGTTCTCGAAAATGGCTCTATCGATTTCGATGAAACTTGCAATATAAGGGTTTACGGGAGCGGGAGGATCTAGTAGTAGTAGTAGTAGGTAGTAGTAGATCTATAATCCATCTCTTATCTGCGAAAATTCAACAAAAAAAATCGTTTTCTCAATAATTGAGAAAACGATTTTTTTTTGTTGAAATTTTTTGGTCGACTACATAATATACAAGGTGGTCCAAATAGTGACGTCAAATAGAAAAATCTGAATTCCTCATACCCAGGGGTATTCGTAATGTAATTGTTTAGTTTTCTGCCGGTAGAGCAAAAATTCTTATCTTTTTTGTAAGTAGTAGGTATTTTTCAGAATTTTTTTTTATGATATTGATTGTCATCTTGAATGTTACTTTTAAGTCACAAAAAAAAACTGAAAAATACACACTACAAAAAAAGGTATGAATTTTGAAGCTCCACCGGCAGAAAACTAAATAAGTGATTGAAAAAACAAAAACGACTAGAAAACTACAAAAAATCGCGGAACATACATGGGGTATTTTCGAATACCCTTATGTATGAGGAATTCAACATGGGGTATTTTCGAATACCCTTATGTATGAGGAATTCAACATGGGGTATTTTCGAATACCCTTATGTATGAGGAATTCAGATTTTTCTTTTTGACGTCACTATTTGGACCATCCTGTACAAGGTGTAACATAAATAACCCACAACCTCTTAAGGGGTCATTGTACTCATCATTATGAACAACTTTTACTATGGGACCAAACCTGAAATCGCGAAAAAAAATCAGCTGAATCTACATCAAACTCGTCAAAATGTAGGGAGCAGCTGATTTTTTTTCGCGATTCCAGGTTTGATCCCATAGTAAAAGTTGTTCATAATGATGAGTACAATGACCCCTTAAGAGGTTGTGGGTTATTTATGTTACACCTTGTATATGACGGCAAATTTATGTGATCATTTGTGGAAGGCTGACGCAGCATCCCATATGTTGGCATCCCTGCCAGATAGTTTTGGTGTTCCTTCGATATCACCATATTTGTGCTGCCACTTTGCGTTTCACAAATGATCACATAGTAATTTTCCGTCATATATTAATGGATGAATAGGGATGAATCATTAAAACAGACATTATTGCCGCGCTGTCCATCTTACTTAACTAATATTATAAATGTGTAAGTGAGTTTGTTTGCATACACGTCGGGGTACATAACATGACATAGGGTACCTACCTACTTTCATCCAGAAAAAAAGTACTTTCCCGGGGGATAGAAAAACGCGCGAGAAGTATTATATTTATGCTCGTGACTGTACATACGCGACTTGATTGCTCACGCAAGTAGGTATATCATGTTCATATAAACGATCGCGAAAATCGCGTACAATCGTGCCACGAAAGATGAGATTTGACCGCGCCTCCCGCGCTCTTTCCGCCGCCCCGATGACGCCCGGTCCCTTCCCGAGCTTCATTCAGACCTCACACAACTAAAGACACCTAAAATCATCTACTGCGCAAGTCAAACCACGTGGTGTGTCAAGTCTCATCTTTCGTGGCGTGCGTGGTTTACTTGCGCGATGATCACTTGCGGACGGTTAGGACGCGGCCTCACTCTGGAGCAATAATTTTTTTTGTTAGCTTTGAAATTTACTGATTTATTTATAATTCAATACATCACAAAAGGAATAGTAATTAATTATATTTTAAAATGCATGATAAATAAAATATGTTGGCAGTTTTTCAGTATCTAATTAAATAAGTTTCGGTTTGGACCGAAAATTGTGTCTCGGTCGGACGCTGATAATTATTTTCACTTTAAATGAACCAACGATTTTTTAAAATTAAAATAATTCGTAGGTGACAATTTATCTAATACCTACTTATTCTCATTCAATTTTTTTTATATTTTTAACTAGGTACTAATAATAAGTGAACAAAGAATTATTAGACGATAACTCGAGATAGAGTTGAAATTCTAAATTAATTATAACTGAATGTTTCCGTGTGCTTTTGCATAGGTTCATATTTAGAGAGAATTTAATTTATAACGTAATGGTTAAAGAGAGGTTGAATTACATTTTGGCAACAGTGCATGTAGGTACAGAATGTCTATTAAGTACCTACCAACTGCAAAGAAAATTATAATAACTAATATTACCTACTGTAAGTAAGTAGGTACAGTCGGCAACAAAAGTCGATCAACAACAAGTGTTATTGTGTTTTCTAAATCTTAATTATTGAGAAAAATACTTAGTTAGAAAATTAACTCTTATCTAATAAATGAAATGCTAAAAAGCAGGTTATCGTATCATTTTCAGTTAATTTAGATGATGTCAAAAAGTAGCAGTGTTAACTGACTTCTGTTGCTGACCGTACCTATATAAATGTTTTGTCCATATTCCAAGTTGCATTAAAATGTACTACTTACTTAAATTGAGAATCTTAGGCCCCTCGCCCACGGCGACTTTTTGTAGCGATGCTGTCGCGCGTTTCGTAAACGCGCGACAGCATCGCTACTCGAATCGAATCGTCGTGTAGGCGAGCGCAAACAGCTAGCACCGCATCGCGACTGTATCGATGCAAACGCGCGACGACATTGCTTCTGCATCGCTACAAAAAGTCGCCGTGGGCGAGGGACCTTAGTGTTGCAACAAATGTGTGGATGTGATAGATAGGCTATGTATAATACCTCAAACATGGAATTGTATTTATTTTTGTTACAAATTAATTTTATATTTAACGTATTTTATATGGTTAATAAAAATATACTTATTTTACGTGACTGATTTCATTTTATAAACATTATCACTAGCCCGCACCCTAATTGCGTAACACACTATCAATCGGAATCTGAATCATTTTGAATCCATTGCTTATTTCTTTGCATTGCTTAACAATGGATTAACATGTTGTCTGTTTGACAATGTAAAAAACGCAATGAATATTGTTGAACTGTCAAAATCCCCATAGAAAAGGTTGGACATAGGCATCAAAAATATTGATGTATAAGGCGCGGACTGACTACGATTTTAAACGGCACACAACCGCGTAATCTATTGTCACCACTATATTAGCTGACTTGCAATAAGGTTGAAAATTGGAAATAATATTTGTGTTGCCGAGATGTGTCTAAGCTGCGAATGTGCATTTATTTTCCGGGTTTTCTTTAGATTATTTAGAATATACACAATAAACTTAAAAGTACCTACCTATAAATATTATTTCGTACCACTTGCTCAAAAAAGTGACATTCTGTGCCACAAAAAGCGAACATATTAACAATAGTCATTTTTAATCTGTTAAAAACAGGGAAAGAAAATTGTACTGAATTTCATTCATCCTCTAGGGGGAGAATGTGATTTAAATTTGGAATACTTACCGAAATTTATACTGAACTACATCTGTGTTTACACCATTGAGTTTGTATATAAAGATAACTAAATTAAAACTTTGCTCAGTTTTGGAAGTCAACCAATAAGCTTAACCTTAAGCCGAGCCTTCCTGTGAGTGTCGGGGGCCTTGCTACTTCGGAGGATATAGCTAATATGTTCAAGGATCTTTTTGTAGTGTCTTCACCACTGGGACCATCGAACGAGAGTGTAAATGCGGAGGCCTGTCAGGGTAAGTCTCTCTCTTGTTTTTCTGCCAAGCAGGTGGCTAATGTTACTATTAAAATGTGTAGAGGCAAGTCACCCGGACATGACAGTCTCAGTATTGAGCACCTGAAACATGCAGGCGTGCATTTGCCTAGGTTACTGGCTATGCTTTTCACGCTCTGTATCAGTCACTCGTACTTGCCAACAAACATGATGAAAACAGTGGTGGTCCCCATTGTAAAGAACAAAACTGGTGATATCTCTGATCCATCCAACTACAGACCTATATCGCTTGCCACTGTAATAGCGAAAGTATTGGACAGTTTGCTTGATAAAGAGTTAGGTAATATTTTACAGTTACCTACATGACGCGCAGTTTGGGTTTAGGCCCAAGCTTTCCACTGAAAGCGCAATTCTTAGTCTCAAGCAAACTGTCCGAAATGGGGGTGTTTCTATCCGTGTAATAACACGGATAGAAACACCCCCATTTACGCCTGCTTCCTTGATCTTTCCAGAGCGATTGACCTTGTGGTCTATGATGTCCTATGGGAGAAGCTTAGGGAAGCGGGAATATCAATCGAGCTCTTAAATATCTTTAAATACTTATTGGTACTCTAATCAGCTCAATTGTGTTCGATGGGGAGGGTCTCTGTCCGAGGCGTACAGGTTGGAGTGCGGGGTGAGACAGGGTGGCTTGACCTCGCCAAAGCTCTTCAATCTGTACATAAACGGGCTGATCGCTGGGCTCAGCAGCATGCATGTCGGATGCTGGGTAGACAACGTTTGTGTAAACAACTTAAGTTATGCAGACGACATGGTGCTGCTGGGCCCAACGGCCGGCTCGATCAGGGAGCTGCAGTGCGATTCTGTAACCGTCTGACTGTGAAAACTTAGGTGAAGTGAGTGTGGAGTGAGCTGTCAATAGTGTCAATTCCTAGCAAACACAAACTCACTTCACCTAAGTTTTCACGGTGAGATTTTTACAGAATCGACCGGCTGTTGCGCGTGTGTGAGGGATATGTCATGAGTCATGGGCTTGTTTACAATGTAAATAAAAGTGTATACATGGTCTTTGAGGCCTCCGGTAGACGTGTACATAGCGACCCAGTGGTAATGCTGAATGGGCTGCCACTTAAAAGAGTAGATAAATTTAAATACCTGGGACACTTTCTAACTGGAGACCTCAAAGACGACGTAGATATTGATCGAGAGCGCAGGGCGCTAGCGGTCCGGGCCAACATGCTGATACACAGGTTCGCTCGTTGTAGTAATGAGGTAAAGGTTACGCTGTTTAAGGCGTATTGCCAATCGTTCTACACGAGTGGCCTGTGGGTAAAGCATACCAAGAGATCGCTAGACGCTCTGCGTATTCAATATAATAACTGCTTCAGGATGCTTTTGGGACTACCGCGCTATTGTAGTGCTTCCGGTATGTTCGCTTTTGCGCATACTGATGATTTTTACGCCATAATGCGCAAAAAAACAAATTCCATCTTAACAAGAGCGCGGTCTAGTTCTAACGGCATCCTAAGTATGTTCATTCAAAAGTGCGACGCACCTTGGTTGTCGCACGCTGTGGCGGTTCTGGTCAGAAGACCCCACGCTAACGTCAAGTTCCCAAATTGTGACGGAGCGGACGGTGTTACTCGACCAAAACCAGCCATACCAGCCTGGCAGTGCAGGATCGAGCGTCGTATCGATGGGGCCAGGGTACTCATCGGCAAACTATACTGCTTCAGGGAGGGGAATACGCGACCAAGAGTGATGCGCTTTGTAAGGCGGGCATTCTCGGGGACTGGAATCAGTCCTCCAGAATACATGTCCCGTGTCACAGAGCGCATCGACTTCCTGAAGCAGAAAGTTTGTGCATGGGCGAGCCGTATTCGGCGGTATAAGCGGCGGGTTGATCGGTATACGCAGAATCGCATCTTCCAGAGCGATGAGAGGTGGGTATATAGAGCTTGGGAGCGACCTGAACAAAATGTGGCGGACGTGTGCCGCCCGGATGATACCATCACGAGTGCATTCTGGCGCAGCATCTGGTCGGTGCCCGTTTGTCACGCTGAGGCTGGCTGGATGCAGGATGTTGAGCCAGTGTGTGAAACTGTACCAGAAATGGAAGCGGTTTTAATTACGCCATTAGACGTAGCCAGAGCAGTCCGTCCGTTACCGAATTGGAAATCACCGGGACCGGACGGACTACATAATTTTTGGATAAAATGGCTAATTAGTTCGCACACTCGCCTAGCATCTCAATTCCAGTCATCCTTAGTCTGGGTCGCTACCGCAGTTTCTAACAACAGGCGTTACCCACCTGCTCCATAAGTCAGGTAGTCCCGCGGAACCCAAGAATTATAGACCGATCACGTGTTTGTCGACGATCTATAAACTTCTTACATCCATTTTGAGAGCAAAAATTAATATGCACATTGAGAATAACTCGATTATGTCTGCCTCTCAAAATGGATGTAGGAACGGGTCCCGCGGTACTAAGGAGCTACTCCTCATCGACATGGCCATTAGCCAACAGGTTCATCGATCCCGCAAGGATCTGTCGACATGCTGGATAGATTATAAGAAGGCCTATGACTCGGTGCCACATACATGGCTCATGAGGGTGCTGGAGTTGTACAAGATTGATGCAACTCTACGCACCTTCCTTGGGTCGTGTATGGGGCAATGGAGGACGGTTCTTCGCTATCCGGGGTGTCGACGGATTCGGGGGAATGATGAACCTGTATGGATTAAACGGGGAATATTTCAGGGCGACAGTTTGAGTCCACTCTGGTTCTGCTTAGCCCTGAATCCGCTAAGCACACTGCTGGAGGATTCAGGTCTGGGCTATCGGCTGAGGAGAGGTGGTCAGGTCATATCTCACCTCCTTTATATGGATGATTTGAAACTCTTTGCCCCCAACAAATTGCGACTGATGGAGCTATTGAAGGTAACTGAAACTTTCAGTAGCGCCATCAGGATGGAATTTGGTGTGGACAAATGTGCAGTCATGCATGTAAAGCGAGGGGAGATTATGGAATCCGAGGGAATTCAACTCTCGGATTCCATGCACCTTAGATCCCTCGCCTCATCCGAAACCTACAAATATTTGGGTATGTCGGAAGCGTTAGGCATCAACGTTGCTGACATGAAGCAATCGTTGAAGGAGCGCTTCTTTGGTCGCCTGAAGAAGGTATTAATTAGTCTTCTTTCGGGCGGTAACAAGGTGCGCGCCTTCAACGGTTGGGTCATGCCGGTCTTGATGTACTCTTTCGGCATACTCAAATGGACTCAGACTGAACTTGACGCCCTGGATAGGAGGGTCCGTACACTGCTGACCGCAAACCGGATGCATCACCCACGATCATCGGTGATGAGACTGTACATCCCGCGGAAGTGCGGGGGTCGAGGCTTTTTAAATGCGAAGACCCTCCACAACCGCGAGGTGTGCAGCCTCAGAGAATATTTTTTAAAAGCCGATGTGGGTATGCACCGTGATGTGGTCGCAGTGGACAAGGGGCTCACCCCGCTCTCCATGGCTAATGAGAACTGGCGCAAACCTGTGGTACTTACTACCGATGACCGCAAGAAGGTATGGCAAAGCAAGGAGCTTCACGGGCGCTTCTATCGGGCTCTTCATGAGCCCGGTGTAGATTTCCTAGCGTCCGTATCCTGGCTACGTTTCGGTGACCTTTTCGGGGAAACTGAAGGTTTCGTTTGTGCAATTATGGACGAAGTTATCTTGACGAATAACTACGTACGTAGCGCTACGTTGCAGTTGTATCAGCGCTATCAACATAACTACAAAATGGAATTTTGTAAATTCCATTTTGTAGTTATGTTGATAGCGCAATCATAAAAAATCTTTAATATTTTTAACCTTGTGTAACTTTTTTTCCGGCACCGATTTAAAAAAAAAACTGCAAAATTAAACGGCATATAATGGACATCCTTAATAAACATGTACCATTCCTGGCCGCTCATAGGACGATTCTGCCCATTCTCCTTTATCGCTTTTTTTGCGATTTTTTTTCAATGTTGCGTTGCGTCACGTTTTGTCCTCAGATTCGGATTTAGCACCCCAAAATACATAGTTATGGAATGAAAGAAATCAGAACTACCTTTGGGGTAGTTCTGATTTTCCTAGTAAAAACACAATTTAACTAAACTACATACCTATTTATTTATTTTAAATAATTAATTTGCTTCCTTAATTATTAGGTACTGATTTTTTATATGATATTCAAATACATAGGTAGTACACACATTTACAAGATTATCTCATTCTACATTTAAATGTTTTCACACATTATTTCTTGCTCTTTTTAGTATTCATAAATGCTTGTCTTAAGCAACAGAGTGCACCAGGTACGTCATTAGTTTCTTGAAGTCTTTCCTGCACCTCCTTGAATATGTTAAGTTTTGGTGTGACACTAGACACTGAAATAATGAAATAATTTAGGTACACTAAAATTTAATTTATAGAAAATGGGTTGGTTAAAATAGATTGACAAAAATATCATAAGTACCTATAAAGGTGATTCATTGTGATGGGTAAGATTTAACAAAGTAGGAAATTATGTTAATAATTGTTAATAACAAGTTATAGCAATGTCAATCACACTCACATTGATGGCATCCTGTCTTAGTGTCTCTCAATATGCGGACAGAATAATTTTCAGATTCCTTTTTAGCTTCTGTAAAAAACTGCACAAAGATGGTTTGTGAACCCTCACTTTTTGATTCAATTGTGTAGTACATTTTCAAAAATTTCTTGTAATATTTCTTAGCCATTAGAAAAGCTTCATGCGTTTCTTTAATTTCTTGAGACAAAAGTTTTTGGTCTGTAATAAATTGGTAT
The DNA here is from genome assembly GCA_905163495.3 of Cosmia trapezina. Classification (NCBI taxonomy): domain Eukaryota; kingdom Metazoa; phylum Arthropoda; class Insecta; order Lepidoptera; family Noctuidae; genus Cosmia; species Cosmia trapezina. The sequence goes on from LR991030.1 coordinate 13,833,141, forward strand.
AAGAAATATAACTTTTATCAGCTAAAGAGTATAATTTATAGTAACCTAAACTAACTAAAACTATTTAAAAACTGAGCTATGGTGTTGAAAAATTGTCTTCCGCATCGCTGTGGACTGGTAAAGTACCCAAGAGACTGGCGGCATTGCCACGTTGTATGGCAATGCCAACTCTGGCTGAGGTAAAAGCCAGCCGTTGGGTCAAGGGAAGTGTCATCAAGCCATTTGGAGATTTAGTTGAGTTGATTTAGTTGTTCGGGAGCCCACGGCCCCAAATGGCTCAAAAATATAATTACCGATAAGGTTATTACACTTCCGCCGCTTTAGGTTTTCCGCAGCCGCAGCAGCAGTGCTAGCACAGCACGCCGAGCCAGGAAGATGGGATAGCGCAAGAGTATCGACACATGTTGCGTCCCACACTAAAGGGTTTCCAACCTTCCATGGAAATAAAGACATGCCGTCCGGTCTCCTCCATCATCGCGTGCCAAGCCGTTGGGTTCTAATACAGCTGGAACGCCGACGGTGACAAGGGCTTGTCGGATGATGTCATTAATGTTTGCGTGCCGCGCTAAGCGACCCGCACTTCAGCTGCAAGACAGGTTGTGGTGTCTGAGGCTGTTGACAATCTCGCCACAGTGACAGCGATAAGGAGAACAAGAAGGAGCTCCAAGTACCAATCTATTTTATCTGCATCTATCTCAGTTGCATCTCTTTACGACTGTAATCCTACATTAAAAGTTGGGGTAAGGCTTGGCAGATGATGATTTAGTATTTTTAGTATTTTATAAAACATAGAGCAATCGTGGTTGATTTGCAGTCTTCCGTTAAAAAAATCCATTTGTAATCTCGTTATGTATCAGCTTATTACCTTGGGTAATTAAACCCATAGGTATATACAAAGGATTAGTCAGCGAAATTGGTACAATAACTCTCGAGTTAACCAAATATCCTACATCTAGATAAAAAAGATACAGTTGAAATAGATACTTACATCAAAATAATAACAGCTTAAATTACATAGGTACCTACTCAAAACAAAATAAGCAGATATTTTTGATGATAATAACAGCAACAGAGAATAAATTAAGATAGCACTTAGGTAGGTAAGTACCTACCTTTTTTGTGTTCCTCATAGTGCATCTTTTGTTGTGAGAGCTCTTCAATTTTCATGTCAATATCATGCCGCAGCTGCTTATTACGTTCTATTAAAGTTTTCAGTTCATTGTCATGATTTTGAGCTACATTGTTGTTACAATTATATTGCTGAACTTTAAATCCGTTTTCTATAATATCGAGGACATGTTCATGTAAAGATAACTCTTTAGCTTGAAATTTTATGTAACTGTTTTCTTCTTTTAAGTATAAATTAATTTGGATGTCCCAAATTTCTTCAATTATACTCATTTTTTAATACTAATCAACCACAAATCTTACTTGGCTTTTTAGTTCAAAAGTTAACGGACTGAGTAGTTGAGTACTGACATTTTACAACATTTAGATTGAGAACATATTTGACATTGACAAGGTGACGCATACTAACACACTAAATGCAATAAAAAGGCATCTCTATTAGGTACTAGGATTAAGCTACTGATACACATGCTCATTCGATAGGTAAAGTAATAAAAACTAAGTAAAAGTGAAACTAAAACCCGACTACTGAAAAATCATGCATGACCGTGACTCCAAGTGACCCCGGATTTTTAATTTGTCTGTCTTTTTCTAATAATTTCAGATGGGACAAACATTCGGGGACAGATGGGAATACTCCCGATGGGCAGGAAAACTAAAATCAAAGATCCATAGTAAAATCATTACAGACACTCAAATTTACTCTTCACGTGCTCTAATTAGTTTAAATGTTTAAATTAATTAATTAAAAAGCTTTTGGCTCTAAATGGATAATTAATATTACGTGAATGAAAATGTGGGTGGGCGCTGATACCTATATTACAAGATATTAAGTTATCTTAGCTTAGGTATTAGTTGCAACTCTAACATGTTACATATTGTATCTACCTTTCGGCCTATTTTATTGTAAACCTGTTGGTTTATGTTAATTTTGAAGGTGCAAATAAACGTTTTTTTTTATTATTATTCGTTTATTAATTTATGATCTTACTTAGTTACATTTTTAAATATTTCTTAAACAAAAAGATGTAGAAAAAAAAAACATTTAAAAATATAAAAAAATAGAAGTCCGCCGGTGTCGGGAGCAGGGTCCAAGGTACCGGCGGTTAGGGCTGCAGAGATAGGAACCTCCTCACAATACGAGCCGTATCGAGGAGTACTGCCTTCTGAATCTGGCTCTTGATCCAACCGCCTAACGAAAGCCTCAAGAGATGTTGATCGAGGCTTTCGGCCATCAGGCCGTTGGCCGTTACTACAATCGGCACAATGATAGCCGAGCTATCACATGTCAACAACCTCGTGAGCTAAGTCGAGATATTTTATTTGTTTCTCTTTCTCAGCTTTCACGAGGTTCTCGTCATGTGGAATGGTAACATCGACAATCATTGCGCGGCGCGCTAATCGATCTATCACCACTATATCAGGCTTATTGGCTACAATAGTCCTGTCAGTAATGATAGACCGATCCCAGTACAACGTGACATGGTCATTTTCGAGAACTGGGTCGGGCACATACTTGTAATACGGTACCTCAGAGTCCACAAGCTTATATTTCAAAGCAAGTTGCTGGTGAATAATCCTGGCCACTTGGTTATGTCTGTGCAAGTACTCGCCGTTAGCCAGACGAGAACAACCAGAGATAATATGTCTGATGGACTCACCCGGACGGTGGCATGCCCGACACACGTCAACCGTCCCGTCCCTCATAATATGTCTCCGGTAGTTATTCGTCAAGATAACTTCGTCCATAATTGCACAAACGAAACCTTCAGTTTCCCCGAAAAGGTCACCGAAACGTAGCCAGGATACGGACGCTAGGAAATCTACACCGGGCTCATGAAGAGCCCGATAGAAGCGCCCGTGAAGCTCCTTGCTTTGCCATACCTTCTTGCGGTCATCGGTAGTAAGTACCACAGGTTTGCGCCAGTTCTCATTAGCCATGGAGAGCGGGGTGAGCCCCTTGTCCACTGCGACCACATCACGGTGCATACCCACATCGGCTTTTAAAAAATATTCTCTGAGGCTGCACACCTCGCGGTTGTGGAGGGTCTTCGCATTTAAAAAGCCTCGACCCCCGCACTTCCGCGGGATGTACAGTCTCATCACCGATGATCGTGGGTGATGCATCCGGTTTGCGGTCAGCAGTGTACGGACCCTCCTATCCAGGGCGTCAAGTTCAGTCTGAGTCCATTTGAGTATGCCGAAAGAGTACATCAAGACCGGCATGACCCAACCGTTGAAGGCGCGCACCTTGTTACCGCCCGAAAGAAGACTAATTAATACCTTCTTCAGGCGACCAAAGAAGCGCTCCTTCAACGATTGCTTCATGTCAGCAACGTTGATGCCTAACGCTTCCGACATACCCAAATATTTGTAGGTTTCGGATGAGGCGAGGGATCTAAGGTGCATGGAATCCGAGAGTTGAATTCCCTCGGATTCCATAATCTCCCCTCGCTTTACATGCATGACTGCACATTTGTCCACACCAAATTCCATCCTGATGGCGCTACTGAAAGTTTCAGTTACCTTCAATAGCTCCATCAGTCGCAATTTGTTGGGGGCAAAGAGTTTCAAATCATCCATATAAAGGAGGTGAGATATGACCTGACCACCTCTCCTCAGCCGATAGCCCAGACCTGAATCCTCCAGCAGTGTGCTTAGCGGATTCAGGGCTAAGCAGAACCAGAGTGGACTCAAACTGTCGCCCTGAAATATTCCCCGTTTAATCCATACAGGTTCATCATTCCCCCGAATCCGTCGACACCCCGGATAGCGAAGAACCGTCCTCCATTGCCCCATACACGACCCAAGGAAGGTGCGTAGAGTTGCATCAATCTTGTACAACTCCAGCACCCTCATGAGCCATGTATGTGGCACCGAGTCATAGGCCTTCTTATAATCTATCCAGCATGTCGACAGATCCTTGCGGGATCGATGAACCTGTTGGCTAATGGCCATGTCGATGAGGAGTAGCTCCTTAGTACCGCGGGACCCGTTCCTACATCCATTTTGAGAGGCAGACATAATCGAGTTATTCTCAATGTGCATATTAATTTTTGCTCTCAAAATGGATGTAAGAAGTTTATAGATCGTCGACAAACACGTGATCGGTCTATAATTCTTGGGTTCCGCGGGACTACCTGACTTATGGAGCAGGTGGGTAACGCCTGTTGTTAGAAACTGCGGTAGCGACCCAGACTCTAAGGATGACTGGAATTGAGATGCTAGGCGAGTGTGCGAACTAATTAGCCATTTTATCCAAAAATTATGTAGTCCGTCCGGTCCCGGTGATTTCCAATTCGGTAACGGACGGACTGCTCTGGCTACGTCTAATGGCGTAATTAAAACCGCTTCCATTTCTGGTACAGTTTCACACACTGGCTCAACATCCTGCATCCAGCCAGCCTCAGCGTGACAAACGGGCACCGACCAGATGCTGCGCCAGAATGCACTCGTGATGGTATCATCCGGGCGGCACACGTCCGCCACATTTTGTTCAGGTCGCTCCCAAGCTCTATATACCCACCTCTCATCGCTCTGGAAGATGCGATTCTGCGTATACCGATCAACCCGCCGCTTATACCGCCGAATACGGCTCGCCCATGCACAAACTTTCTGCTTCAGGAAGTCGATGCGCTCTGTGACACGGGACATGTATTCTGGAGGACTGATTCCAGTCCCCGAGAATGCCCGCCTTACAAAGCGCATCACTCTTGGTCGTGTATTCCCCTCCCTGAAGCAGTATAGTTTGCCGATGAGTACCCTGGCCCCATCGATACGACGCTCGATCCTGCACTGCCAGGCTGGTATGGCTGGTTTTGGTCGAGTAACACCGTCCGCTCCGTCACAATTTGGGAACTTGACGTTAGCTAAACGACATGCCGCAACAGCCGCGCAATACAGGATCGAGTGTGTATCTACGAGATCCTCGCTACTCTCGAAAAAATCCTTAAGTTGCGAGTCCAAGGCACACACCAGCGCCCTATTTTTTTTGTGCATGGGAAGGCGTGGTAGTCGGGGTCTAAGTTCGGTCGGAGTGGACCTATACTCGCGAAACGCATCCTTCAGTGCGCTCCTCAATCGGTCGTTGGACTGGCTACTTACTGTGGCGACCCTATCATCCCCCTCTCCGACAACAAAAAATCAAAATCAAAATCAACATGAGTGGAACGCGGCGGGACTGCATCAATAATTGAAGCTTGTACCGCGGTTTGTGCCGGAGTTGAGACGATACGGTTGCTCAGTACCTCTGAGCGCAGCCTATCAAGTGCGGCATCGTCCAACCTATGATTGCGTTGGATGACCCGCACCTGATCCGACAGTCGTTGGGCCGAGACGTTGACGGTTGGTTCCAGTTCCTGAAACAGAGACAGCATCCTAACACGGTACGCAGTGAGGTTAGTTCCCCCCTCTGCAGACCCGTAATATGCGCGCATGACGTTCTCGTTCATAGACTGAGTCCATCTCATGCGTTGCACACAACGACCGGCAGCGGGGACCCCGCTCGGGGCCGGCTGGCCCCTAAGTCCCAAGCTCTTCGGTGGCCGGCCTCTCCCCTGCCGACGTACAGGTGTTGGCGACGTCGGCGGGGAAAAATACTCGTCGCTCGAGCTCGACGCAACTACCGCGGCCGGTGTCGTCACAGCGCTCACGGTGGGGCTGGGTACCGGCGGCGGCGAGGCGGAGCTGAGCGACGAGTCCGGAGGTGGTGGGCGTGCTCGTGCAGCTGATCTCGTCAACATCACTTTATTTTTATTTTTATTCTTTCCGTTTTATTGGTTTTCTCGAAGACAGGGTTTTCTATTAGGTGACATGACAGATGTCACCTACGGTTCGGCATTTTTTATTACATATTATGTTTTAAATAGGTTGATTTCTGTATTTTTAGTTTGTATCTTGATTTATAGACTTTTATATTTACTTGGGGTTTCAGATAAGATGAAAAACTGCGTCTAAAATAAATAAAACTAAGAAAATTATGAAAACAAATTCTGTGACTTGTTGACGTTAGTGTTGACGTTGTTATTATTATTTCTTTTATTTCATTTTACACATATTTTTTACATTTTTAAATATTAGAATAAAAAGAATAAGTATAAAAACATTTAAAAATATAAAAATAGTAGCCCACCGGTATCGGGAACAGGGTCCAAGCTACCGGCGGTCAGGGCTCCAGAGAGAGGAACCTCCTAACAATGCGGGCCGTGTCCAGAAGCACCGCTTTCTGAATCAAGCCCTTGATCCAGCTGCCCAACGAGAGCCTCCTTAGGTGTTGGTCGAGGCTCTTGGCAATTAATCCATTGGCTGATACGACTATCGGTACAATGATTGCTGAGTCCACATCCCACATGTCGACAACCTCGCGAGCCAAGTCAAGATACTTGATTTGTTTATCTTTCTCGGCTTTCACGAGGTTCCCGTCATGCGGGACCGTTATGTCAATAACCATTGCGCGCCGCTCTGTTCGATCCACCACCACTATATCAGGCTTATTGGCAACAATAGTCCTGTCAGTGATGATGGATCGGTCCCAGTACAATGTGATATTTCCATTTTCGAGAACTGGGTTGGACACATACCTGTAGTACGGCACCTCCGATTCCACAAGGCTGTATTTCAGAGCAAGTTGCTGATGGATAATCCTGGCTACAAGGTTGTGTCTATGCAAGTACTCTTCGTTAGCTAGACGAGAACATCCGGAGATAATGTGTCGAATTGATTCTCCCGGTCGGTGGCATGCCCGACAGATGTCAACCGTTCCGTCTTTCACAATAAATCTCCGGTAATTGTTCGACATGATAACTTCGTCCATAATTGCACAGACAAAACCTTCGGTTTCCCCAAAGAGGTCACCGGAACGCAGCCAGGCTACGGACGCTAGCAAATCTACATCGGGTCCATGTAGGGCCCGGAAAAAGCGTCCGTGAAGCTCCTTACTCTGCCATACCTCCATGCGATCGTTAGTGTCAAGCACTACAGGTTTGCGCCAGTTCTCTTTAGCCAAGGAGAGCGGGGTGAGGCCCTTGTCCACCGCGACCACATCTCGATGCATACCCACGTCGGCTTCTAGGAAATATTCCCTGAGACTGCATATCTCGCGATTGTGGAGGGTCTTAGCGTTTAAAAAGCCTCGGCCTCCACACTGTCGTGGGATATACAGTCTCATTATTATTATTATCTTTGACATATCTCGGGACCCTGGGGTCCCGGACCTTTGGAAGGCGTATGAGGGGCCGAAGCCAACTCGCAGAGGCCCCTTAGACAATTTTAAATGACGAGGCGGCACCAGCCGACGATTATCCCTGTATGCACTATGCATGTGCACCCAAGGACAACCCCCGGTTGGTGCAGGACTATTGCAGAACATGGATACAAAACATATTGGGCTATGGATTTGGGTGGTTGTGGACTGGTTACCTAAAACTATGAACTGACTATGGCCCCTGCCGGATCAATGTTTTATAATACACGGATAAAATGGCAGGGGGTGACTTGCACACTCAATAATGGGCCCCCGAAAACGGTCGCTAGCACATAGTGTCGTAGCGGCAAGGGGGCAACATGTCCTGAGGTGCTTGTGAGGAGTGGAGAGGTATCCCACGGTTCTCAGAATAATCCCAGAGCCCGGAAGATGGTCAAGATCCCTACAAACACTTACTGGAATACTTCCTTCCTCCGAGCACGTTTGCTCTTGCGAATCTCCACTCAAGCCAGCCAATAAAGGCAAGAATGAGGTGGGAGCTCTGTTCCCGTCAGTGTTCACTATAGCCGGCCAATAAAGGCAAGCCAGAGATGAGGAACAAGACTACTTCCGGGAGATAGGGTCCGTGGGATCGCTACTGCCCAACAGCTCGCCACATGCTGCCCTGCGGGTTTCTGTATCTCTCTTGGTCTGGCTCCTCACCCTAGACCTGTGTCGGCAAAGTGAACTCTACTGGCACAGGCCCAGAGTTCGGAGCGCGCAAGCCCCACCACGACGTCAACGTAGAGATACGGCGGTGGGGTTATTATTATTATTATTATTACCTTATGCTTCCCAAAATTATCTCTAAAAATCTCCCTGCCCACTTCCACCACCACTTCCATTCCCTCCTAACTAACTTTTCCCCTACATTAATCCAAGTCCTAGCAAAATTTTTAAATGAAAATGATTTAAAAATGTAGTCTGGTGGGTGTGTAATAATCATAATCATAACTTTGTAAATATTTGTGTCATTTTGTAGTAGAATAATAATTTAACAAAACTAACATAGGTAAAAACAATCCTCGAAAAACTTATAGTCTCGGACTACAAAAACTCTCATCTGTTGAGTCACAGAAAGATCTCGGTATTATTATGTCTAATGATCTAAAATGGGAAGCACACATATCCAGTATTGTCAAAAGAGCAAATTCAAAACTTTACATCATCCGCAAGGCATTCAAGTGCCTGACGCCTAAGACATTTATCAAGTTGTACAAGACCTACATAAGACCTCTCTTAGAATATGCCAATGTCATCTGGGACCCATATTTCAAAAAAGACATCACTCTACTTGATAATGTACAAAGAAGGGCAACCAAGATGGTTCGCACCATGCGTAATCTACCTTACGAGCAGCGCCTCAAAGACCTTGGCCTTATCACACTGGAACAGCGTAGACAAAGGGGTAGGCTCATTTAGACATACAAAATACTTTCAAAACACTACGAAGTACCCAGCCTTCAAGACCTTTACACTATGAATGCCAACAAACATTTGCGTGGGCATTCCCTGAAGTTATGGGAAAATTCATCAAAGAAAAAGCCTTTGAAGCAATTCTTGCCTAACCGAGTTGTAACTGCATGGAATAGGCTCCCGGAAAATGTTGTGACGGCTCCCTCACTGAACTGCTTCAAGAATCGACTGGACAGATTAAATATCTCCAAGCTATTTGATACACACGCATCAGCTAATTAGCTGCTAGTGTGTTTAACCAAAATAATAATAATAACAACCTACAATTAACAAAACTTGTGTTGTTCTTGCAGCTAACATTTAACAAATAACAACTACCACAAAGTGAAAAGTTCGACGGCTCAACTCGTTCTGCCGCCGTCCGGTCCCAACATGACGCTGGCAGAATAGTCGACATCGGCTGTTGCCAAAAAAAAAAAAAACTTTTTATCACGCTAGTGCTAGTGCGTAGACAGCGCTAGTGGCACATGATCTACTGTCCAGTGTCATTAATTTGACATAACGAACGATTGTCAAATTGTTTGGATTTACTCAATGTCGTATTATAGATTAGGTTAAATCTCAGAAGAACGACTAAAGCATAGAAGTAGCGCTAAAATAGCAACTGCACTCAATATATTTGTTTCATTTTGACTTATGGAGCCGCTATGATGTTAAAGAAGGACACGTATACAGAAGACGTTTCGAAATTTTGTAGGTTGTCATTCATTTTATTCCGACTAGTGATGTACCCACTAAATTTCAACGTCGATAGAATTTACAATAACATTCTTTCTTATACTGCCAAGAATAATACCGTAGGTACACACGGCTACACATCAAGCTATACATTTCCAGTTTACACTGACCGCTCATTGTAAGGAAATCCTATACAATGCGAGATCAGCTTATACTGGAAATGTATAGCTTGATCTGTAGCCGTGTGTACCAAAAATTTTGAAGTAACTAAGCATACTTATGATCCCAATACTTAATATATTCGTTCAAAATGAAACAATACTTTAAGTATGAACTAAATAGTTCGTCATCATCATCACCAAAGTCTTCCTTGGTTCCCCACAGCTCTTCATGTATTAAATCTGACCCGGCTAAACCCGAATGTATTTAATTGCCATAATAACTGATGAGTTTATTGAAAAGAAGTGGGAGACATTCGGTTTTGCAAATGTTTTTAGCAACTTACTTTCTCATATTTATTTGAATTTTAGATTACATCATAGTCTACTCAACAAAGTCTAGGGAACATGGGTATTCAAAGTACCTAATAACTTTTACTTTAATACTTTTTATGTAACACATTATTTTAAATCAGTAGAAGCGTAATTTAATAGAGATTTGAATTATTTGATTAAATAAAATGGTTGTTAGTGAAAAAATAAAATTTATTATGAAAATTCAAAATGGTACCAAAGCGACAAAAACTTTTCGTACATAAAAAAATAAATAACGACCAGATAATATTTTAAATAAAAAAATAAAATGCCTAGCAACTTTAATAATCTGTTACGCGAATTCCAGCCCACACCATAATACGGATGAACTTCCTGAGGATTCTGGAGTCGGCTCTGGCGACCAGGAACTCGCCAAAAGCGCAGTCTTCTTGAATCGGGATGGAATCCAATTATTTCTGAATTTGTTATTGTCATCTGTGTCAAGGATTCCTAAAACGAACAGTGCTCAATAAAATTTATGTAAGATTTTTTATCATCATTTTTATTTAGGTAAATAGTTTTATTTGTATGTCTTACCTGACTGATGTGAGATGATTTCACGAGATGTCAGTGGCGATTCATTAATCTGTACCGATGTACTAGGTCCTGTTTCAACTTCCATTGCTACGGGATCCTACAATTACGTATTTTTAAATAAATTTGCACACGATTATATTTCCGACTGGGATAATTAGAAGAATAGTATCGCATCAATGATATTTTTAATATAATATCATTGTATCGCATATATCAAGTGAACATATTTCTGAAATGTTATACCTGTCTTCATGTTAGATTGCTGTTGATGGTGAGCGGTTCTTTTAATTTGCAGTACTGCGCTATGTCCTTCTTCGCAGACTTCCATAAGTATTTCCTGTAATGTAATAAATCAAGTTTTGATTTGAACTATTTATTGCCAATAAAATACCTTAATTATATCATAATACTAGATGAATTTTTTATCATGCACCAAATCGAAATGGGAGATTGTACTCATCATTATGAACAACTTTTACTATGGGAACAAACCTGAAATCGCGAAAAAAAAATCAGCTGTTCAGTACATTTATCTACATCAAACTCGTCAAAATGTACTGAACAGCTGATTTTTTTTTTCGCGATTTCAGGTTTGGTCCCATATTAAAAGTTGTTCATAATGATGAGTAAAATCTCCCATTTCAATTTGGTGCATGATAAAAAATTCATCCTGTATATCAGACCATTTCATCTGTTCTATCCATAACAAATAATGTAGGAACAGCATGTTCTCTAAGTGACGACTTAAAGAACATGCTACATCCATTTCATAGGTTCATTACCAAATGAATACAAAGTAAAATGCTTGGAGCATATTATGTGGCTGAGTTCAATTTCGTCTACCAATACAATTTATCCATTTTTTTTTCACATCGTCTAGGAAATCTGTAAAAGAAAAGTATCGACAACATTATTTACGTCACTATGGCTGATCAAGATAACCCCAAATTTCCGAATATTCGCTAATAACTTCTATTGGAATAAATATTACGACTGGTTTCAGCTTTAAAGTGACACAGCAATATTTGTTATGTATTTGTATTCGTTTATCAGATCATATGCAACAAGAAATTGAGCAAAAACTTACCGATGGAAGGACAATATTTATTATTCATTTTATTTTCGCTATGAATGGGACTGGCAGCCCCCAACCACACAAGAAATTGCTCCACAGCGTCCACACACTCACTGTTTGTAGTTAAACAAAGAATTCATGCAATCTAACAGTAGAAATATTATTAAAACATCGCAAAACCATGGAAGATTACGACAAACACGTAAACAATGAACACGCGAATAAGTCAGGTAGTTCAATGAACGAACTGTCAGACATTGAAACAAAGTACTATCAAATTTGGCCGCGTCATACTATAACTTTTTTAACCAAATGACAATTGATCTTGTGACCATGCCAAGAAAGTAAAACAAAGAGTAAAACATTTATCTCTTTCCCACATCCTTTATCGTACCTAATAATAGAACGGGACTAAAGGTAGTTACAGAATTCTGTTTTTAGCCTTCCTTCTATGCTTTGTTATTGTTCTGTGGGTTAAATGCTCTAAGGTCATACACGAACATCAGTGCTTTCAAAAACAGCGTAAGCCATGATGTACCAACATACCAGTATATACTGGCCGCAAAGAAAAGGAAAGACGCATGCCGATACCTGTTGTAAGAAAGAGATGAATATACTTATTTTCACTAGCTGCTGCATGTTCACTGGCGCGCGTGCGTGACTGATATCACGCCGGGCAATTACCCTTCATTTAATTTCCCATTTTTGAGCCCGGGTAACGCATCTAAAGGTAATATATCATTGGATTTACTTGTAAAACAATGTACACACGGCTACACATCAAGCTATACTTTTCCAGTTTACACTGACCTCCTATTGTAAGCAAATCCTATACAATGCCAGTTCAGCTTATACTGGAAATGTATAGCTTGACACACGGCTACTGGCGTACAGACCAAGCTATACATTTCTAGTAGAAGCTGATCTCGCATGGTATAGGATTTCCTCACAATGAGAGGTCAGTGTAAACTGGAAATGTATAGCTTGATGTGTAGCCGTGTGTACCTAAGTAAAATTTTATTGTAGATTCTAATCAATTTAGCATGGATGAATCATATTTTTGGACTCTTCTACAGCATTTGCTTTTTTAATCGACTAAGAATTTATGTCTGATTCGGAATGCGGACCTCTAATTTAAACAGGTTGAGGATGTTGAAATCTCTAGTTTGTGCTTTGTTTGTGGGTTGAATTCTTGAAAACTTGACTGAATGAAATGTCAAATTGTCAATGAAGATCGTGAATAGAAATAGAAAATGTATTTGTTGTAAACGAGAAATTTCATATTATTGGAACTATTGTCTAATTGTAATAAAAGTCAATGATTATGCTGGTATGCAAAACACTTTGTTGACGAATTATTTATTTCGTGTCTGTTTGCAGTAGTAAGGATAAGATTTTCTGGTAAGCAAATCAATGGGCAGATTTTATCAGTACGTCATGTGTTTATTTTAGTTTTCTTTCAATAATTTGTTTATCTCAGGTTTTCGGCGAAAAATCTTAAGAGGGCACATCAGCGGACACTTTTTTATCATTATGTTTTATTGCATTTATGATGAAAAACTTGTAAAGTCTGTTTCTGTGCTTACTAAAAGTTTTATGACTTTCAAGATATTCGAGCAGAATTTGTCCAATGGGCCATTGTCTAAGCTGTTTCAAAAACCAAGCTAATGCAGATATTACCACTTCTCCTCACAGAAAGAAAGATGGTGAGTAACATAGCTTATAACATTGTACATCTTTTGTACCCAAACAATTTTATGACATTTGATTTTACTATTTCAGAGATGACAGAAATAGCAGTTACAGTTTCTGTATATCCACAACAAGAACCACTTCTTCATGACAATCAAAATAGTATTAACAACTTTAGAAACACAAGTACTTCACAAGTTTCAAGCACACAGTCTGGAGAGCAGAGCCCAGTAGAGTTACTCAATACACAGAAAGCCAGTTTAGTTTCAGAGAGAATGCCTAAACCATTTTATCAGAAGTTGCCGACCATACCCCGGACTATGTCATCTTTAGGTGCTAATGACACACGCATATCTGAATCTAAAATTAATCAGCTTTTTGACCAATACAAAGACTCTTTAGAAGATGCTATATTGGCTGAAGGAATAGAAAACCTATGTAATGATCTGCAGTTAAACCCTGATGACTTTAAAGTTTTGGTTTTGGCATGGAAATTGAATGCTAGTCAAATGTGTAGGTTTACAAAATCTGAATTTATACAAGGCTTGAAGAATATGAAAACGGAATCAATTAAGGGTATACAACACAAATTAAATGAGATAACAAGTGAGTTTAAGAGAGATACTGAAAACTTTAAGGATTTGTATAGATTTACCTTTAAATTTGGTTTAGATGTGAGTACTGGCCAGAGAATACTGCCTACAGATATTGCTATCCTATTATGGCGTCTAGTCTTCACTAATAATGAGCCTCCTATTTTAGACAGATGGTTGTTGTATTTAGAAAAGAATCCACACATAAGAGGCATTCCAAAAGACACTTGGTATATGTTTTTAAATTTCTGTGAATTCATTGGGGATGATCTCAGCAGTTATGATGACACAGAGGCTTGGCCTAGTCTCTTTGATGATTTTGTGGAGTATGAAAATGATCAAATGAATCAAAATGTCAAGTGGAATGATATCAAAACACAGGATTGAAGTCCATTGCCAAATTTAGCTTCTGTAGGTACTTAATTAAGATATTGAGACTGATAATCTGATAATGAATGTTCAATGATGTTAGTCTTGTACCTATTTCTGGTGAAGTTAAGTGTTAATAAGGTAAATGAATGTATTATTAGTACTACGCACTGAAAAAAATTGCGTAGGTACATACTGTGAGATTTAAAAATGTACATAAAGTACTTTTATATTTTTTAAATGTTTATCTTTAGGTTTATTTTTTAAAATTATTTAACATTCCAGTGATGGAATTAGACAAAAATTGTGTAAATATTGTTCTTAGTTGCATCAAAGGTACCTTTTATTTCTTTAATGCTGTATATTTTTATTTTACTTTTACCTTTCTTCATTGCTACTTTGAGTCTAAATCTTGCACAAACAAAATATTGCCTGAAAAATAATAGTATAATTATAATAAGGAAGTTTTATTTAATTGTGTAGGTACATTTGTTGACTGACAAATAATATAAATATAACAAAAAATATAATAGAAGTGGAAGGGGAATGATGCCTATAAGCATATTATTATCTAACTTTTTAAAATACAGTAAAAGCTCTATAGTCGCGGGGTATATGTTCCGTAAATATGCCGCGAATACAGAAACCGTGAATATGGAATGGTAATTTATATGGGGATACGTTCTTATGTGACAAAATAAAAAACAAGTAGGTATATAAAAAAGAAATTAATTGAAGTTTTTGACCATATTGATTAATTATTTTCTTCAGGCTTAGGCAATGGTATAAAGAATTTTGTAATTTTTCCTTGCTTGGCAGTTTTTAAAAGCTCCTTCAATTCAGACTGATATTCAGCAGTGGCATTAGCAATTTGCCACTGAAAAATAAAGAGTTTGTTCCATAGACGGATCAATTTTCGTAAAGAAATCACAAATCTCATTTGCCATTCCTAAGATTTTTCAAATTAAATGTCACGTTTCCCGTGCTTGGGGCTAAATTGACAGGTATGGTACTATATCAGCTCGCACTGTCTTGACACCATAAAAGAAACACCCTGTCCTATACAAATATTGCTTGTTTAATATTACCTATAGGGATAATACCTACCTATACAGGGTGTAAGGGACAGCCCTCCGCAAACTGATAGGGTGAATTCAGTATGTCATACTAAGATGACCGGTACATAAATTTTTTTCAGGAACGTTAAGGGAATCCAATAAACCTGATTTGTTTGTGTTTTTGTGCACAAATTGGATCGTCTATTACTGGTTGGGAGGGGTAGGTAATAGGTATGCGGTGAGTTCGATGAACTCTGTAGCTAGACAGAAAGTGAACAGCTGATTTCACGCGTCGTTGGTTAGAGTATTTCAATATCCATTGCTGGTTTTTTTTGCAGTTTTTTTTTACATAAATGGTGCTACGAATACACAATGCAATTTTACATTGAAATAATGAAAATGTAACTGATAAAAAAAATTGAAAAAATGAAAGTTTTCCGGAGAAAATTTCCGGTGGAATATGATTCAAAATGAGGAGCTGAATGCACCCCGTGAGTTTGCGGAGGGCTGTCCCTTACACCCTGTATATTAAACGGCATACCTAACAAAATAGATAGACAAGTTCAGCAATTGTCTAACCGTTACCTACCCCAGCGGAATTTAAATTATAATATTAAATTACTGGGGTAATTCTAAACGTTACCCCATCTTGAATAACTCTGAAACCTCAAGACGCACTAATTTTGTTTTTTGGGCACAATGAGGCACTAATTATATCTATCCAACTAGCTAGTTTATATTTAGGTTTAGGTTACTGTGAATAACAAACGCAATTAGGTCGCTAGACCAGTTTAACCGACGATAAAAAAGGAGGAGGTTCTCAATTCGACATGTATTTTTTGAATTTTTTTATGTATGACAACTTTTTACAGTCGTCCGAATTGAAAAAAAATTGTTTTATTCGAGAATACCTCAAAGTATAAAAAATTCATTAACTTTGCTTGGGTAGTTTTTGAGTAATCTGTGTGAGTGACACTGGCATGGCCACCATCAGGGATTTTAATTTTGATAACACAAAAAAGTAGTCGATAATTACAAAATAATTAATTATTAGGGTCAAAATGTCCAACGGTGTCGAAATGTGCAAATCCCAAAATGTCCAATCTTTGAGAATGCAGTAAATGTGTTCAATAACTCATCAAAGCGCTTTTTTAAGACTTGGGTATGGTTATATGAATGACAAACAATATTACAATAAATACAAAACTTCGACAAGGTAAATATCTATATCTTTATAAATCAATGCCACTTTAAGTAGTAGCTGATTTTGGTTTTGAAATGTTTGACGTAGTCCAGGGAAGGTTTAAACGATGAGAAAAATTGGAAAAGTTGCCGGGAAAATTGGAAAATTCTGGAAAACTGAAAGTGGATTTGGGAATATTGAAATTGGGACAGGACAACCGAACGTCTGTCGGGTCAGCTAGTATGTTATACCTATGACAACATAGCTTATTTACCTTTAGTTCTTTCAGTATTTTATATTTATCGTTTGGACATTTTGATCCTGAACGGCTAATTAGTCGGAATCTGCTGCCAAATGGAACACTTTTTCAGAAATCAGAACCCTCGGTGCGTGAGTCCGACTCGCTCTTGACAGGTTTTTTTATATTGCGGTGTAGGTACGTGTTGTTTCAACGGTACCGGTGGTTGTTGCTTCAATTTTATGGTATGCCACAGGGCAATATACTTTCACCGTGTAAATGTAGCTTTAGGATCTGACGAAGAACTTCGGAGACAGTTCAGAACTTCTCGATGTATATGTACCATAAGAACCACCGTAAGAATGTGAACACCGTTAGTTTGTAATATATCTCGCGAAACAACGAAAACGCGAATTAACGAAGATAAAGAATTAACATATCATACGGCGACATATTCAAATACACTTTCATTCCCCCCCCCCCCCCCCCAAAAAAAAGGAAAACCTTGGAAATTCCCCATAAAGGTTAGGGGCGGAATTTCCCAAAACGGAGAAACACTGTTGTACCCTTAAGAAACCTAAATATTTAATTTTAATGCCTCTAACTTTGAAAATGACTGCTTTCCATTTATGCGTATGTATGCGTTTCGACCGCGCGGCCATGAAGTTATTAAAAAAAAAAAAAAAAACTATGCCAAAATTTTGTACAATTTGTAAAAGTTGATTCCCAAAACCACAAATTTGTCAAAGCTATGGTTAAAAAGTTAGATGGGTTTGAACGTGGCCGCGCCATCGAAACGCGGAGAACCGCGTGGCCACGGAGATCTCTAAAACTAAGCGTTGCACAGACCTGAAATTTAGGTAAATAACAGATTGAATTTGTAAATAATTTGTGAAAATATAGAAAAAAATCCTAGGTTAATATTCAGGAGCTGTGAGACTAAAACCCCCGTGGCCGCGCCATCGAAACGGTGAAAAACACGTGATAGCCGATATCTCGCTGACAAAGCATCGCCGATTCGCCGCCGACTAGTTTTTTGTAAAACCCAGATTTGAATTTGTCAAAACTTGCAAAATTAATCTGCCTAGCCTTTTCCCAACCATGTTGGGGTCGGCTTCCAGTCTAACCGGATGCAGCTGAATACCAGTATTTTACATGGAGCGACTGCCTGTCTGACCTCCACAACCCAGTAACTGGGTAATACGATACCCCTTGGTAAGACTGGTTGTCAGACTTTCGGGCTGTCAAAGATCCACGAATGACAACCGGGACCAACGGCTTAACGTGCTTTCCGAGGCACGGAGGAGTCTCGGTATGTAAAGATGGTCACCCATCCACTGACCAACCCCGGCAAGCGTAGCTTAACCTCATGGATCGACCCGTGCGGCTGTTATTACTTAGCCACGAGCTCCTCCCAAAAATACAACAAAAATCGAACGTCATGATGACGGGACTCCGCCTGGTTTCTCGAATATTATATGATTAAGATTTAATACAATATTACTACTAATTCATACTTTTATAATAAAATATGATACGCGGCAATAAAACATATGCATTTAAATAATTTTAACCATAAAAATCACGGGACCACTTTCTTTGTAGAATATTTTATTTATTTATTTATTCTTCGGAAAGCTTACAGTCTAATATCTTTAAAGGTAAGTTATGTACAATATCGCTTACAATTGCCATTTAAAAGCTTCCACAAATTAAAAAAACTATGTACCTACCTAAAATTAAAAAAAAAGAAATAGAACATACAAAAATTAAATATAAAATCTACAATTTTTTCTAAACAAAACAAAACATAAAAAGATAATTATTAGTATCTGATAATTGTGACAGTTTATTGTGCTAAAACATAATATTAATGATGATTAATGCTACTCATTGCGGTCTATAACAAAGTATTCATTGTTTATCGTCGCCGCCACAGCCGGGGCCTTCTCAGGCGCCTTAGCAGGCGCCTTCGCAGGCGTCTTCGCAGGCGCCCTTGCAGCAGCGGCCCCGCCCTTCGCCTGCCCCGCCGACCCAGGTTTGGGCGTGGCAGCCGTGGCGGCGTACGATGCCGCCTCTGGCTGGCCCGAGGCCTGCCGGCTCGCCGCGGCCACGACCTCCTCGAACCTGGCCCGCTCCGAGTTAGAGCCCCCAGTGGCGTCCGACTCATCGCCAGACGCCTCGATGGCGCTCCCCTCGGCCGACGCGACTGAGCCGTCCACCGGTACGGTATTTGCCCGGCCCTTGCTCTTTTTCCGGGTCCATCCTAGGCCCCGGCGAGCATACTTAGGGGCCGAGCCCTTTCCGCCATCCGAGGAAGACCCCTGGCCATCCCCCGGATTCAGGTCCACATTCCGCTTCAGGAAGGCACTCCTACCAGCGGCCGCCACCAATACGCACTCCGGTCTCTTAAAAGAGCCCTTCGCGCCCTTCGCTCCCGATGCGGCGTCGGACTCCGACCCCGCATCACTCCTCTCCTTCTCCTCTTCTCGTCTTAGGGTGTTTTTCAAAAAATTTTCCATAATTGTTCCCACGAGTATAAAACTTTGTTTACTGGCTCAAAAATAAGTGGTTCGCACTAGCGGTGAACCACTTATTTTTGAGATATAAAGATTTATATCTCAAAAATAATTTAAATAATTTAATAATTTAATTTTAATTATTTTTTTTATTTTTTTTTTAGATTATTTTTGAGTTTTTGAGATATAAAGGTGGCCAAGCTGGGGAGACTCTCCAGATCTGCCACCAATGACCCCTTATAACTTTTGGACCAGTGACCGACAAATTCTAATATTTGGCGACAAATTTCGACTAATTAACGACTAAATCTTTGTGTTATCAAAACTAAAATCCCTGATGGTGGCCAAGCCAGTGTCAGCCACACTACTTTAAGTGGTTTTAGAGAGCTGAAGCAAGTAGATGATCTTATTATGAAACCCAGGGACCTGGACGCTTTCTTTACAATTTCATCAATATGCATTTCGAATATTAGTTTACTGTCCTGGATAACGCTAAGTCCCTTATACTGTTCACCTTAGTGATTGTTTGGTTATCCAATGCATACCCTGAACCAATTGCCTTCTTTTGCCGTGTATAAGTCATATGAAAGCATTTGGATACATTTAGTTGAAGTTTGTTAAGTCTACAGTAATCTACAAACCTATTGAGATCTTCCTGGAATAGTGAAGTGTCAGATGAACATCGTACTGTTTTAAGTATTTTCATGTCATCGGCGTATAATAGTATGTACCAGTTAATAAAACATTTCTTAATGTCTGCTATAAATAAATTAAATAGAAGAGGTCCTAATATGGATCCCTGAGGAACTCCAGATGGTATAAGCTTCCAACTAGAAGTAAAACCCTGTAATACTACTGCTTGTGATCTGTTTTCAATGTAGGATGAAAACCATCGATATAGGTCGCCGTGAATTCCAGCTAAGAGAAGTTTACGTAAAAGTACCCGGTGGTCAATGCGGTCAAAACATTTACTGTAATCCGTATAAATTACATCAACTTGTGCACGTTGCTCCATACCTTTAGAGATAAATTCATTGGAAAGAATAAGGTTAGTGGTAGTGGAACGCTTACGAAGAAAACCATGCTGCTCATCACCAAAGTCACATTTTAAGGCTGAATAAACTGCAGAGTAAATAACGCGCTCAAGCACTTTGGAGAACAGGCATAGCTTAGAAATAGGACGATAGTTATTTACGAGGGACTTACCACCTTTTTTAAAAACTGGCGTAACGAATGCAGATTCCCACATTTTAGGAACAGTGCCTTCTGTTAAAGACCGCTTGAATCGACAGATACAGATAGGTTTGGCTAGACTTTTCGCAGAGTTGACTATAAATATAGGTGGTATTAAGTCCGGGCCACCTGATTTAGAGAGATCTAGCATTTGAAGTAGCTTTAGTACTTTTTCGTGGCATATTTCTATGGAGCTGATGTTTGCTGTGCTGGTGGATGGTGTTGTATGTGGTTTTGAAATTTTATGAGTGTAGAATTTTATTATGAAAGTATGAATCAGTAGTAATATTGTATTAAATCTTAATTACATTATATTCAAGAAACCAGGCGGGGTCCCGTCATCTTGACGTTCATCAAAAATACTAGGTTTACATTTCAGAAGCTGTAAGACTAGAACCTCATGGCCGCGCCATTGAAACGGTGAAAAACACGTTATCACCGATATCTCGCAGAAAAAGCATAGCAGAGGTCTGAAGTTTTTTGTAAAACCTAGATTTGAATTTGTCGAAGTTTGTAAAGATACAACAAAAAATCCTAGGTTTATATTTCAGGAGTCGCGCCATTGAAACGGCGAAATACAAGTTATCGCCGATATCTCGCTGAAATAGCATCGCAGATGTCTGAAGTTTTTTGTAAATCAGATTTGAATTTGTCAAAATTTGTAAAAATACAACAAAAAATACTAGGTTTATATTTCAGGAGCCGCGCCATTTAAACGGTGAAAAACACGTTATCGCCGATATCTCAATATAAAAGCATCGCAGAGGTCTAAAGTTTTTGGTAAAACCTAGATTTGAATTTGTCAAAATTTGTAAAAATACAACAAAAAATCCTAGGTTTATATTTCAGGAGTCGCGCCATTGAAACGGTGAAAAACACGTTATCGCCGATATCTCACTGTAAAAGCATCGCAGAGGTCTAAAGTTTTTTGTAAAACCTAGATTTTAATTTGTCAAAACATGTAAAAATACAACTAAAAATCCTTTATATTTCAGGAGCTGTAAGACTAGAACCCTATGGCTGCGCCATTGAAACGGTGAAAAAGACGGTATCGCCGATATCTCCCTGAAATAGCATCGCAGATGTCTGAAGTTTTTTGTAAAACCAAGATTTGAATTTGTCAAAATTTGTAAAAAATACTACAAAAAATCCCAGGTTTATATTTCAGGAGCTGTAAGACTAGAACCTCATGGCCGCGCCATTGAAACGGTGAAAAACATGTTATCACCGATATCTCGCTGAAAAAGCATCGCAGAGGTCTGGAAGTTTTTTGTAAAACCCAGATTTGAATTTGTCAAAATTCGCAAAATACAACCAAAAATCCTAGATTTATATTTCAGGAGCTGTAAGACTAGAACCTCATGGCCGCACCATTGAAACGGTGAAAAATACGTTATCGCCGATATATCGATGAAAAAGCATCGCAGAGGTCTCACAGCTCCTAAAATGTTAACCTAGGATTTTTTTTCTATATTTTTACAAATTATTTACAAATTCAATATGTTATTTACCTGTGCAAGGTCTGTGCAACGATTACTTTTAGAGATCTCCGTGACCGCGCGATTCTCCGCTTTTCGATGGCGCGGCTACGTTCAAACCCTTCTAACTTTTTAATCATAGCTTTGACAAATTTGTGGTTTTGGGAATCAACTTTAACAATTTGTTACAAAATGTTGGCAGTTTTTTTTTTTAATGACGCCATCATGGCCGCGTGGTTGAAACGTACACATTTAGACCCCTTGGTTTAATTTACAAAAATCCTATCTTAGCGAGCACCTTCACGGCTACACCGTATATGTGTCTAAACACACTATGCCGAAGTTACGCGACCGAAGTTCCGCGGCTGATGTTACGTTCCGACGTGTTCGGCTGATATGACTCACCATAAGCGCCAGTGTCTTGAACGGTGTCATGGCGTCGTGTCGTGTTATCTAATCAGGCGGACAGACAGACGCAAAAGAAAGTGATGCTGTTAGGATACCGTTATTACTTTTTTTAAATACTTGCATAGAAAATAGAGCCATGTCGTTACATAAATAAGAAGCACTTTCGTATTTGCAAATAAAAATACTTTGAACTTCCAAGGATTTTTACGCTGATACGATTATGCTCTTTATTTACAAGGCAACACGAATCAATTTCCTATGCAAGTATTTTAGTATTTTGGTGGTTGATCCATTTATTTAATCCAAATGAACTGACCGTGAGTGCCCAGCTTAAGCTTTAGCACCGTGGGGCGGACACGCGGGGCGCGGGCATGCCTGCCTCCCGCTGCTCCCCGCCCCGGATCTTCTTCGGCAATCGAACCGAACTTCGGTCGCGTATAATGTGTGCTCTACAGAATACGTTGCCGCCGAATTGTCGCTGAATTTACGCCCGACCGAAGTTCGGCTGTACGCTAGAACGCAACGTAATTTCGGCATAGTGTGTCGTCAGTAATTGTGTTTATACACTAACAGCCTTATTTATAAAAATCTCGATAATCATTCATTAGCCACTGTTTAGCTAAGCAAACATTTAGCTCCTAATCAATGGTTAAATTTTCTTTATTTATAAACGCTAATAATTCTAAGTAATAATTAGCAAGTGATTAGTTGCGAAACGAAGTAGAGGTGAAATTATGCGTTCGGCACAGATTATAATCAAAATAGTCGAATAAAAAACAGAATTTTAAGAAAAAAGTTGTCAAAACTTAGAGCATTTAAATCGTGGTTTTGACACTTAGAGCATAGTTAAATGCTCTAAGTGTCAAAACCACGATTTTTGTATCTGTCGTGACTTTGACAAATTGACAGTCGAGTCAACAATTTCATCGGATTTGAATACAGGTGTCCCGTAATTAATGGATAATCTCTTAAGGGGTCATTGTACTCACCATTATGAACAACTTTTACTATGGGACCGAACCCAAAATCGCGAAAAAAAAATCAGCTGCTCCCTACATTTATGTTCGCCTAACTCGTCAAAATGTAGGGAGCAGCTGATTTTTTTTCGCGATTTTGGGTTCGGTCCCATAGTAAAAGTTGTTCATAATGGTGAGTACAATGACCCCTTAAGAGATTATCCATTAATTACGGGACACCCTGTATAATTAAAATAATTTATTAGCTAAGTTTATTTCATTGTGTTTGCGATCGTAGCAATGAAAATAAACGGCTCCAATAATTGGAGTAAACAGGAAAGGTACCTATTTATCTTTGAATTTATATCTACTTACTAATATAAACTGACCAAATCTAATATAATACATAATCGGCCTATAATGTTCCCACTGCTGGGAGACAGGCCTCCTCTCGGTGAGAGGGAGCGGGCAGTAATCCACCACGCGGGCTCAGTGCGGGTTGGGAATGTCACATATTGTCTTCGAATTTTTATTACTAGGACATGCCGGTTTCCTCACGATATTTTCTTATACCGATTTGAGAGCAGCAACACAAAGTAAAACGCCTGTCGAAGTTCGAACCTACAACCTACAACTCGTAAGTCGCGGCCGTTACTTTGCTTGTTAACACGAATAAAGGTATCTGCTCTTTTAATAGAAATGTAGGTAGATACTTGTGTCTGTTTTATATTACTTCCTATTGCTTTTGCATCAGGTTTTCAGTATCTTTTAATAACAATAATTATTATTTGTTTACAGCATAGACTTATAAAAAAAGAGAGAAGAGGGTTATTGTAAGTACTAGCTTTTGCCCGCGGCTTCGCCCGCGTGGATGATGGAAAGTATTCCATGGGAACGTAGTACGTTCGGACGGCCCTATGCTCTCTACATGTATACGTTCAGCGTACTTACATGTGGAGAACATAAAGCCGTCCGATATAACTGTGCAAACTCAAATCCTTACGATATATCGTTGCCGTGTATGGTGGCCTTAAAGCTTCCAGTCGGCATGATTTTTCACGACTCTTCAACAATCATCGTCATATTTCAGCCAATTTAGACAACAACTTAATGAATATACACTGAATCACTCTATCCATTGCTGAAAACGTGAAAACCGTATAAAAACACGTTCAATAGTTTTTGAGTTTATCTCATTCAAACAGACAGACAGACGCGGCGTGGGGGGGGACTTTGTTTAGATATTTACTATGCCAGTCACGTTCTAATAAAAAAAAAACTTTAGACCGAGTATCCACTTGTTCAAAAGTTATTTCTTGTAGGTAATAAATTAATATTTTCTAACGAAATCCGTGCATTTTTGTGTATTTTAAAATCAACCCCTATTTTTCTAATTTTATTTCCTACCAAAAGCATAAATTTCAATTTTCATACTTAGGTATCACTAATAATGCTGGGTTTCCCATACAAACTTTCATCCCCTATGTCACCCCCCGTAGGATTATTTTTGAGGCAAAAAGTAGCCTTCGCCAGGATGCCATGTCAGCCTTGCCAAATTTTTTCAAGATCCGTTCAGTGGTTTAGGCGTGAAAAGGTAACAGACAGACAGACAGATAAGAGTTACTTTCGAATTTATAATATTATAGTATAGATTCATAAAGACTAGTCTGTACTTACGTGCTTATATAGGTACCTACATAAGTAAATAAAACTATTGAATTTAAAAGTTCATTATTATTTATTAGGTAGAAGGTTATATTTTTCACTCAAAACATAATGTACCTACGCGTCTGTACCATAATTATAAGACTATTATACTGTAATTTTCAGAAGGTTAGTGTAGGTAATGTATTTATTTATTGGTCTATCTACAATTGTTACACTGTTCAGCCAACTAACACAAGCCATAATACAATCCAAGTGCACAATATCAATCGATAGACACCGCATGCAAAAACAATATTAAAATTAAAAAACAAAAAATATACTTAACTATAAAAAGTACAGAAATGACACAATTTTTTTTTTTTTCACAATTTCAACAGTAATAAATAAGTAACAGTAATAGTATAATCAATGAAATGGCAATCGTGCGTTACATTTTAAATAATGGTTATCTATTTTGGACTTGGCGCTTGAATTTTTGAAGTGAAGTGCAACAAATATCAATTCCTTCATCACAATTATTCAGAAGTCTGCAAAGTCTAGGGACTGGAGATTTAGACCCTGAAACAGTTTTGCGGAATGGGGGACGCAAAAGCTTGATAGGTTGACGCGGATATTTATAGGGTAGGTTGAAATTAAACTCACTTAGCAACTGGGGGCAGTCTATTTTACTGTGAAGAATTTTGAACAGAAAGATTAAATCATTATTATCTCTACGTTTTTCAAGTGAAGTCATGCCAAACTTTTCGAGACGTTTTCGTAGCTTGGAACTTTCTTAGCTATTCTCGCAGAGTAGGCAAGATGGTTTAAAAATCTTTTCTGAATGCGCTCTAACCTAAGACTATGTGATGCATAGTGAGGACGCCACACAACCGCGCAGTACTCCAATACGGTACGAACCAGGCAATTGAATAAATATATTTTTGTTTTGGGTTTGCGAAAATATTTTGCATTCCGCATGACAAAACCGAGTGTCTTAGAGGCTTTTTTGCGAAGATAGTGAATTCTATAGACTCATGGAATCCGTGCCGTCGAAAGGGACAGAAAAAAAGTACATCTTTTGTTTAGGGTTACCAAGTGATGTACATTTTACCCAATATTCTTCATAAAATAAGATTTTTTAAATGAGGTTTGTATTTCATGTTTCCATGATGAGAAATAAAAAATATGAGTAATGATGCCACTGCAATGTTTTATTCAAACTCAAACTTAAAGCATTTATTTCAAATAAACCAATTACAGGCACTTTTGAATTGTCAAGGGGTCGGTCAGTTAGACAGATGAAGCTAGTTGCCCATAAAAGCGTAGTAGGTCGCTATGGAGATGAATGGGCAAGAAACTCCACGGACACTCTTTTAAATCAAAATATTTTACAAAATATTGGCTATACCTATCGTTCATTTTGAAAATATACATGTGAAAACAATGTAGACAGACGTGCACGTTAAAAGCGTCCGTAATAAAAATATAAAAACTAAAAACAACTAAATTAAAAATTAAAAATAAGCCGTGGCAGCTAAGAAGCCAGTCCCAACTGACGGCACCCGTTCACGAACATGACGCATGGATCAGCACCAATTAGCTCAACCATTTTGATGATCCGACACTTACGCCTCCACCAGCGAGACATTAATTGAGTGACCTACTCTCAATCGCCAGGGCACATTCAAGACATTGAGAGACGTACCCAGCAAAAGGAAGTTTTATAGTAGCTTACATAGTGCTCACACCTCAATCCTGGAACTCCTAGTAGCAGCAATCCACATGTTTCTTACTTCGAGTTTATTTGGAAATCTGCAAGTTTAATAAGATTTTTTTCATTACCTTTAATTTTTACCAGTGATCTTGCTTTGTTTCAAGATTTTTAAGTGATTTATATATTTATAGTACCTATAGTAGTAGCTATATAGTATGCAATATGTTGGCCCGCAGGTTTGCACGTTGTACACCAAAAGTAAAAATAACTCGATATTGCCAATCTTTGTACATGTGCACTCTGTGGGTGCGATAGACGCAGACGGCATACGACGCCTTCAGAGTTCAGTATAACAATACTTTCAAGATGTTGTTGAGGCTTCCACGTTACTGCAGTGCATCAGGTATGTTTGCCGAAGTACATACTGATGGTTTCAATACCATATTGCGTAAAAAGAATGCTTCTATGATGCGCAGAGTACGTGGGAGCGTCAACGTCATTCAGGAGATCATCAGTGAACAGCCGTGCTGCACCATTATGACGGGCATAATGGTGAGTGCAGATGAATTAAAAACTTTTATTACGTTTGTTACTAACATAGCTTATAAGAATATGTCATGTAGTACTAATATCAATGGATCAAGGTCTGAAATAAAATATTTTTTTATAGCCATTGCTTTCAAAATTAATTTTACCCGTAAAAGGGTAAATTCCCCGTCAAAAAGTGGCAACACTGAATTTCGAGGTAAGAAAATAAAAATATTGCGCAAATCACGATTTTATGAGATTTAACACAATATACAAATTAGTTTGTAGTGTTTGTACATTACTGCGACTATTTGATTACAAATAGCAGAACACAAAGCCATCGAATACATAAAAAGATCGAATACTTACGAGTGAAAGGACAATCCGGAAATCTGGAAATCTTCATCAAACTATCACTTTTAGAGTTTATTGCACTGCACTTTACCATTTTGCACATTTGCACAGATGTAATAATACAGAATTGAGCACGAAAAGGTAATATTTTGTGTATAATCTCGATGTATTCAATATTAAACAATTGTATTTCAATCTGCAGCCGCCACATGTCCGTAAGGATTGAGTCGCCAAATTTCGTATCTTAATGAAATTTAATACTTATTTAGTAGTAAGTTTAAAAATTTTGTAGGTTCGATCCTCGATTTTGTAGGTATAATACTTCAAAAGATATATGAACTTATAGGTGGCACCTCAATCTAAATGTTTGGATTGAGTCGCCTCGTCAGAACTAAGAACATCATGGATGAATGTTTATCATAATTTGGTATGATTTAGTAGTATTTGAGAGTATTTAGTAGACAAAATCTGAGCTCGGTAGTGTTAAAATTAAAAAAGTTACAATACATTATGTGTGGCTCCTCAGACCATACACATACGACTGGTCATTTTACAAAGAAGCAGTAGTTCAATTAATGCGCAATTTCAACATCATTTAGTAGTAAGTATATTAGATTTGTAGGATAAGAGTCGGCAATCACAAAAGAAAGAAATGGGAGATATAGCATATTTAATGTGGCTCCTCAATTCAGATGCTTCGGTAAATAGATTTGCCTCTAATCTACATAATCATGTGACGAAATTTCGAACAAAAAACGCCAATATTTTGTATAAATTTCTACAAAATGTACGTATAAAAAAATACAAAAAAAAGTACATATTTACGAAGTTATTAGCTATTCTTTAATTTCTTATGAAATTTTTTTGTAGGGTGACCATGAATACGTGATTTAATAAGAAAATGTACGTTTCGTGGCTTATAGAAACAAAATCTATTTTGTCGCATGTTTTCAAAGTCAGCCTGTATAGTCGGATTTGCACAATTATTTTTTTGTTTCAAAGGTTATGCTCTCGAGGTGGTCCCAGTGTCACCAAGTCAGAATCTGATGAAGAGATCCCATGGAAATCGAGGGAATCCCTTAAATTTTCGTTTATTGGCAACGACACTACCAGCCGCACTACCAGTAGTGTCGTTTCCAATTAACGACACTACCAAGCCTATTTTTTTTGGATTATATTGTACAGTCAACATAGCAAACTTCATTATCATCATAGTTTCATCATGGAACTTGTGAAATTTTTTAAGGGTGTAAAACACTAGAGGTAAAAAAAAACACCTAAAACGATAATGAGGTCAAAATGGAAATCCAAGATGGCGGCTGCGAAATTTTTTGCAGCCGCCATCTTGGATTTCCATTTTTACCTCATTATCGTTTTAGGTGTCCCGACGCCGCGCGGCGCAGCGGGACGTGTCTACATTCGCCACGTGCTCCCGCCCCGCCCTGCGTCTTTTTAATTTTATTTTTGTATTCTTCTTCCTCTTCCTCTTCTGCAAGAAGTCCGATTATAACAAGATCCCAGTCTATCATTATAATTTCACTCGAGCACTCGACCAAACTGGATCAATTCTACACGAAGTCTGGACGGAAATAGTAGAGACTGTAGTAGACTAGTCGCGCGGCTTCGTGAGGCGCAGCACCGCTCTTGCACAACGCGCGTACCGGCGAAGCACCGCTGCGTCGCGATGCATCGCTATACGCTGCGAGGCATCACGAGGCGCAGCGCTGCATGGTGCAACGTATTCTAAATTCTCATAGTAAAATGTGTAAGTATATTTTCGTGTAGAAAATAAAGTTATATTTTGAGTCGCTCTTTTAAAATGTGCGCGCAGCGTCGCGTCGCGTCGCTTCTCGGTGTGAGCTGACCCTAACTCGCGCATTTGCTCTCGGAGACCACAGATGGGCATCGGGACTACTCAATTATTGTATTTCGTGGGTTGCGATTCGATTAGTGGACCTACCACTTCTTATTATGTGCTGTTTTTTAAAACTTATAGTATAGGGATAGTTCCTTTTTAGGGTTCCGTACCAAAATGGTAAAAAAGGAACCTTTATGGTGTGACTCAGTCTGTCTGTCTGTCACAGCTGAATATCTCAAGAACTACTAATGCTATCAACTTGAAATTTAAAATAGTTTTAGATGATGTTTACCCAACTATTTTGCAAATAAGAAAGAACTAGAAATATTTATACTTTTTTTGCAACATTGACTGAAAGGGGGTCTTAAAAATTCAAAGTGGGTTTACTATGGCATATGGGGTATCATATGAAAGAACGCTATTTGCACATTCTCAAACATTTTTTTTCTTTTTTATAGGCCGCACAGTTTTCGACTTTTGATGAAAAATGTAAAAAAAATACCGTTCGCCCCCTTATCTCCGAAGTTTGCGAAGCGAAAAATCTGCAAATATTCTATATGATAGAAGTGTATGTAAAGATTACAGGAAAAATAAAACGATGTCTCTAAATAGCACACTTTTTCAGAAATCGGAACGGAACCCTCGGTTCGCGAGTCCGACTCGCTCTTGACCGGTTTTGTAACATTGTTATTATACCTAATTTGCATAATTATCTTTGTTGGCACATCTTGATTTCAATTGTGATTTGTTTTAAAACACAAAAGCGCTTCGATACAAAATCGTAGATAAAAACGCTTATCATAACATCAGAGGTATCAATGGGCAGTTTGAATAGTTTTTTACAATTAGTATTAATGTGTTTATTTATTAGGTAAGTTAGTATTTAAGTGGCAATTATTTAGAACGTTTAGGATGAACACTTTATTATTTTTCTCCTTTACGAAGTGAATAATACAATTCTGTTAGAAATAAGTAGGGATTTTATTAAAAAAATAAATTTCAAAAACTAGTCATCCTGGTTTCATTTAACATCATCATCATCATCATTTCAGCCGAAAGACGTCCACTGCTCCCCCCAAAAGGGACCTCATTCTTAACTCGATCTCGCAGAAAAACACCGAGAATAACCCTCTTCTTTGGCTTTTGGGTGACCTGGAGCTTTCTTATGAGGCCCATTGTAAAACGCTACGTCTTAGTGCCATAAATCATAACTGGCAACACACACTGGTCAAAGACTTTTGTTTCGAGACGCTGCGATATTTTGGACGAGAAGATCTTCCGTAGCTTCCCTAACTTAACGAAGTTGGACTTACCTAGTTTGACCGTTTGTCCCAGGTACACACACAACATGGTCACCCTCAATAGCGAATTCTTAATGAATATCGAAAAGTATTTTTTTTTCAGATACCGAATATATACAATGTTGATTTGTACATAAGTATTTAGTAGACATTTATACTAAATGTTAGTGTCTCTGGTTATTGATTCCGTTGTGATCTCAGGTAGATACAATCGATTATTTATTTGCAGAACGTCAGGACTGAGGAGCCAAATAAAATGCGTTTATTTACTAAATTCACTCAGTTTTACTACTTTCTCTATATGCTACAAATTCGAACACACTTACTACTGAATGTTCTTTGGAGTGGAATATAAATTGACCAATTACTTTCATGGAAATTCACGTTTTTATGATTGATTGATTGATGGATTGAGGAGCCACATTAAAAGTATTGTATATTCTTCAATATCAACAATACAGGACTCAGATTTTTAGTAGGTACTATACACAATTACTACTAAATCATACCAAATAATGATAAACATTCATCCATGATGTACCTAGTTCTGACGTGGCGACTCAATCCAAATATTTAGATTGAGGTGCCACCTTTATGTTCATATATCTTTTGAAGTATTATACCTACAAAATCGAGGATCGAACCTACAAAATTTTTTAAACTTACTACTAAATAAGTATAAAATTTCATTAAGATACGAAATGTGGCGACTCAATCCTTACGGACATGTCAAACTTGTTGCGCACATCGATGGTCATAGCCGGCACGCGATAAAGGACAGAAATATTTTTACTCTGTCTCTTTTTTATGCTAGTGACGTTAATATGTTCTTCTTTTTCTTGTGTGAATGCAAAGGAAGATATCCAGCGGTCTATAGAATTCTCTGTCTACGCTTTTTTGACAATATTGTCCATGTGGGGAATAAATGTCAGCTTGCGGTCAAGATGGACCCCCAAGTCTCTGATTACGTCCACTTTACTTAGGTACGTGCCGTTCATACTATAACTGACATCGACAAAATTAGACTTTCGAGTTTAAACGTTATTTGAGAACATTTTTTAATATTTAGATGCATATTATTATCATTACACCATTTCAAAAGTCTATTCACGTCCTCTTGAAGTAATGCTGAATCGGCTTGAGAATCTATTACACGAACCATCTTCAAATCATCAGCGAATAAGAATGGCGTGGAGTTAATGAAGCAATTAGGAAGATCGTTAACAAAGATAATAAATATTACAGGACCTAGGTGAGAACCCTGCGGAACCCCAGAGGTTATAATCCAGGAATCAGATTTATAACCATTGACAACCACATAAAAAGATCTGTCTATCAGATAGGAGTGAAGCCAGTTAAGAAGAGGACCAGCAAAGCCATACGCAGCAAGCTTCTGAATAAGCACTCCGTGGGAAACTTTGTCGAAGGCCTTGCTAAAGTCGGTGTATATGGCGTCGACTTGCTGATTAGAGTCAAGCGAAGCTGCAATATTTTCGACAAAAGTGACTAAATTACTACAGGTGGATCTAGCAGCAGTAAAGCCGTGCTGGTGGTCAGAGAGATACTTTTTAAAATATTGTTGAATGTCCGGGCATACTAATGCTTCAAAAACCTTTGCAAGTGTCGGGAGGATAGAGATAGGTCGATAGTTGCCAACCAAATCCTCAGCGCCCGTTTTATGAATAGGAACCACCTTGGCCAACTTCCATTTTTTAGGGAAGATTCCAACACTGAGCGATTTGTTAAAAAATATGTACAGAGGGATTGCCATTTGATCAGCGCACTTTGCTATAAAATTAGGGGGAATTTCGTCGCTGCCAGAACCCTTAGAAATGTCTAATTTTTTAAGATAATTGACTATCTTGTCCTTTGGAATATGAATCATTGAAAAGCTGTCAGAGTTGTTTACTAAGTTTTCAAAAAATGGAGAAGTTTGAACTATATTACGCGGATGGTCAAGTGGACTATACACTGAAGAAAAGTAGGTTCCGAACATGTTGCACATGTCATTACCATTAAAGGTTCTGCTAACGCCATTTGACATTGAAGCCGGATACGAATTAGCAACACCTCGTTTTGACTTGATGTAGGACCAGAAAAACTTGGGATTCGTTGTTATTTTTTGTTCTATGTTACTTATATAGGAGTTGTAACATTCTCTCGCCAATTTGTCACAGTGCTTACTACACCAACGAAGAGATATCTTATCCATAGGGTTCTTATATGTATTATATCTCCTTCTAAGGTTATTTTTTTCACGCAGCAATCTCTCTAATTTTTTTGAATTCCATGGTGGACGCGAATTTCTACTCACTATGGTTGATGGGACATACCGTATTATGATCTGATCAATTACTGTATAAAAACGTTCTAACATTATATTCGGATCATCGCTGTCTGAGAGTAATGCACACCAATCGATCTGGTCTAGTTCTGATTTAATAGCAGGGTAGTTTGCTTTTTTGAAGTTTAATCTAATGTTTGGTTGCGGTTTTAAGCAATTATGTAATTTAGAGTTTAGGGAAATTTCAAGAGGGGGGTGATATGGATCAATCTTTGTTAGACTATTGGGGGCTTCCGTCACCTTACATTGCGGGAGGTCTACAAGAACCAAGTCCAGGATTCTATTTTTAATATTACACACATCGTTACTTTGTTTGAGATTATTTGAGTGGATAAAGTCTAGAAGTGTCTGATTCAGTTTTGAGTTAGTCCGAGAGAAATTGGAGCAAGTGCGAGCATCATCACTACTGGCTATTTGAATCCAATCTATATTGCTCATATTGAAGTCACCGGTAAGAACAGTACAACAATCATTTCTTTCAGCTACAGCATTATAATTATCCAAAAAGTGCTCCAAAATGGAATGTTGCACAGGAGGAGACAAGTAAAGAGCACAAATAGCTATTTTGAGACTTGGTGAAACACTCACAGTAACCCACAAATCCTCGCACTCACTCTCCCAAGAACATTGCCTGATAGCAGCATACCTCCTGGATACAGCAACTAAAACTCCTCCTCCGCCTTTTTTAGTATGGAAACCTGAAGTTTCTCTATCACGCCTAAAAACTATGTAGGGTCATGTGTTCAACAATGAAACACTAAAAATTCAAAGTCTCATACACCTTTTGTTTTTACAGATAGAAGTCTAATTTTTTGCAGGCAAATAGGTAATTTTATTGGGTATCGGATAGCATTTATAGTTTTTTAAATTTATGTGAAATTAATCAGCAAAAAATTAAAAACTAAAAAATGAGAAATGTTTCACTGTGTCCACAGTGGTGTACACAATGAAACTCCACTAATTCAACAATGAAACATAATAATTATTAATAGTGTCTGTTTCATATTTTGTGTAATATTTAGGAAGTAGGTATATGACAAAAATGCTGAGTTCATTCAAAAAGATTTTATTCTAAATCTTAATAAGCATAGTATAAATGTAGGACATTGCACTCTTGTGCAGCTTCTCTCCTCAAGATCTTTCCTTGTCAGTGCATTTGAATAGCTCAAAGCATATTTTCCGTACGCGCCATCCTAAAAAAAAACTTCTTGTCACAAAAGTTATCAATTTCTATGGAAAATACATGAATCATGAAATATAGTAGGTACACAACGAAAGTGTTTCATTGTGTAACTGTTTCACTGTTGACTAGCTAAGGTTTATTTTAATAACTTCAAAGAAAAATCCACTAAATTGTAACATTTTAACTTATGATATATTCCACGTTAATATACGAAATATGTTTAATGCTAGGTAATCATGAAAAATATGAAATTTTCTACCATTATTTAATGAAAAATCTATAAAGATTGCTGAAAATAGTTGCATTTTAGTCGAAAAAATTTAAAATGCTCCGCAGACAGTCTTCCCCTACTCGGCGCCGCTGCAAACGGGGGTAGGGCGGGGGGTTCTCGAGAGTGTCCTTAAAGCGATATAATGCACGATCTGGCAATGCAGCATTTTAGAAATATCACTAAGTTTTACTGTGTACCACTGTTTCATTGTTGGACATCTGACCCTACCTGTTATCAAAAAGTTCGCTGCTAAGAATACAATCATTTAGCCAGGTTTCTGTTAACACTATTGCGTCATAATTGGAACATACTAGATTACAATAGAATTCATGAGTTTTAGAACGTAATCCACGCGTATTTTGGTAGTAAATGTTAAAGGTGGCGAATTGTAATTGATATACCTTAATACTAGCTCGATTGAAAACAATACATTACACAATTGAGCGAAGCGAATCCAAGTCTTTCATTATCTTAGTATCGGAATCATCTGACTTTTTAACATAAATACTCCTCTGACCCAAACATAACGATATCCTTTTTCTTTGGCTTTAAGACGCGTAGCAGTATGTAGTGCTTTGTTAGACGGGCTCAGATGTTCAGTCACAAAGATTGCAGATTTTGCACCTTCCAACTCGAGATGGGAAGTGTTCAACTTTTCGCTGACTGGCTTTGATTTGTTAAAGTTAATGGAAGCAGCTAGGAATGTGTCGCGTAATCTGGGAGTGGCAAATTGTACCACAATTGATTTAGGGCGATCAGTGCTGTTGTTGAGCTTCATTACGCGGGTACAATTACTGATATTGTCTTCCCTAATGTCGCAACCAATGGTTTTTCCCAACTGTGCAACGATATTGATAAGATTTTCAGTTTTCTTCTGGGGGACACACTGAATCTCAATGTTACTTGCACGAGCGTGTTGTTCTAAGGTGTTAAGACGACTTGACATGTCTTTTATTGTGGATGACAGTTTGTCATTCTTATCTTGTAAGTCCTTTATCTTATCTTCACCCTGCATCTTTTCCTTCAACATATCGTCATACTGATTGCTGAGAAATTCTACTGAACCCTTAAGACCAGCCACTTCTTCACGCATCTCGTTTAACTCTTTGTTCAGCAGTTTGCTCATAGTTGACGTTATGTTCTCCAACAGAGATTTAAAGGTCCGCTTTTCTGTAACCATCTAAACTTGGCCGGGTTACCGTGGTCACACACATCATAGTGACTATTTTTCGATTATCTCGTTAATTATTGAGTGGATTACGTTGCAAATGTACTAGACCGAGAGGTCACAGGATTTTTCATAACGATCATGGATACGGTTAGATTTACTTCGATGGGTTGTAGAGTAGTCCCCTAATGCGAATGACGTCGGTCTGCCTGCCCGGAGTGGTTGCAACTTCGAATTATAGCGCTTACAAGAGGCGTCATTGTTGCGAAAAAAAAACGATCAGAGAAATGGTCAGTTTTGGTACACATTGAAAGTATGGCGTCTCCGCAGATGAAACAGGTTGGTCTGCCGGCTCTGAGTGGTTGCATTTCAGAGCTATGATGCGCGCAACATTGTTGCAAAAAAAAAAACGATAAGAGAAATGGACAGTTTTAGGACCCATTCGAAGTATGGTGTCTCCACAGGTGAAACGAGTTGGTCTGCCGGCTCTCAGTGGTTGTATTTCAGAGCAATCGTTGTATATGCAAGACGCTTATTTGTGGAGAAAGCCTAAAAAATACATCGAAAAAGGGGACAATAGGCGAATTTTTCAAGTGCACGCCGGCCGGTGTCATACCCCCACCCTACACCTGCGCCGAGAACCACCCGCTGCGCGACCGTCCCCCCTGTAAAGGAATATGGAAAAAGCTAGAGGTGTCAAGAGGTGTCAATAAGAGAAATGGTCAGTTTTAGTTCCTATTCGAAGTATGGTGTCTCCACAGGTGAAACGAGTTGGTCTGCCGGCTCTTAGTCGTTGTATTTCAGAGCATTTTTATACGCAAAGCACTTAGTTATAGCAAAATTCAACTTAACGGTAATCAATAAAATAAAGAATGAAATCGAACAAATCCAATTTTTAACAATTCAACTTATTACTTTGGGTAAATCACAGATTAATAATTTTGTAGAATATAGCTAATGAAACAACTAAAAAATATAGAATGTTAGAAATAAGTAAATATTTAACTCTTAGTCTTAAGTCTTAGCTATAATCTACAAAATTATTAATCTGTGATTTACCCACAGTAATAAGTTGAATTATGGGTGGGGGTACGACACCAGCCGGCGTGCACTTGAAAAATTCGCCTATTGTCCCCTTTTTCGATGTATTTTTTAGGCTTTCTCCACAAATAAGCGTCTTGCATACACAACGATTGCTCTGAAATACAACCACTGAGAGCCGGCAGACCAACTCGTTTCACCTGTGGAGACACCATACTTCGAATGGGTACTAAAACAGACCATTTCTCTTATCGTTTTTTTTTTCCAACAATGTTGCGCGCATCATAGCTCTGAAATGCAACCACTCACAGCCGGCAGACCAACTTGTTTCATCTGCGGAGACGCCATACTTTCAATGTGTACCAAAACTGACCATTTCTCTGATCGTTTTTTTTTTCGCAACAATGACGCCTCTTGTAAGCGCTATAACTCGAAGTTGCAACCGCTCAGAGCAGGCAGACCGACGTCATTTGCATTAGGGGACTACTCTACAACCCATCGAAGTAAATCTAACCGTATCCATGATCGTTATGAAAAATCCTGTGACCTCTTAGTCTATACAGGCATAAAATTGAATAAAAGCACTAATTATTGATATAACTTTCACTTCATAAATCCTAAAGAATCTCGGTTAAACGGTGGTTTAAAAAACCGCTGCGCATCATGTCCCGAAGTAAATTTAAATTTCATCATAATTTATTAATTGCTTACGGGATAATAAATTAAACTTCAGGTAGGTACATTTAAAGGCAGTTATAAGCTATAACATAACGTTGCAAGTAAGTCTTTAGAGCTTCTATTCGAAGTGCTAGGATCGATTAAAGCATATTTCTATTTACCTAAATAACTCCTTAACGGTGCAATTTTTTTGTTTTATTAATGAGGCACAAATTCAAGCTAACTCATAAGAAGTCGTATGCAAAATACTATAAAAGGGGGCTTATCCGTTTCAGAGATCCAGCAAACATGTAAACGTTACCGCAGCAGGATCTTGAATATCTTCGCAACCATAACAGATACAAATACAAATTAAGTTGGTAGGTACATTTACCTCGTCTGAGGCACTAAATATTTGGCTACAATTTATTTCAATATACCCATTAATAAACAAAACTTCTGGCTACGGTAACGTTACGCCAGCCAGAACTGTTTTTGTCAAATAACTAAAAAACTATTAGAGGTACAAATTTAAAAATCGATGGTACAATTTTATTACAGAAGCCGAGGCACTAATTATCTATAAAATTCAAATGACGATTTTCGACATTTTCTGGCTGCGGTAACGCACACGATTTATGACCAAGTCTGCAGCGAGATTTTAACATACTATAGCACCTTGCACCAATACTATTCAACCTCGCAAAGATGGCGAGGGAGGAGACTATGCTACGTGAAAAAGCACCCATAACTTTGGATAAAGATAATTGGAAATCAAATATAATGAACTTATAACAAAAATGTATCAAAATAAATTGTTTGTTGTTATTTGTGTGTGACCACAACGTGGCATTTCTATAGTTCTGGGCCTTAAAACTGGCGTCATAAGATTGGGGCCCTTGGGCTAATACATCGGATAGCTTCCTCACGAGCTCATTCTTTTCAAACCTCTTGAGCACCTACAGAGCCTCCTCCGTTCCCTTTAAATCCTTTCATCATGTGTACTTTGAATGAAGACTACTTTGAATCAT
Organism: Cosmia trapezina; assembly: GCA_905163495.3. Taxonomy (NCBI): domain Eukaryota; kingdom Metazoa; phylum Arthropoda; class Insecta; order Lepidoptera; family Noctuidae; genus Cosmia; species Cosmia trapezina. The sequence goes on from LR991030.1 coordinate 13,871,633, forward strand.
CCTTGTAGCGGAATTAAATGCGCTTTGTAGGTCTTCGTCCAACATCCCGCCGGCGAGTGTTTCAAAATGATTAAATTCCGCCGTTCTGAAATCTTCAAATGATTGTCCAAATCCATATTTTCTCATAACTCGATATTAGGAACAAAATTTACCTCGAAGCACTCAATAATACCATTGAATCGATCAGCTGATTCAAATAAAATTCGCCATCTTGCCTCTTAGCAAGCTTTAACAGGGTACTGGTGGTGTTTAATTTTGATAGCTAATATTCAATTGCTTAGCGACCTCTTAGCGCTAAATAGTTTATGAATAAGAATTTTGCTAATCAGTTGTTTACGAATTGATCAAAATTTAACCATCGTTTATAAATAAAGCTGTGTCTAAACATACTATGCCGAAGTTACGCGACCGAAGTTCGGCATGATTACGCCTGCAATTTGAATTACTGACGACACACTATGCCGAAATTACGTTGCGTTCTAGCGTACAGCCGAACTTCGGTCGGGCGTAAGTTCAGCGGCAATTCGGTGGCAACGTATTCTGTAGAGCACACATTATACGCGACCGAAGTTCGGTTCGATTGCCGAAGAAGATCCGGGGCGGGGGACGGGGGGTGGTGGGTGTTCAAGACACTGAAGTTCCGCAACTGAATTTCCGCCGCGTAAGTTCGGCACTTATGGTGTGTCATCAGCCGAACACGTCGGAACGTAACATCAGCCGCGGAACTTCGGTCGCGTAACTTCGGCATAGTGTGTTTAGACACTATGACCTTACTTGCCAAATGTCGATGTTTGGACATGTCGCCACATGAGTAGATTGCACTTACACCCGTGCTAAAAGCAGGGGCGCTGTGAACAGGGTGTCATGGGTAAAAAGTAAGTGCAGTATGTAGTATTAATAAAATTTTATTTTAAACAAAATAATATAGTCGCAGCCTGCCAGTGCTCGGTCGGTGTCGAGGCGCGCGCGAGGCTCACGCGGCCCCCCGCAGCAACTCAAGGCACTACGACGCGGACCGGCGGGCAGCCCGCGGCCTCTCCGCACCCTACTTCCCTCTACAAAAGCATGTCGACGAAAACAGAGCATGAGGTGAACCGGCTCGGGGGACTACGTGTGCCTCACATCTTGTCCTGATATACACAAAATATGACATTATACAAACGCCCTTAAATGTAAATCTGATTATATTAAAAAAGCTGACAATTTATAAATTCATAATATACATTATCATAACGATTCGGAGTTAGGGCCGACGTTTAAAGAAAAAATATTCGTAAAGCGAACCCCTTTATACATCTTTCCATAAGTACTCTCATTATGTTTCTACATATTAATACTTTATTTATGAGTAAAATTGTGGGCGTTTCCAAATATTGATCAAGTCTGTATATCGTTCTTTATGAGACGTCCGATACAAATTGTTCTAAAATATATAATGTTGTCTATTTAGTTTGCATTTGCAAGAAATTAGCCGCATTTATGTCCGAGACATCCTCACGGTAGTTTTCGTTCCAATAAAGCATTGCTGTATCACTCTGACGAAAATAGATCATAATTAAATACAAATATTGTAGATTGTAATAAGTTACATACGAGCCAATCTAATGTTATACACAAATAAAATGGTCAGATGAAACGAGAAAGGTATAAACAATGTACTGCAATCATAGAAAACTATTTTTAAATAAAACATAATTTGGTTTTATAATAGGAAACGGTACCTACTATTAACCATTATATCCATTTGTGAAAATATTATTAACAATAGTGTAATATGTGTTAAGAGTGATCACCACATCGAAAACAAACTTAGCGTAGTCGAGAATGCTGTATGATTCATCAATCGAGTAGGTATTTAAAGGTAAAGAAACAAACAATTATGTTGACTACTATTTTTAACCGACTTCAAAAAGGAGGAGGTTCTCAATTCGTCGGAACCTTTTAATTTTTTTGTAACACAGGTGATCATTATAACAATTTACATGAGAGCCTTTTCCATCGAAACCACATGTGGTCTTTATTATAATAGAAGTGTTACAATAAAACAATTGCAGCTTTTCCATAGACAAAATTATATAGCATTTCCAAATTACTAACAAACGTTGTTCAAGCGTCTCAATACTAAAATTCTACGCGATGCTCGACGGGAATGGACGAATGATAGTAGGTTTTACAGTTAAAACCGAGGCAGGACGTTATATAAATTCTTAAAATTGCACAGAACGCATAGTCGCAATAAATGTACTACATTCTTAAAATATGGCCTTGAAAGAAACAGATGCTAGTGTAATAACTAAAAAAAGTAATGCAACTTGTACAAAATAAGTTACGAGCTTAAACATTAAAGCAAAATTCACTTGAATGATAAGAAATATTAAAAACACGTAAGAGCATCGTGAGGAATTCAGTATAAATGTGTCGCTGTGATTGTAAGTATTCATAAATAAAGCCTAGCTGTTCTATGATATTGAGAAAATGGGAAATGATTCTTTTAGTGATCATGATGAAGCAATACACTCGAGCTCTCACAGGATACAGATCCCAAAATTCAGGATTACATATTTCATGCATACTCTGTTGATATAGGTTTTGGAAAGGCCTATCCTAGCTAAATTACAAATTGTAGTGCCAAATTACTCGATCACCTTCAGGACTTTACCAATCGCAATCGTTTTATCTGAAACGAAAATAAAGAAATTCATTAGTAAGATTAGTGTGATTACAAAGTAAAAAATTGTATTGATGTCGACCGACTGTTTCAAAACTTTGATATTATGTAATCTTAAAAACAAACGCGACATCATTTTCGCACCGTATCTAACATGCGCTCGCTAACGCGCCTTCCAGGGTTCTACGTCCGAGCTGAGCACAGGGCAGGGCAGGACGTCTCACATTGCACGCTGCTCTGAACTGCAACTCTGAGCACAGGGCAGGGCAGGACGTCTCACATTGCACGCTGCTCTGAACTGCAACTCTGAGCACAGGGCAGGGCAGGACGTCTCACATTGCACGCTGCTCTGAACTGCAACTCTGAGCACAGGGCAGGGCAGGACGTCTCACATTGCACGCTGCTCTGAACTGCAACTCTGAACGGCACGCGTAGCTGCACCACGTGCCCCTTGTCCTACGATTTACTATTGCCGCTCGCTACCTCCGGCCCTAAGTTTAGTCCGGCCACCTGCTGAGCCTGTGCTGACAGGTCCCCTACGTCTGCCACCTTCAGCTAAGGACAGTACCCTTCTTACCTATCCAGGAGTGCTCAAGTCAAAGTGTCACCTTACCTACGACCTAGCCGTGTTACTTATGAAGCAAACTTGCTTAGTTTTCTTTCACTATCTCTATCCTAATATTTATTTATTTTATTGATATTTCACTTGGAATGTGTTATACACGTAAATTTTCCGGAGTAATGATTCTCTCTAAATGATGGTGAAAACTGCATCAAAATCCATTGTGTTGTTAAGAAGAACTAAGCAGTCACACAGTCAGACGAAAAGTGATTTTGTTTTATGACCCTCTACTTTTCATGAAGTCTCGAAATATCAAATACAAATATTCTTTATTGTGGTACATAGGTAAGCAATAAGTTGTTACATGTTTCCGAAATTGTACACAGCTATGACTCGCCATAATGGCATACAATAATTTTAAAGTAGGTAACATTTTAACAGCACAATCAATTCGTATAGCTCAAAAACATGTATAGCTACATAAGTTATTCTGAAAAATATCATAACCGGTGAAAACTTACTTAATTAGGATTCCGTCAAGTACCTCAAAAGGAAAAACGGAACCCTTATAGGATCACTTGTGTGTCTGTCTGTCCGTCTGTCACAGCCAATTTGCTCCGAATCTAATGAACCGATTAAGTTGAAATTTGGTACACATATGTATTTTGGTAACCCAAACACGGACGTGTAACGTAAATAAATGAATTTTGAATATGGAGGTCGCTTTTGGGGGGAAAATAAGTACAATTAAAAAAAAAGTTTTGCAAACTGTACCGTGTGATATATCAAATAAAAGGTCTTACTGTGACGGTTTCAAATATATATATTTTTTTAAATTTTAAAATTAATTGTTTTGAAGTTATTTAAGAAAATAGACGAAAATTGACCCCCCCCCACCAATCTCCGAAACTACTGATCCTAAAATTTTGAAAAAAATACAGAAAATAGTTACTATAAGAAGTTTGTGGTCTTAAAATAACATGGTAAATCTTGAGTACTAACTTACATTCACTGTTGGAATGTATAGAACATGTTTTTCAACTATAATGTTAAGTTTGTTTTTGGGATAATGTCATACCAACTACGAAACCCTTCATTGTGCGTAGTCCGACACGCACTTGTCCAGTTTTTTTTTCATAGGAATGCAACAAGCCTACTAAGTCTAGTGTCGAGCAAATACAATGGCTACGGCAGTATCGGAAACCGTAGTACGAAAACATACGGCGCGGACTCGAACTGCGCCTACAATTTTTTTTATTTATTTATTCAGGTTAGCCAACAATTAAAAGACAAATAATAGAGAAAGAATAAATATAGAATAAAATTATTAATGCATTAATGAAATAGGTAAGTTGATAACCTACATTCCACAAGGCGGTGGTTGCCACCACCATCGTCGTTTAACATCAAATCAATTTATTGGATTTATACTGTATCCAACAAAAACGAAATAACTGAACGATATTTTGTAAATAAATGATGCAGTACTTACTCTCGTCTCTTAATGTGAATCTGCCCATTTGAGCAAATTTTTTGAATGGTTCTAAACATATAATTCCCGCGCATTCTATCCTCATGATAGCCACTTGATCTTGTTTCACAAAGCGCGGCCGCGTCTTTGACTTGTCTCCAGTCTTTTTGTCCACCAAGCAAATAAGGGCCTGCAAATAGAAAATGATTATGTTTTATACTGCACTAGCTGACCCGCCAGACTTTGTCCTGATAAAATTTCAATTTCTTTTCTTTTAAACTTGGTACGAATTTATAATCTAACAAAATTATGAACTTTGTAATTTTTTATTTTTGTAAACTACCCTAACCCTACACTAATTGGGGGTGTTAGTTTGTAGGTATGGAAGAATTTTAACGCGCGGTCCGATTAACTCGAAACTTAGTATTAATACTTAAGACCAAAAATACAGAATACTTGTATCAGTTTTTCGAAAATCTACCCCTAACGGGGTGACAAGGGGTGGTAAGCTTTGCAGGAAAGGATTTTACTGCGTGGCTTGATTAACTCAAAAATTGGTATGAATTAATTTTGAGTCATCACAATATAAATATGGACAGTATGAAAACTAGGACTATTTGTTGACATAATTACCTACGCTACATTGGAGCATTAGGGTTGTCACCTACGGTTGTCACTGTTAATGTTTATAAAATTGAAAAGTGTTTTATTGTAAGTTTTTTAACGCGGCTTGCGGTAGGAGTTGACTAGTAAAAATCGACACATGACTTTTTTCTTTTGTCAAAACGTAAATCCGAGAAAAATTTAAAACTTTCGCAGTCCCCGCGAGTTTTAAAATTTTTCGTCATTAGAGTCGTTTTCATAGTTTTGCCGAGAGTGAAGTCGGAATGAAAATCCAAGATGGCGGCTGCGAAAGTTTTCAAATTTTTTGTCATGGGTGTCGTTTTACAGGTGTCGAGGTCGTTTAAGCCGATAGTGACGTCAAAATGTAAATCCGAAATGGCCACTGCGAAAATTTTCAAATTTTTCATCGTCATGGGTGTCGTTTTGTATGTTTTTCGAGGATGATAAAGCCGATAGTGACGTTAATATGTAAATCCAAGTTGGTGGCTGCAAAAATTTCAAAATTGTTCGTCATGGGTGTCGTTTTCATGGTTTTCGAGGGCGTACAGCCGATGGTGAAGTCAAAATGCGTGGCATCAAACCGTGGCAAAAACCATCAACATGTATCTTGAATTTACATTTTAACGTCACAGTCGGCTTTAACACCCTCGAAAGCCGTGAAAACGACACCTATGAGGAATGAAAATTTTTGCAGCCACCAGCTTGGATTTACATTTAATTATCTTTGCATATTTTTGTTAATCCTGATATTTACCATTCCTCTACGTTTAAGCAGAGCTCAGTTGATAATAAAAACATAAATTTTATACCTACTTAACGTGGGTTACCACTACCAATGGTACCACTACCATTGATATGAAATGAGGGATCCAAAATAACTCTAAAACTAACTACGGTATTTTTTTAATCTAAATGCAATTTTGCCAAGCTAAACAATTCCAAATGGATTGTTCCACTTTGCCCCGCCAATCTGTCCCAACAGTGGGACAGAGCGGAATGTTCACAATTTTGGTGTCCACTGTGTTCCACTAATTGATTTTGGTGGGGCAAATTACACTCGCATGAATTCTGAGTTCACTTTTCCCCACTATGGCTGCCACTTGTATTAGATTTAATAATTATGGCGAAAATAAAAACAGTTTTACCGAACCAGACCGTAATTCCGTCATCAACCGGCGGCGCCTTGTTGTTTCTAAGTTACTTTAGTCATGCTAATCTCGTACGAAGTTACTATTCGATTTTTTATAAGTAACACTGTTTTTATTTTCGCCAAAAGTGAACTCGGAGTTTATGCGAGTGTAATAAAATTAGCCCCATCAAAATCAACTAATGGGACTCAGTGGACGACAAAATTGTTAATATTCCACTCTCTCCCACTGGTGGGACAGAAAGGTGGGGCAAAGTGGAAAAATCCTTCCAAAACTCTATGTTTAATAATGATATGGAGTAATTTACCTTCACTGTGATTTCTTCTGCTGCGCAATGTATATGCATCACTGCCGAGTATCCCGCACAAATAATTGATTTATGTTCGAGGATCACAACTTGAGCGTCAAACACCTGTAAATTGACATATTTCTTCGTAAGTACAGTGCTAAATTAATTTTCCGTAGTATTAAGCTGAATTAAATATTTATAAGGATATTGCCAAGCATTTGGCAAAACAAAGCTCAACACTATCTATAAGTATAATAGCCAGTGTTTGTTGTACTGGTAGTGTCAAAAGGTGCACCACATCTCCATAAAACTATAGTCTGTTTTGTACAGAAATTTGGGTGGTAGTAGCTGCGATCTGCATAAAGTTCAGGAAATATTATGAATTTTAAGCGTGCACCTTTTGTATTGATGCAATCAGATTTTCACGACATTTACCGTAGTGTACATATACAAATTTAAGTAGTGGGGCGCGTCATTTCAGAGTGGACAAGCTATATTAAAGAACTGCTTTATTCAACACAAAAATACATTACTTTAGCATTCAAATAGTTAGTGGTATCTATAAATCTGCTGTTTAAATTAAAGCATACCTTTCCAGTGGTGATAGGTTCAGCAGTGTCACAAAGTACGAAGCCAGGAGACACATCTTCTTCCTCAATTCCTTTGAGCTTGACTTTCACATTTTCACCAGGACCAATTGACGTAACTTCAATGTCGTCAGACCATAACTGGTCTACAGTAACTTGTACCTGCATTCAGAACATACATGTTGCTGTATAAATCCTTCTTGAATCTTAAAATGACAAAAATCTATTATCCATATTATGAAATAACGAAAAAATAATCAGCTGATTCATACATTTTGGTTGAGTAGGTTTTGAACTTTTGTATGAAACAGCAGATTTTTAGAAGCTTTTATTTAACTTCACTTATTTTTTCGTGATTTCAGAATTGTTCCCATAGTGAACGTTGTTCATATTCACGTGTAGAACCACCCTGTGAACATTAGGGTAGTGATAAAAAAAACCCTGTATAAATAAATTAATTCCGTACATTGCTGTATTTTGTATATTTATTTGTAGGAAAAATATCAAGATATTATTATTGATTATATAAGAACAATAGAAAAAAAAACTCAAAGGCGTAAGGTTGATAATGGAAAAAGACGAAACAAGATGTAATTTGAAGGAAGTCTCTTACCCTATTAGGCATAAGGAATAGGGCAGCACCCTTACGAGTAACTCCTGCTTCCACCTTCCCCATGAGAACAGTGCCCATGTCTTTGTATTTGTCGACGACCGGCATAATGAAGGGTCCGTCCATCTTGCGGTTCAGAGAAGGAAGTTCGTCAATCAGTTGTATGAAAGATGGTCCACGATACCACGGACAGATTTCTTCGGTTACCTGATAGAAAATACATCTGATATTAGTTTATAACTGAAGAAAAACCAGACCAATCGTAATCCTCTACAGTCACTTTAGCAGTAGATAGATTTAAGTTACAATGTGCTTACTCTCTGAAGTAACCCTTGTCCTGTTTGGCCAGAAACAGGAAGGAACGACAAATCCTTTGCTGGGTTGAAGCCCAACTTTTTGAGGTAAGGCATAATCTTGTCTCGACATTCATTGTATCTGGAATTTGAAACATAAGAAACTTTTGAAAGGTTTTATGACTTTATATATGATTACAACAACATTTATTGTTTTATATGAAAAATTTATAAATGGGACTGCTCTTGGCATTGATTTTGCCTAGTGGAAAGCTAAATTTAATGTAATAGTAATAACTATAGGATGTAGAATAATCTTAAAGTACCTTTTTTCATCCCAGTTAACTGTTGGGTCATCCATCTTGTTAACAAGTGCAACTAGATGTTTGACACCTGCAGTTTTAGCCAACATCGCATGCTCTCGAGTTTGGCCGCCTCTGTCGAAGCCAGTTTCAAATTCTCCTTTACGCGCAGATATTACCTGAAGGAACATATTTTAAGATTATAGGTCACTTTTGCCTAGGTCAGAATCTCAGAGTCGAACGAAACTATTGAGACAGGTTGAACATAAGAATTGTGTAGAATTAATATAATTAAAAAATAAATATTTTAAACATACCAGGACGGCGAGATCAGCCTGAGCTGCGCCTCCGATCATGTTCGGCACGAAACTCTTATGGCCAGGAGCATCAAGGATTGTAAAATGCTTCTTGTCAGTCTCAAAGTATGCTCTACCCACTTCAACAGTTTTACCCTTGTCACGTTCTGAATTAGAAAACAAATACATTTTTTATTAATTTTTATAAATATGGGATTATTTACCAATTGATATTATGTATTTATAACTTTGTAGCATACCTTCTTGATTAGTATCGAGTGCCCACGATAAGTACCAGGACTCCCTAGATTTCTCTCGTGCCTCTCTTTCATACTTTTCCAGTGTTCGTTTGTCCACCATTCCCGTTAGTGACATAATTTGACCACCAATTGTGGACTTTCCAGCATCTGTTAATAAAATATGTAACTATTTGCATGAACCTTATTATAATTATGAAGGTTTTTTATGCAGTGGAACATTACTTCACTTACCTACATGTCCTATGAATACAACGTTTACATGTTCTTTTTTGCTACAAGTGTCCTCCACCCGTGGCGGCTTTTTCTTGGGGATTTTCTTTGTTGCTTCGCCATCCTCCTAAAAACAACAATAAAATTACATTTAAATAATTTAACTCTAATAGCAAGTGATCCTAAAGTATAGAAGCTAAATTAATTGAATATCATATTTATTAAATGAAGTCTCGCAATAACTCACACACGGAATGTTTACCTTTATCGTCATTATATTAAAATAAAGTGTTTATGCAGTGATCACCTTCGTCATTCGCTGACTTACGTGAATCTACTTATCACTGTTACTAAAAACACAATGTAGACTTTAGTGATGTAACATCTCTAAATTAGTGTATGGATGTCCCATGTGATCAATGTTTACCTTACTTTAAAACATTCACAAGCTAGCAATACCAAACTCGCTAACAATACTAAATGGATAGGTGTACATGACTAGGTAGCACACCAACTTAAATATTGATGATTCATCCAAAATCATGAATAATAGTAACAACCTAAAACATTAGATTTGGATTTTTAAACTGTAAACATTAAAAATGTTGCAACTGAAGGATTGACTCAAGTTGGTCCTTCGAATTTCGGCGAAAATGAGCTTTTTTAGTAGTTTGGATAAGTGCTATCAACTCACCTGTTGCTCAGTTTCTTCATCCTCAGGTTCATTGTTATCTTCAGGGGTAAGTAGGGCATCATCTGCTTCCACTTCCCAGCTATCAGCAGTGGGGGAAACATCAGTTGGTACAGGTAGTGCTGCCATGGGGGCTGAGGGTGCAGAGGCGCCGTCAGGCGTGCCAACAGCAGAAGTGCCATCGACCGGTGTGCCGGTGGCGGGCGTGCCGGTCGCCGGCGAAACTACGGCGGGACTGCCAGCAGCAGGCGGCACGGGAGGCGGCTCCTCCACCCGGGGCGAGGCCGACGCAGCCCCACCGTCTCCACTTTCTCCGCCGCCATCACCGCAACCTATTGTCATAGTAAACTCATAAAAACCTTATAGATAAATACTTCCATGATAGCCATAATAGATTGTCAAAATAATCACTCTAAAAGGTGTAATTGAAATAAAAACTTTTAATACAAAAAATAATTGACTTAAAAGAAAAGATAGATACTACGTGCAAAATACTTTTAGTTTCGGGCTGTTGGGTTTGGCTTTGTTTTTTTTTTTTTTTTGTATATTGCCAAATTGCTGACTCCTTATGAAACTAAAATTATTATCACTTTGTGGTCACCTTTTTATGTAGGTGTTGTTATCACGAAGATTGGTTTAATTCTAATTTTTTACATGTGAACCTGCTACTAAATCGAAATCAGAAATCAGTCAGGCTGAGAATCAGCATTTTTTTAACATCAAAATTACATAAGACAGTCCCCCAAAATGCCCACCCTTCACCAGTTCCTACTTTAATTTTATTTCATGTACAATGTATAAGCTGTTGGCATGATCTATTTTATATAAATAATTAAATCACATTTTAGTGAGCTGTGACTTATACATGATATCATTTAAACATGGACCTATAAAGAATATTTTGATAGAGTAACAATAGATATAATTATATGTAGTTGTTTTTAAAATTTTGTTGTTTTTCTGAATATTGTACTATGCAAAAAAAAATGTAGTCTGAAGGGATGTCTACATCCCACACATTCATTTACTAATTTTGTTAAATAAAACATTGATAACACAAAATTCAACAGTACTTAAAAAAAATATTCAATAAATTGTACACAATTTTACCTTTACCTTTTCATAGTTTTGTAAGGTACACCTTACAAAACTATGAAAAGGTTACATTTAGGTATAAAACCTCAAGTAGGTTATAACTATGAAACCAGGATGCAACATAATGAACAGATGATCTGTAGTTTGGAAAACCCTTATTAAAAACCATTTTAGATGCACTTTCTACTGAATAATACTAAATGACTTGGTTATAAGTTCTATGTACAAACATATTTAGAGGAAACTTATCCATTTCGTAAAAGCAAGTAAAATAAATGTTCAAATAAATGGCAAGAGAAATAATCTATTCAACATTTACTTGAAGACAGAAAATTATACACACCTTTAACCATTATGCTCCTTATTAATGCAGAATCTATTCTCTATTATCGATATATAACCAAGAGAAAGTTATGAAATAGCGATTATACGGTATAGAGATATAAAGTCGCGCGCCGCGTGTCGAGAAATAACCCGTTAAAACTGGATTCAGAAAAAAAATAAAGTCATCGAACGTATGTTCCGCTTTAGTAACCGTTTGATTTTCAGTTTGTGTACTGGTACAGTGAAGGTGATTGCTTTGTAATAACAATAAATTCTGACAAATTCGAACACAAAAAGCTCCAATGCAGATAGTTATGACAAGACATCTGACTTACCGTTCAAGACAGGACTCCCCACAGATTTTGTTGATCCACTTTCAGATTTTTGTGGAGTAGTGGGGGATTCGGAATCGTCGGAAGCCTGTGAAGGCATACAAAAAGAAGGCACGAACTCCGTGGCATTAACGTTCAACGTGGAAAATTTTGCAGACACATCGTCCGAATCTTTTGCACCTTGTTCACTTATGACATCAGCTTGACTTTCCCAAGAGTCCGGAGCACCGTTATTGGACATATTAAAAACAGACAATGTAAATTTCCTAAATAAGTCTTTCTTTTCAAGTTATTTTTATGATTATTCGCGTTTTTTTCTCGATAGATCCGCGTGTGTCTTTATCTGAAACCGGAAGTTCATGGCAATTTGCCAAATATGTAGAGAAACAATCACTTGTTACTTTACATTATATAAAGCTCAATAACTGAGAAACTGTGAACAAAAAATCCATTAATTGAAATATTTTTTTCTATTTCAATTTATTACAACTAGCATTTAATTTAAAATACTATAATTAACTAATATATTTTATGATTATTTCCGGTTAAATGCTGCCATGATAGAGAAGTTGTTACGTCTTGCCATTTGAATTAAATAGGTGTATAATTTTCTTGGAAAGGGAAAAATGTAGCAAAATTGATATTTTTACACTAACAAAAACATTGAAGACTAACGCCACTTTGAGCGTAAATTCTGTCATCGCTTCATTGGTCATTTAATTTTTTACTAGATATTTATTATTTACATACAACGCTACAAGGTTCTTTTGGCGCGTGGTCAAAATCTGAACTAACGCCAAGGTCTTATTTTGTCAATAATCTGTGTGTATATTCATTCTATTTCTAAAGTGGCAAGCAAAGCTGTCGACGCGACTATTATGCCAATGTCAGAAGCGTAGACAGAATACTACTTAATCTGTGGTAGACGGAGTTCAGTCTTCGGTCAGAGGGGCAATTCTCGTAATTATAACGAACGTTCGCATTCTAATCTCAGTCGCAATCTGTCAAAAAAGCCTCTAATTTCCCTACATTTTTGACATTGATTGTCGCTGAGATGAGACTGCGACTTGAATTTGAACGTTTTTTAAGTACGAGAATTGGTCTTCAGAAGTGAATTGGAAGTCAAAGTTTGCATTGTTATAAAAAACCGGTCAAGAGCGAGTCGGACTCGCGCACAGAGGGTTCCGTTCCGATTTCTGAAAGTGTGCTATTTAGAGACATCGTTTTATTTTTCCTGTAATCTTTACATAAACTTTATCACATAGAATAATTTCAGATTTTTCTCTTTGCAAACTTCGGAGATAAGGGGGGAACGGCATTTTTTTTACATTTTTCATGAAAAGTCGAAAAATATGCGGCCCAAAAAAAAAATTAAAAAATGTTTGAGAATGTGCAAACAGTGCTCTTTTATATTATATAAAACCCCACATGCCCTAGTAGCCCCATTTTGAATTTTTAAGACCCCCTTTCAGTCCCTGTTGCAAAAAGAATATAGATATTTTTATTTATTTTAATAAATTCACCATCATCATTTCAGCCGAAATACGTCCACTGCTCCCACCCCCCCCCCAAAGGGAACTTATTCTTAACTCGATCTCGCAGAGAAACACCGAGCATAGCCCTCTTCATTGGCCTTTGGGTGACCTTGAGCTTTCTTATGAGGCCCATTGTATAACGCCACGTCTTACTGCCGTAAATCATAACTGGCAACACACACTGGTCAAAGACTTTTGTTTCGAGACACTGCGATATTTTGGACGAGAAGATCTTCCGTAGCTGTCCTAACTTAAGGCGAAAGCGCCAAGCTAGCCCGCGAAAATCAAAATTTCTTAGGTTTTTTTGCAATTTGTAGGTCAATGTGAGCTTGTATGTTGATTAAAATATGATTCGCGGCCGTAGCTAATATGGCTTTACAGAATTATAATCATTAGAATCAGCAATACAACTCCATAAGTTAGCATTTATCTCAAACCTCATGATTTCATGAAATCGCTAGATTTGAGATAAATGCTAACTTATGGAGTTGTATTGCTGATTCAAATGATTATAATTCTGTAAAGCCATATTAGTTACGGCCGCGAATCATATTTTAATCAACATACAAGCTCACACTGACCTACAAATTGCAAAAAACCTAAGAAATTTTGAATTTCGCGGGCTAGCTTGGAGCATCAACCTTAAGGTGATTGCGCTGTGTAGCCCGTGAAATTCAATCTTTTTTGGGTTTTTTGCAATTTGCAGGTCCGTGTCAGGTTGTATCTTGATCAAAGTATGATACGCGGAAATAAAACATATGTATTTTTATAAAGGTTTGGTTAAAAAATTACGCCTGGACACTTAAGCGGTTAAGTGAAAACAAACGAGTACATTACAATAGTCAGCTGAAAAAAATTTTTCATTTTCTTTATCCCTCTCGCCTCCGTAATTGTTACCTTGTTCAGGTTCATCCGCCCTCTGATGTTTTTCACCCTGATGCGATGACGCCTCTAGCATTTTGTGCACATGGTTATACTTGCTACGTTACTGTAGAAGCTAGAAATAATATTATTAAAAAATTAAATTAAAATTATTCATGGTTCCTTCCCTGCACGAGTTTCGTTGTTGGTGTCGTAGAATAAAATAAAGCCATTCTAATAAGCTTTAAAATGATGTATCGCTCAATTTGATACAGTCTTGAAACAGTCTGGGGACGGAGCCCATACAAAAGCGCCCATTCTCCTTTCATTAAGATACGAAATTTGGCACCTCAATCCTTACGGTTACGGACATGCTTTGGATGCTCAGCATGTGGCCCCTTTACAATATAATGTGCATACTATGTAGTGTGGCCGAAGCTTAAACCATAAACTGAGTGAGTAGGTCATGGAATTAGTATGTACTTTATTTATAGTATAACATCTGGCTTTGCTCCATATACACTGACCTCTATTGTACAAGTACGCTGGACTTCATATTAGCGATGACAAAATGAAGACATTTGATTTTCGCCATTTTGGCGCTGAAAGCAATGTGAGTACCCATGGAACTAATATTAGAGATGGGACACAGCTGAGATAAAAAAATACTTTTATGGACTTTATCGACCGTGAGAGTTACGGTTTTTTTTATTTGATCTGAAATTGGCATAGACTATCAAATACTAATAAAACGAAATCTATAGTTACTTAATAATATATTGAAGGATTGTTCGCTTTGTAGGAACTTATTGTGTTGTGGAAAGGAAATATTGATGCCAAAATAACCATGCCTTTTTTGTTTCTAATAAATGTTTCTATGAAGGGTTCCGTAGTTGGGATTAAATTAAATATCCCAAGAACAAAGTTAAGATTATAGTTGAAAAACATGTTCTCCCATACATTCCAACAGTAAATGTAAGTTTGTACTCGCAATATTGAGAGATTTACCATGTTATTTTAAGACCACAAACTTCTTATAGGTTTTCCTGTAGGTAATCTACAGGTATACAACGTGTAAGTTAAATGCGCAAAACCTCTTAAGGGGTCATTGTACTCATCATTATGAACGAATTTTACTATGGGCCCAAACCTGAAATCGCGAAAAAAAAAATCAGCTGTTCAATACATTTATGTTCGCATAATTCGTCAAAATGTACTGAACAGCTGATTTTTTTTTCGCGATTTCATGTGTGGTCCCATAGTAAAAGTTGTTCATAATGATGAGTACAATGACCCCTTAAGAAGTTTTGCGCATTTAACGTTACACGTTGTATAACAATTTTCTGTATTTTTTTAAAAATTTTAGACTCAGTAGTTTCCGAGTTAAGGACCGGAATGGTCAATTTTCGTTTGATATGTCACATGGTACGGTTTGCAAAACTTTTTTTTCTTATTTTCTTATTTTATTTTATTTGGGAAAACAGACAATCGTACTTTGTATATTATATTTAGATACACATTATTTGCCCCCTAAAAGGGACCCCCATATTCAAAATTAATTTATTTACTGTAACCGTACGTGTTTGGGTCACAAAAATACATACTTGTACCAAATTTCAACTTAATCGGTCCATTAGATTCGGAGCAAATTGGCTGTGACAGACGGACAGACAGACAGACACACGAGTGATCCTATAAGGGTTTCGTTTTTTTCTTTTGAAATACGGAACTCTAAAAAGGAATCAAAATAAATAGAAGTCTCTAACTCGTATCACTGTGAGGAAACAAAACTTCGGCCAAAGCAAATTTTGATTGATAAGCAGATACAAAATATATTATCGGACTGCGTTAACGAAAAAATTTCAGCCATGACATGCTTAGAACGCCTACGGGCGTTAAAATAATTTAATTATTAATTAAATTACACATAAATTTTATCATTTTAAATTAGAAACTTATTTGCACATTTGTTTTAGCTAGATACTGAAATTACATATCTGACAACAGTTAATTTTTATTTCAATGACGTCAATTTAAAATGACTCATTAATGGAAGAAAAATATCAATCGACACATTATCGATAATGGAACATTCGCAACCCTACATGTCATATTCATACGATTGTATTTTGTTATTAACCCGCCGCGCGTCGCACGCAAATTTCTAGACACATTAGATTTTTATTGTTATCAGAACATAATATGGTGTGCAATCGATATTTTAGAGATAATAAAAACTGAGCTGTAATTACACTATGTGATGAAATGTGAGTAAAAAAGTTTATTATAAATTTAAAATCATAGACGTATAAAAAAGGAGGACTCCGCGCCACGCATATCGAAAGTGAAGCACCGTGCCGATTTATGTGTGCGTGACTTGTACCTGCAAAGACGCCGTCGCTCGTGTCACGTACTGGCGGCCGATCGGCATACTATGATGTAAATGTGTGCGTGAGGCGTGTTTGGACAAACGGTACCGGCATACTTACTGTGCTTCACTTTCGATGTGCGTGGCGCGGAGTCCTCCTTTTTTTACACGTTTATGCACGTAAGTTAGATTATTATTCTAATCTTATTAATGTTCATTCTTCCCACTGATTCTAACATAAGTTTACGTAATTTACCAGGTATCTAAATGATTGCGATTTAAGAACAAATTGGCTAAATATACTCAACTTATTACTTCTTGAGTTATGAAGTTTGGAACCTTGGGTTTGAACCTACATACTATAATCGTTTGCATAGTTTCTAATCTCCCGCCTGTATCACGATTAAAACTGTACCCAGCCCACGAGAACCAATTGCAGCTCAGCGAGACAGAGCCAGAGGAAACTATCGAGCATCCATCTCTCTCGTTGCATTTATCGCTTTCCACCTCCATAAGTTCACAAAGCCCTCAAATGTCATGATTTCGTGAAATTATGACATTTGCATACAGTCGTTATTGCATACTAAGCCATTTTTTCGAAAATTATTTTCCAAACTAATCAAAGTATATATTTTTTTTTGCACTTTGTATTTTCTATTACCCCAAATAAAACACCTTATAACAACAAAATATTATTTTTCTGCTTTCCTAGATAATTCATGCACTAAAGGGTTAACAGGGTACATGCGTCATCGATGGGTACATGTCAATTTTAGTTCCCGAGGCCCTCGAGGTAGCGCTTCAAATCGGCACAAAAATCAACTGTCATTTCCTATAGTATCTTTAGTCCAGCGTACTTGTACAATAGAGGTCAGTGTCCATATAGCATATACTGTATAATCTATGGCATACTACTTAATCTGTGTCTATGGCACAGACCACACATAACACACATTTCGCTTCTTCGCTTGACAATAATTTAAAATGGCGGCCATTCGGCGGTAATTGTCGATACGGAACAATTGATCGTTTTGTACTTTTGTCCCCTGTTTGTGAAATATATTTAAGTGGGACAAATAATTATGTGTAGAAGTTTTAGTTCAATATGTGCTCGTTTTATATTTTGGTTTGAAGTTCTATTCGTGCATAAACAGTTACTGTTGCAAAAGTGAACTCTGGAATCTTGCTTTGGTAAACGCGATTTCATGATTTGTCATGTTGCTAATAGTCATTGAAATACTGAAATGTCTGTACATTACAAATTCAAAAGTGCGTTGGATTACGACACAGTTACTTTTGATGGATTACATATATCAGTAGGGGATTTGAAATCTGCCATATCACAGCAGAAACGAATTGGAAAGACGTCAGATTTTGATCTTCAAATAACTAATGCTCAAACAAAAGAAGGTTAGTATTAGATAAGCCGAGACTTATTTTAAACTAGCTTTTTCCCGCGGCTTCGCCCGCGTGCATGTCGGAAAATATCCCTCGGGAAGAAACATCCTTCCTTAATCCTTGTCTGTATTGTGAAGGGAACCTCTGTGCAAAATTTCAGCTTTAAAGGTCCAAGGGTTTGGGCTGGGTGTTGATGAGTCAGTCAGTCAGGACTTTTCTTTTTATACATTGAGAAGATAAGTTAAGAAGAAGAAGATGATGATGATGATATTGAGAAGATAGCTTCTGCCCGCGAATTCAATTCGAAATTTCTTGCTCCCCCGACCCACCCCGTTGGATCTCAACTAGAGATGGGAACATACCCGGTAAAATCCCAGACTTTGGGTAAATACCTATTTATACCCATTTTTACCTTCCCATTTTCAATTTATACCGGGTAAAAATTACAATCATGTATAACATTGAGGAATAAAACTAATCACACACAGTGCCATAAGTACCTACCAAATTAAAAGAAAAGTTTATTCAATTTTAGTGTTGTAGTGTTGATTATAATTTAGTGGAGTTTGGTATTTTAATGATGATACAACATCTCATCATCGTCGTCGTCGTTAGTGTTAATTAAGGTAATCAAAAGAGTTTAGACATGTGATTTTGATGTGTTGTTATTACTAAAATTATGAAAGACTAATAATATGATTAGTTTATTATTTAAGACTAAATAATAAACTAATTGTGCAATTTTAATATTTTTGATTTGGTTATTATTTTTTTATCATTATAATTATTATATTATAATCATTATAATTAAAAATAATTAATCTAAGTAATTGTTACTCATTGATTTGTTTTGAAATATATTGTATACTTATGCTATCTACACTCCTTTGCAAAAAAAATGGGCGGTTTGGATTTTTCTACATTATTAGTAATCATTCAGTTCTAAAGAGGTTTTAATAGCCAAACTATATTACTGGCACTTAATACAGAGTCTTGGTATAAAAAAAAGTTAATTTCAAATTCGAAACTGTTGTTTTTAAAAATAATAATCCCTTTTTCAGTTTATGACTTTTTACTTGCTATTCGCGGGTTTGCGGTTAAAAGGTTATCAGGCAACTAAAACTAACTTCTCGTTATTTTTATTAAAATAATTTATGTTTGTCGCATAATCCTGCCTTATTGTGACTTAAAACAGATATCTTTGTATCGATTGTAATGGCAGAAAAAGCAATAAGAGCTAGTAAAATTATAGCGCTGCGGGAAGTGGGGTGTAGTCAATGTTACGGCTCACAGCGGTTAAACGTGGGTCGTTCCACCGTCCAAAGAACCTGGACTCGATACCAAGAGACAGGTTCCGTTCAAAGAAGTCAAGGTTCTGGGAGAAAACGTTGCACACAACCACGAGACGACCGCTTTTTAGTGACTCAGGCGCTGAGGAACCGCAAATGCAGTTACATAGACCTCAAAAGAAACCTTGAAGAGGTACGAGGAGCACAAGTTAGCCTATGGACAGTGAGGAGGAGGCTTTTAGCGGTTGATATACGCAGTCGACGACCAGCGCGGGCCCCCAAGTTACTCCGTGAGCACCGAATTGCTCGACTGAGGTTCACTAGAAATTGTCTATCTTGGACACTATGTAACTGGAGTAGCGTACTCTTCTCAGATGAGGATCGAATTTGTTTGGTCTGAATGGTGAGGACCGACGTCGGCGAGTGTTACGAAGACCAGGGGAACGCTATGCCGACGTGTGTTTTGAAGATATCACCCCTTATGGTGGAAGGTCCGTTATGTTTTGGGCGGGCGTAACTTCCAGCTATCGTACCGAGATAGTGTTCATTGAAAATGGCTCACTAAATGCGCAAAGGTACATAACAGGAATAATTTGTCAACATGCACAGCCCGCACTGACTGTAATTGGTGAAGATGCCATTTACATGGACGATAATGCTCGGTACCACCGTTCTGGCGACGTAGATGCTTATATGCAAGAGGTCGGTATTCGTCGCCTGGATTGCCTAGCGCGGAGCCCCGACCTTAACCCCATTGAGCACGTCTGGGACCTCCTAAAAAAGCGAGTACGATCTGCTTAAACGTGTGATTTCGGCGGAGTGGGAACACATTCCACAGGACACCATCAAAAGCCTGGTGGAAAGCATGCCAAGACGATTACATGCCTTAATCGCTGCAAGGGGAGGTCATACTCGTTATTAATTTTTATTTTTTAATGTCTTTTTTTTATTAAAATACCATGAAAATACTCGTAGTCATAATTTAATTATACCCTAAAAATTTTCATTTTAACACGACTCTCTGTTTATTTGACTAAAACACCGATTCCAGGATCTAAGGGTTAAAAACTATATTCTCAATGATAATTAGAAATTTCTAGTCATTTATGCTAATGACATACTAAAAATATAAATATTATCCAAAGAAAAGCCAATGACTGTAAGGTGCCCGTTTTTTTTGCAAAGGAGTTTATATATTCTTAAAAGTAGTGTGCAGCATTTCGTTAACTTTAAAACATGTGCAATCAATACAATATTCTATGTTTGTTTTTATTGTAATCCGTTTATTTTATTTGAAAATTTATGTTGATTAAAGTTTTAAAAGCTAAATACCTTCATTTAATTTCAAATCAATACTTTATCTTCAATGGTCAAGATCAAAATTAACATGGTAGATCGTATTATTGATGACAAAGCCAATTAAATAATATTATGACAGTATTCATTTCATGACGGAGCCATTTAAGTAATATAAAGACAGTACTTTTTTTTACCCGGTATTTTTTATTAATACCCGGTAAAAAAAGGTATTTATTCTATTTTACCTAATTTACCCTTTCCTTCCAATTTTTACCTTCCCATTTTTTACCCACCCGCCCATCTCTAATCTCAACGCATGCCTGCGCTGTTATTTTGTTTTCGCTTAGCATTCTTTCTCACTTTTTTCTCTTTGCTCAACATCTAAGAGTCCTAGAGTGTTAAATAT
This sequence comes from Cosmia trapezina, assembly GCA_905163495.3. Taxonomy (NCBI): domain Eukaryota; kingdom Metazoa; phylum Arthropoda; class Insecta; order Lepidoptera; family Noctuidae; genus Cosmia; species Cosmia trapezina. The sequence continues at coordinate 13,892,551 of LR991030.1, forward strand.
GCCTATAGCCTTCCTTAAGAATTGTGCTATGTACTGCAAAAATAATAATTAAAGTCCGCCTGGTAGTTCCAGAGATTGGTGTTCAAACAAACAAAAAAATTGTGTGTCAGCTCCAACTACAGAACAGATAAAAGAGCGTCACTCTACCCTCTTCCTCACCCCCCTCCCCTGCCCACCCATTTCATCATCCACTATGATCACCCTCAACGCCCCTCTCACCCTCCCCATTCCCCTCTCCTTTCCCCTCTCCTTCTCACCCCTCTCTCCACATCTCCTTTCCCATAACCTCTCCCTCTACCCCCACCAACTCCTCCACTACCCCCTAATTCTGCTGTCCTGGAGGATGGAAATTAAAGAGTCTGTAAGGGTTTGATAGATATTGCTACATAAATTTTTTGTGAGTGATATATTTTTATCTTTTTCAGTTTATGTGGATGACAACACTCTAATACCAAAGAATACATCACTTCTTGTTGCTAGAGTGCCACTCTCTCAACAACCTAAAAAACAGTGGGAAGGATCTAATAGTAATCAGTCATTACACAAAGATGTCGCTCCTAACAAAGGATTGGCTGATCTGTCTCGCATGGAAGGTAGCGAACAGGATAAAATAAATGCTATGATTTCACAATCCACTTTTGACTACGATCCTAGCAAGTAAGAAGATACGGGATTTTTTCTGCAACATTAATTTTTACATGGAATATGTTGTTTTCTCCACACATAATAAAATATTTGCCCCTCCTTTGGCCGTGTTGACACCAAAGCATAATAGGCCCGTACTAAATGTATGAAAAAATCAGTGGGCGGTCAACTTTACGCTTGGTGTGAACGGCCTTAGGTTAAAAACTTTGTATGCCCATGGTAATAGACAACACTTTTATCACAACAACTTCAATTAGGTAGCATGTTTTAAGTTTTTGATGAAAGTGTAAACAACCTGTTCAGGTTAAATTCATAAGCAACCATTCAGTAAAGGGAATCAGTAAAGTCACCACCAATTATTGTTTGAAATAACATACTTAGCTAAAATGTAATAGAAAAATCGTTGATGACAATTGAGGTTATAAAAATAACCTCAATTGTCAAATGAACAACTTTAAGATGATTTAAAAATTTTAGGATTTAGGGTATAATAAGTGTTCAGTTAATGAAATCAAATCACTCAATTTGTAAGTGGCACTATAATTTGCTATCCACAGGTAGTACAGGTCCAGGTCCTTTTCTGACCCATTTGTTTACATTTTTATCAAATTTATTTGGAACAGAGTATACATTCAATTATGCTTGCTACAGCGATAAGAGATAATAGGTGCCTTTCTAAAGGCCACTATCACTTCCACAATTAACATATTATCAAATTAATTAATATACTTATGTCAATCTTGAAAGCTAAAATATTTTTTTTGTTCCAGTTATCAGAAAATTAGAGGGCAAAATCAGAGAGGTCTTGTTCCTTCTAATTATACCTGTTACAAGTGTCAAAAACGTGGACACTGGATTAAAGATTGCCCATTAGCTATTGCGGTAAATATTATAATATAAGATAAAGACTTGGCTTTGGGATTGGGAGGGATTGATTTGGCTACCCTTTGTAATAGAAATTTTAATGGCGTTCAGAGCAGGTTTAACAGGCGGCTGGCCGTCTGTTAACCCTGCTCTGAACGGTCCTGGAAGATGGCAAAAGAGCCAGACATTTAGGGAAAAATCGAAACTTGAGCAGTTCCTGCTTTTATACTTGGACTTTTAATTGTATTCAGCAACTTGACAGTTGAAGGGATAATAGTTCCCAACAATAAAATAATATAATAAAATAAACAATATACTTAATACAATTTTTGACGTAATGTAAAAAATAATGTTCTAATTGATAATGTTACAGACACAACTTGCTGCGTCCCAATGGGGTCATGTACTCACTAGTTATAAGTAAAGCCTGTAAATATGTGTACATTGTGCAATAAATAAATAAAAATTAAATGAGGTGAAAAAAAATGTCCACCCATGCTATAAATCCTCTATAAAAGTTTCTGAAACAGTTAGCTTATTGAAAACAACCAGTGTCATAGTAACCATAATATCATACAAACGGGTGTTATAATGTTGTACTGAAGTTCATTATGCAACTCGTTTTCAAAAAAAGAACATTGTAATGCACGCGCGTTTCACTACAACAGCGCCGTAATTTAAAAAAAGAACTTGTTCGAATTCACGTATACTATGACGCCGGCCGCCATGTTCGATACGAGTATTAGTATTGCAAAAAACTGTTTCAGAACCTTTTATAGAGAATTCATAACATGGAGGTAGATAAAGTCTTGTATGCAACTGTACATAATTAGTAGAGATCGGATAATCGGATGCATATTAACCTAAAGTTGAGGTGTTGGCTAAGTATGGAGTGGGCTTTTGGATTAAAAAATCCCAGAATTCCGGTATCGGCCAATTTTGACTTCTGATTATAGAATCGAATGTATAATTTACTTAAGTTCAAATGTTAGTTAATATGAACTGCACTTAAAAAAAAAAAGAAACCCGGGATTCCGGAACGAAAATTATTAAGTTCTGATTTTGGAATCGAATGTTTTAGTTAGGTACTTGCGTTCAGGTGTTGGCTAATATTGTTTGTACTCTTGTGTTAAAAAAATCCCGGGATTCCGGGATTCACAAATTAATAGTTCTGATTACAGAATCGAATGTATATTTACTTACGTTTAGATTTTAATATCGCGATTCCGGAATTGATAAATTAAGTATTTTTTGAAAGGGTAACTTTTTATCACAAAATTTTCATAGGGTGTTCTACTCATGAACAACTTTCACTATGGGATCAACCCGTAAATCACGAAACATAAGTCAGCCGTTTCATACATTTTGGTCGAGTAGGTATTGAACTTCTGTTTCAAACATCGTAATTTTTTTTGTGATTTCAGAGTTGGTCCCATAGTGAAAGCTGCTGAAATGTAAATCCAAGATGGCGGCTTCAAATATTTTCAAATGTTTCGTCATGGGTACTATTCATGGTTTTCGAGGCTGTTACAGTTGATAGTGACATTAAAATGTAAATCCAAGATGGCGGCTGCGAAAATTTTCTAATTTTTCGTCATGGGTGTCGTTTTATTGGTTTTCGAGGGTGTTAAAGCCGATAGTGACACTGAAATGTAAATCCAAGATGGCGGATGCGAATATTTTTTAATTTTTCGTCATGAGTGTCGTTTTCATGGTTTTCGAGAGTTTTAAAGTCAATAATGGCGTTAAAATGTAAATCCAAGATGGCGGCTGCGAAAATTTTCTAATTTTTCGTCATGGGTGTCGTTTTATTGGTTTTCGAGGGTTGTAAAACCGACCGAAATGTTCGCAGCCGCCATATTGGATTCACATTTTAATGTCACTATCAGCTTTAATACCCCCTAAAAAACCATGAAAACGATATCCATCACAATTTTTTTTTTAATTTTCGCTGCCGCCATCTTGAATTTACATTTTGACGCCACTATCGGCTTTAAACCCTCGGAAACCATGAAAACGACACCCATGACGAAAAATTAAAAAATATTTGCATCCGCCATCTTGGATTTACATTTTAGTGTCACTGTCGGCTTTAACACCCTCCAAAACCAATAAAACGACACCCATGACGAAAAATTAGAAAATTTTCGCAGCCGCCATCTTGGATTTACATTTTAACGCCATTATCGGCTTAAAAACTCTCAAAAACCATGAAAACGACACCCATGACGAAAAATTAAAAAATATTTGCATCCGCCATCTTGGATTTACATTTTAGTGTCCCTATCGGCTTTAACACCCTCGAAAACCAATAAAACGACACCCATGACGAAAAATTTGAAAATTTTCGCAGCCGCCATCTTGGATTTACATTTTAACGCCACTATCGGCTTTAAAACTCTCAAAAACTATGAAAACGACACCCATGACGAAAAGTTAGAAAATTTAGCAGCCGCCATCTTGGATTTACATTTTAACGACACTATCGGTTTTACAACCCTCGAAAACCATGAAAACGTCACCATGACAAAAAAAATTAAAATGTTGGCAGCCGCCATCTTGGATTTACATTTTAACATCACTATCGGCTTTAACACCCTCAAAAAGCACGAAAACGACACCCATGACGAAAAATTTGAAAATTTTGCATCCGCCATCTTGGATTTACATTTTCACGTCACTATCGGCTTTAACATTCTCGAAACCCATGAAAACAACCCCACCGATATAGTGACGGTACCTTCCAGGGACAACCATTTTAATTCGGCAGCTTTGTATTTCTCGCGGGGATCACGTGTGATAAACGGAATATTTATGTGATCCCGATTTCCCGGTATTTCCAAATAAATAAAACCACGTTATTTATGAAGTCGTTTCCATACCATGTATCCGATTAGTTGTGCATTCCCACATTTTCTTGAATCCCGGGATTAATAGTAAGAAAAAAAATGCTAAGAAGCCGCATCCATACTTTGTTAGCGAAATATTAACTTTAGGTTAATATGCATCCGATTATCCGATCTCTAATAATTAGGTATTAAAACACTCATATGATACTATTATCACATGACTGTTTTAATACCCCTTATTATACGTCAGTTCCATATAACTATTGTACCATAATATTATAAAACGATAAGTAATGGTGATGATAAAGTATGGTAACATTATTTTGCTTCGAACTGTCAAGTTACTAACGATTAAAAGTCCAAGTCTATGTAGTCTTTTAACGGCTTGGTCGTCGTTCACACGCGGCACACAATGAGGCTCGGGACATGCTCACTCGCCTTATTTTTCAAATAATTATAATGTGAATGAAGCCGTGGCTCCTTCACTGTACACTCCGGAGTGTACGCAGGTACGTGATACATGATGAGGGTGTGGCGCGAGGGAACGACGATTAAGCCGTTAGCCTACAGGCGTTATAGCAATATATCGACTTGAATGAAAATAACATCCGCCCATTCTCCTTTGTATGAAGTTATTTCCTTTATTTATCCACATGAGATTATGAAAAATTACTAATAAAAGATTATGAAAAATTATTAAAACCTCGGTATTTATTTTTAGGGCGACCCAGTAGAGATAAGACGGAGCACAGGAATCCCTCGAAGTTTTATGGTCCCTGTCGAAGGTCCCAAAGCTCCTGGCGCCATGATGACTCCAAGTGGAACATTTGCTGTCCCAGCTGTTGATCGGCAAGTGCTAAATTGATTACACACTATGTTTAAGCAACAAAGCATCAAAAGTTGCATTTATTTTAAAGATATGCGAGTCGCGCGTCACATAGTCGAGGTCCAGTCAGGAAAGGCTCAAATTCGATTACAATAATAAATCTAAATAATTTTGTTTTTTTTTTTTTTACTTAGCCTTTACTGTCCCACTGCTGGGCAAAGGCCTTCCCCAAGTCTTTCCAGGAACTTTTCCCGCGCCACCTCATAAAAAGTTCCACTACATAAAATATTGCTATTAAGTGAAGGAATAAGCTAGCATCTTTCATTTTTCAAAGTTAGGTTCTTGATTTTTGAGCGACGCTAAGTCTATGGAGCTTCATTTTCAGCCCACCGTGCGCCGAGGCCGGCCCAGAAGGATATAACATATAGAAATAACATAGTGTCACAAATAAAAGGAAGACCATGAATTTTTAACATTTTTAATACAAAATTAATCCATTTATGAAATACTCAAAATGAGTCCCTTCCTGTTGAATACAAAAATTTCACATCAAATGTTAAAATTCATGGTCTTCCTTTTATTTGTGACACTATGTTATTTAGCAAAAATAATCTTTATGATGAAGCCTTTCAATCAGTATGATTATTTTTCTCATGTAACGGGTTCGATTTCTGGTTCAACCATGTAATTATTTAAATATCTATGAATGAAGTTTAAATTCAAATAATGTCTTCTTTCAGTAAAATGTTCTATCTACAATATTCAAGGTACTTTCACTCCATGTGGCATATCCGTGGGACACCCTGCATATTACAATTGACCTTAACCATTTTCGTGGTAATTCCCTATTAAGGTGATTGCGCTGTGTAACCCGCGAAATTCAATTTTTTTTGGGTTTTTTGCAATTTACAGGTCCGTGTCAGGTTGTATCTTGATTAAAGAATGATACGCGGCAATAAAACTTATGTATTTACATAATTTTAACCATAAAAATCATCAGTATATCTCTCTAAGTTTAGATTAGATTTCGTGCAGATTCTTCAAACGAACGAAATCTAACGAATCTGCACGAAATCTAACTTAGAAAGATGTATTGATGATTTTTATGGTTAAAATTATACATAAGTTTTATTGCCGCGTATCATACTTAGATTAAGATACAACCTGACACGGACCTGCAAATTGCAAAAAACCAAAAATAAATTGAATTTCGCGGGCTACCACTGCGCATCATCCTTAACTAAATGATGCAAAATTAGAACAAGATTGCTTTTTAGGGTTCCGTTACCTCTGCTTGCTTCTGCTGTCTGTCACGTCTGTCCGTTACAGTGCTCTCATGAACCGTAATAACAGTTGAAATGTTCACAGATTGTGTATTTCTATTACGGCTATAACAGCAAATAATAACAATAAATTAAAGTAAAAAAAAAAAAAAAAATTTGTATAGGGACACCCCCATGCAAAAACTTTTAATTTTGAAAAAAAAATTCTTACCCTAGCATGTGGGGTGTCATTGTCTAGAACTCATTGAGTAGAGTACAAATATATATTTTATTTTATCTTCAAAAATGAAGAAATAGAGGGTCATAAAAGTTGATAATTTTAGACCATTATTGTACGAGCTCTATCGCAACAATTAAACAAGCTAGGAATTTGAAACTTCTGTATTTAATCAATAAATACTAAAAACGTCGATTCATAAGGTATTTTGTTTAAATATGGGCGATTTTGATTTACAACTGCAAAAAATAACCTTGTAATTCACAGTATCATTATGAAATACAAAGTTATCTTTGCGATTGTTAAACATATATGGTTCGGAACCCTTCGTGTGCGAGCCCGACTCGCACTTGGCCGGTTTTTTCTTTTTCTTAAATCTTGATCTTGACTTGAATTTAGAGTGGCATGTGTTCATGGAATTATGTCCTTTAATTGTTTATTAATCCTAAGTCTGTTCCTTTTTAGTGAAGCATATTTGGCTTCCGAGAGCGCTGGTGGCGCGGACACGCCGACGAACGCGCCGGCAGCGCCCGAACCAAACATACCCGACGAACTGATCTGCAGCCTGTGTCGGGACTTACTCACTGACGCTGTTATGATACCATGTTGTGGCAACTCTTTCTGTGATGAATGTGAGTATTACTTATCGTTCAATTATATAAAGGATGTATCAGAAAGGTGTGGTCAAATTTAAGGGTGTGGTACAGACCATCAAACCGAACAACATTCTCCTTGGGACCAACATCGTAATCGAGAAAAAAAATATCAGCTGTCCCATACATTTGGGTCGAGTAGTTATTGAATCTTTTATAATATAATAATAAATAATATTGTCTCTTTAAATCCTCAGGTATACGAGGAGCACTGTTGGAATCGGAAGATCACGAATGTCCGGATTGTCGGGAAAAAGAAATAGCCCCAACAACATTAATTCCTAATAGGTAAATATTTGAAAACAAACCATGATATGGACATATTGCTTGGTAGGAACCCGAACAATAAACCATGTATTATTTTTCATTAGTAAAAAATGTTGGGGATCACGATAATGTTGATATACGGAAATGTCGAAGCATGCATGAAGAATATCCTCTATTGCCATGTTAGAACACATTATCTCTAAACCATTAATATAAAAGTAAGATGTAATATACACAATTGCTTCAAATTATAAAATTTTAAAGTGTTATTCTGCCGCACTCAGAGACATCACTTAATGGCCATACTCCAAAAGTGAGGTGCCTTTTCAAACCGATATGCTGAGACAGCCACATACTTGAAGAATGTCAAAAGGCAATATCCAAAATGTCGCTCCAAAGGCAATATCCAATGGAGCGTCCGAAAAAAAGGCACTAATTTTGGCCATTGCCTTTGGATATTACAATATGCTTTTTACCCGACTGCGCGACGCAAAGGAGGGTACAGTAGTACCCAAATAATATGGCTTATCGATGTACCTGCGCAGAACATGAATTTTCAAATGCTATTGACCAATCGGCACGCTCCACGCTTTTTCCTGTACCGCTATTGGTCGGTAGCTGCCGCCATGTTAGCGCGCGCCGCTTGACAGCCGCCATACTTGCGTGTGAGACGAAACTAACAGCTGCAGTGTATTATGAACTTTATAGTAGTGATCTAAGGTTGATTGTAAGTTTTAAGCACTCTCGTTAATCTTCGGGGCATACTTTCTTTTCTGTGCAAACGAAGATTCACGACGCGCCTTATTAGTTGAGTACTACTGTAATGTGTTTATCAGCCTATTAACCCCTCAAGTGTCGAATGCAGCCTATGTGTGCATAGTGAAAAACCTTTAAATAGTGGTCTAAAAGCTTATATCGCATATATATAAACGTAAGAAAACATCATCCGATCGAAAACCAATCATCATCAGTAGTTGTGCACCTATGGAGTTCGCAACTAACACTCCCCTCCCGCGTGTCAAATGCACTCCATGTGTGCATAAGGACAAAACTTTGGGTACACTACATAAAGCAGGGCCAGACAAACTGTGTTAGCTGGTCTAATGCGCTCTCGGAATCGTATGGATTGGAGTGCGGGGTGAGGCAGGGGGGCTTGTCGTCTCCTCGGCTCTTCAATCTATATGTTAACGACCTCATTGCCGAGCTCAGCAGCATGCGTGTCGGATGCAGGGTAAATGGTGTTAGTTGCAACAACATCAGTTATGCGGATGACATGGTGCTGTTGGGCCCGTCACCGCAGGCGAGCTTGGAGCTATTAAAGGTGTGTGAGACATACGCTGCTGCACATGGACTGGTCTACAATGAAAAAAAATGTGAATACATGGTCTTTGGGGTCGCCGGTAAGAGCCGGGAAAGTACACTCGAACTTGCCATTAACGGTACGCCATTACGTAGAGTGACCAGGTTTAAATATCTTGGGCATTTTCTTACCGACGACCTCAGTGACCATAGTGACATTGAGAGGGAGCGTAGGGCGCTGGCGGTCAGGGGTAATAAATATGTTGGCACGAAGATTTGCTCGGTGTACTGACCAAGTAAAGGTTACGCTTTTTAAAGCTTATTGTCAGAGTTTTTACACCGGTAATCTTTGGGTCAACTGTTCGAAAAGGTCGCTGGATGTCCTACGCGTCCAATACAATAATGTTTTTAGGATGCTGTTGCGACTGCCTCGGTATTGCAGTGCCTCGGAAATGTTCGCGGTAACCCATACAGATGGGTTTCATGCGATTATCCGCAAAAAAACGGCCTCATTTCTGAGCAAAATAAGGGGCAGTCGCAATAGTATCCTGAAGGCTGTGGCGGCAGACACTTCCTCTGCGATAATAAGACAGTTTGTGAGAAGGCTGATACCATAGTGTCCATTTCTTGTTGTGTAGGTTCAGTCTTGTTATTGACTGTCTCTTTGTCTGTATTTAAATTGTCTTTAGCTTAAGTTACTAACAATAGTGTTTTACGAGGGGCGGCTGAAAAGTTCTGAGCCTAAGTACCTTTAAGTGTCACTAACGACTCGCGCAGCATATCACAAATTGCGGGTATCCTAAGAAATATAAATGTCAAGTTTCATGTCATTAGCTTCATTACGCTTTAAGTAATTGAACCATAAACTTCACCATGTCCGAGTCATCCACACTTTTTACGAAATTGGAGTATAGAGCTGTCATAAAATTCCTTCAAAAAGAACAAAACGCCGACGGAAATTTTTGAAGAAATGTCAGCAGTTTATGGGGAGTCTGCGCTTTCATTTGCGATCATAAAAAGTTGGAGCCGAGAGTTCAAACATGGCAGGGAGTCGCTCGAAGATGATCCCAGGTCGGGACGACCAAACACCGCTGTTACCGAAGAAAATATTGAAAAAGTGAAAAAACTTGTTCTAGAAGATCGGCGAATCAAGTTGTGGCAGATAGCTGAAGCCATTGGCATTAGCAAAGAACGAATCAGCGACATTTTGCATACTCATTTGCATATGAAAAAGGTGTGCGAGCGTTGGGTGCCGAAAATGCTCACGCTACTGGACAAGCAGCGTCGAGTCACAACTTCGTAGGAGTTTTTGGACATCTGTGGCGATAATCGCTGTTTTTTCTCGTCTTATCACTTTTGATGAAACATGGATTAGACAGTACGATCCGGAGTCAAAACAGGGGTCAATGCAGTGGATAGAAAAGGGAGAAAAGCCTCCACGGAAGTTCAAAGTGGAAAAATCAGCATCCAAGCTCATGACCACTGTTTTTTGGGATTGTGAAGGAATTTTGTTCATCGACTACCTTCCCAAAAATACTACAATGAACGGAGATTATTACGCCGCATTGTTGACCAAACTGCGTCAAGTGACTGTCGAGAAAAGGAGAGGCAAACTGGCAAAAGGAGTCCTGTTTTTGCAAGACAATGCGCCCGTCCACACTGCGCGAGTTGCAAGGCGTGCCCTCGCTGAGACTGGATTTGAAGAAATCAACTACCCATCTTACAGTGCAGACCTGGCCTCTAGCGATTATTTCCTCTTTTCAAATTTGAAAAAAGACTTCCGAGGACGAAGATTTTCCAGTGATGAAGAAATTAAGACGGCCGTAAACGAACATTTTGAAGACAAAAACGGCGAATATTTTTTCACAGGGTTAAAAGCTCTTTTTAATAAATGTAAGAAGTGCATTGAAATAAAGGGAGATTATATTGAAAAATATTTTTTTTATACATATCTATCAGCATTTTTAATACATTAGGCTCAAAACTTTTCAGCCGCCCCTCGTAAGTTCTAATTTTGTTACTAACAATTTATGGATCTTTAGTTATCCGAAATAAAATGATTTTATTTTTATTTTTTTTATAAATACGAAAAACTTTATTCCGTCAGTCACAAGAATTTCAAAATACCGATTTTCATAATTCCGAATGGTTCAAAATTCCGAATATAGCAACTCCGACTTATCATTACTCCTATTTTTATAATTCCTAAATTTCAATATTCCTAACGTTTATAATAACAAAAAGTCCGACTTAATGATAATTCGAAACATCAAAAATACGAATTCCGATGATTAAAATACCGATTAATAGAATTCCGAAATAAAAACGCCTTGTAAAACTGTAACATAACCTAAACGAAGTCATTCACAACAATACATAGGGGATTTGCAGCATGCAAGCAAGCATGCACCGTGCAAGCAAACATGCAGCATGCAACCAGGTATGCAGCATGCAATCAGGCATGCAGCGTGCAAGCAGGCATGCAGCATGCAGCGGGCAAGCAGGCATGCAGCATGCAACATGCAAGCAAGCACGCAGCATGTAACATGCAAGCAAGCATGCAGCGTGCAAGCAGGCATGCAGCATGCAAGCAAGCATGCAGCAAGCAAGCAAGCAGGAATACAGCAAGCAAGCAGGCATGCAGCGTGCCAGCAGGCATGCAGCATGCCGTGGGGCCGCCTAAACCCCGCAGCACCGGAGCCGTGACAGAAACAATGCTTGCTGCATGCAGCATGCAAGCAAGCATGCAACATGCAAGCAGGCATGCAGCATGCAAGCAAGCCTGCAGCATGCAAGCAGGCATGCAACATGCAGCAAGCATTGTTTCTGTCACGGCTCCGGCGCTGCGGGGTTTAGGCGGCCCCACGCGAGCTTATCGTCGCAGATGGTTTTAACGCTCGGTTTTAAATTACACTCTAGTATAGGGCAGACAAGACTGCGTGAAGTCGGTTTTGTACCGATTCGTTTCTGTCACTACATTTTGTACCACAACATGTTGACTTTTATGACAGTATTTTAATTTAATATTGAAAATGCTACCAAGTCACCGGCTATTTATTTGTAACCAAATAATATTCCGTAAAATGTTGTTTCAGTGTAGTGAAAATTATGGCAAATAAATCATTTGGATAATGAAAAAAAAAGTTATTTTGTAAATCGGCGAAATATAGTTCGGTAAAATAATACTTATGACACATCTAAAAAAACAAAACACATCACACACACAATATAACACACACACACACAAAATAAACACACACGCACACACAAAAAACAACACACATCACAAAATAACACACACATGGTATCAGAATGACTGGATCGCAAATTGACCACGTCGCTCTTAGTCCAAATCTCAAAATGTCTAAATCTCAAAATACCTAAGTCGCAAAATGACTACATCGCTTTTAGTCCACATCTCATAATGTCTAAATCTCAAAATACCTAACTCGCAAAATGACTACATCGCAAAAAGTCCGAACAGTTGTGTAGGCACCTAACTATACATTAATCTCTTTGGTTCTTATTGTGACTTTTTTTCTTACTTTCCCTAGACTATAATATGCTTCCCCAAAATTCACTCTTTACACCAAACTTGAACCAAATCGGTTCATTTTTGAACAAACAGACAAAAATGTTATAAAATCACCTATTTTGGGTAATGTATTATACTTACTTAAAAAAAATAATTAAAGGGCTTGTGGCTAAGTAACAGCCGGACGGGTCAATGGATCAGGTTAAGCTAAGCTTGCCGCGGTTGGTTCGTGGATGGGTTGGCCATCCTTAAAATACCAACACCCCTCCGTGCTTCGGAAAGCACGTTAAGCCGTTGGTCCCGGCTATCATTCGTGGATTTTTGACAGTCGTTACGGGTCGTCAGAAGCCCATAGGTAGGTCTGACAACCAGTCTTACCAAGGGATATCGTGTTACCCAGTTACTGGGTTCTGGAGGTTAGATAGGCAGTCGCTCCATGTAGAATACTGGTATTCAGCTGCATCCGGTTAGACTGGAAGCCGACCCCAACATAGCTGGGAAAAGGCTAGGCAGATGATGATGATGAATTGTGATGTATCCAGTCATTCTGATATCAACCCTGTATAGGTGCCTACACAACTGTTCGGACTTTTTGCGATATAGTCATTTTGCGAGTTAGGTATTTTCAGATTTAGACATTATGAGATATGGACTAAAAGCGATGTAGTCATTTTGCGACTTAGGTGTTATGAGATTTAGACATTTTGAGATTTGGACTAAGAGCGACGTGGTCATTGACTTATATATTACTGCGTAAGGACTGGGCGGACGGCATGTTAAAATGACGCCACGAACGTGGTCCTCGAATGATGCTCCCCTAAACCCAAGTGAACTAGTCCGCGATCGGCTATCTTCGGGTGCGGTCGTAAATTTTAAAGGCAAAAAAGCCAAATTATGTCGTGACGGGTTGCGTGAACTACGACAAAAAACATAACAAAAAAAATTATAACATTTCATATCACCTGTAAGTCAAAAATATGTCAATAAATCAACTTCTAACATTATTTAAAACAATTTTCTTTTCTACTTTCCTGCTACAAGTAAATTGTCTTAGACGACGCGAGGCCACGCCCACAAGACCGTACCGCTGTGCGACATAACTTTGCAGCGGCGTGCGTTGTTACCGATGAAATAAAAATTTAATTATATTACAATAAGATTTCATTTTATACAAACTCTCACTCAATGGAACAACCTGTGTTATTAATCATAAATTACATTAATTAAAGGTCAATAATTGAAAGATATACAATGTCAGAAAACAGTACGAATCCAAAATGGAAAATATGTCAAGAATAACAAAAAGGCCAATGAAAATTTTATTATTCATACAAACAAACTGCAATAAATATAATTTTTGAAAAATAAAAGTTTTCATAATTTCTTTATATCTCGAAAAATACCACGCCGCTCTTACAAGGTTACATCTATGAGCAGCCTGCGCCGATCAACATCGTAGTTAAGAGTAGTTCTAATAGATGGCGTTAGTGTTTCTGTGTGGCGAACGCGTCAGGCAAATGTAGGGACGACCGTATCTTTACTTTTTATATCAATGGACGTGGTCAATTTGCGATCCAGTCATTCTGATACCAACCCAAAAACACATCACATCTAAAAATATATGTCAAATAATCCATATAAAGTACCCGTCACGAGAAGCTATAAATTATGTAAACAAACATCTTTTACTAAGTAAACATTTTATACTGCGAGATAATAATAAATTGACCATATTCAATCGACATGAAATATAGACGGGTTATATGAAAGTAACAACCTATTTAATTTAGTCGGATCATATTTTAACGACGCAAAGCGCTATCGTTTGTGTTTCTTGGTAGCGGAACGCGTCCGTCGCGGGGATTGTAAACTATCGGAACGCCATTTTGAAATAAACGCGTCATTCGAGTTTCGAATGCGTACGAGTTTGTTTACGAGGATTCTGACACAGAAATGGAAACATCTGAATCTGACGAATAATTATTCTTAAATAATATATGTTAATTAATATTTGTTACTCAATAATTTATTAAATCTTAAACAAATTCATTTTTTTTGTTGGTCCAAATGTTGCGAACTCCTGAACACTTGTTTACAAAATTTATAGCTTCTCATGACGGTTACTTTAGCAAAAAAGACGTTGGTCAAAAGTTTTCGCTAAAACGTAATTCCAACAAATAAAATTCGGAAAAGTGATTCAGAATCCTAATTTTAGTCGTTTTTCGGACCGAGAACCCATCCAGCATTTGATTCTTCGGACGTATGAAAATCGGAAAAATAACAAATCGCATTTACGACTTTCGGTAAAATTAATTTCGTGATTTTTATTATTAGACATTATAATTCTTAGGTATTATGAAATTCGGACTTTTGAAAATCGGAATATCGAAATTCGGAATAAAATATTTCGTAGTATTTGGGTGTTCCCCAAAACTTTACATAGTAGGTATATTAGCTAATATCACATATATCGACTGCTTCCTCTACAAATGGCGTAAAGACCATTTTGGGCCCAATTCACTTTTTGATGCAGTCTTTTATGTATCAGTCAACTAAGTAAGTGCACTTGAGGGGTTAATAGGCTGATAAACACATTACCCTCCTTTGTGTCGCGCAGTCGGTTAAAAAGGCATAATTATTGTAATATCCAAAATTAGTGCCTTTTTTTTTCGGATTACTGCTTTTTTTTTGGTTGGGTTTTGGTCTTTGGTCAGACATTTGCTCGGCAACAGCTAGTATAACCCCTTTCAAGGAATACGTCGAGTTTCCCTGTCACCCTGTATAATACAAACATACATAAATTATAATAATAATTATGTATGTTTGTTCCTTCCTGGCGCTCTAGAGACCAAACGCGTGGTCCGATTTTGATGGTTCTTACGTCGATTTGTCTTAATCTTATGACACTGGCGACAACCAGACGCCATTTTGGGAAAAAAAAGTCGACGGGCTATGGTATCATTGAATAGGTCTTTGAAAATCATCTTTAGGTTTCTCTTAATCATTTTTCATTTTGAATGACCATTTAGGATTTCTTCGATTAAAAGTTGCTTAGCAACCATTCTCACAAAAATATTCAAAACTTATAAAAAGCTGTGATAAAGATCTTATAATACTAGTAAGATAGGTCTTATTAACTATTATAGAAGAGCAAACGTGCTCGCAGGAAGGAAGTATTCCAGTAATTTGCTGGTAGGGATTTTCCACGGCAACGACAATCCCGGAGGACCGTTCCTCCGGGATTGTTCTGATAGCCGTGGAATACCTCACCACTCCTCAGGCACCTCAGGAAGTGTTGCCTCCTTGTTGCTACGTCACTATGTGTTAGCGACCGTTTTCGGGGCCGCCACATAATTGAGTGTGCAAGTCGCCTCCTGTCATTTTATCCGTGTATTACACAATATTGATTAGGCGGGGACATAGTCCTTCCATAGTTCTACGTAACCAATCCCCAATAGCCACCCAAACCCATAGCCCAGTTGGTTTTGTTTCCATATTCTGCAATAATCCTGCAGCAACAGGGTGTTGTCCTTGGGTGCACTTGTATAGAGCAAACAGGGATTATCGTTGGTTGGTACCTCAAAACTTAAAATTGTCTGAGGTTCCTCTGCAAGTTGGCTTCAGCCCCCTCGTACGCCTACAGAGGTCCAGGACCACCGGGTCCCGAGATATTCTAGAGATATGTCAATGACAAAATTAATAATAATGTATTAATTAATGAGAGAACTATAGTCAGTTGTTTTGTTTACCTATTTGCAGTGGTGAAATGCTGAATATTGATTAAATGAATGATTAGTAAGATTTATTACCTTAGTTTTATTAGTCTGATAGCTATAATGTATTTTATATACTTTTTTAGGTTTTTAAGGAATTCGGTGTCGTCTTTCCGTAATCAAACGGGCTATAGCCGACGAATGCCTCATCGTCCTGCAGCGGCCCCCATTCAACAACAGCCGCCTATCATAGGTAATTGTATTTTATTTATCAACGTTATTTTTAAAGTGATGCATTTATTATTTACTAGCAACCCGCCCCTGCTTCGCACGGTTTTTACGAATTGACAAAAGATTTCATTATTAATGTAAGTTTAATATTAGTGTATTATACACAAATCTTCCAGAATAAATTCTCTAAATTATGGTGAAAACCACATCAAAATCCGTTGCGGAGTTTAGAAGAACAACGCGGTCACACAGACCGACACGAAAAGCGACTTTAATTTAAAACATGTCTAGATTACTTAACATTTTTACTGCTAAGACAATGTGCTTGAAGATTTTTCGTTGTTTTAGAACCTCCTCCAATTGCACAAGTCCTGCCACCGCCGAGCGGTCCGGTGCAGCCTGGCACAAGTAGTGGTGGTTAGTATTCTTTATTTATTATTTACGGTTTAACCTTTTTTATGCACTAATTTAGATCGGGCAGAGCAATGGAGTTTTTTTTTAAAAACTAATAATCTTTAAAGTGTGAGATGTGACTCCTAGTGCATGTTCATGTTTATTTTAAATAATAACGTGTTTTTTATTTTAAACAAGCAACCCCGCCTCCGCTACGAACGAGTGTGATTTACGGATGTGGCGTTATTTTTCTTAAAATTAAATACATAAATGTTTTTTTAAAATGGTAATTTTTTCTATGAGTTGTTTGACCGCCGTTTAATTTTTTTCGATCACTTTTTTCATGTGATATTTGCTAGTAGGATATTCTACAGATCATTGTCAAAATCACAGTGATCTTTATTTTCGTTGCAATGAAGTTGCTATTAGGTTGCTGCTGTCGGAGGTAAAATAGCTGGAAACGGTCCGTATTCTATGCCCTATTAGATCATTGATCATCCGTCTTTTTGGAATCTCTGAGAAATTACGTTGGCATACAAAAAAAAGTTTGTATGGCGGCTAGCTAATTACAAACTATAAACAATTCAATATAATATAAGTGATACTGGCGCCGATTCCGTTGTTGAAAACTAAACTAAAGTTAGAGAGTTGACATATTTTACTGACAGACAGCACGAGAGAAGTATGGGCATAATAAATAAGAATCATGGAATTAGAGATGTACAGACTAGTCAGAAAAGTAGACTGTCAGGCCATTAGTCGGAATAGTTGGCTCTTTACTTTATTCATATTTCTATGCTTATAATGGCTCAGTTTAACTTAAAAGCTGTCAAACCGCCGTATTTATTTTTATTCCATAAATAAAAGTTATCTGACGATTGAAAAATTTGCCCTTAATATTGATTGAATTTGTAATAGACCGAGAGGTGACAGGATTTTTCATAACGATCATGGATACGGTTAGATTTACTTCGATGGGTTGTAGAGTAGTCCCCTAATGCAAATGACGTCGGTCTGCCTGCTCTGAGTGGTTGCAACTTCGAGTTATAGCGCTTACAAGAGGCGTCATTGTTGCGAAAAAAAAAACGATCAGAGAAATGGTCAGTTTTGGTACACATTGAAAGTATGGCGTCTCCGCAGATGAAACAAGTTGGTCTGCCGGCTCTGAGTGGTTGCATTTCAGAGCTATGATGCGCGCAACATTGTTGAAAAAAAAACGATAAGAGAAATGGTCAGTTTTAGTACCCATTCGAAGTATGGTGTCTCCACAGGTGAAACGAGTTGGTCTGCCGGCGCTCAGTGGTTGTATTTCAGAGCAATCGTTGTGTATGCAAGACGCTTATTTGTGGAGAAAGCCTAAAAAAATACATCGAAAAAGGGGACAATAGGCGAATTTTTCAAGTGCACGGCGGCCGGTGTCGTACCCCCACCCTACACCTGCGCCGAGCAACACCCGCTGCGCGACCGGCCCCCCTGTAAAGGAATAGGGAAAAGAGGTGTCAATAAGAGAAATGGTCAGTTTTAGTTCCTATTCAAAGTATGGTGTCTCCACAGGTGAAACGAGTTGGTCTGCCGGCTCTTAGTCGTTGTATTTCAGAGCATTGTTATACGCAAAGCACTTAGTTATAGAAAAATTCAACTTAACGGTAATCAATAAAATGAAGAATGTAATCGAACAAATCCAATATTTAATAATTCAACTTATTACTGTGGGTAAATCACAGATTAATCATTTTGTAGATTATAGCTAAGACTTAGACTTACATATTTACTTATTTCTAACATTCTATATTTTTTGAGTTGTTTCATTAGCTATATTCTACAAAATTATTAATCTGTGATTTACCCAAAGTAATAAGTTGAATTGTTAAAAATTGGATTTGTTCGATTTCATTCTTTATTTTATTGATGAATTTTGCTATAACTAAGCGCTTTGCGTATAACAATGCTCTGAAATACAACGACTAAGAGCCGGCAGACCAACTCGTTTCACCTGTGGAGACACCATACTTCGAATAGGTACTAAAACTGACCATTTCTCTTATTGACACCTCTTGACACCTCTAGCTTTTTCCGTATTCCTTTACAGGGGGGACGGTCGCGCAGCGGGGGTTCTCGGCGCAGGTGTAGGGGTGGGGGGGTACGACACCGGCCGGCGTGCACTTGAAAAATTCGCCTATTGTCCCCTTTTTCGATGTATTTTTTAGGCTTTCTCCACAAATAAGCGTCTTGCATATACAACGATTGCTCTGAAATACAACCACTGAGAGCCGGCAGACCAACTCGTTTCACCTGTGGAGACACCATACTTCGAATGGGTCCTAAAACTGGCCATTTCTCTTATCGTTTTTTTTTTCGCAACAATGTTGCGCGCGTCATAGCTCTGAAATGCAACCACTCAGAGCCGGCAGACCAACTTGTTTCATCTGCGGAGACGCTATACTTTCAATGTGTACCAAAACTGACCATTTCTCTGATCGTTTTTTTTTTCGCAACAATGACGCCTCTTGTAAGCGCTATAACTCGAAGTTGCAACCACTCAGAGCAGGCAGACCGACGTCATTCGCATTAGGGGACTACTCTACAACCCATCGAAGTAAATCTAACCGTATCCATGATCGTTATGAAAAATCCTGTGACCTCTTAGTCTATAACCTTTAGCTTTTTTTTTTGTACCTTTTTTTCACCACCTATGATTAAGTTTCTATTAACTTACTTGGCAGATAATTTCATAAAAATTCTGTTCCATTTTTGAATTTATTCGGGAAGTAGTGGCTATTCGGACATCGTGAAATAGCCCCTTATCTATTATGCCACTATTATTATGTCGTTTATTAATTTTCTTTCTTATTCTATTTACATTTTAAAATATTTCTATTATTATTATTTAATTTATGTACACCAAAAATATAGAGATACTACATATTGTAACATTTGAGTGCCTGCTTGCTTATCGTTTTCATAGACCTCAAAAATCATGAAAACCCATGACGAAAATTTTTTCGCAGCCGCCATGTTGGATTTTCATTTTGACTTGACTATCGGCTTTAGCGTCCTCGAAAACTATGGAAACGATACCCATGTCGAAAAAAAAATAAACTGAAAAGAAAAATAATAAAATAAGTACTTAATTAGAAAAAACACTAAAAAAACTTAAGAAATAAGCAAGCAGGCACTCAAATGTTACAATATGTAGTATCTCTGTATTTTTTGGTGTACATAAATTAAATAATAATAATAAATTAAAACAATAATAAAATCAACATGGTAGCCCTGAAAGTCGTGTTCCGAGCTTCTAACATGGTGGAAGTATGCAGCTCGGGCTCGTGCCTCCCGCGTCTCGCCCCTCTCGCCCCGCACGATTGCTCTGTCTAGACGGCATCGTCGGACAAACTGTATGATGTCTGTGGTATTACCCAGTAACTGGGTTGTGGAGGTCAGATAGGCAGTCGCTCCATGTAAAATACTGGTATTCAGCTGCATCCGGTTAGACTGGAAGCCGACCCCAACATAGTTGGGAAAAGGCTAGGCAGATTGAGCTGGTATAAAAATAAGTATAATGTAATGAATTGGGAGAAGGCGCCGAAATCTGACGTACAGGTTCTTACCGAGTTTGGGTTTCAGAGGCTTCATATTTTTGTAATTTAAACTTATTAGAGATTTATTATTATTAATTTAGCTATCCGCCACACAAATTGCAGTTCTAAATAGTTTTGAGAAAAACGACCCGAAAGGTTCGTTTCCATACATTGAAAATGGAAATTATTATTTTTCTCTGTTCCTATCGGGACTACAGAGTTTGGCCTCATTGTGCGATGCGCGTCGAGGCTCATCGGAGCGCAGTTTACAATGTGTTAAAGGAAATTGAAGCGATCCTGAAGCACACAATACATAATAGTATAAGTACAGAAGATTCACTCCGCAAAATCATTTAAATAAATAGCGACTCTTGCTACGACACAATAAAGCGTAATTCAGGTCGCAAAGCGTTAATTACCTACAGTTATATTCACCTAGAAGTGACCGCTCTTTCTATCGCGTAACTCTTATACCTTCTGACTTGTTAGGGTTGTCTTCATTTACGATGCGGCGCGTGAGTGGAGTATCGAAGTAACGTGCGAGCCGCCGGGTCGCGGCAGCTCACACTGAATTAGCCCGACAAGTCAAGTCCGCCGCGTACTTGTAGTTTCATACCTAAAATGCGGAGTTCGCCTGGCCTGCCTGAAGTAGTGAAATGTCATACTTGCAAGGAATTTATAAAGCTTGATATCCGGTCGGCTCCTCGCGTAGGCGGACGGCTGCGTTCGGCTGTCGCTTGAATATCGCTACCTATTCTGAGTTAAAATTCATCGGAAATTGCCCCGGTTCAATTCCTACGAGGGCTGCCTTTTAAGTTGTGTCGTTTGAAATAAGTATTGACAATCTAATAGATTATTACCATTTATTGTTTTTCAAAGAATTCTCCGCGATACACTTATGCATGCGTTCGAACCAGTTTTTAAAACATTTATTCCACTCCGAAGTGGGGGTAGTCAAAATGGCCTATTTGTATGCGTCAACAGCTTTTTGGGGTGAGCTGAAGCTTTGACCACGAAGACTTTGCTTAATTTTGGGGAACGTAAAAAAATCGTTAGGGCTCAAGTCAGGACTGTAAGGCGGGTGATCCAAAACATCTTTGTATCGTACGTACGTGTTTTTTCCAAACTCTGTGATGACTTGTGGCAAAGAAACAGTGGTATACCAGTCAGAATTAACCGTCTTGCGATCTTCTAGTACAATAGTGGCGACGACGTGACCACCCTTTGCCACAAACGAGGCAACCATTTTTTTGGTCGGTTTTGGCTCATCTTAGAAGACCCAGACAGTTGACTGCTGCTTGGAATCTGGGTCGTAAGCATACCACACACACACCACATACTAACCATATTATTATCATAAACGTGTTTTGACTCTCCTCGGTTGAATCGCTGCAGAGTTTTGCGACACCATCTGACACGGGCTGCTTTTTGGTCGTCGCTAAGCAAATGTGGTATCCAACGAGAGATCAACTTTCTTACGCTGAACTCTTTGTGCAGGATTTTTTGGATAGTAGTCCCTGAAATGCCCACGGCTGCCTCTATTTCACGGTATGTCACATGACGATCTTCGACGATTAGCTGCCTCACGGCGTCGATATTCTCTCGCGTCATGGCGGTTTTCGGACGACCTTCACGTGGTTTGTCACTGAAGCTAGAGTGCCCACGTTGAAATTTTAAATACCAGCTTTTTACAGTCCTACATGGTGCTGCATCACTATACACAGAAGTGATCTCCTCAAAGCACTGAAGTCGCGTTAATCCCCTTTGAAAGTTGTAGAAAATTATCGCAAGCATATTTTCCTTTGATATTTGCATTTTTACAACCGACTTGTAACCTTTGAATAGACGCTACAATAAAACTATTCGACCGATCATTCGAACATTTTAGCCCGCCTCGGATAGGTAAAATTTTCTTTAGAGCATTCAAACAGAACTAGGACCTACTTTGTCGACATTTCAGAATTAAGAGAACCTAGGCTGCAATAGCAAGCGAAGTGAGCTCAAACATTGTAGCACCCCACCAAGGATATGTTAGATTTTCTTTCGACTATTCATACATATACTGTTCACCGTTCATAGTATGAACATAGCATGCCTTTTTGGATTACGGTGCACTTCTTGGCTTAATATGTTATTCTAAAACCCTCTCGCCTACTGAGGCCCTAGGCCTTAAGTTGGCTTGGCAAACCTCCAGGCCTGGACATTCCCAAACACCGCGGGCCGTGGTGCCCCGCACGACTTCCCGCCTTAGCTGTAGTAGTTAACCCACTGAAGATAATTTAAAAACTCGTGCTCACTGGTCGTATGGTTAGTGCGGAGATGATGGATGGCATCTGTCTTAGTGTTGCGTTGGCTTCTGTATTAAAGAAGGTCGGGTCGGGGCGAGCGGTTTGTCCGGCGTTCCATGCGGCGCGGCGGGCGACGAGTCGGATGGCTCGGTTGACGACAACATCACGCTGACGCTGCCGGCGGCACACCGGGCACACCGCGGTCCTGCGCCGCCACCCTCCGTCTCCGACCGCCATCGACACCCGCGCTACGGTACATAAAGCCGAGCTCGCATGTCTGCCAGATATCTGCATGCTTTTATGTGGCCCTACCACTGACACATTTTTTGACTGACAACACTAAATCACGCTAGCAGGTACTTCCTTTTTAATCGACTTCAAAAAAAGGAAGTTATGCATTTGGCGAGTTTTTTTTGTTCATGTAGCACCGATTTTTCTTTAATCGGCCGAATTACGTGATTCTGTTTCGTGTTAAATAATATGTTTTTAAGCCACTTCATATGTTGATGATATTATAATATTGAACACAAATTTGTGAGGAGGGGGGGGATACCTACCATATATACAAAGTGAAAAATAAAAAAACTTTTTTTACGTATACGAATTTTTTGTGGTTTTTAAAATACTGGTTGCTTTTTTGAGAAAGTTTTTTTAAATGTTAACTACATTAAAAAAAAACTTTTTGCCTAACTATCCTTGGCACCTCGCATGATACGCGTAATTTAGCTGAGTATTGGAATGACGCCTTACTAAAAATTTGTTAGCTATAGTTCATCACCGACGATATAAACTGAATGCTATTATGAGTCCCTGGTAACACCCATGTTGTATCGTTTTAGTTTGTTGCTTCATCGTATCTTATATTTTTACTAACACTGCTAGTAACATTGAACTCCTGCTTATTTCATTCTGTGATAATATTAGTAGGTGTTGAAAGAAACTATGTGCTTGCGTGACTCAGCTACATAATAAATAAGTTGTTACATTATTAGGTGCAAATGCTGTCAATTTACAACTTATAATATTTAGCAAAACTTTCTTAGTGCCCTGTTAAATATTTCACATCGCATTTAATTTTATAATGAGATCAAAAAAAATGTTTCCGGCGTTCTTTGGTTAGATATTGGGGAGAGTTAGTCATAATCATAAGTTAGTCGCACCTAATATTGTTACTATGTTATATTATAATATAATAATTATGACCTTTTAGCAAAAGTTGCATTGTAATTTATTTAATGTTTTGTTTTGTTTGTTTCAGGACCACCACCTGGCTTAAAGCCTCCTGGAATAGAAACTCCACCAACAATTCGTATGAATGTAAGTTTTCAATTGTCTACCACAGAGTAACGAAAGTTCTCATAATTTAGAGGTTATGAATTAACTTATTCTTTTTAGATGCCGAGAATTGATGAGCAAAGAGCCAGTACGCCAACTATTGACGAAAGAAGAGATCCCATGTCTTCCCAGGTATTTTATTGATGAGTTACGAATTTTATTCTAAAGTAGCTACCCGACAGACGTTGTACACACGGCTACACATCAAGCATTTCCAGTTTACACTGAGCTCTCATTGTAAGTAAATTCTATACAATGCGAGATCAGCCTATACTGGAAATGTATAGCTTGATCTGTAGCAGTGCGTACTATCCAAATTTCATAAATCCAATACAAAAAAACTTTTTTACAAAAAAAAAATATAACCGACTTCCAAAAAAAAAAACTGCAAAGTGAAAAATAACTTTAATTTCGGAAGTCGTTGTCTCTGAATCTGTATTTTAGTTTTTTGCCACCGACTTCCGAAGTTAAAGTTATTTTTCACTTTGTAGTTTTTTTTTTATGTTTGTACACCGATTTCTCGGTCAATTGTGGACCGATTTGGAAAATTCTTTTTTTATGTGATAGGGTCTGCTTTCGAGGTGGTCCCATTGTCAACAAGTCAGAATCTGATGAGGGGATCCCATGGAAATCGAGGGAAACCCTCAAATTTTATAGGCACACCTATAGCGATTTGGATATTTTTTATAGTTACTTGTGCATTTGCTCTCTAAAAGCACCATTTGGTGAGGTGGAACTGACGATGAAGACCACATATGGCCATCGGAACTACTCAATAATAAGTATTTCACGTGTTGCGATTTTATTACCAATTTATGCTCGTCCGTCACAGTGCATACGGTGAAGTGGAGCTAATGGTGACATCACCATCAGCTCCAGTTCTCCTGGTTCTTACTAGGAGAACTCCTCAACAATTAAGTAACGCCCCAGCATCGGGAAAAGCTATATTTTGTAAAAGGTGATGAGCAGTTAGACATTATTCATTACTGAAATTATTCTACATTTTTAACCGACTTTTCAAACAAAAAGGAGGGGGTTATCAATTCGTCGTGTATACATATATACAATAGTATATTATGCAATTAGTGAATAAAGGACGGATTTAAAGCGAGGGCCATAGATGAATCACGAGCTAGTGAAGGATCCCAACGATTGAATCACGACCGTAGGGAGTGATTCATGGCCCTCGATATAAATCCGTTTTATTCAAGAGTTGCATACTATACTTTATACCATGACTACGAGAAAAAGAAAGATTTAAGTGAAAATAGACATATAATGATGAAAAAGGAAAGTTAAATTGGCTTTGATGTAAACCAGCCGGGATTTTTGGGTAGCAAGTTTTCCACTATATCGGCCGCCCTCTCTTTCATAAACTCAGGTGTTAACACATCTTCATCACTAGAATGCATTTTTAATCGATTAGAACAACACTAAACAAACACAAAATTAAAGATTAAAGTAACACTAAACTTTGTGTTCGTACAACTTACATTATTCAAAATAGCGCCAATTTACTAAGGACAGCAAAGAACATAAAACAGTTTTTATTCTAATGCTAAACTCCTTGTCGAAAATGTCGACCAATCAAATTGAATTTAGAACACATCAATATAGGTCGAATACAAAGATTTCACTTACACTAGATACGGCAAGCCACGACCAAGCGTGCCCTGCATGTTCGACTGTTCGTACTAAAAAAAGTCTGTTAGCTCAGTGACGCTTAGCGATTGAAACAATTCTGTTTACTTTGAGCACATCACTAAATGGCTGGGGTGAAGTTATCGTAGGTATAAAAAAGATGACCCGTTCGGTTTTCATACTATCTAATAACATGCCGTATCTAGCCTAGGTACTCTAAATCTGTGGTCGAATACATTGGTGTGTTCCATTTTCAAACATCAAAACAGTGAGTAAAAGTGCTTTTTATTCACTGTTTTCAGTGAATAAAATAAGCTTTTTAGAGGGGGAATGGTATAATATATATTTTTTAATGTTTGTACACTGATTTCTCCGTCAATTGTGGACCGATTTTGACAATGATTTTTTGGTTTGAAAGGGTGTGCTCTCGAGGTGGTCCCACTGTCACCAAGTCTGAATCTGATGAGAGGATCCCATGGAAATCGAGGGAAACCCTAAAATTTTATAGGCACACCTATAGCGATTTGGGCATTTTCTATAGTAACTCGTGCACTTGCTCCCGAAAAGCATCATTTGGTGAAGTGGAACTGATGAGGAAGGCCACAGATGGCCATCGGAACTACTCAATAATACGTATTGCGATTGGGTTGCGATTCGATAACTTTAATATGGTTGCTAAGCAATGTATGCTCGTCACAATGCTTATGGTGAAGTGGAGCTGATGGTGACTTCACCATCAGTTCCAGTTCTCCTGGTTCCTTACTAGGAGAACTCTTCAACAATTAACGTCCTTGTATCGGGAAAGACAATATTTTGTAAAAGATGATGAGCAGTTAACATTAGGCTATTGTAACTCAGATAAATTACAAACTGACCTACTAGAAAGTGAAAAATAAAAAAGTTTTTTACAAAAATAAAATAACCGACTTTCAAAGAAATACTACAAAGTGAAAAATAACTCATTTCGGAAGTCGGTGGCAACTAAAATACAGACCAAGACACCGACTTCCGAAATTAGTTATTTTTCACTTTGTAGTATTTTTTTGGAAGTCGGTTATTTTTTTTTGTAAAAAACTTTTTTTTAAAATCTAAAATACGCCATTATCCGAATATTGTGGATATACAGGGTGTCCCGTAATTAATGGATAATCTCTTAAGGGGTCATTGTACTCACCATTATGAACAACTTTTACTATGGGACCGAACCCAAAATCGCAAAAAAAAAATCAGCTGCTACATTTATGTTCGCATAACTCGTCAAAATGTAGGGAGCAGCTGATTTTTTTTTGGTTTCGCGATTTTCGGTTTGGTCCCATAGTAAAAGTTGTTCATAATGGTGAATACAATGACCCCTTAAGAGATTATCCATTAATTACGGGACACCCTGTATAAGGGGTTATCTTGTCGATTCGAAACATTTATTTAAATACGTTCTTTAGTTTGAGGGGAGATTTTACCGTATCGACGGGAGGAACATTAAATGACAGTTACGAAACCCATTGAACATTTTGTATTGGATTTTTTTTTCTTTTATTTTTTTTTTTCGTCAATTTTCCAATGTTTTTAATAGTTACTCTGCTATTCGGGACGGAGACAAATACAACAAATCAAATACCATGAAAATCGGTCCAGCCGTTCTCGAGTTATAACTGTTCGAACAAACCCGACTTTGTTTTATATAATAAAATATAGATTATTGGTAACAATCGTCTACACGAAATGACGTGCGCGTGCTGATTCTGAAAGCGAATCAGAACGCGCACGTCATTTCTTGTAGAATGCCACGTGACTAATGGCTTTATTTTTACGCAATAATTTCTCAAAAATATAAAAAAAAAATCATTAATCACAGACAAAATTAAAAACCATAACGTATTTTCTTACTGTCAACTAGCCAGCTAGCTTGCTTGTTAGCTAGCTATTTGCTGTTTTATGAGTAAGAATGTAAAAAATCGGTTATATTTTTTATGCACATGTAATGTATTTGCAGGCAGTGTTCAATCGCGGACCCCCACCATTTATGCCGGTCCCACCATCGTCGCGGCGTTATAAGTAAGATATGTTTTGTACATAGGTAAAGATATTCTAATTTAAAACTGCGCGTTCCTCCGCTACGTGTTGCATAAATACACATTGTACTTGTATTGTCTATAAAGAAAATTGAGAGAAGTGCCGCGCGTTTATATTATACTATCTATACTTAGAAATACTTATTAGGTATAAGATACAATATTAATAGATTATATCGTGTGTTCTACCAGATCACCATTCGGCAGAACATTGGGACCCGGGGGCCCGCGGCCGTACAACGAGCGTTATCCTCCAGAACCTTACCAGCCTCCTCCGCCTGGAATAAAAGACTCGCCCACTAACGGGTATAGTATTAAAATAATGTATTATGTTTGCTCTTGCGGTTTTAACATCGAATTGGAGACTACAGTCGTGATTTGTTATTTCTACATTGGTTTTTCATTTTAATATAATGTATATCCTGGTATTCTACTTTGTTTCAATTCATGAAGTGCTCCAACGCCGTACAATATTTTCGTCTAGTTAAAGTTATTTTTGAAATTTACATAGCTTGGATATAGTCCTTTGAATTTTGATTCACTAGTTAATTAAAGACGGTCGTCTCCCTCGATGGATAAAACCCGCTCGAAGACCACTTCGAGCTACATTGTTCGGCTAAGGACCGTTGCATATTATGTTGTCGTAGGCACGGCGAGGATCCTCTCGAGGCTTTCAACCGAATGATTCGTGAGAAAGAGATGCGAGCAAAGCGGCGAGAGGAGGAGCGCAGACGAGCGCAGTCTGGCTCGCGCAGCTCACGCTCCCGCACGCCGCGGTCGCCCCGCTCGCAGCGCTCACCGCGTTCTCCGCGCTCACCGCGCTCGCCACGCCCACCCCGTGCGTCTCGCTCGCCACGCCCAGCACGCTCGTCTCGCTCGCCCCGGCTGCCACGTTCGCCCCGCTCGCCTCGCCTGCCACGGTCGCCTCGCTCACCACGTTCACCGCGCTCGCCGCGCCTCCGACCCCGTAGTCGAGGTTCCAGCCGTCTCCGGTACTCTAGGTTCGTTGATAGTCCTCATTTTTGCACGTTTCTACTTGAATTAATATGTTGGTTTATGGTTGTTCGTCGTCTTGCTTCCTATTTGTATGCATGTGCTTGCTTATTTTGTATGCATTTGTTGTTGTGCAGT
This sequence comes from Cosmia trapezina, assembly GCA_905163495.3. Lineage (NCBI taxonomy): Eukaryota > Metazoa > Arthropoda > Insecta > Lepidoptera > Noctuidae > Cosmia > Cosmia trapezina. Next base: position 13,921,368 of record LR991030.1, read on the forward strand.
CTTTGTAGTCGCCTGTCATTCTACCCGAGCCTTGTTGAACTTTCAAATATTCATGTCAAAAATTTCAAGGCAAAACGTAATAATATGATTTTAATTTTTCATCAATTAAAATCATAATCATAACCCAGGAGCCGAAAAGATATCACCCGTTTTGGTAATTTTTCTTCGAATATATATTTATGTTTAGTAGATTTTTGAATGAACACATTAAAGGGTGATGCGTTAAGGTAGCCCAGGTTATTCAAATGTAATAAATATAAAATGTAATAACAGTCAGGTTGTATTGTAAATAAAAAAAAATGACGCGCCCGTAGCAAACATGTATTCACAGAATTATAATCATAAGGCCGTGCGCTGCGTTAGGCGTGCGCACGATCAAATTTTGTTGATATTATGAACGTGATATATTTTCTCTGCTCCATTGGGTTTGTGACTGCCAGCCAACTAGCCGTCAGAAATGATCTCTTTAATACATTATCATGAGAAAATACTTAACCTGTTAAAAGCATAACCCTCCTTTGGTTTTGCTAAAGTCGGGTAAAAAAGGTCATACCTCACCTTATGAAGTAATTATTCAGGCGGTTGTTTATTCTCATTAAATATCTTTGCCAGATTACCAATCAGTAAGCAATAAAATTTACTATTGTATCTTCGAACTCAGATGAATTATACTAAACGATGTTTCTATTTACACCACATTTCGAACGAAGTATGTTCAATTCCTGGCCGAAGATATTTTAGCCCGATATAATGTGGGCTATGTCCTTTAATTACTTTTTATGTTGTGCGCAACGTTATTAGTGGATCTAAACTTTTAGACTTTAGATCTGCAATATTATGTGAATAATGTAGATAAAAGTTTAATATTTCTCTTATCTCTCACAACATTAGAACAGAGAAACAGAATTTTGGCTTGCATAGTATCTACATTTATATTATGTAATCTCACCATATTGTCATTTTTATATTACAGATCTCGTTCCTTATCACGCGGGCGGCTGCGACGGTCGCCTTGGTCGCCGCGACGTCGGCGAACTCGCGAGAGGACATTGTCACTGACTAGGTCAGTACCTAACTCTAATTAGATACTACTCGATGACATCACATCGACTAATCGGGCAAACCCAAAACAAATACCTGACTATAATCAACGCAATCTAAGAAGTCCGTTTGGACGTTCCACAATATAAATGCCGCGATAACTTTGTATGAACGTCTACGTAAGGAATCGAAAAATAAAATTCATAATCCTAATTATTTACTATGTTATCAATCTATCTATAGCTATAAAAATCAATGCCACTTTTCGTTGTAATTTTATGACTAACTAGCTTTTGCCCGCGGCTTCGCCCGCGTTTATTATACATATAAACCTTCCTCTTGAATCACCCTATCTATTAAAAAAAACCACATCAAAATCCGTTGCGTAGTTTTAAAGATCTAAGCATACATAGGGACAGACAGACAGGGAAGCGACTTTGTTTTATACTATGTAGTGCTAGTGATAGTGATAGTGAAGAACGGCTGGGCCGATTTAGCTGATTTTGGTTTTGAAATGTTTGACGTAGTCCAGGGAAGGTTTAAACGATAAGAAAAATTGGAAAAATTGCCGGGAAAATTGGAAAATTCTGGAAAACTGAAAGTGGATTTTATATGGGAATATTGAAATTGGGACAGGACAACGTCTGTCGGGTCAGCTAGTACGCTATAAAAATGAGTATCATTCGTAAGCACCAAGTTTTACTTTATATTTGAAAAAATGCACTGAAAAACACGAATTAAACGTTGATTAATATTCCGACAGGACGTTATTACAATGTCATGTCTTTGGGTACGTGGCCGTAGAATTGTGACCGTTCTGAGCCGTTTTTTAACCGAATGAAATCGATGTTCTAAAAAATCGATATTTTTACAAACGTTAATTTAGAAAAGAGAAACGTATAATTACTGTATTATTAAATGTTTAAACATATAACAAAATCTGATCAAATATATTTTTAGCTTTAATTTGATATTTAATAACTACTAGGTACGCCACTGGCGCATAATACAGGGAGTCCCGTAAATAATGGATAATCTCTTAAGGGGTCATCGTACTCATCATTATGAACAACTTTTACTATGGGACCAAACCTGGAATCGCGAAAAAAAAATCAGCTGCTCCCTAAATTTTGACGAGTTTGATGTAGATAAATGTACTGGTCAGCTGATTTTTTTTCGTGACTTCAGGTTTGGTCCCATAGTAAAAGTTGTTCATAATGATGAGTACAATGACCCCTTAAGAGATTATCCATTATATACGGGACACCCTGTATACAATGTATTATCATTAGAGATCGGATAATCGTATGCATATTAACCTAAAGTTGAGGTGTTGGCTAAGTTGTGTGTGAGCGTGCTTTTGGATTGAAAAATCCCAGAATTCCGGTGTCGGCCAATTTTGACTTCTGATTATGCGAATATAAATCCAAGATGGCGGCTGAAAATATTTTCAAATGTTTCGTCATGGGTGTCGTTTTCTTGGTTTTCGAGAGTGTTAAAGCCGATAGTGACACTAAAATGTAAATCCAAGATGGTGGATGCGAATATTTTCTAATTTTTCGTCATGGGTGTCGATTTCATGGTTATCGGTGGTGTTAAAGCTGATAGTGACATTAAAATGTAAATCCAAGATAGCGGCTGCGAACATTTTTAAATTTTTCGTCATGGGTGTCATTTTCATGCTGTTCGAGGGTGTTAAAGCCGATAGTGATACTAAAATGTAAATCCAAGATGGCGGCTGCGAATATTCTCCAATTTTTCGTCATGGGTGTCGTTTCCATGGTTTTCGAGGGTGTTGAAGCTGATAGTGACACTACAACGAAAATCCAAGATGACCGCTGCGAACATTTTCAAATTTTTCGTCATGGGGTGTCGTTTTCATATTTTTCGAGGGTGTTAAAGCTGATAGTGACATTAAAATATAAAACCAAGTTGGCCGGTACGAACATATTCAAATTTTTCGTCATGGGTGTCGTTTTCATGCTTTTCAAGGGTGTTAAAGCCGATAGTGACACTAAAATGTAAATCCAAGATAGTGGACGCGAATATATTCTAATTAAGGGTATTAATACCCTCGAAAACCATGAAAACGACACCCATGACGAAAAGTTAGAAAATTTTGCAGCCGCCATCTTGTATTTCCATTTTACCGCCACTATCGGCTTTTAAACCCTCGAAAACCATGAAAACACCCCCACCGATATAGTGACGGCAGCTTTGTATTTCTCGCGGGGACCACGTGTAACAAACGGAATATTTATGTGATCCCGATTTCCCGGTATTTCCAAATAAATAAAACCACAATATACTTATAAGAAGTCATTTCCATACCATGTATCCGATTAGTAGTGCATTCCCACATTTTCTGGAATCCCGGGATTTATATTAAGAAAAAAAAAGTTAAGAAGCCGCTTCCATAGTTTGTTAGCCAAATATTAACTTTAGGTTAATATGCATCCGATTATCCGATCTCTAATTATCATACATAAACCTTCTGGAAGAAATCAGTATATCGGGTTTTAGTTTAGGTTTTGGTTTGGCTTTGAAACTCGCCCAAATTGAGACTTAGTTGGGATTTATGTAATAATTGTTAAATATTACAATCTCGTACGTGTAATGAAACGATATGCCTCGAGAATCAGTTTTAAACAATGTTGATAAATTGTCGATTACAAACTCGTAAGTGCGATAAATCCATATGTCTCGAGAATCGGTTTTTAAAGCAACCGATTTTTTTTCCCCATCACTACACAAAGTATTTTGACAGCTGTCCAAACGGACTTCTTACATTGCGTTGATTATAACAGTAAAGGTTAACAAACGTCAATGTCTCTCATGAAAAAAAAGTAAAAATTCCGAAAGTAAACTTGGGAATATTTAATACAAAGGCTTAGTTTAAAACTTAGGAAACTGTTTATTGTTATTTATTATTGCATGAATATTTTACAAGTTAAAATAGTTCGGTTTAATTAGTGAATGTTTGTTGCGTATCAGATCGCCGTCCCCACGACGCCGGCACCGCTCGCCGTTGCGCTACCGCTCACCGCTGCGCTCACCGCTGCGCTCGCCGCCGCGCTCACCTCTGCGCTCGCCGCTGCGCTCGCCAGTGCGCTCGCCGGTGCGCTCGCCACTGCGCTCTCCGCCGCGCGAGCCTATGCGTTCACCACTTCGTCCACTCATGCGCTCGCCGCCGCCGCCGCGCAAGATATCTCCACATCGGTAAGTATATCTATCTGATGGATCCATTTATTTTAACACTAGCTTTTTCCACGGAAAAAGCCCAAAAAAAAAAGCGAAAAACGAAAAAAAAGCGAAAAAAAAAGCGAAAAGAAAAAAAAAAGCGGTCTTTTTTTCGGAAAATATCCCACGGGAACAAAAATCCGGATCAAATTCTACATTATAAAAGAAACCTCTGTGCAATATTTCAGCTTTATAGGTCCAAGGGTTTGGGCTGGGCGTTGATGAGTCAGTCAGTCATTCAGGACTTCTTTTTATGTATTGAGATAGCTTCTTCCCGCGACTTCGTCCGCGTGAAATTTCTTGTTCCCCGACCCACCCCGTCGCATCACATTGCCTGCCCATGCTATTACAGTAGTCGGCGATAAATAATGCACATCGAACTTTGGAAAGAGACAATCGGCTAATTTCGGCTTCGTAGAGCGTTATCTCAGTCGCACGCAAATACAAACAGTCCGGTATCTATTAGGAGCTGTTAAAACAATTATGATTTGCTTCTTTTGATAATTATTTTTATTCTTTGTATAAAATACACCATTTTTTCTATAAGTGATGGCTTTAGGTTGGGGTAAAATAAAATAAAAACATTCAAATTATGTTTACGTATTTAATTATTTTGGAAAATTACAGCTGAAATTTTCCAAAATAATTAAATGTGTATGTACATTACACGTACATAAACACCATTATACCTATTTTTAAAATGAGACATTGTAATAAAAAAAAAAAATTCTAATTCTCAATTACAGTCAAACCTGGGTAAGTGAGAACTGGATAAGTGAGAAAACTCAATAAGTGAGAGTAATAGCCAGGACCCGTCATTTTAAGCTCCCAAAACCTCTATTAGCGAGAAACAGAAACCTCTGTAAGAGAGAGTCGTTTTTCCCTCATGGACCTCTGTAAGTGAGACTGCTACTTATCTGTACCTCTATAAGCGACAGTCGAGCTTTATTTATTTATATTATTTGGGAGGAACTATTGTGATACACACATACAGTAACAATTGACAAAACAAATTACAAATTTAACATCTGCTATTTTATGACTCATTCTTAACTTTCGTGGAACTTCCTACCATTGTTTTTGTATTGTTTTCTCGTCAATATTGTACTTATTCTATTTCGTGGAACTAAATAGGTAACGTTGTTATTTTATCGCATTCTTTTCGAATGGACACGTGTGCCTGTGTGGTCCTGTTTGTCGGACTTACTCAGTTTATAGTTAATCAATTGCGAAGGAAAGTTCTGTTCTGCATCATGACAAAACAGAAATAAAGATCATTCCAATGAAGGTAGCTTTAAATGCGTTGGAGACGGTCCATCAGTACTTTGAATACGCGGTTGTTGATCAAGCAATATTCGACAAAATTTATGAGTTAGAGAAAAATATTCAAAATACAAAAACAGAAACCCAAACGAAAGTGACGGATTTTTTTAAGTGTAAATCGCGAAAAAAAAATCAGCTGCTCCCTACATTTTGACGAGTTCAGCGAACATGAATGTATGGGGCATCTGATTTTTTTTTCGCGATTTCAGGTTTGGTCCCATAGTAAAAGTTGTTTGTTATCATGAGCACAATCATGTGTTTAGGTATCGGTCACTAATTACCAGTCACCCAATATATACGTGATCTAAGCTTATATACCTATTATGTAAAGTTTTGTCCTTTTGCACACTTGGGGTGCATTTGACACGCGGGGGGGGGGGGGGGGGGGAGGTTAGCTGCGAACTCCATAAGTTCACAACTACTGATTTGATTGGTTTTCCATCGGATTATGTTTTTTTACATTTATATATATGTGATATAAGCTTATGTACCGAACAAAAAAAGGGTTTTTCTTATGCACACATGGGGTGCATTCGACACTTGAGGGGTTAATTACTTAAAATTTATTATGCCAGTCACGCTCGGACAAATAACTTTTGTCCGAGTGTCCACTCGTTCAAATAATTTCCTCGTAAAAACGTCGAATGAAATAAAGACTAAATGTTACCTCAAGATTCGAACTATGACTACATTTCCAATCCCTTAAATCTCTTAAAAACAGGTAGGTACACAAATATTTGTCAAACCCTATTGTACCTTTTAGGGGACGATTTTTCAAAAACGCTGTACCATATATTTCTTTATTTCCTACTAAAAGCATAAATTATAAATATAAATTTGGGGGTGTTAACAACTCTAAATATATATTTTGAACTGGACGCGACCGCACTCTATCGCATTTGAACAATGACTTTATACATCTAGACGTTGCCATGATTACAGTGTGAAGTGTGGAAGTGAGACATATATATACGAAATAATTAGGAAAATTTAGACAAAGCATCGTATCTTCTGTCCTAAGGGACAGAAGATACGAAGCAATTAAAGCAAAAATACGGCGTGCCGTATTTTTGCTTTAAAAATGTTGCCAAACAAAGTACTTTGCATGCCAAAATTTAAAAATGTTGCCAAACAAAGTACTTTCACTGTTAATATTGCTGTCTCATGACCGGCCACGCGGTGGCTCGATCTAGATGTATATTATCTAAGCACTTGAACAACGACTGACAAAACGTCACATAGGTAGTGTGCGACAGAGATAACGCTCTACGAAGCCGAAATTAGCCGATTGTCTCTTTCCAAAGTTCGATGTGCAATATTTATCGCCGGCTACTGTACTTTGTTTTCGCTTAGCGTTCTTTCTGACGTTTTTTCTTTTGCTCGGCACCAAAGAGTTCTAGAGTGATGTTAAATATGCCTATAGCCTTCCTTAAGAATTGGGATATCAAATCCCCTCTCCCTTTAACCCCTCCTCCTCTCCCTGTAACTTTTAATTGTTTGGGATATTTCCATAACTTGACTGAAAACTAATTTACACTAATTTTCGAGTTAATCAAGCCCCCAGTAAAACCTACCCTGTAAAATTTACTACCCCTTTTCACCCCTTTAGGGGTAGATTTTCGAAAAACCCTGATACACGTTACTCTTCATTTTTGGTCTCATGTATAAATACTGAGTTTCCGAGTTAATCGGACCGCGCGTTAAAATTACTGCATACAAACTTTGATAACTCCCAATCCCTCCTTAGGGGGTAGTTTACAAAAACTAAAAATGAAAAACTTTATAATTTACTTAGATGAATATTCATGCTAAGTTTCAAGTCTATTCATGGAATAAGATTTTTCGTACAAACTTTGGACACCGCTTTCACTCCCTTTGAGGGTGAATTTTGAAAAATCATTTCTTAATGCACCCCTAGATCTCATAAGGAACCTACATACCAAATTTGGAATCTCTAAACCCAGACGTTTGGGCTGTGTGTTGATATGTCAGTCAGTCAGTTAGTTTCTTCTTTTATATATTTAGATAACTCAGAATTAAGTTGTGTACGAACTAAGTGGACAAATGAGGTTAGAATCTCTTTTAATAATCTCAAAAGATAATTAAGTTGATGTCCAGCCTATGGCGAATGACGTTTCATCGAAAGGATACGAGTTTGTATTCAGTGAATGTCATTGAAATAGAGATTTAGATCATCCACGGTTTTTGTTTTTTGTTGACAGATATGCTGGTGTTTACGACGAACTGTTGTCTCCGCCCCGACGTACTGTTGAGCCGCCATACGGAGCCAGGTACGATTGTAACAGTCTAAATAGTGTCTTCATGCGCGCTTTAACGACGCCTAAGAGAATAATGCGTTTGTTCGTTGACGTTATGAAATTGCTGAGCGGATTGAACCTGTGTTCGCGTTTCAGTGTGCAAACTTGGTCAGAACCGCATATCGCGTTACGTATTTTTAACTGTGTTAACGTAAGCTGTTGAAATGTTATTACTTGTTTAATGTGTGGCATTTTCATTAAGCAAATAAAATTGGTTTAATTTATTGGTGAGATGTAAATAGGTTTTCAGCATTGTGGTAAGTATTATTATGCAAAAGATAATAACAAAAGTTGTTAACAAGGACGAGTATCTTTGACGTCAATTTAACTCGGAAGCTGTGATAAAGTAATTGAAGGTTCTTGTTGTTAGTGTGATAAATGTGAATTTTATTGTAAAACACGATTTCAAGCATTACATTATGCATAACTTTCTGAACATACTGATGATGAAATGATAAAGTAAGGAAAGTCAACGTTATTTGCTTGAAATCGTCTGTTATCAATATCAAGCAATGTGTATCTGACACTGACTGAAGCTATTGAAAAATGTAAAAATAAGATGCTTTATGTATATTTGGTACAGTCAACAGTACGTCAATGGTAACAGTTTGACTTTGACAGCGCCTTTATTATGTATCAGCTAGGGCAGTTGTCGTAGTTCAAGTGTTACTAACGTGCCGGTGACTGCTCTGCTCATATTTGCCAGACTTAGTAACGGTTCGAGGTTAGTTTTAAGATGAAGTGAGATCTGAATATGGCGCCCCTTGAGAATTGAAATACACAAGGTTGCAAAAAGGTTTTTTAATTTTTAGAAATTCATGCAAGTTTGAAAAGGAGTTTTTTTGGTTGGTGGCATACACGGGCGCCGACAAGACTATTCTTAGGTAGGTGCATCTGATCTGCATTTACACATTATGGTGTTCACAGACGCAGCAATACTTTTTACAAAGAAGCTCGAAAATATGCTAGGCTATGTTAGTTACCTTGAATAATACAGAAATAGAAGTTACTTTGCCGACTTATATGAAAAGCCTAAGAATTTAAAAGAATCTAGTCTGCAAGATCGAGCGAAGCGAGCTCAGAAATTTAAGCACCCCGCCTCGGATAGGTTAGATTTTCTTTTGGCCCTTGATTCAGAAATAGGAGTTACTTGGTCGACTTTTATGAAAAGTTTAAGAATTAAGAGTAGCGTAGCTGCAAGAACGAAGGGTAGGGGGGGGGGGGTTAGGGGGTAGGGGAAGGCGGGGGGGAAGGATCTTGGTGTTTTTCTATCTATAATATGTAAGTATTAGCAAAAAAGAAAATGTGTACAAGTAGTTTATCAGCCATCTCGTTGCCATAGCACAACCATTAGGTTGCTTAGCTTGGGACTAGATGGCGTTGTGTGAAATGTCCAAGGATATTATTACTAGCTTTTGCCCGCGGCTTCGCCCGCGTGGATGTCGGAAAATATCCCACGGGAACAAAAATCCTTCTTTATTCCTTGTCAACGTTATGAAGGGAACCTCTGTGCAAAATTTCAGCTTTATAGGTCCAAAGGTTTGGGCTGGGTGTTGATGAGTCAGTCAGTCAGTCAGTCAGGACCTTTCTTTTTATACAGGGTGTCAAGCCAGTGCGAGTTGATAGCAGGGTACCATACCTATCGATTTAACCAACTCGAAAACTACAAAAAATCGCAGAACATACGTGGGGGTTAATACGATAGGTATGCTACTCTGCTATCAGCTCGCACTGGCTTGACACCTTAAAAGAAACAGCCTGTATATTAACATAGCTTCTGCCCGTGACTTCGTCCGCGTGAAATTTCTTGTTCCCCCGACCCACCCCGGCGCATCGCATTACCTGCCTGCGCTAATATTTTCGCTTAGCGTTCTTTCAGACTTTTTTTTCTTTTTGCTTGGCACCTAAGACGAGTTCACCAACAGATGGTTAAATTTTAAACATCTGTTTAGACCATAAACGGCTGTTTAACAATATTTTGCTGTTCACCACGCACTAACCATTGATTAAGTACTATAATCGACTGATTAACTTAAACGAAGTACCCAACTCAGTTTAACCATTGGTTTAGGCTTCCTGACGTAAAATTTTGCATTGTGCATCACTTCTACTACTTACTTACAAAATAAAAATGTAAGACGCTTTGAATTATATCTTTGAAGAGGACAATGTGTTAGATGATTTTGAAAATATAGAAATAATTTTGCGTACTCCTCATATATTCCAAACACGGCGCCAATTATTTCGAGGAATATGACGAGAAAGCATTTGGTACAAGATTTCGTTTATATAAACGTAGTGCTTTGGAATTACTTGATTTAATTCGATCAGTATTCGACAAAAAATTATGAATTGAGTTTTGATTTTGTTTGATCACAGACAGTTTGACATTGACAATGAAATTTGATTGACTTTGACATTCACCATTCACACAATAATGTTATACCATTCGCTCATTCGGTCGTTTTCGACTCACTCATTCAAAAACGTTTGGTTATTTAACCGTTGGTTAGAAATAAATGGTGAACTCAAAAAAAACGCGGTTTGTTTAAACAACTGTTTAATGCTAACAGAACGGTTACGTAACCAATGATTATGGTGTAGTTGGTGAACTCGGCTCTAAGAGTCCTAGAGTGATGTTAAACATGACTTTAATCAATGAATCAGTGCTATATCAAAAGCAACTTTAAGGTGTGAAGGCACTCTTTCACATTTCACCCCCCTCCCCTTCCCAACCCCTCGCACTCTCCCATATCATCCCCCTCACCACCCCCTCTCACCCTCCCCATCCTTCTCACCTCTCACCACATCTCTTTCCCGCTAACCTCCCCTTCACACTCTCTCATACCCCCAACCTCCCCTCTATCATCACCAACTCCTGCCATCCCACTCTTCCCTTCTCCACACCCCCCACCCTCCCCTCACTGCGCCCTCCTATCCCTCTCACCCTCGCTCCATCACCCTCACCCTCCTCACCACCCCTACCCCCTCACTGCGCCCTCCTATCCCTCTCCCCCTCACTCCATCATCCTCCCCTGACCCTCCTTACCATCCCCTCCACTTCCCCCTCCCCTCTACCTTTCCCTCTGCAAACTTTATTACTTGCTTAGGCAAGTATTTGTGCCAAGTAAATGAAAAAGATTTTTCATACACTTAAGTAAACTATATTCCCAGTTTTCACACCACAGGGATGGCATTTTAAAAAATCGTTTGGGATATTTCCGTAACTTCACTGAAAGATTATTTACACCAATTTTCGAGTTAATCAAACCCCGCAGTAAAACCTGCCCTGTACACTTGACAACCCCTTATCCCTAATCAACACCTAAGGGGTATAAGGGGTATTCTTCATTTTTGGTCTTAAGTATAAATACTGAGTTTCGAGTTAATCGGACCGCGCGTTAAAATTCCTCCATACAAACTTTGCCACCCCCCCATCCCTCCTGAGATGGTAGTTTAGGAAAACTAAAAATGACAATCTTTATAATTTATGTAGATAAATATTCATGCCAAGTTTCAAGTCTATTAACTCAAGGAATAAGATTTTTCATACAAACTTCCATCCCTTATTTTACCCCTTTAAGAATGGAATTTCCAAAAATCCTTCCTTAGTGGATGCATACACTCTATAAGGTATCTATGTGCAAAATTTCAAGTTTCTACGTTCAGCGGTTTGGGCTGTGCGTTGATATATCAGTCAGTCAGTCAGTCAGTCAATCAATCAGTCAGTCAGTCAGTCAATCAATCAGTCAGTCAGGACTTTGAATTTTATATATATAGATTTTTATTTTATATGTTTACATATCTCGGACCTTTGGAAGGCATACGAGGGGCCGAAGCCAACTCGCAGAGGCCCCTTAGACAATTTTAAATGACGAGGCGGCAAATGCACCCAAGGACAACCCCCGGCTGGTGCAGGACTATTGCGGAACATGGAAACAACAACAAAACATGGCTATGGGTTTGTGTGGCTATAGTGGATCGGGTACCTTAAACTATGGAAGAACTATGTCCCCTGCCTTACCAATGTTATATAATACACACAGTTAAAATGGCAGGGGGTGACTTGCACACTCAATAATGGGCCCCCGGAAACGGTCGCTAGCACATAGTGTCGTAGCGGCAAGGGGGCAACATGTCTTAAGGCGCTTGTGAGGAGTGGAGAGGTATCCCACGGCTATTAGGACAATCCCGGAAGTACGGTCAAGATCCCTACCAGCATCTTACTGGGATACTTCCTTCCTCCGAGCACGTTTGCTCTTGCGAATCTCCATTCAAACCGGCCAATAAAGGCAAGAAAGAGGTGGGAGCTCTGTTCCTCGTCAGTGTTTGTTATTATTATTTCTTTTATTTCATTTTACACATACTGTTTACATTTTTAAATATTAGAATAAAAAGAATATAAAAACATTTAAAAATATAAAAATAGTAGCCCACCGATATCGGGAACAGGGTCCAAGCTACCGGCGGTCAGGGCTCCAGAGAGAGGAACCTCCTAACAATGCGGGCCGTGTCCAGAAGCACCGCTTTCTGAATCAAGCCCTTGATCCAGCTGCCCAACGAGAGCCTCCTTAGGTGTTGGTCGAGGCTCTGTGCAATTAAGCCTGATACGAGTGGCTGATACGACTATCGGCACAATGATTGCTGAGTCCACATCCCACATGTCGACAACCTCGCGAGCCAAGTCAAGATACTTGATTTGTTTATCTTTCTCGGCTTTCAGGAGATTCCCGTCATGCGGGACCGTTATGTCAACAACCATTGCGCGCCGCTCTGTTCGATCCACCACTCTGTTTATTATTATTATTATTATATTATTAAGGGAGCTCGAAAATATTAGCACCCCACCTCAGATAAATTAATATGCCAGCAACATGTTACATTTTTCAATCAAAAACCTACGTGTTCGAACTATTTGCAACCTTGTGTATGCCTAATTGCCTGTTAGGCACATCAATCGATCATGCGCCAATCCGAATATTCCCAGTCGCACCCACATGGATGCCACCGGTAATTTTGTTCCCGGTGGTAACCGGGAACAAAATTCCCGCTTGCCACCGGGTGGTGACTGGGAAGTTATTGACCCCACTTCAAATCAATATAATATAATATCTGTGATACGAATTTACACCAGGTTTTATGATTAATAATAATAAGTGATTAAAAGCAACTACGATGAAGAAAATTTTGTTTGTATGTTCCTAATAATATTACTTATCTACTAATAAAACCACATTGGAAAAGTCTGACCGCCAACCCCCTCATCGCGGCCGTAAGACACAGCGATGAGGGGGTTTGGCGATCCACGCCGCAGTGTACAGCGATTTGAAGTGTGGGCACTAACTTCCCAGTCACTACCCGGTGACAACTGGGAATTTTATTCCCGATTGCCACCTGGTGGCAATCCATGTGGGAGCGACTGGGAATATTCGCCACCTCTAGAAGAACCGGCTCTGTCTAGATTTTCTTACTTTTGTTTTTATCGCAAGTTGTAGCGAAGTTTGGTTGCAGGAATTGTCAATTTAGTGTTTAATTTATATTTGCGTGTCCTAACATTTTTAGTCAGCGACAATTTTTTATTCATTTGTATTATGTACACTATAAACGAACCTAGTTATTCTTTTAAATATCACAATACTTTTGTCTTCTAAGTATTCTATATTCTACAATAATTTGTTAGTAACAAACAGCAAGTTATTATTCACAATCTCTTCTGATACTTAGTTAGACAGTGCAGCGTGTTGCTGACTGGAACTGATGTTGCTGTGTATCGATGATCGCGTAATCGCGCAATAACTAAGGCCCGTCGTCCACGACGCTACTCAAAAGTAACCAGATGGCCAATTACCGTAATTAAAGACTTTCAAAATCTAGTCGCAATCTCATCTTAGCGACAATCAATGTCAAAAATAATTTAGGGAAATTAGATGTAAATAATAGCTTTGTATTTATCTCTAATTTACCTACATGATCTCCCGACGTGTTTTACGTTTTTCTATTAACAGTAGATTAGAAAATCATTCCTAAAAACACGGGAAATCATCAATAAGAAACCAGAATGTCACAGCACTAGGTATTTCAATTTCGGTCCGTACACGACGCAACCACTCACAAACTAGTTAAAATAAGTTAGAAAGCAAAGACATAATATTATTTAGAAATTAATTACTCGCGATCTGACGTGCTGGTCGCGCTATAAATCTGGAAATATTGCCGAGGTTGACATACAATTAGTCCTTGAAATGGTACCGTCATGTACAATTGGACGCAGTATTGCCAATAGAGAACCTTACTACCACTTGTCGCTAGAGGGCACCACTGCACTACATTTGACTAGATAACAAAAAGGTTACTATCGCGTTAGGTAATGAAACCTGTAATGATAGTTTTATGGTGAATAAACAAATAAATAACGTTAACAGGAAAACATGAAGTTTAGGCCTCTTCTTTCATCTATGGTTATAAAAAATAAATATCTATGTTTAGCTGACTGTTAAGAGCGTTGTTGCATTTTTCATACGTAAATCGAGAACTTGGGAGATTTTGAAGTGATTTTGGTCACATAATTTATTTTTTTAGCTTCTTTTGACTTCAATCATCGTAATTATCATATATTTTTATTTAAAGTCTATTAAAAAAAACTTGTTCAAATTGAATTATTGACTACGAAAACAGTCGATTTCGAAGGCGCGATTTCCAGAAGCGCGAAGGCTCAACTTTGAAGTAATCTTACACCAATTATTACTACTAATTAAGAAGGTAAAGTGGTATTCATTCGAAGAGGCATATCCTGAAATTTAAATTGCATTGAGAAAAGTTTGATTTTTAATTCATTAACTTGTATTTTAATCACGTCTAAGATAATCAAAAATCGAGAAATCGACTACAAAAAAACACGTCATTTCTCAGAATCTAAAAGTCATTTGGCAACACAAATCATTTTATACGTAAGAAGAAAGATTGTACTATATATGTGTAAAAAATAAAACATATCTGTCTTCAATCATTTACGAAAATAATTTTTTAAAGTGAGTATAAAATCGGGTGCATCGAACGGCCTAAGTCAGTCGCGCTCTGGCGCTCTTCGACGCAGGACCTACGTCGGTTGACCTCCCGCCGCCGCGCATGCGCCTCGCGTGATATATAGTCAATTGTAGTGCGACTAAATATTTTTGATCCTTTCATTTAAGTAATATTTTAAGAAGCTAACGTGGTAGGCACACTTACTTTAGGAGAATTATGTTACAATTCTTGAATTATGTTGTATTACTTGTAATATTGATATTGTAATTACAATATCAATAATACAATATAATTTGGTCAAAATGTAAATCCAAGATGGTGGCTGCGAAAATTTTTAAATTTTTCGTCATGGGGATCGTTCCCATTGTTCTCGAGGATGCTAAAGCCGATAGTGACGTTAAAATGTAAATCCAAGATGGCGGCTGCGAACATTTTCAAATTTTTCATCATGGGTATCGTTTTCATGGTTCTTCTGGGTGCTAACGTCGATAGTGTAGTCAAAATGTAAATCCAAGATGGCTACAAGAATTTTGGAGGATGAATATGGAGAAAAAATTTATATCAGATTTTTATTTGAAATCTCTACTGCCACAATCTCTATTGTGGATCCGTGACAAAGGAGACGGAAACCATGTCATATAAACTTGGGCCTGGGCCTGGGTTGTAAAAAAATGAAATTGGTGTCAATTTATAGCTACTATATTATCAAACCATCAGTGAACATTTTGCGGATTTTCGCGGTCTGAGTTCCGAGTTAAAAGAGATGTAATAAAAGTGAGGTTACATAACGATCTACATATAGGTACTTAACAGCTGATTAAGTTCTTCAGCTCGACGACCACGTAAACTCCCACTCACACACTCACTTTGCCACAATTTACACAACGATCCATGGTGCCAATATGAAATCAGTAGGCTGGTCGTAATATACAAAATAACAAGTTCAAGTCCAACGTTTATGCGGGGTTCTCCGTACCGTGTCCGGTGTGGTAGCAAGGTTCGTACAAGAAGCAAGATCAGAAGTCCGCAGAAAGAAAACAGGGGTCGAGGAAAACATCAATAAAACTATGGGAAATACACTCAAATCGCGACCGCACTAAACGATACGAAACGAGTGAGGCATAGATAAAGGCACTATATAAAGGTGTGTCCAAATATAGAGCGGCATTTGAGCGCGGCTGCCACGCGCGGCTAGCCGCGCTCTGATCGGACAAGGGCCGCGCGCGGCGGTGTTGAGCGTAATATATCTTCTCGTCTCACATCAGTGATGACCTCTGGCACTGAAACGTGCTCGCTCACAACATAATGGGGCTCAATCATAATCAGCCTATAATGTTCCCACTGCTGGGACACAGGGCTCCTCTCGGTGAGAGGGAGTGGGCCGTAATACACCACGAGGACCCAGTGCGAGTTGGTAGATGTCACATGTCTTCGAATTCTTGGTTCTAGGCGGTTTCCTCACGATATTTTCCTTCACTGATTTGAGAGTAGTGGTGATGAAATTATTTACACAAAGTGCCTGCCTGAGTTCGAAACCATGACCTACTCGTATGTCGGGATCGTTACCATTGGGCCACCATTGCATTGCTCTCTTGGGCCGCATAGTGCAGTCAATCATCCCTTCTAGGATGATTGACTTCACTATCAGCTTCATCCTCGAGAACTATGAAAACGACATCCATGACGAAAAATTTTAAAATTTTCGCAGCTGCCATCTTGGATTTTAATTTTGACTTCACTATTGGCTATAGTCGAAATCGAAAACTATGAAAACGATACCTATACAAATCCTTATCACTTACCACTGACGTGCGACGTGTGGTCGACTGTATAGTCATTAGGTCGACTGGGCACGTACAATACCTGCCTAGGCTAATAAACATTATAAAACCAACCCCACACGAACGCAGCAGTACTATTATTTATTCTGTGGCAGCGGGGTGACCTACCTATTTGAAATTTGAAAACAGTAAACCAAACATTTGCGCATGAGGCGGCTTTATGTATTTATGTATTAGTGTTGGTTCAAATTCAACTGTTTTATGCACTTGATGCGGTTGGTAAACCTATGCCGCAAGAAAAATAAATAATTATAGCTAGCGCGTGGCGTCTTTATCTACATTAAAATAGGGCTTAAATTGAACTGTTTTACACAAAAAAACGATGATTTTGGACAAAAGATGGCTCCGCTGTTAACAAAATTTTATTCTGATTGTGTTCTCCCAGAAATTATAGATCCAAGGAAAAGTCAATCAATCCCCTTAGACAAATGAATAAAATAAATAATAAATAAATATCCTTGGACATTTCACACAACGCCATCTAGTCCCAAGCTAAGCAACCTAATGCTTGTGTTATGGTAACGAGATGGCTGGTAAACTTCTTATATACATTTTTTTTTGTAAATACATACATATTATAGATAGAAAAACACCCAGACCCGGAAACAAATAAGTACTTGTAGGTCGTACAAATATTTGTTCCGTGCGGGAATCGAACCCACAACATGCTGCGCAGCAGTCAATTGCTCAGCCACTGCGCCAACCGTGTCGTCAAATACAAATACTTTTATAAAACTTAAATTACTTATAAGTATACAAATACTTAAGCAAATAAGTAAAATGAGTTTATTTTTTTGAAGTACCTACATAATATTATTTTCTTCATCCATATTTGTATAAATTTAATTAAAATACACTAATAATGTATTGTGGACAGTCTTTTTATTTTCTCCGTAAACCTCTAGCTTTTACTTCAAAAAAATATAGGTACGCCATAGCTACGATCAAGATCGTTTAGTCGTCGCAGCATCGCAACTGTGTGCCGTACATGAGGAAAAACGCACACACGCGCACTCGCTACGCGGCGTCGAGCGTCAGATGTTTAAAATCCGAGCGCGAAAATATGCGACCACAGTCTTAATGAGAAATCCGGTGTGTTTATAAATCTACTGATGTATTATTTTACTGATAGCCGTTCGTCAGGAATAATCATCAGTCACAGTGTTGTGCCATTAGGTAGTATACGCAGGAACGAAGGCGTTCATTAATTCACTAAAAACGAATAAAAAGCAAGCAATGGTAAATTGCAACTTGGCAAGCATATTACAGTCACAAAACATTAAAGGTTGTGTTCTGATCATTGTAGAGCTGAAGACTATAAGAATGAAGGGTTTTTTACAGGTCAGAGTATAATCCTAATGTAAAAACAAAATATTTTTAAAGATATTTACTTGAATGTAACGTTAAAAGTATATTGTAAAGTAGTTCAATATCTCAAAAACAATTACATAAATGTTTGAAATTCTTGTATTATGCGTGTTTTTGATCTTTTGGTATTACATATTTTAACCTATAACTATGAACAAAGATGAAATAAAGCTGAAATAATATTGAAAAACATCGAAAAAAAAATTGGCGTTCCTTAGACAGTTTGCTTTGTATATCCTGTGTCAAAGTGGTGCCATCTGCCGTCTCAGGTTAACGTAATATTCCCTATTAATTTATAACTTTAATGATTACCAACCGGTTCTGTCAGTTTTTAGTAGCGTCGTGGATGACGATCCTACGACATCACGTCGCGCGTCGTCGTCTAGATCATCAAACTCATGATAAGATCATTAAACCCGATATTGTTGCCTGTTGCGTTGGAATAAATATTGTTATTATTCATGTATTTTGTTCGTTATTATATTAATAATATAAAATTAACTGTCGAGTATCATGCAAAAATATCAGACATTATTTTTTTATTTTTTACTATTTGTAAATTTAAACATAAAATCATATTTTATCATCGGCATCGTTCTTATTTTTGCATGAGAGTTTTATTTTCCACCTCCACATAAACTTTTACAAGATAGTTTAGGAGTACCCTTTAAAATATTTATTTTTTACATTAATGAACAGTGGTTATTGTAAAACAAGGTAGAACTCCATAAAGCTCCTTTGTTCATTTCACTTGTATCAAATTGCATTTAGTGCCAATTGGCAAATATTTGTCGCTCTAGCAGAGCTTATTCATATGCTTATAACTAAAAAAAATTGTGTTACAGGCTATATTGCCCTCTTACTTCAGTGACATTAAGAGGACAAGAACAGGAAACATTAAGCCTAAATTTTAGGCTTCATTAAGTGGGATGTTGCATTTTGTCACCTCTCTCGCTCTCACGGGACCAAACTTTTAAGAATTTTGAATGAAAAGATGCTTTTTTGAAAAATGTAATCAATTAGCGAAGTATTCCATAATATTAATTTAATAGGTAATTATTTAAAACACATTTTTATTGTGGCATTTATTGAACTCATCTCAAAAACAGATTTTATACTTTTAAGCTGAGCTTAATAAATAACACAATAGAAATGTGTTTTTAAAATTAGTAGGTACCTATAAAATTAATATTATTTACTAGTTCGCTAATTGATTACATTTTTCAAAAAAAGCATCTTTTCATTTAACAATTTTAAAAATGTCTGGTGCCTATCAATGCAGTAGTAACAATGTTAATCGTGTCTGATTTTCAACTCTTGTGGCTACTACCACTATGTACTACTTTTGGAACTAACTTTCAGAAGTCGGAAATAAAGTTAAAATACTTTTAACTATATTTCTCATTTTCAAAACAAACACAATTACAACAATCTCTTTGATTCCAACAGTCTCCTCATCTAGAGATAATGTTTTCAATGTTATATAATCACTCAAGTTGCGACAACAACAGGTAACAACAAAAAAAATTGTCTAAGAGTTATACTGTTTGCGCTGTAGCATGATGTTGCGAGTTGACATTACACGAACTGTTCCTTTTCACTCTTGAACGTTACCGCTATTTAAAATCATGATGAGCGGAGACGTGCAGGAATCGTCCAATTACAGACGAGGCAAGAGACGCGATGAGGATTTCAACCATTAGGGTGCGTTTCCACTGACGTGGAGCTGGGCGGAGCGGAGCGGAGACGTGCAGGAATCGACCAATCATAATGGTTGAAATCCTCATCGCGTCACTTGTCTCGTCTGTAATTGGACGATTCCTGCACGTCTCCGCTCCGCTCCGCGTCAGTGGAAACGCGGCCTTATGATTGGTCGATTCCTGCACGTCTCCGCTCCGCTCCGCCCAGCTCCGCGTCAGTGGAAACGCACCCTTAATGTTCATCTCGTCGATACGGTAAACTCTCCCCTCAAATTAAAGAACGTATTTAAATAAAGGTTTCGAATCGACAAGATATATCCACAATATTCGGATAATGGCGTATTTTAGATTTTAAAAATGTGGAATAATGTCAGTAATGAAAAAGGATTGACATATATTTGGTTGTCAAATATTTATGCATGCGTTCAGAAATTTATTTTGTGTAAACTACATAAGTCTTTTCATAATTTTGACCTTTTTACTTTAAATATATTCCGGTATACGGTTCCGTTTTTTACATTTCAGCAAAAAATCGTAGTTCAATTCTTTAAAATATAAATTAAGTTTTCCTACACAATTCAAAATGTTCTCAGCTTGCGCCTTGCCTTCGGGAACTTCGCGTGTTTACATTAGAATATTCATAGCTAAGACAGGACAACGTCTTTCGGGTTAGCTAGTAATAGAATAGAAATAAGAATGACAGTACGAAAGTTATATATAAAAAAAAAAATACCAGCCTATTATTGTCCGTCCCACTGCAAAGCATAGGCTTCTTCTCATACAGATAATAAAATGTATAACTGTAATGGATTTGGAAAATAGAAACTAAACGACGGCAATCGATAAGTAATAAAATATCATCATCTTCTTGCCCTCGTCTCATGTTACTTGGGGTCGGCGGAACACGTTTTCTTCTTCCATTTCATATCAATCATTCACTTCCTTTTCCTTCTTACCATTCCTCACAATCCATACATCTTTTCTTTGGCCTTCCTCTCCCTCTCCATCCGTCAACATTTATATTCATCACCCTTTCAGTGACATGTATTTCATGCCCCCCTCATCACATGCCCATACTAAGCCAACGATTTACTTCTTTCAAGTTTTTTGTCCATGGCGCCACTTGCAAACTTCCCATCATAATGCTCATTTCTTATTACTTAATCCATTTTAATTATATAAGTATTATAAGGGTACTCAAATCGAATCTCATTATTTTGTCTGGCAACATCCAGTAATATTATTTGTCGTTATTTGTATATCAGCAATTCAATAAGTTGAATTCCAACTTAATACAGTGTTATTAGTTGAAACTATTGCGTACCTAGTTAATAGTAATTAAAAACATTGCTGCGGCTTAGCATGTAGCACGAATATTAAACCCATGTGTTAGAATATCTTCTATCATGGTTTCACCCAGGCGAACACAGTCTAATGCCTAGCTAATGCTGCCTAATAATGTTGCTGTAGTATTTTTTACATTTGTTATATTTAATTTAGTAATAATAGACTGAATAACTGTGATAAACTTTAATAAAAAGTGTATTGACATACTATTGCTTTTTATTTCTTATTATAAGAATTATATTGTGTGTATTGATGATTAAGCTGTGATACGTAAATTGTACCTATTTAATTTAATTGTTTTAATTTTAGTTGTTAATTTATTCATGTTTAATCTAGTATTGTATTACTTAAACATGATTAACAGCCGTATGTAATAAATCAAGTTAATGTTGGGCT
This sequence comes from Cosmia trapezina, assembly GCA_905163495.3. NCBI lineage: Eukaryota > Metazoa > Arthropoda > Insecta > Lepidoptera > Noctuidae > Cosmia > Cosmia trapezina. The sequence goes on from LR991030.1 coordinate 13,942,965, forward strand.
ATGCCAGAGTAATAATCAGATAGTATAATATAACATTGATTGAATTTTGTTTATATAAATACGTCTATTTACTAAAATAATTCCTTTTGTAAGTTAAACCTATGATTGAATTGTGTAGGTTGGCATTGTATGTACCTAATGCTATAATTATTATGTATGGCTACCGAAAAATATCATTACAATATTGTATTATGGCATAATATATTGTAGGTAATGATATTTTTCGGTAGCTGGGCGGTCCCAACTTAAGAAAAACTCTGTACTATTAGTTGGTTACAGGAGCTGGGTTTATGTGTGTGTTCAGAATTGTATGTGGACAACGTGTAACGGTAAAGGTATTATAATATACCTACATATCAAGTGCATGGATTCATATGATGAGAACAAAATATGTGGCAACATTTATTTATTCCTAATCTTGTAGCAATCCTTATCCTTTGTGCATTAATCTCTACTTACTACACCAGAATTAGGCGCCATTAAACAACTGCGGCGAGGTGTGAATTTTTGTTAGAGATAAGCTGAAGCGAAGCAGGTTTTAACTTATTTAGGTACTTATCTATAAAGTAAAAATAATTTATTAATTTCTTTACTGAATTCAACACCATCTATCGTCAAATAGCTGAAACAAAAAGACGCTATCACTACACAAACAATACTTTCAATGTTTAAGAAAAATAAACTCAACTAAATTATGTACTATCCTTCTAAAATTGTTATAGGAATATCAACGAATTAAGAATGATATTGAATCATAACTCTCTTACGAAGCCCGCTAAAACATGGTCCCAAACTCATACTATTAAACTGATAATACTAACGCAACACACGCACAGACAAAATATAATACTTTGCTAAATATATTTTCCGTACATGAATTCGCCCAACCATTCATTTGGGGCGCAATTTTATTTAGTAAGATAATGTTAGAGTGAAACAGAAATATCGAAGCCAGGGAGTGGGTACGAGATGGATTGTTAAATAACCATGGTAACATCACAGTATAAAAACATAAGACTGTGGTGACATTGAGCATCGAGGATGGTGTAATGCATACTGCATTACACCATCCTCGATGCTCAATGTCAAAGTAGGAGTCAGTAATTTATTATGAACTCAATTATTATGAATCAAATAATATGACACCTCTTTACCTTTAATTTCCAATATTCCATTCTTTAAAAAAAGAAAGTAAATAGTTATTTTATTACTCACCAAATATGTATTTTAATTGTAGAGAGGAAATCATTATTTCCATCATAGTACAGGATCTATGGAATTTCGTCACATTTTTTTAAAGTAGGTTGCATAATAAATGCAATTTCCTTGATGTTTAATAGTTTTTTTCTTGATAAGTAATCGTATGATTGAAGGTCATTTATTGGCAAACGCCATCAGAAGTACGACTCAAAATTTAAGGGGTGATTGTACCCTTTCTTGATAAGTAATCGTATGATTGAAGGTCATTTATTGGCAAACGCCATCAGAAGTACGAGTCAAAATTTAAGGGGTGATTGTACCCGTGCTACTCAAAAACTAGGGACAACCAAGGAACCCGTTTCCGGAAACGTGTTTTTTTTTTATATCCCAGCCCTCCAATAAACACATTGCAATCAGCAGATTGAACACAGTTAGTTTTTAATCATAGCCTGAGTAGGTAATTTAATGCGGCCTACCAAAATGCCTTTTCTTTGGTATTGTTCGGCGAATCTTTGAGGTCCTTAAGTTTTAAGTTGAGGTGCACGATTATTGACAAATGCGTGCACTGACTGGACAGGTCCACTCATTCTGTGAGGTTCTTTCCTCAAAAGACCATTTCAGACACCAATCTACAAGGTCTTCACATGATCTGACCAAGATTATGTCTGGACTTTAAGTGCCTGCGCGCACTGCCGTGCGGTGGAATGCGTTGCGTTAGTTCTGCCGCACTAGGCGGGGCGTACGGTAACAAAACTCATGCGTTTTTCTCACCGGAGTGCGCGCACTTCAAAGACATTCCATACTTCACAGATTGTGCGTTAGAAAAACGCACGGTAGTGCGCGCTTAGGCTAAAAGAGACTGTGACTTCTTGAGTTTTATTCTCGTTCTGTATTCTACGATAAAATACCTACCTTTTTCGTTCCAAGGAAAATCACTAATTGATTTAGTTTATGACGATTTGAATTCAATATATATTAATTTTTACCATGTACCTAATGCAAACAAATGAATGAATGGATACTTTAATACTTTTTATGCCACCTAATCAAAATTTAAATCAAATCAACTCAAATCAGTTTATTGCAAACATTTGTTCCGAGTCTGGCTGTTTTTCTTTCTATAATATGTATGTATTTACAAAAAAAAAATGTAAGTATATAAGTAGTTTATCAGCCATCTCGTTACCATAACACAAGCATTAGGTTACTTAGCTTGGGACAAGATGGCGTTGTGTGAAATGTCCAAGGATATTTATTATTTATTTATTTTATTTATGTGTTGTACAGAGGTTGGGATAAGATTGGTTGGACCTTAAATCTTAACAGGACTAACCGTACAAATAGGTACAGCAGTTTTTTTTAAACATATACGATTGCATGTGCGTGACGAATATAAATGTCTTCATTACCAAAATGTATACAGCATACCCTACTAGCACTAGTTGGTAACCACTCCAGTCATCCTCTCTTCTTTCAAAGCGGACTGCTGTAATCCACTGTAATAACTTTTTATTGATGTGTGTGTTAGGTTAGGTTATGCTGATCTCGGAAAACATGCATTTTCTGGGTGCATAAATCATGATTGTGTTTCCATCTTACGTCTTTCTGTTTTTTTTGCTAAAACTGCCACCTCATTCTATTTGAAGCCCCTGACAAGTCTCAACAGCAGCGATGTGAAATCGGCTTTTTACACATAGGTCTTCGGGCGCTGGTGTACCATGTTCTATCAAGTTTTGGTGACCGCGTGTAAATAAGTCTTCAATTCTTTTTTACAGCAAATCTTCAAGATTTACTAGTTACATTGAGATTTGCAGCCTCCTGACACTGAGTTCGTCCTTCGACGATTAACCATCAAGACCAAACGGCCTACGTAGCGCTATGTGGTATGCTCTATTTTTTTCTGACACAATAGAAAGTCGTAAAACTAAACTTTTCAGCTAGATGGAAAAAAAAATACTTGCATACCTGTAAACTTTAAAAACAGTTATGACATACTTTTTTTTACAAAAGTCAGGTTTAAACTAACCTTTGGTGAAATTAATACTTAAATCAACTAGGGAAGCTATTTGGAATCTATTCCCGTTAAAAATCCCAAATAATAAGTTTTCTTTGTTGACAAATTCACGTTTAAGGCTTAGGTCACATTTACTGCCGCTGAGTTTAAATTAAAGGGGAAACTGCCTAACTGACATAAATCAGCGCGCAGCCCTAACTAATGGGACTGAAAATATGAAATTTTGCACAAGGGCACAGAATACATGATAGTACAAGTACAGAAGATTCAATCCGCAAATTATTTAAGTAAATATCGACTCTTGCTACGACACAATAAAGTGCAATTCAGGTCGCACATCGTTAATCGGAGAAGGCTAGACAGAAAGCATTTTATTTAATAAACATACCTACTTTTGTGTAAAAAAGTAATGATTTGACTACCCACTTGTAACAGCGTCATTAAATGGTGAAAATGGGGGAATTTGTTTGTATATAATGTAATGTTAATAAACATGAAACTTGGTAATGCATTCCTAAATAAATAATAAAGTTTGTCATTACTAGTGTTTTAAAACTACCCGTCAAAGGAATTCTAGGCGGTGTTAATGTTGAATGTTAACGCGCTTACCGATTAATTCGGTATTAATAATTTTGACAGATTATTAATAATTAAGGGGTTCTGGGTTTTCCGAAAATCGACCCTTAACGAGGCAAAAGTAATTAAGTTTGTAGATGAGTATTTTATTGCATGGCTTGATTAACTCAAACGTTGGTGTACATAAATACTTACAAAAATTAAACGATGATACACATGTTTAAAGATTTTTCATCAATCACCTGTTGGGATGAAAAGGAATACAGTTTATATGAAAATTATTTTTCCTTTGATCAATAAACTTGAAATGTGGCCAAAACACTTACAGTAATAGAGAATGTTATAATAAATTTTTGAAAAACTTTTAAAGGGTGTTGCAATTTGTAGAGGAAAATATGAAATCCAATTGGTCGAAGCCGCGATAAACTGCTAGATTATGATTTTTTACGAATTCAAAGAATTAGGTTCTATTAAAACAAGTTCCCAGATACACATACTCTTCTGTAGGTATATAAGTACGTAGGTATACCATACCATATGATACCATTTCCGTTACACATTGTATACATATGTTGAGGTGTTGTTGTTTTGACTTCTGGATCTATAGATACTTTTGCAAAGAAACAGTAAGCTTTATTATTACATCTGTGCAGCGATGAATGACATAAAATTTATTTTTTTGCATTTAGCGTGCTACCTGTATTGATTAAATGCGTACCTACAGTTTACCTAAATATTTATATTCACTTGTATCTAGTTAAAAAAAAATACGTTATTAAGCTTTAGGTAAGTTATATAAGTCCGAAACAAGTATTATTGACAACGCAGACGACATACATTTTTAGTCCCAAATATGTAGGGGGCATCAAATATGTCTAGTTTGTGTAGTAATTAGAGCGGGTTATTTCGTTAATTTGATTATTTGAAAATACTAACAAACTAAAACACTGTAAGCTTATTACGACTTCTGTTCTAACCATCCACTGACCTCTATTGTACAAGTACGCTGGACTTCATATTAGCGATGACAAAATGAAGACATTTGATTTTCGCCATTTTGGCGCTGAAAGCAATGTGAGTACCCATGGAACTAATATTAGAGATGGGACACAGCTGAGATAAAAAAATACTTTTATGGACTTTATCGACCGTGAGTTACGGTTTTATTTATTTGATCTGAAATTGGTATAGAGTATAGACTATCAAATAATAATAAAACGAATTCTATAGTTACTTAATAATATATTGAAGGATTGTTCGCTTTGTAGGAACTTATTGTGCTGTGAAAAGGAAATATTGATGCCAAAATAACCATCCCTTTTTTGTTTCTACAGTTATTAAAAAACCGGCCAAGTGCGTGTCGGACTACGCACAATGAAGGGTTCCGTATTTGGTATTAAATTAAATATTCCAAGAACAAAATTAGATTATAGTTGAAAAACATGTTCTTCCATACATTCCAACAGTAAATGTAAGTTTGTACTCACAATATTGAGAGATTTAACATGTTATTTTAAGACCACAAACTTCTTAGAGGTTTTCCTGTAATGTACAGGTATAGAACTATTTTCTGTATTTAAAAAAAAAAATTAGGCTCAGTAGTTTTGGAGATAAGGAGGGGATGGTCACTTTTTATCTATTCTCTTAAATAACTGTAAATTGATTTATTTTTAAATTATAAAAAAATATATATTTTAGACTCTTAATAAGCCCTTTTGTTTGATATGTCACATGGTCTGTACCATGTGCAAAACTTTCTTATGTGGCCCATAAAAGGGACCCCATATTCAAAATTAATTTATTTACTGTAACCGTACGTGTTTGGGTCTCAGAAATACATATGTGTACCAAATTTCAACTTAATCGGTCCATTAGATTCAGAGCAAATTGGCTGTGACAGACGGACAGACAGACAGACAGACACACGAGTGATCCTTTAAGGGTTCCGTTTTATCCTTTTGAAATACAAAACACTAAAAAGGAATCAAAATAAATAGAAGTCTCTAAGTATCACTGTGAGGAAACAAGACTTCGGCCAAAGCAAATTTTGATTGATAAGCAGACACAAAATATATTATCGGACTGCGTTAACGACAAAATTTCAGCCATGTCATGCTTAGAACGCCTACGGTCGTTAAAATTATTTAATTATTAGTTAAATTACACATACATTTTATCTTTTTAAATTAGAAACTTATTTGCTAATTTGTTTTAGCTACTGAAATTGCATATCTATTTGAATGACGTCAATTTAAAATGACTCAATATTGGAAGAAAAACATCAATCGACACATTATCGATAATGGAACATTCGCAGCCCTGTTCATACGATTGTATTTTGTTACTAACCCGTCGCACGCATTTTACTAGACACATTAGATTTTTATTGTTATCCGCACATAATATGGTGTGCAATCAACATTTTAAAGAGTTATTAAAAACTGAGCTGTAATTATAATTACACTAAGTATGTGATGAAATTTGAGTAAAAAAGTTTATTCTAAATGAAAAATCATAGACGTATAAAAAAGGAGGACTCCGCGCCACGCATATCGAAAGTGAAGCACCGTACCGATTTATGTGCGTGATTTGAGTACCTGCAAAGACGCCGTCGCTCGTTTCACGTAATGGCGGCTGATCGGCATACAATGATGTAAATGTGTGCGTGAGGCGTGTTTGTACAAACGGTCCATACTTACTGTGCTTCACTTTCGATATGCGTGGCGCGGAGTCCTCCTTTTTTTACCCGTTTATGCACGTAAGTTAGATTATTATTCTTAACCTTATTATTGTTCATTCCTCCCATTGATTCTAACATAAGTTTACGTAATTTACCAGGTTTCCAAATGATTGCGATTTAAGAACTTTTTGAGTTATGAAGTTTGGAACCTTGAATTACATACTAATCGTAATCGTTAATCGTATATCGTAATCGGTAATCGTTTGCATGATTTCTAATCTCCCGCCTGTATCACGATTAAAACCATACGCAGCCCACGAGAGCCAATCGCAGCTCAGCGAGACAGAGACAGAGGAAACTATCGAGCATCCATCTCTCTCGTTGCGTTTATCGCTTTCCACCTCCTTAAGTTCACAAAGCCCTCAAATGTTATGATTTCGTAAAATTATTACATTTGCATCCGCAAATGGCATTTGCATACAGTCGTTAATGCATACTAAGCCATTTTTTCGAAAATTATTTTCCAAACTAATCAAAGTATATATTTTTTTTACACTTTGTATTTTCTAATTACCCCAAATAAAACACCATTAACAACAAAATATTATTTTTCTGCTTTCCTTGATAATTATTCATGCACTAAAGGGTTAACAGGGTACATGCGTCATCGATGGGTACATGTCAATTTTAGTTCCTTTAACCCTCGAGGTAGCGCTTCAAATCGGCACAAAAATCAACTGTCATTTCCTATAGTATCTTTAGTCCAGCGTACTTGTACAATAGAGGTCAGTGTAACCATCGTTCTGACCGTTTTAAATGACGTTTTAAACTTCATTTTATGATGTTTCATAATTATAACGAAACAGTATTCGCGAAACGAGGTTAATAGACAGCGCCACCTGCACAATGTAACAGAACTTTTCTAGTTTTCTAATCACGAGGAATGAATGGCACAGTCAGCCTCAAAAAGATGTATACATCGACAAGAATTAATTTGATTGTCTACAATCCTTGTTTCATAATATTGCGTCAATATGTAGCCACATTACATAGTGGGTATTTACTTGCAGCTACACATTGTAGAATATTATGAAACACCGATTGTGAGCAATCAAATGAATTCTTGTTGAATGTTAATGTATACGTCTGTTTGAGGCTGACTGTACGCTTTATTCGAACATTCGTTCACGCAGCACTGATGCAATAATGTTTAGATTAATCAAATTATTCAGAAAATATCTGTTAAAATATATTTAATTGAGGTGTAATGATTACTGTTAGTGCTGCTAGCGCTTCTACTGGTAAAACTTGGTAGTATAATCTCCCATACATTTAGTTATGGCATAAAATATATATACAAAGATTGTTATTCGATAATTAATTTGTTTAAAGAATTCACTTTTGTAAATCTCGCATAAGTGAGCGAATGGAACAGTTTGTTTTTGTAAGTACATATTTATGTATACCTAATTATTATGAAATGGCTAAGTACTTATAACATCAACAGTATAATAAGTGTTTGTTTAGAATGTATGTTCCGTTAAAATGTATGTAAAAAGTTAACTGTGTTGACACAATGTTCCTACTATGAATGGATAATTGGATATAGGCTCTCTGTGCTGTAATGTTTGCCATTGACGACGAATGCCCGGTTCTTAGCCTTAGAACCTACGGCTGCCAAACTGGTTCTTTGAATTAATTCTGGAGGTGGGGAAGGTGATAATTTTCTCTTTGGTGGAAGAGATTTTTTTAACAGATTAGCGTAATATTAATTCGTACTTACTTTTATTTTTTCTTGCTTTATTTTCTGTGTGTATAAAATATTAAATAATATAAATAAAAACTTCAAAGATACAATTTGCCAGTAAGACGAGACGTTAAGAATTGGGTATACGTCACGTGAAATAAATTATATTGTATACCTACTTTAAGATTGTCTTGATGTTTTACATGTGGCTGACTTTTTCGTTATAAGTAGCAAGAGCCAGATACTATGCTTTGAAAATAATAGATATAAAAAAAATGTATGTTAAAAAGTTTAAGTATCATATTTTTACTGTGTAACATCTTTCCTCTCGCTTTCCTGCAATCTGTGGGAGTGATTTCCTGGGACGGAAGTGTGTAATAGGATGTGAAAATATTTTTCTAAAAGTTTTGAGTGACGGATTGAAATGTTGGTTGAAATTTGGTATGGAACTAGAAAGTACTTTTACCAAGGTGAGATGTAAGATGTTACAAATTCTGCGACTACTGTATGGCTCGCTCGTTTTTTTTTTTGTTTAGTTCTTCCAAAGCACTATTTTATATGATTGCAAATTATATCATGTATCGAAAAGTATTATTTTAATTTAAATAGTTCAGAACTATTAAATTGTTACTTTGCTATTTTAAAAGGCAGCTTCATCTGAAATACTTTTCTAGTGAAGAAGATGACTTCTTGTCTCTCCAAGATGCTGCACGATTTCGTCCACAGGCCAGGGATGGCTGCTACACCAGACTGCGGGTAATCTTAATTTCAATATGAAAAAGAATGTTGTGTGTTATGTATTTATACAGGAATTTTATAACATAATATTACAGCCGAGGCCCCTGCAATATTGTAACAAATGTTACGTCAAAATTTTCCAATGTCTTATTCAATATAATTATATATTAACATGGTATGTTCGAGGTTCGTGCTGGTTGTGTAATTGTTCGCTAGTGTGCAGACTTAGTTGCTGATTTCGAAAATGTAACTCATTTAGCAGGTTATGTATAATCAACGCAATCTAAGAAGTCCGTTTTGACGTTTCTCATTATATATGCCGCGATAACTTTGTATGAACGTCTACGTAAGGAAGCGAAAAATCAAATTCGTAATCCTAATTAATTACTATGTTATCCATACACTATAACTATGAGTATCATTCGTAAGCAAAAAGTTTTACTTTATATTGGAAAAATGCACTCAAAAACACGATTTAATCATTGATTAATATTCCGACAGGACGTTATTACAATGTCATGTCTTTGGGTTCGTGGCGCTAGAGTTGTGACCGTTGAAGCCGTTATTTAACCGAATGAAATCGATGTTCTAAAAAATCGGTATTTTTACAAACGATAATTTAGAAAAGAGAGAAACGTATAATTACTTTTTATTATATGATTAAACATATAAAAACAAAATCTGATCAAATATATTTTTTAACTTCGTTTTGATATTTAATAACTACTTACTAAGTGCGCCACTGGCGCATAATATACAATGTATTATTATACATTGGAAGAAATCATTTAGAATATCGGGTTTTAGTTTAGGTCTTGGTTTGGCTTTGAAACTCGCCCAAATTGAAACTTAGTTGGGATTTATGATGTAATAACTGTTAAATATTACAAACTTGTACGTGTAATAAAACGATATGCCTCGAGAATCAGTTTTAAACAATGTAGATAAATTGTCGATTACAAACTCTAAGTATGATAAATCGATATGTCTCGAGAATCGGTTTTTAAAGCAACTGATTTTTTTCCCCATCACTACACAAAGTATTTTGACAGCTGTCCAAACGGACTTCTTAGATTGCGTTGATTATAGTAATAATCACACACACAGGTCATGGGACGACAGCTGAAACATTGCGCTCTCTCAAATCGTAATATCTTAATAGCGCTATTTAATATGAGACGCCAATAATATTCCATAAACAAATTTTATTTTTCTGTTCACCCACAAATTTAATTGTTACTCAATAAAGCCTATTCACATGTGCCCAGTTCTCAGCAATTATGCGCAAGGCCAAAAAACAGGGCACCGTATATTATTATGTACATTAATTTCAATATTGATGGCAAAGAAACAAGTTTAATAATAGTCACAGATATCCTGTTAGTTTAATCTACTTAAAACATTGTCTACCTTAATTGAACTTTCTGTTGTAGGTACTTCTGTTATTCTTATCTTCTTCACTCATTTATTAAAAAGAGAGTAAAAAATATATTTCGCTCTTAGGTTTTTGTTCACTTGGATTTTTATCTGCTCTTGCACTGATGTTTATTTTTTTGTTCAAATTGAGACCTTTGATCAACAAAAAAAGATGGAGCGCCGCGAACATCAAAAGTGAAGCCACCTTTTTCTGTGCGTGTCGAGGAGTTGCCATTTGTGTGGCATTCTCGCACTTTGTCACTGCGCGTTGAGGGTTTTTGTTATATAATATGTAAATTAAAACTCATAGTTTATTTAATAAAAAAAACGATGTTATTGCAAGTACTTACAAGTGAAAAGTGATTCCGTGAGACTTTTTATGAAGTGATTTGCTATTGTTTTAACAATTTTCACTACACAGGAAGGCATAATTCATTTTTTTTACTTGCAGAAGCACGGTTTTGTGGCTTCACTTTTGATGATTGACTGTGCTATTTAGAGACCTCGTTTTATTGTTCCTGTACTTAATCTATAGACAAATTTCTATCACATAGAATAATTTCAGATATTTATGGGGGGGGGGGGGGGGTGGCAGGGGGTTGAACGGTGTTTTTTGACGTTTTTCATCAAAAGTCGACAACTATGCGGCCTAAAAAAAAATTAAAAACAAATGTCTGAGAAGTGCAAACAGCGCTCTTTCATATGATACTCCACATGTCCTAGTAACCCCACTTCGAATTTTTAAGACCCCTTTCAGTCCCTGTTGCAAAAAAAAACCATGTTTCTTATTTGCAAAATAGTTGGGCAAACGTCATCTAAAACAGTTCCATATTTCAAGTTGATAGCATTAGTAGTTCTTGAGATATCTAGCTGTGACAGACAGACTGAGTCACACCATAAGGGTTCTTTTTTTACCATTTTAGTACGGAACCCTAAAAATAGGTAAGTACTGGGCATACTACGATTTTATTATAAAAAGAAAGATTAATTTTGATTTGATATTATTTAACAAGTTTCAATATCTGTTATATTGACTAGACTATTTTTAGTTATTTTCTAGATCAATTTAGCAGTTTATCAAACTAAGGAAATGCCATAATTGTACTCCCTAATTTTGAGTACTAGTTTTTGTTTATATGCAGGACCTTCTACTTATTGTTAAATCTTATATTTGCTTCAGAAAGCTTAATTAAGGTATTCAAAATACCTTTGATCCGTTATTTAAGTGTACATTACACCCATTGCAGGTTCGATTCGCGTGGCATTTTTTAATCTTAGATATATAAACTATTCTTATGGTAAAATTCACTAATTAAATATTTAAATAGTTATCTACTGTATGTTTTGGAATGATTTTTTATTATAAAAGCCTAAACTCTTACCAAGCGCAACGACCTCGAGAGATTTTGATGAAGAGCGGCTTTCTTAGAGCAATCTTCATAGCACAATAACGAGACCATTATAGCTGGGATATCTCTACAGAATAAAGAAATTCATGGGAAATTAACATCTCTAGCTCTATCACGTACCCTTTGTACACTTTCGGCCTTTTGTGCACTCACATTTTTTTCACCGTAAAAATCTAAGGTTTATTGGCATACTTATTGCATACGGCACCGTTTTAACGTTGTCTGTCAAAAAGGCTACATAGCGATTCATACAACAAAATGTCAATAAACCATATACGGGGTGTCAAACAGGCCCTAACAGTAATTAAAATTACACGCTATATTTTGAAAACGAAAAAGTGTGGGTGGACAGGTCTTATGATGAGAAAATGTATTATTGTTTCAAGTTTAGCATATAAATTGCCTTCGGCTTAAAAGTTTGAGAACAAATATATTTTGTGACCTACTGCTTGAATTCGAAATGTCAGAGAGATTTTCGCCAAGCCTTAAAAAAATTGTAATATAAAACAATAATTATTAATTTGTTTTCCAAGATATACAGGGTGATTGGAAGATGGGTGCAAAGCTTTAAGGCGAAGATAGTACAGAACCATTTAAGCCATGGTTGTCTTAGACGAAGTCTTACCATTTTTTTTACCTGATTTTTATGATTTTTTTCGATAAGCCAAAATTTTAAATAAACTTCTTATTTAAGGCCAAATTGAATGATAAATGAATTAATTTTTATTTAATTAAATTAAATTAATGTATAAGCAATCAAGCAAAACATGACATGTGTTAGGCCTCTGTATCGATAGACATTTTCTTTTACAGACATTTAAAGTTCATAAAAATTAAAAAAATCATAAATACTTTTTGTAAGCCTTATTTAAAAAAAAAACGGAGGCTGATTTTTGTTGAAACCTTTCTGAAAACATGCTTGGTAATCGCTCTTTCTTTCGACGTAGGTATCATTGACGTGGATATCTTACAAATTATTGAAATTAAGACCTACAAACCAATTTGAGGGAGAAATTTTAAACTTTAGGCAGACTAATTAAAGGCCTAAAACATGTTTTGCTAGATTGCTTACACATTACTTTAATTAAATAAAATAAAAATGAATTCATTTATCATTCAATTTGGCCCTAAATATACAGTTTAGTTAAAACTTTGAGAATTTTCGATATAAATCATAAAAATTAGGTTAAAAAAATGGACAACCATGGCTTACATGGTTCTAAATTGTCTGTACTATCTTCGCCTTAAAGCTTTGCACCCATCTTCCAATCAGCCTGTATTTTCAACTGTTGTTCTGATCAGATAGCTGAAGAGAAACTATTAAAAGTCCAAAAACAATGATCTATAAATACAAAAAAAAAAAAAAAAAAAAAAAATTGACATTCGTATTTGCCCACAAACGTGGGTTTTCTCCGCAACGCCTGACGCATTGCAGAGTATAACCTGGGTACAAAAACAAATAAGTTTGACTCTCAAAATGCCCTTAATCTTTTGCTCTCAAATTATGTATTTTATCATGTAAATAAGAAAGTCAAATGTCTTTTTTTGCAGATATGGACCTAGAAGCAGCGCACCACCTCCTGGGTACGCACCGATGGGTGTGAAACAGATGCCTCCAGTGGGTAATATACCCGTACAATCTGAACAACCGGGATATCGAGGTCGCTATGATGGTCCTCCATTTGAAGAAATTCCTCCTGGTGTCGAACCACCAGTTCCTGGGTTTGAGCCGTCGCCTTTCGAAAAACCACCATTTGGTCCGTCTGGTCCAATTGATCGGGATCGTTTGCCACCGCCTAATTATAGGGATCCTTATAGACCGCCGCCTTATGGTGAGGGGCCTAATAGTTATAGGGACTTGCCGATACCTCCTCTTATCCAAAACGAGATTCCTGTTCATGTAGGAGAGCAACCGCCGCGCTATAGAGATAATTACAGACCAGGTCATTATCGTGACCAAGGACCCATGCCGTTCAGAGACGGACAACCATATCGAGAACCTGGACCACCTGGATCGTATCGTGACCCTAACTTCAGAGGAGGACCACCTCCATTCCGTGATAACTCTTACAGAAGCGTTCCATACAGGGATGGTGGGTTCCGCGATAATCCACTTCTACACAATAGTTTTCGTGATCCAGGTGTTCCTTTCAGACCTCCTAGTGCAGATCCCCGGGAGACAGTACCACCTGGTTATCATGATCCAAATTACCGCGATAATTTCAGAGATGAAAGTGCTGCATCACGAGATCATTCAAGGCCTGGATACAGACCCAACATTCGTAACAGGGGTGGGCCCAGACGCAATGCAAATGTTGAACACGAAAGACACAGAGAAAGAGAGGGTCGTGACCGAGAGAGATTTAATGATAACCGAGAGCCGATAGATAAAGCGGAAAGAACCCGAGATTCGGACAGAAGAACGGGTTACGACAAAAATCGAGATACGCGTGAAAGTCGTGAAGATCGCCAAAGAGAGTATGAAAGACCCCGTGATTATGAAAAGGAACGTGAACATGAAAAGACCTCTCCGGAAAAAAAAGTTCGTACCTCACCAAAACGTAGTAGAGAAGCTAGAGAGAAAAAACGTAGCGAATCCAAAGGTCGATCTCGTGACCGAGATTGCAGAAGGGAAAAGAAAGAGGAAAGAGCCCGAGAGAAATCTTCAGCTGATAGAAGCAGAGATCACAAAGAAAAAGAAAAGAAAATGAAGGAGCGAAAGAAGAAGAAAAGAGAAAAGGAAAAAGACACCGAAAAGAAGAAGAAACGTGAGAAAAAAGATAAGAAAGATAAGGATCATATTAAAAAAGAAGGTGAAGAACCTGACAAAGAAGAAGTTAAAACTGATGAAAAAGAATCAGACAAAGTAGAAACGGAAACACCAGTCGTCGTCAAAATAGAAACAAACACCGAAGTTGTTTCTATTAAAAAAGAAAACTCGCCTAAAGTAGAATCCCCAGATAAGCCTACTGATGATTTATATGGTGATGAAGCATTGGGAGCTGTTGATAAAGAAATCATAGAGAATTATGTTAAAACTGAAGACAAAGACCAATCCTCGGAAACTAAAATTACAGAAAGCATAAACAATTCTAAAGAAGAACCGTTTGACGGTATCGAGCTTCAAGCGAATGCCGAGGAATTAGATCTAAAAGCTGAGATAGAAGTAAGCAACCCAACTAATAAAGAAATGTTGGCAACTTTACCTGAATTATCTAAGTGGGAAGTAGACGAGGATCACGCGGACAAGGCCAAAGAACCAGGAGAGATTTCTTCTCCTGAAGAAGAAGAAGATGAAAGTAAAGTTACATCGGATGTTATTAAACGAGCTGAAAACGCCATATTTGCCAAAGCAATAAATTCTCTGAGGCCTATAGAAATTAAGAAAATCAGCAGTGATCGTCTCAAACTTTACGGTGATGAAGTGCCAAAGACTTCTATGAATAATATACAAATCACGGTTCCAGTAATTGATTCCGAACCCAGGTCAATCGAAATGAACGAAAGAAAAAGGAGATATTCCAAAACACCACCGCCGCGATTATCCGTTAAAGATCGACTAGGTGGAAAAGTAGAAGAAGCACGTAGGGGTAGAGATGCGAGAGTTGTTCAAAGTACCGTAGAACGTGTTAAATCTAGATCAAAAACTCCTAAGCGCGAACAACCTTACAGACGCGTGACCGTGGAAAGAGAAAGAGGTCGAAAACAGGATACCATTAGAGCAGAACCTTCTAAGAGTGATAGGCGGGTAATGTCTGAAGCTGTAAAAACTAGCGAGAAGCATCGAGCGCGAAGTCCCACTGAGAAGAAAAACACCGAAAAACATATTAAAGACGAGAAAAAATCTAACACTTATGAAGTCGCTACACGAGATCGTGGTCAGGAGAAAAATGTGCCAAGTGAGGTAAAAAGTACTCATACGGATCGTGAAAGAAAAAAATCAACCTTGGACGAAGCTCATTTTGAGCCAGATTATGACGAAACTGTAGAATCAGATCATGAAAATAAAGACGAAAACGTTAAAAAACGGGAACGTTCAGCTTCAACCACTGGTTTTAACGAAACTAAAAAAGTTAAACTAGATAACGAAACTATAAAACTGGATTTGACCAATGTCAAAAAGAAGCCTGACTCCGAGAGTGAATCCACTAGTGACTCTGAATATTCCTCATCATCATCGTCATCTGATGCTCGCAAACGTAAGAAAAAGAAGAAACGCAGCAAGAAGAAGAAAAAACGAGCTGCAAGTGAAAGCGATAGCGAGTCTGAGTCCAGCTCTGACGACCATAAGAAAAAGAAAAAGAAACGTAAGCATAAGAAGAAATCTAGTAAAAAGAAGAAGAAATCTAAACACAAGTGAACCTTTTTTTTTGCTTGTATGTTTAATACAGTTTTTTTATGTTCATTATTAACTTACAAATATATAATGTAATATGGTGTTCTGATAAGTTTAAAGGTTATATAAGCTCTTTAGTGGAGTCAGCTATTTCAAAAAAAAGACTTGTGTTATTGAATTCTTCAAAATAAAATTCATAATTCTTATTTTTCTTTTTTTATTATGGCTTAATTTACATGGAGATAGCAGCCGCCGCCGCACACTGATCAATTATTAAAACTTAGCGTCCCATAATTATTTTTGGACAATTTGTCGGAAGTTCGAAAAATCATTTTATTAAGACTTGATGGTAAGTTGTTTACATTATACTAAAACATCAACATAATGTCAGTCAGTAGTTGAATGGATATCCAATTTCAAAGTTATCTCGAAAGCAGAACTACAGTTTCAAGACTGATTTATCGTTGTTCTGAGCTCATAATAATTTAATTTGCCTAAGTTATCACTATCAGTGTAAACTGTGAATTGAAAAAAATGGTGCATAGGTATTAAGGAAGGTAGAGGAGCTCGTGGCTAAGTAATAACAGCCGCACGGGTCGATCCGTCTGGTTAAGCTACGCTTGCCGGGGTTGGCCAGTGGATGGGTGACCATCTTTACATAGCGAGATTCCTCCGTGCCTCGGAAAAGCCGTTGGTCCCGGCTGTCATTCGTGGATCTTTGACAGTCGTTACGGGTCGTCAGAAGCCCGAAAGTCTGACAACCAGTCTTACCAAGGGGTATCGTATTACCCAGTAACTGGGTGGTGGAGGTCAGATAGGCAGTCGCTCCACGTAAGATACTGGTATTCAGCTGCATCCGGTTAGACTGGAAGCCGACCCCAACATAGTTGGGAAAAGGCTAGGCAGATAGATAGGTATTAAGGAAGGTCTGTACTTTTTATTGGTATGTAAACAAAAAATTTAAATAAGTACATCGATTTATATTATAAAAAAAAAAATATTAATGTACTGACATTAATTTGCTAACTTTTCTAAGTATGAACGGTGTTACGTTTAAAAGTACAAATTAGTACACTATCATTTAAATTCCATTTTAAAACAGGGACCTTACAGGGACTATATAAAAATATTCATTTTTTTATCCGTGATTGCCGGTTTCTATAGTAAAAAGTGTTTTTTAGGTAACGGTGTCTGAATAAAAAAAAAAAATTGATTTAGTCAATATTTTGTAATTTATTCGCTTTTACGAGTGCAGAAAATAAAAAAAACTGTAGCAGGCTTAAAAAACCGGTCAAGAGCGAGTCGGACTCGCGCACCGAGGGTTCCGTTCCGTTTTCTGAAAAGTGTGCTATTTAGAGACATCGTTTTATTTTTCCTGTAATCTTTACATAAACTTCTATCATACAGAATAATTTCAGATTTTTCCCTTTGCAAAGTTCGGAGATAAGGGGGGGGGGGGGGCGATATTTTTTTTTTACATTTTTCATCAAAAGTCGAAAACTGTGCGACCTAAAAAAAATAAAAAAATGTTTAAGAATGTGCACATAACGCTCTTTCATTTGATACCCCACATGCCCTAGTAGCCCCACTTTGAATTTTTAAGACGGTGGGGTTACAAAAAAAATATAAATATTTTTATTTCTTTCTTATTTGCAAAATAGTTGGGTAAACGTCATATAAAACTGTTCCAAACAAGTTGATAGCATTAGTAGTTCTTGAGATATCCAGCTGTGACAGACAGACAGACTGAGTCACACCATAAGGGTTCCTTTTTTACCATTTTGGTACGGAACCCTAAAAAGGCTTACAAACAGAATTTCGAGACCAACTAGGGTTATTGGTTGATATCCCTTAACCTGGATTTGGAAATACCAATGACGGCAATACGCCCAGACGCTTCTTTGCAAACCCTGCGACTATATAATATTACAGCCATAGATAAAACTTTAATAGAAAGATTTAGTGTCATTTTAAAAACATTGAATTGTCCGTACAAAATTAACAGTGACATTGCAGAATACGCGAAAAAAACTGATGAGAAGTGATGTAACAAAGTTCTTTCTTATTCCTTCCATAGTTACTTTTTATTTATTTATTTCGTAAAACATGCATAACATTGATCCAGATTCAAGATTCAATTATTGCACAGTTTACTTAAATTAAGAGTAGGTACATAAAATATTACCGTAAAACATGGCAACTTTGCCCATAAATTTAAAAAATAAATGCTTAATTAATGATATTTTGGAAAATTTTAATAAATTGATTATTGTTTCGGTAACGTGCCACATAATACTATATGCTCATGTCTCGAGACACAAAACTAAAAATAGTAAAAAAAAAGCATATTTATTAGTGAAATTGACAACAATTCAAAACTGACACCACGTTAAAACAAAAATACCATTTCTTTATTTTCGTATCCTGAGTTCAAATATATATTTTTTTATTACTTCATTTGTGAGAAAAAAAATAAAAATCAAAAAACATGTGATGACGTCACATAAACGGTAGAATGAGATAGTTACCTTTGCCTAAGCGTTCCAATGTTTTAGAATGAAAACAAATGTCAAACATGATATGTCAAATTGTCAATGTCACTCACTGAAGTTTATCTTTTTCATAGAATATAACAATAATTTTTTATTTCCTATCAACTCTACACGCTTACTGTTAATATTATCAACTTCTGATTGATATTTCCCCAAAATAAAATGGATCCCAGTAAAACATACACGCCAATGAACGAACCAAAATACTGTTTTGTACCAGCCTGCAAGAACAATAATAGAGATACTCAAAAAGCATTTTTTGCGGTACCTAGCTCAGCAAAACAAGAATGGTGTAATGCTGTGGATACATCATGTCCTAAACGCGTTATATACGTATGCGAAGATCATCTGAATGTAAGTACCTAAATGACAATGTTTTTTTTTTAAATCTCTTATCATAACATAACATAGTGCATGTGGTGTTTATCTTGTTCTAAGGTTCGGCGCAAACGGGCCACCACAGAGTACTTTATACTATACTGACCGGGCCTCCGACCACAGTCATCGGTGGCTGCGCGTGCACTCGTGCAGTCGCGAACAGTGATTTAGCGAGTGGCCGCCACCGGCTAAACGTGTGCGGTGCGTCTATACAAAATATATGAAAAAGTGTGTTAAGGCGATCCCCCGACCAAAACCTTGCGATAGGGCGTTATTCAGAGGCTATTAACTCATTAATTAAGAGTAATAAATTATATCTAAAAGCACAATACTAATGTTCGATATTCTATTATCACATTGTAAGTTTACTTTTGTTTTTATGTGAAATAAATACATTCAAAATCTCCTTGTAAAAAAGTGTCTAAAATTATTGATTCCATGCATCTCTTGCTAAAGGTGACGTTCTAATCATTTGAGGATTACACTAATGGATAGATAATTTAAAAATCTAAATTATCCAAGTTTTATTTTTTTTTTAAAGTTCGCTATTCTTTTTTTATTTAAATAATTCCAGAAAAAATGAGAATTTTTTGATGAAGGGGCGTGTGCAGGGAGCGGGACAGAGCGAGGCTGAGCGGCGGGACAGAGAAGGACCGAACGCTCAAGTTCTTTTGGTCGGGGTATGGCCTTAAGTCGCTGGCTAGCGGCGGCTGTGGTCGGTGGACCGTTTGTGCCGAGCCTAAATTTGTCTTATCCCATTGCCCATTTGTATAATTATTGCAATATTGTATTACTTATTTGTAACCAAACCAAATAAATAAGTTCATAAACCCCCCAGTGCTATCACTTTGCAGCAATAATATCTCACTAATGGTACTATTTTGTTAAGTAGGTTTAAATATTTTGATCATAATGATTTTAACTTGATGTAGGTTGTTTTTGGGACACACAAATATAACATAAAATATTTGTCTTTTAGTTGGAGGAAGATGTGGAGAACTACCGGTATTGGATAACAATGAAAGTGCGGCCAAAGTTGAATTCTCGGCTACCACACTCTCTTGTGAGGATACCACCATCAACTAATCATCAAGAAACTACTGAACCTAGACCCAGCACATCTTCAACAACTTCATCATTTATGCAAATTAATATGGATATGGACACACATTGTAAAAATCCATTCACTACAAAAGCCAGCAAAGGTGTACAAGTGAAGCCAAGAACATCGGATCGAACTACTTATTGTGCCATTTACAAGAAGAAGACAAAGAAACCTTTGTTTGAAGATGATGAGATGGAAGAAGTGTTGTTACCTTCAACACAAGGAAGTTCAACCTCTGCTGAAATGTCGGAAGTCTCATCAGAAATCCACATTAAAACTATAATACAGGGCAGAAGCTTTATGCTTGACCTTATTGAAAAAAAACCACAAAATTACATAGGCTTACCAAAAAATTATTATTGGTTGATTAACTATTTAGAAAGTAATCTGAATGTAAAATCCTTTCATATAATACTAACTTTGTATAAAATTAAAAATAATACCCCTTTCTACCAAATCGCAGATATGTTTGAGGTGTCATTAACCACACTATGGAGAATATTTTTCAGGACTTTATCTATTCTATCCAAGTTCTTCAAACAATTAATTTTTTCTCCCCGTGTATATGATGTCAAAAGAAACTTGCCAGCCTCCTTCAAAATCAATAAGGAATATTCAAATGTTTATTGCATTATTGACTGTTTCGAGATAGAAATTGAAAAGCCATCAAATCCTATTAACCAGTCCCTAACATGGTCACAGTATAAAAATGCTAATACGTTAAAATACTTGATAGCTACAACACCTGATGTTTTTGTCAACTTTATATCTGTTGGTTTTGGAGGTCGTATATCTGATGCCAATATAGTAGAAAACAGTGGTTTTCTGGATGTGCTGCCACCAAAGTGTACTGTATTGGCAGACAGAGGATTTAAACATGTTGATGCTTTACTAAGTAGAAATCAGAATAATCTACTTCGGCCACCCAGTGTTTCAAAAGAGCAAAAATTGACAAAGCAGGATGCTATCAAAAGCAAGGTCATTGCCAGTCTGCGTATCCATGTAGAGAGGGTAATAAGAAGAGTAAGGCTATTTAAACTTTTGAAACCACACTCAGTAATAAATAATAAATTAATTCAGCATGCAGATGATGCAGTTATTGTGGCATGCGGGTTAATAAATCTACATAGTTCTATTATTAAGAATGAATAAAAGACATAAATACTATATTGATTTTTATTTTGCACTTTGTAAAACAGTCTTAAAAATAAATTGTTTCCAAAACTCTTCAGCTGCATCTAATAAACCTTTCACATATGTTTCATCATACTCCACCCAGTACTTGTGTAGGAGTTTTGTCTGTTCAAAACTAGGATCAGCGACACAAAACAGTCCTTTTAATTTTTTTGCAGCATGCATTTGAACCATTATTTGAGCTTTATATTTCTCATACAGTTCACCGTCTCTCACATAACTTTTCATTGTTTTATCACTTATTGGGCATTTTATTTCAATCACAAAGTCCATACAAATCCCGTCAGGTGAAACTCCAATGATAGGGGATATTAAAATGAAACCTGCGTGTTGAATTGCTCCAAATTCTTTTTGTAACTCCTTGAGTACTTCTTTTTCTAATGCCTTGCCCCTTTTAATAGCTTTTGTTTCTGGCACCTTGTAACCTCCTAGAATGCTTTGCACTAAAGCACCATTCTTTGTTTTGCAGTGAATAGCTTCATAGATCCTGGACCCTGTGACTCTCCCTTGACGCATAGAATGCCACAATTTTGAGTCTGCTTGAGTTTTTGTAGCTTCAGCAATAGTATTAACTACATCTACAGTAATAGCTGTTGCAGAAAATGATTTAAAATGGTTGTAGCAGTGATTAGCAGTGACTTGGTGTACAAACTGCAGCGCTAAATTAAATACAGTAAAGTCATTTA
The DNA here is from genome assembly GCA_905163495.3 of Cosmia trapezina. Taxonomy (NCBI): domain Eukaryota; kingdom Metazoa; phylum Arthropoda; class Insecta; order Lepidoptera; family Noctuidae; genus Cosmia; species Cosmia trapezina. The sequence goes on from LR991030.1 coordinate 13,964,996, forward strand.
ACTGGGGCTGGCGATTCCCACAGTAATTTAAAATCATTCCTGTTGACACTTTACGCCTCCTGCATTCTTCGGAAAACATAGAAATATTGACACTCATGTCCACATTATCTGGGGTTCTTTTCATTTTGCCAATGTTTTTTGCCAAGATGAACTTCTGGTCACCTACAGCTCCAGCAAGTTTTGGTTTACTCCAATAACACTTAGTTGACGTAGTTGAAGGTTCATCTGACCGTTTTATGAGCCAAATGGCAAAGCATATGGCGTGTTTGCATCCTCCTGCAGAAGCTGCACAGTCGTTGCATTCTACTGTGATAATCTTCTCGACAGATTCATCGATTACAGCCATAACCTGATATAATTTTGACTTTACTTTATGTTCGGGTGTTACCCTGCATTTAACGGTGCATAAGTTTCCTTCTCGCTTAACTTCTACATATCCTACAGCTGTGTCAACATATGCTTCCCGTGATGCTAGTAATGCCTTGGCACTACGCGTTTCTGCTATATTGTAGCATTCATTTTCGTGCATATATTGCAACAGCATTAAATAGTCTACTTTCGGTAAGTTTCTGCTATCGGCAACTAGAAATCCTTCCGAAACTTTCATGGTGACTTAATAAAACAGAATGAAGATAATAACACTTGATAATAAGAAAATTTTACGAATATATTGAAAACAAACATTAGGCGCCAACGAGTTTGACAAGCTGACAAAGTGACAACGACAAGACAAATACTATAAGACAGTGACATCTAACAGTTTTTTTTGACGGGTCACAGTAAAGCAAAGATCGTGTCACCATTCCACCGTAAGTATGACGTCATTTGGCGCTTACGTCTTTTTAGAACACACCGAATTTCAAAGTTGAAATTATGAATGAAAAGTACAAAATTTCGAAAAACGGAAAAATACGGGTGCCCTAGTTTTGGATTTACTTTTATACAACGTAATAATACATGCAAGTCAAAAATATGAAATGTTGTCAATTATAGGTGTTGGGCAAAAAATCATATACATTTGGTAACTTTGCCCACATTACAGATCTCCGTTACTATGGACTCTAACACTATTCGAAAAGGACTGAATGAAAATACTGAGCAATGCAATAATGTATTAAATTATACGCCAAATATTCACATTCCTTGACCCTTAAAAATGAGTGGGCAAAGTCAAAAAGCCTTCTAGAACATTTTTCGTACAAAATGGCGATTGTTCAAGGGTTGTCACCATTGACAATACTTAACTATTTATTAATTTTTAGTGTGGAATATTATAATATATTATAATGATAAATTAAAAATAATATAACATCATTTTTTACATAATATGCTTTATTTCTAAAGTGTTCAAAAACTAAAAAATCATTTAAAAAAAAACTAAAAAGTATGTACCTATCTCGGTCTTTGTTTTTATATGAAAATAACAAATAACACTAAAATTTGTAATGAGTTTTACAGAAAAATTATATTACTATGCAATATAATTTTTAGTAATTTTAAGTACCTATAAATATTAGGTACTTACCTATCTTTTATGTTATTGTTATATAATATAATCAACATTTAGCGTAAATTAATTTGGATACATATCTACACTGACGGACAAATAAACTGCAACAAAGTTCAGGATTAGGTACTAGTATGCAAAGTTTTTAGATTAAACTAAATGAAAATGTCGAGACTACCCATTATTAAAAAAAATGTAAATTTATAAACAGAACTGCAGTAAAAGATAAAATTATACTTAGCCGGGAAAATAAAATTTGAATAACTTTCATAGTACTTATATTAACAATTATATTAGAAATTATTTTATGAATTTTATCGCGGTAGCGGTAAAACAAGAGTACCTAGGTAGTTTGATTTCGATGTAAATACATATAGTTTTTAAGAACCTGAAACCAATCAACAAAAAACTTTAAAAACACAGTCAGAATTTGGAAGATACGAGCCCTCGTATCTTCTAAATCCCGACTGTGTTTTTAAACTTTATATGTTTACCAACATTATTAACTGTTCATCAAATCCGAACCCTCCTTTTTTTACTAGGTTAAAAAATGTACCTCGGGTGACAACCCTAGTGAAAAAGAAACGTTGGGCAATGTTGTCAACGATATTCAAAAAATATGCTTGTGACTTTGCCCATCGTTATATTTTATGATTATACGACGCATTTAGCGAAGAAAACTAGTCTATATTATTCATTTCCAATGTAATAACGGATGTATAAAAATTACTTACCTGCGATAACTCCAAGTAGCACTTCTCGAAAAAGTTTTTTTAAAAGATTTTGCCCGCAAAAAAACACTCTAACTTCAACGACGTCTGACAGACAACTGAAGTAACATCTGTGACAGCGCGTCACACAGTGTTGCCAGAAAAATGATGAATTTTTTACCATAGACAAAATGTTCTTACTAACTATAGACAAATTTGGTATGTATTAAGTTTTTAAAAAAATACACAACTGGGCAAAGTCAAATGTCGAGGGCAAAGTTGCCATGTTTTACGGTAATTACCAAGTTAAATTATATGAAAACGATTTTTCGATACTGTTTAATGTTATAAAAATATACCTTTAATTCACAATTTCAGTATTTAATAATTTGGTCCCCCTAAATTTTTGTAATTGATCAGTGTGCGCCGCGCCTATCGTCTCGCCTTCGTAATTAAGTACAGTTTACTATCTACATTCGTCAAAAAAATGCGGGTTAGCCGACGCGCTACGTTCGCACAACCGTAAAATTATCGCGGCGGGATTTTATCGCGCAATGAATTTTCAACTCTCGTGTTGAGCCGAGCATTGAGAATACAACCTAACAACAACTAGAGTGCGTTGAAAAAACACACTGTTGGATTTTCAACTCTCGGCGCTAAGCAGAGTGTTGAAAATCCAGTGCGCGAAAAAAAATCGCCGTGATATTTTTACGTACGTGCGAACGTCGGCTAAGAGAGTGGGTCGCTAGGCAGCTCGCGGCGCCACGTAGCTTTCGAGTCTCTTGACAATACTATGTGCTTTACCTTTAGTAGATAATAAAGATAACGTTAAAAATGGGTGAGCGTCAAGATGACGGGATCAAGTCCCCAATTTAAAATGTATCACATTATAGTGTTTGTACTACATATGTACTATTTGTACCCTAAACAAGACATTTGTACCTCTGTGGCGGCGATCTACATCGCCACATATGAACTACGAATCAATGACATGACGTCACGCAAACCTGCATCGCGCAATTAGAGTTTACCACGCGATTAGCATATATACAACGTCCCGACATCAACCGTCGGGCAGTAGCCCACCAGACACAACACCCGTCTGGTCGGAGGATCCTCCCTTTTCAGTGGAGGATGAGTGAACTTTACACCCTGTTCCTCATGCCTCCAAACTGGTGACCCCGAACATGAACGTCAGCGCAGCCTTCGTGCAACTACATCAGCGTGATGTCATCAGCATCACTTCCTCAAGCTTTCGAGCGGCGAGTCACACAGCCAGCCAGCATCCACGGCTTCAACGGGTATCCTGACCACCAGCATGCAGCGGACGCGCATTCCTGGTCATCACCTTCAGCCTCAACTTCAACCCAGCGGTATCACCGCAGACAGTTCCGACTCACTGGAACCACAACTGGCACTGGCAAGCACCGCAAGATACACGCCAACTCAGCCCACTATCGACCTCGGTCTCCGGAGGGGAGTGATGTGGCGGCGATCTACATCGCCACATATGAACTACGCATCAATGACATGACGTCACGCAAACCTGCATCGCGCAATTAGAGTTTACCACGCGATTAGCATATATACAACGTCCCGACATCAACCGTCGGGCAGTAGCCCACCAGACACGACACCCATCCGGTCGGAGCATCCTCCCTTTTCTATGGAGGATGAGTGAACTTTACTCACTGTTCCTCATGCCTCTAAACTAACTAACTAAAGGTAAAGGAAGTATGTCAAGACGTCCCTGGTCCCGCCACTTTGACGTCAAAGTAGCGGGACCTTCTGGAAGCGCTACTCGGAGGCAGGTAATTCACACCCGAAGACTTGGTACTACATATGTACAGGTATATACTCAATTTATAATACAACTGTAAGTCCCAAATTAAAGTTATGTGATTAAAACATTGGTCTCGCCAATTTGATGATTCATTTTTATCGCTGAATTCATATGAAAATCATTAGAGTTCGTGCAAAATCAAATGTGGAAAGTTAGTACGTCCTAAGTGTATGTCCAGCAGTGGACTGCGATAGGTTGATCGATTGAAGTACATGAACGTGTGTAATTTTCATATTCATAACCTAAGTACATCAATTAATGTTAACAGTATCATTCACCATTATCAAACATGAAATGGACACATCTATGCAGAAATGAAACAACCCAAAATGGTTTTGATAATTAAATTAAAATTAACTATAAAAATAAAATTTACGATCCTTGATAGTAAATAATATGAGACTTAAATTACACACGTTCATATACCTACTTATGACGTACTAAGTTTCCACATTTGATTTTTCACGAGCTCTAACGATTTTCATATAAATTCAGTGATAACATGAATTATCAAATTATCGGGACCAATGTTTTAATCACATAACTTTAATTTGGCACTAACCGCCTGGCCACGGGACATTCGCTGCAGCGAAAATTCGTGTTCGTTTGAACCGCGCGGCCATGGCGTTAAAAAAAAAAACTATGCCAACATTTTGTAACAATTTATAAAAGTTGACTCCCAAAACCACAAATTTGTCAAAGCTATGGTTAAAAAGTTAGAAGGGTTTGAACGTGGCCGCGCCATCGAAACGCGGAGAACCGCACGGCCACGGAGATCTCAGAAACTAAACGTTGCACGGACCTGAAATTTTGGTAAATAACATTCAATTTGTAAACAATTTGTAAAAATATAGAAAAAAATCCTAGGTTAATATTTTAGGAGCTGTGAGACTAAAACCCCGTGGCCGCGCCATCGAAACGGTGACAAAAATGTGATAGCCGATATCTCGCTGAAAAAGCATCGCAGACGTCTAGAGTTTTTTGTAAATCCCAGATTTGAATTTGTCAAAACTTACAAAAATGCAACAAAAAATACTAGGTGTTAATATTTTAGGAGCTGTGAGACTAAAACCCCGTGGCCGCGCCATCGAAACGGTGACAAAAACGTTATCACCGATATCTCGCTGAAAAAGCATCGCAGAGGTCTGAAGTTTTTTGTAAAACCTAGATTTGAATTTGTCAAAACTTGTAAAAATACAACAAAAATCCTAGGTTTATATTTCAGGACCCGCGCCATAGAAACGGTGAAAAACACGTTATCGCCGATATCTCACTGGAAAAGCATCGCAGAGGTCTGAAATTATTTGTAAAACCTAGATTTGAATTTGTCAAAATTTGTAAAAATATAACGAAAAATCCTAGATTTATATTTCAGGAGCTGTAAGTAAAGTAGTTTTAATTACAAAACGCCTTGCTCATATCTAAATAACAGGCGTTTTGTAATGAAAAATATTTAGAAGCTATTATTTCCCATTTTCCATGGCATTAGCAGTTGATTTTTTTTATGGTGATAAGTGACGTATTTAACTACCGTTTAGCTTTATTTGCAGATGCTACTAACGCATAATTAAAATGAAAGAAATTAAAATCTGAAAAACTTATATCTATTTTTTTCTCATTAAAAGCTAACATTTTCGGACCGTAGTAAAGTGTATTAAATCCTTCACAATATTCTTAACAAATTGAAAATACCAGAAACATATCAGCTTTATTTATATCCAAGTAATATATTTTTTAAAATTTTCTAAATAAAAAAAGTAATAAATTTTAGAAGTATTTTTTTCAAAAACTATAAAGATTTGGCACATGGGAGTTCTTGTCCGAAGTTTGTCGTATTGAAATGCGTCTCGTACTGAATTTAACTCAAAATGTCAGGTCCAAGGGTATTTGGGAACTTAATGATGGCGCGTGGCGGCGCGAGCCTGCGAAAGAAGAAGTAGCAAAAATGGGCCACTTCCGACTGCAAAGATAAGTATCTCAAAAAATCGCTAAAAATGAGTATAACTTCCGGTGATCATCCTTACTGGCGAACACATTAAAAATTGCTCTGAATATCAATTCAGCGGCAGAATACACCAGTAATATACTAACTTCTGATTTAGTTTTAGAATAGGATTAAAAATCAATTAAACACTGTATTAACTCATTTGCGATTGTTTGATAATAGAATATACTAGGTTAATAATAACATATTTAAAGTACGCTTACTGACTGAATAATCTATATACTTTATAAAATAATTACGGGTATCACACACGGACGGCTATGGTAGGTAGTAAAAAAACCGTACATTGTAAAACCCTAGAGGACAGGACGTGAGAGGCTGAACCAGGATGGACCCCATGGATCAACCCTGGTCTAGAGCACACAATATAGTAACAGAAGACCGGTCAAAGTGGGCTATAGACTCCTTCCAGTACTATAAGTCCGCAGGACTGTATGGCATCTTCCCAGCCCTACTGCAGTAGAGGGTGGATCTTTTGACACCATGACTGGTGGAGATCTATCGAGCCTGCATAGCACTCAGATACATAACTCTCGCATGGCGTGAAGTGAGAGTCATTTTTATACCCAAACCTAGAAAACGCGACTATACACAACCCAAGGCTTATAAGCATACAAGCCTCAAATAATTTCTACTGAAAACCCTCGAGAGACTCTGTGATAGACAAATCCGTGACAGACCTCTTCGGGTAAAACCACTTCATAAACAACAGCATGCATCCACTGGTAGATCAACGGAGTCTGCACTGCACAGTGTAGTTTCCAAAATTAAATGCGCAGTGGACCACAATGCTCATCACTGGTCGCCTTCATTGATATAGGGTGCGCCTTTGACAAAACCATGTTCAATAGCATACACATAGTACATATTATACTCACATAGCATAGACATAGTATAGACTCGACACTGAGAGGATCACCAACATGCTCAAACTGCGAGCTGTGCAAGTGACAGTGAACGACACCACAATGGCCATCGTGACAAAAAGAGCTGCCCGCAAGGGGGCTCTCTCCGCTGCTATGGAACCTGATCATAGACAGCCTCATCAATACCCTCAATGACAAAGGATACTTCACTGTAGGCTACGCCGACGACATAACCATAATAATAAATAGCATCCATGAAAATACCTCATGCGCCAAGCTTTGAAAATAGTAGATGACTGGTGCAACAAACATCAACTATCAGTGAACCCTACAAAAACCGAGCTGATTCTCTTTACAAAAAAGAGGAAGTTGATAACATTATAAATACCGCGTTTCCTTGGAACTACCCTAAGCCTATCAACTGAAACCAAATACCTGGACAAACAGCTGAACTGGGCGAAACATACCAACTACATTACCACAAAAGCCAGCATATCCCTGTGGCAGTGCAAGCAACTGCTCGGCAGGAATTGGGGGATCAGCCCCAAGGCTAAACACCACACACTCCACAGTAACACAGCACTACAGCTGGCAGCCGGCTGACTGGCTATACACCACAGTAATCACATACGGCTCACTAGTCTAGTGGCCCAGGACAGACCTGAGCATAGCCCGAAGACATCTCGAGAAACTGCAGCGGTTCGCTTGTGTAGCAATAACTAGCTGCATGAGAACTACACCCAGTGCTGCTCTACAGGCAATGCTTGGACTGCCGCCTCTACACTTTATCGTGCGTGAAGAGGCGGCCCTAGCCGCCTTCAGGTTCAAACTAACAGGAACCCAAGAGCACATATAAAGGAGCATAAAGGAGGATGCGATCAAACGACACCCAATGATGGCATCATCATGCGACAGAACTCCGAAATAACACTACTTTCAAAATCTTTCTTTCTTTCAAGAGTTGAGAGTAGGTGTACACCGATGGATCAAAGACCGACTACGAAACCGAAGTCGGAGTCTTCTCACACTATCTCAACATAAACATGTCCACCTCGCTGGGAGTATTTAACACTGTCTACCAGGCAGAGTGATACAAGCGGCTTACGCCATACCTAGAAGCCAGGAGAGTTACGGATACCCATATACGTATACTTTCAGACAGTGCCTCAGTGCTCCAATCCTTACAGAAAAAGTACATTACCTCGAGATTAATACTATAATGTCACAATGCAATCGAACGAGTGACGGTATCTAATCGCAACACAGTGACACTGCGACGCAGCTGACGAACTAGCTAGGAGAGCAGCACGTCTGTCTGTAGATCTGAGCCAATCGTACCTATTCCCTTCAACTAGTTACGCAGGTGGCTACAAGAGTTCACCCATACACAAGCGGAGAGTTGGTGGTCCTTGACACCAGGCTATAGACAGTCCAGGGAGGCTATTTATGTAAAGATTACAGGACAAATAAAACGATGTCTATAAGTAGCACACTTTTTCAGAAATCGGAACGGAACCCTCGCGATGCGCGAGTCCGACTCGCTCTTGACCAGTTTTTTTATGGTCGTTAGAGTAGTAGGTATTGCATGATTGAAAGTAAAATATTAATATAATATTAAGAAATACTGCGCCTGAAAGAATATTTGGAGCAATTTCTAAGTATGACAGCCAGTAAGGATGGCAATCGGAGGTATCCAATTTATTAATACTCGTTTTTTTATCTATTTTTAGCGACATTTTTCTCAGCTGTCGAACGTGGGGTAATTTTCTATGGACGTTGCAATTTCTCCTTTGCCGAGCGACTGGCAGCGGCGCGGCGCGGCGGCGCGGCGGGCGGGCGGCCGAAACAAATGTATGGATTATAGTCCGGGCGGCGGCTGCACGATCACTAACGTCATCGAGTTACTGGAAAATACGACATTCCACGAAAAGTAGACTTAAAATAGATAGGAAAAAATTTGGTCTGCCGGGGCTCAGCTTGGAGGATCCGTGGCAAAGAGAAGTTATGCTACCCACTTTGGACCATCATTTTACCTCATGTGGTTACTGAACGAAACCTTTTCGTTGGTTTTAGTGTCTATTAGTAGAGTCTAAAAAACTTTGTCGGCCGAGCGTGGTGTTGGAGGGTTTCGCAGTCCAACCATTTTTATGGCCACATCAGGTGGTCTATTTTACCTCATCGAGTTACAGGGTGAAACCAAGTTCTCCTAGTAGGTAGCTAAAATGATGCTCTTTAAAAATTCATTGGTCTGCCAGTTCGCAACCTGGCACTTTTTGCAGTTCAACCAAATTTATACAGGGTGGAATTTTAACCACACTTGAATGGAAAGTACTCTAAATACTGGTCATAGCAAATTTTACTCAAAGGAAACATTCCTTTATTTTTAAAAATAAACAAATCTACATTCAAAGATTTTCGAAAATTCGTTTGCCACACTCAGGAATCGAACCGGCTGGAATCCGAAAAAATAACACCCTATACTTTTATGGCATCAATCGATAGGGTCAATCATAAGGATCAAATCTCTCTAACAAACATAATAAATTAAATGAAAGAAAAACCATGAAATCGAAACTTTATATTCAATGGGACAAGATAAAGCACTTTTACGCAAAGGTCCATCAGATTACTTATGTTAACACCTAATCAACTAACAATTAACAATTATCTGTGACATCAATTATATATAATGACGACCACTGCCTATGTTAATTTCAATATCTGGATTGGTACAATTATGGCACAATCAGATGGCCTGCAAGATCAGCCGACCTCACCTTTTTAGATTTTTATGGGGATATGTTTTAAATCTAATTTACCAAAAATCCTATGTAAAATATTATTTGAGTTAGTTAAATTTTCCGTCTATAGACGAAATTTTATTTTTATTTGTTTGGTGGATTTGTGTTTTTTTATTTGCAAACTGAAATATAAAATATTTAGTTTATTATAATAGTTTTTTTTAATACAAATAATTCACACATAACACAATTTTTTATTGCTTACTAGCTGACACGGCAATAATAATAAATAATAATAATAAAATAATCAACGCACAGTCCAAACCACTGGACCTAGAGACATGAAATTTTGCACATAGATACCTTATACAGGGTGGCCGGAACATTGACGTCCAAAAATAAAATTTCGGTCCCTCGTATCGTGGGGTATTCGAATCACCCCCATGTATGTTCCGCGACTTTTCATAGTTTTCGAGTTATGAATTTTTTTCTGAATGTTTGAAAATTTTCGACCTGACCAACCTAAAAAAATTCTAAAAAAAAAAGTAGAGGGTTTTATCGAGTTTCTTTTTTTGCAACTGAATTTTCATATGTAGTACTTTTATGCATAAAATAATCAGCTTCGTAACTGTGATGAAAGTTATGAAAATGTTGATCTAAAGTGAAAAATTTACGTTCGGTAAATTATGACTCAAATTTTCAACTTTAAATTAAAAATCTTAACAGGTGACTTCATAATTCCTAAGTAGGCTTCAAGAATGCGCCAGACTCTCAGCTTTCATAATCATAAAAAAAAATGAAGTACTTAATAGGGCTACTTTGTTTAAAATCGGCCTTCAAAGACAGCGAGGTGGAAAAATTCTTAAAATTACCCATCTGAGTAATTATTTTTTTTTGGCTATTTTCTCGTTCCTAAGGTTAATTAATGATAAGAATACTGAAAACTAACCACATTATATTCAATATTCATAATTACCACACGTGGGCGAATGAAAATCCACTCGAAGTGAGAGCTTCGACATTTCAACATCGCTTCAGCGTTAACTTGTGGTCTGGTATCCTCAATGGCGAACTAATTGGTCCGTTTGAACTGCCGTCCAGACTTGATGGAGAAACATACAAAAACTTTTTGGAAAATGAACTTCCATTGTTGCTGGCAGATGTGAATCTCGAACTCAGACGAACCATGGTGTTGCAAAATGACGGCGCCCGTGTCACTATGCAACCCAGGTCCGAAATTACTTAGATGAAACATACCCCAACAGATGGACCGGACGCAGCGGACCAATTAGGTGGCCTCCACGCTCACCTGATCTCAACCCCATCGATTTCTTTATTTGGGGCTATTACAAGGAAATAGCATACGCCCGAGACTGTTCAAGTGAACAAGAGCTGAGGCAGTTGATTGCAGAAGCTGAACGTGTTGTGAGAGAGAACAGAGACGCTTTTAGACGATTGCCAGACAATTTCTTACGTAGGTGTAGAATGTGTATTTCTGCTGGTGGTGGCCACTTTGAAAACCTTTTGTAAATGTTAAAAATAAATTAAGTACTTTTTTCACATTATCATCTGTGTTTTATTCAAAACCACTTTTTACGTAAAACTTTTCTTACCCAACTCTGAAACTATTTGTTGGTTAGTTTTCAGTATTCTTATCATTAATTAACCTTAGGAACGAGAAAATAGCCAAAAAAAAATAATTACTCAGATGGGTAATTTTAAGAATTTTTCCACCTCGCTGTCTTTGAAGGCCGATTTTAAACAAAGTAGCCCTATTAAGTACTTCATTTTTTTTATGATTATGAAAGCTGAGAGTCTGGCGCATTCTTGAAGCCTACTTAGGAATTATGAAGTCACCTGTTAAGATTTTTAATTTAAAGTTGAAAATTTGAGTCATAATTTACCGAACGTAAATTTTTCACTTTAGATCAACATTTTCATAACTTTCATCACAGTTACGAAGCTGATTATTTTATGCATAAAAGTACTACTTATGAAAATTCAGTTGCAAAAAAAGAAACTCTATAAAACCCTCTACTTTTTTTTTTAGAATTTTTTTAGGTTGGTCAGGTCGAAAATTTTCAAACATTCAGAAAAAAATTCATAACTCGAAAACTATGAAAAGTCGCGGAACATACATGGGGGTGATTCGAATACCCCACGATACGAGGGACCGAAATTTTATTTTTGGACGTCAATGTTCCGGCCACCCTGTATAGTGTAAACATCCATTAAGGAAGAATTTTTGAAAATTCCATCCCTAAGGGAATAAAATAGGGGATGAAAGTTTGTATGAAAAATCTTATTTCTTGAGTTATTGGACTTGAAACTTAGCACGAATATTCATCTAAGTTAATTATAAAATTAATCATTTTTAGTTTTCCTAAACTACCCCCTTTTTTGTGGAAGGGAAATCATCAAATGACTTCTCCCGCTCTGGGTGGAGCGAAAGGGCGTGTCATACTTTTACTGACTAAAACCCACCCGTGTTTCTTCAGTTGCCTACGGCAGGGCCACGGTATCGTTTATCTTTCGAACAACTCGCGACCCCAGAAGACGGGATTGGTAAATGTCAAAGTTTGTATGGAGGAATTTTAACACGCGGTCCGATTTACTCAAAACTCAGTTTTTGTATTAGAGACCAAAAATAGAGACTAACTAACGAGTATCAGGGTTTTCCAAAAATCTACCCCTAAGGGGTGAAAAGGGGTAGCAAATTTTACAGCGGAGGATTTTATTGGGGATTGATTAACTCGAAAATTGGTGTAAATAATGTTTGACCCAAGTTATGGAAACATCCCAGACGATTTTTGAAATTCTACCCCTGTGGGGGTAAAACTACCCCTAAAGGGGGGTTCAGGGATGTTAAAGTTTGTACGGAAGATTTTTAAAACGCAGTCCGATTAACATGAAACTCAGTATTCAGTATTTTATACTTTTGATGAAACAATAATATAAAACCCATGAAATCAGACATCCACGCCGGGCAAAGCCACGGGCAGTCTAGCTAGTATCTCAATATTGTGCGTACAAACTTACTAAGCCTCCGTCCGTCCGTCTGTCACAGGGCTGTATCTCATGAACCTTAATAGGTAGAGAGTTGAAATTTTCACAGATTGTGTATTTCTATTACGACTATAACAACAAATAATAAAAATAAAGTAAAGTTAAAATTAAAGGGGCCGCCGCCTTTAATTTTAACTTTACTTTTTTTTTTCCCCATACAGAAAAGTTTTCATTTAAAAAAAAAAAAAATAACCTGTGTGTGGGGATGTTATTGTGTAGAACTCGTCGAGTAGAGTACAAAGATACTTTTATTTTTTTTATCTTCTAAAATGAAGAAATAGGGGGCCGTAAAAGTTGTTAATTTTATACCATTTTTGTACGAGCTCTATTATATAATGTACCTTATACTGTACTTAATCAAGAAATACTAAAAACGGCGATTCGTAAGGTATTTTGTTTAAATATGGGCGATTTTCTGTAACTGCAAAAAATAACCTTGTAATTCACAGTATCATTACGAAATACAAAGTTATCTTTGCGATTGTTAAACATATTATATGGTACGGAACCCTTTGTGTGCGAGTCCATCTCGCACTTGGCCGGTTTTTTTTGCATTAGTTTAATTATTTTCGAAAGCGTTAGCGTATGTCATATTGTGTTTCTACCATACAGTAGTATATGTAGGTACATATCTCGATATTTATGACCAGAAATATCAAGAAAAATGTATGCGTGTTAGTAAAAAAAAATTTTTTATGCGGTGGGCAAAAAATCACGGGCTTCTGGCAACTTTGCCAACTTTGAATATTTCCAATAATATCCTACCGTATCATTATTTTAAAAATGCCAGAATGGCACCAGGGCAATGCAGTAAGTACTTATTTATTCTGTGGTATTGTATCAAATTATGAGATAAACAAACATAGGGGAGGTGAGCCCAAAACGGGTATGCTAAGGGAGATGATCAATAAAACAGTTCTAGAAAAGAAAATTAAACGTCTATTTTTACTTTTTAAATATTTAATTAATAAAAAATCTAAATTAAGTTTTTCTTCATTATTAGAACAAAAAAAAAAAACCGGTCAAGAGCGAGTCGGACTCGCACACCGAAGGTTCCGTTCCGATTTCTGAAAAAGTGTGCTATTTAGAGACATACATAGTTTTATTTTTCCTGTAATCTTTACATAAATTTCTATCACATAGAATAATTTCAGATTTTTCTCTTTGCAAACTTCGGAGATAACGGGGGGGAACGGTATTTTTTTTTACATTTTTCATCAAAACTCGAAAACTGTGCGGCCTAAAAAAAAAAAAATGTTTGAGAGTGTGCAAACAGCGCTCTTTCATATGATACCCCACATGCCCTAGTAGCCCCACTTTGATTTTTAAGACCCCTTTTCAGTCCCTGTTGCAAAAAATATATAAATATTTTAATTTCTTTCTTATTTGCAAAATAGTTGGGTCAACGTCATCTAAAACTGTTCTAAATTTCAAGTTGATAGCATTAGTAGAGATATCCAGCTGTGACAGACAGACAGATAGACAGACTAAGTCACACCATAAGGGTTCCTTTTTTACCATTTTGGTACGGAACCCTAAAAACGAAAAAAAACTCTTCAAATTACCCGTTTTGCCTACATGGGGGGTCTAAAACGTGTAAGGCGTTTGGGCAAAACGGGTATGGGTTAAAAATTGAGATCAATCCATCTTTCAGTGAAATTTGGTTAGCTAGTCTATACATTGTACTAATAAGTCATCATTTTTATTGCAGTCTTCATTATTAATCTTTAAGGTTTTCTTGGATCATTATAAATTAACTTGTAACGTCTCAGTTAATAAGTATAAAGTTAAGGGCAGTCGTAACAGTAATAGGAACCTCTACCAGACTATGTTGTGCACGACTCGTGAGCCTAATGTGAAAATTGTATATGCGTGTGGTGTGAGGGCCACTTTATTGAAACTCTTTGAAAATATGCTTAGGATTTAGTGAACATTCCCAAAGAATTGTGAAAGTTGGAATCAGATTTTGTGAAAGTCAACTTTGCGAGATATGGACTGTAAAGTGGGGCCCTCAGTTCTCACATAGAGGATTGAGGGCCCCCCTGTACCTGATAAACTATGGACACTACAGATAAAGTCTTTATGCCAAAATCTAAGCTTATACCAAACAAAATTTGTGAAAACAAGATATTATCGCAAAACACTGTCCTACTTGGTATATCTTCGTTCAAAATGGGCCCTCAATCCTCACACACGTAAAAGTTTATCACGCAAATAAAATGAAACCATTAACTTAAAGCTACTGTTTGTAATCCTATAAGATACTAAATAAATTGTGAAAATTTGTGAAAGCAAGAGTAGGTCACCATTTCTTGTTGTTTGAAAGTTATGACCTTGACAAAATTCGGGCCCTCAATCCTCCATTTATTTTGATTTCCGTTTTAATACGCCTATCGTATGAAAGATTAGACAAATACAAAATAGTCTCTTTTTGTGAAAAAAATTGTGCAACAAATTCGATACTAGAAAGAAATTAAAAGACCCTTTATTGTAAATAAAAATCGAGTTTTATTTTTGTTCCCTGAATTAGGAAATAGGGTGACCACAATACGGTATTTTACTCTATATGAGAAAAAATCTAAAAATATATTATTCAGATAGATTAGGCCAAAAGCAGTCGGAAAATATTAGTTTTAGTTCAATAACATATTATAAATATTAAAATTAAATTCCAAGTTTTCAGGTTTTTTTAATGTTTTCTCAAACCATGAAATAGTAGCCGCCATTTTGTGACGTCATTCGGCTGTGTAAATTAAAAAAGTGTCAAATATTAATTGATCAGCGTATCTCTTACAGCAGGTATAGCTTTCACATAAAAATCAAAATCTTTACCGTCCATACGTATTGTGTGTATAGAGTCATGAGGAACAGAGTGTAAAGTTCACTCATCCTCTATTGAAAAGGGAAGACCCTCCGACCAAATGGTTGTTGTGTCTGGTGGGCAACTGCCCCACGGTTAATGTCGGGTTGTTGTATACCTATATGCTAGTCACGCGGTAAACTCTCATTGCGCAATGCAGGTTGCGGGACGTCATGTCCTTGTGATGCGTAGTTTGTATGTGGCGATGTAGATGCTACCACATGTGTATTACAAGAAGTAACAGGCTAGAATGGAGATGTTACAAGGATTAAAACAACAATTGTGAAAATGAAACTTTTTAATCACTATTTATAAATTCAGGTAAAAAAAATTAAAATCCTAAAACCCTAATAAAAAACTGACATTCTTTTCTTGGACACTCGTGGTAACACGTTAAGGTAATTGCGCTGTGGTAGCCCGCGAAATTCATATTTTCTTGCGTTTTTTACAATTTACAGGTCAGTGTAAGGTTGTATCTTAATCAAAATATGATTCGCGACATTAATCATTATGTATTTACATAATTTTAACATTAAAATCATTAATTACGTATGTAACGCGGCCTTTTATAATGTATGAGAACGTGCCCTTAAGCGCGGCGGGAGTGTACACGCCCGCCCGCGCCTGAGGACCTGCGTCAGGCGGAATGTGAGGATGCCGTGGCGCCTCTCTAACCACTCCTCAAAGAGGGGACTTATTGTCGCAATTGTGGCGTGCCCAGCGCTGGGTTGCGACAGTCGCACTCTCCATGTCGCCATGATCCCGCCGGAGCTCTGTCCGCTGTGCGTGATTTCTCGCGGCAGCGGAGTTACACCCCACCGTTTCGCCTCCTCGCGCCACTCCCACACGGCACGGCAGTGCGCGCAGGGCCTTACCGGTGTCTGCGGTAAAATCTAGGGTTTACCGACTGAATGCCGGTAAAAGTCCGAAATTAAAGACAGTTTTAGAATAATTCGGGGTTTTACCGGTGAGATTTGGTAAATATTAGAATTTACGGGTAAATCCTAATATTTACCGCAGTTCGTGCTTTTACAGTAACATATAGGTAGATGAGTATGTATCAAAACAAACTTACATGTACTTATTTGTATGACTATAATAATATTTCAGTAACTTTAAATAAATAATAATAATACTCTAATTTTCGTAGTTTTCTCAATCAATTGACATGACATATTATTGTAATACAAAGAACATCGCTGTACTTTTTCTTTGTAGTAGTCGCATAGACAAACTTATGAGGTTGAACTCCAAAACTCCTCCTCGATTTTATGTGAAAATGTTTGGAACATAATAATCGTTAAATGAAATTAAGTATCAACATTCACTACTCCAAGATAATTACCCATACAACTATGTGTATTATAATATATGCTTTAGATTGTACTCTGAGCACCATAAGTCAAAAATTATTGTCACCCTACCCTACTACACAATCAAAAATAGTCGATTTCGGTATCTATTAAGATTTTTAGTTTAATCGTTATTCTTATTAGTAACAAATAACACCAATTTGTTGCACAATTTTTTTCACAAAAAGAGACTATTTTGTATTTGTCTAATCTTTCATACGATAGGCGTATTAAAACGGAAAACAAAATAAAGGGAGGATTGAGGGCCCGAATTTTGCCAAGGTCATAACTTTCAAACAACAAGAAATGGTGACCTGCTCTTGCTTTCACAAATTTTCACAATTTATTTAGTATCTTATAGGATTACAAACAGTAGCTATAAGTTAATGGTTTCATTTTATTTGCGTGATAAACTTTTACATGTGTGAGGATTGAGGGCCCATTTTGAACGAAGATATACCAAGTAGGACAGTGTTTTGCGATAATATCTTGTTTTCACAAATTTTGTTTGTTAGAAGCTTAGATTTTGGCATAAAGACTTTATCTGTAGTGTCCATAGTTTATCAGGTACAGGGGGGCCCTCAATCCTCTATGTGAGAACTGAGGGCCCCACTTTACAGTCCATATCTCGCAAAGTTGACTTTCACAAAATCTGATTCCAACTTTCACAATTCTTTGGGAATGTTCACTAAATCCTAAGCATATTTTCAAAGAGTTTCAATAAAGTGGCCCTCACACCACACGCAAATAAAATTGTTACATAAAATCTAGTCCTTTAAAGGCCGGTATGAGTATAACTACCCGATTTACCCCTACCCATTTAGCCCAAGAGCACGTTTTAATTTTTAAACCTAATAACTAAACTGAAAACAGGCAGCCACAAGTTTTCGAAGATAAAGTAGCATATTACTTGCAAATGATAGTGTAAAACTTTTGAGAACATATCATACACTATTTTTGAGTAAACACAACTATTCCAAACCAAACAAACAAACATTTGTTTGGTTTGTTTGGGTTTGGTTTGGAAAGTGTGGTTTGGTTTAGATGTTGGATATCGCCGTTTCCCCCCGCTCAGTATTCGGCATAACCCCAAACGACCGTTTTGAAATTGAGACATTTTTTTTAAGTATAAAAATGAATAGATAAAAATACATTGCACTAAGTATAGTTAAATGTTATGGTTGAGGTCTAGAAAAATTATGAACAATACTAGTAGCCTAGTATTTAAAACAAAAACTTACCGATAAATTCGTCTGGCCAAAAATTAGATCGGAGTGGCCGTAACAAAACTAACGCGCCTTGCTATCGCGTGCGGCGAGGAAACTGCATAAGCTTTTTGGGTGTTTGCTATTGCGTTACGCCCCCGCCCTGCACTTTGCATGCCGTTCGTCTCAGCCATGCATTTTACGAGTTATTTGCCTGTTCGCCATTACCTTCGGTTCGCCATAATCCCCAACCCAACCCTACCCTAAAACCCAAGCTAACAAAAGTAGTCATGAAATTATTGCTAATTGTCCAATCCCAAGTAACGGGTCTGGGTAGAACAAGTTACGCAGTGGACAACATAGGTACTAAGTGTCACCCTCTGGAATTCCGCCAAAGTGCAAGAAAATAAGTCCAAACGCCGAGAGACACTATTTAGTGTTCTTACTGCACGAATCACCGGAGCAAATTTTAATAAGTTTGTACGGGTAGCCGGAACTTTAAAAAGTTCCTCCCTCGGTCCCAACCGTAACCTCCTGTCTGGAACGAGATATCCCAACGATTCAATATTTGTGGATTATTTAATAGGATCCCACGAAAAACCATAAAAACATATTTTACCAGAGCAAGGTTGCGCCTTACTACCAACTTATAGTATCCAACCATCCCTATAACAAAGAGAGTTGGATACATAATAAGCGGGTAGAAAGGGTAGCACCATACTGCTTCAAGTATATAGGTATCGGGTAAAGGAGACCATTCAGGTTTCATACATTGTTGGGACCAAAATTGAAAGTGCCGGCCAACGGGAAAGGATGTTTTTAATCCGTTTGGAACATCGTCCATTTGGTACTATGTCACCAAAGCGGTAGCACCATCATATTAGCAGCTACATAAGTTCTAAATAAATATAAACATATCATCTATACTCCATTTGCAATAAGATTAGATATTTCAACAAACCTTTTTACAGTCCGTTCAACCGATTTTGACTTATTATTATATTACTATAGTAGGTGATAAATGGGGTTTCTAGATCAGAGGAGATCTAGAAACGCCCATTTATCTATTCAATAAAAACTCCATTCATCTATTCAAACCCCATTTATCTATTCAATAAAAACTCCATTCATCTATTCAAACCCCATTTATCTATTCAATAAAAAACCCATTCATCTATTCAAACCCCCTTCATCTATTCAATAAAAACGCCATTCATATATTCAAATAAAAAACTATTTAAAATGATATTATTCCGTTTATTCAAATACAAACTACTAACTATTACATTTCAATATAGTCAGATAAGGTATCATTCATCCAGGAAAACCACAAATAATATAATTTCATCTATTCAAACACATGAATCAATAAACACTTAAAATTTGAAGTCTGAATCATACAAATCTATTCAAATAGTAAAGAAGATGTAAACGTGTCTGCCCAACTCCGTATCTATTCGAAGTTATCACTTTTCAACTGATTGGAATTAAAATTTCTTTCAAACTTAATTAAATAAAAGAAATTTGATCTTCCGGTAGAATCTGGTAGCATATAACGTTTTCTGAATCAGGTATCACTAAATCATGCATTATGTTCCTCATTGATGATGTGCCGGTGACCCGACACTTTGCTGAACCCGCTTTCAATTTTTCAGGACCAATCTCCATATCGTTAACTCGGGAGAATGTTAGCTCTCTATTATCACTTTTAAAGACAAGTTCTTCAATGTTTCCCAAATTTAATGCATCATGCATGTTTTCATAGAATAAATCTTCTTGCGATGTATCTCTGACCTGAGGTTTTGATGAATCTGCGCTCGATTTTTTATGAGCAGGCTGAATCTCATGGATAAATATAGCCTCACCATTAGCGTTCTGAATAATAATTTTACAAATGCCTTCAGAACTATGTTCCATTGAATCTTGCATTGTAGCTAATATAATTTATTCTTAAATTCTTTATGCTCCAACCTTCTAACTACAATTTTAGGAATCGACTGTCGCATAAAATGACTGTATGTAATTTATAGTTACTTAGGCTCCATTGCAACAATCAATGTATCCTCCTCCACTTTATAATAATTTTATATTTTTGTTTCTTTTAAACATAGACGTTTTGATTTGTCAACATAATCCGTTCCTTTCACAGCGTTCAAATAACAACATTGAGGAAATTGTATAGTATGTTGCATCCAAGGATCATCGTAAATCTCCCAATCTTCTATAACACCTCCACATGAGAAACATGCTGCTTTATCATTTACACCATTTCCACAATAAAAAAATCCAGCGTCAGCCATTTCTCTTACCAATCTTCTCCTTGAATCAGATGTTGCCCAATAATAACCAAATGAAAATTCACGCATTTTATATGAATTATACAATTCATATCGAGGATTGTATTTATTTTCAGACATGTTCTATTTACTCACTTCCTAGTTCTTGATACTGATAATTATAAATGTATAATGACATCGCACAGTTATTACCAGCAACTTATAACGATTAACATTGGATGGGATTGGTAGGGATAAAAAACTGTTACCTATTATCCAACTGTGAAAAATTAAACAACAAAATATTTATTTCAAAAATTTATTATCTATACACCATTTATTTAAACATATTACATTTTTTAAAGCACATATTGAATCATGATAAATACAACTATACACATCATGAGAATTTTCATATTTATTGTACAAGCTTAATAAATTAGGACAACCTTCATCTTCTAAATTATTTATATTATTATTATTATTTTTCAAAATATTTTTTAACCACAACACTTTTTCTAAACCTTTGGTATAAACACTTTTATCACTTAAAATATCTACAATCAAATTCTGATGATTTGAATAAGGCACAAATCCGTCTCTCCAGTATATCTTTCTATTACGTTCAATCCAACTGACTTGCCGTTTTTCTGGTTTCGTCAAATCGTAAAATGGAAATGGTGGCTTAATTAAAAACACTTGAATTTTTTTATTCCATAATACAGCAATTTCTTTGATGATAAATTCATTTGTTTCTGTTTTAAAACCTTGAACATCTACAATGGCAGTCATGATAACCTGCGCACTATGTTACTCAAAGGTTTATATTCCACAAGTCGATCGTTAATAATTAAACAATATCCAGTTGAGTTATCTGGTATTGGGTCTGAACATTCAATCTCCAGCCGCACATCTACGGGGCCTGTTTTCAAACTGTCGTTTTGTCTTGAACAGTCTATGATAAAGAGAGGAGCCTTCTCCTTGAAATCGACCAAATCAAGCAAGGGGTCTGCAGGACAGTTGTAATACGACTGACGAAATTTTACATACATTTCATATAATATATTGTATTTGTTTTCAGAAAAATTTAAGCTTAAAGGCTCGTAAGGATAATACTGTGAATTCAAAAATAGTGTTACGTTGGTAACCCCACAGTGATCAAACAGAGAACTGTCTTTGGTTTTATTGTTTTTTCTGTTGGTTTGCAAGCAAAATATTACATATCGAGGTTTCTCTAATTGCGATGCAGTTTTAACTGACCAAGAATGCTTTGTAGTTTTAGGAAGCAAAGGATACTCATATAAATCCCAATTTCGAAACGCTATCTGAATAGGTTTATCTTTTTCCAAGTGTTTTAGTAGTGTCAGTCGTTCGCGGTCTGACACTTTTATATGTGGTACACGCCATTGCAATCTTTGTATGTCTATTTGAAAATGTGCAATATCATCAGTCGCTATTATACTGTTTAAGTTAGAGTTACTTCTATTCAGAATAAGTTCATGTTTACAATTTATTACAATTTTATTGTAATCCTCCGCAAATCCTAAAATCTTATTTAGAGGTACAATGGCACTAAAATTACCATCGTTTTTGAATCCATCTATGTTCCAACCCCATAAGGCAGCAACTTTATTTTCTCCATCATTCATTGAAACGTATGACTTTATTGTTGACGTTATTCCAGAATTTTTAATGCGATCTATTTCAATACCATTTATTTCGTATCTGATATCTTGAAACAAAAACATAACAGGGTTGTTACTGAACGTAATATTTTTCTTAATCGGTTTTCCATCTTTGTCGAAGAACTTTGCTTGACCCTCGACGTAAATTGAACTGGCTGACGGTAACACGTATATGTCTTGTTGGTGTATGGGAATTCTGATTTCATCGTTTTCTCTAAAGCTGTTAGTGTAGGGATTGTATGAGTGGACTTCATAGCTTTCAATCGAACTATCGAAGTGGGGTAATTCAGTAATTTGTAGTATATTCATATTTTAAAACCTAGAGCTTTAAGAAAATCTTTATTTTCTTCACTCAATTTCTTCACTTTTTTCTTACGTCTATGCACCTTAATGGTCGTAGATGGAATAAGACGTTTGATTTTCACTGGAGTGTTTTTATAATACACTATCATTTTATTTTTCTTAAATGAAGGCGTAATTGAATATGTTCTTCACCAAAGTTAATATACTCGTAGTTACCAAGTTGATCAACAATCTTAACAGATATAGATGAAATAAGATTTTTGTTCACTGGAAAGTAAATAACGTTTTGTGGTATTTCTATGTACCGGTGACCTGGAGCAGTATCAGATACAAATTCGTGGATAAAATGAGTTGGTAATCCGTTGCAGTATGAACCGTGAACAAGATCACATTCGATTCTGATTACAGACAGATTTTTATTATTGGTCTTTGGTATAGAATTTAATACTGAAAAGTATAGCAAACCGCACTCGTATTGATCAGATAAATGTAGAGGTGGTTGAAAATACGAAACCAATTCAGATTTATTTCCGGAGATGGTAACCGTAGTAGACATGCTTTAATACTGAAGTCTTAAAGAAGATCCTGTTCATTTTATTCCTTGACTACACCAAAAACTCTTTAAGAAATCCAAACATAGATGTCCGCAATTAAAGGGGTGACTACGTTGTATATTTTCATAATTATATCTGACTTTAGGCCCTACGTATTTTATGAATTCCTTGGGAGGTTTAAGATTTCCGTAACTGTCGAAATACTCAATATAATCATTACATTTTGCATAGGCTACCCAATGAGAACCAGGGTTTTTAGAACTGGCTAAATTAATAACGCCGCATTCTTTTAAAAAAGGGCATTTAGGGAGCTCATCTCTCATAAAGACACCTCTAAAATAAGGAATACTATTCCCATATTTCAAAATGTCAAGGTTAGTTAAGGCTCGTTTGGGTAGCCGATATTTTAGTTTCTTTCTTTCGATACAAAAATTCCAAGTCCATCTTTATGCGGTTTAATGTGTAATCCTTTCCCAATGCAAAGAGCTTCCATTTTTTCATTGTGTCTCTTCGATTCATAAAACAATTTTTTAGCCATCTTGAATTCGTTAATGGTTTTAGCAATACCAGCTGCACCACCTGCTAAAGCCCCTGCCGCTGATAATCCCGCAAAAATTGGAATCAATGGCAATACTCCACCAGTTTTTGGTATAGGAATAACACGAGGAAGTTTAATAGATGAATCATCAGCTAATTCTCTGGCAGCGGCGATAGCCAACTCTATAGCCATTTTTTTACTTTTTGGTTTTATTTTTTTCATGTGTTTCTTGGTTTTAGAAATAACATTTTTTAATTTACTTTTTAACCCTTTTCCAGATGTAACTTTTCGACAGCATTTTGCAATACTACTTTTCAGACCAGACCCAGTTTTAATTTTTGTCGACATAGCCCGGCTTACCAGGCGTGCTGCAATTTTTTCACCCACACTCGCATCTGTAGCAACTGCTCGTTCTTTCGCCATATTTAACAAAATTAAATCAGCTTCGTGTCGATCCTTTAAGTTTGATGATTTATGATAGGCAATGTCGTGATCTTTACAATACTCGTCTAATTTATTAATTCCGTTATCTCCTTGTGTAAGCCTTTTAATTAATTTTGTACCAGGACCACAATAATTGTATCCTGGTAAGTGTAATTCAAAAGGTAAGTGATTTATAATCCAATTGAGCAGACTACTCTCTCCAATGCACATTATCAGACTGATGCATCTGGATTGAACATTTTATTAAATACTTATAATTTGAATTGTCGTTAGTTAATGTTTTAATATTTATGATAATATGTTTGATTTATCAATCCAACTATTTTCAGCTGAAGACAAACCTAACCATTTTACTAAAACCCTGTTACCTTTTCTTCTAAGAACTTTCTCCACTAGATACACATTGGGATGTTTTGTTTTTTGAAGCTCTTGCGCATAAAATGCACCTAAAATAGGCTGACCACTGATTGTATCTGCTATTAAGTAAGTGATAGGAGTTGTATTTTGTATCATTCGAATTTTAAATATTTCTGTAGACCAGTTGGGAGTGTAACCTTTTTCAAAGGTTCCTTTGTACTTACTGATACGCACATAATCACCAACTTTATATTTGTTTCTAATACTATGTCTTTTTACCAACCTTGAATACCTTTCTAATATATGTTTTTTATTAATGTTATCCACATTAGCGGGAACTTCATCAATGGTCCGATGATGAGTGTGATTGTATTTGTAAATAACATTATTAAGCGTGCTATCTATCCAATTGTAGCTGCCTCTCAAACTAAATTCCTTATAGACTTTAGATTTCAATGTCCTGATAAATCGCTCAACTATAGAAGCCTTTTTTGTTGAGAAGGTTGAATAATGATTAATGTGATAAGTTTTCATAAGCTTTTGAAATTGATTATTGTAAAATTCTGCTCCATTATCAGTTTGCAGATTTTTAGGAACACGCCCTTTATCCAATAATTTCTTAAAAGAATTACATACATCATCTTTGGTTTTACTTTTTAGAGGAAAAGTCCAAGCATATTTTGAGAATGTGTCAATAATAGCAAGAATAAATCTGTAATTTTTATTTTGCTTTGAAATTGATTGCATATCGATTAAGTCTGCTTGCCACAGGTCATCTATATCTTTCATAATAACACATCTTCGTGGAAAGTTCACCCTCGCATTTTTATGAATTTCGTTTACCACGTCCGTTTTGCTCATGTTAACAATTCAGTACATTTGTTTTGAATCCGTGTATAATACTGAATGAAAATTGTATCATAATGAGTATTTATTCTTTTATTATGCCAGCTTCTTTCAATTCTTCAACTATCGATAAAATTTCATTATCATGGTTTGTGTTGCCAGCATCTCTGGAAGCAACTAATAGTTTCAATCTCTCAACCAGTTCGTTAGGATCATCCCAATATACCAAGTCAGTGTTATTTTTATATTTCTTTAGGGTTGGTAAGCTTCCTCCAGTGTGAAAATTTTCATTTAACGATTCGGAAAATAATGGTTTGATTACTTCACGATATTTTATTCCCTTATCTCCTTTTATTTGCCCATCAGGATTAAAATCTCTCTTATGAGCATTTGTATAATGCAGCATGTCCTTATAGACAAGTCTATCTTTGCTCGATATTAATTTTAAATCAGGCTTTCTTCGAAATAAAAGTTCTTTCAAGCCGGGTGTTAAATTATAGGATTCGTCACCGACTTTAATTAAAATAACACTTTTGTCTTTCAAACTATCGATTTTAGAAAATGAGACTACTGAATTACCCATAAGCAATGTTTTGTTTACACTTCTTATTCCAAACGGTATATTCACACCATCATAAATATCATGGATATCATGGCCCTCTAGCGAGATTTCTAAATCATCCGGTATTTCTTTTGTAGGAGATTTTTGTGCAGAATCCGGTTTTGGATAGTAGCAGTCTTCAAACTTTGTGGATGAACTAGTATTAATGTCATCCAACTCAATATCGTCAGAATTTGAAGGTGTTGTATTTTGTAAATGCTTTAATTTTTCCATTGATATATTCGAATCGACTAATGCTTTAAGGGGATCTGTGACGGTTTTTAGCATTTTATCAAGTGACAAGTTCATAGAGTGTTCCTGGTTCTTCATTTGCTTTATTTTATTCTTTATGGAGTCTACAGACTTCATTAATTCTATTTTAATATTCTTTTCCATGTTGTATTCTAACAAGTGTACTCAGCCAAAGAAGATATAATACTAAGTTAGATTTATATATTATTGATTTATATATTTACACATTTTCGCTCATAATTTAAAAAAACTATCTAAATTCTGTCTGTACCTTCCATTGTTTAATGAGGAGTCTTTGCAAATACTAACAAAGTTATAAGGCTCTCTCCAAACTGTATTACAAATATTCTTGAATTGATTCCAGGACATGTCAGAACTGACATGCTCTTCATAAATATGTTTCAAGTTTACATCGTCTTGTTTAAATACTATAAGAAAGTTTGCATTATCACGCAGCAACTGTTTCGGAATTTTAGAGTATGTTTGACATAAATAAAAGCAATCGATTTGCTTATGTCTACCCATAGAGAAGTAATTACGAATGTTTATTTGATTTTCACATGCCACATCATCGAAAATAAATACAGAATTGGTTAGTGCTTCATCCGGGGCTATGACTTCTTTATTATCATTAAATTCATAAAACTTAACTTGATGCACTCTCTTTATAACTTCTCGTAAGAATCTGTATTTTGGTTGAAAGTTAGTTTTCGAGTACAGATAAAGATTTTGAAATTTCAGACCATTCTCATGTAACAATAAACTAAGCACTACATTTGTTTTTCCACAATTCGAGGGACCGCATATAATACAACGAATCGTATTTGGTAACAGAATGCTATGCCTAATATGATTATCAGAGTCACCAAGATTTATGTGATTAACATTAAGTGATGTGTGTTGTTTGATCAACTTCATTTTGTATATTAATACAATTTCAATCTTACATAGATTTATATTATAGAAACAAATGTGATGGGTTCCAATTTCATTCTTTGTAAGTGCTTCATACGTCAATATAAAGCGAAGTTACAGTTTAAATATTCTTAATTCTAAGTCTACAACTTGATGTCATCGGTTGGATTTTTTATTAAATTTTAATATTACTTGCTTATTTAAATTGTAAGTACTTAACTAATTTATATTATTTAATATTTAGTGCAAATCATTTTAAATTTTATAAAATGCAAATTGATGATTAACTAAAGAAATATTTTTTTTTATTTCAGATTATGGAAGACCTTGATATAGTGGATGATGCTATTAAGTCATTTTATTTTGCTCAAGAATACCCTGGAAACAATATAGAGGAAACTGAGTTCCATAAACGCCAACAGGATAATGAAAACAGTGTAAAAGAGCAACCAGCAAAAGCAAAGGCTAAGAACAAGTCCAAATCAACGTCTAAAAATACGTTATCCAAATTATTTACCATGCCTTCTTCATCTTACGTTCTTCGTAAGGAGCCAGGAAAAGCACATCATTTAATAAAAATATGTATTTATGATTTAAGTGACAGCAATGTAATAAGTAATATTGACCACTGTGATAGTGCAAGTGTGAGCGTTCAGTATCAAGTTAAAGACAATCACGACGAAATTATGGATGAAACAGACTATCTAGTCGGTAAAATAGTTAAAAAGTTAAGTTCGGCTTCACACAGTTTTTAATATGTTATTCATTTTGTGTATACTTAATTATTCATTGTAACTAAATATGACAGTAAGTTAAATATAAGTAGTTGAAATTTATCCTATAAACTGTGTTTTATTTACCTAAATTACCTGAAGAACTGTTTTCAAACAGTAAGTAATGAAAACAAGTGCAAGGTCATAATAGAAATAAAAAACATGATTTTGAAGATACTTTATTCAAATACCACTTTCAATACAACAACTGGCACTAATACTAAATTACATTAACATTTTTTATACCTACTTAAATTAATTATTACTAATATCATTCTCATAATAAACAGTTTCAAAGGAATCATGACATGTTTATTATAATATGTTAGTTAAAATATTGTATCACAATGCCCCCATGGTAACGTATCTACTTGGTTTAATAATATCTGTCTCTTGTATATTCTGTTACACATATGTGAGTTGTACTTAATTTCACTTTTAAAAAATTGTAAACATAAATCACATAAATACATTTTACCTTTGTGATGAGTAATTTGCCGTTTAACTAGTCGTAAAAGATCTTTGATTAAGCAATAGTGACCTTTGCCATTTCTCTCAATAAACAACAAATTTATATGATAGCGCTTTCTTGAATTAGTCACATATAATGGGCCAGTTACAATGCTTTTGCCATCTAATCCATAAATATTAATACTTATGTCGGGATTTATTTTTTCAAAATGTCTAATATCGGTGTTTGTTGGTGGAAACATCATACCATCTATATTCAGCACCGTAGAGTAATGCGGATATGAAATAGTTCTACAAACATTGCTCTTTTGTGGAAATAATGCTGCTACAACACTCCATAGGAAACAGTGATTATCTTGGTTTTGTATATTAATACAACTTTTGGAACGTTTCACTACATTTGGCAACTCTATGTAAGAACCACCTCTCAAAGGATTGTATTGATTAATATTAATTTCTAGATGATTCATAAAAAGGCAAGTCCAGCCAGACTCACGGTGCTGAAATTCAGACAGTTTTCTTACAAAAGTATGCATAACATTTAAGTATAATTCTTTTATATCGGTACTGTAAAATATTGATTCATACTTTGTATTAAATGATTTCAGCTCTTGCTCACCAGACGTTGGTAGAACAAAGTAAGCGAAAAGCTCAAAGTTCACTTTAATACAGCTATGTTTCACAAGACAAACTCTCAATAAATTCATAACATGTTCTTGATAATCCATTAGGAATGCCTCTGGCGTCAGATATTCCTCTGATGGATTAAGTCGGTAAGTAATTATTCTATTTTTAAATGCTGTCGCAATGATATCGATATTCTTAAATTCAGATTTCAGTATGCTATTCGATTTATGTAAGTTCGTTCTCAAGTGATATTGATATTCGTTTTTAGGTATCTCAATATTACAGTAATCACATTTCAATAAATTATCATCAGATCTGGTAATAGAAGTTCGTGTAACTGTAAAAAAAAAAAACAACATAAACTTTAGAAAACGTATCTATTTATTCGAAATTATACTTAGGGATACAAGAATGAATATGAGGGTAAATACGAGTAACTTAGAGATACGAGAATGAATATGAGAGTAAATACGAGTAAAGAAAAAAAAAAACATAAGTAGTTATTACGTTAATTGAAGTACCTACAAAAAAAAGCTACTAACACGATAATTCATAAGTAGGTACTTATTTCAAAATAGGTAATGAATAATAATTACTAACAAAGTTGACAGGACAACCTTTAAATTCTTTTCTAGTGGCAGTTATAAAATTACTGAGGTGTTGCCACGAGTCCGTGTTCTCATCTGTTCTATTTTTAATACAGATAATCGCGTGGCGCCACCTATTCATAGGCGCCACATGTTGAATTTCGTCGCAACTATACACCTTTAACTCAACAAAATGCGTCCCTTTTTTGAAGTCAAACGTTTGGCGAGAGTGTCCATTAGCAACTCTTCGGCTCATGTATGACTGTAACGGATGAATTGGTTTACCCGCGATTGGTTGATCCTGGGCATCATCGTCGCTATCAGTACCGAAGATGTCACGGACCGTGGCTTTCTTCACGGCGATAGGCTTGATGACAGGTTTCTTGGTTTGACTCGGCCTGGATGTACTAGGTACGGCCCCCGACGATGATTTTTTCTTTTTTGGCTTGAGTTTTTCAGGCTCACGTGGCTGCTGAAGTTCGTCATCTGACAGGAACAACGATTCTGAATTTCCATGACGTGGCCTGTAATTCAAAAACACATGATTATGTTTCATTTTAAATTTAATAGATTATAAATACTAAGTTTACGGTGCATTATCAGATCTAGGTAGGTATATCTACTCCAAATGTGAATAACGTTTAAAAAATGGAAGATACATAATGTA
This sequence comes from Cosmia trapezina, assembly GCA_905163495.3. Taxonomy (NCBI): domain Eukaryota; kingdom Metazoa; phylum Arthropoda; class Insecta; order Lepidoptera; family Noctuidae; genus Cosmia; species Cosmia trapezina. The sequence continues at coordinate 13,995,047 of LR991030.1, forward strand.
AAAACATTTTTGGAATAAAAACTTTCATTACAACTGAACACTTATTAAGATAAAATGAATACAAACAAAAAAAATTATGTAATTGATTGGTTCACTGAATAAAGTTTGATGTAGCAACTGCAGGATATAAGCTACTGAATTAATAGATGATTAATTAATGAATAGATTCTACTATTTAAAAACTCAAAACAAAAACAACTAGATCACATACTAAAGTAAATTATTATTAATACAAACTTACATTTTGACTGGACTCTCCCTTGATGTACTGGGTGCGGCCAACGATGAGGATTTTCTCTTTTTCGTTTTTCTCAATTCAGGTTCAGGCTCACGGGTCTGCTGAAGTTCATCGTCCGACGAGGACGATGATTCGGCATTTCTATGATGTGACCTGAAATTCAAACACATAATTATGTTTTCATTTTAAAAGATACATAAGTAAAAAACAATTTTAAATAAAAACTCATTGCAACTGAACACTTATTAAGACAAAATTATATTGTTTCCCTGAATAAGGTCTACACAAGCAACTGTTAGATATGATCTACTAAATGAATAGATGAATAATGAATGACTAGATGCCTAATGAATGAATAAATGCTACTATTTAAAACCAGAACAAAATAAAAACAATTAGATTTTGAAGCTATTAAAGTATTAATATTAATAGTACAACTTACATTTTTTTTTGTGGTGTTCCTGGTTCTTGATGGCAGCTCGGGGAAAATAGCAGTGATGTTCCAGATGCCCACGTCCCGATTTATATACCAGTAAATCCACGTCATTTAATCCATAAATGGAGAGTAAGTTTTGACTAAAAATCCTGAGTCAAATCTACGCCCGAATAAGAAAAGCGCTTACATAGCACCATCATAATTAAGTTTAACTTTCGATCTTAAATACATGCAGTTAAGATTTCAACCTAATACATTTTAAGTACAATACTAGTTGTATGCTCTGAATTTGCTTATGATTAAATATCACGATAAATGTATGAGAACACCTTCAACGAACAAACATACATTTAGATCTTTGATATTAGTATTGATTTGATGTAAACAAAGCAATGCAGGCGCCGATCCGTCGCAGCGTCCTATTTCATCAGTCGATTTGCTATTTTGTTTTGATCCGTCTCCATATGAAGAATTACAACTTTGCAAATTCACTAACAATGACATACTACTAACATACGATGACTTTGCCTGCCGTATCTTCTCAATAAAATGTATGAAAAGATTATAGCGAACAAACGTACAGTAGTACTTATTTTATCAATATATACTTACGATAAACAATAGAATGTTTGGCGCCGTGACGTCTGGGGTTTCAATTTCACCATACCATTTTTGTCTTTGATACCAACATCTAACAAAAAAACGTACGACTTTGAACTCTATTGATTAAAATTAAATTGTATATAAATGAAAAAAAAAAAACTTAAAATCTATCATTCAACTTCTGCACCTGAGGCCTGACTGGGTAGAACTTTATTATCACGTAATGTCGGTAAGTTTTAATAATATTTTTTTTAACACTATTAAATTATCCAACAAAATACTATCACCATTAGCAGGTGGTAATCATTATTTAGTATAGGTATCTGGTACACCAGTCAGTATTTATTTGTACCTACATAACGCTTTGTTTCAAACATAATAGGTATATTTTTATTGATTTGAGACTTATTTAATAGCAGTTGATTTTTCTTTTTTTTTTTCAGGACACGGAAGATCTTTTCAATTTTGTACCTATGAATCAACCAGCAGTTCAACAAACACCTGGACAGAAAACGCTGGGTCTTGCTCGTAAGAGACCAAAATCAAATAAAACGTTTTTTCAATATATAAAGAAACCTGTCACTCGCGGAGCAAAAATAATCAAGATTGAAATTTACGATGCAGACAATTTTCCAAAATCCGAACAGCCGATGTGTAATTGTGAAGCTGATGTGTGTGTTCAGCATGTTGTAAAAACCATATTGTTTGATGACATATATTCCAGTACGAGAGAATTAATAGCCAAAATTCAGGATGACATCGAACCAAAAGCATAGATTGAATAAATAGTTTTATATTCTGACTGGGCTTAGACTTAGTTTAGATTGCGAATAAATAGTTATAACGTAGGTACCTACCTACTTATTGTTAAGTGTTTATTGATTCATGTGTTTGAATAGATGAAATTATATTATTTGTGGTTTTCCTGGATGAATGATACCTTATCTGAATATATTGAAATGTAATAGTTAGTACTTAGTTTGTATTTGAATAAACGGAATAATATCATTTTAAATAGTTTTTTATTTGAATATATGAATGGCGTTTTTATTGAATAGATGAAGGGGGGTTTGAATAGATGGATGGGTTTTTTATTGAATAGATAAATGGGGTTTGAATAGATGAATGGAGTTTTTATTGAATAGATAAATGGGTGTTTCTAGATCTCCTCTGATCTAGAAACCCCATTTATCACCTACTTACTATTTCATTGGTGTCATGACAAATGGTAGCTGCAGTAAACAGTTTGGTAGGTATTGTCATAGATAATACACTATATAAAGTAATAGGTATTGTAACCACGTTTTTGCTTTTAATGCCACCCTACGGAATAGCTGTCAAAATCGGTTGAACAGACTGTAAAAAGATTTGTTAACTGTCTAATCTTATTTTTTTTATTTTTATTTTTTTATTTTATTTTATTAGGAAACTCAACAGCTTATAATTAAACTTACATGCGTTATGAATGTTCACCCCACTATCAATGAAACAGCTCAATGCAGTTGCGCCAATGTTACAACAACTTATCATCATCTTACAGACTGCATACACTGCTCAGTGATAGCGAGATGATGACAATTATCACTTAAGCCAATAATAGAGTTTCACGGCATTGATAAAGCTAGGTTAACTAGAAAGTAGCGAGAGAAACAAAAGAAAAAAACTTAAACAAGTATAGCCATCAATAATAGGTAAAATGCGGTTGTTGACATATTACACATTCAATTAAAGTTAAAAGTGTGTACCAAATACTATGACTATATTAATTAACAAAAGGAAAAAGAAAAACTAAATACTAAGTAATTTGCCACACAGCAATTGGAACGTGCTATGTTGAAATAGGTACATGAATATAGCGTTTATTAAAAATAATTTTATTAAAATTAAAAACCATAAAGAATGAGTTAAAAATTATATAAGAATGAGTTATGGCACAATTTGATTACTAAACAATATCTGCTTGACTTGATTCCGGAATGATTGTTTGGATGAATGAAATATATCGACACTTTCAAAGCTTTCAGAATAGATGCGAGGCAGTCGGGTCAGAACAGCATTTCTCCCGTATTTCGTACGGCAGCCAGGGATACTGAGTAATTTTGTGTGTCTGGTACGTGTTTTCGGGGTACAGAAATTAATACATGATAGCAAATCACTGCTGTCCAAGCGACCTCGCAGGATATCAAAGAGAAAAAGCATATCCAACATCTTACGCCTATCTACAAGGGGAAGCATATCATAGTGTTTGCAGTCTCGTGCATAGGAATCATGACGTTTCCGGGATTTGTAGTTTAGGAATTTTACAAACTTTTTCTGTAAACTTTCTATTCTTTTAGTGTAAACATCGTATTGAGGTGACCAGATTGGGCTACAGTACTCCAAAATACTACGCACATACGCAAAGTATATTATCTTTAGACTATGACAATTACTAAAGGGCTTACAAGTACGCATTACAAAACCAAGGTTACGAGAGGCTCTATTGGTGATAATATCAATATGTTGGTCAAAGAGCAATTTGGAATCCAACCGTATACCAAGATCCGTGACAACATCAACCCTTTCGATCGCATTATTATTAAATCCATAAGGATACTTAGATGGGTATTTAGAACGACTAAAGGTAATGCATTGACATTTCGAAACATTGACAGTAATATTATTTTGCTGATAATACTCGAATAATGCATCAAGATCACGCTGTATCAGTTCACAATCAGATCCGGATTTTACACACATGTATATTTTCATGTCATCAGCGTACATGAGATGTTTTGCGGATCTGAAACATGACTGAATATCACAAAGATATGCGCAGTAAAAAAGAGGACCTAATAAAGATCCCTGGGGAACACCTGAGGGGATGTTTACGAAGTCAGATTTAAAGCCTCCCATAACCACAGCTTGCGATCGGTTCGACAAGTATGACTTAACCCATCTCAGTAAATCTCCATGGATCCCAAGCTTTTGCAGCTTTGCCAACAAGATCACATGATCCACACGATCGAATGCTTTTTCGAAATCCGTGTAGACCACGTCAACCTGTCCACCGGCTTCCATATTACGCAAAACATAGTCACAAAACGTGGCCAAGTTAGATGCTGTGGACCGTCGCCTAACGAAACCGTGTTGGCTCTGGCCTATACCGTTTGAGATGATAGGATATATATTATTATAGATAATTCTTTCTAAAACTTTGCTAAGTGTGTTAAGAATAGATATTGGACGATAGTTCTTTATATCCATCCTAGGCCTCTTCTTATACACTGGCACTATATGAGCTGTTTTCCAAAGGGAGGGACAGACGCACTCGGCTAAAGACTTTTGAAATAATAAAGCTATGGGATGTGCTAAACTATCAGCACAACTGTGCAAGAAGATAGGAGGTAATCCGTCGTTACCGGGTCCTTTTGTTGTATCTAACGTGCGCAAGGCTTTAAGTACGGTGTCCTTGGTGATATAGAGGTTAGATAGGACATTAGCTGAGCCGGTCAGTTCATTAGAAGTACTCGTAGCTGCTGCAGAGTGCGTGGACGGGTTAACGAAAACACTGTGAAAGTATTTATTAAATGCTGTACAAATTTCACGACCTGACTCAAATGTCTCGTCATTTAAAGTCATTGTTTTTGGATATTGACTACTGCCTCTTTTTCGTTTAACGTAGGTCCAGAAAGTCTTCGGAGAATGTGTTATCGCTTTCTCTGTCTGAGTTATATAGCTTTGAAAAGAGGATGCTTCAACCTCGTGTTGTCTAGAACGTAACAATGCAAATTCGTAGTAGTCCCTGGGATTACCATATTTTTTCCATCTTTTATGTACTTTAATTTTCTCACGAATGATTTTTATGAGCGAACGACTGTACCAAACAGGGTATTTATGACTTTTCGGTTTATTAACTAAGGGAATGAAACGATCCACGCCAAGCTTAACTTCTGTGTAAAACAATCTTATTTCAAATGGGATAAATAAACTTATTTAATGGGTCATTCTCAATGTCAATTTCTCTTGGCTTTTTTGCCATTACTGTATTCTGTAAGTGTGACTGAAAAATTAAAAAAACCTTAAGTTCGATTTTCCGCTTAGATTATGAGTTTAAGTATATTTGTGTTCTATATTTTGTGCATACCATGTCTTGTGCAAGGTTACTAATTCTCGCAAATAAAACAATGGCAAACATGTTCTTAATACTATTTTAATCAGTTAATATACACAATATTTTAATTCCGTCAAATAAAACAATGGCAAACATTTTCTTAATACTATTTTCAATTATTTTAACTACACTATGCACATTACGTGTGAACAACATCTTACTGTCCTGTTTCCAATATTGCATGTGCAATAGTAGTGGCTGACTGCATTTCGACCCTCCAATGTCCTGTCAAAATCCACATAAACATTAAACACAAGTCACAGCTTTTCGCAGTGACGAGCCGGATTTGAATACTTCCTCGAAAAACGACAACATTTTCTCCTAGCTCTCTTGTGTGTACCTCTGACAGAGCATCTCCTAACTCTATCGAAAATGTGCTGTCGGCTTTAATGTACTCAGCGTAATAACTCCTTGCTTGCTTTAATTGATAGGAGCCAAAACTAAACAACGTTAGATTTTCTTCTGTGAGCCTTGGTATATCGTTGTGTTCTGGAAGGTCAGCGGATACGGATCGGAAGTAAGTACTTCGCCTATTGTAATTGTACCTGCAACAAGATCGGCTAACCTGTTGGGCATTTCAATCCTTTCTCTGATGATCTCTAAAAATGTTTGAGCGTGGACGTTGTCTTCGATCAAAATATGATATGCGTTAAGTAAAGCCGCAGCGACTTTACAATAGTGGAATATGTTGTTTAAGGCGCAGTTGACATGAACATTTCTCAATAGCTGAAAATGTCGTTTGAACCGACCATTGATCACTTCGACCATCCATCGGCAAATGGTCACCAGGCGAATCAGGTTTGGAGGAAGAGTTAGGAGGCGCTCTGACAGGACATTGGAGGGGCGCAATGCAGCCAGCCACTACATTGGAAAGAGGACAGTAGGATGTTGTTCACACGTAATGTGCAAAGTGTAGTTTTTAACCTACGCATGGTATGAACAAATGCGAGACGCTCTCCAGCTATAGGATTGGATCGTGCGGTCCATGGCCCTTTACGGGACACCGGGGTGGGCGCGTTCCCTGAGGCTGCGGTCAGCCCGCCGGTTGAACGCGTCCCAGAGGGTCATGGCCATCCAGCTGGTCCGGGGTTACCGCACGGTCTCCGGTGAGGCGGCCAGCCTCCTTGACGGATTGCCTCCATGGGATCTGGAGGCAAAAGTCCTGGAGGCACGTGTGGGAGTGGCGCGAGGAGGCGAAACGTCGGGGTGTAACTCCGCTGCCGCGAGAAATCACGGCACGGCGGACAGAGCTCCGGCGGGATCTCATGGCAACATGGAGAGTGCGACTGTCGCAACCCAGCGCTGTGCACGCCACAATTGCGGCAATAAGTCCCCTTTTTGAGGAATGGTTGGAGAGGCGCCAAGGCGTCCTCATCTTCCGCCTGACGCAGTTCCTCACCGGACACGGTTGTTTCGGGAGGATCCTGTTTCGCATAAGGCTGGAGGAAACGCCCGTGTGTCACCATTGTGTGAATTGCCCGGAGGACACGGTGGAGCATACAGTGGAGATCTACTTGGCTTGGGCAAAGCACCGCCGTGTTCTCACGGAGGCGATCGGCGGCGGCGAACTCTCGCGTCTGAAACTGGTCTAGGCCATGGTGCGGAGCGAGAGTGCATGGGAGGCCGTCACCTCCTTCTGCGAAGCAGTAATGCTCGCAAAGGAGGAGGCGGAACGCGTGAGGGAGAGGCACCCTCACGCCTCAGTCGCCGCAGGAGACGCCCTCGGCGGCGGGAATCGGTAGCCGATTCCCAGCCACCTTAGGCGCGGTATTGCGGACGGTGAGTAACTCGCCGTCCGGTAAGGACCGGGCCCGGGTTGACGGCGCGCTGTGTTCCACGCGCGCCTTAAAGAGATGTCAGCAAAAGATGGGGTCCAATAGGGTCGATGCCGCCGGGGTCGCGGGTTGTTTGAAAGAGATACCGTGGCCCTGGCATAGGCAACTGAAGGCACACGGGTGGGTTTTAGTCAGTAAAAGTCTGGCACGCCCTTCCGCTCCACCCAGAGCGGGAGAAGTCATTTGATGATTTCCCATACACAAAAAAAAGCTATAGAATTGGAAGATGTCCTAGTTTGACCTTAGAAATAGTCTTAATAAAATAATTGAAAATAGTATTAAGAAAATGTTTGCTATTGTTTTATTTGACGGAATTAAAATATTGTGTATACTGATTAAAATAGTATTAAGAACATGTTTGCCATTCTTTTATTTGCGAGAATTAGTAACCTTGTACAAGACATGGTATGCACAAAACATAGAACACAAATATACTAAAACTCATAATCTAAGCGGGAAATCGAACTTAAGGTTTTCTTTAATATTACAGTCACACTTACAGTCATGGCAAAAAAGCCAAGTGAAATTGACATTGAGAATGACCCATTAAATAAGTCTATTTATTATACCCTATCTTAAATAAGATTAGACATTTAAACAAGCCTTTTTACGGTCTGTTCAACCGATTTTGACTGCTATTCCGTAGATATATGGACAGCATTAAAAGCAAAAACGTGGTTACAATACCAAACTGTTTACTGCAACTGCCATTTGTCATGCCACTAACGAAATAGAAGTCAAAATCGGTTGAACGGACTGTAAAAAACGTTTGTTTAAATGTCTAATCTTATTGAAAATGGAGTATAGATGATAATATGTTTCCATTTATTTAAAACTCATGTAGCTGCTAATGTGATGGTGCTAGCGCTTTGGTGTCATAGTACCAAATACTTAAAATGATGTCCCAAACAGATTAAAAACTTTTTTTTTTACTGGCCTACTTTCGATTTTGTGCCCAATATGAATGGTCTCCTTTGTTTTGCATCTTTAAGAACCAAACCTAGTGAAATTATGAGGCAGACACATGAATGAATTTATCTTAAGTATAATATCTTTATTTTACGTAGGTATAATATAATACAAAATAACACAGTTTGAATACATGAATAATGCAATAAATAGTATCGAGATAAAAATATTCAAGTCGTTTAAATTCATTTGCGCCCTCGTCGGTATCCTCCTGTCAAACTTAAACCTATATGGTGCCACCAGTTTTTACGCTTAAGTTTCCGTTCATACTTGGCATTACGACGGAACTCGCGCCACTCTTCGCGCTTCTGGGGGATACTGGGACCGTAAGTTGGTTTTGGCCTGAACGAAGTTCTGATAGTCTGTAAATAAACATTGGTAATATTATAATGTTAGTTAATTAAGTAGGTACTTGTTTTACACGATTAGACGATACCCGCTGGATGCCCAGCATAATAAATAAAAAACCGGTCAAGAGCGAGTCGGACTCGCGCACCAAGGGGAAAAAGTGTGCTATTTAGACATAGTTTTATTTTTCCTGTAATCTTTACCCAAAATTCTATAACAGAATAATTTCAGAATTTTCTCCATGCAATCTTCGAAGGGGGAGGGGGGGTGTTGAAACGGTATTATTTTTCATCAAAAGTAGAAAACAACGCGGCCTAAGAAAACGAAAAAAAAATATTTGAGAATGTGTAAACAGCGCTCTTTCATATGCCACATCACTTCAATTTTTAAGACCCCCTTTCAATTCTTTGCAAAAAAAAAAAATTGTTTTATTTCTTTCTTATTTACAAAATAGTTGGGCAAACGTCATCTAAAATTGTTCCAAATTTCAAGTTGATAGCATTAGTAGTTCTTGAGATATCCAGCTGTGACAGACAGACAGCCAGACTGAGTCGCACCATAAGGGTTCCTTTTTACCATTTTGGTATGGAACCATAATAAGTTGAAAATTACATAAAAATGGTTCAAATGATATTCGTGCCTGTAGATCATTTAAGTATTATCTGTAGATAAAACTTATGTTTGTTACAAGTAGGTAGTTACTGACCTCAACGAAAGTATTAGATTTATATTTCCAGAGTGTAGCTAACATGAAAATGGGAATCAACGCTATTCCGAAATATTGAAGGATCGCACCAGCAACTGAAAAGTAATAACAAATTAGTTTATACAAATAAAAACAACATAATAGGTAGTGTACCTACCTACCTAAACATAATAATTATACAAGATTAGGTATAGGTACAATACATACCATAAGCACCATTCGGATATTCATACGTTCCGCCGAATAATAATTGTTCTGTTGTAACCAGAGAATAGAAGAACACGACCATCATCATGATTGGAGTAATAATACCCCAACACATGCGCCAGTAAAACGAAGTCTTCAAACCCAGCATAAATTCAATGTCCAGGCACATGTTTTCCAAACCTGGAATATAAAGGCAGTTATTGAAAAAGCCGAAAACGCTCATTGGGCCAATAAAACGTGTACAACCCGTTGTGGTCTCTTCAATCATTATACACTACGCAAAAAATGTGTAAGTTCTGGCTTTTATTAAATTTATTACCAAAACGCATAATAAGGTGAAGCAACGACATGTTCAGAACATTGCCCGTACCCCGAAAAAAGAAGTACCTAATCAAAATAATAAGAAGCATTATGAGAATTAATTTTCAAAGTCATAGAATAAACAGCAGTATTAATTCAGTTTTACCGTAAATCCAAAACACTCCCATAGTCTCGACTATTGCAGCAAACAATCTCATGAACGTTCCACCGTAGTAATCTACTATTTCCAGTATGTACTGTCCGCCCTGTAACATTGAAAAAGTAACAGAAAGCATGAAAAGCGATGTTAAATACAAAGTTGGGTAAAGTTTTTACTTCACATGATGAAATCTTATAATGGTTTAATCGTTCGCTCTTCCTTAGCATTATCATTTCTATTATAAACACAAATAACTTCTCTCCGTCCGTACATTAAAGTTCGATTATAACTTGAGTTGGTATTTGATTTAAAAAAAAAAACTTACCGGAGTTACGTACACAAGTCCAATTAAAAAGCATGCCGAAGTTAACATCGCGGACATGTAAATAGTGGGAACCTTCGGAAAAGCGTCGAGAAATACTGTGTTAATTGTTGAAAATAAGGCTACTCCTGAGCCCACACCAAGCACCGCCATCATCAAGAAGAACAATGCAGCAAAGAGCTGAAAGAAAACAAGACCTGTAAAAATGGACAAAGTAAACAAAAATCCGTCATGTAGGTAGCTTCTACGAAAACTCAAACACAACGGATTTAAGACACCGGAGTTTAACCATATAAAGAGGGCTGTTGCGTTTTGTCACCTCTTTCGCTCACACAGGACCAAATTTTTAAGAATGTTAAATGAAAAGATGCTTTTTTGAAAAATGTAATGAATTAGCGGACTAGTAAACAATATTAATTTAATAGACCTGTTATTATTAAAAACACATTTTTATTGTGGCATTTATCTATCTCATCTCAAAAACAGATAAGTAGGTAATCATTTTTCAGCTGAGTTTATTGATAACACAATATAAATGTGTTTGTACCTATTAAATTAATATTATACTATGGTTGGACTGTAAAATGACACTTCTAATGTAATTTTTACTTTCGCTATATCAAATGGGAACATTTTTTTAACAAAATGACAGTAAAAAAGTGTAATTTTACTGCAGCTAATTAAAAGTCCGAGCGATTACATTTTTCAAATAGCATCTTTTCATTCAACAATCTTAAAAATTTGGTCCCGTGTGAGCGAGAGAGGTGAGAAAATGCGACATTTTGGCGATTTACTTTTAATGCATAGGTATTTTATGAAAAACGAACTCTCAGAAACGTAAAGACAAGCCTATCATTGTCTCACTGCAGGGCAATAGCCTCTTCTCATACGGAGAATGCACGAGCATTGATCACTACGCTTGCTCGAGGCGGGTTACATTTCAGACTTAAATTAACATAAGTTCAGGTTTCCCCACGATGTTTTCCGTCACCGATATCAGTAGGAATATCCAAGATAAACTCAGAAAGTACACTATGAATTGAAAAAGTCACATTGGTACCTACTTGCCCGAATTTTAACCACCGACAACCTCGTCCGTAAGATGTGAGTCCTTAACCATTGGGCCATTAAAAAAATTGTGGGAACAAAATAATAGTAGGTACCTACTTAAAAAGGTAGGTAGGTATCTAATTACTTACTTGAGGTACAAACGGTGACTGTGCTATAGCGTCTGGGTAAGAGATGAAAGCGAGACTAGAACCACCAGAACTAGTACCGATAACATCATTTATATTGTCGTAGCCAAGTTGAAACGCGAGGTTCCCCAGAATCCCGAATATAGTGATGCCCGAGATTAAACTTGTGAACGTGTCCAACGTGGTAACAATTAACGAGTCTCTGAAAACAGGACAAATGTTGTTATGAACAGACCGATACTGATACACATTTAATTTATTATGTGATATAAAAAAAACTAAAACCAGCTTTTTTTCCCTCTTAACTAGTTTTTGTTTGCTGCATTTCTAATTAATGTCAAGCTCAATCAACATCCACTTTTTTTTGAACGCTTTGTACTTAAAAGCTTAGTAAATTCCGCGAAGTAGTACAGGTAAATTCTCATCTGCCCTTTAGATTCAAATGGCGTGTTCAGGAATGATCGAAGCGCAGGAAAGGTTCTTTGTTCTTTTTGGATTGTTAATAATGTTTTAGGCTGCAAGACAGCAGTAGTATTATTGGTTAGCTACGAGCTGCTCTAAATAGTTTTGAATAATGATGATTTATATCTTACCTGTAAACATTTTGGGAAAAGTTGTTGAAAGACGAGAACATGATAAGAGCTCCTGAGCAAGCGGATAAAGAGAAGAATACTTGTGTCACTGCCGCATACCACACCTGAAAGTATACACACTTTTAATCCTCGTTCCCTATACTTGAAGTTCCTTCCTTAACACTACAAAGTTTAAATGCTCAGTATTAATGTTTTGTATAGTTTAAAGCCGTGTCCTAACCAAAAGTGATCGTCACAATAATTCGCGAACGTCGATTTCATATGATGTCCAGCCAGAAGGCCTGTGTCGGTGCGACCACGCGTTTCGGTACACTAAACAAAGAGTGACATATGACCGCGGGTAATGTTTGATATGTGCTTTCCTATGATTTAGATACATGTGAGATCTATTATTATAACAAAGATTGTGGCTATATATTTAGTTGTTAAGTCTTTGTATAAATAAATAAATAAATAAACTTACTCTCATTTCCAAAATTTTTTGCCATTGCGGTGTAATAAAAAACAATATTCCCATGCCAGCGCCGGGTAAAGTGACAGCCCTGGAAACAAACGTAACGAATATATAAATAAATGTAGATGTATTACAACTTCCCGCACTAAGTAGCTGCTATATCACTCCCTGCCTGCTTTGCTTCAAAAGTGCGACTGCTACGATAGTTGCTACGCGTGTACTACGACTCCTGCTACGCGTGAACTACGGCTGCTGCTACGCGAATACTACGACTGCTGCTGCTACGCGTGTACTACGCCTGTTGCTACGCGACTACGAAGTGCTGCTACGCGAATTCTACAAGCTGCTACGAAATACTACGACTGCTGACTACTTCAGCTTCTACAAATTATACTATAAACTGGAGCGCGACTGCCATCTAGCGCATGGTACAGTCCTCCATCGTTCCAACTTATACGTTGTGCTTATACCTTAATTTTGCATTCTGCGCATCGGCTTGCGCCTACGTTCAAACCGGCCAAAAAGATTGAGGACTACTGTAGCTGCTAAGCTACGACAGCTACGATTATACGTAGCTACTACGTTAATACTACGATGAACTGTACGAGGAAAGCTAGGACTTCTTATTTTTTATGTGATTACTTTATATTATTATTTTTACTTACCTGATTAGCAATATGAACATGACGACATATGGGAACAAAGCGAGGAAATATGCTGCTTTCCCGGAACTTTTGACACCTCGTGCGACAATCAAGAAGATAATTAACCAAGATACGAACAAACTGAGCGTAAGGTCCCACAATGGCAAACCTGCAAAGAAACCACAAAGAGCTTTATTAGAACTAGGTGTTATAGAGCCAACAAGAAAGTATAAAACGACTTTTTATATTTCATTATTAATTCTTAATTTTAAATATTTTATGTATCGTCTTTTGTTTTTGTTTTATAGAGAACAAGTCTGTGCAACTCATGTACATACAAAGACGGAAATAAATATTTTATGATATTTTCAAATTTTGTTTTGCTTAAGTCTAACAAAAATTAGTGCCGAAGCCAGGGTTAGGATGTTGTTAGTAATTTTGATTGAACATTTTGAATACTCTAAGGCCGTGTGCTAATATTTTAACCGATAGTCGCGCAAATAAACGTTTGTCACGATCATTACAATTTGTCCAGCGAACCCGAACGACTCGTCCCGCCGAGAGCACGATCGTTTCGCCAAACGCGAAACTACTAAGTAATATAAGCTATCGTAGTTTCGCGTTTCGTTTCGCCTAATACTACTCTGAAACTATATTATTATAAGCACAGAAATTAATATTCTTACTAGTTATACATTTTTTTGGAGACCATGACCACCACCATGGAGACCATTTTATTTTATACAGTCTATTAGTTTACTTACCAATTCCGTCATGGATCCCATCTGACTGCCGTAGTATAGTTCGGCTGTTAACAAAAAAACTTATATGTAATTAAAAGTTCAATATACCTACAATAAACCCCGTGGTCACGAGCTACATGCTCTTCAAGTGCCACGCATCTTGTGACAGCGACGGCGGAGAAATCAAATGAAAGAAGTAAGTTGTTTACAGTCTGCCACGAGTAAGCCGACGTTAGCACGGTCGTAAAAATATCGCAGCGGGATTTTATCGCGCACTGTATTTTCAACTCTTGGTGTTGAGACACGCTTCGAGAATCCAACCTAACAACAACAGAGTGCATCCCAGCGCGTCAAAAAAACACACTGTTGTATATTCAACTCTCGGCGCTAAGCAGAGCGTTGAAAATCCAGTGCGCGAAAAAAAATCGCCGCGATATTTCTACGTCCGTGCGAACGTCGGCTTACTGCGAGGTGTCTTGCGGGGTCACGACAGACGGAAACAAGAGACGCGCCGCCTGTCGCTTGACGAGTGGGGTCTAAGAAAAAGGCTATCTTGAGCTTGTCGGGAATCTTTTCTTTTTGACAGTGCTAAGTAGGAATCGAATCGTTATGGAGGATACTGATAGTAGCATTTATAGAAAAACTTTCAGGATTACGTGACTACTTTGACTTACACGAGATTTTGATATCCCAGTGAGCTATATATACCTACCTACCGTACGCAAAATATGCCCTTTGACGTGGCCGCCCGGCCCGGGCCTAGTTATCATACACTCGCACTTCTCGTGAGGCTTCGCCCGCGTGGATGTCGGAAAATACCGCACGGGAACAAAAATCCTTCCTTATTCCTTTTCTTCATCTATATATATATTTATATAAAATTCAAAGTCCTGACTGACTGATTTATTGACTGGCTGACTGATATATCAACGCACAGCCGAAACCGCTGCACCTAGAGACTTGAAATTTTGCACATAGATACCTTATAGAGTGTAGGCATCCACTAAGGAAGGATTTTTGGAAATTCCATGCCTAAAGGGGTAAAATAAGGGATGTAAGTTTGTATGAAAAATTTTATGCCTTGAGTTAATAGACTTGAAACTTGGCATGAATATTTATCTAAATAAATTATAAAGATTGTCATTTTTAGTTTTCCTAAACTACCCCCTCAAAAGGGATTGGTCAAAGTTTTTATGGAGGAATTTTAACGCGCGGTCCGATCAACTCGAAACTCAGTATTAATACGGGAGACCAAAAATGAAGAATAACGTGTATCAGGGTTTTTCGAAAATCTACCCCTAAGGGTGTGATAAGGGGTTGTCAATGTAGCAGCTCATACTTACGTACAACATACAAATTAGAAGAGATCATACGGCCGTGCGCCACCGTGGGTCAGCGTGTACTGAGTAGCCGAAGGACAAGGAATGCGAACGCCCGGCTGTATTATCGCGCTTGTTGTACGACGGGAGCGCGGCACGTACTACCGACATTACCGAATTGTGATTGTAATAAGTTTGTTAATGTACCCTATTTATTTACATTCATATTGACTGGTACTGTATATAAGCAGCGCTTTTTAATAAACCATACAGATCGTTATTCGTCTTCTCACTTGCAACACCTATTACCTAAAGTGGTGACCCCGCGTTCAAAATGTCAGAAGGAAATACTACTCCGCCTCAAGACGTCGAATCAATTAGCGTCCAGTCACGCATACCTAAATTCTGGTGCGACAGACCAAAGCTGCGGTTCGCCCAATTTGAGGTCATTATATTCAACCAGAAGCTCGGCGATACGGGCAAGTTCGCGCTCGTTGTGGCTCAGCTGGAGATCAAGGACATCGACCAAATCAGCGATATCATCTTGTCACCGCCCAACTCCGGCCGATACGACGCTGTGAAAAGAAGACTGCTGGAGGTTTATGAGGACAGCGAGGGTATTCAGCTACAGAAACTGCTGAATGATATGGAACTCGGCGATCAACGTCCATCGCAGTTGCTTCGCCGAATGAGGAACCTAGCTGGGAAAAAGATGCCAGACGACACCCTGAAAATGTTGTGGCAAGGACACCTACCTGCTTCTACCCGCACAGTGTTGGCAGTGAGTGAAGAATCCAAGCTGGACTCGTTGGCTGCTATGGCAGACAGGATGCAAGAACAGTTGAAAGAGGTGAGCGCCGTGTGTTCCTGCCAGTGTCAACCTTCCACGTCAAAAGCGCCGGCGACAGCGGCGTCAGCCGAAATAGCGGCTACATCTGAACCTGCACACCAGAAACTCTTCAACATGATTGAAGCACTGACCAAGGAAGTTGCAGCGCTGAAGACAAATCAATCCCGCAAATTTCAACGCCGATTCCGCAATTTCAGAAGCCGTTCCCGCTCGAAATCATGGGACAGAGTAAATGCCGTGTGTGTTTTTTACAGGGCAGGTTTTACTGCGGGGCTTGATGAACTCGAAAATTGGTGTAAATAATCTGTCAGTGAAGTTACGGAAATATTCCAAACGATTTTTTAAAATTCCATCCCTGTGGGAGTGAAAACAGGGAATATAGTTAACTTACATGAAAAATCTTTTTCATTTACTTGGCACACATATGTTCCTAAGCAAGTAATAAAGTTTGCAGAGGGAAGGGTAGAGAGGGAGGAGGAAGGGGGGGATGGTAAGGAAGGAAAGGGGAGGGTGTGGTGAGAGGGAGGGGGTTGGGGTGGTGAGGAGGGACAGGGGAGGATGATGGAGGGAGGGGGAGAGGGATAAGAGGGCGTAGTAAAGGGGGAGGATGTGGAGAAGGGAAGAGAGGTAGGGCAGGAGTTGGTGATGATAGAGGGGAGGGGAAACCAGTGAAGGGGGTATGAGAGAGGGTGAGAGGGTGAAAGGGAGGTTAGCGGGAAAGGGATATGGTGAGAGGTGTGAGAAGGATGGAGAGGGCGGGAGGTGGGTGGTGAGGTTGATGATATGGGAGAGTGAGAGGGGTTGGGGTAAAGGGGAGAAGAGTGCCTTCACACTTTAAAGTTGCTTTTTATAGAGCACTGATTCATTGAAGAAACCCAGCCCGACAGAAATTACCGAAAAATAGAAAGTCAGAAACTCGGAACGGCACAAAAAACAGTAAACTCCAGTCATGCGTCGGAGCTGACACACACACTTTCTTTTGTTCATTTGAATGTGCAAATCTCTGGAACTACCAGTCGGACTTTAATAATTATGTTTGCATTTGATAGCCCAATTCTTAAGGAAGGCTAAATGCATGTTTAACATCACTCTAGGACTCTTAGGTGCCAAGCAAAAAGAAAAAAAGTCTGAAAGAACGCTAAGTGAAAACAAAGTATTAGCGCAGGCAGGCATCGCGATGCAACGGGGTGGGTCAAATTTCAGGTGGACGAAGTCACGGGTAGAAAGAAGCTATCTCAATCTCAATATTATATAAAAAGAAAAGTCCTGACTGACTGACTGACTGACTCATCAACACCCAGCCCAAACACTTGGACCTATAATGCTGAAATTTTGCACAGAGGTTCCGTTTATAATGTTGACAAGGAATAAGAAAGGATTTTTGTTCCCGTGGGATATTTTCTGACATCCACGCGGGCGAAGCCGCGGGCAAAAGCTAGTTATATATGAAATCTCTGTACAAAATTTCAGCTTTCTAGGTCCAATGGTTTGGGCTGGGCGTTGATGAGTCAGTCAGTCAGTCAGGACTTTTCTTTTTACTAACATCATCGAAATTATCCATGATATAAGCGTAAGTACGCAGCGTAAACATTATCGTGGCATATGTTATCTGATATTTTTGGATAATTATATATTCTGTGATCAGATTACCATCAATGATTAGATTACATTGTAGTAGATTATTCACTAAAGGTATAAAGCAGTGTCTTAGGTCACGGGCGCTCAGGATTCTAGGGATCCTAAGCGCAGCAAGCGAGGGAGCTCGGTTTTAACTCTCAGGAGTTAAAACCGAGCTCCCTTTGGTAAGAAGCAAGGTCTTACAGCACAAGTAATGGAAAAAGTCCGAAAGTTGGTAATTTATAATTTTATTACATAAAAAAATATTTTTAAGTATGTCATCTGTCAAGGCCTTTTTTCTCAGGAACGCGTGGAGGTAACAAGTTGAAATTAATATCAAACTAGCTTTTGCCCGCGGCTTCGCCCGCGTGGATGTCGGAAAATATCCCACGGGAACGTACTACCGGGATTAAAAGTACCCTAAGGCCGACGTTCGCACGGACGTAAAAATATCGCGGTGGGATTTTATCGCGCTCTGGATTTTCAACTTTCAACTTTCGGTTTTGAGCCGATCTTCGAGAATCCAACCTAACAACAACAGAGCGCAACCCAGCGCGACGATAACACTGTTGGATTTTTAACTCTCAGCGCTAAGCAGAGCGTTGAAAATGCAGTGCGCTAAAAAAATCGCCGCGATATTTTTACGCCCGTGCGAACGTCGGCTAGACAATAATTATCTTCTCGCACTGCTTATATAGTACTCGAGGAGCAGCGCGCAGATTGATATCTGATTGCTGGAGGATAATAAATCTTAAAACCAAACAATAGTAAACGGAAAATTGCCAACATGCTTGCCTTTGAAAGCAACTTTAAAGCGAAAATATAAATCCTCTTTATTCCTTATCCCGTGGGAATTAAAAAAATATTAAGACTAATACTTCAAGATACGAATTACCCAATTCCATAAATCTCTTAAAAAGAGGTAAATTTTCCTAAATCAAACCCATAAATTTGAATTTTCATATCCCTAATTTAAGAAATGCTGAGATTCTCATAAAACTTTCACCCCCTGTAGGATTATTTTTTAAGACAAAAAGTAGGCTATGTCATTCCCGGATGCCATCTTAGTCTTGCCAAATTTTATCGATATCCTTGCATTTTTGTGAATTTTTAAATCATCACCTATTTTACGCCCTTAGGGGATGATTTTTCAAAAACGCTGGACCACATATTTCTTTATTTCCTACCAAAAGCATAAATTTGAATTTCCATAGCCCTAACTTAAGAAATGCTGGGTTTCCCTTACAAACTTTCATCCCCCATATCACCCCCTGTAGGATAATTGTTTAAGATAAAAAATAGGCTGCGTCCTTCCCCAGGATGCCATCTGTAGCCTTCCCAAATTGAATCGATATCCGTGCAGTTTTGTAGATTTTAAAATAACTCCTATTTCACACCCTTAGGGGATGATTTTCCAAAAACGCTGGACCACAAATTTCTTTATTTCCTACCAAAAGCATAAATTTGAATATTCACATCCCTAACTTAAGAAATGCTGGGTTTCCCATACAAACTTTCACCCTCTGTAGGGTTATTTTTGAGACAAAAAGTAGCATAAGTCCTTCCCTAGGATACCACCCTAAAGCCTTGCCAAATTTTATCAAAATCTGTTCGGTGATTTAGGCGTGAAAAGGTAGACACAGACAGGTGGTACAGACAGACAGACAGAGTTACTTTCGAATTTATAATATCAGTATGGATAATTGTTATTTTCCTCGCTAGAGAGCTCCGATAAACGCGTGCGATCTGCCGCCCGCTATGTCCCTGCATTTTTAACCGACTTCTAAAAAAGGAGGAGGTTCTCAATTCGGTTGTATTTTTTTGTATGTTTTTTACCTCATTACTCCGTCATTTATGAACCGATTCGGAAAATTCCTTTTTTATTTGAAAGGGTATACTTCCAGATTGGTCCCATTTTTATCAAAATCCAATTTTGATGATGGGATCCATGAGGAATCGAGGGAACTCCTCAAATATTATAGGTATACATATAGCGATTTTGGTATTTTCATCAACAAATCAAGCGTTTGCATTCAGAAAGTATTATGTAGTGAAGTGGAACTGATGAAGAAGACCACAGATTGCCACGGGAACTCCTCAACGACGATATGTACCTATTTCACGGGTGGCGATAAGATATCTCGATTAAAATAGTTAAGCGACTATGACGAAATGGTTCTGATGAAAATGGTACCATCGAACCGATCTGATGAAGAAGCCGGAAGGTAGGCATCGACTCAGTAATAAAACAATTGTATCCTAATTCCTAGCCGTGTTTGGGCTTATTGGAATTGTCATGAGGTGCACTCTGGATATAAATGATTTAATGGTAACTATATGCCGCTTCAAATTGCGCTACTTGAGTTGTATGTTATGTCTGGCCTTGATTGTCAGAAGGCAGATTTCGTAGCCTCGTTATCTCTGTCAACTAAAACTATAGGTACCAAACTTGTGACACTACTCTATCGCGACGTATTTGCCTTTTTGCAAAGTTTTTATTTGAAATGGTATACTCCTGAGACTCCAAGTTCTGATGAGTGGCTTTTGAGTTAGATTCAATAATTTAAGAGGTACCTACGTATTTTTTCCATTTAGTCTATGTGAATGATGCTCTAATTTATTTTGCAGAGTGGTATTCAGATTTGTGTGGGATAGGTACCACTAAAAAGTGAAAAATAAAAACTTTTTACAAAAAAAAAAACAACGGACTTCCAAAAAAACAAAGTGAAAAATAACATTAATTTCGGAAGTCGGTGGCAAAAAAAACGAAAATAAATAAAAAACCAAATACACCGACTTCCGAAATTAAAGTTATTTATCACATTGTAGTGTTTTTTTGCAAGTCGGTTGTTTTTTTTTTTTGTAAAAAGTTTTTAAATCTGTAATATCTTCGAAAATATTCATTTAAATTACATGCTGTAAAGGGCCATATTGATCTATAGTAAATGCACAATGTATTTAAGGTACTTAATTGGATAAGGATTAATGCTGTATTGCTTAAAATCGCTTCGTAATTAAGCCATTATTTCTCGTAAAAAGTAAAGGATAAAAAATGGTTATTGTGGGTTATCTCTGAGAGATAGACATATACCATCGCGGAATTTTTTGCAGACCTTTTTAAGTTGTACAATACTGTAGTACATTATTTTGATCTATCTCGTAGGGTTCAGCCAGCGTTTGCAATGTAAGCGCAAAAAAATGTGTTTATTTACGACATCACATTAGAATCCTCTAAAATTATCAGTGTTTCTCTACTACATTATGCATTTGTTATACACATAAACCTTCCTGTTGAATCACTCTATCTATTAAGAAAAACCGCATCAAAATCCGTTGCGTGGTTTTAAAGATCTAAGCATACATAGGGACAGACAGACAGCGGAGAAAATAGCCAAAAAAAAATAATTACTCAGATGGGTAATTTTAAGAATTTTTCCACCTCGCTGTCTTTGAAGGCCGATTTTAAACAAAGTAGCCATATTAAGTACTTCATTTTTTTTATGATTATGAAAGCTGAGAGTCTGGCGCATTCTTGAAGCCTACTTAGGAATTATGAAGTCACCTGTTAAGATTTTTAATTTAAAGTTGAAAATTTGAGTCATAATTTACCGAACGTAAATTTTTCACTTTAGATCAACATTTTCATAACTTTCATCACAGTTACGAAGCTGATTATTTTATGCATAAAAGTACTACTTATGAAAATTCAGTTGCAAAAAAAGAAACTCGATAAAACCCTCTACTTTTTTTTTTAGAATTTTTTTAGGTTGGTCAGGTCGAAAATTTTCAAACATTCAGAAAAAAATTCATAACTCGAAAACTATGAAAAGTCGCGGAACATACATGGGGGTGATTCGAATACCCCACGATACGAGGGACCAAAATTTTATTTTTGGACGTCAATGTTCCGGCCACCCTGTATGTTTACCTCACAGACGTGATCGTGTTTAGATATCGATACTCATCGCGTCTGCGCAGTTTAGCGCCTATCAATACTATCGTGAAACATCTGGCATTTGGACTGCAGTATTATAATTATATTGATTGCATGTCGGCTTACTAATTGAGCCGACGCGACAGGTAGGCATTGACTTATATATTACTGAGGTAGGTTACAAATCTGTAAATAAATTAATATGTGAACTCACGTGAAATATAATTCTGCACTGCTCACTGGTTCTCCAGTCAGTTCAGTCAAATTAGCGGTCTGTCCAGATGGGACACAGTTTTCCCATTCTGGTCGGCAGAGAGCCCAAGGTAGTGTGCTTTGAAAACTCATGACTAAATAATACAAGCATAGTCCCACGATTGACATATAGTAAGAGACCACATAGAGAGCGCTAAGAGCTTGAGCGTAGCCCGTTCCTGAAAAATAAAATATAGTCAGACTAAAACATTAAATAGTTAGATATTTTAAATTAAATCTGTAGAATAGAACTGATGAATCTACCTTTCATTGCTGGTGATAAAGCCCACACTTTAACACAATTACTACTACTGAACTGCCCAAGTGAGGTTTCTAGGTAGTACATAGGTTTTCCTATAAGTATAAGTACGATGATGTAGGGTATCAGGAATGCGCCACCTCCATTCTGGTAGGCAATGAAGGGGAACCGCCAAACGTTGCCCAGACCCACCGACGTGGCGATGCATGACATCAGGAACTGGTACTGATTGTCCCACTGAGGTCTTTCATTTTCCGGTTTGGGTTCATCCTGGAATAAAAATAACGATGTTATATAAGTAATATTAATATAATCCCAATCTATTGAGACAAACACCACCATGTTTTAAGATTGCAAGTACTGAAAAGAGGAGAGTGAGATTACTCCAAACCAGTCGGGTTTATGCCAGGTCGAGGAACAGTGGACGCCACTTTTGCACTGCGCCAATTGTGCGAGAAGTACATTGTGCAAACAAAAACTTGCAAATGGTGTTCATTAATCTGGAGAAAGCGTATACCCGTAGGCGGGCGGGCGGGGTGGGCGTAGGATTGCCCGGGAAAAATGTAGAGTCAATCTCGAACCTACGTCCGGTCGGCTGCTGGCAACACCGACAAGTTCAGTGTGGCTTGCACCAAGGGTCGGCTTTGTCCTTACCTCTTCCTGTTGATTATGGACGCTCTGATGTCGGACATACAGGAAGAGGTACCCTAGTGCATGCTATTTGCCGACGTTTTCGTTCTTGTTGGTGAAGATGGACCCGAGGTCCAGAGCAGATTGTAGAAATGAAGCTGAAGCATGTCGGCTTGAAAATCAGCAGAACCAAAACCTAATAATACATGTTCTGCGATATCGGCGGATTCAGCGGTCTCTCCAGTTCTGGGGCCATAGCGCTTCATGGCGCGCTTCTTCCGATCTGCTCCGACTTTCGGTATCTCGATTCACTAGTGCAAAGCGATGGCGAAGTAGATCGGACTGTTAAGAGCACGCTAGTCGCTCATTCTTCCATACAAACGTAGTTTAGTGATTACTCGTCTGTTTGACGGTTTACGTTCAAAACTAAAAATTGTTTCAATTTTTCTCGTCATTATCTAGCCCTGCAGCAGAATCGGAAAAAAAATATTGGTTTGGAAGTTATGAGCGTCGAAACTTCCATATTTCAACACTAATTTACGCGTCTTAGCACGTAAATAAATAGCTCCAGGAGTATGAAAATGGCAAAATTATTACCATATGATAGATAATTTATTGAAGTAGGTAGGTACCTATTCAAATAATGTTACTTTCACCCTCTTATTCATAAAAAATTAAAACGCTCTACAAACCTAATTTAGTTATAATAGTGTTTTGTCGAATTATATTTGAGTTTGAAATAGAGCGTTTTAGTTTTTTATGAATAAGGGGGTAAATAAATACATCCAGTAGCTTGTTCATAATATCTATACGCCCAAAGGTCTGTTCATGAAATTTTATGCGCTCGTTTTCGTTATAAATCATCGTCTATTCCACTCAATACATAAAAACTAAATAAATAAATACTGAATAAATAAATAAAACTAAATAAACAAATAAAGTAACTAAATAGCATGCATATTAGCCACGCCATGCATGCATGCCACGCATGCAGATGGCGCAGAATTAACACGGTGTGGATGAAATGGCGCTAGGCCACGGGTACGGGAACAATCTACGACTCCCACATTCCCCGAAGATTTATAAACCAACAACCTGCTGTCTTGTATGGATCAGAATGTTGGGCCACAAAAGGAATTAATGAAAGGCCTGCAGCTGAGATGAGAATGCTAAGAGGGATGTGTGGTATTACGCGAATGGATAGAATAAGAAATAAGTAGGTACTTATACTTATGAGGAAGTCTGAAAGTGACACCGGTGACTGAAAAGTTGTGTGGAAATCGGTTGCCATGGTATTTTCATATTATGTGATGAGGAAAATGTCGTCAGGAAAGTTTTGAGTATGAATGTGGATGGCTAATAATACCGAGTAGAGGAAGACCAAAGAAACTGGACTGTGTGAAGGATGATATGGCTAGAAACGGAGTGACTGCCGAGATGTCGACTAATGGAGAAGCGTGGAAGAAAAGACATGTTGTGCCTACCCCAAATAAATTGGGATAAGGGTAGGAGATTAATGACGCAGGTTAGGTTTAAAGAAGGGTTAGGTTACATGTGAGAATTCACGGCATTGAGTAAGGCCCTCATTTAACCTCATTTAATACCTACTATGATGATTATGGCAAAAAATATAGTAGGTATGATTGACCTTCTTGATTATGATAATTATTATAAAAGGAGCTGACTCGACAGACGTTGTCCTATCCAAATAGATCATACAAAAATCCCATTGAAAAAAGACGTCAAATTTTTTTTCCTTAAGCTTTTTCTTCCTTATTGAAAACCTAACTTGGACTATTACGATTTTAAAATAAAGAAATAGCCAAATCGGTCTAGCTGTTATCAAGTGATGATACAAACAACGAATAGAATTTCATTTTATTTATACAGGGTCAAATTAAATTAGCTAGTGAAACTCCGCTGACGTGATGGTTATCGATATCTAAACACGACAAAATAAAAATAAAAAGATTTGATGATTTCTTTTTTGGTGTCAACGATCGCTGTTAGTGTTGTTACTTGAAGTGAGATGAGTTGAGAAATCAGATTTTTTTTTGTTTTATCGTGTTTAGATTTGTTTGTGAAGTTACAAAAAAACTGATATTTCAACTGCGATTGATGACCCAAAAAAAAAATCATCAAATTAATTTTTTGCTTTATGATATTTCAACCGCTGTGTACCTACTTAGTTGAAATATTTATAAAATCATTTTTTTTGTGTTATTTGAATGTGTTGATAAATATATTCTTTTGAAGGCTATTTCAGATATGAAACTTTGCAAATGCTTTAAAGCCAAATTACGATTAGTAACGTTCTGTGGGATGAATGAATTTTTTTTGGAAATACATAGATACTATGAAATTAAAAATCTCCATAGGAAAATAAGTAGGTACGTACCTACGTTTATCGGTAAGAGGTGATAAATGCAAAAGGAAAAAAGTAATTTAGGTTTTTATGAAACACAATCATATTTAGCTTGTGTTGTAAATAACAGTGTATGAATAATAAATTATTTGTTTTCAAATTGTCTGATTGATAAATTACCTAAAGAGTATCTATCAATGATTACAATAAAAAAGTTTTATTATCTAATCTCTTACATTGTACTTACTGAATAAAAAATTGGCATTGAATTCAGCCTTGAATAATAAACAACGGAAAATAACCTCTTTCGAGAAAAAAAGTACCGTGACCAGTTTGGGATTTTTTTTTGATAAGTAACTACTTAGTAAGTTTTATCTAAAAGTTGTAAATTAATTTATCTAACAAAACATCCGTTTTAAATACCATTTCAAGTAGGTAATCATTCTTTATCTAGGTTGTGAAATATGGGAGGTCTGATTAGTTCAACATTATGCGGTAAGTAACAATTACTTAGACAACAATCTCCTGTCCACTATTATCACAGTCTTGGACCTAGACCTCAAAATAAAAGATATCACTGAAATGAAAGAAAATAAACAAATCACAGAATCACATTAGCTGGCAGCTCTTATAAAAATAAAAAGGCACGTTATCTTTTCATCAAAGTTTCTAAGCCGGATGCTATTTAATCCGGCTTAGAAACTTTGATGAAAAGAAAAAAATTAATTGAATTTTACAGCGTGTCGAGGGATAGAGCGGTAGAGCCACATTATCACAAGTATATCCTGTACTGTATTAGATTAATCTACTTACTAAGGGTTTTTCAGTCAAGTTTGAAGACAGATCCATTTTCTTGGGGCTGAACCCTGATGATCGTTTCTTTGAGAAGGATGCATCTTCATTTTCAGGTGAAGCATTAAATGCTGGATTTTCACGACTTCCGTTTTCAATCACGTTTACGTCGTTTGATTCCTGTGCAAAAATAGAACCAAGTTAATTTAATTAATCTGTAATTGTTAAGAATTAGTTTAATTTGGATATTAAAGTCGTTGTTTAAAATTATCTTTATTTACCATTTCACAGTATTTGTGATTTACTTAAACATATACGTTCACCACAACATACGTGGTTGAAGTGATCGTTTGTTTGATTCTTATTCCTAATAAAATATGCATGCGATAGAGATTAATGTATTGTGATACGGTTATCTTAGTATGTAGGTATCTATAGATTATGTATCTAAATCTTTTAATGGTATTATTAATGAAGTTTATATGGCGTCCAAATGTTCACACAAGTTTTTTTTCTAGGAATGATAATTAATTTATGGGTATTATCTGAAGGATCGCAAGTTTTCCATGAAGTACATTTATCTTTTCAGCTCCTCCGATTTAAAAAATGTTTTTGTGTGATGTGATGTTTATTAGTTTCAATTTATATGTTTTACAAGGCCTTAGCAGATGGTACCTACCTATGCACATTATAATCACCATGAGAATTTAAACATAAGTATTTACATTGTCATCGATCATCAATCAAGCGATTCTGAAGTAGGTATAATTAATTAGCAGTCATTAATAATGCGGGCATAATGGATTATGTTTATCTAGAGCTGCAGCTTATCAAGTTGAAGCTGATTGAAGCCGATGCGATCAGAATCATAATTCACCGACACGTGCTTATCAATCCGTCTAGCCTTTTCTCAAAAATGTTGGGGTCGGCTTCCAGTCTAACCGGATGCAGCTGAATACCAGTATTTTACATGGAGCGACTGCCTATCTGACCTCCACAACCCAGTTAGTGGGTAACACGATAGTCGATACCCCTTGGGAAGACTGGTTGTCAGACTTTCGGGCTTCTGACGACTGTCAAAGAATGACAGCTGGGATCAACGGCTTGACGTGCTTTTCGAGGCACGGAGGGGTTTCGGTATGTAAAGCTGGTCACCCATCTATGGACCGGCCGCTGCAAGCGTAGCTTAACCTGATCGATCGACCCGTGCGGCTTTTTATTACTTAGCCACGAGCTCCTCTTGCGTGCTTATGCTTATTTTCGTGCTAATTCTTTACTTTCTGCGAAAACTGACCTGTTGGGGCTTTCCAACCTAACTTCCACATCAAACTTGGATAGCCGAGGGATAGCTACTAAATAGTATAAAGTAATTACGTATGAATTCATTTGTAGCTCAGTTTTGACATATTCTGATTGCTGAGATCAGTTACAAGAGGCAAGAGAGTCTTTACTAAGGTTAATGGTACAAATCTCTTGGTCTCGTTGAGGTAAGGATGCCATACCACATTGATTGTCGACTAGTGGTGGGACATTTGTTTCGTCTCTATACTATAGTAGTAGGTACTTTTCTCAAAATATTGCGCGGAAATTCAGACAAAGTTTATCAATCACACTAATATTATAACGGCGAAAGTTTGTGTGTGTGTTTGTATGTTTGTTACTTCTTCACGCTCTAACGGCTGGACCGATTTGAATGAAATTTGGTATGTAGATAACTTATACCCTGGATTAACACATAGCTTACTTTTTATCTCGGTCTACGCGGGTGAATACGCGGGGTAGTTTGGTGTATATTCCGGAATCAATGACGAACGATAATTTTAAACGCGCCAATACCTAGGTTCATTTGTTTCTTTTTAGGGTTCCGTACCAAAATGGTAAAAAAGGAACCCTTATGGTGGGACTCAGTCTGTCTGTCTGTCTGTCTGTAACAGCTAGATATCTCAAGAACTACTTATGCTATCAACTTGAAATTATAAACTTTTTTTGCAACAGGGACTGAAAGGGGGTCTTAAAAATTCAAAGTGGGGCTACTAGGGCATGTGGGGTATCATATGAAAGAGCGCTGTTTGCACATTCTCAAACATTTTTTATGTTTTTTTAGGCCGCATAATTTTCGACTTTTGATGAAAAATGTAAAAAAAAAAACCCTTCCCCCCCCCCCCCCCCAATATCTCCGAAGTTTGCAAATATAAAAATCTGAAACTATTGTATGTGATAGAAGTTCATGTAAAGATTACAGGAAAAATAAAACGATGTCTCTTGCACACTTTTTCTGAAATCGGAACGGAACCCTCGGTGCGTGAGTCCGACTCGCTCTTTACTGGTTTTTTATTTTCATAATCAGCCTTTAATGTTCCCACTGCTTTTTTTTTTTTTTTTTTGAGGGTGGGAAATCATCAAATAACTTCTCCCGCTCTGGGTGGACCGGAAGGGCGTGTCAGACTTTTACTGACTAAAACCCACCCGTGTTCCTTCAGTTGCCTATGCCAGGGCCGCGGTATCTTCTTCAAACAACCCGCGACCCCACTGGTGAGATCCTCATTTTGACTGATAGGCAGATCTCAGTACCTGAATTATATACCTGAACTACTTACAAATAGTTTCCATAAAAAAAAAATGTTTGTCATAAATTATTGTGTACCTATTCGTAAGTATTTGCTTGCTACTTCTTAGGTCACGCAGTTGTTGCGTGGGTTAGGTACTCGGCTAAATAATAAGATATAGATCCTTGAACTAGGTAAGTACCTAGTAAAAAGAAAGTGTGTGGTACTGAGCAGTGGTTGGTTAAAATATTAAAAATGCGTAAATTTATATAACTTTTTTATAAAAATGTTTATGATAGTATAAAAGGTTTAGGTACAACATTTACATATTTGAAATTAACTTATTATATAGGATACCCTGACATATAATACAACATCTTTATAATTTATTACTATTTAAATAACATCATTTTGGCAATAGTTATACAATTTAAGTTTTACGTAAGTAGTAATTATTTTTACCTTATATCTAAGTATAGTAAATTCTAGAGTTAAAGCTAATGACTAGTTGGTTTATAGTCGTCTCCGGTATCCGCCGGTGAGGATGTATCCGAGGTGCTGAGACCACGTCGTGTTGAGCCTCGCCCGTTCCTCCTTGGCCTGTGCTGTGAACTGCTCCCAGTCGGCGCGCTCGGCCGGCGCGCGGGGTCCCCATGACGACTTCGGACGGAACGAACGCTTCATCGTCTGGGAAAGGCATAACAACTTCAGTTACGACAATTTTATTATACGCGCGTACAAAGAACGTTGAAAAGTACCTACTTTTATTATGAAATACATTGAAACAGAGAAAAATAGAAGACGCAACTTTATACCTATGAGATCATAATTATGTTCCAATTTTTAGGCTTAAACCTGAAAAATACTTTCATATTTCAAATTACCGGCAACGATTATTAAAACAGAACGTAAAACAGGCAAAAGGAGTATGTAAGGATCGCAGCAAGTGGCGTTCTGTAGTTTCTGTCTACCCTCATGGGAAGAAGGCGTGGGTTTATGTATGTATTATTAAATCTCATTCCAATCAAAATAGGTTCATAATCTTACCTCCACGAAGTTTCCGGATCTATTTTTGTACATGGTTAGAGCAATCGAAATGGGTACGAACATAATACCAATGAGTAGCAGCATGTATCCCGACACTGAAAACAAATTTTAATCATTTATTATCATAAAATATGTCTTGCATTATGCGCAGTGCCTACATACCTATTCATCTTAAGATACCCATTATAAGCTTTAAGAAATTACAGTGTTGTATTAATCCACAATTTTACCGATTAAATAGAAATCGATTAAATTATGTCTACGCTAAGTAGGTAATCAATAATTAAATGACAAGTGATAAATTCTTATTATAATTTCGAGTTGTATTTCCTTTCAACATGATAATTGTCTCCTAAGGTAAAACCCTTAAAATAATTATCCACTAACCATATCCTGCTGTTGGGTAGTGATAATCGTCACCGAACGTCAGAGCTTCGAAAGAAATGAAAGCGTATATGAATACGGTAATCATCATAACAGGCATGATAATGCTCCAGCAAATCCTCCAATAGAAGCCAGTCTTGATGCCCAACATGAATTCAATGTCCACGCATAATTTCTCCAAACCTGTAGAGTAGGAAAAATATTTTAGAATAGGTAGTCCACAAGGGTGTTGTCAAAATTATCTTATTTGAGAACCTATACCAGAAAGGTTTAGGTAGTGAAATAAAGGTAAACAATCTTGACGTGACTTTTTACACAAACACATATTAAACAAATAAACTACTGCTTAAACTAATGTTTCAATTGATTTAGTAATCATTATTGTTGCATTTACAATGGTTTTTAGTTGCATTTTATTTTTAAACTGAGGTTTTAAAATAAAAAATGACAAAATTATTTTGGTATTTTTTTGTATGAACTACGCATGCTCCGAGGCCCCGGGGGCCTCTTAAGGCGCGGTATTAGCTCAATATTCACAAAATTTGGTTTCTTGGATTGTCGAGTAGGTTACCTATGACGTAACGCAATGAAACTATCAGACGCAAAAAATAAAGTGGACAGAGAATTTAAAGGTTTACCGTCTTACCTACTAATAAACACAGAATAAAGTTATTCCAAATTTAAACCTATGAAAATGTATGGTTATTCCTTTGTTATTCCTGATATAACTTTATTCCGTGTTTTATTTGTAAGAGGGTTAAAGAATAATTTTAACCGAATAGAATAGTACAAATAGTTTGATATTCTCAATAAAAAATTTGGAAGTTGCTCCACAAAAATAAACTTTGGCGTCGAACATCTCTGTATTTTCTGTATAAAGACATTCTTTTTTTTAAGAATTCAATAGAATTAGTATTTAATTTACTGTGTATATTCTGAATAATCTAAGGAAAACCCGGAAAATAAATGCACATTCGCAGCTTAGTCACATCTCGGCAACACAAATAGTATTTTCAATTTTCAACCTTATTTCAAGCCAGCTAATGGTGACAATAGATTACGCGGTTGTGTGCCGTTTAAAATCGTAGTCAGTCCGCACCTTATGATCCTAACTTATAATAATTCGTAGCAAATCACCAGCAATTCATAGGGCTCACCGTAAATCCAGATAACTCCTATAATTTCGGCGATAGCACAGAAGAGAATCAAGAAAGTTCCACCGAAGTGATCGACCAACTCCAGGACATATTGACCACCCTGTAAAATAAATGTATTGAATCAGTTAAATAGAAAGTATGATCCAACGGATTTTGTTAGTAATGTGTGGAGCTTGAATTTCTTATTAATTTCCAAATATTGCTTAATCAAACAGATAGTATATTAATTAACTATGGGGATAAAACAGTGTCTTATGTCACGGGCGCTGTATTGAATCCCGAACGCAACGAAGGATTCTAGGGCTCCCGAGCGCAGCGAAGGTCCGCTCAGGAGTTATGACTAGACTCGCTGCACTCAGGATTCAAGCTCGCCCAAGACAAATTCAGACACCTTTAACCCTACTTTTCGCACAGTACTGCGAGGTAATAAATACCAATTTTGATTTTCGAATAAGCAACTGAAACCTATGAAATGAGAACTCTTTGGCGAGCTGACTTTAATAGAAATAAGTTTTTTTTTATGGTAAAATCTTTCACACGATCTTTTGGTTGAGGTTCCAAATTGAAATCCCATTATTGACCAGCGGGTTATAATGAAATTCAATGCCATAGATTACTATTATACAAGCTGTTTCTTTTGAGGTGTCAAGCTAGTGAGAGCTGGGGCGCTAAAACGGCCACTTTGGCAGAATCATAATAGGATAATATGTATTATGAATCATATTTGAAATCGTAAAACGGTCACAAACTGACAATTCATAATTTATCAGCGTACAATTCATAGGACGCAATTCATCTGTTTGACAGTTTTGTATGGAGATTCGTAAAATGGTCCACAAATTATGAATTGCTTTATTAAAGTTTAATGTCAAATACGTCAAATACGTCAATCATAATTAATTGCTGGGAGTTCAGGAAATGAATCGCTTTTAGAGGAATTGCTTAATGTGGCCGTTTTAGACCCCCTGATAGCTGAGTACCTACCATACCTATCGATTTAACCCCCATGTATGTTCTACGATTTTTTGTAGTTTTTGAGTTATTTTGGATCCCTCATTTCATAAATGGTAGTCTTTAAGGATAGTAGTAGGTATAAAATTTATGTTTTTATTATCAAACGAGCTCTGCTTAAACGTAGAGGAGTAAACTAGTACCTAAATTATAAAATATGAACATCACCAGATTTCAGATACACCACAACGACCGATTTCAGCAAATAATGCCCTATTTAGTAGTTCAAAGTTGACCCAAAAAAAAAGATATAATTTTTTAAAGTCATCATCTCGTTGAATCAGGAAAAATATCGAAAAAAAATTATAACTCGAAAACTACAAAAAATCGTAGAACATACATGGGGTTAAATCGATAGGTATGGTACTCTGCTATCAGCTCGCACTGGCTTGACTGCACCTTAAAAGAAATACCCTGTATACGTTATTGCCCCGCTAGAGCCTAGAGCTTTAATGACTTGCTTTAGGTTTGCATGACATATAATTTGACATTAACGAGCTGGTGGTGGTGTGAAAAAGCTTTCAACTTACAGGTGTAACGTAAACAAGTCCGATGGCGAATCCGACGGTGCAGCAGAAAGCGGACATGAAGATGGTACGGACGCGCGGGAAGGCATCCATCATGACCGTGTTGATGGTCGACAGCAGCGCCACCGCCGAACCGATGCCCAGCACGGTCATCATCATGAAGAATAGCACTGAGAACAACTGAAAACAATCGCGCTGATAAACTTCTAATATAATACATTAGTAGACTACCTAAGAGAATCTATTTCAATTAGATACATAAATTCTCCATTACTTTTACAAACGCAAATAGCTTCAAGATTTACCTGTGGCAAGAAAGTTTTGGATATGGCATCAGGGTAAGAAATGAAGGCGAGTCCAGTACCACCTGAGCCTATGGCGTCTTTGACATCCTTATTTAGCTCATACGCCAAGTTTCCGAGGATTCCGAAGATCGTGATGCCCGATAACAGACTTGTGAACGTGTCCAACGTCGTCACAATCATCGCATCCCTGGAAAAGAAATGAATTATTGGAGAATTTATTAATTTTTTTATTTAAAAGTAAGTGGGTAGTTCCAAGAGGATTTACAAAAAAAAAAATTAAAAACCGGTCAAGAGCGAGTCGGACTCGCGCACCGAGGGTTGCGTTCCGATTTCTGAAAAAGTGTGCTATTTAGAGACATCGTTTTATTTTTCCTATAATCTTTACATAAACTTCTATCACATAAAATCATTTCAGATTTTTCTCTTTGCAAAGGATAAGGCTCTTTGGAAAGATAAGGGGGGGAACGGTATTTTTTTTTACATTTTTCATCAGAAGTCGAAAAATGTGCGGCCTAAAAAAAAAAAAATGTATGAGA
The DNA here is from genome assembly GCA_905163495.3 of Cosmia trapezina. Lineage (NCBI taxonomy): Eukaryota > Metazoa > Arthropoda > Insecta > Lepidoptera > Noctuidae > Cosmia > Cosmia trapezina. The sequence continues at coordinate 14,028,485 of LR991030.1, forward strand.
ATGTGCAAACAGCGCTCTTTCATATGATATCCCACATGCCCTGCCTAGTAGCCCCGCTTTGATTTTTTAAGACCCTAAGATTTTTCAGTCCCTGTTGCAAAAAAAATATAAATATTTTAATTTATTTCTTATTTGCAAAATAGTTGGGTAAACGTCATCTAAAACTATTCTAAATTTCAAGTTGATAGCATTAATAGTTCTTGAGATATCCAGCTGTGACAGACAGACAGACTGAGTGACACCATAAGGGTTCCTTTTTTACCATTTTGGTATGGAACCCTAAAAATGTGACTAAGGAAAATGGATATTAAAAAGACTTAGGTCCGATTTTTCAATCGTCAGATAACTGTTATCTGTGGAATAACTGTTCAGTTTGACATAATTTCTATACAAAAGCTGTCAAAACGTAAAACATATTCCCCAGATAAAAGTTATCTGACGATTAAAAAATAGGCCCGTATGACAAACTCTTCCAATTCTATAAAATAATAAATAAAATAATAAATTTTTTATATCAGAAAAAACACATTTACGGTGCACAAAAACAATTTTCCAAGTAAAATTAGAATAAACAGAAATAAGTGTATCGTTGGTGTATGTACTAATGAAAAAAATCATTGTATCACAAACACCAGAATTAAAAAAAAAAATCTTTATCTGAGGAATACCCTAAAAGTTCTTTGTCCTGTATTTAGGAACTATGCAAGCTACTAATTTAGAAATTAATATTGCTATGTCCTGTGTATAGGTACCTGTAAGGGAACTATGTAAATAATATTTTATTTGCTGTTTGTTTTAGCCTGTTCTGACGATGTCGCTTTAGCATTTCTGGAAGAATCTGATGTTATTTTAGCAGCGACGATGATGACCAAGATCCCACATTTATTGAACCCACGAAAATCACTACACAAGAGCGTCGAAGGATGATTCTAGTGATTCTTTTATAAATTCAGACTCCCATGATGTTGTTGAGGCCCCATCGCCGGCTTTATCGAGTAGTTCTATAATACGCCAGGCTACTGGCTCTGGTTTACGCTGAGGAAGGTCTCCTCGTTGCCCTCGAAGGTCAGCTCAACCAGACTACAGACAAATACCGTCTCAACCTGATGTTGTGGATTTATGGACGGAAATTTTGAACCTCTCGAAATAAATCTGTATGAAGTAATGTTATAGAAATATTATTGGTTCAAAATAAATAAAGAAGTTAAAAGTTTAGTTCGAAGTTATAAACATGTCTAAATTTCAATAAAACATTGATTATTTTATTGGGTTTGTCTTTTTTTATTATACAGTAGCATACTCGCGTTGGCTGTAATTGTCCTGTATATAGAACATAATATAGTCCTGAAAATATAAGTAGCCTGCATCTGTCCTAGTAGCAGAACATAAAGAAAAACCCTTTGTTATGGGAATAGATTTTTTTCAGTATTTTTTCAGTTTTAAAGTAACCCCTAAACAGCCCAAATCCTGAATATGAATAGAATCTGACATAAAAAGTGGTTCCTGTAGTGAGGAGGTTAAAGTTCACTTTCAACTCTCGTTCAATTATCGGTCAGTTTTTACCAAACGGAAAAATCTGACATATAAAGGGTGGAAGGGACATCGACGCACAAACGGTTACTACGTATTCAGTAGGTACATCATTCTGAGCCCCTTACATAGAAATTTTTCATCGGTTATTAGAACAAAAATCTACAGTTTCCTACAATAGTGCAATACCTACACGGTCAAAATGTATGGAACAGCAGATTTTTTTTTCAATAACCGATGAAGATTTTCTATAGGGGGGGTCTCAGAATGATGTACAGAATACGTGGTAACCGTTTGTGCGTCGATGTCCCTTCCACCCTATATTATGACGTTGTACGTCTGACATTGGGCCCACTTCAACGGTACCTGAGTGAATGGCATCTGAGGTATTCCACATACGGCACCTATCGATATTTTTCGCAGGTGGAACAATTTATTATTTAAAATATGATTTAATTTATAAAGGTCATCGCAAAACTTACATGTGGTCAGAAATCTCTGGGCACGATACTGCACAGAGCTAGAGCTAGGTGGTGCTTAGCTTAACCATACTATATTTTTATTATCATAAATTATTCCACTAATGGCACCTGCGAAAAATATCGATAGATGCCGTATTGCCTAGGCCGCACACATCGCGATAACCCGAAGATTCGCGTAATTGCGATGTATGTAGCCAAGTATTCGCGTATACTTCGGAGCTTCGTGCGTGGTCGCAAGAACTTCGCTCCGCTGTCGGTAAACTCTCGCAGATCAAAGCGTTTTATCGCGATGAACTTCGCTTGCGCGGCCACACTTCAGTCGGCCCCCACCCTTGCGTGCGTAGTGGACGTGTTAAGGCGGTGAGAGCCGTAAAAACGTCGTTTTGTTTAGTGTTTTATTCGTAGATAACACGGATTTAAATTTTGAAAAAAATATATTACTTAGTTCAGACTTCCATCTACAAATTTCGGCCGTCCGATACACGATTACTTGCACTTTACTGCATCCAATTAAATCGCAAAGACAAGTCTAAATTATGATCTATATCTTATTTCATTTGATTTATATTAGGCTTTGAACAATAAAACTTATGCCATAATAAAGGTCGTAAAAAATGTAATTTATAACGGCTATCATAATTTGAAATATCAAAATATTTATATCACTAATTCCAATGTCAAGTGTTTTGCGCTCGCTCCGTGTCGTTTAGTCCCGAGCGGAACGTGATGGAGGTCGGACGTGTGCCAATTTTTCGAACCCGCCACCCCCGCTAACTTCTGTCACCGGCTGCGACCGGCACAAATTAACATGTGTTGAAAACAGTTGAATTTGAACGCTATGCCTATGTAAATAAAGACGTCACGCGCGCAAAAGCTTTATTGGTATTTATTTTTATCACGGCCTATGTTTACCAATCGCATCAAGTGTGTAAAACAGTTGAATTTGAACCCTACACTGGAGCTTATAAAGCCGCCTGACGCGCAAATTTTTGGTTCACTATTTTCAAATCTCAAATAGGTAGGTGCCACAGAATAAAGTTAGTACGGGTGGTTTTATAATGAATATCGGATAGGAAATGAGATTTCTTCATAACATCACGCCTGAATTCTTTCAAAGGGTTGGGCAGGGATGTTCAGAAAATAAGTAGGCCCTCAAATGTATTTTTCTGTATACCTACATAAATAAGATTTTTTTTTTAAATTAAGTTTTTTTTCTAATTAGGTATCTTCTTATTTTTTTTTGTATTTCAAGGTCAAAATGAAAATCCAAGATGGCGGCTGCAAAAATTTCCAATTTTTCGTCATGGGTGTCGTTTTCGTGATATTTTAGGTCGCTGAAAACGATAGTGGGGTCAAAATGAAAATCCAAGATGGCGGCTGCGAAAATTTCCAAATTTTTCGTCATGGGTGTTATTTTCGTGACATTTTAGGTCGCTGAAAACGATAGTGGGGTCAAAATGAAAATCCAAGATGGCGGCTGCGAAAATTTTCAAATTTTTCGACATGGGTGTCATATTCGTGATATTTGAGGTCGCTGAAAACGATAGTGGGGTCAAAATGAAAATCCAAGATGGCGGCTGCGAAAATTTCCTAACTTTTCGTCATGGGTGTCATTTTCGTGATATTTTAGGTCGCTGAAAACGATAGTGGGGTCAAACTGAAAATCCAAGATGGCGGCTGCGAAAATTTCCTAATTTTTCGTCATGGGTGTCGTTTTCGTGATATTTTAGGTCGCTGAAAACGATAGTGGGGTCAAAATGAAAATCCAAGATGGCGGCTGCGAAAATTTCCTAATTTTCGGTCATGGATGTCATTTTCGTGATATTTGAGGTCGCTGAAAACGATAGTGGGGTCAAAATGAAAATCCAAGATGGCGGCTGCGAAAATTTCCAAATTTTTCGTCATGGGTGTCATTTTCGTGATATTTTAGGTCGCTGAAAACGATAGTGGGGTCAAAATGAAAATCCAAGATGGCGGCTGCGAAAATTTCCTAATTTTCGGTCATGGATGTCATTTTCGTGATATTTTAGGTCGCTGAAAACGATAGTGAGGTCAAAATGAAAATCCAAGATGGCGGCTGCAAATATCCTAATTTTTCGTCATGGGTGTCATTTTCGTGATATTTTAGGTCGCTGAAAACGAAAGCGGGGTCAAAATGAAAATCCAAGATGGCGGCTGTGAAAATTTCCAAATTTTTCGTCATGGGTGTCATTTTCGTGATATTTAAGGTCGCTGAAAACGATAGCGGGGTCAAAATGAAAATCCAAGATGGCGGCTGCGAAAATTTCCTAACTTTTCGTCATGGGTGTCATTTTCGTGTTATTTTAGGTCGCTGAAAACGATAGTGGGGTCAAAATGAAAATCCAAGATGGCGGCTGCGAAAATTTCCTAATTTTTCGTCATGGGTGTCGTTTTCGTGATATTTTAGGTCGCTGAAAACGATAGTGGGGTCAAAATGAAAATCCAAGATGGCGGCTGCGAAAATTTCCTAATTTTTCGTCATGGGTGTCATTTTCGTGATATTTTAGGTCGCTGAAAACGATAGTGGGGTCAAAATGAAAATCCAATATGGCGGCTGCAAAAATTTCCTAATTTTTCGTCATGGGTGTCGTTTTCGTGATAGTTTAGGTCGCTGAAAACGATAGTGGGGTCAAAATGAAAATCCAAGATGGCGGCTGCGAAAATTTCCTAATTTTCGGTCATGGATGTCATTTTCGTGATATTTTAGGTCGCTGAAAACGATAGTGAGGTCAAAATGAAAATCCAAGATGGCGGCTGCGAATATCCTAATTTTTCGTCATGGGAGTCATTTTCGTGATATTTTAGGTCGCTGAAGACGATAGTGGGGTCAAAATGAAAATCCAAGATGGCGGCTGCGAAAATTATCAAATTTTTCGACACAGGTGTTATTTTCGTGATATTTGAGGTCGCTGAAACCGATAGTGGGGTCAAAATGAAAATCCAAGATGGCGGCTGCGAAAATTTCCTAATTTTTCGTCATGGGTGTCATTTTCGTGATATTTTAGGTCGCTGAAAACGATAGCGGGGTCAAAATGAAAATCCAAGATGGCGGCTGTGAAAATTTCCAAATTTTTCGTCATGGATGTCATTTTCGTGATATTTTAGGTCGCAGAAAACGATTGTGGGGTCAAAATGAAAATCCAAGATGGCGGCTGCGAAAATTTCCTAATTTTTCGTCATGGGTGTCATTTTCGTGATATTTTAGGTCGCTGAAAACGATAGTGGGGTCAAAATGAAAATCCAAGATGGCGGCTGCGAAAATTCCCTAACTGTTCGTCATGGGTGTCATTTTCGTGATGTTTTAGGTCGCTGAAAACGATAGCGGGGTCAAAATGAAAATCCAAGATAGCGGCTACGAAAATTTCCTAACTTTTCATCATGGGTGTCATTTTCGTGATATTTTAGATCGCTGAAAACGATAGTCATTCATTTTGACCCCTGTATCGTTTGCAGCGACCTCAAATATCACGAAAATGACACCCATGTCGAAAAATTTGAAAATTTTCGCAGCCGCCATCTTGGATTTTCATTTTGACCCCACTATCGTTTTCAGCGACCTCAAATATCACGAAAATGACACCCATGACGAAAAATTACGAAATTTTCGCAGCCGCCATCTTGGATTTTCATTTTGACCCCACTATCGCTTTCAGTGACCTAAAATATCACGAAAATGACACCCATGACGAAAAATTAGGAAATTTTCGCAGCCGCCATCTTGGATTCTCATTTTGACCCCACTATCGTTTTCAGCGACCTCAAATATCACGAAAATGATACCCATGACCGAAAATTAGGAAATTTTCGCAGCCGCCATCTTGGATTTTCATATTGGCCCCACTATCGTTTTCAGCGACCTCAAATATCACGAAAATGACACCCATGTTGAAAAATTTAAAAATTTTCGCAGCCGGCATCTTGGATTTTCATTTTGATCCCACTATCGTTTTCAGCGACCTCAAATATCACGAAAATGACACCCATGACGAAAAATTAGAAAATTTTCGCAGCCGCCATCTTGGATTTTCATTTTGACCCCATTATCGTTTTCAGCGACCTCAAATATCACGAAATTGACGCCCATGTCGAAAAATTCGAAAATTTTTGCAGCCGCCATCTTGGATTTTCATTTTGACCGTAATCACATCCTCTCAAGAAAAAAAAACTAGAGCGTAAGAAGTTATGCCCCTCCGTTTTTTTTTTTGTGTTGACATAACGAATAAAATAAAAAAAGAACTTTCCAAATCGGCTTCTAAATGACGGAGTACTGCAGTAACAAACATAAAAAAAAAAAAATACAACTGAATTGATATTCTCCTCCGTTTTTGAAGTCGTTTAAAAATAACACATCATTGTTACGTTTAAAAATTAGCTGGACATCACTCACAATGCAGTCATTGGTGTCGTGGGGAATACTAGTTTCTGTCATTCCCGACGACACCACCAGCGGTGTCGTGGGGAATGAACGGTCATTTCGTGGTATTTAAGTTCGCTGAAAACGATAAAGGTCTCAAGCTAATTTCGACCTTATTGACATTTTACAAACCCTTTGTTTTTTTGGTCCAGAATACTCGTTAAATGATCTGGAAGCTGAATTTAACAAAAAAACATGAATGTCAATAAGGTCTAAATTCGCTTGACACCTCAGAAAGTGTCTAGATTATTATGCACATCATTTTTAGGGTGTCAAGCTAATTTCGACCTTATTGATATTTTACAAACCCTTTGTTTTTTTGGCCCAAGATACTTGGTAAATGATCTGGAAGCTGAATTTAACAAAAAAACATGAATGTCAATAAGGTCTAAATTCGCTTGACACCTCAGAAAGTGTCTAGATTATTATGCACATCATTTCTAGGGTGTCAAGCTAATTTCGACCTTATAGACATTTTACAAACCATTTGTTTTTTTGGTCCAAGATACTTGGTAAATGGTCTGGAAGCTAAATTTAACAAAAAAACATGAATGTCAATAAGGTCTAAATTGTTATGTAACACATCATTGTTATGTAGCTGGACATCACTAACAGCACAATACAGTCGGTGGTGTCGCATGGCGTGGGGAATAGTAGTTTCTGTCATTCCCCACGACAGCTACACCACTGAAAACGATACCACTGGTGTGGTATCGTGGGGAATGACAGAAACTACTATTCCCCACGCCATGCGACACCTTCGTAAAGTAAAATGGTGCGCGGCGCGTAGTTTTGAATCGTACGGGTAAAGGTCTTCGTGTCAGTCAGATTTTAAATCCACCTTATTCACGAAAATAAATATGTATAAGTAGTTATTTTTATTTATTTTAACTGTTCAAGTTTACAATGCATACCTAATCTGTAGTGTCCGACCGAAGGTGCAATTCTGGCCGAAGCCGAAGCCGAAGCCGATTAATCGGTATTCACCAAAACCTTCGGCCGAAGCCGAAGCCGAAGCCGAAGGTGTCATTGACCTTGAGAAATACGATAGTTACTTTGATCTCAGAATATACTAGATACATATTGTGAGAGCTTTAGAGATTTAGCCCAATAACGAGCCGAGTGACCAACATATAGGGTGACTGGTAATTAGTGACCGATACCTAAACACATGATTGTGCTCATGATAACAAACAACTTTTACTATGGGACCAAACCTGAAATCGCGAAAAAAAAATCAGCTGTTCCCTACACAACTGGTCAAAATGTGTCGTGGAGCAGCAAATTTATTTTTAAATACATGATTGTACTCATGATAACAAACAACTTTCCCAAAGAAACAATTTTTTTTAAATTTAGACATTACCCCAAACATTCCAATAAGATATTGACTAACAAGAATATGCGCGCCGTCAGCTGTTAGTCGCTTGACGCCTTTATTCTGTCTTGTCGTGTTACATGAAAGTAACGGCAGAGCACCCACACACTTCCATCCGGGTAAGATAGTGTAACTACATATTCAGGTTGTTGCTAAGAGAACAAAAAATTAAACTTACCAAAATGCTGTGTTTAACAGTACTCCACTTTCAAGATGCACTGTATCAAGGCTCTTACAGACAGAGGCGATATCGCGTCGCAACGCGATATGTCTGTAAGAGCCTTAACTGGCACTACACACCTGTACACAAACGTGCTTAATTCTAGTACCGATTAGTAGTAGCAGTTTTAACGAATAATAATAATTAACGAAATGACAAAATCACTGTCTACGGTATCACACTATTAAAACTCTCGCGATTTATCGTGCCGTACGCAGTGTATGTAATTTTTCACTTCAAATCAAATCAAATCACTTTCGATAAATGTTAGTTCTATGGTCTGTCCTTGTCGGCAGCTTCAATATCACTAAAAGTAATTACAAACGATTCGTCAGAGTTCCCACAAAACGACGACGTATTACTTCTGGGAAAATCACTATTTAAATAACAACCTTTAGAAATTAGCAGATGTTTTACGAGTCTCGTACCTATTGCACTTGCTTATCGCCGAGCTTCGCAGTAAAATCTATTGTCTAAAATTTGTAAATGGTTTGCTCGATTGTATAAGCGAAGATTGTTGTCTACATCCATTATACAAAATGTGCATTTCTTTAGGAATACATTATTTAGTTCGCAGTAAAGATGTGTTTTCAAAATAGTTTTAAATAAACAATAGAGCGAGTGTAAAAGGAGTAGCTCTTTGAGGCCGCCGCCTCACGTGTTTACTCCGTTTGCAAATCCGCACCGCACCACTAATTACCTTAGTAATTCTCGTGCTGCCAACAGGGATAGACCATAGATGAGTGAAAAGTGACATACATTGCGTACGTAAATGGCTCCTCCGCGGACGAAGCGCGTCAGAGTGGTTATTATTATTCGTTAAACCTGCTAATACTAACGGGACTAGAATTAAGCACGTGTGTGTACAGGTATGTAGTGCCAGTGATAGTGTCTAGATATTTCGTAGTGATGCGGCCATATGTTGCATTGCATTGCATCTTAAAAGTGGAGTACTGTTAAACACAGCGTTTTTGTAAGTTTAACTTTTTGTAATCTTAGCAACAACCTGAGTACACACCCACACACACACTACCTTACATGGATGTGAAGTGTCTCTGCCTTATACCGTAACCGGTACCTTCCTGTAACACGAGACAGAATAACGGGATCAAGCGACTAACAGCTGATAACGCGCGTCTCGCGTATTCTCGTTAGGTACTCAATATCTTACTGGAATGATTGTCATGCGCTTAGTAAATTTAAAAAATCATTTCTTTGGAAAAGTTGTTTGTTATCATGAGTACAATCATGTGTTTAAAAATAAATCAGCTGCTACACGACACATTTTGACAATTTATGTAGGGAACAGCTGATTTTTTTTTTCGCGATTTCAGGTTTGGTCCCATAATAAAAGTTGTTTGTTATCATGAGTACAATCATGTGTTTAAGTATCGGTCACTAATTACCAGTCACCCTGTATACAAGTAGGTAATAAAATATTGTCTAAAATAAAAGTTTCAAATATACAATGTTAATTAAATATTTATTTACTTAAAGTAATTTTAACAAAAATAAACCTTCGGCTTCGGCTAAACCTTCGGCAAATTTTTGGCCGAAGCCGAAGATTTGGCCGAAGGTGCTTTTTTGGCCGAAGGTGGCCGAAGCCGAAGCCGAAGCCGAAGCTTCGGTCGGACACTACTAATCTGTCTAAAACTTTAAAAAATACTTACTAGAAAAATAAAACAAAATAAACTTGTATACTAATCAGTTCAAGTTTATCTACTGCATTGCTCTATTCTGTGACGCAACATAGTACCTACTCGAGTTCATGAACTCATGAGCGGTGCGCTTGGCGCGCGTTTCCCGCGCATCGTAATTTATTACGTATCGCTACTCCTTGCGGGGGCTGCGGTAAGCATTTAATACCTACGGCGCTTGCTTTCACCCCGCCTTAAGTTAAACTACAGTGCATAATATAGCTGAAGCAGTCTTGATTTGTGAATAGTTATCATCCACTTCCTCCTTTTTCTTGCTTTTAATTTGTTTTTTACATGACATAAATGTAAAAAATAATTATTTGCTGCCATAAAATACAGAGCAACCGCGGCGTCCATTTTGTTTTTTGCGTTTGTACATCGCTCGTACATCACGATAAACTTGACAACACGCACTATGTGGCCGCGCAGCTTCGCTGTAGACCGAAGACGAAGTTTATCGCCCGAATGTCATCGCGATGTGTGCGGCCTAGGCATATGTGGAATACCTCAGATGCCATTCACTCAGACAGACGCCCTTTAAGCGGGTGCCCAATGTGGCATACGTCAAAAATCTTCGCAAATGCTCGAGCAATTTTTGAATTTCCCTAAGAAGACCCTAAGAATTTCACTTCAAAAAATCCAATAGCACTGGACTAACAATAGGTAATTATTATGTTTGTAAAGCTTCGTTTACTCAAGAAGAGTAAACACATTATAATAAATCGCCTGGCGATATTCTTACTACATATGGACATCTGGACGCAGGACGTCGGCGTCGCGTCGTCGGTCAATAATCACTCCTACAGTGTAAAGAACTCGAGGGCTTCTATAAAAGTGAATACAATTACCTACGCACATTGTTCATCGACAAAAATCAAATTGCAACGCAGTATTGTGGCGCTTGTGAAGAAGACACATGAAAGAATAATTGTTATTAATAATGTCATTGGTACCTGTAAACGTTCTGTCTGAAGCCGTTGTAGGAAGAGAACATAATAATAGCACCGGTACACACGGAGAGAGAGAAGAAGACTTGTGTTACGGCGGCGTACCACACCTGGAATGAAAGATATGTTTTATTTGTAATGTTTTCAATCAGGTAACTATTGTTTACGCTAGGGATGTCATACTATAATATTACGCCGGTTAAAACAATTCTACTTACATCAAGTTCTATAAGTCTGTCCCACTGTGGCGTCAAAAAGAAAAGAATACCATCGCCGGCTCCGGGAAGGATCAAGGTTCTGAAATTGTTCAATTGAATTGATAAAATTAATTTTTATTAAGTAGATGATGAGTCTGACAAATCTTAAATACAATAAATAATCTAATACTACTACATGTGGGCAAAGTTTGTGATGTAAATCAAATTCTCACGCTTAACAAACGACGTTTGACAACACAAAAAATGAACAAAATTTCATAAACATAATATTTTCTAACTAAACTTGTAAAAATAGCTCGCGTAGTTCTTTTTTCGTGCGCCGCCGTCGAGGCATTGACTCGAAGCCGCCAAGCATCCTAATAGGTGTATTAAATATATATATAAAATCTTAATATTTTTGTGAACTTGTCATGGATAGAATATAGAATAAATACCTAATGAAACGGTTATTTACACTAGGTACTAAATTAAATAATACCTAGATAACCAGACCTAGACCGGACCTAGGTAAACAGATAAAATCAAGTAATTTTTGACAAAATAAATTATTTGTTTATTTATCATATTTTATCGTAGTAGGTATTTAATTTATTTGTAACACAGTTTAAATACCTAAAAAGGCATGAAAGTCCAGTAATACCTAGTTATTTGTGCGGGAATACAAAGAACAAAATAGCACACGTGTTAAAACACTGCGTAGTGAACCTAAAAGCGGTGCAATTAGAGCAACTTTACGAGCAAGTCTGTTGAAAGAATATTTTAATAATTTACGAGAGTGTTTGGAAAAAAATACTTACGTAATGAGCAAAATAATCATCACAACGTATGGGAAGAGAGCCAAGAAGTATGCGGCTTTGCCGGAACTTTTGACACCCTGGGCGACGATAATGAAGATCACCAACCACGCAAGAAAGAGACACAACGCCAAGTACCAGATAGGTAGACCTGTAATACGAAATGTATCGTCAATTATGTATAACAAAATAAGTGGTAAGACGAAATCGAATGACCCAAATTATGTTAAAGGCACCTGTAATCCAAAAGAGATCGTTGCATGCATCGGATCTACGCTTGCCTAAGATCGGGAGATAACTAATCAAAATTCTTGTTCAATATTACTAATAGCAATTGCCTATTCCGTTCGACAAAACTTCACAAAACAGTCTACTAGGTTTTAATTTTAGGGATTAATCGATTAGCAAATGGAACCGGTGTCCTCATAGAAAGCGACGCTGTGAGACTACCAGCAAGGTTTTTCTGCCAAATCAGAAACCATCAAAATTATTTATTTACAAACTTACCAAGTCCTCCTTCAATACCTTCTTTCTGCTGGAGCACTGTCTTGCTGGAAAATGGAAAAATACTTAATGTTATATGTGTTTTTTCTAGTCTTCTATAGCCCTCCCTGTCGCCCCGAGCAGGTGGGAGAGGGAAGTATTCTTAAGGGCGGTTTACTTTGTTCTGTGACCACTTCGAAGGTTTCATTCAACCATTTCAGCGATACGGTCTACTGTCCAATGTCCATGTGACTATCTTAGATTTGATTACTTAAATATCATATCTGATCTTGGTAGCAAATGATTCGATTAAGTATGAGATATAAGATATAGATTGGTATATAAAACTACTTGATAACTATGTCAGACTGTATCCCGTCTAGACCTTTTTATTCCGAATTAAGGTCAAATCACAGTATAAGCACCGGATCAACATCACCTCACCTCATCGGCCTGTCGTCAACCAGGCATCAACCCAACGTAAGCGTGTAACCGATTCGGCTCTGTACTCGGAGGCGGCTCCGCAGCGACACCACGCTTGTGGCTGATCGCCGCCTCGCTTCCAGCTGGTTCAAGTACCCTTCGTAAGTGAGATGACACTTCACCTTAAGCTGGGTCGTCGACTCATCGTAAGCGGGGTGACGCCCCAACGTATGCTCGTTTACCAGTTGATCCAAATCGGAGGCGATGCCTTTGCGATGCTTATAATAAGTATGCGTTGCAGTATGGAGTTTCATAGAAAGAATCCTGAACAGTTTGAGTTGAGGCAGTGGTCATACGTGTGCGTTGACCTTTAACCATCCAGTATGGGGTTTCGTAGAAAGAAGAGAACGCTAAACGGCTCGAGTTAAGGCGATGCCGATTCGGTGCCGGGCTGTTATGTGTACATGACCTAAAGGCCATCTTACACATAGGTATAAGCGCCTTATATTAAAAGTGTTATCGATTCCACTCTCGATTCTGATCAATCTTGAATAATTTCAGCTGAATAATGGAGATAAGTAGCTAAATATTGAGAATAGTTTATAATAATTACATGAAATATAACTCCGCGCTACTACTGGGTGTTCCTATCGGAATTGTTTCCGGTTGGTTCGGATCCGAAGGGACGCAGTTTTCCCACTCATCCAGACAAACCCCCCACGGCAGCGTGGACTGGAAGCTCATGGCCAGGTAGTACATGCAGAGCGCGACAATCGACACGTAGTACGACAGGATGTAGCCACATCCCAGGGCTGTGGCGTAGCCGGCGCCTGAAATCAACAAACATAAGATTTTTGAAAATTTATCTTAGAGGAGATTGAATATATGAGGTGCTTTGAAGATCCAGCAAAATGCCGATACCAAACAGATCATAAACCAAACCTACCTATTTTATTTGAAAGGTTATTGATAAAATAGCGCAGGCAAATGAGGCGAGTTGTTTTTGGGTTACCAACACTGGGTCACTCTACCTACTCCTCTGTTACTTAAATCCAAACCAGTGTGCTTAGTAGGTACTAATAACAAAGATAACAAGCTCACCTTTCATAGCTGGAGACAGCGACCAGACAGACACTGAGTTCCTGGAACTAAATTGTCCCAAGGCACATTCGAGGTAGTACATGGGTTTTCCGATGAGTAACAGTACAATGATGTAAGGGATGAGGAATGCGCCGCCTCCGTTCTCGTAGGCGACGAAGGGGAAGCGCCACACGTTGCCCAGACCAACCGACGTGGCGATGCATGACATCAGGAACTCGAGTTGATTGTCCCATACTGCACGCTGGGGCTCGCTTTTTTCCGGGTCTGCCTGAAAATTTGCATATTTTCTATTATGACTTCGTATTTGTTATAATCTGGTCAACAAGCTAACAAAGTACTACTAAGTAATCGTTTATTGTTATCATGTTTTTAACTTAAACACATTTGTTATGACAGTACACTGTACCTACAATGTTTATTATGATCGCGTGTTTGCATACGTTGGAAAACAAGGCAAGGCGCTTCACCCCATTATTGGTCATCCTAAAGAATGCAGTTAAAAGATTATAAGTAGGTACCTACTATCTTATCTCTTATCTGCAAAATCTAAATAACAGGAAGGTTGCAAACAGTAATAAACCAATCCTAATCGTCTATTTGATTGCATACGGATTATATGTGAAGTTTACATAGTACGTATTAACAATAAGCATATTATAAAGTTCCTAAGTACTTCATTAATTTATTAAATCAAATATTTTATGCGTGAAAATTTTACTCTTAAACCGCAAAAAAATCATCAGTTTAATTAGGTAGAATTAATTTTTGTATGAAACAGCAGATTACTTTGTCGATATTCCCATTGAAAACAAAAGTCGTTAATATTTGACACTATTTTTGTTAGACTGTGATGACATTTTTTGTTACCAATTAATTAATTAATTATCTACTAAAACAGTTTTAAAATACACCCATAGACTAAAATGTGATACTTACTTTTTTCTCACTTACTCCGTTAACTCCATTAAAAGGAACCTTCTCGGTCAGCGGCTGGAAAGGTGCTTGCTTAGAGTTTGATGAGCCCAGGTCACTTGAATCCAGCTTCGCAGGGCTTTCTGATGTTGGAGGACTCGAGGGGTCCTCCGATATGTCGAAGGCATTATTGTCTTGACCACTCTGAAAACACATAATCGGAACAAGTTAACCAAACATTCCGAAGGTGATATATCTATCTCTGTTTACAACGATTGAATTTAATAAGGTGCTCATTAAAATTGTTTCGGCTATTTCATTATAGTGAGTGACTGAAATATGGCTTAGATTAAACTGGATTAATTTAAACCTGTAGTACCTACAGATAAGAAGACTGATAGCACCGGTGTGTTCTTGGATTTTGTTCTGGTGTTCTTGGATATATTTGGTGACAAGAAATGAGAGGCTTTGCCAAAAAACCTGCTTGCGGCATTGACTGTACCTATGTTTTTTTTTAAACAAAAGCTCAATCAAAGTCTAATGGAGAAATGAGATGCAATGCGTTAAATGTACCTAACCGCCAGCAGCAAAAGCAGTTCATCAAAAAAAACTGAGCAATGGAGAAAATTAAGCAATGGAGCACAGCACGTGCGATGGATCTCTACTGCGTTACAAGGATGATGGTGAAAGAACCGTTAGTGGTTAACAACCTGGATGGTAAAGATCTGGACGTGCAATGCAAACGCGGTCAGAAATTGACCAAACTATACAAAAACGGAGTAGTTCGAAAGAAGAATGCGATATCTTAACACTAACACTGCCATCGTTTTTTCGTTTCTACGAATATAGCGGAACTAGTCTAGGAACTACCTTGGAATTATATTTGAAGTTTAAGTTATATTTATAACAGTGTGGAGAGAGGTGCCTACCTACTTGGTAAATAACCTTCATTATCTTTTGTTCCATCAGAATGACTGTTTATACTATACAAAACAAAGGAAAGACGCGTTATTCTTTTATTAATGTGCCTGTAGGCTTAAGCCCTATTTATACGGTGCAAGTTTCTGCAACGTTCAAGAGCAATAATCGCATGCCATAAAGCATGTTCATTATTGCCATTCAAGAATTGCATTAGGTATACGCGTGCGGTTTCCATAAAATGGCATACCATAATTGAATGCAAGTTTTGCCATTCAATAATTGCATGGATTTCTCTTTGTACACCAGGCTATTATTGCATGCAAGTTTTGCCTTGTGATTACGTGATTAGTCACGTAATCACAGAGTTGCACGTCCTTGTACAATTGATTCAAGTATTATCCGTATTTGCACTGCCAAATATTTCATTCAATTTTATTAAACGACTTCTCAAGATTTTTTTTGTGAAAACTTGGTGCGAAGAGTGATTTATGGTAGGGAGAAATCTTACGGGTTAGCATTAATGCGTCACTGCGACACCCATGTTTAAGTTTTCACTGCCGTCGGCAGTCCCCATGACTGCCAATTTTTTTTTTAACTTTGTTTTGTTCGCTCATGTTTGAATGATAGAAAAATTTAATGCCAGAATTGAATGTGATTTTATTGTACGTGCTGCTTACACCTAAACCAGTTTTGAACGGCAACTAACTTGCCCGTATCGTAGGTAGCTACACCAATTGTACGTGTTGTTTAGACGGTTCCAGTCAATTGTTACTTAAATTTTATGGTATACCACAGGCAATAACATTGCACCGTTTAAATGGAACTTTATATTTTGATGACATGAAGACGGGCGGTAAATTAGAACTTATTAAAAGTATAGTTTCTTTTAAAACGGTCTGTGCAATGATTAGATGATGATGCAAGTTTATGGTAGATACATAGGTAGATACACAAAATCTTTTTAATGAGCATTTGATTTGTTACTTTTCATAATCTTTCACGTTTTTGTATTATCACATTTATCACGTGTGTATTGAGTGTGGTATTGATAGGGAGTTTTATATCACTCGCTGCTGCTGGCATTAGCAACAAGCACATTTTGCATGAGAATAAAGATATACCTACTACTATGATTACGTAGGATTGGTTTGCAAAATTAATTCCCTCTAATCGTTTCGAATGAAGAAATCTTTCAGTACTTAGGTACTTATAAGTAGGTACTGACACTGATTATTATTTAGATTCAGTCTTCTCATAAGAAGACAATGATTTTAACCTAGATAACAATACCAAGTAGATACCTACGTAATTAACCACGACCATAATGGTTTCAATTCATTGCAGCATTTCAAGAACAACTTTTAATAACATAAATAATTTTCATGTTTTTATATGTACCTAATAATATATGTTAACGAACAACCTTGCTTTTTTATGTAAGTATGCAGTAGTTGGCCTGCATTGTGAATGTACACAACAATTTATTAGAATATACTCGTAATAATTGCTCTCGCATTAATTTCCGCCGAACCATAAATTAACCTTTTTTAATTTGCAAATCTTGAAGATACGAAACTTTAAACCTTGATGCAAAACAAATTGTAGATGAGGACTAATGATTTTGATAGCATAAAATAATTTATACTTTATTTAATAATATATTCTTGAGACTTGAGATGTCCTTCAAGTTCAAGCAGTACGATTATGGAATGCCTTGCCCGTGTCGATAAGGCGTGCTCAATATTTGCCCACTTTTAAAATTCTGGTAAAAAACACTTCCTCTCTTTAAAAATCATCATTGCATCCAGTTCCTTGTTCTTGTTTCATGTTTATTATTGTATAAGTATATAGATATTTGTTTATATACAGGGTGGAAACTTTCAGCGGGGCAGTAAGGGGAAGTAACTTATCCGTTGCAGCTACGCAAAAATGGTCTTAGGAGACTATCCATAATTTTTTATGGAACTTTGATCCCCATTCACAGATTTTCAAAAAAAAAAAATACAGTTAGCAAGAAAATAGCCATTTTACACAAAAACATTTTTTGATGCCAATCGATCCTGTTTCTAATACTGATCAAAAACTTCTATAGGAGTCTTCTCCATCGTTGGAGTACTCAAAAAGTCACAAATTGCAAAAAACTTTTCCCTTACATTTTGTAAAGAATTTGTGTAGGTAACTGAAATACTTACAAAAAATGTTTTGAGAACACTGTTTCACACAGACACGAGAATACCAGACAAAGCGCAAGCGCAATGCTTTGAATGCTTTGAAACTGTTTGTGATTCACTCGCCATTTAATTGGTAAATAAAAGTCACGTGGCCTAGTGGTCATAAACACCATAATATCTCATTACTCATTTAGCAATTGCCGAAGCTTCCATATCTTTGCTAACGATAAGTAGAACTATCTAATCCTTCTACAGTATTTAAAAGATTAAGATATCAAGGAATATGCTAATAAAAATTAATAACTCTTGTATGGATTACTTAGATAATTAATATTAAAATAATTGCGAATAATGGGATCTATGTACTTAGTCTGGTTAGAATTATACAACTTTATTTAGTTTCTACTAAGTTGTATAATTCATTGTTGCTCTACTATTGAATCGTAGGTAATTTTATGTGAATAGTAGGTGCAAAATATCTTTTTAAAAAATTTGCAACTCAACAAACTTGGTCGTAAAGTGGCTCTAATTGCACCACTTTTAGGTTTACGTTGTAGTATATAATTTGACACGCGTGTTTTTACTTTGCATTACCGCACTTGTGCAGGAAAGTGGGCCACAGATAAGATAAATATTTACTAGTCAGAGATGTGCACTTTATAGGGTTCCGTACCCGAATTGTAATAAACGGAACCCTATTACTAAGTATCCGCTGTCCGTCCGTCCATTGGTCCGTCTGTCAAAGGGCTGAGTCTCATGAACCGTAATAGGTAGACATATGAAATTTTCACAGATTGTGTATTTCTATTATGGCTATAACAACAAATAATAAAAACAAAATAAAGTTAAAAATTAAAGTTGGTAAAGTCACCCGGGGCAAAAGCCTCGGATGACTTTACCAACTTTGATTTACAACCAGCCAACCAGTTACATTTGCCCCCTGTTTACTATTGTAAACAGGGGGCAAATGTAACTGGTTGATTAATCCTAGACAGAATGGAAACGCAACAATAACGAGTTATCTCAATCCGTTACATATTTGCCCCATGGCTACAATAGCCCCCGGTGACCTTAAAATAAACATTGCATTAAAAAAAAAAAAAATACCCTAGCATGTGGGGTGTCATTGTCTAAAACTCATCGAGTATACTTAAACACATGATTATACTCATGATAACAAACAACTTTTACTATGGGACTAAACCCGAAATCGCGAAAAAAAAATAAGCTGCCCCATACATTCATGTTCGCATATATACCTACTCGTCAAAATGTAGAGAGCAGCTGATTTTTTTTTTCGCGATTTCGGGTTTAGTCCCCCTTGCATGCTTACGAATCGATAGAATTTTATAATTCTTTTACATTTTATTTATTATATGTATTTAAATAAAATATAAAAGATTTATAAAATTCTACCGATTAGTATTCTAAAAAATCTCAACCATTTATGCAAGGGTGGGTCAGCTAAATGCTGTGGCTGACAGTACATTTTATTTATTTTTTGTTTTAAAACAAAAATAAATAAAATGTACTCGTTGATGCAGATAGTGGTATTCGAATTAGTGTAGGATAGATACCTAGGTAAGTACATACTACAACTAAAAAGTGAAAAATAAAAAAAAAATAAACCAGCGCGTGACGTTTATTTGGCGCCGCCTCAAAATTTGTTACCTTAATTAATAATTTAGGATCTCAATAAATTTTATTTTTCTCTCTTCAGATTTTTTTTCGTAATTTTTTTGTAAAAATGTTTTTTTGTTTTCGCAAGTGTGTTGAAAACCCTCCTTTGCTACGTGTGAGCATTTTAAAATTTCGGACATTATTAGTTAGTAGATAACTCTTAATTTATTTAAAATAAATTATCCGTCCGTATTTAGGTATGGGTTCGAAAGGGTAAAACCACAGAATAAATAATAGTACATACTAACAACGTAGTAAAATTTCGTTCAATCAAAAGAATGAAAACGTAATATTAATTTTTGTAATGCGCCATTTCACACGATTTGCATACCTACTTTATGTACTTTACTATGTAGATGGGTATCACGTATCAAAATTACCGATAGGTACGTCATGATAATGAAAGACATTTAGTGGTAAGTAATTTAAAATGATAATATGATTTTTATTGATGATGTGATTAAATGTTGTCAAGGATATATGAAGAAACCGTTTCTCGTCGTCGTCGTTTTCCGTTCTCGGTTTTTTCGGAGTTTTCATTTAGATATTTCTAAAGGAAAACAAATATAGGTAAGTATGTCGATTTGTGTCCCAATCACAGAACTTAAAACGTACCTACATATGTTTAACTTCATCAGCCGGGGCTTTTATCGACTTGGAACGTTGCGATTGGATTTTAGTCTAGCGGATCATAATCTACACGTATCTACCTAAGCTACATAATTATTCACACTTATTTATTATTTTCGAAGGCAGATTAGTCGACCATCCTCAATAAACGTTTTTTTTTTTCTTTTCACATTATCTTTCATGTCAACTGATCACTATACACGATAAATTACTATACCTAGGTACTAGTACCTAAGTACTAAGTAGGTAGTAATCAATTCACACAAAAATATTGCGCAGGCTACGAATACGAATGCAAGATAGACTATCTGATGGTGATGACGTTACTATCATTTTAATAATAATTTTTCCTATAGAGCTTTGAAGCATATGTTAAATATTTAGGTAGGTATCTATTTGTTTGATAGGAATTTATCAATGTTGTTATGTTATGTTGGAACCGGGAAAGCGAAAGTGCTGGCCGATAAGATGAATGCGTAATGCCACCGTAAGCGCATGCGTCGAAAAATATTCTAAACTGTACTTAGTAAGTAGATAACTAGAGTCTATCAAATGAGATTATAGTTAGTAAACAAATTGAACTAAACTTGAATCATAAAAAAAACAAAGCAGCAAAGAAATACAATTTCTACGGAATGGTTGACGTTGACTGACGAATAATAAGCAATTTACTTTAACTTGTGCATTATGTTTCATCCATCACTAAATATACAAAGTTGGCTTCTTCCTCTTGTATGGAGAACCATTTCTTGTAGGTCATTTAAGTACGTATAGATAGGTAGTAGTAGTCGTTGAGTTACTTTACTTACATGAAGTAGAGCTACTCCTAACTTTTCATGTGAACCTAGACCAAGATTTAAGTGCAACACTTCATTTTTATCTGCTCTGTAGTAAAAATAACCAGACAATTGAACAGGTTCAGTTTCATTCTTATAAAAACGTGAATAAATAAGTAATTATTCTTTTTGGTAAGTAATTGCTTGACTACCTATACTGATTGAGACTGCAACTATGGACGCGAGGTGTTAATTGTTGCACTCGACCATGGAATGACAAGCAAGTCATTACCAAGGCTGTGCCGACTAGGGTTGCCACCTGTACTATATTATATAGTATCGTACTATATTGCGGTCAATTGTACTATACATTATAGAAATATAATATAGTACGAAAAATACTATATTTTCATTGTTCACTCCACTGCTGCACTTTTTTGTATAAACATGGACTAAATTGGAACGTACCTGTAGTGACGCGTTGTGAATTTTAGAACGAAACGCACTCACGAAGCCTCGTTACGGCTACGCAACGAAACGTCATTTCTGTTTCTATTCTGTGGTGAGGTGAGGGAAGAAAGAAACAGAAGTTTAATTAAGCTCATTAAAAATGAATTGCTGATTTTTATTAATATGGAAGTAAATTGCTGTGATTCGTATAATTATTTTAAAAACAATAAACTGTTATTATCCAAAGCGCAGAGTAACAATAAATATACCTGGAAAAATAAATAATGTTATTCTGTGTTTGTGTGTTTCTTTTGTACAGACCTACTTAAACTGGTGTGCAATAAAGTGATATAGGATTGTAATTTGTATATAATGTTTAAACATGATGATTTGATGAATGAATGAATGTGTACTATTTTTTTTTCCGAAATTTCCCAAAAGTACTATATTTTGGCAAGGTTCTGAGAAAAATACTATATTTCTTCAAAAAAAAGGTGGCAACCCTAGTGCCGACCCTCATCCTCATGACATAAATGGCACTTATATATGTGTATGAATGAATTACTTATCGACTCACATTCGTGCTCGTACAACGCGATCAACTTTTAGTTACAGTGATGAGTATTACCTATACTAAGTACCTTCTTTTAGCTATAGGTAGTCATTAGTTGTTTCAAGTCGAGTACATAATAGACGCCTGGCGATTTTCACAACAATTCGCGAGAAGTAAGAATCTGTTTACTAATCAAATATGTGGTTGTTTGTTGAACGTTATTTACCAAAATTGTTCATCATTTTTATATACTCTTTCAGTTAGTAAAGATACACTGAAAGGGACAAGAGATTACTGAAAATTAAGAGGGAATTAACAAAAGGGATTTAGTATTTAACTACGTATTGTTAACATTGCATGTTCCCTTTTCATTGTCATATTGTTGTTTATGTTTGCAAACAAAGGCTTTATGCAAAAAAAAAAATGCAAATTATTAAACCGATTTAAGACGCATTGAAAATTAATTTAATGTTTCACGCACAGAAAAATTATTGTACCTACGTAACGAGCGGAATTATCGCATTATGAATTTATTATCCCAATGTATCTACAGCTAATATGATAGATAGTGGCCAAAATTTACGTATTTTGAGCATAAATTTAAATGCAGATTAATAAAATAAAATGTTCTTCACTCATCGGTAGATATCCGAAAAATCCCTTAGGTAATAAAATTTAAAAAATACCTGGTGGTTCCATCATTTGGGGTCAGCTGAATTCCAAGGGCTGTCGAACAACAAATAAATAATTTAAAAATCTTCTCACCATTTTCACACACTTTGTGATTTATGAAACAATCAGCTGATCAGCTGATCATTAATAAGAGAGGTCTGTGCAGGCAGACAGCTAGGCAACGCACACCTGCCGCTTGCGAGTGACACGTAGTGACGGCTCTTCGCCACTTTTTATACAAATACGTATCAAGCACCGGCCGGCCTCGATGACAGATCTTCTGTTATCTATAATTAAATAAAAATAGCCAACACTCCTGCAAATATCTTAAATACGGTAAATGAACTGCACCACTTAAACCGACGCAGCCTTGCATACTGATCGAAGTTTGAGAGTTAACCGTCCGCTTTGATGTTAGACTACCTTGAAATAATACGACCATATTAAACTACATAATTTAAAGGCTAACTTTCTACGTCAGTTAACCTATGAATATTTTATGCAATCATGTGCCCATTCATGAGGTCGCAAAAATCTAATTGGTTATTAATTGTGCGCAGATCCATCACTATACTTTTGTGATTTATTAATTCAGTATTAATTAGAATCAATCAATAGCACTAAACTGTCATCAGCTCTTACTATTTATTGGCGAACAGACCATTAAACTCTATAACATAATAACGAGATCGACTTAATTTTACCTTAAATTCATGCATCTATAAGTACTGACATTGACCTACTAAAAGATGCAATCGTCGAAATCGGTAACAATCCTGTGTTAAAATATTCGTAACACATGTTGGCCGTTTATTTTAGGGCTTGAGATGTGTACTTTTCCAACTGCTAACGATATTGAGGAAAAACGATGAGGAACATCTGCTAAATATTTTTCAACTTAAACTAAGTAAGACGTTGTCATGATGACAACATGTAATATACGCTGAATTTGTTAATCATATCCTTCAATGTTTATTTTAGGTACTTGTGAGTCCTGCAGCCGGTACAATGACTTTGCCTACAAGGCTAACTTAAAAAGGTCGAAGTAGACCTGTGTTTTATTCAAATCCCATATATCAACTTTTCCTTTGATCACTAACTTACTAGAGTAATTTGGTTGACTCGAAGTCGCTGTTTTACTCGTAAGTGAAACCATGCATGGAAATGGTCTCAATCTTTAAACACTGCCGATCCTGCCCATCTTGATTATCAAATCCCACAGGACTATAGGTAGTAAGGACGATTCGAAAGTGACGATGTTTTGAATTTTAAAACAGCAGATCGCTCCAAATTCTTTTCTGCAAGGTTCCCATTGAAGATGCCAGCAAATCGTGGAGAAGAACAATATAGTAAGACGTGGAGCCGCACAATTCATAGAAACGTGAATGATGTAAGTGAATTGAATAGGACCAGCACAGGTACGTAGGTACGCAAATCGTGCAAATATGTTTTCAGCTTTTCACACTCGGGTGAAATAGAAGTAGATTACTTATATCTAATCTATGAAAATATACTTTTAAATTGCCCCCAAAAGGTACCACCCCCGTAACCTGATTCTGTTTTCATACACTTACAGAAAACGCGAACTTCTAAAACTCACTGAAATATCGAATTCACTGACGGACAACGCACTCACCGCCTAAACTGCTAGGTCTAGCTAGAAGCATCAAAGTTTGCACACGAGTGAGCACTAAGTGAGCACTAAGAATTGATTTTTGAAAATTCATCCCTTAATTGGATTAAATAGGTAGGGTGTGAAAGTTTGTATCGAAATTCGTAATTTTTTTCATCGGCCACACGGCTTGTTAATACATATAACATCGGACTGCTGAAATCTAAGAAAAACGTAGGTACCCCCTGCATGACTGGCTTCTGACCTGCCCGTAATTAGGATCTAAATATAGTAGATAAACATGTATGCAATGTGAACTCTACATTTGCACTGCACTGTGCGAAGGTTCTTCCGCTGACATTTCCACTAAGAATTGATTTTTGAAAATTCATCCCTTAATTGGATTAAATAGGTAGGGTGTGAAAGTTTGTATCGAAATTCGTAATTTTTTTCATCGGCCACACGGCTTGTTAATACATATAACATCGGACTGCTGAAATCTAAGAAAAACGTAGGTACCCCCTGCATGACTGGCTTCTGACCTGCCCGTAATTAGGATCTAAATATAGTAGATAAACATGTATGCAATGTGAACTCTACATTTGCACTGCACTGTGCGAAGGTTCTTCCGCTGACATTTCCACTAAGAATTGATTTTTGAAAATTCATCCCTTAATTGGATTAAATAGGTAGGGTGTGAAAGTTTGTATCGAAATTCGTAATTTTTTTCATCGGCCACACGGCTTGTTAATACATATAACATCGGACTGCTCAAATCTAAGAAAAACGTAGGTACCCCCTGCATGACTGGCTTCTGACCTGCCCGTAATTAGGATCTAAATATAGTAGATAAACATGTATGCAATGTGAACTCTACATTTGCACTGCACTGTGCGAAGGTTCTTCCGCTGACATTTCCTTGCGCAGTAGGTAAATGATACAAAATACTACAATTGCACCGGTTGCGACTCCCGCGCACTTATTGGAGATCAAGTGATGATTTACGTAACCTCTATATGTGTGGTTTGCATGGTAACATCTATAAAAAATAATCGATGTCACCTCGGTTGCGCTATACGTACGCAGGTAGGTATCTATAAAAGGTACCTACAATTTCATTTGATAAATATTTATTTCCTAAGCAATTAATAGACAGATTGTTGTTCGTTAATGTTAGGCATAGATTTTGATAATAATCTGAGATAAAATTGTAATAGATATACCCGTGTCTACAAAGTTATAATTATCTTGATATAGATAGCGTAACGGTTAGTTAGAGCTTCACTTATTATGTTCACGCGTTCCTAAGAAAAATGGTCTTGACAGACTGACAGACAGACAGACAGACAGACGGACAAACCAGTGATCCTATAAGGGTTCCGTTTTTTTCTTTTGAGGTACGGAACCCTAAAAATAAATGGTAGAGGAATTTATATTATTTTTAACCGACTTCAAAAAAAGGAGGAGGTTCTCAATTCGGTTGTATTTTTTTTTGTATATTTGTTACCTCAGTACTTCATTTTATGAACCGATTCGGAAAATTCTGATTTGTGTGAGGTAGGCACCATTAAAAAGTGAAAAATACAAACTTTTTACAAAAAAAAAACAATCGACTACCAAAAAAAAACACTACAAAGTGAAAAATAACTTTAATTTCGGAAGTCGGTGGCAAAAAAAAACGAAAGTAGGTAAATAAAAAACCAGAGATATTTTTCACTTTGTAGTGTTTTTTGGGAGTCGGTTGTTTTTTTTTTGTAAAAAGTTTTTTAGTAACATACTTATTCGGTTTAGATATACACAGGTCTCGCTCTCCAGACCTGTGTCCCAGCAGTGGGCACATTATAGGCTGATTATGTTTATGTTATGCTATGTAAATAATATTGCAAAATAATTCGAGCCTCAAGGCCCAAGGCTACGCTAAATAAGTCCCAGTTCATCACCTACTTAAAATACCTGACTAATTATGTCTGACGCTGGGTTTGTTCTTTAATAAATAATAGATTGTTCTAAAGTGCATCTATTCATAACTAAGTACTTATTATAAATGTTAATAGCGGAAAGAATTCTAGGTGAATAGCATATAGACTAAGAGTTCACAGGATTTTTCATAACGATCATGGATTCGGTTAGATTTACTTCGATGGGTTGTAGAGTAGTCCCCTAATGTGAATGACGTCGGTCTGCCTGCTCTGAGTGGTTGCAACTTCGAGTTATAGCGCTTACAAGAGGCGTCATTGTTGCGAAAAAAAAACGATCAGAGAAATGGTCAGTTTTGGTACACATTCAAACTATGGCGTCTCCGCAGATGAAACAAGTTGGTCTGCCGGATCTCAGTGGTTGCATTTCAGAGATATGATGCGCGCAACATTGTTGCGAAAATAAAACGATAAGAGAAATGGTCAGTTTTAGTACCCATTCGAAGTATGGTGTCTCCACAGGTGAAACGAGTTGGTCTGCCGGCTCTCAGTGGTTGTATTCCAGAGCAATCGTTATGTATGCAAGACGCTTATTTGTGGAGAAAGCCTAAAAAATACATCGAAAAACGGGACAATATGTGAATTTTTCAAGTGCACGCCGGCCGGTGTCGTACCCCCACCCTACACCTGCGCTGAGCACCACCCGCTGCGCGACCGTCCCCCCTGTAAAGGAATAGGGAAAAAGATAGAGGTGTCAAGAGGTGTCAATAAGAGAAATGGTCAGTTTTAGTTCCTAATCAAAGTATGGTGTCTCCACATGTGAAACAAGTTGGTCTGCCGGCTCTTAGTGGTTGTATTTCAGAGCATTGTTATACGCAAGGCGCTTAGTTATAGAAAAATTCAACTTAACAGTAATCAATAAAATAAAGAATCAAATCGAACAAATCCAATTTACCTAGTACTACTTACCCTTACTACCATCCTGATATTTACTATTCCTCTACGTTTAAGCAGAGCTCAATTGATAATAAAAATATAAATTTTATACCTAATTTATATTTTTATTATCAATTGAGCTCTGCGTAAACGTAGAGGAATAGTAAATATCAGGATTGACAAAAATATGCAAAGATAATAATCAATATCTATAAAAATCAATGCCACTTTTCGTTGTAATTTTATAACTCAAGAACGGCTGGGCCGATTTAGCTGATTTTGGTTTTGAAATGTTTGACGTAGTCCAGGGAAGGTTTAAACGATGAGAAAAATTGGAAAAGTTGCCGGGAAAATTGGAAAATTCTGGAAAACTGAAAGTGGATTTTATATGGGAATATTGAAATTGGGACAGGACAACGTCTGTCGGGTCAGCTAGTAAATTATAAAATATGAAAATCACAAGATTTCAGATACCTACACCACTTTCAACGACCGATTTCAGCAAATAATGCCCTATTTAGTACATTATTGTTCAAAGTTGACCCAAAAATGATGTAATCGTGTAAAGACATCATCTCGTTGAATCAGGAAAAATATCGAAAAAACAATTATAACTCGAAAACTACAAAAAATCGTAGAACATACATGGGGGTTAAATCGATAGGTATGGTACTCTGCTATCAGCTCGTACTGTCTTGACACCTTAAAAGAAACACCCAATACTCAATCGTTTATTGCATTCCATATATAAAATAGATAGAAGGTGTAACATAGTAAAGCATCAATACATCAACCTGTATAAGTAGCTGTCAAAAGAGACCAACAATATTTTTTTCTTTTTTTACGTGTGTATAGGTATCGGACCAATAAAACTAACAAGCTGCGAATTGGATTAGCTCACTAAGAGTTTCTGTGCCAGGAAACTTTCGCAGTATGAAACATATTATCGAATAAAAAACAGACACTAAAAAAATTAAAAAACCCGACTGCGGTAAAAGACTTAAGCTTAAAAAAAAACTGAAAAGCTACAAAAAAATTAAATAAAAGTTGGAAGCAGGCGGGACCCATTTGTGCAATGGGTCCCGCCTGCTTCCAACTTTTATTTAATTTAAATTGGGCTTGTTTTTAGCTTTTCAGTTTTTTTTTAAAGTTAAGTCTTTTACCGCAGTCGGGTTTTTTAATTTTTTTAATTACTGTTTTTTTTTGCAGCTTTTTAGTTTACATATGTGAAAGATTTCGCGGACGTTTTTATTGTAGGTACGTGCTTTTTACGATTTGTCGCTTCGAGGTACTTTTAACCATATAAGTTGTGTATATTTTTGTTCACCTTAAAACCCTTTATTTTGATCCCCACTGGACAGATTTTGAAAAAAAAAAATTTTTGGGCCTAATTTGGCGTCAAAAATCCGCAATTTTGTTTTTTTTTTATGTTGATATACCCAGTGTCACTCTCACAGTAAATACGAATCTAACTAAACCTCACAAGCTAAAATCCATCCAGCCGGTCAGGCCGCCGAGCGTGCCAAACAATTATACATACATACATACATGCTCTCGAAAAACATAACCCTCATTCTGGCGCAGTCGGGTAAAAAGGATTAGTCAGTTCCTAAGTTCTACTTGACGGATGTAGAGGTTCCTCCATCAGATTTCGCTTTAAGTGTCAGCTGGCCTTCATAAGAGAGGCTGCTTACAGCTTTGGATGCAATAGGCTGAGTTGATTTATTGATCATCAGTCAATGGCAGTCCATTGTTGTACAGCCAGGAAAACTAATTGATAAGCAAATTGACACCGAACTGTCAAAGAATGACAGTTGTGATTTGACACGGACAACTTAGGGGAAGCGCCAGGGTTGCCCACGAAATTCAAAATTTCTTACATTTTTGGCTATCTGCAAGTCAGTATTAGCTTTTATGTTGAGTATGATTCGTGACCGTAACAAATACTTATATATTTACGGAATTATAATTTTTAGAACCCTTAATACTTTAAGTTAGTATAATCCTCAAATGTCAAGATTTCGTGAAATAGTCATTCAATAGGATTATTTGGTCTTAAACGGTTGTATTTATGACTTTAATGATTATAATTCTGTAGATACTTAGACACTTGTTACGGTCGCAAATCATATTTTGATCAACATACAACCTAATACGCTGACTTGCAAATTGCAAAAAAAAAACGTAATATTTGAATTTCGCGGACTACCAATTTGCATAACAATTAATTTCCCGAGTTTACATAGTACTGCGAACATATCGGCGCTGCACCAAACCTGACATACCGATTTGCGGTCTCACACAAGATCGGGATGTCAGCGAGAAAACATCAGCTGACGGCGCCGAAGTAGCGACACAACAGTACATTTACTATGGCGCCGCCGTCATCTGTTTTCTGGTTGAAGTGCCGTTCCAGGTGCGATGGACAATCAGTGAAACGGTCATCAGTTGCTTGCGTATTATGAGAGCTATGTCGACTAGGTAGGTAACTACTTTACTTTGATGTCATATAAACTTTACAATTTTCACTTTGATGAATTAGGTATATTAATTTCTGTAAATTGGTTCAAAAAAACACTTTTCACGTCAAAAATAACTTATGTTTTAAAACTAGATGAGTTCGGTGTTTCCTATCTGACTAGTCTGAGAAGAAAGAATCAAACTCACAGTCTCTTTAAAGTCCAGACAAACTCGGTTAGGCCATAATGAGTTCTGATATACCTAGTCTTTTGAGCAAAGAACCACACAGATTTGAGTGGACCTGTCCAGTCAGTGCAACATTTGTCAGTAGGTAATCGTGTAGGTCAACTCAGAACTTAAGGAGCTCAACGACTCGACGACCAATACCAAAGAAAGAAAATTTGGGTAGGCTGCATAAAGTACTTAAACTGCGAAAAAAAATTACCCACACCCTCCTCCTCACATTCATTTTGAATTTAATTACCGTAGTCTACAGCTGCTATTTATAACTGAATGATTCGTAGCCAGACAAATAATAGAATATGTTACGTGCCGTCTTTTGTTGATCGCTTCTGTACAAGCTAAACATTTATATGGCAA
The DNA here is from genome assembly GCA_905163495.3 of Cosmia trapezina. Lineage (NCBI taxonomy): Eukaryota > Metazoa > Arthropoda > Insecta > Lepidoptera > Noctuidae > Cosmia > Cosmia trapezina. The sequence goes on from LR991030.1 coordinate 14,058,482, forward strand.
ACCATTACCTATGTTTCCTACTAAAATTAGTAACATTAGCATCCATTGTGTTTGTTTTCCCTATAAAGACGTTAGCATTACTATGTCTGTACATGTGCGCTTAGGCTGCAAATCGTATAAGATAATGAAATTGAACGGAAGCGATCAAACCACAAACATACCGTGCGTTCACTTGCGGTACAGTCAGCAACAAAAGTCGATTAACACTTGTGTTTTCTAAATCTTAATTATTGAGAAAAATACTAAATCGAAATCGGAACAGATGTAAATTTTAAAGAAAATGAACTCTTATCTAATAAATGAAATGCTAAAAAGCAGGTCATCGTATCATTTTGTGTTAATTTAGATGATATCAAAAAGTAGCAGTGTTAACCGACTTCTGTTGCTGACCGTACCTTGTCCATACACGTCGTTAATATTGCGTGCTGTCTGTGCTGCATTGGTGCCACGCACGTCGGAACTCGTATTCGAAAATAGCGCACTATTTCGATTTTGCCATGATGGTTACAGAGACATCGATATCAAAGAACAACTGATTTTTTTTTTAAATGACATAAGTACTACATTATAAAATTAGTTTGAATTTGGAATTTTAAATAGAATTAAAGATATTGATCTTCACACTAACCGGTACCAAAAATGTTGAGTTATTCCGATCTGATCCCCTGCTGGTTACTATTATGTTCCAATCCACTATAAACTTTGTCATTCCGGTCGGATCCCCTGATCTGATCCCCTGCTGGTTATTAAATATTATGTTCTGATCCACTATAAAAACTTTGTCATTCCGGTCTGATCCCCTTACCTACTCTTTTTATTTTATTCCGGTCGGATACCCTAGGTAGTTATCTATTAACAGATTTTGGGACAGTCAGCAACAAAATATACGTATAGGCAATGATATTATATAATAAAGAGCTAGATATGGCACTAGCGCGCGCAAATTGTTGCAGGCAAATGTAGACAATTGTAGTCATTTCATTCAGTCGGCTAATAGCAGCGAGCTAAACAAAGCGTGTTCCGTGGCTTGACAGTATATCTAAAATGCCAAGCTATCTCTTTCTGCATCATATGTTCCGTAGTATCTATCGCAGTCGTAGTTGAAAACTAATAGACACCTTTAATATGTAAGTACATTTTGTAATAAAAACGCAACAATATCCGAACGCCATTCAGTATGAACGTAGCATATTTTTCCTTTTTAATATCATTGCGTACAGGGTAATTCATAATCTAAGGTACACTGTTTATTGAAATACATTTAAGTATGTTTGTAATTCTTATTGTAATGGAAACGGAAACGTGTGTGTTAGTATTGTTGAAGAACAACGACTCCAACAACAGGATAATGCTCGCGAAGGAGGAGGCGGAACTCGTGAGGGAGAGGCAGCCTCACGCCCTCAGTCGCCGCAGGAGACGCCTTGGGCGGCGGGAATCGCGAGGCGATTTCCGGCCATCGTAGGCGCGGGCTTGCGGACGGTGAGTAGCGGGTAGCTCGCCGTCCGTTAAGTTCCGTTAAGCCCGAGTCGACGGCGCGTTGTGTTCCACGCGCGCCTCAAAGATATGTCAGCAAATGATGGGGTCCAATTGGGCCGATGCCGCTGGGGTCGCGGGTAGTTTAAAAAGATACCGTGGCCCTGGCATAGGCAACTGAAGGAACACGGATGGGTTTTAGTCAGTAAAAGTCTGACACGCCCTTCCGCTCCACCCAGAGCGGGAGAAATTATTTGATGATTTCCTATCCACAAAAAAAAAAAAGAAAAAAAAAGGAGCTGCAGTCTGGACATAGCTAGCGATCGCTTTATGACCGAGTTCGGTCGCAAAGTCCTAAAGGGGCCCCTAGACGGTAAAAAATACTTGACAACGTGAATATTTCCGAGCTTATCAAGCAATTTTGACTGTGTAGGGACCCCATTGGGACTTTGCGACCGAATTTGGTCGTAAAGCGATCGCTACATATATCGAGACTGCAGGTCCAGGTGATATATATACCTACCATGTCGTTCTAAAATATGTGCACACCATAAGGTTTTAGGTTTCATGGTATATGTAAGTATATGGATTATATTATGTAGATACTGAAATGTAACGACACTTTGTTGTTTTCCTTCTTAGATACCTCTGCATTATATTAGGCAACTGCGACTGTCAAGATGACTTTAATAACTGAAGCGACAACTAGGCTGCTATTCAAGGCCGGTATGTAGATGATTATTAATCATAAACATAAATTAAGTACTTTCTTAATTTATTTTATAGATATTAGTAAAATTAAACAAAAAAGAAATTATTGACAGCATTCATCACATCATTCTTTCAGCTGTCTGAGGGGCACATCTTGGAATTGCATAATAAGAAAAATAGATGACCTATATGTAAAATCTGAGGCTAATTCAGTGAAAAACCTGTATCTTAATTCGGGCATGCGTGTTACGTAGGTACGCCACTTCAGCTATTATGCAAATACAGATTATTTTGTTTTGCCTTTTGCCGTTAATTTATAATTTTGTATCTCCTTATAAAGAGGGGTTTACCCAACTACCTAGTTCAAAAAATGGTCCCCTTCTCTATTCTTTGTCGTGAAGCCAGATACGTTAGATTCTTCTAAAATCTTAAATAACCTTTTTTGCTGTTTATAATAATAATTAATACCTATCCCTCCCGACCGAATTTCGGCCACGACGCCGACGGCCAATCTGAACGGAGATTAGCCAAGTACCTACGCAGGAGTTATTATAGTGTGCAAGCACAGGTGCACTCTCCGTTCCTTTCAGGCGTGGTCCCATTATACGGGGGTTTATTAGGGGGTACTTGAGCGATCCATACTATCCATAATAATATTATAAATTTGAAAGTAACTCTGTCTGTCTGTATGTTAACTTTCACGCTTATACCCCTGAACGGATGTCGATAACATTTGGCAAGGAGATAGGGTGGCATCCTGGGGACGGACATAGGCTGCATTTTTTTTTTAAATAATCCTACAGGTGGTGATAATATAGGGCATGATAGTTTGGAAATAGTTTGGAAAATGATGAAATAAATCTGCAAAAGTCACGATTGATAAATTCTAGTGTGATTAATACCTACTGATCATCCATCAATTCTAATATTATAAATTCGAAAGTAGGTAACTCTGTCTGTTTGTAGTTACCTTTTCCCGCCAAAGCCCTGAACGGATTTCGATAAAATTTGGCATGAAGAATGCCATCCCGGACGGACATATGATATATGGGATGCAAGTTTGTTTGGGAAACCCATGATTTCTGAAGTAAAAGATATGAAAAATAAAAAAGCTTTTGGTACGAGTTTTCACGTTTCATCGTTTTTGTAAAATAACCCAGAGGTAAAATACTGGATGATTTTAAAATTCACAAATAATATTAAAATTTTTGTGTACCTACCTCTTTTTAAGAGACTGGAAATGTAGTCACAGTTCGTATCTTGACTTCTTGAGGTAAAATTAAGTCTTTATTTCATTAAAATCGGTGCAGTTTGGCAAAAGTTATTTGTTATTAAAGCGTGACTGGCATAATTTTAAACAAAGTCCCCCCCCCCCGCGTCTGTCTGTCTGAACATGATAAACTGAAAAACTACAGAACGGATTTTCATACGGTTTTCACCAATGACACCAATGGACGGAGTGATTCATGAGGAAAGTTCAAGTTTGTGTACCTATAATTCTCTAAGGTTTTGTGTAAATTGGCTGAAATATGATGATTGTAATAGAAGATGTCGGAAAACATCATGCCGACTGGGAGCTTTCTGGCGTGCACCGCGTAAGCCAATAAAATTATAAGAAAACAATGTATTGCGGAATTAATACATTGTTTACTTGAATTAACACATAGGCTACTTTTAATCCCGGCTACGCGAACGTAGTAGACGTTCGCGTGGGATATTTTCCGACAGCCATGCAGGCAAAGCCGCGGGCAAAAACTAGTAGTATTATAAATTCGAAAGTAACTCTGTCTGTCTGTTACCTTTTCACGCCTAAACCACTTACCTAAAATTGGGCAAGGAGATGGATGGGATGGAGATGGATGGATGGGATGGAGATGGATGGATAGATGGTCCTTCCCTGGGGAAGGATATAAATATGCTACTTTTTGTCTCAACAGTGTGATATTTTATAGGGGACTAGCACCTCCCGCGCGGCTTTGCCCGCGTGAATGTCGGAAAATATCCCACGGGAACGTACTACTGGGAATTCCTTCCTTATTCCTTGTCTACATTATAAAGGGAACCTCTGTCAAAAATTTCAGTTTCTAGGCCCAAAGGTTTGGGCTGCGCGTTGATGAGTCAGTCAGTCAGGACTTCTCTTTTTATTTATATAGATATATAGATGAAAGGTTTAAGTTTCTATGGGAACCCAGCATTCCTTAAGTTAGGGATATGGAAATTCTTTATGCTTTTGTTAAGAAATACAGAATTACGTAAGATAACATAATTTTTTTAATTTCAGTTATTTTTTAAGTTTTTTTTTTTTGTGTTTCCGCGTTTTTGTAAAATCATCCCCAAAGAGTTAAAATAGGAGATGATTTTAAAGGAGAATGGCAAATAAGCACCTAACTATGGGTTTCTGCCCTGAAGCCCAATAGCCATAAGATAGAGAATGGTAGGACACCCACCCTAATTGCGTAACACACTATCGATTGGAATCGGTTTCATTTTGACAGCTCAACAACATTCATTGCGTTATTTTCGTTGCTGAGCAGACAAATGTTTCGAAGAAATGAAGCAATGGATTAGCAATTTGTTTCAAAATGATTCAAATTCCGATTGGTAGTGCCTTACGCAATTAGATTACGGGCCATTGTTAATTTTAAAAGGACTCCTAAACCTAAGTATCCTAGATTTATTCCTGGAATCACACCCAAACTTTCTGCCTAGCAAGTCGTGTCGACATGGCGCGTGCCATGCGCCATGTCGACATTACCACAATACTTCTTATACACATGACTTCACACGAGCCATATCACAATACTTCTATACACACGACTTCACACGAGCCATATCGCAATTTTAAACACGCGCACATTTTTTGTTATCTACTCCGTAATGTAGTAATGCTCATATAAAAAGTAGGTAAGTAATAGTGATTATCTCAAAAAATATTAATACGTTGTCTATATCAAATAGGTACCTCTGCCTACCTTCCTCCTACTTGCCTCTGCGTCTCAGACTGCCTCTTTACCAGTTTTTTTACTGATGAAAGGAATTAGTGCTTGTTTGAGGAGGGGACATTTTGCAATAGGGATATTCTGAGAAAGGGACATTTTGCTACCAGTAGTTATTTTAAGAAGTGGTCATTTTGCGAAAGAGCCGTCAGTGGTAATTTCAGAAACACCAGGAGCTTTTCAGAAAACCTTAAAAACGTGTTGCAGGCTTGTAGGCACTACGGCAGATATTATATTCGATCTTTGGCTCTATTGGGGATGTATGGCAGCTACGATTGGTTTGGCTGCTTACAAATAGTATTGAAATAATTCCCCGAGTATCATTATATAAAAATTTATTAAGACTCAAATTATAAGATGTCGACGTCGTCATTTTTTGCGAGCTTTAAAGCGTCTGGCGGAAAAAACCGACAACAGGATCTTTTTTAAAATTTTACCCCGTTAGTGGATGATTTCTCAAAAACTCTGAACCACATATTTCTATAATTCTGCCAAAAGCATAAAGAACTATTGTAAGGCGAGGAAATTGTTGATGGAATTATTAGGCGTCAACTTATGTCACCGTGTTAAACACCGACGAAATAATTTACCAAGTGTTATCTGATTAGGCATAGGACCTATCTAAGTCTGGCAAAAAAATCGTCATAATTGAAAACTTAATTGACTAGTTTATTGATGAGGTAGGTACAGTAGGCCGCACGTCAGTGGTTCTGAAGGAGGTACAATTTTTTTAAACCTAGGTACTAAATAGTATATTTTTTTTGGTAAATAGGAGAATTTGATTAGTTAAGGTACACCCGCCATTTTGACTCTCACGTATGCCAGGCGTGTATAGTGACTTACTCTCTCTAACTCCGTAACTACTACGCTAAAGCCCTGTCGCGGATCAGGAAGAAATCCGAATATTAACCTATTATTACGTCTCCGGTAAATAACAGGATATTAATGTACTTTATTCCTCCTCCGCGGCCGCTCATCAAGGTCAAAGCGGACCGACGTGTGGTTGACTGTACGCTGTACCTATATACTAAGTAGTACTACGTACTAAGTATGTGTACTATCATCGTGTGATTGTAAACTACGTAATCTATATCTTTCATTTATCGTAATTAGGTATTACTGCTATCAAAGGATTCTTTGAAACGTGTGACTACGTGGCGATCAGATACTCGTATCAGATATTTGAAACGTAATAGAACTATGGTTTGACCAGTGCGTCCATTCCAATTTCAAATAGCCCGAATGCCTGCTTTTTCTCTGCTACACACAAAACTGATCTAAAAAAACCGGCCAAGTGCGTATTGGACCACGCACAATGAAGGGTTCCGTAGTTGAAAAGAATTTATCTCAAAAACAAACTTAACATTATAATCCCAAAAAAAATTTTTTTACGTGATGAAATGACAAATTAACAATTTTCGGAGTTATCCCTTTACTTGTGCTATGAGACCTTACTTTTTGCAAAATTTCATGTTTCTAGGTCAACGGGAAGTACCCCATAGGTTTTGATTTACTTGCGAGTATCAAAATATGTCACATAAATGCCCTTATTCTGTTATTGCGTTGACTTAGAAGGTTAATATTTTTAGAGCTCCAAGGGACCACAGAAATAAGTATTTGGTATTCATTTCAGCTTGATACCTCCATGCGTTCCTGAGAAAAAGGGTCTTGACAGACTGACAGACAGACAGACGGACAACGAAGTGATCCTATAAGGGTTCCGTTTTTTTCCTTTTGAGGTACGGAACCCTAAAAAACCGGTCAAGAGCGAGTCGGTCTCACGAACCGAGGGTTCCGTTCCGATTTCTGAAAAAGTGTGCTATTTAGAGACATCGTTTTATATTTCCTGTAATCTTTACATAAACTTCTATCACATAGAATAATTTCAGATTTTTCTCTTTGCAAACTTCGGTGATAAGGGTAACGGTAGTAGGATATTATTGGGCATTCTAATCCCACCTGCCGTTCCATCGGCTCACTCTGTTCGCCTCGTCACTCTCGGTGGGATTAGAATGCCCACTAATATAAAAGAAATCCTAATGTGGTTTAGCGCCTATTCCACCGATCGGAAGGTGAAATATGAAATCCTGCATCATATGGAGGTAAAATAATGGAACGGCGCCTACTCCACTTCGGCCTATTCGTCGCGATGAAACAGAAACATTTGTCAGTGTGGTTTGGGCGCTACTCCACTTTTTGAATCACTTTTGGTTGCGAATGGAACGAAAGTGGTTTAGAAATAGCTAATAACATAAATGATGGATCTACAAACTTTGCGGTTTAAGCCCTATTCCACTTTTAAAATCTTATTTGGTTGCATTAGGTCGATCCCTGCGAATCTACCGTTTACCGTTATGTAACTAAAAGTTAAACTCTTTTAGCTGTTGGTCTGAAAGTTTAATAAAGTGAACTATTTGTTTATAGTGACTAATGAATACCGATGTTTTACCTCGATCAACTACAGCAGATTCTCGGATTGACCACTAAGCCACTACTTTGGTTGTCAAGTTTTATAACAAGAAGTTTCACACACAGTTTGTTAACTAATCGAACTATATGAAAATAGTAAGCTAAAATTCAGGACAGATTGCCTCTTGTCTCTTCATAAAGCAAGAATAAGCATACACCTACAGGCATACACAAATTCTATTTCTATGACCCCAGATTGGGGTACCAAGGATATCTGAACTTTAGGATACCGTAAACATTAAACTAAAATATGGGACAGTTTGTCTCACGTCTCTCCACGAAAGTAAGAAATAACGCACATTCTATTTTAGTGACCAGATTGGCTCGAGGACATCCAAATTTTAATTTAAAATTAAATTCAAACAGACGATACAACCTAACCCGTACATACAAATAATGTATTGAGTAGTTCTCTCACATTCTGCTGTCGGAGCATACTGCTGGCTTCGCATACTTATACACTTGCCGTTTCCCGTCTAAACTGCCGTATAGCCAATGTCAAAACGGTGTTGCGCCGTTCAACGGTTCGCCGCTGCACTGTACTCATTCGTGAACCGCCTGACGATAAACGTATCAGGCAGCCGTTGTTTTTGACGACACGGTTGGCGCAGTGGTTGAGTGATTGACTGCTGCGCAGCATGTCGCGGGTTCGATTCCCGCACGGAACAAATATTTGTACGACCTAAAAGTATTTGTTCCGAGTCTGGGTGTTTTTCTATCTATAATATGTATGTATTTACAAAAAAAAAAAGTATATAAGTAGTTTATCAGCCATCTTGTTACCATAACACAAGCATTAGGTTGCTTAGCTTGGGACTAGATGGCGTTGTGTAAAATGTCCAAGGATATTATTATTATTATTATTATTACATGGAACACAATGACTTTCCCTTTTGTCCAGAAAAATGCTTGCCACCTGGTGGTAAGAATAAAAAGTTAATATCAAATTTGTACGATAAATATCACTATGTTATTCATTACATACATTTAAAAAAATGTTTACAGCACGGTTTAGTATTGAGAAGGATCCATCGCGCTATTACATTTAAACAAAGTTGTTTTTTAAAGCAATATATTGATATTAACACTCAGTTACGGCAAAAAGCAGAGTCAACGTTTGAACAAGACTTTTTCAAATTATTGAACAATAGTATTTTTGGAAAGACGCTGGAAAATAATGAACATCGAATAGACGTTAAGTTAGTAAACAAGTGGTGTGACTCGACCAATAAAACAAAAAAGACTACTTGTGCTGAAAAATTGATAGCCAGCCCATATTTTCATAGCGCCTCTGTATTTTCTGATGATCTAGTGGCAATCCAAATGAAACCTGTGCGTATTATACTTAATAAACCAATATACATAGGGTTTGCAGTATTAGAATTATCTAAGACTCACATGTATGACTTTCACTACTCTATCATAAAACCTTTTTATGGTAACCGAATTGAATTGTGCTATACTGACACAGATAGTCTAGTATATGATGTACAGAGCAATGACGTTTATAAAGACTTCAAGCTCCATTTTCTAAAATATTTTGATACCAGTAATTATGACTGTAACAATGACTATAACTTACCAATTATTAATAAGAAGGTTCCAGGACTGTTTAAGGATGAAATGGGTGGTAACATTATCAAAGAATTCGTAGGACTGCGCTCAAAGCTTTATTGTATTAAAACGTTAAACAAAACTATTAAAAAGGCAAAAGGTACAAAAAAATGTATAACCAAAAATTTTAATATGTTAGATTATAAAAATGTTTTGTACAATAATTGCAATGTTATTCGCAAAAAAAATGTATTGTTTAGGTCAATAAAACATGAAATATTCACTCAGGACGTAAATAAAATTGCACTTTCAAGCAATGATGACAAACGGTTGCTATCATTTGATAAAGTATCTACTTTAGCTTGGGGTAATGCAAATATATTTATGTAATGCATTACCATAATTTTAAGTGTATATTCTATTTGAAATATGATTAGACATAAATTAATTTAAACTTTTTACAGTCTGTTCAACCGATTTTGACTTCTATTCAGTAGGCATAAGGATGGTATTAAAAGCAAAAAACGTGGTTACCGTTCACTGCAGCTGTAATTTTTCACGCAACCAACGCAATACAAGTCAAAATCGCTTGAACGAACTGTAAAAAATGTATGTACCTACTAAACATGTACTTAAATAAATATAATATTTTAGTTCATAAATCTGTTTCATTTCCACTCCCGCTGACAAAGCGCATTGCGATGACTGGTTTGTGTAATACAATACCGTTCGCACACTTGTCGCTTCATGTTGCCCATCAGGTTGAACGTGATAAAACATGAAATTGATTACAGTGCAATGTTAGGAGTTTGCATTTCTTATTAATATAACTACTTGATCATACATCACAAGGCAGTTAGCCGGAGCAGTCATATCACGTTGAATAAAAACGAAACGAATTGTAAGTATTGTACAAGTACCCATGTATTTATAACATTATTGCATCATGTTGATTATGTAATTATAATTAATTATTATTTCATTTGTTTCAGATCATTGATAATGTGTGATTCTCCAGATATTATCGACTTCTCACAATACGCTCAAGGTTTTCCGACTCCGAGTTTAAGCTGGCATATCCCAGATTTGCCAGAACAACAAACACCTGCTAATATGGAACCTAGAAGACGAGACTACGGACCCGCCAACAAGAGACCTAGAGCCAGAAGGGAGTGTCTAAAACAGAAGTCATCTCTGCCTACATGTGAATCATACGTTATAAACAATGAGAAGAAAAAAGGTTTACGACTGATCCAGGTACAAGTGTTGGATATCAGTGAACAGCAAGAACCTGCAAGTGACAATCAGGGTGTGGTAATGTTAAGTGCGCAGTATGTAGTGACTGAATTGGTGGACCATGTAATGGAGGAAACGCAATCGTTAATTAACAAAATATCGAGAAAACTTTGTGGGGACAGTTGTTATTATTAACATGTGTCATTATTTTGTAAGTACCTACTTCATAAGATAATGTGTAAGATTTGTAGTAATATTATTAGGTATGTAACATTTATTTGCTTTCTTATTCTTTAGTGTTTATACATATTAGGTTTTTATGTTGAGTAAGTTTTGAATGTATAAATTATTAAAATATCAAATATGTAAGTTTTACTGTAGTTAACTTAGCAGGTAGGTAAGTAGGTAAGTTAAAAAAAATAATAATAATAATTGCTTTGTATAATCTAGTTGGTACAGCAAAAGTTTTGACATTTATTTGCTTTCTTATTCTTTAGTGTTTATTCATCTTAGGTTTTAAATGTATAAATTATTAAAATATCAAATATTTAAGTTTTATCGTAATTAACTTTTGTATGTAGATACTATTAATTTCTTTTATACAATCGGAATAATGTTCATACATCACAAGTTTGTAAGTTAAGAATGTAGGTAGGTATACACAAAGCGAACATTAAATAAACTATGTAGTGGCAGTTGTTATTATTAATGGGTAGGTAGTTATAATTAGTTTCTAATAATTGTAAATAATATGAAAAAGTAAATAAAATTATATTCTTTTATAATTTAAATTATGTTTTATTTTGTATTAGGTACTTATTTATACTCGAACTCTAAATTAGCTCTAGTCTAATGATATATAATATAGTGTTTATTTGCTAACAGTTTTTTTATTACAATAAATCGTTTTAAATCATGATGTAGGTATTTCAAATTTTGTAAGTAATATCATTTTGCTGCAGCTAATTTAAAGTTTGATGATTAAGTTACCCTGAAAACATTTAAATAAAACAACCATAAGTAAATTAATTAATCATTTTTATTAACTGCATAGGTATGACAAAATAAATTAAAATAGATTAAATACAGACATATTATTATCAACATACCATTTTCTAATACACACCGCATTATTTAATGCACAATTCATTTTATGGTTCACACAGTTAAAATCACTTTTATTTCTACAGAACTTTTTCTTTAATGTTGCAAAATTAGGACATCCCTTCTCACCTATGTCGATCACTTCACAGTTTGCACACATGTCTTTAATCCACTTTATTTTTTCCAAACCCTTTGTAATAATTTTTTTATTTTTTAAATACGGTACGATGACGTGTTGGAACTCTCTGTAGTCTATATAGCCCTCACTCCAGAAAATTCCACGATTTCTTTCCAACCATCGCACTTGCTTCTTTTCTTCTTGAGTTAAATAATAAAACGAATGCGGTGGTTTAACCAAGAACGTCTGTGTGTGCTCATTACTTACTATGGCCACTTCCTTGACGATAAAATTATTGTCTAAATCTTTGAATCCTTGGAGTTCGACAATGATGAGGTCCGCGTTCATGATATCTTCTTCACAATGTTACTTAATGGTTTGTATTCAACAATGCAATCGTTCAGAATGAGACAGTATGCTGAAGTTTGATCTGGTATCTCTGAATCACTCTCAATTTCTACCCTCACATCCACAACAGGTCCAGTCTTTAGATTATCAGCTTGTCTAGAGCAATCGACTACAAACAGCGGTGCTAAATCCCTAAATTGTTTCTCGCTTAGTATGGGCTCCGAGCGACGTCCGTAATACGACTGTTGAAATCTGGTGTATTGCTCGTATAATAAAGCGATTCTGTTATTAGCAAAACTCACATTTAAGTTTTCATAAGGAAAATAGGTTGAATTGAGATACACTCTAACGTCTCGAATATAACAGTGATCGAATTGAGACATGTCAGAACTTGCATTGTTTTTTCTATTTGTCTGTAGACCAATAATAATGTATCTTGGTTTTTCTATTTGAGATGAAGTTTTGATAGACCAGGTATGTTTTGTAGTTTTAGGCAAGGCTGGATATTCGTACAGATCCCAATTTCTGTATATCATTTGAAGTGGGCGATCTTTCTCTAATACTTTTAACAAACCAATTTTTTCTTTGTCTGATACTTTAACATGCGGTACGCGCCATATGATTTTGTTGATCTGAACATCATCCACTACTTCGCCAGTATTAAGTTTTACAGCGTTCAAATTAGTGTTACTTCGTAATAATATCAGTTCATGTCTACTATTTATCACAACTTTTTTAAAATCTTCTGCAAAACCGAGGAGGTTACGAAGTGGTATAGAGACAGAAAATCTTCCTCCATGGATATTTTTTATGCCATCAATATTCCAACCCCAGGCATTAGACATTTTTGATTCACTTTCGGTCATTGAAATTAGTGATTTCATGGTTGTTGTTATACCTGCATTTTTTATTTTATCAATCTCCACTCCATTTAGCTCATACCTAATGTCTTGGAACAAGTAGAGTAGAGCATTGTTCGTGAAATTGACACTAGTAGCTGGGTCCTTCGAATCTTTTTTGGTAACGATAACAGTTCCTTCCAGATATAGGGTGCTAGCTGATGGTAATATGTACAAGTCCTGTTGATTGATAGGTATGCGGATTTCATCGTTCCTGTTGAAACTCGTTATATAGGGCTTGTAGGAATGAAATTCGATTCCTTCTATAGTATTATCGTAATTCGGAGCGGATAAAACGTCTAAGATATTCATTTTAACAATCCGATCGCTCTAAGGAATGCTTTATTGTCTTTAGTTAATTTTATTTTCTTCTTAGAGGCAGGTCTTATTTGATAAGTAGCTCGAACAGAACTGATATTCTTTACTTGTTGAGACACATTTTTATTGAAATCAATCATTTTTTTCTTCTGAGATGCAGATATACCTGCACTTCTTCACCACGTAAATTAATTAATCTGTTGTTTATATCTATCAGCCTGATGTGTATGCAGCTTATGTTTTTTTGATTGATTGGAAAGTATATTGCGTTCTTAGGAATTTCTATGATCCTGTATCCAGGTGGTACATTAAGTGCAAATTCGTGAATAATATGACTTGGTTCACCGTTTACATATGAACCGCTTACAATATCACATTCAATCCTGACTACGGTCGTAGGTAGAATGTTGACTGGAGACTGTGACACATGCCATTTATTTGCTTTCAAGATTTGTTTGTTAAATCCTAATAGTCTTCTAAAAGAGTCTTCTTTGATAAAATTAATGTCTTTTGTACAGAATATTGTAGTTTTTAAAGTATTATTATTGCACCGTAGTTTGATCGCTGCATCTTTTATTTCGGATTTTAAATAATCGCTGATATCTTGCAATTCATAAGTGCCTTCCGGTATTTCAATAACTTCATTAAAACCATAATAGAACTTATTATTACTTTTATCAATGTTTGGAATAGAATTAAAAGTTGAAAAGTGCAATAAAGCACACTCATACTCTCCATCTAGTTGCAACGTATTAGGATAGTATGTAGTTAACACTGACGAGTCTCCAGTTATAGACAAAGTGAGCGACATCTTGCAAATGATTGAAATTAAAGAAAATCATATATTTTATAATACATTTTTATTCCAAAAAGTTGACAAATAATTTAAACATAAATTGTTGCGGACCACAATTGATTGCGTTAAATTTTTGATATCTTGTGTAGTTATAAAACACATTACAATTTTTGAAATATTGCATCAATTCCATTGGAGGTTTTAAATTTCCATAGCTATCAAAGTATTCACAGTGATTGTAAACTTTAGCATAAGCTACCCAATGCGTTCCTTCGTTCTTAGAATCGTCTAAGTTAACGATACCACATTCAATACATTTCGCCTTCCGAGGTAGTTGATCCTTCATGTAGACCCCACGAAAATATGGGATGTCTCTTGAATACTTTCGGATGTCTATATTAGTTAGAGGGCGATTGGGTAGCAAATTATTCAGTTTTTTGAAGATGTTATAAACAATCCTTTACCACTTTTATATGGCTTAATGTATAAACCCTTGCCCAACACTAAAGCCTCCATAGCTTTATTATGTCGTTCTGTTTCTTGCAAATTTTGTTTGCTTGCTTTGTAATCATTGACGGTTTTTGCAATGCCAGCTGCACCACCAGCTAAAGTTCCTAAAGCCGATAAACCAGCGAAAATTGGAATTAAAGGTAGAATTCCTCCAGTCTTTGGTAGGGGTATTACTCGGGGTACTCGGATTCGATGATGAGTGTTTGAAAATAACTTTTTTGCGGTTAAATAAGCTGCTTTTATTAAAGTCTTATTATCTTTGCGTTTGAGTTTCTTAATTTTTGATTTTATTTTTGAAACTAAGGTTTTAAATGTTTTGATGCCTAATCCAGACTTTAGTTTCGCTTTCATAACTTTGTTCACTAACCAAGAGCTTAGTTTTTCACCTTTCCCGGCATCTTTTGATTTAAGTCTTTGTTTAGCCATGTTAAGTAGTTGTAAATCGGCTTTGTGACGATTTGCTAAGTCTGTATGGTTTGTATACGCAATGTCGTGTTGCTTGCAAGCTTCGTCTAGCTTATTTACACCTGGGTCACCTCGCGCTAAGCGTTTGTGAAGTTTGGTTCCTGGTCCGCAATAATTGTATCCTGGCAAATGAACTTCGAATGGTAGATTATTAATTATGCTGTTAACTAGTCCACCTCCTTGCATAATTCAAATTATAATGATAGCATTTCAAATGAAAAATGGTTATATAATATCTTAGTCCATTATTGCAGTTTTTTCAATCCAACTGTTTTCTGCACTGTTTAGACCTAACCATTTGACATACAATTTATTTCCTTTCTTTTTCAAAACCTTTTCTATCAAATAAACATCAGGATAGTTAGATCTTTGCAGTTCTTGTTCGTAAAAAGCTCCTAATACGATTTGTTTTCGTTGATCTTCTATGTGATATGTTACTGGTATAGTTTTATTTACTTTTTTTATAATAAATAATTCAGTTGACCAATTAGGAGTGTAACCTTTCTCAAAACTATGTTTGTATTTACTTATACGAACACAATCACCAACTTTGAATTTAGGCTTCCACTGTACTAAATCATGTTTTTTTATTTTTTTTATATTTTCTTTGATTACTTGTTCATTACATTTATTCACATCAACCGGTTTAAATTGAATAGTACGATGTTTTGTGTTGTTATATCTCTTCAATGTATCTTTCAATGGTAGACCTAACCACTTATAGTTTCCAATGAGACTAAAATGTTTATATAATTTATTTTTTACCGTTCTAATAAGTCTCTCTACAATTGATGCTTTTTTAGTAGAAAACGTCGAGTAATGGTTAATGTTGTGCTTTTTCATAAGTGTTTGAAAAGTGATGTTATAAAATTCTGTCCCCATATCAGTTTGTAAGTTAACAGGATTATTACGACTACTAAGCAGTATATGTTTGAATGCACGAGTAACATCAAATTTATTTTTCGATTTTAACGGTTCAGCCCAGGCATATTTTGAGAAGCAGTCAATCACAACTAAGATGAAACTGTAACCTTTGTTATACTTTTTCAGGTTTTGCATATCCATCAAATCTGCTTGCCATAAGTCGTGGATTCCTTTCAGAATAACAGAACGTCGAAAGAAATTTCTTCGTGCAGCTTTGTGTATTTCATTTACAATTTGCTGTTTTACCATTACGGGGTTTTTTGAGGTAATTTATGTAACTCTGCTTTAGTATAAAACTTATCTTGCAAATGAGTTAAAACCTCAGGTATCTTATCTTTTAAAGTAGCTTGAACTGTCGCCTTTGCATCTTTTATGATTTGAGAACGCAATGCACCAATCAGATTATTACGTTCTTTAATCGTATTAGCATTCAATCGATCTACATAATCCTTGCTCACAGCCAGATTATTAAATTCTTTTAACGTGTTAGCATTCAATAGATCTACATAATCCTTGTTCACAACCTGATTATTTAATTCTTTAAACGTGTTAGCAATCAATCGATCTACATAATCCTTGTTCACAGCATCGTCTGCTTCTACTGGAGATCTAATTCCTCTCAGTCTTGATGTTTTTAAATCAAAATCTCCATTTTCTGATTTTAACAATGCATTCTCATTAAACTCAAATATCTCTGATAAACGCAGTCTTTTGTGAATGTAGTGTCCGAATTTGTCTACGTTCATGTTTAAGGTGTATTGTATCGAGAGGCTGATAGTAAAATAAACACATTTTTTATTTTTTATTTATTTATAACTTTACTTTCACGCAATTCTTCAATGATAGATATAATTTCATTATCTAATCCTGTGTTGCCAGCATCTCTAGATGCAATTAATAATTTCAACCTTTCCACTAATTCATTAGGATCATCCCAGTACACTAAATCAACGTTTTTTCTCCACTTTTTTAGTAACGGTAGACCCTTTCCCTGAACTGCATTCTTCAATTGAAAAAGAGGTTTAATAACTTGCAAATATTTTTGACCTTTATTACTTTTTATTGGCTTACTTGGCTCATAGTCTCGACGATGTGCATTTGTATCAATTAGCATCGACTTATAATTTTGCATATCACTATCTGTAACCAAACTTAAGTCTACATCTTTCTTAAGCAATAACTTTTTTAAACCAGGAGTATTTCGGTATTTACATCCAGCCACGGTGATGTATTGATCGTTGATCGTTATGAAAGCAGAACCTAACATCAGTTTCCCGCGCTCTGCTCTAACCCCAAATGGAATATCTACCAACGCTTCTGAAGATAATGACCAGGATGACGTATCACAATCTTGATTCCTGTCAACTACTGATTCATAAGAAGAGGCACTGCTGATATCGGATTCATATTTGTCTTCATCACCATTATTATCGTTACTTTCTGCGCTACCGGTTCCTTCTTTCTGCACAGATTCATTAATAAACGGAACATCAGCAAAATCATCACTAGCACGCAGTAGAGGAGTTTGCTTACTAGCATTAGCAATTAGATTTAGAGGTTCTGTTACAGGTTTAAAAACAGACTCCAGTGCTTGTTTATTGTTAATCTCAGCATCTCTCATTTTTCGTACTTTTATCTTTACAGCTTTTGCCGCATCAACAATTTGTCGTTTCAAGGATTTTTCCATATTGGTAAAATAGGTTGTAATGATTGTGGTTGTGTGTTATTGATGTAGTGTCGTAAGTTGAATAATAATGTCAAGCAGGTAACAGCCTTTTATATGTATTCGTGTTCTTAGTCAAAGACTACAAACGTGTCAAATTTACTTCTGTAACATCCTTTGTTTTTGGAACAATCTTTATTAATTACAACATAATTGAAAGGTATACTCCATATTTTAGAACACATTTCACGAAATTCAATCCATGTCATGTCAGTGTTGACGTGTTCTTCATAAACATGTCTCATATTTCTTTCATCTTGCTTAAACAGTACGATTAGATTTGCGTTGTCTCTTATTAAATGCTTAGGGATTTTACTATACGTCTGATTTAGATAAAAACAATCGATGAACTTGTGTCTCCCCATAGCAAAATAATCACGCATACTACTTTGATTTTCACAAGCAACATCATCAAATACAATTACTGAATTCGGTTTTGCGGTCTGAACACTCAGTACTTGCTCATTTTCATGATATTTCTGAAATGAAATGCCTGGTACTCGTTGCAAGACTTTTTCTAAAAAAACGTACTTGGGTTGTTGCAAGGTTTTCGAATAAACATAAACATTTTGAAATCTTAAGCCATTCTCGTGTATAAGAAGACCAATTAATAAATTAGTTTTTCCACAATTTGACGGTCCACAAATGATGCATCGTACCGATTTAGGTAATAATTCTCCATGACGTAAACCAGTCTCCTGAGAATGAACACAAAGCTTATTTACGTGTAACGATTGTGGTTGTTTTACAAATTTCATGACGACTGCTTGAACGGTTATATTAATAATGAGTTAATTATTGTATTACGTTGACATTTATAACTCATTGTCGCTAACTCGAGCAAATGTACGAACAACCTTACCATGGTTGTCCTTCAATATAAGATAGTGAGTGTTTTCTAAATTAAATTTAACGGAATCTTGTATCTGTCGGTGGAACAAATCTTCTGTTTGGGCTGTATAGCTGTTCTGGTGTTTTGAAGAACCGTTATCTGTATTTTTCTGACCAATTTGCAAATCTTGAATAAATATAACCTCGCCACTAGAATTCTTGATAATAAGTTTATTACAAATATCTTCTAAATCAGATTTCACTGAATCATGCATTGTAGTTAACTTAGTTATGACAGGTGTATTTGGTTTCGTGATAATTCAACCTTCTCACTACAGTAGTAAAGATCGAATGTAGCGTTAAATTACTGCGATCAATTATTTATAAGTTATTCATCTTCCCTGCTAATAATAATGAGTCAATTAATGTATTACATGCAAACCACACTGAAAAATATTTCTGTTTCATCGCGAGGAATAGGCGCCGAAATGGAGTAGGCGCCGTTCCATTATTTTACCTCCATATGATGCAGGAATTCATATTTCACCTTCCGATCGGTGGAATACGCGCCGAACCAGTATTTTACTGCATTACGTAGGATTTCATTTATACGAGATTCAAAATGCGGAGTAGCGCCCAAACCACACTGAAAAATATTTCTGTTTCATCGCGAGGAATAGGCGCCGAAGTGGAGTAGGCGCCGTTCCATTATTTTACTTCCATATGATGTAGGAGTTCATATTTCACCTTCCGATCGGTGGAATACGCGCCGAACCAGTATTTTACTGCATTACGTAGGATTTCATTTATATTATTGGTCATTCAATCCCACCGAGAGTGACGAGGCGAACAGAGTGAGCCGATGGAACGGCAGGTGGGGATTAGAATGCCCAATAATATCCTACTAACGGTATTTTTTTTTTACATTTTTCATCAAAAGTCGAAAACTATGCGGCCTAAAAAAAAGAAAAAAAAAATGTTTGAGAATGTGCAAACAGCGTTCTTTCATAAATGATACCCCACATGCCCTAGTAGGCCCACTTTGAATTTTTAAGACCCCATTTCAGTCGCTGTTACAAAAAAAAATTATTTTACTAATTTTTTATTTGCAAAACAGTTGGGTAAACGTCATTCTAAAACTGTTCCAAATTTCAAGTTGATAGCATTAGTAGTTCTTGAGATATCCAGCTGTGACAGACAGACAGACAGAGTCACACCATAAGGGTTCCTTTTTTACCATTTTGGTACGGAACCCTAATAAGATTAAGTACAGCTAACTAACGTTCATGACGATTAGGTACCTACTTAAAAAAACTGTAATTATTTAATCTAGCTGCTGCCCGCGGCTTCGCCCGCGTATGGATCTCGGAAATATCCCACGGGAACGTACTATCTGGAAATTTTTCCTTATTCCTCGTCTACGTAATAAAGGGAACCTCTGTGCAAAATTTCAACTTTATAGGTTCAAGGGTTGGGCTGGCTGGGCGTAGATGAGTCGGTTAATCAGTTAGTCAGTCAGGACTTCTCTTTTTTATATAGAAGAAGATAGATGATTTACCCAAACGATATTACTTAAGTACCTTTTAAGTCAGTTGAAAATATCTGTACCTACCTATTGTTGTAGGTACCTAAGTATAGGACTATGAAACTTGCAAACGTATAATTAATTACAAGTACTAACAAAAGTAGCTCTAAGCTAATCTGGGAACATAGGTACATAGGTAAGTAATCGTAGATGTATATTAGATACTGATTACAAACTTATCAATATCGCTGCAGGTATCTACTATAATATTATTTGAAATACCTAGCTATCTTTTAAAATCTGCATTCCTTTACCTGATAGATTGTAAAAACCGGTCAAGAGCGAGTCGGACTCGCGCACCGAGGGTTCCGTTCCGGTTTCTGAAAAAGTGTGCTATTTAGAGACATCGTTTTAGTTTTCCTGTAATCTTTACATCAACTTCTATCACATATCGCAAACTTCGGAGATAAGGGGGGGGAACGGTATTTATCCCACATAGTAGTATAGCCCTAGTAGCCCCACTTCGAATTTTTAAGACCCCCTTTCAGTCCCCGTTCCAAAAAAACATATATATTTTTATTTCTTTCTTATTTGCAAAATAGTTGGGCAAACGTCATCTAAAACTGTTCCCAAGTTGATTGCATTAGTAGTTCTTGAGATATCCAGCTGTGACAGACAGACAGATAGACAGACTGAGTCACACCATAAGGGTTCCTTTTCACCATTTTGATACGGAACCCTAAAAACTGGCCTAGTGCGTGTCGGACAACGCAAAATGAAGGGTTCCGTAGTTGAGATGAATTTATACCAAAAACAAACTTAACATTGTATACTTACCTAGTTGAAAAGCATGTTATCCCTTGTATGTTTGTATGTATGTGTACATCGATATACGTCACGGTCAATTCTCCAACCAAGATGTACCTACTTATGTTAGTAATGGCAAAAAAATGTGATAAGCAGGGACCACTTTGGTTACCCATTGAAATGGTTTTCGATACGGTTTTTCTAAGCAGTTAAACAAAAACCCATACGATGTGGGTTAAGCTTCAACTCTCTTTAAAAACGATAACAGCGTAACATTCCGACTCGGAGCAATGTAATATGATCTCTCGATGATGGGCATACGTTGCAAATTGCTAATATGGTTACCAGTACAAAACCCTTACATTATATAGGTTATCATAATGAAGGGATAACTCTTTTACTGTTACGGTTTCAAGGCTAAAACCTATTCAAGGAGTTACACATGCTTACCCCTTCGACAGACTTAACTCATAACGGGGGTTGTAAGGTCCCTGGATAAAACTACCTGTACTATACAATTTTCTGACTTTTTCCTTTACTTGTGCTGTGAGACCTTGGTTCTTGCCAAATTTCATGATTCTAGGTCAACGGAAGTACCCTATTGGTTTTGATTTACTTGCGAGTATCAAAATATGTTGCATAAATGGTCGTATTTTTTTATTGCGTTGACTTAGAAGCTTGATTTTTTAGAACTCCAAGGGGCCGTAGACCTACGTATTTGATGTTAATTTCAACTTGATTGAACAACCTCCACGTGTTCCTGAGAAAAATGGTCTTGATAGACTGATAGACAGACGGATAACGAAGTGATCACGTAACGTGGTGATAAGGCTTCCATTTTTCTTTTGGAGGTACGGAACCCTAAAAATTAATCAATTGCCTCTGGGTGCGAAGCTTCTCTGACGTAGACTAGAGTGGATCTAGCATGATATTTGACATTGCCAGACGGCAATAATATAAGTTCTTAATACTTACTTAACATTATAAGTTCCCATTCCAGCTTTGTCGCGGCTACCTTTGAAGATATAATGTTCACAACTGTTCTACAAAAACTGCATCGGACTGCAACTTTCTTGGTTGTGTGTAGGTACTTGTAGTTGCGGTGCATTAAATAGCCTCAACGTGGCTGCAAGTAGCCTCACTCAACTGTAGGGGAAATCAGCTCAAAGCGGCCATAGGAGGCAAAGCGGCCACGCTTCATTAAATTCGGTTATTTGAAATGATAGCGCGACGTGGCCCTTCTCGCATTTTTCGCATTGTTCGCATAACCAAACTCCTTCCCCGCACAGTGCAATCATTCGGTAGCAGTGGGACCGAGCGCTTGGTTGCAGTAACGAAATATATTTGTTTGCGTTTTTTGTTAAAAAAATGCAAGGTAAGTTCAATCTGCTTTGGTCAAACCTCTTTATATTTCAATGCTTTTATTGAACGTGTATTGTTACTTATC
Organism: Cosmia trapezina; assembly: GCA_905163495.3. Taxonomy (NCBI): domain Eukaryota; kingdom Metazoa; phylum Arthropoda; class Insecta; order Lepidoptera; family Noctuidae; genus Cosmia; species Cosmia trapezina. The sequence goes on from LR991030.1 coordinate 14,080,736, forward strand.
TATTTGGCTTTGTTTGTGTTCTATTCTCTCTGAAACATAATAAATAATGTTAGAGCAATCATTATTGAAACAAAATGGCTGAAAAAGGCAAAGCAGCTCGGGCAAACAGGCCAACTGATCGCTTTGCCCTTTGTAAAATTATTATGATTCGATAGATACCTAATGCTTAATTATTTTGTTTAGATGGTTAACAACTATAAAAACAAGACTAACCAGGCGTCATGGGATAAAGATATGATGGTCCGGGCAATTAAAGAATTAAATTAAATTTTACTTGTTTTTTAAAAAAGTTTAGAGCATTCATTTTCATAGAAGATATTACGACTGTTGAAATAATTAAGTAAGACTTACTGTTGATTAATAAAATTGTTAAATATTGTGAAAAACTAAACCTGATTATAAGTTAGTTGTTCAATAGATGTTTTTAAACTAAATATAACAATATGGTTAAGTTAAATTACCCTCGAGACTGATTGTAATTAATGTAAAGTATCAAATGCTGATTATTTTATAAAAATGTTAAATAATAATAAATAACATTTTAAAATATTTTTGATATTTTTATTTTGTCAAGTACACTATTTTTCAACAAAAAACAAATACATTTCTTGTTTACTTTTGGGGTGGCCCCGTTGCCCCTACCCCCATGTCCGCTTTGGGCGGCCACTCGAGCAAAGCAGTTTTAGGGTTCCGTACAAATGGTAAAAAAGGAACCCTTATGGTGTGACTCAGTCTGTCTGTCTGTCTGTCACAGCTGGATATCTCAAGAAATACTAATGCTATCAACTTGAAATTTGGAACAGTTTTAGAGGATATTTACCCAACTATGTTTCAAATAAGAAAGAATTAAAAATATTTATGTTTTTTTTTGTAACAGGTACTGAAAGGGGGTCTCAAAAATTCAAAGTGGGGCTACTAGGGGATGTGGGGTATCATATGAAAGAACGTTGTTTGCACATTCTGAACCATTTTTTTAATTTTTTTTTTGGCCGCATAGTTTTTGACTTTTGATGAAAAATGTAAAAAAAAATACCCTTATCTCCGAAGTTTGCAAAGATAAAAATCTGAAATTATTCTATGTGATAGAAGTTTATGTAAAGATTACAGGAAAAATAAAACGATGTCTCTAAATAGCACACTTTTTCAGAAATCGGAACGGAACCCTCGGTGCGCGAGACCGACTCGCTCTTGACCGGTTTTTTTTTGACAAGTTGTCGTAATTTACAAATAGCATGGTTATTTTTAAATTTGCGCGAATATTAATTTCACATTATGAAAATTTAATAAATTCTCTGGCTGTTGGTATAAAATTCTCTTCAAAAGTCTATCGTTTACTAGGTTTTTTTTTAACTCAAAGTTAAGGTGGCCGCTTTGAGCTGACCTCCCCTACTTCCAGCGTACCCTTACGATACGGGTACACCGGACAGCAGCCGTGGACTGACTGGTCTGCCCAGTGCCTGCCAGTCCACGACTGTTGACAGTTTCGGCATTTTTTAACGCGGATTGCAGCATGAGCTATCTCATGGAGTTCTTGCCGATCGTAGAGGACATCGTTAATTTAAACTTCTTCGAACATAATGTCTAACAACAATGAATATGAATATTATCGCTGATTCATGTAATAGATCTACATAGACATTGTACTTCATTCACATAGGTACTGCTGACAAAGATTCTTATCTTCTATATCTGTACTTATCTATACCAATATTATAAAGAAAGATTTTTTTGTTTGTTTGTTTGTTTGTACCGAATAGGCTCCGAAACTACTGGACCGAGTTAAACCATTTTTTCACCAATAGAAAGCTAAATTATCAGGAAGTAACATAGGCTATAATTTATTTTCAAAAAATTTAGAGATCCTTAAGAAAATTGCAATAATGTAACCCAAAGTAGCAAAATTTTGCCTATAAAATTCATTGTTTGGCGTGCGCTGAGAAAACTATTGCTGATACCTCAATAGTTTTCTATACATGAATCTATACATGATTAAAGTACTCATATTACCTTCAAAAAAGTCCGCGAGGCAATATATCTTACTATCACAGTTAAGTCACAACCTGATTAAATTAGAACACAAAAGCTGCTAGCGTTTGTGTTCTAATTTAATCAGATTGCCGTTAGAAACAAAAGTTAGTTACAATCGTATCGTAGTATTAATTCTTATTCAAATAAATAGTTATAACGTGAACCCTTATCTAACCGCTCCCGCCACAATCCGCTCGTCCAATAAGGTCGAGTCGAAGCTTCTAGAAGGTTCTAGAAGCTTCGAAATAAATGACGCGCAGCCTTGTCGTTGACTTTTAGTGAGACGTATGTCAACAGTCAACTAGGCTGCGCAGATATTTTAGATACTTCAATGAGATTTTACAAAATTAGGTCTTCGCCCCCGACTATTTATGTTAAACTGGCGCCCAACGAGTGGGAAACGCGCGCGCGCGCGTTTTGTGGAAGAACTGTTTTGTGAATCTGTTGTGTGCAGTGATTACATACGCGTGAATTTGCGCGTGCTACAATGCCACGTACTCCGCGTATGACAAAGCGCAACAAACAAAAATCCGATTATTACGACGTGGAGTCTGAACAAGAGCAGATGGAGACGCCAAAGTCAGCGGGGCCCAGCGCGCCGTCGATGCGGTTCTTACTTTGTTTAACCAGGCATGGGGTCATAACCTGGTCAAAAGGGGGAGGATATAACGTGAACCCTTATCTAACCGCTCCCGCCACAATCCGCTCGTCCAATAAGGTCGAGTCGAAGCTTCTAGAAGGTTCTAGAAGCTTCGAAATAAATGACGCGCAGCCTTGTCGTTGACTTTTAGTGAGACGTATGTCAACAGTCAACTAGGCTGCGCAGATATTTTAGATACTTCAATGAGATTTTACAAAATTAGGTCTTCGCCCCCGACTATTTATGTTAAATAGTTTTATAATCAAGGGTATTAAATTAATGTAGCAGTAAAATACTTTTTACTTAATTCGAATCGGACATTTAATTTCGAAGTTATCACGAGTATAAAAATGCCATACGCGTTCCGTTCGACGTCGCGCCGCGATAAACTCAGGATTTTTATACTTCAGAGCAAAAATTAAGAATAACGTGGGTTTTTCGAAAATCTACCCATAAGGGGGTGAAAAGAGGTAGTAAATTTTTCAGGGGAGGATTTCACTGCGGGGCTTGATTAACTTATAAGAGGGGGAGAGGGAGGGGGGGCTGGTGAGGAGGGAAAGGGGAGGGGTATAGGGGTAGGGATTGGTGAGGAGAGGAATGATTGGTGAGGGGTTAGGGGGAGGGGAGGGGTTGGTGAGGGGACGGGGTGGTGAGGGAGAGAGGGGGAAATGGAAGTGGTGAAGGGGTGTGAGAGTGGGTTAGGGGGTCAGGGAGAGGTTAGCGGGAAGGGGATACAGTGAACGAACGTGCTAATCTGTGGAACTAACACTTTGAATTTTTTTTTTTTTTTTTTTTTCTTTTATAGCCCAAATCTTAAGACCATTACAATCCACGAAGACGCGCCCCACTACTCCTCCTAACCGTATAAAGTATATGTGTGCAACGGTTAGGAGGAGTAGTGGGGCGCGTCTTCGTGGATTACACTATCTATACGTGCCGATCTAAAAGAATAAAAACTTTTTAACAAAAAAAAAAACCGACTTCCAAAAATCACTACAAAGTGAAAAATAACTTTAATTTCGGAAGTCGGTGTCTTTTGTTTTTTATTTACATTCTTTATTTTGCCACCGACTTCCGAAATCAAAGTTATTTTTCACTTTGTAGTGATTTTTGGAAGTCGGTTTTTTTTTTTTTGTTAAAAAGTTTTTATTTCTCGCTTTTTAGTGGGTCTGTTTATAATTTGTATAAGTTACAATAGTCTAATGTCAATTGCTCATCACATGTTACAAAATATTGCTTTTCCCGATGCTGGGACGTTAATTGTTGAGGAGTTCTGCTGGTAAGAACCAGGAGAACTCCTCAACAACCACTCACCACACGCATTGTGTGACGAGCGGAAATTGCTTAGCAACCATATTAAAGTAATCGAATCGCAACCCGTGAAATATTTATCATTGAGTAGTTCCGGTAGCCATCTGTGGTCTTCATCATCAGTTCCACTTCACCAACTGGTGCTTTCCGAGAGCAAATGCACAAGCTACTATAAAAAATACCCAAATCGCTATAGGTGTGCCTATAATATTTGAAGAGTTTCCTCGATTTCTCCAGGATCCCATCAACAGAACTGGATTTTGACAAAAATGGGACCATTTGGGTAGTATACCCTTTCCAACAAAAAAATAATTTTTCAAATCGGTTGGCAAGCGACGAAGTTATGCGCGAACAAACATAAAAAAAAAAAAAATACAAACATCCGAATTGAGAACCTCCTCCTTTTTTAGAAGTCGGTTAAAAAAAGGCAGAAATAACGCTAAGTGAAAACGAAATAATAGCGTGGGCAGGCGATGAGACGGAGTGGGTTGGGGGAATAAGAAATTTCACGCGGACGAAGTCGCGGGCAGCAGCTAGTTATAAAATAAAGTCGCTTTTCGTGTCTGTCTGTGTGGTCGCGTTGTTCTTCTAAACTACGCAACGGATTTTGATGCGGTTTCCACTATCATTTAGAGAATTTATTCCGGAAGGTTTCTAGTGTATAATCAGTATAATCACAGACAAAAATCGTTTGCAACCACAGATGAAATGTTTGTTCTCATCTTTCACTGAATTTATGCCAATAATTATATAGCTTTTTTTGGAATGTGCTCATCAAGGGCCTCCATTTAATACCCATAGGTATTGTAATAATTGAACTTTTTTTTTTTCATATTTGAAAATGGAGTCATACTGCCGCCATAAAATTTTCAGGGTTCCGTACCAAAATGGTAAAAAAGGAACCCTTATGGTGTCACTCAGTCTGTCTGTCTGTCTGTCTGTCTGTCTGTCACAGCTGGATATCTCAAGAACTACTAATGCTATCAGCTTGAAATTTGGAACAGTTTTAGATGACGTCTGTCCAACTATTTTGCAAATAAGACAGAAATAAAAATACATAATTATGATTTTTTTGCAACAGGTTCTGAAAGGGGGTCTTAAAAATTCGAAGTGGGGTTACTAGGGCATGTGGGGTATCATAATAAAAAGCGCTATTTGCACATTCTCAAACTTTTTTTTAGGCCGCACAGTTTTCGAGTATTAATGAAAAATGATAAAAAAAATACCGTTCCCCCCCTTATCTCCGAAGTTTGCATAGAGAAAAATCTGAAATTATTCTGTGTGATAGAAGTTTATGTATAGATTACAGGAAAAATAAAACGATGTCTCTAAATAGCACAGTTTTTCAGAAATCATCAACAAACTTTACATGGTACGGAACCCTCAGTGCGCGAGTCCGAATCGCTCTTGACCGGTTTTTATTTTTAAATATAGCCAGTGTCACTCGGGATGATGTAAGGATTCTAACGATACCCCATACATCGAAATCTGTCCAGACATTCGAAAGTTATGGTGGAATAAAGAAACTCACAAATATACCCTGAAAACATTACACTCTTTTTTGGTGCAGTCGTGTAAAAAGCGGTCTAATGACCGCGGGGTATTAAGTGTGCTGAAAATCAAACAACATTTCCAAGAAAACTCATTTATTTTAATATAAGTTAATGTACATACATGGTGGTATACAAAGAAAAATATAACTATTCAAATTATTCATTACTAGATGATGCGCACTGAAGTGTATTTGTAAGGAAATAAGCTAGCCAGCTTAGGAAAATTCCGCAGTTTCATGCAAACGTTAATAGACTTTTCTATTACTTAGAATTGCTTGCTTTTTATTGGCTTTTGGGACCTTTAATGATTAGTTATAATAATTAGTGCCCATTCATTTGCACCTTTGATGACCTAAAGAATGCAACTGATGTTGCAATCAACGTGGCCACAACCAACCAACCAACCAGCACAACCAACTGGGCTCACACAATATAATGTTAGTTGTTAAATCAAAGTACCGCCAGCGTCCACACGAAATGGAGAACAGATTACTATGTGTACAAGCAATGACATACTGACATACAAAAGGGTACCTAGTGAAAAATGGCAACAAGTATTATTTTATTTTATTTATTTTATTTGTATTTTATTTATAATAGGGTTGCTCTCTTTTGGAAACGTCTAAATAACAACGTTTTCTAAAATCATCACAGAAAGACGCTTCGTCGTCCGATATTAGCTACTGACATTCTAATCATAAAATATACGTTACTGCTAATGCCACAAAGATAATGGATTTAAAGTAGAACAACTATTAGAAGTATTGTAACTAAATGTGTTAGACTTGGGCTCGTGACTGTAGAACTGTCTTCAGCGCGCTTCAACGAGATAGGAGAGTCTTGCCCGCGAGGCTCCAGGCTTTGAAGTAGAAGAGTATCCATCGCCGCATAAGCTTCGTGGACCACACGCTGCAATAAAAAGTGGTTATTAAAAAGCTTTCCGTTTTTTTACAGACAACACGGGACATGAGTCACTTCGACAAGGAAATATATTTTTGGATGGACACGGCTGGAGAACGAGATAACATTAAGAAGGCCACTAGCGAGACTTACAAGAAACAGAAACGGACAGCAGCGAGACTTCATACGAAGGCTTAGGAACAACACAGCATAGCAGTGACATAAAAGGAGTCGAGAATGCAGTTTAACCCCGCCATAAGATTCACCGGTGCATGAAGCTGGACTTGAAATAACCTGACGGCGGTAATGTCGTTAAAAGAGCCCATCCATAATAAGTTGTTAAAAAATTAACCGTCTCTCGCTCTATAATCCTTCCATATCCTAAGGCCACGTCTTCACTACCATTATCACGCCCCCGATCTACTCCTTGATATGTAATGGTCTCTGTTGCCCGTGCATGTAAGATGAGGCAACAGGGGCTAGTGTGAATCTTTGGGTTCATTCGAGTAATCGAGTCTAGTCAAACCACCCCCTGCGGTCGATGCATTTCATTCATTAATTAATTTATTATGATTACTTCTAATGTGAGTTTTTGGGGTAGCAAAAACGCAGGAATAAGTAAAAGTATACCTCAGTCATAAGTTTGTTGTTGTGGGAATCCGAGGGGCGAAACATCATAATAGTGTATGTGTTGTCGATGCCCAAGTGGCCATCTATCCAGTCTTCTATACCACCAGCGTATAATGCTGAAATAGAAATGTAAATCGGGTCAGTAAAAACTGCTTTTAAAAACGTAAAGTAATAAAATCATCCAGAACATCTAAAGTAGGCATGACTTTTGATTTTATGAGAAACTAAATATTGATCACGGGGTACACTACATAAATACGAAAAACTTTATTCCGACAGTCACAAGTACGAATTTCAAAATACCGATTTTCATAATTCCGAATAGTTCAAAATTCCGAATATAACAACTCCGACTTATCATTACTCCTACTTTTATAATTCCTAAATTTCAATATTCCTAACGTTTATAATTACTATTCTCAAAATACCGAGTTTCAATAGATCGAATAACAAAAAGTCCGACTTAATGATAATTCGAAACATCAAAACTACGAATTCCGATTATTGAAATTCCGACATAAAACAAGCAAGCATGCAGCGTGCAAGCAGGCATGCAGCGTGCAAGCAGGCATGCAGCATGCAACATGCAAGTTGGCATGCAGCATGCAAGTAAGCATACAGCATGCAAGCAGGCATGCAAACAAGCATGCAACATGCAAGGAGGCATGCAACATGCAAGCAGGCATGCAGCATGCAAGCAGGAATGCAGCATGCATGCAGCGTGCAAGCAGGCATGCAGCATGCAAGCAAGCATGCAACATGCAAGGAGTCATGCAACATGCAAGCAGGCATGCAGCATGCACGCAGGAATGCAGCATGCATGCAGCATGCAAGTAAGCATGGAGCATGCAAGCAGGCATGCAACATGCAACATGCATTGTTTCTGTCACGGCTCCGGCGCTGCGGGGTTTGGGCGGCCCCACGCGAGCTTATCGTCGCAGATAACGCTCACCGCCGCAGCTTCGGCTTGATGGCCGGCTTCGCCGGCCAGCCTCAGCCGCGGCGGCGGGCCTTCAAACCACCTGCTCCTCAGCTCGCGGGCCGCCCCACCCCTCCGCGCCTACGCGTTTTTAAATTACACTCTAGTATAGGGCAGACAAGACTGCGTGAAGTCGGTTTTGCAGCAATTCGTTTCTGTCACTAAATTTTGTAGCACATCTTGTCAAATCCTAATTTTTGTAGTTTATTCGAAGTATTGAAAATCGGAATGTCGTTTTTCGGACCGAGAACTCATCGAGCATTTGATTCTTCGGACATATGAAAATCGGAATACTAACAAATCGCATTTACGACTTTCGGTAAAATAAATTTCGTGATTTTTATTATTAGACATTATAATTCTTAGGTATTATGAAATTCGGACTTTTGAAAATCGGAATATCGAAATTCGGAATAAAATATTTCGGAGTATTTGGGTGTTCCCATTGATCACGAGATATATATATACTTTCCGGTATATTAAGAACACAGCCGCTGAAAAAGGTCGACTTAAGAAACAGACAGTTATCTGATTTACATAGGAAGTTTGAAAGTGGCACCAGTCACAGAAAAGTTGAAAGTAAAATCTTTTGGCTTGATACGGGAATGATGAGGAGGGAGGAAACGCATGTGACTAAAAGAGTGATGAACATAAATGTTGATAGATAGAGAGGCAAAGGAAGGCCAAGGAAAATATGGATGGATAGATTGGCTTGTGTGAGGAATGGTATGAAAGCGAAGGGAGTGAATGACAGCGTGACGGTTGACAGATGAGAATGAAAAGAGAAAACGTGTTGCGCCGACCCCAAGTGCTTAACATAGAGACGAGGGCAGGAAGATGATGATGTGACGAATCTGGTTTACCTAGCGAGATGACTGCAAAAAGTTAGAATCCTTTTTATCAGCCAAATGTGAATAAGAAGAGTACTGACGTCGACGTGACTGATGTGATTAAGAGGACTACGTCTTAATGAGTTCAGGAGAGGAGAATCCATATTTGAAAAGTTTTACAATGCAATGCTTGTAAAAGAACCTCACGTAAGAACTCTGAGGTCTGTCCAGCCACGTACGGCCGATTGCTGATGCTGGAGGCTGCCGCGGCCGCCTTGGAGGCTCGTTGTCTCTGCAAAGTTGCAAGGGCAGTAGGTAAACAAACTTAGGTAGGTAAAGAGTACGTTTTAACACAGTATAATAATGATACAGTACTTTATCTTCATAAAACACGGCCGAAACTAAGCGCTTCGAAATCTCAGTCAGTCTCAGTTACATTAGTTCGAGCGCGCGACAGTTACGCACGGACGGACACGTATTTATCTAACGAGCGGTCGTAGGTAATTAATTCAAGGACACTGCCCGGATAAAATACTGTAGGTATCACTATTATACTGTGCTTTAAGGACTGCGCAGACGATGTCAATTTGTCCGCGAGACGATAGAACCTATGGAAATTATATGTGCATTATCGGTTAGGACAAAATATAGACTGCCGCATATTTCTGCCATTTCATTGTGGTAATTTCTGTTCGGCGGACAAAAAAGTGGCCCATCGTCGATCAGCGCTTTAAAGTGACGAATTTGAATTTGAGTGTCTCTGATATTTTAAGGTATAATCTCAGCACAGTTACTTACTACTCTTGATCAAGTAGACCGTGTGGACGTATCCTAGAGACAGACATGTCTCATGGTTCATGTAATTTTATTACCCATACGAAGATCTAAAACGGAATAAAGAGTGAGGACTCTTTCAAAGCCCGCATCACATACCCATGCCTATAATTATAAGTAGGAAATGTTTATTGGACAATTCATGAAATCTGCTTATACGATAAAAAGATGAAAAAACATACTTACGTAAACACGATCGAAAGCACGCTTCTTTCTAGTGTGCGAATATGGATACATAACACCCTGTAGGTAAACAAAGCAGATATTAGCCGTGAATAGTTACTATTAATTTTATTATTGATATACGTAACACCGGATAATAGATACTTCATAACACCACCATGTCTTGATAACACGACCAAAACATGTCCTCTGCTAGGCAACCTTCACTAAGTGGTCGGTACAACAAGTGAGCTTTAAAACTTATCAGACTCAAAATGTTTGAATTTCCTGTTACTTATTGAGTTGTAATATGGGTGTAAAAAATACCTTTAACGAAGCCACTTGTTTTTCCTGTTATTGCGATTTTTTTTTTTGTACTTGACAATACCTAGGAACCTTCTGGCTACGGAGATATTGAAGATTTTTACGAAAACATGCCTTAAATGTTAAAACTTAACTTTAAAATGTAATACTCCTATGATCCCTGTAACTTTTCATGGACCCATAATTAAGCACAGTGTTTTGCGCGCGTTACATGGTGCACTACCGTTAAACAGTGAATTTGTACGTGTTACCCTGTATTGATAAGATAATTTATTACAAAAAGGCTAACCAGAATTTCTCCCTCTTTAAAAGCTATAAAGGTATCGAGTGGCGTGCGATGTTCGTGCATGTAGTACGTGAGAGCGCGCGTCTCCAGCTCGCTGAGTTGCCGCATGCCCGAGTACAGGCTACCGCACGGGTGCTCGGCGCGAAGCTCTTCCGCTGCAATCAACACCTTGTCATATATTGCCTTCACAACTTGGCCTTCACCTATCTTGACTCAAGAATGAGACACAATTGTCTACTGTTGCTGGTCTCCAGCGGGGGTCCGACTCGCATCAATTATTTAAAAACCACTTTTAATATTGAACTATCTACCATAGAGTCTCGCCAGGAGTACTTTTCAGTGCTTATTATGAATTTTGAATTGCGATTGCTAACTGACTCCGTAGGTTTTCAGACTATAAAAATTTGGCAACTGCAGCAATAAACAAGCGAGAAAGACGCAGCCTGGAGTGTGAATTTGTACCCGGTTTATGGCAACAGGCTCAGACCATAATAAGTACCTACGTAGGCTCTTCGTCGTAGGACTTACCTGGTGAAATGTGGTGCTATAAATCAATCATGCCTTCAATAAACATAATCTATAATAGATATCGAAAACACCTTATTCTCACCAGGTATCCACTGATATTCAAAATTTCTATCAAGATTAACTCCATAACACGTCTGAATCACACATCGCAAGCCGTGGCTCTCGCACGTTTTACATGAATCACGCCCTTTACAAATGTCCCATAATTGACGCAAGTTCTTAGTCCAGTCGCGCCTCTATAAATAATGCAGATGTAATAATATTTGAAAGGAATATTTACAATTAATAAAAACTTGAAATAATAGAAAGACATACGTGTGGAAACGTCATAGAATAGTCGTATCCATCCGGGTTGAATACCGGAATGACCCAGAAACGAAATTTAGTGAGAACGTCGGAATGAGCTTCGCTTCGTTCTACCAGTTGATATAAAACATACATGGCGGCAGCTACCGCATGGTGGTCACGCCCTTGTATACCTGTAAATAATTCGTAACAGGGCCGGTTACAGATAAAAAAGAAAGCTTTAAAAATATCCCAATATTTCTGTCAACCAAAATCACAAAATGTATTGAGATTTGATTGAAATCAATAAATTTTACCTGCAACAATCATTACAGTTTGTTTAGCAGAAAGAATTTGGCCACTACTTGGGTCATCTACTTTCATCATATAAATAGGATTTTCCATAGTAGTGAATTTTCCATTAGTTATGTCTACCCACTTGGCCACAGGGCTGACTTCTGCCCATTTCTTCAACTGACTCGTTATCTAAAAACATTTACTTTATTGAATAAAACATTTTTCTTCATTTGGGTTTGTACGTCAGTAGCAGCATGGAGTCTGCATTTTAACCCGGTTACTGGCAATAGGCTCGCCCGCGCCACTATTATAGTATAGTCCTCACAGACATTCGCAAAGCGACTCTGGTGGAATAATTTTGTGAAAACTCCATAGAAATTGTTCTACAGGAGTCGCGTCGCGCCTGTCTGCCTGGGAACCTTTATGAAGGAGGCTAAAAACAGATCTGGTGAAATGTGGGTGTAGGTAATTCTCCCCTGCTTAACCCACGGGTAATAAATGCGTGATGTTAGTTTATGTTAAAAGAATTTGTTAACCTCTGGTAACGTTCGTGGCGAGTTAAAACTTAGTTGCCTCAGTTTAAGTAAATTGCAAAATGGACGACGTTTCTTCCTGAGCGCGTCTTTCAATCCCTTTATCGTTATTTCTACAGCAGGAATGCCAGTTACACCGACAGATGACATTTTGGCCGTGGAGTTATCCGAACCATACTCTTCTGAGTAAACATGAAAGTCTTTAAAAAAAGTGGAATTTTTAGTATCAATGTACTCTATTTCAACTTCTTTTCTATAGGAAGAAACTTTTTCTGTAGAATCTTCGAGGTTGCCTTTTTTATCGTAATAATTATCACTAATCTCTTGATCATCTTTTTTAGAATTAACATCGCTAACATCTTCATCATTATAAAACATTAAATTATATGATGATTCAGAATCTTTTTCGGCGACCTTTTTTAACTCTTCGTCTCGTCTTAAACCATCTACAAGCATTTTTTGTTCAGTTGTCGAATCAATTTCAGCTTCAATGTTGTTTATTTCAGCCGGTGTTATTGTCCTTTCAGGAATTGAATAAGTTGACCGAGTTATTACTTCGAGGTCACTTGGCGGTTGGGTTGCTTCTTCAAATGAATTGAATTTTCGAAATTCGTCAACTTGATTTGTTGTTCTAGTTGGAAGTAGTATCTCTGAATATGGCTGCGTTCGAGTAGGAATCAAATGCGATGATTCAGATCCCTGATCCTGTAAGAAAGCTCCATGAATATAAAATTCACCGCTTTGTCAAATTTCATTGATCCAATAATTGAAAGGACACTTACATAAGTATTCGTGGAATGTGGCGTTACTGGAGCAATACCGGTTCGAGGATTGAATGCAACAGGGGCTATTGGTGCATACTGGCGACCCGTCAACATCGGCGTCCGCGCTAGGAACTGAGGACTGGCAGGTGGACTATCATCACGTTGGGAATTCCGGACAATGTTGAAGCCTAAATTTATTATCAATGATATACTTAATGATATAATATAAATTAATAATAATAACGCAAAGTACCTACGACATCTAAACCCCAAACAAAGATTTTTTGTTTAAAAATGAATAAAAACTAATGTTTATTATACCGCGTTAAATGTATGTAAAATACAGCGGTAGGTTAGGATAATTATTATATGCAACGGTATTAACAAAAATCATTAAATGCATTTTTATAACACTTTACAGACCTTTTGGTTGCAATGGCGGTGGAATTACTGGAAATTTCACTTCCGCCGGTGTAATTGCGCCATGGAAAAGTTCTCCTTCTCTCCGCGATAGAGGTGTTGTAGGAGGTACTGCAAATCGCGTGTAATCTTTCAGTGCGTCTGTGGTAGCTAGCGAGGGTGTCGGAGGAAGGACCTTTGCACCACCTATTATAATCTTTTCAACTCCTGGTGTCAGGGGCTGAATGTTTACAGCAATTATTTTCTGCATATGAGGCGTTGTCAATTCGTCATCTAAAATCTTCACTAGGAACTCACTTGTAGTTAGATCTTGGTTAGCGCGCCATCGCGTGTATTCTGCATATGACCTTTTCCGTCGGAAAACTGACACGAAAAACATAAAATTTTATTACCTATTAGAGTATATTCTTAGATTATGTTTCATAATCTAAGAGTATATTATTGTTAAATACTACAAACAAAACGAATGTAATTACTCGCTGTGTGGGTTAAGCGGTACTTACAACGAATGGGACAAACAGAGTATAAATCATATTCGGTAATATTGAGATCTTGGTTACAGCAAACTAATTGTATAAAACCTAATGTTATCAAAAATACACAAGTTTTCATGATAACAAAATATCCTAGACAGCAAAATATTCATATTGTGACATGACATGATGCCTTTCTTGACGTTTAATTCAGAAGTAGTTTATCATAAAATCTCGTAATCTAGAACTTAAGTGGCCAGATCCTTGTCATCGTTTATGTTTTTTACTTCAAGGAGCTTCTATGTCGTTGGTTATGCACAGCTACGTCACGCATTACGTTTTGCTCACGAGTCATTTACTGCATGCTGTTCTCCCTATTTATTATTATTGCTGATTTTCATAGGGTCAGTATCTGACCCCAAACTCGAACCAAGTCAGCAGTGATCCGTTACTAATTTGAAGACAGTAGTACGACTACTGACGTGCTACTAACGTGCTACTGGCATGCTACTGACTGCATGTAAACAGTGAGAGAGTTAGTTCTCAGCGCCAGCTTTGACTTCATTTGGAGTCAGCTAGCTACTGACCCTGTGTTAATCAGCCTTTACTCTTTGATCATGGATTTTACGATTTTACCTACGATTTTACCTCAGGATTTTACTCTATTTTGAGTATCTATCTCAGAGTTTATTATCTATGATCTCTGCTTGGCTTTACATGCTGTCAGATTTTTTAAGTACCTATCTGTGAGCACCTACTACATCGTAAATTCACTTCTCATTTTGTACTAGTTTTACTCGAACTTCTCAGAAAACAGCCACTAATCGAGAACTAAAGTTGATTTACTTGTTTACAACCTTAAACAGTCTACAAAGATGCTTTTACAGATTAAAATATATTTGATAGCTGTCTCATACTTCCTTGGTGCTCTCTTTATGGTCTGCTTTCCACCGAGAAATTTTGAAATGTGAGTAACTGAATGTCTTACGAGTCGGTTACGAGTAATTTGTTTGCTTTGTTGATCTAGTGGTCGCAAGCACCAGGATTGCGGAGCGTGAGGTGCTGAGTTCGATTCTCAGGTAACAAAAGTGGAATCTCTCAGTAGGAACTACCCATCAGATTTTAAAAAATCTTTATGCATTTTATAGCCCAAGTCTTGAGGCAGGCTATAGGCTATTTAACATCACACTAGAATCACAGAATAGATAATAGTACTAACGTACCAGAATGCTTAGGAGCCGAGCAAAAAAAAAACTTCAGAAAGAACGCTATGTGAAAAAGAAATAATAGCGTGGGCAGGCGATGAGATGCGACGCGGTGTGTCAGGGGATCAAGAAATTTCACGCGGACGAAGTTGCAGACAGAAGCTATTGTATGATATAAGTAAATAGACACAATCGAGGCTCTCGAGGCTGCAGTGGCATATATATTATATACGTTCATAACTTATCGACTAGCGAGCGTCTAATAGTAGGTGATATTAGTGAATTTTGTAAAGTTTAACCAGAAATGTTATGAACCATTTTCAGGTCTGGGGCTAAAATACGGACGACAAGAAGTACAGGTGAAAACATACAATTTAAGGACTACGCCGATCAGAAGACGGTGCTGTCTGCGGCTGACCGGTTCCGTCGCCAAGACCCGGAGGTCGTGAATGTGCTCCACTTGACTCCGCTGACTTCTGAAAACCGCAGTATACTGGCGTTGGAGCTGCGCAGTGATAAACAAACCAGAAAACCTGGCATTCTAATCATTGGAGGTAATATACTGCAAGTCTATTTCTTTATGTTAGTAAGAATACTCAGCGAAGTTTCGTTGCGGCGCTAAAATCGCGAAAGTCGTCAGGCTTGCTTACCCCATTGTGCTGCGGCTGTTTGATTGGTAAAATATCATCAGAGCGGCCCACAATGTTTTTTTTGCCCCAAAAAAGTGACATCAGCTTTTTATTGAATATTTCGTGTTCGTTTCAATCGCGCGGCCATGGCGTTAAAAAAAAAACTATGACAACATTTTGTAACAATTTGTAAAAGTTGACTCCCAAAACCACAAATTTTTCAAAGCTATGGTTAAAAAGTCAGAAGAGTTTGAACGTGGCCGCGCCATCGAAACCGAGAGATCTCAGAAACGAAGCGTTGTACAGACCTGAAATTTTGGTAAATAACAGATTCATTTTGTAAATAATTTGTAAAAATATAGAAAAAAATCCTAGGTTAATATTTTAGGAGCTGTGAGACTAAAACCCCGTGGCCGCGCCATCGAAACGGTGAAAAAAACGTGATAGCCGATATCTCGCTGAAAAAGCATCGCAGACGTCTAGAGATTTTTGTAAAACCCAGATTTGAATTTGTCAAAACTTACAAAAATGCAACAAAAAATCCTAGGTTTATATTTCAGGAGCTGTAAGACTAAAACCTCGTGGCCGCGCCATCGAAACGGTGAAAAATACGTTATCACCGATATCTCGCTGAAAAAGCATCGCAGAGCTCTGAAGTTTTTTGTAAAACCTAGATTTGAATTTGTCAAAACTTGTAAAATACAACAAAAAATCCTAGGTTTATATTTCAGGAGCCGCGCCATTGAAACGGTGAAAAACACGTTATCGCTGATATCTCACTGAAAAAGCATCGCAGAGGTCTGAAATTATTTGAAAACCTAGATTTGCATTTGTCAAAATTTGTAAAAATATAACAAAAAATCCTAGGTTTATATTTCAGGAGCCGCGCCGTTGAAACGGTGAAAAACACGTTATCGCCGATATCTCACTGAAAAAGCATCGCAGAGGTTTTTTGTAAAACCTAGATTTGAATTTATCAAAATTTGTATCGCATCGCAGAGGCGATGCTTTTTCAGCGAGATATCGGCGATAACGTGTTTTTCTCCGTTTCAATGGCGCGGCTCCTGAAATATAAACCTAGGTTTTTTGTTGTATTTTTACAAGTTTCGACAAATTTAAATCTAGGTTTTACAAAAAACTTCAGACCTCTGCGATGCTTTTTCAGCGAGATATCGGTGATAACGTATTTTTCACCGTTTCGATGGCGCGGCCATGAGGTTCTAGTACAGCTCCTGAAATAAAAACTTAGGATTTTTTGTTGCATTTTTGTAAGTTTTGACAAATTCAAATCTGGGTTTTACAAAAAACTCTAGACGTCTGCGAGGACCTAGGACCTAACCTAGGATAACCTAGGATAACCTAGGTTTAACCTAGGATTTTTTCCTATATTTTTACAAATTATTTACATATTGAATCTGTTATTTACCAAAATGTCAGGTCTGTGCATCGCTTAGTTTCTGAGATCTCCGTGGCCGCGCGGTTCTCCGCGTTTCGATGGCGCGACCACGTTCAAACCCTTCTAACTTTTTAACCATAGCTTTGACAAATTTGTGGTTTTGGGAGTCAACTTTTACAAATTGTAACAACATTTTTGCAGTTTTTTTTTAACGCCATGGCCGCGCGGTTGAAACGAACGCAATATTTCTACTCAATAGTTTACTAAAAATGCACGAATAGAACTCCCGTGTGCCAATTATGTATACTCTATTTTTTTTTAAATCTTAAAGTTTTCGATACTTTGAAGGTCAATACTGAAAATAATTCGTACAAAAAAAACTGTATATGACTGAGTTTTATTTGAATTACATATTTATGAAGCAATGTTAGGCATATATTTTCCTGTTTTTATTTAATCAGAAATTATAATAGAACCAACAAAAAAAATGTTTTTCGGAAATCAGTTTTTATTTTTTTTTTCCAGTTCGAAGTAGAACCTCTGTCTGGTACAATTAAACTCCTTATACTAAGGTTTATCACCTACAAAAATATTATTTTCAACTAGGGCCTAGTTTTCGAGAAAATGATTTTTATGTACTAAGGTCAAAATTCCAAATTTAGGGTTTCATAAAAAGGTCAATTGGCTGTTTTATGATTAATTAAAATTAATTATTTACTACTACTAAATTTACTACTACTAAAATGTATTAATTATAAAGGTCAAAATAGTGTCAACGCTAGCACATATTTTTGAAAATCATTTTCTCAAAAACTAGGCCCAAGTTGAAAGTAATATTTTTGTGGGTGATAAACCATAATATCGACCTACTTCGAGCGAAAAAATAAAAATAAATAAATACTGATTTCGGTTCAACATTTTTTTTTTTTGTGGGTTCTATTGTCATTTTTGATTAAATATAAATGGGAAAATATGCGCCTAGAATTATTTTCAGTATTTTCACCTTCAAAGTAACGAAAACTTCAAGATTTTTTTAAAAATAGAGTATACAAAATTGGCACACGGGAGTTCTATTCGTGCATTTTCAGTAAACTATTGAGTAGAAATATTCAATAAAAAGCTGATGTCACTTTTTTGGGGCAAAAAAAACACTGAGGCCCAACGGTCGGACCGACATGACCTTTCAAATAATAATTTGGTATAAATTGTAGGAACCTTCCTTATTATTAAAACGAATCTGTATAATTATTAACAACTAGCCGTTGCCCGCGGCTTCCACCGCGTGGATGTCAGAAATGATCTCACGGGAACCTACTACCGGGACAAAAATTATCCTATGTGTTAATCCAGTTTATAAACTATCTGTGTGCCAAATATCGTTCAATGCCGTTTTTGCGTGATTGAGAACAAACATTCAAACATCTTCACAAACTTTCTCATTTATGATATTAGTAGGGCTAAAGAATTTTTCGTATTTTTAAACAGCACTAAATCCTATGGCTTGGGGGGCACCAAATGTCATATTGGAGTTATCAGAGAAGCTACTTTATGATGCGGCCTATCAAACACCATTCTTCAACGATTATGACTGGTAAGTACCTAATTACCCACGTCGCCGTCGGTCGGAAGTACCATCAAGTAGTACCTAATACCTACATAGTATACCTACATAGTACCTACTTAATAAACCTCTTGATGAAGGAGCTCGTCCGGGGAAGTACCTTCACCAAATCTATTCCTACTGCCTGTCAGAACGGCTGTGTTCGGGTTTGAAGGGTAGGTATGATGTGTGTGTACGGAAATTACAAGCACAAAATGAAACATAACGGGCGAAGTGTGGGTGTACTAAAGTACACCAAAGCCTTCTGGGAATATAGACGTGACGTGACGTTATAATGTTATTAAGTATTGAAATTAAAATTTTTATCTACACCCATGCCATAAATCCTCCATAAAAGTTTCCGAAACAGTTAGCTTATTGCCAACATTAAAACAGCCAGTGTCATAGTAACCATGGTAACCATAATAGCATCCAAACGGGTGGTTTAATGTTGTACTGAATTTCATAATGCAACTCGTTTTCAAAAAAAGAACATTGTAATGCACGCGCGTTTCACTATAACAGCGCCGCCGCCGTAATTTAAAAAAAGAACTTATTCGAATTCACGTCGTATACTATGACGCCGGCCGCCATGTTCGATACGAGTATTAATAAGTACTGCAAAAAACTGTTTCAGAACCTTTTATAGAGGACTGATAACATGGATGTAGATAAAGTCTTGTATGCAACTGTACATAATTAGGTATTAAAACACTCATGCGATACTATTATCACACTCGGCTTCGCCTCGTGTGATAAACCCACATTCGTGTTTTAATACCCCTTATTATACGTCAGTTGCATAAATAACTATTATTCAGCGTTGACTCTGAGATATCTAACATCTGCGGTGGCTCTGGTTGAATATTATAGGAGGCGGTGACCACCTACTGAACATCACGTCAGCCGCAGGCTGTTTTGCCATACAATAACATTATTAAAAAACCGGCCAAGTGCATGTCGGACCACGCACAATAAAGGGTTCCGTAGTTGAAAAGAATTTATCCCAATGACAAACTTAACATTGAGTTGAAAAACATGTTCTCCCATACATTGATATACGTCACGACAATTCTCCAACTGAATATTTAAGTTTGTATTCGCAAAAGGCTATTCTTAAACATCCTTGTTTCTTCGAAGGGTTGGGCAGAGGTGTACGTACCTATAGTACACCCACATTTTGCCCGAAAAAGAAATCTAAAAACAGTTTTTCTTATGTGATAAAATTACAAATAATCAATTTTCAGACTTTTTCCATTACTTGTGCTTTGAGAGCTTGCTTCTTGCCAAATTTAAACGGGAAGTACCCTATAGGTTTTGATTTACTTGCGAGTATTAAAATATGTTGCATAAATGGCCGTATTTTTTTATTGCGATGACTTAGAAGCATGATATTTTTAGAAATCTAAGGGGCTATAGACTTTTGATATTAATAGAGTATTTGATATTAATTTCAACTTGATACCTCCACGCGTTCCTGAGAAAAAGGGCCTTGACAGATGACATACTTAAAAATATTTTTTATGTGATAAAATTATGAATTTCCAATTTTCGGAGTTTTTCCATTACTTGTGCTGTAAGACCTTGCTTCTTGCCAAATTTGATGATTCTAGGTCAACGGGAAGTACCCTATAGGTTTTGATTTACTTGCGAGCATCAAAATATGTCGCATAAATGGCCGTATTTTTTTATTGCGTTGACTTAGAAGATTGATTTTTTTAGAACTCCAAGGGACCACAGATTTACGTATTTGATATTAATTTCAACTTGATACCTCCACGCGTTCCTGAGAAAAAGGGTCTTGACAGACAGACAGATAGACGGACAGACAGACAGACAGACAGACAGACAGACGGACAGACAGACAATGACACCCATGACAATGACACCCATGACGAAAAATTTTAAAATTTTCACAGCCGCCATCTTGCATTTTCATTATGACATCATTATCGTTTTAGCGACCTCAAAAATCATGAAAATGACACCCATGACGAAAAATTTGAATGTCAATTTGCATCCGCCATCTTGAACTCAAAAACCATGAAATTGACACCCATGTCATTATTATTTTCACATAACTAGAACAATTCTTTCGTAATAAGCTGATATAAAATATTAGTCTTCTACAATTCTTTGTTTGTATTAATTTAATTTACTTTACTTTAGTTTTTCAAAATGATATAAATAGTAAACATTGGCATAATTTTGTATGTGAATGTACAATGGGCTGCATCAATTGGGTACCCCAGTTGTATTAAAAGTAACTTTGCTACAACTCTGCGATTCAAACAATACATCCTTAACAATAATACAAAAAGTGTTTCTAATGCCCGGACGAGATTCGAACCATCGACTCATTGGTTATACAATGATTACCGCTAGCTCTTACCAACTAAGCCAATTAGGTAGTTAATATCTCAACGAATTATCAATCTACTTGGCGTTATAACTCTGTCTCTGAAATCGCAGTGAATGAATATTTTGTTATTAGAGGGTAGTTATGCATACATTTTACAAATCTATAATGAAGTTACCGTCTGATGAGTCTAGTTTTGCTTCACCTTTCGCATTTGTCTAGGAACCCATTTGTCTCAGTTGGCAAAATATGTCTAATATGGTAACTAAATTATCAAATCAAATTATTTAAAAATATAAATCTTTGTAGTTTTGTTACATAATATCAATAAAAAATATTATTAAATGATTATAAAAGTAGGTATTTTATTTTTCTTGATTTTTTAATTCTTTAGAAATATTACTAAAATTAAATTTAAAAAAAAAATACATACTTAAAATAGAAAAATACTTTATATTAAAAAAATATATAATGCATGACAAAAAACAATTCGTGCTTAAGATTTGAACCTCCAACCTTATGCACGGCAAGCGGTCTTGAAACCTCTGGTCTATTTATTATTTTGTGATGAGATTGGAAAGGATTTAGGTCACTTGTTGATACATAATTATCCGGGACACTCAATAATTAATTACTGTATGCCTGGTTGTTCCTTACTTGATATTATGAAAGAAATTATTAAATGTAACTTTAGTCAGGAAACAACATTATTAATTTTTATGGGAAATAGGGGAAATGTGAACAAAGGGGAATTGCTCAAATATCATAAAACATTGTGCAACCCATAGACTTATAAAAAAAGATTGACTCCGCGCCACGCATATCGAAAGTGAAGCACCCTACCGATCTATGTGTGCGTGATTTGAGTACCTGCAAAGACGCCGTCGCTCGTGTCACGTAATGGCGGCCGGTCGGCATACTATGATGTAAATGTGTGCGCGAGGCGTGTTTGTACAAACGTTCCCGGCATACTTACTGTGCTTCACTTTCGATATGCGCAGCGCGGAGTCCATCTTTTTTTATAAGTCTATGGTGCAACCTTAGATTGAAAAAAATTGTGTTGTTTACATTCCCTTATAGTAACAGTTTGCCACAGGAAGAAAATAACATAAGATTTGACATTAACATGACTTTGCACAATTTGACATATAATGATAGTCTATTCCATTTAATTGATACTAACAATTATGTTAGTAATTTGTATTTGACAAAAGATAGACATAATATTGTTATGTACTATCTTTCTAATTATCACAAAAGACAGATAGCTGTGTCGCTATCATATTTTTTTTCTATTTCAGCCAAAAATTTGGCTAAACAACTTGCTTCTTTTGAGCAATGCAATGACATTTTAAACAATTCTGCCAATAATTTGGCCACAATTATTAATGACATTGATTTTCATTTAAATTAGAAATTAGGACAAAAGAGGCAACCTCTTGCAAAAATGTAAGGAAGGTAAAATCAAATAAAAGTGTAAAAAATTTAAATAGTATCAACCTGGTGCATCAAAATATTCAAGGTTTTTTGAACAAAGATTTAGAAGTAGAATTATTCCTGAATTGTAACGATATAGACATTCTTTGTTTGACAGAACATTGGCTTAAAAGCCACCAGTTCATGTTCAATTTTAGTAATCACCAGGTTGGTAGTTCGTTCAGCAGAGTAAATGCTATACACGGTGGCTCATTAATTTTAGTAAATAAACAGCTTAAATTTAAAGATCGTAAGGATATTGTGAGCCTATCTGTTGAGCGGACAATTGAATTAGCCTGTATAGAATTGGAGCAGTTCATTATATTAAGTGTGTACAGGCCTCCATCAGGATTGTATGATTGTTTTGAGAAGGTTATGGATGAAGTTTTGCACAAAATCTATAATTCTAACAAGTCTATCATCACTTGTGGTGATTTTAATGTTAATTTGTTAGAAAATTCTGGGTCAAGTACTAAAATTATAAGTTTGTTTCAGTCATACAATCTTGCTAACCAATTTTTAGAGCCCACTAGAATAACTCCCACTAGTGCCACATGCCTAGATAACATTTATACAAATATTACACCAACCCACAAAGAAATTATTAATTTATTAGACTCAGATCATTGCGGACAATTGATTACCATTCCAAATCTAATAAAAAAAAATACTAAAAAGGATATCACTGTTAATCCAAAAACAGCTGATCGTTTGGAATCATTTAAAACTAAACTTTTGAGTAAATTACCACTTTTGTCAACTAATGATGACCCTAATGAACAATATAATGATTTTTTTAATATGTATTGCACACAATTTGATAACACTTTCATTCCAAAGGCATTCTCGGTTAATAATAACACTTGCTTCAGTGACTGGGCCACCATTGGTATACATAAAAGTAGAAAACGACTTTATGAGTTGTATGATGAACGGACTTGTATTAACACTGCTGAATTTAATTTATATGTTAAGAATTATTCTAAATTATTTAAAAAAGTTTGTTGTATGGCCAAGTCACGTTACTTGAGTACAAAAATTAAAAATAGTAGTAATGTAATAAAAATGACATTGAATATCATTAATAGCGAAACAGGAAGGTCAAGCAACCGAAGTAGTGACTACAGCCTTGCTATTGATGACAACATAATTAAATCAGATTCCCAAGTCACCGCGGCCTTTGAAAAGTTCTTCGCTGAGATTCCCGTATCAACTACTAAATCTCTAAGGTCATCACCCACTGCTGCAGAGTCTTTACTTAAAGAAAACGTTTCAGTTTGTGATTCTGAGTTTAAATTCCAATATGTTACCTGTAGAGACATAATTAAAACCTTTCACACGTTAAATATTAAAAAGACTGCTGATCTATGGGGTAATTCTGTGGACGTTGCTAAATCAATTATAAACATTGTAGCACCTACTTTAGCAGTTATTTTTAACAATTGTATTGACCGTGGTGAGTTTCCTGATCTTATGAAATATAGTAAAATAATACCGTTGTTTAAATCGGGTAGTACATCTGACCCTACTAATTATAGACCTATTTCAGTGCTACCTACTTTTAGTAAAATTTTTGAAAAAGTTATTTTAGATCAACTGCAAAGATTTTTTAATAAACATAAATTATTACATAACAAACAGTTTGGTTTTACAAGGGGTCGTTCGACTACTGATGCCGGTGTTGAACTTTTAGGTCATGTTTATAATGCATGGGAGGATAAATGCGATGTTTTGGGCATTTTTTGTGATTTGTCCAAGGCATTCGACTGCGTTCTTCATGAAACATTAATCAGGAAACTGCATCACTACGGAATCCGGAATGCCTCTCTGGATCTTCTCACTTCTTACTTAAGTGATAGGATTCAAAGAGTTGATGTTAACGGGAAAAGATCACCCGGATCCGTAGTAACAATGGGGGTCCCCCAAGGCTCAATTCTTGGCCCGTTTTTGTTTCTTATTTATATTAATGACTTGCCTTACCTCATAAAGGATAATCATGATATAGTGTTGTTTGCAGATGACACTTCACTTTTATTTAAACTCAAACGTCAGCAGCTGGTTACTGACAATGTAAATAGCGCCCTCGCAAAAGTAGTTAACTGGTTTAATGTTAATAACCTACTTCTTAACGAGAAAAAAACTAAGTGTATTAAGTTCACTATACCTCATGTTAGACAAGTAAAAACTAGTGTTCTCATAAAGGGTGAAGAGTTGATTCCCGAAGATACCACAGTGTTCTTGGGCATAACTTTGGATGCCAAACTTCAATGGGGCCCCCATATAGATAAATTGTCGAAAAAGCTTAGCGCTGCAGCATACGCCGTTAGGAAAATTCGTGATTTAACTTGTTTAGAGACAGCCCGTTTAGTTTACTTTTGTTATTTTCATAGTGTGATGTCGTACGGTATTCTGTTGTGGGGAAATGCCGCCGATATTCAGACAATTTTTGTTTTACAAAAAAGGGCTATTCGTTCAATTTACAAATTAAGTCCCAGACACTCCCTCAGAGATAAATTTAAAGAAATTAATATAATGACTGTGCCTTCTCAGTATATCTATGAAAATCTTTTGTATGCTCATAAAAATATCAATTTGTTTAAAAAATACAGTGACGTCCATAATGTGAATACTAGAAACAAACACAAATTTGTTGTTCCTACAACCAGGCTGAAGAAAATAAGTGGTTCGTTTAGTTGCCAATGTATACGTTTTTATAATAAACTACCTAGCCACATTCAAGAACTAAGCCTTAGTAAATTCAAAAATTGTATAAAGCGGAAACTTTGTCAGAAAGCCTTTTATACTGTCAAAGACTATATTGAGGACAAAAAGGCTTGGGTTTGAGCTGCTCCAATAAATTTACACTATTAATGTTGATTTAAATACCTTTTTACATATTCTATACAATGACATGAATATTTTGTTTGTTATACTATTTTTAATTATTGTGAATGTGAAGACTACGTGGATCATTGTTTTTTATTTATTTTATCCTTTTCTCAGTTTTAGTTATAGTCTGACAGTTTGAGTAATTTATGCGGCCTACCCAAATGTCTTTTCTTTGGTATTGTTCGTCGAATCGTTAAGCTCCTTAAGTTTTGAGTTGAGCTGCACGATTACTGACAAATGCGTGCACTGACTGGACAGGTCCACTCAATCTGTGTGGTTCTTTCATCAAAAGACCATTACTGACTGCAATCTACATGGTCTTCACATGATCTGACCAAGATTATGTCTGGACTTTAAAAGAGACTGTGACCTCTGAGTTTGTTTCGGCGTTTCTTCTCAGAGTAGTCAGATAGGAAACGTCGAACTCATCTAGTTTAAAAAAAAATATGTTTGACGTGTAAAAGTGTTTGTACAAACCTACTTACAGAAAATAAATCATTTATCATTATCATTTATCATTTATCATTTAGACGTTGAATAACTCTCGTAAATGTCAACCAACGAATTAAGAATGATATAGAATCTTAACTCTCTTACGAAGCCCGCTAAAACATGGTCCCAAACTCATACTACTAAACTGATAATACTAATGCAACACACGCACAGACAAAATATAATACTTTGCTAAATTTATTTTCCGTACATGAATTCGCCCAACCATTCATTTGGGGCGCAATTTTATTTAGTAAGATAATGTTAGAGTGAAACGGAAATATCGAAGCCAGGGAGTGGGTACGAGATGGATTATTAAGTAACCATGGTAACATCACAGACATAAGACTGTGGTGACACTGAGCATCGAGGATGGTGTAATGCAGTATAAAGTAGGAGTCAGTAATTTATTATGAACTCAATTATTATGAATTAATATGACACCTCTTTACCTTTAGTTTCCTATATTCCATTCTTTAAAAAAAGAAAGTAAATAGTTATTTTATTACTCACCAAATATCTATTTTAATTGTAGAGAGGAAATCATTATTTCCATCATAGTAAAGGATGTATCGAATTTCGTCACAATTTTTTAAAGTACGTAGCATAATAAATGCAATTTCCTTGATGTTTAATAGTTTTTTTCCTGATAAGTAATCCTATGATTGAAGGTCATTTATTGGCAAACGCCATCAGAAGTACGAGCCAAAATTTAAGGGGTGATTGTACCCGTGCTACTCAAAAACTTAAGGGACAACCAGGGAATCCGTTTCCGGAAACGTGTTTTTTTATATCCCAGCCCTCCTATACAGTAAGTATACACATTGCAATCAGCAGATTGAACACAGTTGGTTTTTAATCATAGCCTGAGTAGGTAATTTATGCGGTCTACCCAAACGCCATGATATAGTGTTGTTTGTAGATGACACTTCACTTTTATTTAAACTCAAACGTCAACAGCTGGTTACTGACAATTTAAATAGCGCCCTCGCAAAAGTAGTTAACTGGTTTAATGTTAATAACCTTCTTCTTAACGAGAAAAAAACTAAGTGTATTAAGTTTACGATACCTACCTCATGTTAGACAAGTAAAAACTAGTGTTCTCATAAAGGGTGAAGAGTTGATTCCCGAAGATACCACAGCGTTCTTGGGCATAACTTTGGATGCCAAACTCCAATGGGGCCCCCATATAGATAAATTGTCGAAAAAGCTTAATTAACTCTGCAGCATACGCTGTTAGGAAAATTCGTGATTAAACTTGTTTAGAGACAGCCCGCTTAGTATACTTTTGTTATTTTCATAGTGTGATGTCGTGCGGTATTCTGTTGTGGGGAAATGCCGCCGATATTCAGACAATTTTTGTTTTACAAAAAAGGGCAATTCGTTCAATTTACAAATTAAGTACCAGACACTCCCTCAGAGACAAAAAAGAAATTAATGTAATTACTTTGCCTTCTCAGTATATTTATGAAAATCTTTTGTATGCTCACAAAAATATCAATCTGTTTAAAAAATACAGTGACGTCTATAATGTAAATACTAGGAACAAACACAAATTTGTTGTTCCTACAACCAGGCTTAAGAAAATAGGTGGTTAGTTTAGATGTCAATGATACGTTTTTATAATAAACTACCTAGCCACATTCAAGAACTAGGTAAGCCTTATTAGACTGGAAGCCGACCACAACATAGTTGAGAAAAGGCTAGGCAGATGATGAAGATCAATTAATTTATTACCTACAATAACACCGGGTTGTCTGATGCCTCCGTTGAGGTTTAGATAAACTCAAAAATTTTATAAAGCGGAAACTTGGTCAGAAAGCCTTTTAAACTGTCAAA
The DNA here is from genome assembly GCA_905163495.3 of Cosmia trapezina. Taxonomy (NCBI): domain Eukaryota; kingdom Metazoa; phylum Arthropoda; class Insecta; order Lepidoptera; family Noctuidae; genus Cosmia; species Cosmia trapezina. The sequence continues at coordinate 14,108,398 of LR991030.1, forward strand.
GACTATATTGAGGACAAAAAGGCTTGGGATTGAGCTGCTCCAATAAATTTACACAATTAATGTTGATTTATATACCTTTTTACATATTTTTATACAACGACATGAATATTTACTTTGTAAAGTATTACTTATACCTATTATTTTTAATTATTGTGAATATGAAGACTACGTGGATCATTGTTTTTTATTTATTTTATTTTATCCTTTTCTCAGTTTTAGTCATAGTCTGGCAGTTTGAGTAATTTATGCGGCCTGTCTTGCGGAATGTCTTCTCCTTGGTTTTGTTCGTCGAATCGTTGAGCTCCTTAAGTTTTGAGTTGAGCTGCATGATTACTGACAAATACGTGCACTGACTGGACAGGTCCACTCAATCTGTGTGGTTCTTTCCTCAAAAGACCATTTCAGACAGCAATCTACATGGTCTTCACATGATCTGACCAAGATTATGTCTGGACTTTAAAAGAGACTGTGACCTCTGAGTTTGTTTCGGCGTTTCTTCTCAGAGTAGTCAGTTATGAAACGTCGACCTCATCTAGTTTAAAAAAAGATATGATTGACGTGTAAAAGTGTTTTTAACCGACTTTCAAAAGGAGGAGGTTCTCAATTCATCGGAATTTTTTTATTTTTTTTTTTATTTATGTTCCCCGATTACTCGAAAATGGCTAGACCGATTTGGATTTTTCTTTTTTTGTTCGAAAGGGTATACGTCCCAAGTGGTCCCATGATCATCAAGTCAGGATCTGATGATGGGATCCCATGGAAATCGAGGGAAACCCTCAAATTTTATGGGCACTCCTATATCGATTTCGGTATTTTTTATAGTAACTCGTGCATTTGCTCTCGGTAAGTACCATTTGGTGAGCTGGAACTGATGATGAAGACCATAGAGGGCCATCGGAAATACTCAATTATATCTAAGTATATAACAGGTTGCGATTCGATTACTTTAATATGGTTTATGCTCGTCAAAATAATGGTAATGGTGACTTCACCATGAGCTCCATTTCTCCTGGTTCTTACTAGGAGAACTCCTCAACAATTAACGGCCCTGCATCGGGAAAAGCAACATTTTGTAAAACGTGATGAGCAGTTGACATTGGGTTATTGTAACTTAGATAAATTACAAACTGAACCACTAAAAAGTGAAAAATAAAAACTTTTTTACAAAAACAAAAACCGACTTCCAAAAAAAAACACTACAAAGTGAAAAATAACTTTAATTTCGGAAGTCGATGGCAAAAAACTAAAATACAGATCCAAAGACACCGACTTCCGAAATTAAAGTTATTTTTCACTTTGTAGTGTTTTTTTTTTGGAAGTCGGTTTTACAAACCTACTTACAGAAACAAATCATTTATCATTTAGACTAGGGTCGTGACGATGACGGGAAAATCTTAAATTTTTTTTCGCCTAGCCCCCTATCTGCCAAGTATGTACCGTCCGTACATAGTACAGTATTAAAGGGTGTAGTCGGCTCCCAGTCTATAATCTAGTTCGAACTACAACAAACTGATAGCGTAGTGCACGGAACGGCAACGCCGCACAGTGAAACGATTGTATGGGACAGATTGGACTTAGGCATTTCCGAGAAAAAAAATCTAATTTTGAAAAACGAATAATGCCATCGTATTTAGCTATCAAATGCCTTCAAAACTTGTGCTGGCTTTCTTTCTATCCCTCGTATTTCATGAGTTGATTAAGCAAATGTAAAATTTTACTATGAAAATGACTGTATCGTGCTCTCTGCCACCTAATTCGGGCCTCGTTGCAAGTTGTGGGCTGTACTATAGTATTACGCGTAGTAAAAGGTACATTTACTGCTAAGACACATGGTGCGACAAAAGTGCACCTTCTGACATATAGGTGAAGTTTTTTTTAGGTACTGAATCGAGCTCCTGAATCTGATCCTATTTCAAGTTGTGGTCTTTACTAGCATAATACACATACCGAGAGCTGCATTTAGTGCTAAGACACATGGTGCGCCAAACGTGCACCTTCTGACATATAGGGTAACGTATGGGAGAGGTTGGACATAGGCATTGCCGAGAAAAAAAAGTCTAATTTTAAAAAACAAATAATGCCATCGTATTTAGTTATCAAATGCCTTGAAAACTTGTACTGACAAACTTTCTATCTCTCGTGTTTCGGGAGTTAATTGAGAAATGAGTGAATCCAACTCTCTTCCTTCTGAATCTGGTCCTGTTTCAAGTTATGATCTTTACTATCATAATACACATACTGCATTTAGTGCTTATACACATGGTGCGCCAAACGTGCACCTTCTGACATACAGGTTGATTTATATATTTTTATCAAAAAAACATTTTTTGTCCTTATATTATTGCCGCAATACAGTCCATGTGTGAATCATATTAAAAATCTGAAAAAAAAATTAAATTGAAACTTGAAGACTTTGGAAGATCCTGGAAGAATCTGGAAAACTCTGGAAGAATCTGGAAGATCCTGGAAGAATCTGGAAGAACCTGGAAGACTGGAAGAATCTGGAAGATCCTGGAAGACTCTGGAAGAACCTGGAAGATCCTGGAATATCCTGGAAGGTTCGGGAAGAATCTGGAAGACTCGGGAAGATCCTGGAAGACTTGGAAAGTTCCTGGAAGATCCTGGAAGACTTGGGAAGAATCTGGAAGAATCTGGAAGAATCTGGAAGATCCTGGAAGACTTTGGAAGAACCTGGAAGATCCTGGAAGGTTTGGGAAGAATCTGGAAGAGTCGAGAAAATCCTGGAAGACTCTGGAAGAATCTGGAAGATCCTGGAAGACTTGGGAAGTTCCTGGAAGACTCTGGAAGATCCTGGAAGACTTGGGAAGAATCTGGAAGATCCTGGATGACTCTGGATGACTCTGGAAGAATCTGGAAGATCCTGGAAGAATATGGAAGACTCTGGAAGAATCTGGAATATCCTGGAAGACTCTGGAAGATCCTGGAAGACTGGAACAATCTGGAAGATCCTGGAAGACTGGAAAATCTGGAAGATCCTGGAAGGTTCGGAAAGAATCTGGAAGACTCGGGAAGATCCTGGAAGACTCTGGAAGAATCTGTAAGATCCTGGAAGATCCTGAAAGGTTCGGGAAGAATCTGGAAGTCCCTGGAAGATTCTGGAAGATCCTGGAAGACTCTGAAAGAATCTGGAAGACTTGGGAAGTTCCTGGAAGACTCTGGAAGATCCTGGATGACTTGGGAAGATCCTGGAAGAATGTGGAAGAATCTGGAAAATCCTGGAAGAATCTGGAAGTCCCTGGAAGATTCTGGAAGATCCTGGAAGACTGGAAGAACCTGGAAGAATCTGGAATATCCTGGAAGACTCTGAACGACTCTGGAAGATCCTGGAAAAATCTGGAAGAATCTGGAAGATCCAGTGGTAGATCCTGGAAGATCCTGAAGATCCTGGAAGTCTCTGAAAGACTCTGGAATATCCTGAAAGATCCTGGAAGACTCTGGAATATCCTGGAACACTTGGGAAGATTCTGGAAGATCCTGGAAGACTCTGGAAGAATATGGAAGAATCTGGAAGAATCTGGAAGAATCTGGAAGAATCTAGAAGATCCTGGAAGAATCTGGAAGACTCTGGAAGAATCTTGAAGAATCTGGAAGATCCTGGAAGATCCTGGAAGACTTGGGAAGTTCCTGGAAGACTCTGGAAGATGTTGGAAGATCCTGGAAGAATCTGGAAGAATCTGGAAGATCCTGGAAGATCCTGGAAGAATCTGGAAGATCCTGGAAGACTGGAAGAATCTGGAAGATCTTGGAAGACTTGGGAAGATCCTGGATGACTCTGGAAGATCCTGGAAGACTTGGGAAGATTCTGGAAGATCCTGGAAGAATCTGGAAGACTCTGAAGTATGTTCTTGTTGTTAACCCTCTGCTGTTCAGATAGTATATTTGCAAACTATTGAATTTATATTCATTAATTTATAAATGCACGCAACATTAGGAATACTATTATTTGTTTTAATTAATACATTACTTTAAGTTTTTCCAAAAATTTTATTTCCTAAACAATATACAAATTAACACTATACTAGTACTAAAGTAAATGACTAACTAAATATACAAATAAATACAAAAACAAAAGGACACTTAGGCGTCGAAGTACTCGTCCGCATCGATGTCATCCGGAAACGTGCCCAGGAGACTGGCAGCGTTGCCACGTTGAATGGCAATGCTAATTCTTTGGCCAAAGAACAAGCCAGCCCTCTGGTCACGTGATGTCTCGACCAGTCGCCGAGAAATTTCCTTAAAAAGAAAACGCGCACTTGGGCCCCATGACCCGAGCGTTTCGACCCCAAACGGCTCAAAACTATAGTTACCTATAAGGTTACAGTATTTGCGCCGCTTGAGGATCTCAGCAGCCGCAGCAGCGGCGCCAGCACAGCCCGCCGTGCTTGGAACATGAGATGGCGCAAGGGTGTCGACACAGGTTGCGTCCCACACCAGAGGCCTACCCATCTTCCAAGGCAACAATGTCATGCCATCTGGTCTCTTCCCATCGTCACGTACCAAGCCGTTTGGTTCTAATACCGCTGGTACGCCGGCGGTGACAAGAGCTCGACGAATAATATCGTTGATGCTGGCGTGCCGTGCTATGCGACCTGCGCTCCTGCAGCAGGACAGGCCATGGTGCCCGAGACTGTCGACAGCTTCACCGCAGTGACACCGATGCGGAGCGACACAAGGTGCGCCCAAGCGGAGACAAGTAGCGAGCCGAAACGATGAATCATCCATCATAGTGCCTATGGTGGATGACGGGAGCGCCTGAAGCCACAAGCCCGACTCCCATTCTCCCACAGCCAGCAGACGGGCACGCTCAACAGTATTAAATGACGTGTTTACTAGGTTATTCCGTATAATACTGCAGAGCGGCACGTCCCACATTTTCTGGGAGGACGGGTTGTCGGGCAAATCCGTATTGGGACAAGCCATTTTCCAAGCGTTCAACGCATCGGTCAAAAACGGTACCTCAAAATCGACCAGTGAGGAAGATAAAATTTTCCTGGTTAATTTATCGGTACCGTGGACCGAGGAGAGGAAGGCCGGTAAACTAATACTTGAAATTTTGCGGACGCCGAGACCACCCAGCCGAATGGGAAGAGTGGCTTGCTGCCACGCTCGGTCGTCCAGGGCCACATTTAGGATAGAAGTTAGTGTGTTTCTAATAATTTGGTCTACTTTTTCTAAAAGTTCTGGATGTTTCCAAAGATGGGAGGAGCGAAGGCTATATGTGAATTTTGGTCCAAAGCAACAGTATCGAATAAGTGTGAAGGCCGAATGAATATTAATTTTGTAAAGTCGTTCCGAGACATCATGAAAATTTTGTATTTTCTCCTCAATAAACGTTGGAAAGGAATCGTCAAAAATTGGGGACCCCAGGAGGTGAAGACAGTTTCTTTCCATAATTTTGATATTTGGTGCTATTGTATTAAATTTTGATATGGTAGTCTGTCTGTCAGTAGTTTGTGGAAGATAAATTTCACATTTTGAAAGGTTAAGGTCTAGGCCAATGGAACTGAATTTTTCTTTTAAAAAAACGAAATCTTTTAACACTGTGTCTACATCACCTCCTAGAGTTCCGTCATCCAAATACCATACGTTGAATTTAGAATTTAGTTGTCGAATAATTGGATTTATTGCCAAACTAAAAATGACTGGCCCAAGAGGGTCACCCTGTTGACATCCAACAGCTGATTTCAAAAGGTTGTCTTTATAAAGTAATTTAGAGGGGTGCCTATAACATTGATAAAGAAAACTGTAAATTTTGGGTATTACTTTAAGTTGTATAAAATGTCCAAACTTTTAATAAAAATATGATCATTGCCGTCCGTCTTCCTGACAAATATCCTCCCGTTCCTCACACACACATATTTATAGCCCTTTTCTTTTGCCTTGATTCTTGTTGCAGGAAGAGCTTTGTAAGCTGGGGATAAATGCTCGGCAATAAAGACACCACCTGTTGCCTGCTATGCCAAATCTGCGGTATTGTATTTATTAAGTTTACCTAACATGGAATGGACATGGTTGTGTTTGTGCTTTTTATGGCTGGACATACAAACAGTAATTTAATTGATATTTAATTCTCAGTTGATTTACGTGGAATGGAATAGACATGGTTGTTTGTGCTTTTTACGGTTTGACATGTAAACGGTTTTTGATTGATGACATAGAAATATATATATTTTTTATTATTTTTTAATATTTGATTATTATTTTTGTGATTTATGTAATTATTTTATTATTGTTATTTGTATTATCTTTTAAAATTCCAACACAATGTAAATTGTTTGATGAATAAATAAATAAATAAATTGTCACGGGTTTTATCTTTGTTGTAACCAATTACACTGGCCAGCAGCTGACGGCGGATCCTTGGTGAGGCAAGCTGGATCACGATAGACGAGGGCGAGCATTACTGGTGTTATGTTTCGCAATTCATGCGCAGTGTGAAATATCGCTATCCTTAATCCCACAACCGACCACTGAACCTAACTGCTTGACGACAGTATAAAGGTTTTCCTGTTTATTTTCTGGTAGACATTGCAGCTCCAGGTTGTTGGCTCGTGCTTGTTGCTCCAGTAATACGATAGTAAAGCCCACAACTTGAAACGAGGCCGGAATCAGGCGGCAGAGAGCTAGATGCAGTCCTTTTCATAGTAAAATTTCACATTTTCTCAATTGACTCCTGAAATACGAGAGATAGAAAGAAAGTCAGCACAAGATTTGAAGGCATTTGATAGCTAAATACAAGGCTTATTCCCATCCGATCCCACAATCGGATCCCACTACGCGGATAAAATGAATATTTTGTTCCAATCTGATGCCCATTTGTGGGATTCCTTTGGAATATGGATAAAATTAATATCCGAACGTAATGATCGCCTGCTTGAATCGATAAATGAAAACAAAAAGTAAGTGCCTATGTACATAATATCGAGATAAATAGTAAGTCGGTAACAGTGCACCGGCAACGCTACTTGGAATATTGTTGAAGTGATATTTATTTTCATTTTAATATATATGATCATAACTGTATCTCGATATTATGTACTTACTTTTTGTTTTCATTTATAGATTCAAGCAGGGATTCATTTTATCCGCGTAGTGGGATCCGATTGTGGGATCGGATGGGAATAAGCCTTGTATTTAGCTGGCAATTACTTATTCGTTTTTCAAAATTAGACTTTTTTTCTCGGAAATACCTAAGTCCGACCTCTCCCATACACTCGTTCCACTGTGCGCCGCTCCGTACAACTACACTGTGCTCTGAGGCAATTTTTTTTTTTTTTGAGGGTGGGAAATCATCAAATAACTTCTCCCGCTCTGGGTGGAGCGGAAGGGCGTGTCAGACTTTTACTGACTAAAACCCACCCGTGTTCCTTCAGTTCCCTATGCATCACTTGCTGACATCTCTTTGAGGCGCGCGTGGAACACAACGCGCCGTCGACTCTGGCCTGGTCCTTACCGGACGGCGAGCTACCCGCTGCTCACCGTCCGCAGGCCCGCGCCTACGGTGGCCGGAAATCGCCACGCAATTCACGCCGCCCAGGGCGTCTCCTGCGGCGACTGAGGGCGTGAGGCTGCCTCTCCCTCACGCGTTCCGCCTCCTCCTTCGCGAGCATCACTGCTTCGCAGAAGGAGGTGACGGCCTCCCATGCACTCTCGCTCCGCACCATGGCCTGAACCAGGCTCGGACGCGAGAGATCGCCGCCGGCGATCGCCTCCGTGAGAACACGGCGGTGCTCTGCCCAAGCCGGGCAGACCTCCACTGTATGCTCCACCGTGTCCTCCGGGCGATCCACACAATGGTGACACCCGGGCGTTTCCTCCCGCCTTATGCGAAACAGGTACCTCCCGAAACATCCGTGTCCGGTGAGGACCTGCGTCAGGCGGAAGCTGAGGACGCCGTGGCGCCTCTCTAACCACTCCTCAAAGAGGGGACTTATCGCCGCAATTGTGGCGTGCCCAGCGCTAGGTTGCGACAGTCGCGCTCTCCATGTCGCCACGAGACCTAGAGATTTGAAAATTTTGCTGCCTAGCCGCTGGCTGCCCATTATGCCTTAGTATTTGAGCTGTAAATATGTTCTTTCGTTCGGAAGATATGACTGAGCAGCTGCGGTGGCGTCATTACAGCTTACACATGTTTATAAGTTTAATAACTCATAGAGTATTTTGACCAGAGATTTCAAAATTTTGCTGCCTTTGACAGCTATTATGCTTCAATTTTTGAGCTATAATACAATACAACAGCAATAATCATATCTTTCGTTCGGAAGATATGACTGAGCAGCTGGGGTGACGTCACTCCAGCTTACACGTGTTTATAAGTTTAATAGACCAGAGATTTGAAAATTTTGCTGCCGATGGCAGCTCTTATGCTTTAATTTTCTGACTTTAATCCAAAATTCTAACCTCACTGGTTTGGCTGTTCTTAATGAGAAAGCTGGGGTGACGTCACTCCAGCTAAGTAACACACACTAAACGACTCATACTGACTAAGTTTTTGTGGCAGCTAAATTAAGACTGGGTACTTTGATTGCAGCTATTATGCTTTAAATATTGGCGTAGGTAGAAATTATTCTATCACTTATGAGGAAGCTGGAGTTAATGCACATAATTTTACTTAAGTCGGCCGCCAAGCATGTTGCTATTCCAATTTTAGGGCATGGACCGGTGCACTTAAAGGCACATGAGACATTTCAGAGTATTGTAAATTGCAGATGTCTATTTAGGCAGCGTGGCGGTCACTTCAAATGAGGTGGGCCGCCGTCTTAAAGTATTATGTTTCCATACCCGGAGTATGGAAACATAATACTTTAAGGCGGCGGCCTTCAGGCTTTCTGGCCGCAGGTTTATTTGTATGCTAAAAACCTCGTAGGTATTTGTAAAAGTCAGTAGGTATACAATTTTTTTATTATTAATAATCTACCTCTCGTTTCCTGTGCAAGGTATCTGATACCGCTGGCTAATCCGGATGGCATAGAATTCACATACAAGATTCGCTCGCGTCCATCACTAGACTATCAAGAGTGGGCGCGTAACGAAACTTTGAGACTTCACACTCGCCCAGCTGAGTGGCACAAAAATGTAGACAAGGAAGCTAAAGAAAAGAACACTGCCTGCTTCGGGACGAATATCAATCGCAATTTCGCTTATCATTGGCAAGGTAAGTTGATAATATCAATAGGTACGTAGGATACTTATTATGATTAATTTTTGTGGGAATATCTCCCAATCTATAGAGGTAGGAATAAACAATGGAAGTCTACCGTGCTTTTCTACTTAAGTTATAGGTACCTAAGTAACAAATAAGCGTTTGAAGACTACAGCCATTGAAACCACAACGTTTGTTTAATTACCTACCTACCACAATAAAAACATGGATAATAATTTTAAGGCATGAAGGCACATTTTACTTAATGTAAAGGACAAGTTCGATTAAAAAGTGCAAATAATATTAAGTATAATAGAAAAAAACTTCCATCACTGCAATAGATTTTACGCAATCGTGAAAAACAAAAAGCAGATATAATTTATGATAATGAGTCCCTTAACAGATAGTGGTCAGATTGCTTAACCGCCATTATAAGTCCCACGTGCTTTAATAGATAAGCGCCTACTACCTATTTACCTACATGTAGGACCTATGTAATGGGTGATTCATTCGGAGTTACTTTTTCCAAAACTAAAAAAAATATGAATAAAACAAATTTATCGGGTAATCTTTATTATAATACAAAAGAACCATTCCTTACATTTACTTTTTAAAGATTATTTCTTTCAAATGTTGTCCGTAACTGCGATTAAGGTGGTCCGTCACTGTCAATGGTGACCGTTATCGTACCATGATAACGGACTATTTGCTTCCTGAAATTGAAGCCCGTGATCTTCAGAACTTTTGGTACCAACAAGACGGCGCCACTTGCCACACAGCACGTGAAACCATGGCTTTGTTGCGAGAAAAATTTGGTGAACAGTTAATTTCGCGTTTCGGACCAGTCAGTTGGCCGCCTAGATCCTGTGATATCCCACCCTTAGATTTTTTTTCTGTGGGGTTATGTAAAGTCCAAAGTTTATATGGATAAGCCGCGTACGATTGATCAACTGGAAGCCAACATTACTCGCGTTATTCGCCAAATACCACTGGAAATGCTCGGTCGGGTCATCGAAAACTGGAAATCCAGAATGGACCACCTTAATCGCAGTTACGGACAACATTTGAAAGAAATAATCTTTAAAAAGTAAATGTAAGGAATGGTTCTTTTGTATTATAATAAAGATTACCCGATAAATTTGGTTTATTCATATTTTTTTTAGTTTTGGAAAAAGTAACTCCAAATGAATCACCCGTTACATACCTGTTCCAGATGACGTACATAAAACTCCACCGCGGTGTTGTCAATACTATCCAGGTGAGAAGCCCTTCTCCACTGCAGAAGCAAAAGCGATCCGGAAATATTTGGATAAACTGGGCGATGTTATTAACTTGGCCATACATTTACATGCGAGTTTCTCGCCTAAAAAGGTTGTATACGCTATATATTCACAAATAATTATATTTATACACACATCCTTTATACTTGCATAGAACAAAGTATTCACTTAAGGCGCGGTGTTAGCTCAATAATCACAAAAATTGGTTTCTTGGATTGTCGAGTACCTATGACGAAACGCAATGAAACTATCCGACGCAAAAAATACAGTGGACAGAGAAGGGTATAAAGAAACATGTTAACCGAATAGAATAGTAAAAAATAGTTTAATATTCGCAATAAAAAATTTGGAAGTTGCTCCACAAAAATAAGCTTTGGCGTTGAACATCTCTGTATTTTCAGCGATAACGACATTCATTTTTTAATTAGCATTTTTTTAAAACTTTAACCGGATAATTATTTAATTTATTGTGTATATTCTGAATAATCGTATGAAAACCCGGAAAATAAATGCACATTCGCAGCTTAGTCACATGTCGGCAACACAAATATTACTTTCAATTTTCAACCTTATTTCAAGCCAGCTAATGGTGACAATAGATTACGCAGTTGTGTGCCGTTTAAAACCGTAGTCAGTCCGCGTCTTAAATATGTAGGTACCTATGCGTACCTACATATTTAACCACCTACCCACCTTACCGCAGAACACAACTTAAAGTCCTAAAGGCCCTTACAGACAGGCGATATCGCGTCGCGACGCGACGTGTCGCGTAGCGGTGTTGCGACGCGATAATATCGCAATATCGCTCACGATATCGCCTCTGTCTGTAAGAGCCTTAACGGAGAGTAAAATGACCAAGACGGCTAAAACATTGTCGTCCGTCACTCGCGTGACGCTATAGTTTCAACTATACGTCGGTGCAGATTGGACAGTTTAAACTGCTCGTATATATGAACGAACTGCAGATTGGATCAAGCCTGCAGCGTCATGCCATTGGACGATACGTAGCATGGTGTATGGCCACCATAATACGGGCTGGTGTCCGCAACTCCCTCCACGTCAATGCGCGTATTTTGCCTACGGGTGGGAACATCGATTATTCGATCCACCCCAGCTCCTCATGGAAGGCCAGCAACGCCTTGGTGTTACTGACAATGTCACGGACGAGACCTGGATTACCGAAGTACTTTGCCCTGTAAGGGTGACCACCGAGCCACCGGGTAGAAGCACAAATGAGCTGCTCGTCATCTCGTTGTCCTCCATGCAGGCCCTGTAAAGCGGACTGTCTGTGATTCCTATGACAAACAGGTGTTTATTAAATTACCCGTGGCTAGTTATAGCTATTATGGTGCCATGCTCGACCACCTTCTGGCAAGTTCGTCGGCTGTATCGTTGCCTAGCGAACCGCGGTGTTCTTTGATCCATTGAATGGTTATATTATGTTATTGAGGCTACCCACCTGGTTCAGGCGCTGCGCGCTGGTGGCACTCGTATATTAGCCCAGAATCAACTGTGTGACTGTTAAGCGCTTGCAGGGCAGCCATGCTCTCTGAGAGTATGTGGATCAAATGGTCATTAACTTCCCTGGCCATGATGGCTGAAGCTGCTAAAGAAATACCCATGCAAGATTCCAGCACCTGTGCCTACCTGTTTTGGGTCCATCTGTGAAGATGCGCAGCTCTGTTGGGTGAAACTCTTCGCATCGGCGCGATATTCGTGAAGTTGGATTTTGTATTTCCATCGCCACCGTCTAAGTTTTCTCATATTCTTAGATCTAATGTAGGTACCTACCTACTTACCTAAGAAGTAATAAATCAAAAACATATAACCGTATCTATTGATATATTTTGTTCTAGGAGTACATCCTATATCCATGGCGTTATTCGCTGCGGACACCAAGCAACTACCGCACTCTACAAGAGATTGGCGAATACGCGGCCAGAGAAGCTCGCTTGCCGGATGGTCGACTGTACGAGGTACAATTACTGTCTTTTTTTACTTAGAATACAATCTACATAGATTAAAAGACTGGGTGACCCAGGTAAAAGGCGTAAGGCCACTGGTGGTACTGGCTGGCTGCCTCGTTGCGGTCTAGTGATCGCAAGAGCGACTGCTGAGCCGGGTTTGATTCCCGGGTCGGACAGTGTTAGATATTGAGTTTTTCCATCTGGAATTTCTTGTTTGTTACTCGCCGGTCCCTGCCGTAGTCCCTGGAGGCAACCACGGGCGGGGAATTTTTGTGCCCGTGGTCCGAGAATTACAATGCTGCAAAGTCTCGAAAATATGATTCGCAACAAATATGTTTTACGTGTAATAAACGGAATTTCTCAGTAGCACCCCGGAGTTTGTTTGTACCCACTTGACTCATCCGTCACCTATTACATGACACACATAACTTGCGAATTGAGAATATATAGGTACTTACACCTCTGCCTACCTCTTCTGTGAAAACAAGCGTGATAACATAATGTATAATTTTCAGGTCCACCAAAGTAGTAACGACGAGCGCGTTGCGGGCACACTGAGTGACTACGTAACCGGTGTGGTGGGCATTGACCTCGTGTTCCTCCTCAAGCCGTACCACGAAATGTTTCCTAACTTCACGGACAATAGCAAACTCAGTGCGTATTTTATCCCACTCTTGAACGAACTAGTGGGCAATTATAGTATTATAAGTATAATATAGTATGTATAATTTAGATTTATTTTGTTAATGAACTTCGAAGGCTGTATCTCAGTGAAACCCGGATTCTGAAAGCTTGTTGGAGTTATTCTGTTGTCAAATCATTGTCATAATATTTATTTGATTGGCTATTGTTCTTATAGTCAGTCAATCACAGGTCTATGGCAGTTACACTGTTAATACAAGGATCTGCTGGTGCTTGTATGCCATTTACAAGGGGGCGTTGTTGGGAAACATTTTTGTGAACGTTTTTTTGCGTAATTGTATTGTATTGTATTAAAAAAAACATGACGGCGGAGTTAGTTCCGATTTTGGTCACACGCGCCACTGGCCACATTATGCTTGTAGCGCTATAACATTACTTGTCATGACCTATTTTTTTTTTCAATGTTGTTGTTAATCGGATGCTTTGCCGCGAGAGAGCGCTCTGTGTTTGTCACGTTTTGTCAAAGTCATCTTGAAGACAAAGCAACCAATCCGCGACAATAAAAACAACTCAGCGCCATCTCGTGGTAAAGTTTTCAGCAAGGAACTCCATTGTCAGCTGGATGAAAGTAGCAAACCTTCCTCATTGCCAGGTCTGTACGTAACGAAGTCTGTGGCAACGATACTGAGCGTGGTGCGCGGCTGGCGAAGCAGTACCAAACAAAACACACTCTCTTTCTTCGGAAAAGATGTCGAATTCTGAATAAAAGATGTAGCGAGAACAACTGAATAAATTATTTTGAATAAGTAGACTTTTTTTTAAAACAAGATAAAAAAAAACAACAAATAATGTATCTTTGTTTTCAACATTTAATAGTACTTCGGGCTTCAAAAATAAATAACATAGTTACATATTTCTATATGAGCAATGTACACTATTTACAAAGTTAAATCTAATATCAACTCCTTTTTCGTAATGATGTGACAGTAGCATTTTTTCTTATAACTGAGTCGATGTCCCAGTTTTTAGATAATATACTAAGGGCATTCGATAGTGATGTCTGTTTCACACCATTTGCTCTGAGATCTGTTATATGGAATAAACTCAAGTCCAACGCAAGTGTGTGTAAGTGTTGAAGTCTTCTAAATAAGGCATTTTTGAGCTCTCTGTCTTCAACCTGTCGCCAGTATTTAAGGTTTCTGCCGATGACCGACGTCACGTGTTCTTTTATATCTTTTAAACATGTAGTTTTTTCTGTGTGACCCTGTGAGAGAAAGATATTATTATTAACGACGAAAAAAAAAAACTTCTCTGTTCTCTAAGGCAGCCAACGAAAATCTGTTTTTTTTTTAGTTTTAGCAAATTACAGCTTACGCCTTATAATTTCTTGATATACATGATATTTGCTGTAAAGCGCGTCCCGACCGATACGACTGACAGTGTTAGTATACAAGGTGTACCTGCACGGCTGCGCACAGCGCCAGGCGCACGCGCATGTGTTCCGGCGCGGCCAGCGAGCGGAGCGCCAGCGCCACCGCGCCCGCTGACGTCACGCGCTCTTCGCCCGGGTACGACTGGCTGTCAGCCTCACCCCGCCTGTTGAAAACAAAATGATTAATTGATATTCTTTACGAAAATATTGCCACAGTGAGTTTTGGGTAGTAACGGTAAATTCTCGAGAATATTCTTTTGGATAAGAATTTACGACAATTTAAAATTGTATCGATCTATTTTTACCCCGACTACGGCAAAGCCAAAGGATGGTTATGATTTTAACAGGCTATGTATGTTTTAAGTATGTGTGTTCATCTGTTCCCTCGTGACTCCTAAACTACTCGTCGTATTTTGACAAACGAGGTACTTTTGGAAGCGCCATTACTGTAGTATAAATTTAAAAGCGTCAATGTCAACTGTCAACTGATCAGCGTATAAAAAGTGTTGTTTACTGACTAACTGACGTCATGAGCACAGAGCAATATGGCGTCCACTGCGTCCAGCGTTTTCGCGCGAAAATGTAAAATTTTAATGCATTTTTATAGCACTTATCCATTGAATAACAATTTTGTGTTTTTTTTAGTGGCTTAGCACTATAGAATCTAAATGAGACACTTTTCAAAAATGGGTGTAATACCCTATTGGCAGCAACAGACGGACAGACAGACAGACAGATAGGCAGACAGGCACACGAGCGATCCTATAAGGGTTCCAGTTTTTCATTTGGACGTACGGAACCCTAAAAACATTCTGTCCATATCAAACCCATAATAAGGCTATGTTGCGTGCTGGTTTATTGAATGCCAAAAGAGGTTTCGGTACCTAGAGTTTGGTAAACTCTCGAGTCAATGACGTTTATGTATATTTATAACAAGTTTCCACTGTCAATGTCACTGATGGAGGCGGAGTCGACGTGGAGTGCAGTGTAGGAAATGACTTAGAATATGGGTGTATGTGTATGTCTCGTGTTTTGACTATGACTGCTACGAACGATGCCACGACGAGACTACAGTTACCTGTGTGCAGGGAACACAAGCAGCGTGGGGTAGTGGTGCACGGTATAGTGCCAGGGTAGGTCGTGCCGCAGCGCGTCAAGCCGCGCCACGCGCATGCGCAGGCCGCACGCCCACAGCAGGCGCCGCGCCGCGCACAGCGCGCGGGTCGTCACAGCGCTGCAAGCGCCCCCGCATACCGCTACTAGCGTCATCTGTGGGAATATACGAATATACTAACTCGTGAATATCATAGATTCTAATATTATAAATGCGAAAGTAACTCTGTCTGTTTGTCTGTTACCTTCTTTCTTTTGTTTCATAAGTAGATGTAGGTTTATGTGAAATAAAATATTTTAAATTGAATTGAAGAATGGGCCGTGCCTTATCATGCAAACGATCCTGCTATACCTCATTTATTATTATATTATATTCAATTTCATCAGAAAATCATAGTATTTAATTTGATACATTATTTAAACGTATACATAACTACATTATAATATAATATAAATATATATGTAAGTATTAGAAATGCAAAAGTAAATGTATGTCCGTCACCTTTTCAGCCTTTAGCAGCTGAACGGATTTGGATGAAATTTGGCATACAGGTGGGTCTGGGTTAGGAGTCCTAAAAAATATAAAAAGAGAAATATCCTAGGTCCTAAGTTATATTTTTCTACCATTTCCGACCTCCACGCTGCCGATGGTGATGGTGATGATGATGATGATGATGATGATGATGATGATGATGATGATGATGATGATGATGATGATGATGATGATGATGATGATGATGATGATGATGGTGATGATGATGATGCCAGGGTCAAAAGCTAGTAAGATATAATAGTACTCACAGTCCCGGGTGTCTTCACCATTCTTCCAAAGCTCCTAGAAGTGAGGTCTTCGATATACACAGAGTTGTTGTTGATGCCCATCTGATCGGAAGCGCCATCGGAGCCGAAATAGTGCGTATGTGCCGTCTCGTACACATGGGAGCGCAGCGAACGCTTTAGATCTTTGTTCGTAAAGTTCGCTATAAACTCCCTTACTGACTTCGCGTTGTAGTCCCCTGATAACAAGTACTGGCTTTCGTGCTGTGGAAATATTAATTTACATTGTACAATTTCTCCGTAATAACTAAAACATACTTTGCCAATCAAAGTCGAACAACAATTAAGGAACATGCATAGTGGTAGATTTAGATTGTATTGTAAAAAAAATATTTTCCATTGTCATTGACATGTCATTATACAGGGAGAAAACAGGACTACAGGTACGCGTCCACTGGGTCGGAATCGGAGCGTACGCAGCATGACGATAGGTCCACTGCCTATGAATTTTGCATAGCCAGTATATACATGACGACACGGTTGGCGCAGTGGTTGAGCGATTGACTGCTGCGCAGCATGTCGCTGGTTCGATTCCCGCACGGTACAAATATTTGTACGACATATAAGTATTTGTTCCGAGTGTGGGTGTTTTTCTATCTATAATATGTAAGTATTTACAAAAAAAAAAATGTATATAAGTAGTTTATCAGGTATCTCGTTACCATAACACAAGCATTAGGTTGCTTAGCTTGGGACTAGATAGCGTTGTGGGAAATGTCCAAGGATATTTATTATACCCGGAGAAAACAGCCCTAAATGTACGCTTCCACTGGGTCGGAATCGGAGCGTACGCACCGTACGGAGCATGACGATAGGTCCACTGCCTATGAATTTTGCATAGGCAATATCAACCAGTGCTTCCACTTTTAGGAATTTCTCCCTTTTTAGGTTTCCTCAGTCTGTCTGTCTGTCACAGCTGGATATCTCAAGAACTACTAATGCAACTACTAACTACTACTAATGTAACTTGTTTGCAACAGTTTTAGATGACGTTTGCCCAACTATTTTGCAAATAAGAAATAAATAAAAATTTAGATGTTTTTTTTTGCAACAGGGACTGAAAGGGTGTCTTAAAAATTCGAAGTGGTGTACTAGGGCATATATGTGGGGTATCATATGAAAGAGCGCTGTTTGCACATTCTCAATTTTTTTTTTTTAGGTCGCATAGTTTTCGACTTTAGATGAAAAATGTTCCGCCCCCCCCCCCTCCTATCTCCGAAGTTTTCATAGAGAAAAATCTGAAATTATTCTATGTGATAGAAGTTTATGTAAAGATTACAGGAAAAATAAAACGATGTCTCTAAATTGCATACTTTTTCAGAAATCATCAAAAATAAAATATAAATGATGGTACGGAACCCTCGGTCGCTCTTGACGAAAAGGTCCCCCTACCTATGTAAAATTTATGCCAATAATAAAATTGTACTTAGTTTTTTTTGGAATTTGCTCCTACTACATGAAACCTGAAAATACTCCACACAGTCCTTTTTTGAGCAGTCGTGTAAAAAGCAAACGAATATACCATACATTAAATGTGTAGATAATTTCATCACCGGGCACTTCAACGGCAAGAATGTGGCTTGGGGTTACCGGTATACGGACACACGGGGCAGGATGGTGGAGGACTGGGCTCTGGAGACAGGCCTGGTCGTCCTAAACCGGGGTTCTGTCCCCACATGTGTGCGGATGCGGGGCGAATCGGTGGTGGACATCACGTTCGCCAGCCCCGCTCTGTTGCCACATGTTGTTGACTGGCGCGTCATGGAGGGGGTGGAGACCTATTCCATTCACCGGTACATCCGGTTTGATGTCTCCGCCCATACATCGAGCGCGCCGGTCCGACAGGCACCGAGTGGTCCGCGGTGGGCGCTGAAGAAGCTGGACCGGGAGCTCCTCCTGGAAGCCTCGATCGTGCAGGCCTGGGTGTCACCACCGGACAGGCCTGCCGACATCAACGACGAGGCGGAGTGGTTCCGGGAGGCCATGTCCGAAGTATGTGACGTGGCAATGCCCCGGGTCCAGCCCGGTCGCGCCTTTCGCCAGGTGTATTGGTGGTCGCCGGAGCTGACGGCTCTGGGCGAGGCGTGCGTTGCCGCGCGGCACCTGCTGCGCGCCGACCTCCCCCCTAGCGGCGTCAGCGTGGTATATTACGCTGACGACACGCTGGTCCTGGCGCAGGGGAGGTCGCACCAGGCGGCGGCCGAATTAGGGACACGCGGGGTTGCGATAGTCGTGGAGAGGATCCGGCAGTTGGGACTCGAGGTGGCCCTGAACAAGTCCGAGGCCATGTGTCATGGTCCTCGGAATGCGCCACCGTCAGGTTCCCAAATAAAGGTAGGAGGGGTTCACATCGGAGTCGGGTCGACGATGAAGTACCTGGGACTCGTCCTCGACAGCCGGTGGAACTTCGTGGAGCATTTCCGACGTTTGGCTGCCAGACTGGAGCGGGCTGGGGCTGTATTGAGGTGGCTCCTGCCCAATCTGGGGGGTTCAAACGCCTCCTGCCGGAGGCTCTACGCGGGGGTCGTGCGGTCCATGGCCCTTTACGGGGCACCGGTGTGGGCGCGTTCCCTAAGGCTGCAGCCAGCCAAACGGTTGAACGCGTCCCAAAGGGTCATGGCCATCCGGCTAGTCCGGGGATACCGCACGGTCTCCCGGGCGGCGAGCCTCCTTGCTGGATTGCCGCCGTGGGATCTGGAGGCAAAGGTCCTCGCGCACGTGTGGGAGTGGCGCGAGGAGGCGAAACGCCGGGGCGTAACTCCGCTGCCGCGAGAAATCACGGTGCAGCGGACAGGGCTCCGGCGGGATCTCATGGCGACATGGAGAGCGCGACTAGTCATTAGTCATTAGTCATTAGTCATTTATTCATGAACAAATAAATTGTATCTGAATTTACACAAAGTTACTAATTAATTAATTAAATTAAATTACATAATTACAGCATAACACTAAAATAATTTACATTTGAATTTTATAAATTACACAATTTCAAAAAAATAAAAAATACGTTTCTTCAATATCAATATTCGGCATGTAAATAAAACAACCTACTGCCGACTGACGCAACTGACTGACTGACTGTCGCAACCTAGCGCTGGGCACGCCACAATTGCGGCGATAAGTCCCCTCTTTGAGGAGTGGTTAGAGCGACGCCACGGCGTCCTCACCTTCCGCCTGACGCAGGTCCTCACCGGACACGGCTGTTTCGGGAGGTTCCTGTTTCGCATAAGGCGGGAGGAAACGCCCGGGTGTCACCATTGTGTGGATCGCCCGGAGGACACGGTGGAGCATACAGTGGAGGTCTGCCCGGCTTGGGCAGAGCACCGCCGTGTTCTCACGGAGGCGATCGGCGGCGGCGATCTCTCGCGTCCGAGCCTGGTTCAGGCCATGGTGCGGAGCGAGAGTGCATGGGAGGCCGTCACCTCCTTCTGCGAAGCAGTGATGCTCGCGAAGGAGGAGGCGGAACGCGTGAGGGAGAGACAGCCTCACGCCCTCAGTCGCAGCAGGAGACGCCCTGGGCGGCGGGAATTGCGAGGCGATTTCCGGCCACCGTAGGCGCGGGCTTGCGGACGGTGAGTAGCGGGTAGCTCGCCGTCCGGTAAGGACCAGGCCCGAGTCGACGGCGCGTTGTGTTCCACGCGCGCCTCAAAGAGATGTCAGCAAGTGATGGGGTCCAATAGGGCCGACACCGCTGGGGTCGCGGGTTGTTTTAAGAAGATACCGCGGCCCTGGCATAGGCAACTGAAGGAACACGGGTGGGTTTTAGTCAGTAAAAGTCTGACACGCCCTTCCGCTCCACCCAGAGCGGGAGAAGTTATTTGATGATTTCCCACCCTCAAAAAAAAAAAGAAAAAAAGAAGATAATTTCATCACCGCTGCTCTGAAAATGGTGAAGGAAAACATCGAGAGGAAACCGGCATGTCCAAGAACCAAAGATTCGAAGACATGTGACATCTAGCAACCCGCACTAGGCCCGCGTGATGGATAAGGGCCCACTCCCTCTCGCAGAGAGGAGGCCTATGTCCCAGCAGTTGGAACATAGGCTGATTATGATGAATAGACTGTTGAGCAAGAATGTTTGTCTTTATGGTTTTTGTTATTAATTTATTTCGTCGTAGACTTGGCTAAATGTTCTTTCATAGGCTGCACTGGAGTGGGGTAAGGATAAACATAAAATATTTAACATAAAAGTGGGAGGAACCGAAACTTTTACTACAGTTTAACACGGTAGTTAATATTTAAAATGATCGTAGAAAACTACTACACGGTAATGAATCACTAACGTAGCCCGTGTACTGGTCAAAAATACCGTGCTTCGTGCTTCTACGGTAGGTAATTACCGTGTACCTGGTAACACTGGGCGCGTTCACGATGACGTCATCGGCAGAAATACCGGTCTCTGTCGGTCAATACCGTCAAAGCAACAAATCCGTACGCAGCGTACGCTCCGATTTCGACAGAGTGGACGCGTACCTTAATGAAAGCCGACCACATTTCCTCGTAACTAATTTTGTGAAAAAATTAACACGTGTAAGTTAAATATACCTTGCTATCCAATATAACGACAGCCGTCATGTCCTTCTTATTAGTAATGTCTATTCCGAGTGATTCAGCAAAGTGATGGTTCCTCTTACTATCGACTGCAATCATGTGTAAGCTAAAGTTGCTTTCACACGACAACCCCTCTATGTGCGTTACATTTGTACGTCGCTCGTCGATGTTCGGCTGACCCGGAGGATAGATCGAGGATCCCCACTCCTGGGCAAACCGATACACCTTACAAAAGTGTTTAACACTGTCTTGTAAAAGATTATCTGGTGATAACGGGTCGTCCTCAAATGGTAGCATTGTGGTTTCTATTCTGAAATGAAATATTATATCATGAGATCAAATTGTAGTTGCGACTTGTCTCGCTCTCAGTAGCGAATATTACATAGTGTGGCGGCATCTACATCGCCACATATGAACTACGCATCAATGACATGACGTCACGCAAAACCTGCATCGCGCAATTAGAGTTTACCACGCGATTAGCATATAGCGTCCCGACATCAACCGTCGGGCAGTGGCCCACCAGACACAACACCCGTCTGGTCGGAGGATCCTCCCTTTTCAATAGAGGATGAGTGAACTTTACACCCTGTTCCTCGTGCCTCTATACTGGTGACCCCGAGCATGAACGTCAGCGCAGCCTTCGTGCAACTACATCAGCGTGACGTCATCAGCATCACTTCCTCAAGCTTTCGAGCGGCGAGTCACACAGACAGCCAGCATCCACGGCTTCAACAGGTATCCTGACCACCAGCATGCAGCGGACGCGCATTCCTGGTCATCACCTTCAGCCTCAACCCAGCGCTGTACACTCCGACTCACTGGAGCATAACGCAGCGCCACCCCGACTCACTGGGGTATCACCGCAGACAGTTCCGACTCACCGTGAACTATGCGGCACCCGGTTCCGACTCACTGGAACCACAACTGCCACTGGCAAGCATCGCAAGATACACGACTCAGCCCACTATCGACCTCCGGTCTCCGGAGGGGAGTGATGTGGCGGCATCTACATCGCCACATATGAACTACGCATCAATGACATGACGTCACGCAAAACCTGCATCGCGCAATTAGACTTTACCACGCGATTAGCATATATACAACGTCCCGACATCAACCGTCGGGCAGTGGCCCACCAGACACAACACCCGTCTGGTCGGAGAATCCTCCCTTTTCAATACAGGATGAGTGAACTTTACCCCCTGTTCCTCATGCCTCTAAAATAGTAATAGGGTTCAAAATCTTTCGTCTTCAGACACACATGAAGAAAAAGCAGTCATCGCAATCCCATACTGTTTTAACGGAAGCAAGATTGGTATTATTTTTAAAAGCATGAATTTATGTAAAAGTAACTTTACATTTTACTGAGTAACCAATAATATTATTTTATTATATTCACTGTCAAATACGAGCTGCCTCCACAAACCAAATCTTATTTAGTCCTACTATACATGGTCAAATTAAATTAATCAGCGAAACTCTGCAGACGTTATGGACATCGATATCTAAACACGACAAAATTAAAAAAAAAACGATTTGAGGGTCAGTGACCGATAAAATCTGTTTTATCGTGTTAAGATATCGATACTCATCACGTCTGTGAAGTTTACACAAAAAAAAACCTGATTTTAAACGGATATTTTATGTAACTACACTACCGGTGGTTGATGACCCCAAAAAAAACATCATCTAACAAATTTCTTTTTTGTTTCATCATGTTTAGATATCGATACCTATCACGTCTGCGGAGTTTCTCTAGCTAATTTAATTTGACCCTGTTGTAGATAAAACATTTTAACGATCTTGCAATGTAATAAAGTTCAGATACCTCGTCATCGTGAATGCTAACATTCTATTCACAATACACACAATAAATATGTATATATTACTCAAATTCTACTTACTCTTCTGCCTCGGGAGTTACGTCATGTTCATGACTGAAGCTCTCCTCAAATGACTGGCATTGTTCATAATGCTCATAGAAACTCCTTTCGGCCGGTAAAACCTTCATACTGCATTCTTGCAACCAATCCAACGACGCAAGCAACTGAGAACTCTCCTCTAAACTTTCAACAGCTTTCGATATAGTAAAACCTCTTTTTAAAAGAAAATTGAAAACTCCATTCTTGTTATTTTTCTGCGTAGTATTATACCATGGGTATTTATTGTTTTGTGATTCTACTCCTTTTCTGTAAAGCCGACTTTGTTTACTAATAGGTTTCTTGAATTTGAATTCGTTACAGAATTTCGTGTAGTTCTTTTGTTGATAGAGGAGCCTCTGCACTTGTTGCAACTTTACTAACTCTGATGTCCATTGGTTACTGTCCTTGTTCTTACAGTTGTAGTATTCCATTGCTACTTCACGCAACTGGAAGAAATAGTATGATCTGGTCAACAGATGCTGAAAGGGTACTACTGTACAGTCAACGGCATTTCAATACTAACATTTTAATATGAAAACCACCTTTACCGCTACGAAATAAAGACGCTTTCAATGCCAAATTGTTACCATGGACGTGTGGTTGACTGTACTGCATATAAATTAATTATTTAAATCCATGTAAATGGGTGACTGGTTTGACTTTGTTTTGTACAATGTCATGCGTCACGTTGCGCACAAGTAGACACACACTTGCGTCTGCGCAACCTTGGAGTTTTTTATTTATTGTTGTAAAAAAGAAGCGATATAGTGCAGATTTTTTTTACCATCTGTCCCTGTTAACCTTAACTTTTCGGCATTCGCATCACCAACGAATCGAGGAAGGTAAAAAACACTAATGGTATGTATCCATCAGGTAAACGTTAATATCCTATCGCTCGGAACAGCGCGCAAGTTTAAATTCAAGATCTTACTATCGCCGTTTCCTTGGCAAGGCAGTTTACTAAAAACAAGATTCGCTTATCTAAAAACTCACCAATGCGTACGACGGCAGTTGATCATACAAAGGATTGAGTGGCGTGAAGAGTATTAATATAGGATTCCCGTCGACATATCTCTCGAAGTTGAACGCTTTTCTCCACAGAGGCATAATCCTAGCCACTGGCTGGGAGAAGTTGTCTAACACCCAATGTATTAGTGAGGAATGGTTCCAAGCTTGAAGGTCACCATCTCGCGATATGTATTCCTATAAAAAAAAAAAACAAATTACGTAAAACAAAAATCGATGTGTAATACAATCTTAAAATTTTGTCAAAGGTTATGGAAAAAAACACATTTTCCTGCAGCATATGACTGTATGCTTACAAGGAAAAGACCTAAAAAAATAATGCTATTTTTAATTGAACAATGAATTGAGGCAAACAACAGAACTGTCCAGATCGCTAAGTACCTACTGAGTATGTAGGTACTGGTCGGAGATATTAAGAGTCATCGAGAAGAAGCATTGGACAAATATAATGCGCAGGCCAGACTGGGACACGGCGTCCTCACCTTCCGCCTGACGCAGGTCCTCACCGGACACGGTTGTTTCGGGAGGTTCCTGTTTCGCATAAGGCGGGAGGAAACGCCCGGGTGTTTCCATTGTGTGGATCGCCCGGAGGACACGGTGGAGCATACAGTGAAGGTCTGCCCGGCTTGGGCAGAGCACCGCCGTGTTCTCACGGAGGCGATCGGCGGCGGCGATCTCTCGCGTCCGAGCCTGGTCCAGGCCATGGTGCGGAGCGAGAGTGCATGGGAGGCCGTCACCTCCTTCTGCGAAGCAGTGATGCTCGCGAAGGAGGAGGCGGAACGCGTGAGGGAGAGGCAGCCTCACGCCCTCAGTCGCCGCAGGAGACGCCCTGGGCGGCGGGAATCGCGGGGCGATTTGCGGCCACCGTAGGCGCGGGCCTGCGGACGGTGAGCAGCGGGTAGCTCGCCGTCTGGTAAGGACCAGGCCCGAGTCGACGGCGCGTTGTGTTCCACGCGCGCCTCAAAGAGATGTCAGCAAGTGACGGGGCCCAATAGGGCCGACGCCGCTGGGGTCGCGGGTTGTCTGAAGGGGTTACCGCGGCCCTGGCATAGGCAACTGAAGGAACACGGGTGAGTTTTAGTCAGTAAAAGTCTGACACGCCCTCCCGCTCCACCCAGAGCGGGAGAAGTTATTTGATGATTTCCCACCCTCAAAAAAAAAAAAAAAAAAAAAAAAGGCCAGACTGGAAGAGCGAAGCGAAACGAAGAAAGTTCGTTCCGCGTCTTTTCATACTTTGGTTCACACTGTGTACGCACGGCTACAGATCAAGCTATACATTTCCAATATAAGCTAATCTCGCATTGTATAGGATTTCCTTACAATGAGAGGTCAGTGTTAACTGGACATGTATAGCTTGATGTGTAACCGTGTGATGGATAAACGATAACGGAAGTATGAAAAGACGCGAAACGAAGTGAAACGAACTTAGCTTTGTTTCGCTTCGTTCCCAGTGTGGCCTGCGCTTAAGACTATAATTAGGTACCTAATGAGTCATAATCCGAAAGAACTCTCTGTCAGCTTTTCACGCATTAACGGCTCAACGGATTTGGGACATGGATAGACCTTGTCCTGGCTTAGGACATAGGATAGATAAACCATTTATTTGGTGCACTCAAAACGTCCCCGTTGGATATTTTCCGACCTCCACGCAGACTAAGCCGCGGACAAAAGCTAGTTACTCATAAATCTACATTCGGCTTATGCTGTGCTCCAGGCCCGAAATTCAACAGCGAGCTAATAGCAGTTTTGCTCAAAACTATTTGCTGTAAGCTGTTAAAAGGATAAATTTTAGTACTTATGAGCCTTTATACTAAAAACAGTAAAAAAATGTTACGTATTAACCTTGGTATCATTCCACAACATAAGGCGAGCGTTCGGCACGCTCTCAACGCCCAGCTCTGCAGCGAGCTCCTCTGACGTCACGGCCGCGAAACATATCTCTCCAAGAACATCCGCCTCTCTTGACTTCAACGCGACTGTGTACCAAGTGTTGTAATACTTTGAAGTGTCTGTGAGCGGTGTGTACCCAACTGCTACAGCCTGCAAATAATATGACGTCATCAATGAGAAAAACAAGACAGTAAAACAAATAGTATTCTTGTGAGGCAACGTTGATATTGCTTGTTTTATAAATTACCTACTGTCATTTAGTAGGCTATCTTATCTTTTAGGCACTAAGTTATTTTATCTTTTGGGGCCCAAGTTCATTTCCGAGTGATTTTGGGTTAAATGTAGCAATCAAATACAGTTTCAAAAAGTGCGCAAAATAAGTTATGTACCCACATCGCAACGCGAGAGTAAATTGACGAGATCCTCCGAAGATGAGACTCTTCGTAAAGGCTTCATCATTATTTCTAAAAAGTTGACCATACTATGAGCATCTCGAGGACCTGGAAAAAGCACAAAATACTTATTTATATTATTTGGCTTTCATCAGTAAAGTTGAGTAGGTACAAATGTTGTGTTGAAAAAAAAATGGAAAGACTGCCATCTAACCTCCCAGACCAAACTAAAAAAACAATATGATACACACCAAGTTAGGCTGCTTGCATGTTTGATTAAGTTTCTGATTACCCATGATTTTAGTTATTCATATGGCAATCAAATAGTAGTAGCTCCAAGTGAACATTGGGGAACAAAAAAATAGTTTTTTTCTGCAACCTAAATTTTGTAATTGGTTTTGATAAATACATAGATACACGAGATGTATTTACTTTGTTTGGATTGACTCTGGTTCTTGAGATAAACATTAAGAATTTATAATCATTTGAAAAAATATTAATCTACCCTGCTAACTTGTATTTATTTGAGTAAGTATCCCCAACCACTGACGTAGTTAGTGCTAACAGTCTCACTAATGAGATAAGTATTAGAGTTAACCCTTCGCACGCCAATTAGCAGACACAACAGATTTTCTATTGTTATCTGAACACCTGGGTGTGCAATCGACATTTAAAGAGTTACAGGTAATCAGTTTGTGTATATTTTATTTCTAGTTTGAGTACTTTTTCCCTTAAAAACATGAATTCGTCTTGAGTTAACGACCCCAACAGTTTTGTTTTATATGCGGCAAATTTTGTCAACAAAGAAAAAGATCACCGTGGTTGTGAAACAAAAGGTACCAAGCATACTTTGGGAAAAATCTTGCATAGAAGAATAAATATTGGGTGCCCAATATTGTGTGTAAATCCATGTGTGGAATCTACAATCCTGGAGCCACGGAGGACGTAAAGGTTTTAAATGTGGAGTGGCGATGATATGCACGGAGTCAACCAATCATTTTAATCAGTTACATTTGTGCTGTGAATGTGAAAGGTATGAACTGGTACAAAACGTGCTTGGGTTTATCCTAATGTGGAATAGACTAAGCTTCCAATATTACACAGTAACGATTTGCCAATTCCACTGTTATCAGGACCATCAGCTGCAGACTGTGATGATGTTGAAACGTTAGACGGGTTAAACAGTCAGAAGGACAGCAGTGAAAGTGAGTTTGAAGAATGTAGTTCTACAAGACAGGAATTTTCTCAAGAGGAGCTCAATGACTTGGTTCATGATTTAAATTTATTTTTAAAAAATCTGCTGAAATTCTTGCTTCGAGACTAAAAGAAAAACCTTAAAAACACTGTCTTCAAACTGGCATTACGATACATCTTATCGGAGCAGAAAGACATTTTTCAACCTTTACCGAAGAACATAAACTGGTATCAACTATATTTAATAGTCTTTATCTCATGAACTAGACTCAATTTGACAAATCTGATAATTTTCTTGTATTCAGCATACTGACTGAAATTGATTTCTATATACCATGCCGCAAAATGACTGCTCCCCCGTGTTATTGGAATGAAGTATGACCATTGCTATTGTGTTTAGAACTGACAGGTTAATGTTGTTAACATTGATAATGTGACACTTTACTGATAGCAATCTTGATAATGTAACTGAAGTAGAGAATCTTTAAACATTTTATGCCAATGTTTTACTGAATAACTTATTACCATGCCAAACAACTATCAGCTTTCCCTGATAAATAATGAATGAATTACTTTATAAGCACAAATACCTACCATAATACAGTATTCCTGTTGATATGGTTGTATACGCCATTAAAATAGGCCATGATGATATTTTATTGTTGTGTAATCTACATTCACTTCCTGGATTCCAGCAGTTTATTGCAGAAAATAGAACCTGAAACAATAGATAAAAATATATGGAAGAGCTTGCAGTAGAACTATTTGAAACCTTGATGCAGCAGCAGGATAGATTATTTTTGGTCAAACTTAAGTTTTTAGAAATATAGTATAATTTCTGTTTTAGTAATTCTTTATTGCTAGTAGATTGGTGATACTTAAAAAGTTATACCATAAATACACACACATTGATAAGGTTTCCACAACGCAATGAATAATAAATATCTGTTTTACATAAAAAAAACATAATTTTATTGTTAACAAAAAAAAAATTAAAGAAGAGAAAAGATGATAATAATAGATTAATGATACTCACGCGATCTTTAAGAATATTAGCAGCTTTCTCAAACTCTCCCCTTACATATTGAGATTCTGCATCCCATGGTGCATAGTACATTACGAATGACACATCCACACGATTGACACTAGCCAGCACATTGTTGAGTTGTCCTCGGTACCAATCCTGAACTACTGAGTCTGATCTGAAGAACCTTGCTGCTTGTGGATGTTTGGAAATCTTTGGTGGTCTGAAACAACAGTATTAAAATACAAATACTGTTTTACTTGACAACATCATGCTGTAAATCAATATTTACAGTTATTTATTAGGCAAACTCCTTCCTTTTTAACCAACTTCATTGTAATGTATGATGTTTACCTTATAATTTTTGGTGTTAACCTAACCTACACCTACACATTATTATTAATTACCTACTTTAAAAGGAATTATCCCATAACAATAGTATGGCCAATTTAAAATTATTGAACTTGTTGCTTATTCATGTATTTTCTGTATTAATCGAGGTATGGTATACAAGAAGTGTTAACATGTTGGTAAATAAATAAACGTGATACTTACGAGTTATGTAGGGCTCCGTACGTGGTCAGGGCCAGGGCCAAGCAGAATAACATCTCTTTGATTAACATGTTGAGTGTTAACTCCCTGGTGCTCTGTTGTGTTGCGACTTGAGTATTTTCAACCGAGTTTTGGGCATCGCAAGCAGCACTTGACTTTGTTGTTAATGACGTGACCTGCGAAATATCTTCAGCGTCCGCCGTTGGAAACATTACACGTCATTCAAAAACAATAATGATATTGAAACTCGATCAACGATAACACAGCATTGCAAGAGGAATGTGTAAATGAAGTTGGCACTAATAATACTAAGTGAGTTTAATGGAAAATTCATAATAAATTTTCACTTAATACGTGTAAAACCGTTTTTATTTATTTCATAACAATCAATTTTATTCATGGGAGGCTTGTCATGACAGCTTGTCGTTGACAGCTCAGCTGAGTGAGCTGTCATGTCACCTGTCTGTCAAGCAGAAATCAAAAATTAGAATAGATTTTTTAAAAAGTAAAAAAAAAGTTGTGTATGCATTTTTTTATCGCAATGCTTTTTACTTTCCTATAGGAAATCACTGGATTAAAAACTAGTGACGAAATGTTTGTGTATTATAGGTACGCACGGCTACCAAGCTATAAACTTCCAGTATAAGCTGATCTAGCATGGTATAGGATTTCCTTACAATGAGAGGTCAGTGTATAATGGAGTGTATAGCTTGAAGTGTAGCCGTGTGAACACTTCGGTAAAAACGGGTGCGATGTTATGTTTGAAACACACAGAGTCGGGCGCAACCAGACCTACACCCAGTCTATGTGGGTAGTTTACCATGTACGTAGGTCACCCACCAAGTGTCACGAACAGTGGACGGTCTGGGAGCTTAGAGCATTTAACCTATGGGAGTGTTACAATGGTGGCGCCCTCTAAAGAATCACATCAATAAGTTTTGAAAATACTAGTATTCAAGTTTAGTAAAAAGTGTCATTTATCTTTTTTATTTTAATTGTCTGTCATATTTGTCATTGTCTTTCCGCAGCCATTTTAATTTCACTGGATTTTTACTGTTTTGGATTTTTCACGACGAAGTAGTGTCAGTTTTTGTGTTTTAACGGTTGATGTCTATCAAAACGTGAAAATTATTGATCACAACGGCTTCGATACGAATAAGTAACAATTATAGTATCTGCGCACTAGTTTGTAGAACCCCTGTAACATTATTTTGTTATGATTCGTTAAACATCCTTGGAATCTCTTTTATTGAAAGTAGCAAATTGTTGCAAACATGGAATCTCCAAGACAGTCAGATTCTGA
Organism: Cosmia trapezina; assembly: GCA_905163495.3. NCBI lineage: Eukaryota > Metazoa > Arthropoda > Insecta > Lepidoptera > Noctuidae > Cosmia > Cosmia trapezina. Next base: position 14,138,689 of record LR991030.1, read on the forward strand.
TACTGTCGAGTATTGGAAGAAACAAGCCAAGTATTATGAACAAAAGTGAGTACAAAGATTAGGCCTTGAAAGAAATATGAAAACATTGTATTGCTCATGACAACTATTTTTTTTTTTATGATACATTATTACTTGATTGTTTTTAGGGTTATCGATATACAACAAGAATTAGATGAATACACGGAAAACTCAGCACAACTTGAAAAAGAATTAGAAGCTTCATTAGTACAAGTTGAAAAACAAAACAGAGATCTGGAACATCAGAATCAACGGCTGAAAAATGAAATTGAAATGTTAAGGGTAAATAATAATCAAATAGTTAGATATTCTTTGGTTTATGTATTCTTTCCATGGTCTACAATATTTCCCATTTCCAGAACAAATTGGAAAGAAGTCAGCATGAAACAAATGCTTTAGAGAATGAACTGCAAGCATTAAAAATAGATAAAGATAAACAAGGAGTGTACGTCAGAGAGTTAGAGCAAAAAAACGATGACTTAGAGAGAGGTCAAAGGTAAGAGCCTTCTTATGGTTTTGTTAGTAATTTTGATTATTGGTGGATTTACACATCAAAATTGTATCGCAGTTATAACTTGTACCCCAACAAATAACATTGTATTCAAAAAAAGTAAAATTTACAGGAAAAATAAAAAACCATTTTTAGATTATAACTTCATAACAGTTTTACATAGCAAGATCGTTAACATACCAATAGATAGCTATTTTTTTTGTAAAGTAAAGAGATATCATTTAAAAGGTGTAATCGCACCTCTAGAACAATAATTCCCCATAAAAGCACTTCTATCGCAATAGTTGATTACGATATTATTCGCTGGGGATGGCGGTATGTAATTTAGTATTTGTTATGGTTACAGAAGGTTGTTTTTAGTTCATAGGTTCAGTTCAAAATAGCTGTCATTTGGCTTTGCCTTGTCCAATATAATGTCCTTTGCACTTGTTTCTTCTTTTTTTAACATACTTTTGTCATGTTCAAAGCAATTTATTCTAGATACCAATAGCAAATTAATTACTTAGATCATGTAATCCTTTGATGTTTTTTGGCTCCCCAGGGGTCTCATAACAATTGATTATTAATTGTGTTGCATTTACTTGACTGTACTACTACTATTTACTATTTGTTTGACTCTTGGTAGGTCCATAAATTGTGTATGCTTGCAATCAATTATTGATGACATCACTTAAGAAAAGTAAAAATTGACAAATCTGTTTACAGAGTCATATCAGAATCTGTGTCATGCATTGAATCAATGCTAAATCAAGCTTACGAAAGAAATGCTGTACTAGAGAGTGAAGTGGATGAAGTTGAGAATTTGAGGATCAGGTTGCAAAGAGCAACAGATGAAGCCAGAGGTATGGTTATGACATGTTTTATGCTTGTTACCCTTTTTTATTAATTGATTAGCTAAATTTATGATTCACATAAAGGTCAAAGGCAATGAGATTGTGAAACACTAAATAATAATAAATATCCTTGGACATTTAAATGCCTACTACCCCCCGGGAAGAAGGTGTTTAAGCATGAGTTTATGTATGTATGTATGTAAATGCTAGGATTACGTGTTACCAGTCTTACTACCCAGTCACTGTTTAGTTTGTATATTGTTAATTTTTGCAAATAATAAAACTACATTGTGACAGGTAGAGTATTATTATTAAGCCTTTATTGCTAACATTCCATAATTCATAATTAATTAATTATTCAATTTAACAATATTAATTCATAGTTCTTTCCATATATATTTAAAATAAAATCTCATAATAGGTATTTAAATTATTATTGGGCGTTAGCGTGTCTTTGCGACGCGAAGGCCTCCTCCAGCTCTTTCCAGTCCACTCTAGTTTGGGTTCTTCTGTGCCACAATGGACCCGCAACCTTTCAGATTTCATCCAACCAATGTTTCCTTTGTCTCCCTCTTTTTCATTTTGTTTGAAATATAGGAGTCCATTCTGTCATATCTTTTGTCCACTTATTACAGTTCTCTCTCATCATGTGGCCTACCCATCTCCATTTGAGTTTTTTGGTGTGGACTACAACATCTTCGATTTTCGTAATGTGTCATATCTACAGCTCTTTTTCTATCCCTTTTTGTGTAACCCAAAATACTCCTCTCCATGGCATGTTGACATGTAATCAGTTTTTGGTCCTGTTTTTGTGTGTTAGCCCAGGTCTGGCAACCGTAACTTAATATTGGTAAGCATGTGTTGTATATTTTCCTTTTTGTTGCAATATTATATTGTTTGCCTTATAGCACTTCCTTGAGAGACCAATATCTCTTCCATTCATTGGCTACCCGTCTCTCTATCTCTGAGTCCATTTGGTTGTTGAATGCAATAAGTTGGCCCAGGTATACAGGGTGTTCGGCGCATGGACCGACACAATTTTTTGGGGGATTGGGGGGGTCATTTGCTAGGTTTCACCTAAAGACCTCCATGTCCTAAGTGTGACGGTAATTGAGATATGTTTTTTTTTGTTCTTTCTTTGAATTACCCAAAATCTCGCCTTTGAATCGATATATTTTTTTTGTTTATGGTTGCAATAGAACAAAATAAATTTTATAATAGTCTGCAATGTATTTTTATTCTAAATAAATTATTATTTGATGTAATTGATCAGTAGAAAATGACTTATGTGCTTCCAAAGTCTTAAAAATGTTTAAATGTATGAAAAATTACTACTCTTAAATTCTTTTTTTTTTTTTAAATGAAGCCATTTTGACCTTATTTTTATCTCAAAAAGTTCTTTAGCTTGTACCCTTTCTAAGGGTATGCTACACGCTATGAAAAACAATTCAAATGTAGTCAAAATACTAGTTAGAGAGTCAGTTATGGAGTGTTTTAAGAAAAGATTTATTACGGTAATTATATTTTTTTATGTTATTTCGAATAATAATACATTGTAGACTATAATAAAAATTATTTTATTCTTTTACAACCATAAACAAAAAAAATATATCGATTCAAAGGCGAGATTTTGGGTAATTCAAAGAAAGAACCAAAAAAAACATATCTCAATTACCGTCACACTTAGGACATGGAGGTCTTTAGGTGAAACCTAGCAAATGACCCCCCCAATCCCCCAAAAAATTGTGTCGGTCCATGCGCCGAACACCCTGTATATAGAGGAATTTACATATTCTATTCCCTCTCACATCTCTTTATGTTATATTTCGTTCGTTCGACGAATCTGCACGAAATCTTACTTTAATGATGATTTTTATAGTTAAAATTATGTAAATACATGTTATGTTTTACTGTCGCGTAACATATTTTGATCAAGATACAACCTGACACGGACCTGCAAATTGCATAAAACGCAAGAAAATTTGAATTTCGCGGGCTACCACAGCGCATCCCACTTAGAACTTATGTTAGCTACCTATATTCTTGCAAATAAATAAATCATTAATTCATTCATTCAATCATTCATATCGCATTATTTGTTGTGTAAATTCAATTATTAATTTATTCATACGTTATGTTATGAATAAGTACGCTTTTCGTCAAGATCGATAGTCATATAGATTTGTTGTCTTATCAGGGATCAATAATGGGTAAAAAATTTAAAAAAAAAACCTATTTTTGATGTACAGACGCCAGCACATCAACCTACTACAATCTGTCAAATTTCTTTAATAGATTTTCATCTTTATCGCTAAAGCATTAGGTTCAAGGTTGATTGGGAAAATTTGACAGTTTCGGGTGGCTTGATGTGCATTACCTGTGTCTGTACATTACCGCGTGTTAAAACATCGTCCAAATATGCATTTTTAATTCATTCATATCTTTTAAACGGGGAAGTTCGGGGTCAAGGTCAAAGGTCAGGTGTCTTTGATAAAGGCTCAGCAACAACACCTAAAAGTTTCAGCTTTACAATCCAAGACAGAAAAAAAATATGAGGTTATCTAATTCCATTTTCATACATTTGAAATATACAGTCTTTTTTATGGTTTATATTTTATGGTTAATTGAACTTACCTTAAGTGAACTTCAACCAGAATTATACGAAGTGTTGCATCCGAAGAGATTTAACGTACATTGTAGTCCGTTTCTCGTTGTACTACATTGCCACACTGTTCAAAGACTAGAAGAAAAAAAAAAAAAAAATTTGATAGTCTATGTCATCTGTCAGCTGTCACCTCATTCGTTTTAGAGCTCACTGCCTATTCCATTCCACAATAATAAGGGGGTAATGATTACATGGGTGGGTAGGGTGTTAAATCTCTTCGGATGCAACACTTCGTATAATTCTGGTTGAAGTTCACTTAAGGTAAGTTCAATTAACCATAAATTATACTTCAGTGTTGCATCCTCAAGATTTAACGTACATTGTAGATGTTTAGAGCATGTTTATTGTGGAATGGAAAACCTATAATGTTCATGTTCACATGTGAGTACTTCGTAAATTTAGTATACACTAACATTATGTCCATGGAGTACTTAGTTTTGGCATTTGTTTTTAAAACAAAACAAATCCGGTCAGTAATCACAATCAGTGTTATATTAAAAAGCTAATACTTGGTAACAAATACATAACAAAGCGGATTATGAATAGAAGATTATTCTTACAGACTTAATAATTGAATATGCCATCAGCAAAAACCTTGTCTTTTTCAGAATCAATCACACGTTGGTTGGTTGGTTGTTGGTTGTAAAATTTTGCAAAATGTATTGACGTACCGTCCAGTCCAGCCAGCAGTCTTTTTTATTATTTCCATTAGGATCTGAAAGCCACTGACATCGGTGCATGCCTAGTGCTGTAGGCAGTGAACTTATTCACATTCACGTCACTATCACTAAGCGTTTTTTTGATCTAGCGGCTGATGGACTAGGAGGTACAAGTTTGTATTGATTTATCACAAAATTTCCCCATGTAAGAAGTTCGGGTTTCTACTCGACATAGAGATTGTTTATTATTATAGAAAGGTAAAATCAGGCAAAATCTGTTCGGTGCTGAAGTTTTAATAATGTTTCAGTTACATGAATATCATTAATTTTGATCAAAGATAACGTTTGCATCTGTTGTCCAATGGACAATGCAAGCAAAGTAACAAGTTTTTTAGAAATTTCTTTTTCGGATATATGGTCTAGGACCAGATTAGGATACCAAGTAGCACATATATAATACTTAAGAAAAGTAGGCTTAATTTTAAAAACACCTTTAAAACATCTCGAATATAATGATTTTCTATTTGTCTTTTTGGTCAAAATAATTTTTAATGCAGAGCGAAATGAATTTATCGTCCCATAATGCATCTTTGTTAAATTCCTCAGTTAAAAGTTTAAGGATATATATTATTGAGCTATTGAAGTAATCAATATTATTAGTTTTACAAAAGGAATACCAACGTTTAAGAGCAACATTATACTGGCTCTAATAATGATTAATTATTTGTCCAATGACATTATTAGAAAAATAATTAATCATAATTATTTATATTGCTTCAATTTGAAGTTTTCTCCTTATGTACGATTGATTCCTTGACAATATTTCAGAATCAACTAGTTTACTGAATAACGGGAACCATGGTTAGCTAGGCCATTATAGAACTATAGTTATGCCAATTACTTTGTCGTTTATGATTTATAAGACCAAAATAATGGTAGAAAGGCATAGAAGAGGTAATTGTTCCAAGGTATTGTATACGCGTCTATATCATAGGTGTCTGGGTCACGTTTCCAGGATAAATATTTAGTGCATTTTTTGTTAAGGCGTGACGCAAACAAATGAATAAAAGGTTTACCGAACTTTTTCGTAATAGATTCAAATAATTGTGAATCTAATTCCCATTTGGTATCAACATTAGTATACACAGATCATATGTTCGTATACCTAGAAGCTTGGTCCGCATCAGTGTTTTCTCTGGGCTTAATAAACAAAGAGTAAATAAATATTTGCTGCCACATTTGCCGAGTGATACGATTTAAATGCGGGAATTGTGTGCCACCCCTTTTGTTGACATATGCAGTGGCAGTGGAAGTGGTATATCTGTTCTAAATATAACATCTACATTGGTTTTATTTTTACAGAAAATTTTTAGGCCCATAAACGCTGTAAGAAAGTTAATGTGGTGTTTTCTTTCCTTCATTGACCAACTACCTCTAGTAATTTCTCCCTCACAGGCTGCCCTCCATCCTGAGAGTGAAGAGTCAGTGAATATTTCCAATCGGAAGGAGTAAAAAACAAAGTTTGTTCATGTTTCGGTGCGATATTTGACTCCACCAAGTGAAATCTTCTTGTAGAGAGGACTAACAGTCATTTTTGCATTGTCATTTGACTTCAAAAGTGCTAAATATTTCTCCCAATCTAGTTGTTTGGTGTGTATATCCAACCATACGTTATGGCTGAACACGCTGCTGATAACGCACCGATAGTTTTAACTGTAAACACATAGACTGCGAGTTGATGAGAAATCCTAAGAATTTGCAAATCTGATTTGGTATAAGAGAACTTCTTCCTAAATAGACAACTAAAGCTAATTTTACAGAGGTTTGAGTAATTTTGTAAATACTAGTGCGCCAGGCTGAGGCCATATGGCCTCTATTGAATTCTTGAGCTATTGAATTCATTGAAAATTTTATTATAATAGAAACCCAAATATTTTTTATGCGAGATATTTATAGGCATTAGAAAAAATAAGATCTATTGTTGCCATGAATGCATTATGTATTATTATTTTTGGATACGGAACGTATAGGTATTTTCCATTTTAAAATTTCGGGTTGGTTAGAACGTTACCACATAAGTATACATTATGGTAAAGCAATAAAGATATTGAGTATTGAATAACTTATTAAGGTTCTTCAAATCACACCAATATTACAAAGGCGAAAGTTTGTGAGCGTGTGTGCGCGTACCCGCACGCTTGCCACCTTCTCACGCTCAAACGGCCGCGGCCGGACCGTCACGGATGAAATCTGGCACGCAGACAGCCCACACCCTAGACCAACACACAGGCCATCTTTTATCACATCCACGCGGGCGAAACCGCGGGGCACAGCCAGTTTAAGATAAATCTATAACCGCCTGTACTCTTAGGCGTTAAGAATACCGACGAAATAAACTGTTGTGGTAGATCAGAACATTTAGAAATCGCCCTTAAGTCAATAAGTTAGGAAATTGCACGATCCATTTCTCCAAGAGGAGATGGTGGGTTTTTTGGTTCAGTGTTTTGAACCACTTTCCCAATAAACGAAATTTTATAACCACTAACATAACTTAATATGATAGGATCATCAGTTAACAGCATCAAATTTTTATAAAATATCTATTTCTACCGGCGCGTGAGGTACCTCTAATAGTCCCATTTGCCGACTGCATTGAGTTGTTGGTCCTCCTCGCCGAAGAAGTTGGTGTCAGGCGTCGGCTGTGGATAGCGCTGCTGTCGCATTGTTTGCTCGTCGAAGAGGACCCCGCACATTTCACGCCTGAAAACCGGTTCGCCGGTTGCCTGCAGTATTCACTGGAGTCGGTTTTTTAATTTGTAGGCCCGTTCTAATACAGGTATGACAAGTTTTCGTCTATTAAATGTCAGTTCATGTCAATCAAGAAGCAATTGACTGATTTCTGATATACTTTTCAGAATATCTAATGTGTCTACCGATTGGGCCCGTATGAGGTCTTTTGTTAGGTTGACGAGGCCGGTGATTCCAAGTACCAAGTTTGTGGCCTTTGTCTTATCCATCAAGCAGTATATTTCCCCATCGTTCAGCAACTTCATTGGGTATTTTTTCCCCGAGAGAAGGATCCAATTTCTTTGCTTGACCAAGTAAGTCAAGAATTTCTGTAGACACATCCGCAGTAAAAGTTTCAACAGAACTTTGGTATGCATCATATGGCGATAAGCTTATAGATCGCAATGATGAGCTTTTTTGAAAGTCGAAACAAAAAAAAGCAAAGTTACTTTCAGAATAGTATCACGTACTACCTCATTAAGAAAGAACTTATTGTATTTCTGGATAACATCGCGTGTTACCTCGCTAAGAAATACCATTTTGTTAACAGTATAACATCAAGTGTTACAGAACTTTGGTATGTATCATATGGCAATAAGCATAGGTATAGATCGCAATGATGAACTTTTTTGAAAGTTGAAACAAAACAAGCAAAGTTACTTTCAGGATAGTATCACGTACTACCTCATTAAGAAAGTACTGTATTTCTGGATAACATCGCGTGTTACCTCGCTAAGAAATACCATTTTGTTAACAGGATAACATCAGGTGTTACAGAACTTTGGTATGCATCATATGGCAATAAGCATAGGTATGATAAACTTTTTTGAAAGTCGAAACAAAAAAAAAGCAAAGTTACTTTCAGGATAGTATCATGTACTACCTCATCAAGAAAGTACTGTATTTCTGTATAACATCGCGTGTTACCTCGTTAAGAAATACCATTTTGTAAACCGGATAACAACAGGTGTTATCTCATTACAATATTTAAAAAACATAATAGTCTTAACTTTTAAAATAAGGGTGCCATAAGTATGGCGTCTTACTCACGTTCTTTGCGATTTTCCCTTAATTTATTTCCGTAACGTTTGATCTTGCGTCTAAAAATATTCTTCATAACTTTTGTTTTTCCTTTTCTCATGTCTAATTCTCGCTAAAATAACACTTTTCACTATGAAACTAGAAAGATTTTTATGGATTTAAAATTAAATTGAAAAATTAACAGCGTAGCAATGCAACACACGAAGAACGAATGAGGTGACAGCTGACAGATGACATAGACTATCAAATTATTTTTTTTTTTTTCTTCTAGTCTTTGAACAGTGTGGCAATGTAGTACAACGAGAAACGGACTACAATGTACGTTAAATCTTGAGGATGCAACACTGAAGTATAATCGAAAAAAAAACCCGTCACTACTAATTTATTCAATGGTTTAATGTACCTACTCGACAAAACTGTATACTTAAAATAATCAAATAAAATATTTTATTTTTCAAAAATCCTATGAAAGGGAAGCTTGTTTTTCCGTCCATAGTGCGTCGCACGGAGGTGGGCACCGTTGCGCTGGCGCGGGGCCCGCCTCCCCGCAACGTACACCCGCGCGGGGCCCCGCGACGGTGCACTTTTGTATGATGGTACCGCGCGGGCGTCCGCTTAACGCAGTTTCAGGCCGTTGAGTGATTGACTGCTGCGCAGCATGTCGCGGGTTCGATTCCCGCACGGAACAAATATTTGTACGTACCTGCAAGTATTTGTTCCGAGTCTGGGTGTTTTTCTATCTATAATATGTATGTATTTACAAAAAAAAAAAAAAATGTATATAAGTAGTTTATAAGCCATCTCGTTACCATAACACAAGCATTAGGTTGCTTAGCTTGGGACTAGATGGCTTTGTGTGAAATGTCTAAGGATATTTATTTATTTATTTATTTATAAATATTGTAGAGGATTATTAGAGATAATTTTTTTTTATTATTTGAATAATTAATTATATCTTGAACCATTTTCGCGATAGAGGACAGAGCGCGCGCAGTTTATAACTATTTAGTTAGAGTATCATTCCAGGTCAACCTGTAGTCCCGATTAAAAACACGACGTACATAGTTTATAAATTATTGATATACATAAATAAATTCTAAATAATTTGCATTTTTTATTACTATTGCCTTATAATTATTATTTTTTTAAATATTTCAGTATCTACTTACCCACTCGTGTATTTATAAAGTTACTAAGGGAAATACATTAAAAAGAAAAGAATTAAATTTTTAATTAATGTTTTTATTGAAAAATACCATTTCATACATTTATGAACATTGAAACATAAAAAATTCAATAATAATAATAAGAACTACTAGTTCTAATTTAAATTTTCTCCTTCTTCTTCTTCATCATCGTCTTCCAGTTCCTGTAAAATTACAAATTCCTCTGAACCCCTCCCCCCACCCCTCCTCCCTTTCTCTTTCGCGCCTTCAACGGCATTTGTCTCCAGTTCTTCCAGTATTTCGGTGTCAAAAGTACCGTCTTCATTGATATCACTCTGATATGGTGAAGCATTACGACAAACTTGGCCATTACACTGGCCGCAAGATAAAGAGCACTGCAACCCTGCTTTGCTGAATCCACATAGCGAACCACAACCATTCTTGTAGTTGCAGAATATTGTGTTAAGCAATTCCTCCGGAGCTAGTGGATTCATTGTTATAACAGGTTCCCATAGGAAACGAGATATTTGCAATGTGTAAAAAAATCGATTTTTTTTTACTTTTGACCTTGGAATATGTTATAGTATGCTGACACCCTACGATAAGTAGGTTTTGAGACAAGTTTTAGGGTGCCAAAATAAAGGTTTATAAAACTTTATAGCTAACTATCTCTCATTCCGAGATACTTGCCCTCATTTGATTAATTTTCCTGGACTACTAGTAATCATTCACACTACCTTAAGAATATGTTTGATTTACAAATTATTTTGGTACTTCGTTTGTATAAACTACGAATTTTTCAGAGGCCTCATAAGGCGAAAGCGCCAGGGTAGACCGCGAAATTCAAAATTTCTTACGTTTTTTGCAATTTGTAGGTCAGTGTGAGCTTGTATGTTGATTAAAATATGATTCGCGGGCGTAGCTAATATGGCTTTACAGAATTATAATCATTAGAATCAGCAATACAACTCCATTAGTTAGTATTTACCTCAAATCTAGCGATTTCATGAAATCATGAGGTTTGAGGTAAATGCTAACTTATGGAGTTGTATTGCTGATTCTAATGATTATAATTCTGTAAAGCCATATTAGCTACGCCCGCGTATCATATTTTAATCAACATACAATACAAGCTCACACTGACCTACAAATTGCAAAAAACGTAAGAAATTTTGAATTTCGCGGGCTACCCTGGCGGATCAACCTTAAATCTTCATATTTAAACCGCGCTCAGGTCTCAACTTATAGCGTACAGGTTGTATGCAGAAATCCCTAAAATAAAACAATAATTTCAGATCTGAAGCATGAACTGAGAGTAATGGAAAAGGTTCCAAAACCGAAGACAGGAGATGACAGTACAATTGAAAGCTCATTAGTCAATGGCCATATTCCAAATCCGTCTCGAACTCAAGTTGAGATAGAGACACAAACTTCTCTGATGTCACCACAAAAACGTAAGTGGTTTTTTCATAAAACATAGATAACCACAATGTTAATGTAATAAGTTTTTTCATGATCATCTGCATAGTTTTATACAACTACTTATTTAGTCTACTTTGGTACTTCAGTCTATGCAGTAGTGACTTATTGGTGCCGCGTCTCTTGTTCAATAACTAAATTAAAATTAGAGAATCACTATTTTTTACTAACAGGCAGTGCGAGAAATGGACGGCTAAAACACGGTGAAGCGTAAGGTGTAAATTTGACATCTTTATCTTAGTTCATAGCTATAGCCGTCCTTGTCTCGCGCTGCCTGTTAGTAAAAGATAGCGATGCTCTTCTTTTAGATTAGTTATTGAACAAGAGAATCAACACCAATATTAGTTTAGTTTTATTAGAGAGAAAAATTTAGCAATAGCCTGCATCAACACCACTATCAAAAATTTTATACAACAAAGGATGCATCTTAACCAATATCTACCTCATTTTCTATTATGTTGGTAGAAATTATAACCCGAACCAGCCTGTGAGTGTGAATCAGTGATTTCGGACAAACTGCACGCAAATTGTAGTGATACCTACTAAATGTTCTTGTAGAGGAAGAAGACTTAACTATTCTGAACACCGTGTTTTCAGGTGAAATAAACGGCAACGCTATGACACCATCGTCTCGAGTAACCGCCATTAATATAGTCGGCGATTTACTGCGTAAAGTGGGGGTGAGTCAACTAGATATATTTACATTATTCAAAGCTGTGTTAGTCTTAATTGTAGCACTAGTCACTTTAGAATGCACCAGTTAGTAGGGGAAAGGCTAAAGGAAATTATCATATTATTTATTGAATGTATGTTTATGTAATCATGTATTATTTATTGTTATGTATTTATTTATGTTGTATTTATTAAGCTGTAGAAAGCACAAATGCCTCAATTTTATAATAAATATTTAATATTTATTTTATGTATACAGTTAAATCTTCGATAGATGTAAGTATGGGATTACAATAAAGTAAACTTAAGTGGCTCCTTATATTATTATTAATTTCTTCATAATTCGTAGATATCAAATACATTTTCATTACTTATCAGTGTTCTTCAGGAGCAGGGCTTTTTTTTCCATTTTAATATTATACCAACTTTATTTAGATGTGTCACAGGATAGTTGGAAAATCGAATCTTTTCGAAAAACCTGGGACTTTTGCAGACGGGGCCTAAAACGGCCACATTAAGCAATTCCTCTAAAAGCGATTCATTTCCTGAATTCCCAGCAATTTATTATGATTGTGCTATTTGACATTAAACTTCAATAAAGCAGTTCATAATTTGTGGAACATTTTACGAATCTCCATACAAAACTGTCAAACAGTTGAATTGCGTGCTATGAATTGTACGCAGATAAATTATAAATTGTCAGTTTATGTGACCGTTTTACGATTCCAAATATGATCCATAATCCCTATTATCCTATTATGATTCTGCCAAAGTGGCCGTTTTAACCCCCCAGCACCCTAATTGCGTAACACACTGTCAATCGGAATCTGAATAATTTTGAAGCAAATTGCTAATCCATTGCTTCGTTCGAAAAATTTGTCTGCTCGACAACGTAAATAACGCAATGAATGTTGTTGCACTGACAAAATGAAACCGATTCCGATTGATAGTTTGTTACGCAATTTCCCCGATGATTATTGGACGTTTTAGTCGGATTAATTGAATAAATATATGTAGAGTTTGTAAACTCGGAGTTAAGTAATTAACATTTTAAGTCATAATAAGCGTCGCGCGTGTGGCTGACACTGGCTTGGCCACCATCAGGGATTTTACTTTTGATAACACAAATATTTAGTCGTTAATTAGTCGAAATTTGTCGCCAAATATCAGAATTTGTCGGTCACTGGTTCAAAAGTTACAAGGGGTCATTGGTGGCCGATCTGGAGAGAGTCTCCCCAGCTTGGCCACCTTTATATCTCAAAAACTAGGGGACCTAGCGAAGATCTGTTTTCTCCCAGATTTAGTCGCTAATTAGTCGAAATTAGTCGCCAAGTCACAGATTTAGTCGGGTCTTAGTTTAGAAAATACAATGAGTTCAATTTTTAAGTATAGACCAAGAGCTAGATCAAAGATTTTATCGTAAACTCTTCAATCTAGCTCTTGGTCTATACTTAAAAATTTAACTCATGATGGTGATCAAGCCAGTGTCAGCCACACGCGTCGCGCCACTAAAAAGAAAGACTGCGTTAGTTAACATGACATTTTTGTGTTTTTTGAGTTGGGAACATTGCAGTTCAATCGACGAAACATAAAATAGAATTGCAATATCACAGATTTAGTCGGGTCGTAGTTTAGAAGACATAAGAGTTAAATTTTTAAGATGACTAAGACCCGACTAAGTCTGTGATTTGGCGAAAAATTGCGACAAAATTTGGGAGAAAACAGATCTTCGATAGGTGCCCTAGCTTTTGTGATTCAAATTGGGCCAAGCTGGGGAGATGCTCCCCATATCGGCCACTTAGAACCCCTTATAACTTTTGAACCAGTGACCGACAAATTCCGATATTTGGCGACAAATTACGACTACCTAGGTACTGAATTAGCTACAATTTTTTTGTGTTATCAAAATTAAAATCCCTGATGGCCATGCCAGTGTCAGTCACACTAACTTATGGAATTGTAAACTATCGATAAATTGTGACTGTACCATACAGCTTATAATGAGCGTATTCATTTTCGATAGTTTAGTCAAACCGTAAAATTGTGAACGTACCCTGCACTTACCATTTTCAATATGTCGGATATGGTAGTAAATTGGATACCTAAAGCTTCACAAATAAAAAATGATTAAAACTAAAAGTAGGTAGGTACCAACGAATTAAGATTGGTAGGTATCACTGAAACATCACTTTATTAATTTGTATTACTTTTAGTTATTTTCAACACGAAGACTATTGAAAACCCATTGACTTATACTATATTACTGACTGAACTTTTATTAAGGACTGGGCGGACCGTATGTTAAAATGGCGCCTCGAACGTGGTCCCCGATTGGTCTTCCTTAAACCGATGTGAACTAGTCCGCGATCAGCTCTCTCTTCGGGTGTCATTTTAAAAACAAAAATGACAAGTGGTGTCGGGAAGGGTTACGTAAATTACGACAAAGAGCACAATAAATAAATAAAAAAATAATTTATGTCATTAAATCAACTTCTAACATTGTTTACAACAATTTTCTTTCCTACTTGTCTCAACTTTTGCCAAAGAAAATTAGCTCGTTATTTATTTATTTATTTATTTAAAACTCTTATACTATCATTACAGGTTACAAACCTAATGCGACAGCTAAGACTACTTGTAATAATTATTAACTATTTAAAATAACCTTACATTACTAACAATTACACACTAGTACATTAATACAAAATTACTGATAACTAAAACGATACCAGTAACCTTATACAAAATTAACTTAAATATGTTTTACAGTCAAAAATTAAAAAGTAAACAATAAAAGAAACATTAAACACAAAATGAACAATAAACCTAAAATTACACTAATTAATGCTTTCGTAACATATATTGTAAACAGTATGGTACAGTCACAATTTATCGAGAGTTTACAATCTCGGGAGTTAGATTATAAACTAACCAAGTTCATAAATTATACGGTGACATTTACGAACCATGTTCCTTTGGCCAACATGCACCCCAATTGCGTAACACACTTTCTTTCACAATCCGAAAGTTTTTGAAAGAAATTCCTAATCCATTGCTTTATAAGGTAAGGTAAGGCACGGGTCGATCCATCACGTTAAGCTACGCTTGCCGCGGTTGTTCCGTGGATGGGTGACCATCTTTAAGCCGTTGGTCCCGGCTGTCATTCGTGGATCTTTGACAGTCGTTAAGGGTCGGCAGAAGCCCGAAAGTCTGACAACCGGTCTTATCAAGGGGTATCGTATACCCAATAACTGGGTTGTGGAGGTCTGATAGGCAGTCTCTCCATGTAAAATACTGGTATTCACCTGCATCCGATTAGACTGGAAGCCGGCCCCAACATAGTTGGGAAAAGGCTAAGCAGACTGATTGATTGATTGTCGAATTGTAAAATGAAAGGCATTGGAATTGTTAGTGTGTCAATTGGTTACCCTGCAGATTAAATAATGTTATGAATTGACACTAAGGCCCGTATTACAGAACTCGAGCATTACTTAAAACTAGTTTAAAGCCATTTCATTGGTCGAAATTGAAACTAGTTAAGTAAGGCTCGAGTCTTGAGTGAGGTTCTGTAATACGGGCCTTAGATTAGCTAATGAGCATCAAGTTTCCAATCGTCCTAAACAAACTAGGTTTTGTGCAAAAATCCAGATATAATAGCTCGTATTATCACGAAAATCGTTCCACATTCGATTTTTCCAATTTATTATCCTGTGACATATTGCATTTTATGGAATGAGCTCATCCTCAAACGAAAATGTGTAGGAGTTTCGTTTCACTTATCCTTGTGGCTATACTGTCTTATTGCCTTTATTTGTTGACCATGCATTGTCTGGCGATTTGCGCCTGTGTATGGAGTTTAGTGTTTAGCACTACATCACAGCTCTTTACTTTCTCAGCTCTATCATCGTTTAAAGAAATTGGTTACATACTGAAATACTTTTTACAAACATCATGTAAAAAGTATTACATTATTTTATTGTAGATATTTTTTATCGCGTTAATCAATATCAATACAGCCAAACAAAACATTAGGTACTTTAGGTAGTACCTAGTAGATTCATAACAAAGATTAATTGTAGTTTTTCATGATTTTGTATTTGCATGGTTGTGTTGTGTAGTATGCATGAAATTTGTTGCTTACAGCTTGAAAGGTTTCTTTGCCGTGAATGTGGTAAGGTTAAATGCTCCTGTGACACGCCTCCAGCTGCTTCTCAAATAACAACGACGAGCGACTCCAGCACCACAGAGAATGGATTGAATGACAATGATTTAGATAACTGTGATTCTGTAGAGTACAGAAACCAAAGAGTATACGTACGGTCTAATTCGGGACCTGAACACGATTCCTCAGCGAGGAAACTACCCATTTTAACACAATGCGCATCAGAACAACCGTTTGTCCGATCTGCACAAGCAGGAAATGGAAAGTTGAGAAGATCATTTGCCGTGCGCTCCCGAGAGGGTTTAGAAAATCTACTTAGTTTTGCTTCTATCAGAAAAAGCCATGATCAAACGAAAAAAGTACAAAACCAATGACATCTATAGTGTTTATAAAAATAGAAAATTGTTCAATGCATATAGTAGCTTTACTAGAGATAAATGTTTTTTTGTTTTAATTGTGAATACGTACATGTATTATCTCACAACTATACAATGTAATAATTATCTAGTTGAAATTAATTAGTTAATAATGTAGATTATTATATTATGTTACGCTTAAAATAAGGATTTTTAGAACCAAACTAAACCGACTGCTGCATCACTATTAATTTATTTATCTGTACTTTTATTGCACCAATTTTATTTAAATATATTAGCGGCTTCTCATCCACATCGTTGTACATACTGTAAAGTTTGCTTTAAATAATGGGTGTTGGTTATCACCGCACATATCTTCCTGTCACCTACTAATATTAACATCATCATTTACTGTGTACTTTTCTTCATTGTAGGCTTTGGAATCAAAGTTAGCGTCGTGTCGCGGTACAGTTAGACCTAAAGAACATTCACCAAATTCAGCTTCGGATGTCAATAAGGACTACAGGTGTGTACTCAAGAACTAGATACGTCCCTCATATCATCACTTCTGTATCGTGACGTGCCGCCGCAGCGTTTAGCTTTTATCATAGTGTGATACTATATCAAGCGAATCTTTTAACATCGCTTCAAGTTAATCTTGCTGATCATAAAGAAATCAACTCGAGTATTGTGATCGTAATCACATTTTTCCTAATTTTACTAATATCTGTGATGATAATGAAATAGTTAAGTATCGGTATAACCATCAATGTGAACGGTTTTGGCCTACCCACCGGAGAACTAGCACTGTGTGAATTCAATGCCGCACATCATGTAGTTACTAGCTTCATGTTGTTTCTCTAAGTAAATAAAAAAAATATAAAAAGCGTCCATCTTAAAAAAAATCTAATAAAGGGAGTTTTATCTACCGCAATTACGGTAATTTAGATCTTTGTTTCGATTAACTCCAGATATAAATAATAATTGTTATAATTATTCAGTTACTAATATACTTAATATCACTTGAGTGCACGTATTCTCGGTGTAAATGTTAGGAGTATTGGACTCACTTTTACATTACTACAATAAATAAATAGGATACTTTAGTCTATTGGTGAGCAAAAATATTTTCGAATGATATTTATGTAAATAGTAGGTAAAGAGGTATGTATGAAATTGTTAAAATTAAAGATTAAAATTTATCAGCAGAAATTGCAATGACATGTATAAATTTATGTATTTTGTACTTGCATAATAGTAACATATTTACGTAGATACCATCAGATCTGTGTATTCGACAATACATTGAGAGAAGAATATTATTATAACATTATGATTAAGTTAGATTTCTCCGTTAATGTGCTGTATCATGAAATAATAATATATTTATGTATATTGAAGGGTTTTTTTTACAATTTGCGACAAGAATAATTTTATAACACCACTATAATATTATAATCAGGTGCTCAATACATTATTAGTTAAATACTTAGAACTGAAACAGATTGAATAATAATATTAAGAATTAGTATGATTTCTATTAGATTTTGGAAACTTTGTAGGTGTTGCAGAAATGAATTCGTGACTAACAGTTAGTTACTATTGGGCAATAATTGCATGAGTGTATCACTACATTGTTCTTAGCATGCACTAATATTGTGTTATGTGTTGTCCCATAATCTGTATTATATGTATCAATCGTCAATTGTCATTATTCATTACCAACTTCATAGAAAATAATTTTCTACTCTCCCTGAATCGTTTTCTTGGTACGAAATAATTTTATTATTTAACATTATGACGAGCGAGTCGTGTCTTGCCTTATAAACTCTTAGTAGTGAGTGGCAGTAATTTAATTTTGATTATGATTATAATTAAGTTGCATTACATTCTGTAATAGGGATGTTTCCTGGGTAACAAAAAAAAAAATGTATTTATTCTGTCAGTCAGATAATAAAAAAATATTGGACACGTATTTTTTGCTTTAACATATTAATAAAAAAATACTTAACGCATTAAAGTCGGGGAGTGGGGTCTCGCTACGTCACAACTAAACTACGTATAAAATCTGGCAAGGAGTGATGTCATGTCACATTTTAACTCAATGTATCTACGATTAATTGCGAAAAAAAAAGAAAAATACGTGTCCAATATTTTTTATTAAACTACAAGACGGATAAAAAAATATTCAACATCCCTATCATTAACTTAGTAACATGAGATAAATTGAAATGAAAACAATTGACTGTAGGCAAAATTTGTATTTAAACATTTCTGCTATTAAAAACACTGCGTTTTACACATATAAAGTCTCTTGCGCGTCATTTTGCGAAACATTACACAAAAACCTTACTCATAAACATTTGTTTTCATACACAAGCTGTTTCCTGAATATTCAAATATTTTTAAGCCGTCTCCTGCGCGAGTTTTTGCGAAACATTACACATTTTCTGTAGATGTCGTAATGAGATCGAGATCCGACGAAGAAGACGTGCTATCAGTTTGACAACAAATGTGCAACAAAAGTGCGCGCGGCAGTTGAAAATGAAACAAACCCCCTCTTCCCCCGCGCGGGGGTTTTCCATGCAGCTCGGAAAACATCGTGTTTGCATACACGAATGTGTATGGCCACGACTCTGTTTCGATGTGTTTGTGTAATGTTTCGAAAAACACGTTCAGGAGTAGGTGTGGGTCGTTACGTGATTTTCGCGAAACGTAACGTAACTAGTGACTTCGAAGGCGTCACCAGTTTTGAAAACACGTGATTTTAGTAACTAGTTATTTTTTCAAATTCTGTTCAGTGATTCAACATGGTTATTCTATCGAAGTATTACAGTTATTTACGAAACAAAAACATTAAATGATTAAGTACCTAATGTAATTACTTACGTTACTTATCACAAGTTTAGTTTTGTGGCTATGTAATTACATGAATAACAAAATTAACGAGTTTTAACAAAGTATTGCAAAAACATGCATGAGGCAATTAATAATTCTCGACCATGAGCGAACTAATTTGAACTAAACGTAGGTAAATAAACAAACCATCAATGATATCTTTCCTTCCTCAGTCACTGCATTGTAAAGTAACTACTTACAAAATCACGTGTTTATAGTTGCACTCGAAACTAGCTATTCGGCTACACGCCTATAACTAGTTCGGATTTATTCGTGTCACCGCTCGGGATTTCGGGAACTCTCGGCTCATTCAGTCGGTCACTGCATTGTAATGTAACTAGTTACAAAAATCACATGTTTATCGTTTCACTCGAAACTAGTTATTCGGTTACATGCCCCGTAGCCAGTTATTGTAACTAGTGACGTGAAATAACGCCCATACCTATTCAGGAGACACTGCTTAACATACACAGTAAAATAGCCACAAACAAAAATAGTAATTTAGAAAGTAATCATCTACATGATGATTATACATACCTCTAAACAATTTGTGTGACATCTAATAAATTATAATGTATTAAAAATTGTTCTAATAATATCTACATTTTTATTAAAGTTGGTCAAAACAATAGTTTGTTATTTGCGTAATATTACTCAAATGTATGTGCCCAGTTTGCTGCAAATAGTTTTAAGTATCTAGCATTTATACGTTCACGCGTGTGGTGACCAAACAACTTTTTATTTTTTACGCAATATGAAATATCGAACGATAATAAAGTAAGTCAAAACACACTGGTTTCTTTTCTTGAACTTTCCTTATAATTAGATAATTTACAACGTAATATAGGTACCTATCACTGATTTATTACAGTCTCAAACTATTTGCTTCCCAACAAGGACATTCGACAGCAGATTGGTCCATTCTACTTTATTAGGAACTTCAACTGGAGGCTTAAATATATTTACCAATTCAGGGACAGATTTATTGAATAATTTTATCCTCAGTATCAAAGGTGCATTCTCTTCTTGATTTATCACCTCCATAAGAATATTACCTGTAAATTCAAGATTAATTTAACAACAGTGGTATTTGAATTGTTTGCTTATTATTGTATTATAATCAGACATACCTGTAACTTTAGGAGAACGAGTCAGCCATAAGGTCACTACATACAAAGGTAGTGTTTGTACCAAGTAGATCAATTTGGCTAGTAAATACTGGATAGAAAGAGATAATACTCTGAACTGCAGAAGAATAAAAAAAAATATTATTATGTCAGTCATATTAAGTAAGTAATTTGTGTCTCTACTTCTCTAGTAGTCTGTAGTCTCTTATTAGCATATTGCATAACGGTGATCTGCGTAAGGCGTATTGTGGGTCAAGGCATTCTTAATACCATGTGAATGTGAAGATATATACACGGACTATAGTCCAAACGATGCGTTCACACAAAGTCTATTAAGTATAGGTAGTATACATAGTAAATTTCAGCCTATGTCAATAAGGTCTTGAAAAGCATGCTTCCTTACCACTGTAAATACGATGTAATAAAGAGTTGTCGTTGGTAACAATAACAGCAATATGGTAAATGCTACAGTGCCTACAAAAAGCTCTTGGTTCGTATATTCGCAGGAGTCAATGCCGCCTCGCAATGGATTATATTTTCTTCCAACAAACAGCCTCAGTAGTGCAATTAGTCCAGATATTTGTATATTGAATAGCCTGGGAAAAGATGTTCAGCTTAATATAGTTTGCAGCGTAAAAGTTTATGTAAGTAGGTACTTAAGAGGAAAGGCGGGTGGCCAGACTTTTGAAAATTAGGTATTTTAAGAAGGTATTGCTGTCGCTCTGCGAGCGCTCCGCCCTCGAATTCGTGCGATAAGGACAACTGCAGATCCGACTAAATAGCCTATGTAAAAAGTCACATTTCGAGGTTTGGCTCTCGCCTATTTCCTCCTCCAATATTGGACCAATTTAAAAGATATTTCATAAACTGAATAAGAAGGATATATACTATGCCCCTATGTTTTTCTTTTTTCGTTAATAGTTGTCAAATTGGTACACTAGGCGTCTGTTGACAGCGGTCTGAATAGGCAATTTTGAGCATTTTTGGAGGGTTCTAGTTCCTATAAAAATAATATATCATCAAAAAGGAAAACAGGGGCATACAAGTAACTGATATTTATGTTTCTGTAAAAAATCAATGCTTTATGGTCATTAACCAGAAAGAAAACAGGCGAGAGCGTTTGTATCTTTTTGTATGGAGAAAAGAGCACCCACATTTCCTCTTAATATGAACAGTTATCTCAAAGGTAACGGAGCGACAACGTACGTCTTCGAAACGATAACTACAACAATTGAAACACAACTTTAGTTACTTTACATAAGGCCGAAATTCGTACTACAAAATTAAATTTTACTGGAAAGAGTGTTGCAGCCTACTACAGCCTTTTACATAAAGTTCGTTAACATGATGTGATGTAAATCAAGATAAACGATCACATAATTTATGTAATGTATCATTTAATTGATAAAAAAACATCACACCATCCTTCCATTCAGGGTCAAAATTTCCAATTCTCAAAATGTCCAGCAGTGTCAAAATGTCCAAATCCCAAAATGTCCCACTCCCAAAATATCCAATTTTTGAGAATGTGGTAAAGTTCAATAACTCATCAAAGCGCTTTTTTACGACTTAAGAATGACAAACTAAAAACAAAATACTGAACGAACTTCGTAAAAGTTACCTTTATACATGGATCATGTATAAAGGTAAGTTACCTTTATACATGATTCATGTATAAAGGTAACTACGACAACATAGGTAGCTTATTTACCTTTACGAAATTCTTTCAGTATTTTGTTTTTATTGTTTGTCATTCATAAGTCGTAAAAAAGCGCTTTGATGAGTTATTGAACACATATTTACCACATTCTCAAAGATTGGACATTTTGACAATTAGATATTTTGGGATTTGGACATTTTGACCCTGATCGATTTTGACGCATCCTTTTAAGGCAGTAGGTAGAAAATGTCACATGCTGGGATATTTCCTTTCTACTTGTAAAAATATGTATGCGTTGACGAACCTCAAGCCGAAGCGGTCATCTGGCCCTGATGGTATACCAGCGTTTCTCTTTAGAGATTGTGCTAGAGTTTTAGCAAGCCCGCTGCATTACATGTACAACATGTGTTTAAAGCAGTCCACGTTTCCAGATTGGTGGAAGACTACACGTGTCGTTCCGGTACCCAAGGGTAGGGCAGGTCCAGAGGTCAGCGGTTATAGACCAGTTGCAGTGTTGTCGACGCCGGCAAAAGTTTTTGAAGCCGCTATTCAACGCTGCATACAGGGGCAAGTCCGAGCGCAACTGTCGGACGCGCAGCACGGCTTTCGACCGGGACGCAGCACTTCCACCAACCTGCTTAACTTCATGGCACAGGTTATTCCGGCGGTTGACGCTGGGGTACAGGTAGACGCGGCGTACTTTGACTTCAAAAAAGCCTTCGACACCGTGGACAATGATGTCTTATTAAGGAAGCTGGCAGATGTAGGATGTACTCCACACTTGCTGCAGTTCTTTGTCAGCTATATGAGGGACCGCCAACAGTACGTTGACTACAATGGGTGCGAGTCGAAGGTGTGCGTTACTGCAGCGGAATGTTGTCGCTTTTCAGGATTTCGTCTTGACAGGAATTAGTACCCAATCTCGTGTAAATGTGCCCGAAATTTAGAATTTGTGCGTCCAGCCGATCTAAAGATATTCACGAAAAACAGATTCCGCTGGAGTAACGTTACTGCAGCGGCATGTTTTTTTACCAGTGGTCGTAGCTGAATACAAACTAGCTACTTAGATAGATATAATTTGTGCCTAATTGTGCCCAAAAAATAGAATTTGTGCGTCTTGAGGTTTCAGAGTTATTCAAGATGCCGCTGCGGTAACGTTTAGCAAATTGCTGTATCTCTTAAACGGCATGACATACAACTACGATTTTTTTTACTACGGCGGGTCTTAATTTGTGCTTAATTTGTGCAATTTTATTTTTTCTATAATCGACACCATTGGAAAACTAGAATTTTTTTTTCAAAAACCCTAAAATCGATCCTCGCGCTTCAATGAGAAACCCTAGAAACTTACCAATTATGGTGATTTGTACCTTTCATGAACTCAAAGCATCATGTGAAATTCGATGTTTATATTCCAACTCCTTAGAGAGTTATTCCATTTTAATTAAAATCTGGCCATGATATAATGTAACGCTCCAATACATGAGTTATTATTAAGTAACTGATATTATGATTATACTAATAATTAGTACCCTTATTAAATTGTTTATTCTTAAAGTTTCAGCTGAAAAAACCTTCTAACTACTTAGATATGAGAAAAAAACGATAGGGAAAGAAATCACACGATTAACCGAACAAATTCGAATGACTACATAAAAGCGGGCTCACAGTACATTATGCCCACCTTCTTAAATTGGTAGTATTATAATTGAATTTTGATGGGTACAGGTGCGTACAAATGGTTTAATTAGGTAAGTATTTATTTACTTTTACATAAATATGTGACGTAGAGAGTAGGAAGTGACCTAAGGGCGAGCGCGCACTGCGGTGCGTTTTTGTAACGCATAATCTGTGAAGTTTGGAATGTCTTTGAAGTGCGCGCACTGCGGTCATGCGTTTTGTTACTGTAGGCCCCGCCCAGTGCGGCAGAACTAACGTAAACACACCTCAGTGCGCGCTCGCCCGCTTATCGTCGAGTTTATTACAAACATAATGTTTCGAAAGTTTGATACTTAGTAGATTTTAAAAATATTAATAACTCTATACCGATATTGGTTCGTATGGCCTGATGACGTCACTTGCCTTAAATTATTATGTATGAATATGCACTTTTACCACCATAGACTTATGAAAAAAAGAGGACTCCGCGCCACGCATATTGAAAGTGAAGCACCCGGCTCCCGTTGCCGCGCTTGCGAAATTAAAATTTTCTTACCTACGTTTTTTGCAATTTTCAAGTCAGTAATAATGGGTTGTACGTTGATCAAAATATGATTCGCGACCGTAACAAGTTTTACAGAATTATAATAATTGAAGTCATCAATACAACTCTATGACCGTAATCCTATTCAATTACTATTTCAAGAAATCTTGACATTTGAGCATTATAGGTACCTACTAACTTAAGGAGTTGTATTATTGATTCTAATGAATAATTTTGTAAATACATATTTGTTACGGTCGCGAATCATATCATAATCTTTATAAGTAAAAACAACAGGTATCATCAATACATCTCTCTAAGTTAGATTTTGTGCAGATTCCTCAAACGAACGAAATCTAACGAATCTGCACGAAATCTAACTTAGAGAGATGTATTTATGATTTTTATGGATAAAATTATATAAATACATAATTATGTTTTATTGCCGCGTATCATACTTTGATCAAGATACAACCTGACACGGACCTGCAAATTGCAAAAAACTAAAAAAAAAAATTAATTTCGTGGGCTACCACTGTGCATCATCCCGGTCTCGCTCCCATAGTACCGAGGACGGGCTGAAGTGCGGGTTTCCAACGTATTATATTGCGAAATGATAAAAATTATAAACTTACCTTAAAATCAGAACTAGGTACAAATATTAAAATAACATAATAGTTCCGGAAAACCGCTCTACTCTAACGCACAGAAAATACATGTGTGTCTTCTTTATCACTGAAAAGCATAGACTTATAAAAAAAGATGGACTCCGCGCCGCGCATATCGAAAGTGAAGCACCGTGCCGATCTATGTGTGCATGATTTGAGTACCTGCAAAGACGCCGTCGCTCGTGTCACGTCATGGCGGCCGGTCGGCATACTATGATGTAAATGTGTGCGCGAGGCGTGTTTGTACATACTTACTGTGCTTCACTTTCGATATGCGTGGCGCGGAGTCCATCTTTTTTTATAAGTCTATGCTGAACAGTTAATTTATTTCACCATAAGCACAATGTACCACAAAACCAATGCGTATTGTCCAGCCGAAATTACACGCGTCGTAATTATACACAGAATTCCTTGAATTACTGGGAAAAAGATAATGCGTACACGCTCTCCACACACGAGATTGGCGGCCAATTACTCGTGTCAAACAAAGTTAACACCGAACCGAACTGAAAGTGCGTTTCACGAATGTTGGTACCATTGTTTTTCATTGAAGAATGTTTACAAAAAACCATTCCATACGGCAACTTCGAATGAAGCAACGACAAGCTCTGGGGATTCCCCCCAAGTAATGTTTTATTATCCCGGTCGTTCTGACGGCATGCATAGCATAGGGTAGATGTATTTTATATATGTATGAGTGTAATAGTTCCGATTGACGAATTGGCTGAGATCTAGACAATATGGACATCCACTTTCCTCAATTTGTGAATATTTCTATTAAGTAGGTAACTAAATAATAAAACAAAATTTTACAGAGGTATCAATCATGCTATTTTATTTCAATTCAAAACTAAATCTATAAACGGTATTTTTTCTTTTATTTTTTTGGCAATAAAAATACACTTTCTCGTCAAATAAACCTTTTGTCTTTATTAGATTGCTGTACTTACTAACATTTGACTGAGAGTTTAAAGGTTTGCAAATCCTCAATATCATTTATGGCTTACACACTGTGTGTACGTAATACCCATTGAGTTATAATGTACTACGTACTTACGTAATACCTACGTGTTTTACAAAACAATAAATTATAAGTAACACTTTTGTGCGAGACTGTTTCAAAAAACGAAATGTTGTACTACATATTTAAGAAGGTTGGCACAATGTACTGTGAGCCCGCTTTTATGTAGTAATTCGAATTTGTTCGGTTAATCGCGTGATTTCTTTTCCTATCGTTTTTTTCTTATATCTAAGTAGTTAGAAGGTTTTTTCAGCTGAAACTTTAAGGATAAACAATTTAATAAAGGTACTAATTATTAGTATAATCATAATTACAGTCACTTAATAATAACTCATGTATTGGAGCGTTACATTATATCGTATCCAGATTTTAATTAAAATCGAATAACTCTCTAAGGAGTTGGAATAGAAACATCTAATTTCACATGATGCTTTGAGTTCATGACAGGTAAAAACCACCACAATTGGTAAGTTTCTAGGGTTTCTCATTGAAGCGCGAGGATCGATTTTAAGGTTTTTGAAAAAAAAATTCTAATTTTCCCATGGTGTCGATTATAGAAAAAATAAAATTGCACAAATTAAGACCCGCCGTAGTAAAAAAAATCGTAGTTGTATGTCATGCCGTTTAAGAGATACAGCAATTTGCTAAACATTACCGCAGCGGCATCTTGAATAACTCTGAAACCTCAAGACGCACAAATTCTATTTTTTGGGCACAATTAG
This sequence comes from Cosmia trapezina, assembly GCA_905163495.3. Classification (NCBI taxonomy): domain Eukaryota; kingdom Metazoa; phylum Arthropoda; class Insecta; order Lepidoptera; family Noctuidae; genus Cosmia; species Cosmia trapezina. The sequence goes on from LR991030.1 coordinate 14,165,337, forward strand.
GCACAAATTATATCTATCTAAGTAGCTAGTTTGTATTCAGCTACGACCACTGGAAAAAAAACATGCCGCTGCAGTAACGTTACTCCAGCGGAATCTGTTTTTCGTGAATATCTTTGGATCGGCTGGACGCACAAATTCTAAATTTCGGGCACATTTACACGAGATTGGGTACTAATTCCTGTCAAGACGAAATCCTGAAAAGCGACAACATTCCGCTGCAGTAACGCACACAGTCGAAGCCGTACTTCACCAGGTCCGGAGTAAGCCAGGGTTGCAATTTGGGGCCTCTTGAATTTATCATAATGGTAAACAGCTTACCGGAGGTCGTCAGACATGGCTCATGTTTATTGTTCGCAGATGACCTCAAGTTGCTGCTCGAGGTAAGGGACGAGTCTGACTGTGAGCGACTCCAGGGTGACATTGATAGGGTGGTGAAGTGGAGCCATGACAACAAGCTGTACTTCAACATGTCCAAATGCTCGGTAATATCCTTTAGTCGTGCGCGCACCCCTGTCCGCTATGAGTACAAAACAGAGGCGGTACCCATGCAGCGAGTAACGCAAGTGCGTGATCTAGGGGTGGTATCTCACTCCAGATCTTACGTTTCGCGAGCATATCATTAAGATATGTAAGAAAGCGTACAGGAACCTTGGCTTTGTACTCGGGCAATCGCAGGGGTTCACTAATATTACGACTATTAAGGTATTATATGACGCTTTAGTCAGGAGTCACTTGGAGTATGGTGCTGTCATATGGGCTCCACATGAAGCCAAGTACTCTGTCATGCTGGAGCGCGTACAAAACAAGTTCACGCGTCACTTGTACTGCAGACTGTACGGAGTTTATCCATTGTACCCGCTGATGTACCCCACCCTGTTTGTACTGGGCATGGTCGGGTACAATTAATTGAGGGTGCGACGGCAGTTCACTCTTGTCGTCTATTTAATAAAATTACTCCGGGGCAAGGAACACAACCCAGGAGTACTTCAGTGCTTGCGGTTCTCTGTTCCAGACCGCTACGTGTGGAGGCGGCGGCGGCGGCGCCCGCCACTGCTGGCTGTGCCAACTGCCAGAACTAACCTGCTGGCTAAAGCACCTCTCACGCGAGCAATTCGTACTGTTAACGGAGTTCAGAATAGGTTGGACATTTTTTCGTGTTGCTTTAGTGAACTTGCAAAGGTAACATTAAATATAATATGTTACGAAAGCATTAATTAGTGTAATTTTAGGTTTATTGTTCATTTTGTGTTTAATGTTTCTTTTATTGTTTACTTTTTAATTTTTGACTGTTAAACATATTTAAGTTAATTTTGTATAAGGTTACTGGTATCCTTTTAGTTATCAGTAATTTTGTATTAATGTACTAGTGTGTAATTGTTAGTAATGTAAGGTTATTTTAAATAAATAATAATTATTACAAGTAGTCTTAGCTGTCGCATTAGGTTTATAACCTGTAATGATAGTGTAAGAGTTTTAAATAAATAAATAAATATTTCTTACCTTGCTGCATACACATAGATGCAATAAGAATGGAATGTGGCAATGCATATCAGATCAGACACTATAGCAGTTTGAAATGTGAATCCCAAATATCCTATGTAGTGGTAAATGTGAAGTATAGTATCCAGTTTCTCCCCTGATACATCTGAAATATAAACATTGCTGTAGTTTTATATTTCAAAGTTGTACAGTCGAATTTTACAATAATATGGCAAATTTTACCTAAAAACAGCCACCATAGTTGAACATGATAAGAGAAGTATTTTCCTAACATTTTATTGAATGCATTGTTGAGTTTTAATCCAACTGGAGCACCCATAAGCCATTTTAGTAGAGAATAAAGTGAATTGATTAATTTCTGCAATAGAAAAAAATAATAATTTGTGGAATATGTACCTAGATGACAAAATCGTAGTTCTTATCTATCTATCTATATAAATAAAAAGAGAAGTCCTGACTGACTGACTGATTGACTGACTCATCAACGCCCCGCCCAAACCCTTGAACCTAGAAAGCTGAAATTTTGCACAGAGGTTCCCTTTATAATGTAGACAAGGAATAAGGAAGGAATTCCCGGTAGCATCTTCCCGTGGGATATTCACGGGAACACATCCACGCGGGCGAAGCCGCTGGTAAAAGCTAGTGATAAATAAAGCTTTCAAATTGAGTTTACGTTTGATGCCTACTAAATTACATTACTAAGTATAAGTAATATCAATTTCAGTGGCCTGAATTCATCCTAATCCTGAAGCTTACACAAAATGTTCTAGTTGTTATGAATCAATGAAATGAAATACCTACAATCAATTTTTAATGACCGGATTTTGATTTGGTTGTCCAAAAATCCTGAAAAACATACAGGCATGTGCTTTTTTTCTACTACATCTAAACTCATCAAATTAAATTGTTTATTCTTTAAATATTGGACTCACTTTTACACGTCATGTAAAAATAAAACAAAATAAAAGCTTGTAAAAATAAGGTAGTGAAATGAGTCTAGCTCAAATTTTTTTTATGTGTTTTTGTTTTTTCAAATTATCAATTTTCGGACTTTTTACTCTACTTGTGCAGTGAGACCTAGCTTCTTGCCAAATTTCATGATTTTAAGTCAATGGGAAGTACCCTATAGGTTTTGATTTGCTTGCGAGTATCAAAATATGTTGCATAAAATGGCTGTATTTTTTATTGTGTTGAGTAGAAACTTGATTTTCTTAGAACTCGCAAGTGATCATAGACCTATATATTTGACATTAATTTAAACTTGATACCTCCACACTTTCCTGAGGAAAAGGGTCTTGACAGAGACAGACGGACAATGAAGTGATCCTATAAGGGTTCCGTTTTATACTTTTGAGGTACCTACGGAACCATAAAAATGGATTGTCTAATAAGTACACATTTTTTTACCTCCAGAACTCCCATTAGTGCCATGCTGATATCCGTTTTGTCCTCTGAAAGCAACTGTAGAGCAATATAACCTAATAGGATGTCCATCATAACTGCCAAAATTAAATTGCCTTGTTTCACTGTAACCTATAGAAATGCAGATAATTAAGAATTTAAAAAAAACTTTCAGAATGGTCATCATTACTACTGATTTGATTAATAAATATATCATAGTTTATTACTAGACATAGGTAACAGGTAATACGGACTGGTATCCACAACTCCAGGACAATGCGCGTATTTTGCGTATAGATATTATATACCTATATATATTTTTTACTAGACACATAATAAAAATAAAAGATTTGAGTGCACTTAGCTTACTTTTTTATCCCTTTTGATAGTAGATATTAGCCAATTAATTAATTTCCAATAATTATAAATATGTTGCAGGAACATAGAGGAAGCCAGCCACTGTTGGTTTCTAATGTTTTCTTTATCATCTTTTTCTGTGGTTTTTCCATGTTTGTCTTTAATTAAATGCACCAGTTTGGTAAAATAATTATTCTTGGTGTCAGTAATTGCTTGAGAGTCTTTAATACTGTTATAATCATAGAGCATAAGAATACAACTACTGGTAGTGCTTACTTGATTTCCATTTAGTAGCAACTTGTTGATTTTTAGTTTAAAGTTTTGTTCTATGTCCAGAAAATTCAAAAATCTTCTGGACGCTTTTCTTTGAAAATAATCCCCACAGTATCCGTATATTTCATTTTCTAGTTGTTTCTCGGACCATAGCTCATTATTTGTTGTGTATTTGGTGATATAAATAGTGCAAGTATTATCTTCCAAGAGAGTAACATAACCCTTGAAAAATACTTCTTTTGAATTCTGTGGAAATATAGGCAGCAATATTCTTACTGCACTGGGCATTTTTGCAACATTATCGTTACATTACTGTACCAAATAAAATTATATTTTACGAGTACTTTAATATAAAAAACAAACCTGATTAACAATAACAACTGACAACACAGTCTGCTCATCTGCTGTCTGCTATCAATGTCAACTATTGTCAAAACTGTCAAATAAATAATACCAAAATCAAAAATCATAGGGCCCCTCTACACAATCGGCGATCATTGACGATTACCTGCGATCACGATTGTGTGGAGGCCCACCTGGGGGCTTAGGCTTACTATGAGCTCTTGTATAGCAGGGCAGAAGTTGAAAGTTTCCAGTGAGAGAGAGATACGGTGCTATAGGTCGTATATAGCTCCGTCTGTATCTCTCATTTTTCATAAATAAAAGCACAGAAAGACAAGTCTAGATATTTCTATTTCAGTTAGACTTGTCAATAATTATTCATCTTTAATGAGAAAGCTATTGTCCGTTCGCAAAACTAGGTCTTCGTGGAGAAGAACGAACAAGAAACTCCACGGAAACAGTATTTAAGTATTCTATCAACATATTTCTTACATTTCCATAAATTATAGTTATCTCAAACAGTTCAGAATAATAGCAACATAAACAATAACTTACGTGACATCTGGTACGTCTATTTCACATCACAACGGCACTAGCACTAGCCACTTGAACATCCATCGAGCAACTGCTTCGATAGGGGGTGGGGTGTGTGACTGGCGGTGCCGGGGCGTAGCCCCCTGACCGCGGAGGCAACACGGTGACCCGTCAATACGGGCCCCTCTTCTTGGCGGCCTAGCACGGCCTACAGATGCTGGGGCGCGGCTAATCGCGCCCCTGTGTATAATTGCTATAATTGTGTCTGCAGGCACGCCACGACGCTGCTAGTCAGCGCCGCTTTCTTCACCGTACCCCGGCGGTCAACCCCTACCAGGTGGAACCCCCATCTACATGGGTGAAGCCCAGCAGGAGGCGACCAGCGACAGAGGTACGGACTCGACGTTCCTGCAGAAGGGTGAGTGGCCCCCGCCCAACACACTTTCAGAGCGAGCCGAGCCTGCGTGGGTTAGGGGGACCGTGTTGTGGGTGTGTGGGTGGCATTGTGTTGTGTGGCGCCACCCGGTGTCTATGCGAGAAACGCGCACGCCCGCGCTGCGTCTTCGCATGTGTGTTTAGTGCCTGTGTAGAGGTGAATGTCTGATGTTTACTACGTGACACGCCTAAATTATCCTAGCACGCGCCACGCAGCAGGTGTATGTAGTGTTGTGGAGTCTATTTGTCACAAGTGAGCCGCGTGTAGACTGAGGGCGACTCACTCGGAAGTCCAGTCCGGTGTGGAGTCACTCGTCCGCGACCAGGTCGCGGGGCAAACGTCGTCTCGCGTCAGGGGGGCGCGCATGCCAGGGCGCGATCTGCTTGACGTGGGGCCAATCAGACGCGTCGGCACGCGCGAACATTCCCTTCGCGAGGCGCCGCACAAAGTCGTCCAGGCTCTCAATCCCGAGGTCCCTCTGGATGACGTCGTTCCTCACGAAGCGAGGGGCGTCCACGATGGTGCGCAGCGCTTGGCTCTGCTGCGCACGTAGAATCTTGCGATTGGTCTCGCTCGTGAGGGCGAACCATGCAGGGGCGGCGTACGTCAAGATCGGGCGCACGTACATCTTGTACACGCCCAGCTTGACGCGCGCCGGAATGCGGGACGAGAGCACCGGACGCAGGAGGTTGCGGGCGACCCTACCTTTTGCGGCGACCGCGCGGACGTGCGACTCCATTGAGAGCCGACGGTCGATAGTGACCCCCAGGTATTTGACCCGGGGCGACCATTCGACGTCGGCTCCTTGCAGCTTCAAGGGTGGCGGGAGCGGCGCGGCACCAGTGACCATCGCCTGCGTCTTACCCACGTTGACCGACAGCCGCCACTTCGACAGCCATTCGGGAAGAAGGTCCAGGGCGCGTTGCATCTTCACCGCCGCGTACTTTGCGTTAAGCGAGGTGGTGATGTACGCGGCGTCGTCTGCATACAGCGCGAGCATGGCGTCGGCAGTGGTGGGGATGTCGTCGGTGTAACGCGAGTTGCTTCGATAATGTCATTACAATCCTTTTTATATCCTACTACCCCCTCTTTCCATCAAACGTCAACTGACAGTATTGTACCAATCGTTTAAAACAACCTATTATATTAAAATAGCAATATAAATTCTAAAATATATTGCTGGTACTATTAAATATTACGTAATTATTTACAACAATAACATCTATACGATATTTACAAGATAAGAGTCGTATATTTTATAAACACAATAACTAGTCAAATTAGATACTTCTATATTGGTTCTAAGCTTCGTAAATGTGACAGATGTCATTATCCAACAAACAGTTTTATCTACAGGTGGTTTTACAATGATGTTATGGTTTAAATCACAACCGAACCAACTTCTGGAATCAAGGTAATCTCAATTTTACTTAATACTTAAAAATATAGTGCTAAAAATTATAAAAATAATTATCAAATATAACACACGCGTCTTGTAGTCAGAGTGACTCTGACTACAAGACGCGTGCATCTGATCAGCAGTGCAAGTACGGACCAAAGAGTAAAGTAAGTATAGAGGTACGGACTTCGCATCGATAAGACATCGAGATCGCTAAGGTTCGCATTTTTATCGATCTTGTTATCGAATTTGAAAGTACGTAACACGCGACGATAAGATTTATCGTGGGCCGATTCGAGTCGATAAGGATCGTTTGTCAAATGGCAATACTGAGGACGTCCACAGACAAACCATTTAAGGTGGGGTTTCTGTGGCACGACTAATGTCCGAAATATTTAGAAAATCCTTTTTGTTCATACATTTTTGGCATTGTAAACAATATTTATGGGTATAATTCAGAGAAGCTACCAGTATTTACCAAAATTTCCGTTTGTTTTCGTAAAAATACAGAAAATATGCTATCTTCTTAAATTAAAGTCGTGTTTAGTTGTTTACCTTTGCCAAAAAAAAAGTTTGTTGTTGACATTTCTTGAAGTTTGAGAAAAAAACTTATCTGTCTGTCACCCATAGACTATACACTAATCTGTCACCGTCTGAGCTATCCGTAAACACGGTAAACTCTAAACTCTAGATCTCGAATGAAGTAGGTAGGAAACTATAGTAAAAAAAACCAGTACTTATGTACTTACCACGATATGGACAGGGAGTCCAGTGTATCGTATCCTCCGCACATCTACCTCTATCCCTTCTGTTAAAATTACTGCCACTTCCCGAGTCACCCGAAAGAGACGAACAAAATCTTCTTCTGGAAGTTCCAGAGGATTGTTCGTGTCTCTGAGACGCCGCCTCCGAATACGCATCACATTATGATGCTGCTGCCGTTCTTCCTCATCACCCAGCAATAAAGCCATGAGTCCTAAATCCATTTTATGTAATGATCGATAAGCTTATCGGCCTTCTACAAGGTGTCGATAAATTACCGAGCTTGACAGCTTAAATTGGCGATCTCAACTGTCAAAATGTCGTTTCGTACTTGCATTTTCGATAAATTCGTTAAAATTTTAGAGTTTATCTACCGATCGGTAAAGTAGGAGTTACGTACTTGCGATATCGATTCGATTCGATAAAAACTCATTTTATCGAGTTTATCTGTCAAATTTATCGAATCGAGTCCTACGTACTTGCACTGCAGACGTGTCAACGTGTGTTTAAAGACCTTGTCTACTCTGAACAAAGCAAGAATTTTATGAATAGTGACTATTTATCATTTGTTCAGTACCTTTACAATGTCTCCCCTCAAATAGAATATCACACACAATTTTCGTGATTAAAATTACCCGGCTTTGCAAAAAAATAGTGTGTGTCTCTGAAAAGCAATGCCAAATGACATTGTTCTGGAACTGATAACTTTACTTGTATTATAAATTCAAAAAAAAAAAAATTGTCGCCATTTTAGTTTCGTAATTTGATTGATTTGTTGGCTTGTATTGGCGACTGGAAGTTTTTGAGAATAATTGGAATATGAAGCAGTTTTGAACACCTGTTCTAAGAGTATTCTTGCCACCTAACTAGGATTTTATTATTTATTTAGGAATATAATCTTGTAAATCGGAAAAGGCTTAAATTTCTGATTCAATATGTCAGCACACGAGCAAATGAGGGCAATGTTGGACCAACTGATGGGCACCTCTCGCAATGGTATTTTTTTTTTGTATCTTCAACGTTTCTTAGTCTTCGACGTTTCCTTTTCTTGCTTTATTTGTAAAAATCGCAGCTGTTTTATTTATATGTGCTGCTCGTGATGTACTATCCTTTACAAATTGTTTCAGGTGAAACAGACAGACATGGGGTTAAATTTTATGACGATGCAGTGTGCAAATCGTTTTTATTACAATGTTGTCCTCATGAAATCCTATCTTCCACGGTAAGATATTCTGTTTTGATAACAACTTGGTAATTAATTCTGAGTTTTCATTAAAGTTATGTGCTAAGAATCAATTTTTATATCTTGTTTAAAAATGTTCATAATTCTCTCTATGAAGTTTTAATGAAATCTCAGTGATTTGATTTTATAATGGGAGTTGCAGTGCTTTTTTGGTCCACATACATTAAGATGTTTAAATAAATAAATGTCACACATGTTTACAACCAATTGGTTCATCAATCATTTGATTATTTTTTTTCTACTATTTGGTACTGATCTTAATGTATGTGTTTGATTTTCACTCTCACATCTCTTGCCGTATGATCTTATGAATTTAGTTTCGCTGGAGAATTCTTACATCGGAGTGGCATTAACTGTGGTGAAATATGCTTTTCAGAAAATGCCCAACACTAGTCTTTATTGCTCATCACAATACTTAACAGATGAGGGATAGATTGTATGAGTTAGGCTGTTCTGTAAGTACCAAGATGTACGTATAAAAACATTTATAGTTAGCTGATTGTATTATTACTGCTATGCAGTATTTAATTTAATAAGGCTCATGAAATAATTAAATTTTCCAACGGTTACTAATGCTGCTTCGGTGAGTACATGAGAAAATTTTAGGAACATGAAAAAACATAAGCCCGGGTGAGAGCAATTTGGTGTCATACATTCTAACTACATTGGGTACGTACTGTGCTGTTTAAATGGCTAGCATATCCAACAAACTTATGCATGAGCAAAAAAATTTTCAAACTACAATGAAATTATTGAATGTTTTAGTTACATTGGTTACATTGTACTAAGTAAATTTTTAAAAATTAATTGTATGTTTGCATAACATAGATATTGTCTAATCAGGAATTTAAAAATCATAATTTTTTATTGCCTGAATATGTATTTAATAGCAAACAAATACATATAATGTATTGTTTGATACTAGTTAAAATATTGTTACTATTATTAGGTTTACAACATTTTTACTTGATGACAAAAACACTGCACAAAATGATCAATATTAAAGTTAGCATTCATTGGCAAACAATCTACAAAAAAAACAAATGCACAAAGAAAAACATCATTCAAATTGCTATAAGTTGAATTTGAATAATTTTTGTTAAAATTGTCTATGACCTTTAATTTTGTTCTGTTCTCTTTAAATATATCTTTGGTCTAGTTAGGATATTCGGAAGGGTGTTTCCTCTAACATTTGTAAGTATTTATGATAAATTACTTTATCCTGTGCGTGAACCTGGGCTGTGTGAGCTGTGGTGATGTAGTATGTATTTCTTTAAATATTTTTATGACAGATTTTTGTGTATTGAGAATATATTTTTATAAATGTCATTTTGTGTCTGTTAGGGAATGATTATAAAATTGTATTAAGTAAAACAAAGAAAAATAAAATAAAGTTAATGTCATACATGTCACCTAAACTTTTTGTACAATGTATTAAGGGGCACTTAGTATTTATGTGGTTTTATTTTTTTTACAGCGAATGGATTTAGGTGAGTGTCCAAAAATACATGATTTGGCTCTCCGTGCAGATTATGAATTAGCTTCAAAAACCAAAGACTATTTCTATGACATTGATGTAAGTATGACAAAATTGATAACATTATTTTTTTTTTACATTTTGTGGCTAACCACACCAGTTGTACAACTTTGTGATGGTTTCTTTGATAATAGATCTTCAAATCAACTTCATAAACAATTTACACCAATAGTGTGGTTAATTCTTTAGTTGAGTGAAACCAATGGCACAAAATTAGTAATAATGACTAATTGTATTTGTCAAAATTTTCAAGTGAGGTACACATGGCTAAACATATCCAGTTTCAAGCTGTTTGTATGGAAATGCTTTACAATGCGAGACCAGCTTATACTGGAAGTGTATAGCTTGATATGTAGCCATGTGTATGTAAGTGCCTGGAGAAAAAATATGATGTGCCATTAAAATAAATAATTGTAAATTGATTTAAAATGCCTAGGCAACAGAACATTTAGAGGCATTTATAGCCGACTGCGATCGTCGCACAACAGCGGCTAAACAGCGCCTTGCTGAAACTCAGGAAGAACTGTCTGCTGAAGTCACAGAGAAAGCTAATGCTGTGCATGAGTTGGCCGAACAGATAGGTCAAAAACTAGCTCGAGCTGAAGCACTGGGAGAAGAAGGCATGGTAGAAGAAAGCGTTAAACTTATGGGCGAGGTTAGTTGTGTGAAATACTGGTAATTAGTATTAAGGTTGATGCGCCAGGGTAGCCCGCGAAATTCAAAATTTCTTACGTTTTTTGCAATTTGTAGGTCAGTGTGAGCTTGTATGTTGATTAAAATATGATTCGCGGCCGTAGCTAATATGGCTTTACAGAATTATAATCATTAGAATCAGCAATACAACTCCATAAGTTAGCATTTACCTCAAATCTAGCGATTTCATGAAATTGAATGAATGATTTCATGATTGAAAATGAAGGTTTGAGGTAAATGCTAACTTATGGAGTTGTATTGCTGATTCTAATGATAATAATTCTGTAAAGCCATATTAGTTACGCCCGCGAATCATATTTTAATCAACATACAAGCTCACCCTGACCTACAAATTGCAAAAAACGTAAGAAATTTTGAATTTCGCGGGCTACCCTGGCGCTTTCGCCTTAAGCATATTATTATTCCATGGAGTATCTTTACTATTTACAAGTTATATTGCAGATTGATGAACTACGCAAAAAGAAGGCTGTAGCTGAACAAGAATACCGCAATTCCATGCCCGCTTCTTCTTATCAACAACAGAAACTACGCGTTTGTGAAGTGTGCTCTGCATATCTGGGTATACATGACAATGATAGACGGTTAGCTGATCATTTTGGAGGGAAACTACATCTTGGATTTATTACCATTCGAGAGAAACTATACGATTTGAAGGTGAAATGTACTACTATTTCTGGTTCACTGTTTCATTGTGTCATAAGATAACTCATAACGGAGTTGGCTCTTTTTTTTACCAAGCACCTGACGTGATGTAAATTAATTTACGTCTTGTGATCCTTTAGAAAAACGTAGACAAACGCCGTGAAGAGCGCGGCGCTTCTGAGCGTGAGCGTACAGGCGGTCGTCGTCACTACGTCGGTGGACGCGAGTTAGACCGCCGCGCTCGACGCCACCGCGAGTCTGCGAGGGACCGCGACCGCAACAAGGAGTCCGATCGCGACCGCGATCGTAAGGACAGGGATCGTCGGGATGGCGAACGCGAACGTGAACGTGAGCGGAGGTAAACTTCAATGTTGCTAATTTTATTTTAAATTAATAATTAATTAATAATAGTGCAGAATTTTTATCTAATAATTTGTCATGCTAATAATGCTTCTGAATATACATATGTATACTATATGTTGTGTATCTGAATATTATACAATGTGTAACGTTAAATGCGCAAAACCTCTTAAGGGGTCATTGTACTCATCATTATGAACAACTTTTACTATGGGACCAAACCTGAAATCGCGAAAAAAAATCAGCTGTTCAGTACATTTATGTTCGCATAATTCGTCAAAATTTACTGAACAGCTGATTTTTTTTTCGCGATTTCATGTTTGGTCCCATAGTAAAAGTTGTTCATAATGATGAGTACAATGACCCATTAAGAGGTTTTGGTCATTTAACGTTACACGTTGTATATCATTAGTATTGTAGTTTTGTAATTTCACTTTTTTTTCTAACAGACGTAGCCGGTCACGCAGCAGAAGTAAGCGCGAGGGCTCGCGCGAGCGCTCTCGCGGCCGTGACCGCGATCGTGAACGTGAGCGTGAATCTCGCCGCAGCCGCTCTCATCGTTCTTCCTCGAAAGAACGCAGACGGGACTAGCCGTTACATATGTATAAGCTTTATTAATTATTTATGATCCTCTTTCTCTCTCAACTTACCGTGTGGTTGATTAAATCCCACACTTTTTGTTACCCTTACAATCGAATTTTCTCATGCATAAATTGATTTAGTAAAAGTAATGAGAAATGAGCTTGTTTTTATTAGCTTTACCTATTACTCAATTAACCGAGTTTACAGCCCGTGCGCATTAACATGGCCCCTTGCTAGAATGAATTACGTTTAAAGGAATTTTTGAATTTTATTTTAGTTTTTTGAATATCCACATTTAATTTGCTCTAAGTAGTTTCTCATGACGAGGCCACACTATACGGACATAACCGTAGTTGTAGCCACCACTACGGCGATAATTTGACAACGGACGAGGGGTGTGAATTCAATGAGCACTAGCTGACCCGACAGATGTTGTTCTGTCCCAATTTCAATATTACCATATAAAATCCACTTTCAGTTTTCCAGAATTTTCCAATTTTTCCGGCAACTTTTCCAATTTTTCTCATCGTTTAAACATTCCCTGGACTACGTCAAACATTTCAAAATCAAAATCAGCTAAATCGGCCCAGCCGTCTTGAGTTATAAAATTACAACGAAAAGTAGCATTGATTTTTATATATATATATATTGACGTTGACTGTTCAAGTGTGGCCACTCAATTCATCGCGTTGAGTAACGGAACAATTAGCGCGATGTTTATAGCGTTTATGGGCATTGACGTATAGTGACGTCATAGACTTATAAAAAAAGATGGACTCCGCGCCACGCATATCGAAAGTGAAGCACCCTACTGATCTATGTGTGTGTGATTTGAGTACCTGCAAAGACGCCGTCGCTCGTGTCACGTAATGGCGGCCGGTCGGCATACTATGATGTAAATGTGTGCGCGAGGCGTGTTTGTACAAACGGTCGCGGCATACTTACTGTGCTTCACTTTCGATATGCGCAGCGCGGAGTCCATCTTTTTTTATAAGTCTATGAGTGACGTATAGTGTGGCCCCGGCATCATAACATACTACTTTACGATGCTTTAAACGTGACAAAACAAAGTATTTAGACACAATTTTGGTTTCGAGCCAGGTGCCATGTTAATGCACACGTGTTATAATTACTGTTTTACTTATCGCAATATGCCTGTACTAAAAAGGGTTTACGCAATACCAATATTTCAATGCACTATTCCTTGTTTTAGAATTTTTATGTGTCTAATACGTTATCATCACCAGTTGTGTGTAAATTTAGTTTATGTTGTGGTTTTATTATTTTAATGTAGAAAAAGTTCTTTCTTCTCATCTTGATGTATATTTCTAATTTCTAGTGAGGTTATTAAATAATTGTCTAGCACTGCCGTTGTAGGAGCAATGTATTTTAACGGCAAAATTTAATTTTCCTTTAATTTGATACAATGTTTTTGACTGACAATGTAACTAAAATAAAGTTCCAGTCTGTATATATAATATTTTCTGTATTTCTTGGACGATCTTGCAATGCTTTTTTTTAAGATTCGGTCTTAAAATTATAGAAATACAAACTACAATGCATGTAGTAGGTACGGAACTGACTTCTACGCTGGATCGTTCAGGTGTTAGCATAGGTGACAAAAAGTTATAATTTAGTTTTAGATTATATTGTAAGACTTGTTAGTTTTTAATGTAAAATTATTTGAAATATGATAAGTATATTTCGTGTCTGTATAGGTACCTAGTTCATTTGCGCTAGTTCTACGATGGGATGAATTTATTTTAGATAATGCAGCAACGATAAGGTCTTATTTCAGGAACAAGTAAAAAAATATTGCAACATGAAAGCATGATGTAACTTTAGTTTAATGCTTTTCGTTTGTTAAAATTAAAATCATTATAATTGACTTTCGTGTTTCTTTTATCAGCGCCGAACGCCCATGATTCATGCTCATACCAGTCCAGAGTAGGTAGGTACGGTCAGCAACAGAAGTAGGTTAACACTGCTACTTTTTGACATCATCTAAATTAACACAAAATGATATGATAACCTGCTTTTTAGCATTTCATTTATTAGATTAATTTTAAGTTAATTTTCTTTAAAATTTACATCTGTTCCGATTTAGAAAACTCAAGTGTTAATCGACTTTTGTTGCTGACTGTACCTATAGCTGTACAATAATCTTTTGGCGCGAAAATCTGAACTAAAGCGGGGTATTCATTAGGAAACATTTGTTGATAAACAGTGTTTCATCATCTCTTTAAACAGTTTATAAACAGTCCGTAAACAAAGGTAATGAAACATTGTTTCAGATACATGTTGCCGTGTTCCCCACTGTAAAGCCGCGTATTCACTAGGCAACATTTGTTGCGAAACAGTCGACGTGTTTATCACCAAGTTTACCGTAAACACTGTTATTTTTACATCGATATTTTTTCACCGCACTAATAATACGTGATAAATGATGTAGAAAGATTTAGCAGTGTGACTAACAGTAAAAAAAATCCTGTTAGTCACACTGGTGTTACAACTTGGTGTGACTACGAGTCCGCACCCTTACTGAAACATGGCTGTCCACACTTGTCTGTTGTTTCTAGGATGTCGCCCGAGGAAGTAGTGTGTGCTGCTTACATAATAATTCTTATGAGTGCTACTAGGAAGAAAAAACCGGTCAAGAGCGAGTCGGACTCGCGCACCGAGGGTTCCGTTCCGATTTCTGAAAAAGTGTGCTACTTAGAGACATCGTTTTATTTTTCCTGTAATCTTTACATAAACTTCTATCACATAGAATAATTTCAGATTTTTCTCTGTGCAAACTTCGGAGATAAGAGGCGGGAACGGTATTTTTTTTACATTTTTCATCAAAAGTCGAAAACTATTAGGCCTAAAAAAAATAAAAAATAGTTTGAGAATGTGCAAACAACGCTCTTTCATATGATACCCCACATGCCCTAGTAGCCCTACTTTAATTTTTTAAGACCCCCTTTCAGTCACTGTTGCAAAAAAAATATACTTATTTTTATTTCTTTCTTATTTGCAAAATAGTTGGGTAAACGTCATCTAAAACTATTCCAAATTCCAAGTTGATAGCATCAGTAGTTCTTGAGAGATCCAGCTGTGACAGACAGACAGACTGAGTCACACCATAAGGGTTCCTTTTTTACTATTTTGGTACGGAACCCTAAAACCGGCCAAGTGCATGTCGGACACAATGAAGGGTTCCGTAGTTGGGATTAAATTAATTATCCCAAGAACAAACCTAACATTATAGGTGAAAATCATGTTCTCCCATACATCCCAACAGTAAATGTAAGTATGTACTCACAATTTTGAGAGATTTACCATGTTATTTTAAGACCACAAACTTATAGGTTTTCCTGTAATCTACAGGTATAGAACTATTTTCTGTATTTTTTTTTCAAAATTTTAGGCTCAGTAGTTTCGGAGATAAGGGGGGGAGGAATGGTAAATTTTCGTCTATTTTCTTAAATAACTTTAAAACGATTTACTTTAAAATTACTTATAAAAAAAAAACATTTGAGACCCTCATAGTAAGCCCCTTTCATTTGATATATCACACGGTGCAGTTTGCAAAACTTTTTTTTTAAATTTTCTTATTTGTCCCCTAAAAGTGACCCCATATTCAAAATTCATTTATTTACTTTAGCCGTACGTGATTGGGTCACAGAAATCCATATGTGTACAATATTTCAACTTAATCCCATTAGATTCGGAGCAAATTGGCTGTGACAGACGGACAGATGATCCTATAAGGGTTCCGTTTTTTCTTTTTGAGGTACGGAACCCTAAAAAGACGAAAAGGTGGTGGATTCGGAATTATCTCTGTTACGTACCCACTTCATGACCTTCGTGAATGTCTTTTCAGAATTAATTTTTAATTAATTTTCCATCTGCTTCTAATCACTTCCTCGGCGCCGCTTCCAGTTCTTTTTGATGTTACAAGTTTTTGTTTTCACGAGAAAACTGAGCGTAGAGTAGTATGCATCTTCGTTTCCACATCTTTTTTGCGACATATTCAATGCTGCGGCCATAGACTTATAAAAAAAGATGGACTCCGCGCTGCGCATATCGAAAGTGAAGCACAGTAAGTATGCCGGGTCCGTTTGTACAAACACGCCTCGCGCACACATTTACATCATAGTATGCCGACCGGCCGCCATTACGTGACACGAGCGACGGCGTCTTTGCAGGTACTCAAATCACGCACACATAGATCGGTAGGGTGCTTCACTTTCGATATGCGTGGCGCGGAGTCCATCTTTTTTTATAAGTCTATGGCTGCGGCAATATGGCCGATATCATTTTTTAAAAATTTTTCTTTATAATCTCTATTTGAAGAATCCCAAAGTTCATGATGCTGTTGATAAAGCTCTATGAGCATCAAAAAGATAAGATTTTTCAGATATTGATATAATTATCTAGACACGAATTAAGTAGGTAATAAAAATAAAAAAGATTGAATTTTTTTTGGGTCTACAGACGGACAGGCAGACAGACACACGAGTAATCCTATAAGGGTTCCGTTTTTACCTTTTGAGGTACGGAACCCTAAAAAGAATCGGTCAAGAGCGAGTCGGACTCGCGCACCGAGAGTTCCGTACCATAATTTATATTTAATTGTTGTTGATCATTTCTGAAAAAGTGTGAGAGACATCGTTTTATCTTAACTTAAACTTCTATCACATAGAATAATTTCAAGTAAGTATTTTTTAAACATTTTTCAACAAAAGTCGAAAACTATGCGACCTAAAAAAAAATAAATAAAATGTTTGAGAATGTGCAAACAGCGCTCTTTCATAATGATACCCACCACTTCGAATTTTTAAGACCCCCTCCTTTCAGTCCCTGTTGCAAAAAACATATATATTTTTATCTCTTTCTTATTTGCAAAATAGTTGGGAAAACATCATCTAAAACTGTTTCAAATTGATAGCATTAGTAGTAGGTACTTGAGATATTCAGCTGTGACAGACAGACAGACTGAGTCACACCATAAGGGTTCCTTTTTACAATTTTGGTACGGAACCCTAATAAGATGGCAGCGTTAAGCCGGGTAGGTATTCATTAGGAAACATTTGTTGATAAATTCCATCATCGTCTTTACCGTAAACGTTGTTTCTGAAACTTTGCCATCCACACTATGCCAGTTGTTCCTAGGATGTCGCCCAATACTTATTGGATGCATCCCAAAGCATATCAAACTAATAAGTATTATAAAGGCGAAAGTTTGTGTATGTGTGTTTGTTACTTCACTCAAACGGCTGGATCGATTTGGATGAAATTTAGTATATAGATAGTTTATACCCCGGATTAACACATAGGCTACTTTTATCCTGGTCTACGCGGGTGAAACCGCGGGGTGCAGCTAGTTGTTGATAAAGCTCTATGAGCATCAGAACCATTGTTGGACCCACAGAGTACATTATACTATTGGTTGGACCACACTACTTTCTTGTTTAGAAACACCTGCAACACACGTCCACACCAGCTGTCAACTTTTGTTTATAAACCAGAGGGGCAATTCTCGTATTTTTAACAACGTTCGCAATCTCATCTCGGTCTCAATCTGTCAAAAATTGTATAGAGTTTACCTACATTTTTGACATTTGACTGACGCTGGCATGAGATTGTGAACGTTTTTAGGTACGAGAATTGGCCATCAGAGGGGCAATTCTCGTATTTTTAACAACGTTCGCAATATCATCTCAAGACTCAATCTGTCAAAAATTGTATAGCGTTTACCTAAATTTTTGACATTTGATTGATGCTGGCATGAGATTGTGAACGTTTTTAGGTACGAGAATTGCCTATCTGATGTTTCGCCTTGTTCTACACTAAAGCTACTGACAGACGTGCTCATTACTAGCACGGAAGCATGCTTTTATTGAGCAAGTGCTCATTAGTAGTATGTGTGACTAGTAATGAGCATGCTTATTTCTAGTACGTTTTCGAGTAAGCATGCTTTTTATGAGCATTGTGTCAGTAACTTTAAGCCGGGTACCTATTCATTAGGCAACATTTGTTGTGAAACAGTTTAGTGACAGTGTTTCGCAACGTTTCATCATCTCTGGAAACAGTCTATAAACTGTCGATAAACAAATGTGATGAAACTATGTTTCTGATAATATGTTTCCGTGCTCCCCGATCGAACGGGGAGCAAGCCGAAACATCTTGTTTATAGTCAAAAATCAACAGAGGGCTTAGTGCGAGTTTTTATACGTACTCGATCACGTTTACGTTATGTCAACCTTATGTCAATTCGTGTGGAATAATTATGTTTACCATTATAGTCACCAGGCGGCGCTTATTCATTTTCAGTACAAACTGACGTTTACGTTAACGTGATCGAGTAAGTATAAAAACTCGCACTAAGCCCGCTGGTGTGGACGTGTGTTGCGCGAGTTTATTAACATGGAAGTAGTGTGGTCCAACGGGTCGGTACCCATCTCGTCTGCGAAGTTTCGCTAGGTAATTTAATGTGAACCTGTATAGTCGCTTCCTCGTTAGACGGCGGGGCGGTGTGACAGGTGACACAAACGGCGCTTTCGCTTTTATAAGTTTTGGATGAACATTGGTGCGAAGAATAACCGAAGCCAGCAATAGAGTTATTTAAGTACTAGCGGACCCGACACAGGTTGTCCTGTCTGAACGATCCTAGAACCCGACTGCAGCGCCACCTACCGGGTCCAATTGTGTTTTCAAACCATCCAGGAACCCATTCAAATATACACACAAATTTTTTAATTAAAGTTTTATAATTTAAGTATCCTATGTACCTACGCCCTGGTTCTAAGCTACCTCCACACCAATTTTCAGCCAAATCGGTTCAGCCGTTCTTGAGTTATAAATAGATTAACTAACACGACTTTCTTTTATATAAATAGATAGATAGATATTCAACTTCCACTTCTCTTTCTTTCCAGCTACTACGGTATTCATTTAAAATAAACAACGATATAAGTATAGTTCATTTATTTCTCTCACTTATTGTGAAGCATTTCATGTTCACTTAAGTAGGTATTACTTATTTAATATTAATTCTAACGACGATACCTCCTTGGTATTAAAAAAAATACCTGTCATAGCAATTTTAAGAAAGCACCTACGTTATAGGTAAGTCTTGTATACCTTTAGAATTTCTAAGATTTTGCAGACTACGACTAAAGTAAGAAACAATCATGTTGTTGTAAACTGATAGCAAACCGTACAACATTAGTTATGATCTTCTAAAAGAATTATGCTTTATTAGAATTGAAAGTGTGAATTACTATCACATAAGATCATGCATTGATCTAAAAGCTACTAAGTATCTAGTAAATGAATGGATCTAGTACTAAGTAGAATCCCTACTAAATAATGTCTTCTTAAGAATATTCAAAGACCTCATTGTTATTAGGAACATAGAGTAGGTTAAGGTATAAAAATAATGGCATTTTAATTTAAACTAAACACATAAACAGGGTGAAATTGAATTCATGGGCATTATGAACAACAATGATCATGATTAATGATGAGTACAATGATCTCTTAAGAGGGTGCCCTGTATAAAATACAGCTAGAGATAAACCATTCTAAAAATGAACGCAGGTCTTTGTCATTGGTTGCTCGGTCACCCGCGAGTACGGTCAGCAACTAAACTAAATAAATAGGTACCTTACAGACTAACATACATAAAAATATACATAACACTTTTTTTTATGCAAACGGTACTCATACCCGACTTGCCCAAACGTTAAACAGCCCGAATATTCCCAGTCACACCCACATGGTTTGCCACCAGGTGGCAATCGGAAATACAATTCCCAGTTGCCACCGAGTGGCGACTGGGAAGTTATTGCCGCCACTTCAAATCGCTATACACTGCGGCGTGGATCGCCAACCCCCCTCATCGCTGTCTGTCTTACGGCCGCGATGAGGGGGTTGGCGGTCAGACTTTTCCAATGTGGTTTGGGGGTTGGCGATCCACGCCGCAGTGTACAGCGATTTGAAGTGGCGGCAATAACTTCCCATTCGCCACCCGGTGGCAACTGGGAATTTTATTCCCGATTGACCAAAACCATGCATGATGATGCATGATGATTAAACCATGTGAGTAGGGTTGCCAGGCCATAAAATGCAAAGGCCGGACTGCGCACTATATAAGGCCGGACATTTTGCCCTAAAAGCCGGACATGTTTTTTTTATTGCCAAATATAATGTTTTTACAGCTGGGCTGTTAAAAAAAGAATTTATACGTGATGTAAAGTGAGAATGAGATCGAAGATGGAGTGTGTGTGCCAGATATATGCATATTCGATATTTATTTAAAGATGGACATAATATTTATAATAAAAAAAAAAATTACAAAAAAAAAAACAACCGACTTCCAAAAAAACACTACAAAGTGAAAAATAACTTTAATTTCGGAAGTCGGTGTCTTTGGTTTTTTATTTACTTTCGTTTTTTTTGCCACCGACTTCCGAAATTAAAGTTATTTTTCACTTTGTAGTGTTTTTTTGGAAGTCGGTTGTTTTTTTTTTGTAAAAATTTTTTATTTTTCACTTTTTAGTGGACTGCCTACCCCACACAAATCTGAACACCACTCTGCAAAATAAATTAGAGATCATCCACATAGACTAAATGGGAAAAATACGTATTAAATTATTGAAGCTAACTCAAAAGCCACTCATCAGAACTTGAAGATATTTTTATGCGACCATCTCAGGAGTATACCATTTCAAATAAAAACTTTGCAAAAAGCAAATACGTCGAGCTAAGTCGTGTCAGAAGTTTGGTAGGCGTAGTTTTAGTTGACAACTCAAGTACCTAGCGCAATTTGAATCATTTATAGCCAGAGTGCACATCATGACGATTCCAATAAGCCCAAACACGGCAAGGATACATTGTTTTATTACTGAGTTCCGATGCCTACCTTCCGGCTTCTTCATCAGATCGCTTCGATGGTACCATTTTCATCAGAACCATTTATTTAAAGCTTCGTCATAGTCGCTTAACTATTAGTCGAGATATCTTATTGCCACCCGTGAAATACTTATCATCGTTGAGGAGTTCCCGTGGCTTTCGCCACTCTGACAAAAAGCCTGACAAAAGCCGGACAGGCCGAACACGTACATATTTGGCCGGACGCGACCGCAAAAAGCCTAACATGTCCGGCTAAAGCCGGACACCTGGCAAGCCTACATGTGAGGGCAATTACTGGGAATATTCGCAAAGCGCATGCTTCCTGCCGTACAATGTCGTTACCTGGACTGATCGCACTATTAGTTGACCTCTCAAGTGCAGCGACGAGTCCATGTTGACAGTAAAGTAGCCGCACGCACACAAGTAAAGTGTTGCAATAAATATTTCCTCTCACAAATTGAAATAATCACGTTTTGTGGGGGACGTTCACTTTTAGAATGGTTCATCTCTACCTACTTTATTTACAAAACATGATTTGATAAAAAAAAGTATGGAAATAATTACATACAGAGGCATTTTTTTGTTGTAAATATGCACGGGAACATTCATAACCGATTTTCATAGTAGGCACTATCTAAAAGTATTATTATGTAGGCAGGTACATATGTCTATGTAACCTCCTATCACATGCAATAGTATAACAATTACAATCAAAACAGTGGTTATATTGCGCTATAAAATTATGTGAATATCGTACGTAACACATAATAATTTTTGGTACTCTCTACAATAATAAACAAATTATGGCTGCATTTATTATTTTATAACTGTAGGTACCTACTTATAATTATAAGAATGGCCCATATTACCAAATAAGACGTTATTGGCAATTTTTTTATTAGATATTGCAATTTAGACATATCTACTTAACTCTATTTAAACAATTATAACTTCAATGACTACAAAATTTCATGATAAAAACTAAATTGATGTATATGCTAGTACCTAGCGCATTTAAACTAAGGCTCGTGAAAAAAATATTTCTCAGTATATGGATAATTATATCAATTATAATATGTAATTGATGATAACTCAACAATAGGTAACACTTATTTATTAACGAATGTCAGTACGGGATATGAAACAACAGTTTCAAAACTTCTATTATCAAAGAAAACCAAAAATTCATTAAAAGATAAAAATAAAACTATGAGTTAAAATGAGATCATAACATAGTAGCGTCATATTTTATCCAGAAAAAATTATGTGATTGTAATGGCGAGAAGATAAAGTACATATTATTTTAGTTTGGCTCATAAATAATAAAATGTGCCACCTGTACGTACTGCATCAGATAAGTAGGGTTTGCGAAGGGGTGCACAAAACATTTGGAAGCACTGAGACATGATAAATTCTTAAAAATCACATCAACATATTCTTGCTGCTTAGTTGCGTAAAACACGTGTTCATACACACGAGCGACACGCGTCAACGGCAGAGGCAACTGTACGCGTCGACACGCCGACGACCCGCCGACATGTCGGCGACCTAAAGCGACGTTTACTGTTGTGGCGTGTAGCGTCCGCCATTTTGACACTCCTGAACTATTTGCAGTCCACTGACAAAATGGCGGACGCGACACGCTACAACTGCAAGCGTCGCTTTAGGTCGGCGCCTTTGTTGACGCGTGCAGTTGACTCTGCCGTTGACGCGTATCGCTCGTGAGTACGAACATAATTAGTCCGAACGTCGAGTGATTGCGTTCTTGACACCTGTCCCCATGATGACCCCACAAAAACCATCTAATTATTTGTTAAGATATCGATACCCATCGCGTCTGCGGAGTTTAGCTAGCCAATTTAAAATAACCCTGCATAAACCAATGGATTGAATGGATTGTGAGTTACCGACGCAATTGGGCTGCTGGCTTGCAGATGTTACTTGCTAGTGAAGTAATTTTGTATATAAAATGGCAACATGCATCTAGTAGAACTTTTGATGCCATCCAGCCTGCTGCCCTAACCCGAGGTCCGTACCCCACAGGGGGTGCCCTCAGTGTGTAGTCGCTTAGTTTAGTTATAAGTTTTATGCCCTGGCTGGAGTCCTTTAACCTTTTAAGCGCTTGGCTAAATATCAATTGTCGTGCCCCTAGCGCACAGCTTCAAATCGATAAAATAATACTTACAATGAAGTCATAAATGTTCTCTGTCGCAGAAATACGACACGAGCGGTAGGGACACGGAAATATGTGTCGCGTCAAAACGTTCATTTATTAAGGCATCCACAGGATAGCCCGGTTAAGCAGCCTATAATCTCCTAGGTGGATCAGCGAGATCCCATTCACAGAAAAACATCTAGTAGAACTCAATAAGGCCCAATAATATAAATTAAGTAGGCTCAATAATATAAATTAAAGATCATAAGTAGTTTTCCTAAAGATAGACACTTTTGGCACATTATCCGTAATGTCATCATCATTTCAAAATAATGAAAGTTGATCAAAATATATATTTTTACTTGTCCTCCTTGAGATTATTATCTCAATATCACTGAAGTAAGTATCAAAACAAAATTTATTATTATTTTTATACAACGTAATTAAAATAATAACGCGCCTGTTGAAACTTTTCTAGTTAAAGAATTGTGATAGTAAGACTATGTATGTCAATAATTAAATATTTCATTTACTTACAAAATATATCCCTGTTTATAAATTTAACACATTACGTTAGTAACTACGCTTTCGAAATCGAACTATCGAGATTGATAAACGTAGAATAAGATTTTTGATTATGCTAAGTGCAGCAAGATTTTTTATTGCATTTCATACAGATGGAAAAATACGTATGAATCCTGATTTTAAACTCTATATACTTTCAAACATGATTTTTGTAATAATATAATAATTATGAGCATACTGTTAAGTATCTAAATTATTTGTGATAGTTGCGCGCAGAAACTGATGACATCATATAACTAAATGGCCTCTAGACTAGTAGACTATTATTGGACTACAAAGTAGAGCAATTCAAGTATCCACGCTATTTGATTTTAATTTTGTGTAGTTTTAACTTGAAGCCTAGCATCTCTGATAGCACTCCCGACAACGCCGACAGTATGACCACCTTGGTGATGGTGTAGAGGTAATGATTGGAGCATAATGCAGATATTTTGAACGGTGCGTCCAATTCCTGAAACAAATGAGAATTGTTGAAAGTAGTTAGATGATAACTAAAATAATTACATCCCTTGAATTTGATTGGTTATCCTACTTATAATAATACCAGCCAATAATATGCCAGTCCCAGTGTCGCGTAAAGGCTTCTTGGCATAAATTTGAATTATTATTTACTAGCTTTTGCCAGCGGTTTCGCCCGCGTGCATGTGGGAATTATCGCTCCTGGTCCAACTAGGGCATGGTCTACCCGTGTGCCAATTGTCTCCAAATCCGTTCAGCGTTTTAGCGTGAAAGCGGTACAAACAAACAAAATCACTCTTGCATTTGTAATACCACTACTGCTTTTGCCCGCGGCTTCGCCCGCGTAGAGGTCGGAAATTATGCCACGAGAACGTACTACCGGGATAAAAAGTATAATATGTCCTAGTCCAGGCCATGGTCTAACCATGTGCCAAATTTCATCCAAATTCGTTCAGCCGTTTTAGCTTAACAAACTCACTTTCGCATTTATAATATTAGTTAGGATGATTTCGCATTACCTATACTAGAAAGGTTTAGTTGGCAAAATAAAGGTAAACAATCTTGATGTGACTTTTTACACAAACATCTATTGAACAAATAAACTACTGCTTAAACTAATGGTTCAATTGATTTGGTAATCATTATTGTTGTATTTACATTGGTTTTTAGTTGCATTTTTTAACTGGCGTTTTAAAATAAAAAAAGATAAAAGACCCATCAAGATTGTTTACCTTTTTTAACCGACTTCAAAAAAAGGAGGAGGTTCTCAATTCGGTTGTCTGTTTTTTTACCTCAGTACTCCGTCATTTATGAACCAATTGGGGAAATTCTTTTTTTATTTGAAAGGGTATACTTCCAGATTGGTCCCATTTTTATCAAAATTCAGTTCTGATGATGGGATCCATGAGGAATCGAGGGAACTCCTCAAATATTATAGCCACACATATTTGTTGCGTTTGCATTCAGAAAGTATCACCTGGTGAAGTGGAACTGATGAAGAAGACCACAGAAAGCCACGGGAACTCCTCAACGATGATAACTGTTTCACAGGTGGCGATAAGATATCTCGATTAATAGTTAAGCGACTATGACGAAGCTTTAAATAAATGGTTCTGATGAAAATGGTACCATCGAACCGATCTGATGAAGAAGCCGGAAGGTAGGCATCGGAACTCAGTAATAAAACAATGTATCCTAGCCGTGTTTGGGCTTATTGGAATCGTCATGATGTGCACTCTGGCTATAAATGATTCAAATTGATTGTCAGAAGGCAGATTTCGTAGCCTCGTTATCTCAACGTCAACGTCAACTAAAACTACGCCTACCAAACTTCTGACACGACTTAGCGCGACGTATTTGCTTTTTGCAAAGTTTTTATTTGAAATGGTATAAGTACTCCTGAGATGGTCGAATAAAAATATCTTAAGTTCTGATGAGTGGCTTTTGAGTTAGCTTCAATAATTTAATACGTATTTTTCCCATTTAGTCTATGTGGATGATGCTCTAATTTATTTTGCAGAGTGGTATTCAGATTTGTGTGGGGTAGGCACCACTAAAAAGAGAAAAATATTTTTTTTTTCCAAAAAAAAAAACAACCGACTCCCAAAAAAACACTACAAATAGAAAAATAACTTTAATTTCGGAAGTCGGTGGCAAAAAAAACGAAAGTAAATAAATAAAAAACCAAAGACACCGACTTCCGAAATTAAAGTTATTTTTCACTTTGTAGTGTTTTTTTGGGAGTCGGTAGTTTTTTTTCACTACCTAAACCTTTCTAGTATAGAGGATTAGCAATTTTATGTGTATCTTTATATTTAAATAAATATTTATCCTTAATTTTTCGAAATTGCACCTGCCACTGCTTGTCTCTGCATCACCCAAAGGTTGACTGGTAGAAAATGCCTATGGCATTAAGTCCGCCTCTGTACATTTGTGCTTGAAGTGTTGAATAAATAAATAAATAAATAATTTTGACTGATGGAGTCTCAAGTGAGCGCATACGTGGATTTAAAAAATGTTGTCTAAACATACCTTAAGTAAATCACCAGCCAGTTTGAGTACATTATTAGCAACTGTCAGTTGTTCTTTACTCTCTGGTCTCTGCTCTATGGCGAGGTGTAAGTTGATCTGTTCGGTCAGTATGGCGGACAGGCAGCCGCGGTACTTCTTGTTCACGTTGCTGCCCAAAGTGCCCAGTCGCAGCAGGTATATACCGATGCAGAAGCTCCACAGTAACACTTCCAGTAGCCACCCGCTTTCTAACGTCACTGAGTCCTGAGTATTATTACACTGTTATTAATCTTATTAATTTTCTGAACTTGTACACATAAATATCCATACTAATATTATAAATTCGAAAGTAACTCTGTCTGTCTGTCTGTCTGTCTGTCTGTTACCTTTTCACGCCTAAACCACTGAACGGATTTCGATAAAACTTGGCGAGCCTATAGATGGTATCCTGGGGACGGACATAGGCTACTTTTTTTTTCAAAAATAATCCTACGGGGGGTGATATAGGGGATGAAAGTTTGTATGGGAAACTCAGTATTTCTTAAGTTAGGGATGTGAAAATTAAAATGTATGCTTTTGATAGGAAATAAAGAAATATGCGGTTCAGCGTTTTTGAAAAATCATCCCCTAAGGGGGTAAAATATAGTAAAATAGGGGTTGATTTTAAAATTTACAAAACTGCACGGATTTCGACAAAATTTGGCAAAGCTTTATATAGAATCCTGGGGACGGACATAGGCTACTTTTTTTTTCAAAAATAATCCTACGGGGGGTGATATAGGGGATGAAAGTTTGTAAGGGAAACCCAGTATTTCTTAAGTTAGGGATAACAAATTTATGCTATTGGTAGGAAGTTAAGAAATATGCGGTGCAGCGTTTTTGAAAAATCATCCCCTAAGGGAGTAAAATAGGGGTTGATTTTAAAATTTACAAAACTGCACGGATTTCGACAAAATTTGGCAAAGCTTTATATAGCATCCTGGGGAAGGACATAGGATACTATTTTTTTCAAAAATAATACTACAGGGGGTGATATAGGGGATGAAAGTTTGTAAGGGAAACCCAGTATTTCTTAAGTTAGGGATAACAAATTTATGCTATTGGTAGGAAGTTAAGAAATATGCGGTTCAGCGTTTTTGAAAAATCATCTCCTATGGGGCTAAAATAGGGGTTGATTTTAAAATTTACAAAACTGCACGGATTTCGATAAAATTTGGCAAGGCTTTATATAGCATGCTGGGGAAGGACAGAGGGTGATATAGGGGATGAAAGTTTGTATGGGAAACCAAGAACCACTAAACGGATTTCGATAAAATTTGGCAAAATGGTATCCTGGGGACGGACATAGGCTACTTTTTTTCAAAAATAATCCTACAGGGGTGATATACGGGATGAAAGTTTGTATGGGAAACCCAGAACCACTGAATGGATTTCGATAAAATTTGGCAAAATGGTATCCTGGGGACGGACATAGGCTACTTTTTTTTCAAAAATAATCCTGCAGGGGGTGATATAGGGGATGAAATTTTGCATGCAAAACTCAGTATTTCTTAAGTTAGGGATGTGAAAATTAAAATTTTTGCTTTTGATAGGAAATAAAGAAATATGCGGTTTAGCGTTTTTGAAAAATCATGCCCACAGGGGTTAAAATAGGGGTTGATTTTAAAATTTACAAAACTGCACGGATTTCGACAACATTTGGCAAGGCTTTATATAGCATCCTGGGGAAAGACATAGGCTACTTTTTGTTTTAAAAAATAATCCTACAGAGGGTGATATAGGGGATGAAAGTTTGTATGGGAAACCAAGAACCACTAAACGGATTTCGATAAAATTTGGCAAAATGGTATCCTGGGGACGGACATAGGCTACTTTTTTTTCAAAAATAATCCTACAGGGGGTGATATAGGGGATGAAATTTTGTATGGGAAACTCACTATTTCTTAAGTTAGGGATGTGAAAATTAAAATGTAGCGTTTTTGAGGGGGTACAATAGGGGTTGACAAATGTTTGTGTACCTACCTCTTTTTAAGAGATTTAAGGGATTGGAAATGTAGTCATAGTTGGAATCTTGAGGTGACATTTAGTCTTTTTTATTTCAATCGACGTTTTTACGAGGAAATTATTTGAACGAGTGGACACTCGGACAAAAGTTATTTGTTATTAGAGCGTGACTGGCATAATAAATTTTAAGTAAATAACAAAGTCCCCCCGCCGCGTAAGTCTGTCTGTTTGAATGCGATAATTTCAAAAAGTACCGAACGGATTTTCATACGCTTTTCTCCAATGAACGGAGTGATTCAGTGTAATTCATTATGGTTTTGTGTATATTGGCTGAAATATGACGACGACTGTTGAAGATGTCGGAAAAAATCATGCCGACTGGTAGCTTTATGTCTACTATACACGGTAACAATATATCGTAGCTATTTGAGTTTGCACAGTTATATCGGACGGCCCTATGTTTTCCACATGAACATTCCCATGGGATATTTGCCGAAATCCACGCGGGCGAAGCCGCGGGCAAAAGCTAGTTATTATATAAATAAATAATTTATATGAAACAAAAACAAAACGCACACAAACAACCATGAAACACGCAAACATGAAATGAGGCTCAGTGCAGCGCAGACGACAGACTTTTCAGACGCTTTTTCTTTGCAGACGCAGTCTGTGGCGCACAAAATGTATCAATAATAATTAATATTTCAGGCCTCGTATGCGTTATATTGAATACTAGCTTTTGCCCGCGGCTTCGCCCGCGTGGATGTCGGAAAATATCCCACGGGAACGTACGCACGGCTGCAGATCAAGCTATACATTTCCAGTATAAGCTGATCTCGCATTCTGTACGATTTCTTTACAATGAGAGGTCAGTGTAAACTTGAAATGATACATTTCCGGTTATCCTAGCTTGATGTGTAGCCGTGTGTACTACCGGGATAAAAAGTACCCTAAATGTTAATCCAAGTAAGCCGACGTTCGCACGGACGTAAAAATATCGCGGCGGAATGTTATCGCGCACTGGATTTTCAACTCCTAGTTTTGAGCCGAGCTTCGAGAATCCAACCTAACAACAACAGAGTGCATCCTAGCGCGACGAAAAAACACACGGTTGGATTTTTAACTCTCGGGGCTAAGCAGAGCGTTGAAAATGCAGTGCGTGAAAAAAATCGCCGCGATATTTTTACGCCCGTGCGAACGTCGGCTAGACAATATCTTTTCGCACTGCCTATATAGTACTCTAGGAGCGGTGCGCACATTGATTTAAGATTGCTCGAGGATAATAAATCTTAAAACCAAACAATAGTAAACGGAAAATTACCAACTTGCATGCCTTTGAAAACAACTTTAAAGCGAAAATATAAATCCTCTTTATTCCTTATCCCGTGGGAATTAAAAAAATATTAAGACTAAGCCCACGTTCAATCCCGCCGCGATTTTTTTACGTCCGTGGGAACGTCGGCTAAATGCTACTTCAAGATACAAACTACTCAATCCCTTAAATCTCTTAAAAAGAGGTAAGTTCTTACATAAACATTTAAATAGTATTTGTGAATTTTAAAATCAACCCCTAGTTTACCCCTTTAGGGGATGATTTATTTGAATTTTCATATCCCTAACTTAAGAAATGCTGGGATTCTCATAAAACTTTCACCCCCTGTAGGATTATTTTTTAAGACAAAAAATAGGTTATGTCCTTCCCCAGGATGCCATCTATAGTCTTGCCACATTTTAGCCATACCAGTGCAGTTTTGTGAATTTTAAAATCATCCCATTCTTTACCCCCTTAGGGGATGAATTTTCAAAATCGCTGGACCACACATATCTTTATTTTCTACCAAAAGCTTAGGTATAGTATTATCATAGCCCTAACTTTCATCCCCATATCACCTCCTGTAGGATAAATGTTTAAGATAAAAAATAGGCTGTGTCCTTCCACAAGATGCCATCTGTAGCCTTGTCATATTGTATCGATATCCGTGCAGTTTTGTAGATTTTAAAATAACCCCTATTTTACCCCCTTAGGGGATGATTTTCCAAAAACGCTGAACAACTTATTTCATTATTTCCTACCAAAAGCATACATTTTAGTTTTCATATCCCTAACTTAAGAAATGCTGCGTTTCCCATACAAACTTTCATTCGTTGTCTACATTATAAATGGAACCTCTGACCCCCTCACCCCACCTCCCTCTAAACCCCCTCTCACACCTCCGCCCCTCCCCCTCTCCCTCTAAATCCCCTCTCGCCTTCCCTCACTCTCTATAACCCCGTCTTACCCTCACACCTCTCCCTGTAACCCCCTCACCCTCCAACTCCCCATATCCCCCTACCCCTCCCACCCCCTTCCCGCTACATCCCCCTCTTCCCCTTCACTGCTTTCTCCCTCCCGCTCACATCCTCTCCACTTACCCCCTTCTCCTTCACCAGAGCCTTCTTTCTCACTACACCCTCCTATCTCTCTTCCTCCTCGACAAACCCTCCCCCTCCCTCTTCTTGGATCACCCCCTCTTCCTGATCACCACCCCTCCCCTCCTTCACATCTCACCACACCCTCCAATTCCCCTTTCCCTCCTTACCACCCCGTCCCCTTCCCCCGCCCTCTCTACCCTTCACCCCGAGGTAGTTATGAAAAACTTTTAATGACGAACTTTATTACTTACTTAGACAAGTATTTGGGCCAAGTTTCAAGTTTTTGGGCTGGGCGTTGATGAGTCAGTCAATGAGTCAGTCAATCAGTCAGTCAGACAGTCAGTCAGGACTTCTCTTTTTAACCGACTTCCAAAAGGAGGAGGTTCTCAATTCGTCGGAACATTTTTTTTAAAATTTTTTTTTATGTATGTTCCCCGATTACTCGAAAATGGCTGGACCGATTTGGATTTTTCTTTTTTTGTTCGAAAGGGTATACTTCCCAAGTGGTCCCATGATCATCAAGTCAGGGTCTGATGATGGGATCCTATGGAAATCGAGGGAAACCCTCAAATTTTATGGGCACACTTATATCGATTTCGATATTTTTTATAGTAACTCGTGCATTTGCTCTCGGAAAGTACCATTTGGTGAACTGAAACTGATGATGAAGACCACAGATGGCCATCGGAAATGCTCAATTATATCTAAGTATATCACAGGTTGCGATTCGATTACTTTAATATGGTTTATGCTCGTCAAAGTGCATACGGGTGATTGTGACTTCAACATGAGCTCCATTTCTCTTGGTTCTTGCTAGGAGAACTCTTCAACAATTAACGTCCCTGCATCGGGAAAAGCAATATTTTGTAAAACGCGATGAGCAGTTGACAATGGCTTATTGTAACTTAGATAAATTACAAACTCACCCACTAAAAAGTGAAAAATAAAAACTTTTTTACAAAAAACAAAACCGACTTCCAAAAAAAACACTACAAAGTGAAAAATAACTTTAATTTCGGAAGTCGGGGGCAACCTAAGATACAGATCCAAAGACACCGACTTCCGAAATTAAAGTTATTTTTCACTTTGTAGTGTTTTTTTTATTTATATAGATTATATTAATTTATTTATTAATTGTATTAATACATTTTGTGCGCCATCGCCACAGACTCGATCGCACAAAAAGTCTGTGGTCTGCGCTGCACCTTATGGTGCATTCTGATTCAAGAACCAACAACATTAAATTAAATCATTTAGAAAATAGACTGCATGTTTTTATACATAGGAATAAACATAATATAGTTTCATTGATCTGAATAATAATACTAGCCTATACGGGTTGGCGATTTCAGACTTCTATAGTTAACTTATTGGATCCCGAGTAATGACATACTTACAAGTTGTTTTATCTCACGAAAGCGGGCGAGCCATACTTGTATGTGTAAATGTTCCATGCACATTGTCTTTGTGTGCGTAAGCTCGGGAGCGCGCTACCTGCAGTTACGCACACAAGAGCGCGTGTCTATACGTATTACATCTACAAGTACGGCTCACCCGCTTTCGTGAGATAAAACAACTTATACAATTGATTATTATCTATTGTCACGCTCGCAGGGGAACTACTAGCTGACCCGACAGACGTTGTCCTATTCTTTAACTGTTAAAGTCAATCTGGATATCATAGAAAGAGAAAGTGTCAAATCTACGGATGCATTCAAGTAGTTTATATCAGATTGCCATCCCTAGAATCGACAGCTAGGAACAGTTTATTGTATGAGAATAAGAAAAATGTGGTTTTTTCGTTTTTCTGTGCCATTTTCCCAATTCTCTTCATAAAAACCTTTCTCTGACTTCAAAGAATATTAAAAAAAAAAAATAGCTGAATTGGTCCAACCGCAACCGGTCTCGTGTTTTAGAGCTTAGCAACAGATTTAGCCATTCATTTTCATTTATATAGATAAGTCCAGGTCCCCTCACGATGTTTGTCCTTCACCGATGTCAGTAATGTCCAAGATAAACTGTATATTGGAGAATATTTCATAGCACTTACTCTCAACAGATGTGTACTAACGCAGCCTAGTAATACCACTATTAGCATGAATGCGGCTGACACGATGACCTCCACTGACCGCTGAGGACCCCGACGCTGAAATTATTACAACAGTGTCTTAGCCGACGTTCGCACGGACGTAAAAAAATCGCGGCGGGATTTTATCGAGCACTGGATTTTTAACTCTCGCTGTTGAGCATCCCATAGATCCAACCTAACAACAACAGAGTGCATCCCAGGAGCGCGACGAAAAACACTGTTGGATTTTCAACTCCCGGCGCTAAGCAGAACGTTGAAAATCCAGTGCGCGATAAAATCCCGCCGCGATTTGTTTACGTCCGTGCGAACGTCGGCTTAGTGTCTATTTATTACAATGTATGAGTCTAATCTTGATTTTCATTAATTTATATCTTTTGCGTCATTCAGTTCTTTCAACGGACTGAAAGCAATCGCACTAGTACAAGCACTTTTAAACCCTTCCCGTCTTATTACATTACGAGTTCTAACTTTACTCCAAGCCCAAACCTTCGAGCCAGTTAATGTATTTTGAACTTTATTACAAGGTTTTAAAAATGCTGTTTTTGTATGAACGGTCGTGGGAATAAAATTAGAAATAAAAAAAATGGCTCGATGGTTTAAACTTTGGGTTTAAAGATAAACCTTGTTTTTTTTTAGGAAAGCCGTTTATGTTGACAAAACGTTATGCCAGCAGGTCTATTAGAGGTTCTCAAGTTTATGAGCTCCATACCATGAACGAATTAACCACTGGACCCGACATATAAGCGGACGTACCTTTACCGGTCTTGTCAGTAACCAGGAAATTCTAGCCTTGGTCGTTTGTTTTTACGACAGTCTCAAGCACTTAGTTGTCAACAAAACATCTCCCAAAAATGACTAAATGTTCAGTTAAATGGTGTAAAAACTATAGCGGCTGAAGCAGTACTATTTCTTTTCACTTGTAAGTCAATCAATCTGCCTAGCCTTTTCCCAACTATATTGGGGTCGGCTTCCAGTCTAACCGGATGCAGCTGAATACCAGTATTTTACATGGAGCGACTGCCTATCTGACCTCCACAACCCAGTAACTGGGTAATACGATACCCCGTGGTAAGACTGGTTGTCAGACTTTCGGGCTTCTGACGACCCGTAACGACTGTCAAAGATCCACAAATGACAGCCGGGACCAACGGCTTAACGTGCTTTCCGAGGCACGGAGGCGACCCGGTATGTAAAGATGGTCACCCATCACGGACCAACCCCGGCAAGCGTAGCTTAACACGTTGACTGCCATAACGGACACCATTATCCGACAGCATACTTTCGCCAGGGGCCGCACCGATAAATCGAGAATCGTTCAAAAACTGTCGAGGTGTTTTTTTGCAAATATTGTCAGGAAATAACTCAAAAATAATGGGCGACTTACAGAAACAGAGTTTTACTCATTATTTTCCGAGATGTCAAATGGCAGACACCAGTGACCGTCGCGGCCTGCGAGAACGTCCAACCGTCTTTCCTTGCGCGGGAGCCGCGCGGGTCACGCTGTCGGCTCCCCCCGCGCTGCGCAGCCCGCACCCTCGAGCCTATACTGATATTTATATATATGAAGATTTATAGGTTTTATTGACTGATTTCTGAAGACTTTTATGTAAAAAAAACCGGTCAAGAGCGAGTCGGACTCACGCACCGAGGGTTCCGTACCAACGTTTATATGTAATATTTTTTTGATGATTTCTGAAAAACTGTACTATTTAGAGACATCGTTTTATTTTTCTTGTAATCCATACTAATATTATAAATTCGAAAGTAACTCTGTCTGTCTGCCTGTCTGTCTGTCTGTTACCTTTTCACGCCTAAACCACTGAACGGATTTCGATAAAATTTGGCAAGGCTATAGATGGTATCCTGGGGACGGACATAGGCTACTTTTTTTTTCAAAAATAATCCTAAAGGGGGTGATATAGGGGATGAAAGTTTGTATGGGAAACTCAGTATTTCTTAAGTTAGGGATGTGAAAATTGAAATGTATGCTTTTGATAGGAAATAAAGAAATATGCGGTTCAGCGTTTTTGAAAAATCATCCCCTAAGGGTGTAAAATATAGTAAAATAGGGGTTGATTTTAAAATTTACAAAACTGCACGGATTTCGACAAAATTTGGCAAGGCTTTATATAGCATCCTGGGAAAGGACATAGGGTACTTTCAAAAACAATACTACAGGGGGTGATATAGGGGATGAAAGTTTGTAAGGGAAACCCAGTATTTCTTAAGTTAGGGATAACAAATGTATGCTATTGGTAGGAAATTAAGAAATATGCGGTTCAGCGATTTTGAAAAATCATCCCCTAAGGGGGTAAAATAGGGGTTGATTTTAAAACTTACAAAACTGCACGGATTTCAATCAAATTTGGCAAGGCTTTATATAGCATCCTGGGGAAGGACATAGGCTACTTTTGTATTAAAAAATAATCCTACAGGCGGTGATATAGGGGATGAAATTTTGTATGGGAAACTCACTATTTCATAAGTTAGGGATGTGAAAATTAAAATGTATGCTTTTGATAGGAAATAAAGAAAAATGCGGTTCAGCGATTTTGAAAAATCATCCCCTAAGGGGGTAAAATAGGGGTTGATTTTAAAATTTACAAAACTGCACGGATTTCGACAAAATTTTGCAAGGCTTTATATAGCATCCTGGGAAAGGACATAGGATACTATTATAGGGGATCAAAGTTTGTAAAGGAAACCCAGTATTTCTTAAGTTAGGGATAACAAATTTATGCTATTGGTAGGAAATTAAGAAATATGCGGTTCAGCGTTTTTTAAAAATCATCCCCTAAGTGGGTAAAATAGGGGTTTATTTTAAAATTTAAAAAACAGCACGGATTTCGATAAAATTTGGCAATGCTATAGATAGCATCCTGGGAAAGGACATGGGCTACTTTTTGTCTTAAAACATAATCCAACAAGGGGTGATATAAGGGATGAAAGTTTGTATGGGAAACCCAGCATTTCTTAAGTTAGGGATATGAAAATTCAAATTTATGCTTTTGGTAGGAAATAAAGAAATATATGGTACAGCGTTTTTGAGGGGGTACAATAGGGGTTGACAAAATGCTTGTGTACCTAGCTCTTTTTAAGAGATTTAAGGGATTGGAAATGTAGTCATAGCTCGAATCTTGAGGTAACATTTAGTCTTTATTTCATTCGACGTTTTTACGAGGAAATTATTTGAACGAGTGGACACTCGGACAAAAGTTATTTGTTATTAGAGCGTGACTGGCATAATAAATTTTAAGTAATTAACAAAATCCCCCGCCGCGTAAGTCTGTCTGTTTAAATTGGCTGAAATATGACGACGACTGTTGAAAATGTCGGAAAACATCATGCCGACTGGTAGCTTTATGCCTACTATACACGGCAACGATATATCGTAGCGATTTGAGTTTGCACAGTTATATCGGACGGCCCTATGTTTTCCACATGAACGTTCCCATGGGATATTTTCCGACATCCGCGCGGGCGAAGCCGCGGGCAAAAGCTAGTCTATACATAAATTTCCATCACATAGAATAATTTCAGATTTTTCTCTATGCAAACTTCGGAGATAAGGGGGGAACGGTATTTTTTTACATTTTTCATCAAATGTCGAAAACTATGCGGCCTAAAAAAAAGAAAAAAATGTTTGAGAATGTTCAACTAGCGCTCTTTCATATGATACCCCACATGCCCTAGTAACCCCACTTCGAATTTTTAAGACCCCCTTTCAGTCCCTGTTGCAAAAAAAAACTTATGTATTTTTGTTTCTTTTTTATTTGCAAAATAGTTGGGTAAACGTCATCTAAAACTGTTCCAAATTTCAAGTTGATAGCATTAGTAGTTCTTGCGATATCCAGCTGTGACAGACAGACAGACTGATTTTTTCTCGTAAATTGCCTACTGAACCCATTACCTACTTATTCGATACGTACTTGACTGAAAAGATTAAAATTTTAATGACTTTACAGTGCCTTAAGAGGTCTAAAAATGAATGTCTACCTATAAAAAATAATGTCAAATGAATGATTCAAAATACTTACTTTATCTACCTACAACATTTTTGGAAACAACTTGTTAAAAAGCCTATAAATTCTAAGTCCTCTCGATTTTTTTTGTGCCAAGAGGCCAGGTTGTACTGTCGGGACGCGCGGGTCACTGGCCTTAGTAAAAACAGTCGAAACCCTGCCCGTCGGCCGCCTACAGGCTTCTGAAGTGATCGAGGGCATGCGGACACGTGGTGTCCTACGCGACCCCCTGGACCCGCTATACCGGACCGTCAGAGTTCGACTGCGGCAGTTTCTTATCGCCTCTCAGAAAAAACTGGGGATGACTGTTTCAAACACGTCCATTATTTAACTGGGTATCATGTCCTTCCCGAGCCAGTCTGTCTATTTAGCGTATCTCGTGGTCAAAACCTGTGAACGAAGGGTATAGGTACTTGGTAATTTAATAATCCGTGGATCTTTTGTTGCATACTAATGATTAAATACATAATTATTATGATAAATATACACATATTATTTACCTACATTTATTTATTGTAAACACACTGATTTCATTTTTAAATCATTTTATTTTATTCGCACCTACGCCACTATTTATTTATTATACAATTGTGATTATTAATTTATTTTATACATTATACTTTAAACTTAACAAATAATATCGAATCAAGTAATCTAAATGCAAAACGTTACTGAATATACTATTACAGTTGCGGGTATATTTACTCGCGCATGACACTATTGATATTGTCACAACACCAACATAATCATGACTGCTCAGCGTCCGTACGTCACTGCAGGGATCCAGCAGAATATCAGCGTCAGGTATACTTTCCTGACACATGCTGAGCTGGACTCCCATTTGATGCAACCTTCAGACGCACACCGCACTGTGTAACTTACCTTTCGTTATTTGAAGTTATGTATGTTATGTCCTATTGCCACTTATATTTCCATATTTTATGTGTATTTCTCTTTATTTTATTTTTTTGTATGTTGGCACCTTGTTTTTAAATTTTTATATTTATTCATGTGAATTGTAATTATTGAATTGTACTTTTGTGTGTTGTGCTGTCTTTTGTGTGCATCGAATAAATGTTTTATCTATCTATCTATCTATCTATACTGGCGGTCACATGGTGTCCGCCGCGGCCCACTGGGATAAACATGGTTTTCAGTCTGGCGTTCAACGTGTTAACCTGTTGGATCGACCACTGCGGCTGTTATTACTTAGCCACGAGCTCCTCCTTGTAAGTACATTATTTTATTACGTGTATTGTTATTTATCACAAAATTTAATCAAATGTAATGTGGTTGAACGAGTTTTCATACATTTGTATTTTATGTCGGGTCCAGTGGTTAATTTGTTCATGCTCCACACATACAAACTTGCATGATTTGGGCTGAACCAATTAAACCACTTTTTTTAACACTTACTCGCAAATAAGACCTCGTAGATAGCCACGTCTTTATATTTCTCACAGTGTTTAGTCTAAAGTGAGGTAACTCGGACTTGCGGGCCCGCCGCGCTGACGTCAGATGTGAGAACAGCTTGGCGTATAGGAAGCGCTGTTTGAAGGCACGCTCCGCTACCGCCAGTAGGAAGAATACGAGAGCGCCCAGAGCGAATCGTAACATACAGGATAGCAGGTTCGTTGATACCAGCCTGGTGGAAAACATGCGAGCTTATACCGGGTCAAATTAAATTAGCTAGCAAAACTCCGTGATGGGTATTGACACAGATTAATACAGATGGGACACTCCGCAGTTTAGGTATGAAGCTACAAGTACGCGGCGGGCTTATCTCACTGGGTGAATTCATTGTGGGCTGCCGCGCACCGGCCGGCTCGTACGTTAGTTCGATACTCACTCACGCGCCGTGTCGTAAAAGAAGACAACCCTCACGAGTCAGAAGGTATAAGAGTTACGCGATAGAAAGAGAGGCATCTTGTAGGTGAATATAACTGTAGGTAATAAGCATAAACCCTGAATTGCCCTTTATTGTGTCGAAGCAAGTCTCTTTTTATTTAAATGATTTTGCGGAGTGTCCTATCTGTATTAATCTGTGGTATTGATAAACAAAATAAAACGAACAAAAAAAATTGTTTTTTTTTGGGTAATCGACCGTATGTATGCTTTGCAAGGAGCCATGAATTTTCCAATGCGAGAGAGTCGGAATTATACAGGACGAATAGCACGATCCCAAAACTAACTTTATCTTATTTTAAAACATTGATAAGACAGTACTAACAAAAGGTATTTACAAAGCAGATGTGAGTGAAAACGCCGGGAGGAACGCCCTTATTGGTGATGTGATGTCCTTCAGAAAGGTCAGGTGCGTAGTACTCGCAACCGGCGTGCGTGTGTGTGTATAAACGTAAACCAGGCGTTCTGTAGTTTCTGCCTACCCCCATGGGAAGAAGGCGTGAGATTATATAAGTTATAAATTGCTGTCTTTAATTGAATATTGTATTACACAGGTGTTATCATTAAACAACTGTTTGATTGAATGAAGTGTCTAGACTTACCAAACATTATCACCAAAAGCACCAAAGAAGATAGAGATCATGGAACCCTTGTAGCTGGCCATAAGCGTCGGGAAGTAAGTAAGAACGGACAGCGCCTGAAGTTCTTCCTCTGTTCTAGTGTCTTGTTCTGCAGCAACCTAATTATAACAAAATAAAGTTTCTCATAAAGCTAAGTATGAATAACCTCTGCGACTTATTATATAAAAATATACCGTTTAGAATTAAATCTTGAAGTGGGTATCGTAAATGCCACAAACGGATAATTTTGAATAGCTTCTTTTGCGTTGCTATTATTCAGGATCGGAACGACCGAAATGTTGCTTGTACACATTTTGGTCTGACTCCACTGTGCAGTGGAGTAACGTAAACAACGCAAAACATCACACTTGGTATTCTTAAAGGTATGCTCTGGGTCAAAAATATTATGGGATAGAGCTAATACTGGGTCAAATTAAATTAGTATAGTTAGCACCGTACCACTAGGTAGCACTAGTAACTATACTAACAGCGGTCGTTGATTTTACGTCGTATTTATCCATCACGGCTGCAAAGTTTCGCTAGATAGCTTAATTTGACCTTGTAGTAGTGTTACCTGAGCAAATCGTATGAGAGGTTTGATGGTAGCGACGGCGGCGGCCATGGCAAGGCCGGCCCATAGACAACCATCGGCAGCCATGGCTCGCTCGGCGCGCGCCACAACGTACCAGCTGATGTCCACAGCTGATAGCTCCGCGCGAAGAGTTGAGCCACGCTCCCACATCGTGCATTTTACTATGGAACATGATGGACCAGGATAGTGATATTACACAAATATCTTAATAGACAGGTAGTGAGAGAAAAGAGATAACAGATGTAGCTCGATATCTACAATTCTACATCTTAAATACTACAAAATGATTAAGCCACGGCTTATTTTTAATTTAGTTGTTTTTAGTTTTTATCTTTTTCATTACGGACGCTTTTAACATGCACGTCTTTCTACATTGTTCTCACATCTATATTTTCAATATGAACGATGTAACCAATATTATGTAAAATATTTGATTTAAAAGAATGTCCGTGGAGTTTCTTGCCCGTTCTTCTCCAGGATCTACGCTTTGGAATGGGCAACTAGCTCCATTTTTCTGACTGACCGACCCAAGACCGACCCTTTGACAATTCAAAAGTGCCTGTAATTGGTTTATTTGAAATAAATGCTTTGAGTTTGAGTTTAAGGAACTATTTGTCCACGAGTGAAATTTATAAGGTTAAATCTAAAGAAAGTATTAAGTGAAAAGAAAAAACATTTTTTTTTAAAACAATGGTTAAAAATATAAAGTATGTACAATTCTTGTTACTTATATAAAATAAAAATCAGTCATTACTTGATGTTATCAACGAACTTCTAAACTTATTAGTAAAATTGAAAAAATAAATAAAATAGGCCTTATATGCGTTATTGAGTGCATTACCTTTAGTAGGTAAACAGTAGTGGTATGCGTTTAAGAGTCAATGTGTGCTTGTGAATATCATTGTGTTCTTATGGACTTATTGTATAATGTTTATAGATTATAATCTATAATACAATAAGTCCATAAGAATCGTGTACAGTCATAAAAATACCAGTTCTTAAGCTCACTTACTTTTACAAACATTTTACACTGAGTTTAATTATTAATAATTATTAATAATTAAACTCAGTGTAAAATGTTTGTAAAAGTAAGTTAGCTTAAGAACTGGTATTTTTATGACTGTACACGATTAGAAATATTAGAATAAGATGTTATTGTATGCACTTTGTAAAATTATGTTAATTAAAGACTTTTAAAATCAAATCAATCAATATGAAATTACAGTCTGAAAAGAAGTAGATTTAGTGCAAGGGAGATCAACATAGCTACAGCCATCATAAATAATATTAAAATGCGAAAGTGAGTTTGTTTGTACAATTATAATTATTAAAAAAAAATACTATTACGTAGTTATTAGTATGCATGATTAATATTAAATGTACCTGTATCACTAGTCGGATTGAGAATAGCAAAGGGGTCCCATGAACTGTCAGCAGTGTATGGAAAGCCCACATCGGAATGCCCTCCTTCTGATTGAGAGCAATAACTGCTTTCTTCACCTGTTGATACGTGCAAAATATATTAAAATAACACATCGCTTTAGAATTAAACGATTGCAGCATGCTCAATGGAATTGCCGGATTTGCTCGATTTTTAATAACGATTAACAATCGATTATTATTGTCTCAAAGTTTATGAGCACAATTATCGATTCTGGACATCGATTTTTTATAGATCAACAAACAGACTATCAATATAAGAACCGAGCAAATTAGTAAATAAAAGGCGTACAAACATTAGTGAAAATAGTTGATAGTTAACATACATAATTGATGCTTACTGTTAGTAGTTTGCCCAACCCAATCAGACATGGTATGGTGGGATGGTAGGGCGATGGATGGAGCGGACGCCGAGCATTCCCCGTCCGATGACGATGACTGGTAATTGTCTAATTTCTATGGAAATTCATTCAGTATTTTAATTATAATAAATCTATCATATATTAAGAGACCAAAATTTAGAGTTCCTGCATATCAAAATTCAAACAAGTCAGATAAACGAAAAAAAAAAATTTGGTAATATTAATTAATCTTTATCGTAAAAATCATAACGGAAAAGAAACATAGCACCACACTGACTAGCCTTTTTGGCATTTTGAATGGTGACATACTTTGAAACAAACAAGGTATGAGAATTAGAAGCGATATTAGCAAAAA
The DNA here is from genome assembly GCA_905163495.3 of Cosmia trapezina. Lineage (NCBI taxonomy): Eukaryota > Metazoa > Arthropoda > Insecta > Lepidoptera > Noctuidae > Cosmia > Cosmia trapezina. The sequence continues at coordinate 14,207,333 of LR991030.1, forward strand.
TAGTGTTATTGACATGCTACTTTCCCGAACAGCCAATAGCTACCTTTATTCGCGTGCGGTAAATGCCTTCCATCTATCACCTAATGTTAAAAGATAGAACAAGTTAATTTAGTGTTTAACTTAAAAAAAGTGCTTTGACTAGTTTAATAAAATTTTCAATTGAAAACATGCTTAGAAAGATATAAAAAATGTCTCAATTTTTACCTTTTCTTTTTTCTTATTGACAGTAGGAAAGTCTTCGTCACTAGATTCTTGTATGCGTATGCCTTCTTGAGCCCAAGAACTTCTAAATCTGACACCAATTCTTTTCCCAGTACTGGGACTGCTAGTCGGTGCAACACCATCAGAATCAGCATCTAATGATTTTTCGTCTTCATCTTTCTTTAAAATGTTAGATTTGACAAATACTTTAGTAGGTTCATTATTTTTTGGCTTTTCGTTTTTGGTACTAGCTTTAGGAGTTTCAGCCAATTTTATATGTGGAGTATTTTTCTCTGCAGTAGTCCCATTGTTTTGTTCCTTAGAGCTAGCCGCTTCTTTCTGTATTAAGTTTTCAGTCTCATTTTTAACTCTTTCTCCTTCACTTCCGTTAGAATTGTATCCATTCAGGCTTTCAAAGCCATCGTCCCCGTCAGCGAGTGCTCTGGAAATGTGTTGCTGATTCTGTCTCACATTAAACGATTCCAGTTGTTTCTTTGTTAGCACATTTGGTTTGTATCTGAAGGAAGTGCTCGGAGTAGCGTCATCAGGCGGTGGGGTGAACGTCACTATAGGTGCCGTTAGATCAGGCTTCTTCCAAACCATGTAGTCTTCGTCATCAGAGTCTTTCGCTTTGACTTTTATGATAGTTTTGTTTTTAGCAGGCTCCAGGTTTTTGATTAGATTCTCTTTTGTCAAATCCTTCTTACGTTTTCTGTAATCCGAAAGATATTCTGTGTAGAATTTTACAAACATAATTTTGAATTTGTGTCGTTTTAAATTAGATTATTTTTATTTGAACAAACATAAAACTCGATCAATATTACAATCAAATTGTTTTGTTCTATTTCCTACAAAAAATGTTTCATAAAAATTTTGGGTCTGTCTGATCTAAATAAAGGTAACTGGCATTAACCTCAGTCCATTCTCAGAGATTTCAGTGCGTGATTGTCTTCGTCGGAACTTGGCGGGTTTAGAAGTGGGTGTCTTGCTCTGACTGGAGGTGGCGCCACTTTCGGCCGAGCCGCCACCGCTGCCACCATCGCAATCTGATCTTCCACGCCTGTTTTACAGGGTATTAAGTTTACTACCCTACCTTATTACGTTATTAGGACTAAATCGAAAGTGATATTTGTGGTCCCTCAAACTGCACAGAACCAACTGTTTTTTTTATAATAGTAGTACAATGAAAATTACTGAATCGATACTAATCTGCCTAATGATCCTTAACATTTGTGTATGTAAGTAATTACCTACCTGAAATATCTAGGTAACTTGCGGCGGAATGTAGTGCGAGGCCGGACTCGAGCGAGCTCCATTTCAGTCGTGCTCACTATCTGTGAGTGTACCACACTAAGTACCAGCATCAAACCTAGAGGGACTAACCAACAATTTGGCTGAAAAAACAAAATGTACATTAAAAAATTGTGTCCCACGTTGGGCGCCAATTGGAAGTGTGGAGTGTAGATGACGCCATCCTAATCGAAATGACGTATTATTAAGAAAAACTGAACTGAAATTAAACTGAAAACTTAGTTTCTAAGATAAGTTGATTGAAGCTTTAGAAAACCATCAGAGAGGCAGCCAACTCAAATCAATCTGCCTAGCCTTTTCCCAACTATGTTGGGGTCGGCTTCCAGTCTAACCGGATGCAGCTGAATACCAGTATTTTACATGGAGCGACTGCCTATCTGACCTCCACAACCCAGTAACTGGGTAATATGATACCCCTTGGTAAGACTGGTTGTCAGACTTTCGGCCTTCTGACGGCCCGTAACGACTGTCAAAGATCCACGAATGACAGCCGGGAGCAACGGCTTAACGTGTTTTCCGAGGCACGGAGGAGTCTCGCTATGTAAAGATGGTCACCCATCCACTGGCCAACCCAGGCAAGCGTAGCTTAACCTGATGAATCGACTCATGCGGCTGTTATTACTTAGCCACGAGCTCCTCTAGAGAGGCAGCCAACTGCCAAGGATAAAACAAAAGCGTGGACCATGAGGGGAGAAATGTTTTCGATATAATATTAATGTTACTATAGTAACAATGTAATAAAAAATTATGTTGGTAAATAAAATACATGCGAAGTAAACTATGTTGAGTTTCATTTCTAATCTCAACTTTATCCATGACGCATTTCTAAAGGAATGTGTAAATAATATTGTATTCCAAAAGAAGCGTAGTCGGTAGCGTGCACCTCATTGTAATTCTAGTTAATTTTATCCACTAGCCATTGTATTTTCAATCCACAATAACATGTCGATAACCATATTGATAGTAAAGTGCATAAATAAACAACAGCACAATACAATTGAAATTAAACTTAAAGTATAAGCAAAAGTGTTCAAAATGGAATGGCAACTTACATCACTTTCCACCAAGTCAGGCGTCATGAAGTATATGGTCATATTGAGGACTTGCATGAGCCATAGCGAGAGGAGGAACTTGGCGCATGCTGGTGAGGTCTGCTGCGTCCACCACTGGTAGAGCGCAGGTAGGAACAATAGTCGTACTAGAGCGTACCATATGACACGACGCATACCCAGTGTGGGCTTTGCTTTTGGGAATGATGATCCTGTTGATATAGATACATAATTTGTCAAAAAAATTACCCACTTGATGAAAAGTGTCGGTTTTTACTTTTTAAAGTAAATTTTTATCATTTTAGTATGGAACCCTAAAAATCAGCTGTTCCGTACCAACGTTGATACGGAACAGCTGATTTTTTTTCGCGATTTCAGGTTTGGTCCCATGGTAAAAGTTGTTCATAATGATGAGTACAATGACCCCTTAAGCGGTTGTGCCCTTAATTCTGAGACATGTTGCATACACCTACAACAAAAATGTAAAGTAGCTGTTCCACCATCGTCTCCTATTCCTCTTTGTCGCAAGAATTACACTATTAAACAAATGAAGGTGTACCTTGGACTACGTCAACATCGATGCGTCGGCGGTAAGTGCTGCGCATCAGTAGCTGTTCCAACATCGTCTCCCATTCCTCTTTGTCGCAAGAACATAACTACTAATAAACAAATGAAGGTGTACCTCGGACTAAGTCAACATCGATGCGTCGGCGGTAAGTGCTGCGCATCAGTAGCTGTTCCAACATCGTCTCCCATTCCTCTTTGTCGCATGAACATAATTACTAATAAACAAATGAAGGTGTACCTCGGACTAAGTCAACATCGATGCGTCGGCGGTAAGTGCTGCGCATCAGTAGCTGTTCCACCATCGTCTCCCATTCCTCTTTGTCGCATGAACATAATTACTAATAAACAAATGAAGGTGTACCTCGGACTAAGTCAACATCGATGAGGTAGGAGCGGGGATGCGAGGAGAAGTCTACGATTCGGCGGCGGTAAGTGCCGCGCATCAGTAGCTGTTCTACCATCGTTTCCCATTCCTCTTTGTCGTAAGAACTTATTTTCTTCTGATACCTGTTACAAGAATTTTAGGATTCACTTTTTCGATTATTACATTGTATTAACTGACTTCTGCCCGCGATCTCATCCGCGTCAATCTTGTTTTAACTTATATTAAGTATATCCTATGACACTTGGCAATGCTGGTTAAAATATTAACACATTGACTGTCAGACAACAGACAATAGAAAATCTATTGTTTGCGGTCACCGTGTATGGCAGTCAATGACTTGAGTATACATGAACTAATGTATGAATAACTGTATTGTACTGTACCTACTGTGTAAAAATCTGGAATGTAGCGAAACATACATTCGAGATTTTTTAAATGAACCATTTATTCTGCAGATAAGAGTTAAATTATTAGGTAGTTGAATATTTATTTAATGCACAATGTACACAACCATAGTTACACGGTAGGCTTACAACTAGTGAGTACATGACCCTGTTAGGGCACAGCAAGATGACTTAAAAGTAACTTTATTGAAGTGATTATCCATTATCTAATATGTGATATTATAATAGCAAAGGCTTTGTGCATTTCTAACATAATTTTTTTATCAAATTTCTTTTTAAATACAGTTTTTATTTATTTATTTATTTATTTTACAATTTATGTACACACAGAAAAATAGATTGATATACATGATACTTATAATTAGGAGTACAAAGGTACTGCTTATTTCTATAGAAATTTCTTCCAGCAGACCTGCGAAAGGAGAAATGAAAAGAAATGTAGACAATAGTGTGTGAGAACAAGAAGAGAAAAATATGACTAGTCGAAGTCTTAAACTAAAATATTAAATATACCTACACATATAACGGAATACAAAATTAACATATACTTATATAAATACATAAAGCTAAAATATTTAAACATACATAAACTATATATAAATACTCACATTTGAGAGGAAAGATAATGCTCTTTTACTCGACATTTGAACAGCGACACAGTTTTTATATCGCGAATGCTAGGCGGTAGCGAGTTCCACAATCTTACAGCATGGATAGAGAAGGAATAAGAATAGTAGCTAGTTTTATGAGGATGAGATTTAAGGAGGGATCTAAGGTGTGATCTACACGGTGCGTCGCTAGGGCGAGCGTAAGAAAAACGCTCGCGCAGGTAGGAAGGATAAGACGGGTTGTGTAAGATGTTGAAGAGGAGACATAAAATCCGAGTGTTCCTGCGAAGGCGGATTGGGAGCCACTTGAGTTCCTTGCGAAAGTGAGAAACATGGTCATACTTTCGAAGACCAAAAACAAAGCGAATGCACAAGTTTTGCAAGCGCTCAAGCTTATTTAATAGCTCCTCAGTAGCATCCAGGTAGCATGCATCGGCATAATCTATAATCGGCTGAATAAGCGTTTGTGCCAAAGAGATTTTAGTCTTCAAGGGCAGGAGACTTTGAAGGCTTTTCAGCGAATGAAAGGAGAAATGAACCTTTCGACTGACCTCATTGACTTGAGCACGCCACGAGAGATTGGAGTCAATAATTACGCCCAGATCTTTGGCGGTTTCGGTATAGTCAATGCGAACACCATCGAGATATAAAGGCATCAGAGATGTAACATCAGCCGCACTGCGAACGAATCTGCTGCCTATAATCATGGCCTGAGATTTAGTTGGATTAATTTGCAGACCAAACGACTTAGCCCAACCGCTGATGCAGGCCAGGTCATGATTCATAGCAGCAATTGCGGAACCCGCGTCAGCTACAGTAAAATGTCGGTAAATCTGCAAGTCGTCTGCGTAGAGATGAAAACTAGAGGAGATTACTCTGGTAACAAAGTTGATGAAAATTGAAAAAAGAAGAGGAGAGAGAACGCTACCCTGAGGAACACCCTCAGTGAGGCTACACCAATCAGAGAAAGACTCCTCCAGGCGAACACACTGAGAGCGTCCCCGAAGATAAGAACTAAACCAAGCTAAAGCTGAAGAAGAGAGATTGATAGATTTGAGGATACCAAGCAGAATGTCGAAATCCACCGAGTTGAAAGCGCTACTAAAGTCAAGCAATACAAGAACAGTGAGCGACTTATTCTCCATTGCCCAGCGGATGTCGTCAGTTACTTTTAAAAGTGCGGTTACAGTACTGTGACCCGAGCGAAAACCGGATTGAAAAGGGGATATTATCGAGTTTGACGCTAAGAAAAATGATAATTGTCTATGAACTAAGTGCTCAAAAACTTTAGAGAGAAATGGAAGAATAGAAATAGGTCTAAAGTGGGTTAATAAAGTAGGATTATTAGTTTTAGGTAAAGGTATTATGTGAGCCTGTTTCCAAACTGACGGAAATGAGCAAGAGGAAAATGAGTGGTTGAAGATGTGAGTTAGAACAGGAAGTAACGAGGAAAGGATAAGGGTTATCATTCTTGAGCACAACTTATCATTACCGACTGCTGAAGAAGTAATTGCAAGTATAGATTTCTTAACGTCTTCCTCAGTAACATCGCTAAACTTAAAGTGAGAACATTGAGGTAACGGTACACTAGCAAGACTCTCTAATGTCGCAGCTTTGACAGACGGATCAAGAGAAAAGGGAAGGAGAGAGAAATGTTTATTGAGATCATTGAGGTTCACATCCTTACACTGGTTGGTAGGTGCCTTGCCTATGCCTACAGATTTGAGAAATTTCCAAACATCGGAAGAACTGCGGTTATTGAGTTGTTCGTGGAAATAGCGTCTCTTAGCATCTTGACACAGACGACTGCAGCGATTACGTAGGGATTTGTAATAAGAGAGATTCAGCTCTGAAGGTCTGCGCTTATATCTGCTCTTAGCTTTATCCCTGCGAGCCATAAGCTCTTTAATTTGTAGCGTTATCCATGGTGCAGGGTTATGACGGACTTTGACACGTCGGATAGGGGCATGCTGGTCATATAAACTGAGAACGGAGAAATTAATTAGTTTTTATGTAAAATCAAAGTTTATTGATCTTTTAATCACATCATAATAAATAACTGTAATAAAAAAAAAACATATTGATTAAATGTGCATCAACTTGTCAAACCTCAGTGCAACTGCCCTCAGTTGCCTTGCCCAATCGGCTTAGCTATCATAACCATTACAAAAATATAAAAATTCTATGATCAACAAATCGTGTTTTGCAACTTTTTGTTCATGTTGCCTCTTAAAAAGTTATTGTGATTGCAATCAAATATTATGTAGGCATAAAAAAATAAGGAAAATGGTGTCTTGTTATTAGCCTATTATTTTATAATGTTGAATAATTAAAGCTTGATAATGTTAAGTCATTTAGATAGATGCAGTTAACAAGCAATTTTCCTTGTTACAATTGTATATGTACAGTTTTATCTGAATCTGAATTTACCCTGGAAGTATCCAAAGAGAATCAATAACATCTTGAACACCTTTTGATGGCAAAAACTTACTTACACACAGGTGAATCCTTTTGTTCTTCTTCTAACACTAGCTATTTGATAATAACTTAGGTAACTAAGATTGTTAGTGTTGCTGACTACCTGTGGTACACTGGCCATATAATTAAATTTTTATTCAGTAACAATTCACATTGCATACAAATATGATCCAGCCTGTAACATATGTACAATACTAAGGTCTCATCCCTGTTTTATTAAACCCACAGAACTACTGTAGATAGTCTGTTCACACACAATAGTCCACCTGAAGGACTAAGTGTGGAAAACCAAATCGTAGAACATAGATAGTCTGTTCTAATTAATTTCTCCAGGCAGAATAATGACTCCATAGAGCGTCTAGTGGAGCAGAGCAGAGTGGAAGGTAATAGGAAACGTGAGAGGTCACTGATGACGTGGACCAATCATAAAAATCCATGGTTGGAGGGCCTAGCTGTTAATAAATGCTCAGACTGTTGTCTAACAGAACCAGATGGACAGAGATTGTGAGGCGGGCAACTACACCAGTGACCACAAGCTCTCTGTCAAGAGCAAAGCAAAGAAGAAGTTCTGATTCATATAGATAATCTAATTAAACATTATTACATTTATTATATATATTTTATCATTCATTGTTTTGTTACATAGAACATTTTGTAGGCACACAGTTATAGATCAAGTGAATAAATACTAATCTTTGTAAAACAAATGCATTGCACTTACCATGCTGCTAATTGCTTCATGATGAGCAGAAAGATTGCAAGATGTTTCTAATAACTTCACTTTGACTGTACTTGAAAACTGAAAATATAATGATATTGAAAAAATATTCTCAGCTACTATATATCTACATGCTGGTAAAATATTTAATTAATAAGTACACTATGCTAGAATATTATACAAGCAATTGCAATTCAATTACAAGTTTTAATAGCACTCGAGAAGATTTTACTAAAATACCTAATAAACTAATTAAGTAACTATTGGAAAATCTGCAGTTGGTAACAAATATATCTATACTATCATTATCATCATCATCATCATCATCATCATCATCCACAGCCCGACTTCACCCACTGCTGGGTATAGGCCTCTCTTTTCTTATGCCAATCCTCCTCCGCTCCTGTCAAATATACATACTGGAAATTAAAATTAAATCTGATCAAAAATTTAGTAATTTCTTTACACATTTACTCTAATGATTCCAAGTTTTAATTAATTGGTTATTAATGGAATTGCTCCACAATAATTGTGTAAATTATTTACACTCATATATATTCAGATAGCTGTGTTACTAAATGGCTAACTGTACTCACCATTTGTTAATGATGTCAGATTGTTAATGGAACATTTCAGTGAAATCAAAACTCAAGTTTGTTTAAAGACATCTGAAAACGAAACATTATTTCCATAACTGATAAGCGCTTCAATACTTCGAACAAAGAATGTTTGGTCAGCTGTATGTCAACAAGTTACTTGTTATGAAATATCATTTTGGGATCACTTCTTAACCCCCTGTAGTTCAAAGATGAATAAATAGCGCATTTTAAAGGTCACCTCCAAAATTTATATATGGATCAGCATCACAATTGTACGCATGCAATATTGTAATAATTAGGCTTTATTTAGAACTTTACCGTTATGCAGTACTTTGCGCTACATTTTTCTTAATTTATTTAAAGAGAGCCGGTAAGTAATAGAGACAATTATGATTCAGTTTACAGGAATACACTTTGACCCACAATTCACTGTACTAAATAAATAAAACCATTAAATATCTAATTTAATTATTACGATTGAATAGATCGAAACAACGAACGACAAAAATATCTCCTGTGATATCTCTTTTCCTCTGATTTTTTTTGACAAGTTTCAAGCAAGTGTCAAGTTTTGTTTTGAATTATGTTGCCAACGTATGTACAGTCCTTTCAGAGTTATTTTATCTTATTGTACAGTGCTACAAGGATCTTTTGGCGGTCGAATGATTTTTGTAAAAAGTGTTTGTGAAAAGTAGTAAAAAAAACAGGATGGTGCCGTTAGTTCCGATTTTGGCCACGCGCCAAAAGATCCTTGAACAGCTATAGAGGATAACAGTAACTAACAAGGATCACTTGGCACCTGAATTAATTGATAGGACAATTTGTTGGTAAAACATGATTTTGGCCACGCGCTAAATAGTATATTATGCAATTAGTGAATAAAGGACGGATTTAAAGCGAGGGCCATAGATGAATCACGAGCTAATGAAGCATTGTAACGATTGAATCACGACCGTAGGGAGTGATTCATGATGATTGTTAGAATCCTGAGCGACGCGAGTGATTCATGGCCCTCGATATAAATCCGTTTTATTCAAGAGTTGCATACTATACTTTATACCATGACTACGAGAAAAAGAAAGATTTAAGTGAAAATAGACATAATAATGAAGAAAAAGGAAAGTTAAATTGGCTTTGATGTAAACCAGCCGTGATTTTTTGGGTAGCAAGTTTTCCACTATATCGGCCGCCCTCTCTTTCATAAACTCAGGTGTTAACACATCTTCATCACTAGAATGCATTTTTAATCGATTAGAACAACACTAAACAAACACAAAATTAAAGATTAAAGTAACACTAAACTTTGTGTTCGTACAACTTAAAATAAATAAATAAATATCCTTGGACATTTCACACAACGCCATCTAGTCCCAAGCTAAGCAACCTAATGCTTGTGTTATGGTAACGAGATGGCTGATAAACTACTTATATACATTTTTTTTTGTTAATACATTATATTAGGTGTAAAAAAATTAACTGCAAGAACTTCGTCCACATATTCGACATCGAAAATCAAACACATTACAAAAAGAAATTTTCGCGGAATCGCGAAAAAAAAATCAGCTGTTCAATACATTTATGTTCGCATAATTCGTCAAAATGTACTGAACAGCTGATTTTTTTTTCGCGATTTCAGGTTTGGTCCCATAGTAAAAGTTGTTCATAATGATGAGTACAATGACCCCTTAAGAGGTTGTGGGTTATTTATTTTACACCTTGTATATTATAGATAGAAAAACACCCAGACACGGAACAAATACTTGTAGGTCGTACAAATATTTGTTCCGTGCGGGAATCGAACCCGCGACATTCTGCGCAGCAGTCAATCGCTCAACCACTGCGCCAACCATGTCGTCGCATACTTACAGTATTCAAAATAGCGCCAATTTACTAAGGACAGTAAAGAAGACAAAACAGTTTTTATTCTAATGCTAAACTCTTTGTCGAAAATGTCAGTTTGTACCATGGACCTAATATACTATATAAACAGGACTGAGCTCTCCAAAAATCATATCATACAAAAATTAACCTTAAGTATTGCACTGTAGGTTTACTTTTGATAGGATATCTTAGCTGAGGCAAAACGAGCCGAGAGAGAGAGCCCGACATGAGTAATTTGTCCCGTTTGCTCAGTTGCCAACAGATAAAAATGATAAAGATGGTAGAAAAATTTTACCAACTACAAGTAGGTAAAATAAGTTACGTATATATTTTTTTAGCATTTAGATTAGTTTTAAATAATTTTATTTATAGGTTTACAATCTGTATATCATAGTCAATAATTTTATAAGTAAGCTCCATGAGTAAAATAATCAAAATAATATAATTTTGATTAATGTTTGGTAGCTATCATATAATTACTCTGGTAACACTGAAATCTGACATCAATGGTTTCATGGCGGTTTTTTCAATTTAGATAGCGAAAATGGTGAGAAAGTGTTGCATCAAGAAATGTAAAAGTGAATGTTATGCTGGTTGTGGCATTTAATTTCACAGGTAAGGAACTTGTAAGGAATAAAAAAGATTTAAATAAATCTCGATAAAACACTTAAAATTGTTACTAAATAATAACAATTTTGAGTATAAGTAGTGTAACCATGCTCTAGACGTTTTGTAGACAGAAGACTTGGCGTCTTCTGTCTACAAAAGCTAGTAGTGTATTTCTGAATAAAAAAGTACAAATTGTATTTATTATGCGCCTAATATTAATAGATTAGGCGCATAATAAATACAATTTGTACTTATTTATCGCATGATTGAAATAGCATTATTTTTAAGTTGGTTACAGCTTTCCATCCAAAGAAGAAATTCAACAAATATGGTTGGATGTAATTCCAGAATCATTTTAGTTCCCTTTGCTTCAATTACTTACCCAAACCAGCTCTGTAGAGTAAACGAAAAAAGAGCAAGAAAGTACCATGGTCCCAGAACGAGATTCTACATGCCTACTTCATCATAAGCCACGTATACCTACGTGATCAAATTTGATGATTCGCCACAAGACGAGTCTCACCCATATTGTAGTCCTTCCTTCTTGCCTCAAAAACATGGGTAGGTACACGATTGAACACCGACATAGAACACAATAATGTTCAGTTTCATAAAGGAGCTTTCGAAAAAGGTCTATTTCTTTATATTATTAAACTACAATATGTTTGTAATACAAACAATAATTTGAAATCACTAAGGTTCAACTGGACGCAAATTATCACTGTATAAACGAATTTTCCTGTTTGTCATAAAAATGTTTGGTCACCCTATTAGAAGGAGATAACTGCCTCAATGTGACATATCTCTCTCTGCTCGTGTTTTTGGTATGAGAGCTCAGTCCAGTTTGTATATTAGGTCCATGGTTTGTACCATGGACCTAATATACTATATAAACGTTTGTACTGAATATGAATAAGCGCCGCCAGGTGACTATAATAGGAAACACAATTATTCCATACTAATTGACATAAGGTAACGATAACGTAAACGCGATCGAGTAAACGTCATTTTGTACTGAAACTGAAATAAGCGCCGTCTGGTGACTATAATGGGAATCACAATTATTCCATACAAATTGACGTAAGGTAACGCATGTGCATATGGACTGAGGGCCCGTTTTTTGAACCGTTGCGAAACGAAATAAGACTTATAGGGGATTTAGTTAAAAATAGTAAAAACTTAAAGCAAAGGTCCATAAATTTCTTAAACGTGAATTAAAACTTTTACGATTAAATAACTTGGGCCCTCAATCCAGACGCTTGCATAAAGTGGCATAGTCTGAATCTCAGTAAGTACTATATCTGGGTTAATAATTTTTATTTAGGAATTTAGTTAAGAATTTCTTAAATATTTTAAGAAATTCCCAAGTCTGTAGAATATGACATTACAGATTTATGGCGATATATCTAGGGCCCTCAATTCATTATTGTTTGTACTGAGGAATCTGCAAAACATGAATTTATCTGAAGAAATACATAAATACGACTTTAACATATTTTACTTAGACATATAGGTGAATTAGTTAAAATAATGACACAAAAGTTAATTGTTAAGAAGTAAATGAAAATAGAATTTTACTAAAACGTCTGAACTGAGAGCCCAATATTTTCGGCTTTATTGACTAGGCTCGACCTCATAGATGAACACAAATTAGAATAAGATTTTTAACTACATATTTCTTAACTGAATTGTAACATATCGTCCGTCCTTCTAAATATTTTAATTTAAAAGAAAATTGATTTTTAACTTTTTATATGAGAAAAATTAGTAGGGTGACCATAATGTTCATAGTAAGTACCTGTACATTTTGTAAAGCGCGGTCGGAAAGTCATAATATTTGCAGCTAAAAGTATTATATAGGTACCTACTATTTACAATTTTATTTTCTTTCTTTTAGTTGCCGAAAGCAAATAAAAAAAAACATTTATTTGGATGTTCGAAATCCCAAATTTTTATGTTTTCTAGCTTCGACCACCACTGTCATCAAAATGGCGATTATCGCATTTACAGACTTGGATATTACAAAGGTAAAGTAGTAAACTTGCGTGTTAAATATGAAAGATTTAAAGGCGTTAATAAATAAAATAAAAAAAATAAATATCCTTGGACATTTCACACAACGCCATCTAGTCCCAAGCTAAGCAACCTAATGCTTGTGTTATGGTAACGAGATGGCTGATAAACTACTTATATACATTTTTTTTTTTGTAAATACATACATATTATAGATAGAAAAACACCCAGACTCGAAACAAATACTTGTAGGTCATACAAATATTTGTTCCGTGCGGGAATCGAACCCGCGACATGCTGCGCAGCAGTCAATCGCTCAACCACTGCTAATACTTATGTGACTACTGTTAATACTTATGTGAGTTTTTTATCCAACTCTCATAATTAACGCACATTCATAAGATTTGATGGGTAGCATGATAAATATTTACATAATCAAATTAAAGTGTCGTATGTCATCATTTTGGGGTCTAAGGGTCAGCTCACACTGAGACGCGACGCGACGCGACGTGTCGCGCACTTTTATACAAAATACAACTTTACCCATTACACCACAGTACTTTTTACAAACATTGCGCCCCGCTACGCAGCGAGGCGCCGCGCGCCGTGAGCAGTATTTCAATATGTATCTTTTTGTGTAGTAAATAAAGTTATATTTTGTATAAAAGTGCGCACCGCGTTGCGTTGCATCGCGTCTCCGTGTGAGCTGACTCTAATTGGGTGCGATAGAGAGTCAACGGAGGTTCGTGTGTTTGGGTCCAATTGGGGGCGCTTCCGAATTATACGGTTAATTAACATAGGAAAAATACATGACATGTTATTCTTCAAATGAAATAGGCAATATTACAGTGATCTGGGTACTTACTTCGATATCACAAAACGGAAACACTGATATTATTAATATTTTCTGCACTATTTAATTATTCCATCACACAAAATACAATCGCTTATGACAGTCCAAGCAACAAATATTTACTTATTTGCTTAAAAATAGCTTGCATGAGGGTATATACTGATCAGTTCATAAAAGTACCAAATCGTATCTGCCCTACAAAATTTCCCCCTAGAAAAAGTTCAAAATCAATTTTCTCTTAAAGTATGACATTTAGAAGAACGGATCGTCCGTTTTAAAATCGAAATCGAAAATCTTATTTTTTTTTTCTTCCTTTTGGCTTCGCACGGTTTGTGCATTTAGCCAATGTCACGTTTAGTTTAGTAGTTCCTACTAAACTAAACGTGACATTGGCTATGTAAAAGGTAGGGAAACGAAGATATTATTTTGATTAATTAATTAAAACGCGATTTAGGATAGGACGGTGTATAGGATCAGTATATTATTATGATATTATAATTAATGATCAAATTACAATGATGAAAATTTACAACTTAATATTATTTACAGTAATGAATGAGACTATACATTTATATATAAGAAAGCTATTTGTACAAAGTAAAGAAAAATCTTATTCTAATTTGCGTTAATCTATGAGGTTGAACACCATAGATATAAGAGAGCAACGGCCCTAGTTGTCTAAAGTAAATAAATTCAAAGTATAGATATATTTAAAAAAAAATGTAAATGTACGTATACAACGTGTTCCCGCAATTACGACATTGACTAAAGACACAAGTAGTGCACCAGCACTTTTTATGATTTTCTTAAACGTGAATTAAAACTTTTACGATTAAATAACTTAAGTTATTTAATCGTAAAAGTTTTAATTCACGTTTAAGAAATTTATGGACCTTTGCTTTAAGTTTTTACTATTTTTAACTAAATCCCCTATAAGTCTTATTTCGTTTCGCAACGGTTCAAAAAACGGGCCCTCAGTCCATATGCACATAGGTAACGCGATCGAGTAAGTAAAAAAACTCGCACTAAGGCCTCTGAGGCCTCAGTGCGAGTTTTGACACTTACTTCATTACGTTAACGGAAACTTCAATTTGTACTGAAACTGAATAAGCACCGTCTGGGGGCCTAGAGAAAATCCGTAACCGCCAACGGAACTCATCCCTGTAAGCCGTCGGGTCCTGGGGCAGTATTTTTGGCACTTAGCCTACGTACCGCCGCTCTCAGCTCTACCTCGGTCACTTCCGGAGCATCGTCGTCGTCATCAGTGTTGTGGTCCGCAACGGGCACCGCAGGAAGCGGAGCCATGGGCGGGGGAGTATGTTCCCCTCGCGAAGGGAACAGAGCGCTCACCACGTCCTCCACAAGCTGAGGCTGGAGACCCTGCGTCAGCGGGGGCGCCCATGGGCGGAGTTTATCCCGCACCATCTTATAAGGGCGCCCCCATCGGTCTCTGTTTAGAGTCTCCAGCGACTCCTCGCGAGCCAGATCCCTGGCCCGCAAGAGCTCCCCTCGGAGAACCCGGGCCGCGACCCCTGGCTTCGTAGTCCGGAGCAATTTATACTTTGTTTTTTATTCTAAACAGCCGAATTCGCAATGATTGTGCATGTTTTCAAACGAATCAAAGCAGCCGGTCGATTCTGTAAAAATCTCACCGTGAAAACTTGGGTGAAGTAGTTTGTTTTTGCTAGGAATTGACACTATTGACAGCTCATTCCACGCTCACTTCACCTAAATTTTCACGGTGAGATGGTTACAGAACCGCACTGCAGGTGCCGCCGGCACGCGCCTTGGTTAGCGATGCGACACTCACTACTACACCAATATAATCTTTAATTATCTGTTTTAACTTAAGGTTTATTTCATGTTGAATCAAAAGTAACTATTGTAAAAGCCACTCTAGCGGCTTGCTTTGCTGTAATTCGACTTCGGCGCGCGCGGCGATTGGCGCCCCCTAGGACGCGGCGCCCGCGTGCACCGCACACCCTGCAGTACTATTATTTATTCTGTGACTATAGGTAAAGCCGCCCCTGCTAGTAAGTATAGAAACTCGCACTAAGCCCTCTGAAACTGAAATAAGCGCTGCCTGGTGACTATAATGGGAATCACAATTATTCCGTACAAATTGACGTAAGGTAACGCTAAAACTCGCACTAAGGCCTCAGTGCGAACCTTTGTGCGAGTTTTTATACTTACTCGATAGCGTTTACGTTAATGTTACGTCAATTATTTGTATGGAATAATTGTGATTCCCATTACAGTCACCAGACGGCGCTTATTTCAGTTCAAACGGACGCTTACGTTAACGTGATCAAGTATAAAAACTCGCACTAAGCTCTCTGTATTATCGTCTGCCGAGTAAGCCGACGTTTGCAAGGACGTAAAAATATCGCGGCGATTTTCAACGCTCTGCTAATCGCCGAGAGTTGAAAATCCAATAGTATGTTTTTTCGACGCGCTGGGATGAACTCTGTTATTGTTATTGTTAAGTTGGATTCTCGAAGCTTGGCTCAACACTGAGAGTTGAATATCCAGTGCGTGATAAAATTCCGCCGCGATATTTTTACGTCCGTGCGAACGTCGGCTAATATGTACGGCTCAAAACTACAAAATAAAATAAGTAGGTAAGTACGCGTTTGATTTGAAAATAATGTAAAATTGTGTTATTCTTTTTACTATAGCATCCATAGCAGTTTACAATAATAAAAAACCGGTCAAGAGCGAGTCGGACTCGCGCACCGAGGGTTCCGATTTCAGAAAAAGTGTGCTGTTTAGAGACATCGTATTATTTTTCCTGTAATCTTTACATAGACTTCTATCACATACTTACAATAATTTCAGATTTTTCTCTATGCAAACTTCAGAAATAAGGGGGGGGGGGGGGAGGAACGGTACTATTTTATATTTTTGATCAAAAGTCGAAAACCATGCGGCCTAAAAAAAAAATTATAAAATGTTTGAGAATGTGCAAACAGCGCTATTTCATATGATACCCCACATGCCCTAGTAGCCCTACTTTGAATTTTTAAGACCCCCTTTCAGTCCCTGTTGCAAAAAAAAAAAAGATATATTTTTATTTCTTTCTTATTTGCAAAATAGTTGGAAAACGTCATCTAAAACTGTTCCAAATTTCAAGTTGATAGCATTAGTAGTTCTTGAGATATCCATCTGTGACAGACTGACAGACAGAATAAGTCGCACCATAAGGGTTCCTTTTTACCATTTTGGTACGGAACCCTAAAAAGTCGGGAGGTGTGGTGGACACCCGGTTGGAAGGAAGTTCCTGTCGTTGTACTATAATATTATTAGGTATAATAATACAGAGCCATCTAGTATGTTTGTAGGAGCTAAAAACTTATACTAGCTGACTCTGTAATAAAAAACTAAATCATTTGACCCTTGAAACTGATTTTGAAAGCTCGATTTGAATAGGTACCTACTTACAGGCTGAAATGCACGGCACTGTCGAATAACTGATAAAATCGCCTCATCGTCCAATACTCTTCTGCAAATAGAGTTACTGCGACCTGTCGCAATATACAATTCGCACAGCGATCCATGTTGTCAACATCCGATCGATAGGCGTAATCAGTTGTCCAAAATAGAGTGCCA
Organism: Cosmia trapezina; assembly: GCA_905163495.3. Classification (NCBI taxonomy): domain Eukaryota; kingdom Metazoa; phylum Arthropoda; class Insecta; order Lepidoptera; family Noctuidae; genus Cosmia; species Cosmia trapezina. Next base: position 14,224,618 of record LR991030.1, read on the forward strand.
TGTAATTCAAAGTAGCAAGATCCGTCGAAATATAGTCCTTTAGAAAAGCTTTAGGAAAGCCGAGGTCGTGGGGTTATTTTAGTCTCTAATCGTCTCAAGATTTTTTTTTTGCCAGACGATTTCACCTGCAATTCGACAATGCATTTTAAAGCAACAATTTTAACGCACAGTGTTACTTATGGATTTCACGTAGGTAACTAGATATGGGTTTATAAAAATAAATCGTGAACAAGAATATATACATCTTTATTAATTTAACAATCATATAAAATACTCTAGAATATTTTAACAAATAGGTATTTTCGTTGTCTTTATTACAATATTTAGGCACTTATTCTTACCTAATTACATTTTTATTTTATTATTTACACAGGCAGATATTTCGGTAAGTAGGTAATTACCACCCCTATTAATCTAAGTAGATGAAAGCATTTATTTCAGCTAAGATTAAATCAACTTACTCTTTACCCGACATATTTTCTTGTTTACCACCATGATCTCTCTCACTTACTCAACCCCATTGAGTAATATCAATGCCCAACCCTAACTTGCCTATGCCAAAATGTGGAGCTTTCATTGGTTACCGGTAAACATGTAACTTCGAATCAAACATGAAAAGATTCTTCGGGCTATGTTGGTACCTTGGTTCTCTTAAGAGAACATGTAGCTAAATTTAAGTGGCAGTGGGCAAGGGTGCATACTCATAGCTCGCAGAACAGATGGCCGATGGGGCCGAAAGGTTCTGGAGTGGCGACCACGTACCGGAAGACGTAGCGTTGGAAGTGTGGCGGCATCTACATCGCCACATACGAACTACGCACACTCACATCACAATGACATGACGTCACGCAATCTTGCATCGCGCAATTAGAGTTTACCATGCTAATTGCTACGTACCACTAGCATATATACAACGTCCGGACATCTGGACGCAGGAATCCGCTGGATGCGGGAAGCACAAAACCGGTCGTAGTGGCGATGCTTGGGGAGGCCCATGTCCAGCAGATGACGCCTTTCTCGGCTGAAATGAAGAGATCCGCAGGAGAACCAAGGTAACCGGCCATAGCCAAGAACTGCCTAACTTAAGTGGCAGTGGGCAGGACACATTGCTCGCAGAACAGATGGCCGATGGGGCCGAAAAGTTCTGGCAACCGCGTACGGGAAGATGTAACGTTGGAAGGCGGGAGGCCTTCCAACCCCATAAGGTGAACCGCGTACCTTGTGAAAGCCGCAGGAATCCACTGGATGCGCGGATTCCTATGCCCAGCAGTGGACGTCTTTCGTCTGAAATGATGAATGATGATGACGTAGATAGGTTAACATATTTCCTAGCTTATAGGTGGTTAAAAATAATTATTTTATGGAAAATTCACAAAATTATTAAATTTGGGATTCCTTACAAAAATATATTGTTTTCAAAGAAATATCATAAGTTTTGCGAATCGTGAATATTTTGAATTTATTTATTAGACTAGACTTAAATTATATTCTACTTTGGTTTTAAACTGTCTAGAAATAGTGTTATTTCTGCATAATCTACTTAAAGCATACTATGATTGCTTAGTTTTTTTTAACTAAAATATAATTATGTGCAGTTTAACACCTGTTCTACAGATTTTGTTTGAATGTAGTAGATAAAATTAAATAATTTCAATTAATTTGCTGCATCAGCCATCTCAATTATCAATTTTTTTTTGACGTTTTTAATTTATCTTTTTTTTTATAAACTTCTAACTGTAGGTAATAACGAAGCAGAGCAGGTATGTATCTATTAGGCACTTATTAACAAGGTTGAAAGCACCACTACAAACTTACAGAATATTAAATATTAGTAATCTTGTAATTTGTACTTGTCAGACTTGGAATGGTGAACCAAATGCTTATAAAATTAATATTACACGATTAAAGTTCAGTGGTTAGTTCGTCTTGAGGCCGCCTCGACATTTCGAAGAATTCATCTTCTAGCCAGACGCTTTCCCTCCTAACAATCGGTCTTCTCTCCCAAGGGTCGGAGAGGACGATGGTCTCTCTTTCTCTCTCTACTTGCGAGTAGCTAGGCGGTCTGCCAGCGTCACTCCACTCGCACTCCATCTCTTTGTCTATGATATTGCTGTCATATGACGTGGGGGAATATGAAGGAGGTTTGAACGTCGAGAAGGATTGCTGGGTTGTCTCCGAGTCGGAGCCCTGGCTAGGTGGGGCGGGGAGGAAATTAACTAGCTGGCCTTCTTGTTGTGCACCCACAGTTGTGCGGCTGTAGCGCTTCAGAATTCTGTAACAAACATTTCGTGTTAACTTATAAGTAGGGTAAGACATTATAAAAAGGGCAACAAAAGATAATACCTACGTAAGGGTCAGACATCAAAAAAAGACACAAAAAATCTCGGTCACCTGTTTGCCCCTAAGTTTTAGTACCTACTTTATTTTTATAATTTCTATTAAAGAATTTGAATGAAAACATCAACAATGGATGGTTGCAAATAAAATACACAATTAATCTTCAATTTACACAATATGTTAGTTCAACTTTTTTTTTTTGGTGCATACAAAACTTTAATGTCCCAGCAGCCAGCACAGTCCATCGACAATGTTTTAATTAATTTATTTTTTATTACGCTGTTAATATTATTTCTTTTTGTCTTCATTGTTAGTATGGGAGTTAAATTAAAGTAGGTACTTTGCCTGAAAATCTCGCAAAATATTACAATTGCTTACAAAAACACAAATTTAAAAAAAGTCTCATATCGCTAGTCTAGTATAGTCTCTTCTAGTGTGTTAGTAATTAAATGTGTAAGGTAAGGTAAGGGTAGGTAAGGTAGGTGGGTATGTGTAAGGTAGCTTTCGTAATTTAGTGATAACCAACCACACTAGAACTTGTATCAGCCATTTTATTCTAGCAACAAAAGTAAGATTATTTGTTGTGATGTTTTTGTTCCTCCAAATCATTGAATACTTAGCACAGAACTTTCAAGGTAAGTGTTTATTTTTGATTATAATGAAGTATAGATACAAAATAAATAGCTTTTTATGTCGTATATTATGGCTTTCTTTCCAAAATTTCTTTGAATTTGGGGCTGCTGTAATAAAGTAAACACTAGAATACTCTCGTGTGTTCGCTGTGGTGTGTTATGTTGTGTTACATGGCGTGTTACGTAACACACTGGAAGAATAAACGTGTCAGTATATGTATTGTAGAGTACAGTAACAGATAATAGACATATTTTCCAGTGTGTTGCATACGAACTTGTGTGTTACACTTTATAGTGCGTTATGGTACAAATGTGAGACCCACCCAAACACGTTAAAACTAAAGATAATAATAATGTGGCATTGTTTGCAGTCAAGAATTATCTGATGACGGTGGAGAAGTATACCTACCTACGTAGAAGAGACCGGAAGATAGATACTTCATAAAATCTCCTTTTTATTTCAGTACCTTTAAGGCAGTGACTGTAATGATCTATATTAAGTTACAGAACGTATGCAAAGGACAAAAGATTATCACAACAAAAACCAACCTTTCAGCCCAACTAGCGAGTCGCGGCCACTCATCCGGCACAACGGGCACCTGCTGCTTGTTCAACAGTATCAGCAACTTGGCCAGATCACTCAGGATGCAACTGTAACAGAAGATAATATTAGAAACGGATCTGACGCAGAATGTCCCATTCGCAAAAAGTCCCACTGTCGCAGAATGTCCCATTCGCACAATGTCCCATTCGCACAAAGTCCCATTCGCACAAAGTCCCATTCGCACAATGTCCCATTCGCACAATGTCCCATTCGCACAATGTCCCATTCGGGAGTACCAGTCAAAAAACAAACAATGTGTTTATTACCTACTCGACCTGATGTTTTTAGGGTTCCGTTCCAAAATGGTAAAAAAGGAACCCTTATAGTGTGACTCAGTCTGTCTGTCTGTCTGTCTGTCCCTCTGTCTGTCTGTCTCTCTCTCTGTCTGTCACAGCTGGATATCTCAAGAACTACTAATGCTATCAACTTGAAATTTGGAACAGTTTTACATGACTTATAGGCCTTGCGCTGCGTTAGGCGTGCGCACGGCGCGGGCGCCCGCGCGGCGTGCTGTTTTCATGTAATCTCATAGATCAGCGCAGCGCAGCACACATGAAACAGTACGCCACGCGGGCGCCCGCGCCGTGCGCACGCCTAACGCAGCGCACGGCCTTATCCAACTATTTTGCAAATAAGAAAGAAATAAAAATATTTTTATTTTTATTGCAAGAGGGACTGAAAGGGGGTCTTAAAAATTTAAAGTAGCTACTAGGGCATGTGGGGTATCATATGAAAGAACTCTGTTTGCACATTCTCAAACATTTTTTTATTTTTTTAGGCCGCACAGTTTTCGACTTTTGATGAAAAATTTAAAAAAAAAAAACCTTTCTTATCTCCGAAGTTTGTAAAGAGAAAAATCTGAAATTATTCTGTGTGATAGAAGTTTATGTAAAGATTACAGGAAAAATAAAACGATGTCTCTAAATAGCACACTTTTTCAGAAATCGGAACGGAACCCTCGGTGCACGAGTCCGATACTTGACTTATGTATGCTCATGTGACGGCAAAACATGGAGAACTAACTTTTATGACAACATCTATGAAACCAATCTACCCATGTTTGCAAAGGAATAAATTATTATGATTAGCATATCAAGGAAATGCCATAAAGACATTTCATAATTTAGGAGTTTTAACAGACAAAATACTTAGGACAAAGTTACTTTATCATTTTGGTCGACCTTGAACTGTACCTACAAAATTCATTTTTATATCGATATTTTTTTACCGCACTAATAGTACGTGATAAATGGTGTAGAAATATTAGCAGTGTGACTAACAGTAAAAAAAATCCTGTTAGTCACACTGGTGTTACAACTTGGTGTGACTACGAGTCCGCACCCAATGGGACCACCTCGAGAGTATACCCTTTCAAACCAAAAAAGAATTTTGCAGATCCGTCTATACAACGTGTAACGTTAAATGCGCAAAACCTCTTAAGGGGTCATTGTACTCCTCATTACGAACAACTTTTACTATGGGACCAAACCTGAAATCGCGAAAAAAAAATCAGCTGTTCAGAACATCTATGTTCGCATAATTCGTCAAAATGTACTGAACAGCTGATTTTTTTTTCGCGATTTCGGGTTTGGTCCCATAATAAAAGTTGTTCATAATGATGAGTACAATGACCCCCCAAGAGGTTTTGCGCATTTAACGTATATGACGAAGTTATGCCCGAACATACATACATACAAAAAAAAAAAAAATAGAAATATCCGAATTGATAACCTCCGTCTTTTTTGAGAAGTCCGTTAAAAAACAAATTTCAATTGGTCGATGGAGCACCGACGCCTTCGACATACACACAGCGCCATTTAGTTTCTCTATAAGCAACAAGTTTTGATATACTAGGTAAATGATTGACGTATTTTACGCATAATATACAAGTTTATGCGAATAGGACCTTTTGAGAATGGGACCTTGTGAGAATGGGACCTTTTGAGAATGGGACATTTTGCGAATAGGACGTTTCGCGAATAGGACATTAGTTTTCACGGTGACATTTTGCGAATGGGACATTCTGCGTCAGATCCATTAGAAACCACTATCTCAAGTATCTAACGTAAATAAACACAGCGCGGCACTGTTTGGAATGTGTTTTTGTAGGTTAGGTTGGTCCGTAGCTCTGTCAACAAACTCGCTTGCTATGTTATTAGAGCAGTGTTGTAACCTCTTTATATCGGTCTGTTGATTCCTTTGCTGGGCTACAGTAGCATTGCAGTGACTGCATTCTAAGAAAGAAAATTAGTACTGTGATATAAAAACGAATGTTCACACGTAGACCTCCTTTGTTTGTTATGTTTATTGCTAGAAATAGATCCGGTATGGTCTGCTTTCTATTCTCAACTCTGGTACCATACGCATACCTGTTTTTGTGAAGTCACGAAGTTTGATTACGGGGGAAGCCAGACAATTTGAATATCGCGGGCTACCTGGAGCCCGCGATGTTCAAATTTTCATTTTTTTGCAATTTGCAAGTCAGTATTAGGTTGTATCACAGTATAAAAACATAGTTGTATGTTGATTAAAGTGTAATAATCTAAGTATTTACAAAATTATAATCATTACAATCCATAATAGAAGTCCCTATGTTAGTTAATTCTAAATGCCAAGATTTCATGAAATAGTCATTCATTAGGATTATAAATAAGAACATAGGGTTATTGATGAGTTTAATGTATATAATTCTACTTAATAGAGATTTGTTATTACGGTCGCGAATCATATAAAAATCAACATACAATCTACCTAATCTCAATAATCTAATATACCTGAAAACTGCAAAAAACGTAAGAAAATTTGAATTTTGCGGGCTACCTGGAGCTTTCGCCTCAATACTTAAATTGTAATAATTTCGAATATTACTGCATGCTTTTACATTGAGTAAAAATCAGTGCTTTAGTTCTGAGTCAGGCTTTACATTGTAGATCCTGGGCTTAGAGGGATCAAAGCCCAGGATCTATAATGTAAAGCCACTGGCCATGTCCCAAGACTCCAATAAGCCTTTCTGTAGCCGGCAACCTCGTAAAAGTCTTATATGAAAGTTATACACATACCTGTAAGCCATTGCAGCATCATTGTTGCCAAGCTGATAAAGCTCGCGCACTTGGTTCCGCGTGTGGTTCAAGATCGCCAGCAAGGTGTAAGCGTGGGGCTGTAATGATAGCAACAGTCTTATCAATGCTTACTAAACTTAAGTGCAGAGTTGGCCAGTATAACATGGCCGTTCATGAAAACGTTGCTTTTAAAGAAAAACAGAACATTTTAATCCATTGCTATAATTCAAGTGGGTATGCCAAGATATGTTGGCCATTAATGTAATCCTCAACTAGAGCAAATTATGAAATGTTAGAAGAAAAGTAGGCTCTTATGACATATCGTGCGATCATAATGTAGGCGTTGATAAATCTCCTGATTTCTTAACGTTTTAGCTAACTAGGTTCATTCACTTTTTATCGTTTATTGGATCGGTCTCTCACTCTCTGATTATGATTATGTAATTTATTTATTCGGAAGCCCCACATATTGCCCCACCTTTGAATGTTTCGTAACAGCAAACTTTATTTAACCAGCTAAGTATTGATTGGTTGATTAATTTATTTATTGAAGTTTCTGCAGATCTTTATATTATATCTAACTAGCTGCACCCCGCGGTTTCACGCGCGTAGACCGGGATAAAAAGTAGCATTATGTGTTAGTCCAGGGTATAAGCTATCTACATACCAAATTTCATACAAATCGGTTCAACCGTTTGAGGGTCGAAAAATCCAAGTGAAAGTGTAGAATTTCGTCGAAATTTTCTGAACCGTTGAGAATATCCCAACTTTTAAATTTTTAAATGATAGCTGGCCTGGCAACCTCCGCTTTACCCCATTTGTCTTTGAACCACTATATTTGAGACACCCTGTACTTATATCAAGACGATAAAGCAGCATATTGTTTTTCTTTAAATGTTGAGCTGTTGTCATGTACCTACCTATGTAGTAGAACTAAACAAGAGTGAAAAACAATTGAGCATCATAAGAAACAACTGTCGAGGTTTTACTACAACGTTAGTAACGCAATTAAATCTGAGTTATATTTGTGTAAACTACTTTATAATTGGCGTTGATGAGTTTAACATAACGACTGTGATTTATATTCAAATGCGAAGCTGTGTTTCAAAGTTGTTCTCACTTTTATAAGCTCGTTTTGGTACTTAGTTTTTGAATGAGATCGATGTTATTTTAGATATCACATTATACTTACCTATGACACCAGGCTCTTTGTGCATCATTCAGTCATTTTAGGTCGTAGCGTCGTAACTCGTACCTAACTTAATAATTTTGCTGAGCTATTCTTCTATTTATTTATTGGGTGTTTTTGTGTTTAAAAAATAAAGATGCGTAACAGACCACTTTTTAAGTTTTATTGCTGTTATGTCCACGCATTGCAGGCGCATGGATCGTGAATTGAAACATGAGTAACTTACTCGCAAGCAGTCCAATTGTTTGTGGAACTCCCGCAGTCGCGTGTCGTCGTCGTGGTGAGTGCGCTGTGGCAGTGGCTGCGGCTGCGCGCGCGCTTTGTTGCGACACCGTGCGTAGGCTGCTACCGCTGCCACCAGCGCGATGCATGCTGCCACCCCGCAAGCACCGCCCACTATCACCTGATACACAAAGAGGTATACATACATAAATAGGCATACATTTTAGTAGTTGGTCTAAAAGAACTGCTTCTTACCATGAAATCCTACATAATCTCTACTGAACATAGGTTTCGTTCTTGGAAGGGTATATTCATTTTAAAAGGTTTATGAGAAGCTGGTATTAGAGCAAGTGTTCTAACTCCTCACAGGACTTCCACTTGAGCCCCTTTATGATCCTTTCAACAATTTTATTGAAAGTGTTGGTAGCTTAGAGTTTAAATTACTAGGTACTGTAATTATATACTCTAAGGTTTGTAGGTTATATCCTGCATAAGTGCATACATGAAAATGTTTATAATATTAACCTCATCAATAAAACAGTTGTACCGGGCACCTGATAAAATTTACTGCTTCATTAACTCTCGATTCAACCAAAAATCGTGAGCACGACATCGACATAAAACTGGTAAGTCGACGTCGATTGTCTACTTGATCGCTCACACTAACAATTTGCCAATAGTCAGGACCTTTTCAGATTGGAAGTAATGGTGGCGAGGTCATCATTATGGGTGTATGTAACCACAACCGAACAAAATTATCGAACAGACGGCTAAGGATTTAAACGACGAAGTGACAGCAGTGTAGTAAAATAATTCATACCTACCATACAAAATTAGAGTTTATTTTGTTAGATCATCATATTAGATGCTGTCACCAATATAGTTGGGAAAAGGCTTCGCAGATGATGATTTTCCAAGATAGTTATGTTCCCTACAGCCTACCTACATAGATGCTACTGTTAAAAAACAAATAATTAAAATATCTTTTATACCTCAGATAATCTCGTTGCCTGGCAGAAATATCGTTCAGATCAGAATAAAGTGGTAGCTGTTGTAGGATTGTAGGAAGCAGTGATTACAACCGCTTTGCCAATTAAGGGATATCCGATTGTAATTGAAAATGTGATATTAAATTCGTTAGTGTGTCTTTCCGCGAAACAACGCGCAACTATGTGAATGTGGAATGAATTGGAAACTTCCTTATGATATGTTATGATAAGTCGGTGTTTCTCAGTCCTGTTGCATGTGGCACTTTCAGTATAAAACAGATCGATTTTTAGCTGAACGACTCCCTTTGATTTTTAGTATGAAGTCGGTAAAACATGTGATTCTCGTTCAGCAACTTATTGCTAAAAGCCGCTAAAACGCGATTCAAAGTTGGTGGTCGATGCTACTACTCGTATGTAATAGCGAATGCGCCAAGCCCTATTATTTACTTGTGGTTATTTTCAATTGACGCCACTGAGAAGTAACGCAATAGCACCTGCTACAATAGAGTCGTTTATTTATTTAGTAGGTAGGTATAATATTGTGCGCGTATACGTATGTTCCTAGGTATGTATGTGTATCTGTGTTTAAAGGGCAAAGAAACGAGGGTTGGTATATAGTTCATTATACCATAGCTGAAATTAAAATAACTTTCAAACTTTTATAATCTAATTTTCAAAATAAGTATGCATTTATACATTATGCTTTGATATAGATAAAAGATAAATCAACATATTAAATGATACTTTTCGGTCCATAATACATAATAACAAATCACGATGAGTAAATAAAACTGAGATTAAAAGTTCATGGAACAAATATCATTTAAATAAATAGCATTAAACTATTTCAGTCTGTTGAAGAGCCGCCATAAAAGTTCTGAGTGCAGAATCATCATTTGGATTTACTATTAAAATGATTTAGATTGCATGTAGCTAGCTATCTACCACGGACCACATCTGTACTGCGCATCAAAGGCGTTGCATCATAGCGTTTCAATCTGTAAGACGTTGAACTTTGATGGTCTGGCATTTGATAAATTGGGCTAATATAATTACAATATATTGATGTATAGCCTATTTAAATACTAATCTAGTAGACTTTGGCTTAGGTATGTTTAGAAGTTAAGAAGCATGTGTTTCTAAAGCGACATATCTATGTATTGGAATGCCACAATATCCTGGGGCCTAGATTATTTCCTCTTTCATACCGCAGCCAGTAGTTAGGACTGCCGAGAAGTTAAAATATCTGAATTATTTCTAGGGTACGCCCAGGTTTAAGGACTATACACTGGACTATCTTGAGAGAAGTTCTCGCGCATGCGTTCAAGAAGTTGTATATTAGTCGAGAAAGTTTGACAAACCTCGTTATAAGTCTGCGCCGGATAGCACACCCGGCCCATGAGGTGGTCATCATGGGCCCAGGACTCGCGGCTGCCGGCAGGGCAGTCGTGTGCGCATGTACCTCCCGGCCAGACCAGCAGACGAGCGCACTTGACACACCCGTCTGCGGCGCAGCGCACGCATTCCGTACCACAGCCTGGAAACAATACTGGATGGTAAAATTTTAACAAGTCTCCTTGCACCACAAATCACTACCTAAATGCATTTAGAGCTAAACGAGTTTAAAACATTGTCCTATTTCTGTCAATCGTTGGAAATGACAGAGACAGCGATGTTTTAAATATGTTTAGCGTAAACGCATTTAGTGAGTTGTGGTGCAAGCGGGCCTTAGACAAGTTTAGAGGGCGTTGCAGCCTGCAAAGTACTCTATCGATGACTAGTGAGTAGCGTGGTCGGAACACCGACCACAAGCAAGCAGCCCTCTAACAAGAGGGCTGCTTTTTGACTTTGGAAACAACGAAGGCGAAGGATTTTTGTGTAATCAAAGCAGTGGAGCACAAAACGCTACAACTGCACGGCGCACCACTTACGTTGTGTGATAGAGTTTTTGCTCGTCGATGTGTAAATACCATTTTGTTGGACAAAAAGTGCACCAAAGTTTTCGTTGAGGTTACCTTTAGCTTGCTATAGGACAAATAAAGTGGGTGAAGTGATATTTAATAGATAGTCCGAATTCATGAAGAAATAGTACATTTTGATACAAGTGGAGAACGTCTGTTATTGCATTCGAGGCGGAATTAACACCCGAGCCGTAGGCGAGGTTGTTTTTGAGCCGAGAACTGCAATAACAAATGTCCACGAGTATCAAACGACGTTTTTCAATACACTTTTGAAGAAATAAAATAAAATTACGGAAAATATTTTTGTCATGAATTATTAGGAAACTATGATTTAAATTTTCTTTTTTTTTTCGCGCTTTGCTTTCGCCAGGTTGAATTAGAAGCAAAGGTATAAAGCCCATAAACAGCCTAATATGAAAAATAGAAAATTCAAATATTTTCGCGTTTAGAACACAAATACCTAAATGTTAATTTGTTCATAAACGTTTTTTTTATTGTACTAATCATAGCTTTTGATGATATTCTATTTATAAACATTATTTAAATATTCAAAAAATATTAACGCCGTAAAGACGCACACCTCTTTGCCGAGATTAAAAAAAAATTCACCTCCGAATAGAGAGTTGTGAATAGAGGCATTGAACCAATTTGGACTAAGTATAGGTATAAGTTATCTGTGGCAATTTTTATTACCGCACACGTGCGGGAAAATGAAAAATCGCACGCGTGTGAAATACATTGCATTGTGAACCTAATCGTAGTGCGATATGAACCAGTTTTTGAGGAAGTGTATTGAAAAGTAAAAAAAAATTAAATTATCTTTGCTTATATACTCAGGCTCAGGAATAATCTTATACATTTCTTATTCTCAACAATAGAATGTGGATTGAATATAAAATGAAAGAAATCATTGCCTGAGTCAAGGTATTACTCAGGTACTGTTAATTTTAGGAGTCAAATGAGCACGATGGGTTTTCCAACATTCCAAAGTTTACATAATATGGAAAGATTGGATTTATGTTTTACATCGATGTAAGAGTAGGTATCTTTAATTCTTCAACTAAAGAGTTTACTTTTTTTATATTTCAAAGAAATTGGGGCAATTGGGTCAAAAAGTAAGTAAAGCAGAAAAACTTAGTTTCAAGAGGTAAAGTTTATTGGAAAGCTTGACTACAAGATGACGAAGTTTTTCATGGTAGCTGTAAGTTAAGACCGTAATTCCAATAGCTTATAAAAGGTTTACAAGAAACAAACTACGTCCTGCCTGAGGCAAGGCGAAGGTACATACAGACCTACACTATAAACAAATGAACACTAGTGAAGTTAATTACTATTTTTTTTAACATCAATAAAACACTGGTCGTGAGCTTGACTAGCCTTACTATAGGCAGTATGGTACACATAGCTAGTAGCTATGTATACTATATTGCGTATGATAAAGCTCGGAACGCTCGCTATGGAGACGCTCTCAAACATAGCAGCTCTACGTTTCAGAGCGTCTAGAAATTAAATGTGAGGAACGTTAACCTGATTTAATCTTTGATATTTCGCTACGGCGCGGTATTGAAATCTTATTCATTACCCATAGATTTAAAGCAACACGACCTTCTTTGTTTTCTTACTTAGGTAGGTACTGCGCTTTGTGCATCGAGTTCTTACAAGACCTTCATTTTTCTGTACACGAACGAGGTCTTTAAATACGTTATTCGATCGAAGGTATGATTGGAATATTTCAAATTTCTATGCTAATAAATGGTACCTACCATGTTTGGGCGTAATGTATTCATGGCGATGCACGACGCTTATTCCAGTGCTCGGTTCAAACACAGACTGGTGAATGTAAAATTTCACCTCTCCTACACGGCATCGCCATAATTTATGTCGGTAGGGGTCAAACTGCAGCGGTGACCGAAAAACGCCAAAATCAACCAGCATATATGCGGAACTTATGTAAGAAAACATTATTTTTTGGTTACGTTGAAAAAGTAGGACTTATATGAGCATTAATTTGCATATTAAAATGAGTTTACGAGCGGTTTACTTAATATAGTAGAACATTAAAAAGTTTACCGCTTGCTTTGAAACAAATGAAACAAAGCTCGTCAGCGTCTAAATGTCAAGCTTTAAAGCTCGCTCTTGCAGCATAAAGTTTAGAGCCTTACTGCTTACTGGTACATTATACGAAAGTAACTTACGGTACGGGTTCACTTAATTCCCCGTTTCTGAAGCAATGACTTTGGAAATCGATTTATATTCAACTTCAGTGATTTGGATCGTATTTCGATACTTTCCAAAGGGAAAGCGCGCGCAATATGCGATTAGTGCGCTGTTCAATTAACGGGACCGACCGGACGAGTGGACACATTACTGTGTTTTGTTTACTTTACGTTCAGCATTACGTACATGATACGGCTCCTGTGCACTGCGCTGCATGATAGGCAATTCTGGCGATCGATACTTTAGTGTTCGCTACCAATTATCGTTTGTACCAGCACTTAGGAAGTTTGGTCTACTATTTGTCAATTGACGGTAAGTCGGGATTCTAGACCGCCAATTGACAAATAGTAGGTACAATGCTGATAGGTTTCTTTGAAATGGCTTTGTTTATGTTGCTTATAAAAAGGTTACTGTATTATTTTTATTGTTATTTTTTACTTTGAAGTTTTGAACTTTGAAGCAAGTACCTACTTCGCTATAGTGACTGGGAGTTTGTGGGTAGGCAAAGCAGAACTGGCAAAGTTGTTGTGAAAGCTGAATTGAAAATATTAAAAAAACCCCATTCAAGAAAATACCGAGTGGCCTAGATAGCTTAGGTGATTGTAAAAAAAACATATAATATGTGTATTCAAATGGGATGCGGAAAGGCCGGACATTGACATAGTTTCACAAATTAATAGTTATTTAATTTGAAACAGTATTGGCAGGGCCATTTATTAACGATCCATCAAATTACCGGTTATTGGTTATTTATTTTGGAGTATGATTGATCATTGTATTCATCTAACTGTTCAATTTCATTGGCTTTACAAAGTACCTAAATGTCAAGTGTTTTTTTACATAGCCGGTCTATTTTGGAAAAATACCACCTTGAAAACTTAGGTGAAGTGAGCTGTCATTCCACCTGCCGATCGATTATGTAAAAATCTCACAGTAAAAATTTTGGTGAAGTGAGCTGTCATTCCACCTGCCGATCGATTAGGTAAAAATCTCACAGTGAAAACTTAGGTGAAGTGAGCTGTCATCAGGTGAAACAGATTACTTCAAGCTCAATAGGACTTCACCTATGTTTTCATGGTGAGATTTATAGACTAAACCGGCTGATTCTAGGGATTGATAACTATTGACAGTTCACTTCAAGCTCATTTCACCTTAGATGACACTTCACCTTTAACGGTGAGATTTTTACAGAAAATATACGATACGATATGTATTATCGTACCTAATCATCATGCTGTCACATGATTATCACGACTCGATTTCTATAGGGTCATAATAAGATAGGTTGGTAGGTTGGTACATAATCACATCGCTTTTCTTCACAGAAATGTTTTCACGATGACGGGAGCTTTTGTGCAGCCTGTTCAAGTACAATTGGCGTGAAAGATATGAGAACATTGACACCAGGTGCGACAGTTACAGCGTAAATGCGGTAGAAAATAGAAATCATGTTTTCTTGTGTTTTAGTTCTCATCGACTGTTTGCATCACAATGTTTGGAAAGTTAAGATCTATTAATGTCTTCCAGTTTCTATATATAAATTGAACTGATGTCATTTTTGCTTCGATTGGGTGTAATTGACTTGTTCGTGTGAGAAATGTTGGAAGAGTGACATTTCTTAAAAGCTAACAAAGTCAATGACTTCGTATAGGTAGGTAATTAAATCATGGTAATGTTTTGTCGCAATTATACCACCGCAGATTTTACCGTGTTATAATGTTCCCACTGCTGGGACACAGGCCTCCTCTCTGTGGGCTGTAATCTACCACGTGGGCCTAGTGCCTTGGTAGATGTCAAATGTCTTCGAATTTTTGGTTCTAGGACATTTATTCACCATGTTTATTACCACCACCACGGTTTATTCACCATGTTTTCCTTCAAAATTTTGAGAGCAGTGGCGATGAAATAATTTACAAGTAAACCTACGACCTACAACTCGTAAGTCGGAGACGTTATAATACCACTGGGCCACCACTGCACTGTGTTGCTTATAATTTCTATAACTTGAAGGCAGGCATGATTAAATTCCAGTAAAAAAATAGGTAATAAAATTGAAAATACCTATAGCTATTAGAGAATCATTTGAGTTTCAAGTTTCCTACTTGAAACTCAAATGATTCTTTAATTAGCTTGCGTTGCGTGTTTTATGATCATGTCACGATTATTTGAGTAAAAGGCGTCAACTATTCGCATTTAATACGATAATTAAAACTGTAAGTAGGTTCAGGAGAAAGCGATGTATTCCTAATTCAACAATTACTGGAGAAACCAGATTTAATTACCTGTATCTGATTAACCATTGACGCACTTAGGATCATTTTTCAATCAAATCAATTCCATTAACTGTTTGTGCTACTAATACATATTTGACAGAAATTAAGATATAATATAGAAATACCAATAATCAGGTAGGTGGGTCGTGGGTGGAGGACCTCCAGATGATTGCGGGAAAGGCCTGGATGAGACTAGCACAGACCAGGGAAGCATGTCCCGAAAGGGAGGAGGCCTATACTCAGTGTTGCCAGATGCATTGAACCTTTTATCTGTAGTGGAAACTGCTAAAATCTGTACCTATGCCTTTTTATCATGAAATCTCTTTAAAATCTGTGAAAATCAAAGGATTAAATTAGGTAGGATTAAATAAA
Organism: Cosmia trapezina; assembly: GCA_905163495.3. Classification (NCBI taxonomy): domain Eukaryota; kingdom Metazoa; phylum Arthropoda; class Insecta; order Lepidoptera; family Noctuidae; genus Cosmia; species Cosmia trapezina. Next base: position 14,240,473 of record LR991030.1, read on the forward strand.
AATTGAAACAAATTAATAAAATTGTCATACCACCTACTTATATTGAAAAGATAATTAAAACAAAAAACTTTATTTGTATAGTTAGTCATTTACCACTTTAGTACCTAGTGTAAATTGTGTTAACTTGTATATTGTTTATAAATAAAATTAGTTTCTGTTTGTAATGTCAAAGAATACTGTTTATTAGGCACACCATAAAAATTACAGTTAGAAATGAACAAATCTATGGAACAAACAAATAATTACTTTATACCTAATTTCCATGAGTCAGTCATACATATTTTTGAGTACTTTATCATCGATCTCTAGGATAGAGCATGTTTTTTCACCAATCAGTCAACTGATTGGTGTTCGTATTCTATTGCGTTGTTTTGTCTATAAAATAGATGAAGAGAACTAGTAATGTGGCCGTATAAAAAAAATGAACGACGTTTTTTTAACAAATAAACTAACATGTAAATACAGCAGACAACATTTAATATTATTATAATTACGAACGGCATTTGAGTGTGTTATTTATTTTGTTATGTTACGTTTTAAGCAGATTACGGCAATTTAGTCAATAATATATGAAAATTCTGTATAAATATCTGTATCCAATGCTAATAATCTGTATCGCACATTGAAAATCTGTATAAATACGGAGAAATCTGTATATATGGCAACACTGCCTGGATCGAACAAGGCTACCAAGATGATGATTAAGTTAGAACAAATATATATATGTTAACTATGACTGATTGGTAAATAAATGGACGTCCTCTCTTAACTTTGTTTGCTATAAATAAATCTAGACATAGTAAATCGTTAGTTAGTATTTTAGGTTCATTAATTCTGAAGAGATTAATGATAACGAGGGTTAGTCCTTACTTCATATTTCATTTCGTTGTCAGGTATACAGGTCTTTAGGATGGATGTCTAGAAAATTTGAAATTGGATACTGATGGAGGCCTATAATTATTCTACGAAAAGGTAAGATCTGTAGGCTGCTATCTTATAAATAGATATTATATTCACTAGATAATATAGGTAGCGCTACTTACGTGTAAACTGATTTGATGATTAAATTGTTTTTTAGTTTTTTTACTATTCACATACATACTACATAATTCATACTATTGACAGGGTGAAATTAAATTACCTAGCAAAACTCCACAGACGTGATTCTCACGTATTTTCCATTATCATCATCATTTCAGCGCTCCTTCCTGAACTCTTGGCCATGGGTCAACTTTAATTCAGAGGTTAACGAAAATTATAGTAATAGTAGAACATGCCTGTAGCAGTCATGGCAATTTATTAAAATATCTTGATGTTTTGCACACACTGTTGGATACAGTAGGCTCAGCCCCTTTTACATGGCGCTTGAATATAACTGGTGAAATGTGGGTGTACTATAGGTACATCTCTGCTTAACCCTTATAGAAATACAGGCGTTATGTTATGTTTCGTATATTTAGGACCAACCGACCTTATGAAAGCTTTGACCCTTGACAACTGGTGACTATTTTAACTAAAATATCCTCCTCGCCTTCTTGTATCCAATAGCTCTTAAAAGGTAGAATCCGGGACTCACTCACGTGTGTCGTTGATGGCGAGGGGCGCGTCGGCGGGCCGCAGCTGCGCACACGCAGACGCCGTCAGCAGCACCACCAGCGCCACCAGCGCCGCGCACGTCATGGCACACCGCTACTCATCGTGACTGCACAAGGAAACAAATTGATCAATGACAGAGAACCTAGGTCAAGAAAAAAGCACCGTGGGTCAACTATTCTTCGAGTGAACACATACATGCATAGCCTGTTAAAATTATAACCCTCTTTAAGCTTTGCCATAGTCAGGTAAAAATTATGTGTGATAGTTCCTCCCGCCCACCACTTAGATTATTTGAAACCAATTCATTAATAAAAATTAAATTTAAAATTTAAAAAACCCCCAACGCAAAAAAGAAAAGGGAACATTTAAAAGTCAAAAATAATACCTATCGTTGAGCCATCAAATTCGATTGAGTAATACCTACATATATTTTAATTACAGAAATTGATGGATGGCACGATAAGGTTTGCTTATTGAAATGGTGCTATAATGTCGCGGCGGGGTACCGCATATGTAGATAGTCAATCAAGTGAAGGGTCTGACTTACTTATGCGGTACCCCGCCGTGACATTATAGCACCATTTCAATGAGCAAACCTTATCGTGCCATCCATCAATTTCTGTAATTAAAATATATGTAGGTATTACTCAATCGAATTTGATGGCTCAACGATAGGTATTATTTTTGACTTTTAAATGTTCCCTTTTCTTTTTTGCGTTGGGGGTTTTTTAAATTTTAAATTTAATTTTTATTTTAACATTTTTAAACTTTTTAAACAATTTAACAATATAGAAATGCATTTTTATTACTGCAGAATGTTAAGTTTCTCTGCACATAACATTAACTTGTAATGATGCCACCATCTTACTGCAAATAGAATTAAATACTGATAAAAAACGAATACAAACACTACTACTTATCTCTTATTTTTTTTCAAGAGTGTACTAGTGTGCTGGATATCCTGACTGAAACATCAGCTCATCGTGTAGCCACCATTGCATTGTATGTAGAATCAAATACTGATCAAAACTAATTCAAACACGACATATCTGCTATATTATTTTATCAAGAGTATTCTAGTGTGCTGGACATCCTGGCTGCAGCATCAGCTCATCCTGTTGCCACCATTGCATTGTATGTAGAATCAAATACTGATGTAAATGAATCCAAACACGACATATCTGCTATTACTTTTTCAAGAGTGTTCTAGTGTGCTGGACATACTGGCTGCAGCATCAGCTCATCCTGTTGCCACCATTGCAATGCATGTAGAATAAAATACTGATGTAAGTGAATCCAAACACGACATATCTGCTATTACTTTTTCAAGAGTGTTCTAGTGTGCTGGACATACTGGCTGCAGCATCAGCTCATCCTGTTGCCACCATTGCAATGTATGTAGAATCAAATACTGATGTAAATGAATCCAAACACGACATATCTGCTATTACTTTTTCAAGAGTGTTCTAGTGTGCTGGACATACTGGCTGCAGCATCAGCTCATCCTGTTGCCACCATTGCATTGTATATAGAATCAAATACTGATGTAAATGAATCCAAACACGACATTTCTGCTATTATTTTTTCAAGAGTGTATCCAGCACACTAGTGCTGGATATCCTGGCTGCAGAATCAGACCAAGAATTCCATAATCTTGCATAGATAGATAGTATACATGGATGTTTCAAATTTTAGGTCACACTGAGGTTTGAAAGTAGAGTAAATACCCATTACGCGTCTAAGATCCCTACCGCAGCTAACAAAAGAGCGGATAACTTTGAAACGGCTGAACCGATTTTGATAAAACATGTCTAAGAACCATCGCTGGAAAACCTGCTTTCAAATAAAAAAAACCGCATCCAAATCAGTCCACCCGTTTAAGCCCTACGGTGCCACAGACAGACACACACACATACACACACACACACACACACACACACATAGCGGTCAAACTTATAACACCCCTCTTTTTGCGTCGGGGGTTAAAAAAGAACCCGAAGGCCAAGGGTTGTCCCCCAGGTAGACCTGAAGAAGCCGTGGAAATTAGTGGCATGTAGGCAGTGCAGGACTGGTTATTATGCTGATGCCTGGGGGAGGGAGGCCTATGTCCAACTGAGGACGGCTTCTTGAAGAAGAGAGCAAATCTTGATAGTTCATTCCGATATTTTTGTTCGTTGTTCATACACCAAAACCTATAAAGTGAGTTTAATATACCAGCTAGAACCTTTCACATCGCTAAAAGCTTTGATAGAAATAACGAAAGCAGTGTAACAGTTCTTGATACTTGTAACTACTAGATAGATAGGTACTGAGGATTCGATCGCAGTAATGTGTGAAATTCATAGCTAATTATGTGTCATAACTTCATAAGTAGTAAGGCGTTGCTACATCGACGCCTACGTGCGTCTTATTAGCATTTTCTCAAGTCAGCGCTCACAACTTTCACGGAATGACTAGCGGCTCTGTGTTGTGGGCTGCCATAGTTACTTAGTTACTAGTAGTTAGTAGGCTGCATCAGGTACTTCCCCTACCTAAGTGCTCAAAAGGTCATGGGAAATCTGACATGTCACAATTACGTGAGACAGCGTAAAATCGTCAGTACCTGTAGACAGTGATTACGGAGAAAGAGAAAACTCTTCGAAACGAGGAAATCATTTTTAATAAATTAGACGATCAAATAAAAAACCAAGACATAGCTGCACTGCGAACAATACAGTGAAGCATGCGCAAAACTGAACTTTGCTCTGTGCATACACGCTCACACGCACACATCTACACAAAACAACAACTAAACTACACCTCAAAAGCGCATACATGTTTACGAAACCGGCCTCATGTCACGTCTGCTCACAGCGCTATGTCTTGGTTTTTTATTTAGTCTGAGGATATCGCCTGCTAAATGTGATGATATTTTCCTTAGGTACCTCTTACTCTATTTTTCGCAAAACAAAATATGGACGCCGATAAGATAAAATGTATATTATAGAAGGGGTTATCGGTAAAACACTAGCAACTTCTTAAAGGGTCATTGTACTCATCATTATGAACAACTTTTACTATGGGACCAAACCTGAAATCGCGAAAAAAAAATCAGCTGCTCCCTACATTTTGAGTTTGATGTAGATAAAAGTACTGAAAAGCTGATTTTTTTTTCGCGATTTCTGGTTTGGTCCAATTGAAAAAGTTGTTCATAATGTTGAATACAATGACCCCAAAAGAGGTTGCTGGTGTTTTACCAATAACCCAATAAAATGGTCTTCCAGAAAAGAAATGAGGTTGTTTGGAGGTACCTAATAGTTATTAATAAGCATACATTTCAAGGTAATGATAAACTACCAAGAAACTTTAAGACCAGCATATAAACTTCATTATAACTGTTTTTATGACATCACTTTTGTGAGAAACAAGTAATGTCACTGAATTTGAATGTTCTGCCTTTATGTGTAATACAAAACCACAGATTTAGTTTCTTTGTTGTGACATCACTCGTAAAGTTAAATACAAACATAAAATAATACAGTTAAGTCGTAATCGTAACTTGAAAATCTTTAATGGCAATAAAATAAAGTTCTTAATTCGTGGTTTACGTTTAATTAGAGTAACTCACTGAATACATTCCAACTTTCACTACATAACATATTATGATCGGTGGTGGATTTGCCCTAAGGCCCAGCAGACCCGGGCCTAGGGCGGCCAGATATTAGGAGCGGCAATCTGACAAAAAATTCACTAATGATGACATGAAATAACTGAACGTACCAAAATATTCTAAAGGCTCGCACACATTATAGCGGGCCGCACTGCACCGCATCGTATAACAATAATCTTCCTAAATCACTTTCGTACATCTAAATATACAGGGTTACTGGTTATTGACCAATATCCTCTTAAGGGGTCACTGTACTCACCATTATGAACAACTTTTACTATGGGACCAAACCTGAAATCGCGCAAAAAAAAATCAGTAACTAAAGCAGTTAATAAAGTTAACAACATTTCTGAACCGATTTCGATAAAAGTTGGCAATAAAGTAAATTCATTATGTAGTCTATATGATGGGTGCTGAGCAAGGCGCGGCTGGTACTTACTACATGGCCTGGTGCCTAGGGCCAAGACTGCAAATTCGCCACTGATTATGATACTACAACATCATGCCTGTAATGCCCGAAGGGTTCTAAGGCAGATGTACATAATATCTATAGACCCTATATAGGGTCTACTAGACCCTATACATATAGGCGCGAGCCTATTGCCATCAGGCGGGCACAAATCCAAACTCCTTTCTGCTACTAAGAAATTCCAAATAGAAAAAGCCAATACTTTGCCTAACCTGGAAATCAAACCGGGGGACCTCATGCTGCTGCTCATGATGCTCCGCAGTTGCAGCAGCAGCGCTTGCGAGCACTACATCAACGAGGAAGTCAGTACTTTAAAATCTTAATGGCAATAAAATGAATGTTCTTAACGTGGCTTACGTTCAATTCAAGTAACTCACCAAATAGATTCCGTACACGCAAAACCATTAACTTTCACTATGACGTATTATATGTAATGCTCGCAATGACTACATCTATAGCAATTCCATGAGAGTGATTATTACGGCTAACCGGTTTTAGATAGCTCTCATATTCTTACGACACGTTCTTAAATTGCTGACGCTTCTTTTGTTTGTCAGTAATCTCTTTTTTATGTGTCTCAAATGGCATTGGCTCATTGGCTGTTTCTGTTATCATCCTTGATGACAAAGGCTACATAAACCAATCAAATAAATACATAAGTATTATGGATAATGAAACCAGTAACAATGTCAGTTATTAATTCCGATCAATACTTCATTGTCCTGTTTATAAACATGAAAACGTATAGTCTTGTTTGTAGGTACCTACGCTAAGTTTTGACGCTAAATGACACACTGTAAACACGGCTACACTAACTGAAAATTGAAAACACTATTCTTCATCGAATCGAACACGCCAAGTGGTGATATATGGAAATATTGCCGATATCGCTTTCTCATGATATTATACTTAGGTACGGGTTTGTATTTTGTGTTAGGTGCATAGGTACTTCATAACTCATAAAGTCATAAGTCATAGGTTATTTTATTGGTAATATGTCGGGGATGTAAAAGATGTCATTTGCAACCAAATGACTCTTATGCAAATGTCAACCTTTTTAGGGTTCCGTAACAAAATGGTAAAAAAGGAACCCTTATGGTGTCACTCAGTCTGTCTGTCTGTCTGTCTGTCACGGCTGGATATCTCAAGAACTACTAATGCTATCAACTTGAAATTTGGAACAGTTTTAGGTATATGACGTTTATCCAACTATTTTGCAAATCAATCAATCTGCCTAGCCTTTTCCCAACTATGTTGGGGTCGGCTTCCAGTCTAACCGGATGCAGCTGAATACCCGTATTTTCCATGGAGCGACTGCCTATCTGACCTCCACAACCCAGTTACTGGGTAATACGATACCCCTTGGTAAGACTGGTTGTCAGACTTTCGGGCTTCTGACGACCCGTAACGACTGTCAAAGATCTAACAGCCGGGACCCACGGCTTAACGTACTTTCCGAGGCACGGAGGAAACTCGGTATGTAAAGATGGTCACCCATCCACTGACCAACCCCGGCAAGCGTAGCTTAACCTGACGGATCGACCCGTGCGGCTGTTATTACTTAGCCACGAGCTCCTCCAACTATTTTGCAAATAAGAAAGAAATAAAAATATTTTTTTTGTAACAGGTGCTGAAAGGGGGTTTTAAAAATTCAAAGTGGGGCTACTAGGGCATGTGGGGTACCATATGAAAGAGTGCTGTTTGCATATTCTTAAACATTTTTTAAATTTTTTTTTAGGCCGCATAGTTTTCGACTTTTGATGAAAAATGTAAAAAAAATACCGTTCCCCCTTATCTCCGAAGTTTGCAAAGGGAAAAATCTGAAATTATTCTAGGTGATAGAAGTTTATGTAAAGATTACAGGAAAAATAAAACGATGTCTCTAAATAGCACACTTTTTCAGAAATCGGAAGGGAACCCTTGGTGCGCGAGTCCGACTCGCTCTTGACCGGTTTTTTTTTTGTAGAAATCGTCCATTACATCCAAAAAATCTGCTCAAAATGACGAAAATTTCAACGATTTGTAGCTCTGATTTAAAAACTATTAAAGATTATTGTCATTTTATGGTTGATTATGATTAGCAAGCAAATAATAACAATACAAAATATTACAAGCAATGTTTTTTTTTTAAATAAAATTTCAAAGTTATATACCGCAGATATCTTCAAAAAAATATAAAATATGGCTTGGCCAACTCAGATGAGGTACGGTCAGTAGGTACTGCAAATGTCAACCATTCTGACATTTGCAGTACCTACTGACCGTACCTCATCTGAGTTGGCCTTATAAACCACGAGGAGTGAGCAGACCGCGCATTGGACACTCTGCTGCTGAAAACTCGTCGGAATGAAGACGAAGAGTTGAGAAAGTAGTTTAACACCACCAAAAGATTCACCATTCAAGATTCGGTGAAGCTAGAGACCTGAACAACACGAATCACCCTGTTACATGCACCAATGCAGTACAAGGCTAAATCCAAGAAAGTCGGCTGACCTATTTACACATGACAACCTAAAACAGGATATGACTTACTTCGACAAGGAAATCAATTTTGGGTGGAGAAGGCTGTTTGTCTGAAGAATGAGATTATATCAAGAAGGCTGCTAGCGAGCTGCTGTTGCTTGCTGCTGGGGAGTTTGTTGCGCTGCTTCTTCTTCCCAGCTAAAGCAATATAGGAAGTGGTGAAGGGCGGGCGTTTTGTGGGGACTGTCTTATGTAATTTTGACGTTCAAAAAGTGCTGATTCTCAGCCTAATTTGAATAAATGACTTTTGATTTGATTTTTTTATTTGATTTGAGATTTACAAGAAAACTGAAACGGATACTGCCGAGACCTCAGACTCTGAAACAACACAGCGTAGCAGTGACATAGAAAAGAGTTGAGAAAGCAGTTTGACACCGCCAAAAGATTCAACGGTGAAGCTGGACCTGAAACAGCCTGGCGTCGACGTTGTTAAAGGATGGCTTCCATTGATAAAATATGTATCACCCGCTCTCTCTCCACTATAGGATGTATATCCGTACGACTCTAATAATCCTTCCATAATCTATGGGCACGGTCTTCTCTACCATTATCACGATCCTCCTCTACGCCTTGATATGCAATAATGGTCTCTCTAGGGTTAGTGTGAATCTTTGGGTACATTCGAGCAATCAATTCTAGTATTTCTAGTATATGGGCTCAGTGCATTTCATGAATTCTTGAAAATGGTTGACATTTGCTTAGGGGTCATAAGGGGTCATTTCGTTGCTAATGACCTGTTCTACATCCCCTTAATGGATTTCCGACATATTATTACCACACAGGGTATACAGGGTCAAATAAAATTAGCTGATGGGTATCGATCGATATCTAAACATGACAAAACAAAAATACAAAAGCTTTGATGATTTTTTTTTTGGGATCAATGACTGCTGGTAGTGTTGTTACTTGAAATGTGAGTTGATAAAATCTGTTTTATCGTTTTGAGACCCATCACGTCTGTGAAGTTTACACTAGAAAAAACTGATTTTTAAGCTGTTATTTTAAGTGACGCGCCGGTTGATGACCCCCAAAAAAACATCATCAAATTATTTTATTTTCTGTTTCATCTTGTTTAGATATCGATACCCATCACGCTTGCGGAGTTACGCTAGCTAATTTAATTTGACCCGGTATACGTACACACGGCTTCACATCAAGCTATACATTTCCAGTATACACTGACCTCTCATTGTAAGGAAATCCTATACCAGGCGAGATCAACTTATACTGGAAATGTATAGCTTGATCTGTAGCCGTGCGTACCCATACAAACACAAACAGAGATAATTCTTTAACGTCAATCAAATAAACAATTAATTACTATACGGTACCTAACATTATACCTACAAAGAGTTATAATTTATCATGTCCACAATATACCTACCTACTGCTTTACTTAAGTATTATTTTTTATCAATGATAATTTACGTCCATCATGGCTCTAATGAGTGCGTTGACTTTTTGCAACTACATATCAAAGAATAAAAACTCGCTTTTATTCCTTGAACAAAACTTCCTATAAACATCTTTAGCATAATGAAATCCTTATAACCTTATAACGATGCGTTGGTCGATGACTGGTGAGTCACGGAGTATTATTACTGTCGGCCAATGTCCTGTTTAACAAAAAATCCCTGCCTTAATTATATTGTTTGGTCATGTGAGGTCATGTTCGATGTGGGTCAGACGGTCTCGTCCGTTCATCTGTCCGTCTTGGTCTAACAGTACGACGAGTTTGCAAATCAGTTGACATTGGCATTCGATAACCGCCGCTGATCGAGGCTCCTCCCACACGCCACGTGTTTTCAATATTTATGTACCTACTGTATGCTTATTTACTTGTTTGCATTGCTTGTTTGTTTGTCTATGAAATTAGTAGGTTGTTTGTAGCCATTTGCAGCCTAGATTTTTGACCTTGGCTCAGTACTTAATTACGTGTTATCCTTCTCCAAGAAACGTTTACTTATCGGCGAAAATTCGTTCAGCATTTTTAGAGTGGGCGCTTTCAAACAGACCGACGGACGTGGTTACAGATGCAAGATTATGGCTTTTGCCCGCCGACTCGATGAAGTCTTTCTATCGATATGTATCGGTATATTCGGTTCGTCATAAATCAACAGCTTTCTAATTTGATTGCCCAGATCAATATGTCTGAATGTTTGATAAGACTTGCGTTATAAATAGCTGCGGTTTAGATAGTATGTACTTACCTATTAGTCGCACGGAAAGTTAAGACAAATTGACTGTAGAGCTAAAGAAGACGGGTAAGCGAGTCAGAATACTAAATATAAGCCTGTCTGTAGGTGTAATAATTACAAAAGAGGAGTATTATGTCCAGCAGCTTTAAATAAGGCATTACGTATCAGCAAACAAATAAAGCTTGAACTCATCTTTTGAAAAGACATTTTATATTTCTGCAAATGTAGCAACCTCGACCAAGTCTAGACATATTTTCAGGGTTAGTACTATTTCAGGTAAGGTGTGGAAGGTTAAAGAATTGATGTAACAAAATGTGGGTAAGAAGTAGGTATAAGTCACGATTGCGTGCCAGACTTTCGTAGAGTTTTCTTGCTTGCGTGTAGAACTAACTACCCATACATTAGAGGTATATATGGGTACCTAAGTATATATAGCAGTGTGCGTGTAAGTATAATCAACTGACAGAGAGTGAGTGAACTTTTATCGAAATAAAGAAGGACCCCACGTGTAGTTTATAGGCATCATAAATCCCAAAATAAGTCTAGATATTCTTTTATTCGTGCGACCATATGGTGGAGTCATATTATCTGATCCAAAAATATTAACCATAGTTTGTTCCGAGCTCGTGGCTAAGTAATGACAGCAGCACGGGTCGATCCATCAGGTTAAGCTACGCTTGCTGGGGTTATACCGAGACTCTTCCGTGCCTCGGACAGCATTATTCGTGGATGTTTGACTGTTGTCACGGGTCAGAAGCCGTACGGTAGGGGGGGGGGGGGGGGGGCAGGGTATTGCCCAGTTACGGGGTTATAGAGGTCAGATAGGCAGTCGCTCCATGTAAAATACTGGTATTCAGCTACATGCGGTTAGACTAGAAGCCGACTGCAACATAGTTGGGTAAGGGCATTTAGATATTCTATGATTGAGTTTGTACCGATTAGGATCGCGTTGGCCAGTTTTTTTTTACAACAACAGTAAGTACATTTGTAGTCAATACATAGGGGAAACGTGAGACAACAGTCGGTTTCTCAAAGGCAAATTAAGTCCCTGATCTGTTGTAATCTAATGTCAAATCAAACCTGCGGTGATTGGTTGTCGGAAATAACAACAGCCCTCAGCCCATCAAATTACTTGACATGAGATGTGACAACTGATTAAATTAAATAGGTTTTTTAAATGGAACCCCCCATGTCAGAATAGTAGTAGATAGGTAAGACTTAAAAAGCACTTAGGGTCCAGGACGACAACGTTCAAAAGTGCCATTGTTTATCTTCGCAAAAACCGAAATATAGTGAATAAGTGAATAAAATGTGACTATAGACTAATAGAAAGAAACTGATTTATATTCTCACCTAAATTATTATAGTTTGACCTCAGACCAAGAAAAAAAGATAGACAGCGCGCCGCGAACATTAAAACTGAAGCCACTTTTTTTCTATGTGTGCACCGAAGGGTTGTCATTTGTTAAATTTTTTCCCTATAATTGGGGGATATTTGTGTGGGTAGGAAAGTAGACATAGAGGATGGACTGCGATACCTGTATGAAATTGTCCACTATCTAGAAAGAGAGAAAAACAACTATTGACATGTATACAATGAACTTAGATACTAATATGACCATAGACATAGAGGATGGACTGTCCATTAACTGCCTAAATTTGCCTATTCATCCATACATCTATCTCTTTCCTATAGAGATCGTTATCATCAAAATGATCAGAACAAACCACGCTGGTTTTCGATGGCAACCATTCCGGATCATTCCGACTATTTCTTATAGCTACTATCCATTTATTTTTTATTTCATTATTAGTTGGAAACCTAAAATATTAAATAAAAATACCAAAAGAAAGAATACTTAAAATATTAAAAGAAAATAGGAATATAACTGGAAGTAATAAATCATATTTATTTAAAATATATTAATCGAATGGGAAATTTTAAATCGTATTATGGCAACACCCATACTTTACGTCACTGCTTTAGTTAGTTGGGCTTTTGTTCCAAGTAACCTAAAATTCACAGTTTAATAATAGAGAAACGATGTTATTTCAAGTACTTACAAGTGAAAAGTGATTCCGTGAGACTTTTTATGTGATTTGCTGTTGTTTTTGCAACTTTTCACTACACAGGAAGGCATAATTCTATTTTTTTAATTTAAGTTTACTTGACGACAACTCGTGACGTACTAAGAGCGATGAGCATGGTTTTAGTGTAGGTGTGTGCATGAGCGTGTATGTTTACTTGCAGGAGCACGGTTTTATGGCTTCACTTTTGATGTTCGCGGCGCGCCGTCTATCTTTTTTTCTTGGTCTGAGAGTTTGACGCACTAATTTCGTCACTCCCATATTGGACCAGTCACAATTAATTCGGCACAGTTCGGTTTTCCGAAGATAAACGATAGAACCTTTGAACGTTGTCGTTTGTAGATAGGTATACCTACTTACTTCGGGCTTTCTCGAAGATAATAATCTCATCTACAAAGAAAGCTTCGTCATCCTAAACTTTATTGAAACCAACAAAGAAATTAAAGCTTTAAGATATTAATATATTATCAGTATCACATTAAATATCAATATCTGCTTCATAAGCGCGTTACCAATGTATTTACGTGCACTCGGACCTCGGTCGTATCTAATAATCACGTCTGACTAAGCTAAGGTTATGAAATACTAGGTGCTACTAATGGCTATGAGCACGACTTGGCTTATACTAGTATACTAAGCATTAGTAGACACAGTAGGTACTAGGCACGGCCAGCTGTTACCTTCGTGCTAACTTGTTAGTATAGTGTACGTGTGCGGGAATAGGTCCTATTTGCTGATATGAAGAGAAGCTACGACTTATTTACTGTCTGTTATTTGATTAAAGAGTTTACTACTTATAAATGGCTTCTGAAATGTAAAAGCTTTTTTCTAAAAGCTATGTTTTTTTATGTCAAACAGTTTTAGCCCGAAAAATTTCATCAAAAGCTTTTAGAATCCATATATTGATTAGATATTGATTATATTAGGCCAACATCTGCCTAGCCTTTTCCCAACTATTTTGGGGTCGGCTTCCAGTCACCGGATGCAGCTGAATACTAGTATTTTACATGGAGCGACTGCCTATCTGACCTCCACAATCCAGTTACTGGGAAAACGATAGCCTCTGGTATAGACTGGTTGTCAGACTTTCGGGCTTCTGACGACCCGTAACGACTGTCAAAGATCCACGAATGACAGCCGGGACTAACGGCTTAACGTGCTTTCCGAGGCACGGAGGGGTCTTGGTATGTAAAGATGGTCACCCATCCACGGACCAACCGAGCGTAACATAACCTGATCGATTGATCCCTGCGGCTGTTATTACTTAGCCACAAGCCCCAACCTACCACTGTACGCTGGAATAGGTCCTATATAGGTACTGACATGAAGAGAAACTACGAGTTGTTGTTTGTTCTGTAATGCAAAACCTCTTTTCAAAAAGCTATGTTTTCTTTGTCAAAGAGTTTCAGCCCGAATAATTTCGCCTATACTTTTCGAATTCATAAATCATGATTAATAACTGAAGACGTTGTCCTGTCCAAACAGTAATTCATACAAAATTCCCATAGAAAATGCACTTTCAGTTTTCCCGAATTTTCCAATTTTCCCGGCAACTTTTCCAATTTTTCTCTTCTTAAGAATTTTTTTTTTTAAATATTCATTGAAGTCCCTCCTCCTCGGACTTGAACGAATATCTGAAAAAAAAAATTGCCGAATTGGTCCAGCCTTTGTCGAGTTTTCGCTTAGCACATTTAGTCATTCGTTTTTAATGTCATTTATGTTTTATTCTAACATTGTTTTGGAGATTGAGGTGGAAATAATTCGCACAAACATAATCGATATCTACCCATTCATAATCGATTCAATAACTTCAATACAGCTTTATAAACTGCGGTAGCACAGTTTACACTAGTAGTGTCTATCCTTGTTATTATTTATTATGCACAGGTATAATTTATAGGTATAATATAATGTAGATAACTATTACTAGGTACCTACTACATCTGGAGTAGCAGACATTAACCTACATTGGTGGAAGTACTTTATGAACACATTCCTCGTTGCCTCCGAGCTTTAGATTAGCTAAACGTTAAAAGTTCATACGTTGTTACGAATTAATGGATTGAATTAATTAATTAAGAATTAGCATTTCATTTATGATATGCTCTATGAAACTGGTTTGCTAAATGGAGAATCTAATTTTGCTTTACCTATCGCTACAAGCATAATATGTTTCCGGAGTTCTTAATGAAATTATGAGCTTGAAAGTTTCTTCGTGAAAATCTCTCGCACTAATCGTATGCGAGATTGTTTGTATCGTTTAAATTTAGTTCTAACCTCTTTGTTTGCCTACACATATTTTAACATGAATACGTAAATGTAATAAATAAATAGAAGTAAATAAGCACGTTGAATAGAATCGAGGCTACCGCAAACACAGTGCGTGTGCCGCCGACTGTGCCGGAGTAGTGAGTACCTCGGCGCGGTGAAAGTTGCCGGTGACGCACTTTTGTATTCACGCAACTCACGAGCCTCGAGTAATTTACGCCACCACTCTAATGAGACCTCCCTCGCCTCTCTTATTAATTCATCAGATATGTTTACAACGGGGCATCTCTATTGAAATCTGGTGGTTCACTTTAGATTTGTCGTTTTGTACAAATCGGCGGTCATGGCCCTTGCTGCTAGTCGCCGGATCTGTAGGGAGACATGCGGGCTTCTTGACTGTACCAAACATCCGGGATGGTCGCTCTGTAAACTTGTTACTTGCTTATTACTCATATCATGGACAAAATACCGACAGTTGTTTTCCGAATGCCTTAGAAAATTATGTAGGTAGCTGATGTTAAACTCAATTAACTCTGCGCCTCGGAAGATCTAAAGAATGCCACTCGTTGTCGCAATCAACGTGGCCACCTACTGGACTCAAACAATATAAAACAACGAAGAAGTACCGACACGAAAAAAAGAAAAATAATGTGGAGAAATAAAAGAAAGCTTGATTTACCACCACTGAGGAAAAGAGTGGCACTGAGGAAAATAGAGGAAGAGAACGAGCAGAAAACTGCTAAAAGTTTAACTTTCGGTAGAGTTGGATGGAAATTGCTACTGCGACAAGTGCCAAGCACTTGCAGTGCAGCAGGTTTTGATTGGACGGTACTTATGCTATAGAACTCTGACAGATTCTCACCAATTCTGGAAGGATTATATGTATTGCTGTCCTATGTAGCTGTTGTTGCAAGAAAGCCTTCGAGTCACTACAATAACACGTGAATCAGTTATTTCACAAAGGTTGTGACATTTTACAAACATTCAACAAACCATATCGGTACCTAACGAGAATCGTGAAGTAATCCATTTTCTTCATTGATTCTTAAATCAGGTGTGGTTTGATTATAAGCATATGGGTGTCCCGTAAAATGGATCAAACGTAACTGGTACTCACCTCATTTTAAAACAACTAAGTACTTTGAATAGTTTTAAAAAACCACTACGTTAGGTAGGTACTTATATATTTTTTATTCAAGACTTTTTTTCTAATTTTAACATTTTCTCTACAAGAATTCAGTTTTTTTAATGTTGTCGCTGCAAATGATAACATTTTAAGTAGGTATGGTTAATGTTAAACATTTAAACATTTTACCATTTTTGTAAATAACCTTTTATTTGCCTTAAAAAAGTTTTTTTTTACTATGAAAACACCAACACAACACAAACTAAGTATTCAAATTAGTTGTTGGATATCAGGTGAGTTACCTACCAGTTCCGTTTGATCCATTATTTACGGACACCCCTTTAATAAGATGGCAAGATAGAACTCAACAGCTCTATGAAAAAAATAAGTGACGATCGCGAGTATAGTTTATTATAATCTTATGTTAATAATATAGAAGAACTGTGGATTATTATGTAACGGTACTCGGTTGTCGTTTTAATATAACTTGAAAGGAGAAGATAATTAAATAAACCCAGCTTCGTAAATTACGAACTAAAATGATGGAATAGAACAAACCTAACCTTTACCAAAAATTATAACATGCCGGAGGCATCTCTAGGATTTCTCATTCAGTTTGATCGGGAATAATTTCCAATTTTTCCATTTCTTCTTGAACAATTCTAAAATATGCTTCTTCCGCTGCATGTTCCAATTCTTCGTCATAAGTTACCTCATCAGGTGCTTCATTAGCAGCAGCTTTTTCCTCACCTCTAGCTTTCAGCCGGATTTCTTTTAATCGACTGTCTAAGATATGTTCTCGTCTGGTCTCGCGTTCGTACATTTGGGTCACCCGTAATTTGTCACGATTTGCCGGTATCGCCATATTTTCCGATAAATGCATAAGATATAATGCTCCTTTACAGTCGCCAATAGCAACTGATTCACCTTCTGGATGAGGAGTCATTCTTGTTAGACCATACTTAGATACTTGTAGAGTTACGACTGGCTCCTTATATTTACGCAGTAGGTCCCAGTAATAAAACATACCTCCTGCACATACTGACATATAGGAGGAGAATCTCAACGGAGCCCAAGCGGCATCGGACACAGGATTCTTATATGGTCTCGTTACGATGATGGGTTCTGTACGAACTTCCTCGCTCCACACTTTAACTGTAAAGTCTCCGCACGTAAGAAACATTCTAAACGTACTAGGACTTCTTTGCACTGCTCGTACTGATCCATCATGGGCATTCCAGTATGACACTAAAATATCAGAATGGCTTCTTCCCAAGCGGTTTGCGTTAATGACTAAACCAGTATCTGTTCCACAGAGAAACTTTGTGGGCAAGCCCTTATCAAATTCTAATGTGCTCACACCTTCTGCATTACTTAGATTTGGTTGTTCTGATGGGGAAAGCCTGATTGACATTGACAATTGATCCAGGGGATGTGAGAGTTTGCGTAAATCCCACCATAGACACTGCCCATCAGAAGATCCAGTAAAGAATTCTGAGTTTGTGCGAGAATGAGTGTATAGTATTGATGTTATTTCTTCACGATGCGAATTGTAGACAGAACTAGATGACACAGCTTTTATGCCTACACGGACATCGAATACATTAGCAATACCTTTTTCAAGACCGCATATTAACAATTCAGGAGTTGAAGGAGAACACGCTAGTTGCCAACAAGGGTATTCGGGTCGTAGTTTGTACACTGGTTTTGTTTGCCTATGTACATCCCATAAATAGCAGTCGTTTATTTTGTTTAATTCCGGCTCTGGCATGCATGTTTTGTAGCAGTAAGCCACTGCTAGCTTAGAATGTTTTTCATTTGTCCATTTGACGCATGATATTGGTCTCTGACTTTCATCGCGAAACACGTTGGCGACTCGGATACCATACTTTTCTACAGGTTCCTGTTCAGCCATGGCAGCATAATATGTTTGATACATTTCAATGGCATTGTTTTGGTCTGCATAGTGAAACAACGGTGTTGACAGATTTTGTACAGACTGTATATAATTATCCTCGTGCATAATTCTGCGGCGATGGCGTTGCACGTGATCTTCATTGTTAGGGTTAACCTCTCGCGGCCAGCCACCTTCAGTGTGATTTACGTTTTGATCGTGGGTTTTTAATTGTGCAGTGTTTGTTTCATGTTCAGAAGCCGAGTATGTTGCTTGTACCTCACGATGCACGGGATTCCGAAGCATGTATTGCTTTTGGTCATCTTTGTTAGGGTTGATAGAGTCCAGCATACGGGCTGGCACCACCTGAAAGAGAGGCTGCCTGCCGAAATTACGTCGAAACTTTGTGTACTCATACGTCCACTTTACGTACGAAGCCATTATCAAATAATTATAATGCGTATCTTGTAAAATTGCTTCAATTAAGACAATGCTTTCGCAACTGTCAAATGTATTAATATTGAATCAGCAAGGCCATGGCGCAAAATGAATATTGATGACGGAATTAAACATTATCAAGTATGACTACAGCGTCATGATCGTCTGGAAACATATGTGTCCTTGTTTGATCGAGAAGTTGTTTTCTGCGACAAATACTACGTAATTTATTGTTATATCAAAGTGACTAAGCATGTTTTATTTTTCACTTAAATGTAAATAGTGGTTGAACTTTTTGCGGGTCGACCCCGCAAAGAATTCAAAGATTAACCAAGCAAAGGCATTTAATTACGGATTGCTTTTTAAGTCCTGTTTGGTGCTTTTGACTCGAAATGAAATCCGTTGGCTTCGTTTGTCACGTTGTTTCCTGCACTTCTGGCCGTGGCTCGCACCAGGAAGTGTCGTAACCACATTGTTGGAGGTAAGGAGTTGTTATGCGGTTCACATTAATATGCATCGAGTCCATATGGCAATAGCTGCTATGTGCGAGAGGTGAGACGACTCTCGATGTTACGCGGTTACGCCTTTATGCTGATTCAGTCTACTTATTCCAGTTTCAATATCGCTTGTTGTTTTATTAAACAATTATGAAACTAGAGAAGCGTGGCTTGATATGTGCAAATAAAATTACTTGGAAATGTAATGGACATCAAATACTGGATTGTAGTTTGTTTCAAGAATAGTAAATGTTGGAGGGTTTTTTTTTTGTTTGCGACATAATTAATTAGGTAATAATAATTAACTATTCAGTCTGTACTTTTGTTAGGGGCCCTTGGTGTGAAATTATTTTATTTAGGAAATTATTTGTTAATTTTATTTAAATAGAATAACTTGTACCATTAATTAAGGTATAGATTTATTAAGTATTTGTCATGAAGCGTGAAGCGAGAATAATTAATCCTAAACCAAATAATAAAAACCTACCATGATTAAAACCTAATTTGTTCTTTAAACTTTGAATAAATGTATGCAGAGCATAGGTACTTTACTACAAAGAAAATGCATTGCGAATTTGCTCACCAAAAATGTCAACGAACTCATAAAAATAATAATAAAAAACATACTTCCTTACCATAAAATGTAAACGTCTTCCATACCAGTACTGAACAATCACATATCTGTCACTTCACGTCATTATAATTTTGCTAATTTTGTATTGGTAACATAGATGGTATCGATACACTGTCACGAATTGGCACAAGTCACTCACTCACTCTTTTGCGTCACGATTAGAAATTCAAATTCGGTGCTCATAAAGTGCGCGCGCGCCGTACGCTCGTACGAATGGACGTCTCAGCGGTGACTGGCGCGCGTGACGGCGACTGGAAGTACGCAGAAAGAACTCAGGTTGTCGAGTACTACGACTGGTTTGGTTCAACCGTATCCCGGCAATTGATGTGTTGACTGATGACTATACTGCTAGATAGAATAGAATAGTGTTGGTGTTGACAGTAACATCGACAGGTCGCGCCGAGCGCATGTGACCTCGCCCTTTTTCAACTTTCAATATTATGGTGAGCTAAGTTGACTCACAGATAACTTGAAATGTCAAGGATTCATTCAATTTGTTATTTGAAGAAACAAAGGCAGACCTTAAAAGTACCCTAAAATAGAAAGCACATTCTTGGTTTAAAATTAAGACCGCATTTGTTTCTTTGAACATTTACTGTTCATTTAAAGAACACTGTTAAGCAGATAGGAACTAAGTAAGGACAAGGAGGTAAACTGCTAAGTTTAAGTGTAGGGAAAAGTGTAGTATATGTGGGGCGAAGTAATGACCGAGTCACGACACTGCAGCCCGTGGAAAGCGGCGAGTACAACCGCGCACGTGGCCCACAGCGCTCCTGTTACTAGTATGTACTAAGCTTTATATTGGAACTTTACAAAAGAGAACGCTTGCCGGTTGGTTGTCTTTGTAAAGGTTTCTTTTTATGCGTGTTTTATGAGTTTGTCCATGACTCCATAAGGTGTTCTTAATTCAGTTTATCTAAAAGCATTGATAACTATGTTAGTTTAGAGTTTAGGTATATGACTGTAACAGAATATCTAGCTTCTTAGCTTCTAGCTTAGGTTTCGTATTCTAATACGAAATAAGCTCATTTAGATATTACCTACCCATGAACTCATGCAACATGGTTTAAAATTCTCCATAGAAGTAATGATGACAAACAAAGGCTAGATTGAGATATTTCCTTTATGACATTCTGAAACAGGTTTAACCTGGTAGAGCACTAACGTCTCTTTAACATACCATAAGTAAACATACCTATGCACAATTACATTAACTCAACATTAGTTTCATCGCAAAAGGGAAACTATAAGGAAATCATCGAATAACTAAATCCAAGTACCTCCTTAGAACGTATTTATATAAGTAACAAATAGAAAATAGAAAATAGTTTATTGTCCAGGTAATACAGTAAGCAGGTTTACATGTTAAAAACAAGTTGAGACGACATGAGTAGCTTAAAATATTACTTATAGCTAGGTTACATAATATTATTTGCCAGTGAGCCCCAAAGTAGACAGTGTCTTCTGTCGCGGGTGACGACTTAAATCGCGAGCGTAACGAAGGACTCGAGGTTTACTCCCGAGCGCAGCGAGGGTGTTAAAAACTTAAATCACGAGCGAAGCGAGGGATTTAATACGAGTCCTGAATGTAGCGCGGGATTTAAGTTCACCCAAGACTAAGTCAGTTTTATCACCGAGGAAAATACTCTACTCTTCGTACCATTTGCGAAAAAATTAACACAATAATAATATGAAATAAGCATTTATTAAAAATAATGACAATTAAAAGTAAAATAAACTTAACGTTTATGTATTTGAAGAAAACAAAAACGCGGCAAATTCCTAGACTAATATTTTTTTGTCGGAAAAGCAAAGGCATCAAGCTCATACGGCCTCGTCGGTTTTCGTAATTTTATTTATCTAATAATCATAACTGCATAATAAATGCATATTCCTTTTTCAAAAGGATGTATAATGCTTTATATACAAACTCAATGGTGTAAACACAGATGTAGTTCAGTATAAATTTCGGTAAGTATTCCAAATTTAAATCACATTCTCCCCCTAGAGGTGAATCAAATTCAGTACAATTTTCTTCCCTGTTTTTAACAGATAAAAAATGACTATTGTTATGTTCGCTTTTTGTGGCATAGAATGTCACTTTTTTGAGCAAGTGGTACGAAAAGTACCTTTTTATGTCTACCGCTATAATGTATGAGATCGGGACAGTTCTTCTACTGAGCCATAGCTAACATCAATGACTACTTACTGAAAATAAAACTTTTAGTAACTAATCTTCTTCTTCTATACAGGGTCAAATTAAATTAGCTAGCGCAACTCTGCAGACGTGATGGGTATCGATATCTATACATGATAAAGAAAAATTAATTTGAAGATGTCACTTAAAATATCAGGTTAAAACGAAGTTTTTTGTATTAACTTCAAAGACGTGATGGGTAATATCGATATCTCAACACGTCACAATCAGTAACGACGACGACGATGACGGCGACGTAGTATAATATACGAGCGATCATTGACCCAAAAAAAAACATAAATCCTTTTTATTCTTTCGTGTTTAGATATCGATACCCATCCCATCTGCGGAGTTTTGCTAGCTTATTTAATTTGAACCTGTATATAAAAATAAAAATCAATTGCTGTGCATTTTTTTTTGTGCAAAAACTCGAAAACGGCTCGACCGATTTGATTTTTGATTTGTTTTTTTTTTTTTTTTTTTTTTTTTTTTTGTGTTTTGTTCGCCTCTTTATTGGGGTGGTATAATAGGAAAAAAGAAAGTTACGAAAAATCCAAAGGAACAGCCGGAAAATCGACAAATGAAAATTTTGTCTCACGTGGTACGAAGTTCAACGGGTCATCTGTTGTAAGTTGTAATATAATTATTAGCGAGATAAATATAAAGCGTGGCATACATCGACGCGCTAACTTTAACCATGAATACCAACCAGCACATGATTCTGAAATAGTTAGACATTTTTTCTCTTCTAAGTAAACTCACTATTTTCCGACAATGTTTTTTACTACGCCCGCGCTGTATCGAACCCAACCATAATAATAAAACCTAATGAATAACATTATAACACAGTCATTAATTTTATAATTTTCATATTTCAATAACATTAATCCTCATGCCTATGTTGAAATGGCCCATGGCTTATAAAAGGTTTGAACAAAAATGTTTTGGTCAAAAGTTAATTGGTATAATTGATCATTAGTGTCTGAGACCGATCGTTCCTTGAGTTGATTAGTAATTGACCCGGTGGGGACCTTGCTCCACGGTGCCGTCTGTTATGAATATTAGGTTATCGCTGAGTACAACGCAGTCGTAGGGTTAATTGTAGGAAGGGAAATTATATAGAACAAAATTATACCTAACCTACTATTTACATTGCTCTGTGAAAATATTATAACGGGTACTGGTTTAACGTGCTCTCTCATAACAGGTGTTTGTTGTTTCTATAGAATTTCAAAAGGTCGTTTTCAGTTAATGTTTATTAATCATAATAAGTAGGTACTATGAATTTATGCGAATGTTTAATTAAATCCATACATTTCAGAGGTCCGTTAACGCGGCGACTGACATCACACCTTGTCGCACTACTCTTTATAACTCTTCTTCGTTTTGGTTTATCTGAAATTACACTTGTCTTAGTTATCATGTTGTCAATTGTGACATTATTGAATTATAAATAACCTTAGACCGTTTGAACCCAATGACATTATAGTTTGAACCACAATCGTTGCGCATTCAATTATAGTAATAATCACTCATGCATAATTAAAAGAGGCCGTGGCTACGATTGGTCACGTACAATCATTTGAAATATTACCTTTCGTTTGCTCAATATAGTGGACATCCATTACTGACATTTTTCATCCATTTTTAGGGTTCCGTACCTCAAAAGGAAAAAACGGAACCCTTATAGGATCACTCGTGTGTCTGTCTGTCTGTCTGTCCGTCTGTCCGTCTGTCACAGCCAATTTGCTCCGAATCTAATGGACCGATTAAGTTAAAATTTGGTACACATATGGATTTCTGTGACCCAAACACGTACAGCTAAAGTAAATATATGAATTTTGAATATGAGAGTCACTTTTAGGGGGAAAATAAGAAAATTAAAAAAAAAGTTTTGTAAACTGTACCGAGTGACATATCAAATGAAAGTACTTACTATGCGGGTCTCAAATATTTTTTTTTTATAATTTTAAAATTAATTGTTTTAAAGTTATTTAAGAAAATAGACGAAAATTGACCATTCCCCCCCCCTTATCTCCGAAACTACTGAGCCTAAAATTTTGAAAAAAATTTAGAAATTAGTTCTATACCTGTAGATTACAGGAAAACCTATAAGAAATCTGTAGTCTTAAAATAACATGGTAAATCTATATATATATAAAAATGAAAGTCCTGACTGAGTCAACCAACGCACAGCCCAAACCAATGGACCTAGAGACTTGAAATTTTGTACATAAATACCTTATATAGTGAAAACATCCACTAAGGAAGGATTTTTGGAAATTCCATCCCTAAGGGGGTAAAACAGGGGATGAAAGTTTGTATGAAAAATCCTATCCCTTGAGTTAATAGACTTGAAACTTAGCACGAATATTCATCTAAGTAAATTATAAAGTTTATCATTTTTAGTTTTCCTAAACTACCCCCTAAGGAGGGATTGGGGGTGTCAAAGTTTGTATGGAGGAACTTTAACACGCGGTCCGATTAACTCAAAACTCAGTTTTTATACTTGAGACCAAAAATTAAGACTAACGTGTATTAGGGTTTTCCAAAAATCTGCCCCTAAGGGGTGAAAAGTTAATTTTATAGCGGAGGATTTTATTGGGGGCTTGATTAACTCTAAAATTGCTGTAAATAATGTTTGAGTCAATTTATGGAAACATACCAGACGATTTTTGAAATTCTTTAGGTATCTGTGTTCGTGAAAACAGAGATACAGTTTGTATAGAAGATGTTAAAGTTTGTATAGAAGAATTTTAAAGCGCAGTCCGATTAAAAAAATGGTACTTTGAGTCAAGTTAGGAAACTTGCCGAACGAATTTTCCCCGATTTTGACGGCATACCTATAGCTGATGTTTTAAGGAGTAACTTAGGCTATTTTTATTTTAGAAAAATAATTAGGGGTCCGCGCAAGAAAATTAAAATCCATGAAATCAGACAACCACGTACAGCCCAGTACAAACTTACTAAGCCTCCGCTGTCTTTTACGGCTATAACAACAAATAATAAAAATAAAGCAAAGTTAAAAATTTAAGGGGTCGGTCCCCATACAAATAAACTTTTCATTTTGAAAAAAAAAAAAATTTTTTTTAATCTAGCATGTGGGGTGTCATGTCATTATTTCATCACCGCTGCTCTCAAAACTGTGAAGGAAAACATTGTGAGGAAACCGGCATGTCCTAGAACCAAAAATTCGAAGACATGTGACATCTACCAACCCGCACTGGGCCCGCGTGGTGGATTACGGCCCACTCCCTCTCACCGAGAGGAGGCCTGTGTCCCAGCAGTGGGAACATTATAGGCTGATTATGTGTTATGTGGGGTGTCATCGTCTAGAACTCATTGAGTAGAGTGCAAACATATTTTTTTTTATCTTTTAAAATTAAGTAATAGGGGGCCGTAAAAGTTGTACATTTTAGACCATTTTTGTACGAGCTCTAGCGCAACAATTCAACAAATTAGGAATTTGAAACTTCTTTATACCATGTAAGTACCATGAATACTGTATTTAATCAACAATACTGAAAACGGCGATTCATAAGGTATTTTGTTTAAACATGGGTGATTTTCTGCAACTGCAAAAAATAACCTTGTAATTCACAGTATCATTATAAAATAAGTAAAAAGTTATCTTTGCGATTGTTAAACATATAATATGGTACGGAACCCTTCGTGCGCGAGTCCGACTCGCACTTGACCGGTTTTTTTTTGAAGCAATGATGGATGGAAGATAAACGGTGTTCGCTTGTGGTAAAACGAAGCTTGTACACTTGCCCAGAAAATAGACAATAGGAGCTTGATATATCGACATATTGCAGCAGTTTTCATTTCGCACAAATGAATGAATTCTTTGTCCATACAATGGACAATGGAGCGTGCCGCAGAACCGATGGAGATGATCTTGTAGCGTTTGTATATTAATAAATAGCCTGAGACAGGCATTTACTGAGAACAAAGTCACGGTCAGTGTGTTTGTGTGCGTGATTTCTATTTATCAAACATTTCAGTAGAAAGCGTGCCTTAAAATAACAGCTCAGCAAATGTAAGCGATAATTTCATGTTATTGTCTTGAGCCTAATTAATGAAATAATTGTTACGTAAGCGGGTTCTGATACTCTACACACCATTATTTATACCTAAGGGATGTGTCCCATGCATATATGTGTGCGTACCTACATGTTAAGGAAAACATAGTCCCAGAATTTAGAGTATAAGGACGCTAAATCCGGGTAGAGTCATTACTGAACGGACGGGCAGTCAGTCGACTGATTGACCTTGTAGTCGTGCCATCCCCTCGTAATTGGGCCTTTGTAGCTGGGACACGGATCAATCCAATAACATGACCGCCTCACAGAGGTGCTCATTTTATGTTCCTTTGCTCTGCGTATCTCGGGTTCTGGACAAGTTGTTATGTGTTTGATATCGTGACGATAGATGTTGGACCTTGCCACGAGTTTGGTGACAAAGCTCGGATCTAGTTTGGCTTTTAATATCGCGTTGCCAAAGTGAGAAGGAAAGTTGGACTTGGAAAATTCAGGGAAAATTCAATGCCTACAGCTGTATCCAACCTGTAGAACCTGTAGTATACACAAAAGAGAATGTAGTTGGTCTACAGCACTAAAATAATTTATTTTGTTTGTAGTAATTTTCATATTTCTTAATAACTAAGTATTTTTTTATTGTGCCAGTTGCTTAGCTGTATAAAGATAACGTTGCAAAATTCAGCAGATTTTGTAAAAAGATTAGATGTTACAAAAACATTAGTGATTCCGCAATTACTCACATAGGTACTATTGAAGACAAAAGTGCATGGAGAGCCTAAGGTCGACTTTTGACTGTGAGGTTTTGCATTACGTTTCATTACTTTTCAAGAGACGACTAGATGGCGCTGTTCAAACATGAAAATAACACTGCAAAGCTTAGAACCTTATTATGCAGAGGCACATAATAAGGTTTTTAATACCTAAAATAATTACTTACTAAGAAATAATAATACTAAGAAAACCCTGTACAAACGATTTTGGTTTGGAATTCTCCATGCACTCCTGTCTTCGTTAGTACCTACATAACAAAATAGCACGTAAGTAAAGTGTAACGTATTTATGTTCCTACCTAGGTAAGTAGTTCGTTATAAGCGTTTCTCGTTTACGAAACCACGAGAACATCGGTAATATCTTCAGATTTGATACCACAACATCCCTGTGATTTATGCGAACTCGGGTATCCATTAATCATGCGTTGTCAATTGGAAAGCGACCCATTTCGCGCGAAGGATATTTGTTTGGTTTTCTCCCACGATTTACTGAACGACGATGACTGAACACTTTTTATCTGCATTTTTATTATGATGAGAGTTCACGGAGAGTGGTGACATTTATAAAAATCTATTTAGGTCAAATGTTTTCCATGTGATTTTGCTTTTTTGTTTCATTATGGTACATCGAACAAATCTGTAGCTGAAACTGAACCGGGAATTGAAACACATTAACATATTGGAAATGAAAATGCAGAATATCCACAGTTTGCCTATAAATACTGATAATATCGGATGCTAATGGTGCATAAGCAGCTTTATAATAGCTTTAACTCAGCAATAGTTGAAACAAATGTGCTAATAATAGCGAAGTGTATCCAGCTCTGTATTTAATAACATAGTTAAAGCGCAGTTTATGTAGCACCTTCTCTTTATTAATTAAAGGACACAGAAGAACAACACTATATTAATCCTTTAGCTAAATCTACCAGAATACTAAAACCTCATACAATACTTATTTTACCATAATAATACAGCTACCTACCCGTCGCGTCGTAAAAGCGGCAACATGTGTTTTACTTGCACTATATCACATACGTCGTTTCATTATGAAACACATTTACTTCGTCATAATCATAACACACGTGGCAAAAATGACAAAAAAAAAATAAGCAAGAACAGATTTTGCTGCCTGAGATTTTTTCACAAGAGGGTGACCTAAATGTCGTAGCCGTGTGGTGTCTGTTTCTCTGCTGGTTTATTTAATCTTATAGTTAGTTTGAACTAAACACAGTTTCCAAATCTGGATGTGATTTATGTTTGCAGAGGTGCTGTCTACACAGGAAATCTAAGCGCAAGCTACAAAGCGTCTATTTATTACTGCATGTTCTGTTCCCTGTCGCGCAAAGCGTAAACAATTTAGTACGTGTTTGCATCGCAAACGCAAGGCAAAACGTTAGGGGTCATTGTCAAGTGTAGTTACGATTGTTCAAGATCGAAACTGCACTTTCGGAAGTGTCGGGGATCGGTCGGCTTACTATCAGATTTATCGCCGCGATCGGGAGTCGAGCGCTTCCCCCGTACAAGAGTGCCAGCGACCCGTGAATTTTATTGTTTCCCCTCGTACGATTCTGTACAAAGTTTTGTGTTCACACGTAGGTACTGCACGGGACGATTCGGTAAGCCGATATTCATTTCGTGACTTTAGAACACAGCGTATAAATTTCAATTTCGTTGGATATAATTTACGTGTTTCTTTGTTATTATAGGCAAAATTGAGAGAGAAACGCCTTGAGATATGATTCGTCGCAGGCGGTGGTTTGATTTGCCAGAATTACTACTCGTAATTAGATTAGCTCTGTAACCATTCTGTAATTTGCAGACGCAATTTGCAAAGGACATTTTTTTCAGAGGTCTCATTTTATTTTTTTTATTATAAAACATTAAAGATCAAGGAGCAGGGTTCTCTATTCCAAGATCTTAAAGCAAATTATTCACAAAATGCTGATGAGGTACCAAAGATTCCATAGCAATTCAGAACTTTTTGTCAGCCAAATCTTAGAATAACTACTTACATATAATCTGTCTTTGCATAATTGCTATGCTAACTATTAAGTAATTTACCATCATGAATGCATCATTATCTTCAATAGAGACACGTAATTCGTACATACCTGGTTATTATTACCTACACGAGTAACAAAAGAGTCGTTGATAGCAGCTCATTGCGCGGCGCTAGCGACTCCGCCGCCGCAGGGCAAATGGCTGTAATAACAACGGAGAAAGCACCATTTATTTTGCATTGCTAGGAACTAAGTGTTGCAATGGAGGATAATATTCGAATATTAGATTTCGTATTGAGCATTTTCTCATACTAACATTGTATGAATGCACTTGCAGAAAATTACGCTTCTGTGCTTGACGAGTTAAGTCGAGTAATACTTTTGTTGCAATACTATGTTTAATGTAAGTATGGTGGTTGAAAATGATGATAAACAGTATGCAGTGACAGCTTGCAAGACATTTTATATCCTTATGTTGACTTATAATAATATTACAAATACATATTCTTATACTGTTATCTTAGTGCCACGTAAATATTTATTAAAGTTATTATGGCTTAACGATATCCAATCCAACTAAAATCTCGTAGAAAATAGCAACGGCTTATAGGGGAAAATGGAAGTGGAAAACATGGGACAATCAGACAAAAGAAGAAGAATTTATAAGAATTTAGCAACAATAAAATAAGAAATAGAGATCCAACCAAAAGCTGTGTTTAATACCTAACATACCTAAGCACGGTTGCTATCATGCTCAACTTCTTTTAAGACGTTGAAGGTAGGGAAAAGCTACTGCTACATCAAAGGGCCTTTATAAGGATGTAAAAATAGGGTGTCAAAGTGCAAATAATCGCATAACATGCCTATCACGAACAGTGACACCTTCGCATAGGGAGACCTCTTTGACTCATTCCTTCTAATGGACTTCAGATTTAGAAAAGGGAATAATAGTAAATCTACGGGGATGTACTACAAACGTGATTTATTACGCTTATATGAATAATACATTGCCTACGGCGATGGATGTATCCATCATAGCACGTAATGTTGTTTGTGTACACGAACCAGATCGTTACTCGATAATACAAATTAGTTTCAATGATTCGACTGTCATTGCCATCACATGTGATGTAATAATATTACATCATGGAATGGAACAGGTTTTGCTAACCACGTTTGGCTGAACTAGGTTCATACAAAAGATCTATCGTTACTGGTTAAAACTATGGTGAATTTGATACAATAAATCGGGAATTAGATACCTAAATGCAAATTGAAGGAGGCTCATGATATGATAATTATGATCCCCATAAAATATTAATATTCTAATCAGAATACAAAGTGCTTTCTTACTGCGAAATAAAATATTATAATTAGAATAGTAATCAAGCAGATAATGAGTATTTAAAACAACTTCTAGATTAACTAGAACTGCAACTAAATATAGCACTGCACATTGAGGTACCTACTTATGCTGTTTTTATTATTATCCAGACAAATAAAATCCTAGATCTTTAGCACAAGGTACAGAGCTAATTAAAAGTAATTAAGATTTGCACATTTGTGTGCGGCGTCGGATAAAAAACGTTTACACAGAATGGCCGCTGTTAATGAAAAATGTTTGCTCTTTAGTCTGCGAGGAATGTGAGAATTCGTTCCTGCATATTGTGAGAGAAAATGAATGAT
This sequence comes from Cosmia trapezina, assembly GCA_905163495.3. Taxonomy (NCBI): domain Eukaryota; kingdom Metazoa; phylum Arthropoda; class Insecta; order Lepidoptera; family Noctuidae; genus Cosmia; species Cosmia trapezina. The sequence goes on from LR991030.1 coordinate 14,270,552, forward strand.
TAAAACTCAGTACTCGCCTTTGTCCGTCCAAGTATTCTGTTTGCAGTTCAACAATATATTGTTTGTAGGACCACTAGCGCCTGTGTAGTGCTGTTTCGATGATCAACGAAGTATTATGTGCCGATCAGCAAATCGCAAAGTAAATATCGATAGTAATTCATATTCGATAATTATCAACAATTTATTACATCAGTTGTTTAATTAATTGATGTTACGAGTAATACCATTCATTGCAATACCATGAACATGAATGTTATGGTTGGTAGATATTCTTAGGGTTCCGTACCAAAATGGTAAAAAAGGAACCCTTATGGTGTGACTCAGTCTATCTGTCTGTCTGTCTGTCTGTCACAGCTGGATATCTCAAGAACTACTAATGCTATCAACTTGAAATTTGGAACAGTTTTAGGTGACGTTTACCCAACTATTTTGCAAATAAGAAAGAAGTAAAAATATTTATATTTTTTTTGGGGGTCTTAAAAATTCAAAGTGGGGTTACTAGGAGGGCATGTGGGATATCATATGAAAGGACGCTGTTTGCACATTCTCAAACATTTTTTATTTTTAGGGTTCCGTACCTCAAAAGGAAAAAACGGAACCCTTATAGGATCACTTTGTTGTCCGTCTGTCTGTCTGTCTGTCTGTCTGTCTGTCTGTCTGCCTGTCTGTCAGTCTGTCAAGACCCTTTTTCTCAGGAACGCGTGAAGATATCAAGTTGAAATTAATATCAAATACGTAAATTGATGGTCCCTTGGAGTTCTAAAAATTTCATGCTTCTAAGTCAACGTAATAAAAAGATACGGCTATTTATGCGACATATTTTGATACTCGCAAGTAAATCAAAACCTATAGGGTACTTCCCGTTGACCTAGAATCATGAAATTTGGTAAGAAGCAAGGTCTCACGGCACAAGTAATGGAAAAAGTCCAAAAATTGATAATTTGTAATTTTATCATATAAAAAAAATATGTTCAAGTATGTCAGTATGTCAGTATGTCAAGACCCTTTTTCTCAGGAACGCGTGAAGATGTCAAGTTGAAATTAATATCAAATACGTAAGTTTATGGTCCCTTGGAGTTCTAAAAATTTCATGCTTCTAAGTCAACGTAATAAAAAGATACAGCTATTTATGCGACTTATTTTGATACTCGCATGTAAATCAAAACCTATAGGTTACTTTCTGTTGACCTAGAATCATAAAATTTGGCAAGAAGTAAGTTCTCACAGTACAAGTAATGGAAAAAGTCCGAAAATTGATAATTTGTAATTTTATCATATAAAAAAATATGTTCAAGTATGTCAGTCTGTCAAGACCCTTTTCTCAGGATCGCGTGGAGGTATCAAGTTGAAATTAATACCAAATACGTAAGGATATAAACCCTTACTGTTTTAAAAAAATCAAGCTTCTAAGTCAACGCACTAAAAAATACGGCCATTATGCGACATATTTTGATACTCGCAAGTAAATCAAAACCTATAGGTACTTCCCGTTGACCTAGAATCATGAAATTTGGCAAAAAGCAAGGTCAAAAATAAATTGTTAATTTGTAATTTTATCACGTAAGAAAATATTTTTTTTGGATTACAATGTTAAGTTTTTTTTGGGATAAATTCTTTTCAGCTACGGAACCCTTCATTGTGCGTGTTCCGACACGCACTTGGCCGGTTTTTTTTTTAGTCCGCATAGTATTCGACTTTTGTTGAAAAATGTAAAAAAAATACCGTTCCCCCCCTTATCTCCAAAGTTTGCAAAGATAAAAATCTGAAATTATTCTATGTGATAGAAGTATAAAGTAAAGTAAGTATAGTTATGTAAAGATAACAGGAAAAATAAAACGATGTCTCTAAATAGCACACTTTTTCAAAAATCGGAACGGAACCCTCGGTGCGCGAGTCCGACTCGCTCTTGACCGGTTTTTTTTATTAAAACAAATAGAAACCTCTAGCGGCAAATATTTTTCCAGTTGAAAAACTTTTTACTTAACAATGCCATAGTCTACCTGTTATTTCGTATAATGAATTACTCGATTCTTGCAAAGAAGAAAAACTTCTATCCAAATATAATTTGTACCGATGTAAAGTATCGAGATATCTCGTATCTATGTGTTCGATTCAGCACTATGAGCAGGTTCCCATCTCGATATTAGCTAACGTTAGTGTTTCAATTATCATGCTATGCAAGTATGTACTTATGAGCTTAAAGCGTATCACCTGAATGCATTTCGGATTATATCCCAGAGGCATTAGGCAGGTATTTCATTTCAATAGCGATGTAGCGAATTTTTGCAGTAGCTATCAATTAAGAGGAAATGTGGGTGCTCTTTTCTCCATACAAACGCTCTCGCCTGTTATCTTTTTGGTTAATGACCATAAAGCAATGATTTTTCCAACGAATTAAGAATGAGATTTTTCACAGAAATATAAATATTAGCTACTTGTATGCCCCTATTTTTACTTTTTGATGATACATTATTTTTATAAGAACCAGAACCCTCAAAAAATGCTCAGAGGCTTAGTGTACAAATTTGACAAATTTAACGAAAAAAGAAAAACATAGGGGCATAGTATATATCCTTCTTATTCAGTTTATGAAATATCTTTTAAATTGGTCCAATATTGGAGGAGGAAATAGGCGAGAGCCAAACCTCGAAATGTGACTTTTTACATAGGCCATTTAGTCAGATTTGCAGTTGTCCTTATCGCACGACTTTGAGGGCGGAGAGCTCGCAGAGCGACAGCAATAGTTTCTTCAAATACCTAATTTTCAAAAGTCCGGTCACCCACATTTCCTCTTAAGGTTCTATAACCCTAATACCTACTGCAACAATCTGCTAAATCGCAATGGCCTTAAAACGCAAATGTGCCTATGCAATTTTGTGTTTTAAGTAGAGGAAAAACATATAGGAATCTTTTAATTGAATTAGATAAGGATGTTATGACTGTGTTTGTCATACATGATTAGAAAGCATGTAACATAGATTGGTACATGTTACGTGAGCTGTTAATCAAATTAATTTTATAGCAGACTGTTCTACAGCGACTTCAATCAATCAATCTGCCTAGCCTTTTCCCAACTATGTTGGGGTTGGCTTCCAGTCTAACCGGATGCAGCTGAATACCAGTATTTTACATGGAGCGACTGCCTGTCTGACCTCCACAACCCAGTAACTGGGTAATACGATACCCCTTGGTAAGACTGGTTGTCAGACTTTCGGGCTTCTGACGACCCGTAACGACTGTCAAAGATCCACGAATGACAGCCGGGACCAACGGCTTAACGTGCTTTCCGAGGCACACTTCAATCAAACAGACAATATTTTCACACAGATTTTTTTTTCTACGTTACCTTTTAATTCGATTTTATTGTTTTATTTTCTCTCAGTACCTTGGTGATCGAGAGCAATCGAGCATCCTCGCCAGTAACAAAACAGCATTCCGTCAACCAGTTCTTCCGAAACCCGTTAATAGCATTGTTTTCGTTCTTCTTCTAGACTGTGTTTAAAAATAGGACGTGGAACGGTCCACAAAGCACACGTGTGTTCCAGCCATTAGTCCCCAGTATCGCTGGTCGGGAATGTATTGCGCCGAGTTACGCCCTAAATCTACCGGCAAACGATTTAATTGCTCGTTGTATGGGACTGTTCCTTATGAAATGCTTTGCTTTGCACTTAAATGCACTTTGGGATGGAATTTGTAGAATATTTTTAGATGTTTGAAGTAGCTATGTGTCGAATTATATTATAGTTTTTTTTATAGATTTAGTGTGAGCCGTGCAAATCTGGCATAGCGAACCGAAATGCTGTTGGTGTCTTACCTACTTTCTTTTGAACCATTAAACTTTTTGGACCTACTTTAAGTTAAACTATGTTAGAGGCACCTTGAGCAGCAAATAACAAATTGAGCTACTTTTATGAACAATCGCGGTCCAATTCCATAATTAAGCAAATTCTCCATGCTGTATCAAAGGCAATCCACGAAGTTTGTATTAAAATTGCACGAACTGAAGCCGATTACTGTGGGCAGGGTACAGTTCTGGCCATCGTTGTCCACTGTCCAGGCTGCTATATTTGGGAATTGGACCGCGCCGCCACCAAGTTTATCAATGTGTATTGGAGCGTGGGATTGTTTTCGAACGTTGCCTCTGCCGTGGAATGCAAACTTGTGCCTTGTGCCCTACTTGATGGCCAATTACCTGTCGGTTACCGTCATGGACGATGTTTTTTTTTTAAATTATGCATTTCTTTTGTTTTTGCTTTTGTTGTGTTTTTTTTTGTAGATTTAAACTTAGTAAGTGTGTGTATACCTAGAGGGTGATCAGCAGAAGATTTTTTTTAAATGAGTGGGTATTAAAAATATTAAAAGATGTTTACTCATATAACATCTAGAAGTAGGTAAATAGGTAAGTACCTACCAGCAACGAGGAAATGAGCACGAAGAGTTATATTATGGACTAGCTCTTCACCCGCGTGGATGTCGGAAAATATCCCAAGGGAACCTGCTACCGGGAATTCCTTCCTTATTCCTTGTCTAAATTATAAAGGGAATCTCTGTACAAAATTCAGCTTTCTAGGTCCAAGGGTTTGGGCTGGGCGTTAATGAGTCAGTCAATCAGTCAGTCAGGACTTCTCTTTTTATTTATATAGATAGATTTTCTCAAATCGTCGCTAATTTACTAAGTGACGTATCTCGGGGCCTACTCCCTAAGCACGGAGCCCGTAGTTTTGGCCTTCGTTACAGGCGTTTCCTACTCCGTATCACCTACGGATGGATGATTGGTTCGGGGCCCGAACGAAGTATGAATGACAACATGATTTGCCAGTTGTCCCTCCCGATGTGTTTTTGCCCGTCCGAAAAAATTAACTTTTAAACTTGTTTTGATGCATCGTAATGTCAGACGGACGAATGAACGGACGGACGGAAAGACGGACGGACTTAGGGAGTAGGCAACCTGATTCGAAGCACATTTTACAGGGCAAGCTATTTTTCTATTATTTTGAAAACTGTGGGTACATCGGTCTCGATTTTTGCATTATCATGGGGACCGTAAGGCATAGGTACAGATACGCAGATTGGACAGATCGATTCGACTTGGAAAATGTAACAAATTACTTTAGTTACTCGGCTATCGGCATAGTCCAAATATCCGATACGTCAGTTAGTTAGATTAGCGACGAAATTACCATTCTGCACGGGAATTTAGCTTTTACATTTATTTAGATTTACAATATTAGCTTTGTGAGCCATGATCACATTCCAATTAACTAGGTATATTGTAATGATGTTTCATAAGCAGGATGAAACTTAATTGGTACGTTATATCCGTTGAATAGGAAGATACACTTTAATTACTGCCATAATAATATAGGCGTAGCGAACAAAGATCAATTAATGATCACTATAGGTACCTACCTATTATAATAATAGCGTAGTGTGTGTATAATTGTATGTACGGCTTTATTATAATTTTGGGACTTCGGTACCTAATACCACAGTATAATAATGTTTTAGTTGTATATCTTCATAGAAAACGGCCGAAACGACGCGCTTCTAAATCTCAGCATATACCAGTACACAACAGTTCGAGTGCGCGGCAGTTACGCACGGACGGATGCGTCAAAAATGCGTAATTAATTCAAGGTCACTGCCCAGATAAACTACTTTAGCTTTATTATTCTGTGCCAATACTAAAGATAGGTTAGACTAAATTAATAATTTAATTTATTTTTAAATTTTAAATTAGTTTGTATTTATGTAACTAATCTCAGTTATTTGAATTAAGTAAATGAATTTTTTTTATTTAAATTAATATAATAACTTGACGTTTCGTCTTCTGTTTTAACATAGGTAATTATTATTCTCACGGTAATGGTGGTGGTAATAACTACTAGGTATAATATTTGGTACCTACGGTAACTGATATTATTGAATTACCTATGCTCGGCAATTTTTGGTTGTGGAGAGTTTAGCTGGTTAATGGTGCGGCACGAGGCTTTACGGAGACACCTGCAGAGATTTACTATGCCTAGATAGAGTCAGGCCAAAAAGTAGCATACCTACAGGAGAAACAGTTCTAGTATTATGTCAGCGATGTGTACAGTTTGCAGTAAGATAATAGTGAGTTTGCTAGTAATTTTGTCAACAAAAAATGATACAAAATTTACAGATAACACAGCACATCAGGATACACCAAACTGTCAAATTTCCCCAAATGATTTTAAACCTTAAAATATTGACAGTTAAGTTAAAAATCGAATGAGAAAATTTGACAGTTTGTAGTAACTTGACCTGCTGTGTGTACCAACAGTTTGGACTCACGTGTAGAAAATTTCAACTGAAAAATCTACCCAAGTCGAACCCCTACGTGTTGTGGCAAAAAATCCAAAATATTGGTTGGGTAAAACCAGTTGATAGAATTACGGAGGCAGTAACAGTGTTATTTTACGCTTCGAGACTTGGCCGCCGGTCTCGAGGCCGAGGTGACTACACCTGAGGCAGAGACGAATTCGACCGCGGAATACTAATGTACCCACGTGGTTCCTTTGGTTTTTACGCACTTAATTAGAATTGCAATAGATCGAATAGTATCAAGATGCCGTGCGCGTAGTAATTAGAAAATCATACGTGCATGAAAGATTCTGGTGGAAGGTGAAGGGAAATTATGTTGTTTTGAAGGAGAAATCGTAAAAACATAAAGGTGGTTTGACTTTTTAAATTCGTATATATATTCGTATTCTATGACGTAGGTACGGTGAAGATGCATGTACTTTGTAAGGGAAGTCACGAGCTGTTGAACACGTTATTTTGCTATTTGTATAAGAGTACAGGCCCCTGATGCGGTTGATTTTGTTATTACCTATAATCTAAATGTAAAGGATTTTGAAACAAATCAAGCTGATTAGCGTTTTACCAACAATGTTTTGGTCGGCTTCCAGACTAACCAGATGCAGCTGAATACTAGTATTTTATATGGAGAGACTTCCAATCTGACATCCACAATCCAGTAATTGGGTAATACGATACCCCTTGGTAAGACTGGTCGTCAGACTTCTGACGACCCGTAACGACTCAAAGATCCATGAATGACAGCTGGGACCAACGGCTTAACGTGCTTTCCAAGGCAAGGAGGAGTCCTGGTATGTGAAGATGGATTAGTCACCCATCCAAGGATCAACCACGGCAAGCGTAGCCTAACCTGATGGATCGACCAGTGCGGCTGTGACCTAGCCACGAGCTTTGAAAAGTCACTGATTTTATAATAGCAGTAGTAACTTTACAGCAGTTATTTTAATGCGTAATACTTTATAATTGCGTTACATGAAACATATCATACTTCAGCGTACCTAAATAACATGTTCGCATCCCTGGCGGGATACACACAACTGTTCAAATTAAATACAATAGATGGACAGTTAATGATTAATATTACGTTAATAAACAGCTCTATTTGTGCAATACATTATCCAGAAAGTGCGCCACGTCGACGCGTGTTTGTTTTATCGTAGTATTTACCTTCACGTTCAGTTAGTCCGGCGCTGAAAATAAAAGGATGCAGAATTTGTCGAGTCGCGGTCATAAATATCCGAAAGCGACAGCCGGGTCCGCCATTTTCCTGTTGACAAAATCACACCCACAATACATTCAAACTTGTCTAAAGTTTCCATTGTTTATTGCTCTCGCGCAGATTGTAAGTGGAGATCTGTCTGCACCCTTTTAATTCAATTAGATATATTTTCTGTTTGTGCTAATGGACGTGACTGTGTCTTTTCAGGTTAAAGTAATGGGAAGTAAGAAGAAACTTGTGCGAATTGTGGAGAGTCTTATATGTTGAACGATTCCAGTCTACGACGTCGTGGTTTCTCGTCTCGAGAATTGATAGCGTCCATTGAAGTGTCGGAACATCGAGAGCGTCTTGAAAGAAAATAATCTTGATGAAACGTCTCGCTATAAAAAGAGAGAACGTCTCCGTTGTCGACGCCTCACGCTTTCGTTGAAATAAACCGGGACACGCCACGACAAAGCAGAAAACTTTATTTTCATACTAAGCCTCGGAACCGTTATTGTCTTTGTTAATAACCTCACTTGAGTATCCCTCTCGGAATATTCTCGCTAATGACTTTTCTTTTGATAGAATTAAATTATTTGCAAGAAAAGTATTTTTGTATTTCTATTTTTCAAACGTGTTTGGGTAAATGTATCCAAACATGAGTGATTGGCTTATGTGAAATAGGATAGGAGTAAATTTTGTTATTTGTCCCTCAAATATGTATTAATGGGGTATTGATAATATGCCAACGTAAATAACAATTATTTTAATAAAATACGGCTTCGCTTTGGAGCTTTTCAGATTTAATATACCTAGTTACAGAAATATTTCACAGTGGTTTAATGAAATACGACGATGAAATTTAATAAAACCTTTGCTGGATTTATGAATGTAGATGGTACTTAGTAGGTAGTCATGATATTTGCTTGGCTATTTCAAAATGAAACAGTAATGAAGCATGTTCGCATTCTAATTGTAAAATGAAAATGTTTTTCTGCACTCATGCAGTTTCTCATTACTGTGGAGTCGAAACATCATTCTGCAACATTAGGTACTGTTGCAGAATTTGGTCGAGATGCAAATGATGACCAGGTATAGGATGCTATGCTACACTGCGACACAAAGTAGGAAGTCTCACAAACTGCTCTCGTTAGTTGAAACATAGACGTAACTATTTGTTCCCAACTCGCGATAAAGTTTATACGAAAGTTTTGCGATATTCATCTTTAACTCGACGGATAAGTTTCGGTGGAACTTCATAGATCATGCATGAGATACGTTTAGCGACTTTCATATTGTTATTCTTGAATTACGGCGCTATGCGCGGTTGAGTCAACATGTCGAAGTTGTAATGAAGAAGTTTTTTTTGTAGGTACCTATACCTACTTGTTTGTTTGTCTTTGTGCTTAGTAGATGTAAGTTATCTACAGATACCAAAATATCGTCGCTAATCTAACTAAGTAACGTAACTGATTCGAAGAAAATTTTACAGGACAAGCTATTTTTCTTTTTTTTTGTAAACTGTAGATATATCGGTCTTGTAGTTCTTTGAGTTTTGCATTATCATGGGGACCGTAAGGCATAGGTACACAGCTTTGATTATATAAATACGCCGATTAGACAGATCCATTTGACTTGGAAAAGTATCAAATTACTATAGTTAGGTCGGCTATCGGCTTAGTCCAAAATGTCAGATTTTTTTTTTTTTTTTTTTTTTTTTTTTTTTTTTGAGGGTGGGAAATCATCAAATAACTTCTCCCGCTCTGGGTGGAGCGGGAGGGCGTGTCAGACTTTTACTGACTAAAACCCACCCGTGTTCCTTCAGTTGCCTATGCCAGGGCCGCGGTAACCCTTTCAGACAACCCGCGACCCCAGCGGCGTCGGCCCTATTGGGCCCCGTCACTTGCTGACATCTCTTTGAGGCGCGCGTGGAACACAACGCGCCGTCGACTCGGGCCTGGTCCTTACCGGACGGCGAGCTACCCGCTGCTCACCGTCCGCAGGCCCGCGCCTACGGTGGCCGGAAATCGCCCCGCGATTCCCGCCGCCCAGGGCGTCTCCTGCGGCGACTGAGGGCGTGAGGCTGCCTCTCCCTCACGCGTTCCGCCTCCTCCTTCGCTAGCATCACTGCTTCGCAGAAGGAGGTGACGGCCTCCCATGCACTCTCGCTCCGCACCATGGCCTGGACCAGGCTCGGACGCGAGAGATCGCCGCCGCCGATCGCCTCCGTGAGAACACGGCGGGGCTCTGCCCAAGCCGGGCAGACCTCCACTGTATGCTCCACCGTGTCCTCCGGGCGATCCACACAGTGGAAACACCCGGGCGTTTCCTCCCGCCTTATGCGAAACAGGAACCTCCCGAAACAACCGTGTCCGGTGAGGACCTGCGTCAGGCGGAAGGTGAGGACGCCGTGGCGCCTCTCTAGCCACTCCTCAAAGAGGGGACTTATCGCCGCTATTGTGGCGTGCCCAGCGCTGGGCTGCGACAGTCGCGCTCTCCATGCCGCCATGAGATCCCGCCGGAGCTCTGTCCGCTGTACCGTGATTTCTCGCGGCAGCGGAGTTAAAATGTCAGATACGTCAGTTAGACGATTATGTGCTTAGGTACTATCGAGGAAACTTACATCTGACCAATTTGAAAACCAAATCCCGTGACGATGACCACATCTGTTAGCAAGCTTTACTACTATATCGGCCGAGCGCTGCAAGCAAGAATTCGTTTCTCCGATAGTACATAATGCTATAGAAAGCAAAACTTTACTACGGTCTACTAAACTAAGTAAGAAAATTATTACTGTTTCGGAGCAAAAATTTACCAAATTCTCAACTGCTTTTCAAAGAAAATGACGAACATTTTCACGAGTGCACAATAACAAGATATTTCATAACATCCAATTTCCGCCCAACATTCAAATAACAAGTCATAATCATAAACCCAGCCAGACAGGAAAAAGTAATTGCTTGGCTTACAATTATACAATAAATGTCTAGAGGGCGCTTAGAAAGGGACATGATGACTGCGGGTCAAGTGGCTTGATTGTCAGGATTAAGTCCTGGGTGCGACTTGAGAGATATTGCTACACTTGTATGTACCTACTTATCATTGTGATCGTCGCGAATGTTGTCACTCAAGATTTAGACCACAGGGATCCTACACCTGATTTTTTTTCGCGATTTCAGGTTTGGTCCCATAGTAAAAGTTGTTCATAATGATGAGTACAATGACCCCTTAAAAGATTGCCACTGTTTACACTTACACACCGTATATCACACACACAATCACCACTACAGGCTCATTCTAAACATTTTTAATTTTTAGGGTTCCGTACCTCATAAGGAAAAAACGGAACCCTTATAGGATCACTTTGTTGTCCGTCTGTCTGTCTGTCTGTCTCAGACTCAGAAACGCGTAGAGGTATCAATTAATATCAAATACGTAAGTCTATGGTCCCTTGGAGTTCTAAAAAAATCAAGCTTCTAAGTCAACGCAATAAAAAAATACGGCCATTTTGCGACACATTTTGATACTCGCAACTGTCGCAAGTAAATCAAAACCTACAGGGTACTTCCCGTTGACCTTGAATAATGAAATTTGGCAAGACGCAAGGTCTTACAGCACAAATAAAAGGAAAAGTCCGAAAAATGCTAATTTGTAATTCAATCACATAAAAAAAAATTCAAGTCTGTCAGTCTGTCAAGACCCTATTCTCAAGGTTGCGTGGAGATATCAAGTTGAAATTCATATCAAATACGTAGGTTTATAGTCCCTTACAGTTCTAAAATAATCAAGCTTTTATGTCAACGCAATAAAAAATTTTTTTTGCGACATATTTTGATACAACCGTCGCAAGTAAATCAAAACTTATACGGTACTTCCCGTTGACCTAGAACAATGAAATTTGGCATTGGAATAATAACTACCGAATTTAAAAAGTAGTGGCTATTATTCACAAAGACACACGTAAATAACCTTTTTGTTAACCGTACAAAGCCTCAAGCCCCTACAAATGTTAAATTGAACCCGTTTAGAGTTTCGGTAATCCCATAAGAGAATATACCATCACCGTCAGCAATACAATACTGGAATACAAAATAGTTGGGAATTTAGCGGATAACAGTATTACGTATTTAGGTACCAAGGTACCTAGGTTATGTGTGTTGTGGTATGCATCCTTTGCGGTTGACCTATTCGGCACTGGGCCAAACACGTACACAATTTACTTAGCCGCGGTCCCACCTACGCCGTGATTTGAATACACTTTAAACTTTAAAATATGTCTACGTGTTCTGTTACAGAATTGCAGTCTCCACTTTGTGAAAAAATACGTCTGCCTCGATGTAAGTAATGTGTGCGTGGCTTACATAATAATTTCATTCGTTCAAGATGATTTGAAAAAGATAATGTTAATATTGTATCAATTTCTTATTTATTTGATTTGTTACAGAAAAAGGTTTTATGTGAATGTGAATTCTTTTGAATATGAAGTTTTATTTGGACAAAAGCACTACATATCACCAAACTCATTTTTATCAAAAAAATAAATATTGAGTTTGCCGATGACTATTATTTCACGACCTTAAATATTTATCCGGCAACTGTCCCCTTCCGACGATTAGCGGCAAGCGAGTATATAGTAGGATATCGATCATGTCGTATCTAGAAAAGGAGACATTCACGGGTTTTATTGCAGGAAGTGGTCAACAGAGGGCTTAGTGCGAGTTTTTTATACTTACTCGATCGCGTTTACGTTAACAATGACGTATGTCAATTCATATGGAATAATTGTGTTTCGCATTATAGTCACCAGGCGGCGCTTATTTATTTTCAGTATAAACTGACGTTTACGTTAACGTGATCGAGTAAGTTTATAAACTCGCACTAAGGCCTCCGGTCATTTAAGAAGAAAAAACCGCGGAGTGCTATTAAGTTAGAGGGTGAAACAAAATGACAATGAAAACAATAGTTACTTATCCCTCATATAGTGAGGGATAAGTAAAAAAAAGCTATGTTCGAGTGGCTATATATTTCAGTTAATTTTGAACACAAACAATTTTTCAACCCAGCATTTCGAAGGAAAATTGGTCTACTTACCTTTTTTTTACACAGCAATGCTTATGCCTATCTCTGATCCAAAAAAGTTATAAGCAAAAAAAAAAAAACTAAATCTTAGCTTTTTTTTCTTTTAGTTTTAACATTTTTGCCATATTTTTTTAAAAGTTTTTACATAAGCCATTTCTATGGGAATTTCAATTCTCTACAGAAAGTTTCATAAAGGACTTGTTCTTAAAAAACTAAAAAGGGTGCATTTTCACACCTATCTCCAATTTCCACTCTCCAGTTTAATAGCACTCCGCCGCGGTTTTTCTTCTCAAATGACCCATTGACTGATTCCTGCAATAAAAACCATTGAAAGTTTTAGTTCCTTATTGCCCTGTTTTTAGGACATACATAATCAATAAATAGCCTTTATCTACACCCATGCTATAAATCCTTTATAAAAAGTTCCTGAAACAGTTAGCTTATTGCCAACATTAAAAACAGCCAGTGTCATAGTAACCATGGTAACCATAATAGCATCCAAACGGGTGTTTTAATGTTGTACTGAATTTCATAGTGCAACTCGTTTTCAAAAAAAGAACATTGTAATGCACGCGCGTTTCACTACAACAGCGCCGTAATTTAAAAAAATAACTTATTCGAATTCACGTCGTTTAGTATGACGCCGGCCGCCATGTTCGATACGAGTATTAGTATTGCAAAAAACTGTTTTAGAACCTTTTTTAGAGTATTCATAACATGGATGTAGATAAAGTCTTGTAGCAACTGTACATAATTAGGTATTAAAACACTCATGTGATACTATTATCACATACTATTATCATGTGATAAACCCACGTTCGTGTTTTAATACCCCTTATTATACGTCAGTTGCATAAATAACTAATAGAGCTAGCAACTAGAGATTTGGTAAACTGAGAAAATAGTCGATAGCCTAGTAGTAGCAATGTTGCTCTATCATTCAACTTTGTGTTTAGGTAACGGGAATATCCTTTCAAGATTTATCGGGTACGATTAAAACATTCAACAGAGTTTTCCCCATATAAAACCCAAATAAACTTTTCCCGATCCTTTTTTACGAACCCGAAATCGCAGATTAGTGAAGTTATCCTTCAAGCAACGCATACAGGATCCGAACTCAAGGTATAAAACATAGTTCGATACAACTTATAAGGTGTTATAAATAACTAAGTAAATTCGTTCTGTGTTAGTTTTCAACCCCTGCAGCAATGCCGTGAAAGTAAAAGGGGACTTTTAGTTTCTCTTCCCTTTAAATACTTTTTGCTTTTATACCCGCTAGGAGAAGTTTGAGGGGTGATGACACTCGTAATATCATAACACGGCAACTCTGCTGAGCATTGGGGTCCCAATAAACGGTCCCTGAATCCAACCCTTTGTTTAAAGGTTAAATGGGGTAAAGTGCCGCACTAGTTATAACTAGTCATTTAAAACCTCATGATAATGTTTTTAAATCCTTAGATAGGTGACACTCAATTTGTCTAGCCTTTTCCCAACTATCCCAACAGTCTAACCGGATGCAGATGAATACCAGTAGTTTACGTGGAGTGACTACGTATCTGACCTCCACAACCCAGTTACTATGGGTAAGACGATACCCCTTGGATAGACTTTTGAGCTTCTGACTACACGTAACGACTGTCAAACATCTAATTTGAAGAATGACAGCCGGGACCAACTGCTTAACACGCAGGGTCTCGGTATGTAATAGATGGTCAGCCATCCACGAACCGACAGTGGCAAATCTTCGATCGACCTGTGCGGCTATTATTATTTAGCCACGAGGTCTTCTCAGTCTGTCCACTCTAACGCTACGATTTCCAGGTAAATCACTGTCCATTCCAAGGTAAATAAATAACACTACGTTTTTTTTTGCAAAATAATTAGCTAATAGGTACACTTTCTTTTTCATTTCGTATTACCCCTAAAAGTTTTTCTAAGCGCGTAAATAAAAATCCCATTCTCTTATAAAATATTAGGTGCAAGATAAATCCTAAGTATAATGGGTCATATTTATTTGCACAGTGTGTCAGTATATTTTGAAGTCGCATTAGTCTAACTGGAAGGGTGGCAGTAAGCGACCCGAGTCGTTATAATGAGATGCATGCAACTTTTAGTATAAAAATAAACATAAACATGTAGCTTGCATGTAGAATAACCTATTAAAACTTAGTACCTACAGTTTTGCAGCTTAACTTGGTAAGTAGCTAGGTAAGTAAAGTGTATGGTAGTGACAGTACGGAAGAAGCGACTTCAAGAAAATTGAAGGTGAAAGTAAGTAATAAGCACATGTCGTGTTTCTAAGATCCATTTTTAATTAAATTCAGACATTATAATATGTAAACTGCTGTAGGTAGGTACCATACACACTTCCTCACAGCGGTTAAGTAAGAAAAATTAAATAAGCATACGAATTTTCATGATGAACAATTTTCCTTGTATGTTTTATGAATTCCAAATGGCAGGACATGCAAAATTATTCCTGATTCAACATATAAACAATGAAATTTGAAGGGTTGAAATCATTTAACAAGGCAAATATTTTACTTAAGTCAGGCGATGCTGCGTCGGGTGGAGCATGGAGTTATGCTAACGAACTGCTATTATGTTTCACCCTCGTGTCACTGTGTGAAGGTTTTGCACTCTCGACCGAGTTACCGCGGGGGTTGTTTCAGAAAATCATGTGTTGCTTTGGGGAAAAGCTGGCAGTTTGAAAACGCGCGGCGGCGGGAACAGACGCGTCGTGACTCGCGGCCGGGTCAACTACGAACAATATTCCGATATCACCGCGCCAATGTCACCAGCTTATCTAGGTCGATAAACAATAACACCGGGGTGTAAATTAGAGAACAAAAACATAAAACGTGACGTCATCTCACAGCAATTGTTTATAGAAACACAGTGATCGGCTAAAGTTTATGGACATTTCCGTAAGCGTTAATGGATAGTAATGTTTTTCTGATAATTGGAATGACTAAAATAAGTAAGTATAACTATTAATTAGTAGTACAGTTACGGCTTCATTAGGAAGCGAAAAACTTTTTATGATTGACGAAAACGGAAAACTTTCCTGATGAGATTTGTTGTTGGCGAATTTGTTAATTAAAGTTGCTCCGTTTGTTTCTTTAATAAGATCGGTTAGTATTATATGGTTGTTTATAAATAAAACCTATAGGTAGGTACTAGTATAATCGATGTAAATGATACCTAGGCGGTATCATTTACATCGATTATAAATACGCCCATATAATAAATCTTATTTTTTTAAAAGTTTAATCAGTTAATCTAATTAGAATAATAATGATGTTATCTGATTAATTGGCCTTGCGTTTATAAGTATTATGAACAAACACAAAGTATAAAATTACGATAAACCATCATCATAATTATCATGTCATTACTTAGGTGTTAGGTACCAGTGCAATCGTTAAGCCAATTTATTTATGACTCCGGATTTTGAATTTTCTTATTTCATACTTTTTAGAGCGTGATTTTTCAGTAGTGGGGTTTTAGTTTTTGAACTTTACTTTTTATTTAAATTATTTTGGGGTTATAATTTCGTGATAAAGTATTTGCATTACATTTGTATTTAATTTACATTTTTAAACAAGAATAATTATTATGTAGGTATATATTTTGGGTAGGGTTGGAGAGAAAATGTGTTTGGCATGTGATTTTAGAAATTATGCAAACAAAACCGCATGCAAGAGCTAATAATAGGTATATATTTTTAAAATGTGCTAATTAAACCCTTTCATTTGATACCCAACACGGTACAATTAAAAAAAAAAATTAGTTCATGACTAGTGTCCTAAAGGCCGCCATATTCAATTTATTATGACGTCACATACTTAGCCTATAACCAGCAATCAAGACGCTTTCAACGATTCCTCATTTGTCAAATTACGATAAGAAGTTTAGCAGTTATGAGGGAACAGATGAACATACATACGTACATAATATACATATACATACCGGTCAAAATCGTAACGCTCCTTTTTGCTAAAGTCGGGTAAATACTTTGAAAGAAAATAGCCGTAATCATCATTTCTGTCAGATTTATGGCCACCACCTCTGATTTTAGTAAAGTCCCAATATAGATACCG
The DNA here is from genome assembly GCA_905163495.3 of Cosmia trapezina. Classification (NCBI taxonomy): domain Eukaryota; kingdom Metazoa; phylum Arthropoda; class Insecta; order Lepidoptera; family Noctuidae; genus Cosmia; species Cosmia trapezina. The sequence continues at coordinate 14,287,277 of LR991030.1, forward strand.
TGAAAGAGGCGCTTCGGTATTGACTAGGTTCTTCGTATTGCCGATCAGACCGCAGCCTACTTTAAAACAAAACAGTAACTTATAAAACAAAACAGTAACTTATCCCCAGATAAGGTGTCTTCTGTATTTAATGATTAAAAACAGAAAACATATAAAACAAAACAGTAACTTATCCCCAGATAATAATATGGCTTCTGTGCACACTAACAAACAGTGTCCGAGATTCTAAAGCAATTAAACTGATTTAGCGCTCGGCTTGCCTCGCCCGCCACAGTTGACAAGGAATTTTAACTTGAAAAGTGTATCAAACGGAATTGCGAGCCAAATTGCCGTAACTATCTAGTCGGATGCCTCAATTAAGAAAACCCCGTGTTTTGGTAGATTTACCGGTTAATTATTGCATGTTTTCGGATTTAGAAGTCCGGGAAACTGGCAGTTTGTGTTCTGATTGTGTTCTTTTAGGAGCTTCAGCTTGATTTGTGTTTTTAGGGTTCCGTACCTGAAAAAGAAAAAACGGAACCCTTATAGGATCACTTCGTTGTCCGCCTGTCTGTCTGTCAGTCTGTCAAGACCCTTTTTTTATTGCACACGTGGAGGTATCAAGTTGTAATTAATAAATCAAATACGTAGATCTATGGGCCCTTGGAGTTCTAAAAAAATTAAGCTTATACGTCAACGCAATAAAAAAATACTGTCATTTATGCGACATGTTTTGGTTCTCGCAAAAAAAAACCAAAACCTATAGGGTACTTCCCGTTGTCCTAGAATCATGAAATTTGGCAAGAAGAAGAAGAAGAAATTTGGTCTTACAACACAAATAAAGGAAAAGTCTGAAAATTGTTAATTTGTAATTCTGTCACAAAAAAATATTTTCAAGGTTGTCAGTCTGTCAAGTCCCTGTTTTTCAGGAACGCGAAGAGGTATCAAGTTGAAATTAATATCAAATACGTAGGTCCATGATCCCTAAGGAGTTTAAAAAAATTAAGCTTCTAAGTCAACGCAATAAAAAAATACGGCTATTTATCGACATATTTTGATACTCGTAAGGAAATCAAAACCTATAGGGTACTTCCCGTTGTTCTGAATAATGAAATTTGGCAAGAAGCATGGTCTCACTGTACAAGTAAATAAAAAGTCCGAAAAATGTTAATTTGTAATTTTATCACATTTTTTTTTGGGATTACAATATTAAGTTTGTTTTTGGGATAAATTATTTTGACCTACAGAACCCTTCGTCGTGCATGGTCCGACACGCACTTGGCCGGTTTTTTGCTTCTTACAACTTACCTTTAATAATTATTGTTTTACGTAACGTCACCTACTTTGGAAAGTTCATTTCAATTCCAGGGTTCATAAACAAAGTTAGATATCCCCAACACATACAATATTCTAACAAAACAACATCGGAGCTATTTAAGTTTCCTAAACTACCTGTCCATACGTTGATTGAGTATATCGATAGGTGAACCATGCGAGTCCTGTATTAAACCTCACGGACAACTTTGACAACGGACGGACTCGGCTCGCAATTAGAGAGGACTCGCCCTCCCAACATTTACATTTTAATTTAAATTTCAAACTGACGAGATTCAAGATAAATTGGGCTGCGTATTTAGCGCAATAATTCGAGCCCGGCGCCGACTCGCGGTCTCCAAATTAAGGAGCAGGATAATTGTTTGCGTTATAATTAATAATTGACATTAATATTGTGAACTCGCAACGGGTTCGGGTAAACGTTGGATTATAAACCCAGCCTGCTCTGCCGTTAAACTTATTTAGGTGCGTAATTTAATAAACGTATACGGCAGCATCGAAAGCGGTATGTTGTCAAAATGTTTTACTACTCGTATAATTTTTCATTCTTTTATGTAATTAAGTGCTGTTGTACATATGCGCAGAGAGCTGAGGGCTCTGTCTATGTTATATTCCATACTAAACAAGCCTACTTCTCCTTCTTATCTGACTTCCCATGTTCAATACTTATGCTCTGCTCATAGTAGAAATCTTCGTTCAACCACCAATCTTCTCCTACGATATCCTTCTCACCGCTCTGGTTTTATTCATTTTTCTTTCTTTGTCCAGGCTGTATTCCTTTGGACTGGCAACCAGTCCGTTATTTTTCAAAGTGAAGGCACGTGAACACATTCGTGAAAAGTTGGCAAAATCATCGCAGCGCTGATTTGTTGGATTCTTTTTCTCCTCTACCTATCGTTATTTCTCCTGACAAAATTTATTTTGTTTATATGTATGTATGTATGTATTTATTAGTATTTATTCTTTTTCCAGTTATCTATCCCTTGTGTTGCACCTACCATGTTTTGTCTCTGCATCACCCTATGGTTGACTAGTAGAAAATGTCTGCATTTGTACAGTATTTTTTTACTTGTGCATAAAGTTTTAATAAATAAATAAATAAAATGTGACTGGACCTTTCTCAAACGAATGCTGCTACTCTGCCAGAACATAATTACCACTCAGCACTCAAAGTAACTGTATTTTGTAGCCACACACAGTCTGATGAACAAATGAAAACGTAATTTAAAAGTCCGTCGAAACTATTTCATTGTTGTTTGATTGAAAAAGCTATTTGGTCACAACAAAGATTCCTGGAAATTCCAATTTATAGCGGTATGTGACAAAATGTAGTAATAATTTAAGTGAAATATGTTGTGATTGGTGGATTTATCATGTTGCATGTTCACCACTTTGTGGTTGCATCTGATGTCAAAGGTGACCGCGATGATCGGCATTCAATTATAAACTGCGGGACTCTTGTCGAATAATTTTTTCTATAGTTTTATTAATCTACCGTCATCATTTTATGTCACGGGGATATAAATCATGTTTAGTTTTTGAAAATATAAGAATAAAATGATATCAACATAACATCACTAGACGAAAAAACCTGTCTAGCCATAAAACAAAACCTGGTGAAAAATAATAGCAATAATTCACCGATAAAAAAGTATCACAAAATCACGAACAAACTCCGATTGCGCTTCGGCATCGACATTGATATACGAATGAAACATTCGATTCGTTAGTGGAAAAAGGAAAATAATGCAAAATGCGGAGGATTGGAGAGAATGGTTCTCATAGGCGGATAACAAAAGGAATGCAATGGGGATATCGTTTGATGGTCGTAGCGAGTCGTAGCAAGTCGTAGCGGCTCGTAGCGCGTAGCACGGCTCTGAACACGCTCCAACTATTGTGTTTTGATTGCATGCCAGCGGCCTTTTATTGATTAGGTCGTAGAACCTGAATATAAGCACAAACAAGATCTTTTAATTACGACCCATTTTGTATGTGAAGTACATACAGAATTAACGTAGCGTATTTTGGCGTAGAGCTTCTACGGAGGCACAGATTTCATGAATTTAATTTCACTTACCTCTTGTGAAAATATTTAAATGTTAATTGCGAGAGTACCCTTTCATCTCGTTTATCCAAACTTTTTAAGGGGATTTGTTTACAATGTCGTTAATGATGCTCAGTGTTGCGATAAAAGCTTTGTAATGACCGTTTAATTTATAATTCCTATTATCTATTTCACATGATTGCAGGTCATATTTCGTGATGAAGCTTAATAATAAAAGCGTATATTTCTTGAGGTTAAAGGCGACGGAAACGTGCTCGATAAATTATTATGTGTCGCCTTTTGAACGCGTAATAAAATATAGCTTCCATTATCAAAAGTTATTGTAATTTTTTCATCCGTTCGCTTTATCTTATTTGCGTTTCAACACGTAGATGTAAAATTAACATTCCTAGCATATTATTGGTAACTACATTATGTTTGGTTACGAAGCGTTCATTGAGGGAAAATACAAACGTTTGTTTCAATATTCACTGTGTGGGAATGAAGACAAGCGTAAATCATAATATTAGCATAAGCATAATATGTTCCCACTGCTGGGACACAGGCCTCCTCTCTTCGAGAGGGAGTGGTATGTAATCTGCCACGCGGGGCCAGTGCGGGTTGGTATATGTCACAGTCATCTCTTCGACTTTTTGGTTCTAGGACATGCCGGTTTCCTCACGATATTTTCCTTCACCGTTAATAATATTAGCTTATGTGCTATTCACATACATATTAAATTCTAGCCTTTACCAGCGGCTCCACCCGCGTGGAGGAGGTTGGAAATTAACCCGTGGAAAGACCGGGTTAAAAAGTATTAATATTAATAATTGATAATTGTGATAATCCATGTCTGTCTGTCATCTGTCAAATTGGCTAAGCCAATTTTGAGATTAACACACAAACCGCCAAAAAGAGAATAATGATTCTCTTTTTCATGATTCTAAACATCATTGTTTTGGGTTCTATTGCGTTAGTAAGGACCCCCTAATAAAAGTTTTCTCAAATATCTTCCATGTACAGACAGTCCAGTTACACTTTTATTATATCTTCTGTTTATCTATATAAATAAAAAGAGAAGTCCTGACTGACTGACTTACTGACTGACTGATTGACTGACTCATCAATGCCCAGCCCAAACCCATGAACCTAGAAAACTGAAATTTTGCAGAGAGGTTAATAGGTTAGGGAGGTTAGAGGTGTCCTTTATAATGTAGACAAGGAATAAGGAAGAATTTCCCGGTAGCACGTTCCCGTGGGATATTTTCCGACATCCACGCGGGCGAAGCCGCGGGCAAAAGCTAGTGTTTAATAAAATATCTGGAAAATCGTAATACTTTCCTATCGTTTCGTAAACATTTTTTTATATTATTTATTACAAGCACGGTGAAACTGTTGACTTATTTTGTAATTTACCGGCTACCGATGCATCCGAATACCGATGTAGGTATCTACATCGGTAGCCGGTAAATTACAAAATAAGTCAACAGTTTCACCGTGCTTGTAAAGTTTTTGCGAGGACCAAAAATCGGATACCAATATACAATTATCGGTCGGAACATAAAACGTTTGAGCGCGGCGCGTGCCCGCATAGATTCCGGTTCGTTTTGATCCCTTCTTGAATATTAAGTTTGCCCATTACGCCACTCGGTAATTCGAAAGCGTTTAGAGCGCTCCCCACAACGAATTTATTACTTAATATCACTTTGACCCGACGCCTGGCACTGATTATGAATCTACTGAAAGAAGCAAATATATGTACAAGGCTATATTGGAATTTTAAAATGAAAGTTTGATTAAATTTATGTTTTAGCAACATTTTATATCAGGCTATCTTAGGCTCCGTCTGCGTGAAGACTTTACTAGAGTGTCGACTGCATCCCATGTGTGCATAAGGAAAAACTCTTTATATAATAGGTATATAAGCTTATATCGTATATATAAACGTAAAAAAAACATCCTCCGATGAAAAAAAATCATCATCAGTAGTTGTGAACCTATGGGGTTCGCAACTAACACCCCTCACCCCCGCAGGGGTTTTCGGTTTAAATGAGTACATAATAAACACTTAAGGGGTTAAGTAATTGGGAAGCAGCATCCTTTGCAATCATCACTCATCACCAAATGGCTATGATACCAATTTTCAGTCAGTCAACTTTTGCGTGGTGGCTCTGAGATATTTACCATAGGTACCTACCTATGTCCTAGACATGGAGATACACTACATAAGTACATAATATTTGGGCGAGTAATTTAATTTATATGGCTTTGATAGAACAAACAGCTCCCATATCATGCTGTGTTTACTTGTCTACGTAAATATTGCAATACGAAATGGATATGGATTGATACGTAATATATATAAAAGTACTCGTATAGCGTAACAATATTGAATTCAAACGTTACTGAATCTTTAGCAAGATATCCAATATCTTTACGGGCACATACCGTATACATAACTCATGTATTATGTACATATGTAACCAAGTTTCTTTTTTGTATTCTCGTAAAAGTTTTTCTCTCACTTTTTCGCTCTCATTGGTGGAATTTGATGAAGTCTTTACGAGGATAACGAAATGAAAGTGGAATAGTTTCTTTATTGCTTCCCCACATTGTTGGAATCCGAACATCTGTGGGGTTTCAAATATTTTATCTCTGAATTTCAGCGCGAAAGAAAGAAAGTATGAATAGTTAATTATTCAGCCGCGGTTCAACACACGAGTGACATTTAGAAACACCTGTCTATTCCCCTGAGGCTGAATACATGGCGTTATTATTTAATGAGGTTTCAAATGGAATGGATATTCTTGAAATCATTTGGTAAGCAATCTCGACGTTTGCGGTAGAGCTAGCATTTATTTTTTATTTGTTTGAAAAATATGGCTTTAATATTTTTATATAATATTATTCAGTGAATATTTTTTTACATACGAATATTCAAATGAAACTTTATTATTTGATGACTAACTGATATTGTGAAAAATATATTGGCTAGTCATTTTTTACTGGAGAGTACAAACCCATAGCCCTGCCCCAACTTATCGATATTATGTTTTTGAAACTTTTTATTCTACCGATGAATGTAATAATTTTATCTAGTTCAGATAATAAGTGAGCAAAGGCTACAAGAAGCAGGTAATTACGTTCGTATTATTGTTTCAAAAGATTTCATCAAAAGAATTTCCAGAAAACGCCACCTAACAAGCGTACTTAATGATCAAGGGATACCCTTCCTAGCTGGCGAAAACTCAAAAGACAAACGAATAAGGTCGAACAAAGAAATCGCTTTTACTCCGTTTTCCTTAAATATTTCCGTATATCGTGTAGGCATTACCTATGTATGGGTATGTAAACCCGTATAAATTCCTTTAACGGCGTATGAATCAAGTGTTTTTACTTTCGACGAAATGGTAGGCACATGCGTGTTGGCTTGAGAAATATTTGATTGTAGATTTTCCGTACTTGTACCTTTATACATTTACTAGCTGTTTCCTGTGGCTTCGCTCGCTCGCGCTGATTAGGCGTGAAATTTCTAAAAATACTTGCTTAGTGGATGCTTACAACATAAAAGGCATGAACTGCCGAAATTTCAAGTTTGTAGCCCCAGCGGTCTAGGCTCTGCGTTTATGAATCAGTCAGTTAGTCAGGACAAATAATTACAAATGTTTATTTAATGAACACGGCTTTCGTTATATAACATTTCAAGGTTAGCAATCAATAAAAATGTGAGGAATATGGATTGAATGTTTGAACCCTTGTCCGTTGTAATAATTGATATGTTTAATTAACTTTTGGGGTTGTTGGCAACCTGCCCCGTGCTAATCAGCGGCGTTGACATATACTGTCAGCCCCATTACACTTATGGGATTTTCTGCGAAATTTACTATGGCATTAACATACCTACCTTCCTTTACATTTTCAATGTTTGTTGATGATATGTGTTAGGTACTCATGAGCTTATAAACGTTACAAAGAAAAAAAAATGTTTTGCGAAAATATCAAGTGAGAAATCATCCATCTGCCTAGGCTTTTCCCAACTGTGTTGGGGTCGGGTTCCAGTCTAACCGTATGCAGCTGAATACCAGTATTTTACATGGAATAACAGCCTATCTGACCTCCACAACCCAGTTATTGGGTAATTTGATATCCCTTATAGTAAGATTGGTTGTCACACTTTCAGGCTTCTGACCACCCGTAACGACTGTCAAAGATCCACGAATGACAGCCGGGACCAACGGCTTAACGTGCTTTACGGGGCATGGAGGGGTCTCGGTATGTAAAGATGGTCATCCATCCACGAACTGACTGCGGCAAGCGTAGCTTAACCTGATCGATCGACCCACGTGGCTGTTATTACTTAGCCAAAATATCAAGTGAGATGTATATAGTTATTTCTACTTAGCTTGCTTTTTGCTTTGGCTTTCGCCATCTCGTGACGAGAATACGAATTGGTATGCGAAGCAGTGCGAAATTATTTATATGCCAAATGGCATTCAGCTCTATCAAGCTGCGTCGGTTACATCTTTTTGCGCCACATTACCCGCACACATAGGGCGATGGGTTGGTGCCCGTACCCTGCGTTTAGTTTACAAGAGAAAGTTTCACGATAAAAGTCTATCGCTGGCGGTAAAGTTGGCGCTCGTAGCAGGCTGATCGCGCCGCCACAAGTAATCCACAAACGACCCCCCGGGATAACAACTCCGAAAATAAATTATGTTGGATTTAATTGCAATTATGCTCAGTGACCGCAATGATCATCTGATAAAATCACAGCCTATAAAATTCTCAACGAAACTTTTAACAAGTTCTGTTTTAATATCGTCGTGAAAGCTTTCTTAATTGTTTTTTCTTCTCTATACGGCTCGTGAACTAGTGCAGAAACAGAATCGAGAACTCAAATTCCAGCCTAGTATTTGTAGAACTACAATACTACATAATGCATATAAACCATTCGGCGAGATTTATTTGCTTCGAAGAGAAAACATCGAAGTGTTTTCCAATAGAATTTAATTAAACTAACAACCATTTACAAAATAACATGACGCGGTAAAAGTTTTGATAGTAACTCCGACTATTGATTTTTTAAAGGCTATCACGGCCGAGCTTCGCGCCTGGATTTGATAAACTGAGGATTTATTAATGAAACAGAAAGCACGTTAATCTCTGTCCAGAGCACGGATCTGCTAAATGGGCCTTGAAATTTTAGCTCCGCGTTTTTTACGTGGATAGAGAGCTGGCAAAATAAAGATAATGGCTTTTGTTTTAGTTATTATACAGATTTATGAGGGCTTATACTTTAATTTCTTTAAAAGGTATCGGTGTCGTTGGCTTTTGTATTATGAAAATTTAATATTGTTTTCGTTGTTATTGGTAGGATTTTCTTCTTTGAAGAGCATACTTTGTTTGTTCTTTTATACGTAGCAATTTCGAATATTAAAATCTTTACGATGTTATATAACATTGTTTGCGTAATATTTAAGAATATAATTTCAATTAAAAACACTTGAGCGTATAAATAAAAAGCTGTAAGTATTCTACATATTATAAGCAAACAGTTTGAATGCACATTAATTTTCAGTATCTTCCTTCTTTAGTTATATATTGAATTTCGTTCGTAATTCATCGGCGTGGCATACAATCATAAAGAAATACGTAAAATACGAATTTTCGTTAATTAAAGTGAATATTTTCGCTATATTGTTCGTTTGTCGGGTACTTGTAAGCGTGCTTCACGTTGTCGCCCGTCTGACATTTCAATTATCGGCAGATGTTTCAGCTGTCTGTCATGTACTACGTCAAGCGACGGTAACTCTATCATCATAATATTCTATAGCAGAGATCATAAAAAATGTGCGAAAGAAAAGGCCCAAAATGACAGCGCAGTCAAGGAGGAAAGTAAAAGATCTCTCCCGTCTTCTGTAAAACTTTTTTACAAAAAAAAAAAACGAGTTCCAAAAAAAACGCAACAAAGTGAAAAATAACTTAAATTTCGGAAGTCGGTCTATTTTGTTTTTTATTTTCGTTTTTTCCCACCGACTTCCGAAATTAAAGTAATTTTGCACTTCGTAGAGTTTTTTTTTGGAAGTCGGTCTTTTTTTTGTAAAAAAAAATAATTGAGTGATTTCGTACTTTTTCATATTTAACCACTTTAGGGGATTAATTCGATTCCTGTTCCGCATAAGGCGGGTCGGAAACGCCCGAGTGTCACCATTCTGTGGATCGCCCGGAGGATACGGTGGAGCATACAGTGGAGGTCTACCCGGCTTGGGCGGAGCACCACTGTGCTTTCACGGAGGCGATCGGTGGCGGCGATCTCGCGCCGAGCGACCGAGCCTGTGGGTCTACTCCCTAAGTCCTTCCGTCTTCCCGTTCGTCCGTTCATCCGTCCGTCTGAAATTACGATCCATCAAAACAAGTGTAAAAGTTAAATTTTTCGGACGGGCAAAAACTCATCGGGAGTAGGGACAACTGGCAAATCATGTTGTCATTCATACTTCGTTCGGGCCCCGAACCAATCATCCATCCGTAGGTGATACGGAGTAAGAAACGCCCGTAACGAAGGCCGAAACTATGGGCTTCGTGCTTAGGGTGTAGGACCCCAGGCCCCGGTCGACGGCGCGTAGTGTTCCACGCGCACCTCAAAGAGATGTCAGCAAAAGATGGGGTCCGATAGGGCCGATGCCGCCGGGGCCGCGGCTGGTTCGAAAGAGATCTGTGGCCCTGGCATAAGCAACTGAAGGAACACGGGTGAGTTTTAGTCAGTAAAAGTCTGACACGCTCTTCCGCTCCATTCAGAGCGGGAGAAGTCATTTGATGATTTCCCATCCACATAAAAAAAAACGGGATTAATTTTCAAAAACCCTACTTTAGTGCTCACCTTGTTTATTCATACATAAAGGAACTCTTGTACAAAATTTCAAGCTTCTCGGTGCTTCTAGATCTAATGGTTTAAGCTTTGCGTTGCCTGTCAGTGAGTGTTAATATTGTTGGAGCTGCTGAAGATCGTAAGACTATCATTATATTGTATAAACTAAATCTCCTTTATATTATACAATACAAAGGAGATACTATGTGTGTGAATACTATGTACTATGGAGCATTTAATCAGGTAGATAGGTGTCTTTTCATATCTCTATCTTCAGAAATCATGGGTTTCCCATACAAACTTTTATCCCCTAATCCCTTATTTTCCCTTTTGTAGGATTATTTTTAAGACAAAATGTAGCCTATGTTCGTCCTCGGGATGCCATCTATCTCCTTGCCAAATTTTATCGAAATCCGTTCAGCGGTTTAGGCGTGAAAAGGTAACATACAGACTTACAGAGTTACTTTCGAATTTATAGACCAGGATAAAAAGTAGTCTATGTGTTAATCCAGGGTAAAAGCTATCTACGTACCAAATTTCATCCAAATCGGTCCAGCCGTTTGAGCGTGAAGAACACACACACATACACTCACACACTTGCGGCAACTTTATAATATTAGTGTGACATGTGGATAGTTAAGATGAGTGTTGTAAAAATTTTTTACAAAAAAAAAACAACCGACTCCCAAAAAAACATTACAAAGTGAAAAATAACTTTAATTTCGGAAGTCGGTGTCTTTGGTTTTTTATTTACTTTAGTTTTTTTTTTGCCACCGACTTCCAAAATTAAAGTTATTTTTCACTTTGTAGTATTTTTTTGGGAGCCGGTTGTTTTTTTTTTGTAAAGAATTTTTATTTTTCACTTTTTAGTGGTGCCTACCCCACACAAATCTGAATAACACTCTGCAAAATAAATTAGCGCATCATCCACATAGACTAAATGGGAAAAATACGTATTAAATTATTGAAGCTGACTCAAAAGCCACTCATCAGAACTTGAAGATATTTTTATGCGACTATCTCAGGAGTATACCATTTCAAATAAAAACTTTGCAAAAAGCAAATACGTCGCGCTTAGTCGTGTCAGAAGTTTGGTAGGCGTAGTTTTAGTTGACAGAGTGTTGAAGACCACAGAACCATCTACTGGCAACAAATAACACCTACCAATCGACGGGACGAAGGCGGCGTGCGGGGACAGCAAGCCCATCAGCGCGACCCTAGCGACGCCCTGCGGATTTTCACTGTCAGTGTGACACGCCATCATCGATCGCACGCAAATTATCGCCACTGCTACACTGTACCTATTTTATTATTGTGAAAAGACTGCAAACTGTTAAAAATCGATATTACACGTTATCACAAGGAGCCTGGTGTCTGATTCCATCCAACGACGCTGACACGACGACGACCTGACGTAGAAACCCCAACATAACTGGACCTTCGAGCCGAACATTCATCCGAAGCAGCAAGCAACATCTTCAGCAACGGTCAGGCCAATCCACCCAATTTCCTTCCAAAGTCCTGTGCTCAGTTTGTGCTAATATCGTTATTTTTCGCAAAATTCCAGTGTTTCGACTATACCTACGGTGCAAATTGTGCGTCTACCTACATCGCTCGGGCGCGCACCGGTCAACTGTAAGTACTTGATCTTTCTCTCTTGCAGGCCACCAAAATGATTGGCAATAAGAGGCATTCAATTGTAGAAATGGAAAATAGTGAAGATATCATTCGCGATTTAGTTAAGAAAAGAGGTACCGTTAAACGAAAATTAACTTTGTTTTCTAAATATGCGCAATCATTAGACGTTTCGCAAATAACGGACACTCAGAAAGCTGAGTTAGAGGAGCGTTTTCAAGCCTTTAAAATACTGATCGATCAATTTTCTAATATACAAGATGAATTAGATTCCATTGTGTCAGATAGTCAGTTGGACGGGGAACTGCTAGAGAGAGAAACGTTTCAAAATCAGTATTATGCTATTGTGGGCAAGGCTAAATGTATTTTGAAAGATACTTCCACTCAAAATGTTGGTGGTCAAAGTCGCACTTTTAATTGCATGAAGTTACCTACAATTTCATTACCGAAATTCGACGGTTCGTACGATCAATGGCTCGAGTTTCGCGATACTTACTTATCAATGATACACAACAGTGATAATCTAGATAATGTTCAGAAGTTCCACTACTTACGTTCGGTTCTTACAGGTGATGCACTACAAGTGGTTAAGGCATTGGAGTTTTCTTCCGACAACTATTTAGTTGCTTGGGGTCTCTTAGAGAATAGATATAACAATGACAATTTGCTAGTTAGTAATCACGTCAAAGCTTTATTCTATGCTCAGTCAATGACTAAAGAATCAGCTTCGCAAATTCGTAAATTAATAGATACAGTTTTAAGAAACATTCGGGCGCTAAAAACGTTAGACGAACCTACAGATACGTGGGATACTTTAATTATCCACATAATAACTTCCAAACTGGATTCGTCGACCGATCGCGAGTGGGAAAGTTACAAAAGTACCCTCCCGAAAGTAGGAAAATTAAAGCTGTCTGAATTAATGAAATTCCTCAAGGATCGTGCTGATTTTTTAGAATCAATTAGGCCTCAAAGCAAACAATCGGTAGACACTCACACAAAGAAACAGTCGGTCACTAAATCACACAGTCATGTTAATACACGCAAAGATAACAATAACAAAAAACCATCTAATTCACCACGTTACAAATGCGCTCAGTGCGGTTCCAATCACCCGGTTTACTCGTGTGAAGATTTCCATAATTTATCTCTTAAAGATAAATTAAATTTCATTGAGGAGAAAAAGTTATGTCGTAATTGTTTACGATCAGATCACGCAGTAAACGAGTGTTGGTATGGGCCGTGCAGACATTGTAATAAAAAACACAACACGTTAATTCACACAGACGCTGTTGTAGACGCTCGCACATCATCAGCTGTTGCTCAAATCACGCAAACAGTGCCACAGTCTGAATCCAATGATACGAGTACTTCACACATACAGATGCCGCTCACCACTTCTCACAAATCTCACACAATTTACAAGGAAGATAATAATACCAAAGCGCAATGTTTTCTAAATCCGGTATTATTATCGACCGCATTAGTGGAAATAGCGGACGAACATCACAACTATCACACAACGCGAGCTCTCCTCGATAACGGGAGCCAACATTGCTTCATATCTGAATCGCTTTGTAAAAAACTTAATCTTCCATTGATACAGTCCACTGTTCAAGTTATAGGAGTAGGTAATACTATATCCCAATCCACGCAATCATGTCGTATTCAGTTGCGATCCAAAACGAACACGTATAGCACGCATTTTAGTTGTTTAGTTTTGCCTCGTATTACGGCACAGTTACCATCACTAGGAGGTAATTACCACATAGATATACCAGGCCATGTTCAACTTGCCGATCCAGAATTTTATCTGTCTGGTGATATTAATTTATTGTTAGGAGCAGATAAGTTCTGGGACTTACTTAGTGAAGGTCTGATACGGTTACCGAATGGCCCTTATTTACAAAACACACAACTTGGTTGGGTCATATCGGGAACTGTTTACAAAAAGGTTTCACGCGGGAACCTAACTCATTGTAATTTCACGCAAACATTAGAATCAGAACTCAAACGATTTTGGGAACTGGAAGAAATACCTTCAACGCATAAAAATCTCACTAAAACTGAAAGCGCATGCGAAGATTTATTCAAAGATACTACTTTACGCGACGTTAAAGGTCGTTTTTCTGTGCGCATTCCACTCAGTCAATCAGCTGATGTTTTACACGACACATTTTCTATGGCAAAAAACAGGTTTCTTGTACTCGAACGCAAACTAATTAGAAGCGCGCCTAGCTATAGAAAAATGTATACCGATTTTATGAAGGAATATTTAGGTCTGGGTCACATGAGTCGCATATCAGAATACTCTTCACCTTGTTATTTTTTACCACATCATGGGGTTTACAGGGAACATAGTTCAACAACCAAACTTAGAGTTGTTTTTGATGCTAGTGCAAAGTCTACTTCGGGCAAATCATTAAACGACATACAACACATTGGGCCTACGTTACAAAATGATTTGTTTTCAATTTTGCTCCGTTTTAGACAATTTAAATATGTAGCATGCGCTGACGTTGAGAAAATGTATAGGCAAATATTAATACAACCTGATCAAAGAAATCTGCAACTAATACTTTGGAGAGAAGATCCATCTGAGCCGCTCGGTGTATTTCAACTTAACACCGTCACTTACGGGACGGCGTCCGCGCCGTATCTAAGTATTAGATGTTTAAAACAACTCGCGTTAGAATGTAAGGATGACGTCATCGCACAAGTAATTAATGACGACATTTTCGTTGATGATTTAATAACGGGACATCAGGATCAACAAAGGTTGTTAGAAATATGCAAAGATGTTTCTGAGGTATTACAATCAGGTTGTTTTCCTCTTAGAAAATGGATATTTAACTCATCAGTTTCACAAACCGAGTTACTGTCTATTTCTAAGGAATTCTCACTAGGAGAAAATTGTCATACCAAAACACTAGGTATGGGATGGTTTTATTCATCCGATGAATTGTATTATAGCACAAAATGTGATCATGACGTAACTCACGCTACCAAACGCAATATTCTTTCAGTCATCGCGCAGATATATGATCCTTTAGGTCTAATTACACCAAACATCATTATAGCTAAAATTCTATTACAAAAGATGTGGCTATGTAATATAGGATGGGATGACGCAGTTCCTAACCATGTACTAGTAGAATGGCAAAACTTCATTCATAAACTATCTAATTTACAAGACATACGTATTCCACGTTATGTCATTGGAGAAAATACACACATTATTGAGTTACATATATTTTGTGACGCTTCGCAAGACGCATACGGCGCCTGCGCATATATACGCAGCTATACAGACGCACAGCTATCAGTCACGGCGTTGTTGTGTGCAAAAAGTAAGGTCGCTCCCGTTAAACCGGTGAGCGTGCCGCGCTTGGAACTGTGTGGCGCGCTAGTAGCTGCAAAGTTGTTTACAAAAATTTGTAACTCATTAAGACTAACTTTTAATAACGTATACTTTTGGTCAGACTCAACAATAGTTTTAGGATGGCTTAAAACGTCACCTAATTTATTAAAAACATTTGTGAACAAAACAACCGCGTTGTACAAATTAATGAACTCACGGGCGATAAACCGTGGCTTCATGTAGCCGGTAAACAAAACCCAGCTGATTTGTTATCGCGCGGTGTACACCTAGATATACTTAAAACTTGTGAGTTGTGGTGGCGCGGACCGCCATTTCTACAAGTTCCTAACACACAATGGGAACATGATATTAACCTGCGACTTTTTCAGTTATGTTGGGGTTTCTACGTCAGGTCGTCGTCGTGTCAGCGTCGTTGGATGAAATCAGACACCAGGCTCCTTGTGATAACGTGTAATATCGATTTTTAACAGTTTGCAGTCTTTTCACAATAATAAAATAGGTACAGTGTAGCAGTGGCGATAATTTGCGTGCGATCGATGATGGCGTGTCACACTGACAGTGAAAATCCGCAGGGCGTCGCTAGGGTCGCGCTGATGTGCTTGCTGTCCCCGCACGCCGCCTTCTTCCCGTCGATTGGTAGGTGTTATTTGTTGCCAGTAGATGGTTCTGTGGTCTTCAACATGCCCCCGGCCTTGGAAGCACCAGGTTCCAAAGAAGAGATGGTTCGATCGTCCGCCGGATGCAGGAGCGGGCAGATTTTCGGGTACGATCGCCGTATGATGCCTGTCGCAGTTTTGATGGTTGCCACGCGTGAGATGCCATCTTTCCCGGTGAACGTCTGCAGCACTTGTCCGAGGCGCCAATTCAAAGGTGGTAAGTGGTCTTCTTTGATTAGAACGAGGGTGTCAGTGATAAGCGTGTCTTGGTTGAGTTGCCACTTCGTTCTCTTCTGGAGTTCAGATATGTATTCAGTTGACCAGCGTTGCCAGAAGCTCTGCCTCATCTGCTCCACGCGATCGTATCGTGGTAGGCGCTGCGTAGCCGTCGCGGTGAGGTCCCAACTGGCGGGTGCGGTGAGCGGTCGGCCAATCAGGAAGTGAACAGGACATAAGGGAATCAGGTCGTTCGGGTCTGCGGACATCGGGTACATAGGACGGGAGTTGAGGACAGCTTCAATTTGTGCTAATACCGTTGTCAACTCCTCGTATGTGAAATGTGCATTGCCAATAATGCGGCATAAATGAAATTTACAGGACTTGATCCCTGCCCCCCCACAAACCACCAAAATGAGGCGAGTACGGCGGAATAAATGTGAATTCTATGGAGTTATTAGTTGTAAAGTTAATAATATCTGATGTGGAAGAATGTAAAAATTTTGAAAATTCCTTTAAAGCTCCTACAAAGTCGTGCCATTGTCAGAATAAATCTGCAGTGGTTTGCCGCGTCGAGAGATGAAACGTTTCAACGCCAGCAAATATGCTTTAGTAGTAAGGTTTGTGACCAATTCTAAATGTATTGCGCGTGTAGTAAAACATACAAAGAGACATATATAACATTTAGTTAACTTTGCCCCCCGTCCGGCACGGTTCAGCATAAACAATGGCCCAGCATAGTCCACGCCACTACGTATGAATGGATACCCCGGCTCCAATCGTTCGGTAGGTAAGTTACCCATTTGTATGTTTAACGGTTTAGGTCGCATACGTTTGCATCTCATACAGGTGTGCACCACTTGTTTAGCCAAGTTACGCCCTCTAATAGGCCACCAAGTATCACGAACTGTGGCCAGCAATAACTGAGCCCCTGCGTGTAGTAGTGATCTATGTTGATGTTCAAATATAAGGCGAGTCAATGTGTGTTTCCCACACAACAACAAAGGATGTTTTTTATCATATGAGAATGAGTCTGAATATGACAATCTACCTCCTACTCTAATTAGATCGTGTTCATCTAAGAAAACATTTAAACTAGAAATACTGCGTGGTAATTTTAATTGACGATTTTGTTTTAATGTTTTGTAAACATCTGAGAAAGATTGTTGTTGTGCTATTCGAGTTAAAGTTCTAACAGGAATATCTAATTCATCTACCGATAGACAACCTGTGAGCCGTTCTGCTTTTAATTTTGTGCGGCTATTTTGTATAAAACGCATAATGTACGCCACTACGCGTCGTAAACGATTAAAACATGAATACCTATCAAATAGAAAAGAATCTGAATTTACTTGAACGAGCAATGAAGTTTTCAGTGGTTTCAATTCAGGTAATTCATCGTGATTAACATTACTATATGAATTAATATCATGTTCCCATTGTGTGTTAGGAACTTGTAGAAATGGCGGTCCGCGCCACCACAACTCACAAGTTTTAAGTATATCTAGGTGTACACCGCGCGATAACAAATCAGCTGGGTTTTGTTTACCGGCTACATGAAGCCACGGTTTATCGCCCGTGAGTTCATTAATTTGTACAACGCGGTTGTTTTGTTCACAAATGTTTTTAATAAATTAGGTGACGTTTTAAGCCATCCTAAAACTATTGTTGAGTCTGACCAAAAGTATACGTTATTAAAAGTTAGTCTTAATGAGTTACAAATTTTCGTAAACAACTTTGCAGCTACTAGCGCGCCACACAGTTCCAAGCGCGGCACGCTCACCGGTTTAACGGGAGCGACCTTACTTTTTGCACACAACAACGCCGTGACTGATAGCTGTGCGTCTGTATAGCTGCGTATATATGCGCAGGCGCCGTATGCGTCTTGCGAAGCGTCACAAAATATATGTAACTCAATAATGTGTGTATTTTCTCCAATGACATAACGTGGAATACGTATGTCTTGTAAATTAGATAGTTTATGAATGAAGTTTTGCCATTCTACTAGTACATGGTTAGGAACTGCGTCATCCCATCCTATCTTACATAGCCACATCTTTTGTAATAGAATTTTAGCTATAATGATGTTTGGTGTAATTAGACCTAAAGGATCATATATCTGCGCGATGACTGAAAGAATATTGCGTTTGGTAGCGTGAGTTACGTCATGATCACATTTTGTGCTATAATACAATTCATCGGATGAATAAAACCATCCCATACCTAGTGTTTTGGTATGACAATTTTCTCCTAGTGAGAATTCCTTAGAAATAGACGGTAACTCGGTTTGTGAAACTGATGAGTTAAATATCCATTTTCTAAGAGGAAAACAACCTGATTGTAATACCTCAGAAACATCTTTGCATATTTCTAACAACCTTTGTTGATCCTGATGTCCCGTTATTAAATCATCAACGAAAATGTCGTCATTAATTACTTGTGCGATGACGTCATCCTTACATTCTAACGCGAGTTGCTTAGATACGGCGCGGACGCCGTCCCGTAAGTGACGGTGTTAAGTTGAAATACACCGAGCGGCTCAGATGGATCTTCTCTCCAAAGTATTAGTTGCAGATTTCTTTGATCAGGTTGTATTAATATTTGCCTATACATTTTCTCAACGTCAGCGCATGCTACATATTTAAATTGTCTAAAACGGAGCAAAATTGAAAACAAATCATTTTGTAACGTAGGCCCAATGTGTTGTATGTCGTTTAATGATTTGCCCGAAGTAGACTTTGCACTAGCATCAAAAACAACTCTAAGTTTGGTTGTTGAACTATGTTCCCTGTAAACCCCATGATGTGGTAAAAAATAACAAGGTGAAGAGTATTCTGATATGCGACTCATGTGACCCAGACCTAAATATTCCTTCATAAAATCGGTATACATTTTTCTATAGCTAGGCGCGCTTCTAATTAGTTTGCGTTCGAGTGCAAGAAACCTGTTTTTTGCCATAGAAAATGTGTCGTGTAAAACATCAGCTGATTGACTGAGTGGAATGCGCACAGAAAAACGACCTTTAACGTCGCGTAAAGTAGTATCTTTGAATAAATCTTCGCATGCGCTTTCAGTTTTAGTGAGATTTTTATGCGTTGAAGGTATTTCTTCCAGTTCCCAAAATCGTTTGAGTTCTGATTCTAATGTTTGCGTGAAATTACAATGAGTTAGGTTCCCGCGTGAAACCTTTTTGTAAACAGTTCCCGATATGACCCAACCAAGTTGTGTGTTTTGTAAATAAGGGCCATTCGGTAACCGTATCAGACCTTCACTAAGTAAGTCCCAGAACTTATCTGCTCCTAACAATAAATTAATATCACCAGACAGATAAAATTCTGGATCGGCAAGTTGAACATGGCCTGGTATATCTATGTGGTAATTACCTCCTAGTGATGGTAACTGTGCCGTAATACGAGGCAAAACTAAACAACTAAAATGCGTGCTATACGTGTTCGTTTTGGATCGCAACTGAATACGACATGATTGCGTGGATTGGGATATAGTATTACCTACTCCTATAACTTGAACAGTGGACTGTATCAATGGAAGATTAAGTTTTTTACAAAGCGATTCAGATATGAAGCAATGTTGGCTCCCGTTATCGAGGAGAGCTCGCGTTGTGTGATAGTTGTGATGTTCGTCCGCTATTTCCACTAATGCGGTCGATAATAATACCGGATTTAGAAAACATTGCGCTTTGGTATTATTATCTTCCTTGTAAATTGTGTGAGATTTGTGAGAAGTGGTGAGCGGCATCTGTATGTGTGAAGTACTCGTATCATTGGATTCAGACTGTGGCACTGTTTGCGTGATTTGAGCAACAGCTGATGATGTGCGAGCGTCTACAACAGCGTCTGTGTGAATTAACGTGTTGTGTTTTTTATTACAATGTCTGCACGGCCCATACCAACACTCGTTTACTGCGTGATCTGATCGTAAACAATTACGACATAACTTTTTCTCCTCAATGAAATTTAATTTATCTTTAAGAGATAAATTATGGAAATCTTCACACGAGTAAACCGGGTGATTGGAACCGCACTGAGCGCATTTGTAACGTGGTGAATTAGATGGTTTTTTGTTATTGTTATCTTTGCGTGTATTAACATGACTGTGTGATTTAGTGACCGACTGTTTCTTTGTGTGAGTGTCTACCGATTGTTTGCTTTGAGGCCTAATTGATTCTAAAAAATCAGCACGATCCTTGAGGAATTTCATTAATTCAGACAGCTTTAATTTTCCTACTTTCGGGAGGGTACTTTTGTAACTTTCCCACTCGCGATCGGTCGACGAATCCAGTTTGGAAGTTATTATGTGGATAATTAAAGTATCCCACGTATCTGTAGGTTCGTCTAACGTTTTTAGCGCCCGAATGTTTCTTAAAACTGTATCTATTAATTTACGAATTTGCGAAGCTGATTCTTTAGTCATTGACTGAGCATAGAATAAAGCTTTGACGTGATTACTAACTAGCAAATTGTCATTGTTATATCTATTCTCTAAGAGACCCCAAGCAACTAAATAGTTGTCGGAAGAAAACTCCAATGCCTTAACCACTTGTAGTGCATCACCTGTAAGAACCGAACGTAAGTAGTGGAACTTCTGAACATTATCTAGATTATCACTGTTGTGTATCATTGATAAGTAAGTGTCGCGAAACTCGAGCCATTGATCGTACGAACCGTCGAATTTCGGTAATGAAATTGTAGGTAACTTCATGCAATTAAAAGTGCGACTTTGACCACCAACATTTTGAGTGGAAGTATCTTTCAAAATACATTTAGCCTTGCCCACAATAGCATAATACTGATTTTGAAACGTTTCTCTCTCTAGCAGTTCCCCGTCCAACTGACTATCTGACACAATGGAATCTAATTCATCTTGTATATTAGAAAATTGATCGATCAGTATTTTAAAGGCTTGAAAACGCTCCTCTAACTCAACTTTCTGAGTGTCCGTTATTTGCGAAACGTCTAATGATTGCGCATATTTAGAAAACAAAGTTAGTTTTCGTTTAACGGTACCTCTTTTCTTAACTAAATCGCGAATGATATCTTCACTATTTTCTATTTCTACAATTGAATGCCTCTTATTGCCAATCATTTTGGTAGCTTGCAAGAGAGAAAGATCAAGTACTTACAGTTGACCGGTGCGCGCCCGAGCGATGTAGGTAGACGCACAATTTGCACCGTAGGTATAGTCGAAACACTGGAATTTTGCGAAAAATAACGATATTAGCACAAACTGAGCACAGGACTTTGGAAGGAAATTGGGTGGATTGGCCTGACCGTTGCTGAAGATGTTGCTTGCTGCTTCGGATGAACATTCGGCTCGAAGGACCAGTTATGTTGGGGTTTCTACGTCAGGTCGTCGTCGTGTCAGCGTCGTTGGATGGAATCAGACACCAGGCTCCTTGTGATAACGTGTAATATCGATTTTTAATAACGAGGCTACGAAATCTGCCTTCTGACAATCAAGGCCACAAATAACATACAACTCAAGTACCTAGCGCAATTTAAATCATTTATAGCCAGAGTGCACATCATGACGATTCCAATAAGCCCAAACACGGCAAGGATACATTGTTTTATTACTGAGTTCCGATGCCTACCTTCCGGGTCTTCATCAGATCGGTTCGATGGTACCATTTTCATCAGAACCATTTATTTAAAGCTTCGTCATAGTCGCTTAACTATTTTAATCAAGACATCTTATCGCCACCCGTGAAATACTTATCATCGTTGAGGAGTTCCCGTGGGTTTCTGTGGTTTTCTTCATCAGTTCCACTTCACTTTCTGAATGCAAACGCTTGATTTGTTGATGAAAATACCAAAATAGGTATATGTATGCCTATAATATTTGAGGAGTTCCCTCGATTCCTCATGGATCCCATCATCAAAACTGGATTTTGATAAAAATGGGACCAGTCTGGAAGCCCCCTTCAAAACCCTACCCCTACCCTACCAAATAAAAAACCACCCCCCCTACCCCCCTTTCAAACAAAATCCCTTGAAATAACCCCTACCCCAACCCTCAACCCTCAAATAAAAAAAGAATTTTCCGAATCGGTTCATAAATGACGGAGTACTGAGGTAACAAACATACAAAAAAAAAAAAATGGTAATGACGCCGAATACCTACATTGATTTCAATTTTAACACAAAAAATATTGTGCTCTTCAAAATGTTACGTTGAAACCAAGTTTTTGATATTTGTCGCCCTATAATTGATATTTATGCCACTAATTTAATTCGGATAACTATGTAGAACTATTCTCATATACAATATAACCCACTTTAACCTTTACATAAGATGAAAGGGGTCAATATGGCCTGTTTAATTCAATGTCCCGTGGTTTGAGTTACCGAGAACACACACCGGTATCCGTGGTACGCAAACTTAGATAATACCTGCTTGCTTACCTATTCCGCGTCAAGACTAATTAATAATGGAACGTAGTACAGTGTAAAAGCCTGTTTAATTAAATTTGTCTGCGTCGTATATTTGAAAGGAGAACGATTAACATCTTGAAAGCGTGCGGTGACGAACACGGTTCACATCAGCATAATCCGAGCTCGCTTCGACGCCAATATTCGAGCGAGAGGATCGTATGCAGTTTATGGATGGTTAATCGAGTGAGAAGCAATATATTCGAAAATCGATAAAATAAAAGTGCTTAGAAGAACACAGTCATTAAATACTCGTAAGAGCGAAGATATACGATGTCGAAGTTATGGTTAGAGAAGCTTTCTTTTTGTGATATATTTTGAACTAGTTTAGAATTAAAGTAGGTGGCACTTTATTCAGCATGCTTTATGGATTCAGACTAAATTGAAATCAAGTCAATAAGATTAATCCCAAATACCTAAGTCTTTTATGCTACTGAGTATGTTTCAGAAGGCTAACCAGTAACCAAAAGTGGATAATTTAACGTTAACTTGAATACAATACCAGCTAGCTATAAATAGGATAATAATAACGGTTTTGAATTTGAAGACAACACCGGTTTTACCGGAGCCGTCGCCATTGGGCCGGGTACACATCAGTCACGCTAAGCCTCACTTGTACGATGCTATCACTACAATCCCTTACTATGTGCCGACAGCCCATATGTTCACGTAATTTGTCTTACGCAAGCAACTGTCTCCCTTTTGTATACCATTCTTAATGGCTTTTGATAATGGTTTAATTAAAATTTCTATAGAATTATTGGCTGTGTCAAGTTCTTTAATTAGATTTTAATGTTTTTGTTCTCGTGAGGATCGGTCACGTCAAACGATGACGTGGCAATACAGGGTGTAAGGGACAGCCCTCCGCAAACTGTTAGGGTGAATTCAGTACATCATACTAAGATGACCGGTACATAAATTTTTTTCAGGAACGTTATGGGAATCCAATAAACCTGATCTGTTTGTGTTTTTGTGCACAAATCGGAGCGTCTATTACTGGTTGGGAGGTGTAGGTAGTAGGTATGTGGTGAGTTCGATGAACTCTGTAGCTAAACAGAAAGTGATCAGCTGATTTCACGTGTCATTCGTTAGAGTATTTCTACATCCATTGCTGGTTTTTTGTTTTCAATTTTGTTTTTTTGCTGTTTTTTTACATAAATGGAGTGCTGCGAACACACAATGTAATTTTACATTGAAATAAAGAAAATGTAACTGAAAAAATTATTTAAAAAATTAAAATTTTCCTGAGAAAATTTCCGGTGGAATATGATTCAAAATGAGGAGCTGAATGCACCTTGTTAGTTTGCGGAGGGCTGTCCCTTACACCCTGTATACGTTTACAAAAGAAATCTTACTGTTAAACCATAATTTCTTTTGGTAACGTCAACAGCAGCAAACGACACAACAACTAACAAACAACAACAACAGCTAGGCAAGTTAAGTTGTGTAACAACAGCTAAGCTGTTCGTAGTACGGCTTCGCCCATGTGGAGGTCGGAATTATTATGGTCTTAAGTGCCAAAATTTCATGGAAATACGTTCAGCCGCTAAGGCGTGAAAAGGTAACAGACAGACAGACGGACAGACAGAGTTACTCTCTCTCTACATTGAATTGCAAAGGTGGCCAGTGTATAATTAAATGTTGACGGATAATTAGTATACCTATGGTTAAGAGTCGACACTCACAGTGTAATTTTCATTTTGGAAACTCACTTGGCTGTAGTCTGCGCAGGTTGAGTAGTCTGTTTCCCGTCTGTATAAAAGCTCGTAAGCTCATAAAACAGTACATAATTCAGACAGAAGGTTCCCTTCACTCACGAGACATTATCGCATCATAAATTCTTTCACGAGGCAGACGAAAAGAAAACGAGCCACTTTGACATGTTGCCATCCATTCCACCAGTCTTATGCTATAAAACAATTCTCAAAAGAAAATATAAATATGAAGTTGGTTTGAGTGGCAACTGAACTGTGAAACGACTGGCACACGATTTCTTGAGACTTCGAAGTTCGACGAAATATTAAATTAACGTCGCCTTTCCTATTCAATCCTGTAAGTAAACATTTGTACGTAACACGGTCTCCACTTCATTTGCACGAACGGTAAGTCTCTGGAAGTGTCTCGGGCGCAGTTTATTTTTCTCAGTGAATGCGCCATCGCCAGGAGGCAGTGTTTTGTTTTCTGGAGCGTCCTCCGCTCGATTAGTCGTTTCCTTTTTATTCACAGACACGTGCGGAAACCAGATGCTATCGATGTACTTCGACTGTTTATTTACAGTTCCTATTGCTTTTGTCTTCGTTTATTTGTACTAGAAATAAAACCTTTCTTTGAATTGAATATAGGTATTTGAAAGTGCTTTTGACAAAAAGAAAGTTTAAAACACTTCATTATTTTGACGAAATTAATTTAACTCTGTTTCGTAATTACATTTTAATTAAATTTTAATTATAACTAACTGTTTGTGCCCGGCAACGCCCAGGTGTTTTTGGTGGATTTTCTGGAAAATTTCTTCTTGTCCTGACAGTTACAAATAGATCAAAAGACAAAAAATCCAGCCGAATCGGTCGAGCCGTCCTCAAGTGATGCGCTTACATAACATTCGGCAATTGATTTTTATTTTTTATAGATTTATAAAAAACAAGAGAAATTAGCCCAACAAAAATAATAAAAAAAAACAAAATGACGAATTAGGAGCAGTGGGAATGAAAAAGTGAGCCACATAACTAGTTTGAACTAATTCCTAGAAAGATTAAGCTCATTAAGTGAGTGTGAGTGTGGAAACGCGGGTAGTGTACCTACATGAGCGTATGAAAGGGTTTACCACATCAAACAGTTGTGTCCACAACTTTTATTAGACAAGTTTCGCGGCGCACTCTCGTGATAAATATACTCTGAACATTTTTATTGGACCAAGTATTTGTAAACTGTAATCTTTCCAACCATTTATTATAGGTACTTTAGACAGCTTGTGTACTAATCAATTAGTGATGTTCTAATGCGTTGCCGATTGAATTTCAACAATCGACTGTATTTATGAAGAATTTTTAATCGATTTAACACATTGAAATTTGATTTTAAAGAAAAATGTAAAGAAAAGACGGCGTCCATGAAGTGTTGCATTTTTTTCGTTTATGGTTGCCTGTCAATAATTACGGAACTTCGTAGGCGTGCTTATGTCAAAAGTAAAACAAATGGTTGGAAAGTTTATAATCATCGGTCTGGCCTTTGTAAAGTAAAACAGTACTTAAACAATTTTGATGTCATCACATCAAAATTGTTTAAGTACTGTTTTACTTTATAATATCAGCGTCAACCATAATCAGGTTAGCGTTTGCTACACAAGAAAGACTTCTACTAAAAATAACTTATCATAAATACATTCATATATCTACACAGAAACCCATAACATACCAAAGTACCCACACCAAACTTAATTTACTAAATTGCTTTATCATTCCATCGGTCGTTCGGAACGTTTTGTCAATAATCGTTTACGTCATTAGTGACTGTGTTTTATATTCAAAACGCTCCCTCCGTCAAAGAAAATGGCCTGTGAAACACTGGCCATCGTACTGATCGATGTGTACTCACAATGGAATCTTTTTAATATAAAAATGAGAGTATTTTAAAAATGTTTTCATATCGAAGCATTCACTGGAAGAGATATTATAAATGTTTTCAGCGCACATTCACATGTTATAAACATTTTAATATACATATATTTTTTCGTAGCACTTTCGTAGACCCCTCTACGAAATTAGCTATCGGATCTATAGCTGATATTGTTATTCGTCGTATGATTATGTACGTAGCTGTTAATATTGATTTTGTTTAAGTATATGGATAAAACATACTAGATAATACATAATTCTGGTTAGCCAACAGTAGTTAAGGTCAGGCGGCAAAATTAGCATAATCGTAGATTTCGGAATTGGCGAACTCGAGAGAAAACTGTGAAAATACTATGTAGAATAAATTGTAGTAATTATGTTTATGAGATTCTCTGACTCTAACATAATTACAGCTCTTCAGTGTTACTTACCTCATAATCAGAGAATTATTCACAAAGTATACGCATTGTCTGCTCAATAGAGAACAATTAGGATTCCCTTGCCACCCTCCCTGTTTCCACACCCCACACGTCGGGCGGAAAAGGGACTTTTTCTTTTTATTGTCCGTTAATTGCTCTGATTGGTGCGACGGAACGAAATAAAGCCGCATTCGTGGGGATTTGTAGGCTCGCCCGCGTTCAAACGTAGCAGCCTCTAATTTAGACTTGATTGTAAAACGGCTGCGAGCACTTTTGCTGTTTGTATTTTCCGTTTTATTTAGTTTTTATTTTTACTGAAATTACATTATTCTTAGAACTTGATCGAAGAAACTGATAAAAGAGGAATCGAAAAGTTATTTCGTTGTAATCGAATTCAGAATTGGGTGTTCCTTCCGCTCCGGATAAAATGTTAAATAGGGGAACACTGAAAGGATAAGAGCTATCCATATGTATTGCATTCGGTTTTTCTGTAATTTATCAACTTGATCATTCATCAAGTGACCGCAGGGGCACTAAACTAATTAACTAAGTATTGCTTCAGAATGAATCTTCTCACTTCACTCAGAATTAATCGTTTAGGGAGCGGCCCTCATCGCATTGCGGAGTAGACAAGAACAACTACAAGAACTCTAATCTATTGTAGTTGAAACTGAGGAACAAAGCGCTGCGACAGTGTCAGCGAGTTATTCCGATCTAAGGCTGTTAGTTCATTGCAAGTGGCTAATGGCTGAGGTGAGTGCCTACAACTACATACACGTAGGTACTCGTAATTCAGTTTCGTGCTGACGTAATATTCATGTATGTGAACCGGTCTACGGCGATGAATTTATTACTAGGATCGATTCCTAGTATATCATCTAAGAGTTATTACTCTTGAGAGAGCTGTAAACGTAATAGTACAGAAGGCCAATTCTCGTACTTAAAAATCGTTCAAATTCAAGTCGCAGTGTCATCTCAGCGACAATCAATGCCAAAAATGTAGGGAAATTAGAGGTTTTTTTGACAGATTGCGACTGGAGATTAGAATGCGAACGTTCTTAAAATTACGAGAATTGCCCCTCAGATATCTTTGGAGGAAAGCAATCGTTGGGTATTAAAAGATTTATGTCTGATGTGAGTTTTATCGAAAAAGCCGAGGATTAGAAGCGTGATGTGTACCAATACACGTCACGCTCGGGCTTATAATACTTACTGAATAAAAATGAGATTAGAATCCAGTATCCGTGTTACGTATCCTTTCGATACAAAAATAAATCACTAAGTACTTATGTGAATAGGTGAGTGCTTCATCGTGATCCATGCTAAAGTAACTCAGTTTGTTACCTTTTCACGTCTAAACTACAGAACCAACCGTTAGAAAATTTAGCAGATAATTTAATAATAAAAAAAACCTACACATTTTGTAAACCTGCCAAACTGCATGATAGTTTGTCGGCAGGATTAGCACTCACACATTTGGTAAACAATTTTATTTAAATCAAATATCTAAGTAGGTAACAGTTTAAATGGTAAGAATATTATCATTACAGCAATGCCACCTACGCACCGCGCCGCCTCGGGCGCCGGCGACGCGCGACGGCTAGCGCTGCGCGTGCTGCTTCAGGATTACAATATTGAATATACAGGGTGTCCCGTAAATAATGGATAATCTCTTAAGGGGTCATTGTACTCATCATTATGAACAACTTTTACTATGGGACCAAACCTGAAATCGCGAAAAAAAATCAGCTGACCAGTACATTTATCTACATCAAACTCGTCAAAATGTAGGGAGCAGCTGATTTTTTTTTCGCGATTCCAGGTTTGGTCCCATAGTAAAAGTTGTTCATAATGATGAGTACGATGACCCCTTAAGAGATTATCCATTATTTACGGGACACCCTGTATAGTCGTATAGGTATCCTCGAACTTTGAAAAGGACTTAGCTACTGTTCATCCTGGACATTTGTATAAAAAAATATGAAACATCTGTATATATAAAAACTAGCTTCTGCCCGCGACTTCGTCCGCGTGAAATTTATGTTTTGCTCGACCCACCCCGTCGCATCGCATTGCCTACCCGCGCTATTACTTCGTTTTCACTTAGCGTACTTTCAGACTTTTTTCTTTTTGCTCGGCACCTAAGGGTCCTAGAGTGATGTTAAATATGCCTTCTATAAGATATGGGCTATCATTAATGCAAAAAAAAAAGATTTTTTAAAGTCCGACTGGTAGGGTAGTTCCAGAGTTTAGCTCGTTCCTTCACCACATCCCCTTCCGCTACCTCTCCCTCCCCCTCTCACTCACTCTCACACCCCCTTCACCACTTCCCCTTCGCTCTCTCTCTCTCACCATCCCGTCCCCTCCCTCTCCCCCTCTCCTCCACCTCCGGCTCACCAACCCCCACCCACGCCCCCAAATATTCGTGCCAAGTTTCAAGTTTATTAACTCAAGGAATAAGATTTTTCTTACAAACAATATCGCCCCTTTTTACCCCCTTAAAGGTCGAATTTCCAAAAACCCTTTCATAGCGGATGCCTAGGTCATAATAGCTACCTGTGTTCCAAATTTCAGCCCAATCCGTTCAGTGGTTTCAGCTGTGTGTTGATAGATCAGTCAGTCAGTCAGTCAGTAACGCTTTCCTTTTATAGATATAGATGAATCCCTATTTCCCTTGGTCATCGCATCACGCGTGAACGGATGGAACAATTTCGCTTATTTTTTTGTTGTTGTGTTTATTATTGTCAGGAGAAGGTTCTTAGGAAAGAAAAAAATAAGAAAATTTCAGAAAACTTAACGACTATTATTAACTTCACGCGTTTACATTAGAATATTCATAGCTAAGACAGGACTACGTCTGTCAGGTCAGCTAGTGATGAAGTAAAAAATTATGAACACGCTGACAAAGTCGCAGGCAACTGCAGCTAGTCAGATATATTTTATTGAACGGGCAATGCCGCGTGCTTAATAACTGATATTCTCTCTGGTGCTAAAGCTCAATCCTAGAATAAACACAAACTCAAACCACCACCACCACCTTTAAACACTGCTATATACTTAGCAGTGTTTAAAGGTAAAGCTATGTAATGGCGACACCGCAAGCTGACTGGCTGTCACCTGGGAGACGATAGCCAGAATAACGACACTCCTTGCTTTGTGTTTGTGCAGAGTACAAGTACAGGTGGCTCGGTGGCTCTAATGATCAATGTGTTTGCGCTAGGGAATATGTTTCTAGGACACTCATTCATATTTCTATTATTACGTCATTATAATTCTCAGTCCTTGTTTGACAAATTGCTTAGTAAAATATTAAGATTGTAGACGTGATTACGATGGTAATGTTAACATTGGTACCTTCTAATGCTTCCTTGATTCTTATGGTATAGGAAGGATACATATTGAATGCATTTTTATGAGTTTGTTAAATCAGGCAGGCACATACATAATACACATAGTAATACATATAAGCTTGAAGGTACCTCGGAACATTCTTGTAAATACACAATAAGTTTTCTCATTCGACTGAGTAATCGAACGATTGAAAAGAAATATTATCGACGGAGGCTCGTAAGTCGCAACCCTTTGAACGTAAAAGTTTTTTATTCCATTACTAAAACGCTGTAACTCTACCGTCGGCGTCGCCTCGATTTATTGAAAAGAAAGCGACAATGTCGTGCAGATTTCTTGAACATTCATGGATATATGAAGTGTTTATGAATAAGGTGGGTCGGTAGTGGGTAGGGGTAGGTATACCTACCTACTTACCTATCGAAAGAAGATCTATAATAATATTATGTAAGCGTGTAAATCTGAAAAACCGGTCAAGAGCGAGTCGGACTCGCGCACCAAGGGTTCCGTTCCGATTTCTGAAAAAGTGTGCTACTTAGAGACATCATTTTATTTTTCCTGTAATCTTTACATAAACTTCTATCATATAGAATAATTTCAGATTTTTCTCTTTGCAAACTTCGGAGATAAGGGGGGGGGGACGGTATTTTTTTTACATTTATCATCAAAATCGAAAATTATGCGGCCTAAAAAATAATAAAAAATAGTTAATTTCAGTCCCTGTTGCAGAAAAAATATAAATATTTTTATTACTTTCTTATTTGCAAAATAGTTGGGTAAACGTCATCTAAAATAAAACTAATCTAAACAAGTTGATAGCATTAGTAGTTCTTGAGATATCCAGCTGTGACAGACAGACAGACAGACAGACAGACAGACAGACTGAGTCACACCATAAGGGTTCCTTTTTTACCATTTTGGTACGGAACCCTAAAAAAAACTTATTAAATAAAGCTCCGGGTATGTTCTACGTGCTAATGATCACAAAGCAACCTAATAATCACTTTAATAAAATGTTAAAATCTCAGGGTAAAGCGTTTTTGAGTAGATATCCAATTTTTTTTAAATATTTACCAAGACAACTGAATTCTACCATTTAATTCTTTCTCAAGCAGGAAAAGCATCTTTCTTAATTTTAGAATTTACTAATGTTGCCCGAGACTTAGTCATGCGTGTATTTTGTATTTCATAATTTAAAATGCAAATCCCAGACTAACAATCTGTCAAATTTCACGATTGGTTCAGTAATTTAGGCGTGAAAAGGTAACAGACACACAGACAGAAATTCACCTTTACCTAAGACGTAAGTATTTAATGTAGTTTTCTTTTAATGCTGTTTTTATTAATTGCTGAGACACCCTGTAGAATAAAGTATTCGCGCCGTACCGACAAGGGAGTTGGATTTACGGTCGGGATGCAATGAGCCGACCATTCAGAGTGGCGGGCCGGCCTTCATTTTGCATGATATTAAACTGGAAAAATAAAAAAGTTGATATAAAGGGAAACTTGGTCGGGGAATTATCATGAAAAGCGGAGGTGCTGCAACGATGGCTAGGTAACTTTGAGCGATGCTTTTTAGTTTGTTTTCCCGGTGTAATATTTGGTACATGTTTTTTTTTATGGAGCCATTTCAGTTCCATTTAGAATAGCCACAAAATGAGAGGTATTTGCACAGAATACTTTTTGCCAGTAGTGATGAAGATGACGTTGGCGTCTTTCTAAGTGTCTGACTTTTTTTTACTCGTCATCATACTTAAGTTATTCTTCTAAGATTTAAATGTTTTGGTCGCGTTTAAATAATATTAAGGGTTTGGCTGTTAGTAAAACAGCAAAAAAATCAGATGAACTATCATAATTCATCTGAATTTTGAATTCAGATGAAAACCACCAATCAAATATCTGCTACATACTTTGTTAGGTCTCTTAATCTTAGGCTTTATTCTTACAGCAAATACCAAATGTCAGATGAATTAAATCCTCTACAGTACCTACTAATGGTCTACTTTCTAATTTAAAATCTGAATTTGTGCCTGTTTACCACCCGGCACAGTGGCATTTCATTAGACGATATTACGTACGGACACAAGTAAGTAAGTAGAACCATCCGTTCATGTTGTAGAATTAATCAGTGGCCGGCGTCGAGTCTGTTCTATCTTTCTCTCCGTCACCGTTTGCGTTATACCTACCGATATTGCATTTTATTTACATTCTTTATTATCACGCCTCTTTATTAAAAATACGTGAGTAGTAAGAGTAAGTAAAATACGTAAACAAAATATAACAAGGCATTTTTACAAAGAGTTTTTTGTAACGAAGTTCTTTAACGCGGTTTGCAGTAAAAGTAAACTTTCAGAAACCGTCACGTAATGAAAAAAGCGTTATGCCGAATATTTTTTAGCTAAAAATTATAATAGATGATAAGATGACTCTGTATTAAAAAAAAAAAAATAGACACTTGAAACTTGAGACCATATTAGGCTCTGTATTAATACATAATATACAGCAAAAGGAACTTCGTTCCAATCGGGAGTCCCACGTTAAAAAAAAGTTGGGTGGTGACTCGATTTTTTTCTATTGATAACCTTACAGTATTCGTTCTAGTTACGGTAGGCCGCACGTCAGTGGTAACAAAACCAGTATAAGCTGGCCTCTTATTCTATTGAAACTCCGTCCTACTCTAGGCCAGCTCAAGGTCAAAATGTAATCACTGATTTGCGGCCTACTGTACAACATTCATGCATTTTTTTACGTAATCGATGACAGTTTATTTCAAATTATTATTACAAAGGAGTCCTCCTTAAATTTTCTCTTTTCAATCTGCCTAGCCTTTTCCCGTCTATGTTGGGGTCGGCTTCCAGTCTAACCGGATGCAGCTGAATACCAGTATTTTAGATGGAGCGACTGCCTATCTGACCTCCACAACCCAGTTACTGGGTAATACGATACCCCTTGGTAAGACTGGTTGTCAGACTTTCGGGCTTCTGACGACCCGTAACGACTGTTAAAGATCCACGAATAACAGCCGGGACCAACGCCTTAACGTGCTTTCCGAGGCACGGAGGAATCTCAGTATGTAAATAGATGGTCACCCATCCACTGACCAACCCCGGCAAGCGTAGCTTAACCTGATGGATCGACCCGTGCGGCTGTTATTACTTAGCCACGAGCTCATCTTTAAATTCTCTCTAAAAGAGAGAATTTCATTTCCTTTCTTCTTTCTTTTTTCTTTTACCTTTCCTTTCCTCTTTTCTCTTTTACCCCTCTCCTTAAATTTTCTCTTTTACCTTCATATATTCAATAAATTCCAGATAGCAGATATTATCGGTAGACTAGAGAAATCACAGGAATTTCACAGTTTAGTTACACAAGCTATTTGTTTACCTGAAGTAACCCTAACCACTAATAACGTTCAGCAAGGAATATTTGACGTTCCTCCGGCTACCATCGTCGTTCCTTACCGAACTGTTTGCTTTTCTAGTTTATCTTCTGTGAACACTGACTTTACTTGAACGGCTTTCGGTACAAAATCGATTTGCTTTGTCTATGCACATGGGTCCGATTCGATTACGAAAATGTATCGAGATTGAATACACTTGTTTTAATGGATCGTTATGTACTTATGTCAGACGGACGGGCTGACGGACGGACGGACGGACGGACGGACTTAGGGAGTAGACCCCCTGGTTAGAACTGCACGTCAGTATCTACGAAGTTTGGTTTCTTATAAGTAAACTAGCTTTAGACCGCGGCTTCGCCCGCGTGGGTGTCGGAAAATATCCCAAGGGAACAAAAATCCTTACATATTTCTACATTATAAAGGGAACCTCTGTGCAAAATTTAAGCTTTTTAGGTCCACGGGTTTGAACGGGGCGTTGATGTTAGTTAGTCAGTCAGGACTTTTCTTTTTAAAATTGAGATAACTTCTGCAACCGATCTTCATCCGCATGAAATTTCTTGTTCCCCCGATTTATTTTATCAACAATTTTTGTTTATATTTCTAGCTTTTTTAGTTTTTTTTTTAGTTGACTTAATCATAATAATAATCTTTAATCGAATCGAATCTTAGGGGATGGGGTATAAAAAAATGGACCATAAAACTTTCAGGCAACATCCAGAATCATAATTTGCAAGCTTTTCTAAGCTTAAAACCATTTACAGAATGCGATCCTCATATTTTGCATACTCAACTCACTTTGGCGCCTGCACTATAGCGTTCTTTCGACTTTTTTTCTTTTTGCTCGGCACCTAATGGTCCTAGCTAGAGTGATGTTAAATATGCCTGTAGCCTTCCTTAACAATTGGGCTTATCAAAATAATTAATAAAATCCAATTGTTAGTTCCAGAGATTAGCGCGTTCAAACATACAAAAAGTGTGTGTCAGCTGCGACGCACGGCTGGAGTTTACTCCTGTTTTTGTGCTGTTCCGAGTTTCCAACTTTCTATTTTTCGGTCATTTCTGTCAGTCAATGAATTAGTGACTCTTACCACTCCTCCTTTCACTCTGACCCCCGTCTAACCACCTACCTTCCGCTCCTCTCAACCTCCCCTATCAACCCCTCACCCCATCAACCTCCCAACCCCTCTATATCTATCTAACCCCTCAATCCCTTCCTGCTAACCTCCCCCTCCCCATCTCACTCCCTCTCACACCACCTTCACCGCTTTCCTCTCCCCCACTACCCTCGCCAACCCCTCCCCTCCCCCTGTTTCCTTCTCCACACCTTCCGCCTCACTACACCCTCCTATCATATAAAGTAAAAATAAAGAAAAGTTAAGAGTAAAATAAAGATAAAATATAAAATTATTTATGGGAGCTACATCTGCCAACAAACTGCAGTGCAGTTTGGCAGAAATAAAACTTTTTGTAAAAAGATGTCACCACTAATAAACGCTTTTTAATTTTTTTTTTAATCCATCTCCCCGCTCCCCCTCCCTCCATCATCCTTTTCCTCTCCCTCCTCACTACCCCTCCCCTCCCTCTTTTCCTCCGATTTTTCATCTAAACTATACTCCCCGTTTTCACCCCACAGAGATGGAATTTTAAAAAGTCGTTTGGGATATTTCCGTAACTTGACTGAAAGATTATTTACACCAGTTTTCGAAGTCCCGCAGTAAAATCTGCCCTGTAAAATTGACTACCCCTTTTCACCCCTTTAGGGGTAGATTTTCGAAACACCCTGATATTTTATTCTTCATTTTTGGTCTCGAGTGTAAATACTGAGTTTCAAGTCAATCGGAACGCGTGTTAAAATTCCTCCATACAAACTTTGACACCCCCAATCCCTCCTGAGGGGGTAGTTTAGGAAAACTAAAAATGAGAAACTTTATAACTAATTTACTTAGATAAATATTCATGCCAAGTTTCAAGTCTATTAACTCAAGGAATAAGATTTTTCGTACAAACATTCATCCCCTATTTTACACCCTAAGGGATGGAATTTCCAAAAATCCTTCCTTATTCGATGCCTACACTATATAAGGTATCTATGTGCAAAATTTCAAGTCTCTAGGTCCAGCGGTTTGGGCTGTGCGTTGATATATCACTCAGTCAGGACTTTGAATTTTATATGTATATATAGATTAAAAGACTGAGTCGTAATTAAAAGTGTGTGTCTTATAGTTAAAAAATCAATCTGCCTAGTTAGTGATGTATTCATTAAAAGTTTTAATTAAGTAATTCAGGTTTGCTTATAGGTACTATAGGACTTTATTGTAATGCATTTCGGTGCTAGTCTATTGCCATTAGTTAGATGCGACTTGATTAAAATACAGGCATTTGATTTTTCATTTCAAACCTTAATGCTTAATGACCACCGAAACCTTCGGTGGTCATTAAGGTTTGAAATATATATAATATTAGATCTTTATTTGATTTAGAAATATATATAATATTAAATATCTCATTACTTTATTACATCAAGGTGTTCCTAATGAGGAAGTTACCAAGCTTCTAAAGTGAAACATAGACCAGGCAGCAACACTAATGAACTATGAAGTTTGTTCTCATAATCCACACAAGAAAACACAACATGTAAGATCTATACTATGCGCTTGTAGGAATGGCTTAAACCCTTATTTATATTGCACGTAACAGTTTGGGTACTTTTCTACATATTTACAAAACATACAATACTCATTTCATTAGAAATTTATGGTCTTACCACAAAACTTAGACACTTGTTCAACGCGTGTCTAATGTCAGTCTTACGTCAAACTCCATAAATAAATCTCATGTTAAACATTTGTAAACCACTTTGTTAAACCACTGGTAAACACAGTTTTGTGGTAATACCTAAAGTATTTTTTTTCAAATTTAGAATTAAATAAAAATTGTTTATTCTGCATAATAAGACGCACATTTGGTATAAAGTACATAAACGTAAAATACACACACTAGTACAAAGTAAATAAACAAGAGCCTATGATCGACAAATAAAAACACAAAGATAAATTAAAAAGTTTTAAAGTTTCACAATATTGCAGTAGATATACCAAAAAATTGTCTCGACAGGAGCAGATATTTAGGTACCTAATAGAATCCTAGTTTTAAATTGGGTAGGTATAGAGTCCATAATACGGCAGCAATGTTAACTCTACTCTAATTTGAAGATAGTAATCGCGTTTGAGATACGAGTCGAGTGGCGCTGCGTGATTTACTAGTGTTGTCGCCTTAGTTAACGAGGGAAACTTTTTGCGCGCAGACTACACGAGAATAAATTAGCTAAATTGTACTGTCAACTGATCCGCCTGTTAGTACGCGCTTTTTTAATGGTCTATATAACTTAGTAATGTTAGAAGTTGATTAAATTAACTACAGGACTGATTGGCTAGATTTTAGAAATTGGAACGCGTTCTTGATTTGAGAAAAGTTACATCAATACAATGCAATGGTTATATACAATGGTTTTTCGATTACCAAAAATAAAAATGTAAACTTATCAAATGAACCCTTTGCCCTTTACCTACGATGATTTTATGTCACCGGCAAGACGTGCCTTCCATTTTATCAACGCAACTGGAGTTGTTTCACTTGAAACTGTATTACTTAGTACTGAACGAAGAAAACTGTAAGTACCCCAAGGCTCCGCATTCCGCCAAATAAAAATATCTGTTTAAGGCGAAAGCGCCAGGGTAGCCCGCGAAATTCAAAATTTCTTACGTTTTTACCAATTTGTCGGTCAGTGTGAGCTTGTATGTTGATTAAAATATGATTCGCGGCCGTAACGAATATGGCTTTACAGAATTATAATCATTAGAATCAGCAATACAACTCCATAAGTTAGCATTTATCTCAAACGTCATGATTTCATGAAATCGCTAGATTTGAGATAAATGCTAACTTATGGAGTTGTATTACTGATTCTAATGATTATAAATAATTCTGTAAAGCCATATTAGCTACCACCGCGAATCATATTTTAATCAACATACAAGCTCACACTGACCTAAAAATTGCAAAAAACGTAAGAAATTTTGAATTTCGCGGGCTACCCTGGCGCATCAACCATCGAGCCTTCACAGTTCAAATCTCTAAACAAGGACACTCAACGCAATGCAAACATGATTCCCAGCAATATAAAAACACAAAGACATTAAATATTTGTTCTTGTATCTCTTTGTAAAAATATTACAATTCCGTATTGGCACTAACGTCCAACTTGGCGCACGGTTCACGGAATCAGACACGTTTAATCGCTCAACTATCAAAAGCTTGTTCAGGTCACTAACTCCTAGTTCTGAATTGAAGACGTTCGAACTGAAATCGAGGGTAAAAGCGGCACTGGGGAGCTCAAGATGGCGAACTGGTTGACCTAATAGTGAATGGATGAACGAACGAAGGAGCGATGTGACGTTCAGACCGATTCGTGAATGTCAACGTTTTAATCGAATTGAGTTTGGATGTACTAGTTAATTAGGTTCATTTTGATTAATGTCAGCTTTAAAAATTATCTTGCAATTTGATATATGTAGTGATTGTTGTAATTAGTTAGTGTTATTTTATTTATGTACTACGCT
The DNA here is from genome assembly GCA_905163495.3 of Cosmia trapezina. NCBI lineage: Eukaryota > Metazoa > Arthropoda > Insecta > Lepidoptera > Noctuidae > Cosmia > Cosmia trapezina. Next base: position 14,325,232 of record LR991030.1, read on the forward strand.
TAGAAACTTAAAGTTCTGAACAATGTCTGGCAGGGCTTAGGTACTTACCATATTGGATGAAATGTTTTAGAAACATACACAAACTGTTCAGAATCAAATTGTAAACCAACAAAGTTTTAGTTCAGTCAAAGTTAACAAAACCGGTCAAGAGCGAGTCGGACTCGCGCACCGAGGGTTCCGTACTGATTTCTGAAAAAGTGTGCTATTTAGAGACATCGTTTTATTTTTCCTGTAATCTTTACATAAACTTCTATCACATGGAATAATTTCAAATTTTTCACTTCGCAAACTTCGGAGATAAGGGGGGGGGGGAACGGTATTTTTTTTTACATTTTTCATCAGAAGTCGATAACTATGCGGCCTAAAAAAAAGAAAAAAAAATGTTTGAGAATGTGCAAACAGCGCTCTTTCATATGATACCTCACATGCCTTAGTAGCCCCACTTTAATTTTTTAAGACCACCTTTCAGTCCCTGTTGCACAAAAAATATAAATATTTTTATTTCTTTCTTATTTGCAAAATAGTTGGGTCGACGTCATCTAAAACTATTCTAAATTTTAAATTGATAGCATTAGTAGTTCTTGAGATATCCAGCTGTGACTGACAGACAGACAGACAGACTGAGTGACACCATAAGGGTTCCTTTTTTACCATTTTAGTACGGAACCCTAAAAAGAACCCGGTACCTAAATATCTACGCCAAACTTAGACAATAAACAAGTTCAGTCTAAAGCACACTTACACAAACTTCTTTTCATAATATCGTGGCACACTAGCTATAAATTTTAGTATAACTTCTTATGCTTGAAACAGACCTTATATTTCACGAAAGAATACGGCCAAAGCAAACTAGTGTGAGTATAATCATTAATTCAAGTCTCCAACTGTGCTAAAGTTGGCACAAGTGAAGCTTGCCAATACAATTTGTAAGTCGTGTCAGGTGCTAAAAACTCCGGAGCACCGGGGCGAAACGAACTAGACAGTAAATCTGGATAAATTCAATCTGAGCAAGTTCGCCTTGCAGTAAGCTCGGACTAACTTTTATGCTTGGATTTGTATCTACTTCGTAATTAATAATAAAGTACTGTAATCATGACTGTAACTCACTTACTAAATATTGCTCCTACAACTTGCTAATTGAGTTCCGAAACGAAGCTTGGATTATGAACACGGTAAATGTAAGTAGGAAATGAATTTGTTTTGATGTAGAGTATTTATTTACCGATATCCGAAATGAAACTTCAACTACCTAGTTCAAATAAATCGAAATAGGATTTGTAATTGAAATAATCTATTTACTTACTTAAAAATAAATCTATTTACTTAAAAATAAAATATATTCAGCGTTTCAGGAATAAGTGTATCTTACATGCGTGCGGTAATTTGGTAATTTGTGGATTTAATGTACCTTTATAACACATTTGCTCGTAAAGGGTCTCTTATTTCACCAATTTCAATATCGTAATGTATGTCATTACGTACTTGTGCGTTATCGTAAAGTAAAACGCACGACTTTCGTTTTAATAAGGTAACACGTACTGTTTATCAGGATGCTCCGTCTAAAACGAACGGTACTTTTTTAAATCTTAGCAAAGAGTTTTTATGTCAGAAAAGTGGTCAACATTTTATGAATAAAATTAACTTTGGGATAAAATAAAATTAAAGAATTAAATGTTAAACATTTAATTCTTAAATTAATTAAATGAAATAATTAATTTTGACAATAAATTACAACCATTTATCTGTAACAAAAACAAAAAAATATTAATTTTCTTTAATAATACTGGCTGTTTTTGTGCCTTTGCCTTAAAAAAAAAAAGCGCTGATGCGTTCGCATCGTTAATTTGTGAACAAGTAAAAACTATTCCCCGCGCTTTTTCTTTTCGCTGTATTGTTTTTATTTGAAAATGTCGTCAAGTAATGATGAATTTATTCATTCGACACTGCCAGAAGTCTCACAGGCAGCAAAAAAGCCTAACGTATGGAAAACAAGCAAAGATGCAAATTCATTTTCAGAAAGTGTGTTTTTAAAGATTTATTCGTTTAAGAAAGTACGAGTTTTATTTATTTCCTCGCAAATATGTTATAAAACGTCGTATGACATACGTGCGCTTTGATAATTACAGCCTCTGCTTTCTTGTAGCCCTCGCCTACGGCTCGGGCTAGCAATATCGCCTCGGCTGTAATTTTCAACTTACCGCTCTTATATCATAACTAGCTTTTGCCCGCGGCTTCGCCCGCGTGGATGTCGGAAAATATCCCATGGGAACGTTCATGTGGAAAACATAGGGCATATCCCTAACTTAAGAAATGCTGGGTTTCCCATACAAACTTTCATACCTTTTATGAGTAGTTCTTCAAAAAGTATTCTCCGCGTAGCTTTCGTGGCGAATTTTTTTTTTTAGAGTAATCTTCAAATAAATGGACACACATTTAAGATGCTCTAAAAATAATAAGTGCAATTTTGATTATATGTAAATCGGTGCATAAAGTACAGAGATATACTATTTTGAAATTTCGGTTCCCACGAAAGTTACGAAAGACGCCACAAAAGTTACAAACGTATTTTCTGTAAGCAAAATACAGTTTTAAATCCTTATTTTTTCATAAATTTCCTGTGGATTGAAGTTTAAAAAATGAAATACTTATTATTTATGAATCAACTTGTATCAACATAGTGTTTTGAGATCAACTTATTATTACTTATTAGTAACTTTGGTTGCTAATTTAGCTTTGGTCCAGTAATTAAACTGTAAAACTTACATCATTATCATCATCATAATTTCAGCTGATAGACGTCCACTGCTGGACATAGGCCTCCACTAAGCACCGCCATTTCGACCGGTTCTGTGCTTCCCGAATCCAGCAGATTCTTGCGGCCTTTACAAGGTCATCTGTCCAACTTGTGGGAAGCCTTCCAACGTTACGTCTTACAGTACGCGGCCGCCACTCCAGAACATTTTGGCCCCATCGGCCATCTGTTCTTCGAGCAATGTGCCCTGCCTACTGCCACTTAAGTTAAGCAATTCTTCGGGCTATGTCGGTTACCTTCGTTCTACTGCGGCTCTCTTAATTTCTGATTTGATCACATAGGAAAATTCCAAGCATAGCCCTCGCCATTACCCTTTGGGTGACTTTCAGCCTTCTCATAAGGCCCATTCTGAGCGACTATGTTTCAGTGCCGTAGATCTTTACTGGCAACACGTACTGGTCGAAGACTTTCGTCTTGAGATACTATGGTATGTGAGACGAGAAGATATTGCGAAGCTTCCTGAACGCTGCCCAGCCGAGTCAACGATTGACCTCTTTCTTCAAGTTGGACCTACCTAACTGGACAGTTTGTCCTAGATACTTGTCCACAACCTACAGTGTAGTGTCTCCGATCTTCATGAGAGTGGGTGCTACATGGGCATTTGAGATGCCATTTGTCTTATCCATTTTCATTTTAAGACCGACTCTTTCGGAAGCTCTACTGAGGTCATCGAACAGTGTACTGAGCCCTTCCATAGTCTCAGCCATGACTACTATATCGTCTGCAAACCGAAGGTGAGTGACGTACTCGCCAGTGATCCCTAGCCCTTTCCAGTCCAGAACCTTGAAGACATCCTCCAGTGCAGCGGTGAACAGTTTCGGAGAGATAACCTCTCTCTGTCTCCCCCTCGCCAGAAGGATAGGTTTCGAGGTCCGTTCCTGGAGTCGGACTGACATAGTGGCGTTTTCGTACAGGCACTTCAGCACCTCAATATACCGATAGTTAAGACTGCAGTACAGCCCATGCTTTAATCGAATCGGAGGCTTCAGTCTTCTGTATAACATGTCGCAGCGTATACGTATGTAGTCTATGGTGCTATAGCCTTTACGGAATCCGGCTTGTTCAGGAGGATGGAATGATGACTTCCATCATCAGCATCAAACCTGCGTGCGAAACAGATCGTGATGACTCTTGAAAGCAGCTTGTAGACATGGCTCAGAAGTGAGACGGGCCTGTAATTCTTAAGAAGAATATTATCGCCCTTCTTAAAGAATAATACCACCACAGCTCTGTACCATGCCTGCGGCGTTTTGCCCTCGAGTATGACGGAATCAAACAGCTTCTGGAGGGCCTTAAGAACGGGTTTTTTTATACTTTTGTCTGACAAGCACTCTACATAATAAAATTCATAAGGTATTTTCTTACTGTCAATTAGCCCATTGGCTAAACAGCACAGGTTGAGGTGAAGTAAGCTATTAATTTGGCTACGAGAAAACATACAAACAGAAACACATACTACGAGTCGTTACAAGAAAAAAATTGAAGCACATACTCGTACACGCATAAATACTTATACAAATACATAACACCTTTATTTTGAGATTCGCGACAATCGAGTAAATGCATCAGCGGCGTCACAAAACATCTGAAGTCATTATTTAATGGAGACATAAAACTTTCATGGTGCGCTAGCTGACTTTCGTGGCCAAATAACCACGAAAGTTGTGCCACGATAGTTACGAAAATTTCACATTTTTGAGAATTACTATTAAAGTTACAGGTAAATTAACGAACAAAGTACTTGGGAATAATCTCAAAGATCTATCTTATTCCTTGATTCAAAATGAGTTGGAAAATTGTAAACATTATCCTTCAAAATTTGCGCATGAAAGTTTCTTGACCAAGGCTACTTGAAAATATTCAAAGGTTAACTTATCTCATATTTTTTTTTGTTTATAAGCAATTAATGTATTTGTCTCCCCCACTGATGCCGGGACACTACTGAGCGTCCGCGCAACTAAAAAGTGTAGCGACAAGTTGCCCCTCTTGGAAGATAGGTGCAGTTTTGTTGCGCCCTCGCGAAGATAGGAAAATCGTGTGACAGAGACATAATGCCTATTAACTATTGCACATTAAGAGATACAATTAATATTCTTTGATCATTATGATGCCTAATTAAATACGATCAATTTGATATATTACATTATATGCTTATGAATAGAATACAAAAGTTATCAAAGTTTTCCGTGAGCGCGAACAGAGTGTGACGCGCGAAGAACACCGATTTTGCTCCCGTTTTGGACACTAGATATTTTTTTAAATAAATATTATAAATAATTTTAAATGTTTATTGTTGAAATTGTACACATAAATAAACAAAGAGTAATCAGTATTTGGTCCTAAGACTGAATATTTCATAGGTTAGGAATTAAGACCGTGTGACCGCCTTTTGAGGGACCTCGAAGAACTACCTTTATCACACCTTGTAGGATTATGTTCTAAGACAAAAAGTAGCCCATGTCCTTTCCCAGGATGCTATCTATAGCCTTGCCAAATTTTATCGAAATCCGTGCAGTTTTGTAAATTTTAAAATCAACCCCTATTTTACCCCCTTAGGGGATGATTTTTCAAAAACGCTGAACCGCATATTTCTTAATTTCCTACCAATAGCATAAATAAAAAAAACCACTATTTCTTAAGTTAGGGATAACAAATCCCTAACTTAAGAAATACTGGGTTTCCCATACAAACTTTCATCCCCTATATCACCCCCTGCAGGATTATTTTTGAAAAAAAAAAGTAGCCTATGTCCGTCCCCAGGATACCATCTATAGCCTTGCCAAATTTTATCGAAATCCGTTCAGTGGTTTAGGCGTGAAAAGGTAACAGACAGACAGACAGACAGAGTTACTTTCGAATTTATAATATTAGTATGGATGTACTATTACATGTTTCTAGAGTTCGGTTTAGTTTCATATAACTAACGCCTGCTTCCATAGTGCGGCACGTGCGGCACAACACTATTGCGCGCCTTGAGAATTACTACGAGCAATTTGGTAACATTAATAAAGCCAGGCGTTCTTCATGTAAGTCCATTCATTTGAGTCGTTCTATGGAAAAGTTTCAAGTTAATTTTACTCGAAGGACCCATTTTTTGTTGCGAATTTTATAAATTTTAATTTATGATACTTATTTTCATTTATTTTTTATAGGCCACCTCATTTATACCCGAGAATGTGTTGTGATAGTGACAAGCCATTGAAGAATTTATGAGAATGTTAAATAATTATTATCACACATTTATCATTCTCATGTGTGATAGAATACAAATAAATAAGTGGTTACTTAAACACTACAAAAAGTAATAATGCCTTACTTAATTAATTTTTGTCATAATTAGTTAATTTGTCAAGCGGGAAAAGTAATTATAAAGAAAGGACTATCTATTATCAACAGTCCACACATTGACCACTAGCAGTTGCCAGTGGTTTCATTTGCGTCTTTAGTGGCAATATCTATTTCGTGTAAAATAATAGGTACACAAACAACATACATATTTTCACATACTTTCACATTACAACTAAGTAGGTATTACATTTTGTAAGGAAGGAATTATTTAATATATTAGCCTATAAAGCCCTGATTTCCGAAATAGAGAAGTCCTATTACTTCTGACGTCTATCAGCCCCACTTTACTTTCATCTCAGCCTTGTACATCATAATACTTTTCTCCGACATTTCCTCAACACGTACGAAGTATTACAACACCTTTTACCGTTTCTTTCACGTTGATCTTGGGTCGAGAACAGTTCCTGTACTAAATGGGGGCTACTACCAAGTCTTAAAATGACTGGCAAAAAAGGTAACGGTATCCTGTCTCACATGTTCGGAAGGATTCTGAGTTGTTTACCGGAATTCATAAGTAGATGAATATCCACCACTAATTAATGGGGACACAAATAGTGGATTGCCAATATCACCGTAATTGGCAGTCTGATTGGTTGTTTGAGGTTGTACTTAACTTCTTATTAACAGATATATAAACACTGTTTTTGACCTTAGGGCCCTTGCCCACGGCGACTTTTTGTAGCGATGCAGTAGCGATGCTGTCGCGCGTCCGCATCGATACAGTCGCGAAGCGGTCGCTAGCTGTGTGCCCTCGCCCACTGGCCCAGATTCAGTCGCGATGCAAACGCGATACTGGCACGCTTCTGTCGCGATGCAAACGCGATTCAGTAACGGCACAAAAATACCTGCGATCGCTACAGTTGCAAGATGGACTCCGTTGAGGCAACATTAGTCACGTTGTCTTTGGTGCTGCTTTTACGGAAGCAGCCGAAGCGTAGGCAACGAAAGCTCGGTTCTCCACTCACGCACCACGCTCCCTCTGTTCTCTCCCCGATGTCGTCCGACACGGTCGCGCGTTTGCATCGATACAGTCGCGATACTGTAGCGCTTTAGTAGCGCGTTGGCATCGCTTCTGTTGCGCGTTGCAAATGCGACTAACGCGCGTTAGTAGCGATGCAGTCGCCGCGCGCATACGAAATGGGCACACGACTACCAACCGCTTCGCGACTGTATCGATGCGGACGCGCGACAGCATCGCTACAAAAAGTCGCCGTGGGCGAGGGCCCTTATCCCTAAGTTATCTTCTACGACATCTAAGGGCCCTCGCCCACGTCGACTTTTTGTAGCGATGCTGTCGCGCGTTTACGAAATGCGCGACTGCATCGCTACTAACGCGCGTTAGTCGCATTTGCAACGCGCTACAGAAGCGATGCCAACGCGCTACTAACGCGCTACAGTATCGCGACTGTATCGATGCAGATGAGTTCTAAAAAGATCAAACTTCTAAGTCAACGCAATAGAAAAATACGCCCATTTATGCGACATTTTTTGATACTCGTAAGTAAATCAAAACCTATAGGGTACTTTCCGTCGTCCTAGAATCATGAAATTTGGCAAGAAGTAAGATCTAACAACACAAATATAGGAAAAAGTCCGAAAATTGTTAATTTGTAATTCTATCACATAAAAAATATTTTCAAAGTTGTCAGTGTGTCAAGACCCTTTTTCTGAGGAACGCATAGAGGTATCAAGTTGAAATTAATATCAAATAAGTAGGTCTATGGTCTCTTGAAGTCCTAAAAAACTCAAGTTTCTAAGTCAACGCAATAAAAAAATACGGCCATTTTGCGACACATTTTGATACTCGCAACTGTCGCAAGTAAATCAAAACCTATAGGGTACTTCCTGTTGACCTAGAATAATGAAATTTGAAAAGAAGCAAGGTCTCCCAGCACAAGTAAAGGAAAAAGTCCGAAAATTGTGAATTTGTAATTTTATGACATACCTGCATTTGTTTTTTGGTATCCAATGTTAAGTTTGTTTTTGGGATAAATTCTTTTCAACTACGGAACCCTTCATTGTGCGTGGTCCGACACGCACTTGGCCGGTTTTGTTTTAAGCCGCATAGTTTTCGACTTTTGACGAAAAATATTAAAAAAAATACCTTATCTCTGAAAATCTGAAATTATTCTATGTGACAGAAGTTTATGTAAAGATTACAGGAAAAATAAAACGATGTCTCTAAATAGCAAACTTTTTCAGAAATCGGAACGGAACCCTCGGTGCGCGAGTCGGACTCGCTCTTGTTTATTTTAGCTGTTTTATTTACACAAATGGAGTCATGTGTACATAAAATGTAATTTTAAATTGAAATAAAGGAATAGTATTGAAAAAACGATAAAATAAATATTAACATTTTCCTGAGAATTTTTCTGGTGGAATATGATTCAAAATAAGGAAGGTGCTGTATGCACCCTGTTAGTTTTTTTAAGGGACAGCCAGAGGGCTACACTCCGTATATGTAATAATATATGCCCATGTCTCTTTATCTCTTTATTGAGTAGACATGGAGGATTTCGATTGAAAAGGGTAATGTAAACAATTTGAAGCTTACCCGGGTCTTGTCAATGTCCACTTTTTGTTTTCGTAAATGTCACAAGATATTTTGTAACATAAACATTATTCTTGTCATATCTCTTTTATTATGTCAGTGATATTTGTTAACTTTATTGTTTAAGTAAGTAGTCCTTTCTATTTCTTGTAGAAAACACTTGTTTTTTTTTAAATAATTAAATTTAGTTTTTTAGCCGACTAACAATTATTTATTCTGTTTTGAGCTATTTTACCTAAGCTACCTTTAAAGGTCGACTCTTAGTGAAGGGATAACAAAGCTCACCCTTGCTCCTAACTGGGTCAAATCATTTGGAATATGATGGCCCTCATTATTTCCTCATACACACCACTAAATATGGATACTTACAACAGAACTACAAAGCACAAACTTGATCGATATCAACGCGGGTGGTTGAAATACGAATCTCGGAACGCTTTCATTTTTTTCGCCAGCGTCCCAAGGAACGATGGCTAAAGCTTTATTCGTCACTCATTTCTTTGAAAGTCTGATAGCTACCACAAAGGCACAGATAAAATCGGCAGCCAGTTATCGGTTCGGAGGCGTGCGATCTTTTGTACCCTCGAGAAGGATTTGTAAAGCCATTGAACCGTATTGCACCTATAGACGGTCCTTTTAGGTAATTCGATCGGCTTATTGCTTATTTTAGGAGATTATTTAGCTTGTCTCTGGTTTTCTTTTGGTTGAAATACCTATCTAGTATCTAGTCGCAGATGGCTCTAAGCTGAATTTGAAAATAAATTAAAATTCAATTCTTGGCACAGAAATCAATTTTTAATCGAGCTTTAAATGCTTATTCAATTTCACACATGCCTAAAATCATTCGACTCTAGAGTGTCCATCTCACGAGAGAAGTCCCGCGGCAATTTACGGGGGCGAAAAATCGATCAACCTAGGTCAGGTAATATTTGTTTTCTCCATATTTTTACGCAAAAAGATTAGGTTCGTAATTTCACCGCCGCAGTGCCACCCCTACTTACTTTTTAACCGATTTCAAAAAAAGGAGGAGGTTTTCAATTCATCTCGTATATACAGTATACATATTTATCACAGATTACTTCGTCAATTGTGGACCGATTTTGAAAATTATATTTTTGTTTGAAAAGGTATGCTTTCGAGGTGGCCCCACTGTCGCCAAGTCAGAATCTGATGAGGGGATCCCACGGCAATCGAGGAAAACCCTCAAAATTTATGGGCACACCTATAGCTATTTAGGCTTCTAGTTAGACTTCTATCGTGAAACTAACTCTACTGAATATCGGTTGCCCTATAGAATGCTACAACAAACGATTTTGAAAGGATAGTGCCCATAATCACTGAACTACACAACGAACGGAGATCGCATTATAACGTGTACGTTATCTCGTGGATGTTACTGCTCATAATCCATCTGGTAACACAATTATGTATATGAGACGGCTTGAGCCATGGGATAAGAGGGGTGAAACATTCGTAGTTGGAAGCAACGTGAAACGAGGTTACAATGTTAAAACTAGTAGTTCCGCGAATAGTTCTCGCGAGCACAAACTTTTTTGCAACTTTATTATACCACTAAATTAATATACCACTAAAGTTAAAACGGGAAAACCGAGTAAAACAGGATATTAACCATGCTTTGTGTTTTTAAAAACATGGTGAATATCCCGTTTTAAATAACTTTACTAGTAATAATTAGGTCACAGCAAATTTTCTGTAATGACGGGCCTATAAAAAATTCTAGCATGTCAAACCCAGAAGTTCTAAATTTCGAAAAGGAGAAAATTCATTTTGGGCTTAATTATGAAAGTGTCGGCCAAAAAAAAAAAATGTTTCAATACTTTAGAATGTATTATTATCTTTACTTTTTACTATGGGACCAAATCTGTAGGGTTATTCCCTGAACTTTTATACGCGTTTGAAAAATACAGTTAAGTAATAATAGTTATCTAATGATAGTAATAACTTAGTAAGCCAGTAAACATCACAATTATCAGTTTTTACTGTGAAACTTATATTCTCCACATAGCTATAGTACCTAAGCAAAATATAGTTTTATTCATATTTTTATAACAGAAGTACTGGTATTAACTGATTTAAATGGTTAACTGGTTTTAGGTCTATTCAGTGGTTTCTCTTCACGTAAAAACAGTTTTTAGTAAGTAAGTACATAAATATATTAAATAATTCTAAAAAAACTCGGTCACAGCTCCTCCTGCCGCCGAATTATTATATTTTCTAGACCTTCGGCCGGTGGAATTATTCGTGACTCATGTCGCGCAAAACCCATAAACCAAGTTATAACCATGACGTGCGCACAACATCCTAATGTGCGTTTGCCTATGTTGCAGCTACAATAATAGAGGGGAATTGCCTCTCGTCCGCTTAAAGTTGGCTCTACAGCGATGTACTCATAGTCATCAATGTACTCAATGTCATATTGAACGTCTCTCGACTGTATGCACCCTCTTAGGAGCCACAAATCTCTTCTATCTAGTGCCTGTACTTTTTGAGCTGGCACACCTCCGCAAGTGCTATGACGAACGCGCCATCAGTTTGAACGTGCTTGCTTGTTGCTTGTTCAAGCTGCCCATTGCAAACAATATCAATTGCTGTTCTGTAAATCTGCGAAACTGGTAAAATTCCGGCTATGGTGGCTGTCATTCTCTGGAAATGTGCCCTCCTATTATTATACCTATTTGTAATTACAAGATCAGCGAATATATTAGGAAGATTTATCCTTTCATTTATAATTGTTAAAAACTCGTTGGCGTGTACATTATTATAGTCATTCAAAAGAGCTGCAGCAATTCTGAAATAGTTCATCATATGGCTTAGTGCTCGGTTATTGTGAACTATTCTCAATAGGCGAAAATCTCTCTTGATGTCCGTTGATGACTTCGACCACCCAACGGGACTTGGTCACAAGCCTAGACTTCTTGGCTTGGTCTGTAGTAAGCTGCGTTTCCCGTGGGTGCTTCGTCTCCCCCCGGTTCGGTTAAGACCCCCTGAAAGGGGGTCTTAAATCGTCAATGTTGCAAAAAAAATATAAATATTTCTATTTCTTTCTTATTTGCAAAATAGTTGGGTAAACGTCATCTAAAACTGTTCCAAATTTCAAGTTGATAGCATAAGTAGTTCTTGAGATATCCAGCTGTGACAGACAGACAGACTGAGTCACACCATAAGGGTTCCTTTTTTACCATTTTGGTACGGAACCCTAAAAATGAAGAAAAAGACTTATTCTTTCGGAATATAGCATTTTTTTTGTTTGGCCGTTTGGCCATTTGTTTGACATTCACATTAAGCCCAAAAATGTATGGACGGTGAATGTTCTCCTTTATTGCCAGTCAAGTCAAGCTTAAAACAGGTTGAATATTTTTAAACGGAGGAGGAATATTACAAAACATTTCTATAATACTGCAATTATTATTCTGATAATTATTGTCAGAATTTTCTAGTTTTGTGATGAGAAGGTGCCCGGGGTGCTCCGTCAATCTCTGCCTGTAGTTAAAGGGCCGATTCCATTGGATCATATCTAAAATTGAGCAGTTTACTGCATTTTGAGGAGCTATTCTGCTCATTAAGCCGAAGATCCTCATCAGATCTTCACCAAATTTTTATGAGACCTATTTAAAGTTATTACCTTTCAAATAAAAAAAGAAACATCGAAATTGGATCTCAAAAGGCGGAGATATGGAGTAGCCCCTTTTGCTCTTTTTTGGAGGAAGTAAACCCCTCTAATCAAAAATCACCGACGACAAAAAATCTATAGTCGAAAAACTATATAGGTACCAAGTTTCGTCCAGGGTCTCAAGTCTGCTATTACAATAGTGTCAGGATGGTCTATCATTGATTTCATAATTGTTGATTTTGACAAGTTTGGTAATCTACTAATATAATGGCGTCATAATGGCGTCATTATGACTTTCCAATGGTCAACCACTGACACTCCATTGTATGAAATTATGAATTTAGCAGATTACGAACTTTTAGCAAAATGACAATGCAGTGACAATGGCATCGTTTTGGAATGTAAAAAATAGCAGACTTGGGCCCCAGATCGGTTGTAAAATACGGCCTTTAGAGGAGTACAACAAACTGACAGAGGAAAGCAAATTTTGCCAGACTTGAAGCAGAGACACTTCGCTCGCTTCGCTCACTCGGTTAATAACTGTGTACCTAAATTAAGAAATTGACTGAGAAATTGGTGAATCAAAACAATTGACGGAAACAAAAAGAATAAAAGAGAAAGAGGCCTTTGCGATGCAGGTCATGATGGTAAAAATACCTTTAAAATAAATGTAGGTAACTTTTGTCTTTCATGAAAGCGTTGTCTAACATTTAACTTAGAACATATATCTACTATTCGTTCATAGGATAAGCTGAAGAAAAGTGCTTTTACTATTTTTCGAGCGGATTCCCAGTTGTTTTTGCTGCCAAAGAAAGGTAGAGAATTAGGAGCAAAGGGGTGTGGGACGGCGGTTGTAAATCCCGAAGGGTCTACTTTAGTGAGCGTCTTTAGCCATACCGACTCGTTCTTACTCGCAGATGAATTTAGAGGCCTCGGTTTTGCTCTCGCAGATTTCAGGGAAAATCCTGTTTTCTGGCATCTTTGTTATTATTTTTAAAAGGATTTTGTTTAACCCGGCTAAAGGAATATAAAATAGAAGCGGCCGTAATTGGCTCACCGCAACTCATAGGCTGCCTCTTGTCGTACAAAATTATTTTGTAAAGCCAACCTAGTGCTGCTGTTGCAAATATTTTAAATGAATAACATTTTTGCATTGCAGATTTTGAAACCGAATTTATTATGTTTCATTGATTTTTATATCTCCAGTGAACTCGTTAGTATTTATTTATTCAACCCACATTCACTTGTGTCCAATAGTCGAAGTGGGTCTTCGTTTTTTTATCGACCTTTTTCAATCTATGGTCATCTTAGCTGGAGCAGTAGCTATGCGACATGGCCGCTGCCACAATGTCAATACAAGCCTGGAGAAGTGTCCAGCTTTTGTCATGTTTTATTATTTTATCGACCTTTTTCAATCTATGGTCATCTTAGCTGGAGCAGTAGCTATGCGACATGGCCGCTGCCACAATGTCAATACAAGCCTGGAGAAGTGTCCAGCTTTTGTCATGTTTTATTATTCCATTGCTAAAGTTATCATTTGTTTCTCCCTCAATTGTTTCGTAGCTTTGGTGTTTCAACAAATTAAGAGCGGACTAACATCGAAGTTTGCTAATAATAAACAAATTTCTTCTCACGTTGTCTTTGTATACTGAAGGAACTCGAAGAAAATTGTTTGTGTACGTAATTACCCTTGCGCATTGTTGGCTGATCTGCGAAATGGAAACGGAAACCCGTTTACGAAATGAAACGACTGCTCCTACGGCTTCTCCTGAATTTCGGAAGACTACCGGAGTTTGCTTACGTAACAACTTTAACGAACAAGTTTGGGTATTATTGTGTTTTGTAATTCTGTAGCAAACCCCGTGATAATATAATTAGAATATCATCATTGTCTTTGTCTGGCGTAAATTGTGGTCTAAATTCCAGTCAAAGACGCCATGACTGTTTGAACTAGGACTTTCTTAGTTTGTGCGGATAATGTAGATAAACGATCGGTGATCGGATCGGTGTGGTCGATCGGTGTTGTGTGATGTAGGTGTATGTTTTTTATAAAATAAATAAATAATCAGCAGCATCTAATATGGACCAATCCCTCCTATAAGCGTCAAGTTTGTCCCGCCACCTACGCCTGGGTGTTCCGCGATGCCGTTAAACGTTTTCAGGAACCCGTGTTGTGGTGGTCTTAGCCCACAATGCATACGACATGCGGCAAACGTGTCCATGGAACGGGGTTTGACATAGTTTAGTATAGCGTATTTTGTTTTAGATCATGTTGAGAAGGTCGATTACATTAGGTACTTAAATTAATAACAACAAAAACTTTTTTACAAAAACAAAAACCGACTTCCAAAAAAAACACTAAAAAGTGAAAAATAACTTTAATTTCGGAAGTCGGTGTCTTTGGATCTGTATTTTAGTTTTTTGCCACCGACTTCCGAAAATAATGTTTTTTTTGGAAGTCGGTTTTTGTTTTTGTAAAAAAGTTTTTATTTTTCACTTTTTAGTGGTTCAGTTTGTAATTTATCTAAGTTACAATAACCCAATGTCAACTGCTCATCACGTTTTACAAAATGTTGCTTTTCCCGATGCAGGGACGTTAATTGTTGAGGAGTTCTCCTAGTAAGAACCAGGAGAAATGGAGCTCATGGTGAAGTCACCATTACCATTATTTTGACGAGCATAAACCATATTAAAGTAATCGAATCGCAACCTAACCTGTTATATACTTAGATATAATTGAGTATTTCCGATGGCCCTCTGTGGTCTTCATCATCAGTTCCAGTTCACCGAATGGTACTTTCCGAGAGCAAATGCACGAGTTACTATAAAAAATACCGAAATCGATATAGGTGTGCCCATAAATAGATTTCCATGGGATCCCATCATCAGATCCTGACTTGATGATCATGGGACCACTTGGGACGTATACCCTTTCGAACAAAAAAAGAAAAATCCAAATCGGTCTAGCCATTTTCGAGTAATCGGGGAACATACATAAAAAAAAAAAATAAAATAAAAAAAAAAAAAGGTTCCGACGAATTGAGAACCTCCTCCTTTTGGAAGTCGGTTAAAAATAGCGCTCACATCTTTTCAATATAATACTATTTGTACAACGCGGAGCTATCCACTAAAATCTCATTTCGCTTAAAGCTATCCTAGCTGTCCTGTATACGTACAAGGCTTGCTGCTGCTGCTGTAATGAAATTTTAAATTCCTCGGATACACAGGTAAACATGGAAAATATAAATGGAATGTAAAACTAATATGGAATAAGTGCCGGAGATAACAAGTTTCTCATTTCTTTTCCGAAGTGCACTGCATGCTGTAACTTGTCCTCAACTTATCATACATACACATATTCCCTGAAGGTTTAGATTGCATTGTATACCTACTTAAAAATTGATTCATTATCATCATCATCATCATCCTCATTTCAGCCGAAAGACGTCCACTGTTTGACATAGGCCTCCAAAACTACTAAAAAAACTATTATGAAAAAAAAAAGAAAAAAAAAATTAAATGTTTTGTCTTCGTCTTTAAAACTCAAATCATAATTCGAAAGAAATTGACAAAACACTTCTGTAACTAAAATAGGTTTATAAGGCATTTTAGTTTTTTTATGAATAAGGGGATTTGTATTTATTTCATTAGATAAAGGATACAGGCTTTTAAGGGCTAATTTTTCAATCGTCAGATAACTTTTATTTATGGAATAAATAGGTATGGCGGTTTGACAGCTTTTGGAAATATGTCAAACTGTCATATTTATTCTTCAGATAAAACTTATCAGACTATTGAAAAATTTGCCGTTAAGAATAAGATATTAAGGGAATCTTTCAATAGTCAGGTAAGTGATAACTCTTATCTGAAGAATAAATGTTTCAATTTAACAACTTTTGTATAGAAAATATGTCAAACTGTTATGTTTATTCTTCAGATGAGTTATCTGACTACTGAAAAATCAGCCCATAAAGTAACAAATGTTTCTATATGGGTACCAGCCCGTCCATAGACGAGACTTCCAAAACTTCAGTCTTGGAAAAAAAAACATTTATTATTTCTTCAGAATATCATAAGTTGGAGTACCTACCTACATATTAGTGCTGAAAAAAAAAACTTAGTAGCAAAGTTGCATTCGTTAGCAAGAAGAAAGGAAACCTGTAGTCTAGTGACATGGATACATGATATTTATTAAATGTAGTCCACTAAACCATTGCTTGGGCAGTTTCGTAAGATCTAGCTATTTTGAATGCACATAGATATTATATAAATCAAAGAATATAAAAGGTCAACCAGCGGTCACTGCGAAAATATTCTATTATGTTTTTATTCACATCTATTTTTATTCACCTCTATTTTTTTTAGTTTGATCTATTATCAAAAAAAGTGTGTTTAAAAACTTAAACCCGACTACTGAAAAATCACGCTCTAAAAAGTATGAAACAAGAAAATATTCTCATCTGAAATTAGAAAAAGACAGACAAACTAAAAATCCGGAGTCACACGTATCTGTTTAATTTATGCCCTAACATGACGTGTGACTCCGGATTTTTAGTTTGTCTGTCTTTTTCTAATTTCAGATGAGAATATTTTCTTGTTTCATACTTTTTAGAGCGTGATTTTTCAGTAGTCGGGTTTTAGGTTTTAAACTTACTTTTTATTTATATTATTTTAAGTATTTACAGAGCAACTTTACATTTTTAAAGAAGACTATTGTATTTTGTGTAGGTTTGGACAGAAAATATGTTTAGCTCACATCTGAGGCGATTTGCACCTGATATTTCCAATTATCAGGTGCATGCAAGCAAAGCCACGAGAAATAGTTAACAATATATATATTTTTGAAATGTGCTAATCAAGCCCTTTCATTTCATTTCAGCCCAACACGACATCATAAAAAAAATATATTTTTTTGGTTCATGACTTTATTTCCTCTAGATGGCGCCACATTGAATTTAATCTTACGTTACATAGCCTATAACCAGCGGACAATCAAGACGCTTCTAACGATACCTCATTTGTCAAATTATGATAACTAGTTGAGAAGTTATGAGGGAACAGATGAACATACATACATACATACCTACATACATACCGGTCAAAATCATAACCCTCCTCTTTGATTCGCCGTAGTCGGGTAAAAAAAATATTAATCATTTAAAATGTTAGATATTGACCTAAGCATCGATTTTAATTTCAGTTCTTCAATGAACATTCCGAGTAATTCATCAGCTCGTCCCACGTGCCTACGGCCCATTTGGGACGACTTGACGAAAATCAAAATAAATAATATTTTCATTCTGCAAGTCGTCCCACGTTGCTGTCAAAATGAGAAAAGGTACAATCAGTAGCAAAAGTGTTAGTGTGGAAATAAAAAAAAAGAATTTGTTATAAAATATTTAATCATCACAACATTGTCACATACAGAAAAGATTAAATCACCAACACCGTTAACCATTAAAACTTTTGTATTTTAATTGAATATATTTTGTCTGCCTATAACATAGTTTCACCAATAGAAAGAGTCTTTCTTTTTATCACTTCCTCAAGCTTTCGAGTGGCGAGTCACACAGCCAGCCAGCATCCACGGCTTCAACAGGTATCCTGACCACCAGCATGCAGCGGACGCGCATTCCTGGTCATCACCTTCAGCCTCAACCCAGCGCTGTACACTCCGACTCACTGGAGCATAACGCAGCGCCACCCCGACTCACTGGGGTATCACCGCAGACAGTTCCGACTCACCGTGAACTATGCGGCACCCGGTACCGACTCACTGGAACCACAACTGGCACTGGCAAGCATCGCAAGATACACGACTCAGCCCACTATCGACCTCCGGTCTCCGGAGGGGAGTGATGTGGCGGCATCTACATCGCCACATATGAACTACGCGTCAATGACATGACGTCACGCAAAACCTGCATCGCGCAATTAGAGTTTACCACGCGATTAGCATATATACAACGTCCCGACATCAACCGTCGGGCAGTAGCCCACCAGACACAACACCCCGTCTGGTCGGAGGATCCTTCCTTTTCAATAGAGGATGAGTGAACTTTACACCCTGTTCCTCATGCCTCTAAATAAAACAATTCCAAATTTCAAGTTGATAGCATTAGTAGTTCCTGAGATATGAAGCTGTGACAGACAGACAGACAGACAGACAGACAGACTGAGTCACACCATAAGGGTTTCTTTTTTACCATTTTGGTACGGAACCCTAAAAACACATAAAATAACGGAAAATAATTTTGTCATAAATAGAAATAGGGAACTATGATTTAAATTTTCTTTTTTTTCCGCGCTTTGCTTTCGCCAGATTGAAAGAGAAGCAAAGGTATAAAGCCGGTTTATGACCTATTGAAAACTGTTTTGGTCGCCATTGACAAAAAAATACCAACATGTGCTATCTTTATGGATATGAGTAAGGCCTTTGACCGAGTTGACCATAAGATTCTAATGCAAAAATTAAGCATGTATGGCATAAGAGGTAAAGCGCTAGATCTCATCTTTTCATACCTGAATAATAGAAAACAAATAGTAGAAATAACACAAATATGTCAGAAAACACGAAATGAGATTAAACATAGGTCACACTCGAAAACTATAAAATTTGGAGTTCCACAAGGTAGTGTCTTAGGCCCTTTACTGTTCTTAATATATATCAATGATCTTCCTAAACATATCAATCAACAAATGGTACTATTTGCAGATGACAGCACAGTTATAATTAAAAGCGACATAGAAAATGATTACGAGCACGTAGTCAACCAAACATTAAATACAATAATACAATGGTTGACCGAAAATAATCTTAAAATAAATATGGACAAAACGAAAATTATACACTTTCACCAGAGAACTCAACTCACAAATTTAAACGTTAGTTACCAAGGCGAAATAGTATATCCTGTAACTGATACAAAGTTTCTAGGAATTAATATTGACAATAAATTGTCATGGAAAGCACATTTAGAATATGTTTGCAAAAGAATCAATAAATCCTCATTTGCTCTATACAAACTTTAAAAAATTGTTAATAAAGAAGCCATATTAGCTGCTTATCACGGACTCGTTGCACCTGTCCTGAGATATGGTATTATATCTTGGGGCAACTCAGTCAATAGGGAATCTGTATTTAAAGCTCAAAAGAAATGTATCAGAGCAATGTGTAACGTAGACACCACTACCAGCTGTCAACCCTACTTTAAAAGCCTAAAGATTCTGACACTGCCTTCGTTATACATATATGAACTAAATGTTATTGTGAAACTGAATCCTAATTATTATAAGACTGCTTTTAAAAGCTACTACAGACAACTACGTGACAAAAAAAGACTAGAAATTCATGTACCTTATGGGAAAACAGCAATATTCAATAAAAGTATTCTTTGTATGGCATCATTGATTTACAACAAGTTGCCTGATGATGTAAAAAAATTACCTATTCAACAATTCATGTCGAAGCTGCACAAACTGCTACTGAATAAATGTTACTATACTGTCACGGAGTACTTACAGGATAAAAATATAGATAAATACTTATAATAAGAGTAATTTATTGACATTGAATAATATGAGAATACATCAATACAAATAATGTGACCTGTTTTAATAATTTAATTTCGCATGTATATAATTTAATTTTAATTTGGACCAATGTTTTAATTTAATTTATTTGATTGTTAAGTCTATGACATGTGTTATATTTCATTTGACAACTTTATTTTATTTTTAAATCTTTGACATTTGTATTACATAATCTGAATTTATTTTATTTTATTTTTCTTTTTGTTTGAGTATAATAATTTTATAATGTTATTTTAATAGATATTAGCGCATGATTACAATAACAATAAACCTTTGCACACCTTATTAGGTAATGATACAGAGTACTTCCTATTTATTTGTAACATCTGTGTATAACTACCTGTATTATGCGAATAAATAATTTGATTTGATTTGATTTGATTTCATTTGCCGATAAACAGCCTAATATGAAAAATAGAAAATTCAAATGTTTTTGAGTTTAGAACACAAATAAATGTTAACTTGTTCATAAACGTTTTTTTTATTGTAATAATCATGGTTTTTGATAATATTCTATATAGAAATTATTTAAATATTCAAAAAATATTAACGCCTTAGAGCGAGCGCGCACTGCGGTGCGTTTCCGTTAGTTCTGCCGCACTGGGCGGGGCCTACAGTAACAAAACGCATGACCGCAGTGCGCGCACTTCAAAGATATTCCATACTTCACAGATTATGCGGGAGAAAAACGCACCGCAATGCGCGCTCGCCCTTAAAGACGCATATCTCTTTGCCGAGATTAAAAAAAACATTCACCTCCGAATAGAGAGTTGTGAATAGAGCCATTGAACCAATTTGGACTAAGTATAGGTATAAATTATCTGTGGCATTCCCGCACACGTGCGGGAAAATAAAAAATCGCACGCGTGCGACATACATTGCATTGTGAACCTAATCGTAGTGCGATATGAACCAGTTTTCGAGGAAGTGTATTGAAAAATATTTTTTTGTACCTTCATTCTATTCATAGGGTGTCCTGTCATTTACTTCAAAAGCAACCACTGTTTTTTATACTTCTATGCACGTAACCATTGTTTATTAACCTGATAATAACCGAAACTTAACATGTCTACCATTCGCATATAACACTTGAACTTGTGCGTTTGCGCGTAAAATTAAACATATCTAGAAAAAAATGTTTTACTTGGTACTGACTTTTTTAATACCTATTAAATAATCTATGAACAAAACGAAAGTAAAAAAAAAAGAAAAAAAACTTTATTCAGTTCAGAAAAAAAAAACTTTATTCAGTTCAGAAAAAAAAACACGGTACAATAATTTAAAAAAAAAGTAAAGTATATACTAAAAATTCTTAAAAAAATATTGTTATATCTTTTCTTAATAACTGTACCAAACGTTGATAAAGTTTAAATTTCCACACAAAAAGAAACGTGGGACGACTTGCAGAATGAAAATATTATTTATTTTGATTTTCGTCAAGTCGTCCCAAATGGGCCGTAAACATGTGGGACGAGTTGATGAATTACTCAACATTCCGGTCGATGGTTTTCTTGTAACAAAACACTACTATCTACTGAAAAGCTTAGTTAAAGAGCATTGGAAGGACAAACAGGAAAATTGCGGGAAAAATAGAATTGTTCTCCTTTCATGATCGGTCCGATCCGTTTCGAGAGAACTGTCCATTTAATCAAAGTGTAACATCGAGAATCGAAGAAAACCGTCTAACAGTCGGCGGTGTAATCGTTTGTTCAGTCCTAAAGGTACACCCGATGTGATTCCGGTTTCGGCACCGGCTCGGACAGCTCAATGCGGTAGCTGAGCGGCTTCTGTTGCCGACTGTTTGTCTTTATAAATGTTGCATGATATTGTTTGCATTTGTATCGGGCCCGCGGTCGACGACCCTGATATCCGTTTAATATGATAATCCGCATGCAAACAAGCGGCGGATTGCCCGGCTAAATTATTTATGCACCCCGGCCTGCGGGTGATGGCTTCACTTGTTGGCGACGACTCGGATTTTATTGAACCCCCTAGCTTCGGACAGGTGAGACTGTCCGTGACAAACTTTTTTCACAAGTAATCCTGCACATAAATAATTTACGAGTTCGCTGAACAAACGTTGGCGCCCGTGTGCGGAGTGCGGCGCGTATCGTGCGTACTACGCATGCACGTGATCGCTGCGAATGTCCCATACGCTTGAATAAATGATGAGTGAAAAAATGTGATTGTGTAATTTTTTTACTGCGTGGCTTTTATATTATATGTTGACGTGAAAACTACTGTAACAAGAGTTATTATAGTCCATCACAGTAATAATATTATAAAGGCGAAAGTTTGTGAGTGTGTGTGTGTGTGTGTGTGTTTGTATGTTTGTTACTTTTTCACGCTCAAACGGCTGGACCGATATGGATGAAATTTGGTATGTAGATAGCTTATACCCTGGATTAACACATAGACTACTTTTTACCCCGTTTTACTCAGGTGAAACCACAGGGCGCAGCTAGAAAAATATAATTTTGAAAGCCATGCAGTAGCAACTTAGTGCAGTAACAGTATCTAGGGTACTTTCGGAGGAGGCCAAGTTGCTATATAGAATTATAAATATAGGTATTATGAATAGATCACCTTCATCCACTGTACGATTTGTATTAGTTAATTTTAGTTTTGTGATTTATATACATGTACCTATACTCTTACGGGGGTGACATGTTCAAATATGAACAAACCCCATTATTCAATAAAGATTAAAAAAAAAATAGTATGTTGTTGAGGCAGCAAATTGCTTAAGCCTGACAAAACATTAAAAAAGAAAGACAATCTTTTCGTCCTATACTTTCCACCCCCCACACAGTAAGAACAAAAACTTCATTACGGTCAAATCGGAACACAGACGAGGTTGAAACCATTTACCCATTGAATCAAATCGTCGCTTTGTAATACGTAGCCGAAAGGGACGCGTAGGCAGACGCTAGCCTCGGCTTAGACAGATGGTAATCAATTTCGTAGTAATTGAATCTGGTCAGGCGTGCATGCATCATCCGAGACCTAGACGAGGCAGCAATAGTCTAAATGAAATAATGCTGGCTGTAATTCGATAGTACCTGTAACCTATATACAGCCACTAATTTATTGTAATTCGGACGTGGATCATGTTCGTAATGAACTTATCGGCTCGTGAGTATCATACGTAAAGCGCAGGCCAGACTGGGAACGAAGCTAAGTTCGTTTAGCTTCGCTCATGTAGCTACGCTACCGTGTGTTTCCATGCTTCGGTTCACACCGCCAACTATGAACCGAAGTGTGAAAAGACGCGGTAGCTACACGAGCGAAGCTAAGTGAACTTAGCTTCGTTCCCAGTGTGGCCTTTTTTTTTTTTTTTTTTTTTTGAGGGTGGGAAATCATCAAATAACTTCTCCCGCTCTGGGTGGAGCGGGAGGGCGTGTCAGACTTTTACTGACTAAAACCCACCCGTGTTCCTTCAGTTGCCTATGCCAGGGCCGCGGTAACCCTTTCAGACAACCCGCGACCCCAGCGGCGTCGGCCCTATTGGGCCCCGTCACTTGCTGACATCTCTTTGAGGCGCGCGTGGAACACGACGCGCCGTCGACTCGGGCCTGGTCCTTACCGGACGGCGAGCTACCCGCTGCTCACCGTCCGCAGGCCCGCGCCTACGGTGGCCGGAAATCGCCCCGCGATTCCCGCCGCCCAGGGCGTCTCCTGCGGCGACTGAGGGCGTGAGGCTGCCTCTCCCTCACGCGTTCCGCCTCCTCCTTCGCGAGCATCACTGCTTCGCAGAAGGAGGTGACGGCCTCCCATGCACTCTCGCTCCGCACCATGGCCTGGACCAGGCTCGGACGCGAGAGATCGCCGCCGCCGATCGCCTCCGTGAGAACACGGCGGTGCTCTGCCCAAGCCGGGCAGACCTCCACTGTATGCTCCACCGTGTCCTCCGGGCGATCTACACAATGGAAACACCCGGGCGTTTCCTCCCGCCTTATGCGAAACAGGAACCTCCCGAAACAACCGTGTCCGGTGAGGACCTGCGTCAGGCGGAAGGTGAGGACGCCGTGGCGCCTCTCTAACCACTCCTCAAAGAGGGGACTTATCGCCGCTATTGTGGCGTGCCCAGCGCTGGGTTGCGACAGTCGCGCTCTCCATGCCGCCATGAGATCCCGCCGGAGCTCTGTCCGCTGTACCGTGATTTCTCGCGGCAGCGGAGTTACGCCCCGGCGCTTCGCCTCCTCGCGCCCCTCCCACACGTGCGCGAGGACCTTTGCCTCCAGATCCCACGGCGTCCCAGTGTGGCCTGCCTTTTAATTTGGAGAAGTGTTGAATTGTGTTGCAATGATAATTATTTATTTGTTACTTACATGAAAGTGATGTACTTTCAAGTGTTACATGAAATGGTGAGTGGATTTAATACCTGCTCGAATGTTTTTCACTGTTATTATTATATTCACAGTTTTCAACTATATGTTCACTAAAACTGTTGTAGATGATTCTGCGCAGGATAAGGCACTGAAGATGTTGAATAATGGTTGCAAGTGCTGAAGAGTTTTTTAAATTAAATTGTATGAAAATGTCGAAAGAAGAAAATCTATTCAAAATTGCACCCAAAGTTCGGTTATTTGCCGTTGGTCCCGGCTGTCTTTATTAGATTTTTGACAGTCGTTACGGTAGTCAGAAGCCCAAAAGTCAGACAGTCTTGCCAAGGGATATCGTGTTACTGAGGTTAGATAGGCAGTCGCTTCTTGTAAAATACGGGCATTCAGCTGCATCCGGTTAGACTGGAAGCCGATCTCAACACAGTTGAGAAAAGGCTAGGCAGATTGATTGATTTGTTGCGATCGACAGTTTGTCATCATGACCGCAAAGTATTGACACCATTAAATAGTACCACCAATAGAAAGAAGATTACAAATAGGTAGGTTACTACAAAACAGATAGCAAGAGCAATAAATCACGTACAACATTTCGCTTGGTGAAGGGCAGAAAGCAATAAGTCGTAATCAACTGATCGCCTTAATCTCTCTGCGGTCAACTTTGATAGCAAAGCCGTCATTACATCAGTTCCTACTGTAACAGTAAACTTCAGAAGGTCGACTCCATGCAACGACCTAAAACACAGCCACAACCGCATACCGCGATTTCAATCTAACTCTAAATTAGAAATTCTTCCGAGTAGTCGCCGATTAGTCAGAAAAGCTGACTTCTCGGCTATATTTGTAGTCGGCGACTAGTTGACAACTTTATTCATATTTCAATGCCTAAAAATGGGGTTATTGAAATCTTCTAACCTTATTAAACTTAACTAGCTTTTTTTTTACTTTAGAATCTGCAGCTTTATCGTTAGTAATTTAATCTACGAATAGGAACTCTTCCTTATGCTGTCAATCATTATCATTATTTTATCCGAAAGACGTCCACTGCTGGACATAGGCCTCCCCAAGCACCGCCACTTCGACCGGTTCTGTGCTTCCCGCATCCAGATTCCTGCGGCCTTCACTAGGTCATCGGTCCATCTTGTGGATTGGACCTTCCAATGATCAAATAAAATAATTAAATATCAATAATTTAACTAAAATCAAGAAAAATATAATTTTAACAAATAAATGAATTCTAAAGAAGTCTGAATTTAGTAAAGCACGTACCTATCTAAGGAGTCTGTTGTTTATTTTAGAATCATAGTTTCGGTTTGGAACATCCTAACTCCAGAAGCAATGGTTGGCTTGCGAGTTGGTTACAAAAAGACCGACTAGTCGGTCAGTCGGCTAGTCTGCCAAAGTCATAGCATATTCTACACCGAATGTCAGTTGCAAGAGCAATATCGCAACTTCGTAAGTGTACTTGCATTCGCTGTAGGTACGTGAAACGTGTCAATGTGTGCGCGCGTTTTCGCTGATTGTGTAGAGTCAACCTTCTGTAATGTCTGTGCTACTTGTTCTGTTGTTCTGTTGCGGTCGATAGCGCTGTGCCGCTGAATATGAACCGATTTGCGTTCAATTGAGATAATTTTGGTAAAGTCTGGCGTGGTTTAGATACTGTTTGTACCTATGTGTATTAAAATTGATTTGATGACTAGAAATAAAGCTAAATCTACTCATATAGAAACAAGCTGATGATATTGATAGAAAATAAAAACATACAACAACACCTATAAAAATTGTATATTTGTTTGGAAGCCATAATAGATTATCATTATGATATACCTATTGAATATGTTGCAATTCCAATAATATTACATACATACGTGTCGCATCGATAACCTCCTTTTAAGTCGGTTAAAAACTAGATTTGAGTTGAGATTGGTTTTTAAAGCTAACCTGCTAACTACATATTTACTATTTTTTTACAGTGAGATTTGTGAATGAGTGTCGTTCTAGAATACGGGATCGCACGGTATTCCAAGTAAGAAACAGATGATACTGCTGACCTATTTAGCCTTGTGAATCTGTCACTTTTAATATTCTATGACTTAGGTAGGTACATTATGTGAGATCGTAACATACCATGTAACTCTTTGTGATATTATCCGTCTTGTCTTGCTGTATTCCAAAGCGTAAGACTGTTTGTCCACCGCACGGGAACGGGACGTCAACGAGAAAACAGATGACGGCGTCGAAGTAGCGACAGTAAAGCTTGTCCACTCTGAAATGACGCGCCCCACTACGTAATACGTACACTACGGTAAATGCGGTAGTGGGGCGCGTCATTTCAGAGTGGACCAGCTCTAGATACATTAACTATGGCGCCGTCATCTGTTTTCTCGTTGACATCCCGTTCCCGGTGAGGGGGACAAACAGTGTAAGCGTGATGATATGTAAAATATACTGACTTTTTATTCACGTCCAGCTAATAAAAACCATAATGATATTCATATTTAGGTAGTTGCATGGAAAGTATTAACTTTTCGGTCGATCCGAACGTTTAGCAAGATTTATTGGTGAGATATGCAGGTAAAATGTTTTATCAAAACGAATCAAACGAAACACCATCAAATACTTTTGACTACTTATAAGATTTCTTTTTGTCAATATAACACACTCGTATACACCATTACAAAAATTAAATCAGTCGGAATCGGAATGAAATAACTTTCTAAATTCGAACATAATAAAAAGTTAATAAAAATACCATACCGCATACCTAGTAATCTGTAATTTTCTAGAAAAAAAAGGCATTGGGTTAGCTTCTTATGAAACCAATTAACGCAAAAAAGTCCCCTACCCTTTAATGAAATATGTAATAATGCACACAGACGCGACGCGACTCCAGTAAATCACATAAATTGTTCCACCAGAGTTGTATCGCGCCGTTCCGCGTCGTGCCTATCTGCGGGAGCCCTTTACAATTTCAATGGGTTTACAGGTAATCGTCAAGTAAACTTCGATTACCTTGGATTCTGTGACCCAAAAACACGGACGTGTAACGTAAATAAATGAATTTTGAATGGGGGTCACTTTTGGAAGGCAAATAAGCAAATTAAAAAAAAAAGTTTTATACCGTGTGACAAAATAGTGATTAGTGAGAGGGTCTCAATTTTTATTTTTATTTTACAAAGTTTTGAAGTTATTTAAGACAATTGACCATTCTGTATCTCCGAAAGTAAAGATTCCTAAAATTTTGAAAAAAAATACAGAAAATAGTTAATAAGTAGATAGAGATTATAGGAAAATATAAAAAAGTAAATTATGCGTACAAACTTCATTTGCAGTTGGAATGTATGGGAGAACATGTTTTTCAACTGCAATGCCTTGGGATAAATTCATTCAAACTACGGAACCCTTCATTGTGCGTCGTCAGTCAGACACGCACTCGTTCTTAAACTTTTCCTTTGAAATCCTCAGCTGGAGTAATTTCCCCATGTTTTTGGTCAGCTTACCATATGGTACAATAAACATACCTGCGGGTGATAAGTCTATTATTTATGTTTTACTAGCTTTTGACCGCGTCTTCGTCTGAGTGAAAGTTCTTGTTTTAACATAAAATACATCTTACGACACTCGGCAATAGATACCTACCTACTGTAGTTTCCCATTAGTGAAAGAATTTTCGGAACCGGCTTAGCAGTTCCAAAGATTGCTCCCTACATACAAACTTACAAATACCTCTTCTCTGTATAATTATATTATTACCTATAGATTATGTTGTTCATCATCTGATCTGTGAATTTTTTTATGTATGTTCATCGATATTTTCGTCAATTGTGGACTTATTTTGAAAATTCTTGTTTCAATTTTGGTAGAGGAAACTTGTGCAGTGGTCCCATATTGGTACACTTTATTAACTTTGCTTGGTTCGTTGAGTTAGCTTCGATAACACGTACCTATTTAATCCACTTCGTGTATCTTGATGATGTTATAATACTTCCTATCACTGTTGTTTACATAGCAAGTAGGTATTGGATACGAATAGGTGTGGGGCAGGTACCATAGCTAAAATGTGAAAATAATAAACTTTTTTCCAAAAAAAAACCGGTTAAGTGCAGGTCGGACCACGCACAATGAAGGGTTCCGTAGTTGAAAAGAATTTATCCCAAAAACAAACTTAACATTGGATATACAAAAAAAAAAAAATTATGTCATAAAATTACAAATTCTCAATTTTCGGACTTTTTCCTTTACTTGTGCTGGGAGACCTTGGTTTTTGCCAAATTTCAGTATTCTAGGTCAACGGGAAGTACCCTATAGGTTTTGATTTACTTGCGACAGTTGCGAGTATCAATGTGTGTCGCAAAATGGCCGTATTTTTTATTGCGTTGACTTAGAAGCTTGAGTTTTTTAGGACTTCAAGAGACTACTGACCTACGTATTGATATTAATTTCAACTTGATACCTCTAAGCGCTTCTCAGAAACAGGGTCTTGACACACTGACAACTGTGAAAATATTTTTTTATGTCAAAAAATTACAAACTAACAATTTTCGGACTTTTTCCTATATTTGTGTTGTAATACCTTACTTCTAGCCAAATTTTATGATTCTAGGACGACGGGAAGTACCCTATAGGTTTTGATTTACTTGCGAGTATCAAAAAATGTCGCATAAATAGCCGTATTTTTTTATTGCGTTGACTTAGAAGTTTGATCTTTTTAGAAGTCCAAGGGACCATAGACCTACGTATTTGATATTAATTATTTCAGCTGGATACCTTCACGCGTTCCTGAGAAAAACGGTCTTGACAGACTGACAGACAGACAGACAGACAGACGGACAAACAAGTGATCCTATAAGGGTTCCGTTTTTTTCTTTTGAGGTACGGAACCCTCAAAAGCAACCGACTTCCAAAAAAAACACTACTAAGTGAAAAATAACTTTAATTTTGGAAGGCAAGAAGTAGGAAGAAGGTGGTACCTAATAAACTAAAATACAGATCCAAAGACACCACTTCCGAAATTAATGAAAAATTTATGTTATTTTATACTTTGTAGTGTTTTTTGGAAGTCGGTTGTTTTTTACGGTTCCGTACCTCAAGAGGAAAAAACGGAACCCTTATAGGATCACTTCGTTATCCGTCTGTCTGTCAAGACCCTTTTTCTCAGGAACGCGTGGAAGTATTAAGTTGAAATTAATTTCAAATACGTAGGTCTATGGTCCCTTGGAGCTCCATTAAAATTAAACTTCTAAGTCAACGCAATAAAAATATACGGCCATATAAGTGACATATTTTGATACTCGCAAGTAAATCAAAACCTATAGGGTACTTCCCGTTGTCCTAGAATCATGAAATTTGTCAAGAAGCAAGGTCTTACAGCACAAGTAAAGGAAAAAGTCCGAAAATTGTTAATTTGTAATTTTATCACATAAAAAAATATTTTCAAGTATGTCATCTGTCAAGGCCCTTTTTCTAAGGAACGCGTAGAGGTATTAAGTTGAAATTAATTCCCAATACGTAAGTCTATGATCCCTTAGAGCTCTAAAAAAATCCAGCTCCTAAATCAACGCAATAATACTCGCAACTGTCGCAAGTAAATCAAACCCTATAGGGTACTTCCCGTTGACCTAGAATCATGAAATTTGGCAAGAAGCCAAGATCTTACGTAAGTAAAAGAAAAAGTCCAAAAATTCTTAATTTGTAGGTTTATCACATACATTTTTTTTTAAACAATGTTAAGTTTGTTTTGGGATAAATTCTTTTCAACTACGGAACCCTTCATTGCGCGTGGTCCGACACGCACTTGTTTTTTTTTGTTCACCCATACCAACCTGTGCGAATTTTTTTTAAAGCTCGATATGTCAATCTTTACGCCCGGATACTGTAGTTCCATTTATAAGACTTATTTTCCCGACTTATTTCCGTGTTCAATCTCGAATGAATATTATTACTATTATTCACAAACAGACCCGTAATAGACCGGTTGACCTATTGACCGAAACTTAGCTAAAGAAAGTCAACTCATTTGTTTTTATAATCGCCGCAGAATAACGACATGGTTACCTAGATATCGATGCACTGTTAATTAATTCAGTTATTAACTAGTATTTTGATAAATTGAATTGATTGATAGATATACTTACCTATCGATATAAAAAAAAAGAAGAAAACACAAACAAAATACACAATTAATTATTATTTATTCTGCACAAATAAAAGGCACATTATAAAAAAAAGAAAAATACACAATTATAGACCAGCCAAAAGCCAAAAGGTTATAGATGTGAATTATGATGCTTGTATCAATTAAGGCTCGCTAATTAAATAATTGCAATCAGTGATAAAGACTTTCCACGAGACGCGCTAGTCATGATCATCCTCCTGCCCTTAATTAAGCTAGGAAAGCGGTTCCGTCATTATAACGGCAGTCATGAAAATGCACTGTCATTTTCACTAGGTACCCCGCTGACCAAAGATTGAAATCGCTAGATTTGCCCTCACCGTATTTAGTCACAACAAAAAGTGACCCTACTCTAACTACTACTAGAATGAGCTCACACATTATTAAATCGCGTTTCCATGACAATCTAGACCGCGTCATTGTGTGTCAGAGGTGTCAAAACGAATCAGATATGCGACTACCTTTTGACGCGGTAGGGTGAATTTAACTATTTAAATCTTTGCCACTGCCATCATTTCCATGACAGCCGTCATTGATGGTAGTGGCGGCTACCGCTCTTCTAGGAAACTGTAGCTTTATGCCATCCCTTGTTAGCTAGTCCTTAAAACAACTTAACTGTTGTCATAATACATAAGCTGATGACTTTTCTGCCGCTACAGTGGAAAAATCCATGTCTGTCTTATCACAGCCAAAGTTATTTATTTGTCGTAGCAAAAGTCTGCACAACGTTAGACTTTAACTTAGGAAAGGGATAAAATAAACCAATGAATGAGAACTTTAAAGCTACCTTTATTCGTCTTTCATTTATCCTGCTAATGTCAGACTCCTTTCAGAATTCATTACCACCTAGTCGATTTCTCTTGAGAGTAGTCTTAGGCGGCTCAAAGGGTAAAATAAATAAAAGAAAGCTTTTAAAAAGAAAGTAAGTACATTAACGCTTTTATTTTATACCACAGGATGGCAAATTATGTTAATTTGTTTCAAAAACATGTCAACACCAATTACGTGACGTGTCTAAAAGTAGGCAATTTAATTTGGCACATATTTTGAAGCCTAGGAGGAACCCGTGGCTAAGTTTGTTTTCCATGGCTAAGTATTATCAGCTTCAGGGGTTGATTTATCAGGTTAAGTACGCTTGCCGGGGTTGATCCGTGGATGGATGACCATCTTTTAAGCACCGAGACTCCTCCATGCCTCGGAAAACACGTTAAGCCGTTGATCCCTGCTGTCATTCTTGGATCTCTGACAATCGTAGTCATTACGGGTCGTCAGAAGCTTGAAAGTCTGACAAACAGTCTTACCTAGGGTTATCGTACCTATTACCCATTTACTGGGTTGTGGAGGTCAGACAGGCAGTCGCTCCATATGAAATACTGGTATTCAGCTGCATCCGGTTAGACTGGAAGCTAACCCCAACATAGTTGGTAAAATGCTAGGCAGATTGACTTAAATTGAAGCCGAAAGCGAGTTTTCGTAAATCCGCCGCGGACACTACCGACGTATGCTAATAAGGAGTCAACCAAATGAAACAAGAACAAGATTGTCGGGTTTATAAAAATAACAGGCGAATCCACTTTCATTTTTATACCAAGTTCCGGCGCCACGCCATTGTTGTTGGAGCACTACAAAGGGAACGCATTCTATTTTATTTCTCAAATGCGTTTTTGGAGAAAGCATTACATAAGAGTCAAGCCGCAACTTCCCCGCTTGTCTTTATATCACGTCTGTTCTCATAAACTTTTAAGTGTCCTTTACGTAATACTTATTATAATAATACATTGTTAAACTCAATGTATTTTCACAGATACCTCGTTATTATTCATCAACTAACAAAAAGCCAAAGTAAATAAAATTTATTTGGTAGCTAATTTCAAAAGTTTCGCTTTGGGTACCTACTCTCTGTTGTTTATACGTTATTTTAGTTGGAAGTTCAGTATGATTTTGTTGTTGATTACTGTCGGAATTAATGAGCTGTTTTGTTTGAGTGTTTTATTTGTATTACTTTGCAGTAATAAA
Source organism: Cosmia trapezina (assembly GCA_905163495.3). NCBI lineage: Eukaryota > Metazoa > Arthropoda > Insecta > Lepidoptera > Noctuidae > Cosmia > Cosmia trapezina. Next base: position 14,357,698 of record LR991030.1, read on the forward strand.
TTGTGAGCTTTCGTGTATTACGTTGTATCATTCTTTTATGCCGATCCCGGAGAAAAAGAAAGTCAGGAAAATGTTTCAGATGCGTTAGAATGGTCACTTGACACATTTTCATTTCAGTTTGTATAATTAGTTGGATGACATGGAAGTAATTATGATAAAAACTCACTCACAAACATGTTTTCCCCGAAGGGATAGGCAGAAGTGTAGGTTGCGGACATTTGCGGTGAACCACTTTTGAACCTTATTGCCATGGTAATAAGGTGGTGGTGTACTTACAACCGTTACCATCGCTATGCATTATTTACAGACACGGAAGAGTACTTCTGGGTATGTAAATAATGCAAAACACACAAAGTAATCACAAAGTAATGTACAGTAGTAGCGCTGTAAAATCCACTCAGCAATTACAATTCTGGAAATCTCAAAGTATTCTGAATGTAAATCATCTAAGAATATAAGTAACACAATCAAGCTCAGAATACCATTATACAGCTAACTTCGAGAGAAATCGTAAATTGATGTGAAATACTTGATGGAATCTCATGATCGTCATGATATAACACTTTTATTGTATCTAAAATTTTATCACGCTTTGTTTTACGAGCGAATAGATCGTATGCATTGATCACCATCATCGCTTGCTCAAGACGGGTTAGTTTGAAATCCCCAATCCGTCTTGAGCAAGCGTGGTGTTCAATGCTCGTGCCTTCTCTGTATGAGAAGAGGCCTCCTCCTTAGTCGTTCACTCTTGACAGAGTGGTCGTGGTTGATGACTCTGCATTTTCTTTGGCCAAAGCAGCCCTCGCGATGCTCCTCCACTTATTCCGATCTACTGCGTCTCGAAAATTCTGAACTTTGGAGGTTTGTGTTGACGCTTTGATAAGGTCTGTCCAACGCGTAGGAGACCGACCGCGTGACCGCTTGCCCTCCACTTGTCCCTGGACAATGAGTCGTTCTATGGAGTATTCGTTACGAACCACGTGGCTGAAATATTTGATAATTCGTGTTTGCACAGTCGACGATAATCTCTGCTTGACTTTTAGTTCCACCAGAATCGAAACATTGGTCCAAAACGCTGTCCAGGGAATCCGCTGCAGTCACCGCCAAACCACATCTCCAGTGCACCGATTTTGCGTCGGTCTTTGAGGCGAACCGTCCAAGGGACAATAATAGGCTGGTATTATTTAGTACTGCCTCATTGGTCTAGTTGTCGCAAGCGCTACTGCTGAGCATGAGGTCCTGGGTCCCGGGTAGGGCAAAGTGTTGTTGGGTTTTTCTATCTGGAATTTCTCAGTAGCAGCGCGGAGTCTGGATTAGTGCCCGGTTGATGGCAATAGCAAGGGGCCTATTACATGGAACTTAAACATAACGGGCTCATAGTTACATCTCTGCCTAACCCTTCGGGAATACAAGCATGGTGTCATTTCATAAACAGCCTGTAATGTTCCCACTGCTGGGACACAGGCCTTCTCTCGGTGAGAGGGAGTGGGCCGTAATCCACCACGCGGGCCCCGTGCGGGTTGGTAGATGTCAAATGTCTTCGAATGTTTGGTTCTAGAATATGCCGGTTTCCTCACGATGTTTTCCTTCACCGTTGATGTCATGATGTTATGTTATTATTTAGATATGTCTGCAATAAATATCGATACCAAAATGTATTCGAATCGAGACCATACTCGCTCGTTAAATCATAAATTCATAACAGAGCATTAGTTGTGTCAGGTTACTGTTACATCGGGCGGCACAATAACGACCGAGATCCTTTTGTTGACGCTCTCAACTGCGGCTTAGGAGATTGATATCAGGACATCAACCGATGTAGGTAGGCTACGGTTTACTCAAGGCACTTCCCCGACCAAACGACCTTGAGCATTGGGTTTTCTCTGTCCCGCCGCGCCGCTCAGTATCGCTCTGTCCCGCTACTTGCGCACTTTATCATAGAATTCAATAATATATCATAGAATTTATGTAATAAGAAAATAATACCAACCTCTTGAAATAAAATAAACCGTGAATTATTTAGATTTTTAAATTATTTTTCCATTAGTGTATTCCTCAAATGATCTAATCGTTTCAGTTAGAACGTCAACTTTAGTAAAAGATGCATGCAATCAATAATTTTATTCACTTTTTACAAGGAGATTTTAAATACATTTTTATCACATAAAACAAAAAAAAAGTGCAATGTGATGATATTAGGATATCGAACACTAATATTGTGCTTTTTAGATGTAGTTTATTACTCTTAATTAATGAGTTAATAGCCTCTGAATAACCCATTATCGCAAGGTTTTGCTCGGGGTAGCGTTACAAACAATATACTTTTTGTTAATTGTCTGCCGACTTTGTTGGAGGACCTGGAGGTCATGCCGGTTTCTGGTTTTTTCTGGGCTTAAGTAAAGGACTTAATTTGTTAGTCTGGCTGTCAGAATAACCACATCAGCCTATAATAATGTCCCCACTGCTGGGACAGATAGGCCACCTCCTGGTGAGAGGGAGTACGCCGTAGTCGACCACGCGGGCCCAGTGCAGTTTGGTAGATGTCACAAGTGTCTTCGAATTTTTTAGTTCTAGGACATGCCGGTTTCCTCGCGATGTTTCCCTTCACCGTTTTGAGAGTAGTGGTGATAAAATAATTTACACAAAGCAAAGCGCCTGTCTGGGTTCGAACCTACGACCTACAACTCGTAAGTAGCGGCCATTACTACTGGGCCACCACTGCTTTGGCTGTCAGTTCTCCTATAACTCTGTGATTGGTAAAACGGCGGTTTTTCGAGGAATTTATGCATGAAACCATTCTGTGGTAGCATTCCATAATATCTGGCACAAATCGGAAACCAATTAATAGTTGGTAGGCGCACTGATCAATCAGAAATCAACGCGAGAATTATTAGAATATGGCGGCCGCAGAAAAAAAATACAAAGTGAGAGTTTGTGAAAAATTGACGAGGATTAAGTTACCGGTTTGTGGGCGCTTCTGCAGTCGTCCGCTTATGAGGATGGATTACGAAGCGAACGTCCGCGGCTCCTGATAAATTACTTCATAATGCGCTTGCGTACGTTCCATCGACGAACGTAAAATGAAAATTAATTTATCGGAGACCGTTGTTGCGAAATTATTTCTTCATTAACATTAAATTTAAGTAATATTTAGCAGCACATGCAACCATTATTTACAATGAATATGCAAAATATAACTTCCGAAACACAAACAAAGATAGTTACAAAGTTACATCATCATCTGACATTACATGATTGTTAGATCGAGATCTAAATGGACTCTGACAGATATTCAAAGCGACGACTCGAAGTGTTTGTGGATTAGTGTCTCCTCCAATCATAAGTAAGAGAAACTTCAAAGCCATGGGGTAAGGCGCCGTGGGCAATCGAGTTTGCTGTCCGTCAAATGACCTTCAGAGAAAGCGTAACATTTGACCGATCTATACCTACTTTTAAAATTATTATTTAGATGAAACAAGTTATAACAGATTTCTATTCGGTAATAAGATTGTGAAAGATCAATATAATTGTGCGTAATCTTACAATTATCATCTATTTACATATTATATTGTCTCCAAGTATATTGAATGGCATCTACCACAGTCCATTAAAGTCCTACATAGGTATAATATAAAAGAACATCTCAGCTTCATGGTTTAGACGATTGTACGTTTACTAATAACTGTATGATCTCTAGAGAATACAGTTATTAGTAAATGTACAATCGTGCATAATTGGGATTTAATATAACTTTCCAGATTGGGTACTTTAGAGTTCCAGAATATCCTGCGGTAAACATTTCGCTGAAGCACAGAATTTCATATAATTATGTAATCTTTTACGCACGGCTACAGGTCAAGCTATACATTTCTAGTATAAGCTGATCTCGCATTGTATAGGATTTCCTTACAATGAGAGGTCAGTGTAAACTGGAATGGCTTGATGTGTAGCCGTGTGTACCTACTAAAGCTAACAAGAACATAATTTCCTGACACTTTTAGGGTTCCGTACCTCAAAAGGAAAAAACGGAACCCTTATAGGATCACTCGTGTGTCTGTCTGTCTGTCTGTCTGTCTGTCCGTCTGTCCGTCTGTCACAGCCAATTTGCTCCGAATCTAATGGACCGATTAAGTTAAAATTTGGTACACATATGGATTTCTGCGACCCAAACACGTACAGCTAAAGTAAATATATGAATTTTGAATATGAGAGTCACTTTTAGGGGGAAAATAAGAAAGTTAAAAAAAAAAGTTTTGTAAACTGTACCGAGTGACATATCAAATGAAAGGGCTTACTATGAGGGTCTCAAATATATTTTTTTTATAATTTTAAAATTTATTGTTTTAAAGTTATTTAAGAAAATAGACGAAAATTGACCATTCCCCCCCCCTTATCTCCGAAACTACTGAGCCTAAAATTTTGAAAAAAATATGGAAATTAGTTCTATACCTGTAGATTACAGGAAAACCTATAGGAAGTCTGTGGTCTTAAAACAACATGGTAAATTTATATATATAAAAAAATCAAAGTCCGGACTGAGTCACTGACTAATATACCAACGCACAGCCCAAACCAATGGATCTAGAGACTTGAAATTTTGCACATAGATACCTTATATAGTGTAAACATCCACTAAGGAAGGATTTTTGGAAATTCCATCCCTAAGGGGGTAAAACAGGGGATGAAAGTTTGTATGAAAAATCCTATCCCTTGACTTAATAGACTTGAAACTTAGCACGAATATTCATCTAAGTAAATTATAAAGTTTATCATTTTTAGTTTTCCTAAACTACCCCCTAAGGAGGGATTAGGGGTGTCAAAGTTTGTATGGAGGAACTTTAACACGCGGTCCGATTAACTCAAAACTCCGTTTTTATACTTGAGACCAAAAATTAAAACTAACGTGTATCAGGATTTTCCAAAAATCTACCCCTAAGGGGTGAAAAGTTAATTTTATAGCGGAGTATTTTATGGGGGGCTTGATTAACTCTAAAATTGGTGTAAATAATGTTTGAGTCAAGTTATGGAAACATACCAGACGATTTTTGAAATTCTTTAGGTATCTGTGTTCGTGAAAACAGAGATACAGTTTATATGAAAAATCTTATTAATTTGGATAATGAACTTGAAACTTAGCACAAATACTTGCATAAGTAAGTAATAATGTTTGTCATTATTAGTTTTTCAAAACTACGCCTCAAATGAGGTTTAGGGATGTTAAAGTTTGTATAGAAGAATTTTAAAGCGCAGTCCGATTAAAAAAATGTGTTGTTTGAGTCAAGTTAGGAAACTTGCCAAACGAATTTTCACCGATTTTGACGGCATATAGCTGATGTTTTAAGGAGTAACTTAGGCTATTTTTATTTTAGAAAAATAATTAGGGTTCCGCGCAAGAAAATTAAAATCCATGAAATCAGACAACCACGTACAGCCCAGTACAAACTTACTAAGCCTCCGCTGTCTATTACGGCTATAACAACAAATAATAAAAATAAAGCAAAGTTAAAAATTTAAGGGGTCGGTCCCCATACAATAACTTTTCATTTTGAAAAAAAAAAAAATAATCTAGCATATGGGGTGTCATGTGATTATTTCATCACCGCTGCTCTCAAAACGGTGAAGGAAAACATCGTGAGGAAACCGGCATGTCCTAGAACCAAAAATTCGAAGACATGTGACATGTACCAACCCGCACTGGGCCCGCGTGGTGGATTACGGCCCGCGTGGTGGATTATGGCCCGCTCCCTCTCACCGAGAGGAGGCCTGTGTCCCAGCAGTGGGAACATTATAGGCTGATTATGTGTTATGTGGGGTGTCATCGTCTAGAACTCATTGAGTAGAGTACACACATATTTTTTTTATCTTTTAAAATTAAGAAATAGGGGGCCGTAAAAGTTGTAAATTTTAGACCATTTTTGTACGAGCTCTAGCGCAACAATTCAACAAATTAGGAATTTGAAACTTCTTTATACCATGTAAGTACCATGAATACTGTATTTAATCAACAATACTGAAAACGGCGATTCATAAAGTATTTTGTTTAAACGGGTGATTTTCTGCAACTGCAAAAAATAACCTTGTAATTCACACTATCATTATAAAATAAGTAAAAAGTTATCATTGCGATTGTTAAACATATAATATGGTACGGAACCCTTCGTGCGCGAGTCCGACTCGCACTTGACCGGTTTTTTTTTACTATTAGCCTTTGATGGAGACTACCTATAATTTGCTTGCATTGCTCCAAAATCGACGTTTTGTATACAAAGGAAATGAAATGACAAAGCAGGAATAAATCTTTCATTCACTCAGTCCATAGGTATGTGTACAATGATTATACATATATACTTAAGTCTCTGGCAGAAGGGAGGAGCTTTTATAGTCTGTTCCAGAACTATTTGAAGAAAGTGTAAACAGAACCTGTTCAAGTTAAATTCTTACGCAATCCACCCACTAAAAGGAATTAATATCATATTCAATTATTTAGAAGGTTTGAACTTTATATCTCTCCACTGTATCTTAAAATATTATAAATGTTTAAATAACATTATCAAATTGTAATTGAAGCACACAAGATAATTGAGGATATAAAATTAACCAAAATTAATTAAATTGTCAAATAAAAAACATCAAAATTTTTGGGGATTTAAAATTAGAATTTCGGGTTTAAATGTTCAAATTCCTAATCAAATCAAAGCAGTCAATTTGTAAGAGGCACTACAAATTGTAATCCACAGGAACGTTTTCTGAACCATTTGTTGACATTTTCATCTGATTTATTTGGAACAGACCATACATACTGATAAGTACGTATTAAGACAAAAAAACTAATTATACAGCAGTTTTTTCGTTGCTCGAACATTACGGAAAGGAGTGCGAGTGAGTACCTACTTAATCCAATATGCTACGACCTTATTTCGGCTCACGTAACGCTATAATTCCTTTTATAATAATATTAATTACTGTTATGTACTGCAATGTAGGACAAACATCTTAATCCTCGTCTAATTAGTTTCATAATACAATCAGTTAAATGCAAGACTAAACGGAAGACGTTTGTAAAGTGTCACGATAAACGAAAGTTACGGTTATTAGTGTACAATAATAGTAGGTAGGTATGTGATATAACAGTATCCGTGTATTTTATTTACAGCATTATAGTTTTGCTACGGATATGCTTGGGGAAATTTCATATTCGCATTTCGATAAAAACTGAAACTCAGCTATGGAAATATACCTATAGCTTCAAGCATCACATACAGGCTATGTATACAAACTTCCATTATATTATTTTGTCCAGAAAGAAAATCTAATTCTACTTTGTTTTCTGTCTTTTGTTTCAAGACAGCCCTAAAATGGTAGCCCTTTCGAAACAAGAAAGTTTCTCTAAAACTACTCTGCAGTTTCGGCCATCATTGGGCCAGATAGACGGACATATATTAGGGGCTTTATATGTGTATGATCAAAGCGGTCGTAGTGGGAGGCGCCGGCGCCGCCGCGGCCTTGGAGAAAGTGTATGAGTGAGGTTTCACCTCGGATGGATCTCGGATCTCGGGCCTTAGCTACCGGGCCCAGCTGATCTCCCTCCGATATTCACGTAACGGACGATATCTCCTTCAAAGTTCAATGATTTCTTATGTTTTGATGACGTCGAAGGCTGTGTATGAGGCTTCAACAATATGTTACAAGAGAAAATAAAATTATTAAAAGATAGTTTTCCAATATATCGGTACGATTTATTTGTATGTGAGTGCAATAGGTAGGTGTCTACTTTATTCGTTTTTTACCTCCATAGAGTCCAAAGCTGTGTTTCTCCTGAAAGCTTTCCGCGTGGACTGTACCAACCAATTTTCCGTGTCATTGTAATAGGGGAAGCCATTAACTTGTTACATAATTAGATTCACTGTAATTAGTACTGTTGTCGTCCGTATTAATGTGACGACCAAGTTTCTAATAGGGTACCATCCTAATAGAAACTTGGTTAGAATTATTAAGCTACTCGACTTTTTCCAACTGGAATATTAAAATTTCATAAAGTTTCCCCACTGTCTAGGGCTTATTCTTACATAAGAGCTTTGCTGCATATTATTAAGCTCGGTTGTGGTAAATCTCTATTCTTCTGGAGAGTTAGTACGAAGGGATTAAAGAAACTGACGGAGGCAGGGAATTATTTATGCAAATGTCCGATTCTCCGCAACCGACGGATGTTTTCTTATGGAAAATTGAGTGCGTGTATTCAGTGAATGACAACTTTGTTGGAAGTTCTAAAAAGGAATTTATTGTTGTAAAACGAAGGATTTAGTTGAAAAGAATTTTGTAGTGAATTCTGTCTTGAAAGACTGTTCAACAATAACAATGTAGGCAGGATAAAAGTTTTTGGAAGAAATGTAAAATTGCAATGATAAGGGGACGGCTATATCAACATGTGTATTGGAAGTGGAGCGAACAGAAAGTTACGTAAGGGAAGGGCAGCGGAGCGGACACAACTCCAAATGATTACACTTTTCACAGATTCAAAGATAATGTAAGTACATATACTATCGCACACACGTAATGTGTAAGAGGAATTAGCGAACATAATTATGAACCTGTTATATTATATTATGTATATGAACAGCTAAGTAGGAAGTTATTAAGAACTTCCTCAATTTGGATTACCATAGTCTCAAGTGGAATTTTAATTGAAACAAACTCAGTTTGTCTCAAAGCCAAGAAAGCACTACACTTGTGCACGGAGTAATTAGTTTGTATTACTGTTGTCATATCAGTTATTATAACTTATAAATATAATAAAATATTAATGGAAAGCATGATAGATAAATAAAATACTCTTTGTTATGAACACCATAAAAGTTACAGATACAAATGAAACAATCAACATGATATAACATTTCTGGTTGACGCATTTAAATCTAAAATAAATTAGAACATGAATCAATAATGTTTAAGAGAAAAAATATGGTCAATATTGTCATGCTCCTGCGCAGGTTGTCTTTATACAGACCATAATGATTCAAGTTCAGGTAGTCGAAAGGTAAAAAGACGTATCAAAATATTCTAACAAATGTAGTGCCCTATTGTTGTGCGTCAAATGCAAGCGTTTACCGGCCAAAACTATGGCTCTCTGAGTTATTGCGGTCAAGTAAAGTGACAACATTGCTTAGTGTTCCGCAATTTATATCATAATGCAGTTATTCGTTGTTTTGACTTCATTCTGTTAGGAATGAAAGCTTTTTCTTAATTTCTATCCGATGTATGTTCTTTGTACTGGTTGAGATTGACCTTCCGAGCAGTAACTTTGAATATTTTATTGTTGCTATCCGAAACGTTTTCATTTTCTTTTAGGATTTTTGCATTTAGCTTAGCATAGATTATGACTTCAAGTTCTTCGCATCCTTCCAGGAATTTTAAGAGATTTCTTAACTTTGTTGTTATTAGCAGCATGGAATAAAGACAATGTTTTGTCAGCAGGTGTCGGCGGCGGCGGGTGGCGGGTGACGGCGCTGGCGCGGCAGCGGAGCGCGGTCACGAGATGAGCGTGGTCGGCGCGCCGCCGCCGCCTTCCGCCGCCGAGGCGCTGTCCGCGCTGCTGTGGCAGCCCTACGAGTGCCGCTCGCCGCCCCTCGCGCGCTCGCGTACCGACAGCGCGCTGCACCGCGCGGGGGGCGCCGACCAGTCGCCAAACGGCGGTCGACATGCGCGCGCGTCAACCCGCGCCTACACCGATATGCGGCTGCCCGTGCCCGCGCCCGGCCTGCGCAAGTCGGACTCGGTCTCGGTGCGCGTCCCGGGCGAGCCGAGCCGACAGAACGTGTCCAGTGTGAACGTGAACATAGTGGAGGTGCAGGATGCGCCCGTGAATGTGAACAGTGCGGTGCAGACGGAGAGGGAGCGGAGTGTGGCGAGTGCAGAGTGTCAGACGGAGGAGCCAGCGCGGCGTCGGCGCCTGCGGCGTGCGCGGGCGCCGCGGGCGCCGGAGCTGGTGGACGTGCCACCGCCGCCCTACAGCACGCTGCCGCACCCGCCGCTGCCGCACCCGGTGCCGGTGCACCCGCCGGCACCCATACTGGCCCCGCACCCGGCCGTGCATCCACCCGTGCATCCGCCTGCACATCGCTTCCCCTTCCAGCCAATTCCTCTCAGGTGAATACAACATGTATAGCAACAATAATTGTAAAAGACATTTCGGCTTCTGCATAATTATGCACATCTGACCTACTTGAGGACCACCTAAGTGAACATTTAGAGCTAGACACAGCTTTTCTTTCACACGATCTCTCTTGCGTGACACAGAAAATAAAACAACCACAGAGAATATCAATGGCTTGGATATCGTTCAGAACATATAAACGTTATCCCTATGTTACCCCAAAGTTATTCCTAAGCATAAAAGATCAGTAAACGTCTTTAAACGATCTTTAAAGGCACCCGCAGATATAGGGGTGACCCGACAGCGCGACGGGACTAGTAGAACAATTCCTATGAGAATTTCATGGAAATTGTTGCACTGTGTCGCGTCGAGTCTTAAGCTGAAATATCTAGGCAATGTTCGATTATACATTCGCAATGGCAATGAAGACGCCACGTTAATTCCTCTTGCACAAATTAATAATGATATTAAACCCATCCATAATCTTCATGTTAACCAGTTGCTTCGTGCGTTGAAGTCTTTTGTTAAGTTTCAATTTATTTATGTAACTGGGTTCATTATTAGAAATCATTAGTGATTATACAATCTCATAATACTTATATTATGATGTGAATAGACGTGCAATAACAGTAAACACTTATTACATAGACTGAACTGAAATTAAAGTCATTGTTTTAAACTGCTGTTACGTAAAGATCTTAGTAATTGCCTTCACGTTGTATCTAAGATACTAGCTCGGTAAACATCACGTTGCATACAAAAACTAATGCAGTTTCCATTTCTTGTAACCTAGACTTTGTAGGATTAAGTCGCAAACAGAAAGTTTTTACGAAAAGTGGAGCGAATCAGCGTCGACGATGGCTTTGCAAATGAAAGCCGAGAATTATTTTCTTTTCAACATGTTGCAAACGGTACGAAATAATAAAGGACATGAAGATTTTGTGTAAATGATTCCTTAAATCTACCCCATCTTTGAGAACAATATACATTAAACTCAATGAATCAAGAAGCAGACAAGGATCAAAACAATAAACATACTTCAGAATGATACATACTTGTAGGTACACACGGCTACACATCAAGCTATACATTTCTAGTTTACACTGACCTCTCATTGTATGGAAATCCTATACAATGAGAGATCAGCTTATACTGGAAATGTATAGCTTGATCTATAGCCGTGCGTACAACACGGTATAAACAAGTTATGAAGACAAAGCAGGATAATCAGAAGATGCAACGTGAGTAAGATAAACCCACATCGTATAGCATACTTAGATTGGATATCCAGGTTTCTACACAATAGGACACCCACTTAATAATAAAACGTTAAAGGAAATAATATTTGATCTACTAGGCTGACCTCTATTTAAAAAAAAAAAATATATATTTCTATATTAAGATCTATTATTATTATTTATTTATTTTCTACTAGCTTTTTCCCGCGGCTTCGTCTGCTTGGGGGTCGGAATTTATCCACGGGAACGTAGGGATAAAAGTATCCTATGTCCTAATCCTGGTCATGGTCTACCTATGTGCTAAATTTCATCTAAATCAGTTCAGCCGTTTTAGCGTGAAAGCATAACAAACAAATAAACTAACTTTCACATTTATAATATTAAGTTAGGATAGTTAGGATTTTTGAACACACTCCTTTCTCTGAAATGATTTTAAATGCACATAATTATAACATACAACCTGGATATAACGAACATGATGATGTTACATGAAACTCAATTGGATCAACATACATAAATACAACTTCTTCACAAATTGGATTTAAAACTGTTTTACATGTAGGTACGATAAACTAATTAATAGAAAAGGTTTCGGTCAGATCAACCGTTCTAGGGCGAGTTTCTTAAACATAATTATTAGTATACACTCTTTCTTAGTATTGATTGAAATAAAATTAATATACAATGACATTATAAGTAAAAAGTGGTAGATAGGTTATATAATATATATAAAACTTGGCTAATTAGCTAAGTTTTCTTCGTCTTGACTCTTTTTCGCTGCCGATAATTACGACATTGTGACATTGTGGCGTTTTTGATGATCGAATTTTGGGTAGGTAACCTGTCTACCACTTTTTACTTATACTCATTGGCTTCCTACATCAGAAAGGTACAACAGGTAAAATATTTTTGGAGTACACACGCTATAGATTGAGACAACCCGGAAGCTAAATCCCTTTCAAATATACAATTTATAATGGTTTTAAAATGTGAAGTCTAACATTTTCACCCATTATTAAGCAATTCCTTAATAAAATCCAGAGTGTAGACTTGGCCTTCAGTGTATGTAAGTATGTTGTTGATGTGCTCATCAATTAAAATGTGACCTAGAATCGGAATCCTTCTGTCGTGTTGGTAAAATTTTGGTGAGTGAGAACGTACTCTTTTTAAACTCGTAATATTTAGGTAGGTACAGCAGAATTGTTCATTTAAATCTTAACTATCGAAACGTATATCATCATCATCACTTCAGCCAAAATAAGTCCACTGCTGGACATAGGCCTCCCCCAAGAACCACCTATAGTGTGAAGCAATTTAATAAAATGCCTAGAATATCATAAAATGTAACAACATTTCAACTGAAATTAGCACAATTCTTGGGATTGGACCACCGTATTCTTGGTACTACTCGTATATTACTTTTATACCCATGGAAATCCATTAAAGGAAAAAATCTTAAGAAACTATGAAAAGACATAAAATAGATGTATCATCTCTTTTATGGTACACAATGTTTCCTGCATTGGAGTCAAGATCTCCTGATTGGTCAAATGGCATGCCTTTATAAATTGCATGTTGACTATAGCATCTTCTTCTTTACTCTCTACCAATATCTCCATTGCCATCATTTTGATTCGATCTAACAAACATTACGAAAATAATATTTTATTATGTATAAATGTGCACATTGTATATGTATTCGTTACACATCAGGCGTGCGCAGTTGTTTTTTATAATTGAAATTGTTTCGGTCATGCAACGCCAAACGCTCAGCCGCTCAGTAATGGACGCTAACTAGGGTGGCCTCGTTATGTAAGCGGATTGTTTACACATATCAGACAAGGTCGAGCTACAGTTTTAAGGATTCAGTGTTGGCACATTAATTGATTGTCTGGAATGTTTTCTTTCAATACAATTTTACTGGCATTTCAACTCTAATATCACTTGCTGGTAAAAGGCTCGATTTCACTATACATGTGTGACGTGACAATCGGTGAGAAGTCAGAAGTGATACCGAAACAAACTCGGGGTTAGGTTTGCTTGATCTATAATCGAAGAAAGCAGAGTGGCTTCGCGACGAGAAATCTTAGAAGCATTAGAGATTGGTTTAATGACTTACTGCGGTTAGAGAGATATTGAAATATTTATTAAAACGTGATTTAACGCGTGGGCTCAAGGCTTTTGATAAAGCAACTGTCGTACTATTAGGAAACTGTATATTTTAAACGACTCTTATTGAAATGTATGACGCAGTAAAAGATTGAAAAAAAAAAGTGAAACAAAGCAGCTTAGCTAAAGTCTACAAGGACATCACATCAAAAAAAGCGTCAGGTTAAACAAAGAAATCCTCAAAAATATTAAAATATAAACGAAGATAAAGGTAACATAACCAAAATATTATTGAGAACTTGAAGAAGAAGAAGGAAATTGAGCAAAGGAAGCGTAACATTTATTAGCATTAGGAAGTTAAACTAAAAAAGTAGTTAGACCTGCTTATTGAGTTAGAAACACTAGTACTAGTACTCATTGTGGCAACAGAAACAGGTTTGAGGCACATGGTGGAAAGTGGCGGCATCGAGGCTGCAGCTAACACAAGACAGCTCGTGTTCAATACAACCTAGCGAGGTTTTAGTGCACCGTACACTCGCCTTGATAGAGAGAACTAGCTTGCAATAATTGTGCTCATAATGTTTTGTTATAGCTAGATTAATAATGGGTCCCATTATACAGGGTGATTTTTTAATGACCAGCCAAATTTTCACAGGGTGTTCTACCCATGAATATGAACAACTTTCACTATGGGACCAACTTTGAAATCGCAAAAAAAATATCAGCTGTTTCATACATTTTGATCGAGTAGGTATTGAACTTTTGTAGGAAACCGCTGGTTTTTTTTCGTGATTTCAAAGTTGGTCCCATAGTGAAAGTTGTTCATATTCATGGGTAGAACGCCCTGTGAAAATTTGGCTGGTCATTAAAAAATCACCCAGTATAATTTGAACGGGCGAACTCTTTTACTGAACAATTATATTTCATTGAATTGAATCACACTAATATTATAAAGGCGAAAGTTTGTGAGTGTGTGTGTGTATGTTTGTTACTTCTTCACGCTCAAACGGCTGGACTGATTTGGATGAAATTTGGTACGTAGATAGCCAAGACCTTGGATTAACACATAGGCAACTTTTTTCCCGGTCTACGTGGGTGAAACCGCCGGCGCAGCTAGTACCTAAGTGATAAATGTGTTACATACAATCTATCTGCCAAATGTTTTGGAATAAAACAGTTGGATGATCTAATAAACGATAGAAATATTATTGTTTACTTCTAAACTTCGTCTTGAAGTACTAAATACAATAGTGTGATATGTAGTTATGTTAATTTTTTAAAGCTATTTATTAATTATAGTCATCATGGTTGAAGTAGTAATAGAGATATGCATTTAGAAGTAGTCATACCTCCAATTATGTACTCGCATCATTACTTTCATAATAAGTAAACATTTCAATAGAATCCTTACATCAGAAGATAATTTCGCTAAATATTTTTTTATCGGTAGCTGCAAACATCAATAAAACAGTACTTAATAGAAACATCTATAACGTTATAACGCAACAAGTAACATTAATAAAAGCACTAGAATGCTCGTTAAAATCGATTAGAGAACGTTCACAGATAAACTAATACATCGATATTGATTGCTTCCAATCGAGATGTTGATTGCATACATTGCGCCCCAGTTGCGAGATAGCGATTTAAGTGGTACGAATAACCTCTTAATTGTATCAATATATTGGGAACTTGAACATTTGTTCGACACTGATAAGAAGTATAATGTCTTTTTTTAAATGTTCGTATGGTTAATGGTTTAATGTTCTTGAAAACTGTTTTAGCATCACCAATCGTATGCCAATATATTTGGGATCGACGCAGCATGTCTTCTTCAATACATGTCTGTCAGCTGTCATCTCAGAAACTATTCACCCCGTTTCTGCGGGGCGAGCACGGGCGTACCCAAGACGTTTGTGACAAGACATGATAAATTATGTCATGTCTTAGAATTTGTCTTAAATGCTAGCACGGGTCAACCATGTGACATAATCTAGAGCCGCGACATGCCTTTCTTGTTGCTAAATTCATAGCGTGACATAGTAAATTGAAAAAATTAAAATGTTTAAGACTATCTGAATATGCGGCCAAATAAAATCTTTTTTTTTTCTTTTCTTTTGCTTATAACTTTGTTGGTTTTAAGGCGCATTATTTACATGTCTAAATATGTATTTTTAAAAATTAAAAAAAAAACCGTTTAAAAATATAACAAAATAGTAAATTATTTATTTATTTATTACAATTTTTTTTGGTTATCCATATCACGCACAAATAAACCACCACCACACAATACAAGAAAATAATTTATTGCCATTTGGTGCAGAGTAATTAGCAGGAAAACATTATTTTTTTCAATTTTCAAATCTTATCACCACCTCCGAACGAACGTGATAAAATTTTTCTTAGTCACCGTCAAAATGTGACATTTGTGATATAATTGGTGCGCCCATATTAGCAAATAAGACATAATGAGTCCCAACTAAACGTCAAGAAGTTATGTCACATTCAAGAAATTATCTCACGCCGCCGTGCTAGCATTTAAGACAAAACAGTTTTATCGCCCAAACTATGATAAAATGTGTGACTCAAGCCATGTCACAGTAGGCCGTGCTCGCCGGGCTGGCAATAATATCATCTTTCACAAAATCCATGTATCGTTTATTTGAATTTCAAATAGCCTCTTCAAATAAATTTGAGCTTCTTCATCCCTTAAATTTCTATGATCAAGTTTTATTACGCCTATAAGTTTGGTTCTGAAAGGTTTTTCATAAAGTATCTCTTAACTACTTAGCTGATATTAAAGTATCTTAAACAACCTCAACTGGCGTATTTCTATTTCAAATTGATTTAGCCAATGTTATTAGAATTTCAAATGAGTAAATAACAGTGAAGGTCTCAGAGGACTCAGACGGTTATATTTATATCTTACTAACTGACCCGACAGACGTTGTCCTGCCCAAATTTTAACTAATTCATATTAAATTCCCATAGACAATGCACTGTCAGTTTTCCCTAATTTTCCAATTTTTTTTTTCATAAGTACCTTCCTTGGACTTCAACGAATATTTTTAAAAAAATTGCCTAATTGGTCCAGCCGTTCTCGAGTTTTGCGTTTAGCACCACTTTTAGGCATTATTTTTTATTTATAAGCTGACCTGTCCGGTCAGATTATAAATAAGAATTGAGAGACTTAAGAATTTCAATAATTAATTCAAAATTCCCATAGAAAATTTAATAATGAATTCCCAGAAACTTTAAAAAAAGCCAGAAACTTAAAAAAAAAATTCTTTAGTAAGAACCTGGTTCGGACTATTACATACAAACATTTTAAAACAATAAATAGCAAAATCGGTGCAGCCGTTCTCAAGTTATGCGCTTATCAACGAACATCATTTCATTTTAGATTTTTGGACTGCTATTGAAGTCTGTTTAGACTATAGATTCTCTTGTGAATTATGAATTGAAGTTTCATATATTTGTAAACAATTGGATATAAATCGAGTGCTGTCGTGAAAGGAAATCCTATTTCGAGAGAACTATTTTATCGTCGGCGATATTAATGGCGATTGTCAACAATCGAATATAAATGAGTTGTAATGTCTCAGCTCGTGTTGTGTGTACGTGTGTGTGTCCTACATCGTAACAAGGTCTGTGCAGGTCGCTTGCGCGCACGCCGATGTGGGCCGATGCATCTCAGCACCGCACTACTGCCACAGTATATTAACTATATTTTTCTGTGCTACTACTATATGTTTATACCTCTTTTTAAGGTATTTATCATTGTTCTCTGTCAATCTGTTAATTATGCGACCGGTTCTTTAATTATAAATCCAACGAGTTCGGTTAACGACTCGTCTAACTGTTAATTAGCTGCATGATTTACGCCTGCTTTAGTATCACTCGCCATGTAAACAAGTTTCAATGTTGCTTAAAATCCCTTTTTTTCTGTACATACGGAATGTTTTCAATTATTTTTTTATTCCAATTACATAGGTACGGATAGATTAAACATCGTTATAGGCAGTTTTTTTAAATTTAATACTTAGGAAACGGTTCCCAGTCATAATCACCGTTGTCAACAGTAAACATCTGGTGATAATGAGCTATTGTAATAACAGAAAAAAGAAGAAACTGACGACAAAGTGCATCACAACAACATTACGGACGGCCATTTCTATATCGTCTGCAAATTTTGGATTGTCTTCTATATGTCAAGCCAGTAAACGAAAATACACAAGGCAGTAAATAAAGCAATTAACTATAGCACTGTGTTTATATAAGCTTGTATCAATTTATATTGTCTCTTAGCATAAGAGGGGTGAGGAGTGATGTGTTATTTACTCAGCTGCCACATAAATGAAAGTCTATGTCTCTATACCTACATTAGGTAGATTGCCAGGTTATGGATTTTAAGTGTTAACGTTCGTAATGGTTTTATTTTGAAGCTAGGGGCATATAAATGCTTGTTCTCACATTTTATCGCCTTCAGTATTTCTTGTGTCGCAAGCGAAATTTCTTGTGTTCAAGTAGTAAACAGTTCTGTCCTCCAAACGTGGTTTGTCGGTCAATATCGTTGGCCATTGCGAAACCACCGCGCGTACGCTGTTGCGCGAATTGTGCCTCTTCGCCACATCCGTGAATAATGCGTATTTTATATTTTATTAACACATTAACATTACCCAACATCATACAACTATATGTGGTTAAAAATTATGATGGACGAGTTATATAATTTTCCATAAATCTGCTGTTCTATATTCAGCCATAAAATATTCCATGGTAACTTTGCCAAAACTGATTAATCATTTTGGATAAAGAATTCCCTCGCACTATTTCTAGCGAGTCGACACTCCACGTGGCTTCTATTCCAAGATTCCACACTTCCTTGAATGTTGAGCTTACAAATAAATACTTGCACCTCGAGCAATGTTGGCGCTCTGCCAACATCCTAATGGCTCGGGCCTCGCGCCAAAGCCGCCAGAAAATCATCGGTATTGGAAACTAAACTTGCGACTCGAAGTGGATTTACTTAATGTTCATGTCGGCCGTCTAACAATAACGTTTACAAGGTTAGCGTTCTTTCTGTTGTGAGAGTGTAAAGGCTTTCTGTTCGTTTTTCAAATTGTAATTCAATTTCTTTGATTGTATCACAATAGCCGGTGTGTTTGCGCTGGTGTGTTTGTGGCTCGAGTGAGCTCAAGATTGTTCGCTCCGTTCGTGACTGAGGCGAGCCGAACGGCCAATTACGAGTCGACTTCGGACGATGCTCGGCCCAGAGGCAATCCAATTTCCGAGTGCATTGTCCGTCTGTCTACAAATCTTATGCCATGTTTAATGTTTATTTGGAAGCCACTGAATTATGGAAATAAGGACATCATTTTCCCTTAGTTCTCCACCTGGGCAGTTCAAAGGAAAATAACTACTAAGTAGCTATCTATACAAGTTCCACTATTGCCACTATTAATGCTATTTCATACACCTATACAATTAAAGCATCCTCATCAGTGGTTTAGTCAGTTACTAAGGTTCGAGATGATCTAACGGAACAATAAAATTGTAATAATAGTTTACTCAACAAACGGACCTTGACTAAAATAGTAATTAAAGCATATATAATTATTAATTACTCAGTAAACTTATATATATTGAGGATGCGATTTGTTTTCTTACAAGACTATTAAAATGTATCAAGGACTTAACTTATAATATGCTACTTTACACGGTGCAGTAGTCACTATGGGCAGTTAGTGGAGCAATCTTGTGAAATCTTATAAACGTGTGTATTGTACTGAACATAACGCAATTCAGCTCTAGTTTCATTTATGAAATAGATTATAAAAGTGATAGTAAATATGTTTTGAATACGCTTGTATGTACTGATGAAACAATGGTTACTGATATATCAGATAGGAGATAGCAGAGTTATTCGAATCAATTAATGTAAAATGATTGTATTGATTATAATTGTAACTAGTTAGAATGTTTTACAACTCAATTAAAGCAAATAGTGTAAAGGTAGTTAGCGACACAGCCTATGTTCTATGTTAGAGGATTTGGTTTCTGCACTTAGTCCTTCAGGTGGACCATTGTGCGTGGGCCATGGTGGTCGTCGGGGGTTACCCCGACGGCCACCATGGCCCAACCTAACCCATTCCAACCAGCCCACTTCCCTCCAGAAGTTAATCAAGTCTCTTAGCCTGTTAAGGACATCTGTGAAATCTCTGGGTGTTCCGAGGGATTCTGTTCTAATCTGGGTGACGCCTGTTCATTCAAAGAGGACGTGCCCAACGGTTTCCTCAGCCTCCATGCAAGCCCTGCACAGAGGACTGTCCGTTATTCCTATTGTGCGGAAGTGTTTGTTTAGTGAGCAGTGTCCTGTGAAAGACAGCACTAATAGCAGTAGGTACTAATGTATGTTAGTAATAATAATTAAAAAAAACAGTATCTACGTAACCTAAATCATCTATATATATAAATAAAAATGAATGGCTAAAACTCGAGAACGGCTGGACCGATTCGGCTATATTTTTTTTTAAATATTTGAAGTCCTTGAAAGGTGAATAAAAAAAATAACAAAAAAAATGGAAAACTTGCCGGAAAAAATAGAAAATTCGGGAAAACTGAAACTGCATTTTGTATGGGAATTTTGTATGAATTATTGAAATTTGAACAGGACAACGTCTGTTAGGGCAGCTAGTTGCAAATAAATCTGGTCTCTTAGTGCAGAGTCTAGGTGTAGTACCAACGTTCTATCCTTTGATAAAAAAAAAAAATTAAAACTTAACATAAGTATAATTTTGGACAAAAGCAATACACTGTTGAAAATCTATGAACGATGTTGATAAAACAATTGAGATCCTAAATAATCTTAACCATCAACTCTTTCTTAAGAAAACCATACCAAATAGAATTACCTAACAATCATTATATCTGTTAGATAGATCATGAGCCTAAAAATCAGAGCGGCAACATTCGAAGAGTTTCTGCAGGTTCCAGTACTGGCGCAAGTCGATACGGCTCGGTGAAAGTGCCCGGTGTCGAATGTCTTACTATCCAAGGCGAGTAAGTTAACGCTTTGTCAACTGTAATTGAATTTACAGATGGAATTCGACGTCAAGTGAAGTGAATATTCTTTGTACCTACAGTGACACCTATAGCTGAATTTGTGTTTACTTCATTAAAATGTTCAATGAACTTGGTGTTCGCATTATTGTGTTCAAGTGCTTGATAAACGAGTTGTTTTCGTTCTATTTCCTCCTTCTTTTAAAATGACTTAAAGTTTATGTCAGAAGGACGGACTTGGACGGTTTTTTTGAGACATTTTGATCTGCACTCACAAATTTTGAAAAAAATTTGTCAGCAAGAAATTGATAAATTTTCATAAAAACTTTTTTTGATGCCAACTGATCCTGTTTCTTATACCTATGGATCAAAAAACTATAAAAGGACCAAATCGGGTTTGAGTAGGTATAGAAAAGTCAGAAATCGGACAAAACTCTCCCTAATACATTTTACACTTTTTTTTAAACGGACCGAAAATAAACGATAAATAAAAATTGTCAATTTTCTGTCATGAACCTCGATGATTCAATAGGTTTGTCTACGTAACAACTCGCATTCTCAATTCTTTAACTGACTTAAGATTTGAAAAGTGAAATTACTATAGTTAAGAGATGGTTTAAAATTTGTTTCATAGTAAAATAATTGCTTCAGAAACTCATTTGTGGCAGTGCACGAACTCTTGCAATATGTAAACTGCGACCAGAGTAGACTCTGGATAGTAGAACAGTTTAAAGTGATGCCAGGGACGACTTACCAAGATTCTAATGAAGTATACGACTGTGTACGAGTATATTGTCTGTTCTGACATATTGATGGAACCTCCTTCTAAGCTTCTTGATTATGGTAAGAGGCGATTCTTCTTCTTCTTCGTCGTATCAATGATTCTTTTTGTATATTTTTGATTACCTCGACCAGAAGTCGGCCACATTACCGGCCTCGCCGCGTTAGCCTCGCAAATGTCTTCTATAGTGTATTGCACAGCGAACACGACATGAGGTAAGCCCTCTTTGTGATGTGTCGCACTGTAGCTTATCAGAGTGCCCCCACCTGACTAAATTGTACCTGCAGTGGTCCACTTGGCTTCTTATTGGGTAAGAGATTTCCAGATGGTCCGGCTGGGAGCTTTCCTGCAGACAACGAAACCTTTTTATTACTCAATTGCCGCAACTTTGAAAATTAATCGCTAAACTATATTTTGATCTAAAATGTGCGCATTTAGTTGCCGTGACCAATATGATTTTAATAATATAAACTTTAATCAATGAGCAACCTTACTAACATTGCCACCCGCATTTAGATCCGTTTGCATAATAGCAATTTAAGTGATCAGAGGTTGTTTATTATGCTGATAAAAACATGCATAAAACAGTCTATCAAGCAACTGAAAAGCCGACCTTGCTTGCTTATAACGTGATAAACCATCGTAACGTCCTTTATGGCATCAATTTCAGAAAGCTTTTACTATTAATTTGGTAGACACGTCCCATGCGTATCAAGTGTTTATTAGTTTTGCACATTACGCCCATGTTACTTTAGATCGGAATAGTTTGGATCACGCACCGGTTTATCAACTCCTGACTAATTGTACTGTGTCGTTGTACTGATGCACGCGATCCTAACATTTACATGAAAATTGTCATAACACGGAACGTCCGACGCTAATGTTTTGTAATTTAATGATTCGTCGTAATAAACACTTCTTTGTCTTACTTTACGGAGGTAGGTATATGGTTTGTGTTACATTTTTTTAGTTTGGTTTTTCTACGTTTGTTTGATCTGGATATTACACGCGTTCTGCATTCACTGTTAAGTAAACGATTACATTCAAGTATTTAACACCAATTTCTTTGTCCCAAAACCATTAAATAGCTGGCTCAGATTAACATTAGAAAAATAAAGCTGTTCCACTTTTGTGTAACATAATGATGAACAAAGCAATCGTATTGGTTGCGCAAGCGCTGCCGTTGACTGAATAGAGATAGGTATAGCACGTAACGTTTTTGGTGTTATTCAGTCTCACTTAAATAACGTTGCACAATATCACATTTGAACACTTTCGTTGTTATCTAAGTGTGGCGACGGACAACCATGGGATCGTGACATACATTCTTAACTGACAAATGTTTTAGTGAACCGATTAGTAATATTTACTCATTTTGTAACAAGTCAGTACCTACATACAAAGGTGCAGTAACAAACGCTATTTAATATAGCTGAAACTGTAACGAGTTACAAAAACTGTTTCGACAGTCAATAAATATTGGAGAATATCGGACAACTGAACTATAAGTCAGCTGATTGATATAAAATATTGTTCTACATAGTCTATTGTTAGAACTGAATATTTCTAAATAAGTTCGAGGACGAGACCCGGCTAAAGTTATTCAAATGAAATGTCTATTGTTGCATCACAGACATCATTTGTGATCAATCGGTCAGTGGATTAGGCACTCGGAAGTATTCTATGTCTGTCTACAGATGGCTACGTTTCATGAAGTTTTGTCTGTCACCAATACCTTTTAATTTCTGTTGAAGTAATTGTAGGCTAAAGTCAGAGCGCTACTATGAACGTGCGACTTTAAAGTTACATAAATTCGACATAATTATACATAACACAATATCACGCCTTGCTTCCTCGAAGGGTTAGGCAGAGGTACCCATAGTTAACCAGGCACCCACATTTCGCCAGTTATGTTTAAGTGTCATGTAATAGGTGGCGAGCCTATTGCCATCAATCAGACACAAATCCAACTCCGGACTGCTGCTGAGAAATTCCTGATGGAAAAACCTAATACCACTCTGCCCGACCTGGGAATCGAACCCAGGACCTCATGCTCAGCAGCAACGCTTGCGACCACTAGACCAACGAGGCAGTCAGTAGTATAATAAATAACAGCGGTACGAATAATTTTAATTTTGAAATTGTTTTAATTTACATTATGTAGGTATGTACTTTGCGCGTTCGTAATGAGCCCACAGAACATTAGCACACAAGTAGGTACATATTAAGAGGATACATCGATAAATTTTGTTCCTATAAAACAATATGTATATGGTTAAAGCCATAGACTTATAAAAAAAGATGGACTCCGCGCTGCGCATATCGAAAGTGAAGCACAGTAAGTATGCCGGGTCCGTTTGTACAAACACGCCTCGCGCACACATTTACATCATAGTATGCCGACCGGCCGCCATTACGTGACACGAGCGACGGCGTCTTTGCAGGTACTCAAATCACGCACACATAGATCGGCAGGGTGCTTCACTTTCGATATGCGTGGCGCGGAGTCCATCTTTTTTTATAAGTCTATGGTTAAAGCATTTAGATTTTTCATATGTTATTTGTTTTTTTACTGCTGTAGTAAAGTAAAGAAAAAAAAAATGGCATAAATGGGCCTTTCAAATAAAAAAATAATTTCTTTAATAACTCACATACAGCTTGTTTTATTTAATTTCAACATCGACCCGTCCTTGTTGAAAGACCCTTTATTAAATTACTAAACCGAAACATGATTACTTGAAATTTTTTATCGAAAAAAAATCCAAAGTAGCACCGTCTATTTTCTATTTTACACGATTATACGTAAACAGTTCCTTATTGTGCAATAATGTTTAGCTCCGGTGCGCGTGAGAGTCTTCTATCTCGCGCATCAGACTAGACAGCCATAACGCCATTTCACTTACACACCGAGCTAAACCACGCTTTGATATATCTCTTAAGGCGAGTAGAGCTGCTAACCGGCAGCGCCACCAACAAACAACAAAATACAAATACAACAACACAAACACAAACAAGCAAACAACAACACAAACAACACAACACAAACAAAAAACAACAAACAAACAAATAAGTACAATATAATAAGTCTGGAGATATGGAACGTTTTGAAACCTATGCTCACATTTTTAGTCAGATGAGGTCAAGATGAGATAGAATTTTTCGTATAAAAAATCAACACTAAGCCTCCTAGGTTTGAAGTCATAGCAGTTAACGCCAAAAACGGCCTTTTTTAGCGTTAACGGCTGCTTTTAGCGTTAACGGCCGCTTTTAGCGTTAACGGCCGCTTTTAGCGTTAACGGCCGTTTTTGGCGAAATTTCTAAATGTTCCATATCTCCTGACTTATTAATTTTTTTCTCAGAGGTGGTGCTAACAGCGCTAACTTTGAGATAAAAATTGCGCTGTTAGCAGCTATACTCACCTTAATGTAAATGTAACGTAAAAGCGACAAACTTTCTTGTGCCGTATGCGCAATATCTTTCACTGTCATTTGCTGCAGTCATTATATAAATTATCATTCGCTCGCGATGACGATCAGCCGCCATCACACATTCTATGTACCAGGTTCTAATGATTATGACCTCTGACCTTTAGGAATTTAATGAGGTTAGAAGGCATTGCCGCTTTTCTCTTAATTGACTGATCGCTGTTATTATGTTCGTGTAGTAGTCTTTATGATGGATGAGTCGGATTTGGTTTTATAAGAATATTTTTTATACCTTTCCCTATTATTATGAAGTAGGTACGGTTAGATAAAGTCAGATGTTTTATTGAGTAAAGTGAAAAGGAGGGTAATTTTGTAGCATGTGTAGGGATTTTTTATTTTTATTAATGTATAGGTAGATACGGTACGCGATTTGTTGTTATTGGTCCTATGTAAAGATCAATAAGGACAAATCTCCTTAGTTATAAGATTTTTAAAAATTTAAGTATAGTAGGCGTGATAATACCGTGCCTTGAATGTTTATGTACCTACTTACATACTGTACTTACATACTTCTTATACTAGTGCTGCGTGTGATTCATTAGAAAGTATACATGTTTTAAACTTTTAAAGTATCGGTAATTATCTTTCCTAATTTAGTAGTGGGTAATAAACGAACAACTAATGGTCCATTACTCACTCAGTCAATATTGCCACATCTAGCGTTATTGACTTAGTTTTAACAGAAGAGTTTTGTTTCTAAAGGCACTGTGGCTAGTAAGTCATGTACAAGTACACAGAGGTTAGGGTGTGGAGTTTTCTGATCCTCAGTAGTGTGTCTTTTACGAATGACTTCTCTTCATTTGTACTTATTATAAAATAAAGTCGCTTTTCGTGTCTGTCTGTGTTTGTTCTTCTGCTGCTGCGGAACGGATTTTAATGCGGTTTTCACTATCATTTAGAGAATTTATTCCGGAAGATTTATATGTATAAACATTAATATTTAAGTTATATATAATATAGAAACCATCATGTTTTATCAAGTCGGAAGAACCGTGCGAAGCTGGGCTAGGTCGCTAGTACATCAATAAATTAACCATGCCATGATCGATACAACTTAAAATTAAGTCTACATTGCTCGTAGCAAACTCCTGTGCTCGTAGCAATCCCACCCAGCTGTTATGTTGTTGATTGTTTTGTATACATACAATGGCCAATATATTAACGAACTCGACTGTACATGTCCAGTCGAGTTCGGTAATATATTGGCCCTTTCAGGCTTCAAAAATATATGAACGTCAAAAAAAATCATAATATTGTGACCACTATAAGCATCATTAAATTGTGGTCAAGATTTTGATTCATTAATAAGTGACTGCTTTTGCTTTTACTTTTTCGACTTTTCCTTTAGTATACATGCTACTGCTGTAGTTATACATGTTACTGAGAAAAAGCAGTCACTTATTAATGAATCTAAATCTTGACCACAATTTAATGATGCATAAAGTTGTCACAATGTTATGAAGTTTTTTGACGTTTATATATTTTTTCGTACCACTTGCTCAAAAAAGTGACATTCTATGCCGCAAAAAGCGAACATAACAATAGTTATTTTTAATCTGTTAAAAATAGAGAAAGAAAATTGTACTGAATTTCATTCATCCTCTAGGGGGAGAATGTGATTTAAATTTGGAATACTTACCGAAATTTATACTGAACTACATCTGTGTTTACACCATTGAGTTTGTATATAAAGCATTATACATCGTTTTGAAAAAGGAATACGCATTTATTATGCAGTTATGATTGTTAAATAAAATTACGAAAACCGCCGAGGCTTGATGCCTTTGCTTTTCCGACAAAAAATATTAGTCTAGGAATTTGCCGCGTTTTTGTTTTCTTCAAATACATAAACGTTATGTTTATTTTAATTGTCATTATTTTTAATAAATGCTTATCTCATATTATTATTGTGTTAATTTTTTCGCAAATGGTACGAAAAATAGAGTATTTTCCTCGGTGATTAACCTGTCTTAGTCTTGGGTGAACTTAAATCCCTCGCTACACTCAGGACTCGTCTTAAATCCCTCGCTTCGCTCGTGATTTAAGTTTTTAACACCCTCGCTACGCTCGGGAGTAAACCTCGAGTCCTTCGTTACGCTCGCGATTTAAATCGTCACCCGCGACAGAAGACACTGCTTTATCCCCTTGGTTAATAATCTACTATTGAAGTCTGAAAAGACCACTATAATAATGAACCGACTGACGAGAATCGACTGTACGTCCAATCTATACTAATAATAAAGCTGAAGTTTGTTTGTTTGCTTGTATGTTCGAACGCGCTAGCCTCTGGAACTACCAGTAGGATTTGAATAATATTAATGCATTATTTTGATAGCCCAATTCTTCAGGCTATTTAACATCACGCTAGGATCCTTAGGAGCCGAGCAAATAGAAAAAAGTCAGAAAGAACGTTAAGCAAAATCGAAGTAGGTAATAGCGCGGGCAGGCAATGCGATGCGACGGGGTGGGTCGGGGGAGCAAGAAATTTCAAGCGGACGAAGTCGGGTCTGAAGCTAGTTATAAATAAGATACTATGATGTCAATTTAAATTAGATTTTGTAATAACTTTCTAGGTTCAATTTTAGTTTGAAAGACAACTTCTTTGATTAGTTCAGTCAAACAGCGCGACAATGACACGGATCCTGTCTGGCTGACATTTGGTAACGACCTCGGTGCGACTGACCCACACGTTTGCACTTTACATTCTAACTCAAATTTTCATAACTCTTATGCACCACATTATAAAGCCCAAATTCATATGACACGCGACTCGTGGTAGACCGCACCTTGTACCAAACACCACTTATCGTGTGCAATTTGTTTCTATGACGAAATAAGGTGCCTGGTTTTCTTGATAGTAATGAACGGCAATGATGTATGTTATGAAGCAGGTACTGTGTTATGAGCCGTTTTCTAACGATTTAGTTTTTTTTTCTGATAATCTAACTAATATCACACCAATAATAAAGGCGAAAGTTTGTGAGTGTGTGTGGGTGTGTTTGTATGTTTGTTACTCCTTCACGCTCAAACGACTGGACCCATTTGGATGAAATTTGGTATGTAAATAGCTTATACCCTGGATGAACACATAGGCTACTTTTATCCCGGTCTACGCGGGTGACACCGCGAGGCGCAGTTACAAAACGCGCGGTACGGTTCGCGGCGCGGTATCTACAAATATGAATGTGAGTTTGTTACGCTTTCACGCTAAAACAGCTAAACTGATTTGAATGAAATTTGGTATATAGGTACACCATGACCTGTATTAGGACATAGAATACTTTTTATACCGGTAGTATAATCCCGTAGGACAATTTCCGACCTCCACGCGGGCGAAGTCGCGGGCAGAAACTAGTAGCGGATAATTTGAACTCAGAAACGTGTAAAATTCATAGACCGTTCAATTTTAAACATCTTTGGCTTTATTTAGTATATAATCATGAAAATATATAAACATAAATTTTAGAACCCTATTGGCTTTATCTACCTACGTACGTAGTATAAATAATATTTGGTAACATGAAAATAGAGTTACGCCTACAACGTGAAATGAATACGATCAGCATTTTAATCAATTTATTATACGTTGTGAATAGTAAAATTGTTTATTCTCATTTACCATTCAGTTATCCAAACGAACATTCATAAAATTTATAAACGTTCAGAAAAAAAACATGCGATTCATAAACGAAATATCCACAGACTCAAAAACAGTTCAAAGCTTGAATATAATGAAAAGAATATATCTACGTAAACTCCGCTATGAGGCAAAGCAAATAAATCGTAAACGGAAAAATAGCGGAGAGCCGAGAGCTTCATAAAGCGAGACGTATCAAAAGACATTATTCAGTATCGAATCACATCGATTCGAGAATCGAAACGTTTTAAAAACGGAATAAAACATGGCGCAGCGTCCGGACTTTAGTGTTGTGACTATGTTAGCGTTATGATGTTGATGGAATAAAACTTTACTTTCTTTCGTTTCAATTAAATTTTTCAGAAAGCTTTGTTGATTTAGGTATCATTAAGTTCCGTTTAAAATATCCCAAGAGGCCGATAAGATCGTACACCAACATCGGGCTAAAACATTGACGCTTTTAAATATTAACAAAGAATTCATAAAGTAACAATCTTCTGAGTTTTCAAAGTCGTTTCTTCTTGTTTATACAAACTTTTTCAACTAAACTTTGATTCCCTAGCTAGTCCAATCTTGAAATCACACCGCTACTTTATTTGCTTGCGTAACTTTTGCATTCTTTTAGAAAAATAAGAATTCGAAAATCATAAAGTTGTCTATGAAAGTCACCATTCTTCAAATCAATTATCTTTGTCCTACCCACGTATTCTATTGTTCTGTGGAACGTGGAGTCTGTCATTCCGTCGTGGGAATGTGTGTCTATGATTACGGCCCGGGGCATTGACAGCCCGCCGCCGGGACTCGCCCCGACCCCGAACTATCCCACCGTTGTTTTGAACCCTCCCAAATATGAAATGAGCTTTACTGTGACAGTCATCGTTGCAATGCATTCGCAATTACTGCCTATTGTTAGCTTAATGGTAGTTTTAATTAAGCTAGTTGCGGATTTTGTATATGAACAAGTCTATTCGATAGCTGTTTTGTCTATTGGTTTACGGTTAACGGAGATCAGTCAATCCATGAGAAACCTTCTTTATTGCTAATGTAAAATTTCCAAAACATGTATTACAAGAGTTTCTCAGAGTACAGATTGTAGTCTAAAAACATTTTAGTGCATTGATTATTATTTATTTCTAGATTTAAGTGTTTATGTGTGCCGTATACGGTTTTTCGAAGCTGGGTGCAAAGCCTTAGACGGGTGATATTTGATACCATTTAGAGCATTTTGAGCCATACAGACGAAGTATGTTTTAAGAAAAACATATCAACTTAAACTGGGGCAAAAATAAAAAAAAAACATACTTCGTCTAAGACATGTATGCTCAAAATGCTCTAAATAATATCACCCCCTTAAGGCATTGCACCCAGCTTCCAAACATCCAGACTTTTTTAATAGGACTTGAATAACCGTCGCGTACTTAAAAAGAGTAGGTAGAAATAATGAGAATTTAAACCAAGTTACATATAAATTGTGTGTCCTCCTTCCTCTATATCTATATACCTACGGCAGATAGTCTACCAGGTGTCCTGAAAAGCTATAGAAGCTTCTACATGTATATAGGTTAGTCACTACTGTGCTGTAGACACAACATACAAAGTTTCCTGCTGATCAGGTTAATTAAAATAATACTGGTATTGTTCTATTTCCAGTAAACACAATGTTTTCCTTATAATTCGCATTATAATTGTGTGCTAAACAGGAAAATTATTTTTCAACCAGTCCACTTTATCAGCTTTAGTTACCTAATACCTACCCAGAATCAGTAGTATTAATTAAATTTTTGTGGTATATGTGCAGCGGCTTATCACTACTAATTTAAATACCTAAAATGTAATAACGTTTATACTGTTTGAATTCCAATATGGCCTAACCATTTTTTCCATAATATTTGTAATGGTTTTGTATCCTGCTGTGTACCGAATATAATTTTCCCTGTAGATACAATAATGTGTCGTGCTTCGATAAATTTATGGCCATATTAATTGTAGGGGTCCCACAGAATTATAGACGATGCTTTTGTATTGTTTTCATTGTTTCCTATTTTAACAATAGGTAATGATGAAAGGTTAGTTTTCTATTACTGGGACTGTTAATATGTAACAAACGAATAAAAAACCTGATTATAAACGCTATAACGCTTTTATAAGAACACCAAACCTATCAAACCTTACATTATATATTTTTTTGTCCCATATTTATGTAGTTATGACTTCATCACAGTAGACTAATGAACCATGTGATAAACAATTATACATTTGCCAAATCACATCACTTGGCTTCCAATTTGTTGATATAACACACCAACATTGGTACAACGTAACTCTTTAAATACATTCAACCGA
This sequence comes from Cosmia trapezina, assembly GCA_905163495.3. NCBI lineage: Eukaryota > Metazoa > Arthropoda > Insecta > Lepidoptera > Noctuidae > Cosmia > Cosmia trapezina. Next base: position 14,388,503 of record LR991030.1, read on the forward strand.
CCTGACCTAAAGACCAAAATTTAAATTGATTGCGATCCAATACGTACTACTTACAAATCCACGCGGCTATTGTCGCATCCTGGTTGGTATTTATCGATGCCGGCCGCGAGTCCACCCGAACGATTGGAATTCATTAACTTGAATCCCCAATTCGAATCTATTCAATTTTGGAATTCAATTAAGAGGTATTTTTTTAAATTTAACGTCTTTCTTAATTGTTTCGTGCCAGTACTGGTGTTCTCGAAAGGAGCAAATTTTTAAGATATTAGTTAAATGAAAAGATGTTTTTTTAAAAATGAAATCAATTAGCTAACTAGTAAATAATATTAATTTAATAGCTACCTACTTAATTATAAAAAAAAAACACATTTCTATTGTGTTATCTAATAAACTCAGATCAAAAAGTATTACTTACCTGTTTTCAAAAAGTATTACCTGTTTTTTAGATTAATTAAATAAATGAATGATGAAAAAAATGTGTTCTGAATAATTATCTATTAAATTAATATTATTTACTAGTTCGCTAATTGATTACTTTTTTCAAAAAAGCATCTTTTCATTTAACAGTCTTAAAAATTTGGTCCCGTGTGAGCGAGACAGGTGACAAAATGCGACAGCCCTAAGGAAAAATAATTGGTTTTTGTTGCGATAACAACTTCATAAAACATTTTGTTGTAATAGAACTATAAGTCCAGTGTAAGTTATTTCCCCTACACTGTTCTATAAGCAGATTGTAGAGGTCAATCGGATCAACGGTCGCTGTACCAGCCATATACAGAAACACACTAACAAAACTTTCCTCTTTGTTATATTAGTCCAGTATTAATAACCCTGCCACAGGAAAAAGTAGAGGCTCTAGGAAAAATACAACTTTCAGGAAAAAATATTCAACCTACAATATTATTTACAGCGGTAAAACACCGTACGGTCCAATTTCGTCCAAAGGATTATCCACATAAATTCTCCAACATTTATCCGGAGTTTGGAGGAGAAAATTCTCAAATCTGTTTTACATGTAGCAGTTTGGTTATTGCTGGTGACACGAGTTCGGTCTTAATAAATAATGTCGCGTGCCCGCCCAGCGGTCGGGGTCGGGACGAACAACTATATTTTAGATACATTGTATGCTCTTGGCTGTATTCGTGTCGTCCGTGAACGTATATTTGAATAAAATAAATTTGGGAATGTTTCTGATGAAGTTATGTCTCGTGATACAGTAGGTAGACATGGAATTGGTAAATCAGAGAAACAAATTTATATTGATAACCTGATAAGAAAGAAATAAAAATCGACATAAATATGAAACAAAGTTAATGCTCTATATAAAACTCCGAAGAGTAATCAATTGAAATGAAGATACTAACTAAACTAGTTCCGACCATTGTTTATTTTCTAATTATGTACGCAGCTGGAACTACATAGCCCTTGATGGTAAACGTAAAAAACTGGACTACGATGATTTTAAAACTACTCAGTACACGCAGGACGCAGGTGTGGAAACTAGTTTCGTCGTCATATTTGGTTTGTATCCCAAACATCCCTATATATCATCCGCGTCTGTATCAATGGGCTCTAATGGCGTGGACACAGCCCTTTGTATCCCCCGCTCGGGTACACCCTCTAACAATTTAGACTCAATGTTGGAATTAAGACCGGCGCCCTAAATTCACACCTCCGCAGAATTATCTGTATTCTTTTACTTGGCTGTTTTATCTTGTAATTAGGTGGTCTTTTTAGTTTTGTTTCATAATTTTCTGATTTATTCTCTTTTTAGGTGAGTTGAGTGAAAAAGTTTTATCTTGAACGAAATCTTTGAAAGTATATGCCCACGATCTGATTGTTTCAATATCAAGTCAAGTTTTGCAATGAATAATTAATTTATTAAAATTAAATATCAAGGTGTAATATCATGTTAATGGAAGGATTCTGTTACCAATATTATTCACAGAAAGGAAGATGTGACTTATAAAATAAATTAATGTTAATGGGTTAGCTGCCAATCAAAGTGAGTTATTATTAATTATCAACTTGTAATAAATAATGAATTTGTTAACACCTTGTTGTAAGGTTGTGCCAAATATAATTTCTTAAGATTCAGCGTTCTTAGAAATACGAAATAGCGATAAAACATTGAAATAAATTACCCAGCTCCAAATATTACTAATAGAACTCGAAGGTCTTTGTTAACGCTTGAAAAGGAAGAAAGAAGTCTAATGTATCAAAAGAGGACAACTTTGAATCGCGTTCCATTTCTTCAAATAAGGTCCAATAGGGCACTGCTATTATTCCATGTCGGATGTGTTCAAATCTTGTTACGACCTGAATTCGAGGATTATCCGGAACAGGAAATAAGTTATAGTTTATTTACCCATCGAACGTATTCCTAATCCTTATATGAAACAAGATTTGTATTGTTAGGAAAGGTAGATATGATTCATGTATTATGATTATGGAACATGCCTTTATTTGTACAAAGGTTAAACGTAGAAGATACAAAAGTGAAATGACTGAATATGAAATTTAATTTGAGGTCACGCGCTTCTAAAATAAAAATGGAAAGCTTTACAAAGCGTGTACAAACTTTTCTAATTGAATACATAAAATCAAGTCCGAAAATGTCAGTGTTGTAACACAAAACGGCCTCGCTGATAATGAAATAACTTTCGAACGTGATAATACAATAGAACGTTTTGCACAAATACAAATATAGGGCAAAAAGTGGATTCAGTGTAAAAATGAATTATAAAATCAAGAAACCGGATCATAAACAAAACGGAATTAGGTTTAAAAGTGGATACCGTAGAATTCGGTAAACATCGCAGTCACGTGGTGCGCGCGTCGACCGACCGGTAGAAAGTAGCTTACCTCCTGTGCCACTCTTCATTCAACCACATTGAACAGGTTACAACTCGTTAAACGCACACAAATGCAGATCTTGCCGCTTCTAAAGCAAACTACACAAGCGTTTTCACTCACACAGTGGCGTTTTGTATATATATACAGTATTCAGTTGCGGGAGCGCAGGTCAACTTGGCATATCTTTTTTTCGGAACTGGTTTCTGGAGCGATAAAAGGATGACTCAGATGTATCAGGTAAGGATTACTTACATTGAATTGGTTGTCCACATAACAACGTTGTATAGCACAATTCAGACTCACCCCAATTTTGAACGGCTAGTGTGTCAAAAATTATAAACCGGAATAAAATTGGACGTAAAAAGTGTCTAGGGAATTTTGGGCTACAATGAACAAAATGGAACAAATTTTGGATTTTATGCAAATGATAAAGTTAATTTGTTGCTCTTTTCTACGTCCATAGGGACCAATCGGGTTGATATTTGAAAATAAATGTGTTTGTTTAATCAAGGCAGTAACGTTGAAAATATCACATTGTATGTAGAAATGGGTACCTATATCAGCTTTGAGTATTTTGGATAATGCTGTTGATTTAGATAGGTATGCTGACATTTTGTCTCTTTTCTAATTTGTCTTCGAAGTAATAATATTCTGTCTACACAGTGACATTGTGAGCTAGCAGTGATTTATTGTAAGAGCGCACGTGTGGTTGGAAGACACATTCACGTGACAAGGGATGCCTTTACCTGCTATAGAAATGTGCCCCTGCCCGGGAATGTATTGATAACCTTTATTCACAACAGTTCTCTATTCATGTAACGTTAGACCTTCATATGCTTGGTTAGTTGGTTTAAAAACGTGGTTCAAATTACGCCATTTGTAAAAATCGTTCAAGCGGAGTTAGATGAAAAATATTATGGTAGTATAGTAAAGTGAAAAGGTGTTGATCAGACATATAAACAGAGTGGTTCATAATGTAGCTAGATTATTGATATAGCTTGTCCACTCTGAAATGATGCGCATCATTTTGCCCACTCATTGATATATAGCCCCACTACTTAAATTTGTATATGTTATACAAATTTAAGTTAATACACTATTAGGGCGAGCGCGCACTACGGTGCGTTTCCGGTAGTTCTGTCGCACTGGGCGGGGCCTACAGTAACAAAACGCATGACCGCAGTGCGCGCACTTCAAAGACATTCCATACTTCACAGATTATGCGGTAGAAAAACGCACCGCAATGCGCGCTCGCCCTTACGGTAAATGCGGTAGTAGGGAGCGCCATTTCAGAGTGGACAAGCTTATACATACAATATTCATAGGATAGATACTAACTGATCCGTAAGACTTTGTCCTGTCAAAACATCAATTTCGATTTTTCAGCTGTTCATTGGGATTTTTCCTAATTTTCTTTTTTCCTAAACTACCCCAAATTGAAGCGACAAAAACAAAAAAAAAAAAACAAATCGGTTGAGTAATTTTTTAGTTTTTGCGAAACTAATTTAATGCACGGCAATTGATTAAAGATATCATTCAATTTGTTTATTAACATTTTACTGTCGACAAACGAAACAAAGACGCTAACTTAGAATATAACATTTGAATCTACTAAATCAAATTTCATATTGCCTTATAAATTTAAATTTGATTGAACTTTGATTGTAGATAAAGCACCCTCGAACTCGACTAAACTGCCTAAATCTCTGATTAAGCTAAAGTTTACGGGTAATGTCAATAGCAGTTTGGCTTAACAAAACACTTGGGGAAACAGATTTGTATCAGTTTTGGCGATTTGCGTTGTGTCATCCCCATCCGGAGGGTGTTTATCTTACAATAGCTCTCTCTACCTCTCTACCTGCTGTGGCCGATTTATTGTAACAATGCGTGAATGGACGCTCTCAGTCCCCTGGTTTATTGTTTGAGGTTCGCTTCTCACTTGACAAGCTTCATAGATCTTTCAAGGTTATCTTGGACAAAGCAAAATTCAGTATATTGGGTATCTGCTATGCTCATTTCTTGTAAAATTTATATTGTTCGCTATTGTATTAAATTGCTCACCGAATCGAATGTCTGGTGATCTTTTTTGGATTATCTTGGACAAGCAAGACTGTTGAGAGGTTAGACGAAATCCTTGACCCTGATTTTTAGTTTTATCAAGAAACCTGTTCCTCCAGGACGCCTTTCTTTCTGGTTGCAACATGTCGATACGTGAATGTTCTGTCTCCCTCGCACTCTCACTAAACTTGGTCCTGAAACGAGACGAAATACCGTGAGCCTACGCACGCGAGTATCGTGGGAACCCAATGGAAACCTGTGTCTGTCCTTCCTTTCATTTTAATATAACTTATATGATTGGCCTTTGTTTCCAACCCGATGCGTATTTATTCTTATTTTAGAATGATTCTGGCAAAAATCAAAATAACATTTTATTTTCTTCTATTCCTTTTAATACAAAGCTTTACATCGTGATGTAACGTGAATCACGTTATGTAAATCGTTTTTCTCAGCGATTTCGTAACAGCACTGTCGGCGAATAACTAGGAACAAGTCTGTGGAACGATCACGCCTCGCTAGCCATGGATACCATTCAACACCAAATGATGAATACCTATGGCCTTTGCTCGGTTATTCATCTTCTTTGATGTTTTAGAAAAAAAAAAATTGTTCAGCAAGCGTAGCGTTCGTTATCTCGGGAGTTTTGTCAAGTTTAGTCATACAAAGCAAGACTCGTTTTTTCATGATAGACAAAAATTTGTCTTTTATATTTGGAAAATATTTTTAAGTAATTGTTTCTGAATTGTACGAAAAACGCGATGGATTCATTATTGAAAACATTAAGAAATGCAAATAATCAAAGACTGTCAGTGTCTGTAAATCAAGCTATTCTTCACTAAAAAAAACTGACTTAGAAAAAAAAACTACTACAGCGTACCTTTAATCTAATCTCGTAGTAAATAGTTGCCACGCTCATGTAAACAATTGAATCAGAGCGTGCATACATTGTGAAGTAGTGGTTACTATAAGATGCTAAGTGAATGCGCGGGCGCAGACTGCAGTGAGTCTTCTAAACCGGTACCGGTGTATGGTGAGGTCGATGCTCGCCCGCCAGATGTCGCTCTGTTCGTTTGGACCACACCGGCGCTCACGCACGTTGGGTAGGTAGTGGTCCATACAACTAAAGGTTCAACTCACAATACCGTGCTAATAGACGCTTCCCATAGTTGAAAGATACGAAATTATTCCTTTTCTTGAAAGATAAAGGTCAAATTTGTGATTTTTTAAAAGGCTAATTGACCTATTTCAGTAGCCCCCGTTTTCCATTTCAAACAGTACCTAACTTATAAAATAACATCGACAACGGGTCTTATCGCGATATTCTTTTTTACAAGGTAGTACCTAACTTATTTGATTTCGCGTTACCGAAGTTTATTTGCTGAGTAAAATACAGAATAGAATAGTATAGACTAGAAATTTATTTTGCACATTATGTGTAGGTAACATAATAGGTGTTAAGATATATTAGAGCACAGCTGTGTTTCACCATTCGGCATGCAAACATTTTTAATAAAAAACAACAAGATTAATTTATTAATTATTATCAGGATTATTGAAAATATTGATTCTAATTATTAACAAGATTATTGACAAGATTTATTATTAACAAGATCAAATATTAGCAATGTCTATCCAAAAGCCAGAGCAATTCAGCAAAAAATTTTCTATAATAAAACTCAGCCACACTACGTTTTATCAATTACAAATTTACGCAGTTTACTTTTAAACAGCACTGCTGTTAAATCTTTCCAACCACTTGGCAATTTGTTATAAATAATTGGGGTCATACAACAAACACTTCTGCGCATCAAAGCAGTTCGACACGGTAATTACAACAATATACAAAAGCGTGTTATTGTCTCTATCTATGGCTGTTGAAGAAATGGTTTAGAATCTTGTTTATCTTCTAGCGTGATTAAACCTTGCCTGTCCCATCGATCTATCAACTGACAGAGAGTAAAGTTGGCGACCACCAAACTATCCTCTGCCTCTGCCCGCATGCGCACTGTCAATGAACCCCTTGTGTTCTACAAGCTTTTATTTATCTCTTACTGCAGTAACCCAGTTTGCTTTATTAAGACATTAACTTCGTCTTGCGAAACACTTTCAACGCGACGCTGTCGTATTTCACAAATCTCTTCAGCTAGCGTTATGGCAAACCTGTGTTCGTATTCCAAATAGATTCTGTTCTTTCTATTTTTATGCGGGTTTTCAAAGTTTTCTATCGCGTTTACTGCTCAAATAGCAGCAAAGTGTATCGCGACACGACGGAGCTTCAATTTGCTTGAAACCCGTGGGAAAGTTGGAAAGAATGCCATGTCAAGCAGCGGCGGCGCAGCGAAAAGCAACAGCCTTCAATCACGTGGCGAGCAAATAAAAATCGATTAACATAAACACAAGCGAAATCATAATCTGCTTGTTACGAGTTCGTGAAATTCTACTGCAGTTATTTTCTACTGGAATTATTTCAAACTGGTCTTTAAAAAGGGAGACGGTCGCCTGGAACCTTCCAGGCGACCGTCTCCCTTTTTAAAGACCACGGACGGGACGTGATTTGAATAATTCTGGAAAGCTCAGCTTAATTAATTTTTATTTCTCTTGTTTCTGCAAATGGCACATTTTGTGATTTACAACAGATGCGGCTAATTATAAACAAAAAGAAGGAGAAAGCTGCAGTATTTTTTTCTAAGTTTGCAATACCATTACTTTTATAAATCCATAGACATGTGTAAATCCGGCTTGGTACAGATGCACCCGTAAAATAATATCATGTTTAAATGTGTACACAGTAAACAATTTTAAAATGTTTGCAGAATACGAGCGGAGATTTGTATGTGGCATGTATTTCAGATATTTTTCAATAATATGCGCAACATTTTGATTATAAAATATCGACCATACCTACTCATGTGTGTATTACAACGTTTGGTTTATTTGTTTCAGGTATGTGATCGTGCAAAATATTTGCCAATTTGATTGGTGAGAAGAGTACAAAATACTAATAATTGGTTAGTATGGCACTTTGATAATTAATCTATGGTAATATTGTTGGAAAAACGTAGATATTATTAAACTTTTTATCGGTAAGCTGTTAACAATGGTTGTTGCCGTTAGCATGAATTTTCTCTGCGAGCGTGGCGAAGGCCGGTAAAAGGTCGTAATGTGGCGCACTGACTTAGTTTACTGCACAAAGGCCTTCGACTTTGCTTTCGCGAGCTTTTAAAAATCGAACGGTCAGACATTTATTCACTCTCGAATAAATTTACTAGAGGAAATTTTATGTTGAAATTGAAAATACTATTATGATGAACTTATGAACGTTTTAACGAAACGGACGCTGTTTGTCGAACACTTTGATCAAAGAATTTCTTTATTGGTATAGTAATAAAATTGTGTAGAATATTAGAAAATGCTTTTAATATTCTGAATTTTCAACAACAGAAAATGCAAACATATTTTTATTTTAGTCTGAGAAGTTTACGAGGTCGCAGAAAAACTATTCACTAAAATGTTAGTGACAGTCGAAAATCTGCATAGTTACAGAATAAAAGCAAAAAATCCAAAGAACTTGTTTCGTAAAACAACAGACTTGAGTTGAAAAGTTGAAAAAATCAACCGCTGTTCTTCGGTATTCCTCTTGCCGGATTTTATTTCGCTAGTTACTTTTTTGTTACCGAAAATACGTAGCATGTAGTTTCGACTGTCCTATCGTAATAAATAAACCCAGACATTTTATATGTAGCTCACATTTTTCACCGAGTGAATTCTGACGAGTAGGTGCTTTGAATAAACTACACTGACTTACTAACAAATCCTTCAGAAAGGTCAAGTGCGTAGCACTTACACCCGGCGCGCATGTATGAAAAGATAAACATAATAATATGACAATAAAACTATATAAAATAATGTGAGGGTCGTCGTAGGTCGTACGTAGCACATTTGCTACGCCGTAGCTTCGGTCAACCCTGGTGCTACGCAAGACCATGTTACGTAACTTTTTGACTATTAATATTTTATTCACTAATTTATTGAATGGAGTTTAATATGCGATAAGCCCTTAATTAATTTAAACGGTATTTGAGAGTATTTTAAATTGTTAATGTCAATACTCTTACTTGCAATTAATTTAATTTCAATACTATTAACCAATATAATTGATATTCAAATACAAACTAACATTAATTATTGAGAATATTAAAGTTTTGCTATACATTTCTATAACATTCAATAATCTGGAGTCCGAACTTTACCCATTTATTAAGTTAGTTATTTATTAAGGTCAAGTTGGAGATAATAACAGTTATAGTTATGAATTCGGCGGGACTAGCCGGACTTACGGAAACTAATATAGCTATAAAACATAATATCACTACAGAATGGCAAATAAAGTCAGCACATCATCATCTGCCTAGCCTTTTCCCAATTGGGTCAGCTTCCAGTCTAACCGGATGCAACTGAATGCCAGTATTTAACATGGAGCGACTGCCTATCTGACCTCCACAATCCAGTTACAATACCCCTTGGTAAGACTGGTAGTCAGACTCGTCAGAGTCGTCCGAAGACGGGTCGTCAGAAGCCCGAACTTCTGACGACCCGTAACAACTGTCAAAGATCTACAAATGACAGGGGCCAACGACTTAACGTGCTTTCCGAGGCACGGAGAGGTCTTGGTATGTAAAGATGGTCACCCATCCACGGATTAACTGCGGCAAGCGTGGTTTAACATGATCGATCGACCCGTGCGGCTGTTATTACTTAGCCACAAGCCCCTCAAGCACATCTAATACACTATAATTATTAGATATAGCCGATATTGGGAGCCGTATCAATGTTATAGCAAATAAACTAGTAAACGGATATCTACGGCTGTAAATTACCTCTTCAATAGACCACTACACAAACAATCTTGGCATTGGAATTGGTGATTACAGTGATATTACTATCTTGCTATATTATGATCCTTTTCCTGGAACCTTAAATGAGTGTCCTCTATTCGAGAAAGGCGGAGGGTGATATCGGTCTCGTTTCGACTAAACTCTTTTCGACTAGTCAATATGTTGGTGGTTCTCTGCTTTGGAAACTCCGGGACCTCTTGGAACAAGTATTTACCTCTTTTGTGTTAAGGCTTCCACGAGACGCCACGTGATCGATACTTCTTAAAACTTTCAATATCTGCGAATCAAACACAACAGTTAAAGAATCATGCTGAAATATGTGGTTCTGTAAAAGAAACAACAAATTTTCGCCCATAATCAAAATAAAAAACCCACAAAAGGAATCTTAAGAATCAATCTGCCTAGCCTTTTCCTAACTACCTATATTGGGGTCAGCTTCCAGTCTAACCTGATGCAGCTAGATACTAGTATTTTACATGGAGCGACTGCCTATCTGACTTCCACAACCCTTCCATAATACGACACCCCTTGGCAAGACTGGTTGTCAGACTTTCGGGCTGACTGTCAAAGATATATGTATGACAGCCGGGACCAACGGCTTAGTGTGCTTTCCAAGGCACGTAAGGGTCTCGGTATGTAAAAATGGTACCCATCTGCGGAAAAACCCCGGCAAGCGTAGCTTAACCTGATCGATCGACTTGTTCGGCTGTTATTACTTAGCCACGTAATCTTAACAAAAGCCAAAGAATCTTAACAAAAGTAATGAAAAATACAACATACCTCGCACATACAAAGAAACGAATAAACAAACACATTTTTACGACATTTCTGCAGTATTACCATCTTGCATGTTGAACAGTCATATAATCGCTACAATTTGCTTAAACTCTTGCGCCATACAATTAGAGGAGTTTTGCTCGTAGATCGCTGGGTGAAGCAACATTGGTTGCGACTGTACTTTGCCATTTGACCTCCGTCTGTCTCAAAAAGCACGAATCCGTCACTCACTAAATGATGAACGAGAGGAATTGAAGACGTTCATAGGAAGATCTTATCTCGTATGTAGAACACGACCAAATAGGTGATCATAAAAGGAAGATATTTATCTTCGTAGTAAAATATAAAACTGTTGAAGATGTAGTACATACTTACGGTATCTAATTTATAGGTTCTAAACAAAACAAAGAGAATTTCAAGCGATTTATTCCGTTCTAATGCCAAAAACTAATACCACTGGTATTTGTTTGAAGTTGTATTTATTTTCTATTCCGAACGGATACCACTTTTTAAATGAGTAATTAATAAAAAAGAGAAAATACGTGTCCAATATTTTTTAATAATCTCTATGACGGACAAAAAATAAATTTTTAGTCATCATCCCTATTAGTTTATACGTTTATACAATGGTATCCGTTCGGAATAGAAAAAAACATGAGTTCAAACAAATACCAGTGGTATTAGTTTGTTGGTATTAGATCGGAATAAATCTTTCAAGCGCATTCTTACGTAATATGAAACTGTTGGCAATGGTAGTGATCACAACAAGAAGAAAGCATAGCGGTTGCGATGAGATGCGGCTGACAAGAGAAGTCACGTACAACTCGGTATATCTCGGTATATCCTTCCAGCAGATGAATAATAAATGACAAAATATACTCGCATCTCGCATGTCTCCTTCGAATGTGTCCCGTCAGCGACTGCGTTGTGCTGACTGTTAAGAGCGTAGACGGGCTGCGCGGGAATTGAAAAATAGGTATTTGAAGAAACTATTGCCGTCGCGCTGCGCTCTAGCAACCGGGCGGTATCAATATGTGAGTGAAGTCTGTATTTGTGTGCGTAGCTCAGTAGCGCGCATCTCCCGCCCGCTCGCGCCAACCAAACTACCTACGTTACGTTCGTTTCTGTCTCAGTCGGATTGAAAATATCGGCGTGCGCAGTGTTTCGTGTGATCGTGCTATTTATACTAAATTTTTCCATGAATGCCTTCTCCCTGAAATAATTGACGGTCGGATACCAAGAAATTTACCTGTAAGAGAAAGGATGGAAATGACGACAGAATAAATGTACATATTATTATATAACTTTTGTATTATTTAAAATACCCACAAGCACCTTTTCTGCATCTTCTGCATAAATATTAAGAACTAGCTTTTGCCCACGGCTTCGCTCCCGACAACTGACTACTACCCTACTTACCTAAAAAAAATATTAAAAAAACTTATTATCCTACTTCGGACGACGGCGTCGGCTAATCCAAAAACGCAAAAAATATAAAAATCGGTGTAATTAACACGATGTTTTTAAAATAAAATTAATTTGAAATTAGAATTCTTAGCCAAACAAAAATTATTTTGATTTGAAATGGCCAGTACTGCAGAACGGCAATTTCATAGGTAAAGACCTAATATTAGGTCTTTATTGATTAGTGTTACATTTTCATCGCATTTCAATCTTTTTCGTCATCATGGATACGTTAAAAATTCGAGTAATTATGGAATATGAGTACCGTCGTGGCAGCAACGCGGCACAAGCGGCACGCAACATCAACGACGTTTACGGAGCTAACACTACAAACCAACGCACCACCTGTTATTGGTTTGCTCGCTTCCGTTCTGGAAATTTCGACCTGAAAAATGAACCTCGCGGTCGTCCGAAGACTTTGGTCGACAATTACGAATTAAAGGCGATTGTGGAAGCTGATGATACACAATCTACGGCTGAATTAGCAGCAGCTTTCGACGTTAGCGTCAAAACAATCTTGGTCCATTTGCGTCAAATTGGCAAGGTAAAAAAGCTTGACAAATGGGTGCCCCACGAACTCAATGATCGCCAGCGCGAAGTACGCGTCGAGACGTGCCTTGCACTGCTCAACAGACACAGAAATGAAGGAATTTTGAACCGCATTGTTACCTGCGATGAAAAATGGATACTGTTCGATAACCGCAAGCGCTCAGCAAGTTGGTTGGATCCTGGTTCAGCACCTAAACAATGCCCTAAACGAAAACTTACTCCTAGAAAAGTGATGGTCACTGTTTGGTGGTCTAGCGCCGGTGTGATTCATCACAGCTTCTTACCAAACGGGGTGAGCATTACTGCAGCTGTGTACTGTGAAGAACTGAACACAATGATGGAGAAGCTGGCACATCTCCAACCAGCATTGGTCAATCGCTCGTCTCCGCTGCTCCTGCACGACAACGCGTGACCTCATACTGCACAGCAGACGGTCTCCAAGTTGCAAGAACTGGGGTTGGAAGCCCTCCGTCATCCGCCCTACTCACCAGACCTTGCGCCTACAGACTACTACTTTTTCCAGAATTTGGATAACTTCTTGGCGGGAAAAAAATTCAATACCCGAGAGGCAGTACAAAATGCCTTTGAAGAATTTGTTGCCTCCCGACCAGCTGATTTCTTTAAGAAGGGCATCAATAAACTGCCACTGCGTTGGCAAAGATGCATTGATTGCATGGGTGATTACTTCGATTAATACAAATAAAAAATACATGAAAAAAATTCGTTTAAATTTTTTCATACAAAACGGCAATTTCATAGGTAAAGACCTATTATATAGATTTACTTGATAAGAGCAGTCAATATTTTATAAACTCCCCTGTAAATATTTATGTCAAGTCAAAAGCAGAATTATCACACCAAGCAGTATAGTGCAAACTTTAGTTACGTATTATACCTAATGCTTACGGTTTGTATTTTTGTAAAAGACACTTCGCTAAAGTTCATTTCAATTATTAGTTAATTATAAACCCTAAAAATGTCATTGAATTGTTACTTCGTTGTCTCTTAAAAAAAAACAAAATGAGCATCAAACACTATTCAGTAAATCAGTATAGGATAAACGTCGATATCGACTGACATCACTATGATTTCGATAAAAACTTCAACACTAGTCACTTCCCTAATTGTGTACGTATTAGTCTAACCCTCCCTCACCTCTCGTCTCCCCCCGTAGAGTGCGATAGAGAGAACTGCAGCTCAGAACGATTTTACCTATAAAAAACCTTGACCGATCGACGTTTCGTATTCTCCTGTTTTCTCCTCGAAACCTAAACCAATTAAATTATATTTGGTATCAAAATTTAAAGGAAGAATAGATCTATGCCCCTATTACTTGTTTTTATTTTAAAAACTTTTCAATTTTCTTTGGTAGTCGTCTGATTACGTAGGTAAAAACGGGGTATTTTTTTAGGTTTTTGGTAAGTCATATTTATTTTTGTAATAAATTTTTTGAAAAAAAAAAATGACAGGGGCATGCCTTCAATAGACCTGGATTTTTATAAATAAAAACGATTACTCTAGAGGCATTATCCAGGAAGAGAATAGGGGAATACATTTGTATGGAAAAATGCAGCCCGTCTACGCTCTTAACGTGACGTCACAGCGCAAATCGCTCGGAAATGCAAGCTCTTGTGAACGCCTGTAATATTACGAGTACTATCGACATACTTTTGTGTGATTATCACTGGAACAGTGGGAACATCTGTGAGTTTATCGTCTCTTACTTATACAATGTGCAATAAACTCTTAAGGGGTCATTGTACTCATCATTATGAACAACTTTTACCTTAGGATAAAAACCTGCAAAAAAATCAGCTGTTCCCTACATTGATGTTCGCATAACTTGTCAAAATGTAGGGAACAGCTGATTTTTTATTCGCGATTTCAGGTTTGATCCTATAGTAAAAGTTGTTCATTATGATGAGTAGGTACAATGACCCCTTAAGATGTTGTGCGTTATTTAAGTTACACCTTAAGTGCCTGAAAAGAATTATTTGTCTGTTCTGTGTGATTTTGATCATTGTTTGCCTCGAAAAACGCACTCTGCAGCAGCTTAGTTTCGTGGAAGCTACCGATACTAAAGATTGCGAACCAAAACGCAACTTAATTTGTCTATTTTTCAAGTCGTTTTTGTTTTCACTCTATTATCAAGGATCAGTTTCTGAGGAGGCACAAAAAGCTCGCAACACATGCGTCATTAAAGTAATCCGGACCCACGTTAAGGATTTGAAATGGGTGCCCTCCGGGAGGCGGTCCCAATTACTAGTCTGTGTACCTGCGCTCTTACAATATGCTGCCTTTAAATGTGATACTGTATGTATTTTATGACGATAAACATGAATATTTGACTAGACAAGATGATATGGAAGTGCGTGCTAGGTCGTAAAAGGGCCAATTATCCCTAAAGTTCCTAATAAATATAAAGGCCTCGTAATAACGTGAGGTAGAAAAGCATCAGTCTTTGCACCTCCCTTCATCCTCAAGGATTTGTCGCCAAACAAGAGAATGAACAATTAGCATTGATGAGCTTTGTCTACCGCTGTAGCCTAAACATCTACGTAAGGACTAATCCCGAACCCACGTTATTCGAGGCACGCCTGCTCCCTAGTATGTTCACTGCACGTGTACTCGTTACGTTAATACTGTTTAACACTACAATTTGAGCGTCCCAGTTTCGTGTAAAATGCTAAATATTCTTATCTATCCAAGAAGCGTCTTATAAATAACATCGACAAAGACGTTGAATATTTGACGCGCCAACGTAAGCGTTGAAGGCTGGAGCACGGAACGTTTGCGAGGCGTCAGTAAATCCCGGGGGATCCAATTTACCCCGTCGACTTGTAAACGCTACGCCTACCGCGCTAAGCCTGTACGCCACACGTTTTATACCCCTGAAATTTCACTCAACTTTGTGTTCGATAACGAAAAAGTTACAAGAAAAAGATTTAACTCGAAACAGTAAGCAATTCTTCTCATCACAGCATTATGTAGATCGAATTTCAAGTTTTATTTTGTTTGATATTCAATACGTTATTTTCTCGTACATATTGTGGTATTTGCTCTGTAGTCGTTTGTAAATGTGTACCATTCTTTGAATACTTGAACTTGTGTAAACATGAATACATGGTTTCAGTATTGCCAGCTGTTTAAATAACATCGGAAGCGACCTTCATTGTAGCTGCTGCATCAAATTATCCGCTATATTTATGATTGAAATCTGAGCGAACATGTTGTTGAGTAACCGACAATTTTTTTGTTTGATCGTTCCACAGATATTTTATTATTGTGGTTGTTTATGAAGGCGGTATTGCCTATAAACATTACGGTTGGGTTTTTTCGCCGGCATCTGGCGAAGTTTGGAGCTTGGCGAATTAATCTGTCTCCTTGATCTATAAACGTACACACGTACACTACAAAGGAAAAACAGTGATTGCTTTATTTGATCTGGGTCGACACGGATTGCTTGAAACATAGTTGGTTGCTTTATTAAATAAATTATGCATAATATGAGCATTGTTTTTAAACTGTGAGTTTTTGTTAGTAATACTGGTTCGGGAATCGTGGCTAAGTACTAATAGCCGCACGGGTCGATCCATCAGGTTAAGGTACGCTTGCTGGTGTTGGGCCCTTGGATGTGTTGACCATCTTTACATAACGAGACTTCTTCGTGCATCATTCGTGGATGTTTGAGAGTCGTTACGGGTCATCAGAATCCCGAAATTCTTACCAGGGGGTATCGTATTACCCAGTTACTGGGTTGTGGAAGTTAGATAGGCAGTCGCTCCATGTAAAATACTGCTATTTAGCTGCACCCGTTAGACTGGAAGCCGATCCCAACATAGTTGGGAAGCGGCTAGGCAGATTGACTGGTTCGGGGATGGCTACTTTATTGATATTACGGAGATACCTATAACGTACCTATGCTTATATACTTTGTGACAAAGGTAACTATTAGAGTTGAGTGTATTATAGGACGAGTATGCCAACTGAATAGGTAATGTTTTTGGATGCCAGTTAACAAGCCTTAACTACACGGCAACCACACAATCATTCGTTTTGATAAGCTGTCATGCAGTTTGCGTGCATTGTGTCGCTGATTTCTAACTGATTCTCCCTTAAACCTACCCTACTATTAGTACTTTATTAGTAGATATTCTACTAAAAAAACTAAGTAATAAAATTAAATCTAAGTTAACTTAACCCATTAGTTTAGAACATAATTATGACGTATAGTAGGTATTATTTTTATTTTATTTTATTTATTCCACTAAAACTATGTTACTATAACTGTTATGTTACTGTTGTTGTAACTATGTTTTATTTTGGATTTTATGTATCTTATTTTCTCTTCTACTCTTACACACTTTGTCTACATCTCTTTTTATCCTCTGTCCTATCGCAGGTATGCTGGAAGAGATTTCTTTTGAAATAAGCATCACCTTTGTACGTATTTTCTGTTTCCTTTATGTTTGTCTGTTTATTTGTGTGTACATAAATTGTTAAATAAATAAAAAATTGTCAACTTCAGTCAGCGTCAAGAATATTGGGACGACTGTTCAAAATGATCTCAACAACTAAGAAAATTAAACTTTATCTCAATTGGATAAAGTTCTTGTCAGAATGTCAGTTGTCGTGTACTGTCTTCATTCTGAAACATTACTTGTCTCATTGAGTTAATATTTCATTTTCATAGTTGTTTAGATAATTTTGAACAGTTTGTTCGTCCCGATATTATTGACGCTGACAGTACCTATTCAACAGTTTTCGGTGCCGTAAACAATAAGTTCATTACACTGATCACACATTATGCTATTGATGTAAAATCATTGTTTCATCAAACATAACATAACAAACAGCACGACTGGTTTCCCGAAGGGTTAAGCAGAGGTGTAGCTACCTATAGTAGGTATTTATATAGGTACGCCCACATTTCGCCAGTTATGTTTCTAAGTCCCATGTAGAAGGCGAGCCTATTGACATCAACCGGGCATAAATGACAAAATGACCGTTAGCAGACGAAGGAAATGTCTGTGTAGTTTTTATTTTGTAAATATTTTAATTTTGTAGTTTTTTCCTATCGACAGCGATGCGGAGAATTTTTTGATGCCCTATGATTATGTATGTAAATTTTTATATTTTTTTAAGACTGTTCGATTTTGTAAATTGTTACCCTTGTAGCTCAGATGTTTGGACCAATTTTGATTAATGAGACATCATTCTATTGGAAAAACTTTTAACGAGGGTTTATCCAAATTTGGACACGTTTTTCTTCCTTATTTTTCATCGTTTGTGTCGTTGATGTTGGTACCTACTTATAACATTTTATTTTCTTTCAAGTTTATCTACAGAAGTAAAGAAAAGTTTGACTTGATACTTTTTCACCTATTCTGTTGTGTTTACTTTGCTTTATTCAGGTAACAGCTTTTGCCCGCGGCTTCGCCAGCGGAGTTTGGAAATTATCCCACTGGAACATACTATCGGGATAAATTTAAATAATGTTTCTATATTATAGAATATTATCAAAAACCATGATTATTACAATAAAAAAAAAACGTTTATGAACAAATTAACATTTATTTGTGTTCTAAACTCAAAAATATTTGAATTTTCTATTTTTCATATTAGGCTGTTTATCGGCTTTACCTTTGCTTCTCTTTCAACCTGGCGAAAGGAAAGCGCGGAAAAAAAAGAAAATTTAAATCATAGTTTCCTATTAATTCATGACAAAAATATTTTCCGTTATTTTATTTTATTTCTTCAAAAGTGTATTGAAAAACGTCGTTTGATACACGTGGACATTTGTTATTGCAGTTCTCGGCTAAAAAACGACCTCGCATATAACAGCTGTGCAGCGGTGAAAACTTTATGATTATACTGTGACTATAGATAACAAGGTTTCCTTCCATTATAGTACAGTAGAGTTCATTAATATGTTGGCCCTTTCTGGCTTCAAAAATACCTATATGAACGTCAAAAAATTTCATAATATTGTGACAACTATAAGCATCATTAAATTGTGGTCAAGATTTAGATTCATTAATATGTGACTGCTTTTGCTAATGTTACTGAGAAAAAGCAGTCACATATTAATGAATCTAAATCTTGACCACAATTTCATGATGCTTATATTTGTCACAATATTATGAATTTTTTTGACGTTCATATATTTTTGAAGCCTGAAAGGGCCAATATATTAATGAACTCGACTGTACCTACCTACAACAATGAATGATCGTGAGGGAGAAATTCCATCGGAGCTAAACTATTCGACATCGCATCGCCTCGCCTCGTGTGGCGGTACCACACATAGGACGTTGTGTAAAAGCTTGTATTTGGTAATTAAATTGTTGCCGCTATGTTATTCGCTCTGATTGTTTAACTAATCTGTTTATAATATACAGAACTAAAATACCAGCTTGTCTGTTTATCATTAGTTTGGGAAACTAAACATGTACCTATATCTAGACATTGTGGGAACAAACTAATTTAGAACTACCTAGTTTATGTGCGTGTTAAATATTTAAAAGTAATTAAGCTTGGCAATCACAGTCAGTCCATTTGTATTAAATCAAAAGGATGAAATCAAATGGACGGACCTCGGGAGTTTATGGGCACTCACAGTCAATCCATTTAGATTAAATCAAATGGATGGACGCCCGGCCTTTTCATCGCGCGGCGTGATGCCACGGCCGCGGCCCACGGTTTTCACACTTACGGACAAATGGCGCGACGCCAAACGACGTGAGGCTATGAATTACGGCGCGCACGGAAAATCAGTGGATTGATGTCGCTCCAAAATTTGGATTGAAGAATCGTGGATGTATCCAGCTTTAGTGGTGCTAAAGTGTTTACCTACTTACATAAAACAAAAAAAAAACAAAAACGTAGAATTTGCAAAAATAATTATTGTTCTATTATTTAAATTTTAAATAAGAATTGTGTTGTTATTAAACTTTCCGTCAAGGAAGTGATGTCATTTAGTACCTCCAAATGACAACACTTTCATGGCTGAAAGTATGTTGTTAATCGAGCTTGCTGTTAATTTCTTTGATTTTTTATTGCTTTAGCTATTGAGTTAATTCCAAATAGAAAACTCGCAAATCATGCAATCAATATTAGAATTTAAATTGCTAAAGGTAGGTAAGTTATTTAAACTTTATAGTTTAGTGAGCTTGCAAGTGCCATAAATCATTGATTTACGTCTTTATCCATAGGCAGTGCTGTACATAATTATGCTAGTAAGTTAAGCTGCAAAGTAGTTTTATAACAGTTGTTATGATGCCATACAGTCAATGCGTGTATTCAAACCAAGTAATTACGAGATCAACCTCAATAGAAACATCAAAAGGTTATGCACCACAAAACGAACAAAACTGTCTCGTTTTGATGTCTAACCATCTAACGGTCTCCACATCGAAAGTGAGGTCAACCGGAATCGGCGGATTTCCACGGTGCACGGTGGATATGATCCAGTTGAAACTTTGACCTATTTCGCCGGTTAGCTAACAGTACCGCAACCGCACTAATCGAACGATCCCTGCGACTCAGGTTCATACCTTATAATGTCTATACCTAAGCCCGTATAACAATAAATAGCGGAGTGAAAGGCAAACCACTACCCACGAAGTGAGCGACTCAGATCACGAGGAGCTGAAAGAATTTGAACTTTACTCTGTTCCTGATACGGTTCATTTCGATCAAGCCTCTTTTTTGTGTGCTGGAAAATGGCATTGCTGTGTTCACAATGCTCTATACTCGGTCGGTTACTCTTTTGTTTAGCAGTTGGATCCTGCTTCATATTATTTATAGAAATGCTCTGGTACTTGAATTCTAACATGTTACGAAATACGGTCACTAATGTGGAATGAAGTTATTGTAGTGAGTTTCATTCATATGGTTTCTCAACAAGGATTATGTAAGTAATTAACAAAGGTACTTTACGTGTCATGAAATTTAAGTGGAGGATCCAGTGAAAACTAAGTTGGGTTTGTTAGTTCTTTGATGTAATACGTCTAAACTTTGAAATATTTAGCGCTGTAAGGTGAATGGCGCTTACATTAATCCTGACTTATGTATGTGAAACATAATATTAAATATGAGTTGCCACAGGATGATAAAATAGATAACACCACAGCTGTTTGAATATTTGGGTCTAACTTTATAGGTTACACGTAGAATTTTGATTTTTGTTTATATGTGGGGTTAAAACTTTCAAATGGCGAAAAAAAAAACAGCTGCCCCGAACAGTAGGTATTAAACTTTAGTATGGAACAGCTGTTTTTTTTGCGATTTCAAAGTTGGTCCCATAGTAAAAGTTATTCAGTTCGATAGTCTAAAATCACCTCTTAAAGTTAGTAAAGTTAATTTTTTAACACCTTATACAAATAAGGAGAGTTAAGAAGAATTAATCAGGTTTATAGAAACCGGGGTTAAATAGATCAGAAAAAAAAAATCACTGTATGAAATAGTCTTCACAAAATGTAATAGCTAGGTCATTGGGTTTCAGATACATATTTTATTGGATTATGCAAGAAGTGACATAATATTTTCCTAGTCGCTATTATTATACTGGTTTCCTAATGATCTGAATAATGATGTATATACTGTGCATTCTTCGCATATAGTTTCTTCTTCTATAATAGATTACCAAGCATATTAAGCATTCACAGATAAAAATATTTTGATATTTGTAGGTATATTAATTTTTTTGTCTTTTCTCTTAGATTCATTATGTTAGAGATTTTCCTTTGAGGCCAAACACTTCTAGAATTATGTTAAATACCTACTTACAATAGTTGAAAAGTAATAGGGTATTCATATAGGTTGTTCAAAATCAATCAATCTGCCTAGTCTTTTCCCAACTAAGTATGTTGGGATTGGCTTCCAGTCTAACCGGATTCAGCTGAATTTACTTTTCATTATAAAATATTTTATATTTTAAAAGTAAAGTAAATTCTTTACATGGAGCGACTGCTTATCTGACGTCCATAACCCAGTTACTGGGTAACACAAAACCACCCCTTGGTAAGACTGGTTGTCAGACTTTGGGCTTCTGACTACCCGTACGACTGTCAAAGATCTATGAATGACAACCGGGACTAACGGCTTAACGTGATTTTCGAGTTACGGAAGGGTTTCAATATGTAATGAATGGTCACCCATCCACGAACCGACCCCGGCAAGTGTAGCTTAACTTTTGATCGACCCGTGCGGCTGTGGTGGTTTAGAATATTGCCAATTATAATTTTGAATTAGTTACGCATTTAAAGTCGCCCATGTTAGTGAGATTATGTCCATGAATAACGCAATGATCGTAAACTAACAATCACCAGCTCAGCCCCCATAGTAAACAAAGGTAATAAAAGGAATTCTTAATTAGATCTTAGCACGTTTACTATAGTTTGGTAAGTAAGTACCTACGTACGGCTAGCTTTGTGATAGGTATGACAATATCGTCGGTCGGAAACAGTAGTGAAACATTTCAAAATGCAGTTCCGATTATTTGACGGTTAAAGTTTTTGAAAATATTGAAATGTTAGTTTACTACTTTACCGGAATAAGTCGTTTTCTGTTAATTAGAACCAATATTTGAGTTGTCCCGTTAGTGATTTGGAAAAATATTAAATTCCCTACCATTCTGCATACTTATCTCAAAACACGTGATTTTGGAAATGTTCCGGTAATAATAATATAATAATAATAATAAAAACGTTTATTTTCTCCACCACGTAATGAAAACCTACATTGATGAATTGAGGTAATGAATCCGACCGACGATATTGACAATACAATACGCCAATCACATCACTAACATCCATCCATACTAATCCATACTAATATGTATCATAAATGCGAAAACTCTGTCTGTCTGTTAACTTTTCACGCCTAAACGGCTGAACGGATTTGAATACGGCTACATATCAAGCTATACATTTCCAATATAACCTTTCCTCTCATTGTACTTTAGTCATATACAATGCGAGATCAGCTTATACTGAAATTGTATAGCTTGATGTGTAGCCGTAGCACACGGAAAGACCATGGCTTTGGTTAGGAGTTTAGGACATAGGGGATACTTTTTTCATCCTGGTAGTAACGCGGGTGAAGGTGGGGGCAAAAATTATAGTATATCAATTATAAGTACGTGGACGTTAAATAGAGAAAACGAATTTGCCCAGAAATCAGACCTAGCTATATCAATTTTTATTCCCCGTATATCCCTATAATGCAACTTTCATCGATATTGTTAGAGCCGTTTTCGAGAACGGAGATAATATGTATATTTGCTATGCTCATCTATTAGTATAAGATATAGTGGCGGTAATTGGGACGGCAGATTACTGAACTAAAACATTATTCAATTATGTTATTGAGAAGCCACGTAAGATGTACACCTTATTATTTTTGTAGTTTGTAACAAAAAGCGTGTAATTGAACTTTTTTATCGGCCGAATTATAAGACGAATAAAACGTGAGTTCACCAAATAACTGTCTCTAAACAAAATTGTGTCGTGACGGAATGAGTTCCGATGTGAACGAAACTTTTTGTTTTAAGAGTCATTACGTCATTCGATAGGTAGTTGCTGAAAATCAGCGCCGCTGATGGTAGGCTCGTCCGACGTCACGGCATTTTGCTGAGCAACGACCTTTCTTGCACAGATACGACGCACGGATTAATTTGTTCTTATCATTTTTGTTATAAAAGTATTATTTTTCCACTATGCAATTCGGATTTGTTTTGTTGTGATTGAGTTGCTTGTTTGTTGACATTTCCTAGTGTCACAACCACAGACTACTTAGGGCATAGATATAGGACAACTTGGGTACGAGGCTTTTGCTTCCTTGGCATAATGTGTGTACTTTGTTATTTTTATTTTATAATGTGCGTTTTATTTGTGCAGAATAAACGATTTTTCTTTCTTTCTTTTCTTTCTTTTAAGAGAGTTCGCGGAAATGAAAATCCATTTGGTATCTATGCCTAGGTAGTAGGGTAAATACACGAAAACTTTCATGCAAAAAATTTATTATTGCAAACGCTGCACAAATAAAATGTTTTATGTATTTTTAACTTTGTTATATATCCGGTGTTGAAATTTAAAGTTTGTGTAATAGTAATACGTACTGTCCGGGAAATGTTGACATTTCACACCGAGCGGCTTTTCCCGCAGCCTATACGCTCTAGTAACTTTCACACTGACCGCCCCAAATTGTTGGTCGGAGCGTTTGAAATGATTTGTTAGCCCTGCCCGCTCCACACAATACGCCATTCTTTTATAACTCGCTCCGTAAGTCACAAAAGTATTTCTCAACGAGCATTGCAGTGGGGGAAGTTTTAGCTGAAAATACGAGCCAAGTTTTCTCCTTTACCTTGGATGGCAAAAAATCCGTGCCTGTCCCGGCGGCCGTGCCCAGACACGATAAAATTTACATGTTTCGCTTTCAGCCTTTATTTTATTTTAAAGGGTGAAATAAGACGGCATTACGCAAAGAGAATATTCAATTAGAGACTGCTTTACGATTTATGCAATAGGAAAGCGAAGCGCCATTCGAACTTATTTTTCTGCTTTTCGGTGTTTATGTTTTTCTACATTGTATTTATGGGTCAATTTTAAAGGCGTTGACTTGTATTAGGAAATGATTCAGTCCATTACATAATGTTTGAGGGGCTCGTGGCTAAGTAATAACATCCACACGGGTCGATCGATCAGGTTAAGCTACGCTTGCCGCGTTTGGTCCGTGGATGGGTGACTATTTTTACATACCAAGACCCTTCCGTGCCTCGGAAAGCACGTTAAGCCGTTGGTTCCGGCTGTCACTCGTGTATCATTGACAGTCTTTACGGGTCGTCAGAAGCCCGAAACCACCACCACCCGAGACAACCAGTTTTACCAAGGGATATCGTAGGTATTATACCTAGTAACTGGGTTGTGGAGGTTAGATAGGCAGTCGCTCCATGTAACATACTGGTATTCAGCTTCATCCGGTTAGACTGGAAGTCGACCCCAACATAGTCGGGAAAAGGCTAGGCAGATGATGATTATATAAAGTTTTTTATTTTTTTAACTTTTGCTGGGATATGCATAAATTAAATAATTCTAGGATTCCCACTGAGAAACGTATTTCTCAGTGGGAATCTTAGAATTATTTAATTTATAGAAAGCTTGATCGGTATGATGGGAAACAAAATTTATGGTTATAAGTGGTTCATTCGTTTTTGATGTGTTTTCTGGTGTAGCTATTAAATGTTTTACCGGCAGTTAGACAACGCGGGTGGCTCGGGACGCAGTTTCATATTTTACCCACTTGTAATGATCTGGAATTGATTTCTGTCTTATTACCCTTTTATTGTTCTTAATTAAATTCTGTAATTTTCTTAAAGGCCAGCGCTGTGATTACTGCTACAAAATAAAGTAGTAAAAGACTAGGTAGCCAAATAAGTGTATATGTAGAACTCGCCATTAATGTAAACATTGAGTGCAGAATATGGATTCTGCCCAAATCCGTTCAGTGGTTTAGACCGCTGAACGGTAGAATTGGCAAAGAGATATATTGCATCTCGGGGAAGGTCATAGGCTAGTTTTTGTCTTAAAAATAATCCTACGGGGGTGTTATAGGCATGAAAGTTTGTATGGGAAACCCATAATTTCTTACGTTATGAATTATAATTTCCGACCTCCACGCGGACGAATCAGCGGGCAAAAGGTAGTATAATATACCTGCAAGAGCGCCGTGAAATCAGGTATCAGGTTGGCACTATATATCTTCTAATACAAGGAGGGTACAAAATTGATGGAAATTCAATTACCTAGCTCTGGCACTACCTTCTTAATATTCAGAAAAATGATAAGAAAACGTAATGATATCATTACGTTTTCTTATCATTCTTCTGAATATTAAGAAGGTAGTGCCAACCTACCGTGCTCATCAATCGTAAACAGAGCTAGGTAATTGAATTTCCATCAATTTTGTAGCCTCGACCTGAATATAAACTGATAGATGACGAGGAATGGTAGATATCGTTACGGCTCAAACGCGAAATGCGGCTACACCTAGTTTTAGCCGGGTACAACTAGATTTAGCCGATAGCAGTTGGCGAAAAGGTGTAGGCTAAAAGGTAGGTGAGGTTAGAACTGTGATGACACAACCCGCGAGCGTAGCGAGTGGTACCGTGGTAGCAGCCGGCGAGTGCCATGGTCCGTTAGGCACAAGGGAATGTATTGTTTTGAAAAGGTATGATGAAGGCTACACCTAGTTTTAGCTGAATGCAATCGGTTTCATCTAGTTCTAAGTTTAACAAACTGCTACCGGCCACACCTTTGTTGTAGCCGGGTAAAACTAGGTGTAGCTGCACTTCGGGTTGTAGCCTTAACACATATAGGCACTACATTTATTTCTATGGTAATGTATTTTATGAGTTCAGAAGCAGATGCGTCTCTCAGCAACTGTTCAAATAAGTGAGTTTTATTGAGATCCTTTGATGTCTTCTGAAAGCAATTTTGTCATGTTTATGATCTAAATAAAGACCCGTTTTTGTGCTTACGACAGATAAGTTGATTATGTAGCGGCGGTATTTCTGTGACATGTGTGAGCAATCAAACATACATAAAGTTTAATAGCAGAATGTTGTAATAAATCATGGACGATAACGGGCTTTATTTAAACCGACGAAGGTAAGTTGACATTATAATGATGGATATTTTGGTGGTTAAAAATCACTTAGTGAAGACTTTTCAGTGTCTAGCTCTTTATCTAAGCTCAGGGGTTACTTTATCAGATGAGCTTAAATTGAATATGAAAATTAAATGAAAATGGAATGTAATATTTAACCGACTTACCCGAGTTTACGGTGCTTTTCATCTTCAAAGTGAACATAAACACACATACCTTCATATCCGCGTCTTAAGGGACATCTATCATAATGACATCTAGACAACTACACAGCATTCATGTAAATCGTCGACTTGATCCTACAGTATAAATAATATGGAGCTCGTATAAACAAGGCGAGGAGCGTGGCGTACCGCGGCGCGCAAACAAATTACCGTCGTCATTGCTTCCCAAACTTCCAATCGTGTGTTTGTCTAAGCTCCAAGTTTGTTTTCCAATTATTGAAATTAGAATGACAGCTATGAAGGCGTCTTATCGTTCATGAATTTATAGTAGAACCAACATCTCGGTGAAGTTAAACGGATCTCGATTTAACGATTTAACTAAAACTGTCAAATTGTTCACAATTCGTCAGATCATTATAACAAAGCAATCTTCAATTCTGCAGGAGCAGTAAACTTTTTTTTTGTCAGCCTACACTGTCCCACTCCTGGACAAAAGCTTCCCTCCTCTCCTTCGACCGTTCGCGAGCCCGCATGTCCTACTTCCCGTTTTTGCAGAATCAGTCCAGTTCGTGCCGCCATCTTCTACGTGGCCTGCCGCGGCCTCGCCTCACTGTCTCAGGGCACCAGTTCTGTGCTATCTGGGCCCGCAGTTAAGCGACAGACCTTCCTGCCCAGTCCCATTCAATTGGGGCAAGTAAAGTTATCATTAAAATTTTATCTTTTCACCGCTAACAAAATGAACGAAAGAATTTATTAATTCCGACTTTTCTGACATAATTCGGTCGCTTATGGTATCCATTAAGTCATAATGAAAAATTACATTCTTCCCGCTTAATGAAATAAGCAGCCGATCGTCATTTATTAATCAAGATGGCTGGGATTTTTGTAACCTAATATCTTCTTCGTTATAATTTCATCATAGAATATTTTTATTTTGGGTCGTGCTTTGCAGCCAAACAACGGATGTGGTTAATAAATAGCTAGGCTGAAAAATAACGATAAAATTACGTCAGCTGTTCTACCACGAGTCGTTTTGATTGAATGGATGTAGTCTTGCAGTTGCTTGCTAATGTTGCACATGCACAAGTTTAAAACTCGTCTGAAAATTGAAATTTTATTTCGGGTACAACTCATAACACAATATATTCACAATATCTTGTAAATGTAATCTTTCGGTCGAAGAGCCGGTGCTTGGGGGAGGCTTATGTCCAGCAATGGACTTCTTTCGACTGAAATTAATCATCATTTCAGTCGAAAGAAGAATACACTTAACTTGAAAATTAAATCAAATGCCAGAAAAACAAACAGTGTTAGCGTTTCACTCTCATAAATGCATTATAAACGACTCTACATCTGTAATCAACCGTCTGAATTGAAACGTTAGTCAAGTAAATTGAGAACCGTTGGCCCCGAGACATGAGGTGACGTCTAGCACATGTGGTTTTAATGGGGTGCACTCTAATGCAGAGATGCTCTATTTCGCCTTTATACGACACCATTGAGCTAAGTATTATGAGAATCTCGAATGATTTTACGTCTTACCGGTAATATTAAGGAATTTCCATGGAATGGTCGTAATTTAAATTGATTTAATTACAGAATTACAGTTATTGTTTATGGTAGGCGTACCTACTTAGATATCCTTTTGCGTTATGAAGTCAAAAAATAACATAGGAAATTCTGCTCTTAAAATTCAAGAAAAATAGTTTGAGGTGATTGTAATGGTCGTGAACAGTGATTCACATTGTGTAATCAAACCACCTGACGTCTATTGTTGAAAAACGTCAACGACATCGATTAGTACACGAACGTAGCTATTAAAGTGGAAAAATAAAGATCACCCGAAACTAATCTAGTCCCACGACCTGGCAGCGTGGTGGACGCTACGTATTTTAATCAGACATTCCTAAATGGATTTTTTCATTAAGTGCCTGCTCTGGGTGGAATTGTACATACCTTTTAATTTTTTTATGGTGAACCGAGATTCATCGAAACAATTACTGTAGTACTGTACCTGTTTAAGAATGCGCGGAATGTTTTGCCTTCTGTGTGCATTACGAAACTAGCATTCAAATGGACTGAATGAAGATGCACGTGCTAAACTTATTGTTGTTTGTAATTACAAGATTGGTTTTTATTATTTACTGGAGCCATCACGTTTATAAGTATAATAATAATAGCGGCTAGGCATCTATCATGATGAGAGATTGCCAAAGATTTTTGAAGAAATTAAAATATGAAATGATCAGTAACTTTGTATAGAGAGATAACTATTTTCGAAAACCAGCTGTACATTATTATTAAATTCCAAAAAACATTATATCAACTACTTACTACAAAACTATGCTGTATATTCTATATCGAGAAGTCCCCGAATACCTACGGTATAACTAAGCAAGTCCGTCGTAACTCTTATCTGTCATCACGCTTCATTGCCTTTATTGCATCGCAACGTTAAACGTTTATAATGGGCAGGCGACGATAGCGACGATGGCCGCTCAAATACAACCCATTGTCTACAGTTACGCTGCTCTTGATAATAATTTGCTTTTCGTAATTACAGTTACATTAATTTGTACTGTAATTTTGCTAAAGGAAAACAAGAGAGGTAAAATAGGACCAGATAGATTAGTTTTCGAATTTCAGGGTTACATACTGAAATTCAGACTTGTTCGGCTAGGTTAAACACATGTTTAAAAACAAAACTGATAGCCATAGCACGTGAAAATCATCATAATACTTATACAATACATAACTTGTACTAAATTGTTTACATTGACCATACACAGAAATCATCATCTATCTATCTATACTTATACAATAGTACATTATGATATAAGTGCGGTAAGTTGAAAATTACAGCTGAGGCGATATTGCTAGCCCGAGCCGTAGGTGAGGGCTACAAGAAAGCAGAGGCTGTAATTATCAAAGCGCACGTATGTCATACGACGTTTTATAACATATTTGCGAGGAAATAAATAAAACTCGGACTTTCTTAAACGAATAAATCTTTAAAAACACACTTTCTGAAAATGAATTTGCATCTTTGCTTGTTTTCCATACGATGAAATTTTGATCCGCTTGTAAGTATCTATCGGTCGATTTTTCGGGCAAGAGGCTTAGAGTAGCCTTTTTCGCTGCCTCTGAGACTTCTGGCGGTGTCGAATGAATAAATTCATCATTACTTGACGACATTTTCAAATAAAAACAATACAGCGAAAAGGAAAAGCGCGCGGAATAATTTTTACTTGTTCACAAATTAGCTATGCGCACGCATCAGCGCTTTTTTTTAAAGGCAAAGGCACAAAAATAGCCAGTATTTTTTTGTTTTTGTTACAGATTAATGGTTGTAATTTATTGCCAAAATTAATTAAATCAAAGAATTAAATGTTTAACATTTAATTCTTTAATTTTATTTTATCCCAAAGTATTATTCATAAAATGTTGACCACTTTTCTGACATAAAAACTCTTTGCTTTGTTTTCTTTGCTTTTTTTTTCTTAAGATTTAAAAAAGTACCGTTGGTTTTAGACGGAGCATCATGATAAACCGTACGTGTTACCTTATTAGAAAGAAACTCGTGCGTTTTACTTTACAATTACGCACAAGTACGTAATGACATACATTACGATATTGAAATTGGTGAAATAATAGGCCCTTTACGAGCAAATGTGTTATAAATACTTATTATGTATGTGATTCGAAAACCAAACAAGAGGTAGTACTTTCGTAAAAGCATCGTAAATCATTTGTTAACAAATCCGAAAAATAAACCAAAATCGGAATCACAAAATAGTTCTGGGCATTTATGGGATAAAATAAAGTCGCTTTTCGTGTCTGTCTGTGTGGCCGCGCTGTTCTTCTAAACTACGCAACGGATTTTATTTAAATAATTTACTACGGAAGGTTTATATGTAAGTATACAATAATAATTAAATTATATATAATATAGAAACCTTCATGTTTTGTCAAGTCTTATAAACCGTACGAAGCAGGGTCGGATCGCTAGTCTATAAGAAAAGGCTGATTGTGCAGATGAAATAGCGTTCAACGATTGAGCCGATACCTGAATGAGATTCGCTTTTAATGAATCGGTTTTCTTTTTGCCTGGTTATGTCATGTTTACTGCGTTTTCTGTTTACGTAATTTATCTGCGGAGAGATTTACTATTAAAGTTACAGTAACAGCAGCTGTAAATTAATTTCTGATCGCTTATTCAACAGCTTAAATTGCTCCTTTGTTTGTGTTTGGAACCCTTTTGGGTTCGTTGATGAAAGTATAAAGTTCTTTAGTAAACAAAGTAAGAACATAGTATTGCCTAGTAGATTTATACCGCTCTTATTTATTCATTAATTTAGTCATTAATTTAAATTTAACATAGGAGCTTAAAACACAAACTAAACAGAACACAACTGAGACTGAGACAGAATTAGATTAGATTAGCGCAGAAGTGTAAACGGGATTTAATTTGTTGGCGCTCGCGTTAAAGGAAGTCTTTTCCTAAACAGGGTTGGTGCTGTTAACTAATTTTAATCCTGGAACGAGTCGACTAACGACCGGATATTTTTAGTCGACGCCGTTTGGACGCGTCTAAAAAAAATAAACTAAGCTCTCTGCTCTCTTCATTATTTATGAACACCCAAGTTTATCGGCCCACTAAATTATACTCGCTCTTAAATTAATTCCTATTTTTCTATTCCTGTTCCGTTCACATTTGATTTGTTCATCGTTAAAATGTTACTTATAGTGCGTTTTTCCTTATTGTTTGGAGAAGACATTTTTGTGTTCTAATTATGCTTTACTTTATTTAGGAGATTTGGTTTGGAAGCGTTTCCTGCCACTCAGTTCAATTGATGTTATAAATATTAGTTCAGTTATGTTTTTAATTTTGGCTTTACTCGTGACTGAAATAAGAATATTGAGTTATCTTCTATCAGTTGTTACTGTTTCTACTGTGACAAAAGTAATATCGTTAAACGTACCTCCCTAATCAATTGGCTGAGCGATACTGGTATTTATTCTTAGTCTATCTTTAATACAATTTGCTGTGCACTTGTGTGTTTCCATTAGCAAACGATCCGATCAAGTATTTATTCAAAGGATTAAGGTACTCTACCAGATGATGTCGACGCTGTAATTGAAAAACCACTATTTAGGATTAGGTAAACATTTTCGAAAAAAAAAAAAAGTAATCTGTTTTTAAAAAGTTCCTCGAATTTAACAAAAACGTAGTGTTTTACATTTAATTAGGATACTTTAGGTATAAATATTAATTAGTGCTACAGTCAAATGAATTACATTTAATATTACATTGTCTTCACATTTATTGATGTAATTGATGTAAGTACACACAATAGTGTAAAACAATTTTAAAAGAGTAACGGTGGAGTTTCTTGCCCATTCTTCTCCATACGAAACTACGATTTCCACCAGGAAGGGGCGACTAGAATCACTTCAATTTTTTTTTTTTTTTTTGTAAATTGTGACGTTCAAAAGTGCCTTTCATGTGCCTCTTTGAAATAAATGATTTGATTTGAATTATTTAAGGCCGATTTTTCAATCGTCAGATAACTTCTTACCTTATCTTATCAGGTCTTTTATCTTTATCCTTTTTTTTTCTTTCGTTTATATTTGACGTTTTGACAGCTTTTGTATAGAAAATAAATGTCAAACCGCCATATTTATATATAGTAAAAGTTATCTGACGATCGACAAATCGGTCCTAAGACATGTTGCGCCGACCCCAAATAAATTGGGATAAGGGCAGGAGAACGATGATGATTTTTTTGTTATTAGCTACTAACTAAAAAAAAAAAAAAACATCACGTCATCATTTATGTCTTTTCCACCTGACATTAATTATAAAGTACCTATCCTCGAGTTCATAGTTAGTACTTTTTTTTATTTATTTTATTTTATTATTAGGTAGGTACTAACTATGAAAAAAGATACCGTGGCCCTGGCATAGGCAACTGAAGGAACACGGGTGGGTTTTAGTCAGTAAAAGTCTGGCACGCCCTTCCGCTCCCACCCAGAGCGGGAGAAGTTATTTGATGATTTCCGATCCACAAAAAAAAAAAAGATACTAACTATGAACTCGAGGATAGGTACTTTATAATTAATGTCAGGTGAAAAAGACATAAATGATGACGTTTACATATAAAGAGAGAGATAGGAGAAATTAATATCTACCAATTGACCCAACGGTATCGAGCAGGTACCGGGCCCGAAGTACCGAACATTAATAATTTAAACTAATCATTGATGCTTATGGCGATGGGACAGTATCGCGTTATTATTAATTCAGTAGGTGATGCTTAGGGACAGGGCTCCAAGTTGGAGTTACGAATTATATTGGGGACATGTTGTTTATAGTTTTGTTTAGGTAAGGCTGGCCTAATAATGGTGTCCCTAATCCCTAATTCTTCTTATCGTAATGTTGACCTAGGTAGTAATATTTAGTTATATCAATATGGTATGTTTCATAATCTGCTGCAGGCAACGTCTTTTGTTTCTAGGTAACATTAATTTACAATTAATAATTAAACCATATTATCAAGCCGCTTTGTGGATAAACAAAAGGATTTTTCTCTGTTATATAAGTTAGTAGTTAATGGTTCTAAACTTGGGTGCTAAGGTAGACAATGAAATATATGTGTATCGATTATGGACACTTTAATATTTATAGAAAATCCAAGTGGTTTTGTTGGACGTTCATGAAGTTCTCATATCAAATTACAAACAAAACTCAAATGCAAACCAAACAAATATAAAAGAGGAAGTAGGTAAGTAGGTACTCCCCGTATTCCCAACTCGCTGCGTGTAAACCGTCACTTGATTTTTCAATTAATAGCATTAATTAATTTATATTAATAATTATTTTTATTAATATTTATTTCAATTAATTACTTACTTCAAGACCAGTTGAAAACGATCCTATTTGTTGGAAGCGTAAGTACCTACTGCCATTTATCACGTAGTGTATAGTCAGCTGGTTGTTTGTGTATAATCTAGTACTGGGAATGAAGTGTTTTTATGACAGTTTATAAACTGTTCTTGACTTTGATTATGTACCTACAGATGTGTTTACGCTTTTGTTTTGTGCTTAAATTGTTTTGATTTAATATAAAATGAATCTTTTACCTAGTATTATGATTATTTCATGACGACGCGCGGTGTGGCTATTATTACATTTACCTAAGATTCAAATTGGTTCGATACAACTACTTTGCTAGGTTTTTAAATTGTCAGTAACATACTTTGACTTCAGATAACCATTTATTCTTAAGTAACTGCACTCTTACACACAATAAATGGATAGACACAATATTAATACTGTTTCTCATAGCCAACCATATACCTACTGCAAATTTTGGAATTAGTCCCAACAAGCTAAGATAAGTAGTTTTAAAATGGCAGGCCCTTAAAGTAGACAAGTCGTTTTTTTGCTCTCCTGTAAAATTTGCCTTGAGCCACTTGCTAGGTTTTGATTTTTGACAGCCGTACTGAGGATTGGTCAGGTTATTTTATCAACTAAAGAAATCTGTACAATTCTTTAGTTGATAAATTAGTAACTAACTTAAAGATATCGAATTGATTTGTTTTGCATTTTTATAAAAAGTCAGGCTAGGTTTTTGTACGTGACAAATTCCGGCTCTGATAAAGTTGTTTTTGAATTTGTAACTTATTTAGGTATGCAAAACACGTCATAATACAGTTTTTGTAGCAAGTTATGTATTGAAAGGAAGTGAAGTTATAACAAATTGTCTGATATCTGTATCAGAGTAGTTGAGCCAAGTGAAGCATGAAGCAACTTTTCATTCTGTTAAATTGCTTTCGCAGCGGTTGTAACTAAACTATTAAGTTATTAGGAAAGCCGATATATAAACCGCGGTGAGTCTACCAAAGTACTTACCAACTAGTTATCTGAAAGCTAATATACGATAGGCATTTATCAGCCGTGTAAACTGGTGTAATATTTACGATACAACGTAATTAATAGATAGTATAAACAACGATGACAGAATTATTTATACATTTAAAATTATTAATATTGGGTCGTACAGCGTTTGGTCTTTGCTATAAATATCTACCGGATAATTTTCAGTTGATGTTGCAATATTCCGTTCATGAAAATATAGGCAAAATCCTTTCCCTTCAGCATTTAGTGATGTGTAGATAATATTTTTTAAATGGGTTGTTGATTTTCACCGCGTGACGCGCGACAAGCTGTGCCTTTGTGTCGCGTGCAATTCACGTCGCGTGTCGCGCCTGTTTGCAGGAGCCTTAAATTCATACTAAAGCCGTAAAGAAGTAACCATGATAAAATCCGTCCTACGGTAAACCCACGGTTGAATGAGCATGCATAATAACACAAGCTTGGCTCTCAGATTGTGATCGTAGAATGTTGCTGGTATGTGCACTCAAGGATGCTACTGCATAGGTATTTCCTTAAGTCATACTGAAATCCTTATCCTTAAGTTCTCCAGGATCAGTTATACGACACCGACATAAACCAAAACTACACCCTTATTGCGTAACACACTTTCAATCACAATCCGAGGGCTTTGAAGGGAATACAAATAACTAATCAATTGCGTCATAAAGTAATTCGTCTGCTCAACAACGTAAATGAAAACAATTCAGCCATGAACTGTCAAAATTAAAGGCATTGCGATCAATTACCAATTAAGGCGAATAGTGCTGTTTTTGTCGTTAACTGCTAAGGCTTCGAACCTAGAAGGTTTAGTGTTGATTTTTTTGAGTTTCCTGACATAGGTAGGTACTTCATCTGAATAAAAATGTGCAGAGCGTATATAGGAAACAAAATGTTCCATATTTCCAGGCTTATGATTTTTGTCTGAATGGTGGCGCTAGTTGGCATTACTACTCGCCTTAAAGGCACCTACAAACAGGCGCGACACGCGATATAATAACACGCGACACAAAGGCGACGACTTGTCACGCGATGAGCTTTGTGTCGCGCGATTATATTGCGTCTATGTTAGAAGATGGTAATAGTACGAAGTTCTACAGTAAATTACCTAGGTACTTACTTTTACGCTGAATATTCAGTTTATTTAATTAAGTTA
The DNA here is from genome assembly GCA_905163495.3 of Cosmia trapezina. Classification (NCBI taxonomy): domain Eukaryota; kingdom Metazoa; phylum Arthropoda; class Insecta; order Lepidoptera; family Noctuidae; genus Cosmia; species Cosmia trapezina. Next base: position 14,424,026 of record LR991030.1, read on the forward strand.
GTTTTCTAAGCAACGTCAGTTTAAAAAAGTATGCCGTAAAATCCACAAGTCACAATATGAAAAATTTCCCCTGACATCTGTTGCTCCATTGAGCATTTGAGTACCAAACAGTCGTCGGGTAACAAAAGTGGAGTTTTTCATTTACATACAAGTTAGGGCATGAATAGAGGCTGTTGTGAAGGCTTTTTATGGACTCGGTACGTAATGTAGTTTACTATTTACTTCGGATTACAATACAACTGCGTGGAATGGATCGCCGTGATTTTAATAACTATAGTAAATCAGTGTGTTTGATATTTACATTATTTTTTCTAACGGGTCCCTGAAACGATCAATATTGCAATTGATTAAATTGCCATCAATTTCAATTGTAGTACTATTGCCAATCGCTAAATTGCATTTGGTAGACGATCAATTTGCGCATTAATGTGTATCAATCACGTAAAAATTGACAATTGCAATTGCTCGTTTCGGGACACCTCTGTCTTTTTCAATATTATCTGTAATACTGTAATCAAAATAATTTTAATTCTAGAACAGGTAAATTTTCGCAAAGTAGACCCAGCAGAAACCACTGCAGGTCATATGATCGAAAAACAATGTAGGTACCTTCAATACATAATTACAGAAAAAAGTCTAAATAGTTAGATGACGGATCAATCGTGCATAAAACTATCCTTGAATTAGAGTCAACAAGCGCATCTTAGTAAATAACACTGGAGGTCTTATTCCTATTGTACGCAGTTCTTACTGGTCCGAAAAAATATATTTGCTCAAGGTGACCGGAAGTATTTAATTAAATGAAAAATGAAGGCTTTGTCATTGCTGTAAAACATTAAAGCTAAACATGACCATTGCCGTCTCCACGATTATATAGAATTTGATAAATTTCTATTTGTGTAGCGAATCTGCGGAAAAAATAAAAATACGTACGAGTATGTACCATCAAGTAATACCGAATACAAAGAGCCTTACTCTGATGACGAAACTACTTTACTTTAACGTTCCTTGAACTAAGTTCTGGCATGAATTTCAACGTGGCTTATCCAGTTAGAGATCATAAGCATGCACGTAAAGTACGCGGGGTTTCCTGAATAGAATCTGGCTTCAACAGCTGACTTTATCGCAAAGAAAATAGCTATCCATATTTTGCATAGGCAGAGAGCCAAGTAGCCAACACTCTCTCTTTACACCTGCTTTGTACTTGACTCGAAATTTTGCTTAGCAAATTCTATATAGGACGTAGTTTCTAATACATTTAACACTATATTTGTATAGTTATGTCTTATTTCTTAGGAGATGATGTGATCTCAAACTTTAATTTAATACAGTTTCTAAAACACTTCAGGCATTGAGCTTAGCTGTAGTGCTGGCCAAAATGCTAATTAGTAGATTATGTCGCATCTCATAACGTCTAAGTATCTGTGCAGAATAGCCAACATTGGCCCAACTTAAAAGCACAACCAGCCAGTTTTTCAGAGGACCAGCTTTTCCTCCAACAAAAAACTAATTAAGTTATGAACATTTTCACGCCTCCTTAACAGCCCAATCGTCTTAAAAAGTGGCGAACAGGCGCGAATTGTAAGTCAATTTATTAAACGACCAGTGAGACCTGCATACATATTGCGAGTTAGCACTTTACAGTTAACAGGATACAAAGTAATTAACTGTGAAGTCGTGTTCCTTACATAAGTCCCGGGAAACTCCGGGAAATTCCGGAATATTTATTACTCTTATTCTTTTACGAGCAAAGTAAAAAAATCTATTTAATTATGGAGAAACGATTTTCTCAGCGGGTTAACGCTGTAGTGTTAAAGTATCGCAGGTTATTAAGGGCGACGAAGTCTTTTAATGTTAGTTAAAAATATCTTTATTAGATTTTATGATAAGAGTTTGGTAAATAAAGTTATAATAAAATTAATCTTGAAAAGTGCTTTCATTTCTGTAAACTTTGGCCTCGAATGGAATAAGTTGAGTAATACTGGCACGTTTAGGTAAATTACTTTAATGCTAAAAAGCACTTGTGAATGGTTAATCTATGCAGTCAGAGAATCTATGAATTTATTATCGCTCTCAAAAGAGGTCATTACCAAATTTTAAATATTAGAAAACTTCAAGCATTCTGTGGGTTTAACAAACGTCATTAAGTAATTCAATTTGCATTGATTCAAGCCAAGTTTGAATCACTTTCACTTATCATTTATTTTCCAAATTCGAAATCTATAGACCATGAACAAACTGAAGGGACATAACCATAGAGGTTGAGCGTTTGTCTTTTTATGGTAACAGTAATGAGCGCTCAAGATTCGTGATCGCGAGCTGCCCGTACTCGGTATATGTGTCAGGGCGATGATGTGGAGGCTATCTACTGTCCAAGTACTCTATGTATTTATTTAAATAAAATTATGCTTGACTAGGCAAGACTACTTGGGAGTATTTGTCTATACTAATATTATAAAGAGGTAAAATTTGTTTGTAAGTTTGTAAGTTTGTAAGTTTGTATGTTTGTAAGTTTGTATGTAGGGGTAATCTCCGAAACTAATGATCCAATTCTAAAAATTTTTTCACTGGTAGAAAGCTACATTATTCCTGAGTGCTATAGGCTATAAATTATATTTATATCATGCATATTAGCCGAGCTATCACAATTTTTGTCTAACAAGTCGGAAAGAAATACGTCTTTAAACAGACTTTTTTGCATGCGCTGCATAAACGGTTGTTTAAAACTGAAAATAATGTATGGCAGTCTGGTCCGTCTTAAATAATTCTACAAAAAAGTCCGCGACACCATATTTCTATCTTTTATATTTTACCTTTTATACATCTTTTATTGTTTTAAAAAAGTATTTTTTAGACATACTTACTTTTGGATGATTATTTAAACAACAACACATTAATCCTTATCAAAATAAGTTATTTTATGATCACAAGGACATCATGGAGATAAGATTTGGCCTTTACAGTATGGCAATTGGTCGTACAGTTTCAGAAATAATATAAAATTACTAAAACGCTAAATAACTTTAATTCAACCGCGTGCTCTTGAGCAAACATGTTTAGTGCGGACGTTTTATCAATTTTAACTATAGATGGCGTTGTGCAAATAAGTAATTTTTTCTGAATTGCGAGATTTATTATTTCAATAATGTCGGTGGAATACAACGGAAGAGTTTGTTTTTTGTTAGTTTGTTTGAACGCGATATCTCTGGAACTACCCCAGTCGGATTTGAAAAAAATCTTTTTGCATTTTCTAACCAAGTTCTTGAGGAGGGCTATAGGCTATTTAACATCACGCTAGGGCCCTTAGGAGCCGAGCGCGAAGTAATAGCGCGGGCAGGCGATGCAGAAGGATATAGGCTATTGTACAAATGATTCTAGGAAGCTGGGAGTGTACCTAGCAATAGTAGCAATGTATGCGTGTATCAACCTAGCTATAGCTAACTACATATTTATAGAGTCCACACATTCGTAGGTAGGAGTTGATTTTTTAGTGTCAATATACAGAGCATAAGAAAAAGACGTTGTTTCTGTTAATTACCAATCCTTCAAACGAAAAACAACCTAAACGGCCTGAACATTTGGTCCTTCGAGCCGGATTGTGTCACCTATGATCGAGCTTCGCCGTGCGCCGCGAGAACAATAGACCGCATTCCTTAGATAAGGATTCGCCCGGTGATCGGCAACTTACATAATTATTATATTGAGACAGTTTATAACTAGCTATCGAGTTGTAAATTATTACGTTATGGTGACCGAGTGAGTGAATAAGTGAGGACTATTCAGTTATTTACGAGTGTTGCTTTTACGAGCTATCTATAGACTTGAACAATTAGTGTTATCCGAGACTAAATAACTATAATAGTGAGTGTGTTGGATTGAATCAGTTACGCGTCTTATTATACGAATACAATGGAGAAGTTAGTTACATTACAAGAAGAGTTGATGAACGATTTGAAGACAGCCGAACGAAATTATAAGAAAACGCCTAAAGAAAGAATAAAACGACCTTATTTAGAAACAAGATTGGAAGTACTGGAGCTACAATATAGAGAATTCAAAGAGGGACATAAGGTTATAATTTCTGCAGCTTCGAAAGAGAAAAGAGAAGCATATTTCACCGAGGGATATTACGAACAGTTTGAGGAACTGTACGTGCAATATAAAACTAGTATACGTGAAGCGTTGGAGCCATTTTTGACACCGCCATTTTCTCAATCGCCAATTGTTTCAGCCGCTAATAATAATGAGAACAGCTACAGTGATGTTAAGAGTAATCTGATTAGCATGCATGTACATTTAGAAGAGACTGATTTACTCAAACAATTTTGGCAAATGGAGGATGAACCTAACATAATACAAAAGCAGATGACTATAAAAGAGAAGGTATGTGAAAACTTATTTGATTTAACCACAGTTAGAGATAATAGTGGAAGATTTATAGTAAGGTTACCCTTTGCAACTAATGATCCAAAGTGTCAGTACGGTCAGTCAAAACACAAAGCTATCAAAATGTTAGAGAGTTTAGAGAGGAGGTTATCACGTGATCCCCAATTGAGTATAGAGTATAATAAAGTATTTGAGGAATATTTAAGTTTAAACCATATGACGGAAGTAAATGAGAAAGAGATAGAGAATCCGCGGGCAGTTTATCTTCCTCATCATGCAGTGGTGAGAGAAGATAAAGATACTACAAAGGTGAGAGTTGTTTTCAACGCGTCAAGCAAGGGAAACAATAACGTATCATTAAATGATGATCTTCTAGTAGGACCTAAGTTACAACAAGATCTTAGGCATATCTTAATGAGATGGAGAAATCACAAAATAGGTCTAGTAGCAGATATTACAAAATTTTATAGAATGGTCCGAGTAGCTGAGGAAGATACTGATTTTCAGAGGATTGTATGGAGATTTAACCCGTCTGAAGCGATACGACATTTTAAGCTTTTGAGGCTAACGTTTGGTACGGCATGCGCGCCATACTTAGCAGTTAAGTGTTTACAAAGACTAGCAGAGTTGGAGAAACATAAATACCCGTTAGCAGCAAAAATAACTAAACTAGATTATTATATGGATGATTTGATGTCTGGCGCTGAAACAATAACTGAAGCATTACAAATACATCATGAAATGAACGAGCTCATGAAATTAGGTGGATTTGAACTCCAAAAATGGAACAGTAACAATGAAACCTTTCTAAAACACATAGGCAAGAGTGGAGAACAATGTAGTGACCAAAATACACCAATAAAGGTAAACAATTTAATTAAGGTACTCGGAGTAAGTTGGTGTCGTAAATCTGACCATTTTGAATATGTGCTCAACTTACCTGACGCCAAAGAGGAGCGGGTCACTAAACGACAAATACTGTCTGTTATCGCCCGATTATATGATCCGTTAGGCTGGATTGCGCCCGTTGTAGTTGTTGCCAAAATCTTTATACAAAAACTTTGGAAATCAGACCTTGATTGGGATGAATGCTTAACGGAGGATCTGCTAAAGCAGTGGTTAACATATAAAAATCATTTAATTTATTTGAAGGAGCTTACACTACCAAGATGGTTTAACGTAACGCGAGCCTCGAAAAGGGAATTACATGTGTTTTCAGATGCATCACAAGCAGCCTACGCAGCGGCAGTTTACTTACGAGTTACTGACGAGTCAAATAATGTTCATATTCATTTAGTCACTGCAAAAACCAAAGTTGCTCCAATTGATAAGGAAGTTTCGATTCCACGATTAGAGTTGTGTGGGTCAACTTTGGCTGCTAAACTGATTTTTGAAGTGTCACAGGTCATGGAGATACCTAAGAAGGATTTATACGGATGGACAGACTCCACTATTGTCCTAGCTTGGCTCAAAGCAGGTTCAAGTAGATGGGTGACCTTTGTTGGTAATAGGGTGTCTACGATTTTAAATATTTTAGATTATGAACAGTGGGGACATGTCTCCACAGGTGAGAACCCCGCCGATTGTGCGTCAAGAGGCTTACAACCACGAGAAATAAAAAACCATCCATTGTGGTGGAAAGGACCTCAATGGCTGGCAGAGAAAAATATACATAAGTTCAACACAGATGTCATAGATACACATGAAGAGGAGAAAATCAAGTCTTTAATTGTTTCATCTAACATTAACGAGTTATGTGTTTGGTTGAGATTTTCTTCATTATCGAGATTATTGAGAGTAATATCATACTGTAGGAGAATATTGACTTTAAAGTTACCTAAAATTGAACGACCGAATTTACCTATATTTATTACCACAAACGAATTAAATGATACTTTAATGGCATTGATTAAACTAATTCAAGAACGCGAATTTTTGGTTGAAATCAAACATTTAAAGACTCGAGGATGTGTATCTAAAAAGAGCTCTTTACGAACTCTTTGTCCGTTTTTAGATCAAAAAGGGATTATAAGAGTAAGTGGCCGCATAACACATGCAGATGTGTGCTTTGATACGAGACATCCGATAGTTTTGCCTGCTAAACATCATTTTACCATGCTCATAATTGTCGATGCTCATCTCAAGACATTACACGGAGGTCCACAGGTTATGTTAAATCTCTTGAGAACCAAATATTGGATTCTACGAGCAAAGGAACGAGTCAAGAAGTGTTTTAGGGAATGCGTCGTTTGTTTAAGGTACTCCACGAAGAAGTCAGTACCATTAATGGGTTCGCTTCCAGAGGCAAGAGTACGACCCAGTAAACCATTTAAGTCTACTGGCGTAGATTATTGTGGTCCGGTGAGTATTCGATTCTCACCAGGTAGAGGATCTAAGTCATACAAGGGCTATATATGCCTTTTTGTCTGTATGGTAACACGAGCTGTACACTTAGAAGCTGTTACTGACTTAACTGCTAAGGGTTTTATTGCGGCATTCAAGCGTTTTACTGCGAGAAGAGGACACTGTCAAGACTTGTATAGCGATAACGGCACCAATTTTGTTGGTGCTGACAAACAACTGAGAGAAATGTTCAACAGTGCCAAATCGGCCCTTCCAAAAGAAATAGCAGAGTTACTTACGTCAGAGCGAACAACGTGGCACTTTATACCACCACACGCCCCAAATTTTGGTGGGTTGTGGGAAGCTGGCGTTCGTAGTACCAAGACACATCTACGTCAGGTAATCAGTAATGTTACACTTACCTATGAGGAAATGGCGACAGTTCTAGCACAAGTAGAAGCGTGTTTAAATTCACGGCCTTTAACTTTACTCAGTGACAATCTCAATGACCCACTGCCCTTGACGCCAGGTCATTTTTTGGTAGGTGAGCCGTTAATTAATATAGCTGATGATGATTATTCTAAATCCAATGTGGTAGGTTTAGACAGATGGAGACTTACTCAAAAAATTGTAAACGACTTTTGGTGTAAATGGTCTAAAGAATATCTAGTAAGTCTTAGCCAAAGGTATAAGTGGAATTCAAAAGGTACTGAACCAGAAATTGGTGATATTGTGATCTTAAAAGAGGATAACGTTCCTCCAGCTAAGTGGATTCTTGGCAAAATTATACAAAAACATACGGGTCATGACAACATAACCCGTGTCGTAACAGTTAAATGTAAGACAGGAGAATACAAGCGTCCACTTAGTAAGATTTGCGTTATAACTAAATAAAGTATTTATTTGTTTTATTTTAAGTAATTTTACACTTTTCTTTATTTTTACATTTTTAGTTGTGTTATTGTTATACAAACTGTATCATAATTATGTTTCATGCCTTTACAGGCCTTTACCTACTAGCGATTTTGTTTCATTCTGTGAAATTCTTGTGATCAAGTCAAGGTGGGAGGGTCAAACATATTATGTAGGTACCTACCTATACTATTAATTATTCAGTATGTTGATAGGTATTTACTTATTTTTCAAAATTTTATATAATCAGATCTAATGATTATGTTTTTCTGGCTATCGTGTATTAAGTATTATTACTTACCTTTACTTTGATACCATAAGTGCTTGTATGTTATATTGTGCTTGCAGCTTAATTATAATGTTTTGAGTCAGGTAAATGCACCTGCTACTTTATTGTTTCTAGTTTTTATTTTGTATACTGAACTCGCATTTTTTTTCACTCTTATTTAGACGTTGTTTTGTGTAGATTATGTAACCGTGAGCTCTAAGTTTGTGTTATATATTAACCTAGATTATGAGTATAAGTAATAGCTATTAAAGAACAATGTTCTTTGGTGGGAGGAATGTACAAATGATTCTAGGAAGCTGGGAGTGTACCTAGCAATAGTAGCAATGTATGCGTGTATCAACCTAGCTATAGCTAACTACATATTTATACAGTCCACACATTCGTAGGTAGGAGTTGATTTTTTAGTGTCAATATACAGAGCATAAGAAAAAGACGTTGTTTCTGTTAATTACCAATCCTTCAAACGAAAAACAACCTAAACGGCCTGAACAGCTATTTAACATCACGCTAGGGCCGCTAGCAGCCGAGCGCGAAGTAATAGCGCGGGCAGGCAATGCGGAAGGATACAGGCTATTTAACATCACGCTAGGGCCCCTAGAAGCCGAGCGCGGAGTAATAGCGCGGGCAGGCGATGCGGAAGGATATAGGCAATTTAACATCACGCTAGGGCCCTTAGGAGTCGAGCAAAAATGCGATGCGTGGGAACCCCCACGTCGGGGGGGGACAAGAAATTTTACGCGGACGAAGTCGCGGGCAGAAGCTAGTATTTGATAAATGTTTGGTAGACGAACAGAAAAATATGTATTTGTTTGTTTGCTGTTATATTCACAGTACCTATTGGACGTATCCAAAACGAATAAACCGAAGAATCTGATTGAAATGTTAAGCACCTCAAGGTTAATTTTTGCTTGCGCTTTATTATTTTTCCGACTTCGTATTTCCAACATTTTGAATGTAAATGACAGTTCGAAAAGGTGTCATGCACTCATTATGGGGGAAAGGAATTTGTTTGAAACTTTCTTAACATTTTCGCTTCTTGACCATACGTTATGAAATTAGCATTCTCAATTTATTTTCCATTCCCACCTATTTCATCTCATCCATTCACCCATCTCTCCACAATTCCATTGCTTACTATAGGGTCATGATCACTCCCCACAGTGGAACGAGTGTATGGGAGAGGTTGGACTGTTGGCATTTCCGAGAAAAAAGGTCTAATTTTGAAAAACGAATAATGCCATCGTATTTAGCTATTGAATGCCTTTAAAACTTGTGCTGACAAATTTATTTCTATCTCTCGTATTTCAGGAGTTAATTGAGAAAAATGAGAAATTTTACTATGAAAATGACTGTATTGAGCGCTCTGCCGCCTGATTCGGGCCTCGTTTCAAGTTGTGGGCTTTTCTATCGTAGCATAAGGTACATTTAATGCTAAGACACATGGTACGCCAAACGTGCACCTTCTGATATACCTAATGAAAAATAAAAATCTTTAATTTTCGTTTTGTTTTGTTGGAAATTCTGGCCACTGAATTGCATCTTGCAGCCACTCTTCATATTTATTACGGAACTTATCCGTGCTTCTTCTAGATTGTGTCCATTTTGCAAAAATGCGGTAGCAAAATCGACGACACCAGGCTTTTAAACCTGATTCGGAACTATTATGAGTACATATTGTACACAGGGCTACACATCAAGCTATACATTTCCAGTTTACACTAACCTCTCATTGTAAGGAAATCCTATACAACGCGAGATCAGCTTATACTGGAAATGTATAGCTTGATCTGTAGCCGTGCGTACAGAACTATTCTCTTTTAAAACACTGAACAAGTAGTTATAGTCGTGTAAATCTTTATGTGGGCATGGACATAAAGAAACGTAAAGACGTAGTGGAAAATTCATTTCGAGATTAGCGTGACTATACGAGGTGTAAATGAATACTGATTTTAAAGCTACTTATGGTGACTTATTTATAGTATACCCCGGTATCCTCATTGATTGATTAATATTACACGGTCCTATTCGCTGATGAGGCATGGTCAATTAGTTTATTACAAGCAGTTCGTTAGTGCTCATTACTGCATTAGTTATTCTGTGTAAACCATTAAGTAGTCATTTCCCTAATCACTTTTCTTAATAACCTACATACGAGTATATCATATCTAATTGGGTTCTCAGAAAAGTTATATTTTGTATCCATTCTCCTCTAATCACTTTTCTTCATAACCAACATACGAGTATATCACTTCTAATTGGGTTCTCAGAAAAGTGATTTTTGTATCGATACTCCTAATAGCTATTCCACAATGCAGTCCATGTGTGAATCATATTACTATAATAATTATGCCTAACGAAACCAGTATTCTATAAGGACAAAATATGTGTTTTGTTAAAAATATATAAATCAACCTGTATGTCAGAAGGTGCACGTTTGACGCACCATGTATCTAAGCACTAAATGCAGCTCATTGTATGTGTATTATGATAGTAAAGAACACAACTTGAAACAGGATCAGATTCAGGAGGCAGAGAGTTGGATTCACTTATTTTCAGAGTAAAATTTCACATTTTCTCAATTAACTCCCGAAACACGAGAGATATTGAGTTATGGAGCTCCTTAAATCCTGAGTTGAGCTACAATTGTTGACAAATGCTTGCTCTGACTGGACAGGTCCACTCATGGTTTCTTTCCTAACACCATTTCAGACATCTACATGGCCCTCACATGATCTGACCAAGATTATGTCTGGACTTTAAATTAAAAGAGACTTTAACCCCTGAGTTTGTTTCGCCTCAGGGTAGTCAGATTTTTTTTTTTTTTTTTTAATGTGATTCCGATATCCCGTTTACAGAATAAACATCATCTAGCTTATTTTTTATTTTATTGATATGACGTTTTTTTTTTTTAAAGTGAAACCGATATCCTATTTACAGAATAAACAATTTCATTTCATTCAAAATTCATTATTTCATTCAATCATCGATTACTTAAGTAGTTTCATTTCGAGCAGTATTTGCTTCAAAGATATCAATCAATCTGCCTAGCCTTTTCCCAACTATGTTGGGGTCGGCTTCCAGTCTAACCGGATGCAGCTGAATACCAGTATTTTACATGGAGCGACTGCCTATCTGACCTCCACAACCCAGTAACTGGGTAATACGATACCTCTTGGTAAGACTGGTTGTCAGACTTTCGGGCTTCTAACGACCCGTAACGACTGTCAAAGATCCACGAATGACAGCCGGGACCAACGGCTTAACGTGCTTTCCGAGGCACGGAGGAGTCTCGGTATGTAAAGATGGTCACCCATCCACTGACCAACCCCGGAAAGCGTAGCTTAACCTGATGGATCAACCCGTGCGGCTGTTATTACTTAGCCACGAGCTTCAAAGATATCAATTGATGCATATAATATACCTAATCCATTAACGATATTGTGTTAATTCCGCGGGCCCACTTTGATTGCCCATAAATATGACACATTAAAAGAAACACCCTGTTGTTTCTTTTAATGTGTCAAGCCATCAGTGCCAGCTGATAGCAGAGTACCATACCTATCGATTTAACCCCCATGTTCTACGATTTTTTGTAGTTTTCGAGTTATTTTGGATCCCTCATTTCATATCATTAGTAGTGGTTAAGGAGACTAATGAGTATAAAATTTATGTTTTTATTATCAACTGAGCTTTGCTTAAACGTAGAGGAATAGTAAATATCATGATCATGATTGATAAAAATATGCAAAGATAATAATAAATTATAAAATATGCAAATCACAAGATTTCATATAAGTACACACACAGTAGAGCACTTTCAACGACCGATTTCAGCAAATAATACCCTATTTAGTACATGCTTGTTCAACGTTGACCCAAAAAAAAGATATAATTTTTTAAAGTCATCATCATCTCGTTGAATCAGGAAAAATATCGAAAAAAAAAATATAACTCTAAAACTACAAAAAATCGTAGAACATACATTGGGGTTTAAATCGATAGGTATGGTACTCTGCTATCAGCTCGCACTGGTTTGACACCTTAAAAGAAACACCCTGTATACCTATAAGTACGTATAAAGAATTAAGTGCAACACACAGTACCTACACTCAGTACAGCGGTACAGTGATTCATCTCCAACACCTAGTTTCCCACGCGCGGTGCACCGAGCAAAACCGTGTTCAGAACTAGTTTACAGTGTAATTGCGTTGACGGGTATCATACTTTACTGCGTCCCTTTTACCCAACTGAGTGCGAAAAGGAGGGTAATGTTTTTGTAAATCGTGTGTTTGTAATGTATCTGCGAAGATATAATTTTACGCATGTCTTTTACCTGTGTTTAACGTTTTTACGTTACATGATGCGCTCTATGGATTTTGTGATCGTATGTTGAAAATTAATGGTAGGTACTCCTACCTAAAGAAGACATTATTATTTTCATCATCATCATTCATTATTTATTTTTTTCATCATCATTTTTATTATGTAGGTACTAGCTGACCCGACAGACATTGTCCTGTCCCAATTTCAATAATTCAAAATTCCCATAATAAATCCACTTTCAGTTCTGAATTTTCGAATTTTCCCGGCAACTTTTCCAATTTTTTTCTATGTAAGAACCTTCGCCTGACAATAATAAACACAACAAAAAAATAATTAGCGAAATTGTTCCATCCGTTCACGCATGATGCGATGACCAAGGGAAATTGAGATTCATTTTTATACAACGTCTAACGTTAAATGCGCAAAACCTCTTAAGGGGTCATTGTACTCATCATTATGAACAACTTTTACTATGAGAACAAACCTGAAATCGCGAAAAAAAATCAGCTGTTCAGTACATTTTGACTAATTATGCGAACATAAATGTACTGAACAGCTGATTTTTTTTCGCGATTTCGCGGTTTGTTTCCATAGTAAAAGTTGTTCATAATGATGAGTACAATGACCCCTTAAGAGGTTTTGCGCATTTAACGTTACACGTTGTATATTATCTTATGAGATGGTCTGCTCATTTTACCATGTCAAAATGTCATGTAAATTAAGAAAATGCACGCCTATCTTTACCTACTACCCTTAAGAGCGTTAACGCCGACCGGCATTTCATACAAACTTTGAAGTCCTTGTTTTTCAAAATGAATGAACCGATTTTAATGAAACTTCATACGTATAAGCAGGATACATAGGTCTAAAAAGTTAGTTAAGAACATTTTTGAAAAATAGTGTTACAGCTAAATGCATCCGATTTTAAATATTCCATAGAAACAGAGATTTCCAATTATCTTCTTTTAAATTAGACATTTTGAAAATGTTCTTAACTAACTTTTGAGACCTATGTATCTTGCTTATACGTATGAAGTTTCATTAAACTCGGTTCATTAATTTGGAAAAAAAATGACTTGAAAATTTGTATGAAATGCCGGTCGGCGTTAACGCTCTTAAGCCCGTTTTCACTGATACTATGCGACACCTAAATGAATGCTTAAATAAAACCGCGTTGTTAGATTTTCCACACTCTGCTCAGCGCCGAAAGTTGAAAATCCAACGCTTTTATTTCGGCATTAATTAAGTTATCGCTTATGGTTAGTGAAAACGGGCATTAATTATCTACCTAATAATGTAAGCTTGATAGGTTGTTCGGCAAATTAGTTTAAGTCGAAAAATAAGTTTGTTAATATAGAGGCTATCCTACAAATTCTACCAATAAACTTCGCTCAGTATTGACTATCACAAACTACGAATCCTACCGAGAAAGCCGATAGTATTCTGCTTTCAAACGTCCTTGTGCAAGATGTAGATAGCAAGATGTAACATTAAGGCTACCGCAGACAGACGCGACGCGACTGTGTTGGAACAATTTCTATGAAAACTTCATGGAAATTGTTCTATCGGAGTTGCATGGCGCCTGTCTGCGGTAGTCTTTACGCGCAGCAGCGGTAACAAAGTCAAGGCAAAATACGATAGCTTGAACTCAAGGAAGAAACTTATTCCTCATGCAACGACCGGTCGAACGGGTCTTCAGAACTCTTCATTGTTTCCAATAATTGTTCGCTCTCACACGACCATCAAGACGTACATCTAAATTATACGATAAAATGCACACATTAAATTCTATTTTATTATTCATTAAACATACCAACGTTTTGTAATAATTATACTGTTCATAATGATTACCTACTTCATTTCGAAAGCCGAAAGCCGAAAATCAATTACTTTCAATTACGTCATTGTTCTCTAGAATCTAACAAAAATTGTTCGGTGTTTAATATTTCAACAGGTGGCGTTTAGCGTAACATTTCAAATACGGTGTTGTTTTGAAAGTAATTTTTGCTGAAAAGTATTGGAAAATGCGAAGATGATGTAATGCGATGCAATATCATGCAATACAATGTCATGCTATACAATGGACTGCGATACGATACAGACCAGCACCCTTATTGCATTACACACTTACGATCACAATCCGAGGGTTACGATGAAGGGAATTTTTTATCTAGTTATTGCTTCATACGTTTGAAAAATTCGTCGGCTCAGAAACGTAAATAAAGCTTTCAAAAGGAAAGCCATTGTGATCGATTGCCATTGTAAGTACGTTACGCAATAGGCTAGTTGACAGTTTTTAGGGAATATTTAAAAATGTTCCTTGTGGTCAGTTTCCTTAAAACATGAATATTTCATCAAAATAGTTTTTCATTTATAAAACTCAACATATTTTTAACACGCACCTGTATGTATGTTTGTATGTCTGAATGTAACGGAATGTTTGAACTCGATTTTACCCACTTTAAATGATCAGATTAATTCGAAATTTTATCCATTAATTCCTGGATTGTCCATTATTTACGCCACAACCTGTATATGCTCTGCCTCCCTGATCAGAAATTTAAAAGTAATATTTATTTATAAAATCTAGAATGCTCTAGAATGTAAAACACAAACTTTTGCATTGCTAATGCGTTGACAACGTCAATAAAAACATATTTAAATCCCATTATTCAGGCCGAGATCATAGAATAAACATTCATCATCCATTTTGTAAGATTAAAATAGGTACTAAAGACATTTTATTTGTTTGTTCAGGCTATTGTCCAAAACTTTCCTTTCCGGCGAGAAGTCTAAATACACAAGTTTTGAATAAGAATGATTAAACAGGATACTATAATGCGTGTGTTGGCTAAGCGCCAATTTCAGCCACTATCGAGGATGTATGGAAGAGGATATTTTGTAAATAAATCATCTTAATGTTCGGAAGAATAAATCCTATTTTATTTTCACTTTCGTTTTGATTGCTGTTAGCCGTTACGGACATAGTTAATGTATTTGTTGATTTATATTAAGTAATAATGTCGTCCTATAGTGGATAAGTACCTACCTACCTACTAACACTGTGTGTGATAAACAAGTCATTAATTAAGAGTAATAAATCTCTGTGTTGATTATTCTAAAAAAAAAACGGGCAAGTGCGTGTCGGACCACGCGCAATGAAGGGTTCCGTAGTTGAAAATAATTTGCAAAAAGTTTGTAATCGTAAAAAAAAGTTTTTAGGTGATAAAACTATACTAAAACATAAAAATTTTCGGACTTTTTCCTTTACTTGTGCCGTGAGACCCTACTTCTTGCCAAATTTCATGATACTAGGTCAACGGGAAGTGCCCTATAGGTTTTGATTTATTTGCGAGTTTCAAAATACACTGGCCTGCAAAAATAAGTAGGTATCACACTTTTAAAATTGCAATAACTTTTTAAGTACAAAGATATACTTTCGAAACAAAAAGGACTCGAAAAAGAGTTTAATTTTGTACATAAAAACTTCATAGTCGGTAACATTCTTTTAAGAAGTGGCTGAAAGAAACTTTAAAATCAAAAATAATCCTTTTTCTTTCTAGATCGATGAGTCTTGTTACAAATGTTACTAATGGTATAATTTACTATAGTTTCAAAGAAAGCTGATAAAAATTGCTATAAAACGTTTTTTATTTTAAATCTATATCGTCTATATTTTAGAAGAAAAAAAAAATTAAAAGTAGTGTGATACTTACTTAGTTTTGCAGGCCAGTGTATGTCGCATAAATGGCCGTATTTTTTTATTGCGTTGTAAACCAAGCGTCTAAATGCTTGGTTTTTTAGAGCTTCAAGGGACTAAAGACCTACGTATTTGATTTTAATTTCAACTTGATACCTCAACGCGTTCCTAAGAAAAAGGGTCTTGACAGACTGACAGACAGACGGACAACGAAGTGATCCTATAAAGTTCCTGTTTTTTCCTTTTGAGGTACGGAACCCTAAAAACAAATCTTAGTTGAAAAACGGAAGTTTTATAAGGTTTTTCTTCACAATACAGATGTTTTTCAAAGAAATTACCTGGTTCTTGGTATTCCGACGATGCTCCGTCCTTGCAAATCATTTTTACGTATTATATTGAAGCATTTATTTCTTCCAAGAAACGGAAAAGAAATCTGCTCAATAGAAAATCAAAGCTTTAGTTTATTTTACGGAACACGGGTTCAAAGTATTCTGCATGAAAATATATCTATCTATATTATCTACGTTACATACGTTTAGGTACTTAAAAAAAAAAAAAATTATAAGTACATAGATGTGTCAGGCAGGAAGGTACGATTAGTAGAAGTACAACAAAGTTTCAGAACCTGAAATCTTATTATAGAAAAACTGTTCTTATTCTCTAGATTATTACAGAACACAAAATCTAGTTAGTATTCATTTGTTCTCGTAAATAAAAACTACTTTCCTTTTTAATTTATCTATTGACACTGGGTGGTCAACATGACATATTTAAATATGGCTTTAGTTAACTTTTTTGTCACTTCCTGCCTTATATCATGGGCACCATATTTTTTCGTTTGTTGCCCGTCCATAGGTATACTGTCCGCAATCTTATGGATAAGATTAAAGATATCTCTTTGACACTTCCTAAATAAGTAATTTATGTAAGTAGGTAAATAGTAAATAGGGCCTTCCAATATAGAGATACGAGTATTTGACAGATTTTTTGTATACTTATGTCATTATCGATTGATATTGTTAATTCTTATAATCTTATTCAGACTCGTATTATGAAACGTTTAATTTAAATTCAAATCGCAATCGAAGCGACAATCAAGGTCAAAATAGGTTAATTCCAGTGAATTCGAGGTATTTTTGACAGGCTGAGAACGTTCTGTAAAACGGGAATTGTCCCTAAGTTATTTGAAATTGTTTTTAACTATTGATTTCATAATAATTGAGGAGTGATTTTTCAAAGGGGCGTATTTCCATTTTTGCTAGAAAAATATCTATGAATGCCATAGTCACTGTCATATTAAAAA
This sequence comes from Cosmia trapezina, assembly GCA_905163495.3. Classification (NCBI taxonomy): domain Eukaryota; kingdom Metazoa; phylum Arthropoda; class Insecta; order Lepidoptera; family Noctuidae; genus Cosmia; species Cosmia trapezina. The sequence goes on from LR991030.1 coordinate 14,441,282, forward strand.
CTAGCCTTTAGTCCAAAGTCCTATACAAAAAATATATTTCCTAAGGCAACTTACAGACAAAAATCTCATTTTCGTACAGAAGGAAGGACACATTTCCAGTATAATTTTATGTCATGGTTTTTGGTTTTTCACCATTGTTTATCATGGAAATTCAGCCCCTTTGAAAAATCACTCTTCAATTGTTGTATCATCTTCTGAACAACCCCAAAAGTAAAACAATTTAAATAACAACAACCAACGCCATCAAAGATTACAAAACATTGCAATACAACGCACTTTTAATTGGAGAGGATAATTATTGAGGCCATTCGTCCAAAACAAAAGAAAATAGAACAAAAATGTGCGAATAGTTAATGCAAACGGAAGGAGTCGGAGCATCACGGAACATGAGACAATGGCCACGGAACACAACACTGCAAAATGGATTCACCGCGAATGCGAAACGCGACCCAGTTTCACTAATACCTATTCTATGTTGTTACTTTTAGAGAGCTGATTTATAGAATCGAATGCACACGTAAATGTGTGAATAGGATTCTATATTGCTTAGCATTGTATTGTAATACATTGTAACCTTAAACTTTAAAGCGCTTTCAAGCGTACTGCAAACTGGGATTGAATTTGCTGTTGTTGGTTTTTATGTTTATTGCAAATGTATATTCACAAAAGCTATTTATTTTTTTAAAGCTTTGAATTGTAATCAAATAATCCGGCGAGAAAATAATTCATTTTTATTATAAAATCATACAAATAACTGGATCGATAAAAGGAAAACCTGTTAAATTTCGAAAATCGGAGCTTTCAGTATTTCACTCAGTGAATCTATATAAATAATAAAAATTAATTGGTGAATCTTGAGAACGGCTCGACCGATTCGGTTGTTTTTTTTTTGTTCTAATCATACGTTTTGTATGTAAGAATTTTTTCGGAAAATCCATCGAAAACACCCGGGCGATGCCAGCACAAACAGATAGTAAAATATATAAAGCCTCCTGTAAAAAAACACTGAGCAAAATAAAAATAACGAAAATCTGTGTCATCTTAGTCCAAAGAAAAAACTACAAACCGTACATTTCCAAGAAAAAGAGATATCAAAAAGATACAAGGTATTTAGGGCCAGCATTGATGGATGGCTTAAAACTGTACCAAGTCAAATTGGTCCATATTACACACATACAGTTCGCAGAGGTTAAGTGCAAGAAGTATCGTAAATCGTTACCGCGATTTTGTGTAAACCCGTTTATGTAATTGCTGGGTACCGTTCGGCGCTCGCACTTGACCTGGAAACATCTTGCTCGTCGACCAGATCAAACATTATGATATGTATGTGTCTTGTTTGGTTATACCTGTTCTTTATTTGTTGTTGCGATCGAATTGTTAAGCTGTACCTATAGTTTTTATTGTTCTAACACAGGTATGGCAGAAAAATAAGGCAGGTCCATAATTGTATTTTTTTTTTGTCTAACACTGGTAGTGTCAATGGAATGGTCTCAAGAATCCCCATGGATCCTGGAAAAGGACATGAAAACAAACACAACATGAAAACCTGAACATGAGAACATGTGGAAACGTAGTGGATTGTACATTTACTGTGTATACTGTGTATCTAGATATAGATATACTAAACGAATGTACGATTTCTGTTTTGCCAAATAAAATAAAATAAATGGTCTCGTTAAAGGCTCGACCGATCAAAGGTTAAACAACGCTCACGATGCACCTTGAATTAACCAAAAGAAATATTTCGATGGTGAAAGTCACCTACCTAGCAGTTCAAATTATTATAAACTAGTTTTTTCCCGCGGTTTCGCCCGCATGGATGGCGGAAATTACTCCACGGAAACTTACTGACGGGATAAAAAATATCCTTTGTCCTTTTTATCCCGTTTAGTAATGATCTATCTGTGTGCCAAATTTCGTTCAAATCCGTTCAACCGTTTTTGCGTGATTGAGTAACAAACATCCAAACATACAAATTTTCACATTTACAATACTACTACTAAGGATTACGACCTTCAATGTGCTTACAATTTTCAAAGTCTGCCATAGGTAAGGCACGTGCAAGCAAACATGGATCTCAGCACTCCCTCCCTCTCTATCATACTGTTAAAGATGAAAGGAATCACTTCACTTGCAAGTAGCCAGCTATAAACATTGTATGATGGATTGAATAAAGCTGATGCATAAAAGCAATCCGTTTGATGTGATATCAAATATTATGGTTCATAGTGATTCATATCTGTCAGCCTTGTTGGGAAGATTCATACAAAGCAGTTATTTATATTGTATGGCCTATAATAGGATGCACAGGTGTGCTATGTTAAACAATACCTACATATTTCTTGGATTACATATCACACTAATATTATAAAGGTGAAAGTTGGTGTGTGTGCTTGTATGTTTGTTACTTCTTCACACTCAAACGGCTGCATCGATTTGGAGGAAATTTGGTATATAGATAGCTTATACCTTGGATTAACACATATATTACTTTTTATCCCGGTCTACGTGGGTGAAATCGCGGTGTGCCTAATATTATAAAGGCGAAAGTTTGTGAGTGTGTGTGTGTTCGTATGTTTGTTACTTCTTCACACTCAAACCGCTGGACCGATTTGGATGAAATTTGGTATATAGATAGCTTATACCCTGGATTAACATATAGGTTACTTTTTATCCCTGTCTACGTGGGTGAAACCGCGGGGTGCCTAATATTATACAGGCGAAAGTTTGTGAGTGTGTGAGGGTGTGTTTGTATGTTTGTTACTTCTTCACACTCAAACGGCTGGACCGATTTGGATGAAATTTGGTATATAGATAGCTTATACCCTGAACACATAGATTACTTTTTATCCCGGTCTATAAATTGATAACAGACACATAACATAACATCACGCCTGTACCTAATCCACGAATGGTTATGCAGAGGTGTACGTATATATGGTACACCCACATTTAGCCAGTTTAAGTTCCATATAATAGGGGGCGAGCCTATTGCCAACAACTCAGAACCTACTCAGGAATTTACTATTTATTTAAAAAAAAACCCGGGAAATAATGATACAAAATGATGATTACTTCGAAGAATTTGAAGAGTATTAGTTTGATACACGTAGCGTGATAACGCGATATCCGTGATAGGTAACAATTAGCGATGTTGACTCATTTCATTGTTTTATGCTCAATTTTGTGCGTAATTCAATAAACGAGTAATATAATTTCTATCTTAAATATACTAAAAAGGTTTAGGTAAACAATGTTGATGTGTCTTTTATCTTTTTTATTTTAAAAACCTCAGTTTAAAAATAAAATGCAACTAAAAACCAATGTAAATACAACAATAATGGTTACTAAATCAATTGAACCATTAGTTTAAGCAGTAGTTTATTTGTGTAATATGTGTTTGTGTAAAGAGTCACATCAAGATTGTTTACCTTTATTTTACTACCTAAACCTTTCTACAGGTGATGTATGACTTTATGAATGACGGATCATGTGCATGGTACGAAATATACCTTAAAGTAAGAGTAAATTTTTTTAAAAATGTCTGACAACCGCCACTAGTGTCCCTGATTCATCGTCACCAAATTTGGTATTGCTCAGGTATGGCACATTGCTCGCAGAACAGATGATCGATGGGACCGAAAGGTTGGCACAATAAATGTATGGACAGTAAGGAAACTACGTACGTATACATACAAACGGTCAATACGGCACACTCACACAGACGCGGCCCTAAGCGATAGTCGCGGTGCTCTCAGTATATTTACTATGGCTTAGGGGTCTCGTCGATGCGGGCGTCTGTGTGTGCCGTTTCGTACGTTTGCTCATAGTTTCCCTACTGTACATATTTATACTGTGGTTCTGGAGTGGTGACCGCGTACCGGAAAGCGTAGCGTTGAAAGGCCTCCCACAAGGTTGGACCTAGTGAAGGCCGCAGCAATCCACTGGATGCGAGAAGCACATGACCGGTTGACGTGGCGACGCGACGCTTGGGGAGGCCTATATCCAGCAGTGGACATCTTCCGGCTGAAATTATGATGATGAATGAATTCCTGTAGGACATTTTAATAGCTAACTTAATTCTATAATAAATCAAAGGTATCAATGAGGGCACAATTATTCAAATGCTTGGTTGGTATTGGTCGCACGTAGAGTTGGGGACGTGTGTTGAATGAGCTGTCTGTCAGAGTCAGGCCGACAATCACATGACGATGATGAAGGTACAGGGGTTATTGGAAAAGAGTAACTCGTTTGAGGAATAATTTTATTTATAATACTTATAATGAAATGACAAAATTAGTGCGATCTTCAAATTCGATTAGATGGTGCAGAATGATATTTTATTAGCATTTTTTTTTGAACTTGTGATCGAACTTATTTGGTTAATTACTTTAAGGGCCTATACAATAACCTCAAATAGCTTAGCATGATACTGCTTTATATAAAAAATACTGCAAAATTCATTTTGAAATAAATATATGGTAGAGTTGGTTTTGATGAAAACACTATTCCATAAAATTTTCTCGATTGAATAAAATTATAAAGTTATCTCCAAACTGAATAATAAACCCCTAGTATTAAAAAAAATACTCAAAATTAGATCATGAAACTTTGCATGATAAATTAACTAAATATAAAGCAGATACCTACTATGTTTTTAATTTTTTTCAAATAACCATTATTTTCACCGTCTATCGGGGTTCCCGGCCGCCCAGCACCGTGCTCAGTCTCGCTCTCACTCACTCCGCGAACAGTATCGTGCGAGCGAGATAAAGAGTGAATTTGAGCTGAGGTAGTATGGGCTCTAATTGGAAGAATAGAACAAAGTTTTTTAGTTTTTATTTTTGTATTTAACACGGAGAGCTTCTTTAGCAGAGTAGGTAATCATTTTAAGGCGCCATGCCGACTACTTGTAGATTTTGATCGATTGAAAAGCTTGATTTGATGAGACGAACGATCGCTGAGCTGTCAATAAAGTCTATAAAAAGAAGCAACATGGTGACTGTGCGCGTCGATCAGGAAAATTGTAGCAAAGGCAAGCAGCACCTTCAAGCAGACCCTTTCCGCTACGTTAAGCTTTCGAGGTGATTCTTTTTTCCATAATTTTAATCTTCCGCCTTAGATGGTCATGCTCTCATTACCATGCATAACCAGGCCTTCATCTATGATTAGGCAAATTTTTGGTCACGTTTGAATCATAGTTCCGAAGTTATGAAGTTATGTATGCGTTTCCTATTCATAACATGATGTATGGACAGATAGACAGACAGACAGAAAAACAAAAGATCACATGAAAGTTTGACAACTTGAACCACCATGATGCCTAACAAAAGATAATGGAGCCGTGGAGCGGAACTAAAGCCTCCATAAATGTTACATCAATTTATATTATATACAAAACTCGTGGTACGTTTTTGCGAAACAAGACAGCCATGTCTAATCTACACGAAACTTCGCATTTTTTCGACAGTTACTAATTACTTTGTAACTTGAGCCCGCGAAACATAGAATGCAACGAATTTGAGAAAAAAACTGAGTCAATTAAACGTTTGTTTGTAGGCTTAACGAGAGGTTATGTAATTATAAACGTTTCGATAGCAGTTGACTGACTTAGTTTAGAAATCTGTTTGTTTTTTTTTTTAAATTAATTGACTTTTGATCGATATTGCGCATGGTAAACATAAAGATAGAAGAGAAATCAATGCCCGTCGAGTGCCCGAGTAGCGTTCGTTTATTTGTTTGGTTGGATACTTTGGAATCAGACAAAAATTGACAATAAACCTAGAAACCGATCTAACCCTTGGTTAAACCTAGTGTCTAGACTCTAGTCTATATCAATATTGCTACATCCAGACATACGGATTATTCGGTTTAGGACAGATTCTGGTTTCAGCAGATTCTTGTAACGGCAAATTCTTTTTTTGACAGATTCTTGATAAGACAGATATTTTACAGTCATCTACAGAAGCATTGTTTATAATTTATAATTTTTAATTTTAGAATATAGTATAACTGTGGGTGAATTTGAACCTTGGTTAATAACATAATTCTTAAGTATATACTACTAACAAAAATATGGATAATTGAGTCTGATATAAATAAATAAATAAATTGTATAAGGATTATATTCAAAAGTGTGCATTGATTGGAAAATTATTTGTTGCGATTAGAAGGTCCTAAACACAACCTGAAGGCCAATTCTCGTACCTAAAAAGTTCAAATTCAAGTCGCAAACTCATGACAGCAATTAACAAATTTCGTAAATGTAGGTAAGTATACAATTTTTGAGACTGAGATGAGATCGCGAATGTTGTTAAAAATACGGGAATTGCCCCTCTGATCTGATATGGTCAGATCAGGAGCGAATTAAAAAAAAAAAAATATAAACACAAATAAATAAATAAATTGTATGGTATTATGCTGATCGTGTTACTTCTGCCGGCGCGGCGTAAACGAATCTGCCAAAAAAAGAATCTGCCGTAACAAGAATCTGCCCAAACCAGAATCTGTCCTAAACCGAATAATCCAGACATACTACAATAACCTAAAACATAGTTATCGATATTACTACACCTCGTTAAGGAATTGAAGAACACTATCGAAACACAAATCAAATCGCGAAAGTTTAAAAAGTTGAATTGAAGAAAATCGGAAATCGGATATCTATGATGCAGATAAAAATAGAAACTCAAGAGTTGCAGGCCTAAAATAAAAAATAAAATAATTGCCACGACCTAACGAGCCATTCAAAATATGTACCACATAATTAGGTAGATATATTAAAGAAATTAACACAAACAATGTTTTCTCCAGTAAAGCACAAGCTCTCGCGACAAGATATTATTCAAACATAACAAATGAAACTAGAACATTCTCTCCAAGTGATAGTGGTCTAATTAAATATTATACTTGGAACGAAGCGAAGCTCCTTTGTTGAAATTATAAGTTCAATAAAGGCTGTGATTGCGTTGCAGCTGTCTTGAAACTGTAGGTATAATTGTAGGTAGACTAATTTAAACTCGACGAAGGATATTACACCTTATTTGCAGGAGTTACGAAATGATTAAGTTATTTATTGTTATGGCGAGTTAAAAGCTTCATTCACTTTGGCAAAGTCACAGATTAATTTATTGTTGATCGCCGCCGATGCGCATATAATATTATAAAAAAACAAAAAGTTTGTTCGAATAAGGGGTCTGATAAGTTCTTAAGAACCTTCCTAAGTAATAAGTTCTTTAGTGCGACTTCCTAATACACAACATTCTGAATTGTCTTGTGTCTTGTCATTGTCTTGTATCAATACCTACATATAACAAAGTTCATAGTAACGAAGTCAAAAATTATGCGAGGCGAAAATATGAGTTTTACAATTTTTGTCCGATTATCTGGATGTGCGTTACGGATTGTCGCCAAAACAGCTAAATGAATTTGGATGAAATTTAACACACAGATTATGGTTTATAACCTAGTAAAAGATCCTTTTATTTCATGCATAGATTTTTTTTAGAACTTTTGGAGAACTTAGTACCTACGTCCCCGTGGGATATTTTCCGACATCCACGCTGGCGAAGCCGCGGGCAAAAGCACAGAATAAATACTAAAACCTAGTAAATAATAAATTAGTAAGATACGCCTATTAGAACACGCCTTTTTGAAACCAAATACATTTGAACGTAATAAAATAAAAGAAATATGATAGAGCCTTTTACCTCCGCCGCCAAAGAATCTAAAACACAACGATCTAGGTACTTGCCAGTGTTGCCAGTGAGTGATCACTAATAACTAAGTACAGTAATATTACGTAACTCACACCTACCGAGTTACGCCCTAGTGACTTTATACGTAATTATTATTCGTTCCATGGCTGTTACGACTCATAAGTCATAATAATTATAATCATAACTTAGAAGCAAACTAAATTGCTTTTGGGAGTATGTTAAAGTAATATCAATGACCTTAATAAACCTAAATTGATTGTTTGATCTCTACTTTACCTTACGAAGCCTATTAATATACTTGTTCCAATTTCTCAGTCAATTGTGTTAGGATTGATATTATCGGTCGGATAATCGGATATTAAAGTTTAAGTTACCTACTCCATCTAGTTCTTTAACTATCTTCTATTTTTATCTTATATAATATTATAAAAAAAAACCAGTCAAGTACGTGTCGGACCACGCACAACGAAGGGTTCCGTAGTTGGAAAGAATTACCTAATTTAGAGCGATGAGGAACAGGGTGTAAAGTTCACTCATCCTCCATAGAAAAGGGAGGATCCTCCGATCAGACGGGTGTTGTGTCTGGTGGGCTACTGCCCTACGGTTGATCGGGACGTCGTATTATATGCTAATCGCGTGGTAAACTCTAATTGCGCGATGCAGGTTTGCGTGACGTCATGTCATTGATGCGTAGTTCATATGTGGCGGTGTAGATGCCGCCACATCACTCCCCTCCGGAGGACCGGAGGTCGATAGTGGGCCGAGTCTTGTATCTTGCGATGCTTGCCAGTGCCAGTTGTGGTTCCAGTGAGTCGGAATCGGGTGCCACATAGTTCACGGTGAGTCGGAACTGTCTGCGGTGATACCCCAGTGAGTCGGGGTGGCACTGCGTTATGCTCCAGTGAGTCGGAGTGTACAGCGCTGTTTTGAGGCTGAAGGTGATGACCAGGAATGCGCGTCCGCTGCATGCTGGTGGTCAGGATACCTATTGAAGCCGTGGATGCTGGCTGGCTGTGTGACTCGCCGCTCGAAAGCTTGAGGAAGTGATGCTGATGACGTCACGCTGATGTACTTGCACGAAGGCTGCGCTGACGTTCATGCTCGGGGTCACCAATTTAGAGCGATGAGGAACAGGGTGTAAAGTTCACTCATCCTCCATAGAAAAGGGAGCATCCTCCGACCAGACGGGTGTTGTGTCTGGTGGGCTACTGCCCGACGGTTGATGTCGGGACGTTGTATACAGGGTGTCCCGTAAATAATGGATAATCTCTTAAGGGGTCATCGTACTCATCATTATGAACAACTTTTACTATGGGACCAAACCTGGAATCGCGAAAAAAAAATCAGCTGCTCCCTACATTTTGACGAGTTTGATGTAGATAAATGTACTGGTCAGCTGATTTTTTTTCGCGATTTCAGGTTTGGTCCCATAGTAAAAGTTGTTCATAATGATGAGTACAATGACCCCTTAAGAGATTATCCATTATTTACGGGACACCCTGTATATGCTAATCGAGTGGTAAACTCTAATTGCGCGATGCAGGTTTGCGTGACGTCATGTCATTGATGCGTAGTTCATATGTGGCGATGTTGATGCCGCCACACTAACATTGTAGTTGAAAAACATGTTCTCCCATACACTGCAAATGTAAGTTGCTCGACTATTACTCGTTAACTATCAAACATACTTAGCTGTGATGGTTTTCCTTTTAACTTTGGTATACTTATTACTGACGTGATTTTTTTCACATAGGTATCCAAACACAACGATTTAGCTGGCAAGGGGCGTGGGGCACCTGATTCTCAACAAAAATTAGCACTTTAAAGCTTAATATTACGGAAACAGATCCCTGAATCGAAACGTATATCACAGACCCAAAGTATTTTTGAACGGCCTATCCAATGATAACCCATACCATGGGATAGACGAGAAAAAAAAATATCATCCCACTTTACGTTCAAGGGATGATCGATTGATTTGTATTTATTATATACAATATTTATTTATTTACATTAATTGTATTAATTTGTTGTTGTATTGACAACAAAGGTGTTTGCAACTCATCTAGTTTCCTCTTTCAGGTGTCATTTGAGCTTGGAGCTATGTGCTGTCTTTTTAGTCGTTGAAACTTAGCTCATTCTTGTGCATTAGCGACGTTCAGTTTGCCGACAGTCTTATCGGATTTCACAGCACTTTTCTAACCCTTTGTAAATCGCCTGAAGTTGTACTTAACATTCTTGATGAATATAATCATTTTAGAGCAACGCATAGTGCAAGAAGTCGGTCGAAGTGGACGCCTTTAGGCTGAAATGACGATAATGATGATAGTGTAAGATAGTTTTTAGTGTATTCTGGTTTCGATTCTCAAGCTGAAAAAAGCGATCTTGAATTTCGTTTAATTCTAAATCCATGCTGAAAGTAACTACATATGTCTGTTTGTCTGTCCTTTTCACCACTGAACCACAGAGCCGGTATCCAAACCGTGTGCCGAATAAATATATTTGACATTGAGACCTGGAACTAGTTTTCATCCTCGATATTAAGAAGTCGCGGAAACAGCTATGTTTCCGCGACTTCTTCTTCGTGTTTTGATCCTATTTCACATTTTTTAAATTTAATATCCAGGATGAAAACTAGTTCCAGATCTCAATGTCAAATTTTATATTTATTCGGCATATGGTTTGGATATCGGGTCTGTGGTTCAGCACATAATATGCCAGAGTCGAGTCCTGCCTTCGATTACCTTGATGACAAATCCAGAAAATTCTGAAAAATCTTCACATAATGAAAACCACTCTCAATACATACCAGTTGCGTTTATGACTATTGAAAAACCTATTCCACTTTTTATAGGCAATATTAAACATATAATAACAATGTTTTTATTTGTTTCAGGTAACACATACGTTTTATCGCCTAATCATGGAAACACGTAACGAAACTGCTATAAAACGTAGGACCTACATGCGTGGTAATGTTATTTGCTGTTATTTTATTAAAACTGACACACCCTGTATCTACGTGTATAACTTCTACCGTCTTATTACAAAACAAGGTTCATATTCAAACCAAGGTTAAACCATGGACCCTTTTTTGAATTTCGAACTTTATCCGACACATTCAGTTTTAATGCTCTAAGAGTTTTACAAAACTGACAACTTAGTAGGTACCGGAATAAATTGTCAGTTTTGTTTAAAGAACTGTATTTCTGTCACAGCTAGGTTCTTATTACAAAAACTGGCTCGATGGTCCAAATTAAACCATGACAGAAGAAAAACCTCGTTTTATAAGGCCGCTAGAGTTTAATTTCTTCTTTGGCCTTGCCTTTCCCGTCACGTGGGGTTAGCTTTCCCAATCATGACGCGACCGCATTTATTTCGTCTTCAGTCATCTCCCTCATATCCTTTTTGGATCTTCGTCTTCCATGTGACTTTAGGTCTTCCTCTTCCTTTGTAGCCATGGAAAAACACTTTTTCTCTACATGGACATCTGTTCATCGAAGTACATGACCGTACCATCTCAGTCTGGGCTCTTTTACTTATCCTCACCTGCTCCTTCTGATATATTAGTTGCGCACCTTGTCTCTGAGTGTGACTCCTTCTGCCCATCGTAGCATACATACGCATTTCTGTCTTGTGGAGTTTTTGTTCGTGGGTCTTTTTCATCGCCTAGACTTTGCCTCCGTACAGGAGCGCTGGTCTAACAGCTGTTTCGTAAACTTTTCCTTTCGTTTTTATGGGCATTTTTACATCAAACAAGACTCCAATGAATATACCCCACTTGTTCACTAAATGCATTTAGCGCTAAACATATTCAAAACATCATTCTGTGTCTGTCATCTTCAAACGATTGACAGAAACAGAGTGATGTTTTTTATATGTTTAGCTGTAAACGTATTTAGCGATTTCTTGTACAACCAGGGAATTAGTGTGTAAGTTACTATCGAATCGATAAAAAGGACGCTTTTACACGTTAAAGTTTCTGATTCATTGAAAACACCCTGTCCTTATGGTCCTTTGTTTTAGTTTGTCATAAGTAAAATTGCAGCGTACAAACAAATTAGTTTCAAAATTGGAAAGGCATATAGGCCGTTTGTCAATGATACATACAGAGTTGTCTGTTTAGATACCTAATCTTATAGAAAAAATTGATAAAAAAAAACTCGAATCAGCTCGATATCGAATAATAATAATTCTCTAAGACGGTATTTTCATTTCTTAATAAACTTCCTTTCTTTGCTATTAGCTTGTCTCCGGGCCCTATGCAAGTTGCTGTATGGACATAAACTATACCTCAATCATAGACTTATAAAAAAAGATGGACTCCGCGCCACGCATATCGAAAGTGAAGCACCCTACCGATCTATGTGTGCGTGATTTGAGTACCTGCAAAGATGCCGTCGCTCGTGTCACGTAATGGCGGCCGGTCGGCATACTATGATGTAAATGTGTGCGCGAGGCGTGTTTGTACAAACGGTCCCGGCATACTTACTGTGCTTCACTTTCGATATGCGCAGCGCGGAGTCCATCTTTTTTTATAAGTCTATGACCTCAATCATATTATAACGTAGTGTACATAATATCTGCTGTCTAGTTTCTTTGCGGTTGGCATAACACTGCATACCAACCTAACGGCATTGCTCGGGCGGGATTGCTCATTAGACTGTACCTGCAAGGGACCACGGGAAGGCTTTATAATTACCATCAGGTATGAGGTAATGTTACAACCAATAAACTAATTGTTTTATTTGGTTTCTGTTTCATCTGACTATTACAAGTAATTGTTTTATTTGGTTTCTGTTTCACATAAATACTTAACTCACAATAATTAGAAAACTATACTGTAACTGTACTGTACTGTGTTTTCTAATTATTGTGAGTTAATTATTTTTGTAAGGTTAAGCTCTTATTTTAATGTTCAAAACTAATGTTAAATAGCATGAAAATGTATGAGACTTTTCAGAAGTCCTGAAATAAAGCAAATTCAAAAAAAATACTTGTTAATTCTCGTCTTATCGAGGTGCATCAAGCGCAATCGATTATAATACTTTGATCGAGTATCGTTTAACATCCTTGCCCCGCATTTCATATCACATTACAATGCAGCGTACACCTCCATCTGGATAAGGAAGTGTGAGGACACTTGACTCCGATTGTTATAGGTTAAGGTCGAATCGAATGGTTGTATCGTTATGATTGTTATTCTAATCGATATATACATGAAGTGTTGTTGTTGTAATGATCGCACCGATTTAGGAAGAGCTAATGTGCATGCCTAATGGAGACGTGAAATGAATTTAGAATTTTATCGATTTATGAGAATGATATTCTTAGCTGTTATTAGTTGTATTAGTTCTGTAAGTATAATGTTACCTGCCAATTATGTTGATTATTGGTTACAATCCATAAATATATTTCTATGGTACAATCTGACATAAAGTAGTAGGTACCTATGGGTTATTTTATTTAGTAAAGGAGCTCTTGAAGTGCTTCGAAGTGCCTTTCAAGGTTCTTTTAAGAAATTGGTACAGTTTTCAGATCGTACGTACTCTTTAGATAGTGGCTTAATAAAATTGTGGCTAAGTAATAACAGCCGCTCGGGTCCATCGCTTGCCGCGGTTGGTCCGCGGATAGGTGACCACCTTTACGTACCGAGACCCCTCCGTGTTTCTGAAAGCACGTAAACCCGTTGGTACCGTCTTTCATTTGTTGATCTTTGAGAGTTGTCAGGGTCGTCAGAAGCCTAAAAGTCTGACAACCAGTCTTACCAAGGGGTATCGTTTTACCCAGTAACTAGGTTGGGTTACATGGACTGTAAAAAACTGCTATTTAGCTGCAATGCCTGCAACCGGTTGGAAAAAGGCTAAGCAGATGACTTTTTATTTAGATACCCGAAAAACATTAGTTAAGTTTACAATTATTTAAAAAAACTCATAGGTACAATAATTGAACAAGTAAAAGCCATGGTAAAATTATTATAGTCCAGTAAAAATAGATCGATTTGTATGGAGTAGATTGCAATAAATGCTCTTTGGGTGATAATTCAGAATTAAATATATAAATAGCTGAAATACATAAATTGACAGTAATCCCCGATTTTTTTTAAATATATATTGAGTTATTAGCAATTATAGCAATAACATTAAATTAAAGTGGGAACAAAAAATGGACCACTGGTGATTTTGTACATGACTGCTCCTTTTCAAAAGTTTTAATTATGGAAATAATTATCCCCGGTCAAAATCAACATATTAAGTACCATATTGACTATTTTATATAAAATAAATGATAACTTCAAAACAGTACTTACCTAGAGAGTGAAATTTTGTCAAAGTATTTAAATAGTTACTACAAATAACTAGGTAAATTATCACCAATGTGACTATTATACTTTTTTTTTCGTGAAGTTAAATTTGTATTTAACCCTTGTACATTAAAGACACCCAGGATATTTTTATGAATCTTACTACCAACAATTTTTGTCTACTCAAATTGGAAGAAATCCCCTGATTATCTCTAAAGCATTTCTAATAATTAAATGAAAATGAAACACTCGCGAGAGGGTGCGAGCGGGCGGCGCGCGGCGGGCGGGTGGCGGCGGCGGGGTCGCGATGCATCAAGCGGCCGCGTCTATTACATAAATTTTATTTTGGATTCGTGTAATTAGACCACATGAGTAAACAAAGATGTGGTGTTTTAAAATGAAATAGTACGCACGGCTACAGATCAAGCTATACATTTCCAGTATATGCTGATCTCGCATTGTATAGGATTTCCTAACAATGAGTGGTCAGTGTAAACTGGAAATGTATAGCTTGATGTGTAGCCGCGTGTACCTACTTCTAGGCAAAATATTAATATCAGCAAAATAAAAAAAAAAATATTTTGGAACAATAACACAAGAAGTACCTAGGTACACAAGTAAAACGATGATAGCTGCAAAAGTATAAACTAGCGCAGCTAACAACGTCCTTCTCAGATACAGAATGGAACAAATGTTCCATGCAAAAAGAGACTAATAGGTAATTTTAGTACTTTAGATAGTTAAAAAAAAGGGCGATTTGTACCAATAGTCGTCGGATTTGTACTATTACTCGTCAAAAGGACCCAGTCGTGTTCAATTTTTTGTGTTAATGTGAACTCTCAGACCTTGAACATACTGTACGTGTTTGTTAAGAGTCTAAGAAACAAAAGGTAGGTAGAAGACTGAATGCTAAGATTTACTAAAGGTTGTAGCAGAGCAGGAGGTAATAAAAACAGCAAGGTTAATTAAATTGTAACATATTTTTGCTTAAAAATTTTAAGAGACGTCTGGCAAAAAAAATATGTGCGATCAGAATAACAGAATCAGTTTTTGTCCGGAATTAAGTCTGTGCTTTTGACTCGATGGTTGAGCCGATCAGACGTCAACTCCATGCCCAAAAGCTCTAGGCGGTCGGTAACTAGTACAGATGCTCCTCGGAAAGTAGGAGATAACTGAAACTGACTCCTTTTGGCAGTGAAAAGAGACGCCTTTGTTTTCAGAGCATTGAATTTGACCAGATTGCCATCTCCGGCATTGTGGAACTACAGTGGGGTATGTTAGAGGCCGCATCAAGGCGTGAATTTTCGGCAAAGATAAAGGCTAATAAGTTTGCACTTTCTTGCGCGGGATGAGCCAGCGTTCCAAAAGACTTAAGCATAAGAGGCAGCAAATGGCAGAAATTTGTCTAGACCGATTTAGACAGCGATCAGAACTCCTTGCTACCAGAAAGGATGCCAACTTGGCCTCAATTCGTCCAACATGGTCAAAACGCGCCTTCCGTAACACCCGTTCGCAATACTTGGCGGGAGAATTTAACGCTCTTTTAACATCGCGCGAGCACGTTGACAGTCACACCTGTCATTACGGGCCGAAGCCCAGGCCTGGTATGCCTGCAGTTTTACCAGCACCTGAGCAATTGTTGAAGGTTAAGTTCAAAATTGAATGAGAAAATTTTACAGTTTGTAGTAACGTGACCTGCTATTATAATATAATAATATTTTACCTGGTCACCGTAAAAACGTGTTAAGAATTCACTTGCTTCCTTGCCAGACGCTTCTGTTTTTGTCAAAGCTTTTGCGACAGTCTGTGTGCCTTCCGGGTTGCCCTCCGACATAGGTAACGGTTTTATTTGCTATATTTCGGTTTTGCCGAAGATATACGCTGGAACAATGTGGCTCAACGCATGACATGTTCTTAATAATTTTCTCTTTGGAATCAACTGGCTTCTTTCCAGAATCAACAAGATTAGGGCATGTGAAGGACCCGCCGGATCCAGTGGACCAGTTTGGCCCAGTGGTGCTAATCATTCTAACAACTTGCACACCCTTTATTACCCATAAATTTATCTTAGGAAGCAAATTCATTATGACTTAAACTAAACCGTAAATGTATTAAGTAGTTTACTACTGCAAAATGTAATTTTCTAAAAATTTAATTAATGTTGTGTGTACAAAAGCGTTAACAACTATGTTGCGGTCACAATAATAGTTATTATTCGCATTTTGTGGCATAAAACACTAAAATACCTAGAATTTGGCGGGTTTAGAGGCAACTATTAAATGACGAGATCTGGGTCAAGTAGGAATTTTTAGGTACCAATAGATGTCACGTTCGAAAAAAAATACTTTTGTGATTAAAGTGTTCCAAATTTCAAGTTACTCCTATCGTTAGCAAATTAACTTAACTAATTCATCAAATAATCAGACTTAGCGTAGACCCAACTGAAGTTTCACAAATCGAAAAACAAAACTACGTGCCGACTTCACATTTAGCAGCTGAACTTGCAAAAAAATTAAATTTTTGTCGGACACACTTTTCAAGTAAAATATTTCAGACGTTGCAATATGTTACCAAGAATAGGTTGCCATAAAATCGACAAGTTTAATGTTTAGTCAATGAGGTATTATAATACTAGAGGCGCAGCGTCCTACAAAATAATTCAGAAAAACGTACCGACTTACCGACTTGTACGAGTTTAAACACGTAGCTTTGAAACGGATACATAAATATGTCAATCTGTCAAAATATTCTATGTTTGTCTCACTTCTTCTACCGTCAAACTAATTACGTTGAAATGAGACAAGACATTGTTACCCGAAAAACGGCCAGAGTTGCCAACGATCAACATCATTTCCCAAGAATTTAATGAAGGTTTTCATTGAATCAATTATAATGAAAGATTGTAATATGGAATATTTCCATGTGCTTCTGATCTTTAGGTACCCTGGAAAACAAATAAGAGATCACTCTGTCTAGTACTGCACCTATTGACGCGTTTATGATGAATGTACATACGTTGCGATGAAAATTAAATAACGTAAATTACTATAGTTTATCTGTTTCGATCCATTTTAATAGTAATAAAAACCGGCCAAGCGCGTGTGGGCCACGCAAAATGAAGGTCTCCGTAATTGAAAAGAATGTATCCAAAAACAAACTTAATATTTGTAGCTGAAAAACAAGAAATCCCAAAAAAAAAATGTTTATGCGATAAAATGACAAAATAACGGTTTTCAGACTTTTTCCTTTACTTGTGCTGTAAGACCTTGCTTCTTGCCAAATTTCATGATTCTAGGTCAGCGGTAAGTACCCTATAGGTTTTGATTTACTTGCGAGTATCAAAATATGTTGCATAAATGGCCGTATTTTTTTACGGTGTAGACTTAGAAGCTTGATTTTTTTAGAGCTCCAAAGGATCATAGACGACTTACGTATTTGATATTCATTTTAACTTATGAAAAAATACACGAAAAGATTCTAAAATCGAATATTAAATTATAGAATAAGAACAAAAACCCCTTTTCCGAAATGTCTCGTTTTTCTCGCAAAGAGGCGAAGTTACTTATATTCTCAAACTAATCTTGGCATGTTCAGTTAGTAGTTTTCCAGGTAGCATTAGGTAAGTGTATTATGTGTTAGTCTAGTTAGGACACTAGAAAACTATCGCCTAATTTTCAGTAAAACAAGCTCGGCCTAACTTAAACACAACCGTATCCCAAATATAAATCAATCTTATTTAAAGTTTCATTTAGCGCTTCGTTACCACATAGTTACAATTGTTACAAACACACCAATATGTTACCGCTTTGTTCAATTAATCCAATTAGAAGGCGACGTCGTAATCTTCAATCCACTTACGATATTTGTTTAGGTAACAGGCTCATAGGAGATACCTACATCAACGCCTTTTCAATTCTAACCGTTAGGTACATGAGTTACATCAATATCAATCTGCCTAGCCTTTTTCCAACTATGTTGGGGTCGGCTTCCAGTCTAACCGGATGCAGCTGAATACCAGTATTTTACATGGAGCGACTGCCTATCTGACCTCCACAACCCAGTAACTGGGTAATACGATACCCCTTGGTAAGACTGGTTGTCAGACTTTCGGGCTTCTGACGACCCGTAACGACTGTCAAAGATCCACGAATAACAGCCGGGACCAACGGCTTAACGTGCTTTCTGAGGCACGGAGGAATCTCGATATATGTAAAGATGGTCACCCATCCACTGACCAACCCCGGCAAGCGTAGCTTAACTTGACGGATCGACCCGTGCGGCTGTTATTACTTAGCCACGAGCTCCACATGAGTTACATCAAACACATAAAAAATTTCATCTGAAATACTGCTTGTTCACTACAGGAAGTACCGTGCACCATCAACACAATTCGTTCCGTCCGTCCGTCCATTACGTAAGACTGAAAACAAACAAAATAAAAAGTAAATTTGAAAACTAAAACCCGACTACTGAAAAATCACGCTCTAAAAAGTATGAAACAAGAAAATATTCTCATCTGAAATTAGAAAAAGACAGACAAATTAAAAATCCGGAGTCACACGTAATCTGTTCGTTAAAAGACAACATGACGTGTGACTCCGGATTTTTAATTTGTCTGCCTTTTTCTAATTTCAGTTGAGAATATTTTCTTGTTTCATACATTTTAAAGCGTGATTTTTCAGTAGTCGGGTTTTAGTTTTTAAACTTACTTTTTATTTAAATTATTTTGGGGTTATAATTTCGTGATAAAGTATTTGCAGAGCAACTTTACATTTTTAAAGAAGGCTATATATGTATTTTGGGTATGCTTGGACAGAAAATATGTTTGGCTCACATCTGAGGCATCATTTTAGAAATTATTCCCAATTATCGGGTGCATGCAAGCAAAGCCGCGAGAAATAGCTAACAATATATATATATTTTTGAAATTTGCTAATCAAGCCCTTTCATTTGATACCAAACACGGCATCATTAAAAAACATTTTTTTTTTAGTTCATGACTATATTTGCTCTAGATGGCGCCACATTCAATTCAATGTGACGTTACATAGCCTATAACCAGCGGACAATCAAGACGCTTCGAGCGATACCTCATTTGTCAAATTATGATAAGCAGTTTAGAAGTTATGAGGGAACAGATGAACATACATACATACAAACCGGTCAAAATCATAACCCTCCTTTTTGCTTCGCCATAGTCGGGTAATAAAACCATGTTATGTACGCACTATGTTTTATAAACTTATTGTGGACTTAATATAAAACAGGTGCGGACCTTAAAAAACCTTATACGGACCTCAAAAGACAATTGCTCTACATCACTACTTTCTATCTCCTTTTTAGCTTATCCAAATACCGCGGAACGGCGGAATACAACAAACGAATTTTAAAATTGTAGTTTAAAAAACATATTTTAGAAAGCGACTAACGAGTTTTACGTGCAAAACATTCCCAAATTACCGATTCGTTTACGTCTTTCTTCATTTGTTTTGAAACTTGATTCGTAAGCTTGCGCTACCGCCTGGCTTTAAATGCTATAATTAACATTTATTTAAACAATTGTAAATGGAAATGTTCGATTTAAATATTCATGCTTTCTATGCATTTTGATGACACTAAATACGGGAAGGTGTGTGCAAGGCCTTTATAAACTTAGCCCTTATTTAAATTTATGTGATTTTGTAACAGAAACTGAGGAATACTAATGTGTAATTGAAATAGGTATTGTGGCGTCGAAATAAAATAGCAAAATGATCGCACGCGTTTTCAGGAACATAAAGAAAATAAAATATGTTTTCATTTTCATGTCGATGCCAGGGATGGGAGACAGAAAATACTTCCTGTTATCGACGTTATCGAAATATGACGAAGCTACAGCAAATGGAAGTGCACCACACCTACTGATTCAGAATAATAATTAAGATAATCGCATATCAACCACCTACGTACCCAATTAAACTAACACGTTCGTGTAACAACAGACAGCGCCGCGTGTGTTAAACCGTCATTACCGTTAATCACAACACGCGTTTCATTGCGTACTATAATTAAGGACACTTTAGCAAATGTCGTGTTGTCAGTGAACGCCACGGATTTGTCAATGGGGCATTATCCGTCCAAAGAGCGGCGCAACGACCCAGCGCGGAATCACGCTCGTGACCGCACTGATTGCGAGCCCGCGTCATTTGCACCGACCGAACCTAATAGGTGGCTCATTAAAGCACTCATGTCTATGTCATGATAGCACCGAACGTCCAAATGACAGTTTGGCACACACAGCACTCCAATTACTCTGATACTGCAGCCGGTGTCAATCGCTCATCAGCAATGTTACAAATGCACTTTATAAATAGCCGTATGTTTCAATCAGCTCTATATCCTGAGGCACAAAGCAAGTCTAGGTCTCCATATCGCTATGTAGCAACTCGAGTGGAGCGCGCGCGCAGTTCAGTCACGAGCATTTCGCAACTATCACGTTCGAATAGTTCTCGCAATAACGCGTGGCGAACCTCCTTCGGAAATGGACAGTCTTTGTTCCAAGCAATGGTTGGGAAACATATGAGTGATGTGATGAGGTTCTGGTTCCCTTATCTACGCGTCCGCTCCTATTCAATTCCACAGCGTTCACAAAATGAAAGAAACATAACCTCTTAGTTCTTAGATTCGTAATTTATTTACAAAAGTGTAGCGAATTTTTTAGCGATACCAATAAAGAACGGTTTATTGCAGTGTGTTAAAGGAATTCCCTTTCACCCGAATTTTATAGACTCGTTTTATTTCTCCATACAGGGTGCATTTACGACGTCATGCGCGAACATAAATTTTATGAGATTTTGGACTCCGTTTTAATGGAGTTGGGTTGGCAACTGACCGTTTTGCGTATGGCTAATAAAATGTTGATTTTCGAAATTTATCAGAACATTTTTGATCGTGTGAATTGGCAGTCCGTCGGCAAGGTTAATTGACATGCGTGCGTGAATTCGCTGGTCGGTCTGGGTCAAAGTTAATGCGTGAACGTGAACGCATCCGAGTACATATGTAGGTATGTATATGTAGGTACTGATTAACGGCTATTATTGTTGCTATCGTAATGGCTTCAAGAACAATGGGACGTAATAACTGAACAATGTTAAGTCAAGGTACGTTATTATCTCACATTAATTATTTGTAAGCAATGCAATGCATTGGAAATTCTTTCTTACTCTTCACAATGGAATGTGCAATTGTGCATCAACAGAATTAAACTCTTCCTATCATAGTTAGAAGTGAATTAACTTTACTAAATTAACCGAAAAGATAATTATTAGCTTTTACTTGTAAGGTGTTTTGTAATACATAAGTAAGTACTTATTTGTTAAAGAAGTGCATGATGCTTAACTTACTTACCTCAAATGTAATGGTTGTGAGTAATTAAACATGTAAATTTTGACCGTATTCAATGGCCTCTAAATTATCTTATATGAACTGCAAATAAAACCCAAATTTTGCTTAAGTAATAAAGCGTAATAAAGCACGCAAATTCTATGTAATTGTTTATGTACTTAGTGCCCTTATTTTGTTACACAAGATGATTTCGATTTCGAGATTGAAGTCATTCATTAAAAAAATCTCGTCACAAATATAGAGCAATATCTTTGGAACAATAAGCTCTTAACTAGAGTTACGGAATTAGACGTTCTCATATCATTACCCAAACGAGACTTCGAAATACCAAATTCGGGATATTATGAGTGTTGAAAACTCCTATTGCGTGCTGAATGTATTCTATGTTAATAGCTAATATAGATAAGTATCAGGGGGAAACAGTACAAAAACGTCTCGACACGTATCGTGACATCAAGGTCGGCCCGTTCACACGGCAGCAGCGCCTGCGCAGAGCAAAGGCGGAGTTTTAAAACAAGCACCAGTCGGAACAACTATATAGTATGGGAAATTAGACTACGTATACCTATAGCTAGGTTAACGATGCATACGCTCGTCTAGACCTTTGGCTGTGATTTAATTGTGCTTTACTGTCGTTTCTTTTTTTTGTGCTGTGTTTGGAACTTTGGACTAGGTTTGATACTGCTGCGTATTTTTTTTATTTAGGTTTCAAGATATTTATTCTCAAAAGAGACACAAAGTCACTTACCTACATGAGAACAATGCTTAAATAAAAAAAAATATCAAAAATTAAATCTAATCTTTTTTAATTTAATTTATGTAATCTATTGTAATCAATTTACATTTTTATAATTTATTTTTATCTAAACTATGTATTATTTGTTTTAATTAATTGTGTTATTACCTGCGCATTACTTAGTCGATGCTGTGCTTTTCTATAATAAATGAGGCGCTTAGACTTAAGCTTGCAATGAGCAAATTGTAAAGTAATAGTGTACCTACTTAAACATTGTTGAAGAGCCTAATAAATAAATAAATAACAAATTTTAAGTTCGTCACAGACGTCACTGTAACAATATTATCCATCCAATGCAGCTTAGGCTGTCATTTGTGATTAAATATTTAGCTAATTGAGTTTTGAATGAATTAATGAGTATATTTTTTTTATACATGAGGGTATTTTGTTGTATACTAAAATTATTAAATTAAAAAATTAAATTAAAATTAAAATTCATTTATTTCAGGTCATAAAACACCCATATAAAACACAAAAACACAATTAAAAATAATAAATGATTAAATAATGTCAAAAGGGAACAATAATTAATAAAATATTGCAAAGAATTAAATGGATTAAATGAAGTTAAATGTAGTTATGTCAAAAGCAAAATAATAGCATATTATTATATAAAGACATCTTTTTGATTTAGAATTTAACAATACAACATTTATCATTTAATAAATGGTGAAGAACTAGCATGCAGGCGCATCCACCTCTCCAACACCACCGAGTCCCACCGCTCGGACAATACGCTCAGGATTTAGTGCTGCGTCGGAAGCGACTTAGTAGCGAGGCGCTCCGTTTCCTAATAATAGCATAAAAGTCATCGGTTTGCGCCTGCGCGAACATCGTAGAAGCGCTGCAATACCGCGGCAGCCCTGGCAGCACCCTAAACGCATTGTTGTACTGGACGCGTATGGCACTGTATGCTCGCTGCACATAGATGGCCCATAGGCTGAACGTATAAAAAGACTGACAATAGGCTTTAAATAAGGTCACCTTTACTTGTTCAGTACAACGTGCAAACCTACGTGCCAACATGTTACAGCGAACTGACAGCGCCCTACGTTCCCGCTCGATGTCCTCATTGTCAGACAAGTTGTCTGTGACCCAGTGGTCCTTCATTATGGTCCTTCAAAAGTTTTCAATTTTTTGCCAAACTTTGTTCTCATCATCAGAAAACTAGCTCGGCGACAGTGACAAATGCCCTCCATAATTATGTTCAAAGACCTAGTTCCCAACAAAATCTGTGAAAAAATTCGTTTTCGTCTTAAATTAAAGTAGGTAATCCGAAATGTGCGTAACCAAAATAAAAGCTCACTTTGTTACGTCAATAAAGCTGAGTGGGTGTAAAGTTAAATTAATTTTAAAACACGCACATAAGCTGATCGCTTCAAATTGCCTTTCCACTGCAACAAAGAACCATCAATTTTTTTATTACTCGTAGCTTTTGAATTACGTAGGTGAGCATTGTAGATGATTACATTCGAATCGTAACTCATATTTAGGGTTCCGTACCATAAAAGGACAAAACGGAACCCTTATACGATCACTTCGTTGTCCGTCCGTCCGTCCGTCTACGTATGTCTGTGAGTCTTTCTGTCACGACCTCATTTTCTCAGGAACTCGTGGAGGTATCAAGTTGAAATTAATATCAAATACGTAGGTGTACGGTATCTTGGAGCTCGAAATAAATCAAGCTTCTAAGTCAATGCAATAAAAAAATACGGCCGTTTATGCGACATATTTTGATACTCGCAAATAAATCAAAACCATAAAATTTGCCAAGAAGCAAGGTCCTCACAACACAAATACACGAAAAGTCCGAAAATCGTTAATTTGTAGTTTAAGTAGTTTTATCACAAACCTAAAAAAAATTTTTTTTGTGATTACAAACTTACATTTACCTACAGTTGGAGAATTGACCGTGACGATATCGATGTATGGGAGAACATTTTTTCAACTACAAAGTTAAGTTTGTTCTTGGGATAAATTCATAACAAATAATGAACCCTGGTCCGACACGCACTTAGCCGTTTTTTTTTTCTCATAAGAATCATTGCTCTGTAACGCAATAAAGGTACGGTACTTAGATTCACCTCGCTTATTCCTTTTTTGTCGGGACAGAAACAGAAGTATGACAAAATCCGCGTTACAAAAAGTCGTGAGAAAAAATATCAAGATCACTGCCAATGGCGAGCGAGGAATCTGTCACCACGACTAAGGTCAGCGGTTACTGGTGATACCCTGTATTGTATTAGCAAAAACTGTAATAATACGTGACATTGCATTTAATAGCTTCGTTAGAGATGCAACCGTTTAGGTAACCGTTTGTTTTTGCAATGCAATTACGTTATGTCGTTGGCGCTATTCGCTCCAGATATGAGTTGACGTAATGTGACGATATGCACTAATGTAGTCTAATGAAACATCTACATACATGTAGGTATATTGCAACTGTGTGTAATATTACAAATGTCAAATAGACAACAACACACACACAACACACGTACACACAGCAATAATCACACGGATGTTAGCGAACGATCGATCACTACCTACTGATGTTATTTCGTTACTTATAAAAATATCGTGGACGAACTTCTCATAAAAGAAAAACATGACTGATATCTCAGAATATCACGTTTAAAAAGATATCCGTATTTCTTTGAATTTGCCAAGGTTAACAAAATTAATGAAATTCATCTCCAACCATCTGTCAACTGGAAATGTAAGTAGGTATAACCTCCTTTTGTTTCGGGTATCGGAAGACGGCAGTGCCCTCCCGTTAATAACATCATAATCCGGCTTTCCAAGCGTGTTGATTATGACATTATCTCCAAGGCCATTCATTGTACCGATTAAGGGCCTATGTTCAGCCGCCATGTATCGATATGAAGACAGTCTTACCATGTACCCAATATATCAAAACATAGTTTCTCCTTCAGAATATATTGTACCCGTCTGAAATGAGACCTTTTCGCTGAAACTTACGAATTTACCAAGAGTTGTAACAAATACTCGCCATTCATCAATATAATAGCGAATTTGAGTCTTGGTTCACTCTAGTGACGTAAGAGATGCCATAAATCGAAGCTATTGAACAATGTTAGTTATATGGACAATAGCATATCGGTGTCAAGATCGTTAGCCCGGGATAGACCGCTTTTGTCTTCTTTTGAGGGCCGAATATCAGACACATGACGACAAAGACGTAGCTAGTAAAATATTACTCTACCGAGGACAATGTGAACTTTAGTCAACAGGAAGTTATGTATAATGTATATTATATAATTGGCCAAAAAATAGATTGGCTTATGTATGACAAAAAATTTGTATATGTCACAACCACAATAGAGTTATGGCTCAAAATATGCCTTCATGCTAATATTTTTTGCTTGGGTATTTAGAGACAAATTGCGCCGGAGGTACAGGCGACTCATTCAATGTTGTATATTTGTGAATAGGTACCTCATTTTGAGGAAATATGTCTGCATACCCTCAAGGGGTATGCAGACATATTTCCTCCCTATATGTACAACCGATTACAGAAATGAAGGTGATTCTATCTTTAACTCATAAAATCTGTCTAGAAATGTGCTGAACTTCAGAATACCTAGCTACGTAGGTACTTTATAAATAATGGCCCTCAGTAAGGAGAGAGTACAGCACTAATTAGAACATCTTAGTAAAAATAAAACTCTTGTAACAGCTAACATAGTCATTCGTTTCACAAATTAAATTATTTATCAAGCTACAGTTTTACGTTAAACTTTTTAACGTTGCTTTTATTAAAATTTTCTGCAGTAGTTGGAAAAGTTATAACAATATTTTATGGTCTTGCGCCATCAAGTATTTATTCACGGCTTAATTTCGAATCGAAACTCGGAGACGAGAAATGTCTGATTGACGGAATGACTGTATTCAATTCAATTTCGTCTTCGTATACAACGCTAAATTAATGTCCTTGTAATGTAAAATTTCATGACTGTTTACTTCCAATTCATCCTGACTTGAAAAACACCGTAGGCGACGTCTACAATATCATTTCGATATCATATAAAGACTGGTATAAAAAGATGGATGTTCCTCCATAAAGTAAACCGCTCGACAGGTTTTGACAAATGAGGTGTTCATCGATTGTATAGAAAAAAACATAAAGCTTTTCTGGGCTTTTTCTACAGTTTTCCAAGATGTTATCGTCATGCTAAGAATACCTATCTAATTACTTGCAATTTTGTAAAGTACCCGAAAGTAAATTAATTTTCTCGCATCTTATAGAGTAGTAGCATAACTAAATTTTGAGTGTTATAAGTAGGTATTAATAAATTGTTGTTGTAAGAATACCATAATATATTCCGTAAGGAATTATCATACAAAATAGGTTCCAAGGTATATTTTTTTAAGTCATAAGTATCCACAGACGTACACATCCCATTAAAGTATAAACCTGTAATTATTTTTAAAAAAATTTCGAAATATAATGTGGGGAAGTTGGGTTGACATCCGTGTGGCCAGGTGGCGGGAAATGGCGACCCCGTTACCACAAAGCAGATGGTATAGAAGTACAGAAGTCAAAGTCCTTGTAATACTGAGTGTGAGTGCACACACAATGTAATTACATGGATTAGTGGTTCCCGAGTAATTTACAAAGAGGGATGTTGCTGACGATACATTTTATAATACATGCTTACTTAGCTGGAAATTATCCCACGGGATCGTAATACCATGACAAAAATTATCCTATTCCTTACCCAGCACACTAATTGCGTAACACGCTATCAATCGGAGCCTGAATAAGTTTGAAAAAAATTGCTAATCCATTGCTTCATATGTTCGAAAAATTTGTCTGCTCAACAACATAAATAACGCAATGAATGTTGTTGAACTGTCAAAATGAAACCGATTCCGATAGTGTGTTACGCAATTGTCCCGCTGGTCATGGTTTATCCGTGTGCCATATTTCATCCAAATCCGTTCAGCCTTTAACTCTTCAAACGTCGATTGACACCCAGGTGTGCAGATAACAATAAAAAATCTATTGTGTCTGCTAAATGTACAGACAGACAGACGTGAGTTACTTCACAGACATAATGACTTTAAGGGAAGATCACACCACAGAGCTTGTTGTGAAATCAAATCACTTATTTCTTTGCAAACATGGGTAATTGATACAAATAGGTACATAAATTGTTTATTTATAACAATGTCCTTCTGAATCTTCTGTACTTACGTTATCTAGAAACGTTAGTACGTTGGTACGTAAAGTAGGTACCCTGTTATAGTGCTGTACTACCGACCCTGGGGCAAATCATATATTTCGCTGGATCAACGCACACAGTTCTAGGATGTCTGCGGTCTCATGTCGGCTATTGGCTTAGCTTTCATATCATGTACCTACATATCTATCTATCCTATTTGCTGTTTAATAGTATACTAGCTGTTGCCAGCGTCTTCGTCGGCGTGTATTTTATATTTGGATTAAAAGTAGCTCTTCAGGTCTCCCGTACCTACCTACTCGTATCTGTAAAAAAAACCGGTCAAGAGCGTGTCGGACTCGCGCACCGAGGGTTCCGTTCCAATTCCTGAAAAAGTGTGCTATTTAGAGACAATGTTTTATTTTTCCTGTAATCTTTACATAAACTTCTATCACGTAGAATAATTTCAGATTTTGCTCTTTGCAAACTTCGAAGATAAGGTGGGGGACCTTATCTTCGAAGTTTGCAAAGAGAAAAATCACGGTATTTTTTTTTACATTTTTCATCAAAAGTCGAAAACTGTGATGAAAAAAAAATAAAAATGTTTGAGAATGTGCAAACAGCGATCTTTCATATGATACCCTACTTGCCCTAGTAGACCCATTTTGAATTTTTAAGACACCCTTTCAGTCCCTGTTGCAAAAAAAATACATATATTTTTATTTCTTTCTTATTTGCAAAATAGTTGGGTAAACGTCATCTAAAATTGTTCCAAATTTCAAGTTGATAGCATTAGTAGTTCTTGAGATATCCAGCTGTGACAGACAGACAGACAGACAGACAGACAGACAAACAGACAGACAGACAGACAGACAGACAGACAGACAGACAGACAGACGGACAGACAGACTGAGTCACACATAACGGTTTCTTTTTTACCATTTTGGTACGGAACCCTAATTATAACGATCGCTTCAGAGATTAAGGCGTGAAAAGGAAACGGACAGAGTTACTTGTATATAAATATAATAAAATTATAAGTTAAGATGAAAAACATAATAATTAAGTACTTAAAACTGTTGTAGTGAAAACTACTATTGCTAGGCCAAAATAGAAAGAAAATGTTTCTCAATCATGTAAAAGGTATAAAATAAGCTCATAATAATTATGATAATAAATAATGATAATTATGATAATTACGTAGATCCGAATTCTGCCACATTACAGTTTTCAAACTCCATCTCTACCTTGATGAAGCACATTTCCACATAATAGCAAGCCTAACCAGGCCAAGCCTAATACGCCATGAAAACCTAGCAAGTGTACTCGTAGGACTCCTAAAAATAAATAAATACACCAACATCTTATTAACATTATTAGTGTAGCATTACCGTCATCGGATATGGATTTATGTACGGATATAATGTTTTTATTACCATTACTTTCAGAACAATCTTTGCTCGTAAATATAACATTATTTTATTTGTGTTTTTATTACTTTTGTATGAAAAAAACAATATTATTAACCATGGGAATTCGAATTACAATTCGAACATGAATAGATTCATTTTTCCCAGAAAACACGATTGGATTTTAGGTAAACAATAGTTTTTTGATGCTGAAAAAAGGTTGTAAAAGCTTTCTATGTTGAAAGCTTTGTACTGGGCACTAAATAAAACTACTAGCAACTAAAAACGATCAATTCATCTGTATTGTGGATTGTCGATTTGCTTGTGTATCGCAGCTGCGTTGTTATAGAACACAAATGAAATGGAACGAATGTATGAACGAAAAACTTTATACTTCACTGTTATAATAACGCAACGCGATGCAATCATTTTGATTGACTACACTTTAATATCGGTATGTGTAATTTTTTTAGAGAAACTTTACTTTGACTGAAAATATATTAAAAATAAAATATATCTACACCATGATGACCACGAAAAATCTTGCTTAGTTAAGGGGATAAATAGGTAATTTTGTGTTTTTAAAATTCCTATAAAACCAAATATTTATGGTTATTAAATCATGTGTTATTTGACAATACTGTTTACTGCTGCACTAAATTAAATTAGTTAGTTAATTAAATTCCAGTGCGCGTGAGAGTCTTCTATTTCGCGCGTCAAACTAGACAGCCATAAGTAACGCCATTTCACTTACACACTGAGCTAAATCACGCTTCGATAATATATCCTCTTAAGACGCATCTTCATATTTTTTTTAAAGAATATTGAAATTCATACTAACTAACATAAATCTGTCTTTAAAAAAACTTTTAAATACAAAAAAAAAAACAAACGACTTCCAAAAAAAACAGTACAAAGTGAAAAATAACTTTAATTTTGAAAGTCGGTGTTGTAGTGTTTTTTTGGAAGTCGGTTGTTTTTATTTTTTGTAAAAAAGTTTTTATTTTTCACTTTTTAGTGGGTCAGTTTGTAATTTATCTAAGTTACAATAGTCCAATGTCAACTGCTCATCACCTTTTACAAATTACTGCTTTTCCCGATGCAGGGACGTTAATTGTTGAGGAGTTCTCCTAGTAACAACCAGGAGAACTGGAGCTCTATGGTGAAGTCATCATCACAATTATGCATTTTGATGAGCATAAATTACTTAGCAACCATATTAAAGTAGTAATCGAATCGCAACCCGAGAAATACTTAGGTATAATTGAGTAGTTCCGGTGGCCATCTGTGGTCTTCATCATCAGTTTCACTTCACCAAATGGTGCTTTCCGAGAGCAAAAGCACGAGTAACTATAAAAAATACCCAAATCGCTATAGGTGTGCCTATAATATTTGAGGATTTCCCTCGATTTCCATGGGATCCCCTCATCAGATTCTGACTTGGTGACAATGGGACCACCTCGAGAGTATACCCTTTCAAACAAAAAAATTATTTTGCATATCCTTCTCTAAATGACGAAGTTATGCCCGAACATACATACAAAAAAAAAAAAAATAGAAACATCCGAATTGATAACCTCCTCCTTTTTTCAGAAATCTGTTAAAAAGGCATGTTTATTTATTTCAATCCAGAGCCGGTGAGAATGATACCTACCGACGCCGTCACTGCAAAATGCAATTCAATTAAAGATTTCTTCATTAATCTTTTGTTACGGGTAGTAATTTAATGTTCTAAATCTAAGCTGGTTTACTAATGGAGCTTCAGACGCGTCCCGCCTCGTTACAAACGGTAATGGCCGCTCTTTTATATGAGTTTTGTTTTGTGGCCCAAAACAATGCTGTTCTACCACGTAATGTGCTGCTTAATGACCAAGTGTTTATGTAGGTACATTAATAATTTTATTGTGACCTTTAAGCTGTGAATTACAACAACATTTGTGTTGACTTTTTCATCGCTTAGTTTTCTATGAGAAACAAAAAATAAGAGAATCACCCTGAAAGCTTATTCCTAAATCACGCGTGTTTTCTGTCTGTCTGTCGCTGTGTTTTCTACTATTATGTTGGCCAAAAAGTAGCCAAGTTAATATTCTTCCATAAATAAATAATGATAAACCGACACAGAAGCTAGCAAACATAAAAACCAGCCCGGCCGTCCCCAACTCCCGTCCCTGGACAAAAACAACACAAGATTTTTCAATTTGGCAAAGAAGGTAGCCTCTAGAGGATTGTGTGGGTTTTAGCTTGGGGTATAACGGCATCGCTAGGTATAATCCTCGGCATCGGTAGGATTACAGACTCGGAACCCGTCTAGTGCCGTACAGAGCGTCAATACCTAGCGGGATGATTAATAGCATACCGATAATCCCTCGGGCTGCTGATATCGTTTTGCTCAACGCTCCGAGTCGTCGTTCGTTTTCCTCACCGCGATACTACAGTAACCACAAAGTCCACAAACATGGACGACCTCCTCACTCCATTGAGGCCACCTCGGAGTCTATCGCATTAATTGTTTTATATTTTAATTCAATAGCTCATTTGTATTCATATCTCGTTTCACTTTCTTTTTTGGAATAACAAATTAAACCACTTGTAAACGTTTTATGATCCTATCTGCCAGGACTGGACATGAATAAACGTCTCGTATCTTTTTTAAGATTACATTCTTGATGATGTAGCAATACAATCTCTAAGCTTGGTTTGGTAAAAGCGATTGCTTTGTCACCCTTTTGTTCTAAATTCGTCGATCAGCAGTATAGAGTGTGATCTCGGCACTGCCGCACCAATTAGTCTCTTGTCAGCGGCTCTTTGAATCATTCACTGAGTTCATTGTCGCTGACGTCACTATTCATCTCTATTTGAAACTGGAATTGAACAGAATTAGTGAAAATCATTACCTGTCTAAAACAAAGTTTCGAGACGCTATTTTCTTGACTTTCATTATTCATGACTAACAAACGAGGCGCCGAATTTAATAAGGCCCAAACAAATTCTTAGTCGTAATTAAATTGATGAAGT
The DNA here is from genome assembly GCA_905163495.3 of Cosmia trapezina. Classification (NCBI taxonomy): domain Eukaryota; kingdom Metazoa; phylum Arthropoda; class Insecta; order Lepidoptera; family Noctuidae; genus Cosmia; species Cosmia trapezina. Next base: position 14,473,090 of record LR991030.1, read on the forward strand.
GCGTGACGGTGGTATCAAATTCATAATTTGGTAGGGAAATTTTTCATCACCCCGAAGCGTTATGCCAAATTGAATCGAGAGTCACGAATATCCGGATGGCCCGACGACACCCGACTCCCGACGATGTTGATTCTCCCATTTCTCCCGACGCACTTTAAATACCTTCCATTTCGGGACATTGTCATAATTCGCTTCACGAAAATTCATGATGTCAAAACGTAGTATGAATTCCAATGAACTTTGTTATTTCTATCACTGAGATTTTAAGCTGCTTGATAATTTGGATTGCTGATGTTTCGCTTAGCTGTTGTTCTGATTGGTGGCTATTTTAGATTATAATCTATTGATGATCTTCTGTGGTGTGGAATCTACGGTTTTACCAATTTAGCACCTATAGCTTATCTTCATCTTTCCCGTCAATTAGTTATCCTCAAGGTGACTTCATTAATCGTGGAATTGGGTCCATATTGGCTCACCTAAAGTTCGTTACCCGAAATTGTTCTTCCTAATGATTTGTAATCCGAATGATCACTCTTCCTAAAATTTTTCATTCATACAATTTGTAGTGCTACCGGCGATGTTCATAACACTCATGTTTCCGAAAATTGTAATTAATAATATCATTAATGTAAATATATTAAAACTCCTACTGTTTTTTATCATAACGCTTTTATCCCTAAACATAATTACGATAGTATTTTCACGGTCACGGTCGAAAGTTTAAAAACCCGAAAGTTCATTTGCCCGAAAGCTTAAAATCCCGAAGATCCATATCCAGATATATATATGTCTAGGGTTAGGGTTTTTTGTCAGCAGGTCGACGGAGCCCCGCTGCGCGGGGCTCCTATTTCTGTCTGCGGGGTTTAAAGGAACCTAACTAACCGAACCTCGGGGTGCCCTTAATGTCGACCGTCTAAGGTTAGGTTAGGTTAGCAGGTCATTTTTCGTCAGCAGGTCAGGGAAAAAATGTAGGACGTCAGGAACTTTACATAAGTACTTAGATCCGTATTTTTCATTTTGGTCAATTAACGATGAGTATTGGTATTTCGTCCATTCGAGATTTCGTCCTTTCGGGCATTTTGAACATCGGTATTTTGTGTTTCGATATAACGACTATCGGCATTTAAAACTTTCTAGAAAAGAAATCTAAACAAAAAGATATAACTTTGAATAATAGTGTAAAAGATGGTTATGTTGAGAAAATATAGGAAAACAAATAAAAGTATAATAGATGTTTATTGCTACTGACATTATGAAGTTGAATGCTTTGGAATTATGAACATTAGAGACAAAGTAGTTAGGAATTGTGATTGTTAGGATGAAGAATATTAGGAAGAACATTTTCGGATTTCCAATTATCGGAGTTGAAAATTTAGGTGAACTTTGGCGCACCCCGTGGAACTAGTTCAAAACTTCACCTACCAAAATACTTCAGTCCAGTTTTATATGAAAACTATACCGTCCGCTGCTTACTACCAAATAACTGCCGCACGTGTTCGCAACGTATAAAACTCCTGTAAACAGTATTTTCTTGCCAAGTTTCCGTATGCTCTATAAAATGTATGTGGTGCACGTTTAGAACTTGGTGTCATAAACGTCGGTGTGCACCCAGCATCTCAATCAAACGTGTCTGAGTGGCCTGAATTTGGGAACTGTTTCCACTCAGCTAGGTATTAGATCAAGGACGAGGGTCCGTCAATTTCCCAACAGTTATACGGACTCCGGACTGCGACCAACCATCGAAACGTAATTTACTTACTTTTAACGGCCTTAATAAACCGGTTCCTTTTTCTCCGCCTTTTTGTTATTCATCTGTTTACTTTACGTGTCGCATATCGATTACAGAGCTTATTATCATAATGCTTTTGCCATCATTTTTTGTTTTCCGTCACGAGTGAAAGATCATACAACTAAGTGCAATCTGCCTAGCCTTTTCGCAACTATGTTGGGGTCGGCTTCCAGTCTAACCGGATGCAGCTGAATACCAGTATTTTACATGGAACGACTCTCTATCTGACCTCCACAACCCAATAACTGGGTAATATGATACCCCTTGGTAAGACTGGTTGTCAGATTTTCGGGCTTCTGACGACTCGTAACGACTGTCAAGATCCACGAATGACAGCCTGGACCAACGGCTTAACGTGCTTTCCGAGGCACGGAGGAGTATGTAAAGATGGTCACCCATCCACGGACCAACCCCGGCAACCGTAGCTTAACCTGATAGATCGACCCGTGCGGATGGTATTGCCATGAGCCCCTCAAACCTTATGTACCTACGTGCGGCTGTTATTACTTAGCCACGAGCCGGAGTCAACTAAGTAATAATACATTATACGTAAAAGTTACATATCGTACCTAGAAACCTTCGAAAACATTATTGTGACGTCTCTTGCGTGCTCTCCACTTATAAAGTTCTATCTATTTCATTACGAACTTTCCACAACGTAAACAGACAATAAATATTCTGTAACCGTGATTTTGTGAACATAATAAATCTTTTGGACACATCTGGTTCTGTTCATTCAACAGCTGGGTAATGCTTGTAAATTCGTACAAAAACCAGCCAGGGGGCCGAGCGTACATCCCTAAAGGATCCCAATAGAACGCAACCCTCGGGTTCGATTTGAAAGGCATCGAAGGTATACCTTTTTTTCGTTGTCATCTACGCCCACAAAGACAGCTAATATAAAAGATTCTACCTGAACCACTCGAACGTATACGATACCTTAATAAAATGTTAGCAAAATGATATGGGTAGACAAGGTTCTCAACTATTAGGGGAATTATTAACATTGTTCATGTATGTATGTTAGAACAGAAACACTGTTTCTTTTACTTTTTGTTTTCCCTGTGGCAATGTCAATGATCTGCTTTAAATATTTATAATTTTATTTTCGTATTTATTTTTTTACTAGCTTCCGACCGCGGCTTCGCCCAAGTGGTATGACGATAAAAAAGTAGCCTATGTCCTTTTATAGGTCATGGTCTACCCGTGTGCCAATTTCATCCAAATCCGTTCAGCCGTTTTTGCGTGAAAGCGTAACAAAACCAACAAACAAACTCACTTTCGTATTTATAATATTAGTTAGGATTATTTTATTACACCTTTAACCCCAAGAGGTATTATAATGGTTCTAAACTGTTTAATTATTCTGAATGAATGGCCGATAGTGGATAAATATTATTATTAGGATCTTAGTTCTGTCAGTTACACCAACCTCAAAACCAATATCTTCAAACTTCAGTAACTGCATAAACGATTTGTTGCCCCTTCTTTGTAAACCGATACAGTACCACAAGAGAAGGCGAGATAAACTCGTAAAGCCAACGAGATGTTTGTAAAATGCTCAGTAAAATGTATCCCCAGTGATACTAGAACGGTGAATTGAGCAGAAAACAAATATTCCTATCAATAGGGAATATTTCCCGTAAGAAATTCAAATGCTTTTCACCCTTCCCATGGAAATTGACTCAAATGAATAATAGAACCAGTCCCAACACTTTATTCGATACAATATTCAAGCTATCAACTACACGCGTGTTTGAGGTTAAATTTTCAATTTGCATAAACATTTTATCATTAGAGTTAATGGCATCGGTTGATGCTAATTTTGATATCGTCCAATCATCGCTGTCAGTGAATGTAACTGCATTATCTGCCCTATCGGTTGGCGCGGGGATCAAGCTGCATTAATGCGATATAGGGTAATAAACCATAGAACGTATATTGCAGTAAACAATTGCTATGATAGGCGTAGTAGAGGTAAGTAGGACTAACCGATGCTTTGCTACACGATCAAGAAAGATAAACGTTAATTTCTATGTAACCTTGTCGAGGTCATAAACGTGGAATGAAATGGAAAAGACTATTCAGTCGATTGAAGCGTCTGATATCAGCTTTAAGGTTTTAGGAGAAGTAGGAGTGAATTGTCGTATGTTTACAATATGGTCAATGAATGAATGAAATGCACCGATCCCAACGTGGTTTAATTAGACTCGATTGCTCGAATGAACCCAAAGATTCACACTAGCCCCTGTTGCCTCATGTTACATGGTGCAACAGAGACAGAGACCATTGCATATCAAGGAGTAGACCGGGGGGCGCGATAATGGCTGATTAAAGTCAACAGCAGACGTTCTATGATAGTGCAGCAACAGTTTAACCATACATTTTCTCCGAAAGTGATTTTGCCACACGGTACGCCAACTGAAGAAGTAAACAGCAGTAGAGGTAGTCGTGTATGTAAACATCCTGTGACTAATTGTGCGCGAACCCCAAGTCGAGACGAAACAGATGTGTTAGCTACATCCATCTAGTCTGTTTACAAGATATTTTACTCAACTTAGTTACCGACGTGCGTTCGGGAAACGAGTCTGACGGTATTGTTGCTTTCTTGGAATACAACTGGATTAACGTTTGTTTCTATCTTGGGAATTATGTTTTACGTGGAAAATGTATAGTGATATTTTGTAAGACGGAAAATACTCAATCAATCTGCCTAGCCTTTTCCCAACTATGTTGTGGTCGGCTTCTAGTCTAACCAGATGCAGCTGAATACCAGTATTTTACGTCTTATAGGTTTTCCTGTAATCTACAGGTGTAGACCTATTTTCTGTATTTTTTTCAACATTTTAGGCTCAGTAGTTTCGGAGATAAGGGGGGAATGGTCAATTTTCATCTATTTTCTTAAATAACTCAAACTATTTGTTTTAAAATTATAAAAAAAATATATTTGGGACCTTCATAGTAAGCCCTTTCATTTGATATGTCACACAGTACAGTTTGCAAAACGTTTTTTAATTTTCTAGTTTGCCCCCTAAAAGTGACCTCATATTCAAAATTCATTTATTTACTTTAGCTGTACGTGTTTGGGTCACAGAAACCCATTATGTGTACCAAATTTCAACTTAATCGGTCTATTAGATTCAGAGCAAATTGGCTGTGACAGACGGACAGACAGACAGACAGACACACGAGTGATCCTATAAGGGTTCCGTTTTTTCCTTTTGAGGTATGGAACCCTAAAAACAACAACAAATAAAATATCGCTGTGCAAATAACATTTTTCCCAAAACGCTAAAAAACAACAACAACAACAAAAAATCAAATATCGCTCTACAAATAACATTTTTCATTATGTTTTCATACAAATTGTTCTACTAGAGTCGCGCCTGTTTGCGGGAGCCTTTTATAAACGTCAGGCCTTTCAATCTTTTCAATTTGATGCCATCAACTTTACGAAGTTCCAAAACATAACATCCTTTATTATAATTCAAAACAAAACAACTGAAACATGAAATAAGTACCTAAGTATTCAAAAACAAGCTGATACATAACAATAAAAACTGTGAAAAGAGCTCTAAATTGCGAATTTTGACATGTGTCACCCCAGCACACATCCACTCAGGGGTTTGGGTGGATTTGGCCAAATAGGCACACGGCTCGCACGTGATTTAGCCAGGCTTTGTATTTTTATTTAGGTAGGTACGACCCGACGTAAAAGCCAAAAAAAGGTTACAATATTCGCAACGCGAAAATATAAATCTTTTGTTATTAATTTGTCAGCCTCTGGCACTTTTTGCTTTTTTTAGGCATGTTACATACACATAGGCCACTGCGTAGGCAATTGAAAATAACAAAATATTATTTATCGCGGAAAATTCGCAGTCTTGAGAGAGTTACTAAAAATTTATGAAGATAATCAACGTCATGAAATACCGTCAACCAGAGTTCGATGAACTTCTCAAGAATAAGGGAGTAAAATATATAAGAGGCAAGATGATTGGCATGTCACTCACCTATTATCGTGTATGTTACATCACAAAATGTTCGCACTGTACCCGTCATTACTTACCTAAGCTATCATTTTTCACGTCCTAATCCGTACAGGGCTCGTCAAAGGGAGCGCTTATCGTGGCCCCAATTTATTTCCGAGGTATTGCCACGTAAACCTTGTCATAGACGTCTCATATACTGTCGTATTTTCCTCGAATTACACGACGATCGTCAGCAACCACAATAAAATGTGGTTATTATGAGTAAATATTTACTGAGAAAGCAAAACAAAGAGAAACATTATTAATCACGGTGACGGGTTGACGATAGCTGTCGGAATATAGCGGCTATCGTATGTACTGTACTTATATTTGCCTCCTGGTCACGAATCGATATTTAACTAAGTTATTGGGAAACAAGAATTTCTGAGTAGTACAACTGCAGAGCTCTGGGATATCTTGTTTCCTAAAGGGCTGCGCTGCGAGAAATAGACTGTAGCAACATCATGCAGTCGTCCATTTACCTATTTTTCGATTGCACATTGCTCGCAGAACAGCCGGTCGATTCTGTAAAAATCTCACCGTGAAAACTTACGTGAAGTGAGTTTGTTTTTGCTAGGAATTGACACTATTGACAGCTCACTCCACGCTCACTTCACCTAAGTTTTCACGGTGAGATGGTTACAGAATCGCACTGCAGATAGCCAATGAGGCCGAAAGGTTCTGGAGTGGCGACCGCGTACCGGAAGACGTAACGTTGAATGGCCTCCTACAAGGTGAACCTTGTAAAGGCCGCAGGAATCCGCCCTGGATGCGTGAAGCACAGAACCGGTCGAAGTGTCGATGCTTGAGGGAGGCCTATGTCCTGCAGTGGACGTTTTCGGCTGAATGCTGATGAAGGCCGGCCATTTACAGTCGGAATTCCGTTTCGAAACATTGATTCCATACAAAATCAAGACTCTATCACACAAGTATACCTACGTATAGTTCTCCGTTCGAAATTTTCTGCCTCGAATTTATTTTGTATGGATTTACTGCCTTCCAAATTCCGAATCGATATTTCTAATGTGGCCGGCCTAAGTCAGTACGCTGCGTATTCAGTAAAGGTTTTGTATCCGTCACAAGTTTTGAGGAAATAAAGATATAGCGTTTGAACTTCAAAATTTTATAGCTTCCTGAGTAAAAGGCTAGACTGCTTTAGACAAACGCTAAAATGTACAGATATTTCCACAAGAAAGTGTTTTTCGTACATCATAAAAGCCTTCTTCCACAATAACTTAGCTTTCAGCTAAATATACACTTTCAATTCACTTTCTGACATTTATGAATAATAAAATAACAACGTTACTGCCACATTCTAACAAATATTATTACTGTTCGATATACGAGAATAAAGCGGGTACAATAAAACTAGTGGCCTATTATAAAATAATAAATAAACTCTCTGGAGCGGAATGTGTAGCAGTGAAATCATAAAAATACCGATCGTAGTTCATTGTTCTCCAGATATTTGTTTTACATGAACTATCGATTACTATTGTAAAGTGTACAGTTGCATTGAAAAAGCTGCTAATTTTCGTGCTATAAAATTAACACATTCACTACATAAATTACGTACTTATAGGTACACAATACAGTTGTGTACCTATAAGTACGTAATTTATGTAGTACAACAAGGTACACAAGGTACACTTAAACTTTTTAAACTTTCGCGATTTGTACACATTATAAAACACTATCGAAAACGGGTCTTATCGCGATATTCTTTTTAACGAGGTAAACAGGTAACCTACTTGTTTCCCGACGTTCAACGCCGGTCGTCCGACGAGGTCCGCCAGTGTGTAGACGTCCTTAGTGTTGTGTGTAGAAGTACCGACAGTGACATTTATAAAAATTGTGAAGACCAAGTGAGGGTAGATGCACATACCCGCACTTTACGAAGACGTCGCTGAGCTGTCATCAGTCCTCCCGTGACCACGATCGCTGCAAGGCGGTCGAAACGTCGGGAAACAAGTAGGTACCTGTTTACTTCGTTAAAAAGAATATCGCGATAAGACCCGTTTTCGATAGTGTTTTATAAGGTAGGTACACCACAAAAGTGTACGAAAACTGGATTAGGTGACAACAGATTTATCTCAAATCCAATCCGGTTTTTTGAAACTCGAAGAAGATAACAATAGACATTTACTAGACTAGATCTTACCCCACAGTACCTACTAAATCGAATTGTACATCACACAAAACAACAGCAGCAAATCGAGAATGCAGATCTACACATCCCTAAGCAACCTAGGAAATAGCTGGATCAATTAAGGTGCTTTTACATCCAGTAGCGACAACGCAAATGACTCGTTGCTAATAGTGCGAACACGCGTGTGAACGGAGCGTCCGAGTCGTGATCTTAAGCTTCCTCTTCCTCGTATGTATACACCCACTATCACAACTAGAACAAAAAGTTTCCTTGGGGGATTACGTACTTTATACTGAAGGCCGTGTGAACTAGTATTTTATGTTCGTTAAAGCTTCGAATATTGTTACCAGCAGAGGGTTGATGTGTGTTGACGTTGCTATGTTATCAAAAGTTTCGATACTTTTTCCGAATAGCCTTATTGGAAATATTTATTATGTTTTCGTTGTGTTAAACTGTAGAATACTTACTTACTTCTATTGTTAAACTAATCGAAACTACTGATACGAGTAAGCATCCTGCTTTGTGATCATCATACACAATTTATTATTATATACAGCTATCTATGTACTATATTATTGGAACCAATAAACAAGGACAATATCTAATTACCCCTAGCTAATTCCAAACCCCTAATGGTTTCCAAATTATTACCTATTCAATAATCTCGCTTAATAAGCGGTAATAATATTACACATTTTGCAATTCGATGGTGCGGTGATCAATCGCTCATCACTCATTTTAACAACCTACACACTTAATGTACCCTCGGGTTTAATTAGACAGTAATAAAACGCGTATAAAATATGTTACGTTTAATCGCATTAAAATATTAAGCACTTATCGGCTTCAGTGGAATGAAAAGTTTCATAAACGCAAAGCTCCACTTCGGTTTTAAAGTATTTTAGAATAGTTATTTATGCAACTGACGTATAATAAGGGGTATTAAAACACGAATGTGGGTTTATAACACGAGGCGAAGCCGAGTGTAATAATAGTATCACATGGGTGTTTTAATAACTAATTATGTACAGTTGCATACAAGACTTTATCTACATCCAAGTTATTAATCCTCTATAAAAGGTTCTGAAACAGTTTTTTGCAATACTAATACTCGTATCGAACATGGCGGCCGGCGTCATAGTATACGACGTGAATTCGAATAAGTTCAAATCAAATCAAATCAAATCAAAATATTTATTTGCTAGAATATGGTACATAAGGTGTTAATTTGTTTAGTTCAGCATATCCTGCCATAACATGGCGTGCAAATGTATTTAAAAAAATCATGCGATGTCAAAATTAATCTATGTTACAAATTACAGAGTCTATTGACTTGTCTTCTAAATAGTCCATAATGGTGTAGTATCGTTTAAATAATAAAAATTTGAAAAGCATTTTTTTAAACATTGTCAGCGGTAAATCTTGAATACTATTTGGTAAATGATTGTAAATAATAATCGACATGCAGTATACATTTTTCTTAAATAACTTTAGTTTTATTTGTGGCAGCCGAAGTCTGTCTTTATGCCTTGTTCGGCTGTTTGGCCTTTCAGTACTAATTTCAAATAAATTATAATTTCTTTTAACAAAAATACAAATTTCAAAAATATATAAACACGGCAAAGGTAGAATTTTAAGTTTTTGAAATAGTTCTTTTTTTAAATTACGGCGCTGTTGTAGTGAAACGCGCGTGTATTTCAATGTTCTTTTTTTGAAAACGAGTTGCATTATGAAATTCAGTACAACATTAAAGCACCCGTTTGGATGCTATTATGGTTACCATGGTTACTATGACACTGGCTGATTAATGTTGGCAATAAGCTAACTGTTTCAGAAACTTTTAAAGAGAATTTATAGCATGGGTGTAGATAATAACATTTATGAATTTTGAACGTCACGTCAGCCGCTTTTTAAATAACCATTTATTAGATCCGTAACACTGTGCAAATGTGGATAGTAGCGTATTGTTAGTTTTTCACTGTTGTTTTTTTTTTCTGCACTTGCATTTCGTTGGCTACGATTCGAAATGTGTAGTTCTAAAAAATAACAGACGATGCTTTTAGGACCTATTTGCTGCCATTTGCAGCACAATTTTGCAGCGTGACGAAAATGAAATTGATAAAGAAATGCTCTGCCATACAAAAGTCAACCACACATAGCTACGATTTGTAAACGGGATCAGAGCCCATCTGCCGAGAATTCGAGATAGTGGAGTAGAATACCCTATCTGTTCCGCCGGAGCTAGGTTTTCACAAAGGGACCATTCTCGGTAATTCCATTGAATATCATCGGCGATGCGATGCACGGAGCCACGGACCCCGTACACGTGTAATCGGTAAATCGATGCCTACTTTGTTGTTGCTGTTTGCTGTGTGTGAGTAAAGCAAGTGAAACGCAACGCAATAGCTACATGAATAGGTGTAGAGTAGGGTTGTCTCTGTGTGAGTAATAGGCTTGATGGATTTTTTGTTCAGTGTAAAAAGCGATATCTTTAACGATAGATAGCTTTGTGAAACTTGGTTTTTGTGTATTTAGTGAGTGATTTAAGAGGCCTACATTTTTCAAAAAAAGCATCTTTTCATCTAACATTCTTAAAAATTTGGTCCCGCGTGAGCGAGAGAGGTGATAAAATGTAACAGGTCTCAAGAGTTGAGAGAACACCATTTCATGTTGTGTTCAAGATTTCACAACTAATAGATATGGTCCTAAATCAAGCCTCTTTTTTTCAAAAAAGCTTGTGTCATGTTCGCCATTTGGAAGAGCTGGACCCACAGAGTACTTTTACTTGCTGGACCACCTAATCAAACAAGCAAATCTTTGCTTAAAAGGCGACTCCAAACTTAACAATGTAATTTACATAGGTAGTTGATGAAATAAACATTTATTTTTTATTATTTGGAGGATAAAAAGGTAGGAAAGCAGCAAATCTAAACTCTTTACAAACCACTAAAACAGTTATCTACTACCTACTATGCAAACACAAAAACAGACAGTTCCTAACCTGCAACCATTTATTTGCCTCAAAGCTTACCAGATCGACTAGCCGAGTGTTGCAATATCGACGTCGAATCAAATGTCAAATAGCTGGCGGCAGGGTGCGATATGTTTGAGCTAGGCACGCTTGGTGAGGCACCCGGCACACCGCACCCACCCAGTCACCCACAGGATGTGGAGCGGGAATGACAGACGTCGCGATAGCCGGCCGAGGGTACGGGTAGCAGTATGTAGCTGTAGGATTGCCAGAAGTGATAGGAATGGATAAGGTGTTGAGTAATGTCAATGTATCCAATAAGTGGGTTGTTTTCATCCACATATTGATTGCCTCTGTCAGAATCATTCAGAGAATTTGCTGCAAGTTTTGAGGGTAGTTGCAAAAGCTCCAGATGAGCTTAGGTTCTTGAGCTTTTAGTTAGGTGTCAGTTTCTCGAACTAGGTAAATCTAAATTTAAAAACATCTACGGTTGCCAACTCACACTATCTTTCAGATTGAGGCTTGTTTCTATGGAAACGTTTTTTTTTTGTTTCATAAAAAAAACAACGTACCATTTCCAGCACAATTTCTGCCAGTGATGATTAGGTTTCATACGTTCCAAGTTTAATGGAGCGTGGCACATCCAGTCTGGCTTGCCGAGGGGCCACGGTTGTTTGTTCACAAAATTGCCATTTTTATGGCACGCAAGGCGATCATACTGTGACATTACTTGCTTGAAGTCCCGCGTCGTGTCACGTCATACCACAAACACGTGATATTTGCGGAGATATGATGCGATTTTATTTGGACGAACCCATGCTTTTAATTATTGTTTGCGGCTTATTGTTAATTTTTTTGGCACGCTAGTACTTATCCCAAAAACTACTAACAGGGTAAGTACCTATTTCTATAAACCCTGGTCCGGCCCTGTATCATGCCACTTAAAATTTTCTGAGGGTTTTGACAAACGTTAAAATGAATTTATTCTTCAATAAGTATTAATAAAACCAATTCAGAGAGTAGCTAAGCTATTAATTAGTATTAGTTACCTGTTTCTTTTAAATAAATGCTACGGTTATTTTGACTAACAAGTTAATTGCGCATGTTGCTTCTATTACAAGCACTATAGTCGGCACCGATCATCACAGTTTCTCCGCAATTCGTCTTACTTAATCCGTACACAGCAAAATTTCTGCTGTATTAAGTAAGATTTACTTTAAAAAAATCAACACTGTTTTTCAAACGCCCACTTACTCGTTCAATCAAGAAATCTCTTCGAATCTATCCCGGTTCGTCACGCATCAGTGCCGAATCTTTGTTCATCGTAATTGCCCTCCGTGACGACTCATAGCCGTGTTATATGGAGAGGCTATTAAACTGTCAATGCCAGAGGGTCATAATCCGGAGTGCGCACCGCAATATGGGCAACATAAATCAGCTAATTAACCCTCCTAGCCCTTATTAACGACATAAATTTCGCGCTCCGAAGCACACCACTCGAGACGAGATGCGGGTTTATATGCGCATAACACACTCAGCTCCATGTCTGCCGGTGGAATTATGTCAGTAAGTGTTCGAGGCCTAATGTGGCTTAAGTACAAGACAATGTTAATCTGCGTTGTCCTTACAGTTACTGCGTTACTTGATGTAATCTTGGAAACGTGAGATAATAATGAGCGCAAGTAGTACCCAGTTGACTTAATGAGTATTTTGTCCTTTGATAATAAAACGGCATATACCTAGAATTATTACCTCAAAGAGCGCATAATATCTGACGACTACACTCTAATGTAATGGGAAGTCAGGTCATCGTGATGAAAGCGCACATTAAAAAGCAGCACACACACACACACACACACACACAAACAACTCACAATATACCGCATAGTGTATTGTGAGTTGTGATTGCGACATTTCAAAACCATAACAACATTTTCCGACGCACATAAAGGTTGTAAAAGTGATAAAACTCATAATTACAGTACGTACTACAGCGAGTATTCCCGTATCGCGTGGCGAGGGCTATTACAACGGACATAAACTAGTGAGTCATCTCTTCCCCGCTTATCGAGCCGATCTCCGGCACACATGGCGTCATTCGATGCACTTTATTGTATTGCCATGTTACAACCTATCTCATCTGGCACGCGAACTTTTTCATTTCATCCCACTACTGCGATGCTATCGGGCGGATAAACGACTCCGATACGAAAATGAGCTTGAAATATACCATAATTTATTATAATACATCCGTGAGCTTCAATAAAAACTCGGATGCTTATGAAAGGTAGGGAAGCGAAGTAGAAATGGAAAACTTGTTTTTCGTCGAACTCTGCGGCGAGGTCGGCGATGACTAGTCGAATTAAAAAAACAGAAGAGAACCGAGCGAGCAACGGAATGAATGTTATTGTACCAATAGCAATTTATCAAAATGTCCGTGGTCCGTACCGCCCGACAACTATCGCACCGCTTGCTTTATACGAAATTTAACCAATGAGAGGGTTCCAGTCTTATTGCTTTTACACTTGAGAGACGGATCTATTAGGATCACTGCACTAGAAAAGATAAAATGTTTTGCCTTTGACAGCTCGGCTTTCCATTCTTAAGTAAGTCAAATCACGCCGACTGAATACTGATGTTGGCTTTTCGTGGGCTTCTGTTGGCCCGGATTGTTTTTGTTAAATAGAAATTAATGCCTATTTGACTACGGATCAATAGGAGTCACGAATAGTTAATGTATGAATGGGTTCAAAAGTTCGTTTGTGAAGCGTGACAGAGATAAAAGTGAAGTTTTATCTGTATGTGCGCCGCTAATAGCTATTAACATTATAAGAACCCTCTTCCTTTAGGGGTCAGACGACGTGGGGTCGACAAACTCGTGTGCATTCAGCTGTGATCACTCTCAATGGCAGTCGTTAATATGAACGAACGCACAAAAGATGGATTTAGAGTTGATGCGAAGTCATTATGTAAAGATGGACATGCATTCGAAAGTATTACCATAAGCAAATTAAGTAGCCGCTTAGATAGCAGAGCACGAATGTAGGGGAAGAGCTCTGAATTAATTTATGATGTCGAGTTCCTGGGTCTGCTTTATAAAAAGTAAAAAGTACGTAGTGGTGTTGAAAAATGTCACAAAACATAAAAAGTCCATTAGCGTAAAAAGGGCTGTGTAACCGTGTTCAACCTAGGCTTAACTGGTGGAAACCCGTATTTGGCGTATATAAGTACAGGAGTGCAATTTACATACTTTAACAGTCCTGCACAGCAGCTCCGCTCGACGACAGCCTGACAGAAGAAAAACTGCAGAAGACAGATTTTTTATCACAAAACAAAAAAACATTAAGTTGCTTATTGTATCGCACCAATACCACGCCAAAGTTTTAATTAGATAAGGAAAGCCTTAACGTGCTTTAAAAAAAAAACAGTCCCCTGAAAACATTTTTCCAAACAAAATGCATGTACTTTCTTCAGCTTCATGGTAGAAACTCGAAAGTTATAATAAAAACTCCAATCTAATTTCAGTAATAGAGACCTAGAGTCGTCACTGGTTTAATGGTGGTTTAGAGTCAGTAAGCCTCATATCATGATAGAACACGGCTGTTACCGCCATGCATAATGCAAGACGCGAGGACGCGAGCCAGTTACCGCGTTTATGAAACCCGCACTACGTAGTTAGCTAATGAGAAATAAACTCATCATCATTTATCATCATTCCCTTGCCCTCATCCTAATTTATTCAGAAGTCGGCGCAAAATGTCTTCTTCTTCTATACTTCTTTAGAGAGTCGAGTCGAGTTTTGAGTCGTCATCTCAGTAGCCCTTTCTAGCCTTATCATCTTTCACACAGTTCATTCATCGTTTCTTTGGTCTTACCTTACTTTTATAGCCATCCAAACTCAAAACTTACCTCACGACATATTTCACATTCCACATTATCTTAAGCGCCATATCATAACAACCGATTTTCACACAACTTCTAAACTATGTTCTTCATTTAGATTTAGACAACCCTTGCCATATTAAACTAAAACAGATGAAATCTAGAGTTCGTCTAAGAACCAAAACTGACATACTCCTCATTCCTCCGTATCACATGGAACTAGCTCCCAGAGCCGCCAGACCTTACTTAATTTCTGATTAACAAAATGTATGGGATAGAGAGATACTTTGAACGAACGCATACCTGCTTGATTGACGGCCAATTTTTAGGTATCAGGTACCAAAGTTACGTAAAACAATTACTCACTTTTCTTAAAGTCTGACTGCTGATTTTTATGTATGTTTTACAGAATATTGTTAGTAAATTAATAATCAATATTGTCAGACATTTCACGTCGGCGATTTTTTCCGCCAGACGCTTTAAATGTGAGCTTTAAAGCGTCTAAAAAAATGACGTCATCTTACTTATAGTTTAAGTCCTAATTTTTATGTAAGTATTGATACTCGGAGAACTATTTCAATACTATTTGTAAGCAGCCAGATTAATCGTAGCGGTCAAACATCCCCCAGACACAATTAACTGTGTCTGGGGTATGTTTGACAGGGTTATCTTCTTTTATGACGCGGCACGTGAGTGAGTATCGAAATAACGTGCGCCCCGGCCGTAGCCCGACAAGTCGAGCCCGCTGCATACTTGTAGATAGAATGCGGAGTGCACGTGGCCTGGTATAGCTACGTTTACGTAGTCGGTTGTGTTAACTAGAAGATAAAGGCTACACAAACGTTGAATGAGCAATAATAGGGTTATTTAGAAGCCGCGGCGGAACAGGCCTCGCAGGCCTCCTACAAGCCGCAGCTCCGCTACAATATCACTGTATAAGTAGCTTACCGTCAGATTGTTTGCCTTTAATATTGCTTGCTTCTTTTGTTTTACTTAAGAAGTTGATAAGATTGATTTCTTGTTTAGCCTTTATATGAATTTGACGTATGTTATTATGATATAATTAAATCAAGTAGACTGGCTGTGGATTTTATTTTCGTCAGCATTAAAAATTTGTCGGCATTATTGCTATTAAAAAGGTCGAAAAAGGGAATCGAGCACTCATAATTTTAATTATGAAAGTAAAGTAATCAACGGTGCCTTCATTAAAAATATTTATTGCAGGTGACAGAAAACCCGGTAAATTTCTGTATACGCTACTTTTTGAAGCGGTGCTTAAGATTTATAGATAAAAACTTAGTGGTGCTAACAATAGGAAAAACACAACAGTTTTTTCTAGCACCCAAAATTTTTCAAACTTATCTATGCTTGTTTTTCGTAATAAATATTTTGAAAAATACTTATGGGATGAAAAGGATTATCTTCCTATTGACAGTCATTGAGCCTTTCTTTACTATATATACCAAATGACTTTTTTTACCGTCTCGAAAAAAAAATGGGCGTATTAGGTGAACAGAGTAGAAGCCTATGGCATACCTATTTTTTTTTTTTAATAGCTTAGACAGAAAAAATTATCAAAGTACCAATAAATATACTACAAATTCGATGTAAACTTTTCATTTTTGTACCATAAAAACAGAAATTTTGAAAAAAAATAAGAAATCGTTTAAAAATATCGAAATTAAAATTTTTGTACCAAAAAAACAGAAATTTTGAAAAAAGATTATAAATCGTTTAAAAATATCGAAGTTCAAATCATAAGCAGCAGTATGATTAGAATTTTTGATTTTTTTGATTGTTTTTTTGAAAAAAAAAAAAAGTTAGGTATGCCATAGACTTCTACTCCGTTCACCTAATATACCCAATTTTTTTCGAGACGGTAAAAAAAGTCATAAAACAAAACGAAGCCTCAGATCAAATAAAAAGTCTACACATAGGGGCCGCCTCCACGAGCGAGAGAATCGCGACGATATTATCGTCGTGCCACGTATTTCTATACACTCTCTTAGAACGTGTCTCCACACGGCGATATCATCGCGGCGATAATTTGTAGGCACAGCGTAACTATCGCCGCGATTCTCTCGCTCGTGGAGGCGGCCCCATAGCGATGCGCACAATACAGTGAAGTATGCGCAAAATTACACCTCGCTCTGTGCATACACGCTCACACGCACACATTTACACCAAACTACAATTAAACTACACCTCACTAAGTGCACACCAGTTTACGAAATCGGCCTCACGTCAGTGTTGACAACGATATGTCTTGGTTTTTATTTGGTCTGAGAACGAAGCCACTAAAAAAAACGAAATTTCAAATTAGGCAGAGTCAGAATTTTAAACCATAAAGTTCCACCGCACCGTCAAGATTTCATCACTAGTTCAGTCTCTTAAAATTCACGATGGCTATGCCATAAAACGGGAAATGTATTTTCTTAGCGAATGTTTTCCACTTTATTCGAACGTTACTTTAACAGCATAGTTAAATTAAAATTTTTAGAAAGATTAAAATGTCACCTCACCTTACTACCATTACGAAAAACCAAGTTTCCCCGTAATTAATTTTTATGGCAACCGCTACGCATGTAAAAACACTTTTTCCATAAGAATTATGCCTCAGCAGCCCTGATTTTGTAACTTTTTAGCTGAAATAAACGAAAAGCTCGTAAAAAAGGGTCTGAATATGCACGGTGCTATTTAATGTGACTTTTTGCAGTACATAAAATATAAATGAGTGGTTTTGTTGTAAAAAGTTTATACGCCCCGACGTGGATAGGGCTTCATGCTTCACGTTATGAAGCTATCGTTACAATGGTATTCCCTCCTTTTAGCTCAAATGGAACCCTTAAAATGTCTACTTTAATACCTATATCATCTTGGTAATTTCCAAAGGATTGGAGTGACTATCCAGTACTGTCACATACGGTCACTCTGCCAATTTTTCTGTATACACGTTATGTAATAGCGTTGCCATATTATGCAATATTATTATGAAAGGAGTATAAATATTTTAAGTACGAAGTGTTGCTGTGCTAACGCTTATCATAAAACACGAATGGAAGCTATGCCAGCACAGAGGTGGTAGCGCGATATACTTAAATAAAGATAGCCAACAATGATATTTGATTATCTTCATTTTGGTACCAAATCCGTATTCGGATTTATATTCGGATCTATACCTGCCTGAGATCACCAAGCATCTCACGCTCAAATCTAAGCTGACATATTGAGGTTCAATTAATTTATTTTTTTATTTCCAGATCAGGCAGAGGCGCGGCCTACGCCTGTTCCGAGGGTGAAGGGAACGCACCCAAGTCCTGTTGTGGCCGGCCCCCACTGCGGCTCTGTGTGCTGTTCCTCGGCGTGGTAGGGGCCTGCCTGGTGGCCGCCGGCGCTGTGCTGGGGGCCCTCAGGCCTCACCCTCGAGCCCCGCTCACATTACTCCTACTCATGATAGGTAAGAAACCTAAAGAAGTCATTTACTTCGGATGTGACAGAGACGGCTATGATGTGGTGCCAAAAAATTACATTACCTACCTACCTTGTATTAAAAGAGTACCTACCAAATAACAGTAGTAGTAGAGAGATAGAGAGTTTATCTTTCCTATTAAGATCTACAGAGTAAAGATGAGTACGTATCCGGGACAAGGAAAATAAATAACCTAAATAAACACAATCCGTCTAAATTAAGCACCAAAACATACGAATAGCTAGGTGACACAATTAATAAATTAGCTCACTTCCTAATAAGGGTCCCCGAAACGATCAATTGTAATTGTCAATTTTTACGTGATTAATACACATTGATGCGCAAATTGATCGTCTACCAAATGCAAGTGAAGCGATTGACAATTACTACATTAGAAATTGATAGTTTCGGGTTCCCCTGACGTCTTTGCAGATCATAAAAGTAACACTGCACTAATTTTATACATCAATGACTGCACTGTATTCGCTGATTTGAACGAAACCCTTTATTTAGTCTTTGATCGATTAACAGTTCGGAACTCATTTCATGCTAAAGCGTTTTTTCTTCATAGATGATTAAAATTATCCGGTCCGATGAGCGAACCGACGAATCGAAAGCGGGCGAGATTCATCCGTGCCTGCAGATGTGCATAAAATTTAATGTCCACGTTCTAATATTCATAAATATGACCGAAACGGTTTCACACGGCCGACATAACCGACGAAATTAACCGTGAAACAATCTGCGGTGGCTTGGCGGTGGCTCATTTGTTATTCGCTATGCATATGACAATAACAAGTCTGGCCGAAATCTCATTACATCATTCACATCGCCGCTGGAGTTTTCAATTAAACTTCTAATGAGTTTTAGAGTAGAATTAATTGGATTTTCATTAGCGTTAGGGACAGATGATATTGTTACAGGCAACCGAGCTATTGTTGTGCCGACGGGCCAATTTGTACGCGTCACTCACCACCGACGCGGCATCGGCGAAACTTCACGCATCTGCACTGTTTTAGCATAAGGCGCTTATCGACCACCGCTGGCTAAATTAATAGTGATAGTACATCCTGTTGGAATATTAGAACTCGTGCAAATAATTTAAAAACGGTTCATGATATTATTGTATGTAGCCTTTTAGCTGTTTACAGCCTTCAGTTAGAACTTTGAAATTCGAATCAAATGATTCGATTTTCAAATTTCAAATTAAGCAGATGGCTTTTGTTTTCAATGTTTTTAATTTATTACACGCTCTCTTTTTAAAACAACATAAAAGAGCGCTTTGTTTGGTTGACTGTTCATTTAATTAATACTTAGTTAATCGATTTAGGAAATGTCTATTTTCAATTTAATTATTGCTCCTACGTTAAGTCTGCTTTATTGTTCGTTAAAATTAATGAAACCTCACGTACAAAGTCAGTGGCAAGCCGTGGATTACACCGGAACATATTGTTCGTGATCGCGAGCACGAAAGTAATTAACAACAGTTGCTGGAGCGTCAGTTGCTGTTATTATCTGTGGCTAATTTGTGACAGCAATATTGTAATTAAGTAATATTTAATGTTAAGGTGACATGTGGTGTCCATTGATTGATAAGTTTTCAAAATATTTATGTATCACGCACGTGTTATTGATTTTGTAAACAAACAACTTGGGACAGTATGATCTTCAAATTCCATTCAAGTTCTGCGATATTCAAGGTAGATGGTATTATTTTATGGTCTTGACTTTGGTTCCATCAACTGCCTGCCATTCTACACAGGAGCTCATGTAGGCATAGGTACAATGGCCAAGGTAAGGTTGACGTTTGCGTTTGCCGCGTAGTTTGCATAAACATTGGAAACTAGTATTGCTAAAAATACTTTACGTCAAAGATTTGGTACTTAGTTACAATATTTTGTAATGAAAATTCTCACATAAACTTAACAAATACCTACCGAGTATCACAAAAATTAAACATGTGGGTACCTTACCTAACGTTATCAGATTATGTCAAGGATTTAGTCTTCAAACAATCAACAATGAGGAAGTAGCTGAGGCAATTCCTGCCTACATTTCGGTTCCCACTATTTTTAATATTACCTAGTTATTATATTTTTAATACTAGGTACTTTTCCAAGCAAAACCGTTTCAAATAAAATGTATCTGGCCCACGCGACACATTTTTTAGTCTATCTATGCAAATTATTCAACGTTCATAATGCTAATGTGTCTAATAATATACAGTGAACTTATGTAACACTAACAGCTACTTTTTAAACCCAAAGAATGTTTGACCCAAATGAAAGTATTGCACATATGCAACTCATTAGGTACATGATGTGGTTATGTGGTTTTTCAAAGGTCAAACTGCACGCAAACCTAGATTTTGGGTGATATCTGATCAAACTAAAAAGTCACTCTATAATGATCTTTATTCAGTGGTACCTTGGTATTTTGAGAGAGCATATAAAGAATAGAATAGAATGGGTATTAGGTACCTACTCTATTATGTACACCTTTACATGTAGAAATACATAAAGTATACAGAATATTATTGCCATTGTTTCCTAGGCAAAGACAAGCTTTCAGTTTTATAAAAGCAATCAAAATGTTTAAAAGTCTAATGAAGAAGTATTTACCGATCACAATAACGCTTAGGTAGATCAGATATGCCCGCTAAACAGTGTAACAATTTCTGGAAAGTTTGGCCTATGTCCTCCAGTACGTACTTAACCGGCTCAAGTGCTAATTTAGAAGAGACAGATACCTCTACACCAGTAGATATTTATGATGCTCTTTGTTTCCAGGTATAGGAGTAGTGTTAGTAACGGCAGCGGGGCTGGCGTGGCGGCTAGGAGCGCGTGACGCCCCTTGTGCCTTGCTAGGACTGCGCCGTGCCTCGTGTCGGCGTCTCGTGCCTCGACTGCCCCCGAGCTACGCGCGACCGCACCACCCCTACGCGGCCATGCTCTACCCAGAGTTCCACTACAGGCCGCCACCCCCCACCTATCAAGCCTCAATGCAAGAATATAGACTCAGGTTGGTGTCAACATACCCCCGAATCTTAACTGTCTAAGCCAAAAACCTGGTCTCCTATAACACAAACTGTAAGGTATGTATCAATATTCTCCTTTTAATTTCGTAGTAACGAGGTCTGGTGTCCTCGAAGGCAAAATAGAAGAAACTTTGAAGGCAGTCCCAGCTCCGCTTTAAGGCCTGTCAGCTGTCAGGCATCAATGCAAGAATATAGATTTAGGTTTGTAGCAATTTTCTTCCTCTTTTGCCACCAAGTGCTGGTGTCCTAAATGGCTAAATATAAGAAGGTGTCAATGCTTGGGTAAGGGCTCAGGTTAGTAGCAAAGTTCTCTCGTTTCTTCTAATGCTGGCTTTTATTTAACCTATTACTTAAATATCTAAACATTTTATGGTTTTAACCGGCAGAGCTGATTAACACAACATAAAATAGAGAGATAGAGAGCACATAAAATAGAGAGCTATATGAAAGAAATACTAAGAGGGAGGAAAATCATAGGAAAATTAAAATACATGCCACATACTCGTACTACCATATATGGTCAAAGATTTGACAAGCAGAATGTTGTTCAAGGATGGACAACATGACATTCAGACACACCTGGTCTCAATGTCCTTCTATTATATAAGGCATACCTGTCTATTCTGAAGAATATGGGAAGTAGAATCCTTCTGAGTTATGTGAAGAAATTTTAAGCTCATTGGTGGCTCATGAATCGTGATGTAATTTTTTTTCTATTAGTGATTACATTTTCATTTTCGTTTTTATTTAAAACAGATTTTTCTTACATGTTTCAAAAACATAGCAAGAACTTAAACTAAAAAAAAAGTTCATAATAATAAACCTATGTAAATAAAATAAATAAAGCCTTTATTTACTGGTAACTAAGACTAATTACAATATAAAATAATTTAAATAAAAACCTAACTATAGCACTTCGGTGTCTTCGTTACTCAGCGCGTCCTTTGACGCATAGGCCTCCCCCAGGCTCTTCCATTTGTCACGGTCTTGTGCGTCTCTAGCCCATAGGGCACCAGCTGTTTTAACTATGTCGTCGTCCCAGCGTTTACGTTGTCTTCCTCTACTTCTTTTTGAGCCATCTCTAATTTGCCATTCCGTTACAGCTTTAGACCACTTGTTGCTCTTATCGCGGAACATATGACCAGCCCATCTCCATTTAAGTCTTTTTGTGTGGAAGGTAGCATCTTTCAATTTAGTAATTTTCCTCAGATCCTTAGCTCTCTTTTTGTCTATTCTCTTAAAGTTGAGTATGCTGCGTTCCATGCCTCTTTGGCAAGACGTAATTTTCTGCAGCGTCTTTTGTGTCAATGCCCATGTTTGACAGCCGTAAGTTAGGCATGGCAGAATGCATGTATTAAAAAGTTTTCTTTTGGAGGATATAGGATATTGGGCATTTTTCATAACCTCTTTGAGTGACCAGTACCTATTCCATGTGCTGGTTATGCGTCTTTCTAATTCTTGTTCCATTTGCCTGGTGAACGAAATCAGTTGTCCAAGGTAGATATACGAGTTCACATACTCTATACTTTCTCCGTGTATCCTGATGGTCTTTGCAATGCTGTTTGTCATAAGTTTTGTTTTCTCCTTGTTCATTGAGAGTCCCACTTTAATGCTTCCTTCTGCAAGCTCTTGTAACATCTTTTCTAGTGTGAGATGGTTATCGGAAATTAAGACTAAGTCATCTGCAAACCGTAGGTGGTTTAGTAATCTTCCATTAATATTGATGCCGTATTTTTGCCAGTCCATGCTTCTAAATACCTCTTCCAAGACTGCCGAGAAGATCTTCGGGGATAAAGGGTCTCCTTGTCTGACTCCTTTATGAATTGGAAATTCTTCCCCTAAAGTTTCAAGTTTTATCTGCGCTGTAGAATTTGTGTAAATATTTTTAATGATTCGGATATACTTCTGTTCTATCCCTTGGTGTTTTAAAGCTTTCCAAATGCTATTGTGGTCTAATGAATCAAAGGCTTTACTATAGTCTACAAATGCTAGATATATAGATTTGTTATATTCTTGTGCTTTTTCTATTAGTTGTTTAATTGTATGCATGTGGTCTGTTGTTGAAAATCCTGCTCTGAAACCTGCCTGTTCCACTGGTTGCTGTTCGTCTAGTTTTACTGTTATTCTATTCAGGATAATTTTTGAAAACACTTTGTACAAATTCGACATTAAACTTATAGGTCTGTAGTTTCCGATTTCATTCTTGTCACCTTTTTTGTGTATAAGTACTATTACAGACTTGGTCCATTGGGCAGGAATACTTTCGGTGGTTAAAATTTGATTGAAAAGGTACCACATCTCTTGTAGGTTTACATTTGTGATTGCTTTAAGAGCTTCGTTAGTTACGTAATCAGGACCCGGCGCTTTGCCATCTTTTTGTGTATGAATTGCAAATTCTATTTCAGATTTTAAAATTGGCGGGATGTCATCGTTGTTGCTGTCTAAACTAATTTCTTCTTCTTTGTGTTGGATAGAGTATAGGTTTTTGTAGTAATCGGTAGCTGCTGACATGATGGGTTTTCTAGCGGTTTCAATTCTTTTCAATTTGTTTTTTATGCAAGGGATCCAGTCTGTTTTATTGCCTAGTTCTTTTAGGGCTTTTCTGATGCCTCCTGTTTTTGCTATGTGGTCGTTTATGCTTTGTATTCTGTTTATATTTCTTTCCTTTTTAAGGTTGTGACTTATTTCTTTGCTAATTTTAGTTATTTCTGCTCTTACACCTTTGTCTTTTTTCCGTTTAAACAAGTTTTTCCTTAGTTGAAAGAGCATTGTTGATGTTTTGCTAATATTCTTTCCCTCTGTTTGTTTCTGTTTTCCTTTTGAGAAAGCCTTATCCAGGAATGAATCGTACAAATATTGTATTTCGCTTGTGACTTGACTGGACTCTTGAGAAGGCTTGCTAAAGTTTATTTGAAGGTTCATTGGCGTTCCTTTAAATTGTGATCTGGTTTTAGGAGGATCTTTAACCTGCAATGTTGCTCTCACCATTCTATGGTTAGTATTGAAGTTTAAGCAGTTGATTACGCTCACGTCATGGAATGGTTTCGGGTAGTTTGTTGCTATGTAGTCTATTTCATTTTTGTACTTGTTGTCAGGGGAAGACCACGTCCATTTGTGTTTTGGATTCTTTTTAAAGAAACTGTTCATATAACGAAGGTTATTCTCCAGTGCTAGATCTATCATTCTCTGCCCATTGTTATTTCGGTTACCTATACCAAACTTGCCAATGACTCTATCCTCATTAGGTTTCTGTGTTCCTATTTTTCCGTTGAAGTCACCCATGACTATAACGTTTTTGTGTGTGTTTTGTAAAGTTTTTGCTAGTTCGTTGTAGAATATATCTTTGTCTTGCTTTTTTGCCATCTACGTTGGGGCGTATATTTGTATGATTGTCCATTTGTTCTTGTAACCCGGTAAGTTTATGTTTAGAACAGCAATTCTCTCGGATATGCCTGTTATTTCTTCAATATATTTCTTAAGATGTTTCTTGATTAAAAAACCTATCCCAAACTGTCCTTTAGTTTCGCCTTTGTAAAAGAAGATGAAGTCTTTATACTCCTCTATGTTGTTTCCTATTCTGCGTACTTCACTCAGTCCCAATATATCCCATTTAATGTTTTCCAAAGCGATTTGTAGTTCCTGCAGTTTTTCATCTGTTCTAAGTGAAAGAGTATTGAGTGTAGAAATGTAGATTTTTTTACCTATTTTAATATTCGCAGTGTTGTTCGCGATTGCTAGGGATGATTGTTTATTTCCAGGGGGGTGGCGGTCATGAGTCCCCACGGTGACCGGCCGGGTTGGGGAACTGTTTTTGTTGTATGTTGTTGCTATTTTATCGTTTGTATCAGATGTTCTGACACCGAAGTGCGCTAATTCCTAGTTTTGTTTTATTTCAGTGAGTGACTGTGATCTTGCTCTGTACATTTCCTCAAAAGCATTTCTAATGTTAGGTTTTTTGGAGGCATTGCTTCTTGTATCGTCAGCCGTTTTGTCAGTCGGTGAATTAAAATATTGTCTTTTCCTTTTGTCTCGGTTTTGTTCATTTATTTCTTTTACAATGAGTTTATCTTCTCTAAGGTAAGCGATATGACCTTTTTTCCTTTCTTCCTGTAGTTTAGGCATCAACTACAGGAAGAAAGGAAAAAACCTATGTAGGTTGTCATCAAAACAAAAAGCTTACAGTAATGAAATCAAAAGGAAAATAACAAAAACTTAACTACCCACGTAACGTAACCTTTATAGAGTGTTCGCAATTCCATTGAATTTTACTTTTAGCAATATTACTTACGACATATTTCTATATCATTACAAGAATGGGCTATGGATGAAATATGTTTTCTTTAGCAAAATTTACAAACCAAGAAGTGACAATTTATGTCTTGTTTATATCTAATAGAGGTTTTCAGATCTTTCTTTTATTTCTATAAGAAGGAACAGGCACGTATGTCCTTTTTACGTGTTGGTAGGTGGTCAGTGCTCTGCATTACCTGACCTCTCTTACAAAGAAGAATAGATATGGGAAGACTGGTCGGGTTATGGAGGTCACTGACTGTACTTACAAAGGAACCATACCCATAATTTTCCGCAATACGATACGAACACACGCAGTACGTTAAAAAAAAATGACGGCTATAGATATCGCTACAGAATAAGGCAAGACTATAACAATTTGTGCAATTTTCATTCATATTTTTGTTCTTTCTTCAAACTGACCATTACTTTTAATTCCAGGTTACTTCTGTTAGACAGAAGTGCGCCCGCCGTGTCGCCTCCGCCGACCTACAGATCAAATTCAGCCAGTCTAGTCAGGTACGCGCAAAGTCAATACAATCGCAATCTGAAACCTATCACCAGATTGTTTCGTCTTCAAATTCCTTTCCTTATTGGAACGAAAATATCTCTCGATCTGTTATCAAATACGAACGTCCGAGGTGGACGGTAAAGCACATTGTTTACGTTTGTTTTAAAGTGGTAGAGGAAATAGAATGGAATGGATTGAAACTGAGAATAGTGTTTATGTGTGTGTGAGTCAATTTACTTTCACAAAACTAGAGTTGGAATCCAAAAAGTTACTATAGGTACTTACATAGTTATGAAGGAATTGAAACCCTGGAGCAGTAGTGTTTCAGCTCAGCACTAGTAGTTAGTTGCCAAATGCAAATTCTAAGATAAAACATCTACCTTTAATGACTATCCACAATGCTAATCCATTGTTACCATGTCCCCAGCAGAGGATCAACGGGCGCAGCGTGGTGCGGCTCCGAGTACAGCGGGCCGCCATCCTACCGTGCCCCCCGCGCAGATCCCCCCGTCGTGGTCACGGACAACCTGCCCACCATCACGCCAATAGACCTCAAATACGGCGACAACACCATCGAAGCTTTACCCAAACCTGAACAGGAGAAAGATCCTGACGAACATCTCGTCACCATAGTACACACAGACTCACAACCCGTCATCGTCACCGTGTCGGGCTCCCCCGCACTCAACGACACACACACACAACCACCTTCAGAGATCGACATACTAGCACACTTATAACGCAGCAAACATTAGCACAATACACAAACTTTACGTTCTAGAAGGAACAAACTAGACAAACCCGATCGGTATGCGGCTGCACGGACATTCCTGATTGGGAGTTGTATGCAAGCGCTCCGAAGGCTTGTGATTGTAGCAACGATCGATGTGATTGAAACGATGTACTAGTGTACAGAAAAGTAAGCGAAAAGTGATTTAATATAGAAGTGAAACTGTTAATTATTATAACAATAATTAGCAAATGAACTTTAGCGATTATTTTCGAGGGCATGATAATTTTGTTTTGAATGGCAGAGAAGTGACTTGCATTTGAAATTACATTCACGTCTAGCTAAACTAGATAATGAAAAGTAGACGATTTCATCTTTAAAAAGTATATTATATTCTCGAAGTAAATTTTACTGTACTGCATAGAAGATAAAGTTTTAATTGCTCATTCAAAACAAAATTGTTTTTTTTATGTTTGTGTATAACTCTGTTTTAAAATGTAATGGTTTGAAGTACCTTATTTTATTATAATAAGTATTGTGTAAATATTTAAAAGCACTGACGTATTTTTCGTTTGAATAGTGTTGTTATATTTAACAAAATATGTGCCGTGTATATACAATTGATACAAATTATATTAGGATTAAATATGAATATATAAGTAGTTGATGCAACGATCGATTTATTATTGAAACCAAATCCTTCACCGAGATGTACAACTAAGGAACTTGTTATTCATGTAGTGCCAATGGTTGTTTATTAGTTTTTTTTTTTTTTGTAAATAAAAAATAACCACCCTTTTCTATAAAAGTTTGCTTGAATACTAACATATTTAAAACTTGAAGCAGAAGATTGTTACTTTTTCGCTTCCGTCTCTTTAGTATGTTCTTTTAAGTCTAGGTTCACGATCTTCTCTGACGTCATAAGAACCTACTACTTAAGTGTCATCCTCTGCATCGCTTTCTACCCACAATGACAGTTCTAAAACAATAAACCAGTTATATTGATACATTCTGCATTAAAAACTACAAATAATGTAGGTGTCTTAAATAAACTCATTTATGTTGTTTCTTACAATTTTATCACTTCTCTACATCTTCATTCGCTTAGTTTAAAATTCGTAGGTATTATTTTGTGACTCCAATATCATAAATTATTTCGTATCAGCAAGTTTTAGAAGATCCCGTAAAATAAACATATTACAAAGAAAAATATACAATGATAAGTGTTTAACACGAGACAGATTGAAAAAGTAAAATTTGAAAAGAAAAACGGGACGGAAAAACTCGTAAATTCTTTTAATAAATATAAAAAAATCGTCAAATGCGAGTTTCTGGAATAAACTTTAATCCACACAAAGTTTACAATAAATGTAAATAATTGCGAGTGAATGAACAAAATATAGTCATACATAAAAAATGAGAAAATGTGACACACTTTCGTCTTCTAAGTTAATTCCATGAAATAAGTACCCAGAAATGTTTTTGAACTAAACCATAAATTAGCAGTGATGACATAGTACTGTGTAAAATACTACTAGGTTAAGATATTGTAACGATAATGTATTAAACATATTGTAAATAACGTTATTTGTATTATAAGAAATAAAGATCTTTAGTGAAACCAAACTATGTTGTTCTTTGTCATACCTAAAAGCGGACATATGCACTAATACGGCTCATCTAGAAGTAGCAGAAACCAGGGTTACCAGGGTAGGTATGGACCGGGATGAAAGCGATGGCAGTAAAAGAAGCACTATGACACATTATAGTATTAAAACACACCTTACTGTAATAGGTGGACTAATTTCATACGACGACAATTACGACAATTTTTATAGACGCCTGACGTCTATAAAAATCGTCGTAATTGTCATCCACATACGATAGAGATCAAATAACAACCAGTCCTCTTTGAACAAGTTTCTTGCTGAAAGAAATGGAGTATTATGATGATGTACAAATATAGTGCGGGGACGTAATTTTTCCAGTAAAATCTCCCGAAATATGTCTCTGAAAGGCGGAGACGTACCTATACAATATTTTTTGAATAAAGAGATCTAATTAAGGATCAAAACCAATTTTTTACAATATTTGACACTAACTATTTACACTAGGTACAAAATCAAATGACTAACTACAAATCAATATAAAAACAAAAGGACACTTAGGCATCGAAGTACGCGTCCGCATCACTGTCATCCGGAAACGTGCCCAAAAGACTGGCAGGATTGCCACGTTAAATGACAATGCTAATTCTTTGTCCCAAGAACGAGCCAGCCCTCTGTCATGAGCATATTATTATATATTGTTCATCCACCTTGGTACTTATTACCGACAAAAAACCTCAGGACAGACGGTCATCAAAACATGAAAGGCTCAGAGGTAGAGCTTCTAGATTTCCGAAGTCCTCAAGTATTAAGAGAGGCTTATGTCCAACTGTGAACGTCTACTGGGCCACTAGACCAAGAAGAGAACCTATCGAAATAGTTCACGATATTCTCCTCCTATTTCACTATGGAAAGTTACAGAGTCAGTTCATTCGCAGTTCACATCACAAGACAAATGGTTGTTAGTTCGTCTTAAATAATGCACGTTATGGTAATATCTATTTATTTGGCGACAGTGTGCGAATATATATGGTAATTGTCTAGATCTCACATTTGCATAATCGGATTTTATGGATTTCACGACGACAACAGTTTGGTGTTTGTAGAATAGAGCACACTTTCACTTGGTGTTACGATTCAGTTTATAGAACCGAGTTACCACAACATTGAGAAATGGAAGATTTTATGCAGAAATCTATTGTTTTTTTGCAATCATATTAACTGTATTAATTACTTACGGGATTTTAAAATAAAATTGACAATTTTTCACAATTTTACATAGTCATATAAAAAACTGTATATTATGTAGGTAGGTACTGCCAAATGATAAAACTTCGCCAGGATCGGGCGAGATCTATCTCTGCCAGCAGTAGTTGCACCTATGCTGGCAGAGTCTGAAAACTGGAGGCCTCATTCTGTGAGACCGTGATGGTCCAGAAAGAAGCTACCGAGCGGGATCGTGAGATGGCTCATCCGCTCGGAGAACATGGCGTCACCGTCGGGGAGGTAACCGCCTCGATGCCTAACACGCTGAAATTTCACAAGAATTTAGGGTCGCGGGAGCGGCGTGCTCAGAATGGGAACTCTGTCTGCCCACCGAGTGATCTCAAGGAAGACGGCGCACAATGATCACGCCTTTCACTCTTGCACTTGCACAGGTATTTTTGGGAAGACCTCTTTAAAGTCTCCCCAGGGATGTGCCCTAACAGGCGTGACATAGACGTAACGATGCCCCTTTATATTACATACACAGGTAACGATGCCACCACCTGCTGGATCTGATCAGGGAGTGCATCTCCCCGGTCTTATCCCCAAAGCCTTCCTCCCTTTGAAGGTTTCGCCCCGAAAACAAAAAAAAAGTAAATTTCCATGTCGCTTCGTCAGTATTTCAGGAATAATAAACTGTGAATTAATTATTTTGGACAGAATTTCACTGCAACCTAACATTATAATAAGAAGAGAGAGGAGTTGTTTGAAATACAATAACTTGAATTCCCAGAATGTAGTAAGAAATGGCACAATTTCATCTATCGAACAATTTGTACTTTCGTCTCGTTTCGAAAGTAAGTCGAAGCACAGTCAGGATTCCTGAACAATACTACTCAGTAATTATATTGTAAAGCAATTTTGTCGCGACACCCCACGACGACGCTGCGAAAATGAAAATCGGACCGGTATTAATACCGCTCGGTGTAATGCCTGACAGCAAAGTGAATGTAATAAAGCAAAAAATTATGAACGAATTAAATTTTTTAATATAATCCGGTATGCGATGATACATGGAATTTAATATTGCTCGTAGTCGAATAATGCGACGGAACGTTTAATTTTCGTTAATGCTCAAAATGAGATGCAGTAGGTAAAGCTTTTGAGAGTTTAATTATTTTTACGCAAAAGGAAGGGGTAATGACTGTGTTTCACGTTGTTTTAAGTACAGTAGAGATAAATTTGTACATTAAATATACACTAGCAAACACCCTACCAAAACACCTACAAACACCTAGCAAACACTACCTATGTTAATTGGTATCTACCATAGAAATATAAAAAACAGGTATCTACTTATTTGCACCGCCTAATGAAGATTCGGATGTACTCGAAAATTTATTTAACAAGTAATTTCTCTTAGTTAAATATATAAAATCGAACTAGACTATCATTAATTCATTATGAGTAACTGTTACTAGGCATTGTAGGCATTGTATTGTTGTGATAACATTGTAGGCACTGAGTTTAATTATTTCGTTCCCACATCATGTTTCCAATATGTGGTTAAAATATAATACCAAGAGCTACCACCGCGCATATTGGATTAGATAGAGTTAATCCAGTTAGCGTTTGTTTATTGTTCGGATTATATCGCTAGGTAGTTTAAATGAACGAATACATTACCATATGAGGGTATATAAGGGGTGTCATGTTACCCAGTAACTGGGTTGTGGAAGTCAGATAGGCAGTCGCTATATTATGTAAAATACTGCTCCCTAATTGCGTAACACACTATTAATCGGAATCTAAATCATTTTGAAGCTAATTACTAATCCATTGCTTCATATGTTCGAAAAAATTGTCTACTCAACAACGTACATAACGCGATGAATGTTGTTGAACCGTCAAAATGAAAACGATTCCGATTGATAGTGTGTTACGCAATTAGGGTGACGGTCTACAGCTGCATCTGGTTAGACTGGAAGCCTACCCCAAGATAGTTGGGAAAAAGCTAGGCAGATGGTGATGTGGTGATATATAAAATATTTTATGACCTTTTCATTAGGCACGTGTATTAAGAATTTCGTAATTAGAGACAATTTCAGATGACAATGGTTAATATTGTGAAACAGCAATATTGAAGCGATTAATGAGAAATACCTTGATTTTCAGCAGTGGAAAAGAAATATGAAGTAAGTAAGTATCTACAAGCAAAGTCTTGAGGTAGGTGCAATATTTCATGGCTTGAAAATCTAGCTATACATGCTGCTATTTTCAGGACAACAATTTCAGTAGGTACAACATATAAAGCAGGAGTAGGTACAACATATAAAGCAGGAGTACAACATATAAAAAGTTACAGTGAAAGTAGATATAAATGTGGAGCGATTATTTACGTAGCAAACCCTCTGTCACACCGCAAAACGTTATGTATCGAGACATGCGGGCAAAAGATCCGATTACCAGATACTAGGTGATCGATTGGCGTTCTTTGCAGCGACGCCAAGCAATAAATTCAGATTTTTGTTAGTTGCTTGCTGGTTTGTGGGTCTGAAATACTGAACTTGTGGGAATTGCTACCTAATTTTGATCTATATGGAGCTTTTTAATAAAGAGGAGCTCCTGGCTAATTAATATCTGCCACACTGGTCGATCTATTAAGTTAAGCTACGCTTGCCGGTGTTGGTCTGTGGATGGGTGACCACATATTTACATACCCAGACTCATCCGTGCCTCGGACAGTACGTTAAGCCGTTGGTCCCGGCTGTCATTGGTGGATCTTTGTCAGTTGTTACGGGTCGTCAGAAGCCCGAAAGTCTGACAACCAGTCTTACCAAGGGGTATCGTATTATCCACATCCAATAACTGGATTGTGGAGATCAGATAGCCAGTCGCTCCATGTAAAATACTGGTATTCAGCTGCATATAGTAAGACTGGAAGCCAACTGCAACATAGTTGGGAAAAGGCTAGGCAGATTGAGATTGATTGACGTAGTTTTTTAATGACTGGCAAAATTAGTATGGAGTTCGTTGCAAAACTAAGTAGCGAAAACACTAAACTGTTATCGATTGGTGGTCAAGACGGTAGGTACCGTTTTTCCAATATATAGGAACTGGAGAAAAGTAAATGGCCTGCCTTTTTAGATAAAAACAAGCTGGTCACACTACATATAATAAAGAGAGACATTCATCTGTACCTGAATAGATATTCTTCGCTAAATAATAAAACATTATTAGGCACAAGACCAAATAATAAGCCAGAGTTTTATTACAACTTACAAAATCACTTCGACTGAAAAATTTCCAAGCTTATTGAGGATCTAAATCCTACCTAATAACAAAATATGCTCAGAGCGCTGTTCCGGAACATTTGTAGTAAAATTTCAAATATTACTTGCGAATGCAACTCGCTCCCCGGAGCGTACCTGAGCGGCATCCATGTGGAACTTTATGCATATACAATACAATCCCTAGTCACATCTAGTTTAATGGTTTTTGAATAGTTCACTTTCCACTTATGTTGGAAAACCTTGTATGTGGCGTATGATTTAGTTTTCTATCTATACCCTAGTGACCCCTGCTTCGCAAGGGTTCAATGTGCCTACTGATATGACGACATTTCAAAACATCCAGGGTTCTATGCTATATCTAAGATAAATATAAATATTTTATACACATAACCTTCCGGGTTAAATTCTGTAAACGATAATGAAAATCGTATCGTAATCCGACGAGTAGTTTAAAAGATCTATGCGGTCACACAGACAGACACACAAAAAGCATCTTTGTATTATACCTACTACTAGCACTTCCCGTGCGGCTTCGCCCGCGTGGATGTCAGAAAATATCCCACGGGAACAAAAATTCTTCCTTATTCCTTGTCTTCATTATAAAGGAAACTTCTGTACATTTCAGCTTTCTAGGTCCAATGGTTTGGGCTGGGCGTTGATAAGTCAGTCAGGACTTTTCTTCTTATTTAATATGATTTAATTAATATTAAGATAAGATAAAGTAGATAATGACGAACATCAGTTTGAGACCTAAGAAATTGGGTTAAGTCAAAAATTTAACATTTTTGATCATTTAATATATTTCAGAGACAATTTTACCTTAGCTCGTGTTGGTGACGCCTAGATACGAGAAGAACGCATGTCGTGATGATAGGATTAGCCAGTCATAAGAGTTGGTGAAGGTGTAGACTGACCAGGGTGCACCGAAAGCGCCGATAAAGGAATTGAGTAATAGAAGTCTAGGTCAGTATTATTTTAACGTTATGGAAATGCGGAAGTTACAGCCCTATGCAAAGGTACATCATGCCTCCCTTTCCCAAATAT
Source organism: Cosmia trapezina (assembly GCA_905163495.3). Taxonomy (NCBI): domain Eukaryota; kingdom Metazoa; phylum Arthropoda; class Insecta; order Lepidoptera; family Noctuidae; genus Cosmia; species Cosmia trapezina. The sequence continues at coordinate 14,507,099 of LR991030.1, forward strand.
ATGTTGGGGTCGGCTTTCAGAGCAACTGCCTATCTGACCTCCACAACCCAGTTACTGGATAATACGATATCCCTTGGTAATACTGGTTGTGAGTGAGACTTTGGGGATTCTGACGACCAGTAAGTAACGACTGTCAAAGATCCACGAATGACAGCCGGTATCAATGGCTTAACGTGCTTTTCGAGGCACGGAGGGGTCTTGGTATGTAAAGATGGTCATCCATCCACGAACCAACCGCGGCAAGCGTATCGAACCGTACGGCTGTTAATGCTAGCCACAAGCCCCTGTCCATACAATATTAGCTCTATTTTCAGAGGTTTCGATGTCCGTGTCACTTAAAGACGACGTAACAGCTGGACAGAGTTGGATAAACTTTAGTCCGTACTGAAATAGATTACAGTATGATATAAAGGCTATACATTTAAAAATGGGATACAAAACAAAATTACACGAGAGCGCTAATGCTCGTGTTTAGAAATGTTTAAAATAGATACGTCTATAGCTTAAATCTGATTCCTTATTTAATCAATTGATTCTAATAGCTTGGCACAATGGCAAATAGCACTAAGAAACAGTGCAAAATGTTTGCCTTAACAGTACAAGAACTTGTTCTGCATTTTTATGTTCCTTCTTTGTTAAAAAAATGTACTTACTTACCTAAAAGAGAATTTTTTCACCTTTGATGAAAGAATAATGTAATCAACCTGAACCTCTCTATTTAAGTGTTTTAAAGACGTAATTTCAAGTCTGCAGAGGTATTTTCTTCATAAATATAAAATATGTACTATGTAAAACTTATTCCATAAAAGTGTAGCAAAATGTAGAGACGAAAGATTTTCATACAGTAAGTAGGTAGCTAGATGGTCAGATAAAGTTTCTTATAGTGAAAACAAGAAAAAGTTCCCAACACATTAGGGGTACTTTTATTTGGACCAAGTTTACTTATTTATCACATTCTCAAACATTATAGCCGACAGAATTACATGCAAGGTTTTATTCTCCCAGACATATTACTTAGGTGCATAGAGCCTACTCATATTTGAAAAGCGGCGATTAAGCGTCGACCGAATAAATCGCTATTCAATAGAATCGATAAGAGATGCCGATGCCGAGAAATGATTTATTGGCTAGTCGGCTCCTCGCCGGGCGGCCTCACTAATGGTGGCTGAATAAGCGCTCGCCAGTGCCTCACTTGTTTCTTTTTTTCGTAGACGATGATAAATAAAAGAAAATTATGCAATCACGATTGGAGCGAAAGCAGGAAATTGGGTGTACTGTCGGGAAATGCGATAAGTACATCTTTGTTCAGGCGTTTTATATTGATGTTGTCATGTTGATGTGACTGTATGACCTGAAGGTCAATTCTCGTACCTAAAGACGTTCAAATTCAAGCCGCAATCGCATGCCAGCGACAGTCAAAAATTTCCAAAAATGTAGGTAAACGCTATACAATTTTTGACAGTTTGAGACTGAGATGAGATTGCGAACGTTGTTAAAAATACGGGAATTGTCCCTCTGTTATCAGAATTTCTATTGTTAGCATTTTACATTAGGTTCCTACCTGGGTAGGTAATGAATTATAGGTACTATTCCCAGGTTTTCAAAAATACTATACCTCTACATAGAAGGAGTTCAGTATTTTCTATTTATGGAGGTACTTAGTTACCTATGTAAAATTTATAAATAAACACATTCTTTATTTTGAAAAGTTACGTTATAGGTACCTATATTATTTGTTCAAGTACCTAAGCATACTGTTGCTATTCCCTGGGCACATAATATTTTATAATCTTTCTAGAAACCTAATTACCGTCAAAGCTAAAACTTTTGAGAAGAAGCTGAAAACTTTAAGCCGTCTAAATTAAATCGTCTAAAATAGAAAATATAAAACGGAGTATGTCAAAAGGTAGGTATCCATTTCTATTATGAGAAACTAGAACTCCATATCAAAGGTGAGTTCTGGAACTTTTCCTATTTGCATAAGTGACTTAACCTTAATTCATTTTATATTCAAACCTGGCAGATTTGCCTGGGAATGTTCCACCCACTCAGAAATATTATGCCTGGCCCAACTCTATGCAAACTCAGCGATTTTCTCATCACTAGATTCGAGGGCTAAAGTAATTGTGAGGCTATTTCAGTGATTTGACAGAGAAAATTCACTTGTAAGTAGGAAAATTCGTGATTCTACTTTACTTCAGGAAGGTAGGATTATTGTGAAGGTAAGAATGACGGGTGTATTGCTGCAGAATTGAATATGTTATATATGAAAGGAATGTACCAGCAATGTACTAGAACGTACCTTTAATGAAATTCAATGTACCTCCATGAAACAAGAACAACTACAATAATAAAGTGAGCCGCAGACCTGACAGTCTGAATGACGGGTGTATCCTAATAAACAATGTAATAGATATCTTATGGTTATCTAATGTTTACCAGAGGAATGTACCTGCAATGTACCTCCTGAAATATAATCTGAAAATATAATGCGACTAATAAATAACGAGAAAATCAATAAAACAAATTTTTTCATAGCAATATCGCACCTCCGCTCAATAAGTGTCGTAAGTAAAAAAATCAAACTTTCCAGGAAGGAGGTTTGTGCTAAACAGACTCCGTGGTCATGGGCGTACCTAGCTTTTGGCCCAGGGGGAGCAAATCAGAAGTTGCTTAAGCCCACATATTTTTAGGGTTCCGTATCTCAAAATGAAAAAATGGAACCCTTATACGATCACTTGTTTGTTCGTCTGTCTGTCTGTCAGTCTGTCAATACCCTTTTTCTCAGGAACGCGTGGAGGTATCAAGTTGAAATGAAAAAAATAATAGATCTATGGTCCCTTGAAGTCCTGAAAAAATCAACCTTCTAAGTCAACGCAATAAAAAAATACGGCCATTTATGTGGCATATTTTGATGCTCGCAAGTAAATCAAAACCTATAGAGTACTTCCCGTTGACCTAGAATCATGAAATTTGGTAAGAAGCAAGGTCATACAACACAAATAAAGGAAAAAGTCCGAAATTTGTTAATTTGTAATTCTATCACATAAAAAAAAATGTTCAAGTCTGTCAGTCTGTCAAGACCATTTTTCTCAAGGACGCGTAGAGATATCAAGTTGAAATTAATATAAAATACGTAAGTCTATTGTCCCTTAGAGTCCTAAAAAAATCAGGCGTCTAAGTCAACGCAATAAAAAAATACGGCCCTTTTGCGACACATTTTGATACTCGCAACTGTCGCAAGTAAATCAAAACCTATAGGTTACTTCCCGTTGACCTAGAATAATGAAATTTGGCAAGAAGCAAGGTCTCGCAGCACAAGTAAAGGAAAAAGTCCGAAAATTGTGAATTTGTAATTTTTTGACATAAAAAAAACTTTTTTGGGATCCAATGTACAGTCCCCAGCGATAAATATTGCACATCGACCTTTGGAAAGAGACAATCGGCTAATTTCGGCTTCGTAGAGCGTTATCTCTGTCGCACGAAATACAAACAGTCCGGTATCTATTAGGAGCTGTTAATACAATTATGATTTGCTTCTTTTGATAATTCTTTTTATTCTTTGTATAAAATACACCAATTTTTTTATAAGTGATGGCTTTAGGTTGGGGTAAAATAAAATAAAAAAAACATGTTCACATTATGTTTACGTATTTAATTATTTTGTATAAACGAAATTGCTTTTTGGGTCTCCCTTTTTTTGGAGTGCTGAACTTAATTTCAGTAGAATGTGTTTCAGTACTGACTTCGTTTAATTTAGTGTTCAAAGTTCTTCTTGAAATTCCAGTGGCATTTGCAACTCGCTCTTGAACCTTTTTAAAATAACAACTTACATTTTCATCTTCATTTTTTTTAAATCTGTCAGCTTCGGTTACAAAATATTTATAAACATTGTAGATAATTTCGTGTGACTTACCTCGTAAAGGTTTCCCTCTTTTTCCTAAAGATGCCATAGTACAACTTTAAATTATTTTTTGGGGGTGTTAACAACTCTAAATATATATTTTGAACAACGACTGACAAAACTTCACATAAATTAGCCGAAATTAGCCGATTGTCTCTTTCCAAAGGTCGATGTGCAATATTTATCGCCGGGTACTGTAAGTTTGTTTTTGGTATAAATTCTTTTCAACTACGGAACCCTTCATTGTGCATGGTCCGACACGCACTTGGCTGGTTTTTTTTTTTCACCTTATCAGTCTGCTCAATGTCCTCAAAATCTATGGGAGACTTATTTCCTCAAAGATTATGCCGAGACAAAGAGCCTAATTCCTAACGAGCAGTTTCGAACCCAACACTTGCGTACAGCAGGTCCACCACGTTGCGCATCTATACAGCGTGTATTCTCCCAATCATGACCTATGCGGGTTCAGTATTTATATATATTTTTTTTATATTTATTTCGAAATGCAATTCGCTCAAACCTCATTTTAGGTAAGTTTTAAATAATAAAAAAATAAATGAAGGAAGGAACCTGGATAAATACTGTCTAAATCCGAATATCAGCATATTATGGTGGAAATATGGTCAAACTGCAAATGATTTAGATATGTATTACGTTTGTATGGACAATTCATCCGTCGTCACGCTCTTATGTAACTTTCTTGCTTGTCTGTTGTTCCGGCCTTCCGGGTGGCCTCTTGCAACTCAAATTTCGAGCAGTTCCCGATTATATTACCAAAACAGGAAAACGAAAATAAGAAAGTGCTTATCGACACAATCCAGCAGCTTGGTTCGACATTAGGCCTTGAAATACCTATACACCAGTCCGAGATTAGGGACATTTTTCGCTCCAAGTCTGAAGCAGTAATTGTGGATTTCAGCACTACTCTCAGAAAGGAATCACTGATTTCAAATTACAAGACCTACAACAAATGCAGACGCGAAAACAAACAGCCGCAATTGAACTCGGAGAATATTAAATTACCGGGAACGCCATGTACATTATACATCTCGGAGTACTTAACACCTAAGGCAAGATATCTTTTCTACATTGCACGCTCAAACGTTAAAAACAAAAAGCTTCTAGCGGCCTGGACTTCATACGGGAAAGTTTATGTTAAAAAAGAGGAGGACTCGACACCGGTTCGCATTGATGAGGAAACTAAAATTAACAAACTTATTATGTGACTAGCTTTGGTTCAATACTCTTGTTTTTATTTTGTTATCTTAGCATGCTTTTCTCGAGTATTTTTAATTACATTAGTTATTTATTTTGGCTTCATGCGAACGTTTATATTATTAAGTTTTCATTGTTATTGCAGAATTACACTCACACATATTTCTCATCACGCTCATACTTCACTCAACTTAAGATACACGTTTTTCAAGCGAGTCGAAACCCTTTACTATGGTGTTTACCCTACCTCACTATCTCCTGCACTATGTCAAATCTTTGCTTATAAAGCTACTAAAGTTCCAGAACTGAGTTTATTCGACTTCACATTCAGCATTACGTCACGTATTAGGCGTGACGGTATTTTTCTCATTGTACAATCAAAAGACTACTATGCAAACTATTAACGAAATAAACTCTGATCTGGACTCTTTTCACGTGGCTAAAAATATAACCTGTGACATAGAAAATGCAAAGAATCATATGTCAATTAATAAAAATACTATCAACATCCTGTCTCAAAATATTCGGAGCATTAACTGTAACATGCCCAATTTTGTTACGCTTCTCCAAAGATCTGAAATCCCCTGGGATATTTTAGTACTTACTGAATGCTGGCTCCCGTCTGCAAAGTTCATACCTTCTCTCGACAACTACAATCATATAGCGACTACCTTACACAAAACTCAAAATGAAGGAGTTGTCATTTACTATAACAAGCTTCTTAATGTTATATCTGAAGAACCCACAGTTACTGATGCCAATTGCCTTGTATTAAAACTGGATCGAGAAACTTGCATCGTAGGATTATATCGCCCACCTAGCCAAACAAACACTGTAAAATTTACCGACTCAATTAACACGCTATTAAATAATCTAAAATCTTTTAAAAACATTATCCTTTGTGGTGATATAAATATCAATATAGTTCCAAACAGTCTCGATAAACGATCGTACGACTATCTGAACAATTTAGCTAGCCATGGCCTGCTCCCAGCTCATACTCTCCCAACGCATGGGTTAACATGTTTAGACCACATGATGCTGAAAACTAAAATGGATGTTTACTGTTTTGTTTTTCAAACGTCTATCACTGACCACGAGAGTGTAGCTATTAGTTGTAAACCTAAAACGCGTTTGAAGTATCTTAATAGAACATATTGCTCGGTCAACTTCGACAATCTGGACAAAGTAATACAAAACATGGATTACCAGCCTATCCTTGATTGTCAAGACGCTAACGTATCAACCGATCTCCTCGTGGCTTACCTATCTTCAGCAATAAAAAATAATACCAGCATAGCTAAAACTTCAAAAAGAAAACTAATAACCAAACCATGGGTAACTAAAGGACTTCTTCGCTGCATGAGAAACCGGGATAATTTGCACAAAAAACTAAAACGAAACCCTGACGATGAGGTACTAAAATTGACATATAAACGATACAGAAATTTTTGCTCCTCTCTCCTTAAAAAAGCAAAGAAGAGGTATGAAAAACAGGAAATTGAGAATGCAAAGGGTAACAAAAAACAGTTATGGAATGTCATTAAAAAAATTAGCGGGTCGGACAAGAGGGCAGACTTCTCGTCATCCCTCTTGTCATCTAATAGTCCAGAGGCGGACATAAACGACGTCAACAGCTTCTTTGTGAACGTTGGAGCTAAGTTGGCAAATAAAATCTCCACTTTGAAATCTACAACACCTTGCCACACCAATGATCACACCTCTGTATCTCCTTTAAATTCGCTTGTCCTTCTTCCTACCGATGAACAAGAAATTTGCAATCTCATTGGAGGCTTGAGGGAGAATTGTGCAGTGGGAATCGATCAAATTAGCAGCAAAATCATTAAGAGATATGCAAATTACCTCTCTTCTCCCATTACACATATCTGCAATCTATCTATTTCAACGGGGGTTTTCCCCCAAGCTTTTAAAATAGCTGTTATCAAGCCCATCCATAAGGCTGGAAAAAGAGACTGTGTCAATAACTACCGGCCCATCTCCATTCTACCTGCTCTGTCCAAGATATTGGAACGCCTTATAAATCAACGTCTAGTGAAATTCTTGGAGGCAGGGAATCTCCTTTCTTCTTCACAATTTGGCTTTAGAACTTGCAAAAGTACCAATGATGCAGTTCACGAGTTGGTAAACTCTATTGTGGCCGGCTTGGATGACGGAAGGAGATGTCTTACGGTGTTCCTCGACCTTGCAAAAGCGTTTGACACAGTCTCTATCCCACACCTTCTAAATAAGCTTGAGCGGCTCGGTATCAGAGGAATCTCCCTGAAACTGATGGAGGACTATCTTACTGGTAGGAAACAACGTGTAAGGATAAATGACTTGCTCAGTGACGAGCTCTCGGTCAATTTTGGTGTACCACAGGGTAGTATAATTGGCCCAACACTATTCCTAGTGTACATTAATGACCTCTGCCAACTTTCTCTTCTAAAGGGAAAGATCATTACCTTTGCCGACGATACTGCACTGTTCTTTAGTGGTGATGGATGGGAGGAGGTATTTGATGTTGCACAACTTGGTCTAAATCGTGTTATTGACTGGCTGCAAGACAATGTTTTGACTCTTAATGTCTCTAAAACAAAGTACATAGCATTTGCTCAAAGATCTAACTCGCTCCCACCCTCAACTCTAACGATTACTGCTCACACCTGTGGCATTGGCAATGCCCAGTGCTCTTGTTCTTCCCTTGAAATGACCGAGAGTATTAAATACCTTGGAGTCACTGTTGATAAACATCTCACCTTTAAACCACACATAGAAAACCTCGTGACTAGGTTACGGAAAGTAATTTACATTTTCAAAACCCTACGACACTCGGCCGACCGAAACACTATTAAGATGGTCTACTACGCATTTTGTCAGTCACTTATCGATTACTGCATCATATCATGGGGAGGTGCCGCCAAAACACACCTCATCGAAGTTGAAAGGGCACAGCGTGCCATACTCAAGGTTGGAGCTGGTCTCCCCTTTCGTTTTCCAACTACTGACCTATACAAAGAATGGGACACTCTCACTGTCAGACAAACGTTCATACTCCGTACATTACTTAAAAAACATTCTCTTATGCAGTTTGACATTGAGCTACTCAAAGACAACCGACGAAAGGGTAGGGTATGTCCCACGGCTCAATTCAAAACTACACTCCCTAATAGATTCTTTTGCTTCCTTGCGCATTATCTTTACAATAAATTGAATAAAATCTTAAACCTATACCCAAAAACTCGATCAAGCTGTACTATAGAATTAAAAAAATATTTAAAAACTCTGGACTATCATAAAACTGAGAATCTTTTGACCGTTCTGAAATAAAACTAATTTTGCTCAACCCCACACATACATAGCTGTTCCTCACTTCCTTGAAAAACAACTCTCGCTGCACTCACTCCACAATAGTCACCTTCACTCACACACTGCTCATCTGAATTACTCACATACATCTCCTGTAGTTTAACACTCCACACAAGACAAACACTCACTCACACTTCGTCTCACAACATGACTCAACAACTTCTGCAGAATTATAGTTAGGTATTTCTTTTTATTTTATTTGTGTTAAACAAATTGTTTAATTCTTATTTAGTTTTTTATTTTTGTTATCCATATTGTTTAACATAGACTCTTGCACGGCATTTCTGTAAAGCTAATTCTAGCCGTGGCAGGGGGCCTGGTGACCTGTAACACGGGTTTTTTCCCAAAAACCTATATCGGGCACCAGTCTCTCACAAAGGTAGAATACAGCTGACACATTTTTTTTTTCTTTGTACACTTTTACAATAAGTCTGCTTTGTGAAGAGAGAATAAATGTCATTTGATTTGATTTGATTTGATATTCAGCTGAAATTTTCAGGATATCCATGCTCACAAATCCATGACAATGCATTCTTAATTCACCATGACCTGGCTGCTGCATCCAGGATTGGCTTCAGACGAGGGAACTCCTCAACAGTCAACAGTACAGACACGAAATTTTATATACGCTTTAATTGTGACAGTCCTCTCTAAATTCCACCATGACCTGGTTGCTGCACCCAGGATTAGCTGCAGACGATCCCAACTCCTCAACAGTCAACAGTACAGACACGAAATTGTTTACACGCTTTAATTAAGTTAGTCCGTTTTAAAGTCCACCATGACCTAGCTGTTGCACTCAGTATTGGTTAGACAAGGAAATGCATAAAAACGTGGTTTTTAGATTAAGTTTTTAATCTACATTTTTTTTCACTATTTTCATAAAGGTTGAGTACATTTACTCAACCTTCATGAAAGAAGTGTAAAAAAATTTAAAATAAATAAAATAATATTATTTCCTTCTTATTTTTTGTTTTATTTATCAAATCACATGTAACTATGTAAAAATATCATAATTTATTTATTCAGATAACAAACATCCATTAGGTTATAGTAACAATAGTCTTAACCTATGTTAGTACTTAACTAAAGTCCCCGTCACGAGAAACCATAAATTTTGTAAATAAAGAACTTTTACTAAGTTACGTAGCGACAATTCTTGCAATGAACTCAAAGTAACGTATGTGTAATACGAAACTAACGAGCATTTTTACTTGGTCGCGTTATATTTTAGCGATATAAAGTGCTGTCGTCTAATGTTTTGTGGCACTGGAACGCGTACTAACCACAGCATCTAACTCATGGAACGTAAATATTTGCCTTGATTCTCGTAAGGACAGATTCTCATAAGGACAGATTCTCAAAAAGACAGTAGAAGGAAATGTCTCGGACACTGTTTCCACAGTTTCTAAATAACTAGGTACTGTTGGAGGTTGCAATGTGGCGTCACTATTGGTGTCTAATATTGTGATAGTGATATTTTAGTCGATAGTGGGTAAAATTGAAAACATTATATCTGAATGTTTAAGGAGCGGTCTATCAACTATAAAGTACTTGCAACGTCTTGAGTCCTGCCACCCGCTTATTTTAGTGATTGAATCAAGGGTAGACAGGAAAATATAGCGGTGCCACCAATTAATAAAATTATTAAACGTTTCATTTTTCTCTTTATCTGCTTACGTGTACTCCTGTCCTTTTGAGAATCTGTCCATATGAGAATCTGTCCTTTTAAGAATCAAAGAATATTTGGGCCACAATTATGAAGTAAACTCACGCCTATATAAAAATCATTACAAAACAGTTTTTTTTTTATTTGATCCAAAGGTTGCGAACCCCTGAATCTGTGTTTACAAAATTTATAGCTTCTCGTGACGGGGTCACGGGGGCTGTAATAACACAGACACGTGTTGTAGGTGACCTCACCAACGGGTTGTCATGTCTCCCGGCTATAGCGCATAGAATGCCGCTGGGCCTGCCGCGGAGTCTGTTTAGCACAAACCTCCTTCCTGGAAAGTTTGATTTTTTGACTTACGACACTTATTGAGCGGAGGTGCGATATTGCTATGAAAAAATTTGTTTTATTGATTTTCTCGTTATTTATTAGTCGCATTATATTTTCAGATTATATTTCAGGAGGTACATTGCAGGTACATTCCTCTGGTAAACATTAGATAACCATAAGATATCTATTACATTGTTTATCAGGATACACCCGTCATTCAGACTGTCAGGTCTGCGGCTCACTTTATTATTGTAATTGTTCTTGTTTCATGGAGGTACATTGAATTTCATTAAAGGTACGTTCTAGTACATTGCTGGTACATTCCTTTCATATATAACATATTCAATTCTGAAGCAATACACCCGTCATTCTTACCTTCACGGATTATTTGATAGCTTTGTAATATGTACTACATTTTACCCATGTTAAGGAAGGCATTTTATTACGACGAAAAACATATCACCTGCGCCCTGATGAAATACGTCAAATCAAAAAGGCTTAATGTTATCATTTTATGCCACGTACTATCGACAAACGCCAGGCTTTTCCAATTTTGTGTTTTCTATTAAAATTCATCATCATCTGCCTAGCCTTTTCCCAACTAAGTTGGGGTTGGCTTCCAGTCTAACCGGATGCAGCTGAGTACCAGTATTTTACATGGAGCGACTGCCTATCTGACCCTCACAACCCAGTTGCGGGGTAATACGATACCCCTTGGTAAGACCGGTTGTCAGACTTTCGGGTTTCTGACGACCCGTAACGACTGTCAAAGATCCAGGAATTACAGCCGGGACCAACGGTTTAACGTGCTTTCCGAGGCACGGAGGAGTCTCGGTATGTAAAGATGGTCACCCATCCACGGACCAACCCCGGCAAGTGTAGCTTAACCTGATGGATCGACCCGTGCGGCTGTTATTACTTAGCCACGAGCTCCTCTTCTATTAAAATTAAACACATAAAATTGCAGTAAACATTTGCCTGGCATCGATGCAACATTCTCATTCCTATTTAAACTAATAAAATAATGTGGATTGTGATGTATGGACGTAAAAATCTTTCAGTTCTAAAAAAAACTGAAAGATTTTTACGTCCATACTTTATACTGATAAAAAGTTTTCTTGTTATTCAAGTTTAGTTACTTATTCCATATTTTTAACAGCATAGTGTACACGGTACAAACAGTGAGAAAGCGGAAGTTTAGCTCGAGCTCAATTAGTTAGCTACAGTTCGAAAAGGAACAAATAAACCCTTGTGTACTCTGAGTTACGGGTTCATCAGCCGGCTAAACTGATATTAACTAAATTAATTTGTATATTCCGTACACAGCTTTAGGGTATTATATGGCGATAATGTTAATATTACATTGATTTATAGATAACATAATTTAGTTGTGTACATTTAACCTACTTAGCTAAAAGGTTATTATTGCGGTTCTCCAACTGCAGGGCAATTAAAAGCTTCTACTTATAAGGAAAGAAAGAGGATCATTACTGCGCTTGCACACTATTTAAAAAGCCGCTCATGCATAACCAGCCTATAACGTTCCCACTGCTGGGTTGGGACACAGGCCTCCTCTCTTCGGGAGGGAGTGGGCTGTAATCTACCACGCGGCCCCAGTGCAGGTTGGTATAGATGTCACATGTCTACAAATTTGTGGTTCTAGGACATGCCGGTCTCCTCACGATGTTTTCCTTCGCCGTTTTGAAAGCACTGGTGATGAAATTATTTACACAAAAGCTCCTCCCTGCGCCTGTCTGGTTTCGAACTCACGACCTACAACACGTAGGTAAGTCGGGGCCTTTACTGGGTCGCCACTGCTCAAAAGTCGCTTACGTCATAAAAAACAATGAATAAATAGGTGTTCAGTCCACATTATAAATCAAAAGTAGGTATAGACACAATTTCTTCTATAAAAGAAAAACTAAAACCAACCCAAGAATCAACCTTGTCTTCAAAGCGTGCTACAAGAGAGGCAAGCGGGTGTAGAGTCGTGCGATCATCGCGAAACACGAAGGAAGGTGTTATAAATCCGACTCGTATCTCCGGAAGCACGCATGGATAAATAATCATCCAATAGGAAACATTTGAAGACCGATAGTATCGATTTGGCAAAGACGTGTCTGAACTCGGGTTGGATCTAGAATCGTTTGGCAGGAGGAGGGGGGTGAATGGGGTGAAAGTTGGTAGGGGTTGGGTACCTGATTATAACGCTACCACTCTCATTACAAGGTAATGCATATTTTTCGAGAAATTAATAAAAATTGTTTCTAACCTCAAATCAGATAAACAGTGAAACGAAATGACAAAATGGGCAAATGACAACCAAATTTGTATCAGTATATTGTCTGCGGTGTAAAATGTTGTGTAAAATACGAGAAACGAAACGCAAAAAAAAAAGTCAGTGTCATTCAATCTAGAAATTCTGCTCAGAAAGTCTTTTGGCTGGCATACTAGAGTGTATATAAAAACCCGGAGGCGCGGAGGGAGAGCAGCCCCCGCCCGCTGTCTGTAACAAAGGTTAGGCACCCATGCGAGCCGTAGCGGCTGAGGTTGGTCGCCGGAGGCGAGACCAGCAAACCGAAGCTACGGAGGTGAGCATGGGTGCCTGTCCTTTGTTACGTAAGGGCGAAGGGGCTGCACTTCCCGCAGCGCCGGAGATGTTGCAGAAGCAACTTAAGTGTTTAGAGGTTAGGTTACAATAATTAGTTTTTTTTTCTCAAGAATGGTGCTTATCTTTACATGGGAGTGGAGGTGGGGTACCCTAACCCCCCCCGGGTTAGGGTACCCCACCTCCAACCCCCTCCACCCTTACTCCTGCCAAACGATACTAAAAGTAACTTTAAAGTGTTTTGAGGTTAGGTTACAATAATTAGTTTTTCTCAAGAACGGTGCATTACCTTTTCATGGGAGTGGTGGGGGGGGGCTCAGGGTACCTCCCTCCACCCCCCCCCCCCCCCACACACACCCCCACTCCCCTCCTCCTGCCAAACGATTCTAAAGTTTTAGAAGATAACGGTTTTTACGTAGCATTTTGCTCAAAAAAAGTATAATTGTGATGTTATTATCTAAAACTATGTAATAAATACTTACAAATGAATATTCATCCACATAACGTCGATTACACATAAAAATAGTCAAAATTCATCATACACATTGTGGAAATTAGCAACCAATAATACGTAACATTTTCTTTGATCAAAAAAGTATTATTATGATGTTATTTCGTGCAAATATTATCTACAAGGATGTATTATGTACTTAGAAATGAATATTTATCCACTTACCATTGAAAAACACTAAAAACACACAAATATAACATCACGACACAAGAATGTCTAGAGCACGTGTAGGGTTAGGCGGGTTAGGCGGCAACTCGTCCTACTTCGAAACTGGGATCTGGGACCAATAATTCCACCTTTTCTAATTTGATAATAGGCAACTGGCCCACGTTAGTTAAGGTATTGGGACGATAGCACTACTGAATATTCTCTAGGGTTTTAGTCCCAATAAAGTGATAGTGGCTGTAGCAAAGGGAAATAAATGGATCGTGGATCTTGACTTCCGGAATTTGACCTCGTGGTCAAGGTCAATGACCCTGAGAGCAAGGCCAATGACCCTGAGGTCTAAGTCAGTCACTTTAGGAGAAGACCTCAAGGTCAAAATTCCGAAAGTAAAATTCTGCAATTCTCCTAAGGTCGCTGACCTTGACCTCAGGGTCAGAGTCATAGACCTTGACCTCAAGGTGAAAATTCCGAAAGTCAAGATCTGCCTCCTAAGGTCACTGACATTGAACTCAGGGTCATTGACTTTAACCTGATCTCAACGTTAACATTCTGAAAGTCAAGATCAGCGATTCTTAGGAGCAGTAACAGGTCAATATTCACGGTTGGTGTCCTTGAGGTCAAAAAAAAAAAGGAAAAAAAAATATATCCCGATAAGACCCGTTCTCGATGTTGTTTTATTTCGCTTTGCTACAGCCACTATCACTTTATTGGGACTAAACCCCTAGAGAATATTCAGTAGTGCTATCGTCCCAATACCTTAACTAACGTGGGCCCAGTTGCCTATTATCAAATTAGAAAAGGTGGAATTGGTCCCAGATCCCAGTTTCGAAGTAGGACGAGTTGCCCCCTAACAATTATAAAAGGTGGAAATGGTCCCAGGTCCCAGTTTCGAAGTTGGACGAGTTGCCGCCTAACCCGTAATCGCGACCACAGACTTTTTATAGCGTCGTTTTTCAACTGATATTCTAGTGTTGCCGACTGATATTTTTCGTTGTGAACGATTTTTATGACGAGAATATCTGCCGGACCATAGAGTAAAACAATCCTTACAGGATATTCGCCCTTAGTTATAGTAATAATAGAGATAGAAACCGCGTGTACCGGTGGGTACACCGGTGCACCAGCACGGCATGACGGTCGGCACCGATGAGTACACCGGTGTACCACTACCGCTTTGCCGGTTAAATCGAGAATCATTAGACAGCCAGCTAGGATGGTACGAGTCTCAGTACGAGTAGTGCTAATGACTGCCCAGGGAGTGTCAGACGTAAACAGTATCGGCACTGGTGGTGGAGCGATAGTATCGATTTGGCAAAGACGTGTCTGAACTTTTTTGGGTTAAGTTAAATTAAAGCATATTATTATGTATTCTGCAATAGTTTAAATCGAGGTTCATTAGACAGCCAGCTAGGATGGTAGTACTAATGACTGCCCAGGGAGTGTCACACGTAAACAGTATCGGCACTGGTGGTGGAGCGATAGTATCGATTTGGCAAAGACGTATCTGAACTCTTTTGGGTTAAGTTACATTAAAGCATATTATTATGTATTCTGCAATAGTTTAAATCGATGTTCATTAGACAGCCAGCTAGGATGGTAGGCCTAATGACTGCCCAGGAAGTGTCAGACGTAAACAGTATCGGCACTGGTGGAGCGATATTATCGATTTGGCAAAGACGTATCTGAACTCTTTTGGGTTAAGTTAAATTAAAGCATATTATTATGTATTCTGCAATAGTTTAAATCGAGGTTCATTAGACAGCCAGCTAGGATGGTAGTGCTAATGACTGCCCAGGGAGTGTCAGACGTAAACAGTATCGGCACTGGTGGTGGAGCGATAGTATCGATTTGGCAAAGACGTGTCTGAACTCTTTTGGGTTAAGTTACATTAAAGCATATTATATATTCTGCAATAGTTTAAATTGAGGTTCATTAGACTTGGTTTAAGACATAGACTCATTAGACACATTAGACTTTTGGGTTAAGTTAAATTAAAGCATATTATTAGGTATGTATTTTGCAATAGTTTAAATCGAGATTCATTAGACAGCCAGTTAGCATGGTAGTGCTAATGACTGTCCAGGGAGTTTCACAGTATCGTCACTGGTGGAAGCTCTTTAAGCCCATGCAATTATTAGAAAGGCAACGTTACCCCGATGCTTCTATACATAGAAGGTGTAACTTGAATAACCTCTTAAGGGATCTTTGTACTGGTACTCACCGTTATAAACAACTTTTACTATGGGACCAAACTTGAAATCGCGAAAAAAAAATTTAGTGAACAGCTGATTTTTTTTTCGCGATTTCAGGTTTGATCCATAACAAAAAATGTTCACAATGACCCCTTAAGAGGTTGTGCGTTATTTAAGTTATACCTTGTATACCATGTTCGGAGTTTCTTGCCCGTTCTTCTCCATAGGAACCTACAAAGCTTTGGAATGGGCAATTAACCGCATCTTGTGACCGACACCCTTGACAATTCAATGCCTGTAATTGGTTTAAGTGAAATAAATGCTTTGAGTTTGAGTTTGAATGTTTCACTCAAATAAAGCTGGTGCCGATGCTCAATCCACTCAGCATGATAACCAGCTTTGTTTATTGCATAATCATCAAAAGGGATACCCATATAAATAAAAACCGGTCAAGAGCGAGTTGGACTCGCGCACCGAGGGTTCCGTTCCGATTTCTGAAAAAGTGTGCTATTTAGAGACATCGTTTTATTTTTCCTGTAATCTTTACATAAACTTCTATAACTTATCCACTAACGCGACCGGCCCCCGCGCGTTTCGTCATCAGGAATGTTCGAGACTTTTTTTGTCGGCGCGCGACGGGGTGCCTAGCACTTATACACAGCTTGTACACAAAACATTTGTATGAATGGATGTGAAACCAATTAGGTACTGTTACAAAAAAAAAATACATTTTCTTATTTCTTTGTTATTTGTAAAATAGTTGGGCAAACGTCATCTAAAACTGTTCCAAATTTCGAGTTGATAGCATTAGTAGCTCTTGAGATATCCAGCTGTGACGGACAGACAGACAGACAGACAGACAGACTGAGTCGCACCATAAGGGTTCCTTTTAACCATTTTGGTACGGAGCCCTAATAACGAACAAGATACTTCAATGTAACACGGGAGCACAGTGCACACACGATATCAGTTCATAGAGTTACACGCTGGAGCTCGACCGGGCGATACTCGGCAAGGTGCGTGAAATATAAATCAGCCAACTGTGATTTACGTGAAACCTCCCGGAAAGTTTTAATTCTGTTTCGCCCGGCTCTCGGCCATTTAATTTATCTATTATTTATTGCGCGGCGGGAAACTTAGACACTTCGTTTATTAGCTATTCAATTAGATCGCATGATACTTTTATCCTTCAAGGTTTGTTTGTGAACTAGTCACTAGGTATTTGTTGTGAAAGCTTGGAAAGTTTTGAGCTTATTTGATCATTTTGTAGCAAGCTGTTACCTAGGTACTGCTTAAAATTAATAACATAATTAAGTAGGTTTCACCCGCGTACCCGCATTTAAAGTCAAGCTAGTGCAAAGAGGAGTATACCTACTCACATAGTTTTAAGCATATTAACACAAGTTTTGTTTATATCAAATGTATGCTTAGGTTAAGGCCTGAAATAAAAGGTTTAAGTATTTATTTAAATTTCATTTAAATCGGTCCAGCCGTTTGAGCGTGAAAAAGTAACAAACATACAAACACACACACACACAGACTCACAAACTTTCGCCTTTATAATATTAGTGTGATTAGATGTCTATCTGTTTTCATTTCAAAGACATCATAAATACAGAATTTGAATGAAATATATTTCATATTATCTTCTAGAAAAGTTATCTGGAACTTATCCTGTGGTGATAAAACAGGCCATTACCTCTAATCATATTATATAATCACACCACACTAATATTATGAAGGTGAAAGTTTGTGAGTAGTGTGTATGTTTGTCACTTCTTCACGCTCAAACGGCTGAACCGATTTAGATTAAATTTGGTATGTAGATAGCTTACCCTGGATTAACACAGATAGGCTACTTTTTATCCTGGTCTACGCGGGTTAAACCGTGGGGCGCAGCTAGTAACCTATAATTTCGATAAAAGCCTCAGTATCTCAGGGTATCAGCTCTGTGACCACAGTTTGTCCGGCAGATATTTCCAACCCGTCGCCGACTTTAGGTTTAATAACACTGCAGCAAAGAATCTAACTACTCTCTACCAAGAGCACTGCAGATTTAGAAGTGGACGTACGTTTAAATGCTGGGGCCACATTACGGTCAACGTCAAAGCCCATCATCGCTATAAACAACGCGGTAATTATCGCGATAAATTGAGTGGCCACACTTGAGCGGTCAACTTCAACGGTCATTCAATTCGGCGAACATCTATCGGCAATGTGAATGCCGTTGTTAAAATATCGCGTTATGTTGTGGCTACACCTACGGCCTACGTCTATAATCGCGATAATCAACGGCGTATCCCGTTGGTGTAGCCCCAGCATAAATGGTGACGGATCATCCTAGCTGTTGAAATAAAATGCCAACGCTGCCATCATCTCACTGGTCAGTTTTCCCATGAAACTGTTCATGTGAAAATGCCTACAGCTTATACACACACTGCACTTTTAAAACTTAACCCACTTAACACTGCTCGTTTATAATCCCGCTCCAATTAATACCAAGTATTAAACCCAACACGACCACATAATTAAACACCGATAATTAATTTGTAGCTGGGTTCAGCGTTCACATATTGATTAAGAACTCCAGTAGGTACACTCACAAAGGCCACGTTCAAATTACTTTATGTTTTATATGCCACGACACAGTACGATAATGTTACAGTAGTTTATCTTCATAGAACACGGCCGAAACTACGCCCTTCGAAATCTCTGTATACAGGGTGGTCAAAAAGTCGTGGATCAAACGAAATAGGGAGATAAAGGAGGTCATTTCCAACAAAAAATCTTTCTACAGCATGGCCATAATTAAATTGCCCTAAAAATTAATTGCTCTTGACATTTGGTACCCAGAGCCACAATTATTATTAATACCTACATTCATTGAGCTCCTCTTTACTAACATAGTTATTTATTTATTTATTTATTTATTGCACAATGCACACACAGTTACAGGGTTAACTTACAACTAGTGAGTACAAAGACCCCGTTGGGGCGCAGCAAGATAACTTAAAACTAGATTATAACATAACAATAATAATAGTAATAATATAACAATAATAATAATAGTTTTTAAGATAATGTTTTACTAACAAAAGTATGGACATTTAATAGTCTGAAATAAACAATTTTTTTTTTATTAGGCTAATTTAAAAAAAAAGTGATATAAAACAAACGGTGTTGTATCATTACTAGATAATGTATCAGCACTAAGTACAAAAGTTCTATTGCGGCTCGGGGTACCAAATTTCAAGAGCAATTAATCGTTAGGGCAATTGAATTATGACCTTGCTGTAGAAAGATTTTTTGTTGAAAATTACCTCCTTTATATCCCTATTTCGTTTGATCCACGACTTTTTGACCCCCCTGTATACAACAGTTCGAGTGCGCGGCAGTAACGCACGCGGATAGTCGCGTTTTTATCTACCGAGCTGGCGTAGGTAATTAAGTCAAGGTCACTGCCCAGACAGACTACTGTAACTTAATTATTCTGTGGCCGCGAGCACTCTGTTACATTTATATTTACCGCACTGAACTTTGTTGCGAATATCCCGTACGGAATTTATTTTCAAAACTACCCCCATTCTACCGAATCTACCTGCGTGGGCGTAGTAATAAAAGAAGATACCGTCACATTCCATGTAACTTTATGTTTGGCACAAAATGAAAATTTTGCAATGCAAATGGGAAATGCAGTTTCAATGAAGTTTTACGTCTGTATACGTACGTGCTTCAGTCAGTAACAGCTTTTGTTACTTAGTTATGTAAAGTAAAATATCACATAATATTGAAAAACTTATATTAGTTGCCTACCAACTGTACTGCAGTTTGATAGAGATTTGTGTATTACCAATTTGTTAAGTAGTAAGGTACCTACTTCTTTGATTAGAGCAAGATCCTAGGGCCGCCAACCAGACATTACCTACATAATTTTTCTGATTAGCAAAATGTATGGGATAGAGTACCTATACAGGGTGTAAGGGACAGCCCTCCGCAAACTGATAGGGTGAATTCAGTATGTCATACTAAGATGACCGGTACATGAAATTTTTTCAGGAACGTTAGGGGAATCCAATAAACCTGATTTGTTTGTGTTTTTGTGCACAAATTGGAGCGTCTATTACTGGTTGGGAGGGGCAGGTAATAGGTATGCGGTGAGTTCGATGAACTCTGTGGCTAGACAGAAAGTGAACAGCCGATTTCACGCGTCGTTGGTTAGAGTATTTCAACATCCATTGCTGGTTTTTCTTTTTTGCTGTTTTTTTTTGCAGTTTTTTTTACATAAATGGAGTGCTGCGAACACACAATGCAATTTTACATTGAAATAATGAAAATGTAACTGAAAAAAAATTGAAAAAATGAAAATTTTCCTGAGAAAATTTCCGGTGGAATATGATTCAAAATGAGGAGCTGAATACACCCTGTGAGTTTGCGGAGGGCTGTCCCTTACACCCTGTATACAGGGTGTAAGGGACAGCCCTCCGCAAACTGATAGGGTGAATTCAGTATGTCATAATAAGATGACCGGTACATGAATTTTTTTCAGGAACGTTAAGGGAATCTAATAAACCTGATTTGTTTGTGTTTTTGTGCACAAATCGGAGCATCTATTACTGGTTGGGAGGGGTAGGTAATAGGTATGTGGTGAGTTCGATGAACTCTGTAGCTAGACAGAAAGTGAACAGCTGATTTCACGCGTCGTTGGTTAGAGTATTTCAACATCCATTGCTGGTTTTTTTTTTTGTTTTTTTTTTACATAAATGTAGTGCCGTGAACACAAAATGCAATTTTACATTGAAATAATGAAAATGTAACTGAAAAAAAAATTGAAAAAATTAAAATTTTCCTGAGAAAATTTCCGGTGGAATATGATTCAAAATGAGGAGCTGAATGCACCCTGTTAGTTTGCGGAGGGCTGTCCCTTACACCCTGTACTGTTAGTATGTACTTTGAACGTACCTACGCCTACGCATACCTGCTAGCTTGGGCCGACGAAGGCCAACTTTCAAGTATCAGGTACCAAAGTTACGTAAAAATATTACTCACTTTTCTTAAAGTCTAACTGCTGATTTTTATGTAATTAAAAGTCTGTCTGAAAGTCTGACAATCAATCTTACCAAGGGGTAGCGTATTACCCAGTTACTGGGTTGTGGAGGTCAGACAGGCAGTCGCTCCATGTAAAATACTGGTATTCAGCTGCATCCGGTTAGACTGGAAGCCGACCCCAACATAGTTGGGAAAAGGCTAGGCAGATTGATTGATTCTGTAAAACATACACACAAGTTATAGAATATTGTTAATAATTAATAATCAAGACTGTCAGACACTTCCCGTCGGCGGTTTTTCCCGCCAGACGCATTAAAGCTCGCAAAACATGACGTCATATAGAACTGCTTTGTTGGAAATAATTCATGCGGACCTGTGTGGCCCGATGTCACACGATTATTTTCAGGGAAACAAACATCTTTTAGTTTTTATTAGTGACAGTTTTTCGCGAGCGAGTTTTTCGTTCTATAAACCCCCGTTTCCACGAGCGTAATAAAATCGCGGCGGGATTTTATCGCGCACTGGATTTTCAACTCTCGCTGTTGAGCCGAGCGTTGAGAATCCAACCTAACAAAAACAGAGTGCATCCCAGCGCGACGAAAAACACACTGTTGGATTTTCAACTCCCGGCGCTAAGCAGAGAGTTGAAAATCCAGTGCGCGATAAAATCCCGCCGCGATTTTATTACGCTCGTGGAAACGCCGACTAACTCATCGAAAACTCAAATAAAAGATAAATTCTGTGAATTTCAGAATGCAGTTGAAAGACAGAAGGAAGTTAAAATTAAAAACCTTCAGAAATAACAGGACTGAGTTTGTGTGGTTGTGGTAAGTACCTATACTCGAATCGTAAATTAAATCAACCATCGCATAACATATTGATGTGCTGAAAATTGTTGCACATCTACCCTGTAGGTTGACGCAAATAGTCACAGTTAATACTTGGATCAAAAATATTTCGCCTACAGCTTTGATCCGTAACGGCGCACATGGTACAACCACGACATGATTTTCAAAAAATGTAGCCTCAAGCCATAGACTTATAAAAAAAGATGGACTCCGCGCCACGCATATCGAAAGTGAAGCAACCTACCGATCTATGTGTGCGTGATTTGAGTACCTGCAAAGACGCCGTCGCTCGTGTCACGTAATGGCGGCCGGTCGGCATACTATGATGTAAATGTGTGCGCGAGGCGTGTTTGTACAAACGGACCCGGCATACTTACTGTGCTTCACTTTCGATATGCGCAGCGCGGAGTCCATCTTTTTTTATAAGTCTATGCCTCAAGCTATAAGTTTTATTCGGTCAAATGGATTCGGCCTGAAGCTACCTATTCTAGCCATTTTCAGTTCCAGGAAAATGTCGGCGTACCCAGTCGTTGTTTTACTGCAGTAGGTAGGTACCTACGTTTACTGTGGGCTGGCTGAGGCTTACGGTCGTGCACATTTTCTAAATTAAACTTGTTGTAGGTAGCTAGAATGTGCCTTTTCTTCTATTGTCATCAATTATCTTGCCAAGCAGTAGTAATTTTGGAAAAAAAAAAACTCATATTCATGATCATTAGCGGTCTTTGAGACGGTACATACATGTTCACTAGCTGTAAAATATTTGCTTCTATAGCAAAGTTTTGAAAGTACCACCAACCAAGAGTAATAAGTAGATATTGTTAGGTAGGTACTACAGACATACCAATAAAACCATAAATTGCCACACTAACAGACAGACTACGAAAGATTTTCAGATCAGTGGTAACTTTTCACGGTAGTACGCTCACATTTGCCGTCCGACCGACATGTTCAGGCCGACTGGGAGGTGTATGTTAAATTAGCATAGCATTCGATGGCCCACCGCGGCCAGACCTGTAATGAGAATTTACTGCTTTACGGATGCCCCCGACGCATTTAGATATTCGGGCACGTACTCGTAATATGTTAGGTAGTCAGACAATAAGTTAGGCCACGCTAGAGAGCAACTTATGGGAATAAGTGGGTTATCTTGGTAAACCCTTTTTGTGTTAATGTGTTTCTTATTCGCTGTTATTCTGTGTTTGGGGTTGATGCAAAAAACTTTGTTTATAATTTTGTGTCTAGACATTTGTTTTTGGAAAGGTCTCAGATGCTCATTTCTTTTTTAAGTCGCAGATAACTGCGTGTTCGTGCTGAGCTCACGCAACGCGTCGTACGTCCACCCAGTAATAGGACTCGTTCATCATGGAGCGTTGTCCCAAATTAGACGCATTATTAATTTATTACACTTATAAATTAATAAATAAATAATTATTAAAAGTAAAGGTATTGATTAAAAACACGTATACTAAAAGATAAATAATTAAATTACCTTTAAAATGGTGATGGTTTCATAAAAATACTCTCAATAGTTTTTGCGTGATTCTCAGTTTTTTATCCGCGTTAGACATAATTTTATAAATTAATTACACTATGTTCTATGTACGTTTATGTTATTAGTATGTAACGTAGGTAATCTAAAATGTTCACATATTAAGTTAAGTATTAAAAAAATGCTCCTAATTTTTTATTTAACATATATTTTTCACAAATCATTAACACTTCTCGTTTAGACGTGATCTTCAGTTTAAAATAATTAAAAGTCGCTTATCGTCGCCTTAAGTCAAGTGTTACTATTGGTCCGCATTCTTCTCTAACCATAAGCGTGAAAAGGAAGTAGGTAAACAACACAGTCTGAAGCGTGAAAAGGAAGTAAACAACACAGTCTGAAGCAGTGGCAGCTTTTTATCTAAATCTATTCCTACAACAAGTAGCATGATAAGCAAATCGCATTGTTAGGCCGGAGCCGTTTGTTGCACGATAACTACGACCGTAACCATCAGACCCTCTCCTAGTCTCCTTCCTTTTATTGTATGGAGCTGTGCCCCCAAATGAAAGTCATACAGTGCAAAAAGGGCTTTGTGGTTTTTTTTTAAGTTCTAGTCTATCTCTGAGGTCCCTTAGGTAGACTGGATCATTGGAAAACTTTTGTAGTAGTTGGTAACAGTTGCCCACCCATGATTATTTATCAATAAAAGTAATCAAAAAGACATCATGCGTTCGCTTTTATAATATAATTTTTCCTTACAGATATATCTACATATCTGCTGTGAATGATTGTTTCAGCACCGAAGAGTAATAAAATTTTACTCAATTCCAACGGCCGGTATGCCAATTAGTCACTGAATGAATATTTCGAATTTCGAAATTAATAACTGTGAAATAATATTGATATTTGTGTACGTAGCTAGATACAGATAAAGACTGAAAAACTATGCAGTCACAGCGTATTAAAGCACCGTATCTTCCCTTCTTTAAGTTTGTCTTGTAGTAGGTAAGTAAGTAGGTTCGCACTTGACTTGTAAGTACCTATAATAGCTATTCAGAATTTTCGAGGCTAAAAGTATAAACACAACTGAATTTAATAATGCAAAAGGAAAGTATATTGAAGACTGTCGTAGCTCGTAAACTCACCACACTTCAGTTTTACAACACTCCTTTATAGGGGTTAAAGGAGGTCCTAGTACTAAACTCGGTTAGGTACTAAGGCTGAAAGAGTGATACTCGCCTTAAAATTGGTGAGACATCATCTACATATAGGGATGCGCAGATAGGGAGCCGAGAGCCGATATTATCTACCTTTTAGATTTGCGTTTGCGTTTACCTCCATCAACCTTCGTCCAACCCTACGTGCTCCCCTATGCTTATCGGCCGGCAATTTGACTGCACCCTTGTGTTACAAAAATTGAGGAGCCGATATCTTACAGCCGCGGGTTTACACTTTGTAATGGAGTACCTACTCCCGTAAATTCGATCCCAAAAGCGTTCCATTTGGGGAAGGCGTGATGGATAG
The DNA here is from genome assembly GCA_905163495.3 of Cosmia trapezina. NCBI lineage: Eukaryota > Metazoa > Arthropoda > Insecta > Lepidoptera > Noctuidae > Cosmia > Cosmia trapezina. The sequence goes on from LR991030.1 coordinate 14,531,966, forward strand.
ATATTAGGGGTGGTTTAGATTCTTGGGTTTGAGGTATTGGACCGTAGGTATGTATTGGCTTGAATAAACAAATGTTTAGGGGAGAGGGGTGAATAACAAATAGGCTGGTAATTGTTTTGTTATGTTTTGTGGGGAAAGCTCCATTAAAATTATGTGTAGGTAGGTACGTGTGTCTTCGATCCGTTTTTGGATAGGGATTAATTTTGTAGGTACAACAATACAAATGGAAAACGTTTTTTTTTTGGGATTATCATATAAGAAAGCTTGATACTTGATATTAGTTTTGGGCTCCAAAAGCTGCAATTACCTACTTTGTCTACTAGAGTCACGAAAATGGTTTCACTTGTATCACGTTTACGTTTCGTTCGAGCTTTTTGGGATGCGATACCTATTATATATATACCTGACCTTATAAGCCTGGGAAATTCATAGCAAGACATGTACCTACCTATCATTATTCATCATACATACCCAAATAACGATATTATACTTAATTAGGTATGTAGTACACTAGGTAAGTACCAACCAATACAGAATGCTAGTCACAGTCACTGCGCAGGAATTTATCTATTCTATGGGATATAGGTACCTAAGAAAATTATCAAGAAAACCTTCTACATCCTACCAACATATTTTCGCCTCCATTTTCCTTCTAGTTTTCTTCAGTGTTTTATCATGAAAATATTGTCTCGTAAAGAACTTTATGTATGCGCATATTAAGTAAATGATGTTAATATATCCGAGTCACACGAAATCTGAGGAAAGACGACCGAGGACCGAGCTGCATTTATGTGCTTAGTAATAAGCGCTTAATATAGTAGGTACCTACCTACCTAGTATAATATTAGTCACTCACTGGACGCCTAAGGGAGGACATCGCCGTCGAGATAGACCACTGCGAAAGTACATGTGTGCCAAATTGCAGGTTCGGTTACAGGCACAGACAGATTCGAGTTACTTTCGCATTTTAAATATAGAATGGATTACTTATCCTGTAGCTGCAATAAGAGCAAATCTACTGATTGGTAGGTCACACCAGGTAGGTATCTACTTACAGTTTCCGCCGGAACCTTGGTAAAGGGTCTAATCTTAACTTAACTGAACTGACCGAAATGCTAACAGCAACATAATATAGACTTTTTATTTAGAGCAAGTTTCTTAGACAATGACTTGCTCTAAGCAGAAACAAAAGACGAAACTATAAAAAACAGCAAAGATTAGGTGTAAGTCATACGAGGTCGCGGGTAAATATGCGCATATATGTAGGAGTATCGTCTCGGGGGGGTCTGGATTGCTTCAACGCGAATGTATACGTACATCCGTGGTGGGGCGTTCCAGACTGCCAGGCACTTCTTCTCCTGCAACCGAGCGGGTGGGCAGGTTGCGGATAGCCCAACTTCGGGTGCGGGAACGACTGTTAAGGTCGAGTCCCGTGCCCGGAGCATCTTTCAAAGATCCCGGACAAGAGAAGTTCCCGAAGGCCAAATCCCAGGCTTAGGGTAACCCACACCCCCTTCCTATGTTCCTACCTCCTAACCAGCCCATCCCTCCTTATCCCCACATCCCATCGATCCCAAACCCCTAGGCCAAATCCCAGGCCTAGGGTGACCCCCAAACCCCTATCCTGTACCCAACAATGCCCTCCCTCCTATCCCTATATCCCTTCTCTCCAAAACCCCTAGGCCAAATCCCAGGCCTAGGGTGACCCCAAACCAACATCCTTTATCCAACAAATGCCCTCCCTCCTATCCTTACATCCCGTCGTTCCCAAAATCCCTAGGCCAAATCCCAGGCCTAGGGTGACCCCAAACCAACATCCCTTATCCAACAAATGCCCTCCCTCCTATCCTTACATCCCGTCGTTCCCAAAATCCCTAGGCCAAATCCCAGGCCTAGGGTGACCCCAAATCAACATCCCTTATCCAACAAATGCCCTCCCTCCTATCCTTACATACCGTCGTTCCCAAAATCCCTAGGCCAAATCCCAAGCCTAGGGTGACCCCAAAACCCACACCCTCCATCCAACAAAAGCCTTCCTTCCTATCCCTATATCCCATCGGTCCTAGAGGAGGGGCAACCTCGATTCCAAAAAAGCCCACCCCCACACCAAAAAATGATGCAGAAAGACAAGACAACTTCCCAGGTGGGTCCCGGCCAAGCCGGGGAATCCCACACCGCCACGGCGGTCAGCCCCCATCGTAGTCTGGGGGGGGCATCCAACTGCTCTTTGGTGCCGCGCTCTCCGCGGCAGGCTGCTAATTCAGCGCCCATTACACAGGCTGCGACTCACGCGCCCATAGACACGACAGCGGCTGCGACGAACGCGCCTAGTACCTTGTTTCAGGCTGCGACCCACGCGCCAACACTGACTACCCGGTGCATGCCTCCCACGAATATCTGGCAACAGAGTATCGTGCGGAATAGCGTCACCTACCCTGACAATGATCAAGAGAGACGGAGCGAAACGGGGAAGGATGACGGACCTGGCAGCTCTACCACTCTCCCGGTTCATTTAAATCGAGTACGCAGCAAAAAGCGCGGAAAGATCTTGGCCCGGGAGAAGAAAGTAGGCGACCGAGAGCGCAAAGCCCGCGAAGGCACTAGCCAGCGCGAAGCGCGATCGGACGCTGAAGAGAGGGTACGCGACCGGCCGCAAGTACGCGAAGGGGAAACCCAGCGCGAAAAGCGGCTGGACGCGGAACCAAGCGAGCGGGGGCAAGTACGCGAAGGGGCAACCCAGCGCGAAAAGTCCCCTACAGCAACAGAGTCCGCCGGGGATGCCAACCGACCCCAAGACACGGACATGACACACGACAGGCCTCGACCTAAAAGGAATCGGGGAAAACGGGCTGGAGCCTCACGCCGGGCGTTGCCGGCAGATAACATCTTGCCAGGCACCTCCGAGCCGCAGCCTGGACCGAGCGGTACAGGGCCGGCGAAGAGGGAGCGCCCTGATGACACGGCGTCACCTGGTACGCTTCAGGGGGACGCCAAACGGGTGAGGACCCACTCTGCTCAGGGGGGGCAGAGAACCTATGCGCGGGCCACGAAGGATATTCCTGCGCGGCTGGCCGTAGCTATCTGCTTCCCCGCCCCTTCCAGAGACCTGACTAAGGTAGAGGCCGACTTTGTAAAGACAAGTCTGGAAGACCTCTTACTGAATGTGGACACGGACTCGACTATACTACTCCCGGCCTTCCGCGGATACCCACGGGTAGCGGAAGGTACCGTGCAGATGTGGTGCGAGGACGATAATGCTCTGACCTGGTTGACCCAGCACGTACCCCGAATAAGACTCCCTGACACTGACCAGACCTTAACGGTACTGAGACAAGCTGACGTGCCCACCCGTGTTCGAGCCTCGCTCTTCGTCCCCCGATTTAGGGGTGACGTGTCGAGGCTCCACAAGATTCTGACGCTTCAGAATCCTTGGTTTGACATCGCGAGGTGGTCACTGTACAGGGCAACTAACGTCGGTGGGGATAACTATGGGGTGTACTTGACCATAGGTATGCCACCGGCGGAAGCTGAGAAGGTCCGGGGACGGGAGCGACGTATATCGTACCTGCTTGGGTCGATATACGTTCGCTTCTGGCCCACGATCAAACCCCCTGAGACCCAGACTGACGGCACTGATGGTACGACCCAGACGACACCGACACAGACGACTGACCTGGACATTGCCAAGCTCGAGGAGGACATGGCCCGAGCGGCAATGGCCGACGATGACAACGACTCGTTACCGCCCTCATCACCTGCCTGGAACGAGAACCTGCTGGTCTCGTCGCCGGGTGATGTACATGAGGATACGCACGGAGTGGAGGTGGGGGAAAGGCCATCTGATGGATCAATCTCCGACTAGCCCCACTCCGCCACCGTCATCACCCCTAAATGTCATCCAGACTAACCTCCAACACAGCCAGACTGCTACGGCTAGCCTACGCAGGGCACTGGAGGAAAAACCCCGAACGATCGCACTGATCCAGGAGCCGTGGATCAGGAATAATAGAATATGCGGCCTTGGTAACATCGGAGGTAAGCTAATTCTCAACACACATGGCGCGGACAAACCAAGAACCTGCGCCTACATACCCAAAGAAATCCCCATCACACCACTCACTCAATTCTGTTCCAGAGATCTGACAGCTGTCAGGCTCCAGACCGATGGTAGCGCTCCGGATGTTGTGCTAGCCTCGGTGTACATGCCGGGCGAGGATGCCGACTGCCCGCCGAAGGAGATGGCCGATCTGGTGCAGCACTGTGAGCGCGCCGGTCTGGACCTGATCGTCTGCACGGACTCGAACGCCCACCACCCGCTCTGGGGCAGTGACGCACCGAACACTAGAGGAGAGGTACTATCCACTTATTTATTCACGACTAACCTTAACATCGTTAACCGCGGCTCAGAACCCACTTGGGTAACAGCCCGGGGTCAAACGATCATAGACTTAACACTTGCTACAGAAAACGCAACTAACCTTATCACAGACTGGCGCGTGTCGGATGAGCCTTCCTGCTCTGACCATAGAAGAATCCGCTTTACACTAGCTACCAACACAAAGAAACCCACACCGAGGCGAAACCCGAGGCGCACCAACGTCCCCGGGTATAAACGCCTCCTAGCTTCACTACTAGCTAGGCACCTTTCAATGGTAACCATAACAGATCAGGCACAATTGGAATATACCGTGACTAAATTATCAGAATACCTAATTGAAGCATACCATGCATGCTGCAAGCTAAGGGCGCCACAAACCAAGAGGGATGGGAACCCATGGTGGAATGTTGAACTTAGTAAACTCAGAGATGCATTACGTAAGCAATTTAACAGAGCTAAAAACACCAGACTTCCGGAAGACTGGGAGGTATACAAGGAGACCCAATACACATACAAAAAACAGATCAGGATTGCCAGGAGAGCTGCTTGGCGGAATTTCTGTGAATCCATCGAGACGAACAATGAAGCCGCAAGGGTAAGGAAGATCCTATCAACCGATCAGGACCGAACTCTTGGCGCACTGAAAAAACCTGACAACTCATACACAATGACCGACCAAGAAACCAGTAAGGTCCTTCTGGAGACGCATTTCCCGGATTGCAAACTCCTAGAGGACAGGACGTGGGAGGCTGAACCAGGATGGACCCCAACGGAACACGACTGGTCAAGAGCACACAATATAGTAACAGGAGACCGTATAAAGTGGGCCATAGACTCCTTTCAGCCATATAAGTCCGCAGGGCTAGACGGCGTCTTCCCAGCCCTACTGCAGTGGGGAGTGGATGTTTTGACACCATGGCTGGTGGAGATCTATAGAGCCTGCATAGCACTCAGGTACATACCTTTCGTATGGCGGGAGGTAAAAGTCATTTTTATACCCAAACCTGGAAAACCTGATTATACACAGCCTAAGGCTTATAGGCCCATAAGCCTCACATCATTTCTACTGAAAACCCTTGAGAGACTCTGTGATAGACACATCCGTGACGGACCTCTTCGGGTAAAACCACTTCATAAACAACAGCATGCGTACTCCACTGGCAGGTCAACGGAATCTGCACTGCACAGTGTAGTTTCCAAGATTGAATGTGCGGTGGACCACAAGTGCTCATCACTGGCCGCCTTCATTGATATAGAGGGCGCCTTCGACAAAACCATGTTCAACAGCATCAACATGGCCCTCGACAGACATGGCATAGATTCGACTTTGAGAGGCTGGATCACTAACATGCTCAGGATGAGAGCTGTGCAAGTGACAGTGAACGACACCACAAGGGCTGTCGTAGCAAAGGGCTGCCCGCAGGGGGGCGTCCTCTCCCCGCTACTATGGAACCTGGTCGTAGACAGCCTCATTAAAACCCTGAACGACAAAGGATACTTCACCGTAGGCTACGCCGACGACTTAACCATAATAATAAATGGTACCCATGAAAACACCATATGCAACCTCATGCGCCAAGCTTTGAAAATAGTAGAAGACTGGTGCAACAAACACCAACTATCAGTGAACCCCACAAAAACCGAGCTGGTCCTCTTTACAAAAAAGAGGAAGCTGACTACATTACAACTACCGCGTTTCTTTGGAACTACCCTAAGTCTATCAACTGAAACCAAATACCTGGGCATCTTTTTGGATAAACAGTTGAATTGGGCGAAACATATCAACTACATCACTACAAAAGCCAGTATATCCCTGTGGCAGTGCAAACGACTGCTCGGCAGGAATTGGGGCATTAGCCCCAAGGTCACCTATTGGCTATACACCACAGTAATCCGACCAATCATCACATATGGCTCGCTAGTCTGGTGGCCCAGGACAGACCTAAGTACAGCCCAAAAAGATCTCGAGAAACTGCAACGGTTCGCTTGCGTAGCAGTAACAAGTTGCATGAAAACCACGCCCACTGCTGCTCTACAGGCAATGCTTGGACTGCCGCCACTACACCTCATAGTGCGTGAAGAGGCGGCCCTAGCCGCCTTTAGGCTCAATCTGCAAGGAACCCTGAGCAAAGACTCTAGAGTTAAGCACACTCGCATAAAAGAAGATGCGATCAAACGACACCCAATGATGGCATCACCATGCGACAGAGCCCCGAAACAGCACTACTTTCAGAAGCATTATAGTATCACACTCACGGAAGAACGGTGTGATTACTCAGGCCTGCATGAGTTGAGAGTATACACCGATGGATCAAAGACTGACTCCGGAACCGGGGTCGGAGTCTTCTCACACGATCTCAACATCAATATATCCAGCCCGCTTGGAATATTTAACACTGTCTACCAGGCGGAGTGTGTAGGCATCATACAAGCGTGCTATGCCATAGAAGCCAGGAGAGTCACGGATACAAATATACGTATACTCTCGGACAGTGCCTCGGTGCTCCAATCCTTACGGAAAAGATACATTACCTCGAAATTAATACAAGAATGTCACAACGCACTCGAACGAGTAACGGTTGTTAACCGAAACACAGTGACACTGCAATGGATAAAAGGACACAGCGAATCACTGGGTAACGACGCAGCTGACGAACTAGCTAGGAGAGCATCTGGCACGTCTGTCTGTGGGCCTGAGCCAATCGTGCCCATTCCCTTCAATCAGTTACGCAGGTGGCTACAGGACCTCACCCATACACAAGCAGAGAGTTGGTGGTCCTCGACACCAGGCTGCAGGCAATCCAGGGAGGCTCTGCCCTCCCTGGACGGTGCGCTTACTAGACGGTTATTACGTTTGGACAGGAACGGGCTGCGCCTGGTGACTGGGACCATCACGGGACACTGCTCATTAAACAAACACTTCCATACAATAGGAATAACGGACAGTCCCCTGTGCAGGGCCTGCATGGAGGCTGAGGAGACCATTGCACATGTTCTCTTTGAATGCATAGGCGTCACCCAGATTAGAACAGAAACTCTTGGAATACCCCGATCTTTCACAGATGTTCTTAATAGACCCAGAGATTTGATTAACTTCTGGAGGGAGGTGGGCTGGTTGGAATAACCCACGAAGGCCGCCATGGCTCACGCACAATGGTCCACATAAAGGACTAAGTGCGGAAACCTAATCCTTAACATAGAACATAGAACATAGTAGGAGTATCGTTCGACGCCACATTACCCTCCCGGGGGATAATGATGCGTGAACTATGGAGATTCTTGGCATTTTTCAGTTATAAGACTGATATATTAGGAATTACAGCAGCGTATCAAATAGGAGTTATTAGAACTTTTATCGAGAATGGTGTAGTATTCAGAAAATATAGAGTACCTACCTACAATGTAGAATGCACCACCCAGATGCACCGCATTAGTCACCCCGATTAGTTACGTATAGGTATCAGGCAAGTTTTAAAATCTATGAGGTAGATACATTGTAACCCGGCGTTTCTATAGCACGCCGAGTATAAGAAGGAGATGTCATACAAGCTATGATGCCCTACAGTGACGAAGTATTTTCACAAATGTGAGAATATTTTGCAGTAGGTAAGTGCAACTGTGCAAAAGTTTCGTCGTTGCAGCCTTGCAGCATAAGTGAGCGGCTTGAATGGTAGGTAGTCGTGTCAAAAGTTTAGGCCATTACGGCAACCGCATTATCGATAGGTAGGAATAGGTACATCATAATGTAGGTACCTACATCGACAAGCGCCAGGTAGGTATTTCAAATTTCGAAACAATTTTGCTTGCAAGCTATGTATTTTCATAGCATGAACCGTGAACACTAGATAATTAGGTATAGAATTTATGTGAAAACTTTGTAGATCTGAACGGAGCAATCAGTCAGATCACTCCGATACCCTAATCTTGTTACTAGTCCATCCAACTAAAGCGATAGTTATCGTAGGTATATTCTGATAGAAAATATATAGGTATCAGGGTGTTTCCTTTAAGGTGTCAAGCCAGTGCGAGCTGATAGCAGAGTACCATACTGCCCCCATAAGGAAAAAGGGGCACAACTTAATTTTTTTCCGAAATTGAGTTATAATATACCTACATATTCGGAATCGGAAAAAAAGGCATATCTGCCACATTTTTAATATATTTTTATGAGCAAGGTCTTCAGAGATACGTTAAACCAAAAGGGTATAATTACACCATTTTTCACATTATGATACGGAAAAAGGACTCATTTGACTTTGATTACGTGGAAAGGTCACAAATGTTTAGATATGATATTTATTTTATTTTATTTCTTATTATTTTGTTAAATAAAAAGGCCCATCTGGTCCATATTAAAAATAAAAGGCATATATGAGCCAAATATCCCTATTCTTTTTAATTTTCGTCCACAATAGAGCTTAAAAATGAGTTTACAATAAAAGGCACAACTAGTCAGATTTTTGAAAATAGGTGAAGTGATGGGGTCGGTCGAGAAACGAGTCGCGTCAGTTGTGGCTGTCTGCCTGATGTGTCAATCAAATGCGAGACCACGCTTCTCTGTGCTGTACAGTATTTATTTCTTCTTTACATTAAATCAATAAAATTCAATCACGAAGCGCAAGGTTGGTGAAAGCCGCTTTGCAGAGTGATAATTATTTAGATGATCAGTCGCCGTATACTAGTGGCATTCCGAACATTATGCAAGCGGTGGTACCAAACGCTGAATCTGATTCTTGGTCTGATTTTGATTCCGACGATTCATTATTAGATAAAGATTACGAGCCAACAAAAAAAAAACATATTTGTGAATGATTCTGACTCTGAATCAGACTGTATAATTAGGTACCAGCAAAAAGAAGTGCTCGGCGAGTTTTTCAGAAGAGTATCGCATCGCAAAGTTATGAAAGGCAAATTTTGGCAACTGTCATAGAAGGAATATTACACAATTTTACATTCTATCTATTTGTGTCTATTGATAATTATTTATGTATTTTATCACAGCGGGCCCTATCACAGAGCATGTAACTTTAGGCCCTATCAGAATACCAGCGCTGCGACACTTACGTTAAGTGCCGCAGCATCATGCTGAGATAGGGATACCTTTTGGCCTCGTACAGGACTTTTTGTTTTCAATTACTTAATTTTATTTTTTTTTTATACAGGGTGTAAGGGACAGCCCTCCGCAAACTGATAGGGTGAATTCAGTATGTCATACTAAGATGACCGGTACATGAAATTATTTCAGGAATGTTAAGGGAATCCAATAAACATGATTTGTTTGTGTTTTTGTGCACAAATCGGAGCGTCTATTACTGGTTGGGAGGGGTAGGTAATAGGTATGCGGTGAGTTCGGTGAACTCTGTAGCTAGACAGAAATTGAACAGCTGATTTCACGCGTCGTTGGTTAGAGTATTTCAACATCCATTGCTGGTTTTTTTTTTGCTGTTTTTTTTTGCAGTTTTTTTTTACATAAATGGAGTGCTGCGAACACACAATGCAATTTTATGAGAATGATGACAAAGAAGGAAAACATTACGTTCGATCTAATTATTTTTTATTTATGCCGAACAATTTTTTAAGAATCGAACTATGGACCAACGAAATACCCACAAGTAGCGCAGGAAGCCAAGGTAGTTGGCGAAAACTGCACCTTAATTGCATATCAATCGAGATCTGAATCATTTTGAAGCAAATTGTTAATCCATTGCTTCATTATATTCGAATTAGTCTGCTCGACAACGTAAATAACGTAATGAATGTAGTTGAACTGTCAAAATGAAACCGATTCCGATTGATAGGGTGTTACGCAACTAGGGTGCTGGTCTTCTATCCGTACTCCGTGGTGCTAGCTCACAAGAAAACGAAATATTAGAATCATTTTAAATTTTTATTACATAGATACACATTTGCTTTATAAAAATTGTCTAGTGAGACTATCTAACAATAAGTCCTAAGCAAATTCATTTATATATTGCTTTATGAAATTCTCATGGCTCAGAATAAAGTTCGTAAATATATCTAGATAAATCTATAATTGGGGAATTTGCTAAACAGTCACAAGTAGGACATACCTATAGGATTTCTTCCAATGAAAATTTCACAAAGCAACTCGTATTCCGGTGGAATTAAAATAACTATGTTGACATCATAATACCCTTCATTAAGATATATAAGTATTTAATTATAAGTTATACATTTAAATTTACATAATTATCCATTATTTAGTTTTACGAAATTTCATTGCGTTATTATTAAAATATTGCTGTTAAAATAATTAAATGGAATTCTAACACTGACGATGACGTAATTAGGTAATTATGGCATATACATAACATTATGATCGCGATGTCTTCATAAATGTCTACATTTGGATGGCATGCAAAGGAATCATGAACATAATAAAGTCATAGAGTTTTTGTTAACAACGTTAACAGTCCAGTCCATGTCAGGACTTTGTCAATAAAACACACATTTATTGCATCTGATACAGCGCTGCTACCTTTATTCAGAATGTAGACATTTATAAATCATAATAATATCATTAAAATTAATGCTGCTCACATATTTTAAAATATAACATTTAATTTACCTAGATAATTATATAAAAACAACAAGACTACAATGAACATTCACCACATTGGTTTAACACACTTGATTTTCAGTTTGCATTTTTTTAAACTTTTGACCCAGAATTTGATGATCAGACACTTTGATGAACAAATCTGTCAGAATTGGCAAATGAAGAAACAATAGGATTTCACAGAATTAGAAGTATGTCACAGCTAGGGAAGCTTCACAAAATCAGAAATGTAGAAATATATTATGCATTGTACATGAACAAACAATTCCGTATGCAAAAATTTGTATAAGATATAAGATCACAATATTCAATAGGAGTGTGATTCGGAAAGCCACCTAGCCTGAGATTATGAGCATGCGATACAGCGAAACGGCACGTCGTCAGCTCAATAGTCTACCTGCAATTTAAAAAAAAAAGTGTAAATATACAACAAAGTTTTCGTGTCTGCTTGTAGGATCATTATAATTCTCCTTTCCTAGTCCTATGAAAACGAGGTCTCAATTACTCAAAGCAAAACTACGAACTCTTCCACAAAACAAACCTGACCTACATGAAATGCTGCAGCAGCAATAAACTTGAAATTGCGAAATAGATTCGTCTAGGTCCTTGATGAACGTAATACTAGATTGTATAGTTGTTTTAACTCACGAAAGCGGGCGAGCCATACTTGTATGTGTAAATGTTACATGCACATTGTCTTTGTGTGCGTAAGGCCGGGAGCGCGCTACCTGAAGTTACGCGTACAAGAGCGCGTGTCGAGCGCGTGTCTATACGCATTACATCTACAAGTATGGCGCACCCGCTTTCGTGAGATAAAACAACTGTACGATCGTAGTCGCCCAGTCGATATTGATCGCCTCAAAACACGCTACATAGTCAATAGATGAACGTAATCTGTCTGCCATGCAACAAAGCCAAGATCTGAATGGATCAATCAACTTCAAGTTACACCTTTAGGAAACGCATTGAGTTTTCTCAGGGCTGAATAGAAAATATGATAAAACTAGCGACCTGGGATTCGAAGAATTGTAGTATCGTGCACCAGTGTGCGCGCTCTGGCCGCCACGGGCAGACGTGTTACTTGTTTACGGAGTGTTCAAATTACATTGTGATGTCTTTTGACACATTTTGGCCGCAGTTCTGGCTGCATGCTTGGTCGCGACCCTTGCGGCCTGGTCGCAATACTGGCCGCTACGACCTGGCCATCAGTGCGCGCTTAGCTTTAGGGCGGACTTCAGCGTCTTTTAAAAGGCTGTTTAGATATTTAATCAGTTCTTTCTATAAGAAGTTTGAGTAAACCAACTGTTTAAGTACCTAACGCGCGGTTTGAATGTTGGTGAACACAGTCCTTAATGTTTTATCAAGTCTTAAAAGCCGTGCGAAGCAGGGGTGGGTCGCTAGTTTATTATAGACGAGTGACCTTTACCTTTTCTTAGGTGTTTCATCCTTGGCTTTCTTGTCAGCCTCCCGACGCTTGGCGGCCTCCTCTCGCTGCTGGCGAATGATCGCGAGCCTGGCGAGGTCGGCTCGCGCCTGGTCGGTCTTGCCTTCCGCGTGCAGCTTCTGGTACGCCGCCGCCGCACGCTGTTTCTCTATCTCTTCCCGCTCACGCCTGTAAAACATTATAATTAATCATAAATAAGACTTATCTAACACGGGATTTACACAATCATTCTCGTCTTTCTATCCCGGCGATTACACCAAGGTATAAAATAATGTATGTCGTGTCTACTGTTTTCGCTCACCTAAAACAAGTTGTTGAGGGGGAAGCGTCAGAGTAGCTCGCGAAATTAGAAGTCGTATTACTGATGTTAATGTTTAATTCTGTTAATACAAATTTGTTACGGTTGCGAATCATACTGTAATCAGCATACAACCTAATACTGACTTGCAAAATGCAAAAAACGTAAGAAAAAAATAATCTCGCGGGCTACCCTGGCGCTTTCGCCGTATGACTAGTTGTACCCAAAACTTGTAGAAAACTTGTCAAAAATGTGAACAAAACAGTTAGCCCACGTATGCACGGACGTAAAAATATCGCGGCGGGATTTTATCGCGCACTGGATTTTCAAGTCACGGTGTTGAGCCGAGCATTGAGAGGCCAACAGAGTGCATCCCAGCGCGTCGAAAAAACACATTGTTGGATTTTCAAGTCTCGGCACTAAGCACAGCGTTAAAAATCCAGTGCGCGAAAAAACCTCAGCTTATTGAGACATGTCTGAAACAACTTCAATACATGTGACACTTGTTTTTGACAAGTCTTGTATTTGTCGAAAACAAGTATCACACGTTGATACCTATGGGTAAGAAAGGTAAACGACAATCCACTTTAATTTTAAATGGGGTAAGTAAATATAAAATCATGTAGTCGCAAAAATTTAAGTCGTAAACATTTGTACATCATAATGGTAAACAGAAGAATCTATAAGTAACAACATTATTTCACTGAAAATGTTCTGTGTTGCGTCAATGAATTAAAAAATAAAACCTTGAAAATTATAAAATAAAATAACAAAGAACTTTTAAACATTACCTTGATAATTGAGGTTTCTCTCCTTCGCCTAAATTGTCCAAGTTGGTCAATTTCTTGTTTTTCTTTACTACACGGTTGGGATTTTCTACTTCAATGAGGCCTGATACACCCTTAGCTTTTGATGGTCTCTGAAACATTTTAAACAAGGTTTTGGATACTCATTTTTAAAAAGTAAGTATCTATTTGTTTATTTAAACTTTTCGCACACAAAGGCGGACTTAATGCCTTTGGCATTCTCTACCAGTCAACCAAGGATGGTGAAGACATTATATTATGGCAGGTGCTCTGTTTGAGAAGAACAATGATAAAACAATTAAAAATATATCATAAACACTTAGAATAGGTACACAAGTACATTCTACGTTTTGGAATGGGCAGCTAGCTTCAACTTTCTGACTTACCTACTGACCGACTCTTTGACAATTCGAAAGTGCCTGTAATTGGTTTAATTGAAATAAATAGTTTGCGTTTGACATAAATATTTCAGTATTTATAAACAACAGTCAATAGTCAATAGGTGGGTAGGTAAGTATCATTTTAACTTACAAAAACAGTAACATAAAACCACATCAACTTTATTTTTAAACTTGTTTTTTTTTTTAAACTCAATATCTAAACCAGGGTTTGGCATAACACAAACAAGTTGTTTTAAAATACGTATTTTAACAATGTTTAAAACAATTTGAAATGAAACAATGTTTTTTACCCCCTCAAGTGTTTTTTATGTAGGTACTAACTTATAAACCGAAAACCCAGCGGGGCGTGAGGGGGGTTAGCTGCGAACCCCATAGGTTCACAACTACTGATGATGATTTTTTTTTCAGCAGATGATGGTTTATTACGTTTATATACAGGGTGGAAAGGACATCGACGCGCAAACGGTTACCACGTATTCAGTGTACACACAGTGTAGTGTATATACATCATTCTGAGCCCCTTACATAGAAATTTTTCATCTGTTATTGAAGAAAAAATCTGCACTTCCATACATTTTGACCGTGTAGGTATTGCACTATTGTAGGAAACTGCAGATCTTTGTTTTAATAACCGATGAAAAATTTCTATATAGGGGGGCTCAGAATGATATACTGAATACGTGGTAACCGTTTGCGCGTCGATGTCCCTTCCACCCTGTATACGATATATCTATTACACTTGCGTGCAATAAAATCGATCCACCCCATTCTCTTCGATATGAAACGAGAAAATTTAACAAGTTTAATTAACAATAACCTAATATATTGTGTACTAAAACCTTCCTGACTGTATGTAGATTACGTAAGTGAAAAAAATAACAAAACTGATTCATTACTTTTTGAGCAAAACGCGAATTTAAAAACATACAGATTGAATGAAAAACCTCCTTTTTTTCAAGTTGGTTAAAAATTCAAGTCAAATGATCAATAAACGAACAGTAATAAACAAAATTAAGCTTATGTCAACTTCACTGACAAAAAAAAGTCATGCAGTTTTTTCAAACAAAAGTGATTGATGAGAACATCAGAAGAATCAAGTCGATCTTGTCAAGAATATTGCTTTTATCAAAGTATATGTCTATGTGTAAATAAACTTTATCTTACCTACCTTCACACAGTATAAAATAATTAAAATAAATACATTAATATCTTTGAGCTAACGTCTCTCAAATAGAGAGCATGGGGTGGGCCAATTTTTTTGCACGCAAGTGTATATAAAGGGTTTTTCCTTGTGCACACATGGGACGCAGAAAACACTCTAGGGGTTAAGAGTGTTTATAATCAGCTTAAAATAATATTTTAAACAATAAGAAAGAAAACATGTTTTTCTTTGTTTCCAAATTGGACGCTTTTTGCGGTCTGGCGATGACATTTTTTATGAGGAAATATTATTTGATTATCGCCACAAAGTTCTAAAGTGAAATGAGATATTGGAATGAAAGTCGGACACTTCGCCGCCCATCGAAATGAAGTAATTCCCCGCATCTATTTTGGGGAATCCCCTTATTTGAATGTTTGTTACATACTTAGATTGATTTTTTTACAAAAAAAGTAAGTCTTATGTCCACAGATAGTCTACATAGTGTCTACATAGTCTATTAGTTATAGTATAGTTAAAATCTCGCTGCAGACTTGAACATAAATCATAATCGGAGTAGGGATGTGCGCTAGTTGCGCGCGCTCAAGGCCATTATCGATAACAGAATCATTAAGGTTATCACGTAAACATACTGCATTCATTAAGTATGCAGGGTAACTAATGAGTACTAATGTGTTTTTACGAGACTTCCTTCTCGTAAGAACACATTAGTATCCATTAGTTAATTCTGAGTTCATCATTCATGTGGATGATGATGACGATGACTTGGACAAAGAATTTTAATTTTCTATATTTAGTTTTATATATACGTTCTTTTGTTTATATATTTAATATGCTTTGTAGTAAATTAGGTAATAAAATTTAAAAAATGTGTATTTATTTCTATCACCCATTTATAAATATATAAAACTATCAATATCACTCATCGACTGCAGTAATGCACAGGACTACATATGGGCGTGGCCTGTCCATAAGGCCCGTGAATGGGAAAGAGAGCGAAACACTCAAATGATTTATGACCGAGTCTGCAGCGAGATTTTAACTATACTACAGTACTTACTATAAGTGACTATTATGTTATTTTGATCGATTTTTGTAAATGTTTCCTCAGGTTAATTTTAAAATGGTCTACAAATGAATTATATTAGGACTGATCGATTTGCGTTGATAATAAATTTAATAAATCGCTCAAACTCACCTTTGAATTGTTTGTTTTATAAAATTTGAAAAAAAAAAAACAGTTTTTTTCCAATCCTTCTAAACTCTAAATTCAAGTTGGGCTGTTATGCAGCAAAAAAAAATTAAATTAAAAAGCTTCACCCTCCATAAAATTAAATAAGTACCAGCACTAAGCCATATTTAACTCTTAAAAAAAAATTTCAAGCGGTGCTTCTCTGGAACCCCATACATTTCTGATCGCAAACATGTAGACACAAGACATGAACAGTACGAGATTCAAGTCAGAACTAAGAACATACTAAATATAATTACATCATCATCAGAGTCGCTATCGGAATCACTGCCTGAGCCCGATTTTTCCTCTTCTGACTCTTCTTCACTCGAGCTTTCCTTCCCATGCTCTTTTCTCCATCTGGAAAAGTTATAACAATTTATATAAATAAAACAAAAAAACAACACAAAATTGTTTTTGTAAATCATCTTAAGACTGCATTGGGGAAGAAAATAGACTGTTAGCCGACGTTCGCACGGACGTAAAAATATCGCAACGGGATTTTATCGCGCACTGGATTATCAACTCTCGGTGTTGAGCCGAGCTTCGAGAATCCAACCTAACAACAACACACTGTTGGATTTTCAACTCTCAACGCTAAGCAGAGCGTTGAAAATCTAGTGCGTGAAAAAAAATCACCACAATATTTTTTTACGTCCGTGCAAACGTCGGCTTACTTGATTATTATTACACACTAGCTTTGTTGTTTTAACATAAAAATATGTCCCTGGACCCATCGCGTCGCATCGCATCGCGCCCGCGCTACGACTTTCAATGGCGACATTTCTTTTTCGCTTAGCGTTTTTTCTGACTTTTCTTCGTTTTGCTCGGTTCCTAAGGGTTGTATCGTGATGCTAAATACCCTTCCTCAAGAATTGGCCTATCGAATGTAAACAAAAAAGAATCTCCTCAACCCAGGATGTCTTTGAAACCATTGTGGCAAGGGAGTAGCAAATTACTTCATGCAATAAAAAAAAGTTTGCTGCTTCTAATAAAACTTGCCTTCAAAGTGTGTAACAACAATATTCCATTATTAGCTACCATGAAGAGTTGAGTTAATTTCATTAAAATTCAAGTGTTTAGAAAGAACCTTTTCTCAGAATACCTTGCTGAGTCAGCCTAATTTCTAAAGCTGGCTATATTTGTTTTTTTAATTTTCCAGATAATGTGTGTAAGTTATGCTATTAATCATGCTTTTAAAATATCAAGGAAACTTATTAGAACCAACGGGACTTTCAGATTTTCAATTGCTAAGCGATAAAAATATAAGTATACTTAGTCAGTTTTTTTTTCGTCCTGAAAACTATGGGAAAATGGAGTTGGCAGGTTTACAAATATTACCTCGACGAAATATTGAATCATATCAAAAGAGTTTGACTTACAAGTTTGGTATAAAAAATGTGTGAGACAAACCGACAATCCAGTTTATTTTTTATGACACTTGTTCCTGCAATGTTTCTTTACAAATAAAAAAATATAATAGACTATGTGTTGATTGTGTTACTGGGTGGTCTTTGGGGAGTGGAAAACCAAAATTGTAATACACGCACACAAACCTGATAATGTTATGTTTACAATGCAGTTTGTAAATAAATTATTGAATCAGTTTTCATACTATCAATTCAAGTGAATGACCTTATTATGTACTTACAACAAATAATTTTCTTATCAGATCATTCAAATGATAATTAATAATTTATTACAAACTCATTAGTTTACTTACAAACTACATTGTATTAATTATCTTTTGAATGCTTATTAAACGCTTACAATACGCGTCGAATCTGAGACGCGTTAATTGCATCATAGTTATTAGCACAAATAGTTAATGAATCACTAACTTCTGCTTCAGTTCTTCTTGTTTCCGCTGCTCTTCCAGCTCTTCTGGGCTGGTGAACTTCCGGTTACGGCCCTTATGGTTCGTGAACTTACCTGTAACGTTACACAAACAAAATATTTGTCACAAAGGTTAGGCCAACTAAACAATCAATAGTATTGAAAAAAGACGAAATAGTTGTAGACTTCCTTAGAGAATTCTCAAAGTAATAACCTAATAGAACAATTCTTATTGTATTTCTAGCTGGGCAGCTAAAAATCATTGCGAATTTTTGATGAAAGCACATTCCCATAACATTGGACGACATTGAGAAAAAACAACACGTATACGATAGACTTACCGCGTGGCATGATTGAATTTATTTATTAGCGACTTTTTTATGTTTCTGTAGTCTACGTATTTAATTGTAGTATTATTCTTTGACGGAAATTAATAAGCAAAATACTAATAAAATTGGATAAATTTAGAGTTGACGTCTCATCGGAACCGGAATTCGAAATCAAAACGTAGCCTACATAGATAATAAATAGAAGGTTGCCAGGATGAAAACCAACTTTAGTCGATTATACTAAAAAACCACGCGCTAAAATAATACTGAACTAGACTGTAAGAGGGACCTTAGACGGACATTAAAGCATTTGAGTCATATAATATCAAAGCCGGCAATCTCCACTTATCAACGAAAAACGTTTTTTGTTCATAATACATTGAAAAATAATGTTTTATTGATGAGTTCCATAACATTTATCGATTAACTATAGCAGTTCTTTAACATTTTACTAATAATTTATTTAAAACTGAGATTGCCGGATTTGAAGTGTATTTGTGGAAATTGCCCACTTTGATACGGACAGTGGTGGATATTGCCGTACTTGATTTGAACGTCGCGTCAAACGTCACTCTGAGAAGACAAACGCCATACTAAATGCTGGGCTCTGATTGGTCGCAGCGGAGACGGCCGTATTTGAAAGCTTAGAGCATAAGATTTGAATTGTCGATTTTGTTACCAACACTCTAATAACGAACGCTGTGAGAAATGCATAGTGTTGCTGCCATACTTATGTTAGTAACCTTCATGAATACGGGCCTTATTTCGATCGCATTTTCTATGAGAGAATGCCGCTTTTGAAGTGAATTTTGCTTAGATAATATACATCTAGATCGAGCCACCGCGTGGCCGGTCATGAGACAGCAATATTAACAGTGAAAGTACTTTGTTTGGCAACTTTTTTAAAATTTGCCATGCTAAGTACTTTGTTTGGCAACATTTTTAAAGCAAAAATACGGCACGCCGTAAGGGACAGAAGATACGATGCTTTGTCTCAATTTTCCTAATTATTTCGTATATATGTGTCTCACTTCCGCACTTCACACTGTAATCATGGCAACGTCTAGATGTATAATGTCATTGGAATTTTGTTTTACAATATGGATAATTGACCATAGAGAAAGTGTTTACATTCATAACTTTTTTTTTACCAAAACTGGAGATTGCCGGCTTTGATATTACAAAATACAAATACAAAAAAATACAAAAATGTTTATTTCATTACCATTAATTGTTAACATTTTGTTGGTGAATGGCGTCTCCTTTTAAGCAGATAATGCCTGTGTTAGAAGACGCCGCTCTTTCTTAGGTAGGATAAAAGATGATAAAAAAAAAAAAACAAAAAATTACTTAAGACAACATTTTACAAAAAATAGTAGGTACCTATATTATATGACTCATTTGTTTGTCAAGGGGCGTACTATAAGCTCTTATAGCAGGGCAGAAGTTGAACGTTTCCAGTGAAAGAGAGAGACGGAGCTATATGCGACCTAGAGCACCGTCATTCTCTTTCACTGGAAACGTTCAACTTCTTCCCTGCTTTATGAGCTCATAGTAAGACCCCTGGTCAATATGATTGAGAAAAATAAAATGTATGAATATTTTGCGTCAATTTAAGTAGTACTATACGATCAATTTATTTGACATGTAACTAACTCAGACAAAATATATATTTTTTTATTTATTCTGAGGAAACTAACGAAAATCAACTTTACTGCCAATTGATCCCGCTAGAGGTCACTTTGCAATAGCTTATGGAAAAGGTTCTAGAAAGGCTTCGATCAACAATATTGATCGAAGTAAAAACGTTAAAGTTCTTAATAATTTTAAATTTTAAATAATAATAATAATAAATGTATTTTATGAGACCGTAGGTACTTTATGTAAGAAAACCTCTAATGATAGTTTTCAGGGGGATAAATAAATAACATAAACATGAAGTTATGGCGTCTGCTGTTATCTATGGTTATAAAAACGATATATATAATAATATGGTATGGTTAGTTTATGAGTTTATTCCTTGTTTATTCGGTGTTAACAATCTACCACAGAACACATCAATCTTATTTTAATAAAAATAAAATACTTTTAATTCAGACATTTTGGTCATGTATTTGCCACCCTCTGGGGCCCCGGGCACACGCACTTGTGCTTGAACCCAGTGCCCCAAAAGGGGGCTGTCCAGCTTGTGGCTGAGCACGCGTGCGGAACATCAGCGAAGCGATGCGGCGCCGCAGCACAGTGTGAAAACCGTCTGTGTTCGCGTGCGCAAACATCGCAGATGCACTATAGCAGCGAGGAAGCCCCACCAGCCCTCTGAACGCGTTATTATATTGTATTCGGAGAGCGTTGATGGCCCGCTGCGTGTAGTTGACCTACAGATAGCAGGTGTAGAGAGTTTGGCAGAATGCTTTAAACATGTCATGGCAGAGTGACCTTTACCCCTACACTGCACCTTGCAAATCTGCGTGCCAACATGTTACAGCGGACCGCCATCACTGTCCTCTCTCTTTCATATCCCCATCGTCTTTGAAGTCCTCGGTGACAACATGGTCGAGGTATAAACTCTCTTACTCTTCGAAGAGCGACAACGTTAAGCAGCACAGGTGCCACATCCCCCAGTTTATGACCCCTGGCTTGAAATACCAAGAGTTCGCTTTTCTGTACATTGTACAGGAGACCGTGTACCCTCGCATACTCCTCACACACGCCTATCAGCTTTCTGAGCGCAGCTATTGATGGGCTGAGCAACACCATAACATCTGCATAACTAAATAATAATGTTGTTACAGTGACCAGCGATCGAGCATCCTACTCTGCTGTCGCTCATTTTAGTTACAGCCGTTCCCGTTCGTCAGGAATAATCTTTTAATGCATCAGTCAGTCAGTGAATCAGTGTTGTGCCTTTAGGTACGCAAGAACGAAGGCGTTCATTAGTTCACTAAAACTAATAATTTCAAGCAATGGTAAATTGCAACGTTGAAAGCATTTTACAGTAACAAAACATTACAGGTTGTGTTCTGATCACTAAGCCGGAGACTGTTGGACTGAAGGATTTTCACAGGTCAGAAGATAAAAATGTAAAAACAAAATATTTTT
The DNA here is from genome assembly GCA_905163495.3 of Cosmia trapezina. Taxonomy (NCBI): domain Eukaryota; kingdom Metazoa; phylum Arthropoda; class Insecta; order Lepidoptera; family Noctuidae; genus Cosmia; species Cosmia trapezina. The sequence goes on from LR991030.1 coordinate 14,553,527, forward strand.
AGAATAAATTATTTGCTTGAATGCTTATTCAATCTACAAGGATGAAATAAAGCTGAAATAATATTGAAAAACGGCGAAAAACTTTTCCACGCGCCTTTGACAGTTTGCTCTGTATAATTCAGTCAAAGTGGGGCCATCTGCTGTCTCAGTGTTGCATTGTATTCCCTAGTGATGCCAGATTATCGTCCAAGGTCTCCCTTATAGTCAATAGTCAAACTCTGTTAACCCGCGAAATTCATTTTTTTACAACGATTTTTGCAATTTGCAGTCTGATTTGTTTGTTATTTTTTTTTACTAAAATATGATTCGCGACCGTAACAACTAAGTACGTAATTACATAGTATCATTAGATATTAAATATAATCTAGTAAAAAATAATAATAATAGTAAGGGTAGGTAATAGTTTATTCTTCAAATGTCAAGATGTGCAATGCGCAGGTATGCACGATGCGCATGCAAAATTATAGTTTAGTAGCGGTTTATGTTTTTGGAGAGCATTTGTAGCAGCGTGCAGCATTAAGATCAAATTCCTTTGATTGAAGCAGTTTGCTAGTCAAATTAATTTGGAACAAAATATTGCAGGTACGCACGGCTACAGATCAAGCTATACATTTCCAGTATAAGCTGATGTCACATTGAGTAGGATTTCCTTACAATGAGAGGTCAGTGTAAACTGGAAATGTATAGCTTGATGTGTAGCCGTGTATACCTACCTACTTGCCTACCAATACAACAAGCGAAGCAATAAACTTGAAATTCACGATTTTTTAGCAATGGACTATCACTAACAAGGCCGGATTTAAGGGGCGGCCGTGCCCCCCCCTGGACGGTATTTTTGTTGTATATTAAGTAATTGCTGTCCCATAAATTCAGCGGCGAAGATGTAGAGGATGTTTTGCAAGGCGCTGAAGTATACAGGTGGCCGGAACATTGACGTCCAAAAATAAAAGTTCGGTCCCTCGTATCGTGGGGTATTCGAATCACCCCCATGTATGTTCCGCGACTTTTCATAGTTTTCGAGTTATGAATTTTTTTCTGAATGTTTGAAAATTTTCGACCTGACCAACCTAAAAAAATTCTAAAAAAAAAGTAGAGGGTTTTATCGAGTTTCTTTTTTTGCAACTGAATTTCCATAAGTAGTACTTTTATGCATAAAATAATCAGCTTCGTAACTGTGATGAAAGTTATGAAAATGTTGATCTAAAGTGAAAAATTTACGTTCGGTAAATTATGACTCAAATTTTCAACTTTAAATTTTTAAATTAAAAATCTTAACAGGTGACTTCATAATTCCTAAGTAGGCTTCAAGAATGCGCCAGACTCTCAGCTTTCATAATCATAAAAAAAATGAAGTACTTAATAGGGCTACTTTGTTTAAAATCGGCCTTCAAAGACAGCGAGGTGGAAAAATTCTTAAAATTACCCATCTGAGTAATTATTTTTTTTTGGCTATTTTCTCGTTCCTAAGGTTAATTAATGATAAGAATACTGAAAACTAACCAACAAATAGTTTCAGAGTTGGGTAAGAAAAGTTTTACGTAAAAAGTGGTTTTGAATAAAACACAGATGATAATGTGAAAAAAGTACTTAATTTATTTTTAACATTTACAAAAGGTTTTCAAAGTGGCCACCACCAGCAGCAATACACATTCTACACCTACGTAAGAAATTGTCTGGCAATCGTCTAAAAGCGTCTCTGTTCTCTCTCACAACACGTTCAGCTTCTGCAATCAACTGCCTCAGCTCTTGTTCACTTGAACAGTCTCGGGCGTATGCTATTTCCTTGTAATAGCCCCAAATAAAGAAATCGATGGGGTTGAGATCAGGTGAGCGTGGAGGCCACCTAATTGGTCCGCTGCGTCCGATCCATCTGTTGGGGTATGTTTCATCTAAGTAATTTCGGACCTGGGTTGCATAGTGACACGGGCGCCGTCATTTTGCAACACCATGGTTCGTCTGAGTTCGAGATTCACATCTGCCAGCAACAATGGAAGTTCATTTTCCAAAAAGTTTTTGTATGTTTCTCCATCAAGTCTGGACGGCAGTTCAAACGGACCAATTAGTTCGCCATTGAGGATACCAGACCACAAGTTAACGCTGAAGCGATGTTGAAATGTCGAAGTTCTCACTTCGAGTGGATTTTCATTCGCCCACGTGTGGTAATTATGAATATAGAATATAATGTGGTTAGTTTTCAGTATTCTTATCATTAATTAACCTTAGGAACGAGAAAATAGCCAAAAAAAAATAATTACTCAGATGGGTAATTTTAAGAATTTTTCCACCTCGCTGTCTTTGAAGGCCGATTTTAAACAAAGTAGCCCTATTAAGTACTTCATTTTTTTATGATTATGAAAGCTGAGAGTCTGACGCATTCTTGAAGCCTACTTAGGAATTATGAAGTCACCTGTTAAGATTTTTAATTTAAAGTTGAAAATTTGAGTCATAATTTACCGAACGTAAATTTTTCACTTTAGATCAACATTTTCATAACTTTCATCACAGTTACGAAGCTGATTATTTTATGCATAAAAGTACTACTTATGAAAATTCAGTTGCAAAAAAAGAAACTCGATAAAACCCTCTACTTTTTTTTTTAGAATTTTTTTAGGTTGGTCAGGTCGAAAATTTTCAAACATTCAGAAAAAAATTCATAACTCGAAAACTATGAAAAGTCGCGGAACATACATGGGGGTGATTCGAATACCCCACGATACGAGGGACCGAAATTTTATTTTTGGACGTCAATGTTCCGGCTACCCTGTATAAAGAAGACCTTCTTTGTTTGTAAGAGAATGCCCATTTTGTTAAGAGATTTGGGCCCCTATAAAAGATTGTCGTGTCACCATTTTATTTTGTAGGGAATAAAATTTCTTTTCATATTCTGCAAACGATTTTCATTTTTTTTACCCAGGTTTAGGAGAAATCTTATTTTTTCAGATGATAATATTGAGGTTATAAAAATGAATATCTTAGTCTGTCAAACCATTGGTCAAACCTATTTGAGTATAATCGTCATTTACAATTTTAATTGTTACTAATATTTATTTACGGTTAATATGAGGATTTATGTTCATGAATTATAGCGTGACGGTTGACAGGGGAGGATGGAAGAAGAAAACGTGTTGCGCCGACCCCAAGTAACATGCTCTTATAGCAGGAAGATGCTGATGATGATGATGATGATGATGACAAGTTCATGAGAATGAGGTAGTGAGGTCCCTCAGCCTCACTACCTTCTCTCGCTAGAGATTGTAAGTGTGCTGTGCTCTATCTACCAGCGAGTGTCATTAAAGATGAATATAGGCTTTGGCAGCAGCATTTTCAGTGCTCTCTAAAAAGGTTTACTGTAAAAAAATAAAACAACAATGAATACTTAGTAAAACATTTTATCCCTCATAGAAAAAAAAAACGGTCCCAGCTTCATTGTCATAACATATAAAACTCATACCCTCTTACTAATAAACACAGAATAAAGTTATTCCAAGTTTAAACCTATGAAAATGTATGGTTATTCCTGGTATAACTTTATTCCGTGTTTATTAGTAAGAGGTTTAATATATAAACATAGTCATGGTATGAACGCCCTACTGAATGCTTTTCCACGAAACTGAAATAATAAGCAATAGATGAGAGAAAATCCCAGTATCTCCAGCTATAGATGCCTACAAAAGAGCAACGGTGATGTCAAATATTAGAACTCTGTCAAATGCTGTGCACGTTTCCAGTGACTACTAGCACTGCCGAGCGATCTTTCTTCACCTTAGGCCGATTAAAGTCTTAACTTGGCAACCAGAATGACAGAAGAGCGTTTGAATGGATTGGCTTTAATGCATAAGTATCCATCAAGACGTTGCGGCAAAAATGGACGCTAATGAAGTGCTGGACATCTTTAGCAGAAAACATAAAAGAAAACTATCTATATTAACCGGCAAAGCGGTAGCGGTACATTTAATTTTTCTATTATTTTGACACTTTTCTGTACACTTGAACTAGTAGAAATAAACTTGAAAAATAATAAAAATAAATAATAAGTATGTTACTTCAAGTTTATTTCTAACAGTCATTGTTGATTTTTTTGCTCGTTCGCCCCTTGTGCCCCTCCCAGAAAAAAATCCTGGATCCGCCCTTGATCACTAACAATCACAATCTAAATGATTTTGAAGCCTATTGCTAATCAATTGCTTCTAAAATTTGTCGGCTCAACACAACGAATTAAGAATGAGCTCAACAACGTAATTATAGCATTGAATTTTGTTGAACTGTCAAAAGGAACCGACCATATGTCAACGACGCATTCTCTCCTATTTCGGCCACATAGTACGCAGAGGCGATGAAAGCTTGGAGAAACTGTGGCCTTAGTGCGAGTTTTCATACTTACTCGATCACGTTAACGTAAACGTCAGTTTGTACTGAAAATGAATAAGCGCCGCCTGGTGACTATAGTGGGAAACACAATTATTCCATACGAATTGACATAAGGTAACGATAACGTAAACGCGATCGAGTAAGTATAAAAACTCGCACTAAGCCCACTGACTGTGGTTGGGAACACCGAAGGCAAACGATCGCGCGGTCGTTCACCGACACGATGGACCGATCAGGTGAAGGAATCATCGTCCTCTAAATTCTACACGGTGGTAAGGGATGCGCTTGACAGAAACCGGTGGAGGCGAATCATCCGCTCCAGGTGCAACTCCGACCGACCGGGACCGACTACAGAGAGAGAGTCAAAAGGAAACACATTCCTACTGTAAAGTGTGATAGGCAATTATGCCCAATGGTCTTCGTGAATGTACATGAGCGCATCATGCACGTCAGCTAATTGGTAAAATAGCCGTAGGTAAAGAAAAATATTTTGGTAGAAAAATTGGGAGTAAGTATTTTCAAGTTGTAAGTAAATAAAAAATAAATGTAAGTAGGTAAGTACCTACTGTATTATTTTTCAATTTCGATGCCTACGGTTGGCCGTTCCCTAATACGAGCGCCATAGGCCGCCGCATGGTTCGCCTACTGTATGAACGGGCGCCCCTAAGCCCCGTTCCCTCTATGTCGTGAGTTCGTGACGATTCATTTATCGTTGTCAAAAATAATGAATTTAACGTCATAAAGTCGTGGACGACAGTTAATCGTGTCGTCCTATAATTATGTGAACACCTCCCTATTTATATACACAAACCAGGACGTTTTAAACGACACGATAATCTGTCGTCACAACATAGTGGGTACGCGGCCTAACTCTAAGGAATTGAATGCAGGGTCTCGCGCTTGCTAGCTGCGCTTACAACTAAGACCAATGGGGAAATCATCCGGTCAAATGACGTCCATGTTTCAATAGCAAATTAATGATACCATCAATATCAAGTTATTCTACTCTAAAAATGTATTTACAGAATACAATCATAATATTAGAAAAGCACAATGGCTAGGTTCACCATATTAAAATCTTAAACTTGGACAAATACCTACCTTTAAAAATGTTTGTGAATATGCAATGTGTGACGTCACGTCAAGTCGCAACCCCTATTCAAATGGCCTGATACCAGTACCAGCCTATACATTTTTTATTTATTCAGTAGTTCACATACATTTCATACAATTAAGGCGAGTAGAGCTGCTACCTAGCGCCACCCTTGAGAAAAAATAATAAGTCTGGAGATATGGAACATTTTCGAACAGGTTAGAAGTAAACGCCAAAAACGGCCGTTTTTGACGTTAACTGCTATATCTTCCAACCTAGGAGGTTTAATGTTGATTTTCTTGATACAAAAAATTCTACTTCATCAGACTAAAAACGTGTGCATAGGAAATTTCAACATTTCCATAACTCCAGACTTAGGTATAATTTTTTTCTCAATGATGGCACTAGTTAGCAGCTCTACTCGCCTTAAGTTGATGCCAACATAAACTCATTAGAGTTTTACCGTGCACCAAAATTTAACGGTAAATAAGTAAATACTTAGGATTTTTGTTTTTAGATTTGTAATAACCTTCTTACTTTGAGTTTGCAACTTTGAGTTTTTAATGCAACTTAGCTAAATGATGATGTACTTAGCTATATGATGATGTTCGTAATAAGTAAATAATTATATCAAATTCCAAAAACTGATCGGGTTTATTCCTAACTTAACGTATCAACTGTCGGGTAAAACGAATTTTGTTGTGAAGTGAGAAGCCTACAAATTAGTACCTACTTATGTTATACCTACCTAATATTGTTTACTTACTTATATTATCTCTGTAGGTAAGTGAATTTGCAATTCTTTTGAGAAATTAAATATCTTTAATCGTAAGTAAAATAGGTACTTACTTACCTATCTACTTATTAGGAAAATCCGAAGAAATCCCCACGAATGGTAACCCTAGCTTCACTGTGGCCGCACCCTAAACCTTTGCGAGGTCATCGATACGCGTTTAAGTGGTCGCGCGGCAAAACCTTATCAAGTTGATTGATATGCTCCGTTTACCATCACCCGTTAAAACTGCAACCACTATAAAGCATCTTAAATGGGTCAAGCGTTACATGGAGACAAGCTTGTTCTTTTTATCAGCTGTTGTTATTTTTTGGTGTATTTTATTGGGTCACACACTCGCACGTGACATTACATGGTGGAAATATTTATGCAGTATCTAAATGAATGTACGGTTTACCTGAGCATCTTATAAGTAAGACAACGGAGGAATACAAGGTATATTGTAGCACAGTTGACCGCTCGTCGGTGGCCCCGGGTCCGGGTCCATATTGGCTCACCTAAAGTTCTTTACCCGAAATTGTCCTTCCTAATGATTTGTAATCCGAATGATCACTCTTCCTAATATTTTTCATCCTAAAGTGTTCATTCATACAATTTGTAGTGCTACCGGCGATGTTCATAACACTCATGTTTCCGAAAATTGTAATTAATAATATCATTAATGTAAATATATTTAAACGGATAAAAACGTTATGATAAATAACAGTAGGACTGTTATTTATCATAACGTTTTTATCCCTAAACATAATTACCATAATATTTTCACGGTCACGGTCGAACTTTCGACCGAAATTTCATTTGGACGAAAAAGCTTTCGGCCAAATAAAATTTCGGTCGAAAATCCCGAAGATCCATATCCAGATATATATATGTCTAGGGTTAGGGTTTTTGTCAGCAGGTCGACGGAGCACCGCCGCGCGGGGCTCCTATTTCTGTCTGCGGGGTTTAAAGGAACCTAACTAACCGAACTTCGGGGTGCCCCTGATGTCGTCCGTCTAAGGTTAGGGTTTTCGTCAGCAGGTCAGGGAAAAAATGTAGAACCTCAGGAACTTTACATAAGTACTTAGATCGGTATTTTTAATTTTGGTCAATTAAAGTATTGGTATTTCGTCCATTCGGGATTTCGTCCATTCGGGATTTCGTCCTTTCGGGCATTTGAACATCGGTAGTTTGTGTTTCGATATAACGACTATCGGCATTTAAAACTTTCTAGAAAAGAAATCTAAACAAAAAAGATATAACTTTGAATAATACCTAGTGTAAAAGATGGTTATGTTGAGAAAATATAGAAAAACAAATAAAAGTATAAGTTTATTGCTACTGACATTATGAAGTTGAATGCTTCGGAATTATGAACATTAGAGACAGAGTAGTTAGGAATTGTGATTGTTAGGATGAAAAAAGTTAGGAAGAACATTTTCGGATTTCCAATTATCGGAGTTGAAAATTTAGGTGAACTTTGGCGCACCCCCCTCGGGCCCCGTATTATAATTATATTACAATTGTCAATTTTCACATGTTTGATACGAATGATTGATGAAATTACTACAATAGAAATTGATGGCAATTGAACATTTGCTACTATTGTTCGTTTCGGGGACCCCTTACACTTTGATCGTACTGACATAGAAGGTACATGGAGTTTCAATAAAATACGAGGCCAGCTTATACTGGTTTAGTTCGTTAATACCAATGACATTTTATAAATAAAGAGGTATAGGTAGATATCGCAACGATATATCCGCTTAGTATGAACGTAGCGTATCTTTCATATAGAATATCATTGGTAATACTCACGTGGACGTGCAGCTTGCTGTAGGTTTTCTCTATGGTACCTATATGTACTACGCAGATCGATAGGTACGAGGTTATATTGTGTAAAATTGTTTTGATTTGCAGATAAACACTACGTAGGTAGGTGTTAACCATAGACTTATAAAAAAAGGAGGACTCCCCGCCACGCATATCGGAAGTGAAGCACAGTAAGTATCCGACCGATCGACCGTTTGTACAAACACGCCTCACGCACACATTTACATAATAGTATGCCGACCGGCCGCCATTAGGTATGTGACACGAGCGACGGCGTCTTTGCAGGTACTCAAATCACGCACACATAGATCGGTAGGTACGGTGCTTCACTTTCGATATGCGTGTCGCGGAGTCCTCCTTTTTTATACGTATATGGTGTTAACAATTAATTTGTGAGCAGAGACATACAATATAAAACTACCTACTGGGAAAACCGAAATAAGTAGATTATTTTATTTCCTCATCGTTTCCTTAACCTTCTGTATAAAATCTAGGCCATATAATATGTGAACAACAAACTTATTGAAAATGGCCGTACTCTCTGCAAAAGGTAAAAGATAAATCTTAAAAAGTCTGGATTACCAGACTTTTGTAACAAAATAATAAAAGGACGATTACAAATAATCCAGTACCGTCAAATGGGTTACTTTTACGGGTTTACTTTGATAACAACTTTCGACTTATGAAAAACTAATTTTATTCGGTGTGTGAATAAGGTTTTGTTCCAACGGTTACTGCCGGTCGATTCTGTAAAAATCTCAACGTGAAACCTTAGGTGAAGTCATTGACATATATAGTTTATATCAATGGGTGAAGTGAGTTTCTTTTTGCTAGGAATTGACACTATTGACAGCTCACTCCACGCTCACTTCACCTAAGTTTTCACGGTGTGTGGTTACAGAATCGCACTGCTGGTCATTTTTAAGGTAAGAAAAACTTTTGATGCCTCCAATTCTCATAGATACTGCCAGATGTTACAACAGTATTACAGTACCGTAGAAACAATGGCTGCTGGAACAGACATCTATACCCGTAACTGCAGCGTGAAAATGCTCCCGAGTGGACGGAGCGAAAACAATGGATAGTGAGGCCTTTACAAGCAAGTAAGTGGAAGCAGAAAGACCGAGGATCAACTTACTTGGGAAATGGATTGGCAAATCTATACTTCTACACTATGTACCTAATATTACAAGGAGGTAATTTGTTTGTAAGTTTGTATGTAGGTAATCTCTGGAACTAATGATCCATTCAATTTTTTTTTCATTCCATCTATTAAAGAATAATATATTTTGATACAAGTGGAGAACGTTTGTTATTGCATTCGAGGCGGAATTAAAACACCTGAGCCGTAGGCGAGGTTGTTTTTGAGCCGAGAACTGCAATAACAAATGTCCACGTGTATCAAACGACGTTTTTCAATACACTTTTGAAGAAATAAAATAAAATAACGGAAAATATTTTTGTCATGAATTAATAGGAAACTATGATTTAAATTTTCTTTTTTTTCCGCGCTTTGCTTTCGCCAGGTTGAAAGAGAAGCAAAGGTATAAAGCCGATAAACAGTCTAATATGAAAAATAGAAAATTCAAATATTTTTGAGTTTAGATCACAAATAAATGTCATGGTTTTTGATAATATTCTTTATAGAAACATAATTTAAATATTCAAAAAATATTAACGAGAGACGCTTATTCTCTTTGCCGAGACTAAAAAAAAAACATTCACCTCCGAATAGAGAGTTGTGAATAGAGGTACCAACCAACCAACCAATCCAACCAACCTAATTCTAATTGGAGGAACCAATTTGGACTAAGTGTTGGTTTAAGTTATCTGTGGCAATTTTTATTCCCGCACACGGGTGGGAAAATGAAAAATCGCACGCGTGCTACATACATTGCATTGTGAACCTAATCGTAGTGCGATATGTGGGTGTGTTTTCGAGGAAGTGTATTAAAAATTATTTTTTCGACATAAGTACCTACGATTAGGATTAATATGTTATTGTTAATCATCCAAACGTAAGTTTGGATGATTAATCCTTATTGACATATTAATCCTTATCAAAATAAATAATTTTAAAATCATAAAGATAACATTTGGCCTTTACCTACAGTATTTATTTCAATTAGTGAAATAGTTTCGGAGTTAATATAAAATTACTAAAACGCAAAATAACTTTCATTCATACCTACCGCGCTCGAGCATAGAACATGCTTATTAGTGCGGACGTTTTAACATAAATAATTATAATATTTGACTTAAAAAAAATCAGCTATAGGTTGACACTTAATCTAAGCTTGGAAAAAGCCTAGTAAAAATAAATTATCAATTAATGCTAGCAAAAACCTGTGTTACAGGGGTAAAAATAGTGGAACTCTCCAGCGGAACGAGCCAAGTCAATATTAGTCTACAGGGTGGCCGGAACATTGACGTCCAAAAATAAAATTTCGGTCCCTCGTATCGTGGGGTATTCGAATCACCCCCATGTATGTTCCGCGACTTTTCATAGTTTTCGAGTTATGAATTTTTTTCTGAATGTTTGAAAATTTTCGACCTGACCAACCTAAAAAAATTCTAAAAAAAAAGTAGAGGGTTTTATCGAGTTTCTTTTTTTGCAACTGAATTTTCATAAGTAGTACTTTTATGCATAAAATAATCAGCTTCGTAACTGTGATGAAAGTTATGAAAATGTTGATCTAAAGTGAAAAATTTACGTTCGGTAAATTATGACTCAAATTTTCAACTTTAAATTAAAAATCTTAACAGGTGACTTCATAATTCCTAAGTAGGCTTCAAGAATGCGCCAGACTCTCAGCTTTCATAATCATAAAAAAAATGAAGTACTTAATAGGGCTACTTTGTTTAAAATCGGCCTTCAAAGACAGCGAGGTGGAAAAATTCTTAAAATTACCCATCTGAGTAATTATTTTTTTTTGGCTATTTTCTCGTTCCTAAGGTTAATTAATGATAAGGATACTGAAAACTAACCACATTATATTCAATATTCATAATTACCACACGTGGGCGAATGAAAATCCACTCGAAGTGAGAGCTTCGACATTTCAACATCGCTTCAGCGTTAACTTGTGGTCTGGTATCCTCAATGGCGAACTAATTGGTCCGTTTGAACTGCCGTCCAGACTTGATGGAGAAACATACAAAAACTTTTTGGAAAATGAACTTCCATTGTTGCTGGCAGATGTGAATCTCGAACTCAGACGAACCATGGTGTTGCAAAATGACGGCGCCCCGTGTCACTATGCAACCCAGGTCCGAAATTACTTAGATGAAACATACCCCAACAGATGGATCGGACGCAGCGGACCAATTAGGTGGCCTCCACGCTCACCTAATCTCAACCCCATCGATTTCTTTATTTGGGGCTATTACAAGGAAATAGCATACGCCCGAGACTGTTCAAGTGAACAAGAGCTGAGGCAGTTGATTGCAGAAGCTGAACGTGTTGTGAGAGAGAACAGAGACGCTTTTAGACGATTGCCAGACAATTTCTTACGTAGGTGTAGAATGTGTATTGCTGCTGGTGGTGGCCACTTTGAAAACCTTTTGTAAATGTTAAAAATAAATTAAGTACTTTTTTCACATTATCATCTGTGTTTTATTCAAAACCACTTTTTACGTAAAACTTTTCTTACCCAACTCTGAAACTATTTGTTGGTTAGTTTTCAGTATTCTTATCATTAATTAACCTTAGGAACGAGAAAATAGCCAAAAAAAAATAATTACTCAGATGGGTAATTTTAAGAATTTTTCCACCTCGCTGTCTTTGAAGGCCGATTTTAAACAAAGTAGCCCTATTAAGTACTTCATTTTTTTTATGATTATGAAAGCTGAGAGTCTGGCGCATTCTTGAAGCCTACTTAGGAATTATGAAGTCACTTGTTAAGATTTTTAATTTAAAGTTGAAAATTTGAGTCATAATTTACCGAACGTAAATTTTTCACTTTAGATCAACATTTTCATAACTTTCATCACAGTTACGAAGCTGATTATTTTATGCATAAAAGTACTACTTATGAAAATTCAGTTGCAAAAAAAGAAACTCGATAAAACCCTCTACTTTTTTTTTTAGAATTTTTTTAGGTTGGTCAGGTCGAAAATTTTCAAACATTCAGAAAAAAATTCATAACTCGAAAACTATGAAAAGTCGCGGAACATACATGGGGGTGATTCGAATACCCCACGATACGAGGGACCGAAATTTTATTTTTGGACGTCAATGTTCCGGCCACCCTGTATATCGTGAGGATTACTCAGTCAGCAAGTATGGAGGGTGGTTGGAGGCAAAGAGGGCTGATTATCAAGGGTGTGTCAGATGTTAGAAACAAGGTTTTGTCTCCAGTGGAGGCTCCTAATACACAGTATAAGTAGATAGGTAGGTAAGTAGCAGGTATCTACTTGACTGCGATTTCAATTAAAAAATAAATGCTTTCAGTTTGAGTTTGGCGGATTAGATTAATTTAAACTGTCGTAGCTGTATCTACTACGATCCACACGGGTCGGTTGTCCGTCTCGGTCCTTCGACAGTGACGTCAAGCAAGGTTCCAAAACAAAAGAATGCCTACCATAAAAGTAATTACCCTATAAGCAAAAGTAATATCCTGTTAGAGAAACTAAACACGAATCATTTACCTCGATATTGAGAGGTTATTGTCGAGTCAAGGTTGATCAGCGCCTTACTATGTACGACACGTGGCCGACACACAAACCTAATGTTTTTGACGAATTGTCAACAGACTGAGTCATCGTGGACACACTTCTGATGTAAAAAGTACCTTATGGCCACTGACACGATACCTAAAATTAGCGAATTCTCAGTTCATTTCTATTCCGCAAATATCTATTGCCTACTTGAAGACAATACTACGGATGTATAAAGTGGATCGCCTCACAAGTTTCGACGTTTTCATTTTTGTGGACGCGTCCTATTGAATTGTAGTCTTATGGCGAAGGTGTTAAAGAAAGTTAGCCATTCATTCTAAAATCCTAACTCTTTCATCGTACAAGAAAAGCTAAATCTATTTTTTTTTCAACCAGTTCAGTCTGCGGTTTATGACAAAATCCCATCAAGACGGTGCTTCAATCATTATTTTTAATAATTATTCGCTACAAAATGGCGCGTTTTCGCCTTAACTCATTAACTACATCATCATGGAACGTTACATTTTATAGTCAGTCGGTCCTTATTCGCGAGAAGTTTTTGCATTCCTCGTGACAGTAATTTTTGGTCGTCCCAAGTAATTATACTCAAAGGTACTGACATAAGCAAAATCTGAGTCTCCATACTTTGTTTAATGCTTCATACTTAGTTTTAAATCATCAGCTACGATAATTAATTTAATCTAGTTATCTAGAAAAAAAATAGAGTTATCTAATTTTAATCACTTAGGAGCCTTACGTAGATACTCCTTTTCTTGAGTTAGTCATTATTATGTTAACCGAGGAAAAAGACACCAATGATTAGATGTTAGCTCACACTTAATATTTAACTAAAGCCATTGAGCATAAAGTAAGCAAACATGCTCTTAGAGATGCGTTATTGCGTGTAAAAAAGATACAAAAGGGAGCCTTATGTAGTCAGACATTAGTGTCGGCAAAGTATGTGCGTCAGTCGCCATTTCGAAATATTTTTTTGCAGGGGTACAAATAAGGGGACTTGGGATGTTTATGAACATCAAGAGGCATGCCATCTCAGTAAATAAATCTTGATTTAAGGTAGAAATTCTTTTTGTTTATTTGTTTACCTATGTATGTACGGTCAGCAACAGAAGTCGGTTAACACTGCTATTTTTTGACATCATCTATATTAACACAAAATGATACGATAACCTGCTTTTTAGCATTTAATTTATTAGATAAGAGTTAATTTTCTTTATAATCTACATCTGTTCCGATTTTAATGAAGTATTTTTCTCCATAATTAAGATTTAGAAAACAAGTGTTAATCGACTTTTGTTGCTGACTGTACTAGAACTTTATCTCACTGTTATGGACAAAAAAATTACTTACCAACACTAGTTAAAAGTTTTTTTTAGAATGTATTTTGCACGGAGCGTCTTAATTATTCAGTTCGACAATCCAATCACGGGATAATCAATAACGAAAACGATACCTACCTTCATTAAAGTCAGGTCGGATTGACTTTTGGGCTCCTACGGAGTAAGTTCTTGTAAAGAAAGTCAATTACAACTTGGACCTAAATGGTCGACATGAACTATGTTTACATAGATGAGAAACCCATTCATCATGAAACACAAACACAATAACTTATTGTAACAAACACAATAGCTCAGGTAGTAAAGCTTTGGGGACATTTAGGTGGCACAAAATGTCGTGAAAAATTGATCACATTTTTCAAATATTCCAAAACATATTTGCTTGACAAATCGATTTGACCCTTAAAAGGTAACTGCAAACCACGATATCATGTTCAGATAACATTTAATATCAATGATATGAAAAATTGCTGGCATTTATGAAAAAATAATAACGCGTTTTGTATACCACATATTATGTTGTTTTTTTGCATGTGTTTGCGACTCGCGAATATGCAGATTACGTCGACGTGATCACATAACGGTTCGCGGTATAAACGTTCATCTTTTTAGTAAGTGTCGCGGGAGTTCCTGATGGCCACAATCTGTTTCCGATGACTTAAGTGATTTTTAATCTTAAAACATGACAGATCGTGCCTCCGAGGTTACGTATCTTGGTGGCCTATGGTTGTCAAATCGTCTCTAAAAATAGTATTTCAATGTTTTATTTTAATTAAGAAAAAGTAAGGTATGAGGTCCAATTTGTCAAATGCTGGTCGCAGAGTAACGGGAATTATTAGCATTGTATTACCATGTCAATTTAGTCGTTAGCCTAAATTCAGGACTTATTTTTGTTTTACTTTAAAATGTTTTTTTTTACCCTGATTTTTGGAGTCATGAATCATGAATTATAGAGCAATAAAGCAGTCAACACTAAATTCTCGGTGACTTATGAGGTGGTATGTGTGAACATTTAACACGATGCATATAAATAAACATGTTTTGTAACGTAATTTTTTAATTTATATTATAGGTTTAAAGCACCGTATTTTTATAATCACCATAAAAAATAATAGCTTCCCAAAACCATCTCTTCAGTCTTTAGTAGCCGTGAGAGCAGCAAAGAGCGAATTTGAAATTCAGTCAGTCATTTATTTATTTATTTTATTTATTGCTGTAGTACTGGGAAACCACTGCGGTTTCCCAGCGGTATCAGCCCCAACTTACGAGTTTTAGGTCGTGAGTTCAAACCCAGACAGACACTTTACTTTGTGTATTGAATTTCATCACCACTGCTCACAAAACGGTGAAGGAAAACATTGTGAGGAAACCGGCATTTCCTAGAACCAAAAAATTCGAAGACATGTGACATTCACCAACCAGCACTGGGACCGCATGGTAAATTATGGTCCACTCCCTCTCACGGAGAGGAGTGTCCCAGCAGTGGGAACATTTTAAATTGTCTACTTTGCTATCTGCCAACCTTTTAACGGTTCCTTTTCGGGAATAACGTTTGTATGGATTTATCTATTTATTTAATGATCATTCAATCATCATTTCATGATCAATATGCCTAGCCTTTTCCCAACTATGTTGGGGTCGGCTTCCATTCTAACCGGATCCAGCTAAATACCAGTATTTTACAAGGAGCGACTGCCAATCTGACTTCAACAAGCCAGTAACTGGGTAATACGATACCCCTTGGTAAGACTGGTTGTCAGACTTTCGGGCTTCTGACGACCCGTAACGACTGTCAAAGATCCACGAATGACAGCCGGGATCTTTAATATTTAAATTAAACCAAAAATGTCTTATTATTATTTGGTTGTGGTGGCCCAGTTGTGGGTTCAAATCCGGGCAAGTACCAACGTGACTTTTTATGAATATATCTATTACTTTCTGAGTTTATCTTGGACATTACTGACATCGTTGAAGGAAAACATCGTGAGGAAACATGGACTTATAGCAGTAAGAAACATGGACTTATGGAGTAGGTATACGTACGAGTAAGTCTGAAATCGCCAACCCGTTTGAGCAACCCTTCCCCGTACCTACCTATGAGAAAAGGCCCTTGCCCTGCAATGGCACAATAATAGGCTGGTAATATAATTATATTGATTTGGACATAATTATTAGAACCGTGCGCTGCTAGGCACAAACCTCCTCCGAGCATCGCAACAACGACAGCCTTTTTTCATGGAAGGGAAATCATCAAATGACTTCTCTCCTCTGGGTGGAGCGGAAGGGCGTGTCAGACTTTTACTGACTAAAACTCACCCGTGTTCCTTCAGTGGCCTGTGCCAGGGCCACGGTATCTCTTTCGAACAATTCGCGACCCCCCGGCGGAAACAACGACAGCATAGGATCTGCGTTGCCCTCATCCAACGTTCATTATTGATTCCTCAATTACTAGGTACCTACGAGTAGGTACAGCTTTAGGTTTATACTAATTCATCTATAATCATATTCATAGGCATGTCAGGTTATGATATGTTTGATTTAACAATCTCGTGACTACATATTCACTTATTGTTTATAGGATGATTACAAATTACTGTTGCATGACTGGTAATCGTGTTTTATTATGCACGTTGAGTCAATTTTATGTGACGTCATAGGCTGAGCTAGATACTGAAGTGGGTTTCTGAAATAAACATGCTTTAAAACGTATACCTATAGGTATACGTTTTAAAGTACCGATCCATTTGTCGGTATCGTGTTAAGTGCGGTGCCAGTGTGAAGTCAAGCAAAACGATGGGTTTCAATGGGGTCTTATTTGTGTTTACTTAAATCATGTACCTTTGCAATAGGTACCTATGAAATTCACGTGGTAGAAGTGAAAATTTCACAAAATGGGTTTAAAGATTCTTTATTTATTCTAAAAAGAACATACATTGTTCACTTAACGAATAAATACATAACTAGGTTAAGAGTAGTCCAGTAGCTATACTATATATTTTTTTATTTATTTTTTTAGATAGTTACGACGTCGCATGGAACATTATGTGTATGATTAGCTTACGCAGTTAACTTAACAGTTTGGCGTTGTTAGTGACGGGCCGTAGTTTTAAATATGTTAAAAGAGGATGTGCTCCTGATTTCTGCCGGTAAATTATTACAAAGTTGTATATATTTATGTAATATTTATAACATCAAGTTAGAAGTCATAGAAGTCGAAGTCATAGACCAAGCGAGCGTAGCGAGTGAAGCGTCTCTGCTTCAAGTCCGGCAAAATTTGCTTTCCTCTGTCAGTTTGTTGCTACTCCTTTACGTGTCGTATTTTACAACCGATCAGCTGGACGAAACTTGGTAACAGTTATACAGGTTTTACCACTTTATAGATTTTTTTGCCGTCGGGGATTTTTTATTTTAAACTACTTATGAGAGGGGTACTTATGAGATCCGATTTTGATGGTATTTTTTTTTTAAAGGTATGTAGTTACTTTTAGTTGGTGTCATAAAAAAAAATCGTGAAGATCAGATGAAAAAAAAGAGCATGGTAAATATCCCGTTTTAAATAACTTTAGTGGTTTATTATTTGTTGCAAAAAGTTTGTGCGCGCAATTTCTACTGTTCGCAGAACTGCTAATATATTTTTTTTAAAATAGGTAATGTTTTTAGGGTTCCGTTCCTAAAAAGGAAAAACAGAACCCTCATAAAATCACTTCGTTGTCCGTCTGTCTGCCTGTCTGTTAGTCTGTTAGTCCCTTTTGTCTCAGCAACGCGTGGAGGTATCAAGTTGAAATTAATATCAATAAGTAGGTACGGCCTCTTGGAGCTCAAAAAAATCAAGCTTCTAAGTTAACGCAATAAAAAAATACGGCCATAATACGCGACATATTTTGACACGACTCGCAAATAAATCAAAACCTATAGGGCAGTTCCCGTTGACCTACAATCAAGAAGTTTGACAAGAAGCAGGGTCTCACAGCACAAGTAAAGGAAAAGTCCTAAAGTTGTTAAAAAACTTTTTTTTTTCGATTATAATACAAACTTACATTGCAGTGGGAGAAATAACCGCGACGTATATCGAGAACGTGTAGGTACTAATAAGTATATAAGTATAAGTATATATATATAAGTATATCTGGAAGAACATGTTTTTCAACTATATGTACCTACAGTGTAAAGTTTGTTTTTGGGATAAATAAATTCAATCCAAATACGGAACCTTTAATTGTGCGTGGTCCGACACGCATTTGGCCGGTTTTAAGGGTTCCGTACCTCAAAAGAAAAAAACGGAACCCTTATAGGATCACTCGTGTGTCTGTCTGTCTGTCCGTTTGTCTGTCCGTCTGTCACAGCCAATTTGCTCCGAATCTAATGGACCGATTAAGTTGAAATTTGGTACACATATGGATTTCTGTGACCTAAACACGTACGGCTAAAGTAAATAAATGCATTTTGAATATGGGGGTCACGTTTAGGCGTAAAATAAGAAAATTAAAAAAAAAAAGTTTTGCATAGGTACCTACTGTTCCGTGTTACATATCAAATGAAAGGGCTTACTATGAGGGTCTCAAATATTTTTAAAAAATTATTTTAAAATAAATCGTTTTAAAGTTATTTAAGAAAATAGACGAAAATTTACCATTCCCCTTTATCTCCGAAACTACTGAGCCTAAAATTTTGAAAAAAATACAGAAAATAGTTCTATACCTGTAGATTACAGGAAAACCTATTAAGAACTTTGTGGTCTTAGAATAACATGGTGAATCTCTCAATATTGTGAGTACAAACTTACTGTTGGAATGTATGGGAGAACATGTTTTTCAACTATAATGTTAAGTTTGAACCTAACTACGGAACCCTTCATTGCGCGTAGTCCGACACGCACTTGGCCGATTTTTTTTTACGAGTGCGAGTTGTTGTATTGTTTTGCACTACCGCAACGTCAGTGAGTCCAACGCTTATTTAGATCAGAAGGGTGGAAATACAGTTTCCTGTAGCTTGTATGCAAGTAGCTGGCATGCCATTGTGACATTCACCAATCAGAAATTGTTATGGCATACGGCATGCAAGCTACTTGCATACTTTTTTGCAAGTTACAGGCATGTATATTCTCGCCCTAACTGTCATAAGAAACTCTACCCAAACTACTCAGATACCGCAGCAACAAAAGCTTTGCTAAACACCTAAGATCTCGCTGGATACGAGCAGCGCAGGAACGGTGGCTGTGGGTCCTACCTATGTCGAGCAGTGGACGTCTTTCAACTGAGATGTTGATGGTTGATGATGATGATGATGATGAATCAAGCCCAGCCTGTCACAAATGTTGCCACTTCAATCCAACAGGTAAATGGAAACAAAACCTTTTAAAAAGTGTATTATTACTAAAAATTATCATTTAATCAATGACGCTGTTACACTTCTTTAATGCTTGCATATTTTTAGCTTAGCTTCATAATCCCCGCTGAGTTGACAATGTACAAACGTTTATCACTTAAATGCCGAGTTTATCACAATACATTTAAATGGTAATAAGCTGGTAACGTCACTGATTATCCCGTTTTTAATACATTTATAACTGTAATACTTGTAATTCCTTAAGGGTCAGAGAGAAATGTTTATGTTGTTCGATGATGACGTTATTACTCTCAAAATACGCGCTGTTGCGGGCCGGTTTCCGCCCAATATACAAATACAGGTGTAAGTGCAAACAGTGGCAATCTTTTAAGGAGTCATTGTACTCATCATTATGAACAACTTTTACTATGAGAGCAAACCTGAATCGCGAAAAAAAAATAAGCTGTTCTTCAAATCATTTTGACGAATTATGGGAACATAAATGTACTGAAAAGCTGTTTTTTTTTTCGCGACTTCATGTTTGGTCCCATAGTAAAAGTTGTTCATAATGATGAGTACAATTACCCCTTAAAAGATTACCACTGTTTACACTTACAGCCTGTATAATAATACGCGAACTACTGATTCGATCAGGTAAAAATGTTTGGTTCTGAATTATTTGACTCGCGATTTTGATATAAAATAATCTGCAATCTGCCTAGCCTTTACCCAACTATATTGGGGTCGGCTTCCAGTCTAACCGGATGCAGCTGAATACCAGTATTTTACATGGAGCGACTGCCTATCTGACCTCCACAGCCCTGCAGTAACTGGGTAATACGATACTCCTTGGTAAGACTGATTGTCACACTTTCGGGCTTCTGACAACCCGTAACGACTCTCAAAGATCCACGAATGACAGCCAGGACCAACGGCTTAACGTGTTTTCCGAGGCACGGAGGAGTCTCGGTGTGTAAAGATGGTCACACATCCACGGACCAACACCGGCAAGCGTAGCTTAACCTGATGGATCGACCCGTGCGGCTGTTATTACCTAGCCACGAGCTCCTAAAAGCATAAAATAATCATGACATTATTTTTGGAAGTGACATGGATGGCACTAGGATAGCTGTGACGGAATCGATGGCACAATGGATAGCTCGATTGATGCGGTGGTTAATTGGTTGGGTTTTCTCCTTAGTGTTCCAAGTTCCATTTCTGCACGACACTCGGTCTGGTTGTTTATGTTTACTTGTACGCATTATGAAAATTTTAGCCAGTCAGAAAGATGCTAGTATGGCTGACTTCCCAGCGCGCTTTGGACGTATAATTATGGCAATTATATATCGCCATTCACGGAGGCTATTTTAATGCACTGGAAGCGTAAACTCAAGACTAGGAAGGCTCCAGGTGAAGACGGTATACACAATATTATGCTCAAAAATCTGTCGCAAAAATCTGTTGTGTTTACCACGAAAATTTTCAACGGTTGCTTAAAATTAGGATATTTTCCCAATACGTGGAAAACAGCAAAGGTTATTCCCCTGAAAAAGCCTGGAAAAGACGCCTACTCACCAGTTAATTACAGGCCTATTAGCCTTCTTCCTACTCTAGGTAAGCTGATTGAGGTCATGATATATAATCGCTTGCTACGTTGCTCTGACCAGCTCATTATGAATGAGCAGTTTGGCTTTCGTTCTTCTCACTCTACAGTACAACAATTGGCTCGAGTCTCTGAACACATTTCCTATCATCTTAATCTTAAGCAGTCTACGGGTATGTTTCTTCTGGACATCGAAAAAGCTTTCGATACCGTCTGGCACGAAGGCCTGTTATACAAGCTAATCAGCTACGGTATTCCACTTGAGCTCGTAAAACTTATCCAATCTTACCTTAATAACCGCAAGTTTGTGGTTCATATTGGTGCTGACAGGTCTTCACCCCGGACGGTATCGGCAGGAGTTCCTCAAGGCTCAGTGCTCGGTCCCTATCTCTTCATTTTATTCGTGAGTGACGTTCCTGTGCAGGTCCGTACTCACCTGGCCTGTTTTGCTGACGATACAGCATCCTACACAAGCGATGATGACATCGACATTATCATAAGTAGACTTCAGTTGTCGCTTGAACTTCTTCAATCTTATTTCAATAAGTGGAAGCTGAAGTTGAACGAATCCAAGACTGAGGCGATACTATTCACACGCCAACGTACCACCCCAAAAAGAAAATTAAAAATCGCTGGGCAATTGATTCCGTGGGCCACAGAAGTTCGCTATCTTGGCGTTACATTGGATAAAAAGCTAAACTGGACAAAACATATTAGCAAATTACGCGTTAAAGGAGCTCAAGCACTCGGTTCTCTCAGTCCTATATTGAACCGAAAAAGTAAGCTCAGCGCTAACACCAAACTTAGGTTATATACTACTCTAATCAGACCTTGCATCACCTATTCGTGCCCGGTATGGAGCAGCACATGTCAATCTAATTATAACTTGTTACAAATAATTCAAAATAAAGCAGTTAAAATTGCCTATAATACCCCGTTTAAAACTAACCTTAAAGCATTACACATAAACATTAAGTTACCTAGCATTACTAAATTCATCTTAAAATTAACTCGTAAATTTTACAACAAAAATAAATGTCATCAAAATACATTGATTGCTAACATAGGACAAATTAAGTTGAAAGACTTGCGACATATCGATAGATACGGTACATACAAGCTTCCCCATCACTACGTATTGTTTGCGCACAATACTGATAACGCGTCGTAGCCGGGCCCGTACGATGCGCCTGCGCTTCCCCGCTCTCACCATACACAGGTGAGCGCGCGGGGGGCGCGGTAGCTCGTGCGCCGCTGGTGGTCACGCGCGATCACCTGAGCTACCGATTGCACCGGTCGCACTTACGCTAAGCGCGTACTTATGTATTTTCTTCTACCCCCGCTCATTTTATAAATGAAATTATCACAATAATTTCATACGTTTATGTTAAAGGTTTAATTAATAGATCCCTCATGTTGTAATAAGTTAGTAGCCGTTATTATTGTATACTTATAAAGGTGCTCACTAGCCTGTAAAAGTGTTGTTATTAATATTAGTGTAACTGTAACCTTATTTTAAAGTTCTACAGCTATGTATATTTTTATGATAATAAAGAATTTTTCTAAACTAAACTAAATGCACTGGAAGCACTGTACTTTATGGACCGGAGGCGATTTTAAGTAGCAAATTTTTTTTGTAGAATATACGTATTTTTTAAAACCACTAAACTAGCACGAAAACCATAGGCACCGAGAATAAAATTGCCTAAAACGTAAAACGGAGTGAAATTCGTACATTATCTGTGGTAAAATGTAAATTTTATTACGTACCTAAATAAGTTGCATTTTTTGAAACTTTACGATTACCTTTTTCTCAAAACCTATGCGTTTGCTCTCTGTGCAATTTTGCAAAAGCATTTTAAATGAAGACACGCAAAAAAAAAAATCAAGCTTCTGACGCGCTATCCATAAAGTACAGTGAAGTCAATGCACTGCCGGCGACAGCCAGAAAGCACTGGAAATTGGTGCAGTGGTTCAGTTTGTTAAAAAAAATAGAATCCAAGAAGTATTTGTTTAGACAGCAGCATTACCACAAGGGAACTTAGTTATCGATTACTGTAACAAACTTGCAGCTTTTTTCTGTAGTTAAATAGCCGTGCAATTAAGTTATTATCATCTAATTATTGTATACGTACTTGTCTATTAATTATGTACACTGTATTGTGGTACAAAATACCCACATTGTTCTTCAATCAACTATAAAAAAAATCCCATGAAGTTCAATGAATAGGATTTCCATCTAGTAATTTCTAAGAAATTAAATCATTGGGCATACAAAATAACATACAACAAATTTTTAGTTATCATTAACTTAACTTTTCATGATATGGATCAAAATTCAAAATTCAAAATATCTAACAACACAACGCCCTTTCCACAAAAAAACTGTACTCATTATTCAAAATCATTATAATCCCATACAGCGATGACTGTGCACACTAACCGAATCGGTAATCACTATTTAATCGTGATAGCTTGAGATGTTGAGTACATCTCAAGCTATGACGATTAAATAGTGACTTACACAGGTAGTAATCGTAAAAAACAAAACACTAGCGGAGCCCCCACAACGGATGATCATCACGCGTTTAATAGTATCGATAAGATTGCCAAGTGTATCAAGTGTGCTGCCCATACGCACGTATAAGAGGCTGGGGAACAGCGCCGCGCATCCACACACAGCCTTATACAGCCTTGCTGAGACCTTGCTTGCCACGCAAGGACGATTGCAGCCCCTACGAACACTGGCCATTTTCACTACGACTCCTAACCGAGAAGCTCACTTCGAGAACGACCTTTTTTTTAATTTAACGCTAGTTCCGATTATTCTGCACCAGAATAAGACTGAACGTTACAGTGTCTGTGATATTACTGAATAGTGCTGAAGGATTTTTTGGGTGAGTACCAGTGAAAATATATTTATCTGAAAATATTCTACTGTTAGCTGTTTTTAACTTTATCGAGGACGTGAAAATCCATAAATTAAACGTAAATAACATTTATTTAAATATATGTAAAAAAAAGAAATAAAAAATAATAAGTACCTACGTACTTATCGAATAAGGAACATAACCTCATTAAAATAAAATGTTTTAAATAATAATAAAAAACACACAAAGTACGACCGCTCGTTGAAGTCTAATTAAGGGACAATCGTTATCTGACAGAAACATTTTATACTCCCGAATAACGAAACAATAATTTTATTTTAATTGACGTATCTTCAGCATCGATTCTTATCGCAATTAAATCCTACAGTTTTATCCCGTTAAGAAGTGATTACATACGGTAAAAGGATATGGAGGATATGTGAAAATTGTTCGAAAGAGTAGGCTGTGTTTCATTATGCATGCATGCATGCATCGGTCGTGACGAAGGATTTTGTAGCAAAGGCGATTTATCACACAATGTTACTGGTCGGAAACACTTTGGGCAAAGACTATAGAGATTTCACAACGGTATTTCTTGTTTGAAATTAGAATTTCTGTATTGCAAGTGACAAAGACATTTTACGATTTAATTTAAAAAATATTTTTAGTGTCAAGTTACAAGAAATGCTGCAAAATAAATTTCTCATTCAGCAATTTCTAGTTGTTAGTCATTTTCAAAGTCTTTCTTAAACTATTCACTATTGTGTTTAAATATTATTCATCCTTCCAAAGTTGAGTGAGGTCAAACATTCTAGCGACACCTATTGACACTTTCCCGTTTGAAAACAGTCCTAGATTGTGACTGCAACCTAAAAAGAAACCCTTGCTACACACAATAAGAAATTGATGAATATTTCCAAAAAAAATCTTATCTACACAACTCTTCGGCGATTCAAAGACAAAGCGTGATAACATAAAATAAGCCTTTGTTGAATAAATTGCTAAAAATCAAAGAGAAAAATCTTATAGTGGATAATAACAGCCAACATTGTTAGCGGTGTAGCGCAGGGCTTGTAAGGAGATTCGCCGATATGCTGCGCCGGCGCACGGCTCATGCTAATTCGATTGATACTTCGATAGTGACCGCTGGTGTGTACTAGCTAGATAACTAAACTACTTGTAACGGATACCTTAACTACTATTTTGTTTATTGGAATTTGTGATCCTTTATTCACTTCCTACTGGTCTTAAAAATAATGGCGAAATCTCTGTCCAACCCTTGCGGAAATATAGTCGTAATGTTATGTAAGTTCAATCTGCCTAGCCTTTTCCGAACTATGTTGGGGTCGGCTTCCAGTCTAACCGGATGCAGCTGAATACCAGTATTTTACATGGAGCGACTGCCTATCTGACCTCCACAACCCAGTTACTGGGTAATACGATACCACTCGGTAAGACTGGTTGTCAGACTTTCGGGCTTCTGACGACCCGTAACGAATGTCAAAGATCCACTAATAACAGCGGGGACCAACGGCTTAACGTGCTTTCCGAGGCACGGAGGAATCTCGGGATGTGAAGATGGTCACCCATCCACTGACCAACCCCGGCAAGCGTAGCTTAACCTGACGGATCGACCCGTGCAGCTGTTATTACTTAGCCACGAGCTCCTCGCCAGCCACGAGTAATATTATGTAAGTTATTCATTTAAAATGGGTGTCATTAAATTATCCATTTTCTGAGTCAAATACGAGTGCGTATCTCTATTTTACCTAACGTCATTATACCTGTATACTCTGAAAGGACCTACTGTCGAAATGTGGGGTTACCTCTGCACCCACATTTCGCTAGTTATGTTTAAATCCTATAGTATTTTTTACTATGTATTTTTGCGTATATGCTCTTTTTAGTCAAAATGAACTTTAGGTACTTATATTAAGAGGGCTGTCGCATTTTGTTACCTCTATCACACGGGACCAAATTTTTAAGAATGTTAAATGAAAAGATACTTTTTGAAAAATGTAATCAATTGCCGAACTAGTAAATTATTTCTATTGTGTTACCTATCTAATAAACTCAGCTCAATAAGTACCTAGTAGTATTATGATCTGTTTTTGAGATGAGTTAAATAAATGCCACAATAAAGTTTGTTTTTAATAAAATAATTTACCTATTAAATTAATATTATTTATTTAATATTACGTAGAGCAGTGGTGGCCCAGTGGTAATGGCACCGACTTACGAGTTGTAGGTCGTGGGTTCGAACCCAGGCAGGCATTACTTTGTGTATTATTTCATCATCACTGATCTAGAAACGGTGAAGGAAAACATCGTGAGAAACCGTTATGTCCTAGAACCAAACATTCGAAGACATGTGACATCTACCAACCCGCACTTGGCCCACGTGGTAGATTAAAGCCCACTCCCTCTTGAAGAGAGGAGGCCTATGTCCCAGCAGTGGGAACATTATAGGCTGACTATGCTATGCTATTAGTTCGCCAATTGATTAAATTTTTCAAAAACCATTTTTGTACTTAATATTCTTAAAAGTTTGGTCCCGTGTGAGCGAGTGAGGTGACTTAATGCGACAGCCCTGTGGCCTTAGTGCGAGTTTTTTATACTTACTCGATCGCGTTTACGTTAACGTTGACGTATGTCAATTCGTATGGAATAATTGTGTTTCCCATTATAGTCACCAGGCGGCGCTTATTCATTTGCAGTACAAACTGACGTTTACGTTAACGTGATCGAGTAAGTATAAAAACTCGCACTAAGCCCTCTGTTAGACCCTGTCATTTGTTTAAAACACTAGGCAAAGATGAGGTAAATAGGCTGTAACAGGATTCTCACTGAGGATCTTCCTTGGGAAAGAAAGAAACTTGATTGCAGATAAAACAGTCATAAAAAAGTTATGTAATTACTTATTTACGATTCCTAATGATGAGATAAACAATGAATGCTGACAATGGCGTAAAATTATTTCCATTTGTTTTTCTACTGTATTTACTTAAATGCGATACTACCTGTTTTTAATTTGTTTAATTCAATATTATCGTATTTCAGTTGAAAGAATAATTGTATTACAGATTTTGTTAGACCGACTGTATTTTAGTTGAACGACCGTAAAGCTGTTAATGTTTTGGTAAACTATTTTCATTTTTCATACACTACAAAAAAACTAGTTATACTAATCAGTACCTACACAAAATTTAATCGATTTGAACTCATCATCTGCCTAGTCTTTTCCCAACTATGTTAAGGTCGGTTTCCAGTCTAACCGGATGCAGCTGAATACCTGTATTTTACATGTAGCGACTGCATATTTGACTTCCACAACCTGGTAACTGAGTAATACGATACCCCTTGGTAAGACTGGTTGTCAGATTTTCGGGCTTCTGAGTACCCGTACTGTCAAAGATCCAACAATGACAGCACGAATGGCAGTCGCCCAATGTCAAATACTGGTATTCAGCTCTATCCGGTTAGACTGGAAGCCAACCCCAACATAGTCGGGAAAAGGCTAGACAGATTGTTGTCCCACAGCTGGCTAAATGCTTCCCTTACCTCATTCCACTTGTACCCTGTTACGCCATCTTCTGCTAGGACTGTCACTATCTTTTTTGAGCATCTTCTAAATGTCTTTACATCGTAGGCCTCATCCAGTGCTTTCGATCAACCGAAGTTGAGATCACGATCGGATCCATTCTATACTGCTAGATAGGTGACCATACCACTTACCCAAGCTATCAGAGATTCTCCCGCCACTTCCTATACTCGCCTTGGGTACATAATCTTATAATTATGGTATGGTAACTGATTTCTTCTTGTTATAACAATACAATGTTCAGACATGCAAAAAAATGCCCGCAAAAACCCGTAGCAGTCATAAAAGTAGTGTAACATCCTGTAATATCTGCGGTAATAGATTAACACAATGCTAAAGTTCGCGATCAAAAACGTCGATAAGTTTAGCAAAAAGTAAACTACCAAAATAATGTTAATAGCCAAACAAATTAACTGTTAACTTGTACACAAAAAGGCACAAAGAATCAAGTGGAGATACAATAATAAAAAAACCACAGACTTTCTGTAAACACAGAAGTTCCAATTCCAGTCATTGTTTCGAATACAGAAACCTTAGGATCTTGGATAAACCGCATTGAATTAAAACTTTTGCTCACTATAGTAATAGCAAAAATATTCTCCAACTAGCTTTACCAAAACACTCAAGGGAAATGGTACCAAAAAAAAAGTCTTACAAACGTATTCTCTCTATCTTTTCTCGAATCGTAGTTACACCTCTTCTATGAAGCCCGCTCTGTAATCGTGTGACTATTACGAAGGCACGTGATAAGCGCCATAGATTCGCCTCATTTGTACCCTCGACATAGCACCAGGATCGTCATGTATGCCACCTTGGTGATAGATGTGCAAGTAACAATTGAGTGTCAGTACTTAGATGTGAAGATGCGTTTACAACAACAAACGAATATAATTCATGCGAATATGAATGTACGAAGCAGCTGATTTGTTTTTCGCGAGTTAAGGTGTGGTCCCATAGTAAAAGTTGTTTGCTATCATGAGCAAAATCATGGGTTTAGGTATCGGTCACTAATTACCAGTCACCCTATGTAGAGAAAATTTTGTATGTGTGTGATGGAACTGATGAATGATGATCCATTCTTGATGGATAAGAGAAGGTATGAAAGAAAGTTTGAAAGTAGCGCTGGTGACAGCAACAACGAGTATCGATTGTCCTGTATGAATTAACATGATTTACTAGTCCGTTAGTTGATTACATCTAAAAAAGCATCTTTTCATTTAGTAATCTTAAAAATTTGGTCCCGTGTGAGCGAGAGAGGTGACAAAATGCGACAGCCCTCTTAATTTATCCACTAGCTATGTCTAGATCTTACCACCTGTTCTAATTGCACACAGATAGATGTGGCAGTAATTTTTATTTTCTAACTATTTATAAAAGCTCTTACATATGTAAGATCCCTGTTCTTGATTTAATTAAAGCATATTTACAGCGCCTGTTTTTCTTACATTCTGCAATCAACATAGAAAATACGCGCTAGATTGTAGGGAACAGATAAGTAGCTTCCCACTTGATAATTTTACGTAGGTACGTGTATTTATTTAACTTGTTATAACAACCGGATGATGGTACAACAAAAACAACTCAGTCCTTGCAGCTTGGGATCTAGAGATATCTGTAATACCTTTGTAATTTTTCTATATTAGACAAGTATACATATATTTAAAAGTCATTTTGAACATATAGGGCGAATTTGACCAAACTTTTGTATATACCTAGTCTTAATAAATTTTGGATAATTATTTGACAGATTCTTCACACAAAATAAGTTAAGATAAGATAGTTCATTTGCGTAAAACAAGGTATACATAGACAAAAAAAAAAACTAAATAAAAAACAAAAATTGTCAGACGTCAATTTCATTCTACGGATAAATAAAAGTTATCTGACTTTGAGCCTATACAACGCACCTAATATCACACCTGTATTCTCCGAAGCAATAACATTATACATATAGACGTTGCCATGATTACAGTGTGAAGTGTGGAAGTGAGACAAATATATACGAAATAATTACGAAAATTGAGACAAAGCATCGTATCTTCTGTCCCTTACGGCGTGCCGTATTTTTGCATGGCAAAATTTAAAAATGTTGCCAAACAAAGTACTTTCAATGTTACAAAATTTATCTTGCGTCGATTAATTTAACATTTTTGGACAGTTTTTGCATTGTGCGAATGTATTGACATGGGTTTCAGTCCAAAATATGGAAGATTTCATAACCATAAATATGGGAGATCACATAACCTAGAAAAAGTATAATATTGCTGCCTCATGACCGGCCACGCGGTGGCTCGATCTAGATGTATATTATCTAAGCTCTGAAGAGTTAGGCAGAGGTACTCCTATTAGTACACCCACATCTCGCCAGTTATGTTTAAGTCCCTTGTAATAGGGGCGACCCTATTGCCGTCAATATATCAGATTATATCAGAGGTATGTATAACCATATTGCTATCAACTGAGCACAAGTCCGGACTTCGGACTGCTGCTGTCCTATATAGTATCTACATACTAATTCCATGCTTTGGTCACATTATCCAACAGTTAAGTCTGTTCATTTATCATAGTAGGTTTTGAAACTTATATTATGTTGAACTTACCTACTCTTATCAATAAGAACGTATATATATTATATAGACCTAGGTACCTATTGTCAAGTTTTCACAACAATAGTATTTTGTTCGATTTCATACAAAACTACTGAAATTGTAGGTACCTTCAATAACTCGATTAAAATCGTCAAGATGTATCAGGCCGTAGAGGAAATAGTGTGTTTTGAGATATCTACGTGAGGAATGAATCACAACTCTGTGATTTGTTATTCGATATCAGTTAATAAGTAATATAAAACCTACATAGTTGCGTAGAGGTTCATAAATAAGACATGTACTGGGTACGTACTCGTATCAGAAAAAAAGATACTTGTTACAAGAACAGCTTACATTAAAATATGAAATAGAATACCTCGTCCAAGAAACCCTTTGCAAACAGGACTTATCTTTTACAAGCCATATTTGTCGATATTTTTCTTTTATTTTAATCCGGGATATTCTTGAGCATTTTATTTTTTCTTATCTCTTAAAAAGAGATATTGTAGAAATTTACTAAAAAAGTTCTAAGATAACCATCGACATCGTCATTAAATATGTTTCGAAATGTCGAAAGCTTTCCTTAGATCCGAAGGTAAAAATTCTTGTGTCAATGTTTGGATGAATGGACTCAGAATCGAAAAAGGAATTCGATATACTTCATAATAAAAAAACTAAAAAAGTAAAAAATTAATCGTGAATAAGCGTACGAATAACCAACAACCTAATGCGGGTGTAACCAACTTAATAAACAGTAATAAAACAAATCATCTGTTATTAAAGTATCAAGTTATAATCAATACGCGATCTTAGTCTTGAATTATACTACGAATCAAAATATCAAGTATCAAAGATGATTAATCGTATCTTTAATCAGCCTACCGATAGCTTGCTTTTATCTTCAGTAATTTTATTTAACAGGTGCAATTGCCTTGTGCTGTAGAATTGCATAAACAAGTACTGCAGTTTATTTATTTTTAGTCGCTGGTAAGTACAATGTTTTCGTTGGAGCGTACAATAAAACCTGCAAGACGTAATAGGACCTCGTCAATACTGCAAACCAGTTCGATCCTGAGCTGTTACTGAACCACATTGAACTTGTACCCAGCCAGTTTATTTATTACATTATGTACTTTTACGACTTTGAAAATATTTCAAGAATAATCTAAAAATATTTGATAACTCTTTTTTCATACACTCACATACATAAACTTACGCCTTCTTCCCAGGGGGGTAGGCAAAAACTACTAAACGCCATCTTCTGCTATCCTCATATAATAATCCATTTGCTACGTGCTTTTTTTTTTCATTTTAAACAAAAACCCCAAAATGTCGGTTCCTTTCGGATTTTTGTTTTATTCAACCTCGATTACAGTACAAAATAGTTAGATAAACATACATAGGTACATAAACTCGATAAAAATTAAGTAAGTAAGTTAGATAAATAATAGTAAAAAAATCATTCTACAGTGCATGATAATTTGTGTACCGTAAAAAGTTCACATTTGTCCAATTATCACATATTTCAGTAGAGCATTCACAAAGTTTGTAGGTAATATTATAAGTTACTCGACCCATAAGTCTGCTGTAACTGTTCTTAGGCAAACAAATATTTAGAAGTGCGAATTTTCGTCAGAAACTGGTTTAGTGGTTTTAGACAAAATGACGTTTTTTTTATCTGTAGGCATAGTTCGATTCAAACTTAATAACCGCTGTTAAAAAAAAAAGTCCACACATACACACCACCTGTTACGACCCTTACATACTCCTTTTGCTTCGTAACAGGTCAAACACGCACCTTTACTACAATACAAGCTACACGCCCATACCTATACTTAGTAAATTGTTTATTATTCCCGATAAACCATCAACAACTCGACTCTAATAAACAATAAGTACTTACATTATTATTTAGCCTGTGAAATCATCACACATGAATAGATTGTATGTCTCGATCTGAATCCAATCCATTTTTTGCTCCCTATGCAAAGCATTTCTTTGACGAGATGATCTAAATATTATGTGAAGTTGTAATGTCGGGCCATTGTGTAGGCGGACATGGACACGTCTGTAGAAAATGGTGCCTTGTTCTCATGATATTGATGGTTCATTCCCATAAAATTGCCCCGAGGTCTGGAAAAGTCAAAAGCGCAGCAGAATCGTCCTGCTTCAATCCTGCTTGGTACTTAATAAAAATATACCACAACCACTAATATTTTGTTATTAGTTTAAGGAATTTACCATGCATAGCGTGGCTAAGTAGTAACAGCCGCACGGGTCGATCCATCAGGTTAAGCTACGCTTGCCGGGGTTGGTCTGTATATGGGTGACCATCTTTACATATCGAGACTCCTTCGTGCCTCGGAAAGCACTTTAAGCACTTTAAGCCGTTGGTCCGGCTGTCATTCGTGGATCTTTGACAGTCCCACGGGTCGTAAGTAGCCCGAAAGTCTGACAACCAGCCTACCAAGGGGTATCGTATTGCCCAGTTACTGGGCTGTGGAGCAACTGCATCCGGTTAGACTGGAAGCCGACCCCAACATAGTTGGGAAAAGGCTAGGCAGATTGATTGCATAGTGATTAAGGCATTTTCCTCTTAGACTTAATATGTCGTAGTTGTACGGTTCAAAAAAGTTTTCAAAGATAACACAAAAAGTCGGCCAACGATTAAGTATTTACGGATTCAAAGCGTCAGCACCGGTAACAACCGCAAACAAAGATTACAATGTATTCGGCACATTTGGCAAGCCCGCCAAGTGGGTTCCCTCTCAAGTTCAATGCCAAGAATCCGTTTGATCTTCCTCAATAACACTATATTATGCTACTATTCTGAACGCTTAGTTTGTTGTCCTTTGGCATCAATGAATGAGACCGTCATACCTGCATTCTTGGCTGCTCAAGAATTTCGACAAATTGTGAAGCGGATTGATTGATTCTGGCCTGCCCGGTGAGAATGGATCGTTAGGGAAATGTATCGCCGGGCCATACGATGCTCATCACCTTCATTTCATTTAAAATGACCTCTATGATTATGTTCAGTGCACCCTGGGCAGCCTGTCGCAAGGCTGGGCTTGCAAACTTGGCAATCTTTTTACCAGAACTTGAGCAGTTAAAGATAACTACAAGGTGTGATTGAAATAATTGGAAACTCATTTAGGGGTCATTGTAGGTAGGTCCTCCTTATGACAAAATGTCGAGTTATCTATCTATATAAATAAAAAGAGAAGTCCTGACTGACTGATTGACTGACTCATCAACGCCCAGCCCAAAGCCTTGGACGTAGAAAGCTGAAATTTTGCATATAGGTTCCATTAATAATGTAGACAAGGAATAAGGAAGGAATTCTCGGCAGTACGTTCCCGTGGGATATTTACCGATATAAACGAGGGCGAAGCCGCGCGGAAAGTGCTAGTGCGAACAGGTATGGAGCTGCCGGTTTTTTTCATATTCAGTGTTGGTCCTATCCTATAGTAAATCTTTAGATCGTACCAGTACGCAAGAGTATTTTTCGTCCTCGAATGACTTTTTTTTATAAATGTCATTTTATTACTTAAATAAAACATTTATAGATAAAATATTATTAGACATTGACATATCTCGGGACCCTGGGGTCCGGATCTTTGAAAGGCGTAAGAGGAACTCGCAGAGGCTCTTTAAATAATTCTAAGTGTTGAGGCATTAACCGACGATTATGCCTGTTTGTTCTATGCAAGTGCACCCAAGGACAACCCTCGGTTGGTGCAGGACTTTATTTAATTTAATTATACAAATTATTATCTATTACGTCTTTGAACATTTCAATTAATCAGAATGTTGGATACGAAAGAATCCTCAGATAAGACAATATAGCATTTATCTCATGTCAAAGGACAATGCGTAACAGTAAAAGAATGAACGGGATCTATAGACCACAGGTGACAGGGTACTGAACTACTGACTAACGATGCAAGAATTGCGAGATAAAGGTGCGCTGATCGTGAAAGTACAGTCTGCATCATAAGTATATGAATATTTAGGGAATTCAAAATGAATTAACCTTTTGTCAAGATTTTCTTTTAATTTTTATTTATTTATTTATTCATAACAATTTTTACATTGTGTCGAATATTAAACACGATTATATAACTTGAAAAATAAAAATAAAATACATGTCACTTAATTACTATGAGGAAGAAAATAAATAAATAAATCATAATTCGGTTCATACATCAGCATGTTTTCATTCAAGATTTTAAGTACTCCAAGAGTACCTAAACTAAAGTAGTACTAGACTGGTACTGTCCATCAGTGTACGGGCTAGTGACGATGAAAAAGTTTTTATTCATAATGAAACCTTCAAACATTTATCGCTTACTTTATTGCTGACTGTACCTATACATGTTTCAATAAGTGCGTCATCAATAGATAGGTATCAGTCATCAGTATTGAGGTTCTTATTAACAACAATGGTTAGAGATGATTTGGCGAAATATTGACGAGATAACTTTATTAATCTTTGTACTTTATGAATATACAATATCTTTCTTTTCTTTCCTATGACTATTGACCTTTAGAAGAGTTATAACCGCAGTATTTATTATTGCTACTGAAAAATGTTTTATATTATGTAGTATCTTTTTTGCAATTTCTTATTCTAATTTGACATGTGAAAGCCGTAATTGGATCATTTTCATGTTTAAACCCCATTAAATTTGCACGATTCAATTTTCTTGCCTGTGGCATACGATAAAGCTGAAGGGATAATAATTGACTTGAATCGTCTATGCACTATTTAGACGTTGCAACTTTGTTGTTCCACATGGCACCGTGTAAATCCGGCTTTAGTATAGATGGAGAGTAAATACGAATTATTGTCAAAAAGCCAAAGTTTAAAAGTTGCACGGAAATCGTCTATCATTCAAATCTAATCTTTCTCGTGGTAATTATAAACATGAAATCTTTTAAAACAGTGTGAAGTTACAAAACCAGATGCATTACTTATGATTTAAAAATTAGATCATTAGCATTTTAGGTTTTAGTTTAAAAATTATGACGGAATTTGGCCAGTTAATTCAACATCTGGTTTGTTCATAAAAACTGCATAACTGACTGTTGTTAAGTAATATCTATATTATTCAGAACTGTAAAAAAGTCGTTGTTTCCTTACAAATGATATAATATATTGTTGAAGGTTATAATTATATATGGAGCGGTCGACAGCTCTACGGTTAAAGAACTTTACTTACATAATGTTTTGCTATAAATAATAGTGGGTAGGTAAGTAGCTTTTAGCGATAAGTCTCCTATTGTGTCACCCTATGTAAAATTTCTAAATTTATATCTGTAATTTATGTATGCTGCCCGACAGACGTTGTCCTGTCAAAATTTCAATAATTTTTCAAAATTCGCTTGTTAAAATATTAAAAATAATATTAATTAATAAATTAACTAATATTAATTTAATTATTATTATAATTAATTAACTAATATTAATTCGATTTAAAAATATTTAAAAAATAATATTTAAGATTTCATGGTTTTCCTATCATTTAATTTATCAAGTTTGTTAGAGAGATTTCATCCTTATAATTGATCGTATCGATCAATGCAATAAAAGTACAGGGTGTAATTTTTACAGATTTTAGCCGGTTCGAATCCCGGGTGTGGCAAGCGAATTTTCGAAAATCTTTGAATGCAGTTTTCTTTCTATTCAAAAATAAAGGAATGTTTTCTTTGAGCAAAATTTTCTATCTACAGTATTAAGAGTATGAGACTACACTATTTATGTGCACCCAGCAGTTTATAATCATGATTATCTAAGAAAAGCTTTGACACATGCTCACATTTAATGACTCACTATCCATACGCACCGCACAATGGTCAATCAAGGAGGAAAGCTTATTTTTTCTGTATTCCATGTAATAAAGGTGCTTAGTTCTAAACAACACCCGAATTACCAGCTTAAAATGGGCCAAGATTATGATTTACATAATTTTTGTTTAAAAGTTAATCTGGGTTCAAAATTGTCCTTGATTTATGCTCAAATATCTTCGTCAGATATTTTCTTTGTTGTGCTGTGACAGGGCCATTGAACTGCTTTATAATCCTCAGATATAATTACACTAAGATTGCTATCAGAATTCGTACTAAATGAGGATGTTTTGTTTCTTATGAGGAGAGCGAAACAACTAAGTTTTTTTGTCCTACCAAATTGAGCTACGTATTAACAATAACGCTTTGTTTTATAATTGTTACCAACGGATGTTATGCATATGGTGTTAGTTTTATTACGTCTTAAATTGTAACAGTTAAGGTGGTTAAGAACAATTCTGGGTAAGCCATGTATGATGTATTTATGTCATGGTTCAAACTGTGGTCATACTTTACAGTCCGCTGCAAGTTGTAGCGCAAGGCCGAAAGCTTTTGTTTTTATTTAAATAAAAAACTTTGTTGATTAAGTTTTGACTACCCTATCCTCCAGGTAGGTACCTACTATAATAGATAGTAGGTGCATACTACTAATGCTGGTAAATACGTTTCTTGGCATCATCCTAATACTGGCCAATATGAAGATTATAAGACGATCAAAGATACAATTGAAGATAATGATTAAAAAAAAACCGGTCAAGTGCGTGTCGGACCACGCACAATGAAGGGTTCCGTAGTTGAAAATAATTTATCCCAAAAACAAACTCAACATTGGATACCGTAAACCGGGGTTACTTTGATACTACGGGTTTATTTTGACAACAGCTTTCGCCTTATGAAAAAATCTCTAGGTAGGTATAGATTTTTGGAGGCATCAAAAGTTTTTCTTACCTTAAAAATGCCCAGTAACCGGTACACCAACAAAACCATAGTCACCGAATAAAATTAGTTTTTCCAAGTCAAAATTTGTTATCAAAGTAACCCCGTAATGTCAAAGTAACCCCGGTTTACCGTATCAAAAAAAAAAAACCGGCCAAGTCCGAGACGGACTCGCACACAAAGGGTTCCGTACCATATTATATGTTTAACAATCGCAAAGATAACTTTGTATTTCATAATGATACTGTGAATTACAAGGTTATTTTTTGCAGTTGCAGAAAATCGCCCATATTTAAACAAAATAGCTTATGAATAGCCGTTTTTAGTATTTCTTGATTAAGTACAGTATACTGTACTGTACCTTATAAGGTACATTATATAATATGACTGTTTTGCATTCAGACAAAACAGGTATTATATGTTGGAGAAAACACAACAATGATGTGATGAAGAAGATCCTTATGATTCTGTGAAAATACGAGAATATCCCCCCTAAATCAGTAGGAATATCGAGAATACCTTCTTGTTTCTGGCACCTGAGGGCGTCTGTGAGTACTTTACCGCCAATTTAGCTGTCACCTGTCAAGCGTCATTGCAGTCTTCATCATCAGCAAGCTCCTTGACTCATTGTTGTGTTTTCTCCAACATATAATACCTGTTTTGTCTGAATGCAAAACAGTCATATTATATGTATTCGAAAACACAACAATGATGTGATGAAGACCTGTTTGATATCTGCTGGTGACCAGAAAAAGTAAAACACAAGAATGCAATGTGAAAGCAAATTGTTAAATTAACCCAAGAAAAATAAAACCAATTTTTCTTTGTTGAACTTTCTTATATTGAACTCTTAAGCTCTAATATTGGGAAAACGAATTAAATCAAATTTAACAATTATTCAGTCATCTAAAGTCACTAAATTCCACTGACTTTGTAAGTAAACAAAACAAAAATAAAAACTTATTCCTTTCAATAAACTCAAGAAATTATGCAGTCATATCCACTGCTAAAATACTTATGCATGAATCAACAATTATGTATTAAATTTCTAAGTTAAACAAAGTGATTAACAAACAATAACAGAACAAACAAGCCTGTTTTAAAATCAATGAAAACTTAAAAGTAACTCTTAGTTTTAAAATTGAGATCACACCATGAAATCTTAGGTATCACATTATGTTTTATTAAACAGTTTTAAAGTTATTATAAAGTAAACCTTCTGCAGCATTATCCCTGACAGATCTATTTACTTCCTTGCAGTAATATCTTGAAAATGTTTCTACACATTTCCAATTTCCCCTTTCTAATATCTCCTGTACTGGTCTGTTATCCAGCCATCCCCGAGAAGCTACAGCTGATCTTATACTACCTGGGGAGGCATCAATATTAGCAAGCTTAAAAGCTGACCTCACCCAACCTGCAATCATTGTTTTAGATGCAGGCCTGACCACTCCTGTGATGGAGATGAAAAGAGATTTTGTTTGGCTATCCTGACAGCGTCTGGCTTCCGAGTTCTTAATCAACTCCTTAACGTGCGTTACTGGGCAAATCTTAGGGTCTTGATGCCGTAATAGTAGCCAGCCGGATTGCCTGTGTGAACCTGTGTCAGTTTTCGAGCCAAACTTTGGCCAAAAAGTCACGGTGTCCTCAGACTCTGTAAACCCCTGCTCACTGAGTTCCAAGAGGGTAAGGTCATGTAACCTTCGACCAGAAGCCAGTAAAAGAATCAAAGCAGTCCGTCTGCTTTGGTCAAACAGAGAATATGAACAAGTAGATGACTTTAGCCAGTCAAACAAAATATTTACATCCCATATAGGGAGCTTTGTTGGGTGTGGATTAGAAAAAGAGATAGCCTTTAAAACTTGCTGAATAAAAAAGTTCTTTGATAGATTATCTACTGTTGCTGCGCAATATGTGGAAATAGCTGATTTGTGTAACAGAATTGTACTTTAAGCAAACTTATTTTGTAAATATAGATTGGCCAAAAACCTAGCTACGTCCTTGCCCTCTGGACACTTACTGTTTACACCATGTGACTTACTCCAGTGCAACCATCTTTTTAATGGGGCACTATAGGTACTCAAGGTAGAGGGACGCCAGCTCTTTTTCAATAACTGCTGCTCGTCCCGACTCCAGTCAGTTACTTGATCCTCCCACCCCCAACTTTCCAAGCCTGAAGCCTTAGTTTGTCTACTTGAGGAGGGCTCAACTTCGTGGTCCAGTCTAACAGAACCTCCCTTAGGTTCTCTTTCGGCAGAGGGAGGGCTAGCGCACGTGCCTGGAGATCCGGGAACCAGAAGCACTGGGTCCATCGTGGCGCTATCACATAGTATGTCCCTGTTGCCCTGTTTAG
Organism: Cosmia trapezina; assembly: GCA_905163495.3. Classification (NCBI taxonomy): domain Eukaryota; kingdom Metazoa; phylum Arthropoda; class Insecta; order Lepidoptera; family Noctuidae; genus Cosmia; species Cosmia trapezina. Next base: position 14,592,733 of record LR991030.1, read on the forward strand.
ATGTGCCAGGACCCTGGGTATCATGCTCGGAGGTGGGAATACCCACGCTGTTTGAAACACCCATCTTTGACTGAAAGCGTCGCAGAAAAGCGCTGAGCCATCTCTTGAGTCTAAAGTCACATACTTTGGGACGACAGCGGTTTCTCTTGTTGCGAAGAGATCGACTTCGGGAACGCCCCATTGTCTGAATATTGCCTCCGTGGCTGGTGGTAACAGATGCCACTCGGGTACTGATCTTCCCCTTGATAGGCAGTCTGCGATGCCGTTCAGGTTCCCTGGTAAGTGGAATGCTGTCATTGTTATGTTGAATCGGAAAGTCAATTCCAATAACCTGGTTGTTAGTCCTAGTAAGTTTAGCGAACGAGTTCCACCCTGATTTCGGATGTATGCTACCAGAGTCCTGTTGTCCGACTGTATTAGAATGTGGGCATTTTGTAACAGTGCACCCTGGGACCTGATGACGGCAAAAACGGCATACATCTCCTTCATATTGGAGTGCCAGGGTTTTTGGTTTGTAGCCCATTTTCCTGAGAGGTATTGACTGTTTAAGTTCGCTCCCCAGCCCGCATCCGCTGCGTCTGTAGTTAGGAAATGAGTTATTTCTCTCTTGTGTAGTGGGGTTGGACTGCCCTCTATCGCATCCAACCACCACCGCAAGTCCTCTCGCACTCTGGGGCACAGTGCTCTCTTCTGGCCTCTCTGAGTAAATCTTCTCAGAAAGAGCTGTGCCTTGCGACAGTAAAGCCGGCCTCGAGGGACCGCCTGGTTGGCGAAATTTAGCTTGCCCAACAAACTTTGCAGCTGTCTTAAAGAGCAGCTGTCCCTGCTTAACATGTTTGTCAGAGAGTTTTTTATACCCAAAACTTTCCGGGTGGGCAAGGCTACTGTCTGGTTCTGAGTGTCCCAGACCAGCCCTAAATATTCCAACTTGTGTGTGGGCTTGGTTATGGACTTCTGGTAATTTACATGCACACCCAAAGATTCCAAGATGGCCAGCGTTTCCGCAACCTGTGCCATAAGCTTGGATTTGTCCTGACAAGCCAGGATATAGTCGTCTAGGTATACTAATAGGCGTACACCTCGATCCCGGAGGATTTCGGCCACCCAGTTCGAAACTGCTGCAAATGCAAGGGGTGCCGAGGACAGGCCAAATGGTAGTGCTGTTAACTGAAGGATTTCTCCATCGTAAACAACCCGTAAAAACCTTCTGTGAGTCTCCGCGACACTCAGATGGAAATAAGCCTGGTGAAGATCGATCTTCACTAACCAGTCGTTTGGCTGAAGAAAGTCTACTACATCTATCTGTGATATTAGATGAAAATGTTTTGTCGCTACATACATATTTAGAGCTTTGAGGTCGAAAATTGATTTCTTTATTAGAAACATTTTTGAAAAGAAGCCTGGGTCTAGAGTCATTGGTCTTTCTAAAATATTTTTGCTTTTCAACTCCTCGACCATTTGTGTCATTTCCGGGGTAACTTTGGTGGCTAGGCATTCTAAAAATTTTTTGGTTGGGTATTTCAGAGGAGGTTTTTTCCTGAAAGGCAAGCGGTAACTCGCTATTGACTTTAAAATAAACTGGTTTGCCCCTAATTGAGCCCATTTTTCTGTGAAAAATTTTAGGCATCCCCCTCTGAAATCCCGGTGCGAGTCAATTTTCTTTGGACTTGGAGTTTGACCCCTCCGCATTGGAACGACGTTGACGAAAGGGCCGAGTCTTTCGAACAAAATTATTATGCTTAAACTTCTTATCCGACTTCCTTGTCTTATTTTTATTGTAGCCTTTTCTATTATGGAAAGTATGATCCCCGCGCTCTGAGACCTTCTTCTCTTTTAAATAGGTTGGAGTATTCAACCAGACCTGAGACCCTCCGAGGGACTGTATTATAGGCTGCAAAGCTTCTCTACTAAATAAGTACTCAGAGCTGGGTGGGACATTTCTTAGCGTGTTTCTAAGATTTTCATTAGAAATTTCCTTTAAAATACGTTCACGCTTAACTTCAATGCACTCGGAACGCTTTCCGCATATAATTTGCATGGTAGTTTCAGAGTTCTTATGACATAATGATCCGGGTCCAAAAATAACAGAAATTTTTTCAAACAAAGTATTTGCATTTAAGTCCTGTGGATTAGCACTAGCCCAGTCAACAATAGACTGTAAACCTGTTCTTAACATCTGCCTCTGTTCCAAAACCTTGTTGGATAAGCCAGCTAAAATCAACTCTGTCGAAGCCAGATAGTCTTTACTTTTATTAAAGTGACATAATTCATCATTGATATTAAGGCCCGTAAATCCTGGGGTTGCCAAGCAGCCCTGCAAGACCTGTTTGTACCTAATACCTTTCCATGCCTGAGAGTCAAACTGTTGCAACTTATTTAGTTCTAAAAATCTATCCCTATCACTAGCTGGGATAATCTTCTTATCATCAATATCTGTGTTTAAAGAACCCCAATTGAGAGACAGTGACTCGGGCTGAGGAGGCAATGTAATAAACGGTTCCGAAATACTTCCATTGTTATTATTAACAAAATGTTGCGAGCCACTACCTTTACTAGTACTAGGTATCCCATTACCACTATTTCGTGCTTCTGCACTATCATAACAAACGGGATAATGGCTTAGATAATTCGAAATATAAGACATTTGCGACATTAAAGTATCAATACGAGGATCGGTGCGAACCGGTTTTGACTTGTACTTACGGTTTTGCCCCGAGGCACGAGAACGCTTATTGGGCAATGGTGATGCAGTGCCCTCCTCAAACTCCGAGGATGAGGAGGAGCTGCTTTCCGATGCCGAGCTTGTTGACGATAATTGTTCTCCATCCGAAGCAACATTATCGACTTGCTCCCGCTCGTGGTTCTCCTTACCGTTACTTACCGGCTCCATTTATTGGTGAAATACAATGTTGTGTTTCCTAAAATCACTAAAAACACACTCACTAACACTTTTAACACTCATATAACTCGGTTACAATGGTTAAAAGGCACTTTAGAATACTTTTTTTCTTATTAGATAAAAGTTTCGACTTAATTCGAAAGAATCACAAGAATGCAATGACGCTTGACAGGTGACAGCTAAATTGGCGGTAAAGTACTCACAGACGCCCTCAGGTGCCAGAAACAAGAAGGTATTCTCGATATTCCTACTGATTTAGGGGGGATATTCTCGTATTTTCACAGAATCATAAGGATCTTCTTCATCACATCATTGTTGTGTTTTCGAATACATATAATAGAGCTCGTACAAAAATGGTATAAAATTGACCACTTTTACGGCCCCCTATTTCTTCATTTTAGAAGATAAAAAAAATAAAAGTATCTTTGTACTCTAATCGATGAGTTCTACACAATAACACAACACACACAGGTTATTTTTTTTTTTTCAAAATGAAAACTTTTTTGTATGGGACCGCCACCTTTAATTTTAACTTTACTTTATTTTTATTATTTGCTGTTATAGTCGTAATAGGAATACACAATCTGTGAAAATTTCAACTGTCTATCCCTGTTAGCCCTGTGACAGACGGACGGATGGACAGCGGAGGCTTAATAAGTTTGTACTTGTGCGTACAAACTTACTAAGCCTCCGCTGTCCATCCGTATTGAGATACTAGCTAGACTGCCCGCGGCTTCGCCCGCGTGGATATCTGATGTCATGGGTTTTAATTTTCTTATTATTGTTTATTTTACATCAAAATTATAAATACTGAGTTTCAAGTTAATCGGACTGCGCTTTAAAATTCTTCCATACAAACTTTAACATCCCTAAACCCCCTTTGAGGGGTAATTTTGAAAAACTTATAATGACAAACTTTATTACTTACATAAGCAAGTATTTGTGCTAAGTTTCAAGTTCATTAACCAAATTAATAAGATTTTTCATATAAACTGTATCCGTGTTTTCACGCCCACAGGGGTAGAATTTCAATAATCGTCTGGTATGTTCCCACAACTTGGCTCAAACATTATTTACACCAATTTTCGAGTTAATCAATCCCCAGTAAAATCCTCCACTGTAAAATTTACTACCCCTTTTCACCCCTTTGGGGTAGTTTTTTGGAAAACCCTGATACACGTTAGTTAGTCTTCATTTTTGGTCTCAAGTACAAAAACTAAGTTTTTCAAGAGAGAAGAAATTCCTACATACAAACTTTGACACCAACCAATCCCGTCTTCTGGGGTCGCGGGTTGTTCGAAAGAGCTACCGTGGCCCTGCCATAGGCAACTGAAGGAAAACGGGTGGGTTTTAGTCAGTAAAAGTCACGCCCTTCCGCTCCACCTAGAGCGGGAGAAGTCATTTGATGATTTCCCATCCACAAAAAAAGGGGGTAGTTTAGGAAAACTAAATATGATTAATTTTATAATTAACTTAGATGAATATTCGTGCTAAGTTTCAAGTCTAATAACTCAAGAGATAAGATTTTTCATACAAACTTTCATCTCCTTATTTTATTCCCTTAGGAATGGAATTTCCTAAAATTCTTCCTTAATGGATGTTCACACTACATAAGGTATCTATGTGCAAAATTTCATGTCTCTAGGTCCAGTGGTTTGGGCTGTGCGTTGGTATATTAGTCAGTGACTAAGTCAGGACTTTGATTTTTTTATATATATAAATTTACCATGTTATTTTAAGACCACAGACTTCCTATAGGTTTTCCTGTAATCTACAGGTATAGAACTAATTTCTATATTTTTTTCAAAATTTTAGGCTCAGTAGTTTCGGAGATAAGGGGGGGGGGAATGGTCAATTTTCGTCTATTTTCTTAAACTTCTACTTCAAAACAATTTATTTTAAAATTATAAAAGAAATATATTTGAAACCCTCGCAGTAAGACCTTTCATTTGATATGTCACACGGTACAGTTTGCAAAACTTTTTTTTTATTGTACTTATTTTCCCCCCAAAAGGGACCCCCACATTCAAAATTCATTTATTTACGTTACATGTCCGTGTTTGGGTTACCAAAATACATATGTGTATCAAGTTTCAACTTAATCGGTTCATTAGATTCGGAGCAAATTGGCTGTGACAGACGGACAGACAGACAGACAGACACACGAGTGATCCTATTAGGGTTCCGTTTTTTCCTTTTGAGGTACGGAACCCTAAAAATAATAATAATAATTATGTCTTAAATTACAAGTTCACAATTTTCGGACTTTTTCCTTTATGTGTGCTGGGAGACCTTGCTTCTTGCCAAATTTCATTGTCGTCATTCAGACGGACAACGAAACGATCATACAAGGGTTCCGTTTTTTCCTTTTGAGGTACGAAACCCTAAAAAAACGTAATTTTGTTATTTTCTCTGTCCGTCTCCGTCTGTCTGTCTGTCTGTCTGTCTGTCAAGAACCTTTTTCTCAGGAACGCGTGAAGGTATCAAGTTGAAATTAATATCAAATACGTAAGTCTATGGTCCCTTGGAGTTCTAAAAAAATCAAGCTTCTAAGTCAACGCAATAAAAAAATACGGACATTTATGCGACATATTTTGATGCTCGCAAGTAAATCAAAACCTATAGGGTACTTCCCGTTGACCTAGAGTCATGAAAATTGCCATGAAGCAAGGTCTAACACCACAACTATTGGAAAAAGTCCGACAATTGTTAATTTATAATTTTATCACATAAAAACATGTTTTTAAGTATTTCATCTGTCATGGCCTTTTTCTCAGGAATTTATGGAGTATCAAGTTGAAATTAATATCAAATACGTAGGTCTATGGTCCCTAAGAGTCCTAAAAAAATCAAGCTCCTAAATCAACGCAATAAAAAAATACGGCCATTTATGCGACATATTTTGATACTCGCAAAGTCGCAAGTAAATCAAAACCTATAGGGTAGGACTTGCCGTTGACCTACAATCATGAAATTTGGTAAGAAGCAAGGTCTTACCTACAGCACAATTAATGGAAAAAGTCAGAAAATTGTTAATTTATAATTTTATCACATAAAAATTATTTTTAAGTAAGTCCTCTGTCAAGGCCTTTTTCTCAAGAACGCCTCGAGTTATCAAGTTGAAATTAATATCAAATACGTAAGTTTATAATAGTCCCTTAGATTCCTAAAATAACTAAATAAAAAAATACGGCCATTTATTCAACATATATTTTGATACTCGCAAGTAAATCAAAACCTTCCCATTGACCTAGAATCATGAAATTTGGCAAGAAGCAAGGTTTCACAGCACAAGTAAAGGAAAAATTCTGAAAATTGATTATTTGTAGATTTATCACATAAAAAAATAGTTTTTAGTTTTCTCTTTCTGGCAAAATGTGGGTGTACTATAGGCCTCTGCCTAACCCTTCGGGGAAACAAGGCGTGATGTTATGTTCATGAATAGTTTTTTGCGAATACAAACTTAAATGTGCAGTTGGAGAATTGTCCGTGACGTATATCAATGTAGTTATGGGAGAACATGTTTTTCAACTCAATGTTAAGTTTGTCTTTGGGATAAATTCTTTTCAACTACGGAACCCTTCATTGTGCGTGGTTCGACACGCACTTGGCCAGTTTTTTCTCATGTAAAATAGTCACTTCATAATTGGTGTCATGTCAAATTATAAGTAAGTAAGGTAAGGTAAGTAGAAAAATGATAAAAGATAAAAATCATCGCCTTAATTTTCAAGTTTTCTTTGTTTTTCTGATGACGAAATAAGCCCTGGAGTTTGTATACCTAGGTGATGTACCTAGGTATACCAACTCCAGTGCTTATTTCATGTTATGGTGTATGTAGAGCTTTCCTAAAAAAAGTAAAAAATATGCAATCATGGGTGATTGAAATATTTTGAAACTGTGTAATTGACTGCTTTAATTAATAAATAAATCAATGTTCTTTTAATAGAAAATAAAAAAGTTAATAGCGGTGCACGGATTAGTTAGGTACTTACATACAATCTCGAGAGTTTACATACTATTGAATGAAGGATTGAAGGATTTGCATTTTTTTTTCTAAGCATCGAAGTAACAAAAAATAATGTTTTAATTTGTGCTATGATTGCGTGTTATTAGATCTAATGGACCGAAATATTCCTCAGGTCATTGCCTTTGGTAAGATATTATTATTTTCGTCGTTTATATGAAAATTATACTATAAAATAAATAAGGCATGTTCTCCATCTTACTCATTGATGAGACATAATGACGGAGTGAATGGTTCGTGATAAATTTTAATTCTGTTTGTGGAGTATTTTACGACATTTTTTTCAATAAATCTTTTTGGAATATACCGTTTATTGTAAAACTATGACACTGTCTTTGACACAGTTTGAAATTAAGATGATTAGCAAAAACAATCGCGTGACGCATTTTATTTTTATTTATTTTCACGTAAAAAAATTAGTGATTAAGTTTCGGTTTATTATTAACTATACATTTATGTTTTTTTATGATTTTTAGTGTAACGGTTCTTGTTCATTAGTTCAAAATATTATGTTGTGATACAAACTGAAAAGTCGAGCACTAAGTTGCTTTTTCGGCCCACTTTGAAATTTTCGTCAGCTGAAAATAAACTTAGCATTGTTTTTGACTTCGTTTTAAAAGATCAGTAGTTAGTTGATGAATTTATAATTTCAGGAAATATAGAAATTGTAAGCGTTTAGTTTTAGCTTCCAAATGCTTAGATTTGATGCCTATGAAACAGTTGGATCTCACTTTGAATGATTTAAGTTAATTTTACATAAATAATTATTCCTGTATTACGATCATTTTAACTTGCAATATTTAGATACTTCATGAGATTGTTTTGTAAGTACGTCATCCTTGAAAGGTGAACGACATTATTGAAAAACTTAAAGAAAATCAAGTTCTTGGTGCAATTAGCGGTAATAAACTTTATGGTCTATTATTAAAAATTGGATAGGTACCAATGAACTCTTATTATTGATGTTTTTCTAACATAAACGTGGGTTAGTCAACAATAAAGTGATTTTATAAAACAAATTAAGTGTGACTTTATTTTTTAGTTTGAGATATGTGAGGGTCGGAAGTGTTGGCAAATTATAGTAATTTATCTCTGTTAGAGTTTCTGTCACAATAACATTTTACAAATTCGTAGAAAAACAAGTTGTAAAAAATATTGTAAAATATTATAACATCATGCCTGTTTTCCCCGAAGGGTTAGGCAGAGGTGTACGTATCTATAATACATTTCACCCGTCCCATGTAATAGGCACAATTGGGGTCGAAGCTATTGCCACCAAACCGGCATTGATCCAGACTCCGCGCTACTACTGAGCAATTCCAGATGGAAAAACCCTTCGCTCGACCCAGGCATCGAACCCAAGACCTCGTGCTCAGCAGTAGCGCTTGCGACCACTAGACCAACGAGGCAGAATTAATTTAAATACTAATAGAAACAATTATTATCTTCTTTGGCTATTTAGCTAAAATAGCCAAAGAAGATAATAATTCATCAATCAGGTTTCTTTTTAAATATAATGATAGGTAGGGTGTCGAGGGGCTCGTGGCTAACTGATAACAGCCGCACGGGTCGAGCTTCGTTTGCCGCAGCCGGTTCGCAGATACTCGGGATCCCAGTGTCATTCGTAGATCTTTGACAGTCGTTATGGATAGTCAGAAGCCCAAAAGTCTGACTACCAGTCTTACCAAGGGGTATCGTGTTACTCAGCGCTCCATATAAAATACCTACTAGTATTCCGCTGCATCCGGTTAGACTGGAAGCCGACCCTAACATAGTTGGGGAAAGGCTACGCAGATTGATTGATAGTGTTTTCAAATGATATAATATAATCTTTTTAGAGTTTAGTATTCCGCCATAATAAATAATTTTGGCTCGTTAATTCAGCGGTGCCATTTCATTTAAAATTAAGTTGCAGTAATGAATTTAAATACTAATCGAAACAAGATATTTTATTTGGTTATTTTTGCTGTCAGGTGTTTTTAAAACATAATCTTAAAGGTATTCTTGCAGATATGGTAGGTAGTAGGTACCTACATTGTTTTGATACAAATGAAGTCAACTTGACCTTACACCTCGTTCTATTTACTTCTCGGCTTGCCATTGAACGTTTGCAGTCCATATAATTAAGACAAAACAATAAGAAAGTGAATAGATTCCAGTAGATATCGTTGTGCAACGATAAAACTTCAGAATCGCCGGATGGTCGATACCATCTCTACGAGCCGTAGTCCGTAACGCGGGTTGCCAAACTTAATGATTTTGTAGTGGATTGATTTATTGTGCTTTAACTCCTGTATTGTTTAGGAGAATGGTGTGATTATGGCTAGAATTTATAGTTATAGGCTGAAGGCTGTATAAAGGCCGTCTGATGTCGATTTACTGCAGGACTAGTTGAGAGGGCTTTGCCCCGGCTCTCTACCGAGTTATGGGTTCTGGCAAAAATATAAGCTCGCTATATAAGGTCTATCTATTCATAAACGAAATCTCTTAAAGGGTTATTGTACTCATCATTATGAACAACTTTTAATATGGGAGCAAACCTGAAAAAATTAAAAAAATCAGCTGTTTCTACATTTTGACAAGTTATGCGAACGTAAATGTAGGAAACAGCTGATTTTTTTTTCCCGATTTCAGGTTTGTCCTATCTGTTTTTTTATATTTCTATGGGTCCTATAGTAAAATTTTTCACATAGAAATATAAAAAAAATCTTTCATAAATCTTTGTTTATAATTATGAGTACAATGACCCCGATATGAGATTTCGTGTATGATATACCTTATATAAATAGAAACTTCACAATTTTCACAAAGTTTTACAAACTATGACATTAAACCTATGTTAACTAAGATGTTAACCGACCATCATTGGCTTAGGCCGCAGATAATCCCACTGTCTGCCTGTGTCAACCCTCGAGATTACCTGAATAAATACTCTAAAACCAAAGTCCATTCATCAAATTATATCTAGTACCTACCTATATGTAAAAATATACATCTTGGTTCTTAAAAAATAATATCCGGAACGGCACAGATGTATAAGAATGACAGTAGCTATGTATCCAAGATAATTGCCGACAGGATTCCGTCGGTAATGACGCTGTGAAGTCATCATAATAGTCGCTCATGCCGACCCGCATGAAAATCGTGATTGCGATGGAAAATTTACTTATCTATCAGATATGGTATCCTAGTACCGAATAGAGTCAAGGTCCTGTGAAGTTTTTGCAAAAACAAATGCAAAAAAGTGTTATTAATTACATAATGCTGTTTCAGGAATTTCCTTTCTAAAAGAAAACCATAAAAAAGTTAACAGTAGAGTATAAAAGTTAATATTTAATAAAAAGTGTTGTTGAAAAGCAAGAGCAAGACTGTTTTGAGAACATAAATTGAAATATAAGAAGGCATTATATTCACCTGAATTTGAATGAAAGCATAGAATAGGTGCTCAAATGATTAGGTTACATATCCAAAGAACAAAAATAATGGTTTTCCATCCACAGTGGGTCACTTTCAAGCTTCATGTTAAATTATAAACCCCTGTGTGAAGAATATTCGTTTCATGCATGCCTGCATCATTGCCGTTTAGTAAGTACGATGTTATTAATAAATCTGAAAAAAAAAAACACCTTTGTATCACATCACAAAAACATTACAGGAAGTTTTTCATGCATAATATTCTCGTTACAACCACGTCTTCCTCAGTTACAAAATAATTGTTTACAACGATACAATTATTATGAAAAAAAACGGCCAAGTGTGAGTTGGGACTCTGTACTATGGGTTCCATAACATTAGATACAGCAGCACGCTTAGCATAACTGCCAAAGGTTTTGTCGACGGAAGAATAGACAAAATGGCAGATTGTAGAAATATTTCTACGCATTCTACGCGTCTAAGCATGGCAATGTGTAATGTTGTCTATTCTTCCGTCGACAAAACGTCATCATGCTATAATAAAAAGTTTTTTTTTAAATATCTTAGTAAAGGTTACCATTTCAATTATTTATAAGAGAAGCCACTGTAACCAGTGCTATAGGAATCCCCATTACAGTTGAATAAATAACGTATTCTGTAAATTTCAATTGACTACCTATTACTTCACATTAGAACACTATGTTATCAGATATAGGGCGTAGGTATGGTGTAGGCCTAGCAAGAGGGTCTCGTTAGCACCCTTTGGGTACGGAACCCTAAAAAACCAGATTGTAATATTATCTTCATTTTAATGTGCTGCGTATATCATTCTATGTTGGTCAGTAGTGTGATAAATTTAATTATAATTGATGTACATAATTAATTCTTCTATGAACTCATTTTCTTGAATATGTAGCAGTTAGTCATGTGTTGTGGTCGCAGAAAACTTTTAATTAAACAAAATTGGCTACTCGAAGTATAATTGTAGGGGGATTACAACTGTAATGGCTTGCACGTGTGTACTCGTAATATGTTTGTATAGGTATCTAATTTGATATTGACTTTAGAATTATGAATTTATAAATTACATAAATAGAATTGATCGGAAGAATCGGTAGTTTTTCAGATGAGATTCAGAACTGACGCCTTCTAAAACACGACTAAAATTGGTCATTCTAATCAGTATGTATATCATGCTGATTAGAATGACCTGCATTCAAAATATTCTCCAATTTCGTATTGCAACAATATTGCTGGTAGCTTACCTACTTGCCTACTACCGGCAAGTCACATGAATACTGGTTGAAATGGTACTAGCCAATTAATTTTTGAATAACAATAGTAGTTTAAAATAAAAAGACGGCGGATATAAATGTAGGGAACAGCAAATTTTTTTTTCGCTATTTCAGGTTGGTCTCTTAGTAAAAGTTGTTCATAATGATGGATACAATGATCCCTTAAGAGGTTGTGCGTTATTTAAGATACACCTTATATACCCTATTCGGAGTTTCTTGCCCGTTCTTCTCCATAGGAACCTACTATAGGTACGCTTTGGAATGGGCAACTATCTTCATCTTTCTGACTGACCGACTCCTTGACAAAGTGCCTATAATTGGTTTATCTCTATAAATAAAAATAGAAGTCCTGACTGACTGACTGACTCATCAACGCCCAGCCCATACCCTTGAACCTAGAAAGCTGAAATTTTGCACAGAGGTTCAATGTAGACGAGGATTTGCCGGTAGCACGTTCCTGTGGGATATTTTTCGACATCCACGCGGGCGAAGCCGCGCGGGAAGTGCTAGTTTGATATAAATGCTTTGAGTTTGAGTGAAATAATAACCCCATTAAAAAATAATGTGACTTCATCTCCAGTCGCGGCTGAACGCGATCCCTACGTGAACTGCCAGGCTTCTGAATCACAAGAGAGAGAGAGAGAGACTACTACAAAGTTTTTTATGTCGCCACGGAGGAAGTAGAGCAGATATAAAAACTGAGGAAGGAAAAATCTCAATAGTTACGTTGTTGATCTGATCAATTAATTGCGCAAGCGCATACATAATTATCATTGACAGACATCAATGCAACGATCTAATTGTTCGCTCACAAATAAGATACATCCGGTGGAACGGAACCGGTCTTGGTATATAATGGAGATGTGAAATATTCTCTGCCACTTCCATCTTATAAAACGGGAGGCATAGCGTGGTAGGTGCCACAAGGTGCCGTTTACCTGGTGAAGGTCAAGGGAATCCGCTGGATGCGGGAAGCACAGGTTCGGTCGTTGTAAGGAATGCTTGGGGGGTTCTTATATATATATTTCAGCTGAATGAATTTGACTCACAGTCACAGTTCTTGGATTGCTGTAACGATGATTGTGATGGACTCACACTGATCTGGCACAGTCAGCGTTCGTTAAAACCCTCCAAGGGAGTTTCCACCACTGTAGTAAATAAAATCGTAGTAAGTTTATTATGTATCCTATGTCACATGCCACGAAACTTACAAGCGCGCTTGGCATACTCTACCAGATGGTGAAAGCGCAATATGGCGCAAATCCGTTCCGTTCCAAAGTTCTAAGTATAAGGGAGATCTATGGTAAATTTAATGGCCTTTAGAGGTTTAGTAGATAAATCTAATGGTAAAAACCGGTCAAATGCGTGTCGGACCACGCACAATGAAGGGTTCCGTAGTTGAAAAGAATGTATCCCAATAACAAACTTAACATCGAGTTGAAAAACATGTTCTCCCATACATTGATATACGTCACGGACAATTCTCCAACTGCATATTTAAGTTTGTATTCGCAAAAAGCTATTCTTAAACATAACATCACGCCTTGTTTCCTCGAAGGGTTTGGCAGAGGTGTACCTATAGTACACCCACATTTTGCCAGAAAAAGAAAACTAAAAACGATTTTTTTTTATGTGATAAAACTACAAATAACCAATTTTCAGACTTTTTCCTTTACTTGTGCTGTGAGACCTTGCTTCTTGGCAAATTTCATGATTCTAGGTCAACGGGAAGTAACCTATAGGTTTTGATTTACTTGCGAGTATCAAAATATGTTGCATAAATGGCCGTATGTTTTTATTGCGTTGACGTAGAAGCTTGATTTTTTTAGAAATCTAAGAGACCATAGATTTACGTATTTGATATTAATTTCAACTTGATACCTCTACGCGTTCCTGAGAAAAAAGGTCTTGATAGATGGCATACTTAAAAAAAAAAATTATGTGATGAAGTTATTAATTACCAATTTTCGGACTTTTCCCATTATTTGTGCTGTAAGACCTTACTTCTTACCAAATTTCATGATTCTAGGTCAACGGCAAGTACCCTATAGGTTTTGATTTACTTGCGAGTATCAAAATATGTTGCATAAATGGCCGATTTTTTTATTGAGTTGACTAGAAGCTTGATTTTTTTAGAAATCTAAGGGACCATAAATTTACGTATTGATATTAATTTCAACTTATGAGAAAAAGGGTTTTGACAGAGGACATACTTAAAAATATTTTTTTATGTGATAAAATTATAAATGATCAATTTTTGGACTTTTCCCATTACTTGTGCTGTAATATCTTGCTCCTCGCCAAATTTCATGATTCTAGGTCAAGTGGAAGTACCTACCCTATAGGTTTTGATTTACTTGCGAGCATCAAAATATGTCGCATAAATGGCCGTATTTTTTTATTGCGTTGACTTAGAAGCTTGATTTTTTTAGAACTCCAAGGGACCACAGACTTACGTATTTTATATTAATTTCAACTTGATACCTCCACGCGTTCCTGAGAAAAAGGGTCTTGACTGACAGACAGACGGACAGACAGACAGACAGACAGACAGACAGACAGACGGACAACGAAGTGATCCTATAAGGGTTCCGTTTTTTCCTTTTGAGGTACGGAACCCTAAAAAAAGTATTGAAGATGGCCTTAACATGAGCTTTTGATTCTGTATCTATACCTACTCCCTATACAAAAGCTCACGGCAAGCTCCCATCCATGCACCCTCTCTTAAATTAACCCCATGATATCTTCTGTCACATAGTTATCAGAGCCAGTTACATCGTTAAGTGGCGAAACCAGCCGTAAATTACGGCTGGTTTCGCCACTTAACGATGTAACTGGCTCTGATAACTAACTCACTACTGCCGAAGCGGCAATTACGGCCCGTAATTGCCGCTTCGGCAGTAGTGAGTAAACACGATACGAGCCGTAGTCGACGTAACCTTGGCAGTGAACTAGAAACGAGGTGCTGTTGCGAGCCAAGTTGCATCAGCCAGAATTTATGAATTACGCTAGCGAAATTACACCTTTAGTACCTACTTAAACTTATATTTAGTTATAGAAAGGGTCGTTTATGAAGGAGGTTGCAAAATGACTCCTAATCCTGATCGAGGGATGGAAGCCGTACTATGACGTGAATAAAGTTCATGGATCCATCATAGTTCCAGTGTGAGAGAGAGACGGAGCTATGTACGACCTATAGCACCATCCTTTTTTCTCAATGGTACCATGATAGATCCATGATCTTGTTTCAAGTCATAGTACGGCCCCAGGGCTAGTTCTTAAAAATATGATTGAAAGAATTTTGTCTAATTATTTTTTTACAGTTTTTGGTTTTAAATATCTCAGCTATGCAAGAGTAGGTCCAATCAAACAATCATTAAACTTACCGAAGTTCACCTTTGTCTCTGGGGGTAGGCAGATATCTTCAATGCTTCTTGTAGTGTAGATGCTCTAAGCCGCGGTGGTCACTTAATTGACATCAGCGTTGGCTGGTTTACCATCCAATATCAGTATGAAACGACTTTACAACTAAAATTTTGAGTACTAGATCCTTAGCCACACGCGTACATGGATGATATCCATGTACGCGTGTGGCTAAGGATTCATGAAAATTCACGCCACCATTTGGCGCCACTTTGATAAGAGGTCTTCTATTTCGACAATTAATATAAAATGTATGTAAATGTATGTAATGTATGTACGTTAATCATTCGTTTCATTCATTCGTTTATCAATTAGTCACGACTAAAGAAAATATAGGCGCTTTGACACTTTTGACAGGTGCCCAGACTGACGTCTCAGTGCTGCCACCTAGCATACGTCATTTCAGAAAACCCTCATTTTACAGTTATACTCTTAGTTTAACTCGTTGTATATTATATTTATTTGGATAATATTTTTGTGTTCACCAAAAATATTATCCGTACATCAAAATACTGATCGTGCACCAAATATTCCTGAATGTTACACAAAACACCCGCGCGTCCGAAACTTCACATTGGTGAATCATTTGGGTTAGAATCATTTGGGTTAGGTTAGGTTAGGTTAGAACAGTGACCCTTAACGCGCGACGGCGAGCGAGCGAAGCGAACGGTGCCGCGGCAGCGGCCGCCGAGCGCCATATCCAATAGATGCTCGTTATGACATATTTTAATGAACATATTTTGGTGCACATTCAGTATATTTGGTGGAACACAGGCAAAATTAGGTAAATGAAATGGGAATAAATTGAAGTACTTTTAAATACCATCCTATTTATTTTTAGCTTTATACTCGTTTTACTGGGAAAGTCGGCCGACTTGGCATCAGCGCGTGCACACCTGCAACGGCAAGTTCAAGGTCGTTGCATCGTAATCTTTACCTATGCATTCATTAGTGGTGGCCACACACATTTTCATGATATTGTTTCTTTAATATCACGCTCATTTTCTTGTCTGACAGTCATTTTTATTAGGGTTCCGTAGTCAACAACGAACCCTTATTTATCCATAGTTTCGCATTGTCTGTCTCTCTGTCTGTCGGCGGATTAGCTCAGAGACTCTTAGTACTAGAAAGTTGTATTTTGGCATGGATATACATATTAATCACGCCGACAAAAAAAAAATTGTGGTACCTTCCACATAAAGTGGGGATGATATTTTTTTTTCTCGTCTATTCCATGATGTGGGTTATCGTTAGATAGGCGTTCAATAAAATTCGCGGGTTTGTTAATAACCATTTTTCGAATCAGGGATCCGTTTCCGAAATATTAAGCTTTAAAGTGCAAATTTTTGTCCCCCCTGCCAGCTAAATGGTTGTTTTTGGATATGTGAAAAAAATGACGGCAGTAGTATATAAAACCAAGTTAAAAGAAAAAACTATCACAGCTAAGAAGGTTTTACAAGATAACAAATAAAGTCGACCGACTTACATTTCCAGTTGGAATGTATGGTAGAACATGTTTAAATTCGTCCCCACGACGAAACCCTTAATTGTGCGTGGTCCGACGCCGGTTTTTATTCTAAGAGCACCCGATCCCATATTAACGCTAGCAATGTGGGTTGCAATAGTTAAGAAGGTACCCCCTACCTACCTACCCTAGGATGGAGGCAACCATGGCCTCACCTTACTCTCCAGTTTATCACGTTTATATGGCGTCAATTGCAATGGTCAGTAGAACAAGTTACGTCAGTCCGTATTTTGACATTTGAGGAAGTTGATTTTCTTAGCTTTTCCCCACCTTTCCCTAACATTTTAGACCAGACTGCAGGAGTCACCAAATGGCGGACCGCGGTCCGAATCCAGACGGCTACGCCAACCAATTTTGTGCGGACCGTAAACAGTAAAATTCATAACTAAAACATAAAAAAATATATAATTAAAAATATCAAATTTTGGTTTGCACCAACTTTACTCCAGACTTCAGACAGATATTTAAATAAATAAATAAATATCCTTGGACATTTCACACAACGCCATCTAGTCCCAAGCTAAGCAACCTAATGCTTGTGTTATGGTAACGAGATGGCTGATAAACTACTTATATACATTTTTTTTTGTAAATACATACATATTATAGATAGAAAAACACCCAGACTCGGAACAAATACTTGTAGGTCGTACAAATATTTGTTCCGTGCGGGAATCGAACCCACGACATGCTGCGCAGCAGTCAATCGCTCAACCACTGCGCCAACCGTGTCGTCAAATATTCAGACATTCATATATACAGAACACATACATTACACATTCAACATCAGACATTCAGATATTCAGAGATTTTGTTTTTATTTCAGAGTAAAAAAAAAAAAAAAAAAAAATAAATTAGGTAACTAACTAGGTAAGTACATACTTACTTACTTTGTAATTATTGTTCATAAAATAAGAAATATTCAGGTTTATTTTTGATTTCGTCTACGAAACCGCGACAGTCATATTATGTTTAATTAAAAACAGACCCTCAATGAAACCAATTGGTGATGGTCTACACAACCTCTTAGGATAATCTTGGCAGGTTTTTATTTATGTAATATGAATCCAATCATCCAATCCCATCTACTGCTACATTCATATCGTAAACAGTGTTTTTATTCTGCAGTGATTTGCAGTCATTTTATCCTCTACAGTCTAGGATAAAATGAATGAAACTGTTAAAAAAAGTGTACCTGAAGCTAAAAGAAACGAGTGTGTTGTGAAAAGTTCAATTTGGGAAGTTGTTGACATGGTATGTGACCAATAAGTTAAGCTATATAGTAGGTAATTAAAATGATTAAGTACGTAATTACGCACGCCATTGAACTTTACATGTTACCAGATAATGATGATGACTTGTGAATCCTGACCATAGCTCGGAAATAATAAAGGAAATCGATGAGGCACGCTCCCTTTTTGCCTCTAACCACAAGATGCTGATAGGATGGTCCTCGACCGCAAACCTGGCGTTAATCTTGTATCCCACGAAGTACATAGTGCCTGCGCTCTTTTGTTTATCTGGAATATAAAGCCTTGTCTGCATACTGTAGTGAAATAGTTTTCTTAATATACTCGTATGTATGGTGCATTTTTTAATCTCGGAGACTAAATTAACAAGTGCAAATGTCAAACTGGCTAACATTACATTATCATAAAGGTCATTTTAACATTTTCACTTGTCAATTTAGTCTCCGAGATTAATAAACACTTCATAGGTACAGCCAGAATTACTTGTTTGTTAAATTTACACTGCCACCGAATTATTTAACCATTTCAACCAACTGTCAAAAGTGACAGTTGTGATTTTTTAATACTCGGACAATTTAAGTTGGTAAGTAGTCAATTTAATACACAATTAATTTCCGACTTTACAAATGTTTCAGATGTTCCACTAAAACTGTAAGATCTCATCGTTGCTGTGTTGTCGTGCAGTGGACTACATCTTATGCATCAATTTTAGTGAGGCAACCACATTCCACGAATAATATTATTTATGATTATTTTCTATTTGTTAACGTCATTGCCGTTTTCCTGAAAAAAAAAAACATGACTCGTGGGTGGCGCCACTAGCGCAGCTAAATCATATGATATGAAGTACCTTGATAGGGTGCGTGGGTCGTAACTCGTAGGGAACAACTTTAAAAGCAAGAACAGCACTCGCTCTTTGTTCCAACATCGAGAGAACAGCACCTAGGATGAAATAATGCAAATATTTCATAATCCCGATAGCAAAACAGGTGTAGCCTTAACTTTCTTGTACACTTAAAGCTCGATAAACGTACACAGTTTACACTGGCTAGCCAATTTATTTCTAGACATTAATATCGGGACTCAATCGAGATGCAGCCGCAAGAATGCAGCCCCACCACAACTGCTGGAAAGGGAATCTTCAAGAAACCAGTTTTATATTATTGCGCCCTTCAATACGTTGTAATAAACTATTGGCAGAGGTTATTTTAAGTCGCCTATGCAACTTACTTAAGTAATTGAAAGGAAAAGTTTATTAGAATTTGCATTTTATAGGTAAGCTTATGTGAAAGGCGTTTAATTAGGTCAGTGTGTTAGGTGCCTGTTAATTTGATTTGTGATTGTTTTTGATAGCTTGATTTGTTTCAACTTGATATTATGGGGATCAAGAAGGTACTTATAATTTAACAAACAGCTATTTAATGATTCTGGTTTAATTATTCCTATATAAATGTTAATAGAAATATAAAATAGAAATATTTTACTGTTCAGGTAATAGGTACACAACAGGTAACACAGATTCACAGGTTTACAGCAAGTTAAGACGACATGAGTAGCATAAAATATTACTTAGAGCTAGGCATGAGCTAGGGTACAAAATATTATTTGCTAATGAGCCCCAAACTAGACAGTTAGTCTGTATCTTGGGGCTTGGGGTACTAACGCTATAGTGGAGACTAGAGAGGTGATTTCAGGTATGATGTGTGTATGATGTGTGTGGGATGCGTGTGTTGCGTGTGTGTGGCGTGTGTGGGTAAGTGTGCGTGTTTGTTCCCATTGTGCTTCGTTTAATTCGGTGTCAGGTCGGGCATAATACAGATATTTTATATAAATCGTAAGTCGTATGTGGAAATGAAACGAAACAAAATGTAACACAACATCAAAGCGAATTTGTCTCAACGTGTGTGTCATACATGTTACTTTTCACCAATCTGTACAAAAGCCACATAACTATATAAACCAAATACATTACACGTACTTATAACAATACAATTAAGTACAGTACCTATATTATAAAGTTATGTAGACACATTTTTTTGTCGCCACCGCTGATTATTCAGCTCGTTTGCTTTGCATAACTCGCGTCATACAGCCGCGTAATGACAGAGCCCAAGTCAGTGTTAAAAGAAACTCGCCCTCGCCGTAAAATCGTTTTGCCTTATTTTCAACTCAGGAGTTGTAATTACTAGTGCCAACGAACTCAGTCCAACGATCAATTTGTTCTTATGAAGGCTACTTGGCTATTCACTTGTGACCTTTAGAAAAATGCCCGAGGAATCGTTGGGAATTCTTTGCGAATGAATACTACCTAGCCTGCTACTTTTACGCTTTTTTTGTTAGGTCTTCTCATAAGACAATCTGTGTAAATATAGCTGAGATTAGCTGCTATTAAGTTATATAATAATATGGTAGCTTTTATAAATACCCGCCTCGAAATTAAAGATACTTCTATGACTGTTGTTTTAATAAACCGTAACTCAGAATTAGATATAATCTAATAATACGGTTCTTTTCGGTAATAATCTGTTAGGTACCGGTCAGTAGATACAGTAGCAATTAGAAAAGTTCTATAGAATTTATAGTACATACCTACCTATCAAAGCTGATTTAAATAAAATAAAATAACTGTAAGCGGAAGCAAACGCTTGTCCTCCGTAAAATACGGCGAAACTAAGTAACTTTGTGTCCATCTTTTACAGTAACTTTTTAGCATCTTTTTGATAGGAAAAAAATAAACAGTAAGTACTTAATTTACAGTCATAAGAAGTGATTTAATTTGTCCTGAAATCTATTTTAGTTTATAGAAAGAATAAATAAACTAAATCCGTAATTTTTTTCTTGTTTTTACCATACTAAAATTGCTCATAAAACACAAGTTAGGTAATTGCTTCTTATATTGCAATAAATTACCAGGGTTGTTCTCTTTATTTTTACCGCGTCCGCGCTTTTTACGGAGGACAAGCCTTAACGCTTTTAAGGACACTAAACGGCCATAGACGTCATAGCAATAAAACTTCAATTGTGTCTCATTGTGTCCTTGAAGGCGTTAAACAGTGATCATGTGTCGATGTTAATATAGCCAATGGGTAAGGTAGCTGATTTTAACTGATACAGATTACTAAAGCCTTAATTAGAACAGGCTCCATCCAGGATCAAGAATAATTCAGCAGGATCGAACTAACGACCTTTCGCAAGTCCGGACTATCGCTGTTTATAAATGGCGTGTCATCTCTATCTCTAAAAGCCATGTCCAATAAAATATTTAATCTGAATAAGGGTAGATTATTATAGCAACACTAAGAAGGTAAATATATGACTATGTGGTTATCGCTCACGATCGTACCGTAGTGATAATGTAGTAACCTGTTCCACACAGTAGTATCGTCGTAGATACCTAGTCCCTCACAAGATACTATAACTTGTGGAGGATAAGAAACTATCATCATCTGCCTAGCCTTTTCCCAACAATTTTGGGGTCGGCTTCCTGTCTACCGGATCTGACCTCCACAACCCAGTTACTGGGTAATATATATATAGGTACCACTTTTTTTTTTTTTTTTTGAGGGTGGGAAATCGTCAAATAACTTCTCCCGCTCTGGGTGGAGCGGAAGGGCGTGTCAGACTTTTACTGACTAAAACCTACCCGTGTTCCTTCAGTTGCCTATGCCAGGGCCGCGGTATCTTCTTCAAATAACCCGCGACCCCAGCGGCGTCGGCCCTATTGGACCCCATCACTTGCTGACATCTCTTTGAGGCGCGCGTGGAACACAACGCGCCGTCGACTCGGGCCTGGTCCTTACCGGACGGCGAGCTACCCGCTGCTCACCGTCCGCAGGCCCGCACCTACGGTGGCCGGAAATCGCCCCGCGATTCCCGCCGCCCAGGGCGTCTCCTGCGGCGATTGAGGCCGTGAGGCTGCCTCTCCCTCACTCGTTCCGCCTCCTCCTTCGCGAGCATCACTGCTTCGCAGAAGGAGGTGACGGCCTCCCATGCACTCTCGCTCCGCACCATGGCCTGGACCAGGGGGCCTACTCCCTAAGCACGAAGCCCGTAGTTTCGGCCTTCATTACGGGCGTTTCTTACTCCGTATCACCTACGGATGGGTGATTGGTTCGGGGCCCGAACGAAGTATCAATGACAACATGATTTGCCAGTTGTCCATACTCCCGATGTGTTTTTTCCCGTCCGAAAAATTTAATTTTTACACTTGTTTTGATGGATCGTAATGTCAGACGGACGAATGAACGAACGGACGGAAAGACGGACGGACTTAGGGAGTAGGCCCCCAGGCTCGGACGCGAGAGATCGCCGCCGCCGATCGCCTCCGTGAGAACACGGCGGTGCTCTGCCCAAGCCGGGCAGACCTCCACTGTATGCTCCACCGTGTCCTCCGGGTGATCCACACAATGGTAACACCCGGGCGTTTCCTCCCGCCTTATGCGAAACAGGTACCTCCCGAAACAGCCGTGTCCGGTGAGGACCTGCGTACTATAGGTACCCCTTTCGTAAGACTGGTTGTCAGACTTTCTGGCTTGTGACAACCCGTACCTATATAATGACTGTCAAAGATCGTCGAATGACAGCCGGGACCAACGGCTTAACGTGCTTTCCGAGGCACGGAGGGATCTTAGAATATAAAGATGGTCATCCATCCACAGACCAACTGCGGTAATAGTAGCTTAACCTAGTCGATCAACCCGAGCGGGTGTTATTACTTAGCCACAAGCCCCTCGGTTTTGTCTGTACGTGTCATCATTGTGTTGCATGACTGCAGCAAATTTTAAAACAACAATGCACCATCAAGTGTGTCCTTATATCTGATCACACAATAACACGCCATTAACTGGTTGTTATGCAATGCCAAACATAAGTAGGTATGTATAATTTCACAATTCAAATTATGTATTTTGACTACCTGAATTCTGATGGTATTTTTTTACCTAATATCCAGTGGTGGATTCTCTACAATATATCACAGACATAAATATTATCTACTAACCCCCTTATTAATAAAAAACTAAAACACTATTAAACCTTTAAGGACATTGCATTCAAGTCACAAAAGCGGTGTATTAGGGGTATGTTTAATATCAACCAGATTGATAGTTGCAGACCATATTTTATCAAAAATAATATATTAACATTGCCGTGCGTCTACATTTACGTGATTGCTAGCTTCGCAAGAAATAACAAACATCTTTTTGATAAGTACAGAAGTAAGCGGCATAGTGATAAGATTTGTTGTAAATCTAACAAGACGGCCTTATATGCCAGAAGCATTTTCAGTATGGCACCGCGTATATACAATCACTTACCAAAGTCTATACTAGAAACTCCATCCATCGATGAATTTAAAAATAAATTAAAAAGATTCTTGCTATTTAAATGTTATTATAGTATTCAGGATTATTTAACAGAGGATGTAAGGACATATTGTTCTCAGAAATATTGTTGTTGATGTGACATGTGATTATTGCACTATTTAATTCTATTATTATTACTTTGACATTTATTTACAAATATATCTTGACATTCTCACTCATTTAAGGCATGACATTTTAATCTTTATTATTCTAGTAACATTAATATTTGCTAATGTTTAATTATTTATTATTTCCTATGTTTATTGTATGTTTAAGATTTATTATTTACCATTGTGAAATTACCAAAATAGTGTTATTGCCTAATTATAAATTTTTGTTGCAAGTAATTGTACTTAACAATGCTGTGTTGTGCTGATACAGTTTGATTAAAGCTTGAGATTTGCATGCCTCAAGGCGTAATATGGTTGAACTATGCTCTATTTTTAACATCTTTATGTAATTACCCATATTATCAAATAAATGAATTTGATTTGATTTGATTTTGACCTATTTGAGATAAAGAAGTGTTTTGTCGTCTTCTTTCAAACTCAAATTATAATTCGAAATTGACAAAACACTTCTCTAACTAAAATAGGTTTATAGAGCGTTTTAGTTTTTTATGAATAAGGAGTTTTTAGTTTTTTATTTTTTATAATAATAATTTATATTTTTTTATATAATAATCTTTAGTGGTTAATACTTTCAAGGACACTAACGACACACAATAGAAGTGTTATTGTTATTAGGTACTGCTATGGCCGTATAGTGTCCTTCAAAGCGTTAGGGTTGCTCTTTCAGTCAGTTTTACTATCAGTAACTGATAGGTGTCATGTCGTACTTATACTTACCTATAAATGTTTCATTACACGATGCGTAAAGGCCCCCACAGGATGCGTTATTGCGATGATGCTTCCCGATTCATAGCCACAACGCTGTGTTTGTATCATCCGATATTTCTAACGTGTGCGTGTAGCCTACGCTAAAACCAAATTATTGAGGTACTACTAGTATTAACGTTATTTGACGCATGTGTGTGTAAGATCGTATGCGTCCTAATACAAAATGTTCTAAGAACTCATATCACAGGACGGAGGAATGCAAGCGTCCTACTTCTATTGCGTCGTTATTATCACAGCAGTGTGTAACTTCGTAGCAGTCCTAATACAAAATGCACTGATATCGCAATAACACATTCGATATTATCGACTGATAATAACGCACCTGTGGCGGAGAGCCTTAAATCAATTTAATAATGAAACTCTTGAACCTCTACATAATTATATGGCCCTTGAAACGTCTATTCCATTTCTACATAAATATATAGGCTATCAAAAGCTAGCAAAAGCGTGTTAAAAAGAAAATAAAAGTAGATAGATGGGATTATGTGCATTGTGGAATAATAATATCGTTAACTCAGGTAGGTACAGCTGCCGGGTCGCGGGTTGTTCGAAAGAGATACCGTGGCCCTGGCACAGGCAACTGAAGGAACACAGGTGGGTTTTAGTCTGTAAAAGTCTGACACGCCCTCCCGCTCCGGCCAGAGCGGGAGAAGTCATTTGATGATTTCACATCCAAAAAAAAAAACCAAGTTAGGTACAGCTCTTGTTATATATTTTTTTATTTAAAAGTCACGCTTTGCAATTTCAAAAGACGTAAAAGAAAAATGCGTGCAATTGAACTACAAAACTCCGTAGGTGCCAATTAAAAACTAGCACGTACCTGAAGTATTTTACGATTATGTCGAGTCTAAGTTATGAATTTATGATTCATAAATATCGATAGCATATATTTTTTATAAGCACTTTTTATCGTATGTAAGTACCTACCTATTAGTCAGTTTCTTCGGTTATATCGATAACACTGACACACGTCCAACTGTTTATTGACAATTATGACTATGATCGTGGGATTACCGAGGCATTACCGGGTTAGGCTCGGGTAAATTGCAATTAATCCAGGGATCATTATGTAAGCACGTGAGGAATTAAATTGTATACTCAGAAGTTTGACTCTTTGAGTTAACTTGTTTTAACGCAATGATCTGTCCGATAAGATAAGATAAGGTGACTGGTAATTAGTGACCGATACCTAAACGCATGATTGTGCTCATGATAACAAACAACTTTTACTATGGGACCAAACCTGAAATCACGAGAAAAAAAAATCTGCTGCTCCCTACATTTTGTCGAGTTATGCGAACATGAATGTATGGGGCAGCTGATTTTTTTTTCGCGATTTCAGGTTTGGTCGCATAGTAAAAGTTGTTTGCTATCATGAGCACAATCATGTGTTTAGGTATCGGTCACTAAGCCAGTCACCCTATATAACTAGTATGAATAGAAATTCTATCATTAACAATACTAAGTACATCATACATACATACATTAACCACGCCTTCTTCCCATGGGGGTAGGCAGAAACTATAGAACTCCACCTGCTATACTATACAATCCTTACTTAGTCCTTTTGCCTCGTTTACGTTCATACATGGTTTACATGGTACACGCACACCGGTTGCTGTAAGGTACTACGCACCTGACCTTTCTGAAGGACATCACCAATAAAGTCACTATATCTTCCTATATTTTGCGTCCCCCTCGGTGTTTTGCACTCACACATCTGCCTTGTAAATACCTTTTTTTAATTGTCGCCTTTGTTTGTTAATATTAAGCAATAATTTTCAATAAATACTGCTCTACCAACTTAATACCCTTGTTACAAAAACAATTCCTGCAAGCATGATATCACGTATTTTATGAACCTACAATCAGTTCCGGACTGAATAAGATAGATTTCTTCCTTCACATAAGATTGAAAAACAAAACACTGCGCCTAGTGTGTACTCAGAAAATTAGATTGGATGGGTAACTTTTGGTATGGTTTCATGACTTGGTAAATTATTCTCTTCGCGGGAGATGAATAGGTCACTCTATCCATTCGTGGTGGACGTAAAAGGCGATTGGGCTCGAACCGAATACTTAGTAAATCGACATTTTATATTACCATTGATAAAAATTACGCAGTATTTCTAAGTGACTAATGCCAATACTAATAATAATGATGATCAAAACGTGCCTTTGTTTAATTAAAGCGAAATTCCCTTTTTTTAATACCGTGTTCAATCTTTCTACTACGGTAAATGACTCATTGCATTTGATGACACATGAAAAAAATACGGAAATGAGAGTGTGACCAACCAGCGCTCTTAAAAATATTTTCAATATGCATTAAATGTTATGAATAAATAAATTTATAATAAGAATAACTGTGCATTTATATAATTTTTCATACAATAACTAACCAAATACTTTTTTGTTCCAGGTAGCGACAGCAAAAATGTTCTGCAAGTTATAACCAGCACCAAACTCAAAACATAATGGACATTACATTACGAAGATATTGTAATTTATTTACAATCGTCATTCTTGTTTTCATTGTTGAGGCAACGGGCAGTAACAGCAATGGTTTGTATTTTAACGGTACATTATAAAAATAACGTATATTTGAAAATAGGAAAATCTAGGATTATCATACAATTTATATTTTTGTAACGTAAAAATAAAAAATAAAATTACAGATACGTCAAATGAACGTCGACAATCTCGTGTCACCGGCAGAATAGTTAAACTTTACTCAGGCACAAGACCTGAACCCATCTTGTGTGCCGGCGAAGGTTTTCAAGCGGATCCTCGCGACTGTGCAGTATTCTACCGCTGCATGAAGTCAGGAAGTGGCAAATATACAGTTTTCAGGGTAAGGAGATTAACTTTGAAACTGAGCCTCTAGCATAATAGTTGTAACCAAGTATACTAACAAAATGTATTTCATTACAGTTTCAATGTGGACCTGGTACTGTTTACGATCCTGAAACTGAAGTCTGCAATCACCCTCGAAGTACAAAGCGCTCAGAATGTGGAGGTCTATCGCCACCACCAACTGCAGCGGTTGATCGACTGAATAATAATGAAATTGAGGGTACACAGAATGAGATACCATCCCCAATAACAAACAAACCCATACGTATAGAAAGTACAACCGACTCTAAGGCTACATTCACAACTGTTTATCCTTGGACAGCATCTAGTTCAACAATCCTGGCTCACTCTTCAACAAAACGTCAAACACCAGAAGTTTCCACGGTATTCACTAGTTCATTTCCATGGGGATCAGCGATGGTTCACACTAACGTGGACTATACAGTAAATCCGTTGATCTTATCACAAAATACAGTAACTCAGAATCAACAACATACGATAGTATCCAAAACCACTTCTCCACCAACTATACTGCAATCGAACTCCCGAGATAATATTTGTACCTCAGACGGATTCATGGGCGACAGCGAGAATTGTCGGAAGTTTTATAGATGCGTGGCTAATCAAAGGGGAACCTACACGAGGTTCGAATTTTCGTGTAGTGAATCAACGGTTTGGGATGATGACACACAGAGCTGTAATCATGCTTGGGCAGTCAAAAGAAGTAGATGCGGTAGAAGTAACCAGGACAGCAAATTCATAATGAACACAGAAATTCCTCAAAAAGACATCTCTACACACAAAACTATTCAACAACAGCTGCAAGTAAGTTTTGGATCAAAAGTTACCCAGACCCAAACACAAATAAGTAACGGATCAGTAATACAAAACCAAACTCAAATAAACTATGGTGATCGCTTAAATCAAAATACAGGCACAAAAGCTAAACAAAACCAGACTCAAATAAGTCATGGATCGGCGGTTAGTCAGACGCAGACTCAAATTGATTACAGTGATAAAGGCGTACAGACACAATTACAAATCGATCATTCCCAGCAGGCCAGTCAAACGCAGATACAGGTTCAAGATTCAACAACAGCGAGACCTTCAACGTCTGCAGCTTCTTCTACGAACCATGTCAGTACACACGAAGGTAACAGATGTGAAAGGTCAGGTTTTATGGGAGATACAAATGACTGCAAGAAGTTCTATCGATGTATTGACAATGGGAGAGGAGGGTACACTAAATTTGAATTTTCATGTGGTGAAGGAACCGTGTGGGATCAAAGTATTGAAGCCTGTAACCATGCTTGGGCTGTCAAAGATTGTGGAGGAAAAGGTTCTGCAGAAACACCAAATACTACGCAAGCAGCTATAAGTACTGCTCACTCTACACAAAATTATTACACTACAATATCAATTGATAATCATCATACGACCTCGGAACTTATTGATACGGAAGATAACGAAGACAGTGGTTACGGTCATCAAAATCAAAACCCCACTACATCTTCATCAACAACTTCGAGCTCAGCGACATGGAGTTCAACAACTTGGAGTTCAACAACTGTGGATTCAACAACAGCAAAATTGCCCTCCAATGGGAATTGCCAATCAAGTGGGTTTATTGGTGATGCAAATGACTGTAAAATATTTTATAGGTGTGTAGAAAACGGTAAAGGTAGCTTTACAAAATACGAGTTTAAGTGCGGTGAAGGCACTGTTTGGGATCCTGATCTAGAAGCATGTAACCATGCCTGGGCCGTAAAAAGATGTGGCGGTAATGCATCGTCAGTTATTAATAATGCAGAAACAACGACAGAACAACAAAATACACTTTCTACTGTCCATACACAGAGTCCTATACTTACTCCCTCACCAACTGAATCGGCTGCAACACAAAATGATGACTATGATACTGGTTATGGATCTGCTAACAATGATTTCACTTCATCGACGACAACTACGACTAAAAGACCACAGAACCAAGAACCTAGTGTGGGTACTGTTTGCACATCTAGTGGCTTTATGGGAGATGAAAATGACTGTAAAAAGTTTTACAGATGCGTGGATAACGGAAATGGTGCCTATACTCGTTATGAATTTACTTGCGGTGAAGGAACAGTATGGGATTCCAAGATCGAAGCTTGTAATCATGCCTGGGCGGTGGAAAAATGTGGTGGATCATCAGTTGGCCATCAGGAAGCTACGACTCAAACTAAGCCCACAACCACTCATGAAGTCATCGACACTAGTACAACAGAGGGTGCTCAAAGTACCGGTTCATCTACACTTCTGCCGAGCACCACATCCAGTACTTCAACTATAACAGAATCAGTATCTATGAGTAGTAATGACTGCACAAAGAGCGGTTTTATGGGTGATCAAAATGACTGTAAAAAATTCTATAGATGCGTAGATAATGGAAAAGGATTCACAAAATACGAATTTTCTTGTGGTGAAGGAACCGTATGGGATCAAAAAATCGAAGCTTGTAATCATGCATGGGCAGTAGAAAAGTGTGGTGGTACTTCCGATTCTTCTACCAGTCATCATGAAACTACTACCCAGTATCATCCTACCATGAGTGATGAAATTGATAATGGCTATCCTTCCAACATTGATACTGGTTCTGAGATAACTACACAAAGCATAACGACTCATTCTACAACTCAAAGTTCAAAAGAACCAAGTGAAGGCAACAATTGTATAAACGGTGGTTTTATTGGAGACAAAAACGATTGCAAAAAGTTCTATCGATGCGTTGATGATGGCAATGGCAAATATATTCGGTACGAATTTAGCTGTGGTGAAGGTACATTATGGGATCAAAGTATTGAAGCGTGTAATCATGCTTGGGCGGTCAAAGATTGTGGTAAAACTGGAAACAATACAGCGCACCCATCCAGCGAAAGCCCGACACAAGGTACGTTAACTACGGAAACCGAGGATCAAGGATATCCTCAAAGTACTGAAAAAACAAGCACTTCGACGGTCAGCAGTCCAGATAGTGAAAAAGGTGAAGTGTGTTCCGAAGAAGGTTTCATGGGTGATAAGAGAAATTGTAAAAAGTTTTACAGATGTGTTGACAATGGCAGTGGTGGTTTCTCTAAGTATGAATTCACTTGTGGTGAAGGTACCCATTGGAGCCAGGAAATATTATCATGTGATCATGCCACATCTGATAAAACTTGTGGCGAAAAGGAAAGTGGTTCTAGTACTCCCTCTCAACCGGAACATGATGAGATTTATACGGAAGCAACAAGTATGTCTAGCTCGACAACGGAAGGAAATGTAAATGAATATCAATCCCAACAACCACCTGCTTCCTCTGGAACATGCACATCAGAAGGATTTTATGGGGATCAAAATGATTGTAAAAAGTTTTATAGATGTGTAGATAATGGAAAGGGAGGTTACACTAAATATGATTTCACTTGTGGAGATGGAACTGTTTGGGATCAAGAAATACAAGCATGTAATCATGAATCGAGCAACAAAAATTGTTCAACCGGTTCCCCACCAACTTCTCAAACGACAGAAAGCCAAGCAAAACCTGGAAATGATATTTCTATGACTACAACTTCACAGATCCAACATTCAACAGAGAAAACGGAGACTTCATCTTCCTCCACCTCTAGTAGTAATCAATGTTCAGCTGAGGGATTCTTTGCAGAACCCAATGATTGCAAAAAATTCATTAGATGCGTGAGTAACGATAAGGGAGGATATACCAAATATGAATTCACTTGTGGTGAAGGTACAATTTGGGTTCAAGATATACAAGCATGTGATCACGACACAGGTGATGCCATTTGCAGTTCTCAAACAACGTCTAAACCTATTTCAACAGAAGGACATCAACAAACAACTGAAAAGAATGAAGTTGGTACTTCTACACCAGAACCACAGACTATAGATAAACAAGAAGATGAATATGATAACGGAAATTCCGAGAAACCTTCCCAACCAGGTAGCGCCGTTTGCTCATCAGAAGGATTTTACGGAAATGAGAATGATTGCAGACAATTCTATAGATGTGTGGATAACGGTCAAGGGGGATACACGAAATATGATTTTACATGTGGTGATGGCACGGCATGGGACTCTGAAATACAAAATTGTAATCATATAGATCAAGTCAAAACTTGTAATGGAGCTAGTGAAACACAACCTGTATTGCACGACGAAGATAATAGTCCATCCACAGAATCTTCTAGTACAGCATCTTCTAGTATGACGTCATCTGGTACAACGTCTTCTGGTGGAACATCATCTAGTACAACGTCATCCAGTACAACAGCTTCTGGATCTAATCAAGAAACAACTTCAGGCAATAAAGATACATGTGATAGTGAAGGTTACTTTGGGAATTCGCAAGACTGCAAAAAGTTTTATAGATGCGTAGACAATGGAAAAGGAGGCTATACAAAGTATGACTATACTTGTGGCGATGGTACTATATGGGATCAGGATGTCACTACTTGTAATCACCCGCAAGATGTTGTTAACCCTTCTTGTAATCAAAGTCAAGACGGAAGTACTACATCAACGACCGCGTCTAGTTCATCATCCGGTGGTGAGTCTTCATCAACCAGTGAGTCCTCGTTATCCAGTGATTCCTCGTCATCGTCATCTCAAACTACAGAAAGTTCCCAAGGTTCATCAAATTGCTCTCAAGAAGAAAGCTCTAAAAAACCAGCAAATCAAAACATTACTTGTGATAAAGCAGGTTATTTTGCAAATCCTAATGACTGTAAGAAATTTTATAGATGCGTAGACTGGGATGGTGATGGTAAACGATTCTCTGTATATCACTTTGATTGTGGTGAAGGTACGATATGGGATCCAGCTGTTGAAACATGTAACCATGAAGAGTCAGTATATCCACCTCGAGATTGTAGTGGTTCTCAATCGCAAAGTGAAAATCAACCAGCAACTGAAGGGACTACCACAACACAGCAAGAAACAACAAGTTCCGAAGAAAGTACTTCCACTCAAAGTACATCCACGACTCAATCCAGTACTGAACAAACAACACAGTCAACCACTTCTGAACCAACGACTACTCAACAGTCGACTAGTACCGAGAAAACAACAACACAGCAATCCACAACTTTTGAACAAACGACTACACAAAAACCTACTACTTCAGAACAGACGACTCAACAGTCTACCACCTCAGAACCAACCACTCAACAATTTACTACTTTAGAACAAACCACTCAACAAACAACTACTTCAGAACAAACCACTCAACAAACAACTACTTCAGAACAAACCACCCAACAAGCAACTACTTCTGAACAAACAACACAACAATCTTCTTCTTCTGAGCAAACAACGACTCAACAGTCTACAACTTCGGAGCAAACCACCACACAACAGTCTACAAGTTCCGACCAAACAACTACACAACAATCTACAACTTCAGAGCAAACCACCACACAACAATCCACGACATCTGAACAAACAACTACACAACAATCGACAACATCAGAACCAACCACAACGGAACAATCGACGACATCAGAACAAATCACGACACAACAATCAACCACTTCTGAACAAACAACTCAAGAGCCTACAACTTCTGAACAAACGACTCAGGCATCTACAACTACTGAGCAATCTACAACTTCAGAGCAAACTACAACAGAACAATCTACAACTAGTGAATCTACGACAGAACAATCTACTTCGACCACTGAGTCTCCCACCACCGAGCAAAGCACGACCCCAACTACCACTGAACAATCCGAGCAAAGTACAACCGAAGAATCAACAAGTAGTGAAGGAACGACCACTGAACAATCTACTACACAGCAGTCGACAACAGAACAAACAACAGAAAGTAGTACTGATGAAAGTACATCAGAAAAGAAATGTCCAGAGACCGAAGAAAACCAATCATTGTTTGTATGTCCAACATCATTTAAAAGACATCCCAAATACTGCAACTTATTCTATCAATGTGATGAAGACGATGACACACATGACGTAAAAATAGCAGTATTCACTTGCCCGAATAACACTATTTATGATGAAAGTCAAACTCGTTGCGTTGAAGAAAGCAAAGCCGACAAAAAGTGTGATGGAAAAATAGCGCAAAAGAGGAGATTTAAAAGATTGGACAGAAATTACAAAGAACCAGTAAGTATGACTTTATTTGCACAATACTTCTAAATTATTGTTCTAATAATGAAAATAAAAATGCTCATGAGTTTTTTTTTTCTTTCAGCTTGTGGTAACCAAAGAAAGTCACGCATGTCCAAGCGCTGGTTACTTTTCATTTGAAAAAGATAGTGAATGTTCACCAGCTTTTCTTAAATGTAAAACCGATAAAACAAATAAGTTAAGAGGTCTTGTCTATCAGTGTCCATCGGGCTACGTTTATTGGTCAATTAGTAAACGATGTGAGCCAATGAATAGAGTCAGAGACTGTAAACGTTCACAAAACAACTGGACAGGAAGATGGGAGATACCAATAGAAAGAAGAAATGTAGCACCATTGTAGAAGGCGCAGTGTTGTAAAATTAGGCTCTATGCAAATAAGCCCTGGCATTTCTTTGTGATACAACATACTGTGCATTTGTGCAATATGTATTAAATATGTAGTAAAGTAAAATAAGTTTAGAATTTGAACATTTTAATGAGCAAGGCATTAGATAACAATATTTGGTGAGTAATTTCCACACATAACGAGAATGTACAAATAGTTTTTTAACAACTCTATTACACAGTAGCAATTTGCAAAAAAAAAGAGTGATCAACTCGTGAACATTTCGGCATACCTCTTTAGGTTTGTTTATTGGTGTTAATGTTCTTTTCTCAAAGTCATACTGAATTTGTATCTATTTTTTATATAACAAAATGAATCTATCTTTACTTTCTCTCTATTATTATGATTTACGAAATATCTAGTCTATTATATTTGCTCTACAAACAATACTTGCTGCCATAATATTAAGAAGAATGAAAACTTGTGAACCAAATATTGTGAATTATTTAAAAAAAAGCAATATTTGAATCACGACTTTATTAGAAATTAAGAAACGAGCAAGGAAATAAATTATTAGCAAATAATGTTGTTTTTCTTCACAACACATTCTAGAATACAATATCGAAAGAAAACCACCTAAAATCCTTATTATCATCCTCCTGTCACTATCGGAATTTATATGGCGCAAGCGCAACACGTCTTAAAGAAAACAATATATAAAATAAAATAAAATAATTTAATACACATTCCTAAAATATGTATGAATAATTAAAGTTATAGTAAAATCAAATCAATACCCATACACGAAGACAAAAGTCCTTTACAAAAAATTGTCAGTTCAGCAATTATAAAATCTGTTACACTTTCTTCCTCATTGTGATGAACTGCGTTGCTAAATATAGTACCTAAGAAGGCATGACACGCTGTATCAGTTGCTATAATTTTCCCTCTTAAATCAATTGTTAGTCGATTTTTCTCCAAATTGTCATCCATAACTTTACTGGGGTTTACTGTGATAGACTTAGCATAATCAGATTTATTATAAATGCCTGCCGCTGAAATAATGACTGGTCTGTAGATATCAGTAATTTTTTTTTCAACGGTATCCAGAGAGTTAGTTGACAAGGAACTTTTAACATCCTCAGATTGGGGTACTTCTATTACACGCCTGCGAGTTCTGTTAGTTGTCGCTGTCTCTGTAGGGCTTTGTTTAAGTTTATTATGAAATATGAATTCTAAAAATAAAGGTAGCAGACTCAACTTAGTGACATTCTGACTACTATCTAAAGCAATGGCCGATTCAGTACTATTATTCACCCCAAACTCGTGTCTTGTTTCTTTGGTGTTTCCTTCACTTGATGAACTTATAAGAGGACGAATTTGTGTTAGATTAAACGGCTCAGTATTCTTTTCCAATTCTTTTTTGACTGTGCTGTCTGTTACCGTAGATAAGTGGCGTTGACTTCTTGTTACAATCGGAGATTTTATGTTTTCTGCTTCAGCAAGAGTTTTCTGGGAAAAAACATTAATGGGATCGTCTTCATTTTCCAAAGCGTTAATTATGTCCCTAATATTATTTAATTTTCTTTCTTTCTTTGCAATCGTGTTGTGTTGGGTCATAATTTTAAACTCATTGCCAGCTTTATTAATGTCTGCATACTTGCTAAGTAGTATGTCTAATTTCTCTTTATAAATAGTATGCTGTGTTCTAGGTGTCAAAATAATAGGATCAAAAGCTATACCTCCTTTATCCCAAATAGACACAGAACGTGCTAAAAATTCAATAAGATGATGAGGCAACGTCTTCCAATACTTTCTTAAAGGAGAGTTTTCCATGTAGGCCGATAGAGTTACATATTCAATAGCAATGTTAGATTTTGATGGTTCTATTTTGGGGTCTTTTTTCCAAAGCGAATTCATAGCTATTTCATTATTTTCTTCAGCACTCAACCAACCTAAGTTGGTGTCGTTAGCCACTACGATTAAATTAAATTTAATGTTATCATATTTATTCGATATTTCTTTAATGTAAGGCATGTATTTATTAAAGTCTACCTCTTCATATTGTTTGACAAAAACATGCATGAACACGTCAGGTAAAGTTTTGGGCAATGATTTGTCGTTTGTAGTAGTTAGTATCAAATTTGAGGGCTTTGGGTTAGCAGACGGTAACATTGCAAATGTAAACAGGCTGTTATAAAGTATGAACGTCGTAAGACTAATCATTCCGAGTCCTAACCACCAGTACGCAAGAAAAGATGACCAGTGATCTGTAAAGACAAAAAGATATGTATGGTCGATTGGTTGCTGAACAAGTAAATTAAAGGTTAGGGAAATTACGTCAAAAATTGCTTTCTTGTGTTTTATCAAGGGCAAGCTGGTGTATTGTGGACCACGGTCTAAATAAAATACCATAAAGCATTTTAATGCGTACCTGGCCAACGCGTTATAATTGCAGCTGCTCCCTTCAGGTTGGGTTTGGCTCGACCCCTATAGATCGAAGGTCGCAGCCTCCGATGATATCGAGGGCTGAAGTGTTCGTCTTCTGAAATCTCCTCGCATAGTAATGGATGCTGCTCCTTGTAGTACTCACTCATCACTTGCCATTGGTTCTACTATTAACAAAAACAAAATAGAAATCGTACTGTTCTAATACGAAATTGACGAATATTCACTCACAACAAATCGAAAATTAGAAGTTTAAATAATAATTTGATAATTCACAAATGACGTTTGTTGTTTGATCACTCGAAAATTTTAATTTTAAAGTTTTTGGGTTTACGAAAGAGGATTAATTAAATTTATAAATAGAACTAGATATAATTTTGATTTCAGTGTTGTGTTGTATTGAGATTTTTCGATTATGTTATATTTCGATATATGTTTCGATCAAGTGCTAATTTACAAATAACATAACATCACGTCTGTAATACCCGAAGCGTTAGGCAGAGGTGTAGATACGTAATCAGCCTATAACGTTCCCACTGCTGGGACACAGGCCTCCTCTCAGTGAGAGGGAGTGGGCTGTAACCCACCACGCGGCCCCAGTGCGTGTTGGTAGATGTCACGTTTTAGAATTTTTGGTTCTAGGACATGCCGGTTTCCTCACGATGTTTTCCTTTACCATTTTGAGAGCAGTGGTGATGAAATTATTTACACAAAGTAAAGCGCTTGCCTGGGTTCGAACGCACGACCTACACGTCCTGTAAGTTGAGGCCGTTACCACTGGGCCACCACTGCTCACATTACGGTAGATGCGCATGTTATTTTTTACAACATTAACGGGAATAGCGAAGATTTTATGGTCCATTTCTTTGCTAAAAACCACCACCACCACCATTGCACCATTTTGTAAGGAGTGGTATTTTTGGTTACTTTGGTTTGAGTTGGATGATTATCAAAGTTTGTTATCACAAAAATGTTACAAATGTAAACACCTACCGTCATTTGTGTTTCCTGGGTAAAATCACTTGTTTACAATCGTTTTTTTGCTGTAAAATATGACGTTGTTTTAATCACTGATGCGCGTGTTCCGTCCTGGCACTCGGTGAATTGCATATAACTAAATATGCACGTAAGTTCCTATATTATATGTGACGGTGGCACGTTTATATTTTCCGCCATAATTTTGTTGACTCAACATCGGATTCGTCTCACGTACATTCGCCTTGCAGTTACGATTGTTACTGAATTTTGCCGACTTTGCACTTGTGAAGGTGAATTTAAGACATTGTTATGAATTATTTTCTGTTATTGTTCGTTAAGAACAAATGATCTGTTTCAGCATTATTATGTTATTATTCAAAAGAAAAGAAAATACAAAAATAGATTTATTTAGCACAGACTAAAATAGGCACACAACAAAATTATTACACCCCAAATAAAAAAAAACCGGTCATGTGTGACTCGGACCACGCACAATGAAGTGTTCCGTAGTTGGGATGAATTTATGCCAAGAACAAACTTAACATTGTAGTTGAAAATCATGTTCTCTCATACATTCCAACTTTAAATGTAAGTTGCTCGACTATTACTCGTTAACTTATCAAGCCTACTTAGCTGTGATCTAAGTTGTCCTTTTAACTTCGTTATCTATACACTGACATGATTATTTTCACATAAATTCCAAAAACAACCGTTTAGCTGGCAGCCCTTTAAAGCTTAATATTTCGCAAATGGATCCCTAAATCGAAAAATGGTTTATTTACACACTTGAAATATTTTTAAACGGCCTATCTAACGATACCCCACACCATGGGATAGACGAGAAAAAAAGTTCTTCCCATTTTAGGCGTAGTCTCCTACGCCTAAAATGGGAAGGACTTTTTTTGCTACCCTATTTTTTTTTATCCATAATTAATATCTGTAACCGTGCCAAATTACAGCTTTCTAGTACCTACTAAGAGTCTCGGAGCTAAGCCGCGGACAGACAGGCAGACATGGCGAAACTATAAGGAACCCCTATAGTTTGTTGACTATGTAACCCTAAAAAACGAGTTTTTATTCGTTTGTTTGTAGTTGGTTTGTGATAGAGGTACATGGAAGTACACGCCTATGAAAATAGGCTATAAGCTTAGGTTATAAGATTAAACAACAAAGCAATCTTTTCTCGCAGCCGTATTCCTGCGACCTTCATCATCATCATAATCATCGACATACCTACACCCAACCTACACCCCACACGCTGCGTCTTTCGGTACCTACAAAAGGTGAAATTCCAGAACTTTTCGGCCCCATCGGCAATCCGTTTTGGAAGCGAGAAGCACAAGACCTGTACTATCGTCGAAGGCCTCTCCACACCATCACCACATGCTTACGGGGGGACTATGTCCAGGAGTAGAATATATAAGATTTTTTACAATGATGATGAGATGAATAAGTCTTTCTTGTACCAAGGAGTATTTATGCAATCACATTAGCTATCTATGCTAATCACAAAATAAAAACAAAATTGATTGACGTCTATTTCAAAATTGGAATTTCTACAAAATTTGTTGCAAATGTCGTTCTCCCGATTTCAAATTTTTACATACGTTGATAAATCTGAGTTTTAATTTAATTAACCTAAACTAATAGGTATTCTATAGAAGAAGCTAACGTACTTATGTAAGTATTTTGGTTACATTTACTTAAAGATACTTTTAACAAAAATGCTCATGCTTATGTATGGTTATAAGATCCAGTGATGTCAATGGAATATTTCATTAATGGCAATTAACACAGACTAAATAAAAAACCAAGATATAGCGTTGCGAACAGAAGTATACGCAAAACTACACCTCGCTCTGTGCATATTACACACTCACTCGCACACATTTGCACCAAATTACAATTAAACTACACCTCATTACGTGCACCCATGTTTAAGAAACCCGAAACGTGAGACCTCACGTACTTGTTGACAGCACTTGAAATTAAGGCACTTAATTTACCTTTAGGTAGGTACACCGGGCATGCTTTACGATCTTCTAAATCAAATGACAGCAATGGATCAAGATCAACTGAAGACGTTTTTCTGTTCAAAACCACTTATTTGAGCTGTCAACAAAAGTACAGGCATACATCATAAATACATTACTTACAGGACAATATGGTGGAGCGCGCTCCACAGACAAAACGTGATGAACAGTATCCACTGCTGAAGGTGGATGGAGGCGGTGGGGATGGCGGAGTCCATCAACAACCATCGCCAACACTTGTCACACCCGGCTGGGGGGTCACTTGCTCCCCTAAACGATCCTGGATTGTCCGCTGGCCTGGTTAGCATTCCCATGATTTCTATGTAGAGATGAACATTCATAAAATGAACGCCCCTCCACAAAACGTGATTATTTCAATGTTTGAGAGGAAATACAATTGTTGCAACGTTTTACTTGTGTCCATCAGACAGATCGTGTGCCAAATAAGAATAGGATCGCGCTTGCTTCAACTTCACACGATAGCTGTCAAATTACTACGCATTAGTAATGAAGCTTTGTATGGAACGACACGTTCGCTCTGTCGCGTGTTCGTGTCATTTATACACTAGTTGGGCGCTAAATACGGCTGTTTGACGTTTGGGCAAGTTGGGTTCTACCGTTTGCATAGAAAAAGTCAGCCTACATTAAAGGAGGCAACACTGCAACGAAACCATTTAGGTTCAATCACTTTCGTACATTTTGATCGAATGCGATGCGCTACGGTTACGACCCGCTGCGGCTGTAAAATGCGCCATAGTGATCAATGTTAAATATTACTATTATTTTCGGAAACACATTTCGCACTGTAAAGGCAGTTAAGGCTGGTTTTCATGCGTGAAACACTCATTTGAGTTTGTCGACCGCAGTGCCTATGCAACAATGAAACTACAGCGCGGCGGATAAATGACCGGTGCCAAGACGAATCATGCTTAGCAGAAGGATTTCAAGTGATCGCAGTTTGTTAGTAGATACACTGGAGATGCTGTTCCTCTAAGATCTAGCACCCTAGTCACTTTATACGACACCTGTGTAGAATTTCAACACTATATTGGGCAGTCAATATAGGACTGTCCGACAAGTCCGACCACACACGAAGGTATAAGACAATAGGTGATAACGCGTGGTAAATATTACTTACATTTACTTTTTTTTTTTTGTGCCTCGGAAAGCACGTTAAGCCCTTGGTCGTCAGAAGCCCGAAAGTCTGATATAACCAGTCTTACCAAGGGATATCGTATTGCCCAGTAACTGGGATTTGAAGGACAGACGGGTGGTCGCTCCATGTAAAATGCTGGTATTCAGTGGCATCCGGAAAGACTGGAAGCCAACCCCAACAGGCTATGATGATGATGATGATGATGATGATGATTTACTCTTTTTCAGAATACGTCTCGGCATGCTGGATGACTTTGATCTTGTTGGGAATATCCTTCCTCGTGTTTTATACATTGGGCATGGAAGCATATCGAAGAAAGCCTATTTTGATCATAAAATGCAACTCTACTAAACCCGCAAGCGATGTCTACTACCACCACATCGTTCAACCAGGCATCTCTGTTCCTTTCATGCTGTATGCTGAATATCTCTCGGAAGTGGCCGCACAGTATTCCTCACTCCATTTCCACGTATTCTTTCTTGTGGATGACTCGCTCCAAACTTCATTCCGAGGCCCGAGGCATGCAAGATTTCTCAATAAACTGATTCCTTACTCTGCCGGCAGTGTATATGCTTTCTCTAAAATTGATGATAACTGTAAGCGAGATATTGCAGACTTTGAAACAAGATATCAAAACGTAAACGTTACAATCATGTCCATAAGCAAGTACATGGCGATGACACCTTTGAAGTACAAGTGGAGGACTATACCACTTGCATACATAACGTTTTATGCAAGAGTTTTCTCAGTCTGGCAGAATGGAGGAGTGGCCATGGACTTGAATAATTTCAACAACAATTATAATAATCACAAGTGTATTGATCGTAGGATTTCTGCTATATTGAAACAACATAATGATGGTATTAAAGTTGACGAATACACGAATGCTCTAAACAAAATTGACCGCGAGGATGAAAATGAGTTTTTCACTCTATTCTATGGTTTAGTGCATCAAATTTTGAACGAGACAAGAACATACCTATCAAAAAGCTTTCCTTTTCCTCAGATTACTACCGAGAAGGTTGTGTCTCAAAACGAACCTTTGATCCATACGAACAGAAACAAACGGGACGTCTCTGCGCCGATAAACGATAGTAATAATAAATCTGAAACAATTTCCAATGTTTATGTAGAAACTATAAATTCAACAAACGATACAGATTTGAAGAAGAACGAATATCAAACTTTGCCCAACGCTGACGTTAATCTAGAGAGATTAAAACTTTCTATAAATGATGCTTTTAAAGTTTTGAAAATTAATAACAGCAGTGTAGTTAACGGCATAAATAAAACGGAGGGATTAAATAAATCTGAAGTTCAAACTGAAATGATGAATAAATCCGATATTCCTCAAGTGGTTTTGTTTTACGATTTTTCAGTGTTTTCTGATGGTGTTGCGCCTTACCTGTTGCCTGAACCGTTAATTCGCACTGATTTTAGACAAAATACGAAAATATCTGAGTTTGGAAAAACTGGAAAATACGGAAATAATGGGGCTCATCTACTCTCTATTGACTCTGAAGGAACGTTTGTGTCAGCTTCTTCGAGACTGCATCCATTTTTAGGACATTTGATCACTGCCGGTTGTCAACGTATGCTCCCTAAATTCGCTATTCAAGATACACTTTTAACACAATGTTCCGGAATATTTAAGGAAGACATTTATTGCAACAATATTTATTTACTTTAGTTTTAATTTCTTGTTTTCGTTAATGTTTATTAGTATTCTTCTATTACTTGTTTTTTCAATTGTTTCCCTCAGCAAGCATGGAAAGTGTACTCATTTAGACAATTTTAGTATTAAAATGTTTTTATTTTCACAAGGTATTGTTTGAATTGTATAGCCATGATTCTTAGTATTATAATACAGTTCATGCACTGTTAAGACGATGGTTAAGACACTTTGGAAAAGATGAATTTTCACAAAATCTGATCAGTGGTTTTTGAGATATTGTACATATACAGGATACACTTTTAACACAATGTTCCGGAACATCTAAGGAAAACACCTACTACAACAATATTTATATTTACTTTAGTTTTAATTAATTCTTGTTTTCGTTAGTGTTTATTAGTATTCTTCTATTACTTGTTTTTTCCTCAGCAAGCATGGAAAATTTACTAATTTAGACAGTTTTAGTAATATAAAATGTTCTTATTTTCACAAGGTTTTCGTTTTTTATGTATGATTATATGTATAGATAGTGCAATCCACGTATACGGCCCCACTACTCCTGCTAACCGTTGCACAAATACATATATACTATAAACGGTTAGGAGGAGTAGTGGGGCGCGTCTTCGTGGAATGCACAGTTCATGTATTGTTAAGACAGTGGTTAAGACATTTTGAAAAAGATAAATTTTGACAAAATCTGATCAGTCGTTTTTAAGATTGAACATACACAGACAGACACATTATGACATGTAAGTACTTACATTCATAGACCTCTATGTTATCATATACGCGCGCTCCACATTCGAGCGGGTATCATAGACGGTTCAAACAAACTGACAGTGGGACCTTGTCTCGGATCTCGGTACATACGTCGCTAGCCAACTGGGTTTTAGCCGTTTAGTTAATCGCCTAGCCTTTTAAATAAACTGCCTTCAACTAGAGGCCTGATATTCAATTAGAGGATAGGTTAGAACTGTGACCCATAGCAGGGCCGGCTTTACCTATAGTGCAGGGCGTGCGGTGCACGCGGGCGCCGCGTCCTAGGGGGCGCCAATCGCCGCGCGCGCCGGCCAAACCTGGGGCCTACTCCTTAAGTCCGTCCGTCCGTCTGACATAACGGTCCATCAAAACAAGTGTAAAAGTTAAATTTTTAGGACGTGCAAAAACACTTCGCGAGTAGGGACAACTGTCGTATCGTCTTGTCATTCATACTCGTAGTTCGTTCGGGCCCCGAACCAATCATCTGTCCGTAGGTGATACGGAGTAGGAAACGCCCGTAACGAAGGCCGAAACTACGGGCTTCGTGTTTAGGGAGTAGACGCCCTGGTCCAGGCCATGGTGCGGAGCG
This sequence comes from Cosmia trapezina, assembly GCA_905163495.3. NCBI lineage: Eukaryota > Metazoa > Arthropoda > Insecta > Lepidoptera > Noctuidae > Cosmia > Cosmia trapezina. Next base: position 14,635,821 of record LR991030.1, read on the forward strand.
AGAGTGCATGGGAGGCCGTCACCTCCTTCTGCGAAGCAGTAATGCTCGCGAAGGAGGAGGCGGAACGCGTGAGGTAGAGACAACCTCACGCCTTCAGTCGCCGCAGGAGACGCCCTGGGCGGCGGGAATTGTGAGCCGTTTCCCGGCCACCGTATTCCACACGCGCCTCAAAGAGATGTCAGCAAAATGATGGTGTCCGATAAGGCCGATGCCGCCAGGGTCGCAGGATGTTTGAAAGAGATACCGTGGCCCTGGCATAGGCAACTGAAGGAACACGGGTGGGTTTTAGTCAGTAAAAGTCTGACACGCCCTTCCGCTCCACCCAGAGCAGTAGAAGTCTGTGGCGGCATCTACATCGCCACATACGAACCACGCATCACAGTGACATGACGTCACGCAACTGCATCGCGCAATCAGAGTTTACCGCGCGACTAGCATATATATCGTCATCACCTGTCGGGCAGTTTCCCACCAGACACGACACCCGTCTGGTCGGAGGATCCTCCCTTTTCTATGGAGTATGAGTGAACTTTACACACTGTTTCTCATGCCTCTAAAAGTCATTTGATGATTTCCCATACACAAAAAAAAGGGGGTCGTGGGTTCGAAAATGTACCTTTATAGTTACCCATTCCATTTTGACCGCGCACTTACTAGAGGGCGCTAGGGTAATGATTGCACACGGGCACTACATACGTTAGAGACGCCTCTGACCCACAGTGAACTCTGGGCTAATACGAGTGTCACCAGCGTCTCAACCAGGTGGGTAGACTCAATAATATAACCATTCAATGGATTAAGGGACACAGCGGCTCGCTAGGCAACGACGCAGCCGACGAACTTGCCAGAAGGGGGTCGAGCATGGCACCAGTGGGACCTGAACCCATAGTACCGCTCCCTTTCGGGTACTTGCGCACTCTGGTAAGGAAACGTACCAGGGACCAGCATCACAAACTATGGTCGGACCAAGGTGAGTGTAGGCTGGCTAAGGAAGCACTCCCTGCAATTGATGGCCGCCTCACGAAACAGGTTCTCCGACTAACTAAACAACAGCTGCGTACAGTTACAGCGGCTATAACTGGCCATGGGTCATTTAATAAACACCTCTTTGTCATAGGAGTCACAGACAGTCCGCTGTGCAGGGCTTGCGTGGAGGACGACGAGACAGCAGCTCATGTGCTTCTAAACTGCCCGGTGGTCGCCGCATACAGGGCAAAGTACTTCGGTAACCCAGCTACCCTACGTGACGTTGTCAGTAAGATCAAGGTGCTGCTGGCCTTCTTTAAGGAGCTGGGGTGGGTCGAATGATCGATTTTGAGTTGCGGATACCAGCCCGTGTTAGGTACCTATATATTACCTATTAGAACTGTGACCAATCACGCGGGAGACAAATTAGTTCGCAGTAACGAAGCCAGGGCACCCCCGACTGGGTCGTGCGGTCCATGGCCCTTTACGGAGCACCGGTGTGGGCGCGTTCCCTAAGGCTGGGGCCAGCCGGCAGGTTGAACGCGTCCCAGAGGGTCATGGCGATCCGGCTAGTCCGGGGATACCGCACGGTCTCCCGGGAGGCGGCGAGCCTCCTTGCCGGATTGCCGCCGTGGGATCTGGAGGCAAAGGTCCTCGCGCACGTGTGGGAGTGGCGCGAGGAGGCGAAGCGCCGGGGCGTAACTCCGCTGCCGCGAGAAATCACGGTACAGCGGACAGAGCTCCGGCGGGATCTCATGGCGGCATGGAGAGCGCGACTGTCGCAACCCAGCGCTGGGCACGCCACAATTGCGGCGATAAGTCCGCTCTTTGAGGAGTGGTTAGAGAGGCGCCACGGCGTCCTCACCTTCCGCCTGACGTAGGTCCTCACCGGACACGGTTGTTTCGGGAGGTTCCTGTTTCGCATAAGGCGGGAGGAAACGCCCGGGTGTTACCATTGTGTGGATCGCCCGGAGGACACGGTGGAGCATACAGTGGAGGTCTGCCCGGCTTGAGCAGAGCACCGCCGTGTTCTCACGGAGGCGACCGGCGGCGGCGATCTCTCGCGTCCGAGCCTGGTCCAGGCCATGGTGCGGAGCGAGAGTGCATGGGAGGCCGTCACCTCCTTCTGCGAAGCAGTGATGCTCGCGAAGGAGGAGGCGGAACGCGTGAGGGAGAGGCAGCCTCACGCCCTCAGTCGCCGCAGGAGACGCCCTGGGCGGCGGGAATCGCGGGGCGATTTCCGGCCACCGTAGGCGCGGGCCTGCGGACGGTGAGCAGCGGGTAGCTCGCCGTGCGTCCGGTAAGGACCAGGCCCGAGTCGACGGCGCGTTGTGTTCCACGCGCGCCTCAAAGACATGTCAGCAAGTGACGGGGTCCAATAGGGCCGACGCCGCTGGGGTCGCGGGTTGTTTGAAGGAGATACCGCGGCCCTGGCATAGGCAACTGAAGGAACAAGGATGGGTTTTAGTCAGTAAAAGTCTGACATGCCCTTCCGCTCCACCCAGAGCGGGAGAAGTTATTTGATGATTTCCCACACTTATAAAAAAAAAAAAAAAAAAAATGGGCACCCCGACTAAATGGGTTAGGTTAGGTTAGGTTTGTGACCTACTGGGTGCGAGACGAGCGAGCGAAGTGAGACGTGCCGAGGCAGCGTGCGGCCGGCGAGCACTAACCTACTTCGGCGGTCAACTAAACGGCTAATTAAACCAGTTGGCTGCGACACATACAATACAGTGAGGACGCTTCGGGCCCATATAGCGGAACTGGAGCTATCTATCGTTTAATTACATTTGAAAATTACGTAGCTATTTATGTTCAGGTTATTTTCCAAATGAACTTGTGTAATTACATAATCACGATACAAAAAAAACAGTCAACAGCGAGTCGGACTCGCGCACAGAGGGTTCCGTTCCGATTTCTGAAAAAGTGTGGTATTCAGAGAGCCTCTGAATACCACACTTTTTACAAACGATGTCTCTAACAGAGACATCGTTTTATTTTTCCTGTAATCTTTACATAAAATTGTATCACATACAATAATTTCAGATTTATCTCTTTGCAAACTTCGGAGATAGGGGGGGGGGAACGGTATTTTTTTTTACATTTTTCATCAAACGTCGAAAACTATGCGGCCTAAAAAAATGTATGAGAATGTGCAAACAGAGGGATTAGTGCGAGTTTTCATACTTACTCGAACGCGTTTACGTTAACGTTACCTTACGTCAATTCGTATGGAATAATTGTGATTCCCTTTACAGTCACCAGACGGCGCTTATTCAGTTTTAGTGCAAATTAAAGTTTACGTTAATGTGATCGAGTAAGTATAAAAACTCGCACTAAGGCCTCTGCGCTCTTTTATATGATATCCTACATGTACTAGTAGCCCCACTTTGATTTTTTGAGATCCCCTTTCAGTCCCTGTTTGCAAAAAAAATATAAATATTTTTATTTCTTTCTTATTTGCAAAATAGTTGGGTAAACGCGTTGGGTAAACGTCATATAAAACTGTTCCAAATTTCAAGTTGATAGCATAAGTAGTTCTTGAGATATCCAGCTGTGACAGACAGACAGACAGACTGAGTCACACCCACACCATAAGAGTTCCTTTTTTACCATTTTGGTACGGAACCCTAAAAACGGATTTTACTCCAAGTTGGTAGGTACAGTCACTACATTGCACCATTGTTGCAGTTACAGTCGCACAAACTACCTATTTGGTAAAACTGGTAAACAGACAACAGATATTACGCACACAATACAGGGTGTAAGGGACAGCCTCATTTTGAATCATATTCCACCGGAAATTTTCTCAGGAAAATTTTCATTTTTTAAATTTTTTTTCAGTTACATTTTCATTATTTCAATGTAAATTTGCATTGTGTGTTCGCAGCACTCCATTTATGTAAAAAAAACTGCAAAAGAAAAAACCAGCAATGGATGTTGAAATATTCTAACCAACGACGCGTGAAATCAGCTGTTCACTTTCTGTCTAGCTACAGAGTTCATCGAACTCAACGCATACCTATTACCTACCCCTCCCAACCAGTAATAGACGCTCCGATTTGTGCACAAAAACACCAACAAATCAGGCTTATTGGATTCCCTTAACGTTCCTGAAAAAATTTCATGTACCGGTCATCTTATTATGACATACTGAATTCACCCTATCAGTTTGCGGAGGGCTGTCCCTTACACCCTGTATATTATATAGGTACTCTATCCCATACATTTTGCTTTTTTTTTTTTTTGCTTTACATACCATCAAGCTGGACAACTTTCTCCATGGGACCAACTTCGTAATCGCGAAAAAATAATCAGCCGTCCCATACATTTGGTTCGAGTAAGTATTGAAGTTTTGTATGGGACAGCTGATATTTTTTTAAATTTATTGTTACGTCGGAAGAAGGCATGAGTTTTGTGTATAATATTTACATAATATATAAGCTAACATACTTAACACGTTGACTGCCAACCTACGAGTATACTGTTACTACGAGTATACTCGTATGGCTGCCAACGTGTTAAAATAATAATATGTATATGTTTAAAAAAATGATGATGTTTCTTAATTAAAATGAAGTGAGTGAGACTTCATTCATCATTTTTCTCATTAACTATACAAGCTTCGACCTGCTACTTTGCTGCTTCAAGAATTTCGTAATGGTAAAACTAAAACCAAATAACCCTACCACAAGACCACTCAGCAATCACGATCAAAAAGACAGTCCACAAGAATTTATAACATTAGACCCTTCAGTCGAAATTATGCGACCGAAATTCGGCCAAGTTCGTAGCGTTGAGTGACGCGTAGCCGTAGCAGCGTAGTACTAATGTAGTGCCCACGTAGCACTGAAGTAGCTTAACGATTATGTTTAGGAAAGAAAAGAAAGAGAATTTTAGCATTGATAGATATTTTTTATGGTGTTATTAGCATAGTATTATCGAAACCATACTAATTATGAAATAAGTCTTTTCTCAATGTTGCAATTTTTGTTTCACGAGAATATCGCTTCTGAATGTTGCATACCTATATACTATAGCTGCGCCGGTTTCAACCGCATAAGTCAAAGTATCCTATATATTATCCTAGGTCATGGTCTACCCATATCGTTCAAACCCGTGCAGCCGTTTTAGCGTAAAAACATAACAAGAAAACAAACTATCTACTATCACATTTATAAATATTAGATAGGATGTATGCTGGTGACTGTACCTTGTAGGTCGGATGAAATATATAATCCCAAAGAGCCAAAGAGGTTCAATGACTGATTATCTTTGAACTCTTCTGATATTCAACTTGACAGTTGCATAAACTATGGTATAAAAATTACAGTTCATTATGTTAATAATACAAATAAATCCACAGCTGGCCTACAGATATTTACGATGAAGCTTCCGTTTAACTTAGTTTTGGGTCCTATATTAAAACCTTACCTCGGACGCACACGAACGTTTTGCCATCACCCAACATTTAGCATGAGCATTTACTACACATACATTTATGGAGTGCTTGGATTTGTAAGTTTTTATGTTGTATAAGCTATGTGCCCGAGGAGCTTGTGGCTAAGTAATAGCAGCCGCACGGGTCAATCAGTCAGGTTAAGCTACACTTGCCGGGGTTGGTCCGTGGATGGATGACCATCTTTAGATACCGAGACTCCTCCGTCCTCGGAAAGGACGTTAAGCCGTTGGTCCCGGCTGTCATTCGTGGATCTTTGACAGTCGTTACGGGTCGTCAGAAGCCCGAAAGTCTGACAACCAGTCTTACCAAGGGGTATCGTATTACCCAGTTACTTGCTTGTGGAGGTCAGATAGGCAGTCGCTCCATGTAATATACTAGTATTCAGCTGCATCAGGTTAGACTAGAAGCCTACCCTAACATAGTTGGGAAAAGGCTAGGCAGATGATGAAGTTATGTGCCCGATTGAATTTCCCATCACTAAAAATAAAGGACTTAATTCCATACGAACTATCATCCTCTACTTAACCACTTTATGAGGAGAATTTTCAAAAATTCTTAGTGCTCACTGTCATTATACATCATGTCCCAAAATTAACGCACACTACCAAACACTCCAATTAGAATATTATGTTATAACTAGCTTCCACCCGCGGCTTTGCCCGCGTGGTCCTTCCCCAGGGCTCGAAGTATCCCTATACCAATATAGCCCCGATCCTTCCTATTTCTTGCAGATGCTTCCTGTTTGCTGATGAATGGAGTTGAATTATGCGCGTGTCTGATGTTTTGTGAGAGAAAGTATGCTAAGGTGTTCTCTATTAAATGTTAGTATTTGAAATATTTTTTGTTTACTATACCAAACCGTTTCAATCTTTATGCTATTTAATGTAATTAGTATTACAGTTTTAAATAACAATAAACAATGAATTAGCTATTATTAGCTTGGGACTAGATGGCGTTGTGTGAAATGCCCAAGGATATTTTTATTTTTTTTATTTTTTTATTAAATTAAATTCTAGCAAAAACAAATCGACCCTACTTCAACACTGTTAGTCTTTCTGTTTCTAACTCATAAATAATAGGTATTTACCTATGAAATTGCCGTTTTGTATGAAAAAATTTAAACGAATTTTTTTCATGTATTTTTTATTTGTATTAATCGAAGTAATCACCCATGCAATCAATGCATCTTTGCCAACGCAGTGGCAGTGTATTGATGCCCTTCTTAAAGAAATCAGCTGGTCGGGAGGCAACAAATTCTTCAAAGGTATTTTGGACTGCCTCTCGGGTATTGAATTTTTTTCCCACCAAGAAGTTATCCAAATTCTGGAAAAAGTAGTAGTCTGTAGGCGCAAGGTCTGGTGAGTAGGGCGGATGACGGAGAGCTTCCAACCCCAGTTCTTGCAACTTGGAGACCGTCTGCTGTGCAGTATGAGGTCGCGCGTTGTCGTGGAGGAGCAGCGGAGACGAGCGATTGACCAATGCTGGTTGGAGATGTGCCAGCTTCTCCATCATTGTGTTCAGTTCTTCACAGTACACATCTGCAGTAATGCTCACCCCGTTTGGTAAGAAGCTGTGATGAATCACACCGGCGCTAGACCACCAAACAGTGACCATCACTTTTCTAGGGGTAAGTTTTCGTTTAGGGCATTGTTTAGGTGCTGAACCAGGATCCAACCAACTTGCTGAGCGCTTGCGGTTATCAAACAGAATCCATTTTTTATCGCAGGTAACAATGCGGTTCAAAATTCCTTCATTTGTGTGTCTGTTGAGCAGTGCAAGGCACGTCTCGACGCGTACTTCGCGCTAGCGATCATTGAGTTCGTGGGGCACCCATTTGTCCAGCTTTTTTACCTTGCTAATTTGACGCAAATGGACCAATATTGTTTTGACGCTAACGTCGAAAGCTGCTGCTAATTCAGCCGTAGATTGTGTATCATCAGCTTCCACAATCGCCTTTAATTCGTAATTGTCGACCAAAGTCTTCGGACGACCGCGAGGTTCATTTTTCAGGTCGAAATTTCCAGAACGGAAGCGAGCAAACCAATAACAGGTGGTGCGTTGGTTTGTAGTGTTAGCTCCGTAAACGTCGTTGATGTTGCGTGCCGCTTGTGCCGCGTTGCTGCCACGACGGTACTCATATTCCATAATTACTCGAATTTTTAGTATCCATGATGACGAAAAAGATTGAAATGCGATGAAAATGTAACAATAATCAATAAACAAATGACTACTTATGGAAAAAAAATCCATGTTTTTAAAATAAAATTAATTTGAAATTAGAATTCTTAGCCAAACAAAAATTATTTTGATTTGAAATGGCCAGTACTGCAGAACGGCAATTTCATAGGTAAAGACCTTGTAAAGACCTAATTATTTTTTCTATCGGATTTCGGTCAAATGCTAATTAATGCGGGCCTTTAGCACTTGACTGAAATCCTTATTTCCTCATAGCGTCAGTATTCTTCTAATAGCCTTGCATGAGACCACAGGTCTCACGTGATATTAGTAAATCACACCTTCCCATCAAAATCGGTTCATCCGTTTAGCCGTGAAAGCGTAACAAACAACAAAAAATCAAATTTTCTCTTTATAATATTAGTTTAAATCATAGTAAATACCCTGATTTTTTATTATTATGTTTATAACATTGTTTATTTTTTAAATTATCTAAATCTACGTCGCACACGTATGAGTCTAGCGTAGTAGGTACTTCGTCCATTTTAATTTGTTTTGACTGTACAGCGGAAATGTGACTGTAATTTACGTAGTTCTAATTACTTTTTGGATAAAAAATTACCTAAGTATATTAAAAATGACCGAAATCGATTTAGTAAACGAGTCTCTACTTTCATTATGTGCAATAATTCAGTTACACATTGTATAACTCTTGTGAAAAATGACATTATTCTAGACCCAGCGGCTTATACCTACTGTGCGTTGTCTGTCATCACTCATCAGTGAATAATGAAAATCATTCACCGTCCATATACTTTTGGGCTAAATGTGAAGTGCCAAACAAAAAAAAGCAATTTTCCGAAGGAACTTTTATTCTTTATTTTTTTTATTATTATTACTATTTTAACTAATACATACTGAAAACTTTATTTTTCAAACTCTTCTAACAGCAGCGCAGGGAATGGCCCTACAGATATGGTCCCACGTGAAGAGAATAACATGTTCTAACGGAATGTAAAATGTAACTGTTTTTAGGGTTCCGTACCAAAATGGTAAAAAAGGAACCCTTATGGTGCGACTCAGTCTGTCTGTCTGTCTGTCTGTCACAGCTGGATATCTCAAGAACTACTAGTGCTATCAACTTGAAATTTGGAACAGTTTTAGATGACGTTTACCCAACTATTTTGCAAATAACAAAAAAATAAAAATATATGTATTTTTTTTGCAACATGGGGTGAAAGGGGGTCTTAAAAATTCAAAGTGAAGTTACTAGGTCATGTGGGGTATCATATAAAAGAGCGCTGTTTGCACATTCTCAAACATATTTTTATTTTTTTTTAGGCCACACAGTGTTCGACTTTTGATGAAAAATGTAAAAAAAAATACCTTTCCCCCCCTTATCTCCGAAGTTTGCAAAGAGAAAAATCTGAAAATATTCTATGTGATAGAAGATTATGTAAAGATTACAGGAAAAATAAAACGATGTCTCTAAATAGCACACTTTTTCAGAAATCGGAACGGAACCCTCGGTGCGCGAGTGTGACTCGCTCTTGCCCTGTTTTTTTTGTTTGGTACTTTCACACATTTAGCCCAAAATACGAAAGATCCTATAAGATATTTATTAAAGTAGATTTCATCATACACTCACCATTTATAAATAAGTAACGTAAACGCACCTAATAACGACCCGTTAAAATCCGCGCTCATTACCGCCCTATTCAGAAAACTATCATTTTTATGTCATGTATTAAAGCTACACAATTGGTTGCTTTAAAAAAAATGTAGATGTATTTGTATTGCAAATGTTCATCTCTTGTTTGTGTGCGTAACTCGACGATTTAAATAATAATTGCTCAGTTCGTCCGTGGACGCCGCACCTTAGTGCATTTTCCATAGTGTGGCATTCCCGATGGCGTAAGTACTCTTGTTTCTTTTTTAGCAGAAGATTATATCGTCAAGCATTTTAATGTAACTTCTAGTTCTTTTGATGCATTTTTGATACTTTCAGGAACACAAGTAATGATTCATTTTAATGAGATGCTATTTTATTTTGCTTAAAATTCAATATTAAAAATAGGCGGTAATAGGAACAAAAATCACAATTTTATTCCTATTGTCGACCCATGTCGCTGATAAGTACTTGTCGTATTTTTTGTGTGCCATGATTTTTGTTAAAATGCATAAATGAATACGCAGGAGGCTATACTAACTCAGTTCCTTAGTATGTTAACTTATATTTGAGCTATTAACGCCATATATTCAAGAGCTTTAGTAGCCGTATACACTAACTTTGTTCTTATGTAAATATTTTGATGAATAAAGGAGGTATAATTTTTAAATAGTGTCTTTTTATAGTTGAAATATCATTATTATTAAATATTTTTAGCAACCGCACCACTTAAAATCATATACATGTAAAAAAAATCACATGTATTTACACAATTCATACACATTCCCTTGGGTCGGTAATAGGTTATACGATTTCCTTTAAGAAAACCTATTACCGATCTACTTCATTTACGACGGACCCCATACTACATGTTTTTTTATTTGGTATTTATTTTCAAGTAAACATAAAGTTATTTAATAGACATTATAGTATTCCATATTAAACATACAGATTTAAAATAACATAAGCTTTATTATATTATAGTAATACTTAGCTAACATTTATATGTGGAAGTCATATGGTAATAAAAAAGAAAATAAACATAAAGTATTATTTATTATTAGTAAAGAGTATTATGCAATAATAATTAATAATAATAATATTTATTATAATATTATGCATAATTTATTATATATATAAATATATATATATATATTATAATAATATAATAGTAACATAATATTGTGGTAACGGCCAACGGCCTGATAGCCGATAGCCTCGACCAACATCTTTCGAGGCTCTCGTTAGGCGGTTGGATCAAGGGCCAAATTTAGAAGGCAGTACTCCTCGATACGGCTCGTATTGTGAGGAGGTTCCTATCTCTGCAGCCGTAACCACCGGTAGCTTGGACCCTGCTCCCGACACCGGCGGACCACTATTTTTTATATTTTTAAATGTTTTTTATTTATTTTGTAAGAAATATTTAAAAATGTATTTTAGAAGGAAAAAATATAATTAAACGAAATAATAATTATAATTATATAATAATAATTATATAATTATGCATTATGCATTAATTATGCATTATTATGCATAATTACCAAATGCCCCCATTGGTTATATATTATAGTAGTTATAATAAATGCTGGCCTTTGGTAATTTGTTATACATAATTCGTATAAATATGATATTTTTTATTGATTTAACGCTGTTAAGAATATACTATTATAAGAATACATATAATTGTTAAGTGTTGATAGCATTCTGTACTGTGTTGGAGCATTTATATAAACAGTGCAATATACACGAGCATTTTTATTTAACTTTAACGGTTCCATTTATTTAGTGGTCGGTATTAGGTGTCACATAAACGGTATTAGGCACACACCCGATATTTTGAGTCGGTGATAGGGACATGACCCTTTTTCCTTTTATTTATTTTTTATTTTTTAAGTAATTCTTTGATTATCTGTTCTTACACATAACTAAAGAAATCGATAATTTCAGTACTTGAAAAAATATTTTTATTGAAGCCACATATTAAGAATGTGCTTATTTTTTGGGTATCAATCTGAACTCCGCTTAAACTGGCGGTAATGGGTGCGTTTACGTTACCAGGTAATTAACGCTAATCCTGATACTTATATAAAAATGGTGAGTGTTTAGATTTTATTTCTATTTAAACCCGTTGCAGATTATAAGTGCACATCATTTGAGGAAACATCTGGGAGAAACACCTCCCGATCGATTTGTGCGATCAGATACAGAAGTCAGAAATGATATGAACTTCATGCTTGTTCACGATTTGAAGATCATCGCCACGTCAATGGGATTGGTGCAATATGCTTGCCTGATAGTCGGATGCATGACGGTACATAATTATTAAAAACAATATTTTCTTACATTGTATTAGATGGCGGAAGAAAAGATTACCTAAGTACCCGAAACAGCTTTGGGGAGGACTAGCAGTAGGTAATAGGCCAATTGAAAAAAACACCACGTCTGTTTTCCTCGAAGGGTTAGGCAGAGACAGTACCTACCTACAGTACTGTCGACAAACGCCAGGCCTTTCCAATTTCGAAACAATTTTGCTTGCAAGCTGCAATTCTATGACAAACAAAGAACCATAGAGGCAGGGTGAATCAGTGTAGGTATACAAAACAACCAACTTCCAAAAGACACTACAAAGTGAAAAATAACTTTAATTTCCTAATTAAAGTTATTTTTCACTTAAAAAATACCTGTGCCTACCTGTAAAATAAATTAGAACATCTTCCACATAGACTAGGTGGGAACAATACGTATTATTGAAGCTAACTCAAAAACTACCCAAGCAAAGTTATAAAACAAGAATCGTTCTAATGTATGGGACGGCTGATAATTTTTTCTCGTTGAACAGTTTCATGGTAAAGACCATACCTTTGTGAGCCACCCGTTTTGTAAGCTGAAAGCTGGAACAAAATTTGTAAAAAAATGGCATTTTCTTTATAATGTTTCTTTGCAAGATGTCCCTACTAGGGGAAGAAAAAACATTACGTTCGATTCCAGGATTTCAGGGGATTCCAGGGGGAAGTTAATCGAAAAAACTAAAAACCCAGTTGACCACTTTTCTCTACTGCCATCATAAAACATCTTAGTTATCTCAAGAAGAGTTCCAGTGTATTCTCCGTTTTAGGCGCAATGATGACACATCTTGGCAGAGTACCTATTGTCTAGCAAATACCAATCCCAGTTTTGATAAACGCGTACATTTTCATCAACGTTTCAATTAAAGTTATTTTACCATTGCAGGAAAATCCATCTCTATTTATTCCTCATCTCGCTGGCCAGTTACTCGTGGTCACAGTGAAGATTCTCAATGCTCTCCTGCTGTTGGTCCCTATCAACGTGAAGGCTATCGGCAAGCTGAGCCACAAAATACCTGCCATCATCCTGATGACGTTCAACTGGCTCCAGGAATTCTGTGTGTTTCGACAATACCTCTGTATATGTGACTTATGATGGGTTCTTTGACGTATGAAATTATTTGTGCAGTATTTAAATAAATCGAGTTTATGACGGTCAACGTAAATATTCGTTTCGGTGATTTTTTATGCCTACTACTTGCTGAAAAATGTCATTAGTTGTGATTTGGTGTCTGACTCGAAGATTTCTAATGTGTTTACGTTTGTTCACTTGAGCATAATTCAAAAGTGAGCATCATTCAAAACTGATGTACCGGTATTTTACTATTAGGTAGATGTCTAATGCCACACCAACCACACACTATTTTCTTCAAGAGGATGTCGGCAATTAATGACTTCGGCAGATACTTACCTAGTACGCGGGCGGCACGTGGAATTTTTGATACAGACCGTCCTAAAATTAACTTGAGGAAATGGACAGGCACAGGCAAACACAGACCAAAGGCAGCACCTTTCTCATCTATCTTTCTGCAGATAAGAGCACTGTAAATTACTTCTGTGGCATTCTCAAGCGTGATGAAGATTCCTTAGAACGCTGAGTATTGTTGCGCTAAAAGTCATTGCCTTATTTCTTAAAGATAGGTACCAAGAGATATATTACCTTCATACCTACTATAACAATGTTGTCACTTTTTTTAAAATAAAGAAATTATTATTATTATTTATTTATTCATTTAATTTTATACCAATTCCATGGTAAGTATCTACTTATTTAATTTTGTGTTGTACGCATGGTGTCCATAATAAATTAAGTATCCAGGCACCCGAACATGTATCCAGGGATATGGATACTTTATCACCGGCAGTACCGGCCCACTTAAATTTTTATCGCCAAATGTCAGGCAGCTAACTACCATTCAAGTTAATGGAATAGAGTTGTTGAGTCGACAGTTTTTCTTGGAATAACCATTGACGGTAAATTACAACGGGGCTCATACATAGAAAAAATTGTCATCTTAGTTCAGCCGCCTATATGCTGTTAATATAAAATTCTACAAATAACTGATGTAGATACAGCCAGAATGTTTATTTTAGTTATTTTCATAGTTTCATGGGATTCTTGTCTGGGGAACCTTTGCGGACATTAATACTATCTTTGTTTTACAGAAAAAGGCTGTTCGAGCCCTTCGAGAAAACTTCAAAGAAATAAGTATTCTGACAGTCTGTAGCCTCTCAATACAATATATTTGAAAATCTATTGTATGTAGGTACACAAAAATATATCAAATTTTAAGAAAATGACCGATATTCATAGTTTAAATACCAGTAGTAAACACAATCTTGCTGTACATACATCGCACTCGTCTCCACAGAGTAGGCCTATACATTGACCCATGAACGAGTTGCCTACGCTTTTACAACAAACTTCCCATTGACATGACATTCGAAACTTACCCATTAAACGATTTAAAAACTGTATTAACACCACACTTTGTAAAAACATAGATAACTATAAAAATGTACTATAAAATTTCTGATTATTTAGAAGACAAAAAGCAAAAACCCAAGTTTGAGGTGTTCGTTCAACCTTGTGATAAACCGTAAAACTTGTAATTTTAGTTAGTAAGTATGCAAAATCGTCATTACATATTATGCAACATGACAGAGAAATATTTGCTTTGAAAAGTATTATATTTATTTCTTTAATTATTGTGAATGTGAGTAATATGTGGTTATTTTTTTTTTCTCTTTCTATTTGGTTTTAATGATGGTCTGGCATTTTGAGTAGGTACTTTATGCGATCTACCCAAAGGTTCTGTCTTTGGTATTGTTCGTCGAGTTGTTGAGCTCCTTAAATCCTGAGTTGAGCTACACGATTGTTGACAAATTCTTGTTCTCAAAGTATGGTTCTTTCCTCAAAAGACCATTTCAGATATGGACCTACGTGGTCCTCACATGATCTGACCAAGATTATGTCATCATCATCTTCCTGCCCTTATCCCATGTTAGGTGGGGTCGGTGCAACACGTTTTCCTCTTCCATTCTCCCCTGTCATTCCTGTCAACCGTCACGCTATCATTCAATCCCTTCTCTTTCATATCATTCCTCACACAATCCATCTATCAACATGTATATTCATCACTCTTTTAGTCACATGCGTTCTGTCCCTCCTCATCACATGCCCCTAACAAGCCAAACGATATCCTTTAATTGTTTCTGTCATTGGCGCCACTTTCAAACTTCCTCTTATATACTCATTTCTTACTTTATCCATTCTCGTTTCTCCACACATGCATCAGAACATTCTCATCTCCGCTGCATGCACTCTTTTTTCATCCGTCTTCTTCAATGCCCAGCATTCCGATCCATAAAGTACGACAGGCCTTATCACGGACTTGTTTTTCCCCTTTAACTTAATCCGTGGGTCGCAAATTGTTCCTGTAACCTGTCGCCATTTCATCCATCCTGAATTGATCCGGTGCGTTATGTTTCGGTCTACTTCGCCATCCCCTTGGACAAGCGACCCGAGGGGTACTTCCCGCTGGTTAATACTGTGTGGTTACTACTGGGAATGATTCGTTCTACTGGTTCACAGTGTTGACGAACGCGAATTTTTTTTCCCAATAGTTAATACCCTCGTCTCGCGAATAGTTCAGGGCTGGCAGTCTCGACATTCGTTATGTTGCCATAACGACTAGAAATCGCTCGGTAAGTCCTAATTACATGCTCTGTGGTCCTAATGGGCTCCCCTAGACGGGCAAATGGCAATAGTTCGATTTTATTAAAGACATACAGATGACACAAACACATCTTAGAGCCCGTTCCTTAAAATTTATCAGACCACAGAGCATACAATTAGGACTTACCGAGCGATTTCAAGTCGTTAGGCCAACGTAACGAATGTCGATACTCCGGCCCTGGAGTCAGGTTAAAGAAAAGTCAAAATCAAAATCAAAAGTCCTTTATTCAAATTAGGCTGAGAATCAGCACTTTTTGAACGTCGAAATTACAGTAAGACAGTCCCCACAAAACGCCCGCCCTTCACCACTTCCTAGTGCTTTAGCTGGGAAGAAGAAGTAGCGGAACAAACTCCCCAGCAGCACAGCTGTCTGTTCAGTTAGAAGAACTAGATTCTATACAATAGTACCTATGCAAAATAATTTACGCAACACAATACATTAAATTATATTTTTGTCAAATAAAATAAACAATTTTAGTACTTAACTCATGTAACCTGTCATTATGTGAGCTGATCCTGGAGAAAGAACATAACATAAACATTGTCTCGAGTTAATCACAGCGACCAACTATTCGGCGCTTGCTTTCACCCCGCCTTAAGTAATCGTTGATAGAATAGTATGCCTTTGAACAAAGATTGGATTTAACTTTAATTTTAAACGCATTAAAAGGCAAATCTAGCAAAGAAGAAGGTAGAAGTAAAAAGAAAAAAAAAATATAACGGTTCTTGAAAGTGCTTTAATTAAGACTTGACGCACATTTATTGTGATTACTTATCTATTTCAAGAAATCATTATTAATTTGGTGCATCATCATAATCAGTCACAAACTCACAACACAACATTATTAAGTTCTGTTTAAGTATATTATATTGCTATATTTATATTTATATACAACATTAGTTTTTGTTTACACTAAACCCGAAAAGGGGTCATTGTACTCATCATTTTGAACAATTTTTTCTATGGACCAACTTTGAAATCGCGAAAAAAAATCAGCTGTTCCATACATTTGTGTTCACTTAAATCGACAAAATGTATGGAATAGCTGTTTTTTTTCGCAATTTCAGGGTTGGTCAATGACCCCTTTTCGGGTTTAGTGTAAACAAAAACTAATGTTGTATATACATATGTATTGCTAAATGTGGCCGTTTTAGGCCCCCGAGCCCGAGAGTATATTATAATGTGTTTTAGATTTTATGAAATACTTCTATTTATTAAAAATAATTTATTTTGACATTGACCACTGACAATGGCATTGCAATGACCATTTCATACGCCCACAGGGTGGCAAATGCTATACATTTTAATTTCTTACTATTCAGCGACGTCTATCTACGAGAACATAAATTAAAAATGAACAGTGTTGCCAGCGTACATCCATGAAGCAATTTTTAGTACATTATAGTAGAAGTGTACGCGTATAATCTTTGATTTTGATGTTTTTGAGTTAGTTATTATTTTTCGTATTTTTTTTTGCATTTGTGAAAGGTCTCCGATCATAGTATTGTATTAATGTTTTGCTCTTATTGATCAAAAAAGAAACTATTAGTAGAATTTATAAATATGAAATGACTATACAGCCACAGGGTGACAGGCTGATGTTGACATTTCATTGCAAAAAATTTCTGCGGTTGCGTTGCGAATATTTTTGTAAATATTTCGTTTGCTTGCCAATTTTCAGTGTAATTTACGTCAAGTTTAGTTCGTTGCTCCGTATTTAGTAAAAATCTTGGAAGATAAACGTTCCCATCGAAATCATCGAATGTCTACTTTCTAAATCACCACGACTTGAGCCCCCGTGCTCCTCGGTGATTGCTTAGGCCCTCCAAGTGCTCTGTGGGCCCTCCGTAAATAGGAGTTTGGACCATATTATTTAAGTGTTTAACTCCGCCCTTAAGACGACCACTGACCAAGTGTTTTGTGTTTATACTTAAATAACCATGTCTCGAAACAATGTTGTGTACCTACCTGGTTGCCAAGTCATCAAAGATGACGGTAAATATGATGTTCTTTTTCTATCTACACAATGTACTGCTGGTTTGAGTTTGAGTGCAATGTTTTGTTTTACATAATAAATATGAACATGCAAAATTGGTATTTATTTTATTATCCTCGAAACAACTAGTTTAGTGTCGAATTAGCGTTACCGAGTTGAATAATGTAGAATGGTTGAAAATTCTGTTGTAGTAAAACTAAACCTAAAAATTTAAAATCCAGTTTGTAGAATTTTCAACCATTCTCCATTAGACAACTCGGTAAAGCTAATTCTACTTGGTACAATATTATTTACGTGTGTGTGAACTGAGGGTCCAGACTGGAATCCGCAAAATTTTAATCCTATGATTTAGTAGAAGTCTTAAAACAATTGTAGAACGAATCTGGGAATTTGTAAACAAATATATTAAAAACTACAGCTCATAAAGTGTGGTCCCTCAATCCTCACACTGCTCACACAACATCAGCCAGATCTCGGAGAGTATCTTAAAAATGAAGGTTTTGTGATTACAGATATTTAGTAGAAAATTTGTAAAGATATTTACTAAATTACAGACCCCAGAGCATTAAAGATAAAAAAAATATAACGACTAAACTGTGGTCCCTCAGTCCACACAACAAAGGTAATTATTTTAGTGAATATTACCGAATTTAATAAATGAAACCGTTCTTTTTCTACCTAACGATTTAGTAAAAGTCTTAAAACGTTCTGTAAGAAAGAAATGGAACAGAAATATCGACGCAATTTGGAAAATAGCGATTGTTAAAACTGGTCCCTCAATCCTCACACCTCTACTGACATATGCGTGTGTAGCTGCTTAACGAAAGAAATATCACAAAGTCTAGTGTACTTATCTTTTAGTAAAAAAATTCTACTAAATACCAGAAAACTCTAATTGTGAATTGCTTTCCTCTTAGCTGAGATAATGTTATTTTAGTAATCCTATGAAAATAGATAGAGTAGTGTCACCACACAATTAAACAAAATGTAGACAGTACTATTAAACTTTTTTTAATACTAGCTGTTGCCCGCGACTTGGTCTGCTGTGATCCAGGATAAAAAGTAGCCTATGTCACAGAATAAAAAATTATAGTCCTATGTCTATGTCCTTCTCCAGGTCATGTGCCAAATTTCATCCAAATACGTTGAGCCATTTTACCGTGAAAGTGAAGCAAACAAACAAAGTCACTTTCACATTTGTACCGCTTTTGACTGCGGCTTCGCCCGAATGGAAATATCCCACGGGAACGTTCTACCGTGAGGTGTAGGTGTACCCATGAGTCAAATTTCATCCAAATAACTTCAGCCGTTTTAGAGTGAAAGCGTAATAAACAAACAAACTCACTTTTAGTTACGATGACATAAGATGGAATGAAAAAAGGTTGTATGGTTAAATTATTATTATCTTATAATACATGACGTAAGTATGTGTATTGTTAAAGAATGAAAAAGTAGATTAAATAAAAGTAAAAAAAATAGCTACTGTCCTAACGTAAAATTCGAATTATAAACTTCAAAACGAGTTTATATTGACATACTACACAACACCGAAATTTATGTTAAAAAATTGAATCTTTTAAAGACTTATGTACTTAACACTTTTCCTAAATAAGTTTCACTAGATGGCGCGCTTTTGTTTAATAAAAATGCTTTAATAAAGCATTTTCATTATTTATACCGTAAACTTTCTTACACTTTTTACATTATTCAGACCATTAAGATTATTTACACTATTTCAGCACCCTTCGACATCAGTATCGTTTTCAGCACCCTCTAAAACCATGGAAACCACACCCATGACGAAAAATTAGGAAATATTCGCAGCCGCCATCTTGGATTTTCATTTCACCCTGAGTATCATTTTCAGCACCCTCTACAAGTTCCTTGATGGAACTAGTGATAAAAAATTCACCATTAGTTCCATTATTTTCAGATTCATTCAAAATGGAACTAGTGGCAATAAAAAAATATCACTAGTTCCATCACGGAACAATTAATGGAATTAGTGGCAACGAAGCGACTAGAATTCATTCTATTAATATTTTTAATTTTGACGTGCTTTTGAAATAAATGATTTGATTTTGATTTTGACTTGGACAAGTAAGTACTTTATTAGTAGAGAGGCCACATGAACTCTGTAATAAAACAACGCAACCTCATCAAGTTGTGGTTCGTTTAATTTGTCACGTAAATAATGTCAACAATGTAAATAGTGTAAATAATCTTAATGGTCTGTGTTATATATATGTAGCCTCTTTGGCTTTGACTTCATTCATTCTCTCATTTACTTCTTTTTCACTACATGTCATTGGACTGTCATTGCATTATTGAATAAAATATTGACTATACAAGATGAATGTAATTATTTAAGTAATTATTAGAAACATAATATTGGCGACGATGGAGGCAGAACTGGCGCGACTTACTCGCCTGCGCGCAACTATACGCGGCCAGCTTACAAAGTTCGAACATACACTGGAACAGTTACAAAATCCTTCGGATTACGAAGTAAGTTCACGTCTGACAAGTATAACAAACTATTAACAAAAGTTTGAAAAATTACAAAATGAAATCGAATTGCTAATACATGATGTGGAAACTGAAATTGAACAGCGGCATTCTACAGAAGAGCACATATTACAATTAAAGCTAAAGCTGCATGGCTTACGCCCTACACCACTGACCGCATCATCGACTTACGTCACGGCTTCACTTGAAAGCACACCGGAAACGACACCAAGAATTAACTTTCAACCATTACAAGAACGAGAAAGTTTTAATAACTTTGTTCAGAGATTAAAAACCTACATGAAGCTAAATAATTGTAACAATTCACAAATCCAGACTCTCACGCTGCTTAGTTTATTACCACCAGAATTACACCAGAAAGCTTACGACTTGTGCGCACTGAACGATCCTTGTGAACTAGAATTTGGCAGCTTGGTTCAAATATTACAACACTACATTGATCCAAAACCGAGCATTTGGGCTCGTCAACATAAATTTATTTCGCGACTTCAAAGTTCTGACGAGACAGTCATGTCATACTCGTCACACTTGAAACATTTAGCTCAAGATTGCGAGTTCACGTGCAATAACTGTAAGAAGTCGATCTGTGATAATTTTCTTACCTTACAATTTATAAGAGGGTTAAATGACACTGATATTCGAACCAAAATACTACAGGAAACAAAGGTAACAGATTTTAACTTACTTACTACAGGAAACAAAGGTAACAGATTTTGACTTAGTTCATAAAGCAACCACTATTGAATTAGCAAAATCTGACAGTAACTATATGTCATCAGCTCATTCTTCGAACCAAGGTCTACTACATGTGAAAACTGTTCAAGCTGACCCCAAACACCGCAGTCAAAAGCAAGAATATAAACCTTTAACGATTAAGGACTTACGAGGGAAATGCTTTCGTTGTGGAAGTAAGGAACATCAAGCTATTAGATGTCGCAGCATCAAAGATACTTGCAGCAAGTGCAAACGAGTAGGTCACCTTGCTCGAGTTTGTTTACAATCAACACCGGGGAACAACCAACTGGAGCCTGAGCAAGTAGTGGTGGAGGACACGAACAACTCTTCAGATACAGTCGATGACACCACCCCTTGGGATATGAATTTAATACGATCCAACAACACAGACAAATTTATGATAAATGTACGCATCAATGACGCGAAACTGAAAATGGAAGTAGATACAGGAGCTGCTCTGTCATCTATCTCTTACAAAGATTTTAAGACATTAAACACTGGATGCAAGATTTACAAAACTAACATCACGATGAGAACATATACAGGAGAAATCTTCGCACCTCTCGGAGTAGCCTACGTTACGTGTAAATACAATGACCAAACACTTGAGGGAAAATTATACATTATCAAACAAGATGTTGACCCTATCTTCGGTCGAGCATGGATACGAGCAATCAATTTGGATCTGGCAAATATAAACGCAGTTAATGTTAAAGAATATCAGCTAAAACTGGATAGGCTACTTTCTGAATACTCGAAGGTATTTGATGGCTCCCTTGGCTGTATACCTGATTACAAAGCTCATTTGACCCTAAAGGAAGAAGTTTCACCAATTTTTGTTAAGCCAAGACGTATACCGTATGCTCTTAAAAATAAAGTTGATGATGAAATTGTACGACTCTGCGAACAAGGGGTAATTACAAAGGTT
This sequence comes from Cosmia trapezina, assembly GCA_905163495.3. Classification (NCBI taxonomy): domain Eukaryota; kingdom Metazoa; phylum Arthropoda; class Insecta; order Lepidoptera; family Noctuidae; genus Cosmia; species Cosmia trapezina. Next base: position 14,657,366 of record LR991030.1, read on the forward strand.
GATAGCTCTGAGTGGGGAACACCAGTGGTTCCTATTGTCAAACCAAATGGCAGTATACGCTTATGCGCGGATTATAAAGTCACCTTAAATAAAGTAATAAGGGATGAACAATACCCTATTCCGATCATAGAGGACATTCTGGTAGAGATGAACGGAGGTCAAATATTTTGTACACTTGATATCAGTCAAGCTTACTTAAACATGATGATGGACGAGGAGAGCGCTATGATGCAAACATTAAGTACACATATGGGTACGTTCAAAGTAAATAGACTTATGTTTGGCGTCAAGGTTGCCCCGAATTTATGGCAAAAATTTATGGATCGTTTGCTCCAAGGAGTAACTGGAGTGAAATGCTTTTTCGATGATATAGTAATTCAAGGACATTCAGAAGAGCAACTTCTTTCAAGACTACGCTTGGTATTACAAAAATTACAAGAAAACAATCTGAGACTTAATAAGGATAAATGTAATTTTTTTCAAGAGAGAATCGAATACTTGGGTCATACCATTGATAAAAATGGACTGCACAAAAATAGAAACAAAGTGAACGCTATTCTGGATACAAAACGTCCCAACAACATCAACGAACTGCGGACATTTCTAGGAATGGCTAATTATTACAATAAATTCATACCGAATTTAGCTTCAATATCCAGCCCTCTTAATAACCTACTCAAGAAGGACATTAAATATGAATGGACGTACAAATGTAATGAGAGTTTCAAAAAAATTAAACAGGAAATCCTCAGTGAGAGAGTTTTAATGCATTTTGACCCTGAGAATCCCTTGGTTCTCGCTACAGATGCTTCACCTTTTGGACTTGGAGCAGTTCTATCGCATCGATTATCGGACGGATCTGATCGGCCTATTGCTTTTGCATCACGTTCATTGACGAGTAGTGAAAAAAAATACAGTCAGATATACAAAGAAGCGACGTCCTTATTCTGGGGATTAAAGAAATTTTTTCACTACTGCTACGGAAGAAAATTCATACTTATTACAGACCATAAACCATTAACTACGATCTTCAATCCACACAAAACTTTGCCGGCTATGAGCACAATGAGGCTTTTTCACTATGCACATTTCCTATCTGGTTTTGACTACACTATTGAATTCAGAACATCGGATGATCATAGCAATGCAGATTATCTATCAAGATTTCTGGTAGATGCAGTAGCAAATAACATAATTGACGTACATTGCGCATTTCAATTAAATCAAATGAACACAATTGCCGTCGACCGTATAAAAATTGCCGAAAACACACAACTCGATGACGAATACAAACATTTATTGGAAGCTTTACAAAATGGTACCTCAGTGAGAAGATACGGCTACAATGACAACGAATTGACCTTACAAGACGGTTGCATTATAAAAGGAACACGAGTGATGATTCCGGCAACTCTGAGGCAACAGGTTTTGGAAGAACTACACACAGGACATCTTGGAATTGTAAAAATGAAATTACTGGCGCGTGGATACGTGTTCTGGAGGAATTTGGATCAAGACATAGAAGACATAGTTAAAAGCTGTCGAGAATGTCGACTTAAGCAAAATCAACCTGCATGCGCAGTACTACATCATTGGGACTCACCATCAGGCCCATGGCAAAGGATCCATATCGATTTTGCTGGGCCGATTAAGGGTTATTCCTTATTTATAATAGTAGATGCTTCTTCAAAATGGGTGGAAATTATAGAAACGAAAACAACCACAAGCTCATGGTGTATCCGGCAACTTAAAGAACTTTTCGTGACATTTGGATTTCCGCTAAGTTTAGTATCAGACAACGGTCGACAATTTGTTTCAAATGAATTTGAATCATTCCTCAGAGAAAGCGGAGTTGTTCACAAAACCACAGCTCCATACCATCCGGCCACGAACGGACAAGCAGAGCGATACGTGCAAACGATTAAGAAGGCAATACATAGCATCAGCGCAGAGCCAGGCTCTCTACAAGACAAACTGCTGGGCATTAAGGAACGCCTACGGAGGACGCCGAGTAGCAGCACAAATAAAAGCCCATTATGAGCTCATGTTTGGCAGGGAGATAAGAAACACCCTAAGTGTTCATTTCAAGGCGAGGACGAGGGATGAAACACGTCCGCCGACTGATGAGGCCACGGTACGCTCATTTACTGTGGGGCAGAGAGTGCAGATACGCAGCTACCAAATTAAATGGCAATTCGGAACCGATTTAAGGATATTAGGCCAATTGCATTATCAAATAGAGACTGATTCTGGTCAGATATGCAAAAGACATGTTGATCAGATGCTAGGTACATTAATACCAAGAGAGCAACACAGAGACAACAGACAACAGCAGAACTGTAACAGTACAGAGTAGTACAGGGCAGAGAGGAACAGTAAATGCGAGACAACTTCCAGAACTGAACAACTAGACGATTTGGGACGGAGGTGTTATATATATGTAGCCTCTTTGGCTTTGACTTCATTCATTCTCTCATTTACTTCTTTTTCACTATATGTCATGTCATTGGACTGTCATTGCATTATTGAATAAACTATTGACTATACAATATGAATGTAATTATTTAAGTAATTATTAGAAACATAATAGTCTGAATAATGTAAATGTCCGTAAGGATTGAGTCGCCACATTTCGTATCTTAATGAAATTTTATACTTATTTAGTAGTAAGTTTAAAAATTTTGTAGGTTCGATCCTCGATTTTGTAGGTATAATACTTCAAAAGATATATGAACATAAAGGTGGCACCTCAATCTAAATATTTGGATTGAGTCGCCACGTCAGAACTAGGTACATCATGAATGAATGTTTATCATTATTTGGTATGATTTAGTAGTAATTGTGTATAGTACCTACTAAAAATCTGAGTCCTGTATTGTTGATATTGAAGAATATACAATACTTTTAATGTGGCTCCTCAATCCATCAATCAATCAATCATAAAAACGTGAATTTCCATGAAAGTAATTGGTCAATTTATATTCCACTCCAAAGAACATTCAGTAGTAAGTGTGTTCGAATTTGTAGCATATAGAGAAAGTAGTAAAACTGAATGAATTTAGTAAATAAACGCATTTTATTTGGCTCCTCAGTCCTGACGTTCTGCAAATAAATAATTGATTGTATCTACCTGAGATCACAACGGAATCAATAACCAGAGACACTAACATTTAGTATAAATGTCTACTAAATACTTATGTACAAATCAACATTGTATATATTCGGTATCTGAAAAAAAAGTACTTTTCGATATTCACTAAGAATTCGCTATTGAGGGTGACCATGTTGTGTGTGTACCTGGGACAAACGGTCAAACTAGGTAAGTCCAACTTCGTTAAGTTAGGGAAGCTACGGAAGATCTTCTCGTCCAAAATATCGCAGTGTCTCGAAACAAAAGTCTTTGACCAGTGTGTGTTGCCAGTTATGATTTACGGCACTAAGACGTAGCGTTTTACAATGGGCCTCATAAGAAAGCTCAAGGTCACCCAAAAGCCAAAGAAGAGGGTTATTCTCGGTGGTTTTCTGCGAGATCGAGTTAAGAATGAGGTCCCTTTTGGGGGGAGCAGTGGACGTCTTTCGGCTGAAATGATGATGATGATGATGTTAAATGAAACCAGGATGACTAGTTTTTGAAATTTATTTTTTTAATAAAATCCCTACTTATTTCTAACAGAATTGTATTATTCACTTCGTAAAGGAGAAAAATAATAAAGTGTTCATCCTAAACGTTCTAAATAATTGCCACTTAAATACTAACTTACCTAATAAATAAACACATTAATACTAATTGTAAAAAACTATTCAAACTGCCCATTGATACCTCTGATGTTATGATAAGCGTTTTTATCTACGATTTTGTATCGAAGCGCTTTTGTGTTTTAAAACAAATCACAATTGAAATCAAGATGTGCCAACAAAGATAATTATGCAAATTAGGTATAATAACAATGTTACAAAACCGGTCAAGAGCGAGTCGGACTCGCGAACCGAGGGTTCCGTTCCGATTTCTGAAAAAGTGTGCTATTTAGAGACATCGTTTTATTTTTCCTGTAATCTTTACATACACTTCTATCATATAGAATATTTGCAGATTTTTCGCTTCGCAAACTTCGGAGATAAGGGGGGGAACGGTATTTTTTTTACATTTTTCATCAAAAGTCGAAAACTGTGCGGCCTATAAAAAAGAAAAAAAATGTTTGAGAATGTGCAAATAGCGCTCTTTCATATGATACCCCATATGCCATAGTAAACCCACTTTGAATTTTTAAGACCCCCTTTCAGTCAATGTTGCAAAAAAAGTATAAATATTTCTAGTTCTTTCTTATTTGCAAAATAGTTGGGTAAACATCATCTAAAACTGTTTTAAATTTCAAGTTGATAGCATTAGTAGTTCTTGAGATATCCAGCTGTGACAGACAGACAGACAGACTGAGTCACACCATAAGGGTTCCTTTTTTACCATTTTGGTACGGAACCCTAAAAAGGAACTATCCCTATACTATATGTTTTAAAAAACAGCACATAATAAGAAGTGGTAGGTCCACTAATCGAATCGCAACCCACGAAATACAATAATTGAGTAGTCCCGATGCCCATCTGTGGTCTCCGAGAGCAAATGCGCGAGTTAGGGTCAGCTCACACCGAGAAGCGACGTGACGCGACGCTGCGCGCACATTTTAAAAGAGCGACTCAAAATATAACTTTATTTTCTACACGAAAATATACACATTTTACTATGAGAATTTAGAATACGTTGCACCATGCAGCGCTGCGCCTCGTGATGCCTCGCAGCGTATAGCGATGCATCGCGACGCAGCGGTGCTTCGCCGGTACGCGCGTTGTGCAAGAGCGGTGCTGCGCCTCACGAAGCCGCGCGACTAGTCTACTACAGTCTCTACTATTTCCGTCCAGACTTCGTGTAGAATTGATCCAGTTTGGTCGAGTGCTCGAGTGAAATTATAATGATAGACTGGGATCTTGTTATAATCGGACTTCTTGCAGAAGAGGAAGAGGAAGAAGAATACAAAAATAAAATTAAAAAGACGCAGGGCGGGGCGGGAGCACGTGGCGAATGTAGACACGTCCCGCTGCGCCGCGCGGCGTCGGGACACCTAAAACGATAATGAGGTCAAAATGGAAATCCAAGATGGCGGCTGCAAAAAATTTCGCAGCCGCCATCTTGGATTTCCATTTTGACCTCATTATCGTTTTAGGTGTTTTTTTTTACCTCTAGTGTTTTACACCCTTAAAAAATTTCACAAGTTCCATGATGAAACTATGATGATAATGAAATTTGCTATGTTGACTGTACAATATAATCAAAAAAAAATAGGCTTGGTAGTGTCGTTAATTGGAAACGACACTACTGGTAGTGCGGCTGGTAGTGTCGTTGCCAATAAACGAAAATTTAAGGGATTCCCTCGATTTCCATGGGATCTCTTCATCAGATTCTGACTTGGTGACACTGGGACCACCTCGAGAGCATAACCTTTGAAACAAAAAAATAATTGTGCAAATCCGACTATACAGGCTGACTTTGAAAACATGCGACAAAATAGATTTTGTTTCTATAAGCCACGAAACGTACATTTTCTTATTAAATCACGTATTCATGGTCACCCTACAAAAAAATTTCATAAGAAATTAAAGAATAGCTAATAACTTCGTAAATATGTACTTTTTTTTGTATTTTTTTATACGTACATTTTGTAGAAATTTATACAAAATATTGGCGTTTTTTGTTCCAAATTTCGTCACATGATTATGTAGATTAGAGGCAAATCTATTTACCGAAGCATCTGAATTGAGGAGCCACATTAAATATGCTATATCTCCCATTTCTTTCTTTTGTGATTGCCGACTCTTATCCTACAAATCTAATATACTTACTACTAAATGATGTTGAAATTGCGCATTAATTGAACTACTGCTTCTTTGTAAAATTACCAGTCGTATGTGTATGGTCTGAGGAGCCACACATAATGTATTGTAACTTTTTTAATTTTAACACTACCGAGCTCAGATTTTGTCTACTAAATACTCTCAAATACTACTAAATCATACCAAATTATGATAAACATTCATCCATGATGTTCTTAGTTCTGACGAGGCGACTCAATCCAAACATTTAGATTGAGGTGCCACCTATAAGTTCATATATCTTTTGAAGTATTATACCTACAAAATCGAGGATCGAACCTACAAAATTTTTAAACTTACTACTAAATAAGTATTAAATTTCATTAAGATACGAAATTTGGCGACTCAATCCTTACGGACATTAATGTAAAAAGTGTAAGAAAGTTTACGGTATAAATAATGAAAATGCTTTATTAAAGCATTTTTATTAAACAAAAGCGCGCCATCTAGTGAAACTTATTTAGGAAAAGTGTTAAGTACGTAAAAGTCTTTAAAAGATTCAATTTTTTAATTTAAATTTCGGTGTTGTGTAGTATGTCAATATAAACTCGTTTTGAAGTTTATAATTCGAATTTTACGTTAGGACAGTAGCTATTTTTTTTACTTTTATTTAATCTACTTTTTCATTCTTTAACAATACACATACTTACATCATGTATTATAAGTAGAGATCGGATAATCGGATGCATATTAACCTAAAGTTAATATTTGGCTAACAAACTATGGAAGCGGCTTCTTAGCATTTTTTTTCTTAATATAAATACCGGGATTCCAGAAAATGTGGGAATGCACAACTAATCGAATACAGGGTATGGAAACGACTTCATAAATAATGTGGTTTTATTTATTTGGAAGTACCGGGAAATCGGGATTACATAAATATTCCGTTTGTTACACGTGATCCCCGCGAGAAATACAAAGCTGCTGAATTAAAATGGTTGTCCCTGGAAGGTACCGTCACTATCGGTGGGGTTGTTTTCATGGGTTTCGAGAATGTTAAAGTCGATAGTGGCATTAAAATGTAAATTCAAGATGGCGGCTGCGAACATTTATCAAATTTTTCGTTATGGGTGTCGTTTTCATGGTTTTCGAGGGTTGTAAAACTGATAGTGGCGTTAAAATGTAAATCCAAGATGGCGGCTGCAAAATTTTCTAACTTCGTCACAGGTGTCGTTTTCATGGTTTTTGAGAGTTTTAAAGCCGATAGTGGCGTTAAAATGTAAATCCAAGATGGCGGCTGCGAAAATTTTCTAATTTTTCATCATGGGTGTCGTTTTATTGGTTTTCGAGGGTGTTAAAGCTGATAGTGACACTAAAATGTAAATCCAAGATGGCAGATGCGAATATTTTTTAATTTTTCATCATGGGTGTCGTTTTCATGGTTTTTGAGAGTTTTAAAGCCGATAGTGGCGTTAAAATGTAAATCCAAGATGGCGGATGCGAATATTTTTTAATTTTTCGTCATGGGTGTCGTTTTCAATGGTTTTTGAGAGTTTTAAAGCCGATAATGGCGTTAAAATGTAAATCCAAGATGGCGGCTACGAACATTTTCTAATTTTTCGTCATGGGTGTCGTTTTATTAGTTTTCAAGGGTGTTAAAGCCGATAGTGACACTAAAATGTAAATCCAAGATGGCGGCTGCGAACATTTTTAAATTTTTCGTCATGGGTGTCGTTTTATTAGTTTTCAAGGGTGTTAAAGCCGATAGTGACACTAAAATGTAAATCCAAGATGGCGGATGCGAATATTTTTTAATTTTTCGTCATGGGTGTCGTTTTCATGGTTTTTGAGAGTTTTAAAGCCGATAATGGCGTTAAAATGTAAATCCAATATGGCGGCTACGAAAATTTTCTAATTCTTCGTCATGGGTGTCGTTTTATTGGTTTTCAAGGGTGTTAAAGCCGATAGTGACACTAAAATGTAAATCCAAGATGGCGGATGCTATTTTTTTTTATTTTTCGTCATGGGTGTCATTTTCATGGTTTTCGGGGGTGTTAAAGCTGATAGTGACATTAAAATGTAAATCCAAGATGGTGACTGAAAAAAGTTTCAATTTTTTGTCATGGGTGCCGTTTTCATGGTTTCCGAGGGTTTAAAGCCGATATTGGCGTTAAAATGTAAATTCAAGATGGCGGCTGCAAAAACTTTAAAAAAAATTGTGATGGGTATCGTTTTCATGGTTTTGGGGGTATTAAAGCTGATAGTGACATTAAAATGTAAATTCAAGATGGCGGCTGCAAACATTTTTGAATTTGTCGTCATGGGTGTCGTTTTCATGGTTTTCGAGGGTTGTAAAACCGATAGTGGCGTTAAAATGTTAATCCAAGATGGCGGCTGCAAAATTTTGTAACTTTTCGTCGTGGGTGTCATTTTTATGGTTTTCGAGAGTTTTAAAGCCAATAGTGGCGTTAAAATATAAATCCAAGATGGCGGCTGCGGTGCTTTTTTAATTTTTCGTCATGGGTGTCGTTTTCATGGTTTTAATGGTGTATAAGCCGATAGTGACGTTAAAATGTAAATCCATAGTGGCGGCTGCAAAACTTTTAAAAATTTTTGTCATGGGTGTCGTTTTCATGGTTTCCGAGGGTTTTAAAGCCGATAGTGGCGTTAAAATGTAAATTCAAGATGGCGGCTGCGAATTTTTTTTTTTTTGACTTGGGTTTTGGAGTGTGCTAAAGCCCATAGTGGAGTGAAAATGCGTGACGCTTGGCAGATGATTAGTTAACTAACGCGCGTATCGCGTTTTAACCTGAAAACACGTGTGATAGTAATTAAAAAACCATAAACAGTTTTAAAGAAGGCGCTATTTTGCATTAACATTTTAATGTTACTATCAGTTTTAAGACCCTCGAAAACCAATAAAACGACACGCATGACGAAAAATAAAAAATAATTGCATCCGCCATCTTGGATTTACATTTTAGTGTCACTATCGGCTTTAATACCCTCGAAAACTAATAAAACGACACCCATGACGAAAATTAGAAAATGTTCGCAGTCGCCATCTTGGATTTACATTTTAATGTCACTATCAGCTTTAATACCCTCGAAAACCAATAAAACGACACCCATGACGAAAAATTTAAAAATGTTCGCAGCTGCCATCTTGGATTTACATTTTAATGTCACTATCAGCTTTAACACCCTCGAAAACCAATAAAACGACACCCATGACGAAAAATTAAATAATATTCGCATCCGCCATCTTGGATTTACATTTTAGTGTCACTATCAGCTTTAACACCCTCGAAAACCAATAAAACGACACCCATGATGAAAAATTAGAAAATTTTCGCAGTCGCCATCTTGGATTTACATTTTAACGCGACTATCGGCTTTAAAACTCTCAAAAACCATGAAAACGACACCTATGACGAAAAGTTAGAAAATTTTGCAGCCGCCATCTTGGATTTACATTTTAACGCCACTATCAGTTTTACAACCCTCGAAAACCATGAAAACGACACCCATAACGAAAAATTAGAAAATGTTCGCAGTCGCCATCTTGGATTTATGTTTTAATGTCCCTATCAGCTTTAACACCCTCGAAAACCAATAAAACGACACCCATGACGAAAAATTTAAAAATGTTCACAGCCGCCATCTTGGATTTACATTTTAGTGTCACTATCGGCTTTAACACCCTCGAAAACCAATAAAACGACACCCATGACGAAAAATTTAAAAATTTTCGCAGCCGCCATCTTGGATTTACATTTTAATGTCACTATCAGCTTTAACACCCTCGAAAACCAATAAAACGACACCCATGACGAAAAATTTTAAAATTTTCGGAGCCGCCATCTTATATTTAAATTTTAATGTCACTATCAGCTTTAATACCCCCGAAAACAATGAAAGCGACACCCATGACGATAAATAAAAAAATAGTTGCATCCGCCATCTTGGATTTACATTTTCAGCAACTATGGGACCAACTCTGGAATCACAAAAAAATTACGATGTTTGATACAAAAGTTCAATACCTACTCGACCAAAATGTATGAAACAGCTGACTTATATTTCGTGATTTATCTATATATTTGATCCCACAGTGAAAGTTGCTCATGAGTAGAAAATCCTATGAAAATTTAGTAATAAAAAAGTTACCCTTTCAAAAAATACTTAATTTATCAATTCAGGAATTGCGACATTTTGACGATCGATACAAAAGTGCATTCCATATTTGCCTAAACCTAAACGTAAGTAAATATACATTCGATTCTATAATCAGAACTATAAATTTGTGAATCCCGGAATCCCGGGATTTTTTTGATACAAAAGTGCAATCCATATTAGCCAACACCTGAACGCAAGTACCTAACTAAAACATTCGATTCCAAAATCAGAACTTAAAAATTTTCCTACCGGAATCCCGAGTTTTTTTTTTTTTAAAGTGCAATCCATATTAAGTAACAACTGAACTTAAGTAAATTATACATTCGATTTTATAATCAGAAGTCAAAATTGGCCGATACCGGAATTCTGGGATTTTTCAATCCAAAAGCCCACTCCATACTTAGCCAACACCTCAACTTTAGGTTAATATGCATCCGATTATCCGATCTCTAATTATAAGATAATAATAATTTAACCATACAACCTTTGTTCATTCCATCTTATGTCATCCTAATTATAAGAGAATTTGTTTGTTTATTACGCTTTCACTCTAAAACGGCTGAAGTTATTTGGATGAAATTTGACTCATGGGTAGACCTACACCTGAGTTAGGACATAGGATACCTTTTTATCACGGTAGAACGTTCCCGTGGGATATTTCCATTCGGGCGAAGCCGCGGTCAAAAGCGGTATAAATGTGAAAGTGACTTTGTTTGTTTGCTTCACTTTCACGGTAAAATTACTATAATTTTTTATTCTGTGACATAGGCTACTTTTTATCCTGGATCACAGACCAAGTCGCGGACAACAGCTAGTATTAAAAAAAGTTTAATAGTATTGTCTACATTTTGTTTAATTGTGTGGTGACACTACTCTATTTATTTTCATAGGATTACTAAAATAACATTATCTCAGCTAACAAGAAAGCAATTCACGATTAGAGTTTTCTGGTATTTAGTAGAACTTTTTTACTAAAAGTTAAGTACACTAGACTTTGTGATATTTCTTTCATCAAGCAGTTACACACGCATATGTCAGTAGAGGTGTGAGGATTGAGGGACCAGTTTTAATAATCGCTATTTTCCTAATTGTGTAGATATTTCTGTTCCATTTCTTTCTTACAGAACGTTTTAAGACTTTTACTAAATCGTTAGGTAGAAAAAGAACGGTTTCATTTTATTAAGTTCGGTAATATTCACTAAAATAATTACCTTTGTTGTGTGGACTGAGGGACCACAGTTTAGTCGTTATATTTTTTTTATCTTTAATGCTCTGGGGTCTGTAATTTAGTAAATATCTTTAAAAAATTTTTACTAAATATCTGTAATCACAAAACCTTCATTTTTAAGATACTCTCCGAGATCTGGCTGATGTTGTGTGAGCAGTGTGAGGATTGAGGGACCACACTTTATGAGCTGTAGTTTTTAATATATTTGTTTACAAATTCTCAGATTCGTTCTACAATTGTTTTAAGACTTCTACTAAATCATAGGATTAAAATTTTGCGGATTCCAGTCTGGACCCTCAGTTCACACATACGTTATTATTTATGTAGCTATGGTAACGTACCACGTGACATTGAATAGTGTATGTTCCCGTAACTAGATGGCGTTGCCTAAGAAAAGCTTAAGTTGCCAGTCTATCTCAGTATATATAATAGTAGTCTATGCAATGCATACGCCATCCGACTGTCATTTACCAATTCATACTTCTAAATGCGCTGCATTATGTAATAACGTTTAATAAACTCCATTTGGCGTGAAAATTCGTGTGGTTACTCATAGAATGTACCTTCATTAGTTAGTTTTTACGTGACAACTACCAGGATGATTTACAGTGATTGAAATGAAAAAGCATGGAAACGGAAAGTAATGCTTTCTTGAATCAGCTTCGGCTCAAGCATGAGAATCACGCGAATGTTGTAAGTTTGCATAATTTAAAACAGTTCTTGTTATTGGGCATTGATTTGTTTACTTGTAGAATAAGGGGATTTCGGAACTAAACTAGTAAAGTACCCTTTTCAAAATCCCCCTTGTTCTTGTGTGACGGAACATTGATGGTCCACCAATCTATAATACGTCATTGTGGTCCACAGCTAAAACCGTATCCTACTTAGAGGCAAATACTCTAACAGTGTACCTAATTATGGCAATTTGGCAATAATCTGCCCAAGGGTCAGTACTAGGAAAACATGTTATCGGATTGTGATAAGTTTATATAGAAAACTTAAAGCTGTGAAAAAAAAACTGGCCATGAAAAAAAAAAAATGTCTGGCTAGCTCCAGAGTTTCACCCAGTCAGTGAAAAAATTGGATTGAGGACAAACCTTGCAGATGATTGTTAAATATCACTAAAAACGTTCAAAAAGCACTGCCGTATTTTGATAACTTTGGCGTAAATAAGAAGTCACCTCAAGGTTTATCCTCAATCCGATTTTTTCACTGACTGGTGAAACTTTTGCTTTAAGTTTTCTGTATAAACATATGCAAAACCTAAACACGATTTCCTATAGGTAACCGACCCTTAATCATATTATTTATTTATTTAAATCCTTATTAACGTAGACACATATCATCACGCCTGTATTACCCGAAGGGTTTGGCAGAGGTGTATAACACCCACTTTTCGTCAGTTATGTTTAAGCCCAATGTAACAGGGGGCGATCCTGTTGCCATCAACCGAGCACAAAACCAGACTATCATCAAATGTCTGTAAAAAAAAACCGCGACAACACTAATGATGATGGCGATGCACTTATAGGTAAGTAATTTCTCTAGCCTAGAATGTTTTGCAGCTAACCCACATCAGCGGCGAGGATTCGGAAGGCCTTAAAATAAAGTTGCGAGCATTGCTAGTTGCGCTTCTTGGCGTGTCCATGTCGGCATGTGCCTTTGTGTCCCAGCCGGTCGAACTGGAGTTGGACGATGATGAGGTCGCACAGAAACTCAACAACGTTAGCTTCGCTAGGAGGTACCTGCATACCTTTTCATAACAATTTGTTAATTCGATAATATTATAGCAATTAACTAGTCAATATATGCAATAGGCAAATGTAGAAGTGTTTACTAATGTAGGTTTCGGGATTGATGAATGTGTGTAGGAAGTCATCTCGAGTAATAATAAATAATATTCGACTCACGGTAATTAATTCATAATAGTTATTTATGCAACTGACGTATAATAAGGGGTATTAAAACTCGCCTCGTGTGATAATAGTATCACATGAGTGTTTTAATACCTAATTATGTAGAGTTGCATACAAGACTTTATCTACATACTTACATGTTATCAATCCTCTATAAAAGGGTCTGAAACAGTTTTTTGCAATACTAATACTCGTATCGAACATGGCGGCCGGCGTCATAGTATACGACGTGAATCCGAATAAGTTCTTTTTTTAAATTACGGCGCTGTTGTAGTACGCGCGTGCATTACAATGTTCTTTTTTTGAAAACGAGTTGCATTATGAAATTCAGTACAACATTAAAACACCCGTTTGGATGCTATTGTGGTTACCATGGTTACTATGACACTGGCTGTTTTAATGTTGGCAATAAGGTAACTGTTTCAGAAACTTTTATAGAGGATTTATAGCATGGGTGTAGATAAAGTATATTGGTTCCTCCAGTCCAGAGTAGGCACACGGTCACACACACAATATTATTTGGAAGGTGCAACGGGGTAAGTATTAAGATCACACAAAGTTAGTAAGCACATAGTCATGCAGGCACACAAGCGCAGTGATTAAAACTCGTGTTATTAAAAACCCTCGCCTTCGGCTCGGGCTTGTTAATGACAGCTCGTTTGCAATAGGTAACCAACTTTCCACCCTTGTATCACAATGTAGGTACTATTTCCGACCTCCATGCGTGCGTAGCCGCGGACAAAAGCTAGTGAACCATATGTTATCGACCGGATATCGCCTGTAAATATAGGTACCTAAGCGACTTGCTTTTCGCATTGCAGCACGATTGCTCAGGTATTTGATAGATAGTTTTTGCTCCATCTTCAAGCCCTACAATAGGCTAAGTAGTTCAAAGTGTTTGAGAAATCAATTAATAATGTTCCTTCTCAATAAAAATTAATGTTTTTCTACTCATGTTACAGAATTACAAAACCAACAATTCGACTTGTGATGGGTTATGGGAAACTCAGTGCATTTGTCACCGCAACAACTTCTTTGCTTTTATTAGTCGCTGTTATGTCTAAGGTATGTTATTTTTTTGGGTTCTAACTGGCCTCTGTTAAGGCGAGTAGTGTCAGTAGGGCCGCCAACAACTAGCGCCACCATTTAGAAAAAAAACCGTTTTTGCTGCTAACTGTTAAGGCTTCGAACGTAGGAGGTTTAGTGTTAATTTTTTGTCCTCACCTGACCTACCTCATCTAACTAAAAATGTGAGCATAGGAAATTTCAAAATGTTCCATATCTCCAGACTTCTGATTTTGTTCTCAATGATGACGCTAGTTGGCGGTACTACTCGCCTTAAACCTCCACAACTGTGTCAATCTGTCTGTCTAAGCCTCCGCATTTAGGTCGCCCCATTTTGCGTGGAGTGGACAGACGTACCTAATACTTCACCACAAATAGGCACTTAATGTAGAACTAGCCACGGTTGTTAGTTACTCGAAATAGTGAGTTTAGTTAATACTACACACGACTGCGCCGTGTAACCCGCGAAATTCATTTTTTTTTTGGTTTTTTGTTAGTTACCTATGTATTTAAATTATGTAAATACATAGGTATGTTTTATTGCCGCGTATCATACTTTGATCAACATACAACCTGACACGGACCTGCAAATTGCAAAAAACCAAAAAAAAACTGAATTTCGCGGGCTGCCACTGCGCATCATCCTTAACTTGTTGCAATATTAAGTTGGACGCGGTGTTGAGACGCGTCGTTCAAACTGAAACGAGGCGTAGGTATGTATTTTTTATATTTATGGCATCTCCTAGTTGACCTTGAGTGGTCGTGTTTAATTAGTTTTCAATACTTACCCATCACATGTGTGAATTATTTTTAATTAATGAACGTTAAAATAAACGTTAATAAACGCACCCGTTAATTTGATTTGACCATGGATTTCTGTCGAAGCAATCCTGGTGGCGTCGAGGAGCTCGCTGGTTGGCAGCCCCAGCGCTACTGGTGGCTGCTTTAGAGACGGCGTCGGATGCCAGCGATGCCATGCTTGCTGCCGTGCTCCGCGGCTCGGCTGAACCGGGCCGGGTCGTGGCGCAGACTGCCGCCGCCGCCCTGCTCATCACTGTTGAGATTCTAGTCTGGTAGGTTACAGCAGCAGCCGGTCTATTATGTAAATCTCACCGTCAAAATTGAGGTAGAAGTGAACCGGCGTTGGGTTGACTGACGACAAATTACAATATTACCTACTTGAGCTGTGAGTGAGACCTTGTTTCTTGCTTTTCATGGTCAGCGCCGCTGATCATGAAATTTGCGGTAGGTAAGAACCCTGGTTTTGGTTTACTTGCGAGTACCACAATATGTCACATAAATGGCCCTATGGTTTTATTCAGTTGACATAAGGGCCCCACATAGGTATTCATTACACAGTTCGCCGGCAGGTGGTTACCTATTCATAAAAACTGTCAAAAACTGTTTTTATGACCGCCTACTGGCGGACTGCCAGCGGACTGTAAATGTGTGGGGGCCCTTAGAAGCTTGATTTTTTTAGAGCTCCAGACCAACGTACTTATTTGAAATTAATTTCAACTTGATAGCTCCACATGTTCCTGAGAAAAAGAGTCTTGCCAGACTGACAGATCTTAAACAGACAGCGAAGTGATCCTCTAAGGGTTCCGTTTTTTCCTTTTGAGGTACGGAACCCTAACAAAACCCGAGGAGGTGACACGAGCACGAAAACATTTGTCGTATTAATCCGACTGGGGCGGCGATGGTGAATAGGTTAATAAGGCCGAATCATCAGGTAGCTATATGTATGTACCTACTAATCAATCATATTATTTGCTACAGGTACTTCATTGCGAAATTTTTCGAGTATAATCCACCCCTGTCGGCTGACGAACGAGAAAAAGAAAATCGGATACGACCAATGCCGGAATAAAATAATGATGTAGGTATCATCCATCATACACACAACCATCTTTATTTTGTATTTATAAATCGATTAATTAATACTAATTCAAACTATTTTTACAAGACTTTTCTTTAAAACCTACGAACCTTGTTTTGGGTGATGATGCAAAAGGGTGATTCAGACAACACCTTGAATGAGATTTTAACGTTTAATAAACTTTGAAAATAAACATAAACTTTGCTACTTAGTAGGTAAGTAGTTAGGTAGATACTATAGTATCTACATATTGCACATACACTACATCTTATTCTTAGTACTTAAGAGATCTCTTAGTAAATACTAAGAGACCTCTTAAATACTAAGAGACCTTAAATATTAAGACACCTCTTAAATACTAAGAGACCTTTTAAATACTAAGAGACCTCTTAAATATTAAGACACCTCTTAAATACTAAGAGACCTCTTAAATATTAAGAGACCTCTTAAATATTAAGAGACCTCTTAAATACCGAGAATAAGATGTAGTGAATGGGCGTTTTTCCACTGGCCGGGATGTCGCCGGCATACGCAAAACGTGTTCTCCCATACATCAATAAGTACTACCTATACGCCACTGTCAATAAATTATTCTCCTGCAAATGTAAGTTTTCAATCGCAATTTTTTTTTTATGTCCTAAATCTAAAAATTAACGATTTTCGGACTTTTTCCTTTACTTGTGCTGTGAGACCTTGCTTCTTGGCAAATTTCATGATTCTAGCACTCGTATTTAAAGTCAAGTAAAAGTAATTACTCAAGCAATGATTTTCTTTCTATAGTTTAGTAATTGCTTGAAGTTATAACTGTCAAAGCTTAGAATTCTTAGCCAAGTAATAGTCACCATTTTCTTTACTTAAAAATTCTACCTTCAAGTATGAAATTACTTTGTAGCAAGTAATTACTTTGATTATAAATACGAGCCTAGGTCAACGAGAATTACCCTACTTATAGGTTTAGACTTATTTGAGAGTATCAAAATATGTCGCCTAAATGGCCGTATGTGTTTTTATTGCGTCGACTTAGAAGCTTGATTTTTTAGAGCTTCAAGGGAGGTATAGGAGACATAGGTCTACGGACCTATGTATTTGTTTGATATTAATTTCAACTTGATACCTCCTCGTGTTCCTGAGGAAAAGGGTCTTGACACACTGGTATACAGACAAACAGAAGGACAACGAAGTGATCCTATAAGGGTTCCGTTTTTTTCCATTTTAGCTAAGGAAACCTAAAAATTTAATTAGCAGAATTATAAACTACATTAGATTAGTTTATAATTCTGCTAATTAAATTTTTCAAGTAGGTAAATTATGAGTTTTATTACTAATCAAATACAAAAATTACATAGGTATTTATCTAAAAAAACACACACATTAAATAAAATAGACGAACTTTTCGAATTCACCGAATTTTTCAAGACTATGTTAGCTAACACCAGCCACTATTTCTAATGTAGAATAGTTTTAGAAGTACTTACTCGTAAGATGCAAGAGCGAGCGAAGCGAGCTCGAATATTTTAGCATGCTACGTTTATATTTTGCATACGTAGGGGGCTTACACCTACATACCTACTGGCTCTTTATTACTGAACACATATTTTAGCCTTGTTTGGGGTTTGATTCAAAAGTACTTCCTCGAGATTTGGGGGCCCCGCAGGATCGGGGGCCGGGATGGAAATAAATACGATTAACTAAACTTTGTTATAATTTATATTCTGTCAATACAATTTATATTATTGTGAAAACACATTATTGCTTATACTTATCTTAAGTACCACTACTATTGTATTGTCTACATTTCATGATACCTACTCATACAAAACAAAAATATATTGTAGAGGCACAACAGGTTGACGGTCATTCTTGTTTATAAAAAATCGAAATTATTTCAAGATAATATTAACATAATTAACATTATATTGAATCGCCACCACGGGCGAGCCCATCTTCAGCTAATAGGCATTTCAATTTTAAAATCTCTAAATACGTAGGTAATCAACATAGACTTATAAAAAAAGATGGACTCCGCGCCACGCATATCGAAAGTGAAGCACAGTAAGTATGCCGGACCGCTTGTACAAACACGCCTCGCGCACACATTTACATCATAGTATGCCGACCGGCCGCCATTACGTGACACGAGCGACGGCGACTTTGCAGGTACCTACTCAAATCATGCACACATAGATCGGTACGGTGCTTCACTTTCGATATGCGTGGCGCGGAGTCCATCTTTTTTTATAAGTCTATGGTAATCAATTAGAAATAAAAATAGTTTTAAAATACTGGTGCTTGGGCTACATAAAAATGCAAGATATAAAACAATTTATTACACCTAATGTTCAGATTAAACAAAATGTAATGCTAAAATAAAATGGTGAGGCCATAAAATCGCCTTTTTTCATGCTGTAGGTATCCTTTTCTATCGCTCAAGATCGTCATTTCCTAGAGCGAGAAAGATAAGAGTGCGCGTGGCGGAATCAGCGATGCACTCGGATTCCGCCGCGTGCACTCTACCTTTAATGTTTCAAAACATCAATTGTTTTAGTAGCTACCTCTATTGTATAAATAATAGTCCCACTAATTATTTTTCATGTAAGAAGTCCCGTGGTAATCCACGGGACTTCTTACATGAAAAATAATTAACATTTTAAAGCTATGTTTCATAATTATCAAAAATACTTATAACTAAACTAAGGCACTTGTATGATTATGTCAATTTTCTCTTTCATAAGTAACTCCATAGATACCAATTTCATTTAAGTAGGTATTTATCTCAATTATTTTTTATTAATTGTCTAAATATTTTTGATTGTAGATTACCAGTGCACAGTGCACCTCATCAAAATATCTGAGTCACTTTGGCTAAGCTCAAAGTTTATAACACTGTGCAAAATATTCCTCTTTACAATCTAATCTCTCATAATCATTCTCAATACGAGCAAATAAAACTATACTCATATTGCTATGAAAAAATGGTAGGCGTCAAAGTTCGTTTCCTTGATTTTATCGTTAATTAGGTAGGTACTCGTCGCATAAAATTTTTAGATTATATTTTTATGAAGTACGTTGAAGGTACATTCCTCTGGTGAATATTAAGTAACCATAAGATATATCTATTACTTTCATTATTCATTCTGACTGTCAGGACTGCGGCTCACTTTATTATTATAATTGTTCTTGTTTCATGGAGATACATTGAATTTCATTAAATGTACATTCAAGTACATTACTGGTATATTCCTTTCATATATAACATATTAATTTCTGCAACAATACATCCGTCATTCTGACCCGATCACTCTTAACCGAACTCTTCCCAACTCTGTTGGAGGTTGAATTCCAATTGAAAGCAAGAGCCAGAGTTTGTCTTGAAGTGAAAAATAAAGAAATACGCATAAAAATTAATGGTACTTACCAAATTATTAGGTACCTATCTTACTTATTTTTACAAAATCTTATACCCTGGCATTTTACACAAGTGTATTGTTCTCTAACGCGTTGACAATCACACCACTTAATAATTTCCGTTTTCAATGAGAGAACCATACACTCGTCAACAATTGGCGTTACAATAATGTAATCGTCAAATCTATCCAGTAGGTAAAGAGAAACCCTTATCAAGATATCTTCATCTGGATTTATAGCATTTAAACGGCAAACCTCAAGTTTACTTAAAGTTGCTATGATTTTAAAACATAGCTCCATAAACATATCGCATTTTTCTTGCGAATAGTTTTCAAGCCACTTTTCAAAGTTATCTACTGTGGTTTGTTTCACAAGAATTGTATGGGGCCCAACCACAAGCTCTTGTCCAACTCGCAGTGTATTGAAACCGCTAAGATAATTCCTCATGTAATCATCCCCCTCGTCCCAACCTCTGTTACTAGAATATTTATCTCTCTTCACTTTTGCAAAGTAATCCATTACTTTCTCTTTCAGTTTCAATAATGTCTCTCTGTTAATTCTACCATCACGTATGTAAGATTTTAGGGCAGCCATGAAAACACTGTCATTTTCATCATCAGTTATTTTTGACTTTAAATACTGGAATACAAAAAATACCAACCGCCTCTTCCAGTCAGGCACAATGGAATTCAAGAAGTCTAATTCCGAGGGTATTAATAAAATTATTAGTTCAGTACAGACTAACAAAAACCCATCATGTAACACTTCACTTATGTGCGATAGTAAATCTATAATGAAATCTTGATCAGCTGCGCTCAGATGCATAATAAATGCCGAAATTTTGATAATCTCTTCAGGGCGAATTTTACATAATACTAACTCTTTCACTGGTAGTTTTGAGGAGCCGGCCAGCTGATCGGATGAATATAATCTTGTAGGAGCATTTTTAGTGGTTACCTTCGCAGGTCCATATCTTGCAAGCAGTTTATTGCGGCCCGCCGGTCCCATTCGATACATTTTATTAATATTAGCTCTGTGTTGATTGTTTATTAATACTTTGCCATCGGAAGCCAATGATATCCTTACTTTATTTTTGTTGAATGATTTATTCATATACTTCAATTTTCCGAAAAATTCGTCTTTATTTTCAATAGTTTTAAGAGCTCTTATGACATCAGTGTTGCCATCTATGGTGCCCTTTACTCTTCGGGTTTCAGCTGTCACTTTATCGAATATTTTCCTGAAAGTAGTTTGAAATATTATTAGGTAAGTAGTTGTTGTTATTTTTTTTTTAGTTGTATTGGTAAAGAAAAGCCATTACAACGTAGGAAGGTACAGTCGAACGACCATTTGTTAAATAGTCATAAATATTCATTTTTATTTTGCTTAACTTTTTAATCTGCCACCAATTCTTAATGCCTCGACTGACAGAAACGCGGATCTACGCGAGAGAATGGCTTTTTAATTGTTTTTGTAATTATGGCATACGAAAGGATAAGACAGTGATGTAAATTAAATACCCAGTACCTACACTTATACCATTGTTCAAAAGGAGTTGCAAGTTAGCTGACTGTATACCAAATAACTTGTTCAACTGTACAGACAGTCATACAAGAAATTCATGCATGACACCTGACCTACCAAAGTTTCTTAACACCAAAACCATGATAAGAGACGGTCTATTCTGTAAAAACTCGCCGTAAAACATGGGCCAAGATAGTTAGAAATGAGCTGTCAATTGATCCCTAGCATTAGGTGGCAGCTCACTTAAAACACGCTTTTTACAGAATACTCCGGCAGAAACGATTAGGTTTCTTACCTTTTGTTGTTACTGGACAATGAATCTCTGATTTCATTTATTTTGTTAGCTTGCGCATCTTTAACGATTTCCTGCGCGGTCTGATTCGACATCACACCAATCCCAAGGAACAGGGCAGATGTGGTGAACTGGAACACTTCGACGGTTGTTGGTGTCTCTCCGTACTTAACGAACTGAAAATTTAAGAAAATACTAATTATTTGACCGCTAAGGAATAAAGGCTGAAATTCATTGATTGTTACAGTGAATTAGAGAGTTAAGTAGGTATAATGCAGTTGCAATGTAATGTAGTTGTTAATGTAAGTTGCAGTTGTTTTTTTAGACAATGTTCTGAATGGGCTCAGGCGGCCTACCATCATCTCTTACATTGCAGATTATTTTATTCTTACTTTAGTGTGGCCCCCGTACCCCAGTAGTAGTAGTCTTTCCCGTGGTAGGCCCCCAGTAGTGAAGTCTTTTAAAAACAATTAATTGCAGAGTAGTGGGTAGATACAGATTTTTGCCTGTATACCTCTTCTGTTGAGTGTACTACTTACCTTGTAAATCATGTCGCCTAAGCCGTTGGCAACTCCTATAAATCCTGTTGCAAGATTCGTAAACTTCAAAAAGTCCAATGCGCTCATTAGGATCTGTGAAAATTAATTTGTTATTTGTAATAAGCCAATTTTTTTTATATTTGATATTATTACAAATTAACTATTTTCGACCATTTCGACCTAAATTAACAAATTAATTTAGGTCTATAGCCCCTTGAAGCTTTAAAAAAATCAAGCTTATAAGTCAACACAGTAGTGTTGACTTACGCGACCTACGTATTTGAATTACTTTCAACTTAATACCTCCACGCGTTCCTGAGAAAGTCTCTTGACGGACAGACAGACAGACGGACAGCGAAGTGATCCTATAAGGGTTCCGTTTTTTCCTTTTGAGATACGGAACCCTAAAAATTGTCACATTATTACATAACTTTAAATTTATTAATCAATTTAGATGATTCGGGTTTGGGACTATCAGTTTTCATGAGTCATTCTTACTGTACAGACCAAAAAAGTGGGTACTTTCATGAATTTACAGATTAGGTACTTACCTTGACATTTCTGCCGGACGTAGCAGCCCAAGTTAATAATTTTCCTGCTGTAGTGAAGGACAAACCGACGGTGGATACCATTATATTTATCCAGCTAGAGCGAGCTTCCATGTTCTCTAAGCCGATACTCTGAAACAGCAACCCAACAACAACCTTATTTTAAGGTAAATAAAGATCACTGTGATTTTGACAGTGATGCAAAATCAGTGAGGTAAAATAACTGTGAAAGGACTGTAGCTTGTGCATTGACTTTGAGATGTTTCCGTCTCTATATTGCACTTGTAGTTTGACTGTTGTGCGACCATAGATCTATGTGTGCGACCGTGGCAGAAATAGCGCTTAGCCAAACCTAAGTACTTGCTAAGTAACGTAGAAAGATCTCGGCCTTAATATCTAGTTGCAGCCGTTGACTCCCTTTAGGTACAGAACTCTAAAAAGAAATACTCATAGGTACACCCGGCTACACATCAAGTTATACATTTCCAGTTTACACTGACCTCTCTTGTACGCAAATCCTATACAATGCGAGTTCAGCTTATACTGGATTTGTATAGCTTGATCTGTAGCCGTGCGTACAGTAAACGTCAAACTTTATGGAGGCTCTGAAGTGCGCTACTCGCTACGCAGTACCGCACCCCTCACCCCCCTGACACATGAATTTGTTACTGCTTAGCGACTCGCCTCGTGTTCCGAGCCACCATAAAGTTTGCATCGGGCTGTACCTGTTCATGTTGAGCTCTATCAACTAGTGTCGCGATCGATCGTCCGATGCTGTATATTCCGGAGACAGACGCCACGCCTACGGCTGTCGTGATCATCACCGGCGCCACGACAGGGGTCGCGAACGCTGCTCCCACGACAGCTACCAAAGCTCCCACGTTCGCCACTGTAAAAGCCGAATTTCTGAGATAAAATTAATGTATTAAGTAAAAATCAGGAGGTGTCGTGGGCCAGCCGAGCCGGTTGGAACGAAGATCCTTTCGCTGTCTATTATGTATTAATACAGAGTAATCTTTGTAGGTATGGTCTCAAGTTTCAAAAGTTTATGTGTTTTTGTTTTTTTAATACAGAGCCATCTAGTATAAGTTTTAAGTAAACTTTTGACACTTGAAAACGACTTTTTCGGGTATAACGCTTTTTCGTTACGTGACAATTTATACCAGTTTGCTCGTACCGCAAGCCGCGATTTTAAATGTGTCCAAGTTTTAATTTGTTACTGGTCGATGATGAAGTAGTAGAAACACAGTAATAATGATAATAAATACTGTGGTGGAAATGAGAATACTTTTGCCTGTAGTTATGCTTTAACTCTTTCAATGACTGTATAAGCGTTCCAAAGGATTCATACCTGTGCTTACGTTGTCAGCGACATTAATCACCTGTGCAGCAGGACCTAGCTCTGGTGAAGCCTTTACGGTCAAATTCACTAGCGGCATTTCTCCGTTCTGTGGACGAACAATAATATCAAATCATATCATTTACCCCGTGGCCACGAGCTACATACTCAATGAACACGAGCCTTGCGATTGCGGTAAAAGAAGTTGTTAAGAGTGCAACTATATGACATAAAAAAAATTAAAATACCTTTACAAAACGAAGACGCGAAACCGTATGAGTACGTCAAATTAAAGTCGTCAAAGCAGCGGCACGTTGTATAATACTTTTAGCTGCAAATATTATGACTTTCCGACTGCACTTTACAAAATGTAGGTACAGGTACATACTATGAACAATATGGTCACCCTACAAAATTTCTCATTATAAAAAGTTAAAAATAAATTTTGTCTTAAAGTATAATATTTAGAAGGACGGACGATATGTTACAATTTAATTAAGAAATAATTAAAAATGTTATTCTAATTTTTGTTCATCTATGAGGTCGAGCCTAGTCAATAAAGCCGAAAATATTGGGCTCTCAGTTCAGACGTTTTAGTAAAATTCGACTTTCATTTACTTCTTAACAATTAACTTTTGTGTCATTATTTCTATTTAACTAATTCACCTATGTATCTATGTAAAAAATATGTTGGAGCTCGTGGCTAAGTAATTACAGCTGTACGGGTCGATCCATCAGGTTAAGCTACGCTTGCCGGGGTTGGTCAGTGGATGGGTGACCATCTTTACATACCGAGACTCCTCCGTGCCTCGGAAAGCACGTTAAGCCGTTGGTCCCGGCTGTCATTCGTGGTTCTTTGACAGTCGTTACGGGTCGTCAGAAGCCCGAAAGTCTGACAGCCAGTCTTACCAAGGGGTATCGTATTACCCAGTTACTGGGTTGTGGAGGTCAGACAGGCAGTCGCTCCATGTAAAATACTGGTATTCAGCTGCATCCGCAGTGCAAGTACGGACTTTGCATCGATAAGACATCGAGATCGCTAAGGTTCGCATTTTTATCGATCTTGTTATCGAATTTGGAAGTACGTAACACGCGACGATAAGATTTATCGTAGGCCGATTCGAGTCGATAAGGATCGTTTGTCAAATGGCAATACTGAGGACGTCCACAGACAAACCATTTAAGGTGGGGTTTCTGTGGCACGACTAATGTCCGAAATATTTAGAAAATCCTTTTTGTTCATACATTTTTGGCATTGTATACAATATTTATGGGTTTAATTCAGAGAAGCTACCAGTATTTACCAAAATTTCCGTTTGTTTTCGTAAAAATACAGAAAATATGCTATCTTCTTAAATTAAAGTCGTGTTTAGTTGTTTACCTTTGCCAAAAAAAAAGTTTGTTGTTGACGTTTCTTGAAGTTAAGAAAAAAACTTATCTGTCTGTCACCGTCTGAGCTATCCGTAAACACGGTATCCGTAAAACTCTAAACAAACTGTAAGTACTTTTTCGTTTATCTTGAGTTTAATTAAATGAACAATACTTAATCATTTATCAGGCTATTTCCACGCAGGAATATTTCCACGTTCACGGAGATGGCTGAATCAGCAAGGTACGTATTTTTTTATAATAAACAGTTTTAGGTTACTTAGTTTTATAAATTAATCCAATATTACAGTTTATAAATTAGTCCAAGATTACAGTATTAGCTTTTTCTCACTAAAAAGTCTGCTGGATGTCAATGGTTTGCGGCATTAATCTTATGTTTACTTTTAGGCGGCGCTGTAACATGCAGCAAAAGGAACATTTGGTCAATTATATGATCGCCAATAAGGACCTCGCCCTCGGGACCCTAACAGGCCCGATGGGCGTGGTCCAACAAAATGTTAAATGGACCAAATTGGCAGAAGAGCTGGCAAACCTCGGCCCAAACAAGACTGTGGATCAGTGGTTAACTGTGAGTGATTATGTAGATGTATAATAATAAACGATTCTTTAACACCACATGAATCCCCGAATGGATGTCAGAGGTGTTCCCATGTGTAAACTATGAAGCAAGTCACAGTCGACACTTGGTACTCCCGCTTTTCACTGACGATTATTACTGTCCAAAATTGATGGGTGGAGGGAGAGCCCTATCACAATAATGACTGTACCAACAGCTTAATTTACCTTCCGAAGGTCACAGACTGACCCCACAACCTCTGAGTTAGCATGCGAGTGCTCTACTACTCAGTCAGAGGCGGACATAATAATTATTTTGATTAAAGTTTAAGGTTATAATGCTGCTAATGCTTTTCTTACAGACATGGAGGGATCTCAAATCGAAGGCCAAAAGTGCTAATTCAAAGAGGGCTCAAGCTCTCCAGGAAACTGGCAATCCCGACAGGCCAGTGCCACAAATTACTGAAATCGAGTTAAAAATTTTGAGTATTATTGGTAGGACAACGTCAGAGGGAATGGAGGTTCCTGAATCATCCATATCTGGAGGTGGGTGATGTTACAGTGACTAAATAAAATTGACTGATATATCAAAATAACCATTGCAACAGTGCCCCATTGTCCTTTAGCTTGTATCATTACATTATGTTTATTATATCTATAAATATAATAAAATACACTTTTTAATCCTATTTTCAGCCCAACCTCCACCTGCAAGACAATCTTCTCCACCTCTGCAAGATGTTCTAATGCATGAGGAGTTTTTGGATGAGGTGTTGGACACTGAAGGAGGTATTACTTATATTTTTTTAGTTTTATGCCATCTCTTGTTATTTTCATTTGTGCAAGTATAGTATGTTGTCTTCTCAGTAAATTTTCATCCTGTACATTCTATGACATAACAACAGGAAGCCTGTCATACTAGGTATGTCTTCCGTACATATATTGTAACAGGGTGTGCAGTCATTTTACCTTATATATATTAAGAATATTTTATAATTATTTGTGTTGCATATTTATTGATGTCTTATTTTTTTACATAAAAGGAAATTCTCCTCCACCACCACCACAAGCACCAACACAATTGCGGACTCGTGGACTATCTCGGCCGAGAAGACAGCCGCGTAGATCCGTGCAGCCTTTGCAGCAGCAAGGAATTGGCAATATATATGCGCAATCCCAGCAACAAAATCTGGCTGTTCTGAAAGAAAGTGTTTGTTAATTGTTTATTTCTGTTTTGGGCAAAATGACACATTTTTAGTGTTCTGTACCCAAATGGCAAAACAGAGCCCTATTAATGTCACTCTGATGTCTGTCTGTATGTCTGAGTATATCACTGGTCTGTAACTCATAAACGGAAAAATCTGATTTTTTTTATTCTGAAGGCAGTGAAGAGTAGTTATTGAACAGACGGAGTAATAGAGAGAGAGTGTGCGTAGGTATCTACATACTATTTCACATTTTTACTAATTTTTTGCTTTATTACCTATAGGACATTTCAAATCACCTTAAACGGCGAAATGAAATAGAAGCCGAGAGAAATCAAATTATGATTAAAAGAAATAAGTTAATTGAACTTCAAATGTAAGATAATTATAATTTTCCTAGTAGGTAGGTAGATAAAAGTGGGACTTCTAAATAAATATATTCATACATGTAGGTACTTTGTCCTGCTTAAGGGAAAAAAATAGGTAGTGTTATTAAATAATTCATCCATTGATGTGTAATAATCATGTAGGTAGTTATTTATTTGGAACAAGTTTTTGTAGTGTAGTTGTAAAGTACCTTAGTTTTAGTACTAGAAGCATCTATATAGAAGTGTAGTTTTTTTATCCATACATACTTACTAAAATAGTTATTACAAAAATATAAAAAAATAAGGAAAAACTTTGCCTTAAAGGAGGTAAAAATGTCAGTCATTTTGGTACATAATATTATTATGGTATAAAATAAAAACGTTAAGTTCCAACACAATTTTTTTTATCTTTATGAGTCTTTGTACTCATAAGCTCAAGCTCAAGCTTTGTAATCAGAAGGTATAAATTTCCTTATTTCTTATGAGCAGTCATTTATTCAAGCTAGGCTGAGAATCAGCACTTTTCGAACGTCAAAATTACACAAGACAGTCCCACAAAATGCCCGCCCTTCACCACTTCCTACTGCTTTAGATGGGAAGAAGATACATAAATTTAATTATTATTAATGGTATTTATAATTTCTTGTTGTCTACGTAAAGCAGCTGCTCTTGGACCAATTGCCTGTGCAGCATCATCCTCGTTTACAGCTTCTGCAGCAATGTCATCGTCATCATCTTCTATATCAGGAAGTGGTAACCTGTAAGAAAAACTAAATATAAAATAAATGTAATAATAAAGATAAATTGGGTTTGGCAATAGAAAACAGAAAGGCCCATTTGTAGTTCTCACTCCATAACTGTACTATGTATTAAGGATGTCATCCACAATTACCTATGTTCATGCATCATATTATAGATGGTGCAGCATGCAATTATTATATAGGCAGCTGCTGTCGGTTGGTAGTGAAGGGTCCTGTCCTTCCGCAGACATCTAAACACAGCCTTTATTATGCCATTTGTTCTCTCAATGCAGTTCCTTGTTTGTGATAGGACCACATTGTAATTGTGTTCTGGAGAGCCAGCTTCTGGTGTGGGCAAAATAGGCGTGATCAAATAGGGTTCCTTTACATATCCAGAATCACCTGTAACAAAAAAAAGGTAATTAAGTACTTAATAAATAATATTATTTTTCAGATACCAGCAGACTGGATTCTCAGTGGCTGATGAGGTGGAGGTAGAAGTTGCAGATTAAATATTATTATTATACAAATATTTTTTAATATGTTGTTGTCATTTATTTATAATTTACCATTTCAAAATACTATGTATTTGGCTTAAAACCCATAATGTTTTACTTACATCATGAAAGGAACCTACTATCCAAAATGATCCTAGGTCCTAGCTGTTTGGGTTGGGTGAAGAGTAAGTCAGTTAGGTTACGATTGATGTTAATCATCCATGTCTCATCTCATCTCTATACATACTTGCAGTGGGTAACTATGATGTGCAATGATTATTAGTGAATAAAGTTGAGAAAAGGTAGAAAAAAGAAAATGTCTTACCTATTAAATAATATTTCCCAATCCTGGCATCTGTTAACCGATTCATTTCCCTTTTTACTGAGCTTGAATTAAATATAAATTGGTCATGTGTGGACCCTGGGAATCGTGCATTCACATTTAAAAGTCTGCAGTTAACATCGCACACCTAAAACAGTTATGGAAAATTTATTAGTATACTTGTATGCTTAGCTATAGATAAATGAGCTTGATTGTGAACATTGTTGGGTACCTAGATAGATACTGGAATGGAATAAATATATTGTCTTAATGAGTTACCTATTAGAATGTTATGAATGCATTTAACTTGAAAGAAATATTAAGATTTAATTACGGCTTTTCTGTGACTAAAGATTGTTAAGTAAGAAAATTAATAAAAGTACACCTAAGTACCAACATCGGGAAATAAATACTCACAAACTGTGTGTTAATGCTGTAGTAGCCTTTTCGATTTTTATACCCATAAGAAGGGTCATCAGCATTATTGTTGTAGGGTGTGACAATTGCAACATGTGTGCAATCAACACAACCAAGGCAATCTGGCAGTCCAAATTTATGCTGGAATCCTTCCACAATGGCTCTTCTTTCAGCTGCAGTTCCTGGGAACTTAACGTAGGTGTGGAAGAGGCGGCGAACTATTGCCCTTGACACTTCTCGCACAACCTTGCTGACAGTTTTTTGGCCAAGTGCAAGATTGTGCTCCTGCCCAATGCACCTTTGGTAGCTTCCAACTGCATAAAACCGTACGGCTGTCAAAACCTAAAATATGCAAAGTTATCTAAGTACCTATTTGGACTACAAAATCTAGGTATTTGTAAGTAGGTAGAAAAGGCGAGTTATTCTTTAATAGGTAGGTACTATAATAAGTAAAAATAAATCATGTTTTGTCTAGATCTCGAATGAAGTAGGTATGTAGGTAACTATAGTAAAAAAAAACAGTACTTATGTACTTACCACGATATGGACAGGGAGTCCAGTGGATCGTATCCTCCGCACATCTACCTCTATCCCTTCTATTAAAATTAATGCCACTTCCCGAGTCACCCGAAAGAGACGAACAAAATCTTCTTCCGGAAGTTCCAGAGGATTGTTCGTGTCTCTGAGACGCCGCCTCCGAACACGCATCACATTATGATGCTGCTGCCGTTCTTCCTCATCACCCAGCAATAAAGCCATGAGTCCTAAATCCATTTGATCGATAAGCTTATCGGACTTCTACAAGGTGTCGATAAATTACCGAGCTTGACAGCTTAAATTGGCGATCTCAACTGTCAAAATGTCGTTTCGTACTTGCATTTTCGATAAATTCGTTAAAATTTTAGAGTTTATCGACCGATCGGTAAAGTAGAAGTTCCGTACTTGCGACATCGATTCGATTCGATAAAAACTCATTTTATCGAGTTTATCTGTCAAATTTATCGAATCGAGTCCTACGTACTTGCACTGCCGGTTAGACTGGAAGCCGACCCCAACATAGTTGGGAAAAAGCTAGGCAGATTGATTGATCTATGTAAAATATGTTAAAGTCGTAGGTATTTATGTATTTCTTCAGATAAATTCATGTTTTGCAGATTCCTCAGTACAGACAATAATGAATTGAGGGACCTAGATATATCGCCATAAATCTGTATGTCATATTCTACAGATTTGGGAATTTCTTAAAATATTTAAGAAATTCTTAACTAAATTCTTACATAAAAATTATTAACCCCGAGATAGTGCTTCCTGAGATTTAGACTATGCCACTTTATGCAAGCGTCTGGATTGAGGGCCCAAGTTATTTAATCGTAAAAGTTTTAATTCATGTATATATTTTTATATATATATAAACACCCTTTCCCACACTTAGTTGATCCAGCAGTGAGCCAATGCATTATTGACTCCACCTTTAGAGCAGAATAACTTGACTCCGGTTTCATATTTTTCGAGCGGAGTGGCAACGTCGCCTTCCACTTGGCGATGTTGCCAAATATATTTGGAGAAATATATTTATACTCAACATTTTTTTTACTCTAGCATCTAAACAAAAGTGGATCCGTAACGGTCAATTTTTTTATACTCAACCATACTTTTTGGCTCCGAATTTTATCTGAAGACCAATACTTATTGGCTCCATATACAGTGAATTTCGGATACTTCTAATAAACACTGTAATTCTGATTTTAGACTTCTTGCATAAAATGATATAATTTTCTACCAACATAAGTTGATCCACTCGATATTCTATACGCAATGTTTCATACATTGTTAGATCCGCCTCAACTAAGAGGTACGGCACCACGCACAGCATACTATGTGTTTCCTTTTTATACTCTCCTTGCAGAAATGCGTACATACGTTGATCTACTCGATTTTTTACTCTCATAGCTTCACACGTTGTTAGATCCACCTCGAATATAAGCTTAAGTACTATGTGGTTCCGTTTTATACTGTCCTTGCAGAAATGCATACGAACGTTGATCCACTCAATTTTATATTCTCATTCCTTCATACATTGTTAGATCCATCTCGAACATGAAGTTATAAGTACTATGTGGTTCCGTTTTAAACTCTCCTTGCAGAAATGCATACATACGTTGATCCACTCGATTATATTATATTAGCATTGCTTCATACATGTCAGATTCTCCTCGAATTCAATATAAGTACTATGTGGTTCCGTATTATACACTCCTTGAGGAAATGCATACATACGTTGATCAAGCAGATTTTACATTCGGCTTCATACATTGTAAAATCCACCTCGAGTATGGTGGCGGATCCAACAATGTATGAAGCAATGCAAATATAAAATCGAGTGGATCAACCTAAGTATGCATTTCTGCAAGGAGTTTTTTCAGTTCTCTACGTTTAGCGGTCTAGGCGGCCGAAGTGTCTGTGCGAAAACGCCACCATGTCAGTCCGACTCCAGGACCGGACCTCGAAACCTATCCTTCTTCAGCGAGGGGTGAGACAGGGACACGTTATCTCTCCGAAACTGTTCGCCGCTGCACTGGAGGATGCCTTCAAGGTTCTGGACTGGAAAAGGCTAGACATCAACACCAATGGCGAGTACGTCACTCACCTTCGGTTTGCCGACGATATAGTAGGCATGGCTGAGACTACGGAGGACCTCAGTACAATGCTCGATGACCTCAGTAGAGCTTTCGAAAGAATGGGTCTTAAAATTAACATGGATAAGACATGGATGGATGGTCACGTCAAATGCCCATGTAGCACCCACTCTCATGAAGCTCGGAGACACTACACACTTGTGGACGAGTATGTTGCTTAGGACAAACTGTCCAGTTAGGTGGGTCCAATTTCGAGAAAGTGGTCAATCGTCGAATACGACTCGGCTGGGCAGCGTTCGGGAAGACATAGTCCAAAGAATTGCCAAACTTAAGTGGCAGTGGGCAGGGCACATTGCTTGCAGAACAGATGGCCAACGAGGCTGAAAGGTTCTGGAATGGCGGCCGCGTACCGAAAGACGTAGCGTTGGAAGGGCTGGAACAAGGTGGACCGATGACCTTGTAAAGATCGCAAGAAGGAATCCGCTGGATGCGGGAACCACAGAACCGGTCGAAGTGACGGTGCTTGGGGCAGGCCTATGTGCAGCATTTGATGTCTTTCAACTGAAATGATGATGATGAGGTATAGAAGATAATAGAGAAGCTTTTGTGCGCTTTTGTGACCTGATATTATATTTGACAACACCATTAACAGTGAAGCATTCTGACAGTGACAGGCCACCATGGGGTAGTTGGTTAAGATACTACCTATCATGCCGCAGGTCATGGGTTCGATTCCATCCCATCCAATCCCATCCAGGACAAACATTTGTGTGCAAGAAGATGTCTGTTTGTCCCGAGTCTGGTTGTAATTATCTATAAAAGTATGCATTTACAAAAAAAAGTGTGTGTGTCAGCTCCGACGCATGACTGGAGTTAACTTCTGTTTTTTGTGCCGTTTCGACTTTCTATTTTTCATCATGTCATTTCTGTCGTGCAGGGTTTCTTCAATGAATCAGTGCTATACAAAAATCAACTTTAAGGTGTAAAGGCAAAGAAACTGATTGATTGATTGATTGAAGGCGCTCGTCCTTCTCACCCCACCTCTAACCCCTTCCCTATGTCCCCTCTCTACCTACCTCTCATCACCCCCTTCCCCTCCCTATCTCAACCCCTCCCCTACCCTCTCACTCCCCATCTCCCTTTCACTCTCACCCCCTAACGCATCCCCTTTCCCCGAACCTCCCCCTCCCCTTTCTCCACTACCTCCCCGCCCTTTCCTTCTCCTTCTTCCCTCCCTTTTTACCACTGCCTCCCCTCCCTTTTCCTTCAAAAAGGGATGTTTTGAAGGAAGAGGGAAGGGAGGCACATCCTCCACATCCTCCCCTTCATTACTTTATCCCTCTCACCACTCCTCGCCCCTCCCCTAACACCATCCCCTCTCCTACTCATCCCCTCCTTGCTCACCACCCTCTCCCGTTCCCCCTCCCTCTATCCTCCTCCCCTCTCACCCCCTTCCCTATCTCTCCTTCACTACTCCTTCCCCTCACGCATCCCCTTTCCCCGAACCCTCCCGCCACCTTTCACCACTGCCTTTCCTCCCTCTCCCCCTCAACATCCCCCTCGATATTCCCTTTTACAACTACCTTCCCTCCCTCTTCCCCTCAACATACCCCCTGCACATTCTCATTACTCTATCCCTCTCACCACTCCTCCCGCTCTCCACCTTACCATCCCCTCTCCTCCTCACCCCCCTTCCTTAACGCCTTCTCCCGTTCCCCCTTGCCCTCTCCCCCTTCACCAGTACTGACCACACCCTCCGAAAACGAAAACGCATCCCCGTTCCCCGAACCTCCCCCTCCCCTTTCACTACTGCCTCCCCTTCCTTTCCTCCTCCTTCTTTTCCCTCCATCTCCGCTTTCCTTTTTACCACTGCCTCCCCTCCCTTTTCCTTCAAAACATCCCTCCTCCACATCCTCGCCTTCATTACTTTATCCCTCTCACCACTCCTCACCCCTCCCCTCTCACCATCCCCTCTCCTACTCACCCCCCTCCTCGCTCATCACCCTCACCCGTTCCCCCTCGCCCTCTCCCCTCTCACCAGTACTCACCACACCCTCCCCATTTCCCCCTCCCTCTATCCTACTCCCCTTTCACCCCCTTCCCTTCCCTATCTCTCCTTCACTACTCCTTCCCCTCTCGCATCCCTTTTCCCCGAACGCCCTCCTTCCACCTTTCACCACTGCCTTTCCTCCCTCTCCCCCTCAACATCCCCTCGATATTCCTTTTTACTACTGCCTTCCATCCCTCTCCCCCTCAACATACCGCCTCCACATCCTCATTACTCTATCCCTCTCACCACTCCTCCCCCTCTCCACCTTACCATCCCCTCTCCTCCTCACCCCTGTTCCTTAACACCATCCCCAGTTCCCCCTTTGCCCTCTGCTCCCTCACTAGTACACACCTTTCGAAAACGAAAACGCGGAACCGTATTCGCGTCTCAAGTTAATGTCGCGATAGCGGCGGCACGCTGCACAATGTAAGAATTAGTTTGTTTGAATACCATCCAAGATCTATCATCTATATTAGCTAATGAAAAAGCCCGTGGCAAATGGTGCGCTCTGATTGGCTCATTTGAATCGGATCAACTAGTGCTCAAATGCAAAAAAGGTGGATTTGTATAAAAATGTCTTAATTATTATTATTACTCGCGTTAACACTTGTGGCTCCAATCAGAGCCACTTACGTATGGTTTGACTAGCATTGGATCAACAAATACCACCCGGATCAACAAGTGAAAACGGATCAACAAATTACTACCTATATGGCACGATGGAGCCACAATGTGCCCATGGGTATATCTATTTATATATTTATATATATTTAGATATATTTTCTCAATCTAAGCAATCGTTCAAGAGAATGGCTCTTGATGTTTTATCTGGCGAGGTGATTTAAGTTATGTCAAGCTAATCTTAGCAACAAAGAATTATTGTAGTACTTAGCAACTATTATTTTGTCTTTTTTTTTTTTCTCTTTCATCACTTTTAACCTTTAGTTAAAATGTGGACAACTTGTATTTTGCAGCATGTAACTGTTTTTTGTCCCTAATAAATAAAATAAAAATAAAATAAAATAAAAATAAAATAAATGTTTAACTAAATCCCCTATAAGTCTTACTTCGTTTCGCAAGGGTTCAAAAAACGGGCCCTCAATCCATACATACGCACATCGCCACAACTACGCATCACAATGACATGACGTCACGCAATCCTGCATCGCGCAATTAGAGTTTACCACACGACTAGCATATATACAACGACCCGACATCGACCGTCGGGAAGTAGCCCACCAGACACGACACCGATCTGGTCGGAGGATCCTTCCCTTTCTATGGAGGGTGAGTGAACTTTACACCCTGTTCCTCATGCCTCTATACCTGGATGGTTTGAAAACACAATTAAGAACAACTTTATCTATGGGACCAAACCTGAAATCGCGAAAAGAAATCAGCTGAAATATAAATGTACTGAACAGCTGAGTTTTTTTTCGCGATTTCAGGTTTTGTCCCCTATCAAAAGTTGTTCATAATGATGAATACAATTACCCCTTAAAATATTGCCACTGTTTACACTTACACCTGTATATATTTACTGTTGTTGGGATTCTCTTCCAGTTACGTCGGAGATCTCTATCCCGAACTATCGTCCTATATATAACTGACTTATTTACCTTAACAATTGTTCCCGTATATTCTCCATTTTCGGGAACCACCATCACACATTTCGGCAGTTTGTTTTCAGTCAGATAGTCTATCCAGGTTTCATATACCCTCGCATCGTGGTCTATGAATACTTTGCATCCCTTCACTGCAAAAATGGAATAAAATGTAAACATGGCTTATTATTGATATGCATCATCATCAAAAATATATTGTGTACCCACTTTAGAAGACCTATAAGCAGTAACACACATAGACACGAAAAGCGACTTCGTTTTATAACTGTTTACGGATATCAAGTAGAGCCTAAATAGGTGGATAGATAAATATAGTACAATGCGATTCAAATAATAATAGGAAAGTCAATGACCTCTATCTGTCAAATGTTGATTGAAAAGTACGGTTTGCAAAGAAAACTTATTTGCGTATCAATCACATTTTTTTTTGTTTAACCGAGTCTTAGTTAAGTAAATCAAAGTGAAAAAAAAATCATCAAATAATTACTTATGTATATACCAGAAAGGTTTAGGTAGTGAAATGAAGATAAGGTGAATCTTGACGTGACTTTTACAAAAACACATATTAAACAAATAAACTACTGCTTAAACTAATGGTTCAATCATTGATTTAGTAATCATTGTTGTTGTATTTACAATGGTTTTTAGTTGCATTTTATTTTTAAACTGAGGTTTTAAAATAAAAAATGATAAAAGACACATCAAGATTGTTTACCTTTATTTCACCACCTAAACCTTTCTGATATAGTCATGATTAGTTTTTTTTTAATTAAGTATACTACTTTCTTTCATATTTTCAATGTTGGCAGCAATTTACTAGAAAGTAAAGAAGAAAGTTCGTAAATAAATGTTATTTAAAAAATATCTTGTTTTGCTCACCCTACCCAATTCATTGTAATTAATATTTATTTGATTTGACAGCTATGACGTCACAACATGGCGCTAAGTCGATCCTATTCTTATTTGAAACGCATTGTACTTGTGGCGGCATCTACATCGCCACATACGAACTACGCATCAATGACATGACGTCACGCAAAACCTGCATCGCGCAATTAGAGTTTACCACGCGATTAGCATATATACAACGTCCCGACATCAACCGTCGGGCAGTAGCCCGCCAGACACAACACCCGTCTGGTCGGAGGATCCTCCCTTTTCAATAGAGGATGAGTGAACTTTACACCCTGTTCCTCATGCCTCTAAACTGGTGACCCCGAGCATGAACGTCAGCGCAGCCTTCGTGCAACTCCTTCAGCGTGACGTCATCAGCATCACTTCCTCAAGCTTTCGAGCGGCGAGTCACACAGCCAGCCAGCATCCACGGCTTCAACGGGTATCCTGACCACCAGCATGCAGCGGACGCGCATTCCTGGTCATCACCTTCAGCCTCAACCTCAACCCAGCGCTGTACACTCCGACTCACTGGAGCATAACGCAGCGCCACCCCGACTCACTGGGGTATCACCGCAGACAGTTCCGACTCACCGTGAACTATGCGGCACCCGGTTCCGACTCACTGGAACCACAACTGGCACTGGCAAGCATCGCAAGATACACGACTCAGCCCACTATCGACCTCCGGTCCCCGGAGGGGAGTGATGTGGCGGCATCTACATCGCCACATACGAACTACGCATCAATGACATGACGTCACGCAAAACCTGCATCGCGCAATTAGAGTTTACCACGCGATTAGCATATATACAACGTCCCGACATCAACCGTCGGGCAGTAGCCCGCCAGACACAACACCCGTCTGGTCGGAGGATCCTCCCTTTTCAATAGAGGATGAGTGAACTTTACACCCTGTTCCTCATGCCTCTAAATACTGATCCTATCCATCTACCTATTTGGGAAGAACCTTGAGTCTCTAGTTTTTGTGACTCATTCATGTTTTTTTTTTGTAAGTAATTTAAATATACATATTTCTTTTATAAAAGTAATCTCACCTTTAGGATTCATTGATATACATTTCCTTATACTGAACACATGAAACACTAAAATATGGACAGATGCTCCTTTTTTCCTGTGAAGATCGAGCCAATAATCTTTTGGAGTTATTTCGAAAAACTTTATCTCTCGACTTGGAATGACACAGACGACTCGAAGGACGGAAATTATTAAATTTTCACCGTTGTGTGAATATTTCGCTGAAAAAAACAGAAAACATTAGTACATCATTATAGGTACCGTTCGATTTAGGTCTTTACCTGTTTAGGTAATAAATTCAAGTAGGTAGATACCAGAATATTATTATGTAGAATCAAATAAAATTGCATTTTTAACCGATAACAAAAAGGAACAGATAAGTACTCAAATCAACGCGTATTTATCACACTAATATTATAAAGGCGAAAGTCTGTGAGTGTGTATGTTTGTTACTTCTTCACGCTCAAACAGCTGGACCAATTTTGATAAAATTTGGTATGGAGGTAGCTGACACCCTGGATTAACACGTTATGCTACTTCTTATCCCGGTCTACGCGGGTGAAACCGCGTGTCGCCGCTAGTTTAATATATTTTTTAATGTAGGTATGACCACGATTATCTTTTACGGAGTAGTCCGATTTTAACGATTCTTTTTTTATAGAATATTATTAATCCGTCGTGCGTAACCTATGTTGTAGAATGCGCATTAACAATAAAGCTATTGGCACATTTACTACCTACTTAATTAATATTAATATTCTATAAATATAACTACTCACATAATACTTAGTTATTGTGGTGCACTTTATATTAATCATATATTGCGCATTAATGCCGTGGGTTTTTTGAAATTTTTAATTTGAAGTTTTTTTCATGGCACAATTTTCTTGGTTCTTTTACGTCGGTTTAATTTTTTTTAATATATTTTATCAACATTTTGAAGTTTAAATATTAGATAGTATTAGTTACGCCGCGTAGTTACCTATTTGTGAAAATAGCCAAATCGCAGGTATTAAAATTTAAATAGGTACCTAGGTAGGTAGTGTAGATACTAGGGCGTGCAAAACCGGAAGGTCTTCAAAACCGGTTTTGAATTCCAGGTTTGAGGGCCCAAAACCGGAAACCGGTGCTAGCCCCGGTTTAGGCAACAATTTTATATTGTTTATATAGTAGAATTTTAACAAGAAAACAATATTCTTAGATACCCACAAAATCTGCAAATAAAACAAATTGTATGATATACCTCTTTTTAAAGAACCATTTATGCCTACCAATACCAAGTAGACCACATTAATACTTTTTAAAGTGGCTTGACCGGATACAGTTCAGCCCGAAAACCCATCAATACTGCTGAGCGTGCCCGCCTGCTGGCTGTGGGAGAATGGGAGTCGGGCCTGTGGCTTCAGGCGCTACCGTCACCCAAAATAAGTACTATGCTGGGTGACACCACATTCCGGCTCGCTACAAGTCTGCGTCTGGACGCATCTTACGAGGCCCCACATCACTGTCAGTGCGGTGAAGCAGTCGACCGCTTCGGGCACCTGGCCTTGGCCATGGCTTGCTGCAGGTATAGTCATTTGGCAAGGCACGCCAGCATTAATGGCATCATCCGTCGCCCTCTTGTTTTCTCGGGTGTCAGCTGTTTTAGAAAACCCAATGGCTTGGCATGAGACGGTGGTAAGAGGACAGACGGAATGACCATGCCTTGCATGTTGGGTAGAGGCCTTTGGTGTGGAATGCAACCTGTGTTGACGCCATCCTCCCCTCGCCCTCGCGTCATCCCATCTTAAGCCGCCCAGCATAACCCGCCGTACTAACACGGCGGGTTATTCTGGGGCGGCCGCTGCAGGTGCAGAATACCCTCAAACGGCACAAAGAATCATGGCCACGCGGCTAACATGTTTGGACTAGTAAAATCTAACAAAATGACCCTTGATGAAACATACGTTGTTTCATTTTCCTTTAGAAATGTAACTAAGTACGGCCTTCAATATATTTTTAAAAGACGGGAGAGTCAAGTAATTAAGAAATATGTTTTTTGAGGTTATTAATCTGTGGCTTTTTGGAATTGAGAGGTTTTTCACCTGTTTTTTTTTACATTGTGTTACAAATTATGTCGAATGCAAGCCATATAAGTCTGTGCGTGTCCAAGATCGCCACTAATCGTGGTTTCTACTGACGGTGCATGTTAGTTCATATATGCATATTATAGTACCAAGCAGCACCCTCGGTCGTGTGCAGCTGCAGACTCATCTGGCTACCACTCCACATAATTATCTGTTACGGTTACGGTTGAGTTATCTTTATCTAACACAAAATCGCACAGAACGCAGAGTCGTCGCCGAAACTACAACACGGTCTGCGCAGAAAACTGTCAATGTCAATCTTTCTTTTGTTTCTATTACTTTTCAAAAATAGGGAGGCCACGTAATCGATCAATTTATGCAGTATCGATTTTTAGATGTAAAATTATGCCTAATTATTTTTCAGGTGACTAACAGCGGTCGGCTAACTATTTGCTACTAAAAAAATAACTTGGCACTGGCAGCGATTAAATATCATAGCATTATTTATATTAGATGAGCATTAAAATGCAAGGAATTATAAAAACTAAATAATGGCTGCTACTTGGTAGCGCACATATTAAACAGGGCCAATTGAAATCATAGGCGAGGTACACGCGGCTACACATCAAGCTATACATTTCTAGTTTACACTGACCTCTCATTGTAAGAAAATCCTATACAATGCGAGATCAACTTATACATCGCCATGTCATTATAAATAATGACATGGCGACTAATATTAACAGTGGATCCTGCTTTGAAGGAAGTCAGTGTACCCCCTACTTCATAGTTAAAATAGGTAGAATCTGTTTCAAAACCGAATTGGGGCATCCCGACTCCATGTACTCTTTTGGCTGCTACCCCTAGAGTGCATATAAATCTGGAGGCGTGGAGGGAGAGCAGCCCCCGCCCGCTGTAACAAAGCTTAGGCACCCGTGCGAGACGAAGCCGAAGCTGCGGAGGTAAGGGCGAAGGGGCTGCACTTCCCGCAGCGCCAGAGAAAACAAAGCTAACAACTGATTATTAAGCTGTTTTCTACGTAAAATTATCCTTCGCTGTAGCTGCCAACCAACTATTTTTGCTAGCGGCTTTAATTATTTTTTAATCCCAAATTCAGATTAATTTGTCGCCGCGTTAAGTACATGCCTAAAATGATTACTTTTAAACAGTTGACATTGCCGGGGATTTCATTTCGATTAAAAAATAAAATCGATTTAGATCTAAGTTAAAGTATGGACTTCTCTAGTAACGTTAATAACTATAAATGCGTTGAAAATGAATATTTTTTACTGCGTTCTGTTAAAGCAAAGTTATAATTATAAAGATGATTATTTAAATACTTCCCAATCTTTTAAAAATAAACTGATGATACCTAATAATTACATTAACAATTTACTACATTTTGGTGACAGTCTCATCTTAGGTCGGAATTCTGTTTTTTCTTAGTCCAAAATGACCATGATTCTTTAACAGCCTTATATGGAGCTA
This sequence comes from Cosmia trapezina, assembly GCA_905163495.3. NCBI lineage: Eukaryota > Metazoa > Arthropoda > Insecta > Lepidoptera > Noctuidae > Cosmia > Cosmia trapezina. The sequence continues at coordinate 14,698,429 of LR991030.1, forward strand.
TATATTTGAGCCGTTTGGGGTTGGGCCTTGGGTCCGATTGCTCATCGAGTATTTCGGGACATTTCCAAGCGGTTAGTCGACTCTTCACGTGACCAGAGAGCTGGCCTATTTGTCGGTTGGGGTCGCGGAGTGAGGAGTGTAAGTGGGTTATAGGTTGCGTTCGGATATTTGATGACTCAAAATTGAATATTTCTTGAGTGCGTTCGAAAAAAGTTCATTTAAATCAAAATGTAAATATGTAATTCAATAACGGGAAAACCGGAGGTAACTCCGGTTTTGTCTCTCAACCCCGGTTTTCAAAAATCGCTAAATTTTGTCCGGTTTCCGGTTTTTAGCAAAACCGGAAAACCGGTTTTGCACACCCTAGGATACCTACCTTGTTCTAGAATCTTGTCAAACACTTTCATACAGGTGTCTTCGTCACGAGCTTCGTACCCCTGCAGCTTAAGTTCTGTATCGTTGCTTTTCACGCAGTCCATCAAATTCCCCTCGTTGCTAGGCGGACCACAAAGAGCCACGGCTATCTTTTGTAGAAGAAATCTTCTGTCTTTTTTCTCGTACCTGCAAAATAGAAGTTCAAAATTGAATTATATGTCATTAGGTACCTACTCGTTTCAATTAAGGGTCAGCGCTGATATACCAGAAAAATGCTAAAGCTTATTTTAATTGACAACTTGGAAATGAACCAAATCACAAATATAACTAAGTTCGTGTGAGCCGAAGTATAGGTAGTAACGTGTTTGCAAACTACGGTTCACACCGCAAACTATGAACCGAAGTATGAAAATACGCGGTAGCTACTTGAGCGATGATCTATGATAAAAACTTTTGTACAAAAAAAAAAAAACTGACGTCCAAAAAAAAACTGGCCAAGTGCGTGTCGGAACACGCACAATGAAGGGTTCCGTAGCTGAAAAGAATTTATCCCATAAACAAACTTAACATTGTAATTCCAAAAAATATTTTCTTACGTGATAAATTTACAAATTAACTTTTTCCTTTACTTGTGCTGTGAGACCTTGTTTCTTGCCAAACATGATTCTAGGTCAACGGGAAGTACCCTATAGGTTTTGATTTACTTGTGAGTATCAAAATATGTCGCATAAATGGCCGTATTTTTATTGCGTTGACTTAGAAGGTTGATTTTTTTAAAACTTGAGTTTATATAGATTTACGTATTTGATATTAATTTCAACTTGATTCCTCCACGCGATACTGAGAAAAAGGGTCTTTACAGACTGACATACTTGGAAATATTTGTTTATATGATAAAATTACAAATTATCAATTTTCGCACTTTTACCATTACTTGTGCTGTGAGACCTTGCTTTATGCCAAATTTGATGATTCTAGGTTAACGGGAAGTACCAGGTTTTGATTTACTTGCGAGTATCAAAATATGTCGCATAAATGGCCGTATTTTTTATTGCGTTGACTTAGAAGCCTGATTTTTTTAGAACTCTAAGGGTGTATAGCCTTACGTATTTGATATTAATTTCAACTTGATACCTCCACGCGATCCTGAGAAAAAGGGTCTTGACAGACTGACATACTTGAACATATTTTTATATATAATAAATTACAAATTATCAATTTTCGGATTTTTTCCATTACTTGTGCTGTGAGACCTTGCTTCTTGGCAAATTTCATGATTCTAGGTCAACGGGAAGTACCCTATAGGTTTTGATTTACTAGCGAGTATCAAAATATGTCGCATAAATGGGCGTATCTTTTTATCACGTTGACTTAGAAGCATGAAATTTTTAGAACTCCAAGGGACCATAAACTTACCTACGTATTTGATATTAATTTCAACTTGATATATTCACGCGTTCCTGAGAAAAAGGGTCTTGACAGACTAACAGACAGACAGACAGACGGACAACAAAGTGATCCTATATGGGTTCCGTTTTTTCTTTTGAGGTACGGAACCCTAAAAATACTACAAACATAGACTTATAAAAAAAGGAGGGCTCCGCGCCACGCATATCGAAAGTGAAGCACAGTAAGTATTGTACAAACACGCCTCGCGCACACATTTGCCGACCGGCCGCCATTACGTGACACGAGCGACGGCGTCTTTGCAGGTACTCAAATCACGCACACATAAATCGGTTCACTTTTGATATGCGTGGCGCGGAGTCCTCCTTTTTTTTAAGTCTATGACTAATGACTACAAAGTGAAAAAACTTTAATTTTGGAAGTCGGTATCTTTGGATCTGTGTTTTAGTTTTTTGCTACCGACTTCCAAAATTAAAGTTTTTATTTTTCACTTTTTAGTGGGTCAGTTTGTACCTAATTTATCTAAGTTACAATAGCCTGTTGACATTAGTGCTCATCACCTTTTTACAAAATATTACTTTTCCCGATGCAGGGACGTTAATTGTCGAGAAGTTCTCCTAGTACCTAAGAACCAGGAGAACTGGAGCTCTATGGTGAAATCATCACTATTATGCATTTTGACGAGCATAAATTACTTAGAATCCCGTGAAATAATTTGCTATAAGTAATTGAGTCGTTCCGATTTGCTATAAGTAATTGAGTCGTTCCGATGGCCATCTGTGGTCTTCATCATCAGTTCCACTTCACCAAATGGTGCTTTCCGAGAGTAAATGCACGAGTTACTATAAAAAATACACAAATCGCTATAGGTACCTATGCCTATAAAATTTGAGGGTTTCCTCGATTTCCATGGGATTACCTATTATTACTTACCGAATAAATTCAAACATGGAACAGAATTTGTACGAAATGATTTGCCAAATAAGTTAATAGGAACTTAATCGTAGGTGGTGAAACAGGCCCTTACTTTATTTACGAAAGTAGTCAACTCGGTGTCTGTCGCTCACTGGTGCAGCCAGATAAGGTAGGTACAGTATTTACAGATTACAGATTATAAAATAGGTAAGTAGGTAGGTACCTAGTACCTACATATTATAACTCTGTTTGCAATTTGTTATCTCTAAAGTAATATGATAACGCTTCTAAGTAGGTACCTAACGACTGAAGTAGTACCTAATTCATTTGCCTACTACGAACTGAAGTAAGTAGGGGAAATTCCTAGTGACGAAACACATAGCTGTTTTGCCCACAGAACAGAAAAAACACGTTTTGCCAAATTTACAGATATTTATACTTACAGTGTGTCCAAACTCATATGCTCAAACTTAAGGATGTGGTACAGACCATCAAACTGAACCACTTTTTCCCGGGGACCAACATCGTACAGACGCCAGCAGGTCAAGCCTCCCGAAACTGTCAAATTTTCCCAATCAACCTTGAACCTAATGCTTTAGCGATAAAGATGAAAATCTATGAAAGAAATTTGACAGATTGTAGTAGGTTGATGTGCTGGCGTCTATCGTAAAAAAAAGTCGTCCCTTAAAAAATTTCAATGCTTAGGTACTTGACGGAATGTATGGGACGACTGTTTTCTTTTACGATTACGATGTTGGTCCCCGGGAAAAAGTTGTTCAGTTTGATGGTCTGTACCACATCCTTAAGTTTGAGTAGGTACATGAGTTTGGGACACACTGTGTATACCTATTCACTACCTATCAAGACATGGTTACACTATTGCACAGAATAACTTTTATTCGCCCTGAATATCCTTTTAAAAATTGTCCAATCTGAGTTTTCAAAGTCGTCAGATTTAGGGAAAGCCCACAATTTCTTTATCAGATTTGCCAATTTTAAGTCTGGTTATGGTTAGGCCGCACACGATCATATAAAAATCAACGGCACTGTAGATAACTTTATTTTTGGTCCATTTTCAAATATGTATTCGGTGTCCTCTACAAATGTCGCACCTATACAGCTATCAACATTTTGCCCTGCATATGCTTGCTCAAAAACCCTCTGGGCTCCCCTACCAGTAGGTAAGGTAAGTGGAGAAGTAGGTACTCGTACTTACAATTCCCAATCAGCATCGCCAATTGTTTCATAATACTCCTGTTGTATCTCGACCGCGGTCATTTCAAGACGTTTGTTTGGGTCTTCCATCTTGATTACACCTCGAATAAAAAACAATAAAGAAAAATGAAATTAAAACGTAAAATAACACTTTTATCTTCCTATTCCTAACTTGCTCTATAACTTGCCCTTAGAAATAGATATGGTACAGGCAAATTCTAACTTCCTTATTCATAGAAAAAACTAAAATGCCTAACCTATTTTAGTTAGGTACCTAGGTTGGTAATTACCTAGGTACTTAAAGAAGTGTTTTGTCTTCTTCTTTCAAACTCAAATCTTAATTCGAAAGAAATTGAAAAAACTCTTCTTTAACTAAAGTAGGTTTATAGAGCATTTTAGTTTTTTATGATCATGGGGATAAACGAGTAAATATCTACTTACATAGCAAACAATGAAAATTTAATTTTATATTATATTATAACTAGCTTTTGCCCGCGGCTTCGCCCGCGCATAAAAACCTTCCTCTTGAATCACTCTATCTGTTATGCCGGGGCCACACTAGACGTCAGCAACGTCAATGCCCTAAACGCTTTAAACATCGCGGAAATTGTTCCGTTGTTCAACGCGATGAATTGAGTGGCCACACTTGAACGGTCAACGTCAATGCTCATTGAATTCACACCCCTCGTCCATCGGCAATGCGAATGCCGTTGTAAAATTATCGCCGTAGTGGTGGCTGCACCTACGGTTATCGCCCTTCAACGCGATAATCAACGGCGATGTCCGTATAGTGTGGCCCCGGCATTTAAAAAACCGCATCAAAATCCGTTGCGTAGTTTTAAAGATTTAAGGACAGACAGACAGCGGGAAGCGACTTTGATTAGTGATTCCTATTAAGATAGGTAGGTACCTACCTACCTAAGTATTACAATGCAAAACATTAAAACACAAACATTGTTTCCTTATTAGGGACCTACTTTGCATTCCAAAACATTCAGCGGCTAAAATTAGCTCTAACGTAATAATATATAAACAAGTTAAAACAAATGGCGCAGGCGCCGCCGCCGCGCCACCCCGGCCGCATACGATTCACAAAGTGAAACTGAAAATTAGCATAATTTAATTTTCATTACATAGATAAATGAGATTATGATCATGATCGGCACACATAATTATGTGCTCCCTCATCCTCGGGTCAGATCTGAGCGTGTTAGTCTTATAAACAAAAACAATGTAGTAGACTGTAGAAGGAACAAAAAACGAAAAAAAGTAGGTACCTACCACAATATTAACGCGTTTTCACTCGATCAATCAATCGGCTATAATAAATTCGCACCATGATTCGCATCAACCAATCACAATGCGTAGATTAAATAACTACTGCTGACACAATTTAATATAAATTGTTCTAAATACCTAACAATAAATATAAATTGTTAAGAATAGGTACATACCTTGTAATCAATTTAAAGAAAATACAAATACACTCCAGTAACACAACCTGTCATCCAGACGCACTACACAGAATGCAATGCAATTACCCAAGTTCATCGGCCTTGAAGGCTATGTATGCCTCTTGCAATGGCACACTGAGACTATGCAAAAAAAGAAAATCACCGACCATAGACAAATGTCGCGATTGCAGGGTTGCCAGGGCTCACAGATTTGTTGGGATTCTTGCTTGTTGATATTTATTCATTTATAATGAGCTTATGGTCTGTAACTACAGTAGGTACAACAGTGAGTGATTCAGGGATTCCCGTTTTAAACTCTGGCCTAAAAGAGAACTCTGGCCAAACTTAAGCGAGCGTGCGAGCAGGATGCAGACGCGATTGCGCGCGTCGATTGTTTTAATTACTAGCAAGTCATGCGAGTCACGCGACGATTCGAGCCGTACAAGTTAGTTGATATAGGTAGTTCGATTCAAACATAATAGCGGCTCGGAAATTAGCTGCCAGTGCAGTTACAGTACGATTCAAACTAAGAGCCAAATCTTAAAACCGGTCAAGAGCGAGTCGGACTCGCGCATCGAGGGTTCCGTTCCGATTTTTGAAAAAGTGTGCTATTTAGAGACATCGTTTTATTTTTCCTGTATATAAACTTCTATCACATAGAATAATTTCAGATTTTTCTCTATGCAAACTTCGGAGATAAGGTATAAGCTCGAATCATAGACTTATAAAAAAAGATGGACTCCGCGCCACGCATATCGAAAGTGTAGCACAGTAAGTATATACATATATATTAAGTACAAACACGCCTCGCGCACACATTTACATCATAGTATGCCGATCGGCCATTACGAAGGCGAAGGCGTCTTTGCAGGTACTCAAATCACGCACACAGATCGGTACGGTGCTTCACTTTCGTCATGCGTGGCGCGGAGTCCTCCTTTTTTATAAGTCTATGGCTGGAATAAGTATTTTTGGAGGCAAAATTACTGTCGACTTGACTGTACCTGCACGGTCTGCACTCGCAGCTTTATACACAATCGGTGCTAGCGAATTTCGCCCAGTAACCCGCTCACTCGCTTCAATTTGGCCAGAGCTTGGGTTAAAAAGAACGGTATAGCCAGCCCTTTGCCATCTACTGATACCATTATATTCATTTTTTGGTTAGGTTAGGTTAGGTACTAACAGTCGAGTTTTCATTCTTTTGAAGCTTTTTACTAACTTACAATCATGATCGTATGAAAGTTGTCCTTTTCAAAATTTGACCTACTTCCCGGTGTTCGATTGAAGGCACACGTATGTAAAATTGACGACAATGCAATGTTTTGGTACTCTCGAGCTGATCTGATGATGGAGCCGGAAGGTGGCCACAGGAACTCAGTAAAAACGACGAAACTATATCGAGTTCGGGCTTGTTTAATTCGTCTTGACAAGGACTATGGTCCTAGATGATATCCATGATAATAACAGCTTGTCTTTTTATTTTTTATCTACACCCATGCTATAAAACCTCTATAAAAGTTTCTGAAACAGTTAGCTTATTGCCAACATTAACCCAGCCAGTGTCATAGTAACCATGGTAACCATAATAGCATTCAAACGGGTGTTTTAATGTTGTACTGAATTTCATAATGCAACTCATTTTCAAAAAAAGAACATTGTAATGCACGCGCGTTTCACTACACAGCGCCGTAATTTAAAAAAAGAACTTATACGAATTCACGTCATATACTATGACGCCGGCCGCCATGTTCGATACGAGTATTAGTATTGCAAAAAACTGTTTCAGAACCTTTTATAGAGGGTTGATAACATGGATGTAGATAAAGTCTTGTATGCGACTGTACATAATTAGGTATTAAAACACTCATGTGATAAACCCACATTCGTGTTTTAATACCCCTTATTATACGTCAGTTGCATAAATAACTAATACGCTTGTTAAACATTTAGAACGAATCGAACCTCAAATAATTACTTACCTACCATTTTGCTTTCATCATTAGGTCAATAAGTTTATAAAGGATCAGTTAAATATTCCCAATTTAGAACTCGGAAGAACACTAGCACTAAGGTTGTTGTGTACTTTTTTAGGGTTCCGTACCCGAAGTGTCCAAACGGAGCCCTATTATTGTCACTCACGTGTCCGTCTGTAACAGGTTTTAAAGCCAAACCGGTTGGAGCTACAGTCTTCAAATTTTCACAGTAGTTTTCATCTTGTTGACCCAAAGCCTTAATTTTTTTTAAATGTTTTTAAGGGTGCTCCCATACAGCTAAAGCAATCGCGAAAAATTGACCTACCCCATCGAGTGGGGTATCGTTGTTTAGAGCTCTGTATTTTTTGTTTTATAAAAAATATTGGAAACAAAAAAATGAGCAGCCACCAGTCAGCTTTTTTTTACAAAATTTTGTCCCGAAGAATATTTTAACTTGCCATTGACCTATGAACTTGTTTGGTGATAATGTTTGTTATTACGTATAATTTTACAATAATAAATACCAATAAATATTGATAAATCAGATTTGGTACGGAACCCTAAATGTGCGAAGTCCGTCACGCACTTGGCCGGTTTTTTTCCTTTGTGTACATTATAGAATAACTGTGTAAGTATCTACTTATCAGAAGCAAAAATAATTAATGAATAAAAAGTAATTAATTTTTTATTAGGTATGGTAGTTCTAGTTATGTAAGTAATAGAAAATAAATATTTATCTATGTTCAATCATGAAATCATGTCGATACTAGACATCACTTGAATCGAGGTCAAAACCATTACACGGATGAATGTTATGAGTTTATTATTTTATTTAACAATATTTAATAATTATACATAGGTCAGTATGTAGCTTACTCTAACAAATGGTTAAAATCTACTCTTTGCGTGTAAATACATTAATTCTATTCAACATTTTCAATCTTGACATTTTACACAATCTAAAAGGCACTATATTTTTGCAATATTAATTTTATTAGTACAATAATCTAAGAATAAGCAATCAGTGGTGTGTTATCACAGTGCATAATCTATCACGTGTTATTAAAAATATCTTCTCTAATGTAAATTGGAGCTGCAATTTGATAAAAAAACTGTTTTACAAAAGAAGCCTTATTCTCTTAGCTTTTACTAAATATTTGGACATTTTTGATATGTATAATTATTTTTTAAATTACTTACTTCAGAGCCTCGGGATCTTAAGAGGAAATGGGGGCGGCCAGACTTTTGAAAATTAGGTATTTTAAGAAGGTATTGCTGTCGCTCTGCGAGCGCTCCGCCCTCGAATTCGTGCGATAAGGACAACTGCAGATCCGACCCGAGAGCCTATGTAAAAAGTCACATTTCGAGGTTTGGCTCTCGCCTATTTCCTCCTCCAATATTGGACCAATTTAAAAGATATTTCATAAACTGAATAAGAAGGACTACTACTACCCCCCTACTAGAAGGACTGGTACTATGCCCCTATGTTTTTCTTTTTTCTTTAATAGTTGTCAAATTGGTACACTAGGCGTCTGTCGACAGCGGTCTGAATAGGCAATTTTGAGCATTTTTTGAGGGTTCTAGTTCTTATATAAATAATATATCATCAAAAAGGAAAACTTAGGGGCATACAAGTAGCTGATATTTATATTTCTGTAAAAAATCATTGATCTACGGTCATTAACCAGAAAGAAAACAGGCGAGAGCGTTTGTATGGAGAAAAGAGCACCCACATTTCCTCTTAATCGAGTCGTTATTGAAATAACGAGTGCTAAAACTGAGATTACTTACTACTAGTGTCACCATAGTACATTAAGGCGAGTAGTGCCGCCAACTAGCGCCAACATTAAGAAAACAATCATAAGTCTGTAAATATAGAACATTTTGAAATTTCCTATGCTCATATTTTTAGTCAGACGATGTAGGTCAGGCGAGGTCAAAAAATTTACCTCACCTGACTAAAAATGTGAGCATAGGAAATTTCAATATGTTCCATATCTCCAGACTTATGATTTTTTTCTTAATGGTGGCACTACTCGCCATAAAGAACTAATGTTATTTGTAATATAAATTTTTCGAAATATTAATATAATTATTCAGTCTAATGCATAATTTCCCTCATGATAATGCCCTTTGGTGAGTGTTTACAATAATAATATGAGTCAAATGGAAGCTGTCGAACTATAGACTATTAGCATGTATTCCTACATCACAGCTACATTTACCAAAGCATCTTGCGTCCATAATAACTATGTACCTAATTAGACATTACTTCAGCAAAGCTAATGCTAGGAATATTTTTTTTTAATCTTTTCTTTTATAAATATAATAAATATGTCTAAAAAATATGAAATTCTTAAGCATACCTAATGCCTCTACAAGTTTCACACACAATTGACTTCTTGTTTGGGAACTCTAGTCTCCTACGATCCATTTCACCGTCGACCCAGCCGAGCAAACGATCTTTCAAATATAAGATAGTTTCCTGGCGAACAACACCTTCTTGGAAGAATTCTTTTAGTACTATCGTGATGCCATTGTCGTTGTCTCTGCTGGCGTCGCCGAGCGGCCTCTCGTGTTTCATGTAATTGAACACAAACTTTACTATTTGGACGATTAGATCTTCTTCAGGGCTCAGCAGCCTAAGTCTTGCGATGTCTTCAGGGACTAATTTAGACAACACGTTGAAGGATATTGTCATTAAGTTGGCATAAACATCTTGACTTAAATTTTCTAGCATAAGAGCCACATTTTCCGCGCCAGACGCGCTGACTCGTACAAGTAAGGAGCCGATTCTTAGTATTTCTCCCGGATGAATGCCAACCAACGTATTATTTTCTTCTTCGCCTTCGATATAACCGGCGACTGCATTCGTGGAGGGTACTACCCGTGTCGGCACATTGTTGCTATTAACTGCAGCAGGGCCGAGATTACTGAACAGTTGAGCCCTGCCATCCTTTCCGAGGTTAGACAGCTCTGCTGGGTTGAACTTGTGCTGAGAGTTCAAGTTGACTTGTCCGTCAGAAGTCATGGATATTCTGAGTTTGTGTTGGTTGAGGTCTTTGTTTATTCGGAGCACGTCGGCGAAGTATTGGTCTTTATCGAAGATGTTCTGTATGCCTCTGATGACTTCAGTGTTGCCCTGTACTGCTCCTTGTACCCTCCTTGATTCAGCGCTGATTTTGTCGAACATTTTCCTAGAAAAGAAAAAACAATGTAGGCAAATGATTTTCTGGATAAAGTGTTGAAGGTAAATTATTGCTTTGTATCTATCACAATAGTCACACAAATATAAAGGCGAAAGTTTGTGAGTGAGTGTGTGTGTGTGTTTTTGTATGTTTGTTACTTCTTCACGCTCAAACGGCTGGTCCGATTTGGATGAAATTCGGTATGTAGATAGCTTATACCCTGGATTAACACATAGGCTAGGTATAGGCTAGGTATTAGGCTAGGTAGGTAATTTAAATCAAAAAACCTTTCGTTACTGACCTGTGTCTATTGCTCCTGAGTGTGGAGCGATACTCGTTGATAGCTTTAGCCTGAGCGTCTTCAATAATACTCTGCGCCGTCCGGTTGGACACCACAGCATGACAGAAGAACAGAGTCGCCGACGCGAATTGGAACAGTTCGAGCTTCGTTGGTTTCTCTCCGTGCTTGCGATACTAAGGAGAAAGGAATATTGTTAAAAGGAGGATCGGACAAAATTACAAAATGAAATACAAGATAAATAGGGATATGCTCCATATTTTCATCGAATTTATAGTTTTTTCAATAGGTATACATGATTACTAAATCTAATTTTTCAACATTTTTAATACTAGTCGACTTCTCTTTTACAGCCATTTAAAGAATAAATATAATAATCTTTTCGAATAAGTACAATAAAAGTTCTCGCGGTGAAATCAATCACTGAAAATAATCCACCACTAAAAATAAATCGTTTCAAACCAACGGCCGAAAACTCAAACGTAATTAATGTCGCCATTACGAATTTACGGCTCATTCTGTCCTTGTCACTTGCAGGTGTACTGATGCGACAGAAATACTTTTAAGAAAGTCTTACAGCTGGCGCACCACAGCGCCGTTTTCATTGTCAAAAAAATAAAACTTTGCTTTCTTGAAATAAGGTTGAAAATAAATAGCTTGATGGTGCGGCGCTTCCGGGCAGTCAGCCACACTGAATTTTATCAAAACAAAGGAAGTGCCGACGAGGCGCCGTTTTAGCTCCATATTCACAAAAATTGGTTTCTTGGATTGTCGAGTATGACGTAACGCAATGAAACTATCCGACGCAAAAAATACAGTGGACAGAGAAAGGTTTAAAGAAAAATTTTAACCGAATAGAACAGTAAAAAATAGTTTGTTATTCCCAATAAAAAAATTGGAAGTTGCTCCACAAAAATAAACTTTGGCGTCGAACATCTCTGTATTTTCAGCGATAACGACATTCTTTTTTTTAAGAATAATATTATATAATTAGCATTTTTTTTTAATCTTTAACCGGACTATTATTTAATTTATTGTGTATATTCAGAAAACCCGAAAATTAAATGCACATTCGCAGCTCAGTCACATCTAGGCAACACATATATTATTTTCAATGTTTAAAATCGTAGTCAGTCCGCGCCTTAACCACAATGAAGTTTAGAATTCACTACTTATTCGCGATAAGGCGATACGTACCTTCAATATAATGTGCAGCAAGCTGTTGACGACGCCCGCTCCACCGGTGACCATGTTCGCGTGACGTAACACCTCCACCGACACGGCCAGCGCCTGTCCTGTCTACAATTAAATAATAAATTTGTTTATTAATGAATTCAGTGCCTGGACTGAATGGACTGATAAATAAAATAAAATAAATTTATTATTTTATTAAAACAAGGGTAACTTCTATTTACCACTAAGTACAGTATGACAGCGGCTGTAAGGCACTCTTTGTACCTAGTTTTAGACGTTCCTCGAAACGCATACGCTGCGTCAATGCTACGTTAAGTTTCTACAACATGTCGTTTTGCATCCTCGTCAAATTTCAGGGTGTGGTATAGAACATTAAACCGAATAACTTTCTCCATGGGATAGTATGTATTCGCGAAAAAAATTTCAACTGTCCCATAGAAAACTTCAATACCTACTCGACGCAAATGTATGGGACGGCTGATTATTTTTTTTCGCGATTACGATGTTGGTGCCATGGAAAAAAAAATCGGTTTGATGGTCTATTATATACCACACCCTTAAATTTGACCAGGATGCAAAACGACACGTTGTATTATAATAATCACATTCTTATCTATGCGACGCGATCGCAGCGTTTAGTCGACGTCAACGCGGAGTCACCGAACGCCAGATGAGAAGACAACCTATGACAATGTTTCAAGTAAAAGGGCAGAAACTTTCCGCAGGCTGGACTTTTTTGGCCCACGCTTGACGTGCGATGTTTAGCAGTGACGTCACTGATTCGATGCTAGAATATGATTATGGTGAGTATGGTCAGTTCCAAAAGTATATGATTAAAATGTAAACAAATGGATGAGAAATTTTAAAAAAAAACCTACCAGATGATGCCAATTTGTAATGCCACTTACAAATTGAGTGCATTGATTTGATCATTTGAATACTTTAACCAGAAATTTTAATTTTAATTTGTATGTTTTTCATTTGATTATTGAGGTTAACATCAATTTTCGTTGATATTTATTCAATTAAGTGCAATTTAATAATGACATTCAAACAATAATTGTTGGAAAAAGTGGTAAGATATGAAATTATAAACATTCTACGATGAATGTGTTACTAGAAAGAAAAGAAAGAAAGAAGAAAGAAAATAGATTTATTTAGCACAGACTAAAAGGCACACACCATAATAGGTATAACAATAGGTACCTACTTAATAAAAAATAAATAAAAAAATAAAACAAAATAACAGAGCGATGAGTGTGTGCCCGACGGCTGCGCCAAAAATACTAATTCCCTTTAGTGAGTGATTGCGTAAGAATTGAACTTGAACAGGGTTTGTTTACAATTACAACAGATACTTTTGGAACAGACTATACTTACTTTGGTCATGTTGGTGCCGGCGGCGGCGGAGCGCGACAACAGCGAGCTGGCGGCGCCGGCGGCCAGGCCCACACTCGACGCTGCGATGTTCAGCCAGCTGCCGCGGGCTTCGGCATCCGTCGGACTGATAGACTAGAAAAAGGTTAAGGAAAAAGATTTTTAGAAAGTAAAACTTCCAACCGAATCAAGTATTTAAATTCAGCAGACAGTACATTGTATTGTATTGTAAAGTATACATTGTTGCTTACTTGTTCATGAACGCTTCTATCGTGCAAATGGAGCGAGGATCGTACGAGGCCGTACACGCCGGTGGCCACGGTAGCGGCGGCCGCACCGGCCAGCACGACCGGCGCTACGGGCGTGAACGCCGCCACACCGATCACGCCGATGGCGCCAATAGATGCAATCGTAGTCGCGGAGTCCACTGAGCTGAGCACTCGCGCCTTTATGCCCAACGTCGGCGATGGTGCTACCGTCAGTTTTACAGCGAAAGATTCTTCGCCCTGTAATAATTATATCAAATACATTTTTAAAAAATACATTTATTAAGCACAGACTAATTATGAGGCACACAAAATAATATACTTAACAGTAATAAAAAATAATAATAAAAAGAGTCAACATGTGCTAAAACACCACAGAGCGATGCAAGAATGTGTGCCCCAAATAATATACATTTTTTTTTAAATTAGGTAAGTATCTGAAGTAATCGACAGATTTTTAAATGCCTAAATCGACATTATAATTTAGAAGGCGTTTCAAAAAACTTTATGGAGTGCTGTGTGCAGTGTGCTGTATGGAGCTGTTTTTTTTTCGCGATTTCGGAGGTATACTTTTATATATATAATAATTCTGTACGTGTGTTTGTCACCTAACTCCTCCTAAACGGCTGAACCGATTTGGATGAAAATTTGTGTGTATATTTCAATTGGTTCCTGGATGGTTGAAAACGTAATTGGACCCGGTAAGTGGCGCTGCAGTCGGGTTCTAGGATCGCTCAGACAGGACAACGTCTGTCGGGTCCGCTAGTATTGTATAAATCTGAAATCTAAGCCATCCTTTTTGCATTTTTATGTAAGTAATATGCTTTATGTGACAAGAGGCCATTTCCTGCCACTGGAACAATATTTGTAAAACATTTCATTTTCTTATTGATATATATGTTTCTTTGCAATATTAGGTACCTACTAGCGCCAGAAAACTACGATCAAAACAAAAACTAAAAATGCAGTTGACCACTTTTCTCTACTGCCATCATAAAAATCTTAATTACCTCAAGAAGAGTTCCCGTGTATTCTCCGTTTTCAGGCGCAATAATGACACATTTTGGCAGAGTATTGTCTATCAAATAAGAATCCCAGTTTTGATACACGCGTGCATTTTCATCAACGTAAACACGGCAGGATTTCACTAAAAACAAAAGATTACAATTAAATACACGCAAATCATTTACTATTACAATTAAATACACGCAAATCATTTACTATATTTTTTTGTAAGTATCATCTTGTCTCTAAGCAAAAAAAAGTATAATTTTATGTAGCTAATACTTACTGCCAACAGTAGTAGGTATACATCTCCTAACTCTGAATACAGCAGTACACCACATGTCACTGTCCGTTCTCTCGTGAAGGTCTAACCAGTAGTTTGATGGCTGCATCTGATAGAATTTCAGCGGTTTCGGTTTTGCGCACACAATAAGAAGTACTGACATCACTATGTCGTCATCATTGTGAGAAAATTTACCTGGAAAAATTATATAAAGTTAATAATACTTAACTACTGAAAATGCACTTTTCATACTTCAACCACCACAATAGACCCAGGAGGAGATGGCACGATGAACTCCATTATTTTCTTAAAGACTGATTGCCACATACTGCATTAGATAGGGATAAGTGGAAGAAGGGAAGAGAGGCCTTTGCCCTGCAGTAGGACACATACGCCTAAATATACAGGGTGTTCGGCGCATGGACCGACACAATTTTTTGGGGGATTGGGGGGGTCATTTGCTAGGTTTCACCTAAAGACCTCCATGTCCTAAGTGTGACGGTAATTGAGATATGTTTTTTTTGGTTCTTTCTTTGAATTACCCAAAATCTCGCCTTTGAATCGATATATTTTTTTTGTTTATGGTTGTAAAAGAATAAAATAATTTTTATTATAGTCTACAATGTATTATTATTCGAAATAAAATAAAAAAATATAATTACCGTAATAAGTCTTTTCTTAAAACACTCCATAACTGACTCTCTAACTAGTATTTTGACTACATTTGAATTGTTTTTCATAGCGTGTAGCATACCCTTAGAAAGGGTACAAGCTAAAGAACTTTTTGAGATAAAAATAAGGTCAAAATGGCTTCATTTAAAAAAAAAAAAAGAATTTAAGAGTAGTAATTTTTCATACATTTAAACATTTTTAAGACTTTGGAAGCACATAAGTCATTTTCTACTGATCAATTACATCAAATAATAATTTATTTAGAATAAAAATACATTGCAGACTATTATAAAATTTATTTTGTTCTATTGCAACCATAAACAAAAAAAATATATCGATTCAAAGGCGAGATTTTGGGTAATTCAAAGAAAGAACAAAAAAAAACATATCTCAATTACCGTCACACTTAGGACATGGAGGTCTTTAGGTGAAACCTAGCAAATGACCCCCCCAATCCCCCAAAAAATTGTGTCGGTCCATGCGCCGAACACCCTGTATAGGTACTGCTTTATTTATAAAAAATCTCGCTAATCGCTGCACTTAGCTACTTTTGAGCTTACTCATCAGTTAGCTTTTTATCAATAACTAGCTTCTGCCCGCGTCTTCGTTCGAGTGGAAATAGATTAAATACGTCCCTGTTACTCGCTGATAATGTAGCTTTCTATATTAATAATATAATAATAATTATGTGAAAGAATTTTTGAAATTAAATCTTTTCTCTTTATAATATTAGTAGTTTAGATTAACTTTCCTTCACTTATAAACGTTAAAGGATTAAAGGACGATTGCAGAGCCGGGCAGGTGATGAATTGCCAAACGAAATAAAGACGAGATTATACGGTAGGCAGAAATTATAAATAGTATAATAATATTTATAATATTTACTCAGCACGGCCCACTTAACCCGTCGCACGCCAATTAGCAGACGCAATAGATTTTTTATTGTTATCTGCACACCTGGGTGTCAATCGACGTTTAAAGAGTTAAGAAGCTCACAGCTTTAAATTCTATCAATACTATATAATCGAAGGGTGTATTTAACAAAAAAATATATATTAAAATGCCAGATACTGACTTTGTTCACACAGTTTTTCATAAACTCTCATGACATGTTCCTTCTGCCTGGTTGTGTAACCTTCCAGGTGTGCGTGCTGATCACCAACAACTTCTGATAATTCCCCTTCATAGCTTGGACCACCAAAGAGTGCAAATGCTACATTTTGAAGCAAATAGTTCCTATTGCTTTTTTCATACCTGAAAAAAATTAATCAAAGGAATTTATTTTTCATTTTATATAAGTACATTTAACTGATTGAGAACATTTAAAAAAAAAGTAAGTTTAAAAACTAAAACCCGACTACCTACTTAATAATCACGCTCTAAAAAGCGTGAAACATAAAAATATTCTCATCTGTAATTAGAAAAAGACAGACAAATTAAAAATCCGGAGTCACATGTTCAATCATGTTATAAATGGGCATAAATCAAACAGATGACGTGTGACTCCGGATTTTTAATTTGTCTGTCTGTTTCTAATCACAGATGAGAATATTTTTTTGTTTCACGCTTTTTTATTTAAATTATTTTGGGGTTACTTATAATTTTTTTAGGGTTATTTACATTTTTAAAAGGAATAGAAGTTTGAAGAGAAAATATGTTTGGCTCACATCTGAGGCGTAATTTTAGAAATGATTCCCAATTATCGGCATGCAAGCAAAGCCGCGAGCAATAGCTATCAATATATATATATTTTTGAAATGTGCTAATCAAGCCCTTTCATTTGATAGGTACCCAACACGGTATGATTAAAAAAAAAAATTTTTTTGTTGTAGTTTAGAAGTTATGAGGGAACAGATGAACATACATACATACATACCAGTCAAAATCATAACCCTCCTTTTTGCTTCGCCGTAGTCGGGTAAAAATGTGGTTTACATTGGTGTTATAATAGGTAAGTACTTGCTTATAATATGGAAACATAAAGCATTCTAAAAATAGCTACTATAATGTTAAGTACCTACATTTCCTGTAGTGTCTGATAAACAGCATTCAAGTATTTGGCTAAGTACCTACTGATAGACTTTTGAACAAAATAACTTTATTGTTTAAGAATTAAGCATTACAAGCAGTAATTTTGAATGGGTTAAATTTTTAATTTATGGTACTTATTAGATTAGAAATGCAAAAAATAATCATTTATATCAATGATTTAAAAAGTATTCAAATCCATTCAATAAACCCGGGTTCCATCATTTTTCACTTGTAATGACTAATTGCACTGGACTATTATTGGAATGGCAGAAAAACTAACTAATGGCAATATGTCAAAATGAAAGCTAGTGTTCATATTTTAATTAGAAACACTTTCATCTATCATTAGTTTATGCTTCACGCCAACAAGAAGTAAAAGAAGTAGGTAGGCAGTTAGTAATGTGAACAATAATTTATTATTAGTGTGGGTCTGTAATATGACGCCACAGAACCCCCTTACGAATAAAAGGGCCGCTTTATTACTGTTTAGGGAACTTTGCATCCTGAATGAGTAGTAGGGTAGTTGCGCCGGTTGGCGACCACTTAGCTGAGTTGCTAACTTTAGACGAGTCAAAATATTAGACATTTACACGTAAAATAGTTGGCGACCATGTAAATTGGTCCTAAATATAGTCAAGTTATGAAACAAAACATAAAATATCACACTTCCATTCATAAATTATGAAAAACTATGGGAAAAGTGCAAAAATAGCCTAAATGTTAGATAACGACCACTTTTTTCAGTTGACGACCACTAGTATGCTAGTTTACGGCCACTCTTTAAAAAAATAAAAATAATTTAGTAAAAACAACTTTTATTGATATAAAATATTTTTTTATTTTTCACTTTAAAATAAATATCAAATTATCATCATCACAAATAGTATTTAACCCTCTGATTTAACAGAAAAGTTGGTTCTATTGACGCACTAGTTTACATTTTGAGGTGTTGGCAAAAACTTTCTCACAGCCGCCTTCCATGTCGATTTCAGTGATCCAAAAACACTTACGTCTGCTGGTTGGAGCATGTGGGTGGTGTTCGCAGGAAGAGCATAAAAATTATGCCTAGCTTTTCGCACGTGGCACTCAAGACTTGTGACATGTGCGATCTGTGACAGTCACAGCAGCATTATTGTTTTTTTTATACAGTTGTGGTCCACCCAATCATTAAAATCGTTGGTGATGGATTCTTTGACCCATGGTCTTTAACAATTTTGTGGACAGTATCCAGAAGCTCTGCTTCTTAACTGGGATTCCGCACTTGACAATATTTAAAAGCCACTATTTAACGCACTTTTCACCCTCCACTCCTAGTACAGGATCTGGTCCTCTTCCCACTTAATAAATCCTGTATCGTCGTTCGAGAAATCCCTTATGTACGACAAAGTCGACAAGTCTCTCTTATTCCCTTTTCTTTCTCCCGAAAGTCATGAAGAGCTTTTTGTAGATCTTCTTCGGAGTATTGGACAGTCTTTTTCATCCTCTTAGTTATTTGCAGAACTTTTGAAGGCGTCATCTTGAAAAAAAATATAACCACTTAATTAAGTAAATAATACGATTATTAAAATCTTATCTCAATTCAAATTTTATTTTACTTAAACTAAATAAAATAATCCTATGTGGTCGAATACTGAACAACTGAACTTAATCCAAGTTATTTTAGTTTGCGGCCATCTTTCTCTTCGTACTAAATCTTGATGGTCGCAAACTAAATACCATCGTAATTTTCGAACTGTATCAGTTAGCGACCACCTAGGAACCAATGTTTGTGAGTGAATTAAACAAGTTTTATAAAGAAAACATGTGGTCGTTTATTGAAGAATTGCATCTTTAGGCTTTTACAACACCAAACCCTAAATTGTGTAACCATAAATAAAACATTGAGAACATTATAAGCAAAACAAAATAAAACTGAGTGAGTCAGAATACGACCACCTGGTCGCTTTCTAACGTATTTCTAAAATATGCATTTCAGTAACCGACCACTGGGTTTTATTTTATTATATGGTAAAAATTTACTTAAATGCAATTAAACAATTGAAATCACTACATAATTGAAGTAACCACGCTTCTAATTTAAGTAAACAACCTATACTAAGTAACAAAACTTACCTCCGAACGTCGCGCGTCTTGCTAATTTTTTGCTCTAGCGCAGCACATCCACAGACCACTGAGTCAACACGTAAATTGAGCGTCCTTTTTCTTTGCTTTGGGTCAAGCGGTTGGTATTAGATTTAGTAAATTCTTATTACGTAACTATTCAAATCATATAAAATGCATACACTTTATTTTTATTTCCTAAAGAAAGGTTATTATCTTTCATTAAAGAAACCTAGTCCGACAAGTGGTCGCTTAACGGAGGTGGTCGAGAAACCGGCGCAACTACCCTATGCATTGGTTGACACATATGTAAGGATCGTAGCAGGTGGCATTCTATCGTTTCTGCCTACCCCCATAGAAGGCCTGAGTTTATGTATGTAGTTACACATATTGGTAGTAGCTAGCCCTGAGACACAATAATTATTCTCTCATATTATTTCTGTTATTAGAATGCATGGTGCATTCTTATAAAAAACAGATTTGTAAATAAAATATTATTTTGAAGTGAAGCTACTTAGCGGCGATTCAATAATTAGACAAGAATGATTGATAGTGAAATTACAAGGATGCATCATGTTTGGGCACATTTTGATACATGAGAGAGAAGAAAGATACTAATTACTCACTCTGTCTCTCACACTAAATCTCTCTTATTCTAACTTGCACTTCTTCACATGAACAGTGCTGCACTAACCTTTTTTTTTCATCTAAGTAATGTTTTTCAAAAATATATAAGTAATTCAATGATCCAATTTAGCCCATAATTCAAATATTAATTTTATATTAAGTATTTTATTGTCTTACACATCAGCAATTCTACTACTAATTGTAATACTTACTTTACCCAGTCGCAGTCCCCTAAGTTTTCATAATACTCTTGCTGTATCTGCGCTGGAGATAGCTTCATCATAGCCTCAACCGCTTTTTCAACATTTGGATCATCTTCATTTTGTAACATAACTGTTTCAGGTAGTGTTTCAAAATTTTCCACTTGCTGTATTAAACCAGAGTGTTCTGAAGCCATTTTAATCTGCAATAGATACATACACATTGCATCATTTCAAATTAAAATTGATATTTACTCATACAGGCAAGTAATTATGCATATTAGTGATAAGAAAAAAAATAAGACATGAGTACAAATTGTAATGTATTTTCTGTCCCTGTCCACCACACACTTGCCTCATAGAAATAATCATAGAAAACAGTCATCTTCAAACATTATGATCATGTTTGTATTTCTAAAAAGTATTTTTTTATGTATTGTCTTTGTTTATAATTATTTGACTGTTGTAGATGATTACATTATTTTTATTAATTAATAACTACTGCACTTAATTTCACTGCACATAATTATTATAAGTTACGATCCTAATTCTATTACGACTTAAACATTTCTTACCTCAGATTTATCGGTTCACTTGCACCCGTTTGTTTTGTTTTAACAGCAACAAAAATTCTTCACAATTTAATTTTACGCTAAATTCTGAGTTATGAAGAACAACAGTGATCCAAATCCAACATGTTTTTTTTTTTGTAGTTTAAAACTAACTATTGTACGTCGTCGTAAAATTGTAATTTTCTTGACTTTTTGTTTGTTTTGACATTTCACTGCTAATGATAATTTTCCACCGTGACGTCTGTCTACGGTGACGTGTTATGTCAAAGACTTCCATAGATTTACACATAGACTATACACTAATATCTGGAAACATCTTTGTTTTTCTACGCATCATTGCACAACACTAACACCTATATTCTACTAAAACCTTAGAGCATTTAAGCTATGGAGATGGCATAGCTGAGCGAACTAAAGGAGCGAACCCCTCTGCCAAAGTCGATTGGCCATACGACCATGCACGTTATATAAAACTAATTCATTCGACAACTGTTTATTTAACTTTTTTATTAATGATATTCCTAACTGCTTTCGCCACTGTAAAATTTTTATGTTTGCCGATGACTTAAAATTCGTCAAAATAGTTAAATGTAAGCATTACGCCTCTGAATTACAAAGCGATTTGGATGAACTGGTGATATGGTGCCAAATAAACCAGATGCTCCTAAATCCTAGCAAATGTTACCACATAAAATTTACTAGGAAACATCATCTCATTGACCAGGATTATTATATTGATGGAGAAAAAATAAAGGAATTAGATACAATAAAAGACCTTGGTGTTATATTTGATCAGAAATTAACTTTTATCCCTCACATAGATAATATAGTGAAAAAGTCTTCCAAAATGCTGGGTTTTATTATCAGAAACACAAAACAATTTAAAAACTGTAGAACAAAAATTATTCTATATAATTATTTAAGTCATAGCATCCTAGAGTATTGTAGCGTGGTCTGGCGGCCACACTATGCTACTCACTCATTGCGTCTTGAGCGTGTACAAAAACGTTTTCTGGGGCACCTGGCCTATGCTAGCGGTTTGTCCAAGAAAATACGTTCATATAGTGATAGGCTCAAACATTTTAATATGGTTTCTCTTGACAAACGTCGACGACTGAATGACGCGATGTTTGTGTGCAAAGTTATGGCCCATAAAATAGACTGTCCGCAAATATTAAATAATTTTAACTTCCGTGCCCCCTCCAGAATTCCTCGCAATCCTATAACGCCACTTTGCCCTCCGCAGAGAAGAACGGTTCTGGGTGCTAATTCTCCCTACGCGAGGTTTTGCAGGGTTGTGAACGATTGCAGTGATCGAATCGACCTCCATTTTGACAGTTTAGGCAAATTGAAGGCCAGTTTTTATAGGTTCCTCCCTGAAAATTGATTTTCTTAGCCCTACATTATCTTACTGGGTGGATGAATTTAGGCTACATATTACTTTTTTTTGTTTTACGTAATTTTATTTAATTTAGATTGTTTTAGTTTGTTTTAATTTTGTTTTAAATTAAGTACTTATTTTAACTTGCTCTTTTAGTTCTATTTTTTTTTGTTTTGATTTTGTAAGTTACAACGTTTTTTGTGCATGCAGTGTTTACCTGTAAGTGATTGTTACACTTTATCTGTTTTGTTGCTTCCGTTAATTTGCTTGTACCAGTGTATATAATTGTTGGTAAACCAAATAAATAAATAAACAAATAAATAAATAACTGCTGTCTCTCTCTATACTTACTTTACTCTTTGCTGCTGTCTGTCATTGTGTATCGTATTGTGTCGCAAGAAAGTGCTCCCAAAAAATGGTTAATTGTGCAGTTTCCTCGTGCAAAAAGCGATCTGCCACTTCAAATTTGCGAAACCATGGTGTTTCTTACCACATGTAAGTATAAATTATACATTCAAATAGTTTTATTTAAGTATAATGTCGAAATAATCGTTGTTGACATTGCGATAGAAAAATACAGTGGTACGTTGGTAGCGCAAACGTAGTACACTGTAATACAAGTAGGAATTTGCATAGTGCAGGGACAACGTGAATGAATGATTGGTAAAATAAATGATTTTTTCAGTCAGTATGTTCAGTAACCAGTTTTTTTTTGTAATGTATCTGGATAAGTCAGGTTGAAATAATAAAAAAAAATATTATAAAATATGAATTTCAGTTTTTGTGAGTCGATTTAAATTCTTTTCTTTTGTAGTTTTAGGCTAATAAAAAATAACAGTTTGTTCGTTTCGTATGTGAGTTTTTGCAGCTCATGCAATTTGAAAAAAAAATAATCCGCAGTGGAATAATTTAATAACTATTCCACCGCGGTACTTACTAGTAGCTTTTTTCACGGCTGTTATGAAAACGTAGTACGTAATCAAATTAATAGACATGATTTTCGTTTGATTCTGTTGGCACTTATTTAAACTGATTACTTCTATTCTATATTTTTCTTCAACAGATTTCCAAAAGATCCTGTACTATGACAAAAATGGAGGATATTTTGCGGTAATACAGAAACTTGGGGACCCACGCGTACTAGTGCAATCTGTTCAGAACATTTTATGTCGTGTAATTTTAAACAACTTGCAAATAATAGAAGGAAACTAATTGAGGGTACGATACCCACTTTAAAAAACATTCTTGGCACGGAAGAACCGCCTGCAAAATTAAAGATTTTAGTAAGACCGTTTTATTATTGGCAACACTTCTGAAATGTCAGAATGGGGAGGAAAACGAACTTTTTATCACGCTAGGTGACACATGATCGACTGTCCTTTTTTCATTGATTTGACATAACGAACGATTGTCAAATTGTATGGATTTGTTTGTAAAACAATGTACAGTCGTTCAGAGCGCCATCTACAAACAGCTTTGCGTGTGGCTCCCCATTCCGTTATTATTAGTCGTCATTATTCAGACATATGAATATGAACTAACTATGGCTTTGGCTATGAAGCCACACCCGCATGTTTTCCTACTAAAATATCAAACACATCATTTAGTTTCTTTAATTAGTTAGCTAGGAAACACCGAACTCAAATAGTTTTAAAAAACAAAAAAATGGACGTGTAAAAGTGTTATTTTTAGCTAAATAATAAAATTGGCTGTGTTATTTTATCATTTATATTCTACCCTTCCCACTTTTTGACACGTATACCTACGTTAAGCCCGCATAAAACGGGGCTCAAGTATGTATACCAAATTGCAGCTCCACTGTACTATCACAACCGCGCGCGCGCGTCCGAAACTTCACATTGGTGAATCACTTGGTTAGGTTAGAATAGTGACCATTACCTCTATTGCTTGAGAATCATTTTGGTTAGGTTGGGTTAGAACAGTGACCCTTAACGCATAGATAGTATATAAAATCGCTGGGTGCGTTTGTACAGTGGTTGCCGAATTGCCGACCCTAATTGCAGAATGACAGGGAAGGTCCAGCAATATTAATAATGTTATTTGAAAAAAAATATTTGACTATAAAAATAAATACAATCGTTCTTTTTCTAAAGCACTAAGGTCAGTCGGGCCAAGTGCGCCGACGGGGTAAGTGCATCTACCATAAAAATATCGAAAACTACAGGTATTATACAACTAATGACATCTTACATCCATGCAACAAACTAAAACACAGTTCCGCTTCACAATCACAGATGCCTCTGTTCACCATAACTTGATATATCCGACATTTTAGTTTTAGTGTCATTTAAACCTGTTATCAGAGATGAGCACGTGTTATGAATGCCCTTAAATCTGAAATTTTTTATGTGTTGCGGGAACCAATGAGGTGAGTATAGAATTTAGATGTTTTTCTTTAAATCTAATAAACTTTTTTTAATAAATAAAAGTAATATAATAACAGTCTAATTTGGTTTATTATTAAAGATATCTATTATTCCAGCCAAACTAACAATTTTTACATAAATACAACAGTTTTCACTTTGTATAAAAAAAGAGCAAAAAGGTTTAGAACCCCTGATTGCTAATCTATGGCGCACTTGCCCCTTTCTTATGGAAGCTGCAGTAGCCTATAGGACGAGTAATTTTTTTTAAAAAAAACAAGAGTAATGCGTTAATATATTGGTGCCGATTCTGTTGTACACCGAACTAAACTAACTAAACTATCACTAAAATTCCTTACTTTTTTCTATGAGAATCTTAGAGCTATTCTGCAAAAAAAAACTTCTAAATTTAGAAAAAAATTTGACACAACTAAAATTGAGTTTGACAATCGTGACTCCGCGTGGAATAGTGCTCGTAGTATATTTGACCCGGTGGCTTTAATTGGAACTTGCGAAATCACTATGAAAAGTGAGAAGGCTTGTCATATTTTGTTTACAGACAATCCGACATCGCCGCCGTTACCGTGTCAGATATTTTTTAGAACTGGAGGGGGGCAGGGAGGGGGCAGCTTCAACGTGTTTTTGTGGATTTTTTTTTTTGGTACCTACGTGTTGAGGGTTACGGGTTTAAGGGTTTTATAAAGGGGGGCCAAATTTTCATTATTTTTGCGATAGGACACACCGTTTTCGAGATATGTGGAAAAGAAAAAAAAAATACAGTACTGTTTTTGCACTTGAAGTCAAGGTGTTGGTGTGAATTTTAGGTCATGACAACTAATCTTATTCCACACCTTTTTAATCGCGATTAAAAATAGTCTAATTTAGTTTGACAATCAAAATTTTAGGTGAAAAAACGTCAAATTCAGAATAGCAAAATTGCTATTTTCACTAAATTATAATCTCAGTACAATCTTAGTGCTGTCAAACTAAAATTTAGTTAAGTTGTGTCACTTTAATCAATTTCAGAATGGGAAATCGTTGTTTGACAGGAATAAACTAAATTTTAGTGATTTTTAGTCTAGTTTAGAGGCATTTGTGACAAGAGAATCGGCACCATTATCTATTTTTCTGGTGTCGTACGATTTTATCGGTTTTTAGGGTTCCGTACCTCAAAAGGTTGTGCAAAAGAAATCATTCATGAAGCTACTCACAGCTGGGTCAGAACATTATAGGTACACAGTGAGCCAAAAAAAGGGTCAAAGTCAAAGACCTTACCAGCTGACATAAAACAATAGCTTCATGAATGAGTCTTTTGCCTAGAGTGATCCTAATTTTGGTTATTATTTTATTATTTAGTTTGTTTGAATTTTTTTTTCAATTAATTAATTATTTTATCGTATTATAATTTTTATGATTACTGGCCACCAGCACTACTTGTGTCTTTAGTCAATGTTGTAATTGCGGGAACACGTTGTATACCTACATTTACATTTTTTTATAAATATATCTATACTTTGAATTTATTTACTTTAGGCAACTAGGGCCGGTGGCATACTATGATGTTAATGTGTGCGTGAAGCGTGTTTGTACAAACGGTCTTACTTACTGTGCTTCACTTTTGATAACGTGGCGCGGAGTCCTCCTTTTTTATAAGTCTATGAATTAACGAAACCATTTGTTATCATCTTTGAAAATGGAGCCATATAGTAGCACTCCTAACTAATAAATAGTTTTATCATCAAGGGTATTTATGTAGTAGTAACAAGAATAAAGTTTAAAAAACAGTAACCCGACTACGGAAAAATAAAATTGATCTGAAAAGTTCAAAATATTTTTTACTTAAACAATAATGACATAGGTATATACATATTTGTAATGTGCTCGTCAAGACCTTTCTTTTGATACCAAACATGTCATGATTATCTCAATTTATTTTTTTCGAGGTCAGAAATTTACGTGTAAAGTCCACCATATTAAATATAGGAAGAATTTATGTAGCCTATATCACACGGACCATCATTACAAATCTATCGATACCTCATTCATCAAAATCCGTTCAGTAATTTAGGCGCTACGGTGGAACACACGTAAATACATACCTACTTATATACATACTTACATACTTAAATAGACCGCTAAAATAATAACCCTTCCTTTTTGGTTTGCCGTAGTCGGGTAAAAATACATACTTACATACATACATACATAGACTGCTAAAATCATAACCCTTACTTTTGGCTTTGCCGTAGTCGGGTAAAAATAACTTCGCTCACTCGCAATTTTGTATTTTTAGGATATAAGACTATTTTAAGGTTACATTTGTGTGAAGTAAATGGTTTTTTATAATTATACCGACCGTGTTTTATTTATCTTATGACTTTCCTACCGCGCTTTACAAAATGTACAGGTACCTACTTACTATGAACATTATGGTCACCCTACTAATTTTTCTCATATAAAAAGTTAAAAATCAATTTTCTTTTAAAGTATAACATTTAGAAGGACGGACGATATGTTACAATTTAGTTAAGAAATAGTTAAAAATCTTATTCTAATTTGTGTTCATCTATGAGGTCGAGCCTAGTCAATAAAGCCGAAAATATTGGGCTCTCAGTTCAGACGTTTTAGTAAAATTAGATTTTCATTTACTTCATAACAATTAACTTTTGTGTCATTATTTCTTTTTAACTAATTCACCTATATGTCTAAGTAAAATATGTTAAAGTCATATTATGTATTTCTTCAGATAAATTCATGTTTTGCAGATTCCTCAGTTCAAACAATAATGAATTGAGGGCCCTAGATATATCGCCATAAATCTGTAATGTCATATTCTACAGACTTGGGAATTTCTTAAAATATTTAAGAAATTCTTAACTAAATTCCTAAATAAAAATTATTAACCCAGATATAGTAGGTACTTACTGAGATTCAGACTATGCCACTTTATGCAAGCGTCTGGACTGAGGGCCCAAGTTATTTAATCGTAAAAGTTTTAATTCACGTTTAAGAAATTTATGGACCTTTGCTTTAAGTTTTTACTATTTTTAACTAAATCCCCTATAATTAAGTCTTATTTCGTTTCGCAACGGTTCAAAAAACGGGCCCTCAGTCCATACGCACATTCCTGGAGTGTATCGCATAATTAAAGAAATAATAAATGAAGTTTTATCAAATTTAGCTGAAATTGAGATGTTACTATCAGGGGAACCGCCACAGAAAAAGAAAAAAAATATATGGCTAAAAGACGAAAGAATTAATCGAATTCTGCAACACAAGTCTGAATACTCCGAAATAAAATTGCTAATGTCCATTGCAAAAAAATTAAAATTGTAATGTAAAAATATTTTGCAATAAACAAATTGACAAATTCAAATCTAGGTTTTACAAAAAACTTCAGACCTCTGCGATGCTTTTTCAGCGAGATATCGGCAAATAACGTGTTTTTCACCGTTTCCATGGCGTGGCTCCCGAAATATAAACCTAGGATTTTTTGTTGTACTTTTACAAATTTTGACAAATTCAAATCTAGGTTCTACAAAAAACTTCAGACCTCTGCGATGCTTTTTCAGTGAGATATCGGCGATAACGTGTTTTTCACCGTTTCAATGGCGTGACTCCTGAAATATAAACCTAGGATTTTTGTTGTATTTTTACAAGTTTTGACAAATTTAAATCTAGGTTTTACAAAAAACTTCAGACCTCTGCGATGCTTTTTCAGCGAGATATCGGTGATAACGTATTTTTCACCGTTTCGATGGCGCAGCCATGAGGTTCTAGTCTTACTGCTCCTGAAATATAAACCTAGGATTTTTGTTGCATTTTTGTAAGTTTTGATAAATTCAAATCTGGGTTTTACAAAAAACTCTAGACGTCTGCGATGCTTTTTCAGCGAGATATCGGCTATCACGTTTTTTTCACCGTTTCGATGGCGCGGCCACGGGGTTTTAGTCTCACAGCTCCTAAAATATTAACCTAGGATTTTTTCTATATTTTTACAAATTATTTACAAATTGAAACTTTTATTTACCAAAATTTCAGGTCTGTGCAACGCTTAGTTTCTGAGATCTCCGTGGCCGCGCGGTTCTCCGCATTTCGATGGCGCGGCCACGTTCAAACCCTTCTAACTTTTTAACCATAGCTTTGACAAATTTGTGGTTTTGGGAGTCAACTTTTACAAATTGTTACAAAACATTGGCCGTTTTTTTTAACGCCATGGCCGCGCGGTTGAAACGAACACAAGTTTGGGTAGTGAAATTTTGTCAAAATCTTTTCGGCAAAACGGCAGGCACCCACAGTTTTGACTTCGCTACGATTTTGTTACATAAAATTATATAGATTTACCGGCTGTGAGTTGGTATAGGTAGGTAGGTACCTAAGTTGATAACACACTTTCTCCACTAATACAATAAAAAAACGTAATTAGTTTTCCATTTCGACGTTATCTAAAAACCTACCATTACCTACCTTTATAACAATAGATATGTTTTTTTAATAGATAAATAATCTCTATCAAAGGTCGTCCTTGGTAAATTTTAACAGATTTCAACACCATTGTTCGACCACTGCAAGTTTACATTTTGTTAACATTGTTCGCCGAGTATGTTATTAACAGAGGCGCGCAATATTTCATGTCATCCACACACATAATACCTTTGCAGTAAGGTTGCTCAGCTGTAGATATGCCAGTCAATACGTTTGACTAAGGCGTTAGCGATAAACGTATCCAGTGTTCGTGACTTAAACAGTGTTTTGTGATAAGTAGTGCTGTACCGTATTATCCAAAAGAGAACTACATGTAGTTAAAGTTTTTTATGCGAATTTATGCTATAATGAAGCATTAAAATAGATTAACGTATCGAATTAAATTCCATTCCGAGGGAAACTGTGTTTTAGTGCTAGGTGTAGAAGTTCTGTAATGAAAACTAATAAGGATTTTTCAGTTAGATTAACGCAATTTGGCTTTTCGATATATCGCTGTGTGTACCTACTGTATAACTTATGTGAAAATGCGGTAGTGAAGTTAGTGTATGCACCTACTAAATAAAAAATATCAAAGACTAAGACAATCACCATGGCTCAATCCCAGTTACGAATAAAACTAACTTCAATGAAAGCTATAATATTCTTATTTGTATTATTATGTTTATGCATGATGATTCCCCTGGGATCTTATTTGCATGATATTCAACATCTTTCGGCCCGGCTTAGACTGAAGGATCGAAAGGATTTGATGAACAGATGGCATGCTACAGCCGTGGATGGTTTCTTATCACTTCGAGTGGTGAGTATTTTATTAGTGCTGCTTGGCTCTAAATTTCTATAGACTTTTATATAAATGTTTACTAAAGGATGAAATTGAATTCATGGGTTTCATTTTAAGGGGTACTCATCACAATGTACTCATCAGTATGAACAGATTTTACTACGGGACCAAACCTAAAATCGCGAAAAAAATCAGTTGTTGACGAGTTATGCGAACATAAATGTAAAGAACCACAAATTTAATTTAATTTAAATTTATTAATTTAAAAAAAAATTAAATTAAAAATTAATTTAAATTTTTGAATGGGAAATTTTAGTTTCGCGAAAATTTATTCGTGCTTGTTTGCTTGAAACGTTTCATTAATTTTTAACTACTTTACAAAAAAAAAATAGCTAGCATTCAATTCTGGAATCGCGAGATTTTTTTACGATAGATACAAAAGTGCATTCCATATTAGCCAACAACTGAACGTAAGTAAATAGAATATATTAAATTATATAATAAGAATTCCAAATTTGTCGATCCCGGAATCGGATTTCTTCGATACAAAAGTGTATTCTATAATACCAACACCTCAACTTTAGGTAGATACTCGTATTATGCATCCGCATATCATATCACTGGTTATCATGAACACTGATATTTTTATTTTAAGTGTCTTTGACATATATTATACATACACAAACTTTTTAATGTCCTCCATTGTCTCTAATGTTTCGTATGTGAAAGTCATGCATACCTGTTATTTGTATGGTTACTAAAATGCCATTTTTATTTGTTATTTTCATTGATATATAAAAACCCATATCAATGGTTATTTTATTAAGAATTGTAAGTGACCGTGCTGTTGGTGTGCTTATTATAAATAAATAAATATCTCGGGACCCTGAGGTCCAGTGGTGGCCCAGTGTTAACAGCCATGACTTACAAGTTTTAGGTCGTAAAGGTTCGAACCCAAGACAGGCGCTTTACTTTGTGTAAATATTTCATCACCACTGCTCTCAAATCGGTGAAGGAAAACATCGTAAGGAGACCGGCATGTCCTAGAACCAAAAATTCGACGACATATGACATCTGCCAACCCGCACTGGGCCCGCGTGGTGGATTACGGCCCGCTCCCTCTCACCGAGATTAGGCCTGTGTCCCAGGAGTGGGAACATTATAGGCTGATTATGCTATACAGTATACATGAATAAAATGGCATGGTGAGGCTCTTGCACACTCAATAATATGCCCCCGAAAACCAGAAAACGGTCGCTAGCTCATAGTGTCGTAGCGAAAAGGGGCCAACATGTCCTGAGGTGCTTATGAGGAGTATAAGAGAGGTCAGGACAATTTCAGAAGTACGGTTAAGATCTGAAATTATGATATTATTATTATCATTCTGTAGTTACAAAATAATATCATTCATGGCCTTTGAGTAGTTTACCGATAAGGAAAAGGTTTAACGTTTTACTGGCGGTATTACTGGCTATTATGACGATTACTTAGTAATCGTCATAATACCTATAACATGAGTATAGTGATGTATTCTTCGAAGTGATGATCTCATGTCTGCACGTCTAACGCAAAAAGTATGTAACGTCTTAGTGACGTCCCGTCACGACTTACGACTGGTAGTAGTAGGGAAATTGTAAATGTTAAGGCGACTAGAGCTGCTAACCGGTAGCGCCACCATTGAACAATTAATAAGTCTCGAGATAATACGGAACATTTTGAATCTTCCTATGTGGGTAGGTACATATTTTTAGTCAGATGAGGTGAAACTTTTTGTATTAAAAAAAAATCAACACTAAGGGGTATTTCACGATGTCCGAATAGTCACTAATTAAAGAATAAATTCAAAAATGAAACTGAATTTTTATGAAATTACCTGCCAAGTAAGTTAATGGGAACTTAATCGTAGGTGGTGAAACAGGCCCTAAACCGAAGTTCTAGCAGTTAACGCAAAAAACGGCTCTTCTCAATGGTGGCGCGCTGTTAGCAGCTATACTCGCCTTAAGTTTATACTCAAATCAACCTTCATAATGAAGTAGGTACCTAATTATAAAACTAAGTATTAACATTTTAGTATTATAATAATTCTACCACAATGTTATAGGCTCCAACGACGGATCATAAAACTTTGCCCCACACAGCGGCACTAGGAATCTCTCCTGAATCGTAGGGCTTTTAATTGTTTTTTTTTTGTTTGCTAGGGATTGACACTATTAACAACTCACTTCAAGCTCACTTCACGTAAGTTTTCACAGTGAGATTTTTACAGAATAGTCCGGGTTGAGCTAAATTACTTAGGTATACTGTAGGGGCGCTACCTAAGTGGTACCTGACTATTGAGATGGCTACTAAAACACAACTGAGTTTAACTTGCTAAAATTTATTTTTCAACGGTTAAAAAGCTACGCTAAAATGATGGCTAATGGCAATGTAGGCGAGTGCATCGGTTGCTGTCCGAATATGTACTGTCGTCGGCGCGCGCTCAACGCGACCTTATTGATTTGCTAGATCAGCAAAAGGGTTCGAATAACATCGATCATGATATTTTATTCCGTGTGGCAATCGGCCCAAGAGAGTTGTGCAGTCACTGCGCTAACTGTGTTGTGCCGTGTCAGATTATAAGCTAAATTCATCTATTTAATACAAAGAGAAGTCCTGACTGAGTGACTCATTAACGCCCAGCCCAAACCCTTGGACCTAGAAAGCTGAAATTTTGCAAAGAGGTTCTCTTTATAATGTAAACTAGGTATTCCTTGTCTATTCTACAATTCTTTCCTTATTATGAAGGAATTCCCGGTAGTACGTTCCCGTGTGATATTTTCCGACATCCACACGGAAGAAGCCGCTGGAAAAAGCTAGTATTTCATATTATTCACTATCCTTTGATGATTTCCCATCCACAAAAAAAAAAAAAAAAGTGCATATCACCCTACTCTTTCCATATCACGGTCCTTACTCAAGAACACGGTTCCCCTCACGGTCATCGGCGGTTCTACGACTAACTATGGCTGACCCATTGACATATAAATCTCAGGGCTGCCGGGTGGTATAATAGGATCTGGGGCTGCGTATAACAGTTTTCTTGTAACTAATTTGTATTAGACAGTAGACTACAAGCATAGGACATATTTAATTTTGTCGACAACTAGAAATACTCCATTAAAAAATACTTAAACTATTTTTTCACCGCATCGGTGCGGGCCAATGACACAGTAATACTATGCCAATGACGTCTGCAACTATGCCAAACATGTCGATAACAATACAAGTCAGAGAGACAAACGGCCTTAGCGTTCGGTCCCTTTGTTTTTTATCTACTGAATCCTAAAGACGATTGGAACCGGTTGCTATTTCATGACTATTACTAATTTAATACTCTAGATTAAAATATTTATCCGGACTTAAATGAAGCGTAGCATTGTACTTTTTGTGGCACTAATTTGCATTTATGGTTTTTATTTATTTTTAAGTGTCAAATTATATGGCTCCAGTGTTTTACCTATAAACAATGCATCAACATACAACATATAACAACCAATTGTTAAATGACGTACTTATACAGGAATATTTTTTTTTACGTGCACAAAAAAATGTTGGTGGTTCAGTATCAGTAATAGAACACATTTCCATGATTTGTTCAAAACTTTTTTTAATTTTTTTATCCGACTTTAAATCAGCAAAATATGGACACTATCTTATTCGTAATACAAACAATGGGCGCGGCACACATGGCATGGTGAAGTTGCAGCGGGGGATTCCCGGGCGGCAGAGTGGTGCAGGCAGGGCGCCCGAGTCCGAGTCCCCAACTCCCGACCCAGACAGTCTCCTCAGTGCAATCATCGCATGCGCTATCGTGAGTTCGTGACCTCGCGTCGCGTGTGTCGTACTCGTACCTACCGGTCACAATGTCGGACTTTAGTAACCGCGAGTTTTATGAGATGGTGCGAGTGTATTTACTAAGTGGTGAAATTTTACGAGCAGCTCCCAGAATGTATGCGACGGAGAGCGTACCTCGAATGCGAGCCCATGGTATCCTTAACCCCGCGGTCCCTAATGTAAGGACCATTTTAGCAGCCACTCAAAGGCTGCTTGATCACGGTCAGTTCAGGACCCCGAATCACGCACGAGGGTCAGGCAGACCTCGACTGGCAGTCGAAATCGAAGAAACCATTTTTGATTTCTTCGAACGAGATCCAAGAGCTAGTACCAACGATGCGGCACATCGCTTTGGTGTGAGCCAGTTCGCGGTATGGAAGCTGCTAAATTCAGCCGGACTAAATCCATACCACTTTCAGCCCGTACAGCAGCTCCATGACCCAGACCCAGCACCACGTCGAGCCTTATGCGAGTGGCTTCTAAATCATCTTGTGGACGGATGAGGCATTGTTCACACGTGTGGGCCTGTACAATGTACATAATGAACATTGGTGGTCATTCTGTACACGTAATTCGCACGTGCACACGTTTTGGTTGTAAGTATGTAGTATTTAAAAACTATTGGAAGGTTCTTGATATTTGAAACAGTTGAGTACTTTTAAAATGACTGTTTATTTTGATCACACACACGATGATTTTGAAAATAAAGGGTTTTACAATAATATGTTTTTTCTTTACGGCGATTGCGCTGCGCATCGCTCGCGTTCAGGAAACGGAAGAGAGTAAAAAAAAATCGGCGTACGCTAGTGATGCGCAACATTAAAAGTAGTGCCGTCCATTAGTCGGATTTGCATGAACATTCCCAGGGGCCCCAGCAACGAGGTTGGGAAACCTAGTCCTCTCCTAAAGGTAACTTAATTAACTTAACTACTGGCCTAACAAGTTCGCCAGATTGGGTTTGCAACCTTACAGATCTTACAACATTGTCTTTACCCTTATGTAATTCTAACACCCTACCTAACTTCCAGTGTAGTGGTGAAGTATTTTCATCTTTGATGAAAACCAAATCATTAAAATTTAAATTATCAACATCATGATACCATTTGTTTCGCGATTGTAGCGTGCTAAGATACTCGAGATGCCAACGTGCCCACACGTTCTGATGCAGCTTCTGCAATTTCTGAAACCTTGATAAACGTGAAATATTTGTTTCTGACCAATTTCTCTCAGGCACTGCTACCAATGGCTGACCAATAAGAAAATGTCCGGGCGTCAGGACTTCTAAATCCCCAGGATCTTCAGACATCGCTACGAGAGGCCTGGAATTCAAGATAGCTTCTATCTTGCACAAGAGCGTCGATAACTCCTCATACGTCATTATAGTATCACCTATTTCCCTCTTTAAAAGCTGCTTCACGCTTTTGACCGCTGCCTCAAACAATCCACCCATGTGTGGTGAGGCTGGTGGGTTGAATTCCCAATTTATATGCTGCCTTCTGAACTGCTCCTTCAGAATGTGTTCCTTTTTCAACAGGAACTGGTTAACCTCTCTGAGGTAGTTGTTGGCTCCAACAAAATTTGTACCTCTGTCTGATCGTATCAGACTGGGTAGTCCGCGTCGACTCACAAATCTAGTAAATGCAGCTATAAATGCCTCAGCTGATAAACTAGACACCAATTCCACATGGACGGCTTTTGTAGCTACACAAACAAAGACGCAAAAGTAGGCCTTCAATGACTTTGCGTTTCTTAATAAACTTGATTTTACCAGATAAGGTCCTGCGAAGTCTGTAGCGACTCCGTCGAAAGGTCGTGCACGACGCACGCGGTCCGCGGGCAGGTCTGCCATGCGCGGAGGTTGGTCTGCCGCAGAGAACCGAAAACACCTCGTACATCGTCGAATGGTACCCGATGCCTGCTTCCGAACCGACGTTATCCAATATTCCCTGCGCAAAATAGCAATTAAACCATTAGCTCCAATGTGACAAAAAGTTTTGTGATAATGCTCCATTAATAACTGGACAAATTTGGTGTTTTTAGGTAACAACATTGGGTGCCTCGCCCCATAAGTGAGTTCCGAATGTCTAAGCCGGCCTCCAACTCTGATAACCCCCTCAGAGTCCAAAAATACACTCAGCTTCTGAAGTGACGTTATTACTCGTTTGTGTTGCTTCAACAATTCTATTTCTTTACCATATTCCAATCCTTGGATTCTCTTAATCCAGTATTTGACAGCACCCCGCGTCTCTGATAATGAGAGTATACAACTCTCAGGCCGCTTTGACTTATCTGTTCTCAGATTTTTAGTAAATCTCAATATGTACCCAGTAGTATTGATGAGTTTGGTAAAGCTGCTTACCCTTTCCAATAGACTAATGTCCCATGGTTCCACCTGAACAACATTGGTGTTAACTACCTTTTTGAATCCTGGTAATTCAGTAGGTCGTACATACTTGCTGGGCCAACTATCTGCCTCCCTTCCCAGCCATGGTACTGTCCACCATAATGGATGGTGAATTAAATCCTCGGCTGTCACGCCACGTGACGCACAATCGGCCGGGTTCCAATCCGATGGTACGTGTCTCCAATTCAGCTTCCTAGGTGAATTTTGTATATACTGTACCCTGTTACACTCAAATGTCTGCAAGCAGTGTGGCTGCGTCTCCACCCATGCTAGTACGATAGAACTATCTGACCAAGCGTGTATATTAACGATCTTGATCGATTTTTCATAACCACCTGATACATGATTAAGTAGTTGACAAACCAAATGCGCTGCGCTAAGTTCCAGCTTCGGAATCGTTTGCCGCGTTTTGATAGGCGCCACCCTAGTTTTAGCCATAACCAGACTAACCTTCACCTGACCTCGCGCGTCTTCGCTGCGTAGGTAAATACATGCTGCGTATCCTGTCTCCGAAGCATCACCAAAACCGTGCAGTGTGTAAGACACTGCGTTTGGTAAGGCAAGACACCTAGGTATCTTTAGTCGTTCCATATTGTATAGATCCTCAATCATATACTTCCACCTTTCTACTATCACCTCTGGCACCGCCTCATCCCAATGTAGGCCATCCATGAACAACTCCTGTAACAGGTTCTTGAATCTTATTATCACCGGTGTACAATAACCACACGGATCGTATAGTCTCGCTATAGTGCTTAATATTGACCGCTTCGTCACTGTCTTGTCTAAGGGTATATTTAACCGGTAAGACATTGTATCGGATATAGGTTCCCATTGTATCCCTAATACCTTAATGAAACTCTTAGGGTCATTCGCGTCAAACTCCTTTGGTTGTTCGCAATGATCCTCCGGTAGATCTCTAAGCAAATATGGCTCATTCGTGGACCACTTACGTAGTTCGTAGCCTGCACTTTGCATAAGCTCGATGAGTTCTGTCTTCAAAACTTCTGCTTCCTCTATGGAGTCTGCTCCGGTCAGGACATCGTCTACGAACACTGCATCCCTCACTACGTCAGCTGCCTTTGAGTCAGGATGTGCCTCCATCCACTGCGCCGCCAGCTCCAGCAGCGTCCTTATTGCTACATATGGACTAGACCTCAGTCCGTAGGTATTAGTATTTAATTCATATACCTTGAGTTCCTGCGACGGATCACTCCTCCAAAGTATAAGCTGGTACCTCCTGTCTTCAGGGTGTATCCAGGTCATCCGGAACATCTGTTTCACGTCCGTGGTAAACACAACTTGATGTCGTCTAAAATTCATCAAGATTTTTGTAATATCATTCTGTAACGCCTCACCAGAATGTAAACACTGGTTTAACGAAACCCCCTTACTTGTCTTGCAACTCCCGTCAAATACTACTCGGATCTTGTCCGAATCCCGTTTAAATATACCGTGATGTGGTATCACGTAGTGTTCAGCATCGAACTGAAAGTCTGACACAGACATGTGACCTAGCCGCTCATAGTCCTCCATAAACTCCTTGTATTTCTGGGCGAATAATGGATGCCTCCCCATCTTCTTCTCGAGCGCATAAAATCGCCTGGTTGCAGTATCCAAAGAATTTCCCAGCTCCGATCGATCAGATAATAAAGGTAAACGTACCATGAATTTTCCATCAGCTAGCCTCACTGTGGTGGATTTGTATAACTTCTCACATTCTTCGTGGCGAGGATCCTTCGGAGTGGGTGCAGGCGGCTCCTCCGACGTCCAGAAGCGTTTGACGGCTTCCGTCAGCGTTATAGTGAAGACTGGCTGCGGCGTCGCGTCCTCGTACCCATTCACCGGTCCCATTAAAGCATGCCCGAAGCATGTTCCATAAGCTGCTACGCCACCTGTTCCAATATCAATTTTAGAACCATCTAAAATATAATTTAAGACATCAGCTCCAAGTATTATGTCTACCCCATGTGGTAGTGTAAAGTATTTATCTGCAAAACTTAGTGTGGGTGGGGCCTGCTTTAGTATTCCCTTAGATGGAGTCTTCTGCGCTGGTATATTTGCTGTCAGTTCTGACATAACTATTGCTACAGTGGAGATAACTGGTACCTGTTTATCCAATGGCTTTATAACTATTTTAACTTGACTAGTTGTTGTCCTCACATTGGTATTCCCAAAACCAACTACTTTCATTGAGCTCTTCTGTCGGTGCAGTTGTAGCCGGTCCACTAAAGCCTCTTTAATGGCGGTCATACTAGCCCCAGTATCTAATAGGGCACGAGCCTCCTCGTATTCACCCTTGTGATTCCTTATACCTAATGACACCGTAGGGTTTAGACAGTTTCTAAAACCGCTACCTATGGTGTGGGTAACACCGACAGGAGCTCTCCTTCAATATTGATCCTCGCTACGTTCCTGCTTCGAAATAAAAACGGTTGGCCATACCTCGTCCTCAGTTTGAGGTTGAGCTTGTTGGTACCTGGTACCAGCCGGTTGCCTGCCCTGCTCCAGGGTATACGACTGCTCCTGCTCTGGAGCGCGTCGCTGCGACGTTGCTGGCCGGTTCTGCTCCACCGAGCTGGAGCGGCGCGAAGACGTCTTCACGCGCTGCGGTGGCTGCGTCCTCGCCTGTGGTGGGGTCTGAGGACGCGGCGCTGGTCTGGATGCGTGCTGTGTCGCGCGCCTCGGTGCTTCTCTATCTGTGGTACATAACAGGGTATGATGATATTCTGATCCACACAATCTGCATCCAGTTGGCTCTACACATTCCCGTGCATAATGTTGCCCCAGGCACACAAAGCACGCTCCGTTACTTCGTGTCCATGACTTGCGAGCCGTAAGATCCAAGTACTTGAATTTGAAGCACTTCGCTATACTGTGTCCAGGATGAGTACAATAGATGCACCTTACCTCCTCTACCGCAGTGACTACTTGACCACGAACCCTGTTCGATGGTAGTGCGTGACGTCCACCTGCTGATGTGTTACCCCTGCGCGGCGTATTCGCGGGCAGCCTCCATTGCCGCGACGGCTTAGCCCTCTCCTCTTCTATGTTCGAGGGAGCGACGAGTTGCCTCCTGCACACTTCGTCGAGGAAGCCCATCAAGGCCGAGAAGGATGGTAGTTCCCCTGAAGCCGCTCCGCTCCGCTCCTCGAACTGATATCTTAGGCGGGACGGTAACTTCTGTAACAGAATAAAGAGCAATAAATAGGACCACTCCGCTATAGGAAGCCCTAATTTCTGGAGAGCCTGCGTCGACTCCAGCAGAGGATTGTAAAAGGATTGCCTCAATCCTTCCAGCGTTGAGGAGACGTTAGGTAGAGACACTATCTGCTCCAGGTACGTGTCCGCTAACAATCGGGTGTTTTGATACCTGTCCCTCAACAGGCCGAGAGCTACCTCATAATTCTTGGCATCCACAGGCAAATGCTTCACCAGCGTCATTGGCTCCCCTAGTAAACAGCTACGCAGGTAATAATGTTTTTCCGTCTCCGGAAGGTTTGGCCTGTCATGAACCAATGACAAAAACAAATCATAAAAGCTCACCCAATCCATTGGGTTACCACTGAACTGTCCCAGTTGAATGAATGGCAGCTTAGCCGCAACGCTGCCTCCATCTTGTGAGCCACTCGCAGTAATCATAGTCTTAACCAGCGGTGTGGATGTCACTTCGGTCTCCTCGGCCTTAGTGTCCACTAAAATTAAAAAGCTATTAATCTCAGAAAACTCACATCCCAATTCATCGAGATCTTCGACGTCTCTGGCTACCAGCACTTCATAGGCCTGTAAGAATTCTAAATAATATTTATCAAATTGCCTTTTGATAACTCTCACAGCAATCGACGAGGTGGAACCTTCTACTTTGTTATAGAAATCCCGGAGCATCTTAGCTCGCACCTTAAAATTATGTCTTGCCACGTTGACATCCATTTTGGCAAAAATGAAAATACTCCACCCACAAATGCAAAATTGAGTAAACAAATAAACAAAACAATTGCTACAACTGGTGTTGTTTAAACAAATGTGTCATCATTAATTTAATTTTTTTTTTATAAACCAAATGACGTTATGCAAACACAGTCGCGTCGACTGATCGGATTTTGACATAAAAACAATGATACACAATGATACGAACAAACACTAGGTAATAATTGGTAATAATATCTTACAATTACAACCCAATTAGATTTTGAATCGTAACTCATAAAACAATGCACAGTCTGTTGTACTGCTAGTGTTACAATAATAAGCAATAAACCTAACCTAATTTGCGATAGTCACGACGACGAGAATAATAGAATAACTATTACCAAAACAAAACAAAAATAACAAATGAATGTGCTACACAATTTTGCAATGAAATAATAAAGTACCTACTATTGCTTAACTTACTGTTTAATTTATAGCATCCGTGACACTTCACAACACAACACAACACAAACACAACTAGTATAACAGTTCACTGTCGTACCTCCGCACTTGTTGTTGTTGCTTCGAATAGAGCTGCAGAATAGCACGTTGGTCGCTGACTCGCTGCACTGACGGTTTGTATCTCAACGGATCGCTGATCAATGTTACCAGTCGGCGGGAAAGAACCCGGCGCCCCGGCGCCGGCGGTCGCTACACGGCAATTGTTAGTCGCTGCGACAGATAAAGACAGCCCGACGTTTCACGTAGAAACTTTATCTTCTTTGACTTGACTAGAATCAAGATGGGTACCTAAAGGTCACTTAGGTCGTTGGGTACTAGACTAGACTACTAGTTGCGGCACGACTTCCGTAGTTGACTCCGCTGCTTCGCGGTGGTGATGTGAATTTGTGAATAGCTTCTCTTCACAGGATCACAGGTGTGGCACTTGCTTATCCCCTCATGGGCCACCAAAATGTACACATTCAATAATCCCCATTTGGTGCGAGAGATGCATCATCAAGTTTAGTGCGTTTTAGCGCCAATGTATGGGCTGGGGTTATTAAGAATAAAATAATAGGGCCCATTTTTATTGACGGCACCTTGACCGGGCCAAGGTATTTAGAAATGCTGGAAACGACGATAGAAGACATAATGGACGAAGTTCCGATGTGCTATCATAATAATTTGTATTATCAGCATGATTGCGCTCCACCTCATTACGCCATACAGGTACGGAATTACCTGAATCAAAAATACGTGCAAAATTGGATCGGTCGTGGTGGCCCCATACCGTGGCCTGCTAGGTCCCCGGACCTTACTCCCTGTGATTTTTTTCTTTGGGGAGAAGTGAAACGCCGGGTGTATGTAGAGGAGGCCCAAAGCCTAGACGACTTAAAGTTTAGGATAATTAACGCTTTTGATGAAGTGAAAAGTGAAATTAGTGTTCTCAACAAACTAAATGACAATTTATTTAAACGTGCACGTTTATGCCTAGAAAGAGGAGGACTTCATTTTGAACAATTATTAAAATACAGTGATTAGTGACATGTAGGGTAAGCATTTTTAATTAACAATTTTAGCGAATAGGTTATTTTTGATTTCAGGTACAACGATACATCTTTTTAAAACAAGATGAAGTTATTAAACTTTTTAAACTTTCGCGATTTGTACACATTATAAAACAATATCGAGAACGGGTCTTATCGCGATATTCCTTTTTTACGACAAGTAGGTACCTACCTGTACCTATACCTCGTAAAAAAGGAATATCGCGATAAGACCCGTTCTAATAATAAGATGAAGTGATAGTTAAAGTACCTGGAGGACTTTGGTAAGGAGCACGCAGCACCACCAAGGAGGTACAGACCTATTCCTAGGAATATCTATTTCGGTTTCCAAGCAATATCGCGGTTTGGAAGAAATGAGTGCCGCGCATGAGCAAAATATTGTCAGGGACTCAGGGGATGGCATTAAGGCACAGGAAGAGGAAGGCATTAAAGTGTTTGCTAATCATCATCATTCTTATAACCACTCAACCTTCCAATTAACAATGTTGTGGTCGTCTTTCTGTTTATCCAGTTGATTCCGGCTGTTGAATCAATTTTCGACTAGTAATGTACCTATAATTAATGAATATATTGTTATTATTCAATATGTATCGTTCATGTATTGTTTTGTGAATCTCTGGGCGAATTCTATTTGTGTAGAGATACATCAGGTGTGACTTAGGTAGGTACCTATAATATAGCTCTTCTCACGACTCCGTCTGCGAGTAAAGTTTTCAGTTGTTAGAAGTACAGTAGACCGCATAACAGTGGTAACAAAACCAGTATAAGCTGGTCTCGCATTCTATTGAAAAACCGTTACAAACGCTAGGCTAGCTCAAGATCAAAGTGTTACCATCGACGTGCTCTCTAGTTTACCCTGTAGGAAGCTTAAACCACACAATACTGGGACTGTCCAGACTAAACTACATAAACCTACTTATTCCAGGCCAGTTACCTATTATCGGTAACAGACTGTGAGTAATTAAAATAAAGTTCAATCTTTTTATTTATCCTTTATTTCAGGCATCTAAAGCCCATAAAACACAATACATAGTTATCAACACTGTAGATCGTAGACGTATTATTGCGTATTGATTCAATTCAACAGTGTCCGTAGACGCAGCAGTCAATACATATCACGGATCGTCTGTGCAGTCATATGGTCTGATTGATACTATGGGGCAATTCAGTAGAATTTTCAGTCCCTATATAATAAGTTTAGACAACTTGTTATATACCTGAATGGATGAATCAGTTTCAGAATAACTTGAAAACTGAAAGTAGAAACCATACTTTTGAAAGAAAATGCCTCTTTTCTTATTGCAACTATCGTTGGCAATTTTGTCAAGGATGATCAAATTCTCTATTTCAATAAAAAAATATAAACACACATACACAAATTCATGCCTTATTACCATGGAGGTAGGCAGAAACTACAAAACGCCACCTGCTGCGATCCTTTCATACCTACTCCTTCATCATCATCTTCCCTAAGTACCTACTCCTTATGGTTCGTTTAATTATAATAATTTCGCCCATAACGTTATAAATCAATTTTCGTATGTTAGATTTGCATCTAGTATAATGCACGTAGGTTGATTAAATAAAAATACATTTCCATTTTTCAGATATGGCCCGTCTCGAAATTAGGTGGAATATTATTTAAAAGTGAGGCGATTCCAAAACCTAATCCCAATGCAAACAGAACATTTGTGGTCCTCGTGTGGAAACACTGGGATTGGCTCAAGCATCGACACGTTTTTAACTACAGGAAGCCAGGGTATGTGTACGTAAAACTACTTAACGGATACCACTTTTTAAAAAGTGGTATCCGTTCTGAATAGAAAATAAATACGAGTTTAAACAAATACCAGTGGTAGGTATTAGTTTGTTAGTATTAGATAGGAACAAAACCAAAACTACATAGTTACTAACATGATTGCCGTGTCCGTAGAACGCCTATTATTTAGCCAGCCTAGAAGACACACTGCTTTGAGCATTGGAGATTAGCGATTTAGTCACTTTACTTAGTTTGACACAGGAGCTCGTTGCTAAGTAATAACAGCAGTTAATCATCATCATCATCATCCTTACATACCGAGACTCCTCCGTGCCTCGGCAAGCACGTTAAGACGTTGGCCCCGCTGTCATTCGCGGATCTTTGATAGTCGTTACCTGTCGTCAGGAGCCCGAAAGTCTGACAACCAGTCTTACCAAGGTGTAAACGCAGTTACTGGGTTGTGGAGGTCACAGATAGGCAGTCGCTCCATGTAAAATACTG
This sequence comes from Cosmia trapezina, assembly GCA_905163495.3. NCBI lineage: Eukaryota > Metazoa > Arthropoda > Insecta > Lepidoptera > Noctuidae > Cosmia > Cosmia trapezina. Next base: position 14,742,626 of record LR991030.1, read on the forward strand.
GTATTCAGCTGCATCCGGTTAGACTGGAAGTCGACCCCAACACAGTTGGGAAAAGGCTAGGCAGATTGATTGACTTACGAGTAGCTTGACACTGCCAAGCTAACGATAAAAAATAGCAGCTATAAATCACGCAATTTTGATACCACGCTCAAAGCGTGTCACCAAAATGCGATGCAGTATTGTAACATGATAAGCTGTAATATGCGATCAAACACCAAAATCACCAATGGCTAATGCTAAAAGAAGCATTCCCGCTAAGGATTAATAGTAGTAACTCCACGTGGAAGAGTTTGTCCAGGGCGAATGATAAAATTCAACAGACTGGCTAAAGGCATCAACAACTTTCTACAAAAAAAGAATTTTAGGATTGATGCGATGGACTAAGTCATGTGTAAGACGGCCTAGACAAAAAACTAGTAAGTCTTATTATGGACTTGACCTAACTTGAGGGAAGAGTCTTCCAGCTGCCAGCAACTCTTCCGCCCGCTCACACCTCACACCCCGGCAGGACGTTGTCTGATAGGTACCTAGGTATCTACTCTTATAACGTCATTGACGAGGTTATACTGTCCGTCTGCCTTTATCGACCATGGTTATATTGAATCAGCTGATTTGATACCCGACCTTGTTTGAAGACGGTGCATGATGTATGCATAGCTGAGCACAGTTAGGACTCTTGTACACGCTAAGAAAGTACCTTTCTTCTTCGTTCGTGTTCGTTCGAGTTCGTGTGTAGAAAACTTAAAGAAGAAAGGTACTTTCTGTGCTCTATGCATACATCATGCACCTTCTTCAAACAAATCAGCTGATTCTAGGTACCTATCAGGCAACGTCCTGCCGGGGTGTGATTTGTGAGCGGGTGGAAGAGTTGCTGGCAGCCGGAAGACGGAAGAGTCTTCCGGCTGCCAGCAGCTCAAGTTAGGTCAAGTCCATAATAAGACTTACTAGTTTTTTGTCTAGGCCGTCTTACACATGACTTAGTCCATCGCATCAATCCTAAAATTCTTTTTTTGTAGAAAGTTGTTGATGCCTTTAGCCAGTCTGTTGAATTTTATCCTTCCGCCTGGACAAACTCTTCCACGTGGAGTTACTACTATTAATCCTTAGCGGGAATGCTTCTTTTAGCACAACACATACAACATTCATAGCCAAACGGACTTCGTGACATAGAACATCTGTACACTTGCGTGGTCAAAGTCAACGTGCTAGAGTATTTCAAATTGATGTTGATAATATTAAAATATAAGTTTTTAAACTGTCATGGTCACTAACATTATTATTAACACAAACGGGAAACATGGTAAATATCCCGTTTGTGTTAATAATAATATTAAATAGAAAGAAAGAAAGAAAGAAAGAAAAACTATTTATTCCCGCGAAAAATGACGCACATACTTTGATTTTTTACATAATCCTAAAAAATAAAAAACAGTTGGATAGCTAAATTTCAAACTTAAAAAGAATAACAACAAATACTTAATTAAGCGTCACTAACGCGCGAAACGGCTAAAAATAATTCATATTATTTTTAAGTTAGACATTTATTTTTATTTTTTCATAACATTGCACTAAAAATCGTAAGCGGTGAAGGTGGTTCAAAAACGGTGCGGTACCCAAGAGACTGGCGGCATTGCCACGTTGTATGGCAATGCTTGAAAAATAAAAAATGAATTAAATTGCCTCTGGTCAAGTTAAAAGTTTGTTTTTGGGACAAGTTCCTTTCAACTATACGGAACCCTGCGTTGTGCGTGGTCCGACACGCACTTGGTCGGTTTTTTTTGGATGCCCTGGGTAGGTATACTGATAAACTTTTCTTTTAAATTTGATTTTTAACTTAATTTCCGAAAGATAACGGAGTTGCTGTAGCAGTAGCCTCCTCTGGAATAGCCGCCACGTTGTTAAATGTTAGCCGAACGGCACATTCGGTACTTCAACAGCCATTAAACTTAGCTCATGAGGAAATGCCAGTTTGTAGCGTTAGTAAAAAGTAAACAGCGAGAGGGGACGAATGTTGCAACAATGTAAACTGTTGGTTCGGAATGAATGTATTACGATTTCCTATAACAAAAGTGTAAGTAATCGTAGTACTAAATCGAACTATCAAAGTTATCAAGACCAATCAAAGTATCACAAATCTATTATATAAAAATGAATCTCAGGAGTAGTCAGGAGAAGGTTCATATGAAAGAAAAAATTGAGAAAATTGCGCAGAAAATTGGAAAATTTCAGAAAACTTAACGACTATTTTACGTTCGCGCATTTATATTAGAACATTCTTAGCTAAGACAGGACAACGTCTGTCGGGTCAGCTAGTATATTATAATTATAATGGTACCTACTGCAAGACGGCGATTTTAGACAGCCTCTGGGGATAATATCGAACCACCACACGCTGGCGAAGCCGCGGGTAAAAGCTAGGTTTATGAAAAACCTAATAAAATACCTTTTCACTTCTTCGTTTCAGAAGTACGTAGACTTCAAATAATTAACTTCGACATAATTATCTCTAAACAACTTGCTGCTGTGCAAAAGCAAGATTCTTTAGCACGCACTGCTACAGATCAAGCTATACATTTCCAGTATAAGCTGATCTCGTATTGTACTGTGGTATTGTATAGGATTTCCTTACAATGAGAGGTCAATGTAAACTGGAAATGTATAGCTTGATGTGTAGCCGTGTGTACTACCTCCTACTAACACCTCCGTAGAACGAATCATCGTTTTGAAACGCCGCTCACGTATGATTCTGTCGTAACCTATCGTATACACTATATGCGTGTAATGTGTATCATTCATGCGGCCATGCGTAACCTGGGGGCCTACTCCCTAAGTCCGTCCGTCCGTCCATCCGGCCGTTCGTCCGTCCGTCTGACATAAAGATCCATCAAAACAAGTGTAAATGTTTTTTTTCGGACGGATAAAAACACACCGAGAGTAGGGACAGCTGTCAAATCGTGTTATCATTCATAGATGAATACTTCGTTCGGGGCCCGAACCAATCATCTGTCCGTAGGTGATACGGAGTAGGAATCGCCCGTAACCAAGGCTGAAACTACGGACTTCGTGCTTAAGGGAGTAGACCCCCCGATTATGCAAAACGAATGTACCTCAGCTACGTAATACATAAACAAGTGACAATAGGTTTTTTTAGGGTTCCGTACCAAAATGGTAAAAAGGAACCCTTATGGTGCGACTCAGTGTGTCTGTCTGTCTGTCTGTCACAGCTGGATATCTCAAGGACTACTATTGTTATCAACTTGAAATTTGGAACAGTTTTAGATGTTGTTTGCCCAACTGTTTTATGAAAGAAATAAAAATGTTTTTGTTTTTTTTTTGCAACTGGGATTGAAAGGGTACTTATCTTAAAAAAACGACCTGGGGCGACTAGGGCATGTGTTGCATCATGTAAAAGAACGCTGTTTGCACATTCTCAAACATTTTTTTTTTCTTTTTCTTTTTAGGCCGCATAGTTTTCGAGTTTTGATGAAAAATGTAAAAAAAAATACCGTTTCCCCTTTATCTCCGAAGCTTGCACAGAGAAAAATCTGAAATTATTCTATGTGATAGAAGTTGATGTAAAGATTACAGAAAAAATAAAACGATGTCTTTACATAGCACACTTTTTCAGAAACTGGAACGGAACCCTCGGTGCGCGAGTCCGACTCGCTCTTGCCCGGCTTTTTAAAAGTAGGTAGGTAAGTACCTACGTTACAAACATAGGTTATAGAATAAAAGTTTTGTGTTTTAACAATTATAATCTGATGATTCCTCTGATTATATTGTTGCTCGTATTGACAACTAGATTTTGCCCGCGGTTTCGCCCGTATGGTGGTCGGAAATTATCCCACGGGAATGTAGGTAGGTAATTCCGGTATAAAAAGTATCCTATGCATGCCTAACTTTACCTGTGTTTCATAGTACCAAACATCGAATTCCATTCAGCCATTATGTGGCATGAAAAGGTAATAGACAGAGCTACTTTCGTATTTCCAATATTAAGTATGGAAGTCTAAGTAATAACAGGCGCACGGGTCAATCCATCAGGTTAAGCTACGCTTGCCGGGGTTGGTCCGTAGATGGGGACCATCTTTACACACCGAGACTCCTCCGTGCCTCGGAAAGCACGTTAAGCCGTTGGTGCCGGCTGTCATTCGTGGATCTTTGACAGTCGTTACGGGTCGTCAAAAGCCCGAAAGTCTGACAACCAGTCTTACCAAGGGATATCGTATTACCCAGTTACTGGGTTGTGAGGCTCAGATAGGCAGTCGCTCCATGTAAAATACTGGTATTCACTGCATCCGGTTAGACTGGAAGCCTACCCCAACATAGTTGGGAAAAGGCTAGGCAGATTGATTGATTGAAGTATGGAATTGTGGATACAGATTCAATATTGTGTTAGGTTATTTCAAAATTGATTTAAAAACAAGCGCGACACGCGACGCGTGTTTTTGCGTCGCGTGCGATGCGCGTTACTGTTGGCTAAGCTGTTTGTAGGAGCCTAAATACTATGCCGCATAAAGAATATGCCTCCGGTGTTGCTTCTGCAGAGTATAGGCTTCCCTTAAAACCAGTCCCAACATTATACGGGTCCATATTAGCTCACCTAAAGTTCTTTACCCGAAATTCTCCTTCTATGATTTGTAATCCGAATGATCACTCTTCCTAATATTTTTCATCCTAAAGTTTTCATTCATACAATTTGTAGTGCTACCGGCGATGTTCATAACACTCATGTTTCCGAAAATTGTAATTAATAATATCATTAATGTAAATATATCTAAAGTCCTACTGTTTTTTATCATAACGCTTTTATCCCTAAACATAATTACCATAATATTTTCACGGTCACGGTCGAAAGTTTAAAAACCCGAAAGTTCATTTGCCCGAAAGCTTAAAAACCCGAAGATCCTTATACCGAAGTTTAAAATCCCGAAGATCCATATCCAGATATATATATGTCTAGGGTTAGGGTTTTCGTTAGCAGGTCCATATCTATGTCTGTATTTATGTATGTATATATGGTACACCACAGACTACCTACAGTATTCTCTCCTTTCTCCCCATAATCCATCCAAAGGTTGTCTGTAAAAGATCGCTCTTAGCGATAAGACCGCCCATTGTGTCACCCTATGTAAAATTTCAACATTTATATCTGTAATTTTTATGGTGTGCATAATAAAGAGTATTCTATCTATCTATCTATCTATCTATCTATCTCCTATTTCTGTTTGCGGGGTTTAAAGGAACCTAACTAACCGAACCTCGGGGTGCCCCTGATGTCGTCCGTCTAAGGTTAAGGTTTTCGTCAGCAGGTCAGGGAAAAAATGTAGGACCTCAGGAACTTTACGTAAGTACTTAGATCGGTATTTTTAATTTTGGTCAATTAACGATGAGTATTGGTATTTCGTCCATTCGGGATTTCGTCCATTCGGGCATTTGAACATCGTAATTTTGTGTTTCGATATAACGACTATCGGCATTTAAAACTTTCTAGAAAAGAAATGTAAACAAAAAAGATATGACTTTGAATAATAGTGTAAAAGATGGTTATGTTGAGAAAATATAGGAAAACAAATAAAAGTATAATAGATGTTTATTGCTACTGACATTATGAAGTTGAATGCTTCGGAATTATCTCTAATGATCACATTAGAGACAGAGTAGTTAGGAATTGTGACTGTTAGTATGAAAAATGTTAGGAAGAACATTTTCGGATTTCCAATTATCGGAGTTGAAAATTTAGGTGAACTTTGGCGCACCCACATTATACTGCAGTGTGTCGCCAGCAGACTGGACTGCTTGTGTGTGTGTGTGAATCGCTGTTGCAGTCTTTCCACATCGGTGTTGAGCTTGTAGCAGCGATTCTCATAAGTATAGAGCAGTGTTAGGGCTAAGTGTATAGAACTATGACTAACTAAGTTACTAGCATATTGAGCCCATTATTACTTACGAGGGCTGCTATTTATGTATCCGGAACTAGCCAGTTACAGAACAATGTTAAAAAAGTAATTATAACATTTAAAAACAGAACTCTTTGGATGAAGAATACAATTTGTTTCATGTAGCTGGCATTTGTTGTTACTTTGTGGCGTCATTTTGAAAATTGCGTGTCTATAGCACCATGGATTTAACTCGTGAAAATTTTCGTGATATGATTTATTACGATTTTCGCCGAGGGCTAACTCAAAAAAAGTGCATCGATCAACTCACTTCGACTTTTGGGAACGAAGCACCATCGAAAACTACTGTGTATCACTAGTTTAGTGAGTTTAATTGTGGGCGGTCTGTGATCGGACGAATTTAAAGAAGGTCGCCCTAAATCGGTTGTTGTAACTCAAAATATTGAAGCTGTGCGGAAACTAGTAATGCAAGGTCGTCATGTTACATATCGCGAGATAGAGGCTTCTCTAGGCATAAGTATGACGAGTATTTATACAACATTACACGAACATAGTTGTAAAAAAATGTTGCAAAAGTACAATCAGGGTGCGTCAAATGCTGTCTAGTTCTGGAAATACCTCAATCCGAATGGAAAAAGTGTTACGAAAATTGGTTCCAACGTATGCAAAAGTGCATCGATCATCATGGCGAATATTTTGAAAAGCATTAAAACCATAATAAATGATAAATATTTGTTTCACTTTGTTATTCCGGATACATAAATAGCAGCCCTCGTACTGTATAGTTTGCCTGGTCACAGGTGTCCAACCCGCTATGGCAATAATGATCAATGTAAATAGCGCCCTCGCAAAAGTAGTTAACTGGTTTAATGTTAATAACCTACTTCTTAACGAGAAAAAAACTAAGTGTATTAAGTTTACTATAGGTACCTCATGTTAGACAAGTAAAAACTAGTGTTCTCATAAAGGGTGAAGAGTTGATTCCCGACGATACCATAGTGTTCTTGGGCATAACTTTGGATGCCAAACTTCAATGGGATATAGATAAATTGTCGAAAAAGCTTAGCGCTGCAGCATACGCCGTTAGGAAAATTCGTGATTTAACTTGTTTAGAGACAGCCCGTTTAGTTTACTTTAGTTATTTTCATAGTGTGATGTACGGTATTCTGTTGTGGGGAAATACCGCCGATATTCAGACAATTTTTGTTTTACAAAAAAGGGCTATTCGTTCAATTTACAAATTAAGTCCCAGACACTCCCTCAGAGATAAATTTAAAGAAATTAATATAATGACTGTGCCTTCTCAGTATATCTATGAAAATCTTTTGTATGATCATAAAAATATCAATTTGTTTAAAAAATACAGTGACGTCCATAATGTGAATACTAGAAACAAACACAAATTTGTTGTTCCTACAACCAGGCTTAAGAAAATAAGTGGTTCGTTTAGATGCCGATGTATACGTTTTTATAATAAACTACCTAGCCACATTCAAGAACTAAGCCTTAATAAATTAAAAAATTGTATAAAGCGGAAACTTTGTCAGAAAGCCTTTTATACTGTCAAATACTATATTGAGGACAAAAAGGCTTGGGATTGAGCTGCTCCAATAAATTTACACAATTAATGTTGATTTAAATACCTTTTTACATATTCTATACAATGACATGAATATTTACTTTAATATTTACTTATACTATTTTTAATTATTGTGAATGTGAAGACTACGTGGACGTGGATCATTGTTTTTAATTTATTTTATCCTTTTCTTAGTTTTAGTCATAGTCTGACAGTGTGAGTAATTTATGCGGCCTACGCCAATGTCTTTTCTTTGGTATTTTTCGTCGAATGAGTTGAGCTGCACGATTACTGACAAATGCGTGCACTGACTGGACAGGTCCACTCAATCTGTGTGGTTCTTTCCTCAAAAGACCATTTCAGACTGCAATCTACATGGTCTTCACATGATCTGACCAAGATTATGTCTGGACTTTAAAAGAGACTGTGACCTCTGAGTTTGTTTCGGCGTTTCTTCTCAGAGTAGTCAGATAGGAAACGTCGAACTCATCTAGTTTTAAAAAAAATATGCTTGACGTGTAAAAGTGTTTGTACAAACCTACTTACAGAAAATAAATCATTTATCAGTTAATTAATTTTTCACACTTTTTACGTTTAAAGTATTTTTATAAGGTTTTAATGGGAGTTTTTGATAAACATTTTAGTGTCAACTTTTGCCTACTTTTGTAGCTGTCGAACGAATCTGCCTGTAGGACCCCCACATCGGTAGATATTGCAAAATAAATGAACCCAACCGTACCCAGTACAAAATAAAAATGGCCGCCATTTTAAAACAGTAGGGTTAAAATGCCACGTGGTGATTCTCAATCTCATTTTTTTATTTTTATTTATTTACATTTGCCACCGGCTTCGCCCGCGTGGATGTCAGCTATCCCACGGGAACTATACATTTTTCCGGGATAAAAAGTAGCCTATGTGCTATTCCAGACTATAATCTATCTGTGTGCCAAATTTCATTCAGATCCGTACAGCCGTTTTGGTGTGATGACTGTGATGAGTAATAAACATCCATCCAAACTTAATTTATGCTTGAACCACGTGGAAATGTGTTGCGTTATTTACTCTAAACTGTTTAAATTATATGAAATACTTCTATTCAACATCCAAGGTCAGTTTTCTAACTAAATTCAACAATGTTTAATAATCATGTTTATTTTGTTAAATATCTATGTAGGTATTGTGTGAACAGAAGGCCAATTCTCGTACCTAAAAACGCTCAAATTCCAGTTTAATCTCATGCCAGCGACAATCAAATGTCAAAAATGTACGTAAACGCTATACAATTTTTGACAGTTTGAGACTGAGATGAGATTGCGAACGTTGTTAAAAATACGGGAATTGCCCCTCTTATGTTTTCAAGAATAACTACTGGTACTTATGTGGATGACAGCGAGTATTTTGATGCCTTAGTAGAGAGTTCCGTACCCGAAGGCAGCCAAACGGAACCCTATTACTACGCCATAGACGCCTCCGCTGTCTGTCGGTCCTTCCGTCTGACCGTCTGTCTGTCAGCGGGTTTTATCTCATAAATTGTAATAGGTAGACAGTTGGAATTTTCACAGATTGTGTATTTCTATTGCCGCTATAAGAAAAAATAAAAAATTAAAGCCCCATACCACACATACAACTTTTGACGCACACACACACTTTTACACACACTTTTACATATAACTTTTGATTATGAAAAAAAAATGTTTTCTTACCTTGGCATGTGTAAAAATGATCGAGTAGAGTACAATTATAATGTAGTTTTTATTTTTTTATCTTCAAAAATTAAAAATAATCGCAACAACTTGGTAAACCAGGTAGGAATTTGAAATATGTGTATCATGTATCATATTCATATATTGCCAAAGTCAACAAATACTAGAAACGCGATTGATAAGGTATTTTGTTTAAAAAATAACTTTGTAATTCACAGTATCATTACGAAATACAAAGTTATCTCTGCGATTGTTAAAAAAGATGAAAAATATTCTTTGTTTAGTATTATTTTGAAATATGTAGTGTTAAATATTAACCCTTCGGCCGGTTTTTTGTATCTAGGTCGTTACATGTATGTAGGTAGGGTATTATGTCGTAGGATTTTGATCAAAGGCCGAAATATGACAAAATGGTGACTCAATTTCATAAAAATTCTTAGTAGATTTTAGATATAGCATAATCAGCCTATAATGTTCCCACAGTTGGGACACAGGCCTCCTCTCTGTGAGAGGAAGTGGTACATAATCCACCACGCGGGCCATCACATGCTGCTGCACGTGTGATAACAGCAGTAAGCATAATTTTTGTCAAAATTGGGTTAAACAATACGTAGATTCGGAATCAGCGCAATGAGCTGTACAATTTGATCTGACTGTCATTTTAATATCTTATCGGGAACCTTTAATTGTCACTAAAGATATAACGGCATTAAGTTGATTTTATGATAAGTTTCCTTAGCATAACAGTACTAACCATACTTAGGACGAGTTTCTAAGTGCGGTATCATCATTCATGTTTAACTTCTGCTTATGACTATATGCAATAACTATACAAACAGCGGTTATAATATGCGAAGTCTGTATTTATTTTAGCATAATTGCTTAGCATATCAACAGTAACTACCACCCATACTGCGGTTATATTAAGCGAAATGTATTCAATTTTATCATTAATGGTTTAGATTAATTATTGCAGGTTGGTGGACTAAACATTAGCTAAGTATTAGGTAATAATTCACCCTTTCCAAAAGCGAAATTCAAATTTTCTCTTACGTTTTTTGCAATTTGCAGGTCATGATCAAATATGATTAGCGACAATAGGAAATATGTATTTACTTAATTATAACTATAAAAAACATCAATACATCTCTGTAAGTTAGCTTTGTTCTCTTTATGTTTGATTTCGGAAATCATGATATTTTGGAATAAATCTAACAAAGATGTATTGATAATTTTTATGATTAAAATTATGTAAATACATATTTGCTATAGCCGCGGATCAAATTTTTATCACTATACTACTTGATACCTACTGACCTGCAAATTGCAAAAAACGGAAGAAAATTTTAATTTCGCGGACTACTACTTCGTAATTTATGTACCTAAAACAAGCCGTATGCACGTTGCGATTTCCCATCGACCAAAATGACGAAATTCCATACAATTCATCCACTATTTAACTACACAGTAGGGGATGAATTTAAAAAAAAAATTTCATGTTTCGAGACCCAGCGATTTATGCTGTACGATGTCTGTCAGTGAATGAATTTAACATTTTGATTAAATAGAAGATATACTTAGTACATCATTTCTGATCAAGTATTTTTGTTCTATTTACAGAGACAAGGAAAATAAGTTACTAGAGGATTGCAGTGTGAACAACTGTATTTTTTCAGGCAATGAGAGCCTGATAGATGCTGCAGATGCTGTCCTCGTACATTTCCAGAAAGGCCTCATACCTAAAGTCAAAAATAGAAACCAGACACAAAGATGGATATTTTTAAACGACGAGTCTCCAAGAAATGCATTTTCTATAGCAAAAAAGATACCTAACATGGACAGTCTTTACAATGTATTCAATTGGTCTATGACTTACCGGTAGGTTAATTTTTTAGTTCTTGGTGCTTTTTTTACCAGTGTTGTTCATTATTGTATCAATTGGTTCTTATGTACTTAGTCATCATTATCATAACTCGCTGCTTGATCAACATCATCATCATTAACATCATTTCAGCCGAAATACGTCCACCACTGGATAAATATAATAATTTTATTGATATAGGTGCGAGTCGAACTCGGGTTCCGTACTTTTGTACAATATTTAACACTATGTACTTACATAATTTAAAAATAAATAGGTACTTCAATTTCTAAAAGTCACGTTTCTTGTATTGGACCCTCTTTAATTTATTTTAATTTTATTTAATTTTTGAAATCTAAATTACACGAAGAATATTTTGTACGTATCTTAAATTTTAACAATCGCAAAGATAACTTTGTCTTTCACAATGATACTGTGAATTACAAAATTATGTTGTGTTTATGAAGAGAGAATAAATGTCATTTGATTTTGATTTTGATTTTTTTTTTATGGCATGCAAGGTTTATACCAGTTCACAATTTGTCAGTTTGATTAAAAACTATCGAAAAATTATGTGTTAAATTGTAATTGTTTTATTGTTGCAGTTCACAATTTTTTGATAGCTTATAATCTCGCGAGATAGATTATAAATTAGCGAAGTTCATAAATTTATGTCACAATAAAGATCACAGAAAAGTTATAGACCGTATGTATAAAGATATTGTTATGACTGTGTGTGAAGCGGCTGTGATTAGTTCTAATTGCAGAGTTAATGTACCAGAACGGAAACGGGTTGTGTTAGGCTGGAATAAGCATGTTCGTGGTGCTCACGAGGTTGCCAGGCTATCCTTTCAAACCTGGTTACTATACGGTAAGCCTGCAAGTGGGCCTATCTATAATAACATGGTGGAGTCTCGGCGTCGTTTCAAATCTAAGCTACGTTGGTGTCAAAATAACGCCGAGCAAATTAAGATGGATATTCTCGCATCGCACCACGCAGACAAAAATTTTAAAAGCTTTTGGAAAGGAACGAGAAAACTCAATAGTAATCCCACTGTCCCTCTAAACGTTAACGGAGTGACCGAGCCGCGTGACATTGCGAACATGTTTAAAAGTCTTTTTCAGATAGAACCTCCTTCCTGTGTGCTGGGGATGCTCGATGCTAGTGAAATCAAGCAAAATTCACTTGAACCGGCAGTCTTACCATCTTTTACTGCTAAGCAGGTTTATGCCGTTATAAAGAATATGACGAGGGGTAAGTCCCCAGGCCACGATGGAATTAGTATTGAGCATTTGCAGCATGCAGGGGTTCATCTGCCAAGGGTTCTGGCAATGTTTTATACTTTTTGTTTAAGACACCCTTACCTGATGAGTGTATGAAGACCGTGGTTGTGCCAATAATCAAAAATAAAACTGGTGATACAGCAGATAACAGCAATTATAGGCCCATTTTGTTAGCTACTACCGTGGCTAAAGTGTTGGACAGTCTGCTTGATCGCATTTTAAACAGCCACATCAAGCTGAACGACGCTCAGTTCGGTTTTATGCGCGGACTGTCGACAGAAGCGGCAGTTCTATGCCTCAAGCACACTGTCCGATACTACACCGATAGAAAGACTCCGGTCTACGCCTGTTTTTTAGACCTATCGAAAGCTTTCGATTTGGTGTCCTATGATGTGCTATGGCACAAAATGAGGACAGAAACTAGCCTCCCAGAAGAAGTCGTTAACATTTTTGATTATTGGTACAACAACCAAGTTAACGTTGTAAAGTGGGCGGGCGCGATCTCCGATGCATACAGGTTGAGGTGTGGAGTAAGGCAAGGAGGTTTAACCTCGCCTCGTCTCTTCAATCTGTACGTAAACGGACTCATCGAGAGACTCAGAAACACCAAAGTTGGCTGCTCTATAGACGGAAAATTCGTCAACAACATCAGTTATGCAGACGATATGGTGTTGCTGGGCCCCTCTATAAGCGCCGTTCGGAAACTCCTCGCTATATGTGTGGAATATGCCGGGGCCCATGGGCTCAGGTATAATGTAAAGAAAAGCGAGCTTTTGGTGTTCCAATCACCAGGTCATAAGGTCGCACACGTACCACCCGTCCTCATAGACGGTGTTCCTTTACCCAGAGTTTCGCGATTCAAATACCTGGGCCACTGGGTCTCGGATGACCTCTCAGACTATGAGGATATTGAGAGGGAGCGCAGGGCGTTGGCTGTCCGATGCAATATGTTGGCTCGTAGATTTGCACGCTGCAGTAAAGCAGTAAAGGTTACACTATTTCGGGCGTTTTGCCAATCTTTCTATACGTGCAGTCTATGGGTCAAATATACGCAGAAGGCAATCAACGCCCTGCGCGTTCAATACAACAATGCCTTTAGGATGCTGATGTGGCTGCCGAGGCACTGCAGCGCGTCGGGCATGTTTGCCGACGCTCGTATTGATGGCTTCGATGCCATCCTCAGAAAGAGAGCTGCATCGTTGCTAAGTCGTGCGCGCAGCAGTGGCAACAGCATTCTTAGCATTGTGGCTGCCAGAATTGACTGCCCAATATTGTGGCATTGTGTGCAGTTGCATGTAAAAAAGAACTGCAACTGATGGAAGAATTTGAATTTGTTTTATTTTTTTATTATTTTAATATTTTTATGAATTTCTTGCTTTTAAATAATTGTCGATCAATATCTAATGAATTTAATTTAATTTTTATAATTCATAATTTTTAATTTTAGAATATAGTATGAATGTGGGTGAATTTGAATCGTTGGTTACTAACATAATTCTTAAGTATACTACTAACAAATATATGGATAATTGAATCTGATATAAATAAATAAATAAAATAATCATACGGTGACATCTACATATTTTTCTCACTACAACATTATGTTCTATTTTTCAGGAGCGATGCGGATGTGCCTGTCCCTTACGGTCGAGCGCTTGCACTAGAACAGCCTTTAAATCTAGAGTATCAGTCCTTACAAGATATTGTCGAAATGATTCCAAACTGGAAAAGGAAAAAACGAGGCAAAATAGCCGCAGTGCTAATGTCAAATTGTGGTGTCAAAGCTAGAAACGACTTTTTGGAAAAATTAAGGAAACATGTTAAAGTTGATGTTTATGGAGGTTGTTCAGACAAAGAAGAATTTAGAATGAGGTAAGATAATGTCGGTAACCGTAGTACGATGCTTGCTTACCTTATAAGATTGTTTTTAATCACTGATGATACAACGTCGTTTTGCATCCTCGTCAAATCTAAGGCCCTACGACCACCAAACGGAACAACTTTTTCCATGTCACCAACATCGTGCTAATCGCGAAAAAATAATCAGCCGTCCCATACATGTTCTATGTTCTATGTTAGAGGGTATGGTTTCCGCACTTAATCCTTTATTTGGACCATTGTGCGTGGGCCATATCGGCCGTCGGGGCCTACTCCAACCAGCCCACCTCACTCCAGAAGTCAATCAAGTCTCCCAATCTGTTCAGAACATCTGTGAAGGATCCGGGTGTACCAAGAGTTTTTATCCTAATCTGTGCGACGCCTGTGCATTCAAAGAGCACGTGCTTAACGGTTTCCTCAGCCTCCAGGCAAGCCCTGCACAGGGGACTGTCCGTTATTCCTATTGTATGGTAATGTTTATTTAATGAGCAGTGCCCTGTGATAGTCCCCGTCACTAGGCGCAGGCCATTCCTGTCCAGACGTAGCAAACGTCTGGTTAACCTACCATCAAGAGATGGCATAGCCTCCTTGGCCTGCCTGCATCCCGGTGTCGAGGACCACCACATCTCCGCTTGTGTATGAGTGGCCTCCTGTAGCCACCTGCGTAATTGGTTGAAGGGGATCGGTACGATAGGTTCAGGTCCGCAAGCTGACATGCTAGATGCTTTCCTAGCTAGTTCGTCAGCTGCGTCGTTGCCCAGCGATTCGCTATGTCCTTTTATCCATTGTAGTGTCACTGTATTGCGGTTTGATACCGTTATACGTTCTAGTGCAATGTGACATTCTAGTGTTAAACTCGAGGAAATATGTTTTCTCTGTAGGGATTGGAGTACGGAGGCGCTATCTGAGAGTATACGTATTCGGGTATCCGTGACTTTCCTGGCTTCTATGGCGTAAGCCGCTTGTATGATGCCCACGCATTCTGCCTGGTAGACAGTGTTGAACATTCCCAGCGGGCTAGATATGTTTATATTTAGGTCGCATGAGAAAACACCGGCTCCGGTTCCGGAGTCGGTTTTTGATCCATCGGTGTATACTCTCAACTCTTTCGGGCCTGAGTAGTCACACCATTCTTCTGTGAGTATTATGTCATAATGTTTTTGAAAGAAGTGTTGTTTGGGTGATCTATCACATGGTGATGCCATCAATGGTTGTCGCTTAATCGCATCCTCCATTATGCGTGTGTGCTTGATTCTAGAGTCTTTGCTCAGGGTCCCTGCAATATTAAGCCTAAAGGCAGCCAGGGCCGCCTCCTCTCGCACAATAAGGTGTAGTGGCGGCAGCCCAAGCATTGCCTGTAGAGCAGCCGTGGGAGCAGTTCTCATGGAACTAGTGATTGCTACACTTGCGAACCGCTGCAGTTTTTCAAGATCTCTTCGGGCTGTGCTCAAGTCTGTCCTGGGCCACCAGACTAGTGAGCCGTATGTTATGATTGGTCTGATAACTGTGGTGTAAAGCCAGTAGGTAACCCTAGGGCTAATCCCCCAGTTCCTGCCAAGCAATCGCTTGCATTGCCACAGGGATATACTGGCCTTTGTGGTAACGTAGTTAGTATGTTTCGCCCAGTTCAGCTGTTTGTCCAAGAAAATGCCCAGATATTTGGTTTCAGTTGATAGGCTTAGGGTAGTACCAAAGAAACGTGGTAGTTGCAGTGTTGTCAGCTTCCTCTTTTTTGTAAAGAGGATCAGCTCAGTTTTTGTGGGGTTTACTGATAGTTGGTGTTTACTGCACCAGTCCTCTACTATTTTCAAAGCCTGGCGCATGAGGTTACATAAAGTATTTTCGTGGGTGCCGTTAATTATTATAGTTAAATCATCAGCGTAGCCTACGGTGTAATATCCTTTGTCGTTGAGGGTTCTAATGAGGCTGTCTACGACCAGGTTCCATAATAGCGGAGAAAGGACTCCCCCTTGCGGGCAGCCCTTTGCCACTATGGCCCTTGTGTTATCGTTCACTGTCACCTGCACAGCTCTTAATTTGAGCATGTTGGTGATCCAACCTCTCAGAGTCGGGTCTATATTATGTCTGTCGAGGGCCATGTTGATGCTGTCGAACATGGTTTTGTCAAAGGCGCCCTCTATATCAATGAAGGCCGCCAGTGATGAGCATTTGTAGTCCACTGCGCATTCAATTTTGGAAACTACACTGTGCAGTGCAGATTCAGTCGATCTGCCAGTGGAGTATGCATGCTGTTGCTTATGAAGTGGTTTTGCTCGAAGAGGTCCGTCACGGATATATCTATCGCAGAGTCTCTCGAGGGTTTTCAGTAAAAATGATGTGAGGCTTATAGGTCTATAAGCTTTAGGTTGTGTATAATCAGGTTTTCCAGGTTTGGGTATGAAAATAACTTTGACTTCCCGCCAAGCAAGTGGTGTGTATCTTAGTGCTATGCAGGCTCGATAGATCTCCAACAGCCACGGTATCAAAAGCTCCCCTCCCCATTGTAGCAGGGCCGGGAAGATGCCATCCAGTCCTGCGGACTTATAAGGCTGAAAGGAGTCAATAGCCCACTTTATCCGGTCTTTTGTTACTATCTTATGTGCTCTAGACCAGTCTTGATCCGTTGGGGTCCATTCTGGTTCATCCTCCCACGTCCTGTCCTCTAGGAGTCGACAGTCTGGAAAGTGAGTCTCAAGAAGGACCTTACTGGTTTCCTGGTCAGTCATTGTGTATGAGTTGTCAGGTCTTTTCAGCGCGCCAAGAGTCCGGTCCTGATCGGTTGATAGGATCTTCCTTACCCTTGCGGCTTCATTGTTTGACTCAATTGATTCACAGAATTTCCGCCATGCGGTTCTTCTGGCAGCTCTGATTTGTTTTTTGTATATGTATTGGGTCTCTTTGTATATCTCCCAGTCGTCCGGAAGTCTAGTGTTTTTAGCTCTGTTGAATTGTTTACGTAATGCATCTCTGAGTTTACTAAGTTCAGCATTCCACCAAGGGTTTCTCTCACCCTTGGTTTGTGGCGCTCTTAGTTTGCAGCATGCATGGTATGCTTCGGTTAAGTATTCTGATAATTTAGTCACGGTGTATTCCAATTGTGCTTGATCCCTTACGGTTACCTGCGATAGGTGCCTGGCTAGCGATGAGGCTAAGAGCTGTCTGAATCTGGGAACATCCGTGCGCCGAGGGTTACGTCTCGGTGAGGGTTTCGATGTGTTGGTTGTTAGTGTGAAGCGGATCCTTCTATGATCTGAGCAAGAAGGCTCGTTTGACACGTGCCAGTTTGCAATAAAATTTACCGCGTTATCTGTAGCGAGTGTTAAGTCTATGATTGTCTGACCTCGGACCGTGACCCAAGTGGGTTCTGAGCCGCGGTTGACAATGTTAAGATTAGTAGAGAATAAATAAGTGGATAGTACCTCTCCTCTAGGGTTCGATGAGTCGCTGCCCCAGAGCGGGTGGTGGGCATTCGCGTCTGTGCAGATGATGAGGTCCAGTTTTGTGTGCTCGCAGTGCTGCACCAGATCAGCCATCTCCTTCGGAGGACAGTCCATGTCCTCCCCCGGCATGTAGACTGAGGCCAGTACGACATCTGGGTGGTCGCCTACAGTGTTGAGCCTGATAGCTGTCAGGTCTCTGGAACAGAATTGCGTAAGTGGTGTGATGGGGATATCTTTGGGTATGTAAGCGCAGGTTCTTGGTTTGTCTGAGCCATGTGTGTTGAGAATTAGCTTACCTCCGATGTTATTGAGGCCGCATATTCTGTTATTCCTGATCCACGGCTCTTGGATCAGTGCTATGGTTTGCGGGTTAACCTCCAGCGCCCTGCGTAAACTAGCCGTGGCAGCTTGGCTGTGCTGGAGGTTGGTTTGGATGATGTTGAGGGTTGTTGGCGGTGGCAGGGTGGAGCTAGTTGGAGATGGATCCATCGGATAATCCACCCCCTACACCCCCCCTGTTCTGGTCATCGTGTGGGTCAGCCGGCGACGAAGCTAAAAGCTGTTCGCTCCAGTCGGGTGATGCAGGTGGATCGGGCTCCTCATCGGCCATTGCCGCACGAGCCATGTCCTCCTCCAACTGAGCCATGTCAGCGTCGTCAGCCTGTGTCGTCGTAGGTCTTGGTCCTGCGTCCGGTTTGTCGGTCTGGTCGCCAGAGGGCGGGGCCTTGGGCCAGAAGCGTACGTATATCGACCCAAGTAGGTATGATACCCGTCGCTCCCTGGCCCAGACCCTTTCAGCATCCTCCGGTGGCACACCCAGGGTCAAAAATGTCCCATAGTTGTCGCCACCGACGGTTGTTGCCCTGTATAGGGACCATCTGGCGATGTTGTACCAGGGATTCTGACGAATCAGAATCCCTTGGAGCCGGGCCACGTCGCCTGTATAACGAGGGACGAAGAGCGCGGCTCGGGTACGGGTGGGTACGTCCGATTGTCTCATCACGGTCAGTGTGTTATCTGTGTCCGGGAGTCTAATGTCAGGAACATTCTGAGTCAGCCAAGTTAGGGCGTATTCGTCCTCGCACCACATCTGTACCGTGCCCTCCGCTACCCGTGGGTATCCGCGGAAGGACGGGAGTGGTGCTGCCGAGTCCGCGTCAAACATCCTGTCCTCAAGGCTTCTCTTAATGTGCTCAGCTTCGTCTTTAGTC
The DNA here is from genome assembly GCA_905163495.3 of Cosmia trapezina. NCBI lineage: Eukaryota > Metazoa > Arthropoda > Insecta > Lepidoptera > Noctuidae > Cosmia > Cosmia trapezina. The sequence continues at coordinate 14,761,482 of LR991030.1, forward strand.
AGGTCTCTAGAGGGCGGAGGGAAACAGATAGCTACGGCCAGCCGCGAGGGAATGTCCCTCGTGGCCCGCGCGTAGGTTCTCCGTTCCCCCTGGGCGGAGTGGACCCTCACACGTTTGGTGTCCCCTTGAGTCGTACGCGGAGAAACCGTGTCGTCGGGGCGCTCCCTCTTTGCCGGCCCTGAACCGCTTGGTCCAGGCTGCGGCTCGGAGGTGCTTGGCAAGGTGTTAGCTGCCAACATCCTCCTGTGTGAGGCTCCAGCCCGCCTTTTCCTCTTGTGCCTGGGTCGGGTCTGGTCATGGGTCTTGTCAGTGAGCTCGGGTCGGCTGGCGGCCCTGGCAGACTCCATCGTGTTTGGGGACTTTTCGCGCCGGGTTTCCCCTACGCGTACTTGCCCCTGCCCACTTGTCTCCGCGTGCGGGGACTTTTCGCGCCGGGTTTCCCCTACGCGGACTCGCCCCCGCCCACTTGGTTCCGCGTCCGGCCGCTTTTCGCGCTGGGTTTCCCCCTCGCGTACTTGCGGCTGGTCGCGTACCTCCGCTTCGGCGTCCGATTGCGCTTCGCGCCGGCTAGTGCCTACGCGGATTTTGCGCTTTCGGTCGCCTAACTCTTTCTCCCGGGCCATGATTTTTCCGCGCTTTTGTCGCAGCCGGCGTACTTCGTCAACCGGGAGAGTGGTAGAGCTGCCAGGCTCGTCCTCCTTCCCCGTCCCTGTCTGTGCGTGTGTCAGGTCGTCTAGCCTGACTTCGATCTTCTCACGTTGGAGTGCCAGCGTGCGAAGTTCGCTGTCTAGGCTCTTGATGGGTGCTTCGTCTTGGTCATTGTCGGGGTTATAAGTAACGCTCTTCCTCACGATGCTCTGTTGCCAGAGGCTCGTGGACGGCGTAGGTGCGTGAGTCGCAACTGGGATAGGGTTTACTGGCGCGTTGGTCGCAGCCGTGGTCAGTGTTGTTGGCGCATATGTCGCAGCCTGAGTTGTTGGCGCTTGTTCAGCAGCCTGAGTTGTTGGCGCTTGTTCAGCAGCCTGAGTTGTTGGCGCTTGTTCAGCAGCCGGCCGCGCTGAAGAGCACGGCACCAATTTGCAGTGGGGTGCCCCCCCCAGACTACGATGGGGGCTGACCGCCGTGGCGGTGTGGGATTCCCCGGCTTGGCCGGGACCCACCTGGGTAGTGGTCTTGTCCTGCTGCTTCATGGTGATGGGTTTGGGCTTTTGGGAAAGAGGTTACCCCTCCTCTGGGACCGACGGGATATAAGGGAAAGGGAGGGAAGGAGATTTTAAGGATAAGGGTTAAGGGTTATAAGGGTTACCCAGGCCTGGGATTTGACCTGGGATTTAGGATCGATGGGATAACAAGGATAGGATGGGATGGACTTATTTGGATTGTGTGTGCATACGGCTACACACCAAGCCACACACCCCCGACGGACCGACCCCCACTATACAGACAATCTGTACCATGTGAGATCAGCCCATAACGGAAAGCGCAGCTCGGCATGCAGCCGCGTGCACATGGAGCAAGGAAAGGGGGTTATGGGATTATGGGTCACCCAGGCCTGGGACTTGACCTGGGATTTAGGATCGATGGGAAAAATAAGGACAGGAAGGAATGGACTGATTTGGATTATGAGTACACACGGCTATACACCGAGCCACACACCCCCAAACGGACCGACCCCCCACTATACAGAGATCTGTACCATGTGAGATCAGCCCATAACGGAAAGCGCAGCTCGATATGCAGCCGCGTGTACGTGGAACAAAGGAAAAGGGGATTATAGGATTATAGGTTACCCAGGCCTGGGAGTTGACCTGGGATTTAGGATCGATGGGAAAATAAGGACAGGAAGGAATGGACTGATTTGGATTATGAGTACACACGGCTGCACACCGGGCCACGCACCCCCAAACGGACCGACCCCCCACTATACAGAGATCTGTACTATGTGAGATCAGCTCGCAACGGAGAGTGAGCAGCCCGATATGCAGACGCGTGTACATGGAACATGGAAAAGGGGGTTATGGGTTACCCTAAGCCTGGGATTTGACCTTCGGGAACTTCTCTTGTCCGGGATCTCTGTCGAGATGCTTCGGCCGCGGGGTCGACTTCAAGGTCGATCCCGCCGCCGGAGTTGGGCTATCCGCAACCTGCCCACCCGCTCGGTTGCAGGAGAAGAAGTGCCTGGCAGACTGGGTCGTCCCACCGCTGATGTACGTATACATAAGCGTTGGGGCGGTCCAGCCCTCCCCGAGCGTCCCATACATTTGCGTCGAGTAAGTAGGTATTGAAGTTTTCTATGGGACAGCTGAAATTTTTTTCGTGAATACGATGTTGGTACCATGGAGAAAGTTATTCGGTTTGATGTTCTGTCACCCTGAAAGACGAGGATGTAGAACGACACGTTGTATATTTCAGTAGATTCCTGGTTGAGGGCCCTAGCACATTCCCGCCGCGAAGCCGCATGATGTTTCGCTGATGTTCCGCTGATGTTTCGCTACGTCTAGTAGCGGAACATCATGCGAGTCAGTTGAATTAAACTACTGCGGTTTCACTGCTATGGTTTCGCGGCGGAGGTGTACTACGGGTCTAAAAGAATATAAAAATTGTTAAACTTTTATCAGTTAATCCAGACACTGAGAAACAAACATGTCTTCAATGCCCAATTTTATTATATTTCAGTTGTCCTGGACATTTTAGAGCGGATTGCGACCCAGTAGCAGAGTATTTATTTTATTTAGTATTAGAAAACACTAGTTGTTTTCAATACTTGACCGAGAAGGTGTTCTACCATGCTTACGCGAAAGGAGCTATACCAATTATTTTCGGTCCTACAATTGAAGACGTCGAGAGCCTACTACCACCAAATTCCTATATACATGCTGACGCGGAAACAAATATAGAATTACTCGCAAGGGATATTAACGCATTAGCGGCAAATTCTGAACTACTTCTTAGTATGCATATGTGGAGGAATCATTTCAAAATAGTCAATGAGCACGGATACTTTGGAACAAAATCTTATCATTTGTGTCGTGTATGTGAAGCACTGAATTATAATGACGAGAAAGAAAAGATTTACGACAAAGAGCTTCTTGACTTTTTCCTAGATCCGTCAAAAACCTGTTATGAGTATAATTAATGTAGGTAATGAAAGATGTGAGGTATATGAGGTGAGGTGTTAAGTATTTGTTTGTTTTTCCTTTTTAAGTTTGAATTTTAGCTACCCAATTGTTTTTTATTTTTTAGGATTATGTAAAAATTGAAAGTATGTGCGTCATTTTTCGCGGGAATAAAATAGTTTTTCTTTCTTTTTTTTCTTTTATATTTAAAAAAAAAATATGTTTGTTGATTTTTTAAAATTAACTTTGTAAATAAACAAAGGAAACTTCAAACTCAAGACCAACGGATATTTTTTTGCTCAGCATTCATCTTACTCTTAGTCCGCAAATCATTTCGGAGAGTTTTGAAAGTTCCCTCCCGGGATCTTCCAGGAGAAATATAAATCCACAGTTCATTGAGTAATAAATTTCAGCGCATTGTTATTCAGGGAGCGACTGGTCCCTTTGAATTATGATACAAGTTTGTTTTTATTACTTGTATTGTTGAAGGTGCTAAAAAAGGATCTCGTTAAGCGTTCTGAAGATTTAAAACGACTTTTCTTACATAGGCTCGTCCACTATTACATGGACTTAAACATAACTGACGAAATGTGGTGTACTTTAGCTACACCTCAGTCTGCCCAACCCTTAGGAGGAACAAGGCGTGATGTTATAGTATATAGTGTTTTCTTACTATCCTGCAGATTTGAAAAATGGTCAGACTCCACCAAACGGAAAAAAAATCACTGAATAAGAAACTGTTTCAATATTGTCTTTAAGTATAAAATTCGACGCAGACAAACATGTTTGCATGCATGGCTTGATAAACGCTTCTCAATCTGCGTCGAATTTTTGACCTAAAATCAATACTTATACAGTTACATATTTAGTGAAATTTAAAAACTGCTCGAGCAGTGAGGATTTTTCGGTTTGATGGAAACTGACCATTAATTTGCACTTATTAGGTAGGTAGGTACTAGGTACCTCATCTGGGTTCAGGTTGGTCGAGCAACCAAGTGTACTCCAGGTGAGGTTTTACTTGCCTTTGCGCTGTTTACAATTGTTGCCATCGCAACTTGGTTGCTCTGTCATGGCATCGTCGTCAGTTCGTATAAATAAACACTGAATAAAAACAAAAGTAGGGATCTAATTAAGGCTAATCCTTTATATTAATCAAGCAACAACGCTGTGCCGACAAATATCACAGTCGAGCAACAGTAACAAAGTAGTTTGGCTAATGCTTAAAGGAAACGACATCCAAGTTAAGCCTTTGAGAAAACTTCTCTTAGCATTACGCAGCTATGGGACAACATTAATTGTTTTAAGAAATACATGGCTGCTCATAAAAGGCTTAGAGAGAGCTTAATTTTAGAGCTCGGCTTAAGCAAAGATTTTAATGCAAGACTCAGTTTGTTGGGACTATCTTAGCTAAGTTAATTTGCGGACATTTTTACTTGGATTTAAATAAGGATTGAGATGGATTATGCATTTAACTAAGTAGGTACAGTAATAAAACTCTAGAATATCCTGGGATTTAACCGTATCATAAATCTAAAAAACATTTAGTAGGTAGTCAACGAATGACCCAAAAGGGGGTGTAGAGTGCGTGAGCTAGGACTATTCCTTCAGAAACTTGTTCGGGGTGCTTAGGGAGTGAACATATATATTTTTTTTTATAATATTCACCAGCACTGGAGGTCCTACTGAAAACGGTATTTTGCCGTTGCAGCAAGGATTGTGGTAGAGGCAAATTTGGATGTGAAAGAATGTGAAAGCAATGCTGAAATGTTCTGCGGCGTGCCTCCACTGCTAAGGGAATTGCCTCAACGGCGTGTCTGTTGACGAGGACGACGATGAAGACTACGTAGAGCTGAGGATGAGGATGCCATGGATGATGGATGGAGAAAGAACTCTTACCAGGATAACGTAATTGGCATAATTATGTATACAATATATATTATAGTTTAGACGATATATGAAGGAATATCTGGTAAAAATCTTTTTTTTCAAAATTTTCACTCTTTGGTAGTGTGTAGCTCGAAAACGGTTGGGAATTCGGAAAAAGTGTAGGTACATATTAAAACTTATAGATTTTATGATCTTTCATTTGGTGGCAGACATTTTTTCTCTACGGTAGCGCATCGTTTTTGAGATTGTATTGTGAACTTTAATTTCGGAAGTCGGTGGCAAAATACTAAAATACAGATCCAGACATGTCTTTCGAAATTAAAGTAATTTTTCACTTTGTAGTGGTTTTTTTTGAAGTCGGTTTTTTTTTGTAAAAAGTTTTTTATTTGAACAGTCTTTTATTCATTGAAATAAAGCAAGCCGCTGAATAACGTGGCAAACATTTTCACAATTTAATTATCCTTTTAGCCCCTGGGTTATTTTGATAATGGTGGACTTGGCCGTCGCATCACATTAAAGTAGAAACATAAAAAGGGACTGTCTGGAAAAAGGCTAGGCCAGCGCATGCCGTTAAATGATATTACCGGGATTTACATTCAGATTTAATTTCTATAGCCGGCTCTCGCAATATGCTAATATAATGTTGTTTAAATATATCATTTTTACGGTAAATGTATGCAAATGTTTGGTGCGATGGCTCATGTAATGAGGTGGGTTGAGCACAATTTTCAGTTTGCCCTATCATAAAATTCTCACTTAACCGAGGTGCATCCATTTTTTTCATGTGTTAAAAGAATCCTAGGTTTCGGGAGAGCTACGATATATTGTAAGACTCACTGTACTTTACTTTGGATTCTTGTGCTTGTAGCAAAATTAATCTGTTAACTGCCACGACCGATCTTTTCATTCTTCCCTATTAGTCTAAACATCGAGCCCTATTTTAACTTCATGCACTAATAACGATTTGATGAAATCTATAAAGTCAAACATAGTAAACAGGCGTATTACAATGGGACTATAGTTCAGTCGATCGTTTTAAATACTGATCCACGTTTTGATAAAACTGGTTGAAATACCCACATAAAATTAAATTCCCATTCCATCCAATAAATGAGTTCCCTATCTGATTTATTGTTTGTTGTGAAAGATAGCATCGAAAAGATCGAAACATTTAATTTTAATATTATGATTAATAACAAAATCATGAGAACAAATCACGGTTTAAATAAGCACTACTTCAAAGACTGCATTAAAGTTTACGCTACCATAACTAGCTTCAAAATAATTATGGCTGCCAACTTTGTTCGATTAGTTCGCGAATTTCATCCATTCCTAGTAAGCGTTCCAAAAACTTTATTTGAGCAAGATTTCTGAAGTAGAAAATAAATCTTTCTTAATTTCAATGTATTACGTGAGAAGCCTTTCATTTTGAGACTGCAATCATGTTTTTCAAAAAGTTTAGGAGCTACGTAGGTATGGGTCCCGTATGCTGTACGCCTATCACTTAAAAAAAATTGGAATACTCATTTTAGTCAATCTTTTGTCCACCCAACCTTCGGTCTCAACGTCGTGGATCCTGTGACAGCTCCCATATGATACGGGCTGAACCTGTCGCCATAAATCCCGATAACAATGCCTGGTAATCAGTCCCAGACCCTCATGATACATGACCAAGGTTGTGATTACTCATTTCAGGATCAGAGAGACAACTTATGCTACAGAATCGAATGTAAGATACGAGCAGTAGTATGAAAAAATATTAATTCACGATCCACTATATAAGGCTTCTTTCTATATTTCTGTATCCTAACTGTTGTGTGATCTGAATATACAGTTTGGAGGTCATAACTACCCTAATAAAAATGGCAGCGACATGATTTTACTGCTCACAGCCGGATAGGATAGTCATGAAATGTATTTTCATTCAAACGGTCCTCGTCATTGCACCATAAACGCTTGGATATCCTTTATTGACCCCGGGGACGATCTTGTTGCCACCACATGAAGGCGTAATGGATTTTCTTTCACACCGACTTGCATTAAACCTATTTATTTAGAATCTCCTCAATACGAACGCAAGCGATCAATTTCTGGCTAAATGGGCATTCGTGCAAACTTCCCAAGTTACGAGCGATATTCGTTGAAGTGATTTACAAAATTGCTCTTAAATCCAAGTTTCAAGTTCTTGCGGGATACCTGGTACAACTTCACTTGTTATGCCCAAGAATAATGCTCAATATTTGAAGAAGTTCACAACTTTTAGAACGATCGAGAAAAACTTGTTTGTTGTTCGAATGACTAACTGCTCATTTTTCAGTCTAGAAGTTCGGGAGCTCTTTTGTTCGCTTTATTATGAGCAGGCAGTAAAACAACTCATCGTACGAAAGCTAATACAATATTTTTTATGCCCATATAATATTATTGAAAAACAGTAAACACAAGATGGAGATCGGTTCTCTGGTAGAAATTCAATACTTTATTGCCATTTCTCGAACACTGGCAATTTGTGGCTGGTTGTTTTTCTTTACACACTCACAATAAAAAGTACTTGTGTAACTTGGTTATAGTTTCCGAAACAGAGGCATCACGCTACCAGTGTAAGTTGATATACGACTGTCACTGGGATTTGTTTTCTAAACAAGGCTTAGTAAGGTTCTATTTATCTTGGACGCATGCACGACTGAATTACGTACAGGACAGGACCTACACTTATATCGCGGAGGGTAAATGATTAGGTGCGTACTTGTGGCGTCCGCACTATCAAAAGTCTTCTCTTATCTTGAGGCCTTATTTTTGTAACAATAAAGAAGATTAGGTTTTCGTACTTTTCCTTCGTGAGATATTACCAAACAAATAATTATCTAGGGTTTGTTTTGATGAAAGTAGGATTAAAACGTGTCTGGACGTGATAATTTGAATTAGAATGACCGCCGTTCACCTAGTATCTTTCTCTGATGTGGGATAGGTAGATACTTTCATTGTTTGAGATGAAAATGAAAATAAAAGCTTTTGCAAGTTTGGAAGATGAATACATTTTTGACATGATATGGATAGATAGATAGAAGGGCTCAGTGCGAGTTTTTATAGTTACTCGATCGCGTTTACGTACGTTACCTTACGTCAATTTGTATGGAATAATTGTGATTCCCATTATAGTCACCAGATGGCGCTTATTTACTTTCAGTACAAACACACACGTTAACGTAAGCGCGATCGAGTAAGTGTAAAAACTCGCATTAAGGCCACAGATAGAATACAAAAAAAAAATATAGAAGTATAGGAATATATTATCACAAAATCACATTTTTGCGTGCACTAAAAGTAAAAAAAAAACCCTTTTCAGGAGACGCCACTTGTTAAATCAGTCACGGCGGCAACAGATGGCGCCACCAGACATCTTCTACAGTTTATTCCCGTTTCTCGATAGGCGATCAACCTTCGCCATGATAATATATAGGTAGTTGACCCGATCCCCTTGCCGTTTTCAGCTTTTTAATCCCGTGATTTATATTACAAACGGAGAACGATTTTTGAATACAGTGAATTTTATTCTTGTCGATAAATTTGTCCAGTGATCGAGCTATTGTAGTGTTTGTTATTGCCTTGTTCGTGAAATGTTTATGTTTGAAGACAGGTGGAGTGATGAAAGGAGTGTTTTAAAAATATGTAGACAAAACAGTGCTACGAGTATGAGAAATAACAGATTAGTATAATATTCATTTAATAGCACATAGGTATATGTTATCAGTTTTTGTTGTTTTTTTTATGTTCACACTTCACACTAATATTATAAAGGCGAAAGTTTGCGAGTGTGTGTTTGTATGTTTGTTACTTCTTCACGCTCAACTGGCTAGACCGATTTGGATGAAATTTGGTATGTATACAGCTTATACCCTGGATTAACACATAGGTTACTTTGAAAACCGCGGTGAAACCGCGGGGCGCAGCTAGTTATGTTAAGCTAGTTAAGTTACGGAATCCTAAAAATTGTCTAGGGTCGAACCCTAGACAATTTTTAGGGTTCCGTACCTCAAAAGGAAAAAAAACGGAACTCTTATAGGATCACTTCGTTGTCCGTCTGTCTGTCAGTCTGGCAGTCTGTCAAGAGCCTTTTTCCCAGGAACGCGTGAAGGCATCAAGCTGAAAATAATACCAACTACGAAGGTCTATCGTTTCTTGGAGCTCTAAAAGAAAACAAGCTTCTAAGTCAACGCAATAAAAAAAAAACCAATCAAGAGCATGTCGGACTCGCGCACCGAGGGTTCCGTTCTGATTTCTAAAAAGTGTGCTATTTAGAAACACCGTTTTATTTTTCCTGTAATCTTTACATAAACTTCTATCACATAGGATAATTTCAGATTTTTCTCTATGCAAACTTGGGAGATAGTTACTATGGGACCAAAACTGAAATCGCGAAAAAAAAATAAGATGTTCAGTACATTTCTGTTCGCATAGGGGCGGTATTTTTTTTACATTTTTCATCAAAAGTCGAAAACTATGTGGCTAAAAAATTTTTTTAAAAATTTGAGAATGTGCAAACAGGGTCCTTTCATACCCCACATGCCCTAGTAGCCCCACTTTGAAATAAGACCCTTTCCCCTGCAAAAAAAAATGTATATTCTTCTTTCATAATTACAAAATAGTTGGGCAAACGTCATCTAAAACTGTTGCAAATTTAAAGTTGATAGCATTGGCAGTTCTTGAGATATCCAGCTGTGACAGACAGACAGACAGACTGAGTCACACCATAAGGGTTCCTATTTACCATATTGGTATGGAACCTTAATACGGCCATTTATGCGACATTTTGATACTCGCAAGTAAATCAAAACCTATAGGGTGCTTCCCGTTGACCTAGAATCATGAAATTTGACAAGAAGCAAGGTCTCACAGCACAAGTAAAGGGATATGTCCAAAAATTGTTAATTTGTAATTTTATTACATAAAAATATTTTTTTGGGGATTACACACTTAAATTTGCAGTTGGAGAATGACGTATATCAATGCATGAGAGAGGGAGAGCATGTATTTCAACTACAATGTTAAGTTTGTTTTTGGTATAAGTTCTTTTCAACTACAGAACCCTTCATTGTGAGGGGTCCGACATGCACTTAGCCGGTTTTTTTCTACTATTGAATAACTTAGACACTAAATAAGTTCGGTATAGAAAACTTTAACACTCCGTTAGTAATCTCCTTACGAATACTTAACTACTTAAAATTCCCGCAATAGGCAAAGGTCTGGAACAACCAAAGGAATGGTAAACAAAGCATTTTGTTCAGCAAATAATCAGCTTAGCGTGAAATAAGGTGAAGGTGCTATGAAGAACTTAGGTACGGCCTGTGGTGGGTACATCTTAAGATTCCCACCTCAGTAAAGATGCTTCTTGAGGCGACCACAGAAATTTTTGCAGACAATGCTTTGTTTATGAATTATTTTGTAATTATTTTGGTATTATGGTAAGTTTTTTATTTATTTATTTATATTTGCATAAAACATGGTATAAAAAGGTGTTACATGATTTCAGGAAAAGGTCATACATGTTTTGTTTAACACTAAAGCATGCAAAATTATTAACACAACATATGTTCAAGGTATTCCTTAATGCTATAAAAATTATTCTCATTTAGCCATTTAAACAAGTGAATTTTAAACAGTCTGTTATTTAGTAATTTAAGTTTACATGGTAATCTATCTATCTATACATATAATAAAACAGTAACGAAAGAAAAACTGTACATTGAGAATTTTCGAGAAAAAATAAGTAAGTGGCTTTTGTTAGAAAAACGTAACTGATGACAAAAAGTGACTTTTTAGAATTTTTGTCTGTTTGTCTGTGTGTATGGTACGGCTTCACGCCAAAACTACTGGATAGATTGAATTGAAATTCAGCAAAAATGTTCTTTGTAAACCAAGGAAGGCTTTAGGCTACATAATATCACGCCGTATGTTATGGGAGGTAAGCAATATTGATTTTAAAAGGTTTTTGTTCGTAATTGAATGCAGAAAATGACATGTTATTTAGTTAATCAAAATTTAACTCTGGGAACATAATAATCACGCTATTTTTAGGGTTCCGTACCTCAAAAGGAAAAAACGGAACCCTTATAGGATCACTCGTGTGTCTGTCTGTCTGTCCGTCTGTCCGTCTGTCACAGCCAATTTGCTCCGAATCTAATGAACCGATTAAGTTGAAACTTGGTACACATATGTATTTTGGTAACCCAAACACGGACATGTAACGTAAATAAATGAATTTTGAATATGGGGGTGGGATTTTGGGGGAAAATAAGTACAATTAAAAAAAAAGTTTTGCAAACTGTACCGTGTGACATATCAAATGAAAGGTCTTACTGTGAGGGTCTCAAATATATTTTTTTAATAATTTTAAAATAAAAAGTTTTGAAGTTATTTAAGAAAATATACGAAAGTTGACCATTCCCCCCCCTTATCTCCGAAACTAATGAGCCTAAAATTTTGAAAAAAATACAGAAAATAGTTCTTTACCTATAGATTACAGGAAAACCTATTAGAAGTTTGTGGTCTTGTAAATCTATATATAAAAAATTCAAAGTCCTGACTGACTCATTGACTGATTATAATCAACGCACAGTCCAAACCACTGGACCTAGAGACATGAAATTTTGCACATAGATACCTTATGTAGTGTAAACATCCATTAAGGAAGAATTTTTCAAAATTCCATCCCTAAGGGAATAAAATAGGGGATGAAAGTTTATATGAAAAATCTTATCTCTTGAGTTATTAGACTTGAAACTTAGCACGAATATTCATGTAAGTTAATTATAAAATTAATCATTTTTAGTTTTCCTAAACTACCCCCTTTTTTGTGGAAGGGAAATCATCAAATGACTTCTCCCGCTCTGGGTGGAGCGGAAGGGCGTGTCATACTTGCCACGAGTTTGCCACGGTATCTCTTTCGAACAATCCGCGACCCCAGAAGACTGGATTGGTGGATGTCAAAGTTTGTATGGAGGAATTTTAACACGCTGTCCGATTTACTCAAAACTCAGTTTTTGTACTTGAGACCAAAAATAGAGACTAACTAACGAGTATCAGGGTTTTCCAAAAATCTACCCCTAAGGGGTGAAAAGGGGTAGCAAATTTTACAGCGGAGGATTTTATTGGGGATTGATTAACTCGAAAATTTGTGTAAATAATGTTTGACCCAAGTTATGGAAACATCCCAGACGATTTTTGAAATTCTACCCCCGTAGGGGTAAAAACGTGGACACAGTTTATATGAAAAATCTTATTGTTTTGGTTAATGAACTTGAAACTTAGCACAAATACTTGCTTATGTAAGTAATAAAGTTTGTCATTATTAGTTTTTCAAAACTACCCCTCAAAGGGTGTTTAGGGATGTTAAAGTTTGTATGGAAACTCAATATTCAGTATTTTATACTTTTGACGAAAAGTAAACAATAATAAGAAAATTAAAACCCATGAAATCAGACATCCTCGCCGGGCAAAGCCACGGGCAGTCTAGCTAGCTAGCTATCTCAATATTGTGCGTACAAGCTTACTAAGCCTCCGCTGTCCGTTCGTCCGTCCGTCCGTCTGTCACAGGGCTGTATCTCATGAACTAACATAATAGGTAGAGAGTTGAAATTTTCACAGATTGTGTATTTCTATTACGACTATAACAACAAATAATAAAAATAAAGTAAAGTTAAAATTAAAGGGGCTGCCCCCTTTAATTTTAACTTTACTTTTTTTTCCCCCATAAGAAAAGTTTTCATTTTGAAAAAAAATAACCTGTGTGTGTATGTTATTGTGTAGAACTCGTCGAGTAGAGGACAAAGATATTTTTATTTTTTTTATCTTCTAAAATGAAGAAATAGGGGGCCGTAAAAGTTGTTAATTTTATTCCATTTTTGTACGAGCTCTATTATATAATGTACCTTATACTGTACTTAATCAAGAAATACTAAAAACGGCGATTCGTAAGGTATTTTGTTTAAATATGGGTGATTTTCTGCAACTGCAAAAAATAACGTTGTAATTGACAGTATAATTACAAAGTTATCTACAAAGTTATCTTTGCGATTGTTAAACATATAATATGGTACGGAACCCTTTGTGTGCGAGTCCTTCTCGCACTTGGCCGGTTTTTATAAAGGAGCGGGGCAGTAATATTATAAATTGCAAGGGAACAGCTATTCAACAATATGTCAACGGAGAATTCAGCGGTAAGGTCAGGCGACCGTTTACCGCACTACATGGTGCGAGTTCAAATCCCATAATATTGTTTTAAAAAATCGTAAAATTCTTTTTTTTTAGTTTTTGTAATATAATATAATACGAGTACCTAATCATAACAACTTTTAAATCAATCTGGGTTTCACTTTGTATTTATTGTACGCAGAGCGAGCTTCGAGTTTAACCACTGTATCCGATAGATGGTTTATCGCAGAAGGGTGACACTCTTTCGGTCTTAAAATTAAATAAAATATTTTACAATAATCTTAGTGAAAATTGAAAATAGTTTCGGTTTCGGGTAGATCATGCATTCTGGTCTATTCTGGTCTCTGGACAGGTCCGGGCCCAGGGGTCGCGGGTTGTTCGAAAGAGATACCACAGGAGATACCGTGGCCCTGGCACAGGCAACTGAAGGAACACGGGGGTGGGTTTTAGTCGGTAAAAGTCTGACACGCCCTTCCGCTCCACCCAGAGCGGGAGAAGTCATTTAATGATTTCCCATCCACAAAAAAAGGGCATATCACACTACTCTTTCCGGTCACGGTATCACGGTATCCCATCCACAAAAAAAAAGTCTCAGGGGTCTAGGAATATTTGGTTCTGAATTTCTGTTTACAGGTCGAGACGAGATTGAAGCAAACCGACTTCAAAAAGGAAGAAGTTTTCAATTCGTCTGTTTTTGGTACATAAACGGCACATAGGAAGGGAACTCTTATCATTTCGTCCTATCCGTCTGTCCGTTCGTATGTCACACCTTTACTATGGTGAAGATCTGACACTTGAACTCATCAATAATGTACAGTAGGTAAACGTACTGTAATTTAGTTATTGTACAAAATCAAAGAAAATTACTGGTTCGGTAGTTACTATCCGTGGTAAACTAATTATGGACTTCGAATATAAGAAGGTAAATACCTACTTAACCCATGGAACTCCAGTAGTACATTATTGTGAACGAGTAACCGAACGGAAGATGAAACACAGTAGGTTAAGTACCTAGCAGTGGTCAACTGATCATGGACTGCTAAGAAACCCTACTGTCACGGAACTCCTCAATGACGAACAATATCTATACCTACAACCTGTACCTACATATTGTGACATGGGTTATCGCGCGGGATGTGAAAAAAAGTTGCTGAGTATCAATTTAGAGAAGTAGGTACTTACGCGAATTAGTGTGAGGTAGGTAGGTGTAATACGCGCCACGAAAGATGAGACTTGACGAACGGTGGCGGCGTACCGCGCCTCCCGCGCTGCGCGATGAGGCGGCGACGCCCGATCCCTTCCCGTCTCTACCTCATACCGCTAAAGAGACCTATAAGTCGTCTACTGCGCAAGTCAAACCAGGTGGTGTGTCAAGTCTTTTAGTGGCACGTATTGTACCATAATGCAAAATAATTATTAGTATTTATTAAAGACCGTTAAAGTTTCGGTAATTCGCACGGACGTAAAAATATCGCGGCGGGATTTTATCGCGCATTGGATTTTCAACTCTCGGTGTTGAGCCGAGCTTCGAGAATCCAACCTAATAACAACAGGGTGAATCCTAGCGCGTCGAAAAACATTGTTGGATTTTCAACTCTTGATTAATGCGCAAGTTCCTTGATATTTATTTATTTTCAAAAATCAAAGTGACACTTCGTCGCTTTGTCATTATAAACCGCAGTGACTGCATTCGAAAGGTTTGTGGTAGAGAACCCCAGGAATGAAGAATCTTCCGATCTTGCCTGATGGGAAGCACTACGTCCCACCAGGCAACATCGGAAGATTCTTCATTTTCATTGGAGGGGTTATAATAGGTTACCTACACCTTATCTAAGCGATACATTATTGTTTTCCGACATGCACGTGAACGAAGTCGCGGGCACAGCTAGTTTATTATAAATACGTACAGCCATAGGTAAACAGCTTTTACTATATTTTGTTAATCGAGGGATTACATCTAAAACAAGTCTAAAGTCACGCCGATTCCTAGAGTTTACATCTGCTGCTGTTCTGAATAGGTCTTTGTGTTTCCGTACAAACATACATGTTTCATATAAATATAGTGAGGGTAGAGGTAGCAAACCGAGTTTTTTAAATATTGGTCGACAAGATACCTGCGATTGAATGCCCTGAATAGCTCGAACACATTTCTTTTGAGCGATAAATGCCATGGTCACTACTATTTCCCCATACAATTAGTCCATATCGCAGCGAGAACTCCACATATGCACGATAGGACATAACAGCTGCTCTAATGTTTGTAACATTTTTAATCCGTCTTAGAGCGTATACGAATTTATTGATTTTATTACATACACTGTTGATTTGAGCTTTCCAGTCTAGATGCTCTTCTATAAGTTAAATTAATTGTAGGTGCTGAATAATATAAGCTGTAAGCTAAGGCTGTAAGTATATTTTAATTTTAAGTTCTGGTGGTATCGTTGTTGCAAATAATTTCCGCGCATAGAAATATAAAAAAATCATTACATTTTTTTTCAATTAATATATTTACCGGGTGTAATTGTAATCACCGTTAACTTCATGGAGTCATTGTACTCATCATTATGAACAACTTTTACCATGGGACAAACCTGAAATAGCGAAAAAAAACAACTTTTCCCTACCTTTTGACGCGAACATAAATGTACGAAACTGCTCTTTTTAGGGTTCCGTACCTCAGAGACAGATGGCGCTGCTCGACACGTAAATATCGACAGATAAAATACAGTTAAACTTTCATAACTTTACAATGCGCGTTATCTATTTAATGTAAAGAACTAGTGAAAGTGTTATCTCAACGTTAATGTTACGCAAACAAAAGTTCTTACGTGAATAATACCTGAAATGTAATCTGGGTAAATACTGTGTGTAAATATTGTGTTAAAGTGACTATAACGTTAATAACAACTTAGTGAATCGATAATTAACAACTGGTGAACAGCAGTGTGCTAATGAAACTCAAAAATGAGTGAATAAAAAACTTGAACTTTTTCTCGTCGTTATTTTGAAAATCTCAAAGTCAAAAGTTCAACAGCAAAGTTTAAAACAGCGACATCTATTATCGAGTAGCTGTAACACTTCAAATATATCAATTATTTACGCCATCTAGTTGCGTGATACTGAATTAAAATGCCAACTTCCAAACTGCAAACAAACTCCCCGAGAAATATCCGCAAGATGTCAGCACTTGTAGTATGCTATAAATGCAAAAAAACTGTTGACGCAAAAAAGACAGCTTTGTGCTCTGTTTGCAACAACAGATTTGAGCCCGATTGCGATGGCTACCCCCAACAAACTTACCGATTAATGAGTCAGGAGTCTAAGAAGAAATGGCGCTGCAAAAGTTGCACAAAAAAAATACTTGCTGTAAATACAAATGTGTCTAATGTAACCATGAGGAAAAAAACAATATATCCAGCCAAGCAGTCTTCCCCTGAACGGTGCACTGAAAATAAGGAAGAATCGTCGCCTACTTACGACTCCCACATACTCACAGATTACGAAACATCTTATGAAGCTGATACCTCGCCGAATAAATTATCAAAAAGCTTAGACGGCACAACAATTATTAACGCCTCAATAACAGAAATGCAAGATACGATAGATCAACTAACTGAGAAACTGAAGAGTACGTATGATGAATTGGAAAATGTAACATTGGATAATAACAATTTACAAGAACAAGTTAAGAAACTAACTGCTGAAATTAAAATATTAAAATCTCTAGGTTCCTCGTCCGCAACTTTAGGAAATAGCCCAATAAGTACAACCAAAAAGAAAAACCGTTCGCTCCAAAATGTGTCCTCTGCACCAACATCGCCTGGACCTCCATCAAACGTTGACTCTAGCAGCAACATAACATATCTGAGCCTACAACAAAAAATCGTAGCTTTGCAAAAGGACTTGAAAGATGCAGAACAAGAAATAGCAACGCTCACTAAACAAATACAGGCCCTGACTGCAAAAAAACGTGAAAATTATGCAGCTTCCATCTGTACAACAAAATCCAGCACTACAAATCAGCAGCAGCGTGAATATGGGAAAAGAATTGTGATCTTCGGCGCCCAACAATGCGTAGGTCTGGCTGCAGCCCTTATACAGTCGAGAATAACTACACAATATGTAAAGTATGAAGTCTTCGCTCAAACGTTGCCAAATGCTCGCAGCGATGTAATAATGAAAACCTTTATGAATTTCAACCTACAACCGGACGACAAAGTTGTAATATGTTTGGGTGAAAATGATTATAACATGAAACATGTGCTATCCCAACTAAAATCAATGCTGAAATTATTTTGTAAAAATACTATTATTTTACTAAATGTACAACAAAATTACCACCTTGATGTCGTGAAGTTAAATTATCGCTTAGAAAATATTTGCCAATATTATAAAAACTGTTATTTTACAAACAGCCAATATTCCGACATTTGCAAATCAATAAATTATGTCCTAGATTGTGAATACTATAATGCAACTTTTTTGAATCCTGCTGAAATAAAAAAACGACTGGTGAGTAGCAGAACAAGTTTTTTAAAAAAAAATAAGGAGCATATGAATGGGACTATCCCCTTTTATTTCAAAAGCTCAGCAAACAAAGAACTGGAAATTAAAGATACTTGTGTTCCCGCTGAAAAAATTGGACAAATAAAAAAGGGTACCATACCATACTACTTTTTCCCAATAAAAAAATCTAACAATTTATTTCGATCTTAAAAGTACGTCATCTACCACATCATCGTTTCACCACTTTAGGATATTACATCAAAACATCGCAAGCATTCTATCCAAACAAGAACTGTTTGAAATAACATTACAAGAGATGCGAGATACACATAATGACCCACATGTAATCTGCCTTTCTGAAACATTTATTAAGAAAGGCCATGAGAGCTATCTTAAGTTAGCAGACTACAAAATGGCAGCCAACTTTTGTAGAGAAAAAAACCGCGGTGGAACTTGCATCCTAGTTAAAAAGGATCTCATTTTTAATGAATTATCAATGGTTAAAAAGTATGCATCAGTAAATACATTCGAAATTTGTGGCATTGAGTTAGCTAACGAAAATCTATTGATCATATGCATATACAGAACACCCCAGTCAGACCCCAACCTATTTTTAACTAATCTAGATAGTCTTTTACATGACATTCTCAAAAAATACAAACCTTCAACACGCATAGTCCTAACAGGAGACTTTAACATAAATACACTGAAAAAAGGTAAAATCACGAACGAATTTCAAGACCTAGCAAATAATTATAATTTAAAAATTCATATTGATGAAGCTACTCGCAAATCCTCTTGTATTGACCATATATTGAGTAATATCCCAGATGCATCTACAACAGTACTCTCACTCTATCTCTCTGACCACGAAACAGCTCAAATGATAGGCTTTCCATTAAAACGCGAATCGATAAAAGATGCAATTTATTACGTTTACAAAAGAGATTACAATGTCCATAATACATACAAGTTCAAGAAATGTCTACAAAGTTTGACTTGGTCAGAAGTATATATGGAAAAAGACGCAAATATAGCTTTTAATCGTTTTCATGAGTTAATATGCCTATTTTACTATCTATGTTTTCCGAAAGTAAGGATAAAGATAAATCGAAACAAAACAGTAAAAAAAACATGGATAAGTAAAGGTCTTAAGCAGAGTTGTAAAACTAAGAGATTTTTACGTTATCAATATTATAAAAAGAAAACTCAACCCTACAAAACTAGATACATTAAATACTCTAATTTGTTACAAAAATGTATCTTTAATGCCAAAAGAAATGCTAATATAAAATATATGAATAAATATCAGAATACATGCAAGGCTACATGGACAGTAATACAAAATGAAATACATAATCCTCGTCCTAAAAACAACATAGAATCCATTAAACTTAATAATACTATACTTACGGAACCAACAGAAATAGCCTCCACCTTCAACGATTTCTATCTTAATCATAATCCTACACAGCAAAGTACAAATAGTAATTGTAATGAAAACCTAATACCTAGTTCAATGTTTCTCGTTCCAATGTCAGAAAGCGAAGTAGAACAACAAATTATGTTATTAAATAACACTGCCTCAGAAGGCTATGACGAACTTAACACTACAATTATTAAGAAATGTGCCAAGGAAATACGCAGTGTTTTGACGCATCTTATAAACTTATCTTTTGTTCAAGGAGTGTTTCCACATAAATTAAAAATATCAGTGATAAAACCACTGTTTAAAAAAGGTGATAAATATGATATTAACAACTATCGCCCAATAACTTTAATACCAATTATGTCAAAAATCTACGAAAAATGCATGTATAAAAGGCTTATTAATTACTGCGAGAAATTTCATATTATAAAAAAAGAGCAATTCGGTTTCCAAAAAGATAAATCAACAACTCTAGCTATCTTTTCACTCTTGAAAGCAGTAATGACTAATATTAACAATAATCAACTAACGACGGGCTTATTTCTTGATTTATCTAAGGCGTTCGACCTGGTCTCGCATAATATGCTTTTTCAGAAATTAGAGTCTATAGGAATTAGAGGACCTCCACTGCAGTGGATATCGTCATACATATCCGGCAGGCAGCAATGTGTTACTATTACTAATATTAATGTCAATAAGGATATGGTTTCATATCGCTCTGAATTTAAAAACACCAAACAAGGCGTTCCTCAGGGCAGTATATTGGGTCCATTTTTGTTTCTCCTTTACGTGAATGATATTGTTAACGTGACTAATCATAAATGCTTTCTGTTTGCTGATGATATTTCGATAATTGTTTCTACCGATAAAAAATGTAAATCAGTAATTGATCATGAAACAGATATTAATAATACAATAGAAAATCTTATAAATTGGCTTAATAATAATAATTTATCCATTAACTTGAATAAATCAGTATATGTACAATTTAATAAATCATATAATAATAAATTTAATTTTAAAATGAATATACCAAAACTTCAACAAGTAGCACAAACTAAGTTTTTGGGAACGATCATAGACGAGCATCTAGACTGGAAAGCTCAAATCAACAGTGTATGTAATAAAATCAATAAATTCGTATACGCTCTAAGACGGATTAAAAATGTTACAAACATTAAAACAGCTGTAATGTCCTATCGTGCATATGTGGAGTCCTCGCTCCGATATGGACTAATTGTATGGGGAAATAGTACCGACCATAACAGGGCATTTATCGCTCAAAAGAAATGTGTTCGAGCTATTCAGGGCATTCCATCGCACGTATCTTGTCGACCAATATTTAAAAAACTCGGTTTGCTACCTCTACCCTCACTATATCTATATGAAACATGTATGTTTATACGGAAACACAAAGACCTATTCAGAACAGCAGCAGATGTAAACTCTAGGAATCGGCGTGACAAATTTAGACTTGTTTTAGATGTAATCCCTCGATTAACAAAATATAGTAAAAGCTGTTTAGCTATGGCTGTACGTATTTATAATAAATTACCATGTAAACTTAAATTACTAAATAGCAGATTGTTTAAAATTCACTTGTTTAAATGGCTAAATGAGCATAATTTTTATAGCATTAAGGAATACCTTGAACATATGTTGTGTTAATAATTTTGCATGCTTTAGTCTTAAGCAAAACATGTATGACCTTATCCTGATATCATGTAACACCTTTTTATACCATGTTTTATGCAAATATAAATAAATAAATAAAAAAGGAAAAAACGGAACCCTTATAGGATCACTTCGTTGTCCGTCTGTCTGTCTGTCTGTCTGTCAAGACCCTTTTTCTCAGGAACGCGTGGAGGTATCAAGTTGAAAATAATACCAAATACGTAAGTCTATGGTCCCTTATAGTTCTAAAAAAAATCAAGCTTCTAAGTCAACGCAATAAAAAAGTACGGCCATTTATGCGACATATTTTGATACTCGCAAGTAAATCAAAACCTATAGGGTACTTCCCGTTGAACTAGAGTCATGAAATTTGGCAAGAACCAAGGTCTTACAGCACAAGTAATGGAAAAAGTCCGAAAATTGTTGATTTATAATTTTATCACAAAAAAATATATTTAAATATATCATCTTTCAAGGCCTTTTTTCTCAGGAACGCGTGGAGGTATCAAGTTGAAATTAATATCAAATACGTAAATCTATGGTCCCTTAGATTTCTAAAAAAAAACAAGCTTCTAAGTCAACGCAATAAAAAATACGGCCATTTATGCAACATATTTTGATACTCGCAAGTAAATCAAAACCTATAGGGTACTTCCAGTTGACCTAGAATCATGAAATTTGGCAAGAAGCAAGGTCCCACAGCACAAGTAAAGGAAAAAGTCTGAAAATTGATTATTTGTAGTCATAACACCTAAAAAAATAGTTTTTAGTTTTGTTTTTCTGGCAAAATACACCCACATTTTGCCCAACCCCAACCCTCCAACACCTATGCCCAACCCTTCGTGCCCAACCCTTCGAGGAAACAAGGCGTGATGTTATGTTTAAGAATAGCTTTTTGCGAATACAAACTTAAATATGCAGTTGAAGAATTGTACGTGACGTATATCGATGTTTTTTGCAACTCAGTGTTAAGTTTGTCATTGGGATAAATTCTTTTCAACTACGGAACCCTTCATTGTGCGTGGTTCGACACGCACTTGGCCGGTTTTTTTTCAATGCCCCCTTAAGATTACCGGTTATTAAAATCACACCGTGTATTGATTTAGGAAATCAGAAGAATCCGGGGCAAATCTAGCATAGAGTACGGAAGACGCGAGAAATATGTAATAAGAAAAATATTTTTTGAAATTTTTGTCTGTTTGTCGGTTTGCTTGTTCGTTTGAGCGCGCATCACATAAAAGCCACTCATTGGATTCAAAATCTAATTACTGAAATATAAGAAGCTTTATTGAGTAACATTTAGCGTTTATTTCATCAAAATCGACTTATACATCAAAAGATTAATTTTTAAAATTTTGGTCTAAACATAATATCGCAAATTTTTTCTAAAGGATTTAGACAGGACGACGTCTGTTGGGTCAGCTAGTAGGTATATAGGGGTGACTGGTAATTAGTGACCGATACTTAAACATAGATTGTGCTCATGTTAACCAACAACTTTTAATATGGGACCAAACCTGAAATCGCGAAAAAAAAATCAGCTGCCCCACATGTTCGCTTATCTCGTCAAAATGTAGGGGAGCAGCTGATTTTTTTTTCGCGATTTCAGGTTTGGTCCCGTAGTGAAAGTTGTGTGTTATCATGAGCACAATCATGTGTTTAGGTATCGGCCACTAATTACCAGTCACCCTGTATATAATCTTTGATAGAACTCAGAAAACTAGAACCGAAATTACCTATCGAAAAATACATAATTCAAGCGTCCGTCGTTCCAATGAAGTGATAGATTTCTCTTCCATCGAATTCGGTCCAGTTATTTTGCTTCTAGGGTAGGTAGTGTCATAAATATGCATATAGTCACACTTACAGACTTTCCAATAGGAAAGCTTACCAATCAGACTATCAAAATGGCATAAGCAGATTGGTTAAATTAACGCTTCAATGAATGCTTCAATAGGAAAATCATTTGCCTGAATGAAGACTTTTGGAATAATTATGGATTACTAGCTGTTGCCCGCGACTTCGTCTGCGATCCAGGATGAAAAGTAGCCTATGTCCTTTTCCAGGTCACGGTCTACCCATGTGCCAAATTTCATACAAATCTGTTCAGTCGTTTTAGCGTGAAAGCGTAGCAAACAAACAAACTCACTTTTGCATTTATAATATTAGTTAGGATTGTTAGTAAGGATGTACCGCAATCCTACTTTCCTATTATAATATTGTAAATGTGAAAGTTTGTATGTTTGGATGTTTGGATGTTTGTTACTCAATCACGCAAAAACGGCTGAACGGATTTGCATGAAATTTGGTATACAGATAGTTTATAATCTGGATTAAGACATAGGATACTTTTCATCCCGGTAGAAGGTTCCCGTGGGATAAATTCCGACATACACGCGGGCGAAGCCGCAGGGAACGGCTAGTACTGGAATAAAATGAAGCAAAAAATAATAATTTTTATTATATCTGACGGTTTTGTAGGTAATTAGGTATGCTTGTTACGATTGTGTGGAACAATTTCCTTTTGACAACCCTCTTCATAGATTGTAAAGTTATACAAATTAATTGTTATGCAAATCTCAATCTCCGTCAATTTGCCGAGCATTTTTAGTTGTATTGTATTTTAGTTGTTTCGGTTATTTGTATTTTTAGTTGGTAGATAATAAATTTGCTTAACAATTAATTTATCTGACTTTATTTTTCGGTCTCTATTACTCCGATGCCGAAGCATCTCAGTTCAATATCTACACAAGACGTATACCGCAGTTATAACGCTTTTGGTCTTTTAAAAGCGTTCCGGTATACCTACATTGCAAATAGGATTTATTAGCAAGGCTGTTAGTTATTACCTACAAACAGGAAACATCACCTGAAAGCCAATGACATCCAATCACGACTTTGTTATGAAAACTTAACAGCAATAACAGCCACACCGCAGTCAATTATGCAAATAGTTTTAAGCCATTTTACGGTAACGGCCCGGCTTGTTTAGGTTTCATGGTAATTTGCTACTATAATCTGTGAGTGCTAAATCCTGTCGTGTGTGCGGTACGCGACTAGATAGCGTTGTTCCTACGTATCTGCAATGCAAATGTTCGCCATCAGAATTCTGTGCATACGACTCTACCCTCTGACAGACTAACAACATTTTCTGAATAAAAAACCAACAGTAAATAAACGCTGTGTACCTACGTGCTTTACTTTTTGGGGTTTTTCAGTCAAAGCCAAAAAGATTTTTATTTGCTGCTGCAATGATCAGAAAGTATCAGAAAGATAATGTCTGTTGCTATGCTGCAGTGCAGTTTCACTCACCTTTATTTCTTTAGGTACTAGTTGACCCAACAGACGTCCTGTACAAATTTTAATAATTCATACAAAATTCCCTTAAAAAATACACTTTCTCTTTTCCCGAATTTAAACATTTTCAGGGATTTTTCCAATTTTTCTTTCTATTATTATTACAAACATTTTAAAACAATAAAATAATAGCCAAATCTGTCCAGCCGTTCTCAAGTGATGCGCTTACCAAAGAACAGCATTTCATTTTTATTTAGATGTATATTTAATTATCTTGAAGCCACTTTACACTTCAATAAATACGAGTACACTACCCATTTAAAAAAATAACGTTCAAAAATAGAACAAAAATCGTTTCCCCATTTTCTATTTGGATCGGCTGAACAATAAACTTTAAAGCTATTTCCTTGAAAATCTGTTTCAGGCTAACTTTTATATAATTAAAACTCCGGATTGGAGAACACGACCGCTGCAAGAGCGAATAATTCATAAGGAGGTTAATTAAGTTCGTTCTTCTTCGGCGGTTCGTACGTACTCGGGTACGTTATAAAATTGAATTACCTCCATTAATCTAATACCACACATTGGCTTTCGATCTAATAGGGTTGTGAGAATACCACTAAATGCGATAATACACGAACGGGTTTTTTTATTTTTTGTTTTAAATCCGGCTTCGGCAATAGCCATTATTTATCAGATCATGTGAGTACCTAGATAATAGTCTCGTTCAGTGAAGTTTGGCTGGAAACCGTTCGTTATGTTAATGTACCCGATGGTGTTGATAATGATTCAGACAAAAGGTAACATTCGAACCGATAGGTGTTCTGCGGTGTTACATACGGAGCATATTGGCGGACAAACAAAAGATTGATGTCATTGCCAAATAAAATCATTATATTTGGAATTCAACCGAAAAGATGCGGGCGAATGTTTCAACGCCATATTATAGTTTATTAATAGGTTTAAGTTAGGATAACACAATTAGTTTTTTTTAATTATTTAAATAGTTTGTTTGTTAATTTAGTTTCAGCAGTTTATCCAATAGACGACAAAGTGACAAGAAATTAAGGGGTCCCCGAAAGGGTCAATCGCCATCAATTTCTATTGTAGTAATATTGTCAATTTGTTTCAATTGCATTTGGTTGCATGTGGAGAATTTGCGCATCAATGTGCACCAATCACGTAAAAATTGACATTTGTAGGTAATTGATCAATTCGGGGACCCTTAACTGCGAAGTTACACAAAGTGAAAAAAAAACAGTTCATTTTTGACAAGTTAAATTGATTAATCGAAGTTACCAATGCTGACTGTCAAATTCAACACGTGTCCCATGGACGTTAGGAGTTAATGCCATAGAATCGGTGGTTTAGTAAGAAGGTATTTAGCTACATATTGATTATGCTGTTGCAATACTTGCAATTAAAAGATTGTTATGAGATTTACTAGGACATGTGAATTCGAAACCATAAAAAGTGAATTTGGCAAAAAAGTGTAAACCCGTGCAATGTATATTTTTGTCGTATCAATAAATATTCAGTAAAAAAAACGAAAAGTACTTTACCTAAAACGTCTTTTACAAGTATTAAGAGACTGTAGAATTTTATAGAACTCGTGCGTCCCCTGAAATATGTCCTTTTACTAAGAATCAGCAACAAAATTAAATATTATAAAAATAAAATCGTGAAAAAATAATATTGTTTCTAGAACAGCGTGTTCTTCAATGAAAACTGAACGGAGACAGTTTAATGAAAAATTTCTTGTCACGTAAGGCTAGTCGATGTCCCGGTGGAGGCACCTTAATAAGATTCCTCCCGTTTTAAACTGCATTTTGCTGTTTCTACAGACATTACGAATTTTATTTCAGAATAAAATTGTGATGGACATCTTAGAACTTCTAACAACCGTTTTTAGGGTTCCGTAGTCAACAAGGTACCCTTATAGTTTCGCTATGTCCGTCCGTCTGTCCATCTGTCCGTCCGCAGCTTAGCTCAGAGACTCTTAGTGCTAGAAAGCTATAATTGATCATGGATATACATATTCATCACGACGACAAAGTGGTAAAATAAAATCATAAAACAATTTTAGGGTACACGTAAATTCATTGACTACTAACTTAAATTGTCCATACATTCAAATCACAACTATATGTTTTTGTTAGTTGAATGAAATGCAAATTGACGTAGGGTGTACATTTTCTTAACAATCCCTGGCTCTACTTTGACGCACCACGAATATTTAGCATCGCTAGGCATTTTCACTTTAATTAAATTTTCACATTGTGGGCTACCGGATTATCTCAAATGTTTTAGACCGACGCCACGAATAATAAGAAGGGCTCTCTTAAATAATTATATTTTCTGAACAAACGCCCGAAACAGCTTAGCAACAAAGTGCTCTGCCTCCATTGGTCTAGTATTCGTAAGCGGCTGCTGGTTCAGGGCTTGGGTTCGATCCACAGAAAAAGTGGAGGTTTATTTGGTACTTACTCCTGGTTAGTTTTATTTCTACCCGACAGTTATTAAAAACATGCCCATTTTCAACATCACTAAACAATCGGCCAAGTGCGTGTCGGACCACGCATAATGAAGGGTTCCGTAGTTAGTTGACTATTACTCGTAAACTTGAAAAGCCTACTTAGCTGTGATAGTTTTTCTTTTAACTTCGATAGATATACTATACCTTGAATTTTTTCACACATACAAAACTAACTGTTTACCTGGCAGGGGGGGATTGACTCTAACAAAAATTAGCACTTTAAAGCCTAATATTTCAGAAACAGCTCCCTAAATCGAAAAATTGCTTCCCCAAACCCGCAATATTTTTTAAAGACCCATCCAACAACAGCCCACATTATGGGGTAGACGAGGAAAAAAAAAACATCCCCATTTTTCGTGTTCAGAAGGTTAAAAAGTTTTTTTCCATGATTTTATTTTACCACTTTGTCGGCGTGACGAATATGTATATCCATGACAAAATAATTATAACTTTCTAGTACAAAGAGTCTCTGAGCTAAGCTGCGGACGGACAGACGGACGGACATAGCGAAACTATAAGGGTTCCTTGTTGACTACGGAACCCTAAAAAGCAAGCTGTTGGATTTTTACCGCTCATCTCAGAGCCGAAATTTCAAAATCTAACAGACCACTTTTATTTAGGCATTCATTTAGGTGTCATCTAGATTAGTGAAAACGGGCACAAGTATCGCATTGAGCAAGCGTTGTGGTTTAACGCTCATTCTTTCTCTGTTGGCAATATAAGATTATGTATGTAGGGTAAGCAGGGGTTATGGCGAACGGCAGGTAATGGCGAACAGGCAAATAACTCGTAAAGTGCATGGCTGAGACGAACGGCATGCAAAGTGCAGGGCGGAGGCGTAACGAAGTAGCAAACACCAAAAAGCTCAGCCAGTTTGCTCACCGCACGCGAGAGCAAGGCGCGTTAGTTTTGTTACGGTCACTCCGATCTAATTTTTGGCCTGACGAATTTATCGGCAAGTTTTTGTTTTAAATACTTGGCTACTATTGTTCATAATTTTTCTAGACCTTAACCATAAAATTTAACTATAGTGCAATGTATTTATAAGTATTAATTTTTATACTTACTTTAAAAAAATTGCCTCAATTTCAAAACGGTCGTTTGGGGTTATGCCGAACACTGACTGGGGGGAAACTGCGATATGGTTGTGGACGAACAGTCTAACAAGTGCAGAGTTTGGAAGGCACGACGAGATAATGGTATCGCTCAGGATGTGATTCTGCGGTGTGTATTTGTGATTTTTCTAACTAAAATAAGAAATACCAATGACTAGATAGGTACGCATAATTACTTAACAGTAGACTATTTGAGGCACATAATGTGATATCTGTGGTAGTACAATGTGTCAAATTGATCTCAATTGTTATTTAGTTATTTTAAAATATGTGCTAGTTATTCCCCACGAACTTTTCGGCATTATCCATGTCAGGGGGTATAGCGGACACACCTACTTTTTTTTGTACGAGTTGCTAGTAATTATAGAAGATATTTAGATAAGTTTCGTGTTGAAATTTTAATAGCTAAATAGCTAAAGTTTTATTATTTCTTTAAATTTCTAAATTAAAATCATGAATACAAAAATTATACGTTTTTCCGCTTAAGCGTTCGCCACTCACCCCTCTTACCCTACCTATATAAATGTATGTATTAGCTACAAATCTGTAGGTAAGTCTGAAAATTTGTGCGATAGCTTTGTCTTTAATCTCCAATTAAGACGATATCAATACCATTATGAATCATATTTAAAATCATAAAACGGTCACAAACATTCATAATTTATCTGCGTACAATTTATAGCACGCAATTCATCTGTTTGAGAGTTTTGTATGGAGATTCGTAAAATGGTCCATAAATTATGAATTGCTTAATGTGGCCGTTTTAGGCCCGCAGACCGCTACTGAGAAATTCCAATAACACTTTGCCCAACCGTGAATCGAACCCAGAACCTCACTCGCAGCACTACGACCAATGCGAGCACTAGACCAATGAGGTAGTATGCCATTATTATTACCTGGATAATTATTCTTTGCAGGACGTTCTTCGATTATCTGATAGGATTAAAATATACTTAGGTGATTCGTCTTGTCTTGTCATGAAATTCGACAAATGTACGAAAAAACTGAAATTGCACTAGTTAAAGAGCTGTCGAACAGTTTTTTCAACGTAGTTAACTTTGACACTAACAAAGAAATACGAAAGCCTTTGTAATCATTGTGTAATTCAGTTTACGAATGTAATAAAACATAATCCCAAATAAAGCTTCTAATATTTCAGAATGTTTATAAATACACAATAAATTCTATTAAGTAAATTGATAAAATCCACCCCACTGCCAATCTTCAACATCCAATAATAAATTACAGCCAATTTTCTTGAGAGCTTCGTTATACAAATTGTCAATAGCACTCGTTAATCCGGCAAAGTACCCACAAACAAAGGGGTTATCATCGGAATTTATGAGCTATAAAATTGGCACAGACCACCTTTATAGGCGAAAATATGAAAATATTGAAGTTCGCACGGAATAAATTATTCTAAATTGCTCCCGTTTGGATTGTGGTGAACCCTTTAGGATCGGGAATTGAGAAGATTAGGGGCGTCACTCTGGGGACTGCGGTCATCTATCAGACGAGATAGCGGCCGGCGACAATGAGACCCGCTTAAAGTAATTGGCCGGGATGGAGCTACTTACATTCAGAATTTGATAACTTTTTTGACATAGAGTTAGCAGTAAAAAACCATGAATTTACAATGCGGTATTTGTACTGAAAAGCTCTGTAAAAGCAAACGTTACCACTCCAATGAAACGGGTATATGGTCACGTTTGGTTTAACAAAGTTTTGATTTACATTTTGTATAAAAGATTCTGCACATTTTAACGCGGCTAGGTTGCCAGATTTATTCTAGAGTTTTCCAAGAATACCTCCATCACTTTTGTAGCAGGCGAGAAATTTTTAAGTCATTGGTAAGCGTAAAATTTTGATGCTGTATTTCTATTACTGGTGGACCATTGTTATGTGAAGCAATTGTTTTCGATAGCCGCATACCGATTGGAAAGCGTAGCACAGCGTAGGGTGCTACGCGACTACGCTACGGAGTGCTACATGGTGATTTAGCACCCCGTAGGTGTAGCGTCGTACTCTACGCGTGCCCTTCGGCATAGTCTTTTTAACCGACTTCCAAAAAAGGAGGAGGTTCTCAATTCGGTTGTATGTTTTTTTTTTTTTTTTTTTTTTTGTATGTTTGTTACCTTAGTACTCCGTCATTTATGAACCGATTCGGAAAATTCTTTTTTTAATTGAAAGGGTATACTTCCAGATTGGTCCCATTTTTATCAAAATCCAGTTCTGATGATGGGATCCATGAGGAATCGAGGGAACTCCTCAAATATTATAGGCATACATATAGCGATTATGGTATTTTCATCAACAAATCAAGCGTTTGCATTCAGAAAGTATCATCTGGTGAAGTGGAACTAATGAAGAAGACCACAGATGGCCACGGAAACTCCTCAACGATGAAAAGAATTTCACGAATAGCGATAAGATTGAAATAGTTAAGTGATTATGACGAAGCTTTAAATAAATGGTTCTGATGATAATGGTACCATCGAAACGATCTGATGAAGAAGCCGGAAGGTAGGCATCGGAACTCAGTAATAAAACAATGTATCCTAGCCGTGTTTGGGCTTATTAGAGTTGTCATGAGGTGCACTCTGGCTATAAATGATTTAATGGTAATTATATGCCGCTTCAAATTGCGCTACTTGAGTTGTATGTTATGTGTGGCCTTGATTGTCAGAAGGCAGATTTCATAGCCTCGTTTTATCTCCGTCAACTAAAACTACGCCAACTAAAACTACGCCTACCAAAACTTCTGACACGACTTAGCGCGACGTATTTGCCTTTTTGCAAAGTTTTTATTTGAAATGGTATACTCCTGAGATGGTGGCATAAAAATGTCTTCAAGTTCTTATGAGTGGCTTTTGAGTTAGCTTCAATAATTTAATACGTATTTTTCCCATTTAAGGCTCTTACAGACAGAGGCGATATCGCGTCGCGACGTGTCGGGACGTGTCGCGTAGCGGTGTTGCGACGCTATAATATCGCAATATCGCTCGCGATATCGCCTCTGTCTGTAAGAACCTTTAGTCTATGTGGATGATGCTCTAATTTATTTTGCAGAGTGGTATTCAGATTTGTGTGGGGTAGGCACCACGAAAAAGTGAAAAATAAAAACTTTTTACAAAAAAAAAACAACCGACTCCCAAAAAAACACTACAAAGTGAAAAATAACTTTAATTTCGGAAGTCGGTGGCAAAAAAAAAGAAATTAAATAAAAAACCAAAGACACCGAAATTAAAGTTATTTTTCACTTTGTAGTGTTTTTTTGGGAGTCGGTTGTTTTTGTAGTAGGTAGACATGACTGTTTGCAAGAACAAACATTATTATTTAAACTGTTAGTAATAATAAATAACAAAACCAGCCCTATATTATCCCATTGGAGGGCAAAGGTCTCTTGTCACACAGAGAAGACATGAACATTAATCACCACGCTTGCTCAAGGCGGATTGGCGATTTCAGACTTGTATGGTCCAGGTTTCCTAATGTTTTCCTCCACAGATATCAGTGATGTCCAAGATAAACTAATAAAGTACATAACTATGAATTGAAAAGTCTAATTGGTAGGTACTTGCCCAGATTTGATCCCACAACTTCGTGCTGAGAGGCAAGGCTATCACATCATATTGTTAGAAATTATAAATTGTTAGGTCATCATTCTCTTGGCCTTATCCCAATTTATTTTGGGTCGGCGCATCATGTCTCTTCCATACTTCTCTATTAGTCGTCATCTCGGTACCCCTTTCTAGCCACATCATCTTTCACATAGTCCATCCATCGTTTCTTTGTCTGTGGTCTAAATTGTTAGTAAAAACCAAATAAATAATTATAGTACTTACAGTAAGGGCGGGTTACTTTGACTCTAGGGCATAACTTTGGCCCAAATCTAGACATATGTTTAGTGTCATTAAATCCACACGTTCCGGAAGTACGTGTCTATATCGCCATATTAGTTACCGAAGGACATATACGTTCGGTTGTGTGGTTGCGGGGCACTTCGGGCAGTTAAGTATTTGTCTCGATTTGGGCCAAAGTTATGCCCTAGGACCTAGGGCGTAACTTTGGCTTTTACTTAACCCCATTACCCATATTAGAAGAAAATAAAAACTTGAAACGCAAGGTGGAAAATCTGGAAAACAAGATCGAGTTTATGGAGAGAGAAAAGAAAAGCAATACTATAATAATATATGGTTTGAAAGAAGAAGAAAAGTCTACAACGGAATTACTTAAAAATGTAAGGAAAAATTTTGTGGAAGAGCTAAAAATAACCATAGAAGACTATGAAATAAATAAAATCTATCGTATTGGAAACACAAACAAAGGTGATAAACCGAGGCCTACGCTTCTTTCCTTTGTTAGTGGATGGAAAAAGAGTGAAGTTATGAAAAACAAAAAGAAATTGAAAGAGTTGTATGTATCGGAAGACTATTCTAAAGAAACTTTAGAAAAGAGGAAGGCTTTACAACCAAAGCTAATTGAAGAAATAAATAAAGGAAATATTGCCTATATAAAATACGATAAACTTATAGTCAAGGAGAACATAAACGACAAGGACAGACGAAAGAGGGAACTGTCTACCTCTCCTCAAAATTACCCGCAGCCAAGGAAACAACAGACTTTAACAAATGCATTTGATGTGATGAGAGGTAGATCTAACTCTATATCACCCTACCCAACTGGCATAAAACAATAGCAACTAGATATCGACGAACGGAAACAACAGAACAAAACAACAGAAACAACACACCCTCCCGACTGGTCCTCGTGGGGGAAAATGACCAAGACCCTCTAAAGATTGGTAAAAATACTTCAGATACCTCAGATATATGTATAGCCACCTTTAACACAACATCACTAAGAACGCCTGAGAAACTTCTTGAACTTGAACTAGCCATAGCAGAAATAAAATGGGATATAATAGGAATCAGCGAAATGAGAAGATATGGAGAAGGGATAGAAGATCATGGTAATTACATCCTGCACTATAAAGGCGAGACACCAGGGCAGTATGGTGTGGGATTTTTAATTAAAAAAGGACTTGCTAATAAAATTGAGGAAATTAAAGGGATCTCCGAGAGAATAACAATCTTGAACGTAACACTGCCCGTAAATAATAATGAAAAATGGTCTATCATTCAAGCATACTCGCCAACTGAATCAGATAAAAAAGAGGATATAGCAAACATAGAAAAATTTTACGAAGATTTACAAAATACTATC
This sequence comes from Cosmia trapezina, assembly GCA_905163495.3. Lineage (NCBI taxonomy): Eukaryota > Metazoa > Arthropoda > Insecta > Lepidoptera > Noctuidae > Cosmia > Cosmia trapezina. The sequence continues at coordinate 14,794,476 of LR991030.1, forward strand.
CAAAATTCGCACAAGAATATTATAGTAATGGGTGACTTTAATGGACAGATAGGAATGTGTAATAATGAGGGGGAAGAATTCACAGTAGGTAAATACGGAGATGGCAAAAGAACTAAGAACGGTGCAAGATTAGTTAACTTTGCATTAGGAAACAAACTGAGGATCCTCAATAGCTTTTATAAGAAAAAGAAAACAAAGAAGTGGACATGGATTTCCCCAAACGGACTTTATAAAAATGAAATAGATTTTATCATGTCAAACAACACTAAGGTTTTCAAAGACGTATCAACTATACACAATTTAAATTTCCATTCAGACCATAAAATGGTGCGTGCTACATTAACAGGTACGCCTATAAAGAGAAACAGGAGATGGCAAAAAGATAGTTCAGCCCTGCTATGTACTGGCAATAGTGACAAGCTTATGACCAACCTAAAAGCACTTATAGGAAAAGACGACGAGAAAAGCAAAACAACCCAAGAAAAATATGAAAAAGCTATGAACATACTAAAAACTGAAACAAGGAAAGTAAATACAGGAAATAAAATAACAATTTCTACCAAGACACAGCAGCTACTACAGGAAAGGAAAGAACTATTACAAGGAAAGGAACGCAAGGACAACCGCTCTAGAATATCAGAAATTAGTAAAAAGATAAACGAAAGTATTAGAAAGGATAAAAAATTAAAAGACAAAATACATTGAAAAAGCATATTGAAAAAACCGGTGGAATAAAGAAAGCTATAAAAGAACTAAACACTAAAAAAGACTGGATGCCTAGTGTGAAAACTAAACATGGGAACCACACCAGCAAAAGACCTGAAATACTTAATGTAGCCACAGAGTATTATCGAAACCTGTACCAAAGTAAGAACCCAAAAGTGAAGGAGTATAACAGTATAGATTCTGAACCAATACCGATAATACTAAAAGAAGAAACAATAAGAGCAATTAACACACAAAAAATGGACAAAACTCCTGGATCGGATCAAATAACAAATGAACTACTAAAATTAACTATATCAGTGATTGCTCCTATATTGACAGACATATTTAACGAAATTATAGAGACTGAAAGTATTCCTACTGACTGGACTAAATCAACAATAATATTGTTACATAAAAAAGGAGATAAAACCGAGGTCGGGAACTATCGACCCATCAGTCTTATGTCTAATGTCTATAAAGTTTTTTCCAAAATATTAATATTAATCTCGAATTTCCATTGTAGTCGACGAAAACCAACCAAAAGAGCAAGCTGGTTTCCGTAGCAAATTTTCAACCATAGATCACATACATGTTCTTAGACAAGTTTTACAAAAATATAAAGAGTACAACAAAACTTATTATTTGGGATTCGTTGATTTTAATAAAGCCTTTGATTCCTTAGAACACGAATATATCTGGAAGGCACTGCATAGTCAAGGAATACAAGGAAAGTACATACGATTACTGAAGAACATATACTCAAAGAGTACTGCACAAGTCAGGCTGGAAACAACGGGTGAGGAGTTCCCTATAGAGAGAGGCGTCCGCCAAGGGGACCCTATCTCACCTAAGTTGTTCTCAGCAGTTCTAGAGATGATTTTCAGGAATTTAGAATGGGATGAAAATGGACTCAACATAAATGGCGAAAACTTAAACCATCTACGCTTTGCAGACGATCTCATTCTGTTTTCTGAGTGCCCAAAAAAGCTAGAGCAAATGCTACAACAATTATCAGATCAAAGCGCGAAAGCAGGGCTGTCAATGAACACGACAAAGACCAAAATTATGACCAATTCCTTAAAGACCAGTATCACAGTAAATCGGGAACCAATAGACTACGTAGAAGACTACATTTACTTAGGACAGTTAATTTCTACAACTGATACTATGCATAAAGAAATTGATAGAAGGATAGCTAACACTTGGAAGAGATTTTGGTCCCTTAGCGAAGTGATGAAAAACAGAGTCATGCCAATCAAAGCTAAAAGAAAAGTTTACAACATATGTATTCTGCCGTGCTTGACCTATGGTTGCCAAACTTGGGCATTGACAGAACAACTAATCCATAAAATAAACGTATGTCAAAATAGTATAGAAAGAAGTGTAATTGGAGTCAAAAGAAGAGATAAAATAAGATTGGAAGAAATAAAAAGTATAACTAAGTTTAAAGACGCGAAAAAATTATGTAAAACACAAAAATGGCGATGGACAGGACATATGTTAAGAGAGGAAAAAGAGAAATGGACAAAGTTAATAACAGAGTGGTACCCAAGGGACGGAAAAAGGAGCAAAGGACGACAAGTGAAACGTTGGGAGGACGACGTCAAAAGAGTAGCTGGTCCAGAGTGGATTCAGAGGGCGAGAGATAGAGAGAGGTGGAAATCTTTAGAGGAGGCCTTTGTCGAAGGACAAGATGTTTATAGAAAAAGTGCACTGAACGTCGATATTTAAGAAAAATTAGTAGATATAATAAAGAAATAATTTAGTAAACATTGTAGAACCAGCAATAAAGGCTTATTTTATTTTATTTATTTTTATGCCCTAGGACCTAGGGTGTAACTTTGGCTTTTACTTAACATTAGGAAAAACTTAAAAAAAAAAACATTAATTTTAAACAGACATCCGTTCAAATACATAAATAATTTCACTGTCGTTTGTAAAATAAATAGTTGATCTATCTCAGCTAAAGGCTACGCTTATTTTCAGCCTATCTCCTGCAGCAACACAAATCAAGCCGACAAGATCTTTTTAAACGCAATAATACTAAAGTAATGTATGACAATTTACTCGCCAGAAAAGCGAGGACGCTTTATCTCGCTTCCTTTTGCTTTGGAAATGGCGTGTGATTTACGATAGGCCGGTAATGATCTTGTTAACAAGTTGCTATAAAGTTATATTATTCTAGTATCTTCCGTTTTGAATTTTCTTCCCTTTAATTTAGAGGTAGCATATACATATAACACTAGCTTTCCCCGTGGCTTCGCCCGCGTGGATGTCGGAAAATATCCCACAACGTCTTACCAGGAAATCCTTCCTTATTCCTTGTCTACATTATAAAGGGAACCTCTGTGCGAAATTTCAGCTTTCTAGGTCCAAGGATTTGGGCTGGGCGTTGATGAGTCAGTCAGTCAGGACAGTCATAATTTGTTTTTATTTCTAATTGACAAGTCGTATTACTCTATTGAAGATTTTTTAAATGACAAGTTGTGACTCAACTCCTATAATATTATCTTCCTTTGACATGCATGTAAAATTTAATTTACTTAATTTAGTTGACATTTTATTGACATTTATTAATCTCGAATACTATTATTATTATTTTTTTTTTTTATATAGTATGATGCAAAAATTACTATTTGTACACCAATTTTATTGGTAGAACATAGAGCTCGACTACAATATGTATATTTAAGACCTTTTATGTGTACCTATGTTCACAAATAAAGATTGATTGATTGATTGATTGATTGATAGGACTTCTCTTTTTACCGACTTCACAAAAAGGAGGAGGTACTATGTTCGGATGATTGTATGTTTTTTTTTTGTATGTTTGTTCATCGAATACTCCGCCAATTGTCGACGGATTTTCAAAATTATTTTTTTGTTTGAAAGGGTATACTCTCGAGTGGGCCCATTGTCACCAAATCAGAATCTGATCAGGGGATCCCATGGAAATCGAGGGGAACCCTCAAATTTTTTGGGGAATACACGCGTAATCTTACAAATAAAAAAACTTTTTTACAAAAAAAAAAACAATCGACTTCCAAAAAAAAACCGGTCAAGTGCGAGTCGGACTCGCGCACGAAGGGTTCCGTACCATATTATATGTTTAACAATCGCAAAGATAACTGTTTACTTATTTTATAATAATACTGTGAATTACAAGGTTATTTTTGCAGTTGCAGAAAATCACCCATGTTTAAACAAAATACCTTATGAATCGCCGTTTTCAGTATTGTTGATTAAATACAGTATTCATGGTACCTACATGGTATAAAGAAGTTTCAAATTCTTAATTTGTTGAATTGTTGCGCTAGAGCTCGTACAAAAATGGTCTAAAATTTACAACTTTTGCGGCCCCCTCTTTCTTAATTTTAAAAGATTAAAAAAAAATTTTTTTTACTCTACTCAATGAGTTCTAGACGATGACACCCCACATGCTAGATTAAAATTTTTATTTTTTTTTTCAAAATGAAAAGTTTATTGTATGGGGATCGACCCCTTACATTTTTAACTTTGCTTTATTTTTATTATTTGTTGTTATAGCCGTAATAGACAGCGGAGGCTTAGTAAGTTTGTACTGGACTGTACGTGGTTGTCTGATTTCATGGATTTTAATTTTCTTGCGCGGAACCCTAATTATTTTTCTAAAATAAAAATAGCCTAAGTTACTCCTTAAAACATCAGCTATATGTCGTCAAAATCAGTGAAAATTCGTTTGGCAAGTTTCCTAACTTGACTCAAAGTACCATTTTTTTAATCGGACTGCGCTTTAAAATTCTTCTAAGTATACAAACTTTAACATCCCTAACCTCATTTGAGGCGTAGTTTTGAAAAACTAAAAATGACAAACATTATTACTTACTTATGCAAGTATTTGTGCTAAGTTTCAAGTTCATTAACCAAATTAATAAGATTTTTCATATAAACTGTATCTCTGTTTTCACGAACACAAATAAAGAATTTCAAAAATCGTCTGGTATGTTTCCATAACTTGACTCAAACATTATTTACACCAATTTTAGAGTTAATCAAGCCACCAATAAAATCCTCCGCTATAAAATTAACTTTTCACCCCTTAAGGGTAGATTTTTGGAAAACCCTGATACACGTTAGTCTTAATTTTTGGTCTCAAGTATAAAACCTGAGTTTTGAGTTAATCGGACCGCGTGTTAAAGTTCTTCCATACAAACTTTGACACCCCAATCCCTCCTTAGGGGGTAGTTTAGGAAAACTAAAAATTATAAACTTTATAATTTACTTAGATGAATATTCGTGCTAAGTTTCAAGTCTATTAACTCAAGGGATAGGATTTTTCATACAAACTTTCATGCCCTATTTTACCCCCTTAGGGTTGGAATTTCCAAAAATCCTTCCTTAGTGGATGTTTACACTATATAAGGTATCTATGTGCAAAATTTCAAGTCTCTAGGTCCATTGGTTTGGGCTGTGCGTTGATATATTAGTCAGTGACTCAGTCAGGACTTTGATTTTTTTATATATATAGATTCACCATGTTATTTTAAGACCATAGACTTCGTATAGGTTTTCCTGTAATCTACAGGTATAGAACTATTTTCTATATTTTTTTCAAAATTTTAGGCTCAGTAGTTTCGGAGATAAGGGGGGGAATGGTCAATTTTCGTCAATTTTCTTAAATAACTTTAAAACAATATATTTTAAAATTATAAAAAAAAATATATTTGAGACCCTCATAGTAAGCCCTTTCATTTGATATGTCACACGGTACAGTTTACAAACTTTTTTTTAAATTTTCTTATTTTCCCTCTAAAAGTAACTCTCATATTCAAAATTCATATATTTACTTTAGCTGTACGTGTTTGGGTCACAGAAATCCATATGTGTACCAAATTTTAACTTAATCGGTCTATTAGATTCGGAGCAAATTGGCTGTGACAGACGGACAGACGGACAGACAGACAGACAGACACACGAGTGATCCTATAAGGGTTCCGTTTTTTCCTTTTGAGGTACGGAACCCTAAAAACACTACAAAGTGAAAAATAACTTTAAATTTTTGGAAGTCGGTGGCAATAAACTAAAATACAGATCCAAAGACACCGACTTCCAAAATTAAAGTTATTTTTCACTTTGTAGTGTTTTTTTTGGAAGTCGGTTGTTTTTTTTTTGTAAAAAAGTTTTTTTATTTGTAAGATTACGCGTGTATTCCCCGAAGAGTTAGGCAGAGGTGTACTTAAAGTACACCCACATTTCGCCAGTTATGTTTTAGTCCCCTGTGATAGGGGGCCAGCCTATTGCTCGATCAATCGGTCACAAATCCAAACTCCAGGCTGCTACTGAGAAATTCCAGATGGAAAAACCCAACAACACAACACACTACAACACAACAACAACACACAACAACACAATTTCATAATGTTTTTAGCTTTGTTTAAATACCTATAATTTCTAACCTGTATATTTGTATGCCACAAAGGCCGAACATGACGGATCTTCTTTGTTTATAACAACCTGCATGCCTTGTATGTATACTCGTGTTTCTACAAATCAATGTCTCTTATCTTATCTTATCTCTTAACACTTTACAAGACCCGGGAATCAAACCCAGCACCTCATGCTCAGCAGTAGGTAGCGCTTTCGGCTACTAGACCAACGAGGCAGTCTGAGGTAGCATGCTTTTGTTTTCCAGTTATGTGTTGTTGGCACATAATTATGATGGACTGTAAAAGCAACACTGTGGAGAGGGCCACAAGGAAAAAGAAACAGAGGAAGACCACTGACACGTCGGGAAGACGAGATCTGTAGAACCGCAGGCTCAAACTGGACAAGACCAAATAGCACAAGACCGGGACAAATGGGCATCTTTGGAGCAGGCCTTCACCCAAACTGGGGTTCTTGCGGAAGAAGAGAAATAAATAATTTAAAAAAATACTAAGTAACAAAATTAATTAAATTAAATCTAAGTTAACTTAACCCATTAGTCTATAAGATAATTGCGTACGTACCTACTAGTAATATGAAAAAAGTGTTTATTGCATGAAATAAAAGGCAGTTTTATTTTATTTTATTTATTGTTTGTACCAGTAGGTACCTAAATACTTTGGGATAGCCTCCAGACACATATTGTTAAATTGTAAATGGTCCATTCCTATTTCATGTCTCTTTATGGATGTCCAGGCGTCCATTAAGGAGACAATTCATGTATTGACTAGCCTTTTGATGTTTAAAAGGCAAACGGCATCTAGCTTCATTGCAAAAATATAATAATTATCTATACAACGTGTCGTTTTGCATCCTCGTCAAAAAGGACCAAGAACAAGAAAAAGAAAGAAAAAAAAGAAAAAAAAAAGAAAGAAGGGTGATATAGACCATCAAACTGAACAACTTTTTCCATGGCACCGAACATCGTAAACGCGAAAAAAAAATCGAGTACCTAGGTATTAAAGTTTTGTATGGGACGGTTGAACATTTTTTTCGCGAATACGATGTTGGTCCCATGGAGAAAGTTATTCGGTTTGATGTTCTGTACCACACCCTGAAATTTGATGAGGATCCAAAACGAGACGTTGTATACGAGTAGTAGCTAGTAGTAACTATCTATTTTTAAGTAGGCAGACAAAGGACACAATGCCTGTTCAGCTATGTAAATTAAAGTGTTGAACACTTGCCCTAACACACACTTTCTCAACTTCCCGAGTATAATTAAAGATTTATGCCTAAGTGCCTTAGCAACAAATTTCCTGTGTGCAAACTAACTTCTTAATTAAGTGCTTCACTAAGGAACGTGAATAGACGCCACTCTCTAAAGATCTTGTTACAGATTAACGACTGATTTGTTTTAATTAAGATTCAGCCTTTATTAGAATACCTACGTTTTTCATAAAGCCTTTGTTACAATTTGATTCTCTCGGCTAAAAATCAGATTAAATATAATGAAATCGCTCCCCCAATGACGATTCGATTTTCATTCTGCCGAATGCTCTCTTGCAGATTAACGTCGACCGATTGAAATTTGAAATTAATGAAAGATTATTACTTCTTCAATGATTTAGATAATTGACTGAGATCGTTCAGTTCCGCAGACTGAGCCGGCTATTAAAAGAACCGAGTTAAAACTTTTCCCTTTGCAGTTCTCCGCAGTTTATTTAAACAAACTACTTGTTTAATTGAATATTTAAACGAGATTCCCCACGGTAAGTTTATAAAGCTCTTGGGCTGGGCAAGAAAAAAGGCAAACTTGAATTTTTATTCATAAAGTTCAACGTTGAGATGTTGCGGGGCTAAGAATAATAGCGTCTATTAATTATTTATTTTTGTCCAATGTTTACCTACACCAAAGTCGGTGAGTTGCTTTCCCTACAGCCGCCGCCAAGCTAAAAAAAAACCGGCTAATTGCGTTTCGGACCGCTCACAATGAAGGGTTCCGTAGTTGGGATGAATTTTTCACAAAAAATAAACTCAATATTGAGAAACATGAGAAACACTTCGATATTCGTCACGGCCAATTATCCAACAGCAAATGAAATCGCAACTTTTTTTTAAATTGTGAATAATCTACAAATTAACAATGTTCTTTTTCTATATTTTCTATATTGTGAAGCTTGCTTCTTGCCTTTCATAATTCTAGGTCAACGGGCCTTTGACCTAGAATCATGAAATCGACTGATTTATTTGCATGTATCAAAATATGTCGCATAAATAGCCGTATTTTCTATTGCATTAGATTGTTTTTATAGAGCTCCAAGAGACCGTAGACCTACGTAATTAATATTCATTTCAACTTGATACCTCCACGCATTCCTGAGAAAAAGGGTCTTGACATATTGACAGACAGGCAGACTGACGGAAAACGAAGTGATCCTTTAAGGCCCAAGGGTTCCGTACCAAAATGGTAAAAAAGGAACACTTATGGTGTGACTCAGTCTGTCTGTCTCAGCTTAATATCTCAAGAACCACTAATGCTATCAACTTGAAATTTGGAGCAGTTTTAGATGACTTTTACCCAACTATTTTGCAAATAAGAAAGAAATAAAAATATTTATATTTTTTTTTGCAACAGGGACTGAAAGGGGGTCTTAAAAATTCAAAGTGGGGCTACTAGGGCATGTGGGATATCATATGAAAGAGCGCTGTTTGCACATTCGCAAACATTTTTTTTATTTTTTTAGGCCCCATAGTTTTCGACTTTTGATGAAAAATGTAAAAAAAATACCGTTCCATCCCCCTTATCTCCGAAGTTTGCAAAGCGAAAAATCTGAAATTATTCTATGTGATAGAAGTTTCTGTAAAGATTACAGGAAAAATAAATCTATGTCTCCAAATAGCATACTTTTTCAGAAATCGGAACGGAACCCTCGGTGCGCGAGTCCGACTCGCTCTTGACGGGTTTTTTTACTTTAGTTTTACTAAGTTTAAGTTCCTGGTAATGCAATGATTGGCATTTTAATTTGGAGTGGTTGGTATCAGATTGTCTAGGAAATGCGTCTCTCTGATCAGAGACAGGATCGCGTTTATCGCTGTTAGTATTTTTTTTTTCCGCGCAGCGCCGATGCCGTCCTAAAAGCCGTAGCCGTATAAGATACGATCTTTTTATTTGTATGAACCACGACCAGATGTGAACATGATTATGTTTAGGTATACAATCAAACACTAGCAAGATAATTGATTAAATTAGACTTCAGTAAAAGAAAAATAACTATTAATTTAGTACCTACAGTGTGTGTTGCTTGTTAATAATATTATCTATACTATGTGCTTTAATGTCAATAGGTAAGTACTTATCTAAAGACCAGTCCGCTGTTATGCACGATACATATGGTACCTTTCTAAAGTAATTTGGTCTTTTCTGGAACTTCGAATTTTATGGAACTTCGAATTTCGAAAAGTATGCAGAGGCGAATACAAAACACATGCGTGGCAGGTATGTCGTAAAACCTATATTAAAAAAAAATTCAAACTAATTTATATTGAACACCATACAATAAGAATGAATAGATTTAAAGAAAAATAAGGTATCTATTGATGTAAACAAGCTTCAAGTTAATAAAGATTGGCAGTTAAGTTAAGAAAAATCATGAAAATGTAATTGAAGATATCTCTGGTAATTTGACTATCCATAAATTACGGTCGAACATAATGATTGCAATGTTTTTCTCTACAAATACTAACAAAGTGGCTATTAAGTCTATATCTCTGTGACGGATCACTAACAACTCTTGTTCTAGGATCTGATACCCAGTGAAGGATGACTGTTGTGACGTAATTTGCTCAGTATTTTGGGGTTAACTTTCAGTTTCATCAGATAGGTACTCGCTGTGTTTCCGACTTCACTCGCGTGGGCTACTATGAAACCGGGTCGAAGACCAATTTGTTAATAGAAAAAAAATATATATTTCGCATCCGTGGTTCGCGAGAACAATAACGAGCATTGATACCTTCTTTCATAAAAGTATCTATGATCGATACAGACAGGCGTGTTCGGTGTTGTATATTAATTTGTGGGGATGACTGGTATATTTGTAGGTATTAGATCCTATCGTTAGCCATAAGACGTCCGCATCCCTACCCTATTTGATAAAAATAAAAAAAAGTGCGTGTCGGACTACGCACAATGAAGGGTTCCGTAGTTGAAAAGAATTTATCTCAAAAACAAACTTAACATTGGATATCAAAAAAAAATAAAAAATAAAATATGTCATAAAATTACAAACTCTCAATTTTCGGACTTTTTCCTTTACTTGTGCTGAGAGACCTTGCTTCTTGCCAAATTTCATTATTCTAGGTCAACGGGAAGTACCCTATAACTTTTGATTTACTTGCGACAGTTGCGAGTATCAAAATGAGTCGCAAAATCGCTTTATTTATTTATTGCGTTGACTTAGCTTGAGTTTTTTAGGATTTCAAGAAACTATAGTCTTTCAACATATTTAATTTCACATATACTTACATGGCACTTATGAAACGTCAGAAGCTAGGTGCACGGTTCCAAATTGGTCGTTTCCTATGGAGATGAGCCGGTAAAACTCCACGGTTACTCTTTTAAAAAATAATAAAATTGGCTTTTACAATGTTTTCTTATTTCAGTGTTAATAGGTCAGTGTAGGCCTGTCAACAAGTATCAGGTACAACGTTCTCACATTCACAAAATAGAAGAGAATCTATATAAAAAATAACTAAAATAATAAAAAGAACGAAAAATAACCTTTATTATCCGAAATGAGATGATTTTTTTTTATTTAAATGTAATATAAACATAACCTAAAAATAACAAAATTGTATCCTAAAACTTAAAAAAAAAATGGCGATAAAATAATAATAATATGGAGCCCATTATTGAGTGTACAAGTCACCCCCTGCCATTTTATCTGTGTATTGTATACAAAACATTAGTCAGGCAGGGGCCATAGTGTTTCCATAGTTCTAGGTAACCAGTCCACAACCACCCAAATCCATAGCCCAATATGTTTTGTTTCCATGTTTTGCAATAGTCCTGCACCAACCGGGGGTTGTCCTTGGGTGCACTTGCATAGTGCATACAGGGATAATTGTCGGTTGGTGCCTCCTCATAATTTAAAATTGTCTAAGGGGCCTCTGTGAGTTGGCGTCGGCCCCTCGTATGCCTTCCAAAGGTCCGGGACCCCTGAGTCCCGAGATATGTAAACATATAAAAAATAATAATAATAATAACCTTTTAAAACAAATGTCACAAATCTGAGTGGAAAACATGTTCACAAATGCCACTAATTTAGAATCCACCTCCTCGTGACACCCCAAAATTGACAAAACCATGATCGATCTGCGCAGAAGCCACCAACGAGGCCTCGTAAATTATAGATTGTATCAGAAGATATTGCCTGACACCTATACAAACAATTATAAGCACGAGCCTACCGCAGACTTATTACAAACATTTATTTCCCCGAAAAACGGGGGCACGTAAATTACTTCAGTATCTTTGGAAGCAAAAACATAATTAATGTTTTGTTGTTTGTAATCAGAGAGCTAAGTGGTAGATATCGCCAGATGGTTGCCTGTTATTACAATCTACTACGTATTTTATCCTGCACGGCGTCTAAATGAAAACATAATTCTTACACACGTCTTGTTATCTTATTAGGGATGGGTAACTTAACGTGGCCATTAGATATTTTTTTTGTACGAAGTATTGTTAAGAGGATATATAGAAGCGTGGTTTAGCTCGGTGTGTAAGTAAAATGGCGTTATGGCTGTCTAGTTTGAAGCGAGAGATAGACTCTCACGCGCACTGGAACTAAACAAGCCTCATTTAAATGTAGATTTATGACAAAATACTATACTTAAATCAATTTTTAGCTTAGTAAGTTCCTGTAGCAGCTGGCATTAACGTCCACGCGCAGCGCGCGCAGCTATTCAACTGACGCTGCGACGCGACCCGCAGTATTTATACTCCGTACAAAAACGACCCGCTCGTCCGGGATTGGTCATTGATAATATTAATCATAGCGCACCTGTATCTAGGTTAACTAATGAAATTGTGTATATAAACGAACTCTTAAAATATAAGTTATTCAATCCGAATATTGTTTCATTTATTACAACTGGTAAAGTGGTGACCCCGACGTGATCATCACGACGTATCATACTAAAATACCTTCGATTTAAAGCAAATTTTACTGCACTACTCATACGCCTAAATATATAAAACAAAGTCGGGTTATTTACACCGTTTGTAACTCAAGAACGGCTGGACCAGCTTTTACGATCTTTGATATGTCGGATTTCTTTACGCCCTGAAATAGCATAATAGCTATTAAAATATCGGAAAAATTCACGAATGTCGTCCCATGTATAAGACAGTTAATTTTCTTCAGATTTTTTTATCTGAAGAAAATTAACTGTCTTATACATGGGACAGAACAACATCTGTCGGGTCAGATAGTAATCGTTATAGAACAGACAGACAGACAGACTTTAGTTTTTTTTTCTGTAAAAAAAAATATCTAGTGGCTAGCCTCTTGGGTACACAAAATTTGACAGTTTGTTATAACTTAACCTGCTGTGTGCAGGTTAAGTTATAACAAACTGTCAAATTTTCTCATTCCATTTTAAACTTAACCATCAACATTTTAAGGTTTAAAATCATTTGGAGAAATTTGACAGTTTGGATGTGCTGTTGTCTGTATATTACCAGTCGACTGCAATGCGGAGGAATTTTTTGATGCCATATATTGGTTTGAGTTTTAGGTAGATTAGGTTATTATATTTTTATTCTATTAGTTTGTTAGTTGATTTACGTCAAAACAGATAATATAGTTAGTTAGGTAGGTAGTTCTGAAACTGTTGTGTTGGAATTGTAACGGAAATCAGTAACCGGGCAAAAAAAAGCAAAGGCTCTGTTCTCATAAAAAGGCAGTGATCTTGGAAAAATCTGTAAAAGTCAAGCAGATACGTAAAGTATTGTTAGATAGAATAATAAAAGGATGTTCATATTTTTATTATATTCAACACTAGCTTTTGCTAGCGGCTATTCGCCCGCGTGGATGTCGGAGAATATCCCACGGGAACATACTACCGAGAATTCATTCCTTATTCCTTGTCTACATTATAAAGGGAACCTCTGTGCAAAATTTCAGCTTTCTAGGTCCAAGGGTTTGGGCTGGGCGTTGATGAGTCAGTCAATCAGTCAGTCAGGACTTCTCTTTTTATTTAATAAGTATATACAAAATATATGGCTATAAACATATATTTTACATAAATGCACCTAGGTACTCACGTAAAAATATTAAATGAGCGGTTTTAACGTAAGGTTGAAGACTCAAGACATCTGAAGGTCTCCTAGGCCGTCATTAATCAAGCACAGATTATGTTTCCTGCCGTGACGCCGTTTTAAATTTATTTATTCTCTGTACTTAATTGCGGTCTTCAGTTACCGGCTCTTTGGAGCAAAAACCTTTCTGTTTTGATAATTAATGGATTCTACGCTCGTTAGGAGTGCTGAGCGCCGTTTCTGAACAGCTGTTTCACTTTTTAGTGCTGAAAACGCTATTTTTATTGACAGTTGTTCGGATAGTCTGCTGTGATAGCGTTTTGTGCATTCTGTGTTGAATTTGTTTTGTTTTTAATATAAGTAACATGTATTGTGTACAAATTGTTATTCCAAGCTGTCAAGCTTCTAATACATATGTTTGAATAGTATCCCATAATTGGATTTTAAGTAAACATTGATTTTGAATGTCTGAACATTCGAAATCAAAATAAATTGATAAAGAAGAAGATGGTTGCAACACCTATCTATTTTGTTAACTAGCATAAGTCAAGTGTGCCTAATGTTAACATTATTATTTTTGATTAAAATAAATTATCTTATAGCTTATAAATCTTATCTTAAAAACTTAAAAACCATATCTCAATTACCGTCACACTTATATAGGACATGGAGGTCTTTGTGTGAAACCTAGAAAATGACCCTCCCAATACCCCAAAAAATTGTGTTGATCCAAACAATATATAATCAGAACTCTAAATTTTTTGATCCCGGAATTCCGGGATTTTTCGATACAAAAGTGCAATACATATTAGCCAACACCTGAACGTAAGTAAGTATACATTCGATTCTATAATCAGAACTCTAAATTGGTTGATCCCGGAATCCCAGGGTTTTTTCGATAAAATAGTGCAATTCATATTGGCCAACACCTGAATGCAAGTAGGTACAGTACGGCCAAAATATGTCTGAACATAGGCACTATGAACTTTCGCGCATGTCTCTCACTTACACTCGCCTCATGACACCATTTGGTTCTTAAAAAATGATACTGCGCAGTCTTCTGCGCGAAGTTCGGACTTGCCAAGATATAATCGGCCGTACTGTACCTGAATATATATTCGATTCTATAATCAGAACTCTAAATTTGTCGATCCCGGAATCCCGGGATTTTTTCGATAAAAAAGTGCAATCCATATTAACCAACACCTGAACATGCATCACGCCATCTCCGAAGGGTTGGGTTAGTCATTCATGTTTTGTTTATCAAAGTAGTTGTAGCACTAAAGCCTAATCTAATCTGATAACATTAACATGCTATTATAATTAATATAAATGCATAGATACACACCACGCTGACTCTCGGGAATGACATGTAACTATGTACAGTCGACAAAAATGTTTGATTGGCAGGTAGAAAACAAACAATAGTTTGCTCTACGCGGCCAATATTCAAAATAGTGATTAGGTAGTTGTACGTACCTTTGCCTGCATAAATATCTCTTTTGTTGACTGTACCTCCACTAGCAGTTTGCGATCAGTGTGAATTTTTAAGAGCAGTGGTGGCCCAGTTGTAACGGCCGCGACGTAAGTTCACCCAGGACAGGCGCTTTTCTTTGTGTAATTTATTTCATCACCACTGCGGTCAATTCTCCAATTGCAAAAGTTTGTAATAGCAAAAAAAAAAAAAAATTGTATGTGATAAAACGACAAATTAACCATTTTTGTAGTTTTTCCTTTACCTTGCTTCTTGCTAAATTTCATGTTTCTACGTTATCAGAAAGTAATTGCCTTAGGTTTTGATTTATTTACGAGTATCAAAATATGTCGCATAAATGGCCGAATTTTTTCATTGCGTTAAATACCCAGTTGGCAGATATAGACTTGTTGCAGTTGCAGAATTAGTGGCCGTGTCGTATACCGTGTCGTGTCGTCATATTCACCCCAACTAAGGGTGAATTCGACCAAACTTTTATACCCAAGTCTTAATCTATATACAACATTAGTTTTTGTTTATACTTAACCCGAAAAATGGTCATTGTACTCATCATTTTGAACAACTTTTACTATGGGACCAAACTTGAAATCGCGAAAAAAAAATCAGCTGTTCAGTACATTTTGAAGAGTTTGATGTAGATAAATGTACTGAACAGCTGATTTTTTTTCGCGATCTCAGGTTTGGTCCCATAGTTAAAGTTGTTCAAAATGATGAGTACAATGACCCCTTTTCGGGTTTAGTATAAACAAAAACTAATGTTGTATATAAAAATCAATTGCTGTTCGTTTGTCTGGCTAAAACTCGAGAATGGCTGGGCCGATTTAGCTGATTTTGGTTTTGAAGTGTTTGTCGTAGTCCAGGGAAGGTTTAAACGGTGTGGAAAAGTTGCTGAGAAAATTGGAAAATTCGGGAAAACCGAAAGTCGATTTTCTATGGGAATTTTGAATTATTGAAAATGGGACAGGACAACGTCTGTCGGGTCAACTACAGGTACGGAACCCTTCGTGTGCGAGTCCAGATTTTTTAATTTGACCAATGAATGAAGGATGAGCCTTTTTAGTATTCGAATAAATTTGGAATTTTTGACATACAAAAACTGCCAGTCGTCAATTTTATTCCACGGATAAAAGACATCCGACTTTGGTCAAATTAGCACTAACCCTTAGATCAAAAATAGCCCCATTTTGATTTTTTAAAATTCAATACCTACTAGATCTAGACTAATAAAAATGGTATGCAACATGTTAGCAAACAAACGGAAACACTCACGATTCCAGGAATCCATTAGCGTCAAACCTAGTCGTGTAAACCACACCTCATTTATTGATGATCACGGAGCACGGAGACGCCTTAAGGACACTTTCCAGAGAAACCAAGCGTGTCAC
The DNA here is from genome assembly GCA_905163495.3 of Cosmia trapezina. Taxonomy (NCBI): domain Eukaryota; kingdom Metazoa; phylum Arthropoda; class Insecta; order Lepidoptera; family Noctuidae; genus Cosmia; species Cosmia trapezina. The sequence goes on from LR991030.1 coordinate 14,810,791, forward strand.
CGTTCTCTCGCACTACGACACATATGACTTACCTAGCTACAGAAATTGATGGCTTTGACTGGCGGCCCGTGATAGAAGTACCTGATGCGCTCAACGGTCTTCTGGCACTACGAATTTTAATAATTTAAGTTTAAAGTTTTAATTTATGCTTCAGTTTACAAAAAAGTGTTTGGGGAGCCTCCTTTTAAGCAAACAATACCTGTGTAAGGAGACTCCGTTGTTCCATAGTACATACCACATAATTGCAATCTATTAGTATCAAAACCGTAGGTACTTATAATATCAAATAGATAAAAATAAGTATGATAGAGGGTATGATTTGAGTGTGAACACCCGCGGGCTTAGTGCGAGTTTTATACTTACTCGATCACGTTACCGTAAACGTCAGTTTGAACTGTAAATGAATAAGCGCCGGCTGGTGACTATAATGGGTTTGGAGGCATGGGGAACAGGGTGTAAAGTTCACTCATCCTCCATAGAAAAGGGAGGATCCTCCGACCAGACGGGTGTTATGTCTGGTGGGCCACTGCCCGACGGTTGATGTCGGGACGTTGTATATATGCTAATCGCGTGGTAAACTCTAATTGCGCGATGCAGGTTTGCGTGACGTCATGTCATTGATGCGTAGTTCATATGTGGCGATGTAGATGCCGCCACATCACTCCCCTCCGGAGACCGGAGGTCGATAGTGGGCTGAGTCGTGTATCTTGCGATGCTTGCCAGTGCCAGTTGTGGTTCCAGTGAGTCGGAACCGGGTGCCGCATAGTTCACAGTGAGTCGGAACTGTCTGCGGTGATACACCAGTGAGTCGGGGTGGCGCTGCGTTATGCTCCAGTGAGTCGGAGTGTACAGCGCTGTGTTGAGGTTGAGGCTGAAGGTGATGACCAGGAATGCGCGTCCACTGCATGCTGGTGGTCAGGATACCCGTTGAAGCCGTGGATGCTGGCTGGCTGTGTGACTCGCCGCTCGAAAGCTTGAGGAAGTGATGCTGATGACGTCACGCTGATGTAGTTGCACGAAGGCTGCGCTGACGTTCATGTTCGGGGTCACCAGTTTGGAGGCATGAGGAACAGGGTGTAAAGTTCACTCATCCTCCATAGAAAAGGGAGGATCCTCCGACCAGACGGGTGTTGTGTCTGGTGGGCTACTGCCCGACGGTTGATGTCGGGACGTTGTATATATGCTAATCGCGTGGTAAACTCTAATTGCGCGATGCAGGTTTGCGTGACGTCATGTCATTGATGCGTAGTTCATATGTGGCGATGTAGATGCCGCCACAATGGGAAACACAATTATTCCATACAAATTGACGTAAGGTAACGAAAACGTAAACGCGATCGAGTAAGTGTAAAAACTCGCACTAAGCCCACAGTGCGTTGTGTGTCTGTATGTGAGAGTGTAAGGTGCAGCGCAGACGACAGACTATCCGTGACGCACTTTTTAGTCTGTGAAAATAGAACCTAAGCAATTTTAAGCAGTAACGCACACGACGCACAAATGTATGCATTCCATGCAGACATTTTCCACAGACTCGATCGCACAAAAAGTCAGTCGTCTGCGTTGCACATAAGTGAGACTGTATCTGCAACTTTATGTGCTCCATAGTACTACCGACTCAAGACGCTGCCGATTACGACGATTCCGTGCTTTGTGATGATGATGATAGTTCAATGTGACTTGTGCAAATACTTGTCATAACGGTAAGTCATATTAGCATATAATCTTCCTACTGCTGGAACACAGGCCTCCTCTCTTCGGGAGGGAGTGGGCTGTAATCTACCACGCGGGCCCAGTGCGGGTTGAAAGATGTAACATGTGTTCGAGTTTTTGTTTTTAGGACTTGCCGGTTTCCTCACGATGTTCTCCTTCACCGTTTTTGAGAGAAGTGGTAATAAAATTACTTATATAAAGTAAAGTGTCTGCCTGGGTTCGAACTCAGGCAGGCGCTTTATATCGTGGGCTCGAGCCCAAAACCTACAACTCGTATAAGTACTTACCTACCCTTTACCACTGGTCCACCACTGATCTTAATAATATTAGTATTAGTAGTAATAATAACTGTCCTATACAAAACTTCAATAACTACTCGACCCAAATGTATGCGACGGCTGATTATTTTTTCTCAATTACGATGTTGGTCCCATGGAGAAAGTTGTTCAGCTGATGGTATGTAAATATGTCCACACCTTTCTGATACATACTGTTTAACTTCTGTGCATAAAAACACTTTTTTACAAAAAACAAAACCGACCTCAAAAAAACACTACAAAGTGAAAAATAACTTTAATTTCGGAAGTCGGTGTCTTTGGATCTGTATTTTAGGTATTTGACCCCGACTTCCGAAATTAAAGTTATTTTTCACTTTGTAGTGTTTTTTTGAGGTCGGTTTTGTTTTTTGTAAAAAAGTGTTTATTTTTCACTTTTTAGTGGGTCAGTTTGTAATTTATCTAAGTTACAATAACCCAATGTCAACTGCTCATCACGTTTTACAAAATATTGCTTTTCCTGATGCAGGGACGTTAATTGTTGAGGAGTTCTCCTAGTAAGAAGCAGGAGAACTGGAGCTCATTGTGAAGTCACCATCACCATTATGCATTTTGACGAGCATAAACCATATTAAAGTAATCGAATCGCAACCTGTGATATACTTAGATATAATTGAGTATTTGTGATTGAGTATAATTGAGTAGTGGTCTTCATCATCAGTTCCAGTTCACCAAATGGTACTTTCCGAGAGCAAATGCACGAGTTACTATAAAAAATACCGAAATCGATATAAGTGTGCCCATAAAATTTGAGGGTTTCCCTCGATTTCCATGGGATACCATCATCAGATCCTGACTTGATGATCATGGGACCATTTGGAAAGTATACCCTTTCGAACAAAAAAAGAAAAATCCAAATCGGTCCAGCCATTTTCGAGTAATCGGGGAACATACATAAAAAAATAATAATAAAAAAAAAAAGGTTCCGACGAATTGAGAACCTCCTCCTTTTTGAAGTCGGTTAAAAATCTAGCCTTCAAACTCCTCATATACAAAAGAGATATCAGATAAAATCTTTCTGGTTCACACTGTTTCAATGAAACTGTCACATCCAATATGGCGCGGAGTGACGACATGACATTATTGAAGAGAAAATATTGGATCCTAGAATTTGATATTGTAAATCTAGGCAAACTATTTCTAAAACTGGAGAATATATTATTTTGCTTTCGTCTTGCATTTTATAAGCCTGATGATTTTAAGTCTGACTGTCTGAGATGATGGTAGTTTGTGTTTCTTCATTGGATTAAAATAGGTTTGCAATAAATATAGGCAAATAAACATGTCTATTATAAATAAAGACACGTTATGGACATTATTGAAAGTTTAGCTTTATTCATTTACACCCCCCATTTGTACCCCCACCATTAGTCTAGGTCAGCTGATTTAGTCATACCCATTATAGACCGGAGACATATTATGTACTAGTATACCATTAACAGCCGATATATTCAGTAAAAACCTCAACGTGAAAACTGGAGGTATTGAATTAGGAACTGTTTATTTCGATTATGTATTATTTAGGAATAAGATATGTGGAAACGTTTTGCTCTGGTGCTTGCCAAAGCAAAAGCACAGGACCACTGGTGCGTAACACCGGCTATTCCTTGAGTGCTGAGGATTGCTAACGTGTGGTTTAGACGATAACTGTATCCATTTAACGTCTTGGGCGTCAGGAGTCAATTATATCTACAGTGTGAACTGACCCTTGTCCCAAATTGTCAAGTGAAAATTTGTACGATGACTCGACCAACACTGCAGAGTGATTCCATTATGTATGAGGGCTACTACATTGGCAAAGAGACTTTATTTCAATCCTTGAATTGGATCTCAGAAATTACCGTAGTTTGGAGGGATAAGTACCGCCATATGTCACACGGGTTGGATCCACTCGGGGTAAAAAAACAGGGCGGCAACCTTCGAAAACTATCTCTTGGCTCCCAGCTGTGGCCGCCCCAGTTTACAAGTTTACTAATTCATGATCCAATAAATAGCCGATGCGTCGCAACATGTCGGGACACACTTAATGCTATTGCCTCCCGAATATTTCTTGCCCGTTTTTCTTGGATTAGGTACTGTTTCGTTTGATCGAAAAGAAAAATGGTTGTTCTTATGTGTATGTTACTTATACGTGTAAAAAATCTGATATCGTTTTGTAAGCTTCAACGTTGGAATCTAGACTGTTCAGCTGTTTGAGTCGCAAATTGTTATGGTGAAAACCGACGAGCGTAATTTTTTTTTTTGAAATTCCGCGACTCACAACTCAATAAATTACGCTCGTCTGTCTTCACCCTTAATTGTGAGAAAAGTTTATTTAAATGTAATATAAACATAACCTTAAAATAACAAAATTGTATCCTAATCAATGTGCCTAGCCTTTTCCCAACTATGTTGGGGTCGGCTTCCAGTCTAACCGGATGCAGCAGAATACCAGTATTTTACATGGAGCGACTGCCTATCTGACCTCCACAACCCATTAACTGAGTAATACGATACCCCTTGGTAAGACTGGTTGTCAGACTTTCGGACTTCTGACGATCCGTAACGACTGTCAAAGATCCACGAATGACAGCCGGGACCAACGGCTTAACGTGCTTTCCGAGGCACGGAGGAGTCTCGGTATGTAAAGATGGTTACCATCCACGGACAACCCCGGCAAGCGTAGCTTAACCTGAGGGATCGACCCGTGCGGCTGTTATTACTTAGCCACGAGCTCCTCTGCCTAAAATTGTATCCTAACATAACTAAAACTATTAAAAACTAAAATATGGCATCGAAAAATTCCTCTGCATCGCTGTCGACTGGTGAAGTACCACGTTGTATGGCAATGCTAAGGCTTCTGGTCAAAGTAAAAGCCAGCCCTTAGGTCACGGGAAGTGTCAACCATTGTCTGGAGATTTCTTTGAATAAAACAAGAGCACTCGGACACCACGGCCCGAGAAATTATTTAGAAAATCCATTTGGGTCTGTTAAAAACGTAAAGGATTGTATTCACGAGTACTTACAAACTCATAATTTTATACTTAGTAGCTCAAAACGACTAAATTTTGCCTGAGGTGTTTTATTATTCTGGTTATTTTCTCAAGATAGACGATAGACATGTCTAGGACCGCAGGCTTAACTTACTTTTCAATCTACACAGTAAGTAGTTAATGTCTAAAAAACTGTCTTCCACTCATAACATAGCCCAAAGCACTTTTCTCCTTTTTAAAAATTCATAAGTACCACTTGCTTACCCTCCTTTATTTAAAGGACCCTGTTTAAAATATACCAGCCCATGATTGCTGGTTTTTCCTCCTGTTCGTGTATCACTATAACGAAGATAAACTGCTTATCTACGTGACTTTACTCCAATGTTTATGTATGAACGTGGGGATGTATTTTGTTGAAATATTAAATAGGTTGGGTCCCTTATTAATCTCAAAAAGAAATATCTTGCGTTTTGGGTTAGCGAGATCAAAACTTCGAGTGTGTTTTCAAAATCATGAATTAAATTGGATTGAAGGATTGCGTAGTTGTAAGTATAAAAATCCCTGCAAATTACCAATAAATATCAATTTATGAAATTAGTTTGCATCATGAACAATAGTTTAAGGTACAAATGTAATTAATTGCAAACAATCAACAATCAATCAACTTAGCCTATCGAAGTCCACTACTGGACATAGGCCTCTCCCAGGCTGCGCCACAATACCTTCCGCATACAGTATGTCCCAGCGACTATCTTCAGGTCGGTCCATCTAGCTGATGGGGGGCGTCCCACACTACGCTTACCGATACGCGGTCTCCACTCCCTGAACTCGTCTGCTCCACCGGCCATCGGTCCTTCAACAAACATGGCCAGCCCACTGCCACTTCAGTTTGCTTACTCTGCAAGCTATGTCGGGTATCTGCCAACCGAAATTGTTTATTTATTTATTGATATTAAATCAGAAACAATAAAACACTAAGGGCCTTTTTCACCACCTATGATTAGGTTCCTATTAATTTACTTGGCAAGTAACTTCATACATATTCTGTTCCATTTTTGAATTTATTCAATAAATAGTGGCTATTCGGACATCGTAAAATAGGCCCTAAATAGTATGGGCTAATGTTGGTGACCACTTCGTCGGTACCTATCATTAAAATGCTTCATTATTATGTCATGCGAGACATGTCCGTACACCTGGACCCGAGAGAATTCCCCGAACGCCCTATTTGGTCGACACCTTCGGGCTACGAAGTACACATAGCGACTTATCAGCTATACATTCCAGTATAAGCTGACCTCGTTTTGTATAAGCTTACAGTAAAGTCAGGGAAATTAATTGTTGATCAAAATGCAAACTTAAATTGTCCGTTTAGTCAAATCATAACTGTAAATAATATCTTAATTGTTTTTTATTTACGGTAATATAAACAAACCGTTTTTTATTTTTTTATTGAATTTTAATGTTTTGTGTGCAAGCTGTGTACAAGTGCTAGGCATCCCGTCGCGCGCCGACAAAAAAAGTCTCGAACATTCCTGCTGACGTAACGCGCGGGGGCCGGTCGTGTTAGTGGATAAACAATTAATTTCCCTAACTGTAAAATGAGAGGTCAGCTTATTCTGGAAATGAAGGTACAGCATGATATCTATGTTGTCGTGCGTACCACGTAAGACCGTGACCGTCCGTGAGTGGAATTTTGCAGTAATAAATCATTATGACAGCACACGATACCTACAAAGGTTATTTATTGACTATTTCGTATACGTTACAAGGGTATTTCGATGTAAGCTGGAGGTCAGGTCATATCTTAAGCGTGAGAATTATGGAAACGGTGGTTGTATGTCATTCTCTTGTCAAGGGAAGATTCTAGGTAGAAATTAGGTACTACTGCAGCTATTGCAAGGCAACAGTCTCAGACTAAATAAAAAATCAAGACATAGCGTTGTCAACAGTGAAGTGAGGCTGCGCATTTCGGGTTTCGTAAACATGTGTTTATTTGTATAATTTAATTGTAGTTCGGTGTAAATGTGAGCCTCTGAGCGTGTATGCCCAGAGCGAGTTCTACACCTTGCAAGCACATGCTTCACTGTATTGTTAGCAGCGCTATGTCTGAGCTTTTTATTTAGTCTGAGGCAACAATTTATTCGATCAGACTTCCTGAAAGCTTATGGAAGTAAAATATACAAACACAAGAAGAAAAATCTGTGGTCGAATCATGACCCACCATCAGTCTCCCCTCTTTCGCAATGTGTTCACAATCATCTCCAAGCTGACTCATCACAAACTTAAACTAAACTGACTGCCTCCTTGGTCTAGTCGTCACAATGAGGTCCTGGGTTCAATTCCCAGGCCTCTCTGATATTTTCATTCTGAGTAGCTTTTTTTCTGACTTCTCCCGCTCTGGGTGGAGCGGAAGGGCGTGTCAGACTTTTACTGAATAAAACCCACCCGTGTTCCTTCAGTTGCCTGTGCCAGGGCCACGGTATCTTTTTCGAACAACCCGCGACCGCGGCGGCATCCGGCCCTATCGGACCCATCATTACTGACATCTCTTTGAGGCGCGCGTGGAACACAACGCGCCGTCGACCCGGGCCTGCTACCTAATTGCGAAACACATTTTCGTCATCCTATTCAGACTAGTTGGTTTGGCTTCTACCGCAGTTTATTTTAATTTATGTCTTTCGAATTGCGAAACTACGTTAACGTGTGTAACCAACTCCAATCGTGGTTTGGAGTTTGAAGACGGTAAAGAGTGAACGATAAGCTACTAAAAGGGCTTATATTCGAATTGTAAAACTATTTTGACAGCTGGAAGTTTGTTTGAAATTTACGAGCAGTCGTTTTTGAAACAGAAGGCAACGTCGTGCCCGCAATCATTTTTCTTAGCAATTTGTTTGCGATTTTCTCATAAAATCTCCATAATTGTTACGAAATTATGTAAGTGAACATCTTCTTGATAAATAGTGAATGTGTTTTTGTGTAGAACCGCGATTGCCTGCAACGCTAAATCAATATATAGGGTATTTTAAATACCGAGGTTTTTGTTGCTTAGCGCGGAAGAACAACGCCTCAAAGATGAGCTTATTATAAGCCGCAGACTTTTGAGAAGTGCCTCAACTCTTATGGCTTTGTGAGGAAGTATTTTCTTTGGCTAATTCAAAGCATTATTTGAATTTTATTAAACCATTATCAGGCACGGAGTTGGTCAGCTCAGAAAGTGAAGATACTTGCCCATTCCAAAACTTACCTATATCACAATGAAGAAATTATGGTTATGAAACTCCATGAACACTGTTAAAATCAAATTATTACAAAGCAAAAAAGTCCAAGCAAACAACGAACTTTAAACATGGTACCTAAGTGTCTTCAAAAAATGTGCATAAAGAAATAACATTTTATTTCAGGGCTTCATTGAAAAAAGCAATAAATATATAGAGGAACAACAAAAAAGCACAGTTTGAAGCATTTTATGTCAATGTATTATGTAAGGACTGATGAACATACATACAATGCAAATCGCATTATACCACCATCATCATCGTCATCCACAACCCGCCTTCACCCACTGCTGGGCATAGGCCTCTCTTTTCTTGTGGCAATCGAGAAAACATACCACCATACTTACATAGATCAATTTCCACATCATTGTCTGTTCAAGGTAGGTAATATCAATATTTCTATTGTTGAACATTAAATGTGGTGTCTGCAAAGCTCAGATTAAATAAAAAATCAAGACATTATAGCACTGCAAACAATACAGTGTAGCATGTGCAACACTACACCTTGTTCTGTACATAAAATTGGATTGGATTGGATTGGTGTAAATATGTGCATGTAAGAGTGTTCTTACATGCACAAGTTTAGGATACTTGAAATGTGAGGCCTCACATCACTGTTGACAGCGCTTTACTGGTTTTGCAATTAGTCTGAGCTTCAAAATGTTAGGCACAGCAACAATGTTACACACATATTTCTTGTTACTGGTGAACACAAATTATATAAGTAGGTAAGGCACCAATAAATGTAGTTGCCATACATACATACCTACAACCTACCTTTATGAATATTTCTTAGCAAATTAAAACAACAAACTAAAATAAAGAAAGTAGTAGGCAACTGAAATTAATTATTATTATATCTTTCAATAGATAAATACCCACATCATTACTATACCTAATATAGTAGTTTGCTAAGTAGTTTTGCTGTGCCCGACAGGCTCCACATGATCTAATTATAACTTTACCACATAAGAATACCTACAGGAGCCCGTGGCTACGTAATAACAGCCGCACGGGTTGATCCGTCAGGTTAAGCTACGCTTGCCGGGGTTGTTCAATGGATGGGTGACCATCTTTACATACCGAAATTCCTCCGTGCCTCGGAAAGCACGTTAAGCCGTTGGTCCCGGCTGTTATTCGTGGATCTTTGACAGTCGTTACGGGTCGTCAGAAGCCCGAAAGTCTGACTACCAGTCTTACCAAGGGGTATTGTATTACCCAGTAACTGGGTTGTGGAGGTCAGATAGGCAGTCGCTCCACGTAAAATACTGGTATTCAGCTGAATCCGGTTAAACTGGAAGCCGACCCCAACATAGTTGGGAAAAGGCTAGGCAGATAGATAAGAATACCTACATAATTATGGAATGCAATAAAAGTATTGAGTACTTATTGAGAATAATATCCAAGTACATAAGTAGGTACCTGCTATCTAATTTTTTTTTTTAATATATAATGTATCCAAGTCATTATTGTGTACTATAAATGTGTATCTTTTAGGATGTCCTGTGTGAATCCTCAAAATCAATAGCCTTGAAGGTGGTTTTCTAAATATTATGGTAGTTTAGGTACCTACTTGAGAGTTATTTCTAATGTTTATTGTTAGTTTATTTAAACATATTGCGCCGACCCCAAGTCACATGGGATAAGGGCAGGAAGATGATTGTTAGTTTATTATGGAGCCCTTTGCACTGAATTGGTTTTGGTTGAAAGGTACTTACCACAATAATTAGCAATATACAGGGTGTATCAGAAAGGTGTGGTTAAATTTAAGGATGTGGTACAGACCATAAAACTGAACAACTTTCTCCATAGGACCAACATCGTAATAGAGAAAAAATAATATCAGCCGTCCCATACATTTGGGTCGAGTAGGTATTTGAAGTTTTGAATCGGACAGCTATTAATTTTTTCTCGATTATGTTGTTGTTCCCTTGGAGAAAGTTGTTCAGTTTGATGATCTGTACCACACCCTTAAATTTGACCACCCTTTCTGGTACACCCTGTATAATTATATCATAGGTTCATCCACCTTTTATCTGTTATCAAATAACTCTGTTTGTGTACTTTTTAGTCAAGGCTCTATCCATCAGTACTTGTAAGGCACATAATCGTTGTTTATAGGTACCTAGCAGAATATTGTTGTTCTATAAAGTTGATAGATAGTGCATTGAATTGTTTAAGGGATAAGGATTTAAGTACTTATGTTCTTTTCTTTATAAATTGCAGGTGTCAGGCTTAACTACATCTGTGAAGTATGGAATGTCTTTGAAGTGCGCGCACTGCGGTGAGAAAAACGCATGCGTTTTAATCACCGTAGGCACCGCCGGTGCGCCAGTACCTACGTGCAGGGCCTTAAAATGCCAAATTTCAACTTACACTACAAATATTTGTTCCAATTCTTTTTGCCCATGTCTAAACACTCTTGTCAGTGGTTGTAATTGTATTGATAATAAATAAGACAGTTTTTTGTACCTACCATATTTTATTTCTACCTATTTATCTATACATAAAGAAAGTAATGAATGACAGTTAATTTAGCTAAACACCACTATTTTCTAAACACTAGAATAATCACTTCTTTATTTTGAAAAACCTAGTAAGTACCTGCTAGGTAGGCACGGCTACAGATCAAGCTATACATTTCCAGTATAAGCTTAATGTCGCATTGTATAGGATTTCCTTACAATGAGATGTCAGTGTATACTGGAAATGTATAGCTTGATGTGTAGCCGTGTGTACTCAATTTTTAAATACTTCATAAAATATCAAATTATTTTTATTTGTACCTTTAGTTCATAATGAAACACTTTATAATTAAAGTTTACACTTATCAATTAACACAATATCATAATAATATGTTTATATTGCTGTTGTGAACGACTTCAACAGTTTTCTAAAATAATGACAATGTTTTATGAAAAATCTTCAGTTTCTAGATACAAGATATATATTTATTTTGTAAAACATGAGTAAAATTTTACAGGTCTTATAATTAATGTGAGGTAGCTACATGTTTTGCCATTTGTGGCGTACAAAATTAGTCATACTAGACAAACAAATACAAAAAAAAAACAAAGAAAGAGATTACCTCAGAACAATAACAAAGCATAGAAGTAGTGTTAAAATAGCAACTGAACTCAATATATTTGTTTCATTTTGACTTATGGAGCCGCTATGATGTTAAAGAAGGATACGTATACAGAAGACGTTTCGAAATTTTGTAGGTTGTCATTCATTTTATTCTGACTAGTGATGTACCCACTAAATTTCAACGTCGATAGAATTTACAATGACATTCTTTCTTACACTGCCAAGAATAATAACCGTAGGTACACACGGCTACACATCAAGCTATACATTTCCAGTTTACACTGACCGCTCATTGTAAGGAAATCCTATACAATGGGAGATCAGCTTATACTGGAAATGTATAGCTTGATCTGTAGCCGTGCGTACCAAAAATTTTGAAGTAACTAAGCATACTTATGATACCAATACTTAATATATTCGTTCAAAATGAAACAATACTTTAAGTATGAACTAAATAGTTCGTCATCATCATCACCAAAGTCTTCCTTGGTTCTCGACAGCTCTTCATGTATTAAATCTGACCCGGCTAAACCCGAATGTATTTAGTTGCCATAATAACTGATGAGTTTATTGAAAAGAAGTGGGAGACATTCGGTTTTGCAAATGTTTTTAGCAACTTACTTTCTCATATTTATTTGAATTTTAGATTACATCATAGACTACTCAACAAAAAGTCTAGGGAAAAAGGGTATTCAAAGTACCTAATAATTTTTATTTTAATACTTTTTATGTAACATATATTATTGTAAATCAGTAGAAGCGTAATTTAATAGAGATTTGAATTATTTGATTAAATAAAATGGTTGTTAGTGAAAAAATAAAATTTATTATGAAAATTTAAAATGGTACCAAAGCGACAAAAACTTTTCGTACATAAAAAAATAAATAACGACCAGATAATATTTTAAATAAAAAATAAAATGCCTAGCCAGTTTAATAATCTGTTAGTCGAATTCCAGCCCACACCATAATCATTCCGCCCTGGTACGGATGAACTTCCTGAGGATTCTGGAGTCGGCTCTGGCGACCAGGAACTCGCCAGAAGCGCAGTCTTCTTGAATCAGGATGGAATCCAATTATTTCTGAATTTGTTATTGTCATCTGTGTCAAGGATTCCTAAAACAAACAGTTCTCAATAAAATTTATGTAAGATTTTTTATCAACATTTTTATTTAGGTAAATAGTTTTATTTGTATGTCTTACCTGACTGATGTGAGATGATTTCACGAGATGTCAAGATCAGTGGCGATTCATTAATTTGTACCGATGTACTAGGTCCTGTTTCAACTTCCATTGCTACGGGATCCTACAATTACGTATTTTGTATTAAAAATAAATAAATAAATTTGCACTCGATTATATTTCCGACTGGGATAAGTAGAAGAATGATATCGCATCAATGATATTTTTAATATAATATCATTGTATCGCATATTTCAAGTGAACATATTTCTGAATGTTATACCTGTCTTCATGTTAGATTACTGTTGATGGTGAGCGGTTTTTTTAATTTGCAGTATTGCGCTATGTCCTTCTTCGCAGACTTCCATAAGTATTTCCTGTAATGTAATAAATCAAGTTTTAATTTGAACGGGATACTATTTATTGCCAATAAAATACCTTAATTATATCATAATATATCAAGACCATTTCATCTGTTCTATCCATAACAAATAATGTAGGAACAGCATGTACTCTAAGTGACGACTTAAAGAACATGCTACATCCATTTCATAGGTTCATTACCAAATGAATACAAAGTAAAATGTTTGGAGCATATTATGTGGCTGTGCTGTTTGGAGTCCAATTTCGTCTACCAATACAATTTATCCATTTTTTTTTCACATCGTCTAGGAAATCTGTAAAAGAAAAGTATCGACAACATTATTTACGTCACTATGGCTGATCAAGATAACCCCAAAACAATTTCCGAATATTCGCTAATAACTTCTATTGGAATAAATATTACGACTGGTTTCAGCTACATAGTGACACAGCAATATTTGTTATGTATTTATATTCGTTTATTAGATCTTAGGCAACAAGAAATTGAGCGAAAACTTACCGATGGAAGGTCAATATTTGTTGTTCATTTTATTTTCGCTATGAATGGGTCTTGCAGCCCCCAACCACACAAGAAATTGCTCCACAGCGTCCACACACTCACTATTTGTAGTTAAACAAAGAATTCATGCAATCTAACAGTAGAAATATTATTAAAACATCGTAAAACCATGGAATATTACGACAGACACGTAAACAATGAACACGCGAATAAGTCAGCTAGTTCAATGAACGAACTGTCAGACATTGAAACAAAGTACTATCAAATTTGGACGCGTCATACTATAACTTTTTTAACCAAATGACAATTGATCTTGTGACCATGCCAAGAAAGTAAAACAAAGAGTAAAACATTTATCTCTTTCCCACATCCTTTATCGTACCTAATAATAGAACGGGAATAAAGGTAGTTACAGAATTCTGTTTTTAGCCTTCCTTCTATGCTTTGTTATTGTTCTGAGGAGATTACAATGTCAATTTGAATTAAATTTTAATTAAAATGTCAAAATGTAATCTATACTTAATTACAAAGTCAAAATTCAAATGTCAAAATTTAATTTGAGAATATTAGTATATATACAACTAAAATATCATTTATGAATTCATCTACACTGTAATAGCACTTTTCTAGTAATAACCCCCGAAGGGACTTTGTACTTTGAAAATGAAGTAGTTGCAGAGCAGCAGTGCAGTGATGTCATGTATAGCAGCAACGGGCAACATCTATGCTGCCTTCATATCGTAGGTGAAACGCACCGGGAACTCTCCTACAATTTGAAAACAAAATCACATTATTTCTGCTTGAATAAAGTACTTGAATAATTATAATGTGGCAAACTAGGCATATCCACTATGCCTTTATCAGCCCATGGTTGGACCAAAAGCCACCGGCCTAGTCTTCCACAACCCAGTTACTGGGTAATACGATTCCCCTTGGTAAGATGTTGACAGACTGTCAGGCTTCTGACAACCTGTAACAACGGCCTAAAATCTTCAAATGACAGCCGGGACCAACGGCTTAACATGCTCACCAAGGCACGGAGGAATCTTTGTAAGTATATAAAAATGGTCACCCATCCACAGATCCTTTAGTTTAAAACATTAGTTGGGTGTACCTATAGTGTAATGTGACTATGTAGAAAGTTCACCCAAGGGATCAAGTGTCCTGTCTTCCTTAGTAAGTTGCTACACTTGTTTCAATAATTATGTGTCAAAAAGCTTGGGTAGGTACCTTCAATGATTTTTATAAAAAATCCATGTTCAATAATATTCATGCCTTGCCATCAACTTCTTTCAAAATCCCTCCTATATTAGATTGATGTGGGTGGGCAGTGTTCCATTCTTGTATTTTCAGCTAGCACCGTCTGTGAAAATATTATGACCAATGTTTTGTAGTTAATTGTTATTTTGATTACTTAGTGGTTATTATAGTAAATTTATAGCATCTACTTATGTCCAAAAATATCAATTAACAATTATTTGAGTAGCTATTAAGTGAGGTTGACAGACTTATGTACCTACCTAATAAATTATTTTAACCACAAAAAATAGTTAACCTCACTCATGGACATATAAAAAAGTACATCACGTAAGGTGCTTGTGTCTACGCAACAAAGGAATGATTGTCCGTATGTGGACAGACCAATAATGTACCTACAGCATGAGATGTGTACGAAGGTACACCTTGTCTTCTACAAACGTTATTCTTGGTTTACTTACTTGTAGGTAGTGCCGATATCGAAATAGTAATAGGCAGTTTTCGCTATTGAGCAAAACAGACTCAACTTGACTCAAGTCTTAGTGCACCCACTACAAAGCCCTCTGCATCATCAACAGAGCGCTAGTTCTTGACCAGAGAAATCTCCACAATATGTAGATACATCCTAACGTGGTCACTTTAAGCCACAAATGTTCCAGAACTAGGTCAGTGGGACGTCTTATTCATCATAGGCCCATGGTTCCTTTATTTATATAACTACTCTGTGCTTTATTAATAAATAATTTGTATGTTGAAAAATTTATTTTATTAATCAAGGCAGTTTAATCTTTATCAGTGTTGCCAACTTCTCTTTCGCGAGTCCACTAGCTAGCGGCGATTCTTCACACTACCAAAAATAAACTAGACAACTTTTTACCCGACTGCGGCGAAGCTCAAAAGGAGGGTTATGTATTTGACCTGTATGTAACTATGTATGTATGTATGTCCGTTTCTTTGTTCCCTCGTAACTCCTAAACGAATGATCGGATTTGGATAAATTATACGTCTTTAGATTTGCCTTGGTGGCGCGAGTGTCACTGGCTACATTAACATCAAAAATAAAGTAAAATGGCGGATTTGAGATGACATATTGTGGAGTTCGAAATTTTTTTGTCTTCTTTATTCGATTTGTCACTTCGAATTACTTTTAAACATTATAAGTTGTATATATTTTTGTAATCACCTTTTAAAACCCTTCATTTTGATATCCAGTGGGATATCACATAACTCCTAAACGAATGAACAGATTTGGATAAATTATAATTATTATCACAAAACCACCGTCCACTAAAAGCAAAATTACTCCGCCAGTAGGGATGGCGAAACCCCCCCGTTTCAGTGGAGATTCCAATAAGTTGACAACACTGCTTTTCTATGATTTTTTCATTGGCCACAGATAACAAAAACGTGAAAAGAAAAACGTTTCGTTACTTATTTCAAATATGGTAGTTTTTGGTAGAAAGTGTTTTAAAAATTGGTTTTTAATTTTTCGGCAATCATTGAACGTTTTCATTTATATGCATTAGTAGACCATCAGTTGTAATTAAAACAAAAATAGATTTAAGCACAATAATTCGAAAACAAATAATTCCTATATGATGAAACTAAACGCTTCATCGAAACAGATTTTGAGCAATTGGTTAGTACATCTCTATAAAATTCCTATCGGTCGGGTAATTTTTTATGTCACAATTCCAAATATAATAGTCAAAAACGACAGGGGTTTGTTTAAATTTGGAATCTATTTCAGAAACAAACTGTGTTACGCAATTAGGGTGCTGGTCCTTACCGGACGGCGAGCTACCCACTACTCGCCGTCCGCAAGCCCGCGCCTACGGTGTGGCCGGGAATCGGCTCTCGATTCCCGCCTCCCAGGGCGTCTCCTGCGGCGACTACACATTACATATCTGGCCAAATGTGGGTGTACATCGCTACCCAACCCTTCGGAGAAACAAGACGTGACGTTATGTTAAAATAAACCTTTTATAACACAAGGCTACAAAATAGCCCATTACCCATTGAAAAAAAAAATGACAAAAGCGAGACTGCAAAGTCCCGTAACCACGTCGCAAAATTTTATACTCCGTGTATAGTATACACCCGTTGCGTGTACTTTCAACTTGTTTCTTTTGTAAATTTGCACCAATTTGTGCTATCTGTACACCACAGTGAACACTCACATTATTATGGTTATTGTTATACTCGTTACGTTTTCCGTATCGTGAGCGTTACGTGTCGTGTAAATTATTATTGCTGTTGCTTTTGATATGAGGAAAAAAATTTAGGAGATAAGTGTTCGTTTGTGGATGGATGAAAGGAAACTGTATTTGCAATAATAACAAGTATTTCAGGTAAATTGGACGAAATATAAAGCTGTGGTAGTCCAGTGGTAACTTAACTTACCTACGTGTTGTGGTCGTGAGTTAGAACCCAGGCAGGCACTTTGTGTAAATATTTTCATTACCACTGCTCTCAAAACGGTGAAAGAAAACATCGTAAGGAAACCGGCTAAGAATCAAAAATTCGAAGACATGTGACATCTACCAACCCGCGTTGGGCCCGCGGTAGATTACAGCTCACTCCATCTCGAAGAGATGAGATCTGTGTCCCAGCAGTGGGAATATTATAGGCTGATTATGGACGGAATATGGCATTCAGATTATCTATAGTAGCATAGTAATCTGCGTTTGGATTGTTTTCCAGTAGCTAGGTAATCTTAGTTTACAGAGTTATTTCTGACACTGGTTTATTCAAGGTAGGTTGTTACTATTTATCATTCTGCTGATGATCTACGTATACCTAATCAAATTCTAGATTACCATCCATAGTACACCTATACTCCATCGGTATAAGTAATTAAATAAAGGTAAACAAAAAAAAACCACGTCTCTGGTTATCCGACTAAACGTTGTACTCTTCAATTTAGCAACGTTATACAACGAATTCTTTAGTTGCAAAATTGAAGAGTACAGCTGTATCGTAGCCTGACAACTGAAGTGACAGGTATTACGTTTAGTCGTTTAACCAGACATGTGGTTTTCTTTGTTTACCTTTATTTAATTACCTAAACTGATGGAGTATAGACACGTTGTTCCATCTAACTTGACAGACTACACTTGCGCTATAAAACATCCAAACTTTTAGCAATATATCTCCAAAAAGCTACTTACGAACTGAAGGTTAGTGAAGAGCTCCTCACTCCTCAGTGAAATTACTTGAGACTTTCTTGACGCATTAAGAAGACGAGCCTTCTCGAAACTATCTTGGTGGCACCATCTGTCTCACTATCGCGGACCACAAACGATCCAAGTTTGTTTCGACGTTCGGGCTCTCACTCGCTATTTTCTAGTAATAGTTGTTAAACTTCATATTTTATAGCCCTTTCGACACCAGTTCTTGTAGGTAGGAGATTTAGGACAGAGGTATCTATGTATATGTGTACCTACTTATGTGTAGGGGTGTGTGTAACCGCAATAGATTCTACAGAAATCACAATTTCACATGAATTTTTTGACGTGAAAAGGCGCGTTGAGCGATTTTTGCTGCGGGGAAATCTCGCGGGATTTTTGGTGGAGGTTCGCGTCACCGCGACACCGCCACATGCTATGCATAGTTTTACGTTTAAGTTTTCATTTCCGTCGGCAGTCCCCGTACTGCCAATTTTTAAAAAAAAATTCTATATTATTCTAAAAAAGTGCTATAACAACATCCTATTTATAGATTTAAAACATTGCTTCATAATTAAATTTCCCGCGGTAAAAACTTTATAACTAGCTACAAGCAACATAGCTAGGCTTGTGCGTAAATAAAATACACCTTATTAATTTGAATTCGGTAGAAAACATAAAAATGAAATGTCGTCATTAAAATAATGAAAATTACGTAAATAAATGTTCACGAAATTTTGTGAGGAGGACCTTTTTAAGGGCAGGCAGTTTTTTCGCGTCAATGGACCGGCTAATTGATAGGCCTTCCTGTTCCAAAGTTAAGTAGATATTACCTGGCAGCTTCTCTTAACGATCGAATTATGCTAAATTATGCACGGGTATTATACTTAATTAAGTAGGTAGGCAATCTTGTCGTATACACAAAATGTAGTTTTTTTTATACTGCAGCTGCAATAGGTAATCAAAACTAATAGAATAGCTACCTAAAAAACAATTTAATGTGTTTTAATAAAAATATAAATAATATACTTTATTTAAAGGATACAACTTTTAATGAAAACAATATGATGCAGGACTTAGGCTACCTGTCCACCGGAGCGGAGCGAGGCTGCGGATCGGAGAAAAGGAGAAATCTTAACCAATAGAAGCGCGAACGGACGGCGGAGTGGAGTTAAGATGCTATTGGTTAATATTTATCCGTTTCTCCGCTCTCCAGCCTAGCTCCGCTCCGGTGGACAGGCAGCCTTAGGCGCCCGCAGCAGTGCCGCAACAAAACGTGTAAAGCCGTGTACGCACGAACGAACAAAACATTGTGAAAACGAACATCGATCACGGAACATTTGAAGAAACTCAGTACACGGCTTAAAAATAAACAAAAATTCGATTCATCATTTGCTTAGCCTTTTCCCTATGTTGGGGTCGGCTTCCAGTCTAACAGCTGAATACCAGTATTTTACATGGAGTGACTGTCTATCTGACCTCCACAACCAGTAGAACTATCATCGGAATCGGTTTCATTTTAACAGTTCAACTAAAGATGGTCACCCAAGCGCGGCAAGCGTAGCTCGACCCGTGTGGCTGTTATTACTTAGCCACAAGTCGCTTTAACTTTTAGTTCAATTAATTTTGAATTATTTCCGACTGCAAGTAGTAGCCCATTTCAAAAGTTGCCTAGTGGTTATTAATATTTAAAGAACCAACTTTATCAAGTAACTACATATTTAATTAGGTTGTTGAACTAGAAGTAGGAACAGTACGAAAGAACTTAGATGTAGCATCGGCAAAATTTGTAAAACAGGTCACGATCACGATACGAACTGAGTGCACTTTCAACATCACCCATCTTTATTACTGCTTTAGGCGGAAATGATCTTTACGCATACGCAATAACCTGTAAAGTTCAAAATACATAAGATCCAAATACATTCGTAAAATTGAAATGAATGAACGCAAATTTTAAAATCTATGCTTAGCTGTGTCATATATTGTTCCAAAATTCTTAAATAATTCGCAAGAAGGTTCTAAACAATTAAATCTTTTGAAAAGCCTTGTGTACTTGAAGTTACTAGGTGTCTTCAAATATTCAAAGCTTTTCATATGACCCCACAAATAAAAATCTAGAGGAGTAAAATTAAGCGACAAGTGAACCGTGTCCAGCGAGTAGACCGTGTAAAAACCGCTCCACGACTCATGACAACCTGGGTGTCTAACGTGTGATGGATTCCACGGAGGTTAGGTAGGAAGTAGTGGGATAGCATAAATCAATTCAATGTTTCGATTATCCTACAATGTTTAATTATTTTTTGATTTATTTGCAAGTATTTTCTTATTGCATTGACTTATGCAATAAGAAAATGCTTCATTTTTTAAGAGCTCCAAGGGACCGCAGATCTACGTATTTGATATTAATTTCCACTTGATACCTCCACTCGTTCCTGAGGAAAAGTCTTCACAGACTGAGTTTGTCAGTCTGTGAAGATAGACGGAACGGACAACAAAGTGATCCTATAAGGGTTCCGGTTTTTCCTTTTAAGGTACGGAACCCTAAAATGTTTTATATTATAGGTACCTACTCGACTGACCTATAATATAATTTTGCTACTCTTCATTTTAATAAGGCAAGGCGAACGAATAACGATATTATCCGAATTTGAAATGAAAAGAATCGAAGAAAAGTGGAAAGACTCCTCACTTAGAGTCTTTTGCCTTGCCAACCCTAGAAGCGCCTCGAATAATTGTAAAAGCAGATAATAGATAAATTACCGCTTGACTTAAGAATAAAGCATAATAAATGAATTAATTTACAGAAAGTTTCCTCAGACTCGGTTGACAAAGGATTCGCTGCCTCGAATAGCTTATTTGGCGCTAATCACCTAACTTTTAATTAATGACATCGTTTAAGTGTATAAAAGTAAAACGAACTACAGTCATCATTCTAGAAGAAACGCCCGCAATTAGTTTTGAGAGCATGTCAGCGTTTCGTCACTGATGATATTCATATTTTCTCCTGAGGTGCTGATTTTGCGAAATAATTTTAAGCTTAGTTTGGGTGATTGGGTGCATGTGAAAGAATATTAAGTATACGGAGTTGACCTTTTATAATATTCGCTTTAGATTCTGTTTTCATATGACATTGTAGCTACTATGTAGGAATTTAAATCACTTGATAAAGATTTTTACAAATTGGAAAAAGAGCAAAAGTAAATAAACATTCAAATGATCACCTATGAGGGCTGTAGCATTTTGTCACCTCTCTCGCTCACACGGGACTACATTTTTAAAATTTTTAATTGAAAAGATGCTTTTTGAAAAATGTAGTCAATTAGCGAACTAGTAAATAATTATTAATTTATTAGGTGGGTAGCTAATTTTAAAACAGATTTTCTATTGTGTTATCTAATAAACTCAGCTCAAAAGTATTATCTGTTTTTGAGTTGATAAATGCGATGATAAAAATGTGTTTTTAATAATAACCTATTAAATTATTATTATTTACTAGTTCGCTAATTGATTACATTTTTCAAAAAAGCATCTTTTCATTTAACATTCTTAAAAGTTTGGTCCCGTGTAAGCGAGAGACGCTCATACGGGACCAAATTTTTGACAAAATGAAAGACCAATTTGATACACCATGTTCTATAAAAATCCTTTTGAGCCTTTTGAATCCTTTTTTTTTTTTTTTTCCTTTTTCCTTTTTTTTTTGGTGTAAGGTCAGAATCAAAATCTTAAAGGTCTCCAGATACATACACAGATACAGATAGATACATAACGCAGGCAAAGCCTAAATCAATAGGTACCTTTAATGTTACGTCGACAATTATAGGTACCTAATGTCAGACACTTTTCACTCAACCCACGCTGATTCACAATGAATTCAAATTACAGTGATATTACACCATTAGAGACTAATGACTGTAATCATTATGATACAAGTGTAATAAAGTTTAGTTACATCACATGTGGTTTTAACTTGCGCATTAGCAGTAGTTTTGAGGACTGAAGTTGAGGAAATGATGGATGATTCTGTGTGTTTAGGTTCAGTTTGTGTTTGTATAGGTATAGGAACACATACATTTGCAGATAGGTTGGTACTTTTGGTTCCGACTTCGCCGCGTGGATTTTGAATTTACCATTATTTTAAACTATCTTTTAACCACATTTCATGAAAGTTGATTTAGCATTTTAGCCATGGAAACGTTACAGACAGACGTGTTCCTTTCACATCTTTATAAATAAAGAGAGAAGTCTTCACTGACTGACTGACTCATCAACGCCCAGCCCAAACCCTTGGACCTAGAAAGCTGAAATTTTGCATAAAGGTTCCCGTTATACTGTAGACAAGGAATAAGGAAGGATTGTTTGGTTATACCCTACGTTCCCGTGGGATATTTTCTGACATCCGCGGCCAAAAGCCGTGAAGCCGCGGGCAAAAGCTAGTTTATAATATTAGTATGATCAATCAATCGGCTTTCTTTCCAATCTGCGATCTTTCCAGTCTAACCTGGCGGCCTACTCCCTAAGGCCATCCGTCTTCCCGTCCGTCAGTTCATCCGCCCGACAGTTCATCCGTCCGTCTGACATTACGATCCATCAAAACCAGGGTAAAAGTTAAATTTTTCGGACAGGCAAAAACACATCGGTAGTAGGGACAACTGGCAAATCATGTTGTCATTCATACTTCGTTCGGGCCCCGAATCAATCATCCATCCGTAGGTGATAGGTACGGAGTAAGAAACGCCCGTAACGAAGGCCGAAACACGGGCTTCGTGCTTAGGGAGTAGGCCCCCAGATGCAGCATAATATTAGTATGAACTACAAGCAAAAAAAAAATTACTTATCCACTGACTTATATATTACTGCGCACTTTTTATATCAATGTACTTATCATAATGTAGGTAATTTTTTAAAAATCACTTTCGAACGCAAAACGAGCGAAGGAAGATTTTCCGTAATGGAGGATCATTATGAAACAGATTTTTCAATTTATTTTTCTGCAACATACATTTTGTGCCACAGCAAACCACTCTTCACTTCTAATTAGCAATAATTAGTCCACTAATGATAGAGAGTTACGCGATACAACCGAGCAATATTTTTGTTGACCCGTCGCGTCGCATTGCTATCGTATGGTGCCATTTTTTAACCGACTTAAAAAAAGGAGGAAAAGATTTTATAATTTTTTTTCTGTTTGAAAGGGTATTTATACTTCTAAGGTGGTCCCATATCAATTTGGTCAAATTCTGACGAGTGGTTTTTGAGTTAGCTTCAATAATAGGTACGTACTTTTCCACTTAGTGTATGTTGATGATGTTTTAATACTTTCACTGTTATTTACATAGCAAATAGTGGTATACGAATTTGTGAGGGTTACGTACCACAGTTCAAAAGTAAAAAAAAAAACTTAAAAACCGACTTCCAAAAAACACTACACAGTGAAAAATAACTTTAAGTTCGGAAGCCGGTGCCAAAAAACAAAAATACAAAACCAAATACACCGACTTCCGAAATAAAGTCATGTCAAGTAGTCCACTAATGATAGAGAGTTACGCGATACAACCGAGCAATATTTTTGTTGACCCGTCGCGTCGCATTGCTATCGTATGGTGCCATTTTTTAACCGACTTAAAAAAAGGAGGAAAAGATTTTATAATTTTTTTTCTGTTTGAAAGGGTATTTATACTTCTAAGGTGGTCCCATATCAATTTGGTCAAATTCTGACGAGTGGTTTTTGAGTTAGCTTCAATAATAGGTACGTACTTTTCCACTTAGTGTATGTTGATGATGTTTTAATACTTTCACTGTTATTTACATAGCAAATAGTGGTATACGAATTTGTGAGGGTTACGTACCACAGTTCAAAAGTAAAAAAAAAACTTAAAAACCGACTTCCAAAAAACACTACACAGTGAAAAATAACTTTAAGTTCGGAAGCCGGTGCCAAAAAACGAAAATACAAAACCAAATACACCGACTTCCGAAATAAAGTCATGTTTTTCCTCTCTGTAGGTACTCTGTAGGTGAGTAAACGTTTTGAAATGTTTTTAATTGATCCTTATTTTGTAGGAGTTTTTTTATTTTTATTTAACCTACCTTATGAAATGGAGCTAATAGGTAGATCATAATCCTTTTATGTCGTTATGTTCAACCCACTCTTTATTTAATATAGGTACTGATAAGGGCTCACTAGTTAATTTGGGCTGTCTTATCCTGGATCCGACATAATTATCATATGAATCGGGTAACTAAACCAATTGTAGGTACCTACTGCAAGTGTTCAGGAGGACACAGAGATTACCAAAACTGTTTCTTAAAACATTGACAGAGCAACTACAAAGTCAATAAACACGGTGACAAAAATCGAAAACAATAAGTGGCCCCACGATTGCAGAGGGTAATTGAATTTCGTTCGGAGTGGTCTGATGTTTCTCGTTAGCCCCTGTCGCGTCGAATCATTTCAACGGAACCCACAAACCGAATGTCAATCTATATTCAAACTTCGTTTTCACACCAAAAATACAAAGCGGATTTCTGTTTTACTCGTTCGAACCGACCCTTTTTTAAAAAGCGACACGAGTATGCAATTACCAATAGGTATTGAGAGAGTCGTAGTTACAGAACTATATTTGAACAGGTCGATATGCGAACCGCGCTTTTATTGTAAGTAACTAAGTTAGTTGCATTAATAGCGGACGTAAAAAAGCTTTCAGAGTTCTCATCACTTTACTTATTTTGTTACTTTAAATATGTTTGTTTTGTCAGAGAATTTATTTTCTTTAGTTACTAAGTTGGGGTAATTTTCCATTTTTTATACTTAATAAATTAAGTAGTAACTGGTAGAAACGAACCTACTACCAGGATAAAAGTATCCTACGTGTTGATCCAGGTTATAAACTATATCTGTGCCACATTTCATCCAAATCCTATTAGAAGCATAACACCAATGATTTAAATACTATCTACTTTTTGTTACGTTACTCAGGTAGGTACTTTTTTCCGACTTGCTAGACAAAAATTGTGATAGCTCGGATAATATGCATGATATAAATATAATTTTCAATACACTTCCTCGAAAACTGGTTCATATCGCCCTACGATTAGGTTCACAATGCAATGTATTTCACACGCGTGCGATTTTTTATTTTCCCGCACGTGTGCGGGAATAAAAATTGCCACAGATAACTTATCCTATACTTAGTCCAAATTGGTTCAATGCCTCTATTCACAACTCTCTATTCGGATGTGAATGTTTTTTTTTTAATCTCGGCAAAGAGATATGCGTCTTTACGGCGTTAATATTTTTTTGAATATTTATATATTGAATATCATCAAAAACCATGATTTATTACAATAAAAGAAACGTTTATGAACAAATTAACATTTATAAGTGTTCTAAACTCAAAAATATTTGATTTTCTATTTTTCATATTATGCTGTTTATCGGCTTTATACCTTTGCTTCTCTTTCAACCTGGCAAAAGCAAAGGGCGGAAAAAAAAGAAAAGTTAAATCATAGTTTCATAATAATTCACGACAAAAATATAGTTCGTTATTTTATTTTATTTCTTCAAAAGTGTATTGAAAAACGTCGTTTGATACTCGTGGACATTTGTTATTGCAGTTCTCTGCTCAAAAACAACCTCGCCTACGGCTCGGGTGTTAATTCCGCCTCGAATGCAATAACAAACGTTCTCCACTTGCATCAAAATGTACTATTATTGCCACCAAGGAATACTGTAGCTTTCTACCAGTGAATTAAAAAAAAAAGAATTGGACCATTAGTTCCGGAGATTACCTACTCCCTATACATACAAACTTACAAACAAACAAATTTCACGCCTTTATATTTTATACAACCTAGAAATAAAGTAAACATTAGCATACCCCTATCTACATTCATAGTTCTTATATACTTTTATTTCTATTCTGCCACAATCACTTAGGTACATATAGGTTCTTCCGCAGCTTTCATTTTGGCGGAACAGTAACAAAATTTGTAAACAAACGCTCACGGAACGGAACTACGAGGCTTATGTATTCTCAAAGGGCTGAGCATCTGGTTTGTAGCAAATTTAATACAACACGTTACTTAAGCCGCGGGTTTTCTCTCTAGGGGAAAGCGGGGAACGCTCCCGGATCGCATAGTGTGACTAATTCACGCTTCTTTCGCCTGTAATCGGATTATGTAGAGAATAGGCACCTTTTTCACCTTAGTTATGTGTGTGATTGTTCTATTGAAGTCACAGCATCACAGCAACGCGCGACAGCGCGACATCGCTGCTCGAATCGAATCGTGGTGTAGGCGAGGGCAAACAGCTAGCACCGCATCGCGACTGTATCGCTGCAATCGCGCGACGACATCGCTACTGCATCGCTACAAAAAGTCGCCGTGAGCGAGGGCCCTTATACAGGGTTATTAGTAAAACACCAGCAACCTCTTAAGGGGTCATGGTACTCATCAATATGAACAACTTTTACTATGGGACCAAACCTGAAATCGCGAAAAAAAAATCAGCTGATCCCTACATTTTGACGAGTTTGATTAAATAAAATGTACTGAACAGCTGATTTTTTTTACGCGATTTCACGTTTGGTCCCATAGTGAAAGTTGTTCATAATGATGAGTACAATGACCCTGGTGTTTTACCAATAACCCTGTATAAGGGCCCTCGCTCACGGCGACTTCACTCACTTCTTCGCTCACGGGGTCGGTACAACATGTCCCTTTTCCATATCTTCTCTATTAGTCGTCATCTCGGTAGTCACCCCCTTTCTAGCCATGCCATCTTTCACACAGTCCATCCATCGTTTCTTTGGTCTTCGCCTACTCTTATAGCCATCGACATTCATACTCAAAACTTTCCTCACGATATTGTCCGCAACTCTCCGCAGTCCTCGTTACACTTAAGGCGGAGATTTCTTGAAAACGATCAAAAAGGTGTTTTTTTAAAGCTGTGTATCTCACAAGCCGTAAATAATTTTGACAAATAAAAAAAATATGATATTTTCAAGTCTTTTTCGCATACAGTGATGGAACTGAAAACTTATTTAAACATATTTTAGTTCACCAAAAAAATCTTCAAACATACCTCTTAATAATCTTTAAAAGCGTTTTATCCCTTGGCTAACAATAATAATTATAATTTAAAATATACCATAAAATGTCAAATGCCAAACTGCATGTCTACTTTATTTCTAGGTTATTTATTATTAAATAGTTAATTTCTAATTCTATACGATTTTATTTGCACTTTTACGACATAATTCCGGTGCGCGTAAGAGTCTTCTATCTCCTGCGTCAAACTAGACAGCCATAACGCCATTTCACTTACACACCGAGCTAAACCACGCTTGGATGTTAGAGCCTTAACCAATACATACAAACGTAGGTACACATACTAACTTTTAACTCTTAAACTCTTTTAACTCTCAAAATAATAATACTTCTAAACAAACTCTCACATACACTCACACCATTCACACAAACACACACACCCTAACACACACACACAGATCACACACATCTATTAAACCTAAATAAAATAAAAATTAGATTAGACTATAATGTAACAATTAGGTACTTAAAGTTATCTTGGGATTGTAAGTCTACTGCAGCGACAACCAATGTCTTCGTATTTTAGTATGTGATACTTCCTGCGGCTGAACACTGTTTCCCAAAACACAAGCTTAAGCTTAGTTTGGGAATTAGTAACAGTACCTTTTGTGAATAATACGTTACATATGTTAGATTACTCTAAGATGAATGTATTAGCTGGCGACAATAAAGAATTTTTATTTTATTTTTTTTATATACTGACGCTTTCTTCCCATGGGGGTAGGTAGAAACTGTAGAACGCTAGTTGCTGCTTACGATCCTTACAATAGTCCTTTTGCAGCGTTTACGTTCATACATCTGGTCATATCATCATCATCTGGTCTGGTCATCATCTGGTCTTAAGCCATATTTATTTATTAACACGAGTTTCGTTTAAGAGTATATTCAAATTTTAGGTTAAGATATTTATCTATGGGCCTGTGTCGTCTGAAATAAATGGTTTATTTATTTATTTATTTTCTTATACGTATACGCTGCACGCTGGTTGCAAGTACTATACCTACGCAACTCGCCTAGTACTAAACGTAACAAAAGGAGTACCGTTCCGAAGAGCTCTCAACAGGACCAAACGATCTAAGCATGCTTACCCGATATTGCACTATAACACCGAGTCCTTCCTTTGTCTTTTACATCCTCTAAGCCAGGTCGTCAATCTAACTGAAGGGCGTCCTACACTTCATTTGCCGTTCCGTGCAGATGTTGTCCTTTATTTACCTTGGCTGAAATAAAGGCCGTAGGTAATCAAATTGGCAATAAAAACTTTTACCGTCAAAATATCACGTTTAATCAGCAGTTACAAACTTGTATGTGTTGTTGAACAGTAAATAAAACTGCCGTACCGAACGATTGTTTAGCAGTTCCAGTTTTTCTACTTCAAATGCTTTTCTTGCAATTTCTTGCAATACAAGTTATGGGCAGACGTATGAAACTGTAGAAAAGTAGTTTGCAATTTCTTCCGGCGAAACACTCTATTCTACTACTTTATGAGTATTTTCATTAAACTTTTCCGACAACATTACAATGATACAAGATGTTTAGTATATAACTTGCACTGAAGAAAAATTTACTGTCGTCATTATTGTTCTTGTTATTAACACAAACGGGATATTTACCATGTTTACTGTTTTTGAGTTCCCGATATAATCGGTCTACCCTCTTTCTTGTTCGTTTTTTGCACTCAGTACCACTACCACTGTCACTCGCAACTCGATTCCCCGTGATCGATTATTCCGTGATCATGGTGCTTGCAACAGTGCCGAAATATCGGAAACTCAAAAACAGTAAACATGGCAAATATCCCGTTTGTGTTAATAACAATGTTAGTGACCATGACAGTTTAAAAACTTATATTACTTACTGTTCTTGTTTTTGACGTACAATAAAATTGTTGATCGTTGATGAGCTCTTAGGTTAGATTCTCGGGTCGGGCAAAGTGTTATTGCGTTTTCCATTTGGAATTATTGCTCAGTAGCAACTCGGAGTCTGGATTTGTGTACGGTTGAAGGCAATCGGCTCGCCCTCTATGACATGACTAAAATATAACTGGTAAAATGTGGGTGACAAAACATATGCACCTCTGGCAAACTCTTCAGAATTCAGTCGTGATGTTATAATAAAATGGAGCTTCTTAAAAAGTTACTAACTCTTTAAAAAGATATTATTTACTGTTAAAGACTAAGTAGCTTTTAATAATAGTAATAAAAAAATGGTTACAGGTATATTATGAGGAAAAGCTTACCAAGTAATAATAATAATATCTCGCAGGTACCAACTGGGTAGGTACCTAGTATTCAATAGAAGTTTGTTGATTAATCAAATTACTATGAATAGGAGCCCTTGTTCAACAAAATATTCCGGAGGAGTTAACATAATTCCAAAATGTTTAAACTTAGCTATTTGTTAAATTTCAAAAGTCTTAAGTGCAAGGTAAGTTCAAGAGTTGTTTCGTGGAAACAGCTTTGTTGAAAATCACCTACAGCGTTGGAATTAAGGGGTTAAAATCTAGAATCGTTTGGCAGGAGGAGGGGGTTGGGGGCGGTGTGGGGGGTGGAGGGGGGTACCCTGAGCCCCCCCCACCACTCCCATGAAAAGGTAATGCACCGTTCTTGAGAAAAACTAATTATTGTAACCTAATCTCAAAACACTTTAAAGTTACTTTTAGTATCGTATGGCAGAAGTAGGGGTTGAGGGGGTGTGGGGGGTACTCTAACGCACCCTCCCCCACCACTCCCATGTAAAGATAAGCACCATTCTTGAAAAAAAAACTAATTATTGCAACCTAACCTCTAAACACTTAAGTTGCTTCTGCAACGTCTCCGGCGCTGCGGGAAGTGCAGCCTCTTCGCCCTTACGTAACAAAGGACAGGCACCCATGCTCACCTCCGCAGCTTCGGTTTGCTGGTCGCCTCCGGCGACCAACCTCAGCCGCTGTGGCTCGCATGGGTGCCTAACCTTTGTTACAGCGGGCGGGGGCTGCTCTCCCTCCGCGCCTCCGGGTTTTTATATACACTCTAGTATGCCAGCCAAAAGACTACGTAAAGTCGTGGTGCCCCGATTCGGTTTTGGGACAGATTCGACCTATTTTAACTATAAAGTGGGGTGCACACTAACTTCCTTCTGAGCAGAATTTCTAGGTTGAATGACACTGACTTTTTTTTTGCGTTTCGTTTCACGTATTTTACACGACATTTTACACCGCAGACAATATATTGATACAAATTTGGTTGTCAATCGCCCATTTTGACATTTCGTTTCACTGTTTATCTGATTTGAGGTTAGAAATAATTTTTATTAATTTCTCAAAAAATATGCATTACCTTGTAATGAGAGTGGTAGCGTTATAATCAGGGACCCAACCCCTACCAACTTTCACCCCATTCACCCCCCTCCTCCTGCCAAACGATTCTAGATCCAACCCAATTAAGGCTCCTTCAAACAGGTGCGACACGCGACGCAAATCGCATGCGACACAAAGGCACTGCGTGTCGCTTGACGAGCGATTCGCGTCGCGTGCCGCGCCAGTTTGTAGGAGCCTTTATGGAAGGTAAGAGTAGGTATCATCATGTATATTTCCATCAATTTCAAAGTACAAGCACTTTCAGTACACACGTGTACTATTTCTACATTACAGTTTCGAAGTTGTATGAAAAGGAGCGAAAATACGAAGTTGCTAATTTTATGAGCCCGTGTATCCAATTAACGTTACAAAAATAGAAAAAAAAAAACAAAATAATATACAATAAAGAAGGAGGTACAAAATAATTGTTGCCGTTTTCGTAATAAAAGGCACATTTATTTTAATTTTCTAGGAAAACGACTGTGCAATTGACATCAATTTAGAAGCACCTCTGTTTGGTACGTTCTAATATCTTTAATTATTATTTTCTTACAAACGACCAAGTGGTCCAAAAATTCGAATATATGTGACATCTACCCGCACTGGGCCCCCGTGGTGGTTTACGGCCCACTCCCTCTCACCGAGACTAGGCCTTTGTCCCAGCAGGTGTTAACCAGTGGTCCACATTAGTATTGGATCGCAAGCATAGGAAGTCAACCTTTGCCTAGCAATGCGATTATACATGCTAACAGTAACAATATTATCTTACAGAAATATTATTAAAAGCAATTAGGTCTGTTAAATTTTCTATGGATTCTTCCTCGACTCTTTTACCCCGTGAACAATGAAAGTATTTTGTTTCTTGCATTTATTTCCTGGTTTTTAAACTAGGTATAGGTTATTTTAAACTAGGTATGACGCTACTAAAAAAAACTGGAAGTCACATAGGGACTACCGACAGAAGTGAAACTTAAAACTTTTGATTAACTCTGTTAGTTATTTTGAATTAAATAATTTTAATAAGAATAAGGATCGAAGTGAATAAGTAAAATTTCATAATTTGTTAATTGAAAAAAAAAAACAAACTACTTAAATAATTAAATAATAACCAAAAATGATAAAATAATAAACTGCAAAACACTCACAGAAGAAAAGACAGATATTTTTTGTTCTATGCCAGCTGTGTAAAAGGCCCTTGACCAACACCTTTTTTTTTGTTCATCGTATGTCTATTGTTGTCTACAAAAACGAACGACTAAAAATGTCTTTATTGATTTTGACATGTAAAATAAAAACAAAGTTCATAAGACTTACTTTTGAAGATTTGGCAAAAATGTATTTATAATTTTTAAAACGATGCATAGCATGTGCGGTGTCGTGGTGTCGTGGTGACGCGAACCCGTAAGATTTCCCTCTATCAAAAATTGATCAACGCGCCTACGTAAATAAAACTATACATATCATTCGCGGTGTCGCAGTGTCGAGGTGACGTGGACCCGTAAGATTTCCCCCTACCAAATATCGTTTTAAAAAGTTTTGACTTAAGTTAGATTTCGTGCAGAGTCGTTAGATTTCGTTCGTTTGACGAATCTGCACGAAATCTAACTTAGAGAAATGTATTGATGATTTTTATGGTTAAAATGATCTAAATACATATTTTTTATTGCCGCCTATCATACTTTGATCAAGATACAACCTGACACTGACCTGCAAATTGCAAAAAACATAAAAAAATTGAATTTCGCGGGCTACACAGCGCAATCACCTACAAATCCTCAACGCGCAAAGAAGTTTTCACTTCAAAAATATTGTTGAAAATCGAACTGCACTTCCCATCAAATATTTTTACTTTGTGTCATGTAATCATGTTACAAGAAACTCCTTGTGTCTGCCCCTTTTATTTAAAATCACAACAATCGTCTTGGAAATGGTGTTATGATGGATTAGGGACATCTGTACCAGCAAACGAGCTTTGTTGAGATAAGGTGAAACCATCATTCATGTTTTTTTGGCCTACTTCGCTCAGCTCTATTATATTTTCCGGATATCCGAATGGATGCGGATACTTTACGAAGATTTGTTTTCTTTTGCTGCCAGATGTTTTTATGCTGATTTGATTTGTTCTGTTTCTTTATTATGTTTTTAAAAGAAACAATTTAATTGATTAAAAACAAAAATGTTAAAAATATAAGCAGGTGCATTTTCTTTGTGTGAAGCACATGAAAATACTCAATAATTCCACGTAAAACTACTGGATTTTGATTTATTTATTCCACGACATAACACGTGTAAGCCGGTTATCCGGGATTAAAGAAGCCTACTTTATGACATCAAGGCTACTTTCAATATCTTGATCCAATAACCTAAACCAATGATTTTAAAACTTACTTTTATCAACCAGTAAAATGAACGAACTAGAAAAAATCAAGGTATTTCATTGCTTTAATGTATCAATCAGCCTACCCATATTTGCTAACATTACCCGTCCAAAGCAATCAGAGTCGCAAGTAATTTGGGGCCGCAAACACATTACTAACATTAGTCACTAAACAATCAGTCAAGTAGAAGCCACTATCGGTAATTGATACCTGACTCTCGCCCAAGATATAGTACATACCTACTAATTCCATGTTCTCGCAATGTCTAGTTTGACAGCTTTTAAGGTTTGTAGAGCAGTCGTTTGATGAAGATGTTGATGATGATGATAATATTCATTCAAAGACATTAAACATCTAGACGTTGCCATGATTACAGTGCGAAGTGTGGAAGTGAGACACATATATACGAAATTAGTAGGAAAATTGAGACAAAGCATCGTATCTTCTGTCTCTTCCGGCGTGCCGTATTTTTGCTTGGCAAACTTTAGAATGTTAGCCAAACAAAGGGCTTTCACTGTTACAAAATTTATCTTGTGTCGATTTATTTAACTTTTTGGGCAGTTTTTGCATTGGGCGAATATATTGACATGGGTTCCAGTCCAAAATATGGAAGATTTCTTACGATAAACTTCACTTCTCATACCACATAACCTAGAAAAAGTACTATATTGCTGTCTCATGACCGGCCGCTCGGTGGCTCGATCTAGATGTATATTATCTAAGTATTCATTATAATATTTTCATTGGGTTCAATCTCCAGGTCGGGCAAAGTGGTATTTCTCAACAGGAATTTCTCAAGAGCAGCCCGGAGTCTGAATTTGTGCCCGAGCAATAGGCTCGCCTCTATTACATGGGACTTAAACGTAACTGGCGAAATGTGAGTGTACTATAGGTACACCTCTGCTAACCCTTCATGGATTAGGCATGATGTTATGTGTATTGCATTCAAATTCAGACTCGTTTTCTCCGTGGAATCTTGTGATCTATTCTACCAAATCGGATTGGGTGTAACATTAGAACATTCCAGACTCCAGTAGCTTTTAGCTGATCTGATGATGGGGAAGGAAGGTGACCTGTTAGTGCAAGCCATTATTTTATGTCATTACGCGCTTTCATAGCTTTTAATTGTTATATTATAACTATATAAAAATACAATAACATTATAACTATCGTAGCCGACTTGAAAATCTCTAAACAGACTTCAGACCTAAGTCGGCCGTAACAAAGATAATCTCCAAAGATGATCTCAAGTGCGTATGCAAGTGGGGAGATGCACCTTCCATCCTGCGCCGCATGCCCATCACCAGTCGCTTGATGATCTTATGACTGCGCCGGTGAGCGGAGTTAGGACAGCTGAATTTTGGGCCAAACATTTCAACGTTTCAACTCTTTGCTTGATGGCAAGTATGCTAAGAAAAAAAAGACAAACGATTTATATAGTAGATACCTCTGACGGCGAGTAGTGGGTAGCTCGCCGTCCGGTAAGGACCCGCAGTGCGATTCTGTAACCGTCTCACCGTACAAACTTAGGTGAAGTGAGCGTGGAGTGAGCTGTCAATAGTGTCAATTCCTAGCAAAAACAAACTCACTTCACCTAAGTTTTCACGGCGAGATTTTTACAGAATCGACCGGCAGGCCCGGGTCGACGGCGCGTTGTGTTCCACGCGCGCCTCAAAGAGATGTCAGCAATGATGGGGTCCAATAGCGCCGATGCCGATGCCGCCGGGGTTGCGGGTTGTTCGAAAGAGATACCGCGTGGCCCTGGCATAGGCAACTGAAGGAACACGGGTGAGTTTTAGTCAGTAAAAGTCTGACACGCCCTTCCGCTCCACCCAGAGCGGGAGAAGTCATTTGATGATTTCCCATCCACAAAAAAAAGGTACCTCTAATCTAAGCGATAATTAGCAAAATGCAAAAGCGAATGCACCTTGCTTGCTTCTCGAATGCATACCTATATAGTAAAAGTAAGGATAGAATTTATTACCATTTGCCGGAGTCGAGGAAAAGTATTCACTTAAATTATTATAGCAGTTCATTAGGATATTCTACGCTAGTTTCAATATTGGTCACGATTAACCGTAACCGCAACGTCCAGGTATCCATAACCGTAAAATGTGATACGTTTTGCGTACTTAACCGGTTAATTATCGGTTTTTCGATCCCCGCGTGGCTAAAATTGGTTTATGTAATGAACTTATGTTAGATAGCTAGTTATCGGTATAACGTTATCATTTATCCGCCAAGGCCAATGACAAAATTCTATTTAGCTAGGTTCCAGCCACCTTGATATAATATTTTAGAGGGTGCGAAATATTTATGGTTGTATTATCGCATTGACACCCTACGGCCTTACCCTGTGTAAGCGATATACGTATAATATTGAATCGCGAGTATGAGAAATACGTATGAGAAACACTATACTTGGACATGATAATGCGAAAGGATTATAAGTTCTGCTCTTCTATTGAAATTGCAGGAATATCTAGAAAACGAATAGTTTAAACAAGAGCTAAATTATTGTATCACCATTAGTTACCTACATCATCAAGCTTGAATTAATTGAACCTATGCCCGGTTTCTAAGGTTTTTAAAGGGGAGATAAATCCCCTTTAAAAACCTTAGAAACCATTCGATAACATTCGATAGTGATTATTGGTTCGATATCGTATTTCTGAATACTTCTTTAAGGAAGAATTTAACATAAAAGTCGAGTGAATTACTATCGAGGGTTCATCTGAGGACTTCAAAAACCAAGTCTAAGGAAGGAATTAGCTTAAATAGATAATTTTGTCGAATTAATAGCTATTATGTGGGCGTCTAATACCTCAGCTCAAATTCATATTTTGCCCCTACTTCCCCGCGCCGCCGGGTGTCACTCTATCCCACTCGCACCGTCAAACTGATTCAGTTAGGGTGAACTACGCTATTTATGGACTAGGCTTGGTAAACCTATAATATATATTACTATCTTTTGCCCGCGGCTTCGCCCGCGTGAATGTCGGAAAATATGCCACAGGAACAAAAATATTGAGATAGCTTCTGCCCACAACTTCTTCCGCGTAAAATTCCATGTTCCCCCAACCCACCCTGTCGCATCGCATTGCCTTCCCGGGCTATTACATCGTTTTCGCTTAGGGTTCCTTCTCTCTTTTTTTTGCTCGGCACTTAAGAGTTTTAGTGTGATGTTAAATACGCCTATATCCTTCCTTAAGAATTGGGCTATGAAATGCAAAAATAATTATTAAAGTCCGGCTGATAGTTCCTGAGATTAGCGCGTTCAAACAAATAAAAAAAGCGTATCAGCTCCGTCGCACGGCTGGAGTTTACTGCTGTTTTTTGTGTCGCTCCGAGTTTCCGACTTTCTATTTTTCAGTAATTTCTGTCGGGCTGGGTTTCTTTAATGAATCAGTGCTATACAAAAAGCAACTTTAAGGTGTAAAGGCACTGCTACCTCTTCCCCTAATCTCCCTTTCACCCCTCCTCTCTCTAACCCCTCCCCTTCCCACTCTCTTACCCTCCCCATCACTGCACTCTTTCACCCCCCTCACTCTCTCC
Source organism: Cosmia trapezina (assembly GCA_905163495.3). Classification (NCBI taxonomy): domain Eukaryota; kingdom Metazoa; phylum Arthropoda; class Insecta; order Lepidoptera; family Noctuidae; genus Cosmia; species Cosmia trapezina. The sequence goes on from LR991030.1 coordinate 14,847,046, forward strand.
ATCCCCGTCTCCCTATCACCCCCTCACCACATAACTTTCCCGCTAACCTCCCCGCCCCGTCACACTTCTTCCCTTCTCCACACCCTCCCCCTCACTATGCTCTCCTATCCCTCGCCCCCCATCATCCTCCTCCTCATCACCCCTACCCTCCCTCTCTCTCACCACAATCTCCCCTTCCCCATTTCCCTCCTCACCACCCTCTCCCCTTCCCCTTTCCCTGCTCACCACTCCCTCCCATTCCCACCTTCCCCTCTACCCTTCCCTCTGGGGAAAAAACTATTAATGACAAACTTTATTACTTGCTTAGGCAAGTATTTGTGCTTTTCAACCCTTTAGGGGTGGATATTCGAAAAACCCTGTTACACGTTATTCGTCATTTTTGATTTCAAGTATAAATACTGAGTTTCGAGTAAATCGGAACGTGCGTTAAAATTCCTACATACAAACTGTGAGACCCCCAATCCCCCCTGAGGGGGTAGTTTAGAAAAACTAAAAATGACAAACTTTATAGTTTATGTACTTAGATAAATATTCATGACAAGTTTCAAGTCTATTAAATCAAGGACTAAGATTTTTCATACAAACTTTGGACCCCTGTTTCACACCTTTAGGGGTTGAATTTTGAAAAATCCTTTCTTAGTGCACCCCTAGACCTCATAAGGAACCTACGTGCCAAATTTGGAATATCTAGGCCCAGCGGTTTGGGATGTGCGTTGATACAAACTTTGACACCCTCCAATCCGTCCTGAGGGGGTAGTTTAGAAAAACTAAAAATGGAAAACTTTTTATCTTACCTAGATAAATATTTTTGCCATGTTTCAAGTCTATTAACTCAAGGAATAAGATTTTTCATACAAACTTTGGACCACCGTTTCACCTACTTAGGGGTTGAATTTTGAAAAATCCTTTCTTAGTACACCCTTAGACCTCACAAGGAACCTACGTGCCAAATTTGGAATCTCTAGACACAGCGGTTTGGGCTGTGCGTTGATACAAACTTTGACACCCCCCAATCCCTTCTGAGGGGGTAGTTTAAAAAAACTAAAAATGTCAAACTTTATAATTTACTTAGATAAATATTCATGCCAAGTTTCAAGTCTATTAACTCAAAGAATAAGATTTTTCATACAAACTTTCATCCCCTATTTGTCCCCCTTAGGGATGGAATTTCCAAAAATCCTTCCTTATTGGATGCCTACACTGTATAAGGTATCTATGTGCAAAATTTCAAGTCTCTAGGTGCAGCGGTTTAGGCTGTGCGTTGATATATCAGTCAGTCAATCAGTCAGTCAGTCAGGACTTTGAATTTTATATATATAGATTTTACAATTACATTGCAAATCGATTTCAAAGTACTATTAGAATCGACGTCTTCTGGAAAGGAAAATATTTTGAAAGTTTAGCTAATTAATTTATAATTTAGCACACAACCCAATATCACGCCTTCCCCGAAGGGAATTTACAATTTAGCTAATTTACCAAGGTTGGTATCGTACGTACAGACGTCCAACCAAAAGTATGCGCTTCGACAATCATTGTCTATCTTCGAAAATAATGAACGCGCGATGATGAGAACTTTTATAGAGCTGTTGCAACTACGGAAGTACTTGTCTATTTTGTTCTACCGTGGTTAGAAAATGAAAGATGAACACCTCTACGCCCTCCTAAAAATTACATTCCCATTTCACTGCTTAGCCACACAATTTAGGGTGAATGGTAATTAGTGACCAATACTTAAACTCAGTCACTATTGTACTCATGATAACAAACAACTTTTACTATGGGATCAAACCTGAAATCGCGGAAAAAAAACAGCAGTTCCATACTTTTATGTTCGCATAACTCGTCAAAATGTAAGGCACAGCTGATTTTTTCATGATTTCAGCTTTGGTCCCAAAAAAGTAAAGTAAAAGTAGTGCGGAGATTCGACGAGTTTTTAGCCACCAGAGCAGGCCGGCTTTCGAGGAGAATACATAAATCACCTTAAAGACCACATTGCGAAAAATTATACACATGTCCGAAAAGTATGATCGCCCCTATGTCTTGCGTTTATGGATTATGAGAAATTTTTTGACTCTATCGAGACCCTGGCCTGTTTTGGAGTGTCTGCAGCGATGCCAACATCCTGAGATGTCTTCATGAAAACGCGGTAATGACCGTTTATACTCAAGACCAGTGTACTAAACATATCACACTGCGTCGAGTAACCAACAAGTTGCGTCGAAAACTTACAAGGTAACCTCGTGGTGTGACATTCTCATGGTAATTCGGAAATAGGAAGATTACCGAAGCGTATACCTTTTCTGATTTAACTGTATTTAGCTAAACTAAGCTTATTAACTACTAGCTGCTGCCCGCGACTTCGTCCGCGTGAAATTTCTAGTTCCCCGACCCACCCCGTCGCATTGCATTGCCTGGCCGCACTATTATTTAATTTTCTCTTAGCGCTGTTTCTGCCTTTTTTTCTTTTAACTCGGCACGTAAGGGTCCTAGTTTAAGATTTGGGCTATAAAATGCAAAAATAATTTTCAAAGTCCGACTGTTAGTTCCACAGATTACCTACCACGTTCGTTCACCGTATCCCATTCCCGCTTACCCTGCCCCTCTCACCCACTCTACACCACTTCTCCTTCCCCCCTCTCCCTCACCACCCCATCCCCTCCCTCTCCCCATCACCAACCCCTCCCCTCCCCCTCCCCCCTCACCACCCCTTACTCTCCTCACCAACGCCTGCCCCTATCCCGCTCCCCTTGCCGTCCTCACCAGCCCCCGTACCTCTCGGTCTCCAGTATCTCCAGTATAAATAAAAATACTGAGTTAATCGCGGCGCGACGTCGAACGGAACGCGTATGGCATTTTTATACTCGTGATAACTTCGAAATTAAACGTTCGATTCGAATAAATTAAAAAGTATTTTACAGCTACATAAATACCCTTGATGATAAAACTATTTATTTGAATAAAATTAATACTAAGATACCAATGTAACCAACTTTTGTTTCTAACGGCAATCTAATTAAATTTTAGAACATAAAGCTGCTATTGTGACTTAACTATGATAGTTAGATATATTGCCTTGCGGACTTTTTTGAAGTATAATAAGTACTTTAATTATGTCATACATACTTTTTATGTATCATCTATAGTTTTCACAGCGCACGCCAAATAATGAATTTTACAGGCAAAATTTTGCTACTTTGGGTTACATTATTGCAATTTTCTTAAGGATCTCTAAATTTTTGAAAATAAATTATAGCCTTTGTTACTTCCTGATAATTTAGCTTTCTATTGGTGAAAAAATGGTTAAAATCAGTCCAGTAGTTTCGGAGCCTATTCGGTACAAACAAACGAAAAAATCTTTCCTCTTTATAATATTGGTATAGTGGTTGGTAATCAGTATTACTACAGTTGGATAAGATCCGTGAAGGTATAGAGAGATAATAATAAATTTATGGTCTATCACAACTTGTCACTGGACCAACTAGAGTAACTAACTGATTTATAGGAGCATCTCTAGCTGACCAGGACCACTCCTCCAGGTAACTATTTTAACCAGGTGGCGATTGATAAACCATTACATTTTTCTGATCCTCGCGACCCGAACAAGCGTTAGGTCGAAGTGTCCATAAACATTTACATTTATATTTATTTAAAAAAGCAGCCAAGTGGGTGTCTGACGTGGACCACGCACAATGAAGGGTTTCGTAAAGGGGATGAATTTGTCCCAAGAAAAAACTTAACATTGTAGTTGAAAAACATGTTCCCCACACATTCCAAGTCTGCAAATGTAAGTTTGTAAGCAAAATAGTGAGAGATTTTCCATGTTGCTGTTAGTGCGAGTCGGACTCGCACACAAAGGGTTCCGTACCATATGTTTAACAATCGCAAATATAACTTTGTATTTCATAATGATATTGTGAATTACAAGGTTCTTTTTTGCAGTTGGAGAAAATCGCCCATATTTAAACAAAACACCTTATGAATCGCCGTTTTTAATATTTTTTGATTAAATAAAGTATAATTATGTTACCTATATGATATACAGATATATGTTTCAAATTTCTTATTTGTTGAATTGTTGCTATAGAGCTCATACAAAAATGGTCTAAAATTGACAACTTTTACGACCCCCTATTTCTTCATTTTAGAAGATAAAAAAATAAAAAATATTTTTGTACTCTACTCGATGAGATCTTTTAGGAGAGTGATCAGGTCTCATACGCACCACAGGAAAGGTTAGTTAAGACGTCTTTTAGGTCTCCAAAGCAAAAGTTGCAAAAAGTGGTTACAGTTTGCAAAACTTTTTTTTTAATTTTACTTATTTTCCCCATATTCAAAATTCGTTTATTTACGTTGTACACATCCGTGTTTGCGTCACCAAAATTCAAATATGTACCAAACAACTTAATTGGTTCATTAGATTCGGAGCAAATTGGCTGTGACAGACGGACAGACAGACACACGAGTGTATAAGGGTTCCGTTTTTTCCTTTTGAGGTACGGAACCCTAAAAAAGTCGAGAGGTGTCGTGGGACACCGGTTGGTACAAAGTTCCTTTCACTGTATATTGTACTAGTTTCTGCCCACGACTTCATCCGCGTGAAATTATATCTTATGACAATACTGTAGCTTCCTACTTGTGAAAGAATTTTCGGAATCGGATCAGTAGTTCCCTATATACAAACTTACAAACGTTAGAGTTTTTGATCCTTTTATGAAACAGGATCGATTGATATCAAAAAAAGTTTTTGTGAAAATTGCCCATTTTCTTGCCGACTGTAATTTTTTTTCTTCTAATTGAAAACTTTCTCAATTGAAATTATGAATGTACGTTTTGCACAAATATTAATTGGAAACTGTCTAAAATAGGTACGTTTACCTTCCTAAATGTTTGACAATGTTTTGACATTGACATGAGATTACGATTTTGAACCATTTCAAAGATGTTTTTATGAATGAAAATGATTAAATTCGGAAAGAATTAAAATACGGGTGCCTTTTTTTACCTCTAAATTTCATTTTACATAAATATATAATTTATTCTGAACATAAAACGTTGTCAATCGGGCCTTTTGAGCGCAAGCGAAGTGATACGGGTATCCCGTTTGATAGCCGAAGCGGTACTTACTGGTACTGACTATATAGTGTATTATCTATGGTACTGACCATAGACAATACACTATAAGTAATAGTACTGACAAGTACTGAATCGGGGTCCTGTCGGGGGCCGGGCGGCAGGGCGGTTCGAGATGTGAATAGTTATTAACCTTGATTTTTCTGATCCCATCTTTTTACGACAAATAAAACAATCAAAAAAATAAAAACGAACGTATGGTACCTGCTTTATACATAGTTCTATTATCCTGCAAAGTTTCATGACCTAATTTGAAATTTTTCATTGATAATTCTCCATTTATTGTACGGTTTAGAACTTTGAGATTTCTTTGTATCGAGAAAATTGTATGGAATCGTGAATACGAAACGTATGATACTTAGCAATAGTCCTCGTCTTTACTGTATATTAATTACAAAGTCAATACTGCAGAACCGGTGAAACTACAGCCATTCATGCTAACACAATTTTAGCAATCTGAGGAAAGCACGCCCTTAAACTCCGTGTAAGAATTCTTCAGAAACCGTGCATTAAAGAGTTAACTTTAATTTGTTTTAATTTGAAATCACGATAAGTAACTCTAAGGTAGAAGTTACTTAAAATAATACGGTACAAAAATTAGCTGGCGTGAGCAAACATCTTGTTTATTAGTTTTTAATAACTACCATTTGCGAACTGTTTTGTACCTGACTATTGTTTGCGCCAGTGACGAGTAAGTTCGTACTTTGCCATTTACACTTATTTCTTCTCAGTAATTGATAATTTATTTTATTTATCTATTAAAACTTTATGCACAAGTAAAAAAATACTGTACAAAATTAACGACTACTATAATTATTATCTACTTGTATTATGAAGTTCCTGTGTTGGCTCAACTAAAATGTCTTTGTAATAATTAATGGTCCTGTATTACCGAATAATTGTTATGGATCTTGCAGGCCAGTCAAAATAAATAACCACCTTTAATATTTTCATACACATCGCCTGCGCCGTTTTGTGCGGAGGTACCTATCAGAATTGATCACTATTTCCTTTGTTGTTCACTCTAGTAGTCTTTCACTGGAGAGAGAATGCGCTGATCTGATTTAGAACACAATGGGTCCAAAATATTACTGACAGCAACGGCCTTGTCAAAACAAAGCCTACCCCCAAAAGTGTCTTTGTTTTATAAAATACACAACACCGTTCATTGTAAGTTAATTAGTACCGAAACAGACTTTTATCCTCCGGGTGACGTAAGATTAGCATAAGTAAATTCGATACTTTTGGCCGAAATCCTTTTGGGACTCGTTCTAATTCAGATCGCGTCGGAATATTTACAGAATCGTGTTACATTTTTATCCTTTTAGAATTGCAGACGCCCATTTGAATAATTGGCAAATAGAACCCCTTTTTATTCCATTCGAACCCATGGAAAGTGTAAAACACTCATTCGAATTGATTCGAGAACTGAGTCTCAATAAGTTGGAACCGAGTTTCCGAACAGTCGTTTCTTAACAGCCGATTTAGCGATGCCTTTATTGCAAGCCTAATGAATTGTACTTGTTTTAAAGTTTCTTGTATCACGGTCTGATATCGGATTCAGATTGGAATGAGGGCGGCTCTAATGACGTCGAAGCAAGCAGCCGTTCAGACTTTTTCATTTCGACTTTGGTTTTAATTAAAACCAGCACGTTCATTGGAACTGAGAAGAGGAACGGTAAAGTTAGACTGTACTATTACTGCTTTTATGGCTTAGCGAGCATGTACTTGCGGTCACGGTTTATAGGGAACTTACTTTTGAATGGTTCTACTGTAATACCCAAGTACCTAGTGGACTAGTGGTTTTATTGTTACCAATCGCTTTTCGAGTACTACTTATTATTTTTATTGATGCTGAGTGTAACCTATTAATAGTGCTTATGAAGAACGTGAAGTATATATATCGTGTTGCAATTAGTGAGCTCAACTTTTCTTTTGTCTGAAGTGTATCTCTCCACAACTTTTCTTACGTCTTACGAGATATAAAAAAGAACTCACGTATTTTCTTTTACTCTCGGATCAGACACATTAATCATAAATTCTGTGTATTGCTGAGAAAAGGGCGATTGGTAGCGTTACCTGTCACAGAGGACATAAACTACAGTCCCTACGGGAATATATCGAGCACCGCGCTTTCGACTGACATTCTAATAAATATCCCTAACTTATGTGGGCGTTTTGTACTTTATATTTTATCGTAGTAACTAAAATTATTTTTGGAGCGTTTTTCAACATTTCCCACCGTTGTTATTTATGGTGAGATGGTGAAAATATCTAACTTTTTGTTTCTAAGAGTGTAGTGCGCATCTTCGATTGTATAATTTAATACAGCATTTATTAGATTAATATAATTACCGATCCGATTTCAGTTTCCCTTACTTGTTGTATTGTTGGTCAACCAAGTTTATGTGACCACGACAAGGACTTTCAACCACATCACATGTTATGCTCATATCTTTCATCGCGAGTTTTTGTGTCTCTTGGAGCGTTCCGGAAATACCGAAAAGGTAATGGTTCCTTTACACACATAAGGACCTGATGTTCAGGTCGTCCCAAGAGAAACAAAAACAAAAATACATAAGCGTAAGCGGAAAATTTAAAGGCACCCAGCCTTTAAATTTTCCGAACATCACTCGACATATGAACGCTAATGTTGCATATTCGCGTGAATGACCTTTTTGGTTAGGACGTGGGAACGTCAACGCGAGCACGCATTCGGGTTTGCCGAACAAAATGAACGCGACGGTCGCGTTGGTTAGGACGTGGCTTCTGAGAATAAATATTATATTAATTTACGTACGTTGCTTTCAGTTCGGAAAAAAATCTCATCTTACATGACAGTTGATCAGAATTTTTAAACGCCACATTATAACCTAGAATTTATGATGAACTTGATGAGGGTATTACAAACGGACACTTTTATTGCCACGTCAGACCCTTTTAGAGGTGAACATGATGCTAATAAAGACTTATTTCCAACGGACTTGAGTAATTGAAGCCTGAAAATGGAATGTTGTTTACTTTTAGGTTTGATTTGAATCTGAAAAAAGTGAAAAAGTGGTCAACCCTCAAGAGAAAATGTCTTGTGAACGTGTTGTGTCGTAGATATTTTAAAAATCTCTAAGCTAATTACTAATTGAAGGTTAGAATGCTAACTGAATATTTAAAGCAGCAATCTAAAACACTTATTTAAAACTCTTTTCTCATCTCAACTCACGCTAAGTAACAAATATTTAAACGATATTTCGGATAGACTTCAGCATTCACCCTTATCTGATATTGCTGTTTCGGTCTAAATGTTATATATTTTCTGTTAATTTATATAAAATAATCATGGACCTATTAATATATTATATAAACAGGACTGAGCTCTCCAAAAATCGTATCATACAAAAATTAACCTTAAGTATTGCACTTTAGGTTTACTTTTGATAGGATATCTTAGCTGAGGCAAAACGAGCCGAGAGAGAGAACCTGAGTTGAGTAATTTGTCCCTTTTGCTCAATTGCCAACAGATAAAAATGATAAAGATGGTAGAAAAATTTCACCAACTACAAGTAGGTGAAATAAGTTACGTATATTTTTTTTAGCATTTAGATTAGTTTTAAATAATTTTATGTACAGGTTTACAATCTGTACATCATAGTCAATAATTTTATAAGTATGCTCCATGAGTAAAATAATCAAAATAATATAATTTTGATAAATGTTTGGTAGCTATCATATAATTACTCTGGTAGCACTGAAATCTGACATCAATGGTTTCATGGCGGGTTTTTTTCAATTTAGATAGCGAAAATGGTGAGAAAGTGTCGCATCAAGAAATGTAAAAGTGAATGTTTGGTTGTGGCATTTAATTTCACAGGCAAGGAACTTGGTAAGGAATAACAAAGATTTAAATAAATCTCGATAAAAGACTTAAAATTGTTACTAAATAATAACAATTTTGAGTCTAAGTAGTGTAACCATGCTCTAGACGTTCTGCAGACAGAAGACTTAGCGTCTTCTGTCGTCTTCTGTCTACAAAAGCTAGTGTATTTCTGATTAAAACTATTAATATTAGGCGCATAATAAATACAATTTGTACTTATGTATTGCATGATTGAAATAGCATTATTTTTATGTTGGTTACAGCTTTCCATCCAAAGAAGAAATTGATGATTCGCCACAAGACGAATCTCACCAATGTTGTAGTCCTTCCTTCTTGCCTCAAAAACATGGGTAGGTACACGATTCAACACCGACATAGAACACAATAATGTTCAGTTTCATAAAGGAGCTTTCGAAAAAGGTCTATTTCTTTAGGTATAGTTTTTTTATTTATAGTTTCGTCATTTCACTATTATTTAATTAGGTACAATATGTTTGTAATACAAACAATAATTTGAAATCACTTAGGGTCAACCGGACGCAAATTATCTCTGTATAAACGAATATTCCTGTTTGTCATAAAAATGTTTGGTCACCCTATTAGAAGGAGATAAACTGCATCAATATGACATATCTCTCTCTGCTCGTGTTTTTGGTATGAGAGCTCAGTCCAGTTTGTATATTAGGTCCATGAAAATAATACTATGCTTGAACTTTTAATTAGCTGCAGTAAAATTACACTTATCTGTCATTTTGTTAAAAAATGATCCCATTTGACAGTAAAAATGACATTAGAAGTGTCATTTTACTGCAGCTAATTAAAAGTCCGACCATAGTACAGATGATGTAAGTTCATCTAGCCCCATCTAGTGTGCACTATGTATATTTTATCTGTGGTCGCTCTCTATGTGGCTTTGTGGCACTCGTTCCTGAATACAGTTGGTTGATCTGTTCATGTGGAAACACGCTTGTTTTATTTCAAGATTTAGGGCCTATTTCACGATGCCACTACTTACCGAATAAATTCAAAAATGGAACTTAATCAAATTAGGAAGTTAATCATAGATGGTGAAACAGGCCCTAAATATTTTCTCCGCTCTTCTTCTTTATAAAATGAAAACCAGCCAAGTGCGTGTCGGACCACGCACAATGAAGGGTTCCGTAGTGGAAAAGAATTCCTAAAAAAAATTTTTTTAAATTCTCAATTTTTGGACTTTTTCCTTTACTTGTGCTGGGAGACCTTGCTTCTTGCCAAAATTTACTATTCTAGGTCAACGGGAAGTACCCTATAGGTTTTGATTTGACTTGCGACAGTTGCGAGTGTCAAAATGTGTCGAAAAATGGCGGTATTTTTTATTGCGTTGACTTAGAAGCTTGATTTTTTAAAACTCTAAGGGACAATAGACATACGTATTAAATATTAATTTCAACTTAATTCAAATTCAAATTCAAATTCAAATATTTTATTTCGGATAAAATCCATATGATGTTAGTAGCAATATAACTTAGCCTAATGTTAGTAGGTATTAAATTAAATTACAATAATAATAGGACCCTTGAACTCCACACCTATCCAAATAAACCAGTGTACCGCTGAACGAATAGTTCAACGGTACACCAGCCTACACGGACAAGTGTGTCTGCACTCTTACCCATCTTTGTAAGAGGGGAGAGTCCCACCGGTCTGAAAACACATTCAGGATGCCATTGGAGGAGGAGCGCAAGCGCACCACCATGGACGCACAACGCTTCCGCATGATGGCGGCGAACCCGTCGATGCATGCGTCCGCGAACATTCCTGACGCGCTACATCGCCACGGCAACCCCAAAAGCACCCTGAATGCGTTATTGTACTGTACGCGCAGGTCGCTGTATGCCCGCTGGGTGTACTTGGTCCACAGGCTGCACGTGTAAAACGACTGGCAGAAGGCCTTAAAAAGCGTTATCTTAACAGAATCAGTACAGCGTGCAAACCTGCGGGCCAGCATGTTGCAACGGACAGCCAGCGACCTGCGCTCCCTGTCTATGTCTACATTGTCTTTCAAATCAACAGTGACCCAATGACCCAAATACTTAAACTTCGATACCCGACATAAAGGAGAACCAGAGAGTGAGAGTTCTGGCAGCTGTTTGTAGGTTAAAGTACCCGATTTAAAGACCAACCATTCACTCTTATTGGTATTGTATTTGAGCCCGTGAGCCACTGCATAATTTTCACAAATTTTAAGAAGCCTTCTCATAGCACCGATAGATGGGCTCAGTAGCACCATATCATCAGCGTAGCTGATGTTGTTCACGCAAACACCGTCCACGTGACAACCGATTTTAGTGCTACTGAGCCTACCTATCAGTTTGTTTATGTATAGGTTAAAAAGACGTGGGGAGCTCAGACCCCCCTGCCTGACCCCACAATCCAACCCATACATGTCAGAATATGCGCCTGCCCACTTAACTGCATTCCTTTGACTACTGTACCAATGTCTAAACAGTGATATCACATCAGCCGGGACAGTAGTGTCGTGAGAGAGCTTATGCCAGAGCAGGTCATAATTGACCAGGTCGAACGCCCTTGATAAATCCAAAAAACATGCCATTACAGGAGTCTTTCGGTCTGTATAATATTGGACAGTCTGCTTAAGGCATAAAATTGCACTATCCGTTGATAAGTTTGGTCTAAAACCAAACTGACCATCCTCGAGAGCAATATGTGTAGCTAGAATTTTATCAAGCAGACCGTCCAAAAGCTTAGCACAGACAGTAGCAAGCGATATCGGCCTGTAGTTGGAGATATCGGAGGCGTCACCAGTCTTATTTTTTATTACTGGTACAACGATCGTATTCGTAAGATCTCCAGGTAAGTAACTATGACTTAGACATAGGTTAAAAAACATAGCAAGTACTCGTGGTAAGTGTACCCCAGCGTAAATAAGATGTTCGACGCTGAGGCCGTCGTGACCGGGCGACTTTCCCCTCACCATGTTCTGTATACTTCTCGCGACTTCTTTAGCGGAGAACCTGACAGGGCGAGCCCCGGTCACGGCTGCCCCCGCGCCGCTATTTGACGGCTCGCTATAGCCACACAAACGCGAGCTTACATTAAAATGTTTTTGAAAAGCATTAGCTATTTCAGTTGGGTCGCTCACGCCCCCGACGCTCACCGGTACCCCCGACCTATGTTTTAACTTATCCGTTAATTTCCAAAACTTATTAAATTGTTTACTTTTATGACAACATGCTAGCATATCCATTTTAATTTTTTCTTGATTGTCTTGACAAAACTTTAATTTACTTTTAAAAAGATTTCGCGATGTACACATATTTTCATAAATAAATCCAGAAGTAGGTTTGTTGTATAACAGCCACATTTGATAACACAGTCGGGCATCGCGGTGAGCCTCGCGAACGTGTTTATTCCACCCCACTACATAGTTTCCTTTATGACGCATTTTAACAGAACCCGCATGAGTGAATTCGGCTCCTTTTTTCAAAATACAAATTAATTGATCATACAACCTATCTATAACCACATGATGCTCAGTTTTGTGACACATATTATCAGCACATTTACAAAATTCTTGAGGAAAATCAATTTGTTTTAAGTTGCTATTACAGTAATCAAAATACCTATTTATCTGTTCTGAATCCCTCTCACCCCACACAACATTGTTACAAGGAATATTCGATCCAATAATTTTCGGTTTAATTAGATTAATGTTACACTCTATTAATAACGGAATATGGTCCGACACATAAACGCCGTACAAAATAGACACATTATGCACCAAATGTCTGGCGGCCTCAGTGACCACACAGTGATCTAGCCAGCGGAGGGCACCGTTGGCAGAGCTAGTAAAAATAATAATATCTCCACGTGTCCTTGAGAAAAAGGGTCTTGACAGACTGACGGACTTGAACATTTTTTTTATGTGATAGAATTACAAATTAACAATTTTCGGACTTTTTCCTATAATTATGTTGAATGACCTTGCTTCTTACTAAATTTCATGATTCTAGAACAACGGGAAGTACCCTATAGGTTTAGGTACTTGCGAGTATGAAAATGTGTCGCAAGAATGGCCGTATGTTTTTATTGCATTCACTTAGAAGTTTGAGTTTTTAGGACTTCGAGAAACTACAGACCTACGTATTTGATATTAATTTCAACTTGATACCTCCACGCATTCCTGACAAAAACGCTCTTGACAGACTGACAGACAGACAGCCAGCCAGACGGACAAACAATTGATCCTATAAGGGTTCCGTTTTTTCCTATTGAGGTACGGAACCCTAAAAACAAAATCATTTTATTTTGAGTATCACTGACTCGTCCTGAATTGTCCTGAGCGGTCATTTAAATTGCAACCGAATGACTCCATATGACTCCTATGGCAAATGTCAACAATTATTTTATTTTTTTACTTTTTTATACATTTTCGAAGTTGTATTTTACCGCAATCTTCAGGAAAATATAAAATGTCAAATTAATCCAAAATAGTTGACATTTGCATAAGGGTCATAAGGGGTCTATGGCTGCAAATGACCTCTCCTACATCCCATAAATATATTGCTGACATATTACATAACAACCCTGTATATATTTTAGTGTTAGCTTTTATACTCACGCTTGACCGGTTTTATTGTTATTCCATTAAATTCTGCTTTATTATCGTACAAATGCGTTTGTATACCAAATAGATAATTATAACATTAAACTATTTAATCAGCAAAACGGTCACTAGTTACTCTAAAATAGTGGGCGTACCAATAAAAGCAATTCGCTCAAATCATTTAACTCTTTGTATTGTATACAAACGCTGTGTTGATTAACTTTTGTTCCATGACAAAGGAACGTTAAGTGTATAGCAAATTCAATCAATGTATATCAGGCTTGGCGACATACATGTGCCCTTTAAGCCCTTGTCGTATAAACTAGCCATTTGTGTCAAGGTCGAAAAAGAATCACCATTAACTTAATTGGCGAAAGGTCTGCCTTATCAGTTTTCCGCACGGCCGGCTGATTAACGATTTACGAAAATAGCTTTTGGAAAGACGATCGGACAATATTTTCTGGGTAAAATATCCGTTTTCAATCACTCTGATAATGGTTATCCGTGTTCAATGAGCTTTGTTGATACTTTTCAGGCAAGATTTATAAATTCTCGCTTATTTATTAAGTTGACAAGATGAAGCGTAATATCTCACTCTTCAAGGCCACGCGCAATATCACCGTTGATCGTTGATAGGATAACGCGTAGCACACTGCTACGTGCTTCTACGAGCGGCGTAGCGCGATAAGCGTAGACATTCTCGTAGCAAGCTGATGTCGTTTGCCACATCTCAGACCGAAACCCTTGTAGTAAAAATTACTTAGGTCTTTTTTTAAAACTGATTTTCAATTCAGAAATGCGAATGCAATACGATGCTGTTTAGACATAATTTTATTAAGTATAGCAAAGTTGCTAGCCATTTCATGTATTGCCGCAATGAAAGAGATAAACCGCAATAAGAGTAAAAAAATGTGAGAAGCCGAGGATTACATGTTTTTGCATTTTTATTCCATTCCCGAATCAGCATACAAACATTTTTCAATGCCGGGATTTGCTTTATTTATTACGAGACTGGTTACACATTGCTATGCCATAGCAATACGCAATTATACACATAATATGATTTCATTTAATTACATTGCATACAATTTTTTATTTTGATGCTAACGGAACATGAAACAAAATAAGTACCAATTATTTTATTTAAGCGTAAATAGCCTTTATTGTGCGTGCGATTAAAAAGTAACAAAATGCTAAAAATAAAGTCATATTAATTCCGTAGCAGTATTAATTAATAATCTTAGTAACGAAGGCCAAACGTACTTAAAACCTACCTCCAAATATAACAACCTTCACTAAAATGTCAACAAAAAGAGCCTCAAATGTCAATCTGTCGAAAGCTTACGAAACTGAAGCATTTTCTCTTGAAGAATATTTCCGTACTCGCATCTCGCATAGAGGTCTTTAATCAAGAGAGGGGGACACGGCACATAAGCCGACGACCCGAGAGAAAGGCCTGGGACACATAGACGCGATTTATATCGACCAGTATACATGCGACGCGATATTGCGATAGTTGGACGTGCTGTACGACTATATTGTTATTTATTTTATGAAAAACGGCAAATGAAATTAGATAAGGACAAAATTACAGTAGGTACTATAAGTTAATTTAAATTACAACATACTACTCAAAACCTTTTATTTAAGGCGCTGACTGACTACGATTTTAAACGTCACACAACCGCATAATCTATTGTCACCATTAGCTGCCTTGAAATAAGGTTGAAAATTGAAAATAATATTTGTGTTGCCGAGATGTGACTAAGCTGCGAATGTGCATTTATTTTTCCAGTTTTCTTTAGATTATTTAGAATGTACACAATAAATTAAATAATTGTCCGGTTAAAGTTTTAAAAAAAAGCTAATTCTATTAAATTCTTAAAAAAAAAGAATGTCGTTATCGCTGAAAATATAGAGATGTTCGACGTCAAAGTGTATTTTTGCGGACCAACTTCCAAATTTTTTACTGGGAATATTAAACTATTTTTTACTATTCTATTCGGTTAAAGTTTTTTTTTAAACCCTTCTGTGTCCACCGTATTTTTTGCGTCGGATAGTTTCATTGCGTAACGTCATACTCGACAATCCAAGAAACCAATATTTGTGAATGTTGAGCTAACACCGCGCCTTAAAAAGGTTGCTAAGAGACGTTTTAAGTTACGCATCCATCGGATCGGAATCGGTGCGTACGCGATGTACGGATTTGTTGCTTTGTATTGATTTCTATGGTACTGCATGCACTTGATCGGCAAATCCGCGGCAGAGAACGGTATTTTGGCCGATGACGTCATCTGCAACGATCATTGCAATTGTCAATTTTTACGTGATTGATGCGCAAAATGATCGTATCCCAAGACATACACACCACGCGATACCGTGATAGTAAGTGTTAGTCGTAAGGATATTGGTATGAGCTTTTGGTGAAATAAAGAATTTATTTATAGTTGGATGCGTGGTGCGATGATATCGTCCGGTATACGTAGACGCGAAGCCCGAAAGTCTGACAACCAGTCTTACCAAGAGGTATCGTATTACCCAGTTACTGGGTTGTGGAGGTCAGATAGGCAGTCGCTCCATGTAAAATACTGGTATTCAGCTGCATCCGGTTAGACTGGAAGCCGACCCCAACATAGTTGGGAAAAGGCTAGGCAGATTGATTGATACGTAGACGCGATATTGCTATAGTTGGACACGCGGCCGGTATTTATTACTAATCATAGGTAATCATAAATCTTGATTTATCTTAACATCATATTACAGGCGCTGGTTGATAAAATGCACAATCTTAATATAGAGAAAAGTGTCCCGAGTTACAGACACAGATTACAGATCACTTGTTTCTCTTACATAATGTTAATTTACAAATGGTGAAAGTCAAAATACTTCTTATGGGTAAGTCTAAGATTGCAAGTACTATTTGTTTACTTTAATAAAACGGCCAGTGACATCGAATAAACACTTAATTACAGCACGTAACCGTATTTTCTTATTACTATATTCGGTAAAGTCATTTTCTAAGTACAAAATTGCCTTAAGACTAACTTTAATAATTAGCACCCTAATTTGCAAGGCCTGTAAAAGGCCGCTAAGTGAAAACTGCCTACTCCTACTGTCATAATTTAAAACCTCTTTTGTACACTATATAGTTGCTATTTAAAGACCAAGCTGACAATCACTAGGGCAAATACCTCCCCTGCTGTCTTTTCGCTTCCCTCCATCTGAATTATAGAGCAACTTAAAACTTGTCTTGAGACGTATAAAAGTAGAACTTACTACTTTAAACTTTTTTTGGGATATATAAATTCTGTCATGGCGCACAAAATCAATCAATTCTCCTTGTGATTCCGAAAAAAAAACCAACCAAGTGTGTGTCGGACCACGCACAATGAAGAATTCCGTAGTTTAAAAAAAATATCCCAAAAACAAACTTAACATTGTAGTTGAAAAACATGTCCTTCATATAGATACGTCATGGTCAAATTTTCTAACTGTAAATTTAAGTTTGTAATCGTAAAAAAATATTTGTAGGTATGTGAAAAAATGATAAATTAACAATTTTCGGACTTTTTCCTTTACTTGTGATGTGAGCTTGCTTGCCTTGCTTCTTGCCAAACATGATTCTAGATCAACGGGGAGTACGGGTTTTGATTTATTTGTGAGTATCAAATTATGTCGCTTACATAAATGGCCGTATTTTTTATTGCGTTGGCTAAGAAGCACTATTTTTGTAGAGCTCCAAGGGACCACAGACCTAC
The DNA here is from genome assembly GCA_905163495.3 of Cosmia trapezina. Taxonomy (NCBI): domain Eukaryota; kingdom Metazoa; phylum Arthropoda; class Insecta; order Lepidoptera; family Noctuidae; genus Cosmia; species Cosmia trapezina. The sequence goes on from LR991030.1 coordinate 14,864,414, forward strand.
GTATTTGATACTAATTCCAACTTGATGCCTCCACGCATTCCGGAGAAAAAGAATCTTGACAGACTCACAGACAGACGCATAACGAAGTGATCCTATAAGGGTTCCGGTTTTTTTTTTTGAGATACGGAACCCTAAAAATAGTGTTTTCGGATTTAAAAGGTATGCCATAAGTTACTTCGCATAAGACCGTGACGACTAAAGTATGTCCAGCTAACCACGACCAAACCTGGTCTACAATCTTGGCCGAGAAGCGTGCCAGGAGGCTACTTTCTCCCATTAGCCAACCGCATTTTACTGGCACACAGCTTCATTGCAAAGTATGAGGCCATTTGTTTCGCTTGCACACTGTGCTCAGTATAGCAATACAAGGAAAAACTAACACCAACATGAAAGTCGCAAAAATAAATCGCGTCTTAACAGAATCGCAAAAATAACGCAAAAGAATACCCTTACATAGAATTTGAGTAGGGTTTTTCTAATGGACATTTTTGTAAACGAAAACCATCCTAGTGATTTTTTTCAGCACAATCTGAGACGGACCTAATAAAGGCCAGACGATAAAATAAAAGAACAGATTAACTACGTCAGAACAATGGTCCTAATGAATGTTTATTCAATGCTTTTAATACTTACTCAACTCGTGAAATGAGCAGTTTCAGACGTCCCATTTTAGGGAACGAAACACGATGATTTTGTTTAACTTTATTTCATTCGAAATGAATTATTAAACCTTTTAATGATCTTATTCATTTAGAATGTCTGTTATTCGTGGATCTTTGACAGTCGTTACGGGTCGTCAGAAGCCCGAAAGTCTGACAACCAGTCTTACCAAGGGGTATCGTATTATCCAGTAACTGGGTTGTGGAGGTCAGATAGGCAGTCGCTCCATGTAAAATACTGGTATTCAGCTGCATCTGGTTAGACTGGAAAACGACCCCAACATAGTTGGGAAAAGGCTAGGCAGATTGAATTCATTTAGAATGTCTTTCAATAAGAACAAAAAATCTGTCAATTACTTATAGATAGACCTACGGTTTTTCGCATGATTATTTCAACGTTTGAACGGTCGAACCAAACAAAAGCTTGAAATCTAAAACAATAAACTAAACTGCAGTGCACTGTTGTGGGTGTAGCGAGCCGCCCGCCAGGGGGAAGTTAATTAAGTCTCTGAATAGAAATTGATTAACAAGAAAAAGTAACAAAAACACCAATACAATTTAAATTCAAAGGGCAACGTGTCTGATTGAAAAGCCTACCTTACAGACATGCAATACAAGTTTAAGTAAGGCGCCGAGTGAGCGTTGGGGTGGTGAGAAAACCGACCCTCATCTTCACTATAAAAACCATTCAAATTCAGTAATTATGATGTCACGTTACATCCATTACTAGCTTGTCACTCTTATGCCAGACAGTTCTCCGTAGCTAGCGGTCAATGTAACAGGTACGAGGATGAATCACGAGGGGTTGGTGGAAAGCCTATGGTAAATGAAGTTCGCGAACAGGCGCGTAGTCAGTTGGGTTCGAGCCTTGAGCGAAGGAGCACGTGTCTCGTTTGCGTCAGAATACGTTCGTTACGGAGAAGAACAAAGTTTTGTGACTGAAAATTAAAGTTCGGTTTATTTTGAGTTCGCAATCAAACTGGGAAGAGTTTGTTTGAATTTCGCATTTGGAAGTGCGTGTAAATACAGGTTTGTGGGTTCATTTTGAATTTGCTTACGTTTCGTTAGGAAGGGTTTTTGTTTTGTTTGGAATTAAACTTTTGTGCAGTACAATTTAATGGAAGCCCTATAAATACAGAAAAAAAGTTTGTTTTACTTCAAGTGGAAATAAGTGAAAATTATACAAACATTAAAATCAAACTCGCAACTCGTGCGTGTATGACCCGATGTATGAGCAGTGTAGTGTTTAGCAAAGTCCCTGTCCTACTCTAGACAGGGAAAACACAGGGAAGCCAATGTCCAGTTATTTGATAGCTAAATTTGCAGATAAATAGACCTTCTTACCAAAATATTATGAAACCGAGTGACTGATCCTTATTTGATCCATGCATAATAAACTAATGATGATAATGTTTTCTTATTATGGTAACATCTTGTGGATGGGCTGCTGTATTTTCTTCGTTTAACTAACTAACACAAATAACTATTTAAGTAAAGTGTCTGCTAAGTAAGGACTGTTTCTGTATGTACGGTCAGCAACAGAAGTCGGTTAGCACTGATACTTTTTGACATCATCTAAATTAACACAAAATGATTCGATAAACTGCTTTTTAGCGTTTCATTTATTAGTTAAGAGTTAATTTTCTTTAAAATTTATATCTGTTCCGATTTTAGTGAAGAGTTTTTCTCAATAATTAAGATTTAGAAAACACAAGTGTTAATCGACTTTTGTTGCTGACTGTACTACCGTGTATCTTAGCGTTTTATGTTATGATGTAGCTAATGTTCGCTTTATTAGACATAACTTATAACTAATATTATTAACGAGAAAGTTTGTGAAGATGTTTGTTTGTTATTCAGGCCGATATCTACACAGAGCTAAAAGGATTTGTATGAAAGACACAGAGATGTATCATGAGTACATGCATGACTGTGTTGTTGATTAATACCTAACTTAAATAAATAATATAATTTTATCCGAGTAGGTACATAAAGCCTATAGATGTATTTTTCTCTAGGATGAGAGTGAATTTTCATTTTTATATAGTTCTACAATAATAATAATAGGTCCAAAATTGTCAGCCATAAAATAAAACTAACCATATAACTTTTTAAACTTTCGCGATTTGTACACATTATATAACAATATCGAGAACGGGTCTTATCGCGATCTTTCTTTTTTACGAGGTTTGGTTAGGAGGAAGTGTTTTTGCTTTAGTACCTACGTAAAAAAGAAAAATCGCGATAAGACCCGTTCTCGATATTGTTTTATAAGTAACCATATAGTTGCGGGACCAAAAAGTGTGACTTTTGCCTTCAATTTGTAATACAAAAATCATAATATCAAACGTATGCGGCGGGCGGGCGCAAAAACGGAGATGTATACTGTTTAGTAGGTGTGTTCTGTACTGAGAATTTCTGTAGGTACTAAATTTTCTTCCCTTTGCTTAATCTGGGGATCCCAGGACACTATATTCAGCAGTCATATTTGCAACCACTGAACCAACGACTACTGGCCAGCTATAAAAATAATTAAAAATACATATAACCTTTATATCGAGTACAAAATTTTGTAAACATAGGTAGGCACCTATACGATATGCCTTTTAACGCTCGTTAACCGGACTACGGAAATATTTATCCTTTCAATAAATCGTTTTGATAATGTTCGCTGATAAGGGTATAATTAAACTTTGTCGTTCGCCCTGATTGTTGTTAAAAACAATATTGGAATGTGTTCCCCTAAGTAGATAGTTTATGTTTAGAGTTTGTTCAAGTGTTTTAGCTTTAGTACCTACATAAATAGTAGCGGTGTAGACGTACCCATAAGTTTCGATATTTAGTTGTTCGTTTTCATGTCCATTTGGACTATAAATAATTTTGACTGTAAGGTTTTATTTTGAAATTGTTTAATATATTATAGATGTATGAGGAACAGGTTGCGAGAACAGTATAGGGTAGTTGCGCCGGTTGGCGACCACTTAGCTGAGTTGCTAATTTTAGACGAGTCAAAAAATTAGACATTTACACGTAAAATAGTTGGCGACCATGTATATTGGTCATAAATATAGTCAAGTTGTGAAACAAAACATAAAATATCACACTACCATTCATAAATTATGAAAAATTATGGGAAAAGTGCAAAAATAGCCTAAATGTTAGATAACGACCACTTTTTCCAGTTGACGACCACTAGTATGCTAGTTTACGGCCACTCTTTAAAAAAATAAAAATAAATTAATAAAAACAACTTTTATTAATATAAAATATTTTTTATGTTTCACTTTAAATTAAATATCAAATAATCATCATCACAAATAGTGTTTAATCCTCTGATTTAAGGCGAAAGCGCCAGACTAGCCCGCGAAATTCAAAATTTCTTACGTTTTTTGCAATTTGTAGGTCAATGTGAGCTTGTATGTTGATTAAAATATGATTCGCGGCCGTAGCTAATATGGCTTTACAGAATTATAATCATTAGAATCAGCAATACAACTTCATAAGTTAGCATTTACCTCAAACCTCATGATTTCATCAAAACGTTAGATTTCTGATAAATGCTAACTTATGGAGTTGTATTGCTGATTCTAATGATTATAATTCTGGAAAGCCCTATTAGCTACGGCCGCGAATCATATTTTAATCAACATACAAGCTCACACTGACCTACAAATAGCAAAAAACCTAAGAAATTTTGAATTTCGCGGGCTACCCTGGCGCATCAACCTTAACAGAAAAGTTTGTTTTATTGACGCACTACTTTACATTTTGAGGTGTTGGCAAAAACTTTCTCACAGCCGCCTTTCATGACGATTTCAGTGATCCAAAAACACTTACGTCTGATGGTTGGAGCATGTGGGTGGTGTTTGGAGGAAGAGCATACAAAATTATGCCTAGCTTTTCGCACGTGGCACTCAAAACTAGTGACATGTGCGATCTGTGACAATCAATCACAGCAGCATTATTGGTTTTTTTTATACAGTTAATGATTGGGTGGACCACCTAATCATTAAAATCGTTGGTGATAGATTCTTTGACCCATGGTCTTTAACAATTTCGTGGACAGTATCCAGAAGCTCTGCTTCTTAATTGGGATTCCGCACTTGACAACACTTAAAAGCCACTATTTAACCCACTTTTCACCCTCCACTCCTAGTACAAGATTTGGTCCCCTAGCCTCGATATCGTCACGTCTCTTCCCACTTAATAAATCCTGTATCGTCGTTCGAGGAATCCCATATGTACGACAAGGTCGACAAGTCTCTGTTATTCTCTTTCCTTTCTCCCGAAGTCATGAAGAGCTTTTTGTAGATCTTCTTCGGAGTATTGGACAGTCTTTTTCATACTCTTAGTTATTTGCAGAACTTTTGAAGGCGTCATCTTGAAAAAAAAATATCACCACTTAACTAAGTAAATAATACGATTATTAAAATCTTATCTCAATTTAAATTAGTTTTACTTAAACTAAATCAAATAATCGTATGTGGTCGAACACTGAACACCTGAACTTAATCAAGTTATTTTAGTTTGTGGCCATAATTCTCTTCGTAGTAAATCTTGATGGTCGCAAACTAGCATCTTAATTTTCGAAATGTATCAGTTAGCGACCACCTATGAACCAATGTTTGTGAGTGAATTAAACAAGTTTTATAAAGAAAACATGTGGTCGTTTACTGAAGAATTGCATCTTTAGGCTTTTACAACACCAAACCCTAAATTGTGTAACCATAAATAAAACATTGAGAACATTATAAGCAAAACAAAATAAAACTGAGTGAGTCAGAATAAGACCACCTGGTCGCTTTCTAACGTATTTCTAAAATATGCATTTCAGTAACCGACCACTGGGTTTTATTTTATTATATGGTAAAAATTTACTTAAATGCAATTAAACAAATGAAATCACTACATAATTGAAGTAACCACGCTTCTAATTTAAGTAAACAACCTATACTAAGTAACAAAACTTACCTTCAAACGCCGCGCACCTTGCTAATGTTTTGCTCTAGCGCAGCACATCCACACACCACTGATTCAACACGTAAATTGAGCGTCCTTTTTCTTTGCTTTGGGTCAAGCGGTTGGTATTAGATTTAGTAAATTCTTATTACGTAACTATTCAAATAGTATAAAAGGCATACTCTTTATTTTTATTTTTTAAAGAAAGGTTATTTCTTTCATTAAAGAAACCTAGTCAGACAAGTGGTCGCTTACCGGAGGTGGTCGAGAAACCGGCGCAACTACCCTACTCATCCTCCATAGAAATGGGAGAATCCTCCGATCAGACGGGTGTTTTCTGGTAGGCTACTGCCCGACAGTTGATGTCGGGATGTTGTATATGTGCCAGTCGCGCGGTAAACTTTGCTTGCGCGATGCAGGATTTGTGAGACGCTGACGTCTAAAAAATAACCTTCGTCTTTGATGCGTAGTTTGCATGCATGTGGCGTTGTAGATGCCGCCACAAAGGCTTTGTTTACTGCAGGGAAATCCAACACATTATGGGACATTTTCTAGGCAGAGCATTTAGTGAGAACTTGACAAACGTCATCTGCAGTTTAACAACATAGGTCTGATATTATTGGAAGAGTTGTTTTACAAAAACACATTATGAAACCTTGAGAACTTCTTAATTCATGAATAAGGTAATGTATTAGTGGCTCCTGAGCTGGCTGGATGGCTGGACTTGCACAATAGTGGTAGAAGACTTCGGTTTTTATTGAAATTTAAGTGTGCATGATTTATGTTTGTAATGTTGTGCATAGGTTTCCCAAATAAATTGAGAGTCTAAATGAGCTTCCACCACAATAGTACACATGAAGGTTTTGATTATAGGTTACAGCCACATGAAATCTTTCAGTTTCGTCTGAGTGATGTGCAATGGAGGGAGGTACTCGGTGGACATGACAAAAGTTACTGCTTATCATTCAGTGATGGACCAGGCATGCCCCAAAGCCGTCACTCACACAAATAGTTTTGTTAACCTAAAATTCAACGTTTTTCTAACCACAAACTCAGTGAAGCAGAAATCTAAATAAATTGCATCGAAAAAAAAAAGCTATTTATTATACAACTAGCTGTGCCCGCGACTTCGTTCGCGTGCATGTCGGGAACCAATACATAATGTGTCGCTTATGGTGTAGGTATCACTCCTCCAATAAAAATGAAGAATCTTGCGATCTTGCCTGGTGGGGACGTGCTACCTGGGGTTCTCTACCACAGAACCTGCAGTTACTGCGGTTTATGATAGCGGGGTTTAACACTTATCTGGACGGCTGGAAACATAACGCGCCATTCCAAACTATCGTTTCGGAAAGAACGAATAGCGGGGTTTACACGTACCTACAGCTTGGACCACGGATCTGTGGACTACGTTCCAAACCGCGGATGTATCTGTGCGGTTTGCATCAAACTGTCTTTCGTTTATACCTTGAACATCCATGCTTATGGAGGCAAAACTTTTAAAAACGATCGAAGTCCATAATTAGTTGACCACGGATAGCCAGTAATTTTCTTTGATTTCTGTACCAAATAAAATAAATAAAAAAATAAATATCCTTGGACATTTCACACAATCACAGTATGTATACCTACTGTACGTTATTGAGGAGTTCAATTGTCTGATCTTCACCAACTCTGGAGAAAACTCTTTCAAACATAAGGTGTGTGACATACGGACGGATAGACGGACAGGACTTAATGATAAGACTTCCCTTTCTATGTACTATTTGGCTACGGAACCCTAAAAACAGAAGAATTGAAAACCAACTTACGTCTTTTTGAAGTCGGTTATAAAGATGCCTCAAATAATCTCGACCTCTAGAGAGAAATCCAGGTCCAGAGACCGGAATTCCAGGACAGCATCTATTTTATGACTGAAAAAGTGTCACTCTTCTGCGGAAAATCTTGACACCGCGATTCCATCTATACAACATCTATCGGATACAGTGGTTAACTGGAAGCTCACTCTGCGTACAGTAAATAAACTTACAAAGGTACCCAGTTTGATTTAAAAAAAAAATGTGTGTGTCAGCTCTGACGACGACTGGCGTTTACTCCTTTTTTTTGTGACGTTCCGACTTTCTATTTTTCGGTCAAAAAGCAAAATTAAGGTTAACGCGCTCGTCACCCCCCCTCTCACCCAACCTGTCAACCCTCCTCCTCTAACTCTCCTCTCAACCATAACTTACCACCCCCCCCCTCTCCCTCATGTCACCCTCCCCTCTAATACCCCTCACCGCATCCCCTTCCCCCTTCCTCCCCCTCACACCTCCTTACTGCTTCTCCCTCCCTCTCACCGCGTCCCCCTGCCCCTCCCCTCTCAAACCCTCCCCCTCACCTTCTCTGTGTATGAAAAGTTGATAGGATTATTATATCTGACATTGCATTCTTTTTCACTCAGAACACCACATCAGTTATTAGTATTAACTATCATCTTACAATTTTATACCCATTTTTAGGGATCCATACCTCAAAAGAAAAGAAACCGGTCAAGAGCGAGTCGGACTCGCACACCGAGGGTTCCGTTTCGATTTCTGAAAAAGTGTGCTATTTAGAGACATCGTTTTATTTTTCCTGTTTTCTTTGCATAAACTTCTATCACATAGAATAATTTCAGATTTTTCTCTTTGCAAACTTCGGAGATAAGGGGGAGGGGACGGTAGTTTTGTTACATTTTTCATCAAAAGTCGAAAACTATGCGGCCTAAAAAAAAATTAAAAAAATTGAGAATGTGCAAACAGGGCTCTTTCATATTATACCCCACATGCTAGTAGCCCCACTTTGAATTTTTTTAGACCCCCTTTCAGTGCCTGTTGCAATAAAAATTAAAATATTTTTATTTCTTGCTTATTTGCAAAATAGTTGGGTAAACGTCTCTAAAACTGTTCCAAATTTCAAGTTGATAGCATTAATAGTTCTTGAGATATCCAGCTGTGACAGACAGACAGACAGACAGAGAGACAGACTGAGTCACACCATAAGGGTTCCTTTTATACCATTTTGGTACGGAACCCTAAAAACGGAACCCTTATAGGATCACTCGTGTGTCTGTCTGTCTGTCCGTCTGTCACAGCTAATTTGCTCCGAATCTATTTAAGTTAAAATTTGGTACACATAATTACGAATTTGTGTGACCCAAACGCGGACAGGTAGGTAAAGTAAATAAATGGATTTTGAATATGGGGGTCACTTTTGTGGGGCAAATAAGAAAATTAAAAAAAAAACTTTTGCAAACTGTACCGTGTGACATATCAGATGAAAGGGCTTAATTAATATGAGGGTCTCAAATAGGTATATATTTTTTTATAATTTTAAAATAATTAAAAAAAAGTTGTATAAGAAAATAGATGAAAATTTACCAATATATCCCCTAATCTCCGAAACTACTGAGCCTAAAGTTTTGAAAAAAATACAGAAAATAGTTCTTTACTTGTAGATTACAGGAAAATCTATAAGAATAGTCTGTGGTCATAAAATAACATGGTAAATCTCTCAATATTGTGAGTACAAACTTACATTTACAGTTGGAATGTATGGGAGAACATGTTTTCCAACTACAATGTTAAGTTTGTTCTTGGGATAAATTCATCCCAACTATGGAACCCTTCATTGTGCGTGGTCCAACACGCACTTGCCCGGTTTTTTATATTTGAAATTCTTTTAGCGTTACTAAACAACCTCCAATAGTATCAATCTGCCTAAGCTTTTCTCAACTATGTTGGGGTCGGCTTCCAGTCTAACCGGATGCAGCTGAATACCTGTATTTTACATGGAGCGACTGCCTATCTGACCTCCACAACCCAGTTACTGGGTAATACGATACCCCTTGTTTAGACTGGTTGTCAGACTTTCGGGCTTCTAACGACCCGTAACGATGGTCAAAGATCCACGAATAACAGCCGGGACCAACGGCCTATAGTGCTTTCCGAGGCACGGAGGAGTCTCGGTATGTAAAGATGCTCACCCATCCACTAACCAACCCCGGCAAGCGTAGCTTAACCTGCTGGATCGACCCATCAGGTTAACCACCCCTATAAAGCGATTTTTATTGTTAGTACCATTTGGTATCAATAGATGTCGTTACGTGTACGAAGACACCGTCATGAAAAGTTCTTCTTGAACACTTTAAATTCATATATCTATTGATAGACTGAAGCGATTGCGATGAAACAAAAACTAAGTAAAACTCTGAGTTGCACACAATATTTGTGTATCAAATTTAACCACATTGGTTTTGTACTTTTGACGTGATACTTGCACAAAAATTTATGAACTCTCACAGACAAACAGACAAACAGACAAACAGACAAAAATGACAAAAATGGTAGAAATGGCATCTGTTGGTGATTCTTTAACACCCCAACTATTTTTTTTTTTAATATTTGCAATGTACAGAAACGCCTCGTCTACAGATTTATTATATGTATAGATAGATTCTATAATGGATTTTCAACAAAGAGGTTTATTATTTTTTTCTTTCTGATTTTTAAAAGCTGCTCCAAACTGGGGCATCCAAGGCGGCGCGAGGCGAGGGTAGAGTCAGCAGCAAAAGTCGATTAACACTTGTGTTTTCTAAATCATAGTTATTGAGAAAAATACTTCATTATAATCGGAATAGATGTAAGTTTTAAAGAATATTAACTCTTATCTAATAAATGAAATGCTAAGAAACAGGTTATCATATCATTTTGTGTTAAAGGACTCACATTGTAAAATAACCAAAAAATAATACAAAGTGCAAGCGCGTAGCAAGCGCTCCTGCTGAGCATGAGGTCGGACAAAGGGTTATTGGGTTTTTCCATCTGGATTTTTTTAGTAGCAGCCCGGTTTATGGCAATAGGTTCGACGCCCGTTACACCTAACTGGCAAAATATGTGTATATATGTACACCTCTGCCTAACCCTTTAAGGAATACAGGCGTCATGTTATATAATACAAAGTAGCCAAAAGCGTCGTATTCGACAGTACAACAAATAAAAAGGAAATGGGAATTAAAAAAAATAAAAAACAAAACTTCGCATCCAGATACTCATACCCGAACGCTAATACATTGTGGTTTGCACTTGAAGTTGGCGAAACGTATCTATCACAGACACCAATAGCTCAATCGCATCAACTCAACTACATTAATCAAGCCACTTTCTATTTGAAGTCCTTCGTACGCCACACTTTCTACCTTTTTCTCTAAATTCGCAAACAGTCTAGACATTTGAGTTTGGTCTAGACTCCTCTTTGCTAGCAGTTTACACATGTGGCGGCGGTAATCCAGAACTAATGACCGTTTACATTTTAGCGCGAACTTTTAACTTGACGTACGGACTAATGCGACTTTTTATACGAGTTCAAAAGAAGTGGCAACGTTTTTATAACTTCGGTGTAACTTATCGTTTTACATTTTTTTAAATAAGGGTACAGTCTACCACACATCAGTGACAACACTGTACTGCGAAAATCGCCGTTACGGCTACAACGTATAGCCAATGTCAATGTATTATTTTTACAACGTGCGTGTGGTTGACTGTGTCAATTTATATAAAGCTCACACTTGTAGCTTGTTCGGAACGTAAATAGAAACACGTAAGCACTTATTCTATACCGAAGCTCAGCTCAGTCATGATTCTCGTTTTAAAACTAGATTTGAGTCAAGAGTTTTATGTCTGAGCACTTTCCTAGAATTAGGGCAATTAGGTATAGTAGGTACGTTCTTCTTTAACACGACTTTCTCAAATACATTCATTGAATTGCAGTGAAGGTACAAGTTAAATGAATAGAGTCAAAGTTATTTATTCGCATTTATAAAATAGATTTTAGAATTATCAAGTAATAAAATTGCCATCATGATTTTGCCTACGTTTTATGATCTACTACCGACCCACCCCTGCTTCGTACAGAGATGTTGCGGCGACATGTCTAAAACATAGAGATTTCAGTGCTTTATTTAAGTTAAATATTAACTTAATGAACACTTGAACCTTCCGGAATAAATTCTCTAAATTATAGTGAAAATCGCATCAAAAATCAGTGTGCAGTTTAGAAGAACTAAGCGGTCACACAGACAGACACGAAAAGTGACTTTGTTTTGTACTATGTACCCATAGATGGAGTTAAGGCTCCTTCAAACAGGCGTGACACGCGATGCGTATCGCACGCGACACAAAGGCACCGCTCGTCGCGTGACACGCGGTCACAATATATATATGGACAGTAGGGAAACTACGAACAAACGTACGAAACAGCACACACACAGATGCGCGCATCGACGAGACCCCTAAGTCACAATAAATATACTGAGAGCACCGCGACTATCGCTTGGGGCCTCGTTGGTGCACACGTCTGTGTGAGTGTGCCGTTTCGATCGTTTGTACGTAGTTTCCTTAAGATAGTACTTCAACCAAAACATTGCGAGTGCGTTATTCAGAGGCTATTAACTCATTCAATTAAGAGTAATAAATTACAAATAAAAGCACATTATTATTGTTCGATATTCTATCATCACATTGCACGTTCGAATTTGTTTTTATGTGAAATAAATACATTTAAAATCTCCTTGTAAAAAAGTGTCTAAAACTATTGATTGCATGCATCTTTTGCTAAAGGTGACATATTGCATATGGGTGGGATATTTATAGTGACGCGGTGCCTTTATGTTGCGTATGATTCTCGTCGCGTGTCGCACCTGTTTGGAGACTTTACTGATGAAGAATATCAGTAGTACCTGAAGATACCTAAGTAGCAGCGTTGTTTGGATCGCTAATAATAACAAATTGCGATAATTAATTAGGAATTAATTGTGTAGCCGCCTTTTGGAGCTTATTTTTAGTAGAGGATATTTAAAAGCTGAAATTCTTTGTTGCTTTCAATTTAGGTGATCCGTGATGATTAATTATGAAGGCAATAAATTTTGCTACTTATTAATAACTATTAATTTTGTTTAACACATCAGTATATTTTTCTTGTACCCTGTAATGGATGAAAGAAGCTGTTTGTGCTTTAAATAAAATATTGTAGCACTACAAGTTAAAGTCAATCAATCTGTCTCGCCTTTTCCCAACTATGTTGGGGTCGGCATCCAGTCTAACCAGATGCATCTGAATACCAGTATTTTACATGGAGCGACTGCCTATCTGACCTCCACAACCCAGTAACTGTATAATACGATACCCCAAATACAAATACCTTAATACATATTAAAGTAAACATTACAAATACCTAAGTAGACACAAAAATACCACAATTTATTTTTAATTCAATCAAAACCCAAAAATCTCGAATATTTCAGCAGGAGACAGACACAGCGTAAAAATCTAAATATGCAAATAATTATGGTAGCAGGTGTAGATAATAACACCGTATATTAGACGAAACGTATTTTAATAAGAGCTGAGAGAAAAAATGCCTTCAACAAATTAAAAAGTCACCACATCGTTCAACTTTCCCCCGGGGCGCAGGAGAATTCCATAAATTTCATTTTTGCGGGCAATGTCGTCGAGAAACCTGCAAAAATAAGTTATATTTTTTCTTGAAATTTTCGACAATGCTATTTGAATGGCTTCTTCGTATTGCACAATTTAGGTTCTAGAGTTTATTTCTTTCTTTAGACTTTCAAACAACTTTTTCATATTCCAATAAAAAGCGATCATGTTTATTTTTGCGTTTATATTTCTCTAAAATGTCATCAAACTCAAACTCAAAGCATTTATTTCAATTAAATCAATTACAGGCACTTTTTAACCGACGAAAAGAGGAGGAGGTTCTCAAGTCGACACGTTTTTTTTTATGTATGATCAGATCACGCATAACTTTTTACACAGAAGTCAGATTTGAAAAAAAAAATGTTTTATTCGAGAGGGTTAAAAGTTGGTCCCATATAAAATTAATTTAACATTGCTTTAGTACGTAGTTTTTGAATTAGCTTGAATAATTACGTATTTTTCCCAACTTTTATGTGGATGATGTTCTAATTTCTTTTGCAGGTAGCCGTATAGAATTTGTTTAGGGTAGGTACAACTGCTAAAAAGTGAAAAATAAAAACTTTTATAAAAAAAAATACAACCGACTTCTAATAAAACAACATTACAAAGTGAAAAATAACTTAAATTTCGCGGCAAAAAACGAAAATACATTCAACCAGATACCGACTTCCGAAATTATTTTTTCACTTTGTAGTATTGTTTTTGGAAGTCGGTTGTATTTTTTAGTAAGAAAGTTTAATTTTTCACTTTTTAGCTACCTACCCCACACAAATTGTCAGAAACGTTAGGTCCGGGCACCTGTCAAAAGTGCCAAAGCGCCCTTTAATTCTTTAGTCGTGAACTCGTGACTGAATGATGGACGAATAAATGAAACGAATGATGAACGTCACCATCTGTCATTTTATATTCATTGTCGAAACGGAAGTCCTCTTGTCAAAATGGCGCCAACTGGTGGTGTTATTTTTCAACCCTCATTGATCATTACAAGACTCTTCTGGCCACAAGTTCACTTTTAGCTCTAGAATTGTGGGATCACAATTCTTGACCACGCCAATTTACTTGGCAAATATTTTCACAAATCTTATCACACTATTCTAAAGGCGAAAACTTGTGAGTGTGTGTGTTTGTGTGTGTGTGCGCTTGTATATTTGTTACTTCTTCACGCTCAAACGGCTGGACCGTTTTAGATGAAATTTGGTATGTAGATAGCTTATGCCTTGGATTAAAACAGGCTACTTTTTATTCCGATCTACGCGGGTGAAACCGCGGGGCGCAGCTAGTTACTTGTAACTGGCGAAATGTGTTTGTAATTCACACCTCTGACTATCCCTTCTGGAAATGCTGGCGTTAAATTATTTGTTTTTATTACAAATAGGTACATCTTGTAGGAATTTTGGGTCAGTTGAATTTATCAATTTTTCGTAGGTTCCTGATAATTATTATGTGCCTTCATTTCGCTGAGAACAAAACCGTGAAAATATTATTAAGAAAGGAGTCTAGTTTGATAAGGGTTGACGTGAAACGACTTGATCAAAACTAAGGGTTGAGTCCAGCAGTGGATTCTGTTGAACATAAAAGGGGAAGTTCAATGTGCCTGGCAATACTGTTTGGTAAAAACGTCACAGTCTAGGACAAAACTTTGGCCCAAATCGAAACCAACGTTTAGTGTCATTTTTGTCATTTTATTTTCTTTTTATTATTATTTTGATTGTTTCATTTATTTCGTTTTACACATATTTGTTAGATTTTAAATATTAGTATATTTATATTTTTATTGTATTTTTATTGTGTAATAATTATAAGTTAATTTTATTGCTTATTTAGTGGCATGCTTTACCATATTTGTTTGTAATATGCGGATAATGTCCACTAAATTAACACTACTTATATATATTTTTTTAAATGTCATATTTTACATTGTAGCTGTTTATTATCCCTCAATAAATAAAATAAAATTAAAATAAATCCAAGCAACAGTTCCGCAAGTACGCGTCTATATCGCCAACTATGAGTTACCGAAGAAAATACGACTTTCGGTTGTGTGCTCGCGACATCGACACGTCCGTCGGGCAGTTCAAACATTTGTCTCGATTTGGGCCAAAGTAATGCCCAAGAGTCAAAGTAACCCGCCATGACAACACCTACTCAAATTGTCCGTTTATGTTCAAATATGACAGTTGTATGAAGTTACTATAACACGACAAAATTACGTAAACCGCGTCAATTAGCTTAACAATTAATTTCCCTGACTTTACCTACCTACTAGAGTGTTGCTATAATGTAGTTTTACCAGCTGTCAAATAGATTGTATTTTAAATTTCTTGGAGATTGATCTAAACTACTCTGTTAGAGTTGTTTAGATCAATCTCCAAGAAATTTTAGCATAATTGTATGTGTGTATGTAATAAACAACAATTTGAGCATAATTATATTATACCTCCTAGAGGTCGGTAACAATAGACAAATTGTGTCTTAAACATGACATTTGAAGGTTCATAATAAATTGTGAACACTCGCACAGCGGCAGCGGGGCAATTCCTTAACACCTATCAATCGGAATCGGTTTCATTTTGACAATTCAACAACACTCATTGCGTTCGATTGATAGTGTGTTACACAATTAGGATGCTGATCGTTTTATAGAAGCTATCACGTCACTACGGCACTTGGTTAAGAAAGGTTCAGGGAGTAAAATGATGCCTTTCCTCTTGACCTAATCCCCGAGACCCTGTTTACGACACACATACAAATTAACAGACAACCTTGCCTACTGTGCCTTATATAACTTGTCCCCTTTACGGATATAATTTTACATGAGAAATATTTGACTGATCCTCTAAAAATTTATTGAACTTCTAATGATGGACACTTTTTTTTTAAGTTTTAGCGCATCTCATGATATTATTCACTAGCTGTGCCCCGCGATTTCGTTCGCGAGGAATTTGTAAGATATACAATGTACTAAAATAACAGCCACATTTTAATAAAACTCCCTCGTCCCCCGACCCGCCACGTTGCATCGCCCGTCCGCGCTATTACTTCGTTTTCGCTTAGCGTTCTATCAGACTTTTTTTCCTTTTTGCTCGGCTTCTAAGGGTTGTAGCGTGATGTTAAATATGCCTTTAACCATTCTTGAGAATTGGGCTACCAAATGCAAAATGAATTTTTCAAATTCGACTTTTTGTTGTCAATTTTATGGGATTTTTTTTGCGCGAAGCCCTAATTATTTTTCAAAAATAAAAGTGACCTAAGTTACTCCTTATAATATCAGCTACCTGCCAGTAAATGTTCTTACGGTGTTATGGTACCGGTATATAGCTACTTTCATATGCATTTAGTAAAAAGCTGTTATTTTAACATTACAAACAGACACTTTAATTTTATTTATTTGTATAGATTGAGCCTTTTTTTAACTTTCTGGGCTTTTCTCACAGTTGGTCGCAGTAACTAAACGGGTTAGGTTAGGTTGGAACTGTGACCAACTGCGCTACATCCAAATTGGTCGCTTCTTATTTGGTTTTTTTTTTTTTTTAAAATAGGAATTATTTGAGGTTCACAAAAAGAGGTGCAATATTTATAATTAGTGTTCAATAGTATTTTTAGGAGCGCAGAATATGAGTTATTAGAGGTTCTGCCATTTTATATCTCACAACGTCGTTATCAATTATCAAGAAAGCGTAAACTATCTTGATAATTATCGTAAAATTAAAGGATTGTTCTATAGTAGGTACCACGCGTCAAAAAATAGGTTTGTTCTACCAGTCCTCATAATATTGGACAGTTATCTTAGTAATACAACACCTGAGGCGTTAGCACAAACGGCATTCTCACCAACCGCTACAGCTTCAAAGTGACATTGACATGCTCACGTGACATTTCGAAAGCTTAAATGTCAACCCCGTGCCATACATTTTTTTGGCTTTTTTGGCTTTTCTACTAGCGTCATGGCTTTGGCTACGTAAGGTTTGGCATAAGCATATTATAGCATAATCAGCCCTACAATGTTCCCACTGCTGGGACACAGGCCTTTTATCGGTGAGAGGGAGCGGGCCGTAAGACACCACGCGGCCCAGTGCGGGTTGGTAGATGTCATGTGTCTTCTAATTTTTGGTTCTCGAGTAGGACATGCCGGTCCCCTTTAGATGTTTTCCTTCACCGTTTTGAGAGCAGTGGTGATGAAATAATTTACACAAAGTAAAGCGCCTGTCTGGGTTTGAACCTACGTCTTACAACTCGTAAGTCGCGTATGTTACCACTAGGCCACCACTGCTCTCAGGGTTAAGTTAAGGTTGAAGCCCACTAAATTCAAAACAAGTCCTATTTGCAGATACGGGCTACATTGAAGTAATCACCTTAAATAATGCTAATGATTATGTAGGGTTAGACAAGTAATCAATTTCGAATTCTCAATTTAGAAACCGTGTTTTAGTTCAGAAACTTGGTGCCTATGTCGCAGGCAATTTATATGATTCCGCTCTTCACAATTGGCGTCGTCCGTTTAAAGTCCGCTCGCGGTTTTACCGAAGGCAAAATGAAAATTGCCTTGACACTATATAATATGCCACACCATTTGATGGACAATTAAAACACCCTTTACAAAATTCTCCGGCAAATTGAAGTATTTTGTTCTATTATTAAGGTTGGTCACGGTTGATCACAGTTCTAACCTAACCCATTTGGTCGGGGTGCCCTTTTTTTTCTTTTTTTTTTTTTTGAGGGTGGGAAATCATCAAATAACTTCTCCCGCTCTGGTTGGAGCGGAAGGGCGTGTCAGACTTTTACTGACTAAAACCCACCCGTGTTCCTTCAGTTGCTTATGCCAGGGCCACGGTAACCCCTTCGGACAATACGCGACCCTGGTCGGGGTGCCCTGGCTTAGTAACTGCGACCAATTTGGCTTGCGCGTGGTTGGTCACAGTTCCAACCGAACCTACAATAATCACAATGAATGTCAAAATTATAACAATAGAACGAGTAATTTCCCTTCGGCATATATTATTTCATAACTGCGAGAGTTTTTAAACGGAAGACGCCGTATATACAAATACTAGCACTTCCCGCGCGGCTTCGCCCGCGTGGATATCGGAAAATGTCCCACGGAAACGTGCTACCGGGAAATCCTTCCTTATTCCTTGTCTACATTATAAAGGGAACCTCTGTGTAAAATTTCAGCTTTCTAGGTTCAAGGGTTTGGGCTGGACGTTGATGAGTCAGCCAATCAGTCAGTCAGTCAGAACTTCTCTTTTTATTTATATAGATAGATAATGACGAATCATACAATCTGTCTGTGATATCTGTACAAAATTTGACGATGGCTACACGATAACAGCGATAACTCTTTTGTTGAAAGTTGTTCGCACACAAAAGCATAACTCAGCCTAACTCTTTGGGGATACGGGGCAACAATGTAACTCAACTATTCTTTTTGCATACATTTCGTTACGGAGCTGACAAAAAGTACTTTTCTAATTTTTCCGCTGAAATCTCGGCATACTTTTGCGCAAAATGCAACTGAAAGATTGCAAATAACCAGTGGGAAGTTGCGCGTAGTTTATAACATATTTGTGTTAAAATTTTCTAAAGCGGCAAATGAAAAGACTCACTTTAAACTTATTTTTTCGTTGTACTTACAAGAAATTTTCACTTCTTCTCTGATCTAAGACGCAAATTCTGATAAACTCAAATAATTTTATATACTCCTAGCGGCCCGCCCCTGCTTCAAACGGTTCTTACGACATAAAAAAACATCGAGATTTATTTCATCATCATCGTCATCATCTGCCTAGCCTTTTTCAACTATGTTAGGGTCGGCTTCCAGTGTAACCGGATGAATCTGAATACCAGTATTGCACATGGAGCGACTGCCTATGAGATTTCTTTATTATGTTTAAAATTAATCCTTCCAGGATAAATATTATCAATATTATGGTGAAAACAGCATCAAAATTAATTATGTAGTTTAGAAGAACTAAGCGGTTAAACACACAGACGCGAAAAGCGTAGCTATAGATTTCGAACATTACAAATTGCGTGACCATTCATAGTTTCCCGCCCCATTGAGCTAAGTCAGTTCGTATTGTTTCAGGTCTGAAGGCATCATTAAAAGGCTGATGTATAGGCATATGATGGACTATACGACCTTTCTCTTTATCTTCATAGTATGCATTGGTAAGTAAGTTTTCAATTCCTACTTAGTACTAGAACATACTTTAATTTATATTGAATATTTTTTTCTGTACATTGACCAACTTTTTATAACATAGGGTCTTTATTTATTCTCCAAATATTTATTAGAAGATAGGTATAATAACGCAGTATTTCTTAATAATTCTTCTGTTACAAGTTTCCCAAAATCGTAATCACGAGAACCTACTCAATAACTCCCAGATTGATTATTTACTACAACACCGAAATAGAAAGAAACGGGAAAATCAGAAAATATATCAGTGCTGCCGGGCGAAACATCAATAGAAATTTCTATCAATACAATAAAAATGAGATCATTCCGATCCAACCTTTGAGAGGTTTCTATTCATCCCGAAATTACTATCAGAGTAGAAATATATCTTTAATTTATTTCCCGCAGATCAAGGTGATGGACATTGGAAAGAAAGGGACAAAGAAAAGCTTCGACATGATATTGAATTGTACAAAACGATGGCAGGTAAGATTCTTTACGAAATAAAATGATATCTGTTGGTTGAGTTTTGTCTAACACAGTAAAACAAACTGATGCCCAAAGTTCCACTTTGTTCTGACGATGTTGTTATCGTTGGACTTCTTTGGATCGTGTCGTTTAGACGAAAATGAATGAGAAGTATAAAAAACGTATTGTAAAATTATCGTGGACACCATTTAATTGTGTCGTGGTTCTTACTTATTAAATAGCTCCATTTAAATTATAAAAGTCACAATACATTGAACAGGATGAATGACTATTGTTGTCATGACACAGTGAGAACTACCGCTAATGACGATACCTCTCTGCTCTCCTAATGCAACCCTTCGATAAACTTTTGGTAGCAATATCGAAGTTTTGCCTGCATTGGGATTTGTGCTTAAACTGAAATACTTAACTGTCGATACTGTTGTACATACTATGCTCTACCAAAAATAGACAAAACATAAAGTGACAGACTTGCCTGAAGTCAACACACGAATTTATAACTAGCCTTTGAGCAGCAGTGCTGTACAATTTTTAATATTTAACGTATGCAAATAGCAATTACTTCACATAACTATTCTTGTTTAAAAACAAGTCTAGGTTAAAGCCGTATTTGCATTTAAATTGTTATTCTTGCACCATATTTTCCTTGCGTCACAACATAATTCTCTTTTAAATTTAAATATTTCTTTATTACCCTTTAGATAGAGTCATTTGTTAGAGAGGGAATATTTTCTTTATTTAAAAACAGCCATTCTAAAGTGAACTGGCATCATCATCTTTCGCTTCAATTCGTTAAAAGTCCGTAAAATTCACGGCAGGAGCATCAAGAAAACAAAACTGTTTACAAACGATGTCATGAAAATTTGTTCCTTTTAAAACTTCTCCCCTTTCCCTAACAATCGCTTGCAAAAAGTGTGTCTGACATATTTCAATTTCCTTTGCAGAAAAAATTGAGCGCGAGATAGAAAGCTTTTACGATGAATATCCAGAAGAGCGATACAAGGGGGATAATGTTGATAGAATACACTACAAACATGTAACAAATATACTGTATCGTAAAAAAGAAACGGGGAATGATGAACACATCGATAAAGTAGAAAGGAATTTTTTATACACCAACACTAGTGATATGACTAATGAAATGCCTTCGAAACATTCAATCAATGAACACAATACTATTAAATATGAAGCCTTAAACGATGATAAGCCTAATAAGCCTAGTTCAATAAATTCTCCATGGCCTAAGTTTGAAGACATCCTCCTAGCTATGGGCAGAAAATACGACTGGAAGAATGACAGATGGATAAAAGTAAAAGGAAAATTAAAGGTAGCTGACACAAAAGAAGATCTAAATGGAAGAGGAGATAATAATAGTATTGAATATCATGAGAAACACAAATTCAGTTATAGAATTGTTAAACTAAATAAAAGTAAGAGTAGAAGAAACGTGGTGGTCGCGGTGTCGGCTGTGAGATAGTGCGTAATGAAACAGTAAATTAAGCCAATGAACCGTAAAGGGACATATTTTTTGTAGATAAAAACGGGACCAACAAGGGTGGCGCCGGCATTCGATCCTTTTATGAAGACAACTAGGCTAGAACGTTGCGTCGATGTGTAAGCCCCAGTAATGACTGCTGCTGAAGGAACATTTAATTGTGCTAGTAAATATAAAGGCGCTTCATTGTTTATGCCTATGCCCGAAAATGTATAGTTATTGCCTATAGAAATCTTGACAAACTTACGCATGTAATTAACTCTCCAATTGTTGTCTATTATCGCATAAGTAGTGATCTCAATAGTTTTTGTTTTTGCCATATAAAAAGCTAGATGTGTAACTTTGAACTGGTAAAGTTAATTTTACAAGTCTCGGAAATCTCAATATTTATGAACAAACGTTAAAAATAAACTTCTCCAGTAAAACTTTTGTTTTATTCTCTACCTATACAAACTATTTATGGAAGTGTTTTAAAGTTTTCTTACGTGCTGCCCCGTGTGGTACCTTCAAAGATTTCACCGATCATTAAGTTCGTTGAATAGTTTAAAATAAAATGATCTCATTGTTTGAAAAACCCATGTTTGCAAAGAAATAAATTGATTTGATTTGATTTGATTTGATTTGATTTGATTTGAAACTATAAGAATCCTCGGACGCATATTCAAATCTTGGAACGTTTTAAAAGGAAGTTCACAATCGATCACAAACTACTTATTACACACAAATTATCAGGAACATAGACAATTATTCAGGTATCTCCGACAGATTGTAGTAATTCAATTTTTTTTATGAGAGCATAATTCTGAAATACCGCAGTGTGAGCGGTGGGGGTTTGAGGAAAAGCTCTGTCATTTTTCATCCCCCAGAGCCGGTTGGTACCACTATGAACAAGTTCCCAGATAATTTGTCAGGACCATATTGTGTTTTCCCACGTCGACATATGCATACGAGATATGACTATCATTTTGTAACAAGGGAAGTAAAAACTTCACGAAAATAAAGTGCCTCATTCTTTTCCTGCTTCAAAAACGGAATCTCCTAAAATGAGTCACGTGCTACTATACGATTAATGACTTTACATAGTAACAATGATCGCTTACAGAATGTAAATATAACCTCAATATGGCAGTTTGTAAATATAACATTGTTTAATCCTCATTTACATAATAAATATTAAATTCAAATTTTGTACTAAGGTGGTTGGGACGGAACATTACGTCGCCACCGCGCCGTGCCATTTTGCAAAGTGTGCTTACAGATGATAAATTATCATTATGCCTAACTGACATCATGATCGATCGAGTCGTTAAGCTAAGGTTGACGATGTTTTGTTTGAAGAATTTTAACAAAGAAAACAGATTTAATTCTTTGAAATTCTGTGATGAGCCTACGAGAAGACAAGAAAATCAACGCGACTTTAAAAAATTAAATTAGAAAAATGTGCAGGAAAAGAAAGAAACGGATTAAAATTAATTAAAGCTCTCACGACTGTCACAATGCAATTTTAAATGAGAATAAATTCTCATACTTTTTTCATTCGTCCTTGAGTTAGATTGGACAAACAACTTTAATTAATTCAATAACAAAGAAATGTTGTTTCTTTGTTTTGCTTTTCTGGCAACATCTTATCTGCGATTTTCCATCTTCATTTTTTGGGTGACCTAAAATATTCGCTCTTGAAAGTCGTTTCACAATGTTCTATAAAATCTCCTGCATAGAATTTTAGGGCTGAAAGGATTTTTCTGGGTCCAAGGTAAGTACTTACTAATTAGGAAAACTGGCCAAGTGCGAGTTGGACAAGCACACGAAGGGTTCCGTACCGCCGTACCTACAATATTTAACACTATATTTTTTGCTTTAGTAAAAAAAAATTGTTGTTAGCGGCAGTAAAAATACACAATCTGTGAAAATTTTAACCTAATCGTCTACATATTACGGTTTATGGGATACTACCCGCTGATAGACAGACGGACAGTGAAGGCTTAGTAATATGGTCACGTGTGGCACACTTCGGGTACGAAATCTTAAAAACTGTGCTATGTGTGCAAAAAGCAGTTATATATTATGAAAATTATTCATTCAACCTTTAATTATAGCGGTCATTAGGAGAACTATGTTTAGTATTTGGGTTGATATTTTGAACCAAATCTTACAAGTCGGGATGATAAAAGATACCGACTTTTACCTTCAAATAAAATTAGATAGATACTCGTATCACGTACACCAATAATAAAGCTAAAGAGTTTGTTAGTTTGAAAGCGCTAAACTCTGGAACTACCAGTTTGATTTTTGAGAAAGGCTATAGGTAGGTAAGCTATTTATCATCACACTACGACCCTTAGGAGCCGAGCAAAAAGAAAAAAAAACCGGTCAAGAGCGAGTCGGACTCGCGCACCCAGGGGTCCGTTCCGATTTCTGAAAAAGTGTGGTATTTAGAGACATCGTTTTATTTTTCCTGTAATTTTTACATAAACTTCTATCACATACTTAGAATAATTTGACATGCCCTAGTAGCCCCACTTTGAATTTTTAAGACCCCCTTTCAGTCCCTGTTGCAAAAAAAGTATAAATATTTTTATTTCTTTCTTATTTGCAAAATAGTTGGGTAAACGTCATCTAAAACTGTTCTAAATTTCAAGTTGATAGCATTAGTAGTTCTTGAGATGTCCAGCTGTGACAGACAGACAGACTGAGTCACACCATAAGGGTTCCTTTTTTGGCATTTTGGTACGGAACCCAAAAAAGTCAGAAATAACGCTAAGTAAAAACGAAGTAATAGTACGGGCGGGCGATGCAATGCAACAGGGTGGGTAGGGGGAACAAGAAATTTCATCTGGACGAAGTCACAGGCAGAAACTAGGCAAAGTATTTTCCTCATATAGAAACATAAAATCACTGAATAGGTTGCCAACGAGATGTTTATCTACTAGCACAGAATAACAAAATACAGTAGTTTATCTGGGCAGTGACCTTAAATTAATTACCTACGGCCGCTCGGTAGATAAATACGTGACCGTCCGCGCCTAACTGACGCGCGCTCGAACTGTTGCGTACTGTGGGCTTAGTGCGAGTTTGTATACTTACTCGATCGTGTTAACGTAAACGTCAGTTTGTACTGAAAATGAATAAGCGCCGCCTGGTGACTATAATGAGAAACACAATTAATCCATACGAATTGACATAAGGTAACGTTAACGTAAACGCGATCGGGTAAGTATAAAAACTCGCACTAAGCCCTCTCGTATACTTTGCGCCACGAAAGGTGAGACTTGACGAGCGCCGGCCGTACCGCGCCTCCCGCGCTGCGCAATGATGCCCGTTCCCTTCACTCATACCGCTAAATAGACCTATACCGTCTTATTACAAAACAAGGTTCATCTTCAACCCCAGGTTTAAACCACGTACCCCTTTGAATTTCGAACTTTATTCCGACACATTAAGATGTCAGTTTTACAAAACTGACAACTTAGTACCGGACTAAGTTGTCAGTTTTGTATAAAGAACTGTATTTCTATCACAGCTAGGTTCTTATTACAAAAACTGGCTCGATGGTTTAAACCATGACAGAAGAAAAACCTCGTTTTGTAATAAGGTCGATAGACTTTATCGGCCTTATTACAAAACGAAGTTTGACAGTGGTGGTTTGACTTCCGCAGTAGCGCAAGTCAAACCACGTGGTATGTCAAGTGTCATCTTTAGTGGCACGTATTGTACTGACTGACATTTCGAAGCGCGTCGTTTCGGCCGTTTTCTATGAAGATAAACTACTGTATCATTATTATACTGTGCTACTAGCCATTGTGATTAGTGCGTGGGTCATCATCATTATCGTTATAATAGTTGGGTGAAAGAAATACTCATTATATTCACTTTCCTGTGTAGTTATTATCTTTGTTATGAATAACATTGGTGTGTGCCCATTATTATTTGGTTCCGTTTTCCTGTTGACCTTTATAATACGAAATATAGGGTAGTTTTAGTGAGGGTGTGGTTTCTTTAATTGATTTATTATTTTTTATTACTTATTGATTTATAACACTAGAATTTCACAAATTAGTGAATACAGAAAATAGGTAAGTATAATTGCTTTTCCGGTCCTTCTTTTTATATATTCACCGTGCAGTGAAAACCTCGTAATCACAACAAACGTTATTTTACAGGGCATAATAAAAATTACTGATAAAAAACCGACTTCAAAAAGTTAAGGAGCATTAAAGAATTGAAAACACCGACTTCAGAAGCTGTTTAAGTTTTTTTGAAAGTGATTTTATTTTTAGTATGTTTTTGAAGTCGGTTTTTATTAAAAACCTTCTTGAAACTATGTAGATCACGTTAGTGAAAGAATCATCAAAATTGGTTCATTAGTTTTTGTGAAAATAGCGGACTTACAAATATACATAGTACGGGTCGAATACAGAACCTCCTTTTTTTGAAGTCGGTAAAAAATAGCTGTCATTGACATTTCCTGCGGTTCTCGTTATGATCAACACATGCCATGGCAACAGTGGCATCATAAAGCTCTTAACGTTTGTTCTAAAATTCATTACGAGGTTTTCTTCCCAATAAATAAATATACTTATAGAAATAACAATGAATTTTTGCTCTACGAGGTTTTCACTGCACGGCGACGACATCTGATTCGAGTAGATATACCTAGCTTTTCTATTACCACTTTCTCAAAAAAAAATTAAAACTCAAAGCATTTATTTCAAATATATCAATTAGGTACAGGCACTTTTGAACTGTCAATCAGTTAGTCAGAAAGTTAAAGCTTTGTCCAATTCCAAAACGTAGATCTCTATGGAGGAGAACGGGCAAGAAACCCCACGGACACTCTTTTAAATCAAGATAAGTATATTCTTGTTGCTTCTACACGTGAGAACAATGTAGGTAAAAAAATATTTGAAAACAATTCAAAATATAGGATTAAAAATAAGCCCTGACAGTTAAGAGATGACCAGTCTCAACTAACGGCGCCCGTTCACGAACATGACGCGTGGATCAGCACCATCCAGCTCAACCATTTTGTAGTGAACCGAATGATCCAACAAACGCGCCACCATCAGCGCGACATTTAAGTGAACATGACACTATTTGTACAATTTGTATTTGTACAAATACCTACCAACAGAATTTGGATAGTATACTATCTCTAAAAATATCTCCAGAAAGACAATTTTGTGCCTAAACCATTACTATCACCGTTTCCTTCCCGTTCAATTACACCCGTCTTACTCCGAAAGCTTTTGCAATGATTTGTAATTATACGTTCTAGACAAACATCCCGTGCAAAGAAGACTCTCGGAAAGGTCTAAGGGTCCTTAGCTTGACGGTCGTAAGTCTGATCTCTCCGCAAACTCTGCCACCTTCAGTAAACAACGCTATTTGGTTTACCTCGTCCACGGAGACCCAAACAAACACAAAATTCTCATCACTGAGGCGGTAAACTGTAAGGAAAAACAAGTTTCAATAGCTTCTTTTGAACGATTTATGAAATACTAATTGGGTACAAAAAGGGTGAATTTTGAAAGGGGCTGTCCTTTTTTCGGTATTAAAACTTGTACGAATTCTGATCGCGTTATGAAAGGCGTCTCGGGAAATGGGTTTTTCTGATACCTGGTCCCAACAAACGTGCCTCTATTGTGTCCCTATTGTAGGTTTTTTTATCGGTTTAAGGGTGGGTAGCTAACAGAAAAGTGAGTAAGGCATGAGGTAGGTACAATAAATTCTTTAATCAAAAAAGAAAATCGCAATATTTACGACTTACTACGATCGCAGAAATATTAAGAACATAAACCTAAGTCACATCCATACATCAATTTCTTACAGTTATTTATTTTTTACGGCTTTACTCAAGAACTAGCAATTTATCAAAGGCATGTGTTACGGGTATACAGAAAAAATCACAGATTAGGTCTTCACAAAAACAAAAACAAAAGAAGAACGTGATCTCGTTGAAATACGTGACTGGAATGGTGTAAAACAAAAATGCGAGTTTTATGATTTTTATACGAGTACGAACCCTTTTTTCCTACTTCCAAATGGGCCTGCACACAGCCTAGTAAAGTGATTTTAATTTTGTTAGTGAAAATCACAGCTTGTCAATCTTGCTACGCTGCCCTAGTGTTACCAGTTTGTTCTATTTTTCAACCGATTTATGTCATACGATGTTATTTGAGGAGGGTTGTTTGCTGAGCAAAGAAGTTCTGGAAAATGTTGTTTTCTTGCTAAACCTAACAGTTAAATTCAGTGCTAATGGTAAGGATATAGAAAAACAAATAGAGCATCTAGACTGAGATTACATGTTTTTTTTTTTAAATCAAGTATTTAGAGAATTTCTCAATTTGCAAATAAAATAATATTGACTTTCGACAAGAAAACTTTTCACAAATACAACCGACTTCCAAAAAAAAAACCGGTCAAGAGCGAGTCGGACTCGCGCACCGAGGGTTCCGTTCCGATTTCTGAAAAAGTGTGCTATTTAGAGACATCGTTTTATTTTTCCTGTAATCTTTACATAAACTTCTATCACATAGAATAATTTCTGATTTTTATCTTTGCAAACTTCGCAGATAAGGGGAGGGTGGGGGGAACGGTATTTTTCATCAAAAGTCGAAAACTATCTGGCCTAAAAAAAAATAAAAATAGTTTAAGAATGTGCAAGCAGCGTTCTTTCATATGATACCCCACATGCCCTAGTAGCCTCACTTTGAATTTTTAAGACACCCTTTCAGACCCTGTTACGAAAAAAAAAAAAATTTTTACTTCTTTCTTATTTGCAAAATAGTTGGGTAAACGTCATCTAAAACTGTTCCAAATTTCAAGTTGATAGTTTAGAGGCATGAGGAACAGGGTGTAAAGTTCACTCATCCTCCGTAGAAAAGGGAGGATCCTCCGACCAGACGGGTGTTGTGTCTGCTGGGCTACTGCCCGACGGTTGATGTCGGGACGTTGTATATATGCTAATCGCGTGGTAAACTCTAATTGCGCGATGCAGGTTTGCGTGACGTCATGTCATTGATGCGTAGTTCATATGTGGCTATGTAGATGCCGCCACATCACTTCCCTCCGGAGACCGGAGGTCGATAGTGGGCTGAGTCGTGTATCTTGCGATGCTTGCCAGTGCCAGTTGTGGTTCCAGTGAGTCGGAACCGGGTGCCGCATAGTTCACGGTGAGTCGGAACTGTCTGCGGTGATACCCCAGTGAGTCGGGGTGGCGCTGCATTATGCTCCAGTGAGTCGGAGTGTGCAGCGCTGGGTTGAGGTTGAGGCTGAAGGTGATGACCAGGAATGCGCGTCCGCTGCATGCTGGTGGTCAGGATACCCGTTGAAGCCGTGGATGCTGGCTGGCTGTGTGACTCGCCGCTCGAAATCTTGAGGAAGTGATGCTGATGACGTCACGCTGAAGGAGTTGCACGAAGGCTGCGCTGACGTTCATGCTCGGGGTCACCAATTTAGAGGCATGAGGAACAGGGTGTAAAGTTCACTCATCCTCCATAGAAAAGGGAGGATCGTACGACCAGACGGGTGTTGTGTCTGGTGGGCTACTGCCCGACGGTTGATGTCGGGACGTTGTATATATGCTAATCGCGTGGTAAACTCTAATTGCGCGATGCAGGTTTGCGTGACGTCATGTCATTGATGCGTAGTTCATATGTGGCGATGTAGATGCCGCCACAATAGCATTTAGTTCTTGAGATATCCAGCTGTGACAGACAGACAGACAGACTGAGTCACACCCTAAGGGTTCCTTTTTTACCATTTTGGTACGGAACCCTAAAAACCACTACAAAGTGATAAATAACTTTAATTTCGGAAGTCGGTGTCTTTGTCCTATCTGTACCTATTTTAGTTTTTGCCGCCGACTTCTGAAATTAAAGTTATTTATCACTTTGTGGTGTTTTTTTTTTGGAAGTCAGTAGTTTTTTGTGCGGTCTTCATTTATGAAGACCGCACAAAAAACTACTGACAGTTCATCAGTTCCACTTCACTAAATAGTTTTTTCGGAGAGCAAATGCACGAGTTACTATAAAAAAAAACCTTAATCGCTATATAGGTGTGCCTATAAAATTTGAGGGTTTCCCTCGATTTCTATGGTATACCCTTATCAGATTCTGACTTGGTAACAGTGGGATCACCTCAAGGCATCAACCGGCACCCTAGGAATAAAAAAAAAAAATTTCAAAATCGGTCAAGAATTGTCGGAGTAATCGGTAAACACACATAAAAAAAACTGGTCAAGTGCGTGTCGGATCACGCACAATGAAGGGTTCCGTAGTTGATAAGAATTTATCTCAAAAACAAACTTAAGATTGTAATCCCAAAAAAGAATTTTTTAAGTGATAAAATTACAAATTAACAATTTTTGGACTTTTTCCTTTACTTGTGCTGTGAGACCTTGCTTCTTGCCAAATTTCATGATTCTAGGTCAACGGGAAGTACCCTACTTATAGGTTTTGCTTTACTTGTGAGTATCAAAATATGTCACATAAATGGCCGTATGTTTTTGTTGCATTGACTTAGAAGCTCGAGTTTTTTAGGACTTCAAGAGACCACAGACCTACGTATTTGATATTAATTTCAACTTGATACCTCCACGCGTTCCTGAGAAAAACGGTCTTGACAGACTGACAGACAGACATACAAACGGACAACGAAGTGATCCTATAAGAGTCTAGTTTTTCCTTTTGAGGTACGGAACCCTAAAAAACACAAAGTCGGAGATAGGTATATAACCTCCTTCTTTTTGGAAGTCGGTTAAAAAACTGAACTATTTTGTATAATAAGGTAGACGGATTCTCATCTTCAGACAGTATTTTTACTGAGTTTAGCTAGCTTAGTTAGAGAATTCTAAGCAAAAGGGATTATTCAGAGCATGTCGATCAATAAATACAGGGTCAGTCATCTTGCTCGGTTAAAACAATTACCGGTCGCCACTACTACGCCGCGCGCCGCTACAACGTCCACGTCAACGTCCAATAATACAGGGTGTCCCGTAATTATTGGATAAGCTCTTAAGGGATCATTGTACTCATTATTATGAACAATTTTTACTATTGGACCAAATCAGAATTCGCGAAAAAAAAATCTGTTGTTCCATACATTTTGACGAGTTATGCGAACATAGGCTCTTACAGACAGAGGCGATATCGCGAGCGATATTGCGATTTTATCGCGTCGCAACACCGCTACGCGACACGTCGCGACGCGATATCGCCTCTGTCTGTAAGAGCCTTAAATGCTGAGAAGAACAGCTGATTTTTTCGTGATTTCCGTGTTGGGCCCATAGTAAAAGTTGTTGTGACTCCTCATGAGGTATCCATTACTTACGGGACACCTTGTATAGGAAACTAGAAACAGTATGGAGTGACATCACACTAATATTATAAAGGCGAAAGTTTGTGAGTGTGTATTTGTATGTTTGTTACTACTTCACGCTCAAACGGCTGGACCAATTTTGGTAAAATTTGGTATGGAGGTGGCTGACATGGATTATTACATAGGCTACTTTTCATCCCGGTCTGCGCGGGTAATACCGCATACATATTTGTAAAGAGGAACTGCGTAGTTACGTCTTTTGTCTGCATGGTTGATATCAGACGCTTCACTCGCGAGAGAATGGTTCACTCGAGTGAAGGTTCATTATTGTTTCATTCCACGTTCACACTGCACCGAAATAATTATACTTACAGGAATGAACGGTTGATCCGCTCCTTTCTTTTCATTTTTCGTTTATTCTGTAGGCGGGTGCCGAAATCCAACATCGTTGGATCACTTCACTAAATGATTAATTTTTCACTTTTGATTCATTTTCTGTTCAGACGGTTAATTTCGAGTGAAAGATGCCAAATGAACGAAAAGTCTGCTATCAGCTTTAGTACTTGGGTTGGTGCGTTTAATATTAGAATCTGTTACGTTTTAATTTAGCAATAAATACTTAGGTACTGATTACTAACTCATTATCTTTGAAAGTTTCAAAATGTTTCACTAAATGGATAAAAAGGCACACCTTTTTATCCATTTAGTGGCAAGTCTAACACTAACTTGAAAGTCTAAAAGTGTTTTTATTGGTGCTTACGTAATAAGGAGCCTCTAGAAAAAAGCCCCGCTTTTCAGCACCTATCAAGTTTTTGTATGACATCTCTATATTATTTTTAACCGACTTCCAAAAGGAGGAGGTTCTCAATTCGTCGGAACCTTTTTTAACCGACTTCCTTTTTATGTATGTTCCCCGATTACTCGAAAATGGCTAGACCGATTTGGATTTTTCGTTTTTTGTTCGAAAGGGTATACGTCCCAAGTGGTCCCATGATCATCAAGTCAGGATCTGATGATGGGATCCCATGGAAATCGAGGGAAACCCTCAAATTTTATGGGCACACCTATATCGATTTCGGTATTTTTTATAGTAACTCGTGCATTTGCTCTCGGAAAGTACCATTCGGTGAACTGGGACTGATGATGAAGACCACAGAGGGCCATCGGAAATACTCAATTATATCTAAGTATATAACAGGTTGCGATTCGATTACTTTAATATGATCTATGCTCACACTACAAAACACTACAAAGTCAAAAATAACTTTAATTTCGGAAGTCGGTGGCAAAAAACTAAAATACAGATCCAAAGACACCGACTTCCGAAATTAAAGTTATTTTTGACTTTGTAGTGTTTTTTTTGGAAGTCGGTTTTTGTTTTTGTAAAAAAGTTTTTATATGTATAAAAAACACAAGTTTTAAAGACTGGTCAAATAAAAACCACGATAGCTCCGGGGAAAGAAACGAAAAATAATAGGGCAAGAGTTTTAAAGACACAAAAATAATATAACATCCGAGTAAACTTTACACTTACCTACGTTCCAAACTTTCTACAGAAAGACAAAAGGTTTAGAAGTAACCTTTTGTCTTTGGACAGAAACAATTCTGATAGTATCAGTAACTTGTGTCTTGTTGTATCGAGCCACAGAGCATGGAGTCACCTCAACGGCGTTGTCAGCAACCCAATACCATTTTGTTGGTATTGGGTTGCTAACAATGCCGCTGCCGCCGACCATCTTTACATACCAAGACCCCTCCGGAAAGCACGGAAAGCACGTTAAGCTGTTGGTCCCGGCTGTCATTCGTGGTTCTTTGACAGTCGTTACGGGTTGTCAGAATCCCGAAAGTCTGACAACCAGTCTTACCAAGGGATATCGTAGTACCCAGTAACTGGGTTGCGGAGGTCAGATAGGCAGTCGCCCCATGTTAAATACTGGTATTCAGCTGCATCCGGTTTGACTGGAAGCCGACACCAACATAGTTGGGAAAACACTAGGCAGATCATGAAAGATCATGATCTACTGCCGTCTCTAGACGCTGTCGGTGCAGCCATACCGTGTTCTGTATGTATCGAGCCATTTAGTTGTCATCCTATGTATTGCATTCGCACGAAGCTGTTTGTTTGTGTACATTCGTTTCACTTTATGTTTACACGATTTCGATCTCAGCATACCCGCAGATTGGATTCTGTGGATATCTAGGATCGTTTTCAGTGAACATGTCAAATGTATTTTTGTTTGCGATGAATTTGTGTAACCGGGTATTTTGTTGGGACACGAAAATGTGGAATGGGCTACTGATTTTTGATTGAAAATGATAATTTATTGTGGTATGTTTTCTGGATGATGAGGACGGGTACGGGTCGATCCATCAGGTTAAGCTACGCTTTTTGGGTTTGGTCCGTGGATGTGTGACCATTTTTAGCAAAGTAAAGCAAGTAAAGCCGTTGGTGCCTGCTGTCATTCGTGGATCTTTGACAGTCGTTACGGGTCATCAGAAGCCCGAAAGTCTGACAACGAGTCTTACCAAGGGGTATCTTATTACCACGTTACTGGCTTAAGGAGGTCAGATAAACATGCCGCTCCATATAAAATACTGATATTCAGCTGCATCTGGTTATACTGGAAGCTGACCCTAACATAATAGTTAGGAAAAGGCGGACAGATTTATTGTTTTCTGGATATTATCATCATCCTTTTGTAAATTGGGTTAAATCTTTCAAATATTACGAAAAATTAGTTTTCAGTACCATGAGACTTCGAATAGAGGATCGACAAAAATAAGTTTCCAATATTTTTTAATAATCTAAATGATGGACAAAAAAAATTTAAGCAACATCCATATTCTTGTCTGAATCTAGCAAAAGATAAACACCTCTAAAAACACCTCAAAATATATTTGTTCCTTGACAATCTCATACATTAGAAGGCTAATGTATTTTGCCAATATGCCACAAGTATCGTTTACATGCAGGCCCACATGAGTGATGGCTAAACATTTACCTACCCGCCGAGCAATAACATATTTGCGAGCCACGAACCACAAAATATTAGGAAAAGCTTTTACCTGAAATGGAACGAGAAAACATACTTACTTTCAGTATTGACACACATTCTAATGAATATGGTCCAAAATACTGTAGCAATAACGTTGGTTATTCTCTGCGTATTTATAATTCAGAAAAAATATAAGTAATTATTTCTTCTTTCGGTCTGTTGCGTCCCGATATTAATTAATTAATGTTGATTATACAGAATGTTGAAAGTAAAGTTGAGTTTTGAGGTTTGGTTTTATTTTTAATTGGAAACAATAATTAAAAAGAACAATTCTACTTGATTCATGTAAACCTGAAACGGAATACCATCTTCCGCCAATATAAAAATATAGTAGGTGTAACAATTTAACATTAGTTTCATGAAAAGATTTGGTTTCTCTTTATTTATACCATACTAGCTGACCCGACAGACGTTGTCCTGTCTTAGCTATGAACTATGAATATTCTAATGTAAACGCGTGAAGTTAAAATAGTCGTTAAGTTTTCTGAAAATTACCAATTTTCTGCGAAATTTTCTTAATTTTTCTGTTATAAGGACAACAATACAACAATATTTCTGACAATAATAAATACAAAAAAAAAAGAATTAGTGAAATTGTTCGATTCGTTCACGCGTGATGCGATGACCAAGGGATATAGGGATTAATTTTTATATAAATATAGATAAGTACAACAAATGCAACAAAAACTTGATTTACAGTTTTGAACAAACAAACATTATCTATGTAATACCTCGGTCTAATTATTTACTGCTGCGGGAAATATCTTTGATAACATAATTATGATAAATGTAATATTCAGTTTTAGAAGGGAAGTTAGCCGGTTATTGCAACCAAGTCTAAGATATAATCTATCTAGTATTAACACAAACGGAATATTTACCATGTTTACTGTTATGTTCGAGTTCCCGATATAAAAACTTATAATCTATCTAGTTTATATTTATACCGTGGTCCAAGCTATTTAAAACCTAACCCTTCGTTTGACGTCTGACTGAGATGGGTAGAAAATGTGTTCGATATCGGATGTTCCGTTTCCGCACTTAAGAAATTTTTTTTTTGTGGCCTTTTTCCATGATCTGGTTGCCTGAAGGTAGGTAGGTACTTGTAGCACCCGGGTTTGTAAACGAACCTAAATGGTCAATTTCAATTATACACTGTCAATCACTTCAATTGTACTTGGTAGACGAACAATGAACGCATCATGTGCATCAATCACGAAAAAATTGACAATTGCAAGTGATCTTTTCTGAGACCGTTTACGGTACAAAGAAATGTCGAGAGGAAACAATATAATGTTAAGTTTGTTCTTGGGATAATGAATTTAATACCAACTACGTAACCCTTCATTGTGCGTAGTCCGACACGCACTTGGCCGGTTTTTTTTTCGTAATTAGCGTCCCAAAAAACCATAAAAACGACACAAATATTGATATTTAGATATTTAAAACCCATCGCACACCTATAGAGGTGGTATTTCACGTCCACCACGTTGGATTTTAAAATCGTAGTTTTCATAATCAGTGACCCGATAAACCATACAAACGATACCCATGTTGATTTTCAGACTTTGTCAACCCATTTCCCCCTTTTAGGGGTTGAATTCTGAAAAAACCTGAAACACTCGGGAGTACTCCTGTGAAGTTTCGAATAAAATAGTCTAACTAATCTTGTTTCCCCATACAAACTTTGGACCCCCGTTTCACCCCCTTAGGGGGTGAATTATTAAAAATCCTCTCCTTCTTAGTGCACCTCTGGACTTATAAATACATTTTGATGTGAAGACGATGCACTTACAATAAAATTACTATACCACAATGGGTAAAAAAAATACAAATAAACAAATGACAGGTAAATGTTATGTTATGTAATGTTATAGATACATAGTGCTTAGATATTACAAACACTCACTGTACCTTAGTAAGTACATTAGTATACCTATACCTACATATGAGACATTTTCTTACAAACCAAAAACGACAAGAAGAGATTACCCACATTCCACTACTGATACAATTCCGTTTAAACAACACTACAAAGAACAAAACTGTCGGAAAACAGCTGTCTTGAAAATTAATTAATTAATTGAGAAAACTGCAAGGAATGTACCATTAAGGAATCGCTCTCTTGGACAATGATAAATGCGACAGCAACAATTCTGACAGTTTTTTTCTTGAGATGACTGAAGATTTAACCGATGATGTTAATACAGGGTGTGAAGTAAATAGAACCTATTTTAGGTGTATGAGGGATCACAGAGCATCTAACTAAATGGCTGAAATGAAAGTACCTATACCAACCCAAATACAACCCTATACAAAAGCCGATATTTTTAGAATGCTGCAGCGGGTTTTTAGTTTTATTAGTTTTATCAATTATTTGTTTTCCATAGTTTTACGTAATTTTCAAACTGTTTTAAAATTACTCACCTCAGGCCTTACGTAACTATTTCTACTCGAATATGTTTATCTTGACGCTCAGCCTAGGTAATACAGGCTATATTAGCATGACGGGACTAAAAAGTACCTTTGAAGGTTTACTTCATCTTTGATTTATTCAGATGATCCTGAAAAAAAAACCTGGTATTCAAAACCTTATTTCTATTGAGAATTACCAGTAAAAAATGTTAAGATTCCAATTTAATCTGAGTTAATAATTCTTGAACTGAAGGACCAATTCCTAGAAATATTTTGTTTACTGCAAAGGTTTTTCCAAGATACAAGTGAAACAGGGCTGTTTTTACTAAATTTCTGTTGAATCTCCAAGTCCATAGCAAATTAAAAAACAAAAGTAAGTAGGACTTACAAAAATGAAGTACCTATTTGAATGAAAACTCAAAATTACAAAATTTTTGTAGGTCCTTTTTTTCACACATTGATTCCTGTCTGTCCGAATGAGCGTAGTTTGCAAAATACACTTAGTTCAAAAAAACAATATCGCACCACATTGCGATGTTATTGAATATCGGGCTAAATATCATTTAACCAGAGAAATCCACACTCCTGGAATTTGATACTTAAATGGATATCGCCCAGTCAACAATGCATACTAGGGGTACAGTGCCAACGAAGCTAGTGGAACAAAGAACATAACCTCGTCAGCAATCAGCCAGCCAAACAGGTCGGCACAAGCGTAATGAATTATTTTCATTACCCCACTCTTGTTCGACAAACATGTTGTCGAGTTCTTATACAGACGCCATTATAAAACGCTGCAGTGAGCGTTTATTGTATAATTTAAAAAAAGAGTAAACTTAAAAAATCAAAAAACCTGATTGCGTAAAAAGTGAACTTTAAAAAACATGGAAACAAGATAACCTAATCTCATGCAGTCGAAGGAAATATTTATAGGTCTTGTTAAATTTAAAAAGATTATAAATAAGAACTTTAACACAGCTTTATTATAATTTTTGAAAATTTTAGGGAGAATGGTTGCAACTTTAAATCGTTGTAGATCTTAAATGGTCATTCAAAATGAAAAATGGTTAGAGAAACCTAAAGATGGTTTTCAAAGACCTATTCAATGACTTTCCAATTTTGATCACTGTATTGTCTTTAGTGATATTTATATGTTGTCTTTATTTCTTTCTTTTCTATTCTATTCTTGTGTGAAATGTCCAAGGATATTATTTATTTATTAGTGACACTCACAATATTACACAAATCGATTGACGTAAGAATCATCAAAATAGGCCTACGCGTTTCGTCTCCAGAGCGCCATTAAGGAACAAACATAAATACATACTTATACAGGCTGAAATTTAATTCATGGGCAATATTTTAAGGGGACATTGTACTCATCTTTATGAACAACTTTTACTATGGGAACAAATATCAAATCGCGAAAAAAAAAATCAGTTGTTCCATACATTTTGCTCGCCTATCTCGTCAAAATGTAGAGCACAGTTAATTTTGTTTTAATACACGCTTAAATAGTACTTAAAGAAATAATATTTATGTGACAAACAAACCAACCAATTTATTTTATTAAAAATAAAAACACAAAGACTCCAGTCTCTCACAATTGTTTCCGGCCAAAAGATTGTAAAGATAATAAAATCCCTGTTTAATAAACTCAAGAAAAATTGAGTTAACATGAAATACAATGTTGGCGTCGCGTTGTCTGCCAAATAAATTCCATCAAGGAATAGTTTGTTACGCAAAGTTGTGTCGCTTTATCCCAAAATTGTATCACATGAGGACTTGGTCCACAATGTATTGTAAACCTTGTTGGTAAATTGTATTACTGGTGTCATGTGAACTTCATGCCTTTGCGTTGTAGCTCGGAGTTAGGTCTGGTTCACGATGTCAAGGTAATAATAATAATAAGATAATTTCTGGAAACTTCCAAACCATCTTATACTTTAATTTCGTGTACTTTTTAGGGTTTCGTACCTCAAAAGGAAAAAACGAAACCCGTATAGCATCACTCGTGTGTTTGTCTGTCCGTCTGTCACAGCCAATTTGCTCCGAATATAATGAACCGATTGAATTTCTGAGACTCAAACACGGACGTGTAACGTAAGTAAATTAATTAATTTTGAATATATCCTTTTTGGAGGCAAATAAGAAACGTTCAACTACAATGTTAAAGTTGTTCTTAGAATAAATTCATCCCAACTACGGAACCCTTCATTGTGCGTGGTCCGACACGCACTTGAGTTTTTTTTGTATTCAAGTCAAATTTCCCACAGGGCGAATCCGCAAAACTTTTCCGTTTTTTATAGACTTTTTTGCAAAAGTTTCATCTTATTTTTGAACAATAAATGTTTTAATCAAAAACTTACTAAACACAAAATGATGTAGATATTTTTTTATAATTTTGACGTAGATATTTTTTCTGCCGTCATGATCTGTTATGCAAAATCGTATATTCCGATGGAATAAATTGGCAAGTTTAATAGAAATAGTCGATTCCTATAGCTATACTACGCTTCATATCCTCGTTTCCCACATCAGCAACATAAGCACAGGTGGGAGAGAAGCACGTGCTCAACACAACCCAATTAAGAAGCCAAGAATGCGGTCACCATAGTCGGAATTACATTGATTTGAACGGCTCCGACGCATCTCGAGCCTATTGGAATTTCACTCAGCCGTAAATGTGGTCACCGATTAATCAAGTTAAAAGGGGACGGCGATCCATAATTATGAATCCATACATAACATCACGACAGTAAAACCCGAACGGTTAGGCATAAGGTGTACGTATAATAATAAAAAATAATAATAATAATAATAACCCCACCGCCGTATCTCTACGTTGACGTCGTGGTGGGGCTTGCGCGCTCCGAACTCTGGGTCTGTGCCGGTAGAGTTCACTTTGCCGAAACAGGTCTAGGGTGAGGAGCCAGACCAAGAGAGATACAGAAACCCGCAGGGCAGCATGTGGCGAGCTGTTGGGCAGTACCGACCCCCACGGACCCTATCTCGCGGGAGTTCTTGTATATACATACATATTATAGATAGAAAAACACCCAGACCCGGAACAAATACTTGTAGGTCATACAAATATTTGTTCCGTGCGGGAATCGAACCCGCGACATACTGCGCAGCAGTCAATCGCTCAACCACTGCGCCAACCGTGTCGTCGTGTGTCAATTAGTACACCCACGTTTCGCCCGTTCTGTTTAAGATAATAAGGGGCCTATTGCCATCAACCGTGCACTAATCCAGACTCCGGGCTGCTACTAAGAAATTCCTAATTGAAAAACCCAAAACACCTTGCCCTACCGTGGAATCGAAATAAGGACGTCATGCTCCACAGTAGCCTTTCAGCAGTCATAATGACAGTATAATGACTTTTGGGATGAATAATTCTACTTAGATCTCTAGACGTTGCCATAATTACAGTGTGAAGTGTGGAAGTGAGACACATATAGACGAAATTAGTACGAAAATTGAGACAAATCATCGTATCTTCTGTATCTTATGGCGTGCCGTATTTTTGCTTGGCAAACTTTTGAATGTTAGCCAAACAAAGGGATTTCTCTGTTACAAAATTTATCTTGCGTCGATTGATTTAACTTTTTTGGACAGTTTTTGCATTGTGCGAAGTTATTGACATGGGTTTCAGTCCAAACTATGGAAGATTTCTCACTTTAAACTTCATTTCTCACACCACATAACCTAGAAAAAGTACTATATTGCTGTCTCATAACCGGGCCACGCGGTGGATCGATCTAGATGTATTTATCTAAGGAATAAAATAAATTACATTGCAACGAGATATCGTTTCCCCAAGATTGTTGAAGATGAGAGTGTTACCAACCGTAAAATTTACAATGAATAAAAAATATTGCACAAGGGTTGCAAGTAATTAATTTAAGTTTCAATACCTAAAATCAACAGATAAAATATGATCAAGTCATGGAATTCAAAAGTACAACTAACATGATTAAAAATATAAAAAACATGTTAATTTGAGTTAACATTTATACAGGGTGTAAGTGTAAACAGTGGCAATGTTTTAAGGGGCATTTATGAACAACTTTTACTATGGGAACAAACCTGAAATCGCAAAAAAAAATCTGCTATTTTAACGAATTATGCGAACATAAATGTAACGAACAGCTGATTTTTTTTTCGCGATTTTAGGTTTGGTTCCATAGTAAAAGTTGTTCATAATGATGAGTACAATGACCCCTTAAAAGATTGCTACTGTTTACACTTACACCCTGTATATTAATACACGTTCCCGTAACAAGGTGACTCCATACCTCTATGCATTATGTTCGGGTCAGTTGTCTGATATCAATATAATTACTGAACGGCTGTTATATTGTGAGGAACGGTACATTAGGGCGATTGTAGGCTGAAGGCACTCGGTACCCCCATTTGGCTCCTTTGATCGTGTGCTCGCGCTAATTTATGCAATTACTGGTTACTCAGCAACTTGGCTTGATATCAAGAAATTGACGATGGCAGGCGCCTGACTTTCTGATAATTTTATTCAAGTCTCGCTTCACACCACAAACAAGCAAATGCTTTCATTAGAATTTGTAGGCGAGCATAATATTACTCTATTAGATTTTGGAGGCTTTGTTTGCTTAGGATTAGATATTATACATGGTGTTGGCGTTGTGATCTTAGGAAAAGGACAGTTTTCGTACAACATTTTCTGTTTTCGAAGTTTCGTAAAGTGGTTGAGATAAAGTGGTATGCTTTTAGATAAAACAGCGAGTAATTCATCAACTCGTCCCACATGTTTACGGCCCATTTGGGACGACTTGACGAAAATCAAAATAAATAATATTTTCATTCTGCAAGTCGTCCCACGTTTCTTTTTGTGTGGAACTTTAAACTTTATCAACGTTTGGTACAGTTAGTAAGAAAAGATATAATAATATTTTTTTAAGAATTTTTAGTATATACTTTCGTTTTGTTCATAGATTATTTAATAGGTATTAAAAAAGTCAGTACCTACAAAAATATTTTTTCTAGATAATATGTTTAATTTTACACGCAAACGCACAAGTTCAAGTGTTATATACGAATGGTAGACATGTATAACTTTCGGTTATTATCAGGTTAATAAACAATGGTTACGTGCATAGAAATATAAAAAACAGCGGTTACTTTTGAAGTAAATGATGACAGGACACCCTATGAATAGAATGAAGGTACAAAAAAATATTTTGTTTCAATATCAATGAAGCACACGAGCGTGACTTGGAGTATTTAACAAATATTATTTATTTTTTTGGAGTATTTTTTTTTTTTAGATGAAAAACATTTATGTATTACTTTTTTCAAATAATAATATAATAATAGCCCTTTTCCTTTATCCTATCTTGCTGTGCCCGTCAAGTCCACAATGATCTAAAATTTTTGCCAGCGGCAAGTTTGAGTATTTAATAGAATTTATTGATGTTAAAACGAGTTAGTGCTTTCCGACAGAAAATGTTAGACTTTATTTAGTGGCTGTGGAACAAACTTTTACAAATTTATTTTGTGGTTTGATTTTGGGGGCCGATAAATCTGTGACTCTGGTTGTGCATATTGGACTTGGATTTAGACTGAAATTGCTGTGTTCGTCGGAAACTTGTAGTGAGTACCAATCTTAATATTATATTAATAGGATAATATTTAAAAACTACACCGGGTCTTCATTAAAACCGTAGGCTAAGTGATATCTGATTTATGATATAGAATATGTACCTAGAAAACGGTTGCTTATAAACATAAAGGTTTAAATACTTGAAGGTAGTTTAATAGCTTTAAGCTTAGAAGTGAGTACTTACTTATAGAGGTCTTCTTTTTCTATAAGACCTCTATACTCACTTCTATATTATGTTAGTCAAGATATCTTTCAGCTGCCCAAATCTACATTGACACGACTGTTATGATTTTTTTTCTTTTTTACAATTATGTATTTAATTTGAAACGCATCAATTTGTGGGCATTACTTCTTCCTTTAGAATTGGCTCCATTGTACTTTAACATCCGCACGTCCGAAACTGCACATTGGTCAATCATTTGGGTTAGGTTAGAATATTGACCATTACCTCTTAGAATTACCAAAGACGGCTTTATAAAATACTAGCTGCGACCCGCGGTTTTGCCGGCGTAGACCGGGATAAAAAGTAGCCTATGTGTTAATTCAGGGTATAAGCTATCTACATACCAAATTTCATCCAAATCGGTCGAGCCGTTTGAGCGTGAAGAAGTAATAAACATACAAACACACCCGCACAGACACTCACAAACTTTCGGCTTTATAATTTAGTCTGATGGAGTAGCTCGTGGCTATGTAATACAGCCGCACGGGTCGATCTATCAGGTTAAGCTACGCTTGCCGGGGTTGGTCCGTGGACGGGTGACCATCTTTACATACCGAGACTCCTCCGTGCCTCGGAAAGCACGTTAAGCCGTTGGTCCCGGCTGTCATTTGTGGATCTTTGACAGTCGTTACGGGTCATCAGAAGCCCGAAAGTCTGACAACCAGTCTTACCAAGGGGTATCGTATTACCCAGTTACTGGGTTGTGGAGGTCAGATAGACAGTCGCTCCATGTAAAATAATGGTATTCAGCTGCATCCGGTTAGACTGGAAGCCGCCCTCAACATAGTTGGGAAACGGCTAGGCAGATTCATAAGGCAAATTAATCAATTAAAAAAATAATGACCACATTAACAATGTTGTGATGATTAAATATTTTATAACAAATTCTTTTTTTTTTATTTCCACACTAACACTTTTGCTACTGATTGTACCTTTTCTCATTTTGATAGCAACGTGGGACGACTTGCAGAATGAAAATATTATTTATTTTGATTTTCGTCAAGTCGTCCCAAATGGGCCGTAGGCATGTGGGACGAGTTGATGAATTACTCAAAACAGCAAAGCCTACTCAGAAACTTTAGTTTTGTAGAGTATCGATAAGCTGTTTGTTAAAAGAGTGCTATGATAAAATAAAGCACTCTCGACCTGCACTACTATTTTATATAATATTATTTTTATATTATATTTTAGTGAGTTACGCATGGGAATTAAATTTAATGAGTTATTATTAAAAATGTCTCTTTAAATTCCAGTATTTCTTTATTAAAACTAGCTAATTATTTCATATTTTACCTCGGTACCTATCCACGTAGTAATAAAACAAAATTACGTAACAAATTAAACAATGTTAGTTGAGAACTGAGAGAATATAAAAAATATTCCTTCCATATACTGTTTTACTTGGGGTTCGTAGGGTTTTCATTCATAAATGCTTGTCTGCGTAGGAGTAGAACCTCAGAATACCAAACATTTTGATCTAAAAAATCTTATAAAATAAATATTAGTTTGTACCCGTGGGACTAGCCTTTTTAAACAAGAATATATCATGTTTTGTATAGTTTTATTAGATACAAAAATATTGTGGTCAGTAGGTAAATAATTAGGTACTTAATGTTATTAATATTTAAGAGAAGTTCTCGTAAAAAGGCAAGTCATTCATAGAATTATTTGTTAAAAGTACTATTACTAAGACTGACCCCAACTCCATTTGGATTTAGGTACCTAAGGCATTGCGTATGCAAATCTCTGATCCGATCACTCGGGTTACATCCCACATTTCTTTACTCGGATGTATTTCCCAATCTCAGTGTATTATCTCTTATCTTTACACCCCAGTTCTCGCAAAATAGATAGCAATCCGAAAGGCCAAGATTGCTATCGCCCGACATAGCCTAACTTCCATAGTTACACTAGCATAATTAACTTCATGCAGCGTACTGTTTCCGAACACATTATTACGCAAACAAGGTATAAATCCTTGGGGTACGTAACTTAGTATAAACAGATACATATTACACTCATACTTGCTGCTTTGCGCTGTATAACGCTGCCAAACTTTAGGGAGGAGACTTATCGTCTCTCCAACTAAAGCGCTCGAAGCGCAGGTTGAATACGATCGAGATTAAAACATTCCGGGACACTATTACCCTATTGAACTTAAATGTTTCGAAAGATACATAGTAAACAAGTACTTAGTTTCAAAGCTCGTTAAGAGCTGAAATGACGGACGGCGGAAACGTCGCAAATAGCTGTGAAACAGTACGCTGTTTTGATTAATTTATCAATGTAAGGGCGTATTTAACGATGTCCGAGTAGCTACTACGAATAAATTCAAAAATGGATCAGACTTTGTATGAAATTATATGCCAAGTTAGTTTATAGGAACTTAATCTTAAGTGGTGAAACAAGCCCTAACTAAATGAAACATGGCTCTGTAGTGCACTAAAATATTGAACTACTTACCTATGTATTGCGATAATTAATATCGTAAAGGCTCCCGCAGAAAAGCACGATCGATCGTACGACGCGACTCTGGAACAATTTCTATGAAAAGTTCATGGAAATTTTGTTCTACCGAAGTCGCGTCGCACCTGTCTGCTCAAGCCTTTAACACTGAATATTTTGTTTTCGGTATAAAAAAAGCTTTTGGAAATCAAATACTTTTTTGCAATTTGTTACAACACCTAATTTAGTGTTATTC
The DNA here is from genome assembly GCA_905163495.3 of Cosmia trapezina. Classification (NCBI taxonomy): domain Eukaryota; kingdom Metazoa; phylum Arthropoda; class Insecta; order Lepidoptera; family Noctuidae; genus Cosmia; species Cosmia trapezina. The sequence continues at coordinate 14,909,059 of LR991030.1, forward strand.
TTGCAATTCACGATCAACGGTTTAGTGAACTACACAGCGATATTTCATAATTTAATTTAAAATAAAATAAATAAAAACGGTGAAATATTTGACAGCTTTCCGACGTTACCAACTTTTAGTATTCATCCTGTTAAGACGCAGATATATGTCAACGGCCTTGAGAGGTTAGCTTAGGTGTACTGAGCTCACGCAACGCGTCGTACGTCCACCCAGTAATAGGACTGGCCCATCAAGGAGCGCTGACCCAAATTATTATTCATAAAATAAAAGGTAGTATACCTATTAAAACACGTATTACTAAAAGATAAATAACTAAATTATCTTTGAAATGGTCAAGATTTCATAAAAATACGCTTGATAGTTTTGCATGATTCTTAGTTTTTTGTCTGCGTTAGACATAACTTTACAAATTAATTACAATATGTAATATAAACATAATCTAAGATATTCACATACTTATTAAATTATTAGGAAATGCTTTAATTTACTAAATATTTTTTCAAATCTTTAACACAACTCATTCAAACGACGTGATCTTCATTTTAAAATTATTAAAAGTTGGTTATCGTCGATTTAAGACTTCACTTTACGTCCGGCCGATGGGTCCCTTTTCACGCTGGACCGGACAAATGCTCGCTATTTAGCCTCGCCCCTACTGTCTTTACTTAGGGACACTTAAAAGGGTTGTAAGGTAGATTATTAGAAACCTTACATCCGGGAATTAAAGCAACAAGTACTTATTTTGTAGGCTTAATTACATGGGCCCTTTTTACTGTTCTTTTGTCTGTTGAGTAAATAGAAGACTTCATTCTGTAAATAATTGTTCTTTGCAGCCAAAAGGTTTAAAAGGTTGGTTTTTAGGGTGCCGTACCTTAAAATGAAAAAAACACACACTTGACTCTAACAAAAATTAATACTTAATATTTCAGAAATGGATCCCTAAATCCTGTTTTCACAAACCCGCAATATTTTTAAAAGAACCATCCAACAACACCCCCTACACCATGGGGTGGACGAGAAAAAAAAATACCCACTTTACGTGTACAGAATGTACCGTACAAAAAATTATTTTCATGATTTTATTTTACCACTTTGTCGGCGGCGGTGTGATGATATGTATATCCATGCCAAATTATAGCTTTCTAGTACTAAGAGTCTCTGAGCTAAGCTGCGGACGGGCGGACGGACAGACGGACAGACATAGCGAAACTAAACAGAACCCTTATATTATCACTTCGTTGTCCGTCTGTCTGTCGTTCAGTCTGTCAACACCCTTTTTCTCGGGAGCGCGTGGAGGTATCAAGTTGAAATTAATATCAAACACGTACTCGTAAGTCCCCCTGGAGCTCAAAAAAAAAAAATTAAGCTTTTAAGTCAACGCAATAAAAAAAATGCAAATTTAAGTTTGTAATCCCAAAAAAAAAATCTTTTAATGTGTTATAATTACAAATTAAGAATTTTCGGACTTTTCCCTTTACTTGTGCTCTAAGACCTTGTTTCTTGCCAAATTTCATGATTCTAGGTCAATGGGAAAAACCCTATAGGTTTTGATTTACATATTGCGAGAATCAAAATATATCGCATAAATGGCCGTATTTTTTTATTGCGTTGACTTAGAAGCTTAATTTTTTAAAGCTCCAAGATACGATAGACTTACGTATCTATATATATAAAACTAGCTTCTGCCCGCGACTTCGTCCGCGTGAAATTTATTTTTTGCTCGACCCACCCCGTCGCATCGCATTGCCTACCCGCGCTATTACCTCGTTTTCACTTAGCGTTCTTTCAGACTTTTTTCTTTTTGCTCGGTACCTAAGGGTCCTAAAGTGATGTTAAATATGCCTTCTATAAGATTTGGGCTGTCAGTAATGCAAAAAGATTTTTTAAAGTCCGACTGGTAGGGCAGTTCCAGAGTTTAGCTCGTTCCTTCACCACATCCCCTTCCGCTACCTCTCCCTCCCCTCCTCATTCACTCTGACACCCCCTTCACCACTTCCCTTCGCTCTCTCTCTCTCACCACCCCGTCCCCTCCCTCTCTCCTCCACCTCCGGCTCACCAACCCCTCCCCACCCCTCAGCCTTCACCATGTCTTCCTCCTCTCCTCACCAATTCCTGCCCTTTCTCCCTGCGTCCATCATCCTCCCCCTCACACTCCTCATCACCCCTCCCTTGCCCCTCCCCCTCTAACCCTACCTCCGGGGTAGTGTTAAAAAACTAATAATGACAAACTTAGGCAAATATTTGTGCCAAGTTTCAAGTCAATTACCAAATGAATAACATTTTTCATGTAAATTGTATTCCCTGTTTTCACCCCCATAGGGGTGGAATTTAGAAAAATGGTTTGAGATATTTCCATCGCTTGACACAAAGATTATTTACACCAATTTTCGAGTTAATCAAGCCACGCAGTAAAATCCTCCCCTGTGAAATTGACTACCCCTTTTCACCCCGTTAGAGGTAGATTTTCGAAAAACCCTGACATACATTATTCTTTATTTTTGTTTTAAGTATAAATACTGAGTTTTGAGTTAATCGGATTGCGCGTTAAAATTTTTCCATACAAACTTTGAGACCCCCCAATTCCCCTTTAGGGGGTAGTTTATAAAAACAAAAAATCACAAAAATCATAATTTACTTAGATAAATATTCGTGCCAAGTTTCAAGTTTATTAACTCAAGGAATAAGATTTTTCATACAAACAATATCCCCCCTTTTTACCCCCTTAAAGGTCGAATTTCCAAAAACCCTTTCTTAGCGGATGCCTAGGTCATAATAGCTACCTGTGTTCCAAATTTCAGCCCAATCCGTTCAGTGGTTTCAGCTGTGTGTTGATAGATCAGTCAGTCAGTCAGTCAGTCAGTCAGTCAGTAACGCTTTCCTTTTATAGATATAGATTCGAAGTCCTAACTGACTGACTGACTGATATATCAACGCACAGCCCAAACCACTGGACCTAGAGACTTGAAATTTTGCACATAGATACCTTATACAGTGTTAGCATCCACTAAGAAAGGATTTTTGGAAATTCCATCCCTAAGGGAATAAAATAGGGGATGAAAGTTTGTATGAAAAATCTTAAGGTCAATTCTACTAATTAATGTGCAAAGTGAAAAACTTGACACCGGGTTGCGTTGACATTATGGAAAGGCCAAAAAATGGTATTCTGCTGATCTTATAATACGGGTTCTTGATGTTCCCGTGGCAATCTCATAACATGCTAGCCTCACGGCCTCACGGCAGTCAACTTTGTTTTCATTTACGAAAATAAATATATTATCATGTAGGTTCAATATATGCAGACGATATTGTGATACTTAGTGATGCTTTAATTTTTAGCAACCTTATTTTATGATTTATTTAATGCCTTAATTAGTTTGCTTGGTTTAGTACACACTCATAGTGTTTTAATATCCCGTTTGTATTTTATATCTTTGAGAATACAAAATCATTAAAATAAATAATCGGATAGAAAGATAACTTGGAACGTATTGTTATTGGTAACTAATAGCTACGCGCAAGCGCGATGCGGACCATAAGATGTCAAGAAGAGACGTCATTGTATTGAATGTCAAACTCAAAGATTATAAATCGGTATATTATTAAATGTAAAAATGTAGTCAAACTATACTTCTAAATCATTATTGTTTACTAAATTATTGATCTATGGCCAAATTTACTGTAACAATGTATTGCGCTATCAAAGGAAAAAATAAATTTTCTCGAATATGGTGCCTTCTAGCCATCAGAACATTCTTCAGTTGATCTAAGTATATTAGGATGACGGACATAATCGTACTTCGGAACTGAACCCACGCATAGCATCCAGTATAAATACCTAGCTACTGTTGTGGTCGTTGTAGTGCGTTGAGTGAAGAGTTGCAGGGAAAATTGTAGGTACAAATGTATAGTATCGCTATGATGTAAAACTTCCGTCACGAACCTACCTACACCCATAATATTTTCTGAAGATGCTGCCGAGCTGCGAGTTATGTTGGCAGAGCTTCACTAAGTAGGAGTGAAAAGATTGGCATAGAATTGAACCTTTTGAAAAGAAAAATAATGTCGAACAATCTAAAAATACCTAAGTACACTCTCCGGTGGATTACGAAGACGATTATATTTTTACCTGGGAAAACTTGTAGGTATAACCTATCGTTTAGCAAGGCAACCACAATATTGAAGAAATGGGCGAATCGCGACAGCGGCCAAAAAATATTGGTCATAGAGAAATCATGAAGTCAAACACATCCAATACACATCCAATGGAAAAGGAAAACTATGGATTCCTGCCTACTACTCCGCCTCACGATAGGTACGGTTACCAAACATGGATTTACCGTGCATAATAATCAATGCTACATTATGTGTTTGCATGAAATAAAAGCTTTTTCAATTTATTTTCATTTCATTAAATTAAATGTACTCGAGTTTATGAATGTACGCACGGCGACAGATCAAGCTGTACATTTCCAGTATAAGCTGATCTCGCATTGTATAGGATTTCCAGACAATGATAGGTCAGTGTAAACTGGAAATGTATAGCTTGATGTGTAGCCGTGTGTACCTATATAAATAAAAATATATTTTTCATTCGGCTTTTTATTTCTCTGATATGAGCTTTATAGATAAACCTACTACGTTTGTAACAAAGGACGGACGGACAGCGGACATCGCACCCTAAAAATCATACAGTTATTTTATTTTATGTAATCTGAAAATGTAATTGTATAAAAAAAAACAAAATAAATGCCTAAAAACATGCAAAAAGAAAATCAGTAGGTGGGGATTGAACTTGTAATCAAAGTCATGCAAGGCAGACGTCGTACCGCCCCAGGTTGTGTATTTCATTGACAAATAACTAAAATAGCCGTTCTCGTACATGTCATAATTGACTGTTTGTCTCCATTTATGTATAGCGTAATGATTTTCATTTCAGAGCAACTATTGACGGATTTACTGTAAATAATTTGCAATTTTGTCTCGTCTTATAACATTTCCGCAGTAGGTAAACTATCGAATAATAGGAACAAAATGCAATATTGCTCTTCCCCCCCATAGCAAATAGCGTGATAAGTGATAATACAGGTATAGCATAATCTAGCTTATACTCAAAAGTGGGTGGGACAAGGCTGCCAGTAATGATGATGAAGATTTAACTTATGTGTTGACCCGACTTTTAAAGAATATTTTTTTCAGAATTCCTACCTACGTAGCCCAAGCTTCTGAATAGATATCTAGTTAGTACCTAGTATTTATTTAGAAGCTTAGGGCATACCTACGTACAGAAAAAGAGGCAAATGTACACAAATACTAATAAACTCATGCCCACACTTCGCAGCAATTACTTTTTTCAAAAACATTTAATGCACAGTCTTGAGTTCTTGACTTCGCTACGATTTTAATACGAGATATGTGAGCTAAAATTCATACATGATACACGTCTGTTTTGTGGTGTCACGTATGGATTTTTATAAATTTGTCCTATAAAAATTTAGGTATTATGTAGTAAGTTTAGAGTTGTAACCATCTCTCACGAGCATAGTGAGAGAGCAAGTGCGCCGTGATGTTGCAGGCGAAGTGCTAACCGACTATAAAGTCAGCCGTATAGAAGTGGAGTCATCATCATCATTTCAGCCGACAGACGTCTACTGTTGAACATAAGCCTACCCAAGCATCGCCAGTGTCGCCATATCGACCGGCCCTGTGCTTCACATAAAAGCAGAAGTGGAGTGACTGCAGAAAAATAAAGTTTACTACTAAAGTGAATATTTTTTAATGAATAATCAAATATCACACATAATTAACACTATGTATTAGGGCGCTTGTAAACGTTTTTTTTACCGGACATGGACCGTGCCTTTTGCTCTTAACATCCGACAATCAGAACGACTGCCCTGCTCATTCTTGCCACCGTGTGCCGTCCGCATGATCCCTCGAAATAGTAATGTAATACTGTATGACACCCCCGTGCCTAGGAAAGCACACCTACAGCCGTTGGTACTGCACCTAATCTGTTCCCGATTGTGTCTTATTGCTGTCTCATTGGACTATGAGAGTGAGTACACCTGTGTATGCGCAAACACTAGTATTGTTCTATCTATCTCTTGCATATTTGGCTGTCTCCGTTGAAATTGGTTGCCGTGACCGCAATTCTGTCGTGACTTCGGGAGGATTATTGTCTCATATTGTTATTGCTCTTGATTATCAGATAGTCATATGAAGCAGAAATGTGTTACACGTATCTTGTGTGCTGTATGTATGGAATCTAAAAAGGAAACATAATATTAAGTACCATAATAGGGAACCGACAAACAAATTCTGTTATTATCTCTTTAAAATATCGGTCACACTTTTAGCCTATTCTCGGGGCTTTCTTGTCACAGTGAAAAGCACATTGTTGTGTTGTGTTTTGAACACACGTGGGTGGTTCAGGGCCATTGTGGCTTGCTACATGGCTGGGAATCTGAAGGAATTGACCCACTACGAAAGTCTGGAAGGAGCTACTAGCTACTCGCGCAAAGCGCAGGGTTATCAAAACAGAGAAAAAGTAGATACAGTGATGATGAAGATGCTTAGAATATAGCTGCCTTGTTGCATGTCAATCAATACTATGTTGGTATAATCAATGTGTACTTAGTAGACCAACCTTGGCTGGAACACCTAGTAGCTACAAGTTTTCGCTTATCCTGTGGGATTGCGGCTTCAGTTCGTAAGCCTTGGTGAGTCGGTAAGTTTCTATAAAAACGACCGCATCGCTTATGGAAAATTCGTCTGATGTGAGACCCCGCAGCCGGCGATGCTGACAACAGCTGCTGCTGTGTTCTTTACGATATTCTGCCGCAGATTCGTCGACTGCATGTTGAGAGAGGAATGAAAATTACTCCCACAGGCCGAACCCACCCGTTTTGTATTATATCACTACACAGCCACAACATAATATAAAACAGTGTTAGTGGATAACTTTTTTACTTCGTGAATCTTGGATTTTAAGATGATTTCAAGGTTAAAATCAAAATAAAATTAGAATTATGAAACTGCAAAAGCTAAAATTTTACGTCACAAATCAGTGTACGAATAATTTCATGCTTACGTCAGTTTTGACGTTGTTATATTTACGGGAATGCCAATTATATTTCCTTTGTCAAGTCGAAACTTTATAGAATACCGTTTTAGTACATTTCTTATTTTCTAATCTAGTTGCAATCTCTTTACATGAAACGTCACGTTTGATTTAGCTTTTTGGTTTAGTAGAATACTATTTATGATATTTTGGAACTTTTGCGGCAATTTTTCTGACATGTGAACGTTTTTTAAGTACGAGAATTGGGCTTCTTATTCCTTGAGTTAATAGACTTGAAACTTCGCATGAATATTTATCTAAGTAAATTATAAAGTTTGTCATTTTTAGTTTTCCTAAACTACCCCCTCAAAAGGGAATGGGGGGTGTCAAAGTTTGTATGGCGGAATTTTAACGCGCGATCCGATTAACTCGAAACTCAGTACCTAAACTTGAAGTCAAAAATGAAGAGTATCGTATATCAGGGTTTTTCGAAAATCTACCTCTAAAGGTGTGAAAAGGGGTAGTCAATTTTAAAGTGCAGGTTTTACTGCGGAGCTCGATTAACTCGAAAATTGGCGTAAATAATCTTTCAGTCAAGCTACGGAAATATCCCAAACAATTTTTTAAAATTCCATCCCCGTGGGTTTGAAAACAAGGAATAAAGTAAATATGAAAAATCTTATTCATTTGATTAATTAACTTGAAAATGGCACAAATACTTGCCTAAGCAAGTAATAAAGTTTGTCATTAATAGTTTTTCCCCCAGAGAGAACGGTAGAGGAGGAGGGGGGAAGGGGAGGGGGTGGTGAGGAGGGAAAGAGGTAAGGGGAGGGGGTGGTGAGTAGGGAAAGGGGGAAGGCGAGGGTGTGGAGAGAGAGGGAGGTGAGGGGTGGTGGGAAGGGAGAGGGTGAGGATGATGGAGGAAGGGGAGAGGCATAGGAGGGCGTAGTGAGTCAGGGGAGGAGGTAATGAGGTGTGAAGAAGGGAAGAGGGTGAAGGGAGTAGCTGGTGAGGGTAGAGGGGGAGGGGAAAGCTGTGAAGGGGTGTGAGAGGGTGTGAAAGGGAAGGAGTAGGTTAGCGGAAAGGCGATATGGTGAGCAGAGTGATAGGGAGAGGGGGAGGGATAGAGTGAGGGGTGAGGGGACCATGGGGAGGGGAGAGGGAAGGGAAGGGGAGGGTTGAGAGGGGGAGAAGGGAAGCGGTGAGAGGGGGTTAGAGGGAGAGGAGTAATGAGAGCGGTATCATAGGGAGGGATGAGAGGGGGGGGGGAGGACGAGTGCCTTTACACCTTAAAGTTGATTTTTGTCTAGCACTGATTCGTTGAAGAAACCCAGCTCTACAGAAATGACTGAAAAATAGAAAGTCGGAAACTCGGAACGGCACAAAAAACAGGAGTAAACTCCAGTCGTGCGTCGGAGCTGACACATACACTATTTTTTTTGTTTGTTTGAACGTGCTAATCTCTGGAACTTCCAGTCGGACTTTAATGATTATTTTTGCCTTTGATAGCCCAATTCTTAAGGAAGGCTATAGGCGTATTCATCACTGTAGGACTCTTAGGTGCCGAGCAAAAGGAAAAAAAAGTCAGAAAGAACGCTAAGATAACGAAGTAATAGCTCGGGCAGGCATGGCGATGCGACGGGGTGGGTCGGGGGAGCATGAAATTTCACGCGGACAAAGTGGCGGGCAGAATATATCTCAATATTTTTGTTCCTGTAGGATATTTTCCGACATCCACGCGGGCGAAGCCGCGGGCAAAAGCTAGTTTGATATAAATTTCATTTCATTTCATTTCATTTCCAGTCAATACTAAAATGATGATTCAAAAAATGTTCACCAAGTGGTATCCTTATCAATTTTCAGTATTCCATGAGAGTCCTCTCGCGTTAAGCACTTAATAAATCTACAAAGCAATATCAGTTTGAATTTACCGGTGAGATAAATTGATATCGAAATTGCTCGTAACTCAATAGATAAGGGCGCGGGAAAACGGTAAAATTAATAGCGCGTCCTAATTGGCATGTTTTTTTATTTTTCAACTGATAGAAATATTGTGGAACTGATCTTTTTTAGCCGTCATCTGGGTTCATAATAGATCATCTTTCTGGGTACAGGTTTGCAAAATATGCCCATAATTAATGCCCAAAATATACTCGTAATTTTTAGTGGCAGTAGAATATTTTTGGTGTAATTAATTTTATGATGACATTGCTCGCGTTTTAGTGAACCTAGAAGTTCTGAAGTGGTGCGTCTGCATTCAACGCATAGAATTTTCTTTGAAAAGCAAAAGCTCTTCAGAGCTTCAGCGTATTCTTAAATTAAGGTCTAAGTTTCTATCCTATTTCAGTACAGAAGTCACAGCTCAATGATTTTAATTACAAACGAAATCCTACTAAATATCTGGGATAATCTCAATATCTTCCACAAAATCTACCTAATGTGACGTAATAAACAAAACACAAACATAAAGTTGATCCCAAACTCGAAGACGATTGTTTATCACACCAATACCATACCGCTAACAACATTCAGGTGCGTTCTGTCCTGAAAAGTTACCACACGAAAATTTATACGTAACAAAATACCTCGAAATGGGTAATATGTTATCGCTGTGGTAGGCTTAAGCCACATTAATGTGAGCGTGTTCCAAGATGGTAGAAGTATTGTGGTTAAATGCACCGCGAGTGAGGAACTATTGGTCTTTCCTGGACCTAACATTGTCGGACTCAATGTTCGGTAATACGATAAGTGATTGAACAAATAGTCCAACTGTTTCTTTTCTTTTGTCCGAATCAGATTGGAACGAAAACAAACCGTTCAATACCTTTTGTATTTAGGACGGAGATCGTGTTGATGGAATCTTGAACTTTTATTTTTATCACTGAATCCACTCGTGATTGGGAAGTATTCGCAATTTTACAGATGAATCGTGATACAACGAATCATAATCAGCTTAGCTATAAAGGTCACCAGTATTTTATTATTGCTTCAAGTTTATTTAGGTTCCGGTACCGCGTCACCAAAAAGCTTTAGTCGTTTGACCTTCCAGTTTCATTGAGCGTAAGTAGGTATTTATAGGTCAAAGGTGAGGTACCCTATGGTTCGTTAACTAAGCCAATACCTATACTTATTATAAAATAAAGTCGCTTTTCGTGTCTGTCTGTGTGTGGCCGCGTTGTTCTTCCAAACTATACGCAACGGATTTTAATGCGGTTTTCACTATCATTTAGAAAATTTATTCCGGAAGGTTTATATGTATAATCATTAATATTTAACTTATAAATAATATAACCTTCGTGTTTTTTCAAGTCGTAATAACCGTGCAAAGTGGGCCAGCACCCTAATTTGAATCATTTTGAAACAAACTGCTAATCCATTGCTTCATATGTTCGAAAAATTTGTCTGCTCGACAACGTAAATAACGCAATGAATCTTGTTGAACTGTCAAAATGAAACCAACTCCGATTGATAACGTATTACGCGATAGGGTGCAGGTCGCTAGTATATTATAACTATATATATAGTATATATAACATTCTAAACAGATATTGTCGTCGGTTATATAATCATTGTAGTTTATGTGACAAGTTAATTGTTACTTTGACTTGCAAACCAAGTAAGAAGGAAGAATGAAGGCAGTTTTGGACACAAGCCAAAGCTCGAACGAATCTTGTCTCTAAAAGTTTGCATAACATTAAGTCCCGGAAAATAACTTCAAATAGCTATTCTATTCATTGTATTCCAAGATTCCCAAGTAAGAGTCATTATTTTTAAACGTAACAAAAGTTTTTTCTTTTGTTAACTTGCAGAAATATAATAAATTTGACTTTACAATTAGGTTATAGTGTGATCTTTATAGAGGTTTTCCATGATTGGAAAATACATTTTATCACAACACAATGCTCTTATAAATCCATAAAAATTGATTACTGAAAATTATAATATCGTTTGGTTACGTAAAATACCATTTTATTAAACCAACACAATTTTGTTTCAATAATGAAGTAACTTAGTAATATAAATTCGCTGCGTTGTAATATCAAATTCTTTTCAAATTTTCAAAGTGCAAAAATTCCCCGTCATTAAATTTGGTCTACTTTATATTCAAATACGATTTTATCAAACTTCAGAAGGCTTCGCTGAGATACAGAATTCAATAAAACGGGCACAGACTTTTGATGTATTGAGTGGAAATAAAAATAAAATTAAGAATTTGGAAAGGCAAGTTTTTATTTATATAGGATAACATAAAATGAGTGTGTGGCTTGCGTGAGGGTCGCTTCCCATCCTAGCGCTCATTATGCTGCCTTTATCACGGAATGACGGTCAAAAGGGCGCGTCCTAATCAAAAATGTTCATCTTCTCCATGTTTTCTCTTGGGAATTCAGAACTTAATTCTTTCCGCTTAACAAGGAAACTTGGCAAACGTTCGAATTTACTCGTAAACTTAAATGAAAGTATTGCAATTTATTTTTTGAAACCACTTACAACTTTACCTGGATATACTTCTCTATTTTTATCGTTGCAAATGAATCGTTTACGTAATTTCAAGTCTCTAATTGCTTGGAAATGGTTTCACGTTTCATTCCAAATTCAAATGTTACTTTAGTTAACGTTATTTCGTTTTAAATATGAAATAAATTGAATTAATTATTCTGTTACGATCCAAAGCGTATCTTTCTTTGGAATTCAACTCGAAACACAAAATAACTTTCATTAGAGTTTTCCTTTCCCGGAACTGGGGCACTAGATTGTAATTATAAAATAATGGTTGCCTTTTTAAAATAAATTAATAAAATTCATAGCTTAGGCTTTAGCATGATGAATTTTAAAGATTTTTACTTGTACTTGACTTTTGATTTACTCGCGTCGCTTATAATGGCCGTATTTTTTATTGCGTTGACTTAGACGCTTGATTTTTTTAGAACTCAATAGGGCCATAGACCTACGTATTTGATGTTACTTTCAACTTGATATCTCCACGCGTCCATTAGAAAAAGGGTCTTCACAGACTGACAAACAGACAGACACACAGACAGACAGGCATAGAAAATAAAAAACATACATGCAGACGAACATAGAACCTCCTCCTTTAGTTTAAGTCGGTTAAAAACAAGATGGCGGGGCTAGTTCCGATTTTAGCCACGCTCCAAGAGAATCTTGTAGCGCTGTACCTTACAAATGCTGTCTGATGGCAAATACCGGTTAATTTTAGTTATGCTCAGGACGAGGTATATTTATAAGGGGCTCTACGCTTACTCTGACAACAATAAGTAATTAGTGAACCGAACAGTATATTATACAAGATTTTCTTAATATAGCGACGTAGCAACATCAATTGGGGAGCTAGTTTCGCTCCAAGCAAGCTTCATTATAATTTACTCTGTCGTCGAAAATGTGTTGGTTAAATATTTGGAAGTATACGGGAGCGAGTGAAATGAGAGGCACGACGTACAATAGTTCGACAGTATATTGATAGCAAAGATTTAGTTGAAAAAGAGATAGGCAGAAGTTAAAGCGGGAAATGAAACGATTTTAACAAGAAGTTACAATAGTAAAGAGTTCGAAAGAATAACAATTTTAGAATAAGAAATTACGCGAGCTAAATAGTACTGCGGTTGCGAGCCAAAGCGACGTGGATTCGTGTTGAGGGCTTCTGGCTGACTAGTCGGCGGTCATCGCCGTCTGCGTCTTGAGCGGGCTGCGGAGGTGGCGCGGTGCGCGGCGTCAAGGACGAGGTAGGCACCGCAGCAGGCGGCGCTCGTAGTGGGGCGCGCGCGCAGCGCGCGCACCTTCACGCCAACGAGAAAATACAAAGGTAGGCAGCACTGTGAACAATTTGTATTAATATTAATGTGGGTCTGTTAACGCCACAGGACCCCCTTACGAATAAAAGGGCCTCTTTAATAGTACCGTTCAGGAAACTTTACTCTGCGTCCTGAACGAGTAGTATGCAATGGTCGCGCGTCCTGCGCCTCGCGGCTATGCGTGTGAACGTCGTCAGGCCATGAATGCGCTGGTTTCAGCCTGTCAACCGACACCTTGACGGTTTTATTATTCATCGCTATGTCGAAGGTTTTTCGACTTCTTGAAACGACCTTATGAGGGCCACTGTATGGTGGTTCTAGCGATCCACGAAGCTGATCTTGGCGCAAGAAGACATGTGTTGTGGTATGTAAATCCTTGTGCTCGAAAACCCTATGTTGTGAATGGTCTGATGCTGGACACGGGCGTAGGTCTGACATTCTTTGTCGTAAAATACTGACAAAATCTGGGTAATCTACCTTGTCTTTTGTTGCGGTGAAAAACTCACCGGGGACTCGTAGCGGCTCTCCAAACACCAATTCTGCGGGTGAACATTGCAAGTCCTCTTTGTACGCCGTCCGTAATCCTAAAAGTACTATGGGAAGAGTACTAACCCAATCCTTCGTACCATGTGTCATCAAAGCAGCTTTGAGCGTGCGATGTAAACGCTCAATCATTCCGTTGCAAGCTGGATGGTACGCGGTCGTCCTTGCCAACTTGATCCCATACGTCTTTGCTAGATTGTTGAACAAGTTTGACTGAAATTGTCTACCTTGGTCCGTTATAATCTTCTTCGGGCAACCATACCGAGCAATCCACTCCAACGCAAACGCCTTCGTCACCGTCTCTGCTGTCATGTCGGGAAGTGGAATCACCTCTGGCCATCTAGTATATCTGTCAATGATAGTAAGGCAGTATTTAAAATTTGATGACATTGGTAGTGGTCCAATTAGGTCCATATTGACCTCTGCAAAACGTACTTCTGGTACGTCAAATTTACCAAGAGGAGATGTGGTATGCCTTGTTACTTTTGATTTTTGACATGGAATGCACTCTCTGACCCAAGCGCGAACATCTTTCCTAAGGGAAGGCCAAACAAAACGTTCACTAACCATTTTGATGGATGCCTTCGCACCAGGGTGGCTTAGGCTGTGCAACGACTCGAACACACGGCGTCTGTGGGTAGCTGTCACGAATGGTCTGTGTTTTGGCATTGAAACATCACAATAAATATCTACGTTAGAATTTGGTACTTGCGCTAACTCCAGTGTCAACGAATGGTTACCCTTCAGTAGCTGTTGTAGCTCTGGATCATCACGCTGCGCAAGGGCTAGCTCCATGAAGTCCACTGGCGCAGTGACTGCCTCAATCCGGGACAATGCATCGGCCACCTGGTTGTCCTGTCCAGAAACGTGCTGGATGTCAGTCGTGAACTGAGAAATAAAATACAGGTGATTAATCTGTCTTGGTGAACCTTGTTGGTCTTTCTTTTTAAATGCGCTTATCAGCGGCTTATGATCGGTGTAAACAGTGAATTGCCGTGCTTCTACCATATGCCGAAAATGTTTGATGGCCTCGTATATTGCAAGTAGTTCGCGATCATAAGCGCTGTATTTTTGCTGCGTGGGACTCATCTTCTTCGAGTAGAAAGCTAAGGGCTGCCAAATATTATCTACCTTCTGCTGTAATACAGCTCCTAAGGAAACATTGGATGCATCTACTACCAATGCCAGCTGCGCATCAGAAACTGGGTGAACCAACAATGCTGCATCTGAAAGGCTATGCTTACAACGGTCAAAAATTTCCAATAACTGGGAAGTCCACTTCACTGGTTTCGATCCTTTCATGTCTGGGCCTGCTAATAAATCATTTAGTGGGGCTTGTAACTCTGCAGCATTTTTCAGGAATCGCCTATAAAAATTGAGCATACCTAAAAATCTTCTCAAGCATTTTACAGTCTGTCCTCTAACGGGCGCACTCCATTAGCTGAAACAGAATAACCGAGAAAAGTTACCTGTGGCTGACCGAAATTGCACTTAGCTACGTTGATGACCACTCCGTACTCTTCAAGGCGTGCGAACAGCTTCCGTAGATGTTCTTCATGCTCCTGAGTACTTCTAGACGTTATTAACAGGTCATCGATATATGGGAAACAGAAATCAAAGTCACGTACCACTCCATCGATAAAACGTTGGAACGTTTGTGCAGCGTTTCTCAAACCAAATGACATGTAAGGGAATTCGAACAACCCAAACGGTGTCGTGATGGCTGTCTTGTCAATGTCTGCTGGATTTACTGGTATTTGTTGGTACGCTTTGACCAAATCTACGACTGAGAAAATAGTGCTTCCATGTAAATGCTGTGAAAAATCTTCAATGTGACGTACCGGGTACCTGTCTGGCACAGTCCTTGCATTCAGTGCACGGTAGTCACCGCAGGGTCTCCAAGTGTCGTCGTGCTTGGGCACCAGGTGCAGAGCAGACGCCCAAGGTCCGCTAGAGCAACGAGCTGTTCCCTCCTTAACCATTGCTTGGAACTCTGACTTTGCTATCTTTAACCGATCTGGTGCTAAACGGCGTGGCCTGCAGAAAACGGGTGGTCCGGGCGTCGTATTAATAAAATGTACGGTAGAGTGACGTACCTCCCTTGGTGCACCAGACGGACGTGAGATGGCCGGAAACTCTCGCAATAACTCGTGATACCGAGAAGTACCAGTGACAGCCTTGACGCTGGAAATCTCCATCTTCGCTACAGCTCCGCTAACAAAAAGGTTAGTTAATCCATCAATCAACCTATTGTTGTGGCAATCTACTAATAGATTATAATGGGAGAGAAAATCATATCCAATAATTGGCTTGGTCACATCTGCGACGACAAACTTCCAGCTAAACTCCCTGCGTAGTCCTAAATTCAGCTGCAAATTAATATACCCGTACGTGGATATAACAGAATTATTAGCTGCGCTCAGGTCGTAATTTACACGTACCCGCTTCTCATTTAAATAACTGCGAGGGTAGACACACAAATCGGATCCCGTATCGACCAGAAAAGGTTTTCTAGACTGTAGATCTACGATGAATAAACGGCTGGAAATACTGCTGCAATCGCTCGCCGTCATTAGCGACTGGCTTTGGCGTTTTCCGAAACATATTCACATGGCTTTATGCAATGATGAGCTTTGTCCGCAAATTTATGGTGGTACCAACATAAACGACGGTTGTCCACGATTTTGAATGAACGGCCTCTTGAACGACTTCTCGAACGGGAGAATCGCCGGTTACGACTCCTATCTGACCTACCGCCGGTACGAGATTGCCGATCCACTGTAGTAGATAACTCATCTAACTTCCGCGTGAGACTGGCTATTTCTGTACGCATTACCTCAAGTAAGCTCCCTGCAGAGGATGAAGTACTCGCGACCTGTGCCACCGGGTTCACCGGAGCGATCTCCAACACACGGTCCGCCAGCTCCGCAACAGCTTCCAGGGACATTCCTGCTTGGGACGCCACAATCGCCTGCAGGCCGGTTGGCAGACGGCTGGTCCAGATGGTGCGCAGGAAGTCGTCAGGTACACCTCGGCCAGCCAGGCTCTGAAGGTGGCGAAGAAATGCCGATGGCTTGCGGTCTCCAAGCTCCTCATGAATAAGGAGTTGACGCACCTTCTTTTCCTGGGAAACTGACAAACGCTTAATTAGCTCGGTTTTAAGCTTCTCGTACTTGTTACTAGCGGGTGGATTTTCTACAATATCCTCTAGTTGAGCCATAATGGATGGTTCTAGATTACCGACTACAGTAAAATATTTCGTAGCATCGGAGGTAATATTTGATAATGCGAATTGGGCTTCAACCTGGGCAAACCATACCGCGGGCTTATCTGGCCAAAAAGGAGGAACTCGTACTCTAACCTTAGCGATCTCTGCTGATCCCAGCGCTGCTGCCAACGCCTCCGTTAAGCTTTCGTTCACCATCTCTGCAATGACTTGCAGAAAAAATTTTGCTCGACCTCAGCGTGTCCTTCGCGGACGTTCCGGAAACTTCTCTGACGTCACGCGGTCGCGTCTAATATCTTCGCGCCGAGTCTAACGAACGGGGTCACCACTTTTGGAAGTATACGGGAGCGAGTGAAATGAGAGGCACGACGTACAATAGTTCGACAGTATATTGATAGCAAAGATTTAGTTGAAAAAGAGATAGGCAGAAGTTAAAGCGGGAAATGAAACGATTTTAACAAGAAGTTACAATAGTAAAGAGTTCGAAAGAATAACAATTTTAGAATAAGAAATTACGCGAGCTAAATAGTACTGCGGTTGCGAGCCAAAGCGACGTGGATTCGTGTTGAGGGCTTCTGGCTGACTAGTCGGCGGTCATCGCCGTCTGCGTCTTGAGCGGGCTGCGGAGGTGGCGCGGTGCGCGGCGTCAAGGACGAGGTAGGCACCGCAGCAGGCGGCGCTCGTAGTGGGGCGCGCGCGCAGCGCGCGCACCTTCACGCCAACGAGAAAATACAAAGGTAGGCAGCACTGTGAACAATTTGTATTAATATTAATGTGGGTCTGTTAACGCCACAAATACATTAATATGGACACCGAAGCTCTTCTTGTGAAACTTAGTTGCATTCAGCTAGTGTCTCAACCTATATTCGAGTATGTAGATAGAGTAAGGCTATTAGGAACTTTAACAGTACAGCATAGACGTATAAAAAAAGTAGGACTCCGCGCCACGCATATCGAATGTGAAGCACCGTTCCGATCTATGTGTGCGTGATTTGAGTACCTGCAAAGACGCCGTCACTCGTGTCACGTAATGGCGGCCGGTCGGCATACTATGATGTACAGTCGGCTGCATTAATTGGGTACCCCTCAAAAGACATGTGGGTTCAAATCCGCGACAGTCCGAAGTTAGTTTTTGTATTTTGTAAAAACATTTTATTATAATTAATGTACTGTTTTTGTGAATAAATAAGTTTATGTTATTATTTATTTTTACTTAAGTCTGTTTTTATTATTGTCTTTTTCAATAAAACTTTAATACTTCTAATATTGCGTATAACGACAAGCAATAATAGGGTTGACATTTACGAAGAGTTATTCAACGTCTAAATAGACCAGAGGTTTCAAGACCGCTTGCCGTGCATAAGGTTGGAGGTTCAAATCTTGAGCACGAATTGTTTTTTGTCATGCATTATATATATTTTTTTAATATAAAGTATTTTTCTATTTTAAGTAAGTATTTTTTTTGTATTTTTTGACTGTATTTTTATTTTATTTTTTTATTTATTTTTATTTTATTTTAGTAATATTTCTAAAGAATTTAAAAATCAAGAAAGATAAAATAGTTTAATAATCAATTAATAATACTTTTTATTGATATTATGTAACAAAACAACAAAAAAATATATTTTACAATAATTTGATTTGATAATTTACAGTTACCTTATTAAACATATTTTGCCAACTGAGACAAATGGGTTCCTAGACAAATGCGAAAGGTGAAGCAAAACTAGACTCATCAGACGGTAACTTCATTATAGATTAGTAAAATGTATGCATAACTACCCTCTAATAACGAACTATTCATTCACTGCGATTTCATAGACAGAGACAGAGTTATAACGCCAAGTAGATTGATAATTCGTTGAGATATTAACTACCTAACTGGCTTAGTTGGTAAGAGCTAGCAGTAATCATTGTATAACCAATGAGTCCATGGTTCGAATCTCGTCCGGGCATTAGAAACACTTTTTGTATTATTCTTTAGGACGATTGTTTGAATTGCAAAGTTGTAGCAAAGTTACTTTTAATACAACTGGGGTACCCAATTGATGCAGCCCACTGTACATGTGTTCGTGAGGCGTGTTTGTACAAACGGTCCGGATACTTACTGTGCTTACTGTCCCTTTTTTATAAGTCTATTATTGCAGTACAGTTTATAACATTCTAGCGACCCGCATTCTGCTTCGCACGGTTGCAATGAGTGGTCAGACAACAACTGCTAATCATGAGGTCCTGGGTTCGATTCCCAGGTCGGGCATGGTGTTATTGGGTTTTTCTATCTGGAATTCCTCAGTAGCAGCCCGGAGTCTGGATATGTGCTCGGTTGATGGCAATAGGCTCGCCCCCTATTACCTGGATGACTTAAACATACCTGGCGAAATGTGGGTGTACTAAAAGTACACCTCTACCCAACCAAGATCTAATAGAGCAAGATCCCAGAGCCAGACCTTACTTATTTTCTGATTAACTAAATGTATGGGATAGAGTAGGTAGTGTTAGTATGTAGTTTGAACGTATACCTGCTAACTTGGGCCGACTGCCAATTTCCAGATAGCATGTACAGTCAGCGTCAAAAATATTGGGACGAATAGACTGTTTAAAATGATCTCAACAACAGAAAAAATTAAACTTTATCTCAATTGGATAAAGTTCTTTTTAGAATGACAGTTGTCGTGTACTGTCTTCATTCTGAAACATTCCTTGTGTCATTGAGTTAATATTTCATTTTCATAGTTGTTTAGATCAGTTTGAACAGTCTGTTCGTCCCGATATTATTGACGCTGACTGTACCAAAGTTACGTGAAAATATTACTCACTTTTCTTAAGGCCAGACTACTGATTTTAATGTATGTTTTACAGAATATTGTTAATAATTAATAATCAATACTGTCAGACACCTCCTGATTCGATGTCGATTGGACACCTTCCTGTCGGCGGAAAAAACCGCCGACAGGAAGGTGTCCAATCGAGCATATTGAAACTGAGTAATTATCAATACTTCATGGAATTGGAATGAATTGGAAGTAACAATCTTTAAAAAACGTTTCGTATCGAGTTTTACGAAGACTCCATTAGTGCTCGTGAAAGGCATAATAGCTATCTACACCTCATACGAGATACTTTATTAAAGCCAACGAAGAGTCAAACATGACATCAGACTTAAAATGTTTGGCCTGAAAAACACCAGACATTCGTCCGTTCTATTTATGTCACTGTTTTCACTAGAACGAGTTTCACATGGAAAATAGATCCACGTCTCTTACTTGATTCTTCAAATTCTATTTGAATCAGTGAATGTTTAGTCGGTTTGAAATAATGCGGCGTGCGGTGGTCATCTATCAAATAGTTGGGGAGAGTTTTGTTCATAGTGTTTTGGGTACATTGTATGTAAATTATTGTAAATGTAGGTTATTCGTGTCTATTTCTCAGTATTGTTCTATGGGAATCTAGTTAAGGATTCTTAGTATTTAGTCCTTTTTCAATCACAGTCTTGAAATTGATATTTTTACAAGGTATTTTTTATTTTAAAAATATCCTTAATCAAGCCGAACATCACCTGTACGCACGGCTACAGATCAAGCTATACATTTCCAGTATCAGCTGATCGCGCATTGTATAGGATTTACTTACTTGAGAGGCCAGTGTAAACTGGAAATGTATAGCTCGATGTGTAGCCGAGTGTAATTCCCGTTATATTATGATGATTTATTTGTACTGGACCATACCTTGGAACCTTTTGGGCACAGAGATATTGAAGGTCAAAGTTCCAATTTTTTTTTACTTTCACACCAAAAGTAAAAGTCGTTTCTCTGCAATTGTTTTTGCGTTTTTGCGTGCGTTTTTTTACGTAAGTAGGTACCTACTTAGTTTGCTGTAAGGAATGCGTAGATGAAGGTTTCGTATTGGGCCTTTTTACTTACATTATGAAAATAATCTTGTGTGAAAATAAATATCTCATATTAAGTTAGTTTGGAGGAGGTACTCAAACATTCACACGCACACATTCACAGCGTTTTTGTACACTTGGTAAACACAAGTAAAGCGCGTGTCGCTACGTGAGATAAAAATAATATAATCTGATAACAATAATTATTTTTAACCGACTTTTCAAAAAAAAGAGGAGGTTATCAATTCGTCGCATATTTATATATAACTGCGCGTGACATTATTTAATAATGAAAGTCAGTTAATTTTGAGAGTTGTAATTTATTTCGTTATTTTTTAAATCATTTTGTTATTTTTAACGATTAACCGATTTGAATTCGACTAAATGGTATTTTAATTAAGAGCGGGTAACACCGAATGGAGTTACGTCTGTCATGACGGGCGAACATGCATTGTATTGACAGCCGTTGCACGTCGTGGTCCCTCGCAAACCCATTGGCTCTGAATCGCTAATTATTACTGCAATCCTTAATTGTTTATGTAATTTCGGTGTCTGTATAATTAAAGTAGTGAACAGTCAACGCAACAGTGTCTTTATTTCAACGTTTCCTGAAGTTTGGCGCCCACTATGGATTCCCGTGCTGACGAGGTCACGAGTCAGCGATCGGATGCAACAGCCGGTCTCCCGATGTCCCCTTATATATATATATATATTTTTTATGTTTGTACACCGATTTCTCCGTCAATTGTGGACCGATTTTGAAAATTATTTTTTTATTTGATAGGGTATGCTCTCGACGTGGTTCCATTGTCGCCAAGTCAGAATCTGATGAGGCGATCCCATGGAAATCGAGGGAAACCCTCAAATTTTATAGGCACACCTAAAGTGATTTGTGTATTTTTTATAGTCACTTTTTAGCATTTGCTTACGAAAACCAGCTTTTGGTGAAGTGGAACTGATGATGAAGACCACATATCGCCAACGGAACTACTCAATAATAAGCATTTCACTGGTTGGGATTTGATTACCAATTTATGCTCGTCAATGCATATGGTGAAGTGGAGCTGATGGTGACTTCACCATCAGCTCCAGTTCTAGTTCTCCTAGTAAGAACTAGGAGAACTCCTCAGCAATTAACGTCCCAGCATCGGGAAAAGCAATATTTTGTAAAAAGATGATGAGCAGTTGGCATTGGGCTATTGTAACTTAGATAAATTACAAACTGGCCCCCTAAAAAGTGAAAAATAAAAACAACCGACTTCCAAAAAAAAAACTGCAAAGTGAAAAATAACTTTAATTTCGGAAGTCGGTCAAAAAACTCGCCGCACGAGTCAACAGATCCAGTTAAGCTACGCTTGGGGCGGTTGGTCCGTGGATCGGTGACCATCTTTACATATCCCTCCGTGCCCGAAAAGCACGTTAAGCGGCGTTGGTCCCGGCTGCCATTCGTAGATCTTTGACGGTCGTTACGGGTAGTAAGAAGCCCAAAAGTGTGACAACCAGTCTTACCAAGGAGTATCGTGTCACTCAGTAACTGGGTTGTGGAGGTCAGACAGGCAGTCGCCCCATGTAAAGACTGGCATTCAGCTGCATCCGGTTAGACTGGAAGCTGACTCCAACAGAGTTGGGAAAAGGCTAGGCAGTTTAATTGGCGTCAGTATACAAACTTTTTCTAGCTAATAAAAAAAACCGGTCATGAGCAGGTCGGACTCGCGCACCGAGGGTTCCGTTCCGATTTCTGAAAAAGTGTGCTATTTAGAGACATCGTTTTATTTTTCCTGTAATCTTTACAAATACTTCTATCACATAGAATAATTTCAGATTTTTCTCTTTGCAAACTTCGGAGATAGGGGGGGCAACGGTATTTTTTTAACATTTTTCATCAAAAGTCGAAACTATTCAACCTAAAAAAAAAAAAAAAATGTTTGAGAATGTGCAAACAGCGTTCTTTCATATGATACCCCACATGCCCAAGTAGCCCCACTTTGAATTTTTAAGACCACCTTTCAGCACCTGTTGCAAAAAAAATATTTTTTTTTTTATTTCTTTCTTATTTGCAAATTAGTTGGGTAAGCGTTATGTAAATCTGTTCTAAATTTGAAGTTGATAGCACTAGTAGTTCTTGAGATATCCAGCTGTGACGGACAGACAGACAGACTGAGTCACACCATAAGGGTTCCTTTTTTACCATTTTGGTACGGAACCCTAAAAACTAATAGGTACACTCTGCAAATCAATTCAGTTTACATTCACACACGGATAGCTGTATCGGCATGAATACTTGCGCACACAAACGTTAACTATAAGATACGAGCGAGCTCAGTTTTTTATTAGTGTGCGTATGTAGCAGCAGCGCCGATAGGCAGTAATAATGTATATAATTGAATGAGTTAGAATATTTCGCACTTGTTCGTTGTAACAGATTTAGCACAATGGCTAACGTTTCTGTATGGTGAATGAGATGTCCTAAGTTCAAATCTCAGTGCTATATTATTCTCTTTTTGTAAATTCTCTAATCATAATTTTCCTAAAACATATTACCAAGTTGAATTGCTAATGATTCAATCCCGTTCATAGATGAGTAATTTACAACGTTTGAGATATGAGCACGGAATTCTCAGCCAACTTATTTTGACTGTATAGCATATCACTACCCACAATTTTTGTTATATTATTTTTACACTTCACCTTAATTTACAAAAAAATAGCAAAGAATGCTAAACCATTAAAATGTTGCAGATTCTGTGGTAATGTTATTATTATAAATGGAAATGCATTTTTCTATTTAAATAACATGTTGATTCACTACATAATACAGAATAATGTAATACTTAAATCTGTAAAACATTTTACAAATTAATTCATTTTCTTTTTCTTTTTTTTTCTTTTTTTTTCATGCCGTTTTTAAAATGTTTATAGTTGAATATAATATTATAATATTATATTCAACTATAAACATTTTATAAAATATTGGTATATTAATTTTGAACTAAGATCGTATACTTACTCTAACTTAATTACTTATGTATATTTTAATTAAATAATAAACATTTTCATTTCTTGCAATGATTTTGTGTTATTTCTATACAAACTAATTTATAAAGATATTTCCCGCCTTCGTTCGTTAAAGAAAAGTAAAAAAAAGATAATAATTAAAAACAAAACATTGTGAACAAAAACCTATAATAATTAGATTATTCCTGGTTTTGAACTCAGGCAACGATGATTATCGAATTGACTTAGTGACCATGAGACCAACTCAACTCTTATTAATCATCTTGAAATTTAACTTTACTTGTTATGCTAGACGCAAGATTCTAAAGAATTTGAACCTTAGCGTATATTTTCATAAAGTTCAATATCGCACAATCACAAGCAGCTGTTAAAATGAATCACGGAATTAGCTACATATTAACCGTAGAAACTTAACTTTAGGTGTTTCTGATGCGCGATATTTTTTTATTAATCCACCCTCGCCTTTTTTATTTTTAGTAGTCGTGTTACTCATTAGACTTTCAACCTTAATGACAAAAATATAATGATTAATGTCGCGAGTATTCTTATTTTCTACCATCTAAAAATGGCATATTTCATCGTCATAATGCTATTGACCATCGGACTTTCGTTACGTGTTTAGTCATTATACCCAGCGTGTTTTGATTGAGAAGTGCTTTTATTTTTGAATCACTATTGTAATGATTTTTAAAATAATAATTACGAATAAGACTTTTTTCCACAAGCGACAGATGGCGCTAGTGATTGCACGAACTTTATACATCCGTTTAGGTATTCATTTGTAGAATACTATTATTAAAGTATATTTCTTTAATACAGTTAGTAAATAATTATTGTTTAAGTTTTAAAATATTTATTTATAATAATCATAAGGCTAATCATAAGTCATGAAATCGTTAGCCGGCTGAGTGTTCACTTCCGTTTAAAGTGGGGATCCTTCAGTTGGCAACTGATTTGCTAGGACAGAGTTCACAGGGTCAGTCTTTTTCTAGGCTTTGACCTGTAAGCATATCTGACGGATCCGTGCTACTTTTATTAATAAGTGATAACTGTGATAAGTGATTGTTAATAACCATGTGTTTTGGAATTAAGTGAATAAATTATATTCAATACTGCAATTGAGGTGTATGATTTCGTCACATCTCAGAAGTGGGACATGCCTACAAAAAAAAAAAAAAAAAAGCCTACAATAATAGTGACTTAAGAAATATTAGGTTATGTGTGCCTAAAGTAAAGCTAAGTGTGCTATATAATGGAAGCCAAGTGTGGTTAGCCAGGTGTGCTAAAGGTTAGCCAAGTGTGCTAAAGGTTAGCCAAGTGTGCTAAAGGTTAGCCAAGTGTGCTAAAGGTTAGCCAAGTGTGCTAAAGATAAAGCCAAGTGTGCTATAAAGTTTTTGTTTGGCCAAGTGAGCTAACAAAGACTTGGGCCAAGTGTGCCCGATACGAACAAAGCTATCCTGGAGCACGTAAGTAAAGCATGAATTTATCGATTAACTATGACCTAGATTCATCGATTTACTATTGACTAAGTACGTCAGATTTTAAAATATTTGGCCATGTGTGCAAAAGGCATCTAGGTATTTAATCAAATCTCAAATAATTCCTATTTTCTTTCCTCTAATGTAATGATTGTGCCTATTTTTGTGAACCTCAAATAATTCTTCTTGTGGAGCCTTAAAAATGCTAATTAGCCAAGTAGTGTTATCTAAGGTACGTACAAGTGTGCTTTAGTTACTAGAGGCTATGTATGCCTATTGAGCCATGTGCGCTTAGTTGTTAGAGGTTATGTGTGCCTACAATAGGAAGCCAAGTGTGCTTTAGTTACTAGAGGCTATGTATGCCTATTGAGCCATGTGCGCTTAGTTGTTAGAGGTTATGTGTGCCTACAATAGGAAGTCAAGTGTGCTTTAGCTACTAGAGGCTATGTATGCCTATTGAGCCATGTGTGCTTAGTTGTTAGAGGTTATGTGTGCCTACAATAGGAAGCCAAGTGTGCTTTAATTACTAGAGGCTATGTATGCCTATTGAGCCATGTGCGCTTAGTTGTTAGAGGTTATGTGTGCCTACAATAGGAAGCCAAGTGTGCTTTAGCTACTAGAGGCTATGTATGCCTATTGAGCCATGTGTGCTTAGTTGTCAGAGGTTATGTGTGCCTACAATAGGAAGCCAAGTGTGCTTTAGTTACTAGAGGCTATGTATGCCTATTGAGCCATGTGTGTGTGTGTCTTTTGCTTTAGTTATTTTTTCTCTTTCCTTCCTTTCATTAATTTTACTTGTTTATTTTAATGAAATACTTTTAATTGGACATTACGTTAATGTAGGTACTAAAGTTTAAAGAGATAATTATTATAAAATGAGCTTAAAATTACATAAGTATTAAAATTATTCATGTGATGACAGTATGCCCTGGACTGGGTTATTATTATTGACTTACTAGATTATTATAAATGACTAATGGGACATTAATGTGACAAGTTACCAAATTGTGTAACTGTATTAACCAGTGTATTATTATGTTTGAGGTAAACTTCAGAAGAAGAGCCGCCTGTTACAAGACAAACCAGTAGCCCCTGTGTCGAACAAGGCAGAGACAAAGACGACACATGCAAAGAAGCGATCTAAATGGAAGCGCAAGATGTCTACTTCGACCTCTTCGTCTTCAAGCATGATATCTGATACAACAAGTACACCACCACGACGCAAGAAACAGAAAAGGACATCAAGTTATTCTCAAAAAGAGGTACTGAATCTTTTGAATGTTTTTTAAGGAAGGAAAAGATACAAGATATATTTATTTTGTAAAACATGAGTAAAATTATACAGGTTTTATAATTAATATGAGGTAGCTAGATGTTTTGCCATTTATGGCGTATTTATTTAGTCATACTAGACAAACAAATACAAAAAAAAAAGCAAAGAAAGAGATTACAATGTCAATTTGAATTAAATTTTAATGTCAAAATTTATTTTATAATTACAAAGTCAAAATTCAAAATTAAAATGTCAAAATTAAAATTTAATTTGAGAATACTATACAAGGAAAATATCATTTATGAATTCATCTACGCTGTAATAGCACTTTTCATAACCCTGAAGGGACTTTTAAATTTGTTTATAGGCATACATTAATAGAATCAGGTATTTTACTATAAATATTTGGAGCAATACCAAAGAAACTCTTTTTTTTTAATAAAGCAGTTTTGCATTTGAT
The DNA here is from genome assembly GCA_905163495.3 of Cosmia trapezina. Lineage (NCBI taxonomy): Eukaryota > Metazoa > Arthropoda > Insecta > Lepidoptera > Noctuidae > Cosmia > Cosmia trapezina. The sequence goes on from LR991030.1 coordinate 14,935,807, forward strand.
TTGGCACAACAAATTCTCATATTGGGATTCGTTTTTTACAAACAATGCAGTTTCTAATATGTTCAAACATGGTAAAGTTAGTATTTTTATTTTTTTTTAAAGTAAGGAACACAACTATCCGTTACTCTCAGACCACACATTGATCGTATACATCTTTTTTGAATCCTGAATATAAGTTCTCTATTAGTTGACTGTCCCCAAAAAAAAAAAAAAAAAACAACACCATATCTAAAAAAAAAATAGAAGCGACCAATCCATGATATGCTGTTAATAGAATGTCAGCATTAACTTTCTTGGATAATTGAAATAATTGATATGCAGATTTACTCAGACACTTGCAGGTTTCCTCTAAGTGAGATTTCCATGTTAGTTTATTATCTACAGTTGTACCCAAGAACTTTGCATTCGTAACCTCTTCTACTATAGGGTTATTATACGTAATGTTAACTGGTGGATACTTACGACGCTGGTGGCAATGAATAACTTTTGTTTTATTTAGATTAATTACAAGATTCTTACTGTCAAGCCAAACTTACAAAGGAGTTTCCAAGTGAGCAAAATTATGGTCGGCTTCTAGAAGAAACGTTAGCTCGTACGACTCAAAGTAATGATAACTCATCTGAATATTTTTACGACAAATTAATGCTTATACACAGGTGTCATATTACTGGTCAAAGAGCCGCAGATTGTATAACTCACGGTATTATTGATTGTCTGTGTCCGCGTTGTTCTTCGTAGATACGCAACGGATTTTGATGCGGTTTCCACCATCATTTAGATAGTTTGTTCTTGAAGGTTTTTATGTGTTATCCATGTATATTAAACATAAACGTAGATAGTATTGAAATTTGCCATCAAGTCGTGAAAAATAGGTTTTTTTTTAGCACTTACATGGCGTGCGCTGACTAAATGGTAAGACATACATAAAATTAATGTTCTATGGGATTGTATATATTAAAAAGTTCAACAGGAAAGTCTATGCAGAAAAGTCTGCATGTGTCTTTCTTGTAAGGATTATTCACAGTAACAATTTTTATCTTTTACAATTAAAAAAAAAAATATATAAATTGTTATTTCCAAAGATAATTTGACGGTTATATTACTAATCCTTATCCAATAAAATACGTTAATTTAATTGGGAATTTCATTACGATTAAAATATGCTTTGACATCGTATCATTTAATCGAGTGTAGAAGTACTGGTTAATATGACTTTATGCAGACTGCTTTACTGATTGGTTAAAATTGTACTGAATTACCATCCATAGCTTTATTTAAAGACGATAGTAGGTACGTTATTCTTTTGCAAAACTCCTGGGCTCCGTTGTAACGCCAGTGATTTTGAATTCCCTAGAAATTATCTTTCAAAACCACATTCAGCTATCTAACATATCACAATAAAACATATTCGAATTAGTTCGAAGTTTTTGCTTTATGTTCTTGTTATTCTGGAGATGTTTTACATATAAGGTTAATAGTAGTAAACCTGGTAAATGATGTAACTTACATTAGGCTACTTGTCGTATAGGCACAGGTAAATGTTACCTAGTTCTATCAAATCTTTTTGACGCCATACCAGACACGTTACAAAGTTTAAGAGATGAGGCCAGCACCAATATCCGAGTTAGCCAAGAAAAACAAAAAGCTAATTATGATGCCGAAAGGCCTGTTAGTACCTATAAAGAAGGTTCGTGCAAAATCATCGAGTTTTAGGTAATGACCAATATAAAATTGCTGAAATTCTGGGATTTAATAAAAGTCAACATCAAATAATGTATTTCAAATAGGCACTTTTGAGCGTCAAAATTAATAAAAAAAAAAAAAAAAGTGTTTCTAGCTGTCTCTTCCAAAATTTAGCGTTACCTACTCTTTAAAAAAAACTGTTTTACAATATTTTGTATACATTAATAAATCATTATTATGTGAAGATGATACAACTAGAATAAAAATTAATATACTTGTTAGGTAAAAATAATTAAAAATGAACAATGACAGATAAATTAATTATGTTAAAGATACATTGTAAAAGTATATACGATTTTCTTGAAATTTTAACAAGTAACAAGTCGTGAGTTAAAGTAATCACAGAATGTAAAATCAATGTCATAAAATAATAACGTCACGTGTCATACAATTAAATTAGCAACCAGTTTGATTTCATCTCGACTCTAGATTGTCCTATGAACAGGACCAGCATGTTTCCAAGCATTTTAATCCCGGATTAATCCTATAATTTGTATTATGCTTGTTTACAAAGCGTATTTTTAATATGAGTTTTGAATTTTCTTTTATTTAATTGCAATATGTCACAAAATATTTTGTTGTAACATTTAACACAGCAGGTACCCCATAAAAGATGTAAATAAAATAACAAAAATTCGGTATTCTTTAGCTAATCTGAAAAATGGTTGATCTATTTTATCTTTATTTCTAGTAGGTAATAAAATTATGTCTATCACTTATTTTAATTTAAAAAAAAAAAAAACGAAAAATAAACGGAAGAATACAATATAAAAGCATAGTTTCCGATGACTGTAAGACCATAAAAGTTCATCAAATAATAATAGTAGCTCATCTTCTGGTGCTGAAAGTAATAATGTTGACGATAAACCATGCCCCAGAATCAAATCCGAGATCAATGAATAACCGAATGTAATGATTATATAGGTATGTAAGGTTTATTTTAATTTAACTGTTATTGGAATTGTAAAATCGTGCGTCAGGAGATCGCACGATGTCGGATGGCCGAATGTAATGATTTTTAAAATAATAATTACGAATAAGACTTTTTTCCACAAGCGACAGATGGCGCTAGTGATTGCACGAACTTTATACATCCGTTTAGGTATTCATTTGTAGAATACTATTATTAAAGTATATTTCTTTAATACAGTTAGTAAATAATTATTGTTTAAGTTTTAAAATATTTATTTATAATAATCATAAGGCTAATCATAAGTCATGAAATCGTTAGCCGGCTGAGTGTTCACTTCCGTTTAAAGTGGGGATCCTTCAGTTGGCAACTGATTTGCTAGGACAGAGTTCACAGGGTCAGTCTTTTTCTAGGCTTTGACCTGTAAGCATATCTGACGGATCCGTGCTACTTTTATTAATAAGTGATAACTGTGATAAGTGATTGTTAATAACCATGTGTTTTGGAATTAAGTGAATAAATTATATTCAATACTGCAATTGAGGTGTATGATTTCGTCACACTATGAATCACATAACTACACTTTTAAAAGCTGAGATAATTATTTTGCATGAGCAAAACGTTTCAATTGGTATAATTGCGAGGCGTTTAAAGATATCGGTGAGTAACAAAATGTTATTAGGTATTATGTTTTGAAGTTTAATACTTAGGTTTAATTTATTGTTTATTGTAACATTACTTTATTATTGTTCACAGAGAATAACTGTGCAATTGTGGGTCCATCGTTATGCAGATTCGGGAAGGATTGATCCTCGCCGACCGGGACCAAAGGCTGCATTTACCAATGTGCGGCACTGTGATAAATATGACTGAGCCCTTCCTCACTACTCGTTCCATGGCGACTAAACATGACGTGACATTACAAACTGTACGGAACCAGTTGCGTGCAGCTGGTGTGAAATGTCGTAGGCCAGCCAAGAAAATTTTACTGTCAGATATTTACATGCAAAACCGGGTACGCTTCGCAAGAGAATATTTGGATTTCGTTAGGTGCAATAATATTATAGTTATAAATAGCGATGAAAAATGTTTTAAGTCGGACAAGACAAGGACGGTCGCAAAATATTGTGGCGACAAGATGGTAAGCGCTATACTAAAAAAAATATTCTTCTTCTTATAATTAAAAAAAATATGGTTGCTAGCATGAGCTATTAATTAAAATATCGGGGGGTAATTAAATTGGTTTTATGTGAGTGATGTTATTGTTAGTGAGACTACAATTTAGGATACCTACTGTATCTTAATATCTAGCTTACTTACATGTTTATTCATATCACTAACAAATAAATTACCCACTAAATATTAAAAATAATGCTGATTTCTTATCCGGCTTAGAATATTTGTCATGCACAAAACTTTATAATTTGTAATTATAATTTTAAAAACCTAGTCAATAAATATTGTTGTTTTCTTATTACAAATTGTTTAATTTTTACTTCCATATATTTTTTTCGAATGTTTTTATTATCAGGTAAATTACTTAAATAAAATTCATCAAAATGAAAAAAAAAAAAGTTTTTTATGATGCAAAAAATTTGCGCCGCCTGCGGTGAGACTCGATCCTAAGACATTTGATTTACCAGCCGAATGCTTATGCACCTATGCCACGGGACCAGATAGTTACGATGTTAAATTTATGCTTCATATTCTTTGCTTCATATATATTGTGAAGCAAACACTAATAGGCGTAGAGCAATACACCTGTTGACTGTACGCACACCAACAACTGTGTTGATGTGCTATGCATACCGATCTTTTTTGTTGTGTGTACATACTTATTAAATACTTTCTAAAAGTACTTTCAGGCCTATTTAAAAACACTTTTAATAGAAAACAGACGTGCTTACTTGCAGGTGCTTACTATAAACTTTTTAGTATTCATTGAGGATAATCCTTTAAAATAAAGAACAGCGACAAGGTATCGAAGTTGCCTGAGATCCTAGCTAAGAATGGCTTTGAGTTAATACAATTTCAAATTCAATTATTTGCTTATAATATTTCGACGCAAAATACTTAGGTATATTTTGTCAGTGCTTACTATTAAAGCCGAGAAACGTGATGTTTTCATGAAATAGCCATATTATATTTTCAACGAGAGTTGTATTGATGAATTTAATGATTTTACAAGGTAATGAACAACTTTTACAGTAGGACCAAACCTGAAATCGCGAACAATAAATCAGCTGTTATGTCGAGTTAGGCGAACTGTATGGAGCAGTTGATGGGCTCAAATCTAATTCAGAACAACGCTCAGAGTCAAAGTTAAATCATTTATTTCAAGTAGAACTTTAAAAGGCACCTTTGAACGTCAAAAATTACAAGAAAATATAATTGATTCTTTGTCACATTACTTCTATGTTATTAGGGACCATTTCACGATGTCCGAATAGCCGCTACTTACTGAAAAAAAAACAAAAATGGAACAGAATTTGTATGAAATTTTTTGCCAAGTAAGTTAATAGGAATTTAATCGTAGGTGGGTTGGAAATCATCAAATGACTTCTCCCGCTCTGGGTGGAGCGGAAGGGCGTGTCAGACTTTTACTGACTAAAACCAACCCGTGTTCCTTCAGTTGCCTATACCAGGGCCACGGTATCTCTTTCAAACAACCCGCAACACCGGCGGCGGCCCTAAGTGTATTAATTAATATGCGAAAAGCAAAATTGTCTGATTTAATTCAATGCTGAAGCATAAACTTGATAAAATTATTTTTCTACGCTGCATAATAAAACATGAATATGAAGTATTATAACATATTTCAACTTGCGTCAGTAATAAAAACTCAACATACACACATCCACATCGGCTCTAAGTGCAACGCAACTTATACGGAGCGACTTTTCATGTTTCGCAATTTCATAGCTGTGTGACGTACTCGTATGTACCGACAACTTTATAGGAGCGCGACGATCTCTCGATGTTCTGACTTTTCTACAAGATCAAAGAACGTTCTAGATAAGTAAGTAGTAGAAGTATGTCATTACATAGCGTTTTAGATAAAATAAGTATAGAGTCCTTCCATTTAGCATCATCATCATCATAGTCATCCATTTAGCATCCAGAATACGACATTTAGTATTTGTAGATTCGTAGTAGTTAATGGTACTCTTTCAACAAAAACATACTATTGTTTCAAACTTCACAAAACAATAAAATTACCAACTAGAACAACAAAGCCAAGCAAAAAAATATTTTATTAATTCGTAAGCTTTCGACTACGAAAGCGTAGCTATTCCGCTACGCCGTAGCAACCGCGTAGCAACCGCGTAACCCTTACCATATTTTTCTTAGAATCTTTTCTTTATCATGTAGAGTGTAGACCTTCGTTGATATTTCAAAGGAACCACGTGCTCCTATCAATTCAAAGCCTAAAGCGATAGAATACCATAAGTACTAGTCATAAAGAAAGATCTTCCATATATTTTTAGATCTTTTCAATATTATTCTTTATGTCCAATAAGTTATAAAAGGTAAACGATGGACATTGTATGCGGCTCATAGAGTATTAAATGGCCCATGACATATGCTGTTAAATTTTGTGACGCGTTGCCAATATTATAAAGATGGGCTTCTGATTTGCTGAAAGTTATGGTCCTGAAAATATAAAATTCAAGTTGGTGGAGACCAGGATTAGGGGCTGTCTTTTGATGACCATATTATAGCTTGAGTGATAGAAAAATTAATTTTCCTATAATATTTTCGTCAATACAATTATAGAAAATGTTTCAACAATTGTGATTGTGTACATCACACAAAAAATTGTTCAAAAAGTACACGTATGTCGGGGCCACACCAACGTCAACGTTAATCCCCATCATCGCCATAAACATAGCGGTAATTATTCCGAACACTTGAACGCTGCCACCGAGTTATCGCCACGTCAATCAGCAATGTGTATGCCGTTGTAAAATTATCGCGATAAGTTCCGGCTACACCTACGGCGTACGTTCATCATCGCGACAATCAAAGGCGATTCCCGTTGGTGTAAAACGGATAATAAAAACATCAAGAACAAGAAAAAATAATAATAAAACGTGTACAATGACGTCACCGGTCCTTGTTTTTTCCCCACTCCCTTTCTAGTTTCCCCACTACGATAAGAACATTTACGTACACGACGTATGTACCAGCCATATTCAAAGAGATATTTCATAAAAGCATATAAGTAGTATCAAAATCTTTGCGAAAAACAAGTCCAGCTTTATAAACATTAAAATCTTCTCGTAAACGAAGTTTCAGATTCAGAGTTGCAAGTTTAAAGTTCTTAGCGAAAGACTTTTAATACTTCCCGTAGTTTCCGTCTTCAAAGACAAGAAAATGGCCGCCATAGATATTTTACGACGGATGAATAACAATAAAACTTTACATTTGTCTGTGAACGGTTCGTTTTCAGACAAACGTTACAGATTGATGTTTGTACATTTACCAGTGTTACTGGCACTTTCTTATCTGCACCTCTTTTGTGTTAAACAGCGGAATGGGGAAGCTTGGGCAAAGCTAATCGTAGATGGCGTGATCATAGTAAGACCTATAGTTTTGACATTTCGTTCATTCCTGTGCTTGGTTTTATTTCACTATTTCGGTTATTTTCGGTTATTTCATTATTTTTAATTGTATGTATGTATTTGACATGAAAAGTGTCGTAATTTAAAACCTTAAATATTTTTCCTCGTAATCACTTTCTTCAAAATGTTTCTAACTCTGTTTATTTTTTTTTAAAATCTTAACGAATAACTTTAATCTACAATCTGCTAAATTGTAGGTTCGAGAATGGATAAAGTAAGAAATGAGTATATAAGAGGAAGTTTGAAAGTGGTGCCAGTGACAGAAAAGTTGAAAGGAAATCGTTTGGGTTGGTATGGGCATGTGATGAGGAGAGACGAAACGCATGTGACTAAAAGAGTGATGAATATACATGTTGATGGATAGAGAGGCAGAGGAAGGCCAAAGAAAAGATGGATGGATTGTGTGAGGAATGATATGAAAGAGAAGGGAGTGAATGAGAGCGTGACGGTTGACAGAGGAGAATGCGCCGACCCCAAGTAACATGGGATAAGGGCAGGAAGATGATGATGATGCTAAATTGTAGGTTCTCTCGGGAAATGGTTGACTCCAATTTTGGAGTATTTAGGAATACAACAACGCGTCATTTTCGCTCAAAAAAAATCAAACCACCTCACGCCTTGTATTATTAGCTTGTGTTGGGAACTAGCTCCGACAGCGCCATTTGCCTTCCCCCTTACTTCCCCATTCTAATGAAAACATCTATCTGAGCTGATGATCTATTCTCCTTTCACGTGTATTTGTAGTTTAAATTTCGAAATAGTTTTAAACTGACTACATAATATCTAACAGTTACAGAAACCCAATATTCGACTACTATTCAATTTAATCTGCTGTTTACCTTTTTTATATACTTATACACATTATTTTGAGACTGTTAGATTTTAAATTATATTTATACATAAAATAACCTTTTTAACCGACTTCAAAAAAAGGAGGAGGTTCTCAATTCGGTTGTATTTTTTTTTTGTATGTTTGTTACCTCAGTACTCCGTCATTTATGAACCGATTCGGAAAATTCTTTTTTTATTTAAAAAAAAAAAAAAAAAAAAAAAATTAAAATTTAAAACTTTTTATTTCAAAGAAACATACTTAATTTTGTTTTGATCACACATCGCTTAATCTTAATAATGAAAGATTATGTGCGAGTGAGGCGTCTCGCTAGTTTACATTAAGATATTTTGTTTTTAAAATTAAATTATTAATTTATTTGTGAAAGATCTGGAGGAACTTCCAGATTGATCCCATTTTAATCAAAATCCAGTTCTGATGATGGGATCCATGAGGAATCGAGGGAACTCCTCAAATATTATAGGCATACATATAGCGATTTTGGTATTTTCATCAACAAATCAAGCGTTTGAATTCAGAAAGTGGTGAAAATCTGTTGAAGTGGAACTGATGAAGAAGACCACAGATGGCCACGGGAACTCCTCAACGATGATAAGTATTTCACGGGTGGCGATAAGATATCTCTTTGACGACACGGTTGGCGCAGCAGTTGAGCGATTGACTGCTGCGCAGCATGTCGCGGGTTCGATTCCCGCACGGAACAAATATTTGTACGACCGATGTCGATATTTGTATCTATAATATGTATGAATTTACAAAAAAAAAAAATGTATTTAAGTAGTTTATCAGCCATCTCGTTACCATAACACAAGCATTAGGTTGCTTAGCTTGGGACTAGATGGCGTTGTGTGAAATGTCCAAGGATATTTATTTATTTATTTATCTCGATTAAAATAGCAAAAGCGGCTATGACGAAGCTTTAAATAAATGGATCTGATGAAAATGGTACCATCGAACCGATCTGATAAAGAAGCCGGAAGGTAGGCATCAAAACTCGGTAATAAAACAATGTATCCTAGCCGTGTTTGAGCTTATTGGAATTGTCATGAGGTGCACTCTGTCTATAAATGATTTAATGGTAACTATATTCCGCTTCAAATTGCGCTATTTGAGTTGTATGCTATTATATATTTTTGCAAAGTTTTTCTTTGAAATGGTATACTCCTGAGACGGTCGCATAAAAATATCTTCATGTTCTGATGAGTGGCTTTTGAGTTAGCTTCAATAATTTCATACGTATTTTTCCCATATAGTATAGTATAATTATGTAGATGATGCTCTAATTTATTTAGCAGAGTGGTATTCAGATTTGTGTGGAGTAGGCACCACTAAAAAGTGAAAAATAAAAACTTTTTACAAAAAAAAAACAACCGACTTCCAAAAAAACATTACAAAGTGAAAAATAACTTTAATTTCGGAAGTCGGTGGCAAAAAAAAAACGAAAGTAAATAAAAAACCAAAGACACCGACTTCCGAAATTAAAGTTATTTTTCACTTTGTAGTGTTTTTTTGGAAGTCAGTTGTGTTTTTTTTGAAAAAAGTTTTTTATTCGATTATAAAAACAATAATCTGATATCAAATCTGAAGTGTAATGATTTGATTTGCTTTTTAACCATTTATGTTTTCGGTCATTAAATAACTTTGCTACATACGATGTGAGGAGATTTATTGATCAGAGACTTAATAAAGCTTTTAGAAACCGAGGGTTAGTAGATCATCCTTGCATTTAAATAATACGAAATTATTGCTGGCTGAAAGTGCAGTTTCATTTTAAGTATTCAAAATTAATATTTTATTCTGATACGGATTCCAGGAACCATTCGGATTTAACATCATTTTTATCCCTCATAAATTCTGTCGTAAAGATAATAACAGACACTAAATTTTAATTTCATGAATATCATAATTCAGGATCGTCGTCGCCAACCCCAAATTTTATATACTTGAGGGAATCGAGGTCACCTAGATTTATTCGTGAATTCGTAACGATGCGACGAAAAACAGTCAGTGTAGTTATGACTTGCGAGTGTACGTATCTTAGAATAGACAAAGGGGAATCTGAGAAGCATGAAGACGAAATTAGAGGCGGAAGAGAGACCAATATGTAACGCGTTGAACGTGTTCCGAGAAAGAGGGTATGTTAGACAAACAAAGCTAAAGTTCCACACTTTGGAATGCAGTGACAAATTGTCTATTTGTTACTGTTGTTGATTTTCGTGATTTACTTCACCCTCTGCCTCAGGTGAGTGACGATGCGACGCGATGCTATAATATTAAATAGCAGCTGTTTGTGACAAAACTTTGCACAAAAACAGAAATCATTTCGTTTCGCGTCATGCTGTAATGCATTAATTCACGAAAGATTATCACGATACATCCAGTTCATAACACATCTTTTTGTTCAGTGGTATAGAAACAGGACTCAACTTGAACGGCCCACAATAGAGTGATCAGGATCTCTCATAAAATGAAGTCATAGAATGTTATTGATCGGCTCTATTATATTATCTGTCCCAATACCCGTATAACGGAAGGCCACTCGAGTAGAGCCACCTTAGAGCCTTCACCTGTCAATTTAGGTTAATGATTGATTACTTCAGTTAGTATCGAGTTAATTTAAAAAAAACCGGTCAAGAGCGAGTCGGACTCGCGCACCGAGGGTTACGTACTATATATGTAATTTTGTGTTGATGATTTATGAAAAAGTGTGCTATTTAGAGACATCGTTTTATTTTTCCTGTAATCTTTAACTAGACTTCTATCACCTAGAATAATTTCAGATTTTTCTCTATGCAACCTTCGGAAATAAGGGTAATAACTATTTTTTTTGCATTTTTCATCAAAAATCGAAAACTATGCAACCTAAAAAAAAATTGAGAATGTGCAAATAGCGTTCTTTCATATGATACCCCATATGCCCTAGTAGCCCCACTTAAAATTTTTTAAACACCTTTTCAGTTCACTGTTACAAATTTTTCTTATTTGCAAAAGTCATCTAAAACTGTTGCTTTCAAGTTGATAGCATTAGTAAGTTCTTGAAATATCCAGCTGTGACAGACGGCTAGACAGACAGACAGAGTTGCACCATAAGGATCCCGTACCCAAAGGGTAAGACGAGACCCTATTACTAAGACTCCACTGCCTGTCTGTCTGTCCGTCTGTCACCAGGCTGTATCTCATGAACTGTGATAGTTAGACAGTTGAAATTTTCACAGAATATTTAGTTATATATTCACTTTAAAAATAAATAATTAAATTAAAATAAAACAAATATTTAAGGGGGGCTCTCATACAATAAACGTGATTTTTTGCCGTTTTTCTAAATAATGGTACGAAACCCTGGTATGGAACCCTTCGTGCGTGAATCCGACTCGCACTTGGCCGGTTTTTACTATTTTGGTAGGTACGGAACCCTAAAAAGGTTCCAAAGGTATTCTCTTTTAATGACTAACCTATGGAGCTTTGTGGTTGTACTAGTCATCCTGGAAATGCAGTGCTCTAAATAATATGGCCTGTGCACAGCACTAACCTCATGCTTAACGTTAATGCCCTGTGGTTTTGGGCAGAATTTGACATACCTACCTAGTTACTTACGCTGTTCATAACTACCATACGTATAATCTGTAATGGCATCAACAGGATTAGAATTGTTGCCAAAACACAATTTTAGCCGGAATTTGGCATAAAATAATGTTGTGTTGAAAGTTTATAAAACCGCAGCGTGGCTTTAATGAGCTAAGTTTATAGTTGCACTAGCTGCACCCCGCGGTTTCACCCGCGTATACCGGGAAAAAAGTAGCCTATCTGTTATATCCACGGTATAAGCTATCTCGTACCAAATTTCATCCATCCAAATTGGTCCAGCCGTTTGAGCGTGAAGAGGTAACAAATATACAAACACACACACACTCACACACTTTCACCTTTATAATATTAGTGCGAAGTGTGATAAAGTTTTATAGTAATACTTAATCAATTGTTTTGATGTAACTTATAGCTTTCATCGAAAGACTTAGGATCGAAAGACTTAGGAACGTCACTCAATACTCAAGCATGACTTAAAACTAGATTCAAGCCATTTGATTGGTTGAAACTAGTTTTAAACTTAATTTAAACAAAGATCAGTGCTTGAGTTTCCTTCTGTAATACGGACCTTAATGACATTCGTTATATATAAAGAACACAAAGAGAAACCAAATTTAAGTGGATGGTTAGATTTATGGTTACTGAGCACATGTTTGTTTAGCTGATACTTAGATAGTTTATCATTGGAATCAGCGTAGTCGGGAAGCGCATCCACAAAACAGGAGATATCTTGATGCGGGGGCAGTATTTTTTGGATATAAATGCCTCATAGAACCTTACTAACAAATGAACAATCCAACATTCCTACAAATATATTCACTGTTTATTTAAGTAAGTACTACACTTCAAAACAATCTCAATGCTATTCTAAGATTTCTAACTGACTTGTTTTCCAGCAATTACTTACAACGCTTGGAACTCTTCGAGAACTCCACACAAGCGTACAATGAAGCTCTTCGATGGAATGTGAGTAAAAAACAAACAACTGGAGATTCTATTTCCAACCAGTAAACATGTAATTAGACGCACCAACCCGTTGATAATGTTTGCTTGGATAACTCCAAAGTCTAAGTCAAACTTGGGACGTGCGATTCTATCCTCTAGATTTTATATTTGCGTGACTAGATTGCGGTTGTGTGTGGATTTACTCTACTTGTACTTATTCAAGAAAGTGTTTAGTTTTGGTTTGACTCATTAGGTTAAGCTATACGCTTGCTGGCTGCCTATCTGACCTCCACAACCCAGTAACTGGGCAATACGATACCCCTTAGTAAGACTGGTTGTCAGACTTTCAGGCTTCTGACGACTCGTAACGACTGTCAAAGATCCACAAGTGACAGCCGGGACCAACGGCCTCGGAAAGCACGTTAAGCATCATTCATCATCGTCATTTGCCATTCATTTCATTTCCTGGGTTGTGGTGGTGCAGTCGCTCCATTTAAAATACTGGTATTCAGCTGCATCCGGTTAGGAAGCCGACCTCAACATAGTTGGGAAAAGGCTAGGCAAATGATGATTTAGTTTTATTGATTCAGCGAAACATCATCTTTTTTGAGTATAGACCTATCAGTTGTATTTATCGTTCCTGTATCGTACGTGTGTAATGTCTTAGGTTCCAAATAACCCAACTCACGTCTCAGTATTTAGTTTCATTGATACAGAAACATTTTAGCTTAGAAATAACATTGTGTTATATTATGGTTCCTGTATCGTACGTGTATCTGTGTAGTGTCTAAGATTCCAAATAAGCCAACAAACACAACAAAGAAATATATGTGTTGAACTACATATATACTAGCGCGTTCCACTCGATCTCACCGTCTCGTTTGAAACAAATGTTAGGTGTAACTTGATGGATACAGTTTCGAAGAATTCGAATAGGTGGCTTATTTTATTTAGACGTACAAACACATTTTGCAATTATGCATTATGTCGCAGTAAGATGGATAGCCGTGACATAATTATATCCTTAGGGATATAGCTCTCTACTGGGATATAGTTACCTATAAGAAAGCGGTTCGTAACTATCTTACTAGGAACATAAGTACTAGGGCACTCCGACCAAATAGGTTACGTTAGGTTAGATTAGAACTGTGACCAATTACGCGCAAGCCGAGCGGTGCCGCGGCAGCGACCGGCGAGCGCTCCGTTGAAATTGGTCGCAGTAGCAAAATTAAGGCACTCAGACAGTGTTCATGTACAGTGGCCTTAGTGCGAGTTTCTATACTTACTCGATCGCGTTTACGTTAACGTTGACGTACGTCAATTTGTATGAAATAAATGTGTTTCCCATTATAGTCACCAGACGGCGCTTATTCAATTTCAGTACAAATTGAAGTTTACGTTAACGTGATCGAGTAGGTAAGTATAAAAACTCGCACTAAGGCCTCAGTTGTTTTATCTCACGAAAGCGGGTGAGCCATACTTGTAGATGTAATGCGATAGACACGCGCTCTTGTGCGCGTACCTGCAGGTAGCGCGCTCCCGAGCTTACTCACACAAAGACAATGTGCATGTAACATTTACACATACAAGTATGGCTCGCCCGCTTTCATGAGATAAAACAGCTATAACTATATCCTGGTAGATAGCTATATCTCTAGGGATATACCTAACTATATCACGGCTACAATCATCTTACTGTGACATAATTATATTATTATAATGCACAAAGTAGTTCATCCTAAACTTATCTTTCTGATAGGATCACAAAAATAAATCTGAGAATCAATAAACACTTTGAACAGTGCATTTTGATTTATAACAATGATCTTATCAAAAATACAATTACTGCAATAAAAGGGGTCCTTTGTGAAATAAACAAAGACAGTTAATGGACGTCAATAGTACGAAGCAATCAGGGTCGTTGATTGTTAAACACTCGACGTGCTGCGTCTATTGTGTCTACGACAGGTGCTGCCACCTATCCGGTTCCCATGGCATCACTAATGTGGGAGGGTCATTCTTTAGATTGCTAGAAACAATATACATTTAAATGTAGTTTGGCAAGTTAACATTAAAGTCATTTTATTTTATTCACCTTTCTTTAGCAGTTTTTTATGTTAAAACAAGCAAAAATGATTATTATTTCAAAAGGTTATTCAGTGCAGATAGCACAGTGAAAATAATAATTTTATACATACACATTTTTTTAAATTATCATGTTTTTGTAATGTAACATTATTGGAAACGGTAACGGTTTTTCATGATTATTCTGTAGAATATCCGTGGAATACCGTTTCCTATTTTTAACCGACTTCCAAAAGGAGGAGGTTCTCAATTCGTCGGAATATTTTTTAAGAATATCTGAAACCGGAAGTCTATATAATTGGACACCAATAATGTATTCACCTACTGTCGTAAAGCGTATACTTAATGATTGTGTTAATTAGATAATTATACGTAGTACCTATGTAAAGGTATGTTATGTTTTTGTCATTATTTAATTCAAACGAAAAGTGTACACAGTGTTTCCGTACAAAAATTACTGTTTGTTTTCCCTTATGAAAAAAAAGTAATAGTAATAATAATGTGAGGAGGTTCCTGTCTCGACAAACTAACCACCGGTACCGTGGATACTGCTCCCGATAACGGCGGATCAATATTTGAAAATGTTTTTTTATTTTTACAAAAATATTTGAAAATATATTTATTAAGTAAGAAAAAAAAAATTAAATAATAACAATAAATTTTACCAAATAACAATTAGCAATTAACATTATCATTCAGATTGGAGATAAAATTTGATATGATTACCTTAATGTGGTAGCCACATATATTCAAGTACATAAAAGCGGAAAACACCTTCGTATATTCGTTCATCCACATATAAAACATACATGTCATATTTAACCTACTTCAGCTGGTAGCATCTAAAAACATGAACATATATTTTATTTACAGCCATCTGATGTTCGCTCGTTGCTCGGGCGAAGTTTGGTTCGGGCGAAATCAACACATTACAGCGGCGCTTTGGCAGACGCGGCGCAGGCTGCCGGTACATACTACACATTAACTATATACCTATATTAAAAGTTACAAATAACGGCCAATAAAAGTTTATGTTATGAAGTTCGCACTTAAAAGTTTTAAGACAAAGATTTTTCTCGATGTAGGTAATAATATTTCATGTAGCTTGAAAGTTTTGAAAGTGCAGAAAGGAGAATATTATTTAAGGGGGCGATGATTAATTACGTGAGATAATTTTGGCGATTTTTCAATCCATTCACCACCCTTGGTGAGATGTCGTGAGATTTGCCTCGACCCCCTCTCCCCTAATCTCACTAGAGATGTTTCAAAATGCGTATTTTTAGAATAATTACCTACGTTTATCTGTTCTTGATTGCGTTGATAATTTGCTGAATTATTTTTTATAACAAATACCCAGTTTTCTCGCAATTTTACACTGTTTCGTGCGAAAAAAAGTTATGTGATATTTCCTGCCGAGACCCCCTCCCTCCCCCTCGTGAGATTGGTTGAGATTCGGTACGACCCCCTCCCCCCCTAAAAATTATATTTAGATATATAGCTTTTTTTTGTTTTGGTACAGATTTCTGAAATGTAACACACGTTGAAACAAATTCGCCTAGTTGTTGTGTTAGATTTTATGTTACATTGCATAAATTAGGAGGTCTTACATATTAGTGTTACATTTCATGTTACGTTTCATTAATTACAAGTTCATAATTATATATACTTTGATTACTGTTGTATGCAAATTTTCACTGCTTATTACAATTTATAAGATTTAACATCGTCTTTACGTCGCGGTCGGTTGTATGTGTCTTATTGTTCGAAAACTTTGAAATATAATACCGGGTGTAAAAAGACACTTGCCGAAGCTGAAAGCCACATATTCTACCCATTATTTGGATCGTTTTTTTTTCACTAGACCATACTAGTTCTGGAAGGGAAGGGAAAGTATATTGAAGGTCAAAGTCGCATTTTTTTTTTACTAAAACGTATATCAAGATTATTACTAAACTTTTTCCGACAAGTACCTACGCGTACCGCAGAGCAAAGGGGCGGGCTTAACTCCGTTTACCTGGGTTCGCGTTACATTGCGCGTAAAAAAAAATTGCTTTGTTTATACCTAAAAATAAAAGTCGTTTCCCAGAGATAATTTTTGCGCAAAGCTACTTAATTAGATGTACAGTATGCACAATTGACGGCTTTGAGAGGTGTATTTTTACACCCTTTATACTGCTTGCAGCGATTTTGACCTTATCTTGAGTTGGTACATAAGATTTAACTTGGCCGAGTATTTTTACTTAAGTTCCAGCGGTGTTATCTTGAGTTGGTACATAAGATTTAACTTGGCCGAGTATTTTTACTTAAGTTCCAGCGGTGGGAGCAATAATTTTTCATATATTTATCCTGATTATGTTATTTATTATGTAACAAACAGGTAACATCTCCAAATTATAATATCCAATTTTCTTTCCAGCGTTGGAACCTAAAAATTCAAGGGCGTTACAAATTCGCGCCCAGACAGAATACGAAAAATGTGCGTTTGAACGTTCCTTGGTCCTGGCGCATCGAGGACAGCGTATGAGACGGTTCCCACCGGATTTCGCTGAATGCGCTAGATGTGCTGAAGCAACGGTAATATTTTCTTCACAAACCTAGGCAGGTATTTAAATTAACTGACGAAAACGTGGAAACATTTTACTTGTTGTTATATAAAACTGGGATGCGGGACCGGGATGTTCTGATATACCTAACAAAAGCGGTTAATGTAATGTACAGCCGGTACCTACCACCCCTATTGGTCAACGGATTTTTGATTTTGATATCAAGTACTTTTTAGCAGTAAACCGTAATGTATCTCAAATTAAACCCATGCAGTCACGACAATAAAGGGTGCAGTTCCACTGATGCAGACATGGGTGGATTGGAGAGGAGCGGATCGTGAATTGACCAATCACATTGCTTGAAAACTACATTCTGCCACGTCAGTGGAAACCGTGTAAGTGGAGCGGAGCGGATCTAAGTGGACTTTCAAATAAAATATATAAAGACGCGGAGCCAGACAGAACGGAGTCGTGCAGGGTGGTCCGACCAATCACAGTGCTCGAAATCTCCACTTCGCCCAGCTCCGCGTCAGTGGAAACGCACCTTAACTACCTTACATTATGTTACTTTATTCCTGTCATAACATAAAATAAGTTAAGGCGCGGACTGACTACGATTTTAAACGGCACACAACCGCGTAATCTATTGTCACCATTAGCTGGTTTGAATAAGGTTGCAAATCGAAAATAATATTTTTGTTACCGAGATGCGACTAAGCTGCGAATGAGCATTTATTTTCCGGGTTTTCTTTAGATTATCTATACGTATATATATAAACTAGCTTCTGCCCGCGACTTCGTCCGCGTGAAATTTCTTGTCCCCTCACCCATCAACCCCGACGCATCGCATCGCAACGCCTGCCCGCACTATTACTTCGTTTGCGTTTAATAGCATCCTTGCTGACATTTTTTCTTTTTGCTCGGCTCCTAAGGTCCCTAGCGTGATGTTAAATAGCCTATATCCTTCCGTATCGCCTGCCCGCGCTATTACTTCGCGATCGGCTCCAAAGGGCCCTAGCGTGATGTTACATAGACTATATCCTTTCCGCATCGCCTGCCCACGCTATTACTTCGCGCTCGGCTCCTAAGGGCCCTAGCGTGATGTTAAATAGCCTATATCCTTCCGCATCGCCTGCCCGCGCTATTACTTCGCGCTCGGCTCCTAAGGGCCCTAGCGTGATGTTAAATAGCCTATATCCTTCCGTATCGCCTGCCCGCGCTATTACTTCGCGATCGGCTCCAAAGGGCCCTAGCGTGATGTTACATAGACTATATCCTTCCGCATCGCCTGCCCACGCTATTACTTCGCGCTCGGCTCCTAAGGGCCCTAGCGTGATGTTAAATAGCCTATATCCTTCCGCATCGCCTGCCCGCGCTATTACTTCGCGCTCGGCTCCTAAGGGCCCTAGCGTGATGTTAAATAGCCCATATCCATCCGCATCGCCTGCCCGCGCTATTACTTCGCATTCGGCTCCTAAGGGCCCTAGCGTGATGTTAAATAGCCTATAGCCCTCCTCAGGAACTGGAATATAAAATGCAAAAAGATTTTTTCAAATCCGACAGGGGTAGTTCCAGAGATGCGCGTTCAAACAAACTAACAGAAAAACAAACTCTTCCGTTGTATTCCACCGACATTATTGAAATAATAAATCTCGCAATTCAGAAAAATTACTTATTTGCACAACGTCATCTATGGGTAAATTGATAAAACGTCCGCACTAAACATGTTTGCTCAAAAGCGACCGGTATGAATATTATCTCCGAAACTGTATGACCAATTGCCATACTGTAAAGGCCAAATTTTATCTCCATGATGTCCTTGTGATCATAAAATAACTTATTTTGATAAGGATTAATGTTTTGTTGTTTAAATAATCATCCAAACGTAAGTATGTCTAAAAAATACTTTTTAAAGCAATAAAAGATGTTTAAAAGATAAAATATAAAAGATAGAAATATGGTGTCGCGGACTTTTTTATAGAATTATTTAAGGCGGACCAGACTGCCATACATTGTTCTCAATTTTAAACAACCGTTTAGGCAGCGCATGCAAAAAAGTCTGTTTAAAGAATTCTTTCTTTCCGACTTGTTAGACAAAAATTGTGATAGCTCGGTTAATATGCATGATATAAATATAATTTATAGCCTATAGCACTTAGGAATAATGTAGCTTTCTACCAGTGAAAAAATTTTTAGAATTGGATCATTAGTTCCGGAGATTACCCCCTACATACAAACTTACAAACTTACATACAAATTTTACCTCTTTATAATATTAGTATAGATATAGATAAAAAGAGAAGTCCTGACTGACTGATTGACTGACTCATCAACGCCCAGCCCAAACCCTTGGACCTAGAAAGCTGAAATTTTGCACAGAGGTTTCCTTTATAATGTATCCTACCGGGAAATCCTTCCTTGTGCCTTGTCGCACAAGGAAGGATTTCCCGGTAGGATGTTCCCGTGGGATATTTCCCGACACCCACGCGGGCGAAGCCGCGGGCAAAAGCTAGTTCAGAATATACACAATAAATTAAATCTTAATTGTCCGGTTAAAGTTTAAAAAAATGCTAATTCTATTAAATTCTTAAAAAAAAAGAATGTCATTGTCGCTGAAAATACAGAGATGTTCGACGCCAAAGTTTTTTTTTGTGGAGCAACTTCCAAATTTTTTCTTTCCACGGTTAAAATTTTTCTTTAAACCCTTCTCTGTCCACTGTATTTTTGCGTCGAATAGTTTCATTGCGTTAGGTCGTACTCGACAATCCAAGAAACCAATTTTTGTGAATATTGAGCTAATACCGCGCCTTAAACATTTGATCTAGAAATCTAATTTAAATCTGCAGATCGTTTAGTAAAAGCATTCCAAATACCAATTATAAATCGTCTTATAAAATAATCTAGAGTCGTCCCGCTTTCAATTTATTTTTCAGTGAAACGTCCAAGAGACTCGCTTAAAGCCGTCTGAAAAAATAACAAACTTTTCACGCTATTCAGCTATCTTCTAATGGAATGTTTTCACACCAAAACGTAGCAACGGAAATTTTCTCTAAAAAACAAGTAGCTCGGCCTTTTCAGGAGGTTAAAACTTTTTTTTTTGGGACGGTGTTATGTCTATTCAGAAGTGCCGGTAATGATCTACCTCAATGCAGATAAGTAGGTACGAAGATGAATAAAAGAAAACTCTTTTTTGTTTTATAAGGCAAAGGTTTTTGAAAGTTGGCCCTGTGCCCGGATAATGGCAATCGGCCCGCCCTCTGTTCATGAGATTTGTAACGTAGGCAAGTTGCAAATTGTGGGTGTACTGTACTATTAATACAAATCTGTCGGTCCTTTAGAGCAATGCCTACCTTGATGTTTGAGTTGAAGTATGTGCGTAGACCCTTTTTCAAGACATTTTATTCTATGCCTTAGACGCTTTACTGCTTGATAAACAAATTACCATTGTGTGTGTGTGTGGTCATATTTAAGGATGTGGTGCAGACCTCCAAACTGAACCACTTTCTCCATGAGACCAACATCGTAATCGCGAAAGAATAATCTGCCGTCCCATACATTTCATACAAAAACCCTGCAGGTTCTGCCACACAGTTAATACTAGCACAGACATCGTCGTTTACTCTATCTTTAAACTACTCAAAACTTTGTACATTGTCAAACTCAAACTCAAAGCATTTATTTCAATTAAACCAATTACAGGCACTTTTGAATTGTCAAAGAGTCGGTCAGTAGGTAAGTCAGAAAGTTGAAGCTACTTGCCCATTCCATAAAGTAGATCTCTATGGAGAAGAACGGGCAAGAAACTCCACGGACACTCTTTTAAATCAAAATATGGTTACAAAATATTGGTTACATCATTCATGTTTGTGTTTTTGTTTAGGATATATGATTTGTACTTTGAGCACCACGTTATAGTACATTTTGATACAAGTGGCAAACGTTTGTTATTGCATTCGAGGCGGAATTAACACCCGATCCGTAGGCTAGGTTGTTTTTGAGCCGAGAACTGCAATAACAAATGTCCACGAGTACCTATCAAACGACGTTTTTCAATACACTTTTGAAGAAATAAAATAAAATAACGGAAAATATTTTTGGCATGAATTATTAGGAAACTATGATTTAAATTTTCTTTTTTTTCGCGCTTTGCTTTCGCCAGGTTGAAGGAGAAGCAAAGGTATAAAGCCGATAAACAGCCTAATATGAAAAATAGAAAATTCAAATATTTTCGAGTTTAGAACACAAATAAATGTTAATTTGTTCATAAACGTTTTTTTATTGTAATAATCATAGTTTTTGATCTATACAGAAATATTATTTAAATATTCAAAAAATGTTAACGCCGTAAAGACGCATACCTCTTTGCCAAGATTAAAAAAAAACATTCACCTCCAAATAGAGAGTTGTGAATAGAGGCATTGAACCAATTTGGACTAAGTATAGGTATAAGTTATCTGTGGCAATTTTTATTCCCGCACACGTGCGGGAAAATTAAAAATGGCACGCGTGTGAAATACATTGCATTGTGAACCTAATCGTAGTGCAATATGAACCAGTTTTCGAGGAAGTGTATTGAAAAAATATTGATTCGTGCTCAAACCTTTGGTGCTCAATACATAGGTGCCTAAAATATAGGTCCTCAAACGGGAATACTTCACCGGGTATTAATTCGTGGAGCTTGGATAAAAAAGCCATGTCGGTTAAAGCCTCTACAGTACCAAACGTCTTCTACTACAGTCCATCTATTAACGTAACAACTTGAAGCGACCCCTGTGACACAATTTAAGATAAAGTTACAACGCTCACTAATTTACTGCAAATGTTATTAGGTGCGAGAATGTGCCGGGAAGACGGCGAGCAAAGTGTTGCACACAGCTGTGTCGTTGCTAAGCAACATGGAGATTAAGAGGGAGTACAAAGACGAAGATGCTCCTAAAGTCCTGGGGCATCGTGGACGTATGCAACCGCAAAAGGAACAACAGGTTCAGAACTTTTCCCATATTTTATAACAGCTAGCTGCTATGAGTTTTATGACCAAAGTACGACAAACTACTTCGTTGTTTTTGATGCTTTATGATAAATGGTCATTGTTATTGTTCAGTTGTGTAGTTGCGTGAAAAGTCTAGCGTTTAAAATTAAATATTAAAAACATTAAAGGCAAATAAAGTATTCACACTATCTGCGAACATACTTAATATGAGTCTGTCGAGAATATACAACTCAATAGTGATATTATACTACGCCTGTAGCTATCGGCAATACACCATTTTTTCAAAATAAATTATTATGTTAGTAATAAATATTACTGAAGATTTATTTTACTACTTCCGTGTAAAGAACGTCTATATCTCGTTTACTAAAGTGCAGATACGTCTTTGTTTACAACGAGAAATAAAAAATATGTTGGCAATAACCATAATTCTAGGTCCAAGAAATATCCCGCGCGGAAAAACAGAGAGCCGAACAAATCTCCCGTTTAATGGCTTCGAAATATTTGGAGCGAATGGCACATGACAAATATTTCTTAACTGCCTTATGTAAGGACGAACGATTGGTCTCTGCCAATAAACAAGGATCGCAAAAGCTGCAAGAATTGGCCAATAAAGCTCTTGCCGATTTGGAGAAACGACAAGTACGCTCACACTAACTTAACTTAATAAAATTAACCTCTGACCCGTTGACCCACAAAATATAGGTAATACATTGCAGACCGCCATTCTTTATAAGCGGCCAGCTAAATTAAAATTTATAGCACTTGTTCAGATTGAAATCTAACCCCGTAGTTGATTCGGTGTTCACAAAATTCTTTGCATAGCTTAACTGAATTACAACGGGAATTTTTGGTACAAAAAATGACAAGACAGCTGGATATTATATTCCAGTATTATTTATAACACTTTTTTTGGTGTCTGTGTTTTCGCCTAGTCCATTTTTTCAGACAGATATTATCATTTAAATTGCGTAAGCCTATCACGTCGTCGTCTGAAAGGCTGGAACACATTATGATTCAGCTTTTTCTAATGTGAGCTTTGTAAGTCTTGATCGTTTATTTAATATGTATCAGGCTGTTCTACGTGAGCGTAGACCCCTATACGCTGCTCGTGCGTTAGAGGCAGCTGCTCGTGCTCGCCTGTCACGAGCACGGAAAGAGCAATTGGCGCGCACGCAACTGCAACACGCAACCGACGCACGTCGCCTCATACAGACAACTCAATCCATTTACGAAGAACGAGACACCGCCAAGTGTTTAGAACAAGCCGAGTTCGGAATGGAAGAAATAACAAGAAAACCAGCCAACTTATTACCGGGAAAAGATAAATTCCTGCAAAAGCTCTACGATATAGTTGCAAACGCTTTCCTGGACCAGGTAGGTTCATTTCTGTATTATATTGTAAATTGTGTAGCCATGGGCATTACGAAGCTGGGAAGTTTAATAGAGCTTGTTTGCCAAGTCACGTAGACCGTGAAAAATCTCTCTTATTTTATGTTCAGAAACGTGTTCGAGAAAGTATGAGCGAGTCGGATCGGGAACGAAGGGCGTTTATTCTTCTGGGTATGTCGGTTTCGCGAGTGCCGAGTCGCGACTCTGTGTTGCGAGTGCGCCCGCCCGCGCCGCCTCGAGACGCTAAGTAATTTTAATATTCCTCTTATATCTGCAGTCAGTCTGGTTAGGTTAGGTTAGGTTAGTGTTTATGGATGCTTTTTCAATCTACGAATAAGTGTTCTTACAAAAATGTGTTAAGGCGAAGGTATCGTAATGGGTTTTGGAGCATTGGTACCCATGACTAACTACGCTCTGTTTTATTAAAGTAAACCCACAATGCTCTTGTCTTTAATGGTGAAGGTGTAGACGAAATTTTATTGAAATTGCTTTAATTACAATCGAATAAAACGGTTTTTTCTCATAAAAAATGCTAGTTTTGAGGGAACTTTGCGATTTTTTTGTATCGAGCCAAATTGTGTCGATCGTGTTTTGGCCCTCATAATTTACTCAAGAAAATATTCAATTTTTTTTTATAATCATGAAAAAGAAATAAGTAGTCGTTTTTGAGGACAAAAATTGAATCTGCGTGCTGCCGAAATGCGTCAAAATATCTTCTTTGGGACCCATTTCGCCTTAAATTTTAATTTCAGAACCAATAAACAAAATGGAACGTATCGTTACCATTACTGTCCAATCATTTATTGTAAATGAATGTTATTATGTAAATTTTCTCGACCTTTAAATCTAGTAGTTACTTGTATAAATGAAAGCACGCCAACTCTCTCGTAACATATGGAAACTAGACTGACTAGGGATTACGTAACTTTGCCTTGACCTAACTTTCTTTAATTAATTCTACCTTTTATCTGCGACGTAGCTTAGCCAGCGGTATTCCCACCCTAACGTTTTATGTAATTTAATGTCCGTGGTGGCTTATCTTTTCCTTTATATGCCTTTAGATAACCTGTCATCAAAAATAATAGGTACCTATGTGGTTTTTCGAATGTGCCTAATCTTTATGTACCTATTTTTATTATACTCACGTATTTCTATGTACATTGTAATAATTGTAACGAAAGAAAATAATAGATTGTGGTGTTGTAAAATAAATTGCTTCTGAAACTCGATTAATAAACTTATTAGTAGAGTATTGCCATAACTACTATTTCTGTAAAGTCGTCAACTAGAGATATAAATCGGTCACAACACTATTTTTGTTTTTGCTGTCTGTGAAACTGTCCATTAAGTCTCTTGAATAGATTCAATGAATTTATATAGAACACAATAATAAAAGGACGTTTGGCTTAGCGTGGCCATGAACTGTTGCAATGAACCATACGGAGTAGGTAATTACGTCGTTTACTTTAGTAGAAGAGTAGAAAATTAATTGATTTGCGGTTGGTATAGGTGCTTGCATAAAGAAGCAGGTTTTCGCCCGATTCCAGGTCTAAATCACTGCAAATTTTCTTCGGAAAACAACAAAAAACAACAAAAACCCTTGCTCACGATGACCACATCATAGCAAGCGTTACTATAGCAGCTGAGCGCTGCAAGCAAGAACAGTCCTTACGGTGTATAGATGTTCGTTTCTCCGATAGTACATGTTTATCTGTTTCTACTGAAACTACATACTCGTATTTCAGCCGCAGCGATCAGCACCGATTTGCCTTTTACCGGAATCCCGCTTCTTTTTGTACTCATCCCAAAGTTGGCCTGAGCCCGTTCCAAATTGTGTTGTTACCAAGTGGAATCTAATACTAGACTAACACTGTCCCCAGGGTTCGTATCCGCACCTTGGAGCGGTCGTTGTCAATGAGCACACGAGCCTCAGAACGATGTTACTTGTTGCATGAACTGGCTCGTCTCAATGTTGACACTAAGCAACCTCTAAAAGCCAGAGTCTACGCTTCCAAATGTAAAACTGGTAAGTTGAGCGAGACACTTTCAGTAGAACAAAATTTATCACTTTGTTAGCACTAAAATACTCGTGCCCCAAGAATTTATAGGCCAGTGAACGGGTCGTTGATTCGAGGAAATAAATTAGCCTCCCACTATCGAACGAATGTTTTTTTATTCTTAAATTGTTTGACTTCCTTCGAAAATATTGACTCAGAGGTCCGTACCAGCAGTCGTTTTCTCTTTACTCTCTTTAGATAATTCAATTTGTATAGGTTCTAAAGTCATGTTAGCATAGACTACAGTTTGAAAGTACGGGAAGCGTGGTAACATACGTGAACCACATTCGAATACAGTGAGTAGATTGAAACGCAACTCAAGCCAAAATGGCAGGTCTACGCCGAGAGCATTAAAGTAATGAATAAACTTCGCAACGTTATACACACAAGAATACGAGATTTATTTTTAATACGTTCAGAATTTTATATGAGAGTTTTATTAATAACTGATATGGTGCTGTAAATAGTGTGTTGTGGTATATTCTGTTTAATTTAATACTGGTGAACATCCGAAAGGGTGAAACACTTTAGTATTCGATATATTCTTAGTTCGCAGACAGTAACATCCTGAACAGCATTGCTTATTCAGAATACGAGTGACCTGTCATAACTTTGTTACTAACTCTTAGATCTATTTGGTACTGGCTGCAGTAAGTAGACCGTACAAATTTAGCGGACGCTTCGTGACTTTGAATCGATTCCTAAGCTTTGATTTCGAAATACACCCCTTCAGATAGTATTATTAGGTTTGGATACAAGATAGTATGTCGAAGGAGATGAAGGCTTCTTATACGTCTGTTACCATCATAATGTAATGAATGTGTGGCTCTAGCAATGATATTATATAAACAAAGAGGTAGATCTTTCCTATAAAATATCATTGGGCTCTAGGCTCTAAGCGTAGCGTAGACAGCTCGTACTAGTTCGTAGTTGTAGGAAAATTCTTGTGTGAGCAAGAATAGCACAGCTATTCACAACCACTCGATTCGTTATCCGATTCGATTGTTATGGTTCGTTTATGGGAAATGCTACAAAATGGTAACGTTATGGTAGAAAATGTTATAAAGAATATTAGGTGTTGCTCACAACGTTTGCGATCCAGGATGAAAAAAGCCTATGTTCTCTTCCTGGTCATGTGCCAAAGTTCATCCAAATGCGTTCAGCCGTTTTAGCGTGAAAGCGTAACAACCAAACTCATTTTCGAATTTAGAATAATTAGTTAGGATTGCAAATCACAATGTAAACGTTAAAAATAAATATACATTGAGTGATTAATTAAACAGAGATACCAGAGAGATCACACTAATGTTATAAAGGCGAAAGTTTGTGAGTGTGTGTGTGTGTGTGTGTGTGTATGTTTGTTACTTCTTCCCGCTCAACTGATTTGGATGAAATTTGGTATGTAGATAGCTTATACCCTGGATTAACACATAGGCTACTTTTTACCCGGTCTATACGCGGGCAAAACCACGGAGCGCAGCTAGTAATTTTATAAAATAATATAGATATTATAATGTTTTTCTTATTTATAATAAACCTTAGAATTTTAAGCGCACCGCAAAGCATAAACCAAGAATACATCTAATACTATGTATTATTTTAAAATCTTGATCTAGCTATAAAAAGAGAAAACCTATTTCATGTGTCAGATTTCAGTCATACTAACAAGTTCTAAATTTAACAGAGGCTCGCTCATCCAACCAACGTCCATGGCTTCTGAACGCGCTATTCCTATTGGCTCGCTGCCATCTCCTGCAGAACAACCGTCCTGAATCTCGTGCAGTTCTCCTGGAAGCAGCCGGGCTTGCTCGCTCCTACGAATACCATGAAGTTGCCGACTTCTATGACACAGTAAGCGCCTTAAAACTTTAAGTACTTTATAGAACATTGTTTAGTACTTAATTTCATAGCGGGGCGAATATTGTTGGATGGTTAAAGGCAGTTAGACGGCTGTTTTGTTATGGTTTCTAGGTTAAACTATATTGGTTTGTGGCTTCAAAGCTTGGCTTTTTGTTTTTAAAATGTCATACGTAGTTTCGTTATAAGAAGACAAGCCTATTATTTATTTATTTATTTCCAACTTACATCTACCTCATTACAGGGTAACTTATTGCGATAGTGTACTTACTCTTAGGGGCTAAATTGACCAAAGTCGATTATCTTTTATCCGTAGAATAAAATTGACAACTAACAGTTTTTGAAAGGAGAAACTGTCAAAAATTCAAAATTTATTTTAAGATTAAGGCTTATACGAGTACTACTGGGTATTAAAGTTTGGTCGAATTCACCCTAAATTATCTAACTTTGACTCTAAATTTTATTCTTTGTAAACTCACTCAGAGAACAACAGAATAGGTCCGTGTCACTAACTATGAGGTTTATTGTAATGATTTATTACAATGGTCCAGACTTTTTGAAGTTAACTTCGGTCTTACTCACCCAATTTGACTCAAAAAAGAACATCAATAGGTACAGTAGTACCCAACTTATATGGCTTATCGATATACATTCGCAGAAGATGAATTTTCAAAGCGTGGGAAATGCTATTGACCAATCGGCACGCTCCACGCACCGCGCTCCGCGCTCCTTTTTCCTGTACCGCTATTGGTCAGCAGCTGCCGCCATGTTAGCGCGCGCCGCGCATGGCATGTTAGTCAGCCGCCATACTTGCGAGTGAGACGGAACTAACAGCTGCAGTGTATTACGAACCTTATAGTATTGATCTAAGGTTGATTGTAAGTTTTAACCACTGTCGTTAATCTTCGGGGCCATACTTTCTTTTCTGTGCGAACGAAGATTCACGATGCGCCTTATCAGTTGGGTACCACTGTACCTACATACAAGTCTGAAAGACAACAAAAAGACGGAAAAAAAATTGCGCCTAAAATCATAAAATCCTCTCGTAATTTGCTTTTGATAAGCTAAGTGCTACATGGCGGACCTAAGCCGGCAAGTCCGACAGTATAAGAAAATAAAAGAAAACTCTATAAGCTAATTTCAGTGCAGTGAATTTTATGCCCCTATTTTTGCTTACGAAATACCTCGGACAAAAATATAAAAGTGTATTTTGGAGACTTACTTTTTACACATCCGCTGTAGTTTGTGGCCCATGTTTTAGAAAAGACGGTACGGATAGGAAGGAAATCAACCGAAAAAACATTCGGTGACTTATTTATTTTTCGCCAAGCTGCATAGATATCCTCTAAATTGAAGAGCACGACTACAGACAAAGCAGAAAAGTCCAGTACTTTCTGCTTTGTCTTTAAGTCGACAGTCAGTCGATAAGTTTTAGCATCTAGAAGTTTCCATCAGGTTCAACATCAGCCAATTGGCCAAATTCAACATAACAAGAGTACCTATTTTTTAGGGTTCCGTACCTCAAAAGGAAAAAAACCGGTGCGTGTCGGATCACGCACAATGAACGGTTCCGTAGTTGAAAGGAATTTATCCCACAAACAAACTTAACATTGGATCCCAAAAAAAATATTTTTGGGTCATAAAATTCCAAATTCACAATTTTCGGACTTTTTCCTTTACTTGTGCTGAGAGAACTTGCTTCTTGCCAAATTTCATTGTTCTAGGTCAACGGGAAGTACCGTATAGGTTTTGATTTACTTGCGACGGTTGTGAGTATCAAAATATGTCGCAAAATGGCCGTATTTTTTTATTGCGTTGACATAAAAGCTTGATTATTTTAGAACTGTAAGGGACTATAAACCTACGTATTTGATATGAATTTCAACTTGATATCTCCAAGCAACCCTGAGAAAAAGGGTCTTGACAGACTGACAAACTTCAATTTTTTTAATGTGATTGAATTACAAATTAGCATTTTTCGGACTTTTTCCTTTATTTGTGCTGTAAGACCTTGCTTCTTGCCAAATTTCATTATTCAAGGTCAACGGGAAGTACCCTGTAGGTTTTGATTTACTTGCGACAGTTGCGAGCATCAAAATGTGTCGCAAAATGGCCGTATTTTTTTATTGCGTTGACTTAGAAGCTTGATTTTTTTAGAACTCTAAGGGACCATAGACTTACGTATTTGATATTAATTTCAACTCGATACCTTTACGCGTTCTTTAGTAAAAGGGCCTTGACAGATGATATACTTAAAAATATTTTATCATGTGATAAAATTATAAATTAACAATTTTCGGACTTTTCCATTATTTGTGCTGTAAGACCTTCCTTCTTGCCAAATTTCATGATTCTAGGTCAACGGGAAGTACCCTACAGGTTTTGATTTACTTGCGAGTATCAAAATATGTCACATAAATGACCGTATTTTTTTATTGCGTTGACTTAGATGCTTGATTTTTTTAGAACTCCAAGGTACCATAGACTTACGTATTTGATATTAATTTCAACTTGATACCTATACGCGTTTCTGAGTAAAAGGGTCTTGACAGACAGACAGACGGACAACAAAGTGATCCTATAAGGGTTCCGTTTTTTCCTTTTGCGGTACGGAACCCTAAAAAACGGAACCCTTATAGGATCACTTCGTTGACCGTCTGTATGTCTGTCTGTCAACAACCTTTTTCTCAGGAACGCGTGGAGGTATCAAGTTCAAATTAATATCAAATACCTTGGAGTTCTACAAAAATGAAGTTTCTAAGTCAGCGGAATAAAAAAATACGGCCATTTATGCGACATATTTTGATACTATAAAAAAACTTTTTTGGATTACAATAATATGTATGTTTTGTGATAAATTCTTTTCAACTACGGAACCCTTCATTGTGCGTGGTCCGACACGCACTTGGCCGGTTTTTTTTTTAACAAGCTTACAGTCTGGATAATATCATCTAGGATCAGAGTCCTTGTCCAGACGAATCAAAAGAGCCCAAACTCGATATGATTGCGTCGTTTTATTACTGAGTTCCTGTGGCCACTTTGCGGCTCCATCATCAGATCACCGTTTTACACAAAATAACAACAATATTTCTCTACCAGTGTGTCAACGTATCATTGGAAGGTGAAGTGCTAGCTGCAGATGCTCCTCTTGAGAAACGGGAGAAGGACCTGGTCAGCTTGATGCAAGACGATGACTTACGAACAGCCGCCAGACATCTCTTCAAGAGGATGTCTCTCATACCTGCATCCAGGTTAATATTTATTTATTTATTTTATTAACACCTTAACAGAAATATAAATCCTCTTTTACTGTATTTACAATTCTGCTAAAGTTAAGCTACGCTTGCCGGGGTTGATCCGTGTATGGGTAGCCATCTTTACATACCGAGACTCCTCCGTACCTCGGAAAGCACGTTATACCGTTGGCCCTTCTCGGATCTTTGACTGTCGTTACGGGTCGTCAGAAGTTCGAAAGTCTGACAACCAGTCTTATCGAGGGGTATCGTATTACCCAGTTACTGGGCTGTGATGGTCAGATATGCAGTCGCTCCATGTAAAATATTTGTATTCAGCTGCAGAAGCCGACCCCAACATAGTTGGTAAAAGGCTAGGCAGGTAGACTGTATTTAAAATAATTCTGCCTAGATGCACAGTAGGCATCTAGGCAGAATTATTTTTATTTTAAATGGCTCGGACAGACTGGATGGCGGAGTACAGTGTGTTGTGGCGCAGACTGGGCAAGGCCTACTTATGTCCAGCAGTGGACTGCGATAAGCGAAGTTGATTGATTGATTGATTGCACAGCAGGCAGACAGGCTATGTTATGAGAAAAACAATGGCATTGTTCTCCCCCTGCTACAGCTTAGACAAGTTGGTATATTCCTTCGATTACATCGTAACTAAACTCATTCATCATTAGTTGAAATCTTATGACAAACTATTCAGATCTCCAAATCTACGCCACTAAATCACCAATCAAGCCGTTACCACTAATTGACAATTATCAGCTTACATACACATGCGAACTATTCTCAGAAACCATGAAACGGCCTCATATGTCACACACGAGAGCCTCTTGACACAATATAGATGGGTACAGAAGGTCTGCTCTATAAGAAACGCACGTACACATAGACACGCTTCACGTACAGCGAGTGCAAGTGCATTCGCGACTGGCATTAGTTTGGGATTTCCGTACGTAGGTAGGTACCATCGATAAACGCCTTTCCAATTTAGAAACAATTTTGCTTGCGAGCTGTAATTGTACTTATGACAAAGTAAAACAATGTACCATAGAGGCTGGGTTTTTTCAATTAATCGGTGTATACAAAAACTGGCCAAGTGCGAGTCGGATTCGCACACAACGGGTTCCATAGCACCGTACAATATTTGAAACTACATAATTACTTAAAAATTATTGGTTGTCATGGGGACTGCCGACAGAGGTGAAAACTTAAACGTAACAATATGCATAGCATGTTGCTGTGATGCGGTAACGCGAACAAGTAAGATTTTCCCCTACTAAAAATTGCTCAACGCGCCCAGCGAAGTTTTCACTTCAAAATACACGTTTCTTGTATGGAGGGGTCTTTAATTTTTTGCTTTATTTATGTTTTATTATTTTTTTGTTAAAGCGGCAATAAAAATACACAATCTGTGAAAATTTCAACTGTCTACCTATTACGGTTCGTGAGATACAGCCCGCTGACATACAGACTGACGGTCGGACAGTGGAGGCTTATAGTGCGCGCGGAACTAGTTGGCCGCGCCTTAGCTAATGAGAATGAAAAAAGAAAAAAAAAGAAAAAAGAAAAAAAGATGAAGAAAGAAAGAAGATAGAAAGATGATGATAATTAGGTTTAATGGTGGTGCATACGTACATGGTGGTGCATGCATGTGTTTAATGTTTTTTTCATTAATTATTCATTATGATTATCATTATTATCACCCCTGTCGCCACCTAAAGCGCGGACAACTAGTTCCGCGCGCACTATAGTAATAGGTTCCGTTTGGCACCCTTCGGGTACGGAACCCTAAAAAGCAAGTTTAAAGTGTAAAGGCGTCCGTTTTGTCAATAGTGTCTACGCTTCTATTTGTCCGTGCGCCGGTTTTCACTCGTTGTTTAAAGCCGACCTTCTGCGCCTATTTATCTTGTACTCTCGGCCAATTTATCTTATCGGGTGTTGATTACAGGCGCTTCTCGATAATGCCCGGTGCTCGAGTTGAAGAGACTGCAAGAAGCTCTGCCCGAAGTAGAAGGATATCTATCATGCCGAAGGCTGCACTGCCAGCTTTGATGACTAGGAGGTCGCATCACCCTTTGGGCTTCCAAGATTTTGATTTTTGATTCATGTTTTCAATGTATCTTAGAATTTCTTTAGCCAAGGTACCGATAAAATAAGGCTTCTCGAAATGAAAGAGGCAGTAAATATGTACCGTTGAAGGTGATCCTATGCAAAATATTAGTTTTATAAGAATTTACACAATTTTGCGACGACGTAGTTTTAGAATCCCGTGAGCTAGCAAAAGTTTAAGTGAATGCTTACACAACGGGTTCGATACCTAGGTACCTAATACAACCACCAATTCTTAGTCAAACATTCAGTACCTCTTAACATGTTTCACAATAATATACAAATAGTTATAAGTCTTACCAGCCGGCGTAGCATGACCACCATTGAAAGGGATTTTGTCGACGGAAGAATAGACAAAATGACGTTTCCGTGGTGTAGACAGTAAGACAAAGTAGAAAGAGTCAACTGCACTTTTTACGAAATTCACTTTTTTACATAATTCGACTTAAAGTTCCTTGTTTAATCATAGAACATGTTTTTCTGTGTGATTCTTAATTTTTACTAATATTAAGTCACGTATACAGGATGTTTCTTTTAAGGTGTCAAGCCAGTGCGACCTGATAGCAGAGTACCATACCTATCGATGTATGTTCTACGATTTTTTTGTAGTTTTCGAGTTATAATTTTTTTTCAATATTTTTCCTGATTCAACGAAATGATGGCTTTAAAAAATTATACCTTTTTTTGTGTGAACTTTGAACAAGAAAGGGCATTATTTGCTGAAATCGGTTGTTGAAAGTGGTGTATCTGAAATCTTGTGATTTTCATATTTTATAATTTATTATTGGGATAATGAATATTATCTTTGCATATTTTTGACAATCCTGATAACATGTACTATTCCTCTACGTTTAAGCAGAGCTCAGTTGATAATAAAAACATAAATTTTATACCTACTGCTATCCTTAACCACTACCATTAATATGAAATAAGGGATCCAAAATAACTCAAAAACTACAAAAAATCGTAGAACATACATGGGGGCATGGTACTCTGCTATCAGCTCGCACTGGCTTGACACCTTAAACAAAACACCCTATATAAAGACAACTGCACCAATTTTTCACAAAGTGACGAACAACCGTGTTTTGCCCTGTTAACTAAATTATGTAAAATAGAAGAATATAGCTTAACTCTTCTATTAATTATCACAGTTTTGCGTTCAAAACGCTCTCCTGTAAAATCTGAATGATTTTGTACTTTGCGGCCGTGGAGTAGAAAGTTTTCAACTGTCTTTAGCATGGCGATTACAAAGTCAAATTGTCTTCACTACCCTAGACAATGTCAGTTGTCAGTGTGATTTTAATAGTTTTAATAGAAAACTTTCTTCCAAAATAGTCTACATAAAAAAGGACCTAGACAAAGATAGTTAGAAACGAATGACAAAATGACAGATTGTGGAAGGATTTATAAAGTGCGATGTCAAAAATGGAGAAACGAAAAGTCACGTTGTATAGAAAGAGATGTGTC
Organism: Cosmia trapezina; assembly: GCA_905163495.3. Classification (NCBI taxonomy): domain Eukaryota; kingdom Metazoa; phylum Arthropoda; class Insecta; order Lepidoptera; family Noctuidae; genus Cosmia; species Cosmia trapezina. Next base: position 14,970,213 of record LR991030.1, read on the forward strand.
TATTCTTATTCTTAAGTGGTCATGCTGGCGTGCAGGAATCTCTCCATATTATTTCAACTAAAGGATGTTAAAAGTGCCCATAACGAAATTCTTAAAATTATGCGAGTATGAAGAGAGTGTGGGATCCATTAAACATTTGAAAAGAAAAGGGCACGAGGATTTCCACTTGGAAAACTTTTACATCCATTTCAATATTAATGAACCTGTCGTGAATAATAAGGGCTTAATTTTATATTTAAATATTTTTTGATACACTTTTTTACCCAATGAAATCAAAATTGATGATGGTATATTATTTATAATCAACTTGGACCTTTATAAACATTTTAATTATGTTATTGAATATTAAAAATTAAACACGTTATACTTTTATTATTTTCTTCACATTAATTGGCATCATTAATTTTAAAATGAATCATTTTAATTGAACGGGCCTACGATAAAATGGGCAACCATAATAATTTTAATATGTTATTAAGAATCCAAAAGTGCTATGTTTTAGTATGTTTTAGTTAAGCGCAAACGTACGTTTACGTGTTTCTCCTGCATGCGTTAACAGACAGATATCTCACATAAGTCGAGTTAATTCAGCAATTTTTTAAAGTTAAACTCAAACTCAAAGCATTTATTTCAAATAAACCAATTACAGGCACTTTTGAACTGTCAAGGGGTCGGTCAGTCAGAAAGATGAAGCTAGTCGTCCATTCCAAAGTGTAGTAGGTTCCTATGGAGAAGAACGGGCAAGAAACTCCACGGACACTCTTTTAAATGAAAACATTGTTACGAAATGTTGGTTACACCATTCATGTTGAAGATATACATGTGAGAACAATGTAGAAAGACGTGCACGATAAAAGCGTCCGTAACAAAAATATAAAAACTAAAAACAACTAAATTAAAAATAATCCGTGGCAGCTGAGAGACGAACGTGAACGGGCGCCGTCAGTCCCAACTGACGGCGCCCGTTCACGAACATGACGCATCTCCTAACCTCTCTGCTAGACCGTAACATGTTCAGCGAGCTTCATTGCTTTCAAAAACCACCTCAGTTATCTAGAAAAACACATTTTAAACGTTCGTTCTGAAAGCCTATTGGAATTCGGTTGTAAATCCCAAGTCAAGCGATTTAATTGGCCATTTCGATTTTGGCCACCCAATCACAGCAGTTTTAAAAGACTTGACTGAATGGTATTAGATTTGTCTAATACCATACAGTCAATTCTTATGTAAATGTAACTATGCGTTGATTAGCCTTTTCAAAATTCTAGACCTATTTAGACAACTATCTTTATATTACATATGGCAACGGGGCGACGCGACGGTAACGGACTTTTAATGATTTTAAACTGAAGATCACGTAAACGAGTATTGTTAATGATTTGGAAAAAATATAATTATGTTAAACTAGAGCATTTTTTTAATAACTCAATATATGAATATTTCAGATTATGTTTATATTACAAAGTGTAATTAACTTGTAAATTTATGTCTAACGCGGATAAAAAACTGAGAATTACGCAAAAACAATGAAACATATTTTTATGAACCCTTCACCATTTTAAAGATAATTTAATTATATATTATTATTTCTTAAGTATACGTGTTTTAATATATTACCTTTTATTTTATGTATAATAAATTAATAATGCGTCTAATTTGGAACAGCGCTCCTTGATGCGAGTCCTGTTACTGGGTTGACGTACGACGCGTTGCGTGAGCTCAGCACAGAATACGCAAGGTAACCACTCAAGGCCGTTGGCATTTCTCTGGGCCTTAACTGCTTTAGCTAATCAATTCAAAATCATAGTTAATACAGATAATCAAGTAATCAATTCAAAACTTAATAAACTAGATCAGCCAGCACTTTAATTGATTGTCATTCGATTTAGCTTCGTGCCGCGTCGATAGTGCCAGACGTCGGGAGTAGGGTTACATTGAATGTCTCATTTACATCTTTCAGCCGGTATGCAACGGATTAACTCTGAAATGCGACTACACCTTGATTTAACGTGTATGGATTAGAATGTTGAATTGCAGTTTGATAAAAGTGAGTGGTACTGATTAGGATATAGGATACTCCTGATTTGGTTCGATTAAATATTGTATAAAACTGATGCCTTTAGGTACCTAAACAAGTAAACATTAATACATACTAATATAAAGGTGAAAGCAACTCTGTGTTACCTTATCACACCTAAACCACTGAACTGACCGCTATATAATAGATAGATAGCCTGGGATTTCATAATTAATTTATGTTTTATTGTATTCAAAAGGAGTGGAGGGCCTTTGCATAAAAAAAAGTAATTAAAAAAATTAAAAAACTCGACTGCGGTAAATGACTTAAGTTTAAAAAAAAAACTGAAAAGCTGAAAACAAGCCCATTTTAAATTAAATAAAAGTCGGAAGCAAGCGGGACCCATTTGAGTTTGAAAATATAAAAATGGAATAATGGCCTGCTTCCAACTTTTATTTAATTTAAAATGGGCTTGTTTTCAGCTTTTCAGTTTTTTTTTAAACTTAAGTCTAAAAGACTTAAGTTTAAAAAAAAACTGAAAAGCTGAAAACCGCAGTCGGATTTTTTAATTTTTTTAATTACTTTTTTTTATTTCCAGCTTTTTAGTTTACAAATGCGAAAGATTTCACAGACGTTTTTACCCGACTGCGCCACAAGGAGGGTTATTTTTTTCGAGAGTATGTATGTATGTATGTATAATTGTTTGGCACGCTCTGTGGCCTGAACGGCTCGATGGATTTTAGCTTGAGAGGTGTCGTTAGATTTGTATTTACTGTGAGAGTGACACTGGGTATATCAAAATAGAAAAATAAAACAAAATGGCGGATTTTTGGCACCAAATTATGTCTAGCAAAAAAAGTTTTTTCTCAAAACCTGTAGAGTGGGGTATAAAAATAAACGGTTTTAAAAGGTGATTACAAAAATATATACAACTTATATGGTTAAAAGTAATTCGAAGTGATAAATCGTAAAAAAACACGTAAAAGACCAAAACTCCTTGCAAGAACTAAATTGGCTGCGTAATCTTTCACATTTGTAAACTAAAAAGCTGGAAATAAAAAAAGAGTAATTTAAAAAACTAAAAAACCCGACTGTGGTAAAAAACTGAAAAGCTAAAAACAAGCCCATTTTAAATTAAATAAAAGTTGGAAGCAGGCGGGACTCATTCCATTTTTTATATTTTCAAACTCAAATGGGTCGCGCCTGCTTCCAACTTTTATTTAATTTAAAATGGGCTTGTTTTTAGCTTTTCAGTTTTTTACCGCAGTCGGGTTTTTTAGTTTTTTAAATTACTCTTTTGTTTATTATACGTGTTTTTTTACGATTTGTCACTTCTAGGTACTTTTAACCATATAAGTTGTGTATATTTTTGTAATCACCTTTTAAAACCCTTTCTTTTGATACCCCACTCGACAGGTTTTGAGATTTTTTTTTAAAGACAATTTGGCGCCAAAAATCCGCCATTTTGTTTTATTTTTTATTTTGATATACCCAGTGTCACTCTCACAGTAAATACGAATCTAACGACACCTCTCAAGCTAAAATCCATCGAGCCGTTCAGGCCGCAGAGCGTGCCAAACAATTATACATACATGTATACATACATACTCTCGAAAAACATAACCCTCCTTCTGGCGCAGTCGGGTAAAAATATCGATATACTTAAATACTCGTGTTGAATGTTATGTCACACTCATTGCAGGATTGTAAGAGAATCAAAATTTATGATTAGTCGTGTTTTCAGTTAACAGACGGTCTTGTTCACGACTTACTGTACCTTAAAAAGCTAACAAGTTGTAATTTCAACTTATCATCTTACAACAAACCGTCAGAGCACCTGCCAAAACCGTTATGTGCTTTTTTGATATTATATTTTTTGCTATATGGCCATAATCGAATTATTTACGAAAACAACTTTGTGTTATTTTCCTCTAGTAATCGATTTGACAAAATCTATATGTGCACCTAACATTCATTTCTGACAATGAAAAATGTGTTTCTTGTTATGGGTTATCGCAAGACAATTCTGATAAGTGTATCAAAATGGCTAAAAATATATGGTGAATGAACAGCATTTTATAATTTTCTCACTTCATAGATATTTTTTGCCACCATAAGCTGCATTTTAAATTTATTGATAAGTCCATAAATCATTAACTATTAGATTTTATTGTCCTCTGAAACTTGACAAAAGCACATAGAGGTTTTGGAAGTAGGTACAACGACGGAACATCGGATACAAGTGAATGTTAAACACATTTGGGATGTAAATATTAATAGATTTAACAAATAAGTACCAATCTGGCAACCGTTCTATGTAGAAAGCATCTGGTCTGAACTAAGAGGATACAAAAATGGGGATGTGCCAGCATATGAAACTAAAACGAACTAAAAACACGAGGGAATCGGAGTGTACGCACCGTACGGATCGTCCGGATTTACAAAATACCGGTAGGGTGCGTCGACTGGTTTCGGATTTTGCATCGGCAATATCAACTAATGTTTCCACATTTAGGGATTTCTCTTTTTTTTAGGGTTTCGGGGACCCTTAAGAGCGTTGGCTCGGTACGGCATTTCATACAAACTTTCAAGTCCTTTTTTATCGAAATGAATGAACCGATTTTAATGAAACTTCATACGCAGAAGCAGAATACATAGGTCTAAAAAGTTAGTTAAGAACATTTTCGAAAAATAGTGTTGCAGCTAAATTAGACCGATTTTAAATATTCCATAGAAACAGAGATTTCCATTTATCTTTTTTTAAATAAGACATTTAGAAAATGTTCTTAACTAACTTTTTAGACCTCATTAAAATCGGTTCATTCATTTCGATAAAAAAGGACTTGAAAGTTTGTATGAAATGCCGTACCGAGTCAACGCTCTTAAACCGCGTACCTAGTAATACTGGGCAGACGCACAATATGGTCCACTTGAAGGACTGTCATGATTTCCAAATAATAATAAATTTTGTTGATTTAAAATACTGAATTTAGAGTTGAAAGTATGTGATTTGACTCAGATGATTTTGTATCTGTGTTTTCGAGTAGTTAAAAAGTATCTCATTTGACATTTACCGCCAAAAAGTATGGCTGAAAGTTGGTAAAAAAACGTGATGTTTGGAGCGTCACCTAGTTTCTAAGTTAATTCTCTTGGATCTTCGAAACCTAAAGGTTGTCTAGAAATCTAGTCTATACTGATACTTATTGACTGCCTAGTTAAATAGTTTGTTCAATATTGTTACCCTGTACCAAGTTTGTATGTGTGCAAGAAGATAAAATATAATATACCAATGAAAAGGTTTTTCATTACACTTCAGAAGCGGGGTAAACCCAAAAAGGTACGTAAATAATCTTTAGAATGATAATAATGAATTGCTTGTAATTAATGGTATTTAAAACAATTGATAAAGTTAATTTTTGATAAACTTACCAGAGGCATATGAGAACTAGGTACTTACCTGTTCCTTTATTGATTATTGTATTTTATTTTTAAATAATGCTATCATTTTGTTGGTTGCCTGAATGAAATCCATGAGCGTAATTTCGTGGTACTGGTGTGGATGCCGCACATTATGTCAGGGCAACACTCTGATGATGTGCGGCAAAGTACACTGCTGACTGGACTGGTCACGCGCTTTGATCAGGGCCACCCTCTGATAGTGCGGGATATGTCTCAGCCAGGATGGTGCCTTAGGTTCATGATTTCGGGGTAATTTAAATGAAGCAATATTTCCAATTTGATAATGATTCCATATTTTTATTTTTGCTACCATTTAACTTAATTATAGCTACGTTCCCGTAAGCCTCTTTATGGAATATAAATGAACAACAGTTGAACATATTATTCTATTATGTAATAGTTTACAAGCAACACGTTAAGCAAGAATAAATTAAAGGTTATGTATGAGTTATGACTATTCCTACCTTACTAACTATTGCCATGATGATGAGTATTTATTTTATTTCATCATAGTATTTATTTTATTTTTTGATAATTTACAAGCAACACGAGGTTAGCATAAATAGATTGTTGGTTATGACTATTCCTACCTTAGTAATTGCAATGAAGAACAATATGATAAATGACAAATAATAAATGATAATGCCGCGGCCACACTATACGGACATCGCCGTTGATTACCGCATAGGTGTAGCCACCACTTGCGGCGATTATTTGACCGAATCTTTACTGAATTTATCTATCACAATAGTCTATCGCGATGTTTAAAGCGTTTATAGGCATTGACGTTGACGTATAATGTTGCCACGGCATAAGTGAACTGTAGTTGTTCCGTGGGATTGTTGGGCGTACTTTGTGACTTCACTGGATTTTGAGTGGATATGATTTTTACTGGATTTTTATGGATTATAGATATTTATGGATGGAACTGTAGTTGTTCCGTGGGATTGTTGGGCGTACTTTGTGACTTCACTGGATTTTGAGTGGATATGATTTTTACTGGATTTTTATGGATTATAGATATTTATGGATGGATATGGTACAATCACCTGCAAAATTGCATGGATACCTTAGTGTCTATGTTCCTGTGAACGTTTGAGTTGAAGTTTTCAAAAATCAAACTAGATGGCGTCGGTTTCTTCACAACTATGATTAATTATTTACGAAATGTATTATCTGTTCAATTCCCAGTGTCACTTGTAGGTGACAAAAGTTTTTATGGTTTTTTTCATTTTTTTCTACCACAAGGCAATTTTACTTTTAATTTCTACAAGAATAATAAAAATCGCATGTCCTTTAAAGTCTTAACTTTACACAATGACAATACCCAGTGTCATCTGTAGGTTATACCTATAGGTTATAGGTTTTTTTATATTTTTGTCCTAACTAAATGCACACAGGCGTCAGTATGTGTCCCTCAAGTTTTAAAATGTTATACTGCTACAACATCGAATCCGTTACGAATAATTTAAAGAATACTGCAAAAAGAGTTTATTTTTCGACTTGGATTCGAACCATCGCTTCACCAAACGTCGTCATACTCATACCAGCAGTTTCACAAACTAGCCAGCGAGACCTTAAGAAATGTGATGAAATTGTTATCTACTATCGTCCGAGTAACTTTATCTTTAGGTCTCTGTCTAATCGATAGATGTTATAATTTGAGGGTATCCATTAATTTTACTTACTTACGTTTTCTTTATAAAATTAATCCATACCCTCAAGTTAGAACTACAACGTTTGATGTTGCGTTATAGGATGTCACTTGTCTAGGAACCCGTTTGTGTCAGTTGGCAAAATATGTCATGTCATATTATGAGAACTGTAAATGATCAAGTCAAATTGTAAAATGTCAATGCAATTGTATTGTAAATTGTAATCTTTGTAGTGAAATAAGATCAACGTTTTGTTAAATAATAGCAATAATAAATATTATTAAATGTTATTACAATATTTTATTTTTCTTGTTTAATTGTTTATAAATATTACTAAAACAAAATAGAAAAATACTTTCTTTAAAAAAAAAATATAATGCATGCCAAAAAAGCACATGCCGTGCCTTGGATTTGAACCTCCAACCTGATACACGGCAAGCGGTCTTGATACCTCCGGTCTATTAAGACATTCAATAACACTTCATAAATGTTAAGTCTATTATCAAAAGAAACCGATACGAATAACGAGTGGGTATTCAACTTTTAATAATTTAGTAGGTATTTGAGTTGGTAGTTACTTAGCAACAAAAAGGCACTATTAAAAAAATGTAGAGATTTATTTCTTACAGTTTATTATTCAAATTTAACATTTACTTTATTAAATATCGTATAACATTATAATATTATGTATAACTTCTTATTGAGGCCATAGCTTAAGTATTCGTTTCCAAAATTGGAAAGAGGATTGAAGCTTATGTAACCTCAATAAAAACCAACAGGAGACCAGATTATTTTATCACAAAAGTCAAACGGATTAAATGGATTAAATAGGTAGGCTAAAAACTACAATTTACAATTTTCAATTGCACAAAAACAATGGTTAGTAAATAACATAAAAAACTAAAATTATGTTTCTTGAACTTGAAGTGTTCATAACTTTTTAAGTTATTAAAAATACGTAAATAATATGTTACACAGGTTACACACATAACCAGGTCTCCAGTTAATATAAATAATAAGCACTAAGTAAAATAATATTAATTAAGTATAATTTTATTTAAGTACTAATAGTTCGGGTCTGGCTGATAAACAGCTTGCATTATATGGCAACGCATTGAATTAATTAAATGTTTACACAAATCTGAACCACGAATACCTACTCTCCCATATTTGTAAACAATGAGCCTCTAACGCATCTGAAGAACGCTCGTTTTGAATATTCCACCGTTGAACGATAACACCCCATAGATGATAAGCAATATGGTCTCCTCCAGCAGTTTGCACTATTTGCTCGACTTGGTAGCCTGACTACTTCTCCCGTATCGGCTGCACTCATCCATCCCCACATGTTCACTGTTATATGACCAGATTGCATATTGGGCACTACGTGACCACTTGTAAAACGCGTAATATTTCGCCGCCACAAACATAAGCGTCCGTGTTCACTGCACTTAAAAGTTTTTTCATCTGTAAAGATGACATTACTCCAAGTCGAAGTGTGATCCAAAGCAAACTGTAATCTTGCCCTTTTATGGTTTTCCGTAAGCAAGGGTTTCACAGCATGCCTCCGATAATGCAGCCCTCCACTGTGAAGAACAGGCGGACAGAGTCAACACTTGTGACACATAAACCAGCATAGTGGTTAGTCGGCAGAAATCCATTTTCTTCATAGTCCCTTATCATAGTTTGACCACATGAGTTTGAGTTTTGAGCCGTGGTCTACCAGTTCTTTGATGGTGTTGTAAAGAATCTTTCTCTTCAAATTGTCGTACCCATAGAACAGCTGTTTTTCTCTGCAACAATAAAACAGAAATATATAATACCAAATAGTGATTATTATGTAGAATGGTAAAAAAAATATTGTAGTTTTAAAATAGTGTAAAAATAAAACTACTTACGTTTACACCGGTCTATTTCTGACAAGTTTTTGCCTTGATTATGCAAAGCAATTATTTGAGCTGATTTCATTACAAATCAATATTACAACGCGTTCTCATTATGGTAAAATAAGTAATTCACCTGATAACAAATAAAAACTGAACAAAAGGCACTCGAACGAGGTAATTGAAATGAACTTAGCGAATCAATTGAGCTTAGTCATAACTCATCGATCTAAGTATTAATTATACTACCTACCAATTATTTATAAATCCATATTCAACCTACCCTCTCAAGTTTGGAAACTAAAACTCAGAAAATCATATACTTATAAGTATATGATTTAATAGATATTCAATTTTAAATTAATAGTGTTTAGAACAGTTATAAATTATTTGAATGTTTGAAGAGACAAAAATTAACTATTAAAAATATTTTATCGTTTATTAAAGCAAAGCAACGCCATCTAGTAACAGCATGATTAAGTTTTGTTAGTCGATAACTGATTTACGCTAGGTGGCGTCATTTCTCGCTTCACACGATTTTATTTCTGTTCTATCCATGGACTTTTGCTGGCGACTGTACCTACTTACTGTAACATATTTTGTACAATTGTTTGTTTTCCCTAAATAAATAAATAAATACTGGAAGGTGAGTAGGTACTTTGTGATTTCACTGGATTTTATGGATTTTGATGGATGAGTGAGTCACTAGTCGTCGGATTGAGATAATGGGCGTACTTTGTGATTTACCAGTGAATCACTAGTCGTCGGTTAAATTGTTCTAAGTGTGTATAGTAGCTGGGCATAATCTATTACCTGTTTCAATTGATTGAATTAACGAACTTAGCCAACACTTTATTTTTGCTTAGATTTATTTACATGAATTTTAGCCGCTCACACGAACAACTCGGGAACAGCTTATATCTCGCTCGCGTGAGCGGTTAAGTATCGAATGAATTGAAGTTGTGGGTAGGCAAATGATACATGATACTGATTATGCTAACGATAAATGGTTTTGTTTCTATGGTTAGGTTTGTAGAACCATTTTTACATGTCAATTAGCTATTATGATGCTCACTGATTTTATGATACTATGATGAATTTTATTATACCATGTTTTTTTTTATGATTATGATGCTTAGTGCTTATTGTGCTGAATCATTGGGACATTGAGTATATCTAGCCTTGAATTCTGATTCATGTGTAAAGATTATGAATTTATTACGCCCCAAGTAATCTGCATAAATAAAACTTAAATGCATCACTTGATAACTGCTGGACCAATTTGGTTATATTTTGTTTTTACTAAATGTTCGTTAGCCCTAATAGGGTTTTATGGAAATAGAAATCGAAAGTTTCCTGGAAAAAAAAAAGAGATAAAATTTTGGAATAAGTGAACCTCCATTTTCTATGAACTAGAGACCATATTGAGATTTTGATGCAACGTCTGTCGGATCTGATAGTGTGTAATATTTCCATATTTCATTGAGGTGTAACAATGACATCTGATGTCAAGCCTGGCAATAAAATTATAAATTTACTAAGCTAAATTAGGTTTGAGTTTCATTTTGAGTTTGAGTTTTGACATTGCAATAATTATTGCAGGAATTAAAAAAATAAAAATAAAAATTACTTTTCGCTTGCCATAATGAATTCTAACCTGAGTTACTGTTAGTTTGTTAATGATATTTCTTGTGATTGAAGAGGGCCATATTTAATAGTCTGTACTGGATGTTTAATTTTTAAAAGTTCGATGACGTTACCCATACATTGGTTTTATCTTTCTAGATAGATTAGGTACTATGAGTTTTAAAAGACTAATGTTCTGTTGCTGACATCCTCAGATAAACTCTCAATTGCTATTGACTCAAGAAGGTTATGCGTAACGATAAACGTCGGTTAACTGTCAGCACGTTTCTAAATACGTAACAAGCCATTCAACATTTCACTATCATTTAGATCATTTAGAGAATTTATTCCGGGAGGTTTTTAAATATGTATAACACATTAATATTAAATTTATATACCTATAGAAACCTTATGTTTTGTCAAGTTGTAAGAACATTATTTATATATAGTAGGTTGCTAGTAATAAATAATTTAAGTCTTTCTTTGTAATCTTTATACTTAAGCTATTAAAACTACACTATCGTATTAGGTAAGCCTGTGATGATAGTTGTGTCTTTTAAATAAAAAACAACTATGACACCGAAAGAGATAGCGTCTAAAAATTGATAGTTTTATTTATGATAATATTTCTTTCGAGGGTAAATAAGTGGCTTAACACTGTCTTAGTTTTTGTGTATGACGTTTTAAAAAGAAGTAAGGTTGTTTCCATGACTACTACGTCAATTAATTATGGAACGATTAAACTGCCAACATTGGTCAGTTATGTTAGCTAGTTACAAGTTATCGAACTACTAGCGCTATTGGATAGATAAACTAAAGTTAATTGTCTCAGAAACCGGACATAACTCGCAGTTTTTAAGATGAAAACGATAATTTCGTATGCTATATTTTTTATTTTTGCAGGATTTTAAACTGGAATTTTGCACTAGATAACAAAGAGGTTATTTTTTTAAAAATAATATCCATATGTGATCTGATCATTTTATTGTTGAGAATTAAAAGAATGAAGTTTTTTTTTTATATAATATGTCAGATAGTATAAACGTCCAAGTAGTGTGGGTTGTTCCTTCAGTGACTTCAATGGCGTTCATCTCCTCACATCGTTTCTGGTATTGGTCCACGAACTCCAGAGTTATAAAATTTTGTTAGCAGCGTATCATGTCTAAGCGTATGGAACGTAAAGGTCTTGTATCTGGTTACAAACATATTTTTCTATTACTTTATCGATAACGGGTAGAATAGTACCTAAACGGTCTATAGTTTCCACAGTCGGTAGAACTGATTTTTTTATATATACCTGTTGGGTTCACTACAACAGTGTTTAGTGCTTCCGGGTATTTTTCTTGATTAACACTAGTATTGATTTTGGTTTTAGACAATAACGCCTGTCTCGTCACAGATGGATTTTATTTGTTTGCAGAATGTACAGTTACAGGCTATTCACGATAAAACTGAGTAGGTACATAATGTGGTGGGATGCAGCAAGTATTAATACTTGCTTTAGTTAAGGCTAGATTATTCTTTAAGTTAACATGTATAATTGTTGCATACCTTCAAGATAATATCTTAACGTTCATTAATGTAGTACTTGTTCTCTTTCTAATTATTTTTTATATTTAACTAGCTTTTGCCCACGGCTACGCCCGCATGAATGTTGGTAAATATCGCACGGGAACGTACTACCGGGAAATCTTTCCTTATTCCTTGTAATAATATAATTCAATCATGATTCGAAAGACACGTGGCGCAATCTATTATGATAAGAACGTTACTGTTAGTTTTGTTATTGTACGTTGTTGTCAGTTTGTTGTCGGGAAACAAGTAGGTACCTGTATACCTCGTAACAAAGGAATATCGCGATAAGTCCCGTTCTCGATATTGTTTTATAACGTTATTGTTTTCCTCGGGAACAGTACTTTTAGATTTCGGCATGATTGGTTTGGTGGTTTGGGCGTGAAGGGATAGCCAACAAACAAACTTTTGATCACATTTACAATATTTGAGTAATTTGAAACAAAGATTGTGATATTTAATTTAATGTATTTACACCTAATGCTGATCTACTCCTGGAGCAGTTTACTTACACTCAATGTTATTTGTAGCTTTAGACGACGCACATTGTGGGCCGGACGCGATTCCCAAAACCCGAATATTTTAAATGAGGCTAGTTGTCGATTGTTTGTCGTATTCATAACTGTGGGGTGATTATCTGAACAAATGAGTTTCTGCAGTAGCCGATAGCGATATTGCTAAATGAATTGTACTTTCTTTTGTATACATTTGAGATTTTTAATTATTTTTGTTAAATTAGAGTGGTCCAGTATGCGACGGTTATACTTGGGTAAGATCTTCCTAATACTGATTCTGAATTGTGCATCAGCCAATGATTTCATTTCTAAACTAGCCGTTGCCCGCGGCTTCGCCCGCGTGTATGTCGGTTATTATCCCACTGGAACCTTCTACCGGCATGAAAAGTATCCTATGTCTTAATCCAGGTTATAAACTATCTGTGTATCTGTGTGTAAATTTCATCCAAATCCGTTCAGCCGTTATTGCGTGATTGAGTAACAAACATCCAAACATACAAACTTTCACATTTATAATATTAGTAGGATTATTTTTTGAAGACCACTAAAGTGGTTTGATTAACCGATTTGTTTTGTTGCGACCAGACAAAATATTGTTTGGTCTTAAACTCACTAGTACCTATAAATAAGGACCATATCATACTAGAGATGGAGTTGGACGTGGAGGACGTTACAAATAAAACTTAAAAAGGAGATTATCCAAATCCTCCATCAAACGCCAGTTACTCAGCTAACCAAGTAGTGCCGGTTTAGTCATACGTACTACATACACATACACATCATTACACATATTTACAGCACACACACCGCACAGATACACGCACATACATACATACATCCATATTAATAATTATGTCACTCTCTGTATTTTTTTACTATAATTATCTGAGTACTTCGTAATTGGCGTAATGTTTGGTATAATAATCTGTGTTTGCTTACTGTCAGCTGTGAAGTTACCTTATAATAAATAAATAAATAAATAAAATAAAAATATTGAACAGGATAGTTTTAGAGGGAAGGAAGCGCAAAAATTCAAAATGGTCAGCTTGTTATCAAGAGAAACTCGTAGTGTAGATAAAATTAAGAAATTGTTGCCGGAGTTACATATACGGTTTAAGACATTTATTTCTCAAAAAGAATACAATTCACTTAATATGAGAAATACAAGATAACCTTAAAACTAAATATGAGAATTACTTATGAAGAAGGTAGGTACTCATAAATAAATAAGTTAGATAGTAGACGAGCAATTTTTACAGTGTTGTGGGTAAAAGGAAAAAGTGAGTGTACTATTACATGTCGATTCTTGAAGGCAAGTCAATAGCAATTACACATTGAACGATTTATATGTACCGTAATGTTTCGGAAATACAGAGTAGGTATCCTAGTTATCTTTATACTTAGCAAATTAGTAAATAAAAATGGCAACTGATTTATATGTAAATTAAATTGGTGTGGTGGGTTATATTTAAAATCTAGAAAAATCTTTTAAGATGTGGTGCTTTATGGTTTTTTTTGTATAAAGTAAAGGACTGTATCTCTTTAATAAAAGAGATACATATCTGGTCCGTATCAAGTTAGAAAGGTATTTAACAAAGAGGTATATATACGCAGTGAATGGAATTTATCCGAGTTTTGGAACGGATCAGACTGATGAATCGTCAGAAAATGAATAGTTAAATGAAATGCAGGCAAATGAATGGTAGTCTATTGTATTCAAAGATAATGTAAACTGATAAATGCTAGCGCAATCTGCGCTTAGGATACATAAGGTTTATTGTAAATTTTTGTGTTAAACATGTTTGTTTTTGTTTTTCTGTTTTCATGTTGTAACGAGTATATACGCGATACGGGTTGCGCATGGTGCGCGATACTGGTTCCGCGTGGTGCGCGATGCTAGTTGCGCGTGGTGCGTGATGCTGGTTGCGCATGGTGCGCGATTGTGGTTGCGCGTGGTGCGCGATGCTGGTTGCGCGTGCTGCGCGATGCTGGTTGCGCGTCGTGCGCGAGGCTGGTTGCGCGTGCTTGCGCGTGGTGCGCGAGGCTGGTTGCGCTTGGTGCGCGAGGCTGGTTGCGCGTGGTGCGCGAGGCTGGTTGCGCCTTGTGCGCGAGGCTGCTTGCGCGTGGTGCGCGATGGTGGTTGCGCGTGGTGCGTGATACTGGTTGCGCATGGTGCGCGATACTGGTTGCGCGTTGTGCGCGATACTGGTTGCGCGTGGTGCGCGATGCTGGTTGCGCATGGTGCGCGATGCTGGTTGCGCGTGGTCCGCGATACTGGTTGCGCGTGGTGCGCGATGTTGGTTGCGCGTGGTGCGCGATGCTGGTTACGCGTGGTGCGCGATGCTGGTTGCATCGTTGACGCTTGTGTCAAATAATACCAACCAATATTATAAATCTGGTTTATTTTCATAAATTATGTTGATACGTAATAGCTAAATTGAATACTTTATACTGTTTCAATATAAATGTGTTCGCTGGTAACATTTATACAGATTTGTATTTATCACTAATTCTTGGACATTGTATCGAGTCGTGGTTGACGAACACGCACCTTCTAGTTAAAAGGCTTAATCTAACTCTTAATGTTATTAAAGTTAATAATTGTCTAACTAGCACAAGAATGTCATGATTTGTTTAAAAATTTAAAAATTATGATTGTTTTGTGTGTGCCAGGAGGCAACACAGTGTCGGATGGCCGAATGTCATGATTTCCAAATAATAATAAATTTTGTTGATTTAAAATACTGAATTTAGAGTTGAAAGTATGTGATTTGACTCAGATGATTTTGTATCTGTGTTTTCGAGTAGTTAAAAAGTATCTCATTTGACATTTACCGCCAAAAAGTATGGCTGAAAGTTGGTAAAAAAACGTGATGTTTGGAGCGTCACCTAGTTTCTAAGTTAATTCTCTTGGATCTTCGAAACCTAAAGGTTGTCTAGAAATCTAGTCTATACTGATACTTATTGACTGCCTAGTTAAATAGTTTGTTCAATATTGTTACCCTGTACCAAGTTTGTATGTGTGCAAGAAGATAAAATATAATATACCAATGAAAAGGTTTTTCATTACAGGACTAAGTACAGAAACCAAACCTTCTAACATAGAACTGGTCGCGTTCTCTGCGGATGACGTCATCGGCAGAAATACCGGTCTCTGGAGCAGATTTGCCAATCCAGTGCACGCACTACCATAGAAACCATTACAAAGCAACAAATCCGTACGGTGCAGACGCTCCGATTCCGACACAGTAGACGCGCAACTTAATACGGCAAATTGACGTACTGTGTTATTTCTCTGACTGTACAAATTATGTTTATAATTTCTACTTTGTCATCGATCGAAATTGTAAGCGACAATACATTTTTATCTCATCCCACAATCACTCGGGATACATAATTAGGCTACGTATGTATGTAAAGCCTTCGCGTCTTATCTCCCTTATTTCTATGATCCGAGGCTTGAATCATCCCAACCCGCGGCTTGACAACGAACACGCAATTAACTTCCGGGTACAATCACAATTATGTCGCAAACCTTCGGATCGCTTCGCATGAAGAACTCACATAAACAACCCCCTATGATCCTTGTAAACATTGTCATAAAGGTCAAAATCCAACAATATCCAATATAATTAGTAGTTGCGAGGTTTGGAACATTGTGAAGGGTTTTAATATTCAACCGTAGGTATGTCTTATCTGATGACGTAATGCGTAATTCGTGTTTAGAGGATTTATGTTTTACAATAATGTGACGTTTCACATACAGACGGGTGAGTTGACATTTCACTGTGGGATTGTGTGAGGGATTATATTTCGGTCTTTTGTTATATTAATAATCGTACCCGAGTTTTTATTACTTTTGAGAAATTAATGTATTCACATTTTGATGGTATGGCGATTGGCTAACACGACAGCCCCTAAGACAATCTTTTGTCCATTACTTTTTAATTTCACTTATGTAAAGCCAGGCTAATTAGTTGTTTAGCAAATTGATTAGATTGCCTGAAAATTCAAATCACAGCTATCATTCTTTGACTGTTATGTGCAATGGCTTTGGCAAGGCAAATTAGCCAAATGTGCCAATTTGATAAACAATTAACTTCCCTGACTGTACCTAGAACAACTGTAACCTCAGTCATTCTGAGTTAATCTAGGACATCAGTTGACTTACTGCGGAGCAAAACATGGTAAAGAAATGGAAATGGTGAACCCGCAATGATATCCCGCGAAATTAAAATTTTCTTGCGTTTTTTGCAATTTGCAAGGTCAGTGTCAGGTTGTACCTATATTGATCAAAATATGATTCGCGACTATAAAAATTATGTATTTACATAAATAAAACCACGAAAATCATCAATACATCTTTCTAAATTAGTTCTCTTTTGATCTGATTTCGGAAATCATGACTTTTAGAAGAAATCTAACTTAGAGAGATGTATTGAGAATTCTTATGGTTGTAATTATCTAAATAAATATTTGTTACTGTCGCGAATCATGTTTTGATCAAGATACAACCTGAAAGTGACCTGAAAATTGCAAAAACCGCAAGAAAATTAGAATTTCGCAGGCTACCACTGCGGATCCACCTTAAAAAACCTTAGTTAAAATGTAAACGCTTACCTAATACTTGCAACACAATGCTTATAAATGTGAATGTAGGTAAGTTGGTATCCCAGGCGCACGTATTTAATCCTTCTGTCAGCTTAGACACTAAGCGCAGGGATGCCGAGGGATGCCTTCATCAGGCACGGCGTTTCAGTAAAACCTGGCTTTATCGCTAACGTAATTTGTATACCTTGTCTTATATGGAAGTATGAGTAATTGTTCCTTTATTTATGAGGAAATAATCCTATGTTTATGGGGTTTGGAATGGAATATTTTAAGAATAAGGAAAACACTTTATTTGAAAAAAAAAGGCTAAATGGAAACAAAACAATAATTTATTTTACAGTTTACTTTTTTAGGTTTCGTGTAATTGACATCCGAGTCGTAATACATATAACGAATTAGAATATGTTCTACCAAATCAGTTGAAATGTTTCTATTATCTTGTGGCACATTTTCTATTGTTAATATATTTTGCAAGGAAAGCATATTCTAGTCAAGATTAATATCGTTTTAAGTCCTATCTGTTTCGAGACGATCGATACTAAAATTTTACCTCTCATCTCAAATTACTATAAACGACTTTCCTTGACCAATCAAATGGAGCTTTACCTGTGATAATGAACGCGTTTAGCAATCTAAACCGCGTTCAAGAGTTGTCAGTGTCAAAATTGTCGTAGAATATTGATACTGACAGGTCTTGAACGCGGTATGGAACTGCTGATTGCGTTCTGTGCAACAGAGAATGGTGAAATCCGCATTAAAGCGAAACAAAAAACATTTCTTTGTTCATAAAGTTACAATATTCATTAATATTTAAATTAAGTAATAACAAAAAGTGGGTTTTATTCGCGACGTGTAGGTTTAATGTTCTCGACGCTAATTGGCTATCGGCGTGACGTATGTTCCCGAAACTGAGTCACTCAATAATTAATATACCCACCGGAGATATTTGTTGGAAAATGAACAAACTCCATTAACTTTTCGTAATAACGTGTCAGCTATCATTCAATTTACTGACGCGAGTGCAATTATATATTTATTGAGTCATTTCATTTTACATTTTAATCTATATTCGTAGATTGCATCGGTTTCGATTAGTGTTAAATGGAATTCAACAACGATTCACTATGCAAAATCCTAAATTGAATGCCTTAAAAATAAAGTGGTACGTAAAATAAAACAATATACTTATTTAATCAAATGTTATTAAAACTATTTGCATGCTCAAAATCTCACATTATTCAGAGTATTCATATTTTGTATATTATTCGCAACGTTTTAACTAATATCAAGAATATTCTGGCGCGCAGACAGCGAAAAATTATGACAATGAGTTTTCATCAGAGCGTCTTTTGTTATTCTGATTGTATGTTTATGTAAATGTACGCTTTTCGTAGACAAGATGCGGCATCGGCAACCATATTGCAGGGGTAGACAAACGCGAACCTACATGACGATAAAAAAATGACCCTCTCCATAATTACTTGTTTCAGAATGGGTTAATTAATTATTGCCGCGTCGCACCGCCGCCCGTGGCATGACAAATTTGTAACGATACACCGTATGATTAATGTACAATTTGAAATTTCCTTTATTGTTGTCATATAACATTGGGCCCTTCCGGGGACGAATTAATCTGTCCTCTGTTTATTTGGAATAAAGAGATGGTGTATTTGTGAAACGAACATTAATCATTCTTCAAATTAATGCGGCGGATTAAGTAACATGACAAATTCTTCCCTTATTAGTGCTCTAGGGAAGTGGACGCTTCCTCATTAGAAAGCGCAGGACTAAGGGGATTACGAGATTACATTAACTTGTCGCTGCCGTCCAACCGACTACTTATATAAATCCCTTAGTTGCTTCTTACGACACCCGAACGGAGCCAGCTATTCTTAGCTAGGGTTACCCGTGTTCAATAATATATATAACTACGTCCCTTACATTTAAAGTACCTATCTCCAAAGGGTCGGCTTAAAAATTAAACTTGTAGATAGTAGATTGGACTAGTAGTGTGATAGTACTTGTTGCACTTGTAGATAGTACCTTCAACTGTCTTGTATGAGTCACAATTAAATTTATATTGTTACTGGCCTCTAGGACCAATCGATAATTGAGAGGCTATACAATTAATAGAAAAAAAATATTGAGCCAGCAAAAAAGTTCTTCATAAAAAAACCACTTACTTACCCCGTAGCTATTCTGTTAAAAAACGGGTCATAAGTATAATACTCACCCATTTAGGGCCACCCAAAATATTCATGATAAAACCTTTACGCAAACAAAAATATCAAACGTAACATTTTTTTAGAATAAGGTGAGTCGACTTTTTGAATATTTTACAAAAAGTTGATATTCGGTACCGCGTGCGGTTGAAATCCTGAACTTTAATTTCCTGTCGACAAACTCTGACGCGAGATTTTCCGTTTACCTACCGCCCTTGATTCGGAACGATTATACGGAAAACACATGTACCTACTGTGTCCTTACGTGTCGTCACGTGGGGAATAGAAATTGTATCCTTGTAATAAACAGAAACATTACCTACATACGTTAAACTTGCTTTGCTAACGTGTAACGTAGTTGGAGTAAGTATCTCATTTACATAGATAAAAACCGGTCAAGTGCGAGTCGGACTCGCGCACGAAGGGTTCCGTACCATATTATATGTTTAACAATCGCAAAGATAACTTTATACTTATTGTATAATGATACTTGACGACACGGTTGGCGCAGTGGTTGAGCGATTGACTGCTGCGCAGCATGTCGCGGGTTCGATTCCCGCACGGAACAAATATTTGTACGGCCTACAAGTATTTGTTCCGAGTCTGGGTGTTTTTCTATCTATAATATGTATGTATTTACAAAAAAAAAAATATAAGTATTTTATCAGCCATCTCGTTACCATAACACAAGCGTTAGGTTGCTTAGCTTGGGAATAGATGGCGTTGTGTGAAATGTCCAGGGATATTTATTTATTTATACTGTGAATTACAAGGTTATTTTTTGCAGTTGCAGAAAATCACCCATGTTTAAACAAAATACCTTATGAATCGCCGTTTTCAGTATTGTTGATTAAATACAGTATTCATGGTACCTACATGGTATAAAGAAGTTTCAAATTCCTAATTTGTTGAATTGTTGCGCTAGAGCTCGTACAAAAATGGTCTAAAATTTACAACTTTTGCGGCCCCATATTTCTTAATTTTAAAAGATAAAAAAAAATATGTTTGTACTCTACTCAATGAGTTCTAGACGATGACACCACACATGCTAGATTAATTTTTTTTTTTTTTTTTTTCAAAATGAAAAGTTTATTGTATGGGGACCGACCCCTTATATTTTGCTTTATTTTTATTATTTGTTGTTATAGCCGTAATAGACAGCGGAGGCTTAGTAAGTTTGTACTGGACTGTACGTGGTAGTCTGATTTCATGGATTTTAATTTTCTTGCGCGGAACCCTAATTATTTTTCTAAAATAAAAATAACCTAAGTAACTCCTTAAAACATCAGCTATATGCCGTCAAAATCGGTGAAAATTCGTTTGGCAAGTTTCCTAACTTGACTCAAAGTACCATTTTTTTAATCGGACTGCGCTTTAAAATTCTTCTATACAAACTTCAACATCCCTTAACCTCATTTGAGGCGTAGTTTTGAAAAACTAATAATGACAAACATTATTACTTACTTATGCAAGTATTTGTGCTAAGTTTCAAGTTCATTAACCAAATTAATAAGATTTTTCATATAAACTGTATCTCTGATTTCACGAACACAGATAAAGAATTTAAAAAATCGTCTGGTATGTTTCCATAACTTGACACAAACATTATTTACACCAATTTTAGAGTTAATCAAGCCCCCCATAAAATCCTCCGCTATAAAATTAACTTTTCACCCCTTAGGGGTAGATTTTTGGAAAACCCTGATACACGTTAGCCTTAATTTTTGGGCTCAAGTATAAAAACTGAGTTTTGAGTTAATCGGACCGCATGTTAAAGTTCCTCCATACAAACTTTGACACCCCCAATCCCTCCTTAGGGGTAGTTTAGGAAAATTAAAAATGATAAACTTTATAATTTACTTTACTTTTTCATACAAACTTTCATCCCCTATTTTACCCCCTTAGCGATGGAATTTCCAAAAATTCTTCCTTAGTGGATGTTTACACTATAAAAGGTATCTATGTGCAAAATTTCAAGTCTCTAGGTCCATTGGTTTGGGCTGTGCGTTGATATATTAGTCAGTGACTCAGTCAGGACTTTTATTTTTTTATATGTATAGATTTACCATGTTATTTTAAGACCACAGACTTCTTATAGGTTTTCCTGTAATTTACAGGTATAGAACTATTTTCTCTATTTTTTTTCAAAATTTTAGGCTCAGTAGTTTCGGAGATAAGGGGGGGAATGGTCAATTTTCGTCAATTTTCTTAAATAACTTTAAAAAAATATATTTTAAAATTATAAAAAATATATATTTGAGACTCTCATAGTAAGTCCTTTCATTTGATATGTCACACGGTACAGTTTACAAAACTTTTTTTTTTAAATTTTCTTATTTCCCCCCTAAAAGTGACTCTCATATTCAAAATTCGTATATTATTTACTTTAGCTGTACGTGTTTGGGTCACAGAAATCCATATGTGTACCAAATTTGAACTTAATCGGTCCATAAGATTCGGAGCAAATTGGCTGTGACAGACGGACAGACGGACAGACAGACAGACAGACCGACAGACACACGAGTGATCCTATAAGGGTTCCGTTTTTTCCTTTTGAGGTACGGAACCCTAAAAACAAAAAACAAAAAAAACAAACAAAAAAACTGTTTACGACAACGGAGCAAAAAATTGGGTTCCACTTTTTCCATTAGGTTACGGAACCTTTAAAAATATCCTTTTTATTTCCAATTTTTGTTCCCTAAAAATCGTTTCATGTGAAAAAGGATTGATCTAGATAGCATAAGTGCGTAAAAAGGTTTGAAAGCAGAAAATACTTTCTGTTGTTTAAATTTTTACTACGATCTACCCTCTAATGGATACGAATAATGTAGAATTTCCCTCAAGTGCCTAATAAATGCTCGTAGAAAGGCCTAAGGTTTTGGCCTTTGAGTGGGATGGTAATAAAAGCTTTTGGACAAAGAAAATTGACAAAGTAAAAAACGTGATTCTAAAAAACGTCTAATCTGCTTTTTTATTTTCATGTTCTATTGGTACTTTTTGTATGGAGTATTGAATTGCTAGCTTTACTCGTCACAGTAAAATTCCAATAATAACTCTGAGGTAGGTAAGTAACTGATGGAATATAGTGATATTGATTGAATGTTTATTGAGGGGCTTGTGGCTAAGTAATAACAGTCAGATTAAGCTACGCTTGCTGCTGTTGGTCCGTGGATGGGTGACCATCTTTAAATACCAAGACCCCTCCGTGCCTTGGAAAGCACGTTAAGCCGTTTGTCCCGGTTGTCATTTGTGGATCTTTGACAGTCGTTACGGTCGTCAGAAGTCCGAAAGTCTGACAACCAGTCTTACCAATGGGCATCGTATTACCCAGGAGTTGGGTTTTGGAGGTCAGTTAAGCAGTCTGTAAAATAAAATACTGGAGTTCAGCTGCATCCGGTTAGACTGGAAGCCTACCCCAACATATTTGGAAAAAGAAAAGATGAATGTTTAGATGACACTGGATTTCTCAAAGATATTCTCTGAAATATGCTATTGAGAACTCAGTTATCTTTTTAACCGACTTCAAAAAAGGAGGAGGTTATCAATTCGGTTGTATTTTTTTTTTATGTTTGTTACCTCAGTGTTCCGTGATTTATGAACAGATTCGGAAAATTCTTTTTTTATTTGAAAGGGTATTATATAGGTACTTACTTCCAGATTGGTCCCCTTTTTATCAAAATCCAGTTCTGATGATGGGATCCATGAGGAATCGAGGGAACTCCTCAAATATATATATATATATAACGATTTTGATATTTTCATCAACAAATCAAGCGTTTGCATTCAGAACGTATCATCTGGTGAAGTGAAACTGATGAAGAAGACCACAGATGGCCACGGGAACTTCTTAATGATGGTAAGTATTTCATGGGTGGCGATAAGATATCTCGATTAAAATAGTTAAGCGACTATGACGAAGCTTTAAATAAATCGTTCTGATGAAAATGGTACCATCGAACCGATCTGATGAAGAAGCCGGAAGGTCGGCACCGGAACTCAGTAATAAAACACTGTATCTAGCCGTGTTTGGGCTTATTGGAATTGTCATGAGAAGCACTCTGGCTATAAATGATTTAATGGTAACTATATGCGCCTTCAAATTGCGCTACTTGAGTAGTTTGTTATGTAAGGCCTTGATTGTCAGAAGGCAGATTTCGTAGCCTCGTTATCTCCGTCAACTAAAACTACGCCTACCAAATTTCTGACACGACTTTGCGCGATGTATTTGCCTTTTTGAAACGTTTTTATTTTGAAATGGTATAGATGAGACGGTCGCATAAAATTATCTTCAAGTTTTGATGAGTGGCTTTTGAGTTATCTTCAATAATTTAATACGTATTTTTCTCATTTAGTCTATGTGGATGATGCTCCTCTTATATATATTGCAGAGTGGTATTCAGATTTGTGTGGGGGTAGGCACCAATAAAAAGTGAAAAATAAAAACTTTTTATAAAAAAAAAAAACAACCGACTTCCAAAAAAACACTACAAAGTGAAAAATAACTTTAATTTCGGAAGTCGGTGGCAATAAAAAACGAAAGTAAATAAAAAACCAGACACCGCCTTCCGAAATTAAAGAAATTAAACTTTATAGTGTTTTTTTGGAAGTCGGTTGTTTTTTTTTTTGTAAAAAGTTTTTCTACATTCAACGTATCTACATCTTACTGCATCTAAGGATATAATTTATTTTTAAGTTGCCAGTTGTCTAAATAAGAAACTCCATATTACCCTGCGTCATCAAAACCCATGTTTTAAAATAAAATGCCGCAAATTGAAAACCTGACTCATTTTTTATCAGCACCCAAGTCAGTGTATTTTAAAATATGTACCCAGCCACGACCACCAAAAATACTTATGGCGAGCCGCCACATTCGCTGACGCCACAAAGTGTTTTTTGTGGGTGTCAAGGCGCCCACTCCTAGGGGTCGAGAGGCTGACTGCGCACTCTTAATTGGCTAGCGACCACGCGTGGTAATAATTTCCTACCAAAAAATACTGCGTAGGTGATTAAACTTACTAAGGTTATAGTATCCTAAAAATATACAGGGTGTCCTGTAATTAATGGATAATCTCTTAAGGGGTCATTGTACTCACCATTATGAACAACTTTTACTATGGGACTAAACCCAAAATCGCGAAAAAAAAAATCAGCTGCTCCCTACATTTTGACGAGTTATGCGAACATAAATGTAGGGAGCAGCTGATTTTTTTTTCGCGATTTTGGGTTCGGTCCCATAGTAAAAGTTGTTCATAATGGTGAGTACAATGACCCCTTAAGAGATTATCCATTAATTACGGAACACCCTGTATAATAGGGCGTTTGTTTTAGGGTTCCATAACCCAATTTCGCAAGATTCAAAGGGTATACGGAACTCTTTTGTATTGGCAACTGAGTCTCGACCTCTTTCCGTCTATCAAAATCTTTTTTAGGTACTTTAATCAACGAATTAAGATTCGTTGACTTTAATAGTACATTTTGATACAAGTGGAGAACGTTTGTTATTGCATTCGAGTCGGAATTAAAACACCCGAGCCGTAGGCGAGATTGTTTTTGAGCCGAGAACTGCAATAACAAATGTCCACGAGTACCAAACAACCTTTTTCAATACACTTTTGAAGAAATAAAATAAAATTACGAAAAATATTTTTGTCATGAATTAATAGGAAACTATGATTTAAATTTTCTTTTTTTCCGCGCTTTGCTTTCGCCAGGTTGAAAGAGAAGCAAAGGTATAAAGCCGATAAACAGCCTAATATGAAAAATAGAAAATTCAAATATTTTTGAGTTTAGAACACAAATAAATGTAAATTTTTTCATAAACGTTTTTTTTATTGCAATAATCATGGTTTTTGATAATATTCTATATAGAAACATTATTTAAATATTCAAAAAATATTAACGCCTTAAAGACGCATATCTCTTTACCGAGATTAAAAAAAAACATTCACCTCCGAATAGAGAGTTGTGAATAGAGGCATTGAACCAATTTGGACTAAGTATAGGTATAAGTTATCTGTGGCAATTTTTATTCCCGCACACAGGTGGGAAAATGAAAAATCGCACGCGTGCGACATACATTGCATTGTGTACCTAATCGTAGTGCGATATGAACCAGTTTTCGAGGAAGTGTATTGAAAAATAAATAATGTACACAGGCCAAAGGAATTAAGTAACCAGACACGCACACTACAAAACTATATCCTACTGTACGTACTGCTCACAATGACAGCCTCGCACACATCCCATTCATAGAGTGAGTGCGCTGACGTCTTTTAAATGATAGTGTAACATAATTTCGCAATGTAGGATAGTTGCTCTCGTGGCGCAACAGGTAAGCATTCAACCTACAGTGACAGAATGATCTGAGTTCGAGCCTCGAGTTTACTAAAATATTATTTTTGAGATTTTGTAATTTAAAATGAATATACTAACTGAATAAAGCGATATTCTGACCAGTTTGAGAATCTACCACAAGTTTCTCGCCTACTTAAAATTATTTCCCAGTTTAGAAGCTAACTACCCGCTTTAAAAATATATTCCTGCCTTTAATTGTGAACTTATGTAGTCAGTCTGCATTAGCAACTACACATTATACTCTTTCTTTTGCACTTGAAGTTTGTGATTGTGATATATTGATTAATTTAGACCATGCATCATTTAACAAGATTTCAAAAAGCTCAGATTATTGTTTTGCATGAGAAAAAAAATATTTCTATTAGTGAAATCGCAAGGCGCCCAATGCTATCGGTGAGTGAAATTATTATTAGAATGTATTAATTTATTATGTCACCGTGATCCCACCCAGTAATTTTATTATGATTGTCTGTTGTATCTCATTTAACGAATTGTGGATATGAATAGTTGAATCTAATAGGAAATGACACCGGAATAGTTGAATTTAGTATAATGAGTGGCTATGCAGTTAACAAATAAATACAATTTTTGTTAACTGCATAGCCACTCATTATAACGATAATTATTTAATCATTTCCATTATTGGTTTACACAGTATTATAGTAATAGTTTTTTATCTGTGTTTTGTAATAAAATATTCAAAAATAATGAATATGTTTGTAAATGATTAGATAATAATAATAAAATACAATTTTAAAAGATTTCATTTTTTATCTAAAATATTTAAAAATGTAAATTGCATGTATGGTAATTAAACAAAGGATTTCTATTCTAAATAAAGTATAATAATATTGTTTAATACTTTTTAGAAAAAATAAAAAATCATCATTATATTATATTATTTGTTGTTTGTTTTTTTTATTTGTGTCATTATTATATTATATTATTTTTTATTTTTTATAAGTATGATATTATGTATTTCCTAGGTCACTCGCCCTGCCTTTTTATTTCCATTTTATCGTATTATAATTTTTATTATTACTGACCACTAGCCTTATATATCAATTGTATTTAAGTATATAAATATATATTCTCTGCATTGTATTTATATTGTGTAACTTTTATTTCTTAATTTATAATTTGGGAGGTGTATGTTTAGACCTAATATTTTCACTTTTTTTTTTGTAGAGAAAAACCGTTTGACTGTGGGTGCATTGTCACTGAGACAAGCGAAATAAACCGTCGCCTGCCTGGACCGACACCATTGGCTTACACAAATGTTTCGCCTCGGCATCGTGCGTGAAATTGTTGCCACCCATACATCAGATCCATTCGCTTAGACCAGCATAACAGCAGCAGCACACAACGTCATTATGCAAACTGTACGGAACCACCTGCAAGCAGACGGTTTGACATGTTGCAAACCGACGCGTAAAATTTTGTTATATACCGTGCACCGTCAAAATTGCGGAATATCGGCACTTCGATTGACAAAACAATGTCGTCATAATTACTGATGAAAAATGTCTTCGTCGAAAATCACCACCGACTTATCGTAACATACATATTATATACTACCTTTAAATTTCAGACATTTTAACGTTTTTAAATCTATTATTTTCCTAGAAATAATTAATAATGGTTGGTAATAATTATAATACCTACTGTTCCCGATACAGGTGGTAAATGTTTTTATTTTAATTTTAATTTTCAAAAATGTAGGTAATTCATATCTGTATATAACTGAACTAGCGACCCGGCCCTGATTCGCACGGTTTTTACGACTTGTTAAAACATGAAGGTTTCTATAATATATAAGTTAAATATTTATCATGATAGTGAAAACCGCATCAAAATCTGTGGCGTTAGAAGAACAACGCGGCTACACAGACAGACATGAAAAGCGACTTTATTTTATAATAGATACCTAAACGAAATACTTAATACTTTCACAGCATATTTAGCCATAATAAATTAAGTCGGCGGTACTGTGTAGGTAGGAGTGTGTGAGTGATGTTATTGTTACTGGATCAGATTATATTTGTTATCTATGTGACATGTTTATTCACTCCGCCCATTGTTGTATACATATTATATAATGGTATAAAAAGATGTAATAGCATGTTCTAAACATATTGTTGTATTTATAATAAAACATGTTCACTTTTGATGTTCTTTTTTTTAAATAAAGATATTTATTAAAAATTGTTTTATTTATTTAAGCAATTTTAAATAAATAAAACATTTTCTTAACAAAAATTGTTCTAATTGCTTTAGCTTAAAATAATAAATCGCAAAAAGAATCATCACTTCAGAGATTTGAACTCACACCGTAGTACTCAGAAGTATAATGCCTTATTCGTTGGGCTACGAACGCTTAAGTTTTCAACGCGAAATTATGTTATACTATAATTGAGAAGACATTAGCGCACTCACTCGCACATGAACGCGATGTGTGCGTGAGGGCATTGTGTGCTGTACGTAATGAATCGTTTTAACAGTAGCAATACAGTTTTGTAGTGTCACGCACACTACAACACTGGTTACTTATTTCTGTTGCAGACTGTACCTATACGATTTTAATCTTTATACACCATTATTGGACTTATTATTGGAAATATTTTCTACTTAAAACTGATTTTACAGTCGACTTTTAGGCCCATTATTTAGAATGATGTTCGTACATAAACTGGAAGTTTTTTTTAAATTTTTTATTTAAAATCTGTACTAACAATAATAAACAAAGTCTGCCAAACTGCAAAACAGTTTGTCGGCAGATTTTCTAGACCTCATCGAAATTCGAAAAGTGTTGAGGTGTGAATTCCCGTGAACTCGAATTTTGTGTGAATATTTGAATGAGGTTCGAAATTAACTGTAACTAAGTACTGATTATTATTCTAGAACCCAAGCCTTAAAAGCACTAGCAAGGTACAATTCCAACACTACATTCACGAGTTCTCGTAAATCATACTATAAACTAGTCGTAAATGACAATTAATTACGCACAAGACAAAGCAAGAGGCAATGGCACACTAGCATAAAACCAGGCCCTCACCTCACGTGTGAACGCGTTTCCAACAACAGTACTAGTTGTAAAGTAATTCAGTTAATTGTTGTTGGAAATTGAGTTCATTAATTGACTCGCAACATAATTGTTACTTTGTACGTGTTCAGGTTGTAAGAGGAAGTTAAGTGGTAATAATATAGAACTCTTTAGTTTTAAGATAAGTTTGCAAATGGCTTCTTTTAGGGGGAACCAAAAGAAGCCATCTAGTATGAAAAACTGACTATAAATTGATGTAAAAGGCAAAAAGGCGGTACGGCAACTCTTTGAACAAAATAAAAGCTCATTAGTATTGTTATATATTTAAGTTTATAACAACAAAATCCTCGTCTTTACTTGAATGTAAGACTGTAAGCTTTTAGAAATCGTGCATATTTTTTTTTGCAGAGAAACAGTTTTCCTTAGTTCATACACAAATAATAGAATATTACGTAGAATATTAAAAACTAAGCTGTTCTTTCTCGTTCAACGACTTACTAAGACTTTTTCACTTCGCTTGAAGTTGTTCTAAATAATATAAAAATTACTATTCTAAATAACATATATGTATTCACGCCTTCTTCCCATGCGGGTAGGCAGAAACTACAGAACGGCATCACCTGCAACGATCCTTACATGCTCTTTTTGCCTCGTTTATCTGGTCATACACACACGCCGGGTACGAGTACTACGCACCTGACCTTTCTGAAGAACATCTGAGTTGATGTATGTAGGTGTGTATTAAAATACCTTCTCAGCGGGACCTGTGACCAGTGGCAATGTAGTTACTGTACATTGCCACTCATAGAGGCTATTTTGGCTTAGTTTTGCCAAAATGAGCCAACCCAGAATCTGTCAGTATGTTAGTTGCATTCAAAGAAATCCAATAGATATTCAAGTGTAGTACCTATATTACCATTCATCGAAATCAGTAACGTACCTATGTATCCAAAACTTATGCTTCTTCATGTTTAGCCAAAACTTATGCTTCTAATAGATTAAAAAATAATGAGCATCATCAACAATCCAAAATTATTACAATTACCTCGCTAAATGGGACGGTTTGTTTTGGCAAAACTAAGCTCATTTTAATCGTCCCGGTTCACCCTGGTTAGCCATCCTTATTGCTACTACTACAAGAGGTAGGGCGTATTCATGTAAAACGCTGGCAACCGGCGCCGATATGCCAGTGCTTCTCTTCGCCGACAAGCGCTGATTGTCAACGCTGGTCGGTGCAGGCAGTTTCACACTTTTTGCCAAATCAGCGCGATCCGTCGCCAACTATAGTGCGCGCGGAACTAGTTGGCCGCGCATTACGTGGCGACAGGGGTGATAATAATAATAATGATAATTGATGAAAAAACCATTAAACACATGCATGCCCCACCATGCATGTGTGCACCACCATTAAACCTAATTATCATCATCTTTGCTATATTCATTCTCATTAGCTAAGGCGCGGCCAACTAGTTCCGCGCGCACTATATAGTCAGATAGGAACTTGTCGGCGCTTACCAGCGACAGTTCGCCCTGATTTTGCAAAAACTATGATGCGCTGACCAGCGTTGACAACCATGCAGTGAGTGTCAACGCCAATAAACGCGGGCATTCGGCACCACTTACCAGCTTTCTACGTCAATACACCCATACGTATGAAAACTAAAGAGGCTCTAAATACTGCCTAGGCTCTAGTAGGCATGTATACCTACATACTTAGATACATATGAGCACCCGGAAGAGGATCCGGTTGGGATTCTGTTTCGTTGCAAACTTAAGTAAATAATATGAGCACATAGCGAAGAGGATCCGGTTGGGATCCTGTTTCGTTGCAGAACGATCCGGCTTGTGTTTGCAATATTCAATTACATCCTGTGAAACTGTGTACCGAGAGCTGTGTTATTTTAGTTTACTAAAAGACTAAAAGAAATGATGAAGAATGTGTGTATAAAACATTTGTAGTTTTGGATGAAATGATAAAACATAGCATAGTTAAGACAAGTAAACCGTATCTTTTGTCAAAGCAACTCCAATAGAAACTAGATTACCCAATGAATGAATGGCCATGTGATTGAGCCTGTTAAATCATTTCAAGCATTCGTAAATAGGTACACACATTTTTAGTTATCTATACAGAATATATAGGTAGATATGATAGGTTGTCCGTCTGTGTGTCTGTTTGTCTGTCAGTTTGTCAAGACCCTTTTTCTCAGGAACGCGTGGAAGTATCAAGTTGAAATTAATATCAAATACGTAGGTCTACGGTAACAATTGGAGCTCTAAAAAAAATCAAACTTCTAAGTCATCGCAATCATTAAAAGATACGGTTATTTATGCGGCATATTTTGATACTCGCAAGTAAATCAATTCTTACCGTTGACCTAGAATCATGAAATTTAGCAAGAATCAAGGTAAAAGTAAAGGTAAAAGTCTGAAAACCGTTTAAATTTTATCACATAAAAATCTTTTTTTTTCGTTTTACAAACTTAAATTTGCAGTTGGAGAATTGACCATGACATATATCAATGTATGGAAGAATATGTCTTTCAACTACAATGTTAAGTTTGTTTTAGGGATACTTAAATTATTTTCAACCTACGAAACACTTCATTGTGCGTGGTCCGACACGAACTTGGCCTGTTTTTTGTTAAGTATTGAATTTGGAGCACTAAAGAATTTAATAGATACTTAGGTAAGGCAATCTTTGAGAATAAAAGAAACACGCTCAAGCTTGGGTTCCGTTGGATAACGTATTCATCTTTCTAAACGAATTTTCCTAATACGGCAGGTATTAAGAAAACTAATTAAAACGTCTACTCGCATCCCTAATCTCGTAGCTTCGCCGTTAGTAGGACCTTTAAAACCTTTGCGTAATTAAAGTGACAATACGTAATTGGTGTGCTTTTGGCCTTTGTCCAGGAGTGGGATCCTAAGGACTGGCACTATTCTTAACACTATATTTTATATATGTAACCGTATCATTATGAACTTCGTGAGTGTATAATTAATCTATCTCGCAATTACAAAAACTCGAAAAATTGTGTACTGCAACAAACCATTAAGAATTTAACGCATTATTTTACGATAGTTTATAATCTCTTCATAGCAAACCGACAAATTGTGAACTGCGACGAACGCACCTTGCGCTAATAATAGCCAGCGACCAACTTGGAAGAAGCGGTTGGTAACAGTTCTCACCTAACATAACCCATTTGGTTGAGGTGCCCTGGTTTAGTTACTGCGACCAATTCGGCACAGTTCACAATTTTACGAGTGATAAAATCGGACAGATTGTGAACCCTGACGGTAAGTTTCGCAGGTTCGTTCACAATTTCACGGTTTGACATGGATAGATTATAAACTATCGAAAATTAATACGTTATATTGTAAGCAGTAAGGTCCGACAGTTTACAATCTTGGGAGATAGATTATAAACTAAAGGTGTTCACAATCATACGGTGACATAAAGCGTTTGAACTGATTTTGATGAAATATTTCGTGTGTGTTTGAGTCCCTGAATGTTTTAGATTTACAATAATTGGTCCCGGCAGGTGGCGCTGCGATCGAGTTCCAGGAAACCGGACAACGTCTGTCCGGACAGCTAGTTTACTACAGAAAATAGTGGTGATAATTTCTGAAGTTATAGTCGCCTTCGGAATTGATGTATCATCCTAAGGCAAAATGTATCACTTGCACATCATAAAATGTCCGGGTAAGTACACTTTTATAATACTAATGTGACAGTTAGATACTTTCAACCTTAGTAAAGTTTAAATTTACGAGATCTTCTCAAAAGTGTAAAAGCAATTTTGAGTTCAACTATACCTACCTATACTACTAAGTACAAGGAGAGTAGGTAAAGGAATTATGACGTGAAACACACAACGATAAAATCAGTCTACCACTAGTCGTACCATGTACCTATAGGATGTGTGTTAGGTGTGTCTCCGTCATAACTTTGTGTCAACTTTGGCTTTATACTACTTACACCCTGCTGTTCATAACTGTATATACTAATACTGACTAGCTTTCATCCAATAAAAACAAACCAAACAAGAATGTCCAGCGTTCTAAACTGCAAACATTTTAAAACTCTATTCGAACATAATCCTTGTCAGTACAGTCGTGCACAGCAGCTTTGCGTTCCCATTCGAAATATTTTTCCGCATACGGTGTCGCGTTTCGATATGTATCTTTATGGAATGCACTCGGATAGCAGATATAAATTTATATTGGAATGCCCATTGTGGTGTTGTGAACCTCGAAGATTTGTGCGACTCGCGCCAATGGACTACAATGGGGGGGTTTTGAAATCCTCAATGCGATATTATTGGCACGTAAATCTAATAGATAAAATACTGGATACCTTTGTAAGTCCGATGAAAATGTATTAGAATGGGACGAAAATATAAAGCGTCAGCACCGACTGCTCAGACGCCATTGTGAGGCATAGCTTAGGTAAAAGATACTCGTAATCCTTTAGCGTTTTGAATTGCGTAAAATAAAAGAGGCCTACCTTCTATAAGACCGTTATATAACTTGTCCCTTGGCCGTCATGTTGGCACCATTGCTTTCAAGCTAAAACCTGACAATAACAGCTTGAATTTTGATTTTTGACGCAATTATTATTATTATTATTTATTAATCAGACAACTTGATCCACATTAAAAAAAAAAAAAAAAACAACAAAAATACTTACAAGACTAGATGTTAGTAAACAATTTAACTTATTTGCTATGTTAGTACTTAAATTCTACTACAGACAAGGTGGTTTTTATAAGATGCCTCATTATGGGGCTTTCGTCAGGCCCATCAGCAATCGCTTTCAGGAGGCTGTTGCCACTGTCCCGCAATCTTGCCAGAAGAGATGCATTCTTTTTGCGTACTACAGCTGAGAAGCTATCTACTCTGGCTCGAGCAAACATTGCAGATGCGCTACAATAACGTGGCAGCCGCAACAGCGCCCTGAAAGCGTTGTTGTATTGAACACGCAACGCATTGGCAATGGTAGCAACACTACGGCCAAGGGATAAGTTATGAATAAAGACCCAACTTGTCTCTTGGCCGTAATGTAGTATAGTACCACGAAGACTGAAATAAAGAATCGAGTATTGACACTGAAATGATGACAAACCCATAGACGTATAAAAAAGTAGGACTCCGCGCCACGCATATCGAAAGTGAAGCACCGTACCGATCTATGTGTGCGTGATTTGAGTACCTGCAAAGACGCCGTCGCTCGTGTCACGTAATGGCGGCCGGTCGGCATACTATGATGTAAATGTGTGCGTGAGGCGTGTTTGTACAAACGGTCCCGGCATACTTACTTTGCTTCACTTTCGATATGCGTGGCGCGGAGTCCATTCAAAATGTCTATTCAAATACAACAAACAAAAGCAAGATCCAAGAATCATTACAATGAATTATTTAAATATTATGTGATATAATTTACCGAGAAACAATAACAGCTAAAGGAAAGATTTAAACTTCTAAACAAAAGGGTCGTTTTATTTCGTTATTCAAACACGAAACGCTTCAGCGCTCATAAAATACTTAAGAATTATAATATGAATACTTCTCTTTGTCACAGAGTACATAATTCAGAGCAAGATAAATGAGATGTCTAAATAACAAACAACAGTTTCAAATGGAATGATGCCAAATTGCGTTGAGATTATACTGTAAAAGACGGATAACTCGGCCTCAGCCTTTAATTTACCATAACTCTTAATAATTTTCTTTATTAAGGCTGTGTACAGACATAAAGATTTTACTAGACAGAGCTTAGAGATGTTTTACACTTGTTAAAAGACTTGCAGGAAAGGAGGCAAAAAACAGAATCATTGTACAAATTTTGCACCAGTACGCGTAGCATGACCAGCATAGAAACGGGTTTTGTCGACGGAAGAATAGACAAAATGACAGATTATAGAAAGATTTCTATTTCTACTGTCTAAGCACGGCGATGTGTCATTTTGTCTATTTCTTCCGTCGACAAAACCCGTTTGTGGTCATGTTACGTGTGCTGGTCAATAACACCCAGCTATACATTACGGCTTTGTCTAAAAGCTATAAATGTATACATATAGAATTTTGTCCGATTGTCTGGATGTATATGATATCATATACATCCAGACAATCGGACAAAAATTCTAAAAACTATATTTTCGGCATCATGGACTCGTTCCCTCGCCTCGTAGCAATTAATTACTTTTTTTCAAAAATGTTCAAAGTACAGTTCTAAATTAGTTACAATTTTTTTAATATTTATACAAGTATAGTACAGAATATAAGGTAAGTCCAGGTTTCCTCACAATATTTCAAAGTTGAAAAATTGTTCTGAAAAACTCTTCATATTTTGACACACTATAGTGTGCGAAAAGTCGAAGGTCCGACCCCGACCATTAATATTCCTACCATAACTTTATTAATACACTTTATTTAGAAGGCTGGATTTACAAGATTAACTGAACTCGTAAGTACGCAATTGTGTTGGGTTTAAAATGTAAAATTCATGAATCCCGGTCGCTTAGCAGCAAACTTATTATAAGGAGAAGGAAAGTGTATTAATTTAATCATATAATTTAGCTACGCTTCGGTGAGCTGCTTTAAATAGGCCTCATTAATTACCAACTAAAGTGATAAAGTATGTCAAGGAAGTTATAGCGCCACCACTATCACATGTAATCAATCTTTGTATTACTGATGGTATATTCCCAAATAGTTTAAAGAAAGTAATCATTAAGCCCCTTTTTAAAAGAAATGACAGAACTGATGTTAAAAATTATAGACCAATTGCAAAAATTCCGGTATTTTCGAAAATAATTGAGAAAGTAATTTATAATTCCATTTATGCTTATTTCGAAAAATTTAAATTATTTTGCAATGAACAAAAGGGGTTCAGAAAAAATGTCAATATTAATATGGCACTATTTGACCTACTATCTACTGTCATGACATCTGTCGATAAAAAAACACATGTTTGTGCGATATATACAGACATGACGAAGGCGTTCGATTTCGTGGATCATAACATTTTACTGCAAAAATTACATGGTTATGGTATTAGAGGGAACATCCTTAAGCTTTTAGAATCATACCTGAGTGATAGACTACAATGTACAGAAATCTCTAGAATATGTCCTATAACCAAATTAGAAACCACATATATTTCTGAACCAAGGTACATAAAATATGGCGTGCCTCAGGGTAGCGTTCTTGGACCACCGCTTTTCTTGATATATATAAATGACCTCCCAAAATCCACAGGACAAGAAATGGTACTCTTTGCAGACGATAGCACGGCCATTATAGAATGTAATAATCCAAACAATTATCAAAATGACATTAATAATTCTCTATATAAAATAATAAATTGGCTAAATGATAATAATCTTATAATTAATTTAAATAAAACAAAAGTTATGCATTTTCGACAACGGCTTGAGAAACCACTTGTTAAAGTTGCTTATGGTAACTCCGAAATAGAAGAAGCAAGCTAGTACTGCGAAGTTTTTAGGTATAACAATAGACGATAGATTGACTTGGAAACCTCATTTGGAGGAAATTTGCAAGCGATTAAGTAAATCAGCATATTTGCTATCTCAACTGTCGAAGAAAGTAAATACTGAAACACTGTTAACAGCCTATCATGGACTAGTCGCCTCAGTTCTGCGATATGGTGTTATTTTCTGGGGACATTCAACAAATAGAGAACTTGTTTTCAAGATGCAGAAAAGATGTTTACGTGCAATGTGTGGTTTAAAAAGAACAGATAGTTGCATTCCATATTTTAAAAACTTAAAAATATTACCTCTACCGGCTTTATACATCCTAGAGACTGCATTATTTGTAAAAACAAATCCACATCTATTCAAAAAACTATGTGCAGTAAAGAAAACACCGATGCGTGCTCAATATGCTAATGAATTATGCCTTGTGAAATGTAAAACTTCTCTAATGAAGAAAAGCTTCTTTGGTGTTGCTCCACAAGTATATAATAAAATACCCGATGAAATAAAATTTATGCCATTGCAGAAGTTTAAAAAAACACTTAACGGGTTACTGCTTGAAAGATGTTACTATAGTCTAGACGAGTTTCTTAGTGACGAATCTCTATAATTATATAATGCTGACATTTTAAATACTTATTACATTATTACATTTATTTTTAAAATTAATTGACTTTTAAATTTTTATATATTTTTTTTTTTGACATGAACTGAAATTGACTATAAAATTGTTATCATAAAATTTAATTCGCATTCATGCGTTTATACAATTACGTACTCAAATAATAATTATACTGTAATTTTATCGTTGTAATTTAATAGTACCCATGCAGTCATGTAATTGTTTTCTATCATTTGTATGTCAATATTGGCAAAGCATAGCGCACTAATTAATTTTTTTAAGATCTTTTTATGTATTACCTACCTATGTTTAACAAATAAATTATTCTTATTCTTATTCTTATTCTTATTCTATTCTACCTGGATTTACTTGAAGCAAGAGTCGCCAAGAGAACGAACAAATCTATTCTCGAACAACTACGCATTATCCACGATCTGTTACCAAAAGATTCTCGGTTACTTTGGTCGCATTGCCCGTCGGGAACCAGATAACCTTGAAAAGTTGGTGGTTATGGGCAAGGTAGATGGGAAAAGACCTCGCGGCCGCTCACCTAACCGCTGGGCAGACTGTGGCGGCATCTACATCGCCACATAAGAACTACGCATTACAATGACATGACGTCACGCAACCTGCATCGCGCAATCAGAGTTTACCGCGCGACTAGCATATTACAACGTCCCGAGATCAACCGTCGGGCAGTCACGACATCCGTCTAGTCGGAGGATCCTCCCTTTTCAATGGATGATGAGTGAACTTTACACACTGTTCCTCATGCCTCTATAAGACCAGTAACCACTCTCATTGGACTCTCTGTTACGACCGCCCTGAGAGAAGTGGAGAACCAAACGAAGTAGAAGAATATCATATAAAGTCACGAAGGCCTTTCAGGGACACGACCTTCAGTAATAAAGTACGTGACCAAGAAGAAGGTACAGAATTATTTGAATAAGAAAAACATTGTTTTTCATATTACTGACCACTAAAAAGCAATAATAGGCTAATAATCATCCTGTCAATAATTAATCCCCGCAAATCAAAAAAAGATTCCAATCCCGTAAATCAATCGGATATTTCACCCGGCCCTGTCAAACCCC
The DNA here is from genome assembly GCA_905163495.3 of Cosmia trapezina. Lineage (NCBI taxonomy): Eukaryota > Metazoa > Arthropoda > Insecta > Lepidoptera > Noctuidae > Cosmia > Cosmia trapezina. The sequence continues at coordinate 15,008,394 of LR991030.1, forward strand.
TATCACTCGAATTGGCTTATTTGCCGAAGGGTTACTATGTGATATGTTGTTTTAATACCACGTAGGAACGAGTATATCCGATTTGTACGAAGCTTAGTCAAAGGCAAATTTACCTAGCTCTTGGAGTTGGAAGAACTCCGAATGAGAATGTAAACCTCGATCTGGCATAATACGAAAATTGTGTGCGCCACTCCACTTGATTAAGAGGAAGAATAAACAGTTTTTTTTTTTTGTTGAGATTTAGGAAAGCAAGTATAACGTTAAGACTTTTTCAAGGGTTGAATGTAAGTAATGCTTGCAGCATGACAGTTTTATTTATTTTGTGGGTTTTTTATTGTTTCTTTCTATACAAACAATATTGCGAATTATACCCGTGCTCACCCGTATGGATCAGTAACCTCGCTCTGTTACTATATAATTTAACAACCAATAAACGTTGAATGGTAACTAGGTAACTAAGACAAAATTGAAAACCTTATTGTTTTCGAAGTCTGTTAAAAATAAAACAAAAGTTTCTACTTCCAGAGCAAAATTAAATTTAAAACGTCGTAATCTATTTAAAAATGCTTAGCAATTTCCGACGGGGATGCAAAAATGAATAAAAAACAAAAGCTATGCGCCATTGCAAATATTACAAGCGAGGCATCCGGTGAATCCCTCCAATTTTATTATAGAAAGAAAAACTGCCTTATCGTCGTGTTCCGTAATTTTAAAACCCCTTGTTTTACCCCAAAACAGCGGAATAATAAAGAATGAAATATATTTTTACTCTTGCTAATATTTTTTCCGCCATCCTGTTCAAAATTATATTTGAATGGTTTTACTAAGCGAAAATAAATGCCTACATATTTCAGCTGAAATGATAAGAGATTTTGTTATTTGCTATATTACTTGTATAGCGGTATAAATAAGCGAAATATGTTGTATTTTTCGTGGTTTATTATTGATATATTTTCCGTTGAAACAAATAACCTGAGGTTATAATTACCACGTATGAATGTTATTTACAAAATATGTATTTTTTCCGCATAGCGAATAAACTATCTGCCTTAACTTTCTTTTCATACTCTGGGAATCAATTGAACTTTGCATTTCTATCGAAATTGAATTTAAATAAAAACGAACAGAAAAGAAATGGTCTTTAGAGATGAAGGTAACAATTATTTACCAAACCAACTTCCATCTCAATTTTTTTTAGTAGAATAACTATTGACATCAATCAACATCAATCGATCGTCCAAAGCTGTTTTCAATAATCATAAATCATAATCATAAATCTTTATTTTTCTCATTCAGTATTACAGACACTAGATAATAAATGCACAATCTTATATAGAGAAAGGTGTCTGAAGTAGGAGGGCCCTGATGAATAAGATCGATCCCGAATCCGATCAATCCCGAATCCGATCGATGAAGACATTCGCCTGTGTTACATAAATATCGATCATCTTAGCATCGATGCGATCAAGCCTTCGATGCTGCGTAGATCGTGTGGGTTCAATAATGCCCTGACATAGACTGCTATGCAATTATTCCAAAACTGGAAACATGAAGACATGGATATCCCACCTTTGTAGGTAGTTTGTAGGACCGCAAATGGACGGGATACTGCCCCGGGATATTTAATACCTACAAGCCTACAATACCAACCTACCTACCACCTAGCCTACCCTAGCCTACCTTACCTTTAATACCTACATGCTGTTGTTATGAACAGATACTGAGGTTATTGATTCGCCTTACTAACTCACTAATATGCGATAGTTACTGTAGGTAGGTACTTCAAGTTTGTATAGTTTCAAGTACAGTTACCTACAGTAGTACTCAACTAATAAGGCGCGTCGTGAATCTTCGTTCGCACAGAAAAGAAAGTATGGCCTCGAAGATTAACGAGAATACTTAAAACTTACAATCAACCTTAGTTCACTACTTTAAGGTTCATAATACACTGCAGCTGTTAGTTCCGTCTCACTCGCAAGTATGGCGGCTGTCAAGGGGCGCGCGCTAACATGGCGGCAGCTCCCGACCAATAGCGGTACAGGAAAAAGCGTGGAGCGTGCCGATTGGTTAATAGCATTTCCCGCGCTTTGAAAATTCATCTTCTGCGCAGGTACATCGATATAAGCCATATTACTTGGGTACTACTGTACCTACTTGCATGTTTCTGACGGCTTGCTATTAATAGGATAGCTAACATATATGAACTTCAAAGTTATGTTTTGTATAAGGAGAGTATCTTTTGATATTAATATTTAATGGTGTTTCAAATTGATGAGAATATCTTCTTCATTAACAGTCATGCTTCTAAGTCAAAGCGTATTTATGTAGTACTAGCTTTGCCCGCGTCTTCGCCCACGTGGATGTCGATAATTATCCCAAGGGAACGTGCTATCGGGATGAAAAGTATCTTATGGTTAAACCGGTTATAAACTTGCCAAATTTCATCCAAATCTGTTCCAAAATCCAAATATACAGACTATCACACTAATATGTATAATATTAATAAGGTATAGGAAGTAAGATTTTCAGAAGGATTTTCAATCCTACTACTTACCTGGTAGGATTAAAAGTCAACTAAGAAACTGATATTCATAATACTTATTCTAAAAAACAAAAAAATCTTAATTCTAAACAACTGTTACACCTATATATTTTTCTTTTTATAATTCCCAACAACAGTAACATTCCTTTTAAAACAAAAATTTAAAATGCATAGCTTTCTTACTATGCACGATGCAGAGATAAACTCCCATGAAGCATACTTTTGTTTCCACCGGGTAACTCGGTCACACCACAACAGAAGTTGCGTTTTATCTCTAGCCTAGAAACTCTATGAATACGGACTGAAGTTTTTAAAAACACTCTTTGTCTTAAAGCCAGTGAGTGGTGAAGATGGAAGGCGACATAGTCAGCACGCTCCAGAATGTTTTACGAGGGAGAGATGAATCAAATAAGGGTGTGCAAAAAATTGTCTAAGCCCGTCCCCTACGTTAAAGAAACCTATTTTTAGTCATGATATAAGGCCTAGTTTGTTGGTAACATTTTTCATGTATTTTGTCAAGGTTTTGGTTTATTGCGACGCGACGTTAATATAAATCATCTGAACAGCAGAAAAGGTTTGAAATATTTTTTGTGAAGTTTCGCCAACAATATCGAACGAAGTTGCTCATGTAATAAGGGCAATCTGCAACTAAATTAGGTACCTAGCTAATTAAGAGAGGAGAGGTAGATTAAAACGTGAGCATATACGTAAGAAGTTGGCAGAAATATCGCAGCGCTGATTTGCTGGATTCGTTTTCTCCTCCACTGATCGTTATTTTGTCCTGTAGCGATCGTTATTTCTCCTGACAAAGTTTATTCTGTTTATATCTATGTATTTATTTTTGTGTTTTATTAGTTATTTTCATGTTATCTATCCCTTATGTTGCACCTGCCATGTTTTCTCTCTGCATCACCCTAAGGTTGAGTGGTTGAAAACGCTTCAGGCATTAAGTCCGCCTTTGTACGATATTTGTTTTATTGTGCATAAAGTTTTATTAAATAAATAAAAAAATGTCTTTGTAATACACAACAGCGCCATCCAAACTTCAAATGGGCTACAAAAATATTTTAAAAACAAAAGTGTTTTTATACCGTAGCTTAGATACTTATAAAGCCATTTAAAAGAAAATGATCTAAAGAAATGCGTAACTCATGCATAACGTTTCCTATTAATGAGGCACTCCGTAATAATGCCAGGCCATAACACCGTTTACTGTAGGCTCTTAAGCTTATTGGAAAACTTTGATCCTCTCCAAATGACTTTTTACAAAATATTCCAAGGAAAGGTACAAGGAAATTATGAGGAAGAAGAGTAACATTAAATTGCCCGGTTTCGAATATGAATAAAATATTTCACTGTTTGTAAAAAACACTTCTTTTTATTCTTTGTGTATTTCGATTAACATTGTTTCAATTTGTTCGACGACGATCGTTCAATTAGGCGCTGTCCTTTGTGCTTTTTTATTTCCGGTTCATTGGTTTTATTTCTTGGAAATATTGTAACAAGTGCGCTTGTGATCTTTGATGGCTGACTTCAATATTTCTTGATCCAAGATATTTAAATACAGAATTGGTTTTGGGATCAGATATATTCTAGAACTATTTGTGATAGCGATGAGTTGAAAATACAAACTTTTATCTGAAGAAAGGCAAAACATCGAGGTTGTGCCAAAAACGGAACCTTACTGACATAAAACATCCTAAATCCCTAATTTTTAAGTTTGGAAGTGTAATTTTCCTCAGTAATTGACTTAAAATTTTTTCAAAACAAAAACTTTCTAACAAGAGACATGATAATCTTCCAACTGAATAATGAAAAAATGTAAACAAAAAACCATTCTCGTATACAAAGCCCCATTCAATGTCTGTAACGTCAAACAGTGAAGATATATCACTGTAGTTGCCTATTTATCTAGCTTTCTAATAAAGCAAGCCAGCATAATAGTGTAGTGACTCCATTCTCGTTGAGTGTGCATTTTATCATGCTTACTGTCCGACGGAGGCAAATTTGCAGAGCCATTGAATGCACTACCCGCGTCTCTAGTTACAACACTTGACTAACAATGGGGATGGCAAATGATATTGGACGGAGTTTGGCCACTATGCTGACCAAGGCATATTAATTTTCTTGTCGGAATATTGGCTACTTGAATAATGCTGTTAAGGAAGTTTTTAGTGCTTTCTGAGGTCTTGTTCTTAGATTTTTTGCCTTTAATGGATCGAGGATAATAGAATGCCTGGATTTAAGCTGACATATTTTTGACGTTGATTGATAAATTATCGTTGTTGGTCGAAGTATTCAGTATCTGAAGGCCAATTCTCGTACTTAGATACGAGAATTAAGTTAATAAAACGTTCAAATTCAAGTAGCAATCTCATGCCAGCGACAATCAAATGTCAAACATGTAGATAAACGATAGACAATTTTTGACAGATTGAGACTGAGATGAGATTGTGAACGTTGTTAAAATACGGGAATTGCCCCTCTGGTTTGCTAAATACAAAACGGGTTTCTGAAAGTGCGAAGTGCTGTTAAAGATATAATTGTGTTCATGACACGTTCGCATTATGTGATTATGACACGGGCAATACTTAACCTCAAGATCAAGACCTTCGTTCGATACACTTTCAATACCATCAATTTACTTCCCCATTTGATGGAGAGTCCTAAGTGACCTGTACCTCGGATGATCTAAACTTTAAAGAATGCCACTGATGCCGCGATCAATCAACCTACTGCGCTCAAACAATATAAAATATACTTACATCGAATAAGAGTACTATCGACACGAAAAGAAGAAGACTTTGTCCTTACCAAAATTACCTGTCTGTTATATGTATAATTTTAACCATAAAAATCAATTCATCTCTATCTCTCCATTTCGTGCAGATTCGTCAAACGAACAAAATCTAACGAATCTGCACGAAATCTAACTTAAAGAGATATATTGATGATTTTTATGGATAATCAAATATTTGATATACTCGTATTTATTTATAGAATTAAGTATCAAATCAAATAGAAAATACAAATATTTTTGAGTTTAGAATAGAAAAAATAAATAAATAGTAAATAAATAAATAAAATAACTGTGCGTAGAATTAAAATAATATAAAAATTCTGTTAAAAATTGAACATTTTGGAAAAGGGCTCTTAAAATAAAGAGGTCCAGTTTTAATTAAAATACTTTCTTTGTGTTGTTTCCAATTAAAATCTACAATCTGTACAAAACTGTTAGCGCTTGAGTATACCTATCATTTAATTATTTCGTAATTTTAATCAACGTTGTTTAGAATTTGAAAATTTATTGGAATACCTAGGTACTTCTGAATAATTTCACAATATTTTACCGAGGACGCGTTTTCAGAAACTAATTGAGAATGTTTTTTATTCCGATAGGAAATACGGCAAAATATCCATTCCATATGGAATTCAAAAGCTGTGTTTTGATGGTAAAATTCATTTATACAATGAAATGTAATAACAAGCCTAATTCCCAGATTTAATTAATTAACGCATTCAGTGTAATCGAGATGCACACAAATAATTAGTGGGAGCATGTTCAATTGTTCACATTTGCATTAATACCTACATATTCGCAGACTGCGCGACTGGTGCGAGCTACGAATAGACTGTAGGATTCTAGCTAAACATAACACACAACGTCACACTCGTATTCCCCGAAGGATTCGTCACAGTTGTACCTAAGTATAATCACAGATTAATACAGATGGGACACTCCGCAGTATAGATATGAAGCTACAAGTACGCGGCGGGCTCATCTCACTGGGTCAATTCAGTGTGGGCTGTCGCGCACCGGCCAGCTCGCACGTTAGTTCGATACTCACTCACGCGCCGCGTCGTAAAAGAAGACAACCCTAACGAGTCAGAAGGTATAAGAATAACAAGATAGAAAGAGAGGCAACTTGTAGGTGAATATAACTGTAGGTAATAAGCGTTGTGCGACCTTAATTGCACTTTATTATGTCGTAGCAAGAGTCGCTTTTTATTTAAATGATTTTGCATAGTGTCCTATCTATATTAATCTGTGGTAATAGTACACCATATTTCACCAGTTATGTTTCAGTACCAGGTAATAGGGGGCGAGCCTATAATAGGCAATAATTGCCATCAACCGGACACAAATCCAAACTCCGATAACCTACTGAAAAATTCCAGATGGAAAACTAAATAACACTTTGCCTGACCAGGGAATCGTTCCCAGGACCTCATGTTCAGTAGTAGCACTAAACTTGCGACCATTAGACCATGAGAACGTACTATTATTTATTCTGTGCCATGAGGCAGTCGAGATTCTAGCTGAAGTACATAGGTCTTAGATATTTGGGTTAAGCGCCGTTAACACGGTGCAAGTTTCTGGAACGTTCAAGAGCAATAATTGCATGCCATAAAGCACGTTCAAGTTTTTTGACATTTAAGAATTGCATGAAGTGTTTACACGCGTACGATTCCATAAAATGGCATGTACAATAATTGAATGCAAGTTTTTCCAGTCAATAAAATCGCATGCGACTTTCACCAGGCAATAAAATTGACAGGCGATTATTGCATGCAAGTTTTGCCTAGAAATGATATTTCATTTAATTGTATTGAACGTCTTCTCAAGATATTTTTGAAGTGGTTCTTGATTTGATTTCTTGCCTCAAAATAGCAACAACGATTACCGCACCCTCACTCACCGCATCAATGACAGCACAAATGTCAGATCATGCCAAAATTGAATGCGATTTTATTGTACGAGCAATTATTGTATGTGCTGTGCGATTTTATTGAACATTCTTATACCAGTTTTGAAAGTTGCCCGTATTGTGCAACAATATTGTACGTGTTGTTTAGACGGTGCCAGATATTTTCCCTTCAATTTTATGGTATGCCACAGGCAATAAACTTGCGCCGTGTAAATGGAGCTTTACATATCGTCGCTAACTGACATGTTGGACTAAACCGATAGCCGACCTAACTATAGTAATTTGATACATTTTCCAAGTCCAATTGATCTGTCTAACCGGCGTATCTGTACCTATGCCTTACGGTCCCCATGATAATATAAAAATCGAGACCGATATATGTACAGTTTACAAAAAAAAAAAAAAAATAGCTTGCCCTGTAAAATTTTCTTCGAATCAGTTACTTCACTTAGATTAGCGACGATATGTTATATTTTGGTTGATATTTGGATAGTTATATTTGCTCTTGTTCTTTAAGTGTCTTTTTGTGTATTTCCTGAACCATTAAACACACATGGCGAAATACAAACGTGTTTATTCGTATTTGTATTGCGGTAAAAACCAAATCTCTTCGGTGAACCTATAATAATTCCTTTGTTGTATTGACTGAACAATTGAGTTGAGTGTATTACCGGAGGGAACCCATTCAAATTTCCAATAGATCAGATGGCGCCGCAACAAATTGTTATCTGGTCGTACCCAAATCGTATTTTCATTTCTGCGGCTCGGGACCCCTTTGTTCCATGCAAATCAATTTGGAATCAAGCCCGTGGAATTTATAGGATTTTTGAATGGAAAAGTATTTTGGAAGACAAGGATTTGTGAGTACGTTTGTCGTTTACTTGTGCGACTTTTTTGTATGTGTCAATGAAACGATTTGAATTGGTGAAAGGCTGTACAATAATAATTATGCTACAAAGGTACATTTTCTAGAGGATTTTCCGTTAGTTTTTCTTTTTTAGGGTTCCTCAAAAGGAAAAAACAGAACCCTTATAGGATCACTCGTGTGTCCGTCCGTCTGTCACAGCCAATTTGCTCCGAATTTAACGAACCGATTTAGTTGAAATTTAGTACACATATGAATTTCTGTGACCAAAACGCGGACGTGGATGTAAATAAAGGAATTTTGAATATGTGGGACACTTTGGGGGGGCAAATAAGAAAAATTCACACAAAATTTCAAAATGTACCTAAAAAGAAATAATAACATATTAAAATGTGATTTAATGTAAATTATGTGTTTTTCTTGTATTCAGTATATTTATATTTCGATAGAATGAATATGCGATGCGCTGAACGCTCGATCAAACATACATTCGATATTTTGAACACTCGATGTATTGAGTGTACGATATATTGAATGTTCGATTTATTAAGCATTCGATATTATGAACGTTCGGGTATTTAGATGTTCGATTTATAGTGGTCGATCAATTGATATTCAATTATTTGGCATTCGATTCGGCGTAGTACACCCAAATGAAAGGGCTTTGGTTTACTGTGAGAGTCTCAAATAGATTTTTTAAATAATTTTAAAATTAATAGAATAAAAAGTTATTTTTAAGAAAGTAAATAAAGAAAATAGACGAAAATTTACCATTCCCGCCTTATCTCCAAAACTACTCAGCTTAAAATAAAAATAAAAATACAGAAAATAGTTATATATTTATAGATTACAGGAAAATTGATAAGAAGTCTGTAATCTTAAAATAACATGGTAAATCTTTCAATATGGTGCGTACAAACTTACATTTGCAGTTGTATGTATGGGAGAAAATGTTTTTCAGTTACAATGTTAAGTTTGTTCTTGGGTAAATTTATCCCAACTAAGGAACCCTTCATTGTTTGCGGTCCGACACGCACTTGTCCGGTTTTTTATATGTTGCTAGGTCCCCTTATCCCAAGTCCCAAGTCTATACCCAAGTCAGTTTTAGTCATGAGAATAGAGACGTAGGTCGTATTTATATTTTCTCTTTAACAAAACTCTTGTAATCAGAGCTGTAAGTCCCCAAAGGTTTTCTTGGAAACCATAATTTAGAGCATTAATTAACTGCTTGGCAACACGGCCACGATTTAAAAGGATTTTATTTTTTTTTATTTTTTTTTTACAAGCTTTTACTTAGTTTCACCTGCGTACGGTGTCTGTCTGTCTGTAATCGAACCTTGCAAGTTAAATGCACTTTGCGTGTTCTTAACGACGTAGCAGAAAGCATTGATCTTTTTACTTCTTCCCTGAGTGAGTTCACAAAAACCACGATGTACAGATTATATTAGGTCTTTACCTATGAAATTGCCGTTCTGCAGTACTGGCCATTTCAAATCAAAATAATTTTTGTTTGGCTAAGAATTCTAATTTCAAATTAATTTCATTTTAAAAACATGGATTTTTTTTTCCAAAAGTAGTCATTTGTTTATTGATTAGTGTTACATTTTCATCGCATTTCAATCTTTTTCGTCATCATGGATACGTTAAAAATTCGAGTAATTATGGAATATGAGTACCGTCGTGGCAGCAACGCGGCACAAGCGGCACGCAACATCAACGACGTTTACGGAGCTAACACTACAAACCAACGCACCACCTGTTATTGGTTTGCTCGCTTCCGTTCTGGAAATTTCGACCTGAAAAATGAACCTCGCGGTCGTCCGAAGACTTTGGTCGACAATTACGAATTAAAGGCGATTGTGGAAGCTGATGATACACAATCTACGGCTGAATTAGCAGCAGCTTTCGACGTTAGCGTCAAAACAATATTTGTCCATTTGCATCAAATTGGCAAGGTAAAAAAGCTTGACAAATGGGTGCCCCACGAACTCAATGATCGCCAGCGCGAAGTACGCGTCGAGACGTGCCTTGCACTGCTCAACAGACACACAAATGAAGGAATTTTGAACCGCATTGTTACCTGCGATGAAAAATGGATTCTGTTTGATAACCGCAAGCGCTCCGCAAGTTGGTTGGATCCTGGTTCAGCACCTAAACAATGCCCTAAACGAAAATTTAGGTACCCCTAGAAAAGTGATGGTCACTGTTTGGTGGTCTAGCGCCGGTGTGATTCATCACAGCTTCTTACCAAACGGGGTGAGCATTACTGCAGATGTGTACTGTGAAGAACTGAACACAATGATGGAGAAGCTGGCACATCTCCAACCAGCATTGGTCAATCGCTCGTCTCCGCTGCTCCTGCACGACAACGCGCGACCTCATACTGCACAGTAGACGGTCTCCAAGTTGCAAGAACTGGGGTTGGAAGCTCTCCGTCATCCGCCCTACTCACCAGACCTTGCGCCTACAGACTACTACTTTTTCCAGAATTTGGATAACTTCTTGGCGGGAAAAAAATTCAATACCCGAGAGGCAGTACAAAATGCCTTTGAAGAATTTCTTGCCTCCCGACCAGCTGATTTCTTTAAGAAGGGCATCAATAAACTGCCACTGCGTTGGCAAAGATGCATTGATTGCATGGGTGATTACTTCGATTAATACAAATAAAAAATACATGAAAAAAATTCGTTTAAATTTTTTCATACAAAACGGCAATTTCATAGGTAAAGACCTATTATTATGGTACTTAAATAATAAAACTGTAACTAAGGCCACACTATTGAATTAGGAAATTCCTGTAATGATGGTGATGATGAGTTAATAAATAAATAAATAAAATAAATAAATTTGACCCACTTCCCGGTTTCCGATTGAGCTGAAATTTTACATGGATATGGAAATCCGTTGACAATGCAATATTGTTATAACATGAAGCTGATCTGTTGATGAAGCCGAAAGGTGGACATGGGAACTCAGTAATAAAACGACGTAACCCTATCGAGTTTGGGCTCGTTTAATTCGTCTTTACAGGGACTCTGGTGCTGGAAGGTATCCAGACAGAAAAGCTTGCTTAATTTTTTTAAATTAAAAGTACTCTTGCCTTTCGTATTCACAGCGGAACTAACTTAAAAGTTTTTTTTACTATGAAATATGGTTGTAAGAAATACGGTTAAATGTTTCATAGGAAGTTATGGAAGAACGAATTATAGGTTTTCATTAATTTTACAAGTGTTTGTACTTACTATCACAAAAAAAAATCTAAATTGGAAAAAGACCGGTCAAATACTCGTACAATGGTAACTGAAACTATAGCTTTATATTGTAATAAAACATAAATGAACTGAGATCCAATAATATCATCATAACACACGTTACTGTAAACTTCCACTAATGAACCCAGCCCAAAATAGACCACAGAAAATTAATTTCATAATTCCACACCATTCACAGTTGAATGTTACTTTTTACTATCAAAGTGAAGTAAGTAATCCTTAACAACCTCCAATATAATATGTAAGCCTCTTATTATAAAACATTCAATACAGCACAGAAATGTGCTGTTGATTTGCCATCAAAAGCAACACAAAACAGCTAATTAACCGGAGCTCAAAGCATCGGGATGAATGGAGGTAATATCAATAGAGATATTTATCTCGATGTCACACATGCTTAGCTCTCTCTACCTCAAATGTACAGGTGTATGTTCGTGCATTAATATTGATCGTGTATTACGCTAAGTGCTGATTGGTTTTAGTAATTATCCTCGCTGTTGTTGATAGATTATTAATGTAGGAGTTGGTTTGTTTATTTATTTATTGTTTCTCAAGTTTTCACGTTTAAGCACTTCTGCTGCTGGTAATTATTCTGTCAATGGTCCTGGTGGGTTATTCCCGAAATCGTTGTCGTTGTTGTTGTTGGTGGGTTCTGGGGATTTCGGCAATAACGCCCTGATGTTTTTGTTACCAATTTGGATTAGGATTAAGCTCTAAGTTGTTATAGGTTGGTACTACTAGGCACAAAATAAATTATTTTGTGCCTGTAAGCTAGCTGTTATTTTAAATAATAAAATGTTACCTACCGACATTGTAACAAAGATGGTACCTAAAAAAACTTTTTTACAAAAACAAAAACCGACTTCCAAAAAAACACTACAAAGTGAAAAATAACATTAATTTCGGAAGTCGGTGTCTTTGGATCTGTAATTTAGTTTTTTGCCACCGACTTCCGAAATTAAAGTTATTTTTCACTTTGTAGTGTTTTTTTTGAAGTCGGTTTTTGTTTTTGTAAAAAAGTTTTTATTTTTCACTTTTTAGTGGTTCAGTTTGCAATTTATCTAAGTTACAATAACCCAATGTCAACTGCTCATCACGTTTTACAAAATGTTGCTTTTCCCGATGCAGGGACGTTAATTGTTGAGGAGTTCTCCTAGTAAGAACCCGGAGAAATGGAGCTCATGGTGAAGTCACCATTACCATTATTTTGACGAGCATAAAGTAATCGAATCGCAACCTAACCTGTTATATACTTAGATATAATTGAGTATTTCCGATGGCCCTCTGTGGTCTTCATCATCAGTTCCAGTTCACCGAATGGTACTTTCCGAGAGCAAATGCACGAGTTACTATAAAAAATACCGAAATCGATATAGGTTTGCCCATAAAATTTGAGGGTTTCCCTCGATTTCCATGGGATCCCATCATCAGATCTTGACTTGATGATCATGGGACCACTTGGGACGTATACCCTTTCGAACAAAAAAAGAAAAATCCAAATCGGTCTAGCCATTTTCGAGTAATCGGGGAACATACATGTGAAAAAAAAAAAAAAAAAAAAAAAGGTTCCGACGAATTGAGAACCTCCTCCTTTTGGAAGTCGGTTAAAAATAGAAATTGTTTGTACAGTGAAAGGAATTATCTTCATTCTATGCTTTTATCATTAAATTATTTTCAGGACTATTGTTTAAGTTTAAATATAACACGGCTATAAAATGATGAATGGACATTAAAAAAAAATCATGCCACTGTTTTTACACCAAACAATATGTCTGCTATAAATTAAGGAAATTAACATTTTAAGCTCTCCAGTGTGCAAGTGAATTGTAAACAGAAATTAATGTATTGTGCAGTAAGTAAATGCACTGAATCGGAAATCCATTATTAATTTACTGTTATTGACTTATGCGAGTGTGCATTAATCCCACGATAACCTTTATTTATACAGGAAAAGTTTTCAATTTTCACAGGGTGTTCTAAAGAATATGAATAACTATGTGATCAAATCTGAAATTACAAAAAAAAACCGGCCACAATAAAAGGTTCCGCTGTTCAAAAGAATTATCCTAAAAATAAACGTAACATTGTAATCCCAAAAAAAAAAGAATTATGTGATAAAATAACAAACTGTGAGACCTTGCTTCTTAACAAATTTCATGATTCTACTTCAACGGGAAGAACCCTATAGGTTTTGATTTACTTGCAAGTACGACCCTAGGCCTAAATTCCTAGTTACAGGTGGCGTTCTATAGTTTCTTCCTACCTCCATGGGAAGAAGGCATGAGTTTATGTATGTATGTATATGTATAAAAAATAAGTCAAAGAATCTCCCATGGTGTCTAAGTAAAGAAGATAATAATATACAGGGTGTAAGTGCAAAAAAATCTGCTGTTCAGTACATTTATGTTCACATATTTCGTCAAAATGTAGGAAACAGCTGATTTTTTTTTTGCAATTTCAGGTTTGATGCCATAGTAAAAGTTGTTCATAATGACGAGTGCAATGACCTCGTAAAAGGTTGCCACTGTTTACACTTACACGCTGTATTATTTCAAGCAAAAGATTCCTCATTTCCTAAAGTCGTAAGACACCTCATTAATCATAACCAAAGCTTTGTATATAAATACTTGAACTGTGGAATCCATGCATAAGCTCGCCTTATTAGTACGTCGGAATCGAATGTCAAAGTTAGCACATCCCGAACTTAGTCGAAATACGAGTATGAAGGCTGAAGTATCTTGCATCGGTGTAGGTAAGCACCAAGTTAAAGCTAATATGTTACATTGAATAGCCTGTATTGGCTTTGTAAGGTAATACTGCTGAGCAACGGCTTTTGTTAGTTTAGTAATCTGTTAAATGTAGCAAATTCTAGCAGGTATTACTACTTATGTTGGTAACTACTGTAGTGGAAAATGTAGTAGACTATTTGCTGATTAAAATTACCAAGCCACTGACACAACTGAATATTTTTCAAAAAGTGAAAAACAAACTTCATCATAAAAACATAAAGCCTATAAGAAATGTCACAACACCAGACCTACTTTAAATACATAATATAATCAAAAAGTATAAGTTTTATTCCACGAAAATCTAGAGGGTTTTCTGATAAAGAGCATTTTTTTACGAAACCTATTTTTGATACTGGTTGGGAACAATATGGTTGTATTATTCCCAACCAGTGAAAAGCCGTACAAGAACTAAGTAAGTACCTACTATTGAGATAGTAGCTGTTGAAAAAACTCCAAAAAAGAAATGTGAAAGGTTTTTTCTCAGTGTCCCCTTTTACTTAAATAAATGAAAAGACTCATTTGTTCCTATTAGCGTTGTCCACGTCATAACAAACCGTCCCCGGTTTGACCCGGTACGATCCGGTCCGTGACTCGATTACAAAAGAATTGCTCGGACGTAAACGACAAAAGTTTTACCGTCACACGGTTCAGAGGACATTTCTAGAAATACTAGAAACTACTGAATTCACTCAGCCTGTTTGTCTGAGCATAAATGCTAGCTTTCATGTTTAGCAATGTTCTCGTCTAGATGGAATAAATAGTGGCCTTTGTAACTTGTATTTATTGTTTCTTAGAACTAGCCTTTTGCTGATGGTCACTTAGTAAACTATACATATTATAATTTGTTTTTGTCTTGAAGTAGTTTGTTACGAACTAAGATTTTGTCTCTTATTTATCTATACATATAAAACTGCGCCTTAAGGCGCGGTATTAGCGTAATATTCACAAAAAATGGTTTCTTGGATTGTCGAGTATGACGTAAGGCAATGAAACTATCCGACGCAAAAAAATATAGTGGACAGAGAAAAGTTTAATGAAAAATTTTAAATGAATAGAATAGTAAAAAGTAGTTTGATATTCCCAATAAAAATTTGGAAGTTGCTCCACAAAAATAAACTTTGGCGTCGAACATCTCTGTATTTTCAGCGACAACGACATTTTTTTTTTAAGAATTTAGTAGAATTAACATTTATTTTTTATTTTAACAGGACAGTTATTTAATTTATTGTGTCATCATCATCATTCTCCTGCCCTTATCCCAATCTATTTGGGGTCGGCGCAACATGTCCTTTTTTCCATACTTCTCTATTAGTCGTCATCTCGGTAGTCACCCCTTTCCTAGCCTTTCACACAATCCATCCATCGTTTCTTTGGTCTTTATTGTGTATATTCTGAATAATCTAAACCAACCCGGAAAATAAATGCATATTTGCAGCTTATTCACATCTCGGAAACACAAATATTATTTTCAATTTTCAACCTTATTTCAAGCCATCAGCTAATGGTGACAATAGATTACGCGGTTCTGTGCCATTTAAAATTGTAGTCAGTCCGCGCCTTGAGGTAGCTCCACAGTAGTAGTCCGCGAAATTAAAATTTTCTTACGTTTTTTGCAATTTGCAGATCAGTATCAGGTTGTAATTTGATCAAAATATGATTCGCGACTAGATAAAAAATAATATGTATTTAATAATTACACGTATAACCATAATAATCATCAACATATCTCTTTAAGTTAGATTTGTTCTCTTTTGCTGAACTTCGAGGCTACCGCTGAGGCATCTTAACTGACAAACATACTAAATACTTTCAGCTAGATTACCTACCTAAGATAGAATCATGATAAATGTGGAAGAAAAAATGTTTCTTTAAGGGCTTAATGATGCACTATGAAAGGAGTCTTCCAAGGGGTTGAAGATTTTGGTTGGCAAATCATACATTGCTGTTAATATTCTACGTATCCTACAAGTGAAACATCCTTTAACGTTTACGTATCTACTTAAACATTAAATCAATATCCACTCCCTCGACCACAGGTCCACAGCCGTCTCAATTACTTAGTAAGCCGTAATCACCTGAGTATTGGCTTTAGTACTAATCCTTGTGTTTAGGGATTAGGCAATACATACATGTGTTTAGAGACCGTCCATCTTCTACTGAATTACTGATACACCTCTCAGGTTTGACATGCCCCAGTAGACAGCGCTATGTACCTGATGTTGACTGTGGTTGAATATTCAAGTTTCCGTGTAGAAAAGGCGTACTGGTTGATGGAAAATGTGAATAGATTGAAAGGCTTCGCTTAAGGGGGAAGCGATAACGTAGGCCGCGGAATTCAAATTTTCTTACGATTTTGCAATTTGTAGCTCAGTGTCTGGGTGTATATTGATTAAAGTATGATTCACAACCGTAGCAAACCTACAGCACAGTCAAGCTGGTGCAAAGTGAAGTGCAGTAACATAGTCTTAAGCCTTATTTATTAAACACAAGTTTTGTTTGTATTTAAATAGCTACCCGGCCCTGCTTCGAACGGTTTTTACGACTTGACAAAACATGAAGGTTTCTATATTTTATGCAAGTATGAAACTTCTCTAAACTAAATGATAGCGAAAACAGCATCAAAATCCGTCGCATAGTTTAGAAGAACAACGCGGCCACACAGCAGACACGAAAAGTGACTTATTTTATAATATAATAAGTATAGATATGTATGTTCAGGTTAAGGTATTTATGTATGGGCCTGGGCCTGTGTCGGCTGAAATAAATGGTTTATTTTTATTATTAAAAGATTTTTTTTGTATCTGTCAAAATGTAGTTTTTATTTATATTTTATAGCTTTACGAACGATTTTCACTTCCAAAGAAAGTTGAACATGCACCTAACCCTCTTTTGCCCCGTATTTTGTATAACATGCTCCTTAATGTTCGTTTTACGGTGTCGGGACACTAAGACCCTTGGCGTTTTAACTCTTACGTGCTAAAGCAAAGTTACATCATCCATGCAACGTGTACGTTCAAAAGCTCTTTTAACAGTTAAAGAGGTATAAAAGTTGTTTGAGTCGTTAGGTTCACGCTTAAGAACGTTTATTGTTAGGGTTGTCGCAACAGTGTTATACAAGTGACAAACAAGTCTGACTTGAGCCACGGTGCTTGAGCGTAGTTGAAAATCGATCTAATCAAACAAACAGTATCGATAAAATGTATCAAATCCATAATTTTTAGGGTTCCGTTGCTCATAAACAAAAAAACGGAAAATTATTATCAAGAGGAGAGGTATCAAGTTGAAATTAATATTAAATACGTAGGTCTACGAACGGTCCCTTGGAGCTCTAAAATAATCAAGCTTCTAAGTCAACGCAATAAAAAAATACGGCCATTGATGCGACATATTTTGATACTCGCAAATACATCAAAACCGTACTTCCCATTGATGAAATCAATCAATCATCCAATCATGAAATTTGGCAAGAAGCAAGGTCTCACAGCACAAGTAAAGGCATGTTTTTGAACGGAACAAACTACATATATTATTTGCGATAACTCGTTATCAAAATGAAACCAAGTTTTGCGGTTTTATTGTTTTTCGTGAAATGCTTTAAAATTGAATAGAGTAGATCGGTAATAGATTTTATGGTAATAATCTCACGTGAAGATTGAGGAATCAATAGTAGTTGAAAAATATGGTTCACGAAAACGGTCACGGTTTTATGGTGAATGCTTCAATAGGTACATATTAAATCCAAAAAAAAATTATGATTTGACTGATTCATACATGAATGAATTAATCACTGGACCCGACAAATTAGCGGACGTAGCTTCACCGGTCTTATCAGGAACCAGGAAATTCTAGCCTTGGTCGTTTGTTTTTGCATCAGTCTCAAGCCTAAACTAACTAAATGTTCAGTTAAATTGTGTTAAAACTATAGCGCTGGAAGCAGCACTATTTCTTTTCACTTGGTACATTATTTTATTACATTAAAATTTACTGTTATTTATCACAAAATTTAATCAAATCTAATGTGGTTGTACGAGTTTTCATACATTTGTATTTTATGTCAGGTCCAGTGGTTAATTCGTTCATAGATTCATGCTAATCCTACTAATATTATAAATGTGAAACTTTGGATGTTTGTTACTCAATCACGCAAAACTGGCTGAATAGATTTAGATTAACAAATAGTATACTTTTCATACCGGTAGTAGGTTCCCGTGGTAATAATTTCCAACATATACACGCTGGCAAAAGTTAGTACTTATAGAATGATTTGTTCTTCAAACATTATCATCAGAGGTATACAATCTCGAATATCTATGGAAATTGGTTTGAATGAATTCTTTATTGAATTTTGATTCTATGCAAACACAGTTCTCAGAGAAAACCCGCAAGCAAGCCTCCGTGTATGTTCATACGTTTAGTCAATTTCCATAGTATATCTGAATATTTGAATATGATAATAATACGGCTCAAACTCGCACAAATATCATCTTCAAACGAATTTCCAATAGAATTTTCCAATAAAATGTTGTATTGGAAACGAGCGTTGGATACAGGAGCCTATATAAAATGGTTAGCATATGTTGGTAACGACAAAAAAGTTACTGCAATAAATTTCAGTTAGGACGTACAGTTACTACGATATTTTGTTAAAGTTGGGCTAGTTATTGAAATTTCGACCGTCTGGTGTAAGTTTGTAATGTGTAAATATTTCGAACGAACGGAAAATTGGTCCCGAAGCAATCGCTTGCTACAGAAATATTTACCTAAACGATAAATATTTACTGGAGACTATACGAACTCCAAATGTCTGAATTTCTCGAATATAATTTCCAAAAGTATTGTACAGTGGGCTGCATCAATTGGGTAACGCAGTTGTATTAAAATTTTCATTAAAGGAACTGTGGTGAGTACTACATCTGGTGGTAGGGTAGGTATTGGTGTCGCACTATCGTACACAATGGATTTTTTGTCGCCTGTGCCTGGCGTCGACGTTAGAGGAAAATCAACGCCCGCACAGTGACAAACTTTACCCGCGGATACGTTGGATGGGCTGAAATACTGCACTCCTTTTTTTTAGGTACGGGTGAGTATTTTTCGTTTTACGTTTCGATATTTACTATTTGGTGGTGACGGCCTCAAAAATCAGTGGTTACAATTAGGTTCTTAAAATGATTTTGTACTTTCATTTAATATCATACTTAATTGATATTTCACAAATTTATAGGTACCTATATAGGTAGTTCTAGGCGACAGGGCAAAAAAAATCAAATGCTTTTAATTAGATATTTAGTAGGTACCATCGGTAGCTAGCGTTCGCATCATGTTTCTCCAAATCTTTCAATGTCTTATCAAGCTTGTCCCAAATAAAAGGAAACATACATATTTGAGTGACATCAATTTATTTCAGTCGGGAAAATTATAAGTAAGTAAGTACCTAAGTAGTAAATATTTATTTCATTTTAAGAATCATAAAAGGTCAACTTACGATATTATTGCGAAAACGTGGGCGATTTGATTTCTGAATAAATGCTGCGAAAAGGCAAAGATGTATTTCAATACTTACTCACTTCTAAAAAATTAAATTACAAATGTCAATTCGGAAGAAAATTTAGTGAAGAAAACTGAAAACCGGAATATATTCGTTACATAGTTTGAAGTTCGTGTTACGGCACTTTGATCCGTAGGGTGTGAAGTAAGGGCATCTTAAGGGTGCATGTCATCCCTTTGAAAAGGTTGACACGGGTATGAAAACTCGTTGACTCGATCTTCAATTGCACTCGTCTTGAATTTAAGTGACCCTCAAGAATATTTGTTAGTGTAAATTAGGAGATGAGGCGAATTCTGGTGGAGGCAAAGTTTTAGGTAGACAGTACAGTTCATTGTCACGTTAGAATAATGTAATGGCAACTCAAAGCAAGATTTATGACCAATTGCATCAAAAATCACGAAATACGTTTAGCGCTAAAAGATATTTTAAACTCAAACTCAAAGCATTTATTTCAATTAAACCAATTACACTTTTGAACTGTCAAAGAGTCGGTCAGTAGGTAAGTCAGAAAGTTGAAGCTAGATGCCCATTCCAAAACGTAGATCTATGGAGAAGAACGGGCAAGAAACTCCACGGACACTCTTCTAAATCAAAATATGGTTACAAAATAATGTTACATCATTCATGTTGAAATTATACATGTGAGAACGATGAACGTTAAAAGCGTCCGTAAAAAATAAAAAAACAATACAAAATTTAAATTTAAATAAGCCGTGGCAGCTAAGGTATTTAAAGCATCATTCGGTCTCTATCATAATGAAACTATTGAGACAAATAGAATGATGTTTTGAATTCTCGTGTTTAGTGATTTTATTGCACGCTTGCACCAAAAATCTTAACACGGCCTTAGAATCCCAGAAAAAAACGTGTAGTGAAAAGTCACAAAAATCATTAGGTACTATTTTTTTTTTTACAAAATGAAAAGCCAAATTCTGATGTCTCTTTTTTACATCATCTGTAGGGAATTTTTCACTGACAAAATTTATGGAGGCAGGCGTAATATGACTCAACTTCAGTACGATTTGATTTGCGTTACATAGATAGACAGACAGATTTTATTCAGTTGATTAAAACTTTGTTACGTGTGCGTCGAGTGCAGCTAAAGCCTACGTGCCTGGTGTCATTAAAGAGGCTGCAAAGGAATAATTTTGCGTCGTTTAAATGGTGCAAAAGCAATAATTAATGAAACCATTCACTATAAATAAATAAATGATGTAAAGTCACTCTGTGTAGAGTGCGTTTCATCAAATAGTTCCTCTGCCGTAACGTTGGCTCCACTGTTCAAGTTTAACAATGGACCTATAAGGTCCATGCTTTAGCAACGGTAGCGTATCGTGTTCGTCCTATAACATTGGAGCCAACATTACGACAGACGAACTATTTGATGAAACGCACTCTAGCATAAGTTTTAATACGCCAGTCTAGTTTTAGTTTTACGGTGCTTGAAGGTAAAAAATAAATATATTTGACAATTCCTTAGCACCTACCTTAAATTACCATCTAAAGTACCCGTCATGAGAAGCTATAAATTTTGTAAACAAGTGTTCAGGAGTTCACAACATTTGGACCAACAAAAAAAATGAATTTGTTTAAGATTTAATAAATTATTAAGTAACAAATATTAATTAACATATATTATTTAAGAATAATTATTCGTCAGATTCAGATGTTTCCATTTCTGTGTCAGAATCAGTGACATGTAACTCGTACGCATTCGAAACTCGAATGACGCGTTTATTTCAAAATGGCGTCCCGATAGTTTACAATCCCTGCGACGGACGCGTTCCGGTACCAAGAAACACAAACGATAGCGCTTTGCGTCGTTAAAATATGATCCGACTAAATTAAATAGGTTGTTACTTTCATATAACCCGTCTATATTTCATGTCGATTGAATATGGTCAATTTATTATTATCTCGCAGTATAAAATGTTTACTTAGTAAAAGATGTTTGTTTACATAATTTATAGCTTCTCGTGACGGCTACTTTAAACCCTTTCCGTATCACCACAAAACTGTGTTTATCAGTTTTTTACGTTATACAACTGTTTAACACGACATTTATGTTGGAGTTTGACGTAAGACTGACAATAGACACGCGCTGAATATTGTCTTATGTCATTCTTACGTCAAACTTCATACATGAAAGTCGTCAGTTGTTTATGTTTAGTCTAAACAACTGATAAATAGTGTTGTGGTAATACAGTAGGTAGCTTTTATGCTCGTCTCTTGGGGTTCATTAAATAACTTCCCTGAGTGGCGACGCTCGGTCAGTTAGCCTTGCCGCACACGAGCCACACGCTACAGCCACAAAATACCGCCACCGAAATGCAGACAACAGTTTTTGTACATTTTATATTATGAACTCACCGCACACGGATAACGCCGGGGTGGTCGCTACTCGCCACGATAACGCAGCTCAGTGGCGGCATAAGGCAAAAGGTTCTAGAGTGACGGCCGCGTACCGGAAGATGTAACGTTGGAAGGCCTTCCACAAGGTGGTGGTGGTGGTGGTGCCTTGTAAAGGCCGCAGGAATCCGCTGTATGCGGGAAGCACAGAACGGGTTGAAGTGGTGGTGCTTGGGGGAGGCCTATGTCCAGCAGCTGACGTCTTTCAGCTGAAATGATAATGATGAATGATGTCCTGATATGAGAGAAAGAAAAAGAAACTCGTAAACGAACTCAAACTCGTTCGTGAGCTTTGATTATAATTCCAATTCCAGGTTTACCTGTAAGAAAAACAGTTGAACTCTTTCTATTTTTCTTTTATCCCGAACTGGGCAACGAGGTTCCACCTTCCTGAATAAGCTAAAGTTAGTTCAGAACAGTCTATAGGTGCTGGGCAAAGTTGGGTAACGACTGGCCGAGTACTTGCTTGGATAGTTTCGTTAGGATTACTAACAATACAGCACCCCTTACAGTTTGGCTTGCTTGGACTCGAATTTTGCAGTCTTAGGAAGCGATCGATGCTCGTTGAAAACTTAGATACCGATGAGACTTTTGTGGTCTATATTTAATTAGGTGACAGCCTGATGTATTAAATGTCCTCTGTGTCACAGTCTATTCATAATTTTAGATGATTCAGACACAACAAACGACGCGCGACGGTAGGTACTACAGACACGGCGTTTTTTTAGGGTTCCGTAGTCAACAAGGAACCCTTATAGTTTCGCTATGACCATCCGTCCGCAGCTTAGCTCAGAGACTCTTAGTACTAGAAAGCTATAATTTAGCATGGGTATACATATTCATCACGCCGACAAAGTGGTAAAATATTTTTTTTTTCAATACACTTCCTCGAAAACTGGTTCATATCGCACTACGATTAGGTTCACAATGCAATGTATTTCACACGCGTGCGATCTTTTATTTTCCCGCACGTGTGCGGGAATAAAAAATTCCACAGATAACTTATACCTATACTTAGTCTAAATTGGTTCAATGCAATTCACAACTCTCTATTCGGAGGTGAATCTTTTTTTTTATCTCGTCAAAGAGATTTTATGCATCTTAACGGCAATAATATTTATTGAATATTTAAATAATGTTTATATATAGAATATCATCAAAAACTATGATAATTACAATAAAAAACGTTTATGAACAAACATCTATTTGTGTTCTAAACTCAAAAATATTTGAATTTTCTGTTTTTCATATTAGGCTGTTTATCGGCTTTATACCTTTGCTTCTCCTTCAACCTGGCGAAAGCTAAGCGCGCAAAAAAAAAGAAAATTTAAATCATAGTTTCGTAATTCATGATAAAAATATTTTTAACAGACAAATCCAATAAAAGATAAAATGGAAAAACGGAAAACTAAAGGGAAGGACACAAAAGAAATTCAGTTATCTTCATATTAGGATTTACATTCCGTAAATAGTTGCACATACTGCTACAGACTGTCGAAACTCCTGATAACGATTTAATCCAATTATTTCTTCAGCGGTACGGTCGCCGTCAGATATATTGTAGCATACAAGGTGACCAAATACTTCTGAACAATTTAAAATGTCAATAAGTTCCATACACTACAAGTTACCATTAATATCTGAACATTAATTACTTCATTAATATCTGAGCAGATGCTTGTCAATCATTTCGATACACACAACTAATCAAAAATATCTGAACACTTACAACGTGAAGTAGGTATATTCTGCGCAGACAAACACTGAGCTTACCTAATTCGTTACTGCGTGATATAAAGGACGAACCAAAAACCAACACTAACTAACTGTAGTATGAATACGATGAAAAGGGAATAAAATTGTATGGAAAACCATTTCTTTAAAATACAACTGTTAAGTTAATGTCAAACTATTGAAAGAAAATAGATCTTGGTTTTGTACACGTACTACTGCGATACAATTGACGTTGAAACAGTTCAGATATTTTTGGTAAGTTGTGTGTATAGAAATTATTGACAAGCATCTGTTCAGACATTAATGAATTAATGAATGTTCAGATATTAATGGTAACTTGTAGTGTATGGAACTTATTGACATTTTAAATTGTAAGCATTTGGTCACCTTGTTTCCTACAATATATCTGACGGCGACTGTACTTGGATCTAGCTACAATTAAAGCGCTACTGGCTATGTTCGATTATAAATTGCAATTGAAATCAAATTTCAAATTCACAGTATTGGATGTCCAGAATTTCGCTGTACGCAAATTCAAATCCGCATGTTAATTATTGTGAGCCCCTAATTAAACCAGCGCGTTTATTGGCCAATATCATTGTCCTACGTTGGTGGGGTGGCACCTAAGCTCGGCCGGATATTCGGGCCTTCCAAAATCCGTCACTCGCATCACCGAACTTCATTTTATATCATCGGTAACGTTACATTGTAAACCTACGTAATATAATATCCTTTGTATTCTCTGTAATCCTATTTAAGGGGAAGTGACGGGATTTTTAAAGCCCCTCTTTATTTTGTTAGGCCGCCATTTTGAATGTTCCGGATTTTACAGTCAATAGGTAGAAATATAAATGCCATCGCGTATTTTCTTTATGCTAATTTGTTTAGAATTATAATGGACTGTACGGAAATTACAATGATTTGTGATTTATGAATTTTATTCCAGCCGTTTAATTGTTGGCTGATCGCTCACCATTGTGTGGCGGTGTCATTAATATAAAGAACACAAGTTTACCACACTTCTGTTAAATGATAACTAAGGAGTTAATAATAGAACTGACATCAGCCAATTATGCGTTTACGTTAAAATCTCTTAAAATTATCTTAAAAGAGTATTTAGAAGGTACTACCTAATAATACCTGCACTGATTTAAGAATAATCGAACATGGTTCGAAATCCTTCTGTTCGTTTTTCTCATGTACAAGCAGCAACATTATACAAGAACCTTATAAATCACACTAATATTATAAAGCTGAAAGTTTGTGAGTGAGTGAGTGTGTGTGTTTGTTTGTATATCTGTTACTTCTTCACGCTCAAACTGCTGGACCGATTTGGATGAAATATGGTATGAAGATAGCTTATACTCTGGATATACTACTTTTTATCCCAGTCTATGCTGGTGAAACGCCGGGCGCAGCTAGATATATATAAAAATATCAGCCAGACTGTAAAGTGAGAATGGACGACTGCTGCCCAGGGCACGCCGGGAACCCTTAAACCTTGCTAGTTAATCAATATTGCAAGCCAGGGGTAACCAACTAATCCACTTAGGTACCTTCCGACAACACGCGCTCGTGTGGTCACAAAAACAATTCACAAAAAGTAAAACTACCCACATACGTTGGTATAGCGACGAAGTAGCAATTACGTGAACAGGAAAAGTGGAATACACAGCTTATTTGTTCCAATGTTGTTGTTTTTCTTGTGTAAATACTATTGCTAGGGATTTATAGATACCAAGTGTTTTTCGTGATATTACATTATAATTTTCTTGTTTTGTTCTAGTGTGAAAATTTGAGTAATTTTGTGAGCTACTCGTACTTACACTGTAAAAACAGTAAATTTGATTCGACATAGGTATTCTAAAAAACCGCAAAAATCGTACTGGACTAAAACTTCATTTAAAATTTCGCAAACATTTAAATTTAAAAAAACAAATGCATTTCAATCCCTAGAACCTGTTTTGCAATATTTCTTTTACATAACATTAACAATACCAGCACTTATTCTTACTGTTGTCAGCCTAGAACCAGTTATCCTGGCACGAACGCGTGGAGTAAGTATAACATAAATTAAAACGATTATAAACATAGTTACTTGTTTCGCACATTATAATATTTACTTACTTAGTTTGAAGACTATTCATTCATATCAATACTAATTGTGTACCTACTTGTAGCAATTTAAATTTAAATGCTATAGAATACTTGTATTTTTAACCGACTTCCAAAAGGAGGAGGTTCTCAATTCGTCGGAATATTTTTTTTAAATTTTTTTTTTTATTTTTTTTTTATGTATGTTCCCCGATTACTCGAAAATGGCTAGACCGATTTGGATTTTTCTTTTTTTGTTCGAAAGGGTATACTTCCCAAGTGGTCCCATGATCATCAAATCAGGATCTGATGATGGGATCCCATGGAAATCGAGGGAAACCCTCAAATTTTATGGGCACACCTATATCGATTTCGGTATTTTTTATAGTAACTCGTGCATTTACTCTCGGAAAGTACCATTCGGTGAACTGGAACTGATGATGAAGACCACAGAGGGCCATCGGAAATACTCAATTATATCTAAGTATATAACAGGTTGCGATTCGATTACTTTAATATGGTTTATGCTCGTCAAAATAATGGTAATGGTGACTTCACCATGAGCTCCATTCGGTCGGTCTTTGTTTTTGTAAAAAAGTTTTTTCGATTCAAAAATCGTTCAAATGAAAGGCCCCGCAGACAGACGCGACGCGACTCCGGTAGAACAATTTCCGTGAAGTTTTCATAGAATTGTTCCGCCAGAGTCACGTCGTGCCTGTCTGGAGCCTTTACGTTACGTTTACGTCGCGCGTATACTAGGATTACTACTAGGATTTCAAAACATCGTTTAGTTACACATATCAGAATAAAATGGTATGACCGATCCTCTGTTCTTCCCAGAGTACCAGCTATTTTGGCTGATGCGTATGCTATAAACATTTAATGTATCTAATCGTAACTGTTTCAAACTTTTGCAATAAACCGCAACCCGCATACACCAACTTTACTAAGATAACATAAAAGGTACCTACATCATTAACAAAATCCAACTAAACCACACAACTAAAACTAGCCTTCAAATAATTCAAAAGATAAACCTAATAAAAAGGCTTTTGGAAAGGCATCAAATGTTTGTTTTAACTTATCGTAACAGTGTAATTTCATTTGAGATAGCAAAACCACGTTACAAAGTAATTTTAATCCGTTGAGTACCGTAATGTATGAAAGAGCCCGTTTATGATGCTTGATATATCTTCATTATGTCTCGTTGTTCGGTTGGTAATAAAACTGGACGTGATTGTTGTTACAATGTTGGTAGCCTTGCTTGTATTCGAGATTGTGGGAAGCACTTAAAACAAGGGGGTTAGGCATTAAACGGATAATCTGTGGTAAATTGTAAACTTGTATTATTTTAAATGTACCTTGTGTGTATGTATGTGTAATGTGTGTGTTGTGTGTGTTTTGTGTGTAGGGGTGTGTACGTGTTTATGTGTGTGTGTGTGTGTTTTGTATGTAAATACTTGTATTTTTTTTTGGGTTTTTTCTGAACTGATTAAAGTTTTTTTTTTTTTTTAATTAATATCTTAGCCAGTGAATATAATTTAGATTAATTATAACAGGTACGCTTGTGTTATAGGCAAACAAAACAAACTGGCCAAGTGCGTGTCGGATCACGCACAATGAAGGGTTCCGTAGTTGGTATGAATTTATCCCAAGAACAAACTTAACGTTCTACACTTGCGTGCAAAAAAATTGGCCCACCCCATGCTCTCTATTTGAGAGACGATAGCTCAAAGATATTAATGTATTTATTTTAATTATTTTATACTGTGTGAAGGTAGGTAAGATAAAGTTTATTTACACATCCACATATCGTTTGATAAAAGCAATATTCTTGACAAGATCGACTCGATTCTTCTGATGTTCTCATCAATCACTTTTGTTTGAAAAAACTGCGTGACTTTTTTTTGTCAGTGAAGTTGACATAACCTTAATTTTGTTTATTACTGTTCGTTTATTGATCGTTTGACTTGAATTTTTAACCAACTTGAAAAAAAGGAGGTTTTTCATTCGATCTGTATGTTTTTAAATTCGCGTTTTTCTCAAAAAGTAATGAATCAGTTTTGATATTTTTTTCACTTACGTAATCTACATACAGTCAGGAAGGTTTTAGTACACAATATATTAGGTTATTGTTAATTAAACTTGTTAAATTTTCTCGTTTCATATCGAAGAGAATGGGGTGGATCGATTTTATTGCACGCAAGTGTAGTTGAAAATCATGTTCTACCATGCATTCCAGCATACGTAAGTTTTTACGCATAATATTGATAGTTTTACCATGTTATTTTAAGACCACAGACTTAGAATATAGGTTTTCCTGTAACCTTTAGGTAGAGAAAAGTTTTCTGTATTTTTTTTTCAAAACTTTAGGCTCAGTAGTTTCAGAATGGTCAATTTTCGTTCGTTTAAAATTATTTATTTTAAAATTAATAAAAAAAATCTATTTGAGACCCTCACAGTAAGCGCTTTCTGTAATGTTACACGGTACAGTTTGCAAAACTTTTGTTTTTAATTTTCCTATTTGCCCCCCAAAAATTACCCCCGTATTCAAAATTCATTTATTTTCGTACACATCCGTCCGTGTTCGGGTCACAGAAACTCATATGTGTACCAAATTTTAATTTAATCTGTCCATTAGATTCGTAGCAAACTGGCTGGGACATACAGACAGACAGGCACACAAGTGATAACTAGCATCATTTGACAATCAAAGTTTTATAGTAACAAACCCTGTAGATACTACGTACCTTTCACCATTTGAATAGCTAGCCAGGCAATAAAAGAGAATTGCATTTCAATAAAAGGCTACTAAAAAGAGATTTTAATAAAAAAATCTCATCAAATGCAATAATTTATGGCCACATAAAACTCGAACGAATGACGTTCTTACAGAGATAGACCGTAATTTCAGTATAAAATTTAATTAAAGTAAAAATCCGTGTAGGTATTTCATTTGCGTACAAAACCTATCATGATGAAATATGCTGTCAAGAGCCATTAAAAGATTAAAAATCCTGATGCGTGAAATGAACGCACATTAAAACTGTGGCGGAACATTATCTAGACCACCACTAAACAGCGTCAAGAAAACCGCTGCCGCTTATGATTCTGTACCACGCATACAAATCAGGTGATGTCTTTGTTTGTCATCAAGTGCGAATGCACCGGTACACGTGGAGCGAGAACGCAGGAGGCGCGTGATCATTGTATCGAGGCGGCCGGCAGCGACCTTGAGCGGCTGGGCGATCGCGTGTTCAAGATGCTTCGTGCGCGGTCGTCGGGCCGCGGACAGCAGTGATCTTCCGACTCGCTAGCTTAACTGTCGCGCCGCGCTAATAATATTGCTCTGTATAAAATAAGTCAATTTATTACTGCCAGTTTCTGTATCTATTTGCTTTCACTCATAATATAATAATTTCATCATTCTTTTAAATAACACTATTCATTTCAACGTTTTTCACCTTCATTCTTCCCGCTAAGCTTCGCTCGCTCTAAATAGCCTTACTATACGGGTTAAAGTCCCGTCTAGTGTTAGTATAGGTATTGGACATATCTATGCTACATTGGTGACCCCGACGTGATCATCACGGTCTACATTAGTGATTAACTACCACGTTACTCAAGCCTGCAAGACATCGTTGGATTCAAGAGTGAGAGTTTTGGTTGTTTACGACGAGTGCTAACGAAGGAACCGATCGTGGGTGGTACAATACATAAGCGGTGAGCGATTTTAATTTAATTTTACGATGGCTGAGTCGGACTCCTATAGTGACTGTAAGGAGACTCCTGTTATCTCAGGTGAGGTAGCGGCAGCTGGAATGCCACTGCGCTGCCCACCATTTTACCCGGAGGAACCGGATCTGTGGTTTGCGCAGCTTGAAGGCCAATTTGTTCTATCGCGAATAACCAGTGACACGACGAAATTTTATTTCGCGTCGACTCAACTCGATGCTAAGTACGCCATACAAGTCAGGGACGTTATCACCAACCCACCTGAGGTGAACAAGTATGAAAAATTGAAAGCCGAGCTCATACGTCGGTTGACAGCGTCGCAAGAAAAGCGAATACAACAGCTTCTACTACACGAGGAGTTAGGTGATCGCAAGCCGTCGCAATTCCTGAGGCACTTGCAAAATCTAGCAGGGCCATCAGGTGCTGCAGAGTTTGTCAAAAGCATATGGACTAACCGGTTGCCCCAAAATATTCAAACAGTAATCGCCTCACAAATTGCCGATTTACAGGTTGAAAAATTAGCGGAGATAGCGGACAGGGTACATGAAATCGCCCCGATGACACCACAGATAGCGAGCACTTCCGCTTCTACAACTGCTGATTCATCGGACCTGGCTAGGCAGGTGAGCGAGCTTACGAAGCAAATAGCGTCACTCACTTCACGCTTCAACAACAGAGGAAGACAACGCTCACGCTCAAGGCCTCGTGACAACCACCGAAGGTATGTTCGCTCTAAGTCCAGACCACAGCAGCCACCTCAGAATCACCCACACTGTTTTTACCACTATACATATGGAGACAAGGCACGAAAATGTAAACAACCATGCTCATTCAAGTCGGAAAACACGGGGGGTTGTCGCAAGTAGCGGCTAACGACTGCCCTTCTTCATCAGGCCGTTTATTTATCACCGACCGTACTTCAAAAATGCAGTTTCTAGTAGACACAGGCTCGGACCTATGTGTTTTTCCCCGGTCTGCACTCAAGATGCCCTGCAAACAATCAAAGTACGACCTGGTAGCTGCAAACAACACAGTAATTAATACTTACGGCCCACTACAACTTCAATTAAACTTGGGACTCAGAAGGAACTACAGTTGGAACTTCACAATCGCGGATGTTTCGAAAGCTATTATTGGGGTAGACTTTCTCAGTTATTACAATCTGTTGGTAGATTGCAGGAACCAACGCCTGATCGACAACCTCACGTCCTTATCAGTTCCTGCTGCACACTGTAATTCAGTGGACATCGCTTCCGTGAAGGCAGTGGTAGGAGACACGGACTACCATCGGATTCTGCGTGAGTATCCTGAGATAACGCGACCACCAGGTAAGCAGCTACCAGGCAAACACAATACGCTGCACTATATCAGGACGACTCCAGGCCCACCTGTAGCATGCAAGCCTAGACGCCTGGACCCTTCTCGACTGCAAGCTGCTAAGAAGGAGTTCGAAGAAATGCTTGCAAGCGGCGTAGCACGGCGCTCGGAGAGCCCTTGGTCAGCGCCACTGCACCTGGTGAAGAAGAAAGACGACGGATGGAGGCCATGTGGTGACTACAGGGCGCTTAACTCTAGAACAATACCTGACAGGTACCCCATACGTCATATACAAGATTTCTCACACCAACTAGCAGGCTGCACCGTCTTCTCAACCATCGATCTCGTAAAGGCCTATAACCAGCTGGCGATAAATCCAGAGGACATACCTAAAACCGCGATAACTACACCATTCGGACTGTACGAGTTTCCTTTCATGACCTTTGGTTTGAGGAACGCTGCCCAAACCTTTCAAAGATTTATTGACGAAGTCCTGCTGAGTCTAGACTTCTGCTATGGTTACGTAGATGACATTTTGGTCTTTTCAGCAACTGCAGAAGAACACAAGGCACATCTACGCCAGTTGTTCGATCGCTTGAAGCAGTACGGTGTCGTCATCAACACAGCCAAGTGCAACATTGGACAACCAGAGGTGACTTTTCTAGGGTACAGTGTGTCAGCCGAAGGTATAAAACCACCTCAATCCAAGGTGCAGGCGATCCAGGAATTCCCAATACCCAAAACTGTGAAGGAGCTGCGAAGATTCTTGGGCATGATAAATTTCTATCGCCGATTTGTTCCCAACGCAGCTCAAATTCAAGCACCATTAAATTCCGTCCTTGCTGGTCCCAAGGTGAAAGGCTCGCATCCCGTGCAAATGACTCCGGAGCTACTGAAGGCATTCGACGATAGTAAGTCCTCGCTGTCTTCAGCAACACTCTTGGCCCATCCAGACGCTTCCGCAGAGTTGGCAATCGTAACTGATGCATCGAATGCAGCAATAGGTGCAGTTCTTCAGCAACGTAAAGGTGAGAACTGGCAGCCACTAGCCTTTTACTCACACAAGTTAAGCGATGCTCAAAAGAAGTACAGCCCGTACGACCGAGAGTTGTTAGCAGTGTACGAAGCCATCAAATACTTCCGACATATGGTTGAGGCAAGAACTTTTGTAATTTTCACAGACCACAAACCACTTACCTTTGCCTTTAGGGCAAACAAGGAGAGTCTCCCACCAAGGCAGTTCCGTTACCTGGACTACATCGGACAGTTCACAACAGACATAAGGTATCTACCAGGTAGTGAGAACATCGTCGCTGATGCTTTGTCACGAGTGGAAGAAGTATCAGCTGGTATCAACTTCGAGGACCTTGCAAAACTTCAGGACGATGATCCAGAACTGCAAGGACTCCTGCTTCGTGGCTCAACACTGAAACTGGAAAAGATAGCATCAACTTACAGTGGAAACTCAAACGTTTACTGCGATACCACCGCTCAGGTACCCCGTCCTTATATTACGCCAACACTGCGAAGACAAGTTTTCAACTCACTGCATAACTTGCATCATCCAGGGAAGTCTGCTACAGTGCGACTGGTCTCGCAATACTTTGTGTGGCCAGGGATCCGCAGAGATTGTAGAGAGTGGGCAAGGCAATGTGTACAATGCCAGACGTGTAAGGTCACGCGACACACAAAATCCCCACTTTCCTCTTACCTGACCCCATCCTCTCGTTTCTCCCACATTCACCTCGACATCATAGGGCCATTAACCCTTTCATCTGATTTCAGGTATTGCCTCACTATCATCGATAGATACACTCGATGGCCTGAGGTGTACCCCTTGAGAGACATCACGGCGGAGACCTGTGCATCTGCCCTAGTGTCTGGTTGGGTGTCCAGGTTCGGCTGTCCTGCCCGGGTCACCACCGACCGTGGTCGCCAATTCGAGAGTCACCTGTTCAAGGCTCTCACTGCCTTATTGGGGGCAGACCACTTCCGCACCACTGCTTACCACCCGGCAGCAAACGGCATCGTGGAACGGCTGCACCGGCAGCTGAAGGCCGCCATTATGTGCCACACCTCCTCACAGTGGACTGAAGCGCTACCACTGGTACTTCTCGGCATGCGTAACTCGTGGAAAGAAGATATCCAGGCTACGCCGGCCGAACTCGTCTATGGAGAAGCACTTCGGCTTCCTGGCCAGTTCCTATCATCAAGAGAAGACTTCACTACAGCTGACGTCACCGAGTATGCAAACCGTCTACGATGTCACATGGCCAAGCTGACTCCGAAACCTACTGCGTGGCACACCACATCGCCTTTCTACGTGCCACGAGATCTGCACTCATCCTCTCACGTGTACCTGCGAAAAGACTACGTACGACGCTCATTGGAACCACCATATGCTGGACCCTATAAGGTTTTACAGAGGCACGAAAAACACTTCACCATCGAAATAAAAGGGCAGCCAAATAATGTATCAGTTGATCGACTCAAGCCAGCCTACTTGCTACGTGAAGAAGTTGGGGAAAAACCTATCACACCTGCTGACCCTACTATCACACCTGCAGAGCCTACTATCAAACCTGCTGACCCAACTATCAAGCCTGCTGACCCTACAACTCCATCTACAAAGGAAGAAAGGAAGACGAGAAGCGGGCGGCGAGTGAAATTCCCAGATTTTTATCGACCGTAGTTACGGTCTGGCCAGGGGGAATATGTGGCGGAACATTATCTAGACCACCACTAAACAGCGTCAAGAAAACCGCTGCCGCTTATGATTCTGTACCACGCATACAAATCAGGTGATGTCTTTGTTTGTCATCAAGTGCGAATGCACCGGTACACGTGGAGCGAGAACGCAGGAGGCGCGTGATCATTGTATCGAGGCGGCCGGCAGCGACCTTGAGCGGCTGGGCGATCGCGTGTTCAAGATGCTTCGTGCGCGGTCGTCGGGCCGCGGACAGCAGTGATCTTCCGACTCGCTAGCTTAACTGTCGCGCCGCGCTAATAATATTGCTCTGTATAAAATAAGTCAATTTATTACTGCCAGTTTCTGTATCTATTTGCTTTCACTCATAATATAATAATTTCATCATTCTTTTAAATAACACTATTCATTTCAACGTTTTTCACCTTCATTCTTCCCGCTAAGCTTCGCTCGCTCTAAATAGCCTTACTATACGGGTTAAAGTCCCGTCTAGTGTTAGTATAGGTATTGGACATATCTATGCTACAAAACCATTCCAACGTTCCAAGGCTATTATTCTACCTACCTTTAAACCGTGTATTTAATAAGCTATGTTATCAGGCCTTATTTTTGTATGCCTACCTATACAGGTATACATCATCCATCATCATTTTCAGCCAAAAGACGTTCACTGCTAGACATAGGCCACTAACGGCAAAACATAGAGAACCTATATGTAAATATTATAACATCTCACACACTGTGTAACTCTACCTATGTTTACAAATAAATAGTTCTGATTCTGATTCTGATTCTGAAGCATCGTCACTTCGACCGGTTCTGTGCTTCTCACATCCAGATCATATCATAGGTACTTTAGGGTAGAAGAAAGTGATTATGGCGACTACCTTCCGGCATCCACTCGATAGTTATCCTTACCAAAATATGTATATTAGACGTGCTGAGCACTTGTTCGAGTGCGACATAGGCGTGCTAAACACTTGTTTGGGTGTAACATAGGCGTGCTGAACACTTGTTTGGGTGGCACAGTCGGGCGGCCAAATCGAATAAATTTAGGTAGTAATTACTTTGGGTCGGCTTTGTTGTTTAACAAATACAGCCGGATTGAATATAGGACTCCAACAAGCACGCCTTATATTACTTGTAAGGGGATTATAAGCCCCTTATAACGGTCCTCAGGAAATGCATCAGTTACAGTCCTGTAATGCTATTCTGCAAACATCTCACCGTGATAACTTAGGTGAAGTGACCGTCAAGTGAGCTGTCATTCCATCAGGTGCTAGGAATTGACACTATTGACAGCTCACTTCACCTAAGTTTTCACTGTGAGAAATTAACAGAATAACACTATAGTGCTATTCTGTAAATATCTCACCATGAAAAGATAAGTGAAGTGATCTTAAAGTGAACTGTCAATAATGTCAACCCTTAGCGTCAGGTGGAATGACGGCTCACTTCACGCTCACTTCACCTAAGTTTTCACGGTGAGATGTTTACAGAATAGCACTACTGGTCAGTCCTGTCATGTGCTGGCTTTGGCACGTCCTGAATGATGTTACCATGACTTAACCTCAGTATACAACGTGTAATGCTAAATGCGCAAACCCTCTTAAGGGGTCATTTGTACTCATCATTATGAACAACTTTTACTATGGGACCAAACCTGAAACAGCGAAAAAAAAATCAGCTGTTCAATACATTTTGACGAATTATGCGAACATAAATGTACTGAACAGCTGATTTTTTTTTCGCGATTTCAGGTTTGGTCCCATAGTAAAAGTTGTTCATAATGATGAGTACAATGACCCCTTAAGAGGTTTTGCGCATTTAGCATTACACGTTGTATAAGTTTAGTAAATTCAACATAGCAGTGGATTTTCTAGTTCCTGGACTATTGAAAACGTTCGGTACACTAATGAAAACGTTCGGTCAGTTTATTGTTGTGTTTTTTTCACTATACAGCTTTTGAATGACGTTTGGATGTCCATTTATTTGTTTTTTTTTTTGCTGCACATTCATTCAATCACTTTTTGTGGAGGTCAGATACCTAAATGCAGTCGCTCTTTATACAGGGTGTAAGGGACAGCCCTCCGCAGACTGATAGGGTGAATTCAGTACATCATACTAAGATGACCGGTACGTGAAATTATTTCAGGAACGTTATGGGAATCCAATAAACCTGATTTGTTTTATTACCTCACACGCAATGTATCGCTACCGTGTCAAAACGCACGTAGCGAACGGCAGCGCAGCACCTACCCGCCACGGGGTCAATTCTCGCGCCACGTGATAGAGTGTAGTGGCGGATTGCAAGTTAGTTGAGTAGGTACCTACTTACGCGCAGGTACAGTAAAAGCGACAATAATTTAGGCTCCATTTAATTATTTTTATAACTGAAAATTGTTTGAATGTTTTAAGTGGTGTATGGCACCTACTTATTGGTCAGTTTGTCAAGTACGGGTAGGGTTCAATGAAAAATAAGGTGTTATGAAATAAGGAATAATGTTTTTATTTTGTATTTACGATAATGGCTGTATTCCCTCAAAAACCTTTATCTGCACTAGCTCCAAAGGAAACGCGAACGAACGCCATTTTCATTCTCCTTTTTTCATCAATTGCATGACGTTATGAACCATTTTTCTGGCTTGCATTAAGGTACTGACACACGTGCTCATAAAAAGCATGCCTATGAGCACGCTTACTCGAAAAAATTACTAGAAATAAGCATGCTCATTACTAGTCACACATGCTACTAATGAGCACTTGCTCAATAAAAGCATGCTTTCGTGCTAGTAATGAGCACGTCTGTCAGTAGCTTTAGTAAAACGTTGTATCGTCCACGAGCCATTTTTAAACAAATTAATACCAAAGTTAGTTTCCGCAAACTAAAACTTAACGTAAATAACAAACAGATGAAACAAACAGTTAATAAAAATAAGAAATACTACTGGCAAACCATTGAGTTATACTACTACGTAGTGCATTATAACTCAATGTGGCAAACATGCATTCAGTCAGGCACCTCATTAGCCATTCCCTTTTACACAGCGGGAATTCCGCTTTGCTAAAACGAGTAAAGATAACAAAATAATAAACAATTCAGTTGATTTTGTGCCAAACAATAGCTAAAACTAACGTCGATGTGGATTTCCCTTTTTTACCCGACTGCGGCAAGGTAAAAAAGGAGGGTTATGTGTACCATACGTACCATATGCATAAGTACAATTATTATTACATAGAAAATTAATAGAAATCAATCAGTCAATAGGTATCAATCAGCCTGTAATTGATAGTGCGTCGTGCACAAAAATTAATCCTACCTTAGAATGTGACCTCCACCGAGACGTTCACACACATTGGCACCGCACAGGGTCTAATCGAGCTGCAGTGCGTGTGCCTAGGCATGGATTTTGAGGGACCAGGTCTAAAACTCTTTCTTCAGTTGCACCGCGAAGTGGTCTTCCGGCGCCTTCCTCATTGGGAACTATGGGCTGGTTATCTAGCACTCGTTGATAGGCATTGGTAATTATCCGGGAGTCTAATGGATGCCGACGGTCAGGATACCTATTAGTGTAATTTCTGAACGCTTCGCTAGCATTTCCCCGAGCTTCCCCGTAGCACATTATCATTTCGCCATACTCACAAGCACTAAATGTAGCCATTTCTCACAGACAACACAACAAAATAAAAATCCAAATGGGTACGTAAACTTCACAACGCGAGCGACACTGCGACCGCGACATGATGCGCATGAGACAGTCACAAAACAACTGAATTGTACACGAACGAAAAATCACACACAAAAACATGGTGTTGTCAACTAAGTCGAAAAAATTTGCATGTTTCTTGCAAAAATGTTGTACAAAAAAATACTAAATGGATTAAAAGTTAGCTGTTATTTTTTGTGGAGAAATGAAACGATTAACTTGTCCATTTAATTAAAATTTTATGTTAAGCAAATTAAGAGTAGTGAAAGCCCAGTGTGATAGACTGGGCTTCCATTGCAGAGGGCTTACGTTCGATTCCCGACTCAACTATCAGTGGTAGCTGTCGTAAAGCCATGTAAAAGCCCCTTGTGTGGCTTGGAAACTGGATCCAGTGATCGCTTGAAAAGTAGAATTAATTAAGTAATTAGGTAGGTTCGTACCACGAATACTCAGAGGCACATTAAGTGCGTTTTTCCTTTAGAAATTAAGTGCACGAAAAGATTTGCATTTAACATTAGAGGAGTTCTTATGTGAACCAAGTTAGTTAGTTAGTTAGCTAACATTTTCGTTCACAAATTAATAAGTTGGCAATACTGTTGCGACTCGGTAAATCGGTGCGTCTCGCGTGTCTCTATTGTATTGTATGCACTGTTGTATTGTATGCAAGTAGTATGCGGTGAGTTTGATGAACTCTGAAGCTAGGCAGAAAGTGAACAGCTGATTTCGCGCGTAGGTCGTTAGAGTAATTCGACATCCATTGCTGTTTTTTGGATTTTAGCTGTTTTATTTACATAAATGGAGTGCTGCAAACAGAGAATGTAATTTTACATTGAAATAAAGGAATATTAGCCGAAAAAACGTTAAAAAAAATGAAACTTTTCCTGAGAAAATTTCCGGTGGAATATGATTCACAATAAGAAGCTGAATGCACCCTGTTAATTTGTGGAGGGCTGTCCCTTACACCCTGTATGTAAAATACTGTTAGACTGGAAGCCGACTCCAATATACTTAGCTGGAAAAAGGAATTTATAATTCCTGTTCAATATTTACTAAACAGTGAATGACAGTCTTCAAACCAGTTTAATAAAAAAAAAACATAGATTTATTTTGTATTTGACTTTTCAAGAAAATTCAATAAAAAAGATGATGTTATTCACTTTGATTCCCAGTCTTATAACAGCGGGTCCTCTTATTACGGCGAGGGAGGCTCTGTAATGACCACGAGCAAATGACAGTGCCGATTCTATTACAGACAATGATCCTATTACTTCGCTTAATGAGCATGTAACTAAGTTAGAACGTAATAGTTTTATTTAATTCGATTTACTATTACGCCCAGCTTAATTTGTTTGTAAGACAAGATAATTATACCTAAGAACAGGTATCTTTTTTTACATTTAGTTAGCTACCGACTCGTAAAGGTGCTGGGCTAAGGGTATTATCACACTCACTAGACCATGTTGATCATAGAAAATGAGAGCAGCCAATGAGATGTCCATCGACAGTGATCACGAGAAGATCCAATCGATCTGCTCGATACGAATTCAACATTTTTTCCGAGTAGGTGTGCCAACCGCTTAATACTTTTTTACTGCTAAAACCTCAAGTGCCAATCACTGTTAAAGTTACCCTAGCTTTAAGCAAAGTCTACAATGCAAACTTCAACCACAATTCCACAAGAACTTTCTCACAAAACAATATAAAACTTCTTCCTAACTTCACAATGATTAAACAAATGTTAGTGTAAGAAGTAATTTAACCAAATCCGGCAACATTCAAGCAAGTTAGGAACCGCATTAAGTCAATGGCTCCAAATCATTAGTTCTGGAATTGCGGCGCTATCGTCTCAACGTTTTCCATTATCTTGCACGTCGTGAGCAGTATGTAGGTACTCTTACTGCTGTAGTGTTAATTAGTAAAGTTGTTCGGTACATTCCTGTAGGCTGTGAACGAGGGTAGGAACGACTATAGAGCTCTATTTCTACAGGATGTAATTTTAATCATCGTTAACCTCTTAAGGTGTCATTGTACTCATAATTACGAACAACTTTTACTGTAGGACCAAACCTGAAATCGCGAAAAAGAATCAGCTGTTCCCTACATTTTGACGAGTTATGCGAAGATAAATGCAGGGAACACTTGATTTTTTTTGGCGATTTCAGGTTTGGTCCTATAGTAAAAGTTGTGTTAACCCGAAAAAAACCCTTAGATTATATATGTTATCTTAGTGAAGGGATAACTCTTTCACTGGGTTTTAATTAAAGAACCTATTCAATGGGTTATCCATATTGAAGGGATAACCCTTTTACTGGGTTTCAAGCCTAACCCATTCAAGAAGTTACACATGTTAAAGGTAACCTCATATACGGCTTACCCTTTCGAAAGATCGGGGAACCAGGGCCTCAAGTCTGCTATTACAATAGTGTCAGAATGTTCTATCATTGATTTCATAATTGTTGATTTTGACAAGTTTGGTAATCTACTATAAAATGGCGTCATAATGGCGTCATTATGACTTTCCAATGGTCAACCACTGACACTCCATTGTATGAAATTATGAATTTAGCAGATTACGAACTTTTAGCAAAATGACAATGCAGTGACAATGGGATCGTGTTGGAATGTAAAAAATAGCAGACTTGGGGCCCAGAGTTGTCGATCCCTGGTTTTATGTGCCAAAAAACCAAATAGTCTAGTTTGAAAGGAAAAAATCTTTGGTGCGTTTACAGACACAAATCTCTCAAGTAAAATAAGTACCCTGACCCCTACCTGCAATTTGTTCCGTGCGTGGATCGACCCTGCGATCCGTAAAGCAGGAGAGCCAATCACTCAGCTGTATTTATTGTACATTGAGTCGTGTTATTGGAAAATTATTCTTGTTAAGGCTGAGAATAACTTCGTAGTTTCATACTTATTTTCATTTCATCATCAAACTATAAAAACCGATTCCAATTTAGTTGATATGACTAATTTTAATCATCTTTATCGTCTTAAGGGGTCATTGTACTCATTATTATGAACAACTTTTATTATGGGATCAAATCTTAAATCGGGAAAAACAAATCAGCTGTTCTCTACATTTTGACGAGTTATGCGAACATAAATGTGGAACAAAAACTGATTTTTTTTTCGAGATTTCAGGTTTGGTCCCATTTTAAAAGTTATTCAGTTCGATGGTCACTTCTTAAAGTTTTTAGAGTTATTTTTTTAACACCTTATATAACGATCATGAAATTGGTTTGCATATAAGTACCTTTCTACTTATTTTCCGATTTAACAATTCACCAGTTGTCAATTAATAAAGACAAACCAGTCAATTTGTGTTACTCTGTCGTAACATTTATATAATAATCTGCCTAGCCATTTCCCAACTATATTGTGGTCAGCTTCCAGTCTAACTGGATACAGCTCAATACCAGTATTTTACATGGAGCGACTGCCTGTCTGACTACCGCAACCCAGTAACTGGGTAATACGATTTTCAGACTTTCAGGTTTCTGACGACCCTGTAACGTCTGTCAAAGATCCACGAATGACAGCCGGGACCAACGGCTTAACGTGCTTTTCGAGGCACGGAGTGGTTTTTGTATGTAAAGATGGTCACCCATCCACGAAACAACCGCGGCAAGCGTAGCTTAACCTGATCGATCGACCCGTGCGGCTGTTATTACTTAGCCACAATTCCCTATCGTAAAATTGTATAGTAACAAAATAATAATCACTCCACGAATTAAAATGCAAAGTAATTTGTACCACACGTTGTCATAATTCTCGTGTAACCCAGAATCCCGACATCATGCATATTTTATTTCAATTTTTGAGGCAGTTATTGCCCTAGGTTTTATGAAATATGTGCACATATAGATAGATAGATAGATAGAATACTCTTTAGTTTAACATTTATATCTGTAATTTTATGGTGTGCATACACCATAAAAATTACAGATGTAAATGTTGAAATTTTACATAGGGTGACACAATCTTATCGCTAAAAACGATCTTTTACAGACAACCTTTGGATGGGTTATGGGGAGAAAGGAGAGAATACTGTAGGTAGTCTGTGCTGTACCATATATACATACAATTTATACATACATAAATACAGATACTTAAATAAATATATACTTATATATCCTACTTGAAAAAGAGCAAGGAACTATACACGTAATGACGATGTTTAAAGAGAGAGGAAATGTTTTTCCACCAAAATTTTAAAAGTTGACAAAGATTGTGCATCGACACGGGCAAGTCATTCCACAATCGTACTGCTTGAACAGTGAATGATCTGTCATAAAAACTGGTGGAATGTAGCGGCATCTCTAGCCTCAAGTTTTCCGATGACCTCAGATATCTATTATGTGTGTCATGAAGGAACATACTGTTGTATGTTATACTTATACGTACCTATGTACAAAAAGTTATGGTTTGTACTCTTTCTTTCTTTCTTGTCATCTTTAATTCCTTGTTCTTTTATAAAGCTGTTCGGTTCTATTATATTAAATTCATTTCTTCTAACATTATTCTTTTAATAAGTTTATTCCTCCAACACATACACATAACATATACATTGCAGCACGTATCCTATTTGATATAAATATATCATCATCATCATTTCCGCCAAAAGACGTCCACTGCTGGACATGGGCTACCCCAAAGCACGTCACTTCGAACGGTTCTAACCGCATCCAGCAGATTCAGATTACAAATATAATAAATAATAAAATGTCAAGTTGGCCGTATTCGTTGCTAAAACTTGAAGTTTGTCTAGATAGAACTTTGTTCTGTTTAACTACATACTTGCGGTATGGAATAGCAATAGAAAGGCACTAGCTTTTCGACGCGCTTTCGGCTGTAAATACATACATACATTAACTTACACGTTTTTCCCATGGTGGTGCGCAGAAACTACTGAACGACAATTGCTATGACCTTTACATACTCCTTTTGCTTCGTTTACATTCATACATCTGTGGGCTTAGTGCGAGTTTTTATACTTACTCGATCACGTTTACGTTAACTTTACCTTACGTCAATTGGTATGGAATAATTGTGTTTCCCATTTTAGTCACCAGACAGCGCTTACTCAGTTTCAGTACAAATTGACGTTTACGTTAACGTGATCGAGTAAGTATGAAAACTCGCACTAAGGCCACTGGTCATACAAGCACGACGCGGTTGCGAGTACCACGCTCCTTTACCTTCCTAAAGAAACTCACCACTAAAGTTTATGTTTTTCTAGGGCATCCCTTCTGGCATTTCCACTCACATCTGCCTTGTAAATATCTTTTATTAGTGGTCTTTTATTCAATCTTCTCAACATGACGAAACCCTAAGCACAATCTTTTAAATGTTTGTCCTGCAATGTTTTTGGTTACAAAAAAAAAAATATTTGAAGGAAAGAACTGGAGTTTCCGATATAGCATACACAGTAACGTAACTGATGAAGCACTCCAGTCTTTGATTGAAGACCGCGAATTAGCATGAATAGCGTGGGACAGCTAGATGGTCGAACAACTTTAAAATGGAGGTCGTATCAGACTTAGATATGCAGAAGGTGGAGAACGTGGTATTGTAGTGCAATTTGTGACAGGTCTATTGGAGCAGTGTAGCAGTGGCAATGGCCCCGACTTACGAGTTGTCGTGGCTTCGAACCCAGGCACTTAACTTTGTGTAAATAATTTCATGACCACTGCTCTCAAAACGGTGAAGGAAAACATCGTGAGGAAACCGGCATGTCCTAGAACCAAAAATTCGAAGACATGTGACATGTACCAACCCGCACTGGGCCCGTGTGGTAGATTACAGCCCACTCCCTCTCAAAGACAGGAGGCCTGTGTCCCAGCAGTGGGAACATTATAGGCTGATTATGCTATGCCCAGCTGTGGATAGGCTGAGTTGGTTTTGATATGAAAGATGATACGACGAAAATACATTTATTTGAACTAAATATGCATAAAGAATAAGTGGCCAAGTGCGAGTCGGACTCGCACACGAAGCGTTCCGTGCCACAGTACAATATTTATTTCTATTTTTGCCATTATTAATATTGAAAAAAAAAACGCCGAAACAAAAACGAAACGCCTAATATTGCTCATTTAATAGTATAGGATAAAATGTACAGATTTTTAAATTAGTTGTAATTGTTTCAGTAGAGCCTGAAATTTTCAGTTGCAAATAGAGGTGGTATTTAAAATTAGGTCACAACGATGCAAATCACGATTCGTTTCGAACGTTGTTTTCCATTTGTTCCTCGTCAGCGTTTTTTATCCGTCATGTAAAAGTTAATCCGTGAAATATTCTATTAAAATAGCTGCGTTTGAATGTGAAACTACAAACATGTAGC
Organism: Cosmia trapezina; assembly: GCA_905163495.3. Classification (NCBI taxonomy): domain Eukaryota; kingdom Metazoa; phylum Arthropoda; class Insecta; order Lepidoptera; family Noctuidae; genus Cosmia; species Cosmia trapezina. The sequence goes on from LR991030.1 coordinate 15,052,162, forward strand.
AGATTGTACCGTTGTAGTTACAGTTCAAAAATATAATAATGTTTTAAGTGTAAGCCTCCTCCACAGTAGTGATTAAATCGTCACCAATCAACCAACTCAAAGCTGCAGTAAAAAGCACATTTTGATGCATTTGCTTAATCACGTAACGTAACGAAAAAGTTTAATTTATAGTAGGTACTCAAAAGAAATATCACAACACTCAAAAGCAGAATGATTAAATGATAACAAGATACATACATAATAATCCAGAACGAAAGTATCGCTTTGTTGGTTTTCGGCTACGACGGCGCCGGCTTAGCAACGGCGTAGCTTCCGTAGCAGCTTCTACGCCGTAGCATCGTAGCAACGGCGTAGCTTCCGAAGTAGCTTCTACGCCGTAGCGTCGTAGATATTATGACTCATGACTATTAAAACATAACTTTTACGATAAGTAGAACCATTAAAACTAAAATTAATTACAACCACTCAACAATCCAATTTACTAGTTGCTAACTCGGGAACTCATTCCACTCCTTCCTTTCAGAACTCGCGCAGCATGATAAATCCAGTGTTATTCTTTCATCGGATTAGCGATGCAGGACTAACTTTGTATGAAAACCAAGTTTTGGCATGAGCATGCGAACGTTATCTGTGTAGTTATATTGTTGATTGCAACTCCTGAACTATCCGAGCGGTAACTGCAAATAAATGAACTTAATGTTGGCAGTTGGATTCAATTGAAACAAAACAAGCAAGAAATTGTGCAGCTTCAGTTGGTGTACCTAGTTGGGGCTAGTTTTTCTGGCTGCGATCATTCTATAACGTGGTTAGAGCCGGCACAGGGAGAAATTAGGCAGCCATTTTGAATATTTTTGACTGCCATCATTTTTGAATATTTCAAGGAACAATGGGCATAACCGACGATGTGAACGTTACGTGACGATGTGATGAAAAATTGTAAATAAAAAGTCTAGCATAATGCTCGCACATTATGCTAGACTTTTTATTTAAAATTTTTGACAGTTTGACGATTATTATTTCAACGAATTATTTTAAAAAGTAGTGTATTTTAAGACAAAACGAATAAAAAAATGTAAAAGGTATTAATTAGTCAGAAAAAAAAAAACAAAAAAAAAAGGTAAAACTACATGAGCATCAGAAGTGTTACTAAAATAGCGAGCTACTCTCTACTTAATCTACTAATCCAGGCTTACTCTATACATGCGAAAATCGGTTGTCATGGTCCCATACATGTGATGCGGAGGAATGAGGAAATATCTGAAAAGGAAGGAAATGAAATGTCGATGGCTATAAGAGTAGGTGAAGACCAAATCAAATCAAAATCAAATCAAAAATCATTTATTTCAATCCATTGATCATAAAATAAGTTCAAATTAATTAATAATATAAATAAAATTAAAATTGTAAAATTAAATCAAATCAAAATAATTAAATTAAATTAAAAACCACAAAATCAAAATAAAATCAAATCAAAATCATTAAATTAAATTAAAAACCACACAATCAAAATAAAATAAAATAAAATCAAATCAAAGAAACGATGGATGGACTGTGTGAAAGATGACATGGCTAGAAAGGGGGTGACTTCCGAGATGACGACTAATAGAGAAGTATGAAAGAAAGGGACATGTTACGCCGACCCCAAATAGATTGGGATAAGGGCAGGAGAATGATGATGACTCATATTAAACATGCGAAAGTAACTCTGGCTGTCTGTCTGTATATTTATTTGTTACCTTTTCACACCTTAACGGCTGAATGGATTCCGATGTAATTTAGCACATATTAGCCTGGGTAAGGACATGAGTTACTTTTTATCCCGGTATCACGTTCCCGCAAAATAATTTCCGACCTCCACACGGCAAAAGCTAGTTATTTTTAATTAGTCCAAACTAAATAGTATACATCCAGTTAAACAATCCACTGCATCGCAAACTCCCGTATATTCTAGTCAAAATATACCTGCGAGACTATTATTCTCTAAAACAGAAACTATATTACGTATGCAATCCTATTTGGAAGGCATATTGCAGACTGAATATTGTCACAATTGGGTAGTGACGGTAGTACTAGCACAAAATAGATAAATACAGAAAGCCGGCTCTGTACAACGAGCGAAAACAAGCACACGCACACATAGACGCGTACGAACGGTGAACTTAAGGACCCTATTACATTTCGACCGTGATTTTTGAGTTAAATGGCCAACTTTGCTGTTCTTATTCAGAGAAACTGAAAGACTTCGACAACTTTGACTTATTGAGTGGTGGAAAATAGTTATTAGTATAATTTTTCTTATTTATAACCCAAAATTCCGAAGCAAGTTTTTCATAAAATGTGCGACAGCATTTTTTTGAGCTCGTGGATTTGGACTACTTACATAAGAAAATTAAATGAAAAATACCTATATAATAATGTCTCTTAAATAGTGGTTTAGTCCATAACGGTCTCAGAATTTTGAAATATGTATGAAATGTCTATAAAAAAATACCATTTAAAACCATAAAACTACTAAAAACGCTCAGAATGAAATGTTAATTTCTCCGTGCTACACTAATATTATTACGTAAAATTTATACCAGAATAAACGATAATTCATAAGAAATTAAAACTTCATACTTTAAACAAAAAAAAAATAATAAGCCTCAAAATAAGCGTAATTACAATTGCCAAATTGCTACATTGCTTCATTATAAGTATCTAATCAATCTGTCAAAACGCAGTTTTTTGAAAGGCTCCTTTGCGAGTACACTTGCACTCGCTGTACGCGAAGCTTGTCTGTGTGCGTCCGTTCATTGAATGGAGCCGGCCTTCTGTCCTATCTATTTGTTGTACTAGATAGTTGGTTCCGTATACGGCTTGTTTCCAATACTGTCGGGTGCTTTGAAGCGAATGGAGTATGTGTAGTGTGAACCTATTTGATGTTAAGGTACGGGTCGATTGTGTACGTGGAGCTATTACACTTGAAACGATATTCAATTGTTATTGAATGAGTATAAATTAACGCAATCTAAGAAGTCCGATTTGCCAGCTATCAAAATACTATGAGTAGTGATGGGGAAAAAATCGGTTGCTTTAAAAACCGACTCTCGAGACATATCGATTTATCATACATATCGACAATTTATCTATATTGCTTAGAACTGATTCTCTATGCTCAATACGTACGAGTTTGTAATATTTAACAGATATTACATATCCCAACTAAGTTTTAATTTGGGTGAGTTTCAAAGCCAAAACATTAAAAAAAACACAGACTAAACTAAAAACTAAAACCTGCCATACTGATTTCTTCCGAAAGATTTATGTATGTATAATACACACACACATTGTACATTATGCACCAGTGGCACCTAGTAATGATTAAATATTAAAATAAAGCTAAAAATATATAAATATGTGTAATATATATTTTTTATTAAATGTAATAATTCATATTAAGTATATGTATAAACATTTAATAATAAGTAATTAAGTTCATGTTTTGGTTAATTTTATATGGATGTTAATGTTAATTTAATAAACAGAATTAAGCTGAAATTAGGTCAAAGCCAACCGCGCCAACTAGATTATATTTAGTAAGCTTACAAAATTATTTTAGAATCAAATTGTCTTTTTTTTACTGTTTTGAGAGGATATTTTTAATTTTAAGTTATTTTTAGGTAAATGATGGTAGGTACATAGGTACCTAAAACCTCTATTTCAACTAAAATGTTCACATAACAACGTACCTTCTGTATATCACTTTCTTGAGTTAAGAAGCCCACCATTTGCTCTATGTACACTGTGGGAGCAGTTACGAACACATCTCGCGCGCTCAAACACCCGGACAAATATCTGTAGGCCATACTAATATTTGTTCCGAGCGGGGAACATGCGACCTTGTGCACGGCAAGCTAAACGTTTAGATAGTTGTTCAATCTTCATGCAAAGAAAAACATCAAAGTTTACTTGTCTCGTTTGATATCTACACTTATTATAAAATGAAGTCGCTTTTCGTGTTTGTCTGTGTGGCCGCGTTGTTCTTCTAAATTATGCAACGGATTTTGATGCGGTTTTCCTATCATTTAAAGAATTTATTCCGGAAGGTTTATATAATAAACAACAACAACAAACACAATAACAAAAAAAAATAAAACAACAACAATAATAACAATAAGTGATAAGGCCGCCCATTGTATGTTTTGTAGTGTATATTATGTTTTCTTTTGCTATGTATTTTTGTGGTGTACAATAAAGTATATATAAATAATAAATAAATAGCAATAAGTAAACCATATACATCCATATCCATCCATATTTGTTAATATTTAACATAGATATAATATAGAAACCTTCACGTTTTGTCAAGTCGTAAAAACCGTGCAAAGCAGGGCCGGGTCGCTAGTACATAATATAAAACAAATTCGCTTTTCGTGTCTGTCTGTGTGACCGCTTAGATCTTCTAAACTACACAAAGGATTTTGATGCGGTTTTCACCAACATTTAGAGCATTCATTCCGGAAGGTTTTTATGCATATAACACATTAATAAAAAACTTAGATTTAGCATAGACATTTCGATGTTTTGACATGTCGCCATTGCACCCATGCAAAGCAGGGTTAGCTAGTATTTAATATTATAATGATCTAATTCTTCTTTTACAACCCTTATTATCACACATTTCTGTGTGAATCCGATAACTTCATGGTAATACCGATTATTATAAAGCTTCAATATTATATCGATGTCCTGTCTCTTATATAACCTACTTATATTCTAAAAATACAATCAATAGACCGGTAATTGTTTACTATAGATAATGGAAATAAAGTGACAAAGAATGAAGCGATAAAGAGAAACAAAACTACAAAATAGAAGGCAATTAAAGTAATTAGCTATCCCGAACATTCAGTAAATTAATAGGCATTCGTAGGGATTTCTGAATTAGATCGCTTCAGGGATTGGATTAGTAGCTTCGAATAATTAAATAACGAAACTAAGCCGACTCAATGAAAAGATACTCAGAAGGCCTAACTTAAAAATCAAAGCGGGATCATCGAGTCAACACCCTATACCAAACATTTTGATTTGCCTATGGCTCTAGCCATCTGATTAAGTCAATCAATCAATCTGCCTAGCCTTTTCCCAACTATGTTGCGGTCAGCTTCCAGTCTAACCGGATGCAGCTGAAAACCAGTATTTTACATGGAGCGACTGCCTATCTTACCTCCACAACCCAGTAACTGGGTAATGCCATAGCCCTTGGTAAGACTGGTTGTCAGACTTTCGGGCTTCTGATGACCCGTAACGACTGTCAAAGATCCATGAATGACAGCCGTACCAACGGCTTAACGTGCTTTCCGAGGCACGGAGGAGTCTCGGTATGTAAAGATGGTCACCCATCCACTGACCAACTCCATCAAACGTAGCTTAACCTGACGGATCGACCCGTGCGGCTGTTATTACTTAGCCACGAGCTCCTTCTGATTAAGTAAGCTAGCTTTATTTTCAAAGTCTGATAATATAGGTAATCGCAGCATTATCGGATCAATTGCCCATACCCATAAGCTATCACTGAATTTGTGGAAATTTTGTCATCTTTTGGTCTTTACAGTCTTCTCTAATCTAAAACTATATATCATGGGTTATTTATTACGAAGGGAAGTGATTCGAAGAAGTCTTAAAATCAGTTTCCAAAAGTGACCTAAAATAAAGGGGAGCTTTTATATGTGGCATTCGAATTTGCGTCGTTTGGTACAACATTTTCAAGTGAGTCTTCTGTCGTTCTTTATTTCATAACCTCAGGCAGAAGGCAACGTAGTTTTGTTGCTTATTAATCTAGTTATGCATGTATTCGTTTTTAAGGGTGTACGTACCCGGAATATGTTAATGGCTTGTGTTCAATTAATAAACAGATTCGGCCATACCCATCCCCGTTATAAGATAAAGCTGTAGGTAGTACGTAATTGGATATTAAATATTTAAACCTGACCGCGGTAGGTTACTGGCTATAGGCATATGTTTTTAGCAGATATTGTTTTTCCATTTTGTTGAAACCAGCTTTGATTTTCTAAAGTTGATTTCAATTATTCAAATCCAATTTCGAAACTGACTTCGTTAATGCCTAGTATAAACATCTAACAATCACAGTAAAGTCAGTTTCGTTTATTAAATCCAAAATCAGACTCCTCAATTAACAACGAAATAATAAAAGAAATTGGCAAGAACAATCCAACCAGACCCGCAACATTATCTACAACACTTTAATAAAGAAAACAAAAACAAGAATCAAAGAAAGCGGCCACTCGACGCTAATCACTCGCCTATTTGTTAGGCTCTCCAACAAAGGAAAGAACATGCTACCGTCAAAGATAACACAATAAAACAAAGGTAAATTGGCCTGGAATAAATAGGGTGCGCAAGGTCAACGTCAGGTCAGTACCTGCCATCCGTCTCAGTCAGGTAGGTGAGGCCATTAATAAGGCCTACAGACATCTAGTCGCGATACCCGTTCGGGATTTACCTTCTGAATAATGGTTTGCGATGATGTGTAAGGAGGTTTATGTGAGGTATCGTGTTAGCCTTTTTCGTGAATGTATTTTCTTTTTTTTAAAGATGGCCCCTTTGTTAGCGGTTCGTCGCTTTGTCGATCTTTGTGATTAGTTTGTGTGTTTTGAATTGTTTGTTTTTTATTTTGGCAACGACAGCTTATATACGGGAATTCATTTCGAGATAAGGCTCTACTTAATTACAGTTTTCAGAGCACAATTAAATTAATGGTTGGAACTGAAAAAAAAAACAATCTTGCACACTTTTTTCATTAGAAGTCAACGAAATTTAGCCTCGTTTCCTAGTAGTGTGTTTTTGTTAACAATTTCTTAATACTAACAATATAGATATTTAAGTTCTTTGGACCAACTCATTAAAATTCCAACCACATTACACAACTACGACACACAGAAAACACAACAAACCAATTTCGCTGTTAAAAGTTTTCACATAAAACTTCGTACGAGGCTATAAAGTCGACAAATATTATGAAAGTGGTCGCAGATTCGTCGGAGATTGCGCTCGTAATTTGCGGGTTGACGCTAATGCGTCGCGCGCATGCAATTTCCACGTAAACTGCATGCGGCCGTAAACACCATCTGCGGTATCCCAGATTGAAATCGTCGTAGATAACGTACGTGTGTTGAATTTGCATCAACTGTCTATATTAACCATTGATATATATACACTAGATTAGCAATTACCGCGCCAAGGCGTTGCCACTGGACATACGGCCACGGCCGTATGCGTAGCTAACGTCAGTTCAGTGCTCTGTATGACGGCAGCCGAAGTGAACCGAGTGACACGCGACAAAAAATATCGCTAAAACGGGTAAATGCGTAATGAAAGAATGCGATTCTAGATCACAAAAACTACCGGAATTACTTTTCACACGTAAGTTTATTGTTTCTGTGTCTGTATCATCGTAAAAACGCAGTAAAATAAATAAAATGTAGATTTTTTTTTAATCATGATCAGTGTTACAACTAAAAACTATGTTTTAGTTTCCCACATTTGTGGGAGTTTTTAATTTATGGAATAAGCGATTTTAAATATTTTTTAATAATAATTAACAATGTTCCAGAGTACCTAAAGATGCAATCAATTTTCTCAATCAATAATCCGATTGCTGAGAAAAGAGACTGACTGGCTACCTACTAAATCTACTGTCATTTGTTTGAAGCACTTCCGTGATCAAGATAAAATAGGCCCAAAAAGCGAATGTGGCCGTGTTTATTTGTCCAATCAAGCAATTGTAATGCTTATTGTAAGTAATGATTTTATGCGGCAATTAATATTATAAAATTATAGGTAATGCCAACAAAAAATGCCTTCTCATTGAACTACCACAGCAACAAATTAGTTTATATCGACTCAAACTACATTGTGTACTGAATGTTTTTTCAACTTAGTTTTTAGATTGTAAAGAGCTGTTTTGCCTAGAATAAATTGTATATTTTTCAGGACAACCGTTATTCTAAAGAGCAGGTGGAGCTTTCAGAAGAAGAAAATATGGATGTGGATGCTGTGGAAACCGACGAAGAGATAGTCGAATTAACTGAAACGCCCCGAAAGCCCAAAATGAGGAAAATAATTCACCGTTTGAAAAATTTATCGGCTAGAAGACTAAGAAAAGGAAAAAAATATATCACAAAAAATAAAAGACTAGAAATTATAAAAAATAAACGATAAAAGACTAGGACTTATAGAAAACTGACTCTTTGGGGAAACCGCAGGTTTTGTCTTTGCGATTATGGACGTAGTTATGATGACGAACAACTACCGGAAATATATTGTGAAGGACGGCACGGTTGACATCTGTCAGGCATTCCACCGTCCGGGAGAATCAATCCGTCACATTATTTCTGACTGGTCTCGTCTGGCTAACGGAGACTACTTGTATAGGCACAAACTTGTAGCCAGGATTATCCACCAGCAACTTGCTCTGAAATTCAGTCTTGTGGAATTGGAAGTACCGTACTGTAGGTATGTGCCCGACCCAGTTCTTGAAAATGGCAATATTACGTTGTATTGGGATCGATCTATCATAACTGACAGGACTATTGTTGCCAATAAGACAGACATAGTGGTGATAGATCGATTAGAGCGTTGCACAATGATTATTGATATAGCGGTCCCGCATGACGTGAACCTCGTGAAAGCTGAAAAAGATAAGCAGATTAAGTATCTTGACCTGGCTCGCGAGGTTGTCGACATGTGGGATGTGATACAGCAATCGTTGTGCCGATAGTCGTGACGGCTAATGGCATAATAGCCAAGAGCCTCGATCAACACCTGAAGAGGCTCTCGTTAGGCAGCTGGATTAAGGAAGATTGCTCCAGAAAGCGATACTTCTGGACACCGCACGTATCGTTAGGAGGTTCCTCTCTAAGCAGCCCTGACCACCGGTACCTTGGACCCTGTTCCCGATACCGGTGGGCTACTATTTTTAATATTTTTTAATGTTTTTATATTTTAATATTTAAAAATGTAAATTATATGTATGAAAATTAACTAAAGGAAATAAAAAATGTTCAAAAAGAAAATGCCTTGATTATTTTCATTACATATAACCTTCTAATACACATCTAATAAGAAATACATAATTCACATACTTAAAAAATAATTTAACGTGTACCGTTTAACGTTACGTTTTTTTTAACGTTTAAAAAGTTGGGTAAAATTTCGCATGGGTAGGCAACCCCATACCGCCATTGCACTTTTATATTGCGGTCTTTGTCTACTCTAAGCGACAGTATTGTTCTTGCGACTTGTGTAAGTGAGAGAGATATATGTTTACTTTTAAATGTTTAGTGGTTTCAAAGCTACGTCGTCGCATTTAAATAGTGGTTATACTTTTTTTACACATTTTAATGAGGTTTGCTTCTCTAGTTATATAACTCAATGATATTAACGCGTTCTCCATGATGTCGTTTTCTTTCAATGTTCCTTTTTTTGTTTTTTTTTTTTTTAATTTGTTACTAATATTAGCCAGTTGTACACTTAGTTTTAGCAATTGAAATCATTGAACGATCTACGCACGTGTGTTGAATTTGCATCAAATGTCGCGTTCTACATAATGAATTTTATTTAGTTTTCAATTGTACTGTCTTTGTTTTTCTTTTGGTTTTCAATTATTCTGTGTTTTGTTTTGTTTTAGGTTCTTCCTTTAGCTTTGTTACTGATAATAAATTAGCAGGTCCATTTAATTATATCGATGGAAATTGCTGTATTAGGCAATGATAGTCCATGTAGGTACGTGTATTGTATTAGGCAATGATAGTCCATGTAGGTACGTGTATTGTATTAGGCAATGATAGTCCATGTATTGTATTAGGCAATGATAGTCCATGTAGGTACGTGTATTGTATTAGGCAATGATAGTCCATGTAGGTACGTGTTTTGTATTAGGCAATGATAGTCCATGTAGGTACGTGTATTGTATTAGGCAATGATAGTCCATGTAGGTACGTGTATTGTATTAGGCACTGATAGTCCATGTATTGTATTAGGCAATGATAGTCCATGTAGGTACGTGTATTGTATTAGGCAATGATAGTCCATGTAGGTACGTGTATTGTATTAGGCAATGATAGTCCATGTAGGTACGTGTATTGTATTCATACAAAGACGATGTCGATGTTTGTTGGTTTACAGTTTGTGGTCTTCTTTTTTTTTTTTTGTTTTCGTTTTAATTTATACTAGCGACCCGGCCCTGCTTCGCACGGTTTTTAAGACTTGACAAAACATGAAGGTTTCTACATTATTAAGTTTAATATAAATGTATTATACACATAAACCTTCCGGAATAAATTCTCTAAATGTCAGTGAAAACCGCATCGAAATCGGTTGCGTAGTTTAGAAGAACAACGCTGCCACACAGACAGACTCGAAAAGCGACTTTATTTTATAATAAGTCTAAATTTCTCTTCTTCGGATTCATAACTACTAAGTACGGGTAGCACTAATTAGGAAACTTTAGCCTTAGGGTTAGGTAAGTTTTGTTTTAATTTTGAAGGTTGGCATTTCCATAAGCTGTTTTTATTTGGTGTAACACAAGACCGCAGCAATATTTAAATTTAATTAAATGTTTTACCCAAATTTTTTTTTCTCTATATATGTATCATGTCTAATTAATTTATTCTTTCTCCAAAGTAGCCTATCGCGAGACATACACCTAATTTGTCACTGGCTTAGCTACACTTTTTCAACCAACATTGTCCGATGATGTCCGATCACTAGAATCTAGATAGAGTACACACTCAATTTCTTTTACATATATTTGGTTAGATAGACCGATGGCCGACGACGTACAAGCATAGTTCGGTCGATGACGGATTAGGTGTACGCCAGCCATAGGTATGAAATTCAATGAGACAGATGAGCCTACCCACTTAAACCGCCTTCAACTTTCTTTCTTTTACCTTTAAATCCAGCATTAAATTGAAAAGCAATATTCAAACGTTATTTTAGAAGTACAAAAATGACTTTAAGAGTGGCAGTTTCAAATGATTCCCGAAACCCGTATTAAAATCAACATTTTCCATTTATTGGTTGATTAAACCGCACAAAATATATTCAAAGCTCTTCCAACGATTTATACCTATCTATTACATGCGGGATGAATGAATATATTCAATTTCATTACTGATACTGTAGATTTTTACAAGGTAGATGTGAGTGAAAAAGGAGGGGACGCCATAAGAAGACATATAGAGACCTTATTGGTGATGTTCTTCAGAAAGGTCAGGTGCGTAGTACTCGCAACCGGCGTGCGTGTGTGACCAGAAGTATGGACGTAAACGAGGTAAAAGGTGTATGTAAGGATCGTAGCAATAGGCGTTCTGTACTTTCTGCAGACCCCCACAAGAAGAAAGTATGAGTTTATGTATGTATGCATTTTGGTGTGGAAATGTGGTTGATTTTCTATTTTTTATTGGAGTAATAATCTGCTTTTGATGCAAATAATTATTTAGTGGATAATTATTATTGTGAATAATTCAAATTGAAATATTTTTCAACTGCCCTGTAGTGTGTTATCCAAATCGGGTATCTATAATAGTTATTTATGCAACTGACGTATAATAAGGGGTCTTAAAACACGAATAGCCGAGTGTGATAATAGTATCACATGAGTGTTTTAATACCTAATTATGTACAGTTGCATACAAGACTTTATCTACACCCATGTTATCAATTCTCTATAAAAGGTTCTGAAACAGTTTTTTGCAATACTAATACTCGTATCGAACATGGCGGCCGGCGTCATAGTATACGACGTCAATTCGAATAAATTCTTTTTTTTAAATTACGGCGCTGTTGTAGTGAAACGCGCGTGCATAACAATGTTCTTTTTTTGAAAACGAGTTGCATTATGAAATTCACTACAACATTAAAGCATCCGTTTGGATGCTATTATGGTTACCATGGTTACTATGACACTGGCTGTTTTAATGTTGGCAATAAGGTAACTGTTTCAGGAACTTTTATAGAGAATTTATAGCATGGGTGTAGATAAAATATTTAGTAGGTAGGGTAGAAATTAATATTAAAAAACACCCATAAACATCGAATAACTTGGTGATGCTATTTAGGTTCATGTGAACTAGATTTAAATTCGGTTCTTTAATAAATATTTTCTGTTGATTTTCAAAATAGATGATCTAAATTACTCAAGTGATGTAAAAAGTAAAAAAAAAGCTTTTAAGAAAATGTGAGGTACAATATTCTCTTCGTCTAAATTATTTTCTCAAGCGTAACAAACTATGCTATTACTATTTAAATAAAAACTTTACTGCCTGTCGTCAAATTATAATGAAAAGGACACCTGAAAAGGTGAAACTTAATAGAATATATTTACTAAAACTCAAACTCAAAGCATTTATTCCAAATAAACCAATTGCAGGCACTTTTGAATTGTCAAGGGGTCGGTCAATCAGAAATATGAAGCTAGTCGTCCATTCCAAAGCGTAGTAGGTAGGTACCTATGGAGAAGAATGGGCAAGAAACTCCACGGACACTCTTATAAATCAAAATACGGATACAAAATATTGGTTACATCATTTATGTTGAAATCATACATGTGAGAACGTTGCAGAACGTTAAAAGCGACCGTAATAAAAATATTAAAAAACAATTCAAAATTTAAATTAAATTAAAATAAGCCGTGGCAGCTAAGATATGACCAGCCTCCACTGAGAGCGCCCGTTCATAAACCTGACGCATAGATTAGCACCATTCAGCTTACCATTTTGAATTAAAGTCCCAAGTAACCTGATAAATTATACATAATTTGCTGAAAGAATTCAAACATTATAAAATTAAATAAGGTGTATTTCTACATCCACAAAAATATCATAAAATCAAATTGAACGTTAAGCTTATATTACAATACATAATTGATTGTGGAGCGGTTAGCTGCTTGCGGTGTTTCAATTAAAACTTCACTGATTATCAATAGTAGTAATTATCATTTTATTATTATCAGGCAACTAGGACCATAGGTACATAAAATACACAAAATTATCTTAAAAACAATAATAAACTTATTAAAACTACACTTATACACGTAACGTCGGCGTAGTGTTTCGCTGCGTGGTGTCGCGTAACCGTCCTCAGAAACGTCAAAATATGACACCTTTCGGGCAAAAGTCCTCTTGATCTGTAGACGATGGGTTGGAACTCGTACCACGAACGACGTAAAGTTAACGTTGTGGCGCGATTCCAACCTTTCGATCCTCGAAGTCCAGTCAGTGTTCACCTTCAAATACTGCACGACTTCCTCAACCCTTGTGGAGTGATACTGAAGCGAAATGTAGGGCATAGGTATGTTAGGTCCAGTCGGTGCGGTACCACATTGGTTACTAGAACTTAGGGCTTCTTCTTTTCTACTTTAGTGAAACCCTCTTCATCAACTTGGCCCGTTCTTGGTAAGGGGCTACGGACCGCATTCAGGGCAGGTTGAGCACCCTTTTTGTCCCCTATTTTGGCTTGTCGCTTAGGCTGCGACTCATCCAATTTGCCGGTGGTGACAATAGCAGCGAAGTAACACCTCTTACTAACCGAACCAGTAACCTAAATGGAACAGAAAAGCTATGAGATTTAAAAGTACTCTCTAAATATCCTGTTGTGGCTACAGTAATTGAATATCCACAACACCAACAAACCCACACGCAACAAAAAAAAAACATTCTTCAAAAATCCCCAATTTTTCCGTATCACAACTCACATACATCATGCGCTGAGCCATTTTTCAAACGGTGTGCAAACTTTTAAACGAAAAGAATTATTTGTCGCATAAAAAATACACTATCAAAACATCCACGGGATTCAGTCTGAGTGTTCAAAAAATAAAAAAGTCCAACTGACGTTTGTGTCTGCCCGAGCCGTTAAGGGAAATGGGCACGGGGGAAAAGGCTTTTGGAAATAAGCGACTTACGAACTTATGAACGTGGTACCGAGTTTTACGGAAAATGTACAAAAAACAGTTTTATATTCATGAATATTTTACACGACGACGCACGTCTCTTATTTCAGTGAAATATTGTAGCGTATGCTTCACGTCTTTCTGACTTTAATTAATATTGTACGTTGCATTTCAAACACATGCTTGTTTGTTTGATACAATTTTAAATAATGAAATATTATGATATCGTTGTTTTTATTTGCTTTTACTTTTGGGTTAATGTGGTTTGTTAATAGATTGGACATAAACGTAAGTCACGAAAAATAAGTTTTATAATATCGTGAAAAAGAAAACTACATATTTTTTAACCCCCGACGCACGCAAAAATGGGGGTGTTATAAGTTTGACGTGTCTGTCTGTGTATCTGTGCAGCTGTGTGTCTGTCTGTGACAAAGTGAATGGATCAATTTTGATGCGGTTTTTTTTTGTTTGAAAGCTGGAGTGTTTGAGATGGTTCGTAGCTATAATTTATGAAGAATTGTTAGGCGTTTGATGATCATGATCTCATTTCCTACTTGACAAAAGGGTCTTATTAACTTTCACAAATTCGATGGTGTAGGTACTGTTACTTCATTATGTACTTACAAACGAAATTTCAAAGAACAGAGGGGTAACTCCCGTATTTTTAACAACGTTCGCAATCTCATCTCAGTCTCAATATGTCAAAAATTGTATAGCGTTTGCCTACATTTTTGACAGTTGATTGTCGCTGGCATGAGATTGCGACTAGAATTTGAACGTTTTTAGGTACGAGAATTGGCCCTCTGATAACATTAATCACGTATTTACAAACAAAATATTGAAGAAAAGAAAAGAAGTCCGAATAATAAATGAATTCAGATTGAAACTCAGACCACAACACAAAAAAAAACTCGAAAAAGTAAAAAAATATAAGTTCTGTCTTGGCCTTTTAACTTCATTAAAAGTATTTTGATGACGAGCGTTGCCGCGTCGTCGGTGATTTTTTTTTTAATATAGATAATTTAAATGCAAACTACACATAGGACCCCAGGAACATCATGGGGGCGATTCACTGGCTCCCCAAAGAGGACTAAACTTATGAATAGAGTGCTGTGCAGTACTTTGCGTTGTGGGGCTGTGCGATGCGGTGCTATGCATGCTGTTCGTTGTGGTGCTGCAGTGCGTTGTGATACAATGCAATGACGGTGTATCGGGGTGTTTTCAAGTTTTCCATTTTGATTTTCGCTGCGCGTTCTATTTGGCAAGAAATCTCTTGTCACTTGCTATTTCAGACTACAAGTTCGTGGACCAACTAGCCATAAATTCTGCGCGCTACCAGTTTTCCTTTAATTTCAATTTTGTTATTGTTGTGACCAACAGATTGAAGGTAAACTGTACAGAATTCTTAGAAATATACAGAATCCATTTCTGCCAAGGTATATTAAAAAGTATCCTGCATTATCCATATAATCCAGGATATCTTATATTAAAGACGTCGGAAAACTATCATGAGAAAACCAGAGGATTTTTTTAATAAGTAATAAAGTACATGTTTGCAAGTAGGGGCTGTATCAGCGTTATTACATAGATTTAAATGTGGATAAACATGATAAGTAGTTTTTAATATCTTTTACCACTCTAAAATGCATGGTATACGATTGTCCTCGTTTATATTTTCCGTGTAATGTACGTAATTGTTTGATGAAACTTTTATATACCGTGAATTCATACGCCCCAATAGAGAAATAAAACGAGGACGGAAAACATCAGACATCCCCTTTACATATTTTTAAAACAAAAAACAAATACATGTTGCGGACCTGTCGAATTCATTTGTACCGTCAATATTGATACAAGAGGGTGTTCCGTAATTCGATTGCGTTACAAATAGTTTGTTATGACGATGCGTATTAATATTCAGTGGCTGCAATCTCGATAGAACACCCTGTGGCGTGCGGCGTATCGCCTCTTTGACGCCGAGAATATTGTTCTAACGATAATACTAACTATAGATGCCAGAGGCGCGATATGCTAATGCTTAGAACAGCAATCTATTTCGCCTGAAATTGATTTCTCAAGAATTTTCATACACTAAAGTTTTTTAAATATTTACCGGTTCAACTCACTAGAAAATCTAACAAATTGCTACAGCTGAAGCAAAAAGAAAAATGTGAAAACTTCGTAACGATTTAAAATAGTGGGAAAGCTCCAATGAAAAAAGTGGAGTTCGAGAGCCCTTTCTCGCGAAGGGCTTTGGTCCGTTGTAGAAGTAAAGCGATGAAGATTTGTAAGGATTAGTTAGATAAACAACTTTCTTTATATAAAAAGAAAATAAAGACAAGTAGGCTGCGAGGAGAAAATAAGATGGGATCGTTCGAGACTTCTGTGCGTACGAATTTTTACGTAACGTACGATAAAGGTGTGATAAATGGACTTAACTGTGTGCGCCTCAAGTGTGCCTAATATCCACCGGTGCGTTTATGATGAAAATTCACTTTTACGGGAAAGGTAACTGTAAGCGACGCAGCTCGCATAGGTACTTTTTGTGAAAAACTTTTTAAAAATACTTTTGGTTTTCTTTTTAGCCGTCAAATTGATGTGCACTTTTTTTTTGTTGTGTCATCGTCGTCGATATAAAACCATTGTATTTTCCTTGTATTTTCTCTGTTATTTTTTCTAATTAAATTTCTGATCGTTTATTTACATCTCCGCTATTTTCTTGTACATTGATCCCGGGGACCATTACAGTTGGTCGTTCAAGCCGGATAATGTTCCATACTCCACCAAAAATGATCACTAGAGGTGCTTCAAAGAAGCTAGCGGAACAACAGGCGAAGTCTTCGGCCCAAGAGATTCCACCGTCACTACTAGCGAGCGAGGAACAAGTAAGTGTGAAAGACTTACAGCGTCAAAGTGACAAAACCCTCGTCGAAAGTGTACTGGAAAAGGAACCACAGCCGCTATCCGCTGTGGATATGTTGCCGTCTACAACGTATCAAGTCTGCACACCAAAGTCGAAGAGGTCTCCATCTTCCTCTGTGCTTGCACGCAAAAAAAGACTAGAGTTAAAGGCTGCAGAGGCGCGGGCGAGGATAGAGTTAGACTTAATAAATAAACGATTAGAGGCAAGCTTAGCAGAGATCGACGACGAATGTAGTATACCGTCAGATCACACTAACAAGGATGTAGAAGAGTGGCTAGAGCGCAGCAACCGAGAACTGGAGGTACAGCCCGTCCACGATAATGGTCACACATCGGACGTGGCTTGCCCGCCGACCACACAGAATGTTGGCACTGATGGAACAGTTCATCTGCTGGCCAGCGCGCTAAAGGATCTTGCAGCCGCTTCTACCAACAACGGACTTAACGGAAACCTGTTAAGTAGAATTTGCACACCAAGAGAATTACCATTCTTTTCTGGTGACCCCATGGAGTGGCTTCACTTTAGACAGGCATATGAAGAATCGTCTAAAGTATGTAATTTCAATGATAACGAAAATTTGTGGCGCCTTAGGAAATGTCTGAAAGGATCAGCTCGCGAAGCTGTCTCAGCCTTGTTGATAAGTGCAACCTCGCCTGATACAGTAATGTCCACACTCGAGCTACAGTTTGGGAATCCTGACATCATTTTGTCACGCATTATGGTCGATATCAAGAAATTACATCCAGTTTCACAAGAATATTATAAAGATATTGTGCCCTTCTCAGTCAAAGTGAGAAATTGTGTAGCCGCTGTCAAAGTGATTGGGCAAGATGAATACCTGAATGGTATAGGCATAACTACATGCATATTATCAAAGTTGCCACCAGTTCTGCTCGCAAAGTGGGCAGATTTCAGCTACACCTTCATCAAACAAGGTAAAAAGCCAACATGGTTCGATATATCGGATTTTTTAAATGAAGAAGCTTTGAAAGTCTCGTCTATGGTTCTATTGAACAATAAAAACGCTGCAAAATACACCGAAGGTACAGTGTTATTAAATAAATGTAGCGACAATAATGAGAAATGCAAGTTCTGTCGCTTAACGAAGCATAAATTACAGGACTGTAAGAAGTTTCGCAAAGCATTACGTAGAGATCGCTGGAGTTTTGTGAAGCGAAACCGGATTTGCTTCAAATGCATGGATGCAGATCACGATCGAGCAACCTGTCCAGCTGCAGCTTGTGACGTCGAGAACTGTGGTCAACCACACCACAAGTTATTGCACTACAAAGTACCTCAAGCACTGAACAGTGATAACAACACTGCATCTGAAACATTGTCGCCGCCTCCACCGGTGGCACCTGAAACAGTCACTCATATCAAGAACAGCGAGTGTAAAGTATTGCTGAAAGTTGTGCCCGTAACTGTGCATGGCCCTAACGGAATTTTCAATACAAGTGCATTATTAGACGATGGATCTACTGTAACTCTGATCAGTGCAGAGCTGGCGTCACGCGCCGGGCTCCGCGGGCGCCGCGAGACGCTGCGCGTGCATGGCGCGTGGGACAACAGCGCGCTGGTGTGCGACGCCGACGTGATGAGTGTTTGTATAGCGAACCATAATGGTGAGAGATTTAAACTTTCTGCTCGCAGTTTCCAGAACTTTAGTGTACCTGTACAAAATATTGATTTAGTTAATTTTAAAAACTATGCACATTTAAGTAGTATAAAAGATTTGTTTTGCTACTCTTATACTAAACCTGAAATTCTGATAGGTCAGGATAATTATAATTTACTGTTACCGTTAGATGTTAGAGTTGGCAAATGTAACGAACCTTGTGCCACTCGTACTCCGCTGGGATGGTGCGTCCACGGGCTGGTGCCTGTCTCTCTCTCGACGCGCGGGTGTTTCTCCACGCTGCACGTCACCGAGGTACAATCAGGGTTGGCAAACACTTCTTTCGAAGACCTGCACGAGATGGTAAGAAAGCCATTTACTATCGAATCTATGGGAATATCCGGGAAACCACGCCAGAACGCTGATGATCTGCGCGCTTTGGAACACCTGGAACGAACGGCAAAATTAATTGGTAGTCGATGGCACGTAGGTCTACCATGGAAGGATGCCAGTTGTAAGATGCCTGATTCTGAACGTACGGCATTGTCTAGGCTGCATAATTTGGAGAAGAAACCATACGCACAAAGGTACCGAGATCGTGTTAAGCATTTGTTAGACAATGACTTTGCTACGGTAATTTCAGACTTATCGAAACCAATAAAAACTTGGTACTTACCTCATTTTAGGGTAGACAACCCAAACAAAAAGAAACTTCGTTTTGTTTTTAATGCGTCGGCTAAAACGCGTGACTTATCACTCAATTCCTATTTATTACCGGGTCCCGATTTATTGGTATTATTGCTAGGCATCTGTAGCATTCGAATACCGCAATGTTATCGGAGAGTGATCATGCCGTCGTCGCCTCACGTTGCAGCAGGAGCGGGTAACACTGACAAAGCACAGGTGAGCGCTGCTTTCAATGACGTAGCTTCGCATACACAAACACCGACCGACCAAATGAGCGGCAAAACAGCATACAATACAGTCCACACATTATTCACTGTTAGAGCAATTCATTTGGAGATAGTGTCGGTGCTCAGTGTCGATTCATTGATTATGGCTCTTCGGAGGATGAGTTCTAGGCGCAGATGGCCTGCACAATTGTATTCTGACGATAACGGTACAAATTTGAGAGGTGCAGACGCAGAACTCAAGAAGTCCGCTACGGAACTTGATGAGCAGCTCCTGCAGACCACTGCTGCCATTCACGGCACCCAATGGACCTTCATACCACCGGCTAGCCCTCACTGGGGAGGAGCATGGGAGCGCCTAATCCGTAGTGTGAAGGTTGCACTGAAGGTCGTCCTCAAAGAAAGAGCGCCTAAAGAGGAGGTGCTGGACACGCTGCTGGCTGAGGTAGAAGCCATGGTGAATGGGCGTCCACTTAGCCACTTCTCGGTAGACGTTAACAGCAAAGAGTCTTTGACGCCTAACCATTTCTTGATCGGTTCGTTTTCTACTTCACCGCAGCTAGGCAACTTTCAAGATTCTGACCTGTACCGGCGTCGACAATGGCGAGTAGCACAACGGTTGTCTGATATGTTTTGGAAAAGATGGGTCACCGAAGTGCTGCCTGCGATGATACCACGGCAAAAGTGGACCGAAGACTTAGTGTTTATCGCCGACCCTGATGCGCCACGAAACGTGTGGCCGCGAGGCATCATAGAGGAGGTTTTTCCCGGAAAGGACGGCAGAGTGCGAGTGGTACAAGTTCGAACGCAGTTAGGTAGCCTTAAAAGATCTGTGGCTCGCGTCGCTAAGATTTCCTTGGAATAGCAAGTGCTGCGCCAGCAGCACTAGGGTGGGGCTATGTAAGCGACGCAGCTCGCATAGGTACTTTTTGTGAAAAACTTTTTAAAAATACTTTTGGTTTTCTTTTTAGCCGTCAAATTGATGTGCACTTTTTTATTGTGGTTCTGTCATCGTCGTCGATATAAAACCATTGTATTTTCCTTGTATTTTCTCTGTTATTTTTTCTAATTAAATTTCTGATCGTTTATTTACATCTCCGCTATTTTCTTGTACATTGATCTCGGGGACCATTACAGTAACCATTACTCAAGAACTTTCATTATTTTTATACGAGATACACGACTGCTCAAGTGAGTATGTAAATATTGTACTTACCTATGTATATTTTATATGATCTTGCTTCCATTATTGCTGCTTGTTTGAAGCGTTAGTAGCTTTTGTAGAGAAGTAGGTCGTACAATGGATAGCTTTTGTTTTTTTTATAAAAACAAAAATAGTTTTAATTTTACATTTTAATAATGGTAAAACACTTTATAATTTTATCACATTATGCAGACAATTTTGTGAGCTCAGGTTTTACATAATGTCTGTAGGTCTGAGGCGGTGAAATAATAGCAGATTAACTCTTATTAGACTTTTATTAATTTTTAAAATTACACAGTACACGTTGTCGGTTCTACCGTTATCGCCATCTTCCCTTTTCCCCTTCCATCCATCCTCTCTCTCACACACATATGTCGTCTCGCTTACACTCGCTCATGCTTATTATTCTAACTACTAAGTACATTTTAAAATCCCACAACTCGGCTGTCCTGATAATTTGTCTGCCCTCAGACAACCTTAATTACAATTTCAATCTTCAGCTTAAATAACAAAATGAACCAACCTCTTATCTTAAAGTTAAGAAACAATGAACGTACATCAAGAATTGTTCTATACTAGGTTACAACAATACCAGTTTAAAATAGAAGTTACTTTGCTTTACAACATTACAGATTTATATGGAACTCATTACAAACAAAATATGGTTAATTGGTGTACAAATACACAATTTATAAAGTGTGGACAATGATAGATCACATAATATTATATCAATACAGAATACACACTGTTTATGCCAATAAACATTACAGTTGATATAAAAAGGGTTCTGTTTTATTTACTTAACCTTTCATCCATCTACTAACAACAAAAATAATTAAGGAAAATACCTACTGCGGCCATGGCTTCATTTGGTCCGCGGAGCTAGACGTTTTAATAGGCCCTTCGGTAGCACGCTCAACCTTCTCCACATCGTAGCGATCATTTCGCTTAACCTTTGATACTCGATACGGCCCTAGAAACTTGGGCTTCAGCTTCATCCCCGTACCAAACTGTGTCCTTTTTATAGCCACTAAATCTCCTTCTTTATATTGGGTACTTGGCTTCCGCTTTTCATTGAATGTCTTCTTATTCTCATCTTGTACTCGTAGTATTTGCTTCTTGGCTTTGATTCTAATCTCTTCTCTATTTTCTTCATATTGATCAATTTCTTCCTGTTTTAACAATTCCAATATGTGTAGGTCTTCCTTACATCTCATACTTATGCCAACCATAAGGTGAAACGGAGTTGTGTCTATACTTCGTTGGTATGTACTATTTATAGCCCTTTGCACTCGACTGATATGTCTATACCACAATGATGGATTTTCCAGACATAGCTTGGTCAATACAGCCAGTATAGTCCTGTGCAGCCTTTCCACTTGGCCATTTCCCCTCGGGACTCCTGTGGTGATGGTAACATGTTGTATGTTCTCCTCTTGGCAGTACTCTTGAAATTCACCTCCAGTAAATGCAGTCCCCCGGTCACTTATTATCCTCACAGGGTTTCCATAGTGCTGTTGATGTATCCTTAGTTTTTCAACCGTTTCTTTACTTGTTGTACTCTTAGTAGGGAAGATCCACGTGAATTTAGTGAAACCATCCACTATTGTCAATATGTGATTGTACATTTTCTTCGTATCCGTCAGTGGTCCCAAATGATCTATATGTAGAGTGTGTAATGGGGTACCTTCTTTATCAATTGGATTCAGATATCCCTCTTGCTTGCCTGCCTTCTTCGTAGCCAGTAGACATGGTATGCAAGACACCACAAACTCTTGTAGCTTCTTATCCAAATCTTGGATAAAATAATCTTGTTTTATAATTTCTTTCATTTTTTTCATAGAGAAATGCCCCTTACTGTGAACTTGCTTTATGATTTCTTTCTCCAGTGACTTAGGTATAACAAGCTGCTTATGCTCTCCTTTGTATAAAAGCCCATTGTCTAGCCAGTAATCTGAAAAAGAACCATGTTTTAGTACTTCACACACTGCCTTTAATCCGTCATCATTTTGTTGAGCCAGCCTTATTTGGTTTTGTAGACTGTTTACTGTTATAATCATACACGGATGTCGGCTTAACGCGTCGGCATGCTGCATCTTCGTGCCAGCTCTGTGCTCAATATCATAGTCAAACTGATCTAAGTACAAAACCCAGCGAGCTACTTTCGGTGACAGTTCTTTCTTCTTCAGTGTCAACTGAAAGGCTTGACAGTCAGTCACTATTTTAAAATGGATACCATATAAATAAATTCGAAACTTTTTCACTCCCTCAATGATGGCTAATGCTTCTAGTTCATAGCTTGAATACCTCGATTCGGCGTCAGTAGTCCTCTTGCTCATGTAGTAAACAGGGTGCCAGCCGTCTTTGTGTAGCTGCAGCAGTATGGCAGAATAGGCAACAGCAGAAGCGTCTGTGTGCAATTCGGTGGGTAAATAAGAATCATAAATCTTCAATACTGGCGAATCTCCTAACTTTTGTTTTAAGTTCTCAAATGCCATTGTTTCTTTCTCACCGAACTCAAACAGAGCATCCTTCTTGAGTAAGTCTGATAAGGGTTTGGCTATAAATGCATAATCTTTAATGTACTTTCTAAAATATGAAGTGAGGCCAAGAAAACTATGAACTTGCCTTGTTGTTAATGGTCTTGGATACCTCATGACAGCATCTATCTTCTCAGTAGAGGGTCTCACTTCTCCGTTCTTCACTAAGTGTCCCAAGTACTCTATTTCTCGGGAGATCACTTTTGCTTTCTTCCAATTTATCTCTAAACCATATTGCTCTGAAATCATAAGTACTTTCTTAAGCCGTTGCACAGCTTGGACCTCATCTTTTGCCGGTATCAATAAATCGTCAATAAATATTATGACTTCATCTTTTGCTAGTAGTTCTCTGAAAATAATTGTTATAAATCTCATAAAATATTTTGGACAGATACTTAAACCAAAAGGAGCCCTCAAGAATTCATATTGTCCATTGTGTGTGACAAAAGCAGTATACTTGATGGACTCTTCGCACACTTTCAGGTGAAAAAACCCATTTTTTAAATCGAGTACACTGTAGACCCTAGCATCCTTTAATTTATCAATCAGATCTTCTATTACTGGTAATGGAAATTCATCTTTAACCATTTTTCTATTTAACAATCTATAGTCAACGCAGACTCTAACAGAATTATCTTTTTTCTTAACCAATACCAGCGGGCTACTATATTCTGAATGACTCACGCGTATGATGTCCTTTTCTAACCATTCTGCAACCTGTTTTTCCACTATTTCCTGCTCCTTCAGCGCCAAACGTCGTGGTCGTTGCGCCACCGGAACGTCATCCTTGAGCACGATTTGCAGTTGCAGCGGTGCTTCTTTCGTTTGATGAGGCTTGTAGTTTCGTACACAATTTAGCACTTCTTCTCTTAACGCCGGATCCATCATGTGACCTACAACAGAATCAGACGGGCATACTTCACTCACATAACATCCCAGTCGCTCCCACTCTTTGCTATAAAATTTCACGCAACCCCTTTTTAACACAACTGTAACGTCGTTAAGAAATTCCTGACCTATTATCACATCGTACGGTATATAGTCTTTACATAAAACGTGAAATATAACATCTGGGTAGCACTGTTTGTCCGCGCACAAATTCAAACGACACTTTCCCATCGAACGCACTGTTGATTGTCCAATGCCGGAGAGTAATAATTCGTCCTTTTCGTATTCGGGTTTTCCAATCGCATCATAAACATCCGCCGAAATAATGTTCACGTCGCTGCCCGTGTCTACTAACGCTTTTAACTGCACGTTATTTATATCCAACAAAACAACCGGCTTTTTCTCTTTTGTCAATATTGACATTGAAACTTCTTCGTCGTTGTAAACAAACGCCGCCATTTTCGATTCGTCGTTCGAAAAGTATCCGCTTGGGGCGCTGTCTTCTTCGTCATTCACCGTCGTGAACATCGCTCGCTTTGTGTGTTGGCAGTCCTGCAGTTCGTTACACAGGAGGTCGCTAGAGGCGCCACCGTCGTCTTGTGTGACGTCCGCCGCGAACATCGCGCTCTTCGTATGCTGCTGTTGGTGGCTCCGTCGTGTTTTACCGATCTCGTCCGATGATGCACGATGGCTGGGTTTCGGCGTCGCCGACGCCGATGCTAGCGCCGCCGCCGATGAAGTGCACGCCGATCCAACATGTCCGAATTGGTTACATTTAAAACACTTCAATCCTTTGCTTTTATGCGGGCAATCGGCTGATGCATGTCCAACTTCACCACATCCATAGCAACGAATCCATGGTTTGCCGCTTGAATGGGGTTTATTGCTACTTGTACTCACTGCTGAACGCCTCTGCACCTGCGCCGCACTTTGCATCTTTTTGCTTATAGTTTCATAAATCTTGAGTTTTTCTTTAAGGTCGTTATACGCGGTGACACCATACAACATGATTTTATTTGTTTCGACATCCACTATTCCATCCACTATGTACTTGATTGCGACGTAGTCAGGCATCTTACCGCGCTTTCCGAGTTCCTTCATAACAAGCATGTAGTCTAAGCAGGATTCATTCGGCAGTTTCTTTCTGTTGTTCATTAATTCATGGATGGATTTGATGTCGACAGTGTCTGGAAATTCTTTTACAAGCGCTGCCTTGAGCTCTTCCCAAGTCTTGTGTGGACGCTCCGCCCGTAACCATAGCTGTGCTGTACCTGTCAGCGCTCGTTTCGCAATTAGGAGCTGCTGAAGCGGTGTCCACTCGAATATCTCGGCGTTGGATTCTACTTCGTCTATCCACCGCGTCACTGGATAGGTGTCGTCGCGGCCGCTAAAGCTGGGTATCAACTCGGCCGTCATCTGAAGCATGTTGCCGTTACGCTTTCCCGCATCGCAGTCGTCCTGGCAGTCGGTGTAGTCTTCTTGCCGACTTTTCCTGCGATCTTTCGCGGGTTTGGGCATTTCGTCGTAGTCGTTGAGACAGTCTTCTACCGCAGAAACCGCCGTCGTTCGCGTGTTCCTGTGCACGTGGTAGCCGATCTGCATACGTCGTTTTTATTTCACCGGCCGTACTATTCCGTCTTTCTTTTTGATATCCCGGAGGGGCCCCCAAATTTGTAGGTCTGAGGCGGTGAAATAATAGCAGATTAACTCTTATTAGACTTTTATTAATTTTTAAAATTACACAGTACACGTTGTCGGTTCTACCGTTATCGCCATCTTCCCTTTTCCCCTTCCATCCATCCTCTCTCTCACACACATATGTCGTCTCGCTTACACTCGCTCATGCTTATTATTCTAACTACTAAGTACATTTTAAAATCCCACATGTCTGTTGTAGAACGAAATAAGTAGGTAGGTAACTTCTGAATTTTGTTTAAAGAAGAAAGTAAATAGGACAGCAAGATTTAAAAATTTAAAAAAACCGGCCAAGAGCGTGTCGGACTACGCACAATGAAGGGTTCCGTAATTGGGATGAAATTATCCCAAGAACAAACTTAACATTATAGTTGAAAAACATGTTCTCCCATACATTCCAACAGTAAATATAAGTTTGTACTCACAATATTGAGAGATTTACTATGTCATTTTAAGATCACAAACTGTTTATAGGTTTTCATGTAATCTACAGGTATAGAACTATTTTCTGTATCTATTTTTTTTTCACAATTTTAGGCTCAGTAGTTTCGGAGATAATGGTCGGGGGGGTCGGGGGGAATGGTCAATTTTCGTCTATTTTCTTGAATAACTTTAAAATGATTTATTTTAAAATTATAAAAAAATATACTTGAGACCCTTATAGTAAGTTCTTTCATTTGATATATCACACGATACAGTTTGCAAAACTTTTTATTTTATTTTCTTATTTGCCCC
This sequence comes from Cosmia trapezina, assembly GCA_905163495.3. NCBI lineage: Eukaryota > Metazoa > Arthropoda > Insecta > Lepidoptera > Noctuidae > Cosmia > Cosmia trapezina. Next base: position 15,078,633 of record LR991030.1, read on the forward strand.
CTAAAAGTGTCCTAAATATTCAAAATTCATTTATTTACTTTAACCGTACGTGTTTGGGTCACAGAAATCAATATGTGTATCAAATTTCAAGTTCATAGGTCCATTAGATTCGGAGCAAATTGGCTATGACAGACGGACAGACAGACAGACACACGAGTGATCCTATAAGGGTTCCGTTTTTTCCATTTGAGGTACGGAACCCTAAAAACATTACTCCATTTAACAATCATGCAGTTTTCAGTATGACAGCCATAGGTAGTGATTGCAAAAAGTTTTTTAATAACTGAAAAATACTGCGAAACTATTCTATTTTATATTCTGACGTGATCCAATAATCCATAAAAGTTGGAGTTACAAAAATAAAACGAACGCTAAATAAAAAGTTTAAAATAGTCGAACGGACCATCCAATGTTCAAACTGGTCCCAAACGAAAACTACGAAACAGATATGTTTGTATCTGTAGCAAAAAACACTTTAATAAGTGTTAAAAAATGTGCATTGACACATCAAAACTTTCTAATTATACGGTATCGAAAGGATCTTCATTTACTATAATTATTAGGACCATCCACCGCACCATAGGCACTGAGACCCTCTTTCAACTTTACTGCCTGACTATAGTTAATATTTACTAGTATGTAAGCAGACAAGAAGAAAAGAAGACTTAAAACACAATAATAAAATCACACAATACTTCGTTTAGCATTTAAACAAGAAAAACAGAAACACCGCATAAAAAACTGTACATTCTCGTATAACAAACATACATTTCAATGTTATTTATTCCTTTTAGTATTCGGTGCACGTATCTCTGGGCAGATTTTACTGCTTCATCTCTACATTGCATTCATAAATATTCGCTTGTGCATATGACGTCACACTTTTGCCCAAAGGCAGAGGAATCAGTGTCTGGGCTTGTCCTTTAATTTTTTGCAGACCGTAGTGGGAAAGTTGTGGTTTATTTTTTGTTAGCGTTTAACGAAGCTGAATGTTCTTCAGCTGCCATGTTTGTTTGTTTAGCCGATTTACTGATGAGTTTATAGAAATGACTCAGAGAAATAGGAACAGGCCAAATCAGTTAGCTGATTACGTCGACGAACATCGTTTGAACCAACAAAGAATTGTTTTTACCAGAATTAATGCAACACACCTTGACTTACTGAATTTTCCAAGAATTAATTATGATCAGCTGCTTGTATTCGCAATAGGCACCTATCACGTAAAAATTGGTCATACTGTAGCGAACACATTAGAGGAACTGGAGTTTTTTTCAATCGAACAAAGATCAGTGTTTGAATTTCCTTCTGTAATATGGACCAAGAGTAGGTAGGTATAAGTACACTAACACTAGCGACCCGCCCCTACTTCACACAGTTTTTACGACTTGACACAACTTTTTTTTTTTATTAAGTACTTATGTGTAAGTTTAATATACATAAACCTTTCCAAATAAATTCTCTAAATTATGTCGAAAATCGCATACAAATCCGTTTTGTTGTTTAGAAGAACAACGCGATCTCAAAGACACTTTTCTTTTTTTTTTTTGTATGGCTTCTCACAGTTGACCACGGGGGGTCGAGACTGCTTAACCGGACTTTCCTGTGGCTGCCTTAAGCGAGAGCTTAAAGCCTCCGGCCAGGCTTAAAACTAGTACTTAGAACTAGGGGTTTGAGCGACTCTGCACATCGCTGCGGTAAGGGTAGGGAGGACAGCAAGAGTGTTCAGGCTGGGTCGTGACGCGATAACATCCAAGGTACGAGGTACGAGAATGATCGGTGGGCAAGGGGAGTTTATTGGCGGGTTAGAGGCTACAGGCTCGGCTGCGCTACCGGCTGGCGCAGCCTCGCCGAGTAGAGGGCAAGGGGGAGGTGGGCAATTACGTTTTCGACCTCGACGGCGGGGTCGGAACGTAGATCTTAGCTTGACCAGACACGAATAGCGACTTTAATTTATAACATGTACAGATTATCAGACAAAATCGTCAAATCCTTCTTTGAATATTAATCTGCAGTATCAACAAAGGCTGACGTTCTCAGGGGCTACATGAAACAGTACTAAAACTGTTCGTATTCCCTCTGACAAATCGCGCCCGCATTCACGCACTGTCGTATCAATCAAACTTATCTGTGAACGTTTGTGCCAGTACCTACTGTCAGCTAGAATTTCTGTTTGCTTTCTTACTCATAGTAGTGGAACCATGGAGCATTAATGTCGTATCTAATTACATAATCTAGTAGAAGTAGGTAATAAGTATGCGATACTTGACTTTCAGGGATACAAAAAACCGGTAAAGTGCGTGTCGGATCACGCACAATGAAGGGTTCCGTAGTTGAAAGGAATTTATCCCAAAAACAAACTTAACATTGGATCCCAAAAAATATATTTTTGGGTCATAAAATTCCAAATTCACAATTTTCGGACTTTTTCCTTTACTTGTGCTGAGAGACCTTACTTCTTGCCAAATTTCATTGTTCTAGGTCAAAGGGAAGTACCATATAGGTTTTGATTTACTTGCGACGGTTGTATCAAAATATGTCGCAAAATGGCCGTATTTTTTTATTGCGTTGACATAAAAGCTTGATTATTTTAGAACTGTAAGGGACTATAAACGTACTTCATTTGATATGAATTTCAACTTGATATCTCCACGCAACCCGGAGAAAAAGGGTCTTGACAGACTGACAGACTTGAATTTTTTTTTTTATGTGATTGAATTACAAATTAGCATTTTTCGGACTTTTCCCTTTATTTGTGCTAAAAGACCTTGCTTCTTGCCAAATTTCATTATTCAAGGTCAACGGGAAGTACCCTGTAGGTTTTGATTTACTTGCGACAGTTGCGAGTATCAAAATGTGTCGCAAAATGGCCGTATTTTTTTATTGCGTTGACTTAGAAGCTTGGTTTTTTTAGAACTCTAAGGGACTATAGACTTACGTATTTGATATTATTTTCAACCCGATAACTTTACGCGTTCTTGAGAAAAAGGGCCTTGACAGATGATACACTTAAAAATATTTTATCATGTGATAGAACTATAAATTAACAATTTTCGGACTTTTTCCATTATTTGTGCTGTAAGACCTTTCTTCTTGCCAAATTTCATGATTCTAGGTCAACGGGAAGTACCCTACAGGTTTTGATTTACTTGCGAGTATCAAAATATGTCACATAAATGACCGTATTTTTTATTGCGTTGACTTAGATGCTTGATTTTTTTAGAACTCTATGGGACCATAGACTTACGTATTTGATATTAATTTCAACTTGATACCTCTACGCGTTTCTGAGTAAAACAGACAGACAGACAGACGGACAACAAAGTGATCCTATAAGGGTTCCGTTTTTTCCTTTTGAGGTACGGAACACTAAAAATCGGCCAAGTGCGTGTTGGACCACGCAGAATGAAGGGTTCCGTAGTTGAAAAGAATTTATTCCAAAAACAAACTTAACATTGTAGTTGAAAAACATGTTCTCCCATACATTGATATACTTCATGGTCAATTCTCCGACTGCAAATATAAGTAGGTATGTATTCGCAAAAAACTATATTTAAACATAACATCACGGCGCTATACTTAGTACCTACACTCAAATTTCGCCAGAAATAAAAAAACTTTTTGTATGTTATTAAAATTATCAATTTTCGGACTTTTTCCTTTACTTGTGCTCTGAGACCTTGCTTTTCGCCAAATTTCATGATTCTAGGTCAACAGGTAGTACTTAGGTTTTCACTTGCGAGTATCAAAACATAAATAAAAAATAAACATAAATGGCCGTATTTTTTTATTGCGTTGACTTAGAAGCTTGATATTTTATAGCTCCAAGGGACCACAGACCTACGTATTTAATATTAATTGTCATAGTTGCTTAGATCATTTTGAACAGTCTGTTCGCCACGATATTATTGACGCTGACTGGTACTAAAAAATCTCTTATAACCACTCATTTGAGTTTTTTACTGGGTAATTTGGGTGGTAATTCTGTATACCTACCACAACACAGCCTAATATAATAGTAGGTACCGAAGATCTTGTTCAGTATGTATAATCTTTCCAACTGTTTATTTTACTTCAGCGTCCATGAAGTACCTATTGCATTTTTCCATCTATGGGTGGCATTGCCTGTCAATAAATAAGGAACTTCATAGGCGTGCTGATGTCAAAAGTAAAATAAATGATTGGAAACAGTATATGTATATAAAAGCCGGTTACAGGTGAATAGCTTAAGTACACGGAAATGTGCTCCACTATACCTACTAACTTCTATTGTTCAATTTACCTGAACAGACGTACGTACGTAGGTGCATATGTACAGGAATAAACGAAATTCCGTTTATTAGCCACCTGTCACACATACGCGCCCACAGCTCAATACGGGTTGTTGGAACGCGTTGAAAATTGCCTTTCAATCCTCACCACGGAATGATCGTGATATTTAGTACGCAATCCGTCATCATGGACAGCGGTCTGTACATTTGGTGTGGGCCGAGTTTTGGCCAGTACAAATATGCAGATTACGCGTAAACATTTTCGATAAATATTGGTGGAGGCAGAATTAGGTGGCTGCGAATACCGGAGGTCCGGAGTTGGTAGGTATTGCAATATGTTGGGAAGTTTGTATTACCTGCCAAATGTAATATAACATCCGTTTTGAAATATTCTGTGATTAGGAACCTAGGTATTTAGCTAACAAACGTTTTAGGAACTTTACTATGCTAGTTCATTCGCAGTAGTCGAGTTTAAAGTTAACCGTGTAAAATCTATTAAAGTGTAGCGATTTAATTTCTGAGACACTGCCTAGCTTATATTGCACAGATTTTCTCCCAAGTCAAAATGTCAAGCAAAACACATCAAAGGCAAATTGAGAAAAAAAAAACTAAGTAAACAAATCAGAACACGACACAAAGAAGATGACTTCCAACATCAAAGACATTTCAAACGTGACTTCCAACATTGGCCCAAACATACGTCACCAATAAAATCTGACAAGAAGCAAACTGTATGATAAGTAGAGACGTACGGCACACACGAGATTGGAATAAGAATTACACATTACAACTCGTATATCGAACGAATGAAGTTTAACATACTTATGTAAATATGTCGCGATGGAGCGGGACCCACGGATTTTATTACAAGAGTTTCCTCGTTCGTAACTGATGTAAATTTTAAACGTACAAGACGCGATACGGATGTTAAGAGTTTTAACATTCAAGAAAGTGAGTTAAAAATGTCTGTGGCGTTGTTGAGGCATGTGTTGTAAAGGATTTTGTTGGATAATGGAGTTTGTGAATATTTGGGGGATGTTAATTTGAGTATTGCATTAAATTTGTGGTCTTTCAAATACAACAATATGGATTTTTGTTCTACATACGTAAATTATGAGGTAACGACTGAATGGCTTTAGCGTAAGTAAATAGTTACTTACCTAATAACCGATTGCTCAATCTCTAGTTAGCTTATTTGATAGCTACATCAAGCTACATTTCTAATTATATCCAGCTTAATTAAGTTTAATATAAATCTCAGAAGGGCTTTAGCGTAAGTAAATAAATAGATAATAACCGTATAATATAGCTCTTATTTAAAAGCTATATCAAGCTTTATTTTTAGCAATATTCAGTTATATTTCCAGTTTATTTAACCAACCAACAACCAACCAATCAACCAACAAACCAACCAACTGACGCAACCCTCCGAAAAATAACAAACTCAATAGAGTTTGTTATTTTCCAAAAGGTTGCGCCAGTTTTCCAAAGCAATGTTTTATCGACAAAGCGATACTTCTAATGCAGCAATTGCAAATAGAAGCTATTCAATTCGGGTCCTAATTACAAAGTCAATCAAGACAACGTGACCGAGGTATTCCGGGAACAGTCTATTGATCCCTCACTATTTATACTCGGCTGCAATGTCCGAGTGAAATCCATTGTTGCCATGTTGCTACAAACTGCAACACAACATAGAAGATTGGGCAATCTCGCCTCGATGGAATTATGATTGGAAGATTTAATATTGTTACGATTTGTCTCAATTAGTCCGCTCCAAGTGCCAATATTTTCGTACTTTTTGACACACCTCATTATCTATTATACAGATGTATATAGATGACTAACGAAGCCGACAGTACCACTTTACGTCGTTGTGATAATTTTTTGTTCTGTAAGGTTCCCAGGTATGGCTGGGAATATTCTGGTTACAGAGATTTTTGTTCTGGAACATACCTGGGAACCTTCTGGTTCCAGAGATACAACATTTTTTGATTTATCACACTAATATTATAAAAGGCGAAAGTGAATGTGTTGTGAATGTGTGTGTGTGTGTGTGTGTATGTTTGTTACTTCTTCACGCTCAAACGGCTGGACCGATTTGGATGAAATTTGATAAGTAGATAGCTTATAGCCTGGATTAACACATAGGCTACTTTTTATCTCGGTGAAACCGCGGGGCGCAATTAGTGTTATATAAATGTTTACTTTAAATACTCCCTCAACTCATGCATCGTTGTTTTGTGTGCGTTACATTGCGCGCTACCGTAAATAGTTTTTCACTTTAAAAATAAATGTCTCCTCAGCTTTTGCTCAATGTTACTTAAATAGGTAGGTAGGTATGTAGTTTGATGTACAGAATGCGTAGATAACGGTTATGTGATGGGTCTTTTTACACGCTGTATTTCGTGCACCTAAAAAAAGAACGTAGCTCCGGATGAATAGCTTAGTACTTATAGTGTGCGCGCAAGTGTTATAGTCACCGCCTGACCTGAGGTATGTGAGCGGTGAGAAAGTGGAGGGCCCAATTGACCAGATTGGCAGACTGAGTTAGCTTAGGCTTAGTCTGACTCCCTCGTCTCACCGCTCACATACCTTAGGCGATGATTAGCTCTTGCGCGCGCACTATAGTACAAATTAACGATAGGCGGACCAAGAGCCTTATGCTAAGTAGAAGATAAATGGGTACACAAGGCTCGCCACATAGTACTGGGACGAAATGTGGCACCTACACCTCTGCTTAAGAGGAAAGGCGGGTGGCCAGACTTTTGAAAATTAGGTATTTTAAGAAGGTATTGCTGTCGCTCTGCGAGCGGTCCGCCCTCGATAGAGAAGTAGACGGAATGAGAAATTGGCTGTTTGATAAGTAGACCTCTGGCGCCTGAGGGGAATTCGTGCGATAAGGACAACTGCAGATCCGACTAAATAGCCTATGTAAAAAGTCACATTTCGAGGTTTGGCTCTCGCCTATTTCCTCCTCCAATATTGGACCAATTTAAAAGATATTTCATAAACTGAATAAGAAGGATATATACTATGCCCCTATGTTTTTCTTTTTTCGTTAATAGTTATGAAATTGGTACACTAGGCGTCTGTTGATAGCGGTCTGAATACGCAATTTTGAGCATTTTTGGAGGGTTCTAGTTCTTTATATCATCAAAAAGGAAAACATAGGGGCATACAAGTAACTGATATTTATATTTCTGTAAAAAATCATTGCTTTATGGTCATTAACCAGAAAGAAAACAGGCGAGAGCGTTTGTATCTTTTTGTATGGAGAAAAGAGCACCCACGTTTCCTCTTAACACTACGGGGATTATTGGTATGTTATCCATACTTATATACTTATAATATTATAAATTCGAAAGTAACTCTGTCTATCCGTCTGTTACCTTTTCACGCCTAAACCACTGAACGCATTTCAATAAAATTTGGCAAGGCTATATAGATGACATCCAGGGGAAGGACATAGGCTACTTTTTTTAAATGGTATACCCTTAATGCACAAACTAAAAAAACACTACCCACTAAACGATGAACAAAGTATACTGGTATACCTACCTAAAAGTATCTTGAATTACTGGTATAGGCAAAATAGTCTAGTTTATGTTTTGGGGGTTATGTGTGGATGTTAAAATGGAACTTGTTTATCTGAACCATATACCAATAATATGTGTTTCTTACCTTACAGCTTCCACCAGAAGCTGTAATCTCTTATAAGTTGTTTTATTTTATTACCAATCAACAGTCAGGATAGTTTTTATCCCGTCCTAAGTCAAAAGTATTACTAAGGTTGATGTCAGTGTCATGTCATTCCTTCCTTTCATAGCCAAATATCCTAGGATAGCATTATAACAATATACAGCACTTAAACAGCAACAAACACACAAACAACAATTAATTATTTCTACAATTATAACTGCAATTAACCTAAACTTAAAACAAGTTCTAAAGGCATTAAAACATATTTTTAGCTACCACTAATAAAGCAGCAATAGAATGCTACATTCGGCATGCTTGTAAACCAACTTTTACTTGATGGGTCAAAGCTGTATAGAGCGTCTGGCATTGTCCTTTATGCTTTTGGTAAGAAATAAAGGAATATGCGGTTCAGCGCAATGATATATTACCTTTAGATGCGTTACCCGGGCTCAAAAATGGGAAATTAATATAATTGCTCGGCGTGATATCAGTCACGCACGCGCGCCAGTGAATATGCAGCAGCTAGTGACGTAATTAAATAAGTATATTCATCTCTTTCTTACAACAGGTATCGGCATGCGTCTTTCCTTTTCTTTGCGGCCAGTATATACTGGTATGTTGGTACATCATGGCTTACGCTGTTTTTGAAAGCACTGATGTTCGTGTATGACGCGTCTATCTATAATACGTCATTGGTTCAGCGTTTTTGAAAAATCATTCCCTAAGGGGGTAAAATAGGGGTTGATAATCCCACGGGGGGTGATATAGGGGATGAAAGTTTGTATAGGAAACCCAGCATATCTTATGTTAGTGATAATTATGAAAATTCAAGTTTATGATTTTGTTAGGAAATAAAGAAATCTGTGGTTCAGGGTTTTTGAAAACTCATCCATTGGGTTGTTCGAAAGAGATACCGTGGTCCTGGCTCAGGCAACTAGCTCAGGCAACTGGAGGAACACGGGTGGGTTTTAGTGAGTAAAAGTCTGACACGCCCTTTTGTTTGAATGCGTTAAAGTCAAAAAGTAGGTACCTACCGAACGGATTTTCATACGGTTTTCACCAATGGACGAAGTGACACAGTGTAAATTGTCTGAAATATATGGCGATGATTGTTGAAGATGTCGGATAAAATCATGCTGACTGGGAGCTTTAAGCTTGCCATGTACGGCAACGATATATCGTAGCGATTTGAGTTTTCACAGGTACCTATATCGGACGGCCACAAGACGGCCATATGTTTTCCACATGAACGTTCCCATGGGATATTTTCCGACATCTACGCGGGCGAAGCCGCGGGCAAAAGCTAGTGTAAAATATATGTGTCATTTGCTAACGAATTAGTTCATTACTTTGAATGAACTACATAATTTATTGATATGTACTAAAATGACATATTTAATGAATAGTCTATAACTGTCGCGTTCACTGGACAAACTCATTATTTATGCAAATTCAAAATGTTTCACTACTCTAAATTAATAAAGCTATGATTGGAAATGAAAATATTCATAGAGTGCCTGTTATTATGACAAGTTGTCAGAATTATTGAGATACGATGGATATAGAATTATATTTTTCTTGTTTTATTATACCTACAAGATAATCTGTTGTGTTTTGGGGCCAAAACACATACAAACGATGATACTACGTACGTACACACTCACACTCATACCATCATTTACCTCTCCTCATACTCTATCTGCATACTAGACACGCATTACATTATACCAAATTTATTCATCTACTTTTATCGTTTCGTTCAGCGGCACCATAATTACCTTATATCAGTTTAATCGGAATACGCCACGGGCGCTATAACTCCATAAATATTCTGGACAGAGGTAGGAACCCAAAAAAAATATTGTTCAACAAAAATCTCATCTAATGTTTATTTCATAAGCCCTTGCGTTGCCTAGAGCTCTGTAAAATTACTTCGTTACAACACGGCCGGTCGTTATATTATTCTATTAGATAATACTGATTTGCTTTGAACTAATTTACTCCGTGGTTCTGAGGTATTATTTTGCGGAACGAAATACAATCTGTACTCTGGATGGGTCTATTATTAAAGTCCCCGTTTATTTGGAACAAAAGCGTTGATCCGTTAACTTAACCCTTTGCAAAGCTGGTGCGTCCGTTCGTGCGATAGAAATTATTCATGTGTTTGTACGTTAAAATTCATGGCGGATTGGAAGTGCTTTAGTTTCACTCTGTCATATTCGTACGTAAATATAATTAATGTAAGAAATGTAATTCGGGAAGGAAGATGAATGAACGTAGTGTTACATTTTAATTTGCGTGCATAAAAGTTAGGTCAACGAGTGATATCATACAGCCATGACGACTTTTTCCAGTACATCCGACACACCCTAGGTCAGGGATGGCGAACCTATAACTAATATACAAATCAACATTTCACCACACTATTTAAATAAAAAACAAATTGGTGCAACTTCTGCTGTTGCAAACTAGATAACTAACTAGCTTATTATGGTTCATATTTTACTGGAATCATTTGACAAACGGTTTCTGAAAATGACGACTCACAGGCATAGGTAGATGAAAATATCGCCCTCAGATTTATGTTTGTTACTGTGACTTAGGTATCTAAATTCCTCAATTGCTGCCGTGCCCAAACTATTTTGTCGCGTGACATTGGTTCGCCATCCCTGCGCTAGAAAGCCACTAGCAGCTTTGCTGACCCCTTAGTAATCTCTTCACAACAACTTGTGCAACCATTGCTGGCTGTACTCTGAAAATGATAGTTATATCACTGTTTATAGACGGCTTAATTTCAGGTGGATTTTGTTTTGATGGTCCAGAACCTTTCTTGAAAAAAACGTAGCTGGTATAACTAAGATATTAATGATATTATCACGAAACTTTTCTCTAGAAATATAGATCTGTACCACGAACTAGAAGAAAAAGAAGGACTCCGCGCCACGCATATCGAAAGTGAAGCACAGCAAATAGCTGGATCGTTTGTACAAACATGCCTCACGCACACATTTACATCATAGTATGCCGACCGGCCACCATTACGTAACACGACGGCGGTGTCTTTGTGAAATCACGCACACATAGATCGGTACGGTGCTTCACTTTCGATAAGCGTGGCGCGGAGTCCTTCTTTTTTTTCTAGTCCGTGGTCTGTACACACCGTAACGACGAATTGTTCCCAAATAGGTAACACATGACAAGGCTAAAACGTATATTTTTTGTACGTCTGTCGCCGGTAATTACCCCGAGAATACTAGGTAGGTACAGAGTAAATAAAACTTTTATATTCAAAAGATTAGACTCACGCCCAAGTTATATATTTTAAGTTATTACGTTGCAGAGCAAGTAAGTAGCGAAAATAAAGTTAGGTTATAAAGGGGAGAAGTTTTTGTACCAAAAGAATTTTGACTTAGCTCCTGAATTACTTTTCATGCTTTATGATTTACTAGTCCCCGTGACCCGTGACCCGTGACTTTGTCTGCGATTGAGGATGAAAAGTAACCTTTGTCCTTTTCTAGGTCATGGTCTACCCATGTGCCAAATTTCATCCAAATCCGTTCTGCCGTTTTAGTGTGAAAGCGTAACAAACAAACAAACTCACTTTCGCATTTGAGGGGTCTAAATGCAAAACCGCCACTGTCCAGTTTCTGAAAATGTTCACAGCAGTTAAAGAACGTTCCGTGGCTTTGCGGTTTTGCATTTTAGCAACTGGATAGAGTAAGTTTTGAATCTCAGTCGTTGTTATTTCTGGCTTTTTGAATTAATTAGTGGTGGTGTTGCACTTAGACCCCTCATTTATGACTATATATATATATTTTTTTTACTAGTTAGGATTTTAGTTACGTGTTTTGTAGAATATACAAGAAAATAGATTCAGGCTATACTTATATTGGTATAATTTTTGTGAGTTTGTACTTGGGGGTAAACTGCGGAACTACTGCTCCGATTCCGAAAATTCTTTCACTAATTGGAAGCTACAGTATTGCCGAGTTTTTATGTTAAACAAGAAATTTCACGTGACTGAAGTCGCGGTCAGAAGTTAGTATCTTACATCTTACCTGGGCCCCAAGTCTGCTATTTTTTACATTCCAACACGATCCCATTGTCACTGCATTGTCATTTTGCTAAAAGTTCGTAATCTGCTAAATTCATAATTTCATACAATGTAGTGTCAGTGGTTGACCATTGGAAAGTCATAATGACGCCATTATGACGCCATTATATTAGTAGATTACCAAACTTGTCAAAATCAACAATTATGAAATCAATGATAGACCATTCTGACACTATTGTAATAGCAGACTTGAGGCCCTGTTATTCCACGTAACTTGAAACGATGCAAAATGTTTTATTTTGTTTTCTTTCAACGCAATCATTTCACTTGCTTCGTAGAACTTATGAGTATGTAGATGAAAATTTATTTACTCACAGCAAAATTCAATTCAAACTACACATTGAGTCTTATGAAAATTCAATTTTGGTTGTATATCGAAATCACTATGTTCAGATAGTACCTAGACTGAAGTGCCTAACAACATATCGGCTTATCCATTGACCGCGGAACACTCGCCACTTATGGCACCCTCGGGCACTATGTGTTTGTTTTCACATCAGAAACCAGGGTAGTATCGGAAACAAAATGTTCCTGTTCTAAACCGGAAAAGAAAAATGAGAACGAAAAGTAACTTTACTACGTCAATACTAAATAACTTTTAAATACAAAAAGTACAGTACAGTTTTAAAAGTACAGTGGGCTGCATCAATTGCGTATGTAGTCCCCAGTTGTATTAAAATTTTAATACAGCTGGGGTACCCAATTGATGCAGTCCACTGTACGATCAGCAACAGAAGTCGGTTAAGAGCGTTGTTGCATTTTTCATACGTAAATCGAGAACTTGGGAGATTTTGAAGTGATTTTGGTCACATAATTTACTTTTTTAGCTTCTTTTGACTTTAATCATCGTAATTATCATATATTTTTATTTAAAGTCTATTAAAAAAAACTTGTTCAAATTGAATTATTGACTACGAAAACAGTCGATTTCGAAGTCGCGATTTCCAGATGACGCGCGAAGGCTCAACTTTGAAGTAATCTTACACCAATTATTACTACTAATTTAGGAGGTAAAGTGGTATTCATTCGAAGAGGCATATCCTGAAATTTACAATGCATTGAGAAAAGTTTGATTTTTAATTCATTAACTTGTATTTTAATCACGTCTAAGATAATCAAAAATCGAGAAATCGACTACAAAAAAACACGTCATTTCTCAGAATCTAAAAGTCATTTGGCAACACAAATCATTTTATACGTAAGAAGAAAGATTGTACTATATATGTGTAAAAAATAAAACATATCTGTCTTCAATCATTTACGAAAATATTTTTTTAAAGTGAGTATAAAATCGGGTGCATCGAACGCCCTAAGTCAGTCGCGCTCTGGCGCTCTTCGACGCAGGACCTATGTCGGTTGACCTCCCGCCGCCGCGCATGCGCCTCGCGTGATATATAGTCAATTGTAGTACGACTAAATATTTTTAATCCTTTCATTTAAGTAATATTTTAAGAAGCTATCGTGGTAGGCACACTTACTTTAGGAGAATTATGTTACAATTCTTGAATTATGTTGTATTACTTGTAATATTGATATTGTAATTACAATATCAATAATACAATATAATTTGGTCAAAATGTAAATCCAAGATGGTGGCTGCGAAAAATTTTAAATTTTTCGTCATGGGGATCGTTCCCATTGTTCTCGAGGATGCTAAAGCCGATAGTGACGTTAAAATGTAAATCCAAGATGGCGGCTGCGAACATTTTCAAATTTTTCATCATGGGTATCGTTTTCATGGTTCTTGTGGGTGCTAACGTCGATAGTGTAGTCAAAATGTAAATCCAAGATGGCTACAAGAATTTTGGAGGATGAATATGGAGAAAAAATTTATATCAGATTTTTATTTGAAATCTCTACTGCCACAATCTCTATTGTGGATCCGTGACAAAGGAGACGGAAACCATGTCATATAAACTTGGGCCTGGGCCTGGCTTGTAAAAAGATGAAATTGGTGTCAATTTATAGCTACTATATTATCAAACCATCACTGAACATTTTGCGTATTTTCGCGGTCTGAGTTCCGAGTTAAAAGAGATGTAATAAAAGTGAGGTTACATAACGATCTACATATAGGTACTTAACAGCTGATTTTTGAAGTTCTTCAGCTCGACGACCACGTAAACTACAGCCTCTAGTCACTTTGCCACAATTTACACAACGATCCATGGTGCCAATATGAAATCAGTAGGCTGGTCGTAATATACAAAATAACAAGTTCAAGTCCAACGTTTATGCGGGGTTCTCCGTACCGTGTCCGGTGTGGTAGCAAGGTTCGTACAAGAAGCAAGATCAGAAGTCCGCAGAAAGACAACAGGGGTCGAGGAAAACATCAATAAAACTATGGGAAATACACTCAAATCGCGACCGCACTAAACGACACGAAACGAGTGAGGCATAGATAAAGGCACTATATAAAGGTGTGTCCAAATATAGAGCGGCATTTGAGCGCGGCTGCCACGCGCGGCTAGCCGCGCTCTGATCGGACAAGGGCCGCGCGCGGCGGTGTTGAGCGTAATATATCTTCTCGTCTCACATCAGTGATGACCTCTGGCACTGAAACGTGCTCGCTCACAACATAATGGGTCTCAATCATAATCAGCCTATAATGTTCCCACTGCTGGGACACAGGGCTCCTCTCGGTGAGAGGGAGTGGGCCGTAATACACCACGAGGACCTAGTGCGGGTTGGTAGATGTCACATGTCTTCGAATTTTTGGTTCTAGGCGGTTTCCTCACGATATTTTCCTTCACTGATTTGAGAGTAGTGGTGATGAAATTATTTACACAAAGTGCCTGCCTGAGTTCGAAACCATGACCTACTCGTATGTCGGGATCGTTACCATTGGGCCACCATTGCATTGCTCTCTTGGGCCGCATAGTGCAGTCAATCATCCCTTCTAGGATGATTGACTTCACTATCGGCTTCATCCTCGAGAACTATGAAAACGACATCCATGACGAAAAATTTTAAAATTTTCGCAGCCGCCATCTTGGATTTTAATTTTGACTTCACTATTGGCTATAGTCGAAATCGAAAACTATGAAAACGATACCTATACAAATCCTTATCACTTACCACTGACGTGCGACGTGTGGTCGACTGTGTAGTCATTAGGTCGACTGGGCACGTACAATACCTGCCTAGGCTAATAAACATTATAAAACCAACCCCACACGAACGCAGCAGTACTATTATTTATTCCTGGATAGGCTGTATAATCCTTATCCATATCCTAAGGGCATGTCTTCCCTACCATTACCGCGCCCCCCGGTCTACTCCTTGATATACAATGGTCTCTGTTGCACCATGTAACATGAGGCAACAGGGGCTAGTGTGAATCTTTGGGTTCATTCGAGAAATCGAGTCTGGTTAAACCACGCTGGGATTGGTGCATTTCATTCATTCATTCATTCATTCATGTGGCAGCGGGGTGACCCACCTATTTGAAATTTGAAAACAGTAAACCAAACATTTGCGCATGAGGCGGCTTTATGTATTTATGTATTATTGTTGGTTCAAATTCAACTGTTTTATGAACTTGATGCGGTTGCTAAACCTATAATGCCGCAAGAAAAATAAATAATTATAGCTAGCGCGTGGCGTCTTTATCTACATTGAAATAGGGCTTAAATTGAACTGTTTTACACAAAAAAACGATGATTTTGGACAAAAGATGGCTCCGCTGTTAACAAAATTTTATTCTGATTGTGTTCTCCCAGAAATTATAGATCCAAGGAAAAGTCGATCAATCCCCTTAGACAAATAAATAAAATAAATAATAAATAAATATCCTTGGAAATTTCACACAACGCCATCTAGTCCCAAGCTAAGCAACCTAATGCTTGTGTTATGGTAACGAGATGGCTGATAAACTTCTTATATACATTTTTTTTTGTAAATACATACATATTATAGATAGAAAAACACCCAGACTCGGAAACAAATACTTGTAGGTCGTACAAATATTTGTTCCGTGCGGGAATCGAACCCACAACATGCTGCGCAGCAGTCAATTGCTCAGCCACTGCGCCAACCGTGTCGTCAAATACAAATACTTTTATAAAACTTCAATTACTTATAAGTATACAAATACTTAAGCAAATAAGTAAAATGAGTTTAGTTTTTATAAGTACCTACATAATATTATTTTCTTCATCCATATTTGTATAAATTTAATAAAAATACACTAATAATGTATTGTGGACAGTCTTTTTATTTTCTCCGTAAACCTCTAGCTTTTACTTCAAAAAAATATAGGTACGCCATAGCTACAGATCAAGATCGTTTAGTCGTCGCAGCATCGCAACTGTGTGCCGTACATGAGGAAAAACGCACACACGCGCACTTCTACGCGGCGTCGAGCGTCAGATATTTAAAATCCGAGCGCGAAAATAGGCGACCACAGTCTTAACACTGCTACTTTTTGACATCATTTAAATTAACACAAAATGATACGATAATCTGCTTTTTAGCATTTCATTTATGTTAGCATTGCATGTTATGAGTTAATTTTCTTTAAAATTTACATCTGTTCCGATTGTAATGAAGTATTTTTCTCAATAATAACAAACATCCATCCATCCACCCATTCATCCATCCTCACAAACTTTCGCATTTATAATATTAGTAGGAAATAGGATTAAATAGGATTAGTAATCACACCACACTTATCACATACTTATATCGCACCCTTAGTAATGTATGGGCGCAACTCGAAGTATTGAGTTTTTGAATATATTATAGAAAAGGATACATAATTATTATGTGTTTTAAAATAAAAAATCAAAAAAAATATTAAAAAGGTTTAATGCGGAAACTTGTACAACTTTTACAGCAAATCTTACATAAGAACCTCTTTTTAAGTAAAATATTTATACCTGTGCTAGGAGTATTATATATAAGTATTGTATTACGAGTATCACACTATCACACTAATATTCTATAGGCAAAAGTTTGTGAGTGTGTGTGTGTGTTTGTATGTTTATTACTTCTTTACGCTCAAACGGCTGGATCGATCTGAATGAAATTTGGTATGTAGATACCTATATAACCTGGATTAACACATGGGCTACCTAATTTTTATCCCGGTCTACGCAGGTGAAACCGCGGGGAGCAGCTAGTAAGTACATATAAGTAAGATGTCTTGATATCGTGTTCCCATAAGAATTAAGATCCATGTTAAACCTTTTAAAAAATCCTTCACCACCAATTTTACCCATAAGTCCACGGAACAATAACATTAATGGCAAAATAATTCCATAACGACGAAATGAAGAAAATTGCATTAGTTTCGCTCTTTGTCCTGTTATATCTGTGACATCGTTGCACTTACCCAAATTGTGCCGCGGGGCACTGTGCTGTACCCGACGGATTAGATTATGATTCTTGTGTTTATGACACGCGTTTTCAAACGGAACGTTTTCGTGTTTCAGGATATTTTAGTAAATGTTGGATGTGGCATTTTGGGACACATTACATCCACTTTTTTATACTTTTTATACTGTATGTATGCTGTTATTGAGAGGGAAGTAAGTAAACTAATTGTTTGGGCACCTTCGAAATGGCCAAGATTCATAGAGGGTGCTAGAAAACGGCCTCAACCATATAATGTGAGTGTCTTAGAACATACAGATTTCATTAACTTCCAGAATCTACCGGATTCTGTATTCACTCAAGCTACTCTTAAAAATAAAGATCTGCGTATGAAAAATATAAGAGTGCACATTTAAAAAAATGAATTGACAAAATTTTAAGTTAAATATACAATGTTAGAGACTGGTGATACTTACGACATAGAACTCATTAAAGAATTAGCTCCAAGGAATTTGAACGCAAGAGGTAAGGGTAGGGTAAGGGTTAGGGGGAGGGTAGGGTAGGGTAAGGGTAAGGGTAAGGGTAGGGTAGGGGGGAGGGGGGGTAAGAGTAAGGGTACAGTACATATTTGATATTTTCTTTATTAGGATGGCTTGTAAGATGTAGTGTTGTCTTACATTAAGAATTAATCAATATTGAAATTGTTTAATTTACTAATAGTTATCATCATAATCTGACTGGCCATTTCCAATTAATTACTATTGTAATCGGCAACAAGGATATGTATATTTCTTAAATTAATATTCGTATCATTTACATTTATTCATTCATATTTCACACAATTCATGCTCTCTTATTCAGTCTTCTTCCCTTACATCCATTCGTCCCTTCTATTCGTCATTTCAACTTTCTCTGCCATCATACTAATCATCTTTCACACAATTCATATTCCATTTTTTCATCGGTCTTTTGTTTCCAGTACATTCAATCAATTACTTAATAAATAGTTAAGACTGTTGATTAAGTCTGAGATTTTTTTTTTACTTTTTTCAATTGGTGATTATAACTAAAAAAGGTTATTAACATAATTATTATAAGTACAGTGTTTGCAAGACTGTTAATTAAAAGAACCATAGAGTCAATTTAACATAAATAATAAAAGTACAGAGTTTGTAAAACTGTTAATTAGAACACTGTTACTTTTTATAGCTTTTAAATTTAACACGAAGTTTTATAGACTGTTTATTGTTTTGAGTTTATAATAATTACGCAGACATAAAAGTCTAAAATAAAAAAATATAATAACAATTGTGTTATTTTTGCATCCCTAAATTTCATTTAAATCTAGTTAAGCTGTAAAACCTGAAACTGACGTATAGATTTGCTTTGAATTATTAATGTTGGTTCATACCAACATTAATCATGCAAAGAATTCATTTACATGGTGTTAAAATACCATCAATTTTAGTAGATAATCTATAGTTACATCAAATTGCAACACTGCAAAAGTCCTTTACAATAGAATTACGTATAATTTTCTATTTCTCTTGCTGCTTACACTATGCTCGACGGTTTACACATAAAATATTAGTAACGTAAGGCACAACTATACATCTTTTTTTAATGTAAGGGACATGCTATATTTTAAACCACTGGTCATTCGTAAATATTTCATTTATACCATGAAAGAACATGAAATTCTAATAAACTTTGATCTAGACAAAATTAAAATTGGAGCATATAATAAAAAGTTATAGACTGATAAAAAAAAAATTGTTTTTTGGCTTTCCTGAAAAACCGTGGTTTGTCCCTTACATTAATTGATACTTCTGGTATCGACAAGACCGACCCCTTGACAAATTAAAAGTGCCTGTAATTGGTTTATTTGAAATAAATGCTTTGAGTTTGAGTTTGACTTTAACAACTTCTGATTGGTGAATGTCACAATGGCATGCCAGCTACTTGCATAGTTTTGTATAAGCTACAAGCAAGTGTATTCCTACCCTAAAGTGATGTAGGAGGACTTTTACAATGCGGTGCTGTCCAGCCAAATCTGCGTCAGCCTTTACTGTACATGTTACACACAGGGTGGAAAAAGATCTAAAGGCTACCGAGCGCGCAGTGGCGCCCTCATCATGTGTTTGGTTATTTCTTTTATTTTAGAATGAAAATGCAGATAATAAGCTGGACTAATTGTGCTCCACAAGACTATACGTTGTTATTATTACAAAAAGTAGCTTTATATTGTTCAGTTTTGTTATAATCGTTAAAACAGAAAAAACTGGCCACTATTTTCTGCATTTTCATTCTAAAATAAAAGAAATAACCAAACAAACGATGAGGGCGCCACTGCGCGCTCGGTAGCTTCTTAAAAGCTTAAAAATACTTCAGACTTCGACCTTCAATATCTTCAGTTGGTTCCCAGGTATGAATCAGTACAAAATATCATCGCAAAACGGGAAGAATATTTGAATTTCGGCTTGGTGAGGTATCTTTTTTACTTGATGTGACCTGAAATCATGAAAAAAAGATCAGCAGTTCCCTACATTTATGTTCGCATAACTTGTCAAAATATAGGGAACAACTGATTTTTTTTCGCGATTTCAGGTTTGGGCCCATAGTAAAAGTTGTTCATAATGATGAGTACAACGACTCCTTAAGAAATTTCGTATATGAACAGATACAGCTTATAATATAAGGTGTTAAAAAATTAACTAGTTATACAAACTTTAAGAGGTGCTTTAGAGCTAAACTAACTTACTAACTTTTACGATGGGACCAACATTGAAATCGCGAAAAAAATCAGCTGTTGTCATTTTGTATTTTTTAAATAAGCTTCGACTAGAATTTGGCCACTTCGACAGCGTTGTCGTTGACCTCGCAAAGGTCCTCCATAGTGTCAGTGCACAGAGAGCACGACAAGAGGTGCATTTGCAATGTGGCTCCATAGTCGCACTGTAGCTCATTGGAGTTCCGACCTGACTACTTCGTGCCCGCAGCGGCCCACCTGGCTTCTTCGTAAGTTGAGACATTTCCTGGTGGGCCATGGCGGTTGGAGGTCCGCTGAAAGATTCTCTGCAGCCCCCACATAATAATAGTCAGCTGGATCCCCGATGTTTGATTGATGATTTGAGTTAAAGTAAAGTTAAAGTTAGGAGGAAACGTGGGTGCTCTTTTCTCCATACAAAAAGATACAAACGCTCTCGCCTGTTTTCTTTCTGGTTAATGACCATAACGCAATGATTTTTTACAGAAATATAAATATCAGCTACTTGTATACCCCTATGTTTTCCTTTTTGATGATATATTATTTTTATAAGAACTAGAACCCTCAAAAAATGCTCAAAATTACCTATTCAGACCGCTGTCAACAGACGCCTAGTGTACCAATTTGACAACTATTAACGAAAAAAAAAACATAGGGGCATAGTATATATCCTTCTTATTCAGTCTATGAAATATCTTTTAAATTGGTCCAATATTGGAGGAGGAAATAGGCGAGAGCCAAACCTCGAAATGTGACTTTTTGCATAGGCTATTTAGTCGGATCTGAGTTGTCCTTATCGCACGAATTCGAGGGCGGAGCGCTCGCAGAGCGACAGCAATACCATTGAGTAATTCGTCATAGTACCTTCTACCTCTACCTTCTTCTTGTACCTTCTAGCTAACGTAATTCGTACTTTTAAACTTTATGAATACAGTACATCGATATTTTAAACTTCGAAGTTCAGTAATACATTCCTTCTTAAAATACCTAATTTTCAAAAGTCTGGCTGCCCCCATTTCCTCTTAAAGTACACGTTACTTTAAATAGCGTCGTGGATGATGGGCCCGTGCATTGACGGTTTTACCTTCACTTCACAAAACAAATAATATTCATAACTAGCTTTTGCCCGCGGCTTCGCCTGCGTGGAAGTCGGAAAATATCCCATGGGAACGTGCTACCTGGAAATCCTTCCTTATTCCTTGTCTACATTATAAAGGATACCTCTGTACAAAATTTCAGCTTTCTTAGGTTCAAGGCTGGGCATTGATGAGTCAGTCAATCAGTCAGTCAGTCAGCACTTCTCTTTTTATTTATAGAGATAGATATAAAATGAAAACATAATTGTATAAACTGTCAAATTATCACGCCATGTGTTAATTACGTGTGCTGGCAGCGTCATAGCCATTGTTAGCTTAAAATCATTAAGCGAAATTAATTCACAGTGCATTCTGTTACCGTCGAATCAAAATGAATGTATTATTATCGGTAGTAGGTACTTATTAATAAATAAACTGTTTATATTTTTAAATGGCTTCGGCTGCTCACCGGCAACGTTAATATCTAGTAATAGTACATTATTGCAAAGGCCGTGAAATAGGCAATTGCAGGTCGAGTATGAGATTGAAGGCCGAGCCGTAGGCGAGGACTTCACTAATACGAGACAGGCAATTGCTATTTCCGCCGAGGCATATATAGTGCTTTTCTCAAAAGAATGCAGGGAAATAAAAGTAGGTAGGTAGTTAAGTTTCCATAATTTTTCAAGTTAGTGCCGTTTTTAATATGAACTGTACATTTCAGCATGGAATAAATTGTCCATAATGTAGATGGGTTTTTAGTTTTAGCAATCTCATTAAAATACGCAAAAATACTGTTTCAGAGAAAATGTTCACTTTTTTCTCGTTTTTCCAAATCATAAAATTTTCATATACCTACTTACCTAGTTTCATATATTTTTCTTTTGACTTCGCTGGAAGCAGGTTTTCCATTGCCAATTTGGCTTCTGATCTTAAATCTGGTGGAGTACCTACAATCAATCTTCATTTCACTTTATATTTATTATGAATGTAAATTTGTTATTTACATACATAATACTTAAATATAAATTTTCAAATCAAGATGAATTTTCAGCTTTGCCGCCAATTTTCTATCTAACATCTGTGCCGAAAGGCATTTGTGGCTATCTATACAGCCACGTGAACGCAATTTATACTAAGCAAAGAGATGCCAAGAATGATAAAAGAGATCCAATCAAAGAGTATCTAATAACTCCAGCACGCCGTTTCATACAACATTGCTGGAGCGCTCCAGCAATGTTGTACATTGCTGGAGCGCTGTAATGTTCCAAATTCAAAAAACGCTCCTGCAATGGATTTGATTTTCTTTGACCGTAAATTCGATACTTCGCGTGTTCTTTATTCGAAAATAATGACAACATTTCCATGCATGTTTGAGAAATAGTACATTATTGCAAAGGCCGTGAAATAGGCAATTGCAGGTCGAGTATGAGTTTGAAGGCCGAGCCGTAGGCGAGGACTTCACTAATACGAGACAGGCAATTGCTATTTCCGCCGAGGCATATATAGTGCTTTTCTCAAAAGAATGCAGGGAAATAAAAGTAGGTAGTTAAGTTTCCATAATTTTTCAAGTTAGTGCCGTTTTTAATATGAACTGTACATTTCAGCATGGAATAAATTGTCCATAATGTAGATGGGTTTTTAGTTTTAGCAATCTCATTAAAATACGCCAAAAATACTGTTTCAGAGAAAATGTTCACTTTTTCTCGTTTTTCCAAATCATAAAATTTTCATATACTTACCTAGTTTCATGTATTTTTCTTTTGACTTCGCTGGAAGCAGGTTTTCCATTGCCAATTTGGCTTCTGATCTTAAATCTGTGGAGTACCTACAATCAATCTTCATTTCACTTTATATTTATTATGAATGTAAATTTGTTATTTACATACTAAATATAAATTTTCAAATCAAGATGAATTTTCAGCTTTGCCGCCAATTTTCTATCTAACATCTGTGCCGAAAGGCATTTGTTTAGTTTCATACAACATTGCTGGAGCGCTCCAGCAATGTTGACATTGCTGGAGCGCTGTAATGTTCCAAATTCAAAAAACGCTCCTGCAATGGATTTGATTTTCTTTGACCGTAAATTCGATACTTCGCGTGTTCTTTATTCGAAAATAATGACAACATTTCCATGCATGTTTGAGAAAAGTATTATAAATAGCATTGCATTTATTTTCATGAAGAAGTCACCTTGCGGGGTTAAACCGATTCAGGCTCTTCTGAATTGTCGACGAGTCGGATTGTCAGAAAGATGAAGCTAGTTGATGTAAAATAATTACTCTGAGGAGTTTCTATGGAATTGGCTTTTATGACGAAACTACTATTACCACACATATTTGATTTAACTATAATAGTATTATTTAAAAATCACTAGTGTGACCTGAATCGAGATAATTTCCGTATTTTTAATAACTGTAGCAAAATTTCCTCTAACTCAAGGTGAGTTAAAGGAAACTTATCGTTGTACATAAATTAACTTTGAAGGAAAAAAATAACACTAACAAAACTAGTCTTGTCCGTGCAGCTACTAACATTAACAAATAACAACTACCTACCACAAAGTGCAAAGTTCGACGGCTCATCTTGCTGTGTGCGACATCGGCTCAGTTACCAAAAAGAAAAAAAAACAATGATTGTCGCTGAGAGGAGCTCGTGGCTAAGTAGGAGCTCGTGGCTGAGGAGGAGTTCATGGCTAAGTAATAACAGCCGCGTGGTTCAATCCATCAGGTTAAGCTACGCTAGCCGGTGTTGGTCCGTGGATGAGTGACCATCTCTACATACCGAGACTTCTCCGTGCCTCGGAAAGCACGTTAAGCCATTGAACCCGGGTGTCATTTGTGGACCTTTGACAGTCGTAACGGGTCCTCAGAAGCCCAAAAGTCTGATAACCATGCAGTCTTACCAGGGGGTATCGTATTATCCAGTTACTGGGTTGTGGAGGTCAGATAGGCAGTCGCTCCATGTAAAATACTGGTATTCAGCTGCATCAGGTTAGACTGGAAGCTGACCCCAACATAGTTGGGAAAAGGCTAGACAGATTGATAATCGCTGATCTCTCTTTCAACTAGATTTTGATCGTTTTAATATATGGGAATCGGTAAAATTTTAATCGTATGTGTCACAACAAACTGATTAGACTTGATACACACTTAATTATTTTACTGGAAAAACTGAGTCAGAAGTTCCGTGGGTTTAGTGGGTTAGTGGCTTGGTAGTGGGGATTAGACAGAATCGATTCCTTTCGGAGATCATTCTTGTTCTTGAGTCACTTCTGAAAAGGCCAACGTATATAAATAAATAAATAATAAATATCCTTGGACATTTCACACAACGCCATCTAGTCCCAAGCTAAGCAACCTAATGCTTGTGTTATGGTAACGAAATGGCTGATAAACTACTTATATACATTTTTTTTTGTAAATACATACATATTATAAATAGAAAAACACCCAGACTCGGAACAAATACTTGTAGGTCGTACAAATATTTGTTTCGTGCGGGAATCAAATAATAATGACATAATGCTAGATATTCCTATAAATAGGCATTATATTAATAAATAGTTGTGGTTATGCTAAATAAAATAAAATCATTCGGTCCTAAATAATACGCTTATTTAACGATCCTGCTGTTTCAATTCTGGTTGTTTCTACACTAGATTCACACAAATGGTTATTGCACTTCCCAATTCTGCACAATAGACTCACT
The DNA here is from genome assembly GCA_905163495.3 of Cosmia trapezina. Lineage (NCBI taxonomy): Eukaryota > Metazoa > Arthropoda > Insecta > Lepidoptera > Noctuidae > Cosmia > Cosmia trapezina. The sequence goes on from LR991030.1 coordinate 15,103,584, forward strand.
AATAGATTACAAGCACATCATGTCTGAACCTCTATTGCTCATAAACGACCAACATTCCAATTACGAGGTTTCATTACCCGTTATTGGTTTAATTTGTCGCACTCAGTGCTTGAACTGGTCAATTTGGTCGTTATAACCGTGTGGGCCACTGCTAGAACTATCATTGGTATATTATGGGTCAAGTTTATGGTTATGACATTTTATATATCTAGCTCTCGGAAACCTTGTTCTCGGTTATTTAGCGTTATACAATTAGAGGACGAGGACTACAGTTTGTGTGTGTACATGATGTCGGATTCTTTCAAAGTTTGACTTATTTCCTTCATTTAAGCTGGGCACGCATCTTCCAACTTTTGCGGTGAGTGCTGGAAGAAGCACTCCATCATGATTCCGTTGAGAAAAAAGGATGGTGCTATAGGTCGTATAAAGCTCCGTCTCTATCTCACACTGGAACCATAATGGATCCATGATCTTTTTTCTCGTCACAGTACTGCAATTGACCAAGGATAACAAACTATCGGCGAGCAAGCGAAAGCAAATAAACGCTGGCTGGTAAGAACTTTTCGTTTTTCAAAATTAACGCGAGCCAAACCACAAAGTCAACGAAAAAACACAAAAAACGTGAGCACAGCGTTACCAAACTAATTACAACGGATAATTTGGCTGAAGCAATTAGAATACTTTTTGGGGCTGAAATTGCGGTGGATAAAAAAAATAGTAGAAAAACTTTTGTTTAACGAACACACAGCGGTTAACGTCAGAACTACATCCAATTAGACGTCTGAGCCCATTAAATGGATCCAGCACAAGTTTCAAACTTCCACGCAAATATACCTACAGTAATAGTTAGCAGGCAACTTTATTGGTTAACCAGCTCTTATCACTGGATCTGTTTGTGCTGTTTCTAAATTGTAGTGGTTAAACATTAATTAATTTAAAGGCCTTTCTCTTTGTGTTCGTGTTATGAAATTACATAACATGAAAATACATAAGCTCAGCGAAATTCAAAAGTGTTTATGTACAGTCTCGAACAAAAATGTAGAAGGAATTCTACACGGACTCGCATTAGAAGGTACTTGCAAGCAAATAGGATCATGTTCTGAGAAATGCTGTACACAGTTTCAATATGCATACTTTAAAAGAAAATCGCTTTTGAATTTCGTAAAATGTAAAGGTACCTACTTTTATACGTGACTTATGTAAATGTGTCTTATTCATTTTGTCACGAACAAAACATTAGGTATGTTGTTGTTAGAATTATTTATGAATACATCACGATAGGCATATATCAATTTCCCAAAAGATTATGGCCAATGACCGTCAACCAAAACCATTATTTATTGAAGCCGATATGATTTAAAACCTCTAATTAATGTAGGTATTACACAGAATTGAAGTGCAATTTAATTTTATTTATTGGACGAGCAGAAAAGAACATCAATTTATTTATTCACTCAATTCATTTTTCGAATCGGATTCAAATCTGTTATTAATGTATTGGTTTAAATAAAGGTCTATATTTTATTTTACATAGAACGAGGTAAAGACAGGGTATTCGAAACAGTAAAAAAAGACCTGAATAAAATTGTTTCAGAGCTTCTGTAGCATTGAGTGCAACCGACAAAAAGCCAGGAATTCTTTGAAACCATCTACCGAAACCATCAAGGATCAATAGAGGCTTTTTTCGTTGAACTTCCTTGTATGTAAAACGGGTAATAGTAGCTGTTTTTTTCTCGGTCATAAAAAAAATACTTTAAATTTTCTGACGAAAGGCTATCGACTCATGATTAATAAATTAGTCACCAACAATTTGATTGTTTGTCAGCCTCTTACCCCTAGTGCCATAAATTATTCAAATGGCAAACAAACGTTCTATTTAATTAAATCATCATCAATTTCAAATTTTAACTAATATGTACGAACATTTTTTTCACATTGAACATTCAAACACTAACACAAACAGTCTACATTCGTGACGTGTTCAGATCCATGTTCAGCTAAGCCTAGTCAATCGGAACATGACACAACATGCCCAAAGCCTTTTATCTCGACACAGATGGAAAAATTTACTTCAAACGATTGGTTTTATTTGTCAAAGCAATTCTATTCTTCCGTCGTTTTTATACTAACGTCAATGATCGCTAAAAAAGAGAATTGGCTCAGTAATCTTAAAAGTAAGTCTTCGAAATCAATTCGTACAAAGTATGTCAGATTTTTATGATTGGTATTTGAATAAGAAGAGCTTTAATATTTTTTGTCTTTATACGCAACTCAGTCTTGCCAAGGGGTATCGTGTTACCCAGTACCTGGGTTGTGGAGGTCAGACAGGCAGTCCATGTACTTGTATTCAGCTGCATCTGGTTTGACTGGAAGCCGATCCCGACATAATCAGACGGAAGGTGCGGGCACAAGCTGCTTTAATTACCTATAACATAGCTGTTATCTGTTGATAATATACAATTCTAATGTAGGTAAATGTAAGCTTCTGTGATATGCTGAAACCGCTTTATCACTTCTGTTAAATTATTCATACTTTGAACTGGCATCTAGGTAGATACTCGTGTCTTGATACATGTTAAAGCACGAACACGAACACTCCATGTTCAAGATAAGAATAAAAAAATAATCGAATGAGTTTAAGGCGCTCCCGGAGTGAAGGGAAACGAACTCGTGCGACTGAAACGCTCTTTACGTCACGAAATTTTATGATATTTCAGTCTCGATTGAAATGTTCCTCAAAGAGATGTCAGCAAGTGACGGGGTCCAATAGGGCCGACGCCGCTGGGGTCGCGGGTTGTTTGAAGAAGATACCGCGGCCCTGGCATAGGCAACTGAAGGAACACGGGTGGGTTTTAGTCAGTAAAAGTCTGACACGCCCTTCCACTCCACCCAGAGCGGGAGAAGTTATTTGATGATTTCCCACCCTCAAAAAAAAAAAAAAAGGGTATTTTTTTAACTGACTTCTAAAAAAGGAGGAGGTTCTCAATTCGGATGTTTGTAATTTTTTTTTATTGATTTGAAAAAATATTTTTTTGTTGGAAAGGGTATATTTCCCAAATGGTCCCCTTTTTGTCAGAATCCAGTTCTGATGATGGGATCCTGGAGAAATCAAAGGAACTCTTCAAATATTATAGGCACACCTATAGCGATTTGGATATTTTTTATAGTAGCTCGTGCATTTGCTCTCGGAAAGCACCACTTGGTGAAGTGGAACTGATGATGAAGACCACAGATGGCGACCGGAACTACTCAATGATAAATATTTCACGGGTTGCGATTCGATTACTTTAATATGGTTGCTAAGCAATTTCCGCTCGTCACACAATGCGTGTGGTGAGTGGTTGTTGAGGAGTTCTCCTGGTTCTTACCAGCAGAACTCCTCAACAATTAACGTCCCAGCATCGGGAAAAGCAATATTTTGTAACATGTGATGAGCAATTGACATTAGACTATTGTAATTAATACAAATTATAAACAGACCCACTAAAAAGCGAGAAATAAAAACTTTTTAACAAAAAAAAACCGACTTCCAAAAATCACTACAAAGTGAAAAATAACTTTGATTTCGGAAGTCGGTGGCAAAAAAAAAAGAAAGTAAATAAAAAACGAAAGACACCGACTTCCGAAATCAAAGTTATTTTTCACTTTGTAGTGATTTTTTGAAGTCAGTTTTTTTTTTGTTAAAAAGTTTTCTGATTGAATATGATCTAAGGAAAAGTTCATACAGTTTACACATCCGTATGAAGTTTAATATTGTATCTTTTGTTTTAGATCAGCTTCGATGAATATACATATTATAATCATTCATCAAGTATAAAGACCTCGGTTACTATTTTTAGTCTCAATCTGTTACTCATTATAGGAGCCTATTTTTTTCACAATGCCTATGGCACTTACTGTAATTATCTGATTATAATACAAATCTCTAGGCACCATAAATAGTTATATCTACCTCCACCATTTCAAAACACGGCGAAGATAAGAACTACAGCGGAACTTGTTGAAAACTTGATTGAAAGCTGGCTCAAGGAAACTATTTAAAGCGGTACCAGATACCTACTTAGATTAAAGATTCCCTGTTTAGCCTTCTCTTTAAATTAGATGGCAGAGCGGTTTATGTGTAATATAAGAACACATAAACTTATCATCACGTCTGTTTCTACCTAAGGGATATGTAGAGGGAGGTGTATATATAATATACACATATTTCAAGGTCATGTAGGGGTCATGGAATAGGGAGTGAGCCTATTATCATGTACCGGCCACAAATCCGAACTCCGGGCTGCTACTGAGAAATTCCTTATGGAAAATCTTAATCACACTATGCCCGACCAGGGAATTGAACCCAGAACCACATGCTCAGCAGTACGCTTACGACCACTAGGCCATTATGTTATACTAGCACTTCCCGCGCGGCTTCGCCCGCGTGGATGTTGGAAAATATCCCACGAGAACGTACTACCGGCAATTCCTTCCTTATTCCTTGTATACATTATAAAGGGAACCTCTGTGCAAAATTTCAGCTTTCTAGGTCCAAGGGTTTGGGCTGGGCGTTGATGAGTCAGTCAATCAGTCAGTCAGGGCTTCTCTTTTTATTTATATAGATAGATAGAAGATAGATACATGTAACTCCCCTATGAGTTACTAGCTTTTGCCCGCGGCTTCGCCCGCGTGGATGTCGCAAAATATCCCACGGGAACAAAAATCCTTCCTTATTTCTTATCTACCTTATAAAGGGAACCTCTGTGCAAAATTTCAGCTTTATAAGTCCAAGGGTTTGGGCTGGGCGTTGATGAGTCAGTCAGTCAGTCAGGACTTTTCTTTTTATCCACCCACGCGCCTATAGCCTACCGCAAAAATAATGTTTGATGTCCGACTTGTAGTTCCAGAGATTAGCGCGTTCAAACAAACAAAAAAAGTGTGTGTCAGCACCGACGCACGACTGGAGTTTACTCCTGTTTTGTGCCCCACCTCACCTCCCTGCTAACCTCCCCATACCCCTCTCACCCTCTTCCACACGCCCTTCACCGCTTACCCCTCCCCCTCTACCCTCACCAACTCCTCCCTTCCTCCTCTTTCCTTCTCCACACCCTCCCCCTCACTACAACCTCCTATCCCTCTCCACCCTCCCTCCATAATCCATACCCTTCTCCCTCCTCACCACCCCTCCCCTCTCTCTCCCTCTCACCACACCCTCCCCTACCCCCTTTCTCTCAAACTTTATTACTGCTTAGGCAAGTATTATTGTACCAAGTTTCTAGTTAATTAATTCAATTCAATTCAATTCAATTTATTAACGAAAGTAACAAAGACTCATTTGTTAGTAAACAACTTATCCTATGTTAGTAATTAAGACAATTTACAAATATACACGTCAGCAGTACTGTCCGACGCGACGCTTCACCGCGGCTCCACCATTCCATGGGAAATGGCGCAGCAGCGATTCACGTATGGACAGTCTAGCCTGCTTGAAATTAGAGACAGGATACTGTTGCTACTGCCCCACACCCCACGCACCAGGGACGCACAGCGCTTACGCATTGTGGCAAAGAAACAATCCACATGTGCGTCCGCGAACATCCCTGATGCGCTACAGTAGCGGGGCAGCCTCAACAGTACCCTGAATGCGTTGTTGTATTGCACGCGGAGGGCACCGTACGATTTTTGAGTATACCTAGCCCACAAGCTGCTCGTGTAAAACGCAGTGCAGTACGCTCTGAAAAGAGTAATTTTAACGCTTACTGAACAACGAGCAAACCTGCGAGCCAGCATGTTCGCTCTAACCGACAAGGCCCTCCGCGCCCGCTCAATATCGTCATCGTCCCTGAGATCAGGGGTAAGTATGTGGCCAAGATATTTAAACTTGTATGCCCTCTCTAAAGGCATACCATGAAGGTAAACTGGTGGTACATACACAGGATACCTACCCCTGGCCCCAAAGACCATGAATACACTTTTTGTACAATTGTAAATCAAGCCATGTGAGTCGGCATACTCCTCACAAATGGCCACAAGCTTTCTGAGGCCACAGACTGACGCACTCAGCAGCACCATATCGTCTGCGTAGCTGATATTATTAGTGCAGACTCCATCGATATGACAACCGATCTTGATGCTGCTGAGCCTGCCAATCAACCCGTTGACATATAGGTTAAAGAGCGTTGGTGAGCTTAAACCCCCCTGCCTCACCCCGCACTCCAACCCATACGGATCAGACAACACCCCTGCCCATCGCACATTGTTGACCTGGTTTCTATACCAAAATTTAAAAATGTTGATTATTACAGTTGGAACAAGAGCTGTTTCAAGTTTATCCCATAGGATATCATAAGAAACCAGGTCAAATGCTTTGGACAGGTCCAGGAAGCAGGCGTAAATAGGAGTGCTGCGGTCGGTGTAGTATGTGACAGCATGCTTAAAAGACAACACAGCGCTTTCCGTTGATAGTCCAGGTCTGAATCCGAACTGGTTATCATGAGGTGTTATATACTCATTTAATTGTCTATTAAGCACGCTGTCAAACACTTTAGATATAACAGCTGCTAATGAGATAGGCCTATAGTTATTTCTATCAGCAAGATCACCAGACTTATTTTTCACTATGGGCACTACCACAGTCCGTATCATCTCCTCAGGCATATAACCATGTGACACGCAAAAACTATACAACATGGCCAAAACCCTGGGTAGATGAGGACCAGCATATTTGAGGTGCTCAATGCTGAGCCCGTCATGTCCAGGAGATTTGCCACGTGACATTGATTTTATTATTTGCTTAATCTCTTTCGACTTGCACTTTAATCCTAGTTCCTTGCCAGGCTCAACATTCAGCACCGACTGAGAAGGTCCCAGTGGAGACTTCACAAAAAAGTGCTCCTTAAAGAGTTTGGCAATCTTCTCAGGTTCACTTACGCCGCCGACGCTCACAGGGAGACTCGGCTTGCTGTGCAACTTATTCGTGCTTTTCCAAAAACCACGAAAATCGTGTTTTGAATGGTGTGTGGCTAGGATGTCCATCTTAATTTGGTCTTGCCTATTCTGACACCATTTCAAACGTGACTTAAAAACCAAATGAATAAGATTTTACATTTAGACAATATTCCCTGTTTTCACCCCCACAGGGATGGAATTTTAAAAAATCGGTTGGGATATTTCCGTAACTTGACTGAAAGATTATTATATCAATTTTCGAGTTAATCAAGCCCCGCAGTAAAACCTGCCCATTAAAATTTACTATTCCTTTTCACCCCTTTAGGGGTAGATTTTCGAAAAACCGTGATACACATAATTCTTTATTTTTGATTTCAAATATAAATACCTACTGAGTTTCCAGTTAATCGGAACGGGCGTTAAAATTCCTCCATAGAAACTTTGACACCCCCCAATTCCTCCCGAGGGGGTAATGTAGGAAAACTAAAAATGAAAAACTTTATAATTTACTTAGATAAATATTCATGACAAGTTTCAAGTCTATTAACTCAAGGAATAAGATTTTTCATACAAACTTTCATCCCCTATTTGCCCCCCTTAGGAATGGAATTTCCAAAAATCCTTCCTTAGTGGATGCCTACACTGTATAAGGTACCTATGTGCAAAATTTCAAGTCTCTAGGTTCAGCGGTTTCGGCTGTGCGTTGATATATCAGTCAGTCAATCAGTCAGTCAGGACTTTGAATTTTATATATATAGATACAGAGTATACAACAATCAAATTTCACACCATAAGTAGGTACTCGATAAGTCGCTTGGACAGGCCATGTCCAAATCTGGACTCTGGGTTATTGCTGAGAAATCCCTAATGGAAAAAACGGCATAACACTTTTGGAAATCGAACTCGGTACCTCGCACCTAAATGTCATGCTACTTACCACTAGAACAACTAGGCATAGTACTGTACGTACCCATGTAGGTAAAAAAAAAACATTTTTACGCTGGAATTCATACACAATTTTACGATTTTTATACCAACGCTGTAGGTATAACATACCGAGGAAATTGTTTTCTGATTGGCCGAGATTCCTTTACGACGATCTGAGAAACATTTGGGATCTTTAGACCAACATTATCGTAGGCTTATGGGAGATAAAAAACGTATTAACATCGCTTTGCGGTCCTTTTCCCGAGTTTCGAACATAAGAACTATCATTACGAAGAAGGCTCGGGTTTTGTTCATTTTTATTTCTATATTTTTTTATTAATTTTGTTTCTTCTTATATTTGTATAATAAGAGTTAGGTAATACGCAAATTGTTTGGTTTTATAAATAAGTACGATGAACCATTTTTGTTAAGAGAAAAGTTTAGATAAATCTTGTTGTCAAGTAAAAGTAGATAATTTTGTCATGAGCTTTAAATGAAATAAGGAAAATACCTACCTGATAAACATCAATTAGGCTTATCTAAACTTACCTACTTATAATGTTGTAGGTAGCTGTTTTTGCATATAATAACGAAGCACGTTAAAAAGGTTCTTTGTTAGTTTATTCTCATGAATGGGGTCGCCCCGACTTGCAAGTTGTAGGTCGTGAGTTCGAACCCAGGCAGACGCTTTACTTTGTGTAAATAATTCCATTACCACTGCTCTCAAAACGGTGAAGGAAAACATCATGAGGAAACCGGCATGTCCTAGAACCAAACATTCGAAGACATGTGACATCTACCAACCTGCACTAGGCCTGCGTGGTAGATTACAGCCCACTCTCTCTCACTGAGAGGAGGCCTGTGTCCCAGCAGTGGGAACATTATAGGCTGATTGAAAACATAACTAAGGTTTATCTGGCTTGGCTTTATAGATTTTGTTGTAATTATGTTTTACTATTTTACTTGTAATTATGTTTTAATCGGTTGTAAGTAGGGTTTCCCAACTAAAAATAGATTTATTGCCTACTTGAAAGTGATTAAACTGAAAATTTAACCTAACGTTGATATTATTTACTGACAAACATAAACTCATGCGTTTTTCCCACGGGGGTAGGTGAGGTAAAAACTATAGAACGCCACCTGCTACGATCCTACTTTATGTTGATAACATTTAAAAACTTTTCAAGCACGATGGATCGCTCTTACCATACAAAATGAATCGAGCGAGTTACGTTACTGTCAGCAATTTCACCCGGATGACATAGCTGGCTCTATGATTAGATTGTCGTGTCCGAAACGCCGGTGCAGCGTGAGAACAATGAATACTAACTCCTTTTTGAGAGAGGTAATTAAGGCTAGCAGCTGACTGCAATTTGTGTGACAGATTGCGAGGTAAAACTTTTGTACAGTCCATTCACAGTAATTTTACCTCTGACAGAAGCAACACAACAGCAACCTTATTTTGTGGACAATAAAGATCATTGTGATTTTGACAGACTTGTGAGATAGCAGCAACCCAACAGCAACCTTTTTGTATGGTGAATAAAGATCGATGTGATTTTGACAGTTATGCAAAATAAGAGGTAATATTTATTATGTGAGAGGAAGTTCACTTATCTCATTTTGTTACCGCACAAATTATGGCAATGCGCGAATTTATGCCAACGGACAAATTTTAAAACAGGTCAACACTAGACAAGTTTTATTTATAGATACCGTATTAAGATGAAAGAATAATAACCTATTTTGACGTGAATATGTCTTTTTTACTTCCATAGTTGGAGGCAATTCAGAAAACTTATGATAACAAAATTGGGTGAAACAGTTTGTTGTTGCAGCTACATATCTATCATCTACATCCAAAATTTAATTACACCATTAGATAGCTAAAGGTTCAAATAATGAGTTACGTTGAGTGGTGACTTTGACGAATTGCGCGCAGCTCAGAGGGAAGCGCTGCCATTTTTTTTTTCATCTTTATACCGACCTACCGATGACCTACCGACGTTGACCGGTATGTCTATCTTTGTAATATTCTTTCACATACAGCTTGGGAGGGTCACATTTAGAAAACTGGACGACATTCACAATAACTGAAGTCCCGCCTCCACAACCAGTGTGTTCTGCCTACCATGACGTACGGTGCTGAGACGAGGACGCTCACGTAGGAGGCTGTGTACAGTCTGAGAGTTGCACAGAGAGTCATGGAACGTTCTGTTATACCCTAAATCTGTAAGGGTTAATGCCAGATCAGCGCCTCATCAGCGCTGCCAACTACTATCTACTTGAAGGCTGGAGACGCCATCTTAAAAAGTCCTCAGTTGACACTCAACCTTCTTAGCAGACGGGTCTGCCCATGGGTCTCACGCGTTATCCTAAATATTAGTGTCCTAAATTACGTATTATCTGTAACTTTATTATCCTAAAATATACTTATCGTCTTAAATAAAATAATTCTTTTTTTTAAAAAGACGAATCGGTGGAGACCTATAACAAATTGGTGGCAGCGGTGGGATACGAAAATCCCCAGTGTCCTTGAAACTCGCCAGTGAGTGTACCAGTTGATATCCAAAAGTGTACCAGTTGATATCCAAGTGTGTGAAAGTGTACCTACCAGTTAATATCCAAGTGTAGTGAACGTCCTCCAGGTCAGCTATCCTGAGCACCGCGGCACTTAGCCGCTGTTCCAGTCATTGCGGCACGTAGCCGCCGTTCCTGTCATCACGGCGCGTAGCCGTTGTTCCTGTCATCCCAATCCCACATCTGAAGCCGAGGTCAATATCAAATAATTGACCAGTTATAATTACTCAAGAACCCGACGACTCGGATCCCGGCCGCAGAGACGCGGCTTATCGCAGCGGAATGTTCCTGTTCGCCATAACATCCGTCGCCCACGCACTCCTAGTACTGTGAGTCTTTGGTCATTGTTTATCAAGGCTGAGATATTATTTAATACTCTATACAAGGTTATTTATCTGCGATTCATTAACTGAATTAATCTGTAAGTTTCATTGTAAAACCTTATGCTATCCGTGGCCCGTTTTCTGTCATTTAAGGTTAAACAATATAATTATGCCAATAGGTCCCAAATCAGAAGAAAGTAAATTAAAACTTGTCATCCCAATTTTAGAGCAATCCCAAAGTGATACTGACAAATCACCACCTATCAGATCTCCTAGTCCCAGGGTCACAAGGGCTACTACTGCACGTAGCGCAATGGCCGAACTGGACTTAAACACTCTGTTTAAATTCGTCAAAACATTTGACGGCAGCCGGGAAACTGTCAATTCGTTCATTATAAATTGTAATAACGCGTATGACCTTGCATCAGAATCACAAAGACCAATCCTTTTTAAATACATTCTCAGCCAGTTGGGTGGAAAAGCGGAAATTGCCTGCTCCATAAAAGAGTTCACGTCATGGGAACAGTTAAAAGAATTTTTAAAAGCACAATTTAGTGAGCGAAAACATTATGCTCACCTTCTTACTGATCTTCAGGAGAGCAAGCAAAGCCCGCAGGATAATGTCAGCCAATTTTCGCTTCGCGTGGAGACCTGCCTCTCACAATTGTTAACTGAAATATCCTTATCTAATAATAAGGCAAAGGAATTGCCCGGTCGTACTGCAGCTATGGAGGACTTAGCCCTCCATCATTTTATTATGGGGTTACATCCCCGTATATCAACCATTGTGAGGTGTAGATCTCCCAAAACATTAAATGAAGCTATTAACTTAGCGATTTCGGAAGAACGCATCCAACAAAGCCTATATAAGCGTCCACAGGTTGAACAAAGGTTCGTGAATAATAACAAACCAAAACCAGGTCCTTCAAAACCAAATTTTACTACACAATCCACTACGTCAAATCCAAATAAAATCGACACATTGTTTTGCCGGTATTGTAAAACTGCTGGTCACGAAATTAAAGATTGTAAAAAACGCGAATTCTATAATAACAAATATCAATTCAAACCGAATAATAATACTCGGAATAATAATAATAAAATTAGCCATGTCCGCGAAACATCCGACGACGAACCCACGGATGATTTCTCCTATGTCCACGGCTCCAACGATTTAAACGAAATGGAGTCTCGCGAGGGTGCCGCACGGGACGAAGCATAACTATCGGCACCCAACAACAAAAGCTAACACATAGGACTAACCGACAGGGTAACCAGCCCCAAACTGACAGTCCTAATCCTTATTGTAATCCAAACAAGGTCAATCAACAGGGTAACCAGCCCCAAACTGACGACCTTAACCTCCATTCATTAAGGACTAACCAACAGGGTAACCAGCCCCAAACTGACAGTCCTAATCTTTATCCTCATCCGAACAAGGTCAACCGACAGGGTAACCAGCCCCGAACTGACGACCTTAACCTTCATTCATCAAGGACTAACCAACAGGGTAACCAGCCCCAAACTGACAGTCCTAATCCTAATCCTCATTCAAGGAAGGTCAATCGACAGGGTAATCAGCCCCGAATCCACAGTCACGCAACTAAAAATCCAGGAGTCTCGCCAGTATCCAACGAGACCAATACTAAGATATACGAAGTGAATCTAGACACATCCAAGAGGTTTCTACCACATGTACTTCTAAACTCACAAGTTTCAGATATGCCTTTATCCTTATTAGTCGATTCAGGTTCCGTCATTAGCCTATTAAAACAATCCAGTATCAAAGAAGATCAACGACTGGTGAAAGAACCAATCAAACTTAAGGGCATTGACCCCGGTGACGAGCCGACCCCAACCGAAGGTCATTTCCAATTAAAATTAAAATTAAATGATAAGAAAGTCACACCATTTAAGTTTCATGTCATTAAGGACATTAGTTTGCCCTATGATGGTATTATCGGATCAGATTTCTTGACCTTTTTCGGCTGTAAAATCGATTATACAACTGACACCCTTAAAATGGGAGAATCCGAAGTTAAGCTATACTTCTATGATCCATTTTATATTATCCCGCCACGTACTGAAACTGTTATTGAGTGTTCAGTACAGGATACCGATCTAAAGGAAGGTATCATTATGGATCAACACTTATCAAAATGTGTCCTAATATCTAATTGTATCGTAAAGGTCAAGGATAATTATCGTGTTAATTTAACGATAGCCAATACCTCAGGGTCATACATAAAAATTGATCCTAACTTAAAACTCGCAATTAAGCCCTTACATGCTGCCCTTCAGGTCAGTATGAACATTCAAGAGACGTCCAATCGTACTATGCAAGTCTTAAATTCACTACGAACTGATCATTTAAATCAAGAAGAGTCTGAAGCCCTTTCAGAACTTTGTTCTCAATATTCCGATATTTTTTATTTACCAGATGATCAGTTAACACACACTACAGCCCTCGAGCATCAAATCAAAACAAGTACCGATATCCCTATTCATACAAAGTCGTATCGATTTCCGGAATGTCATAAGAAGGAAGTCGAGACTCAAATCGGAAAAATGCTTAGTCAAAATATTATAGAGCCATCATCCTCACCCTGGAGCTCGCCGATTTGGATAGTTCCCAAAAAGGCAGACTCTCAAGGTCAAAGAAAATGGAGAGTAGTAATTGATTATAGGAAATTAAACGACGTCACAATCGGTGAAACATATCCTATACCACAAATATCCGAGATCCTTGATCAATTAGGAAGTAGTAAATATTTCACGACCTTGGACCTCACTTCCGGTTTCCATCAGATTCTTATCTCTCCTAATGACGCACCCAAAACCGCATTTTCTGTACCTCAAGGTCATTTCCAATTTACACGAATGCCGTTCGGGTTAAAAAATGCACCATCCACCTTTCAGAAACTAATGAATAATTGCCTTACTGGCTTACAAGGTACAAGATGTTTTGTCTATTTGGATGATATCGTAATCTATTCATACGACCTAAACTCACACGTTGATAATCTGAAAGCCGTATTTGACAGACTCCGTAAATTCAATTTGAAGTTACAGCCAGAAAAGTGTGAATTTCTTCGCAAAGAAGTCGCTTACTTAGGGCACATTATTAACGAAAACGGTGTCCAACCAAATCCAGAAAAAGTTCGCGTGGTAACAGAGTATCCAGTCCCTCAATCTCCGAAAGATATAAAATCTTTCTTAGGTTTAGTATCCTATTATAGAAGGTTTATACCCGACTTTGCCAAGTTGGCTAAACCTTTAACCTCATTGCTAAAGAAGGATGTTACCTTCGAGTGGCAGAATGAGCAACAACTTGCTTTTGAATCCTTAAAATCCAAGCTCATTTCCGCCCCAATCCTCGCCTATCCAGACTTCACACAACCTTTCCTTCTAACCTGTGACGCCTCAAATTACGCGATATCTGCAATCTTATCCCAGGGCCCAGTAGGACAAGACCGTCCTATTGCATATGCATCCCGCACGCTTAATAAAGCAGAGTGCAATTATAGCGTTACGGAAAAAGAATGCCTCGCCATTATCTTCGGCACCAAAACATTCAGACCGTATCTCTACGGACATCGATTTAAAATCCTTACAGACCATAAACCATTACAATGGCTGTTCAACTGTAAAGACCCTGGATCCAGACTTGTCCGCTGGCGCTTAAAATTAGAGGAATTTGAATACGATATTCAGTATAAAAAAGGAAAGGTTAATGCTAACGCTGACGCTCTATCCCGTTTTCCGGTGAATCCTGTCCAACAATCGGATCCAGTAACCCCTAACCCTCTTGGTGAAGGAGAATCCACCCAAGAGCTAGATAGAGACCTAATGGATTTACTGATAGACCCACCTTCGTTCAATCCTGATGCAGATATACAACCTTCTCCGAATCTTCTCGATCCAAACGAAGACCTCTTGCCGTTACCCGATATAAACTTACCTTCTAACGTCCCAGACACCCTCAGAGAAGAAATCGAGAATGAAATAAATCCATTACCTGATGGTGTATTGGACGAATCAGCAGCTTCCGATCCTCAACTTGGTCATAGTCCCAGACCGTCCACAAGTGCGAGTCCAAATGTCCATGTCGACGATTATCCCACGTTCCTGAAATCCATGGCTAATAAGGACAAATTATTTAACACTGAAATTGTAGAACACAATGAAAGCCTTTTAAAATGTCCTGCAAAAGTAATTCTAGTTCCCACGTCTATTGATTTGGACGAATCTAATCCGTATATCCAAGATATATTGACTAACCTCGAAATTAGCACTAGAATACATAACTCTGAGAAAGAACTTTTCTCATCCTTGAAAATAGAAATTAATAATAAAGTATATTACCTGTTGTTTACCAAAGTTCATCACTTTGACGAAGTCTCCTATCCGGAAATTTTCGAAACCCTGAAAAGAATAAGAAATGAATTATTAATATTTGGGAATGTTATTGAAATTGGCATATCAGATTTCAAAAATCCGTTTGAAAAGCACTCATTCATTAAAGTTTATAATATCCTTACTTACCTTTTCCATGGCACACAAATCAAGGTTAATATATATCACAACAACATCATATATCCTGCTCCAATCGAAATTAAAAAGATCCTGCATGACAACCATGACATCCCCATAGCAGGTCACTTAGGCTCATCACGAATGTACAATAGAATAAAACAAACGTATTATTGGAAAGGTATGTGTAGTGATATAGAATCCTACGTGAAACAATGCAAGTCATGCCAAGAAAATAAGGCACTTAGGAAAATCAATCGCGCTCCGATGCAAATTACTAGCACTTCGACTGAACCGTGTCAAAGAATAGCTCTGGACATCGTAGGTCCACTCCCCGAAGCAGGTCCTGCAAAATTGAAATTCATATTAACAATCCAAGATGATCTTACCAAGTTTTCTTCCGCATATCCCATTCGTAGTACTACAGCAGAAGAAACAAGTGAATGTTTGCTACACTATATATCTATATTTGGCATCCCCAAAATGATTCTCACCGACCAGGGTACCAACTTTACGTCAGATCTCTTTAAGAAAACCTGTGAATTCCTTAAAATAAAAAATCTGTGGTCTTCACCCTATCACCCACAAACCCAAGGCGCCCTGGAACGAAGTCATTCTACTCTTAAGGAGTACCTCAAGTCTTATATTAACGAAGAACAATCGAATTGGCCTCGTTATGTTTATACGGCCATGCTCGCTTATAATACTGCCGTTCATTCCACAACTCACTTTACACCTTATGAACTGATGTTCGGTAGTAAACCATTCATACCTAATTCTATTTATGATGAACCCCCAGGAGCCACTTATCCCGAGTATGTCCGTATGCTACAGAACCGATTAAAATATTCACGAGAAAAAGCATTAGACTTCATGAGGAAATCCAAGGAATCCTCAAAGTCTTATTATGATAACCGTACTCGCTCAGTTAGATATAAAGTCGGTCAGTTCGTGTATCTCAAAAATCATTTGAGACTACGCAAAGCTCTCTCCCCTCTCTGGAAAGGTCCTTATAAAATAGTAAAAGTTAATAGTAATAATACACTTACCTTGCTTATTAATCGGCGTCATGTCACCCATCACTTTGATGAGGTGAAGCCAGCTGATGTTGGAAGTAACGTGTAGCGTCTTAAGTAGTTGTAGGTTTAAGCTTAAGTTTTAATACATTAGGTAGGTATAGTTACTAAATAAGTACCTACTCATATATTCAATTAACGTAGCTATTAATTTGCAGAACTCCGAGTCAGGCTCGAAGCCAACAGGACTACTATGTCCAGCAGATAAAATCAAGTCCTGGCCTCTATTTCGATTACCTCGGCACGCTGAAAATCAGCAGTGGACAGTTGAACGTCTTGATGCCCCTAGACATCTCACACATCGGTCCACATATTGAAAACATAAACTCCGCTCTAAACACTACTAAATATCTATGTGAAAGGATTGGTCTGATTGAAAATAGTTGTAATAACATAATAGAACCCTTAAATGCCCGCTACAGTGATATGTATAAAGAATTTTTATCTATTTCACATTTGTTAGAAAAACGGTCAAAACGTGCTTGGGTAGGAGGTCTAGGTACTGTGATTAAACAAATATTTGGTAATCTGGATGAAAACGATGGCCTCAGGTTTAATGACGCAATAAATGTACTACAAAATAATGAGAAAAAGTTAGTTTCATTAATGAAGGAGAATATTTTATTAACTACATCGACAATTTCATCATTTAATAACTCTATTAATAAAATTAAAGTTAATGAAATTAACTTAAACGAAGCTATCGACAAACTCTCGACCAATTTAATAAACGTAACTAACCAAACAAATGAATTATTACTGCGATTAAAAATTGTTCATATACTTAATAATCTAGAAGTGTCAATCTTAACAATGTCATTCCAACTTGAAGACATAACAAACGCGGTCTTATTTAGTAACCAAAATGTTCTTCACCCATCGATGATTACGTCACAACAATTGTTCCGGGAGCTTGCCGATAACTATCAATACTTGCCTAATGACTTAATGCTACCTGTTAATTTAGATTTAAGTTCTATTCATTTAATCTTGAATGTATCTAGAGTAATTAGTTATTATGCTAGTAATAAGATATTTTTCGTGTTACAAATACCTTTAGTATCTATCAAAGAATATGTATTATTTCATAACATTGCTCTGCCTACTCCTCACAATTTAAGTATGCCTAATACCTTTAGTTTAATTTTACCCAGTTCCAAATACATTGCAATGACCAAAGACAAAACTCAGTACAGCACTTTAAATGATTTGGAAAATTGCAAGATTATCACTGCAGGAAAATACGTGTGCGATTTAACAACCGTCTACGCGTCAGACATCAGACCTATCTGTGAAAGTGAATATATGTCAAAAGTGATCAGTGAAACCCCAAAATATTGTGAAACTAAATTTATTTATGGTAACTTAGATATGTGGAAACCCATAGAAAATAATAAATGGATTTACATACAGTCAGTGTCTAATAGAGTTTCAATAGAATGCAGAAATTCAAAATTATTAGATATTAATATTTTAGGTACCGGAATACTTACAATCCCTAAAAACTGCATAGGTTACTGTAAGGGTACCATTTTGATCCCAAAATATACCGCATTAAATATATCTACACCCATTGCCTTTCCTGACTTTAACTTATTAAATGACACTTGCTGTAATGTAATGAGACTGAATCAATCAATGAATAACGTATCCCCTATTAAACTACTAAATACTGATCTAGATGATCTGAAGTTTAATAAACATATCTTTCTAAAACAATTAAGTAATCTAGATAACGTCCTTGACAGTCAACCACACATCTTAAAATATGGGATGCATTATTCTATTATCACTATATTAATTACCGTTCTTATAGTGTCTTATGTATGTTTTAAAGTTTATAAACGTATACGACCCGGCAGCAGAACCCCAATTAAAGTATCTTTCTCATCAAAACCGGAATCGATCTGTAAAATTAATACAGAAAATAGTAATTCTGATAATGAGGAAACCTCCCTTCCAACTATTAGAACTAGAGTTTAAAATAATTGATTACTTTGATTTTACACCAAATAATTACATAACTTCGTAGCAACCCCGAAGTTATTTCTTAAGGGGGGAGGTGTTATACCCTAAATCTGTAAGGGTTAATGCCAGATCAGCGCCTCATCAGCGCTGCCAACTACTATCTACTTGAAGGCTGGAGACGCCATCTTAAAAAGTCCTCAGTTGACACTCAACCTTCTTAGCAGACGGGTCTGCCCATGGGTCTCACGCGTTATCCTAAATATTAGTGTCCTAAATTACGTATTATCTGTAACTTTATTATCCTAAAATATACTTATCGTCTTAAATAAAATAATTCTTTTTTTTAAAAAGACGAATCGGTGGAGACCTATAACAGTTCCATGCTTGGCATCAGGTTAATAGACAAAGTTCCAAACGTCGAGATCTGAAAACGTACGAAGGTCTTCGATATTGGAAAGCGTATTATGGAACTCAAATGTAGTTAGGTAGGACACCGGGCAAGGCGCAGTGATGACAGGTGGAGTAAGTCTGTGACTGAGTGTCGTCCAAGGACTGGGAGACGAAATGTCGGTCTTCCGGCGCGAGATGGACGGATGACATTGCTGCCATCATGGGCAAAACCTGGATGAGGCTGGCACAGGAGCGTGGGAATTGACACAAGAAAAAAGAGGCTTATGCCCAGCAGTGGTTGAAGTCTGGCTGAATGATGATGATGATGATACCGGCCTATAGTTATAACTAGTCCAGTCCCATGCTACCTTAGATTTTTAGACTAAAACTCCACGTATGCTCTACCGATAAAATATTATAGAGGTACTCTACTTAAATATTCCGCTATCAAAATCACTTTAAACTCCCAACCTCACGACATTTATTTTCTCTTTCTCGACTTTTATAAGAAAACAAGCTCACCCTCAATATAAAGTTGGAAAATAAATATGCCAAAGACAAATATTATATTTGAGTGCACGAAGTATGCCTCAGAGATATTGCGATATCCGACGGTGAGGAGGCAAAGGAAATATGTGTACATCATGCATTATTGTAAATGTGAGGCGAGTTGAGTTTGTCTGTTCAAGAATTTATGTGAAACTGGGTTTATTTCAGTAGAAGCTATAAAATTGTGTAGTTTCTTTTATTTTGTTGTAGAAAGGGTGTTCTACAATGAAATCTACGTTTTGGAATGGGATCGATCTTCAACTTTCTGACTGCCCGACTCTTTGAAAATTCAAAAGTGCCTCTAATTGGTTTAATTGGAAATAAATGCTTTGAGTTTGAGTTTGAAGTGGTAATAATAATACGACTCGTGTAAATAATATTTAAACAGTTGATGCTTATTGATTATTTTTAGGGTTCCGTACCACAAATAAAGTTCCGTAAAACAAAAGAAAAAACAGACCCTTAAAGGATCACATCGTTGTCCGTCTGTCTGTCAGTCCGTCAAAGTCCTTTTTCTCAGGAACGCGTGGAGGTATTCAGTTGAAATTAATATCAAATATGTAAGTTTATGGTCTCAAGCAGCTCTAAAAAGATCAAGCTCAACGCAAGCAATAAAAAAATACGGCCATTTTTGTGACATAAATATTTTGATCTTACTCGCAAGTAAATCAAAACCTATAGGGTAGCTACTTCCCGTTGACCTAGAACCATAAAATTTGGCAAGAAGCAAGGTATCACAACACAAGTAAAGTAAAAAGTCTGAAACTCGTTAATTTGTAGTTTTTTCACACACAAAAATAGTTTTTTGTGATTACAAAAAAATTACCGTGACGTAATCTGCCGTGCTAACGAAAAATACAACAACTCGATTTTGCCGCTTTCGAGAAAAACGCGCTCAAAGTTTTGAACTTTATTTTTCTCTTATCTCATGAACTAGTGAAGGTATCTACATACAACTCGTACCAAATGAAAGGAAAACGAATAAAGAATAGATTTAAATATATATTGTGTGAAAAATGCAAAGCATATGGCCTAAAATCGTGGAAATAATGCTTATAATTAGGAATGTTTAAATGATCAACCTATCATCACTTGTCATAAATACAATAACTACAATACTTATTGTATTTATCTTTAGCAAACCTACATAATTCTAGTTTTATGTAAACACTTACATGAATAATTTCGATAATTTCTAACAATAAATACAATAACTAAAATAGTTATTGTACTCATCGTTAGAAACACATAATTATGTAACAGTCGGTAAAATCCCAATGAAATAAAACATTTTACTTTGTTTCTTAAATGTTTATCTAAAATCAAACCAAATATATTCATATTAACTCTGTTTAACTAAAATAACTTTTCAAAAGTTGTTATAAAAATAATAAAATACTTCTTAAAATTATTAAACTTGTTTTAGACACTTAACTAGTCGAAAGTAAAATCACAGCAATTTTACAACGTGTAACGTTAAATGCGCAAAACATCTTAAGGGGTCATTGTACTCATCATTATGAACAACTTTTAATATGGGACCAAACCTGAAATCGCGAAAAAAAAATCAGCTGTTCAGTACATTTATGTTCGCATAATTCGTCAAAATGTACTGAACAGCATATTTTTTTTTCGCGAATTCAATTCATGTTTGGTCCCATAGTAAAAGTTGTTCATACAGTTACTAATAGTGTTACTTAACTTACCTAACTATAAAATCATATTGGTAAAAAGAGATCAATATTAATCTTAATTCCTAGTAGGTACATATTAATTATCCGTACCTAAATTGGAATGGGCCTTGGTAGATTCGGGCAGTGTTCTCCAAAAATTCCTCCGGGTGTTCAGGCATCAAAGGGACTAACTTAGCAAGTATCTCCTCTTTTCGTTCTTTAGTTATCCCTCTAGGAGCAGAGTTAGGAACGACTTATAAGAGTGTCCGGGTTCGAAATATTTTACTGTGATGTTTCAGTGGCAGTAAGTTCGCTGTTGACCATGTTTATTATGAAACACATAAACGCCGAATTCTTATTTTGTACCGCGCAGTTGACAGCCCATATAACAACAATTTATTGCGTCTCTTTTGTGCAACAGAAAACATGTGAAAGCTAATAAGATGTCTTCCTGGTTTCTTCCTGATATTGCTTCGTTCCACAGAACAGCACAAGGCATTTTATCCTTTTTGGTTTTTCCAAGTGGTACGAAGCTTTCGTTAAAAGCTATTTATTATACGAGAACAAAAAATACCGATTTTATACTGGTTCATCCGAGGAATCATAATTACGTTCTTTCTGCAAGTCAAAAGAATGGTAAACAGTGTCTCCATCAGTTGAAGCTGCGATTACATCAGCTTTGTAAGCTTCCCTAGATGTAGTCTACTTAAAATTGTGTTTATGGTAGAGAAGGCACTTTTCGCACGACGTTTGGTACAAGTTTCATGTAGAGATACCTTCACTAGTTGATACACGAGGACAAAAATAAAGTTCAAAAAGAGCGCGTTTTCTCGAAAGCGGCAAGATCGAGTTGTTGTATTTTTCGTTAGCGCGGCAGCACAGTTTTAACCCAGTAAATTATTTGGATACACTAATAATAAGTACAATAACTCAAACATATATTGTATTTATGACTAGCGAACAAATATTGGAATCCCGAGCCCTACATAACATAAGTGGAACAACTAATAGTTATTGTACTTATGACTAGTAATGTGTGAGTAGTTCAAAACTGACGTCACCACAAGAATGATTATTGTATTTTTGATTAGTGTATTTGTTATGAAGTTTTAGTTATTGCATTCTTGCTTACTGAAAAACCGAGTTCCTGAAGGATTCATAAAAAGTTACTTAGAGAGAGTTACAGATCTCGATTTGCTGATTCCGAATATATATATAACTCAAAATCGTCCAAAATCGAGTTATTGCATTCTTCGTTAGTGCGGCAGTAATTATATCAATATAAGGGAGAGCATATTTTTCTACTAAGTACAATGTTGAGTTTGTTTTTGGGATAAATTCTTTTCAACCACTGAACCCTTCATTGTGCGTGGTCCGATACGCACTTGGCCGGTTTTTTTAATCAAATCAAAATCAAATCAAAATTTTATTAAATCAGACAACAAAAGATCCATAGTGTTAGTAATATCTTATAGCTAGTGTTAGTAAGTAATATTATTAGTAGAGGTAATTTTGAATCTAGTTTTTGAAGCATTTTGCACAGAAGATGACCAAGTAAGGTACTAGTTTCTCACCTGGCCATACTCACCACAAGATGCCTCAAAATGGGAGAGTAGAAAATCTCTGCCACTGTTTTCAGAATGCTGTAACATCATGTGTTAATGCATAGGTAAGGTCGGTAGAAAAGAGAAGCCTGGGAGCCGAAAAATAAGAAAATTATTTGGGTAATGGGGAAGTGTCAAGAATGAAATAAAATTGTGTTATCCTCCTGTTTTGTAATATAATTATTTAGGGGCAACAAGCTGCTCAAACCAAGTTGAAGACTAATAAGAAACAATAATAAAATAGCTATTGTTGCGAGACCCCCGTGGCGCCAATGGATTACAATATTTTACGAAACTGACAGAAAGTCAGACAATATCAATTTACGCGAAATGTGTATTACATTGTATGTTTTCTTAAACTCCCATATGAACCATTCATCATTCAAAGAACTTTCTAGAACATGTTTATTACTCACTGGAGACTAACACTATCATCTAAAATACTTGTCAGCACCTTATTGTTCGTAATGTAGTCCAATTTTTCTCAGTAACCAACGTACTTTCGTGTAAAGTATTCCTCAAGGGTGAAATTAATATTTGTCAAGATAAAACTACGTCTTTAGCTCTGGTATTCTGCGACAATATGAGTGTGAACAAAAACCCTAACGTCTTTAGCGACTGTTTGTTATAGTTAGAAGGTTATTTATTTTGCTAGATTTTGTAGATTTATTTATTTACTGTTTATTTTTTAAATTATTTTGGGGTTGACCGACTACATTCGAATTCATAGGGAGATCTTATTGACGAGCAGTCTGCCATCTGGTTGCAGAGTTGTGAGCCGAAATGAAAAAAACCGGCCAAGTGCGTGTTGGACTGCGCACTTTTAGGGTTCCGTACCAAATCAGATTTATCAATATATTGGTATTTGTTAGTAAAATCTATGTAATAATAAATATCATCACCAAATTTCAGGTTCATAGGTCAATTGGAAGTTAAAAAAATTCTTCGGAACAAAATACTGTAAACAAAAAAGCTGACTTTGGTGGCTTCTCATTCCCGTGTTTTCCAATATTTTTTAAAACAAAAAATACAGTATTTATCTACTCAATAAGATCTAAACAACAATACTCCATTCGATGGGGTAGGTAAATTTTTTTTTTCCTTAAAAACCAGTAGAATAAAAAACACTGCTTTTACTAATATTCTACTTTTACTTGTACGGTATACCTAAAAGGAACAATTCTAAACTGACTAGAAGCTGAGAACTCTTGTAAAATAAAAGCCAGTAACACTTTTGCCTGTCCTTGTTAGGTAGGTAGTACCTACCTAAGATCTCGCTTACAATTTACCTGAAACATTTTATCATAAAAGTTTCTACGTATATTGCGATTACATTTGCAAGTCGACATGAACATTCTGCCTTATTTCTAATGACTTAGGGTATGCTCGCGGCTAAATAATAACAGCCTTACCAGTCGATTGAAGGTTAAGCTACACTTGCCGCGGTCTGTTTGTGGATGGGTCACCATCCATTACATATCGAGACCCCATGTTATGCGTAGATCTTTCATAGTCGTTACGGGTAGTCAGAAGCCCACAAGTCTGACAGCCCGTCTTACCAAGGGGTGTCGTGTTACCCAGTAGTGAAGCTGACTCCAACATAGCTGGTAGAAGGCTAGGCACATTGATTTTTAGATTGAGTTAAGTATGCTTTTTTCCATACAGTACAGATTTACCTGACCTACCTTTTTTCGGAACAGAGTAAAATCTATATCTGTACATTTAAACATATAATAAAGTAGGTAGTAATTAGAAAGAAAGTAACGCGTCTGATGTCTGGATGTATGTTCCGGATTTGCGCAAAGGGCTGAACGGATATGGATTACATTTCGCACACAGTCGGATTAAAGGGTAATTTTAATTTCGGTAGCAGGTTCCCGGGGATATTTTCCGACCGGGGGGTAAAAGCTAGTGACACTTAAGTCTGCAATTTACCTGCAAACAGGTACAATAAGCTGGTACCTACTACACCCTACAGTAGTAGATCAGCACCCTAATTACGTAACACATTATCAATCGGAATGTGAATTATTTTGAAGCAAATTGCTAACCCATTCGATTTTGTTCGAAAATTTGTCTGCTCGACAACGCAATGAATGTTGTTGAACTGCCAAAATGAAACCGATTCCGATCGATAGTGTGTTACGCACTTTTTTTTTACTTTTGATTTTGATTTTGATTTTGAATATTACTAGGAGCATAAAATGTTGTTCACCAGAATTAATAACGTCGGACAAACTATGTGGTTAAAGCAGCTTAATATCGGCTTAGCCACTAAATTGGTAAGTATGCATGTAGTTCAGTGACGTACCAACTCGTGTAAATATGGTAAATTCATAACATCTACAAAAGGTTGCAATAGCTTTGAAAGAAAACATATAATTATTGTGTGATTAGGTACCAGCTAAATGTAACTTGCTAGGTAAAGAACAATTAAAGTACAGTACAACACAACTTAGATGTAGCATTTTGTTTGGAATCTTCTAGAACCTTCTAGAAGCTTCGACTCGACCTTATTGGCCGAGCGGATTGTGGCGGGAGCGGTTGGAAAAGGATTCGCGTTATATCCTCCCCTTTTTGACCAGGTTATGACCCCATGCCTGGTCAAAGAAAGTAAAGTAAGAACCGTTTTATGTGGTTATATGACTTTACAAGTTATTGCGTATGCGTAAAGATCATTTCCGCCTAAAGCAGTGATAAAGATTGGTGATGTTGAAGGCGCACTCAGTGCGGATCGTGATCGGTTTTACGAATTTTGCCGATGCTACATCTAAGTTGTGTCGTACTGTACTGTGTGTTTATTTTGATGGAAACCTTAGCAGTCAAAAGTGAATGAGTACCTAAAGTAAAAGAGTCAAATAATAATCTTTATAATATTGCCATACAAATATAAATCAATCAGCTCGTAACACTTTGACCTTGAGCTAACCTAGGGTAGTACGGAGTTTCAAGAATAAGAGGTTTTTTTAGGGTTCCGTACCTCAAAAGGAAAAAACGGAACCCTTATAGGATCACTTTGTTGTCCGCCTGTCTGTCTGTCTGTCAGTCTGTCAAGACCCTTTTTCTCAGGAACGCGTGAAGATATCAAGTTGAAATTAATATCAAATATGTCCCTTATGTTGTTATTTATGGTCCCTTAGAGTTCTAAAAATTTTATGTTTCTAAGAGTAAGTCAACGTAATAAAAAGATACGGCTATTTATGCGACATATTTTGATACTCGCAAGTAAATCAAAACCTATAGGGTACTTCCCGTTGACCTAGAATCAGTAAATTTGGCAAGAGGCAAGGTACCTCACAGCACAAGTAATGGAAAAAGTCTGAAAATTGATAATTTGTAATTTTATCATATAAAAAAATATGTTCAAGTATGTCAGTCTGTCAAGACCCTTTTTCTCAGGATAGCGTGGAGGTATCA
Organism: Cosmia trapezina; assembly: GCA_905163495.3. NCBI lineage: Eukaryota > Metazoa > Arthropoda > Insecta > Lepidoptera > Noctuidae > Cosmia > Cosmia trapezina. The sequence goes on from LR991030.1 coordinate 15,129,554, forward strand.
AGTTGAAATTAATATCAAATACGTAAGGCTATAGACCCAAAAATTTCATGCTTCTAAGTCAACGTAATAAAAAGATACGGCTATTTATGCGACATTTTTGATACTCGCAAGTAAATCAAAACCTGTAGGGTACTTCCCGTTGACCTAGAATCATGAAATTTGGCAAGAAGCAAGGTCTCACAGCACAAGTAAAGGAAAAAGTCCAGAAATAGTTAATTTGTAATTTTATCACGTAAGAAAATATTTTTTTGGGATTACAATGTTAAGTTTGTTTTTGGGATAAATTATTTTCAGCTACGGAACCCTTCATTGTGCGTGTTCCGACACACACTCGGCCGGTTTTTTTTTTTTAATACGGCCTCTCGCAGATCATCCTAGGAGGTTGTCGGCTGTTCAACCGGTCTTGTCTGTGGGTGCCTCACTAAATTAAGCCCTCCAGCCAGGGCATAAAAACTTATCTTAGCGACTTATACTCTCTAAGAGACCCCTGTGGGGTATAGACTTCGGCTTAGGGCCTCGCTGGGGAGAGAACAGCAGGGGACAGCTGGGATTAATAAAATAAGATGCTAGCTTATTCCAGTTTTATACCACTGAAGTGGTGCCCAACTGTATTTTAGCACGGACGAGGCATAACTACAGGGTCCCAAGTCTGCTATTGTTTACATTCCAATTCCAACACGATCCCAGTGTCACTGCATTGTACCTAATTTTGCTAAAAGTTCGTAATATGCTAAATTCATAATTTCATACAATGGAGTGTCAGTGGTTGACCATTGGAAAGTCATAATGACGCCATTATGACGCCATTATATTAGTAGATTACCAAACTTCTCAAAATCAACAATTATGAAATCAATGATAGACTATTCTGACACTATTGTAATAGCAGACTTGAGGCCCCGGGCAGTTGTCGCCAGCTATACTAATCTATTTAGCTAGCTGATCTGAGTAATTCTGTTGTTACCTAACAAGTGAGAAGAATTTCAGAAAGGTCTCAATTAACATCAGAATTTTCAAATCGGAATCCATACGACAGGCATCAAGTTACTGTGTAGGCATTGAGCCAAATTCAATTATTGTATTATTCATTCATGTTCCCTCGCATTCCGTAGGATCTTATTTCAAATAATTATTCAATTCCATCCGATGTTACTTACCAAATTGACTATCGCGAGGTCTCATTTTCCAATTAAGCGGAATCCTTTGAAATTCACCTCATTTTACTTAAGACTTGCGTGTGGTGCTTCGTTTCTGAACACCGAAATCAGTTATAAAGCTCATTTCGTACAGGTATGATATTCCTTCGCTGAATTCTAAGCAAAATTTAATTATGGGTCGCGTTACATCGCTGTTAGCTGGTGAGCAGCTTTATTAAATAAAAAAAAAGATTACAGTAAATAACCAACAATATTTCTTTTAGTAATTGTTTGGTGCTTATGGTAATTCTACGTGAATGTTATTTGATTTGTTAACATTAAAGGTCTGAATTATCTCTTTATTTAAAAAGAAGGAATACAGACCTTTACATGCAGAGTAGGTATACCTACCAGGAATTAGTAAGTACTTTAAACTCCTTGGAGCATAAATACCAGCCTGTAATTATTACAGGCTGGTATTTATGCAGTAAATTAGGATGTATGGATGGATGGATGTATGTAATTCGTGGGACAATTGTCCCACTGAAAAGAAAAATACGAACAATGACCACCACGCTTGCTCAAGACGGGTTGGAGATTACAGACTTACATCCTAATTTCCTAACTAATATTTTAAATGCGAAAGTGAGTTTGTTTGTAACGCTTTCACGCAAAAACGGCTGAACAGATTTGTATGCAATTTAGACGAAAAAAATTCACGGGCAATAAATTAATCCTAGGACCTATAGATATAAAGGGAACATAATCTATGTAAAGCCCACAAAGCCTTTATATACCAGCGCTTCTGCAATATTGAACGATGGACGTCAATTTCCTGTCCATGTCATGTTAAATAAATAATAAAATGTTTTATTATTATTGGAAACTGTTATCATGTTATTATTTTAATATTATTGATAGGAGTTATTAATTAAATCAGCAATATTATTTTGTTTTGAAAGGTCAAGTAATAAATTAATAGTATTAGAGTGGGCTGTGATTAAAACACAAATCAATTTTGTTTGTATCATTTAACTATCGAGCCCTGCTTCGCACGGTTTCAAAACATAGAGTATCGTTATTATACATACAGTAAGGTTAATATTAATTTGTTATACGTTTAAACCTTCCAGAATAAGTTCTCTAAATAATGGTTAAACCGCATTAAAATCCGTTTCGTAGTTTCGACGCGGGGCGTTGCAAAATTCTATTTTTATGTAGTGGATGACCTGCCTTCCATATCTCAGGTCTATTTTGAAGTATGGCAATCAGTGGCTCGGTTTTTTTTTTTCCTCCATTTTGCAACATACAACTCGCTCGCTCTTCGACCAAAAATAAAATGACACGCGCGAACAGTTACGTAGCGGAAGACGCGACAGCGGCTGCCGCGTGCTCTACTGCGACCAGCGCTCAATATCAAACAAAACACGCGTGATCACACTTAGTACATGAACGCTCTCATAAATTACCTAGTTTGATTAGAACACGAGACTGACGCCAGACGCACCGCGCAACGCCCCACGTCTCCCTGAACGAGGCCTACTCTACATATATATTATACTCCCTGGGGTTTTCGGTTTATAAATTAGTACAGAATCCCTCTATTATATTATCCGTTTATTTTAATTTTTGTCTGAACAATAGCCAAGTCCACCTACAGTTTCTGCCTAGCGTCATGGAACATTGTGCCAACATAAACGGTCATTGATCAATTACTATCTACCTCGATACACCTTGTGTAAACAGCTTTCGAAGCAAGCAACATAATGTCATTATATCCATAAACCATATTATCATGCAAGTATTTGCATAAACTCTATTAGTCTATGATTAAATCCAATTATTATTCAAATAAACATATATGATGTAAATTAGTATAGGGTACTGTTGTGGGCTTGTGGCCAAGTAATAACAGCCGCACGGTTCGATCCATCAGGTTAAGCTACGCTTGCCGCGGTTGGTCCGTGGATGGGTGACCATCTCTACATACCAAGACCCCTCCGTGCATCAGAAAGCACGTTAAGCCGTTGATCCCGGCTGTCATTCGTGGATCTTTGACAGTCGTTATGGGTCGTCAGAAGCCTGAAAGTCTGACAACCAGTCCAAGACTATACGTATTACTCAATAACGTGCTTGCGGAGGTCAGATAGGCAGTCACTCCATGTAAAATACTGATATTCAGCTGCATCCGGTTAGACTGGAAGCCGACCCTATTAGCTGACACTATTCATTACGTTCTGTCAGAATGGTTAAGTTAATCATTTATACCTACGTTGTTGATAAGGTAAAAAGTGGTTTCATTGATTGTTTTAATTCTGGAGAGACCTACAAAATAAAAGTAGTCAATCTGCCTCATGTTTGTTATTTTCACTGCCAGTATCATTTTACGCTGTGTCCATTATTGTTATTAATTTGTGGCCACTCATGTAAAAAAAAGTAAAAAGTAAAAAGGTTTTTATTTGGAACAAAAACAAATTGAGATACTTAACAACAATGGAAACGATGATAGCTGCAAAAGTTAAAAACTGAGTCGCAGCCATCAACGCCCGTCTAAACGTAAGAAACACAAATGTTCCAGACTTAATTATAAAATGCTATCTGTAACACACAAATGCTACAAAAAACTATAAGTAACAGTATAGCTAACTGGTATTTAAAAATCAAAATCAAAATCGTAAACTTACAAAAGAAATAAAATAAAAAGTAAAAAGGCATGCAAACTGTGTGTGTTGGTAGGTGAGGTGCAGTGTGGAGTGGCAGTGTGAGTGAGGGTGAGTGTGTGTATGTGTGAGAGTAATAATGAGTGAGTTAGTGAGTGACGGTGTGAGAGTGAGGGTGTGTGTGAGTGCTTGGACTAGTTAAGTTTTATGTTTCATGTTTCCACAATTTTTTCAGTTGCATCATATGATAGAGATTTCAACCAGTCGGTCAACTTAAGTCTTACGGCGTTACGAGGTAAACGGTAAATGTCGATGCTCTTATTTACTTTATTGTAAATCTTGGAGCTGATGAACCTGAAGGCTCTTCTCGCCACTGCCACTCCACAGGGCACAATTTTGCAGACTCTGTCGGATGTGCATCATTAATTTTAATAGTTCATTATTATCTTGCATATGGGCGTTGGATTACTCACATACCTATTCAGTAATTGTTGTCCAATAATGTACTAATAGCCAGCAATCATAAAATTGAAAACATAATAGGAGTAAAGTTTTCACAGCAAAAAGTAAACAAAAATATTGTGTATTATTTTAAAATGTTTTTTTTAAACAAGCTTTTATTACTCTGGATATCACCAGACACCACCATCATCATCACCAAAGACATCATCATCATGTTTCATCTTGGACCAGAGTCCTTGTCAGAACGAATCAAAGATCCCACACTCGATAGGGTTGCGCCGTTTTATTACTGAGTTCCTGTGGCCATCTTTCGGCTCCATCATGAGAACAGCTCGATAGTACCAAAATATTTCACTGTCACGGATTTTACATACGTATGCCAAATTTCAATCGAAACCCGGGGAAGTGGCTCAAAATGAATTTGCAATTTATGAAAAGGACAACTAAAAGGACTACATGTGAACATTGCAAGATAAATAAACACTTGTAAAAACAATTCCAAGAAATCTGTTTTTATTAACAACATAAACCACAGAGGTAGTAACACACCCAAAAAAACAAATAGGTTCCATTTTTAAACTCGTTAATATTTTTACCAGCGCCATTCGTAACAGCTCGAATAGCTAACTCTACAAAAGCACTGCGGCTGAAATAACTTCCCCCTATAAATTCAAGCTGAATTGTGCAGCTTGAAATGCTGCTTGTGAATAACTTCAATTGAAATAAGAATACGCGAAGGCGACTCCATTTTTCTTGCGATAAACGAGCTCCTGACACTCGATATGAACAACCATTGCTGTACGTTATTTAAAAGGTGCCGAGACTTGCAAAATAAACTGTTTCCGTATTTTTGCCAATGGACTCTACGTGATTTCTTTTAGTTTTTTTTTAATTGCAATTGAAAGTTGATCTTTATCTTAATTTTAACTTCTAGGAAAACCTTTGTGAGTTAATAAAAAAAATAACTAAATGTTATTTTTAAGTAATTTTGATTTTGATAAAACCATACAACATTACTCACTGTGGAAAATATTAAAAAAAAACTTGTATTTATATGTTTTTAAAACCCTTAGGCCACACAACAACAACAACAATGTACTAATTAAAAACTTGTATTTATCTGTTTTTAAAACCCTTAGGCCACACAACAACAATGTACTAATTTATAAACCCAAAACCCCAGGCGGTGCGGAGAGGGGTTGGTTAGTGGCGAACCCCATAGGTTCACAACTACTGATGATGATTGGTTTTCCATCGGATGATGTTTTTTTACGTTTATATGTGATATAAGCTTATACACTTATTATGTTAAGGTTTTTCCTTATGCACCGACGACGGGTGTGCATTGACGTTTGGAGAGTTAAATTATTCATATACTAAACTTTTAAACTATTCAGTTTAGCGTAGGTACTAGGTGAAAAAGTTTCATAATAAAATTATGTTAATTATGTACCAAAAAAAAGAAGCTACGTCTGCCAGCAAACTGCTGTGCAGTTTGGCAGAGGTATATACACTCTTGAATTTTTTTTTCTTATGCAATAATAGCCACCGGAGAATTTTTGATTGGATTTAGAAGAATAATGACGTGTAAAATGAGACTCCTTTTCTCCATTACATACTGAATAGCAAGTGGTAGATGTAATGCTGGATACGATGGATGGATGGATGGGCACGTGGTGGATGGTGATTGTTAAGCTATAACATTTAGCTAACTGCTGCTGAACGACGTTACTATTTCCCCAAATGAATACTTTCTCAATAAAATATTACACCACTAACGACACCCACCATTATTACAAGGTGTCACATTCCCAGATGAGAGGTTGGACATTTTTATCACCAGTAGAGAGATGTAAAAGCAGTTAGGTACTGAAAACTGTGCTTTTATACCGGCACTTATTCCTCTCATATTTTAACTACCCACCATTCACGGAAACGCAGAGAGAAAATTTATTTTAAATAAAATTTAAAGCATATTTTACACTTTGACTTTTTTAAACAATATTAGTTTCCACAAATGTTAGCCATTTGTATGTTTAAATTATTTGGTATTCAACTTTACCTAGAATTTATTTCAAAACAGTAACTAAATAAAATAGGTAATAGTTGCAACTTTTATGACTTTTTTATTAGGTAAATTCACGAGCATAATTATAATTATTACTATGAATATAATTATAGCTAGGCAATAATATCTGTTTCTATGATTCATCCATTAATATCTGTCGTCAAGATGACGGCATATGTGATCGTTTGTGAAAGGCACGTACAAGTGGCAGCACAAATTTGTGACTTCGATGGAACGCTAAAACTATCTGACCAGACCAGCGACGCCAAAATATAGGATACTTCAAAAATATTTGATGCTCAAAACAGAGCCGATATCGATTATTCGCCCAGTATCAATTACTGTTGGGGAGGTTTGTAGAGCGAAACTACATGAAATAGTGTAAAGTATATAATTAGGAAGGTATAACAAGTAAAAGCATATAATATCTTAGAACAACGTGGAAAAAGAATCGAGTATAAAACTATGTGTCACTTCTAACTAGACAGTTTTCTATCTAGCCAGTGCTAGTATTTACATGCTGGTGATATACGAGTATCTTCAACAAATGTTAAAAAGTAGGTAAGTATTAACTACATACTTGATACTGGCAGAATAGCCGACATCGGCCCAGTTGCCAAGAAACCGGCCAAGTGCGTGTCGGACTACGCACAATGAAGGGTTCCGTAGTTTGGATTAAATTCATTATCCTAAGAACAAACTTAACATTATAGTTGAAAAGCATGTTCTCCTATACATTCCAACAGTAAATGTAAATTTGTACTCACACTATTGAGAGATTTACTATGTTATTTCATGACCACAAACTTTTTATAGATTTTTCTTTAATCTACAGGTATAGAACTATTTTCTGTGTTTTTTTTCAAAATTTTAGGCTCAGTAGTTTCGGAGATAAGGGGGGGAACGGTCAATTTTCGTCTATTTTCTTAAATAACTTTAAAACTATTTACTTTAAAACTATAAAAAAAGTATATTTGAAACCCTCATAGTAAGCCCTTTCATTTGATATGTCACATGGTACAGTTTGCAAAACTTTTTTTAAATTTTCTTATTTGCCCCCTAAAAGTGACCCCCATTAAATGGTCACAGAAATCCATATGTATACCAAATTTCAACTTAATCGGTCCTTTAGATTCGGAGCAAATTGGCTGTAACAGATGGACAGGCGGACAGACAGACAGACACACGAGTGATCCTATAAAGGTTCCGTTTTTTCCTTTTGAGGTATGGAACCCTAAAAAGGAAAAAAACGCTTATTGTTGACATAATTACCTCTACTGTCAAATATTACCGTCACATATTTATGCTGCCAGTGTGGGATGTAACATGTTTTTGCAATATGAGCGCCACTAATTGCAATATTTCAAGGAAAGTTGAAACATTATACCGTCTGGTTTTTATGCGGCCTAAGTGATGCTAGATATTTTTTTTTTATCAGAACGAGGTATCACATTCGTATGAAATTAACTGAGTAGGCAGGTAGTGACACATCTTTTTGAAGCCATTGCAATAACGTATATTTTGGCATCGCTTGTCTCGTCAGATAGTTTTGGTGTTCCTTCGATATCACATATTTGTGCTGCCACTTGTATAAATAAGCCTTCCACAAATGATCATGAATATTTGGAGTCATCTTGACGACAGATTATATTAACGACGGATGAATCATTATTGCCGAGCTGTTCATAGATATATTATGATGCTCGTGACTGTACATCATTTTAATTAAATATAATCCGGTATGGATTTTTCACCCATTTCCTAGAATCTAATAGAGAGAGATCAGAAAAATAAAGTAAATTGTACGAGACGAGATGTAAATCCTTTAACTAAAAGTTTATTTCATATGTTTTCTATTGATGTCTAGTGCTCATCAATAATCGAAAGTTTCTTTCGACTTTTTCAATAATAGGTACTCAATTATTCAAACATTTATTTTCCACACAAATGCGAATCACGTAAATGCCCATTCCATACGTCGTAACTGCATTCATAAATGAACAGGACTTACACCCACCGGCTTGCTCGCTCGAAAGAATGCCCGCAATCAGGCATGTGAGCGCCAACGATCCTTACATCGCAAATGGAGCCTGAAAAGCAATTATGTAAATGCAATTACCGAATATCAGCTCATTATTATCAACCCAATTAATAGTACTTACCTGACAGTAATATTATGTGCTGTTTTCGGCGAAATATAGCAAGTAGATGCTGTATGAAATGTCCACAAAAATTAAGGTCAGGAATAATGTTTTTTTTTTTTATTGTGCTCTGGGGCTGCTCTTGACCTCGATCACGCCTGATAGAAAGCGATGAATGAGGTCTATGATGGAACAAGCGTGCCCAGAAGATGCGTGGTCACTCTTGCTTTGAAGGCATACGAGTTATATGAGGAAGGGAACACAGACACTGGCAGAGAGTTCTACACTTTGTCTGTGCGCATAATAAATGTTTTCCTCCACATTTATTATGCGCAGCACTGAATACGATTGGTCAGTCGGGATATCAATCAAGTGCGGATGGTACCCTGCAGTACGTCTGGTAGTCCGGTACTAAAAGGGCGATGGTGGGATCAAGTCGTGGAGCTCCTGCACAAACTTTTGTTTGGAAAATCTTCCCTGTGAGTCCACATATAATATACTTTTGCCCGCGGCTTCACCCGCGTGGATGTCGAAAAGTATTCCACGGCAACTTACATTATTCCTTGTTTACATTATGAAGGGAACCTCTGTTCAAAATTTCAGCTTTCTAGGTTCAAGGGTTTGAGCTGGGCGTTGATGAGTCAGTCAGTCAGTCGGCTTAGGATTTCTCTTTTTATGTATATAGACAGATAAGATTAAGAATGCGTAGAGCAAATATAATAAAAAAAACATATATATTATTACAGTATTTTACAAGGTGTAGGTAATTAAATTGAGAACCTCTTATGCCTCCCTCAAAATTTGCTAACCTAAGGCTATAAGATTCCATTCTCTAAAAGTCAATGTTATTAAATTCATTGAAAAACATCTAAATTATTATATTTTTTTAACAACATTGATTTTTTAAAAAAAGAATGGAATCTTAAAACCTAATGCCTAGGCTCTTTACAATCGTCGATCATTACCTGAAAACTAAGCTAAGCCACTGAATGGATTTCGATAAAATTTGGCATGGAGGTACATGGCATCCTGGAGAAGGACATAGGTTTTGTCTCAAAAATACTTTTGGAACGTTCTAGTTTAAGAGGAAAACGTTAAATTAACATACTGAAAGATTCTGTGAAACCTCTCACAAAGCATCATTATGTCAGTTGACGTGTAACATATCGCAGATGATTTACTTGCAGCCACATAATGACGTAGACAGACTTCATTTATCATTCACACAATACTTCGCAAGTTCATACTCCCGACGCCATGTTTTCTTTTGTGTTTACAAGTACCTACTGTAAAGACTTGAAGCGTTATTCTATTTTTTAAGACTTCACAATCTGTACAAACATATTATGTACAGGTAATAAAAAATATGGAAGTTTACTCACATGGATTTTATCGACATTTCCCGAGTAGTATTGAAGTAAGAGAGCAGTTGTGACCCAGTGGTATCGGCCCTGACTTACGAGTTGCAGGTCGTGAGTTCAAATCCAGTCCTACTTTACTTTGTGTAAGTATTTAATATCATCACCAATCAATCTGCCTAGCCTTTTCCCAGCTATGTTGGGGTCGGCTTCCAGTCTAACCGGATGCAGCTGAATACCAGTATTTTAAATGGAGCGACTGCCTATCTGACCTTCATAACCCAGTAACTGGGTAATACGATACCCCTTGGTAAGACTGGTTGTCAGACTTTCGGGCTTCCGACGACCCGTAACGACTGTCAAAGACCCACGAATGACAGCCGGGACCACCGGCTTAACGTGCTTTCCGAGGCACAGAGGAGTCTCGGTATGTAAAGATGGTCATTTTTCACCCATCCACTGACCAACCCCGGCAAGCGTAGCTTAACCCGTTGGATCGACCTATGCGGCTGTTATTACCCAGCCACGAGCTCCTGTAGTTAAGTTTCATTTAATTTCATCACCATTGCTCTCAAAACGGTGAAGGAAAATATCGTGAGGAAACCGGCATGTCCTAGAACCAAAAATTCGAAGACATGTGACATCCACGAACCCGCACTGGGCCCGCGTGGTGTATTATGCCCCACTCCCTCTCACAGAGAGGAGGCCTGTGTCTCAGCAGTGGGAACACTATAGGCTGATGATTATGAAGTTAACGAGATACCATAACCGTGTGCACTTTCTGCAGCATGGTGCACACATACAGCATGTATCAGATAGGTATGAGAAAATTTAAGGGTGTGCTTACAGACCATCACACTGAACAATTTTCTCCACTCACACTTTCACATTGAAAAAATTATCAACTTTCCCTTACAAAATTTCAACACCTACTCGACCCAAATGGGACAGCTGATGAATTTTTCGCGATTACGATGCTGATCCCATGGCGAAAATTGGCTTCGTTGCCACTAGTTTCATTATTCTGTACACACGTTTCTGATACAAGCAGTAGGTGCGCCTTATTCCGAATATTTACTTGCTATACATCTGCATGCATCTTTCTTGGTGGCTATGGACACATCTACAGTTAAAAACAATCACCAATTTACCTGATTAGGGTACCAAATTGAGCACAACATTAACAGTGTTATTTAATTTTATTTATTTAAGGCAGGTACTTTTATTTTACAGGATCTAATTAATGTTTGGAAGGCGTACCTGCTTACGGTTTAATTGTTACTGGGAATTACCCAAGCAGTATTATGACGCTTGTACGCATTACTGTATCAGTATTTATAAGATTACGTAGGGTTTTGTTAACGTAGGCTCTTGGTGGTTACGGTTTCAAGGAGGTAGGCATTTCATAATTAATTAAGTATACTTTGAATATATTAACTAGCGACCCGCCCCTGCTTCACACGGTTTTCACGACCTGACTAAACATCGAGATTTCTTTAATAATTTTAATGTTTCTATGTAACTAAGTTTTATATTCATGCATTATACGCAGGAGCTCATGGCTAAGTAATAAGAGCCGCACGAGTTGATCCATCAGGTTAAGCTACGCTTGCCGGGGTTGGTCAGTGTATGGGTGACCATCTTTACACACAGAGACTCCTCCGTGCCTCGGGAAGATCGGTTAGCCGTTGGTCCCAGCTGTCATTCGTGGATCTTTGACAGTCATTACGGGTCGTCAGAAGCCTGAAAGTCTGACAACGAGTCAGTCGTCTTACCAAGGGGTATCGTATTACCCAGTTACTGGGTTGTGGAGGTCAGACAGGCAGCCGCTCCATGTAAAATACTGGTATTCAGCTGCATCCGGTTAGACTGGAAGCCGACCCCAACATAGTTGGGAAAAGGCTAGGCAGATTGATTGATATACGCATAAACTTTCCAGAATAAATTATTTAAACGATGGTGAAAATCGCATCAAAATCGGTTGCGTAGTTTAAAATAACAACGTGATCACATAGATAGATACGAAGAGCGACTTAAATTTATAATTATGCCATGGTTATGTAATAGCTATCTATACCTACAGCACTCTAGAATGTAGTCTAGATTTTTATGAAATAAAATAATGATGTCAATTGAAAGGAGCCACTAAAAGACGTTCTATTCGTAATTAGAGAGAAAAGTTTTTTTAGGCGAAAGTTTCGTAACTAACTGTTTTAATTATTATAATAGTTAGTTACGAAACTTTCACCAAAGTTAGTTTCAAAAATTAATTTCTTAAACTCACTGAATAGCTTGAAAAATTAAACTTATTTCGGTTCAAACTAATTTGCTTAATTGATGAAATTAAACTTGATGAAATTTTAGAATTCCAGGTTTTAAAATTACTTTTTTTTTAAATATACCTACTTAAATCAAAACGTTTTAATGAACACCTTTCAAAATTAGACTAAATCATGACTTTTTTTTATCTTAGGTATACATGTAAAAATCAATTGCTGTCCCGCTAATACTCAAAAACGGCTTGACCTATTTGATTTTTTTTTTGTTTATTTCTCCTCTATAGCGGCTCACGCGATTTCGGACAATAAAAAAAAATACGCTCCAGCATTCACGCCCCGGTGACGTCAGCCAGCGTGCGCGCCGCGTGCCCGTGAGCAGTTGAAAGAAAAAAAAACCGGTCAAGAGCGAGTCGGACTCGCGCACCGAGGGTTCCGTACCATCATTTATATGTAATTTTTGTTGATGATTTCTGAAAAACTGTGCTATTTAAAGACATCATTTTAAAAATTTGTGTAATTAGTGCGTACACTTAACTGTAAGCGATTAGGAAGAAGAGTGGGGCGCGTCTTCGTGGATTGTACTAACTATATTTGTGAGTTTGTATGTAGGGGGTAATCTTCGGAACCACAGACCCGAAAAAAAATCCGATTTTTAATTCCGATTTTTTATTTCTTACGATATTTTTTTTCCGGAAATTCTTTCAATAGTGGGTAGCTGCTACAGTATTGCTGAGTGTATTTATTATATCTTATTTCACGCGGACGAAGCCGCGGGCAGAAGCTAGTAATATATAGATATTTGAGATTGAGAATTTACCATACGTAATTTGTATCAGTCTATGAACGCAACAGACTTCCCTGGATAAATTATTTTCCTTAAAAAAAAACGATTCGATGTCATAAACGATTTACTATTGCTACTTTCTACACATAAACCTTTCCACGAATATGTTGTCAATGGTATTAGCGCCCTCAGAATTGGTAGCAAAACGATTCCAAGTGCGATTTTCCGTTTATCGCTGCCACTTTTACACACACGCACGAACGGGACATCGCCGAAGACGGATTATACGATATGGCAATGTACTAAAGTAAGTTCCGATGAAAGATACAATTCCCTCACAAGCGATCAATCTGCCTAGCCTTTTTCCAACTATGTTGGGGTCGGGTTGAAGTCTAACTGGGTGCAGCTGAATACCAGTATTTTACATGAAGCGACTGCCTAATATCTGACCTCCACAACCCAGTTACTGGGTACGATACCCCTTGGTAAGACTGGTAGTCAGAATTTTGAGCTTTTGATTACCCGTAATGACTGTCAAAGATCAATACAATTGACAATTCCCTCATAAGCATATTTCGGAATGTCTCGAATATGGGTTTTGCACCAACAAAACAACTTAGATTATATTCATCTCGTGTTTATAAACCTACGTAGGTATAGGCTTTCTGTAAAAATTTCGATTGGCTATTGATACCGATTCTAAAGAGCCCTGTGACAGACAGACGGACATACAAATAGAAAGACGGTTATAATATTGTTATTTCTGCCGCGAAACCGCGAAATAACGAAAGCGCATGATGTTTCGCTGATGTTCCGCTACTCGAGTAGCGGAATACATCATGGAAGTCAGTTGAATTGAACTTCTGTGTGTGTGTGTGTGTGTGTGTGTGTGAAGTTGCCATTCAGTGCGGAACTCTAAAAATGTATCAGATTCACGAAAGTATCATCTATAACTCATTTGTTTTTATCACACACAGCTTTAAAACACATGTTCCAAAGAATCGTAGTACAGTACTAACTGTTCCAAGGAAGCAATAAATCCTGACCAACTTCCGCACTGTAGTTTAAGTGATTCTATTTGCTTTCTCACACGTTTTCCAACGATTTATTTTTAACATGTGTTACACTTTTAGAAAGATAACCTGAGAGCTTCTTAAACAATGTAGGTAGGTACATGATTAATGGATTGGTTAGCAAGTATAAAGTATAGAAAATACTAAGAAATAATTATACGAAATTATTAGTAGGTACGTAGGTGTTAGAGTAAAAGATGCCGCCGGCAACTGTGGGTTTAAAATAATGGAACCGTCTCATGTTTTGAAATTGATACTTCTTTTGTTGCCATGTTGTTCAGACATATAATAACCGTTCAGTAACTAAAGTCAATGGTACAGTCCGCGAGGCGTAAGCTGAGCTTTACATTTGTGTGAGTGATCACCAAAATGGTACGAGAGCCCTTGACCAAAATTTTTGTCTTATCGTTTTACGTAAGACACAATCTTCAATCGTGTTATCGTTTTAAGTTTTACAACGATGTGACATGGTTCTGGACATGGCCTCTCGTACTAAAAGAACAAAAGGCAATTGCCAAAAAGCAGTATAAACCGGTTTTAAACCAAGCAAAGGTCGAATCGCGCTCTATGCCGGACGTCACACCTACAATATCTAGGATGTGCACTCACACAAATGCAAAGCTCAGCCTCGCGGACTGTACTAAATTCTTCGTACAATTTTAGAATAAAAATCACTAAAACAATAGACAAAATTGTCCATTTGTTTGACGCTGCATACCAGTAAATTCAACAGTTAGGTATTTTAACAATGAAATAATTTTTTTACTGCGAAAAACTCCGGAAAGCCGTCTGTGAAATTATTTTCATACCGATATCCATTCACACTGTAACATGAACATACCTACGCGAGATCGTTCCGCTTTCAATAAGTTTCTGTATCGACACTATTTCACTAGAATGAAATTGTATTCCCTATCACTGAGCTGTATCTCTGCCGTGTCAAGGCTCACACGGTTCTGTGAAAATAATTTATGAAATCGATTCATTATAGTTACGGCAAATAAAACTTCACGAAGATGAAAAATATCACACAACTATAAAATATCACGCTTCAAACTGACAGACGAAAGCAAATTTTGCCAGACTTGTATCAGAGACGCTTCGCTCGCTCGGTCAATAATAGGTACAACTCAACTTGATTGTTGCGTAGAGGACTAATGTTGCTAGTGGCGTAAACTAATTTGCACGAAACCAAACACACGTAATTTTTGTAACGCTTTCGGTTTTCTTAGACTTAAATTATTTCTATGCTACGCCCGTCTGTCTCCACCTTTATACATCAATCAATCTGCATAGATTTTTCCCAACTATCTTGAGGTCGGCTCCCAGTCTAACCGGATGCAGTTGAATACGAGTATTTTACATGGAGCGACCGCCTACGATACCCCTTAGTAAGACTGGTTGTTAGACTTTCGGGCTTCTGACGACCCGTAACGACTGTCAAAGATCCAGGAATGACAGCTGGGACCAAAGGCTTAACGTGCTTTCCGAGGCACGGAGGAGTCTCAGTATGTAAAGATGGTCACTCATCCACGGACCAACCCCGGCAAGCGTAGCTTAAGGCGAAAGCGCTAGGGTAGCCCGCGAAATTCAAAATTTCTTACGTTTTTTGCCATTTGTAGGTCAATGTGAGCTTGCATGTTGATTAAAATATGATTCGCGGCCGTAACTAACATGGCTTTACAGAATTATAATCATTAGAATCAGCAATACAACTCCATAACTTAGAATTGACCTCAAACGTCATGATTTCATGAAATCGCTAGATTTGAGGTCAATTCTAACTTATGGAGTTGTATTGCTGATTCTAATGATTACAATTCTGTAAAACCATATAGGCTACGGCCGCGAATCCTATTTTAATCAATATACAACCTGACACTGACCTGTAAATTGCAATAAACGTAAGAAAATTTGAATTTCGCAGGCTACCTTAGCATCATCCTTAACCTGATGGACTCCTCCTCCACCCGAATATACATACGAATATACTTACGAAAGAAAAAAGAAACACTGACATTAATATCCTAAGCTCATTCCACCTCTCCTGTTGATTGAATTATTCATACGAAGACGCACATTAAGTTGCAAATAACGGCCAAACGCACGGCCTATCGGCGTGAATTAGTGGGGAGGGAGATAAGTGGCCGTAAATGGCCGTAATGTTTAATAATAAATGAATTTATGTGCGCTAAGCTCAAGTGGCGTTAATACGTTGCACGGCGTTTATTGCTGACTATTTGGCAATTTACGATGATGTTGATAACAATCAATTTTGATCATTTTTAACGGATGTTAAAAAAGGAGGAGGTTCTCAATTCGACACGTAGGTATATATCTTTTTAACCGACGATAAAAAAGGAGGGTCTCAATTCGACGCGTATTTTTTTTTTATGTAGGTATTATCACACATTACTTTTAACAGAGCGGTCCGATTTGAAAAAAAAAAAAAATTCTCAAGAGGGTATACCTCAAAGTTGGTCCCATATAAAATTTATTATATCCTCCGACCAGACGGGTGTCGTGTCTGGTGGGCAACTGCCCGACGGTTGATGTCGGGACGTTGTATAATGCTAGTCGCGTGGTAAACTCTAATTGCGCGATGCAGGATTGCGTGACGTCATGTCATTGTGATGCGTGGTTCTTATGTGGCGATGTAGATGCCGCCACAAG
The DNA here is from genome assembly GCA_905163495.3 of Cosmia trapezina. NCBI lineage: Eukaryota > Metazoa > Arthropoda > Insecta > Lepidoptera > Noctuidae > Cosmia > Cosmia trapezina. The sequence goes on from LR991030.1 coordinate 15,146,188, forward strand.
CTTCACTAATACGTATTTTTTCCCCACTTTTTATGTGGATGATGTTCTAGTTTCTTTTGTTTTATTAATGAGGTAACAGTGAGCCTTCTCAATGATATAGAGGTCGCAAGAGCTACTACTGAGCATGAGCTCCTGTTCGATTGTTATTGGATTTTCCGTCTGGGATTTCTCAGTAGCAGCACGGAGTCTGGATTTGTGCCCGATTGATGGCAATAGAAATAAATAAATAAATAGGCTCGACCCCTGTTACATGGGACTTAAAACATAACGGGTGAAATGTGGTTGTACTGTATGTACACTTTGGAAGGATACTTGGGAGTATACAGGCCATGATGTTATGTTATGTGCGTGAACAGTGCAATAACAGCCTTACGGGTCAATCGAAGGTTAAGCTACACATGCCGCGGTCGGTTCGTGGATGGGTGACCATCCATCACATATCGAGACCTCTCCGTGCCTCAGAAAGCACGCTAAGTCGTTGGTCCCCGCTGTCATTCTGATCTTTGACAGTCGTTATGGGTAAACAGATGCCCAAAAGTCTGACAACCAGTCTTACCAAGGCGTATTGTGTTACCCAGTAATATAACTTGATTGTGGAGGTCAGATAGGCAGTACCTCCATGTAAAATACTTATATTCAGCTGCATCTGGTTAGACTGCAAGCCAACCCCAACAAAGTTGGGAAAAGGCTAGGCATATTGATTGATGTTTGTGTCAGCAGTGGTTCGGTTGTTTGTAGACAGTTTGTAGTTTGTGGGTTCAGTCAGGGAAATTAAGACAATTTGCGTTTTTATCCATTTCATACAATGTAGAGCAGTGGTGGCCCAGTGGTATCGAACGCGACTTACGAGTCATAGGTTTGAACCAAGGCTTGCGCTTTACTTTGTGTAAATTATTTCATCACCGTTTCTAGAGCCAAAAATCGAAGACATGTAACGTGACATCTACCAACCCGCACTGGGCTCGCGTGCTGGATTATGCCTCACTCCCTCTACCGAGAGGAGGCCTGTCCGAGCAGTGGGAACATTATGCTATACAATGTCAAAGTTGTAATTTAGGTACAATTTAGTTAGCAGGCAATCTATCTATCTATTATCTTGATAAATAATTCGCCTGACTTTATCAAAAGATTAGAGTGAAGTTTTCATAGTCTGGGAAAGGTACGCATAGGTCTGTAAGCTTATGTTTTAGAAAAGGATTTAGTTAAATTTAAACTTCCAAGATAACAAGCCATTTAAAAATATTCCAGATTCCTTTGTTTACTTACCGAAAATAGAAAGAAAGAAAGAAAGAAAAACGTTTATTTGGACACAGTAAAATACTACTATCTAATCCGATGCTTCCAGTAGATTATGGATTATTTTGGTATTTAAAGCCGAACATGGCACCAGAACAAGAACCATAGAGCTCCTGTAGAGCATTCTTTTGTCGATATTCTTGACATTTTAGTAGGGAGGAGATACCAAGGAGAGACCAACGATGGAATGTTCTGTCCCTGTTTACACAAAAAAAAATATTGGTAGAGTGGGGATAGAATGTGCATTCGCTCGTTTGGTCTAAATCGACCTTCACGAAAACTTAAGTTACAGTCATGCTTGAACTTTTCCCTATCAATGGTGACGAATTCAACGCACAGCCTATATCCTGAATTAGCAGAAGCAAGATAAGTGGTCGTAACGTTTGAATACTAAATGAATTTATGGCCATTAAACTCAAGTGGAATTTACATGTGCCACGTTTCGCCAGTTGTCGGCCATTTGGAAACGCCATTAATTTATGACGCCGATTACGAATGCAATGTCGATTAGCTTACCGTGTGTTATTTATTTAAGTGAGGGTATTGTAACTGAGCCTGGAAACAGAACTAATGAGCTTGTGTTTTAAATAAAAATAATTTATTTGGGTATTTATCTGTGCTTTAGACAAGTAGGTAAGAGGTACCTACTTGAAAACTATTAAAGCAGTAATGGCCTATTTCACGATGTCCGAATAGCCACTAGGTTTTCACCGAATAAATTCAAAAATGGAACAGAATTTGTATGAAATTATCTGCCAAGTAAGTTAATAGGAACTTAGTCGTAGATGGTGAAACAGGCCCTAAGACATCTATTCGCTGAAATTAATTTGTTATAGGCTGGGACTGTTAGGACTATGGGACATAATAAAAAACTAATTTATTTTGATACTATATGGATTAGATGGTGGACTGGTCAGGAATACAATATCTGAAAAAAAAAATACCTACCGTCGTAAAAACACATTTTATAGCCCATCAACGAATTCTCAAAATCGAGATTTACCTACGTGTGGATAACATTTATTCAAATATTTATATTTGAATTGATATCCTAAGCTCACTAACATCCCGTTTCCTAACAAAGTAAACATCTTCAATATTTTCGTCTCTGCATTTGACGGAAAAGCAAAATATCGGAGCGTAGGTACTTAGTTTCGGAAATCCTTAACCTGCAAACTCCAGCCTTAAGATATAAGTTGTTTGCTCCAGGATGTTATAAGTCTCTTACTACGGATAAGCCGTTGTTCAGCGTATCTTGCGAAAGTATAGCCTCTTATAGGAACTGGCAAATTATCATTCTTGAAAATTGAACAAGCTTTCTGATTTTAGCGCTTATCAACTAGTTAGGTATAACTTATATATTTTTAGGATTCCGTACCTCAAAAAGAAAAAAACGGAACCCTTCTAGGTTCACTTCGTTGTCAGACCGTTTTTCTCAGGAACAGTTGAAGGTGTCAAGTTGAAATTAAAATCAAATACGTAAGTGCGTGCGGTCCCTTAAATCTCTAAAAAAATCAAGCTTCTAAGTCGACGCAATAAAAAAATACTGCCTTTTATAATGCGACTTAATTTGATACTGCAAATAAATCAAAACCTATAATAGGGTACTTCCCGTTGACCTAGAATCATAAAATTTGGCAAGAAGCAAGGTCTTACAGCACAAGTAAAGGAAAAAGTCAGAAAATCGTTAAGTTTTATCACTTTTTAGGGTTCCGTACCTCAAAAGAAAAAAAGGGAAGCCTAATAGGATCACTTGTTTGTCCGTCTGTCTGTCTGTCTGTCTGTCGGTCTGTCTGTCTGTCTGTCTGTCAGTCTGTCAAGACCCTTTTTCTCAGGAATGCGTGGAGGTATCAAGTTAAAATTAATATCAAATACGTAAGTCTATGGTCCCTTGGAGTTCTAAAAAGATCAAACTTCTAAGTTAACGCAATAAAAAAATACGGGCATTTTATGCGACATTTTTTGATACTCGCAAGTAATTGAAAACCTATAGGGTACTTCCCGTCGTCCTATTTGGCAAGAAGCAAGGTCTCACAACACAAATAAAGGAAAAAGTCCGAAAATTGTTAATTTGTAATTCTATCACATAAAAAATATTTTCAAAGTTGTCAGTCTATCGACAGACCTTTTTCTCAGGAATGTGTAGAGGTATCAAGTTGAAATTAATATGAAATACGTAGGTCTATAGTTTCTTGAAGTCCTAAAAAACTGAAGCTTCTAAGTCAACGCATTAAAAAAATACGGCCATTTTGCGACACATTTTTATACTCGTAACTGTCGCAAGTAAATGAAAACCTATAGGGTACCTACTTCCCGTTGACCTAGAATAATGAAATTCGGCAAGAAGCAACGTCTCCCAGCACAAGTAAAGGAAAAAGTCCGAAAATTTTTAATTTGTAATTTTATGACATAATTTTTTTTTTTTTTTTTATATCCAATGTTAAGTTTCTTTTTGGGATAATTTTTTTTCAACTACGGAACCCTTCGTTGTGCGTGGTCCGACACGCACTTGGCCGGTTTTTTTTTGCGAATACAAACTTACTTTTGCAGTTAGAGAATTGACCGTGACGTATATCAATATGGGAGAACATGTTTTTCAACTACAATGTTAAGTTTGTTTTTGGGATATCCCAACTAACGGAACACTTCATTGCGCGTGGTCACACACAACACACTCACTTGGCCGGTTTTTTTTAAAGGAACTTTTATGTAGGGCAGTAGGTATTTAGCGCCACGGAAAACGTTGCGCTACACAAACGTTTATAAATCCTCCATGGAAAACAAAGATTTATAAAATTATTTCCTTCCCTTTCTCCCCTTAAATATAACTTTAGGTTACCATGACAACGACGTTTACTAACATGACAATTTGTGATGACAATCGAGTATTACTGTCAAAAATAGGATGGTCATGGTTTATTTTAATTTTATCGCTACACTTCAAGAGTAACAGTAACTATCTTTTTTTGCGAAATCTTCGTAAATACTCGTATCAGTGATGCGGCCCTCGCGAACAGTGCCGTCACACAGCAAGAAATCTGTAGCTACTATTTACCGTTTAACGAGTTCACCACACGATGGGAAGCATATGAATTTCTGCACAGATTTCGATAAATCTATAGTGATTAACACCTTCAAGAGACGGGGATGGAACCAAGTGATGCCAGAAGAAGCCTGGAATATTTACTGGGCAAACACAGTGAATTGTCGAACTATATTCAGCATAGACAGTGGGTTACGCCTTGGCGACAATCAATTGATCAACCATTTCCCAAACCACTACGAACTAGTACGTAAAGATTTACTCGTAAAAAACATAAAGAGATACAGAAAAGAATTGGAAAAAGACAGTAATTCCCTTGCGGAAAAAACTGAAGTGAAACTCCCGAGCGGGCAAGTCATCACTCGCTATTTATATTTAGATTTCATTCCGGTAACGTTCGTGCTGCCTTCCGACTACAGCATCTTTGTCGAAGAGTACCGAAAATATCCTCAAACCACCTGGATTTTGAAGCCTTGCGGCAAATCCCAAGGCGCCGGCATTTTCCTTATAAACAAACTTTCGAAACTGAAAAAATGGTCTCGGGAATCCAAGAAATACTTACAGCATCATCTCACGAGTAAAGATACTTATGTCATATCTCGCTATATAGATAATCCGCTTCTTATCGGAGGGAAGAAATTCGATTTAAGGATTTACGTCCTCGTTACGTCGTTCCGCCCTTTAAAAGCTTACATGTTTCGAAATGGATTTTGTAGATTTTGCACAATGAAATACGACACAAGCGTCGCTGAGCTCGATAACATGTATGTTCACCTAACGAACGTCAGCGTGCAAAAACACGGCGCCGACTACAATAGTGAGCACGGGGGGAAGCTGGGTATACATAATTTAAAGCTCTATTTGGAAGGAACCCGGGGTCGGGAAGTGACCGACCGTCTGTTTGAGAGTATGCAGTGGTTGATAGTGCACTCGTTAAAGGCCGTAGCGCACGTTATGTCGAATGACCGCCATTGCTTCGAATGTTACGGCTACGACATAATCATAGACGATAACTTAAAGCCTTGGCTTATAGAGGTGAATGCCTCCCCATCGATGACAGCCACGACGGTTAACGACAGGATACTCAAGTACAAGCTCCTGGATAATCTTTTATCGGTAGTTCTGCCTCCGGGCGGGATTCCAGACTCACGCTGGAACAAAACGCCCACCGCTGAGGCTTTAGGGGATTTTCAAATACTCATCGACGAAGATTCTATGTACAAGGGTGAGATGGATCTACGTTCTGTGAGAGGAGCTCGCAAAAACTAAAATATATTTCAAATATTGTGTTGTGTATACCAGTTGGATTTTTTATTGATTAAAACAGTTGAATGGGTTTGATTTTTTATTAAAATGACTAATAATACAAGATTTAAGAAAATTGATATTAAATTATGGTCTGACACGATGATACTTGTTGTAGCGTGAATTAGCGTCTTCTTTTTCTATGAGTTCCTCATCAATCAACAGTTCGAAGTCACCGAGCGCTTCGGCAGTGGGGATCTTGTTCCACCTCGCGTCAGGAATGCCATCAGGCGGTACAACCACAGACACAATGTTATCTATTAATTTGTGTTTCAATATTCTATCATTATGAGTCGTAGACTGTAGAGACGGTGACGCATTCACCTCTACAAGCCAAGGCTTGAGAGTATTGTCTATTATAATATCGTATCCGTAACATTCAAAGGAGTGGCGATCGTTAGCCATGACAGGGGCGACAGCTTTCAAAGAGTGAACAATAAGCCACTGCATTTCTGCAAACAATCTTTCTGTTACAGAACGCCCTCTCGTACCTTCCAAATACAGACGGAAATTCTGGATACTCATTTTCCCGCCGTGCAAACTATTGTAATCACCGCCGTGCTTCTGTACGCTGACATTAGTCAGATGCACGTACATGTTATCGAGCTCAGTAACACTCGTGTCATATTTCACTGTACAGAATCTACAGAAGCCATGTTGGAATAAATACGCTTTTAGAGGGCGGAATGACGTCACCAGTACGTACAGTCGTAGGTCAAATTTCTTTCCTCCAATTAGGAGCGGGTTGTCGATGTAACGCGATATTACGTAAGATTCTTTACTGGCCAATTGGGTATGAAATGGATTTTTCGCTTCACGGGACCACTTCTTAAGTTTCGATAGTTTATTTATAAGAAATATTCCTGCACCCTGTGACTTTCCGCACGGTTTCATAATCCATGTACTCTGAGGGGACTTTCTGTATTCTTCAACGAACATGTTGTAGTCGGCAGGCAGTACGTAGGTCACTGGTATAAAATCTAAATGTAGATAGCGGGTAATCATTTGTCCGTTAGGTAATGCAACGTCTGTTTTTTCAGCCAAGGGATTACCTTCTCTCTCAAGCTCCTTTCTATACCTCTTGATGTTTTTTACTAATAAATCTTTACGTGACAGTTCGTAATGGTTTGGGAAGTGATTTATCATTTGGTTGTCGTTCATTCGGTAGCCGCTCTCGATGCTGAAAACAGTTCGGCAATTTTGTGTGAAGGACCAGTAGAAGTTCCATTCATCGTCCGCCGCCACTTGGATCCAGCCACGACGCTCGAAGTTGCTCATTATGACGGACTTCTCCAAGTCGGTACAATACGTCACTCTGCCTTTCTCCATAACTGGCGTTGTAAGTTTACCGTAAACTGCGGGGGATACCTTTCTCGGTTCTTGTGTCATCACGCAAAAAATATTCTAAATTAGAGACATTGTTAAAAAAATAAAAATATAGTTACAACAAAAATAAAATAAAACGTTCGGCAATGGTTTTGATTTGTCACTGTCAATTTTGCTTTAATTTTTTTTTTTTAACGTAGGTTTTAATAACACGGTGAACATTTAAAAGAGTTTATATACTGTGTTGTGGTGTGGTAGAGTAATTAATATGCAACGCTGGTGTTTATTAATCTGAAGCGATGTGGGGGAATGTGGGCCATGCTTTTAACAGCAAATTAAAAATATCAACATTGATTGATGGGCAGGCGATCAAATATTTTTGTAGTGGGGCCGCGTTCGCTCGGCACACTCCCCTAGCGACAAGGTAAAAAGAATAAAAGCCATTGTGTCTTCAGTTTACCATCCAATTTTAGTGGAGGCGACTTCAATTCCCCGAGGAAATCTCGTCCAATATTTTCTCTTCTTTTGTTTGTTTGTATCATTTTCTAAACTACGCCGTGATAATCTGTCTTTTCATATCATAGATGTGAACTTTTTGTTACGTTATAAGGATAGCAGAAAATCATAAAATTATTTATGTTTGGGGGAACTAAAAATGAAGCTTGTGTAACATATTTGGTACACATGATTTATTATTTAGATCCTATCTGAACCCAAAGTTGACGGTACAAAAATACCTGTTTTTCTTCTTTTGCAGAGTAAGCTTGGATAAACAAAGGGAAACAGCGATATGGTCTATATGCTATTGTTTACGTTCTATTTGTTTATCTTGTTCTGAAATATTTTGCCGTGATAGGCCGGGTTGGTATATTGGACGGCTATTCCATAGCGCTACGCAATATACAAAGTTTGTTCTGAGCGTGAACCATTGTTTTTAGCCGGCTACGTACGGTGAAGGCAAAAATAAATATTTGACAGGCTTTTTATATATTAAACTAGCTGACCCGACAGACGTTGTCCTGTCTTAGCTGTGAATATTCTAATGTAAACGCGCGAAGTTCCTGAAGGCGCAAGCTGAGCACATTTTGAATTGTTTAGGAAAACTTAATTTGTATTTTAAGAATGAACCTAAGATTTTTTGCTGAAAAGTAAAATACCGGAATAAATTTATACTTAGTAAAAAGTCAAGAACATGAAAATGATTAATTGGAGCCAATTAATTTGAAAAAAAAATTGTTTTGAGTATGAATGTCAATGGCTATATGAGTAGGGGAAGATCAAGAAACGATGGATGGACTGTGTTAAAGATGATATGGTTATAAAGGGGGTGACTACCGAGATGACGACTAATAGAGAAGTATGGAAGAAAGGGACATGTTGCGCAGACCCAAAATAAATTGGGATAGTAGGTTGTTACCATAGGCCTCTAAAAAATCTGAGGTTGTTACTTGTATCAAATCTCCACATATTTAGTACAGTAGTGTTAGTAAATTGACGTTATAACAATAAACTGTGTAGAAGTTTCTTTCATACAAACTTTGTCCTGACAATTACAAATACAACAAAAAAGAATTAGCCAAATACGTGCATCCGTTCTGAAGTGATGCGCGTACCTACATACATTCGGCAATTGATTTTTATTTTAGAATACTACATAAGTAGCTGACCCGCCAGACGACCTGTCAACAATTCAATAAATCGAACGGCAGCAAAACAAATGAACAACTGATTATAAAATGAATTTGAATTTGGAATTCTAAAAAGAATGAAAGTTTCCCGACAGACATTGCCCTGCCCTTTCATGTATGAGAAAATGAATTTTCTTCATATTTTTTTGTGAATTTTCCTATGTTTTTAATAGTTATTCTGCTATTCGGGACGGAGACAAATACAACAAATCAAAAACCATGAAAATTGGTCCAGTAGTTCTCGAGTTATAAGTGTTCGAACAAACCCGACTTTGTTTTATATATATAGATATTTATATTAAATTTTGTATCTGCTTGTTCTTTCGACATTTCATGCGGTTTCGGCTACAATGCGTGTTAAATGAAGCTCTAGATTTATTTGATAGTAATTATTAATTATGTTACAAAGGATTAATTTGAGGTAAAGTATTCATTACTTTAATGGTCGCCAGCTGAGCCATTTATCCTTTCCTTATGATTTGTATTTTTTTGCATGACTTTTTCTTTCACGGACGTTTTCCATAAAACGTATTTGTTAAAAACCAGCCAAGTGCGAGACGGACTCGCACACAAAGGGTTCCGTACCATATTATATGTTTAACAATCGCAAAGATAACTTTGTATTTCATAATGATACTGTGAATTATACTTATATATGTATATAATTATACAATGTATAAAATTGACAACTTTTACGGCCCCCTATTTCTTCGTTTTAGAAGATAAAAAAATAAAAATATCTTTGTACTATACTCGATGAGTTCTACACAATAACACCCCACACGCAGGTTATTTATTTTTTTTAATGAAAAGTTTTTTGTATTGGGACCGCCCCCTTTAATTTTAACTTTACTTTACTTTTATTATTTGTTGTTATAGTCGTAATACTCGTAGAAACACACAATCTGTGAAAATTTCAACTGTCTACCTATTAAGGTTCATGAGATACAGCCCTGTGACAGACGGATGAACAGACGGACGGACGGACGGACAGCGGAGGCTTAATAAGTTTGTACGCACAATATTTAGAGACTAGCTAGACTGCCTGCGGCTTCGCCCGCGTGGATGTCTGATTTCATGGGTTTTAATTTTCTTATTATTGTTTATTTTACATCAAAAGTATACTTAATGAGTTTCAAGTTAATCGGACTACGCTTTAAAATTCTTCCATACATACTTTAACATCCCTAAACTCCCTTTGAGGGTTAGTTTTGAAAAACGAATAATGACAAACTTTATTACTTACATAAGCAAGTACTCGTATTTGTGCTAAGTTTCAAGTTCAATAACCAAATTATTAAGATTTTTCATATAAACTGTATACCTGTTTTCAAGCCCACAGGGTAGAATTTCAAAAATCGTCTGGGATGTTTCCATAAAAACAAACATTATTTACACCAATTTTCGAGTTGATCAATACCCAATAAAATCCTCCGCTGTAAAATTTACTACTCCTTTTCACCCTTTAGGGGTAGATTTTTGGAAAACCTTGATACACGTTAGTTAGTCCTCATTTTTGGTCTCAAGTACAAAAACTGGGTTTTTAGGTTTTCAGTAAATCGGACCGCGTGTTAAAATTCCTCCATAAAAACTTTGACACCCACCAATCCCGTCTTCTGGGGTCGCGGGTTCTTCGAAAGAGATACCGTGGCCCTGCCATAGGCAACTGAAGGAACACGGGTGGGTTTTAGTCAGTAAAAGTATGACACGCCCTTCCGCTCCACTCAGAGCGGGAGAAGTCATTTGATGATTTCCCATCCACAAAAAAGGGGGTAGTTTAGGAAAACTAAAAATGATTAATTTTATAATTAACTTAGATGAATATTCGTGTTTCAAGTCTAATAACTCAAGAGATAAGATTTTTCATACAAACTTTCATCCCCTATTTTATTCCCTTAAGAATGGAATTTCCAAAAATTCTTCCTTAATGGATGTTTACACTATATAAGGTATCTATGTGCAAAATTTCATGTCTCTAGGTCCAGTGGTTTGGACTGTGCGTTGATTATTATCAGTCAATGAGTCAGTCAGGACTTTGAATTTTATGTATATAGATTTACAAGACCACAAACTTCTTATAGATTTTCCTGTAATCTGCAGGTATAGAACTATTATCTGTATTTTTTTCAAAATTTTAGGTTCAGTAGTTTCGGTGATAAGGGGGGGGGGGATGGTCAATTTTCGTCTATTTTCTTAAATAACTTTAAAACAATTTAATTTAAAATTATAAAAAAAATATATTTGACACCCACATAGTAAGCCCTTTCATTTGATATGTCACACGGTACAGTTTGCTAAACTTTTTTTATTTATTTTCTTATTTGCCCTTTAAAAGTGACCCCCATATTCAAAATTCATTTATTTACTTTAGCCGTACGTGTTTGAATCACAGAAATCCTTATGTGTACCAAATTTCAACTTAATCGGTCTATTAGATTCGGAGCAAATTGGCTGTGACAGACGGACAGACAGACACACGAGTGATCCTATAAGGGTTCCGTTTTTTCCTTTTGAGGTACGGAACCCTAAAAAAAGTTTTTTGCGAACTGTAATGTTAATCTATACATATGTTCTATACCTTCATATATAATGAAATAGTAACGAAGAATTTTTGTCCGTTTGTCTGGATGTATTTTTCGGATTGCCGTAAAAACGGTGGAACGGATTTGAATCAAAATTTATTACACAGATAGTTTATAACCTGGATAACATAAAGGGTACTTTTAATCCCGGTAGTACATTCCCTTGGCATATTTCCTAACATCCACGCGGGCGAAGCCGCGGGTAAAAGCTAGTGTGTACTAAAATGCGGATTTTTATTTTATAAAACCGGCCAAATGCGTGTCGGACCACGCACGAAGGGTTCCGTAGTTGGGATTAATTTATCCCAAGAACAAACTTAACATTGTAGTTGAAAAACATGTTTTCCCATTCCCACATTCCAACTGCAAATGTAAATTGGTCGAATATTACTCGTGAACTTGTAAAGCCTACTTTGCTGCGATAGTTTTCTTTTTTGACTTCGTTCGTTACTGCCGTGATTTTTTTCACATATCCAAAAGCAACCATTTAGCTGGCAGGGCACACTTGACTGGAACAACAATCTTAATATTACGCAAAGGGATCCCTGAAACGAAAAATGGTTTTCACAGACACGCAATATTTTTGAACGGCCTATCCAACGACCTGTCCATTTTTTTTTACTATGTTGGCGGCGTGATACCCATGCCAAATTACAGCTTTCTAGTAATAATAGTCTCTGAGCTAAGCCACAGACGGACAGACAGACAGACAGATGGACATGCGGAAACTATAAGGGTTCCTTGTTGACTACGGAACCCTAAAAAGGTAGTCTACCTTTGGGTCGGCAAAGGCACTGTATTCAAGTACCTATCATCCATCATGGCGGCCGACACTCAATCTCTGCTTACGCCGCAAGGGAGTAAGCTTGATGATGCTTTTTTATTTCTTTGTTATGTTTTCCACCAAAATATGAAAAGGGAAACAAAAGAAATGTACCAAGACCGTGCGACGAAGGGCTTTTATTTGTTTTAGTTACCTGTACTATGTTCTATACGGAAATAGTTACGCCTTTTTTAAGACACACTTACAGAGATAGAAATATAAATAGGAGTGGGAAAAAAAACTGGGAGTGGTGATACCTAGGTAGGTAGGTACTACCTACCTAGGTACCACCACGCCCAGTTTTAATGGAAATATTATGTAATATCGTTGCACTCAACTTACGTTCCCTAAGCTTTATCATATCTGGAAATGACACAAGATGCTAATCGGTGGAGGTCAAAATAAACAGAGAACTAACTGATGTGAGAAGATTGTAGGCTTAGTAAGTAGACTGTAGATATTTGTTGACCATTTTCCATTTTTTAAAGTACCTGGTACTTGTTGAAATGCCTAGACGACCTCCCATATACCTCCTAACACAGTTATTTGACGATATTGTAAACGCCAATTATTTTTAAAAGAGTAACCGTGGAGTTTCTTGCTGGCTCTTCTTCATAGGAAACGACCAATTAGAAGCGTGCACTTAGCTTCTGACGTTTCATAAGCATGCAGGTTTATGTAAACTTTAGTAGGTACTCCAGTGGCAAGCATCTTGTTCTCTGTGTTATTATTAGAAGTAATAAATTATCTTGAATCCGACCTTAAATAAACATCATCGGTGTTAAAAAGAAAAAAGAAAGAAAGAAAAATTGTTATTTTGCACAAATAAAACGGAAAATAAAAAATAACAAAGTACACTGTACACAGTATGCAAAGTAAGCAAAAGCCTCATATCCAAGTTGTCTTTGTTGTCTTTTGTTGTCTTTCTGTTGTAGTTGTTACCGGTTCTTTCTGATTAAAAACACCTGCTTACTTATGAAACATTACCTTTATTCTCGGGCAGTCGGGTAAATAGTAAAGAAAGCTAAGAAAAAAATAATAGCATTTGAAACCACACCAATAAAACAAAAAAAAAACAATTTATTTCGTTCTATTTTCAAATTATCTCGTGGCGTAGATAGAGCTATTATTTTTCCCACTTGCCACACTATCCGCAACTCCCCATGTCACACGAACGCAATCAAAAGATCAGCATCAGAGGGCCTGACAGTTCTGTAACGAAGGAGGACCTCCTTGTAAATCTTCCTTATGTAAATGTTCACCCAATTTCGTATATCCGTATTCACAATCAGTTTTTATAAAACTACAGGAATATATAAAAACTTGTGAATTTGTTTCGCGTATCGTGTGTGGAGTTTTCATTTATTTTGTAGCAGTTTTTGTAACAACGCGATGTTAATTTCCAGGGAGTTCTATTGAAATAGCCTATGTAAGGTAGGTAATTGTTTTTTTTTTGTTTTTAGGGTTCCGTACCTAAAAAGGAAAAAATGGAACCCTTATAGGATCACTTGTTTGTCCGTCTGTCTGTCTGTCTGTCAAGACCATTTTTCTCAGGAGCGCGTGGAGGCATCAGGTTGAAATTAATAACAAATACGTATGTCTATGGTCCCTTGGAGTTCTAAAAAAATCAAGCTGCTAAGTCAACGCAATAAAAAAATATGGCCATTTATGGTGTCCGTTATGCAACCGTACACGTGATGTAATTCAGGGTGACAGAAACCCTGAATTACATCACGTGTACGCCCAATAAATAGTGCATAATTATTGCAAAACTAAAATAAATAGTGCATCTGTAGTTTCAGAATTAGAGACAATTTTTACTGGGTACGCTGCCATAACGTTATGCTAGCGTACCCATGGCAGTACTTGAAAACGGCTCATATTAAAGCAACGGAATATACACGAAAAAATATTGCACAAATAGTGCGCCTGCTATGCACAATTTCATAATGATTGCTCTTATAGAAACGAAGATATTAAACAAGACTTATGAATAACTTTCCGACAGGCGTTAATTATGTATGCACTAATTTGATGAATGAAATAATGTAAAATAAAATGTTTATTAATAATATATTTATTAATTTATTTATTATTTTTTTAAATTTTCACATTTTAATCTATTATAAAAACATTCTTTCGGGAGAAGAACATTTTCATCGTATTTTGTAAAAGAGTCCATATAGTCGTACGGGTAAATACCTTTTTGATGCAACAATTTTAATAACTCTGTGTCCCGGAATTCATTTGATAGATTAATAAAGTCACTGTGACTTAAATTTCTAGATAGTACTTCTAAACTTGAATTAAGGAACTGGAAAGAATCAATAAACTTAATTTGAATAGATTGTGAAGTATTCTTGGTTTGAATAATTTTTGTAACAGACATGTATTTTTCTTTAGTTTTTGGTATTATTTTAAAATAACCTTCATATTTTGCCGCTCAGGCGCCAGAGGTCTACTTATGATGACAATCATAACCCGCGAAGTTATGAAAAACCACCGGCACAAAAGGGCAAACCCTGTGCATTAAATTGCAATGAGAATGTGCAGCACCTCGGTACTGTGATGTTACATGATCGTGATCTGTCACCTTGTCATCAAATAATAATTGCTTACATATATGGCATACAGTGGCATTATTGAAGTTATTTTCTTGATCTTTAGTTAAAGGTGACTTAGGCTGTACTTTTGATAAAGTATGAAAATTTTTTTGTATATCCTTAAGCAAATATTTAACAAAAATTTCAACACAATCTGGCCCTCTATACGTTACGTATTTATTTAAATTACGATCGTGTGAACAACAAATGTAGTAACCAAAACAAGAAGGTTTATGTTCTTTGTATATCCGAGTACTATCTGTTAAAAATTCATTATGATTTACTAAAAGGCTTTCAAAATCTGCATAAATAACAAAGTTATTTTTTTGTTGCCGTTCATAATTTTTAAATTGAAGAATAGTATTTTTCTCGGGCAGTACAGTTAATATTCTGTTACACATATGTGAGTTGTACTTAATTTCACTTTAAAAAAATTATAAACATAAATCACGTAAATACATTTTACCTTTGTGATGAGTAATTTGCCATTTAACTAGTCGTAAAAGATCTTTGATTAAGCAATAGTGACCTTTGCCATTTCTCTCAATAAACAACAAATTTATATGATAGCGCTTTCTTGAATTAGTCACATATAATGGGACAGTTACAATGCTTTTGCCATCTAATCCATAAATATTAATACTTATGGTCGGGATTTATTTTTTCAAAATGTCTAATATTTATTTTTTCAAAATGTCTAATAGTTTGTTGGTGGAAACATCATACCATCTATATTCAGCACCGTAGAGTAATGCGGGTATGAAATAGTTCTACAAACATTGCTCTTTTGTGGAAATAATGCTGCTACAACACTCCATAGGAAACAGTGATTATCTTGGTTTTGTATATTAATACAACTTTTGTGGAAATAATGCTGCTACAACACTCCATAGGAAACAGTGATTATCTTGGTTTTGTATATTAATACAACTTTTGTGGAAATAATGCTGCTACAACACTCAATAGGAAACAGTGATTATCTTGGTTTTGTATATTAATACAACTTTTGTGGAAATAATGCTGCTACAACACTCCATAGGAAACAGTGATTATCTTGGTTTTGTATATTAATACAACTTTTGTGGAAATAATGCTGCTACAACACTCCATAGGAAACAGTGATTATCTTGGTTTTGTATATTAATACAACTTTTGGAACGTTTCACTACATTTGGCAACTTTATGTAAGAACCACCTCTCAAAGGATTGTATTTATTAATATTAATACTTATGTAGGGATTTATTTTTTCAAAATGTCTAATATCGGTGTTTGTTGGTGGAAACATCATACCATCTAAACTGCTTTGCAAAAAAAACGGGCACCTTACAGTTATTGGGTTTTCTATGGATAATATTAATATTTTTAGTATGTCGTTAGCATAAATGACTAGAAATTTCTTATTATCATTGAGAATATAGTTTTTAACCCTTAAATCCTGGAATCGGTGTTTTAGTCAATGTAAACAGAAAGTCGTGTTAAAATGGAAATTTTTAGGGTATAATTAAATTAAGACTACGAGTATTTTTATGGTATTTTAATAAAAAAAGACATTAAAAAATAAAAATTAATAACGAGTATGACCTCTCCTTGCAGCGATTACGGCATGTAATCGTCTTGGCATGCTTTTGCACCAGGTTTTTGATGGTGTCCTGTGGAATGTGTTCCCACTCAGCCGAAATCACACCTGATGTTTTGTGGAAGGTCGTTGGACAGGTCGTACTCGCCGTTTTAGGAGGTCCCAGACGTGCTCCATGGGGTTAAGGTCGGGGCTCCGCGCTAGCCAATCCAGACGACGAGTACCGACCTCTTGCATATAAGCATCTACGTCGCCAGAACGGTGGTCCCGAGCATTATCGTCCATGAAATGGCATCTTCACCAATTACAGTCAGTGCGGGCTGTGCATGTTGACAAATTATTCCTGTTATGTACCTTTGCGCATTTAGTGAGCCATTTGCAATGAACACTATCTCGGTACGATAGCTGGAAGTTACGCCCGACCAAAACATAACGGACCTTCCACCATAAGGGGTGATTTCTTCAAAACACACGTCGGCATAGCGTTCCCCTGGTCTTCGTAACACTCGCCGACGTCGGTCCTCACCATTCAGGCAAATTCGAGCCTCATCGGAGAAGAGTACGCTACTCCAGTTACCTAGTGTCCAAGATAGACAATTTCTAGTGAACCTCGGTCGAGCAATCCGGTACTCACGGAGTAAATTGCGGGCCCGCGCTGGTCGTCGACTGCGTATATCAACCGCTAAAAGCCTCCTCCTCACTGTCCATAGGCTAACTTGTGCTCCTCGTACCTCTTCAAGGTTTCTTTTGAGGTCTATGTAACTGCATTTGCGATTACTCAATACCTGAGTCACTAAAAAGCGGTCGTCTCGTGGTTGTGTGCAACGTTTTCTCCCACAACCTTGCCTTCTTTGAACGGAAACTGTCTCTTGGTATCGAGTCCAGGTTCTTTGGATGGTGGAACCACTCACGTTTAACGGCTGTGAACCGTAACATTGGCTACACCCCACTTCCAGCAGCACTATAATTTTACTAGCTCTTGTTGCTTTTTCTGCCATTATAATCGACCCAAAGATATCTGTTTTAAGTCACAATGAGGCAGGATTATGCGACAAACATAAATTATTCTAATAAAAATAACGAGAAGTTAGTTTTAGTTGCCTGATAACCATTTAACCGCAAACCCGCGAATAGTAAGTAAAAAGTCCTAAACTGAAAAAGGGATTATTATTATTAAAAACAACAGTTCTGAATTTTAAATTAACTTTTTTTCATACCCAGACTCTTTATTATGTGCCAGGAACATAGTTTGCCTATTAAAACCTCATGAGAACTAAATGATTACCAATAATGTCGAAAAATCCAAACTGCCCGTTTTTTTTGCAAAGGAGTGTATATTCAGCACCGTAGAGTAATGCGGGTATGAAATAGTTCTACAAACATTGCTCTTTTGTGGAAATAATGCTGCTACAACACTCCATAGGAAACAGTGATTATCTTGGTTTTGTATATTAATACAACTTTTGGAACGTTTCACTACATTAGTTACGTTAGTACGTTTCACTGCAGCTGATTCTGCAGCTGATTCTGCAGCAGATTCTGCAGCTGATTCTGCAGCTGATTCTGCAGCTTATTCTGCAGCAGATTCTGCAGCTGATTCTGCAGCTGATTCTGCAGCTGATTCTGCAGCTGATTCTGCAGCTGATTCTGCAGCAGATTCTGAAGCAGATCACCAGCAGATTTACAAGCAGATTTACCAGCAGATCGTGCAACAGATTTACCCGCAGATTCTGCAGCAGATTTACAAGCAGATTTACCAGCAGATTGTGCAACAGATTTACCAGCAGATTGTGCAGCAGATCTACCAGCAGATTGTGCAGCAGATTTACCAGCATATTTACAAGCAGATTTACCAGCAGATTGTGCAGCAGATTTACTAGCAGACTCTGCAGCAGATCCTGCAGCAGATTTACCAGCAGATTGTGCAGCAGATTTACCAGCTGATTCTGCAGTAGATTCTGTAGCAGATTCTGCAGTAGATTCTGCAGCAGATTTTGCAGCAGATTCTGCAGCAGATTCTGCAGCAGATTCTGCAGCAGATTCTGCAGCAGATTCTGCAGCAGATTCTGCAGCAGATTCTGCAGCAGATTCTGCAGTAGATTCTGCAGCAGATTTACAAGCAGATTTACCAGCAGATTGTGCAGCAGATTTACCAGCAGACTCTGCAGCAGATCCTGCAGCAGATTTACCAGCAGATTCTGCAGCAGATTCTGCAGCAGACTCTGCAGCAGATTTACCAGCAGATTTACAAGCAGATTTACCAGCTGATCCTGCTGCATATTCTGCTGCAGATTCTGCAGCAGATTCTGAAGCAGATTCTGCAACAGATTGTGCAGCAGATTTACCAGCAGATTTTCAAGCAGATTTACCTAGAGATTGTGCAACAGATTTACCAGCAGATTCTGCAGCTGATTCTTACCAGCAGACTGTGCAGCAGCTTTACAAGCAGATTGTGCAGCAGATCTACCAGCAGATTGTGCAAGTCTGCTGGTAGATCTCCTGCATAATCTGCTGGTAAATCTGTCGCACAATCTGCTGGTAAATCTGCTGCAAAATCTGCTGCAGAATTTGCTGGTTAATCTGCTGCACAATCTGCTGGTAAATCTGCTGTAGAATCTGCTGGTAAATCTGCTGCACAATCTGCTGGTAAATCTGCTGCAGGATCTGCTGCAGAGTCTGCTGGTAAATCTGCTGCACAATCTGCTGGTAAATCTGCTTGTAAATCTGCTGCAGAATCTACTGCAGAATCTGCTGCAGAATCTGCTGCAGAATCTGCTGCAGAATCTGCTGCAAAATCTGCTGCAGAATCTGCTGCAGAATCTACTGCAGAATCTGCTGGTAAATCTGTTGCACGATCTGCTGGTAAATCTGCTTGTAAATCTGCTGGGAAAACCTGCTGCACAATCTGCTGGTAAATCTGCTTGTAAATCTGCTGCACATTCTGCTGGTTAATTCGGTGCAGAATCTGCTGCAGAATCTGCTGCAGAATCTGCTGCAGAATCTGCTGGAAAATCTGCTGCAGAATCTGCTGCAGAATCTGCTGGTAAATCTGCTGCGCAATCTGCTGGTAAATCTGCTGCAGAATCTGCTGGTAAATCTGCTGCACAATCTGCTAGTAAATCTGCTGCACAATCTGCTGGTTAATCTGCTGCAGAATCTGCTGCAGAATCTACTGCAGAATCTGCTGCAGAATCGGCTGCAGAAGTTACTGCAGAATCTGCTGTAGAATCTGCTGCACAATCTTATATATCTGCTGCACAATCCACTTTATATACCGAAAAAATGTAGTGTTTCCATCCCACGGAAACACTAAATTTTTTCGATATATAAAGTAGTCTTTGTGGTAATCCAAAGTGTCAGCTACTTTCACACCAAATTTCATCAAAATCGGTCGAGCCATTTGAGTTTGAAAGAGCAGCATATATATTTGAATTCCGTGCTCTTCCCAGGGGAGCACTACATTTTTTCGGGACAGAAAGTAGCCTTTGTGTTAATCCAGGGTATAAGCTGTCTACATACCAAATTTCATCCAAATCGGTCCAGCCGTTTGAGCGTGAAGAAGTAACAAACATACACACACACACACACACACGCACACAAACTTTCGCCTTTATAATATTAGTGTGATGTGATTAATTAATTTGAAACTATATGTATACATATAAATTAACTAAAATGTGTAGCAGGTGCCGTTCTGTAGTTTCTGTGTACAACGTACACGAAGCAAAAGGAGTATCGTTCCTTATATAATCCTTTTGCATCCTTTACGTTCATACACGCACGCTGGTTGCGAGTATACGTGCACCTGACCTTTTTGAAGAACATCACCAATAAGACTATTATTAGGGTTGTTAAATAATATCTTATTTATTTCGGTTTTCATGATCGGTACCAGTTTCATTTTGATGGACACCTCTTTAATCTTCTTTGAAGCCCGGCTTCGGAAACAAACTGGACTTACAAACTGTCTATAAATGCCAATTTAAGTTTGAAGTGCTTCCTAAAATATTTTCAAACTTTGTTACAAAAAACAACTCAATAGTCCAACGAAAGGTTTTTTGAGCGTAAACCTGCCTTGCTAAATATACATATTAAATTTTTCATTTCTCTACTCCCAAATTGTACTTGACTCTGAATAAACTCGTCGCTACGATAAAATCGATGGTGATGAATTGATAACTCAATTAATACAGTAGGATTTTTTATTACGAAACCCAAAAACTAAGAAATATTTCATCAAAATGCTTTCTAGAAATATTCCAGTGAAATACTTCGTTAGTCTTACAAATAAAATAAAATAACAAACTCCAACATAATTACAACGAAAAAAAACCTGAACCTCATGAAATACAGACCTACGTTAACGAACCAAAACTTACATAAAAGGAGTTCTATTCAGTTTTTCTCACAGGTAAGCTTTCACGTCTCATTCATTACGAAGTCTACAAAAAGTCCCGGTATAATCTCAAATCCTTGACCTCGGCAAAATAATAAATACATTTCCATCTTTTTTCTTCTTTTTTCTAAAGGTGGAGTGGGATGAAAGTCTTTACAAATTGGGGCAATGTCTAATGGAACGTGGGAACTGTAGAGGGTCCTCGTGATTGCGAGGCAGCAAATGGAGTGTTGTTTCATTCGCTTGTCTGCACTTTCACGCATGCAAATAAAAGGTACGAGACGTGTTATTTTACATGTATTTACATACATTTTTAGGTTCCGTATCCGAAGGGTGCCAAACGGAAACCTACTAGTAAGCCTCCGCTGACCGTCCGTCCGTCCGTCCGCCCGTCTGTCTATCATTGGGCTGTATTTCATGAACCTTCATACTCAATACTTTCATTGTATTCCACATATAGGTATTCTTAGGTGGTAAAGTTATAATTACATCATGTAGGTCGGGCACAGCAAAATAAATTCTTAAAAAAAAAATCGTAAAAAAAATTCATAGGTAGACAGTTGAAATGTTCACACATTGAGTATTTCTATTGCCGCTATAACAACAAATAATAAAAATAAAATAAAGTTAAAAATGACAGGGGGTCTTTTGGGGGTATTTTGTTTTTAATATTATGTAGAGCAGATTAAATTAGACAGAGTAGGCTAATAAAAAAAATATAAAAAATATACTTAGTGTTAAATATTGTACGGTATGGAACCCTTCGTGTACGAGTCCGACTTGCACTTGGCCGGTTTTTAGGGTTCCGTACATCAAAAGGAAAAAACGGAACCCTTATAATAGGATCACTCGTGTGTCTGTCTCTCTGTCCGTCTGTCCGTCTGTCACAGCCAATTTGCTCCGAATCTAATGAACCGATTAAGGTGAAACTTGGTTCTTATATGTCTTTTAGTAACCCAAACACGGACATGTAATGTAAATAATTGAATTTTGAATATGTGGGTTCCTTTTGGGGGGAAAATAAGTAAAATTAAAAACAACGTTTTGTAGACTGTACCTTGTGACATATCAAATGAAAGGTTTTACTGTGAGGGTCTCAAATATATTTTTTTTATAATTTTAAAATAAATTTTTTTGAAGTTATTTAAGAAAATAGACGAAAATTGACCATTCCCCCCCCCTTATCTCCGAAACTACTGAGCCTAAAATTTTGAAAAAAATACAGTAAATAGTTCTTTACCTATATCTTACAGGAAAACCTATCAGAAGTTTATGGTGTTGTAAATCATTATATATAAAATTCAAAGTCCTGACTGACTCATTGACTGATAATAATCAACGCACAGTCCAAACCACTGGACCTAGAGACATGAAATTTTGCACATAGATACCTTATATAGTGTAAACATCCATTAAGGAAGAATTTTTGAAAATTCCATCCCTAAGGGAATAAAATAGGGTATGAAAGTTTGTATGAAAAATCTTATCTCTTGAGTTATTAGACTTGAAACTTAGCACGAATATTCATCTAAGTTAATTATAAAATTAATAATTTTTAGTATAACTAAACTACCCCCTTTTTTTTGTGAATGGGAAATCATCAAATGACTTTTCCCGCTCTGGGTGGAGCGGAAGGGCGTGTCATACTTTTACTGACTAAAACCCACCCGTGTTCCTTCAGTTGCCTATGGCGGGGCCACGGTATCTCTTTCAAACAACCCGCGACCCCAGAAGACGGGATTGGTGGGTGTCAAAGTTTGTATGGAGGAATTTTAACACGAGTAAATCGGACCGCGATTTACTCAAAACTCAGTTTTTGTACTTGAGACCAAAAATGAAGACTAACTAATGTGTATCAGGGTTTTCCAAAAATCTACCCCTAAGGGATAAAAAGGGGTAGTAAATTTTACAGCGGAGGATTTTATTGGGGATTGATTAACTCGAAAATTGGTGTAAACAATGTTTGACCCAAGTTATGGAAAAATCCTAGATGATTTTTGAAATTCTACCCCTGTGGGCGTGAAAACAGGGATACAGTTTATATGAAAAATCTTATTAATTTGATTAATGAACTTGAAACTTAGCACAAATACTTGCTTATGTAAGTAATAAAGTGTGTCATTATTAGTTTTTCAAAACTACCCCTCAAAGGGTGTTTAGGGATGTTAAAGTTTGTATGGAAGAATTTTAAAGCGGAGTCCGATTAACTTGAAACTCAGTATTTATAATACTTTTGATGAAAAATTAACAATAATAAGAAAATTAAAACCCATGACATCAGACATCCACGCGGGCGAAGCCGCGGGCAGTCTAGCTAGTATCTCAATATTGTGCTTACAAACTTACTAAGCCTCCGCTGTCCGTCCGTCCGTCCGTCCGTCTGTCTGTCACAGGGTTGTATCTCATGAACCTTAGTAGGTAGAGAGTTGAAATTTTTACAGATTGTGTATTTCTATTACGACTATAACAACAAATAATAAAAATAAAGTAAAGTTAAAATTAAAGGGGGCGGTCGCCATACAAAAAAGTTTTCATTTTGAAAAAAAAAATTAACCTGTGTGTGGGGTGTTATTGTGTAGAACTCGTCGAATAGAGTACAAAGATATTTTGATTTTTATCATCTTCTAAAATGAAGGAATAAGGGGCCGTAAAAGTTGTAAATTTTATACCATTTTTGTACGAGCTCTATTATATAATGTACCTTATACTGTACTTAATCAATAAATACTAAAAACGGCGATTCATAAGGTATTTTGTTTAAATATGGGCGATTTTCTGCAACTGCAAAAAATAACCTTGTAATTCACAGTATCATTATGAAATACAAAGTTATCTTTGCGATTGTTAAACATATGATATGGTACGGAACCCTTTGTGTGCGAGTCTGTCTCGCACTTGGCCGGTTTTTTTATTACGTCACGCTTTTCCACTTTGTAAACGTGACGTTCTGACTTCCTATTTGCTTCTTCCAGATTCATGCACCGTTTCATACAATCATATTACGCAATTATGTATTCTTTCTCAAATCCATGCAATATTTCATGTACTATTTTGTTTTTTTAATTGCTTGCGTACCTACAATTACTGACTATCTGGTACAACACCGAAAGGACCTGACGTTTTTAATCGGTACCAAAAAAGTTGGTACACAAAAAGTATCGCGTCCGCTAGAAGACTTGTTGTATCCGATATTGGAACTCTGCCCAGTGCCCAATCAATGGCGATAAGCTCGTCCCACTATCACACAATATACCCAATACAGACAAGCTTGCCGTGACAGGAGTAATCTTCCCTTAGATGAAAATCTCTTGTCTTTTTGTATCGATAAAGCCTGTGCTTGTCTTTTTGTGTATGTGTAATAACTAAATGGGGAGAGACAATTATCCAGCTAGGTGTCGCATCGTCGCAGGTTGTTTACTTGTCAAACACCATACCATTTTTTACGTATATTTAAACAATCATTTAATTATTAGTCAATGTAGGCATTGAATAAGTTTTTTCACTATTATTACTTTTAAAGTGTTTTATTTGTAATTATACCAAATAACGCAGTTTGTTTTCTTTTTCGCTGTACGCCTTTTTTATTACAATTCAGTTATATACTGAATTGTAATAAAAAAGGCGTACAGCGTTTTCCTGCAGATCAGGAAAGAAGAAAACTGTGGGTCTATTCCAAAAAATTGGATACCAAGTTTAACGGCTAGGTTACGTAGTATGCGTGTGTATCCTTGAAAACATTAAACAGACCGACAGCAGCTGACAGTTACCAGCGAGGGTGGCGACATCTGTAATTAGCTTTGCCCGTCCCTCCCATTACAGTCTCTTAGTGGTATATTAAATCAAAGGAAGCCCCGTGATTAAAGAGTGGAGGACAGCAACGTGACACTTATGCCAAGTAAAAGCCCGGAATACGGAGAATCCTCAATACAGTCAGGCAATTTAAAGTAATCCGTTTCAAAAGGAACTATTTTTGTTTCACTTTGTATCCAAGAATACTTCGACAGAATATTATTCCGTTCCCCTTTTGTACTGATTGCAGTATAAATTATAGATTTGTATACTAAACTAAAGAGTTCAATGTCTCTATTTGACGGTTTCAGAGTTTATTATTGAGTCAGTTATTATTTCAAAGATTACGTCGGAGGTTGGTCAGCAAACATGATTTTAGTTAGTTTATTAAATGCCATCCATGCAGTTTCTGTGATAATTTATGATCTAGGCAAGACAACCTAGATAAACAACCATATTGAATGTTGATGTTGGAAGACGAAACAAACGATGGATGGACTGTGTGAAAGATGTTAAGGCTAGAAAAGGGGTGACTACTGAGATGACGACTAATAGAGAAGTATGGAAAAAAGAGACATGTTACGAACCCAAATAGATTGGGAAATTAAATGGTGTTGATGATTGTAAAAATATTCCTACATAAAACTTAATAAGTATATTGGAAGTCATCTGTAAATAAAACCAATTTGACCTATTTCCCACCGTGCAAAGTCCCAAAACCATCGAAACATTAATACAACACAATTAAGATACCAATTAATTAAGTCATGTAAATATTATATTACATACCCAAAGCTATCACTATTGGACAAACATCGGCAAACTTTGAGCGATCCCAATTACCAGCGCGACTCGATACAGAATCGATTAAAATATAGTTCAATTACCAATCGAGTTCCCTGCGGAAATAGATACCTACTACTCAATAATTGACACCCTTCGGATACTGTGTTTCGGTTTATTTTTACGTCGCCTAATTGGATTAAGCGTATTGAGTTCAGCCTATCTGCAATTGGATATTATTCGGCTATTCTGAAATCTGGATGTTAATTTGATTCCCATAATATGTTTATGAAAATCTATGTAAGTAAAATTAATGTCTAAATGGCTAAGCGCAAAACCCGAGAACGGCTGTACCAATTAGACAACATTTTTTTTTTTCAAATATTTCTCCGAAGTCCGAGGAAGGTTCTTATGAACAGAAAAATTGGAAAAATTGCCAGGAAAATTGGAAAATAAGGGAAAACTGAAAGTGCATTTTCTATGGGAATTTTATATGAATTATTGAAATTTGGACAGGACAACGTCTGTCGGGTCAGTTAGTTGAGAATGAATACGTATTTTTTAATTTGAGCGGCATTATCTCTGAATAATATAAATAGTTAGGAATACATCATATTTAACTACTTCCATTCACCAATGTTTCAATATTTAAAATAATATTTTTCATTACGTCTGTTCAAAATATGTCAATGGGCATACATATATACGAGTATTTATGTGTGTGTGAATAGGTACTCTAAGTAGCGTGTTAAAGTTAAAAGGTTTTATGAGACTCTAAAGAACAAGAAATCTGTCATTACTTTTACATTTCTGAATCCAGTTTACATGTGGGAAGGTCGGTAAGTATGCTTAATTTTATCACCTCTCGCCTCACTGCCATAAAACAAAGACAACCGGAGTGCATGCATATACATTATTTACTAGTACTTATATGGGTGTTACGAAATAGGTTTTTTACAACTTGACGTGGTCTGAAACGGGTAAAGTGGCTCGTACGGTGAAATAGGACAGATTAAATCGTTAACTATCAAAAGATAAATTAGTTTTTCTCGTCTATCTGCACTTGGAGCTATCAAGCTAGATAACTTGCGTTCGATTTTTCTGCGAACTCATCTTATTTTTACTAAAAGATGTTTTCGTCAGCAGTTTTTATAAGATTTGGCATGTTTGTGTTATCATTTGCAGCTGAATTATCTTTTTTCGTGAAACTTTTTTTGTGATGAACTTGCAGCTAACCTAAGCTTTTTGATAATGAGTATATATAGTGCCGTTTATAGTATATGTGTGCATCGGTTAGGAGGAGTAGTGGGGCGCGTCTTCGTGGATTGCACTATCTACCTATAATTAAATATTTTTGAGTATAGACAATAAGTCTGTCATTTTTGTAATAATATCTATTCCGAATAGCGAAACATAAACGAATTCCAATTTGATTGATGTGGTGCACGGAAGAAAATAAAATAAAACTGAACCTCTCTCGTGTGTCCTGTGAAGCCTAACATATGATGGCCAAGAATGGTGACAGAGCCATCTATCACGATAGGCATGAACTATTCAAGCGTAACGTGAAACCATCAAGTGTCGAGCTTCACTTCAGAATGATTGACGCTCAATTGAATATCTCTGCGATCCGCGCAATACGAACAGAGATACTCAACGTTTTGTATTCCCTTTTCAAGGCAGAATTTTCAGTGGAAATGTTTAGGGTCTCGCCAATTTGCTACCTTTTATCTTTATCGTCGCCTAAAGCCTAGACTCCATGCGTAACTGTAATAAGTATGCGTCCACAAAAGATTTTCATTAAGAAAATTCATCAACGCAAACGTAAACGCGACCTCTCATACCCGCACTCAACATTTATGAAAACGCACGGAAGTGTAGTAAAAATAAAACTTTATGTCGCACCCGACGAGTTTTATGTCTGTAAATGGAGAATTTCATAATACAGTGTATAGTGAGTGAATAAGGGCAGGATCGTGACGGGTAACTCTGTTTGTAAAGTTATTACCGAACGCCAACGAACAGACTCCAAAGTTCGCTCGGCTGAGCGATAAAAGCAATTTTTGCAGATAAACTCGTGCTGTGTTTCAAATTGTTTCGTGAATTTACTCAAGCCGTGTTACAGTTATTTGTGTATAGCCTATAAAGTCAAGTATTGTGTATGTTTTAATTTATTGCACAATACGCGAGCGTTACATCGGGCTTTGGAAAGAGACTGTCGCAAAACTTAGAGTCAGTTTCAAGCGTGCGAATAATGCTGTGATTAGCTGTTGATAAATCATTTAACCAATCACAAGGTCCCGCTTGACAATTTTGACATTAATCTTGAAATAATTTTCGTTCGTGAAACTGGCCCTTAATGACGGAGACGACGATGCTCCACAAAACCAAACTTAAAAGAAAACTTTATATACTTACCATATTTTACTTACCGCCTCGTATTATACATAATGTTGATTAAAATCCTCATGGATGCTAACTTTAGCATAATATTCTGTCAAGATGGAATTACAACATTTCCATGTTACTGTAACGTCAAATGCAACTGAAGTACTTACCCCAAATATAATTTAAGAAGATGCTTATGGTACCTAGTCCATTTATTATATTAAGATTAATACATTATTGCCAATGATATTATAAGTAAAAAGACGATAGGTTACCTACCCAGCATTCGATGTTCAAAACCGGCACAATATCGAACTAATATTAGATGACACGTGGAAGTAGGAATTATCAAGAGCGAAAAAGAGACAATGCGACGAAAATGTGGCTAACTTAGCCAGATTCTGACGTGCCAGTTGCTGAGCGTATTTAATCTATCTATCTCTTTTATTTATGAACCGACTTTTCAAAAAAAAAAGAGGAGGTTATCAATTCGTCGCGTATATTTTTTTTTTTATGTTTATACACCGATTTGTCCGTCAATTGTGGACCGATTTTGAAAATATTTTTTTTTATTTGATAGGGTATGCTCTCAAGGTGGTCCCATTGTCACCAAGTCAGAATCTGATGAGATCCCATGGAAATCGAGGGAAACCCTCAAATTTTGTAAGCACACCTGTGTATGTGTATGTTTTATAGTAACTTGTGCATTTGCTATCGAAAAGCACCATATGGTGAAGTGTAACTGATGATGAAGACCACATATTATGGTCACGGGAACTACTCAATAATAATTATTTCACAGGTTGCGATTCGATTACCAATTTATGCTCGTCCGTCACAATGCATGTGGTGAAGTGGAGCTGATGGTGACTTTACCATCAGCTCCAGTTCTCCTGGTTTTTAGGTTTCCGTACCTCAAAAAGAAAAAACGGAACCCTTATAGGATCACTCGTGTGTCTGTCTGTCTGTCTGTACGTCTGTCACAGCCAATTTTCTCCGAATCTAATGAACCGATTAAGTTGAAAATTGGTACACATATGTATTTTGGTAACCCAAACACGGACATGTAACGTAAATAAATGAATTTTGAATATGGAGGTGGGATTTTGGGGGAAAATAAGTACAATTAAAAAAAAAGTTTTGCAAACTGTACCGTGTGATATATCAAATGAAAGGTCTTACTGTTGGGTCTCAAATATATTTTTTTTATAATTTTAAAATAAATTGTTTTGAAGTTATTTAAGAAAATAGACGAAAATTTACCATTCCCCCCCCCTTATCTCCGAAACTACTGAGCCTAAAATTTTGAAAAAAATACAGAAAATAGTTCTTTACCTATAAATTACAGGAAAACCTATAAGAAGTTTATAGTCTTGTAAATCTATATATATAAAATTAAAAGTCCTGACTGACTCATTGACTGATAATAATCAACGCACAATCCAAACCACTGGACCTAGAGACGTGAAATTTTGCACATAGATACCTTATATAGTGTAAACATCCATTAAGGAAGAATTTTTGGAAATTCCATCCCTAAGGGAATGAAATAGGAGATGAAAGTTTGTATGAAAAATCGAGAGAATGTATGAAAGAGATAACTCTTGAGTTATTAGACTTGAAACTTAGCACGAATATTCATCTAAGTTAATTATAAAATTAATCATTTTTAGTTTTCCTAAACTACCCCCTTTTTTTTTGTGGATGGGAAATCATCAAATGACTTCTCCCGCTCTGGGTGTAGCGGAAGGGCGTGTCATACTTTTACTGACTAAAACCGACCCGTGTTCCTTCAGTTGCCTATGGCAGGGCCACGGTATCTCTTTCGAACAACCCGCGACCCCAGAAGACGGGATTGGTGGGTGTCAAAGTTTGTATGGAGGAATTTTAACACGCGGTCCGATTTACTCAAAACTCAGTTTTTGTACTTGAGACCAAAAATGAAGGCTAACTAATATGTATCAGGGTTTTCCAAAAATTTACCCCTAAGGGGTGAAAAGGGGTAGTAAATTTTTACAGCGGAGGATTTTATTGGGGATTGATTAACTCGAAAATTGGTGTAAATAATGTTTGAGCCCAGTTATGGAAACATCCTACCCCTGTAGTCGTGAAAACAGGGATACAGTTTATAATATATGAAAAATCTTAATAATTTGGTTAATGAACTTGAAACTTAGAACAAATACTTGCTATGTAATAAAGTTTGTCATTATTAGTTTTTTAAAACTACCCCTCAAAGGGGGTTTAGGGATGTTAAAGTTTGTATGAAAGAATTTTAAACCGCAGTCCGATTAACTTGAAACTCAGTAAGTATTTATACTTTTGATGTAAAATAAACAATAATAAGAAAATAAAACCCATGAAATCAGACATCCACGCAGGCGAAGCCGCGGGCAGTCTAGCTAGTATCTCAATATTGTGCGAACAAACTTACTAAGCCTCCGCTGTCCGTCCGTGCGTCCGTCCGTCTGTCACAGGGCTGTATCTCATGAACATTAATAGGTAGACAGTTGAAGTTTTCACAGATTGTGTATTTCTATTACGACTATAACAACAAATAATAAAAATAAAGTAAACTTAAAATTAAAGGGGGCGGTCCCCATACAAAAAAGTTTTCATGTTGAAAAAAAAAACCTGTGTGTGGGGTGTTATTGTCTAGAAGTCATCGAGTAGAGTACAGCGATATTTTTATTTTTTTTATCTTCTAAAATAAGAAAATAGCTCTAGGGGGCCGTAAAAGTTGTCAATTTTATACCATTTTTGTACGAGCTCTATTATTTATAATGTAGCTTATACTGTATTTTATCAACAATTAATACTAAAAACGGCGATTCATGAGATATTTTGTTTAAATATGTGCAACTGCAAAAAATGACCTTGTAATTCACAGTATCATTATGAAATACAAAGTTATCTTTGCGATTCTTAAACATACATAATATGGTACGGAACCCTTTCTGTGCGAGTCCGTCTCGCACTTGGCCAGTTTTTACTAGAAGGACTCCTCAGCAATTAACGTCCCAGCATCGGGAAGAGCAATATTTTGTAAAAGATAATGAGCAGTTGACATTAGGCTATTGTAATTTAGATAAATTACAAACTGACCCACTACTTTGTAAAAAAGTTTTTACTTATAATATCATTGATTTGGGCCCCCTGGCATCTCAAATCACTATTAGTGCTTGTATCGCTAAATGTATTTAAAACATCTTTCTGTTTCTGTCAATCGTTCAAAGATGACGGAGACGAATAAAATTTCGGTGCGGAAGAGCCGAGATCTCCACTTCTCTCTCCTACCTCTTGCAAATAGTTGTACCAACCAAGTTAAATAACACATACGAAGCACAGTCCACAAATAGCGACCACTAATCTACAGACTTGTATATCTGCGACCAAATTGCATTTGGCGCCACAGCACGTGCGACATGAATTACGAACAGACTGACTGCAAACCGGTTTATGACGGTAGAAACTGGCGAATTGGCTGCAGATACTACTATTTATTGGCAGTTGTGGGTTTCTGGCGTTATAATTGTGTAATAAGCACAT
This sequence comes from Cosmia trapezina, assembly GCA_905163495.3. Lineage (NCBI taxonomy): Eukaryota > Metazoa > Arthropoda > Insecta > Lepidoptera > Noctuidae > Cosmia > Cosmia trapezina. The sequence goes on from LR991030.1 coordinate 15,177,336, forward strand.
TGCCGAAGAAAAATGTAAATATAGGTTCATTTGTTTTATTTACTTGTGAAAACATAAAAAATGTAGGTATGCTGGATAATATTTCATTTTAAATTCATATTGTTCCCGATGACTTGAAAGTGTTTCTTCTTGCAGCTGTAATAGAGAATATCAACGCACTAAATACCTTGAATTCGACGTCGCTTACACCCCGTATTTTGTTTGCCTTATTTTCTTTTTTTTTTTTTTATACATTTTCTAGTCAACAAAGTTTGGTCAATGCAAGTTTTTAAGATATATGTAGATTTCGCTCTGCAGTGGTTGATAAAATAGAAACTTCACTTTCTCCTGAAATTGTAAAAACATTTGGTGGTAGCAGGGCTAATTGCCCAAGACGCACCGAGCGTATATTTTGCTATTCTTGAAGACTACTTAAATGCAACCCCATTAACACGCTGATATTATTACAATAAAATTCAAAACAAAATAGAGAAATATTTAAATTGCATTTATTATGCGTAGATAGCCTCACAAAGTCAATGATTACTTTAGCTAACTTCGTTACTTAAATAATTCAAAGAGTTGACGTTTTATCGGAAGTTTTATTGAGTTACATCAACTAAACTGGTTGTCATCATTTATCAGGCGGCTCAATTCTAAAAGGTCGTTTAATTTTGAAATTTTCAAGTTGTTCTCAAGTTAAAGGAAAACATAGGGAAGTACATAATCCAGCCTATCGTCCCGCGAGTCGTAAATAATGACAATCGAAAAGGGCTATTGTTGAATTATTAAGTAAGGAGACAATGGCACCTTCTGTAACTTTATAATAATTATATCCAACCCCATTATTTATGGCTAAGGAGATTTCGGTCACTTTAGTAATTCTGCTTACCCCTTTACGGATCATTAGTGTGATGTTATGTAAGCCCAAAATACCAATAAAGGCAGAGTGAAAGGCGCCCACAGTAATACAAATATTTCACCGAAACGTTTCGACTCCACGCGGCGTAGTGTAGCCGCGTACTTATGGCTACACTACATCCGCTACGAATGCCTACGGCGTAGCGGTTGCTACGCGGCAAATGTAGTTACATGACGCAATTGCCATGCGTTGTGTAGTGTACAACATTCATTATGAACATTTCGTTTTAACTTGATTCATTCATTTTTTTATGTTAACGTTGTGCGGGGCTCGTAATAACGTCGCTCGTAGCTCGTAAACGTATTTCGTAGTATTTTAAATGGCCGTAATTAAATTGGGTGGGAAATTTATTGCACTAGCCATTAACCTCGGTTTCGCTCATGTGACCGTCTGGCTTGAACTGAAATATTTTTGCTTGTAGATTATAAATGTAAGCCTAATCGGCTTTAAGGCTTCTTTTTTATATTTCAATGAAACATTTGAAAACTTTTTCTTTGTTTTTTTTTAGTTTACCTTCGTAATTGATGGTGGTTTTTTAGAATACTGGCAACCTTCTTGGGTCTCTTGAAACCACTGGAGCACAATGGATCAATGTCTACATTACCAACTATTTCTCTGTATTTGCACAGCTGTGGCGTTGATCATGAAATTATTATTTGTTAAGAAAATATGTGAGGTCACACAAAGGTGTGTTAAATATTTCACTTCTTTCTCTGGGGCGTTAGAGAAAACTGCACTATAATATCAAGCAGAATTAGTTTCACAAGTTAACAATACAATTTACCAACGCTATAAGTTGTACTACCTATATCTACATAACCAGCCTATTAATGTTCCCACTGCTGGGACACAGGCCTCCTCTCGGCGAGAGGGTGTGGGCTGTAATCCACCACACGGGCCCAGTGAGGGTTGGTAGATGTCACATGTCTTCGAACTTTTGGTTCTAGGACATGCCGGTTTCCTCACGATATTTTCTTTCACCGTTTTGAGAGCAGTGATGATGAAATAATTTACACATAGTAAAGCGCCTGTCTGGGTTCGAACCTACGACCTACAAATCGTAAGTCGCGGTCGTTACCACTAGGCCACCACTGCTCACTGGACCACTACTGATCCTACTTACATACATTTAAATATCAAAATATCAACTTCAAGCTGCGGGCTGTATTTAACTGAAAATCAACACCGTATTTTATTACTGCACACTTTGATCAAACCTATGACGATGTGCTCAGCCACCATGTTAAACTCTTTCCTTTTGCCATGAACCACATTATGGTTCATGGCGATTATTTCACTATTGATTCTTCTTCTCGGACAATGAAAGTGAGGCTAATGAAGTAGTACACTGCCACTCAGTAACCTATTGCAGGGGCGGACTTCCACGAGGGAGGCGGTGCGGATACGGCGTGGGTACGGCGCGGATGCGGCATGGATGTGGCACGGATGTGGCGCGGATGCGTATTTCTTCAAATTGGAAAGAAAGAGACACACACACACTACTCCACGTAGCAATGCTCTTCGCTCCGTTGCGGGTGTCCAACCGGACAACGTGGCGTTGAGAGAAACTAACGGTATTAAAAATATAATATGAAATAATTAACCAATATAATATCCCACATATCCTGATAACCAGTAAACAGACACAGCCGCAATTTATAGTTGCAGCATGTTCATAAATTTAACCGCTTTCTGCTCCAAAGAGCTCATTAAACCCTCTCCCGGCTCGTGATACTAAGTAGTTCCTAGGGCATATTAAACGTGAACTTTGATAACAGTTTGAAAGTTCAGAAATGCTATAAGTTAGCTTCAACGACTGGCGGAGATTAAGCTTAAGAATGTTCTGGAAAACTATTAATAGATTTTAGTTGCAACTTTGTTTTATTCTGAGATGGAAATTGTTTAGTTCAGTTTTACGGGGTTCTGAAATTATACCAACTATTATTTAAACACACGAGGTTGGCGACATGTGTGACGTCGTGGACTCTGAATCATTTAACCGATAATCGTTGATTGATGGCCTAATAACTGAGACCCTCGACCAACACCTCAGGAGGCTCTCATTGTGCGGCTGGTGCGGCACGCATAGTGAGGAGGTTCCTCTCTCTAGAACCCTGACCACCGGTAGCTTGGACCCTGTTCCCGATACCGGTGGGCTACCATTTTTTATATTTTTAAATGTTTTTTTTTTATTTATATTTTTATAAAAATATTTAAAAATGTAAATGATATGTTGGTTAAAAATGGAATAAAGGAAATTATATATAGTAAATAGCGGACCCGACAGCGTTATCCTGTCTGAACGATCCTAGAACCCGACTGCAGCGCCACCTACCGGGTCCAATTGTATTTTCAAACCATCCAGGAATTTATTTAAATATACAAACAAAATTTCATTTAAATCGGTTCAGCCATCTAGGAGGAGTTAGGTGACAAACACACGTACAGAAGAATTATATATACTCGTATATTAAGATTATGATTCCGATTCAACCCCTATTACGAGTACTAAACAGTACAGACAGCCTCGTTTCTCTAGCGGTCGCAAGCGCTACTGCTGAGCATTATGTCCTGTGTTCGATTCCCAGGTCGGGAAAAGTATCATTGGGTTTTTCCATCTGGAATTTCTCAGTAGCCCGGAGTCTGGATTTGTGCCCGGTTGATGGCAATAAGCTGGCCCCCTGTTATTACATAGGACTTAAACATTGCTAGCGAAATGTAGGTGTACTATAGGTACACCTCTGCCTAACCCTTTTAGGCATGATGTTATGTTAAGTTACAATATTAAAGACAGACGTTTTGGAAAAACCCACAAACACTGCCGACCAGTACGTCGATTCTGTAAAATTCAAACAACAACTCGCATCTCACATCGCTATTCACTCTCCCTTCGCATCACTTCTTCTCACTTGTTTTTTGTTTGACCCTTTGAATAGGGTTCGAGTGCGAAGTGACAGGGAATTACCTTACTGAACGCCAGTTCTTACGTCATCTCATACTTTATCTATCAAAATCTCACGGTCAATTGAGATCAACTCGCTGACACGCTCGCAAGGGTAGCGCTAGTGTGAATTCGAATTATCAACCGAGTTTTTAGAATGCCAATCAAGAAACTCACTGAACAATCTGATTCAGATTCGAATTTTAGAAGGAGGTCTTACAGAATCACACCCCTGACCTCAGAACCCCACATTCAAAAATCACCCTTGCAACCACTGGACTAGACGAGGAAAAACTCATCAATATGTTCGACCTGATAAATTGAATCAGAAGAAAACGGAAAGCTACAGTAAAATTCTCCCTTCCCAATCATTGAAAAAGCCCCCAAGTCAAAACAACCTATGAATAGTGGATTTGATTCCCGTGATCACGTACCAGCAATAGAAAGACACATCCCTAGTCATAGCTCCCGACTTGCAGTACATTCGTAATTTGTAGGCTAGGGACGATGCCTTCAATTGAGTGCAATTTCCGCCAATTCCCCTTTACCGTTCACCGTTGGAATGACGGAACATGTAGTTTAGGGCTGCCATAGAAATATTGTTGACAAGGTGTGTGTGAGGTAGTAGATTTCCTTACTGGTTTCGGATGAATAAAGTTGGATTTTTTTGGCAATTTTGGTATGAATAAGCTGCAACTACATGCCTGGTAAAATAAGAGGTAGTTGAACTCAAGTATTTTAACTTCAATGTCCTATTTATTTACTAACTAGCTGTGCCCGTGGCATTGCACGCGTGACTGTATTTTTTTGGCATTATAAGTTAACGGGAATGTGAGGACAAACTATTTTCGAGTTGTTTTTGTTAATACACCCTAAAACTTGCTAGTTAACTAATTAAATGGGCCGGCCGGATTCTGAAAGACACAAAAATAAATGCCTAAACAAAAGCGCGTTATTGGAGTTTCAACGCTCGGCTCAGCGCCGAGAGTTTAAAATGCAATAGTGCAATAATATTTATGCATTCATTTAGGTGTCACCTAGTGTTAGCGAAAACGGGCATAATCAACACAAAAATTAGGTAACAGATTGTCAAACTCATTTGTTGCTATTTCAATAAAAGAATCACTGCAACTGGCAGGTTAAGCTACGCTTGCCGCGGTTGGTACATGGATGGGTGACCATCTTTACATACCAAGACCACTCCGTGACTCGGAAAGCATGTTAAGCCGTTGGTCCCGGCTGTCATTCGTGGATCTTTGACAGTCGCTAAAGGTCGTTAAAAGCCTGAAAGTCTGACAACCAGTTTTAGACCAAGCCGTCCGGTATTACCCATTAACTGGGTTGTGGAGGCAGTTGCTATACTGGTATTCAGCTGCATCTGATTGTACTGGAAGCTGACCCCAACATATTTGGGAAAGTCTAGGCAGATGATGAATTACAGCAACTGACAGTCTGTAAGCCAATCTTTGTGTTAATTAGGGTTTTTAGTAACCAGTTGTTGCTCTTGGATACTGTTAGACATGGCGCACACTATGCGATATGAGATTGCGACAGTTCGGCAACTAAACGCAACGACAGATTGCGGCCGACACTTTTCATATACAGGGTGTAAGTGTAAACAGTGGCAATATTTTTAGGGGTCATTGTACTCATCATTATGAACAACTTTTACTAAGGGACCAAACCTGAAATCGCGAAAAAAAAATCTGCTGTTCAGTACAAATATGTTCGCATAATTCGTCAAAATGTAGGGAACAGCGGATTTTTTTTTCGTGATTTCGGGTTTGGTCCTATAGTAAAAGTTGTTCATAATGATGAGTACAATTACCCCTTAAAATATTGCCACTGTTTACACTTACCCCTGTATTTTGTTTATAGCTCCACACACTTGGCATCGAGTTGCAGAGTCGTTACAGGCTAGTCGAGTCGCACGCTCTCGCTACTTACCGCAGCGACAAGACGCACAGTTTGACCTGGCACTTATTTTTTTTATTTTCCAAAGGATTACTCTCAACTGAAAGTATAGAACCTTTGTTGGAGTACAAAATATGAAAAGATTCAATTTTGCGATAATTCTTATAAAATTTCATACTCTTTATTGCAGCAGTATATCGTGGTCATACAATATTTTCTTTCTCAAACACATAATCTTATTTGAACCGTAACAGCTGGCTGTTCCTGCTTGAAAGATTTTCTTGAACGTGAGCAATATGGAGTTTATCTATATACTGTGTTAATAGAATGGAGATAGTCGAGCCAGCTGACAGTTTTACACATTATTACTGACATTAAACCAGAAACGTTATAGGTAGACATTTTATAGTCTGAGGTAAACATGGCTTAATACAGTTTCTGTATCTCGTCGAACTTTGCTATATAGGTATTTACTAGGAATACGTGAACGATGAAAAGTGTGTTTAAGCAATGCACGTTGTAGTAGAAACGTTGGAAAATTACATTTCTAGGTTGATTAAACCAATTGGGTACGGATACTGAGTACAAACTATGTATATTATAGTTAAAGTAAAATAATAAATAAAATAAATAAATATCCTTGGACATTTCACACAACGCCATCTAGTCCCAAGCTAAGCAACCTAATGCTTGTGTTATGGTAACGAGATGGCTGATAAACTACTTATATACATTTTTTTTTTTGTAAATATATACATATTATAGACAGAAAAACACCCAGACTCGAAACAAATACTTGTAGGTCGTACAAATATTTGTTCCGTGCGGGAGTCGAACCCGCGACATGCTGCGCAGCAGTCAATCGCTCAACCACTTCGCCAACCGTGTAAATAAAAAATATTTTTTATTTCGGAAAAACCACTTTTCATTATCCTACTCAAAAAAATACATTACATAAAAAAGAGTATCGCTGGTGCGGGTACTAATGAAAAAAACATTGTATCACAGACACCAGTGCCTTCCATGGACTTTATTAAACACAAACATGTTCGAACGTTCTGTAAACTCAATAAAATTTTGAAATATACATAAACAGTAAAAGTAATTTATATAGGTATAATAAAAACAAATGAGTACTACAAACATTTGCGAATGTGTGCGTGCACGAGTGCAGGTGTGAGTAATTCTGTATGTGAATTTGCTTTGTAGGTTTAACTTGCGTTTATGATTCTAAATGTACTTAATGTTTATACAAAATTAAGTGCTAAAATCTCAGTTATTTAATTTAAAAACACTTTTACTCGTTAGAATCAAATTATGTTTTAAAACTAGAAGATAAGATCCACCAACGTCGTTCAGGCATAACTCATTCGACTCAAATCTAGTTTTAAATTGAGATTCATGACAGAGCAACTCTCTAGAATACGCAGCCAATAGCTCAAAACGGTGACCAAAAGAAGTTAGTACTCCGACCAAACTCATAAGTCATAAATCACACAGTGAATTACAGGATGGAAAGAAAAAATTTAGTGCCAATTCTACATAATAGTTACCAACATTCTTGTTCAGCGATTTCCCCTCAATGTGATTAATAACTTTGGTAGTGACGAGGCGCTTCGCGGATTTTTCAATCGAAGTTAGCTCGCACTCTAAGCTCGGCAAAAACGTGACATTAAAATATGCAGGAGGCCGTTCTACTGGCATCCTATCGATCGAAAAATACCCTGGTGTTCCCTGGCTACTGCTGGCATCCCTAACTTTTTTAACCTGTTTTTCTTTTCGTCCATTCTCTGGTGGCTGAAAAGTTTTGGTCTGTTTTGTGGCGGTATGTTTTACTAATATACTTTAGATGGTCGGTTAAGCTGAGTTAATTTATTTTCAAGGCAAGCATACCTGTGCTGTGAAAGTTAATTAACTTTTTTAATGGTAGATTACAAAAATTTGTTTAATATTTTTAGGTAATACTCGTAATAGTTTCAACATTTTAGTTTTCTTCTTCGCCGGTTTTCTTTGAATATTGGTCAACCAGCCACAAAAGCCTACATAGATTCAGATTCATATTCAGATTCAGATACTTTATTTGCTCAAACATGTGTGTACATACAATTATATAGAAAATAAAATAAAAATGCATGCAAGGTGTTAATAGGTACATGGAGATGTGCTAACATGTGTACCTACCATATTGTTATGGTGTGCAAATGTTGATATGTTTAGATTTAAAAAACCGGCCAAGTGCGTGTTGGACCACGCACAATGAAGGGTTCCGTAGTTGAAAATAAATTATCCTAATAAAACTTAACATTGGATCCCAAAATTTTTTTTTTTTAATATTTTACAAATTAACAATTTTCGGACTTTTTCCTTTACATGTGCTTAGAGACCTTGCTTTTTGGCAAATTTTATTATTCTAGGTCAACGGGAATGAGCCTATAGGTAGGTTTTGATTTACTTGCGACAGTTGTGAGTATCAAAATAAATATGTCGCAAAATGGCCGTATTTTTTTATTGCGTTGACATAGAAGCTTGATTTTTTTTAAACTCTAACCCTCTTACAAATAAAACACGGAATAAAGTTATATCAGGGATAACAAAGGAATAACCATACATTTTCACAGGTTTAAATTTGGAATAACTTTATTCTGTGTTTATTTGTAAGACGGTAAGAGACCATAGACTTATGTATTTGATATTAATTTCAAGTTGGTATCTCTACGCGTCCCTGAGAAAAAGGGTCTTGACAGACTGACAGCCTTGATTTTTGTTTTATGTGATAGAATTACAAAATAAAAATTTTCCGACTTTTTTCTTTATTTTTGCTGTGAGACCTTGCTTCTTGCCAAATTTCATTAGTGTATGTCAACGGGAAGTACCCTATAGGTTTTGATTTACTTGCGACAGCCGCGATTATCAAAATGTATCGCAAAATGGCAGTATTTTATTATTGCGTTGACTTAGAAGCTTGATTTTTTTAGTACTCTAAGGAACCATAAATTTACGTGTTTGATATTAATTTCAATTTGATACCTTCACGCGTCCTTGAGAAAAATGGTCTTGACAGACTGACAGACTTGAACATTTTTTTTTATATGATAGAACTACAAATTAACAATTTTCGGACTTTTTCCTTTATTTGTGTTATTGAACAATTGAGTACCCTATAAGTTTTGATTTACTTGTGAGTATCAAAATATGTCGCATAAACGGCCGTATGTTTTGATTGCATTAACTTAGAAGTTTCAGTTTTTTAGGACTTCAAGAGACCATAGACCTACGTATTTGATATTAAGGCCCAGGTTCCAAGATTGGTTTAGCTCGGTGTGTAAGTGAAATGGCGTTATGGCTGTCTAGTTTGACGCACGAGATAGAAGATTCTCACGCGCACCGGAATTATGTCGTAAAAATGGAAATAAAATCGTATAAAATTAGAAATTAACTATTTAATAAAAAGTAATCCATCACTGGATGCAGTTTGGAATTTGACATTTTATGGTATATTTTTAATTATAATTATAATTGTTAATGAAGGGATAAACTGCTTTTAAAGAATAATAGGAGGTATGTTTAAAGATTTTTTTGGTGCATTAAAATATGTATAATTATGTTTTGGCTTCCATCACTGTATGCGAAAAAGACTTGAAAATATCATTTTTTTTTTTACATGTCAAAATTATTTACGGTTTATGAGATACACTGCTTTAAAAAACCACCTTTTTGATCGTTTTCAGGAAATCTGGGCCTTAATTTCAACTTGATACCTCCACGCGTTCCTGAGAAAAAGGGTATTGACAGACACACAGACAGACGGACAACGAAGTGATCCTATAAGAGTTCCGTTTTTTCCTTTTGAGGTACGGAACCCTAAAAATTAAAAATAATAATAACAATAACAATGCTGACATAAATAACCGACAGATTCCCTCACATATGAATTATTCAGCTCTCACAAAGAAACGTAGCCCTAACCAATGTCAAACAACAGCTAAATCCTATCAAATATTTAAAAATTCGGTACAAATCTCAAAGCTTCTCCGCACTTGTTACAATTTACCCTGCGTTCCAACTAAGCGTTCCTTTAAGTCGTAGAGTGTATTACATAAGTAATGCGCACATAGCGGTACCACAAAACTCATAGGTATTCTACGGAAGGCCAGTTCCGTACAACAAGTTAAAACAGGAGCACGCACACATAGATGCACACGTGCGGCAATATCAAACAAATCCTAGTCGCGATTAAACTTGCACTTACTGTACGCACACTCGTGTCTAAGCTGTTTATGTGTGTGTGTATTTTCGCTTGTTGTATGTAGTCGACCTTCTGTATCAGTTTTGTGGCAGTACCTTGCGATATGCGACAGGGAAAAGTATGCAGTATGCATTAGGAGGCGCGACGCGGTGTAAAGCGCTGTCGTATATATTACTCGGTAAGGCTAAGTTTAGATGACGAGCGCTTTATTCGCTGCAAAGACAGCGTCGGTAACATTTCAATAAAAATTAAATTTAAAATTTAAAAAACCCCCAACGCAAAAAAGAAAAGGGAACATTTAAAAAGTCAAAAATAATACCTATCGTTGAGCCATCAAATTCGATTGAGTAATACCTATATATATTTTAATTACAGAAATTGATGGATGGCACGATAAGGTTTGCTCATTGAATTGGCGCTATAATTTCGCGGCGGGGTACCGCATAATATGTACATAGTCAATCAAGTGAAGGGTCTGACTTACTTATGCGGTACCCCGCCGTGACATTATAGCGCCATTTCAATGAGCAAACCTTATCGTGCCATCCATCAATTTCTGTAATTAAAATATATATAGGTATTACTCAATCGAATTTGATGGCTCAACGATAGGTATTATTTTTGACTTTTTAAATGTTCCCTTTTCTTTTTTGCGTTGGGGGTTTTTTAAATTTTAAATTTAATTTTTATTTTAACATTTTTAAACTTTTTAAACAATTTAACAATGCAGAAATGCATTTTTATTACTGCAGAATGTTAAGTTTGTCTACACATAACATTAACTTATAATGATGCCACCATCGTACTGCAAATAGAATTGAATACTGATAAAAAAACGAATACAAACACTACTATTTGCTATTTTTTTTTCAAGAGTGTACTAGTGTGCTGGATATCCTGACTGCAACACCAGCTCATCGTGTAGCCACCATTGCACTGTATGTAGAATCAAATACTGATCGAAACGAATCCAAACACGACATATCTGCTATATTATTTTACCAAGAGTATTCTAGTGTGCTGGATATCCTGGCTGCAGCATCAGCTCATCGTGTTGCCACCATTGCATTGTATGTAGAATAAAATTCTGATCAAAACGAATCCAAACACGACATTCTGCTATTACTTTTACAAGAGTGTTCTAGTGTGCTGGACATCCTGGCTGCAGCATCAGTTCATCGTGTTGCCAGCATTGCATTGTATGTAGAATCAAATACTGATGTAAATGAATCCAAACACGACATATCTGCTATTACTTTTTCAAGAGTGTTCTAGTGTGCTGCACATCCTGGCTGCAGCATCAGGTCATCCTGTTGCCACCATTGCATTTTATATAGAATCAAATACTGATGTAAATGAATCCAAACACGACATTTCTGCTATTAATTTTTCAAGAGTGTATCCAGCACACTAGTGCTGGATATCCTGGCTGCAGCATCAGGTCAAGAATTCCATAATCTTGCATAGATAGATAGCATACATGGATGTTTCAAATTTTAGGTCACACTAAGGTTTGAAAGTAAAGTAAATACCCATTACGCGTCTAAGATCCCTACCGCAGCTAACAAAAGAGCGGATAACTTTGAAACGGCTGAACCGATTTTGATAAAACATGTCTAAGAACCATCGCTGGAAAACCTGCTTTCAAATAAAAAAAACCGCATCCAAATCAGTCCACCCGTTTAAGCGCTACGGTGCCACAGACAGACACACAGACACACACACACACACACACACACACACACATAGCGGTCAAACTTATAACACCCCTCTTTTTGCGTCGGGGGTTAAAAATATGATGTGTTGCTATGAATGTCATAAGGACTAGTAATAATGTGAAGTAGTGTCTTGTAGATTCTACTACTACCCATAATTATATTTTTTAGTTGAGTATTAAGTTAATGTTAAACCTACTAATTACCCTGTACTATAAGGCTACGTGACGTCTTCATACCAGATAACATTCCACAAACCTATAATTTAAATTAACTAAACATAAATTAAAAGAGGTGGACGTTAATCGAATTAATGAAACGAACCCATATACCGATGATGATATAATAAAAATGATTTGTTGGTACCTACATCCGTATCTTGTCGCGATACAACAAAATTAAAACCGGTCAAGTGAGAGTCGGATTCGCGCACCGAGGGTCCAGCAGTGCGATTCTGTAACCATGTCACCGTGAAAAAGTAGGTGAAGTGAGCGTGGAGTGAGCTGTCAATGGTGTCAATTCCTAGCAAAAACAATCTCACTTCACCTAAGTTTTGACGGTGAGATTTTTACAGAATCGACTGGCTGTTCCGATTTCTGAAAAAGTGTGCTATTTAGAGACATCGTTGCAATCTTTACCTCTTCAATCTGTAATCTTTACATAAGCTTTTCTTTGAGAATGTGCAAACAGCACTCTTTGATACCCCCCCCCCCCCCCACCATGATACCCCACATGCCCTATTGACCCACTACGAATTTTTAAGAACCCCTTTCAGTCCCTGTTGCAAAAAAAAAAACATTTCTTTCTTATTTGAAAAATAGTTGGGCAACGTCATCTAAAACTGTTCCAAATTACAAGTTGATAGCATTAGTAGTTCTTAAGATATCCACCTGAGACGGACAGACAGACAGACTGAGACGCACCATAAGGGTTCCTTTTTGCCATTTTGGTACGGAACCCAAGTCCTCCAGACCGAATTTCGGCCATGTCATCCAAGCTCAGACTACCATCTATCTACGCGGGAAATAAACAAACAACAACGCGAGGGACAAGTGTGTTCGCAGACACAGATGCACTATCTCTTCTCTCACTCTCATATTCCGAAGGGACAGTAATCCGACACGACCACAGAGAGAGATCAGCTGCAGGACCAACGGCGTGCTTTCCGCGGCACGAAGTTATCACACCGCTAATTTGCAAACTCCGGGCTGTTGCTGTGAAATTCCTGATGGCAAAAACCCGCAAGTCGCGGGAAAACGAAAGTGTCAAAGTGGTTTTTTGAATTTACTCGAGTTTGGCGGTCATGTTAGACATTTGGATGACGTCAGAATGTGTAGAGAAATCTCGACAAATATGAGAGAGCATTGTTGCACTTGTCATGTTAGCCCTAGTAGCCAACAGTGGCAATCTCTTAAGGGGTCATTGTGCTCATCATTATGAACAACTTTTACTATGGGACCAAACCTGAAATCACGAAAAAAAATCAGCTGTTCCCTACATTTTGACGAATTATGCGAATAAATATACTGAACAGCTGATTTTTTTTTCGCCATTTCAGTTGTGGTCCCATAGTAAAAGTTGTTCTTTATGATGAGTACAATGACCCTTTAAAAAATTGCCACTGTTTACACTTACAGCCTGTAATTGCAACAAGGTTTTTTTGATAATATGCCACGTTACTTATAACTTTCTGTTTCTAGAATAATATGAGTCATAATGTTTACAAAAAAGTTTCCTTGATTACGCTCATGTAGACTACCGGCTTTGTGTTGAGCATTTGTTATCTGAACGTAGTCTTTAGGTGAGGGCAAACTTATAACAGTGTAACGCCGTCCATTTACAACATTTTTTGCTTTCTGGTCTGCCATAATCCAATTTTCTTTCATCCTTTTTACCATCATTCATTCCACTGATCTGCTATCTCTTTTTTAGGAGAAATATTGCGAAACTGCCTCGTTGGTCTAGTGGTTGCAAGCGCTACTGCTGAGCATGAGGTCCTGGGTTCGATTCTCAGGTCGGGTAAAGTGTTATTGGGTTTTTCAATCTGGAATTTCTCAGTAGCAGCCTAGATTTGTGCCCGGTTGATAGCAATATAGGCTCGTCCCTTATTGCATAGGACTGACGAAATGTGGGTGTACTACAGTTACACCTCTGCCTAACCTTTCGGAGAAACAAGGCGTGATGTTATGTTAGATACTTACTACAAAATATTTATTAATTATGCTTCGTGATCTCGTCCTCATTGTACACTGTGTAGTTTGTACCTCGTACACACTCGTCAATCACATTATTTAAAGATGAAAGCCTTCATCATAGAAAAAATACTAAAAAAAAAAAAAAAATATTTTATCTATGGTCCGTCCGCTGGCGCGCACTGTCCTGACATCTGTCAATCATTGTACTTTTTTGTGCCGCGCGTTGATCACGTTTTTCGTTAAAAAGTTAAGAAAAATTTTAACGAAATGGAAAAATATCGAAGAATCCGAGACAAGGAAATGGAGGAGCTGAACGAACGTCTGCGAGATCTGGAAAATCGAGTGGAAAACCGAAAACGGAGTCGTCTTGAAACTCAAGTAAGTTTCTTGCTAAACCTAACAATTTGCCTTTATTTTAAATCATTTTCCTATAATTTACCTTGGATGCCGCAATATGCACATCAGTCTCTCTAGGTTTCACGAGAGGTTAACCATGAGAATTAACTGTGCCATATACTTACGAAAGAACTACATCACACGAGCCGATGGTCTATACTTTCAGTGTTAAAAACACGTCCCTCCTGGATGCTTAACAGTCTTGTAACAGTTCTTACGAGAAGTTAACCATGAGAACATTAACTGTGCCGTATACTTAATAAAGAACGACACCACATGAGTTTTCACGAGAGGTTAGCCGATGGTATATACGTTCAGTGTTAAAAACACGCCTCTGTTGGATCCTTAGCAGTCTCTTAAAAGTTTTCACGAGAGGTTAACCATGAGAACATTATCCGTGCCGTATACTTACAAAAGAATGACCACACGAGCTTTCACGAGAGGTTAGTCGATGGTCTATACGTTCAGTGTTAAAACACGTCTCTGCTATTAGACCCCTAGGAGTCTCTAAGAGTTTTCACGAGAGGTTAACCATGAGAACAATAAATATGCTGTATACTTGCAAAAGAACGACACCACAAGAGCTTTCACGAGAGGTTAGCCGATGGTATAATCGTAACACGTCCCTGCTATGTCCCTAGAGCTATCACGAGAGGTTAGCCGTGGATTTAGATTTATGCAGTCTGGAACTGAACTTCAATTGTTCTTTGTAGATAAGTATAAAGCCCGCTTCCGTGGAATACACTACAGTCGAACACGTTCAAGGAGCTGTGTATCACTTGACCGAGTCCGACGCAGCCGGACTCAATGCTGCCAATTTTAATTGATTTATTTATCAGACAACTTCCAGTTGTTTTTATAAAATTCCAAAATACTTACAATTCTAGATGTTGTATACAATGTGTATCACTTGACCGAGTCCGACGCAGCCGGACTCAATGCTGCCAATTTTAATTGATTTATTTATCAGACAACTTCCAGTTGTTTTTATAAAATTCCAAAATACTTACAATTCTAGATGTTGTATACAATCTAACTTAAATATACTATGTTAATACTTAAATTCTACTACAATACAACTAGAAGGAGGCTGTGATTGTAATGGTATCTATACCACAATCTAAAGTCTTACCTTCAAGTATTGACAATCTACTCAGAGAAGAGGGGGGTGGTACAGTTAGCTACCTTACCTATGGAACAGCACGGCAGTCTCGCCACATGGTGGTCAGGTCACCAATTATAGATAGCAATTAAGAAGCAAAACATTTAAAAGAAGTATGAAACACCTGTAATCTTAGTGACAGAAACAGTAAATGAAAGAGGAATCAACTGCAGCGGATTACAATGGCTGTTGCCATTAAATCCACTGGCAAAGTCCTTAACAGTTTAATAGTCTCACAAGGGAGTGCATCAAATCAAAACGCTAAGTGACTCGGCTAGACTACTGTGACATTTATCATGATCATTGCATCACACGGAGATCATTAATGCTACCCAGCCTTAATAAGGAAATGAAAGAATGGATGGAACAAACAGATATTGATTATCTGATTACCTGGTCGGGCTTCAAGATAAATTCAATGACATCAAACGGTACTGGAACCGAACTGTAACTAGCTCAGATACACAATGGTAGATTGCAGTATTTTTCTGAAGTATGTAATATTATCACTAGTAATCCAACCATACATGAGTGAATCAAGGACTATAAACTACCTTTCACTGAGTTTCCTTTTGAAACTTCTGAATAAAAACTTCATTCAAAAAGAAAGCAATCTTAATATATCCATACAAATTTTCCTAATAAATTAGATAATGTTATGTATTTTATGTATGGGCCTAGTTGCCTGATAATAAAATGGTTATTATTATTTTATTATTATTAATAATCTCTTACAGTTAGGTGCCATAGAAACATGTTCTACTGTCAATAATATTTTTTTATAATTTTCCCCAAAATTAAATGGCACTTTGAGATTAAAAATACAATAAGTATACACACTGAACTAATCTGGTAGATTTAAGGACAGTATACTCTTTGCCTACAATAGATAATTATAATAAATGCATATTATTTATTACCCATAGGAAAATAAATATCTTAGAGGTATATCCAGTATATATTTGTATTTACAAATTACGAAGCCAGGTGGCTGTCACCTGAAGTTATTAGTATCACTTTCTGTCACATATATCTTGACAATATTCTGTGTCTTGCCGATTCAAATATGTAAAATGTTAGAATGTGTCTACTACTCAAACTGCGTTAAAAATTCTAAGATTTATTATTAATACTGAAAAGTGTGTCCTAGAGCCCAGACAGTGCTGCCAGTATCTAGGTTTTTTGTTAGATTCAGTCCAGTTTGCCATTTCACTTCCTCAGAAAAAGATAGTTTATCCTTTATTCCATAAAAATGAGATGCAATTAATAGAGTTTGCGTAATTATTAGGTATTCTTGTTACAGCATGTCCAACTGTAAAATATGGTGGCCTTAAAAACAACAATGAAAATAACAAGGCCAGAACTAGATTCAAATTAAAATTGAAAATCATTTAGGTATTTGCAAGTTCAATAAAACTAGAATCAAATTCAAAATCATCTATTAGCAAAGGTTATTGGTTATTTCACATTTCAACAAATCACAATAAGATTAAACAACTTGACTTTGTCTGGGAAATATTCTCTGATGCTTTTCAAACTGGCTGGGGCCTGGTATGTAATGATATCAAAACCCATGGGCACTGGACTGCTAATGATAGAAAGTTCCATATAAATTACCTTGAATAGTGTTCAAGCGTTTGTAGGGCTCAAAACATTTGCAAGCAAACTCAGATACTGTGAGGAATTACTTAGAATAGATATCACAATGTCATAGCCTATATCATCATAAGATGGGTGGTACTTGTTTTACTTATCTAAATAGCTTAACTAGACTTTAATTGTAGCAATGGTGCGAGGAAAAACAAAATATATGGGTTTATGTATCTTACATTAGTCCAAAGAAAACACTATGGCAAATGTAGAACCTAGACAACCTAGAATAAAAATTGAATGGAAGTGATGTGATACAGCCCACAAGTCATTTGTTGTTAAACTGTGTCAGTCCCGCATTGACCCTGTTTGCAAGCAGCTCCACTAATAAGTGTCAGAATGACACATCATGGCTACCTGACCCAGGTTCTTACATGCTCGGTAGATGCACGGTCTCACACCGATTGCCGCCATATTATTATCAGGAACGCTTTCCTGAGAAGAGGAAGACTGATCCTTTTAATTAATACCTTCCAAAACAAGAAAACAATATGAATCTACTCTAAATCAGCAGATTCCCTTCTGTAGGAATCAAGATATTGATCCCTCCTAGGCTCAGTCACCATGGTGATATTATTTTTGACCACTAAGTTTTATTGAGGGATTGTCATATAGCTCACTCAATGCCCTAATGAGTGCGCTGTATAATAATAGTAAACAATTTTTCTAGTTTTAGGCCCCCACATTGGCTCATATGATAGTGTCAAAATTTTGGAGGGGGGGGGGGTGATGGGGGGGGTTCTTATATTTAAATTAAGACCAAAGAACCCTAAGTATGAAATAGTTTGGGACCCCAGTATCGTTGGGTTATCCAATTTATTTCCTAACTAAAACCTTAGTTTACAATAAGTAACCATTTAGCTCTTATAACAGCACATAGAATTCAAACCTTGTCACTCATTAGTATTGTTAACATTTGATAATGAGGATAACATTTACATAAAGATTCCAGAAACAATTGAAACTTCTTCACCTGGTAGATCTCAACTCAATTTGATATTATCATTTCTTAAAGAGAATGTATCCTAGCCCCTTTTTTCCCTATCTAGATTTTACTAAGAGTAGGTATAAGAAAAGATTGTAAATCATTAATTAGAAGTCTGAGAAAACCTTTTCATGCCACCTCTACTGCAACCTTAGTAGATGGATGAAACAAAATTTAAGTAGTAGTGGAATAGATATTTCCAAATTCACATAAACAGACATGCCTCTACTTCAACTTACAATACCTCTGAAGGAGGTATCAACATTGAAGTCATAAAAAAAGCTGCTGGTTGGAACACAAAATTCTCAACCATTAGTAATCCCTGCGCAAGCTAGAGCTTTTGCACAAGCTGTGTGCTCTATACACAGTGGTTGTTACATTTTAATGTCAATGTTAAATGTCTGATTATAAGTAGATAATTGATGTGTGCCATATTAGATTATTAATGAGACTAGTTGATTCAGGACTGAATAAGAATTCCAGGAACTAATAGCATTTAGAGAATTTTAAATTAAGTTAATGTAACTGGAAGACTGGTTCATAGATAGAAATACATTTATAATGAATGAGTAAGTAAAAACTTAGAATAACATGTTAAGTTACAATGTTCTATTATTAAACAATATGCTGAACTTATTACCAACACAACTTTATTCTTTGAACATCTACACAGTGTACAATGAGGACGAGATCACGAAGCATAATTATATAGATCGGACTAACTTACCTAGTGACGTCCGATCCTTAATTATGTGAAGTGATCTCGTCCTCATTGTATCCCAGCCCTTCCCAGATAATCAACCTACTTATGTGTAATGGATTGCATTATCTAAACCCCTTCTAAAAGTTGTGTTGTGCTGTATGCACTGTGCCAGGACTATACGATGCCCGTATCGGTCATCGTGAAGTCCCGTTCTTATGCTTTGAAAGAATGATTGACAGATGTCAGGACAGTGCGCGCCAGCGGACGGACCATAGATAAAATTTTTTTTTTTTTTTTTTAGTATTTTTTCTATGATGAAGGCTTTCATCTTTAAATAATGTGATTGACGAGTGTGTACGAGGTACAAACTACACAGTGTACAATGAGGACGAGATCACTTCACATAATTAAGGATCGGACGTCACTAGGTAAGTTAGTCCGATCTATATAATTATTTGAAATATTTTGTTTTCTGTTGTGAAATATTTTGACGCAGTTCCCGCAAGCAAAATCAATTTTTGTACTCAAAAACTAAATTGCAAAATAGTTGGGCAGACGTCATCTAAAACTGTTCCAAACAAGTTAATAGCATTAATAGTTCTTGAGATATCCAGCTGAGACAAACAGACAGACAGTCTGAGTCCATTTTGGTACCTGGTACCCCAAGAGAAATGAGATTTTTTTTTTAAAAATGCTCGTTTTGGCCATACCAATGCTCCAAACGCCGTTACAATACCATTTCGCCTTAAGTATTAATTGTAATAATATTGAATTTTGCTTTTCCATTTCGCGTTATTTTGATCCCATATTATCCTCTTTGAGTGCAAATTTTAATGTTTTCAACGTCACGTACTTGTCGTGTTTCTGTACCAATCCATCATTTTACGGTATTTACTTTCTTTTCATGTGCTTTCATTTTCATTTCAGATGTGTTTACGCTACTTATGCTTGTATAAACATTTTTGTAAAGGCATTTTCCGTTGCGGGAAAAATAAATAAATACACACTTACTCTCGTGGTTATTTTTTATTAGCTTTGATATTTTTCTACAGATATAAATCTGGGGATTAATATCAGAAACATAGTTAACATTGTTTGATTCGTGGATTGACAAGTTTCTTGAGTCGATAATATAAAATATAGCAATATTGACGATACTTTAATCGCTGTACAAGATATAACAATAAAATGTAATAAATAAGAAATGAAATCATAAATAACCACTTTTTATGTAATAGTACATTATGATATAAGTGCGGTAAGTTGAAAATTACAACCGAGGCGATATTGCTAGCCCGAGCCGTAGGCGAGGGCTAGCAGTATCGCCAATATCGAGCCGTAGGCGAGGGCTACAAGAAAGCAGAGGCTGTAATTATCAAAGCGCACGTATGTCATACGACGTTTTATAACATATTTGCGAGGAAATAAATAAAACTCGGACTTTCTTAAACGAATAAATCTTTAAAAACACACTTTCTGAAAATGAATTTCGATCTTTGCTTGTTTTCCATAAGATAAAATTTTGATACGCTTATAAGTATCTATCGGTCGATTTTTCAGGCAAAGAGGATTAGAGTAGCCTTTTTCGCTGCCTCTGAGACTTCTGGCGGTGTCAAATTAATAAATTCATCATTACTTGACGACATTTTCAAATAAAAACAATACAGCGAAAAGAAAAAGCGCGCGGAATAATTTTTACTTGTTCACAAATTAGCGATGCGCGCTGCAGGGCTTTTTTTTTAAAGCAAAAGCACAAAAACAGCCCGTATTACTAATAAAGTAAATTAATATTTTTGTTGTTTTTGTTGTTGCAATTTATTGTCAAAATTAATTAAATTAAAGCATTAATTCTTTTTAATTAATGTTTATTTTTTATATTTTATCTCCCAAAGTTAATTTTATTCATAAAATGACCACTTTTCTGACATAAAAACTCTTTGCTAAGATTTAAAAAGTACCGTTCGTTTTAGACGGAGCATCTTGATAAACCTTACGTTTTACCTTATTAAAAAGAAACCCGTGCGTTTTACATTACAATTACGCACAAGTACGTAATGACATACATTACGATATTGAAATTCGTGAAATAACAGAGCCTTTACGAGCAAATGTGTTATAAACGTATAATACGACCTTACAATATTAACAACAATATTGCACCACCTTCCCATATTTTACACGAATTATTATAATAACTGTAATAATAAAACACATTCACAGCTACACTATCACATAATTTACTTTTTACAAAACCCAGCATGGATTCCATTAACCCATTAGTTGTGGACCTCAAATAGCGCTATTACGCAGGATGTGGCCATTGTAGCTCGTGAGCGCACATCATTATAAGCGCCGAGCGTAGTGATTCACTGGTTAATTTTGAAATAATATCCGCCTGTAGGCGGTTGTTGCATCCAGTAAAGCAAGGATTAATAAATACGTTTATTTCTTGATACTTGACAGAGGAGCTCGTGGCTAAGTAATAACAGCCGCACGGGTCGATCCGTCAGGTTAAGCTACGCTTGCCGGGGTTGGTCAGTGGATGGGTGACCATCTTTACATATCGAGATTCCTCCGTGCCTCGGAAAGCACGTTAAGCCGTTGGTCCCGGCTGTTATTCGTGGATCTTTGACAGTCGTTACGGGTCGTCAGAAGCCCGAAAGTCTGACAACCAGTCTTACCAAGGGGTATCGTATTACCCAGTTACTGGGTTGTGGAGGTCAGATAGGCAGTCGCTCCATGTAAAATACTGGTATTCAGCTGCATCCGGTTAGACTGGAAGCCGACCCCAACATAGTTGGGAAAAGGCTAGGCAGATTGATTTGATTCTTGATACTTGACAACCGGTAGGTATAAAACTATAAAGCAAAAGCAGAATTTTAGACTAGGCCAAGACTGTCTATAATACAGACTATCATTCTAATGAAGAAACAACGGATTTTAGACTAAGCCAATACTGTCTATCAGACAGACTATCATTCCAATGAACAAATAACGGATTTTGGACTAAGCCAAGACTGTCTATCAGACACTATCATTCCAATGAATAAACAACGGATCTTACACTCGGATTTATAGTTAAGTAAAAGTAATTACTTAAGTAAAAGTAATTGCTCAAGCAATGATTTTCTTTCTATATTTTAGTAATTGCTTGAAGTTGAACTGTCAAAGCTTAGAATTCTTAGTCAAGTAATAGTCACCATTTTCTTTACTTATGAACTCTACCCTCAAGTATGAAATTACTTAGTAGCAAGTAATTACTCAAGTAATTACTTTGATTATAAATACGAGCCTTAGACTAGGCCAAGACTGTCTATAAGACACTATCATCCCAAAGAACAAACAACGGATCTTAGACTAGGCCAAGACTAAGACACTCATTCCGATGAACAAACAATCAAAGTTAAAAAAATAAAAGAATAAGTTAAATGTAAGAATACTGAAAAACCTTTTTTGCCACTGCTGCACTGTAAGAAAAAACTGTTTTGTTTTGTGTTTAGTGTGCACACTGTCCTACATTTCACAGGGCCGGAAAACAAAACCACTTTTTTAAACCCGCATCAAATCTTCTTACCAAAGCCACAGACAAAGCCTCCAAACGTACCATATAATTTAAAAAAGAACTTCGTAAATTTGCAAAGAGCGTACTCTTTGGATGCCAAATTATAAAGTTGAAAGTAAAGCCAAGTTGTGGCGGTTGCCGTAGATATAAACTTGTACAACATTAACCGGCCAGAAGTTCTTCACTATTTAGCATATAGAATGGCCCGACGGTGTTATTTTTCCACCACAAACTTTAAAATGCAAATCGCAACGTATGCACGGCGGCTTCTTTGACGTACTCTCTAATTTTACACTCTCTTGTGGCAACTTTACGAGATCGCAACATGTGATAGCTTTTAAATGTTTCTAATAACGCAGATAGTGGCAGTGTTGGTTTTTAAACTTAGTTGTACATTCATTTTAAATAGAAGGAACGTAGGAAAATATAACAGGATTATAACAACACAATTACACAATACAATTTCCTAGTTTTTCTTATTCCAATAAAATTAGTAAATGTTTCTTACTTTTCTAGAGGATGCAACTTTTAACTGTCTTTGATTGTTACAACTATAAGTGCCAATTCACCGTAGTATCGTTCTCATCTTGATTCGTTCTCGCTCACTGCAATTTTATAGAACATTTGAATTTTATAGGTTAAGACTTTGTATCGATATTGTGAATGTTTCAGAAATGCATCGATAAGAAAGGTAAAGGGACCTATAGGGTGAACTTATTCTTATTTAGGTATATACACTCACTATAAACTTGTTTTCACTTATATTTAGTTTTAATTGCGCGACTGTGAGTGGATGGTTCCTCCTTTTCTATCAACTCTTCGTCAATTAGTAAGTCAAAGTTACCCAAAGCTTCAGCATTCGGGATTTTATTCCAACGGACGTCTGGCACACCATCTGGAGGAAGAATCACGGATAACATGTTATCTATTAATTTATACTTTAATATCCTGTCGTTCACCGTCGTCGATGTTAATGAAGGAGACGCATTCACTTCCACTAACCACGGCTTAAGTTGATTATCGATTATTATGTCATAACCATAACACTCGAAACAATGTCTGTCATTAGCCATCACAGATGAAACAGCCTTTAAAGAATGCACTATCAGCCACTGCATCGCTGCAAACAACTTCTCAGTAACCGCCCTGCCTTGTGTGCCTTCCAAATACAAGCGCAGATTCTGCACCGTCATCTTCCCGCCGTGTATGTTATTATAGTCACCGCCATGTTTCTGCACACTAACGTTCGTAAGATGTACGTACATATTATCCAACTCCGTAACACTTGTGTCGTACTTCACCGTGCAAAACCTACAAAAGCCGAGTTGGAACAGATAAGCCTTCAGAGGTCGGAAAGAAGTAACTAACACGTAAAGTCTCAGGTCAAACTTTTTGCCCCCTATTAGTAAGGGATTGTCTATATAACGCGAAATAACGTAACTTTCTTTAGTCAATTGTGGGTGGAAAGGCGTTTTTGCTTCACGAGACCATTTCTTTAGTTTAGATAGCTTGTTTATAAGAAAAATTCCCGTTCCCTGAGATTTTCCACACGGTTTCATGATCCAGGTGCTTTGCGGTGATTTACGGTACTCCTCGACAAACATGTTGTAGTCGGCGGGGAGCACAAACGTAATAGGTACAAAGTCTAGATGAACGTACCGAGTTACCACTTGACCTCCGTGTAAAGCGACCTCGGCTTTCTCCGCCAAAGGATTGCCTTCCCTTTCGAGCTCCTTTCTGTAGCGCTTTATATTTTTCACGAGCAAGTCTTTTCGCGACAGTTCGTAGTGGTTCGGAAAGTGATTTATTATTTGGTTGTCATTCATCCGGTATCCGCTCTCGACGCTGAATAAGTTCCGGCACGTCTGCGTGGAGGCCCAGTAGAAGTTCCATTCATCGTCGGGCCCAACTTGGTTCCATGCCCGCCTCTCGAAGTTACTCATCAAAACTGACTTTTCTAAGTCCGTACAAAAGTTAACTCGGCATCTTTCGACAGGCGGCACGTTAACTCTCCCGTAGAGGCAGTTCGCGATTTTCTTAGCGTCTTGATTCATCGCTTAAATGTAATCGCGTTTATTCGGAACGTTTGTTGTATATATTGACCAAATATTCGAAGCACAGGTGCATATCCACGGTTGTCATAGCTTTCGACAAATATCCTCGCTATTGGCTGACATCCAATACGGCTCGTTTCGCTATGACTACGTGTAAACATTGCCGCTACGTATTGATTTTTAACGAGTTTTTCGATGTCGGCACGCCGGCTTACGTGCAACTTTTGTATTACGGGAAAATAAAGGCAATTTCTGATATTAGTAAGAGAATGCCTTACTAAGTAATAATCCGACATTTGTAATATTACGTGAACGTTTTCGTACATACCTCCGCGATTGTGTCAAATGTTAACTACCTAACATAGCTATAAATACGTAGTTAAGGAATACTAGTTGGTACTTATTTTTACAATAATAAAGGCGTTTTTCGCCTAATACTTAAAAACAAAATCACGCGACATAAAATAAATAAAGTGCTATGGTAGTACCGAGCTAATTATCGGGTACTATTGGTGTACTCCTACGCTCGTACTAAGCTTAACGCTCGTAAAAGACGTAGAATAAGCACTTTCCGTGTTAATATTGTTTTGACGTTTTACGACAGCCGTCACTCATCAGAAGGCCACATTGAGCCAGGAAATAAGCGGAGTGCGATTTTTTTTTTTTTGTTTTACTGGACTATTCCCTAAACAAATAACTACACTAATAAATAATGAGTTGTAAAATCAGTCAAAGTTATGTAAATAAAAGGAATTGTAATAGGTCGGGGAAAAAGTTTTTTCGTAATATATATAGTATGTATGAACTTGTAATAAAATCTCTTTGGCTATACTATTTGTATCTGGCTGGTTTTGGTATCATTGAAAGTTTAAATTTTAAAGAACATAATTCCAAATTCAAATTAGGAAAATGTGTGATTTTCACTTGTTTTTCGTACTGTCAAGATGAGTGAATCTAATGAAGAAATTTGATACATTTTAAAATTGTACTACAAAAAAGGTAAAAATGCATCGCAAGCTGCGAAAAAAATTTGCGATATTTATGGACCTAGTGCAGTGTCTGTGAGAGTAGCACAAATTTGGTTTAAGCGTTTAAAATCCGGAAATTTTGATGTCAAAGATGCACGTCGCTCTGGTTGCCCTATTACGGATAAAATGGATGCCATTTTTGAAAAAGTGGAGCAAAGTCGGCATATCAGTAGTTACGACGCAGCTGAAGAACTGGGAATTGACCAAAAAACAGTTTTGACCCATTTGGCAAATGACACATAACTAAATAATAAACTATTCTTAGAGGATTTGACAGCTGAGAGGGCGGGGCCATCACGTCGCTGTGATGACGCTGTCAATGGAGGGGGTGACACGCCATGAGCCGCCTGCTCACCCGCCTCGGTCACTTTTGCTGCGGAGCTCGGATGGGACGGACGCGTATTAGTGGTCATAGTGAAATTATTTCTTGTAACAGTTTTTCTAAATTTAAATAAATAGTTGTAGGTTGTTTTGTGGTTTCTTTTTAAAAAATTAGTTAGGCTTCTGATCCTTAAGATCAGAAGTGGGATTGGGCTAAATTACACGCGATTTAGATCGTTCGCCATCTTTTTAACCGGAAGTTATAGTGTTTTTGAGAGTGTTTAAAATTTTTTCGCCCCGTGTTCTTGATTTTGTCCGTGATTAGTTTTTGTGCATTTTAACGTGATTCGTCAAGTGTTTCTACTCGATTAGATTTTATTTCGTGCGTGTTTCTAAAGTAAGTAACCACGTGTTAATTTTTTTTTTAATTTGCGCCTATTTTGTTGTTCACGTAGTGGTAATTTACGTTGCCTATAGTTATAATCATGTCGAGTCGTGAGTGCACGCCACGTCAGAATACACCTAGGCGTAATTCTCGGGAAAATGATTTGCATAGCCGTCGCGATGTTCATAAAAGGCGTCGTGACCGTTATCGTCAATCGCGTAGTAGATCTTCTAGGCGTCGTCGTGATAGATCAGAGTACTCTGAAAGTCCACGTAGGCGTCGGGATAGTTCGTATGGGCGCCGGGATAGCCCTCGTCGCGACCCTTTAAATGAAATATTGGTTCGATTGAGCGCTTTAGAGGAACGGTTGCCTTCTAACAGTATCTGTACGTCTACTCCCATGTCGTCACATCCGAGCAGCACTCCGCCGCTAACAACTTCGGTGGTTGCCGGGGCACCTGCTACCGTTAATACGGAAACACGTGCTACGGATAAAACCGTGACCACTGAGGCATCGCGGGAGGCTGACGCTGCAGACAGGATTGTGGGCGCGCTTTCTTCTGTAATTCAAGTAAGATCTAAGCATTACTTTATCTCAAATTTTGACCCCAGTGTGCGAGCTCTAAATGCTATCACTATTAAAGAACGATTTCCGCTGCCGTTGATAGACGATCACATTGACAGGCTGGGTAGAATACCTAGTTGAGTTGAGTTAGAATACCTAGGTAGGCTCATTGGTCATGGTCAGGTACGGCCGAGCCCTAGTAAAACTGAAGCTTTATTTAAATCTCCTAAGGCATGTAATGTAAGAGGCGTACGTCAGTTTTTGGGTTTAGCGGGCTATTTTCGGAGGTACTACATTGCTGGGTATGCTTCGAAAACTGCTTGTATTGCCAAATTGCTTAGAAAAGGTCAGCCTTTTGTACGGGGTACGGAGCAAGACTTAGTACGCGATTTTATTATTAAAAGTCTTACTGAGGAACCCGTTTTAGCAATCTTCAATCCCAATCTGCCCACTGAGCTTCATATGGACGCCAGTGCAATCGGTTATGGTGCAATTTTATTGCAAGAACATGAGGGTAGACAGAAGCGAGTTGTCGGTTATTTTAGTAAATCCACGCAGGGTGCCGAGTCCCGTTACGAACTCGAGACGTTATTCGCGCGTTGCAACACTTTCGGCATTATTTGATAGGCTGTAACATACATTTTATCACGCCTGAAATGCACTGTGAAAACGGGCAGGTCGAGCGTTATTGCAGGACGGTCCTCAACATGTTGCGGATAGAGGCGAACAACAAGGGTGTGCAATGGTCCGATACGTTGTGGAAGGTACAGCTCACCTTGAACATAACGAGGCAAGCCACGACCCGCACCTCGCCTCTGCAGCTGTTGACTGGCGTTGAAGGGACTACTCCAGTGTTGAGATCTCTTGTGCGAGATGTCGCGCTGAACGACTCGCATCCTAACAGAGAAGCTCTTCTGACGCTGAGAAGACAGAGGGCGTCTGAGTTGCTCGCTGAAAATCAGCAGCGGCAGGACGCGTACGTCAACGAGCGTCGCCGTCAGCCCGGTACATTTGACGTCCGCAGTTTCGTGTTCGTGAGCAAGGGCTCGCAGAGCACGGGGAAGCCGGACTCCGGGATGCGTGGCCCGTACAAAGTGGTACGAGCGCTCCCACATCACCGGTACGAGCTCGAGCTGATTGCTGGCTCGTACGGCAAGAAAACACAGACTGCCGCAGAACATATGGTTCAGTGGCGTGGTGAGTGGACCCCAGATGCTTGCGAAGTATTCTTCGATCATCTCGGTGGTGGTGAGTGGACCCCGGATTGCTTGCGAAGTATTCTTCGATCATCTCGGTGGTGGTAAGTGGACCCCGGATGCTTGCGAAGTATTCTTCGATCATCTCGGTGGTGGTGAGTGGACCCCGGATGCTTGCGAAGTATATTCTTCGATCATCTCAGTGGTGGTAAGTAAAAGCAGCATTGTGGCAGCTTTTTACTTATGGCCTTTTTATGTGGCAGTGGTTACTGGAACCCCGATAGTGGTTGCCAGGTGATTTTGTTTACTGGAACCCCGACAGTGGTTGCCAGGTGTTTTGGTCACTGGAACGCCGATAGTGGTTGCCAGGTGATTTTGTTTACTGGAACCCCGATAGTGGTTGCCAGGTGATTTTGTTATTGTTTCAGTAATGATTGAGGTCCGGAACTCTTTCATTGGTGATACGATAACCTATCTGCTACCCATTTTGATGTTATTGCTTGAAGTTGCAGTAAAACGCTTGTACTTTCATTGCAATGGGCAGCTCCAAGTTAAGCTTTCAGAATGTTGTGTTGATTTTCTTATGTTGGTATGTTTTAGGTGACGAGTCAAATGATGATGACCAGGCGCAAGGAAGCCTACCATTGGGAAACCCACCCAGTGGTGGCTAGACGGACGAGGACCTGGAGCCAGGAAGCCAAGCTGACGAGGACGTTCAGCTGTCAGGAGAGGCCGTCTTAGAGGATTTGACAGCTGAGAGGGCGGGGCCATCACGTCGCTGCGATGACGCTGTCAATGGAGGGGGTGACACGCCATGAGCCGCCTGCTCACCCGCCTCGGTCACTTTTGCTGCGGAGCTCGGATGGGACGGACGCGTATTAGTGGTCATAGTGAAATAATTTCTTGTAACAGTTTTTCTAAATTTAAATGAATAGTTGTAGGTTGTTTTGTGGTTTCTTTTTAAAAAATTAGTTAGGCTTCTGATCCTTAAGACTATGAAAAAAAAATGTCTTGAATTTGTATATAAAATACGAAAGAACTTTTTCCCCGACCTAATATTATGTAACTGCTGTGACCTTAATTAAACACCAAGAAATTGTTTAAAAAATTGTGGTGAGTCTCTAAAATGTACGACAGACACGATACACAATAGTACAGCTTAAGCTGTGTCTCCTGCGCGTGTTTTTTCAAAACATTACTCAAAAACATCGAAACAAAGAGGCGTGGTCATACACATTTGTGTATGCAAACGCGATGTTTTTGTTTTCCGAGCTGCATGGAAAACATTCCCCGCGCGAGGGAATAGGGGAGGGTTTGTTTTATTTTCAACTGCCGCGCACCGCGCATATCTGTTGTCAAACTGATAGCACGTCTTCCTCGTCGGAACTCATTACGACTCATTACTCTAGGTACACAAAATGTCATCTATTGACTTCTACACAAAATATGTAACTAAAAATATTTGAATACGCAAGAGACAGCTTATGTATGAAAACAAATGTTTATGTGTACCTAAGGTTTTTTGTGTAATGTTTCGCAAAAAGACGCGCAGGAGACACTGCTTCACCAATGTTTTGTTTCCTAATAAACTATTCATTGTAACCTAAAACTGCGATCTATACTACTCGTAGCATAGATACTCCGCTTCCGGATAACTCTACAAACAGAAGACCTACTCCGTGAAATGCCTAAAAACAACACAAAAAATAAATACTTGATTATTTTGCTGGTGTTTGTGATACAATGATTTATTGATTAGTACAGACACCAACGTTATGATACACTTCTTTCTCGAATATTCTATTTTTACTTGGAAAATCGATTTTGTGAACAGTAATGTGTTTTTTTCTCTGCAAAATAAATCTCTACAGGTCGTATTTTCCAACCGATCTGCAAGAAATTTGGTATAGAGTTTTGGATGGTTCTTTTTTTTATTTGAGAGATAGTAACTGTAAGTTGGTCTCTTAAAAATTTGGTGAAGATCTGATGAAAAAACCAAAAAAAACACGGTAAGTATATATACCGTTTCAAGTAACTTTAGTGGTAGGTATACGAGTATTACTTGTTGCAAAAAAGGTTGTGCTCGCGAGGTCTATTGTTCGCAGAACTACTAGTTATTTATTTATTTATACTCTACCAATAGCCTTACAACAACGCAAAAAAGAGTCTTGATAGAAATGCTGAACGCAATTTTCCTGGCCACAAACTCGGGTCGGTAATAAAACACTCATTTCTAACTCTCACATACGGCATGATTTAATAAATGTTTATTCCTTTCCGTACGGTTTTCCCTCTTGGGTTTCCGAGAAATTATCCTTGTTATGTTAACTTATGCTTACAGAGTTTTTCTAATATTAGCAGCGGTGTTGATGATAAGTTAAACAGTTTGTTAGTTTTCCGTTGTTATTTATGAAAACAATAGACGGAACGGAACTTATTGCTATACTTACCTACTTCCAACTTTGTGTAGGTACAGACAGCAAAATAATTAAGCATGCGTTCAAGAAATGAACACAACATCATCAGTCTATTAAATATCAAATAATATAATCATAAATATAATAGGTATATCATATATCATACCTATCAAAAAATATAATATAATCAGCTTCCCACATGGGAAGCTGATTATATTATATCTGGCTAGATAGCCAGAAAAGTATTTAACATATTATTAAGATATTATATTATTATTATTTACTTACATTGTTTTTACTTATATTTTTTTGTTTTTTTTTTTGTGTAGTGTAGTGTAGTGTAGTGTTTTTTTTTTAATAGCTTTCGTATTTTTCACGAAGCGCAATCCAATCACTGGACAAATCGGATGTCCTCAGGGTATGCAACTTTTTATTGTCAACCTGTCACGCTCAGATGAGCTATGACAAAGACTTCGTCACATAGCACTCGCGTAACTGAGTTAAAAGTTGATAAAGGTATGGTCTCTACCAAAAGTATGTGACGAAAGTGTAAACAAACCCTGTTCAAGTTAAATTCTTACGCAATCACTCATTAAAGTGAATTAGTAACACATTCGTCTGTATTTAGAAGGTTTCAACTTTAAATCACATCACTTTTACCAATACCTATTGGCAAATTTATAACGTTATTAAATAATACTTAAGCAAAACGCATCGGCGAAAATTTAGTTTATAAAATTAACCTTAATTGTCATACGAAAAATGTCTATAATAATATGGTGACTTGAAATTAAAATTTCTAGATTAAATGAATCAAATAAAGTAATCAATTAGTAAGTGGCACTACTAATTGGCATCTACAGGCAAGTTTTCTAATCCATTTGTTTACATTTATAACAAACACTTTTGGCACAGACTACATAGCAAGTTAATCTGTGTTAATGGTAAAACATATAGGTACATAGTATTACTAGTGAATGTTTAACATTGTTGGGTAGGTAATCCTATATCCTCGTATCCTCGTACTAATTAGGTACCTAGTACGCAATATGGATAATTAATAATGGAACATTATCTGCAGATTGATATCAGTTATCACTCAACTGTTAACTAAGTATTTCTATTAGCATAACGTAGAGCGTGACCGTGACGTAATATGGTTTCAATTATAGTTGATTAGATTTATTAGTGATATAATACAATCCCCGCCCCTGCTGACAAAACATCTAGATTTCATTGTTATACATTTCAGTTGAATATTCTTTTATTATACAGATAAATCTTGCGGAATAAATTCTGTAAATTATGGATGAAAACCGCATCAAAATCCGTTCAGTTTGAACTACGCTGTCACAGTAATAGACACGAAAGGCGTCTTTTAATTTTTATATAAGGTCTTTACCTATGAAATTGCCGTTTTGTATGAAAAAATTTAAACGAATTTTTTTCATGTATTTTTTATTTGTATTAATCGAAGTAATCACCCATGCAATCAATGCATCTTTGCCAACGCAGTGGCAGTTTTTTGATGCCCTTCTTAAAGAAATCAGCTGGTCGGGAGGCAACAAATTCTTCAAAGGCATTTTGTACTGCCTCTCGGGTATTGATTTTTTTTCCCGCCAAGAAGTTATCCAAATTCTGGAAAAAGTAGTAGTCTGTAGGCGCAAGGTCTGGTGAGTAGGGCGGATGACGGAGAGCTTCCAACCCCAGTTCTTGCAACTTGGAGACCGTCTGCTGTGCAGTATGAGGTCGCGCGTTGTCGTGCAGGAGTAGCGGAGACGAGCGATTGACCAATGCTGGTTGGAGATGTGCCAGCTTCTCCATCATTGTGTTCAGTTCTTCACAGTACACATCTGCAGTAATGCTCACCCCGTTTTGTAAGAAGCTGTGATGAATCACACCGGTGCTAGACCACCAAACAGTGACCATCACTTTTCTAGGAGTAAGTTTTCGTTTAGGGCATTGTTTAGGTGCTGAACCAGGATCCAACCAACTTGCTGAGCGCTTGCGGTTATCAAACAGAATCCATTTTTCATCGCAGGTAACAATGCGGTTCAAAATTCCTTCATTTTTGTGTCTGTTGAGCAGTGCAAGGCACGTCTCGACGCGTACTTCGCGCTGGCGATCATTGAGTTCGTGGGGCACCCATTTGTCAAGCTTTTTTACCTTGCCAATTTGACGCAAATGGACCAATATTGTTTTGACGCTAACGTCGAAAGCTGCTGCTAATTCAGCCGTAGATTGTGTATCATCAGCTTCCACAATCGCCTTTAATTCGTAATTGTCGACCAAAGTCTTCGGACGACCGCGAGGTTCATTTTTCAGGTCGAAATTTCCAGAACGGAAGCGAGCAAACCAATAACAGGTGGTGCGTTGGTTTGTAGTGTTAGCTCCGTAAACGTCGTTGATGTTGCGTGCCGCTTGTGCCGCGTTGCTGCCACGACGGTACTCATATTCCATAATTACTCGAATTTTTAACGTATCCATGATGACGAAAAAGATTGAAATGCGATGAAAATGTAACACTAATCAATAAACAAATGAGTACTTTTGGAAAAAAAAATCCATGTTTTTAAAATAAAATTAATTTGAAATTAGAATTCTTAGCCAAACAAAAATTACTTTGATTTGAAATGGCCAGTACTGCAGAACGGCAATTTCATAGGTAAAGACCTAATATATTGAAAGGTCTTACTTACGTGATACCTACTCACACGTAAGTAAGACACAATAACAAAAAATGTAAAGGCCTATGACCATTACGTGGAAATTACAATACTATACTACATTTGAAATAAGATCAGACAAACCTTTTTTACAGTCCGTTCAACGAATTTTGACTTCTATTGCGTTGGTGGCACGACAAATTGCAGCTGCAGTAAATAGTTGGCATTGTAACCACTTTTTTGATACTCCTGAATCCTTCTGTCTACGGAACAGAAGTCAAAATCGATTGAACGGACTGCAAAAAAGGGTTATTTAAATGTCTAATCTTATTTCAAATGGAGTATAGTATGTAGTTTCACACATAATTACGAATACCAGAAAGAAAGAGTTTCACATTTTAATATTTTTTCCTACACCATAGTTAATTTTATTGTCATACCCATCGCAGTAGGCAGGCGCGAACATACCCATAATTCATTACGATGCACACAAATATTGGAAAAGCTGAATTTGTACTCAATCCAGCATGTGACGTGCGGGAATCAAACCGTGATCCGTATCACAGGCAATATCAGTGAGTTAATCAGCCTTTCTGCCAATCAAGTCGACAGAGATAATTACGTAAGTCTGTTTGGTTACCGTAAGTTTTAATTTTGTTTCTCGCGTCTCTTGCTCGTGGTTCAAATCTGGTTGAAAAATGTGGCATTTTCAGTTCATGAGGTAATATAAAAGTTTATCTTGGACATTACTGACATCGGTGAAGGAAAACATCGTGAGGAAACCCAGCACCCTAATTGCGTAACACACCATCAATCGGAATTGGTTTCATTTTGACAACTCAACAACATTCATAGCGTCATTTGCGTTGTCGAGCAGAATAATTCGAAATATGTATTTGAAAATATTATATTCGGATTAGCAATTTGCTTCAAAATGTTTAGATTCCGATTGATAGTGTTACGTAATTAGGGTGCTGGACTTTAAAGTAAATAAGTCGATTGCCAACCCGTCTTAAGCAAGCGTGGTGATCAATGCTAGTGCCTTCTTTGAATGAGAAGATTCCTTTGCCC
This sequence comes from Cosmia trapezina, assembly GCA_905163495.3. Classification (NCBI taxonomy): domain Eukaryota; kingdom Metazoa; phylum Arthropoda; class Insecta; order Lepidoptera; family Noctuidae; genus Cosmia; species Cosmia trapezina. The sequence goes on from LR991030.1 coordinate 15,211,409, forward strand.
TGCAGTGAGACAGTAGGTAATGGGCTGGTAAGTATTAGTTACCTATTATTTCATTTTATTCAAATGTGTTACTTACATACGGTAGTAGAAGGCTAAGTAATAACAGCCGCAGAGGCCGATCCATCAGGTTCAGCTACGCTTGCCAGGGTTGGTCCATGGATAAATAAATAAAATAAATAAATATCCTTGGACATTTCACACAACGCCATCTAGTCCCAAGCTAAGCAACCTAATGCTTGTGTTATGGTAACGAGATGGCTGATAAACTACTTATATACATTTTTTTTTTTTTTTGTAAATACCAACATAATTATTATAGATAGAAAAACACCCAGACCCGGAACAAATACTTGTAGGTTGTACAAATATTTGTTCCGTGCGGGAATCGAACCCGCGACATGCTGCGCAGCAGTCAATCGCTCAACCACTGCGCCAACCGTGTCAAAGATGGGATGGGTGACCAATGACCATCTTTACCTACCGAGACTCATCTGTGCCTCTAGTGGATTTTTTGCAGTCGTTACGTGTTGTCACGACAAGCAGTCTTACCAAGGGGTATCGTATTAAAAGGGTCATAGGCAGTAGCTCCATGTAAAATACTGGTGTTCAGCTACATCCGGTTAGACTGGAAGCCAACCTCAACATAGTTGGGAAAAGGCTATTCAAATTGATTGCGTTACTTGCATGGCAGGTATACTGTGCCAAATAATTTTTTTCTGACTTTATTTATTTCACTTCTGTTTGATGCCGAAAGTTTTCCCTAGGTAAATAGTTATTTATGCAGGCTAAACAAAATACCTAATTCATCAACCCATTTATTTTTTGCGTTACGACTTACGTCAACTGAATTTTTATGAGCAAAAAATGCTCAGTATTTTGATTACTCGAAGAAATAAATTAAACAACAGCTTTTATTAAGTGTGGCTTAATTTTAATATTTCAGAGCGTTTTCCTTAAGGTGATTGCGCAATAGTAGACCGCAAAATACAAATTTACTTCCGTATTTTGCAATTTTCAGGTCAGAATCGGTTTAGTCCGGTCAAGTAGGGTAAGTTGCACGTAAACATCTTTTCTGCATCCTGAAAATAATTTCCCTTTTTGTTGAATGTCCCCAGAAAATAAATTGATTTTACAAAGCTTCTAGAAGATTTTGTACTTGATCTCAGCACAGACAAATTATGTACTATACCTTTTTTTTTTTTTTTTTTGAGGGTGGAAATCATCAAATAACTTCTCCGGCTCTGGGTGGAGCGGAAGGGCGTGTCAGACTTTTACTGACTAAAACCCACCCGTGTTCCTTAAGTTGCCTATGGCAGGGCTACGGTCCGGACCTGTCCGACGCCCAATTCGGGTTCCGACGGGGTCGTTCGACGGTTGACGCGTTGGCCCTACTCAAGGGCCAGGTAAGGGAGGCCGTGGAGGCGGGGGACGGAGTGTTGGCGGTGTCATTCGACATAGCCAACGCCTTCAACTCTGTCCCCCACTCGACAATCTTGGAGGCACTCCGGTACCACGGGGTGCCTCAGTACTTGCGCCAACTCTTGGCCAGCTACTTGGAGGACCGAGTGGTCCTCCTTGAAGACAAGACGGCCAGAGTGAGGCGGTATGGCGCAGAGTCCGGTGTTCCACAGGGGTCGGTCCTAGGACCACCGCTGTGGAACATTGGATTCGACTGGCTCCTGCGGGGAACCCTCCTCCGTGGCACGAGCGTCATTTGTTACGCAGATGACACCCTCCTCATTGCCCGGGGGAGGGACTTCAGGGAGGCGGCCAGTCTGGCCTCTGCCGGCGGATCCTTAGTGGCAGGAAGGATTCGCCGCCTCGGGTTGCAGGTTGCGCTGCACAAGACGGAGGCCGTGTATTTTCACGGGCCACGGCAGCGCATTCCTCCTGACGGCCACATTATCGTGGAGGGTGTCAGGATCGGGGTCAAGGCCCAGATGAAGTACTTGGGCCTCGTCCTCGACAGCAGGTGGCGCTTCGGCCCACACTTCAGCGGGCTGTCGACGCGCCTGCTGAAGACCGCGAACGCCCTGTCGTGGCTCCTCCCGAACCTGGGGGGTCCGAAGGCACGATGCCGGCGCTTGTACGCCGACATCCTTAGGAGCATGGCCCTTTACGGTGCCCCAATCTGGGCGGACTCCCTCCACAGGAGGGAGAACGCCACTGCCATCCGCAGGCCCCAAAGGGCCATTGCACAGCGGGTGGGGAGGGCCTACCGATCGGTAGGCTTCTCGGCGGCATGCGCTCTGGCCGGCACCCCTCCTTGGGAGCTCGAGGCATGGGTGCTGACCAGAGTGTATGAATGGACGGCGCGGCGTAAGGCGCTCGGGGAGCTCCCCGCCGCAGAAGAGCGGGAGGCCGTGCGGCAAGAGGCGAAGGACGCAATCGTCCATCATTGGACGGAGGACCTCACCACTGCCGCATTTGGCCGCCGAACACTGGACGCGCTCGGGCCAGTCCTCAAGGATTGGCTTGAGCGGTCCCACGGTTTCCTCTCTTTCCGTCTGGTGCAGGTGTTGTCCGGCCATGGGTGCTTCGGATCGCACCTGCACCGGATCCAAAGGGAGGAGACCCCGTCGTGCCACGACTGTGGCGCGGCGGAGGACACGGCGCAGCACACCCTCGAGGTGTGCCCAGCCTGGTCCGAGCTGCGCCATACACTGGTCGCAGCGGTCGGGCAGGACCTCTCGCTTCCCGGCGTCGTCAACTCGATGCTGGAAAGCGAGGGGGCCTGGGCAGCGGTCGCCTCCTTCTGCGAAGAAGTAATGTCACAGAAGGAGGCGGCGGAGCGCGTGCGGGAGGACGACCCTCTCGCGGCGCCGCTCCGCAGGCGAAGACGGGGCGTGAGACGGCGGTTGTATGACCGTCGTCATCCGCCTCCAGGTGATGAACAGCGGGAGACAGGCGCGGGGGCGCCTTCTCCTGCATTGCACTGTTCACCACCCACGTCAGTCATTCCTGGGCCCCTCCCCGATGGGAGGGGCGTGCCGGGCCCGCTGTAAAGGCGGGCGATCGTCGGAGGGGGGCCGGATGAAAGGGCTGTGCCGGATTCCCAGTCCTCCTCCACTCAGACGATGCGGGAATGCCGCTGGGTCGTTTAGTGGGTATACCGGATTTTACCGGGGAGTCCCACATACCCCACCCGTCCCCCGATGGGTTGAGAAAAAAAAAAAAAAAAAAAAATGGCAGGGCTACGGTAACTACATACATTATTTTATTGTTAAGTGTAGTGTATATAGGTAACAGCCAGTTTCGAGCAATTTATTTTTTGTGCCATATGTCGCTATATTTTATCCGTAAGTGACTTTTATGTTCATTCAATACACTAGACGTAAATAAATAAAGCACAAACTTACGAAATAATTAAAATTAAATAATAAATAATTTTGCAAAAGCAGCAATTTGTGCTTTTTATAACTTTACGAACTTGGAACAAATTAAATGCATAATTTATTATTAGTGTCACGCCGAAAAGCTACATATTAATAATGTTTGCAATTATTAAACTTATAAACACTGTTTCATTTTAGAATTACTATGAGTACCTTAATGTACTTATTTAATGTAAACTAGGTAGTTCTTGGAACAATGAAATGTGAATCATCATCATCATCATTTCAGCTGAAAGACGTCCACTGCTGGATATAGGCCTCTCCCAAGCACCGCCACTTCGACCGGTTCTGTGCTTCCCGCATCAAGCGAAAACAAAAAAATGTGAATAAAAAATATATATAAACTCCTTTGCAAAAAAAACGGGCACCTTACAGTCATTGGATTTTCCATGGATAATATTAATATTTTTAGTATGTCGTTAGCATAAATGACTAGAAATTTCTTATTATCATTGAGAATATAGTTTTTAACCCTTAAATCCTGGAATCGGTGTTTTAGTCAATGTAAACAGAGAGTCGTGTTAAAATGGAAATTTTTAGGGTATAATTAAATGAAGACTACGAGTATTTTTATGGTATTTTAATAAAAAAAGACATTAAAAAATAAAAATTAATAACGAGTATGACCTCTCCTTGCAGCGATTACGGCATGTAATCGTCTTGGCATGCTTTCCACCAGGCTTTTGATGGTGTCCTGTGGAATGTGTTCCCACTCAGCCGAAATCACACGTTTAAGCTCCCTAATGTTTTGTGGAAGGTTGTTGGACAGGTCGTACTTGCCTTTTTAGGAGGTCCCAGAAGTGCTCAATGGGGTTAAGGTCGGGGCTCTGCGCTAGCCAATACAGACGACGAATACCGACCTCTTGCATATAAGCATCTACGTAGCCAGAACGGTGGTCCCGAGCATTATCGTCCATGAAATGGCATCTTCACCAATTACAGTCAGTGCGGGCTGTGCATGTTGACAAATTATTCCTGTTGTGTACCTTTGCGCATTTAGTGAGCCATTTGCAATGAACACTATCTCGGTACGATAGCTGGAAGTTACGCCCGCCCAAAACATAACGGACCTTCCACCATAAGGGGTGATTTCTTCAAAACACACGTCGGCATAGCGTTCCCCTGGTCTTCGTAACACTCGCCGACGTCGGTCCTCACCATTCAGGCAAATTCGAGCCTCATCGGAGGAGAGTACGCTACTCCAGTTACATAGTGTCCAAGATAGACAATTTCTAGTGAACCTCGGTCGAGCAATCCGATACTCACGGAGTAAATTGGGGGCCCGCGCTGGTCGTCGACTGCGTATATCAACCTCTAAAAGCCTCCTCCTCACTGTCCATAGGCTAACTTGTGGTCCTCGTACCTCTTCAAGGTTTCTTTTGAGGTCTATGTAACTGCATTTGCGATTACTCAACGCCTGAGTCACTAAAGAGCGGTCGTTTCGAGGTTGTGTGCAACGTTTTCTCCCACAACCTCTTCTCGTTCCTCGTTCTTTGAACGGAACCTGTCTCTTGGTATCGAGTCCAGGTTCTTTGGACGGTGGAACCACTCACGTTTAACGGCTGTGAGCCGTAACATTGGCTACACCCCACTTCCAGCAGCGCTATAATTTTACTAGCTCTTATTGCTTTTTCTGCCATTATAATCGACACAAAGATATCTGTTTTAAGTCACAATGAGGCAGGATTATGCGACAAACATAAATTAATCTAATAAAAATAACGAGAAGTTAGTTTTAGTTGCCTGATAACCTTTTAACCGCAAACCCGCGAATAGCAAGTAAAAAGTCATAAACTGAAAAAGGGATTATTATTTCTAAAAACAACAGTTCTGAATTTGAAATTAACTATTTTTCATACCCAGACTCTTTATTATGTGCCAGGAACATAGTTTGCCTATTAAAACCTCATTAGAACTAAATGATTACCAATAATGTAGAAAAATCCAAACTGCCCGTTTTTTTTGCAAAGGAGTGTATTTTAAAATGTAATCATTATCTCTATTTAATTAATTTCGCTTTATTTTATAGTCTATTTGGATTGAATTATTATTTTCCCTTAATAATTAATTTTTCGAGGAATTTTTGCTACAAAAAATAATCATAATATTTTTTGTAGCAAAAATTCCTCGAAAAATGTAATGCCAAACCCGACCTAGCTAATACCAGGACACAGTAAAGTGTTACATTAATAAAAGTGTAAAAATGTAATGCCAAACCCGACCTAGCTAATACCAGGACACAGTAAAGTGTTACATTAATAAAAGTGTAAAAATGTAATGCCAAACCCGACCTAGCTAATACCAGGACACAGTAAAGTGTTACATTAATAAAAGTGAAAAAACCTGCCAAGTGCATGTCAGAGCACGCACAAAGAAGGGTTCCGTAGTTGGGATTTATTTATCCCAGGAACAAACAATAATAATAAATAGTAATAATAGTAATAGTAGTAGTAGTAGTAATAGTAGTAATAGTAATTGAAAAACATGTTCTCTCATACATTCCAGCTGCAATGTAACGAGACACAATATTGTGAGATTTACCATGTTATTTTAAGACTTCTTATATTATAGGTTTTTCTATAATCTATAGGTATTAAACTATTTTCTGTTATTTTATTCAAAATTTTAGTCTCAGTAGTTTCGGAGATAAGGGAGGGGGATGGTCAATTTTTGTTTATCAACTTAAATAACTTTTAAAAGTATATATTTCTAATTATAAAAAAAAAACTATTTGAGACCCTCACGGTAATCCCTTTCATTTGATATGTCACACGGTGCAGTTTGCAAAACTTTTTTTTTCTTATTTGCCCCCAAAAGTGACAACCATATACAAAAATAATTTATTTACATTACACGTCCGTATTGGGTCACAGAAATTCAGATTCGGAGCAAATTGGCTGTGAGAGACGGACAGACAGACAGACACACGAGTGACCTGAGTGACGTGTGATCTTACAAAGGTTCCGTTTTTTCCTTTTGAGGTAAAGAACCCTAAAACGTACCACGGCATGTAATACAGCAGCGTCGAGTGCTGTAGAAGGCCGTGGGCTAAGAGCTCTCCCGTATAGATTAATGAATGTGGACGAAACAAAAGAGGCGTGCGCTCGGAAAATAGGGCTCCATTCTCTTAGCCTAAAAGAGACACAGCTAGCTGTATGTAGCTGTGGGATAGAATCATGCAACGTTATAAGTATGAGAGGCAGTTTTCTTTGGGAAAACTTACGTGACACTGATTTTGTTAGACAAAGAATTGTTATAGCCTAAGATTAAACTACGAATCAAACTAATATTTTAAAGGCCAAAGTTTGTGAGTATGTATTTGTGTGTGTTTGTATGTTTGTTACTTCTTCACGCTCAAACTGCGGGACCGATTTGAATGTAGTTTTGGTATGTAGATAGTTTATACCCTTTTTTTTTTTTTTTTTTTGAGGGTGGGAAATCATCAAATAACTTCTCCCGCTCTGGGTGGAGCGGAAGGGCGTGTTAGACTTTTACTGACTAAAACCCACCCGTGTTCCTTCAGTTGCCTATGCCAGGGCTGCAGTATCTTCTTCAAACAACCCGCGACCCCAGCGGCGTCGGCCCTATTGGACCCCATCACTTGCTGACATCTCTTTGAGGCGCGCGTGGAACACAACGCGCCGTTGACTCGGGCCTGGTCCTTACCGGACGGCGAGCTACCCGCTGCTCACCGTCCGCAGGCCCGCGCCCACGGTGGCCGGAAATCGCCCCGCGATTCCCGCCGCCCAGGGCGTCTCCTGCGGCGACTGAGGGCGTGAGGCTGCCTCTCCCTCACGCGTTCCGCCTCCTCCTTCGCAAGCATCACTGCTTCACAGAAGGAGGTGACGGCCTCCCATACACTCTCGCTCCGCACCATGGCCTGGACCAGGCTCGGACGCGAGAGATCGCCGCCGCCGATCGCCTCCGTGAGAACACGGCGGTGCTCTGCCCAAGCCGGGCAGACCTCCACTGTATGCTCCACCGTGTCCTCCGGGCGATCCACACAATGGTAACACCCGGGCGTTTCCTCCCGCCTTATGCGAAACAGGAACCTCCCGAAACAACCGTGTCCGGTGAGGACCTGCGTCAGGCGGAAGGTGAGGACGCCGTGGCGCCTCTCTAACTACTCCTCAAAGAGGGGACTTATCGCCGCAATTGTGGCGTGCCCAGCGCTGGGCTGCGACAGTCGCGCTCTCCATGCCGCCATGAGATCCCGCCGGAGCTCTGTCCGCTGTACCGTGATTTCTCGCGGCAGCGGAGTTACGCCCCGGCGCTTCGCCTCCTCGCACCACTCCCACACGTGCGCGAGGACCTTTGCCTCCAGATCCCACGGCGGCAATCCGGCCAGGAGGCTCGCCGCCTCCCGGGAGACCCTGTGGTATCCCCGGAGGCGTCCCAGAGGGTCATGGCCATCCGGCTAGGATGGCCATGACCCTCTGGGACGCGTTCAACCTTTGGGCTGGCCGTAGCCTTAGGGAATGCGCCCACACCGGTGCTCCGTAAAGGGCCATGGACCGCACGACCCCCGCGTAGAGCCTCCGGCAGGAGGCGTTTGGACCCCCAGATTGGGCAGGAGCCGCCTAAGCAGCCCCAGCCCGTGCCAGTCTGGGAGCCAAACGTCGGAAATGCTCCACGAAGTTCCACCGGCTGTCGAGGACGAGTCCCAGGTACTTCATCGTCGACCCAACTCCGATGTGAACCCCTCCCACCGTTATTTGGGAACCCGACGGTGGCGCATTCCGAGGACCATGAAAACACATGGCCTCGGACTTGTGCAGGGCCACCTCGAGTCCCAACTGCCGGATCCTCTCCACGACTATCGCAACCCCACGTGTCGCTAAATCAGCCGCCGCCTGGTGCGACCTCCCCTGCGCCAGGACCAGCGTGTCGTCAGCGTAACATACCACGCTGACGCCGCTAGATAGTTTATACCCTGGATTAACACATTGGTGCCGATTCTGTTGTACACCGAACTAAACTAACTAAACTATCACTAAAATTCCTTACTTTTTTCTATGAAAATCTTAAAGCTATTCTGCAAAAAAAAACCTCTAAATTTAGAAAAAAATTTGACACAACTAAAATCGAGTTTGACAATCGTGACTCCGCGTGGCTTTAATTGGAACTAACGAAATCACTATGAAAAGTGAGAAGGCTTGTCATATTTTGTTTACAGACAATCCGACATCGCCGCCGTTACCGTGTCAGATATTTTTTAGAGCTGGAGGGGCAGGGAGGGGGCAGCTTCAACGTGTTTTTGTGGATTTTTTTTTTGGTACCTACGTGTTGAGGGTTAGGGGTTTAAGTGTTTTATAAAGGGGGGCCAAATTTTCATTATTTTTGCGATAGGACACACCGTTTTCGAGATATACGGGAAAAAAAATACAGTACTGTTTTTGCACTTGAAGTCATAGTGTTTGTTTGAATTTTAGCCCATGACAACTAATCTTATTCCACACCTTTTTAATCGCGATTAAAAATAGTCTGATTTAGTTTGACATTCAAAATTTTAGGTGAAAAAACGTCAAATTCAGAATAGCAAAATTGCCCTTTTTACTAAATTATTATCTCAGTACAATCTTAGTGCTGTCAAACTAAAATTTAGTTAAGTTGTGTCAGTTTAATCAATTTCAGAATGGGAAATCGTCGTTTGACAGGAATAAACTAAATTTTAGTGATTTTTAGTCTAGTTTAGAGGCATTTGTGACAAGAGAATCGGCACCCTTTTTAGCCCGGTCTACGCTTGTGAAACCGCAGGGCGCAGCTAGTCAGAAATAAAAGTGTGTATGTGTGTGATTTTGCGTGAATTTTTATTAAAGAAACTAGATGTGCCCGTGACTTCGTCTGCGATTCAGAGTGAAAAGCAGCGTATGTCCTTTTTCTGGTTCCAGGCTACATCTGTCAAATTTAATCCAAATCGCTTAGCTGTTTTATCGTGAAAGCGTAACAAACTCAAACAAATTCACTGTCGCATTTATAATACGAGAAGTGCCCCGCGGTTTCATCCGCGTAAGTCTCGAACCCGTAAAAATATGTCGGGATTAAAAACATTCTAAACTTGCCAAATTTAGTTAGAGTAGTAGCTTTTGCGTGAAAGAGTAACGAACATCCATCCGTCCGTCCTCACAAACTTTCGCCTTTAGAAGTCACGTCTGTAAAATCAAGTAAATGAGCGAAATTGGTAAAATTTCGTTTATGCATGGCCTCATAAGGTATGCCACAGGCAATTAAATCGCACCGAGTAATGTTGGGAAAACTCTAGGCTTATACTACAAGTCTACGCAAAACGATTTCCTTTGTACAAACATCTGCCAGTACTGGCAATCAGCAAAAAACCTGATTACAATCAAGCACGTAGGTACATGTACGAGGTACTGGACTTTCATTTACAAAAAAATCCTAAAATTCCTTGAAATACCCACAGTAACATTTCTGGGTTCACAACAAAAGTGCCTATTAAAGGCAGTTTTCTGACCCCATTCATGGTAAAAGGCTTCCCTAATATAGACCATAGAAATAACATGTGACCCGGGCCCGGGCGTCAGGTAAATAAATTTTCCACCACCCGGCCCGGTTTCTTTCGACACGTTTCGTGTAACTTCGGTAACGTTCGGCCATCGTCGGCGGGTCTATCGTGAAGGAAATAATATTTTGCGCGGATAAACCGGAGAACGATAGATTTTAAAATGGGATGCTCGGACGTGTTGCAGATTTTCTATTAGTTTTTAAAATGTACTTAAGGCTTGTCCTCCCTAAAATACGGCGAAATTAAGTAACTTTGTTTCCATTTTTTACAGTAACTATATCACCTTTTTGATAGAAAAAAATACACGATAATCTAAAATATATAAGAAGTGATTTAATGTGTTCTGAAATCTATTTTAGTTTGTAGAACTAAAGAAAAAAAAAAGGCTATACCCAGGTCTATTTCTGTCTATTTTTTCGAGTTTTTACCATATTACTTCTACAGTTTTCAATATAAGTGTTCATAAGTTTATACAGTTCTTTACAAAATAATAAGGAATGATTTCATGTGATTACTTTTTTAGTTCAATCCCTAGATTTTTTGTAAAGCGGTAATTACTTCATATTTTGCAAGCGTTGTGTCATCTTCATTCTCTTTCTTTTCTATGCAGTCCGACGGTGACCGCACTTTTTACGGCGGACAAGCCTTAATACAGTTTGTAATATAATATCACGGGCGCTAGCGTTATTTATTTTTATATAAATATGTTAAAGCATACATATAACATCACGCCTGTAATCCGCGAAGGGTTAGGCAGAACTGTACCAGGTGTATAGTACACCCACATTTCGCCAGTTATGTTGAAGTCCCATGTAATAGGAGGCCAGCCTATTGCCATCAACCGGGGACTAATCCAGACTCCAGGCTGCTACTGAGAAATTCCAGATGGAAAAACCCAATAACTCTTTGTCCGTCCCGGGAATCGAACCCAGGACCTCTTACTCAGGTAGCGCTTGCAACCACTAGACCAACGAGGCAGTATAACGATATGCTAAAGCCTTGATGGAAAAATCACTGATATATAAATGAGTAGGTAATTCGATTTGAGTATTTATAATGTAGGGGTAGGTACCTACTGTCATGATTTCCAAATAATAATAAGTTTTGTTCATGTTAAATGCTAAATATAAAGTTGAAAGTATCTCATTTGACTGTTACCGCCAAAAGTAATGGTGTTTTCTAGCGCAATTTAAAAAATGTGATATTTGAAGCGTCTGTCGCCTAGTTTAGAAGTTATAGTTCGCTTCGAGCCTCGGAACCAAAAGGTTGTCTAGATACCTGTCTATACTGATATTTATTGAGTTTCTAGTTAAATAGTTTGTTAAATATGGCTATCCTATACCAAGTTTTTATGTGTGCAAGAAGATAAAATACATTATATCACTATGAATAAAGGTGTCTCATTTCACTACATATAATAATATTATCATTATAAATTGGGAGTCATCGCTTACCAATGAATTATTATCAATATTAATTAACAGCCTTTACAAAAGAGTTCATTAAAAAAAAATAATGGAATGTGTTAATCAGATGCTGTAATAAATTAATGACTATCATCAGTCTAGATTATTTCGATTCGTTCATTTTGATAAATTATTTTAGCTACGGCGATATTTTAAATAATTACCACCCTGATTTATATATATGTTTTACTAGTGCTTTTTAATTATAATGTTAACAGCCGTGCGCTCGATGAGATTCTCCATCAGCATAATTGACGAACTCTCATACAAATTTTCATCACCTATTATATTCTTCCATCCATTAGAGGATTAGTTTTCAAAAATCCTTCCTTGGTGCTTGCCTTTTTTAGGTCTTAGGGAACTCTTGTGTAAAATTGCATGCTTCTATACCCGCGCCCTAATTGCGTAACACACTAATAATCGGAATCTTAACAACATTCATTGCATTATTTACGGTGTTGAGACTTGTTGAGAAGACAAAATTTTTCGGACATTTATGAAACAATGGATTTGCAATTTGCTTCAAAATGATTCAGATTCCGATGGAGAGTGTGTTACACAACTGCCCTTTAATTTTTAGACGTAGGAAAAATGTCTAAATCCGTACAGCTCAAACAAATCGACATCCAAACTTACTTTTTCCATAAAGAAATTCTGGATAAAAACATGAAGAAAACCATAAATCTGGTGATAAATTCCAATGGTTGCATATAAATTCCCATGCTCTGTTGGGCACACCCGGAGTTCCCGGGCAAAACATAATTATGTGGGACACCCCGGATGGCCCGGACATACAACAAATGCGCATTTTGGCCAAATGTTTATAATAAACAAAATATGACGGTGATGTTATTACTTATTTTTAATGATGAAGTCGTTTCTATGTGTGAGTATGTAAATAAGTGTTTGTTCGTTTGTTTGTGGGTGTGTTTGTGAAAATGTGGTATCGTGAACTGCAAGGGAGTTTGCCTGAAGTTAATTAGCCTGCTAGACGCGGGCACAGCGAAATAACTGTAGAATTGAATGAAACACTTAAACGCATAACTAATTATATGTAGGTACCTATTATAAGTTTTGATAACATGGTATAAAAATGTATATACGCCTCAACTTGAGAAACTCCTCCTTTTTTTTCGTTGGATAAAAAGCTAGATTATGTGTGAAAAATGAGAGCATATAATTATATTGTAACATATATTCTAACAAATTAATTCATAAATTATATCAGGAGGTTCCTCGAGTCTTGGGTATATCCCAAGCATTAACATAAAAAAGTCCGCCAGGAATGGTAAAGAAACAATAGCAATATCTCTTTAACCGTTTCACGACCCATCCTTTTCCCTGACCCAGTCAACAAAGAAAATTAATAAAGGAAGACATACGAAACAATGTACATCAGCGGAAGCCCGTCTCTAAGGAAATTAACTTTAAGAATATTGCACAAGTTTTAAAACTTTGCTTAAAATTTTATAACTAACATATTATAATGTACACTGAGATATATCTCGGCCACATTCCTTTGGTAAGTTTGTAGAGGGATGCGGGCATCGCCGCGGGAGGCTCCAGCGAATATACAAAACTTTAATTAAAGTGCACAACGTAACTTCGACTTTAATGAATCTAAACGCCGCACTGTGTTTATCTTCGATACTGACAAGGAACAAAGTTACCAGTCGACTGTTATAACTATTTTGTTGAAAAAACAAGTTAGTATTGTTGTTATTGTTGCAAGGAATTTTAATTATCAAACTGACACCCTATTGCCCGGTTTCGTGATTAGTGTGTGTTAGTGATTATTGGTTCAATATCGTTTTTCTGAATACTTCGTTAAGGAAGAATTTATCTTCAAAGTCGAGCGAATTACTGGCGAGCGTTTATCTGATGACCTCAAAAAACCGAGCATAACAAAGGAATTCACTTAAATAGATAATTTTGTCGAATTAATAGCTATTGAGAGTTTAAATTCCGTTTAAGAATTCTTCAGAAACAGGGCATATGTCAATTTGCCGTAATAAAGCTATTTCCTACAGATTTAAGTTTACACAACAATTAATTTTCATACACTGCTTTAGAGGCATGAGGAACAGGGCGTAAAGTTCACGCATCCTCCATTGAAAAGGGAGGATCCTCCGACCAGACGGGTGTTGTGTCTGGTGGGCTAATGCCTGACGGTTGATGTCGGGACGTTGTATATATGCTAATCGCGGGGTAAACTCTAATTGCGCGATGCAGGTTTGCGTGACGTCATGTCATTGATGCGTAGTTCATATGTGGCGATGTAGATGCCGCCACATCACTCCCCTCCGGAGACCGGAGGTCGATAGTGGGCTGAGTCGTGTATCTTGCGATGCTTGCCAGTGCCAGTTATGGTTCCGGTGAGTCGGAACCGGATGCCGCATAGTTCACGGTGAGTCGGAACTGTCTGCGATGATACCCCAGTTAGTCGGGGTGGCGCTGCTTTATGCTCCAGTGAGTCGGAGTGTACAGCGCTGAGTTGAGGCTGAAGGTGATGACCAGGAATGCGCGTCCGCTGCATGCTGGTGGTCAGGATACCTGTTGAAGTCGTGGATGCTGGCTGGCTGTATGACTTGCCGCTCGAAAGCTTAAGGAAGTGATGCTTGATGACGTCACGCTGAAGGAGTTGCACGAAGGCTGCGCTGACGTTCATGCTCGGGGTCACCAGTTTAGAAGCATGAGGAACAGGGTGTAAAGTTCACTCATCCTCCATAGAAAAGGGAGGATCCTCCGACCAGACGGGTATTGTGGTGGGCCACTGCCCGACGGTTGATGTCGGGTCGTTGTATATAATATGCTAGTCGCGTGGTAAACTCTAATTGCGCGATGCAGGTTTGCGTGACGTCATGTCATTGATGCGTAGTTCATATGTGGCGATGTAGATGCCGCCACACTGCAATTGCGCACTAGACGACGTTTCGTGTCTTGAATTATTATATAAAATATATCTACAGAAAGTTTATATTATAAACTTTCTGTAGATATATTTTTTTTCTTTTAGATGGGTTATTTAATTTGAAACTCTACCTGTGACACTACCTATAAACAACAGCAAGGTGTAGGTACTTACCGACGTACTTGATATCCGTGAGTCACCCCCCGATTTTAATATAGGAACAATAGTCAATTTGCTTAACAATTAATTTACATAATAAGGAATTAATTTAATATAAATTTAGCTATCGGAAAGTGGTTTTGTTCCTAGATTTTCCCACTTTACATTAAGCAGTACATAATACGGCCTGTTGTCTGCAACTCCACGTCAAAGTGCAAGTAGTACCTAGACTTATTTATAAAATTCGGCTAAATATATACAGGGTGTCCCGTAAATAATGGATAATCTCTTAAGGGGTCATCGTACTCATCATTATGAACAACTTTTACTATGGGACCAAACCTGGAATCGCGAAAAAAAAATCAGCTGCTACCTACATTTTGACGAGTTTGATGTAGATAAATGTACTGGTCAGCTGATTTTTTTTCGCGATTTCAGGTTTGGTCCCATAGTAAAAGTTGTTCATAATGATGAGTACAATGACCCCTTAAGAGATTATCCATTATTTACGGGACACCCTGTATAAGCCAATGGCAACGTGATATTATCACTAAATAGCTGTTTACGAAGCGCAACATTGTTTTTTTTATGTAACAATTTTGAAATTTATACATAGCCCTACCTACCCGTGTCATTTTGGGCGTGTTGAACTATGAGTATAATATATTACACAGACGTGGGAGTCACGGTTTTGTCCCATTCTCGAGTCTACTCGAAGTAAAGACAATCGAGTCGACGACGTCTTTTGATAAACATATTTTTCTTAGGCTATAGTACAAATGCGTGACATTATAAACGTTACGTAAAAATTCGAACGATTTTTGAATCAAAAATACAAATAGGTATACGACCAGACAATGTTCAAAGGTTTCGTTTCGATTTCTGAAAAAGTGTGTATAGAATAAAAAAAACCGGTCAAGAGCGAGTCGGACTTACGCACCGAGGGTTCCGTTCCGATTTCTAAAAAGTATGCTATTTAGACACATCGTTTTATTTTTCCTGAAATCTTTACATAAACTTCTATCACATAGAATAATTTCAGATTTTTCTCTTTGCACACTTCGGAGATAGGGGGGGGGGGGGACGGTATTTTTTTTTACATTTTTCATCAAAAATCGAAAACTATGCGGCCTAAAAAAAAGAAAAAAAAAATGTTTGAGAATGTGCAAACAGCGCTCTTTCATATGATACCCCACATGACCTAGTAGCCCCACTTTTAATTTTTAAGACCCCCTTTCAGTCACTGTTGCAAAAAAGATATAAATATTTTTATTTCTTTCTTATTTGCAAAACCGTTGGGCAAACGTCATCTAAAATTGTTCCAAATTTCAAGTTGATAGCATTCGTTCTTGAGATATCCAGCTGTGACAGACGGATAGACAGACAGACAGAGTCGCACCATAAGGGTTCCTTTTTACCATTTTGGTACGGAACCCTAAAAACCGAAATATAGCGAATAAAATGTGACAATCGACCAATAGAAATTTATTTTTATTACCACATAAATTATTTTAGATTGACGCACTTATTCCATCACTAATGGCCTATTTCACTATGTCCGAATAGCCAATACTACCGGATAAATTCAAAAATGGAACAGAATTTGTATGAAATTATCTGCAAAGTAAGTTAATCGGGACTTAATCGTAGGTGGTGAAACTGGCCCTAAGTCCTTATTGGATTTGACATTCGGCAAAGTTCGGTTTTTCCGAAAATAAACGATGGAATCTTTGAACGTAGGGTAGTCTTACCTACCTACAGTATTCTATAGCATTATGGTTATATTTTTTTCGATAAGTACACTTCTTAGTATTGGTGTCCCCATCTCCATAGATGTGAATAAAGTCTTAAAACTAATTAAATATTAAGTGCAAAACAATAATTATAAAAAATCGCTCGTATTTACTCGAGTTAAGTTAACTCCGCTCGTTTGTACTAGGTCCACGTGTTCCACTTACTTTTCCGAATGTATACCAAAATATGGGCCTATTATTATGTATGATTTGGAAAATTTACGTCTCCTTAGGGACAAACAATGTACGATTCTGTTACGCATCTTAATATTTAATTTCTAATTTGGCAAGAGAATCCGCGCGGAAGCTGTTTATTAATGCAGCTTGCATTGATAATAATTTATAATCAGGCGAATTAGTAGCTATTAGCGGTAATTAGTCATCTTGAAGAAATGGCAACTGATAATTAATTATTTAGGAAGCTTAGCATCGTGAATCATACCTACTTAATTACATTAATGATACTATTATGATACTCTCAAAACTAATTTAATTTGAGACGTTTTTCCGCAATTTTTATCGAAAAATGGTAACTGAATTCGAAACTTCTGTGAATTCTTAGGGTTCGTACCATAAAGGTGCCAGGAAACTAAGGCTCCGCTGTTCGTCCGTCCATCTGTCACAGAGCTGTATCTTTTGAACCGTAATAGGTAGACGCTTGAAATTTTCACTATACCTAACAACAAATACCTAATAAAAATAAAATTCAAGAAACGTTGTACTTCGTGAGCGAGTCCAACTCGCACTTGGCCGTTTTTCGATCGCTGTTTGCACTGATAAAGCGCTTTAGCGGTAACGGACCAAAATGCATGAAGCAATACCGCGTTTCCCTTATCGCTATCGCTACGATACCCAAGCTTCACTTTTAGCGGAAAGCGGTAGTGTACAAACAGCGTAAATATTCTAAACTAACAAATCTATGCAAATCGATCAAGATCTACAATTAACTTGGATTAACTGAATGGCTCTTCTGAACCAATCACGAATGTTTTAACTGTCCATATCTGCTTTGTTGATCGAAACGGATCTACGGATCTGATCGTAAATCGCAAACTTGCAACTCTGTTGATATGGTTATGTGGTTGTAAATAAACAGTAAACTTGTGAATTCCGTTCCGGAACAGAACAACAGAGCTGTTTCATCAAAAATCGTCGGAAGACAATGATATTGAATTTACTGGAAACTACGTTTGTATGATTTTGTTGCGAGTTCAGGATTGCAATGTTGTATTCTCATTTTATTTGTGGTATTTTTATAGCCAGTGGTAAAATCGTTTTACTAAGCTCGGATGATTTTCCACGGATATCAAGTCAGTTTTAACCGTGAAAATGCAACTTTGACTGACTCATTTGACTGGGCCAGTGGCGGTATTATACACTTCAGCCATAATTATTCATGATGAAGCATCACCAATTAGTCTAGAAAGGGGGTGACTACCGAGATGATGACTAATAGAGAAGTATGGAAAAAAGGGACATGTTGCGCCGACCCCAAACAGTTTGGGATAAGGGCAGGAGAATGATGATGATGAAGCATTATCAATTAACAAAATTATTGTGACTTATTTCTGAACAAGACAAACATTGGATGTTACATTGTGTTTTATTTTGTAGTAAATCCAATCATATTGGATTATTTTAGAGTCAGGGAGTTTTAAAAACACTTCTGTAGGTATTTGTCACATGTTAAACTATAGATAAGTCTAAACTTCACATTTCCCCTAAAGAATGAGAAAAATCTCTCAGCATAATCTGCTTTTTAGAGGATTGTTACGTAACGTGTGGCAATCATATCATTTGGATACAGAGAATATACTAAGTTATAAGCTAAGTAAACAAATTCTCGTTATTTTCTTACATCGAAAGGAGGGAGATACATAATATTATTAGGTAAAATAATGGATAATGTTGTTTTGCTCATCATTATTGAGAAACATGGCTTGTTTTAGTAAGTATCTAGCTAGATATACAACTCTTGTTATACTACGAGTACTCTTATTATTATTTTACTAGCTTCCACACGCGACTTCGTCTACGTGAAATTTCTTGTTTTAACCTGAGGTTTAACATAATTATAATTTATATTATAGCTGCTCCGATACTTCTTTTTCGCTTAGCGATCCTTATGACTTTTTAGGGTTCCGTACCTCAAAAGGGTAAAAAACCGGCCAAGCGCGAGTCGGACTCGCACACGAAGGGTTCCGTACCATAGGTATAATAATATGTTTAACAATCGCAAAGATAACTTTGTATTTAATAATGACACTGTGAATTACAAGATTATTTTTTGTACTTGCAGAAAATCACCCATATTTAAACAAAATACCTTATGAATCGGCGTGTTTCTTGATTAAATATGTCATAATTATGGTACATGATATACAGAAGTTTCAAATTCCTAACTTGTTTAATTGTTGCGATAGAGTTCGTACAGAAATGATCTTGAGTACTAGACAATGACACCCCACATGCTAGGTTAATAATTTTGTTTTCAAAATGATAAGTTTATTGTATGTATGGGGGTTTAATGTACCCCCTTTAATTTTAACTTTATTTTATTTTCATTATTTGTTGTTATAGTTGTAATAGAAATACACAGCGAGCTCTAAAAAAATCAAACTTCTAAGTTAACACAATAAAAAACCAGCCAAGTACGTGTCGGACTACGCACAACGAAGGGTTCCGTAGTTAACTTAACATTATAGTTGAAAAACATGTTCTCCCATACATTCCAACAGTAAATGTAAGTTTGTACTCACAATGTTGAGAGATTTACCATGTTATTTTAAGACCACAAACTTCTTATAGGTTTTTCTGTAATCTACAGGTATAGAACTATTTTCTGCATTTTTTTCAAAATTTTAGGCTCAGTAGTTTCGAAGATAAGGGGGGAATGGTCAATTTTCGTCAACTTTCTTAAATAACTTTAAAACGATTTATTTTTAAATTATGAAAAAAATATATATGAGACTTTCATAGTAAGCCCTTTCATTTGATATGTCACACGCCACAGTTTACAAACTTTTTTTTTTAAATTTTCTTATTTGCCCCCTTCGATCAATAATAGCACTAGATACAGGATCAGGAACAAAAATACGTTTCTAAAGTGGCCACGTTCACACACACATAAACATTTACATTTCTTACTACGAAATATAGAAAAAAGTTTTATAACATTAACAACTTCAGTTAATTATTACGATCGCAAAATATTTATATTTAAGTCCTTCTGTCATCAGAGAAAGGTAAAAGCAATAAATTAAAAATGTCACTTGAAAATAAAAAGTCATTTTTAAAATAAGTACAAAAATATTTATCCTAAAATAAAACTTAAAACTTAAGTAATAAGGTTAAAATCATTTTGTTGACAATTTCGTGCTTACTTTATTTTGGAACTAGATGTAGTTCCTGGTATTACATTTCAATGCTCAGAACTATGCTATTATTGATCGAAGTTTGCCCCCTAAAAGTGACCCCCATATTCAAAATTCATTTATTTATTTTAGCCGTACGTATTTGGGTCACAGAAATCCATATGTGTACTAAATTTCAACTTAATCGGTCTGTTAGATTCGGAGCAAATTAATTGGCTGTGACAGACGGACAGACAGACAGACACACCAGTGATCCTATAAGGGTTCCGTTTTTTCCTTTTGAGGTACGGAACCCTAAAAAGGCTCGCAAGTAAAAAAAAATTCATGATTCTAGGTCAACGGGAATCGTGAAATTTAGCAAAAAGCAAGGTCTTATAGCACAAGTAAAGATAAAAGTCCTTAAATCGTTAATTTGTAATTTTATTACTTATTGATTATTTTTTTTTAAGATTTCGAACTTTGAATTGACCGTGGCGTATTTCAATTTAAGGGAGAACATGTTTTTCAACTACAACGTTATGATTGTTTTTTGAATAAATTCTCAACTACGGAAGCCTTCATTGTGCGTGGCCCACCCGACGTGCACTTGGCCGGTTTTTTCTTTATACTTGGCTCATAAGGGTCATATCGTGATGTTAAGGGGACTACAGGACCTAAAAGTTGCTTTTAGGTCCTGTAGTCCCCACAGGACCTAAAAGCAACTAAACGCAAGTTTTATAATGCCTAAAAGTATATGATCTACTGCAGTAAACAAAATCAGAAAAATATATGATATTCTTCAGGATTTATGCTAGTTAGATAGTGTGTCGAAAACATAATACAACTAAGTTGATACGATAGAAAAAAATCACGAAGATACCTCCAAAAAAAATTTTTTAACGAATATAAACCATACTAATATACATGCAAATATTCTGATTTTTTGTCAGATTATTCCACAAGCAAGTATTACGTAATAGTGTTTTATTTTTTTAATCCAATCAATAGATTTTTTGTAAATAGATAATTGCTTCATATTTTGCAATAAATTACCAGCATCGCGCTTCTCTTTCTTTTATATGCAGTCTGACAGTGACCGCGATTTAGGTCCTGTAGTCCCCTTAAATAATAACCTTCCTCAAGCAGTGGGCTATCAAATACAAAAAGAATTTTTCGAATCCGATTGGGAGTGTGACTAGAAGATTAACGCGTTCAAACAAACAAACTGTTCAGCTTATTATATTAGTATAGATGTCTGCCTAACTTAGCAAAACGAGGAATAGTGAATTCCGAGAAAAAAAATCTTTTGATTTTCTCAGTAGATATTGAATTTGGTTAAATAATCTTATACGTCTTGAAATATTTATACCTGGAGCTAAATCAATTGCAAGAATTTCCTTTTGAATAGTAAGTAAATTATTCATTAATTCTCTTTGCCTACTATCCAAAATTAAAAGAAATTCTTTTAATTTATTCCTTTTTAATTTCACCTTTTTAGTAAAAGAATAATTTATGTTGTTAAAGAATACGCGACAATTTGAATTGTCTAAGTTACTAGCTGATCCGCCAGACGTTGTCCTATCAATTTTTTTTTCCAGGAGAATAAAACTAGAACAAAATATTCAAATCGGTCAAGTCGTTCTAAAGTTATGGTGTGACCAAGGGAAATAGAGATTAGTTTTTATATAATACTAGCTGCGCCCAGCGGTTTCACCCGCGTAGACGGGGATAAAAAGTAGCCTATGTGTTAATCCAGGGTATAATCTATCTACATACCAAATTTCACCCAAATCGGTCTAGCCGTTTGAGCGTGAAGAAGTAACAAACATACAAACACACATACACTCACAAACTTTCGGTTTTATAATATTAGTGTGATATTTCTGTGTATATAAAACTAGTAAATAGACAAGGTTACCTATTTATATTATTTACATACCTACTTATATTTATCTAATCCATCAAACCTAGAAAAGTAACACGACTTCTCTCACAGTTAGTTAGGAAAGTACCCCAACCGCCAAAAAAAATAATTGCCACAACGCCCGCAACACACCCGGTACAATAAAACAGAATGAAACGTTAAAATTTATACAGAAAGTTAATAGACCGCAACCTCTGGTGCGCGTCCACATGCTGGCAACATTAATTTATTGGCGCACAGACCCAGGATATTTATAGCTCACTCTTGGCCCAACTTTCCCTGGGAGCAGGACAGTTTCACAGCACGTGATAACTTTAGCCCACAACTTCTTACTACCCCTTGTTCTCTTAGAAAAAAAATTCAGACAAAACATGAAGCTCCATTCGAGAAAGGATGTTATCTTTTTTGTGGGAACCGGGAATGTATTTTTAATTAAATATCTCAAGGGTGTTAGGTGGTGTGCTTAATTAATTGGCGCCCGTATAAATACCATGTAGATATAGAGAGGGAGCGCAGGGCACTCGCAGTCCGGTGTAACATGTTGACCCGTAGATTTGCTCGGTGTACGGACCTAGTAAAGATCACCATTTTCAAGGCTTACTGCCAGAGTTTGTACACGAGTAATCTATGGGTCAGTTACACCAAAAAATCTTTGGATGTCCTGCGCGTCCAGTACAATAATGGGTTCAGGATGCTGTTGGGACTTCCTCGCTACTGCAGCGCGTCAGATATGTTTGCCCAAGCTCGTACCGACGGGTTTCACGCGATTGTGCGGAAAAAAACAGCTTCGCTGCTGAGGAGAGTTAGGGACAGTCCCAACAGCATCTTGAGAACTGTAGCGGAGAGCTTCAGTTCTCCAATTATAAAGCAGTTTGTGCGGAGGGTGATTGGTACTAACACTAGATAGTAAGTTGTTTTAATATTATGTTACTAACACTCTATGGATTACTTATTCCGAAATAAAAATCATTTAATTTTTTTTTTTTTTTTTTTAATAAATATTTAAACATGAATTTCGGACACGAAATAATAAGACAACCATTTTCTAATAATCATAATTTAATTTATTTAATTTAGGAACACATACGTATTTTCTTAAATACCTACTTAAAGTAATAATTTTGCCAGGATTAATTTTAAACAAACATTTTTCACATCTAATTCCAAAGTTTCATACTAAATTGGGGTTTCGTATGTTTTGAGAGGACCATAAATTCAATTTGCTAGAAATTTGTTAATTTGAAATTTATTACCGGCCTACAGAATACGCAATGAAGGGGTTAAAATGGTTGGCTGCATAGAATGTCGTCTAAATTGATAATGACAGGTTTCGAGAGAAAGGGTTTCGAGCTGACAAGTAGGTACCTAATTAAGGCGCGATTCCACCAATGTGCGGCACTGTGCAACACTATACTGCACACTCAGTGTAAGGCACTATTAAGAGGAAACGTGGGTGCTCTTTTCTCCATACAAAAAGATACAAACGCTCTCGCCTGTTTTCATTCTGGTTAATGACCATAAAGCAATGATTTTTTACAGAAATATAAATATCAGCTACTTGTATGCCCCTATGTTTTCTTTTTTGATGATATATTATTTTTATAAGAACTAGAACCCGCCAAAAATGCTCAAAATTGCGTATTCAGACCGCTGTCAACAGACCCCTAGTGTACCAATTTGACAACTATTAACGAAAAAAGAAAAACATAGGGGCATAGTATATACTTATCCTTCTTATTCAGTTTATGAAATATCTTTTAAATTGGTCCAATATTGGAGGAGGAAATAGGCGAGAGCCAAACCTCGAAATGTGACTTTTTACACAGGCTATTTAGTCGAATCTGCAGTTGTCCTTATCGCACGAATTCGAGGGTGGACCGCTCGCAGAGCGACAGCAATACCTTCTTAAAATACCTAATTTTTCGCCCCTATTTCCTCTTAATGTTTCTTTCGGAGGACTCATTCAAGCAAACATGTAGGTACAAATGTGCTAGACTGTACGCTAACAAAAATTACGCACAGTTTTGCCGGTGGAAAACGGAGACTAACGGACATACAGCTCAGTCCGTGCTCTGTTGGAGTTCGTCACAAAATGGTTGTGAACAAAGGAACAAAATTAGTGGAATAGCGCCTTTACCAGGAAACAAGCATGTTTCCAAAAACGTGACTGTCCTATGTTAATTTTACTCCACTGTAAAAGTCTATTTGCATTTAAATTATTAAATATATCGCCGGCCTACCATTTGTGTTATCTAACTTAAGAAACCGAGAGTCACTTGTTCTGTCCGCCATTGCTATATTTTGTCCTTCTGGTTTCCGAGATAATTATTTAATGCCAAAGTACCAACTTTTTTTGACGTTTTTTTACGAAAACAAACTTAGGTGAGTTAAGTCGCGAAAAAACTTTACTAGGTATAAATACTCCCTTTATAGAATTATAATCATTAAAGTCATCAATAGGTACAACTCTTTAGGACTAGGTAATCCTATTGAAGGACTATTTCATAAAATCTTGATATTTGAGGATTACAATAACTTAAGGAGTTGTATTAGGTACTGATTCTAATGACTATAATTGTAAACACATATTTGTTACGCTCGCGAATGTTAATCGCGGTACTTTAATCAACATACTAACTACTGACATGCAAATTGCAAAAAACGTAATAAAATTTAAATTTCACGGGCTACCCATGCGCTAAAAGCAAATTTACGATTCCCAAGTACAAGTTGGCTTTAAATCAACACAATACCTATCCTATAAAATTGTATACCTAAGTAAGCTTAACATAAAACATTATCCTACTAAATAAATAACTTTTATTTCAGAACAAACTTTCGTATGAATTCATATACGAACATAGACCGAAAGTACTGACTTTACGAGGTACACATGGCCTGACACAGAACATTAAAGATCACGTTAACTTCCTCTGTATATATTATAACACACATAGTATTACGGCATTACGGTTACTGAATCTTGGATCCCATAACTTGTCGGAGGCTGTAAAACACGCGTGTATAAATCATAACTAAGTATGCATAATCAGCCTATAATGTTCTCACTGCTAGGACACAGGCCTCCTCTCTGTTAGAGGGAGTGGGTCATAAACCACCACGCGGGGCCTGGGTAAGTAGATAGATACGTAAACTAAATCAGTAAATTTTACACTATCGTGTAGGTAGTCAGTAGTAGTATATAGGGTGACTGGTAATTATTGACCGATACCTAAACACATGATCATGATAACAAACAACGTTTACTATGGGACCAAACCTGAAATCGTGAAAAAAAAATCAGCTGCCCCATACATTCATGTTCGCATAACTCGTCAAAATGTAGGAAGCAGCAGATTTTTTTCTTTGGCGATTTCATGTTTGGTCCCATAATAAAAGTAGTTTGTTATCATGAGCACAATCATGAGTTTAGGTATCGGTCAATAATTACCAGTCACCCTATATAGGTGCATCCGGGAAATGAGAGTCGAAGAATGTCTGGTCTTCAACACATCAGTGATCTTTTTGTATCGCTGTTTCTTACAAGTAATGGAAACAACTTTCATCAGGGGCTGGGGTTAAAGTCAGCATTTTTTCTTGTTACATTCAGCAATAAATAAGTATCAACCAAAACAAAATTCAAAGACCTGTGGTTTGTAACTCGCAGTTAACCAAAATCCAAATAAATATAATACATAAGACGAATGAGCACAGGTATTTAACCCCAAATCCCGCGGGAGTAAAAATGTTCACGGACGGAACCTTTCACCTAAAAGCTGGTAAGGAAACACACTTGCGATGGCCTGCCAGCCTGCCACCGATCGTTCATTGTAGGTGGGCGAGCGATCCGTCAATGCCACCGCGCGCTGATTTTATTTACCGAGAAAAGTACCGTGATTTGTACTACGTGTATGAACGGCACGTTTTCCCGAAATTGGATTTAAACGAAAATCGAAGGAAAAGTACTGTTGTTTGTAAAGATTTGTGATAATATTAGAACGTTGGGAATTCGGATCACAGTTTATTTCTGGATTTTGAGATGATTTTATTTAATTTCAACGTATGTTTAGCCTTATATCTATAGATAGTAGGTTCCTATGTAAGTATTATAAATATCAAAGAGGTCTTTTGTAGTGGACATATTAAAAATACACATACACATTATAAACATACGCTTTCTTCCCATGCAGAAACTACAGAACGTTACCTGGGACCTACTCCCTAAGTCCGTCCGTCTTTCCGTCCGTCCGTTTATCCGTCCGTCTGACATTACGATCCATCAAAACAAGTGTAAAAGTTAAATTTTTCGGACGGGCAAAAACACATCGGGAGTAGGGACAACTGGCAAATCATGTTGTCATTCATACTTCGTTCGGGACCCGAACCAATCATCCATCCGTAGGTGATACGGAGTAAGAAACGCCCGTTACGAAGTCCGAAACTACGGGCTTCGTGCTTAGGGAGTAGGCCCTCTACGATACTTCAAACTCCTTTAGCTTCGTTTATGTTCGTACACGTACGGTTGCGAGTACTACCTATGTACATACCTGACCTTTCTGAAGAACATTACCAATAAGGCCACTACAATATGTCCTTCTAAAATCTTTATAAAAACCAAACTATTCATAAAGAACCCCAACGCATTGCTTGTTTGAAATAATCCTCTCCATCTATTAAAAATGAAATAAGATGCAAGATTAAAATGGACTGCATTTTTTATTACGAGCTGGAACAAAGAAAATCTACCCAGAAACAAATAGTTCATTCCTTTTGTTTCAAAACCCGCCATCTTCCGAGCCCAAACCTTGTATTATGAATGCGGGCACTAAGTTCAACTATCACGATTCCGAACCATTAAACACTACGAAATACTGCTCACAGCGTTGTATAAACGTGTAATATTATTCTCCAACACATATTAGGTGTTTAAACGCATTCATGTCAATTATTAACACCACATTAACTTAATGTTAAACGTACAATGAGTTGGTGGTAAAAAATTCAATGCGTTACTTAACGCCATAATATTTTTTGTGGCGTCATCTTTCGCTTCATAAATTTTGAGACATTATCAAAGTGCTGTGGAGGTGTCAAGGGAGTTCGTTTGGCAGTCACTTCAGGATTAAACCAAGGTTACTTACTTTTTAAGGCACATTATTACAACTTTAGATATATTTTAGTAATTTCATCCCGTTACTCAAGCTTCTTATTTTCTTAGGTTTAAGACCCGGTACCTACTAATGTGAATTATAGCAGTGGTAATCTTTGGACGCCATTGACTCCTCTTGAAGAACAAAATCGTCAGAAAATCTGCTGGTATTCTTACTAGTAAAACCAACAAATCTTCTCATTTCCCACTTTTTTTACAATCTATCACAATAAGGGTCAATATTGCTCAAACTACAATGAACTGCCAATCGCCTACAATTCTCATTTCCCTAACAGCGCAAAAATAGGTTACCCGCAGATTTCCGTGAAAGTTGATAATTTATTTTCCCCGTTCCGGGCACTTTCCTTCCGCCTTTCACTGGCTGCTACACAAACCCGTGCATTGGCATTTATACATAATAAATAATGACGTCATCCAAACGGGCCTTTCCAAATCATTTGCTGGATCGAATTAGGGAAGAGGAAAAAGTTCCATTGAAATATGACACCTGTTCGGACTCGCTCGAATCAAAGGGCGATGATAAAGACGGAGGTTTTCAATAAAGGGGAATCGGTCCCTTTTTCTTACGTATTTATATCTATATGTTTTTCTGTTCCGGGATTTAGGCATTATCTCCCTCCTAATATATGGTACCTGTGTGTTTATTCACGTACTATCATTTATTATGTCATGCCAAGAAATTATCGTTTGTTTTGCGAAACGAATATTATTTTCTGAATGAGTTATCTTTGTTTTGGTTCTGATATGAAATGTTTTTGCTGGTTTCGATATTTATGGATAGTTTTGCTGATGTTCGCAACTTTATTCGCAAACAAACTTCAATCCTTATGCTTCGTAGACTCGCTCGGGAGTGGACTTTTCATTTTCTTTTTAGTGAACGTCTGCAGTTCTGCACCCTCTTCTTAATATGATTATTATTATCATCTAGGTGCCCTATATAAGATCACTATTTGCGAATAGTATAGTTCAGGCTTTAAATACGTCGTAGGTCAAGTAAGTTATCAAAATATATGGCCAACCAAGTCCCAATATAAATTCTTCAGTACATTCATGTTGTTCAAACTTAAAATTGGATTCAAGACAGTATCGGTTCTCCATTGCATTCGGTCTCACAATCGGTCCGCGTCGTCAATCCAACAATCTGAAAGGAGATAGTTCTTCAAACTTTCCCCATTTAATTTAATCTTCGTCAGCTGTGGGTGACTATTTGCTTTTACTTTGCAGCTTAAAGTTGGCGTTTACGAAAGAGCTAGAAGAGAAAATTCGAACCGCAGAATTTCGAGGAAGTTAAACTTGTATTTTAAAAGGTCGAAAATGTAAAACTTTTAAGGAGCTGTGGCAGTTTTAAACTTTTCCAGACTCATAAGTAGCTCATAAAATGAAAAGGAAAATCGGTCTGGTGCACAAAAGCAACTAAATTGGTCTACTTCGGTGTTTTATCGAATGTCGCTGAATACTTCAAACACGGCCAATCATTAGTCTGAATATAATGTCCGAATAAGCAGTACAAACATACAGCGACCCAGTTCGGTATTAAGGCAACCAGATCCTCCTCAAAGCATCGTAAAACGTCCTCGGACCGTCGCTACAATTTATGCTCCATCCCGGATTTTGTATGGAAACGTTCGATAAAGGGTGACATTCTGGAAAACATAAATTTCGTTTAGGTTTTCCACATTTTACCCTCTCAACCGAACCAAGCGACCAGCTCTAACAGTGTGGGAAGTTATGTGTTATGCGAAATATGAAAAATGGAGAGCGGATTACGAGCGGTTTAAATAAAGGCTGGAGTGTGCTGTTTTTTTTATTTTATTTCTAAATCTATCATGTTGAATATACCGCTATGTTTCAATATGAACTGAACGTGGCACCTGATAAAGTCTTGTATGATTGAACCTCGCAAATAACAAACAGTAAATGCACGGCTCATAAGCCTACTATTTAACATTTAGTTAATCTTCAGTCTTGCTTGACTCTGTGCCTTCAAAATCGTATTAAATCTACTTGACCTCGCCCATTCCGCTTGATACAATTACGTTCAGACCCCTTAAGCTTGCTCTAATACCGGCAGAAGCCGGTAAAGGGAATTTGAAAATAACTTCAGGCGTCAGCGTCAGCCGACATAAAGCTTCCTGATTTTATGTTACTCTGGTATCATTAAGTTAGTAACGCTTACGAAAGAGAGGCATTCGAAACAGGGAAGTGTTTTTGCTGTTTTTATTTCAGCTTTAAATAAGACTGTTGATTATATTTAAGAGTCGCCTTTTAGACTCGTAAAAATATTATGTAAAAGATTATGCACTAGTAACAAGCCTTGTGCTCAAACTCGAACTCAAAGCATTTATCAATTAGACCATTTAGAGGCACTCTTGAACTGTCAAGGAGATCGGTCAGTCAGAAATATGAAGCTAGTTGCCCATTCCAAAGCATATGGAGAAGAACGGGCAAGAAACTCCACGGACACTTTTAAATTATGTTGTTACAAAAATATTAGCTACATCATTATGTTGAATTTATAATTAAATGTGAGAACGATGTATAAAAGACGTACTGCACGTTAAAAGCGTCCAGAGTAGCAAACTGATACAAAAAAAAAAAAATAGGTCGTGGCAGCTAAGGAATGACCAGTTCCAACTGACGGCGCCCGTTCAAGAACATGACGCATGGGTCAGCACCATTATAGATAAAATTCCATACAAACTTTCATCTACTCTTTTAAGGAGACCCCAATAACCCCTTTATGGGTTGGGTTCCATGCTCAAGTCCAGCGGTTTAGGCTGTGCTTTGTCTGTCAGTGAATTATATAAGATTGTCGGTCCTAATGGATCGCACCGGTCGATCCATCAGGTAAAGCTACGCTTGCCGGCGTTGGTCCGTGGATGGATGACCATCTTTTCATACCGAGACTCCTCCATGCCTCGGAAAGCATTTTAAGCCGTTGATCCCGGCTGTCATTCGTTGATCTTTGATAGTCGTTACGGGTCTTTAAAAGCCTGAAACTCTGACAACCAGTCTTACCAATGGGTATCGTATTACCCAGTTGGTAGGGTTGTGAAGGTCAGATCGGCAGTCGCTCCATTTAAAATACTGGTATTTCTAGCTGCATCTGGATATACTGGAAGCCGACCTCAACATAGTTGGGAAAAAGGCTATGCAGATTGATTGGTACCTGTTCAAAAGTCGGTTTAGGTACCTACCTACGTTCTTCTCTGGCTTTTAGGTGCAGGTGTAGGGTGATCAAATAGGTGCAAAATCGCATTTCTTTCATAAAGTTGCGCATTTCTTTCATTCGTATAATTTCTTTCACAAAGAAGTCGTTCCGTATTAAAACACGCGCTTCAGTAATTACTAAGTGAATGGAACACTGACTCACGAGGAGACAGCTCCAATCGTTTCCGTCGCGTTTGGAACACTCCATTACCCCATTTCCCCTTTGACTATGGTAGCTTAGCTGCTGAAATATGCGGTGAATGTGCTTAAACGATATGTTTTATGCTTTCAATTATACAGGGTGTTTCTTCTAAGGTAACCTTAGAAGAAACACCCTGTATAATTGAAAGCATAAAACTGAGCCAGTGCGAGCTGATAGCAGAGTAACATATCGATTTAACCCCCCCCCCCCCCTATGTTCTACGATTTTTTGTAGTTTTCGAGTTATTTTAGATCCCTCATTCCATATCAATGGTAGTGGTTAAGTATAGTAGTAGGTATAAAATTTATGTTTTTATTATCAATGAGCTCTGCCTAAACGTAAAGGAATAGTCAATATCAGGATTGACAAAAATATGAAGAGATAATAATAAATTATAAAATATGAAAATCACAAGATTTCAGATACACCACTTTCAACGAACGATTTTAGCAAATAATGCCCTATTACATTACACATTCTTGTTCAGAGTTGACCCAAAAAAAAAATAATTTAAAGCCTCGTTGAATCAGGAAAAATATCGAAAAAAATTATAACTCGAAAACTACAAAAAATCGTAGAACATACATGGAGGTTAAATCGATAGGTATGGTATGGTACCTACTCTGCTATCAGCTCGCACTGACTTGACACCTTAAAATAAACACCCTGTTTTGTTCAGGATTTTAATCATTATAAATTGTTTGACATTTTTCACACAACTGGTGCCTTATCTGCGTGGAGTCTTGTATACAGGGTGTTTGGCGCATGGACCGACACAATTTTTTGGGGGATTGGGGGGGTCATTTGCTAGGTTTCACCTAAAGACCTCCATGTCCTAAGTGTGACGGTAATTGAGATATGTTTTTTTTTTGTGCTTCCTTTGAATTACCCAAAATCTCGCCTTTGAATCGATATATTTTTTTTGTTTATGGTTGCAATAGAACAAAATAAAATTTATAATAGTCTGCAATGTATTTTTATTCTAAATAAATTATTATTTGATGTAATTGATCAGTAGAAAATGACTTACGTGCTTCCAAAGTCTTAAAAATGTTTAAATGTATGAAAAGTTACTACTCTTAAATTCATTTTTTTTTTTAAATAAAGCCATTTTGACCTTATTTTTATCTCAAAAAGTTCTTTAGCTTGTACCCTTTCTAAGGGTATGCTACACGCTATGAAAAACAATTCAAATGTAGTCAAAATACTAGTTAGAGAGTCAGTTATGGAGTGTTTTAAGAAAAGACTTATTACGGTTACTATATTTTTTTATTTTATTTCGAATAAGAATACATTGTAGACTATAATAAAAATTATTTTGTTCTTTTACAACCATAAACAAAAAAAATATATCGATTCAAAGGCGAGATTTTGGGTAATTCAAAGAAAGAACAAAAAATAAAATAAAACTATTACCGTCACACTTAGGACATGGAGGTCTTTAGGTGAAACCTAGCAAATGACCCCCCCAATCCCCCAAAAAATTGTGTCGGTCCA
The DNA here is from genome assembly GCA_905163495.3 of Cosmia trapezina. Classification (NCBI taxonomy): domain Eukaryota; kingdom Metazoa; phylum Arthropoda; class Insecta; order Lepidoptera; family Noctuidae; genus Cosmia; species Cosmia trapezina. The sequence goes on from LR991030.1 coordinate 15,243,015, forward strand.
TGCGCCAAACACCCTGTATAATACTACCTTCTGCCCGCGACTTCGTCCGCGTGAAATTTCTTGTTCCCCGACCCGCCCCGTCGCATCGCCTGCCTGCGCTATTACTTCGTTTTTGCTTAGCGTTTTTTCTGGAGAGTTTTTTCTTTTTGCTGGGTTTTTAAGGGCTCTTGCGTGATGATAAATTATAGTCTAAAGGCTTCCTCAAGAATTGGGCTATCAAATGCAAGAAAAGTTTTCAAATTCGACTGGTACTTCCAGAGATTAGCGCGGTCAAACATACAAACAAACAAACAAGAAATAAACAAACTCTTCGGCTTTTTATTAGTACCTATGTGTTTAAATTATTGATTGGCAGTGACTTTCTTTTTCAATTTAATTATTTCTTTATTTTATCTTTGTACAGTCACGACTTCACGAGCACTAATATGTATGCACTGAGCAACTTTTAAAAGTGATTTTCACCTACTCTAAACGTTGTATTTCGGTGTAGTGGGTTGTCAGCATCAGATTCCTGACAGTCGGCCTAAAGAGACGGTGGAATGCCTTGAACGATTTTATCGTTGATATCCTAAAAACTCTCACCAATGGCTCCAAGTAGCTGTCATGAACGCAGCGGCCACACCCCCGTAACCACGTCGGCTCGTGGGCAAAACCTGGTAGAGAGGCACTCAAGTCTTGCGGTTGCTCCCCGCATAGCGCAAAGGTTCTGTCTCGGCCTCACTGGCCATCCACCTCCAGTGGTGAGGCAGCCAGGCTTAGTGAAACACCTTAAGGTGACAATAGGGGACATACAGTTATCTTTCGGCCAGGCACTGCATCCAGGCCTCCTCCAGTCGTAGCGATTTCCGTTCCACTGGATCAAGGAGGGTACGAACGAGAGAGTGCATCTGTGTTCGAGGGCACACTTGTACACTTATTCTGCGCAACCAACTATTTCTGTTGCCACAGAGCACATGCCCGTAACCTACAGCCGTCGGAACATAAATAGTCACCGTGACCGAACTTGGCATTTTATGTATTTAGGTACATTACATTATTTTGGAACCCATGAAACAGGTCACAGGTATGTTTGACAGTCGTTACGGGTAGTCAGAAGCCCAAAAGTCTGACTACTAGTCTTACCAATGGGTATCGTGTTACCCAGTAACTGGGTTGTAAAGGCGAGAGCAGTCACTCCATGAAAAATACTGATGTTCAGCAGTTCAGCTGCATCCAGTTAGACTGGAAGCCGACCCCAACATACTCGTAGTTGGTAAAAGCCTAGGTAGATTGATTGATTATTATGAAATACTTAGGTCTTAAAGTTGCAGTCGTAAGTCATTATTCCAAGAAATAATTGCCTTTAAATTTTGCGCAGTGTACCATCTACAATATCAATGCCCAAGACTGTAAAAAAAACAGTTCTAAATATCCAAAATAACACAATAAGAGATAAGAGATGAGAGACATTTATTTGTAGAAACACGAGTATACATACAAGGCATGCAGGTTGTTATAAACAAAGAGTATCCGTCATGTTCGGCCTTTGTGGCATACAAATATACAGGTTAGAAATTATAGGTATTTAAACAAAGTTAAAAACATTATCAAATTTTCACACAAACTAAAAATTAAAATTAAACAATAAATTACAAATTTTAATTAAATTGTCCTATAATCTTATCTTAATTGTCAAAATTATAAAATAGGTAGGTACCTACCAATAAATATTTGTTAAATTCGCATTACTACATTTTGTCAATTAAAAATTCTAAAATACTGTAGTATGCTTTACCAACTAGATATAATTTTAGCCGCTTTTTTAGTATGTATGTTTATGTTTGTACAATAAAATACAAAAAAGCACCTCATTGCAGAAACTGCGCATCTCCATTTGTAGTAAGGACTTATGGCAGCATAATGTATTTACCAAGCGACAAGCGTCACTATTATTAGAAATCACAGTAATAAAAATAGTGTTTTTAGGTAGTTTTTTACAAATGATAGAATTACTTAGATCTTAATTTTAATTTTTACAACGTTTATACTAAACTAGCTGCGCCCCACGGCTTCGCCCGCGTAGACCGTGATAAAAAGTAGCCTATATGTTAACTCAGGGTATAAGTTATCTACATACCAAATTTCATCCATTTCGGTCCAGTCATTTGAGCGTGAAGAAGTAACAAACATACACACACACCCTCACACACACACACACTTACGAACTTTCGCCTTTATAATATTAATGTGATAGTGTGATTAACTAACCAACTATTAAAATATCTAACCTAACTAAAACTTTAAAAAACTAAATTAAGGCGTCGAAAAATTCCATATTAGTTTTAGTTAGGTATATTACATACCTAAATACCAAAACGAATAAAAACTAGATGAAATAAACTACTGTAATATATAAATGAAACAAACAATTTCACAAGAAAGTTAATAATTAAAAAACCATTTTCATGCCTTCAAGGACTTTAGGCCACAAGTCAATCACTTGGCTTCTTTTTTTGCGCTGGCAACCTCGAGCCATCAGTCAACGGCTACAATTTATCTCTCTAGAAGTTCCCACTTTCAAGTGACACCACCCACAAGTTATCTACTTAAATGTAAGCCACTTTTTATTCAGGAATGCTGATCTATCGCAACAGTGATTGGTAAGTTTTAACTGGTTTTAACATTGGAAATGTTTTTCGTTAGCTCTGGTAGAGTCCCTATTTTCAAGAAAAGTGTGACATTTCCTTTATTTCTAAGTCAATATAGTTAATTGAGGTATAAAAATGTTTGTACAACAAAGCTGTAGAACTAATACTACCTAGCATTAGTATTATTAAAACGACTGTATTTTCTATAACAATTATAATAAAACGTTTTGAAAAATATAAATAAATATTCCTACGTTTGTTTTCTTTTTTATTACCGAAGTTCATTTCCAATGCTATTTGAAGGTCATGTGATGCGTGAGATTTGTGCATTTTTAATAGGTCTACATTGTAAAATTCAAATCTGAATACCTTTTGACTAAAGAAAAAATTATACTGATTTTGCCAATAGTGCAAATTAGTAACAAGTAGTACCTAGGTACTGACACTTTATGACTAAACTATGCTATCGAACAAAATCTCACCTATGCTTTACTTATTTAAGTAATCATACAATTATTTAGATATTCATAAAATTATTAACAAACCCGATTTAAAATATTTAGTGCACGTGTTAACTCCAAGTCTAACAAGTTTTCGGTAATATTTCATATTTCTCCTAATAAAACTGTAGACCGATTTAGTGCGGGTAGGTATACATTTAAAAACATTATCTTTAGGTCAGTAGGAACGCGAACGCCTACGCGATTAAAATCAAGCTAAAAATATTATTCATTTGTTTAAAACTAATTGACGTCATAAATTCCCGGGTAACAATTCAACTAAAACAGACTAACATGAGATAAAACTAACACAAACCATCAATTTAGTCGGCGAGAGCTATCTGTGTTTATTTTTTGTTAGCATAGCTGGAATATGAATGTAAATAAACATTTTCATTTTAACTGTGAACGTCCAATTAGGTAAGCTAGACTATAGAAAAACTTTATATGAGTAGAAAGGTTGTCACGAACATAATATGAAATTGTACGAAATACAAAGCTTACCTTTATAAAATAAGTATTCAATGATTCTAAAATATTCATAGAGACTTTATTACTTTAGTCTGCATGGTTTGTTTTTCAACTAGCTAGACATTTGGTAGTCCAAATTCATTTCGGTGATAAATTGGCAAATATTTTTTACGGCCAACATAACATTGTTTGCATAACTTATCTATTTCAAATTAATTTACATTATATAGAGAAACTTTCGCCATTGTGTAAAAATAACTGTATGCGATAAATATTTAACAATCCTTTGTAATATCAAGTCTCAATTGGCATATACGTTATTCACAGTACGATTCCAACGATCACCAGGCCATAATATATCATCGCATTCCTCGCTGAGCAATAAACTAAATGATAATAAACCCGCTTGTCGCCGTCGCAATAAATTTCACTATTTGCTGGGAACAAAACACAGTATTACATGAAATATTACCCAATATGGGGACACACACAGCACTGAACATAGCGACTCGTAAAGTCCAGTTACCACGACACTTGAATCTGACTTACCGTTTTTGGAACTCAATTTTTCGAAATCAAAATGTACTCGCTCGAAAAATATGCCCTACACCTTTTCTCGCTACCTCTCAGCTCCAAATATACATTGTATTTATATTTACTCGCATTCTTACTCAGAGCAAACTGCATTTAAAAGTAATTGAAAGCCGTTCGTCTAGAAGTTCGTCTTGTCTGACCCAAAGTCGGATTTAATGGCTCTAGAAATAAAATAAAAGAAAAGTTGAATAAGATAAATCGATGAACTGCACAGTTACATGTACCTACGTTTTAAAAACAGACCAACATAGTATTATAGCCCGCCTTGTGGTCGGAGCAAACGTGAAATGTTCTTTCAAAGCTTCTTAAAGTACCCTCAGAATTAAAAGTTTTTTCCAGGAAAATCCAAATAAAGACATGGCAAATCCGTTCCCCAATATCTGGAAATCTATGGGTTAATCCATAGTGACAGCATGGAACATATCCTTTAACAAGATAAAAGTCGAGGACAGCCCGGACCACAACGATTACGTCCGAAACATTTTTATGTAAGTAACCTTTTATATCTATAGGATCGCGTAATGTAACGTTTTTAGCTTGTTTTTCCTCGACTGTTTTCCTGTTTTTTTTTTTGCATCCGCGGAACCCTAATAAAAACATGCCCTAGTGCACTCGCGGGACACAACCCAATATGCAACTGAAACCCAATTAAAATCCCTCCGAGCTTTTACGAGAATGGTGTGCATACAGACAGATAAGATTGTTCAAGTTTATTGAAATAGTTTTTGGGTGAAGTTGGCTAGCTGCTATTTATGTTCTTGTGTGTTGTTCATAAAATAAGTTCAGTGCAGAAACATAAGACAAGTATAGTCGTGAAATGGTCTTTTTTGAGAGCATCATTTGTTGATGTTAACGTTTTGTAAAATGCTGATCATTGCTGAACTTTGGGTTCAGCAATGACCAATACTGATTGATTATATCCATTGATAAAAGCACCTACAATAATTATGATAATTACCTTTATGTTTAAATTTAAACATTTATAACAATAACAATATCCCTGTACGTGAAACTTTCTTCTTCTATGCATAGACAACGTCTATGAGCGGAATGTAGGTCAAACTAGCGGTTCCACAAGTGAATACTAATTGCTAACTCGCAGTTAAAGCATTACCTAGACTTCTATGAGGATGGTACATTGAGAAACCTAATCTGCTCTAAAGTTATTGAAGATCGATAGCAGGTATAGAAAGGGAGTTTGGCTAACTCGCAGTTAAAGCATTACCTAGACTTCTATGTGCATGGGATATGTTGAGAAGCCTAATCTACTCTATACTTAATGCAGATCGATAGCAGGTTTACAAAGGGAGTGTAGGTAACTCGCAGTAAAGCATTATACTACTATTATTACTTTTAAGTGCATGGCATATGTTGAGAAACCAGCTTCTCGCTAGTCGTGAACATCTTCTGTTCTGCAATCATACCCGATTCCTCCCTTCCTCCTCCTCACGATACTTTCTCATAGTTGGTCTTATTTCTGTACCTTTTTTTTTTTTTTTTTGAGGGTGGGAAATCATCAAATAACTTCTCCCGCTCTGGGTGGAGCGGAAGGGCGTGTCAGACTTTTACTGACTAAAACCCACCCGTGTTCCTTCAGTTGCCTATGCCAGGGCCGCGGTATCTTCTTCAAACAACCCGCGACCCCAGCGGCGTCGGCCCTATTGGACCCCATCACTTGCTGACATCTCTTTGAGGCGCGCGTGGAACACAACGCGCCGTCGACTCCACTGCAGCAGTGCGATTCTGTAACCATCTCACCGTGAAAACTTAGGTGAAGTGAGCGTGGAGTGAGCTGTCAATACTGTCAATTCCTAGCAAAAACAAACTCACTTCACCTAAGTTTTCACGGTGAGATTTTTACAGAATCGACCGGCTGGTCCTTACCGGACGGCGAGGTACCCGCTGCTCACCGTCCGCAGGCCCACGCCTACGGTTGCCGGAAATCGCCCCGCGATTCCCGCCGTCTTTTTCTGTACCTACCCTTATCTTTAAGGCATCTATCCAGTTGGCTCGAGGACCGTGTGAACTCTCCAAAAGATTCCAACGTTTCAATTAGCTTAGTATCGAATAGGAAATCACAGCTGGTTCCCCACAGTGCTTACACAGATGCATTTTAAAACTCAAACAACAAATATTTAATTCTTCACTCGAGTTTTACAACGCCCATGAGTTTTCACAGGTGATCTATAATATACCCGAGACCACACGGCCGCAGTAAAGATTGCAATAGTAATAATGTATCAGGGTATAATTTCCCTAAAGAATTATAGGTCGTAACCTACGCGAAAAATAATTCTTACACGGTTATTTTGCCAATCGGGAATTTACGCGGTCAAAAGGCAAAAACAGGGAAAAATATGGCAAGATTTTCCTATCACTACTTTAATTAAGGAACCTCACTTTTGGCTCTGTTTATTTTTCCTAACCTAACTCTTTCTAGATGGCCTTATTATGGCCTTAAAACGTGTTCTAAATGAATTAAGGTATATTTCGGCACCGCATTGAAGATGAACAGACTGTATTTTACAATGTATTGTTCGAAACTTTGGAAAAACACTAAGCATTGTTAAGTAAACTGCACAAGATTATAAAATGATGTGTACCTTGGATACAAAATATTATTGAGTAAGTTTTTTAATTTCAAACAACAAGCAAATGCAGCTAAAGCTCGTATAATGTATTAAAAACACAGTCCTGACACTGATCGATCAGTTTGTTTAAAAAACAGAACACGCCTCATTACGCGGTAGAGGAGATGAGTCGTTAGAATTTTAATTCCGTTTGGAAATAATGTATAAATATTTATGTATTTCTGACTGATGTTGGAAATATGATAGGGAATAGCGATAATGGTAGGTATTATTCAAAATATACCACACAATTTACGCATTGCTCGCCACGTCATGTTATTGTCATGCAATGTACGAAGACAAAGAAATGATGTATGAGTATACTAACACCGCTTGTAAGAGAGACTTGTTGCTGTCTTGTTTTATGAGTAGATTTATATAAACCGCAGGATTGAACTTATGCCCAGTATCTACATACCTTGATCACTAAACGAAATCTGCGGAAAGAGAAGATAACATAACATAACATCGCGCATCTGCCCAACCCTTCCCGGGTTGGGCAGAGGTAGGTACAGTCAGCAACAGAAGTCGGTTAACACTGCTACTTTTTGACATCATCTAAATTAACACACAATGATACGATAACCTGCTTTTTAGCATTTCTCTTATTAGATAAGAGTTAATTTTCTTTAAAATTTACATCTGTTACGATTTTAATGAAGTATTTTTCTCAATAATTAAGATTTAGAAAACTCAAGTGTTAATCGACTTTTGTTGCTGACTGTACCTAGTAAATCCACATTTCACCAGAAAAAGAAGATTCTTTCCAAAAATCATAACTCATTCCAAAACATGATTATTCTTTCACTTGCAAAATACAATGATTTACCGCCACAGTATGATAACCACAGTTATACCAGTTTACGCGGAAGGCCGACGTTCAGTAGAGAATATTTACCGGCCACTGATGATTTATTCAAACTGCCGCCGTGATTTAAGGCTCCACATTACGGCCCGTAGCGTAGCTGGTGCGTGTCGGACGGTAAAGTGTCCGAAGGTTTATATTACACGTGTTGCTGTAGCAGCTGTGACGTAACGTTGCAACACCTGGCATACTGGAACTTGTGAATGAAGATGACGTTGGAATGTTTCCAGTGCATCAAGAGGCTGTGCATTCAAGTTTTGTCTTTTTCGTTACCACAATAATATTTTAAGAATTTACAGATACCGAACTAGTATTGCACCACACACAACACACACACACACATAATTTACATAGATTTATGTGTGTCAATCTGCCTAGCCTTTTCCCAACTGTGTTGGGGTCGGCTTCCAGTCTAACCAGATGCAGCTGAATACCAGTATTTGACATGGAGCGACTGCCTATCTGACCTCCACAACCGAGTAACTGGTTAATACGATACCCTTTGGTAAGACTGGTTGTCAGACTTTCAAGCTTCTGACGACCCGTAACGACTGTCAAAGATCCACGAATGACAGTACCAACGGCTTAACGTGCTTTCCGAGGCACGGATAAGTCTCGGTGTGTAAATATGGTCACCCATCCACGGACCAACCCCGGCAAGCGTAGCTTAACCTGATGGATCGACCTGTGCGGCTGCTATTACTTAGCCACGAGCTCCTACATAGATGTATGTGTGTATTAGTCACAAATCGAATCCCGAAAAGCTATCACTAGCAGCTTAACCGATCACTGAATACAAAATTAATTTCAAAGTAAAATCATAGCTACAGTCCTTTGTGCATAAGGGCCATAATACACTTCACATACACAAAGCTCGATTGCCGAAACGATAATACTGATTAAATCCCGTTCGCATATCCGCATGTTAACACAGCTTTACATTTATAGAATACTAGCTTTCGCCAGCGGCTTCGTCCGCGTAAAAGTCAGACATTATCCCGCGGAAACGTACTGCCGGGATATAAAGTATCCTATTTCCTAATCCAGGTCATGGTCTACCTATGTGCCAAATTTCATCCCAACCCGTTCAGCCGTTTTAGCGTGAACTCGTCACTTTCACATTTATAATACATATTAGTTAGGACTAGCTTCTACCCGCGACTACGTCCGCCTAAAATTTCTTATTTTAAAATAAAATATATCAAATGACATTCAGCAATACTTTAGCTTACCATTACTGCAAGAATTTTCATAATCGAAACAGTGGGGCTAAAACGGCCACTTTGGCAGAATCATAGTAGGATAATATTATGATTAATATTTGAAATCGTAAAACGGTATTATGAATTGTCAGTTTGTGACCGTTTTACGATTTCAAATATTATTCATAATATTACCCTGTTATGATTCCGCCAAAGTGGCCGTTTTAGACCCCCAGTAGTCCCTAAGATAACCCTCTACATACAAACTTAAAAACAAACAAATTTTACTTCTTTATAATATACTACGCGGCTTCGCCCGCGTGGATATCTGAAAATATCCCACTGGAACGTACGCACGGCTGCAGATCAAGCTATACATTTCCAGTATAAGCTGATCTCGCATTGTGTAGGATTTCCTTACAATGAGAGGTCAGTGTAAACTGGAAATGATACATTTCCGGTTATCCTAGCTTGATGTGTAGCCGTGTGTACTACCGGGATAAAAAGTACCCTAAATGTTAGCCGACGCGTCGGCTTACTTGAATTAACATTTAGGGAACGTCGCGACGTTCGCACGGACGTAAAAATATCGCGGAGGAATGTTATCGCCAACGCGCACTGGATTTTCAACTCTTGGTTTTGAGCCGAGCTTCGAGAATCCAACCAACGTAACAACAACAGAGTGCATCCCAGCGCGACGAAAAAACACACTGTTGGATTTTTAACTCTCGGGGCTAATAAGCAGAGCGTTGAACATGCAGTGCGCGAAAAAATATCGCCGCGATATTTTTACGCCCGTGCGAACGTCGGCTAGACAATATCGTCTCGCACTGCTTATATAGTACTCGAGGAGCGGCGCGCAGATTTATTTAAGATTGCTGGAGGATAATAAATCTTAAAACCAAACAATAGTAAACGGAAAATTACCAACTTGCATGCCTTTGAAAGCAACTTTAAAGCGAAAGTATAAATCCTCTTTATTCCCTATCCCGTGGGAATTAAAAAAATATTAAGACTAAGCCCACGTTCAATCCCGCCGCGATTTTTTTACGTCCGTGGGAACGTCGGCTAAATGTTACTTCAAGATAAAAACTACCCAATCCCTTAAATCTCTTAAAAAGAGGTACTTGCACAAACATTTTAATAGTGTTTGTAAATTTTAAAATCAACCCCGTTTACCCCCTTAGGGGATGATTTTTTCATTAATCAAAACCATAAATTTGAATTTTCATATCCCTAACTTAAGAAATGCTGGCTCATAAAACTTTCACCCCCTGTAGGAAAATAGGTTATGTCCTTCCCCAGGATGCCGTCTGTAGCCTTTCCAAATTGTATCGATATCCGTGCAGTTTTGTAGATTTTCAAATAACCCCTATTTTACCCCCTTATGGGATGATTTTCCAAAAACGTTGAACCACTTATTTCATTATTTGCTACCAAAAGCATGAATTTTAATGTTCATATACCTAACTAAGAAATGCTGGGTTTCCCATACAAACTTTCATCCCCTATATCACCCCCTGTAGGGTTATTTTTGAGACAAAAAGTAGCTTAGGTCCTTGCTAGGATACCACCTTATAAGCCTTGCCAAATTTTATCAAAATCTGTTCGGTGGTTTAGGCGTGAAAAGGTTACAGACAGACAGACTTACTTTCGAATTTATAATATTAAGTATGTATAATAAAATTGTTTATTTTCCTCGCTAGAGAGCGATAAACGCGTGCGATCGCAGGGCAAAGCGCGGCCTTCGACGCGCTATTTACTTAGCCCCGCCCGCTATGTCCCTGCATTTTAAACCTGTAATATCTTCGAAAATCTATAGTAAATGCATAATTTATTTAAGGTACTTAATTGGATAAGGATTAATGCTGTATTGCTTAAAATCGCTTCGTAAATAAGCCATTATTTCTCGTAAAAATTAAAGGATATAAAATGGTTATTGTGGGTTATCCCTAAGAGATAGATATATACCATCGCAGACTTTTTGCAGACCTTTTTACGGTGTACAATACTGTAGTACATTATTTTGATCTATCTCGTAGGGTTCAGCCAGCGTTTGCAATGTAAGCGCAAAAAAATGTGTTTATTTACGACATCACATTAGAAACCTCTAAAATTATTAGTGTTTCTCTTCTATATTATGCATGTATTATACATATAAACCTTCCTCTTGAACCTCTCTATCTATTAAAAAACCACATTACAATCCGTTGCGTAGTTTTAAAGATCTAAGCATACATAGGGACAGACAGAGAGCGGAGCGACTTTGTTTTATAATATGTAGTTGTAGGGATAGTGAAGTGATAGTGATTTAATATGTATAGATGCCGACTATTCCCGAATATTCCCGACTATTACGAACAAAAGTGAAGTACGCCCTCGGGCCTACATATTATTGCCGTTTCTATTCCCAAAACACTCATTTATAGGCCTGTTTGCTAACAATTAGTATGTTATGTGTTCCGAGCTTCGAGATACTTATTACAGACATTTGGTCACAGGCAATCCCTAAGCTAGTTTAAATGTCGTGTTTCTAGGTTAAATGCTGTTGTATGATAGTAAACTTCATGATTATAATTTCAACTTTATAGATGCTTATTCATGCCATCCCTTAAATTTTGTATCAAAAGGAAAGTGACAGCGTCAATTTAGTCTCCGTTAAACTAATGTTGGTTTCGTGCCACTCACCGTTAGTCTATCTACTATCAGGTAAGGGACAATTTAGTATATACAGGCACATTAATAAGTTTGTCTTCAAATAATCAGATACTTACAACAAAGTACAACAACGATGTGGCAACGGTGCGGTTTAAAAGAAGATTTAGTGACAAAAAATTTAAAAGAGTACTTAAATAGTTTGGTCCTGTTGAGAGGATGAACGAAAGGCGACTAACAAAAGGTAACAAGGCAGATGTGAGTGGAAACGCCGCTCGGAAGGAAAATGCTGTTCGGGAGGGGAGGCCCTATAGGAAGACATAATTATAGTGACCTTATTGGTGATATTCTTCAGAAAGGTCATGTGCGTAGTACTCGCGACCGGCGTGCGTGTATGACCAGATTTATGAACGTAAACGAGGCAAAAGTAGTATGTAAGTAGTAAGTATTGTTCTGTAGTTCCTGCCTAACCCCATGGGAAGGAGGCGTGAGTTTATGTATGTATTTGTGTATGTATAAATAATAAACAACAAAGTTCCTTCATAGGTCCTAATATTTAGAATGATGTAACTGTAGTTGAACATAAAGTTACATAGTCGCCTGTGTGTCGAACCTACCCCCAGAACTAAAAACCAAACTGACACAGAAATACAGAATTCCGATAACAGCCATTTAAAAACAGCGCAGGAAAATAAAGAACTGTTTACATTCGCAGACTAACGTATAAAAGTGGCTAGCGCGCCACAAGCGTCGCAAAACAAATGCTATCCGCTCCACAACCGGTGTAAGTGCACCCGCACATGGTGTCCACACTGTAATACTGCACTCAAGTTAACCGACAAAAGTTAGGGAGTATGCAACGAGTAGCTAATAAACGCTTTCCTAGTAAAGCATTCTGTTGCAGCTTCGGAACTTTAAGGGATGGTATGGTACGAGTAAAGTTTTGAAGCGGTAATTGTTCAACGGTTAATAAGGCGCGTATTGGCGAAGGAGTGGTTATGAGTTTGAACCTCATCTTTTGCAGCTTCAGTGACGAGTTGTTGTGAATCTACACAGTTTTATTTGGTACTGTTAACAGTTTTCAGATAGACATAGTCGTCGCTCCTGGATGTGAAGTACTGGTGTGAAAGCCAACCCCAACATGGTTCGGAAAAGGCTAGGCAGATGATGATGATTAGAGCCGTTTACAGGAATTTAATTATGTGCAAACGATTTTACGTTGCGCAAGACATTATTAAACACATCTCACGGTTGCTGTGGCGTAGCGGTTGTTGCGTCATAGTAGTCGCTACGGCGTAGCAGTCCTGTGTGGTATATAGTGGTGCTACGGCGTACCGGCAACGCTAAGCTTGCTGCACAAAGAAGCTATTCCTACATTGATTTATTTAGATAAACGTTTTTACACGACTGCCCCAAAAAAGGAGTGTACCCTGCGATTTCATGTTTGGACTCTTATTAAAAGTTGTTCATAATGATGAGTACAATGACCCCTTCAGAGGTTGTGCGTTATTTAAGTTACACCTTGTATATTTTATAACCAAAAGCTATTTCAAAATATTCTTTTAAAATCCATCATTCAAAATGTGCCTAAGTAATTTCAAATGTGCCACGTACCGTACTTACCTATATTTGAGAAGTAACGTCATTATCGTGGAGCTTTCGCCGTCGTCGTCTAAAATGTCTTTCTGATTGCCTCCTGTGAGTGGATGCTGTGACATTTATGTAGGACAAGGAGCTATGTAAAGTCCGGTCTAATAGCTTTCGCAAAACCCATCAAACGGACCCTTTAGTTAAGGCAGAGTTTCTCAAACTGAGATTCGCAATATGTTTTTTACCCAACTACGCGACACCAAAGACAGGATTATGTTTTTCACGCGTATCTATAACTATAATTCTTTGTATGTGGAATTCTTCAAACCCTGGAGCGTGTTTTTCACACGTATCTATATATCTATGTATGTGGAATTTTTCATACCCTGGAGCGTCCTAACGGCTTGTCCATTGACTTGTCTAGGTTGACGCGATGGTTATACCCAGCCTAGATAGCTTGTATTTTTTTAAAATCAAAGGCGGATTTTAGACGTCGATAAGTAATTGCTTGGAAAAAAAAAATATTCCATGGCCATAATTATGGGATATTAAAATAAAGGGCTTGAGGAGATGATTTTGATACAGTTCGTGGCATCAAATCTGTTATTGAACAACTTAAATCTTCTATCTATACACGGGATGAAATTTAAAATATGTTCCAAATCGAAATGGGAGATTGTACTCATCATTATGAACAACTTTTACTATGGGACCAAACCTGAAATCGCGAAAAAAAATCAGCTGTTCAGTACATTTATCTACATCAAACTCGTCAAAATGTACCTACTGAACAGCTGATTTTTTTTCGAGGTACCTACTTGGAACTAAAAATAAAATACGTACCTACACCGAAGATTTGAAGTCACCCTTTTTGAAGTCGTTTGAAACAGCCAAAGTAACAACATGCCCTAAAAGTAGGAAACCTCGTAATCTAAATAGAATTAGGAGACACGACAAGAAAAATAAGTGAAGCTGCTATTGTATAAGAGAACTCAGGATAAACCTTTTGTGGTTAGATGGGACCGGTGTAATACATTCTGCAAACAGGGGTACTCTCATAATAGAACCGTTACAAAAGAGGGATGGAAGAAAAACAAGATGAGAATGTACCACATATCCGGCTTATTTAGTTCTTATCGTATTGTTTAGAAAATGTACTCTAAAGGACAGTTAAATGTGAACAGGATACCGCTCTCCAAAGCTTGGGAAAGAGGTTCTTTTGTATATTTCGTGCAAAATTGTAAAGACATTCTTGGAAAGAAAATTTACATGATACGCAATACTTACTGTAAATGAAACAGGTTGCCGCGTTGATTCTTATATGTTTCCTACGTGGTCTTTAAGCTTTTGCAGCATGTGTGCGAAATAGACTCAGAAATGAGAATAAAGGCTGAACACATGCTTTAACAAAGCATGCTTGTTTGCCAGTAGGTGCGGTAGGTGTGGCGGTGGTAGGTGGTGTAGGTGGTAGGTGGGTACTTAACGTGCTCAATATCAGCATACTCTCCGTGTGTAAATAATGATCATAGTCTTTTCGAATACACACTCATAATGTGTTGGTGGTTTAACTACGAATGAGTTTTTCATATTGTGATGATTAGATGATGGATGCCAAAAGCACAGGACCGGTCAATGTGGCGACGCTTGAGACAGACCAATGTGGACGTCTTTCGGCTGGAATGATGATGATGTTCTGAGAGAAGAAGTCATGTAGGTAGTAGGTACACCCACCGAGGCAGGTAAAATGTACTTGAATTTTTCTTAAAACTCCACACTTAGGTCATCACATAATCAGCCTATAATGTTCCCACTGCTACGACAGAGGCCTTCTCTCGGTGAGAGGGAGCGGGCCGTAATCCACCACGAGGGCCCAGTGCGGGTTGGTAGATGTTACATGTCTTCGAATTTTTGGTTCTAGGACACGCCGATGTTTTCCTTCACCGTTTTGAGAGCAGTGGCGATGAAAGACTTTACACAAAGTAAAGCGCCTGCTTTGGTTTGAACCCACGATTTTCAACCGGTAAGTCGGGGCCGTTACGAGCAGAGTAGCTTAGTAAATTATTCCATGGACCATTCAGCAAACAAACATAAAACTTTCTACTTCTAAACAATTTCTCCAACAGCTTAAACGAAAATCCAAGCGGTAATAGAACCAAGTTTCATTATAGTGACGTAGTTTTATTAATAGTTTTAAAGGAAACATGGCGACGATGCGGTTGTCTGTGTGCTTCCCAGAAACTGTTATACGGTTATTGTTACATACGAGCTATACGTGTCCACTGTTAATGCACTGTAATGCTCGGTGCTAATGTTCCTTCTAATGTGGCTAATGTGAAACTCCTTATGTTGCTACTTGGAGCATTTAAGACAAGTAAACCTTGTAAATTCTGGAGTGTTTCCGTTCAAGCTACTGTAAAATTTTGTGGCGAGAGTTTCTATGCAATGTAAGGAGCTTACAAAATTTTTATGTGTGTTTGTGCGGTGTTTATGGTTTAACTTCTAATGCCCGATTTCTGAGGTTTTTAAATAGAGTTTATCAATTCGATAGTGATTATTATTTCGAGTGTCTGAACACTTTGTTAAGGAAGAATTTAGATTAAAATTCGAGTAGATCACTATCGAGTTTTTATCTGAGGACCTCAAAAACCGAGCATAAGGAAGGATAATTTTGTCGAATCAATAGCTATTGAGAGTTCAAACTCCGTTTAAGAATTCTTCAGAAATTGAACGGCTAAGCGGTTACATAAAACGTTGTAGGTAAAAAAATATAATAGACAACTTATTAGTTACAACTGAAGTGAAAATATCTTAAATTAAGTATCTATCTACCCTACACTAATTTATTCAACAGTCATTGTTCCGGTATACCTATAACCAGTAAACCAGCTTAGCGGGCGAAAGCTCCGATCAACATTATAAGCGCCCGCTTAGCAATCTGATTATAGGCCTTTTACAGACTGTCTGACTGCCGGAGTGTAGACAAGCGGGCAAATAGACGTGCGTCTGCCCTATGTCCTAAATGTGGAAATATTTAGTCTCGGCGATTAGAATTAAAGATTTTATGTAAACAAACTTAAAGAAAATCATCACAGGAAAAACATTGTCTTGGGAAATTAAATTCTATAAACATTGTTAGTTTCTCTTGATTTCCATTCCCGCACAGAGCCAATAGCTCATTGCATTTTTTACCGATAGTTGTACCACAGAATAATAAAGCTGCAGTCTCAGTTTTATCTGGGCTGTGACCTTGAATTAATCACATACGCCGGGTCCGTACGTGCGTAACTGCCGCGCACTCGAACTGTTGCGTACTGCACGCTTAGCATGACCGCCTAAGGCCAGCGCACACCGCTGGAGGCGCGTCGGAGCGCAATTGAAGACAACAATCACACTATATCACACTAATATTATAAAGGCGAATGTTTGTGAGTGTGTGTGTGTGTATGTTTGTTACTTCTTCACGCTTAAACGGCTAGACCGATTTGGATGAAATTTGGTATGTGGATAGCTTATACCCTGGATTAACACATAGGTTACTTTTGATCCCGGTCTATGTGGGTGAAACCGCGGGGCGCAGCTAGTTTAATATAAACCTTAACTACCTTGACATACGGTCCATATAAGAATAAATTCGCACGCGGTGCTCGGAGCGCCCTCAAGCTACTACAAGAGCATGCGCGCGACCGTATGTCAAGGTTTATATTAAATTGTTGTCTTCAATTGCGCTCCGCCGCGCCTCCAGCGGTGTGCGCTGGGCCCAACGAATTAAGTGGCTGGGCCATAGAAACGGGTTTTGGCGACGGAAGAACAGACAAAATGGCCTATAGTAGAAATATTTTTACGCATTCTACGCGTGTACGCATGGCAATTTGTAGTTGTCTATTTTTCCGTCGTCATTGCTACGCGTGCTGGTATATACTGAGAATGCGAAGCGCGTCGTTTCGGACGTTTTCTAATGAGGATGTACTAGTGTAATATTATTATTCTTTGGTTGCACCTACAGGGTATTTGTGGCTGTAAACGCACCCACACCAGAAAGTCCAACAATACCTGTTCTTCAGCAGAAAATTCCCAGAACACCTACCCAACTCATTCTAGCCAATCCAGCCCTCCTAATAGTGGGATACTAATCATAATAGGTACTGTTCATGAAAAGTCGTGGGTGTAATAATCTATAGGTAAGCATTATATAATATAATTAAGCTGAAGAGTCTGTTTGTTTGTTTGTTTATAATCTCTGAAACTATCACTCGGATTTGAAAAAATATTTTTGCATTTGATAGCCCAATTCTTGAGGAAGTTTGGCTATTTAACATCACGCTATGACCCATAAGAGCCGAGAAAAAAGAAAAAAATAGAAAGAACGCTAAGCGAACACGAAGTAATAGCGCGGGCAGACAATTGTACGTGGCGGCGCGGGCGGCGGGGTAAGCCCGGGGAGCAAAAAATTTCACACGGACGAAGTCGCAGGCAGAAGCTAATAATATAATAAAGCTTTACCAGTTTGGCAACCTACTTTAACACATTAGCTAGCATTCGATTCTACAACGTGCCGCCAGAATGGCGACATTAATTCAACACACGGGTAGGGCTAGTTGCCAGTAATCATAAAAATTATAATAAGAACAAAATTAAACAAACTAAATAAAACAGTAATAACCAAAATTAGGATCACTCTATGCAAAAGACTCATTTATGAAGCTATTGTTCTGTGCCAGCTGGTAAAAGGAAGTTGACCAACGCCCTTTTTTTTTGTTCACCTTTTTTGCCAGCTGGTACGTAGCTTCATGAATCAATTCTTTTTATGCACAGAGTGATCCCAACTTTATAAACCCAAAAAAAAATCGAATGGCGTGGCCTTTTTTCTCGTTTGTTTTAGTTTCATCTCTGATCAACAGGTTTCCTTAAGATGCTACATTTGAAATTGTAAATAAATCAATAGATAAAAGCATTTAATTCAATTGAAATATCTTTATAATGCCTAGGCCGCACACATCGCGATAACCCGAAGATTCGCTTAATTGCGATGTATGTAGCCAAGTATTCGCGTATACTTCGGAGCTTCGTGCGTAGTCGCAAGGACTTCGCTCCGCTGTCGGTAAACTCTCGCAGATCAAAGCGTTTTATCGCGATGAACTTCGCTTGCGCGGCCACACTTCAGTCGGCCCCCACCCTTCGTGCGTAGTGGACGTGTTAAGTTAAACTACAGTACATAATATAGCTGAAGCCTTAACATGGATTGGAGTAATGATAAAATTTTAGAATTTATTCCAAATTACGAGTCTGAGCCGATTGGTTTTTTACATGACATAAATGTAAAAAATAATTATTTGCTGCCATAAAATACAGAGCAACCGCGGCGTCCATTTTGTTTTTTGCGTTTGTACATCGCTCGTACATCACGATCAACTTGACAACACGCACTATGTGGCCGCGCAGCTTCGCTGTAGACTGAAGATGAAGTTTATCGCCCGAATGTCATCGCGATGTGTGCGGCCTAGGCATAAAACGAAAACGTGGAACCCTTTAAGTACACGTGTCAAATTAATGTCGCCATTGCAGTGGCAGGTTGTCAAAATGTACAAAATTTTCAATTCCGGAATCCCGGGATTTTTTCGATACAAAAGTGCATTCCATAATAGCCAACACCTCAACTTTAGGTATGCATCCGATTATCCGATCTCTGCACACCAAAATTTATAAAAACTCTTCACTACGTACGGTTAATCAAATTGCTTAAAATTACTCTCAAAGAAAATAAAACGCTGACTAATAAAAAGAAACCAGGCACTTCAATCTAGATAGTATTAATTTTATTCTTAAATATACCTACCCTGGCGCGTGCAATAATGCAATTATGATAATTCTGTCTTTTATGAATATTCAAGCAGTATGATTTTGCAAAATTGGCACCTACGGGTAAGTGTGTTTAAACCCTTGCTCATTCATATTCTATGCATCGAGCCAATTTGATTGGCTCTCTGTGAACACTTCGATGATTGCAAATTTCAAATACAGCGAGGATTTATCTACCTCCAATATCGATATCTAATAGCTTTGCGAGGTGACTTACCTCCGCATTTTGCGCCTCTCTCTTGGAGGGACTGATGAAAATTATATTCGTAGTAGTGTACACTTTTTTTTTTCCTTGTGTTGTAACTTATAAATTTTTCGATCGTGGCTCTGCCTGTTAGCAGATATACTTGCCTTAAACCTTCACTCTCATTTACTTATTGCTATACGGCTATACCTATTAGATAGATACCTATATCCCTAGCAGAGGAGAATTCCTAATTCCTTTTAGATTACGTTCCCACTACCCACAAAACTGCAAATGCAGTCGGACAACCACCATGAGTCTG
Source organism: Cosmia trapezina (assembly GCA_905163495.3). Lineage (NCBI taxonomy): Eukaryota > Metazoa > Arthropoda > Insecta > Lepidoptera > Noctuidae > Cosmia > Cosmia trapezina. Next base: position 15,262,511 of record LR991030.1, read on the forward strand.
TGGAGGTTCACATCCAGATAGCGGCACGGATACGGATACGGCCTTGTTTTATTCATACGTCTCGCAACTAAGGTTAGGCGTTTAGCATACATTTGAATGGGAATGTCTCATCCGAAAAACTGTTCCAGTTAATACGTCCCACGTGGAACATACAATGCTGATAGCAGCATAAAAGGTAGTGTGAACTGTGAATTGTAGTGCAATTACGCAGGCATATGGGTATTTTTATAAAAGTGCTAAGTCCTTGTTTCTTACAAATTCATGTCAGTAAAAGGGCATGCTCTACCTACTCTACATTAAGGCTTGTCCTCCCTAAAATACGGCGAAAATAAGTAACTTTGTTTCAATTTTTACAGTAACTATAGCACCTTTTTGATAGAAAAAAATACACAATAATCAAGAATACATAAGAAGTGATATCATGTGTCCTGAAATCTATTTTAGTTTGTAGAACTAAAGAAAAAAGAAAGGATAAACCCAGGTCTATTTCTGTCTATTTTTTCGAGTTTTTACCATATTACTCCCACAGTTTTCATAAAAAGTGTTCATTTTATACAGTTCAGTTACAAAAACTTTTGTATTTTCTTCATAAAACATCGACAATTTAACTTTTTTCGATAAGATGCATAGTTTAGCCGTAAATCGGAAAAAACGAGTACAAACCCCTAAAACCGTATATATTACCCCTCCCACCCCTCTTCCAGAACTTTTTCCGAGTCTGGACTATTTTTCCTTCGTTATTTACATCATTAGCTAAATTTTCCGACCACTCATATACTGCTAAGATTTTTTTTTTCCTCAAACAGGATTGGCCCTGGTCTACCTCGAGAGCATACACTTTCAAACAAAAAAGAATTTTCAAAATCGGTCCACAATTGACGGAAAAATCGGTGTACATACATAAAAAAAAAAATATATACGCGACGAATTTAACCTCCTCCTTTTTGTTTTTGAAAAGTCGGTTAAAAATGAATCCTATTTCCCTTTGTCATCGCATCACGCGTGAACGGATGGAACAATTTCGCTAATTCTTTTTTTGTTGTGTTTATTATTGTCAGAAGGTTCTTATGATAGAAAAAATTAAGAAAATTTCGCAGAAAATTGGAAAATTTCAGAAAACTTAACGACTATTTTAACTTCACGCGTTTACATTAGAATATTCATAGCTGAGACAGGACAACGTCTGTCGGGTCAGCTAGTTACTTCATATTTTGCAAGCGTTGTCATCGCGCTTCCTTTCTTTTCTATGCAGTCCGACAGTGACCGCGCTAATTACGGCGGACAAGCCTTAACGTACCATATTTCTTTTCCCCGGACCAATTCATAATTGCAGAATGTTTACAGAAAACCTATGAAAAAATCATGTTTAGATTTCTAACTTAATGTTCTGTACATGTAAAGTGGGCATGTTTTTTTTTCTCGTCTACTTCATAGTGTGGGTGTTGTTGGATGGATCTTTCAAAAATATTTCGGGTTTGTGAAAGCAATTTTTCGATTTATGGACCCGCTTCTGAAATATTAGGTATGCTTTAAAGTGCCAATTTTTGTTAGAGTCAAGTGTCCCTGCCCGCTGCCAGATAAACGGTTAGTTTTGGATGGGTGGAAAAAATCACGGTAGTAGTATAATATCTATCACAGCTAAGTAGGCTTTTCAAGTTTACGAATAATAGTAATTTATTCATAAAACAACAAAAAGCCCTCTTCTTAGTCCGCATTATTGTGCAACTACGGAACTCTATTACTGCGCGTGACCCGACACTCACTTGGCCGGTTTTTATTATTAGAATATTTTATAATACTACATAACTGACCCGCTAGACGTTGTCATGTCAAATTTCAATAAATCGAACGGCGGGAAAACCAATGAACAACTGATAAATTAATTTCAATTTGGCATTCTAAATAGAATGAAAGATTCCCGACAGCCCGGTCCAAAATCTGAAAACTTACGAGAAAATTAATTTTCATCATATTTCTTTTGTGAAGTTTCCTATGTTTTTAATAGTTATTCTGCTATTCAGGATGGAGACAAATACAACAAATCAAAAACCATGAAAATCGGTACAGCCGTTCTCGAGTTATAAGTGTTCGAACAAACCCGACTTTGTTTTATATACCTACTAGACTGTTGCCCGCGACTTCGTCTGCAATACAGGATAAAAAGTAGCCTATGTCCTTCTCCAGGTCCCAGGCTAACTATATGTCAAATTTCATCTAAATCCGTTCAGCCGTTTTAGCGTGAAAGCGTAACAAACAAACAAACTCACTTTTGCATATATAATATTAGTTAGAATTAAGAAGTAGTGCATGTCTATTCGGACATCGTGAAATGAAATAGGCCCTAAGTCGGCTAATTCTTCAACATAAAACTGTGTAGAAGTTAGTCCGATGGGAACAATGAAGGCCTGGAACTCAATGCATGCTCGTCGTGCCGGTATTAAAATGCCTACGTTGGCAATGCAATCTATCGCAGATCCGGTCCGACTCGGACCATTGGAATTTGAACGACCACCAATAAGCCAAGAGCTTTTCATGGTTTAAAAACTCTGTTCTGTATGTTTTTCAAATGCGTTTATTTGATTACGTGTTGTGAATAAACGAAATTGATCGATGTATAAATAGACAATATTATAGGAGGTAGGTAGGTAAATACTCCTGTGAAAAGTCAGGGAATTTAATTTTTAAGCTTAACTGTTTATTAAAAACCTAATCTGTCCATAATTGCAACATGGCTATAACACGGCAAATTGAATTGACGTAGAGTGATTTTCCCGGTCTGTACCTACCTAGTAGGTAGGTATATAGTCATTTGGGCGATTATGGAAGAAAATACCTAAGGGAATAGTAATTTTCTGGAAAATTGGTCTTCCTAGCGATGTAGGAGAGAATATCTAGGTTTATAAATGAAAATCTATCATTTTATAATTAACGCTACACTCGCGGACTCCTAAATCGAGCCACTTTGCATGCTCACTGAAAGTTCTGCGCTCAATAGGTAGGTACTCATAAATGTTTGAATTTTGAATGTTACCTAAAGGTTACCTATATTTTTAGGGTTCCGTACCTCAAAAGGAAAAAACGGAACCCTTATAGGATCACTCGTGTGTCTGTCTGTCTGTCTGTCCGTCTGTCACAGCCAATTTGCTCCGAATCTAATGAATCGATTAAGTTGAAACTTGGTACACATATGTATTTTGGTAACCCAAACACGGACATGTAACGTAAATAAATGAATTTTGAATAGGGGGGTGGGATTTTGGGGGAAAATAAGTACAATAAAAAAAAAGTTTTGCAAACTGTACCGTGTGACATCAAATAAAAGGTCTTACTGTGAGGGTCTCAAATATATTTTTTTTATAATTTTAAAATAAATAGTTTTGAAGTTATTTAAGAAAATAGACGAAAATTGACCATTCCCCCCCCCCCCTTATCTCCGTAACTAATGAGCCTAAAATTTTGAAAAAGATACAGAAAATAGTTCTTTACCTATAGATTACAGGAAAACCTATCAGAAGTTTGTGGTCTTGTAAATCTATATATAAAAAATTCAAAGTCCTGACTGACTCATTGACTGATTATAATACACGCACAGTCCAAACCACTGGACCTAGAGACATGAAATTTTGCACATAAATACCTTATATAGTGTAAACATCCATTAGAGAAGAATTCTTGAAAATTCCATCCCTAAGGGAATAAAATAATGAAAGTTTGTATGAAAAATCTTATTTCTTGAGTTATTAGACTTGAAACTTAGCACGAATATTCATCTAAGTTAATTATAAAATTAATAATTTTTAGTTTTCCTAAACTACCCCCTTTTTTGTGGAAGGGAAATCATCAAATGACTTCTCCCGCTCTGGGTGGAGCGGAAGGGCGTGTCATACTTTTACTGACTAAAACCCACCCGTGTTTCTTCAGTTGCCTATGGCAGGGCCACGGTATCTCTTTCGAACAACCCGCGACCCCAGAAGACGGGATTGGTGGATGTCAAAGTTTGTATGGAGGAATTTTAACACGCGGTCCGATTTACTCAAAACTCAGTTTTTGTACTTGAGACCAAAAATAGAGACTAACTAATGAGTTAGCGGGCGGGCGGGCGGTTAGGTCGTGTCAGACTTTTACTGACTAAAACCCACCCGTGTTCCTTCAGTTGCCTATGCCAGGGCCGCGGTAACCCCTTCGGACAATCCGTGACCCCAGCGGCGTCGGCCCTATTGGACCCCGTCACTTGCTGACATCTCTTTGAGGCGCGCGTGGAACACAACGCGCCGTCGACTCGGGCCTGGTCCTTACCGGACGGCGAGCTACCCGCTGCTCACCGTCCGCAGGCCCGCGCCTACGGTGGCCGGAAATCGCCCCGCGATTCCCGCCGCCCAGGGCGTCTCCTGCGGCGACTGAGGGCGTGAGGCTGCCTCTCCCTCACGCGTTCCGCCTCCTCCTTCGCGAGCATCACTGCTTCGCAGAAGGAGGTGACGGCCTCCCATGCACTCTCGCTCCGCACCATGGCCTGGACCAGGCTCGGATGCGAGAGATCGCCGCCGCCGATCGCCTCCGTCAGAACACGGCGGTGCTCTGCCCAAGCCGGGCAGACCTCCACTGTATGCTCCACCGTGTCCTCCGGGCGATCCGCACAATGGTAACACCCGGGCGTTTCCTCCCGCCTTATGCGAAACAGGAACCTCCCGAAACAACCGTGTCCGGTGAGGACCTGCGTCAGGCGGAAGGTGAGGACGCCGTGGCGCCTCTCTAACCACTCCTCAAAGAGGGGACTTATCGCCGCAATTGTGGCGTGCCCATTCAAAACTACCCCTCAAAGGGTGTTTAGGGATGTTAAAGTTTGTACGGAAGATTTTTAAAACGCAGTCCGATTAACTTGAAACTCAGTATTCAGTATTTTATACTTTTGATGAAAAATAAACAATAATAAGAAAATTAAAACCCATGAAATCAGACATCCACGCCGGGCAAAGCCACGGGCAGTCTAGCTAGTATCTCAATATTGGGCGTACTAACTTACTAAGCCTCCGCTGTTCGTCCGTCCGTCCGTCCGTCTGTCACAGGGCTGTATCTCATGAACCTTAATAGGCAGAGAGTTGAAATTTTCTCAGATTGTGTGTTACGACTATAACAACAAATAATAAAAATAAAGTAAAGTTAAAATTAAAGGGGCCGCCCCCTTTAATTTTAACTTTACTTTTTTTTTCCCCATACAGAAAAGCTTTCATTTTGAAAAAAAAATAACCTGTGTATGGGGATGTTATTGTGTAGAACTCGTCGAGTAGAGTACAAAGATATTTTTATTTTTTTTATCTTCTAAAATGAAGAAATAGGGTAAAAGTTGTTAATTTTATACCATTTTTGTACGAGCTCTATTATATAATATACCCTATACTGTACTTAATCAAGAGATAGAAAACGGTGATTCGTAAGGTATTTTGTTTAAATATGGGCGATTTTCTGCAACTGCAAAAAATAACCTTGTAATTCACAGTATCATTACGAAATACAAAGTTATCTTTGCGATTGTTAAACATATAATATGGTACGGAACCCTTTGTGTGCGAGTCCGTCTCGCACTTGGCCGGTTTTTTTTATAAGAAACTCATTCAGTTATAATAATTTTTGGCGGGATGTCGCGAATTTGAAGTTCGTCGTCCGTTACTTATGTAGGTACAGCAAAAATAGAATGATTGATTTTAAAAATTCACTGTCTCCCCAATAGGTACTGTGCTGCTCGTCTTCAAAATGATTTTGGGAGGGAAGCACCTCATTTGAGCATCGTAAGGAGTTGGTACGCAGAATTTTGTCGTGGCCGTGTTTTTCTCAATGATGAAATTCGTGAAGGTCGGCCCTAAACTGCGATCATTGAGAAAAATGTGGCTACTGTCAGGCAAATAATTGAAGAAAACCGGTGTATCACATATGAGGAGATTCGGGTACATTTGGGGATTAATAGGAGCCAAATTAAAAAAGTCTTACATCAACATTTGAAAGTTGGAAAACTTTTTTGCCGCTGGATTCCTCATGAACTCACCCCAGAACAAAAACGGACTCGAGTTGATACTCGAGTTTGTTCTGGGGTGAGAATTTTTTTGTTAAAGTACAATCACGGACGTTCAAATGCTGTGGTATGATGACATTGTGACAGGAGATATAACATGGATATATTATTGTTACATAAATATTAAATATTATGGTTTCTTGTATGCTTTCTAAGTTATTTATGGCGTTGTAAAAAAAAACAACAACAGCATCATTTTTGTTGGTGTTGTTGTTGTTGCATTATTGTTTGAATGGATCATCTATTAAAATATACAAGGCGTAAATGTGGGGAACAGCTGATTTTTTTCGCTATTTCAGGTGTAGTCCCATAGTAAAAGTTGTTCATAATGATTGAGTAGGTACAATGAACCCTTAAGAGGTTGTACGTTATTTAATTAAGTTACACCTTGTATATTATTACCTTTTTAGGTTTCAAATATTAGACTCGTCCATTCCCACGATTCCTTTCCATGAAGGACGTGGCTAAAAGAAATACTTGCATAGGAAATTGATTCGTGTTGCCTTGTAAATAAGGAGCATAATCGTATGCCACGTATCGTGATGTCACAGCCCACGGTTTTCGCACTCACGGAAGAAAGGAAGCAACAGTCTTCTGTATGAGTGGTCAAAGGCGACAACAAACCAACAAAATTTAAGCAAGAGAAACGACCAAGACAAAATGAGTATAAATGCCCTGTTAGAATTAGAACCCCAGTTCATGATCAGGGTCCTCACCTCTATCGGTGCCTTGTAGGTCGTCTTGTATGGCTGACCGGGTCAGAGTGGGAAAAAAAATTAAGACAAAACATAACAGTCTCTCTCTCTCATGCTGTCACAGAGTCCAGTAAAAAGGAAACTGGAAAGCTCACAAATCCAGTGTGGCTGACACTGGCTTGGCCACCATCAGGGATTTTACTTTTGATAACACAAAAATTTAGTCGTTAATTAGTCGAAATTTGTCGCCAAATATCAGAATTTGTCGGTCACTGGTTCAAAAGTTATAAGGGGTCATTGGTGGCCGATCTGGAGAGAGTCTCCCCAGCTTGGCCACCTTTATATCTCAAAGACTATGGCACCTAGCGAAGATCTGTTTTCTCCCAGATTTAGTCGCTAATTAGTCGAAATTAGTCGCCAAGTCACAGATTTAGTCGGGTCTTAGTTTAGAAGATATAATGAGTTCAATTTTTAAGTATAGTTCAAGAGCTAGATTGAAGAGTTTACGATAAAATCTGTCAGCCACACTATTATCGTGTGGCTGACACTGGCTTGGCCACCATCAGGGATTTTACTTTTGATAACACAAAGATTTAGTCGTTAATTAGTCGAAATTTGTCGCCAAATATCAGAATTTATCGGTCACTGGTTCAAAAGTTATAATAGACGTCGGTTGCTGGTTATAAATTTTTGACTACTCTCGGAAAACAGTGGTTTCCGGCAAAAAAAAAGTTCGATCTAGCACACTGTGACACGCCAGGAATTTATCGGAGGAATAGCAGGTTCATAAATAAAAATGTGTTTTATAATTTAAAACTATTTATTTTCTATACAAAATATTGAAACAACAATGATAAAACTTAATTTTTATATACGTCCTCTTATTCGTTAGTTCTTAGTTCACAACAAACATTCGTCTTCAACAATATCATTTATTTCTTCGCAGAGTTCAGCGAGGGAACTATTACAGCTGATTCGGTTCATAGGAGTGGATCACATGGTGGACGGATCCCACAGGAACAATGCATGAATGACTTGTTATTTAAAACCACAGTCCATCTTCGGGTTCCTCCTCACTATCGGTGACCTGCAGGTCGTCTTGTATGGCCGGATCAGGCTGAAAAAGAAAAAAAGGTTTTAAATAACTCAAAAAGGAACAACTACAATTCGGCCTGGGACCTTTTGGCCTCGTACAGGACTTTGTTTTCTATTTACTTATTGTTTTTTTAGTTTTAGTTGGTGATCTTCCTGTGCGAGTCACAATAAATACTTTTTCTTCCTTTCTTTCAATTGCTTTGATAATATCTCATACTTTTTCAGCTTTTGGCAATTATCTCAGGAACAAGAGGTCCGAGGTAAAAAAAAAATTTTTTGGTATCCAAATACCCCTCAAGATGTGCGGAGCCCGATCTTTGGAAAACCTTTGATGACCATGACTTTTAACTTTGCCTCATAATGTGAAAACTGACAATAAAATATTTAATAACCTCAGGCCTGTTTAGACACGGTTTTCTGGCCGTGCAAAACTACGGTCTATTCGCCGTGTAGGCACGATTTTCAGTGTTGTATGGATCACTAAGGAAGTTTGTTACGACACGGCGGCACTACGGCATGGCGCCGGCGCCGTATACCATAGAACCGTGTCCTATACAAGATCACACGATTTTTCTACGGCGCGGTTAACAACGCCATAACGTAAAGAAACTATACCGTGTACAAAGGGCCTTACAGCTCGACATGCAAGCACTATTATGTTAACCTCTGTCTAACCTATTCCCGACTAGTTGGGTCGGCTTCCAATCAAACAGGATGCAGCTATATTTTACATGGAGCGACTGTTTATCTGACCTCCACAACCCAGTTACTGGACACCCAGACACCTTGGTAAGACTGGTTGTCAGACTTTTCGCCTTTCGACTTCTACTACCAGTAACGACTGTGAAAGATCTACGATTGAGGCACTTTCCGAGGCACGGAGGGGTCTCGATATGTAATGGATGGTCACCCACCACGAACAGACCGCGGCAAGCGTAGCTTAACCTTCGATCGACCCGTGCGGCTGTTATCATTTTAGCTACGGAGCCCCACAATACATTACAAACAAACCTCATTTACATTATTTTGGCATGTCAGTCAAGGTCAGTTAAAAAGTCATCCATGGATCGGGCTTCCGGTGTTGACACAAGGGGGGTACCAAATTTCAATATTTTTTACCTCGGACCTATACTTTCAGAGATTTTACCAACAACAATTCAAACCGGCCAAGTGCGAGTCGAACCACGCATAGTGAAACATGCCTTGTAGATGAATGTTATCAGAAACAACTTCTTGTTTTGCTACTGGCCTTAATTAAATCCTAGTTGCTTACCTGCCAGTTCTCCGGTGGTTCTTCCTTGAACTGTGGAGGCGGTTCCAATCCTGTGCCTCCCAACATCTGAGGCCCCATGCCAATATTACCCAAGTCAGGTTCCATTGGTTCCTCCTACACAAACAATACACAAATGATTGCTTTTTCTTTAGCATGAGAATGTCGCATAATATTTAACATCGTGAAACTTTCCGGTGAACCAGTTTTCAACCTTATTACTAACGCAATAAGGTTGAAAAGTGGTTCACCGGGAAGTTTCGCGATGGTACATGACAAAGTTCAAATCCTACTACAACCAAAATGTTGTTTAAGAAAACTGAACTTAGAATACAGAATATTCGAGTAAATACAGATAGCGCGCGAGTTGAATGCAGTCGGGGTCTGAGGTAAAGAGCGGGAGCATCTCCCCCCGCTATCCGCACGCCCCACCTCACGCGCCTGCAGTTTAGTGCTGTGCCATCCTTGTCAACTATCGTACGTTTGCCGTGTTATTGTGTTAATACTGAAGTTCCCGTGTTATTTTTTTATTTTAATAATGACTGATCCGAGTCCATCAAGTTCCGTTACAAAAAAACGAGCTTTTATTCATCGCCAAGCACGAGAAATGGCGAAAAATGTTTTAGACATGTGTGTTGAAGAAAGGCAGAACAAAAATTTGACATTTAATTTGAATAATGCTTTTGACCGAGCAAGCCGTTATACCGGACTTTCCAAAAGAACATTGGCAATTCAAAATGAGTCTAAGAAAGGGCCCCTTTGTTCTCCTTCTAAAAAGAAAAGGCCATGTATTAAAAAGAAAAATTTAAATGTCGATGATTTTGATCGAAGTGAGCTGGCGATTTCTCAGGTTACAGAGGAAGATTGGCGTGGCTTCGATGATCACGTCATAATTTTAGAAGAAAATTATTGGCAAAGAGATGGATTAATTGAAGATACCATAGATCGATTCGTCATTGAGGTCAGCGACGGCGAGGATAGTGACACCGATTCAACCATATCTGCCATTTCTGAATATGATTAAATTTTTTTTATTCCGTTTTGTGAAATGATTATTAAAAACATGTGATAATTATGATATTGTTTTTTTTTCATCATGTTAACCTAATGTAAAAAATAAAATTAAACTTATAACATTGTTTAAATTTATCGACATTCATTACTCATTGTGGTCATCAATAATTATAATTAGGTCACAGCACTACCGCATTCCTAAGCTCTGCATTTAACTCGCGCGCTATCTGTAGTTACATGGCCATTAGAGTCCGACCGAATTTCATTTTCAGTTCTCGGCAGAAAATGCAAATCATGCCGAATTTCGCTTTCCAAACTATTTTCGGTCAGATTCTAGTGTAAATTAATGCAACTTATCTGCAAATTATGAATTGAAGTAGGAGCTAAGTATATTTACCTTGACAACAGGCGGAAAGGAGTAGTCAGTACTGTGTTGGTCGAGGTCCACGAAGTCATCACAAGGCTGAGGCGGTTCATCCGGCACCTCGCGCTTTATTAGGAACTCTGATGTGTCGAAACTTGGCTCGCCTAGTGGCGGTTCGTCATCTGTAACCAAATACATTTTAGGCCTGATTAAAACAATACTAAATTTAATGGAATTCCAGTTTAATGAAACTATAACTAAAGTTGGTGAGTAGGTAAACCTGTTTTTTCAACCAAGCCATATGGCGACTGTATTTACACAATTATCTCTTTAACAATGCAGCTATTTTAAAACACCAGTCCTGCATTTTACCATGAATTTATTTTTGATGAATACTAGAGTGATGATAAAGTTGACATTACAGCGAGTTTCGGTACTATGTTTTCTATTGTTAAATCATTAAATTGATTAATAGGACCCCACCTTGATACGGTGGACGAACTGCCAGTTGCACCATAGCTTCCGCGGCAACCTTCTGTTCAACCTCCTCGAGTTCTGAACTGCCACTGTCCGAGTACTGAAGATCTGAACAGTAAAAAAAACAAAAGTAAGACCGAACAGCCGAAAAATATACGTAGAAAAAATATGTGCAGTTTTGGTAAAAAAAAAAGTCAGACATACCTTCTTCCAGTGAGTTTTGATCTTTCCTTGGTCTTCCTCGTTTCCTTGGAGTAGCACCTAGAAACAATGTAAAAATATTATGGTCAGTGAAGCCCTGCTGTCATAAAGAAACAAAAGACTCGCACAGGAAGACCAATAGAAAAAAAAACAACAGTAAAAAAAAGAAAGTCCTATACGAGGCCAAAAGGCCAAGGCATCCTTTTGACATAATTCTCCTCTTCTGTGTTAGATCCCGAGGATACATCAAGCACCCTTATTTATTAGCAATCGACTTAAAAAAGCATTCAATGCGTTGATATTGAAGTGAAAACTTCATTAGGCGCGTTGAGCGATTTTAGGTAGGGGGAAATCTTATGAGTTCACGTCACCAATATGCGATATGCTATGCATTATTTTACGTTTAAGTTTTCACTTCTGTCGGCAGTCCCCAATCCCCGTGAATGCCAATTTTTTTTTTTTTTTTTTGTAGACTTCTATAAGTCCCCTTTTTCTTCTTACCATCAGCAGCTGCAGTAGAAGTGGAAGGCTTGTGCTTCCTGGGTCTCCCACGGCCGCGCTTCTCATCGGGCGGTGGCGGCGGCGGGTCTTCCACGTCCAGGTCGGAATGTTCCGCCTCCTCCAACATCTTCTGCTGTACTCGAGATATGTTTGCCTCTAACTGACTTACGTGCTCGCCGAACTGCGGGAAGAAAGTAATACTAAGGAATGTAGCAATTAATGACACGGTTGGCGCAGTGGTTGAGCGATTGACTGCTGCGCAGCATGTCGCGGGTTCGATTCCCGCACGGAACAAATGTTTGTACGACCTACAAGTATTTGTTTCGAGTCTGGGTGTTTTTCTATTTATAATAAGTATGTATTTACAAAAAAAAAATGTATATAAGTAGTTTATCAGCCATCTCGTTACCATAACACAAGCATTAGATTGCTTAGCTTGGGACTAGATGGCGTTGTGTGAGATGTCCAAGGATATTTATTTATTTATATTTATTTAATGTCGTCAAACAGAAATGCTATTATTTTGTTGGACAGCAAAAATCCAGGGAGCGGTATTTGGTATTGAAACATGTGAAAAAGGTTACGTCATAGGGCCAGTTTCCACCAAACGGAAAAATACTCGCGGATTCTCGAGCGCTTCTTAAATTTTACTGAAGTAAACACAGTAATTGATACCTACAGTTACATTCGTTCGCAGTACAGCAACACTATTCTGTAAACATTTCACCGTGATAACTTAAGGACGCTGTTACAAATGGGTAGTCAAATCATTACTTTTTTACACAAAAGTGTGTTTATTAAATAAAATGCTTTGCTTTCTTAAAATGTTTTTTGGTTAAATTGTTGATAAATGTGCATGGTACGATTCTGAACCATGAATATAATTTTAGATAGGTACAGTTTCACAATAATGGTACCGAAGTGATTTTTTTTACTTCGGTACCGTTATTGAGAAGCTGTACATATCTAAAATTACGTTTATAGTACAGAATCGTATCATGCACACTTATCAACAATTTAACCAAAAAACATTTTAAGAAAGCAAAGCATTTTATTTAATAAACACACTTTTATGTAAAAAGTAATGATTTGACTACCCATTTGTAACAGCGTCCTTAAGAGCATTAACGTCGCGCACGCTGGCAACGTCGCATTTATAAAGGTTTTTTGCGATTATTTTAATAAATTTAAATCAAATGACGGTTATTTTGGTATTTACTCTTAGAAAATGAAATATTGTCAATTATTTTCTATTATTCTATTTTCTAAATAGTAAATACCAAAATTACTGTCAAAAATAGCATACATACTTATAAATACCAACGATCTAAGAATTTGAGAGAGGAAATTGTCCTATGATTTAAATTTATTAAAATAATCACGAAAAACCTTTGGAAATGTGACGTTGCCAGCGTGCGCGACGTTAACGCTCTTAAGTGAAGTGAGCGTAAAGTGAGCTGTCATTCCACCCGATGCTACGGATTGACACTATTGACAGCTCACTTTAAGATCACTTCACCTAAGTTTTCACGGTGAGATATTTACAGAATAGCACTACAGTACGATTCGTTATTTGTTCGCGACTCCGTGCAGCGAAATACGACGCTGACAACATTACGTGTTATGGTTTTTATAAAAATGTATGATAGTCTGTAAGGTATTTATGTCATTGTTACCCGAAATAAGTGATATTATTTTTTTATTATTACTTATTCAGTAAAAATTAAAAACTGCTCGAGCATCCGCGAGGATTTTTCCGTTTGGTGTAGTCTGACCCTTAGTAGCTCTACACACCAAAAAGGATATGTCGCGGTCATTATGATTTTGTTAGTTATTGCTACGTGAAGTCGATTGTCCACGCCGTAACGAATCGGCATGTGGTATCCGGTGATCCTTACAATACTAATCGGGCACACTTAATACTAAATCAAAGCAATACTTTAATGTTTAACAAAACATATTGTGTAAAAACTGAGTACTTAAAAAAAAAAACTACTAGAAACTTAAATAAATAAATATATATTATATCAGCGAGGCCTAAGCTTAGCTTTGCATTTGTGTGAGTGATCACCAAAATGGTACGAGTCTATAAAAAAAAAAAATAATTATATCGTTTTACGTAAGACAAAATCTTCAATTGTCTTATCGTTTTACAACGACTATACATGGTTTTGGTCATGGCCTCTCGTACCAAAAGAACAAAAGCCGATTGCGAAAAAGCAGTTTTATTTGTGCAGAATAAACTATTTTTCTTTCTTTCTCTCAGTATAAACCAGTTTTAAACCAAGCAAAAGACGAATCGCGCTCAATGCCGGACTTCACACCTACACTATCTATGTGCACTCACACAAGCTCAGCTTAAACCTCGCGGACTATAACAAACTTAAAAAAAGACATGTTACCTGTTCAAGCGAGTCCTGGGTAACCTTGAGTATAATTTCAGCCTGCCTTGTGAACTGCGAGTTGGGTCCGTTGTACCCGCGACAGTTGTCCACTAACAGCTGAACGTCGCGTAAGAATTCGGCGCGACTGTGGTACTTGTGAGCTGGAATGTTGAATTGAAAACTTCTATAATCGCGTAGAGCGATTTTTAGTAGGGAAAAATCTTACGACTTCGCGTCACGTACTGTAGTACCCAACTGATAAGGCTTACCGATGTACCTGCGCAGAAGATGAATTTTCAAAGCGCGGGAAATGCTATTGACCAATCGGCACGCTCCATGTACCGCGCTTCTTTTTCTTGTACCGCTATTGGTCGGCAGCTGCCGCCATGTTAGAGCGCGCCGCGTGGCATGTTATTCAGCCGCCATACTTGCGAGTGAGACGGAACTAACAGCTGCAGTGTATTATGAACCTTATAGTAGTGATCTAAGGTTGATTGTGAGTTTTAAGCATTCTAGATTCACGACGCGCCTTATCTGTTGGGTACCACTGTAACGCGATATGTTAATGTGACGTGTCGCGCTGTCAAGTTTTCACTTCTCTCCCCATAACTGACTATATTTTTTTTATTTTACTCATTTTTAGGATACAGTGTGAAGAGAACACTTAATGAGAACCTGCGTAGATACAAAACTATTGTTTACTTATTACAGTACGGCCGATGTATCATGGCTGGACTGACCATAGTCACTACGAACGCCAACGCTTTTTCGAAGTTGCCGAATTCTGGTCGAAGCTTATATAAAACTAGCTTTTGCCCGCAGCTTCGCCCGCGTGGATGTCGGAAAATATACCACGGGAACGTACTACCGGGAATTCCTTCTTTATTCCTTGTCTACATTATAAAGGGAACCTCTGTGCAAAATTTCAGCTTTCTAGGTCCAAGGGTTTGGGCTGGGCATTGATGAGTCAGTCAGTCAGTCAGTCAGTCAGTCAGTCAGGACTTCTCTTTTTATTTATATAGATTAATAAAAGAGAATCACCGATATCGAAGAAGAATAACTTCCACAACTATGTTAAAATTCTACCTCTGAACCACTTCGTATATCATTAAACTATTACTAAAACATTCGGATGATGTACCTTGTATCTTCTTGCCCATAGTCTCCATGTCGATAGGTTTCTTGATGACGCTGTAGTAGTCCTTCACTTGTTTCTTGTTTACCGGCTTCAAGAACGGCCACGCTTCAGGCATTATCTTCAGCTTTGTCGTCAGTAAGTTCTCAAAGATGAATGATAATGCCACCTGGAAAGCAATTAAGTAGATGAAAACCATTCGCTGAAAACATTTTTCTCAGCGAGTAGGTATAATCGCAGTTTCTCTAAATTGCAATTTAAATCAGCATTGTACTATCGACAAAACAGACGCCTTTACACCTTAAAGTTGCTTTTTGTATACACTGATTCATTGAAAAAACTCTGACCCTATGGTCCTTTGTTTTACTTTGTGATAAGTACAATTGCAGCTTGCAAGCAAAATTGTATCAAAATTGGAAAGGATTCGTTTGTCGATGGTACATTCAGCAAAAAAAGTTAGTTCAAACTTAATTACACAAGACGTTTGCTTTTTCTATCATAGCATAACTACATATTTATTTTTACGCACTAGTTGAAATTCGATTTTTAATAATAAATATTTGTTCAGTTTGTCAGCATAACAGCATAATGTTACCTGGTCATTATCATCTAGTAACGGATTGATTTGTTTCTCCAGTTTCATCAGTTGTTCTTCCTTCTCTGCTAGTTTTTCAACGCATCTCTGTAACATTCGCTGCGCGGCGACGGTCAAACTGCTAGTTGGTCCTTCGAAACATTGATAAGTATTAAGAGATGTGTAAAAACAGCTTGACTTCGTTTGATGTATCCTGGGCAGACGGCCACGGTAGTGGTTCCGGAGATAGCCTTACTGAATAGCTACCACGGTATAAGCTATTTTCTTGAAGCTTTTTTGCTTGATCTTTTGGCCACGCGAGCTTTAAATTAATACACACTTGCGTGCAAATAAATTGGCACACCCCAACATGCTCTCTATTTCAGAGACGATAAGCTCAAAGATGTTAATGTATGTTTTAATTGTTTTATATTGTGTGAAGGTAGGGAAGATAAAGTTTATCTATACATACCCTATACTTTGAAAAAAAAAAACAATGTTCTTGACAAGATCGACTCGATTCTTCAGATGACATCTGACATCACTCATTTTTGTTTGAAAAAACTGCGTGATTTTTTTTGTCAGTGAAGTTGACATAAGCTTAATTTTGTTTATTACTGTTCGTTTATTGATCATTTAGTTTGAATTTTTAACCAACTTGAAAAAAAAGAAAGTTCTTCATTCAACCTGTATGTTTTATGTTCGTGCTTTTCTCAAAAAGTTATGAATCACGTTTTGATCATTTGTTCACTAACGTAATCTACATACATTCTGGAAAGTGTTAGTACACAATATATAAGGTTATTGTTAAGAGCCATTTCACGTTTTCGGGCGAATATCTAAGATTTTAGTCGCCTAATTTACCATCTTAGGTAAAACTCTGACATTGTTGAATACATTTAAAAGAAAGACCAATCTTTCGTATTGAATGTTAATGTAACACATTTACAAAAAATTATTTGTTTACTTTGTGGCGATTAATCTCCCACAACTAGTTTGCAGAAAAATCATCGCAGAGTCAATTTCAGACTCGTAAATCTATCATTAATATTCATAAATTTTACTTTTAAAAATACATAAAGCATCAGACATATAATTTTGTTGACTTTTAATGTACTAAAATATCGATTATTAATAACATTAATTAATAAAAAAATAAAGTCTCGGGGCAAATTTTACGTTTTATACCGCTATTTAATCGCGATTTTTTGGTTTGAATAACGCGTAATTAATTTTTTTTAAATATGACAAAATAAACTATGTTCTTTACCAAAACTTATTCTAAAGTTTTGTTAAAATCCCTTAATTTATTTAGACATAATAACGTTATTAACATCACTCTAAATTAGAATAAATTACGTTGCATAAGCGGGCACCGATTATTACAGCGCGAGCACCCATCGAGGAAGGACCGGACTCATTTTTTCCCGCCTCCTGATGTCCGAGCTCACGTATCGTGAACGCATTATTTTAATACAACTGCAATATTAAAATTTCGTTAAAATTTGGTGAAATGGCTCTTAATTAAACTTGTTAAATTATTTCGTTTCAAATCGAAGAGAATGGGGTGGAACGATTTTATTGCAAGGAAGTGTACGTAGCTCATTTCGTTATGCAATAAGAAAAAGAAAACATTTAATTTGAAAAAAAAAAAAATCTCGGAGTCAATTTAAATACTACGTGTTACGGATTATTATTTGGCAGCTAAAGTTAGATACAGTCCGGCCGTTGAGATAATGCGTTCGTTAGATAACACCTGTCAGTTTCATACAGTTATATTATGTGTTTTGCGAATTTGATCCTTATTACTACTAGAAGTGTCCAAATGACAGATGTCAGGAACGCATTCTCTCAACGGCCGGACTGTAGAAGGTCGCCCCTAACCTTCTAAACTTCTAAGTTAATTTTTCCATTTACTCAACTCAAAAATAAATGTCAATATTTCTGCATGCTAATTAAAATCAATAAAACGACACTGACAATACAATTGCAGCTGGTATAATCAAAATTTCAGCAGCATGCTTTATGGGGGAAGCGCTAAGGTAGCCTGCGAAATTAAAATTTTCTTACGACTTTTGCAATTTGCAGCTGTCTGGGTGTATGTTGATTAAAGTATGATTCGCCACCGTAACAAATATGTATTTACAAAATTATAATCATTAGAATTAGCAATACAACTCTTTAAGTTAGTATAATCCTCAAATGTCAAGATTTCATGAAATAGTCATTCAATAGGGTAATATGAAATTAGAGAGCAGTATTGTTGATTTTAATGATTATAATTACTTATATAAATACAGATTTGTTACGGTCGCGAATCATATTCAGATCAACATACAACCTGATACTGACCAGCAAATTGCAAAAAACCTAAGAAAATTAGAATTTCGCGGGCTACTCTGGCGCTTTCGCCTTAAGCCATATGCACACTCGGGCACTTAATATTCATCTTACAACTTTAACTTTGAATTCATCTCGAGTCTATACTCCATTTGGAATAAGATTAGACATTCAAGCAAACCGTTTTTACAGTCCGTTCAACCGATTTTGACTTCTATTCCGTAGGCGTAAGGATGACATTAAAGGCAAAAAAGTGGTTACAATACCAATTGTTTACTGCAGCTGCCATTTGTGATGCCACCAACGCAATATAAGTCAAAATCGGTTAAACGGACTGTAAAAAAGGTTCGTTTAAATGTCTAATCTTATTGCAAATAGAGTATAGTGCATGCATTCATTTAATGCCACTTGACACATGCTGCGCACTGTTTATATCAATACAAAGTCATGAGTGCAGAGATACCATTGCACGAGTGTGAACATAGCTTTAAACTGACGCCAGAAATAGTTTCAAATACGTAAATACCTACAATGAGCAAAACATGTGTTTTACATATTTTCCACATCGCGGTACCGTTTTGCAAAATTTTTGAAGCTATGTCCGGCATCTCATAAGTAAGTAAAACTAGGTATAAAAAAATCAATTCACTCTAAAATACCGTTAGTACCGTTGTAAAGAGTAGAGTTCTCGACAATTTGATTAACATCTGCCAAGAACTCTTCTCTGCTCTGATAATGTTTCTGTCTGAGGTTGTCTCTTATTGTTTGGAGATCCATCGGCCGGGATACGATGCGGTAGTAGTCCGCTACCAGCTTTGAAAACAAAAGGAGAAATTGTATTATGAGGTTCTAAGTTTAAAAATGTCATTTCACTATGGCACACGAATCATTGTAATTTGAACCTTAGGTTCTTGATAAAAGAGTTAAGAGCATAAAACCGATCATTACTTTTTGCGCATTTTTTTAATAATTAACGTTTCATAGCACAGCAACCAGATTGCATGCATCGTCTGATATTTTTGTGTGTTACTTTATCAAGCACTGTCAAAAAGTTGTTGAAAGTCATAAACTCAAAACTCAAAGCATTTACTTCAAATAAACCAATTACAGGCACTTTTGAATTGTCAAAGGGTCGGTCTTGGGTCGGTCAGTCAGAAAAATGAAGCTAGATTGCCCATTCCAAAGCGTAGATCCTATGGAGAAGAATGGGCTACAAACTCCACGGACACTCTTTTAAAATCAAATATTTTACAAAATATACATACCTTAGGATTAACAGGGAACAAGAACGGCTGAACATCAGGCAGATGACGCATATGATTGAGCACATCTTCCAGCAGTGACGACAAGGTGACCAGCGGATCAGTTCGCCGCCTCTCCGCGGGTCTTCGCACGAGATAGTCGCAGGAGTCCCCGGCAGTGCCACGTCGTACTCTACGTCCCATGCTGCGAGGTTCGCCTGAGTTGGACCCGCCCGCGCGCCGGCCTGAACCACGACGTTTTAGTTCTTCTGCTGATTGCTAGGAAGAGAACATAGCGTTAAATTAAAATTGGATGTTTAGATAGTTATTCCATAAATAGGGTATTCGACTGGTGTTTTAACTTAGAAAAATAAGCCACAACTTTTTTTTTACATCTCAATAAATGGCGAAGTGTTACAAGTTTTAAGTCCATGCTAGACAGAGACAGCAGTACTAGCATCTGAAGGCACAACACAGGAGCGCCATGATAATTTCGCGCCATTCAGTACAATGATCGTTTTGCGTGACAAGGATAGAACTTAGCCGCGTGGATGACTCTAACGACGACGTATGAGTTCGATTGGGCCTTCTTCTTCGTGTCGCTGGGACGACTGTATTTTAGATCTTATTAGCCCAAGACTTCGCCTCTTCCACGGTGTCGTCCGTGGCAGCGCAGAGATCACTTTGGCCGCATGTTTTGTTTCGTTTGGGTAAATCCGAGATACTCACATGAGTAAACCCAAAAAATAAACAATAAAGATCTTATTTGTAAAACACTTAGTCGACGTTCGCACGGACGTAAAAATATCGCGGCGATTTTATTTCGGGCACTGGATTTTTAACACTCTCTGATTTTAGCAACAGGTTTCACTTGTAAAACAACATTTGAATATGACTTACCTTAATAATCTTCGTAGGCAACGTCAACTTGGTACCGTCTACGTATCCCATATCGTCGTCTTCAGGTTCTAAAGGCGGAGGTTCCACGTCAGTCTCAGGCGGAGATGATGGCCATCCCATAGACCCTGTGTACAATGGACACGCCTTGTTTGTACGCATGTGGCCCACTTGACCGCAGGCACCGCACTAAAAGAGGAACATCATTTTAAATCAAATATTCATGAAACGACAAAAAGCCCTCTCCTTAGTCCGCATTATTGTGCAACTACGGAACCCTATAACTGCGCGTGGCCCGACATGCACTGGGTCGGTTTTTTTATTATTATATGTTTTACCTTCAGTTTCAGATCCGGCTTCAGCTTGGTACGACGCCGTGAGGAGGATGGGGTGTGTAGATCCGGTTCCTGCTTGATTTGTCCTAGCGGGATCAACGGCGACGGCGAATTCATCTCCATTGCCGAAGACATTATAGGATCTGGTGGAAAAGTATTATATATTAGTATTATGTATTTGAGTATGTTTGAGTATATTTAAGTAGTGTGAAAGATGATATGCCTAGAAAGGGTGTGAATGTCGCAGCTTAATTAGCTTAATTAGCCTTTCATTTAACAGTTTAGCCTTTTAACTAAACGGCGGTGTTCAACTGGCGGCCTGAATGATATTCAAATAGGTTAGTTTGGAGTTGGAACTGAGACTAACCACGCGCTTAGTTGGCTGCGGCATGAAAATTTATAACTCAAAGAATACTTCTATTCTTTGAGTTATAAACTTGGTTTCTATTGAATGTTTTTTCTTTTTTTATCCGACTACTGCGAAGCAAAAAGGAGAGTTATGATTTTGACCGGTATGTATGTATGTTCATCTGTTCCCTCATAACTTCTAAACTACTTGTCATAATTTGACAAATGAGGTATCATTGGAAGCGTCTTGATCGTCCGCTGGTTATAGGTTTATGTGACGTTACATTAAATTGAAAATGGCGCCCTCTGGAGGACATAAAGTCATGAACTAAAAAAAAACTTTTTTTAATGATGCCGTGTTGGGTATCAAATGAAAGGGCTTAATTATAGCACGTTTCAAATATATATATATTGTTAGCTATTGCACGCGGCTTTGCTTGCATACACCCGATAATTGGGAATAATTTCTAAAATCACGCCACAAATGTGAGCTAAACATAATGTCTCTTCAAACCAACCCAAAAAACATAGGTATTATTCAAATAGGTAACTTCTAAATAATAATAATAATACTCACTATCAGGGAACGGCCCAGGAACGGTGACGTTGCCAGCGAGTCTTTCTCTTTCTTGATTCCTCTTGATACGCCTCAGTTGTTCCTGTGTATTTTATATAGCATCAGCGATGTTTCGTAAGTTTACATAGGAATATGTTACTACGACAAATACGAATCTTTAATGGCGTTCATATAACCTTAATTTGAACACTGGCCTGAACAAAACCCTTAGTTTTATATAAATAATTTTGCTTTGTTTTTCTTTACAATAATTATTTACCCTATTACAATGTTGTACAACGGATGACATTATAGGCGACCTAAAGTCTATTCAATGACTAGTTTCCAATTGAAGTTATTATAAATTTCCACTTTACGACGTAAAAAAATCAATTGATCTCAGAATGGCTAGTACTAGCCAAAAAACATTTAAATCCAATAAATGGAGCTGGATCCACACCGGACGATCCAAATTTGAATCGGCGCTTCATGATCGTGGATCGGAGATTATTTCGCACGATCCGTTTTAGGAAACCCGCGATCCCAGCTGCCGAGCGCTCCATTGCCGACCCACGTTTTAGCTAGATTAAAGTTCAGTTGAACTTTAATCACGCTCGATATGGAGCCGCATGTACGGCGGCGTCGTCAGACTGCAGTGACAGCTGTAACCTATATTCTGCTCATTTTTATCATTTAAATCTCCTAAGCACTTATGTTCTTCATAAATGGATATTAGACGGCGACTTTGCGCATTATCCATATTGCCTGATCCCCCGATTCACACACAACACGCCAAACGACTGAGGCGCCTTGAGCATTGTCTGAAAACCGACAGGGCTCGGATCGACAACTCCACGGAGCGAACGCTCCACCGCGTATGCTCGGATCGCGCACGGCATGTCCACACCGACCGATTCGGATCGTGCTCCTGCCGCGACCGATCGGAGCGCACTGGTACAGTCCGGTTGGACCCAACTAATTGTGAACGCAGTTTACAAAGTTTATAGTTGTTTTATCTCACGAAAGCGGGCGAGCCATACTTGTCACATACAAGTATAAATGTTACATGCACATTGTTTTTGTGTGCGTAAGCTCGGGAGCGCGCTACCTACAGGTACGCGCACAAGAGCGCGTGTCTATACGCATTACATCTACAAGTATGGCTCACCCGCTTTCGTGAGATAAAACAACTGTACTAGAATACATCCGAATCACAGGCGAAGAAATAAACATACCTGAATCCTCCTTTTTTCCCTCTTCATTTCTTCTTTCTGTGATTCATCCATTGTCGCAAACTGTCTTATAAAGGCATCATCCTTAGTTTGTCGTATCTTCATATAAGCTTCAATGACAGCCGCTTTACGTACTAACTCTACGCGGGTGTAGCGTTGTCCTGACGCGTTGCGGAACGTACGGACTATGCGGAGGATGCGACCTGCTATAGGGGATATGGATAGAGGATGAGAAATAAAAGAGGATAAGTATTATATAGTATGGTTAATGATTTACAAGTAAATAAAGGTAATTACGAAAATGATTTCATGGCCGACTGCACAATATGAAATAATTAGGAAGAAAAAAAATGCGAAAGAACTCTAATCAATCAATCAATCTGCCTAGTCTTTTCCCAACTATGTTGGGGTCGGATTCCAGTCTAACCGGATGCAGCTGAATACCAGTATCTTACGTGGAGCGACTGCCTATCTGACCTCCACAACCCAGTTACTAGGTAATACGATACCCCTTGGTAAGACTGGTTGTCAGACTTTCGGGCTTCTGACGGCCCGCCTGTCAAAGATCCACGAATGACAGGCCGGGACCAACGGCTTAGCGTGCTTTCCGAGGCACGGAGGAGTCTCGATATGTAAAGATGGTCACCCATCCACTGACCAACCCCGGCTAGCGTAGCTTAAACTGATGGATCGACCCGTGCGGCTGTTATTACTTAGCCACGAGCTCGTCAACGTAACTCTAATATAATATGTGAAATAATGGTAAATTAAGTTTACTTAGTTCTTTAACCGTGACATTTTAAATTTCAAACTGCCTAAATGTTTTTATAGTTTGACCGATACCGCTATACCGCGGGGGGTGGGACGCCGCCATGAGCGTTGACGAATTAGCGGTCCTGTCAAGCCGTATTATCAATGTAATTACCTTGACTTGATGATTGCTGCTGATCGTTTTGATTGATTTGAGGCTTCTTTTCTGATTGACCTAGGATCATTTTCCTTAGTTCCGCTCTCTCTGCTTCTTCTCTTTCCAGCGACAACTACAAAATAAAAACCAAAGTATGTTACAGTAAAATATGTTAAGAAAGTATGGAAATCAATCATTTACGAATGGGATTATAAAACTTACCTGTTCAGTAGTCTTTTTATTTGCCAGCATGTTCTCCAAATTCTTTCCCATCTCTTCCAAATCTGATTCTTCACTGACGGAACTTTCCGCCTCGTCTGTACTCAGCACTTCTGTGCTCGTCAGTACGCGGTTCTGCAGCTCGAATATACGCTGGCACTCTTCTTTGTATCTGTACAAGACAAGCGGATTATAACCTGATCATACAACTAGAAAGAATATTCTAGAGAAAAGATTACTTTCTGTTTTAGTTTTAATGATGGTCTGGCAGTTGGAGTACTTTATGCGACCTACCATTCTTTGGCATTGTTCGTCGAGTTGTTGAGCTCCTTAAATCCTGAGTTAAGCTACACGATTGTTGACAAATTCTTGCACTGACTGGATAGGTCCACTCAAATTTGTATGGTTCTTTCCTCAAAATACCATTTCAGACATGGATTTACATGGCTCTCACATGATTTGTCCAAGATTATGTCTGGACTTTAAAAGAGGCTTTGACCCCTGAGTTTGTTTCGCCATTTCTTCCCAGGAGTAGTCAGATAGGAAATGTCGACTCCATCTAGCCTATTCTTTTTAAAGTGATTATCCTATTTACAGAATAAGCATCATTTAGAACTCCAAATAAAAGAAAGTTAGGTAGGTTAAGAACCATTAAGTATAGGTAAGTAATTGTTTTTAACGGACTTCCAAAAACGAGAAGGTTATTCATTTTATATCTGTTTTTGAATTAGACGACTGATACTTTCAGTCAAGACCTGCTAAAACCTATTATTTAACAATGATTAAGAAACGAACCTTTCTTGATGTTCAGCTATAGAGAATCTGTTTCCTCTCGAAAACTTCGTCATTCCTTCTTCACCAGCTTTTGCTTTTTCCGTTGACAATGTTCTGACTACGTCAATAACTTCCCAGCGAGATAATTTCTTGATCTATAAAACGAAGAATTTACATTTCATTACACATTACACATTCATTACACATTACACATTCAGTTTAGCAACGTTATATAACGATTTATGAAGTTGCTGGATTGAGGACTGCAGCTGTGTCGTCAGTGTCGTGGCGTGGCGGTTGGAGTGGTGGGTGTTGCGTTTGGTCGACCGGCCGGACACCGTTTGTATGCCTTTATTTGATTGCCTGAACCGATGACTGTATTATTATTGTGTATTCTGTGATTCACTACAGGGGTTGGTCGGGCCGGCGCGGGCGGGCTGCGGACACGACACACGCTGATTGTGGCTCCTCCGCAGTCTGTCCGTGCCGGTGTGACTAATCCATGAGTGGAATAGTGCATGACTGGTGTTAGTTTTAGTTTTGCTATTATGATAAGTATGTGTAGTTAACAAGCGCTTCTCGCCATCAAACTTAAAAGTTTGGCGAGTAAAATTGTTTTTAATTAAAAATTTAATGTATGTTGGTAAAATAAATAAAAAAAAACATTGATTTTTAAAATTAAACAATCAATCTGCCTAGCCTTTTCCCAACTATGTTGGGGTAGGCTTGCAGTCTAACCGAATGCAGCTGAATACCAGTATTTTACATGGAACGACTGCCTATTTGACCTCCACAACCCAGATACTGGGTAATATGATACCCTTAGTAAAACTGGTTGTCAGACTATTGGGCTGACTACTCGTAGCGACTGTCAAAGATCGACGAATGACAGCCGGGACCAACGTGAGCCGTTGGTCCTGGCTTTTCGCGAGCTTTCCGAGGCACGGAGGGGTTTCGATATGTAAATCACACAGTCACCCATCCACGAACCGGCCACGGTAAGCGTCACACAGACACTCACACACAAACATCAACACACACACACACACATCAACATTAGCGTGTTGTTATTATTTAGCCAGCCTTATGTAAAAATAAAATAGATAACTTGCAGCTAATCCTGTCCTTGGTTTATCGTAACTTTTCTAGCTATAGGTTACCACAGGAAAGCACACACACATCTATCTGTAAATAAATATCTAACATACCTCTTCCTCAGGCACACCAAACTTCCTCAGCAAAGCCTTAGCATTATTCAAGCTGAGTCTTCTCAAATCAGCGTCAGTTCCCGTCACGGTTCTCTTCGGCTGTTGTTCCTCATTGGGCTGCTGTGTTGGCTTGTTGGGCACACGCACGTAAGAGAATCCTTCGCCGCAGCCGGTGGGGTCCGCTGGCCCAGTCAGTTGGAGCAAACATTTGCCACGCATGGCTTGGATGTAGGCACGCGTTGTGTTCCAGGGGGCAACTTTTACCTTAGGAATGAACATAAATGTCATTTTAATTGGTGACATGCAGTGAATTATAAAAACAATACAAAGTAATACCAAGATTTTTAACAATATTTTTTTTGCTATTTATCTACAAATCAAAAGCCCAAACCAGGCTATATTGAATGGAATCAATAATTGTTTTTTAATGGCTACATTTTAACGTCCTGTAATACAGGTTTTCATAGGGACAGTGGTGGCAGGAGGTACACTAATGTTAAACCTAGCATTAACTGACATGGTTAGAGAAATAAACGGTCATGTCCTTAAAGCAATGTTTAATTACAAAGCATTAATAATTTTCATATTCGTATAAGCGAATGTGAGCAAGCGTCGCTCATGAATATGAACGTAAGCATTACACGAATAAAGATCATATTAGTATGAAACACTTGCTTTACTTGGCTAAGTAAAGGCAAAGAGCGTTCTATGAATCTTGCCATTATGGCTGGATTACAAAGTGAGAGCTGCTGACTAGACAGTGGACAGCTGCTCGCACTGTGTACTAGCATGTCAGTAGCTCGGCTTGCCTGGGCAGTTTACACAACACGAGTTACTGCACTGCAGCTACTCGGTAAGCCGACTCTCACGCTAGCTCGCACGAAATCAAAAAAAAATTGAAGTTACTCGAGCTACAGTCTAACTCGCAGGTGCGAGAAACTTGTATGATACGTCCACACGTTCAGTGCAGCAATGCACTGCACCAAGTAGGCATTACATTCAAATGTTAATTAAAAACAAAACAAATCAACATCACCAGCCCAAACCTAATAAAGTTCTGCCATACCTCATCATCCATCTTCAACTGCATTTCTTCGTCGTCATCTTCCTGAGGTGTGAATATGAACTTCTCTCCGTAGCCAGCGTCTTTGAGCCTTTGTTCTGCCGCCGCCATACTGAAGTACGCACAACACTGCTCCGGGGAAACCATTGCACGGATCTCTTCTTCGGATGGGAGTCGAAAGTCTGGTTTTATAACCCACCTTTAGAGAGTTAGAAATAATTTCAATCATTTCTAGGTAGAAGAATGAGTGGTAGCAATAACATTTCCCTGCTGACCTATCGTATCAAATTTAGTACAGTCAGCAACGAAATTCGGCTAATACTTCAGTTTTAAACCGCCACTGAACAAAATAAAATAAAAAACTGACTGAAATTCACTTTAACCTACATGAATCGCTGGAAAAGTTACCAATAATTTTGTTTCAATTTAGATGCATGTCAAAGCAATTTCAACCGTCTTTCATTGCTGATCGTACAAACAATAGCAAGAAAATTAAATTGTCGGAGCGTAGCATGATCTTACCAATTAGAATCCAATCCCGTTCGCTTGAAATCGGCACACAACTTGAGACGTTTTCGAATAGAGCTCTCAGAATGTGAAGGGAAAGCCCTCTTTATGTCATCCATCTTTATGCGCCGCGGCTTGTCTCGAGATTTCCAGAACAATCTGTATATAAAGACCTGCAAAGACAAGAATATTGAAAGTAGAAAACGATTTGTCTATTGCAAGCGAAGTGGAAAAGAAAATGTGGCTGTTGCCCACCAGTGAGACAACAAAGGATAATAGTAAGTTATGTAACTGACCTGCAAAAAGTCTCGTACGAAGTTATTAGCCCTCTTTGAGTTTGGACCAGGCACCTCATACAGAGGACATTCTTGACCGGCCACGAATATTGCGTCCACTTCACGAATGTAATAAGATTGTCTGAAAACAAACATGTTTTAGTGACGAAATATTAGTTAGGTTTTTTTAGAAAGAAAAAACTATTTCTACTTGAAACCATTCTTAAAGACACAGTAATAACGCAGCTACTATTTTGATGTGTGTGAGGAAACTCCGCGTATATACTCTTTTGTGGTGTACAATAAAGTTATATACTTTAAATAAATAATACTCCGGGAGATCGCGATTGAAAATATGTGCAGACTGAGTTATCTTGCCCTTTGTCTACCTCCCCCGTCTCACCGCTCACATACCTCATGCGGTGTCTAGCACTTGTGCGCGCACTATACATCGTGCCGCTACAATCACGACATTAACTTTATACGCGTAAACAGTTCCGCGTTTTCGTTTTATAAAGATATTTTAATGTCATTAAACGTTATTATTTATTGATTTATTTACAATTTTCTAAAATGGCATCGTGAAGCAACATGTAGCGCATAGATGAAATTAAAATGAACGAGAGAAAAAAGGTCACGCCACTCGAGTTTTTTCTGGGGGTCTTGCAAAAAATACATTCTTGAAGCTACTCACAGCTGGGTCAGTACAATAGACAAACGATGAACAAAAAAAAAGTTATTGGTCAACAACCTCTAACCAGTTGACATAGAACAAAAGCTTCATGAATGAGTCGTTTGCATAGAGTGATCCTAATTTTGGTTAATATTTTATTATTTAGTTTGTTTGAATTTTTTATTTTTTATTAATTATTTTATCTTGTTATAATTTTTATGATTACTGACCACTAGGCCTACCTGTGTCTTTAATTAATGTCGCTATAGCGGCCGCACGTTGTATAACGAAGGTAATCTACCGTACTTAACGATAGATTAACTTCCTCCTGGACGGCCGGCGGCCATGAAAACTGTCGCCGTCTTTACTTACTTCTTAACTTATTATATCTGTCTAGGCATGCATATGCAGATTTTTTTGCACTTACCTTGTCCTTATAATCAAGAAGTCAGACGGCTGTAGTGTGTGTTCGTATATTGGCGCTCTGTACATATTATTTTCAACAACGGGCTGCGTTGCGCCTGGCGGTAATATGCCGAGGAAAGGTGACGTATGTGCATAAGCTACCTCGCCATATTTGAGCGGTTGTGGACCCTCATCCTGTAAGAGTAGGGCTTATATTTCAATACCAGTTAAAGAATAACAAAAGATTTATAATAGTGTGTAAGTATAAAAGATTTTAAATAATAAAAAAAGGCTAAGTAATTATAGAAAGTTTACAATATGAAGAAGATTGTTTTATTTTATCTTTATTTATGACATAAATATGTGTTCAATTTTTGATAATTAGTTTGAATAACATTTTTATTTAGACCAAAAGTCTTGCAATATTTTTTTTTTTTGTTTCGTAAGAATCGGTATATCATTATGAAAATGTTTTAAGAACGAATGTTAAAAAGAGGCCTACCTTTGAATTAGCACCTGCCCTTTTGGATCCCTTTGGCAATGAAAATAAAAACACACATTTAAAAAAAAATTACACCAAGATAATCGAGGGTGTTAGCCAGTTCAAGAATTAAAGAACTCTTTCGAACATTAAGTTAATAATTCAATGATTAGTTTCTGAAATATTTTAATCAGAAATAACAGACACATGGCTAATGAAGTCCCGCCACTTCGTTTCCATTGAGAAGTTGAAGATGTCGGGAGTAGGCCTGCAGCTTCTTTCGCCTGGTTTGAAAGAAGTTTCATAAAGAATTAATTTAAAGCGGCGCCACATTTTATGTAAGTTGCTAAAAACATAGTTTCAAGAATTTTTTAACTTACTATGTGAATAAGGCTAAAGCTTATCGTGGGCCGTGTTAGAGCCAGCATTTATCTAGTGTGAGAGAAAGATGGAGCTATACAGGATTAATAGCACCATCCTTTTTCAGCAACAGAACAATGTTGGCCTTAAAACTTGAAAATACAACTCCAGAATTACGAAATAAACATACCTTTGCCGCAGTTCGTTTGTAGTAGTTCTTAATCTTGGAACACATGCCAACTTGGCTGATGAGTGGAGGATGTTCCTCACAAAACTCTACTAGTACCAGTTCGCCGTCCCTACCACTAAGGTCTTCGGGAGTTCTCATGAAGAACACGTCACCGCCGCCAGATGCTAACCGTTCAGCCTCGCGTTGCTGGGGGCAAGAATGGTAAGTTTTAAAGTTCGTTTTACCTGGATTCCTATCCTATTGGAATATACTATACCATGATACAGTGAAAAAGCTACGAATATGTTGCGCTAGTCGATTTCTACGAATATAGCAACGTTGTGCACAAATATACTGTTGACCATATGTAGGAGATTTCCTCCGGATTCGTCTGATTTTAGAAATCAGGCCAATACGGAAGAAATCTAACTTGGAGAGATGTATTGACGATTTTTATGGTATGTA
The DNA here is from genome assembly GCA_905163495.3 of Cosmia trapezina. Taxonomy (NCBI): domain Eukaryota; kingdom Metazoa; phylum Arthropoda; class Insecta; order Lepidoptera; family Noctuidae; genus Cosmia; species Cosmia trapezina. Next base: position 15,292,740 of record LR991030.1, read on the forward strand.
AATACATATTTTTTATCGAATCATATTTTCATCAAGAATTGGTGATAAAACCTTATAAAAAAATATACACCCTGCAAATTGCAAAAACGCAAGAAAATATGAATTTCGCGGGCTACCTTAGCGCAACCCTCATATTAAACAATGGCAACGTGTAATTTTACGTGTACTTGTTTTTGAATGTTTAATTATTTTAGTTTTAGCGATTTTCTAACTAAACTTATACAGGGTGTAAGGGACAGCCCTCCGCAAACTGATAGGGTGAATTCAGTATGTCATACTAAGATGACCGGTACATGATTTTTTTCAGGAACGTTATGGGAATCCAATAAACCGGATTTGTTTGTGTTTTTGTGCACAAATCGGAGCGTCTATTACTAGTTGGGAGGGTTAGGGAATAGGTATGCGGTGAGTTCGATGAACTCTGTAGCTAGACAGAAAGTGAACAGCTGATTTCACGCGTCATTCGTTAGAGTATTTCTACATCCATTGCTGGTTTTTTTGTTTTGAGTTTTGTTTTTTTGCTGTTTTTTTACATAAATGGAGTGCTGCGAACGCACAATGTAATTTTACATTGAAATAAAGAAAATGTAACTGAAAAAAATATTTAGAAAATGAAAATTTTAATGAGAAAATTTCCGGTGGAATATAATTCAAAATGAGGAGCTGAATGCACCCTGTTAGTTTGCGGAGGGCTGTCCCTTACACCCTGTATAACCACGACTCTTTCTAGCTTTAGTTTTACAATACATACCTTAGCCTTTTTCTTGATATGTTTAAGCAGGGGTTGCACAGGATGCGGCCCCGGTGCGGCCAGCGGTCCGTAAGACAGTTTCCTCATGGGCGGCCGGTGGAAGGCCCTTAGTCGCGCCGGCCCCATGTGGGTCTGTATGAACGGGGCGCGAAGTTCTACCACTGGTGTACTGTGTTGGATCAGTTGGCCTCCACCCACTTTGAGGCGAGGGTTCTGAGACTTGGCCATGTAGAAGCTGTGGATTAGGAAATGTTTTATGATTGGTATGGTATTTTATACTCTATTTGTGTTAAGAATAGGGATGGTGCCTGGGTAAAAAAAATATATAATACTTAGTGGGTCAGTCAGATAATAAAAAAATATTAAACGCGAATTTTTTGCTTTATCATACACTTAAATAAAAAATTATATGAATGAAACGCATTAAAGATGGGGAGGGAACGCTACGTCACAACAAACTACGTATAAAATCTACGAGTAGCAAGGAGTGACGTCATGCCACATTTTTTTTTTAGATTACCTTAAAAAAGAAAAAATATGTCTCTCATATTTTTTTAATATAATCTAAATGACGGACAAAAAAAAATTTAGTCATCATCCCCATTGGCAATAATGTTATATATTTGTTACGGTCGCGAATCACACTTTAATCAACATGCAACCTAATACCACATATTAATACAGATGGGACACTTCGCAGTTTAGGTATGAAGCTACAAGTACGCGGCAGGCCCCGTCCGCGGGTCTAATTCAGTAGGTCAGGTAGGTATAAAAGTTACGCGATAGAAAGAGATACAACTTGTTGAATATAACTGTAGGTAATAAGCGTTGTGCGACCTGAATTGCACTTTACTGTGTCGTAGCAAGAGTCGCTTTTTATTTAAATGAATTTGCGGAGTGTCTTATCTGTATTAATATGTGCTAATACTGACTTGCAAATTGTAAAAAACGTAAAAAACAATAATTTCGCGGACTGCCCTGGCCCCTTCCCTTTTAATAAAAAAGCTTAACTTACACGTCATTAGATATATTGAAAGGATCTCTGTCAGGCGACTTGGGTGGCGGCGGTGGCGCGTCTTCCTGTAACACGTTGATCACACCCGCCTTGCCGAGAAGAATCTTTGACTTCTTCACGTGAGGATGAGGTATCTTCACTTTGGGTTGTGGGCCTCTCTCTAAAACAATAATTGATAGACTCTTGTTAACAGCAAAATGAGATGTTACTTCGGAACTCCTTGCACAGAAGTCTGGTGTTGTTTCAAATAGTTAAAAAAAAAAATATTTGGGTTGGCTTTTAAGTAGGAATGAGGGGGTGAAGTCTGGGTCAATACCCATTATTTATGCTTCATATACCTAAATAAAAACCTATACCGTAATTTAAAACATTATCTTTAACCTCAACACAGAAAACAGTCCATACCTCTAGTAATCTTGGAAGGATCCACATCATCAGGTATACCCAGAATAATATTCTCATCATTAGGATCCAAGGTCAGTATCTTGGGTTTCGGCACCATGGCCATATTTTCCGCGTCCCAGATGACCTCTTCCTCCCAAGTTCCGTATACCAACTCTTCGTTTTCGACGGGGAAGATACTGTACCAAGTGTTGTCTTCACCATCGGCAGCGTTGGCATTAGGATCTTGCTTGGATGATGAGCTTGATGCACTGAATGACAGATAATAATTTTAGTAAAATCATTAAGGAATCTTAACACTTTGAACTTTGAACAAGACACAATAAAGTTTTATTGTTATGACGTCTGTGGGCGTTTAGTGTCCCGCAAAGTGGCCTCATCATCAGGCACAAAGTTCTGAACAAATAAGTGTAGAATCTAAGGGCCTATTTCACCACCTACGATTACAAATCACTACACAGTACTTGGCATATCATACAAATTCTGTTCCATTTTTGAATTTATTCGGTAAGTAGTGGCTAAAAAAGCTAAAAAAATAAATGTCCAAATCAAGAGTGAATCTGATTTTAAAGCCTTAATCAATTTTCTGATGTAAAATCTCATATTTGACAATTATTTGAACGGTATTTGACATATGAATTAAGTAGAAACAGACCTTTATTTAAACAAAATAACTCACTCAAGATTAAGCTTAATACAAAATGATTCTGAACTCTATTCCATTGTTGTTATGATTGTAATTTCTCAAGCAGACTTACGTAGGAGGCTTAGGTTGCAACGGCGCAGGTGGTTGCGGGCGCGGATGTGAGAACTGTTGAGCAGTCCGACTCACTGAGGTCGGGACCCAGCCGGCCGCGTTGCTTTTACTGTTCAGTCGAGCCAGCACCTATGTACGGGGTAACATAAGCTTCATATTTGCTTTTACTATGGCCCCAGGTTGGCTTTATTTTAAAAGACCATCAAATCGAGATTGACGAAAAAAGATTGTTCTCATATATCGAAATTTACAATTAAAGGCGGAAACTGACTTGCAACGTTTGTTTGTAATGTATCATTCGAGGCGAGCTTGGTTACAAAACGGCGATACACAGGATGCGGCATACGCTCATTTCAAGCACATTGCTTACGCGTGCTCCATTTTTTGTTACAAAACGGCGACTAAACGTAGCAAACGCTTGGTTTGAGCACTTAACTCAATCGTGCTCTATTTTTATTCAGAATGGCGCTAAACATGCACTCGCACTTCGAGCGGTTCGGCTCGCTGCACTAACTAGGTACTGGGTAACGGGTTTCAAAGGAATTCACGAAACAGCCGACAGTCGAGTGGAGATCCGGCGCTCGCATCGAGCAACTCGGCTCGCTGCTCTGACTACTGTAACGCGTTACAAAAACTCGATAAGTACATTACAAACGTTGCAAGTCAATCTCCGCCTTAGGGCACCACCGATATACATACAGTGCTATAGGGATCTATTAGCGCTTGAATGACATTAACAGGGTGGCCCCGCTGGTAAACATCTATGAAATTGTATTGAGACAACAAGATGGCGAAGTTAGTTCCTATTTTGGTCACGCGCCAAAAGATCCGTCTCAAACTACTTGTATTGTTCTCACCTTATGTTTGATCTCGCTACCATCCCATATGACGTCATCTTCCCATTGCAGCTGTGACACCATGAGGAAGGAATCATCCGGGAAGCCACTGTCAGGATCTTCATCTTTCTCTAGTTCCTCAGGATTATCTTCCTCAACTTCTTTTGGCTTCTCATCTCTTTCTGGTGAAGGTGCCTGAAGGTGCAAAATTCTATTATTATCAGTATTAATGACGAATGGGAATGTTGATAATGATGTAACGATGAAGAAAATTCATAATCAGTAATTAACATAACATATAATAAAACTAACCACTTTTTTTACTTGGCTCATTCCAAATCTTAAATTCAGGGGAATTATCTTTTTATTTATCAGTTCGTTATCTCAGACTAATTCAATCATTTACGGAACTTTTGTAATGTCAAGGAGTTAGAAATTCGAAGCTTTGCTGCTGCCTGTTCCAAACCGTAGATTATAATAGAGATGAACAGGCAATTAAGAAACTCCATGGACACTTTTTTTAAATCAACTTTTACAAAACCCTATAATAAAACGAATCATTTACCTTAACTTTAAACCCGTAATCAAATCCGTCGCCGGTCTCAGGAACATTGAGCATGTCATACCACATCTGCGCAGGCCCGAACCGCCAATGCGCAGGAGTTGGTCTCTGGGACTTGTCACCCGAATTGCCCGAGTTATTGTCGTTGTTTGAATGCTGGTTCTCTTCCATAGGCCTGTTGTTTTGGATTGGGAATTTATTAGTATAAAATTAAAATCATGTTTGTTCAAACAGTGTTCGGATTGTTCCTCGTAATTGCTTTACCACCCCATAAGGTTACATTTTAATCAACGAATCAATCAACTCCTATCGCAGTCCCCTGCTGGACATAGGCCTCTCCCGTGGCCTCTACTAAATTGAATTTCACTTGCACGTAATAAAAGACTAGGTCTATTTTTGCTTTAAAGACTAATGTGACAGTTAGATAGTTAGACCTTAGTGAATTTTTGATTTACTGGGAGTTTTTTGTCTAAAGTAGTAATGCAATTACGAGCGTGACTATACGAATAAGTATGATTGACACGTACTCGTAACATGAAAGAGTAAGGTAAGTTAAGCGCAACAAATGTATAAGACTATAAATTAAATGCCCCTCTAAGGCCTTCTTGACAATATACACGTCGATAAGTAACACGAATAAAGCGCAGGCCACACTGGGAACGAAGCTAAGTTCGTGTACTTTCGTTTGTAGCTACCGCGTGTTTGCATACATATGAAAAGACTCGACACCTTTTGAGTATCTTCATGTGGTTACGATTGTCAGCACGCTAATAGGAAGGAAATGTTGATGTGTGTGGACATTTCCTCGACATAACCTAGTTTTTTGGACTATCATATAAAAAATCCTCACTTCAACAATTTCTCTTCATCGTCACTAGCATACTGCGTCTCCTGGTTGTCTGCCGGTGTGGGTGGAGTGTCACTACTTGTGCTACCGCTGCGTTTGCGTCGTCTTCGCTTTTTAACGCCGCGCCATATTTGAGGCAAGCTAGACAACTTGCCAGGACCGAATAGTCGGGTGAAGAGGAGAACCTGAAATTTTTATAGATTTTAGCTATTCAAATCTCACCAAAACCACAGATTAATACAGATGGGACACTCCGCAAAATCATTTAAATAAAAAGCAACTCTTGATACGACACAATAAAGTGCAATTCAGGTCGCACAACGCTTATTACCTACACTTATATTCACCTAAACGTTGCCTTTCTTTCTATCGCGTAACTCTTATACCTTGTGACTCGTTAGAGTTGTCTTCTTTTACGACGCGGCGCGCGTGAGTGAGTATCGAACTAACGCGCGAGCCGGCCGGTGCGCGGCAGCCCACACTGAATTGACCCAGTGAGATGAGCCCGCCGCGTACTTGTAGCTTCATACCTAAACTGCGGAGTGTCCCATCTGTATTAATCTGTGCCAAAACCATTAATGTAATCAATGAGCCAAGTTCGGTTTGACGTTGACAGCGCCTGTGTCATAGGAGTAACGGCGAATTTTGTAGTGCAACTGTTAGAACTGATGTGCGGTTGAATGTACAAAGTAAGGAAGTATTAGCAGATTGTTGGCTTCGCCGGTTAAACAATTGAGAACCTGTTCCTTGCTACTGAATTTAACTTGTCATGTTTTCAAACACATTTGACACCACGGAGAAGAAAAGAAAGAAAGAAGAAAGAAAAAAGGAAAGAAGTTTGACACCAATTTGGATCTACGTTCTTTAAATCCGAAAAGCCGTCAATCCTGTACTTCCTTTAAACCGAATTGAGCCCGTTTTTCCACATTTATGTTTTTGGTAAGTATACGTACATATAAGTCACATTTTAAAACTACTATTTTACTGTTAGTGACGAGTGTCCTTTCAGAAGTGTGAGTAAGGTCAGGAGCTTTTTAACCCCTCAAGTGTCTGAGTTTGGCTAATTTTAGACCCAAAACCACAGCGAGTGGGGAATGTTGGGGGTTAGTTGCGAACCCCATTGGTTTACAACTACTGATGGTGATATGTTTTCCATCGAATGATGTTTTTTTACGTTTATATATATGTGATCTAAGCTTATATACCTATTATGTAAAGTTTTGTCCTTTTGCATACTTTGGGTGCATTTGACACGCGTTTATCTACGAACTCCATAGGTTCACAACTAATGATGATGATTGGTTTTCCATCGGATGATGTTTTTTTACATTTATATATATGTGATATAAGCTTATATACCTAACAAAAAAAGGGTTTTTCTTATGCACACATGGGGTGCATTCGACACTTGAGGGGTTAATGATTATTTTATGTTTACAAGAATTTGTAAGTATTTTTCTTAGTCTTACAAAATGAGATCAAAATCATAGATCAAATTACGCAATATGCCTCAGCCAACTAGTTTAATTAGCCGTTTAGTCAACCGCCTAGCCTTTTTCACTAAACGGCACTAAACTAGCGGCCTGTATTGGGCCATTTATACAATAGGGCCAACTGCTTCTGCAACGTCTCCGGCGCTGCGGGAAGTAAACCCCTTACATAACAAAGGATAGCCAGCCATGCTCACCTCCGCAGCTTCGGCTGCTGGTGCCTATGCTTTGTTACAGCGGGCGAGGACTGCCCTCCCTTCGCGCCTCCGGATTTTTATACACACTCTAGGGGTAGCAGCCAAAAGACTACGTGGAGTCGGGGTACCCCGATTCGATTTTGCGTAAACGCATTGAAACTATGAGAAACACCAGAAATATTCTGGCTTGTCGGCGCTGCATTGACAGTGTGGATTTCAGCGCGAGGTGGCAGAAAATGGAACTAAATTTAAATGTCTGGGCTAGGCAAGTAGTTAAACGTTATCGATCCAAGTAATTTGCCTAGATGCTTTATTGAATGGCTGAATATCATTCAGGCCGCTATTTGAACGGCGCCGTTTAGTGAAAAGGCTAGGCGGTTAACTAATCGCCTAACTAAACCAGTTGGCTGCGACATATACGCAACGGCCTGTCAGCGTTTGAAGCGGTCACCGAGCGACGGCGGCCGGTGGCGCGTGCGCCCGGCTCGTGCCAACCCCCACCCACCGCGTGCGTACATCGGCAACAATTCATTTTCTAAGTTCAAATAAATCCAGAGAACATGTTTGAAAGATTCCTCTGCTTTTCAGCAAAATAACAATGAATGAAATATTGCAAATTCAAGTGTGAATACGCAATTACAATAGGGATGATGACTAAAAATTTATTTTTTGTCCGTCATAGAGATTATTAAAAAATATTGGACACGTATTTTTTCTTTTTTTACGTAATCAAAAAATTACGGCGATACATTGAGTTAAAATATGGCATGACGTCACGCGTAGCTAGGTTTTATACGTACAAGTGACGTAGCGAGCCCCCACTCCCCAACTTTAATGCGTGATAGCTAAGTATTTTTTTATTAATATGATAAAGCAAAAAATACGTGTCTAATATTTTTTTATTATCTGACTGACGGACTAAATAGAATTTCTTTTTTTTTACCCTGGCATCATCCCTATTACGACAGAACTTACTTTATCAGATCTGAAGTCTGGAAACAGTTCCCTCACATCAATATTCGCGTATTTAGATGGCAACATAGCCGCCAGCGGTGTTTCCAATCTCTTATCCTTATCTTTATCCTTCCTGTCTGAAGATTTATGAGATCTGTAAAAATAAAAAGTAAATTATTTAAGAGTTCAGTTTAAACACCGCATAAACTATGTACTTATTCACTTAGCAAAAAAAGTGTTAAATAAAAAAAATGTACAAAAAAAAACAACAGACTTTAAAAAAAAATCACTACAAACTGAATAAGTAATATAGATAGGTAAGTAGTTAATTTTCACTTTAAAGTGGTTTTTTGATTTTGATTGTTTTTTTTTTATTTCAAAGTTTTTATTTTCACTTTTTAGTTGTGTGGCAGGTCATCATCTGCCTAGCCTTTTCCCAACTATGTTGGAGTCAGCTTTCAGTCTAACCGGATGCAGCAGAATACCAGTATTTTACATGGAGCGACTGTCTATGTGACCTCCACAACCACAACGCAGTTACTGGGTAATACGATACCCGTTGGTAAGACTGGTTGTAAGACTTTCAGGCTTCTGAAGATCCGTAAGTATTGTCATAGATCCAAGAATGACAGCCGGAACCAACAGCTTAACGCGCTTTCCGTGGCATAGGGGGGGTCTCGGTATGTAATGATGGTCAGCTATCCACGGACTGACCGCGGCAAGCGTAGCTTAACCTGATCGATCAACCCTTGCGGCTGTTATTACTTAGCCACGAGCCCCTAACTCATAAACTATACTCAAGGAAAGTTAAAAAAATATTTACATATGGGACCACCGCACAAACTTTCTCTGCCATAATAATATGAATAAAGAATCACAGAAATCAGACTACTAATCACGGATAAATCGATCTACAATAGCGTTACTTCCTGGTGATACACTTTTCGACCTTAAGTAATAAGGTCGAAAAGTGTATCACAGGGAAGTAACGCGATTGTACCTACATACATGAAAATAAAAATACTCGCCGAATGCATAACTTCCTCCTGTTATTGTTGTTGGTAAATTTTTTTTTAAAACTTACGGTATTGTATTAGGAGGTGGCATGAGCTCACCGTCCCCCTCCATATCCCCTTCATAGCCCTCATCATTAGTGCCTTGTCCACCAGACCGATAGATATCATCCTCCTTCCATTTATTTCTCTCTTCATTCACTTCGCTCTGTGGACAATTGGTACCATCGACCTCGGAATTTACATCGTTGTCTGTCCCCTGTGCCTCTGTGCTCGTTGAGTCTGTCTGTGCACCCTTTTTAGTGCTACTTTCTATATCCTAGTGTTAACACAAATATGTCAGTGTGCTGAATACATTACTGTGATATACTGGAAATTAATTGACAGATATTTGTAGGAAGTTTGGTACTGTGAATACTAAAATAGACACAACTCGCGAAATGCCGGTTATGTGAGTGTACTATACTATACACCTCTGCCTGCCCTATCAGGGACACAGGTGGCGTGACGTTAATTGGAAAAAAAAAACAAACAAAAAAGAAAAAAAAGTTGAAGTCGAGTTGTTGAGAGTTGATGGTAAAGAAATAAACATTTTTGTATTTTTTTTTTTTTGTAATTGTTATGTTATTTTAATAACAGCATTTAACAAACTTTTTTATAACTTAATAGCACTATCCGCCAGTTAATTTTCAGTGTAAACAAATATTATATTAGGTCACAAAACATAAATAAATAAACTCTCTACAAAACCCAATTATCATAGAACAGTGGGAGATTAAGAATTATCTCAAAATCAAGAGAAGTTTGAATGATGCTTTGCTTATGATAAGAACCTGACGGCAGAAACATAAATGATCACTATCAAGCCAAAAAATACCACAAAAAACATCTTGCTGTTGAGAATTTTATATTTTCTAATAAAAAAGGAAATAAGGAATTTTTTTCGAAATTAAAATGCGATAATTATTTTGTTGTTTTTATTGTTTTAAACAATCTACAAACTAAATCACTAAAAACATGTAATTTTTTATTATGTCTTACTTAGAACAAAAAAAGCACTAACACAACGGCACTAACACAACGGCATGTGGGCATACCTTTTTATCTAAACTAATATTATACTTAAAGAGGTAAAATTGTTGATTTGTTTGTAAGACGTACTCTCTGGAAGTCCTTATCTGATTACAAAAATTATTTCAATAATAGAAAGCTTATTGCCGAGTGCCATAGGCATGTTTTAAGATGATACACGCGGACGAAGCCGCGGGCCCGTAATAGCTAGTTTACCAATAAAGTAACAGAAAGCCAACATTCATAAGAAATCGAGAAAAAACGTCATGACGTGATTTAACCTTCCTGTGGTATTTTTTACCCAAAAGTGCATTTTGCCAGAATAAAAAAAGAATTGTATTTATGTATAATTATATAAGTAGGTATTCGTTTTCATAAATGTAATTTATAACATCTTAATTTGCCACTGATCCTTCACCAAAAAATAAATTACCATTGACACATCTCAACTGCGAGAAAAACATGCTATCTTGAAAAATGAAATTTTACAGGAAGCAATATGTAAACTTTAAAAAAAATATGACAAGTAAATTAATGTGTTTTTACTTTAAATGGGTTATCTAAACTTTTAAAAATACACAAAAAGATTCAATGGAATATTCAATAATCAAGTAATAAAAAAAAACTCATTTTCAGAAATGTCACGTTTTTCTCGCAAAGAGGCGACATCATGTCACATTTTATACAATGGAGCCATTGCAATGAAAACATTGTGTTGTTATTAATTTAAGACAAACAACCAGTATCTCACCAAACAATTCACAAAATAATTAAGACAAAAAGTATAATAAACAAATAATTTCACCATAAACATAATAAAGTTAATGACTTGTCAAAATAAATAAAACACACTTCACAAAGTATTATTTTAAAAGTACTTGAAAATAAATGCTTACTGTACAGTTGCGGTTTAAGTGCCTACTACTAGGTATTAACCCCAGGTCCCCAATTAGGTTTCATAAAAAACTCAGTTTAAAAAAATAATATTTATCATAATATACATAATTTTTAAAACAAGGCTAAAAATATAATGTGTTTACATTACCATTGTTTATACCGCTTCATTCTATACTCTTCACCACCATCTATTGCCTTATAATTATATACCTAACCCTATCACTTATATTTTGTTATTTTAAGACTATATAACTACCCCAGGACATTTTTCTGATTGTGTGCTGTGCAATCTTTAAAAAGCACAGTTAATCAAAAAGCTTTTTGAAGAAAACCAAGATCAGATAAAATTAGCATTAAGTACTCCTTTGTTTTTCACAATATTATCCACTATGGCAGTTGCAGCAGTTTAGAATTTTTGCAAACATTGAGCTCCAACGTTTTCAGAAACTACAACTTCTTCTACCTGTATAAAAACATGCAATAATACCTTAACATCTTCCACAGCATCTTCAATATCAAAAAAGTCGATAGCGGATGGACTTTTTTGAGTATAATCTTCTGAAAAGAGTTTCAGTAAGTTTAAAATGTGAGTCAATGCAACCTGATTTTGTCAAAATATCAATAAAATACTGATCTCAAGTCTTGTAAACACAATGCATAGATATTCTCCAACACATTAACACACTAAAACATTACACTGAATATAAAATGTTACTAGACTGTTACAGTTCAACCTTTGGCAACATCTAGCATTAATACATGACCTGTGAGCACGAAAAATTCGTCAATACACTACATATTCTTACCTTTCTCCTGATCTTCCCCGTTAGCTTCCTCTATGTCAATTACCTCAGATATCATGGATCCGAACCCGAAACGGTTGAGCGATGACAGCATCCGCATGGACTGTTTATCAAGAATACTATCATCTTCTAACTGACCGTTTTCGTCGATATTACCGAACAGAAAACCAGTCAGATCCATGCCAGACTCGCCATCGCCCGGGTCGTGGTCGTCGCCGTCGCTATCACACATTTTGCGTAGCAACTTAGCAAGAATACTCCAAACTAGAAAATAAAACCGTGCATTATATGCACACTATAGTTTTAATTCAGTTTTAGAAAACAGGTATTTTAGTCAAATTTTATCTTATTTTTTTAATAAACACCGTCAAGCTTGTGTAAAACTTGGTTTTTATTTTATTTTGACAACTGACAAGACAAATTTTATGGAGCGCGTTGCTCGTTCCCTTTCGTCGAATAATGTAATAATAAATGGATGCAAATGTCTCTTTTGCTCTAACACAAGTATAGAATAAGCCGTCTCTTTTTACGCAGATTTAATGCTCATGGTTGTTATTCGCAGGATCTGGAACGCAGCTATTGACAAAAACAAACGTCACGACTTAGTGTTGCCAGAAAATATGGTCAAAAAATGCAAAAATAAAGATCGCGTTTATGAAGTTGAAAAGGTTGAAGAAAGATTCCGCTTTTGACTTGTTCTGATTCAAATAGGTTGGAAAAAACGTATCCCAAACAGAACATTATTTTCTGCTAGTCCACAGTGTATCAAGATCTTACTATGATCACCGATAGATGGCGCTAAAAACTGTTGTCTGAATTCGTGAACAGGGGTCTTACTATGAGCTCTTATAGCAGGGCAGAAGTTGAACGTTTCCAGTGAGAGAGAGTGACGGTGCTATAGGTCGTATATAACTCCGTCTCTCTCTCTCACTCTATTGAAAAGGGCACCCGTCTGGTTTGAGGATCCTCCTCCGATAGGAGGAGCGCAGCGGAGACGAGCAGAGACGTGAGCGGCGGTACCTACCTATAGTAACTTAAACTACGTAGGTACCTGCAGGTATGTCTATTGTCGTCTGGGTACATTTGCCATGAGCTATATTTTCCTATCAATATTATTGCTTTTTGTTTTAAAATGCCAGCAATAAGTTCAGCATTGTGGATTCGGTAAATACTTACCGAATAAATTCTACACATAATCCTACAATACCTACACGTAATCAAGCTGGGGGCTTACTATGAGCTCCAGAAGTTGAACATTTCCAGTGAGAGAGAGACGGAGCTATAAATAAATAATAAATAAATAAAAATATCCTTGGACATTTCACACAGCGCCATCTAATCTCAAGCTAAGCAACCTAATGCTTGTGTTATGGTAACGAGATGGCTGATAAACTACTTATGTACATTTTTTTTTTTTGTAAATACATACATAATATAGCTTACTTACATACAAAAACACCCAGACTCGGACCAAATACTTATAGGTCGTACAAAATATTTGTTCCGTGCGGGAATCGAACCCGCGACATGCTGCGCAGCAGTCAATCGCTCAACCACTGCGCCAACCGTGTCAAAATACGACCTATAGCACCGTCACTCTCTCTCACTGGAAACGTTCAAGTGCTCCCCTGCTATAAGAGCTCATAGTAAGCCCCCAGCTTGATTACGTGTAGGTATTGTAGGATTATGTGTAGATTTTATTCGGTAAAATTCTTTTATACCTATTTATTTTAAGCCGTCTGGTCGGAGGATCCTCTCCGACCAGACGGGTGCCCTTTTCAATAGAGGATGAGTTATTAAAAATAACGTACCCGCTGGTATCGTGGTCGCAAGCGCGACTGCTGAGCGTGGGGGTTCCTGGGTTCTATTCCCGGGTCGGGCAAAGTGTTATTGGGTTTTTCCATTAGGAATTTCTCAGTAACAGCCCGGAATCTGGAAGTTGGTGGTGTGATACCCCCGTGCCCCGGAACGCACGTTAAGCCGTTGGTCCTGCGCGTGATCTCTCTGCGGTCGTATCTGATTGCCGTCTCATCGGACTATGAGAGTAAGGGAAGTAGAGAGAGTGCATCATCTGTGTCTGCGCACTTGTGCAGTATATCTCCCGCGCCGAAGGCTGCCCTCCGCTGAGGTTGGTCGCCATGGCCGAAATTCGGTTTGGAGGACTATTATTATTATTAAAAATAATGCTCGTTGATGGTAACACTTAACATCCGTAGGTAGGTACCTACTGTGTTCCTGGAAAATCTAATTACTTTGACTTCTATTAAGTAGGTATCTACCTAATGTTCCTACATAACCAACAATGGACTTCGAAAACAATCATCCTAAAATCAAACTGCATTCTGTTCATTAAAACGGAATCACAGATGAAAATCAGTTCCAAAGTGGATTAAACTCGTACCATTAATAACACCGCGACAGAACTAAGCCAGTTCATTTCAGTCAGCCAGTAAAAGCCTACTTGCGGATTGTCCGGATAATTTATGTCTGCGGTGGCAGCTAGGCAAGTCGATATACCTACGCACTGGAATGGTCGTGTTGCGTGTAATCCACATTCCTAATTAGCACAAGCTTTAGGTACCTACCCGTCATCTGGTATTATTATCTAAGTAGGTACACTTAGATGTGGCTGCATCATTAGTAGCGGTGTCTGCAGTAAATATCTAAGTACCTGTATTTACTGCTCCCTACCTGGATAAATTTGCTGGTTCTTGATAGGTATACTTACTTACTGTATATTTTCTATTTAATATTTTCTTTTTAGGGTTCCGTAACTCAAAAGGAAAAACGGAACCCTTAAAGGCTTAAAGGATCACTCGTGTGTCTGTCTGTCTGTCTGTCTGTCCGTCTGTCACAGCCAATTTGCTCCGAATCTAATGGACCGTTCTGTGACCCAAACAAGGATGTGTGACGTAAATAAATAATTTTGAATATGGGGGTCACTTTCGGGGGGCAAATACCTAATAATAATTTTAAAAAAGTTTTGCAAACAGTACCTACCGTGTGATATATCAAATGAAAGGGGTTACTGTGAAGGTCTCAAATATACTGATGACGTACCTACACTACTATAAAACGTGCCTCAAAGCATAATGTAATAGGCATATCCGTCGGCCGTAGCATCACGCTACAAAATTTTAAATATTAGCCTATAGACTATAGCCTTCCTCAAGAATTAGGCTATCAAAAGCAAAAAGAATTTCTCAAATCCGACTGGCAGTTCCAGAGATTAGCGCGTTCAAACATACAAACACACAAACTCTTCAGCATTATTAGGTATTATTATAGATATAGATAGAATGCATGTTAACTCCTCAACGGCCAGCGTGGCCCATGCGACACCCTGCGATCCTTCTCACCTGTGTCCCAGCTGTGGGTACATTGTAGGCTGATTTTGCTACGCTATCGGTGCAGGTTTTTAGGAATGGCAGCTGATACGTGAAAAGTTCTAAGACGGGGCACAAATGCCATGTTTTTACTACCACATTATAGGTATTAAGTACTAAGGGTAGGAATTACGCGTGCAACAGTAAAATCATTATGTACCCAAACAGAAGTGTGGAGCCACCTCATAAACCTACAATTTGCAATATTATGATCCTGAGAGGTCTTGATTAAACAATTTCTCATCATATGGACCTAGGCTCAGTTACTTACGATATTACTTCGTAAGTCACCCCGTTGCGTAATTGCTAGACAATTTGCAAGCTTGACCCTCGATGAACCCGACATATTTTTCGGCATCTACTGTAAGTAGTTAGAAAATATGGCAGCAAGTTGTTATGTAATACTTATGTCTCTCCTAAGGTAAAATATTACATACTTACCTACCTATATATTCTCAAATATTTTTGTGCATAATCTTTAGGTATAAGTATCTAAGTAGGTACCTACTAATTACTATAGAATCGATTGTTTTAGAATCATTTAGTAGGCAGTTTAAGATCACCGACACGTGTGCAGAGGGCAGTTTAATGAGAGGATTCAGCGAAAACCAACTTTCCAACCGCCTACAATCACTAGACATTTATCTGCATTTGATAGCCCAATTCTAGAAACGATGGATGGACTGTGTGAAAGATGATATGGCTAGAAAGGGAGTGACACCGAGCGATGACGACTAAATAGAGAAGTGTGGAAGAAAAGGGATATGTTGCGCCTATCCCAAATAGATTGGCAGTAGAATGATGATGATGAATGATGATAGCCCAATTCTCGAGGAATTTTAGGTGCCGAAAAAAAGAAAAAAGTCAGACAGAACGCTAAGCTAAAATGAAGTGATTGGAGGTCGGGGGACAAGAAACACGCGGACCAAGTCGCGGGCAGAAGCTAGTGAAGACGATGCTCCTGGAATAAAAATCTACTAAGTACTTTCTACTATTCTACAATAGGGTTGCAGACTGGAAAGTCTATTTTCAGCAGCAGGACCTGTAGTTACTTTTATGAAAATTGCTCTGATTCTGTTTTCACCGCCTGAAACAAATTACAGCCACCTATCTCTTACTCAGCGCATCTGCGTACTAGAACAGAAGTGGTACTTAATTTGAGAACTAGTGCCAGAGCTTAATTATTATAATTGAAAGTATGGTGTCTGTTATAACTCGGGGGATAACAGACGGAGGACTATAATAGTCGTAATTGAGTTTGCTCGTAGTAAATGTTGTATGCTGTACCTAATAGCTTGGATGTTCAGAGATCTGCATCTCGAACACGGTGAAGGAAAACCTGTCGAGAACTTGTGAGGATACCAGAGGACTGTGCCAGGGGCAACTCCGTATTTTTATTTAAGCATGTTCGTTTCTAATCTCAATTATTGACAAATTGACATTAATTATGGTTTGTGAACAGCACAACATTTTGAACGTTTAAAAACGTTCAAAATTTTGGCTATACGAGTATGATCCGGCGCGGCGCGGCGCTCGAGCCGCTAACTAAAGTCATAAACTCGCGAGTGGTTGCCTCGCGCATTTGGTAGGTATCTACCTATTTAAACATAGTAATTGTTTTAGTTATTTTATATCACGACATACTCAGCGAATTGTGCTAAACAACCTTACTACCTTTTTATTTATAAAAAAAATAATAAGAAAAAACATATATTTTGTAGCTAATGAGATTGATTAAACATTACGATAAGGGATAACTTTAGGATTTTTTTCTATCCAGCAAAGTAAAGGTAATTAATCGTGTATCCGCATCTTATTTTCAGAATTATATAACAGTGTTTTCTATGTTTCCCATGATTCAAAAAACTAGTAAGCGCGATCTCTGTCCGTACGGGAACTGACCTTCTGGTCAGTCCAGGCTGGACTGAGGCTTATCGCTATCCCTCAGTACCTAACATCGAATAATCATAAGTATTCGATGTTAGGTAGGAGGTAGCTCTGTGAATCTAATTAGGTAAGTGTAGGTAGGTTAAGTTGTTCATCCAAACATCATTTTGCAGTCATCAACTGCATCCAATTACAAATAAGTAAGTACTTACATTTTAATATTTACGAACCTGGAACAGACAGGGGATTATTAATATTTCGGTAATTTAAATTGCACAGACTCTCAGAAAAGTTAATTAAGTTTTTAAGAACAGTTCCATTTAAAATTATTTAAGAGCAGAGCCTGCATATTAAGCTTATCCAATACTTACCTACAGTAGGACATATGTAGGTACATATTAAGTAATTTTACCTAGTGATATCTTTGCAAGAATTCTTCAGGCCATTTCAATTTACTTAATAATTTCTGATAGGTAGGTAAGTAGGTATATTTATAGAACGGTAACCTGTCTAAACAAGCTACCTACTCAAATGACGCTATTCACTGTTAGATTGCAAAATCTATGCTAATTGCAAACTTTTATCTTGCTTACTTTCCACCTTGTTGATTTCTTGCAAGCAAATCAGAGCACCGGGTTTATTCATAAATCGAAATGCAATACACACGAGCGGCACTCGTCAATGGCAACATCGTCATCCACATCGTGTCGCTCGTGTATTTGAGCACTGTAGGTAGTCGTCGGAAAGGCTACAGTAGCGTCTGCCGTTGACGCGTGCCGCTCGTCACAGAGTACTTTGAATACCCATATATTCAATGGCAGACGCTACTGTAGCCTTTCCGTCGACTACCTACAGTGCTCAAATACACGAGCGACACGATGTGGATGACGATGTTGCCATTGACGAGTGCCGCTCGTGTGTATGAGCATTTAGGACGCTTATAAGTCGACCATAATGGTCGACTATTCCAATTAACGTGGTTTTCTGTTTCACTCTATAATTTATTTATTGGTGAGCTGTAGTGGCTCAGTGGTAACGCCCCCGACTCACGTCAGTACTTGTCTTAGGTTGTGGATTCAAACCCAGGCAGGCACTTCACTTTGTGTAATTTATTTCGTTAGGAAACACTACTCTCAAAATGTTGAAGAAAACATGGTGAGTAAACCGGCATGCCCTAGTAACAAAAAATCGAAGACATACTAAGTGACATCGTCCAACCAGCACCCGCGTGGTTGATTGTGGATGCGGTCCACTCCTTCTCACAGACAGGAGGTCTATGTCCCTGCAGTGGAAACATTATTATGCTGATTATGCTATACTTATGCTATAAGTAGTTATTATTTATCTGGCAAGGTTGATCAGTCAAGCGAGCTGAAAAAAAAGTCTTAGCGCATTTTGTTATGATTTTTCCAGGTCCATGTACAAAATTGTTCAATTCTCTAGAGGGAATTCTGATAGAATCCGCTAGAGCGAGAGCTCGCACTTGATCGGATTTTTATATACCCAATGCGACTCGTAAGTTCTCTTCTACAACCTCATGAGTACCCTTATCTAAACGTTCTAGCATAGTACCTTATACTTATTTATAGGTCTTACTTTAATAATGTAAGGAAATGTCAGAGCTGTCTGGTTTCTGTAGATTATTAACTACTTACCAAAGCTTTTTGAATAGCAGAAGCTATGCCTTTGTTTTATGTAAAAACATAGTGTTGAAGTAATAAGCAATGGGTCATGTAAATAGCGTGATTCCATATGTTTTGCGTGCACGTTGAAGATGCACTACTTACCTACTAAAGGTCATAGAAAACATATCAACTCGGAAAGGGATCGTCACCGTATCGCCTTTCGCCGCGACGTCAAACAGGCGTCAACCTAACGTAACCACGTAACCAAAGCGGACCAGCAGCTCCGATACGTCGACTCGGCTACAGCTAGGCGACGCCGCGACGAACTAGAAAAAATAGGTGGAATAGGTTACAACAGCAAAAAATGTACACTGTGAGAATAGTGTGCTGCAGGCCGTGGGAGAGGTGAGGGGCAAGGGTCAACGAAGAGACGCAAGCGAGGCGACGGATAGCCATAAGCGCGGGGACGACGAGCCGTAAGCGCGGGGACCGCTGGTTGACTACACGCGCCACACCGCGGTTCGTGAAATTGTCGAGCTTGTCCCGAGGCGAATCGTTTACCTACGTTACCATTCCGATTAGTGTGCTTTTCAGTAGGGAGTTTCATACAAAGAATACTAAACGGCTCGAGTTGATAGTTTATAGTATGCTATGACCTTAACAATGCAATACTCGTATCTAGCTCTGAAACTATTTAGATGGCCATGTACATAGGTAATATTCTTTGATATCCCACACTATTATTCACTTTAAATTACCCACTGACTCACTAAAGTCGCCATGTATGCGATAAACAGTAAAGTGACAGCAATTTTGTGCAATATCTTGCTATATTAAAGTAATAACTTATATAAATGCATACCTATCGCAAAATTTTTGTAGGAATAGAAAAGTAGGTAATTTAATATGGTGACGGCATCGGCATTTACAATGTCTCTATCGTCTTTCAAATCTAAATTGAATCAAGTTCTACAAATCATTTTTTGCGTAGAAATATTTTAAGTTATTATTATTATTACTTATACACATGATTGAGGAGCTCGTGGCTAAGTAATAACAGCCGCACGGGTCGATCCATCAGGTTAAGCTCCGCTTGCCGGGGTTGGTCAGTGGATGGGTGACCATCTTTACATACCGAAACTCCTCCGTGCCTCGGAAAGCACGCTAAGCCGTTGGTCCCCGCTGTCATTTGTGGATCTTTGACAGTCGTTACGGGTCGTCAGAAGCCCGAAAGTCTGACAACCAGTCTTACCAAGGGGTATCGTATTACCCAGTTACTGGATTGTGGAGGTCAGATCAGATAGGCAGTCGCTCCATGTAAAATACTGGTATTCAGCTGCATCCGGTTAGACTGGAAGCCGACCCCAACATAGAAAAAAAAAAAAAAAAAACTTGGGAAAAGGCTAGGCAGATTGATCAACATCAGTGTTGACTCCAGCCGGTCAATAAAGTTAAGCCAGAGGTGAGGAACAAGACTTCCCCGGGAGATAGGGTCGGTGGGGTCGCTACTGCCCATCAGCTCGCCACACGCTGCCCTGCGGGTTTCTGTATTTCTCTTGGTCTGGCTCCTCACCCTAAACCTGTTTCGACAAAGTAAACTCTACCGGCACAGACCAAGAGTTCGTCATCATTTATCATTTATCATTTATCATTTAAAGCCATCAATCATCTCGTTGAATCAGGAAAAATATCGAAAACAAATTATAACTCGAAAAAGACAAAAAATCGTAGAACATACATGGTGGTTAAATCGAAAGGTATGGTACTCTGCTATCAGCTCGCACTGGCTTGACACCTTAAAAGAACCAGCCTGTATATTATGTATAAAACAAAGTCGTGTTAGTTACACTATTTATAACTCAAGAACGGCTGAACCGATTTGGCTGAAAATTGGTGGGGAGGTAGCTTAGAACCAGGACAAGGACATAGACTTTAAAAAAAACGTATAAGACCTGGTATAACAACGGCTGGACCAATTTAGATGAAATGTTGGCTCCATCTCAGAATACCAGATTCTCAATATAACAGATTCTTGTGTGTACATTTGAATGGGTTCCTGGATGGTTTGAAAACACAATTGGACTCGGTAGGTGGCGCTGCAGTCGGAGTTCTAGGATCGTTCAGACAGGACAACGTCTGTCGGGGCCGCTAGTTTTAGATAAAATAGTGTTTTGTAATTTTTTTTCCAATTGTGATTTGAGTTTGAAAGAGGAAGACAAAACACTGCCATGCCGAGTACCTATAGTGAAACCCATGACAGATGATAAGAACATAATATATGTACCTATATCATTATTCTTGCAAATAAAATATCATTCATTTATTCATTCATTCATTCTAAGTATTCTAACTAAAATAGGTAAGTTTGAAGAACGTTTTAGTTTTTTTATGAATTGGTGGTTATTCTCCAAGACAACCAATCGATTACCTATTCTTACGCCTATGTACACTTGCACATCGATATTAAATTGTTAGGGTCAGCTCGTAAGCCGTACGAATTAATTTCACTAATCGGATTACAACTATAATAGTGGGCAGATCCGCGAAATTGTTTCCGACTCGCTCGGATGAGCCGTTTAATTGATGTAAGGCAAGCTTGCGATACTCCAAGTATTGTTCCGAGTCCTCGAATCCCGGAGATTATGTATGTTGTTCCACTTGTTCCAGCAATTTGCTTAGAAGTTGTTTATGTTGCAGTTTGAAGGAAACCAGAGGGTTGTTGACCTGAGTTATTCTGTTTATTTGTAAACTAGCTTTTGCCCGCGGCTTCACCCGCGTGAATGTCGAAAACTCGGAAAATAACCTTAAGTCCGTTTCTGACAACGTACCTATACATGCAAAATTTGAGGATAATCGGTTCAGTAGTTTAGGCGTGAAAAGGTAACAAACAAACAAACAAACTTACTTTTGCATTTATAACATTAGTTATGAATATGATTGCTTTCTTGAAATACTTCAAGACCTCACGGATTTATTGAGGTAATACAGGTCAAACGTCAAACTTTTAGACTATATTAACCATCTGTCTTTTGACTTAAGCTGGGAAGGAAATAGTTATTTCTCAAACATGCATGGAAATGTTGTCATTATTTTCGAATAAAGAACACGCGAAGTATCGAATTTACGGTCAAAGAAAATCAAATCCATTGCAGGAGCGTTTTTTGAATTTGGAACATTACAGCGCTCCAGCAATGTCAACATTGCTGGAGCGCTCCAGCAATGTTGTATGAAACGGCGTGCTGGGTTAAATACTCTTTCATTGGATCTCTTTTATCATTCTTGGCATACCAATGGCAGTCTCTTTGATTAGTATAAATTGCGTTCACGTGGCTGTATAGATAGCCACAAATGCCTTTCGGCACAGATGTTAGATAGAAAATTGGCGGCAAAGCTGAAAATTCATCTTGATTTGAAAATTTATATTTAAGTATTATGTATGTAAATAACAAATTTACATTCATAATAAATATAAAGTGAAATGAAGATTGATTGTAGGTACTCCACAGATTTAAGATCAGAAGCCAAATTGGCAATGGAAAACCTGCTTCCAGCGAAGTCAAAAGAAAAATACATGAAACCTGAAACTAGGTAAGTATTTGATAATTTTATGATTTGGAAAAACGAGAAAAAAGTGAACATTTTCTCTGAAACAGTATTTTTGTCGTATTTTAATGAGATTGCTAAAACTAAAAACCCATCTACATTATGGACAATTTATTCCATGCTGAAATGTACAGTTCATATTAAAAACGGCACTAACTTGAAAAATTATGGAAACTTAACTACCTACTTTTATTTCCCTGCATTCTTTTGAGAAAAGCACTATATATGCCTCGGCGGAAATAGCAATTGCCTGTCTCGTATTAGTGAAGTCCTCGCCTACGGCTCGGCCTTCAAACTCATACTCGACCTGCAATTGCCTATTTCACGGCCTTTGCAATAATGTACTATTTATGGCTTACCATAGTCACGAGTTTGTAAATACCAATTTCGTCACGTGTATCATACAACGTTTTTCAACACATTTGCGAGAAAATAGTACAGGTAATGAAACAAACTTTTTCATTAGACAATTTTTAATAGTAGGTACCTAAATAAGAAATTATACAGATAGGTCAATACTCTTAAATTTGAACAATTAGGTATTAAATTCAGTGATATTTGCTGCTTTGGAAGCTTAACTGACTGACATTATTAATTTCACACATATTATGTTGAATGTGTCGTAAACGTCGGCGACTCCGCAGCGGGGCGGTGGCGGCGCAGCTTACAGCGGCAGCGCTGCGGTGTCGCGGCGGCGGCGGTGGCTGGACGTTTTCGCGTGAGCTAGAAGCAAGCGGTTCATTTTCATCTGGTGCGTTAGCTGCAGGGAATACTTTTCACATTTCATTTCTTGCTTGTATAGCCCATTGGTATAGCCATCTGACTGTCGTTTCAAAAATGTACCTACCTAATTTTATGTATAATTTTGTTAAATCTTTGTCATTATTGGTTTATGTTGTGCTTTTTAACATTTAATATACTGACCACATTGAGCACGGCATAGACTTCAAACGTAATTAATTGAAATAAGCGATCAAAACATTTTCAGAGAATGATTGAGTATTTCTTCGAGTCTTCCATGATATAAAATTATTAAAGGGCTCTCGCGATTTTGGCAGCAAGAGACCATTTTCTGCAATTTGCGTCTCATTCAAGGTATCAGGTGGAGTAGATTCCACATTAATGCCGGATTCCTCGCTTGAACTCATATTATTATTTTGTTTAAAAATATGTCGGAAAGTCGCAACAATCTTTGACGTTTCTAATACCTATGAAAATGGCGCGAATTTGCAAATGTCGCCATGTGCGCGCGGTGAAAATTAGAACTACATCTTTTGTCTCATTTTCTCTTTAGTATTAAAGTGAGACAAACGTATTGAGCAAAAGCGCTTCTAAGGAGGTTCGATCACTCAGCGTATTTATTCTGAATGTGAAACTCTTTAGTGGAATTCATAAAATATTTTTTATGGAAATTTAAAAAAACCGTAAAGAATACGCACGGTGACATACAACGGAACGTGCGGTAAAATAGGTACTCTCACCCTCAGCTCTCACCTAAGTACAAATACCTATTTTACCGCACGTTCCGTTGTATGGTGCGTAATTTTTAACTTTCGAGCAATTTAAACAGGCTTCGTAAATGCATTTTTTGAGCAAATGTGTTGAAAAAATAATTACGTACTTATCTAAAAAACCGGCCAAGTGCGTGTCGGACCACGCACAATGAAGGGTTCCGTAGTTGAAAAGAATTTATCCCAATGACAAACTTAACACTAAGTTGCAAAAAAAATATTCTCCCATACATTTAATATACGTCACGGACAATTCTCCAACTGCATATTTAAGTTTGTATTCGCAAAAAGCTATTCTTAAACATAACATCACGCCTTGTTTCCTCGAAGGGTTGGGCAGAGGTGTTGGAGGGTTGGGGTTGGGCAAAATGTACTATAGTACACCCACATTTTGCCAGAAAAAGAAAACTAAAAACTATTTTTTTTATGTGTTATAACTACAAATAATCAATTTTCGGACTTTTTCCTTTATACTTGTGCTGTGAGACCTTGCTTCTTGACAAATTTCATGATTCTAGGTCAACGGGAAGTACCATAGATTTATAATAATAATATGTACATTGTATAAAAAAGGAGGGGAAAGGATCATAGGGCATCAAAAAATTCGTCCGCATCGCTGTTTTATTTATTATTTTATTCATCTTTTTTTTTACATGTTTTTCAACTACAATTTTAAATAAAGTACCATATGGGTTTTGATTTACTTGCGAGTATCAAAATATGATGCATAAATGGCCGTATTTTTTATTGCGTTGACTTAGAAGCTTGATTTTTTTAGAACTTTTAGGTACTATAGACTTACGTATTTGATATTAATTTCAACTTGATACCTTTACACGTTCCTGATAAAAAGGGCCTTGACAGATGACATACTTAAAAATATTTTTTTATGTGATAAAATTATAAATCAACAATTTTCGGAATTTTTCCATTACTTGTGCTGTAAGACTTTGCTTCTTGCCAAATTTCATGATTCTAGTTCAACAGGAAGTACCCTATAGGTTTTGATTTACTTGCGAGCATCAAAATATGTCGCATATGTGGCCGTACTTTTTTATTGCGTTGACTTAGAAGCTTGATTTTTTTAGAACTACAAGGGACCACAGACTTACTTACGTATTTGATATTATTTTGAACTTGATACCTCTACGCGTTCCTGAGAAAGAGGGTCTTGACAGACAGACAGACGGACAGACAGACAGACAGACGGACAACGAAGTGATCCTATAAGGGTTCCGTTTTTCCTTTTGAGGTACGGAACCCTAAAAACGAGTACTTCGACGCCTAAGTGTCCTTTTGTTTTTGTATTTATTCGTATAGTTATTTAGTCGTTTAATTTAGTACCTAGTGTAAATAGTGTTCATCTGTAGGTATATTGTATTATAAATTAAAAGTATTTTAATTATCTCTAAAAAACAAAAATATAATTAGGTTACTTATGTTTATAGGCACAAAATAATATGTAAAATGATAAAGCATAAGGCTCCTATACAAACAGGTGCGATGAAAGTCACGTGTCGCGCCAGTTTAAAGGAGCCTTATTCATAATCATCTGAAATACCTATACTATAGAAAGGTTTAGGTAGTTAAATAAAGGTAAACAATCTTGATGTGACTTTTTACACAAACACATATTAAACAAATAAACTAGGTAGGTACTCAATTGATTTATTAACCCCTCAAGTGTCTGAGTTTGGCTAATTTTAGACCCAAAACCCTAGCGAGTGGGGAGGGTTGGGGGTTAGTTGCGAACCCCATAGGTTCACAACTACTGATGATGATATGTTTTCCATCGGATGATGTTTTTTTACGTTTATATATATGTGATCTAAGCTTATATACCTATTATGTCAAGTTTTGTCCTTTTGCACACTTGGGGTGCATTTGACACGCAGGGGGGGGGAGGGGGAGTTAGTTGCGAACTCCATAGGTTCACAACTAATGATGATTATTGGTTTTCCATCGGATGATGTTTTTTTACATTTATATATAATATATATAAATGTAAAAAAACAAAAACCCTTGTTTTGTTAGGTATATAAGCTTATATCACATATATTATATGTGATATAAGCTTATATACCTAACAAAACAAGGGTTTTTCTTATGCACACATGGGGTGCATTCGACACTTGAGGCGTTAAATATTATTGTTGTATTGGTTTTTAGTTGCATTTTATTTTTACACTGAGGTTTTAAAAGAAAAAAAAAATAGGACATATCAAGATTGTTTACCTTTATTTAACTACCTAAACCTTTCTAGTATAAGTTTAGAGCATTGTAACAGAATCCCAAGAATATTAATGTAATCCATACCTAGATCACACTCCTTATTACCATACAGAAAAAGGGGATCAGCAGCATTCGCATTATCTTTATGAATACTCCATTGTATAAATTGTAAAGAAAACCAGATGAAAATTTTGTATAAGCCTTAATATTCAAAGAAAAGGTTCGTTGTCGCTACATTTTGAAGTGAGCAGTTTAGAATAGCTATGATAATACTGCGGCAATGTGAATACCTACAATGTTATGTAACTTTCTAACTTTTATGCCACTTTTCCATTACGTTCTTGAGTAGGTACCTTGGGTTGGTGACGTTGGTGTGATGTAGGTACTTATTCTAATGCTCGTATTGAGGTTAATACAATAGCAAGAGCTGTGCTGTTTTATTACTATGTTTTACTAGCTTTTGCCCACGACTTGAAGTGCTTGGTTGTCGTAAGACACCAGAATAATATACTAAAATAACAGTCACATTTCCCGCCCTCGCTATTAGGTGCTTACGTGCTTTCTGACTTCTTTTTGCTCGGCTCCTTAGAGTAGTAGCGTGATGTTCAATAGCCATAACCTTCCTCAAGAAATGGGCTATTAAATGCGGAAAGAATTTTTCAAATCCGACGGGCAGTTCCAGAGATTATGAGACTGAAGTGACAGGTATTATTTTTAGTCGGCCACCACCACCACACCCGTGGTTTTTTTTTGTTTGAGTACCTTTATTTAATTACCTAAGCCGATGGACTATAAATATGTAAATTTTATAAAGTACGTTGTGTAATGACAATAATGAGTGTTTGAAGGTTTACATTATTCTTTATAAATAAACTAAGTAATTTAACTGTCAATAACATTTAGAGGCCACTTCCGAATAGAACTTCTTTGAATGCACCTGTGAAGGTTATACCTATTGTTCAAAGTCTTGCTCATCTATGTACCCATGTTACACCATCAAACCAGGGGCTTACTATGAGCTCTTATAGCAGGGCAGAAGTTGAACGTTTCCAGTGAGAGAGAGAGAGACAGTACTATAGGTCGTATATAGCTCCGTCTCTCTTACTGGAAACGTTCAACTTCTGCCCAGCTATAAGAGCTCATAGTGGGCCCCGAGCACTACTTAGCAGCAACAACATAGTATGTTAAGTAGTATGTAGTCGTACTACATTATATAAGTAGGTACCTACTTACCTACATATATAATTTAAATCCGCTTCAATTAACAGCGCAGTAGTGTAGCGATCACACGCTCATTAGAGTCAAAGCCTAATAAACCAAGACGTTAAAAGCCAAAGCATGGCGTTCTGTAATTAAGCTCTTGTAAATTAGGCACCTAATCACATTAGAGCAAAGTAAAGACTGCATAGATTAACGTTATTGCAGATAGGTCGGTATACGACGTCATTAAATGTAAGTGGCTTTTTCCTTAGCGAGTTTTCGCAAGGAATATTTTTTGAGGAGCTTTTGTTAGTAAGGTGTTTGTTGTCTATGTTTTATTAACAACACCTGCACCCTAATTGCGTAACATATTATCAATCGGAGTTTGAATCATTTTGAAACAAATTGCTGATCCATTGCTTCATATGTTCGAAAAATTTGTCTGTTCGACAACGTAAATAACGTAATGAATGTTGTTGAACTGTCACAATGAAACCAACTCCGATTGATAATGTGTTAAGCAATTAGGGTGCTGTTTTTTACACCACCTATGTTTTACAAATAAATCTTTGAAAAAAAGGTATCATGTACGAGTCAGAGAGCATAGCGAAAAATGGAGAAAAAAAAATGGTGGTTTTATGACGAATAAATTGATTTGATTTGATAGCATAATCAGCCTTCTCTCGATGAGAGGGCTCTTCAAAGGTCCAGCACCCGGTTTAGAACCCTTCCTCACGATGTTTTCCTTCACCGTTTTGAGAGCAGTGGTGATGAAATAATTTACACAAAGTAAAGCGCCTGTCTGGGTTCGGAACTTCGGTCTTTCGACCTACAACTCGTAAGTCGCGTCTATTACCACTGGGCCACCACTGCTCCTCATTTTTTGAGAAGCTTTTGTTAAAAAAGTATCAGGCACGAGTAGGTAAGAGCAAAATCAAACACCTGAAAAAATGTGAAACTGTTCATCATGAAATTAACTGTCTTCCTTATTGATATTCCTGTGATGTTATACCTAGAACATTATCTGGAACTGGAAGAAATCCAACGACAGTACGACATCTCAATTATAAAGACGAACTTAGTCATGCATATTGTATTCTACTTATCTACAACGTGTAACGTTAAATGCGCAAAACCTCTTAAGGGGTCATTGTACTCATAATTATGAACAACTTTTACTCTGGGACCAAACCTGAACCGCAAAAAAAATCTGCTGCTCCCTACATTTTGACGAGATTGACGTAGGATAAATGTACTGAATAGCAGATTTTTTTTGGTGATTTCATGTATGGTCGGTCCCATAGTAAAAGTAGTTCATAATTATGAGTACAATGACCCCTTAAGAGGTTGTTGGTGTTTAACTAATAACCCTGTATAACCTACTAACCTACGGAATAGGTAATACAATAGATCTTTCGCACGAAATCTAACAAAATCACTTGTAATGATTTTGTTAGATTTCGTAAAAGAGAAAATTCTCAACAAGTTCCCGAATAATTAATAACATTTCAAAACGGTACTCAAACGCTCTACTAAGATTTCTCAAAGAGTAAACAGTTAATAAGCTTTAAAGCGTTCCTGATATTATCCTGTCCAAGTTTACTTACAATATTCTTTGACATAGCTAAGTTCCGTGATGTTTACTGTGTCTAACGAGGTACAATGATTTGATAAAAAAATCCGCTTGAGCGCTATAAAAGCCTAATAGGATTATTTGCGAAGCTTCTAAAGTAACAGCAATAGGGTATGTTGATGTAGCAAATTAGCGCTGCCTTGCGGCCTCGAACATCCATCGGGATTAAGCGATGTATTTATTACAGGGTTCCCTATAAACAGTCATGGTTTCAGTATTACACCCTTCTTGGTTTACGGGGCCTTATGGGCTTATAAATCCTGTCCTCTGGCCAGCAAGTCAAGAAAATTAATTACTTTCAAATCTTCTTCTTCTTTCTCCTGGCTATTATCACAATTTATTTGGGGTCAGCCCTCGTACGCCACACCGCCAGTTATGGGTTACTGGGTTGTCTCTATATTGTCTTAGATAACTATAAAGACAACCCACTACCGTCACCAACTAAAAACATTCAAATGTTTTTTTTTAACTTGGTTTTACCTTGACAACAGATCTAAATTATCAATGTAATCTTCAAAGGCAGGATAAAAATTGAATCAAAAGTTCCTGAAGGTTAAGAAAACATTCGTACATTTACCTAGGGACACACTTTCTTTTATTCGTCGTAGTGTTATAAGTTCGCCTAATGGTTTACTCAACCAGCTTCTCCGTATAAGTAGGTAAGTATAGTGCCTTAGAACATTATTATTATTAATCCCTTTGTTGTAATGTTAGTTGTACGCACATCCGTGGACTCTAACGGTCATAATCTCCAAGGAGGCCCAAAGGCATTATTAAACAGCCTAAGTTCTTGAGCCCTCGATAATAGCGTTGCGAGAAACTTCCACCATTTACCTACGAATGAGGTATAATTTTGAGTTCATAGCTTCATAGCCTTCAAAACCCATGTTTGCTTGTAAAAGCCTAACAAAATATGTATTTATGTAATCTAAAGATAACTATTACATTCTGGATATTCCTCTGATATTAATTCAAAACTGGGTTTTATTAGCATAATATTAATTCGACAACTAAGTAGTGCCGAAATTTCAATCTCAGAGCCATAATATTCTTAGATGTAGCAGTTTAATAGCTAATCGTATACCTCACTGAATTAATACAGCTATTTTACGGTAACTTACGCGCCGTCAGTGTGCTATTACTGTACTTAATTTCGGTGTCTGAATTCTCTAAGGGTAGGTATAGAATTTGTAGCTATTGTCAGGTGTTTTGTAAAAGGGCTAAAAGTGACGCGCAAACGCACGCCCTTAAAAACTTTCCGCAACTTTGGGGTGATTTTGCGAAGAGTGGAAAGTGAATTTTCATACTACAGGAAATAAGGTACTGGGACATGGGGTTGACAAAAGCTTTCCATCCCGGAGGAGAGCCGTCACTCAATCTTGGGAAATCATGACTGTATTATAAAAGATTTTCATATGAAAAATTATCCTCCTATTCATTGCCGAAAAATTCTTCACAGAACTAGAACTGGATTTTATTTTAGTGCTAAGCTAAAGTAACTACCTACCTACTTTAAAACTAGAACACAATAACACAAAAAGCAACAACATTTTAATCAAAACTCGCAGTCATTATGTGTTGAAATATTTTCGTCAAATTACTGGAACAAGTAATGTTCTCAGAATTTTGAAAGCTGTAATATAAATAAAAAAAACTGGGTAATGAATGAGGGCTTTTAGGCAGCACTGAGACGTCAGGTCAAAAGTGTCAAGGCCCCTATATTTCCTATAGTCATGACTAAATGAGAAAGGAATGAATGAAATGAATGATGAACGTCATCATTGTTTGTCGAAACGGAAGACCTCTTGTAAAAGTGGCGCCACAGCGTGAATTTTCATGAAAACCCTCATTGCGTAACACACTTACAGTAGCAATGGCTTTCATTTTTACAGTTCAACAACATTCGTTGCGTTATTTACGTTGTCGAGCAGACAACATAATTATGAAGCAATGGCAATATCCTTTAAAAACATTCAGATTATGATTGATAGTGTGTTGCGCAATAGGGAAGTTAACTGTCAAATTAGTTCCGCGTAGATGGCGCTAAGTGTATGTTATTTTTATTCAGCTGTCAACCGCATCGGAGACGCGTGTATACCGCATTGATACCGAGTTGTATAGTAAAACAACGAGTACGCGGTCCGGCGGCGCGGCGGTGCGGCTCCGGCGTCGTGTATGTACCTACATGAAGCCTTAGGGTGCTGGTTTTAGTGTAGACTAGTCTCTAAAACTCTATACAGTTCTAACTTCTAACATAATTTAGCTCAATTTTCTCAATTACTCGAGATTCCGTAACGTGAAACCTAACAAAGTATCAACTGAATTGTCGACTAAGTGTCCGCCTACGTACATGCTCTGCTACTGTATCTATAAGTATCGTAGGTACTACAATATACGTATAATTATCTTTATAAAAGTAGGTAAGATACACTTTAGGTAGGTACCTAAAAAGTATCCTATACATCATCATCATTTGCCTAGCCTTTTCCCAACTATGTTGAGGTGGGCTACCAGCCCAATGGGATGCAGCTGAATACCAGTATTATACATGGAGCGACTGCTTAAGTGATCTCCACAGCCCAGTTACTGGGTAATGCGATAACAAAGATCCACGAATGACAGCCGGGACCAACGGCTTAACGTGGTTTCTGAGGCACAGAGGGTCTCAGTATGTAAAGATGGTCACTCATCCACGGACCAACCGCGGCAAGCGTAGCTTAACCTGATCGATCGATATGTGCGGCTGATATTACTTAACCACGAGCCCCCAAAAAGTATCCTATCCATACCTATATACATATTAAGGACTTTAGACGATTAAGAAGAATTTCTTTAAATACGTAGGCATCGGAAAATACCTTACCTATAATAATGCCTATTGTTAGAGATTTCTTTACCTACATAGGAAAGCTCTTTCCCGCTGTCCCACGAGTACCGTAAATAGCTGCTAGTGCTAAGTGATTATGCCGGGTCAATGGGTAGCAGGAGCATAGTTACTAAGGGACCTTACACTTGGATTTTCTGCTAGCGCCACGGTGCGGTCCAGTCCTGCACTGGACCGCACCGTGGCGCTAGCAGAAAATCTAAATTATGATCATCTTTAAAGGTGTAACTATTCATACACGAAATCTCGTAAGGGGTCATTGTAGTCATCATTAGGTATGAACAACTTTTACTATGGGAGCAAACCTGAAATCGCGTAAAAAAAATCAGCTGTTCAGTACATTTATCTAAGATCAAACTCGTCAAAATGTAGGGAGCAGTTGATTTGTTTTCGTGATTTCAGGTTTGGTCCCATAGTAAAAGTTGTTCATAATGATGAGTACAATGACCCCTTAAGAGATTTCGTGTATGAATAGATACAACTTAAATAAATAGTACAAAAAACTTTTTTACAAAAAATAAACAATCGACTTCCAAAAAAACACTGCAACTAGGTACTGCAGTGCTTTTTGGAAGTCGGTTTTTTTTGTTTTACTTTTTAGTTATGCCTACTTACCTTACCTACCCCACACAAATGCGTGTTCCACCTCCTTTTTTTTTCGTCGGTTAAAAATAATGTCGCTTTTCGCGTCTGTGTGACCGCTTAGTTCTTCTGAAGTTTTGAAATAACTTTATTCTCATACGATTACATTAATACACTTACATGAGAATATTAACGCTTTGATACGGTTAAAGCAGTAATAACAATAAAACTTCTATTGTGTCCCGGTTGTCCTTCGAAGCGTTAAAAACAAACTTAAATCAATATTTTTGGGGGTATTACAAAATATAGACATTTTGTTTAATCAATATTTTGTGGGTAGATAAAAATCTTCTTAAATGCACAATGGATTTTGGTGCGGTTTTAACCATAATTTTGAGAATATATCTTCCTGAATATATTCTCTTTTTTATGTGTTAAATACATTCATAATTAACTTAAGTAAAGTAAAGAATTCTCGTGTCAAGTCGTAAAACCGTACGAAGACCCTGGGTCGCTACGCTCGTTTATGTCTACAGGATAAAATTGAATTCATGGGCATCTTTTTAAGAGGTCCTTGTACTTATCATTATGAACTAGCTTTTTCCCGCGGCTTCGCCCACGTGGATGTCGGAAAATATGCCACAGGAACAAAAATATTGAGATAGCTTCTGCCCGCCACTTCGTCCTCGTGAAATTTCTTGCTCCCCCGACCCATCCCGTCGCATCGCATTGCCTGCCCGAGCTATTACTTCGTTTTCTTAGCGTTCTTTCCGAATTTTTTTCTTTTTGCTTGGCATCTAAGAGTTCTAGAGTGATGTTAAATATGTCTATAGAATTGGGCTATCAAATGAAAAAAATATTATTAAAGTCCGACTGGTAGTTCCAGAGATTAGTGCGTTCGAACAAACAAAATTTGTGTCAGCTCCAATGCACGACTGGAGTTTACTCCTGTTTTTTGTGCCGTTCCGAGTTTCCGACTTTCTATTTTTCAGTCGTTTCTGTAGGGCTGGGTTTCTTCAACGAATCAGTGCTATACAAAAAGCAACTTTAAGGTGTAAAGGCACTCGTCCATCCCCCTCTTACCCTACCTCTCAACCCTACCTCTAATCCCCCTCTCACCCCCTCTCACTCCTCCCCTTCTCTCCCCTCTCACCATCCCCATGATCCCCCTCATCGCCCCCTTTCACCCCCTCACCCTCTCTATCCCCCTCTCCCTATCACCCCCTCACCACACCACCTTGCCGCTAACCTCCTCCTTCCACTTTCACACCCTCTCACACCCCCTTTACCGCTGTCCCCTCCCCCTCTATCCTCACCAGCTCCTCCCCTCACCCTCTCCTCTCCTCACCCTCTTCGTTTCTCCACACCACACTACACCCTCCCCTCTCACTGCACCCTCCTATCTCTCTCCCGTCCCTACATCATCCTCTCCCTCTCGCTCCTCACTAACCCTCCCTCTCTCTTTGCACACCCTCCCCTTCCCCCTTCCCCTTCTCACCAACCCCTCCCCTTACCCTTTTACCTCTATACCACCCCCTCCCCTTCCCCCTCCTCCTCTACCCTTCTCTCTGGGGTAAGAAACTTTATTACTTGCTTAGGCAAGCATTTGTGCCAAGTTTCAAGTTAATTAACCAAATGAATAAGATTTTTCATTTTCACTATTTTCACCCCCACAGGGATGGAATATTGAAAAAAAGGTTGGGATATTTCCGTAGCTTGACTGAAAGATTATTTACACCAATTTATCGAGTTAATCGAGCTCCGCAGTAAAACCCTGCCCTGTAACATTTACTACCGCTTTTCACCCCTTTAGAGGTAGATTTTCGAAAAACCTTGATACAAGATATACTTCAATTTTGATTTCAAGTATAAATACTGAGTTTTGAGTTAATCGGTCCGCGCGTTAAAATTCCTCCATTCAAACTTTGACACCCCCCCATCCCTTCTGAGGGGGTAGTTTGGGAAAACTAAAAATGACAAACTTTATAATTTACTTAGTTTAATATTCATGCGAAGTTTCAAATCTATTCACTCAAGGAAAAAGATTTTTCATACAAACTTTCATCCCCTATTTGACACCCTTAGGGATGGGATTTCCAAAAATCCTTTCTTAGTGGATGCCTACACTGTATAAGGTATCTATGTGCAAAATTTCAAGTCTAGGTTCAGCGGTTTGGGCTGTGCGTTGATATATCAGTCAGTCAATCAATCAGTCAGTCAATCAGTCAGTCAGGACTTTGAATTTTATTCATTACTAGCTTCTGCCCGCGACTTCGTCCGCGTGAAATTTATTTTTTGCTCGACCCACCCCGTCGCATCGCATTGCCTACCCGCGCTATTACTTCGTTTTCACTTAGCGTTCGTTCAGACTTTTTTTCTTTTTGCTCGTCACCTAAGGACCCTAGAGTGATGTTAAATATGCCTTCTATAACATTTGGGCTATCATTAATGCAAAAAGATTTTTTAAAGTCCGACTGGTAGGGTACTTCCAGAGTTTAGCTCGTTCCTTCACCACATCCCCTTCCGCTACCTCTCCCTCCCCCTCTCACTGACTCTCACACCCCCTTCACCACTTCCCTTTCGCTCTCTCTCTCTCACCACCCCGTCCCCTCCCTCTCCCCCTCTCCTCCACCTCCGACTCACCAACCCCTCCTCACCCCTCAGCCTTCACCATGTCTTCCTCCTCTCCTCACCAATTCCTGCCCTTTCTCCCAGCGTCCATCATCCTCCCCCTCAGACTCCTCACCGCCCCTCCCTTGCCCTTCCCCCTCTAACCCTCCCTCCGGGGTAGTTTTAAAAAACTAATAATGACAAACTTAGGCAAATATTTGTGCCAAGTTTCAAGTCAATTAAAACCAAATGAATAACATTTTTCATGTAAATTGTATTCCCTGTTTTCACCCCCACAGGGGTGGAATTAAAAAAAATGGTTTGAGATATTTCCATAGCTTGACTCAAAGATTATTTACACCAATTTTCGAGTTAATCAAGCCACGCAGTAAAATCCTCCCCAGTGAAATTGATTACCCCTTTTCACCCCGTTACAGGTTGATTTTCGAAAAACCCTGACACACATTATTCTTTATTTTTGGTTTTAAGTATAAATACTGAGTTTTAAGTGAATCGGATTGCGCGTTAAAATTTTTCCATACAAACTTTGAGACCCCCCAATTCCCCTTTAAGGGGGTAGTTTAGAAAAATAAAAAATCACAAAAATCATAATTTAATTAGATAAATATTCGTGCCAAGTTTAAAGTTTATTAACTCAAGGAATAAGATTTTTCATACAAACAATATCCCCCCTTTTTACCCCCTTAAAGGTCGAATTTCCAAAAACCCTTTCTTAGCGAATGCCTAGGTCATAATAGCTACCTGTGTTCCAAATTTCAGCCCAATCCGCTCAGTGGTTTCAGCTGTATGTTGATAGATCAGTCAGTCAGTCAGTCAGTAACGCTTTCCTTTTATAGATATAGATGAATAACTTTTACTATAGGACCAAACCTGAAATCGCAAAAAAATCAGCTCCCTACATTTCCTTACAGTATTAAGTAGTAATTTTCTGTTTCCTTTCTGTTGATTGCATTTATACCTATACTTTGTTTCTTATTAATTTCTCGTGTTCTATTTGTTATAGGTATATTGTTTTATTTTTTATTGTGTTTAGTTAAATTTTGCTGTACAATGCCTTAGATTTATTTAAATCTGTTATGTTGTATACGTATATCTATCTATATCTATATATCTATAAAAATCAATGCCACTTTTCGTTGTAATTTTATATCTAACTCAAGAACGCCTGGTCCGATTTAGCTGATTTTGGTTTTGAAATGTTTGACATAGTACAGGGAAGGTTTAAACGATGAGAAAAATTGGAAAAGTTGCCGGGAAAATTGGAAAATTCTGGAAAACTGAAAGTGGATTGTATATGGGAATATTGAAATTGGGACAGGACAACGTCTGTCGGGACAGCTAGTCTTAAATAAATAAATAAAATTTCGTTATTTCAGGTTTGGTCCCAAGTCCCATGGTAAACGTTGCCCATGAATTCAATTTCATCCTGTTTAAACAAGTGTCATGTTCTATTTCATATTTTTATTCTTCGGTTATCCCTTTTAACGCTTGTTGAATACTCATAATATTCCTTGTGATTTTTAGTAGGTAGATAGATATAGGTATAGGTACCTATTGTGAAAAAGGTTCCATTATTCTCCACTGTAGGTAGGGTATAACAAAGAAAAGAAGAAAAACATGACTTGCTCGCCGAAAACTTGATTTGGGAACCGAGACTTGACATTTGAGTAGCAAAAAAAAATAGATAATAAATAAATAAATATCCTTGGACACTTCACACTACGCCATCTAGTCCCAAGCTAAGCAACCTAATGCTTGTGTTATGGTAACTAGATGGCTGATAAACTACTTGTATACATTTTTTTTTTTGTAAATAAATACATATTATACGCATATTATAGATAGAAAAACATACTTATATACCTACTTGGAAAAATTGTAGGTACCTAATAAAAAAAATACAAAATATCTTGTTGTATACAACTATATTTTGATGTCACTTGGCAACACAAATAAAATGTTGCCAATCTTTTATATGGAAGCGCAAAATTTAATGTTGTTTTTAGTACCGAAGTGTTCAAGTTTTTTGTTTGTTTATGACGTTACCGAAGGAGGAATTTCCGTCAGCTTAGGCACACAAGCTTAAACTTGTATTTCGTTAGTGAAAAGTTGGCGTATGAGGCTGGCTTCCAACTTTGTTACCGACTATATTAGATGCATTATTCATAAATGTATATTGGCATAGAGGTTGCACACTCGATTGGAAGCGTGAGAAGTCTTTTAAAGTTCTGAAAAATATTTTTGTACGATATATTACGTATTATTTATCATGGGACTAAATAAATAGCTACAGTAATTTACTCTTACCGTACCGTAATAGGTACTACAGTGCAATACCTCTACTTAACCTACTGAATATGAGCACCGTCACTATCCACACGATAATTATATGCGATGCGGCTATTAAGCGGATTACTGATTGCAGTATATCGGATACAGACTATATTCTGTCCACTAGGTTATTCAATTTTTGACAACTGTCAGTTGGACAATTTCTAGTTGAAACAAGGATCAAATTCGCAAAACACATCTTCGTTATTATGAAACTGACAGGTGTCAAAAAGTGAATAACTTAGTGGACAGAGTACAAACATTATACAGAAACACTGCCCTCTTTTAAAAACTGTCTAATTTAAGGCAAACAAAAGAAGGAAAAATTCAAAAACAAAATTAGCAATTCCCAAACAGTCGCGTATTCCACCGAGCCTAAAGAGGAAGGTCTTCAATCAGTGCGTCCTGCCTATTATGACTAACGGAGCCGAAACGTGGTCACTCACGATACGGGCTGCTCCATAAATTCAAGGTCGCTCAGCGAATTATGGAACGAGCTATGCTTGAGGAATCTCTCTGAGGGATCGAATTCAAAACGAGGTGATCCAGCAGAGAAATGAAGCTGTCGACATAGCACACAGAACAAGCTGAAGTGGCAATGAGCCGGCCATATTAGCCGTAGAACCGATGACCGTTGGGGTAGACGAGTTCTTGAGTGGAGACCACGGCAAACGTAAGGTATAACGCCCTCATTCTAGGTGCAGGAGCAGTTGGATGAGAATTACCGAGAATCGAGCTGAATGGCGTGAAATTGGAGAGGTATATGTCCAGCAATGGACAGCTATAGGCAGATGATGATGATGAAGATGAAACAGTTAAATAAAAACATAACCCGAAGCAGTATCTACTCAACCTCAATGTTCAATGCGCTACGCTACCGATTTCTAATGCTGGGGCTACACCAACGGGAAACGCCGTTGATTATTGCGATGATAGACGTAGGCCGTATAGGTGTAGCCACAACTTGTCGCGATAATTTGACGACGGCATTCACATTGCCGATTGACGTTCGCCCATCGTTCGCCAAATTGAATGAGCATTGACATTGATAATAATTATCGCGATAAATTGAGTGCATAATATATCGAAACAATTACCGCGTTGTTTATGGCGATGATGGGTATTGACGCTGACATTGGTGTGGCCCTAGCATGAAAAGACCGAATATTCGGTGTCGGCTTCATACTACAAATTGTTTCGGAATAGAATGTGTGAATAGCACTCTCGCGTCACCTAAAAAATCCTAGAGAGAGGAGTAACTTAAAAAAAAAGAATCTAACGACATGGAAGCTGTTTTTCAACCTTTTCTGACCCACCTTCCAGTTGCCTTTAAGTCACATAAAGAAGAGTATCAGAATAAACAGTAAGGATACTTTTTGACCCGGTAGTACGTTCCCGTGTTTGAATTTCCGAAACGGGCGAATCCGCGGGCATAGTAACTTAGGTATGCAGAATAGAATAGACTAAGGTCCGTATTACAGAAGGAAACTCAAGCAACTGATATTTGTTTAAATTTAGTTTAAAACTAGTTTCAACCAATCAAATGGCTTGAATCTAGTTTTAAGAAATGCTTGAGTATTGAGTGACGTTCTGTAATACGGACCTAATACTCTTTATTATGGTACACCATATGACTTAAAATATAAAAGTAGAAATGTAATTCCTCATAGTATATCATATAAATATTTAATTTTTGTATTTATTTGCATATAGTTAGTTACTTAGTACCTAATTTACTTTAGTACCTAGTGTAAATAGTGTTAACTTGTATATTGTATTAAAAGATATTTAGTGAAATTGCAACTCTCTTAATCTTGAGGAGGCTCTATACAACGTGTAACGTTAAATGCGCAAAACCTCTTAAGGGATCATTGTACTCATTATTATGAACAACTTTTACTATGAGACCAAAACTGAAATCGCGAAAAAAAAATCAGCTGTTCAGTACATTTTGACGAAGTGCGAACAGAAATGTACGTACTGAACAGCTGATTTTTTTTTTCGCGATTTCAGGTTTGGTCCCATACTAAAAGTTGTTCATAATAATGAGTACAATGACCCCTTAAGAGGTTTTGCGCATTTAACGTTACACGTTGTATAGAGCCTCGTCGCAAAATATTAAAATTAATTTAAAAGTCATCTGCAGCTGCAGTTTACATTTTAGAACCTAAAAAATATTCGTTTCATAAAGATTTTTGTTTCATAATCACACAACGTCTAATTACTTAAGCTATGATATTGGATAGGTAGTTTTAATATAATATTAGAAGGTTTCGACAGGCCTTGTATTCTAATACATTTTGTACTGGTGCACACAGTTGAATACATCATTGCAGCATGTCGTACCTAAATACAATACAATACAATACACTACACATGCAGTACACTATATACCATTAATCGCATGTCGGACGTTCATTAATACAGTGGTCTGTGCTTGCCACCGTTGTCGGCACATTCTTCTTACTGTACCAGTAATTATGGTCTCTTCGTGTTGCGCCGATTGCTTTTTGGTTAAAATTTTTAGTAAAACTATTTGAAAAGAGTATGTTATCTATAGGAAGTGTTTGTTATGCATTAACACTGTTTAAAAAAATAACATTTGAGGTATTCAAAAAAAAGTAAATTTAAAAACTAAAACCCGACTACTGAAAAATCACGCTCTGAAAAGTATGAAACGAGAAAACATTCTCATCTGAAATTAGAAAAAGACAGACAATTTAAAAATCCGGAGTTAAACGTAATCTGTTCGATTTATTTATGACATGACGTGTGACCCCGGATTTTTAAATTGTCTGTCTTTTTCTAATTTCAGATGAGAATGTTTTCTTGTTTCATACTTTTCAGAGCGTGATTTTGCAGTAGTCGTGGTTTTAGTTTTTAAAGTTACTTTTTTTTTATTATTTTGGGGTTATAATTTCGTGAAAAAGTATTTGCAGAGCCGTTTTACATTTTTTAAACAAGAAAAATTATTATGTTTGTATTTTAGGTAGATTTGTAGAGAAAAGTTTGGCTCCGGTCTGAAGCGTGATTTTAGAAATTATTTCTAAATATCGGGTGATTGCAAGCAAAGCCGCGAGCAACAGCTAACAATATATATACAGGGTGTTTGGAAGGTGGGTGCAAAGCTTTAAAGGGGAGTTAATACAGACCATCTAGAACATTTTGAGCCATATTTGTCCTAACCAAAGTCTGATATTTATTTTTTTAGAGAACTTTTACGATTTTGGTACCAAAATCCCAAAATTTTCCAATTAAGGCCTAATAACGCAAAGATTGAGTGAAAATTTCTATTTTTTTTAATTTACTTTATTGGCCTAATGTGTGTTTAATGGTATGAAATCATTTCGAAGCACCGTATTTACTATATTTATCTTATTTTGATAAGGATTAATGTTTTGTTGTTTAAATAATCATCCAAACGTAAGTATGTCTAAAAAATACTTTTTTAAAACAATAAAAGATGTATAAAAGATAAAACATAAAAGATAGAAATATGGTGTCGCGGACTTTTTTGTAGAATTATTTAAGACGGACCAGACTGCCATACATTGTTTTCAATTATAAACAACCGTTTAGGCAGCGCATGCAAAAAAGTCTGTTTCAAGAGGTATTTCTTTCCGACTTGTTAGACAAAACTTGTGATAGCTCGGCTAATATGCATGATATAAATATAATTTATAGCCTATAGCACTCAGGAATAATGTAGCTTTCTACCAGTGAAATTTTTTTTAGAATTGGATCATTAGTTCCGGAGATACAAACTTACAAACTTACAAACTTACAAACTTACAAGCTTACAAACTTACATACAAATCTTACCTCTTTATAATATTAGTATAGATAACAAAAAGCTGGTGCTGTATATACTCGTCTTTAAAGGTGTAAATAATGAAATTTGACGTCATAATAAAAGCTAATAAACACCGGGCAGACCGAAAAAGAAAATCAAACGCAGTTTAAACACGCTTGAAATCTATGGCAGCTTGTTTAACAATTCATCTAAAGGTTTAGATGGATTAGATAGGATAGATTTATACAACGGGGGTACCATTATCACTTATCCCGTACAAATCTCCGGTGCTGTTCTGTAAAAATCTCTCGGTGAGTTTTCAATACTTAGTGTCAATCCCAAGAATCAGGTAAATAAATAAAATATTTATTACTGTACCAACTACATAGTTTATATATTAGTTTATGATTGGAGCCTCCTTTTAAGCATAATAACGCCTGTGTTAGGAGACTCCGCTCTTCCACAGCTTTGGCTGTTTGTACAACTTAAAAATTACAAAAATAATTTTATTTTAATTTTTTTTTGTCTTAGGTTACCTAATACACATATCTTTTTTTCGAGCGCGTGTTTCGTGCCTTATTGCCATTTACATAAAGTATCAGGTGGAATGACAGCTCACTTAAAGCTCACTTCAACTAAGTTTTCAAGGTGAGACTTTTACAGAATATACCGGCTGATCTCCCCTACACTACACATTGCGGGTACCTACTGATTTTTACGCACCATGCAGTTTCAAACATGGCAAGGTAACCGACGCCTGATAACAAAATGTACACGTTTTTCACCATTGTGTTACCCGTACTAGTGTACAATCAAATCTTCAACACAAACAGAGTTTGAATGTTTGTGCCTACTGTAGTACAAATTGTTTGCATTGGGAATGGAACCCACGACGAGTTTTTCAGGATATATTATGGCAGTAAAATTTCCACTGTATTTATTAAAACATTTTATTGGTATTTCTAATAAATAGGACAGCTGGTCATAATAAAAGGAGCACCAACACCACTCTAGTTTCATTTAGGCGGTTACAGACGGCTTCGTAATTTTTTTACCCCCCTTTTCTAAACACCCGATTAATTCTCCTCGTTTAGAACCCAGTTAATAAACAAGCATATGCGTGGGTTTACATCAGAAAAAGGTTTAACGGGTGAGCTTTGAACAGATGCTCGTTCGAGACCAATAATTCTTGAAATACATTCGATCATTTCTAAATCTCATCTTTGGTATTCCGCAGCTTGTATCCTTTATTCGTCTAATACACGACGGATTTATTCGACGCGTTTCTTGTTTACCAATAAATTGAAGGTGTAAAGCTGGTATTCGACTGCGGTGATACGCACTTGATTCTTTATTTTATTTTATTTATTGACAGAAGACCAGGTCGAAAATGCTACATGCCACCGAGGGACGCTTCAAACTCCAAGAGAATTGGCGATACGTAGTGTTAAAGACAAAGTTGAAAAGTGCCTTTAATTTAACCGACAACTATCCCCTTTCAAATGTTTCTCAGCGACAAAATAGTTACAAAAAAAAAAATTGATTAAAAATAATGGAACTTTATTTCACTTAAAAGTAGCAATTTCGAAGATACTGTGCACAATGGCAACCGATGCACGGTTTTACGACGTACTCGTAACTGTTGCACGCAAACTGTGAATTGGAAACATTTCGTGCAAAAGCGTGTTTAGTTCACGTTCAAAAAGGTTCGCGTCAGCTGTTCACGTAGTATCCGTAGATAACCCAATGTCCACATATGTACTGAAAACGTACGCCGCTGTAGGAAACCGGATTATTATACCACTTAATGTTCCAAATATTTCATTTCCCCTATTTTGGTGTGAAAAGCAGCTAAAGTTAACACATTACCCGGTTGCGAGACGGAAACGGCCCGTCATCACGGCATGCGTCTCGCGTGCCACCGGTTAGTCTTGTTAATGTGTGTTCGCAACATTTTTATAGCTGTTAAAGGCAATAAATACACAAACGCCACCGTGTCGGTCCGTTAACGCCTCTAGAGGATTACCCGCTGACGTATTGTGTACCAACTGACCAAGATTGTTACACAGATGAACGCGGCGTGAACATTTCACAACAATCACAACAATATATGGAAATGTTCCACACAATTGGGTTTTATTTTCCGCATAAATCTTTGAGCGGATACAACAAGTAAGTAGGTCACAAACTTACTAGGAAGGGCGTAATTTCATGATGTCTTCAAACACCATTTCTGACACGAAACGTTATAATTTTGACTTTATCTGTGCC
The DNA here is from genome assembly GCA_905163495.3 of Cosmia trapezina. Classification (NCBI taxonomy): domain Eukaryota; kingdom Metazoa; phylum Arthropoda; class Insecta; order Lepidoptera; family Noctuidae; genus Cosmia; species Cosmia trapezina. Next base: position 15,335,904 of record LR991030.1, read on the forward strand.
TACATTGTCTCGTAGCAACTGTCTACGGCGTAGCATTTTGCTACGCAGTTGGTATTCTCATTTGCTTTAAAAAGAGCATCTACATAAGTTTTACATAAAGTCTAATAAATATGTATGATGCTGAAGCTCTAGTAAAATACTTGAAATATGCTTGTTAGCTTTATTTAACTTGGACACAAAGGCAGTATAAATGTTAACTCAGACGGCACTAACTTGAATTAGAGTTTGAAATGTTTGAATCAGTGTTATTATTTAATAATAGCACTCTTATAAATGTGTTTATTCACTGAAATTCAAACGTTTACTCCTGTTAAAATAATTTTAAATTACCCAGTAATTTAAGCTTATTAATTTTGTAGCTGTTTCTCAAATTACCTCGGTACGGATTATGTAAAGCTCATTAGGCATCGGAGTTCATTAACGCCATCCGTAAAAGTTTGAGGGAATTTTAGACAGTTGAGAATAATTAAAAGAGTTTGGCTTAGCAGTTTCAAAGCCGAGTTCGGTCCCGTGTGTTTCCCGTAAATCCAAGTAACCTCTTTATCCTTTGCCGTGAAGCTACCTCACTTCTTTTGGTTTCAGTTCATTGCTTCCCTTTGAGAGGACTTGATCTAACTGTAACTTGATTTCGTCTGATCAAAGCGAAAAAGTCGGCGCCCGAAAACCCCGCACATTGGTAAACAATTTTACATGAAACATTTTGACGAACATAACGGTTGTTAGTACATGTTCGTGCAAACATTAGATACACAGTTCGGATTGTTTGGAGCAGCGTTTTAAAGTGTTAACAAACAATAAAAGTCTATTAAACACAGGTTTTGATAGTGGTACTGAAAAAAAGAACGGTTTATTCACTTACCAATAACGCTCCATTTTATTTGGAACTCAGTTTTATACCGGTACGTCACAAGGCTTAATTTTTTGATGGAACTTTTTCACATTGTTACTATTCGGCCTTTTAGTCTGAATAGTACCAACGTGAATGGGGTCGAGTTATTTGATCGACTACACTGTTATTTAGTTCCGTCCGTTCAGTTTTTATTGATTTTAATTCACTGAAAATGGCCTATACGAAGTATTGAGCTAAAATTTTGCTGTCAACGCAGATTGGTCGATGGTCGTACCACAGTATAATAATGATATAGTATTTTATCTGGGCAGTGAACTTGAATTAATTACCTATGGTCGCTCAGTAGATAAATACTTGTTCGTCCGTGCGTAACTACCGCGCACTCGAACTAACGTAACTGAGACTGACTGAGATTACGAAGCGCGTCGTTTCGGCCGTTTTCTATGAAGATAAAATACTGTATAATTATTATACTGTGGTCGTACACAGCGATGATTTATTATTTAACAAGCCGGCAGTACCTACATTATTGGCACAACCACTGGTAATGGTACAAACTACAAAACAAAACAATGCAGTGAATGACCGCTGTTGTCTATATTCAGATTGCCTGAAGGCTTTTACTGTGAAACCATTTGGTATTCTGTTTAGATTTGAAGTGATTTTAGTTTGCAATTTACTGTTATTTTATAGTTTACTTTGTTGTTATGTTGTTATTTGATTCCGAGCAAGAGTACAGTCACTAGCAAAAATATACAGGTGAATTTTTTATCATGCACCAAATCGAAATCGGAGATTGTACTCATCATTATGAACAACTTTTACTATTGGACTAAACCTGAAATCGCGGAAAAAAAATCAGCTGTTCAGTACATTTTTACGAGTTTGATGTAGATAAATGTACTGAACAGCTGATTTTTTTTTCACGATTTCAGGTTTGATCCCATAGTAAAAGTTGTTCATAATGATAAGTACAATCTCCCATTTCGATTTGGTGCATGATAAAAAATTCATCCTGTATTACAGGACAGCTACAGTTATGGACAGCTCGGTAATAAATAATAATTATCTGATTTCATCCATTGTTAATAATAATATGTCGTCAAGATGACGGCAAATATAATTATGATCATATGTGGCATTGTACATGTAGCAGCACAAATAAATGACATACAAGGAATACCAAAACATCTGACGAGACCAGCGAAGTTAAAATTTAAGATGCTGCATCGGCTTCACCAAGATGAGTCACCCATAATCACCCATTAGAATGCAATAATATCGGACATGTCTTGCGTTATAAATATCTGCCTACTCAGATAAATTCAGAAGCCTACCTACCCAGCCTACCCTTACTTAGCCTTTTACTAACTTTGTTGGGGTCGGCTTCCAGTCTAATCGGATGCAGCTGAATACCAGTATTTTACATGGCGCGACTGCCTATCTGACCTCCACAACCCAGTTACTGGGTAATACTGTAGCGGCATCTACATCGCCACATATGAACTACGCATCAATGACATGACGTCACGCAAACCTGCATCACGCAATTAGAGTTTACCACGCGATTAGCATATATACAACGTCCCGACATCAACCGTCGGGCAGTAGCCCACCAGACACAACATCCGTCTGGTCGGAGGATCCTCCCTTTTCAATGGAGGATGAGAGAACTTTACACCCTGTTCCTCATGCCTCTAAAATACGATATCCCTTGGTAAGAATATGATTGTCAGACTTTGGGCTTGTGACGACCCGTAACGCCTGTCAAACTGTTACGAATGACAGCCGAAACGTGCTTTCCGAGGCACGGAGGAGTATCGGTATGTAGGCACAGGTGGTCATCCATCCACGGATTCGAACAACCCCGGCAAGCGAAGCTTAACCTGATGGTTCGACCCGTATGGCTGTTATTACTTAGCCAGGAGCCCCCCTCATATCTGCTGTATAAAAATTAGAAATCACTGTGAATGCAAGAAAACACAATATTTTTCACACTTTTTAACTCGCGGGCTTAAACCGTAGCTGGGTGCGGTAACAAACTAAGTTTACTGTTACTTCCCGACTCACGTGCTCCAATAAGATAATGGGTTTACTGAAACAAATGATAAATTGTGATAATTATGACATGTTCTGGTCTAGTTTGTATTGATTCTTACTAATTCGGTAAACAGGTTTTATTAGAGTTCTATAATCTGATTTATTAGATTTAATACTCTGACGAATATATCGTTGGGTTTTGGAAGAGGGGCTTGTGGCTAAGTAATTGTGCCGCATGGGTCGATCGATCAGGTTAAGCTGCGCTTACCGCGTTTGGTCCGTGGATGGGTGACCATCTTTACATACCGCTCCAGGCTGTCATTCGTGAATCTTTGACAGTCCTTATGAGTCGTCAAAAGCCTGAAAGTCTGACAACCAGTCTTACCAAGAGGTATTATATTACCCAGTAACTGGGTTGTGGAAGTCAGATAGGCAGTCGCAAGATAGTTTGGAAAAGGCTAGACAGTTGATGATGATCAGAAACGAAGCATCATACATAGGTACCTATATATTACTACTTATCTGTACAGATCACCATATAAATAAAGCCTACCCCAATACGTACTTATCTATTTAATTCCAATTTATTTTCTGGAACACACTTTTAACCTTAGACAACTAAAGCATTTCGTATCAAATATTAATTTCAGTGCAAAATTCCGCTTTATAAGTGACCCAGAATGATGCAGTGTGATGTATGAGCGATCAAATTCATTCCAAGCAATGTACGTTGGACCCGACGTCCGGCGGCAAAATAAATAAAATTATTTGTTCAGCCAAAGTCGAAACGGTTCCTGAACAAATACTTTAATTTGACGGTGTTTATCATTAAATTTAATAAAAGCGGGACTGTGGATTGAGCAATAAGCGGTGTTTTGTAACAAAGATGTATAATTTTGTTGTAATGAAAAAGATTACGCACCTGTTTTCGGGTTTTGCTTTGCACTAAAAATGCAGGTTTTTCATCCTATAAATATTATAAATACTAAAGTGAGTTTGTTACGCTTTTACGCTAAAACGGATGAACAGATTTGGATGAATTGAGACAAATAGGTTATCTGCAACCTGGAAAAGGACATAGACTACTTTTCATCCTGGATCGCAGATGAAGTCACGGGCAACAGCTATAGTTGCATATAAAGAAAATCAACAACAATTTTTCCGTGATCTATTTTTCCATCAAATCAAGTAGCTTAAAGTCTGACTGAAGTATTTTTAACCGACTTCAAAAACAGTGAGGCTATATTTTAACGTTCGTGTCGCATAACAGGAATACAAGCTGTTATTTCAGAGTCCTTAAATAGTAACTTCAGGAGTCTAATATATAAGATGTTTTGTGAGAAAACGTAGCGACAAGGGCTAAGCTTAGTCGTATTATTGCAGATAAACCTTTGATATTACAAAGCTAAAATTGTATCCCTCGATATTTATTAATAAAACAGAAGCCACTTTGTCGGAATTCAACTCGGTATTAAGGATAATATTTCGACGTAAAGGTGCCTCGTGTCAAAAATAAAAACTGGCCAAGTGCGTGTCGGCTCACGCGTAGCGAAGGGTGTCGTGATATATATTTACAGACACTGTACAGTATAGATTTTATTGGATGTAAAACTAAGTTTGTTTTTCATAGAATTTCTTGAAAAAATACTATGAAAAAGAAAGTAATTTCTGCGGTTGTAACCGAAAATATCCCATATCTTAAAAACTATTAACTTTAATAAAAAAAAGTCACTTAGAAGCAACATAATATTTTAATTTATAGGATCTAACAACTCACGGCTATGTGCATTAAATTTTTTTTTCATCCCTTTGTTACACACAGTTTTTTTTGTAATTTCACTACACCATTGTTTAGCGGTGCACAGAATACGCCTTTCCAATTTTCATCGATATGGAGCTAATAAACTCCGATTAAAATGGCTATCACATCCGGTCAGGCGAACAGACGGTCATGACGAAAACTTTGGTTCCGTTTTTGCAATATTGCTACGGAACTTAAAAAAACCGGCCAAGTGCGTGTCGGACTACGCACAATGAAGGGTTCCGTAGTTGGCATGAAATTATCCCAAGAACAAACTTAACATTATAGTTGAAAAACATGTTCTACAATACATTCCAACAGTAAGTACTCACAATATTGATAGATTTACCATGTTATTTTAAAACCACAAACTTCTAGGTTTTCCTGTAGTCTACAGGTATAGAACCATTTTCTGTATTTTTTTTTCAAAACTTTAGGCTCAGTAGTTTCGGAGGTAAGGGGGGGGGGGAATGGTAAATTTTCGTCTATTTTCTTAAATAACTTTAAAACGATTTATTTTACAACTATAAAAAAAAATGTATTTGAGACCCTCATAGTAAAGCCCTTTCATTTGATATGTCACACGGTACAGTTTGCAAAACTTTTATTTTTAATTTTCTTATTCGCCCCTTAAAAGTGACCCCCATATTCTATATTTATTATTATTTATTGTGTTTGGGTCACAGAAATTAATTAATGTCACTTTATTAAGTCGCAACTTGTTGAAAGAAGTTGAAGTCACAACTTGAAGAAATGCATATGTGTACCAAATTTCAACTTAATCGGTCCATTAGATTCGGAGCACATTGGCTGTGACAGACAGACAGACAGACGAGTGATCCTATAAAGGCTCCGTTTTTTCCTTTTGAGGTAGGGTCTACTGAATCCTAAACAGCAGCTTTTTCCGGCAATTTCTAACAGAAACATAATATAATCAGCCTACAATTTTCTCATAAGGACTCAGATCTCTCTGTGAGAAGAAACCCAAGCTCATAGATCGGACGTGTGGACCACTTTTCTAGGATAGTACGTAACTATATCTCCCTTCAAATCATCTTCATCAATCATCTTTTTTCAGGAAAGTATACTAGGTTTAAACTACATTTTAAAAGAACCAACAAATAGCTGAAACATCTATACTTATCACTACATAGTATAAAACAAAGTCACTTCCCGCTGTCTATCCCTCTGTATGCTTAGAATCTTAGATCTTTAAAACTAAGCAACGGATTTTGATGCGGTTTTTTAATAGATAGAGTAATTCAAGAGGAAGGTTTATATGTATAATACATGCGTAGGCGAAGCCGCGGGCAAAAGCTAGTTACAAAATAAAGTCACTTTTCGTGTCTGTCTGTGTGGCCGCGTTGTTTTTTTAAACTACGCAATGGATTTTGACACGGTTTTCATTATCATTTAGAGAATTTATTCCGGAAGGTTTATATATTATACCTAATACCTACATTAATAATCAACTTGTTTTGTCAAGTCATAAAAACCATGCGAAGCAGCGCCGAGTCGCTAGTTATTAAATTAAAAGATTATGAGATTATAAATTACACAGCAACAGCTATTTTGCTTGCATAATAATATGGAGGATTAATGTTTAATTGAACACAGTACCGAGATGCACTCATTTCATTTCGACCCACTACTCGAAGCTTTTCCAGGTAACGAAGCCATAAAACTAACTGAATTAAAACTCTCTTTCATCCCTTTAATTTTTTATTACGCTCAAAATCATCTTGTTTCATCCCAGCCACTTCCAGTGTTATTTCAACATCCGACACACGGGTTGTATGAGTCAAAGTACTAGGGGCACTTGTATTAAGCAAACTCTCTCATTTAAAATGTATGAGCACGCTCTATACAAGTACAAAGTAAGATTAATTTGATGTTGAGTCAATATGCTTTGCAAAATTGAACCTTTGGTTTCCCGTGGCTTACTATTTGTGTAGGAATTTATTTATTTCTGAGAACAGATTTGAATTTTATTTAATTGAAAAATAGTTAGACGTGAGGATAAAGTAAGTTAGAATAATTAATAAGGTTGCCGTAATTTTTTTTATTATTATTTTCAGATTTTCAGAATCATGAAATTTGGCAAGAAACAAGGGCTCACAACACAAGTAAAGGAAAAAGTCTGAAAAGTGTTAATTTGTAATTCTATCACATAAAAAATATTTTCAAAGTTGTCAGTCTGTCAAGACGTTTTTCTCAAGAACGCGTAGAGGTATCAAGTTGAAATTAATATCATATACGTAAGTCTATTAGTCTCTGGAAGTCCTAAAAAATTCAAGCTTCTAAGTCAAGGCAATAAAAAAATACGGCTATTTTGCTACACATTTTGATACTCGCAACTGTCGCATGTAAATCAAAACCTATAGAATACTTCCCGTTGACCTAGAATAATGAAATTTTGCAAGAAGCAAGGTCTCACAGCACAAGTAAAGGAAAAGTCCGAAAATTGTGAATTTGTAATTTTATGACATAATTTTTTTTTTTTTTTTGATATCCAATGTTAAGTTTGTTTTTAGGATAAATTCTTTTGAAGTACGGAACCCTTCATTGTGCGTGGTCTGACACGCACTTGGCTGGTTTTTATATGTTAAGAGGGCTGTCGCATTTAGTCTCTCTCTTTTGAAAATTTTGATCCGTGTGAGCACACGGGTCAAAATTTTCAAGAAGATGCTTTTTTGAAAAATGTAATCAATTAGCGAACTAGTTAGTTATATAATATTAATTTAATAAGTAATGATTAAAAACACATTTTTATTGTGGCATTTATTTAACTCATCTCAAAAACAGATCTTTTTGAGCCGAGTTTATTAGACAGCACAACAGAAACGTGTTTTTAAAATTAGGTACCTAATAAAATAATATTATTTACTAGTTCGGTAATTGATTACATTTTTCAAAGAATTTAACAATTATATTATTTAATTATTTTATTTTTCATTTAACAATCTTAAAAATGTTGGTCCCGTGTAAGCGAGAGAGGTGATAAAATGCAACAGCCCTCTTAACGTAAACTTTTTACGTTACTTTTTATTGTTTATTGCGCTATGTTTGCGCCCAATGGCGTAGCTAGTCTTAAAGGGGTCCTCTATCATAAGGTATTGTTTTACAAAATATATAAAATAGCGTACCTACTGACTTGAAATATAAAGCTGTCATTATGATGTTACTAAGAGAAAGCAAGAGCGAGCCAAGCGAGCTCGAAAATTCGAACATTCTGTGCCGGGATACGTTAAGTTTTCATTGTGATTTTATTAAGGGTATGCAAGACTAAGCGAAGTGAGCTAGAAAATTGGGGCATCCTGACTCGGATACTAGGTGAAGCTAGCGTTGTGATTTTACTTAGAGAATGTAAGTGAGAGCAAGCGAAGCGATCTCGAAAATGGGAACATCCGGTCTGGGATACTAGATTAAGCTATCATTGTGATAAATACAAGTGAATACTCGTACAAGAGCGAACGAAGCGAGCTTAAAATTGGAGCATTCTGACTCGGATCTAACGTTAGATTTTCTGTGTGATTTTACTGAATGAACGCGTGAGCGTGATAATTGGACCGTGCCTGTAGCTCCCACCATTTATAAACAAATAACGTTAATTTTCATATTTTTATTAGGTACCATTAATTCCGGGCCTTTTATCAATCAATGAATTTGAGGTTGTGGATAACATTTTACGAATTTACGGCGTGATACGGCGGTAGCTACGCCCTATAATTTTAATGAAATATTAGGTACAGCAAAGACATATTCATTTCTAGTTTTGACTCTCTTTGATTGTTTGTAAATAAACTTGATTTTTTGCTGACCTCGGTGTATTTGGTACCTACCCAAAATGTTGGCGTGGAACTAAGGATGTCTGCTAAAATAGCCAAAAACAGCCGTTTTTTACTTGCTACACATGCAGCGCTACAAGTAACGTGTAACTCCACAAAATAAGTACCTTTAAACAGTTTAAAACTTACGCTAACACAATAAGTACTAAACAAAATAAAACGTTTTTACCTGAAAGATAAACTCCAAGAGTTACCAAGCTCCTATCGTTTAGCGAAGCCACTCTTAAATTTATTTAAAATGGAAAACACAAGAACCAACACTGAGTGTAAGCATTAAAATTTAACTACGTTATGCGGTTAACAAAAACACTGGTGCAGTTAAACTATACAAACCATGAATTTATACCCGAAAGTCGGTCCTAATTAAAGCTACGGTTGGACTGCGGACGCGGCAGTATGCGGGCTGTCGGAACATCGTCCTACAGGCTGTGAGCACAGAATAGATAGATACAGAAGGCCGGCTCCACAAAACAAGTGAAAATTTACACTCAGGGTGCTTGCATAAAAAGCGAGTTCCCGGTAAAGACAAATCGGTATCGATGGATGCGGGTGAAATAGTCCCGTGTTAACTTATGCGGCACACATAACACTACACAACATATCACAACACATACTACACACTAAACAATTTGGTTTTCTCTTCACTTAGGTAATTTATTTTAGTTTTTGTATAAAAAATATATTTTCTGTCTACAATACCTATTTTTGTGGAAATTCGAACTTTTATTTGTATAACTGGTGTTAACTTGAGAGTCCTGACACCTTTAACACAAGTTTCATCTTAGCTTGGGTGTCAGAGGCATAAATTATAGGTTATACCTATAATTTATGTGACATGTTAAACCAAGTGGTAAATGTAACTGGAAATAAAGATTTATTTTTTACTAGCTGACACGAAGACGCATTTTTCTGTCCAAATTTCAATAATTCATACAAAATTCCCATAGAAAATGCACTTTCAGTTTCCCCAATTAAACAATTTTCCCGGCAACTTTCCAATTTTTCTCTTCATAAGAACTTTTCTTAAACTGCAAAGAATATTTGAAAAAAAAAATGCTCATTTAGCTTAGCAACACATTTAGCCATTCATTTTAATTTATATCTAAGATAAGATAGATAGATTATTACTATAAAGAAACAGCTAAAACATCTAAACGTTTCCGAAGATCAATCTGCAGCAATCTGTACCGGGAATCGCGCCTGAAAACCCGCTTCTTTATGCAAACGCCCATAGACACGCGTCTTCTTATCGCAAGTGCAAGTGCACTTACGACTGGCTTCGTTTGGATAGTCCGAGATCACCGTACATACGCGTCTGTGTGTGCGTGCACCTTTTTTTTGCTCGTTGTATGAAGCTAACCTTCTGTACGTACATGTCTATTCCGTGCCTCTGTGCTTTGAGGCTAAAGTTGTTATATTATTAAGCTTCCTTATATATTTATTTTGAAGGAGCAGCAGCAAGGTTAAGTAGGTAGAGAGTATTTTGTTTTCGTTTTCTTTAGAAGCAGATATTGTTTCATTAGTAGCGCGAAAACTCGTGTTTTCTTTACTGTTTTTTCTTATGATATCAGTTACGGTCAGTTTTTTAATTCTTAAAGTAAATAACAGTCATGATGATGATGTCATGGTGACTGATAGTTAAAATGCAAACCTGTATTTACTCCTTTATATTTATGTAAAACCGAAAACTGGCATTAAAAGGAATGACGGATTTGGTCGTTCACCGTTTAATGATCGTACGGATAGTTCATAAACTAAAGTGGACGCTGGCGATTTACTGAAAATACAAAAAAAAACCTGTTTTCAGTTTTTCCTTGCCTTTTGAACACAGAATTACTTTTCAAATACCTAGATGTGCAAGATATCATACTGATCGATTCTACTATGAACCCATATGAAAGCTGTGTAGCTCTGGCAATATTTTTCTTTAGATAACAGAACTTGAATGTTTTCTTGACGAATGGAGTGTGTTGCGAGTGTTACTCTTATGTTTTACAATAAAGCATAATATATTTTCTACTGATATAACACACTTTTTAGAAGTTCAGCCAAAGTTTTCAAGCTCCCCCATTTTTATTATTATTTAATCGATTCGATTATTGAATTTGATTAATTTTAAAACCAGCTTTCCGCTACCTCTTATCAGCATGTTTAAAGCCTCACAGATAAGCTTAAAATGCATCGGTAATGAGCTTGCACAGCCTAACTAGTCGGGTGAGTATAAGAGGATTTTTCGCTCGCATTTTCATTGTAATTTATACTCTGTGATAACTATGCATTTCTGTGTAGTCTGTGTCTTTTTTTATGCGGCAAAACTTTTTGGTTTAACGTGTATGCAGAAAATACATTTTGTGCTAGGTATATTAAACTACCTACATATTTGAAAACAGTAAAGAAACATTTTCAGATAAGTTTTTTATCGTATTATTTAATTTAATCAAATTAATCTATTCAGAAATAGTTAAATGTTTTGTTCGATTGAAACTATTCCCAATATAACTGGGAACTGGCTAATCAACAAACAGACACACACAAGTGATCTTTTAACGGTTCCGTTTTTCCGTTTTAGGTCGGAATGTCATAAGGGATTCTGATTATCCTATGTACGGAATAAAACATTTCATTTCATTTCATATTTTTTGAATAAACACAGGTAAATGATGATTAATCAAATAAATAATGTTTTAAAAATCCGAAAATGAAAACCATCAACATAACGAAAACAGAAACGCTATCAACACTTTGGAAACTGTATAATTTCCTCTTCATAAATGGAAAGAGCAAAAGAAATAATTATTCCGTTTGTGAATATTGCAAAGGCTTTGAATTTCCTGTGGTAAACGAGGTAGTCGGTTCGGTTTCCCGGTAGCGCCCGACTCCTGAGCAAAGGACGTTCGTATATGCCAACTATTACCTATATTAATATACGGACGTGACGTATGTGTGAAGTATGAGAGGAAGAGAGATACTTGTACATAGTAATTCTCGCTATAGGTAGATAGATCCGGTTTTGAGCGGCTCGTATAGCTAAAATCTGTATGCAGAGCGGTCTACTCGGAAGGTTACCTGTGCCACGTTTTTTGCACTTTGGTGAGACCTGTGACAGGGGCCTGCGGTTAAGTAATAATAGCCACACGTGTCGATCCATCAGGTTAAGGTACGCTTGTCGGGATTGGTCCGTGAATGGGTGACCATCTTTACATACCGAGACTCCTCCGTGGCTCGGAACTAAAGCACGTGAAGCCGTCGGTCCCGGCTGTCATTCGTGGATCCTTTTAAGTCGTTACGGGTCTTCAGAAGCCCGAAAGTCTGACAACCAGTCTTGCCAAGGGGTATCGTAACGTATTATCCAGTAACTGGGTTGTGGAGGTCAGATAGGCAGTCGCTCCATGTAAAATACTGGTATTCAGCTGCATCCGGTTAGACTGGTAGCCAACCTCAAAATAGTTGGGAAAAAGCTAGGCAGATGATCGTGAGAATGAATGAATGAATGAATTTATTTATTTTATTTTAATGGGATGGGAATGGGACATTGATAGTATTAAAAGTACTTATTAAAAACACGCAATGTCCTGTCTTAGGAGATCTTTAAAGCTCACCTATAATAGCCTGCGAAATTCAAAGTTACGTTTTTTGCAATTTGCAGGTCCGTGTCAGGTTGTATGTTGATTAAAATATGATTCGCGACTACTTATAACAATGAAATGTGGCGGAATCTACATCGCCACATACGAACTACGCGTCACACTGACGTCACGCAATCCTGCATCGCGCAATCAGAGTTTACCGCGCGACTAGCATATATGTATACAACGTCCCGACATCAACCGTCGGGCAGTAGCTCACCAGACACAACACCCGTCTGGTCGGAGGATCCTACCTTTTCTATGGAGGATGAGTGAACTTTACACCCTGTTCCTCGTGCTTCTATATAATTATGTATTTACAGAATTGTTATAAAATTTAATGATTACGGAAATCATGACATTGTAGAACAAATCTAAGTTAGAGAGATGTATTGATGATTCTCATGGTTAAAATTATGTAAATACATATTTTTTATAGTCGCGAATCATTATTTTGAACAACATACAACCTCACACTGATCTGCAAATGGCAAAAAACGTAAGAAAATTCGAATTTCACGGGCTACCTTTGCACATCTACCTTAAACTGAAAAACACATCCTCATAATAAAAATGGCACATTGAGTTTACTAAACAGGCCTTGGCTGTCCTTTACCGAAGTTTTATAATCTCTGTCTCTGGTACGCATCAAGGAGATGTCAGTATGTAACTGTCGAACTAGTTACTCAGCAACTCCAGAATCCACCCAAGTGCTAAATAATGTTACAGTGCACAAAATTAATAGAGCTTAGCTCGCCGTCGACGACCAATGTATAATGTAGGTACATAGCGTTGTAATTAAATAATGGCGTTTTTATTCATTTTTAAGTTTTGGTTTAGATGGACGAATTTGTATTTGGCTTTTTGATAAATAATAGTATATTATGCAATTAGTGAATAAATTGGGTGGATTTAAAGCGAGGGCCATAGATGAATCACGAGCTAGTGAAGGATTCTAACGATTGAATCACGACCGTAGGGAGTGATTCATTATGATTGAATCACGAGCTTAGCGAGTGATTCAAGTGTTAGAATCCTGAGCGACGCGAGTGATTCATGGCCCTCGATATAAATCCGTTTTATTCAAGAGTTGCATACTATACTTTATACCATGACTACGAGAAAAAGAAAGATTTAAGTGAAAATAGACATATAATGAAGAAAAAGGAAAGTTAAATTGGCTTTGATGTAAACTAGCCGTGATTTTTTGGGTAGCAAGTTTTGCACTATATCGGCCGCCCTCTCTTTCATAAACTCAGGTGTTAACACATCTTCATCACTAGAATGCATTTTTAATCGATTAGAACAACACTAAACAAGCACAAAATTAAAGATTAAAGTAACATTAAACTTTGTGTTCGTACAGTATTCAAAATAAGGACATACAAAGGACAGCAAAGCACACAAAACAGTTTTTATTCTAATGCTAAACTCCTTGTCGAAAATGTCGACCAATCAAATTGAATTTAGAACACATCATTAAAGGTCGAATACACAGATTACACTTACACTAGATACGGCAAGCCATCCAACCAAGCGTGCCCTGCATGTTCGACTGTTCGTACAATTCTGTTTACTTTGATCACATCACTAAATGGCTGGGGTGAAGTTATCGTAGGTATAAAAAAGATGACACGTTCGGTTTTCATACTATCTAATAACATGCCGTATCTAGCCTAGGTATTCTAAATCTGTAGTCGAATACATTGGTGTGTTCCATTTTCAAACATCAAAACAGTGAGTAAAAGTGCTTTTTATTCACTGTTTTCAGTGAATAAAATAAGCTTTTTAGAGGGGGAATGGTATAAAGATTATTTATTTTAATTTAATTTTAAATGTAATAGAGAATGTTAATAATTTATTAGACGGACAACCTAGTTACCAGCTAATGAAAACCAGTTAAGCCGCCACAATGTTTCTTTGTCACCGAAATTAGCATGAAAACTACATCAAAACAATTGAATGCATATGAAAATGGCGTCATAATTCAAAAATGTGTAAACCTTTGTACTGCAGTGCACATTTAGTGAATATATTACGCTGTTTAGTTGGCTGTTGTGTGTTCAAAGTTAGGTTTCTCTACATCCCCGTGGAAGAGCTAAATCTTCACGACTCTAAAGAAAATGTCCGCAATGTTTCTAGTCCATACTTGAACAAGCAGAGGTTGTCCTAACACGGTCTTTGCATTTGATACTAAGGGCAAATTTCACCCATTGAGGTTCTATTACAAGAGCAGCTTTTACAAACTAAACATGTGTCACTGCGAACAACACTGCATTGCATTGTTCACTGTATTGTTCACACGCACTCATTTACACCAAACTACAACTAAACTACACCTCACTAAGTGCACACCATGTTTACGAAACCGGCCTTGCGTCACTGTTGACAGAGCGATGTCTTGTTTTTTTATTCGGTCTGAGTCCGCGGGTGTCAAATGTGACAACCACGGTATGTGCGTATTCTGCATTGACTTAGAATTCTATAGACTGCTGGTTATCTTCCCTTGCATTCACACTAGAAAAAGAAGAATATATTAACGTCACTAGCATACAAAAGAGACAGAGTAAAAATATTTCTGTCCTTTATCGCGTGCCGGCCAAGACCGTCGACGTGCGCAACAAGTTTGACGTTTTTGGCGATTGCAGATTGAAATCCAATTATTTATTAATAATTACATCGAGATTTTACACAAAATACGTGCAGTTTCGTGCTCAATTCTTTAATACCATCTGTGCAACTGTGCAAAATGGTTAGGTGCAGTGTATTACATTGTAAAAGTGATAGTTTTATGAAGATTGCCGGATTGTCCTTTCACACGTAAGTATTCCACCTTTTTATGTATTTTATCGCTGTGTGTGCTGCTATTTCTAAACAAATAGTCGCAGTAATGTACAAACTAATTTGTATTTGTGTTAAATCTCAAAAAATCGTGATTTGCGCAATATTTTTATTTTCTTACCTGAACATTGAGTGTTGCCACTTTTTGACGGGGAATTTAGCCTTTAATAAAGGTAAAACTGATTTTTTAAAGCAATGTCTATAAAAAAATATTTTATTTCAGACCTTGATCCATTAATATTAGTAATACACACTTCTCATAAGATATTTTAGTAACAAACGTAATAAAAGAGTTTAATTCATATATCTGCACTCACCTGATGCCCCGCATTGGGTACATGTTGTACTCACGGCTACAGATCAAGCTATACATTTCCAGTTTAAGCTGATCTCGCAATGTATAGGATTTCCTTACAGTGTAAACTGGAAATGTATAGCTTGATGTGTAGCCGTGTGTACATGTACATAACGCGTCATAATGGTGCAGCGCGGCTGTTTACTGATGACCTTAATGTCGTTGACGCTCCCACGTACTCTGCGCATCATGGAAGCATTCTTTTTACTCAAGATGGTATTAAAACCATCAGTATGTACTTCGGCAAACATTCCTGATGCACTGCAGTAACGTGGAAGCCTCAACCACATCCTGAAAGTATTGATATACTGAACTCTGAAGACGTCGTATGTCGTCTGCGTCTACCGATCCCACAGAGTATGTGTCCCCTGTCATGTGATCCCACATGTACAAAGATTGGCAAAACGCATTATCGAGTTATTTTTACTTCTGGTGTACAACGTGCAAACCTGTGGGCTAACATATTGCATGCTATATAGCTACTACTATACTATAAATATATAAGTAAAAAAATCATGGAAAGCAAGATCACTGGTTAAAATGAAAGGTAATGAAAAAATCTACCCGATTTATTATTATTCTAGATTTCCAAATAAACCCGAAATAAGGAACATGTGGATTGCTGCTACTAATTGGGCTCCAAAAACCAATTCCAGGATTTGCAGTCAACACTTTGATAGTAATCTTTTAATAAAGAAAGCATGCAAAACTTACTTATACCCCGATGCTGTTCCAAATACGGTAACTAATATGGATGTACCTAACATGTGATTGAATTTTATTACAATGGTTATAAAATTTTAACATTTAATCCCATTAGGTTGCAGGAAATAGAGGAAGCGCTATGATGATTAAGAGCAGCGAAGCCACATCCACTGAAACATTAGAAGGGAGCTCAAAAACAGTTAAATCTGTAAGTCTATAGGATTCATATTTTAACAGCTTAATAACGAGCCGAGAGTTGTATGTACTGACGACAGCAGGTCAAACTACCCGAAACTGTCAGATTTTCCCAATCAACCTTGAACCTAATACTCTAGCGATAAAGATGAAAATCTATTAAAGAAATTTGACAGATTGTAGTAGCTTGATGTGCTGGCGTCTGTACATAATGTTGTTTCAATAATAAGTGCGTAATATAAAACATTTTCCTTATTTATTTTAGTATTCGTCACCTGAGTTTTCGCCCAGAACATTAAAACGAAAATGGCAGAAAGACCAAGAAATATCAAAACAGCGTTTGAAAAAGCTAAAAGCACTTCGAGAAAAATCTAGGAGGTTGACCAAAAAGGTGGCAGATTCCTACATTGTTCTCATATGTAGGTATATTTTCAATATGAACGATGTAACCAATATTTTGTTTTTTTTTTTTATTTAAAAGAGTGTCCGTGGAGTTTCTTGCCCATTCTTCTCCATAGGGGACAACGGTTTGGAATGGGCAACTAGCTTCATCTTTCTGACTGACCGATCCCTTGACAATTCAAACGTACAGACGCCAGCAGGTCAAGCCACCCGAAACTGTCAAATTTTCCCAATCAACCTTGAACCTAATGCTTTAGCAGTAAAGATGAAAATCTATTAAAGAAATTTGTCAGATTTTACTAGCTTGATGTGCTGGCGTCTGTACGTATGATTAGTTTATTTTGAAATATTTTTTTTTTTTATTTTGCTTTGAGTTTGAGTTTGAATAAAACATTGCAGTCGCATCATTACTCATATTTTTTTATTTTTCCTGAAATACAAACCTCATTAAAAAAAATCTTATTTTTTGAAGAATATTGGGTAAAATGTACATCACTTGGTAACCCTAAACAAAAGATGTACTTTTTTTCTGTCCCTTTCGACGGCACGGATTCCATGAGTCTATAGAATTCTAAGTCAATGGTATTCTGGGGCCATACTATGACGTGAAAAAAGATCATAGATACATCATGGATCCATTGATAAAAAAGGATGGTGCTATAGGTCGTATATAGCTCCGCTCTCACACTGAAACCGTTCAACTTCTGCCCTGCTATAAGAGCTCATAGTAAGCCCCCAGGTAGAAGACTGAGACGTTTGCTGTTCCGGACAACAACATGATGCGTGAAAATTTTGCTCGCGGAGTCTGCTCATACCTCAATGATTTCACCAGTGAAATTGAACGCGATCAGCACATCTAAACCGCGTTTAAGAGCTATCAGTATCATTGTTATTATGGACTATTGACACTGACGTACGTCTTGAACGTAGGTGTCCTGAGGGCCTAGACAAAGTAACATTCGACTATACTATTCGACGCTAGCAGAAAAGCCAAACAAGTCAAAAAATGTATGGGGTTGACATAAGCTATCGAAACGTCTCGTAATCATGTCAATGTCACTTTGAATCTTTAGCGATTTTAGAATTATAATCGCTCCGTAGCGAATGCCATTGTTTGGCCCTCATTATCTCTTTCTTTCTTTCAGTTTCAATGGTGAAATTAGCCCTGAGTACATAATTTCGTAGTTAATTTTCTTTATGACCGTTTTATTTGTCCCTGTAGTGTGACCGTATTATTTAAGACCATTGTATGTTATAATAAATGGTATGGTAATGTTTATTGTTCAGTTTAAGTGTGTCTCTTTTGTAGTGGCAATCTTAATTAACATCGGCGGTGTGCTTATAATATTTATAGAATGAACAATTTGAAATGTAATTTCGTGAAATTCACCTTCAAATTACCTACTTGTAGAAGAGGTAACTAAAGCCTCGTTTACAAAAGAAGAGTTTCTCGAACGGTGAGAATATCCATGCGAGACTCGTAGGCGAGAATCACCGGCGATTTATCACTCACTCGCACTCATGTGTGCATCGTTTACAGATAATTAATGAGTGTAATTCTTGTCTGTCGACGGACAGGTGATTCTCCTTGTGTAAACGAAGCTTGACACGTTGATTGAAAATAACAAAATGTTATTTCACATCTCGTTAAAAACCACCAACCATCTATTTTCGCTAACAATATCAACATAAATGTTACATTAATAAACGAGACAACAAAACAAGCCGTTCCAGATATTAAAATTTCATGTACCCAAAACGGACTCAATTTATGAACAACAAACAAAAGTTAAAGGTTATATCGTAAAACAATAACGGGAGGTACTCCCTATCCGGATTGTCCGATCTCTACACCGGGTAACTAAAACTAACTGATCCTAACCTCGTTACAGGAGACCGTTCTATAAGGTTCACGATACGCCCAGAACTTCGCATCTTACTACTTCTAAAAAGAAAAATAAATACAAACGAACAAATCAAATTCAAAGGATGTGGCCTGAATATTGAAGTTTATGTTATGTGTTCAAGTAATCACGCTTGACCCTAATATATAAGGTAGGCGCTGATAAAGGGATTACTTTGTAAACTTGTTGTTGGAGCCTCTTTGTCTAATCTTGAAGTTATTCAATTAGGGAACTATGTTGGCCTTATTTCACAACCCGATATTGTTTTCACTCTTTGTCTTTAGAGAATCAGCAATCAGAATCAGTAGCAGGGGAGAATGGAAGAAGAAAACGTGTTGCGCCGACCCCAAGTAACATGGGATGGCAGAAAGATGATGATCTTTACAGAATCCTTCGTGAAATGTTTTGGGATCGGTTGTGGCTCGTACTAAAGTTGAAGTCATTTATTTATTTAGATTAGCCATAAATAAAATTCTGTCTCCATTGTCTGTCAAAGGCGCTAACACCATTTCGGAATGCGGAGCGAAACAAATAGTTTCCCGAAATAGTTTCGTAAATTAATTAAAGATTGAAACAGAGCTATTTGCATTAGCCATGTCCCGTTTCCGTCGTCCAAGAGCTCTGCCTAGCATATCTAGAATTTACTCGAATGAAAATAATAAAATTACGAGATTTTTTTTATCGATACTAATTCATCAAAGTAATACCTTTCAGAATCTTCTATAAAGAGACAATTTCAGATCAGACGTTTTTCGATCTCTCCGAGGTATTAAATAAAATATTTGATTAAATGAAGTACCTAGTTACTTTTGTCTGTGTTCATTATTAAAATAGCTCGCTCGGGACCTGGAAAAACACGTTTTATCCATCGCAATATGTAGTTGACGCTTGCCGGTTCGTAATACTGCCGAGCCAGAATGTTGCATTAAGTTTAAAAAATAAACAGTTCACATTTACCATGTGTTTGCTCTCCCTGTATTATTCACTCAACTACTGTCGAGAAACGGCTTTCCTATGAAAGAACCAGTAGATTTACAGTCTGTTATTATTGCTAAAGTTTCTAGCGCTTGCAGCGTTAGTGCACCAACTTGAAGACTAAATGAAAATTATAATATGTATGAATACAATTGTTTTATTTATTGCAATAGTTTGTTTTGCTGGTAAACCTCGACATGTTTGTTGAGTTAGTTTATAACTTTTCTGACTTTAGAAACTTGTGCGCTGGCGGTAATGTTAGATATTATTTTATTTTGAAAGCAACTTTGTTTGCTATCATGTTTGTTCAATGTATTTGAACATGAGTTTTTGAACGTGTTGTTTTCATTTCTGAAGGCAATCTTTTTTATGGCACAGTAAATAAATAATGTGTATGTTGGCACTGCTCTAATAAGTTCGAATCTCAGAAGAACAACAAGGTTCGAATACTTTTGTTTCTTTTTACGATGCAATATGTGACCAGCAATCCGTTTCCAAAGCGTGTTTGTGGAAATTTCCCCTTTGACCATTCATTGTAGTGGATTTTGGGAAGCTCACAAGGGCTCACATAACACTGGATATTTCCGCACAAACTAAACACTATTATTTACTGCCAGTCATTTCAAGATAAAATACCTACTATAAAAACAATGGCTGCGGTCTTAGACGTTAAATAGACGAGCATAAAAAACTTCTCATCATAAAAGTTTATAATACTAAAAGTTAGAAACTTTATTACTTAAGAGGTACTTACGAAACTTTTTGAAAGTCTGCGTTTTAAAGTAATCCGGATCAGTTAAATTTTTATATGTTGAGACGTAAAAATGCTTTATTATAAAAACCAAAATTTTATACAGAAAGTTAAAATAGAAAACAATAGATTTACCCTTTGTTTGCGGAACTAACCTTACCAACCTGTGAGGCCATGTTTGACATGTACAACCTTTACTGAAACATGGGACCTCCACATAAATCACTACGGCGAACAAAACAACCAAGGGATCATGCCATAATTACCATACTGTTGTTAGGGGAATCAGTGATCGCTGTCACTTTAATTTATTCATGCACTAATGGCTATTGTTGTTCATCAACATTTTGTTTTGTTTATGATTCAAGTGTCGAGTTGGATGTTTTCAATTTTTCGTAGCACTGCGTAGAATAGAGCTACGCCATGCGTAGCGCTGCTACGGCTACGGCTACTGCTACGCATAAAGATAAATAAATTCTGTAAAGGATTTACGATTCTATCAATCTGCCTAGACTTCTCCCAACTCAGTTGTGGTCGGCTTCCAGTCTACAGATGCAATTGAATACCAGTACTTTAATTAGAGCGATTGCCTATCTGACCTCCACAACCCAGTTACTGGGTAACGGGATACCCCTTGGTAAGAGGATGTCAGACCTTTGGGCATCTGACCGCCCGTAACGACTGAAATATCTACACATGACAGTCGGGACCAACGGCTTAACGTGTTTTCCGAGGCAAGCAGAGGTCTCGATATGTAACGGATGGTCACCCAGCCACGAACCGACCGTGGCAAGCGTAGCTTGACCTTAATATTTTACGATTCTATTGGCTACAAATATTTAATATTTTTAGAAGAGGCTTCAGCTATCAGGGAAAATTAGAGGGAGGTATAAAATCGATACATAAGAAAACGTGGTGGAAAAATGTAAACAATTTTTTTTCAATATTTTCAAGTTACATATTTGTGTATATTGGGTAAGTATGTTTCAGCGAAGTCTCTTTGCCCTTCACTCTTCAAAAAAAACTGTCAAAACAAGTCCCTTTATCCTCCTCCTCCTCCTCCTTTTTCCTTTGTCAAGGGAATCATGAATTGACCGGAACATTCACTACAATAGAAACTACCACCCATTTCATTCCATTGAATGATTGGAAAACTCATAATGAATTTCGTATGTACACTAGAAAGTTTCTAGTGTACATACGAAATTCATTATGAGTTTTTCTATTATAGGGTACTTGTTTAAATTGTGACAACCTGTCTACTGTAGGTATAGAGTTATAAACTGTTGGTTATGTATGATTTCCAGTAGATTTTGTAAGGCTCTCTACGCAGAAATCAGCATATTCTGGCAATAGTACCTTTGCAAGTATTTCTGGAGCAATTACCGCGTTTTCCTGTTTCGTGTTACTCCGTACATTAAAGTAGGAGTAGGAGCTAGCTAAATGACGTGTAACGAACAAGGTAAATGTTTCAGGGTAGTGACGTAACTACCTCGTTACACTACCTATGGGGTTCCTAGTTTACAAACTAAAGTAGACAATGTTTGCTACCTCTGCTGTGGGAGTCCAGGAGATGGCAACAGTTTGTCGCATTTCATTCTATAAACACTGCTAATGAGATTTTGTTGACAGGGGGGCGCTGTTGGTAAACATTTGTGCGATTGTTACGCAGGAATAGTCAGGCGGAATCGCTAGTATGCGATGCCTTGATACCACACGACAACAAAAGCGCGCTACCTAGAAGCTGACGCTGCAACCCGTGTCGAACGCGACACCGCTTAGGTACGCGATCCATCCGTTTTCCCATGGCATTCTTTGGTCAATCGTCAACTAAATGATACAATATTAAATAGTTAGAATTAGAATATAATTGTAATACTTTTGTCTTTTTTACATTAAACTTCATCAAGTAAAATTGGTTTCTTTTGCATCCTCTGCTGCCACCAAACATAATTCGATTGTTTTTGTTAAATGTATTGAAAAAACAAGATGGCGGCTTTAGTTCCCATTATGGCTACGCGCCAAAAGTACCTTGTTACTCTATTACAAGTGACCTTGTGATAAAGTGTTAGAGTAACAATAATATTTTTTTAATAGTAATAATATTGTAATGTTCTAGAACAAAGTCACGTGACTCTCCAAGATTACTTCTGCCCGTTTGTATTGTGCTCTGTATCGTTTTTCTCACTAAATATATGTGATGCAAAGAACCCGCTTTATTTTCAATTAAAAGTCCTAATAGAAAGGCCTAGCCACTTCTACTGACTTCTCAATATACATATACAATAAAAATGTCTGTGACCCTGTTTATCATTTATATTCTCATATGATTTTTTGTACCAATCACCCAGATACCATGGGACTTGACACAAGAACTTTCGATCTGATCAAACATTTCAGATACTTTGTAAATATTTTCTGAATTCAAACTAATTCCGTAGTGCCACAGTGGCAGGTAGGCACCAGCAAACATAGTGAAACGTACATTAGAGCTAAGCAAAGAACAGAACGGTAACTCTGGCACTGGTCTTAAACAAATAAGGACTTTCAAAGAAGTACGACATCTAATAACACTAAGAACGAAGTTCCGACTGAAAGAAAAATGTAGGTTAGTATATTTTCAGATGAAGTTAAAATATCTTAGTTCTGAGAGCTGAGACATAAGAAAACTTTATGTATTTTTACTGTGTGATTTAAACAGACCATTTTATCTCCTGACTGCGCTAGTAATGCATGGGAAGTAGTTTTCAGACAACCGTTTCGCAGAACACTGATAGATTTGGATAGCTGCTAATTGCACGTGCATAATTCAGTTGTCTGGCTCATTTTATACGCCTGTGTGTATATGTGTTTAATTTTAACTATATCTATACTCATAGTAGTAGTTTTTAGTGTATGACTTTGTGATCGCATTATTCTTCTAAACTATGCAACAGATTTTGATGCGGTTTTCACCATCATTTAGAGAATTCATTCATTTATTGTAATACACACACATACACAGAAAATACATACATTACTTAATATTAAACTTTCATATCGTAAAAGAAATCTCGTTTTTTTGCAATTCGTCAATACCGCACGAAGAAGTTAATTTGCTGAAAGAAAATAAGTTATTTCTCAAAGCGATCTCAAGGCTAAGCAATTCTAACTTACTGAGTTCATATAGCTTCTCAAGTATCCAAAAAAAAGTTCGGATAGCTCCATAAGTTAGCATTTACCTCAAACCTCATGATTTCATGAAATCGCTAGATTTGAGGTAAATGCTAACTTATGGAGTTGTATTGCTGATTCTAATGATTATAATTCTGTAAAGCCATATTAGCTACGGCCGCGAATCATATTTTAATCAACATACAAGCTCACACTGACCTACAAATTGCAAAAAACGTAAGAAATTTTGAATTTCGCGGGCTACCGTGGCGCATCAACCTTAGCTCATCTCAAAAACAGATAATCTTACTTTTGAACTGAGTTTATTAGATAACACAATAGAAATAAGTTTTCATAATTAGGTACCTATTAAATTAACATTTTTTAGTAGTTCTTAAATTAAATTTTTCATAAAAGCATCTTTTCATTTAACAATCTTAAAAATTTGATCCCGTGTGAGCGAGAGAGGTGACAAAATGCGACAGCCCTCTTAAAAGAAGATTAAAAGAGTATGCTTAGATGGTTTTGTCGTGTTGAGAAGATGAATAAAAGGTGACCAACAAAATATAACAAGGCAGATGTGAGTGGAAGGGGACGCCTTAGGATGACATATATCTAGTGACCTTATTGGTGATGTTCTTCATAAAGGTCAGCAATGCTATTCTGTAGTCATCTCACCGTAAAAACTTAAGTGAAGTGAGCGTGGAGTGAGCTGTCAGTGTCATTCCACCTGATGCTAGGGATGGACCAAGCACATTTTTACAGTCATAATCGAGATTTTAATAAAAAAATTACGCTCATCATCATCATTCATATCATCGTCAGATTATTTTATATTATTTCAAAGCTAGTACCTATTTAATCGTGTAAACATTACTACACCTATAGGGGGTTTTTAAATAAAATTGCAAAACATTTTTTATTTGACTATTTTATTTTAAAACCCCTTATATAGTAATGTTTAGACACCATACTTACTAGCTTACAAATAATATAAAATCATTTTGTATAGAATTCGCATAAAAATATAATTTAAATCTCAATTATGATTGTAAATTTAATTTGGTCAATCCCTAGCATCCGTGGGATGACACTGACAGCTCGTTCCACGCTAGTTTTCACGGTGAGATTTTTACAGAATCGACCTACAGGTGCGTAGCGCCATGGGAAGAAGGCATGAGTTTATGTACAGTGGGCTGCATCAATTGGGTACCCCAGTTGTATTAAAATTTTAATACAATACCCAATTGATGCAGCCCACTGTACATAATTATATATTTAAATCACAATTTGTGTCATTCTTTGACATTTGTATGAAATGGCTATAACAACGAAAATTAATGTAAGGTGACAATTTGCCTAACAATTAATTTCCTCAACTGAGAGTGGCTAATAATTCCTTAATATTGCAGGACTGTTGTGCATGCTCCGAGGTTTGGATATGTACCAAAAGGCGCATAATGCAATGCTGTGGTTAATAATAGTCTCTGTGTTACTAGTGTTTGGACCTGTTATTATAGGTTTGTCAATGATTGTTTCACGTTTAGTATATACCTAGCAGAGGTACAAGGCTAGGCAGATTGATATACCTAGCAGAACTGATCAAATATAAAATTAAAAGTACCAAAGTCAACCAAAACAATTCGATGTTTTTTTTTTTGCTTCGTAGTTCTAAGCATAGCTTAGAATAATAGCATAAGTGGGCTTGTGGATAAGTAATAACAGCCCCTCGGATCAATCGATCAAGTTGAGCTACGCTTGCCACGGTTGGTCCGTGGATTGGACCATGTATATCCATACCACCCCCCCGTGCCTCGGAAACTTACTCGGAAAGCACGTTAAGCCGTTGGTCCGGCTGTCATTCGTGGATCTTTGATAGTCGTTACGTTTCGTCAGAAGCCCGAAAGTCTGACATAAGGGTAAGGGATATCCTGTTACCCATTAACTGGGTTGTGGAGGTCAGATAGGCAATCGCTCCATGTAAAATACCGGTATTCAGTTGCATCTGTAGACTGGAAGCCAACCCCAACAGAGTTGGGAAAAAGCTAGGCAGATTGATAGAATTGTAAATCCTTAACAGAATTAAAGACCAATGTCTTTCAGCGTAGCAGTAGCCGTAGCACAGCGCTACGCATGGCGTAGCTCTATTCTACGCAGTGCTACGAAAAATTTAAAACATCCAACTCGACACTTGAATCATAAACAAAACAAAATGTTGATGAACAACAATAGTCATTAGTGCATGAATAAATTATGGTGACAGCGATCACTGATTCCTCTAACAACAGTATGGTAATTATGGCATGATCCCTTAGTTGTTCGCCGTAGTGATTTATGGGGAGGTCCCATGTTTCAGTAATGTATTCAGTATGTTTCAGACTGGTTGTTAGACCAGTCTTACCAAGGGGTATCGTATTACCCAGAAACTGGGTTGTGGAGGTCAGTAGATAGGCAGTCGCTCCATGTAAAATACTGGCATTCAGCTGCATCCGGTTAGACTGGAAGCTGACCCCAACATAGTTGGGAAAAGGCTAGGCAGATTGATTTGGTTATTCTAATCTCACTATGATACTACTGAAAATTAGCATTATACACGATCTGATCTGAAGTGTTTCGGGCTTCTGACTAACAACCGTTATTCATTTGAAACCTGAGAGTCTGGGACAAACAGTTTAATTACGTGACGTGACACGTGCAACTCTAGAGCCCTATTGCTCTGAAAAGGGCATTTAGACAAAATCCATTTATTTTTAGTGGAGGCCTGTATCCAGACTGGAATGTCCCTATGTTGCTAGATAAAAACATTCTAAAATGATAAATACTTATTGTTACTGACATAATATAGCCTCGTTGCCCAGCTGTGGAGGACTGTCTTCGACGTCCGTGCGTATGCGGCGGTAATCGAGAATGTGGGTCGCGGAAGAGACGAGCACCTCAGTCGCGGCAGCGATCGCAAAATACACCACCTCCAAAATTGCGCCGGCGCCGCGTTTAGACGTGAAAATCTTCGCCTATTAAAAGCAGATTCTTTTGCCATATATTTCTGCCACATGTGCCCAGTATTAGGTGAATAAATTATTGCTATTTTTATTATTGAAGTTTTTGTTAGATTTGTTGGGTATGTTTTTTTACTGGCCTTTAGTTACGTATCCAAAACTTATGGGTAACGGACATAACGGAAGCTAGCTAGTCCTGTGTGAAAGAGACAGACATATGAGACAAAGGTGGTGGAGCGCACCTTCTTTATTTTAGTTTTTACTAGAATATACTCCAAACAATAAATCTAATTGAGCTAATTAGAAGAAAAACATGGAATGGATCCACCGTACAGTATGTCAACATTCAAATGTTCCATCGTTTATCTTCGGAAAAACCGAAATATAGCGAATAAAATGTGACTATCGACCATAGAAATTGATTTATATTCCCACTCAGACTAAAGGGCCCCACACACATTGCACAGTTGGCCTGCAGTCCTATCAGGCGGCCTGCCGTCCAAGGCCTGCTTAGACCACACACTACATCGATCGTTGCCGACTAGCAGGCGGTAGCCGGCAGTCTCACTCAAACCTCAATATCGCCTGCCGGCAGTGGCCTGAATAGCGGTTTGGTGTCAGATCACGAACTGATAAAGTTACGTAAAAAATGTGCTATTTTTTATTTTCACTGGTTAGGATAACATGCGTGAACATCGTAGTGAATATTATATTTTTAAAATGATAACCAAATTAGAAAAGTCGCTAAATTGACAACCTGCCGCTGGCCGAATACCTTGAGATCACGGACTGTCGGGCCAATACCTGTCGACGCAGGCCTGCGCCGGCAACAAGCCACACATTGTGAGATCGTATTGGCTGGCATTGGTCGTCAATCCAAAAGCCTAAAAAGGACTGTGAGTCTATGATTTATAGCTATTAACTGACAGGCTGATATCTGCCGGCGAACTGTAGGTAAATGTGTGGGGCCCTTAAATAAAAAACCAAGACATAGCGCTGCGCTGTCATCAGTTAGTGAGGCCGGTTTCGTAGACATGTGTGCACTTACTGAGGTGTAGTTTTAGTTTGGTGTAAATGTGTGCGTGTGAGCGTGTATGCACAAAGCGAGGTGTAGTTTTGTGCATGCTTCACTGTATTGTTCGCAGCGCTGTCTCTGTTTTTTATATGGTCTGAGTATTCCCACCTAAATTATTATAGATTGACGCACTAATTTCTGATTCTGAAGAATTCTTAAACGGAGTTTATAGTCTCAATAGTTATTGATTCGACAAAATTATCTATTTAAGCGAATTCCTTCCTTATTGCGCGGTTTTTGCGGTGCTCAGATTAACAGTAATTCACTCGACTTTTAAGCTAAATTCTTCACTAACGAAGTGTTCAGAAACATGATATCGAACCAATAATCACTATCGAATGGGTAAACTCCGTTTAAAAACTTCTGAAACCGGACATAATTCTGTTACTTCCATAGTGGACCAGTTAATTTAATTCGGAAAAGTTGGGCTATTTTCCGAAAATAAACGATGGAACCATTGAATGTTGTACGTACGTACATATGTCGTATGTATGTATTTACTTGTAGGTAATTCACGGAAAAAAACTCACAAACATACTATGAACCCTGAAAACATTACACTGCTTTTTGGGGCAGTCGTGTAATAAAACAGATTTTAGTGCACTCTATGTAGCAGACACATTATGTGACTGCATTAATTCAGTAGACACAAATATACTATTCGTACCATACTGATCATTAATTTAAGGGAATGGCTACTTGAATAATTTACCTATTAATGCCAAAAACAGCTATAGATTCCATTTGTACGACTAATTGGTACCATCGATTGCAGTTTCAGTCTGGATCATGGACATATTAATGGTACCCTATGAATCTGTAATTATGCGTTCGCTTAGTTCAGTTTGTTTGTAAGTTATATAAGAACTTAGTTAAGTACATGTTACATTTTGTTGTTTTTCTTTTATGTCTTTTGATTTATTAATTTTTCCAAATTTTACTTACTATTAATCTCTCAAAACGGTAAAGGAAAACATCGTGAGGAAACCGGCATGTCCTAGAACCAAAAATTCGAAGACATGTGGCATCTACCAACTGGCATTGGGCACGCGTGCAAGAGTATAGGCCACTCCCTCTATAAGAGAGGATGCCTGTGTCCGAGCAGCGGGAACATTATATATAGGCTGATTTTGCATTATGAAATAGTAGATTATTAACCAAGGGCATAAAGCAGTGTCTTCTGTCGCGGGTGACGATTTAAATCGCAAGCGTAACGAAGGACTCGAGGTTTAATCCCGAGCGTAGCGAGGGTGTTAAAAACTTAAATCACGAGCGAAGCGAGGGATTTAAGACGAGTCCTGAGTGTAGCGAGGGATTTAAGTTCACCCAAGACTAAGACAGCTTTATCACCGAGGAAAAATACTCTACTTTTTGTACCATTTGCGAAAAAATTAACATAATATGAGATAAGCATTTATTAAAATAAACTTAACGTTTATGTATTTGACGAAAACAAAAATGCGGCAAATTCCTAGACTAATATTTTTTGTCGGAAAAGCAAAGGCATCAAGCTCATATGGCCTCGTCGGTTTTCGTAATTTTACTTAATAATCAACTGCATAATAAATGCGTATTCCTTTTTCAAAAAGATGTATAATGCTTTATATACAAACTCAATGGTGTAAACACAGATGTAGTTCAGTATAAATTTCGGTAAGTATTCCAAATTTAAATCACATTCTCCCCCTAGAGGATGAATGAAATTCAGTATCTACAATTTTCTTTCCCTGTTTTTAACAGATTAAAAATGACTAGGTATTGTTATGTTTGCTTTTTGTGGCATAAAATGTCACTTTTTTGAGCAAGTGGTACGAAAAATATTATTCTCTCATGTATGATTTCTTTCTTAGCTTTTCTAGAAAATCTCTTCATAGTTCAACATAGGTACGCCATAAACGTATTAGCGCCATAGCAACGACTCGTTTGATCTTCTCGGTCTCAGTTTGAATCTTAGAAACAGATCAAAGATAGATTATTTAGGTACCTATGTGTTTTCGTAAATAAATGTATTTATTTCACATATTTTCAATCAAACAACATCAATATCAAAATATTTTATTTCACATAAACCAACATTGGGCACTTATGAAACGTCAGAAGCTAGGTGCACGGTTCCGATTGGTCGTTTCCTATGGAGAAGTGCCGGCAAGAAACCCCATGGTTACTCTTTTAAAAATAATTGACTTTTACAACATTTTCAAATAACAGTGTTAATAAGTATGGGAGGACAATGAAGGCCTTTGAACAAGTACCAGAGGGGCAATTCCTGTATTTTTAACAACGTTCGCAATCTCATCTCAGTCTCAATCTGTCAAAAATTGTATAGCGTTTACGTAAATTTTTGACAGTTGATTGTCGCTGGCATGAGATTGCGACTAGAATTTGAACGTTTTTAGGTACGAGAATTGGCCCTCTGGTACTTAACAAAATAGAAAATACCTAGTCAACAAATGTTAATGTAACAATAAACGGGTTCACCTGTTTCTTGAATAGCGAATAGTTTATTCTATGAGCTCTAACGAAAACATTTTAGAGCTTCTTTTAATTTCCATAGCTATACAAAATCCTTTGTTACCACAATACAAAATATTTTTTGGCTAACAGGGATACTAAATCAAGAGGACAAGAGATATCTAATCGACAAATGGAGGCTTGATGTATTTGTAAGTACAGTCACAGAATACATAATAGTACAAGTACAGAAGATTCACTCCGCAAAATCATTTAATTAAATAGCGACTCTTGCTACGACACAATAAAGTGCAATTCAGGTCGCACAGCGTTAATTACCTACAGTTATATTCACCTAGAAGTTGCCTCTCTTGCTATCGCGTAACTCTAATACCTTTTGACTGGTTAGGGTTGTCTTCTTTTACGATGCGGCGCGTGAATGAGTATCGAACGTGCGAGCCGGCCGGTGCGCGGCAGCCCACACTGAATTAGCTCGACAAGTCGAGCCCTCCACGTACTTGTAGCTTCATACCTAAAATGCGGAGTGCGCCTGGCCTGGTACAGTCAACAAAAGAGTTTAGTACGCAGAGAACAACAACCCTTTTTTCGCTGAGTTTTCCATAAATAGTCAAGTTTTTGATATTATGCAATGATATTGTGTAAAGTGCTCGCGCAAGGCACCTATGCAACCTATACATATTTATTTCTTGCCAGTTCTTCTATTTTTTTAACTGTACTACAACCCTGAATTTGATATCAGACGTGGAAAAGGCAGTATTATATGAATATGTGTGTGTGGTTTCCGTATTCTAATGACAGCATTTCACATTTTCTGCTCCTAGATAATACATATTCACATTATGGCTGCGTTTCTGCTACGAAAAACCCGACGAACAGCTCCGCTTTGTACGGAGGTGTTAGATAAAGCCTCAAATATACATGCCTGTAATTTTCACATAAGAAGTATGCAACCTTGCATGCCATTGTCACCAATAAGGTGAATGTCACGAGAGTAGGTATACACAAGCCTACATGCATACTTTTGTATGCTGTGACTGCAGCGAAGCCAAAAAAGGAGGGTTATGTGTTTGACCTGTATGTATGTATTATGTCCGTCCCTATGTTCCCTCGTAATTATGACAGGAGACAGACATACGTAAGTAAAGTCTGCCTGCTATTATATTATGTGGAAGAAATCAATGCACGCATAAGTACCTACTACGTGCTTTGTTTTCTTCTGGAATAAAGCTCAAGTGCGTTCCCCATGCAAATCTGGTCGTCAGTTCCAGGTTCCATACATTTTCCAGGCACTCAAAGATCATTGTCTTGTGCCTGGAACATAGACAAAAAAATCGCGTTAGGCCGCAAAAAATTGCACTTAACTGATTTTTTGGGGTATTGTTAGGATAATAATAAAAGTATGACTTTTCTTTTCAATGTTTGCATGCCATATGATAGATTGTACAAGGATCACAACTTTGTAAACTTTATTTTATGTACCTACTTTTGAAGTAAATAAATGATTATGATTATCCTATACTCCTTAAAATATTAAATGAGCAATATTTGTATTTAAATAAATAAATAATAAATATCCTTGGACTTACCTATTTCGATAAACTTGCCATAAAGGGGTTTACGGGGGTTAAAAATCGATCTAGGTAGGTCTAATATTCGGGAAAACCCATTTTCTCCGTATTTTTAAGCAAAAAGATTCGGTTCGTAATTTCGACGCCGCGCCGTCGCCGATCTTGACTTTGAAGGTTTTTTTTCGATATTTAGTTTGTGGTCGAATAATAATGTTCTGTAAATCTACAGATGCGGAATTTAATGCAACGCTATCTTATATTTTGTAAAAGCTTTCATAGAGTTACCACGACGGTACAAAAACGTAAAAACGTTCAATTTTTTACGTTTTAAGGTAGGTACTGAAACGTATGGTAGCTGTAACGTTCCAGTGGCTATGCATACTTTTTAACCGTGAGGTTGAAAAAACTTAGTCTATGTTTATTGTTTATTTTTTCAATTTTAAAATAAAATAAAACATCTGAACGCGGGAGAGCCCTCTGGTGACCTGTAAATTGGTGGTTTTTTATAAACCTACCTCGGGCTCCAATTTCTTA
This sequence comes from Cosmia trapezina, assembly GCA_905163495.3. Lineage (NCBI taxonomy): Eukaryota > Metazoa > Arthropoda > Insecta > Lepidoptera > Noctuidae > Cosmia > Cosmia trapezina. The sequence continues at coordinate 15,367,995 of LR991030.1, forward strand.
CTTCTAGCTCCTTATTGTTCATGCACTACTACCAAAATTCATACCGTGTGTAGAGAAAATAAACGTTTTATATTATATTACTAGCTTTTGCCCGCGACTTAGTCCGCGTTTCCGTCGTTTTTCGTAAAAAAGTACCATATGTCCTTCCTCACGGTTTAGTGGTTTTGATGTAACAGACAGATTAACTTTCGTATTTTAGTAGGGAAATATAATATGTCAATCCACACTACTGTTGAAAAATATCGCAAATGCCGTTCGCGGTCAGCTGTAAGCCGTAATTCTCGTTGTGAAGCAGTTTCAGCTTCTCGGGATAACGCATGTTGTTCTCGGTCAATGGTAAGAGCTAAGGGCTCTCATTGAGAAGAGCTTTGAGACGCCCGTGATGTAGCTCGTCTCGCTCTGTCAGCTGCTAATCGCATCTCTCTCTCTCTGGAGAGCTTTCATTGGCTCGAGAAGTTGAGGCACTAACTCTCATAGAGTTTAACCGATGTGCTCTTTCCTCTGCCGATTCTTGAGAACGCGTAATTCTCAATCTCTTAGCTTTACTGGAAGGTCGAGATAAAGATAATCGTTTTTTAGGTGGCATTGTGTATTTTATTTTTAATCGACGTTAACGCTGTCGGAAAGGCTGTCAGTTACCTAACAAAATAACCTACGTTAGAGGTCCTAACTATAGCTACCTTACACTTAAAATCTAAGTGCCTATTTAAACTAAAATATTCTAATAGAATTATGCCCAGAAATATGTACAACTTACAACAAAAAAAGAAATGAAAATAAAGCTGAAACGCCTGTGCAATACTATCTACCTATACCAACTTCACTTAAAAATAAATACCTATAACTACTATAATTAATAAAAGTATCTACGCTTTTACCTACTTAATACAAAAATAAAATTGAACATAAATTAGCCAAAACTTACCTATCGGTATCTAAAAATCTATGCGTACTACTTCTACTTCTACTACTACTTCACCTAAAAAGAAATAAAATGCAAACTAATAATTTGTAATTTAATAAATATTTAAACACTACCAAAACAACTAATACCTATTTTATAAAATAACAACAAAAGAAATTCAAATAAACTATATAAAGACTAAAAGTCGCGCTGATAAGTACGGTTTGTTAATAGCAATTATTGTCTGTCAATAAGGTCGAACGCTCTGAACGCATCAACAGCCAAATGTTGGACCTCCCGCCTTTTATAACCTACCGCCACGACCCGCGTCGAGCGCGGCAACCGTTACGCAAAAATAATCCTTATGGCATGATTCAGTATTCACGCGCGACGGCGCGATGGCTTATTAGCGATTTCATGATAAGTTTGGTGTTTCTATACCGATTACTATGATTCTTTTTTTATTGAATAGGTACTAATATTAACTTCTTTTAATTAGGGATGAGTGAGAGTATTATAAACGTAAGTGTAAACAAATATAATCAGAAAGCTCCGAACTGCTAAGCTATCGGGAGTTACACGTGTTATTGTGAGTCAACCATAAAAGATAGACATATGCTGTTGTGGGATATTTTTTAGATAATTTTATGTAAAACATTTCCGTCATAAATGATTTCTATGTAGCTTTAACCATTAAGGCTGCACACGCGACGGAAGCTTAAAAAATGGAGCAACTTCTCCCGTTTTCCCAACATTTCCCTTCACTGCTCTGCTCCTATTGATTGTAGCGTGATGAAAAGTATACTATAACCTCCCCAGGAGTATGAAGAATAATTGTACCAAGTTTCGTTAAAATCCGTCGAGTAGTTTTTGTTTCTATAAGGAACATACAGACAGACAGACAGACAGACAGACAGACAAAAATTTTACTGATTGCATTTTTGGCATCAGTATCGATCACTAATTACGCCCTGATAGTTATTTTGAAAATATATATCATGTACAGAATTGACGTCTCTACAGATTTATTATAAGTATAGATTACTACAACTGGTGTGTCTACCTAACAACAAAACCAAATAAACAAGAATCAGAGTTAACCAACCATTAGGTACCGGTACCTATACGTAAGTACATAGTATCATGTTTAACGCTTCACGATAATAAAATCATAAATCTGTAGCTGAAATGTGTGCAAGCTCTGACAAACGATTATTGCTGTTCTAAATCTTGGAACGGGATATCTTCGCTCTGACTTAAGATTTTAGAACATTTTGCTGACGTTATTTTGAAGGTAATACTTTTAGAATTTTCCAGGTATTTCAGCTTTCGTTATATGATTTCAGAGAGAGGAGGCAGTGGCAACGTTATAGGCTGCTTGATAGCTTTTGTCATTTAATTTGAACAAAATATTTCATTGTTACTATGATGTAAAATTTTGTATACCTAATTGATATTTGTAGCGATCTCTGTACCTACCTATTTTATTCATAAAACCTATTTTTAAGGTTCCGGACGTCCGGATGAAAAAATTGAACCCTTAAAGGATCACTCATGTGTCTGTCTGTTTGTCTGTCGGTCTGTCACAGCCACAGCCAATTTGCTGCGAATCTAATGAATCAATTAAGTTGAAATTTGGTGCACATATGAATTTTTGTAACCCATACACGGACGTTTAACGTAAATGAATGAATTTTGAATATGGGGGTCACTTTTGGGAGGAACAAGGTAATTACGCCTGGATAACAAGGATTGGAAGCCAACCCCAACATAGTTGGGAAGAGGCTATGCAGATGATGATGAGTCAGTACTCTTTCGAAGATAGTTGTTTAGGGCCGATGTTAGTTTTGCGCTTTCTTCCATAATTATATACATGATACTACAAACTGGATTTCATGTCAATTATCTACTGAATAATAAACATGCAAATACATGTAACACATCGTTATAACAGAATCCTGTTACGTTACTTACGACCTTTGATTATTCAGCGCCGAGTTAAATGTAATTTACATAACATAAAAGTTTATTCATCGTAGACATACAATATGTAATTATATGTAGTAACAACGTATACCTACTCGTAGTAAGTTAATTTTCCAGTCTTATAATGTAGGTTTTGTTGTTGACCTTGACATTAAACAAAGGAATATAGCTTTCCACGCGACCTGGGCGACCGAGGTCTGCTCGGGTGATAATAGAGAAAACGAATTTTCCCCGATATGAGACCTAATAGCTAGATCGATTTCTCGTAAACCCCTATAGTGAAACTATCACTGAAATCGTTAGACCCGTTTTCGAGAGCGTGATTACAAATATATAAACAAGCTAGTTTTAGCCAACGGCTTTGCCAGCGTGCCGGGAAAGTACTACCGGGATAAAAAAAAGTAGCCTAAATGCTATTCCAGACTAAATAACTATCTCAATTGTCCAAATTTCATCCAGATCCGTTCTGCCGTTCTGGCGTGATTGAGTAACAAACATCCATCCAAACTTTCGCATTTGTATGTAGGATAGTAGCATATTGCTAATTTAAGGCGAGTAGTGCAGTCAACTAGCGCCACCATTGAGGAAAAATCATGGAGATATGGAACATTTTGATGTTTCCCTCACATTTTTGGTCAGATGAAGTAGAATTTTTTGACCTCACCTGACCTACCTCATCTGACTAAAAATCTGAGGATAGGAAATTTCAAAATGTTCCACATCTCCAGACTTATGCTTTTTTTCTCATTAGTGTCGCTAGTTGGCAGCACTACTCACCTTAATGGTATAGGATAGGATAAGTATGTGCAGAATAGAAAATATTTTTGCTGTGGTCAAAACTTTTAAGATTTGGGCTATAATTACCGTTTTTTTTTCGATTGTTCTCCAGGATGTTAATTGATGACTATTATATAGATAGGATTTTTTTTTTAATTTTAGTCCGAAACTACGTAAGATACGGGATGTTCTAGGAAACAACTGCACATTTCACCACCTACGATTAGGTTCTCGTTAACTTACTTGGCAGATAATTTCATACAAATTCTGTTCCATTTTTGAATTTATTTGGTAAGTAGGTAGTGGCTATTCGGACATCGTGAAATAGACCCTAAGTCCAGCTATTTACATTTCTGTGAAAAAGTCCTATTCACAAAGTTTAATTAAATTCCTGTAAACTTCATAATCACACTTCACACTAATATTATAAAGGCGAAAGTTTGTGAGTGTGTGTGTGTTTTTATATTTCGAAGTTCATACATACGCTTTATGATACCTGCTACATTGTAGTTCTTTAACACGTCAAAAAAATTAAAAAGACTTACCTAAATTGCAATTTTCGTTAAAAAGAGAAAATCTGTTTGAATGAAAACACTATTAGCAAAGTTTGCATTTTATAAAATTGTATGAAAGCAAAATCCTCAGGACTTTTACAAATTTTAATAAGACTTAAATGCAATTTGTTTAGTTAAAGCCTTACATTTTTCTTCTTTTCTTATAAAAATGTTGATTTTACACAACTTTAGCGAGAAAACATCTCTCAAAGTGACGCATTTTAATAGAAACATGATTATGCAAATCATTTTGCTTTTATAATGAAAAATGCACAAGCGTCGCAGTCTAAAAATGGATGGCCAATTAACATGTTAAATAGTGAAGCACAAAGATTTCGTGTAATATTTTCTAGTAACTAAAGAAAATTAAGATTTCTTTGAATACTTACGTCGTGGTGTGCGACATTAGGTTGTTGTAGACTCTTTTGAATTTGATCTACTTCATTATTATAATACTAGCTTTTGCCAGCGGCTTCGCCCGCGTGGGTAGTCGGAAAATATCCCACAAGAACTTACTACCAGGAATTCCTTCCTTATTTCTTGTCTACGTTGTAAAGGTAAACTCTGAGCAAACTTTCAGCGTTCTAGGTTCAAAGGCGTTGATGAGTCAGTCAATCAGTCAGTCAGGACTTCTCTTTTCATTTATATAGATAGATAGATGACAAAGTAAATATTTAAAAATCTCTTTTTATTCAACACTCTTTCTGTACAATCGTCAGTTACGTTATATGTTGTAAAAATAAACTAAATTTATTATTTTAACCTACGACTAAATCACTGTGGGTGTTCTTGTATCGTGTTTCACAAGTTAAATACTTTACTTTAAATTAAAATTAATTTATTTACTCGCCAAAAAAGAAATAGGTATTACATTGTTCACTCAAACATGGCAAACTTGACGAATTAACAAAAAATCTTGGTACCAAAAAAACTATATATTCCTTCGCTTTCACGTCTTTAATGGCGAGAATAGAAAAAATAAAAGATTTTTTCGGTAATTTCATGAATAGCTGATTTTGCCGCTTCATCAGCTGATTCTCCGGATTAGATTTATCCTCCTTCAAAACCAAGACATCTCTGCGAAGTCTTTGACAATTACACAAATCTACATCAAAAGGAAACTATAGGTAGGACTGTAGACGACACCGTAACAAAGAACCTTAATTATTCTTAATCAAATAATATTGTCCGTATAAATCTTAACACGCCTGGAATTAGTTTGAGGACAAAATTGGGTTTTTGTGAAGAGTTGTCCACACTGAAACTTTACTAGATATGGGTGGGTACCATTCATTTTATACACGGTGTAAGCCCCTGGCATTATATCGACGCGCAAACTATTACCATGAATTCTGCACAGGATTCTAGACCCCCCGTCCCCCAGCATAGAAATTTTTCTTCGGTTATTACAAAACGATTCAACAGTTTCATACAAAAGTGCACACGATCTACACAAAAAAACCGGTCAAGAGCGAGTCGGACTCGCGCACCGAATGTTCCGTTCCGATTTCTGAAAAAGTGTGCTATTTAGAGACATCGTTTTATTTTCCTGTAATCTTTACATAAACTTCTATCACATAGAATAATTTCAATTTTTTTCTCTTTGCAAACTTCGGAGATAAGGGGGGTACGGTATTTTTTTTTACATTTTTACTGTTATTATTTTACTGTGCGGCCTAAAAAAAATAAAAAAAATGTTTTGAGAATGTGAAAACAGCATTCTTTCATATGATATCCCACATGCCCTAATAGCCCCACTTTGAATCTTTAAGACCCCCTTTCAGTCTCTGTTGGAAAAAAAACACATTTTTATTTCTTTCTTTTTTGCAAAATAGTTAGGTAAACATCATCTAGCGTTAGTAGTTCTTGAGATATCCAGCTGTGATAGACAGACAGACAGACAGACAGACAGACAGACAGTCAGACGGACAGACAGACAGACAGACAGACTGAGTCACACCATAAGGGTTCCTTTTTTTGCCATTTTGGTACGGAACCCTAAAAAAGTAAGTAGTCTACACGATCAAAATGTACGAACAGCTGATTTTTTTTTTGTAACCGACGAATTTTTTTAACTTAGGCGGACTTAATATTCATGGTGACACATCAAACCTCTCAATTTTCGATCGATCTCCTAGAGGTCGGTAACAATAAAGTCTCATAACATGACAGTCATTTACAGTTTACACCCTGTATTATAGATCCGGGAGATGAATAAAATGTTAGCGAAAGATTTGTTGTGTAAAACAAACCGAGGATTCGAAACGTCTAGACTAGTTAGGTTGGTACCAATTTTTACAAAAGAATAAAATCACAAACGACTCAAAAATAAAATCTCAAACACACTTCACATTCAGATAAACAACCGTACTCAGAGAAACGGCAACAAATACATTAAATGCATGAACGACACAGACAATACAATACACCGCATTACAGAGCATGAAGAATTAACATTTAAACTGCTCCAAGCCCAAAGAGGCTTTGTTAGTCCCTGTTAGTCCATATTCACTCGGGTACGAAGGGTAATTAAATAATTTCTGCAACAAAAAGCCCTCTCAGGTCGTGGCACTCTTGAACGAGTAAAATTTTCATAGGGACTTGTAAAGTGACCTTTACATTAAGCGACCTGTCTCTGAGTTGGCGGAGAATTGAATGTGAATAGTCTTACGTGCGTTGAAAGTTTTTAATTAGTCTATTTAGTTATAGATTTATTTTCACATTATTTTACTTTACTTAAATGGAATGGTATCTATAATATAAGACATTTATGTGACTGACTATACTTTACAGACTAACAACTAATTAGAACAAAATAAACTTTTAATAAAGAAAATATTATAAATGTGATGCAGTTTGGAGGTGCAATAAGAAAGGAGAAATTGCGGGATTGAAGTTTGTTCGCGAATGAAGCTGAGGGTAGCAAGGGAGATGTTATAGTACATTATGATTTAAGTGCGGTAAGTTGAAAATTACAGCCGAGGCGACGGCTCTGCGCGAGGCGTGCGTTGCCGCGCGGCACCGGTACACCAGGCACCGCAGGCTCCGTATCCGCCCTCCGGATACGGAAGCCATTCAGGCGGAGCTGTACGAGGGGTACAGAGCGGCGAAGACCGCCCTCCGAGCGGAGATCTTGCGGTCCAGGGATCTGGGCCGCGAGGAGTCGCTGGAGACTCTGAACAGAGACCCATGGGGGCGCCCCTATAAGATGGTGCGGGAGAAACTCCGCCCATGGGCGCCCCCGCTGACGCAGAGTCTCCGGCCCGAGCTCGTGGAGGACGTGGTGAGCGCTCTGTTCCCTTCGCAAGGGGAACCTACTCCCCCGCCTATGGCTCCGCCTCATGCGGTGCCCGCTGCGGACCAAGAGACCGACGACGACGATGATGCTCCGGAAGTGACCGAGGTAGAGTTGAGAGCGGCGGTACGTAGGCTCAGTGCCAAAAATACCGCCCCAGGACCCGACGGCTTACCTGGAAGAGCCTGGGTTCTGGCCTTTGGGGCTCTCGGGCCTCGACTAGGGGGGCTCCTAAGCGCATGCTTGGAGAGAGGCCAGTTTCCACTTCGCTGGAAGACGGGGAAACTGGTCCTCATTAAGAAGCCGGGGCGCCCTGCGGACTCTCCGTCCGCTTACCGGCCCATCGTGCTGCTCGACGAGGTGGGCAAGCTCTTTGAAAGAGTTATTGCAGACCGCCTCGTCGGGTGGCTGGTGCAGGAGGGGCCGGATTTGGCGGAGAGCCAGTTTGGCTTCCGCAAGGGGCGCTCTACGGTGGACGCCATCATGCGCGTGCGAGCCCTCACGACGGGGGATGCAGTGGCCCGGGGTGGGGTCGTCTTGGCGGTGTCCCTAGACATCGCCAACGCCTTTAATACCCTGCCCTGGAGTTGCATCAGGGAGGCATTCCGGTATCACCGGATGCCGACCTACCTCTGTCGAGTGGTCGAGGCCTATCTGACGGACAGGGCCGTCATATACCCCGGTCATCAGGGAGAGTGGAACCGGCGAGAGATGTCGTGCGGTGTCCCACAGGGATCGGTCCTGGGGCCGCATCTGTGGGACATCGGTTACGACTGGGTGCTGCGCGCCGACCTCCCTCGCGGCGTCAGCGTAGTATGTTACGCTGACGACACGCTGGTCCTGGCGCAGGGGAGGTCGCATCAGGAGGCGGCTGACTTAGCGACACGCGGGGTTGCGATAGTCGTGGAGAGGATCCGGCAGTTGGGACTCGAGGTGGCCCTGCACAAGTCCGAGGCCATGTGTTTTCATGGTCCTCGGAATGCGCCACCGTCGGGTTCCGATATAACGGTGGGAGGGGTTCACATCGGAGTCGGGTCGACGATGAAGTACCTGGGACTCGTCCTCGACAGCCGGTGGAACTTCGTGGAGCATTTCCGACGTTTGGCTCCCAGACTGGCACGGGCTGGGGCTGCCTTGAGGCGGCTCCTGCCCAATCTGGGGGGTCCAAACGCCTCCTGCCGGAGGCTCTACGCGGGGGTCGTGCGGTCCATGGCCCTTTACGGAGCACCGGTGTGGGCGCGTTCCCTAAGGCTGGGACCAGCCGGCAGGTTGAACGCGTCCCAGAGGGTCATGGCCATCCGGCTAGTCCGGGGATACCGCACGGTCTCCCGGGAGGCGGCGAGCCTCCTTGCCGGATTGCCGCCGTGGGATCTGGAGGCAAAGGTCCTCGCGCACGTGTGGGAGTGGCGCGAGGAGGCGAAACGCCGGGGCGTAACTCCGCTGCCGCGAGAAATCACGGTACAGCGGACAGAGCTCCGGCGGGATCTCATGGCGGCATGGAGAGCGCGACTGTCACAACCCAGCGCTGGGCACGCCACAATAGCGGCGATAAGTCCCCTCTTTGAGGAGTGGTTAGAGAGGCGCCACGGCGTCCTCACCTTCCGCCTGACGCAGGTCCTCACCGGACACGGTTGTTTCGGGAGGTTCCTGTTTCGCATAAGGCGGGAGGAAACGCCCGGGTGTTTCCATTGTGTGGATCGCCCGGAGGACACGGTGGAGCATACAGTGGAGGTCTGCCCGGCTTGGGCAGAGCACCGCCGTGTTCTCACGGAGGCGATCGGCGGCGGCGATCTCTCGCGTCCGAGCCTGGTCCAGGCCATGGTGCGCAGCGAGAGTGCATGGGAGGCCGTCACCTCCTTCTGCGAAGCAGTGATGCTCGCGAAGGAGGAGGCGGAACGCGTGAGGGAGAGGCAGCCTCACGCCCTCAGTCGCCGCAGGAGACGCCCTGGGCGGCGGGAATCGCGGGGCGATTTCCGGCCACCGTAGGCGCGGGCCTGCGGACGGTGAGCAGCGGGTAGCTCGCCGTCCGGTAAGGACCAGGCCCGAGTCGACGGCGCGTTGTGTTCCACGCGCGCCTCAAAGAGATGTCAGCAAGTGACGGGGCCCAATAGGGCCGACGCCGCTGGGGTCGCGGGTTGTCTGAAGGGGTTACCGCGGCCCTGGCATAGGCAACTGAAGGAACACGGGTGGGTTTTAGTCAGTAAAAGTCTGACACGCCCTCCCGCTCCACCCAGAGCGGGAGAAGTTATTTGATGATTTCCCACCCTCAAAAAAAGGCCCCTGTCACAGGTCTCACCAAAGTGCAAAAAACGTGGCACAGGTAACCTTCCGAGTAGACAGCTCTGCATACAGATTTTAGCTATACGAGCCGCTCAAAACCGGATCTATCTACCTATAGCGAGAATCACTATGTACAAGTATCTCTCTTCCTCTCATACTTCACACATACGTCACGTCCGTATATTAATATAGGTAATAGTTGGCATATACGAACGTCCTTTGCTCAGGAGTCGGGCGCTACCGGGAAACCGAACCGACTACCTCGTTTACCACAGGAAATTCAAAGCCTTTGCAATATTCACAAACGGAATAATTATTTCTTTTGCTCTTTCCATTTATGAAGAGGAAATTATACAGTTTCCAAAGTGTTGATAGCGTTTCTGTTTTCGTTATGTTGATGGTTTTCATTTTCGGATTTTTAAAACATTATTTATTTGATTAATCATCATTTACCTGTGTTTATTCAAAAAATATGAAATGAAATGAAATGTTTTATTCCGTACATAGGATAATCAGAATCCCTTATGACATTCCGACCTAAAACGGAAAAACGAAAAAAAAAGGGTAGCAAGGTAGATGTTATAGTACATTATGATTTAAGTGCGGTAAGTTGAAAATTACAGCCGAGGCGATATTGCTAGCCCGAGCCGTAGGCGAGGGCTACAAGAAAGCAGAGGCTGTAATTATCAAAGCGCACGTATGTCATACGACGTTTTATAACATAATTTGCGAGGAAATAAATAAAACTCGGACTTTCAAATAAATCTTTAAAAACACACTTTCTGAAAATGAATTTGCATCTTTGCTTGTTTTCATCTATCGGTCGATTTTTAGGGCAAGAGGCTTAGAGTAGCCTTTTCTGCTGCCTCTGAGACTTCTGGCGGTGTCGAATTAATAAATTCCTCAATACTTGACGACATTTTCAAATAAAAAAAATACAGCGAAAAGAAAAAGCGCGCGGAATAATTTTTACTTGTTCACAAATTAGCGATGCGCGCTCATCGGCGCTTTTTTTTTAAGGCAAAGGCACAAATACAGCCAGTGTTACTAATAAAGTAAATGAATATTTTTTTGTTTTTGTTACAGATAAATTGTAATTTATTATCAAAATGAATGAAATTAAAGAATTAAATGTCTATTTTTTATATTTTATCTCCCAGAGTTAATTTTATTCATAAAATGTTGACCACTTTTCTGACATAAAAACTCTTTGCTAAGATTTAAAAAAGTACAGTTCGTTTTAAACGGAGCATCTTGATAAACCGTCTGTTACGGCCCCGCCGCTATGGACATACTAATGCCATGCCTGCGCGTGGCCGTGCCGCAGGGCGCAGCGCGCCCACGTCAGTTGTCGTCCGACCATGAGACGTCGCTCATCGTAATTAATAATTTTACATACTTTGTAAACCATAATTATCAGAAATATAAACCAGACTAATAATATCAAAAGTCCATTATTTCGAAGCCTTAATAACACAGCGGCAGCAGCCGGATCAGTGGTCCTTCTACCGGGAGAAAAGAAAATCAAGGAATACCACTCCGCCATCTTGTTCACGTACGACTACAACGAAGCAAACGCAGAAACAAAAAAAAAGAAAAACGGATTTCGGGACCGTAGCTGAGTGAGTTCGTTCCGATTTCCTCTCTATTAACCTTTTAACTCAACTGTGTTCTTGCCTCGTTTTGTGCTTGTTGAGTCGGCGCCTTTTTCGTGGGCGGGGGTGTGCTTGGCCTTATTCACTCACAGATATACTTATTTTCAAAGCTTACAGACATTTTTATACTTAATACATTTCACTACACTTAACATTACCTTCGAACCTACAAGCAGCATGCACGCGTTCGATATAAAATGTCTGAAAATCGCTTAAAACAATTAATAGCAGCACGTGGCAGCTTGAAAGCCAAGCTGACTCATTTTAACAAACATTTAAATTCATTAAAAACAGAATCCCTAATTCCATTAACAGAAATTCAGCTAACCGAACTAGAATGCCGCTTAACAAAATTAGATACAATCACCGCTCAATTTGATACCATACAGACGGAGATTGAGGCGCTATCCCACGAAGATGAAGATGAGTACGAGCAACGAGAGCTGTTTGACAATCGGCTCTACGCGCTGCTAGCAGAAGCCACCGCGCTGGTTAAATCAGCACGGAAACGGGCGGCCCGTGACGAGCGGGAGGCAAGCTGGCACGACGCCAGCGGTTCCAACAACGATGCTCATCAAGGTTTCGTGAGGTTACCTAAGATCAACCTGCCTCACTTCGACGGCAACTTTCAACACTGGCTCGAGTTCAAAGATACGTATATTTCACTCATACACAACAACAAAAGCATAAATCAGATTAACAAGTTTCATTACCTTCGAGCTGCTTTGAAAGGTAACGCAGCTTTAGTCATTCAAAGAGTAGACTTCAGATCAGACAACTATAATATAGCATGGGATTTGTTAACAACTAGGTTTGACAATGAACGCCTCTTAATTAATAATCATATGAATGCGCTCTTTGATTTAGAACAAGCTCAAAAGGAATCGAGTGCCTACTTAAGGAATGTCATTGACATTACTAAGAAAAACTTGTGTGCGCTTTCCACTTTAGGTTTACCAACAGGCCACTGGGATGATATTATTATTTATTTCATGACAAAGAAATTAGATTATAAATCATTTCGGGAATGGGAAGAGCATCGCAGTTCAATAAGAGGTCGTCCTACACTTGAACAATTTCTTAATTTTTTAACAAATCGAGCAGACTTGTTGGATACTATCCAACAAGAAACATTACACAAAAACAATAAACAAAATTTTCAAAAGTCAGATAGTAATAAAACTAAAACATCATTGGCCTCTAATTATAATGATTCATCTTCAATAACATGTCATATGTGTAAAAAGAATCATGAACTTTTTAGCTGTCAAGATTTCAGAAACTTAGATGTTGTCATGCGCAATCAGAAAAATGAAAATGAAAATGAAAAAAAAAAAAAAAAAAATGAAAAAAAAAAAAAAAAAAAAAAAAAAAAAATGGAAAAAAAAAAAAAAAAAAAAAAAAAAAAAAAAAATGAAAATTGGAAATTGAAAATGGTTCATTTTAAAGTGTGTAAAAATTGCTTGCGGTCAGGTCATACAGAAAAATATTGCAAATTAACACACTGCAAATACTGTACAAACAGACACAATACTCTTCTACATATGGACAAAGAGACAGAAAATTCAGCTCCTGTCGCTTTGGCAGCTGAAATTCAGAATGACAGATCTTGTATCCTGCTTTCCACAGCGCTCGTGAAGGTGGTAGATTCCACGGGAAGACTTCGCACAGCTCGAGTCCTTTTAGACAACGGCAGCACTTCTCACTTCATCACGCAGCACTTCTGTGAGAAACTAGGTCTTATTGTATACAACGCAGGCTCCATTGTATCAGGTATCAACAATCAATGTTCCTATAGTGCAGAGTCTTGTGACATAACCATACAATCACTCTCAGGCAACTATGTAGCAAAACTTAGTTGTTATGTATTACCTAGAATTACAAAGTCTTTGCCTTCGTCTCACATAGACATCAAAGACTTGCCTCTTCCTACGGGCATAGTTCTAGCAGATCCCTCTTTTAACGTTCCCTCCACTATAGACATATTAGTTGGAGCAGAGATCTTTTGGGATATCTTAACTTCCAATTTCATAAATTTAGGTAGCCAACGTCCTAAGTTGCAGCAAACTAAATTGGGTTGGTTAGTTACAGGCAGAATTAATATAACTAAACAGACACATAACAATACAGAAATACAGAATTATCATATTCAGACTTATAAAAATACAGATAAACAGAAAAATCAGAACTTACAGAAATACAATAAATATACAGAACAATATACACAGAATGAAGCTTTACAACTTCGGTTTTGGGAGTTGGAATCAGTGTCTTCAAAGCACAACTTATCACAGGAGGAACGAGCTTTGCAGAGAACACTCGACGAGATTTCTCTGAGGAATATCACATAATTAAATCAGGCCAGTCCTTACATAAAAAACATAGGTTAAATTCATTATCACCTTTTGTTGATTCATATTGCGCGTTGGTGGACGCCTAAACAATTCAAATTATGAATACAATGTAAAACATCTAATTTTACTAAGTAGCAAACATCATCTTACACAGATCATCTTTCACAAGCAACACATAGACTTGCTACATGCAGGCCCACAATTGTTACTGTCACACATCAGACAATCTTACTGGCCAGTGGGGGGGAGGAACCTCGCCAGGCGTACCGTACACAATTGTGTACGTTGCACTAGATTTAAACCTAAGCCGGTTCAGCCTATCATGAGTAACTTACCACATGACAGGACACATTTAGAGTTTCCTTTCCTACATACTGGTATTGATTACGCTGGGCCAGTGTTGATATCAGATCGAAAAGGCAGAGGTAGTAGACTCACGAAATCTTATATTTGTGTTTCTGTCTGTTTCGCAGTTAAAGCCTTGCACCTCGAGCTCGTCACGGACCTTACCAAAGAGGCATTCATTGCTGCTCTTCATAGGTTTATGAGTCGCCGTGGAAAGCCACAGACTATTTCATCAGATAATGCGACAACCTTCGTCGGAGCTAGTAACGATATTCAGTCATTTTTTAGAACTTATTCAGACGATATTCAAACAGACATGGCCAGCCAGGGTATAGATTTTAAATTCATTCCACCCTATACTCCACACTTTGGTGGGTTATGGGAATCAGCAGTAAAGTCAGTCAAACATCATCTCAAGAGAATACTCTCGCTGACACACCTCACATACGAGGAGATGTCGACTTGTCTGGCACAGATAGAGGCTATCCTTAATTCCCGTCCCCTTACTCCTTTATCTACAGACCCTTCAGACCTTACATGTCTTACACCATCCCACTTTCTTATCGGACGAACCCTCACATCAGTACCCCATCCTCCCGTCGCAGCTGATATGAACCGACTGCAGCGCCATGAAAGGATACAAAAACTTAAAGAACATTTCTGGCTAAGATTTTCAGAAGATTATATTACCCTTCTACAGACTAAAACCAGGTGGCATTCAGCAGCTGGTGAAGACTTAAAGCTGGGATCCTTAGTCCTTGTCAGGGACCGGCACCAGCCTCCCCTGCTGTGGCTGCTGGGAAGAATAATCAAGCTGTATCCGGGGCCGGACAGCATCAGCAGGGTAGCAGACATACGGACCTCCAAGGGGATCATCCAGAGGGCATACAATAACATATGCCCTCTCCCTATCACATCTTGAAGCAGACTTCAAGCCCGGGAGCCTGTTACGGCCCCGCCGCTATGGACATACTAATGCCATGCCTGCGCGTGGCCGTGCCGCAGGGCGCAGCGCGCCCACGTCAGTTGTCGTCCGACCATGAGACGTCGCTCATCGTAATTAATAATTTTACATACTTTGTAAATCATAATTATCAGAAATATAAACCAGACTAATAATATTAAAAGTCCATTATTTCGAAGCCTTAATAACACAGCGGCAGCAGCCGGAACACCGTCCGTTTTACCTATTAAAAAGAAACCCGTGCCTTTTACATTACAATAACGCACAAGTACGTAATGACATACATTACGATACTGAAATTGGTGAAATAAGAGACCCTTTACGAGCAAATGTGTTATAAACTTGTTTTTAAGTAGGTATTGTAACTTTCACAAACTGAACATAAGCACAGAATAAATAATAGTACATAAGTTAAAATTAGTTCCACGTGTGTAATGCTTATATTAGCATACCACCTTTATCTATACATAGTTCAATAATTAATTTCTATACTTACAGTTTTTCTGAACAAAAAAATACAAAAATTCTTTTTGAACGCGGGATAGAAACCTCTTTCACGATACTAGCATATAATTTTATTATGATAGGGTCCACTATTTGAAACTATTTATTTTTTTCATTCATTTATTTACCATATTTAACTTTTTGGAAAGACATGTCTCTACATATAGTATCGGGTCAGAGCTTTTCATACCTAATCATATTTTTTTTCAGAGTCGGTCGACTGCGTTTTACCCGACTGTGATAAAGGCTTATTATAATGAACTAAAACAACACAATGTAAATGAAATGTGACTTAAATATACCTTACGTAAGGTCGGGATTTACTCCACAATAAGTATTTGAAGTTAAACAAGGCGAACCCTGGCGTAAGCAAGGGATTTATAACACCAGGCGTGTACCGAGTGCCTTCCTCCGAAGAATACACCTTTTTCTTCCCGTAGGCGCCTTGTTGAGGGCTTACAGGAATATTCATACAGACACAATAATAACTTTGATATTTATTTGGGCATCGCTATTCAGACTACTTATAAAAATGTTTAGGCCTACCTGAACCTTTCTACGAAAAAAAAACAGCTTGAAAACCAGAAAAATCGGTTAACAATAAAAAAACACGCGCAAGACTTATTCTTACTTATGTCGGATAAAAATAGAACAATGTTACGTTAATTTTACACACACTAATCAAATGGTCGATTCTGTAAAAATTTAACCGTGAGTCTTAGGTGACCGAGCTCGAAGTGAACTGTCATCCCATCCATCAGCTGATGCTATCTGACACTTCACCTAAGTTTTCACCTACAGCTGTCAGCATTTCTTTTTTTCTTTTTCGTGTCGTTTAGTGACATAACATGAAGGCCAATACTCGTACCTAAAAACGTTCAAATTCAAATAGCAATCTATTGCCAGGGACAATGAAATGACAAAAATGTAGGTAAATGCTATACAATTTTTGACAGATTGAGACTGAGATGAGATTGCGAATATTGTTAAAAATACGGGAATTGCCCCTCTGGTGTCAGAGTTTTTATGTCTTCCTTATGTTTTTTGTTTTTATGTTTTTTTAGCCTCTAACTTGGCTTCATATGACCTCGAGAAATATCTCTCAGGCAGGTTTCCTCGCGATGTTTTCCTTTATAGAGGCATGAGGAACAGGGTGTAAAGTTCACTCATCCTCCATAGAAAAGGGAGGATCCTCCGACCAGAGGGGTGTCGTGTCTGGTGGGCAACTGCCCGACGGTTGATGTCGGGACGTTGTATATAGGTAAGTATATGCTAGTCGCACGTTAATCTGATTGCGCGATGCAGGATTGCGTGACGTCATGACATTGTAATGCGTAGTTCGTATGTGGCGATGTAGATGCCGCCACACCTTTACCGTTTTTTAAGCAACTGGTGCGGGCCTTGGGTTCGAACTTGATACCTATGACTTGGCAGTCCGATGGTCACACCACTATGCTATCACTGCTGTTGCACTACAGTTGTAGGTGTTGTCGACGAGATAACTAGGGTTTTTAATGCTAGTAGGTAGGTACATTATCCCAGCACTAAGTTTATGAGAAAATGTACGTGTGTGTCTATTTACTCAGCCTCGTTTAATTATTCTGTTACGCGATGCGACTAACTCCGTCGGAAAGGACTAACTCAGAGCTACTAAGTACATTTCAGATGCATTTCAGCACTGAAACATTACACACTCGAGCTCACTTTTTAATTTCGTTGACTTAACGCGTTTAACCTTGAGTTAAGAACTCTCTGATTGTGTTGGACAGGTATTTTGAGGGTTTTTAATTTAAATTCAACTGTTTTTCAATTACAATTAAATAATGATGTAGCAGTGGTGGCCCAGTGGTAATGGCCCCGACTTGCGAGTCATGGGTTCGAACCCAGGCAGGCGCCTTACTTTGTGTAAATAATTTCATCACCACTGCTCTCAAAACGGTGAAGGAAAACATTGTGAGGAAACCGGCATGTCCTAGAATAAAAAAAAAATTGAGACATGTGAATTCATACCAAACCGCGCTAGGCTCGCGTGGTAGATTCCCACTCCCTCTCAAAGAGAGGAGGCCTGTGTCCTAGCAGTGGGAACATTCTAGGCTGATTATGCTAATACTTAGATAATTATTGGAAAAAGTGGTGACATACAATTTTACAGTTAGCCGGCGATGTACTTTGAAATTACGCACTTTAAAAAAACAAAATCTAGATAGCCGATTAGTTCTACATTAACTCTAATTACTTATCTACTTTTTACTTATAAAATTCATTACATTAAATTAAAAAAGACAATACAAAGAAGTAAACCTAGCGATGAATTTCTAAGTAAATGAATTTCTTTCGCTTATAATGTGACAGTTTTGTCCCCATTACAATTTAAAAAACAAGAGCGAGTCGAACTCGCGCACCGAGGGTTCCGTTCCAATTTCTGAAAAAGTGTGCTATTTAGAGACATCGTTTTATTTTTCCTGTAATCTTTACATAAACTTCTATCACATAATTATTTCAGATTTTTCCCTTTGCAAACTTCGGAGATAAGGGGGAGGGACGGTATTTTTTTTTACATTTTTCATCAAAGTCGAAAACTATGCGGACAAAAAAAAAATAAAAACTGTGTAAGAATGTGCAAACAGCGTTCTTTCATATGATACCCAACATGCTCTAGTAGCCCCACTTTGAATTTTGAAGACCCCCTTTCAGCACCTGTTGCAAGAAAAACATAAATATTTTTATTTCTTTCCTATATGCAAAATAGTTGGGTAAACGTCATATAAAACTATTCCTTTCAAGTTGATAGCATAACTAGTTCTTGAGATATCCAGCTGTGACAGACAGACAGACAGACAGACTGAGTCACACCATAAGGGTTCCTTTTTTACCATTTTGGTACGGAACCCTAAAAAGATAGAAAAGAAAGTAGATTTTCAAAAAAAAACATACACACTGACCACTCAATATTGTCGCTAATAAGGATCGAATTCTGGGAAGTAATAAACATACGACAAACTGAAGGAAAGAACTCATTTTTAACAAAAATTTTTTTTTATTTATCTTATGTTACCTACTTAAGTAGCTGTTAAGCCTTAACCGATAATTGTTCAAAATGATGACCATTGTTTACAATACATAGGGTGTTTTTTTAGCTTTTATTATAGAAGTGGTATAGTAGGTAGGTAACTAAAACCCATTTCTTGAGGTTTAACTTATTGAATTTCTTGGATTTCAAAGCTACGATAATATTTACATACATACATGAGTCAGATTCAGAACCCTTTCTTGATTTAATCATAGTCAGCGAAAAAACAAGTGAAATCTAATATTCCTACGTATCTACGTAAGGATCGGACCTTTAAGTTTAGAAAAAGGACGAAAAACGTTAGATATATTATTAATAGCTTTAGGGCTGTTTTTTCTCAAGAGTCCGATAACTTTAATTTGAAGAATAAATATGACAGTTTGACATATTATTTTTTATGCAAAAGCCATCAAAACGCAATATTAATTCCTTCAATAATTCCTTAGATGAAAGTTATCTGCATAGAAATATTTCTAATATCTATGGTTATCTGATATCAGCCTTTTGTACGTTTGACGCAAAATACTTTTCTAGTTTTAAAAAACTTGTAAAATACAGATTATAAAGTAGATAATGAAAGAACATTATCTATTAGACTTAATTAGTCTTATAACGCGAACCCTTTTCTAACCGCTCCCGCCACAATTCGCTCGTCCAATAAGGTTTAGTCGAAGCTTCTAGAAGGTTCTAGAAGCTTCGAAATAAATGACGCGCAGCCATGTCATTGACTTTTAGCGAGACGTATGTCAACAGTCAAATAGGCTGCGCACATTTTTTAGATACTTCTATTAGATTTACAAAATTAGGTCTTCGCCCCCGACTATTTATGTTAAAGTCTGTTTTAAAAAGTAAAATTAAAAAGCCTTGTAAGGTACAATTCAGCTTTCACCCCGTTGTTTATACAGGGTTACTTGTAACTCGACCACTTCCTTGCAGGATGTCATAGTAGGGTTAAAATGCAAAAAATTAAGCGACCAAATGTTCCACCGAAATTCAGTAGTTTTTGAGTTACTTCTATTTTTAGTTTTTATATGAAAAATCCAATTTAAAAATGATTGACGGAGCGACTATACTGGAATTTAAGTTAGTAATATAGCTGATGCAGCAGCCATTCTTTGCTAATAATTAAAAGTTCAAAAATGCCTAAAACTTTGGCAAAGATCATTAATTAAACGTTTTTTTTTCGTAATTTTTGTCGGACAAAAATAAAAATTACGGAAAAATAAACTGAATTTCGGTAGAAAAGGTGTCTTAATTTTTTGCATTTTAACCCTACTATGACATCCTGCAAGGAAGTGGTCGAGTTACCAGTAACCCTGTATACCTAGAACCTTCCTACCAACCTATCTAAAGTGTATCTTTGTTTAATTGACCGATTTGGTCAACAAAATGACTAACTGACATTTTGACTGACATTTGAATTATGTGACCATTAATCTTTTCGAAGCAGTTTTTGATGTTAGTCATACCGCGTTTCTTCACTTAAAAACACGTTAAAAATAATTAAAACAGAAACTCTTTATTTTTGTACCTTACTTGTTTACCAAAACTGACATGTAAGGTAAACACACAGTTATGCAGTACAACGAGCAAGCTTCACTCTACGTTTGATTTATTCATACAGACGTGTGATAAGGTAGCCGGGCTCAGGTGTTGCACACTCAGCTTCGACAGCTGGCAGAAAAACAAGGAGCATTTATTACAAAGTTGGTCCGAAATACACTGACGTGAAAGGGTACGTAAAATTAAACTATGGGCAACTGTTGTGAAAGGATACGCAAGGGACTATGTTGCGAGCGGTGGTGCCCCGAACGATCAAATTGCGGCGTCTAAAAATTTGTTGCTAAAAGGATCTTTTATATCTTGACGTGTAAATAATTTAGGTGTCTTGGAAAACCACATTCAAGATCCTAAATAAATAACAAATGTAGTTTAGGATGAGTTTAAGTTTTAATAGCTTTTATCTTGCTAAAAAATGGTCTGTTCTCATCATAAAATCAAAAACTCAATTTACTGTCCTCTGAAAATATACATTGCGTTCAAAAAATAAATAATAAATAAAATGTAAACATCATTCCTGTGATAACAGAACAGCGTCAGCAATAAAATTAAAAACGAACGACCTCAAAGCGCTCAACAAATCGCGAGGATTTTATAAAACCTCAATTCATTTTATCGTTAACTGAATGACTCACCAACGCTGATTAATTGGTACATCACTGAGGTTCAAAAAACTTATTTTAATGGCTTTTTTTTCATCCTTCATACTAAATTAGCTCGTAAACGTACACTAGGAATAGGAACATGGACATTCTAAAGGATAGTTAAAGGGGGTTCCCATAAGAACCACGTCTTGCAACCGATTTAGGTATCTACTTAAGCATATTTTTATGCAGCTATGCCGCCGACACCGACGCTTCTTAACAGCCGCACGGGACGATCTTCTGAGTTAAGCAACGTTTACCGAAGGTCAGTCCGTGGATGAGCAATCCATAACATACCGAGAGTTAAGTAGTTAGTCCTGGACATAATTGGTAGATCTTTGACAGTTGTTACGGGTGGTCAGTAGCCCGAAACTTTGACAACCTTTGCCCAAACGGAAAAATACTCACGGATGTCCGAGCACTTTCTAAATTTCACTGAATAAGTAACTGTATTAATATTGACTATATGTATAAAATTCGACGCAGACATCAAGCGTTTATCAATCGTGATGTAGGTAACTGGGTTGTGGAGGTTAGGGGGCTTACTATGAGCTAATACGACCTACAGCACCGTCTCTCTCTCTCTCTCTCTCTCACTGAAAACGTTCAACTTCTGCCCTGCTTTAAGAGCTCATAGTAAGCTCCATGTAAAATACTGGCACTCAGCTACATCCAGTAAAACTGGAAGCAGCTTATGATATGGCGACGCTTCTGTCCGTCCTTTTGACGTAAGTAATTCCCATCCATAATACCTATGTATTGGGAGGGATGAGCTATTCTCCGCCGGGAGCTATAAGCAACAATCCATCGTTGGCTACAGGGAAAACCTCCAACAGCTCCTTAAATTAAATAAGTATTTAAAGTAGATATTCTGCCCTAACATTTGATTGAAGAGCGATGTTCCGAAAATGCCTGCAGCTATTGTTGGTAAAATTATAATTTTGACAAGGAAAGTATTTTTTTTCGTACGACTGTAGCTCAAAAAAGGAATTTTATCTCGGTATAATCTGATTGAAATTTTGTGTAAAGCCAAATAAAAAAAAAGTTCTAGAATAATAAAAATAAAATTATTAACATTTTCTCCAGCCTTTGTTTGTATCAAGCGGAGCTTTTTACAAAAGAAACATTTAGAAAGTCGAAAAATGTTATACACAGGTACAGTCCGGCCGTTGAGAGAATGGGTTCAAGACACCTGTCAGTGTCATTAACGAACAAGTGTTTTGCGAATTTAATCCTTATTACTACTAGGAATTGTCCAACTGACAGATGTCAAGAACGCATTCTCTCGACGGCCGCACTATAACTCAAAGTGTACTTACAAGGATCTAAATCTATTCTATTCTATTTTTATAACATGGCAAGCAAAGCCGATGTCGACTATTCTGCCAATGTCTAAAGTGAGCTAGAGAAACAAGTGTGCACGATATTACGAAAAAAAAAAAAACCAAAAAAAATATTTTGTTGATCCAGTTGATACAACTTGCTGGATTAGTACAGGACTGAAACAAACAAAAAATAGAAATAAATAAATATTATAATTGTTAAAACATAAAATACACGCATACCACACCAACACATACGGAGTAATTCATAATTTTTAACCCCCGACGCAAAAAGAGGGGTGTTATAAGTTTGACCGCTATGTGTGTGTGTGTGTGTGTCTGTGTGTCTGGCTGTGGCACCGTAGCGCTTAAACGGGTGGACTGATTTGGATGCGGTTTTTTTTATTTGAAAGCAGGTTTTCCAGCGATGGTTCTTAGACATGTTTTATCAAAATCGGTTCAGCCGTTTCAAAGTTATTTGCTCTTTTGTTAGCTGCGGTAGGGATCTTAGACGCGTAATGGGTATTTACTTTACTTTCAAACCTTAGTGTGACCTAAAATTTGAAACATCCATGTATGCTATCTATCTATGCAAGATTATGGAATTCTTGGTCTGATGCTGCAGCCAGGATATCCAGCACTAGGGTGCGGGATACACTCTTGAAAAATTAATAGCAGAAATGTCGTGTTTGGATTCATTTACATCAGTATTTGATTCTATATACAATGCAATGGTAGCAACAGGATGAGCTGATGCTGCAGCCAGGATGTCCAGCACACTAGAACACTCTTGAAAAAGTAATAGCAGATATGTCGTGTTTGAATTCATTTACATCAGTATTTGATTCTACATACAATGCAATGGTGGCAACACGATGAACTGATGCTGCAGCCAGGATGTCCAGCACACTAGAAGACTCTTGAAAAAGTAATAGCAGATATGTCGTGTTTGGATTCGTTTTGATCAGAATGAATTTTATTCTACATACAATGCAATGGTGGCAACACGATGAGCTGATGCTGCAGCCAGGATATCCAGCACACTAGAATACTCTTGGTAAAATAATATAGCAGATATGTCGTGTTTGGGTTCGTTTTGATCAGTATTTGATTCTACATACAATGCAATGGTGGCTACACGATGAGCTGATGTTGCAGTCAGGATATCCAGCACACTAGTACACTCTTGAAAAAAAAATAGCAGATAGTAGTGTTTGTATTCGTTTTTTTATCAGTATTTAATTCTATTTGCAGTACGATGGTGGCATCATTATAAGTTAATGTTATGTGCAGAGAAACTTAACATTCTGCAGTATTAAAAATTCATTTCTGTATTGTTAAATTGTTTAAAAAGTTTAAAAAGGTTAAAATAAAAATTAAATTAAAAATTTAAAAAACCCCCAACGCAAAAAAGAAAAGAGAACATTTAAAAAGTCAAAAATAATACCTATCGTTGAGCCATCAAATTCGATTGAGTAATACCTATATATATTTTAATTACAGAAATTGATGGATGGCACGATAAGGTTTGCTCATTGAAATGGCGCTATAATGTCACGGCGGGGTACCGCATAAGTAAGTCAGACCCTTCACTTGATTGACTATGTACATATGCGGTACCCCGCCGCGAAATTATAGCGCCAATTCAATGAGCAAACCTTATCGTGCCATCCATCAATTTCTGTAATTAAAATATATATAGGTATTACTCAATCGAATTTGATGGCTCAACGATAGGTATTATTTTTGACTTTTTAAATGTTCTCTTTTCTTTTTTGCGTTGGGGGTTTTTTAAATTTTTAATTTAATTTTTTATGTTATTGTGACGGATGAAAGTCATCAGCGCCACATGCAGATCTGGAGAGGAGTATGTTAGTAAAGAAGAAAAATTGACGCGTGTCCAAAATCGAACGTAACGCCGTCATCTTGTTTTTTTAATAAAATTTCACAAAACAATATAGTTAGAAAGAAAGAAAGAAAAATGTTTTTACTAGATATTTTTTATTTCCTTTTTTATTTCACAAATGTTGGTAAAACAGCGCCAATGTCAATCAAGTGCCAAAAGATCCTTGAAGTACTTATGAAGCACTGAGGTTGTGGCTTTCCCGTGCCGTATGTGTTACTCAGTAGGTAAATCTACAACACAATTGAATTACGATAGAGGACAGCATGCAAGTGAGTTGATCAAAGCTCATTCCAACTCCTAGTTTTTTCTATGCAGTGGAACGAATTTGGATTGATTTTATTACTTCCTTAGTGTAAATGCCTTCCATAATGTAGAGGTCTTCATTTTCCCCGCGGGTGATGAAAAGGTCGGCTATTTATTGGCAAATAAACACAATAGGTGGGTAGTATCTACAAGTTATTAGTTTTAGATATGAAATAACAATTTAAAACCTACGCAGACCATTAGTTTTCCTTAAAATTCTAAAGGTCGTATAGAGATTATTGTAATAAAGTTGAGAACTTGTGATATCACTATCACTACTCACTATCACTACATATTATAAAACGTCAAAGTCGCTCCGCTGTCTGTCTATCCCTATGTATGCTTAGATCTTTAAAATATGTATATGTCTATCTCTTAGGGATAACCCACAATAAACATTTTATATCCTTTACTTTTTACGAAAAATAATGGCTTATTTACAAAGCGATTTTAAGCAATACATCATTAATCCTAATTCAATTAAGTACCTTAAATACAGTGTGCATTTACTATAGTTAAATATGGCCCTTTATGGCATGTAATTTAAATGAATATTTTCGAAGATATTACAGATTTAAAATGCAGGGACATAGCGGCCGCGCTTCGCACGTCACGACCCAGCCTGAACCCTCTGGCTGTCCTCCCTACCCAGCGATGTGCAGTCGCTCAAACCCTTAGTTTTAAGCCCTGGCCGGAGGGTTTAAGCTCGCGTAAAGCAGCTACAGAAGTCCTGTTAAACAGTCTCGACCCCCCGTGGTCAACTGTGAGAAGCCATACAAAAAAAAAAAAGCCGTGCTTCGCCCTATAGCACTTTATTTATTTATTTATTTATTTAACAATTTATGTAGGTACACACAAATAAACAGACAAACATAAAGGAACAGAAAAATACGTACAAAGGTGATGCTTATTTCAAAAGAAATCTCTTCCAGCATACCACTTACACACTCACTCAGCACTTTATGATTAGCAGCGATCGCACGCGTTTATCGCAGCTCTCTAGCGAGGAAAATAACAATTATCCATACTAATATTATAAATTCGTCCCAATAATCCCCTAAGGGGGTAAAATAGGGGTTATTTTAAAACCTACAAAACTGCACGGATGTCGATGCAAGGCTACAGATGGCATCCTGGGGAAGGACACAGCCTATTTTGTATCTTAAAGAATTATCCTACAGGGCGTGATATGGGGTATGAAAGTTTGTAAGGGAAACCCAGCATTTCTTAAGTTAGGGCTATGAAAATTCAAATTTATGCTTTTGGTAGGAAATAATGAAATGTGTGGTCCAGCATTTTTGAAAAATCATCCCCTAAGGGGGTAAAATAAGGGATGATTTTAAAATTCGCTTAAGTGCACGGATATCGATAAAATTTGGCAAGACTAAGATGGCATCCTGGGGAATGACATAGCCTACTTTTTGTCTTAAAAAAATATTCTACAGGGGGTGATATAGGGGATAAAAGTTTGTATGGGAAACCAAGCATTTCTTAAGTTAGGAATATGAAAATACTTTATGCTTTTGATACAAATTAAAGAAATGTGTGGTCCAGCGATTTTGAAAAATCATCCCCTAAGGGGGCAAAGAAGGGGATGATTTTAAAATTCACAAAACTGCACGGATATCGCTAAAATTTGGCAAGACTATAGATGGCATAAACTATTTATTGTCTTAAAAAATAATCCCACAGTGTGTGAAAGTTTTATGAGAATCCCAGCATTTCTTAAGTTAGGGATATGAAAATTCAAATTTATACTTTTAATTTATGAAAAAATCATTCCCTAAGGGGGTACCAACTAGGGGTTGATTTTAAAATTCACAAACACTATTAAAATTTTCGTTTAAGTACCTCTTTTTAAGAGATTTAAGGGATTGGGTAGTTCCTATCTTGAAGTAACATTTAGTCTTAATATTTTTTGAATTCCCACGGGATAGGGAATAAAGAGGATTTATATTTTCGCTTTAAAGTTGCTTATTGTTTGGTTTTAAGATTTATTATCATTATATCAATATGCGCGCCGCTCCTCGAGTACTATAAAAGCAGTGCGAGTGATATCGCACACCTAGATCAAATACTGAGACAACTCAAAAATCGTTAATTTTGAGTTATGTTTGAAAAACAGTGATTATCGATAAAAATTATTGAATTTTACCACCAGTTTGTTACAGTGACATTTTACAAGCTATTTATTATCTAGAATCAAATTAAATTGTATAACTTCCCCAAAAAAAAATGCACATATGCCTACGTTTTTATCGTCTCCTGAAAAATGACCTTTTTTGTGTTGTCTCAGTTTAGATCTAGGTGTGCGATATTATCTAGCCGACGTTCACACGGGCGTAAAAATATCGCGTCGATTTTTTTTCGCGCACTGCATTTTCACCGCTCTGCTTAGCGCCGAGAGTTAAAAATCCAACAGTGTGTTTTTTCGTCACGCTAGGATGCACTCTGTTGTTATTAGGTGGGATTCTCGAAGTTCGGCTCAAAACCGAGAGTTGAAAATCCAGTGCGCGATAACATCCCGCCGCGATATTTTTACGTCCGTGCGAACGTCGGCTTACTTGGATTAACACTTAAGGTACTTTAAAAACACGGTAGTACACACGGCTACACATCAAGTTATACATATATCCAGTTAACACTGACCTCTCATTGTAAGGAAATCCTACACAATGCGAGATCAGCTTATACTGTAAATGTATAGCTTGATCTGTAGCCGTGCGTACGTTCCCATCATCCCGTGGGATATTTTCCGAAATCCACGCGGGCGAAGCCGCGGACAAAAGCTAGTTAATAATAAACCCATACATAATTCAGTAGAAAATACTTACATTTGCTGATAAACTTACGTTATAAACGAGAAAGACAACACAAACACACAGTTTTGATAGATGGATCGTGACGTGGTCTGCAATAAAGATTTTTATTATTTATTTAAAATAACAGCAAGAAGCAAAGAGAACGAAGTTAGGTAGGTAATCCCTGTTAAAAAAGAAACATTATTATAACGAGTTTAACGGAGATTTTCCACGTCAATAACTTGTAAACTTGTTCGCACAAAACTTCACAGCCCGACGATTACGGTAATGATGCGCGATAAGTTAGCAATCAATAATATCTACTGAGCTGATTAATGGCAACCCAGGAGCGACGAAAACATACTTATAACAACACATCACGCGATTGTAGCGCGCTTATTAGCCACATTTTCGCCCATCAGTCGATGAAGACGCGTGGGGCAGCGTCGGGTGTTACCAGTGTTACATTCGCCTTCAAAACACACGTTTTGGTAAAGTTATGATGTACTCGTAAAAGTGGGGAGTTGTTGATGGTTCCACGGCGACGGACAGAACACCTGAGCTCGTTGAGATGTGGACCGCATTAAACACTGACGACGACATTACTTGCCTGTCTTTGTTTTGCCAAGTTTGCCTTATACCTATACAAACTTGGTTGAAAGCTGCTTATTTAGGAATAAATATTGTATACCTCCTAAATTGATAAAAAACAACATTACTTACACACACTACCATGCTTTTGACAATGTAATAATATGTCACCTCTGCATCGATTTTCATTTATTTCTTCAAGTCATCCTGTTTGTCACTGCCAAATGAAAAAAACAATTGAAACTAGAAAACAATAAAATGATTTTTTTCGTTTGTTGCCCGTGGTACTACCAGTATTACTACTAGTACCACGGGTAAAAAATACTCCCGTAGCACACTTTAGACATTGACAGAGTAGTCGACATCGACTTTGCTCGACAAACGTTGTCCTGTCAAAATTTAAATAAGTCATACCAATGACATTATAATAATTAGGAAAATTGAGACAAAGCATCGTATCTTCTGTCCCTTACGGTGTGCCGTATTTTTGCTTTAAAAATGTTGCCAAACAAAGTACTTTGCATGGCAAAATTTAAAAATGTTGCCAAACAAAGTACTTTCACTGTTAATATTGCTGTCTCATGACCGGCCACGCGGTGGCTCGATCTAGATGTATATTATCTAAGAGTCATACAAATGGTTTATTCCGAACCTGACCCGAAATCCTAAACCGATCGCGGGTTAGGTTAGCAAATTCCCATAGAAACTGCACTTTCACTTTCCCCGGATTTCACTATTTTCCCCGCTCCTTTTCAAACATTTTCTTTCATAAAAACCTTTTCCTGATAATTACAAGCACTACAAAAAAGAATTAGGTTTTTCCTTGATTTTTCAGATTTTTTTTGTGACATTATCGTCTTGAATGTTACTTTCATGTCACAAAAAAATATCTGAAAAACACACTACAAAACAAAAATAAAACGAAAATTACAAAAAATCGCGGAACATACATGGGGTATTTTCGAATATGAGGGATGAGGAATTCAGATTTTTCTTTTTGACGTCACTATTTGGACCACCGTGTAGAGATAGAGTAGATTATAAAATGAATATGGTCTAATTTCGACCAATGGGCGACCACTAGTATCTATAATGTTCTTTAAACTTAGTCGTGTTGCTAAAGTTAAGCCTTATTTACACGGTGCGATTTAATTGCTTGTGGCATACCATAACTTGAAGCAACAATAAAAGTTACAACGTCAAAACAGTGTTATGACGATGCAAATCATTTCTTGCTTCAATTTTATTGTAGGTATGCCATAGGCAAGAAACTTTCATCGTGTAAATTGGGTCTTTAGTGTCAGTGAAAAAATAAAGAAACAAGAAAAAGAGTTATTAAGCTTAGAAACCTGTAGCCGGATCCATTGGTAAGTATGTCAGTATGCTTCCTTCATCTGATGCCAAGTGATTTGATTGGCTATAATCATTCCGGTCAACCAAACACATCTACCCTGATTTTGATAGCAGATTAACTGATAACTCGATCAATGACAATAGGCTCGCCTCCTATTCATAACTGGAGAAACATATGTGTTCTATGGCTACACCTCTGCCTAACACTTCGGGGAAACAGGCATGATGTTATGTTAAGTTAATTTTTAGGGTTCCGTACGTACGATTAAAAAAACGGAACCCTTATAGGATCACTCGTGTGTCTGTCTGTCCCTCTGTCACAGCCACATAGACGCGGTGAGAATAAATGACATAATTTTGAATACTCATGGGGTCTCTTGGGAGGCAATTTAAAAAAAAAGTCAGGAGGTCTCGTGTATAAATTATGTAATGTATATTATGTATTAATACAGAGCCATCTAGTGTAAGTTTAAACACTTGAAAGTTAGGCTAAACACTTGAAACTGACTTGGGCTTAACGCTTTTTCGTTACGTTACGATTTCTACCAGTTCACTCCTAAATTCGTTCCGAAACTTTTGCAAACTACACACATCAACACGGTCTAGGGATATTTTTAAAAAAGCGAATTACTATCAATGTGTTAATTATTTATATGACATGTATATATTTAAAAGATACGTTATTTAATTTCTACCATTTTTTAATAATGTTAAGGTACTTAGATTAAAATTTCAGGATTTTATGGAAAAAAAATGAAGCATAGACGGAAACCGTATATGAATTAACTTTTAATTTGTGAGTAAAAACTGAAAAAAATAGAAAAATCATTTAATTTGTGTTTATAAACTTGAAGTTAGTAGTCTGAGAAAGCGCCCATGATGTTCATAACACATCGGCAACGATTCGGCATGCTCAGAAGAAGGTTGTCAATGTCTTGCTGCGGAATATTGTCCCATGTCCTTCTGAGGTGCGCAAAAAGTTGATCTTCTGTAGCCAGATTTTCAGGAACTTCCTTCAGAGCTCTTCTTTGCAGCATATCCCACGCATGCTCAATGGGATTTAGATCTGGCGATTGAGCAGGCCAGTCTAAGGCCCTAACATTGTGTGTATGTAACCAAGCTGCTACCGTTCTCGCCGTGTGTGCCCGGGCATTGTCGTGCATGAGCAGGAAATGTTGCCCCATTTGTGTTCTGTGGGGCAAGATTACGGGCCCCAGCACCTGTTGGACGTATCGTTCTGCCGTCATATTGCCCCGCACCCAAACGAGATCCGTCCGTCCTCCAAGAGGAATTCCTGCCCAAACCATAATTGTTCCTCCTTGGTATGGGTGAACTTCCTGAGGGTTCTGAAGACGGCTCCATCGTCCAGGAACTCGCCAAACACGCGTCCTTCGTGAATCTGGATGGAAGCCGAACCTGGATTCATCCGTGAACCCATGGAACCCGTGGTTCCGAACCCATTATAATCGTCCTCCACGATTGCCTCTCCGTAAAGGTGGGACCCGGAGTGTTCTACAATAGCGTAGATTGCTTTCATGCCTTCTTACAGTTTGGTCACTCACAAGCACTTGGTGTTCCACTCGCAGCCTTTGGACCAATTGAGTCGCCGTTGCATTTGGTTGAGCTCGCGCAGTAATTTGCAAAAATCGGTCTTGTCTGGGGGTAGTGATGCGACTTGGCCCCCGGTGCCTCTCCGCTACTTCACCTGTGGCACGATAGCGTATCCACAATCTGAACAGACCCAGCTTCCACCATTCCCACAGCTCGTAACATCTCCGCCCTCGTCAAATGTTGGCGTTGCATGGCTACAATACCTCAATTTTAACTTTATCTTTCGTTTAAAAATGAAAAAAAAAAACTGTAACTAAACGTAATTCGTATTGTTTTCTAAATTTCGCACAAATGAAAATTCCCTTTCCTACACACCAAGACATTTTATGCCACCGAAACAAAAGAATTTTCAAAAATTTGAATTTGGAATTAGTCTGAGGTAAATTACAAACAAATCGTTGTATAAAAGATTCCAATGCGGCCAGTACTTTTCGAGTTATTTAATTGAGTATGAAATATCCCTAGACCGTGTTGATGTGTGTATATTGTGTGATATTAATGAAAAGGCTGTGAGAGCTCCAACATTTTGATTTTCATCATTTTAAAATAAATCGTTTTAAAGTTGTTTAAGAAAATATATGAAAATTGACCATTCCCCCACTCCCACTTAACTCCGAAAACACTAAACCTAAAATTAAAAAATACACATAATAAGTACTTCTATACCTACTTACAGATTACAAGTATAGGTCTTAAAATACCAGGGTTACTCTTTCATATTGTGTGTATAAACTTACATTTGCAGTTGGAGTGTGTTTTTCAAATAAGTACACTGTTAAGTTTGTTTTTGGGATAAATTCATCTCAATTACGGAACCCTTCATATTACGTGGTCCAACACGCACTTGGCCGGTTTTAACAGACAATCATTAGTTGTTTTATCTCACAAAAGCGGGGGCCATACTTGTAGATGTAATGCGTATTACATAGACACGCGCTCGACACACGCTCTTGTGTGCGTACCTGCAGGTAGCGCGCTCTCGAGCTTACGCACACAAAGACAAGTGCATGTAACATTTACGCACACAAGTATGGCTCGCCCGCTTTCGTGAGATAAAACAACTATATGGGCGTCTATTTGAGAAATTATATTGATATTTCATTTTCTTACCTTCAAGTTGGCTTTATTCCTTTTGTTTCGAATTAATTAGCTTTACAAGTAGGTACTATCAACGCCCACTTTAGTTTCAGTCTTTAGAAACCATATCAAAACCTAATCATCTTTCAATAATTATCTGACATCTAAATCCACAAAATGGGAATACATTTCACTGTAAAATAAATCTTGTTTCTATGTGCTTTGTGGCTCAAAATCCAATACAGTTAGTAGTATCAGAAATAACGTTCTGATACCACGAATACACGTTAGGATTTCGCATTGGTATTTCCGAAAAATATGGAAACTGCATCCTCGGTGCTTCTGATTTAAATGCAAAGCCTTGAAATGGGATCGCGTCGCTGGAATCCGATCATTTATCGGGTCCCTCCATTGTTGGGAATCAAGTGTATTTGCCATTGGAAATTATGATTTCTTCGGAATCATTGATTGTTATGCGATAAATCATTTTGCAGTTAAGTCCTTAGTTTTATTGGGACTGTTTTAGGGTTCCGTACCAAAATGGTAAAAGGAACCCATAGGGTTCGACTTAGTCTCTCTGTCTGTCCCAGCTGGATATCTCAAGAACTACTAAACTTGAAATTTGGAACAGTTTTAGATGACGTTTCCCCAACTGTTTTGCAAATAAGAAAGATTTTTTTTTTTTGCAACAGGGGCTGAAAGGGGGTTTTAAAAATTGAAAGTGGGGCTACTAGGGCATGTGGGATATCATATAAAAGAGCGCTGGTTGCAAATTCTCAAACATTTTTTTTATTTTTTTTAGGCCGCATAGTTTTTGACTTTTGATGAAATATGCAAAAAAAAATATCGTTCCCTTATTTACGAAGTTTGCATAGAGAAAAATATGAAATTATTCTATGTGATAGAAGTTTATATAAAGATTACAGGAAAAATAAAACGATGTCTCTAAATAGCACACTTTTGAGAAATCGGAACGGACCCCTCGGGGCGCGAGTCTAACTCGCTCTTGACCGGTTTTTTTCTAGTGTGATTATTTTCTTGTTTACAGGTGCTAACACTATTGTAGGTCATTATATTATACCAAAGGTTAATGTCGAAAACTTGTTAAATAATTGTTTTGGCAGAGTTGCTCCTTTGATTCAACACTTATGTCCACCAGAATATGGCAATAGAAACAAGCTAATAATAAAGTGCACGAAAGAAGCTAATAATAAAGTGAATTTTCGTTGAAGTAGAAGTTGTTGAAGAAGTTGGCTTCGGCCCCTCGTACGCCTACCAAAGGTCCGGGACCCCAGGGTCCTCAGATAATGTCAAAGGCATTCAAAGTGAATTTTCTATAAATAAACGATTTGTCATTCGAAATACAAGCGATGGAAACTATACACCAATATTTAATGGATTAGCACTATATTAATTTGCAAACATTTGTAAATTTTCAATTAATAGTAATTTAAAGCGAAGTTGCCGTCTGCCAAACTCATGAATAATGTTGTTAACCGAACTTAATGCGCTCAGAATAACATTTTATTACCAGTAATGGCGGCGGTACGCGATGTGAATATTTATTGCAATTATTGTACTAGGTATCTGGAATTTGCCTGTTTAATAAATAATTTTTAAAAAATATTGTTCATACAAGCTTCATGATTTTGAAAAAAAAAGTACATTTGATGGTAAATGTGCGCTTTTATAATTTCCAACGTCACGATATTATCGTGGACATCCACGTCCTTAAAATATATGGAAATACGTGCATCTTATAACTTTATCGCCGACAGGTTAACCATGATATTACAAATTATAAAAGCGCTCATTGGATGCATTCTTGTCGTAATCTAGTTCCCAATCGAATCGTAAAAATCGTAAATTTAAATTGACGAAATAATTTCAATAGTAAAGGGTGAAATAATGTAATGACTTCAGAAAATAAACACCTACTATAAGACAAATCCGTTGCATTTCCTTAAAATTTAATAACCTACGTACTTACGTCACTTTATGTTAATTCACGAACAACTAAAATCTGAATGATAAATAACAACTGTTAAATCGAATCCTAAAGCAAATAAATAAACAGCGTAGGTAATTCAATGATTTAATATTTATGAGTCAGTTCTGTTCAATAAATGAAAACTAAAATAGATAATAACCATGCTTTCAGTTGAAACATTGCGGTAAACACAGGTTCAATTTGTGCAGACTTTTAGGTACATACATTAACGTTGTTGTACAATTAAAAGCTATTGCTATAGGCACTGAAAGACAAATCATGTTTATTTTGATAAACAATCAACATTTTTCGAAGAAAAGTCCTTTAGTTCTGTTAATGCTCGCGAAAGTTTTATATTTTAATATGTTTTCCTCAATTAATTTTATAAACTTTTGAAAAGTTACTAGCGGCGTCGATGGATATCAAAGTGTCAATATGTCAGGAAAAAGGAACTTTAATTTCGCTTAAAAACATTTGGCAACGACCCTGAAACATTTTCTATTCAACTAAAAGTTGTCTTTTCAAACAATTTAATTACAGAAAAAGTCGAATGCGAATTTAACAGAGTGCTGGAGTCCAATTAAAATTCAATTACCACACCAGCTGAAAAGAAAACAAGAAAGCCACAAAACGGATCCCATTTTACAGTCAAAATTCAGTGCAATGCAATTCGTGTGTAAACGCCCTCAGAGGGCAGCACATAACTCAGGCAGTCGGTTGGCAGTCTAACAAATGGCTAGCAATCTAATTGAATTATGTCACCTGGACACTAGGTACCGTCTCTATTTAGACTAATTTATAACTATACCGCACACAGATATTGCAACTGTCCAACACAATTGGATAAACGTATGTGCGTTAGTCCGCAAATCTTGGCTGTCAGGCAACTTGTCCAGGGGCCTATTGGACATAAATAATTATTACCTGCTATTAAGGATTATTAAGTCTATAGAGGTATGAGGAACAGAGTGTAAAGTTCACTCATCCTCCATAGAAAAGGGAGGATCCTCCGATCAAATGCGTGCCGTGTCTATATGACGGTGTGTATATGATAGTCGCGCGGTAAACTCTGACTGCGCGATGCAGGATTTTGCGTGACGTCAGTGTGATACGTAATTCAAATGTGGCGATGTACACACAAGTCCATTGCTCACATGCAAGTAACGCTTGCCGAGGTCGATCCGTGGATGAGTAATCTTCACATATCGAGACTCCTCCGTGCCTCGGAAAGCACGTTAAGCAGATGGTCCCGGGTGTCATTCGTAGATCTTTGACAGTCATTACGGGAAGTCAGAAAGCCGAATGTCTGACAACCAGCCTTGCCAGGGTATCGTGCTAACCAGTAACTGGGTTATAGAGGTCAGATAGGCAGTCGCTTCAAGTAAAATTCTGGTATTCAGCTGCATCCCGATAGACTGAAAGCCGACCCCAACATAGAGGGGAAAAGGCTAAGCAGATGATGACTTACGTGGCAATAAACGCAGTTTCAAGTTTGATTCAAACTTTTATCGATATTTTGTTATCTGTTAGTTTGTATTCAAAAGACTATTGCATACAAACAAAAATGTGATCGATGGTCAGTTCGCTTGGTGCTTGAGTAATTCTCAATATCGTTGAGAAAAACATTCGCGTAACATTTCAACTACATGCTTAGCTTTACATATTCTATATCAAAAACCAGTTCATAAATGATACAAAAACCCCTAAACGTAATGTTAAAATCCGGTTAGTGACCGGAAACCCCGTCAGGTTGAATAATAAAGTCAACGAGAAAATATGTAGAGAATATTTGTTATTCAACGGATCCCTCTGAAATGTTGAATACACGTAGTTTGAAGCCGAAGTAACTTGCTTGTACATGATACTCCATATCCCGACTCATGACATAGTTCTTCAAGTACTTTCAGAAAGGAAAAGAGGGCTGAATACTTTGCTTCGTTAGGTTGCCTGCTTAATTTCTTTAGATTCTCAGGAATTGAGGAAAACCTTTGAATTTTGAAGCCGTTGCTGATTTCAGGTAAATAGTGTAGTATTAATTATCTTGAAAAATTCAAAATCTATGCCATGCCTGAAGCCGCAATACGCTGAGTATTAAAAAGTCTTGTTTGTTTTTTTTTTCTTAATATTAACTTTCTACATATGCTCATGCTTCTATTTTATAAACACACATAAACATTCAGAAATAAATTCTATAAATACCTATTATAACAATGCATAAACTCCCAGAAAATTCTCACAAAAATTAGCGGGAAAAAGAAGTTAAAAGTGTCAGCGAAATAATTGAATTAATGTACTTCTCCCATGTCAACCGTTTATGGAGTCGGGAGTAACTTTAAATTACGTTTTTATTGCCTTACTTGATACCCTCGCTTTGTTACCCTGAAGTTAGGGCATTTACAAACTGAACATACTATGACGCGCGAGCGAACGACTGCAGCATTCACAACGCGATTTATGCGCGACAGTAACCGCGTAAATCGCGACTAGTTACTGCGGCTAGTTCGTAACTTGTCACCGAGATTCTGTATCCACATGCAGCTAAAGTAGGGTTGCCGTTCGTCCCGATACGTCGGGACATGTCACCGTTATTCTGTTGTCTGTGGTGTCAACTGGTGTCCAGACGTCCCGACAAGCTATAAAATGTCCCGACAAATACATCAGCATCCCGACTTAAACGGAACACACTGAATCGACGAATACGCGATTCGGAATTGCGTACGCTATAATGTGGGCAAGCGACGCGCGTTTCGGGCGGGGTGCGTTGGTATTCTTCAATGTAAAATCGATTTTTCAATACACTTTCTAATATAAAGATTATAATAATAGAATAGATTATAATTCTGTAAAGCCATATTAGCTACGGCCGCGAATCATATTTTAATCAACATACAAGCTCACACTGACCTACAAATTGCAAAAACGTAAGAAATTTTGAATTTCGCGGGCTACCCTGGCGCTTTCGCCTTAAGTATTTTATGTGTTTTTTATTTTATTTCTTCAAAAGTGTATTGAAAAACGTCGTTTGCTACTCGTGGACATTTTTTATTGCAGTTCTCGGCTCAAAAACAACCTCGCCTCCGGCTCTGGTGTTTTAATTCCGCCTCGAATGCAATAACAAACGTTCTCCACTTGTATCAAAATGTACTATTAACATGAGTTGTGAAGAATTTTATAAATTCGTGAAAGGTGACACAATTATTGTCCCAGGTGAAATCATCTGAAAAATATAAAAAATAATTGTGTCCTAAGTACCTAATTAAAAATAAATACTTGCCAAATAAATATTTTTTGTTTTTTGGTTTATTTCACCTACAAAAAATTCCCTTCGCTTTAAATGTTCCGACGGTGCCTCGGGAAAATATGGCAACCCTAAGCTAAAGTGATTAATTTCATCCTCTAGCTATTTTAATGTCCGCGAAATGGATTGGTATGGGAACGATACCAGCCCACGCACCAGTCCATTGAATGTCAGTCACGTAGGTATAATCGCGAAAGCACTAGTATGGTTACGCCCTTACTTGACGTGCAAATATTCCCTCCTAATTATATTTAATTGGACTTTTAACGCCCCTGGATTAAATAACAGTTATAAATCTGACAAAATTTAATTGGACTCTACGAAAGGATGATGATTTTTTGGGAAGCCAGAAAAGTCCTGACGTTGACTACCGATTGACAGATTGTGAGTTTCTATTTCTCAACTAGATATTGGTGTGGGAGCTCTTTTTAGTAGTAACTAGCACTTCCCGCGCGGCTGCGCCCGCGTTGATGTCGGGTAATATCCCACGGGAACGTACTACCGGGAATTCCTTCCTTATTCCTTGTCTACATTATAAAGGGAACCTCTGTGCAAAATTTCAGCTTTCTAGGTCCAAGGGTTTGGGCTAACATTGATGAGTCAGTCAATCAGTCAGTCAGTCAGTCAGGACTTCTCTTTTTATGTATAGGTATAGATAGATAGATAGATAAAACCTTAAAAATAATAAACGCATGTGATTATGAAAGCGAAGGGAGTAAATGATAGCGTGACGGTTGACAGGGGAGAATGGAAGAAGAAAACGTGTTGCGCTGACCTTAAGTAACATTGGATAAGCGCGGAATAATGATGTTGATGAAAATTTAAAAATCGGAATTTTCGGAACGTGACACACATATCGGTAAATTGATGCAATTCTTGGGAGCGGGAGTCGAAAAAATACTGAAAGTTATTTTTTTTGTGAAATCGTATCCTCATTTTATACTTGCAAATCTGTACGTTTTGGCACAGTTCCACATCCGAATAAAATTCAAATGTAGTTTTGTATCGAACTCTCATTTTCTTTCGATCAGTGAAGCAATGGTTTTAAAGAACGAGGGAAAGTACGCACATGGAAAAAAAGAGTGACTTAGTAAAGCAGATATCAGAGGCTTCACTTTTTATTAATTTTTGTGTGCCATTCGGAATCATAAAAAAAATTACGTTTCACTTCAAGTAAAAGTGAAGTGAAACGTAATTTTTTTTTATGATTTATTTTACCACTTTGTCGGCGTGATGAATATGTATATCCATGCCAAATTATAGCTTTCTAGTACTAAGAGTCTCTGAGCTAAGCTGCGGACGGAGGGACAGACATACAGACAGACGGACGGACATAGTAATATAAGTGAAAAACTGTGTAGTTAAATATCAAAACCCGGTATGTCCACTCTTAAGTGAAAAGTGGGAATGTTTTTGGCTTAGATTATTAAGTTATGAAGTTTTTTATTAAACCATCACTAGTCTCCTACATGGAACCCTAAAAATAAACATTCACACGAGCGAAGCGTCTGATGTCAGCTTTAAGGTTCCTTCCAATAGGCGCGACACGCGTTATAATCCCGACTATTTGTAGCAGCCTTTAGAGACTAAGATCACAATTTATTATATCTTGCCATCGTTATATTCAAGTAAAAACCTAGTTTAAAAAGCAATACTTCAAAGTAAAGAGTTGTCGAAATATATTTAATGGTTATTTCCGAAGCTCAGACAAGTTTCGAAGATGTTGCCTCAGTTTTGAAACAGCGAATAGTTTATTATTCAGAGCAAAAAGTTCAATGAGAACGGTACATTTAAATAATGCTTTGTTATTTTCTCTAGTAATTGGAGTACATTTAGAAACTGAGAGGAAGGAAATTTGTTATTTTAATGGGTTATTTTAACTAGATTCCGAATAAGAAGGACCAAATTCGAGGATGTTGTTACAAGTTCGTTCAGTGTTCT
This sequence comes from Cosmia trapezina, assembly GCA_905163495.3. Lineage (NCBI taxonomy): Eukaryota > Metazoa > Arthropoda > Insecta > Lepidoptera > Noctuidae > Cosmia > Cosmia trapezina. The sequence goes on from LR991030.1 coordinate 15,407,080, forward strand.
ACACATAACGAATCTAAACAAAGCCAGTCTCTTATGGAGCCAAAAGAGGACTTACGATAGCTATAGTGAAATTATGAACATGACTTTGGCTGATAATAATATCTCTAAAGACTATATTTATTAAATGAAAACGGACGGACGCGTCTATCTGCTTCGATATCCGCATGAAGTTCGAAAACTATAGATAGTAGTAGATATTTTATCTTATTCTATCATGCAGGCATGATAGATTTTGGTGCGGTATATACAACCATTGAAAAAATAGAAGAAGAGGTACCTACTTAGGCTTAGAATTTAAAAATATAGTGGCACTTAAAGTGATTAGTATTAAGTATAAAAAACAAGTAGGTACCGCTCATAAAAAAGTACCTATTTGTTTAAAAGGATCCCAGACGATGTTTGTTACAATTTTCAGTTTTAAATTACATACTCTCTAATAAATCACCGCATGTTATTATAATTACCTAACTAATAATTTAGTCATTAACCTTTTATTTATTAATATGGATAATGTGGTTAGTGAGGCTGCATTGAGGTTTAAAATTTAATAAATCATCATTATTAAATTGCGATATTTCGGGCACGTGTATTTAGGATGTTTATTATTAAATTATAACGTGAATAACGTTTTCATAATTCATTGTATATTTTTGATTTTTTTTTTCTTTTTTTTGGTGGACAATCATCAAATAACTTCTCACGCTCCGGGTGGAGCGGAAGGGCGTGTCAGACTTTTACTGACTAAAACCCACCCGTGTTCCTTCAGTTGCCTATGGCAGGGCTACGGTAACTCTTTTGAACTACCCGCGACCCTGGCAGAGCATTCCTTCTTGAATTACTTGATCATAAGCCTATAGGCACCAAGCAACATGTCGATTTTGTTTGGTGTGATTGTGGATCTGCTACAGGTCAACCAATCTGCCTAGCCTTTTCCCAACTCGTCCCCGTAGTTGGAAAACTAAATAACTCCGATTTTCTAGTTTTGAGATAAACGCGATTTAATTATGCATTATTCCATCTGAACGACAAAAATGGCTATATTTTTGGAACGGAATAAGATAAGTAAATTCCTGTAAGACTCAAACATGCGTCATGTTTTGGATTATTTAAAAATAGGGAAAAGACAAAATCGCCAAAAACGAAGTTATTTAGTTTTCCAAATACGGGGACGAACTATGTTGGGGCCGGCTTCCAGTCTAACCGGATGAAGCTAAACACCAGTATTTTACATGGAGCGACTGCCTATCTGACGGGCTTCTGACGAACCGTAACGACTGTCAAAGATCCACGAATGACAGCCGGTACCACGCGTGCTCTCCGAGGCACGGAGGAGTCTCGGTATGTAAAAATGGTCACCCACGGACCAACCGCGGCAAGCGTAGGTTAATCTGATGGATCGACCCGTGCGGCGGGTTATCACTTAGCCATGAGCTCCTCAAAAGAGAAGTAGGCCCATGAGGGGATCTTTTAAAGGTGTAATTGGCACGAGTCGTGAGCACAAACCTAACGAATCTTATTTCCTATCACAGCAGGTTGCACACGCGGGAGCAATGAAATCAATATATGATCAAACATATTTATGTACAGATAGAAAACAGAATACAAGAGCACGCTGACGAGGGCAGTTAAAGTTAAGGTGGAATCTATGCTCACGACTCGTGTCGCCAATTATAAGGAAACTAATAGAATAATAAAGAAGAATAAATGTTGCGCTGACACCAAATAAATTGGTATAATGGCAAGGGGATAATATTTTTCTCACTGCTAAGCATGAGTTTCAATAAGTGTGATCAGAACAATATTTCAGTCGAATACTGTCACAATTCTTACAACTGGAAAATGTATGCAATCCTCACCATTAGCAAAACAAAAGAGTAACGTACGCTCCTAAACCAAGATTTGCTGCGTCATATCTCGCCTCAGCATCTTTTATTAGATAGGTCTCATTCATCGCGCGTACGTATTTCCGAAGATAGATTACCGAAACGCATACTTTTGCTAGGAAATATTATGTACCTACCTAAATTATTTACTCACTAAAACATTTCAGAACGACTGTTCGGCCTATAGCGAACGCTATCAAAATAGGTAGAAGTGATTTGATAAATTGTTTTTTTTTCGTTTAAATGTTAATGATCAGTTAATGATCTTAAAATTTTAAGTACTTCTGTTCCGATTTGAATTAAATATTTCGCTTAATATTTAAGATTAAAAAACTTCAAGTGCTAATCGACTTTTGTTGCTGACTGTACAAGAGAACAAATCCCGCTTTAAAATGGCGCCAGAAAATGTATGCAATCCTAATCACACATTAGCAAAACAAAAGCCTAACCCTAACTAACGCTATTATACCAAGATTTGCTGCGTCATATCTCGCCTCAGCATCTCTTCGGTTAGGTCGTAACGCCCTGAGGCGAGCCCCCGTTGATTGTGAGTGAAATTATGTGTACATTCAATAACAATAGACTGAAGCTCTACGGACTAAGTAGCGTCTACTGCAGAGTTTGAGAAATGCGTTGGTAGTCGGTACACCGTTTGTGTGATGGCCTATACAGAACCCTTGTATTGTAGGTACTGTATAGAGGTGTGCTATGGCGCTTTGGTGTGTGGGCTGAACGCAGTATTTGTTGAACAATTAAGTTTAGTATGAAACTTAATGTGTGTTCGATAAGTTAGATGACTATATAAAGTTCTTTAAGTTCATAATCTCTTAGAAGGTACCTATGTCAAAGATATTTGGAATTATGTTTCATCTAATTTTCCAAGTAAAGTAATCTAGTTTACCAAATGTTTCTGTTGCAAGGGACAATCGAATTTAAGCAATTTAAGCAATTTTCTTATTTTTTCAGACTTAAAAAAAACGACTCTCCCAATAATTGATTAATTTAAAAATGTGACTAATTATGACAACTCAGACATTAACTTACTGCTTTTATAATCCAAATTGTCACAGTGTATAATATAACATTCCCGGGAGTTAGTCAAGTCACAGTGTAAAATTTAATGAGCCTGTCAAGCGTCAAGAAGTTACGAGTAATTCGAATTAAAAAGTTTCGCTGTGAATTAATTTGGAGTGGCGCAATGAAGGCACGGGAGCGACTGACATTTTTATACAATATTTCTGTACTCACAAAATGTGATTTACGTCATATAACTACTTAAACATTATTCCATCTTGATTTTTGGAATAACTAATTTTAACGGTGCGTATAAAAACAGAAAACTTCCCATCCGCACGAGCACCATTGTACACGCTCGAATTATTTTGAGATAAAATATGAAAAAATCCAAGAGTAAAAGGAATTCCATAAAACGCGTGAACACATTTTTTTTCGTCTTATTAATACAATTAATTATCAAATTTGTATCTTAAAAGTCATTAGCATATTAAGGGCTAATTTGACCAAAGTCGGATATATTTTATCCGTGGAATAAAATTGACGACTGACAGTTTTTGTATGGAGAAACTGTCAAAAATTCAAAATTTATTCGAAGGTGAGAAATTTGTATTTCTCATGAAATTTATTAATTTGTAATTATTTTTAGACCAGCCCCACAGGGTTATACCCTGTAGGTATTTCTTATTCCTTTCTTATTTCGACAAAACCAAAACCAAATTTAACAAAATACTTACTGCCAACTTTGTAATGACTGCTATTGTGTTCCATGTAATAGACAATCTTCATAACAAAGGAGATATTTGATTAGTGGTAAGCACCTAGTTGTTTAAATTCACAATAAAATCATTTTGCTGCCCCGAAGTAGATTTAGAGCAGTGGTGGCCCAGTGGTAAAGGCCCCGACTTATTATACGAGTTGAAGGTCGTGGGTTTGAACCCAGGCAGACGTTTTACTTTGTTTAAATACTTTTATCACCACTGCTCTCAAAATGGTGAAGGAAAACATCGTCAGGAAACCGGCATGTCCTAGAACCAAAAATTTGAAGACATGTGCCATCTAACAACCCGCACTGGGCCCGCGTGGTAACAGCCCATTCCCTCTCGAAGAGAGGAGACCTGTGTCCTAGTAGTGGGAACATTATAGGAAGTAGATTTGACTTTATTGACATCGTACGTCGCACGTCATTAGCAACGTAAATTTGACCAAACCACAGAGCATGAAGACGCCTTGAAGGCCGCTGGTAGAGGCGGCATGTCGACACATTCCATACAAACCCATCGTGACACAGTTTACTCGCTCTACGCCACAAATGAAGTACAGAAACTGACGGCTTTGAAGATCTGCATATGGATTGAGGGCCCGTTTTTTGAACCCTTGCGAAACGAAATAAGACTTATAGGGGATTTAGTTAAAAATAGTAAAAACTTAAAGCAAAGGTCCATAAATTTCTTAAACGTGAATTAAAACTTTTACGATTAAATAACTTGGGCCCTCAATCCAGACGCTTGCATAAAGTGGCATAGTCTAAATCTCAGTAAGTACTATCTCTGGGTTAATAATTTTTATTTAAGAATTTAGTTAATAATTTTTATTTAAGAATTTAGTTAAGCATTTCTTAAATATTTTAAGAAATTCCCAAACCTGTAGAATATGACATTACAGATTTATGGCGATATATCTAGGGCCCTCAATTCAGTATTGTCTGTACAGAAGAATCTGCAAAACATGAATTCATCTTAAGAAATACATAAATATGACTTTAACATATTTTACTTAGATATATAGGTGAATTAGTTAAAAAGAAATAATGACACAAAAGTTAATTGTTTAGAAGTAAATGAAAGTCGAATTTTACTAAAACGTCTGAACTGAGAGCCCAATATTTTCGGCTTTATTGACTAGGCTCGACCTCATAGATGAACACAAATTAGAATAAGATTTTTAACTATTTCTTAATTAAATTGTAACATATCGTCCGTCCTTCTAAATAATATACTTTAAGATAAAATTGATTTTTAACTTTTTATGTGAGAAAAATTTGAGGAGCTCGTGGCTAAGTAATTGTAAAAACTTTTTATGAAAAAATAACTGTCAATTTAATATTGTCAAGTTTTATCTCTGTGCAAACAACGGTTTTATTTCACAATCCAAGTTACCTTGTTTTATTTCATCAAAAGGTTATGGGCCCAGTCACTATATTTGCCATCAAGAACCTTTGCGGCCTTGATGATTATTCTACATGGAAATTCGCAATTAAAATGGTTCTCATACGAGAAAAATTGTTCATGTATACAACAAACTACCCAGATTCCAAGGACTCCACCGCCATCGAGAAGGACCAAGACGCATTAGCTTTAATTTGTTTACACGTGGAACCTACACTTTATGCGTATGTCCAAAATTCAAATCATGCTAAAGATGCTTGGGATAATTTAGCGAAAGCGTTTGAGGACAAAGGCGTAAATCGCAGGATTACCCTCATGAACGCGTTGATGGATGAGAAGCTAGAGAGACACTCGTCGATGCATGAATATGTTGCTGCAGTTATGTCTCTTTCTCAAAAGTTGAAGGATATTGCCACCGGATTTGACGATGATCTTGTAGCTGTCGTGTTATTGAGAGGACTACCTGAAGAGTTCAGGCCTATGCGAATGGCACTGGAACACTCTGGAATGAAGTTGACTTCAGAAAACGTACGGCAGAAATTACTGCAGGAGGATTCACGTCAAGGTTGTAGTACATTGCCTTCAGCGGACTCGGCATTGGCTGTGAGTAAGAGTAAGAAGCGGAATGGGAACAAAGATTTGAATATGAATAAAGTTAAATGCTTTAAATGTGGAAAGAGTGGACATAAGAAGCCGGACTGTCCTGAAGGAAGGAAGGAATAGGTTCGATCTCCAAACTGAGTGACGTCGCGATCGTGAGCCTGTCTTCATTCAGCGCCGGGGACTCCTTCAATCCGACGGAGTGGCACATCGACAGCGGAGCATCTTCACATATGTCTTTCCAGAAACATTGGTTCAAAGATTTGGTTATGAATGTTGGTATGAGTAATGTAACATGTGCGAATAATGATACGATTGAATGCAAGGGTAAGGGTGATATCATGGTGAGTTTGAAAGGACGAATGCTTGCTGTGAGGGATGTCATGTATGTACCCGGTTTGCGTGTTAATCTGTTATCAGTATCTAAATTAGTAGAAAAAGGATGGAAGGTAAGTTTTGACAGAGATGGGTGCAAGCTAATTCACCATTTGGTTCCAGGCCATTTCAAGGGAAAGCTGCTTCTGGCTACCGCAAGTGAAGTTTCAGGAATCTACAAGCTTGAAGGTTGTCAGGCGGTTGTAGATGAGACTGCGTTGGCGTCAGTGAAAGCAGGTAATCCTTTGATGTTGTGGCACCGGCGGCTTGGACACGTAAATGAGCGAGATTTACGTAAGCTTCCGGGTATGGATTTTGGAACAAGCGTAATGGAGCCTTGTGTCGCCTGTATTAAGGGGAAGGCACATCGTTTACCTTTTCCAGTTGGTGAGGCTGAGAGGGCAGTCGAAAGACTGCAACTGGTTCACGCAGATATCTGTGGTCCAATGTCTGAACCCACGTATGGTGGATCTCGGTATATGCTAGCTATTTTAGATGATTTTACACGTAAATCTTTTGTATTTTTCCTTAAATCAAAAGATCAGGTTTTCGATAATTTTAAAGTCTTTCTAACTAGTGTAGAGGTTGAAACCGGGTTAAAGGTAAAGTGCATACGCACGGACAATGGAACAGAATTTGTGAACAGGAAATTTGATGGGTTTCTACACCAAAAGGGTATAAAACATCAGTTGACTGTTCCCTACACTCCAGAGCAGAATGGCGTAGTGGAGCGAGCAAACCGCACTATTGTGGAGATGGCTCGTGCTATGTTGGCGGAAAAGGATCTGAGTTCGAGACTGTGGGCAGAGGCATGTTATACGGCTGTTTATACGAAGAACAGGCTGCCTCACAGTGGCAATAATGGTAAGATTCCTGAGGAGTTGTGGACAGGGAAGGCTCAGTCATTCGATCATTTCAGAGTTTTTGGAACGAAGGCGTTTGTGCACGTGCCCAAGGAAACTCGGAAGAAATGGAGCCCTAAAGCGGTAGAACATATCTTTGTTGGTTACTGTGAAGAAACCAAAGGGTATCGTTTCATAAATCCCAGTAATCCTCGCGTCATTGTTAGAGCAAGGGATGTAGTTTTCTTGGAGGACTCTATAGCAGCAGTTTCAGCGGATTCTAGTCAGCTCGTAGGTAGCAGTGACAAGGATGCTGAAGTATGCTGGGAACTTGCAAAGGTAGAAGGCCAGTCAGGTTCGTCACCTGGTAGTGCAGAAGCTTCTCAAGGGCCGAGTTTCACAGATGAGGCTGAAGTATATGAAGACGCGGAAGTGGAGATGGGAGAAACGGGTGATGGCGGAGCAGAAAATGTCATGGTGGAAAATGTTGAAGTTGAAGAGACTATAAATAGAGGAGAGTCAAACGAAGGTGAATGTCGTTATCCTCTACGTAGTAGAATCCGAGAAGGAAATCTTCATGGACTTGCATGCTGTACAGAAGGGCAGGAGCCTTTGACAGTTAAGGAAGCCTTAAGTCGGCAAGATAAGGATAACTGGAAGGAAGCCATGAAGAAAGAGATGGATTCGATGTACGAGAACAAGGTCTGGAAGCTCATCAACAAGCCACCTGGAGCTAAAGTCGTGGGAAACAAGTGGATCTTTAAGTACAAGTTTGATGCAGATGGTAACAAGACCTATAAAGCTCGACTTGTGGCGAAGGGTTTCACTCAGTCCTACGGGGTCGACTACTTCGAAACTTATTCACCGGTCGTGAAAAGATCGACAGTTAGATTGCTGCTATCGTTGGCTGTTGAAAAGGATTTGTTCATCAGTCACTTCGATGTGAACACCGCCTTTCTGAACGGTGATTTGCATGAAAGAGTTTATATGCGACAGCCGGAGGGTTGCATAGACGAAAACTCGAAGGAAAAAGTTTGCTTACTAGAAAAAGCGATATACGGCCTCAAACAAGCTTCACGGTCTTGGAATGAAAAAGTAAATGAAGTGTTATTGTCTTTGAACTTCAAACGCTGTGACTTTGATAGCTGTCTTTATAAAAATAATAATTTTTATATCGCTTTATATGTTGACGATTTTTTATTATTTTACAAAGACAAACAGCAGAAGGAAGTTTTATTAGACAATCTTTGTAAACATTTCAAGATAAAGGATTTAGGGGAAGCGAGACAAGTTTTGGGTATGCTTTTGTTTAAGACGGACACCGGAATATATTTGAACCAAGAGAGACTTATTTCAAAGATATTGGATGAATATGGTATGTCTGACTGCAAACCAGTGAAAACTCCGACGGAAATGAATTTCCATAAAGCCTTGGCGGAAGGGGAAGGAGGTAAGCTCTTATCCTGCCAAGACTCTCGTAGTTATCAGGCGCTCATAGGGTCGCTGAACTATTTGGCCTGTAACACACGACCGGATATTGCAGCTGCGGTCAATTTTTTGGCGCAGTACAACTCATGTTGTGAGGAACGCCATTGGAAAGCTGCTAAACATATCTTGAGATACCTAAAGGGTACAAGGGATCTATGTTTGATATTTCTCAAGTCGCCGGTGCAGGACATCACGGGATTCGTAGATGCTGACTGGGGAGGGAACACCAAAGATAGGAAATCTTATTCTGGGTTTATTTTTAGATGCGGAAACTCGTTGATTAACTGGGAATGCCGGAAGCAAGCTTGTGTGGCACTGTCGTCAACGGAAGCCGAATACATTGCTCTTTCAGAGGCAACCAAGGAAGCAGTTCACTTGCGGCAGCTGAATGCATTTATAAGAGGTGAATGTCTTGGGTCTATTTGCATTTTCGTAGACAATCAGAGTGCTATTAAACTTGCGTACAATCCTGTAGCGCATAGAAGGACGAAACATATAGATATAAGGGCGCACTATGTCAGAGATTGCATTGCTCAGAATGTTGTACGTCTGAATTATGTGTGTACGGAAGATAACCCAGCAGATGTGCTGACAAAACCATTAGGTCGTGTGGCATTTAATAAGTGTGTGCGCGATCTGAGTCTGGGTATGACTGGTGTGGTGTAATGTGAGGATATCTAATGATGGATGTTGTTTGAGGGGAAGTGTAAAAACTTTTTATGAAAAAATAACTGTCAATTTAATATTGTCAAGTTTTATCTCTGTGCAAACAACGGTTTTATTTCACAATCCAAGTTACCTTGTTTTATTTCATCAAAAGTAATAACAGCCGCACGGGTCGATCCATGAGGTTAAACTACGCTTGCCGGGGTTAGTCAGTGGATGGGTGACCATCTTTACATACCGAGACTCCTCCGTGCCTCGGAAAGCACGTTAAGCCGTTGGTCACGGCTGTCATTCGAAAATCTTTGACAGTCGTTACGGGTCGTCAGAAGCCCGAAAGTCTGACAACCAGTCTTACCAAGGGGTATCGTATTACTCAGTTACTTGGTTGTGGAGGTCAGACAGGCAGTCGCTCCATGTAAAATACTGGTATTCAGCTGCATCCGGTTAGACTGGAAGCCGACCCCAACGTAGTTGGGAAAAGGCTAGGCAGATTGATGTGGGAAAAATTGTAGGTTGACCATAATGTTCATAGTAAGTACCTGTACATTTTGTAAAGCGCAGTCGAAAAGTCATAATATTTGCAGCTAAAAGTATTAGATAGGTACCTACTATTTACAATTTTATTTTCTTTTTTTTAGTTGCCTAAAGCAAATAAAAAAAAATATTTATTTAGCTTTAACAGTGTTTGCATAAAATGAAAGGTAAGAGTAATCGGTCCATTAGATTCGGAGCAAATTGGCTGTGACAGACGGACAGACAGACACACGAGTGATCCTATAAGGGTTCCGTTTTTTCCTTTTGAGGTACGGAACCCTAAAAATAACTTCGCTCACTCGCAATTTTGTATTTTTAGGATATAAGACTATTTTAAGGTTACATTTATATGAAGTAAATGGTTTTTTTATAATTATACCGATCGTGTTTTATTTATCAGAATGAATTTGATTGATTTGCGCATTGCGACGTCTAAAATTTTCCAATACACGCCTGCAGGTTGCTTGAGGAATCGCTGCAATTTCCTGGTGGATATTTTGTTTTAATTGAGTTGTAGTCCTAGGATTATTTACGTAAACACGGCTCTTAAGGTAGCCCCACAATAAATAATCTGTTGGGCATAAATCTGGGCTTCTAGGCGGCCAGTCAATGCTACCCCTTCGAGAAATGACTTTTCTTGGGAACATAATTATCACGAACAATCTCTAAACTCATGTTCGATGTGTGACAAGTTGCCCCGTCCTGTTGGGCTTTAAATGAAGCTTTAAATCCAAAGATAAAATTCTCTGTAAGGTCGTATGGGACATCGCTAATGCTGTTGCACGTTTGCGAGTTGAGAGTTTCGGATCAGCACGTACAGAATCATTAACTTCCTGTACTCTTTCTTCGATCCGAACAGTTCGTGCACGACCTGGGCGGCGACGCGGCATCGCGAACCGGTCTCTTCTAAGTTGTTTATCCAATGCCTAATCAATGGGACACTTGGACACTGTCTTACACTGCGCAATTGGTACTCAACTCGAAATAAACTTCTAACACGTATGTACGAACGATTGTTTTCATAAAATGTACGCACTGCAAAAGCGCGCTGTTGTCCCGTAAAGTGACTTATGGCGACTAAATTGGCGCGAACCGAGCTAGCAACCGACATCACCCGCGTCTTTCCTCCTCCACCCGTTCACAAGTTAAAAAGAAAACAAAAATAAAATTTATTCTGGGCCACCCTGTATAACATACTACTGGTCGGTTAGTTTGCCTTTCATTTTATGCAAACATTGTTAAAGTCAAATATTTTTTTTTTTATTTGATGAAAAATTTGTAGGGTGACCATAATGTTCATGTACATTGAACATTATGGTCACCCTAGAAATTTTTCTCACATAAAAAGTTAAAAATCAATTTTCTCTTAAAGAATAATATTTAGAAGGATGGACGATATGTTACAATTTAATTAAGAAATAGTTAAAAATCTTATTCTAATTTGTGTTCATCTATGAGGTCGAGCCTAGTCAATAAAGCCGAAAATATTGGGCTCTCAGTTCAGACGTTTTAGTAAAATTCGACTTTCATTTACTTCTAAACAATTAACTTTTGTGTCATTATTTCTTTTTAACTAATTCACCTATATATCTAAGTAAAATATGTTAAAGTCGTATTTATGTATTTCTTCAGATAAATTCATGTTTTGCTGATTCCTGTCTGTACTGCAGACAATACTGAATAGGGCCCTAGATATATCGCCATAAATCTGTAATGTCATATTCTACAGATTTGGGAATTTATTAAAATATTTAAGAAATTCTTAACTAAATTCTTAAATAAAAATTATTAACCCAGGATAGTACTTACTGAGATTTAGACTATGCCACTTTATGCAAGCGTCTGGATTGAGGGCCCAAGTTATTTAATCGTAAAAGTTTTAATTCACGTTTAAGAAATTTATGAACCTTTGCTTTAAGTTTTTACTATTTTTAACTAAATCCCCTGTAAGTCTTATTTCGTTTCGCAAGGGTTCAAAAAACGGGCCCTAAATCCATACGCACATCTTTGAAGGCGATCCGTGACAGAAGTTCTCAACGCACTTTTGGCGCCGCGAAATTCATTAGTATCGCCGTCTCTAGGCGCGGCCAATGCGATGATTCCATATCCGTACTCTGTAGACCAAACAGTCTACGGATACTCGATGTAACAATATCCAGTATGTTCCAAAAGTTCCGTCTAAAGGGGTTGAATCCTTGACTCCTTATATCGTCCTTACACAGCGGCCCAACCCTTTAGGAGCTCTTCAAACTTGGACGATTAAACGTCGGCCTGAATTTGCGTGCAAGTTGCATTAAGTGTAGATAATGGTGGTACTCAGTCTTTGGGGACATTATGTGAGCCAGCTAGAGAGGAAAGTTCGCGGCTTCTCTCCACACTACCAGACGTTTGTTGGCTTAATTAAGCGTACGATATTTACAACTATGTTGAGGGTTACGTCGAGTTAGTCTCGGTTTGAATTTCGGGTTTGGTTTGGTGTGGTACGGTCAGCAACAGAAGTCGGTTAATATTGCTACTTTTTGACATTATCTAAATTAACACAAAATGATACGATAACCTTTTTAGCATTTCATTTATTAGATAAGACTTCATTTTCTTTAAAATTTACATCTGTTCCGATTTTAATGAAGTATTTTTCTCAATAATTAAGATTTAGAAAAGACAAGTGTTAATCGACTTTTGTTGCTGACTGTACACGATTAAACTATGTCTCGCTTCTCTCCGGTAAACGAAGGTGATGTAAATTAGCAAAAAATACGTTTTGTGAATAAAATAATTTTTATTAGGTTCATATTCATTGACCAACAAATAAACTTTTCAAAACGTCGAAAAAGTCTCAGTGGTTTTCGCCAATGAAACTGAACGCGAACAGCACTTTTAAACTGCGTTCAAGATCTGACAGTGTCAAAGAACAATGTCAGGTTTCGGCCTACAGAACTTTTAAAACTAAATTCACACGGACACAAAGTTTTTACCTACAACAATTTAAATATAAAATTGCATCTTATTAAAAAATATTTAGATCTTTTTGAGAAGTTTTCGAAAAGAAAATCATTAAATAAGTAATCATTTTACTAATCATGTTCTTGAAGAACCAAGATCTGTCAAGAATCAAGACCGCGCGCGCTTAAACTGACAGTGAGTTGACGATGACAAGATGTCAAACATCTTGTTGTGTTGTTGTCGGTGTTTTTCTATGTGTACGTTTGTTTCCTTCTCGAATTTCTGCGTTTGCGGTATTTATTTATTTATTTCAGCATGGAAGACTTACAGCTAAAAAAAAACTTAACAACAACAATATAGACTTATTGTGATATAAATACCACACATTTTGTGACAATATCCCATCAACTACGTTGTATTAATTGTGGTATAAATGAGTTCCGGATGAAACGGCATCTGACGATTAACATAACCTCCATTTTAAAATGTCTGAATAACTTCTTTTTTAGAAGTTCAGTGTAAAAGTGGAAATCACAGAAAAGCTTTTGACATTAAACTACACAAAAAAACGTAAGAATATTCAGTGTCCATGACAAACTATTATTGAGCCAAAGTTACTATGGACATCTGACATTGTTCTTTTCCAACAATTTTGACACTGGCAGCTCTTGAACGCGGTTTACATGTACCTACTGAACGTGTTTAGTTTGACCCTAAATGATTTTCGTAACGATTCACTTCTCTACTAATGTTTGGCGAACTTGTTGGTCCAGTAACTGCTATCTGCCGTACTTCACTACTGCTTCAAGGAGTCTCAATATCAGCTTTCTTAGTAAACTAACAAGAAGCGCTACTTTTATAAACATCAAACGAACAACAACGTAAACAAGAAATCCTCTCACCACGTATTAACGTAGATATTCCTAGAAACGGATACAGTTAATCTTTATTATGTACTTAGGAGACTTTCAAAGGGGTCTTATTACGAATTCAAACTGTTTCCCTTTTCCTAATATCCAACATCGCGGCTGAAAAGGCAAAAACAAAAGAATGTGAAAAAAATGAGACACCATTCGCAATAGGCTCATGAAAACTAAATTCCCTTTAAAAATGTTCATCGAATTTCGTACGCATAGGAATTTCTCGGAACGTGCACAACGAACGGGTATTCAACCTATTATCATATTTAATTAAACCTCTTGTTGCGATACCTACTAAGATTCGTATTACATCAAAACTAATTTATCTTGATCACATAATTCATTAGCGCCCCAACAGAATCCTCTAAAGAGGTGTTTTAGAATTTATGTAATTATTTTAAACATGAATATTGGTGGTGCGGTCCCCGGCTGAAAATAAACCTCTCCATCTTTAGTATTCAGTTTCAGGAGATGAAGCTTAGGGATTGTTTGTAGGGTTATGCACGATCGTACACTGTCATAAATAGTGCAATGAAGTTGCCTTTTCAAGAGCTGAATAGTTGAGAGCTATTTAAATAACGTATCATATTTCAGCGAACAAAAGTCCAAAATATTTTAGTTACAGGGATACTATCTAAGGCTCGGCGCAAACGAGCCACCTACCACAGCCGTCGGTGGCTGCATTTTTAACCGACTTCAAAAAAGGAGGAGGTTCTCAATTCGGTTGTTAGTTTTTTTTTTTTGTATGTTTGTTACCTCAGTACTCCGTCATTTATGAACCGATTCGGAAAATTCTTTTTTTATTTGAAAGGGTATACTTTCAGATTGGTCCTATTTTTTATCAAAATCCAGTTCTGATGATGGGATCCATGAGCAATCGAGGGAACTCTTCAAATATTATAGGCACACATATAGCTATTTTGGTATTTTCATCAACAAACCAGGCGTTTGCATTTAGAAAGTATCATCTGGTGAAGTGGAACTGATGAAGAAGACCACAGAAAGCCACGGGAATTCCTCAACGATGATAAGTATTTCACGGGTGGCGATAAATATCTCGATTAATAGTTAAGCGACTATGACGAAGCTTTAAATAAATGGTTCTGATGAAAATGGTACCATCGAACCGATCTGATGAAGAAGCCGGAAGGTAGGCATCGGAACTAAGTAATAAAACAATGTATCCTAGCCGTGTTTGGGCTTTTGGAATTGTCATGAGGTGCTCTGGCTATAAATGATTTAATGCTAACTATGTATATGCTGCTCCAAAAAGCGGTACTTGAGTTGTATGTTATGTGTGGCCTTGATTGTCAGAAGGCAGATTTCGTAGTCTCATTATCTCCGTCAACTAAAACTACGCCTACCAAAATTCTGACACGACTTAGCGCGACGTAAGTATTTGCTTTTTGCAAAGTTTTTATTTGCAATGGTATACTCCTCTGAGATGGTCGCATAAAAATATCTTCAAGTTCTGATGAGTGGCTTTTGAGTTAGCTTCAATAATTTAATACGTATTTTTCCCATTTAGTCTATGTGGATGATGCTCTAATTTATTTTGCAGAGTGGTATTCACGTTTGTGTGGGGTAGGCACCACTAAAAAGTAAAAAATAAAAACTTTTTACAAAAAAAAACAACCGATTCCCAAAAAAACGGTGGCAAAAAAAATGAAAGTAAATAAAAAACCATAGACACCGTATTCCGAAATTAAAGTTATTTTTCACTTGGTAGTGTTTTTTTGGGAGTCACTTGTTTTTTTTTTGTAAAAAGTCAAATGCACTAACCATTGTAATGACTGTGAACAAGGCGCACGTTCATCACAGAACACACAAAAGACCTATACCCGATTGCTTCCAAATAGTCAATCAAAACAATATTGTTAGAGCAAGTTATTATACTGCGAACAATTAATAGTCAGAAACTGCTTTCCCGTCCAATATTGATTCTGCTGAAGAGCTACGGGGAACGGAATAGTTTCACTTGCATAAACTACTACATTCTCTTTAAAAAGTCAACTTGTACGGCGTTAATTATACTTATGATAATTACATAATTCTGGTAACATCTAGACAACTTGAATAATGGAAGGCATTATTCGCCGAAGAGTGTGAAACAACAGACAAAACAAAACTAAGAAAGAAGACATATTATCTACATTGCATAGTAACCCTTCCCTCGAATTTAGCTAAGTATTTATAGGTACTTAAAAAGACGGATGGGTGACTATTTTATAAATAGACATCGAGATCCTTTACCTACAAATCTATTAGCTTAATTAGCTATATAGTTTTGTAATAATATTATACCTACGGCCCTAATTTGAATATTTCATTGGGCAAGACAATTTGGAAAGCCTTTGGTTCCGCGGAACGACTCAAAAGTTTTGCTATAACAAAAGCTACAGTTCAAAAACATTCAGAAGCAGCTGTTCAAAATGTTTCTCCTAATATCACTGAACTAAACAAAAAACAATTGCAAACAGGAAATTCTCTACCAAACATAATTTCTAATTAGCTCAAAATTTAGTTTTGAAATTTATATGTAAACAGCGCGTGTCAGAGGTAAACCGCGGCTAAATTGCGGCTTCGAGTGCACAAGATGTGTGGAAGCGCAACTCACGAGCTGAGTATATTATATAATTAGTTGAAACGACCTAATTCTGTGTTTACGTACGGTAATTCAATTCACTGTTCGATTAATGGCTATATATGTGGTGTAGATGGGATAATTTGGATGTTTGCCTTAATCTAGCTAGGCATTGTGAGGTGATTTTGGATTAAGCTAAGTCTATAGAGAGGACATTAATTTTGCATGTGTATTATGACTTAATTAATAGTAGGTATAGAGAAGTATACAAGTTGTAACTTAAATAACTCACAACCTCTTAAGGTGTCATTGTACTCATCATTACGAATCACTTTTACTATGGGACCAAACCTGACATCGCGAAAAAAAAATCTGCTGTTCCCTACATTTATGTTCCCATAAACGACAAAATGCAGGGAACAGCAGATTTTTTTTGTTTTATAGTGAAGTTTTAATTTACTGCGAATTATTGTCAAAAGTGGTAAAGCAAGTCCTCAAAACACTAACAAATAAAAAACTATTTTTGTCAACACATATCTATTTACTCACAAAAATCTTTAATATGAAAATGTAATGACTCAATTACAAAAATCCTGTTATTTAATTAAAAAGGCAATGTTCACGGCCGGCAGACAGAAAACCATAAAAATTTTAAAGTGTAATTTTCGCTCAAATACGACATTCCTTTCCATGCTATAATGTTGGCGTATTATAGTGAAAGTCAGCAATAACCGCCGTATAAATACTAAGTAACAACAGTACTTAATTGGTTCCATGAAACCCTTTGTAGTATATTTAGATGTGAAGAGCGACACATCAGAAATCCCAAGAGGAATGTGGTGTAAGTTCTACAAACAAAATAAAAACCACAACAAAGTATTCTGTACCTAAAACAATGTTTTGTTGTAGATTGCATGGATTACTAAAGTAATTAGAAATCCATATATTTTTTTTTTTTTTATAAAATAAAAATGTTTTCGTACCACTTGCTCAAAAAAAGTGATATTCTATGCCACAAAAAGCGAACGTATAACAATATTTTAGTAATTTTTAATCTGTTAAAAACAGGGAAAGAAAATTGTACTGAATTTCATTCATCCTCTAGGGGGAGAATGTGATTTAAATTTGGAATACTTACCGAAATTTATACTGAACTACATCTGTGTTTACACCATTGAGTTTGTATATAAAGCATTATACATCTTTTTGAAAAAGGAATACGCATTTATTATGCAGTTATGATTATTAAATAAAATTACGAAAACCGACGAGGCCGTATGAGCTCAAGCTCGGTTTTCGTAATTTTGCCTTTGCTTTTCCGACAAAAAAATATTAGTCTAGGAATGTGCCGCGTTTTTGTTTTCTTCAAATACATAAACGTTAAGTTTATTTTAATTGTCATTATTTTTAATAAATGCTTATCTCATAATTATTATTGTGTTAATTTTTTCGCAAATGGTACGAAAAGTAGAGTATTTTCCTCGGTGATAAAGCTGTCTTAGTCTTGGGTGAACTTAAATCCCTCGCTACACTCAGGACTCGTCTTAAATCCCTCGCTTCGCTCGTGATTTAAGTTTTTAACACCCTCGCTGCGCTCGGGAGTAAAACTCGGGTCCTTCGTTACGCTCGCGATTTAAATCGTCACCCGCGACAGAAGACACTGCTTTATCCCCTTGGTTAATAATCTACTATTTATTATTAATTCCATCAAGACTGACCTCTGACAGCAGACGAAAAACCAACAAATGAGAAGTTTCCTTTCATCCATCCAAAGAAAATTTTAAAGTAGAATCTTGGCCAACAAAGTTTTCTTTGTGGAAGTTCACTGTTTATTAGCTGAATTTTATGAGAACCCGACCCTCGCTGAATATATTTTTAACTAATTGTAAGATCCTTACAATCAAGGGATGCACAAAGAGGAAAAAAGTGAATAGACTATTAGGTGAAAAGGCCCGGAAACGCCGCACAGGAAATTATAAGCACCATCGTACACAATATTCTAAAAGAACATCCCCCTTGTTATCATCTGGCATTTTGAAGATCCTTTTTTATGTTTAAAAATAAAACACGCCGTAAATGAATAAAACGATTCCAGTCGTTGATGAACAACTTTACGTGTTAACTTTTGGGATGAGAGTTTCTTAGGAAACTTGCCCTCCCAACTTTTCGCATAGCGAGATGATTTCTTTACAGAAACCCCGAAAATTATGGACCAAGTGTTCATTATGTTAATGCGTATCGGGGTAAAGCAGCTGCTATTTCATTTATACCTAGGTGGTATTACAAGGTACCTATTTATATTATGAGGATCGTGGGGGGGGGGGGGGAGGGTGAGAGTGGCTGTAGCCATAAATAACGTGAAATTCAAATAATTATGGAACGAGCGCAAAGAATCTGCCTAGCCTTTTCAAAACTATGTTGGGGGGGTTGGCTTCCAGTCTCTAGCCAGATGTTGCTGACTTCATACCCTTCAGACTGGTTGTCAGACTTTTGGAATTCTGACTACCCGTAACGACTGTCAAAGATCCACGAATGACAGCCGGGACCAACGGCTTAACGTGCTTACCGAGGCACGGAGAAGTCTCGATATCTAATGGATGGTAACCCATCCACAAACGGACTGCGCCAAGCGTAGCTTAACCTTTGATCGACCCGTGCGGCTGTTGTTATTTAGCCACGCGCCCCTTCAATTATGGAACGAGCGCAATAACAAAATAATATGCGAAATAACGTTCCGCATTTTGTGTGAAATGGCTTTCTGCAAATGCTGACTATGTCATTATGCTACGTTTAGATGGACCCACTCCGCTGTCTCCGTAATCCTTTGCATATCGTTGAGCGAGTTAGCTTGCACTTAGAACTCCACCATTGCTTATTAACGAGCCGTATCGAGGAGATTATGGAAATAACACTTAACTAAGGATTTCTAGGGTCGTTAGACATCGTTGAACATCTGAGGTACCATGATGCAGGCCAATTAAAAATATTTAAAGTGAGTTTTCCCCTTAATATTCAATATCTGTTTTTTGTATGCATAATTAAATATTGCGGGAAGTTAATAATAGCTCGCTCAAAAACTTTTGTTTCGCGAAAACACCAATCAATTTTTCGATCGTTATACTAGATGATCCGTGTTTTTATTTGACCATGTATTTATTTTATAAAAGTGTATTTTGATCACTGGCGTTCATCAGTCTGTTTGCACTCAATCTTTGTTTCAAATTGAATTCCACCGGGGCAGCTATTGATTTAATTTAGCAACGGATTTTATTTCATTTATATTTGAAATCAGGAAAGCCGGTATCATTTGATTTTAATATTGATTTATTTTACTTCGACGAAAAATATAAGAGCCTAGTTACGAAAAATGTAAGCACAATGTTGATTTTTAGGGTTCCGTAACCAAAGTGTAAAACGGGACCCTATTACGGACTCCACTGTCAGTCCGTCTGTCCGTCTGTCACCAGGCTGTATCTCATGAACCGTGATAGGTAGACAGTTGAAATTTTCACAGATGATGTATTTCTGTGTGTATAACAACAAATACTAAAAAACAGAATATAATAAATATTTAAGGTGTCATTCAACAAACGTGATTTTTGCTCGATATTGATAACGACAACAAGTAGACACTTGAAATATGTATTCACAGAATATTTAGTTAAATATTCACTTTAAAAATAAACAATTAAATTAAAATAAAACAAATATTTAAGAGGGGCTCCCATACAACAAACGTGATTTTTTTGCCGTTTTTATAGATTAATAGTACGGAACCCTTCGTGCGCGAGTCCGACTCGCACTTGGCCAGTTTTTTATTATTTTATTAAAACAAGCAACACTCGAGAAAGGGAAAACTTTGTCCTGCAGTGGGACAACACAGGCTAAAAATAAAAAATAAAATACACACTCGAGGGCGAGAATAACTGCAAAATATTCTCATGAATTTTCCGCATGCCCAACTTTCCGTAAGACATTCTGTCTTGGGAAACCTCAAAGTAAGCAGAAAAGTCGTATACTTTCGAACAACCTGTACAGCTCTTACTGAAAACCCGCAAAGAACGGCAAACAAACATAGTAGTGACTGCCAATTGATCGATAATGGTTGGGACCGTAGCTTAAATAGGTGTATTGTGGTCGAAACACACGGAACAAATCTGTGTGTTGAACTAAAGCTATAACTCAGAGCTCGCCGATATTTATAGCCCAGTTGTGAAGCTTAACACGTTCGTATGTTTGCAGCAACTATAATAAATTCTGAACAAATATCCTCGTATTTTCAATTATACGTCATGGCGTCAGTTCGTTTTTAACTTATCACGACTTTAATTAAGGAAATTAGTGCAGTCGCACTGCGAGTGTTTGAAGTTTTATTACTGTTACGAACTAGTGCGCGTGCGCGTCCGGGTAATCGCTTGGTTTATCTTTGTGATTGTAATATATTCAGGTCTCAGCTCCTGACAAATACAGGGTGAATTTAATTAATTGGTATCCTGTTAAGGGGTCATTGTACTCATGAACCTGAAATCGCGAAAAAAAAGTCAAAATGTAGGGAGCAGCAGTTTTTTTTTCGCGATTTCATGGTTGGCCTTATAGTATAAGTTGTTCAACATACAACACATGATTGTACTCATGATAACAAACAACTTTTATTATGGGACATTTTGACATAAGTGAGATGAGTTATGAGAACATAAATGTTGTTTTTCATCCTGAGTACAATCATGTGTTTAAGTATCGGTCACTAATTTGTAATTAATGAAATTGTAATATCTATAAATATATTAAACTATAAGCTTTCTGAAGTAAGAATAATTCTTTACGCCAATTTGGGCAAGGAATACTAAATATTATAATTAAATAATTAAAAAGTACACCGTCTCTTGCAGATGAAAAATAAATAATGCTTCTTCTGTTTTCCAAACACCTAATGTAAAACGTTAGTTATTTACTTACCTCGTGTAGGTATCTAATCACATTTACTGTGATTTCTCAACGGTATCTTTAAGAGAAAGTCTCTAGTGGCCAGGTGTTAAATACAGGGTATATTGTCTACACGGATACAATAAGTGATTTTACTAAAAGCCTCTCTTCTCGATATTAGTGTGGCGCTTAAGAAAAAAGAAAAAAGAAAACGTTTTTTCTTTTCGCACTAAACGTTGGGGCTGTAACGTGTTGAAAATAATATCAAAGTATACAGTATAATTTTTTAAGCCGTGCGCTGTTTTTTTTTTCGCGATTTCTGATGTAGTCCTATTAGTGAAAGTTGTTCATATTCATGGGTAGAACACCCTGTGAAAATTAGCGCACTGCTTAAAAAAATATCCAGTATAGGGTGACTGGTAATAGTGACCGATGATGAACACATGATTGTACTCATGATAACAAGCAACTTTTATTAAGGGACCAAACCTGAAATCGCGAAAAAATCCACTTGTTCCACATGTTCGCATCACTCGTCAAAATGTACTGTACAGCTGTTTTTTTTTTCGTGATTTTAGGTTTGTTCGCATAGTAAAAGTTGTTTGTTATCATGAGTAAGGTACAATCATTCCAGTCACGGTATACAATCAGTGATTCAAGGAAAACAGTTGAACACAGTTTTCCAAAATACAAGCTTAAGCTTAGTTTGGGAATCCAGTAACAGTACCTTTTGTGAAATAAGTACATTAAAACGTTGCACATGTTAGTTTACTCTAAGATGAATGTATTAACTGGCGACAATAAAGAAATTTTTATTTTTATTTATTTTTTAGTGATGTGGTAATTAAAAACATATTATTTTGAAGCACCTTCGCACCTTATTGGTGGTGTTCTTCAGAAAGGTCAGGTGCGTAGTACTCGCAACCAGTGTGAACGAGCAGATGTATGAACATAAATGAAGAAAAAGTAGTATGTAAGAATCGTACCAGGTGTTCTGTTGTTTCTGCCTACCCCCATGGGAAGAAGGCTAAGTATGTGTGTATGTATTATTTTGAAGTCATTAAATTGGCTACAATTTAAAAACTTTCCATGTATTCGTAATAAAATACCGGTTGGCCTACATAACCAAAACAACGTACCTACCTATTTGAAACATGAACTCAATCTAACCACTAGCTCGTGCGTAAACATGTTTCAAAATCTACATAAACACATTTATATTAAGCTCATACACAAAATACCTGCATAATGCCTGCAGTTAGCCATTATAAAATAATCTTGCAATTTATTGGTTAGTTTTTTCATAGGGTGTCGGAGCACTTTAGCACAAGAACTTACCATACCTAATCAACTTCTTCTTAATTATTATAGGTACTTATCAAGGCACCAGAACTTACGTAATCAGCGTACCGCGTTCCGACTGCTGGGACCAGCTGGGACAGAGGTCTCTGTGAGAGGGAGTGGGCTGTAATCTACCACGCGGGACCAGTGCGGGTTGCTAAATGTCACATGTCTTCGAATTTCTGGTTCTAGGACATGCCGGTTTCTTCACGATGTTTTCCTTCACCGTTTTGAGAGCAGTGGTGATGAAATTATTTACACAAAGTAAAGCGCCTGCCTGGGTTCGAACCCACGACCTACAATTCGTAAGTCGGGGCCGTTAACACTGGGCCACTACTGCTCTCAACTCTCACCAGAACTTAGGTAGTTAAGTATATTTAAATAAAAGCCAAGAATAATTATTTTCTAACAAGTATTCTATTTCGAATTAAAAAGAGCCATTTTTTCAAGCTTTTTTTTAAGTCAAGTCGACCTAAATGTTTCCCTCTCAAGCATTTAAAACACAACAAAAGTGGCCGCATGTTCACGCATGGTAATACTAGTGGGTAAGTACGAAGAATTGATTTACTGCTCAACTTACCGTAAGGCGCAAACTTCCCCAGCTGAGGGAAATCATGAACGGCAACTTCACCATATAAGAATTTCAAACTATGTTATGCACTAGATATGGCAGCTGCTGAGTTCGCATTTATTCGCTACTTACTTCAAATCCTCGGATGGATTTCAGTGAAGTAAAAAATTCAGGAATATAAAATATTTTTCGTGAATGTTGTGGCTCGTTTAAATTTTTGAGGATAGCTGGGAATAGATATAGAGATGAAAAATGTAGTATTTGAGTTAAGTTTTTAGCGTAAACGACAGGCCATTAGAATACTAGGTACTATGTACCACACTTTGGCACTCTTTGTGAAAGAGTTTTAACAACACTAAAACCATAATCATAATCAATATGGATGATACCTGGTAAAAAAAATCTATTTAGTCCGTCAGTCACATAATAAAAAAGTATTAGACACGTATTTTTTGCTTTATCATAGTAATAAAAAATGACTTAGATTATAACGCATTAAAGTTGGGGAGTGGGGAGTGGGGGCTCGCTACGTCACTTCTACTTATAAAATCTAGCTAGGCGTGACGTCATGCCATATTTTTATTACTCAATCTATCGCCGTAATCTTTTGATTGTAAAAAAAGAAAAAATACGTGTCCAATATTTTTTAAGAATAAAAATGACGGACAAAAAAATTTTAGTCATCATCCCTATAAACAACGGTGCATGGGTTCAATTATCTAATTTATAATCTCAACTAGCTTCTGCCCGCGACTTCGTCCGCGTTAAATTTCTTGTACCCCCCACGCACCAACTCCGACGCATCGCATCGCAATGCCTGCCCGTGCTATTACTTCGCGCTCGGCTCCTAAGGGCCCTAGCGTGATGTTAAATAGCCTATAGCCCTCCTCAAGAACCGGGTTATAAAATGCAAAAAGATTTTTTCAAATCCGACTGGGGTAGTTCCAGAGATAGCGCGTTCAAACAAACTAACAAAAAAAAACCGGTCAAGAGCGAGTCGGACTCGCGCACCGAGGGTTCCGTTCCGATTTCTGAAAAAGTGTGCTATTTAGAGACATCGTTTTATTTTTCCTGTAATCTTTACATAAACTTGCATCACATAGAATAATTTCAGATTTTTCTCTTTGCAAACTTCGGAGATAAGGGAACGGTGTTTTTTTTTACATTTTTCATCAAAAGTCGAACACTGTGCGGCCTAAAAAAATAAAAATATGTTTGAGAATGCGCAAACAGCGCTCTTTCATATACCACATGACCTAGTAGCCCAACTTTGAATTTTTAAGACCCCCTTTCAGCCCATGTTGCAAAAAAAATACATATCGTATGTATATGGTGTCGCGGACTTTTTTGTAGAATTATTTAAGACGGACCAGACTGCCATACATTGTTCTCAATTATAAACAACCGTTTAGGCAGCGCATGCAAAAAAGTGTGTTTAAAGAGGTATTTCTTTCCGACTTGTTAGACAAAACTTTTGATAGCTCGGCTAATATGCATGATATAAATATAATTTATAGCCTATAGCACTCAGGAATAATGTAGCTTTCTACCAGTGAAAAAAATTTTAGAATTGGATCATTAGTTCCGGAGATTACCCCCTACATACAAACTTACAAACTTACATACAAATTTTACCTCTTTATAATATTAGTATAGATGACGACGCTACAGTTTCAAAATTGCCACCAATTTACCTACCGCAAATTACCACAAGCTCCTTAAAAATAAAAGCTAATCATACTCAAACTCTCTCAAAAATATAACACAACAAATTACCCTGAAAAAATCCGCAGCGAAAATTTAATAGGGGAAAAAATATTCACATTTTTCGGCATACAATCAGAAGGAATTACGTGAAGCTATTCATCGGACCATGCTTAGTATTCCATCACCAATCACGGCGCTTCAGCCTCCCCTTCAAATACTTCATTAGCCAGTTTCACGCGCCTCCCCCCTCTCCCTTTTAAAGGATAGCGCTGATGAGCAACATAATCTGAATTTTGACGATTTGTAAATAAAATCTTTTCACAATTGAGTTTGGAAGGGGATTAAAACATTTTTGTATTCACGGCAGGTTGACGACTTTAATGCGATTTTTATTGAGTTTTGTAGCTAAACCAGCTACAAAACTCAATACATATCGCATAAATTATTATATTACGTTTTATAGAAAGGAAGATCATTCATTTTGAGCTAAATATATGAAAGTTATATTCCGTTAGAACATGTTATTAATCTGTGCTATGGGACCGAATCTGTGCTGTCATACGAGTTTTAAAAATACTGTTTTCAGTGTGTATTAGTTAAAAGAATAGGTAATAGAAAAACAGAAATAAATAGAGAAAAACGTATTCTTTCGAAAAATAGTTTCACATTTAGCCCAAAAATTTATGGACGGTGAATAATCTCCTTTTGAAATGATATTCATATAGTTATTATGACGTCACGCATGAGCTAGTAAGCTAACGCCATACCTATAGCGAAGTTTCAGATTGTTTTTCCGTATTTCCTACATACCGAATAGCTTCGGCCCGCGCAATAGTCCGCGTGAAAGAGGTTTTAACATGACATAATCATCCTATGATACTCGGCATTATTGTAGTTTCTCAATAATGAAAGAATTTTCGGAATCGGAGCAGTAGTTCCGAAGATTACCTCCTATGCATACAAACTCACAAATTGTTAAAACTACATACAAACTTTATGTAACTTTATATTATTGTACTTAAAGATCCCCAAATCCTCAGAATTTGGACAAAAACGTGAGACTGGTTCAAACTTTAGCCTACATAGATTCAACCTCGCACGCCATACAACCCATTCATCATGCGGTTCCCAACTGTCCGCTCAACTAAAGAACGACCATCGGTGCCAGTCACACGGGACTATCTTTGTTCGCAACCAAAATGTATGTGTGACATTCGACGCCAACCAGACCAAAGCTTGTATAATACTGCAAACAGATTGAGCCAACGAAGTCCTGCAAACATTGCATTGCATTGGTGCTACACACACATTTGTAATCAGTTACATATTGAAGTTGATCAAAATTCGTCAAATAGTTAATGGAGCATCTATATGCATTGTATTATATGTTTCGTTCTATGCTGAAATCAGATGTTTATTTTATTGCAACTAAGGGCAAACGGGTAACGGGTGTAAAAATAGCCTTATCGAAGCCGAGAGTCACTTGTTCTTCCTGTTATTACGATTTTTTTTTGTTGGTCTGGACCATACCTTCTGGTTACGGAGATATTGAAGGTCAGGTTTCCAATATTTTTCTGACGTTTTTTACGAAAACAAGTACTCCCAAGATTCCTGCTCCCTGTACTGTTGCATGCACCCATAAATACAATGTCTAACAATGCTTTACAGGTCATCGGTCCACCTTGTGGGAGGCCTTCCAACGCTACGTCTTCCGGTACGCGGTCGCCTCTCCAGAACCTTTTGGACCCATCGGCTATCTGTTCTGCGAGCAACCAAGAACACTTACTTACATAAGATACTCAACAATGAAGAATGCAGTTTTGTTTGGTCCTAACTAACGTATCCCCCTGAAAGTTTGAAATGGCGACTTTCGCAAAAACGTCATTCGAACCTACATATCACTCCCGTATGGTCAATGTGTCCGAAGTTTCGTCTCTGCTGTACATTTACAGACACGAAACTGCGGACACATTGACCTACCTGACCTACCTGGCATGTATAGGAGAAAATGTAGGTTATCTCTGACAAAATGCATGTGTATTGAGGAGCTCGTGGCTACTTATGTAATAACAGCCGCACGGGTCGATCGGTCAGGTTTAGCTACGCTTGCCGGGGTTGTTCCGTGGATGGGTGACAATCATATTATACTGAGACTCCGAGACAGCACGCTAAGCCGTTAGTCCCGGCTGTCACTAGTGAATCTTTGACAGTCGTTACGGGTCGTCAGAAGCCCAAAAGTCTGAACAACAGTCTTACCAAGGGGTATCGTATTATACAGGGTATTCGGCGCATGGACCGACACAATTTTTTGGGGGATTGGGGGGGTCATTTGCTAGGTTTCACCTAAAGACCTCCATGTCCTAAGTGTGACGGTAATTGAGATATGTTTTTTTTGTTCTTTCTTTGAATTACCCAAAATCTCGCCTTTGAATCGATATATTTTTTTTGTTTATGGTTGCAATAGAACAAAATAAACTTTATAATAGTCTGCAATGTATTTTTATTCTAAATAAATTATTATTTGATGTAATTTATCAGTAGAAAATGACTTATGTGCTTCCAAAGTCTTAAAAATGTTTAAATGCATGAAAAATTACTACTCTTAAATTCATTTTTTTTTTAAATAAAGCCATTTTGACCTTATTTTTATCTCAAAAAGTTCTTTAGCTTGTACCCTTTCTAAGGGTATGCTACACGCTATGAAAAACAATTCAAATGTAGTCAAAATACTAGTTAGAGAGTCAGTTATGGAGTGTTTTAAGAAAAGATTTATTACGGTAATTATTTTTTTTATTTTATTTCGAATAAGAATACATTGTAGACTATAATAAAAATTATTTTGTTCTTTTACAACCATAAACAAAAAAACCTCTAAAAAAAAATCTCTAGACTAGATATTGAATGAAAATCAACACCAATATGTGGTCTTATCAATATTTTAAGATACCAAAGTAGAGATAAACCATTCTCAAAATGAACGCCCCTCCACAAAACGTGATTATTTCAATGTGTGAGAGGAAATACTTATTGTAACACTGTACTTGTGTGCGTGCGGCGACTTTACTGTCAACATGGACTCGTCGCCGTACTTATATGTCAACTAATCGTGCGATCAGTGTAACAACATTGTACTGCGAGAAGCATGCGCTTTGTATGGAACGATATGTTAGCTCTGTCGCGGGTTCGTGTCATTTATACACTAGTCGGCCGACAAAAGGTCATGTCACACATATCAACTCGGAAAGGGATCGTCACCGTATCGCCTTTCGCAGCGCCGTCAAACAGGCGTCAACCTAACGTAAGCACATAACCAAAGCGGACCAGCAGCTCCGATACGTCGCGTCGACTCGGCTACAGCTAGGCGACGCGACGCCGCGCTTATGTCAAAAACAGACATTGAAAATTTTTTAAATTAAGAGTAAAAAGTTCATGACCAAAGTTCATACGAGCTAGAAAAAATAGGTGGAATAGGTTACAACAGCAAAAAATGTACACTGTGAGAATAGTGTGCTGCAGGCAGGCCGCGGGAGGGGTGAGGGGCAAGGGTGGACGAAGAGACGCAAGCGAGGCGACGCGACGGAGAGCCGTAAGCGCGGGGACGACGAGCCGTAAGCGCGAGGACTCTCCCTAAAATACGGCGAAAATAAGTAACTTTGTTTCCATTTTTTACAGTAACTATAGCACCTTTTTGATAGAAAAAAATACACAATAATCTAGAATACATAAGAAGTGATTTCATGTGTTTTTGAAGTTTTCATTAAAAGTGTTCATAAATTTATACAGTTCTTTACAAAATAATAAGGAATGATTTCATGTGATTACTTTTTTAGTTCAATCCCTAGATTTTTTGTAAATCGGTAATTACTTCATATTTTGCAAGCGTTGTGTCATCGCGCTTCTCTTTCTTTTCTATGCAGTCCGACAGTGACCGCGCTTTTTACAGCGGACAAGCCTTAACCTCGCGCCACACCGCGGTTCGTGAGCTTGTCGAGCTTGTCCCGAGGCGAATCGTTTACGTTACGATTCCGATTAGTGTGCTTTTCAGTAGGAAGTTTTCATACAAAGATCACTAAACGGCTCGAGTTGATACGGTTACGTTCCGTTTCCGAGTTGATATGTGTGCTATGACCTAAATCCGATTGTTTGACAGTTGGGCCAAGTCGGATATGTACCGTTTGCATAAAAAAAATCACTATTATTGTGCATATTATTTTTATGTATGTCTGTAAGGTATTTATTTAGTTTAGTTGTTGACCGTACTCACCGGTGACTGAGCAACCAATGACAAAGACCAATTACAAATTGCGTCTGATACACTTCTTTGCATGTGAGCGTAACCGCTGTATGAAAATGAACGCCCCTCCCGTTCATTTTTTGAATGGTTTATCTCTACCGAAGCAAAATATGTTTCCGAATAAATTAGTTATTGTTGACGCTTCGGTTAAAAGTTCGTGTGCCTATTATTCAGCACTGCCAACCCCATCGGAGAATATAGGCGTGAAGTTACGTTTGAAATCATAGACGCGCGCTAGGTAACGGACGGTACGGTATCTACGAGTATCGTTAATCCTTTAAGTTTTAAGTTGTTTATAAACAAAGGTAGTACTACCATGCCAAGCTTCAACATGTTTCAAGTACCTACTCAAGTAAGTAGGTAAGAACTAACTTCAAATAGAAATTGCTTCCTAGCCTTCATAGCAAGCATGATATTACATTTCACTTCTTAGAATTAAATTTAACGAGAAATTTCATTAACACCTTGCAAGTTTATTGCCTGTGGTATACCATAAAATTGAAGGGCAATAAACTGGCACCGTCTAAATAACACGTACAATATTGTTGCACGATATGGGCAAGTTAGATGTTCAAATCTGCTATAGGTGTAAACAGTACAATAAAATCGCACGTAAAATAAAATCCCATTCTATTCTGGCATGAAAATTTTCTAACGAAACAAGACGTTCAATAAAATTGGATGAAATATTTGGGGGCGCAAATACGGGTAATACTTGAATCCATTGTGCAAAAACGTGCAAATCTGTGTTAGACAAGGCAAAACTTGCAATAACCACCTTGCAATTTTATTGCCTTGGTGTAAGTTGCATGCAATTTTAATGAATGGCAAAACTTGCATTTAATTATTGTATGCCATTTTATGGAAATAGCACGCGCGTAAACACTTCCATGCAATTCTTAAATAGCAATAAAATTGAACGTGCTGCCCTGCCATGAGCATGCGTTTAATGCTCTTGAAAGTTCCAGAAACTTGCACCGTGTAAATGGTTAGTTATAGTAGATAAAAGATATGCTCTCCAGATTATCACGAACATTTAAACTGGACTGCCGGTTTCAGCTCAACGTTTTTTGGTTTCACTGAATTTGTGACATGCGGTACTGCATCAGAATACAAAAACTGTAGTGTTTTTTTATAGTAAAATGGACACAAAATAGAATTTAAAATTGTTTTTGTTGTACAGTTTTTAGGCACTAATATTTTCCCCTGGTTATGGTGGGAAAAAATCTCCCTAAACTGAACTGAACAACGAAGTAGGTACCTATGGAAGATAGATCTACCTACGTTTTGGAAATTCAAAAGTGCCTGTAAATGGTTTAATTGAAATAAACGCTGTTTGAAAGTCATGCCTATAAATACATTGTTTCAAGTTGAACCTGAAATGCAGAAAACCGACCGCTTAGAGACTGTACTCGGCCTATCAAAGCCGTATTGCATCCTTGGAAAAACTTTGAAGATAGTCATAACTTTCCCAAACATTCAAAAATTGCCGAACACAGTGGAAAACCCATTTACACCACAAAATAATCCTCAAAACAGCACAATAAAATCTGTTAACTAAATACACAACATACTAGTTACATAATTCATAATTATCACAAAAGCTATAAAATTACCAAACACAAAATACAATACACATTTCGGTCAACTATCAGGATTTGTCAAAAGCTGTAATTAACATTATTGTAAAGCTTCGCAAATGTACTAATTATGATGAGATGTAACTACAATATTTGTTTAGCTGGCAGGGATTGTTTAATGTGATTTTCAGCAAACTGTAGAAAAATGCCTGTTTTCATATGAAAATTAAACTTAGGATTGCTGGCAAGTCTTGTAGAGACGAGAGAAGAGACAAGAAATTCTGTATTTTTTCAAGACAATTTACTTACAACTTATGTACGTATAAGTAAAACTATTGGTCGAAAAAATTAATAATGAATCCACTCCTATAATTATCAAGATTATAAAGGGTAAACGGGACGCAATCTAAATACCTAGACAAAAATCAGTTTTCTAAAAATAACACAATAGGCAGTATGACTGAATACAAAAGCCAGAATGCTTACTTAATACAAACCTTGTTTAGTCCTCAAAAATAATGCCTATTTTATTCCTTACTAGCTTTTGCCCGCGGCTTCGCCCGCGTGGATGTCGGAAAATATCCCATGGGAACGTTCATGTGGAAAACATAGAGCATAACCCTAACTTAAGAAATGCTGGGTTTCCCATACAAACTTTCATCCCTTTTATCACCCCTTGTAGGATTATGTTTTAAGACAAAAAGTAGCCCATATCCTTTCCCAGGATGCTATCTATAACCTTGCCAAATTTTATCGAAATCTACAAAACAGTGCAGTTTTGTAAATTTTAAAATCAACCCCTATTTTACCCAATTCGGGGATGATTTTTAAAAAACGCTGACCCGATATTTCTTAACTTCTTACCAATAGCATAAATTTGTTATCCCTAACTTAAGAAATACTGGGTTTCCCTTACAAACTTTCATCCCCTATATCACCCCTGTAGTATTATTTTTGAAAAAAAGAGTATCCTATGTCCTTTCCCAGGATGCTATATAAAGCCTTGCAAAATTTTGTCGAAATCCGTGCAGTTTTGTAAATTTTAAAATCAACCCCTATTTTACCGCCTTAGGGGATGATTTTCAAAAATGCTTTCGATAGGAAATAAAGAAATATGCGGTTCACGCATATTTCTTTATTTCCTATCGAAAGCATACATTTTAATTTTCACATCCCTAACTTAAGAAATACTGAGTTTCCCATACAAACTTTCATGCCCTATATCACCCCCTGTAGGATTATTTTTTAAGACCAAAAGTAGCCTGTGTCCTTCCCCAGGATGCTATAAAGCCTTGCCAAATTTTATCGAAATCCGTGCAGTTTTGTAAATTTTAAAATCAACCCCTATTTAACCCCCTTAGGGGATGATTTTTCAAAAATGCTGAACCAAATATTTCTTAATTTCCTACCAATAGCATAAATTTGTTATCCCTAAGTTAAGAAATACTGGGTTTCCCTTACAAACTTTCATCCCCTATATCACCCCCTGTAGTATTGTTTTTGAAAGTATCCTATGTCCTTTCCCAGGATGCTATATAAAGCCTTGCCAAATTTTGTCGAAATCCGTGCAGTTTTGTAAATTTTAAAATCAACCCCTATTTTACCGCCTTAGGGGATGATTCTCAAAAATGCTTTCGATAGGAAATAAAGAAATATGCGGTTCACGCATATTTCTTTATTTCCTATCGAAAGCATACATTTTAATTTTCACATCCCTAACTTAAGAAATACTGAGTTTCCCATACAAACTTTCATGCCCTATATCACCCCCTGTAGGATTATTTTTTAAGACCAAAAGTAGCCTGTGTCCTTCCCCAGGATGCTATAAAGCCTTGCCAAATTTTATCGAAATCCGTGCAGTTTTGTAAATTTTAAAATCAACCCTTATTTTACCCCCTTAGGGGATGATTTTTCAAAAACGCTGAACCGCATATTTCTTAATTTCCTACCAATAGCATAAATTTGTTATCCCTAACTTAAGAAATACTGGGTTTTCTCTTACAAACTTTCATCCCCTATATCACCCCCGAAGTATTATTTTTGAAAAAAATAGTATCCTATGGCCTTCCCCAGGATGCTATATAAAGCCTTGCCAAATTTTGTCGAAATCCATGCAGTTTTGTAAATTTTAAAATCAACCCCTATTTTACCCCCTTAAGGGATGATTTTTCAAAAACGCTGAATTGCATATTTCTTTATTTCCTATCAAAAGCATACATTTTAATTTTCACATCCCTAACTTAAGAAATACTGAGTTTCCCATACAAACTTTCATCCCCTATATCACCCCCTGTAGGATTATTTTTGAAAAAAAAAGTAGCCTATGTCCGTCCCCAGGATACCATCTATAGCCTTGCCAAATTTTATCGAAATCCGTTCTGTGGTTTAGGCGTGAAAAGGTAACAGACAGACAGACCGACAGACAGAGTTACTTTCAATTTATAATATTAGTATGGATTTGGCCATCAATAAATAAAGAATTGAAGTTGTTATGTATTGTGTCATGGAATATCTTTGATTTGATTGTCTTCTGCCAAGCCAACTCCAGATATTATTATCCGCCTTTACAATGAAAATAACAAAAAAAAAACACCAATATACTGAAGGCTAAATAAAACTAACTCAACCTAAAACAAACAAAAACTAATAAAATATATCCATTCCTTTTCCGCAAATAGGCGGACTGTTGAAATTGTTTTATGTTTAGCGGTTAAAACTAAATCAAAATTAATGTGAAACGTGAATTAAACACAGAAATGATTAATGTAAACAACGTTATTAAGCGTATAGCGGAATCACAAATATTTTACTGTCGTCATTAGGATTTGGAGCCGCTGATTAAATTAGATTCGACGCTCAGGTGGCGAAAGACATTACGCAAGCCTTATAATTATTGTGATACTCCTTTAATAAATCTAAAGGCATTCATTTAACTAGATTCCCCTTCAAATAAATCGAATTAGTATTTTGGAATGCATAGCGAAGCTGAATTTGTAAAGGCAGCTCTAACAGTCAGTTCACCCACTGTCAGTCGGTCAGTTTTACCTATTGTCATAACCTTAAAATAGAAGTTCATAAAAAGATCGTGACACAAGCATTTCTAGAAACGTCGCGAAAGAAAATCTTTGACTCATTAAATGTTTATACATTTAATTTATATTCTTGGACGTTTTCAAAGAATTTGTTTCGTCTGTTTCTGTTTATCGAATGAAATAGAATCAATTTTCAAAGAAGTGTTCGTTTTCTTTCTTTTCTAGTACTTTTTTTATATTTAAAGATCAGTGCATTATGCTAAGCGGGGGGTGGAGGCGGGAGCGAGCCGAGCTTTTTCATTTGATGTTCTATCGGACCCCTTCCGTCGCGGATTTCCTTGATGCAGTCAGGTTTTCCATTAAATCGAACCCTACAAAAATATCATAACAGTTTTCCTTAGTCAACCCGATTTCCGAAGCATTTTACTCTATATAAGAAGAATAGTTATTGTGTGCTTTTAAATCTTATATCCATTGCGTACGTTTTATTACCTGCCAGACAAACGTATATTCGTTTATTATTGAAGTCGTTTTCAGACTATAATATGAGTATTGCTAAGCCGCTCTATAGTGGGATCAAGCCATAAGCGATAGGATTCAATTACTATTAAAATTGACTTCGGTCCCAACCGTCCAATTTTTCATCTTCCTGCGTTACTCGTTCGATTCTCTTTTCATGAATTTAAACGAAGCAGCAACAAGTAGTTGCAGCAATTCAGTTTTGAATATTTTTTCAATCAGTACTGGCCAGAATTGATAGTTGATTTATCTGGGTTGAATGAGGGGGATGTGAACAAAGCTAGTTATCGAAGTATTACGTCAAAATGTGACGAGAAGATGATCTCAGAAGTTCCTAAAGATCGCGGTAAGAGAGAGAGAGTGGATGATACTTACCCGCGGGGTAATTACGTAACACACTTACGGTAGGAATGGGTTTCATTTTGACAGTACAACAACATTTATTGCGTTATTTACGTTGTTGAGAAAACAAATTTTTCGAATATACGGGGTGAGTAAAAAATTTTTGCGATTTTTTCTCCAACTATCGCCCGATAGTTGCGGTTATTTGCATTAAAAATATGTCTGCAGCAAAGCCCTAACTTGATCTCCTTAAAAGTTATGAGTAAAATGGGTACCTATTTTAAAACCATAAATGGGTGTTTAGTTGCTTCTAGTCAAGTGCTGAAATGTGTGATGAAAAGTGCTTTTTTGACAGTGGGTAAGAATTATGAGTGTTGGCACTTTTTTGAATATCTTTTTATTGTTACTTACTTATCTTTTTTTTTTTATTTTGACCAATTTTTTTTTTGTTTTTTTTTTAATCTTTTTTTTTCTTACTGCAAATAACCCCAAGTATCACCCAGTTTCGTTTGGTGCACGATTTTTTACCCACCCTGTATATGAAGCATTAATCCAATACTTCATACAGGGTGTAAGGGACAGCCCTCCGCAGACTGATGGGGTGAATTCAGTATATCATACTAAGATGACCGGTAAATGAAATTATTTCAGGAACGTTATGGGAATCCAATAAACTTGATTTGTTTGTGTGTTTGTGCACAAATCGAAGCGTCTGTTACTGGATGGGAGGGGTAGGTAATAGGTATGCGGTGAGTTCGATGAACTCTGCAGCTAGACAGAAAGTGAACAGCTGATTTCACGCGTCGTTTGTTAGAGTATTTCAACATCCATTGCTGGTTTTTTTTTACTGTTTTTTTTGCAGTTTTTTTACATAAATGGAGTGCTGCGATTGATGCACACAATGCAATTTTACATTGAAATAAAGAAAATGTAAGTAACTGAAAAAAATATTGAAAAAATGAAAACTTTCCTAAGTAAATTTCCGGTGGAATATGATTCAAAATGAGGAGCTGAATGCACCCTGTTAGTTTGCGGAGGGCTGTCCCTTACACCCTGTATGTGTACAAGGTGGGTGCAAAAACAATAAGCTTCAAAATCATTCAGACTCCGATTGATAGTGTGCTACGTACGCAATTAGGGTGCAGGAATTATCACTTTCCAAAGCATTCTACAATAGGGCGTATTCTTATAAGTAAAGCTTAAAAAAGACGAAAGCAAGTTCCAAACAATCTATACTAATAATAAAGCTGAAGTTTATTTTTTTGTTTGTTTGTTTGAACGCGCTAATCTCTGGAATTACCAGTAGTATTTGAAAAATTCCTTTTGCATTTGATCGCGCAATTCTCGAGGAAGGCTATAGGTTATTTATTATTACGCTACGACCCTTAGCAGCCGAGCTAAATGAAAAATAAAATCACAGAGAACGTTAAGCGATATCGAAGTAATAGCGCGGGCATTGCGACGAATTGGGTCGAGGGGAAATTTCACGCGGACGAAGTCGCGGGCAGAGCTAGTTTAAAATAAAAATACACTGAAAATATTCCTAAATTCAAACCAACATCCCAAGTAAAACATAAAACAACCACATAACAAAAATAAATGTGCGCCAACTCAAATAAAATATACTAAGTACCAACAATCTAATACATCCTGATTTCGGTGCGAGCTTCTTTTAAATCCGTCGCAGTGATCCAGGCAATACTTGCATACCGTACATTATGGAATAACCGATAGGAAGATCACAAATCTTGAAGTCGATTACCATAAACAACGATAACGCTGAGATATTTGAATAAAGAAAACAGAGTAATAACATAATTCGCTGCTCGCATCATTGGCATAATGGTGGACCCCACACCACGCTATGAAAAGCCGTATCCTGGATCGGATCTGTGTGATGGGAAAATATCTTCCATTATGATTTTCCTATAGATTTTGGCTGATGTGTTTTTATAAGACTTTAGACTTTGTCATCGAAAGTATTTACGTAGAATACAGGATGTAATGTATGTGTAAGCAGTGGCCATCTTTTAAGGGGTCATTGTACACTGTAGTAAAAGTTGATCATAATGAAGAGTACCACCCCACCGCCACCACCATCACCACCACCACCACTGATGACTACTGATGACTGATGTGACCACTTAAAAGATTTCCACTGTTTACACTTACACCCTGTATACAGAAAGACGTTAATTGTCTGCAGTATCACAATATTCTTAACTCTTATAACTTTGGAGACTTGACTTCTTTGACTTCGGAGTGTGTTTTTCTATCTTACTCAGGCAGTGACATAAAACCACTCCTCAGCAGAAGTACCTTCTGTGGGACAATGTATTATAGGCACTATTTTTACGATAGCGATTTCACTGGGATTTTTCCTTTTAGAAGATTTCATACGTCGAATGCCAAATGTTGGTGTTTACGATTCCACTATTTCAACTACATCGGTTTGTGAAATTTCAGCTAACCTCAAGACAGTCTTATTCTATCTTAAAAGTACTTCAGGTTCTACATAATTATAGAACTCACAAAAAAGTATGTCAGTCAGTAGTGTCTCAGTATGTCCAGAAAATCAATGTCCATTCCATGGTTACCTGGAAGAGATCGCGTAAGCGATAAGACCGGTCATCGAATATTTTGTAGTGTATAATTACTATTTTTTGTAATGTAGGTATAATCTGGTGAACAAATAAATAACTTCACTGAATAACTAAATAATAATTATGGTCATAATGTCATGTCATTAAGATACAATTTGCGACTTTAACCCTACTCGATTTCATCTCTAGTGAAACCTAGTATCAGTAAAAGGAGACCTCTTTAAAAGAATTCTTTATCAAGGCAATCCTACATTGTAACACATCTTGTAAGGCAGATATCACCAGCACTACACTTGCACCACCTGAAAAGTAGGTAATAGTTGCAACCAGCAGTTTCATTCTGTTGAAGCCGATTACGAGTTTCTCTAGCTCTTACAATGTCGTCCAATAAGAGACTCAACTTGAATTCAACACGTGAGATCGTTCGGAAACATTGTTACAATATACGCTATCACGGACTCGCCTCATACCCTAATATTTAATAAAGCATTCGAAAATGGAATTGCGATTTCAAAGAAGATTACAAGTAAGATTGCGTTTGTATTGCCGAAGTTTATCCTGGTTGTGTTCCGAATTATTGTAGTTTGTTTGTTTTATATGTCACGGAATGTTTGTGCTTAAGAGGGTTTTTAAAGTCTTTTTGTTTTAATATACTTTCTTTGGGATGGTAAAGAACATTCAATGTAATTGTAGGCCCAAAAGCGTTGGCGGCATGAGTATTTTTAGTGCATAAGGTCGCCCGTTATTACAATGTTGAAAATGGAGGTTCTAATGACGACTACTTTTTTGGACCGTTTTTTTGGAACGACGGTCTTTAACACGCCTTTCGTTAGGAGTTGACTTGTAGAAATCGTAACGAGTAACCGTTATGCGTCCTCCATGCGACTTTCTCACTCTCTCGAGTGTGAATTTGATCAAAATGAAAATCCAAGATGGCGGCTGCAAAAATTTTAAAATAAAAAATTTTCGTTACGGGTGGTTTTTTCATAGTTTTCGAGGGTGATAAGTAGATAATGAGGTCAAAATGTAAATCCAAAATGGCGGCTGCGAATATTTTGTTTCTGTTTTAAATCATACGTGAGAACGAACTTCGTTCAGGGGGTCCGACCGGTTTTGGTAGGGGAAAATCTTACGGGTTTTACACTTCGCCGCTTTTTTTTTTTTTGCCGACAGAAGTGTAAACTCATCTGCCTATTTTTTTTCTGCTTTGTAAGATACCTGATGATGGACTTCGGAGAAGTAAAAATCAAAAAAAAAAATTAAAAATCAAATAAAAAAAAAAAGTAAAAAGTAGTAATTAAGTAGTAAGTAAATCATTTCATTTCATTTCAATCACATATTCAGTAGGTGGAAACACAAACTCAAACAACAGAATTTAAATCAATTAATTTAATTCATTAAAATCCTTTGTAAGTAATCGTTTCTTCGTCAGAGCCAATTTCAAAATTATATACACATTAACCTAAAAGCACCCCCACAATATTACAGTGAACACTTTATTAATTAACTTAAGTTACCTTCATTTAGAAACGACACCCCAGTTTTACTAGCAGCGCCTTTCCACTTAGCTGCAGTCAAACTTCATTGGATATTGAGCTACT
The DNA here is from genome assembly GCA_905163495.3 of Cosmia trapezina. Lineage (NCBI taxonomy): Eukaryota > Metazoa > Arthropoda > Insecta > Lepidoptera > Noctuidae > Cosmia > Cosmia trapezina. The sequence continues at coordinate 15,445,610 of LR991030.1, forward strand.
ATACCTGCTCTGTTGAGCTGGTTGAGCTATGTAATACGTTCTCTCAATAATACCCTGAGCGGGCAGTATTATTACAAGCCATTAATATCGTGTTCTCAAGTTTGCACTTCGGATTAGCTTTGTTAGATTAGGTGCGTTACGAAACTGATGCTTAATCGGTTTTGAATAGACTGGAAAATTGTCTTGACGTACTCATTAGGAGACTGCTTTGCTGGTGCAGTGTTGCAAGAACGACTGCTGAGCGCAAGATCCTGGGTACGATGCACGAGTCGGGAAAAGTTTTATTCAGTTTTCTATTGGGAAATTATATACCTACATATAGATAATTCACGCCATCTTCCAATGGAGGCAGGCAAAAACTATAAAGCCACCTGGAAAGGTCCTTAAATACTCCTTTTACTTCGTTTTCGTTCATACATCTGGTCATACACGCAAGCCGGGAAATTCTGAGTTGAGAGTCTTAGGATTTTATACCGGCTATCCTTGAGGGAACAGGAGGAAAAGACCGAAATCATGATGAATAATGATGTGGTGGTACAGTATTACTCGTTTTGATTTTATCAGCTTACTTTTTTCTAACTCTCACAGGGACGACGGTTGAATTAAAATCATGATGAATTACTTCAGTAAGTATAAAAAGCTTACGCCACGTGAATATATTTTTGCCATATTTCTGTTCTCCGTTTGTATTCGGTTTCAGTTGCGAAAAGTAAAGTAAATAGTGTTGCGATTATTTATTTTATTTTATTACAATATTACACGCAATTTGAGCTACAGAGTGAGTAAATCACACACACAATTATCCACACACGCACACTCACCCCTTCACACACACATCACATTTCTCACATTTCCCAAGTAACACATCATAGCAGTATAACGGCCGACTTACAGCATTTCTGTATCGTCTTCGCATTTTGAATTAGTTCTATAGTAGCATTATAAACGTTTATACGGCTACTGTAATGCTTATTTGGGCACAAATTATACGGCTTTATATCCTAAATAGGTTCACAATAGTTGTTTAATTGCATTACAGACGCATTATATTAGCATTATTATGGTCAAAGAAGGTATCAATCGCATTAAAGAAGCATTATACTGGCAATATTATTGATATTGAAGAAGTTAATTGCATTACAATAGCATTAGACTAGCATTAAAATGTAGTAAGAGAATGATTGGAGCTATTTAAGTGTTCACAGTTAGAACTTAAATAAACCCTACATCATTGCAAAAACATCTCTAATACCAGGGTACAAATTTTATAATACAATTAACGTTGTAATCTCGTAATACAATATGGACGAAAACGGTCAAAACTGAGTGAGTGACACCATATTTGTTTGCATTAAAAGAAAATGCATAATTCCTACTGGGTAACTTTTTGACTCTTTTGTTATTTCATGCCTTCAAATATTACTGCGCAATGTAGTTTACTGTAAATGTCTATATAAGTTTCATTGAAAATTTTCACGCGCCTACGATATTTTATGGTTTTGATATAAATCTTGATATAAACCTAAGTGTGAAATAACTAAAACAATCGTGTATTCCTACTAAAGAACGAATTTTGCATAATTAACATAATAATATTGGTTGGGCAGTATTAAATTAAGTTATATAATAGTTCTATTGCTTTTATAAATAGGTCCGAATGATAATATTTTTTGGTTATAAAATATTTACAAAATGGTGTCGGTCCATAGCAGCCCGGTGAGTCTTTAAAAAGGCTAATTAATACCGCCAGCAGTATAAATACACACACATGAACAATTATTAAGCCAGAGGCCAGAGACAAGATTTTTGATGTACCACTGTAGTGCCATTGTCTATAAAGTAGTTCTATATGGGTTCACTGGTATACCAGTAGACTTGATGTAGACTGAAATAGTGCCATTACTTGATAATTACCATTAATTTTGGGGATCCTTGACCAAAACCATAAAACCCATTTCAGAATTTTTGTACAACTTGAATCCGTATGCCAGGAGTTGATAAAAAGCCTTTCTGAACGCATTATCTCCATAAAAATTCGTGCGCGTGGCTTATTAAAATGATTATGACGCTGTATAGTTAACGCAATAATATCTTTTTATGGCCGATGCTTTTAATAACATCGTTTTCTTATTTTCAGTAATGTTTGTACCAACCATACAATCCCATACAAAACAGTACAGACGGTAGAGGTAGAGGGAAAACAATCCTGGTACTGTACCTTCTTTGTAGGAGGAAAATGGTAACTTATGGTGGCCGCCTAAAAAGACACAGTACAAATTAATGAAATATGAGCAATCCAAGCCCGATAAAAAAGAATGGAGATTAATAGAGTGCATTTTAAGGAACAATATTCGAACATAAAATATATAATATATAATATATATATAATAATATATATATAATATATATATATATATAATTCGGCATTCAGCTTGCCGAAGCTGAATGATCCATCATGGAAAAAAAAATCTGACACAGACATGAATGACACAGACATGGTTGCACGCCAAACGATCAAAATCAAGAAGTAATGAAATTTTAACTTATGGCTTATATTGTAAATTAGTATGTTTGCATATCATGAATACTTATATTTTATACCGCTATTGCATACGTACCAATAAAAAACGTTATTTTAAATAGTTATTTTTTTATTTCTGTACATTTATTTTTTTATGTAGAATTAAAATTACCAATTTATTTTGCGTGTAATAATTTTTAAAGCTCTAGCAGGTGAGTCACAAATAAAACATCTGCTCTTTAATGGAACTTTCTCCCCAGAGTTTTGTAATTCCTTCTTCCAATAAATTTCTTTCTTTGAGCTTTTAAAAATTGGCAAACCATCAAAATTTAAATTTAAGGATATATTTTCTGGAGCATCTGTCCAGTTTTCCAATAACAAAGTAAAAATTATTAGTTATTTCGTTATGCCAATATTGGCAACCTTCAATTTTTTTTTTATATTGACAAATATAGGTATTTTTAAAATGGTTCTTGGATCCTTATGTAAAATAAAGATTTTTCAAAACAAGAGGATTCCAAAACGTGTGTATATCCAATGTTGACAGGTCCTAATTGATTTTGGTAACCTACGGAACCTTCTTTAATATCGCTATAATTCCCTTCGCACGAATCGTTTTGTTGTGCATTGATCGGATTCGTAGACATCATAATTTTTGGATGTTCCTTTGATATTTTAGCCTGATTCCTCCGGTATTCTTATTTTAAACGATTTTTTCATCATTTTGTGAAAAAAAATGATGCACTTATTTTTACTTAAGTATATTAAATTACACGTTACAATGAAGTCACAACTTAATTTTGTTAATAGCATATTAAAATCGTCATAAAATATGTGCTTTTCCCCAATATGGCCGTTGGTTTTACGAATACAGTAAAATGAATGTATATACAGCGTTACGCATTACAATAACTCACGTGTATTTGATTAAAGAGCTGTTAGGTGTACAACAGAACTCAGTTGATCTTTAAAAATGCAAGCATTACATTAAGTCACGTTTAGGCTGTTCAGCAGTACTAGGCTTTTAGTTACCACTTAAAAGTGCTATTACACAACAAATGGCACTAAAACCAGCTCAAAGCTGTATAACGGATTTACGGTGCATTATAATGGTACAAGTTTATGCTATTAAGCAGCATTAGACATTATCTTACTACTTAAAAATGCTATTGTAAACCCTAAGGCACTAAAAATTGCTGAAAGCTGTACAAAAGCATTTTGATATGCCATTATCCACCCGCTATACAATGTACAGCATCATAACGGTTTTGAAATGCCAATATAGAGCGTCAAGATGCTCGGTGAACATATATAAGAGTTTATACGGACCCTAAGTTCTGCAAAAGTTTACTATTCATTTGTTGTAATGCTACCTGTGTTACTTGGGTTTCCACATCATTATTATAAATACAAGTTATAAAACTAATGCGACGTGCGCTGACAATGACATTATAATATAACGTTTTAATGATAAAACTAAACACTATCCAGGCATCCAAATAAAAAAAAAACAAGAAATTTAAATTAAATTAGGGCAACATCCTTTTTGACAACTCATTCCGCAGTAGTTTATGTTTTAAACATGGAATCCATTTTTAAAATTGACTTTGGATTCGAAACCTACATTCTACACTCGCACTTACGTAATACTCTAAAGCATTAATATAGTGATTGATTTAGAGGGTCTCCGAAAAGGTCAATTGCAATTGTAATTTTTACGTGATTCATACACATTGATGCGCAAACTGGTCGTCTACAAAGTGCAATTGAAGCGATTGACGTTACTACTACAATAGAAATTGATGGCAATTGATCAATTGCGATTGATCGTTTCGGGGACCCCTTATAATCTTTAATGAAGACTCTCGATTGATCTTTATAAATGACTTCATAAAGCGAGCAACTAATTCTGCAAAGCGCTGTATTTTACACCTAAATCGGGCTTAATAAAATGCCATCATTTATAACTTAGGCCAACCTACGGGCAGAGCTTAAGTTACTAGATTAATAACTTTTCTGAAACATGGATTCTACTCATTTATCTACGAGTTCAATTTGTAATAATTAGGAGTTTGAAACTGTAAAGGCAGATAAACATTGTTTTGGTTTTGTTTACATCCAAGTCAATTTGCCTAGCCTTTTCCCAACATGTTGCAGTAGGCTTCTTGTCTAACCGGATGCAACTGAATACCAGTATTTTATATGGAGCGACTGCCTATCTGACCTCCACAACCCAGTTACTGGGTAATGCGATACCCCTTGGAAACACTGGTTGTCAGACTTTCGGGATTCTGACGACACGTAACGACTGTCAAAGATCCACGAATGACAGCCGGGACCAACGCCTTACAGTGCTTTCTGAGGCATGGAGGAGTCTTGATATTTAAAAATGGTCAATTGATTACCCATCCACGGCAAGCGGAGATTAACCTGATCGATCGACCTGTGCGGCTGTTATTACTTAGCCACAAGCCCCCCCCCCCCTTACATTATCTAGGTACATCCAAATATGTTGAGGTATTTCCAATTATTTAGTTCAGATTGAATTCTTCATGGGGTATACACACTTAGCGACTAATAAACCACTTCGGTACAGTCAGCGACAAAATTCAATTAACACTTCAGTTTTTAAAATCTTAATTGCTTGCGCTGATGAGCGTAATTAAGATATTAAAAACTGAAGTGTGAAGTGAATATGATGATCTAAATTGACACAAAATTATTCAATACACTGAATTTTGGCATTTCATATATCTTAGTCTTAGAATTAGTCTTCTTTTCATTTTATATACATATATACTTTAATTCCGATTTTTTTTTGCTCAATAATAAAGATTAAAAAAACAGTAGTGTCCCTGACCGTACCTACTTCATATTTTCATATTGCCAGAGAACTGACACAAATTGCATGCCTTATTAATTTGAACAAGCTTTTATTTAAAAGAAATAAAAAAGACTATGAAACTCTTCTCACGTTATTGACTGAGATAGTATGATTGCGCATTATTTTAATAAAGGTAACCTAAACTAGAAACCAATTTATTTTGTTTTCTATATTAAGAATTTTCAGCTTCGTAGGCATACTAAAACGAACTCATGTTCCAATAATGTTAAAAATATAACTCACGTAGGAAGATACATATAACATACCTATCTATATATTTTTACCCAACATAGTTACAGAGTCCCACCTCTAAATCCTAGCGAGGAATCCCACATATTCGCTCACTGTAAATAAAGTGTGGCCGCAGATATATTACTTATATCTTTTATATTATATACTGCACACAAGATTTCATTTTTAGAAAATGTTACTTGGATTGTTGAGCTCCTGTCGATTGTCCAGTGATGTTTCAGTTTAAGGAATATGTAACTAGTTTGTGTAGTGAGCTAATTTTGAAAACTCATGTGGAGAATCGACACCAAATAAATTAGGTGAATTATACGTAGGTACTACGTATGTAGGTATGAATACGATGGAAGTTTCAAATTTTATCAATTTTTCGGCCTGCCTTACTTTTAATGAACTATTTAGCATTGCAGTATCGATTATAATTACTTTATACTCCTTGAAATTATACTTTATCTGCGAACTCACAGCTTTATTCGTTTGCTACGACGCGTGTGCTACGGCTACGGTTACGTAGACGCCTGCTACGGCGTAGTCGATCCGCCCTTGCTTCATAAAATATAACAATGGGAATAGGTAACCATTTTTATTGTTATCTTTTTTATTTATTTATTATTTTAATACTTCAAGGAAAAGCTTAAAATATATATAAAATTAAGCTAAAAGTTTTATTACTAAACTAGCTTATGGCCACGGTTTCGGCCACGTGGGTGTCGAAAATTATCCCACGCGAACGTAAAAAGTAATTTAAATATCCTTACCCAAATCATGGCCTGTGTGACAAGTTTCATCGAAATCCGTTCAGCCTGTAATTCGTAAAAAGGTAACAGACAGCCAGTTACAAACTTTAAAATTTAAAACATTAGTATGGATATATGGCGCAATTTTTAACAATAAACTTTATTTTATTATTACTATCCTATCATAAGCACTATTTGTATATTTATATATTTGTAATCACGTTCTCGAAAACGGCTCTAACGATTTCGATGATAGTTGTAATATAGGTCGAAAAATCGATTAATATCTGGGAAATTCGTTTCTTCTATAGTATTAGAGCTCGGTCGCGTTTTACTTTCTAAACTAAAACGTAGTACATTTTTCCCATAAATTAAAAATAATTTCAAACTGTAAAGTAAACCAAAAGCTTATTGCCCAAGGTTATCAATGAAAGTAACATATTGCTGGTATTATAGTTAAACAAGTCAGATTACTAACATGCTCCATGATCCATTGTATCAAGCCCAAGAGGAATCACAGTTTCCAAAATTTAATAATTCCCGAGGGACATTAATAAATAGGAGTAATGCCTCAACAGCCCGTCAGGAGTTCGTAATAACTTAATACCTTTAGAAACTAACATCGGACATGTTAGGCAAATGTACGGTCAGTAACAGAAGTAGGTTAACACTGCTACTTTTTGACATCATCTAAATTAACACAAGATGATACGTTAGCCTGCTTTTTAGCATTTCATTTATTAGATAAGAGTTAATTTTCTTTAAAATTTACAGTATTTTTCTCAATAATTAACGAAAACAGTGTTAATCGACTTTTATTCCTGACTGTACTTTTCTATTTAATTTTTTTTTTTTTTTTTTTTTTTTTTTTTTTTTTTTTTTTTTTTTTTTTTAGGGTAATTATTAGGGTAATTAATAGTCCATAAAATTGGCACACTACGTCAATTTGCCGTGTTGTAGCCATTTCATGCAGAGGAGCTCGTGGCTGAATAATAACAGCTGCACGGGTCGATAGAAGGCAAAGCTACGCTTACCGCCGTTGGTTCGTGGATGGGTGAGTCCGAAGCCCAAAAGCCTGACAAGCAGTCTTATTAAGGGGTATCGTGTTACCCAGTATCTGGGTTGTGGACGTCAAATAGGCAGTCGGTCCATGTAAAAGACTGGTATCGATGCGTCCGGTTAGACTGGAAGATGACCCCAACATAGTTCAAAATAAGTTAGGCAGATAGATTAATAACTTAGCAAGAATAAAAAGTTAAGGTTTCGTGGAATAACGAATGCTTTAACTTTGAGATAACACTAATAAAATTAAAATCAATACTGTAAGGGAAAATCATTAAGTTGCATAGCTGTATACTTATACATATCAATATTATTACTAAGGGCCTATGTCACGCATAGACGTATAAAAAAGCGGCGAAGTGCGTGTCGGGCCACGCGCAGTAATAGGGTTCCGTAGTTGCACAATAATGCGGACTAAGAAGAGGGCTTTTTGTTGTTTCAGGAATATTTGATGACTGTTTTTTATTACTCGTAAACTTGAGAATCCTACTTAGCTGTGATAGTTTTCCTTTTAACTTCGTTATATATACTACTACCATGAATGTTTTCACTCACTCACACTCCAAAACTAACCGTTTAGCTGGTAAGGACACTTGACTCTAACAAAAATTAGCACTTTAAAGCCTAATATTTCAGAAAGGGATCCCTAAATCTAAAAATTGTTTTGACAAACCCGCAATATTTTTGAAAGACCCATCTAACAACACCTCTCACTATGGAGTAGACGAGAAAAAAAAACATCGCCACTTTACGTGTACAGAAGGTGCCCTAAAAAAAATTTTTTTTTTTCAAGATTTTATTTTACCACTTTGTCGGCGTAATGAATGTGTATATCCATGACAAATTATAGCTTTCTAGTACTAAGAGCCTCTGAGCTAAGCTCCGGACGGACAGACGGACCGACATAGCGAAACTGGGTTTCTTGTTGACTACGGAACCCCAAAAAGACGGACAGATTCTAGATGACAAAAAACTGTGTCTATCTTAGTCAGCCAGCTCGCTGTAGGTACCTACACGCCGGCACGCACACATTTCACAAGACAAGCTGTATTTTTTGTTTTTTTCGCCGCGTAGACTACTGTGTTGACGTTTGCGCGCGGAATGGTTGACTGATGTGTGAATGTGTGCGTGCGCCTGTAGGTACAGCGAGCTGGATGACTCCGATAGACACAGTTTTTTGCTAGCGAGAATCTGTCCGCCTTTTTTTATACGTCCATGATTTCACGTTCGAATAGCCACTACTTTCCGAATAAATTAAAAAATGGAACAAAATTTGTATGAAATTATCTGCCAAGTAAGTTATTAGGAACTTAATCGTAGGTGGTGAAACAGGCCCTAGTTTCAAATGCTCGAGACTATACCTATATGCAAGTATTACTATTTATGTTTGTTACTGTACACATAAAGTACCCACACCCCAGTATTTTAAATATACCATAAAGTAGTGTCAAAGTAAGAAAGAAGAATAGCGAATGGAAAGTTTGTTTCAATAGAAATAATTTATACACGAATAGAGACTTTTTAAGTTGAAAATTACTGTAGTACTACCTATAACTGAAGTACCCACTTACATTTAGGCAAAAACAAAAAAAGATCCATAAGCTTACACATAAGAGCTTATATTTCGTGTTTTATTTTAAAAAATTTAGCTGTTTCCTTAAATTACTTCCCCATTTCTCATTTCTCACTTTATAATGGCTCCCGCAGACAAGCGCAACGCAAATAGCATCGTACCATTAACGATGCTATTCTGGTAGAACAATTTCCATGAAGTTTTCATTTATTTTTCAAATTGTTCAACTAGAGTCACGTTGTGTTGTCGCGCCGCACCTGTCTGCGGGATTCTTAAAGCAATTTAACATTAAAATGTTTAGAAAATACCGCGTTTTTGCATAAGCACTTGGTACACAGTATACCTACCTAAATGGAGGCAGTAGTATTCGACATAGAACATTTTTATTAACTTGCGAACGAAGAGTTTCATTCAATGTACTTCTTTCAGGAAAAGCACGACATTTCTGTACGATGTTTTCCGTGTACCACGTAAAAACTGCCGACATGGGGTGATTTTAAAAAGGCCTTCTGCCGAAATATAGGGAGTTTTAGTTAGTAGGTATGTTGGCCTCCGGAAACTGTTGAATTACGCCTGAGTGCAACCATTGTTTTCTCAGTAAAGCCCATTTAATTTCATCTTTGTAAAAATATATTCAGCATTAGCGACATATCCACCGGAGTACCAATGATATTATGAATGACTATCACTTTGATAGCGACTTCGTCCGCTCAAGAATTCCTCATCTCGTGGGAATTTTAAAAATAATGGTAACTATATGGGCTGGACTTATGAGGAATCAGAAAGTTCACTTTATAGCTTAAGTTAATACCCACCACACTCTGATACAATATACAAATTTATACTTACATACTTAAACCTCATATTTTTGTATGTTTATTCTATGTAAATTAGACTCTTTTTTTGTTCACATTTTTGTATATTTTATTAATTTATATTATTATTTTTTTAATAACAATCTTGCGCTGGTAGAACACATTAAATTATTATATTTATGTAGTGTTTGGGTTACCAAGATACAGACAGGCTGTGCCTAGTTTGGGACCCACTGGTAAATCTGTCTAAGTTTTCTGTTGGTTAGAATTTCATGCATGTTAATTAATGTACCTATGTTTGTGAACTATGTGTAAGTTTAATAAATGAATTTGAATATAAGCCGGATTTACATTACGAAACTAGTTGCGCAAACTTAGTTATTCATTGATAGTTTCATGTGTAAATAATTATCTATTTACACGTTTACGTAATTATTTACCTACACGTAAAACTATCAACGAATAACTAAGTTTACGCAACTAGTTTCGTCATGTAAATCCGCCATAAAGGAAACCTCTGTGCATTTCAGCTTTCTAGGTCCAAGTGTTAGGGCTGGTCATTGATGAGTCAGTCAATGAGTGAGTGAGTGAGTCAAGACTTTTCTTTTTTATATGTATTGATGATATTAACACATTAACTGTCTGTGAAGCCAACCTCACATTATTATTTTTTTTTATTTTTATTTTACAGAAAGCTTACAGAATAATAGCAAAAATTTACAATAGTTCGTAGGTCGGAAAAATTGCTAATAACAAGCTTCCACATTTAGACGTCTAGTTACAAATATTATGCGTTGACTGTGTTCATTAACAGCGATACAAAAATAAAAGTTTTAAAAAAAGGTTATAAATTTAATAAAAGATAATACTCGTAATTAGTCGAATCGTGCAACATCAAAACAGTTTAGACATGACTATCTCCAAAATGTTCCTTATTTAGGATCTTTCTAATACTATGTGCGTTGGTACAAAATAAATCGATCTCCAGGTGTGATGGTAAACTATTTGCACACCACAGTCTAAAAATAAATCGCAATTTCGCCCGTCCTTCAATCACTACTTCACACTTTACGCACTATCCTTAACACAACTTCCATTTACGCGTAAATCTGTACCTACGTAGTACCTACGTACCGTCTACAAACGTCTACCCGCATCACACCCTGTTTACTAGCAGTACCTTGCCAACATTAGCCACTACACTTAGGTTCAAACCCTTCTCCAAATAAGACGAGTTCGGGAACTTAGCAGGAATTGACTTCGGTCGACAGTGATATACGTAGTACATTTTTCACTGAGCATCTTAGTCTGGGATGTAAATCGTTTACTTTGCTTTAGTATTGGAATTCTTTGTGTGAAGATATATCTTTATTATTAGTTAAATGTAGCTACCGTAAGGGCGGGTTACTTTGATTCTAGGGCATAACTTTGGCCCAAATCGAGACAGATGTTTAGTGCCATTAAATCCACACAAAGTTCCGCAAGTACGCGACTATTTCGCCATCTGTTAGTTACCAAAGGACATACGATGTTCGGTTGTGTGCCTGCGACACTTCGTGCAATTTAGACAGTTTTCTTGATTTGGGCCAAAGTTATGCCCTAGAGTCAAAGTAACCCGCCCTTACGGTACCTTATTGTTTCTACTGAAGTTTTGTTTAAGCTCCAAACTGAAAAAAAACGCAACTAACGTAGCAAAAAAAGTAAGAATTATTGCCAAACATAGACCTTTTTTTAGGGAAATATTTAACTGATCCTCTAAAAACTTATTGACCTACTAATTATGGACGCCTTTTTTAAATTAATGAACTTCTAAATACTTTTTGTGTTTACACACTTTTATAAATAATTGAGTCTCTTTTTAACTTTCTCCCCTTTTCTCTCAGATGGTCACTGTAACTAAGGTACCCCAACCAAATGGGTTAGGTTAGGTTAGAAATGTGACCAACCGTGCGCGAGCCGAGCGAGCGTAGCGAGCAATTCCGCGATTGCTCCCGACGAGCGCTGCATCTTAGTTGGTCGCAGTTACTTGACTATTTAGTATTTTTAGGACCTCAAAATAGAAATTATATTTTGAGGTTAGCAAAAAGAGGTGCACTCATTATATTAGAGTGTTCATAATAATATTTTTAGGAAAGCAAAATGGGAACTATATGAGGTTTAATTAAATACATCACCTTTATATATCATTCTTGTACTCGTAGCTGCACTTAAACATATGAATGTTATAACATGTAAGTAGGGTAGTTCTTCTTGCTCAGAGAACTATAAGGAAAAACACATTCGTGGCAGTACCTAGTTCGAATATTTTTATCCGAAAATATTATTTATTGTTTGTCACGCTCTGAATGCAAAATCACAATGCTCCCCACAACCGAAACCCGAAAAACCGCCTACTATGATATAAATGTGAATTGCTCAAAGAATGGCAATAATAATATAGAGAGAAACATGATATTTTTGCTACAACAGCACAGTTTTTATCCCATGAACTTTAAGCTAAATAATATTTTATTCATGTCACAGCGTCCACTGTTCGAAACCAATGAATTTGTATGACGTAGATAACGCGTTTTATTGTCACAGTTAGTAAATAAATTCTCTCGCATACACCAATCATGTACAGGGCTCACGTACGACTGGCCCGATGAAAGGTATAATCCAATCAATTATTACGCCGTGCTCCAATTCTGCACCGAAATGCAAAGAGAAAAGATTTAATCCCAAAAAAGTTCGCTCCAAAAAGATCGGTCGCTCTAAGTGACGTCTATTTGTTTATTTTTTTTTTTTCTTTAGTCGTGTTATTGGCATTGTCGCAGACGTAGATTTGTCGCGTCATTACACCGTATTTGTAATCTGGACATTGTTATATGCCGATTTCAAGACATGACCGGTACAAATTATGGTCGAATTTCGGTCGATTAATGAAAATGATGGGTATATAAATTGTGCCCATCATTTTCGTTATCGTTTTCAGTATCGGAGCTAACGTATTAAAACGTGATGGGTGAATAAAGCTGTATTATCTACAACTTTAATATCTACGAATATTAATATTTCATGAGTTCTTTTATGGACGAAAGAAAGAAAAGAATTTACATTAAAAACAAAGTAAAGCCACTTGAATATTACAAAGGAAAACATCTTTAAAATTAACTTAGCCTCAAGTGCCAAAGTTAGAGTGCATATTACAAAAAGTTTGATGATAGTGCACACCAAAACTCTTTTAATCTGAAAACCGGGTTTAATATTAATTGGCGGGCCAAAGTTCTGTTGTAACATAAATATGTTTATGAAGAGTTTCGGGAGTCGTTAAGAGTCCGTTGTCACCGCAGACTTCAACCAGCTGTCTCGTGTGATAATGCACCACGTAGGTACAACGTAACTGAAGTTTTTTGTTCACTTAATGAATACATTCCCTTACACAAAAACAGCCAGCGCTTAAACAAATAGACTCATTTTCTACATCGTTTTTTTTGCTCTTTCTTACCCTAATCCTAATTTCACACAAGTAATTCCTTAAGTTTACCTATAAATAAGAAGAAACGACACACGTTACGTGGGTCAACAAGACAGCCATGAAAGATATATTAAGGTGGAGGCAAACAGAAATATTTGCAAACCTAATTACACTGAGGAAATGTAGGTAATATTCTGAAAGTTTCCGGATAACGCGCTACGTGCCGACAGAGTGCACGCAACAAAAGGAGTTTTTCAAGGAAATGAGTTAACTTTCGCAAGCCAGTGGGCTAATTCAACGCCCTTACTGTGGCAAGTTTTACTTTTTCAGCTATATTAGGCGCTTCGTCATGATATCCAGCGGAAATACAAAGAGGCCGCAACTTTGTCCGTCTCATTTTTCAGAATATCTCGTATTATGTGAGCGTTGGAAATTGTTGGAAGTGAGTTTTCGACTTGGTCGGCAGCACCATTATTTTATATTTTTTCTCAGTGATGGAAGTTTTTTTAACAATGGAGGTTTCTGGCCGGATTTTAACTTTCATGTGCTTTGATGGACTTATTCAATAAAGTTTGTTTGTAAGATCGAAGCGATGGATGGATGAGGCCGAAATATTTGCGGTTCGATGGGTACAGTAACTACCAATCGAACCGCAAATATTTGTTAAGTGATTAGATTTTTGCGGTTCAGGCCGCGCATGTTCAATTCATTTCAAAACAAATATTTAAAAGGCTTTCAAATAGCAGTTTCAGATCTAGGTGTTAGTGTTTGCCAGATTTATTTTTTGTTTGTAAACACACCCATGTTTCAACCGACATTCCAGTGAAAAAACATTCCAGCCTCGCCTAGAATTAAACTAAACAAAACACTGCCGTTATTTTATTAGGCCACCGTTTTCCCTTTTTCAAATGGCAGAGCCTAAAGGCATTCGAGACATTTTAGGGGACGATCACACGTACCACAACCACACCACACCAACACTACGTGGACCGGCGCTAATTTGTATGAAAATGAATAGTCTATTCACACGGACTACATTTGGCCGTCAAAATCAACCGTGTGGGCGATACCGAGCACATCAAGGTGACGTCACAGCCACAACGCAACCACAACGTTGCGTCGAAGCGACAACACTGTCACAGCTGTAGTTGATCTGTCTGCAAACACTAGCCACAATACGTAACCACATCGCAACTACTAGCGACAACAAACTGCAAAAAGTTGCAGCAACACTATTCACACGTAACCTTAGAGCATTTAATAAATGCTCTAAGCACGTAACCATTGCTTGCCCACATTTTGTAGCTGCAATGTGGTGTGGTTGTGGTATAATTGCCGGCATGAGTCGTGAGCACAAATTCCACCTTAACTTTAACTGCTCTCGTCAGCGTGCTCTTGTATTCTGTTTTCTATCTGTATCTAAATATGCTTGATAATATACTGATTTCATTGCTCCCGCCCGTGTGTAACTTGCCGTGATAGGAAATACGATTCGTTAGTACATACACACGTATAGTTGCCGGCACGAGTGGTGAGCACAAACTCAAGAGTAGAGTTTGTGCTCACGACTCGTGCGACGATCTATAAGTACGTGTGTATGGGCCCTTATTATGAACAGACACTATAATAAACACAAAATCTGTTACAAAATCTCCAAAAATATCCAATCCTTTCTTCAAATTTGTTTCAAGTTTATTTAGTAAGAGCTCTAGGCAACATTGTAACTAAATAAATTACTAACTGAAATCATATTGAAACGAACAAAATAACGTGAACGAGCTATAACAAGAATCAGCTGAAATTATTATTGGAACAATAAATCTAGGCTTTTGCGATATTATTTATTACTCTTAAAGTTTTTCTGACTAAAGAGAATTAATTTCGCAACAAACTTTCGTTTGTATAAATGATTATAGGTTTTGCTAACATAATTTCAATCTGCCCAGCGTTTTCCCAATGTTGGGGTCAGCTTCCAGTCTAACAGATGCAGCTAAATACCAGTATTTTACGTTTAGCGACTGCCTATCTGATCTCCACAACCTAGTTACTGGGTAACACGAAACCCTTGGTAAGACTAGTTGACTTTTGGTCTTCTGACGACCCGTTACGACTGTCAAAGATCTACGAATGACAGCCGGGACCTACGGCTTCACGTGCTTTCCGAGGCACGGATGGTCACCCATCCACGAACTAGCTCGTGCTCGTAGCTCAACCTTCGATCGACCCGTTCGGTTGTTGTCATTTAGCCGCGAAAAATTCTCATTACTATACAAGGTGGGGCAAAAATAAACACCTGAGTTGTTTGGCTATAAATTTTTTTAGGAATTAAAAATTTTGGTCTACTTGTGGATTATGTTTATTTAATGAATTATAATGTTTTCCATTAAGTCGAGAAAATGATATCGGTCAAGGATGACCTCGTTTGGCATTTTCCATCACTTGTGTCAGAACTTACCAGCGATAGGTTCTCACATTCCTGTCGGATTCTCTTTAAGGTCTTCAAGAGTCTGAGGCTTGTTTACATAAACCCGGGACTACAAGTAACCCCACAAAAAAAGTCTGGATCGGTCAAATCGGGTAATGCAGTGCAAATCGTCAAAGCGTTTAGACGATGCGGAAATGCTTCGTCTACGTTCTTGAGGAGTCTTGAGGAGCTCCATGGCTTGTTGACGTGTATTCTGCATCTATTTACTTCACAAATGTCAAAACAGAATTGACATTTGCCACCATTTGCAAAAGTTATAGCGTCTTCCAATAGGGTGCTTACTAGTCCCACCTGTTACTAGTTTATCTATATTGTTATTTATTGCATTTTTTACGAGTCATCGAACAAAAAACAGCCATAATATTTTTATTTATGTCAATCGAATGAAGTTCTGCACACGAGCTAAAATGAATTTTATTTTTATCTGTTCGCAAACTCGACAGTAAAAAATATTCATATCCATGCAGTGATAGAAAAACAGTTTGCAAACAGTCTAAGTAGGTATGGCTGTTTATTTAGTTTTAGTTTGAAAGGTTAGCTTTTGTTCCATTGTTTTATTCAGAACTTTTAGTGGTATGCTTTAATTAAATGTGATAGTATGGCATTCTGAAAAAAATACACGAGTTTAACTTATTTTGTGTCCGAAATTCAGGCATTCATTGCAAGGATTAGGATTTTAGGATGTAGGTTTTTTTTTACATCACTGATATTTTAGCATAGGCATTATAAATTGAGGTGAGTATAGCAGTCAACTAACGCCACCGTTGAGAAAAAAATAATTAGTCTGGAGATATGGAACATAAGCACACATTTTTAGTCAGATGAGGTAGAACTTTTTAGGTTCGAAGTTAACGCCAAAACGACCGTTTTTTACTGTTATAACCTAAAACCTAAGAGATTTAGTGTTGATTTTTTTTTATACAAAAATTGTACCCCATCTCCAGACTTATTATTTTTTAGAGTTCCTTAGTCAACAAGGAACGCTAAAGAAAGGAAGAAAGGGAAGGGAGGGTTTCGCTATGTCTGTCCGTCTGTCCGTCCGCAGCTTAGCTCAGAGACTCTTAGTACTAGAAAGCTATAATTTGGCATGGATATACATATTCAACACGCCGACCAAGTAGTAAAATAGAATCATGAAAAAAAAATATTTTTTAGGGTACCTTCTGTACACGTAAAGTGGTGATGTGTTTTTTTCTCGTCTACCCCATGGTGTGGGCTGTTGTTGGATGGTTCTTTCAAAAATATTGCGGGTTTGTGAAAACAGTTTTTCGATTCAGGGATCCGTTTCTGAAATATTAAGCTTTAAAGTGCTAATTTTTGTTAGAGTCAAGTGTCCCCCCCCATGCCAGCTAATCGGTTAGTTTTGGATGGGTAAAAAATGCACGGTACTAGTATATATAACGAAGTTAAAAGGAACACTATCACAGCTAAAGTAAGCTTTTCAAGTTTACGAGTAGGTAATAGTCAAATATTCATGAAACAATAAAAAGCCCTCTTCTTAGTCCGCATTATTGTGCAACTACGGAACCCTATTACTGCGCGTGGCCCAACACGAACTTGGCCGGTTTTTTATTTTTATTAATAATCGGAACCATCACAGCTGTCTAATTTCAGAGTTGCCACTTGCAATAAACAATTACACAAAATTTAAATAGTGCACTGATAATGGGACACCCTTTTTATGTATACTTAATCAACAAATTATTTATTTATTATTTATTTATTTATTTATGCATAAGTACAGGTTTATTACAGATTCACGTTTGTATTGTACCATTAAACCAGAGATGGTTTGTATTGGTACTCACATTCGTTATAACAACATCAAAACAAAAACACACAAAGCAAACACAAGTAATTAAAATAATAATGTAGGTAGGGTAATATTTTTCACGCGCCGTAAACATCTATCAGTAACTAAGTGAGTCACATGTAGGTAATGTTTCAAATCTGAGCTGCTCACTATTCATATACAGGTTGCTCCGATTTTACTTGTTTTTGTTATTAGTGCTTATTAAATTATTTTATTAAACTAAGTTATATAAGTAGTTGTAATAGTATTTTTTGTATTTTTGCTTATAGTTTTTCGAGTTTATTTCGTCTTTAATAGATTTTGGTATTTGATTGATTATTGTATTAAAACGGCAAAGTCCACTAATAAAAACTTTAGTCTCTTATCAGACTAGGACTACTTATGATAAGTACCTACTCAGTTACTTGCAGTTCAAGCCATCCTCGCCTTAAGGCTGCAGTCTTGCAAAATTCACTCGCGACGAATTATTTGCGCAACTTTGTATTTTTTTTTTAAACAAAAGTAATGAAATAACATGAAATATTATTATAGCACGTGAATAACCATAATATAAGTAATAGCTGGTTATTTTTTTTAAGTTCATCTGGGTGGATTATGTTAGGTAAATCAAGCGTTAGATACAACTCTTTCGCGCCTACATCATTTCGAGTTAGGTTTGTGCGCTTACATTGGGCAATACAAATTTTATTTAGAAAATCAGTTCAGGACATAATTGTTCCCAAATTCTCGTCATAAAAATGCGCTAATTACTTTTTCAAATTATCTTTAATTTTCTTAATTCGGATGCCGCAATGTCATCGAAATTCTCTGTTTTTATCACTTAATAAACGGTTTGTTTCATAATAACAATGCATCGTATGCATGTAAAATTTGGTTGGTTTAATGCCAAGAGTTCAATAAAGCAAACGCTAAAAAAATTGCATCTAAATCATCTTACTTTAACAGTAATAATAATCTCAAAAGACCTCCAAAACGCTCCGACCCACTAAGGAATTTCCCTCGCAATTCTTGTTCATAAACTCTGTTTTAATATTAATAATATTTCATTACTTTTGTTTAAAAAAAAAATACAAAGAAGCGCAAATAATTCGCCGCGATTGAATTTTTCAAGACTGCAGCCTTAATGTTATATTCTAGAGAGGTGAATCGACTTCGAAAAAGGTGAAGCGAAAAACTAAATAAAACAAAACAGTGAACACACTGTAGACGCAAATTGCTTCCAGTTCAGAAATCATTGGACACTCTACATAGTTTTAAAATTCATGGGACGTTTTTCAGAAACGTTTTTCACTGTGAAGTCAGTTCATTCTTTCTTTCCTTAGTCATATTAAACATTAACCACAAGACAATTTGAAATTCACGTCAAAAGTGTTTAATTCATTTCATATGACTACATGATTTTTGTATGCATCAGCAAAAACTTCTAAAAAAATAAACATTGCGAATAAAATATTTTTCGCACTATTGCGATTATTTTCAGACTTTTCCTTGTGCTGTGTGACCTTGCTTCTTGCCAATTTTATGATTTGATTTACTCGCGAGTATCAAAATGTATCGCATCAACAATGTGTGGCCGTACCTTTTTTTTATTGCTGCACGCGTTCTTCCTGAGAAAAAGGGTCTTGACAGAAGACAGACAGACGGACAACGAAGTGAGGGATAAGGGGTGCGTTTTTTTCTTTTTGAGGTACGGAACCCTAAAAATAGTAACAAAGTAGATCTAAGACAAGACGGATGAACAAAAAATGTACACCACAGAGATGTCTTCATCTCTGTGGTGTGAATTTTAATTTTTTTTCTACGCTGGTCTGGTGGAGTTTCTAAAATTACCCATTTTAGAAGAGTAGAGTCTTCTTCTTTCTCCTGGCTACTATCCTAATTTATTTGGGGACAGCCATCATATTACTTCTGCGCCACACCGTACAGTTGTGCTACTCTCTATCACTTAATTTTTTATTGTGCCAAGCCATTGGTGGTCGTCCACGGCCTCTTTTTCCGTCTTCTATATTCATGACTCTTTTAGTCATATGGGCATCATCTCGCCTCATCACATGTCCGTACCAGCGCATGCGGTTTTCTCTAAGTTTCTCGCGTATCTCAGCGACTTTAGAAGTACCACGAATATTATTCGTTTCTTACTCTATCCATTTTAGAAACTCCACCAGACCAGCGTAGCATCTTCATCTCTGTGGTCTGAACTTATCGGCCAGCACTCAGATCCATGTTGTCTCTTCATGGAAGCTAGTAATCTATAGGTATATAGGTATACATAAAAATGAATCCCTATTTCCCTTGGTCATCGCATCACGCGTGAACGGATGGAACAATTTCGCTAATTATTATTTTTTTGTGTTTATTATTGTCAGGAGAAGGTTCTTATGTAGAGAAAAATTAAAAAAGTTGCCGGGAAAATGGGAAAGTTTGGGAAAACGGAAAGTGAATTTTCTATGGGAATTTTGTATTATTGAAATTGGGACAGGACAACGTCTGTCCGGTCAGCCAGTAAATAATAATTATAAACCAAAGATAAAGAGTTTTCATTAAAAACATGCAAGCCAGATAAAACATATCACCAACACACCTAACACCGACAATAAATGTTGCACATTCCCCCAATTCTTCTGTATAAAGACAGAAAATGTCCAGGTTCGAAATTGATTAGCTGGAGAGACCTCGGTGCAACCTAGCCCATTAATTGTGAGCCACTTTGGAGAGCGATCGGCGCTATTAATAGCCCACCTCATGGTGCAGGTAAGTAGCACAAAGTAGATAGGTACAGAAGGCCAGCTCCATGAAAATGCACGCACACATAGAACACTTCACGCATACAGAGAGTGCAACCGCACTCGCGACTAGGGTTAACATCTTTCCGGATGCATCCGAACATGTCCGGCTTTGTCCGGCCTTGTCATTTGTCCCGATTTTCCGACTAAATGGATTTTGTATTAGAAAAAATGAACATGAAAATATAAAGAATAAAAAATAAAACATGCGGACTTTTTTGCAAATGGCCGGCTTTTTGACAGAACCTTTGTCTCCGTCTTATTCTTTACGTGTAAAGAGTAAAGAAAATAACCACAGTCTTGCACTTTTTCAATGTTTTTCGTTGTTATTTTCATCATACATTGCTCTTAACTTAAAAACTATCGTGTCATAAACGCTTCAGTTGTCTATGAACTTTATTTCAGTAAATGAATCCTAAAATGAAATTACTCAATTATATTAAAAAAGTAGGGAAATAAATAAGCAATATAACTTTGCAAATTGCAAACTTATTCTATCGAGCCAAAATCAAATGGTGTTTCGATCGTGTATACTGCCTACTATATATCCGCAATAATATCAAAATGTAAAAATGTTTCCCTAGATTTTAATTGAATTGTTTACTACTTCGAACAAGGGTTATAAAATCGTGTCTATGTGTTTATAAAGCTGGGTGCGCCGTTCGTGTGAGATAGTACGAGATCTCTGTATGACGAACGTTACGTCACTATACTGCCCTCCCGAACCTAAAGTGCAGTAATAGGAAAAACACGAATTCGAAAAAACGACTTTTCGATAAAACTTTGAATGCAAAGTGAAAGGATAAGTCTAAACTAAAAAAAAAACTAGACATTGTTACGTTACTTTTTTTATAGAAAAAATGTATAAAATAAAATGGGAAATCAGACTAATATTTAATTGAAAACCTAGCAAAATTTCTAATAATGCACTTTAGGCTCAGGTGGGCAGTATATGTGTGCGTGCTCCTGTTTTCACTCGTTGTATGGAGCTGACCTTCTGTCCCTATTTATTCTGTGGTGTGTGCAGGTAAGTAGTGTTGGGTGGCGGTTTTAAGCGTCACTTTAGTTCGCAGCAGTTAAGGATATTGGATATGGTGTATCATGTTGTTTACTATGTTAGGAAGGTGGATTGGGGAGTAGTATCGTGGGTTCTTATAGCGCCTCAACAGTGTTTTATAACTACAAAGAGTAAGTAATTAGTCTATAATCCTGAACTGATTACCTATCTGTATAAATTATGAGGTACTAATCAAAGAGAGAAATCAGTATAGGCTCTGTTTAGCAAGCTAAAAACTGGCTCTGCATTATAAGCAGTGTCTCCTGCGCGTCTTTCATTGCATCCTCGAGATTTACATAATTCACTAGGTAGACACAATCTGTCTCTTGCGTTTTCAAATATTTTTACCTTACCTATATATGGGTACTATGCAAGAGAATAACTCTATTATACTACATTTCTTTCAAAACCAAGATCACAGAAACACTCCTTCCAAAGCATCATAGAGAAAATATAACACAAAAATAAAACGTTCCTTCGTAAAGTTTCAAACGATTTCTCGCCCCGACAAGTTCAGTCTCTCAATGCACTGCATCCCGGCTCCCGGTTGCGATCAAATAAAGAATAATCGGCTTTCATTAGAAGTCGCTACTGATTTCTCTGAGGAAGTGATCAACTCACGGCTTACGGGATCGAAGAAGATTTAAAACGCGGTTTCCTCCAGTTTCTGCTACGTAAGCGAAGTTGAATGAGCAGTTTTTTTAGTCATAAGATACGAAGTGTTGGGAACTTAGTTTATACTTTCAACTGTTAGTGCAATCAAAGTAACTACCTTTTCTTGGTTTTTTAAAACAAGTCACGTGGTTATGAACGTCTTTACTCTTATTGCAAACATTCAAATGCATTGGTATCTTCCGTATCTTCGTCTACCGTATAGGTAATGATTACATCATGCAACGAAAAATTAAAACAAATAGACAGATCTCTACTTACCATTTACCTATGTGTTTTATGTTGATATTATAGTACCTACCTATCTACTGTGACGTCTTTTTACGGAAACGTCCTAAGATAGAGTTTGAAATAATCGTAGGTTACATTTTAAAAAGTACAGTACAGCATAGATACTTACACATCAGAATATAATTTCTTTAGATATATCTACCATATACAAAAGGATTATATTGCATGTCGAAGGACATGAATTATTATCCGTTTAAGTGAATTACCATATTTATCCCCGAGTTAAATACCACTATCCTTAGTAAACTCCTAAGCCTATTGCTTTGCATAAGCATAACATACCAACATCCTCATGTTTAGAGCTTATGCCTGCCAGTATTGAAAAAATAATTTGCACGATTTCATTTAAAACAGTTTGGATCACAGTTTACTTACGTCACTTTAAAGCTGAAAACTTTGTGCACTTATATTTTACCTATAAATGATAGGCTTACAACTTTAGCACTTTAGTACACCTAGTAGCTACTTTTCGATAAACTACACAATTGAGATTATTATTTTAAATTGGCAACACTTTTGTTTACATTTTTTATCTCGAATCCCATTTCCAGATATTTATTATTTTTATTTATTTATTTATTGAAATGCCTTAAAACTACCATTACAGGACTTATCCTAATGCGATAGCTAAGTCACACGCCTAAAATTAAAATTAAAGTACCTACAATAAATAATAAATAATTCTTATTCTTATTCTTATTCTTATTCTACAAAATATATCTAAAAATCATTGTTTAAATGACATAATCCATATAATATACCTACATTCATCATACGTAACATACCCAAGGAAAATATTACTGTGTCGCAGCACAACGTTGCATATAAACTTCATTTTCCGTCAACTGTACACCAATCTCCGCTGTTTTCCATCAGAATGATTCACTGCCGGCGTCCTTCACAAAAAGAATTCAGCGTAATGGCTATCTCCAGGAAATGAGCCGTTTTGCACAAAGGTAACAAAAAGTTACAAAGTAGATTAATTACTTGAGGAGATTTTCACTTATTGATTAACAACAGAAAAAATTCTAAAATTTAGCACCTATGTATATATTTTGTTGCTAATCAATTTCAACATTTAGAATATTTAAATGTTTTAAATAAAACGCACTTGGTTTCAAAGCGGTGAACAATAATACAATAATGGTTGTTCAAATACAGAGTTTTTGAAAGCTTAAAATGATTTTTTGACGGTTGTTTTAATAAGACAGAACCGCTTTCCTAGGAAAACAAAGCTCAGACGTCCCTCGGTCGGTTTAAAGCGTCAATAGAGCGCCTGCAAGATAATTATAGCAAATTCCACTAGCTACAACCGACTTCGATTTTAAAAAGATTAGGTACATTTTCGTCTCTCCACTAATCCATTACCGTCGTAACGTGTTACATAGAAATGGCAAGTTTCTTTAAAAATCTTTGTGCGGATCGCAAGAAAAGGTACTCTTTGATAGCATTAAATCGCCTACTGTGACTTCAAAAGATCTTTGCAGGTAGGTATGTAGGATGATATCCGTCTCGCATGTTCCTACAGTGAAAGACACCCGAACGCTTTTTCTAATGGAACTTTGTGCTGTATCAAACTTTGATCCACAAAAGGTCAGCGGACAAAGACAAAAATAGGAACCACGAGCTCTTTACTTTTTTATTTGTAAATAGACTCTAAAGTAGAAACTTTTTGGTCAGATCTGGCCGACTTTTTCGTTTTCACCAGCATCCGATGCACATTTTGTAGTCAGTGTTGTTTTTCTCGTTTTTCTCACGGAATATTGCGCTGCTGTACTGTCGAGCGTCGCTCTTAGCTAAGAACCTTTTCATTAAGTATTATTCGGAACTTTTTTATTTAGTCTTTTGCAGTTTGTACTTCAAAATCCACTTCGAATTTAGAATCTATAAGTGTTTAGATAGTGTGAAAGTTAGAAATGGAGGCAATGTTGTAGAAAACATTAAAATTCTACTTTCCGCAGTTTCACATTCGCGTACTTTTTCTATAGGTAAGTAGGTATAGGAAAAACATTCTTACGTGCATTAGCACCTAAGAATGTTTTTCCTATACCTGACTCGATAAATATGGTAAATATTTCAAACTAATTAAGCCAATTAGGTAAAGACTTAGTATTAGTAATTAGACCGCTTAGGTCTAATTACTGTGAGGTCCAAATTATTATCCCCGGATAATTGGACCTCATAGTTAAGTAGCCTACCGAGCAAAATGAATCTGGCATTAAGCGAAAAAAATAAATAAAAAGGCAAAACTCCAATTCTCAACTCATTTATTTTCATAGATGAATAATCTCTAAAAGACTATGTCTTTTACATTCATCGCCTAATTAGTGGATACATTAGTACATAGTAAAATACTCATTATAGTTAACAATATCATTCATTGATAGGATGTATAGGGTATCCATTGGTGTCAGATCACGACACAGTGCAAGCCGATATGCCACACTTGCGTCAGCTTTTCGCGAAAAGACCTACATACGTCATGATCGTTTCCGACAATGCAGTGAATGTTGTGAAAAATCGGGGCTAGATTTCTTTTACCGGTCGCTTCTTTTAGAAGAAGAAATACTTATAATGAAATATTGCAAAACTTTGTAGTTTCTTTCTATTGTTTTACTACGATCATAATATAATAGGTTAAGTCGTTCCTCATTTATAATTATAATATAATAAAGTTATTTCAATTATCATAATTATGTAGCAGTCTTTTATTTTTAGTGCCTACGTACTTTTTACTATGTTTGGTAGATATTACACAGGCGAGAAGTTTCTCATTAGAAAGTACCTACCTAATATTTTTTACATATTCATATTATGTAGACAAGATGGCAGCTTTTACAAAAAAATAGATATGCGAAATTAATGCAAATAGTAATAAGTAGTAAAAACACTAATAACATTAATAGTAAAAAATTAAAGAACTTTCGACTTTCACTGTCACGGATGATCTAGCAAATGGATACCCACTTTATACCCTTACACAATACACTTAGGTACAGTCCTTATAGTTAGACAGATCTACCAAAATCATAGAGTTACTGATATGTTGATATTTTATATCTATTCGGGTATACCTGCTTTACAAATAGGAGAAAAATTGGGAGAAGGTAAGACTACAATTTTTTATAAGTATTTACTATTCTTACATGTATGAAAACTTACAACTGATTTACCTTTCTTTAAACGTTTGTTTTCTTTCATTAAGTAGTTCATATAACACAACATCCAAGTATTTCATTTTACGCAAATTTTAAGAAACCTAAATTGAAACATGAATTGTACTTATTCCTAACTGAAATAAAAAGACAACTTCTACACGTAAGTCAGTACTCAGTTCTCACTTAATCCATCTGTTTGATATATTTTGCCGACCATAGATATTGCCAACAATAACATAGAATAAACAAGATTAACAACAGTTTAGTTATGACAAAAAATAGCTACCACGTTGGAGTTTATGTATGACATTAGGATTTTATTTTGGCATACCAGATAGGAATACTATTTAGGACCTACTTACCTGTAAGATTTAGTAGGTACTGATAGATCACTCACAAGCTATTTCTTCAAGAGATGGTGAATACCTTTGATTCACAATCTCTCGAAGAAATAGCATTTCATTTACGAACATAATTATAAATTGCGTCTTTCACTACGTTAGTTTCAGAGGTGACGACAGCGAAGTAAATAATGGGTAACAACTGACGTCTACAGAAATATTGCAATCGTCAACAGCACCATCGTCACTTAATGAGATTATATACTCTTGGCACTCCATGTATTAGGTTCTCTGTGTAAGCACCAAAGAATTAGTCTGTTAATTTGTTGTTTGTTAAAGACAGCTTAATTAAGGAGAAAGGTAGGTAGGTACGTATTTCCTTGCCTCCCCTTTTCCCATGTTTTCATGATCGAACACAACCTCTATATTATTGTAATAGCATAGCATATACATAATTAAATACGTTTTAGTATTGACATTATTATTTTATCATATACTTTCTCCAATACCATTCTTTCCACGTTAATAAAAAAAACTATAAAAGTATACGAGGAATGACTAAAATAATAATGAAACAATAATTATACTACACAAACAATAACAAATTTATTAAATTCTCGTAACAATTAAACATTATACTACTCTGTAATTTATTAACTACTCTGTAACATTGTACAGCCAACGACTAAAGTGAAAAAATATTTTGACGGCAGTTCTTGCTTCTTTATCCGTAATTTTTCCTATTCAGTCACTTACGGAGCTTACGTTTTTATTTTGAAGATATAAAAATGTTTTTCACCGTTGTCGTTGGTTGTACCCACAGAATCAGAATTTTTACCCGACTGCGAAGAAGGATTATGTTTTTACTCTAAATGTTGACACAATGCTGCTACTTACAATCTATCACAGGATGTTCTGAGCTTAATATAAAGACTGACATCCTTATAAAATATTTTCTCTACAAGCTATAATAATTATAATGTATGTATACCTACCTACACAATAAAAATACAATGATTATTGTATATACTAATAACATATATTACTTAACATGTAATAATTTCATAAATTCATTAAGTATTATTAATTTATTAACCATCATTTCAATGTGATAATTTTAAAAGAATGCATTATTTTTGATTGAGCAATTTTAAAATTCTATTTTTTTTCATTTGCAACAATAATACTAACGAAACGTTAAAAATAATGGTACATCTCTCTTCTCGCCATCCGAGTTCGGAAAACACTAACATTTGATTAATCTATACAAGGTGAAATTTTAATGGTTGTTTTCCTCTTAAAGGGTTATTGTACTCATCATTATGAACAACTTTTATTATGGGACCAAACCTGAAACCGCGAAAAAAAATCAGCTGCTACATTGTGACGAGTTTGATGTAGACAAATGTACTGAACAGCTGATTTTTTTTCGCGATTTCAGGTTTGGAGTAAAAGTTGTTCATAATGATGAGTACAATGACCCTTTAAGAGGAAAACAACAATAAAAATTTCACCCTGTATATAGGTAGGTACTTAATCCTGATTTTTTATAAGTACTTAAATCAGTTCAATAAATTAGACATCAATAAGTACAAATAAATGTTCTCACATACACAGAGACTGTCGAAGTCATAATCTCTACATGTGAAACACCATAGTCGGGTAAATAATGTAATGTAATCTACACATAACAATGACTACAATATTATTTGGCAACAACGCAGTGGAATTATTTACATAAAACACTCAGTGCTCTTTAATTTACTCTTTAATTTACTACTTACACAATTTACAATGGACGACGAAACAGGCGTAAAACAATGAGATTATAATCTAAAACTACAATAAATAGTATCTATCAGGTTTTTAACCGAGGAACTGCAACATTCACCCGCATTCATTTCTTACAGTTCATTACACATTGCATCAGTCATTGACAAACTCCTACTGGCAATATTGCACACCGCACAGCGTTCTAAATTCAAATTCTGCATTGTTCCTTGCATGAAAAACTTACGTGGGAACTAAGTTGCCAGATGCATAAAATGCTAAGTGCGTGAGGCTTGCAACACTGATTAAAAGAACACTATGGGAGAGATGTGAACCCTTGTCTCGTAGCCCGCACTCCTGCCTGTTGTATTCGAAGCAGAAATTCTGTAAAACAAATTTAAATGTTGAAACTTTCTTAACGATAGGTAGGTACAGCTTTTCAGAGGATAGCAGTAAAGTTACATAATGCTTTTAAAATGAAACTGGAACGAGGTTATGTAATTAAGGACACTGGGTAAAATATCATTAATATATAGGTTTATATTGCTATTCGATAGGTGGCTGACCGCAAGTTTCACTTACAGAATGAAACAACGACCACTAAATATAAAATTTACAACACAACCCACAGTTTCGGAGTCACGAACGGAATCGGAAGAGTTTCCCGTCACGACATTGTCTCTTCGGTTTGGCTTCAGAAAACTCGTAATTTTGTGAAAGAAATAATAAAGTTTTGCGAGTTTGGAAAGCTCGGTTCTTTTGGAAGAGTAGGTACAAATGTTATACGTACGTTTGCCAACCACAATTCATACGCGTTGGTATGAAGCAGACTGATAGAAAATTGTGAAGGTGTTGTGAGGTACTTACAAGAGTTTTCTTCAAACACTACAAGGAATTTATTTTCGTTACTCGATTTTTAGTTTCCAAGAAAAACTGAGTAAGGTCTAAGTTGTTACATAGTATAATAATGATACAGTAGTTTATCTTCATAGAAAACGGCCGAAACGACGCGCTTCAAAATCTCAGTCAGTCTCAGTTACGTAACAGGACACGTATTTACGAGTATCTACCGAGCGGCCGTAAGTAATTAAGGCGAGTATAGCTGCGAACCGGCAGCGCCACAATTGAAAAATTAATGAGGCTGGAGACCCTAAAACCAAACTATAAACAAAAGTGGCCGTTTTTGGAGTTAACTGCTATAACTTCAAACCTAGGAGGTTTAGTATTGATTTTTTTTTATACAAAAAATTCTACAACATTGGACTAAAAATGTGTGCATAGGAAATTTCAAAATGTTCCATTTCTCCTGACTTATTAATTTTTTTCTCAACGATGGCGCTGTTAGCAGCTATATTCGACTTAATTCAAAGTCACTGCCTAGATAAACCACTGTAAATGTATTACACTGTGGTTGATTAGTGTACTAAGTATCTTGCAAACAATCTTGGTCAAGGCTTGGGTGTTTTCATTTTGTTCGGTTGTAAATCACTCC
The DNA here is from genome assembly GCA_905163495.3 of Cosmia trapezina. Taxonomy (NCBI): domain Eukaryota; kingdom Metazoa; phylum Arthropoda; class Insecta; order Lepidoptera; family Noctuidae; genus Cosmia; species Cosmia trapezina. The sequence continues at coordinate 15,474,770 of LR991030.1, forward strand.
AAAGATTGCTTGAGCAGAAATTTTCATTCAGTAAAAGGTAGAATTATGTACCAACCTTAATTATGTTTGACGCCATCCTTTTCAGGAAAGCGCTCGTGAACAGCGCCGCTTCATCGCCACAGGACCTCAGCACTGTCTCTTCAGAGCACATCAGGTATTCTTGGAACGAACTGAAATAAACACAACTTTATTAAACAGACCACAAAATTAAACTAACCTTTAAACTACAAAACATAAGGTCCAAAATTGCTGATCGCTTTTAATTTTAATATAGCTCAATTTGCATAGAAGCCTAATGAATTTTCAGATCAGAACCTGCTATGGGTATTAGAGTTTCACGCTTTAAAAGTGAAAATACAAGGCAGAGGTCCTGTTAAAGGTCACGACCGGAAGAGCTCGTGGCTAAGTAATAACAGCCGCACGGCTCGATCCATCAGGTTAAGGTACGCTTGCCGGGGTTGGTCCGTGGATGGTTGACTATATTTACATACCGATACTCCTCCGTGCCTCTGAAAGCACCTTAAGCCGTTGGTACCGGCTGCGGCTGTCATTCGTTGATCGTTGACAGTCGTTACGGGTCGTCAGAATCCCGAAAGTCTGACAACCATTCTTACCAAGGCGTATGGTATTACCTAGTAACTGGGTTGTGGAGGTCAGATAGGTAGTCGCTCCAAGTAAGATACTGGTATTCAGCTGCATCCGGTTAGACTGGTAACCGACCCCAATGAATTTGGGAAAAGGCTAGGCAGATGACCTTTTCTAAGGATGGGTAGCAGTGGGGAGAGTATGAAGGCACGTGCAGACAGTGACGCGACTCTGTTGGAACAATTTCTATGAAAACTTTACCGGTGTCGAGTCGCGCCTGTCTCGTATCGGGCCCGTATAAATAATAGGTATAAAGGCTCCCGATTATACCTATTATTTATAGGGGGCCAATACGATACGACAGATAAGGATCAAAGAATACTGTATTTTCATGCCATTAGAATTGCTTTTAGTCTGGCAACGTAGAATGTTTGCACTTGAAACAGAAGACTAAAGACAGCTGAAAAATGAAAATATGAAACAACTCACAATAAGGCGACCTAATAAAGAAGTAGAATAAGACAGGATGAGTTGATTAATTGAGAAGACTTTTATTCGTTAATTCTAAGTCGACAAGAACTGTTTATCACGTGAACATAGGGAACAGACGAGGTCACACGACATACTCAGTACCAAATTGTAGGGCAAACTGATCACTTACGAGTAAGTACATCAAGAACGACAGCTGATGTTCTGAAGGTACTTACAGACAAATAAACCAATCATTTTAGGTTAAAGGGCACAATAGGAATGGAGCTTAATTAGCAGAAGGTCAAAATAGTTACCAATTGGCCAGCAATGATCGAAAAGAAAAAATCTTTTCGATCATTGCTGGCCAATTGGTATCTCCCAACCACTGAATAAAAATATAGTTACTCTAAGAGCCCTTGAATACACAACAGACTACAGGTTAAAAATTCGCGAAATAAAAGGCAAATTCATCGAATCATTACGATATCTAATAGCGGTAACCTGACCCTATCCTGTTGAGTTGGGTTCATAACTATACCATAGCCTGAATTCTTTCCACTGCAAAGCAAAGGAGTCTTCTCACAAACATACCATATATCGTCAGACCTGTAAACTCCAAAAAGGGATAGGCGGAGGTGTACCTCCGGTGTGTGGGATCTCTTCTCAAATGACTATATTATGTACTATGTACAGAATAGTTACCTTCTGGTATGAAACCCATTATTTCAGAACTTTAATTTTAAAAACTGGCCAAGTACCTGTCGGACCAGGCACAATGAAGGGTTCCGTAGTTGAAAATAATTCATCCCAAAAACAAACTTAACATTGTAGTTGAATAACTAGAAATCCTAAAACAATATTTTTTATGCGATAAAATTACAAATTATCGATTTTCGGACTTTTTCCTTTACTTGAGCTGTGAGACATTGCCTCATGCCAAAATTCATGGTTCTAGGTCAACGGCCTATTAGGTTTTGATTTCCTTGCGAGTATCAAAATATGTCGCATACCTAAATGGCCGTATTTTTTTACTACGTTGACTTAGAAGCTTAATTTTTTTAGAGCTCCAAGGGACCATAGACCTACCCATTTAATACAGGGTGGAAGGGACATCGACGCGCAAACGATTACCACGTGTTCAGTACATCATTCTGAGCCCCCTATATAGAAATTTTTCAGCGGTTATTGAAAAAAAAATCTGCTCTTCCATACTATTATATAATAGTGCAATACCACAATATAATATAATATAATAATAATAATAATAACGGTTGGGTCATGCCGGTTTTGATGTACTCTTTCGGCATACTCAAATGGACTCAGACGGAACTTGACGCCCTGGATAGGAGGGTCCGCACACTGCTGACCGCAAATCGGATGCATCACCCACGGTCATCGGTGATGAGACTGTATATCCCGCGGAAGTGCGGAGGTCGTGGCTTCTTAAATGCTAAGACCCTGCACAACCGTGAGATATGCAGTCTCAGGGAATACTTCCTAGAAGCCGACGTGGGGATGCACCGAGATGTGATCTCAGTAGATAAGGGCCTCACCCCGCTCTCCTTAGCTAACGAGAACTGGCGCAAACCTATAGTATTAGATACTAATGACCGCAGGGAGGTATGGCAGAGCAAAGAGCTTCACGGGCGCTTTTACCGGGTCCTACATGGGCCCTATGTAGACTTCTTAGCGTCCGTATCCTGGTTGCGATTCGGTGATCTGTTTGGGGAAACCGAAGGTTTTGTCTTTGCGATTATGGACGAAGTTATGATGACGAACAACTACCGGAAATATATTGTGAAGGACGGCACGGTTGACATCTGTCGGGCATGTCACCGTCCGGGGGAATCAATCCGTCACATTATTTCTGGCTGTTCTCGTCTGGCTAACGGAGACTACTTGCATAGGCACAACCTTGTAGCCAGGATTATCCATCAGCAACTTGCTCTGAAATACAGTCTTGTTGAATCAGAAGTGCCATACTATAGGTATGTGCCCGACCCAGTTCTCGAAAATGGCAATATCACGTTGTATTGGGATCGGTCTATCATCACTGACAGGACTATTGTTGCCAATAAACCTGACATAGTGGTGATAGATCGATTAGAGCGTCGCACGATGATTGTTGATATAGCGGTACCGCATGACGAGAACCTCGTGAAAGCCGAAAAAGATAAGCAAATTAAGTATCTTGACCTGGCTCGCGAGGTTGTCGACATGTGGGATGTGGATACAGCAATCATTGTGCCGATAGTCGTGACGGCCAATGGCATAATAGCCAAGAGCCTCAATCAACACCTGAGGAGGCTCTCGTTAGGCGGCTGGATCAAGGGCTTGATCCAGAAAGCGGTACTTCTGGAGACGGCGCGTATCGTTAGGAGGTTCCTCTCTCAGCAGCCCTGACCGCCGGTAGCTTGGACCCTGTTCCCGATACCGGTGGGCTACTATTTTTTATATTTTTAAATGTTTTTTTTTATTTTTGTTTTTATAAAAATATTTAAAAATGTAAATGATATGTACATAAATGAAATAAAGGAAATAATAATAATATAATATAATTATATAATAGTGCATTTTGACCGTGTAGGTATTGCACTATTGTAGGAAACTGCAGATTTTTTTTCAATAACCGATGAAAAATTTCTATGTAGGGGGGCTCTGAATGATGTACTGAATACGTGGTAACCGTTTGCGCGTCGATGTCCCTTCCACCCTGTATATTAATTTCAACTTGATACATCCACGTGTTCCTGAGAAAAAGGATCTTGACAGACTGACAGACAGACAGACGGACAACGAAGTGATCCTATAAGGGTTCTGTTTTTCCTTTTGAGGTACGGAACCCTAAAAAACCAATGAGATATGACTCCGCTTCATTATCATTCATTACCTAGGTACTTGGTCCCTACTTATTGCAGATGTGCACATAATTGTCCATGTCAATCATCGCTATTGGAGTCAATTGACTTCTTCAATTATTAGGCTGTTAAAACGCTTTGATGGTTTCTCTATTTCAAGTCGGAGAAGTTTTATTTTTCATTAGACTCCTTCTTTAAATCGGATAAACCCAGCCCAAAAAGGGTTTTTATAATCTAGTTAGATCTGTTAGATGAGAGAACATTCAGTCTTTCTATATCCTGTGGTGTGCCAACACAAACTACACAAAAAAAATGTTCATCGACTTTAATAGCTACCCAAATACTAGCCAAATGTCCTTTCTTTGGTATTGTTCGTCGAGTTGTTGAGCTCCTTAAGGCATGAGTTGAGCTACACGATTATTGACAAATGCTTGCACTGGCCGGATAGATCCACTCAAATTTGTATGGTTCTTTCCTCAAAAGACCATTTCAGACATGGATCTACATGGTCCTCATATGATCTGATTAAGATTATGTCTGGACTTTAAAAGAGACTTTGACCCCTGAGTTTGTTTCGCCATTTCTTCTCAGGGGTAATCAGTTATGAAATGTCGACTACATCTAGCTTATTAAAAAAAAAAAAAATATTAAGACGTTTAAAAGTGATTTCGATAAATCCTTTTCACAGAATAAATAATTTCATTTCATTTTAGCCGATTCCCAATAAACATTCCCAACAAAATTTCTACAATATCCCTGTATGTGATAGCAGTTTTGTTCTATATATTTCCTTAGGTATCGATTTTTACTGGTCAAATCTAGTATGTAACAGAAATTTTATTTAAATTAAAATTGCTGCAGATCCTCAAGGATCTACAACTTTTCTCAAACTGTATCTAACTTAGATATTTCCTACTTAACGAGGCAGATAACAAGTCAAACAGAGTATCAAACTCTATCCTGTACAAGTTGTAGTTGGCAGACAGTTTGCGAACAGCCGGTAACCTGTGTTAACCCACACGTACACTTGTAAACGATGGTCAATTACCGGCCGATCATGAAGGGATATTACTTGCTAGCTTTTGCCCGCGGCTTCGCCCGCGTGGATGTCGGAAAATATCCCACGGGAACGTACTACCGGGAATTCCTTCCTTATTCCTTGTCTACATTATAAAGGGAACCTCTGTGCAAAATTTCAGCTTTCTAGGTCCAAGGGTTTGGGCTGGGCGTTGATGAGTGAGTCAATCAGTCAGTCAGATACCTACTTTTACCGGTGTTTGTCGGCTATTGTTGGTAACTTTAGTGTTGAGATCCAATATCGGGTTATACTTAGGCTTAGGCTGTAAAATAGGTATTGGTAGTCAGCTGCATCCGGTCAGACTGGAAGCCGACCCCCACATCGTTGGGAAAAGGCTAGGCAGATGATGACTTAGGCTAACATGAGTAAGAGCAGTAGAAATACCCGAAAATTACTGAACGGTTAAATAATATCATGCTGACTATGTAAGCTGCTAGTCCAAAGAAGAATCAGATTTTACCGATTTTTAGGGTTCCGTACCGTAAAAAAACTATAGGATCACTTCGTTGTCTGTCTGTCTGCCTGTCTGTCAATCTGTCAAGACCCTTTTTCTCAGGAACGCGTGCAGGCATCAAGTTGAAATTAATATCAAATACGTACGATTACGATCCCTTGGAGCTCTAAAAAAACCAAGCTTCTAAGTAACGCAATAAAAAATCAAGCTTCTAAGTAGCGCAATAAAAAAATACGGCCATATGCGACATATATCGATACCTACTCGCAAGTAAATTAAAACCTACAAGGTAGGTACTTCCCGTTGACCTAGAATCATGAAATTTGACAAGAAGCCTTCTCAAAGCACAAGTAAAGGAAATGTCCGAAAATCGTCAATTTGTAGTTTTATCACATAAATAGTTTTTTGCGAATATTTTCAGTTGGAGAATTGACCAGGACATAATTATATCAATGTATGGCAGAACATGTTAAGTTTGTTTTTGGAATAAATTATTTTCAACTATAGCACCCTTAATTTTCCGTGGTCCAACACGCACTTGGCCGGTTTTTTAGGGTTCCGTAGCAAAACGGAACCCTTATAGATTCGTCTGTCTGTCTGTCTGTCCGTCCGTATGTCACAGCCACTTTTTTCCAAAACTATAAGAACTATACTGTTGAAACTTGGTAAGTAGATGTATTCTGTGAACCGCATTAAGATTTTTTTCTAAACTGAATAGTTTGCGCGAGAGACACTTCCAAAGTGGTAAAATGTGTTCCCCCCCCCCTGTAACTTCTAAAATAAGAGAATGATAAAACTAAAAAAATATATATGATGTACATTACCATGTAAACTTCCACCGAAAATTGGTTTGAACGAGATCTATTAAGTAGTTTAAATACGTCATAAATCGTAAACCGCAATATACCGTTCATTCAATCAACTCAAATATAAAAATTAAAAAAAAAAACATTAAATTTCATAAACATAAACCTTATGCATAAACCATGAACCATTATTTTCTAATAATAAATCTGTAACAGGTGCCTAAGTAAATAATAATTTACTTAATAAGTTACTTAGTGTTTATGGTACGGAACCCTTCATGTGTGAGTCCGACACGCACTTGGCCGGTTTTTTTTTTTGTTTGTTGTCATAAACTTAAAAAATATTAACTGAAAACAACGAATCGAACATTGTAGGACCTCTATCAGCAATTCTTCACCACTCATGAATACTTTTGGCAAGCACCCTTGAACATAATATACGTTTAAAATGTTATTGCATTAACATAATGGACACAAGGAAATCTCTAAAATAAATTCTCTGTGAACTTCGAAGTTCTTTCAAGTTGAACTTAACATCGTTCTAATTTTGTATGCCTTTTGAAACTTAACAGTGCACCAGTAAAGCAGAGTTGAATAAGCCATTAAAGCAGAGTTGAATAAGCCAGTCCATGCATAATAATAGCAGGCAGAACTGGCCTTACGTTCCAGTGCCAATTTACTAGCGCCAAGTCAGTGAGGAAATCGACATTGAAGTCTATGTAATATTCAAAATATTCCATACTACTTTAAATTCAAGCGTATCACAAAACCACACAAAATTAAAAATCGTTTTTACATTGATCTGGCAAAAATGTGAAATCCTCTTTCGCAGTTCTTTCAGTGTTCCGTTAAAATAATGTAAACATTAGCTTTGAAATAATATGCATGGTTTAATTCAGCCAGAGTCACAGTCGGCACAGTTCCCGCAGTTGCTTTTTTTCAGTGTGGAAATAGCACTGTTTTTGTTCATCTTTCCATTGTGTCAGTGCATGGCCAGCGATGTATAAATCCTCTGATAGTGCACGAATATTTTAACTAGAAAAAACTGACCAAACGCCACAACATTCCAATGCAAATGTTATTCTGCACACGAAAATATGACTACAGCAGAGTTTGCTGAAAATTACTAACATTATGCGAACAAAACCCGTCGTTAGCATCAGAATTAGAGAAAAATAAACCAAGAAAAAAGAACATCGTTTTCCTTTTTCGCAAATCAACAAATGTCTGACAAATTGTAGATTCAATTGTCTGGAATGGCGGGTATAACGGAATCATTAACACACCGAAAAACTCTTAAGTACACCACTTAATCCAAACTGAATCTTAATCAGGGTTTAATGGTGAGGAGAGGCGCGCACAATGTCTTCCCAACCGCCTCCCAACATCAGCTTATCCAAGAAACACTTCGAATTTACGTAAATCCGATAAAATTAATGATCGCAAACTCATTTAGATGAATACTATGACAAAAAAATAGAATTTTTCCAGCCTCAACAAATACTGTCGAGGCCGTAAACATGAAGCTTAATTTAACGGAATATTTGAGTTTCATTCACTGCGATCTTATATAAAGACTCGGTCAAAATCTAAACCAGAAAAATTATATTACAAAGTCGACAGGCCCCGAAACACAGGCGGGCGTTGTTAATTTACATGTAAATTGGTACAGATAAGTATTATTATCAGTGGAAATCACGCCTCAGACAAGTAATTAGTTCGTGAGGCTGGGGGAGCGTTCGATTTGTTGAATATTTTACTAACGCGGACTATTCAATATTCAGGACTCCTCCCGACTCTTTGAAGTACCAACTCTCTAGGACTACTCTTGATAACTTCCCTGACAGTTTAATTTGCAGAACTTGAAAATGAGTGACGCCGGTCGTCTTAAAAGATAGCCCAAAAGACTTTTTTAGTACAATTGGTTCCTGTTTATAAAAATAACAATGTATTTATGTATGAAACAGTGTTGATTCTCAATAGATATCGGCCTTGTGCGTTGCCAAAAAACAAAATAGCTAATCGTTGAAACGACGGGCGTGCGGCGCTCATAAACGAGTTTGTCGTACGCGTTCCGTGTCAAAGTGGATGGATCTACACCAGATTTTAATACATAATTTTTAATTCTGTTTTATTAGAATATTGTTAACTTTATGGTCATAAGCAATAATGTCGCATCAAACTTCAAACACGTGCGCCATGCTTCTGACTATTTATTTTATGTATTTTAATTTTAATCGAATACTAAATTTGATTAAAATTACAGAGGTATTAACAACAATAAGATTATTACAGACAGATAAATGTTCCATAAAATCCATCGAAAATGGTAAAGATTACTATCGTAGTATCAAAACAAATATACTGAATTATCATCAAAAAATCATACGATGACGTAACTCCAGTATCTACTGTGGCGTGATTTTATCTGCACTCATGATGCATTCATTACTTGAATATGCCAACAAAATTAAAATCTTCCCAAGCCCCAGAAAAGTTTTTGAGCAAAACAATATTTTGCAGACTGTTGTCTCTAGTAAGTCTGCGAATAGGCATTTAGCGAGAAGCCTGCATTTATCTGTATGGATTTTAATGTAAGTGCTTCAACTCAAATAAAAGCGGGACTTGTGGGGAACTTCTGGAGATGTGCTGTGGAAACAGCAGTCGCTGTTTGTTTTGTTAAAGCGAATTATGCCTGCATTGTGACTTTGTTCATGAAGTAACAAGCAAAATTACTCAATGAAATTTAAAGATCGGACAAGCGTGTTGCCCTTTACCCGACTATGTAAAAGCAGCAGCTTGCATATTTATAAAGTGATTTAAGTAACTGAACTCACAACAAAACGGACAACAAAAAAGTGAGTAAAGGAATTTGTTTTGTTCGTGTTTTTAAATTCTTTATACTCTGAATTTCTGATGCAATATGAGCCACACGGGTTCCAAAATCAGTTTTATTTTATTTTGCATATCCCAATATCGAACGACGTTCATTCTTATAAATGTAAGTTCGCAGAATTTAGCAGAGGTGAGGTAAAACAATAACAAAAGATTGGATGGAGTTATCTCATAGCACTCTCATAGTGAGAGATAGGTATAAATATACATAGACGTACATATATACATTGAGAAGTGTAACGATTGGATATATGTAAGTGGCGAACAGTGGAAAGCCAAAGAATATATTAAATTAAATCTTAATTATGAATTTATTGTCTCGCCACATTCCGCAATAGTTCTAAGAATTAACAAAGATAATATTGGGCAGTTTTGGCAGCAACACATTCACCAATTTCGGTGCCAAAAACGTAAGTACCTAGAAATTACGTGAATGGGATTTTTATGACGGACTATAAAAAAGATCCATGCTCAAACTGAAAACATACGAGTTTAAAGCTGCGTTTCCACTGGAGATTTGCGAGGCTGCGTAGCTATGGATATATATGATATCAATCAATACGATCATATGATTTTCTTAGCATTGATTGGCTTACGTCTGGTGGAAGAGGACTCAACAACGCTCAGTTTTTACATATCACGTGCGCAAGCGCATCTTCATCCTAACTGCTTCGCTACACAACTTAACCCTGGTGGAAATATATATACCTAGTTTCGTAACTTAGCTTCAACGCTTAGCGACCTCACATACGTCTAGTGGAAAGCCAACCTAAAACTAACCAAAAACAACGTTCGACAAAACGAAACGATATTATTGGTTAGGTTTTCACATCTCTAGCCACGAATCCTTGCACATCTCTTGTAGAATCACAGCCTTAAGGGAGCTACCATGCAATCATGAAATATTCTTCACTTACCAACAGACAGTTCTGAGATGATCCTCATGGCTGGTGACAAGTCCTGTCTGATCAGTCTGGTACTGATCTCCTTGCTGATGGTTCCCCAATGTCATCAGCGTCACTTCATAGTTCTTGCTACACGTCTCATAGTCTGACCTGACCATCTTCACACAATCAGCGTGTTTCAAGTACTCGTCCTGGTACTTTCCTCTGGTGCATAGCTCTTGGACTACGTCGGTGATACCAGCATATATCCGACGGAACACTACTTGTTCATGCTTTTCCATGCAAACGTTTGTGAAGTTGTCTATGCATTTTATTCCCATTCGCAGCTCACTGTAACAAATTTTCGATTGGTGATATGTAAAAAGCGAACTGGGCGGGAATAAGAAAGTGACAGAGTCAATTACTTGCACATGCGAAAAAAAGAGAGCGCAACAATGCGCTGAAACCAAACTAAAGGCGCCAAATCAAATAAAAATTGTTTAATAAAAATAAATTAAGCTATTTATCAAAAATATATTCAGCCATAGTTTTCAATAACCTAATACGCACATTTTTAATGCAATTTTGCAATGAAATTACTTGGGATTTTAGATTTACAGAAAAAAACATAAAAAAGTAGAGGTCTTTTCGGAATTAAATTCTGTCGAGGAAATTTAACCCAATTATGTTTTCCTTCAGTCAGAGTATTCATCAAATAGTCAATAAACATATATCCAAAAACTAAATCCACACATGCTGCAATAGTGAAATAAATGGTTACGAAAAATCCCCCAATTTATTTTGGTAGCGCCTTAATCAATGTTTTCTGGTCTGAGTATAATGCCTTGTGGAACCCCGCAAAAAAGTTAACAAATAAATAGCTCTGTTATTGACGTATAGCCGACGACGTATAGCATTCACGTCATCGTCGCTGCGACATTGTGATCACTAATTTATTCAGTTGGTGATTATGGCAATTTCTATGGAAGTACCTACTTTATTTTTGGGCTTTATTTTATTTGTACCTACTACCTTCATGTTGATAACTTGAAAGAGAGTTAGGAAAACTTCGGTCTGAAATAATTTCAGTAATAATGCGTCATAATTATCTACCTATAATGCACCATGCATGATAAATACGTGGGAATTGAAAACATTATTCTAAGGAAATCCTTCTACCTCCTTACTTGTCGGAAATCAGTAAGTAACCCATCATTTCCAATCATATTTTGTTCCTGCTCATGTTAGCTGCGTTATGAGGGTTAATCCCTTAAAAAGGGAAAGATCGTGACTTTTCACATTTATCATTCGCGACCCACCATTATAATTCACCAGTAAGACTAGCGGGAATTCCTTCCTTTTTAGACCCAAATATACTTCGCTTATGTATTATGTATAGAGTTCTCCGTGTTTCAGCTATGACCAGATCAATCCTTATTCTCAAACGAAGACTTTTTTCCAGTTTTGCTACTATACAAGTATAGTACAGACACGCGGCCATGCCTGTGTTCCCTGAACAGTAGAAGGGTGCACCTACATTTCACCAGTCCCAATGTAATAGGGGACGAGTATTTCAAATGGTTCCTTTTTAGGGTCCGTACCAAAATGGTAAAAAGGAACCCTTATATGTCACAGCTGGATATCTCAAGAACTACTAATGCTATCAACTTGTTTGGAACAGTTTTAGATGACGTTTGCCAAACTATTTTACAAATAAGAAAGAAATAAAAATATTTATATGTTTTTTTTTTTCGATAGGGACTGAAGTGGGTCTTAAAACATCGAAGTGGGGCTACTAGGGCATATGGTCATATGAAAGAGCGCTGTTTGCACATTCTCAATCATTTTTTTTGTTTATTTTGCCCGCATAGTTTTCAACTTTTGATGAAAAAGGAAAAAAAATACCGTTCCCCTTATTTACCGTTCCCGTTTGCATAGAGAAAAATCTGAAATTATTCTATGTGATAGAAGTTTATATAAAGATTACAGGAAAAATAAAATGATGTCTCTAAATAGGCCACTTTGTCAGAAATCGGAACGGAACCCTCGGTGCGCGAGTCCGACTCGCTCTTGATCGGTTTTATAACTACTAGTATTACCAGAAACTAGTCCACCTGCTAGTCCCATTAAAAACCGTTTAGCTGCAGATGAATTATAGGCAAACAACATTATGCATTGCATTTTATTATACGTAGAGAATGCAGCACTATCAACGCATATGCACTATGATAGGTAACATCATGCAGATCATGCTGCTATCATCAATCCGCATAACGACTCATCGTGGCATATGGGAAAGTTCAAGAGATAACGTAACAGAAGCAGAGATAGGATAATCGGTGCATATTTACCTAAAGTTCATTTTTGGCTAAGACATTATGGAAGCCGCTTCTTATTTGTTTTCTCTTAAGTAATGTAAATCCGGGATTCCAGAAAATTCTCGGAATTAAATTTTTGGAAGTCGATTGTTATTAAAAAAAAAAAAATTGTCATTTCATTTTAAAAAACAATATGAATCCGCGCAAAAAATGAAAATCCGATTCAAATAGGGAAGTATATATTGACATCCACGCGGCCGAAGCCGCGGGTAACAGCTAGAACCCAAATAATTTTATTTGTTCAAATACTTGTTACAGATAGTTATTTTATTTTACTTTGATTATCCTCCAGGGATCCTAACAAATTCATTAAATAGATTTGATGATACTAATAAACCGAATTTACGTACGCAATACGGTATGCCGTAAAACTTAAGGACATAAGTTTAGCCTTAAAAAAAATGGAGTAATCCAAATAGGTACCTGCATTATTTTTTATTTTAAATCGCGCGTGCCTATCGCGTTTGTGAATTAAACCGCAAAATTATCTAGCGGATATGACTAATATGAATTCGTCATTGATAAAATTTTGTCCCTAATTAACAAAACATGTTCGAGGTTAAATAAAACAGTAATATCTGCACATGACTCGACCGTGGGAATATCGTTACCGTTCATCGATCAGTGATTGTTGTTACCGTTTAATTATAATTTTGATTGTGTTAGTATTACACTTTTGTAAGACATCGCAGGTTTTTTTTGTCGTATTTGAATATTGGTCCCATAGCAAAAGTTGTTAATTTTCGTTAATACTACCTACACTCCATAAAAGTATGTCCCTTATTTGAAATAATACGAATTCAGGAGATAAACTTGTGAATAAATATTGCAAACAGCGAAATCCTATCAAAATCCATACTAATATTATAAATTCGAAAGTAACTCTGTCTGTCTGTCTGTCTGTCTGTCTGTCTGTTACCTTTTCACGGCTAAACCACTGAACGGATTTCGATAAAATTTGGCAAGGCTATAGATGGTATCCTGGGGACGGACATAGGCTACTTTTTTTTTCAAAAATAATCCTACAGGGGGTGATATAGGGGATGAAAGTTTGTATGGGAAACTCAGTATTTCTTAAGTTAGGGTTGTGAAAATTAAAATGTATGCTTTTGATAGGAAATAAAAAAATATGCGGTTCAGCGTTTTTGGAAAATCATCCCCTAAGGGGGTAAAATAGGGGTTGATTTTAAAATTTACAAAACTGCATGGATTTCGACAAAATTTGGCAAGGCTTTATATAGCATCCTGGGGAAGGCCATAGGATACTATTTTTTTCAAAAATAATACTACAGGGGGTGATATAGGGGATGAAAGTTTGTATGGGAAACTCAGTATTTCTTAAGTTAGGGATAACAAATTTATGCTATTGGTAGGAAATTAAGAAATATGCGGTTCAGCGTTTTTGAAAAATCATCCCCTAAGGGGGTAAAATAGGGGTTGATTTTAAAATTTACAAAACTGCACGGATTTCGATAAAATTTGGCAATGCTTTATATAGCATCCTGGGGAAGGACACAGGCTGCTTTTGGTCTTAAAAAATAATCCTACAGGGCGTGATATAGGGGATGAAAGTTTGTATGGGAAACTCAGTATTTCTTAAGTTAGGGATGTGAAAATTAAAATGTATGCTTTTGATAGGAAATAAAGAAATATGCGGTTCAGCGTTTTTGAAAAATCATCCCCTAAGGGGGTAAAATAGGGGTTGATTTTAAAATTTACAAAACTGCATGGATTTCGACAAAATTTGGCAAGGCTTTATATAGCATTCTGGGGAAGGCCATAGTATACTATTTTTTTCAAAAATAATACTACAGGGGGTGATATAGGGGATGAAAGTTTGTAAGGGAAACCCAGTATTTCTTAAGTTAGGGATAACAAATTTATGCTATTGGTAGGAAGTTAAGAAATATGCGGTTCAGCGTTTTTGGAAAATCATCCCCTAAGGGGGTAAAATAGGGGTTGATTTTAAAATTTACAAAACTGCATGGATTTCGACAAAATTTGGCAAGGCTTTATATAGCATCCTGGGGAAGGCCATAGTATACTATTTTTTTCAAAAATAATACTACAGGGGGTGATATAGGGGATGAAAGTTTGTAAGGGAAACCCAGTATTTCTTAAGTTAGGGATAACAAATTTATGCTATTGGTAGGAAGTTAAGAAATATGCGGTTCAGCGTTTTTGAAAAATCATCCCCTAAGGGGGTAAAATAGGGGTTGATTTTAAAATTTACAAAACTGCACGGATTTCGATAAAATTTGGCAATGCTTTATATAGCATCCTGGGAAAGGACACAGGCTGCTTTTGGTCTTAAAAAATAATCCTACAGGGGGTGATATAGGGGATGAAAGTTTGTATGGGAAACTCAGTATTTCTTAAGTTAGGGTTGTGAAAATTAAAATGTATGCTTTTGATAGGAAATAAAAAAATATGCGGTTCAGCGTTTTTGGAAAATCATCCCCTAAGGGGGTAAAATAGGGGTTGATTTTAAAATTTACAAAACTGCATGGATTTCGACAAAATTTGGCAAGGCTTTATATAGCATCCTGGGGAAGGCCATAGGATACTATTTTTTTCAAAAATAATACTACAGGGGGTGATATAGGGGATGAAAGTTTGTATGGGAAACTCAGTATTTCTTAAGTTAGGGATAACAAATTTATGCTATTGGTAGGAAATTAAGAAATATGCGGTTCAGCGTTTTTGAAAAATCATCCCCTAAGGGGGTAAAATAGGGGTTGATTTTAAAATTTACAAAACTGCACGGATTTCGATAAAATTTGGCAATGCTTTATATAGCATCCTGGGGAAGGACACAGGCTGCTTTTGGTCTTAAAAAATAATCCTACAGGGCGTGATATAGGGGATGAAAGTTTGTATGGGAAACTCAGTATTTCTTAAGTTAGGGATGTGAAAATTAAAATGTATGCTTTTGATAGGAAATAAA
Organism: Cosmia trapezina; assembly: GCA_905163495.3. Classification (NCBI taxonomy): domain Eukaryota; kingdom Metazoa; phylum Arthropoda; class Insecta; order Lepidoptera; family Noctuidae; genus Cosmia; species Cosmia trapezina. The sequence continues at coordinate 15,490,126 of LR991030.1, forward strand.
GAAATATGCGGTTCAGCGTTTTTGAAAAATCATCCCCTAAGGGGGTAAAATAGGGGTTGATTTTAAAATTTACAAAACTGCATGGATTTCGACAAAATTTGGCAAGGCTTTATATAGCATCCTGGGGAAGGCCATAGTATACTATTTTTTTCAAAAATAATACTACAGGGGGTGATATAGGGGATGAAAGTTTGTAAGGGAAACCCAGTATTTCTTAAGTTAGGGATAACAAATTTATGCTATTGGTAGGAAGTTAAGAAATATGCGGTTCAGCGTTTTTGAAAAATCATCCCCTAAGGGGGTAAAATAGGGGTTGATTTTAAAATTTACAAAACTGCATGGATTTCGACAAAATTTGGCAAGGCTTTATATAGCATCCTGGGGAAGGCCATAGTATACTATTTTTTTCAAAAATAATACTACAGGGGGTGATATAGGGGATGAAAGTTTGTAAGGGAAACCCAGTATTTCTTAAGTTAGGGATAACAAATTTATGCTATTGGTAGGAAGTTAAGAAATATGCGGTTCAGCGTTTTTGAAAAATCATCCCCTAAGGGGGTAAAATAGGGGTTGATTTTAAAATTTACAAAACTGCACGGATTTCGATAAAATTTGGCAATGCTTTATATAGCATCCTGGGAAAGGACACAGGCTGCTTTTGGTCTTAAAAAATAATCCTACAGGGGGTGATATAGGGGATGAAAGTTTGTATGGGAAACTCAGTATTTCTTAAGTTAGGGATGTGAAAATTAAAATGTATGCTTTTGATAGGAAATAAAGAAATATGCGGTTCAGCGTTTTTGAAAAATCATCCCCTAGGGGGGTAAAATAGGGGTTGATTTTAATTACAAAACTGCACGGATTTCGACAAAATTTGGCAAGGCTTTATATAGCATCCTGGGAAAGGACATAGGATATCCCCTAAGGGGGTAAAATAGGGGTTGATTTTAAAATTTACAAAACTGCATGGATTTCGACAAAATTTGGCAAGGCTTTATATAGCATCCTGGGGAAGGCCATAGTATACTATTTTTTTCAAAAATAATACTACAGGGGGTGATATAGGGGATGAAAGTTTGTAAGGGAAACCCAGTATTTCTTAAGTTAGGGATAACAAATTTATGCTATTGGTAGGAAGTTAAGAAATATGCGGTTCAGCGTTTTTGAAAAATCATCCCCTAAGGGGGTAAAATAGGGGTTGATTTTAAAATTTACAAAACTGCACGGATTTCGATAAAATTTGGCAATGCTTTATATAGCATCCTGGGAAAGGACACAGGCTGCTTTTGGTCTTAAAAAATAATCCTACAGGGGGTGATATAGGGGATGAAAGTTTGTATGGGAAACTCAGTATTTCTTAAGTTAGGGATGTGAAAATTAAAATGTATGCTTTTGATAGGAAATAAAGAAATATGCGGTTCAGCGTTTTTGAAAAATCATCCCCTATGGGGTAAAATAGGGGTTGATTTTAATTACAAAACTGCACGGATTTCGACAAAATTTGGCAAGGCTTTATATAGCATCCTGGGAAAGGACATAGGATATCCCCTAAGGGGGTAAAATCGGTGTTGATTTTAAAATTTACAAAACTGCACGGATTTCGACAAAATTTGGCAAGGCTTTATATAGCATCCTGGGAAAGGACATAGGATACTCTTTTTTTCAAAAATAATACTACAGGGGTGATATAGGGGATGAAAGTTTGTAAGGGAAACCCAGTATTTCTTAAGTTAGGGATAACAAATTTATGCTATTGGTAAGAAGTTAAGAAATATGCGGGTCAGCGTTTCTTAAAAATCATCCCCTAAGTGGGTAAAATAGGGGTTGATTTTAAAAATTACAAAACTGCACGGATTTCGATAAAATTTGGCAAGGCTATAGATAGCATCCTGGGAAAGGACATGGGCTACTTTTTGTCTTAAAACATAATCCTACAAGGAGTGATAAAAGGGATGAAAGTTTGTATGGGAAACCCAGCATTTCTTAAGTTAGGGATATGCCCTATGCTTTCCACATGAACGTTCCCATGGGTTATTTTCCGACATCCACGCGGGCGAAGCCGCGGGCAAAAGCTAGTATTATTATATTCTTAAAAATATGGCATAATATCGGTCACACTGGAAGTTTTATTTAAATTTCGAATTAGGAACTCTTTAGGAATCTGTAGATGTGTAACGAAGTCCTAAATGTCATTTGTTTTTACAAACTGTTAAAACGTGGTCGAAGCAAATCACTGATGATTAGCGAGAAGGACGTCCTTCTACGGCGACTACTGAAGGTAACATGAGTGATGTGCGGTTAATGATAGAAGCTAATAAAAAGGTTTTGCATTGGTTTGAGTCAAGTAAAAAAAGTCTTACATGAACACATAGACGTATAAAAAAAGATGGACTCCGCGCCACGCATATCGAAAGTGAAGCACCCTACCGATCTATGTGTGCGTGATTTGAGTACCTGCAAAGACGCCGTCACTCGTGTCACGTAATGGCGGCCGGTCGGCATACTATGATGTAAATGTGTGCGCGAGGCGTGTTTGTACAAACGGACCCGGCATACTTACTATGCTTCACTTTCGATATGCGCAGCGCGGAGTCCATCTTTTATTATAAGTCTATGCATGAACATTCAGGCGTCAGAAAGTTTTGTACTAGATGGATACCCATAGATATCCATCTAGTACAAAACTTTCTGACGACTTTCAGGTTGATGGTATTTGATCTATTTTTACAAATAATTACAGCACAACTCGGCATTTTGGTTTTTTACGCATCAATACGCACTGTACGCAGTTGCAAAGCGACTGAATGAAGCGTACAGCCGCCGCGCGCCGTTCGAACATAAGACCAATTTTATAATATCGAGGCGCCACGTGCCACGCCCCCAAGGCATATCCCTCGATATCCGTGTGGATACCTCAATTTGACGGAAGATCAAAAACGTTTGGAATAGTGCCGCTCAATAATTGAAACAAAAGTATGACGGAGGTGACTCGAGTGCTGTATAATATGACATCATCACAGGTGATGAAAGCTGGATATATTGTTACGAACCCGAAACCAAAAGACAATCTGCGCAATGGATGATTCCGTTCGAAGATTTGCCGATAAAAATAAAGAAGGGCAGAAGTCAAGGGAAAAAGATGATTGCCTCATTATTTGAACGGACGGGTCAATTCGCAACAATTGTCTCAGTCATTGTTTACCAGTTGTCTTGGCAAATGTTAGACTGTAGCGCCCAAGAAGCAGGCTCCTCCACCACGACAACGCTCCAGCTCACTACGTCAGACGGACTATCGAATATTTACCTATCGAAAATGTGGAGTTAGTGAGTCATCCTCCTTACAGTCCTGAGCTGGCACCTTGTGAAACTTAGAGGAATTCGTTTTATGAACCCTGAAGATGCCGTGGCTGCATTTGAAAAAGGCGTGGAAGAAATCCTTACACAAGAGTGGGCCCACTGCTTCAGTCAATGGTTCCATCGCGCGCGACGGTGCTTAGAAAGGAACGGAGACTACTTCGAAAAGCAATAAAAATATTAACAGGCTTCTACATCATTCCGTTTTTTACTTTCTAAAAACTTTCAGTGTGACCCACGTATATCAAGCATATCAACAAACAAAACGAACATATCGTACGTATCATAATTTATTGCTACAAATAGGTATATAACAGCAAACAACGTATCGTAAGCCCAAGAATACTCTTGGACCATAGCCAAAACAACCGAATAGCGAGGCGTTCGTAAAAATTACCGTCCGTATTAGGCATGCTAATATCTCGTAATTTCAATGTTTGCCGACCCGACCGCAATAAAGTGCTTCATTGGCTATTCAGCTCTATGAAGCCGCTGAAGCGCTGAGTGAAGTCCGACAACTAGTTTCAAATTGCTATTTACCGCAAACAAGAGCACTAAATTAAGATGAGCTAACTGCGTGCCGACCGCGCCATTCCAGCGCTTGAAGTTACTCGTCCCTGACGTAGCCAACTCTTTAGCAAAACTTACTTTCGCTAAGTTCTTGGTTGAGCGTAAATGAGTGAGATCGCTGCACCATGATATCGTTGAAGTGAAAAAGAGCGACCATTCTTCCGAGCGTTTTGTAATTGGAAATTATAGGGCTGCTGGTTATTTGAGCTTTCTGTTGGTGTTCTTGACTTTTCACTGTAACTTTAGTTGGCGTATTATAAATTCATTTCTTGATTGTATGATTGATCTTGCCCTTTGTTGTCGTGGTAATATAATTGATTTTCCTGAGGGCTTTCCCGGTTTAACCGTAGAGAGAACAACTGCTGAAGTCATAGTCAATCGATCAAGGAAAAATATTATTTCCTCTCAACTTATGTAATAGCCTGCCTATTATCTATATAAATAAAAAGAGAAGTCCTGACTGACTGACTGACTGATTGACTGACTCATCCACGCCCAGCCCAAACCCTTGGACCTAGAAAGCTGAAATTTTGCACAGAGGTTCCCTTTACAATGTAGACAATGAATAAGGAAGGAATTCCCGGTAGTACGTTCCCATGGGATATTTTCCGACATCCACGCGGGCGAAGCCGCGCGGGAAGTGCTACTTATAAATAACTAGCACTTCCTATGTCCAATATCTCACATAGTCTATATTATAAAAGGAACGTCTGTGCAAAATTTCAGTTTTCTAGGTCTTGGCTATTGGGCTGGGCGTTGATGAGTCAGTCAGTCAGTCAGGACTTTTCTTTTTATATATTAAGACTAGCTTTTGCCCGCGGCTTCGCCCGCGTGGATGTCGGAAAATATCCCTCAGGAACATACTACCGGGAAATCCTTCCTTATTCCTTGTCTACATTATAAAGGGAACCTCTGATCAAAATTTCAGCTTTCTAGGTCCAAGGGCGACTGGGCGTTGATGAGTCAGTCAATCAGTCAGTCAGGACTTCTTTTTTGATTTATATAGATGAGATGTTACAGACAGCTTAATTTGTGCATAATTAGGTACAATGATTTACCTTGTCAATATCCGCCATCACCTTTGTTTACATTACTAACACCAAAGACTTCATAAGTCACTTTTCACGTCTCTATAATATGTATAAATGCAACACTAATTAGTCACAGTCAATTAATTAACTTACACGCAACTCTTGTCCAATTCCTCTCGTGTAAGTGCAAACGATATTTCTGGAGAGCTTAATACCGGTAGTGCCATCGAACATCTTTGCAGTAAGTCCTCTTCACGATTGCAGTGGCCTTTGAGCGCACCGGCTAAAACAAAAAAGAAACAATCAAATATTTTCACGTTCATTCCGATACCAACTCTTAGTCATACATAAATATTGCAGTGTTTGTACAGATGGTAGAGCGAAATATCGTCCGCCAACATTTAAAATAAATTATTATGGCAGTTTCACTCATTTTGGCAGTCTGGTTTATCTTTAACAATAAATAAGTCAGCTTTAACATTAATTTTGTATGGGTGATAGAATTTTTATTAAATACGAAAGTTAATAAAAAAAACGTTTATTTTAACTAACAAAAACAGCTTTCTTTATTATATCTCAGCCCGAATCACTATTAATCTTTCTGACTCCTAAAGTGGCAGAGAACAAGTAAAATAACATATCTTACAGAATATTTAGCTTGTATTTAGTTAGGTGAAAAGTTTAAATTAACTTTCCTTAAAGTCTCTTTGAAGTCTAGAAACTTATAATTCGGAGCCTACACCGGGATTCCTAATAGGGTTGGTAGATATCTTTTAAAAGGGACCCAAGGTAGTACAATTAGAAAACTTGGCGAAGAATGACCTAATTGCCTGGTTAATTAAGGAAAATCTATTGTTACTGCCAACCATTCAAACTCTTTCTTACGTGATTCTTTGCTATTAGACCACCTGTTGAGCTTTCAAATGTATCAGGGGAAGGGGCGAAATGAGGCATAACCTAGATCCTTGCCATGCTTGCCATAGCTTCCGTATGTTTTCAGAGAATTCAGAATTTATTCGAGTCACACATTACAATATGACCATCAAATATAATGTGGGGCGCCTCAATGAGTAAACATTTAGCCATTTGCATAGTTTAACAAACTACCGCTTTCTTGACTTTTGACTTCTGTTCTGGCGTACACAAGATATTAATTGCCTTATTAACGTAATATATCAATCACATGACACCATAATTACGTCATTACAATATTAACTCTCAACTCTCCAGTGAATTATTTATAAGTATTCAAACTATCTCTCAGATTCACTTACAATACAAATTGAAATTTAATTTATCCGTTCTATTCTTGAACAGCTGTTCAGCATTACTTTGTCGAACTACTGATAAATGATAGCCCACCTATTGGAAACCAGTGATGAACGATGGTTCTATTACACAGTGAGAGGCAGCTGCTGAATACTAAAACGAATGGCCAAATCGTCTTCAAAATCTCATCTATCTCTGTCGAATGGTGCTTCCATGATTTTTGTGTTATATGTCAAGGTGGAAAGTGTTTTTGCTTTTGATTGTGTATTCAATTTATTACAAAACAGAAAACAAATCAATTCTCAAATGACACGTAGCTATATATAATATTAATATATATATGCACACTTTGGGAGACCTTGCCGCCGAACGGTTTTTGGCAAGTTAAGAATTCTGCCAATTCTACAGTCTTGATTACTTGTTTACGAGTCTGTTCCAATGCTGATATGTTTTCCCTATTCATCTGTCCAGTTGCGTTAGAAAGTGTTGTTATCTAGTCCTATTTGTGCGCATGCTCGCGTCACCGCCGCCCGATCGTGTTTCACGTGGCGTCCACGCAATCAGCTGTTTACTCACATACGTGATTGGATCGGAAAATTTTAGAGAACCTATTCTTCGTGAAACGGCATTGCCCTTATTATTAAGACTTCATTACCATCTATCAATGTATGTAACTTCATTTCTTGTTCTATTACAATTAATTGAATGCAATCAGATGGGGCGTCATATATACCTACTTTCGAATTATTTATTGTCTTATGAGAATTAAATAAGGATATTAGTCCCTTCACAAATTGGCAATGGCCTCGAACGTCATCTGACATCGTGTATCCTGTCAAACAGGTAGTTATTTTTAACAGTGCCGTTCTTAGCACTATGCATTCCGATGGTGTAGTGGGGAGCCGAGCCCACCACGCCGCTCGCTGCCATTGGCTGGCTCATATCGTACGATGTTTTTGCATGTGTGCGTGTCGTGTACACATTATACCATACGCTCTCACTCAATCGAAGCATAATCGTCGAGCAATTTAAGAAGTATAGTTTAACAGCAGCCTGATTGAATTACTCCGATGCCATAGGAAGTCATTCTTGCCTTGACACGATGACGTAGTTGCTCTATTTGTTTTGATTCATCATTACCCTCACGTTATTGAGTACTACAGCATTTGCGTTGTTTTTATTTTTTTCAGATAACACTGTTATATGTAAGTATGTATTTCACACGACTGAAGGAGTTTTGTTATCTTCACTACCTGTATGTTACTTACAGTAGCTGCTATAAGCGTAGCATTCTCATAAAGTAAATGAGAGACATAAACCGTCTTATGGTTCTCATTTGTCAAAGTCTTGATCTTTCCAAACTTTTAGAACTTTCCCAATACTTCATTAGATATTGTAATGAGTGATATAGAGGTAGAGTCAATTATATTTTCTTAACAAAGATTCCTTATAAGACATTGATGACTTCATCCCACAGATATTCAAGACTAAGACTACAAGAGCCTTATTGGAGCTCCTTATATTTTGCATCAAGATTAGAAACAGAATCCCACAGGCAACCATTGTGATAAGTTTCGAAATAAAAAGTGAATACAAACTGAAGTTTTAATTTCGAATGCGGTTTGTCTCTGGTACTGTTAAATTAATCACATATGATGTGACTGAAAAAAATAAAATGTAAAAAGGACAAGTAAAATAGATTAAATACTCCGACTAAATTAATCCCAACAGAACGATTTCAGTTTAGATTTGTTTAATTAATACAAAAAAAATGTTATTTCAAAAGCTAAATTAAAGTTAAAATTCAGAACAGTAAACCTGTTCAATGTTATAAATTTATAATTAGATCGAAAAAGCAATTTCAGCTACAATACAATAATTATTATTTGAGTGTTGTATAAGAATCCTTGTAAAAGTCTTTTCAACTTTCCTTCTAAGATTTAATGGTCATTAACGGTTATTTCAGACGAAAATTTATTTAGGAGTAAGAATTGGCTGCAAACGGGCTATATTTTCGGGAATATAATGAAAATTTACGCTCTTGTTCTTATCTACTGTAAAGGGTTATATTTCTGCAGGATGGCATTAATGTCAGCGTTTATTACACGAACTCGCTATCTAGTGAGTGATAATGACATTGATAACACAAGTAAATAATATTTAAGTCTACAGTAGGTTAGGCGTATAAAAGTTATTTACCTAAATGTTGACTGGCCTATATTTATAGGTACTTAGGTGTTTCTTGAAATTATTCTTGTAATGTGCAGTTAGTGTGATGCATACGTGATAGTATTCAATTGAGCTGGCTGGAAAATTTCCGGACGTTTAAATATAGGTATAGGTCCCATTTGTTAGGTTCGTCTACATCTATATTCCACCAAGGTATAATTAGTACCTAGTTCAGTAGCTATTAGATACTATTTAAAGACGTTCATTGAAAGGGCAGTAGCATACGGAATTCCTTAAGGCGATACATCGATAATTTTGTGTTTTTAAAATTCCTATAAAACCAAATGTATATGGTCAAATCATTTGGATTTTCCATATATGTTATTTGACAATATTTTTTACTGCTGTAATAAAACCAAAACATGATTAAGTACCTACTTGAAATTTTTTTGATATACTTAAAAAAAATCCAAAGTAGCACCATCTATTTTCTGTTTTAACTGATTACCTATACTTAAACAGTTCCTTATTGTGCAATAAAATTTGCTTTAAATCGAAGATATTTAAATATTTTATGAACTTACTAAGCTCAAATTTATTTAAGTTTAAAATTTTGTCATAAATCTACATTTAAACGAAGCGCGTTTAAATTCCGGGCCGCGTGAGACTTCTGTCATAACGCCATTTAACTCACACACCGAGCTAAACCAAGCTTCAATATATCCTCTTAAGTGAATAAAATTTATATCTACGGAATACCAATATTCAACTTACCTACCTATGTCTTTCAAATATTTTATAGGAGTAAACAAATAGATTGCCAGTTGTGTTAAGAAACCGGTATGGATTTTGGATTCAAAGATTCATACGATGAGTAGTGCTATTCTGTAAACATCTCATCGTGATAACTTAGGTGAAGTGAGCGTGAAGTGAGCCGTCATTCCACCTGATGCTAGGGGTTGACACTACTGACAGCTCACTTTAAGATCACTTCTCTTATGTTTTCACGGTGAGATACAGAATAGCACTAGAGGTCTTTTACAAAAATATGTGAAGAACCGAAAGTAATTTCATGAATTTCATGGAAAAGATACAGATTTTGGTAGGTATGTGTATAATATATTTTTTATTAATTTTAATTTACTCCGAGCCTCGGAAAGCACGTTAAGCTGTTGGTCCCGGCTGTCATTCGTAGATCTTTGACAGTCGTTAGGGGTCATCAGAAGTCTAAAAGTATCGGTCGGTCAGTCTAACCCACTGGAAGCCGAACCCGAACATAGTTGAAAAAAAGCTAGGCAGATTGGATTGGATGATGTAAGTACCATCTGATCTGTAAGTATCTTTTAACTTTAAGGGCCTGTTTCACCGCCTATGATTAAGTTCCTATTAACTTACTTGACAGATAATTTCATACAAATTCTGTTCCATTTTTTAATTTAATTCGGACATCGCGTAATAGGCCCTAAAAGTGGTAACTTTTAACTTTACATAACTGAAGTAGGTACTTATTAGAAATAATTAATATTATAATAAAACTTTATTTCAATCACTATAAGTAATTTGTGGATTTATCACCTCGTCTTCTTATTCCTTTGGCGGCATAATTGTATTGTACAACATACATAGGGTTATCTAATTTTATTACTCATTGAACTTTTTAAACAACCCACAATGTTATCTGAAATGAGTGGCGTGATCCGTTAGCTGTTGTTTTACAATAGGTGTTTAACCAATCCGCGATGACGGTATTTCAATTTATTAAGGAAAATTTGAGTTAAATACGAATTACGACCACACTATGCTCAATTAATTCTTCCAACTTTGGTTAGGCTACGTCATGTCTTCTTATCTCAGGCCTGTACCTATTAGCCGAGCCACGCCTATAACCTACGCTAGCTCATGTGCATAATCAACCTATAATGTTCCCACTGCTGGGACACAGGCCTCCTCTCGGTGAGAGAGAGTGGACCGTATCCACGCGGCCCAGTGCGGGTTGGTGAATGTCACGTCTTCGAATTTTTGGTTCTAGCACATGATGCCTGTTTCCTCACGATGTTTTCCTTCACCGTTTTTAAGAGCAGTAGTAATGAAATAAATTACACAAAGTTAAGCAAGCACCCGCCTGGGTTCGAACCCACGACCTACTATAACTCGTAAGTACGGCCGCGGCCGGTACCACTGGGCCACCATTTATGTGGTGGTATAAAATAATTGCCAGTACCTAATTTAAGATTGCAGCTGGGGACTACCAGGATAGTAGGTACTTGGATATGGAAAAAAAATTATACCAAGTGGTATAATTTTTAGGGTTCCGTACCAAAATGGTAAAAAAACAAAACCGACTTCCAAAAAAACACTACAAAGTGAAAAATAACTTTAATTTCGGAAGTCGGTGTCTTTGGATCTGTATTTTAGGTTTTTGCCCCCGACTTCCGAAATTAAAGTTATTTTTCACTTTGTAGTGGGTCAGTTTGTAATTTATCTAAGTTACAATAACCCAATGTCAACTGCTCATCACGTTTTACAAAATATTGCTTTTCCCGACGCAGGGACGTTAATTGTTGAGGAGTTCTCCTAGTAAGAACCTGGAGAACTGGAGCTCATGGTGAAGTCACCATCACCATTATGCATTTTGACGAGCATAAACCATATTAAAGTAATCGAATCGCAACCTGTGATATACTTAGATATAATTGAGTATTTGCGATGGCCATCTGTGGTCTTCATCACCAGTTCCAGTTCACCAAATGGTACTTTCCGAGAGCAAATGCACGAGTTACTATAAAAAATACCGAAATCGATATGTGTGCCCATAAAATTTGAGGGTTTCCCTCGATTTCCATGGGATCCCATCATCAGATCCTGACTTGATGATCATGGGACCACTTGGGAAGTGTACCCTTTCGAACAAAAAAAGAAAAATCCAAATCGGTCCATCCAATCCATTTTCGAGTAATCGGGGAACATACATAAAAAAAAAAAAAAAAAAAAAGGTTCCGACGAATTGAGAACCTCTTCCTTTTTGAAGTCGGTTAAAAAGGAACCCTTATGGTGTGACTCAGTCTGTCTGTCTGTCTGTCACAGCTGAATATCTCAAGAACTACTAATGCTATCAACTTGAAATTTGGAACAATTTTAGATGATGTTTACCCAACAATTTTGCAAGTAAGAAAGAAGTAAAAATATTTATATATAAAAAAAAGACCGTTCCCCCCCCCCCCTCCCTTAACTCCGAACTTTGCAAAGATAAAAATCTGAAATTATTCTATGTGATAGAAGTTTATGTAAAGATTACAGGAAAATAAAACGATGTCTCAAAATAGCACACTTTTTCAGAAATCTGGACGGAACCCTCGGTGCGCGAATCCGACTCGCTCTTGACCGGTTTTTTTTTGCCATATAATAAGTAAGTACCTGAAAAATCTTAAGTTTTTCATGCAAATAATTATGTTGCTCTTTGAAAAATACAATGGCTCCACTGTAATCCCGCAGTTAACAGTGATATTTTAATCATCGTTAATTGACACTGCAGATTTACAGGGTGTTTCTGTTAAAATTGTCAAGCCAGTGCGATCTGATAGCAGAGTACCATACCTATCGATTTAACCCCCGAGTATGTTCTACGATTTTCGGTAGTTTTCGAGTTATTTTGGATACCTCATTTCATATCAATGGTAGGTAGTGGTTAAGTATAATAATAGGAATAAAATTTATGTTTTTATTATCATCTGAGCTCTACTTAAACGTAGAGGAATACTAAATATCAGGATTGACAAAAATATGTAAAAATATATCTATATTATTTATAAGGCAAAAGTGACTGATGTATCAACGCACAGCCCAATAAACCGCTTGGTCTAGAGATTCCAAATTTGGCACGTAGGTTCCTTATGAGGTCTAAGAAAGGATTTTTCAAAATTCACGCCCTAAAGGCGTGAAATGGGGGTCCAAAGTTTGTATGAAAAATCTTATTCCTTGATTTTTTTGTTTTCTTGTTGAATCAGGAGAAATATCGATTAAAATTATAACTCGAAAACTACAAAAAATCGTAGAACATACATGGGGGTTAAATCGATAGGTATGGTAGTCTGCTATCAGCTCGCACTAGCTTAACACCATAAAAGAAACACCCTATATAAAGGTATATCGGATAAATTGGCGTCGCAAATCTTTTATTTATATCGGTAAAGATAATTCTTAAGATAATATTGGTCAAGGCCGAATTGAACGAGGAGGATTCCGTATCTATATTACCTACTGCAAAAAAATTGGATACTTTACGTAGATACCAGAAAAAAATACTAACAATATTATTATTAAGTACAGTATCCTAATCTCTGGTCTTCTAAATATAAAATAGACATTACGCTATAATACTATAAGAGCACAGAGGGAAAACGTGCAGGAATGAAAAATAAAGTTAAGGGTCTTCCATAGTTCCACTTCATGAAATCCCTAATAAAAAACCTATGTCCACTATTTCTTAGTGAGCTGAAAGACAAAGTGACTAATTAATATTTTTTTCTGAAGCCCACAAAGCATTAAAATTCCCCACTTTGAAAAACTAATGCATTTAAAGAAACTCATTTTGTATTTTGAATACATTTTCTACCTCCGCAGACTTCAGCACAGATTTTAAAAATTGTCGTGATTCATTTGTTTTTATTTCAAAGCTTGGGCCGGTTCTTAAGACATAATCCTAATAGATTATCTCGATAGATATCACAGAAGCTGATCGATCAATCGCTATTAATTGGCCATAATATGCGCATTACGTGGATTTGCGGAGGAAAATTCCTGAACGGTAATAGCAGAGATAAAAATTCGCAAACAATGTTTTTATGTAGACGTACGACAGCCTTATCGATAAGTTATCGAAATTATCAGTTACGGTGTATTAGATAACGTGTGATTGTGATTTATATCAATCACACGTTATCTAATAATAATAACAATAATTTTAAAATTGTCTAAGAGGCCTCTGCGAGTTGGCTTCGGCCCCTCGTACACCTTCCAAAGGTCCGGGACCCCAGGGTCCCGACTCAGGGTCAGACTTCTAAATAATCTATACATATATGTATAAAAATTAATGCCACTTTTCGTTGTAATTTTATAACTCAAGAACGGCTGGGCCGATTTGGCTGATTTTGATTTTGAAATATTTGACGTAGTCCAGGGAAAGTTTAAACGATGAGAAAAATTGGAAAAGTTGCCGGGAAAATTGGAAAATTCTGGAAAACTGAAAGTGGATTTTATATGGGAATATTGAAATTGGGACAGGATAACGTCTGTCGGGTCAGCTAGTACTTAATAAGTCTAAGTTACAGCCTCTTTCCAAAAATAATGTTCCAATAAAACATAACAAGGATGGGCAGAGATGTACCTTTAGTACACCCCTATTTCGCCAGTTATGTTGTAAGTTCCAACTAATAGCAGGGGCGAGCTTATTGCTATCAACCGGTCACAAATCCAGACCCCGGGCTACTACTGAGAAATTCCAGATTCCAGTATCTCATAAAAACAGGGAGGAAAACAACAAATTGTATTTTTTCCATTTACCAGCTTATGTTTTTTCGTTCCTTCGTGGTTCTCGGGGTAGAATGTTGAACCACCAGTTAAAATAGTGTTTTACAACATCCACACACACTTAATTAGCGTTCATTTTATATGTAAATGACAAATGTGAAGCCGCAATCGTCGCATGCATACCCATTAAAAGTTTCGTAGCGCTCATAAATTATTACCTCCGTCAAATTACAGCCAGATACAAAGATATGGACTAGCTTATAGTCAAGCGAGGTGACGAAATCCACACAAAACGTTATTATGGAAACATATCAATGTCAGAGTATATAAAGGGCCGAATGATCGCGAAGCAAATCGTCCGTCGCACTGATGTCTCGGCGCCCGCACCGCTCATTTGTCATAGAGCTCAGATGGGGTAACTTTTTGTTCAGACCGCTGACTTCATCCCAAGTTTTGAAAGGAAAACGAGGCTTATTATCACACCCCGACACTAATGTCCCCCATTCTTACCGCTAATCGTCTCATTTTCGAATAATAAATTCGCAAAATTGCAATTACGTCTGAATCATCATCTTTCTTTACGACATGACAGGCACTGACAGATGACATGACGGACAGGACGCTATATTTTGGTTTGCTGTCATGATTTACAACTGAACTATGTACGTTGTTTAACTACAAACAAACAATTCACATCTAGACAAATTACTGTTTTCATTTGTCTATACATATCAGATTTTCGCGGAAAATGTTTAAGCCAGCCTCCTGTGGGTAATAAATTTGGATAAAACAATTTCATCTGACTGGAATCGCACCCCAAACTATGCGGCTTACCTCATAAATCCCGATTAGCCTTCGGGTGAAAGAATGAATCAATAGATTATCCTGCAATAATATTTGTTCAACAAATAACACATGTATCTGTTTTACTGGATTGCGAGTTATTTCAAACTATTTCATTAAATTAATAGCGAAGTGTTCATTTTAGTTAAGCAGTTAGTGTTCCTTTGTTCCCGAACTTCTAAGTGAAGTGGAAACAATTAAGACTTTGAAGAAAAACTATTTGAATCAAGTGCTTGGAAAACCGGCCAATTCATTCAATTAAGATGAGTTCAAGTATTTCCTTCATAAAAATAATTACTGGGAAAATTTTAATGGAATTATTTTGATTAAAAATACTGTGTATAATAAAACTGGATTTTGACCATTTCTTTAGAGTTTGCTCAGCCTGTAAATTCAGGATACCTATGCCTATTAATTAACTTAAGTAAGTATACTACAAAATTAATTAAGAATAGTTATAATGTTGGTCTAGGTGAAGGTGAATAATTTATTGGATCAATAATAATATTGCTGAGCTAATGATGTAATTCATAAACAGGTTTATAATGCCTAAGCAGACTTTCTATAATAACTGCTTATTGATTTCCACTCGATCAACAACAGTAAATGATGGCTTATCTAATGGGAATTAATATCCAAGATTGATAAGACTTCAGTTTTGGATTACATGAAATATTTACTTAGCTATTACGGCACTTAATTCATAGTTAATTTGTAATACTTACCTATAGGTACGATTCATTTGTGCCTCTAATGTTTATCAACTAAAAAAAACAACTTGTTCTTTGTTGTGTTTGTGGTCTTTCTTTGCGTCATGTTTACCGTAAATAAACGTATGTTCTTCCTTTCTTCTTTCTTTTTTTCTAAAATTTCTAACCAGTTATTATCACCACCTTCATCATCATCACCATCGGAGATAAAATGTATTTTAATTTGCATGATACATACTTAATATTAATTTAAATAAAATATTAGTTTAACTTCATAGGGACTCGCGGACGCCCCGGAAAAGCATCGAAACAGCGCGGCAGCGATGGGATCAAAGGTACTGGATGCTCCAGAAAGAAAAGTCCATATCGAGGTGATAATGTTAATACAGTAGAATGATATCGAAAGGAAGTGTGAAGTCTTATAGAAAATACCTACACAACTTCCTATTTTTTTTTTGTTAGGTATTTTTTTAGTATAACAGAGAGAAATACTACAAAGTGTATCCTACTTTTAAAAAAAAGTAAGTTTAAAAACTAAAACCCGACTACTGAAAAATCACGCTCTAAAAAGTAAGAAACAAGAAAATATCCTTATCTGAAATTAGAAAAAGACAGACAAATTAAAAATCCGGAGTCACACGTAATCTGTTCGATTTCTAGTTAACATGACGTGTGACTCCGGATTTTTAATTTGTCTGCCTTTTTCTAATTTCAGATGAGGATATTTTCTTGTTTCTTACTTTTTAGAGCGTGATTTTTCAGTAGGTTTTAGTTTTTAAACTTACTTTTTATTTTAATTATTTTGGGGTTATAATTTCGTTTTGACTAGAGTCAATTTACATTTAAAGAAAAATAATATGTATTTTGGGTTGGTTTGAAGAGACATTATGTTTAGCTTACATCTGAGGCGTGATTTTAGAAATTATTCCCTTGTTATCGGTCGGTAATAATATATATTATATATTATTTGTCAAATTATGACAAGTAGTTCAGAAGTTATGAGGGAACAGATGAACATACATACATACATACATAGGGTAAGTCAGGGAGAGACGCCTATAAGGTATAGATGCCTACTAAATTTAAAAAATAAAATACAAAATTTGCGTGAACCGAAACGCATTCGTATTATGTCAGTTGATCGGGAGAGATGCCCAATGATGTTTCAGTGTTAGATGCCCAGTAAATATTACCAGTCTTTTATCTTTATAGATACCGAATTAATACATATGAAAGCCTTCTGGCTGAAATAGAGCAACATGGAGTGAAAAAGACTTGGAAAAAGCCATTACTCTGATAAAAGATAAATCAATGAGTTTTTTTTTCAAGCAAGTAAAAAATACGTTATTCCTTACAGAACTCTTCGCCATCGGTTTCTCACAGGCTACTAAAAAAGGACGACTTGGACCTGATTCTCTGTTTGGAAACAAAGAAATAAAGATTGTTAATCATATCAAGGAATTTAATAATAATTAATGATTTACGCCAGTTGGCGGTTTGATTTGCTGAATTACTTACATACCTATATTTAATTACATAAAAAAAATCATAATATTTAATTTAGTATCTTACATAAATAATTAATAATGATTTTTTATTTAAACTATAGGCAACTCTCTCTCTCTCTGATTTGTGGGCATCTATCCCCAGTGGCATAACTACAGGGTGGCAAGTCGGCAAAATGCCACGGCCCCCAGCCGGAAGGGGCCCCCGGTCAGAGGAGAATCCCAACTCCCAACATTTATTATTACCCATTTAGTAAAAAACCGATGAATTTGCCACGGGCCTCGAACGGTATAGTTACGCCACTGTCTATCCCTGATATCTATAGGCAACTCACCCACATACCTGGGTGAGATGTAAAAAAAAAATAAAAACCCAAAATCAAAATCATAACCCTCCTTTTTGCTTCGCCGTAGTCGGGGTAATAAAAAAAAGAAAAGGAAACATGAGCTAACACAAAACAAACTTCGCAGCGTACTTCATACTAAGATAGGCGGAGTCATAATAAACGGATTCCACTGTATCACATCATCCGACATAAAAGGTATATTTTAAATTCCATATACTAATCGTATCCTTGATAGATGTATCTACATTCTACCTGTTATGTTTATTTTACCCGACTACGGCGAAGCAAAAAGGAGGGTTATGATTTTGTTACGTTAAATGCTGTTTGCATTATCATACCATCTACATTTAAATTAATTATGTATTACGGGATTTACAGGCAATACAACCCGACGGTCCATCATTCCAAACTTAATGAAGGGATTTAATTAAATTATGAATCTGTTGAGTGCTGCTCGAGTGAAAAACTGGTGTGCTAATGAGGTCTGTACCAGCGGCCGGACACTGGCTGAAAACCCTGAAGAGACAAATGAAATAGGTCGTAACTCGTATAACTCTCCTCCCAAAACAAAACGAGTATTTAGTCGAAAGTCCTTCGTTTAAAAATATTAACTTCCAAGGGTTTGGGTCTTTAGGCGTCGTAATTTACGACGAAGCATACAATGGCTTTATTAATATTGTTTGCATAAGTGTTTCTGATACGATTATAACATTATCTTGCCTCAAATTCGGCTTCGCTTTCAAATTTTTGAATATTTTATGTAGCTCACGTAGGTACTTTTCCACATTTTTGCGGATATTTTACGGAATGAACCAAAAAAATCCTGAAAGCGACGTTCAATTTGATCACTTCAAAATCTGGTAACAATTCAACTGACATCAAAAATGGCTACCTACTCGTTTTACGTGCTCACAGTAGAAATCGAATATTCAATCTATATCGTTTCAAAATTTTGTTTGATTACGTAAAGGCTTTAGGGGCGCCAAATTGACCGAATTCATGCCGCGGGCTGGATGTAATTTTCCTTTTGCTCGAGCCAGAATCGCGTATTGATACCTAACGTGTATACCTAACCTATTTTAACAATTCAACACACCGCGTGCTATCCAATTGTACGGAGGAATTTTTATTCCGGGCATAAAGATAAGTACTGAATTATGAAAATTTTGTTCAGATAAAGATGTTTGTAATTTAATCCATTTTTATTACGGGAGATATTATTGCTATTATGAGTGTTTAACACTTTCAAATGCCTGGGCAGACAAATGCTCGAGAAATAATACAAGTAATTCTATTTTTCTGAAAGCCAATCAATCTGCCTAGTCTTTTTCCAGCTACGTTGGGGTGGGCTTCCAGTCTAACCGGATGCAGCTGAATACCAGTATTTTAGATGAAGCGACTGCCTATCTGACCTCCACAACCCACTTACTGGGTAACACGATACCCCTTGGTAAGACTGCCGAAGCCCGAAAGTCTGACGACCATGGTCGTCAGACTTTCGGGCTTCTGACGACCCGTAACGACTGTCAAAGATCCACGAATGACAATTTTTGTGAAAGCCAGACGACAAGACTCATAAAAGAAACTTGTTCAATAGAGTACCTAAATCCATTGCCAAAAAAGGGTTATAATGTATCTCCAGGTAAACAGGATAAAAGTGAGGCACTTTGTGATAACATCTGTACTTTAGTTGATTAAAGTCAACCGGTTGAATTAGTTGACGTTCATTTCAGTTTACAATAATTATACGAGTAGGTATTTACACGAGAGAATAAAGCAGTGCTTTTCAAATGGGTCATCATCGATATTCATCACGGGGCTATTGAATCGAATAGGGCATAATTGCACGCCACTAGCGTAGTAGTACTGGCAGGAAAAACATTATAGCGTTCTTTATTTAAAAATCGGATTTTACGATACGTAGGTACAGCTGACAAGATAAGTGTTTTTGTAAATAAGGAAAACGTCAATGTTTGCTGAAAAAAATATCCAGTTTCCGTTTACAGCTTTTAATTATTTAATTTGTTATTTAAACGTTATTTTAATGTGTTAATAAGTAATACATACTTAATTGTTGTTTTCACCAAAATAACATTGGTTTAGTTATCAGCGAGTACATTGCACAAGTGTAGGCCAAACAAGATATAAGTAATTGCTGCACATTGTGTCACGCACAAATCAATTCAAATCAATTTATGGGACTATTCTCATGAATACATTCGTCGATACTGATACTAGTGCATTACAGATAGGTAGGTACGCTACAACTGCAGCTATGAACGTTTATAAAGTAAATAAAATGAGAGCTTTAATGTAGGTGCAATTTAGCATCTGCATTATTTAGCGGAAAATCAAACAAGGTGCTATTCATTTCATAGCACCTTGTTTGATGTAAAAGTAAAGTAAAGTCTGCTCAAGTCATAAAATCCTTTTGAAGGAAAAACTTTTTTAGGAAACTAATGATCGTGATTCGTGAGATATCCTATCCTATCCCTCAATAATTATAAATGTGAAAGTTTTGTATGTTTAGAATTTTAGATGTTTGTTACTCAATCACGCAAAAACGGCTGAACGGGTTTCAATGAAATTTGGCACATGAATATTCTTTACCTATAACCTGGATTAACACATGGAATGCTTTTCTCTGAATTGAAATTGAATCTAGTTGTTAATATTTGTTGCTAGGAAAGCAAGCCTGATGGTTTTGTTGAACATGGCCTTGTATTCAAACGTGTACAAACAACATATTTACTGCACAGGCAGAATATTAAATATGATCTAGTCAAGCGTGTCAATCAGAACGGTAAGCGCGTCACAGCACGTAGGCGTTTGGACTCGAGCCCGAAGACGCTGCCACAGTGCCACGCCTCGAGTTATAAACACATCCATGATGAAAAAATAGCGCGCATCGTCTATGCTCCGCGGTTCCAATGAACTTGTGAAGTGGCGCTAATGTTCTTAGCGCGACTGTACCGGGCGTCATAATCGTTGCCTTAAAAACCTTGCAAACAGAGCATTGTTATTTGTTAGGTATACATAATTTTATCGCCGTAATGGTAATTTTTAGGTGACGTCAGAGGTATCGTAAAGTATCTATTTTAGGTATGATAATATATTTCAGTGCTCCACATGTGTGTTGTATCTTTTAGTATTATTATATTAAAACCCCGTTTGCCATTAGTATTTTTTACGTTTACGTAAAATTAATTAATTACGTCTTTTTCGCTCGGTATAGGTAACCACCTATACCGAACCGGTATAGGTACCTACTGGTGGTAAGCTCAATATTTCTGACCAACAAAAACATGTCATGTAAGTTTTCAATCGAGACGAGTACTACGAGACTTTTAATGCTAGAGTAATGGTTGAGTATTCTAAAGACAGGTCATATTTATAGCAATTTTAAGGCCAAATATAATTTGCCTATGACGTCACAAATTCACAATGCGAGTGCACGCTCATCGCGACCCTCTACTTTTCACTATGTGTCGAAATATCAATTTTTTACAAAAAAAAACAAAACCGACTGCGAAAAAAAAACACCACAAAGTGAAAAATAACTTTAATTTCGGAAGTCGGTGTCTTTGGATCTGTATTTTAGGTTTTTGCCCCCGACTTCCGAAATTAAAGTTATTTTTCACTTTGTAGTGTTTTTTTTGGAAGTCGGTTTTGTTTTTTTTGTAAAAAAGTTTTTATTTTTCACTTTTTAGTGGGTCAGTTTGTAATTTATCTAAGTTACAATAACCCAATATCAACTGCTCATCACGTTTTACAAAATATTGCTTTTCCCGATGCAGGGACGTTAATTGTTGAGGAGTTCTCCTAGTAAGAACCAAGAGAACTGGAGCTCATGGTGAAGTCACCATCACCATTATGCATTTTGACGAGCATAAATCATATTAAAGTAATCGAAACGCAACCTGTGATATACTACTTAGATATAATTGAGTATTTCCGATGGCCATCTGTGGTCTTCATCATCAGTTCCAGTTCACCAAATGGTACTTTCCGAGAGCAAATGCACGAGTTACTATAAAAAATACCGAAATCGATATAAGTGTGCCCATAAAATTTGAGGGTTTCCCTCGATTTCCATGGGATCCCATCATCAGATCCTGACTTGACGATCATGGGACCACTTGGGAAGTATACCCTTTCGAACAAAAAAAGAAAAATCCAAATCGGTCCAGCCATTTTCGAGTAATCGGGGAACATACATAAAAAAATAAAAAATAAATTAAATTAAAAAAAAGGTTCCGACGAATTGAGAACCTCCTCCTTTTTGAAGTCGGTTAAAAAACGTGTTTAGCTAGATAGCTTATTCTGGTGTCTTTGTCAAGAGTTGACAAATCACTACCAGGACAAGAGTACCTATCATTGGCCAAAATAGGGTTAAAAATGGGTATGAAGTTGACAATAGCAAAATAATTTATTTTATTTTTTATTTTATTTTTTATTTTTACAATTTTAAGAAAGCTTACAGACTAATACACATAAATGGTTACAAAAATAACAACTGACAATCGCTAATAATGTCAGATGTCGTCTTGTATCGGCCGTAAATCTGCTCAGTAATGAAAAATGTTATAATCGGTGAAAGCTTTCAAGGTACTTTATAAGGAATGCAATGAGCCTACTAAGTCTAGTGTCGAGCAAATACAATGGATAAAGGCCCTTACAGACAGAGGCGATATCGCGTCGGCGACGCGATATTGCGATATTATATCCGTAGAACAATATCGTGTCGCCTCTGTCTGTAAGAGCCTTAAGGCAGTATCGGAAACCATAGTAAAATTTAAATCTGTTTTCACGAAAACAAACGCAGACTCGAACTGCACCTACTATTTTTTTTGTTATTTACTGTACTTAGTCAAATATTTTTTCTATCTTTTTAAAGGCTCCTTTACGGCGTTGAATTCTTTCAGTTCTGCATCATACCATTCGAACTAACAAATTCGTTCAAAGAAACGAATAAATTTAACGCAGCAATGATATCTGCAGCAAACCATTCTATCGAATTAGTTACGATTAGATAAGAATTTATGATGAAGAGGAGCTCGTGGCTAAGTAATAACAGCCGCACGGGTCGATCCGTCAGGTTAAGCTACGCTTGCCGGGGTTGGTCAGTGGATGGGTGACCATCTTTACATATCGAGATTCCTCCGTGCCTCGGAAAGCACGTTAAGCCGTTGGTCCCGGCTGTTATTCGTGGATCTTTGACAGTCGTTACGGGTCGTCAGAAGCCCGAAAGTCTGACAACCAGTCTTACCAAGGGGTATCGTATTACCCAGTTACTGGGTTGTGGAGGTCAGACAGGCAGTCGCTCCATGTAAAATACTGGTATTCAGCTGCATCCGGTTAGACTGGAAGCCGACCCCAACATAGTTGGGAAAAGGCTAGGCAGATTGAGATAAGAATTTATGATGCATCACCATATGTTTTTTTTAAATAAATACCTTTTCTTACATATTTTTTTGTGGTTCTTTCATCAAAAGACCATTTCAGACTGCAATCTACATGGTCTTCACATGATCTGACCAAGATTATGTCTGGACTTTAAAAGAGACTGTGACCTCTGAGTTTGTTTCGGCGTTTCTTCTCAGAGTAGTCAGATAGGAAACGTCGAACTCATCTAGTTTAAAAAAAAATATGTTTGACGTGTAAAAGTGTTTGTACAAACCTACTTACAGAAAATAAATCATTTATCATTTATCTTTTATCATTTTATTCATAATTTTTCCCATCATTATTAGCTCGTGTAACCTATTGTCAATAAAAAAATACAAAAACGTTCTTGTGCCGTAAAGGGTTAATTTGGTATCGCAAAATTACATTTGATTTTATAGTTTTATACCTACTTAGTTTTTTTTTCAGTCTTGTGGATATGCATACTTACAACAATCAATAGGTTTCAGCAGGCTATTTATTCAATTCAAAACATACTAGGTTTCTCTTCCAAACAATTGATATAACTATCTACCTTACGAAGGTAAACATAGAAAACTTGTTTACATATTTTTCAGACACTATTATTAGCCCGAACCTACGCTAAGGACAGTTGAAGTATTTTAAAAATACTTCTACCTACTTACGATACCTACCTACATGTTTTATGTTATTGCACAGAATACTGTTTCTTGGACCAAATCCAGAAACGCCCTCTTGTTTCAACGTAGTCACATAAAATTATATTAAATTTTCTCAACACACTGAAACGGGGGGAGAATGAATTCTAAATAATCTAACACAGACTCTACACGTGGCTGGAGATCGTTTATTGTAGATAACTGTTGGAATTAAGTGTTAATTTCAGCAATATCATAAAGCCTTAGTACCTACATTAGCTGGATGTATATAAATGGGTTAATAATATCGCAAACTGTTTCATTCTACATTTTCTAGATCGCTACCTAATAGGTTGTTTTGTTTATCCAATTAATAGGTATATAAGTATTAACAAAATGGGAGCCGATTTTTATCGTACGAAGCGTGCCCGTTCTCCTCCATAGAGATCTACGTTTTGGAATGGGCAACTAGCATCAACTTTCTGGCTGATTGACCGATTCTTTGACGAAACAATCAATCAATCAATAAAATAAGTAAAAGTACCTAAGTAAAGTTGAATTAACTCCTACTGTTTATCAAAATGAACTTTTTCTCATAATGATTATCATCGTTCAGCACGTTTATCTACCATCTGTTTCCAATCCGTTTTAGTACCTATTTTGCAAGACAGAGATACTATAAATCCTACATTGCAAGGTGGTTCAGTCTTACTGGATATCATGTTTGTTATGTAGGTGTCTAGTTATGAACCCATATACAGGATGTTTGTAAGCTGGGTGCAAAGCCTTATGGGGGTGATAGTTTACACCATTTAGAGCATTTTCAGCCATACCTACATGTCTTAGGTCAGTTTCAACCAATCGGAAAAATCGTCGAGGACGAGGATGCTGACAATATTGTCTCTAAGTATAAAATTCAATACTGTTAGTAGGTACAGTTACCTAAAACGAATAAAATAACTTATCAGCTTCTAGCTTCAATTCGTCAATGCACCTTAGCTGGTACCGACTTCAGAAGCTGTTAAGTAATTTTATTTGTTTTAGTTTAACTTTTTTTTATAGTAACTATTTTTTTTATTTTACAAGTACAAGTTATTGAAAAAAAAAACTAGAAAAAACTAAGTTTGTAGCTAACAAACTTAGTTTTTTCTAGTTTTTTTTTTTCAATAACTTGTACTTGTGTTTGGAACGTTTATTACATTAGCAAGACATCAGACAAACCACAAAAAAAATAACATACCACAACTTTAACTGGGGCACTGTTAGCAATTAACTGTCAGAAATTGGGTTAGGTACCTATTTAAAGAAAACTAAAGAAATCAGTTCAAAATTTAAAAAAAATACTTCGTCTTGATGTGGCGTAGGGCTCAAAATGCTCTAAATGGTGACAACTATCACTTCCTTAAAGCTTTGCATCCAGCTTCCAAACACGCTGTATACATCATCTATTTATTTAGCACTAGGTACTTTAAAAGCGTCTTAAAAAGTGTTAACTTTTTATTCGTGGTAAGTCCATAACAGGATTTTCACGATTTCGGGTAAGTACCTATTGTGTAAACATTGGTAGAACCTACATACATAAGTAAGAACCCTGGGATCACATAAACAGCTGATCATAACTTCGGCTGTAGGTTATGTATCTTAACAAGGTTATTAGCTTATTCTGAATCGATAAATAAATATTATGGTGTTACTCATAGTCGTTGTCCACGTAACGAAACGTCTTACGATTCACTATTAACCTTGAAATAAAGCAAAACAGAACCTTTATCAACTCATTATTTATTAATGAAAGTTGCTTGAAAGCCTTGTTAAGTTGTTACTTACTTACTTATTCACATGTTCCACACTAGTTTGCACAGTCTTATTAGGTCGTTTTATCTTTTAAGTAAGTACTTAATAGTAGAATATTTTTTTAAAGTTCCCCAAATGTTGGTAATTGAGCAATTAAAAATATAGAAAATTATGTCAAAAATAATCTTACCGGTAACACTCAGCGTGGTGATAAATAATAAACAGCATAAATGAATGTCTCTAGACATCTTGAAGCTAGTCAACACTTTCTTCTAAACTAGTATTTTTTAAATTTATATTCAGTCGATCATAGATAACTTTTTAAGTACCCGGTTTTTCACTTTTGTTAGTAAATAATACAAGTTAAAAGTTTGTAACCATCCAGAATATTACACTTTGACTCGTGCGCTTGTAACGAAAAGTTATAATAAGGTTTTCGTATTTTAATACGTAATTTACAAGTTTTTGAGAACGACACGTCTAACTCCTCCTACGCATCAATTTCAACTGGTTTGAAGAATGAATGATTCATGCCGCGGGCGGAAAGCGGGAAATAGAAATTGTGCTAGCCACAGCGCTAGCACGACCGAGCGAATGAACTTTGAATGAAGAAATATTTGTGTTTGGTTTACCTACTCACAGAGTTTTCGGTTTACTTCACAAGGCAGTGCCAGGCCATTGCAGCTTTCAGCATCAGAAACTCAGATTATACAATGTCAAATATTTATCTAAATGAACAATAGAAAATTGTAAACTAATTATTAGGAAGTAAACACAAACTCCGCCGCCAATTACTAGTCTGTGGAATAATGAACTAAAATGGCTGTTCATCGGTCATATTGACAAACAGATACGGATGTCTATTGTCAAAGTGTCAGTCAATTGTCATTTGTCAATAATGTCAATCAATTTGTAATTCTAGCCTAGCATTTCTCAGCTGATCGGGAGCTGTTTTAATAAAATTTTCACTGAATTGAATAATAAATTGTAGTTCTAGGAATTTTATGTGGAAGCATAACATAAAAGTGAACTTATAAAGCTATCTGATCAGTAGATATTTCGCTCTAACTGACAAACAGTGGACCTACTGTAAATAGTTATAAACATAACCTATAAAATGGCTAATAAAATTTTGGGAAACATTTTGAGAACTAGACCACCGCATATATTATTTAAACGATGGGAAGGTTCGAATTCAGAAAAACGTGTGACAGTCCATGATCCATTTTATTCCCAGCCGCAGAAGAACAAACAAACCTATTTAGAGGTTGTGAAGATGTTCGAAGGCCGGGACACACGAAGACGGGGTCATGTTGAGTTTATTTACGCAGCTTTAGCAAGAATGCAGGGATTCGGTGTCCAGAAAGACATTGAAGTTTACAAAGCCCTAATCGAAGTGCTTCCTAAAGGAAAATTTATTCCTAAAAATATATTCCAAGCAGAATTTATGCATTATCCTAAGCAGCAGCAGTGTGCCGTGGACTTGTTGGAGCAAATGGAAGATAACAGTACTTGTTGTTTACATGCTGCTTCGCTTGTTACATGTTGTTAAACTTACCTTTTGTAGCACCAGAATCCATGTTTTATATCAGTTGCTTGTGTTGTTATTGCATTACTTACACATTTATAGACTACTTAATAATTTATGTTTTTCTCTGAAAGTACAGAAGTAATGCCAGATTCAGAAATGGAACAGATGCTTCTGAACATATTTGGTTCCCGCGGCATACCTCTTCGTAAGTTCTGGCGCATGTTGTACTGGATGCCAAAGTTCAGGAACCTAAGCCCTTGGTATTTGCCTGAAGAATTGCCCAACAATACAATTGAGTTGGCCAGACTTGCTATAGAGAGAATTACTTCAGTAGATCCAGACACCAAAGTTGAGATCTGGCAGGTGATAATTTTGTTTATTTTTTTTTATTTATAAGGGAGAAAAGTTTTTAGTAAAGTGCTTACTTTACTGTCCCTTATGACGGGCCTTTGTGTATCAATTACTGTTTTTAACACTTTGCAGGGCAGTAAACGAGACACAATAGAAGTTTTATTGTTATTACTGCTCTATCCGGCTATACATACCTCAAAGTAAACACATAAGCAACTTATTTCTCCAGTTTTTGGTTCATCTGACTAATAAAAGTAATTTTTGTCAGACAGAAGAAATAGAAGCCTGTTTAGACAAGACTTGGGTTGTGACTGCCCAAAGTGAATCCCAGAAGATTTTGTTAGCGGAACAACCAACCGATGAACCTCTGACAGTGAAAGGACCCTTCAATGTATACCTGAGGGAACAGGTTGTAAGCTATTTCTTACTTGTTGGGAAGATAAGGCCTGAAATCAAAGATGATACGGACCCTGATGGTAATGTCCTTTATATTGTTGTCATTTTTGCTTTTTGATTAAGTCGCAATCCTTTTAAGTAAATGATAAGCCAGTTCAGTTCCTTAAAAAAAAATGTATATTGGACTGATAATAATTTTTATATTATGTGTTTTTCAGATGTTTCAAACATAAAGAAACCTCTTGGAATTCCTGGAGTTGTTGGCAGTACAAAGTTACCATCAGTGAGACAAACATTGCATGAACAAGATGATGGTACAATAGTGTCTGTATGTGCTACAGGTAAGATGTTATTCACTACTGTATGAAAAGTAATAAGGACTTAGTAGATGGGGTAGGGATCCCGAAAAAACCCTTGGAGTAATAGCACCAAAGAGTTTAAGCACTTAAGTTGAATGTGTCCTATTCCTAACACAATAATGAGATCATTTTTAGGGTTCCGTATATAATAAATAAATGAATTTTGAATATGAGGGTCGCTTTTAAGGGGCAAGTAAGAAAATAAAATAAAAAAGTATTGCAAATTGTACCGTAACATATCAAATAAAAGGATGAGGATCTCAAATATATTTTTTTTATAATTTTAAAATAAATCGTATTATGTTATAGTTGTTATGTATGTTATACGAGTAGTTAAGTTATTTAAGAAAATAGACGAAAATTTACCATTCCCCCCCCCCCCTTATCTCTGAAACTACTCAGCCTAAAATTTGGAATAAAATACAGAAAATAGTTCTTTACCTGTAGATTACAGGAAAACCTATAAGTTTGTGGTCTTAAAATAACATGGTAAATCTCTCAATATTGTGAGTAGTGTTGGAATGTATGGGAGAACATGTGTTTTAACTATAATGTTAAGTTTGTATATATATATTTATATTTTTTCAAAATACGCGCATTGTCGTGGAGTTGCGGATACCAGCCCGTATTACCTTAGCTAAGTTTGTTCTTGGGATAATTTCATACCAACTACGGAACCGTTCATTGTGCGCAGTCCGACTCGCACTTGGCAGGTTTTTTTGCTAAGTAATTATCTTTGTGTATAATATTTCAGGCACATCTTCAAGAGATTCCTTACTATCTTGGATCAGGCTGCTAGAGAGACATGGTAACCCCCTATTATCAACAATACCAGTAATATTCACTCTCACAGCTCCTCCCAGTGAGATGTCCGTACCAGAAACTCAACCACCTGTCAAGGATAGCAGTAAAATGGGAGAAATAGGAGCATAATAAGTGAAAATAATTTATTTATAGTTATTGTAGTTTCTATGTAGTAAAATTGTTCTGTTTTTAAATAATTTTGTTTTATTTAATCTTAACTAAATTATAATAATATATAATTTAAAATATGTGATAGTTTTGCAACGCTTGCAAAACTATCACATATTTTTACAAGCTTTTATTAAGTTTCACTTCCCGATTTCTGATTGAGCTGAAATGCATGCTTATGTAAATCTGATGACAGTGCAATAATATTATGACATGGAGCCGGAAGGCGGCCAGGGGAACTCAGTAAAAAACGACGCAACTCTAACGAGTTAGGGGCTCATTTGATTTATCTTGACAAGGACTCTGTCCTAGATGATATCCAGATTAATAAAATGCTTAGCATCAAGTAATTTGAATATAAATAAAAAAATGACTTTTTGGTATATTTCTTTATGTTTAATAACAAAATAAAATAACTGTACAAAATTTAGAGTAGTACAATATACAATAACTGTGTACAGGATACTTAACATGATATTTTCCGAACGTAGAAGTTGAAAAAAATTCAAAAGCCTAAATTACTGATCTTCTAAGACAGTGCACTCTTGACAGTGGTTGTGGTCATCAGGGGGGCTAAAACGGTTTCAAACCAGAAAACGTCTACACCCACTTTTAAGAGATATTTTCTTTGTAATGACCATAAAATAATCTATTAGGCCTCAAATTCAGTGGGGTGTTTCTTAGAGTGAGCAGCGGGGCATTACATGTGGAAACTGGAAAGACGTTCATTAAACATCATGCCGCACATGCAAGACACATCCCTCTGACTTTGTGGCCAAAGACTAAAATCAATAAAAAATGATAACATAATCACATCAGCCTTACAAAATAATTATCATATTCATCCATATTTACAACATACACTACAAGAGTCGGTCCACTATTTAACACAGGCACACAGCATCTTTATGTCCATTCATAGTCCTCATCATCCTCAAATGATATGGTTCCCCACTGTCAGGTGATGTTGTGCCAGTCTGCTTGGGGCAATAAGTAAGTCTCATTGGTACTGCGGACTACAGTAACTCCAGCTCCATAGTAAGGTATGACGTATGCTGAACCATCAGATGGGCCAACCACCTTTAAAATCAAAATCTCACTGTTAGTCTGTTGATGTTGTGTGTATTGATTGATGATGAGTAAAGCATACTGGCTGACTTTTTTTGAAGTCAATTCATATGAAGGAGGTGCAGAAGATATTAATTCTACCAAGAGAAACTGACCTATAACCCGTGTTAACAATCAAAATGAATTATTTCCTATTATAATACTATAATTAATACTTTCAAGGACACTAAATGCCAATAGATGTCATAACAATAAAACTTCTAGTGTGTCTTGTTCAGTGTTCTTGAAAGCGTTAATCATTGTTGAGGAAATAACTGACTACCTACTACCCATTTTTAAAATAATCTATAACATTTACCTGAGCAGCAATGAGTATTATGTCCAACAGCTGTCCTAGGAACATGAATCCCAAAGTACAGAGCTTGGCTAGTCCTATTCCTGGATAGCCTAGGTAGAACCGGTCCAGTCCAAACATACCCAGGAAGACGGAAAGAAGCAGTGCTATCTCTAGAGAGTACCCATTCCTGTGAAACAAAAATAATATTAACAATAAAAGGACTGTAGAATGAAACAACATATTTCATAATATTCTATGTAAATTATTAATTTCACTTACGTCCATTTACATGGCAACTTTCTTTTGAATGTGGAATTGTTTGTCTCATTGCAGATTATTCCTTCAGCTGCAATACATAGCACTGAAAAAAAAGACGATATTTCACTATGCATTGATGGAATTTAGCATTCGTCATTTAAAAATTATAATGTAAACATGTAGCTGTACCTTCAGCTTCCCCTTCAGACGGAATATCTTTCCCTTTGACGCATCCTTTGAACTGTTGGGTGTTTGTATCGATTTGATCTTCGTTCGGGTCTGGACAAATGTACTGGCCTAACCGCAGCGTGCTGCAGTCCACTGTCACCACTTTATCCCCTTTAACTTCATCTGAAGCCCCTACTCTTAAATATAGGAACAAAAAACATATCTGCACGAGATAGATTCGTAACATTTTTGTATCTGCGTGCTTCCTTTCAAATTGAAAACAAGTTTTAGTTATTGCTACGTATTCATTTTAATGTGTTATTGCAGCCACTCCCCGTGGTTTAGTAGAGATTATATTATTTATTTTGTTATTTCGTGATTCACTGTAATATTGTATTGTATTCGACTTACATCAATGTCATTGATATTCGACGACAATGACACTGATGACACTGACACTGACACTGATCACCACAGACTGTCGTTGTCACACAGACTACTTAGAGATACTGCACTGACATTTGTCATAATGTGACGTATTGATAATTTGTTTCACACTGATAATGCTACACGAGCAGCATCGTGAGTGTGAAAGAGATATAATTGGTGATAATCAGTGATCGGAGTAGGTAGATTGATTTTTGGTACTTGTATCATAAATGCCCACAGAAAGAAGAACATGGATAAGCCATTTTCCCGGAAAGTAATTCCGGTAATTCCGGTATTTCCGGATCCAATTAAATATTGTTAGTGTTGGTAGTGATATTATTACAACTCAATTCAAAATTTCAAGGAAGGTATCAAAACTAAATTAATTTATTACTTATTTATCTGTTGAATAATAAAAACAATTGAATTCCGACGAAGCTTTAAATACACATTTTTAATATTTTATTAGTAGTCTTTAATTATTGCCACAAATTTTTATAAATTGTTTTCATAGTGGTCACGGTTATTGACATTAAGGGTGGAATGAATAACAATAAGGATAAATGTTTATTGTTAAATATGTACATTTAACATCCAATTTTTATCAAAAATAAAATTACTACAATTTCTACATAAGTTCCGGTTTTTTTTTAATAATCAACCATAATTTCGAAATTCCGGAGGAATGTCCATATTAATACAGGGTGATTTTTTAATGACCAGCCAAATTTTCACAGGGTGTTCTACCCATGAATATGAACAACTTTCACTATGGGACCAACTTTGAAATCGCAAAAAAAATATCAGCTGTTTCATACATTTTGATCGAGTAGGTATTGAACTTTTGTAGGAAACCGCTGGTTTTTTTTTCGTGATTTCAAAGTTGGTCCCATAGTGAAAGTTGTTCATATTCATGGGTAGAACACCCTGTGAAAATTTGGCTGGTCATTAAAAAATCACCCTGTATATACGTTTCGGATCAATGACCCCAATTCAATCTCCGATCATTGGTGATAATGCTCAATAACTTGTTTTTTTAGGTTTATTTAATCTGTGGCCATACAATTTGTCATTTGATTTGAAGTGACACTTGGGTGGCCTCTCATCAAATTCTTGATTCTTTACAATCGTTGATCCATAGACTACTATTATACAGAGCATGGACCATGGTAGCCCGCGAAATTCAAATTTTCTTTCGTTTTTGTGTTTTTTGCAGGTCCAGTGTTATAAAAATGTACTATGTGGTCAGTGTCAAGTTGTATGTTGATTAAAATATGATTCCCGTCGGTAACTAAGGCTTTACAGAATTACAAAATTTTAATTTTATTTAAGTAGGTTATGCTCTTTAAACCTTATAGATTCCCTACCCAAAGTCTTTACCTTACCTCTGGCCTTCTGTCTGTAAGGAAACTCTACCTACTCCATCTTATATTGAGGAAACACAAATCCATTCCGTATGACCCCACAAAACCACGTATCAGTAGCAGAAGAGGCTACTTAGTCGCTCCAACTGTCCCAGTTAGATCTGTTTTTGCTAAGAGGCAGTATGAAAAGCAATCTTCCCACGTATACAACCTACTGAACAAAGAGCTACACATCTATCCTCTGAAACTCCGTGACTGTAAACAAGCTGTGACTGATTGGCTCAAGAATAAATCCTATGACGACATTGAGGCTTTGGTATCATCACCTCCATCCTGAATTAATAGGACCTTGGGAGCCAAACTGTTAGTGGAGGAAGCTGTACCTGGCTTCCTCCGATCCCAAGACATTGTCGCAGGGCTAACCTAATCCTAAACAGAGACCCTTATAAAATAAACTCATGTATTAAATTCCACGCTCACTCCATTACACACGAACACATATCCTTTCTCTCACACTCACACACATACCCCCACTCACACACACACACACGCACGTTCAAAAATTCACTCATACACAACGACCATATAGGCTATATGGTCGTTGCTCATACACAACACACAAATGCGCTCCTTGTTGTATCTTGTATTTCTAAATATTTTTGGTTTATCTTTTGTTTTTGTTAACAATTGCATACTTGTGATTATGTTAAGCGGAAGGGCGGAGTTACCTATCACAAGCAATTCCTTGCTTAAAAGGTGATCACCTGGTGGTGAAGGTGAGGGTGGTTTATTTATTTTTATTTATTTATTTAATTTAATGTAATGATTTGTGTAATTCGATTTTAATTAAATTAATGTATATGGATTGTATAATCATTAGAATTGACCACCATTAAATCATGAGAATTGAGGTTAATTCTAACTTATGGAGTTCTAAAGCTACCTTAGCGGATGAGACGAAACTTAAAACATTCCATATTGTACTCTGTGAACATTCCGTTTGTGAGGAATTGTTAACATTCTTTAGCCAACCACATAAAAAATAAGGGTCCCTTTTTACCATTTTGGTACGGAACCCTAAAAACATAGCTACCAACATGAAAATTCTAAGTAGCACTGACAATCATGACAATCATGACCTTGACAGGAAGAACTGTCATAGATTGGAATGCGCAACGCAACTTATAGAAATCAGTAAGTTCATCGATATCGATGAAATGCATCCTACTATGCTAATAATGAGGCTTTAAAATAATTTATTATAGTATAAAAATTAGTAAAATAAAACACGCTTTTAATAATGGTTTGCCCCCTCTAACTGTTACCACTTCGTTGATGCAGGATAATGCTCGGCCGCATAGGTAGGTACTTACAGTCCGCGAGGCCTAAGATGAGCTTTGCATTTGTTTGAGAGATCACCAAAATGGTACGAGAGCCCATGACCAAAATGTTTACGTTTTACCTAAGACAAAATCTTCAATCGTCTCAACGATGCGACATGGTTTTGGTCATGGCCTTTCGTACTAAAAAAGCAAAAGCCGATTGCCAAAAAGCAGTATAAACCGGTTTTAAACCAAGCAAAGAACGCGTCGCGCACTTAGCTGGACGTCACACCTCACTATCTATGTACAATCACACAAATGCAAAGCTCAGCCTAGACCTCGCGGACTGTACCTACCAACTACATACAAAAAACAAGCTCAACTACAAACAAATACAAGCTACATACAAATAGCAAGCTCTACTATTCACACAATTATCAAATCTTTCGAAGAAAAGCGACACGAAGCTATTATTGAGAAGCGCCAAATACGCAAAGAGAGACCTAAGCCCTCCTACACCTATACGTACAACACTGCAGGCCATCTTTACTGTTCTAGTTGTGACCGGGTGTTCAAAACTAAATTCGGTCTAGCGAGCCATCTAAGGGCACACGCAACGAAGTGATTTCGAAGGGTCGCCGTTATCGAAATCTATAAGGAGGACTAATACTACTTACAACCATAACTTAATAATTTGAATAGGTATCACAGTTACGGAGTAGTGGCAGGCGAGGTTGAAAAAAGCATTTTTCTCGCTTATTACTAAACATGATCTCATTTTAATTTTAAAAGGTGTATGTGTGTAGGTACTTAATTTTGAATAAGTAGGTAGGTGTACTTAAAGATATTTATGTTTAAATGATTTTCAAAATAAAAGGAACCCTTGTGCTGCGACTCAGTCTGTCTGTCTGTCTGTCACAGCTGGATATATCAAGAAACTAATGCTATCAACTCGAAATTTGGAACAGTTTATGACATTTACCCAACTATTTTGCAAATAAGAAAAAATAAAAATATGTAAGTACCTACATACCTATAAGTTTTTTTTCCAACGGGGACTGAAAGGGGGTCTTAAAAGTCAAATTGGGGCTACTAGGGCATGTGGGATATCATACGAAACAGCGCCGCTGTTTGCACATTCTCAAACATTTTTTTATTTTTTTTTAGGCCGCTTTTATTGAAAAATGTAAAAAAATATCGTTCTGAAATTATTCTATGTGATAGAAGTTTATGTTTATGTTAGATTACAGGAAAAATAAAACGGTGTCTCTAAATAGCACACTTTTTAGAAATCGGAACGGAACTCTCGAGTGCGAGTCCGACTCGCTCTTGACTATTTTTTTATATGTTCCGCTGACTGTAATGAGAAATATTATAAACTAGCCGTTGCCCGCGGCTTCGCCCGCGTGGATGTCGGAAATTATCCCACGGGAACCTTCTACCGGGATGAAAAGTATCCTATGTCTTAATCCAGGTTATCAACTATCTGTATACTAAATTTCATCCAAATCAGTTCAGCCGTTTTTGCGTTATTGAGTAACAAACATCCAAACTTTCACATTTATAATATTATAGTAGGATAAAACGAAATATAATGCTCAACTCAATCTCAGAAGAACATTTTCTAATCTGTGGAACCTTTTCGCACACCTATCTAGTGATCAGACCATTACTAAAATACTAAGGAATGGATTTATAAATTCCACTATCCAATCGTACATGAATAATTTCGTTAATTTCCTGTACGGACATATCCGAAATTGTCAATTTAGTAGTGCTCGAGGTGTCCGTTATGCCAGCGTACACGTGATGTAATTCAGAGTTTCTGTCATACCCAATAAATAGTGCATAATTAGTGCAAAAGCAAAATAAATAGTGCATCTGTAGTTTCAGAATTAAAGACAATTTTTACTGGGTACGCCAGCATAACGTTATGCTGGCGTACACATGGCAGTACTCGAAAACGGCTCATGTTAAAGCAACGGAATTTAGACATATAAATATTGCGTCCGCTATGCAAAATTTCATAATGATTGCTCTTATAGGAACGGAGATATTGAGCAAGACTTTTGAATAACTTCCCGACAGGCGTTATGCCAGCGTACACAAATTAGAGCATATAGAAACCGGACGTTTCTTTATATAAATGCTATATGTATAAATAGTGCGTGTCATTTGGCCCCCGAAACTACAAATACTTTACGTGAATTCGCAGTGGAACAATGTAAAAAATGTATGTAAACTTCTACCAAAGTAGAAGTACAGATTATGTTCAAAGTGTTTTGGCAATTTTTTTTTTCATTTTTAACATATTGAACGAAAACTGAACTAGGTGGAAAATAAGTTCGCTAATTGATAGTAACGATATTTCTAGAGTGAATATGAAAAAGAATAATTTTTTTAAACACGAGATAACCGTGCAATAAAAGTCACGATAATGTTATCGTGACTTTTATTGCACGGTTATCTCGTGTATTCCCGTTCGTCCCCCTGACTTCGTCCACCTAGGATGACGAACGGGAATCCTACTAATCCTACTTAATAATTATGAATGTATGTGTGTATATATATGTGTGTGTGTATTGTGTGTGTGTGTGTGTGTTTTGTATGTTTGGATGTTTGTTACTCAATCACGGAAAAACGGCTGAACGGATTTGGATGAAATTTGGCACACAGATACTTTATAACTTGAATAAACTATCTGTGTGCAATAATAATACATAGGATACTTTTTATCCCGGCAGTAGGTTCCCGTGGGAAAATTTTCAACATCCACGCGGGCGAAGCCGCGGGCAATAGCTAGTATTATAAATGGTAAAGTTTGTGATGATGTTTAGATGTTTGTTACTCAATCACGCAAAAGCAACTGAACGGATTTGGATGAAATTTGGCGCACGTACAGTTTATAACCTGGATTAGGATTAACACATAGGACTTTTGCACGAAGGGACACTTGTGCGAAAAGACATTTCCGCGACTGGACTTTTGCGCCAATGGACTTTTGGGCGCACTTGCGCGAGAGACACTTGTGCAAGGAGACTTGCGCGAATCCACTTTCGCGAAAGACATTTGCACGAATCCACTTCACAGGACAGTTGCGCGAAAAAGTTGCGGAGAAATTTCTTCATAACACCACGCCTGTATTCTTTCTACTTTTTTTTTTAAATATTTATTTTATAATTTTTCTTTTTAGTTTATTTTTATTTTTACGATGTGGGTGTCAATTTCATGGTTCTTCAGGTCGCTGAAAACGATAATGAGGTCAAATTGAAAATACAAGATGGCGTCTGCGAAAATTTTCAAATTTTTCGACATGGGTGTCATTTTCATGGTATTTAAGGTCGCTGAAAACGAAAGTGGTGTCAAAATGAAAATCCAAGATGTCGGCTACGAACGTTTTCAAATTATTAGACATGGGTGTCATTTTCATAGTATTTGAGGTCGCTGAAAACGATAGTGAGGTCAAAATGAAAATCCAAGATGGCGGCTGCAAAAATTTTCAACTTTTTCGTCATTTTCGCAGCCGCTACCTTGGTTTTTAATTTTGACCTCATTATTGTTTTCAGCGATCTCAAGAACCATGAAAATGACACCTATGACGAAAAATTTGAAATTTTCGCAGCCGCCATCTTGGATTTTCATTTTGAACCCGCTATCGTTTTCAGCGACCGTAAATACCATGAAAATTACACCCATGACGAAAAATTTTAAAATTTTCACAGCCACTATCTTGGTTTTTCATTTTGACCTCATTATTGTTTTCAGCGATCTCAAGAACCATGAAAATGACACCTATGATGAAAAATTTGAAATTTTTCGGAGCCGCCATCTTGGATTTTCTTTTTGACGTCATTATCGTTCTCAGCGACCTCAAGAACCATAAAAATGACACCCATGACGAAAAAGTTGAAAATTTTCTGAGCCGCCATCTTGGATTTTCATCTTGACCCCACTATCGTTTTCAGCGACCTCAAATACCATGAAAATGACACCCATGCCGAAATAAAATAAAAAAAAATACGGGATAATTAGAAAAAAAAACTTAAGGAAATAAGTAGGCACTCAAATGTATTTTTCTGTATACATGAATAAGAAAAAAATACTGTACATCCCTGCCCAACCCTTTGAAAGAATAATAGTGTGATGTTATGAAGAAATCTCATTTCCGCAACTTTTTCGCGCAACCGTCCTGTCGCGCAAGTGGATTCGCGCAAGTATTTTTCACGCAAGTGGATTCGCGCAAGTGTCCTTCACGCAAGTGTCTTTCGCGCAATTGTCTTGCTGGCAAACGTCCATGCGCGCAAAAGTCCATTCGCGCAAAAGTCCATTCGCGGAAATGTCTTTTCGGGTTCGTGCAAGTGTCTTTCGCGGAAATGTCTTCGCGCAAGTGACCCAGATCCATCTAAGAAACATCTTATGTACGCTGATGACATGAAAATATACATGTGTGTAAAATCCAGATCTGATTGTGTACTGATACAGCGTGATCTTGATGCATTATTCGAGTAGTATCAGCAAAATAATATTACTGTCAATGTTTCGAAATGTCAATGCATTACCTTTAGTCGTTCTAAATACCCATCTAAGTATCCTTATGGATTTAATAATAATGCGATCGAAAGGGTTGATGTTGTCACGGATCTTGGTATACGGTTGGATTCCAAATTGCTCTTTGACCAACATATTGATATTATCACCAATAGAGCCTCTCGCAACCTTGGTTTGTAATGCATACTTGTAAGCCCTTTAGTAATTGTCATAGTCTAAAGATAATATACTTTGCGTATGTGCGTAGTATTTTGGAGTACTGTAGCCCAATCTGGTCACCCCAATACGATGTATACACTAAAAGAATCGAAAGTTTACAGAAAAAGTTTGTAAAATTCCTAAACTACAAATCCCGGAAACGTCATGATTCCTATGCACGAGACTGCAAACACTATGATATGCTTCCCCTTGTAGATAGGAGTAAGATGTTGGATATGCTTTTTCTCTTTGATATCCTGCGAGGTCGCTTGGACAGCAGTGCTTGCTATCATGTATTGATTTCTGTACCCCGAAAACACGTACCAGACACACAAAATTACTCAGTATCCCTGGATGCCGTACAAAATACGGGAGAAATGCTGTTCTGACCCGACTGCCTCGCATCTATTCTGAAAGCTTTGAAAGTGTCGATATATTTCATTCCTCCAAACAATCATTCCGGAATCAAGTCAAGCAGATATTGTTTAGTAATCAAATTGTGCTATAACTCATTCTTATATAATTTTTAACTCATTCTTTATGGCTTTTAATTTTAATAAAATTATTTTTAATAAACGCTATATTCATGTATTTCAAAATAGCACGTTCCAATTGCTGTGTGGCAAATTACTTAGTATTTAGTTTTCTCTTTTTCCTTTTGTTAATTAATATAGTCATAGTATTTGGTACACACTTTTAACTTTAATTTAATGTGAGTAATATGTCAACAACCGCATTTTACGTATTATTGATGGCTATACTTGTTTAAGTTTTTTCTTTTGTTTCTCTCGCTACTTTCTAGTTAACCTAGCTTTATCAATGCCGTGAAACTGTATTATTGGATTAAGTGATAATTGTCATCATCTCGCTATCACTGAGCAGTGTATGCAGACTGTAAGATGATGATAAGATGTTGTAACATTGACGCAACTGCATTGAGCTGTTTCATTGATAGTGGGGTGAACATTCATAAAGCATGTAAGTTAATTATAAGCTGTTGAGTTTCCTAATCAAATAAAATAAAAAAAATAAAATAAGAACATATTCCCATTCGGCCCTCCAAAATCCCGTTTGTCCCCCTAGGTGGTCTAAGTCAGGGGGACGAACGGGAATAAACCGGTTATCCGGCGGAAGGTAATAACCGCCACATCAGTTCTCAAAATGAACCTGAGAATAACGTCGCCCTGTAATAACAGTACTTACAATTAAGTAAACCAAAAAACAATTAAATCTTATTTTAAAACAAACAAAGTAAGTTTTTACAGAATCCTACCTTATTCCAATAAAGGACAAGCTAGGATAACATTACACTCTCCAATATCGAATCTATTACTTGCACTAAGTAAATCACATCGTAAAGCCTCATTCCGCACACACTCCATCAAAACATGCTGCACGTCTTCGATTACTCCACATTCTACACAGTTGGGTGACATAAAAGATATATTTAAAAATAATAAAATAGTCTGTTGATACAAAAAAAAAAATCATAAAAATGTTGGTGTTACGAGTATCTAGTTTGAAAGTAATATCGTTTTTATTTTTTGGGTAGACATTACTTATTTAAAATATTACGTCATAATTTGTGTGCTCTTAATTGCATTATTTGAAGGCGTAATAACAGATTTAGAAGTCACTAAAAATCATAACATGTTACGGAAACCGGTTTCGGTGCGTTGTGAAATATCTTTTGTGTGCGACTGTTCGACAATGCAATTGTTCCTAGAACTTAATGTACATTATTTATATTGTTCCACTGCGAATTCATGTAAAGTATTTGTACTTTCAGGGGCCAAATGACACGCACTATTTTTACATATAGCATTTATATAAAGAAACGTCCGCTTTCTATATGCACTTGTGTACACTGGCAAAAAAAGTTATAGTGCCTGTCGGAAAGTTATTCAAAAGTCTTGTTCAATATCTCCGTTCCTATAAGAGCAATCATTATGAAATTTTGCATAGCGGACGCAATATTTATGTGTCTAAATTCCGTTGCTTTAATATGAGCCGTTTTCGAGTACTGCCATGTGACAATTTTTACTGGGTACCGGGCATAACGTTATGCTGGCGTAACCAGTAAAAATTGTCTCTAAGTCTGAAACTACAGATGCACTATTTATGCACTATTTATTGGGTATGACAGAAACCCTGAATTACATCACGTGTGTACGCTGGCATAACGGACACGTGTCAAAGTCAAAGTCAAAGTCATTTATTTGCTATAAATGCGGTAATACAAAGGTGGTATTATAAATATTCTTGTGCAATGACACATTTTGCCATAATTTGGCATGCAAATATTAATGGTAGGTAAAGTGCTTATTTATATGTATAAGCAATCTAAACAAACAGTTGAATAAAATATTAATTCGGAACATGAAAATAAGTTTTCAAAGTACAACTTACACAACCAATAAAAAAAAGAAGAAAATACACGTTTGGCACAACACAACATAAAAAATAACAATAAAATTTCTGATTTCAATAATAGGTAGGTATTCAAATTTCAATAATCTACGTCTAGTCTAGTACAATGCATTCCTGTAATGATAGGACCGACAAGAAGTTTTTTTTAGAAATTCACTTATTGAATAAAAACTATGTGAAATGAGCCATTTTTTTAGTACTACGCAGAATTTTCTGTAAGGAAGATCAGTTATAAAATTTGGAATTGAATTATAAATAAGTGGCGCCATATATACGCAACTGCATCGGAATAGTTCGATCCTAGGAACAGGCATTTTTAATAGATATTGTGTGGCTTTTCGTTTATTTGTATTATTATTGGGTTCAAAAAGTGAATAATTTGTTTTAACAAACTTAGCGATTTCATATATATAAATGCAAGGAACTGTGAGAAGGTTGTGTGATTTATACACTGGCCTGCAGGAATCAGTCCAGTCCATATTGAAAATTGCTCTTATGCATTTTTTTGTGCTAACAGAACTCTAGAAATTTCAGAGGAGTTTCCCCAGACAATGATACCATATCGGATGACGGAGCAAACATAAGCGTGATAAACCATTAGCGCAGTTGGTCTGGATGTCTCATTTTTAACTTTCTTTAATGCAAAAACAAACCTATTGATTTTCATACATATTTCATCAATATGCTCCTTCCAGGTGAAATGTTCATCAAGTGTTATGCCAAGAAATTTTGTTTTATGTAATTGTTCTACTGTTTGATCTCTATGCGATATTTTAAAGTTGGTATATTTACTTTTCTGCGTTTTGAAATTGATTATTTTAGTTTTTTCTACGTTTACTTTTAAAGCATTGTTATCTAACCAAGTAATAATTTTATTCAAAGTGTTATTTATATCAGATTCATATGATTCCTCGTTTTTACAATCAAGGATAACCGTTGTGTCATCAGCAAATAGAACACAATCCTGTTCTATAGCTTGAGGGAGATCGTTAACATATATAAGGAACAATGGTGGCCCTAAGATGCTTCCTTGTGGAACTCCAAAGTAATTTTGTCGGGGTTGGGAGTTAAAGTCTGTGATAGTATTTACTTTGTCATCAAATTTTGTTATTCTTGTGACCTGAGTTCTATTTGATAAATAAGATTTAAACCAATCTAGGGCTGGACCTCTTATACCTATTTTACTCAGCTTATCAATGAGAATGGAGTGATTTACGAAATCGAAGGCTTTACTAAGATCTAAAAACAGAGCTGAAGTTGTAACTTTCGAGTTGATGTTA
The DNA here is from genome assembly GCA_905163495.3 of Cosmia trapezina. Taxonomy (NCBI): domain Eukaryota; kingdom Metazoa; phylum Arthropoda; class Insecta; order Lepidoptera; family Noctuidae; genus Cosmia; species Cosmia trapezina. The sequence goes on from LR991030.1 coordinate 15,532,320, forward strand.
TTTAGGATCGATTTCACCAAGTTAAAAGCTGCCAATGAGGTGGATTTGTTTTTCCTAAATCCATATTGCTGTTTTGCAAGCATATCAAACTTATCCAAGAAAGAGAGAACTCTCTTGTACATTACTCTTTCAAAGACCTTTGATAGAATTGGTATCAGCGCAATAGGTCGATAATTATTTTTGTCTGTTTTAGATCCTTTTTTGTGCATTGGTTTTATTATGGATATTTTGAGTTTTTCCGGGAAACAGCCTTGTTCTAATGATAAATTTATAATATATGAAAGAGGCTCTGCGATGTATTGAGCGATTTGTTTTAGAAGATCTGTAGATATATCATCATAGCCAGACGACCGAGTGTTTTTTAATGTTTTTAGGATGCTAAAAATTTCAGCAGGATTAGTAGGTCTTAAAAATATGCTATTGTCGTTGCTTTTAACGTTTGGACCGTAAGTGTTGTTTTGTAAGTTTGCGTTGTTTTCAACAATATCTATAAAGAAATTGTTAAATAGGTTTGCGATATCCAAGCCTGATGTTGCAGTAATATCATCGTCAACTATACTGTTAATGAATTCTCGAGTCCTTTCGTTACCTGTACTATGTTTAACAATATCCCATGAAGCTTTACCCTTATTTTTTGAGTATGCAATGTGCTTCAAATTACACAAAGATTGCAAGTTATGAATACATTTTCTTAACATATTGGAGTATACCTTAAACCTAGTTTTATTTTCATTGGTTTTGTTTAGATAATATTTGTATCTTAATGTTCGTTTAGTGTTACTACTCTTTTTAACTCCTTTTGTTATCCATTTTAATTTACTATATTTGAACAGTTTTTTTACTTTTATGAAAGGGAAACATAATTTATAAAATAAAGTGATTGTGTCATGAAAGTTATCAAAAGCATTATTAGTGTCGGAAATATTGTAAACATCGGTAAAAGATAATTTACTCATGTGTTCAATGAATTTTTTGACATTGTCTTTACTCAGGTCATTTACGGTCATGAAGTAATAGCCGGATATCGGTTTTTGATCGGATTCAAATTTAAGGCGGGGTGAAAGCAAGCGCCGTAGGTATTAAATGCTTACCGCAGCCCCCGCAAGGAGTAGCGATACGTAATAAATTACGATGCGCGGGAAACGCGCGCCAAGCGCACCGCTCATGAGTTCATGAACTCGAGTAGGTACTATGTTGCGTCACAGAATAGAGCAATGCAGTAGATAAACTTGAACTGATTAGTATACAAGTTTATTTTGTTTTATTTTTCTAGTAAGTATTTTTTAAAGTTTTAGACAGATTAGGTATGCATTGTAAACTTGAACAGTTAAAATAAATAAAAATAACTACTTATACATATTTATTTTCGTGAATAAGGTGGATTTAAAATCTGACTGACACGAAGACCTTTACCCGTACGATTCAAAACTACGCGCCGCGCACCATTTTACTTTACGAAGGTGTCGCATGGCGTGGGGAATAGTAGTTTCTGTCATTCCCCACGATACCACACCAGTGGTATCGTTTTCAGTGGTGTCGCTGTCGTGGGGAATGACAGAAACTACTATTCCCCACGCCATGCGACACCACCGACTGTATTGTGCTGTTAGTGATGTCCAGCTACATAACAATGATGTGTTACATAACAATTTAGACCTTATTGACATTCATGTTTTTTTGTTAAATTTAGCTTCCAGACCATTTACCAAGTATCTTGGACCAAAAAAACAAATGGTTTGTAAAATGTCTATAAGGTCGAAATTAGCTTGACACCCTAGAAATGATGTGCATAATAATCTAGACACTTTCTGAGGTGTCAAGCGAATTTAGACCTTATTGACATTCATGTTTTTTTGTTAAATTCAGCTTCCAGATCATTTACCAAGTATCTTGGGCCAAAAAAACAAAGGGTTTGTAAAATATCAATAAGGTCGAAATTAGCTTGACACCCTAAAAATGATGTGCATAATAATCTAGACACTTTCTGAGGTGTCAAGCGAATTTAGACCTTATTGACATTCATGTTTTTTTGTTAAATTCAGCTTCCAAATCATTTACCGAGTATTCTGGACCAAAAAAACAAAGGGTTTGTAAAATGTCAATAAGGTCGAAATTAGCTTGAGACCTTTATCGTTTTCAGCGAACTTAAATACCACGAAATGACCGTTCATTCCCCACGACACCACTGGTGGTGTCGTCGGGAATGACAGAAACTAGTATTCCCCACGACACCAATGACTGCATTGTGAGTGATGTCCAGCTAATTTTTAAACGTAACAATGATGTGTTATTTTTAAACGACTTCAAAAACGGAGGAGAATATCAATTCAGTTGTATTTTTTTTTTTTTTATGTTTGTTACTGCAGTACTCCGTCATTTAGAAGCCGATTTGGAAAGTTCTTTTTTTATTTTATTCGTTATGTCAACACAAAAAAAAAAAACGGAGGGGCTTAACTTCTTACGCTCTAGTTTTTTTTTTCTTGAGAGGATGTGATTACGGTCAAAATGAAAATCCAAGATGGCGGCTGCAAAAATTTTCGAATTTTTCGACATGGGCGTCAATTTCGTGATATTTGAGGTCGCTGAAAACGATAATGGGGTCAAAATGAAAATCCAAGATGGCGGCTGCGAAAATTTTCTAATTTTTCGTCATGGGTGTCATTTTCGTGATATTTGAGGTCGCTGAAAACGATAGTGGGGTCAAAATGAAAATCCAAGATGGCGGCTGCGAAAATTTTTAAATTTTTCAACATGGGTGTCATTTTCGTGATATTTGAGGTCGCTGAAAACGATAGTGGGGTCAAAATGAGAATCCAAGATGGCGGCTGCGAAAATTTCCTAATTTTTCGTCATGGGTGTCATTTTCGTGATATTTTAGGTCACTGAAAGCGATAGTGGGGTCAAAATGAAAATCCAAGATGGCGGCTGCGAAAATTTCGTAATTTTTCGTCATGGGTGTCATTTTCGTGATATTTGAGGTCGCTGAAAACGATAGTGGGGTCAAAATGAAAATCCAAGATGGCGGCTGCGAAAATTTTCAAATGAATGACTATCGTTTTCAGCGACCTAAAATATCACGAAAATGACACCCATGACGAAAAATTAGGATATTCGCAGCCGCCATCTTGGATTTTCATTTTGACCTCACTATCGTTTTCAGCGACCTAAAATATCACGAAAATGACATCCATGACCGAAAATTAGGAAATTTTCGCAGCCGCCATCTTGGATTTTCATTTTGACCCCACTATCGTTTTCAGCGACCTAAAATATCACGAAAACGACACCCATGACGAAAAATTAGGAAATTTTTGCAGCCGCCATCTTGGATTTTCATTTTGACCCCACTATCGTTTTCAGCGACCTAAAATATCACGAAAATGACACCCATGACGAAAAATTAGGAAATTTTCGCAGCCGCCATCTTGGATTTTCAGTTTGACCCCACTATCGTTTTCAGCGACCTAAAATAACACGAAAATCACACCCATGACGAAAAGTTAGGAAATTTTCGCAGCCGCCATCTTGGATTTTCATTTTGACCCCGCTATCGTTTTCAGCGACCTTAAATATCACGAAAATGACACCCATGACGAAAAATTTGGAAATTTTCACAGCCGCCATCTTGGATTTTCATTTTGACCCCGCTATCGTTTTCAGCGACCTAAAATATCACGAAAATGACACCCATGACGAAAAATTAGGAAATTTTCGCAGCCGCCATCTTGGATTTTCATTTTGACCCCACTATCGGTTTCAGCGACCTCAAATATCACGAAAATGACACCTGTGTCGAAAAATTTGATAATTTTCGCAGCCGCCATCTTGGATTTTCATTTTGGCCCCACTATCGTTTTCAGCGACCTAAAATAACACGAAAATGACACCCATGACGAAAAGTTAGGAAATTTTCGCAGCCGCCATCTTGGATTTTCATTTTGACCCCGCTATCGTTTTCAGCGACCTTAAATATCACGAAAATGACACCAATGACGAAAAATTTGGAAATTTTCACAGCCGCCATCTTGGATTTTCATTTTGACCCCGCTATCGTTTTCAGCGACCTAAAATATCACGAAAATGACACCCATGACGAAAAATTAGGAAATTTTCGCAGCCGCCATCTTGGATTTTCATTTTGACCCCACTATCGGTTTCAGCGACCTAAAATATCACGAAAATGACACCCATGACGAAAAATTAGGAAATTTTCGCAGCCGCCATCTTGGATTTTCATTTTGACCCCACTATCGTTTTCAGCGACCTAAAATATCACGAAAATGACACCCATGACGAAAAATTAGGAAATTTTCGCAGCCGCCATCTTGGATTTTCATTTTGACCCCACTATCGTTTTCAGCGACCTAAAATATCACGAAAATGACATCCATGACCGAAAATTAGGAAATTTTGGCAGCCGCCATCTTGGATTTTCATTTTGACCCCACTATCGTTTTCAGCGACCTAAAATATCACGAAAACGACACCCATGACGAAAAATTAGGAAATTTTTGCAGCCGCCATCTTGGATTTTCATTTTGACCCCACTATCGTTTTCAGCGACCTAAAATATCACGAAAATGACACCCATGACGAAAAATTAGGAAATTTTCGCAGCCGCCATCTTGGATTTTCATTTTGACCCCACTATCGTTTTCAGCGACCTAAAATATCACGAAAACGACACCCATGACGAAAAATTGGAAATTTTTGCAGCCGCCATCTTGGATTTTCATTTTGACCTTGAAATACAAAAAAAAATAAGAAGATACCTAATTAGAAAAAAAACTTAATTTAAAAAAAAAATCTTATTTATGTAGGTATACAGAAAAATACATTTGAGGGCCTACTTATTTTCTGAACATCCCTGCCCAAGCCTTTGAAAGAATTCAGGCGTGATGTTATGAAGAAATCTCATTTCCTATCCGATATTCATTATAAAACCACCCGTACTAACTTTATTCTGTGGCACCTACCTATTTGAGATTTGAAAACAGTGAACCAAAAATTTGCGCGTCAGGCGGCTTTATAAGCTCCAGTGTAGGGTTCAAATTCAACTGTTTTACACACTTGATGCGATTGGTAAACATAGGCCGTGATAAAAATAAATACCAATAAAGCTTTTGCGCGCGTGACGTCTTTATTTACATAGGCATAGCGTTCAAATTCAACTGTTTTCAACACATGTTAATTTGTGCCGGTCGCAGCCGGTGACAGAAGTTAGCGGGGTGGCGGGTTCGAAAAATTGGCACACGTCCGACCTCCATCACGTTCCGCTCGGGACTAAACGACACGGAGCGAGCGCAAAACACTTGACATTGGAATTAGTGATATAAATATTTTGATATTTCAAATTATGATAGCCGATAAAAATTACATTTTTTACGACCTTTATTATGGCATAAGTTTTATTGTTCAAAGCCTAATATAAATCAAATGAAATAAGATATAGATCATAATTTAGACTTGTCTTTGCGATTTAATTGGATGCAGTAAAGTGCAAGTAATCGTGTATCGGACGGCCGAAATTTGTAGATGGAAGTCTGAACTAAGTAATATATTTTTTTCAAAATTTAAATCCGTGTTATCTACGAATAAAACACTAAACAAAACGACGTTTTTACGGCTCTCACCGCCTTAACAACCTGTGCTGTATTATGATCAGATAAACAAACATTATGAGTTTTGCCTGTTATATTTGGAATATTACTGATGATGTTATCAATACATGTGTTCAGCCTGGTGGGTTCTTGAATGTGGCACCGCATACCATAGTTTGAGATGAGTTCTTTAAATTTTGTGCAATTACTGTCATTACTTAAAAAATTAATATTAAAATCTCCAGCTATTATTATTTTACTTTTTTTATTTTGAAGTTTCAGTAAGGTTTTGTTCAAATTTTCAAAAAAAATATTGAGACTAGATGAGGGTGTTCTATAAATACATAATATAATCACACGTATAGATTTAATTTCTAGTCCACAAATCTCATAGTGTTTATCAATCGAAAATTCTTTTACTTCTTTTAATTCGATACTTTGGAGATGATTTTTGCATAGTATGCATGTTCCCCCTCGCCGCTGATCAGGCCGCGAATAAATGGCACCAACATAGTAATTATGAAGTTTGAGGTATTTTTCCTCCCCTCTTATAATAAAGTGTTCGCTCAGGCATAAAACGTCTATATTTATGTGAGATTCACGCATCTCATTAATAGTTAAATCAATATCTTGTAGTTTATTTAAGGCCCCTGCAATATTTTGATGCAGTAGTGAAAAACTACTTTTACTATATTTTAAACTGCTACTTTTGTTATGTTTTTTATTAGTTACGAAAAAAACGTTCTTTACTTACCACAACGTTGTCTGCAGAAGTGTTTATACGTGACATTTGTGGTTTAACAGCCTTAGAAAAATAATATGGAATAGTGCCTTTAAGTGGTAGAATAACTGGTTCCAAAATATCGATTACCGGACATGCTACAGTTTTAGCATTTTCTTGTATAATATGCGCTGAACCTTTTGGTTTTTCCTTTACTGCGTTATTGTTATAAAGAAGATATTTGTTGTAGTACTGTACATCGTTAATTTTGTACAAGAGTTGTTCGATAACGCTGTTGTAAGTATTTGCTTCGATGAAGTTGCAGTTGTGATAGTTTTGTGAAAGTAATTTCAATTGATAATTAAGTTTACGCTCATTCAGAAATGCATTGTATTTAACATTTACAATAAATATATTACAGTTCTTCAGCAGCTTAATTGCTGCAGCTATTTCAGCCATAAATTTAATAGGGTTCGAATCATTTCTACCGGTCATTATAATCACGCTGTCATTTTTTGAAAAGTTTTCCGTTAATTTATTACAACATAACAAGACTTCTTCTGTGGTAGCACCTGGTTTCCTAATCCCTGTTATGGCGTATTTATTTATAATAAATTTATTTTCTTTTTCCTTCTCCAGTAGCCCTTGAACTATACCTTTCCCTTGGTCATCCGACAGAATAAGTAAGTTTCCATTTCCACGTTTGCTGCTTATTGTGACCTGTGATTTTTGTTCGTATTGTAATATCGGCTCTTGTGTGTTCTCCTCGGTAATTGCTACTAAATCCGTTTCTGTTGAATCTTTAGTTTCATTTTTATTTTCTTTTCTGAGAATATCTTTGACGGTACTGCTGGAAGATGGTTCAGGCGTATGGAAGTCGATGTCTAGGTCTAGTTTTCTAGCGGATAGTTTGCTTTTAATCGGAAAATATTTATTTGAGATTTCTGTATTGCGTGAAGAAGTTGTAGTTTTGGTACTTGTGCTCGTGATGTACATTTCCCTGAAGTGCTCAGTTTTAAGCTTTTCGTCAGCTAATTGTTGTTTCAATGAGGCATTCTCTAAACCTAGTGTTTCAATTTCAAGATGAAAGCTCTTAATCTGCTCCTTAAGATTCTCAATTGAATTTTTTAAGTGTAACGTTTCATCACTTTTTTGGTGTGTTGACAGGTCCATCATACTTTTAACGCTTAGGTTTGATGCCAAACTGTCAATGGATTCGTCGGACAAATGAGAAAGAGAGCGTCGCAATCGGTTTTTCCTTAGGGTAACGTTACTGAAGTTTTCCATCTTTTTAGAGAATGTTTATCAAAATATTTATAAAATTTGCAGAAAAATCATAAAGAAATCAGAAAAAATCATAAAAAGGTAGCAAACAATAAAATAACCACACTAGCCTTCTAAAACAAGTACCCAAAAATCCAAAAAGTAGTTGCACTTAGCCGGATTTGACCTTGCAGTCCCGAGGTTCAGATACTGTAGAGTCGGCGTTACTAGCAATCTAGCTATGTCGACTTGTATTGGAATTGGCGAAATAGGGGGATGTGTTATGCGTTTTATTGTACGGAATAAAAGTTCGTTGTTTTTTTTTCGTTTGTTTTGATTGGTTGAGAATTTGGCGTCGCGCGTCGCCACTTTTGAAATAACTTAACGGCACAGTTATTTGAGGATCACTTGTTTATTGCTTTAAACATTATTGTGCCACTGTTTTATACTCTTTAGGCGTAGGTGTTAGAATTTTCCACTTGGTTTAAAACTTTAAACACTGTTTATTTATTTTAGTGCACAAAATGGTTTGTTTCTCTTCGTTGGTTACTTTGATGATCAATGTTTCGTTGTTTTATCTATTAACGATAGTATTAATTGTTGCCTACATTTACACTGAGTTACTGCTTTTAGTTGTGTACACTAGACATAATAAATTCACAAAATAACACTAATAACTATTTTTAATTAATTTTTAAATACGGAGCCGAACTGTACGTGACGGCAGCGCCATCTCTCATCTCTCAGCGCCGTGCTCGAGCGACATAGAGCAGCTTTAATATTAAGTATAAGTACTAAGTACGTAGGTAGGTGCGATAAACTGGACTCGACCCATAGTCTAGTTTAATTTCCGGGATAACCACAGCTGCAGAAACATAATATGTAGGTACCTATTGAGAATATATCTAGAGGCCATTTTAAACGAAGTACTATTACTACTTAAATGATATTCAATATCTTGACTTTGTACCTACTGTGTTTGTGTTTATGGGAGAGCAATAAAGAATATTAAGTATTAAGTTTTTTTTTTTTAATGTTTTTGACATTATCTCGGGACCCGGAGCTTTGGAAGGCGTACGAGGGGCCGTCTCGCAGAGGCCCCTTATACAATTTAAAATGATGAGGAGGCACATAATATTAATATACCTACTTACCTATTTAGTTAGGTATTAAGTAGGTACTTACAGCTAAGTAGGTGTGCAGCCAGAGCATTTACGTAGAAATTCGCACAACTTCATAAAATGGTTTGTATTTTTGCCGAACACTTGCCTAAAGGTATGTATCGTAAACGTGTGAAGTATTCGCTGAGTGAGTGCTTTATGAGTTTTAAAATTGAATTTTATTGGAAAAATTGACTCGCGCTCGTGTGAATTTAAGGCTCTTCGGTTGACAGAGAGCTCTCATCTTCTCTTCACATTTTGTAACGGCCACTTTCATGTTTCAGTTCAGCCTAAATTAATTGCATTTGATTGTGCAGTTTATTGGATGGGGAGCGAGACAGATGACTGGTGAGGGCAACTTATATACAAGAACGATATAAGTAGGTAGGTAGGTACCTACATAATTTTTTTTTTTAATAAGTAGGTACCTACCTAAATGTAATGCTTAGTACCTGTAGGTAAATGTTAAATCTAAATGGTCTACTTATTATTTTTCTTGTAAGAAAGCATAGGTACTTACTTAATAGGTACTAGCTTCTGCCCGCGACTTCGTTCGCGTGAAATTTCTTGTTCCCTCGACCCACCCCGTCGTATCGCATCGCCTGCCCGAGCTAAGTATTACTTACTTCGTTTTCAATTAATCTTCTTTATTTTTTTTCTTTTTTCTCGGCTCCTAATGGTTCTAGCGTGATGTTAAATAGCCTTCCTCAAGAACTGGGCTATCGAATGCAAAAATAATGTTTCAAATCCGACTGGTAGTTTCAGAGATTAGCGCGTTGAAACATACAAACAAACAAACTCTGCAGCTTTATTATTAGTACCTATAGATTTGATTACTATTAAAAAAGAGTGAGCCAACCTTAAAAGATAGACATAGGTATGCTATCGCGCTTTTTTTTTAGAACATTATATGAGCAACAATTCCGTCATACATGATTGTTGCGTAACTTGAACCGTTTACGCAGCGCACGTAACGGAAGCTCTCAAAAGCAATAAATTTTCCCCGTTTTTGCAACATTTTCATTGATTCTCCGCTCTTATTGGTCGCAGCGTGATGTTATAGGTATATCCTTCCTCGATAAATGGGCTATCTAACACTAAAAGATTTATCAGTTCCTGAGATTAGCGCGTTCAACCAAACAAACAAACAACTCTTCAGCTTTATAATACTTAATATTAGTCAAAATTTATAACGTGTATACCTAAATTACAAAAAGACGCAGTGCAATTTTCCTCAACATTATATCTAGGCAATTGTCAGAAAAAAGACAATAAGGCAACGTCTGGCAGTTCCTAATGAATGCAATCTTGAGGTGCTAACAGCGCCTGTGTAGGTAATTGCAGCCAAGACTAATGCGCCCCATTACAGGGAACAAGTTTTGTTTACCCGACAACACCTGCAGCTCGAATAACTTGTCTTTGTTAGAATATCATGAATAATGCGGCTGGATGGCAGGTTGGCTTTTGTTTGTAATTTTGTCCGATAATTTTATTAGAATTGCTAACTGTATACGTACATGCCACAGATTGTAATAATGAACCAATAAATTCTCCCTCAATAATTCGATCGTTGTCTCATTACTGGAAGTAGGACATACAAAAGTTATTGAACGGACAAAGTTTTTCTAAACTTTGCATGGACTCATTATACATTCAGGATTGCTCGGTAACATCCGTGAGATGGCACAGTTTGCATCCGGACATCGGAGTTGCACTAACGAATCAACTTTAACTAGTCCATCGACGATCGAATCGAGTATCGGCTATTCTATACTCGATTTGTGATGAAGCACCGAGATAGAATCTATGAGAGAAATAATCTTTAAATATATTTTTTTTATATTTAGGTGATGCTGCTGTCGATTCAAAATCATAGATTTGAAACATTTGCGCATAAAAACAATTGTTGCCGCGATCAGTGAAAAGACGTGCGCGATATTCTGCCGCATTTATCCACTTAAGCTTGTCCCTGTGATGGATGGAATAATCTATATACGGAGTGTTTCTTTTAAGGTGTCAAGCCAGTGCGAGCTGACTGCAGAGTACCTACCATACCTATCGATTTAACCACCATGTATATTCTACGATTTTTTTGTAGTTTTCGAGTTATTTTGGATCCCTCATTTCATAGCAATGGTAGTAGTTAAGGATAGTAGTAGGTATACAATTTATGTTTTTATTATCAAAACTGAGCTCTGCTTAAAGGTAGAGGAATAGTGAATATCAGGATTGACCAAAATATGCAAAGATAAATGATAAAATATGAAAATCACAAGATTTCAGATACACCACTTTCAACGACCGATTTCAGCAATATACTCTATAGCTCTCTTTTGTATTTTCTTGTTCAAAGTTGACCCAAAAAAAGATTTTTTAAAGCCATCATCTCGTTGAATCGGGAAAAATAACGAAAAAAAATTTTAACTCGAAAACTACAAAAAATTATAGAACATAAGTACATGGGGGTTAAATCGATAGGTATGGTACTCTGCTATCAGCTCGCACTGGCTTAACACCTTACAAGAAACACCCTGTATACTCATTTGCCAAAAACCGTGATAGGGAATCGAAACCTCGGTAGTCCGTAATTAAAACTCGTTCGATAATTTAAATGAAACGATTTTAATTAAATACATGGATAAACTGGTTACATGCTTTATTATATCACTCATTGAATACACAAAATCCATTAATTACAATGATTTCGTTATAAAACATTAAATACGATTATACGATACATATTGGCAAAAACTATAATTATATTTTATTGTTGTTTCTTCGTCTTGGGAACACGCTTCTTATTAAGCAGTCCTCAGCCTCGCCAACCAGTGAAAGATGGAGACCTGGTAAAAACGAAAAAGTTGAAATAAAAAGATATCCTCAATTTTATTGAAACGACGTACTTGCGCGGCTTGCGGTAGGAGTTGTGTTAAAAATCATCACGTAACGTAAAAGCGTTAAGTATGCCCGTAAAAGTCAGTTTCAAGGTCTCAAGTTTCAAGTGTCAAAAATTTTTGCTTTTTAATAAAGTCATTTAATAATATGAAATGACTTTATTAAAAAGCAAAAATTTTAAGTTTTTGAGTTTTTAGTTTTTAAACTTATAGGTACTAGATGGGTCTGCGACTTTTCAGGGTTCCGTACCTCAAAAGCAAAAAAACGGAACTCTTAAAGGATCACTCGTGTGTCTGTCTGTTTATCCGTCTGTCACACAGCCAATTTGCTCCGAATCCAATGGACCGATTAAGTTGGAATTTGGTACACATGAATTTTGAATATGGGGGTCATTTTTGGGGAGCAAATAAAAAAAAATTAAAAAAAAGTTTTGCAAACTGTACCGTGTGCCTTAACAAATGAAAGGTCTTACTATTAGGGTCTCAAATATATATATATATATTTTATAATTTTAAAGAAATTGTTTTAAATTTATTTAGGTAAATAGACGAAAATTTACCATTACAATTTTAAGTTCAGTAGTTTCGGAGATAACCCACCCCCCTTGGGTTATCTCCGAAACCACGGAGCTTAAAATTTTGTGAAAAAGTCAGTGAAAGTTTTAAAATTTGCCAAAGATACAACAATGGCCACCCGACATTGTGTTTTTGTGTTGACATTGTTATGTGATGCGGTGTATTTTATGTTATATTATTCATTGTTAAGGGTGCAATCGATGTTACAAATAATTTCCGCACATAGAATAGATTAAATCATTTAAATTTCGATATTCCGTGTTTTTTGTTATTTCAGTTTGAAAACTTTACTTCAAATGAGTAGTTTAATTGATAGACTAGTTGTTACTGGGGCTTAATTTTTTTTCAAAATTTTAGGCACAGTAGTTTCGGAGATAGTGTTGGGGGGGTGTTAATGGTAAATTTTCTTCTATTTTCTTAAAACGATTTAGACCCTCATAGCCCCTTCATTTAATATGTCACACAGTACAGTTTGCAAATCTTTTTTTTTTAATTTTCTCGCGTTGCCTGTTAGTAAAATATAGCGATTCTCCAATTTTGGTTTAGATATTGAACAAGAGAATCTGCACCATTGTCTTGCATCATAAAAAAAAAAATTGTGCACCCTCAGGGTTCAAATAAAGACTACATTCATATTTCATATTTATTACCGTTTCAATCACTAATTATAGTATAAAATAAAGTCGCTTCCTGCTTTGTTCATAGGTATGCTTATCTTTAAAACTACGCAACGGATTTTGATGGGGTTTTTTTTTAAATAGATAGAGTGATTCAAGAGGAAGCTTTATACAGGGTGTCCCGTAAATAATGGATAATCTCTTAAGGGGTCATCGTACTCATCATAATGAACAACTTTTACTATGGGACCAAACCTGAAATCGCGAAAAAAAATCAGCTGACCAGTACATTTATCTACATCAAACTCGTCAAAATGTAGGGAGCAGCTGATTTTTTTTTCGCGATTCCAGGTTTGGTCCCATAGTAAAAGTTGTTCATAATGATGAGTACGATGACCCCTTAAGAGATTATCCATTATTTACGGGACACCCTGTATGTATAATACATGCGCGGGCGAAGCCGCGGGCAAAAGCTAGTTAACAATAAATAGATGATGATGATGATTCATAAGATAATACTTACGTGTTGAAAGTGGGTGCCTGTGGCTGTGGCGCCTGCGCCTGTTGCGCTAAGTTGCCGAATGTCAGTGTGTTCTGCGTCGCTAAGTTCTCGAACGTAGCGTTGGATTGTGTTGGCTGGCCGAAACCTGCTGTAAATTATATCTTATTTTAATACTTATTTTTCATTAGTGGCACTTTATCGAGCCCTAGTTTGTACAGTCAGCGTTAGAAATATCGGGACGAACAGACTGTTCAAAATGATCTCAACAACTAGGAAAATTAAACTTTATCTCAATTGGATAAAGTTCATGTCAGAATGACAATTGTCGTGTACTGTCTTCATTCTGAATCATTCCTTGTGTCAATTGAGATAATATTTAATTTTCTTAGTTGTTTAGATCATTTTGAACAGTCTGTTTGTCCCGATATTATTGACTCTGACTGTAATTTGTAGTAAGTAAAATTGTCTTTCTAAAAAAAAAAAACAACCGACTCCCAAAAAAACACTATAAAGTGAAAAATAACTTTAATTTCGGAAGTCTTTGGTTTTTTATTTACTTTCGTTTTTTTTTGCCACCGACTTCCGAAATTAAAGTTATTTTTCACTTTGTAGTGTTTTTTTGGGAGTCGGTTTTTTTTTGTAAAAAAATTGTATTTTTCACTTTTTAGTGGTGCCTACCCCACACAAATCTGAATACCACTCTGCAAAATAAATTAGAGCATCATCCACATAGACTAAATGGGAAAAATACGTATTAAATTATTGAAGCTAACTCAAAAGCCACTCATCAGAACTTGAAGATATTTTTATGCGACCATCTCAGGAGTACTTAAATAAAAACTTTGCAAAAAGAAAATACGTCGCGCTAAGTCGTGTCAGAAGTTTGGTAGGCGTAGTTTTAGTTGACAGAGATAACGAGGCTACGAACTACTGCCTTCTGACAATCAATTTGAATCATTTATAGCCAGAGTGCACATCATGACGATTCCAATAAGCCCAAACACGGCTAGGATACATTGTTTTATTACTGAGTTCCGATGCCTACCTTCCGGCTTCTTCATCAGATCGGTTCGATGGTACCATATTCATCAGAACCATTTATTTAAAGCTTCGTCATAGTCGCTTAACTATTAATCGAGATATCTTATCGCCACCCGTGAAACAGTTATCATCGTTGAGGAGTTTCCGTGACTTTCTGTGGTCTTCTTGATCAGTTCCACTTCACCAGATGATACTTTCTGAATGCAAACGCTTGATTTGTTGATGAAAAAAATACTAAAATAGGTATATGTGTGCCTATAATATTTGAGGAGTTCCCTCGATTCCTCATGGATCCCATCATCAGAACTGAATTTTGATAAAAATGGGACCAATCTGGAAGTATACCCTTTCAAATAAAAAAAGAATTTCTCGAATCGGTTCATAAGTGACGGAGTACTGAGGTAACAAACATACAAAAAAAAAACATACAACCGAATTGAGAACCTCCTCCTTTTTTTGAAGTCGGTTAAAAAGAAAAAGTTTAAGTCGACGTAAACATATCGCGGCGATTTTATTTCGTGCACTGGATTTTCAACGCTCTGCTTAGCGCCAAGAGTTGCACTCTGTTGTTGTTAAATTGGATTCTCAATGCTGGGCTCAACAACGAGAGTTGAAAATCCAGTGCGCGATAAAATCCCGCCGTGATATTTTTACGTCCGTGCGAACGTCGGCTTACGGCTGATGGGACGCTTGCACAAGAAAAACATGAACGCTATTAGTGCAAATAACAGAGAGTTGGCACAAGGAAGACGAGGCTGAATGCGCCAGTCATTTGTCTGTCTAATGGGGACAAATAATGGGTCTGCTTTTTGACTGACATTATGAGGATACTTACTGGGTTGTGCGCCTCCAAACATCTTCCCAGGCGATGAACCGCCCCCGAATGCGGCACCTCCACCGAATGTCGCCCCCCCTCCGAACGCTGCGGGTGCACCGAACGCTCCCACTGGACTCTTGTTGAAGCCACCGCCGAATGACGACCCAAAGCCGCCACCGCTAGGCGGGGAACCAAAGCCCGTCGGTTGCCCGAATACGGGCTTAGAACCGAATCCAGGCGATCCACCGAATGCTGGAGCTGGGGGTATAAAGAGCGGTTAAACGACAACTTTTGCATGCATGCTTACATATTACATAATCAGCAGTTCAAACGTGAGCTCCCATACAGAGGGGTCTCTGTAGGAGCTCAGCATACCTATGCAGTAAAGATAAATTAGAAAATACACACGTATTTTTTGCTTTATCGTATTACTAGCTGTTGCCCGCGGCTTCGCCCGCGTGGATGTCGGAAATTTTCTCACGGGAACGTACTACGGGAATAAAAAGTATCTGTGCTAACCCAGGTCAATGGTCTATCTCTATCCCTTTCATCCAAATCCGTCCAGCCTTTAAGGCGTGATAAGGTAACAGACCGAGTTACTTTCGCATTTATAACTAATAGATTCTGCCCGCGACTTCCTTCGCGTGAAATTTCTTACTCCCCCGACCCACCCCGTCGCATCGCATTGCCTGCCCGCGCTATTACTTCGTTTTCGCTAAGCGTACTTTCAGATTTGTTTTCTTTTTGTTCGGCACGTAAGGGTCTTTGAGTAATATTAAATAGGCATAGGCTTCCTTAAGACTTGGGCTATCAAATGCAAAAAGTTTTTTTAAAGTCCAACTGGTAGTTCCAGAGATTAGCGCGTCCAAACAAACAAAAAAAAGTGTGTGTGTCAGCTCCCTGTACTTCCTCCCCTCCCCTCTCTGTCCCCCACCCCCTCTCACCACCCTCACCGCATCACTTTCTCGCTAACCTCCCACAACCCCTCTCACACCACCTTCGCCGCCCCCCCTCCTCCTCTCCCTCTCCCCTTTACCTCCATATCACCAACACCTCCCCACTCCCGGGGTCACTCCCTCCTCAACACACCCTCACCAACCCCTCCCTCCTCACCACTCCTCCTCTCCCCTCTTCCCTCCTCACCACCCACTACCCCTCTCCAGGGTATATTTGAAATACTAATAATGATAGACAAACATTATTACTTAGCAAGTATTTTTGCTAAGTTTCAAGTGAATTTACCAAATTAAGACTTTTCATATATATTTCGTGTTTTCACGCCCCCGAGGGGTGGAATATTAAAAATCGTTATCCAAAAAGCAACTTTGAGATGTAAAGGCACTCGTCCCCCCTCTCACCAACTCTCTCTAACTCCACTCTCACACCCCTCCCATTCCCAACTTCTGTCACCCTCCCCTATCGTCCCCCTCTCACCCTCTCTGTGCAGCTTTCCCCCTCACCACATCCATTTCCCGCTAACCTACCCCCCACCTCTCACCTCCTCTCACGCCCTCTTCACCGCTTTCTCTCCTCTCTACTCTCGCCAACTCATCCCCTCCTCCTCTCCACACCCTCGCCCCTCACTACACCCTCCTATCCCTCTGCCCCCTCTCCCACTCCCTCCATAATCCTTCACCCTCTCCTCCTTATCATCCCCTCCCCAGCACAACCTGCCCTTCCCTTTTCTCTACCCACCACCCCCTCCCCTTCCCCCTCCCTCATAACTCATAACCATAACAAACTACGTATAAAATTTAGCAATCAGTTACGTCATACCACACTAACTCAATGTATCGCCGTAATCTTTGATTAAGTACGTAAAAAAAGAAAAAATACGTGTCAAATATTTTTTTAAATATACATGAAAAACAAAAAAAAAATTTAGGCAACATTCCTATTTCTAAAATGGATGTCTTGAGCAAATTTGAATGCTTCTAGACCCAGCAGTGCGTTGTCTAACAGTAAATTAATGAATCTATGATTTTTATTAAGATAGGTCTAAATAAAGGCGCTCATTAAAAGAAAAACAGAAAATAAGGACGTCGATATACATACACTCACCGGCTTGTTGCTGCGGGGTTCCGAACACGGAAGGCTTGTTGTCTCCGCCGCTGAATGCCGGAGCCTGCGGGCTACCGAACGCCTGGCCGGCAGGGGAAGGGGTACTGAAACTACCGCCCGTCGTGTTGCCGAAAATTGATGACGCCTGTGTCGTTGGTTGTTGACCTGGTGAATGGAAATTTATGTTACATACAAGTTTCTATTTTCAAGCACAGATCAATACAAATGGAAATGGGACACTCCGCAGTTTAGGTATGAAGCTACAAGTACGCAGCGGGACCTATCCGCGGGGCTAATTCAGTAGGTCAGAATGTAAGATAATAGTTACGCGATAGAAAGAGAGGCAACTTGTTGTTAAATATAACTGTACGTAATAAGCGTTGAGCGACCTGAATTGCACTTTATTGTATCGTAGCAGCGGCAGTGGTGGCACAGTGGTATTGTTCGCGACTTACGAGTTGTAGGTCGTAGGTTCGAACCCCGACAGGCGCTTTACTTTGTGTAAATTATATCATCACCGCTGCTCTCAAAACGGTGAAGAAAAACATCGTGACGAAAACCGGCATGTCCTAGAACCAAAAATTCGAAGACATGTGACATCTACCAACCCGCACTGGGCCCGCGTGGTGGATTACGGCCCACTCCCTCTCACCGAGAGGAGGCCTGTGTCCCAGCAGTGGGAACATTATAGGCTGATTATGTGTGTGTGTGTGTGTCGTAGCAAGAGTCGCTTTTTATTTAAATGATTTTGCGGAGTGTCCCATCTGTATTAATCTGTGGTTTAAGTTAGTGGAAAGTATTAAACAATAGTATTATTATGCGTTTTACACCTTTAAGAACCCGCATGCCTTAAGTTTTTAACCAAAAAATGCTGTCGCTTTCATTTTCACCTGCCCTCTTTTTCTATTGTGTGGTGTAAAATGACAATAAATGTTGTAGATAGTAAAATTAAATTATAGGAGAGATGCTTTTGATTGGGACAATACACGGTGAGTTGCACGAAACCAACATTAGTTTAACGGAGACTTTAAATTGATGCTATCACTTTCTTTTTGATAAAAAATGTAAGGGTTGGCATGAATTTATAGTCTCCATTAAGTGGGATGCGCTGTGGTAGCCCGCGAAATTCATTTTTTTTTGGGTTTTATCCAATTTGCAGGTCTGTGTCAGGTTGTACCTTGATCAAAATATGATACGCGGAAATAAAACGTATGTATTTACATAATTATAACCATAAAAATCATCAATACATCTCTCCAAGTTAGATTTCGTTCGTTCGAAGAATCTGCATGCGCAAATTGCACAAAACTCAAGAAAAGTTTAAATTTCGCGGGCTTTCCAGCGCATCCTCCTTAAACTAATGTTGGTTTCGTGCAACTCAACGACAGACTAGTTAAATTAGATGGCCATCGCGCCGTTTAGTATAGCATGTTGTAGTTTTTCAAACAAAATAAACACATACCAAATCCAGTAGATCCAAAGCCACCTTCGGTATTAGCATTGCCTCCAGACCAGAAATTAGAAGCCTGATTCGGTTGCCCAAAAGCCGTAGCCCCTCCGGCACCAAATATTGCAGCTGCTGTAGAGTTAGACTGTCCGAATGCTGCCTTGTTACCGAATACATTCGTGTTGGCACCGCCGAATACTGAGCCTGTAGAACTGCTGAAAAGTTGAGAATAGATTTTGTTTGTTTGATGTTTAGGCAAGTTTGTACAGAAGCGAAATCGTTTTAATTTTGGCTCTGCAAATGTACGTAGTCGGGCCATAAGTTCTGTCACATAGGTAAAATTTCGAACATAGATAATACACTATATAAAGTAATAATTTAGAATTTAGAATGCAAGCCTAGGAAAATATTGTGGGCATTCCAAATTTGAATATTTAAAGAAAATAATAAAAAAAGTAATTAAAAAAATTAAAAAACCCGACTACGGTAAAAGAATTAAGTTTAAAAAAACTGAAAAGTTAAAAACAAGCCCATTTTAAATTAAATAAAAGTTGGAAGCAGGCGGGACCCATTTGAGTTTGAAAACATAAAAATGGAATGGGTCCCGCCTGCTTTCAACTTTTATTTAATTTAAAATGGGCTTGTTTTTAACTTTTCAGTTTTTTTAAACTTAATTCTTTTACCGCAGTCGGGTTTTTTAATTACTTTTTTTTATTTTCAGCTTTTTAGTTTACAAATGTGAAAGATTTCGCAGACTTTATAGTGTACCTACGTGTTTTTTACGATTTGTCACTTCGAGGTACTTTTAACCATATAAGTTGTATATATTTTTGTAATCACCTTTTAAAACCCCACCATTTTGATACCCCAATCGAGAGGTTTTGAAAAAAAAAAATTAAGACATAATTTGGCGCCAAAAATTCGCCATTTTGTTTTTTTTTTATTTTGATATACCCAGTGTCAATACCAATCTAACGACACCCTTCAAGCTAAAATCCATCGAGCCCGTTCAGGCCGCAGAGCGTGCCTAACAATTACACATACACACATACATACATACTCTCGAAAAACATAACCTTTACAAAATATGGCAACACTTATAGGAGAAGGTCTGCGCTAAACCCCATCGCAACTTGGAGTCACTTAAAGCATCCTTAATTAAAGCAGTCGCCGATATTGACATGAAATGAACGTCGTGTGTGCTTTGATTGATGACTGGCCTTGCAGATTGAAGGCTTGTATCGAAGCAAGAGGAGGACATTTCGAATAGTTTTAATATTGGTTAAATTTGTATTTTATACTCTTTCATTTGATATATAAATGGTTGTAGTGCGTAACTCATTGTGTCATATATTTAACTTTCCATGTGTGACAAAACTTATGACCAGACTACGTATGCGAGGTTTGAGAATTTAGTTTAACTTTCAATAGGGAAAATAATAATGAATGCACGCAAAATGTTTTTTACCTTCCCCCAAATATACTGCCACCACTAGTCGGCGACGGTGCGCTCGTGGTAGATATACTAGCAGCCGCAAACATACTGCTTTCACCACCGCCAAAGATAGAGCTCTGGGCAGTCGTAGTTGGTTGAGCACCGAACACCGACGCTTGAGTCGTCGGCGCCGACCCGAATACCGATGCTTGAGAAGACGGCGTTGGTGTCCCGAATACAGAAGATTGAGTAGTAGCAGTCGACGATCCGAATACGGAAGCTTGAGTCGAAGGAGCTCCGAACACAGATGTCTGGGCATTAGGGGATGTTGACCCAAAAACAGAAGTTCCTGCTCCACCAAATACAGACGCTTTAGTCGTACTTGCTGCAGCAAATATACTCTGTGCACCAGAAGATGGGGTCGTCGTTGACGTAAACGCGCTTGGAGCATTCGAAGCTGCACTGCCGAATATAGAAGATTGTGTAGTCGCTGTTGCCGTTCCGAATACAGATTGTGTTGTAGTAGTTGACGCGCCGAATACAGAAGCTTGTGTAGTAAGTGTCGATCCAAACACTGATGACGTAGTTGAAGCACCGAAGACTGAAGTAGGAGATGACGGGGCAGCAGTCGTTGATGGTGCAAAAACTGATGGTTGAGCAAATGACGAGCCAAATATCGAACCCGCTTTAGTTGTCGGTGTCACCGTTGTACCAAATACTGATTGAGGCGACGGTGGAGCTTCAGGAGTCGAAGGGGTCGGTGTACTGAACACTGATGGTTTCGTACTGCCCGCAGCACTACTGAACACTGATTGAGCAGTGGAACCGAATACTGAAGCAGTTGTAGTAGCTGTCGGTGATGTACTTCCAAATATAGATCCCTGGGACGATGTTCCGAAGACAGACGAAGGTGTGGGTGAGGGCGATGCTGGTGTTGCAAATATGGATGTTGGAGACGTAGGTTTTGGTTGAGAAGCTACGGCAGCACCGAACACAGACGCAGCAGAAGGACTAGTCGTAGTAATACTTAAGAATAGTGAAGGTTTTGATGACGGGGGTTCTTCTTTCGTAGAATGTTCTGGTTTCACTACTGATTGTTCGGATGTGGGGCTACTAGGTTTGGAATCTGAAATTAAAATGGAGAACAATATTTGTATTTTTGGCAGTTGGCACAAATTTCAAATGATGTCTAAAAAAATCTACTAGTACATTACCTGGATTAGCCTCTATATTGGTAGCACTAAATATTGACGAAACACTAGACGTGGATTCAGATTTTTCTAGTGCTAATTGTTCTACTTTAGAGTCTGTTTTTGATTCTAATGATTTTGGTGGTTCACCTGGAAAGGGGAAAGCCATTATTGATTATTATTCATTGTTTTTATAGCATGATTGTTTCCATTGAATTGATTTATTTTTACCCAAATGAAGAGGTTTAATTTTTTTTAAAGGCAATGATATTTTAGTCATGGGATTATTATATTGAAAACCTTACTTGGAGTAGAGCTGTTTGCAGGTACAGGTTGAGGTGTTGCGCCTAATATAGAGGTTTTATTTCCTGTCTGTACTGCTAATGGTTTAGGCGCTTCTTTATTATCAGCCACAGGTTTCTGTACAACTTTAGGATCTACTTTCTGCGGTACATTTTCCTTAGATTTCTCTTTCTCAACAGGTTTAGGAGCATCAGTCTTTACATCTTTTGAAGTTTTCAGGACATCGGGAACAATTGGACTAGATATGGGCGTGGAAGTTTTCATGGCAAAGAGATTTGTTAGTGGTTTATCAGTCTTAGGTTTGATAGCTGCAGTTTTACTATCAGCTTCAGGTTCCCCTGTCTCGCTTGATTTTGGACTGCCGCATATTGAAGATGGTAGTTTACTTTCAGGAGCAAAAGGTTTGGGATCAGGAGCGAAGGCGGGAAGCTTGGGTTCTGTCGTAAATGCTTGACTCTTAGGTTCCGGAGCAAAAGCCTGCGGTTTAGAATCTTGTACAAATGTCTGTGGTTGGAATTTACTGAACATGTTGCTAATGCCTGCTATCGGTTTGGCCGTGAATACTGCTGACGGTGCCGGGGTGGATGTTGCTGCAGTTGTCGTAACTAAAATCAATGGAACACCCGATTACATACTTTTGCAAGAGAGATTTTGCATCGTAGCAAAAGCATGCACATAATTGCTAAGGAGAAATGTTTCGTCTGGTGTTCAAAGTAACTTTCCGGTTTTAGAGTTTAACTAAAGAAAAGTACGGTTCAAAAAGTAAGATGTATAAAACTGTAACAGTATTTTGAGAAAGGGCAACACTACATTTTGAACAGTAAAAAAGAAACTAATAACTTACATGCAAATGAAGAAGGCGAACAAATATTATGTCCCATGAAAGTATTGGAATCGCTCTTCGCTTGTTTATTCTGCAGTAAGTCTTTGAGAACACTTCGGGTATCCGCCGATGCTGGCGTACTAGAGACATTAAATGCTGGGGCCACGGGCTTCAGTTGTGGTACTTGCGGTTGGGGCTTTGCTGGCTCTTGTCTTGGTTCTGTAAATAGCAATAAAAACAGGTGGTTTTTTGTGTTTTGACTTGGTCGTGTTTGATCCTAGTCGCATCATAGTAAACGCAGACAAGGGTTGAGATGGAACAAATGAATGTCTGTTATACCCCTGTTGATTTTACAAACAAACAAAGGATGACTATAAAATATGTGGGTAGGTATATTGGTAGCTAGCCAAGCGGACTAGATCTTACCGCCAAGCGTGTTGCACGGAGTTGTGCGGTTTTTGTTGAACCTTACATGAATCATTGCTGTTATTTGGGTCAGCGTGTGTTATGAGTTTTAACAGGTAATTTACTGATTTTGATATGCATTCGTAAAACGTAAGTTTGGTTGCCTGTTTAGGATACTCCGGCTGTACTATGTTAGTCATTGACCAGTCCATAATAAGAGACGGTTTATGTGTTATAATCACTCACCGTCAGTAAACAATGTCCTAACGACATTAGTCAGTGCTGGTACAGTTGGCTTCACACCAGCGACAGGCGTAAAAGATGGCACGTTGATAGGTGGTGGTTTCAAGGGCTCAAGTTTAGCATCTTCTTTTGGTTGTGGTTGAACTAAAATGTATGGATTAGATGAGTTATAACAATGTAGATTTTTAGTTAACAAAATGTAAAAGTTATTTACTTCAAAGTATATGAACTTTCATTATAAAAATAAAACATAAAAAAAATAAATGGTATACAGGGTGATATAAACTCATCGTCTGACAATAAATAATGTTTGTTAATGTTATCATGTTATGTTAAATAGAACTAGAGTTGAAAAATTCAACATAAAGGGTAAAAAGTCATGCTAACTTCGCTTTCACTTACAAGATTTAACTGAAACTAAACACTAGAACGTTCAAAGGTTCCAACGTTTATCTTCGGAAAAAAGAATAAAATGTGACCATCGACCAATAGAAATTGATTAATATTCTCACCAAAATTATTATAGGCTAGCTTTTGCTAGCAGCTTCGCCCGCGTGGATGTCAGAAAAAATCCCACGGGAACTAATAATCTAAACGATTGCTATTTTAAGTTAAGGTACTGAATTAGGTTGATCGTGCAATATTTTTTTTGTTTTTTTTTCCTGTGTTCCTTATCGATACTGAACCTACCCCTAAGCTATGGCACGCAATTACTTTAACACCCTGTATAGATTGACGCACTAATTCCGACACTCGCTTATTGTACCAGTCACATTAAATTCGGCAAAGTTCGGCTTTTCCGAAAATAAACGATAGAACCTTTGAACGTTGTCGTACTAAAACTTGCAACCAAAGTTTTCCTAACTCACCTTCCTTGACTTGTGGCTTAACACCAGTTTCAGTATTAACAACCTGCTTACTCGGCTGCGCTTTTTCCTTCAAACTCTTCTCATAATTCATTCTCATAGTCGCCAAATGCTGTCTCATCTCAACGTTCACGGGCTTTATCTTGACAGTTTTGTGGTTTGACAACATATCTCTTAGAGCATCGAGTTTCTGTGACGTCAGAAGTGGCTCTTTCTTCTTACTGTCAGTGGTATCAAGACTCATGTTAAGGATGTTCTTCGATAGTTTTGAGAGGGGATCCCTGTGAAGTGGACTTTGTGTTTATTCTAACTACATATTATTGTGCAGTGGAGTTTTTTGTTTATTCTATCTACATATATATATTGTGAAGTGAAATTAAGGTTTATTTCATGCAAGCGTGTATGTGCGTGTTTCTGGCATGAAGGCGTGGCGTTGAATTGAAGTGCCCTGCAAGTCGTGACGGCTCCGTCTTCACTTCAAACTGCTAAAAAGGAAAGAAGACCTAAAAATAAACTAAAAATATTCTACAATGGCGTGATTTCAGCTCGTGATCGGGTTTTAGAAGCAAGCAAGTAAACTGATGATTTAAATGTCATCAAATCTGCGTGATTACATAAACAATGAGTTTCAGATTTAATATGACGTAACCTGAAACTCGTTGAGCGTATTCCTCTGTACGGAGCTCTGCTCGCTGACGACTAAGTCTTCCTTATTACCATACATACAAGGTGTAATTTAAATAACGCACACCTCTTAAGGGGTCATTGTACTCATCATTATACAACAACCACTTTTACTATGGGACCAAAACTGAAATCGCGAAAAAAATCAGCTGTTGTCTATGTTCGCATAATTCGTCAAAATGTAGGGACCAGTTGTTTTTTTTTCGCGATTTCAGTTTTGGTCCCATAGTAAAAATTATTCATCCTTTATTGTTGTTGTTGTTGTTCCCCTAAGAGGTTTTGCGTAATTTAAATTACACCTTGTATAAGGCTTGTTTTCGTATGGCAAAGTTAAATAAAACCCAAGTACTTATCTCTAAAGAGCGTGCTTCTCACCAGCGATCTGAACTAGAAACATAGGTGTGACGCCACACTCGTACTCCTTAGTACACGAAGCTCTGCTTGCTGGCGACTCAGACGTCATTATTGACATAAACATAGAGCCTATATTCGTATAAAATTCAAATAAAACGTACTTGTTCCTAAAGGGTGTCCTTCTCAACAGCGACGTAGAATTGAGCAAAGGTGTACGGAGTACTGCTTGCTGACGACTCAGCAGACCTTATTGCTATAGTATTAAGGTGCATAATGCATAAGAAACATTTAACAAAACCTACTTGTTTCTGAAGGGTGTGCTTCTCAACAGCGAGGTAGACTTGAACATAGGCGTGACGTCACATTCGTTGAGCGTGTTCCTCAGTGTTCGAAGTACGGCTTGTTGGCGACTTAGAATCTCTTGTTGTTTGACTAAAGGTTGGTATACGTCATCGAGGATTGGACGTATCATGCGATTGCCTGGCCTGGGATGAAATAATAATTATGACATGTATGTAATGGATAAGTAAATAAGTAATAAAAAGAAGAACAAATACATGAAAAAATTTAGTAAGTACAGAACTTTGCTGAACCACTTTTTTACACACACCACTATGTACCTATGTTCATTATTTAATTTAAGGGTGCATTTACGAGTACCTAGTCAAATGATTACTTTTTAAAACAAAACTATGTTTATTAAATACAATGCGTTACATTCTTAAAATGTTTTTTTTACGAATTGTTGGTAGATAGATGTGCAAGAACGTTTCTGTAGTACAAATATTTCTTTACATATTTCTGGGTTCTCAATAAATGAACCGATCGGATCGAACCGTGCGGCTGTTATTACTTAGCCACGAGCTCCTCCTCTAACACTCGTATTTATAGTCAAGTAAAAGTAATTACTTAAGTGAAAGTAATTGCTCAAGCATTGATTTTCTTTCTATAGTTTAGTAATTGCTTGAAGTTAGAATTGTCAAAGCTTAGAATTCTTGGCCAAGTAATAGTCACCATTTTCATTACTTAAGAATTCTACCCTCAAGTATGAAATTACTTAGTAGCAAGTAATTACTCAAGTAATTACTTTGATTATAAATACGAGCCTATATGAGGTTTGTTCAGTTTAAAGCTTCGAACAGTCGTCCACTGTTAGACAGATCACGTTCACGGAATCTTGAACGCCAATTTCAACACTTGGAAAAATCAAGAATGATATACTTAATATAGTAATATAATATCCTTGGACATTTCACACAACGCCATCTAGTCCCAAGCTAAGCAACCTAATGCTTGTGTTATGGTAACGAGATGGCTGATAAACTACTTATATACATTTTTTTTTTTGTAAATACATACATATTATAGATAGAAAAACACCCAGACTCGGAACAAATACTTGTAGGTCGTACAAATATTTGTTCCGTGCGGTAATCGAAACCGCGACATGCTGCGCAGCAGTCAATCGGTCAACCACTGCGCCAACCGTGTCGTCCAATGATGGACATCAATACATCATTCTCAATTTTGTTGAAACACTTACTTGTTAAACTGTGACTCCCTCGTCGCAGCCTCGTTCCACTTATAGTCCAGCGATCTCTGGGCTTGTTCCAACTGATTCTGTACGTAGTAAGCTAGTTTCTTTACAGACGCCACGCGTTTGGATGTAAGAGGATCCGCTTGTGTCCATTGGTGGCTGTCTTTCGCTCTAAAAGTAATTTTGAGTGTTGGAGTAAGAAATTATAGTAGATTCTTCTCAGATAGATAGATATTATAGAATAATCTTTCATTATCATCATCATCATCATCATCATCATCATCATCATCATCATCATAATTTCAGCCGAAAGACGTCCACTGCTGGACATAGGTCTTCCTCAAGCACCGCCACTTAGACCGGTTCTGTAGCTTCCCGCATAATCTTTATTGTACGCACGGCTACAGATCAAGCTATACATTTCCAGTATAAGCTGATCTCGCATTCTATAGGAATTCCTTACAATGAGAGGTCAGTGTAAACTGGAAATGTATAGCTTGACGTGTAGCCGTGTGTACACAAATACAAATAAATAAATATAGGCCACAGGCCAATGAAACTGGTTGGCAACGCATAGGTAAACATTTTGGTGTTTAAATATGGTAATATCAACTTTCGGCTTTTTAGCCCATTTGTTTATCTCTATTTGACTCAAATCTATTCTTGCATGCAATGTATTGAATGTTTAAAATCAAATTAAGTAAGCAACTTACTCAGCATGCGTACGCGCCTCAGCCACAACCGCGCATGCGCGAACCAGCTCTAACTTCAGTTGTATTATGGCATTGCGCAGCTCGTCGGACGAACATTCCTTCCTCAGTTGTTCTGCATCTTGTGAGTTGTAGTTAAAACTTGCGTTTATTGAGTCGATATCACGTTGTAACTGTCGATGAAATAAGATGTTCGTTATATCACTTCTCCGTGGAAGCTGCTAGAAACACCTGTATTTTGGATGTGCAAACATTTCCGAAGACGGGTAGAGAAAGCTGGTTGCCACTAGAATGACGGAATACAAATGCTCCACGTGCAGAGCCTCTTCAGCCTCATCACCAGCTGTGCTTACTTCTGAACCAGCGTCCCTCGAAACCATACTGTGTGAAATTCGAGACATGAAACGCCAGCTACTTAATTTGCCGACTCTGGTAGACGACGATCGAGTGATCAAGAATGAGTTAGCTTGGCTAAAGTTGACATGTGATTGCACTAGTGGAAAACTTGATGAATTTGGAACAAGACTCGCGGAAGTTGAATCAAAAGTAGCAGATTTCGACAAGTTTCGACAACGTACAAAAAAAAAACATAAACCCAACTCACCTTGGCCTGAGTTTCCCTAGTCTTCACCATAAACTTATACAGCTCCATTTGAAAGTCATTCACTTCTTTCACGAGCATATTCTTCAGCTCCTGATTGGCTTTCATTTCGTTGATCTTCTCTTGTTCTGCTTTTAACGCGGCGTTTTCTTGCGCCTGCACAGGCTTGGGAGTTACGGGTTGAGGTTGAGCCTGGGTACAAAGTATTTTATATTGTGCTTAAAATCAAAATGATCTAAATCTAAACTAATATTGTAAAGAGGTAAAATATTGGCTAGGAAGTGCAATAAATAATATCGTGACACTGCATATTTAGATTTGCGTGTAAAAAACCGGCCAAGTGCGTGTCGGACCACGCACAATTAATCGTTCCTTAGTTGGGATGAATTTATCCCAAGAAAAAACTTTACATTGCAGTTGTAAACATGATCTCCCGTACATCGATATACGTCACGGTCAATTCTGCAACCGCGAATGTAAGTTTATATCAAAATAAATTTGTCGGTCCCGGAATCCCGGGATTTTTGTCGATACAAAAGTGCATTCCATAATAGGCAACACCTCTAGGTAAATATGCATACGAATATCGTATCTATATTATAAGGGTTCCGTTTTTTCCTTTTGAGGTTCGAAACCCTAAAAAGCACTCGGAAACCTTTCAAATGTTTTTTTAAACCTAAAAGTGTTACAACACCTAATTCATTGTTATTATTGCAATTCATCGTCAACTCAAGTCAACTTAATAACTCGATGTAACATAATTATCATCTTTGTTCTGTAGATAGTTAAATTATACAAGTATATGAAAAACGTTTTAATACCACAGGAGCTTGCGGTGTCGGTTGAGCGATGGGTGTTGCTTTTATTTCTACAATTTGTACTGGAGCTGAAACAAATAACAAACAACGAATGTGTTAGTCAGTTTAAGGCGTAAGTGCCAGGGTAGTCCACGTAATTAAAATTTTCTTACATTTTTTTTGCAATTTGCAAGTCAGTACTAGGCGAATAACAAGTATGTATTAACAAAATTATAATCGTTAAAGTCATCAATACAACTATTTAAGACCAAGTAAATCCTATTGAATTACTATTTCATAAAATCTTGCCATTTAGGATTATACTAACTTAAGGATTGGAATTACTGATTCTAATGATTATAATACTGTAAATACATATTTGTTTCGGTCACGAATCATACTATAATCAACATACAACGATACAACCTGATACTGACTTGCAAATTGTAAAAAACATAAGAAAATTTGAATTTCGCGGGCTACCCCGGCGCTTCCCGCTTACTTAATCTTGTGTGTTTCTGTTCTGCGTTAACTAATATTTTTTTCGAAGACACACAACAACAACAACACCATTACGAATGCAAAGGGCCGCTTCCCAAAAATAAAAATGAGATGTTGCAACTAGCCATGCGTTCCTATAATAATCGTTCAAATCATCTCGCACATTCTCTATGCTGATACAAAATACGTCATATCATGTTTGTATAAATCGTACCTAAGTATATATATTTGAATCATTCTGGCTAAGTAATTACAGCCGCACGGGTCGATCCATCAGGTTAGGCTGCGCTTGCCGGGGTTGGTCAGTGGATGGGTGACCATATTTACACACCGAGACTCCTCCGTGCCTCGGAAAGCACGTTAAGCCGTTGGTCCCGGCTGTCATTCGTGGATCTTTGACAGTCGTTACGGGTCGTCAGAAGCCCGAAAGTCTGACAACCAGTCTTACCAAGGGGTACCGTATTTCCCAGTTACTGGGTTGTGGAGGTCAGACAGGCAGTCGCTCCATGCAAAATACTGGTATTCAGCTGCATCCGGTTAGACTGGAAGCCGACCCCAACATAGTTGGGAAAAGGCTAGGCAGATTTGATTTTATAAAGTTTTGGGAACACAAAATCAATGTCATACATGACAAAGTTCAAATTCCGTTGCAACCAAAATGTATTTAGGACCTTTTTATTACAAATGGTATATCAAATATCAAAGACTTCATAAATAACGCTCAATAAAAAATCGTTTATCCAAGTTTAGTATACCCGCAGTTAACAAGGTCTGCGACTGCGCGTAGCTGGGCGGTTTCGGTATGTTCAGTATGCTGCCGTACTGTGAAGATGGCGCCACTGCTTGTGGCTGCGGCTGTGGCGTCGGTGCTAGTTGTACTGGCTGCATTGTTTGAGGCTGAAAGAAAAAGCAACACACACACATTAAAGATAAGGTTGAATTCATTATAGCAGCGTGCATAAAAAAGATAAGCCTAGAACTGCACTGCACGGTTAAACGACTTCTTTCATACAGAAAAGGACATACATTAGTCTCGACCTCAGACCAAATAAAAAACCAAGACATAGCGCTGCGAACAATACAGCGAAGCATGCGCAAAACTACACCTCGCTCTGTACACACACGCTCACACGCACACATCACGGAGCAAATACAAAGAGGAGACGGCCTAAGCAACTGTGCACTGTGATTCTCAACTAGGCCACAGAATAAATAATAGTACTAACGTACAGAAGTTGCACTCCTTTGATCTTGAAGAAAGCCGCTTTTATAATAGCCTACAAAATCTTTTCCCCCCCTTGCGCAAGCTAAATTGCTCTTAATCGCCGCGCTTGAGAGTTGTTATTACTTTGTGTCGTTACTCGTCCGTAACATACCTACGCCGCTTAGCCGAGTACTAGGGCTGTCCGCAAAGAAAAATAAAATATGGTACCATACCACCATACTATCATACCATACATACCATATGGTACGGTGGTGGTGGTGGTGGGGTATATGGTACCTTTTTATACTTTTATTGTATTTATGAGTAGTCTATCTAGAGTTGTTTCACTTTAATGTAATGTCTTATAATTTTCAAACGTTAGTTTTTATTAATCAATCAAAAAATCATCAATTATTTTTAATACACCATCATCTCGTACAAAATTTAGAGGTGTTCTAAAGTAAACAAGGTACAAACACGTCTTAAAATTGAAAGTGACATTTGGGCCACTTTAGTCGCCTGAATATGGTCATAAAACCACTAAAGATGCCTCAACGCACCAGTGGCTAAGTTTGTGCGATCGTACGATCGCGGGTACGTACAATTGCTCGTTAATCCTAAGTTAATCCTTAATTACTTTAAGCGATTTTGGACCTTACTCCTGAAACAATACGACGCGCATACAAACCCCCACCACTCCGCCGAGAGCTCAAGTTAAATGTCGGCAACTATAGTAAGTAGATAGGTAGGTAAAAAAAAGGTAGCAACAAGACTCGACATTTAGTAATGGATTTTCGTCATTAAAAAAGTAACTATATCACTAATTTATATATAGTATATTGATAATATGAATAGTATAGTTAAATTTAAAATCTAAGATTTAATTTTTTCATGGGCGGCCGTACGTGTCTTGCTCGCTGAGCGCGTAATACACCCTGATCCCTGACTGACTTGAAACCCAGAGTTGCCGCGAGCTGTAGGTACTTATCTCGAGCGGAATGTACCAGTGCAAGAGGCCTGACTAGGCCCTGACGTCATCATGTAGGCGTGGCCTTAGTCAGTGTATTGTTGGCGTGCGTCCTGTGCGCAACTCTGTAAACGCTCTTATTTTCCAAACATAATTCTACCCGACATTAGATGGCGACACTTGATGCCATGATGGGAACTAAAATTATTTAGGCACATACTCGGTATTAACATATTTTAATAATCTTAAGTACTGAAATTTGTTGAACATTCATTCCTCTTTAAAGACCCTTTAATGGCAAAATATTATTTTTGTAGTTTTATATCATTTTGTAAACATTTTCAGAACATTTTCTGTTGCATCCTGTACTTAGTGATATCTAATGCGAGATAGTTACGTTACTACAAAGTAAAATTGACAGAACGAGCAGATAGTTTGGCTATTGACCGGTAGATAGAAAATAAAGAAGTGAGCGGGATCTAATAGTTTGGTTATTGACCGGTAGATGGAAATGTTAGATCCCGCCCACTTTTGGGCACACATAATGGGCATTGGGGATAAGTGCACACATGTTTACGAGACCGGCCATACCTCACTGTTGACAGCACTATGTCGTGGTTTTTTTATTTGGTCTGAGGTCTCGATGTATTCTTATGTTGATCACCACTACTACATACATACAACAAACTACTACTTACTAAGATTTTAGAGATGCTGAATTAAGCACATAATTTAATAAATAATGATTACCTTTGGTGGAAGAACTGGTGTCGGGGCGGGTATCGGCGCCGGAGCAGGCGCGGGCGCCACTTGCGGAGGAGCCTCTCCCGGGATTGCACTAAACAATATATGTACGTTTTAAAAAATAATGTAATAGTGTGACCAAAATAGTCATGTTTAGAAAATACATAGCACTATAATAAATGTTTCACGAGTTCAAGATTGAAGAAAATAAATGGTTGCTTAGTTATATTTTAGGGTTCCGTACCAAACCGGTAAAAAGGAACCCTTAATGTCACAGCTGAATATCTCAAGAACTACTAATGCTATCAACTTGAAATTTGGAACAGTTTTAGATGACGTTTTTTCTTTTTTTTAGGCCGCATAGTTTTCGACTTTTAATGAAAAATGTAAAAAAATACCGTCCCCCCTTCCCCCATCTACGAATTTTGCATTGACAAACATCTGAAATTATTCTATGTGATAGAAGTTTAAAACGATGTCTATAGCACACTTTTTTAGAAATCGGAACGGAACCCTCGGTGCGCGAGTCCGAGTCCATACATTTTAAACTTTGCATGGGAATGTCATGTACACAACTTATCTTATCTATCTTTAGTTCTTACCTGGTCATCGCAGCAGCCGGTAAGGGTAGTTGCTGAGGAGGCGTGCACACTTGCGGAGCTTGCTTGTTCAAGTTGATGATGTTGAATACAGTGAGCAGCCCAGTTTGTGACACCACGTGTAGTAACGGCATGTGCGGCAGCGTTGTGTTCTCATCTGTAGGACATAATAGATTTTGTATGTAAAGTTTATTTTTTTGATACGTTCTAGGTGAATTAGTGAGATGAACAAAAATAACTATCACAAAAAATAGATTCGGAGTTTAAAAACACTATAAATCGTCGAATTATAATCTCATGAGATCAATCAATCTGCTCAGCCTTTTCCCAACTATTTGGGTCAGCTGCTGCTGAATACCAGTATTTTACTTGAAGCGACTGTCTATCTATCTAACCTCCATAACCCAGTTACTGGGTAACATGATACCACTTGGTAAGACTGGTTGTAAGATGTCTGGTCTTCTAATAACCCGCAACTACTGTCAAAGATCTAAGAATGACAGCCGGGACGAACGGCTTAACGTGCTTTCCGAGGCACGGAGGGGTCTCGATATGTAATATGGTCACCCATCCATGGACAGACCGTGGCAAGCGTAGCTTAACGCTTCGATCGACCCATGCGGCTGTGCTTCAATCTCATGAGATCAATGAAAATAAATTGTTTTAATCAATGTCCTTTGATCTACGAAAACCGTCCTTCCTGCTATAATATAAAGGTCAAAAGCAAATTGTTTCGGTTGCGTGCATGTATGTGTAATTTTCAGTCTATTAGGAACTCTATAAATGATGTGTGTGGTACTAATACATACCCCACTGCATTTGATGTGTAGCGCAAGTGTCGATACAAACACCCACAGGATAGTTTTCTTGTTTCTTATCTGTTAGAGGCAATTCTGGTCTTGCTTCATCAGTCTATAAACAAAATAAACTATTAGTATTGTAGTCATATTATTATGGAAAACTTAGGACTGGTTGCGAGATAACCAGACAATGGACTTTTACAGTCCTTTCACAGTAATTATTTCACCTCTGGATTTTGCATCACAGTGATATTTATTCTCGTTGCAGCTTTTGTATATATTTTGTTTTTTAAATAATTAAGTCAAAATTAGTCATTTTTATATATATTTACCTGACACCACTGAACCCAGTTACCGCCATCAGCGGATCCAAGAGTTGCTATCTCCATACCGTTTGCTGACGCCGTCATTATGATATTCCTGATAAAAATAAAACAAAAGAATAAATCGGATTGGAAGCACAGATTAATACAGATGGGACACTCCGCAGTTTAGGTATGAAGCTACAAGTACGCGGCGGGCCCCGTCCGCGGTGCTAATTCAGTAGGTCAGAAGGTATAAGAGTTACGCGATAGAAAGAGAGGCAACTTCTAGTTGAATATAACTGTAGGTATTAAGCATTGTGCGACCTGAATTGCACCTTATTGTGTCGTCGCAACAGTCGCTTTTTATTTAAATGATTTTGCGGAGTGTCCCATTTGGATTAATCTGTGTTGGAGATAATATTTAGGTACGTTTCACATACGAAAGAAACGCTATGGATACTACAACACATGGTTAAACATTGTTAAAAAAAAGGTTTTAATTTGCTTAATATTGTTAATGCTTAAGTTTTGGCGGCAACTTGGTAAAGTTGCCGTCGAAATTATATTCTTACCATTGCGCCAATCCCTGCAAGTAGTAGTACCAGGGTCTGTTAGATCCCATGCTGTAGCAAACATCTTCGTAGTTCTGACAGCTGGGCTGTGCAGCTTTTGGAGTATTTAAGATGGTTACAGCTGCAAGCAAGACATGGTTCATTTATTTTCTTTGCAAGATTTTAAAGGATCATTAGGAAATGAGGTGTTGCGGAGAAGTGATGTCTGCTATGCAGTCTTTAGTTTTAACTAAACCAGAAACACAATAAATTACATAAAAACTGTATGAATGTTCCTAAAAAAACAAAAACCTACTCTATACTAGAAAGGTTTAGGTAGCTAAATAAAGGTAAACAAACTTGATGTGACTTTTAACACAAACACATATTAAACAAATAAACTACTGCTTAAACTAATGGTTCAATTGATTTAGTAATCATTATTGTTGTATTTACAATGGTTTTTAATTGCATTTCATTTTTAAAATGAGGTTTTTAAAAAAAAAAAGATACAAGAATAAAGTTTAAAAAACTGTAACCCGACTACGGAAAAATAAAATTGATCTGAAAAGTTCAAAATATTTATTTACTTAAACAATAATGGCATAGGTATATACATATTTGTAATGTTCTCGTCAAGACCTTTCTTTTGATAGCAAACATGTCATGATTATCTCAATTTAATTTTTTTCGAGGTCAGAAATTTACGTGTAAAGTCCACCATATTAAATTTAGGAAGAATTTATGTAGCCTATGTCACCCGGACCATTATTACGAATCTATCGATACCTCATTCATCAAAATCCGTTCAGTAATTTAGGCGCTACGGTGGAACACACGTAAATACATACATACTTACATACTTAACACGTTGAACGCCATGTGAAAAATCGGGTATTTCCATTCAGGCCATGGGGCTCTCCGGTGAGCCTTGTCTTACTGAACCATTCGAGCCACGGGGGTCACTCGTGAGCCGCGTGATAGGTACTACGGAAACGCTTCCTACAAGCCACAGATTGCAGCTATCAAACAAAACGCGTATGGAAGTGAGCCGCGTGGCCCTGTAGGCGAACCGGACGGCGTGGTTTTCAAATCCAACATAAACTTGTAGTTTTTATCAGGGTTATTGCAAGATGCTAGGATTATTCAACTCAAAATGTTCAAAATCATACATTTTTGGCGGGAAAAGCGTAAGCGATCCCTTACTTGTCGACGCAGCGCGCGATATTGATCGGCCGGAGTATATCACTACTCCCGATTACTCCCGAAGCGCGCGTGCCGGGTGGGCCGTAGCGTGACCCCGTGGCCCCCGCGAACAGAAATGTACACAGTCCTTTGTACGAGGCCACGGGGCCCACCTGTGAGCCTTTTACAATATCTTAAAAACTAGACGGTAGAAGTCGCAAATATTTATTTTCCATACAAATTACGACATTTTATAAACTTTGGAATGAAAATCTCAAGTTGATGAAAATTACCGATTACCTGATTTTGGCTTGGCCCGAACGGAAGACTACGCTAGGCCCACCGGTGGGCCACATGGCGTTCAACGTGTTAAATAGACTGCTAAAATCATAACCCTTCCTTTTTGGTTTGCCGTAGTCGGGTAAAAAACATACTTATATAGATACTTACATACATACATAGACTGCTAAAATCATAACCCTTCCTTTTGGCTTTGCCGTAGTCGGGTAAAAAGACACATCAAGATTGTTTACTTTCTAGTATAGTAATGTCTACAAAATACAAACTTTCTTATGGAGTCGCGTAAAATAGCCTACACTAAGTAATGACATAAAGTATAAAGTTACCTGGGCGACTATTATTCGTAGCATTTTTATACACAACAGCAAACTGAAAAGTTGATATCCAGTACACAGCCAATGCTTCCACAGGCGCACTCTCAAACAGGTTTGGTGCAGGAATGGTCTTAGCAGGAGTCAGGTCTGGTTTGAATTGACTAAGGGTACCGTCACTGTTACCAGTGACCAGTTGTTTGCCCTTAGGACTCCAGCAGAGGCATCTGATAAAAGAAACATTAATAAATTAGAAGACACCTTTTTAAGTCTGGGACAGAATCACTTTTGCGTGGCTCTCAATATGTTGCTGCAAAAACATTTAGATATTATGTCTCCTCTGCAACATTCTTCTATCTGGATGACCGTTTTTTGTTAACTTATCCTTTCAATGTTCCATATTTCCATGCCATCAATATTTAACAAGTGGTTAGTCAAAACAATACAGTTCAACACTGGATGCCACTGAGTTTGGTGAAGGAAAACATTGTGAGGAAACCTGGACTTATCTATATACTAATACTAGCTACCGGGATAAAAAGTAGCCTATGTGCTATTCCAGACTATAATCTGTATCTATGCCAAAT
Source organism: Cosmia trapezina (assembly GCA_905163495.3). Taxonomy (NCBI): domain Eukaryota; kingdom Metazoa; phylum Arthropoda; class Insecta; order Lepidoptera; family Noctuidae; genus Cosmia; species Cosmia trapezina. The sequence goes on from LR991030.1 coordinate 15,569,021, forward strand.
TCTATCCAGATCCGTTCAGCCGTTCTGGGTGATTGAGTAACGAACATCCATCTATCCATCCAAACTTTCGCATTTGTAATAATAATAATAATAGCCCCACCGCAGTATCTCTACCCTACCGCAGTATCTCTACGTTGACGTCGTGGTGGGGCTTGCGCGCTCCGAATTTTAGGTCTGTGCCGGTAGAGTTCACCTTGCCGGAACAGGTCTGAGATGAGGAGCCAGACCAAGAGAGATACAGAAACCCACAGGGCAGCATGTGGCGAGCTGTTGGGCAGTAGCGACCCCACGGACCCTATCTCCCGGGAGAAGTCTTGTTCCTCACCTCTCGCTTGCCTTTATTGGCCGGCTGGAGTGAACACTGACGAGGAACAGAGCTCCCACCTCTTTCTTGCCTTTGTTGGCCGGTTTGAGTGGAGATTCGCAAGAGCAAACGTGCTCGGAGGAAGGAAGTATTCCAGTAAGTGTTTGTAGGGATCTTGACCATCTTCCGGGCTCTGGGATTGTTCTGAGAACCGTGGGATACCTCTCCACAACAAGCACCTCAGGACATGTTGCCCCCTTGCCGCTACGACACTATGTTCTAGCGACCTTTTCGGGGGCCCATTATTGTGTGTACAAGTCACCCCCTGCCATTTTATCCGTGTATTACAAAACATTGATCCGGCAGGGGCCATAGTCCTTTCATAGTTCTAGGCAACCAGTCCACTTTAGCCACTCAAATCCATAGTCCAATCTCTTTATTTCCATATACTGCAATAGTCCTGCACCAACCGGGGGTTGTCCTTGGGTGCACTTGCATAGTGCGTACAGGGATAATCGTCGGTTGGTGCCTCATTTAATTAAAAGCGTCTAACGGGCCTCTGCGAGTTGGCTTTGGCCCCTCGTACACCTTCTAAAGGTCCGGGACTCCAGGGTCCCGAGAATTGTCAAGACACATCAAAATAATAATAGGAATAAAGTTGAAGAGTTTGTTTGTTTTAACGCACTAATCTCTAGTTTGACAGCCATATTGTTGAGGAAGGTTATAGATAGTATATTTAACATCACGCTACGACCATTAAGAGCCGAGCAAAAAGAAAAAAGTCTGAAAGAATGCTAAGCGATAACAAGCAAGCAACATGGTCAATGTCCATACCTAAAGTTTATGAGAGGCCTTTGCTCTGCAGAGGGGCTTTTGCCCCTGAGACTGATATTATTATTATTAAACCAAAACAAAACTTAGGCAAATATTCATACCTTGCTTTAGATGGCACTTTCTTAACTTGAGACGTGCTAACTTGCGATACCAGAAGTGTGCCATCATAGAAAACAATGGCGATAGTATCAGGGATGCACGGGTTCCATTGTAAAGAAGACACAAAGGTGGATGGGTTCACATCGCATCTGATGGCTAGAGAGGGAGATGCATTCTGTAATAGAGTTAGCAATACTATGATTAAAATTGTAGATAAGTTATGTATTAATATCGCATTAGGAAATAAAGTAGAATCAACATTTTGAGAGCAGTAGTGATGAAATAATTACACAATGTAAAGCGCCTTCGAGTGGGTTTGAACCTACAACCTACAATTCGTAAGTTGCGGCCGTTACCACTGGGCCACCACTGCTCTCACACTCACTCTTACTTTTAGTTAATAATAACAAAATATTGTAACTATATGATTTGATGTGAGGACTAAGATAATTTACCTGATTCTGGAAGTCAGTAATCTTATATATTGTCAGTAGTTGTCCACCTGTAACGGCCAACAGTTCCTGGTCACAACTAGCAGCAATGTGGGTTGGTTTCTCCTGGAGTTTTACTGTTGTGTGCTGCGGCTCACACTCCTTGTCAATCAGCTGTTGTAAGTAGTATACTGTAAAGAAATAGTATTAAGTACTTAACACTTTCAAGGACACTAAACGGACAATAGCCGTCATGACGATAAAACTTGTGTCTCATTCAGTGGACTTGAACGCATTAAGCCGTAACACATCAATAGATAGTGTTATAATGAAAGTGGGTCAGTGGCAATTATTATACATTATGTAAAGAGGGTTTCCACCTACATCTTTACTAACAGCAAGGTTTAACAGAAGAATTAATTCATTTTATTTATTGAGTAAAGAAGAAGAACGACTCATATGGGTTGTTCTTCTTTTTCATTGACAATGACATGTCCCCTCCGAAAAAAAAATCATTTTTCTTCCTAAACATTCTGTTTACAAATTTTTTTTCACAAAAATTCTTTTCACAATACACAACCATTAAAATAATCTTAAAACACTTATTATTCTATTATTATTACTGCTTTTTACAAAATAATTGTGACATAATATTCAAAAACTGTGAAGGAGAGGTGCTGTCGGTAGAAAAGAATATCCAGTGTGACAGATAATTGTTGGTAGAAAAGATGAATTTAGGAAAGGTATTACTGCTAATGTATACACAATATAGGTGTTATGTACAGCTACATCAATAATAGAACATGCTTAGTTCTCAGTAACAGTAGAACATTTAATAACAGTTATGTGGAAAAAGAGGCGGAAGAGAAATGTGAGAACAGGAGTGTTTATGAAACAATTTCTTTTGATTAAAATGTTTCATAATGTTGTGCAAAAATAATTCAAAATGCATGTCTACCTGATAAATGCCCGTCCGGCGAAGCAACAAAAACTATCCCATACTTGCTGGCGCAAGCAACCAAGTTGTATCCTCGGTTTGGCAGTGGATCAGTAGTATTGAACACTTTTAGTTTACGTTGCAATTTGTATAGAAGATTCTGTAAACACATAAACAGATAAATGGTTTTTGAGAATTTTAAAGTTTTTATTATTTTAACTGTAGTAATTATTAGTAACTAGGTATAAGTAAAATAATAAATGTTACACAGATCCAAAATACATTGTGCTATAGACATTAGATAAATGCTACAGATTCATTAGAACCGAGTTTTCTTACGACTGTTTTTGAATACTTAGTAAAAGTGAATGTTTTGATATTTCCAGTCAGTGCATTACTTTTCTTTGACCATCACAATAATAACCTATAACCTGTACGAAAAATCGATAGTAATCGATGACATATCAAACTTTTATCCAGCTTTGTTCTTTTGAATCTTTATATTAATCAAAATACTGTAATAAAATTTAAAATTACAGTTGTAACGAAATACTTTACGTACCGGTTCGTCGACCGAATTAGGACCAAACACCACCTCCATTTCTTCGGAATGATACTGGTTTCCACGAAAATGTATGCAATATTAATTAATCCTTCTGGTGTCACACTGTAGTTGATATTTTTGCACTGTTTTTGTTGGTTTTTAACAGAAAAATGATTTTTCTTCAATATTATTAGCAAAATCTGTCAAAACTGAAAATCTCAACTGAATTGTCAATCATCTGACGTGACGTGAGACGTCCGGTAAGTCAATTTTTAGTTTTTTCAAGATTGTAACTTGGATACTTAACTTTTAAGCACAATAACATTCAACACCTCATACCACCCCACGTTAGGTCTTTGAAAATCCGAACTCCGAACGAAAGGTATGTTAGAGTGCGTGCAAGTTATGTCTGTGCGCGGCTGAAATCGGAACTAATCGTATGTCGTCGTCTTGTCATATTATGCCAGGGGCCGTACTACGACGTGAAAAAAAAAACATGGATCCAAGGTTCCGTTGAAAAAAAAACCGGCCAAGAGCGAGTCGGACTCGCGCACCGAGGGGTCCTTTCCGATTTCTGAAAAAGTGTGCTATTTAGAGACATCGTTTTATTTTCCCTGTAATCTTTACCTGTAATCTTTACATCTATCACATAGAATAATTTCAGATTTTTCTCTATGCAAACTTCGGAGATAACTGGGGGAATGGTTTTGAGAATATGCAAACAGCGCTCTTTCATATGATACCCACCATGCTCTAGTAGCCCCACTTTGAATTTTTAAGAACCGTTTCAGTGCGTTGCATAAAAAAAAAAAAAATATTTGCAAAATAGTTGGATAATATAAAGCTGTATATAATAATCTAAAACTGTTCCTCAAGTTTTAGCATTAGTAGTTCTTGAAATATCCAGCTGTGACAGACAGACAGACAGACTGAGTCGCACCATTAGGGTTTTTAGAGGCATGAGGAACAGGGTGTAAAGTTCACTCATCCTCCATTGAAAAGGGAGGATCCTCCGACCAGACGGGTGTTGTGTCTGGTGGGCTACTGCCCGACGGTTGATGTCGGGACGTTGTATATATGCTAATCGCGTGGTAAACTCTAATTGCGCGATGCGGGTTTGCGTGACGTCATGTCATTGATGCGTAGTTCATATGTGGCGATGTAGATGCCGCCACATCACTCCCCTCCGGAGACCGGAGGTCGATAGTGGGCTGGGTCGTGTATCTTGCGATGCTTGCCAGTGCCAGTTGTGGTTCCAGTGAGTCGGAACCGGGTGCCGCATAGTTCACGGTGAGTCGGAACTGTCTGCGGTGATACCCCAGTGAGTCGGGGTGGCGCTGCGTTATGCTCCAGTGAGTAGGAGTGTACAGCGCTGGGTTGAGGCTGAAGGTGATGACCAGGAATGCGCGTCCGCTGCATGCTGGTGGTCAGGATACCTGTTGAAGCCGTGGATGCTGGCTGGCTGTGTGACTCGCCGCTCGAAAGCTTGAGGAAGTGATGCTGATGACGTCACGCTGATGTAGTTGCACGAAGGCTGCGCTGACGTTCATGCTCGGGGTCACCAGTTTAGAGGCATGAAGAACAGGGTGTAAAGTTCACTCATCCTCTATTGAAAAGGGAGGATCCTCCGACCAGACGGGTGTTGTGTCTGGTGGGCTACTGCCCGACGGTTGATGTCGGGACGTTGTATATATGCTAATCGCGTGGTAAACTCTAATTGCGCGATGCAGGTTTGCGTGACGTCATGTCATTGATGCGTAGTTCATATGTGGCGATGTAGATGCCGCCACAGGTTCCTTATTTTGGTACGGAACCCTAAAAAGCATGGTGCTGTATATAGCTCCGTCTCTCTCTCCTCTCACACTGGAACCATGATGGATACACTGTCTTTTTTCACGTCATAGTATGGTCCCAGGTCAATATGGTTGAATAAATTCAGGTCCTATAGTTCTGTGTATCTAACTCGGACCACTCACCAGGTTTCCACGAGCTAGAAATCTTAACATCTGCAACGTCTTTGGGTTCATTCGAGTAAACGGGTCTGGTCAAATCACGCGGGTGTCGCTGTCTTTTGAAAACTATCCCGGGATTCTTCAAAATATTAATTCAGAATAAATTCTCCAGACTTTTACTATGTACCTACTTTTTTTTTACTAAATTATAATTATTTGTGTACCTACTATGTATTTTCTATCTTTTCCTGTATTCAATCGGTCGAGCAGTTCTCAAGTGTTGATCTTTCTTTAGGTGATTGCAGTGTGTAGCCCGCGAAATTAATTTTGTGTTTTGGGTTTTTTGTAATTTGCAGGTCCGTGTTAGGTTGTATCTTGATCAAAGCATGATACGCGGCAATAAAACATATGTATTTATATAATTTTAACCATAAAAATCATCAATAATCGCGTATCATGCTTTGATCAAGATACAACCTAACACGGACCTACAAATTGCAAAAAACTCGAAAAAAATTGATTTTCGCGCGCTACCACTGCGCATCATCCTTAAAAGTATGCGGTAATGGATTTTTATTTATTTACCTAAATAGATCATTATACACCCATTAGGCACCATAGGTGTAGGGATACTTTTATATGAAACTAGCGGACCCAACAGACGTTGTCCTTTCTGAACGATCGTAGAACCTGACTGCAGCGCCACCTACCGGGTCCAATTGTATTTTCAAACCATCCAGGAACACATTCAAATATACACACAAAATTTCGTCTAAATCGGTCGAACCGTTGTTATACCACGTTTTATACTTTTTTAAGTACCCTTTGTCCTTCTCCTGGTTCTAAGCTACCTCCCCACCAATTTTCAGCCAAATCGGTTCAGCCATTCTTGAGTTATAAATAGTGTAACTAACACGACTTTCTTTTATATATATAGATATTTACTTAATATAAATTACCTATTGCTCTATAATCCATAACCCGTGTCGAATTTCGGAAAAAATAGTTTACCTAAATAATTACAGATACAGAACTTAGTAGGTACCTACCTATAGTTATTTTTCTCTGAATGACAAAGTGTCTTTCGCGATGGCGAAAATCGGACTAAGCGATGATGAGTTACTAAAGATTTTTAACACCCTAGGGGATGATTTTCCAAAAACGCCAAAACACATCATTCGTAATTTCTAAACAGTTTTGCCTTACAAACTTTCATCCCCTATTTTCCCTCCATTAGGGATGATTTTCCAAAAACTCTAAAACGTGGTTTTTAACATTTAACCAGAACGCTAAAAACCAATTTTCATGGTTTATATAATTAAACTACAAAAATCTCAATTTTCCATGCAAACTTTCATCCCCTATTTTGCTCCTTTATGGGTTGAATTTCGAAAAATCCTTCCATCCTTGTCTACATTAAACAATAAACAATATTCTATTCTACCTTTTTGGTAAGTAGGTTTGGTAGGTGGGTTTGGTTGGGTAAGTTAGTAGGTAGGTTGGTGAGTAGGTTGAGTAGGTTGTCTTAGAGAAAAAAAGGTTTTTTGCCGTTGGAGTAGTAATTTAGTGGTTAAGTAAATAGATATTTATTACTGACAAAATTGCTCTCCGTGTGTTACGTATTTATTAGGAATAGGTAAATTCCATCTACGCGGATGTACACAACTATGATAAAGTATTCCTGTAGTTTCCTTATCTATAAAAGTATTCCCACAAAATAATTTATTCACTCGGGAAAATTAAGGAACTTGTTTACAAGCCAACCTAGAGTGCCTTCAGGGAGAGGCAACTTAAATAGATTATAGTAAAACTTGTATCTCCACGATTCCACTTTATACAGATCCTTGGGATTATCATTCGTCAAAGCTTTGACGAATGTCTCTATGATGTTCTCGTCCTTCAAAGAGTCGTATCCTGCGTTGTGAGTTGTTGCTGACTGGAGATAATTAGAGAGTGTTGTGATCCTTTTGCCGTAAAAAGATTTCTGTTCTTCATTCAAATGTTCGAGAATGGTGTTTTCTTGTTCTCCTTGACTTGCAATTAAGTTGCTGGAGGTAACGAAGCCACCTGGAATAAAAATTATAACATTCGGTACCTATAGGAGAGTAAAAGAGTAAAACGGTGTGAATATAATTCGCTGGGGGAATAGAAAAAGAATTTGGTATAGGACTTAATTCAAACGTTTTTTTGACTCTGGTACGTACGAAAAAAGTTCGCGCGAACTTGCGATGGGCACGTTGTCGCTTTCTATTAGGACGCGGGGTAAGGTACTTTACTACTTACAATTAGGCAGCCATAATTATGACCATTTTCCAATTAGCTCTCGGGGGTCGTGTATATCCCTATACTAATAAACGAGCAACATTTGTTTAAAAAAACACCATAATATCCCACACTTAGTTGATCCAGCCGTAAGCCAATACATTATTGACTCCACCTTTCGTGCAGAATAACTCCGGTTTCATATTTTTGGACCGGAATGGCAACATGGCCTTCTACTTGGCGACGTCGCCAAATATATTTGTAGAAATATAATATATTATTATACTCAATGTTTTTTTTTACCCTATCATCTAAACAAAAGTGGATCCGTAACGGTCATATTTTTTATACTCAACAATACTTTTTCCGTATACAGTGAATTTCGGCTACTTCTAATAAACACTATGCGATTCTGATTTTACGCGCCTTGCATAAAAATGATATAATTTTTTATAACACATTTGCTCGTATGTTTATCATTACGCACTTGTGCGTTATTGTAATGTAATACGCACGAGTTTCTTTTTGATAAGGTAAAAAATACGGTTTATCAAGATGCTCCGTCTAAAACGAACAATACTTTTTAAATCTTAGCAAAGAGTTTTTATGTCAGAAAAGTGGTCAACATTTTATGAATAAAATTAACTTTGGGAGATAAAATATAAAAAATAAACATTTAATTCTTTAATTTAATTAATTTTGACCACAATTACAACCATGTATCTGTAACAAAAACAAAAAAATATTAATTTACTTAATTAGTAATACTGGCTGTTCTTGTGCCTTTGCCTTAAAAAAAAGCGCTGATGCGCGCGCATCGCTAATTTGTGAACAAGTAAAATTTATTCCGCGCGCTTTTTCTTTTCACTGTATTGTTTTTCTCTACGCCTCTTGCCCGAAAAATCGACCGTAAGATACTTACAAGCGTATCAATATTTCATCTTATGGAAAACAAGCAAATTAAGTATTGATCAAGTCATACTCCAACTTGCTGGCATTTCTAAAAAGACGCTCAAGTGGCCATGTGCTTAGATTATGAAATGTCCAGATTCCTAGTAGGCTACCGTAAATTGATTCCAAATTTTAGTAACTAACATTGGTGACTAGTTCGATCCCCGCGCCAGACGTCAAGGAACGTTCGCCCCGCAAACGTCACGAGCCGGGCGTTTTAATTTAAAAAAAAATGTCAGTCTGTGCTGTGAAATCGTGCAAAAATTACACTACAAAAAAAGAAAAGCGCACTAACATCTCATTTCATACGAAAGTATTCAATTTCACCGTGTATTTCATAATTAAATTCGAAAACGAAAAAATAAGAATGTGACATTGAATTTGACACAATAACTGTTAAGTGTTGCCTAGGGCATGAAAAAATTTACCCAAATTTTCAACACCTCACGAAAAAAACGAGGTATGACTAAGGAGTTTCATTAACATGGACGATGATTTTTTTTGTGAGTGTTAGTTTGTTTCTTCAACCGTATGGTTCGGAAGCGCTCCCAATTGGACCCAAACACACGAACCTCCGTCAGCTCATTAATGGAGTCGACATACGACACCCTAAATTGATTATGTAAAATGTATTATGCTACCCATCAAATCTTTTTAACGTGGGTTAATTAAGAGAGTTGCATAAAAACTCATTTCTTAACTGCATTGAATCTGTCTTTAGCACACAAGTTTATTAATTTACCTCTATAAAATCTAAGTCTGTAAATGCGATAATAGTGTGTTTTAACATTTTTACTTTTTACAAATATCACACACATGTGAGTACGATTTAAAATGTGAAAAGTATTATTCAAAATATTATAAATAAACCACAAGAAAATACCCTAATCTTAACTTGTTTCGATGGACTCGAGTAATTAATATGACGAAAGTCAGAAATCGATACTTGGAAATTGAAATAAAATTGTTTTATCCTATAAAATGTAATAAACATTGTTTTTTTTAAATAGCAATTTACACTTTTCTATTGCAAGTTTAACCTTTTTAGGATATTATATTAAAACCAAGTCAACTGACAGGACCTATTTATTAATAATAATAAATAAATAATAAATAATAATAAATTTTTTATTTTTATAAGTAATTTGTACATGGCATACATAGCTGTCTTATAAACTAAAATGTTAAAGAAAACACCAGTACAACAATAACAAGGGTCATAGGACTCCCTTTTCCTAAACTAGGCAGGAAAACCTGTCTGTATCTTAGGAAAGAGTATCCAAAGAGTATTACCACTGGTACCTCATTTATTGAATTTCACGCTGAGTTGTTTCTATAATTGAATTTAAATTTGGAATGCGCTCGCTCTTCAAAATTATTTTAATATATTGTACAATTATTTATTGTGGATTTTATTTTTGATAGGTACTTTCTGATAGTTTGCTACAGAATGCCCAGTATACATTTTTAGGTAGGCTTTTAGTGTTTGGGAATTGGATGAAATGGGAGTAAGTCGGACCAAAACGGAGTATCTGTTTTGTGATTTTGGCGGCCTCTCGGATCCTGTGCCCATGTCTCTTGCCGGAACGCCCTTACCGATCTGCTCCGATTTTCGGTACCTCGGGTCGCTTGTCCAAGGGGATGGCGAAGTAGACCGAGACGTAACGCACAGGAACAACTCAGGATGGATGAAATGGCGACAGGTTACAGGAACAATTTGCGACCCACGGATCCCCTCAAGTTAAAGGAAAAATTTTACAAGTCCGTGATAAGGCCTGTCGCACTTTATGGATCGGAATGCTGGGCGGTGAAGAAGACGGATGAAAAAAAATTGCATGCAGCTGGGATGAGAATGTTGAGATGGATGTGTGGAGTGACGAGAATGGATAAAGTAAGAAATGAGTAGGTATATAAGAGGAAGTTTGAAAGTGGCGCCAGTGACAGGAAAGTTAAAAGGAAATCGTTTGGGTTGGTATGGGCATGTGTTGAGTAGAGACGAAACGCATGTGACTAAAAGAGTAATGAATATATATGTTGATGGATGGAGAGGCAGAGGAAGGCCAAATAAAAGATGGATGGATTGTGTGAGGAATGATATGAAAGAGAAGGGAGTGAATGATAACGTGACGGTTGACAGGGGAGAATGAAAGAAGAAAACGTATTGCGCCGACCCCGAGTAACATGGGATAAGGGCAGGAAGATGATGATGATTAGTGTTTGGGAATTGATGATGATTAGAGATCGGATAACCGGATGCATATATACCTTAAGTTAATATTCGGCTAACAAACTGTGGACGCGGCTTCTTAGTATTTTTTTTTTCTTAATATAAATCCCGGGATTCCAGAAAATGCGGGAATGCACAATTAATCAGATACATGGTATGAAAACAACTTCTTATATTATGTGGTTTTATTAATTTTGATCCGTGGATGGTTGAACATCTTTACACACCGGGTCTTCTCCGTGCCTCGGACGTTAAGCCCCCGGACATGGTTAAGTATATCGGTGGGGTTGTTTTCATGGGTTTCGGGGGTGTTAAAGCCGATAGTGACGTTAAAATGTTAATCCCAGATGGCGGCTGCAATCATTTTCAAATTTTTCGTTATCGTCAGCTTTCACACCCTGGAAAAGCATGAAAACGACACCCATGACGAAAAATTTGAAAATTTTCGTAGCCGGATTTTAATTTTGACCAAATTCACACTTTTTTCTTTTATTTTTTAAGTTCCTTTTATATTTAAATTTTCCCACTATTTTAGGGTAATCTCTATGCGCTGGTATTACTCGCGTGTTGCACACATACGCAAATGCGTTATGTAGTACACGGCGCTCACTCACACACGTATAAAAGTTGGTTTCACGTTTTATGTTACGTTTTGTACTGAACACGGAATCTGGACATTTCATAATCTAAGGCCATGTGAGTAAAAAGTCGAAAGTATTTTCGGCTGAAAATGTCAAGAAGTTCCTAAAAGTAGCTCCGGATTGCCGATATTGGGCAACAAAGGTCAGTTGAAACTAAAATTAACTTCTTTCACTTTCGTATTTCTTTACAATATAGGTGTTTTGTACGCTGTTTTTATCTCTTTTCAGATTGTAATATTCGGCATAAATGGTGCATGTAGAGTCAAGACCTGATGACAAACTATTAACAGTTACTCTTTTTGTTCGTTTATACAGTTATTTCGCTTCGCTGATATATACAACGTGTAACGTTAAATGCGCAAAACCTCTTAATGGGTCATTGTACTCATCATTATGAACAACTTTTACTATGGGACCAAACCTGAAATCGCGAAAAAAAAATCAGCTGTTCAGTACATTTATGTTCGCATAATTCGTCAAAATGTACTGAACAGCTGATTTTTTTTTCGCGATTTCAGGTTTGGTCAAATAGTAAAAGTTGTTCATAATGATGAGTACAATGACCCCTTAAGAGGTTTTGCGCATTTCACGTTACACGTTGTATATTTTTTAAAGAAGACCTTATACAAAATAGATCTGCCTATGTCTCATTTCTGGGAAAATCATTTTCAATCGAGCAATGCTCGGTCGCCCAGGTACATCACCTGATGGGTGGTACTCGTAAAATAGAAATCACGTAGTAAGTAGCAGGTGTACCTTCATAGGTAGGTACATCTGGTGCTTATGCTTGTTCAGCTGCATCCAGCACTGACTGGGTTGTGGGTTGTGGGGGTAAATAACACAACAACTTGTTTTCTTGCAAAGAAGTTGTTAAGTATTTTGTAGTTCAATATCTTCGTAACCAGAAGGTTCCCAGGTACAGTACAAAAAAATGGTCACAATGACGGGGAGTATACCACATGACTCTCGGCTTCGTTGAACGTCTTTTACACCCATTATATTTTTTAATAGGTCCTTAAATAAGCAATTACCTGGCACAAAAGCCACGGCACTCAACCCGTGTCTTCGATGCTCCATCCGCAAAGCTTTCGTTAAAGCCAGCACGCCCGCTTTGCTGGCGCTGTAGGCCCCGAAGCCTGGCAACGGCTGTAAGCCACAGTGGCTTGCCACGTTAATTATACGGGCTTTTGAGGGCCCCGTGCTCTGAAATACAGAATGAGCAAGGTAATCACCTAAAAAAAATGACCTGTATTTTGCTGTCGCGCAGTGGGGTAAAAAAACAGTTAAAATAAAGTTGAAAAGTACTAACTAAACTGCTACATACACAACGTTATGTATAGATTTTTCTTTTTATACTTATATCTACATTATCTTATTGCAACGATATTTTTCAGTACCTACCTAAGACTTACGGTTATTGAATTTTTTAAAGAAAACCAATTGAAAGTACCAATCAGCTCGCTCAGCGTCTCGTGGGAAATACTGGGTGCCTTGTGCTGTTTGCGTAGGAACTGGGAGTAAGCAGTATTAATGTGCGGCTATTGCGGAACCGAGCAAAAAGAAAAAAAAATACTTTTTTCAAAAAAAAAAAAATAGCAACCGAGTTTCAAAAAAAAAACTGGCCAAGTGCGTGTCGGACCACGCACAATGAAGGGTTCCGTAGTTGAAAAGAATTTATCCCAAAATCAAACTTACATTAAATCCCAAAAAAAAAAAATTATGTCAAAAAATTACAAGTTCACAATTTTCGGACTTTTTCCTTTACTTGTGCTGGGAGACCTTGCTTCTTGCTAAATTTCATTATTCTAGGTCAACTGGAAGTACCCTATAGGTTTTGATTTACTTGCGAGTATCAAAATATGTCGCTTATATGGCCGTATGTTTTTATTGCATTGACTTTGGAGCTTGAGTTTTTTAGGACTTCAAGAGACAACAGACCTACGTATTTGATATTAATTTCAACTTGATACCTCCACGCGTTCCTGAAAAAAACGGTCTTGACAGACTGACAGACAGACAGACAGACGGACAAACAAGTGATCCTATAAGGGTTCCGTTTTTTCCTTTTGAGGTACAGAACCCTAAAAACACTACAAAGTGAAAAATTACTTTACTTTCGGAAGTTGGTGTCTGTATTTTAGTATTTTGCCACCGACTTCCGAAATTAAAGTTATTTTGATCTTTGGAAGTCGGTTGTTTTTTTTTTTGTAAAAAAGTTTTTTATTTTTCACTTTTTAGTGGGTCAGTTTGTAATTTATCTGAGTTACAATAGTCTAATGTCAACTGCTCATCACCTTTAACAAAATATTGCTTTTCCCGATGCAGGGACGTTAATTGTTAAGGAGTTCTCCTAGTAACAACGAGGAGAACTGGAAGCTGATGGTGAAGTCACACTCAGCTCCACTTCACCATATGCATTTTGACGAGCATAAATTGCTTAGTAATCGAATCGCAAATCCGCAACCCGTGAAATACTTATTATTGAGTAGGCCATCTGAGGTCTTCATCATCAGTTCCACTTCACCAAATGGTGAGCAAATGCACGAGTTACTATAGAATTACCCAAATCGCTATAGGTGTGCCTATGAAAGTTGAGGGTTTCACTCGATTTACATGGGATCCCTCATCAGATTCTGACTTGGCGACAATGGGACCATATATTAGGTCTTTACCTATGAAATTGCCGTTCTGCAGTACTGGCCATTTCAAATCAAAATAATTTTTGTTTGGCTAAGAATTCTAATTTCAAATTAATTTTATTTTAAAAACATGGATTTTTTTTTCCAAAAGTAGTCATTTGTTTATTGATTAGTGTTACATTTTCATCGCATTTCAATCTTTTTCGTCATCATGGATACGTTACAAATTCGAGTAATTATGGAATATGAGTACCGTCGTGGCAGCAACGCGGCACAAGCGGCACGCAACATCAACGACGTTCACGGAGCTAACACTACAAACCAACGCACCACCTGTTATTGGTTTGCTCGCTTCCGTTCTGGAAATTTCGACCTGAAAAATGAACCTCGCGGTCGTCCGAAGACTTTGGTCGACAATTACGAATTAAAGGCGATTGTGGAAGCTGATGATACACAATCTACGGCTGAATTAGCAGCAGCTTTCGACGTTAGCGTCAAAACAATATTGGTCCATTTGCGTCAAATTGGCAAGGTAAAAAAGCTTGCCAAATGGGTGCCCCACGAACTCAATGATCGCCAGCGCGAAGTACGCGTCGAGACGTGCCTTGCACTGCTCAACAGACACACAAATGAAGGAATTTTGAACCGCATTGTTACCTGTGATGAAAAATGGATTCTGTTTGATAACCGCAAGCGCTCAGCAAGTTGGTTGGATCCTGGTTCAGCACCTAAACAATGACCTAAACGAAAACTTACCCCTAGAAAAGTGATGGTCACTGTTTGGTGGTTTAGCGCCGGTGTGATTCATCACAGCTTCTTACCAAACGGGGTGAGCATTACTGCAGATGTGTACTGTGAAGAACTGAACACAATGATGGAGAAGCTGGCACATCTCCAACCAGAATTGGTCAATCGCTCGTCTCCGCTGCTCCTGCACGACAACGCGCGACCTCATACTGCACAGCAGACGGTCTCCAAGTTACAAGAACTGGGGTTGGAAGCTCTCCGTCATCCGCCCTACTCACCAGACCTTGCGCCTACAGACTACTACTTTTTCCAGAATTTGGATAACTTCTTGGCAGGAAAAAAATTCAATACCCGAGAGGCAGTACAAAATGCCTTTGAAGAATTTGTTGCCTCCCGACCAGCTGATTTCTTTAAGAAGGGCATCAATAAACTGCCACTGCGTTGGCAAAGATGCATTGATTGCATGGGTGATTACTTCCATTAATACAAATAAAAAATACATGAAAAAAATTCGTTTAAATTTTTTAATACAAAACGGTAATTTCATAGGTCCAATTACCATAATTACCATTACCAAAACCTATTATATACCTTGAGACCATCTAAAAAAAAAAAAAAAATTCAAAATCGGTCCACAATTGACGGAGAAATTGATGAACATCTTACATAAAAAAACATACCTACGTCAGTCGAACGGGTTTGGAAGTTTTTTGGAAGTTGGTTATAAAGTCAGAAATAACGCTAAGCGAAAACGAAGTAGGTAAATAGCGCGTGCAGGCGATGCGATACGATCGGGGTCGCGGACGAAGTCGTGGGCAGAAGCTAGTCTAAACTAACTTTTAAAAAATATTTGATTTTTGTTTTGTGTAATGGATAAACTCAAAATATACTATATAAGTAACCTATTTAAAAAAAACCGGTCAAGAGCGATTCGGACTCGCGCACCGAGAGTTCCGTACCATCATTTATATGTAATTTTTGTTGATGATTTCTGAAAAACTGTGCTATTTAGGGACATCGTTTTATTTTTCCTGTAATCTTTATATAAACTTCTATTACATAGAATAATTTCAGATTTTTCGCTTTGCAAACTTCGGAGATAAGGGGGTGAGGGGGGGGGGAACGGTATTTTTTTTACATTTTTCATCACAAGTCGAAAACTATGCGGGCAAAAGAAAAAAAATGTTTGAGAATTTGCAAACAGCGCTCTTTCATATGATACCCCACATGCCCTAGTAGCCCCACTTTTAATTTTTAAGACCCCCTTTCGGTCCCAGTTGCAAAAAAAATGTAAATGTTTTTATTTCTTTCTTTTTTGCAAAATAGTTGGGTAAACGTCATCTAAAACTGTTCCAAATTTCAAGTTGATAGTACTATTAGTTCTTGAGATATCCAGCTGTGACAGACAGACAGACTGAGTCACACCTTATGGGTTCCTTTTTTACCATTTTGGTACGGAACCCTAAAAATCATGGTCTGTATTATAACGACTTCCACGCGGACGAAATCGCGGGCAGCAGCTACTTTTATTTATAAAACACGGAACATCATAAACAAATCCAGGCTTACGTTTTCAATTAAACATTTTAAACAAAAAAAGATTGTCATTTTCCCTAAAGGCTGATATTATTTTGTGGGCTTACGATGCTCAGCATTCTGCTTGCCCAGAAAATAATACCTACCTACGTGTCTTCAGAAATTAATGTTTACGAAGTCAATTTCATTTTGAGGAAGAATCCTATTTCATTTGTTTGCGTAGAAATCACACGATTATTTGGGCGGTATCAAATTTTCTATCGCTGTTATTACAATACCTGTTTCCGGGAAGCCGTAATAACATGAATTTTAACTTGTTGCCACGGACACCGTTATTTCGGAATTTCGGATACGGTAGGACAACGACTTTGGAAGTAATATCGCCAACACTCGAAGTCCCGAAATACCTACCTACAATGTATTATAATACCTCATTGCCTACCTAAGTAAGGTAAGTACGTAATGTTGGAGTTGTTCTATAAGTTCTCGTACTTATATTTTGTTTACGTATGATCTGTTTCACATTGATGTTACAAAAATGAACTTAATTTGTTATTTTTATTAAATGAGAAGCTGTATACAAAGGTAGTTGGTTTTTATTATTCGCTTTGTGTCGTATAGTAATATATCAGACTTCTTATAACAGACATGTTTTGTCATCAACAAATAAATTGCTCAAGCCCTACAAAAAACACAAGGCTATTTTATATATTTTTCCTGAAATAGTATCAAGGGTAACTTATACTAAATCTAGACGTTATTTAATAAGTTTTTGTAATAAAATAGCCTCCACGAATGGCTCGATACTTGACTGTATGTAGGTACTTACCTATCTGACTTTTACTCCTGCTTAGAGCATGAGCTATTATTTTCTTAGGGTTCCGTACCTTAAAAGGAAAAACGGAACCCTTACCTATAGGATCACTTCGTTGTCCGTTTGTCTGTCTGTTTGTCTGTCAGTCTGTCAAGACCCTTTGTCTCAGGAACGCGTGGAGGTGTCAAGTTGAAATTAATATCAAATACGTAGGTCTATGGTCCCTTGGAGCTCTAAAAAATTCCAAGCCAACGTAGTAAAAAAATACGCCCATTTATGCGACATATTTTGATAATCAAAACCTATATATAGGGTACTTCCCGTTGACCTAGAATCGTGAAATTTGGCATGAAGCAAGGTCTCACAGCACAGGGTTTCCAATTTTTTAAACTACAATGTTAAGTTTGTTTTTGAGATAAATTATTTTTAACTACGGAACCCTGGCGTGGTCCGACACGCACTTGGCCGGTTTTTTTTCTGTTGATGCCGACATACGTGAAAAAAAGTCGTCGCTTTTTGAAAAGAGGGTTTACTTACCTCTAACGCGCTCTTTCTAAGGTCAGGCAGGAACGCATTGATAACCCTCATGGTGCCAAGCAGGTTGACGTTTATAGAGCTTTCAATCATAGCTGGCGTTTGCCACTCGTAGTCACCTATTGTCATCACTCCAGCATTATTTACAACAGCATGAAGCTCTGAAATGATGATATTTTAACATTTTAGTCACCTATAGAAAATTAGTTTAGAACTTGTAGGTACCAACATTATTAAATCGGTTCTCCAATTTCAAAGTAATAACTAAACTTTAAGTACATTTTAATTAAGGTAATGATTTTCGCAACAAAATAGTTTTGGGTAGTCTAATATTTTAATTTTATTCTAGTCCCACTCCGATGGACTCTTGCTACGCGCACAGAATATTAATTTCAGCAAAACGTCTCTCTGTAGAGGTGGTTTTAATTGACCCATTTTATCTCCATTTGCCATAGATCCCTTTTTAACTGATAGAGTAGGTATAATAATATGAAATATAAAACAAAACACAATCACTCACTGTAATTAGGGTTGTCATTCAGCAAACATTTGACGTAATTCCGAAATCCGGCGACACTTTCCGGATTCGTCACATCCAGCGAGTAGGGATGTGCGCAAAGCTTTCTTAGTCCTTCTGCAGCCTTAGTATCCACTCCTTTGTACATGCCAGCCACTGTCACAAGACCCTCACGAGCTGACCTGGCTGCTATGGCCCATCCGAGGCCACTGTCACAACCTGTTATTGCTACCACACGCATAATCGACATTGCCTCTGATCAGAGAATATGGTAGAAAAATTAAAGGTATTAAAGGTAATTGCTGCACTTCACAAAATTGTTCGGTGTAAACAATAGTAGTCCAGATAAGAACAAAGCTAGGAAGGAACTGACGTCCATGAACGCGATCCTCGACCGACTCGTTGCATATGAAACGGGTTTCGGCTTTCGTTGCATATTTACAATGAATATCATGTTTTTTCCTCCTGTTACGGTCCGATAGTGTAAACAGAGTAGATAATGTGTATATTTTATTATCACGGGTTCCGCCACCATTTTATAATTCATATCTGTCTCCATGCATCTAATAGTTGGATAGATAAACCAAATTAGCTACTGTCATTTGTACTGCTGAAAGTAAGTAAGTATCTAGGTAATTTAGTAGTTATTAGGATCTACATACTTATGCCTAATCATAATGGGTGTTTTTCTAGTCCCAAAAACGATAATTTGTTGTTTTTAGGGTTCCGTACCTCAAAAGGAAAAAAACGGAACCCTTATAGGATCACTTCTTTGTCCGTCTGTCTGTCTGACTGTCTGTCTGACTGTCTGTCTGTCTGTCTGTCTGTCTGTCTGTCTGTCTGTCTGTCTGTCAGTCTGTCAAGACCCTTTTTCTCGGGAACGCGTGGAGGTATCAAGTTGAAATTAATATCGAATACGTAAGTGTATGGTCCCTTGGAGCTCGTAAACAAATCAAGCTTCTAAGTCAACGCAATAAAAAAATACGGCCATTTATGCGCCATATTTTGATACTCGCAAGTAAATCAAAACCTATAGGGTACTTCCCGTTGTCTCAGAATCATGAAATTTGGCAAGAAGCAAGGTCTTATAGCACAAGTAAAGGAAAAAGTCCGAAAATTGTTCATTTGTAATTTTATCACACAAAAAAATATTTTCAAGTCTGTCAGCCTGTAAGACACTTTTTCTCAGAAACGCGTGGAGGTATCAAATTAAAATAAATATCAAATACGTCTATGGTCCCTTGGAGCTCTAAACAAATCAAGCTTCTAAGTCAACGCAATAAAATAATACGGCCATATATACGACATATTTTGAAACTCGCAAATAAATCAAAACCTACAGGATACTTCCCGTTAACCTAGAATTATGTTTGGCAAGACGCAAGGTCTTACAGCACGAGTAAAGGAAAAAGTCCGAAAATTATTAATTTGTAGTTTTATCAGATAAAAAAATGTTTTTTTTCGATAACAATGTTTTTGTTTTTGGGATAAATTCTTTTCAACTACGGAACCTTCATTGTGCGTGGTCCGACACGCACTGGGCCGGTTTTTATTAAGTTTCTAGTTGTAGTAGTTTCAATAAAGATTGAATCGGTACCAGTTGAAAACTTGCACACCAATAAATGTATCGGTTTTGTAAGTCGCGATAGTGCAAGAGCGATAACTAGTCACAAAGTATTAAGTGTAACTTCTGCCAGTTGATCTTTAGGAGAACGCTGCAACTTTCTTAGCTCTAAATTCTCTGATCAAGAAGCAGCCGCAAGTACCTACCTACTTAGTTAGTATTTAGAAGAATATCTTGTGATTCTATTTAGTAACAAATAGGAGCAATACGTCTTCGATGATTAAGTTAAGTGAACCTAGTATATCAACGAGGCTATAAAAGTCTTAAGTACGCTAAAATACGGTCTCGAAATTCGAAACCTTTACTTCTAAATCAAATTTAACAGCCCCCGAGATGTTTCGCCCTAAACTAAAATTCGTATAGTAACCGATGAAAATGTCGAATACAAAGAGATGCCAATAAAAGAGGATCGTTTCAGCACGAATACCCATCTGAGAGATTAGACCTATTGAACGGAAACAATCTTGTATTTCTGCTTGACTTAATTCAGGATCGGATCTGTCAGCCTAAATGTGTTTCGCCAAATACACCACAAATAATATTAAATCTTGTCAGCAGATTGTTTAAATCTTAATCCTAACTTAAAATAATAAACTACGTTATTTTTTCTCATTTAATCGCACATGGCGATGCAACTTTTTGATTTAAATCTCGAAAATCTGAAGACAGAATAATGAGAATTCATTAAGAATAAAGGCTCTTACAGACAGAGGCGATATCGCGTCGCGACGCGATATTTTTCTACGGATATAATATCGAAATATCGCGTCGCGACCGCGATATCGCCTCTGTCTGTAAGAGCCTTAATGGCTCACTGAATGTTTTTGTTAAAAGCCTTTTTATGTATAGTTTGCCGCACACCTCGTCGTCGAAATTATAGAGGATATAAAAAAAGGGGTATCGGGGCGTATCGGGGCCGTGAATAGATTGGTAAATAACAAAATGTGTCCGGCCCAGCGGGACACGCACTAATTGTGACGTGGCGCGGATATTTACCGTCGCACCGTTCTTTATTTGTTGCATTGATTTTACATAAATTTGCCACCCGACGGGAGGACCGACATAGATTGTGGATGTACCACGATATTGGGATTCAGGGATCAGAGACGAATCGCTGATAAATTGTGTGTTCCCTTTTTTGTGAGACAGTTTTAAGCTGTCAAAAGTCGATGTCGAGTCGATTTGGGTAAATGTTTTGGCCTACAAAACTCGTCGCTATGATTTGACATCGGGATTGTGTTTTTGGGCCACAAAAATGCTTCAGCACTTCTTTGGTTCAAAGTATTTTAATAGTTAGGTACTCCCCTAGTTCACAAACTAGAAGGTACCCTTGTGTAAAGTTTTCTCTTTAGCAAAAATCTCTTTCCACGTCGAGGATCTGGCAAAAATCGAACGCGCTCACTTTTAAAATTTCATTCATCACACGTTTAATGTAAAAAGAAGTCGGTTCGCGGCTGTGCGGTGAATAGCGGTCATCCGACCGGCACTTTTAAGGAGAAGGGCACTCCGGGGAAATCTGTACGCCCTCCGCACAGTCCTGATAATAGTGTTTGCTCATTTGAGTGTTCTTCTCCCGGATTGTGTTCCACAATGTTTAATAGCATAGGGAACGTGGAGCCTGGCTTTAAGGGCCTCGTAGACGAGCCAGAAGCGGTGTGTGAGCGTTATGTCAATACGCCGGAGGAAAAGTATCAATTACGCGTGTTATTAATTCAGGGATGATGTTATTTAGAGAGGCAAAAGCATTCTAATGTAGATACTGATATGGTTTGGCAATTCGAATAAGAATGACTTCATTTTGTGACCTCATAAGTATATAACACGAATAGTGTAACGATTAGATGAAGCTTAGCAACAAAATTGTGAGCGTATATTGCTTTTTGTCGCTATCACGCCTCGGGAAGTTCCCACAATCCATCATCATTCGTCAAAGGCACGGCTTGCCGCCACTTCGCCTAAACACACACTTGGATAATAATTATTAAGCTGTAAGTATTTTCATGTTACACTCCAGAAACATTAAGAAGCAATTTACGCTACATTAAGTTTTAATGGAATTAGGTAATTTTGGAAAGAATGTGATAAAAATATACATTTGGCAGCAAGCTAGAAACGCTAAGTACTTTTCACATAAGCAGGAATGCACCTAAGTGTCTATTGTTGCCATACTTCTCAGGATAAAATTAATTAAATAAAACAGAAGCCGAATTATCAGATTATTTGTTAAAATCAATATCAAAAATCTGACTTGAATATCTAAACTAGCTTTCTGAGATCGATCTACACCCAATCACTGCACTATTTCCAACCCTCCTCGTGATGCCATATGGCCATAAACACCAAACACCATTGCCAGTTCAGTTGTGTGACGGAAAATCTCGTAATTCATTATTATTTCTTATGCAACTCCCCCACTCATTAACGGGGAGCATATGTGACGGAACCTGTAATAGTGCGGCTTTAATAAAGCAAAGTCTGTGTGCAAGGATTTATGTTAAAGCGGAAAGGTATAGGTACCGCAAGCAGGTTATTCAATATACCTAGCTCACATGTTTTCCTTTAGGTAAGGGGAACTATAAACTGAACAAGACTGCGAGATCCTTTCATATTTTAAAATGGAGCATTGTAGAAGGATTCAAACGCAAAGGAGGATGAATTATATACCATGAACATGAAGCAAATTTCTTTTAGTCACTCATAGATTTTGTTTTGCGAATTTAATAACTGGACAATCATTCCAATCTATTACATCTGTACGCCAAATTTTGCTATTTATATCCCTTAATAGGTTTTCAATTAAATTAATCTTTCACTTCAATGCACAATTTTGCAATCGCTGAATACGCTGGCAATTTACGCGCCACAAAGCGAGCCTGCCAACGCCACAGCAAAACAGCTACAAAATATTACCACCTCGAATTTTACCGCTACATTTTTCAGTTCATAAAAGCTTATTTGTGTTCGATAGCATGCAAAACCTAGCTCTTGGGAAACTGAGACCTTCCATAGCCGGCAATCATTCCGCAATATTATGCTACATTTAACACGTCTACCGAAGGTTCTGGCAAGAGGGATTCGTGGAGCCGTTTTGCTAAATCGATTGTATAGAAATGAATTGAATGGTTTTTCTTTTGATTTCATTTATTTGATAGCACTTGACAATTGAACTACATTCACAGGCAGAATTAACCTACCTACCTATATCTTTCGTTACCCGGTTTTTACGGTAACTATGGCTTATACACTGTTTTATTTTTTGACAAATAGGTACTTTAGCAATAAATTAAACACGACCCTTTAAAATTGTGTCACTAATTTGACTTTTTACTGTTCGTTTATTGTTTGTGATTCTAAAAATGCCTCTCAATGCAACTGGTGCAGCTAAGGCAAAGTCTTTATTTAGCTGGTGCTGGGTACAGCCAACGTCGCTCCGCTCGTACATACACTCGGTGTGCCTCGAAAACAAACAGGGTCCGGTGACGAAAGATATACTTAGGTGGGTGGTTAATTATCCCTGTGAGTATAATATGTTTCTTTATTTTACTTGTACAGACCAAACTATAACGCAATGGCAATGAGATTACATTCCAACTCAAACAACGCGACTAAAATAATTAATTCTTCATGTTACTCCGTATCCAGTCGCAGTAGTGGTACACGCTGGTGTAGAGCGACGGCACAGAGGTCCCACAGCGTGAGTCGGACCTCTTCCCACTTACGACACCCACTACTTCATACGTCCCACCATACAGTGTCATAAGTGGACCGCCGGAGTCTCCTTTGCAAGTGTCCTCGCCGCTGTAGCCCGCCGCACAAACTTGTCCCCGTGACAGGTTCGGGTAGGATTTCTTGCATATTTCTTGAGGGACTAGATTGACGATTGTCGATTGTTTGACGTCGGATTGGTAGATGCCGTTTAGACCCCAACCAGCGACGGCGAGACGAAGGTTCATGAAGTCCGTATTGTCAATGTCGGTAGTTGGCAGGCAAATGGGGCGAATGTAGTCTGAAAACGGAAAATTACAAAGATATTAGAAGAGAACTGCTTTATTTAACAGTTAGTGTTTTGCGAATTATCTATATAAAAGGATAGGTTAAGTTTTTGCGCGCTTTTAATTCATCGTAATACAAGGAAAGTTTATTGTTGTGTTAACACAGATAACATAAAGTATCATTCAGTTATCAATGATATGATTTGGGAGAAGTTGTTCGTAAACCAAGAGTTTCTAAAACTTTCCGTTGGCTTGTTTACAAAACAAGTCTAGAATATCAATAATAACAAAGTTTTTTATTCAATTGGTTTATATTCCAAATTGCTGTACATAAGTAAGTTATTTCAATTATTAACAATTGATCAACTCGATCTGGATTAGAATAGTTTTATGAAGTGGAGACTTTGAGTAAGATGAGATTAAGGAATATTAAAGTGTGTTGGTACCTACTCTCAATCTACATCACCTTTTTAATACTTTGATTATTGTTTTGTTACACGCACACGTTAGAAATATCGGACAGTAAAACACAGCTATTGGCAAGGAATCGGGATGAGTTATCGCAATAACGCAACCGATATTATCGAACGATAATAACGCACCTGTGGGGGATGGCCTTTATCATGTCTTGCGACGAACTCTCTGGCGAATGTTTATGCGTTTGTGATTGGTGTAAGTAATTTCGTATTCGCTAGTGTAGACTAGCTTAAGGATCGAAGGTGGCTTACCCGTGTAAGGCGCATGGCCTTGTATTCTTATCAGTGCGATGTCATTATGGAGCTCAATGTCGTCGTACTCCGGATGCAGCACCACACTTTCGGCTTTCATCACGATGTTTTCAATACACTTCTTGCCTTGCCCTAATACATTTTTGCAGTCTTTTGGGAAGGTACGCTTGTCGTATTCAGCTAGATAGATGTCGATGCTGTGGAATAACGGCTAGACTGAGTAAAATTGTTATAATAGTGTCAAAGTCGAAACAACGACTTTGAGAAAATCATTAATGAGTAATGGCATTTTTGATCGCATGTTGTAGGAAGTTAAGACGAAGTCACTATAAAAAAACCGGTCAAGAGCGAGTCTGACTCGCGCACCGAGGGTTCCGTTCCGATTTCTGAAAAAGTGTGCTATTTAGAGACATCGTTTTATTTTTCCTGTAATCTTTACATAAACTTCTATCACATAAAATAATTTCAGATTTTTCTCTTTGCAAACTTCGGAGATAAGGGCGGGGGGGGGGGGGGACCGTATTTTTTTTTACATTTTTCATCGGAAGTCGAAAACTATGCGGCGTAAAAAAAAGAAAAAAAAATGTTTGAGAATGTGCAAACAGCGTTCTTTTATATGATACCCCACATGCCCTAGTAGCTCCACTTTGATTTTTTAAGACCCCCTTTCAGTCTTTAATTTCTTTCTTATTTGCAAAATAGTTGGGTCAACGTCATGTAAAACTATTCTAAATTTCAAGTTGATAGCATTAGTAGTTCTTGAGATATCCAGCTGTGACAGACAGACAGACAGACAGACAGACAGACAGACGGACAGACAGACAGACAGACAGACGGACAGACTGAGTGACACCATAAGGGTTCCTTTTTTACCATTTTGGTACGGAACCCTAAAAACCACGCAAAATGCCAATGCGTTTTGGAGTCAGACTTTCGGTCTTCTGACGACCCGTAACGACTGTCCACGAATCCACGAATGACAACCGGGACCAACGGCTTAACGTGCTTTCTGAGGCATGGAAAGGTCTTGGTATGTAAAGATGATCACCCATCATACACGGACTAAGCGCGGCAAGCGAACAACCTGATCGATCGACCCAAGCGGCTGTTGGGTACTTATACACGAAGTTAAGGGCGAGCGCGCAATGCGGTGCGTTTTTGAAACGCATAATCTGTGAAGTATGGAATGTCTTTGAAGTGCGCGCACTGCGGTCATGCGGTTTGCGACCTACCTCTGTCGAGTGGTCGAGGCCTATCTGACGGACAGGGCCGTCATCTACCCCGGTCATCAGGGAGAGTGGAACCGGCGAGAGATGTCGTGCGGTGTCCCACAGGGATCGGTCCTGGGGCCGCATTTGTGGGACATCGGTTACGACTGGGTGCTGCGCGCCGACCTCCCTAGCGGCGTCAGCGTGGTATGTTACGATGACGACACGCTGGTCCTGGCGCAGGGGAAGTCGCACTAGGCGGCGGCTGATTTAGCGACACGCGGAGTTGCGATAGTCGTGGAGAGGATCCGGCAGTTGGGACTCGAGGTGGCCCTGCACAAGTCCGAGGCCATGTGTTTTCATGGTCCTCGGAATGCGCCACCGTCGGGTTCCCAAATAACGGTGGGAGGGGTTCACATCGGAGTCGGGTCGACGATGAAGTACCTGGGACTCGTCCTCGACAGCCGGTGGAACTTCGTGGAGCATTTCCGACGTTTGGCTCCCAGACTGGCACGGGCTGGGGCTGCCTCGAGGCGGCTCCTGCCCAATCTGGGGGTTCCAAACGCCTCCTGCCGGAGGCTCTACGCGGCGGTCGTGCGGTCCATGGCCCTTTACGGAGCACCGGTGTGGGCGCGTTCCCTAAGGCTGCGGCCAGCCCAATGGTTGAACGCGTCCCAGAGGGTCATGGCCATCCGGCTAGTCCGGGGACACCGCACGGTCTCCCGGGAGGCGGCGAGCCTCCTTGCCGGATTGCCGCCGTGGGATCTGGAGGCAAAGGTCCTCGCGCACGTGTGGGAGTAGCGCGAGGAGGCGAAGCGCCGGGGCGTAACTCCGCTGCCGCGAGAAAACACGGTACAGCGGACAGAGATCCCGCCGGAGATCTCATGGCGGCATGGAGAGCGCGACTGTCGCAACCCAGCGCTGGGCACGGCACAATTGCGGCGATAAGTCCCCTCTTTGAGGAGTGGTTAGAGAGCCGCCACGGCGTCCTCACCTTCCGCCTGACGCAGGTCCTCACCGGACGCGGTTGTTTCGGGAGGTTCCTGTTTCGCATAAGGCGGGAGGAAACGCCCGGGTGTTACCATTGTGTGGATCGCCCGGAGGACACGGTGGAGCATACAGTGGAGGTCTGCCCGGCTTGGGCAGAGCACCGCCGTGTTCTCACGGAGGCGATCGGCGGCGGCGATCTCTCGCGTCCGAGCCTGGTCCAGGCCATGGTTCGGAGCGAGAGTGCATGGGAGGCCGTCACCTCCTTCTGCGAAGCAGTGATGCTCGCGAAGGAGGAGGCGGAACGCGTGAGGGAGAGGCAGCCTCACGGCCTCAATCGCCGCAGGAGACGCCCTGGGCGGCGGGAATCGCGGGGCGATTTCCGGCCACCGTAGGCGCGGGCCTGCGGACGGTGAGCAGCGGGTAGCTCACCGTCCGGTAAGGACCAGCCCCAAGCCGACGGCGCGTTGTGTTCCACGCGCGCCTCAAAGAGATGTCAGCAAGTGATGGGGTCCAATAGGGCCGACGCCGCTGGAGTCGCGGGTTGTTTGAAGAAGATACCGCGGCCCTGGCATAGGCAACTGAAGGAACACGGGTGGGTTTTAGTCAGTAAAAGTCTGACACGCCCTTCCGCTCCACCCAGAGCGGGAGAAGTTATTTGATGATTTCCCACCCTCAAAAAAAAAAAAAAAAAAAGGCCCCGCCCAGTGCGGCAAAACTAACGGAACGCACCGCAGTGTTCGCTCGCCCTAAAACACTTCGCGTGCCAACCGGATCTTTAAAATTATAGTTCCTATAAAAAGTCCAAGACTCTGTATAGGAACGAAACTACATTTAGGTAGCGATAATTTGCAGTGTTTATCAGTCAATAACAGGCTAAAGTTGGTATACACTGATCCTCAGGTAGGTATACATCTCAACTCCTTAGATTAGCGTAAGAAATACTCACTCTACAATCGTGCCTCCTTCGACAAAGACACAGTGTCCAGCAGTCAGAACATATTGGGAGCTAAGGAGGGATCCTCCACAGTTGTAGGTAGTAGTCTTGCCTCCGAAGTCGAAGGTAATCTCTAGAAGTACCGTCCAGGGAAACTGCTGCAATTCTGTTTCTCGGCCACCTGAGATAATATAAGATAGTTAATAAATGGAGAATATTTAATGTTCCTTAGGCACCCAATGCCTATAACTTCAGGGAGTATTTACGTAGTTTCAAAAGAATCAAGAATGTTTAGTTTAATAGTTAACCAGACAGTAATTAGTCTAGGCTGTTAAAGATACATGAGGAGGCCCATCTGTCACTCATTTGGTCAGAAAATATTTTAAACATAAATTAATTGTCAAACACATTAAATACATGATATCCATTAATAACTCGTCATTTCGAAATACTTCACTAATTAATAATAACAGCTAACTAATAGTATTAATAAGTGAAGTATTTCGTGTATTTAATTAATATAGCATTGGAATCTCCACACCACAATTTGCGAGAATTCCAAATGTTACAGAAAATAATAGCTAGTTAATTAAAATGTCTATTACACGACATCGTTAATTGCTGTGGTAACAGCCATGGAGTATATTATGTTACTTATCCAGGAAGTTATATTCTAATAAGTATCTTGGGTGGATGTTTGCATGATAAAAAAAACTTTCGTAAAAAATAACCCAAACATTGCGACACAAAAGCTTAAAGATTTCATTCAAATCCAATGCGTGGTGACGGATTCAAAAGCACTTGAATTAGTATTAGTACAAAGTTCACTGTAGGTACATTTGTACAATAATAATTGTGAGTTTAAAAGCGGAAATCGGTTGTCATGGTATGTGCATGTGATGCGGAGAAATGAGGAAAATGTCGTAAGGAAAGTTTTGAGTATGAATGTCGATGACTATAAGAGTAGGGGAAGACCAAAGAAACGATGGATGGACTGTGTGAAAGATGACATGGCTAGAAAGGGGATGCCTACCGAGATGACGAGTAGGTAATAGAGAAGTATGGAAAAAATCATGTTGCGCTGCCCCCAAACAGTTTGGGTTAAGGGCAGGAGAATTATGATTTCAAAAACTTTCGTTTCCTAAGAAAGCGCTAGACAGTAACCCAATTGCGCCTTCCAAACATAGAGCGTTTTTTGACACCTTAATGTCAAATACTGGTGAAAATTGACAGCAGTTAATAATTATAATATGATTGCATTAATTATTTAAAAACAATT
This sequence comes from Cosmia trapezina, assembly GCA_905163495.3. Taxonomy (NCBI): domain Eukaryota; kingdom Metazoa; phylum Arthropoda; class Insecta; order Lepidoptera; family Noctuidae; genus Cosmia; species Cosmia trapezina. The sequence continues at coordinate 15,597,745 of LR991030.1, forward strand.
ATTTGGCCGAACACTGTCTTTTAGAATACCTACAGGCTATCCTAGTGTATGAGACAGGGTTTATATGCTTTTATACAGATTTTGCATTATATGAACTGTACTGTAATGTACATTTTAAATGTGTTTCTGTATCTTTATTATGAATAAACCTTTTATTTATTTATTTTATTTATAATATAATATGGAACCGCTCTTCCAAGAAACTGTAGCTTTAGACCATGTATTTTATACGATAGGTACCTGATATACGATCACCGATGGTCACAGTCACATTCGTAGTTCCTTCCACTGACCGTGTCAACCTCGAATGAGGGCTGTTATAAGGCCAAGCTGAATTGTCGAAAGAATTCCCTGGATTACCTCTAGGTCCATTGTTATAGTACCCCTCTGGTTTAGGCTTATCTGTGCGAAGAAAATAAAAATTGTGTAAAGAGATAGATAGAAAACAGTGTGCAGAGTAACATAAGGGCAAGTTGAAAACCAGCGTTAGGCACTACTTGTCAGGCACACAATACTGCTATAGCAGTAAGTTTTTTTGTGTATATTGTGTCCCTAAACCTGGCTTAAATAAAAATATTTTGATTCTTTCTTTACTTTGGAATTTGAAAGCAAGGACGTGGCAAGTATAACACAAAAAGTGCAAAAGCAATTTTTGTAAAAATAATACATTCAACTTTTAATTAAAATTCCCAAGCATCCTGCACCTGATAAGTCTAACGTTTTACAAATAAAATATGGTTCCTTTGTTTTACCTTTCACGTTAAAAGCGAAGCTGTGAATAGTGTTCGGTAACTTACCGATAATCCTGTCGGTGTCAGACGCCTCGCGTCCGCAACATCCTGTTTCAGGCTTCGGCGGGAAGCTTGTTACGGGGCACTGCCCTTGGTTACCAGTGTTACCACCATCTCGACTACCTTGCCCATCTGCAGGGAAATACGGATTATTATTAAAGTCGTTGTTAGGCGGCGCTGGTGTATTTTCCATTGGATTATACCCGTAATCACCTCCTTGATTAGGATATCCAACATTATTTCCGTTACCAGATCCCCAGCCACTATCGTTAGGCATGTTATTTCCAAAATCATTGCCGTTTGTATTTGGGTAATTATTGTAGCCAGTGTTTGGATCATCATAACCATTTTGATTACCGTAATCATTGTAATCTAATTGTCGTCGTCGTCTGCTAGGTCGTCGTCGTGGTATAGGTATTTGGGCCTCGTCGGAACAACATATCTGAAAGATTAACGTTAATGAGCACATAATGATTATATAAATTAAATTAATCTGTATTTCAAACTTATGTAAAGATTCGTCACTATCAAATTGCAATTAATAAAACATATTTTTTACTTGAAAGCCCTTAATTATTTTCCGATAGTTTGGTAGTTAGCTGTCACACAACTTTTAATTGTGAAATTTTCCTGTAAATACGTTACACAGCTCGTTGGATTCATAACTATACGGATATTTATGAAACCACTAGCTGCGCCCCGCAGTTTTACCTGCGTAGATTGGAATAAAAAGTAGCCTGAGGCGTAAGATGATTCATTTAATTAGTATCAGTTTGCTTTCTTTACAAAGTAAGTTAATTGAATTCAATGTTTTGTTAATCCAGAGTATAAGCTATCTACACACCAAATTTCATCCAAATCGGTCCAGCCGTTTGAGCGTGAAGAAGTAACAAACATACAAACACACACAGACACACACACTCACAAACTTTCGCCTTTATAATATTAGTGTGATAGTGCAATGTGATTTTATCGTGTTGCATTTACGCTCCAAGTATTTTTAATGACATATTTGGTGATTCACGGTAATATCGGAATAAATTGCTCATGTTTATTATAAAGTTCGTAATAATTTTTTTTTTTTTTTTTTTTTTTTTCTGTGGCAATCCGCGATCAGTTAAGGCCTTTTAGCGGATGAGTTGTAGGTAACATTGGCAGGAAGAGCGTGACTCCAGCGAGCCATCTATTCCGTATTCGTGCTTGGTTCCACACAGGTGGACTACACAATGTCTTTCCTTTTAAGTCTTTTTCTATAACTTCTTGTTTTTAGTGCAGCGGCCAGATCATTAGGGTGCCTTTCCAGTCTTTCCTGGTATTTTTTTGTAATGTTTTTGATCTCGTCCATAACGGTATTTGTTGATAACTCCTTGTGTATTTCGGCGTTTGTGACGAGCCAAGGAACGCCACTAATTGACCTCAAAATAGAATTTTGCATTCTCTGTATGATGCTAATGCTTGAGTTACAGGCGCTGCCCCAGAGTTGAATTCCATAAAGCCACACTGGCTTCAAGATCACTTTATATATTAAAAGTTTGTTGTCGGTACTCAGTTTGCTGTTTCGCCCCATGATCCAGTGTAGGTTCTTGTAACGGATATTAAGCTCATGTCTCTTGGTCTTAAGGTGTTTCTTCCACGTTAGACGTCGGTCGAGATGTAGCCCTAGGTATCTTACGCTGTCTTGGTGAGGTAGTGTGACATTATGTAGATGCACAGGTGGACAGTCACCTTTTCGCAGCGTAAATGTGACGTGGACCGATTTGCTAGCGCTCGTCTTTATCCGCCACCTATTCAGCCATGTGGTTATTTTGTCGAGACTCCTTTGCAGCATGTGTGAGGCCATAGCAGGATCCTTGTGGCTTGCCAGTATTGCGGTGTCATCAGCAAATGTTGCTGTAGTAACCTCATCAGTCTGCGGGAGATCTGCAGTGTATACTGTGTACAACACCGGTCCCAGTACCGACCCTTGCGGTACTCCAGCAGTTATATTACAGAATCGCGACGTCACATCTGCTTCTTTTACTTGAAATATTCTTTCCGACAAATAGGATTTCATTAGTGAGTAGTACTGGTGGGGAAGGTTGATTTTCAGCTTGTATAATAGGCCCTTATGCCAGACCCTATCGAAGGCCTGTTGGATGTCCAGAAACACTGAGGAGCAGTAAAGCTTTTCTTCTAGGCTTTTCCTTATCTTATCGTAGACTCGATGTACTTGTTCAGTAGTAGAATGTTCCTGTCTGAAACCAAATTGGTGGTCAGGAATAATTTTCTCATTATTTAGAATGGGTAATATTCTGTACATCAGTAGCTTCTCAAAGACTTTGGAGAGGATTGGCAGAAGGCTTATGGGTCTGTATGAAGATACTTCGTTAGGAGGTTTACCCATCTTGTGTATCATTATGATTTGGGACACCTTCCACGCCAGCGGGAAGTACTGGATTCTTAAAATGGCATTAAAAAGTGATGTAAGAAACACAATAGCTTTTCTGGGTAGTTGTTTAAGTATTTCTTTGGTAAGGAGATCGTATCCGGGGGCTTTCTTATCTTGAAGCTTTGTGATAATCCGCCAGACTTCGCGTACTGTAACAGGGCGCGGGGGAGGCGACATTTGGAAATCTTGTTGAAGGACGCTATCAACTAGCTCCTCATTTTCCAAGTCTATGGGTGGATTTGGTGTAAACACTTTTTCGAGGTGCCTTGCAAATGCGTCTACCTTTTCCTGGGATGTTCGCGCCCATCCTGATGCGGTTTTAAGAGGAGGCCTAGCATTTTGAGGTCTGTCATAGTTTTTAGTGAATTTCCATAATGAATAGTTCGTTGATGCAGTGGCTGTTAAAGACTCCAGTTGGTCTTCCAATGTCTTATTGTTCCAATTGTGTAGGATGTCTTTCAGGTTTTCGGAGGCTTGCGTAGATTGGAATAAAAAGTAGCCTGAGGCGTAAGATGATTCATTTAATTAGTATCAGTTTGCTTTCTTTACAAAGTAAGTTAATTGAATTCAATGTTTTGTTAATCCAGAGTATAAGCTATCTACACACCAAATTTCATCCAAATCGGTCCAGCCGTTTGAGCGTGAAGAAGTAACAAACATACAAACACACACAGACACACACACTCACAAACTTTCGCCTTTATAATATTAGTGTGATAGTGCAATGTGATTTTATCGTGTTGCATTTACGCTCCAAGTATTTTTAATGACATATTTGGTGATTCACGGTAATATCGGAATAAATTGCTCATGTTTATTATAAAGTTCGTAATAAATGAGGAGGAGGTTTTATGAGTATTTTAGTGACTAGTAAAAGATATATTTACAAAGTCTCCTTTGGCTATTTTGTTGCTGTATTCCTGCGCACTGGGTGGTGCACAAGGATGGGCAACCTGCCATACATCTTGTTCTTGCTTAGTTAATTTCCCATATGATGCACATTGATCTGGTTTTACGCACTTTTCACACGCTGAAATCAAAAATCACGAAGACAAACTGTTAAAAAAAGTTATGGTGGAATAAAGAAACTGACATACGTGAACCCCGAAAACAGTCGTGTAATAAATGTGAATCACTCGCAGATTCTGATGGACGCATAAAATTAAATTTAATTTGTAGAATCTTGCACCTTATAAATTAGAAAATGAATACTTTTAACTCTATACACATCAACAAAAAATCATAAATGAAATAATTATACCAGTAGTAGAATCCTCAGAAGCGGTTGTCGTGATTAATATTGCGATGAAACCGATGGTTAAATAGCTCTTCATTGTTTTAACAGAAAAGTTTCAACACTTGATTTTTACAGAACACAATGTTTTCTCATGATCACACCCCAATGACTGATGGAATACTATAGCATCGAACTCAAATAATGCTTTATTAATTATCAGGCAATGGAGGAAATCTGGTATTTACTACTAATTACATGTCGCATCATTGATTGGAGTAATAGTTTTGTTGAGTACATTTAATGGCCTTGCGATTTTGATGAAATTATCAAGTTCTTAGAAAGAAATAACACTTTTTAGTCTTTGTTTATGAAAAGTAGTCAAGAGGAAAATTTCACTCGGTAGTAAAATTGTCCTCTTGACTAACTCACGAGTAGTTTCATAGTGCTATAGGACCCCATTAGGTTCAGGACATAAATCACAATTACACCTATCTAGAATCATGGATTTTAGGGGGAGTAGTGAGTAATTATTAAACCTTTATTTTCAGACCACAGAACACATACAGTGTTAGTAAAAACAAAAACTTAAAACTAATGTTAGTATCCTAATTATAAATTTACGCTAGAGCCTGGAGTCCAACTTCACACTATCCACGTAGTATGTTGTACATACTTGTAGGCGTTTGTAGTCCGACCCAGTGACGTAGCATCGGACAATCCCACCTACCGCACAACGTGCTCAGGATGCTGTGTCTCAGGATGCTGTGTGTGTGTGGGCGTGTGGGTGCTGTGTGTGGGGGTGTGTGTGTGTGTGTGTGTGGGAGCTAGCATGCATTTTGTGATGGATCGAGGCAGACCGTTTTCGGATGATGGCATGAAAGCCATCAATCCTCGCCTCAGCAAACATCCCCGAAGCGCTACAAAAACGCGGGAGCCCCGCCAGCATCCTGAACGCATTGTTATACTGTACACGCAGGGCGTTGAATGATCTTTGCGTAATGACTGCTTGGGAAGCCTAATAAAAGGGCGGGTGTGACGATGAAACTGAATGTGCTTCGTGTTGATACAAACCATTATGTACTTAAAAAGTATTTTGTCTTTTTATGGGTTCCGTACCTCAAAAGGAAATAACGGAACCCTTATAGGATCACTTCGTTGTCCATCTGTCTGTCTGTCAGTCTGTCAAGATCCTTTTTCTCAGGAACGCGTGGAGGTGTCAAGTTGTATATTAAATACGAAAATCTATGGTTCCTTGAAGTTTAAAAAATCAAGTTTCTAAGTCAACGCAATAAAAAAATACGGCCATTTATGCGTCATATTTTGATAGTCGTAAGTAAATCAAAACTTAAAGGGTACCTACTTCACGTTGACCTATCCTAGAATAATGAAATTTGGCAAGAAGCAAGGTCTCACAGCACAAGTAAAGGAAAAAGTCCGAAAATTCTTAATTTGTAATTTTATGAGTAGTTCTTGAAAAAGTATTCTCCGCGTAGCTTTCGTGGTGAATTTTTTTTTTGTTAGTCAAATAAATGGACACGCATTGAAGACGCTGTAAAAATAAAAAGTGCAATTTTTATTACATCTAAATCGGTGCATAAACTACAGTGATATTCTATTTTGAAATTTCGGTTCCCACGAAAGTTACGAAAGTCGCCACAAAAGTTACAAACGTATTTGATACAAGCAAAATATAGTTTTAAATACTTATTTTTTCCTAAATTTAAAAGAAAGTATTTCATTTTATAAACTTCAATCCACAATTGAAGTTTATAAAATGAAATACTTACTTATTTATGAATCAATGAAGCAACTTGTATTTGAGATCAACATAGTGTTTTGAGATCAGTTTATTATTACCTATTAGTAACATAAGTTGCTAATTTAGCTTTGTTCCCAGTAATTAAACTGTAAAATTTACATCATCATCATCATTATTTCAGCCGAAAGACGTCCACTGCTGGACATAGGCCTCCCCTAAGCACTGCCACTTCGACCGGTTCTGTGCTTCCCGAATCCAGCGGATTCCTGCGGCCTTTACAAGTTCATCGGTCCACCTTGTGGGAGGTCTTCCAACGTATTCCAATACGCGGCCGCCACTCCAGAACCTTTTGGCCCCATAGGCCATCTGTTCTTCGAGCAATGTGCCCTGCCTACTGCCACTTAAGTTTAGCAATTCTTCGGGCTATGTCGTTTACCTTCGTTCTCCTGCGGATCTCTTCATTTTTGATTTGATTTTAGAGGTATGACGAACAGGGTGTAAAGTTCACTCATCCTCTATTGAAAAGGGAGGATCCTCCGACCCGACGGGTGTTGTGTCTGGTGGGCTACTGCCCAACGGTTGATGTCGGGTCGTTGTATATATGCTAGTCGCGTGGTAAACTCTAATTGCGCGATGCAGGATTGCGTGACGTCATATCATTGATGCGTAGTTCATATGTGGCGATGTAGGTAGATGCCGCCACATCACTCCCCTCCGGAGAGCGGAGGTCGATAGTGGGCTGAGTCATGTATCTTGCGATGCTTGCCAGTGCCAGTTGTGGTTCCAGTGAGTTGGAACCGGGTGCCGCATAGTTCACGGTGAGTCGGAACTGTCTGCGGTGATACCCCAGTGAGTCGGGGTGGCGCTGCGTTATGCTCCAGTGAGTCGGAGTGTACAGCGCTGGGTTGAGGCTGAAGGTGATGACCAGGAATGCGCGTCCGCTGCATGCTGGTGGTCAGGATACCTGTTGAAGCCGTGGATGCTGGCTGGCTGTGTTACTCGCCGCTCGAAAGCTTGAGGAAGTGATGCTGATGACGTCACGCTGAAGGAGTTGCACGAAGGCTGCGCTGACGTTCATGCTCGGGGTCACCAATGTAGAGGCATGGTGAACAGGGTGTAAAGTTCACTCATCCTCTATTGAAAAGGGAGGATCCTCCGACCAGACGGGTGTTGTATCTGGTGAGCCACTGCCCGACGGTTGATATCGGGACGTTGTATATATGCTAATCGCGTGGTAAACTCTAATTGCGCGATGCAGGTTTGCGTGACGTCATGTCATTGATGCGTAGTTCTTATGTGGCGATGTAGATGCCGCCACATCACTCCCCTCCGGAAACCGGAGGTCGATAGTGGGCTGAGTCGAGTATCTTGCGATGCTTGCCAGTGTCAGTTGTGGTTCCAGTGAGTCGGAACCGGGTACCGCATAGTTCTCGGTGAGTCGGAACTGTCTGCGGTGATACCCCCGTGAGTCGGGGTGGCGCTGCGTTATGCTCCAGTGAGTCGGAGTGTACAGCGCTGGGTTGAGGCAGAAGGTGATGACCAGGAATGCGCGTCCGCTGCATGCTGGTGGTCAGGATACTTGTTGAAGCCGTGGATGCTGGCTGGCTGTGTGACTCGCCGTTCGAAAGCTTGAGGAAGTGATACTTGATGACGTCACGCTGAAGGAGTTGCACGAAGGCTGCGCTGACGTTCATGCTCGGGGTCACCAATTTAGAGGCATGGTGAACATGGTGTAAAGTTCACTCATCCTCTATTGAAAAGGGAGGATCCTCCGACCACACGGGTGTTGTGTCTGGTGGGCCACTGTCGACCACCGGATGTTGACCACCAGACAAGACAACCGTCTGGTCGGAGGATCCTCCCTTTTCAATGGTGGATGAGTGAACTTTACTCCCTGTTCCTCATGCCTCTATACTGGTGACTGGTGATGCTCGGGGCATGAACGTCAGCGCAGCCTTCGTGCAACTCCTTCAGCGTGTCATTAGCATCACTTCCTCAAGCTTTCGAGCGGCGAGTCACACAGCCAGCCAGCATCCACGGCTTCAACGGGTATCCTGACCACCAGCATGCAGCGGACCTCAACCCAGCCCTGTACACTCCGACTCACTGGAGCATAAACGCAGTGCCACCCGGCTCACTGGGGTATCACCGCAGACAGTTCCGACTCACCGTGAACTATGCGGCACCCGGTTCCGACTCACTGGAATCACAACTGGCACTGGCAAGCATCGCAAGATACACGACGCAGTCCACTATCGACCTCCGCTCTCCGGAGGGGAGTGATGTGGCGGCATCTACATCGCCACTAAAATGAATTTAATAAAACAGCTCAGATTATATTTGTTAAAATCAATAACAAAAATCAGACTTGAATATCTAAACTGGCTTTCTGAGATCGATCTACACCCAATCACTGCACTATTTCCAACCCTCCTCGTGATGCCATATGGCCATAAATACCAATCACCATTGCCAGTTCAGTTGTGTGACGGAAAATCTCGTAATTCATTATTATTTCTTATGCAACTCCCCCACTCATTAACGGGGAACATATGTGACGGAACCTGTAATAGTGCGGCTTTACTAAAGCAAAGTCTGTGTGCAAGGATTTATGTTAGAAAGTAGAAAGGTATAGGTACCGCAAGCAGGTTATTCAATATACCTAGCTCACATGTTTTCCTTTAGGTAAGGGAAACTATAAACTGAACAAGACTGCGAGATCCTTTCATATTTTAAAAATGGAGCATTGTAGAAGGATTCAAACGAAAAGGAGGATGAATAATATACCATGAACATGAAGCATGACAATTATTCCACTCTATTACATCTGTACGCCAAATTTTATTATTTATATTTTTCAATTAAATTAATCTTTCACTTCAATGCACAATTTTGCAATCGCTGAATACTCTGGCAATTTACCTGACAACGCCACAGCAAAACAGCTACAAAATATTGCCACCTCGAATTTTACCGCTACATTTTTCAGTTCATAAAAGCTTATTTGTGTTCGATAGCATGCAAAACCTAGCTCTTGGGAAACTGAGACCTTCCGTAGCCGGCAATCATTCCGCAATATTAGACTACATTTAACACGTCTACCGAAGGTTCTGGCAAGAGGGATTCGTGGAGCCGTTTTGCTAAATCTATTGTATGGAAATGAATTGAATGGTTTTTCTTTTGATTTCATATATTTGATAGCATTTGACAATTGAACTACATTCACAGGCACAATTAACCATCACCCACGTATATAAGGTGTATGTATTCAAACACGAAATCTTTTAAGCGGTAATCGCGAAAATAATCAGCTGCTCCCTACATTTTGACGAGTTTGATGTAGATAAATGTACTGAACAGCTGATTTTTTTCGCGATTTCAGGTTTGGTCCCATAGTAAAAGTTGTTCATAATGATGAGTACAATGACCTCTTAAGAGGTTTTGCGCATTTAACGTTACACGTTGTATATTTTGTTACCCTGTTTATTTACGGTAACTATGGTTTATCCACTGTTTTATTTTTTAAATTTATAACGTTTTTTTGGTTTTTAATTTATAACTATAGCAAATATTATTATTTTTTCATAAAAATTGGTGAAAATGTTCCTTTTTGTGTTTTGAACAAGCCCCATTTTTTCAAAGCGAAATATTTATTTGTATCTGTTTTATGAACAAAATACAAAAAAATGACCTTATTTTCAATCGAAAAATTTGGTTAGTAAATTTTAGATAAATGATATTTACTAGTGCTCATTTTTTTCGTTGAAATCTCAGCTTTCATATGGAATTAAAATATAATATTGTTTAGGTACAAAAATATCGTTAAAAAAGCGAACAACCGAAAAAACTACATTTCAAAAATCTATTTTTTGAAAACCGAATGTAAATGATAAAAAACATTTAAATTCATCAAAAGCGTTATTTCTTACGAAATACTCTGTTGTTCAAGTAACTTACATGTACCTAACTATTCACGGCTTTCAAAGCTTCGAAATAGACATTCGATTTGTTAAACATAGGATGTAAGTAATCACGTACACCCGAGTTGATCACTCTACTTTTCATCAGTAATGCGAGTAAATTATAAAAAAAACAAACCAATAAAAACTGTTAAATTAAAAAAAAAAAAATTCGTCTAGTTAGGTATATGGAATGGCAATGAAAAATACCTATTCTGATTTCTGTCCAATCAATTTTTGTGTTGTTGGTATGTATTTTATTTCTACTAATTAGCAATATCTATGAAAAAATGTAAGTACCTACCTCTCTTATAATTGGTGAGTTCTGGCGATGAAGAAGTGCCCACGAAGAAAAAAGATTTCAATAAAATTATTTTAGTTTTAATTTTTGTATTTTATAATCAAGTATAAGACAAGTATTAAAAGTGATAATTTGTAAATACTTACGAACAACATAATTTAAAAAATCTCAGTTTACAGCCTTGGTGTTTTTAGAGTTTTTACCTATATAATTGCGATTTGAACAATATTTTCGGGATTCTGAAAGCCGAGAATAGTTAAGTACATGTAAATTACTTGAATAACAGAGTATTTCATAAGAAATAACGCTTTATATGAATTACATTAGATTTTTGAAAAATCGATTTTTGAAAAGTAGTTTTTTCGGTTGTTCGCTTTTTTAACGATATTTTTGTACTTACGTAAACAATATTATATTTTAATTCCATATGAAAGCTGAGATTTCAACGAAAAAAATGAGCACTGGTAAAGGTCATTTATCTAAAATTTACTAACCAAATTTTTCGATTGAAAATAAGGTAATTTTTTTGTATTTTCTTCATAAAACATCTAAAAATATATATTTCACTTTGAAAAAATTTGGGCTTATTTGAAACACAAAAAAGAACATTTTCATATTTGCTATAGTTATAAATTAAAAACCAAAAAAACGGTTTTTTGCGTTTTTCTCGATAATTTTGAGGTTATGAGTAATAATGTATACAAAAAAGTATAAGATTTTTTTATTATCTGCCACTTCTACATTTAACTTTTTTCGATAGGATGCATAGTTTAGCCGCAACTCGGAAAAAACGAGTACAAACCCCCAAAACCTTATATATTACCCCCCCACCCCTCTTCCAGAACTTTTTCCGAGTCTGGACTATTTTTCCTTCGTTATTTACATCATTAGCTAAATTTTCCGACCACTCGTATACTGCTAAGAATTTTTTTTTTTACGATATTTTGAGCGGTTTGACACTGGTCTATATGGAATTTAGTCGTTGTTTGACATTGCTGCCGCTGCAACAATATTGGCATTTCCTGTTCTTTTCTGCCTAATTTGACTTTTTAGTGTTCGTTTATTGTTTGTGACTCTAAAAATGCACCTCAATGCAACTGGTGCTGCTAGGGCAAAGTCTTTAGCTGGGGCTGGGTCCAGCCAACGTAGCTTCGCTCGTACACTCGGTGTACCTCGAAAACAAACAGGGTCCGGTGACGAAAGATATACTTAGGTGGGTGGTTCATTGCCCCTGTGAGTATAATATTATGTTTCTTTATTTTACTTGTACATACTAAACTATAACACAATGGCAATAAGACTACATTCCAACTCAAACAACGCGACGAAAATAATTAATTCTTCATGTTATTACGTATCCAGTCGCAGTAGTGGTACACGCTGGTGTAGAGCGACGGCACAGAGGTCCCACAGCGTGAGTCGGCCCTCTTCCCACTTACGACACCCACTACTTCATACGTCCCACCATACAGTGTCATAAGTGGACCGCCGGAGTCTCCTTTGCAAGTGTCCTCGCCGCTGTAGCCCGCCGCACAAACTTGTCCCCGTGACAGGTTCGGGTAGGATTTCTTGCATATTTCTTGAGGGACTAGATTGACGATTGTCGATTGTTTGACGTCGGATCGGTAGAGGCCGTTTCGACCCCAACCAGCGACGGCGAGACGAAGGTTCATGAAGTCCGGATTGTCAACGTCGATAGTTGGCAGGCAAATGGGGCGAATGTAGTCTGGAAACGGAAAATTACAAAGATATTAGAAGAATTTAACAGTTAGCGTTTTACGAATTACCTATATAAAAGGATAGGTTAAGTTTTTGCGCGCTTTTACTTCATCGTAATACAAGGAAAGTTTATTGTTGTGTTAACACAGATAACATAGAGTATCATTCAGTTATCATTGATATCATTTGGGAGAAGTTGTTCGTAAACCAAGAGTTTCTAAAACTTTCCGTAGGCTTGTTTACAAAACAAGTCTAGAATCTCAACAATAACAAAGTTTGTTATTCAATTGGTTTATATTCTAGATTGCTGTACCTAATACTTAGGTAAGTTATTTCAATTATTAACAATTGTTCAACTCGATCTGGATTAGAATAGTTTTATAAAGTGGAGACTTTGAGTAAGATGAGAATAAGGAAAATGTGTTGGTACTCTCAATCTACATCACCTTTTTAATACTTTGATTATTATTTCGTTACACGCACACGTTAGAAATATCGGACGATAAAACACAGTTATGTGGCAAGGAATCGGGATGAGTTATCGCAATAACGCAAACGATATTATCGACCGATAATAACGCACCTGTGGGGAGAGCCTTTATCATGTCTTGCGATGCCGACGAACTCTCTGGCGAATGTTTATGCGTTTGTGATTGGTGTAAGTAATTTCGTATTCGCTAGTGTAGAGGATCGAAGGTGGCTTACCCGTGTAAGGTGCATGGCCTTTTATTCTTATCAGTGCGATGTCATTATGGAGCTGCATTTCGTCGTACTCCGGATGCAGCACCACACTTTCGGCTTTCATCACGATGTTTTCAATACACTTCTTGCCTTGCCCTAATACATTTTTGCAGTCTTTTGGGAAGGTACGCTTGTCGTATTCAGCTAGATAGATGTCGATGCTGTGGAATAAAGGCTAGACTGAGTAATAGTGTCAAAGTCGAAACAACGACTTTGAGAAAATCATTAAAAAGTAATGGCATTTTTGATCGCATGTTGTACAAAGTTAAGACGAAGTCACTACAAAAAAACCGCGCAGAATGCCAATGCGTTCTGGAGGTAACAGGCAGTCTTACCCCTTGGTAAGACTGGCTGTCAGACTTTCGGTCTTCTGACGACCCGTAACGACTATGCACGAATCCACGAATGACAGCCGGGACCAACGGCTTAACATGCTTTTCGAGGCATGGAAAGGTCTTGGTATGTAAAGATGATCACCCATCCACGGACTAAGCGCGGCAAGCGAACAACCTGATCGATCGACCCAAGCGGTTGTTGGGTACTTATACACGAAGTTAAAACACTTCGCGTGCCAACCGGATTGGTGAAAATTACTTATCGTTAAAATTATAGTTCCTATAAAAAGTCCAAGACTCTTTATAGGAAGGAAACTATGATTAGGTAGCGACAATTTGCAGTGTTTATCAGTCAATAACAGGCTAAAGTTGGTATACACTGATCCTCAGGTAGGTATACATTTCAAACCCTTGATTAGCGTAAGAAATACTCACTCTACAATCTTGCCTCCTTGGTCAAAGACACAGTGTCCAGCAGTCAAAACATATTGGGAGCTAAGGAGGGATCCTCCACAGTTGTAGGGAGTAGTCTTGTCTCCGTAGTCGAAGGTAATCTCTAGAAGTACCGTCCAGGGAAACTGCTGCAATTCTGTTTCTCGGCCACCTGAGATAATGTAAGATAGTTAATAAATGGAGCATATTTAATGTTCCTTATTGGGTGCCTATAACTTCAGGGAGTATTTACGTAGTTTCAAAAGAATGAAGAATGTTTAGTTTAGTAGTTTACCAGACAGGAATTAGTTTAGGCCAATGAGGTATAATAATACTAGAGGCGCAGCGTCCTACAAAAAAAATCAGAAAAACGTACCAACTTACGAGTTTAAAGACGTAGCTTTGAAACGGATACATAAATATGTCAATCTGTCAAAATAATCTATGTTTGTCTCACTTCTTCTACCGTCAAACTAATTACGTTGGAATGAGACAAGACATTGTTACCGGAAAAACGGCCAGAGTTGCCAACGATCAACATAATTCCCCCAGAATTTAATGAAGGTTTTTATTGAATAAATTATAATGAAAGGTTGTCATGGAACTTTCAATAGATGAAAGATTTAAAAAAAATGACAAGGATTAGGTACTTAGAAGAAGAAAGAAAAATGCGTAGTCGGTTTCTTTACGTAAAAGTCTTATATTTTTTATCCACTCCTCCATGTGCTTCTGATCTTTTGGTACTCTGGAAAACAAATAAGAGTACTGCACCTATTGACGTGTTTATGATGAGTACGTTGCGATGAAATAACGTAAATTACTATAGTCTAGCTGTTTCGATCCATTTTAATAATAATAAAAACCGGCCAAGCGCGTGTGGACCACGCAAAATGAAGGGCTCCGTAATTGAAAAGAATGTATCCCAAAAACAAACTTAACATTTGTAGTTGAAAAACAAGAAATCCCAAAAAAACAATATTTATGCGATAAAATGACAAAATAACTTTTTCCTTTATTTGTGCTGTGAGACCACGATTCTTGCCAAATTTCATGATTCTAGGTAGACGGTAAGTACCCGGTTTTGATTTACTTGCGAGTATCAAAATATGTTGCATAAATGGCCGTATTTTTTTACTGCCTAGACTTAGAAGCTTGATTTCTTTAGAGCTCCAAGGGATCATAGACAACTTACGTATTTGATTTCAACTTGATACCTCCACGCGTTCCTGATAAAAAATGTTTTGACAGACAGTCAGACAGACAGACGGACAACGAAGTGAAAAGGGTTCCGTTTTTCCTTTTGAGGTACGAAACCCTAAAAAAGTCGTTATTTAAAAGAAATTACGACGACTGTTCTGGGTTTCACTACTGAGTTAGATAAGTTTGTCATTCTTAAAAATTCTGAAAGGTATCTTGGATTTATAAACTAACTTGTATTTGATCGTACTTTAACAATTCGATTTAATAATCGATTACTAATCACATCACACTAATATTATAAAGGCGAAAGTTTGTGAGTGTGTGTGTTTGTTACTTCTTCACGCTCAAACGGCTGGACCGGTTTGGATGTTTTTGTAAGTAGATAGCTTATACCCTGGATTAACACATAGGCTACTTTTTATCCCGGTCTACGCGGGTAAAACCGCAGGGCGCAGCTAGTTTACTTTAATTGAAAATGAACCAATTTATTTTCGTACAGCACAACACTATTTAACACAATGTGATCATAAACAATCTATTATGTTTCATTTAAAAATTATAAACTCAATAAGTCTATGATTATTTATTGCTAATAAAATTAATTTTGGTGGACGATGTAGTGATATATTATATTAAGTTAAAACCTTTGACATAGGTACACGTGACATGTGTTACTTTTCCATTTAGTGAGTGATTGGGTACTGTACAGTATGTTTAATCCAACAGACTACAATAATAATTTAGACTTACAGGAACATACATTCGTCATTCACTAAACTCCCAGAAGTTGGACAAAATCAAAATCGTTTTTACTTGTAACACTGATGGCAAAAAAAATGTTTGATAAATTTCTGGATAATCTGAAGAAAATTCAGCAAAGTTACTTGTGAAATGGATTACCACTTGCCTTATTAATATTTTCAGACCGTGACATACAAATTTTAATCGCACATTTCACCATTTTGATATTTTTATCGCTAAGCAATTGCTCACTTGACGTCAAGCTGACAGCTGAACTCAGATATGCCTGCGGACATATACGATGTAGTAACGCTTCGGCGCCGTACACTACTGATCTAGTACTATATAACATCATTGGTTTAGGCTGTTATAGATACATGAGGAGGCCCATCTGTTCAAAGTCATACAGAACGATTTTAGGTTGGGAACCGGTAAGTGGCCCTGAGGTAATAGGCAGCTTTGAAAAGCTTTTTAAAGGGGGCTTTCGGAAAGTAACGAATTAGAGGTTTTGTATTCATAAATTTCTGTCATGAATTCATGATGCATAATATTAAACTAACATAAACTCACTAAATTGGTCAGAAAATATTTTAAACATACTTAAATTAATTGTCAAACACATTAAATACAAGATATCCATTAAGACTCGTCATTTCGAAATACTTCACTACTTAATAGTAACAGCTAACTAATAGTATTAATAAGTGAAGTATTTCGTGTATTTACCTAGTTAATAGCATTGGAAACTCCACACCACAATTTGCGAGAGTTCCAAATGTTCAGAAAATAATAGCTAGTTAATTAAAATGTCTATTACACGATATCGTTAATTGCTGTGGTAACAGCCATGTAGTATATTATGTTACTTCTCCAGGAAGTTATATTATATAAATAGATTATCTTGGATGGATGTTTGAATAATATTGTAAAAAGTATAAGATCAGAAATCAGATTTGTAACTAGGATTACTTTTGTAGATTATATTTATTGTAATTGTGACCGTAGAATCTTGGTCACTAGTCAGTTGAGAGCTTGCTGGGAGTAATAAAAAAAAACTTCCGTAAAAAATAATCCAAACATTGCGACACAACAGTTTAAAGATTTCATACAAATCCAATGCTGATGGTGACGGATTCAAAAAGCACTTGAATTAGTATTAGTACAAAGTTCACTGTAGGTACATTTGTACAATAATAATTGTGAGTTTAAAAGCGGAAATCGGTTGTCATGGTATGTGCATGTGATGCGGAGGAATGAGGAAAATGTTGTAAGGAAAGTTTTGAGTATGAATGTCGATGACTATAAGAGTAGGGGAAGACCAAATAAACGATGGATGGACTGTGTGAAAGATGGCATAGCTAGAAAGGGGGTGACTACCGAGATGACAACTAATAGAGAAGTATGGAAAAAAGGGACATGTTGCGCCGACCCCAAACAGTTTGGGATAAGGGCAGGAGAATGATGAGTTTAAAAGCTTTCGTTTCCTAAGAAAGTCCTAGACAGTCACACAATAACGCCTTCCAAACATAGAGCGTTTTTTGACACCTTAATGTCAAAAATACTGGTGTAAATGATAAATTTTAATGCATGACAGCTGTTAATAATTATAATATGACGGAACCGCTCTTCTAGAAAACCGTAGCTTCAGACCATGTATTTTATACGATAGGTACCTGCTATACGATCACCGATGGTCACAGTCACATTCGGAGTTCCTTCCACTGACCGTGTAAACCTCGATTGAGGGCTATTATAAGGCCAATCAGAATTGCCGAAAGAATTCCCTGGATTACCTCTAGGTCCAGTGTTATAGTACCCCTCTGGTTTAGACTTATCTGTGCAAAGAAAATAAAAATTGTATAAAGAGATAGTAGAAAACAGTGTGCAGAGTAACATAAGGGCAAGTTGAAAAGCAGCGTTAGGCACTACTTGTCAGGCACACAATACTGCTATAGCAGTAAGTTTTTTGTGTGTATATTGTGCCCCTAAACCTGTGTTAAATAAAATTATTTTCATTCTCTCATTACTTTAGAATTTGAAAGCAAGGATGTGGCAAGTATAACAAAAAAAGTGCAAACAAAATATTCTTTAAAACATTTTTGTAAAAATAATACATTCAACTTTTAATTAAAATTCGCAAGCATCCTGCACCTGATAAGTCTAACGTTTTACAAATAAAAGATGGTTGCTTTGTTTTACCTTTCACGTTAAAAGCGAAGCTGTGAATAGTGTTCGGTAACTTACCGATAATCCTGTCGGTGTCAGACGCCTCGCGTCCGCAACATCCTGTTTCAGGCTTCGGCGGGAAGCTTGTTACGGGGCACTGCCCTTGGTTACCAGTGTTACCACCACCTCGACTACCTTGCCCATGTGCAGGGAAATACGGATTATTATTAAAGTTGTTGTTAGACGGCGCTGGTGTATTTTCCATTAGATTATACCCGTAATCACTTCCTTGATTAGGGTATCCAATATTATTTCCGTTACCAGATCCCCAGCCATTATTGTTAGGCATGTTATTTCCAAAATCATTGCCGTTTGGATTTGGGTAATTATTGTAGCCAGTGTTTGGATCATCATAACCATTTTGATTACCGTAATTATTGTAATCTAATTGTCGGCGTCGTCTGCTACCAACAATAGGTATTTGGGCCTCGTCGGAACAACATATCTGAAAGATTAACGTTAATGAGCACATAATAATTATATAAATTAAATATCAAATTGCAATTAACAAAACATATTTTTTACTTGAAAGCTCTTAATTATTTTCCGATAGTTTGGTAGCTGTCATACAACTTTTAATTGTGAAATTTTCCTGTAAATACGTTACACAGCTCGATGGATTCATAACTACACGGATATTTATGAAACCATTTTATCGTGTTGCATTTACGCTCCAAGTATTTTTAATGACATATTTGGTGATTAACGGTAATATCGGAATAAATTGCTCATGTTTGTATAAAGTTCGTAATAAATGAGGAGGAGGTTTTATGAGTATTTAAGTGACTAGTAAAAGGTATATTTACAAAGTCTCCTTTGGCTATTTTGTTGCTGTATTCCTGCGCACTGGGTGGTGCACAAGGATGGGCAACCAGCCATACATCTTGTTCTTGTTTAGTTAATTTCCCATATGATGCACATTGATCTGGTTTTACGCACTTTTCACACGCTGAAATAAAAAATCACGAAGACAAACTGTTAAAAAAAGTGATGGTGGAATAAAGAAACTGACATACGTGAACCCCGAAAACATTACACTCCTTTTTTGGGGCAGTCGTGTAATAAATGTGAATCACTCGCAGATTCTGATGGACGCATAAAATTAAATTTAATTTGTAGAATCTAGCACCTTATAAATTAGAAAATGAATACTTTTAACTCTATACACATCAACAAAAAATCATAAATGAAATAATTATACCAGTAGTAGAATCCTCAGAAGCGGTTGACGTGATTAATATTGCGATGAAACCGATGGTTAAATAGCTCTTCATTGTTATAACAGAAACGTTTCAACACTTGACTTCTACAGAACACAATGTTTTCTCATGATCACACCCCAATGACTGATGGAATACTATAGCATCGAACTCAAATAATGCTTTATTAATTATCAGGCAATGGAGGAAATCTGGTATTTACTACTAATTACATGTCGCATCATTGATTGGACTAATAGTTTTGTTGAGTACATTTAATGGCCATGCGATTATGATGAAATTATCAAGTTCTTAGAAAGAAATAATACTTTTTAGTCTTTGTTTATGAAAAGTAGTCAAGAGGAAAATTTCACTAGGTAGTAAAATTTTCCTCTTGACTAACTCACGAGTAGTTTCATGGTGTTATAGGACCCCATTAGGTTCAGGACGTAAATCACAATTACACCTATCCAGAATCATGGATTTTAGGGGTAGCAGTGAGTAATGACTGCTTGGGAAGCCTAATAAAAGGGCGGGTGTGACGATGAAACTGAATGTGCTTCGTGTTGATGCAAACCATTATGTGCTATACTTACAAAGTATTTTGTCTTTTTATGGGTTCCGTACCTCAAAAGGAAAAAACGGAACCCTTATAGGATCACTTCGTTGTCCATCTGTCTGTCTGTCAGTCTGTCAAGACCCTTTTTCTCAGGAACGCGTGGAGGTGTCAAGTTGAAATTTATATTAAATAAGAAAATCTATGGTTCCTTGTAGTTTAAAAAAATCAAGTTTCTAAGTCAACGCAATAAAAAAATACGGCCATATAAGCGTCATATTTTGATAGTCGTAAGTAAATCAAAACTTAAAGGTACTTTTTTACTTCACGTTGACCTATCCTAGAATAATGAAATTTGGCAAGGAGCAAGGTCTCACAGCACAAGTAAAGGAAAAAGTCTGAAAATTCTTAATTTGTAATTATATATCGTAAAAAATTTTTTTTCGGGATTATGTACATTGTTAACTTGTTTTTGGGATAAATTCTGTTCAACTACGGAACACTTCATTGTGCGTGGTCCGACACGCACTTGGCCGGTTTTTAGGGTTCGGTACCAAAATGGTAAAAAGGAACCCTTAGGGTGCGCGACTCAGTCTGTCTGTCTGTCTGTCTGTCACAGCTAATGCTATCAACTTGACACTAAATTATTTATACTATGTACAAGTGGGTATAAAAAATAAAAAGTGGTGGAAGAGCTCATAGAGCATCAAAAAATTCGTCCGCATCGCTGTCAGTGGGAAAAGTGCAGTTAGTATTAACTTGTATATTTTAATTAAGTTTTGAAAATAAAACTTGAAACTTGGAACAGTTTTAGATGGCGTTTGCCCAACTATTTTGCACATAAGAAAGAAATAAAAATATACCTATGCTATTCTTATCTTACAAATATAACAGGGATTTTAAAATTTGGAATGGGGCTACTTGGGCATGTGGGGTATCATATGAAAGAACGCTGTTTGCACATTCTTAAAAAATTTTTTTCTTTTTTTTAGGCCGCATAGTTTTCGAGTTTTGGTAAAAATGTAAAAAAAATACTGTTCCCCCCATTATTTCCGAAGTTTGCATAGAGAAAAATCTGAAATTATTCTATGTGATAGAAGTTTATGCAACGATTACAGGAAAAATAAAACGATGTCTCTAAATACCACACTTTTTCAGAAATTATCAACAAAAAATATATGGTACAAATAAATGATGGTACGGAATCCTCGGTGCGCGAGTCCGACTCGCTCTTGACGGGTTTCTTTTAGTTGTGCTGTGGGTAATACCTTTAATAAAGCAACTATCGTTCAAAAGCCTGAGAAGTTTCTTATAAAACAAGGAGGTAAGTTTTACTTTAAAATGTACCAGCTAAATTACATTAAAAAATCCTTTTTTAGATAATGCGGTCCACTTTATGGTTTCGGTTTACCGACTTACAAAGCGGTTACCGTCTAGCCGCGTCCGCGAATACTAAAAAGCTTAATGCAGTGTTACAGTCTATTATGCGTTTGTTTTCACGCATAATAGACTGTAAAACTAATTCAATTTTCATTAAATTTAAACAGAAAGAAGGCAAAGGTTCCAAAGCAGATGCATTTCAAACAGAATTTGTGGAATTCACAAAGTGAATTGAAAAGCAGTGGTAATTGCTCAGCACTGTCTGCTAGGGAAAACGGAATCGACGCACACCGGGTCGCAGCAGGCCGCACCGGGCCGCAACGGGCCGCAACGTGCCGTACCGTGTGACAGAAACTCAATTAGCAGCGAAATACACGCTCTTTAACATACGAAATCAAACGTTTGAGTATTTGTCTTCTGTGGGGACTGGGGAATGGCTCAAACAAAACACTGTCAGTAATTTCGTACATTTGAGTTGAGTGTTTTAAGGCTGCTCCTTCCTAAAATACGGCGAAACTAAGTAACTTTGTAACCATCTTTTACAGTAACTATAACATCTTTCTGATAGGAAAAAATACACAGTAATCTACAATACACAAGAAGTGATTTCTTGTGTTCCGAAATCTATTTTAGTTTGTAGAACTAAGGAAAAAAACATCCTAAATCCAGGTCTATTTCGGTCTATTTTTTCAAGTTGTTACCATATTACTCCTATAGTTTTCATTAAAAGTGTTTATAAATTTATACAGTTCTTTACAAACTAATAAGGAATGATTTCTTGTCATTACTTGTTTAGTTTAATCAACAGATTTTTTGTAAATCGATAATTACTTCATATTTTGCAAGCGTTGTGTCATAGCGCTTCTCTTTCTTTTCTATGCAGTCCGACAGTGACCGCGCTTTTTGCGACGGACAAGCCTTAATCTAGTCCCTATAAGAATTTCCAGAGCTAATTTCTTTCTAATTTATTTGTTAGGTCCACCAGACGATTCTATTGAAATGATTCTAAATAAGATAACAGCTTTTATTATTGACCGAGCGAGCGAAGCGTCTGCTTCAAGTCAGGCTAAATTAGCTTTCGTCTGTCAGTTGGTTGGTAATCCTCTACAGGTCGTATTTTACAACCGATCTGGACGAAACTTGGTATATACAGGTTTCGATTGATGATGATTTTATGAGGAGCTCGTGGCCAAGTAATAACAGCCGCACGGGTCGATACAACTGGTTAAGCTACTCTTGCCGGGGTTGGTCCGTGGATGGGTGACCATCTTTACATACCGGGCCTCGTCTGTGCATCGGAAAGCACGTTAAGCCGTTGGTACCGGCTGTTCGGATCTTTGACAGTCGTTACGGGTCCTCAGAAGCCTGAAAGTCTGACAACCAGTCTTACCAAGGCGTATCGTATTACCCAGTTACTGGGTTGTGGAAGTCAGATAGGCAGTCACTCCATGTAAAATACTGGTATTCAGCTGCATCCGGTTAAACTGGAAGCCGACCCCAACATAGTTGGGAAAAGGTTAGGCAGATTGATGATGATTTTATAGTTTTTTTTTGTCGTCGGGGATTTTTAATTGGAGGGGGTACTTCCTCCAAAAATTGGCAAAAAGGGGGCTACTGGATATCTACGCCTTATGAGATCCGATTTCAATGCTTCTTTTTTTAATTAAAAGGTTCTACTTTAAATTGGTCTCATATAAGTTTGGTGAAAATCTGATGAAAAAAAAAGACATGGTAAATATCCCGTTTTAAATAACTTTTTTGCAACTGTTCGTAGAACTACTAGTTTTATTAGTTTTGTCAATTACTGTTGTCCTAGATCTAGACCTACTAGGTACCTACTGGTTATCAAATTATAATAAAATTGTAGGCAATATTAGAAATACATAATAAAATTAGCATTGCCATACAAAGTGGTATACTGCCAGCCTTTGGAGCATTTTTCCAGTTGACAGCGATTCGGACGATTTTTTTTATGCCTTTTTTCCGCTTTATTTTAGGGTTTCGTAGTCAACAAGAAACTGATAGAGTTTCGCTATATCCGTCCGTTTGTCTAGCTCAGAGACTCTTAGTACTAGAAAGCTATAATTTGGCATGGATATACAATTATACATAATTATGCATCACGCCGACAAAGTGGTAAAATAAAATCATGAAAAAAAATTTTTTTTAGGGTTCCTATCTGCACCTACACGTAGAGTGGGGATGTTATTTTTTTTCTCGTCTACCCTATGGTGTGGGGTGTTGTTGGATGGGTCTTTCAAAATATTGCGGGTTTGTGAAAACAGTCTTTCGATTTAGGGATCCGTTTCTGAAATACTAAGCTTTAAAGTGCAAGTTTTTGTTAGAGTCAAGTGTCCCCCCCCTGCCAGGTAAACGGTTAGTTTTGGATGTGTGAAAAAATTCACGGTAGTAGTATAATATATAGGGTTATTGGTACCAGCAATCTCTTAAGTGGTAATTTTACTCATCATTATGAACAACTTTTACTATGGGACCAAACCTGAAATGGCGAAAAAAATTAACTGTTCAGTACATTTACCTATCTACATCAAACTCGACAAAATGTAGGGAGCAGTAGATTTTGTTTTTGCGATTTCAGGTTTGGTCTTGGTTTGGTCCCATAGTAAAAGTGGTTCATAATGATGGGTACAATGACCCCTTAAGAGGTTGCCGGTGTTTTACCAATAACCCTGTAAACGAAAACTATCACAGCTGTAGGCTTTTCAAGTTTACGGGTGACAGAAAACAGGGGGTAAAAATTGAAAACCATGTTAGTGATGAATGAGAACGTGACGTATGGCGTCCCGCAGGGCAGTATCCTCGGCCCGACGGTCTTTTTGATTTATATTAATGAACTCTGTAAACTTATTATCAATGGTGCGAGGATACTGTCCTACGCGGATGACACCACTATTATCTTCTAAGACCTGGGACCAAGTTAGGCTGGAAGCTGAGAGGGTACTGGCTAGAGTTAGTGATTGGCTATGTGAGAATCTACTTACGCTAAATACCCAAAAAACCAATTACGTCTGCTTCACTAAATACGCAAACTCTCAGCCTGCGCCTGACTTTAACATTAGAATACATTCTTGTCATACCCCAACTCAATCGCAGTTGCCCTGTAATTCATAAGGTAAATTCCGTCAAGTACCTAGGTATTGTTGTACCAAAGGTTAAGCTGGTACCCACACCTCGAACTAACTATAGGGAGGGTAAGAAAACTCATATGGGTTTTCAAATCTTTGAGACATGTTATGAATGCAGAACTACTGAATAAAATCTATATCGCACTGGCCCAGTCTGTAATCATATACATATTGTATCTCGGTATGGGGTGGAGCAGCTAAGTCATATTTTATAGATTTAGAGAGGGCACAGAGATCCTTGATTAAGGTCATGTACTGTAAGCCCTACAGGTTTCCTACTGAAGCTCTATACGCAAGCTCTAAGCTGCTCTCCGTTAGAAAACTCCACATACTACACATGGTACTAAGATATCACAAAATTCTACCCTTTAGCCTCTACATACCCAGCACGTTCAATTTTTGCTAGTCGCCAAAATGTAACGCAAGCCCCACGAGTTTATAATAAAGTAAATCCACTGACCTCTATTGTACACTTGTACAATAGAGGTCAGTGAGTAAATCGCATGCTTAATATTTACCCTATGCAGCTGTATGAGTGTAAGAGGACATTGAAGGAATGGCACTTCACGCTTAATTATGATGCCGTGGAAGACATTTTGGTGACTCCGGGTTGAATGTCATGCATACAGACTCACACACACCCATTCATACACACACACACACACACACGTATAAACACACATTTATACAAAACACACTAGTTTTCACACACTGCCATAATCACGATTTTAATTTTTCATTTTTCTTTTTATTGGTTTTATTTATACCTAACTAGCACAACGAATCAATTTGTTAATCAATCAAGGAAGAGCGAGGTTTATCCCATCACAAGTATCTTCGGATTACTTTCTGGGAAGCCCCGGCAACTTAATTGTATAGATTTAAGATAATAAACACATTTTATTTTTTATTTTTTTTAATAGTCAACCAACTACGGAAACCTTCATTGTGCGCGGTCCGACACGCACTTGGCCGGTTTTTTATTTTAAGACTGTTAGCTTATAAATATTATTATATAAATATAAAAAATAAACCTAATAGAAATATTTGAAGGTTAGTCGTCCGCTTATTAAGCAAGAGTAAGCATTTGAGCAAACAAAGACAGAAATAACTAATAGGTATCATCATAGAAGTATTAACTGGCAGGTAGGTAAGGCTATTGTTTACAATTACATCGACGAACAATAATCTCTATCAAGTCAATTAACTGCCGTTTATGGAGCTCGTTAAACTGCAATTATAAGGCAGTGCCGACAGTACATTACATACTCCTAGTGAGTACGTGTTGGTGTTGGAGTTTCCGTTGTATTGAGATTTCTGCAATGTCATGGGCGTACAGTCTGCTTTGCTGCTGCTTTGTACAGTCAGGGAGATCATTTTTAAGCAATTTTTTTTTTTTTTTATAATAATAAAAATTATTTCCCAAAAAACTTAGTTCAATGTTACAAAACCAGTTTAGCAGTAGTTATATACAAACAAGCGGATTTAGCTTCTGTAACCGAACTAGGTAAATGCCTGTACTTCGGTTAACAGTGCCATTCCCCCGAATATTTTGAAAATAATGCTAACAAACACAAAGGACTGGTCGTACTATTTTTATATGATTATAATACGTGTAGAACTATTTTTATGCTAAATTATTATACAATGCTAAATGAGAAATCTGTAAATGAGTAAGTGTTTATAAGAGTGTGTGTGTGTGTGAGTGTACGTGTGTGTTGAGGGTGTGTGGGGGTGTGTGTACGTGTGTGTGAGGGTGTCAGTACCTGAGTGAAGTGTACTGAGAGCTGGGTATTTGTGAGTTTATCTGCATATATGTTAGTGTGAAACAATTGAAATAAATTTAAATTAAGATCATAACACGACATCAACATATTCAAGTCACCGTGATATGTGCATCAGGAGTTCAGTCTCATCATAGGTAAGTTGTTGTAGGTAGTCACTAACTTTTTCCTTACATTGAACTTTTGGTAGAGGGTAGATGTTAATATTTTTATTCAATTTGTTGTATATGACGGGTCCAAGGAAGGGAGTGAAGCGTTTACTAAACTTTGTGTGAAAGAGTGTGTCTCTTTGGCAAACTAAGTCCTTCCTACGTCTTTTTAAGATTAGCGGATCATAAGTTTGCTTACTATGCTGTAGGAGTGTAATATTTAGGAGAAATAGTTGTCTCACTGTTAAAACCCGACAAATCTGGTACAAAGTCGAAGTGGGAAAGTAAATAGGTTTAAAGTGCATAACCTTCAAAATTGCTCGCTGGGCGATCTCAACAGGCCTCAGTATTGTCTTCAGCGCTACTCCCCAGGATGATATGCAGTACGTTATAAGTGACTGACACAATGCAAGGTATATTTGTCTCAGCAATACAGTATCGGCAACGTGTCTCAGGTGTTTAAAAATATAAATAAATTTTCTCAAACGACCACACAGTAACTTTATGTGGTCTTTAAAACTAAGCTTACTATCTATAGTGACTCCAAGATATTTAATTGAATGGACACGCTCGAGTGATGGGCAGGTGCAGTTTACTTTTGTTTGACAATCATGCGACATAATACTTTTAGAAGTATCAGAATAATGCAAATTTGTGATGCCAAAACAAACATATTTGGTTTTATCTACGTTCAGTGTAAGAATATGGTTCTGAAGCCAGTTCCCTACGGTATTGAAGCCCACCTGAGCAGCATCAAGGACTTCGTCCCATGTATCGGCAGAAAATAAGAGAGCAGTATCATCTGCGAAAGATATTATTTCGCCCTGGGTTAAGTTTAGACTTGTGAGTTCGTTTATATAAACGAGGAATAAAGTAGGTCCCAGTATGCTGCCCTGTGGTACTCCATGAGTGACCGTAAGGTCATCACTCTTGAAGCCACCCACACGCACTGATTGAGTTCGCCCAGAGAGATAACTTTTGATAAGTTTTAGCTGATTTCCTCTTATTCCGAGCCCTTCTAATTTTTCAAGTAAGATGGAAACAGAAATCGTTTCAAACGCCTTTGCCAAGTCTAAGAAGATAGTAAGACATTTTTTCCTATTATCTAATTTAGATTTTGACACTTTATTGCACACTTTATTGCACAAAAGAAATGTGTAAGAGCTATATGCGGTGTCGGTCCACTTGAATCTTGTAGGCCTTTATTCAAAAAGATGAAATTATTGACTTTGACCGGCATGTATTTGTTTGAAGTATCAGTTTTTGTAAGGAAGCATAGAGAATTTTTTAGATTCAAAGGTGACAATTATACCAAACAGAGACCCAGGGATGCAACAAAAATTCTTATTCCATTTTGTAATACAACACTAATTAAAAAGAATGTTTATCATATGTGCATCACTATTTTTAACAAATTACCAAAGTATTTAAGAGAACTCCCATTTAAATATTTTAGAGTAAAACTGCGCAGATGGTTAGTAGAAAATTGTTTTTATACACTGCAAGAATTTATGCAGCATAGGGAAAAAAAACACCCTCAGGCGCCAGAGGTCTACTTATCAAACAGCCAATTTCATTATTCTAAGATTGGGTAATTTAATCAAAATTGTTATGATAAGGTTGTTTTGTAATTTTATATTAGATCATAAGGTAGTGTGTATTAGATTATAATTATTAAGGTTTTTATTAGATTATAAATTATGGTTATGTTAAGGTTATCTTGTTATTTATATTAGACTAGGTATATTTTATAGTTTTGTAGTGTGTGTTCCTACTGTAATTTAAATTAGTAGGTACTTACCTACATGTCGTAAATCCTACTTATTTTAATAACCGATTTGCATGCCCTAAACAGGCAAAATATGGACTGTGCTTACACTACCAATTTTACATCTGGTAAAACCTGTATTTTGTGCAAATAAATTATTCTTATTCTTATTCTTTGACAATGGTCAATTTAATTTGCCGTGTTTTAGGCATCCATTTCATTCAACTGGCAAAGAATGACAGTTGTTATTTGAATATACAGAATGTACAAGAAAGGTGTGGTCAAATTTAAAGGTACGCAGGTAGATCATCAAATTGAACACCTTTCTCCATGGGACCAACATCGTAATTGCGAATAAATAATCAGGCGTCCCATATCGAGTCGATGGGTCGGGTGGGTATTGAAAGAAAGAAAGAAAGAAAACACATTTATTTAGCACAGACTAAATTAAAGAGGCACACAAAATAGTAACAGCAGATTAAAATAGCAACAATAAAAAAAAATTAAAAAAAAAAAAACAACATTTGCGATAACAACAACAAAAAATTACAATGCAATTAAAATTGCAATTATTGAAGTTTTATAAGAGACAGTTGATATTTTTTTTGCGATTACGATGTTGGTCCCAGAAAGTGGTTCAGTTTGATGGTCTGTCCCACACCCTTAAATTTGACCACACTTTTTTAGTACACCATGTAGATATTACGGACAATTTAAATTGTTAGGCAATTTGTATTTATAGCGCAAAGTTGGACTCTGCCTTGATTACTTTAGAATAACCTTATCCTGGTCCTTCCGTTCAAAGACTTTGTACACGCAGGGTAATACTCTAAGTAGTGATTTTTCTGTTCAAGGCATGATAACACTTATGGATCATTTACATTGAATTGTCAAGTTCAGAGCACAGTATTGTAGATACCTCAAAATCTAAAGTCATTTATTCAAACTAGGCTGAGAATCAGCACTTTTCGAACGTCAAAATTACATTAGACAGTCCCACAAAACGATCGCCCTGCACTACTTTAGCTAGTAAGAAGTGGCGCAACAAACTTCCCAGCAAAATGTGTCAGGTACCTACTTAATTACACATTTTTTTCCATGTGATACACAAATCAAATGTCTATGGACATGTGATTGTATTCTTGTCATAAACCGTTATTAGTTAGTTTTGAAATTAACTTTAAATGTATTTTTTTTTTTTGATTTGGCTCCCGATTTAGCTCAAAGCCTTTTCACATGCCTGTAGCATTTTATTCAAGTACCTCGACACAGGTTATCAACAAGTTTTCGTATTTAAACTATTTGAGCATATCAAAACATTTTCAAACAAACTTTAATATTATGTCATTTACTCAGATAAATTGTTGAGGCTGAGCTGTAATTTATAACTCTCTTCGTTTACTAAGTCCGGGATAAGTGTTAAGGTATTAAAATGCGGCAGAACTTCGTTACTCAGGTTTAAGGGACAACAGAGCTGACTGCCAATTTAATGTACCTAAACACTAAACACCCTGGAAATGGTCCAAAAACTATGTTACGGCTTACGAAACGTGGATAATGTGTAAATTTTCAGGAATTAAGTAGTTGTTCTTGACTGTGTAGAAATGAGACTAAAATTAGAAAATTTTCTACTGGGTGGAGATAGGAATTTATCCCACGGGTAGATAGGTATACTACCTGGATAAAAAGAATCCTATGTCCTGACTCAGGTCATGGTCTATCCGTGTGCCAAATCTATCCAAATCCATTCAGCCGTTAACGCGTAAAAAGTTAGGAGACGGACAGGGTAACTTTCGCATTTATTATTTACTATAGCTTTTGCCAGCGGCTTCTCCCTCGTTGAGGTAAGAAATTATCCCACGGGAACGTACTACCGGTATAAAAAGTATTCTATGTCCTAGTCTAGGTCATGGTCTACGTATGTGCCAAATTTCATCCAATTCTACCGTGAATGTCCGTGAAAGCGTAATAAACAAACTCACTTTCGCATTTAAAATATTATTTAGGATTAGTATGGTTATTATGTATGTATAGGTAAAAGAAGCGTGGAAATATTAGTGGCTATTCCCTGCATACCTAGGGATATAGACTGTATGCAGACAAAGGTTTTCATTTTTGTACAAGAAAATATGTGTAACATACATTTATACATTTCTTTTTGTACAAAAATTAAAATTTTTAAGCACTCTTTGGCAATTGTAGACTAGCACAGGCTACAGAATATCGATCATTTTGATTATAATTACGTCCTTACATTTAAGATTATTCACACAAGTCTAAATCCAAAATAACCCAAATATAACTCACACGATAAGATAAGATTTCTGAAGTATATAAGCAAATTCCTCAGGGTAGGTACCTATGCAAGTCTGAAATCCATCATCATAAGGTGTAAACTTTCTCCTCAAGACTGAGTGGCTCTCAGCTATTTCTGTGGAAGTAGTTTCTGAGTAAAGACCTAATAACTACAAAGACTGAAAGTACATAATGCTCATGAGAATACATATTCCGTCTGTAGTTTCATGCTAAGGGAAATAATTAATCATGTGCGTCTTATGTGCGAAAATAAAACAAAAGAATTACGGCACCGGTTCTTTATTTAAAATAGGTGACTGTGTTTTTTTGTAAGACGTAGGGCTTTGAACAGTTAGTATGCTTTTAAAGCCTCATTCACATAAGGGACTTTAGACACACGTATGTCGCCGGACTTTACCGGGCTTACCACGGAAGCTTTCCTCGCCTTTACAATTTACTTGGTCACATAAAATATTGTCTTAAAGGGTGTCAAGCAAAAAAATATGTATGACAAAATAAATAAAAAGTAAGTTTAAAAACTAAAACGAGGCGAAAAAAGAGGAGCTCGTGGCTAACTAACAACAGCCGCACTGGTCGATCCGTCAGGTTAAGCTACGCTTGCCGGGGTTGGTCAGTGGATGGGTGACCATCTTTACATACCGAGATTCCTCCGTGCCTCGGAAAGCACGTTAAGCCGTTGGTCCCGGCTGTTATTCGTAGATCTTTGACAGTCGTTACGGGTCGTCAGAAGCCCGAAAGTCTGACAACCAGTCTTACCAAGGGGTATCGTATTACCCAGTAACTGGGTTGTGGAGGTCAGATAGGCAGTCGCTCCATGTAAAATACTGGTATTCAGCTGCATCCGGTTAGACTGGAAGCCGACCCCAACATAGTTGGGAAAAGGCTAGGCAGATTGATTTTTTTAAAAACTAAAACCCGACTACTGAAAAATCACGCTCTAAAATGTATGAAACAAGAAAATATTCTCAACTGAAATTATAAAAAGACAGACAAATTAAAAATCCGGAGTCACACGTCATGTTATTGCATAAATCGAACTTCGATTTATCAGTAGTCGGGTTTTAGTTTTTAAACTTACTTTTTATTTAAATTATTTTGGGGTTATAATTTCGTTTTGGCTAGAGTCAATTTACATTTTATAGAAGAATAATTATTATATAAACGTATGTATTTTGGGTAGGTTTGAAGAGACAATATGTTTAGCTAACATCTTATGCGTGATTTTAGAAATTATCCCCAATTATCGGGTGCATGCAAGCAAAGCCGCGTGCAAAAGCTAACAATATATATATTTTTGAAATGTGCTAATTAAGCCCTTTCATTTGATACCAAACACGGCATCATTAAAAAAAGTTTTTTTTTTCAGTTCATGACTTTATGTCCTCTAGAGGGCACCATGTTCAAATTAATGTGACGTCACATAGCCTATAACTAGCGGACAATCAAGACGCTTCCAATGATACCTCATTTGTCAAATTATGACAAGCAGTTTAGAAGTTATGAGGGAACAGATGAACATCCATACATACATATACATACCGGTCAAAATCATAACCCTCCTTTTTGCTTCGCCGTAGTGGGGTAAAAAACTGGCAGTCATGGGGACTGCCGACAGAAGTGAAAACTTAAGGTTAGGTACGCTAGAGTCTGGCCATGCTAACTCTGCCATGCAATAAATGGGCAACCCCAAAAAGTTTTACATTTGGTATAATAAAAGTTGACGTGTATGTAGATCTAATGATTTTGGTATTTTGCCTTTTGATTTTTGCATAATAGATTTTTGATATTTTTTTTTAGTTTTCAAAAAAAAAAATCAATTTCTCTCGTCATTATCTAGCCCTGTATGTAAGCAGAATCGAGAAAAAAAATATGAGCGTCGAAGCTTCCATGTTTCAATCCTAATTTTAACGGGTTTATGGGCGTAAATAAATAGCTCCTGGAGTATAAAAATGGCAAAATTGTTACAGTACAGGGATAGATATTTTACTTAGGAATTCAAATAACTTTATTTTGAATAAATAAGTCCAGCAGCTTTTTCATAATATCTGTACGCCCAAAGGTCTGGTAATAAAAATTTACGCGCTCGTATTCGTGATAAATCACTACAAAAATAAAAACTAAAAAAATAAATACTAAATAAATAAATACTTAGTAAATAAAACGAAATAAATAAACTAAATGCATGCATGAGGAAGCATCCTGTATCTTTTGTTTACACTTCAATTTATTCTTAAAACAAAAGCATAAAGTTGGACTGAAAACTTTGTCTCACGATTTTTGACGCAAACAAACCCAGTTTCAACAACTTCTGACACCATAAACTGTCGCATTGATATCTATTATCTCACTGTATCCAACTCATCGCCCCACAATTATTTTTCTAAGACGGTGCGACTTTGACAGCACTCAACAAATATCTGCTTTCAATTTTCTCTCAATTAACTTCAGGTTACGTTGAATTCGACAAGTGGCACTTAGTTGTAATGGGTCTATGTGGTGAGGGGCTCTCGGGACCCTTCGTATTTACTGTTATATTGGAAGGGTTGCTTATGTCCCATTGTGTCGCGACTCACAGTCCCACCGACCGTGGTTTTCTGAACTTTACTGTCCGCTTGTCAAGTTTGTTGAAAGGATACATTGTGGTGGTGCCATTCGTTCGGCTTCTTATTATTTGTTATTTAATAGTTAAAGGAAGTTTGGAGACTATTTAGTGAATTGGAAAGTAGTTACTGAACAGACATTAAAGACACGCCATTGTGTCTTTAGACTGGACTTGTCATACACATATTGGGCAAAGATTTTAAAGAGCTAAATACAATGATATTGCTAAATATGGTTTTTAACCAAAATAGAGGAGCTCGTGGCTAAGTAATAACAGCCGCACGGGTCGATCCATCAGGTTAAGCTACCCTTTCCGGGGTTGGTCAGTGGATGGGTGACCATCTTTACATACCGAGACTCCTCCGTGCCTCGGAAAGCACGTTAAGCCGTTGGTCCCGGCTGTCATTCGTGGATCTTTGACAGTCGTTACGGGTCGTCAGAAGCCCGAAAGTCTGACAACCAGTCTTACCAAGAGGTATCGTATTACCCAGTTACTGGGTTGTGGAGGTCAGATAGGCAGTCGCTCCATGTAAAATACTGGTATTCAGCTGCATCCGGTTAGACTGGAAGCCGACCCCAACATAGTTGGGAAAAGGCTAGGCAGATTGATTGGTTTTTAACCAAAATTATTTTTTGTGGTTGAGCATAATGAAACAAACTAAAATAATATAGAGCTATACTGTTCTACTTACTTAGTTATTTCGACTGAAAAGAAAAACTATAGTTCTGGGTAGTACAAAGAAGCTTACTTCAAATAATACTTATACCGTAGTACAAAACTTTTGAGCTTTTTTACTCCTCTAATCCGATTGACATGACTCCGCCGTCCTCACTCATGTCCTAATGGACAAACTGTATAAAACAAACTTCAGACAAGGATCCCTTTTTGCCGGGAAAGTGGGGAGTACAGCTAGTACTGGCCAGTAATAAACATGGAAAGTTTATGAGACAGTTTTGATGATAGTGAGTGAAAGCGCCTTTTATTGCAAGCTAAAAATGTTGAGGGTCACAGTACTGCACAGAGTATCAGATTTTTATCAGAAATGAAGAATTCCTTTATGAAGTTTTCTTAACTCGTAAGGTGTGTCCAGTTGTAGGTTCGTGAATTTATTATTACGCCCTACCCTAATTTAATTGATCGATGATTTAGCCAATACTTGTATCTTACAAAAGATTAAATAATAAAGCAGTAAAAAAAAGAAATGCAATATTTTCGTTTACACAGAAAGCAAAAGTTAATAAATGACGAACATCGCCCCTGCTGCACGTGTTGAAACATCGATCATGGCTCTTAGAAGAAAACTGGGGTTCTCACCCTACGCCAAACATTTTCTATTATCCTCCATGACTATGTTACGTTACGCGAATAGTTTCTTTGATATTGATATTTAGAATATTATGTAGTTTGAGTGCAACTAACTAAAAAACGTGTCCGGCCAGAATTTGCCAGAATTTTATTTACTTTACCGGATGACAGCGATACGCACGAGTACTTCGACGCCCCAGAAGACTGGCTGAATTTTATTTACGTTACCGAATGACAGGCACACGGACGAGTACCTATTTCGACTACTTATGTGTTTTTGTATTTGTTTGTTTGTACAGTTAGTTAGACATTTAAATTAGTTGTGTAATAATTGCATATAGGTAAGAAATTTAACATATTACTGACATCGGTGAAGGAGAATATCGTGAGGAAACCTGCATTTATAAGATTTATAAGTCTGAAATCGCCAACCCGTCTTGAGCAAGCGTGGTTATCAATGAATCATACAGAGAAAGCACGAGGCCTTCTCTGTATGAGAAGAGATTATTGCGCTGCAGTGGGATAGTAATAGACTGGTTATATAAGCAATTTTATGTTAATAATAATTTATAAACACAATTAATGATTTGTTTAAAAAAAAAACGTGTGCGGTCGAGGGACCCCCCCCCCCCGTCAGGAACAAAGTTCCTTCTCACGTATGATTTAAAACAAAAACAAAATTTTCGCAGCCGCCATCTTGGATTTACATTTTGATCTTACCTACTACCTATCGACTTTAGCACCTTCAAAAACTATGCAACCGACATCCATGACGAAAAATTTAAAAATTTTCGCAGCCGCCGTCTTGGATTCTCATTTTGACTTCACTGTCGGCTTTAGCGCCCTTGAAAACAACGATACCTATGAAAACAAATTTTAAAATTTTCGCAGCCGCCATTTTGTATTTACATTTTTACTTCACTATCGACTTTAGCACCCTCAAAACTATGAAAACGACACCCATGATGAAAAGTTTTAAAATTGTCGCAGCCGCTCCATCTTGGATTTACATTTTAACGTCACTATCGGCTTTAAAACCTTGGAAAACAATGAAAACGACACCTATGATGAAAAAAATTAAAATTTATCGCAGCCTATCTTGTATTTTCATTTTGACCAAATTCATGCGGAGGGTCGCACGAAAATCGCATGGAAGGGTCATAAAGCTTTTTCGTTTCGTGACGATTCCTACCAGTTCACTCCTACCGCAAGCAGCGCTAAAGAACTTCGTTCCAAAAATCATCATCCCCCAGCCTTTACCCAACTATGTTGGGGTCGGCTTTCAGTCAACTCGGATGCCGTTGAATACCAGTATTTTACATGGATCAACTGCCTATCCCAGCCAGCACAAACCTTCTGAGTAAGTTGTGCTTAAAATCAGTCATAGGAACTAACTGCTGAATAAGACTACTGTAATTAGCTGATTTGGCGCTTACTCAGACGCTATTCAAGCAATTTGGGCACAAAATTATGCTGCTAATAGCTGTGTAATAGCAACGTAACAGATGAATAAGTTTTGAATAATTGTACGACAAGCTGTATTCTGCATAAAAGCATTTTGTTCTTTTGTACAAGTGTTACAGCTCTGTTAGCCAGATGATGAATGAATGATGAGTGAACTATGGTTAAGTCCTTCTAAGCTCAGATATTCAGATGATACACAGCGTTTAGCTTATTTCAGTATATTTTATCAAGAAGTTAATCAAATTAAATTGAAATTGACAAATCCGAACACCCGCGGTATGCGTTTGTTGGTGAACTGCGACATTGAAATATAATATGGCCAAATTATATTGCCTATCGTCAGTAAAGTTTACCCTTATTGATGCTTAGAGAAGGAAATTGTAGGTGCGCATGCAACTTTACTGTGTATTTATATATACATTTTGTATAAAATTTTCACGCGCTACCTGATAAGCCGGGTTTTGGAGAAATAAACAACATTTCGTCTATTGGTTTGTTTTTACGTGTGAAATATTTTTCATGTTTTATGGAGTTTAAGGGTTCAAAATAACCTTGTAATACTTTTATAAGAATATCATACCGATTTCGTTATTAAAATTGAGTATTTGAGTATAAAATCCCATAAAATTGTAATAGGTTATGTTATTCGATATGGCGACGCTCATTCTGAATAAAATCTGATTGCACAGCGGCTTATTGTCTTATGTCTGCTTAACAGACCTTACGTGTCCACTTATTAAGTTGTTCTCTGGTTAAAAGTGGTGCACTCAACATATTTTCGATAACTGTTCTATAATCACACACATTCGTACTGTAAATTAAACAATTAGTGTCGAAGAACTACATACCTAACTGATTGTAAACGTATAATTAAGTTTGATTGAAATACCTACATAAATAACAATGAAAGTAGTCATAGATATAAGTAAATTGTACCTCTCAGTAGGTATAATTTAGGATTAGGAGGATAGGATTAGTTTACTAAGATATATATAATTATGTTATGTACTAAGGTATGTAAGGTGTATAGGGTAGGTAAACCCTATACACCTTACATACCTTAGTACATAAAATAATTATATATATCTTAGTAAACTTGATTGAAGAATGTCTACTTTTCGTGAATACCCAGCAAACTTCTGCATAATAATCTGTTACTATTGTTTTTACCGCATTTAGCTGCAAATGACGGTAATTTCGTACTTAAAGTGGGATAAAGCAGTTATAACAGCTATCTTAATTTCTGTTAAGTTACTATATGCTTCATAACAGAAGCAACGACTATTTTATACAGCAGCTGAATAACTGTCAAAATGTGGTATTTAATAGAACTAAGAGAGAACAGAATATAAATTATCCACTATCATGCTTGATAATGGAATTTTATACCAATGTTATACAAAAGGTTGCACAAACTCTTGAGTAACAGGTCTTTTTATGATGATTATTCAGTTTTAAGAAATAAAATCCGCAAATTACAAAACTATCTCAGCTAATAGCATTATTATAGCAAAAAAAATCATTAATACAGAATTTCGTGGTACACACAGCTTCTATACATATAGAATAAAGCTTAACCCTGCATAAGGTTACATTGTTGGCCAGTTATATGACTTGTGTGCTGCCTGGGATGTGACCTCCATAATCCAGTTACTGGGTAACACGATACCCCTTGGTAACACTGGTTGTCAGACTTACGGGCTTCTGACGACCCGTGACGACTGTCAAAGATCTACGAATGACAGCCGCTTAAAAGTCATTTTAGGTACAGTGCAATTAGACTCTAAATTCACACTGATCAAACCTCCAGTAATTTTTACGAAGGGCAATAGAATAAAGAAAAAGAAGTGTGTAATAGAGAAACGAATTCAAAACTGTTAAACACCAGAAAAGGTTTGACACAATTTCATGACACTCCATTGATTTTCCCAAAGTCCTCTGCAGGAAATACCTCGTACATTTACTGTCATTGGCCGTTGGCCAGAGGGTTATAATTTAGTTATGGCCGTACATCGTTAATCACTGCGGTTAAACAACGCTCACCGTAGTCCCAGATTGATGACCGTTTAAATGCGCTGATCGCTACTAGATTTTCTTGTTGTATTCTGTGGCACGTGCGTTTGTTAATTAGTGTGTGCATGCCTTTATTTGTGTGACTGTTGTTCGGTTAGGTTGAAACGAGGTTTAGACTTAATTTCATCATACCATGTTAGTTAGTTTAATCTTCCATTAAAATGTTAATGGGACATTAAGAGTAGCGAGTGTTTCACCATGCACTAATCCATGATTAAATGTCTGAACGTAAATGCCATCGATGTTTATTTTAATAGCTGATTTACTAATGTCCGATTGCGAAAAATTTGGTAAAATTGGCCCTTAGGCTGAATAAAATCCAAATAGTTTACTAACTTTTTACCCGACTGCCAAGGAAGAGTTAAATATGTTTTTTTATTTATTTTATTTAGTAGGTACATCTTAGTTGAAGGGGTATTACGAAATACGCGATGGTAAAATAGTAGCAGCGGTTTTAATCTTTGATTTGAATATTTTGTAAAAAAAAAGTTTTTCAAAAGAAGTTTCTTTGACTAATTGCTACTGTAGCCATGTAGACATCCTTTTCAAAGCATATCAACTATAACAATATTTTCATTCCTCCTACCGTTATCTCGCGATCCTTTGTGTTCGTTGACACTGAATGAAAGAAAACTTTATACCAGGCACAGATAAAATAATTACTTCAGGCGCTTTGGGTAATCTGCCTAGTGTGCCGGACGGGCGTGATCGTTGGACACGGTGAAGTGAAGGGAGTGTGTAAGCCTATCCAGGTGAATGCCTATGTGTGAGGTTAGGCCTCCCAGTCCAAGCGGCGCTGACGTCCGGTTTCTATAGGCTCGGATTGTCTGCAACCGATGACCAGCAGCTATGTTCGTGTGAGGTTCTGAAGGGTTATTTTCAATGAAACAGCAACTTGATAAGTCTTCAGCGGAGTTCAGGAGACGATTGGCGCACTCTTCAGGAAGATAGATGGTACCATGCCGATGGCTACCATTTGCTATATTTTCTTGTGTGCTTAGGTACCTCAAAACTTTACCTTACTGAGGACCGCGAATCGTCTCCTGATTTTGGTTTTATTTTCGACTATTTTTTATTTAAAAAATTTCACAAAATTGCTTATTTCTAACTTAAATATTTCATTAAATATAACATGTGACATGTTGTTAGAATCGTCATTAGACCGCGCATCGATTGAGATATCTGTTATTCCTGTAAGTCTATGTTCTGAAAAGATATTAGTGTGTAAACACTGAAAATTCGATTATTTTGATCAAAAAATATTTTGCAAGTTAAATTACTCGAAAACTACTGAAGCTATTTCAATGGTCTATACAGATATCTGAAGCCGGTCTAATGACCTAGAACAATACAATAGTTTAAATATCGGCACTATGTTTTTCAGGGCGTGACGCGCCCTGAAAACCTAAAACAATAAAATCTATTAACAAAAGTACGGTTGCAACTTCTATAAACACAATTAAGTGGGTTCTGCAGTTAAACCACAGGTCTAATTTTTATGCCCAGGGCTAGGTCTCAATCTAGGGTACCTGGGCACACTATGAAAACTATAAAAAACAGCTATATAACCCACTCAATGGTAGTTTATAGGATGGCGTTCACAGTTTCAACCTCTGTAAACTCAACTAAGTGGGTTTTGCAGATAAACTACAAGTCTAATACTACGCCCAGGTCTAGGTCTTAAGCTAGGGTACCTGGGCGCACCAACAAAAACTATAAAACGGCTATATAGCCCACTCAGTTGCTATTTATAGAGGTTGTACTTACAGTTTTCCTTAGGAAACTTCACTATTTCACTATCACAGAGTTTTAGAACACTTTAGCGTTTTGAATTAACTTTAAATTACACTTTAACGCGTTGAATTTACTTTAAATTCACTAAATAAAATGATAAAAACAAAAGTCTTTGATTTCCTAACTTAGAAACACCGTTTGATTCGCGATTACACTGTACGTGAACTATGACGGTCCCCCGCTACTTGCGCCTATGTGCACAGATAGGGTCTCGTCGCCTACTATGAATCTACGTTAAGTTAGAACAAAATAAAAAACCTATGTATCTATTGTTTGGTGACGCTTCGTCGCGAACATTTCTCCCGCCGTGCAGTGCAGTGATGACTCGTAGCGATGTCGGCGCGGCGCTGCATTCTCTCCGGTGAGCGACGTCTGTAGGCGCGACGCTCGTAGCTATACTGCGACGCTCGCCGCCGCGACGCTCGTAGTCTCGACGCTCGCCGCCGCGACGCTCGTCGCCGCGACGCTCGTCGCCGCGACGCTCTGCTATTACTTCGGTAATGGGACGAGTTTCTTCACCGGACGCTTCAAGGTGCCGCCGGCAGTGCGCACCTCAGCGGTCCGGACTTCTCCGTCGGCTCCGGGGAATACGGCGATTATGCGGCCTCGCGGCCACGTGTTGCGAGGCAGCTGGCCGTCTGCGATGAGCACGGGATCGCCCACCTGTAGTCCGGGCCCGCGGCTATGCGGCTCCCGCCGGTTTTGAAGCTCCGGCAGGTACTCTCGGACCCAGCGACGCCAGAACATGTCGGCGAGTATTTGTGTTCGCCGCCATAGTCTCTTGCCGTCTATATCTTGCTCGGAGAACACACCAGGTGATGGGAGTCGCGCCGACCCACCGAGTAAAAAATGGTTCGGTGTGATCGACTCGTCGTCTTCGCTGTCCACGGAAACGTGTGTCAGCGGTCGGCTGTTTACTGTGTACTCTGCCTCACATAGCAATGTGGACAGCACCTCTTCATGTGGGTGCTTTTCTATGAGCACAGTGTATAGCGCCGACTTCACGCATCGAACTAGGCGCTCCCAGGCGCCTCCCTTCTTGGTTGGCATCTCCTGTTCTATGACGCCTTTTGGAAGACGGGCGAGTGTCAGATTGAGGCCCAACACATCTTCCCCCGGTCTCCAAATCCAGCCGAGTACCTTCTCGGCGTCATCTATATTTCCGATGCTGACGACTTCAGATCGGATCTGTGTGGCCGTGCACGGCAAGCTTGCCGTGCCGAATATTTTCGACGTCATGCGGTACTGATCGGGCGCTCCGTTTTTTCTGTCGCCTCTCCACAGATATCGGAGGGCGTTTCTGTCTTGCGGCCGCACCTTCACTTGCATGAACATCTCTGCTATGTCACCGGAAATGGCTATTCGGTGACGTCGGAACCTCATCATGACGCCGGGCAGCGACTGCAGCAAGTCCGGTCCAGTTAGGAGGAAGTCGTTGAGCGATAGACCTCCTGATTTGGCAGCGGCGTCATGTACTATACGGAGTTTTTCAGGCTTCATTGGATTGAACACGTCGAAATGAGGTAGGTACCAAGTTCTACCCGGTGTGCTCGTCTTGGGCGCCTTCTCCGCGTAACCTTTCTGGATAAGTGCTTCCATCTGTTCTGTATATCTATCTCGAAGAGCCGGTTTGCTATCGAGTTTCTTCTCTATTGAGACGAGCCTTTTGAGTGCTGTCCCGTAACTATCTGGCATTTCTGTGTTTTCATTTTTCCACAGCATAGCCGTTTCTATGTGGCCATCTTCTAACTGTTGAGTGTGACGAGTCAATATGTCTTCTGCTTTCTTCTCGGGATCGGAGTCTGGTCTTCTAGGATTAATAACCAGTGATTCTATAGCGAAGAATTCACGAAGCTGTTCATTCAGATCTTCGTCGCTGTCCACCAATCGGTTGACGTAGTGCACCTGCTGACCCAGGATTCTTGTGTGCGCACCGTGAAGTGTCCAGCCCAGTGTGGTTAGCGACGCAACAGGCTGGTGCTTCGGTCCTCTACGAATTTCACTGGCCAGTAGTAGGTGCCAGTTGTCTTGACCGATGAGTATCTTCGGTGCGCCTGTGTCGTAAATCAGCTGTTGCCTCAGGTCATGGAGATGTTTGCACTGTGCGACGTCTTCTTCGCTGACTGTTTGCGGTGCGAGGTTGAGCTTCGGTATGGTGCGCGCTCTGAATGGCACCCTATCTTTCAGCTGGCTTGCAAGAGTGACGGTTATTCTTCGGGAGCAAGGAGTGTCGATCGTGGTGTTTCCGATCGCACCTATCTTCAACGGGTCGATATGGCCCTCTGCTCCAATTTGGTTTGAGATTTCTTCGTCGATCAAAGAAACGGTGGATCCATCGTCGAGAAGAGCGAATGTGGAAGCTTCTCCCGCCGGTCCAATGACTCGAACCGGGACTATCTTGAGGTAGGCATGACTCGCAGCTGTTCGTGAGCTGGCCACCGTTTCTTGAGCTTCCTTCTTCTCTACTGGAACATCGGGCTTCTCAACTTCCGTTGCTTTAGACTTCTTGTTGTAGTGAAGAAGCCGATGGTGCGTGGCTGTACACCCCTTGGCGTCACACTTCTTCGCTTTGCATGTGTGACCATTGCGACGGCTTCGCAGGCAACGGAAACAGAGATTGAGTTTCTTGGCGAGTTCCCATCTCTTGTCACTGGATCCTTCTTTAAATTTCTTGCAGTCAGTAGTGCTGTGACCCTCCTTATCGCAGACGTGACATTTGCTATTTGATGTTGACTTGTCTGTAGCAGCGTGAGTTCTCTGCACGACACGCTTGGATGCTGTTGCTTCAGAGCTGATGTTCTCCGGTGGAGCGAAGGCGCTGCAGAATCGAGCTTGTTCAGTGATAAAGTCGCTAAAGAGTGAGAGGTCTGGTAGCGACTGGTACTTTTCGGTATATGTTCGGTACCACTGTACACGCAGCGAGTTCGGCAGCTTCTCGGTAAGTGTTCGCATCAGCTCGGCATTGATAAGATAATGTTCTTTCTTCAGTGCGCGCAGAGTGACTATGCCGCTTCTAACTCGGCTTGCGAAATTGCAGATGTCTTTTGGAGATTCGCTGCAGCGCGGCAACCCACGTAGTCTATCTGTTTCGGCTTGAGCTATTGAGTCTGGGCGGCCGAATTGCAGCTCGAGTTCTCTCATGATGTCATCTGGTCTTGCATTTCCGATGAGTTCCGAGCTCACTGTCTCTAGCGCACGTCCGTGCAGGCTTCTTCGAAGTCTTGCTGTGTTTTCAACATCATTGAAGTATTTTCTTGTGGTTTCATAGATGGCACGGTATGAAAGCCATTCTGTATGAGCTCCATTGAAGCTCGGTAAGGTCATGATGGCCTTTGACGCCGAGGGCTGCTGTGTCCACTGTTCTGTTTTCCTGTCGGCTAACGATGCTATAGCGGACGTTAACTCCGTTATGAAAGAACGGAGTGAGTCTGTTCCCCCGGTGTCTTCTATTTCTTCTTTCGAAGGTACTATATGGTTCTTCACTTCATTTTCTATAGGATTCGGCAGAGTTTCTTGCGTCTGGAGGCCCACTATAACATCGGCATCCACAGGGGGGGGCGTATGCACACGGCTTCTATATCTATTGTCCCCCTCGGTGGAGTTGGCCCCTTTCGGCGGCTCTCGTTCTGGTGCCTCTTCAATCCAGGAACGCACGTACTCATTATTCTCATTGTTTGAGGTTCTATTATCCATATATTCGCCGTCGGAGTCTTCTTCCTCGGCTCTTTGAAGTGCTATTTGAGCAAGTTCCAACTTAATCTTCAATAAGTCTTCACGTGCTCTCGAAATTTTTCTATTGGACCGCGTCGTTCTATTTGTAGTCGACGGCGGCCTTCTATGTTCGATACGGGCGTCACCCCGGGTAGACATCGGCATGGTTCGGCTATGGTTTTCTTCGGTTTCCTTTTCTATTGGCTGTATCGTCTGGTCTACAGACTTCATTGAATCGTCTGAAGTTTCTTCTGACTGAGTTTTCTGGCTGTGTTTTGAAGTGCATGGTTGTCCCTCAGATCGAGCTCGTACAGGTAGGTCTTTCTTCGGGGCAGGGTTCTGTACTGTTCCTTCAACGGTGGACGGCGATCGTGGTGGTCGCTCGTGACGAATGCCTGGAGCACTACGGTCTCTGCTTTGTGATCTTGTTAGTGTCATCTTCTATGTTAGTCTTCAATCTCCGAAACGAGTTTTCAACTTCAGAATTATTTTCTATCTTCAATCTTCTATAATAATTCTTCAAGAATAAATTTTCAGAGTTGAGGCTTCAGTAATTGTTCTTCAATAGTGAATCTTCAGAAATAAATCTTCAGGGAAAAGCTTCAGGAACAATTCTTCTATGACAAATCTTCTGTGATAAATCTTCTATGATAAATCTTCAGAGATAAGGCTTCAGGAATGTTTCTTCTATAATGAATCTTCAGAAATAAATCTTCAGGGAAAAAGCTTCAGAAACAATTCTTCTATGACAAATCTTCTGTGATAAATCTTCAGAGATAAGGCTTCAGGAATAGTGAATCTTCAGAAATAAATCTTCAGGGAAAAAGCTTCAGGAACAATTCTTCTATGACAAATCTTCTGTGATAAATCTTCAGAGATAAGGCTTCAGGAATAGTGAATCTTCAGAAATAAATCTTCAGGGAAAAAGCTTCAGGAACAATTCTTCTATGACAAATCTTCTGTGATAAATCTTCTATGATAAATCTTCAGAGATAAGGCTTCAGGAATAGTGAATCTTCAGAAATAAATCTTCAGGGAAAAAGCTTCAGGAACAATTCTTCTATGACAAATCTTCTGTGATAAATCTTCTATGATAAATCTTCAGAGATAAGGCTTCAGGAATAGTGAATCTTCAGAAATAAATCTTCAGGGAAAAGCTTCAGGAACAATTCTTCTATGACAAATCTTCTGTGATAAATCTTCTATGATAAATCTTCAGAGATAAGGCTTCAGGAATGGTTCTTCTATAATGAATCTTCAGAAATAAATCTTCAGGGAAAAGGTTACAGGAACAGTTCTTCTATGATAAATCTTCTGTTGATAAATCTTCAGGAATAAGGCTTCAGGAACGTTTCTTCAGTCTTCTATAATAAATCTTCAGAGATAAATCTTCAGGGAAAAAGATTCAGGAACAATTCTTCTATGACAAATCTTCTGTGATAAATCTTCTATGATAAATCTTCAGAGATAAGGCTTCTATGAATGGTTCTTCTATAATGAATCTTCAGAAATAAATCTTCAGGGAAAAGTTACGGGAACAGTTCTTCTATGATAAATCTTCTGTTGATAAATCTTCAGGAATAAGGCTTCAGGAACGTTTCTTCAGTCTTCTATAATAAATCTTCAGAAAAAAGGTTACAGGAACA
Source organism: Cosmia trapezina (assembly GCA_905163495.3). Lineage (NCBI taxonomy): Eukaryota > Metazoa > Arthropoda > Insecta > Lepidoptera > Noctuidae > Cosmia > Cosmia trapezina. The sequence goes on from LR991030.1 coordinate 15,642,507, forward strand.
AGGCTTCAGTCTTCTATAATAATTTTTCAAAATAAATCTTCAATCTTCTTATTCTTCAGGGATCCCACAGGAACCGTCCCGGCCGCAAACATCCGGCTCGCAAGGACCAGCAAATGTGCCGGACGGGCGTGATCGTTGGACACGGTGAAGTGAAGGGAGTGTGTAAGCCTATCCAGGTGAATGCCTATGTGTGAGGTTAGGCCTCCCAGTCCAAGCGGCGCTGACGTCCGGTTTCTATAGGCTCGGATTGTCTGCAACCGATGACCAGCAGCTATGTTCGTGTGAGGTTCTGAAGGGTTATTTTCAATGAAACAGCAACTTGATAAGTCTTCAGCGGAGTTCAGGAGACGATTGGCGCACTCTTCAGGAAGATAGATGGTACCATGCCGATGGCTACCATTTGCTATATTTTCTTGTGTGCTTAGGTACCTCAAAACTTTACCTTACTGAGGACCGCGAATCGTCTCCTGATTTTGGTTTTATTTTCGACTATTTTTTATTTAAAAAATTTCACAAAATTGCTTATTTCTAACTTAAATATTTCATTAAATATAACATGTGACATGTTGTTAGAATCGTCATTAGACCGCGCATCGATTGAGATATCTGTTATTCCTGTAAGTCTATGTTCTGAAAAGATATTAGTGTGTAAACACTGAAAATTCGATTATTTTGATCAAAAAATATTTTGCAAGTTAAATTACTCGAAAACTACTGAAGCTATTTCAATGGTCTATACAGATATCTGAAGCCGGTCTAATGACCTAGAACAATACAATAGTTTAAATATCGGCACTATGTTTTTCAGGGCGTGACGCGCCCTGAAAACCTAAAACAATAAAATCTATTAACAAAAGTACGGTTGCAACTTCTATAAACACAATTAAGTGGGTTCTGCAGTTAAACCACAGGTCTAATTTTTATGCCCAGGGCTAGGTCTCAATCTAGGGTACCTGGGCACACTATGAAAACTATAAAAAACAGCTATATAACCCACTCAATGGTAGTTTATAGGATGGCGTTCACAGTTTCAACCTCTGTAAACTCAACTAAGTGGGTTTTGCAGATAAACTACAAGTCTAATACTACGCCCAGGTCTAGGTCTTAAGCTAGGGTACCTGGGCGCACCAACAAAAACTATAAAACGGCTATATAGCCCACTCAGTTGCTATTTATAGAGGTTGTACTTACAGTTTTCCTTAGGAAACTTCACTATTTCACTATCACAGAGTTTTAGAACACTTTAGCGTTTTGAATTAACTTTAAATTACACTTTAACGCGTTGAATTTACTTTAAATTCACTAAATAAAATGATAAAAACAAAAGTCTTTGATTTCCTAACTTAGAAACACCGTTTGATTCGCGATTACACTGTACGTGAACTATGACGGTCCCCCGCTACTTGCGCCTATGTGCACAGATAGGGTCTCGTCGCCTACTATGAATCTACGTTAAGTTAGAACAAAATAAAAAACCTATGTATCTATTGTTTGGTGACGCTTCGTCGCGAACACCTAGGAAGGAAAAAATTAAGAAAGGGAAGGACTAGGGACTTAAATTCGAAGAGAGGGGTCAGCCAACCGAAAAATTTACTTCGTAAGGAGACCATAATTTTCAGGGTTCCGTAGCTAAAAACGAAACCAATTTCATCATGTCCGAAAATTAGACAGAAGGTGCATTAATTACTAGGTAGTGAAATTACAAAAAGACGACGACATGTTATAACCGAGCGAAGAAAAAAAAAACCGGCCGACACGCACAATGTAGGGTTCCGTAGCTGATAAGAATTTATCCCAAAAACAAACATATTTTCTTACGTAATAAAATTACAAATTAACCATTTTTGGACTTTTTCCTTTACTCGTGCTGTAAGACCTTGCGTCTTGCCAAACATAATTCTAGGTCAACGGGAAGTATCCTGTAGGTTTTGATTTACTCGCGAGTATCAAAATATGTCGCATAAATGGCCGTATTTTTTAATATTGCGTTGACTAAGAAGCTTGATTTTTTTAGAACTCTTCTCTTAGGGTCTACAGACTTACGTATTTGATATTAATTTCAACTCGATACCTCTACGCGATCCTGAGAAAATGGGTCTTGACAGACTGACATACTTGAACATATTTTTTTGTATGATAAAATTACAAATTATCAATTTTCGGACTTTTTCCATTACTTGTCCTGTGAGACCTTGTTTCTTGCCAAATGTCATGATTGTAGGTCAACGGGAAGTACCCTATATAGGTTTTGATTTACTGGCGAGTATCAAAATATGTCGCATAAATAGCCGTATCTTTTTATTACGTTGACTTAGAAGCATGAATTTTTTAGAACTCCAAGGGACCACAAACTTACGTATTTGATATTAATTTCAACTTGATATCTTCACGCGTTCCTGAGAAAAAGGGTCTTGACAGACTGACAGGCAGACAGAAAGACAGACAGACGGACAAACAAGTGATCCTATAAGGGTTCCGTTTTTTTCTTTTGAGTTACGGAACCCTAAAAACAAACATTTTACCTATGCGTGTGGGGTATTGTTGATTCCGTAATTAAAGGATTATGACGGTTCGTAGTGACTTTTTATCAATGTCGATAGCTTTTGAGTTATGAGATATTTTCGGTTACAATCGCAGTAATAACTATGTTTTCCATAGTTTTTTTCGAGAAATGCTATGCATCACAAACTTTTGCGGTCGGTAAAATCAATTCCTACTCTGCATGCGTAAATATTCATCCCAACTGCGGAACCCTTCTCAAACATGGTCCTACACGCACTTGGGCGGTTTTTAGGGTTCCGTACCTCAAAAGGAAAAAACGGAACGCTTATAGGATCACTTGTTTGTCCGTCTGTCTGTCTGTCTGTCTGTCTGTCAGTCTGTCAAGACCATTTTTCTCAGGAACGCGTGGAGGTATCAAGTTGAAATTAATATCAAATACGTAGGTCTCTTGAAGTCGTAAAAAATTCAAGTTTCTAAGTCAATGCAATAAAAACATACGGCCATTTATGCGACTTATTTTGATACTGGCAAGTAAATCAAAACCTATAGGGTAGGTACTTCCCGTTTTTCTAGATTCGCGAAATTTGGTAAGAAGCAAGGTCATACAACACAAATAAAGGAAAAAGTCCGAAAATTGATAATTTGTAATTCTATCACATAAAAAAAAAAAAAATTCTGTCAGTCTGTCAAGACCCTTTTTCTCAAGGACGCGTGGAGATATCAAGTTGAAATTAATATTAAATACGTAAGTCTATTGTCCCTTAGAGTTCTAAAAAATCAAGCGTCTAAGACAACGCAATAAAAAAATACGGCCATTTTGCGACACATTTTGATACTCTCAACTGTCGCAAGTAAATCAAAACCAATAAATATAATAATAGGTCTTTACCTATGAAATTGCCGTTTTGTATGAAAAAATTTAAACGAATTTTTTTCATGTATTTTTTATTTGTATTAATCGAAGTAATCACCCATGCAATCAATGCATCTTTGCCAACGCAGTGGCAGTTTATTGATGCCCTTCTTAAAGAAATCAGCTGGTCGGGAGGCAACAAATTCTTCAAAGGCATTTTGTACTGCCTCTCGGGTATTGAATTTTTTCCCGCCAAGAAGTTATCCAAATTCTGGAAAAAGTAGTAGTCTGTAGGCGCAAGGTCTGGTGAGTAGGGCGGATGACGGAGAGCTTCCAACCCCAGTTCTTGCAACTTGGAGACCGTCTGCTGTGCAGTATGAGGTCGCGCGTTGTCGTGCAGGAGCAGCGGAGACGAGCGATTGACCAATGCTGGTTGGAGATGTGCCAGCTTCTCCATCATTGTGTTCAGTTCTTCACAGTACACATCTGCAGTAATGCTCACCCCGTTTGGTAAGAAGCTGTGATGAATCACACCGGCGCTAGACCACCAAACAGTGACCATCACTTTTCTAGGGGTAAGTTTTCGTTTAGGGCATTGTTTAGGTGCTGAACCAGGATCCAACCAACTTGCTGAGCGCTTGCGGTTATCAAACAGAATCCATTTTTCATCGCAGGTAACAATGCGGTTCAAAATTCCTTCATTTGTGTGTCTGTTGAGCAGTGCAAGGCACGTCTCGACGCGTACTTCGCGCTGGCGATCATTGAGTTCGTGGGGCACCCATTTGTCAAGCTTTTTTACCTTGCCAATTTGACGCAAATGGACCAATATTGTTTTGACGCTAACGTTGAAAGCTGCTGCTAATTCAGCCGTAGATTGTGTATCATCAGCTTCCACAATCGCCTTTAATTCGTAATTGTCGACCAAAGTCTTCGGACGACCGCGAGGTTCATTTTTCAAGTCGAAATTTCCAGAACGGAAGCGAGCAAACCAATAACAGGTGGTGCGTTGGTTTGTAGTGTTAGCTCCGTAAACGTCGTTGTTGTTGCGTGCCGCTTGTGCCGCGTTGCTGCCACGACGGTACTCATATTCCATAATTACTCGAATTTTTTACGTATCCATGATGACGAAAAAGATTGAAATGCGATGAAAATGTAACACTAATCAATAAACAAATGACTACTTTTGGAAAAAAAAATCCATGTTTTTAAAATAAAATTAATTTGAAATTAGAATTCTTAGCCAAACAAAAATTATTTTGATTTGAAATGGCCAGTACTGCAGAACGGCAATTTCATAGGTAAAGACCTAATAAATAAATAATGAAATTTGGCAAGAAGCAAGGTCTCCCAGCACAACTATAGGAAAAAGTCCAAAAATTGAATATTTGTAAATTTTTGACATAAAAAAAATTGGGATCCAATGTTAAGTTTGTTTTTGGGCTAAATTCTTTTCAACTACGGAACCCTTTATTGTGCGTGGTCCGAAACGCACTTGGCCGGTTTTTTTACTTAGGTTTACGTTACGTTTTTCGGTTATCACAGTGCCTAATGTCATTGGGTTTTGAAACAGTCAGCGGAGCGTGGGACATTATCTACTTTGGAATAATTAGTTTGAGATATTTTTATAAAGGCGTCAGTAATTACTTCCTGAGCACCTATTTCAATTATAAATTAGGGCTGTCTTTTTCTGTAGTTGTTATAATTTTGAAATCTTATAGAGAGATACTCTACATTAGCTCCGTATTATGTGTTCTGTAACTTGTTATCGTTTATAGGATATAAATTCCTATATTTCGTCTACTAGCTTTTGCCCGCGGCTTCAACGGCATGGGTGTCGGAAATTATTCCATGGGAACCTACTATCGGTATAAAAAGTATTATTTTTGTTAATCCAGGTTATAAACTATCTGTGTGCCAAATTTCATCCAAATCCGTTCAGCCGTTTTTGCGTGATTGAGTAACAAACATCCAAACATCTAAACATACAAACTTTCACATTTATAATACTAGTAGGATATACATACAAGTTACATATATAAATACGTTTATATAAACATAAAATAAAAATGAAGCATTTAAAAATATAAAAGAATAGTACTTAGCCCATCGCAGTATCGGGAACAGGGTCCAAGCTAGTAGTCAGGGCTCCTGAGAGAGGAACTTCCTAATAACGATACGCGCTGTGTCCAGAAGTACCGTTTTCTGGATCAAGCCCTTGATCCAGCCGTCTAACGAGAGCCTCCTCCGGTGTTGATCTAAGCTCTTAGCTATTATGCCATTGGCCGTCACGACTATCGGCACAATGACTGCTGTATCCACATCCCACACGTCAACAACCTCGCGAGCCAGGTCAAATCTAAGATATTATTATTATAAGAATAACATTAATACCTAACTAGTTAGAAAACTTTCCAAAACTAACGCCACCGCTACGCTTGGACCGTTTAAGTCCCATATTAATATGATCTTCCATAAATTCTAATGGACTAAAATCCTGTCACTTGAAATTTCGAGTCCGGTTCAAAAATTGCAGTGACCAATTCCCCACTGACTTATCACATATCACCCGAAACTAAGCTCCTTAATTTAGTGAATAGAGGCGAACTCGGCAATAAAGGTGAAGTGCGAATTCGCTGTTGGTATTTTGTGAGTCTGCCGCATCCGTCACTGCAGTAAGCCGATTTGTCTTAATTCGGAAACAGGCCGATATTCATTTCCCTCGGTAAACTCTATTTTGTAACGCATTTGAGTGATTGCCGGTTTAGGGGGCTTCGTTGGCGCGAATTTCGGTGAAGTAACTGTTTTTGAGAAAATTAGTTTTTGTGTGATTGAGTTTTGGTTTAGTGATGTTTGATTGGTTGCTTGTTTGATGTTTGGTGGTCAATATTGTGAGTCGATTCCATTAACGAAGACCAAATCATATTCAAATAATTATGTAAGTTGTACTTACCTAGTTGTCTAGTTCGTTATTTTTCCGTTTATAATAGGTATGTATTCCCTTATAATGTTATGGGTTGATGTAGCAAAATATATAAATTAAAGTAACCAGAAAATCCCTCAAACTAAGCAGTAACCGTAACAAGTAGATACAACCCAAACTTTTTATAGAACTTCAAAATTATGCTAAAATCGGTATCCTGATTTGTAAACAGGAATGTTTTAATGAAATCAAATGGGATCCTTTTATGCGCATATTTATGGTTCGCATTTAAAATATAAATTCAGCGCGGCAGCTGTAGAGGCCGTCGACGACATATTGCGTCCATGTGATACGAGCAAAAAAAACTCCAAACTGCGCAAAAAGTTACTTTTATTCCCACTGTTTCACTTCATAATACGTATTTTGTTGGACAAAGTTAAATGTTGTCGCTTAAACTTCCAGTGTTTACAGGGATAGTGGCTGAATATAATGCTTGGCTATTTTTAGGAGGTCCTTTTCCGAATTTGACTTTTTAACTGACAACGAATTAGTTTATGTTTTAGCCCTAGGGTTAAAATGGTTGACACTCGTAAAAAGAAGGTAATATCCGGCACTGAGTTAATACAGCCTGTGAATTAAGATGATAAAGGTCCATTTTCGGTAGTAAATAATGTAGAAAGTATAACGGTGACCGAGTTTAACTACCATTTTTGTGAGATTTAGTAAAGTTTCAAAAGACATTAACCAAACTGCAACCCCCTAACTCATATTAATAATGGCATAGAACGTTAATTCCCACTTTAACTTGACTATTTTTTTAAATAAATCCCTTTGTCGAGACCTCATTTTCACACGTCATAAAGCGCGGGGTCGTAATTTTGAAACACTCGCTACGTCTGGGTATGAAAGGCCTCCTTCACCGTGACTCCGTCGCACGTACAATTTTCCCCTGCTTTCTCGTTTCGAGGGCGTTTGACGACTGGCATGTAACAATGATCTTTTGACTGGCGTCAGAGCCAGCCAGGTGCGAACTTTAAAACTATGCGACTTTTTAAAGTGCCCGTTTACAGCTGCAGAAAATTAGACGACGAAATAATAGAGAGTCGGCGGGAACAGCGAGCGGCAGTTCTCTTTTCCGTCCGTTTATTTTTCTGTCTTTAGAAACAACTCCGCGCTTTTATATTGCAAAAAATATTCATATTGTAGGCGGAAACAGCGTGAAATGAACGAGTTCGCGACAAAATCTCAGTCAAAGTACGCTTTTATTAAGTTTTTTATTAGATTCATGTTAGATAAAGAAGACTTCACAATTATAATTGTGTTATTAAGCCGTAGGCGTTTTTCCCAGTTGTGGAATAAAGTAGGTACCTTCTGTTTTCCTAACTATGTCATTAACATTTAGATCGTCGTTTGTTTAGGAATTCTAAGATTGAAATACTGGTTTATTTTCTCTACCTTGACTTGTTGACATAGAAGCCTAGGTAACTGAATAATACATATTTAAATGTCTTTGTGAATACCGCAGGAAAATAACCAAAAATATTAATTTAATCTTGGTCAAAATACCGTCAATATTTCTGTTTATTGCCACAACAATCCGTTTCACTTGCACTCTCTTCAGTAAATAAAGGAGATTACATTCTTCTTGCGGTTATAAAATGGGTATAATAAAACATTATGCGTCCCTACCGCCGTTATTTGTGGCTGCACTCCACCGGGGCGCGGCAATAAGGCAAGAACACACCAGCGGTGTCGCAATAATGTTCCTCAGAGTTACGATGTGACAGATACTTTACGCCTGTGGTTATTTTGGAGACGCTATCGCACAATGCGGCTTGTTAGGTCGATATCTCGGGTACACGGATGCGTCTAGTGTGTACGCGACTTTACTGCAAGGGGGAGCAAATGAACTCGGTCTGTACTCTGGCTATGATATTTGCAAATCTTTAATATTAAATGCACAGTTAGGGGAGCCGCTCTTATTTTGTTATCTGTGGCTAGCAGCCTAGTATTAATGCTGTGCCACGTCATCAGGTTAGTTATTTTATTACTTTTACATGCATTTATGCTAATTGTTTGAAACAAACATAAATGTATAGGTACTGTTGGTACTTGGGAATAGGTATATAACAATAATGTGCTCTTGTTATGTTGTGAATTAGTAATAGGCACTGTAGGCACTGCATGTTCGTTCAATCGAATAAGATTTCCTTTTTAGGGTTCCGAACCTCAAAAGGAAAAAACGGAACCCTTATAGGATCGCTTGTTTGTCCGTCTGTCTGTCAGTCTGTCAAGACCGTTTTTCTCAGAAACGCGTGGAGGTATCAAGTTAAAATAATATCAAATACGTAGGTCTGTGGTCTCTTGAAGTCCTAAAAAACTCAAGCTTCTAAGTCAACGCAATAAAAACATACGGCAATTTATGCGACATATTTTGATACTCGCAAGTAAATCAAAACCTATAGGGTACTTTCCGTTGTTCTAGAATCATGAAATTTGGTAAGAAGCAAGGTCATACAACACAAATAAAGGAAAAAGTACGAAAATTGTTAATTTGTAATTCTATCACATAAAAAAAATGTTCAAGTCTGTCAGTCTGTCAAGACCCTTTTTCTCAAGGACGCGTGGAGATATCAAGTTGAAATTAATATTAAATACGTAAGTCTATTGTCCCATAAAGTTCTAAAAAAATCAATTTAAGCGTCTGTCGCAACTGTCGCAAGTAAATCAAAACCTATAGGGTACTTCCCGTAGACATAGAATAATGAAATTTGGCAAGAAGCAAGGTCTCCCAGCACAATTAAGGGAAAAAGTCCGAAAATTGTGAATTTGTAATTTTTTGACATAAAAATTTTTCTTTGGGATCCAATGTTAAGTTTGTTTTTGGGATAAATTTCTTTCAACTACGGAACCCTTCATTGTGCGTGGTCCGACACGCACTTGACCGGTTTTTTTTATTTTCAGCCATGTAACTTGGTTAACTTAACTGGCAATATTAATTGGTAGGTCAGACTTTAGAAAATTCGTTGATGACATTAATATGTAGGTAAGTATGCAAAACCACACAATCACCGACTTTATATGCCAAATTGTATTCGCTGACGACAAAACACAAGTAACATAACTTTATGCGAGATTTATCCTTTGGGTGACGTGATTAAATTAAAGAAAACGCAGTAATTACGCAGCGGCGTCGTTATCCAAAGTTCGCAGGTTTACGAGCCGCGCGGTCCACCGCAATCAAAACGTTCCCACTGCCGCTTACGCTGACTTAGAGTTTATGGAAATGACGCTTTGACAGTCATCTAGAATTGAAAGATTTTGGCTGAACACATTTTTTCCCTGAAAATATAAAATGTTTTTGTTAAAAAATGCTTTATTGGTAATGAGTAAGTGTTAATTAAGTGTTCACCGCCAATGTATATACTAGTATAAAATAGAAATAAAAGATAAATCTATCAGTTATGTTTGTTTCAAGCTCCACCAACATAAATGTGAAAATTTAGGCAGTAATTTAGCTGGCTGTTTATAATGAATGCTTTTTGCTCTAAACAAAATTATTTATTCAGTGAGTAAACTTGAGCCCCCAAGTGTTAAGAGGCTACTGTCATTGCAATGTTATCCTTCAATACAGAATAGGATGATGACGAAATAGTACATTTTGATACAAGTGGAGAACGTTTGTTATTGCGTTCGAGGCGGAATTAACACCCGAGCCGTAGGCGAGGTTGTTTTTGAGACGAGAACTGCAATAACAAAATATGTCCACGAGTATCAAACGACGTTTTTCAATACACTTTTGAAGAAATAAAATAAAATAACGAACAATATTTTTGTCATGAATTATTATTAAACTATGATTTTAATTTTCTTTTTTTTCCGCGCTTTGCTTTCGCCAGGTTGAAGGAGAAGCAAAGGTATAAAGCCGATTAACAGCCTAATATGAAAAATAGAAAATTCAAATATTTTTGAGTTTAGAACACAAATAAATGTTAATTTGTTAATAAACGTTTCTTTTATTGTAATAATCATAGTTTTTGATGATATTCAATATATAAATATTCAAAAAAATATTAACGCCGTAAAGACGCATATCTCTTTGCCGAGATTAAAAAAAAAAACATTCACCTCCGAATAGAGAGTTGTGAATAGAGGCATTGAACCAATTTGGACTAAGTATAGGTATAAGTTAATCTGTGGCAATTTTTACTCCCGCACACGTGCGGGAAAATAGAAAATCGCACGCGTGTGAAATACATTGCATTGTGAATCTAATCGTAGTGCGATATGAACCAGTTTTCGAGGAAGTGTATTGAAAAATATTTTTTTTTCGTCATCATCCTATTTGTCCGTCCTATAGATTATTGTAAAATATTGGATACGTATTTTTTATTTTTTTACGTAACAAAAAGATTACGGCGATACATTATGTTAAAATATGGCTTGACGTCACGCCTAGCTAGATTTTATACGTAGAATTGACGTAGCGACCCACCACTACTCAACTTTAATGCGTGTTATCTAAGTATTTTTTTATAAATATGCAAAAAATAAGTCTTATATTTTTTTATTTTCTGACTGACGGGCTAACCAATGCATCGTCCATATTGACCATACAAATAAAAGAAAAATTGGTCAGTTAGGCTTCACCAAAAAAAGTGAAAATTCCAAAAATAAACCCGAGGAAAAAAATAACATCGTATCGCAGTCACATTTATAAGTAAAAGCTTATCGTATACTTTGACTCTTACGAGCGCGTAAATGCTGTTAACGTGGCGACGTAAAAGCCATTAACACCGTTTTTATTTCGATGTACATATTTATCGGAAAACACAACTCACATTAATTATACCTACCCCCTATTACAAAGGTTCATGACTTTTTGGTTCGATTTCATCGAAATGTGGTTAAGGAATTGATTGGAAGTGACGCTTGGAATGAATTAAATCCTACGAATATTATAAATGTGAAAGTTTGGATGTTTGTACTCAATCACGCAAAAACCGCTGAATGGATTTCGATAAAATTTGCCACACAAATAGTTTATGACCTGGATTAACATATATAATACTTTTTATCCCGGTAAGTAGTTCATTACCGTGGGATAATTACCGACAACCACGCGGCCGAAGCCACGGGCAAAAGCTAGTTATATAATTACACTAGAAATTAAATGGAAATTACATGGAAGTGACGATAGGAATTACATAGAAACGACGTTAGGAACAACAACAAAAAAATACAGTAATAGAAATTTATGGTTGTGACGTTTACAATTGGCTGAACATTGTACTAGGAATTCCACAGAAATTCTGATTGGAATTTAACATGTCAAACGGTTTATGCAACGTTAGAGCAGGTCACACTGGATTTTCTATTGTGTCTCCAACGTTTAATTAAAATATCCAATATTTGGTGTGTATGGTGTGTCTCAAAAGTATCTGAATCTGAAAAAATGGATCAGAAACCGTATCTGTGGATGCCAATTTGTAGTACCACAAAATGTATACTTTGATTATATTATTCTAACTTCAATAAAATTTTATTATTATATTTTTTTTTTTTTGTATAAATTAATAGAAATGATATTCTTTCTTAAGTTTCAAAACAAATGCTTATAACAAGCTCATTAATTTTATTAGTTAAATAATAAATTATCTCAATATTTGTTTGTAAAAGGCATAGACTTATAAAAAAAGATGGACTCCGCGCTGCGCATATCGAAAGTGAAGCACAGTAAGTATGCCGGGTCCGTTTGTACAAACACGCCTCGCGCACACATTTACATCATAGTATGCCGACCGGCCGCCATTACGTGACACGAGCGACGGCGTCTTTGCAGGTACTCAAATCACGCACACATAGATCGGTAGGGTGCTTCACTTTCGATATGCGTGGCGCGGAGTCCATCTTTTTTTATAAGTCTATGGTAAAAGGGTTAAAAGTTGCAATCTTCTAAAATGTGTTACTAAGTGATTGCGTAAAAAGTTAAGTAACAGGTTTTTTTTATACTTTCACTGGCTACTTTTGGAACAGACTACATGTGTTTATTTTGTGGACTAGACACCGTTGGATGAAGGATTTGCTTTCCGATGGTGCACGGTACATGCATTGACGATGTTAAGGTAATTGCGTAAAGGTGTGTCCAGACTCCAGGCAGCCGTCTAGCATGTTAATAAAGCTCGTATAAAATTAATTGCAGCCATTAAGGACGCTTATGTTTAGAGGTGAACGGCTTGCGAGTATTTTATGTTGTGGGTAGATGGATTTAGTTAACTAATTAACTGTAATAAAATTTATTAAAAACTTATTTACAGTTTTTTTATGGTGCACTCATATAATAATTTGTGTTTTCATGTAACTCGGTCCTACAGAAATGGAAATAACTTGCTCAGTAGTTACCGACGTGCTAGCAATTTCAGCCCAATTCGTCCAGGTTTCCTCATAATTTTTATCTTCACCGTAAATTTTAAGTGTCCAAGATTTATTCAAGAAATGTTTTTGAAAACGAAAAGGTACTTGCCAAGTCCGAACCCACAAATCGGGTTTTTAAACCCGATTTGTGGGTTCGGTGTTTGTTTAATTATGATATATTATTGTTTTTTTTATATAATATTTAAGGCGACGTGGCTGACAGTCACGTCACGACGGTGCGACGCGTTTCTGGCAAAACAATTTCCATGAAGTTTTCATAAAAAAATTTCGCGTCTGTCTGCGGTAGCCTTTAATGTGTATAGTTAATTACGTAGAATTATGACTATTATTGTTAAAAGATTAATGAAATAAAAATTCTAGATGTATAAAAATTACGAAATTTTAAAGTCAGCTCATCCAGAATCTCTTTATCATTGTAGTAGAGACGTTTTCACTAGTAAGTTTAGAGAGATGGATGGCTCCATTCCAAAGTACATGCCTAATTGTAAGCTGAGGAAAGTCATCGCGATGGCGCCATGACTTTCCTCAAGGAAGGGTGACTACGGTTAACGTAATAGCAGCTGACGAGTTTCCACTATTGCGGAGACGAATTGAGAAATAATGTAATTTTATTTTATTTATTTGTTTGGCACACCAACAGCAGTATACATACAAAAAAATAAAACAGAGTAATAGGAAGCATAATAAAAGTACTGGTTTATATGCCTTATACTCAGGTATACACAGCATTCACCACAAAACAACATCATAATTAACTTAAACAAAAAACTTATTTCAAAAAACTAAATGCTAAAAAAAACAAACCTACTTAAAAAATCATTGCTGGGCAGTATAGGCTAAAAAAAATATAAAAATAACATATCTACCTACTTAAAATTACTAAAAAAACATACTAAAAAAAACCGAAATTACGAAAATTTATGTAATAAGCAAAAGAGAAATTATAGCATTTACTTGCGACCCAATCTTTCGTAATTAGAATGGCTGAAAACTTGAAATAAGGAAATCTTATACGAGTAATCATGTACGTAAAACTTCCTCTAAGAAAATCATTTTCAAAACTCCGCTCCCGGAAACACAATTAATCCTGTGTTAATTAAGAAAACCCCGTAGAGAAACAATACAAACTAATTGAAAAACAAGCGCGATCACATATCTAAACGTTTATCTGATCCCTCATTTATTTATTCCTAGAAAGAATTCTACTAATTTGTTTATGTGATGAGTTGTAATTAAAAATTCTGGGAAAAGCCTTTGGAATAAACGAATGCCTAGCTTGAGTTTCCTTCTTTTTATTAACTGTAAGCCGACGTTCGCACGGACGTAAAAACATTGCGGCGGAATTTTATCGCGCACTGGATTTTGGACTCTCTCGATGTTGAACCTAAGCATTGAGAATCCAACAGAGTGCATTCCAGCGCGTTGAAAAAATACACTGTTGGATTTTCAACTCTCGGCGCTAAGCAAAGCGTTGAAAATCTGTGTGCGATAAAAAATCGCCGCGATATTTTTACGTCCTTGCGAACGTCGGATAACAGAAAGAAAAACTGCTGCTTGCTGATAATATTCATTTACGGATCCACAGTTGTAGTCCGCGAAATTCAAATTTCCTGGCATTTTTTACAATTTGCCGTTTTGTATCTTGATCAAAATATGATTCGCGGCAATAACAAAATTATGTATGTATACACGGCTCCATTACTTAGTTACCCCACCAAAAGACATGTGGGTTCAAATCCGTGATAGGCCGAAGTAGGTTTTGTATTTGGAAAAACATTCTATTTATAATTAATGTATTGTTTTAGTGAATAAATAAGTTTATGTTAGTATTAATTTTTCAAAAGTCTGTTTATATTATTGTCTTTTTCAATAAAACATTTTTTAGACCAGAGGTTTCAAGACCACTTGCCGTGCATTAGATTGGAGGTTCAAAACCTAGGCACGAAATGCGCTTTTTGGTAAGCATTATATTTTTTTAATATAAAGTATTTTTCTATTTTATTTTAATAATATATATAAAGAATTTAAAAATCAAGAAAAATATAATACTTTAATAATCATTAAATAATATTTATTATTGCTATTATGTAACAAAACTTTGATCTTATTTTACTACAAAGATTTATATTTTATTATGTGCCGGACGGGCGTGATCGTTGGACACGGTGAAGTGAAGGGAGTGTGTAAGCCTATCCAGGTGAATGCCTATGTGTGAGGTTAGGCCTCCCAGTCCAAGCGGCGCTGACGTCCGGTTTCTATAGGCTCGGATTGTCTGCAACCGATGACCAGCAGCTATGTTCGTGTGAGGTTCTGAAGGGTTATTTTCAATGAAACAGCAACTTGATAAGTCTTCAGCGGAGTTCAGGAGACGATTGGCGCACTCTTCAGGAAGATAGATGGTACCATGCCGATGGCTACCATTTGCTATATTTTCTTGTGTGCTTAGGTACCTCAAAACTTTACCTTACTGAGGACCGCGAATCGTCTCCTGATTTTGGTTTTATTTTCGACTATTTTTTATTTAAAAAATTTCACAAAATTGCTTATTTCTAACTTAAATATTTCATTAAATATAACATGTGACATGTTGTTAGAATCGTCATTAGACCGCGCATCGATTGAGATATCTGTTATTCCTGTAAGTCTATGTTCTGAAAAGATATTAGTGTGTAAACACTGAAAATTCGATTATTTTGATCAAAAAATATTTTGCAAGTTAAATTACTCGAAAACTACTGAAGCTATTTCAATGGTCTATACAGATATCTGAAGCCGGTCTAATGACCTAGAACAATACAATAGTTTAAATATCGGCACTATGTTTTTCAGGGCGTGACGCGCCCTGAAAACCTAAAACAATAAAATCTATTAACAAAAGTACGGTTGCAACTTCTATAAACACAATTAAGTGGGTTCTGCAGTTAAACCACAGGTCTAATTTTTATGCCCAGGGCTAGGTCTCAATCTAGGGTACCTGGGCACACTATGAAAACTATAAAAAACAGCTATATAACCCACTCAATGGTAGTTTATAGGATGGCGTTCACAGTTTCAACCTCTGTAAACTCAACTAAGTGGGTTTTGCAGATAAACTACAAGTCTAATACTACGCCCAGGTCTAGGTCTTAAGCTAGGGTACCTGGGCGCACCAACAAAAACTATAAAACGGCTATATAGCCCACTCAGTTGCTATTTATAGAGGTTGTACTTACAGTTTTCCTTAGGAAACTTCACTATTTCACTATCACAGAGTTTTAGAACACTTTAGCGTTTTAAATTAACTTTAAATTACACTTTAACGCGCTGAATTTACTTTAAATTCACTAAATAAAATGATGAAAACAAGTGTCTTTGATTTCCTAACTTAGAAACACCGTTTGATTCGCGATTGCACTGTACGTGAACTATGACGATACCCCGCTACTTGCGCCTATGTGCACAGATAGGGTCTCGTCGCCTACTATGAATCTACGTTAAGTTAGAACAAAATAAAAAACCTATGTATCTATTGTTTGGTGACGCTTCGTCGCGAACATTTCTCCCGCCGTGCAGTGCAGTGATGACTCGTAGCGATGTCGGCGCGGCGCTGCATTCTCTCCGGTGAGCGACGTCTGTAGGCGCGACGCTCGTAGCTATACTGCGACGCTCGCCGCCGCGACGCTCGTAGTCTCGACGCTCGCCGTCGCGACGCTCGCCGCCGCGACGCTCGTAGCTATGCTGCGACGCTCGCCGCCGCGACGCTCGTAGTCTCGACGCTCGCCGCCGCGACGCTCGTCGCCGCGACGCTCGCCGCCGCGACGCTCGTCGCCGCGACGCTCGTCGCCGCGACGCTCTGCTATTACTTCGGTAATGGGACGAGTTTCTTCACCGGACGCTTCAAGGTGCCGCCGGCAGTGCGCACCTCAGCGGTCCGGACTTCTCCGTCGGCTCCGGGGAATACGGCGATTATGCGGCCTCGCGGCCACGTGTTGCGAGGCAGCTGGCCGTCTGCGATGAGCACGGGATCGCCCACCTGTAGTCCGGGCCCGCGGCTATGCGGCTCCCGCCGGTTTTGAAGCTCCGGCAGGTACTCTCGGACCCAGCGACGCCAGAACATGTCGGCGAGTATTTGTGTTCGCCGCCATAGTCTCTTGCCGTCTATATCTTGCTCGGAGAACACACCAGGTGATGGGAGTCGCGCCGACCCGCCGAGTAAAAAATGGTTCGGTGTGATCGACTCCTCGTCTTCGCTGTCCACAGAAACGTGTGTCAGCGGTCGGCTGTTTACTGTGTACTCTGCCTCACATAGCAATGTGGACAGCACCTCTTCGTGGGGGTGCTTTTCTATGAGCACAGTGTATAGCGCCGACTTCACGCATCGAACTAGGCGCTCCCAGGCGCCTCCCATGAATGGCGCTGATGGCGTTATGAAGCGCCACACGATGCCACGACGACTGGCTTCTTCTTGTAAGGCGTCTCGGAGCTCCTTGTCGGCACCGTGCATGTTGGTACCGTTGTCGGAGTATATCTCTGTTGGGCAGCCTCGACGAGCAGCGAAGCGGCGCAGGGCTTGTATAGCGGAGTCTGCGCTGAGGCTAGCGGCGATTTCTAGATGAACAGCTCTGGTGGTGAGACACGTAAATAGGGCTACGTATCTCTTCTGATGTTGGCGGCCCACGGTGACGGACAACGGGCCAAAGTAGTCTAACCCGGTGTATGTGAACGGCCTCTGATGATGTGCGAGGCGCGTCTTCGGATGGTCGCCGGTCGCAGGGACGGGTGCCTGTGCTTTTCGAATGCGGCACTGTAGACACTGCGCTATCACCTTCTTAGCTGTTGGTCGCATCTTGACGACCCAGTAATGCTGCCTTACTTCGTTGATTGTGAGCTCTGTCCCACTATGCTGTAGACTCCGATGCGTCCAATCTATGTATAACTGTGTGATGTGATGGTCGCCGTGTAGTATCGGTGGACGCTTCACATCATCGGTGACCTCGTCGGTCTCTGCTATACGGCTTCTTAGCCGTATCACGCTGTCTACGACTTCTATTTGTAGCGGCCACAGTCGACTGTCTTTTTCTATTGATTTCTGCTCTCGCAGCCTGGCTATATCTTCTGCAAAAGACTGTTGCTGTACGACCTGGACCAGTATCTTCTCCGCTTGCTGGAGAAATTCGGCTTCTATTATCTGTTTTTTGTCGTTTTCTGATGGCTTCGACGCTCGTTTCAGTGGGAGAGGTGCCGCCTTTTTCTGTTTTCGCCAGTCGGGATCCTTTTCTGTATTCTGTTTCGTTCTTTTGTAGAACGTCTTCTCGGTTTTTCTTCGACAAAGAAATATGAAACGTAGAACGCTTGCTGTTGCGCGGAGTAGTCGTTCCCACTTAGAAAATTTGGATGGATCTGGTATGGCTTCTGTTAACTTTATAGCGTTTTCGACGGCGACTAAGGTTCTCTCTTCCCCAGTCTCTTCTGTAATTGGAGGTTTCTCAGACGGCCACGACGACGGTTCTTCATATAAGAACTTGGGACCACAGTACCACTCATGCTGTGAGTTAAAGTGCTGTGGTACGTCACGGGTAGCGATGTCAGCGATATTCAGTTTTGTGGGCACCCATCGCCAGTCTTCAACTTTGCTGTTTTCTTCAATGGCAGCTATTCTATGGGCGACGAACGACTTGTATACTCGTGCCCCTCTTCTTATCCAGGTCAGAACGGTTTTGCTGTCTGACCAGTATGTCACCGATGCGGGCTTGATGTTGTGCTCGCGCATCACAGCTGCAGCCACACGGGTTCCCATCACCGCCGCCTGCAGCTCGAGGCGCGGTATTGACTGCAGTTTCAGTGGCGCCACCTTCGCCTTTGCCATGACGAGGCTGACGTGTTGCTTGCCGTCTTCTGTCGTGGCCCGCCAATACACTGCTGCTGCGTATGCCATTTCGCTCGCGTCGGTGAACACATGGACCTGTGTTTCTTTAGCTTCACTGTAACCTGGATAACACCGTGGTATGCTGACATTTTTGAGCTGCTGTAGGTGCTGCGTCCAGCCCTTCCATTGAATCGCTAGGTCTTCGTCTAGCGGCTGATCCCAGTCGATTCCTCGCCTCCATGCCTCTTGCAATATCTGCTTGGCTCTAATGGTTACTGGTGAAGCGAGTCCGAGCGGGTCATATAGTGACATGACTATCTTCAGCGCCTCCCGTTTAGTTGGCACCTCCTTTTCTATTACGCCTTTTGGTAGACGTGCGAGTGTCAGGTTGAAGCCCAGCGTGTCTTCCCCTGGTCTCCATATCAGGCCGAGGATTTTCTCTGTACCATCTATGTCTCCGATGTTGACGACTTCAGCACGGATCTGTGATGGATCTATGTTTTCTATAAGTTGCGAGCTGTTTGATACCCATTTTCTTAGTTCAAACTTCGCCTGTTGGTGTATTGTCTTCACCGCTGTTGCGATACGAGTCGCTTCTTCTACAGATCTGTAGCTATCGAGATAGTCATCCATATAATGATTCTGTATAATGGCTTCCACTGCTTCTGGATGCTCTTCTGTATGCCTTTTCGCGTTCCAATTCTTCGCGAAAATGGCTGTGCACGGCGAACTTGCCGCGCCGAATATGATGGACGTCATGCGGTACTGTTCGGGTGCTCCGTCTCTTCTGTCGCCTCTCCACAGATATCGTAGGGCGTCTCTGTCTTGCGGCCGCACCTTCACTTGCATGAACATCTCTGCTATGTCACCGGAAATGGCTATTCGGTGACGTCGGAACCTCATCATGACGCCGGGCAGCGACTGTAGCAAGTCCGGTCCAGTTAGGAGGAAGTCGTTGAGCGATAGACCTCCTGATTTGGCAGCGGCGTCATGTACTATACGGAGTTTTTCAGGCTTCATTGGATTGAACACGTCGAAATGAGGTAGGTACCAAGTTCTACCCGGTGTGCTCGTCTTGGGCGCCTTCTCCGCGTAACCTTTCTGGATAAGTGCATCCATCTGTTCTGTATATCTATCTCGAAGAGCCGGTTTGCTATCGAGTTTCTTCTCTATTGAGACGAGCCTTTTGAGTGCTGTCCCGTAACTATCTGGCATTTCTGTGTTTTCATTTTTCCACAGCATAGCCGTTTCTATGTGGCCATCTTCTAACTGTTGAGTGTGACGAGTCAATATATCTTCTGCTTTCTTCTCGGGATCGGAGTCTGGTCTTCTAGGATTAATAACCAGTGATTCTATGGCGAAGAATTCACGAAGCTGTTCATTAAGATCTTCGTCGCTGTCTACTAGTCGGTTGACGTAGTGCACCTGCTGACCCAGGATTCTTGTGTGCGCACCGTGAAGTGTCCAGCCCAGTGTGGTTAGCGACGCAACAGGCTGGTGTTTCGGTCCTCTACGAATTTCACTGGCCAGTAGTAGGTGCCAGTTGTCTTGACCGATGAGTATCTTCGGTGCGCCTGTGTCGTAAATCAGCTGTTGCCTCAGGTCATCGAGATGTTTGCACTGTGCGACGTCTTCTTCGCTGACTGTTTGCGGTGCGAGGTTGAGCTTCGGTATGGTGCGCGCTCTGAATGGCACCCTATCTTTCAGCTGGCTTGCAAGAGTGACGGTTATTCTTCGGGAGCAAGGAGTGTCGATCGTGGTGTTACCGATCGCACCTATCTTCAACGGGTCGATATGGCCCTCTGCTCCAATTTGATTTGAGATTTCTTCGTCGATCAAAGAAACGGTGGATCCATCGTCGAGAAGAGCGAATGTGGAAGCTTCTCCCGCCGGTCCAATGACTCGAACCGGGACTATCTTGAGGTAGGCATGACTCGCAGCTGTTCGTGAGCTGGCCACCGTTTCTTGAGCTTCCTTCTTCTCTACTGGAACATCGGGCTTCTCAACTTCCGTTGCTTTAGACTTCTTGTTGTAATGAAGAAGCCGATGGTGCGTGGCTGTACACCCCTTGGCGTCACACTTCTTCGCTTTGCATGTGTGACCATTGCGACGGCTTCGCAGGCAACGGAAACAGAGATTGAGTTTCTTGGCGAGTTCCCATCTCTTGTCACTGGATCCTTCTTTAAATTTCTTGCAGTCAGTAGTGCTGTGACCCTCCTTATTGCAGACGTGACACTTGCTAGTTGACTTGTCTGTAGCAGTGTGAGTTCTCTGCACGACACGCTTGGATGCTGTTGCTTCAGAGCTGATGTTCTCCGGTGGAGCGAAGGCGCTGCAGAATCGAGCTTGTTCAGTGATAAAGTCGCTAAAGAGTGAGAGGTCTGGTAGCGACTGGTACTTTTCGGTATATGTTCGGTACCACTGTACACGCAGCGAGTTCGGCAGCTTCTCGGTAAGTGTTCGCATCAGCTCGGCATTGATAAGATAATGTTCTTTCTTCAGTGCGCGCAGAGTGACTATGCCGCTTCTAACTCGGCTTGCGAAATTGCAGATGTCTTTTGGAGATTCGCTGCAGCGCGGCAACCCACGTAGTCTATCTGTTTCGGCTTGAGCTATTGAGTCTGGGCGGCCGAATTGCAGCTCGAGTTCTCTCATGATGTCATCTGGTCTTGCATTTCCGATGAGTTCCGAGCTCACTGTCTCTAGCGCACGTCCGTGCAGGCTTCTTCGAAGTCTTGCTGTGTTTTCAACATCATTGAAGTATTTTCTTGTGGTTTCATAGATGGCACGGTATGAAAGCCATTCTGTATGAGCTCCATTGAAGCTCGGTAAGGTCATGATGGCCTTTGACGCCGAGGGCTGCTGTGTCCACTGTTCTGTTTTCCTGTCGGCTAACGATGCTATAGCGGACGTCAATTCCGTTATGAAAGGACGGAAATCTCCCCCGGTGTTCTCTTCTTTCGAAGGTGCTATGTTGTTCACTTCTTTTTCTATAGGATTCGGCAGAGTTACTTGCGTCTGGAGGCCCACTATAACATCGGCATCCACAGGGGGGGGACGTTGCACACGGCTTCTATTTCTATTGTCCCCCTTAGTGGAGTTGGCCCCTTTCGGCGGCTCTGGTTCTGGTGCCTCTTCTAGCCAGGAACGCACGTACTCATTGTTTGAGGTTCTATTATCCATATATTCGCCGTCGGAGTCTTCTTCCTCGGCTCTTTGAAGTGCTATTTGAGCAAGTTCCAACTTAATCTTCAATAAGTCTTCACGTGCTCTTGAAATTTTTCTATGGGACCGCGTCGTTCTATTTGTAGTCGACGGCGGCTTGTTATGTTCGTTACGGGCGTCACCCCGGGTAGTCATCGGCATGGTTCGGCTATGGTTTTCTTCGGTTTCCTTTTCTATTGGCTGTATCGTCTGGTCTACAGACTTCATTGAATCGTCTGAAGTTTCTTCTGACTGAGTTTTCTGGCTGTGTTTTGAAGTGCATGGTTGTCCCTCAGATCGAGCTCGTACAGGTAGGTCTTTCTTCGGGGCAGGGTTCTGTACTGTTCCTTCAACGGTGGACGGCGATCGTGGTGGTCGCTCGTGACGAATGCCTGGAGCACTACGGTCTCTGCTTTGTGATCTTGTTAGTGTCATCTTCTATGTTAGTCTTCAATCTCCGAAACGAGTTTTCAACTTCAGAATTATTTTCTATCTTCAATCTTCTATAATAATTCTTCAAGAATAAATTTTCAGAGTTGAGGCTTCAGTAATTGTTCTTCAATAGTGAATCTTCAGAAATAAATCTTCAGGGAAAAGCTTCAGGAACAATTCTTCTATGACAAATCTTCTGTGATAAATCTTCTATGATAAATCTTCAGAGATAAGGCTTCAGAAATGGTTCTTCTATAATGAATCTTCAGAAATAAATCTTCAGGGAAAAGGCTTCAGGAACAATTCTTCTGTGACAAATCTTCAGAGATAAGGCTTCAGGAATGTTTCTTCTATAATGAATCTTCAGAAATAAATCTTCAGGGAAAAGGCTTCAGGAACAATTCTTCTATGACAAATCTTCTGTGATAAATCTTCTATGATAAATCTTCAGAGATAAGGCTTCAGGAACGGTTCTTCTATAATGAATCTTCAGAAATAAATCTTCAGGGGAAAAGCTTCAGAAACAATTCTTCTATGACAAATCTTCTGTGATAAATCTTCAGAGATAAGGCTTCAGGAATAGTGAATCTTCAGAAATAAATCTTCAGGGAAAAAGCTTCAGGAACAATTCTTCTATGACAAATCTTCTGTGATAAATCTTCTATGATAAATCTTCAGAGATAAGGCTTCAGGAATAGTGAATCTTCAGAAATAAATCTTCAGGGAAAAAGCTTCAGGAACAATTCTTCTATGACAAATCTTCTGTGATAAATCTTCTATGATAAATCTTCAGAGATAAGGCTTCAGGAATGTTTCTTCTATAGTGAATCTTCAGAAATAAATCTTCAGGGAAAAGGTTACAGGAACAGTTTTTCTATGATAAATCTTCTGTTGATAAATCTTCAGGAATAAGGCTTCAGGAACGTTTCTTCAGTCTTCTATAATAAATCTTCAGAGATAAATCTTCAGGGAAAAAGATTCAGGAACAATTCTTCTATGACAAATCTTCTGTGATAAATCTTCTATGATAAATCTTCAGAGATAAGGCTTCAGAAATGGTTCTTCTATAATGAATCTTCAGAAATAAATCTTCAGGGAAAAGGCTTCAGGAACAATTCTTCTGTGACAAATCTTCAGAGATAAGGCTTCAGGAATGTTTCTTCTATAATGAATCTTCAGAAATAAATCTTCAGGGAAAAGGCTTCAGGAACAATTCTTCTATGACAAATCTTCTGTGATAAATCTTCTATGATAAATCTTCAGAGATAAGGCTTCAGGAACGGTTCTTCTATAATGAATCTTCAGAAATAAATCTTCAGGGGAAAAGCTTCAGAAACAATTCTTCTATGACAAATCTTCTGTGATAAATCTTCAGAGATAAGGCTTCAGGAATAGTGAATCTTCAGAAATAAATCTTCAGGGAAAAAGCTTCAGGAACAATTCTTCTATGACAAATCTTCTGTGATAAATCTTCTATGATAAATCTTCAGAGATAAGGCTTCAGGAATGTTTCTTCTATAGTGAATCTTCAGAAAAAAGGTTACAGGAACAAGGCTTCAGTCTTCTATAATAATTTTTCAAAATAAATCTTCAATCTTCTTATTCTTCAGGGATCCCACAGGAACCGTCCCGGCCGCAAACATCCGGCTCGCAAGGACCAGCAAATGTGCCGGACGGGCGTGATCGTTGGACACGGTGAAGTGAAGGGAGTGTGTAAGCCTATCCAGGTGAATGCCTATGTGTGAGGTTAGGCCTCCCAGTCCAAGCGGCGCTGACGTCCGGTTTCTATAGGCTCGGATTGTCTGCAACCGATGACCAGCAGCTATGTTCGTGTGAGGTTCTGAAGGGTTATTTTCAATGAAACAGCAACTTGATAAGTCTTCAGCGGAGTTCAGGAGACGATTGGCGCACTCTTCAGGAAGATAGATGGTACCATGCCGATGGCTACCATTTGCTATATTTTCTTGTGTGCTTAGGTACCTCAAAACTTTACCTTACTGAGGACCGCGAATCGTCTCCTGATTTTGGTTTTATTTTCGACTATTTTTTATTTAAAAAATTTCACAAAATTGCTTATTTCTAACTTAAATATTTCATTAAATATAACATGTGACATGTTGTTAGAATCGTCATTAGACCGCGCATCGATTGAGATATCTGTTATTCCTGTAAGTCTATGTTCTGAAAAGATATTAGTGTGTAAACACTGAAAATTCGATTATTTTGATCAAAAAATATTTTGCAAGTTAAATTACTCGAAAACTACTGAAGCTATTTCAATGGTCTATACAGATATCTGAAGCCGGTCTAATGACCTAGAACAATACAATAGTTTAAATATCGGCACTATGTTTTTCAGGGCGTGACGCGCCCTGAAAACCTAAAACAATAAAATCTATTAACAAAAGTACGGTTGCAACTTCTATAAACACAATTAAGTGGGTTCTGCAGTTAAACCACAGGTCTAATTTTTATGCCCAGGGCTAGGTCTCAATCTAGGGTACCTGGGCACACTATGAAAACTATAAAAAACAGCTATATAACCCACTCAATGGTAGTTTATAGGATGGCGTTCACAGTTTCAACCTCTGTAAACTCAACTAAGTGGGTTTTGCAGATAAACTACAAGTCTAATACTACGCCCAGGTCTAGGTCTTAAGCTAGGGTACCTGGGCGCACCAACAAAAACTATAAAACGGCTATATAGCCCACTCAGTTGCTATTTATAGAGGTTGTACTTACAGTTTTCCTTAGGAAACTTCACTATTTCACTATCACAGAGTTTTAGAACACTTTAGCGTTTTAAATTAACTTTAAATTACACTTTAACGCGCTGAATTTACTTTAAATTCACTAAATAAAATGATGAAAACAAGTGTCTTTGATTTCCTAACTTAGAAACACCGTTTGATTCGCGATTGCACTGTACGTGAACTATGACGATACCCCGCTACTTGCGCCTATGTGCACAGATAGGGTCTCGTCGCCTACTATGAATCTACGTTAAGTTAGAACAAAATAAAAAACCTATGTATCTATTGTTTGGTGACGCTTCGTCGCGAACATATTATATAAATCATAATAAAAAATAAAAAATCGTAGCCGTTTAGTCTTCGTCATTTTAAGTAACCGTATAGATCAACCGTTGTAATTATAACTTGAGGGTATGGATTAATTTTATAAAGAAAACGTAAGTAAGTAAAATAATGAATACTCAAATAAAACATCTGTCGACTAGACAGAGACATAAAGATAAAGTGACCTAGACTCATCATTCGTAAAATGTGTGCATATTAAATACCCTATAGTAACAAACTAATCATTCATTAGACAGAGACAGAGTTATAACGTAAGAGCTCGCGGTAATCATTGAATAACCAATGATTCTACGGTTCGAATCTCGTCCGGGCATATGAAACACTTTTGTATTATTCTATGGATGTATTGTTTGAATTACAAAGTTGTAGCAAAGTTATCTTAATACTACTGGGGTACCCTATTGATGCAGCACACTGTTAATAATTATAACCATAAGAATCATCAATACATCTCTCAAGTTAGATTTGATCTGATTTTCGAAATCAAATGATACAACCTAACAATGACCTGCAAATTGCAAAAACGCAAGAAAATTTGAATTTCGCGGGCTATCAATGCGGATCCACCTTAAATACGTGAACGTTCAGTTCATGTTACAACACTACAGTTCATGTTATACGCGGGCAGACTTTGCATACATTCATATATTCCAAGGTTACTCAAGTCCATAAATACTAAAATAAACCCTACCTGAATTTATTACCCATTACAGTCCTATACATAAGTATCTTCGCAAACAGTAAACACGTCCTCATTACAAGACCTAGGGCCTAACCCTGCAGCATCCAAGGCGTTTATAAAATATAATTAAGCAATGTTCTAAATTAAACGCAAACAGAGCAACACAACAGGCTAAAGTCAACATTTGACCCATGTTTGCCTCTATAACGCGACTGTTTAGGATGTGTTAAGGGTCCTTGCAACCAGGGTTGCTGCTAGAAGTCTTGTAAGATTTATGTTCGGACCCTGGTCATAAACAACACCCCGGAGACCTATGTTTAGTGGGAATAGCACAAATCTTAAGGTACATGCGTCTCAGATTGTGCCGCAAACTGTGCTTAGCTTAAGTTATGGCAACCATTATAGAGGAATTCATTAAAGGAGTAGGTAAAAGACATGGTTTTTTTGGGTAGTGCACTGATTTGGTAAGTATGAAAGTTCTTGTTTGAGTAACAGGCTTTAATTTTCTGTCAAAGGTAGCCACTAACATAAGATTTTACACAAACTTTACGCAGCCACTAACATTTTTTCAGACTTCTATAGCCTGAATAAATTCTATACAACGCGAAACGTTAAATGCGCAAAACCTCTTAAGGGGTCATTGTACTCATCATTATGAACAACTTTTACTATGGGACCAAACCTGAAATCGCGAAAAAAAATCAGCTGTTCAGTACATTTATGTTCGCATAATTCGTCAAAATGTACTGAACAGCTGATTTTTTTTCACGATTTCATGTTTAGTCCCATAGTAAAAGTTGTTCATAATGATGAGTACAATGACCCCTTAAGATGTTTTGCGCATTTAACGTTACACGTTGTATATACGATTGTTCTTTTCTCTTATGGTGATTTAAGTACAAAGGGGCGGGAATAAGACAGTGACAGAGTCAATTACTAGCTCGTACGAAATAAAAAGAAAACAACAATGCGTTGGAACCAAAATAAAAACGCCAAACCAAATAAAAATTGTTTAAAAATAAATTAAGCTATCTATCGAAAATATTTTCAACCAGAGTTTTTAATTTCCGCCACAACACAAACGCGCACATTTTGAATGGAATTTTGCATTGAAACTACTTAGGTTTTTTGGATTACAGAAAAAAAAATAAAACAAAAATTGAGGTGAAGACCTCAATTTTTTTATATTATATCGGAATTAAATTTTGACCCAATTGCGTTTTCCTTCAGTCAGAGTATTATTCAAATAGTCAATAAAAATGCATCTAAAAATTCTATTCGTGCATGCTGTAATAGTGAAATAAATGGCTACGAAAAAGCCCCTAATTTATTTTGGTATCGCCTTAACATTTCCTGTTACAAATCAAAAGCGCCAAATCTCATCTCTGAATAAATTCCACATAAACAGTTTCAGTATATTTCAGGATTTACAGTAGCCATACACATTCAAATATCATTAGTTTCCACAGAGTACGTGACACTGAACATTTGTTTCCAATTCTCTCGAGGATTTTACTGACATTTACATTGTATATTTTTACATAAAGCTCTGTTCACATTATCGTAGTGTGAACTTCGTTTTTACTGACTGAAAGGTTTGCGCTGAATGAAACAAGTTGAAACCACTTTGTAGTTGTGCAAGTTGTCATCTCACCCTTCAAACAGTGTCAGCTGAGCGATAGCTGGATGCAACTACCAACCACAGCATTGGGGTCGTGGGCTTGTTAAAGAGGAGACCCAACAGTGGGATGAATACACCAAAGAAAATTAGTCTTAAGATTATCAGAAGCACTTTTCTGGAGACAGCAAACTAGATGGGGTGTAGTTGTAGGTCCTGTATCAGTGACTAATTGAGTCTCTAATAATTTAATATCACAATGCAAATTAGAGACAACACCGCAAAACTTCTAATGATGCAATATCATGAAGCCTGTTTCACAACTTCAATACAAGCAGATTTAATCAAGTCACACGTGATACCGGCAACAGTGTAGACGCGTCATTACACAGGCCATCACGACAAAGTTAGCGTCGGCTGGCGGGTGTGAAATCGCAAAGTTAGCTCATACAGATCCTTAACTATTCGGTACCAACGATGCGGTACTTGGTACTGAATAGTTGCAGGCGTACCTCGCGGTACTAGTTACTCTCATAACTAGCGTAACACATTAGGTACTGGATAGCAGGTGCTTAGTTGTATATTAGTTATTTGTTTCATGTTTGACGTGTGATGAAATGGAATTCGATGTATTATTTTGTGGGTTGTTTAGGGGCTGTTGTAATTTTAATTAAAGGGGAAAGTTCATTTGAACAATATAAACAGGTTATTGGACCGTTATGTTTTTCTTTGAAAATCAGAAACTTTTTTCAAATTACAATTTACAAAAAAAAAAAAAAACAACAAAACAAAGAAATATATTATATTTATATGTAAAATATATATAAATATTAAATAAATAAAAAAAATTAAATTAATTAATTTATTAAATATATATATATTATTATTTTATAGAGAGGAGCTCGTGGCTAAGTAATAACAGCCGCACGGGTCGATCCGTCAGGTTAAGCTACGCTTGCCGGGGTTGGTCAGTGGATGGGTGACCATCTTTACATATCGAGATTCCTCCGTGCCTCGGAAAGCACGTTAAGCCGTTGGTCCCGGCTGTTATTCGTGGATCTTTGACAGTCGTTACAGGTCGTCAGAAGCCCGAAAGTCTGACAACCAGTCTTACCAAGGGGTATCGTATTACCCAGTTACTGGGTTGTGGAGGTCAGATAGGCAGTCGCTCTATGTAAAATACTGGTATTCAGCTGCATCCGGTTAGACTGGAAGCCGACCCCAACATAGTTGGGAAAAGGCTAGGCAGATTGATTGATTATTATTTTATATATTATTATTATTAAACCATCTTCATGTTCAGAAGAAAGTTTGTCTAGTAGTAGTTAGCTGAATAATTTCTAAATATTTTGATGTAGTGTAGTACCTATAGAAAACACATTATCATCATTTTATACTTTCACATTTTTGCGACCCAAGCACAAATTGTGATTTAGTGCCTATAGTTACTTGCCAGCAGAGTTATTACGACAATCTATCTTTAGCTTGATCCACATCTTAGTGTCAGACCGCTTTAAGCCCTACCTTTTTGTCTACATGTGTAATGTTGCCCTTTATGGTGTTTTATATTACTTTGATTAAAAAGAAAGGTTTTACTTCGCTGTTACAAGGTAGGATAGGGGTTAGTCCTAAAAGGCGCGATTTTAATGACATTTTGATTAAAGTGAAATGTCTATTTTTAGTACATTTTATACGAAGTTGTGCGCTACACATAGCAGCGATTACTGTACTTATACTTCGTCTTGTCGCAGAATCGTAATGTTTGGGGAAGGTCTTAATTTTGTACCCACAAGTGAGATAACTATGCAGTTATTAAGTTATCTGCGTTATGAAGCTTAGATATAAGCACAGGTTGAACAGTATTTCGTAAAGTAGAAATTCTCGGAACCTAACGGTAGGTATATTCGCGGAATTTCCGTTTCATTTTTCTAAAGCCAAGCGTTATTTTTTAAATATTCAACGTCCCGTCCATTAACACGCCATCACAGTAATTAACGTCCATTAACACCCAATAAATCCCTAAAAAATAAATGGTAAACGCTTTATCCGGACTCGCGTACAATGTCCATTATTGCGATAAGGGATTATGCGTAGTGCCTTAATAAGATCTAACTCAACATAAACAAAAGGCTAACGGGGCGAGCTGTAATTTAGCTCAGCTTACAGCTAAGCAGTTAATTTTCTTGCTAAAGCTAGAGGCAACTTTATTGTCTCGAGGGATAATATTTCCAGTTGCATTTGCTCAAAAGCGGAGGATCGTTTACAAGTCAGCGCCGGACGCGGTGCAAGCGGCGAAACGAGCAGATTGACTCGCGACTTCCGTAAGTTTAATCTTCAGGGAAAATACTCGAGTCGCCCCTTTAACTTCTAACGTCTCGTGGCAGTGCGCGCTATTTGAATACGGCTAACGCAATTTGACGGGTTCGTTTTGTTTTATTCGATTGGAAATGTCGCGTTTTTCTTTTGTTTTTCTTTTATTTGCGGATGGGGAAATAAAGGTGTTGGCATATCTTGTTGGTTGTGAAAACTTGAAACTAGAATTGGTGTCTGCATTATTTTAGTGTTATTGGTATCTATTTGATACAAAGTATTCAGAAATAATTATAGGTGACACAACAGAACGAAAATGTTAAATAATCCCAGTCAAATTGTTACAGTAGGTAAACATTACCCTAAAAACATGTTAAAATTATTTAAAGAACACAAAAAGCCTGTTTATTCCGTAAAATAAAATAAATATAACGATGAATAACGAACTACGAATAAATAAACACATTAAACCTTTTCATAAGCCAACCAAAAAGGTCAGGTGTAAACATAAAACCGTCGGACCAACCATCACATATTTTGTCCTCAAATAATTTTATTCGTCGCACTGTGCATGAATATATTCAACTAGCTTCTAGATAATTTCCCCTGTGATTCGCAACATCGTTAAATTCTATTCACATAAAGTGGCAAGCTATTGAAAAACTGTTCAAATCAGAGTGTTCTCTTAATGTAAAGGATGAGCAGCGACAGGAAATGTGTTTAGAAAACTCTTTGGAAAGGAAAATTACACTACATTCTAAAATATAAAGTTACAGACTTATTTAAAAAAATTCTGCGATAAAAACATAAATTCGATTAAAGAATCCTGCGGTGGCGTCGTCTAATAAAATGTTCACTATTTACGAAAAAAAATGTTTACGACACCAATATACGTCATCAAAATATGTATGTTCATATCCCACAGCGAAAAAAGTGGACGACGAGCGCACAAAATATACCTATCTGTATCAATATACTGTTTGCCAGAATGATGACACAAACGTCAAAAGCCACGCAAAAAGCGTTCCATATCAAACGAAACCAGGAAAAAAAATGTTTCTTTGATAAATTATGTACCTGTCTCCTGTTCCCAGGTAGTTAGGAATTTGGACGCAAATCGCATCGCATAAATTTTCACTAAATTCTGAATTTATCAAAGACGTACGAAATTCGATGTCAAAGAGTTGTAGAATGATACCGCCGAAGGGCCGCGAGGGTTAGAATTTCGCAGTTTGCTTGGAATCCCTGTGATGTCGCACAACACTGTGCCACAAAACTATCATCTACAATTCTATTAAGAAATTCTTACTGTCTACGGCGCGGCGCGTCGTGTTAGACAACCGATGCGCAATTTCAGACACTCTAATTCTGAATTGTGAGGCTTTTCGTTTGTTGGTATTTCTATAAAGTACGCGTGAATTATTTCATAGTAAATATTTTCTTCAATAAAATAGGATAGTCGAAAACGTTTAGGCTAAAATTAATTTTCGAAAATACGTTAAAATCTTGAAAACTACTTGAAACAACAGCAACTACTGTGAAAAACAATTTATTTCTGAAGGCAAAGTTGTTAGAACTTTTATTATTATGAAAAGTTGAATAAGCCACTAATGAAAAAAAAAGATGTTTGTTGCATTTAGTATAAAGTTTTAAATAAAGTACAAAAATAAATATTACCTAAGCTTCCAAGACGCCTGAAAGCACATGAAGAAACTTCTTAAGCCACGCACATACAATATACACTCCAGAAATGTTCCACTCGTATATTTCTTAACATAAAAGCAGCTAAACATTAATTTTATTTCTTTTCAAGCTTATAAGGCAGGAAATAGTGAGTGTTCCAGGAAATTAGCTCCGTAATCTGTTTAGTACATAGTTTCCTTTCATACCTCGCTGAAAGCTTCCTCTATATAAATACGATTTCCTTTAGATTGTCTATTGTTTCGAATGACTTTAGGATGGGCTTTTTCCTATCTTAAATTAAAAATCTTAAATTCATTAATTCCCTGACAGACAACGCATAGAAACCACTGCGTCTAGAAGCATGCGCAAGAGTTCATTTTATAATGAAGGTGAGCACTAAGGAAGGATTTTAGTTCATCCCCTAATGGGGGTTAAATGGGTTGGATGAACTTTTACATGGATTTTTATACGGCTTGTTCTTATAGAAATTGATCTACCTACTTAAAAAATTAAATGAATTTCTTATAAAGACAGAAGCCAAAATAAAAAACAATTACAAGCATTAAGGTACCAGCACGACTGAAGTAATGACACCAACACGAGTACGACCCAATTCCAACAACAACATTATTATAGAAACAATTAATTCGCCAAGCGGTCCGTAACTCCGAACACTACGGAGCAAATCCATTTACCATAAGTATTAATATTCACAAGTGGAGCTATTGGTTCATTAGTGCATTTCGCACGTTTCGCACGCTGCACCGGCCGAGGGCAATTCCTAATTAGATAACGAATTAACGTCTTCAGAGCGAAGCGCTGTTTGTTTTACTCATCACGAGTGCCTTTGCACAGCGTTTGGGAAGCATTTTGAAAGCTGATCCGTGGCGATGTTGACGCCATCGCTGTAATTACGTTGTGTGTACTCGACGCACTCGCACTCGTCGCGATGCAAAGATGTTTTGTGGACAGTGTACGTTTCTTTTTAATTAGAAGGTTGTGTAATTATGTCGAGCTTTAAAAACGTGTTTACGACACAGTTTTAATGGCTGAGGGAATGTTTGTTTGGTTTGCGGTAGTTTAATTCAACTCATACCGTATTTTTATTTGCATAGGTGATAGTGGGACAGTTTGAGTTTAATTAGAAGATAATTGAAATTCTTTTCTATGTAGAAATAAAGTCGTAGCACTCGTAGCAACCGTAGTGGCTACGCTCGCTACGCCGTAGCAAATGGTTGTGCAATGAACTTTCTTTTCGTAGTTCCATGCTAATTACAGCCTTTCTCATCAGGAGTTCCTTTGCGCAATTTTTAGAGGCAAATCCGTCGCAGTATTGACGTAGTACACGCCAAGATGACAAAATTGGTCCAGATAGGAAAGACGATCCTTTGCTTTGCACCTTGAGACAATATCAGACTGTGTTGGATGTTTGGGAAAAAATACAAACGAAACATGACGTTTTAAAGTCATCATGATTCCAGAGGGAGACCGATAGTACTATCCCTTTTTCGGCACGGCATCAATAGGTAGGTACTTCATAATACGCCCCCTGTATGTGCATTTGTAGTGGTTCCTTTAACAAAACTGAAGCACAATGTAGGAATTGTGGCACACAGCGTAGTGTTTGTCTAAAACAATCTTGTTATCTGTTTGTGGAAGTAATTTGCTCAGTCAGTTAGGCTGAGCAAGTTGGCTCTATGGCGTGTAATTAGCAACATTCAGCAACAAATGAGAATAGACCCTGAGATTTACTATTTTCAGAACTACTTACATATTATAAACTTTTTTAATTTACTTTTTTGGTCTTCTCGTCGCAAGTACGAGTACGACTGCTGAGCGGTGGTAGGGTTGTGTTGTTATGTTTTTTATATAAAGATATTCAAGAGGTTTCTGTATTGATATTCAAGACTTGCCCCTGGTTTACATGATTCTTTAAACATAACTGCTGAAATGTACTTAGTTCAATTCAATTCAAAATATTTTATTTTACATAAACCTAAATAGGTACAACAAGTATGAAACGTCAGAAGCTATGTCGCATAATCAGCCTATAATGTTACCACTGCTGGGACACAGGCCTCCTCTCGGTGAGAGGGAGTGGACCTTAATTCACTACGCGGGCCCAGTGCGGGTTGGTCTTGGTAGATGTCACATATCTTCATGGTTCTAGGTCATGCCGGTTTCATGATGTTTGCCTTCACCGTTTTGAGAGCAGTGGTGATGAAATAATTTACACAAAGTAAAGCGCCTGTCTGGGTTCGAACCCACGACCTACAACTTGTAAGTCGCTACCGTTACCACTGGGCCACCACTACTCTCGTTATATGTAACGTACACAAGTATGAAACGTCAGAAGCTATGTGCACGATTACAATTTGTGGTTTCGAAACTTCTCGGTCACACTTGTAGGATGTATTAGCTATCCACCAGACCTCTGCCGACCCCTTCGAGGAATACCGTACAGGCGTGATGTTGTTATATTGTTTATTTCCCTTAATTATTTATCCAACTCCGTTGGGATTGGTTTGGAAGTTTTTGAAGGTTTTTTTTGTCTATCTGAGGGGCAATTCTCGTATTTTTAACAACGTTCGCAATATCATCTCAAGACTCAATCTGTCAAAAATTGTATAGCGTTTACCTAAATTTTTGACATTTGATTGATGCTGGCATGAGATTGTGAACGTTTTTAGTTACGAGAATTGCCCCTCTGGTATCTTAAAAAGTTTCAGTGAATAGTTAAAGTTGAAACAAAAGTTTTTCTCGTCGTTTCACGTCGGCGGAACATTTTCTGTAGATTAGCCCTAAATATTTTAGCAAGAAAAAGATATTATTCTATTTTTAGAGTGGTGTAGTTTTTAAGTTGTATGAAGCATCGTAATTTAGATTTATAAATACGTTCAAATAGGTATTATCATAAACAGTCTATAATGATCCCACTTGCTGGGATCCAGGTTTTCAAATTCTACTTTCAAATTTTCAATGATTATCTTTTCATCTTTTTCATCGCTTTTCATTTGTATCTAATTTGGGATACATCTCATAATTTCCACGTAAAGACGTCCTCCCACGAAAATATAATAAAGTTAATTCCCAACAGACGAAAAATCAAGAAGCCTTTCTACGTGACGTAATAAAGATTTATAATAAATCTGGGTGTAAGCGCTATGTCTAGACGCGTCTGAGTCCCACCGTGGCTGCTCGGTCTCGCTATAAGGATTTGTCGCGTGAACACGGCTTCTTAGACCTTCCACCACACACACCACAGTCGTAATCCCACATAATATTAGACACATGATACGAAGCTCGTTCCCTTGCCGCACAGTGGGTACTAACAGTCATGCAGTAAAGATCGCCGAACAATGAGCCTCTATAGGAGTAAGATTACGGCGTCTGGATATCTAAGCTCCCTGGCCTCCCTGATACCCCACATTGCCTAACAAAAGGTCATACATGTTCTCCCGATCCTAAACAAGCAATGCCCAACCAGCACATAAAATCTTAACGTGCTTTCAGAACACGAACTAATAGTTATGGTAAATTTTATGCGCCATCTAAACAACTGGATTTAACAATCAAAGTTTGATGGCTCATCTATAAAAGCGACGATTTTGATCGTCGACGGTGACAAACAAACATTTTTATTCTTCGCAAGGAAAAGTCTTCAGTAACAGAACTTGTTGATACTGGTTCGAACGTTTTGATATTTTTCATCCTGTCCTCACCGTCAGGTGCGACTGACGATGATTTATATCCTCACAGAAGTGGGAGGATTGAATGAGTTTTGGCTTGATTCTGTGAAATTTATTTCTTTCAACGTGTTAATATATTACGACAGATATATTTTATTACAAGTTTCCTTGAGGAAAATCGTGTCGTGATTTTGTTTTCAGTGAAATGAACATCAAGTTTGGTTGTACGATTTCCATAAAAATAATGTTCCTCCGACAGGAACCGTGACTGACTCGTAATTTGGTTACAAAGGTAATTCAATCTTCGAAATGAAAACATACAAAAGAGATTGAATATCGTAACAAGTCTACATAGATTTGAGCGACATGTAATAAACGGGTGACGCGTATCTCGCCTTATCACATATGCTGCGATGTACGCTTTGCTTCATTCATTCCATTCAACTCGCTCCTACTTTTCATACGGACCAATTGAATTCATTCATTAATTTATCACAAGTTTCCGAGTCTATCCTCTCTTATCTTTTCTCATCTGCAATCAAAAAAGTTTGTAAAAAATGAAGTGCAATCAGAGCTCAAGTTAAGAGAGAAAATGGAATTTTTAAAACGTCCTTTTGTGTTAAAGGAGATGAAAAGCATGTCGTTATGGAGGAGTTTAAAATAGCTAACTACGTTGGAGAAAAACCCGGCTGCGAAGTATCCTGAAAAATTCTCGGCGTGTGTTTAACTGTCACCATTAAAACTTAAGTACCTACTCGTATCAGCTGTTTCACTTCTTTGATAGTTCTTAATTTTTTAGGGTTCCGTACCCAAAGATGGGACCCTATTACTAAGGTTACACCGCCGCGCCGTCCGTCCATCGGTCCGCCTGTCACAGGGCTGTATCTTTTGAACTGTAATAGGTGTACACTTGAAATTTCCACAGAGTGTTTACTACTATGGATGCTATTACAACAAATAATAAAAATACAATCAAGTTAAAAATTAAACCTCCTTTAATTTTTAACTTCATTTTATTTTATATAGAGGAAACGTGTTTTTTTGGCGTTTAGTGCTCGATTTTAATACGAAACGAAACACTTCGTGTGTGAGTCCGACTCGCACTTGACCGCTTTTTTTGTGTAAAAATTCATACAAAATCAAAAAGCATAGTTGCACTAACTATGATCATTAGTTCTGTTATTCTTTTTTACTCTATTTTCTTCCTCTGCTTGACGTGATTAATCCCAGTTTTCTGGGGGTCCGACTTCCGGCTCAATTTTCTTCGCGTCCGGTTTTCGTCACCAATCATAAATCATTCGATAATTGTATTTTGTAGTTTCGGAGTTATCACAAGCTCTTCTGCGGTAGAACCGTCTTAATTAAATGTTTGTGAACGTTAAAACCTTTTAAAATCAGATTTCATAATTATGTGAGATATAACTTTTTTTATAAAACTTAAATAATGAGCTTAAGGCGAAAGCGCCAGGGTATCCCGCGAAATTCAAAATTTCTTACGTTTTTTGCAATTTGTAGGTCAGTGTGAGCTTGTATGTTGATTAAAATATGATTCGCGGCCGTAGCTAATATGGCTTTACAGAATTATAATCATTAGAATCAGCAATACAACTCCATAAGTTAGCATTTACCTCAAACCTCATGATTTCATGAAATCGCTAGATTTGAGGTAAATGCTAACTTATGGAGTTGTATTGCTGATTCTAATGATTATAATTCTGTAAAGACATATTAGTTACGGCCGCGAATCATATTTTAATCAACATAAAAGCTCACACTGACCTACAAATTGCAAAAAACGTAGGAAATTTTGAAATTCGCGGGCTACCCTGGCGCATCATCCTTAAGGTCTGTTCAAAGGCCTTCCCTAGAGCCTTCTAGACTATATAGATGAAAACATAACACGATCAGAAATGGTTTATTTGTCATTTTCTCATTAATTACCAAAACAAAAGAAAACTCCGGATACAACATTGTCCTGGATATCTCTATGATAATAATCTCACGCTCAGTAAACAGATACATATTGACTAGAAGATAACTAATAACATTCTCACGCATTTCGCACATCACTCAGCGATCCTTCAGATTGTTTTCTTCCAGAGCATTTAATTCTGGGTACGCAACCAGTATACGTTGAACCCCACTGTTCTTTCTCACCACCAATTAATCTAGGGACAGGTGAGGTCACAGTAAACGGACAATGTATTAGGACCAAGACATTGCGCCCTGTTAATGGTATCTACTTCTAAATTGTCCGTTTGTTCAACTTCCACTCAAGTTCAGCAATTACTTTTTATTTTGCTTCGTTATCTTCTGCCGTAAACATGAATATAAAAGTGAGTCATAAAATAATGTAACGAGATATTCTCATATATTTACGTTACTGTGAAACATGATAATACGATGTCGGGGTTGTATTGAGATTCGTTCGTGCAAACTTATTAAATTACAACCTCGCGTTACCAATTAGTCTGTGAAGCCGTAGACAATAATAAACACGGGAAAAGCTTGTTAAGGAAAACAAAAGCTTTCGTGTTATATAAAATGTTTTTAGTAAGTTAAATATATCTAAATATCAGTTGCTACGAGTATTCAGAAGCCTGGAAGTCTAACAAGTGGTCTAACCTTTGAATATCGGTATTGCCGACTACCTAATTAGGGTGTGTAGGTAAATCAAATTACAGTATTTGTATGTGAAGTATTGATATTCAGCCTGAAAGCTGAAGCCAACAAATCAATCAATCTGCCTAGCCTTTTCCCAACTATTTGGGGTTGGCTTCCAGTCTAACTGGATGCAGCTGAATGCCAGTATTTTACATGGAGCGACTGCTTATCTGACCTCCACAACCCAGTTATTGGGTAATAATACGATACCCCTTGGTAAGACTGGTTGTCAGAATTTCGGTTTCTGACGACCCCTAACGTCTGTCAAAGATCCACGAATGACAGCGGGAACCAACTCCTTAAGGTGCTTTCCGAGGCACAAAGATTGATTATTAATGATTAAAACAATTTAACTTTTTCGCCTATGTTGAGACAATCCTTGCTATAATTATTTCCCCGCTTCATAAACTACGAGTATTATGTACAAAAACAACTTTTTCATTAAGTAGTGTCAGTAAATCCTAACTATCCTAACTAATGTTATTATAAATGCGAAAGTGACTTTATTTATTTGTTTGTTTGTTTAATACGCTTTCACGCTAAAACGGCAGAACGGATAGGGATGAAATTTGGTACATAGGTAGACCATGACCTGGATTTGGATATAGGAAACTACGGGAACGTAGTACCCGGATAAAAACTATTATCCCGGTAGTACGTTAATTATATAAGTATTAGTAAGTTAATACGATAATTTCCAACCTCCACATAGGCGAAGCCGCGGGCAAAAGCTAGTATTATATAAATTGTGTTAGTAAACCACCGTGGTAAACCATTCCTTTCAATGTCAAAAAGCTTTATCTCTATTCACGTAGAGCGTAGCACGCACTTAGAATAGAGAGACACTACTTCCTGCTTGAATGTAACTTAATGGGACAGCCGGTAGAAATCTTCATATTTATTTGAATAGCAAATATGACTATGTTCTCAAAGTAAAAATAAATGTGAGGATAATGTTTTTTTTAGCCTTACTATATATTGAATTAGTTAAATGATAAATTATATTTATTTTTGTAAATTGGTCAAGAAAACACTTTTGTTTTAAAACAAACTAATTTATTATCTTTTAAAACTAGATCAGTTCTGTTTTCCTATCCGACTGCTCTGGAAAGAAATACCGAAACAAACTTTCTGGAGTTTCTTGCCCGTACTTCTCCATTGGCACCTATTACGCTTTGGAATGGGCAACTAGCTTCATGTTTCTGACTGACCGACCCCTTGACAATTCGAAAGTGCCTGTTTGGTTTATTTGAAATAAATGCTTTGAGTTTGAGTTTGACCCAGAGGTCACACAATCTTGATCAGGTAAAATACTGGTATTCAGCTGCAGCCGGTTAGACTGGAAGCCGACCCCAACATATTTGGTTAAAGGCTAGGCAGATGATGACATAATCTTGATACCGAATCTTTTCACCATATTTAAGCTGGTCATTCACGAGTGGCTCTGGATTAGAGAAGTTTGAAGCACGTTTTCGCATAAAAATTTTCACGAGTAACAAAAACAAAATTATATTTTTTATGTCATGCAACTTTATTGTTCTCATAGTAGCGTCCGAATAGTTTAAGTCTGTGTGTTTTCAGATACGATTTATGCTGTGCAAAGTGTTATTTGAACTTTTTGGAAGTGAATTTTCCGTTGCAGTATATTTTGACTTTCTGCCTAATTATTATTATAGCAATGGGTTAGGTTAGGCATTTACCACTCATGAAAATAGGACTCGATACAGTGTTAATAATTGTCAAAAAAACAGAACATCTTCTTCGTTATCATCAACCAGCCAGAACCCATAGATCACAATTCAGGCATCCTCTGAGCTCGCTCGCTCCATCGTAGGCTTCATCCATCGCTTTCCAGGCAAGTTCAGGGTCAAGAGTAGGCCTACTTTTACTGCTATAAAAAAAAACGAGACTGCCACTGGAGTCACCTAATGGAAAACCAAGATACACTGCCCAGCCTGGGTACTCTGGGTAACCTAAGGAATAAACCCTAGGTTCAGCAGTTGCACTTACCCCCACTGGAACAGCGAGGCAGTCAGTGTAACATAACATCACGCCTGCTCTCCCAGATGGGAAAGAAAGAAAGAAAGAAGAAAGAAAATACATTAATTTAGCACAGACTAAAAGGCACATAAAATAATATAACTACAATAAAAAAAAAAAACCGGTCAAGAGCGAGTCGGACTCGCGCACTGAGGGTTCCGTCTCGATTTCTAAAAAAGTGTGCTATTTAGAGACATCGTTTTATTTTTCCTGTAATCTTTACATGAACTTCTATCATATAGAATAATTTCAGATTTTTATCTTTGCAAACTTCGGAGTTAAGGGGGGGGGAACGGTCTTTTTTTTACATT
Source organism: Cosmia trapezina (assembly GCA_905163495.3). NCBI lineage: Eukaryota > Metazoa > Arthropoda > Insecta > Lepidoptera > Noctuidae > Cosmia > Cosmia trapezina. The sequence continues at coordinate 15,682,793 of LR991030.1, forward strand.
TTTCATCAAAAGTCGAAAACTATGGGGCTTAAAAAAAAATAAAAAAATGTTTGAGATAGTGCAAACAGCGCCCTTTCATATGATACCCCACATGCGCTAGTAGCCCCACTTTGAATTTTCAGTCCCTGTTACAATAAAAAATATAAATATTTTTACTTCTTTCTTACGTGCAAAATTGTTGGGTAAACATCGTCTAAAACTGTTCCAAATTTCAAGTTGATAGCATTAGTAGTTCTTGATATATCCAGCTGTGACAGACAGACAGACAGACAGACAGACAGACAGACAGACAGACAGACAGACAGAAAGACAGACTGAGTCACACCATAAGGGTTCCTTTTTTACCATTTTGGTACGGAACCCTAATAATATGGGTTAGGCAGAGGGGCATATATACGTAGGTTATAAGATAATTTAAACACTAATAATGTGGGCCTATGTTGTCTGTAAATAAAAGATTTTTATTTATTTTTATTTTTTTACCATATAGTAAACCACATTTCGCCAGATATATTTAAGTCCCATGTAACAGAGGGCAAGCCTATTGCCATCAACCGGGCACAAATCCAAACCCCGGGCTGCTACTGAGGAATTCCGGATGGAAAAACCCAATAACACTTTGCCCGACCTGGGAATCAAACCCAGGACCTCATGCTCAGCAGTAGCGCTTTCACCCCACTGGAACAACAAGGCAGTCAGTGTACTTAATGGTATTATATATTTTTAACCCCATTTGCAACGACAATTTCCTCAAAACGAGGGTAATAAAGGCACAATAAACACATTTCCCGCGGCAATTACCCCTCGTCTTAATACGCGTACGTTCTTTGTTAGTTTGCTTCACAAAATTCTATCATAACACTCTGCCCGTCATTAGTAGAGAGTGGGGCCTCTCGTTATATTTTACGACCGGCCTGGCGACTGTTAGTAACCCTTTAAATGCAACGGACTTAATATGGAATGATACATTTTTATCTTATAACCGATTTTGTTCAATGAATAGGCACCTATGTCGTGGTTTGGTATGAAAAATTTATCTTCATGAATTATTCAGAAATTAAATAACATGCGGCGAATCAGCTCGAAATAATCACAGCTAGTTAAATCACCTGACATGCGATTTGTAACAGAATAATTTTTAATAAAAAAAAAATACTTACACTTTCAGAAGCCTTAGTAGTCGTAGTTGGCCCCAAGTCTGCTATTTTTTACATTCCAACACGATCCCATTGTCACTGCATTGTCATTTTGCTAAAAGTTCGTAATCTGCTAAATTCATAATTTCATACAATGTAGTGTCAGTTGTTGACCATTGGAAAGTCATAATGACGCCATTATGACACCATTATATTAGTAGATTACCAAACTTGTCAAAATCAACAATTAAGAAATCAATGAGAGATCATTCTGACACTATTGTAATAGCAGACTTGAGGCCATGTAGTCTTGTTAAGTTGTTAGTTCAAAAATTTACTACTATACTTTTTCTATATTTAACCAACGAATAAAAAGGAGGAGGTTCTCAAGTTGACACGTATATATTTTTTTTATGTATGACCACGCATAACTTTTTACAAAGATTTAAAAGATACCTATTTTATTCGGGAACCATACCTCGAAGTTGGTCCCATGTAAAATTTATTAACTTTGCTTGGGTAGTTTTTGAGTTAGCTTCAATAATACGTATTTTTCCGATTTAGTATTTATGGATATCTTTTGCTGGTACTTAGTGGTATTCGAAATTGTGTGGGGTAGATACCATCACTGAAAAGTGAAAAATAAAATCTTAAAAAAAAAAACTACTAACTTCCAAAAAAACAGTTCAAAGTGAAAAATAACTTTAATTTCGGAAGTCGGTGGCAAAAAATGAAAATACACAAAACCAAAGACACCGACTTCCGAAATTAAAGTAATTTTTCACTTTGTAGTGTTTTTTAGGGTTCCGTACCTCAAAAGGAAAAAACGGAACCCTTATAGGATCACTCGTGTGTCTGTCTGTCTGTCTGTCTGTCTGTCCGTCTGTCCGTCTGTCACAGCCAATTTGCTCCGAATCTAATAGACCGATTAAGTTAAAATTTGGTACACGTATGGATTTCTGTGACCCAAACACGTACAGCTAAAGTAAATATATGAATTTTGAATATGAGAGTCACTTTTAGGGGGAAAATAAGAAAATTTAAAAAAAAAGTTTTGTAAACTGTACCGAGTGACATATCAAATGAAAGGGCTTACTATGGGGGTCTCAAATATATTTTTTTAATAATTTTAAAATTTACTGTTTTAAAGTTATTTAAGAAAATAGACGAAAATTGACCATTCCCCCCCTTATCTCCGAAACTACTGAGCCTAAAATTTTGAAAAAAATATAGAAATTAGTTCTACACCTGTAGATTACAGGAAAACCTATAAGAAGTATGTGGTCTTAAAATAACATGGTAAATCTTTATATATAAAAAAATCAAAGTCCTGACTGAGTCACTGACTAATATACCAACGCACAGCCCAAACCAATGGACCTAAAGACTTGAAATTTTGCACATGTAAACATCCACTAAGGAAGGATTTTCGGAAATTACATCCCTAAGGGGGTAAAACAGGGGATGAAAGTTTGTATGAAAAATCCTATCCCTTGAATTAATAGACTTGAAACTTAGCACGAATATTCATCTAAGTAAATTATAAAGTTTATCATTTTTAGTTTTCCTAAACTAACCTCTAAGGAGGGATTGAGGGTGTCAAAGTTTGTATGGAGGAACTTTAACACGCGGTCCGATTAACTTAAAATCAGTTTTTATACTTGAGACCAAAAATTAAGACTAACGTGTATTAGGGTTTTCCAAAAATCTACACCTAAGGGGTGAAAAGTTAATTTTATAGCGGAGGATTTTATTGGGTGCTTGACTAACTCTAAAATTGGTGTAAATAATGTTTGAGTCAAGTTATGGAAACATACCAGACGATTTTTGAAATTCTTTAGGTATCTGTGTTCGTGAAAACAGAGATACAGTTTATATGAAAAATCTTATTAATTTGGTTAATGAGCTTGAAACTTAGCACAAATACTTGCATAAGTAAGTAATAATGTTTGTCATTATTAGTTTCAAAACTACGCCTCAAATGAGGTTTAGGGATGTTAAAGTTTGTATTTTTAGGAATTTTAAAGCGCAGTCCGATTAAAAAAATGGTACTTTGAGTCAAGTTAGGAAACTTGCCAAACGAATTTTCACCGATTTTGACGGCATATAGCTGATGTTTTAAGGAGTAACTTAGGCTATTTTTATTTTAGAAAAATAATTAGGGTTCCGCGCAAGAAAATTAAAATCCATGAAATCAGACAACCACGTACAGCCCAGTACAAACTTACTAAGCCTCCGCTGTCTATTACGGCTATAACAACAAATAATAAAAATAAATCAAAGTTAAAAATTTAAGGGGTCGGTCCCCATACAATAAACTTTTCATTTTGAAAAAAAAAATAAAAATTTTAATCTAGCATGTGGGGGTGTCGTGTCATTATTTCATCACCGCTGCTCTCAAAACGGTGAAGGAAAACATCGTGAGGAAACCGGCATGTCCTAGAACCAAAAATTCAAAGACGTGCGTTGAGAATTGACTATTTTTTTGTCAGGTTCTTCACTGTGATTATTGTGTTTGCCAAGCGATTATGGAAATATTACTTTAGTATCATTAATAACAGCACTCCACGACTTTCATATTTTGAAATTGATGTGACCATAGAAATATGACCATTATTATATGACCATTCTTTGTGCCGCCTGTGATACAGGTTTATCCTAGTACAGGCATCATTCTATGTAATAACAATTTCACATTTATTACGAGTCTTATAGATTACTTTATTTCTAAGATTTATACTATATTTTACCAATTTTTATTTTTAAATAAATTTATTATTTTATACAGCTGTTACGGACATTTCAAAGTGCTAAATAAATATTAAAAACGGTGCGGTAAAATACAGGTGAAATGAAAAATGTATTAATTGACAAACCGAATGCTCGCAATTTGGTTTCCGCATCAGTAAAAATATATTTGTTATGCCCTACAGATATTTGTTCAGTCTGTATTTTTGTGTGTTCGTGCCATGCACAGAGCATCCCGAAGTTCGGGGCATACATTATGCATGGCACACTTAAACGCATGAAATAATTGCGGTTTATTTAGCGAATACATTACTCATTCTGTTACCCAGATATTCAGCACTTGCAGTGCAAAGTGACCAGTGTAAGTAAACGATTACCACTACAATAAATCTCGTCGTTTGTTCAGCAAGTCGTTTAGTAGCTACGGGTACAAATGTCGGGTTACAGCGCGCAGCGTTCTTACAAGCACCCTGTGGTAAATGAAGGAAATTTGCTGCATTCTACTTGATTGTAATGAATTAAGAATGGTATGTCATTTGAAAATTTGATTGTTTTTGTCCAGAAACTAACATTATAAGTGGAAACTCTAATGTTTGCTAGTGTTAACTTTAGTCCGTCGTGCTCCGCGATTATGATTTGCATTCTCATAAAGGAAAGTTCAAAATATTCGGTTTCCCCTAAGTTCTGTAAAACCAGCGGGCCTACTCTCGACATCTATGAGTTCTGTCTCTCGTTAGTTATTCGATTACAAATCAAATTGAGTTTAAATGAAATTCTAACTCGAAGAAAGGGGTAGGCCGTGAGAAGAGAATGTAGCTAAAACAATTACGTACCTACCAGTTTATTCAGGGAGTAAAAAGTCAATTTGTTCCATTATCTAAACAGACATGGCAGGCATGCATTACAACGCAGAGGGGTCCAGAATCATGTACTGAATACGTGGTTTCAATTAATGTGATAACCTAACGGCCTCTTTGTATAAAACAAAAACATTGGGCCTATTTCACGATGTCCGAGTAAGTAAGTAGTGGCTCACCGAATAAATTCAATAATGGAACAGAATTTGTTTGGAATTATCTCCCAAGTAAGTTAATAGGAACTTATTCATAGGTGGTGAAACAGGACCTAAGAATAAGATCAGTGTCAAATTTATTAAGAAAAAGTGGAGTATCTTCAAATATCCTCATGAAATAAAACATTTAACACTAAACTTGTCGAGATTTAGGCTAGGGTGTTAAAACATTTTCTATTTTAGCAGTTAGCTTAAAAATTTCATATTCCTCTATAAAACTCGGTAATAGCTTTCGAAAACTGCGGGTAGTCGAAACAAAAGTCTGAGAAAGCTTTCAGTATACCTGTTTGAGACCCGAGTGATGTAAATTTCGGCACTTGAAGGATAGAAACAAGTGACTTGCGAAGTTTCCAGAATAAATCTAAAAGGTATGATAGCTATGGAGCTCCAATTTTATATTTTACATAAAGACTTTAGTTGGAAAACAAAACTTGCTACTGGTTTGTTGTTGCTAAGATTTATTGTTTTCAAGAGCTGCCAGGAGAAGTAAACTATTTTATAATTTTATACAACTTCGTGGTCTAATGGATTAAACATTTTTTTCATAAGACAGTCCTATAATTTCTTATGAATGTCATTAATAAATGACTGAGTGACTGTATCTTTGTATATTAAAGATACACTAAAAAAAACTAGCATCTATGTGCAGGATAAGGATAAAAGGGAATTTAAAAGGAACATTCAACAAAAAATAACGTTTTTCCTAATCCATTTAATTTATAACTTCTTAGCAGATAAAAAAGCTTTCAACGACATCTACATAATAATATCCTAAATTCAATTGACCCTCCCAACTTATGCGGAATGACAAGTGGTCGACATCTTTTAAATATTCCTCTTCATACAGACGAAGATGAAAATCTCATTATAGAAAATAACATTTTCCTCACTGTAAAATAGGCACCGACTTCCCACGTACCGTCCCAATCTTAATACGTAACACTAAAGAGGTCACGCAAAGCCTTTTCAGTAAAAAAAGGCCTTCGTATAAACTGAACATATATTTTACATTATTCTCTCTACACTCTCACCACTGAGACAACGGCTCCTCAATACACGGACACTTTTCCCCTGGAGGGGAAAAATCTTGAAGTTTATTGACATTTACTTTCCGAGGGTAAACACGGCGACACGACAGGGTTGTCTGTCTCGACTTGACTCGCCGCATAATGCGTCTTTTCCACACCACCTACTTACAGACACGGGGTATTATTTATCACCAATTCGTTCCCAATATTCTTTAGGCACATAAACGATAGAGCAACGCCGGTAACGCGACCCATATTGCGTTTTTGCATACTCGACGCATGGGAAAAGCTGTATTATAAAGAGCTCCAGTTTCGTTTAGCATGTTTATATACTCTGCCGTGTACTGCTTATCCTTATCTACTATTTTTACTGCTGTATTATGTTACAGATTTTAGTGCGTTTTTGGGATCACTTCTCAAAATAGAACCTTTTCCCAGATTTCCCAATTTTATTTTATGGAGCAGAACGGAGGTAAGCATAGGTGATACAATTGCTTTGCTAGATAAAATGGTATGAGTTCTGGTAGCAAAGAATAAATGAGAGATAAACATTGCATCTAAAAATATACATTTTGTTATCAAAACATACATTCCACGGTAAAACTTTTCCATTTTACCGCAGATTGTGTCTTATGAAACTAATTAAAAATTTCGCTTCACTTAAAACTTACCGCAGCCGCCGCTATCCCGATTCGCAACTTCCTTGAATTGATAAAAAAAAACTTTTGTTGATCCTCCGTGTTATTCAACGACCGGCGAAGATTTCCTCGTCGGATTTCTGCGCAGAATGGAGGGCTAAAACAATGTGTTCGGATCAAACTAGCTCGAGACGGAGGCTAATGCAATATGTATCAGCTCTCAAGTGCAGACCAACACTAGCCGAGGGCCAAAGTATCCTTCGGGAAGTAACTACTTTTTATTTATCTGAAGTAGCTATTGAATTCACCCGACACGCAGGTAACGTTCCAGAAAAATAGTCGCGTTTGTTTTGCTTGACCGCACTTCAAAATCTCAAACACTTGCTTACATAGTTTGAGCGCTACGCCTATTGAGTTTTTGATGATAAATAGAGAAATCTGAGGATTAAACATTAATACAGTACCTATCACATGCAGGCGTCGACAGGCGAAGACGTAACACATTTCGTATCCATAAATATACGCGTCGCCGTCAGTGCGTCTAGCAGGCTGAGTAAGGCGCAGATCTATTACGTTTGAGTTATCCGTAATGTAACAAGACGCTGACTTAGCAGTATGCATTGCTATTCGGCTATTCGGCCTCGTAACGTACCTATTCGGAATGTATTTGGCTCCTGAGCATCGCTTGGCTCGAGCACAAGTGGGACAATAACAAACGGAGCCGCCATAAAGTGGCAATGTCAATTCCAACTTGTGCGCTTTTTCAGTAGTCTAGACACATTAACTAGCCATTGTGTAATATTTTTACATTAATGTGCTGAATCCACTGCAGTGTTTACAGAAAAGAGATAAGTATGAAAGTTGCAACAATGTTTTTGATGGGATCCTACTTAATCTACTCCCTGTATAAAGGTTCAACTTCGATGTAGTCCACTCTGTGCAGTGTAATAAACTAGATTGTTTGTTGTTACGTAACGCTACAATACTCCCGAAGTCGGGTAAAAATAGGAACATTATCAGCACCACCAATATCACGTTTACCTTTGCCAACTGCGAAAACTTTTCTCTCCAGCGTATTCCGAACGTAACTGAGGGTGAAACTTTTTGTAGGTACAAAACATGATTTGACAGATTGAAATCTATAACACCATCGGGGCTGTCGACGGCTGATGTAGCTAACCGTGCGGGAGATGATTGAGATCAAATCGAATGACTGACACGTCACTCACTTTTCCTCATTTTGCTATTCTTTCGTCTGTTTCGATTTCGGTTTGAATGCTGTCATGGTGTCACCTACGATACAATACTTCCAAAGCAGGAAAATTGAATTCGTGTGTCGAAAACGGGAAACGGTAACATAATTCCAACTCTTTGTGTTGCGTACAAAACATTTAATCGACGAACAGCCAGTGAAATCCATTGTTTATACGCAACAAAATATTTTTGATTCATAAAATTTCACTACCAATATTTTCCATGGAACTAACTAGGTATTTATATTTATTTATTTATTTATTTTAAATAGAACGGTCGAAACCAATTACACTACTACTAGGACAGAATGGCGTTCATTAGGCTCCATTTAAACATAAATTAGGCCACCGGAACTAAAATATCGGTCTATGTTGCGTAGGCCTGTGCGGGTTGGCATCGAATTGTGATAGAGACTGGTTTCGTTGCCAAATTGCCCTGTCCGCTTATCATCTGGCTTACGTATGGCGCACCAGTAGCACCGTGTGCCGAGTTACATTTTAAAAATTTGAATATAGACGAGATTTTGAGATGAACACCTTAATTCTCAAATGTTGTCTAGGCCTGTTTGTTTGTGAGCTTCAATTTGTGTTGGATGCGTAGAGAAGATTTAGTGACACTGTTGTTATGTAATGTGGGTAACTAGGTCAAATGTCATTATCGTGCCAATTTTGAAACAGCTGTATGTGCAGCAGAGATGCAAAATGTTAGAGCCTGTAATGTTACTCCACGTATTCACTCTACCAAAGCCACCGCAACCACAGAAAATCAAAACTTCAATCAATTACGTAAACAATCAGCAGTAGCGAATTTTGATCCTCCAATTTTGATATCAAGGTTTTCTATTGCAGTGGGATTAAAACGAAATCCCGGATGCGCCGCGCCGGTGGAGCGTGGCCTAGCCATGCATTTATAAAGTCACTGCATATTTTTTACAAAATTGTGGAAATTTCCAGGCCACGGAGCTTAAGAGAGCCGATGACTTGGAAAACATTGGTCTCCTCGCTCGATTTGCACTGAAAATTGATTTTTATGTGGGCCGGGAAGATTCTTCCGTTTGTTTGTCATGTTGCGCTATTCATCAACTGGCTATTGTTGCTGCAATTTGTCGTTAAGGGATAGAAATGGTTTGTTATGGGGAGATAAAAAAATGGCTGCTGAAAATGTTTTCAACTCTTTTGTCGTTAGATCGTACCTATTTATGTGTGTATCGTGTTTTCAAGTTTTATAATTTAACATGACGCTTATATCCACGAAGGGTTAGGAAAAGTATACTCTTGTAATACAAGGAGGAATACTTACGTCGTTTGCGAAAAAACCTGGACCACATACTCGCTTACCTCCATATTATTATGTTAACAAAGATTTCGCCTTTAAGTCTGGATTGCTGCGCTCCTTTTGAAGGGCCATAGCGGGTCGAGCTTCCGCCGGTGGCACATAATCACAGCCGCTTTTTGCGCTTTACTCAGCTGCTTTACAAAGAAAAACGTAAGCCGTGCTCTTTAGTATCAAATGTAGGCGTTTCTCTATAGCTCTTTAATACTCCATATCTACTGAGAGTTACATGTACAGGTGTTTTACCGTAGTATTCATATTTTACGTTCTTTTGAGTACAGTTTAATTTGGCGGAGTACGGATGTTAGGATGAATGGAACATTTTTGGGGCTGCAGTCTTAATAATCTTTTTGCTAAAGGTAGATAAATTATAGGTAGGTACTCATGATTTTAAAAATGTAATATTGCAGCTTACGTAATTGAATACCAGTAATACGTACATTTGTAATCAGCTTATGCGTAAGCAAATTTCTTTTTCTATGGTTTCTGGAGATACTTAGCGTTGTATTATGGAGCTATATTGCCTTGCCTATAGAAAACGCGTTTGCTATAGGCATTACAATATAGGTCCCTACTTTAGTAGGTATACTATACAAGCCTATATTTCAACAAAGTTATGACTGTGAAAACTAGGCAAGACCAATATTGTATACAGGGTGTATCAGAAAGATGTGGTCAAATTGAACAGTGTGGTAATACAGACTACCACCGCACGGGTCGATCAATCAGGTTAAGCTACGCTTGCCGCGGTTGGTCCGTGGATGAGTGTCCGTCCGTTTACATATCAAGACCCGTCTGTGTTTCGGAAAGCACGGGAAAGCACGTTAATCCGTTGCTCCCGGCTGTCATTCGTGGATCTTTGATAATCGTTACAGGTCGACAGAAGCCCGAAAGTTCGACAACCAGTCTTACCAAGGGGTATCGTGTTACCCAGTAACTGGGTTGTGGAGGTCAGGTAGGCAGTCGCTCCATGTAAAATACTGGTATTCAGCTGCATCCGGTTAGACTGGAAGCTAATCCCAACATAGTTGGGAAAAGGCTAGGCAGAATAATTGAAGTTGTGTATTTACCGAAATACCTATTTTTTATGTGTTCAGTTTGATGGTCTGTACCATAACCTTCAATTTGACCACACCTTTCTAGTATCTACACCCTGTATATTATGCCAGAGCAATTTTCAACCTTACTTGTCCAATAGTTGCATTCGTTGAGGTTCGTTTTTCGTTTTATTGTAAACAGCTGTATTTATGTCGGTGCGTACAGTTTATCGACATATTGTTCTATCAACGCCGTGGGCCGTTGACTTGACAGATGATCGATTTACGATGTTCAGCCCTCCCTGTAGTCCCTGTATTTGGTGAGGAAATTAACAGTTTGCCAAGCACAGGTGGTGTTATTTCATATTCAGTATCAAGATAACTGCAACGTTTCACTTACAAGTTTGCAGTCTTTACCGTTTTATTCATTCTACTAATAGGCCACTACTTCCCCATTCGATTCTAAATTACCTTTATACATGAGATCAAAAAGAGCACCGTCCTCCTCTCTACTTGGGTAGTTCTTCGAGGTCCCTCAAAACGCGGTCACACGGTCTTAATTCCTAAACTATTAAATATTCAGTCTTAGGACCAAATACAGATTACTCTTTGTTTATTTATGTGTACAATTTCAACAATAAACATCTAAAATTATTTACAATATTTATTTAAAAAAATATCTAGTGTCCAAAACGGGAGCAAAATCGGTGTTCTCCGCGCGTCACACTCTGTTCGCGCTCACGGCAAACTTTGATAACTTTTGTATTCTATTCATAAGCATATAATGTAATACATCAAATTGATCGTATTTAATTAGGCATCATAATGATCAAAGAATATTAATTGTATCTCTTAATGTACAATAGTTAATAGGTATTATGTCTCTGTCACACGATTTTCCTACTTTCGCGAGGGCGCAACAAAACTGCACCTATCTTCCAAGAGGGGCAACTTGTCGCTACACTTTTTAGTTGCGCGGACGCTCAGTACTGTCCCGGCATCAGTGGGGGAGACAAATACATTCATTGCTTATAAACAAAAAAAATATGAGATAATTTAACCTTTGAATATTTTCAAGTAGCCTTGGTCAAGAAACTTTCATGCGCAAATTTTGAAGGATAATGTTTACAATTTTCCAATTCATTTTGAATGAAGGAATAAGATAGATCTTCGAGATTATTCCCAAGTACGATGTTCGTTAATTTACCTGTAACTTTAATAGTAATTCTCAAAAATGTGAAATTTTCGTAACTATCGTGGCACAACTTTCGTGGTTATTTGTCCACGAAAGTCATCTAGCGCACCATGAAAGTTTTTTATCTCCATTAAATAATGACTTCAGATATTTTGTGACGCCGCTGATGCATTTACTCGATTGTCGCGAATCTCAAAATAAAGGTGTTATGTATTTGTCCAAGGATATTTATTTATTTATTTATTTATTGTATAAGTATTTCTGCGTGTACGAGTATGTGCTTCAATTTTTTTCTTGTTCTCGTAGTATGTGTTTCTGTTTGTATGTTTTCTCGTAGCCAAATTAACAGCTTACTTCACCTCAACCTGTGCTGTTTAGCCAATGGGCTAATTGACAGTAAGAAAATACCTTATGAATTTTATTATGTAGAGTGCTTGTCAGACAAAAGTATAAAAAAACCCGTTGTTAAGGCCCTCCAGAAGCTGTTTGATTCCGTCATACTCGAGGGTAAAACGCTGCAGGCATGGTACAGAGCTGTGGTGGTATTATTCTTTAAGAAGACGATAATGTTCTTCTTAAGAATTACAGACCCGTCTCACTTCTGAGCCATGTCTACAAGCTACTTTCGAGAGTCATCACGATCTGTCTCGCACGCAGGTTTGATGACTTCCAGCCTCCCGAACAAGCCGGATTCCGTAAAGGCTATGTCACCGTAGACTACATACGTATACGCTGCGCCATGTTATACAGAATACTGAAGCCTCCGATTCGATTAAGGCATGGACTCTACTGCAGTCTCGACTATCGGTATATTGAGGTGCTGAAGTGCCTGTACGAAAACGCCACTATGTCAGTCCAACTCCAGGAACGGACCTCGAAACCTATCCTTCTGCAGCAAGGAGGAGACAGAGAGAGGTTATCTCTCCGAAACTGTTCACCGCTGCATTGGGGGATGTCTTCAAGGTTCTGGACTGGAAAGGGCTAGGCATCAACATCAATGGCGAGTACGTCACTCACCTTCGGTTTGCTGACGATATAGTAGTCATAGCTGAGACTATGGAGGAGCTCAGTACACTGCTCGATGACCTCAGTAGAGCTTCTGAAAGAGGTCTTAAAATGAACATGGATAAGACAAATGGCATCTCAAATGCCCATGGAGCACCCACTCTCATGAAGATCGGAGACACTACACTGTAGGTTGTGGACGAGTATCTAGGACAAACTGTCCAGTTAGGTACGTCCAACTTGAAGAAAGAGGTCAATCGTTGAATCCGACTCGGCTGGGCAGCGTTCAGGAAGCTTCGCAATATCTTCTCGTCTCACATACCGTAGTATCTCAAGACGAAAGTCTTCGACCAGTACGTGTTGCCAGTAAAGACCTGCGGCACTGAAACGTAGTCGCTCACAATGGGCCTTATGAGAAGGCTAAAAGTCACCCAAAGGGCAATGGAGAGGGCTATGCTTGGAATTTTCCTATGTGATCAAATCAGAAATGAAGAGAGCCGCAGTAGAACGAAGGTAACCGACATAGCCCGAAACATTGCTAAACTTAAGTGGCAGTAGGCAGGCCACATTGCTCGAAGAACAGATGGCCGATGGGGCCAAAATGTTCTGGAGTGGCGGCCGCGTACTGGAAGACGTAACGTTGGAAGGCTTCCCACAAGGTGGACAGATGACCTTGTAAAGGCTGCAGGAATCTGCTGGATTCGGGAAGCACAGAACCGGTCGAAATGGCGGTGCTTAGGGGAGACCTATGTCCAGCACTGGACGTCTTTCTGCTGAAATGATGATGATGATAATGATGTAAATTTTATAGTTTAATTACTGGACCAAAGCTAAATTAGCAACCAAAGTTACTAATAAGTAATAATAAGCTGATCTCAAAACACTATGTTGATCTCAAATACAAGTTGATTCATAAATAATAAGTATTTCATTTTATAAACTTCAATCCACAGGAAATTTATGAAAAAATAAGGTTTTTAAACTGTATTTTGCTTATAGAAAATAAGTTTGTAACTTTTGTGGCGTCTTTCGTAACTTTCGTGGGAACCGAAATTTCAAAATAGAATATCTCTGTAGTTTATGTACCGATTTACATATAATCAAAATTGCACTTATTATTTTTAGAGCATCTTAAATGTGTGTCCATTTATTTGAAGATTACTCTAAAAAAAAAATTCGCCACGAAAGCTACGCGGAGAATACTTTTTGAAGAACTACCCACTTATAAAATCAACTTGCGATCAGCAATCCGTCAGCCTGGTGATTATGGCGAATTAGTCCCTCTTGACTGTTACAAAGTTGGATTTTTATAGATACTTACGTTGTGTTTTTTTTATTTTAACCTACTAGCACAAAATAAAGATTTTCAATCATCCTTACCATGATTGTTATCGAAACATTAAAGCCCCTTAAATCCCATTTCACATAAGTTTAACTAGATAAACCCAAGATTTATAGGTACCCACTATATCTTCAAGCTATAATAAAACAGTCCCTCAACCATCGGATGTGACGAAAAAGGCTTTTACTTCCTTAAACCTTATTCGTATAATTGACGGCAAGAGTGTCTCAGGAACATAACATATCGATGGGATATTTCTCGACGAGACAGCGATGGCGCGTCATTTCCGGCGATCCCCATAGGAACGGGAAACGCAATAAATCATCGGTCATTGTCGCGCGGGGCCAATTGATCGTTGATTTTTCTTTTGCGACAAAGTGCACGAGTCGGGCCTTGATTTAATTTTGTTGGAGCCATATTTTTCTATGATACGATGTAGGTAGTTTTTCAATTGTTTCAAGTTTTACGACACCGACGGGGAACAATTAAATCATAGTCTGGCGGTGTTCTGGCTTGCAACATTGGATTTTGTTTAGAGGAAGGCAAATTTTCGTACCTAAAAGCGTTCAAATTCCAGTTGTAATCCCATGCCAGCGACAGTCAAATGTCAAAAATGTAGGTAAACGCTACACAATTTTTGACAGTTTGAGACTGAGATGAGATTGCGAACGTTGTTTAAAATACGGGAATTGCCCCTCTGATATAATTATTTTCTTTTTTTTATTGTGATTAATTTGAACTTATTTTATGATTGAAATAAATGATTTTTGATTTGATTTGATATCAGCCAGTGTCGGTTATTAGAAAAAACTGCTATTTCATACAAAAGTGCAATACCTACCTTTTTTAATAAACGACGAAAAATTTTGGTCCATAACATGTGTCGAATCCACGGTAAAAAGTTGTGCGTCGACGTCCTTGCCACCTTGTAGATATACTTACGCTTTGTTGATGCACTTCGATTGATTTAATAACTCTTGGGGATCGTAAAAGAAACTATTATTTAGATTATTGTAAAAAATTGTGATATATTTCTTTGTTAGACTATGAATATTTAACTGTACAAAATACATGGTGTTTCTAATTTACAATTAATATTAATTAACAAAATAATATAATTATATTATATTATACGCATATAAAACATTACTCGATGGCCGGCGACGAGCGATCATTTGTTAGCGCTTTCCTTAACTTCACCGTTGCAAATTGCTGGGGCCTGCGGGAGAAATGGAAAATGTTGTACACATACAGTTTTTATCAATATAAGAACATTTTAAATGCACCTTTGAAAATAAACCTGAATTTTGCTTGCTTTATTTAATTGAAGACACCCCATAATTGTATAGTTGTGTCGTGTTGTCGTCAAATATAATATGAATGTAGCTATTGTTAATTTTTGTATTATTCATCAGAGTATTGAGAGTTCTAAATACGTGACACAAAGATACAAAACGCAGAGAGGAACTAGACAAAAAGCAGCAAATAATAAAAAGATACTTCGTGCCTACAAAAGTAAAAATAAACAAAAGAATATCAGTAAGTAATTAAAAACAAACCTCCTTCATATTACTTGTAGACGGCTGTTTCGCGTCCCCATAAATCATACCAGGGTCCAAAAGTATGACCGTCTTCTGGCAACAACTCATTTCCTTCGGACGGTCTCTTCAGTAACTTGGTCCGAGGGAGCAACTGTGGTCGCTGTTGCTTCAAGGCTTCGTTGAACTTTTGGTCGTCTGATTCGCTGTAAGGGCCCTCACTCCGACGGTCGACAAAACGCCTCGCTTCAAGCCTCGCCTCCTCTTGACGAATCTTTGACTTTTCGGCTTTCTTCGAATCCGTTTCGTAGTCATATCGAGACGATCTTCGCTCTTGGTCACTGAAGTACGATATGTTTGATTCGTAGTACCTTTCTTCTCTGCGTCCGTTATGTGGTAAAGAACTGTCGTCATAACTTCTGTTCGTTCTGTTTTTCTTTGGATCCCTGCCCCTTGTATCAGTGAATTCTTTCCTTGTTTGGCGTCTGTCTAGCGAGTAATCTATTCTTGGTTCACGATTAGGTTCATAGGGTCTGCCATCTTTCTTCTGGTTTCTTGTTTCGGCTTGAGGATATTCTTTTTTATGAACCTTTCCATTTTCAAAAGTATTTGGTGGTTGATGATTCTTCTCTTCATTACTTGAGCGCTTTTTATATTTCAAGGTTCCTTCATCGTGTCCATTATAAATGTCCTCATTGCGAACGTCGTTGTTGTTCCGTTCGATAGGAATTCCATAACGGTCAGTGTGTTGTTCGTTGTCTTTGTACTTGAGTGTTTCAGATGATGCGGAAAATGATTTAATTTCTTTCGAGCTATCTTTAAAAGTTTTAAATTCCATAGTTTTCGGCGGACTTCGCTCATGAGTTGAGTTTTTAGTTTTTTCTGAAGATATTGTGGCACGAACGTGTGGCTTGATCGGAGTTACCTCTATTTCTTCAAATTCTGGCATGTATGCATTTTCTTTGCGTTTCTTGACATCTTCTTCGATCATTTGCGTCTGCCGACGTCTATCCATTTCTTGCTGCTTCCGTGATTTCATATGATCATCTACAATTATACAGTCATATGGATCAGTGCTCGAAGCAACAGAATTAACGTCAGAGCTGCTGTCATTGTCATACTTTTGCAGTATTTCTCTTCGCTTAACAGTTTTCATAACAAAGCCTTCTCCGTTCTCATCGTTATAAAAACTGTTTTCAAAATTCGTTTTGATTGTACTCGTGTTTGTTAAGTCTGAGTGCCTTGACTCGTTTCGTGGTATAAAATCTTCATGTTTTTCTTCAATTATCGATTTCTCAGACATACTTTTTTTATTCATAGTTTGGGTTTGTTGGTAACCATCCATTGCTTTGCGACCTTTTTCTATTCTTTCTTCACTTTGGATTGATCCCAGGCTCTTGGCTTGGCGTATGCCGTTAACAGCCTTCACGTCTTTTCTGTCAATAGTTTCTCTTGGACGCGGAGGCTGTCCGTTTTCAGTGGGAATCGTTTTTTCTGGACTAGCTTGTTTTGGAATATCTGGCGCGGGGCGCAATTCCTTCTTCATCTTCTCGAAAAGCTTTTTCTTATACTCTGGAACGGTGTCAACAATATCACGATGTTGCCAGAGCGACATTCCTTCCATGATTTCTTCAGCAGTAGTGCGTCCAAATTTCCAGAATGATTTAGTCCTTTTCACTCTTTGGGAGTCTTTGTCCATATCCAACATGTTGCGCAACATTAATTGTTGATCATCGGTCATATATCCATTGGCGGTATTATTGGATTTAGGACCTCGCTTCAAGCTTTGAGTTTTAAGTAAGTACGCTCTATTATCGAAGTTTTGTTGAGCAGATTTACTATAAAAAATAAACAAAAGGAAAAGTGAATGGTACTAGCTTAACTACATAAAAGCAACGAAAAAAGTCAAGCATACAGGAGTTTCAAATTGACACATGCAAAAATAACATAAACTCTCTGGGGCTGTATCATTACCTGATGGGCACACGGAGTCGTTGAGCTTCTTCATCACTGTAGTCTACGTCGGGCTGTGGTGGAGGCTCATTGGAAAAGCCTGAATCATTGGAGCTGTGCAGTGACACATTTCCTACAGCACCTACTGCACTAACTACGGTTTTAGCTGGTCCTGCTTTATTCTGAGCCACCTGCAAAATTAAGAGAGAGAAATCTATTTATGAAATCTGAAAGACTTTGTGTAGTTTGTTTTATTGGCAAGTCTGACAATAAATACCTGAGAACGCATAGGTAATGTCTGTGGCCCGAAACTCCTTGTTTCTATGACAGCATGAGTAGTGAAGCTGGCTGATGATGTGGAGGTCTTGATAGCGCTGGTAGCACCTGCGGCCGGGGTGGACGCGTGGAATGTGGCGCTTGCTGAGGTGCTTAGCGCACTAGGCGATGGTGCTGGTAAAGTCGGTGGAAGCCCTGGAGAGGCGTTTCCAAGACGACCCTATGAAACAATGCGGTGTCTTAGAGGGTGTTTAACAAATATCTTGCTATTGATGGGCATAGATGGAAAACATAACTTAGCTCTTTGTGTTTTCCTTTAGTTAAGGCAATGTCATATTTAGCTGAAGCATTTAGTTTACCTTAGTAACATGATGAGCAGTGACAGTATCTCCGAACATGCGTGCAGGTGGGTGTGAGTGCGTGTGCATTGAGCCTGAAGGCGTGGTCTGAGCATGCGCCATTGGCGCCGGTGGTGGTGCCTCAGAAGGTGTCTGTACGACGCTCCACCGAGCCGGTGAACTTCTGTGGAAATGAACAAGAATTAGTACTGCCTTGGAGGAAAACAGTGAGAATGATTATTATAAGACATTTTGCCAAGGATAACTTTAGTCACAATTTTTATCCTAAAACTGGTATCAATGGTGAGTTTTTTATGTTATAGTAGTCTTGCAAGGCAACCCTGTATTATTTTTGACCATTTGATTATATCATTGTTACGTAAAAACACAGGAATGTTTTTTAGATATGAAATTCCTGCTTTGATGCCATGCTTTGAATCCGTAGCCACATGAACGTCGCGTACACAAAAAACTCACCCAGTTTCATCAAGAGGGATCGGCTCAGTATAAGCAAGAGGGAACCAGCCAGCATGATGAGACCGCAAGTTCTCTCCATATTGCCATCCTTTAGTCCTTTCTCCTAGGAGGGCTAGTACATCTCCTTGTTGGAAACTTAGCTGGTTGTCTCCGGCAGCTGCGTAGGCGTATAAAGCTCGAGCCAATGGCGGATCTCGTGTGGTACAGGTCGGTGGGGCAAGAGATGAGGGACGGGTAGCTGTGCGGGTATCAGTCACTGCAAATAAATTGGGAATATTTATAGTCAGTTCTAGAGCATACATTACTAGACTTAAAGGAAGTTATGAGTTAAGTATCACAATGTAAAAGAAGAATCCCCGATGGCACTATTTTATTTGGGACAGAACATTGTGTACCAGGCAGAAAATGTACGGAATGATAATTGTATTGACACACATTCACATTAAGCATAAGGACATGTTTATAACAATGTTTCTCATTAGGTAGTAAACTCACCCTGATCTTCGTTATTTGAGCTGACTTGAAGATTGAAATCGGATTTGGCTCTCGACAATCCTTGAGCTGGTGAGCCCAAGTCTCCAATAGACCTGACGTCAAGACATGATGCATCCACTGATCTAGTTTTACGTAAAGCAGATCCAACTGAAGCTCGATCATCATCATCACCGATGCGGGGACTTGCGTATACGTCTTCATCAGCCCAGAATGACACTTGCTGTAAACAAAAGTCAAGTTATGTATTTACTTTAAGACGGAAACTTTCAAGTAAGTAGATTCTGATCTGTAATTAAGATGAAGCTTAGCCTTGAGCCAGTCTAGAATTGAGTTCAGGGTTTTAAAAGCCATAAAGCTTTAACAGGATCAGATAAACAACCATAAAATGTATTATTTGTTACAACAGAAGACACAATTCATTGTGCAATTTAACTATTTACTTTTCCGATTCTATTCGTTATTTTGAAGGAATACGATCGTTTAATCGGCTATATAGCAAGTAAGAGTCCATAAAATAATTTTACGTTAGTGGAGACAGATTTTTATGACGTCACAAGGTAGGACTCGGAAGTTGAGACATGACATTATGTTGAAGTCGTGAAAATATTTTTCCGCTTGGTTTTCTACGACTTGAGTTGGGAAGTATACAATGACGCTAAAATGTCGATTACCTCTCTGGATATAGGGCAACTGATTGACGCATTTGAGGGTGAAGCGGGATGTTAGATTTTACATTAAAAATGTTAATTAATTTTGTTAATTTTTGTATTCCGTTTAGCGCTTGGCGGAAGTAACTCAGAAACTTGAAATAAACACTTTTTATGGCTGTAGATTTATTTCCTTAATTTTTCTTTAGGAAATAGAACTATTTCTTGCAGCTCTGAAATGTCACTTTTCTTTTTCATAAAGTAAAGCCACGTTTTAAAACTAAAGCCATATTGTGTACTTAATAAACGTCAAGTTGATTCAAAAGAATAAGTACCTACTTTGAATAAATAAATTGTAGCTTTTTAATGCTTTACCCTTGAGGGTAAGCAAATAAATTAATGTTTTAATTCGCTCTATTTTGAACTAGGAAAATTGTGAGCTTAACAAATATTATTGGATCTCTTTTTAGGTACTCACCCTCATTCTGCTAACGAACATGGCTTCAACATTGGGAGGCAGGAATTCGCGGGTCCTGGACACTTCGAGCCACTCTTCTAGTCCTGAGTTGTAGGCAGCTGCTCCTGCGGTGTGGTAAGCCAACCAGTGTTTAGCTAGGGAGCATTGTCGTTCTAGAACGAAGCCGTACCGACGACGCTCTTGTGTCATGGCCTGGGGGTGAAAAAATGAAGATATAGGTAGCACATAATATTGAAGATATCCTAAATGATTTGTCATTTCACTAGCTCAAAAAGTTTACTAAGTTCCTGCTAAATATCGTCAACTCTAGATAGCTACAGTTATCGCTTGTGTCCAAATCAAGTTTGACAAACTAATTGTTTTCTTTAATGAATCAATTTTCAATGTGTACACATTAAAAAATTATTCAGATTGATTAGAGATTGTCTGCCTTATGGATTTCACAATTGGTTTTGAAAGCATATTCAATTTAATCTACTATCGAATCTTATGTCAATGACATGATTAGCTGTTGTCATTTTAGTCAACCAATCACAATAACAAAACAAGATTCAAACCAGATAAACTGATCAGAGATTTGTCCACTTGAACCAGTTTTTAGAAATCGGTAGACAAAGCACAATTGTTTCATAAACATTGAATGAACTGCAGTATGGCGCGTTGACAATATATCGATATACCGAACTAATTAAGTCATCTGCTATGTTCGTTATATTTTTAATTTTACTGTCTGAAGCTGTCCTTAAGAGGGCTGTCGCATTTTGTCGCTCATACGGAACCAAATTTACCTATAAGATTGTTAAATGAAAAGATGCTTTTTTGAAAAATGTAATCAATAATTGAAATTGTAAATAAAATTAATTTTTACCTATTAAATTAATTTTATTTACAATTTCGATGATTGATTACATTTTTCAAAAAAGCATCTTTTCATTTAACAATCTTATAGGTAAATTTGGTTAAAAACACATTTCTATTGTGTTACATAATAAAATGGTATCTAATAAATTCAGCTCAAAAATAGATCTTAAATCTGTTTTTGAGATGAGTTAAATAAATGCCCCAATTAAGGTTGATGCGCCAGGGTAGCCCGCGAAATTAAAAATTTCTTACGTTTTTTGCAATTAGTAGGTCAGTGTGAGCTTGTATGTTGATTAAAATATGATTCGCGGCATTTACCTCAAATCTAGCGATTCCATGAAATCATGAGGTTTGAGGTAAATGCTAACTTATGGAGCTGTATTGCTGATTCTTATGATTATAATTCTGTAAAGCCATATTAGCTACGGCCGCGAATCATATTTTAATCAACATACAAGCTCACACTGACCTACAAATTGCAAAAAACGTAAGAAATTTTGAATTTCGCGGGCTACCCTGGCGCTTTCGCCTTAAAATGTGTTTTTTAGTAATTACCTATTAATTTAATAAATTAATATTTACTAGTTCGCTGATTGATTACATTTTTGAAATAAGAATCTTTTCATTCTTAATAATTTGGTTCCGTGTGAGCGAGAGAGGTGACAAAATACGAGTACGACAGCCCTCTCAAACATGTAATTACAAACCTGTCTGCAATTGAATGAATGAATGAATGAATAAAACTAACTGAATGTAGTTCTGCTAAGATCAATAAAAGTTGTAGAGTATTGTTCGTTTTCCTTTGTACGGGTATTGTGGTAGCATACAATTCGACGTTCGCTGTAACAGTACTTACGTTCTTCAGGCTTTGTTCGCAGAACGCATCCAATTTGGTTTTCTCTTCTTCTAGTATCTGCATGTTCTGGAAAAATAGTACAATGTCATTACAAGTTTGGTGAACTGTTTGCGGATTGGTTGAAATTTAAATAGATTTTCTTTTTTTTTGGGTGCGAGGGGTGTAACTGGCTGTACACTGAATGTTCTGGGATTGGTTTAGTTAAAATAAGTAAAGATACTATTAAATGAGCAATATTTGTATATAAGTATGTATATTTATTTGTAGTCACGTTCTCGAAAAACGGCTCCAATGATTTTGATGAAAGTTGCATTATGGGGGTTTACTGGGGCGAGAAATCGATTTAGCTAGGTCTAATTTCTGGGAAATTTGGTTTTGTCTATTTTTACCCGAGCAGAGCTCGGTCGCCCAGGTACCTACTAAGTTTTAAAGTTTCTAAGAATTGAGTCGAATTAGGTAACGCTGGATATTAGGTATAATGTGGCTGGAGTGACTCTACTAAGGTCCTAAGTTTCTATAGTTTGGCGGGTATTTTTAATTTTGATCAGTGCCTCGTTGGTCTAGTAGTCGCAAGTGCATTTGCTGATCATAAAGCCCTGGGTTCTATTCCAAGGTTGGGCAAGGTGTTATTGGGTTTTTCTACCTTGAATTTCTCAGTAGGAGTCCGGAGTTTGTATTTGTGCCCGGTTGATGGCAATAGGCTTGCACCCAGAGTGCGACTTGAACATAACTGCCGAAATGTGGTAGGTACTACTCGTATAGATACCCAACTCTTCGGGGAAACAAGGCGTGATATTATGTGTGATTAAATATGATAATTATTTTCATTTGCTTTACTTAGCAGAAGGTAGGTAAATGTAGGTTGAATACATCACACTAATATTATAAAGGCGAAAGTTTGTGACTGTGTGTGTTTGTTTGTTACTTCTTCACGCTCAAACGGTTGGACCAATTTTGATAAAATTTGGTATGGAGGTAGCTGACACCCTGGATTTACACATAGGCTACTTTTATCGACATATACGGGTAAAGCCGCGGGCGGAAGCTAGTGATATAATAATGTTATCCAGGTTCTATTACCACCACTATTATTTATCGAAATGAGTTCGCTATTCATCAAAGTGCCTAACATACAATAGGACGAGTCCATTAACATATTATTATACTGGATCGTATTTCATGTTTATACGAGAATTTATTTATGCGAACTAGTATTATAGCTATTACGTGAAAATATGTCACAGCAGAGTCATTGTGAAAATGTTATAAGTACTGATATTCCTCTAGTTTCAATACTGTGCTTTGAATAATACATGCAATTCTAGTTTCCTATTACCATTGAATGAGAATATGTATGGAATTTAAATCTATTACTCTCAATATAAATTACATGGTCTAACACACTTTACATAGTGCACATATAAATCGATATTATATTAATTGTAGGAAATTTGTTTACAGACGCCAGCAGGTCAAGCCACCCGATACTGTCAAATTTTCCCAATCAACCTTGAACCTAATGCTTTAGCGATAAAGATGAAAATCTATTAAAGAAATTTGACAGATTGTAGTAGCTTGATGAGCTGGCGTCTATACATTAAAAACAAATGAAGCAATATTATTCACATACGTTCGGTCAGCAACAGAATTCGGATAACACTGCTACTTTTTGACATCATCTATTAACACAAAATGATACGATAACCTGCTTTTTAGCATTTCATTTATTAGATAAGTTTTAATTTTCTTTAAAATTTACATCTGTTCCGATTTTAATGAAGTATTTTTCTCAATAATTAAGATTTAGAAAACTCAAGTGTTAATCGACTTTTGTTGCTGACTGTACACTGACAAGTTTACACCGACTTTCGTTTACATCTTCAGTACGAAAAGAGCTATTGTTTTACCTTCATCTCCTTATCCATTGCTGTTCCAACTTTGGTGACATTCGGCTTCTTCTTTCGTTGTTTTTTTATAGTTGCAGCAGCCTTACTGTAGCTCTCTGACCGCAGCTTGTGTTGTTGTAAAAACCTCTTTTGTTCCGACTGAAACAAAAACCCATTATTTGAATTTCGAATATTTCAATTGCTTCGTGCAAAGACACCTGAACCTTTAGACGTTGTCATGATTACAGTGTGAAGTGTGGAAGTGAGACACATATATACGAAATTAATAGGAAAACTGAGACAAAGCATCGTATCTTCTATCTCTTACGGCGTGCCGTATTTTTGCTTGACGAACTTTTGAATGTTAGCCAAACAAAGTGCTTTCACTGTTACAAAATTTATCTTACGTCGATTAATTTAACTTTTTTGGACAGTTTTTGCATTGTGCGAATGTATTGACATGGGTTTCAGTCCGAAAGATTATTACGTTAAGAAGATTTCTTACGTTAAACTTCATTTCTCATACCACATAACCTAGAAAAAGTATTATTTTGCTGTCTCACATGACCGGCCACGCGGTGGCTCCGTCTATATGTATATTATCTAAGGCTTCGTGAATATCGTTCCCGTATGTCATATTTTTAAATTTTATGAATTCCTAGTACGGAATTTTGCGATGAAAGAACAATACCGTAGTTCTGTGCTCGAGTTTTTGGGAGTCAATCGAAATTTTGTCGTCTACTGTCTGAAGTCAATAAAAATAGTTCTCGGAAACTAGATTTGAATTCTATTGAAGCGATAAAGATAGGAAACGTACATATTACATAATAACTTCTCCTTTAATATCTTTTTCGGAGTAAATAACCAGAGTACATTGAGATGAAATCCTATTTATGTACCTATTGGCAAAATTTTGAAAATAGTCTCATCTCGTATCGAACAAATAAACTACGCCATTTGTAAAAATATACGAACTGTTGGTACCTACTGTCGAAACTTTTTTAATAGAAAATCTTATCTCACGGGCGCTATACTAAGCTTATTTGAACTCCGGACCCTATTCCTTTTATCCGGTAAACAATCCCTTGAAACTTGGAACTATTCACATAAAAGATTATGAAAGAAAAAAAAACCTTATTGACTGACCTGTACTACTTTTGTATCTTTCTCCAGATTAGTTTCCAAGGGTACCAGTAGATCTACGTAGAATGCCTTTAGCTGGAACAAACAAATAACTTGCAGATTATTGGATGGGGACATTTAGATAGTTTCTACTATAAGAACAAAGGCAAAGAAAAGGTATAAACAGTATCTTTGTCTTCCTGTTTTCCTTATAAATGGAACTTACGATATTCATTTGTTGATCTTGTATTTCTCGGTATACCTCGACGACTTTCATTAGGGCCGTTCCTGAAAATTATTGTTATTGTTCAGATTGTTAATTATTTTCGTGTAGGGAGTAGGTAAGTACCGAATAAGAACTTCATTGTATTTTTAAGGAAATCAGTAATTCTTAGAAGAAATGTAACAAACTTTTACTCAGACACTTACAATGCCCCAAGGGAGCCAAGGTAAGATTGGCTCAGGCAAAATCACCTGCCACCAACACCAATAAATTGTTTGTAACTTCAAATTTTCAGCCAAATTTACTGAAACATGGGGTGTAATTCCCTTCGCTATCGTGTCCCCCCTTTATTACCAGCCAAATCATCCAATGTTACATACATAATATATTACATACCTATATCGGCACATCCTCCCCACGTACCCTGTTGTGCCTGCCTGCCCAACTTCCCCACTGCATCTACATACAACCGTGATGCCGCTGCCGCACCTGTGAAAAAAAAAACATTTAATTAGAAAAAGCCATATGTACGCACTGATGTACTCTGCCGTCGCCCCATTTGAATCGAACATGGTATAATGAAAACGTGCCGATCGACGATACATCGGGTGAAGGAAAAATGAAGAATACATCAGGTGCCTATTGTTTTATGCAAGATTTTATAATTGACTGAAGGAAAGGTGTGGAAATTGTATCAGGGTTTGAACGATAGGCTGGGTCCCTTTTAATGTACGCTGTAGTTAAGTCAACAAAATTATGTGTGCATGTTGCTATGGAGAAAGTGGGAAGATCATTTTGCCGATGTTATACAATAACAATGGCAGTAAATCAATTTAAATGTAACTAGTGTCACGAATTTAGATAAATAAACAGTGAAATCATTCTATAAACTAGTTTAATTTCGACATTTTTACATAAATCTGACATTACGCCGCGCCGGTTACAATCGAATTTTATGTCCGTCATCCACCAGTTAAGCTACATTAGTGAAATTAAATAAAAATGAGAAACGATAAAATAAAACCAGAAAATCGTGATGACTCGATTGCGGATGTCGATACGATAATATTGTACATACTCAGACATAGCAGATCGATACATAAAATATGATATAATGTACATTATGTAGAGTTGTGCCGCATTATCTAAGCAGTGAAAGTACTTATCTATTATTATTAAATTATAGCATTAAGCCAGTAAGTAGGTATGCAATAATATTTTATTCTTTTTTTCTTACATAAAGCGGATTCTGAATTCAAAAATGATTGATCATTTTTATGGTTCCGTACCAAAATGGTAAAAAAGGAACCCATAAGGTCTCACTCAGTCTGTCTGTCTGTCTGTCTGTCACAGCTGAATATCTCAAGAACTGCTAATGTTATCAACTTGAAATTTGGAATAGTTTTATATGACGTTTATCCAACTATTTTGCAAATAAAAAAGAAATAAAAATATTTATATATTTTTTTTTTAACAGGTGCTGAAAGGGGGTCTTCAAAATTCAAAGTGGGTTACTAGGGCATGTGGGGTATCATATCAAAGAGCACTGTTTGCACATTCTTAAACATTTTTTATTTTTTTTTTAGGCCGCATAGTTTTCGATTTTTGATGAAAAATCTAAAAAAAAATACCGTGCCCCCCTTATCTCCGAAGTTTGCAAAGGGAAAAATCTGAAATTATTCTATGTGATAGAAGTTTATGTAAAGATTACAGGAAAAATAAAACGATGTCTCTAAATAGCACACTTTTTCATAAATCGGAACGGAACCGTCGGTGCGCGAGTCCGACTCGCTCTTGACCGGTTTTTTTTCTTTAAAATGTTGTAAAGGCCAGTCATTGAGGAACGTGTAAGTAGGTTAATGACCTGTAGTTACGTAAATAATTCTTAGCAGTAATTAAGATTCTTGTAATAAACTGTAAGTTTGTAATTTCGCAAATGTTATATAAAGGAGGGATCGTCGTAACAGCAATAATTACTTATTACTATGCGATGCGATCTAAAGTAGAATGTCTATCTATAGTCTGTGGTCTTCGCCTGAGAATAGGATTCCCTTATCTTTTCCCATGTGGGTTGTTAGAAAAGGGATTATGTGTGGAAAGGCACCTGTACTCCGATAATAGCAATAGGTAACTTACCGAGATATCTGACACATAGGTACGGTACGGCTTCTAAGTACTTACATAATTTATTTCGACCGGCTAAGACCAAAAAAAGTGTAACGAGAATTTAGAACAACGTCAGCTGTTCATTTACCATAAAAGCACAACATTCTTTAAGTTCATTAGAATAATTTAAACAGACAAGTACTTGTATCTGGCACAAGTCAACAACAAGTACGGTTAAATACCAAATCTTGTTGTCCTAAAAGTGTTTGAGAAGTTCCAACAACATTTTTTCGTCCTACCAAACAAAAATATTCAGGCCAGATTAAAAGAGGCTGATGGCATTCAACGAATCTATAAAGAGCCATAAAATGTTAAGTGCTTCGAGAAAATTTCCAATCGAGGGTGTTTTAGGCGAAATAAAATTTTAATATTCATTTTACTTAATGAAAGTGAAGTGGAAGTACCGTCATTATGCCTAAAATCTCTAAACTAGTAGTAAAGCTAAAGAGTTTATTTTTTGTTTGTTTGAAGGCGCTAAATCTCTAGAACCTCCAGTCGGCTTTGAAAAAATATTTTTGCATTTTATAGCCCAATTCTTAAGGAAGGCTATAGCCTATTTAACATTACGCTATGACCTTTAGGAGCCGAGCAAAAATAAAAAAAAAGTCAGAAAGAACGCTAAGCGAAAACAAAGTTCGCGGGAAGGTGACGCGATGCGACAGGGTGGGTCGGAGGAACAAGAAATTTAACCGGACGAAGTCGCAGTCAGAAGATAGTGTAATTATAACAATGATAAACTAAAATACAGAGTCCAATGCGTAGATTACAATTATGCAGTTTTTATTGTTCCCTGATGCTGAATCCTTTGATTTATATGCGAAATTTAAGAGTAAGGGAACAATAGGGACAAAGTTCAGCCAATAAATAAACAGGCCACTCATTACCCTCATAAACCGAAATGAAACAAAATTAACCGCAAAACATGTAAATAAAACTCACACATGGAGGCCTCTGGAGCCATACATCGCGGGAATGCCCAAGTTTATTGCTGCTAGCTCTGGCTATAATACTCTAGATAAGCCAGCAGAGACAATTTGGCACTAACCACGCCCCAGTTCCGTAGCCAAGCAAGCGGGGAACACCGAGGTTTTGCATATAGATGCGCCCATTTGGCTTACACTACATAAATTAATTGTACGCGTTTCACTGAATACGCGTCAACAGAGATTTACGAGAGGATGCGACGGTTTCACTTTCTTATTGATGTAGCTAATTGTGTGGTGTCTAGCCGGGTCTAGAATATGCTAATTTCTAAAGGACCTAGGTATATTATAATGCAAAGCTTCCAAACTGTTCTGTCTTTTTGTTAATCTGCTTCTGTAGCTACAGTTATCTATGTTCTGCTTTAGTAATACTTAGCATGGCATTCACTGCGGGGACATAGGCCTCCTCTCTGTGAGAGACTCACTTTTCGCTAATCTACGATCACCCTTTTGGGAACTGTGTAGAGCCTATTCAGCTAACGGAAACATCAATCCGTACTAGATCTCACAACTAGATTTTTACAATAAGTTCTAATTAGCGAACAACTGCTGCATATGTGATAAAATCTCTAAATCACCGCTTACAAGTCATGGGAAGATCTCATATCTTATTCTTAGTACCTTAGCACCACTAAGATGCCTACAATTACGTACTAGTGTAAATTATATAGCTATGATTAGCATATAGACGCTGACTGAGCCTCGCAATGGCAACCTGTTTATGATGGTCACCATTTACTATATAATTCTAGAACCTTAGTACCCACGCGTCGACATATTCAACAAGTATATATTAAAGTCACGCTCACGAAAATTCAATGATGTTTAGCTCAGAATTTAATTTAATAAAAAGGTAATGTGATAAAAAGTTATTTACCGTGTAAAGCCTTTAAGTAGGCCTTTCCAGCCGTTATCATCTGTCGAGCACCTGGATTAAATTTGTCCAGGATATTCTGAAACAACAAAAATAACATTTTCAAATATTTTGGAGAGAATGTTGTACTGATGTTTGAATGGAGAAAGTTTTGTTTGAGAATTGCGCAGCGTTTAGACCGCCTGATTAAATTATTGTGATTGTATGTTTCCTGTCGTCTAACCACAGGAACCGTTAAAACTGACACAAATGATAGTAAATAATTGTGGTTCAAAAGCCTATGTTTAATGACAGAAAATACTGACTTTAATAAATGATAAATGATTTTATTTCTGTAAGTAAATTTGTACAAACACTTTTACACGTCAATCATATTTAAAACTAGATGAGGTCGGCGTTTTCTATCTGAAGAAACTTCTACTCTGAGAAGAAAGGGCGAAACAAACTCTGAGGTCACTTTTAAAGTCCAGGCATAATCTTGCTGCATCATAATTTCTAAAGAATCTATGGTAAATAATAAAAGTCATCTCGATTAGTTTTTTTCTTAAGCGCTTTTAAAATGTAAACTGCACCTTAGAGCCATTAATTCACTACTGCAATGGACTGGGGAATGTCCATTTTAATACCTGTTTTTTTAGAATAGTAAAGTGCTTAATCAGACAGATGAATCTGCGACAGACACCAGACTCTTGAAATGTCATTCACCTCTTAATTAAAACACAAGAAGTACCTAGTTGACGGTGACTAGCACTTTATTATCATATTACCTAATACAACCGAAGAATAGCAATCAATCAATTCATTCTTATATAAGTGAAAGTGTGTATCATTTTCTTAGAAACGTCAGATCATTACGAAACAGGACCATTTATGATGGTTACAAGATAAGGTCCATTCATATGCATTGGAAAATGAGGTCTTAGACCGTAAATAGACTTTGGTGCTGGAATGTGGCCTTCAAGGATGCTGCAGCGGTTTGCGGCCTCGATGGCGAGGTGTGGCGACGACGACATTCCTTTACAAATACTGCTTTACGCCACTTCTCCGAAAGCGTTAAACGCGTATAAAAATCACTGGTACTTTTGCATTTTGTGCACGAATGAGAGACGAGAATGCTGCTATCTTTAAAATAAAAACGGCCAGTATGCCACTAAATTTTTAAAAATAGAATACAAGTTGCTTGCGAATGCAAAAATAAAGAAACATTTTCGTTCGAAAATAATAATCTCATCTAAATATAGAATTTGTAGGTTCTTAAAAACAAACGTGTTTTTTGTTTGAAAGTTTTTAATAAATACTGTTCATTTAGCTTCTGATTTATCTTTGATACGGCCGTTTCTGAATTGAGCTCCAAAATGCTAAACAACGTGAACCTGAACACAAGGGATCTCATATATTCGAATCAACTCTAGCTTTGTACAACAGCAATGTTGGAATTTAGCACACACGAATAGCGACTGATAGTTATTTATTTGCTCCTTTTCTGAGCAAAATTGCTTATAAGCCCAAAAAAGAGTTCCACTAAATCCCTCCGAATATATTGTGCTCGTTGTTTAATTTAGCAACAAAACGTCTCTTCGACGTATCCTATCTAAATCGATACGATATACGAGACGACAAACAGGCCTTAGCTTTTATGTCCTACGGATCCTCTGAGATAACCGAATCGAGTAATGTAGGAGAAAACAAAACACTGGCAACGTGCAAACTGTGACTCGATTTTCGAACACTGAAGCAAATGTTTCCACTCGGAATATTTCAGAAAGCTAATACCTACTAATCTTCGTATGGTTTTGGAGTTATACCAAATTAGTTTGACAGCGTTTCTACGGTATTGTGCTTTTGAAATAAGGATAATGTCGCTTCGTTTCATAAAGTGTCAGCATTTAGAAACCTGTTAGAGAAATCGTGTGAAATACTTACTACTTGCTAGTATAGTTGAGTACGTGCTAAAGAATTTTAAAATATCGATGATTTTGCCTAGTTTTCTCATTGGTGCTAATATATTTCTGTACATAGGAGAATTTTAATATTTTCTAAGTTTTTTCTTTTCTTGATGCACTTAACACGTCTTTGTTACTTTACCTATGAAAATAGTTTTGTTAAAACATTTTCTTTATTCAGCAAACTAAAACGAAGATATCTTCCCCACATTACATATTAATTTAAGCGTAAGCGTTCCTTTACACTCATTTAGATACGCATAGCGCAGCGACCCCAACGTTTAAGATTCTCCATCGTAAGCATGTTAGGGTATAAGTAAGTGCGTGGAACAGAAAATGGCCGAGTATTCCGGACCGGCCCGTCCTAATCCTCAGGTTATTGCCACATTACAAAAAGCCAATGCATTTTCCCTTCTACTCCAATATCAGTAGGCTGTGGGTCTAACTACGTGCTAATGTGTTTTACGATGGGCAGACTCAAATTTTTTATGCTGTGTATTTCCTCGACGGGTGTTAGTTAATGTTTAATTCATTTTGTTGTATTTTGTGAGGTGCGTTCAAATTGTAGCGTTTATATGAAAGCTAGGCAAATTGAGAGAAAATCTTTTACGGCTTTATTTGTACAATTATGTAATGAATGTTGCGACATACTCATACGTGTGTAGCTTATGAATGGAATACAATTTGAATACAATTTTATAAATGCCGTTGTTTTGTTAATTAAAATGCATTATAATATTGTTGTAGGCGGTTTCTATTCAATAGCGCACCTTAAAATATGAAACTGTTTGGAATGCTAATAAATTTATCTTCATACATTATAGTTAAATATAAAGTTGAATGAGTACAGCCTGTGAAACCAAGGCTGGATTGTATAAAAATGCCAGAGTAAAAAAAACTAGTTCAATCGAAGAATCGGCATAATTATGAATGCAATTATTATTAAACGCTGTCGACTGACTCATTCGATCGTGATCACTCAATCGTGCACTGATGCAATATGCTTTAGTACAAAATACTAGTTAACAACACCACAATTTATTATTAATACGACTTTATGATCATAACATAATATCTCGCCTATATAATCTCCGAAGGGTTATATAGGCAGAGGTGTAGATACCTATAGTACACCCACATTTTGCCCGTTATGTTTAAGGCGCGGAATGACTACGATTTTAAACGTCACACAACCACGTAATCTATTGACACCATTAGCTGGCTTGAAATAAGGTTGAAAATTTAAAATAATATTTGTGTTGCCGAGATGTGACTAAGCTGCGAATGTGCATTTATTTTGCCGGTTTTCTTTAATTTATTTAGAATTTACACAATAAATTAAATAATTGTCCGGTTTAAGTTTAAAAAAAATGCTAATTCAATTAAATTCTTAAAAAAAATAATGTCGTTATAGCTGAAAATACAGAGATGTTCGACGCCAAAGTTTATTTTTGTGGAGCAACTTCCAAATTTTTTATTAGGAATATTAAACTATTTTTTACTATTCTAATCGGTTAAAGTTTTTCTTTAAACCCTTCTCTGTCCACTGTATTTTTTGCGTCGGATAGTTTCATTGCGTCACGTCATACTCGACAATCCAAGAAACCAATATTTGTGAATGTTGAGTTAACACCGCGCCTTAAGTCCCATGTAATATTAGGGGGCGAGCCTAGTGCCATCAACCAAGAAATTCCTAATGGGAAAACTCAATAACACTTTGCTCGACCTGGGAATCTGGGGACCTCATGCTCACCACTAGACCAACGAGATACGCCTTTATAATATTGTTTAAACTTTAATCGGAACTATAAAATGGTTGTTTGCAAGGAGCAACAGCTGTAATATTTATCCGCGACCCGACGGATCCACACCATTCACACTTTCACCTCCACTCTCGACTTACTTTTGTTATTGAATGCTATTTCAACGGTAAAACCTTTCTCAGAACATTCTATATTGCTTCGTTTACTGTTTATAAGGGCAATCTTGGCACTTAGTGCCTACATATTACCGGATAAATGTTACCTTTTATATCGCCATAACTTGTAATGGATCGCTCACGGCTTATACCTCATGTGGTTAGCAATCAGTCATTAATACGATGCCCAGACTACCTACTTGAGATCTTTATTGCAAAAACATGTGAATACCTATATGCACAAATAGGTTATAGATTGCTGGGTCATCGCTTTCGAGCGCCATCAAAGTCCCTTTCTCTTCAATTCAGACCCGCATGGAAATCTACAGAATATTGATTTATTCCTATTTAAAGGTAAGTACTTACATCCTCAAAGGGGCGTCTATCGTAGAATAAACACTTAAAGTTTTAAATAAGTTATCTGTCCCCATCTTCACGGTCGTTCAATACACGACGATGACTGAAATATATGGCTTCTCGGTTGGGGCGGACGGGAAGCAATTTTTCACCGGATTCAGACGTACCTTTTTAAAATACCGAACAGGCTGCTTCGTAGGTAGGCACGCTTATTGCACGCGTCGAGAGCGTAAATCTTGAGGGAGATTCGTATACGGAAGACGGCCAAGGGTGAAAAATAGATTCGCACTTAGAAGAATTAAGCAACTCGCGAAGGGGAGCGATAGAAATATTTCGGGACTATAATTTATAGTAAGTACAAAGTGTATACAAGGTGTCCCGTAAATAATGGATAATCTCTTAAGGGGTCATCGTACTCATCATTATGAACAACTTTTACTATGGGACCAAACCTGGAATCGCGAAAAAAAAATCAGCTGCTCCCTACATTTTGACGAGTTTGATGTAGATAAATGTACTGGTCAGCTGATTTTTTTTCGCGATTTCAGGTTTGGTCCCATAGTAAAAGTTGTTCATAATGATGAGTACAATGACCCCTTAAGAGATTATCCATTATTTACGGGACACCCTGTATTTGGCCGTGAAACATTAATTGAACTCAGAAAAAGTGAGAAATATTTCCTCATACACAATTATACCCAGATTTGGGTTAGATAAAATATTAGGTCCTTAACATAAGTTGGAAGTCATTTATCATGCCTTAAATCTCTTTGAGACATCACGTCCGTCAGAAAAAGATGACTATCCCTTGACGTAGGTAAAATACGCATGTGATATTGTATCGTGAGCTAGCTATTCTAATGTAATACTGTGACTTTATCCCATCCTCTTTATTTGTGGGGCACGTAGCACACGACATTTGCTACAAAATTGCTTGGGGTGGACTTCGTGACGTTACCGGCTTTCGTACCCTTTTCGGGCCTAATGTCCCACACACACGTCCGATATTTTTTTACTATCTACCCATAGTATTGGCCATTGAAATTCATACGGAATTTTACGATAGATGAGTCAGTCAAATCTATAATGTGCGGTGTTAGTAGTTGTGAAGCTTATTATTGCTAACATATCCGACATATTTTAATTAAATGCCAACTTGCACAATAAATTTAATTTAATAGGACCAGGCATTTCAATAATAACATCGCAATTTAATTAATTTGACGAACAGTAATTTAATTGCATTTAATGCGTCAAAGTGTGCATCGAAACAACCGAGTTAGAATGGGCAAATGTGAAATAATTTTAACCATTAACTTCACAAACAATCCCCCGTAGATCTACATTAGTCATACATGCATAAATTAAATTAAATTTCATAATTCACATGAGCAACGTTACGGAATACTTTATGAATTTAATTACGAACTTTGATGACGTGCCTCTCTGGTGTCTGATTTTTAATCGTTTTACGTGCCCAATGTAATTAAGCTTATTTAATTTAAGGGCAATGTTTAAAATGCAAAAGTTTTTATAATGCTTAATTACTATACTTACTACACACTTTACTATACTATAGGTACTATATTTTTTTTTTACTATCCTTTAGAAAGTCTGTTTATTTCAATGAACAGAAAGTCAAGCATCGTCGTTTCATCACTATTTGCCAATCTTGTACGTACTCAAATCAAACACCACATTGTTCTATCAATTTTCATCCGTCTCAAATCCCCCTACAAGCAAGTAATTACAATTCACTTCAAAGTCAAACTGCGACAGCATTACCTGACAGTAAAGCCGAGACGAGCAACACAGGTACGAAGTTCCCAGTAATCTCAGGATTTAAATCTTTTATAAAATGTTTAGGTACACAAACATGCAACTTGTACGGCAGCCGGCGGAATGTTTGCTCAGAACACTTGTTGCCACTCTAGACGACACAGGGACATGACTATGTTGTTTACAACATGCCTGCAAGCGAAGTTTATCCTTAAAAATAAAAAAAAGATCAACAAACTTTTATACAGAGCTTCTGCCCCTAAGCTGTCTGCAAAAGTTAACTTGTCAGATTCGCTACACGGAAAGCAAATTTAGGAAAGACGAAGTTTTTATGGGAGTTTGAGTGCGTAGGTACCTAACTTTCAAGGTTTTAAGTACTCGAAATCATTACCATGGGTTACATATCCTAGAAGATATGCTGATAACAAAGACTTATATACAAAATTATCTGCACTATGTTAAACCCGCAGCAATTCTGTTACCCTTTACAGTTTAAATTAATTAATTGTCTTCCTGTCGTCTTTGCAGACTTTGCTAATACTTTCCAGGAGTTTTAAATTGATTGCAATCGGACTGATAACTGGTAAATTCCAATCTAAGCTCCACCCTAGACTGTGGAGTTCTTAACGTAATCACGGCCGTGCAATTTGTTACGGATTCAACAATGCACCTCTTAAGTTCTTTGCTGGGGCAAAATAAAAGAGTTCCTTTAAGTTCGCTAAATGAAGTCGACTACAAAAGGCGGAGCCCGGCGTAATTC
The DNA here is from genome assembly GCA_905163495.3 of Cosmia trapezina. Classification (NCBI taxonomy): domain Eukaryota; kingdom Metazoa; phylum Arthropoda; class Insecta; order Lepidoptera; family Noctuidae; genus Cosmia; species Cosmia trapezina. The sequence continues at coordinate 15,718,510 of LR991030.1, forward strand.
GAATGAACGCAAGCGGTCGCCGCTCCTCGCTTTGATTCCGTACTTTTAAAAAGTTTAATTTTTGCGAAGTTTCACTCGCAGGACTTTGCAAATACTTTTAGATCTCGTTCGAACTTCAACATCTGATTCAATGGGTTTACCTAAAGGGCTGCTACTGCTAATTTCAATGCTATTCATTAATCTTTCAAATGTCTAATTCGTTAATGGCAAAGTTTTTGGGCTGTGTGTAAAAAAAGAGCTAAAATTTTCATTGTGAAAAAGTCCCTGATCAAACAAAAAAGGGTGATTGATTATAATGACGGAAACTCTTTAATGATGCTGTGCACTGTACATAGACGGAGTATGATACAGCGCACAGCAAGGTCGACATCTTAGCAGTTAATATTTGTTATTTATGTATGGAGACCGTTCTTGTGTGTTCTCGTACATTAGACTCCATTGTTTGTCGTCATTATTATGTAGATCTATTTGTTACCATTCACTGTCGTTTAGTAAGACAATTAGAACAAACGCAAGGTCGGGCTCATGCCAAATTGGCTTTATAGCCGTCGTTTTGTTAATAAAACATTCGCTTGTCACGACATGAACTTGAATTCTAGAAAGTCTTAGGTTAATAAGTTGAAAAGGTTCGTTAGATTTATTTAGTTTTATCGTTCTACGCGTGACTTTGCAAAGTGGCAGCTGGATCAATTTTAATCATCATCTGCCTAGCCTTTTCTCAAATAATATATGTATGTTGAGGTCAGCCAGCTGAATACCAGTATTTTACATGGAGCGACTGCCTATCTGACCTCCACAACCCAGTTACATGGGTACCCCCGATACCCCTTGGTAAGACTGGTTGTCAGACTTTCAGGCTTCCTACGACCCGTAACGACTGTCAAAGATCCACGAATTACAGCCGGGACCAACGGCTTAACGTGCTTTCCGAGATATGGAGGAGTCTCGGTGTGTAAAGATGGTTAAGGCCCAGGTTCCAAGATTGGTTTAGCTCGGTGTGTAAGTGAAATGGCGTTATGGCTGTCTAGTTTGACGCACGAGATAGAAGATTCTCACGCGCACCGGAATTATGTCGTAAAAATGCAAATAAAATCGTATAAAATTAGAAATTAACTATTTAATAAAAAGCAATCCATCACTGGATGCAGTTTGGAATTTGACATTTCATGGTATAGTTTTAATTATAATTATAATTGTTAATGAAGGGATAAACTGCTTTTAAAGATTATTAGGAGGTATGTTTAAAGATTTTTTTGGTGCATTAAAATATGTATAATTATGTTTTGGCTTCCATCACTGTATGCGAAAAAGACTTGAAAATATCATATTTTTTTTACATGTCAAAATTATTTACGGTTTATGAGATACACTGCTTTAAAAAACCACCTTTTTGATCGTTTTCAGGAAATCTGGGCCTTAAGCTTAACTTGATCGATCAACCCGTGCGGCTGTTATTACGGGATGAATTTTAATAAGTTTATTATAACTAAGTTAGTAGGTATAAACTGGTTACAGTGAAGTTGTAAACCTCTTTACTTAAGTTTTATAGCAACTTTAGAAGATTTACTAAAGACAGCAAGGGTTTAATGTTCCTAACACATTTTATTCCTACGACGTGAAAAGTATTTTCTGCAGTATTTTTTAGTACCTATCTGAACACTGGAAGCTGACCCTAAACATTTGCGAATGGCTAGACAGATAATGAACTTTGCATTCTCATATATTTAGAAAAAAAAAATAGGCTAATTAATTAATAAATAAAATCTAAATAAAAAAAAAACCGGTCAAGTGCGAGTCGGACTCGCGCACGAAGGGTTCCGTACCATATTATATGTTTAACAATCGCAAAGATAACTTTTTACTTATTGTATAATGATACTGTGAATTACAAGGTTATTTTTTGCAGTTGCAGAAAATCACCCATGTTTAAACAAAATACCTTATGAATCGCCGTTTTCAGTATTGTTGATTAAATACAGTATTCATGGTACCTACATGGTATAAAGAAGTTTCAAATTCCTAATTTGTTGAATTGTTGCGCTAGAGCTCGTACAAAAATGGTCTAAAATTTACAACTTTTGCGGCCCCCTATTTCTTAATTTTAAAAGATTAAAAAAAATATGTTTGTACTCTACTCAATGAGTTCTAGACGATGACATTATTTATATTTATTATTTTACATTCATTTTTTTTTTTTTTTCAAAATGAAAAGTTTATTGTATGGGGACCGACCCCTTATATTTAGCTTTAATTTTATTATTTGTTGTTATAGCCGTAATAGACAGCGGAGGCTTAGTAAGTTTGTACTGGACTGTACGTGGTTGTCTGATTTCATGGATTTTAACTTTCTTGCGCGGAACCCTAATTATTTTTCTAAAATAAAAATAGCCTAAGTTACTCCTTAAAACATCAGCTATACCTATGCCGTCAAAATTGGTGAAAATTCGTTTGGCAAGTTTCATAACTTGACTCAAAGTACCATTTTTTTAATCGGACTGCGCTTTAAAATTCTTCTATACAAACTTTAACATCCCTAAACCTCATTTGAGGCGTAGTTTTGAAAAACTAATAATGACAAACATTATTACTTACTTATGCAAGTATTTGTGCTAAGTTTCAAGCTCATTAACCAAATTAATAAGATTTTTCATATAAACTGTATCTCTGTTTTTACGAACACAGATAAAGAATTTCAATAATCGTCTGATATGTTTCCATAACTTGACTCAAACATTATTTACACCAATTTTAGATTTAATCAAGCCCCAATAAAATCCTCCGCTATAAAATTAACTTTTCAGCCCTTAGGGGTAGATTTTTGGAAAATCCTGATACACGTTAGTCTTAATTTTTGGTCTCAAGTATAAAAACTGAGTTTTGAGTTAATCGGACCGCGTGTTAAAGTTCCTCCATACAAACTTTGACACCCCCAATCCCTCCTTAGGGGTTAGTTTAGGAAAACTAAAAATGATAAACTTTATAATTTACTTAGATGAATATTCGTGCTAAGTTTCAAGTCTATTAACTCAAGGGATAGGATTTTTCATACAATCTTTCATCCCCTATTTTACCCCCTTAGGGATGGAATTTCCAAAAATCCTTCCTCAGTGGATGTTTACACTATATAAGGTATTTCTATATTAGGTAGGTAAGGGGTAAATTTCAAGTCTCTAGGTCCATTGGTTTGGGCTGTGCGTTGATATATTAGTCAGTGACTCAGTCAGGACTTTGATTTTTTTATATATATAGATTTACCATGTTATTTTAAGACCACAGACTTCTTATAGGTTTTCCTGTAATCTACAGGTATAGAACTATTTTCTATATTTTTTTCAAAATTTTAGGCTCAGTAGTTTCGGAGATAAGGGGGGGGAATGGTCAATTTTCGTCAATTTTCTTAAATAACTTTAAAACAATATATTTTAAAATTATAAAAAAAAAATATTTGAGACCCTCTTATTAAGCCCTTTCATTTGATATGTCACACGGTACAGTTTACAAAACTTGTTTTTAATTTTCTTATTTTCCCCCTAATAGTGACTCTCATATTCAAAATTCATATATTTACTTTAGCTGTACGTGTTTGGGTCACAGAAATCCATATGTGTACCAAATTTGAACTTAATCGGTCCATAAGATTCGGAGCAAATTGGCTGTGACAGACGGACAGACGGACAGACAGACAGACAGACACACGAGTGATCCTATAAGGGTTCCGTTTTTTCCTTTTGAGGTACGGAACCCTAAAAATTAAGTGGGGGTTAATTTAATTTTTATTTTAAGGTTATTTAAGTTGCAAAATGTTTTTTTCAATTTCTCTAAAAAGAAGATGTGATGTAGAAGTGAAGAAAAATTTCTTCACCTTTCACCAACGTTAACTTTCTTCACACTTCACCAACGTTAACGTTCACGACTTCAAGACATAATCAATACACACAAATAATATACCTACCTACATGCGGATCTCCGAACATTACATCATGTCCATGATTTCTGACAAGGTAAACAGAGTTGCAATTAGTACTACTCCAAAGCACTACCTATGTACTTGCCAGCCCGCAAAACCTATTTACACATACAACCAGCTTTCTCTCGGTAGAATAATTAAAGTTATGGAAGGATGAAAAGCGGTTTTCTTCATAGATATATCTTAAGATTTCCTATTTACAGGATTACTTACTTTTATGTTTTATTTTTGGAAAATAGACATAGAAATGAGATTGTTACTGTAGAAATATGAAATTCTTTTATAGTAAGACTGATGAGGATTTATTGATAAATGCTTATTCCCAAATTTTTTTACCAAAACTCATTCCTCGGAAAATTCGAGGAGAGTTTCCAAACTATCTCGTTTATTTTTAATTTTTTCGTTCGTATTGTCACCTCAGAAGAAGACATAAACTACCGTCGTAATAGCCCTTCGATCGTAAATTACAACATTTTGTCGAGCTAAGAAATCGAATGGGAATTTAACAACCATATTTCTGAGAGCTTGAATAAGTTAATAAGCGAATAAAATTGCTTAACATCAACAGTAAAGCTGGCTTTTAATGTTTTACTAGTTCATCATCATTTCAGCCGAAAGACGACCACTGCTGGATATAGGCCTCCCCCAAGCACCGCCACTTCGACCGGTTCTGTGCTTCCCGCATCCAGCGGATTCCTGCGGCCTTTACAAGGTCCTCGGTCCACAAGGTAGACCGATACTATCTGTGTAAATTTTAACTATGGTCGGACTTTTAATTAGCTGCTAAATGACACTTCTAATGTCATTTTTACTGTAATTTCGCTATCAAATTGGAACATTTTTTAAGGCTTGTCTGCCGTAAAAAGCGCGGTCACTGTCCGACTGCATAGAAAAGAAAGAGAAGCGCGATGACACAACGCTTGCAAAATATGAAGTAATTACCGATTTACAAAAAATCTAGGGATTGGACTAAAAAAGTAATCACATGAAATCATTTCTTATTATTTTGTAAAGAATTGTATAAATCTATGAACACTTTTAATGAAAACTGTAGGAGTAATATGGTAAAAACTCGAAAAAATAGACAGAAATAGACCTCGGTTTAGCCTTTTTTTTTTCTTTAGTTTTACAAGCTAAAATACATTTCAGGACACATAAAATCACTTCTTATGCATTCTAGATTATTGTGTATTTTTTTCTATCAAAAAGGTGCTATAGTTACTGTAAAAAATGGAAACAAAGTTACTTATTTTCGCCGTATTTTAGGGAGGACAAGCCTTAACGAAATAACAGATAAGAAGTGTAATTTTACTGCAGCTAATTAAAAGTCCGAGCATAGTTAAGAAACGATGGATTGACAGTGAAAGTTGAGGTTAGAAAACGGGTGACTACCGAGATGATGACTAATAGAGAAGTATGGAAGAAAATTACATTTTGCGCTGACGCCATATGTTTAGATTTTATACAAGTTCGATGTTATTGATGCAAGCTTGGCCAACAAGTTGTACATATTTATTCATGCATGTTTCTGTACCAACTATCGTAGATTTATCGTTAAATCTCAAGATATACATCATCGTGTCGTCATCAGGAATAAATCCAGTGAACGAGTATTAGCTGCCGCATTCCTTTTGGAAGTGCGCAGTGCAACTTGTTTATGCAATGTATGGTGTTGAAACCACGGAATAGGAAAATTGTACGTATAAAATAATCTTCGCGTATTTATACGAATGATATCTTATTTCATATGACATAATGATATGAACTAATGATGTGTGTGTATTTAGCCTCGTAAACAAAAGTTGAGTAATATTGCTGAACATTTTTTTCTCTCTGCCAACAAGACTGCAACACTTCACGTTGCAGCAACACAAAAGTAGGTATGTATTGTATTGTATTGTATTGTATTGTGTGTTGTGTTGTATTATGTTGAGCAAGTCTTGTTAACCATGTAAACGAGGCTTTACTCTCACTTTACGAAGTACGAACTGAAAGTTTTGTTTTTGAGTGCGTAACTCACACTTTTTCCCAGTAAGGATGGGGCAGTGTTTTCAGTAACATTAGCAACATATGCGGATTATTTATTACTTATACATAACGACGAATTTATAAACGTGGGTAGTTTGGCAATTTATTTGGAAGGTAACTTTTTACAGTGTGTTCACAAATTATAATTATTTTATGTTTTGTTTTTAGAGTTATTTTAGGTACCTGCTTTAAATACCAGATAAACTTTTGCTTACGGATAGGTAATAAAATGAATGTTTTCATCACTAGTTTTGATAATAAGCAACACTAACACTCACATTATTTTGCTTGCATGAACTAAAACACACAGGAACACAAACAAACAAGGACGCGACACCCTGAACGCTTAATGAAATATTTGTTCTGACACCAATGTCCAAGCATTGGACAAATAAAAACAATACAGTTAAGCTTAATGACAAATTCGAGTCGCTTTATTAAAAACATGTAGCCATGTGTGATCCAATAATAATAATTCTTTTTAGACATTGTCCCCACCTGCCAGGAATTATTTTGCTTATTGGAAATTAATCGAGGGACAAAACATATAAATGACAGAAGGTATTAACCTTGTTACCTTACCAACGCTGTTACTAAGCAAAAAGATCTTATTTGTGATAAAAAGGGGACAGGTTGTCCTACTTAAAACAGAAAATATTAATGAAAATATCAAGCCACATCAAGAAAACCATGATTTCTCGTTAATCCGTTTAAGTACTGGTTCGCCTACTAGCCTCTTGACCAGAACAAGTACAAGACACGACCAGATGGAATGACTTCTTGCCGCAATGGCTTAAGTTCAGAACTTTAACTGCGGCACTTAGGAGGCTCATAAATATGCCTTAGTTTCAAACGTGTATTTATCTCCATAATCTTGTACATTCATTAGGACTCGGTACTTGTTGAAGCGTGTTAATTAGCCTTGCATTCTTCACAGCCTACCTCCAGCAGGTATACAGCCTACATTCAGAAGGTAGGTACTGAAGGTACACAGCCTACGTAATAAGTTTACCAAACAACTCCGGATCAGTTCATCGTTCGCGGTTTATAATGAAACTGCCGCAGCGAATTTCAATGCGGTCACCAATAATTTGTGGTTTTTGTACCGGAATGTACGGGTTTTTTTTACATTAATACGGATTTTAATACATGTCTGTTCTGAAATTACACGATGGGTGGCAGGCAAATGTCCCATAACTCATGGTACCTACCTACTCGTATAACGCTTGATATTGAAACCACGCGTGTCATGGCTGTCGCACAAAATGAGGGAGGAAGTTTTTAAACACGTAACTCTGAAATCGTGTTGGGGTGTTGTTTTACCCAACTTTAAAGAGATTTAATGCGTTCATGAGAATCTGGATTGGTTGATTTTGTCGGTATTATTCGCCGTTAATAAGCCGTTTCTAAGCAAAATTACCACTTTAATTTACGATATTTGAAACAGTACAATGATTCTGATCTTAATGTTTATTAAAAGGCTTTGCTCGGAGATATCAAGGTCGCCTGATGTATTTAGTACTCTGAAGGTCCCGGCTGTAAAACCTACTAAAATGTTTTAGTTTTACTTTAGAAAATTAAAATGTCAAGGGTGTTTAGCCACAGGGAGTTATCAATTCAATTAAGTAGGTAGGTACGTGAAGAGCATGACCAATAATAATCCTGAGTAAAATAGTATTATTGGTGGTATTATTAATAGTGTTGTAGTGTTGTAGTATGAGGTCCTGGGTTGTATTCCCGGGTGGGGCAGAGTTATCGTGTTTTTCCATCTGGAATTTCTCAGTAGCAGCTTCGAGTTTGGATTTGTGGCCGGTTGATAATAGGCTAGCCCCCTATTACATGGGACTTAAGGGCGCACCGAGCCTCTTCCTTCGACTCTGTATTTTTCTTTACTTGTAAAGAGTAAAGAAAATAACCACACTTTTGCACTTTTTCAATGTTTTTTGTTGTTATTTTCATCATAATGCTCTTATAAATAAAAAACTATCATGTATTAACACTCCAGTCATCCATGTAATTTATTTTAGTAAATGAATCATAATAAAAAATTACTTATTTACATAAAAAAATTGCGAAATAGAGGAAAAAATCACTCGAAAAGAGGTAATTTTGCGAATTTATTCTATAGAGGCAATTTCATCAAATCGTGTTTCCATCGTATATACTGTCTATTATATACCCCCAATAATACCAATATATTTCCCTAGATTGTAATTTAATTGTTTACTACTTCAAACAACGGTAATAAAAACGTGTTTGTGTGTACAAAAAGCTCAGTGAAACAGAACTGGCGAAATGTGAGTTGACAGGTACACTTCTGCTTAACCTTCGGGCAATACAGGCGTGATGTTAAGTGTGAAAAAGTATTGCATGCAATGCAAACTGGAGGAGAATAGGTTCTGATACGGTATGTCTATTCAAAGCCAATTCAACACAAGAACGCAACGATTGTGTAAATAAAATGCAGGTGACGGCCCGACCTTGAATTAGATCCACACTTCGCCATAACTTCGCATTTAATCGTAACTAATCGCTTCAGTTCAAGACGTCATCTTATTTAATTGTCGGATCGTGTGAACGTTTGATCACTCACTGCACTGCTCGTTGTATTGGGATTCGATTACTGCCGTGTGCGTATTGATTGGAGCACGTACGCCCTTTGAATTAAAATGCTGTTGGTGTAACTGATGGGTTGTTGGTATGACCAGACGGGAATGTTCGGAGATGTAGTGGCTGATGACGAGCTGGAACTGTCATTTGTTTGTACTACTATCCACGTTATTACTATCTATAATACAGGACACTTCTATATAATGTATATCTTCGGTATGTTTTCGTATGACCGCATTGGCCTTTTTCCATTTACCCGCCACGCCTTTAACCACGACTGCACATTTTTAAGGATTTATTGTGATAAAAAACTACTCCAATGTGAACAATTTTTATTGAAGATTAGTAATGCAAAATAATAAAATTTAAAAAAACAGAAAATACTCAGAAATTATTGTACCGAGTCAATTTAACAGAGAATACAAAAATGTAATTAGGATTTCAATAGATTCTGAGCAGAATTCGTTTTTAGACAAGACAATCCAATCTTTGGAGTCATTGTCTTGTCTAAAATTGACCTTTTATTCAACAGACTAACATTATTTTCTAATAGTAGGTACAAGATTCCAGGGCTGCCATACCTTACTTATTTTCTGATTAATAAAATGTATGGCATAGAGTAGTGTTAGTATGTACCTCCTTTTTACGTACGCATACCTATAAGCTTGGGCCGACAGTCAATATTAGGTAGGTACTAAAGTTACGTAAAAATATTACTCAACAAATATTAGGAATGCGTACGTTCAAAGTACATACTAACACTAGTCTATTCAATACACTTATTTTCTGATTAATAATCAGAAAATAAGTAAGATCTGGCGGCCCTGGGATCTTGCTCTATAATGAATGTACCGCCGAGATAACGTCATAAGCTAGGTCAAAGACTTTGTAAGTTTCGTACATTTTAATAATATTTTACATGCAGATAGTGTCTAGCGTCTAAACACCTTGGCTGTGCATTACGCAGACTAATCTTGGCAGTCACGAATTCTAAGTTCGCAGCCGCATTCCACGCATACAGAGGCAACATTACTCACACAAGCATACCTGCAAGCTATGTCTACATACCTATTCTAAAACAAAACACACACGGAGTAGACAGCCAAAACCAAAACAGGCTACTCGTAGAAAAAAGTTTGGTTTCGAAAAATTTTGGCTCCATGAAATTAACTGTACGACAATGAGACTGGCTGGCTCCAGAAAAAGATGGCGTAAGGCAGCCGGGTAGCGCGGGAGAATGTGCACTGAATAGTTCTAATTTTAAAATTTAAATTACTTAGCACTTTACGCAACGTTGTTTAGCGAATAGCTTAACTTTAATGCATGTAATTTTATAATAGAAGTAGTATTAAGGTTGCTAATTTGAGTGCTGGTAAACTAGGTAGGTATATAATTGGACCGAACTACTAAGTTTCATAAAATGCAGCAATATAAAAAGGCGTTTAAGAAGAAAACATCACATTCATAGTTCTATGTAAAGCTAATAATAATAACACTGCCATTTATTAAAAAACATCTCCGGCACAATAAAAGGTAAACAAAGATGACGAACAACTAACTTGAGATTAAGACTCGACTCTCATTTCAGCATTAAATCGCAGAATAATAAAGAAAGTTTTCTTTTACAAAAACTTCAATATAATTTCAAAGTGGGGTTTGGTCTGCGTTTGAAACGGAATGAATTCCGACGCCCGTCTAGGAAGAGTTTCACCATAATGAAATTCTTCAAATATCGCCCTCACCCCATAAGGATTAAAATTCATGTAATTGCGCGTGCGGTTTTCTATGCGGGCCGCATACGATTCCAAGTATTTCGAAAAATATTAAGGGGGAAACTTAAAGCATTGTATGAACGCGCTTTAACAGAAAACAAACGGATTATGCGCTTTGTTTTTCATTTCGTTTGTGAGACTTAACCCGAGGGTTAAGTAACGATTAAACATTTTAAACGTGCAATCCACGCTTCATAGTGTTTGTTTTCTTAGCTCCGTTTGTTTTTACAAGCTAAATAGTTTTCAAGTGGCTGTTTGAAACTAATTTCGAATTGTTTGTGATACAAGTGTTTCTCTCAACTCAAAAGGATTCCTTGATGTGAAATTAAATGAGAGAAAATTGTGTTACAGTTTGATTAACGATTGTGCTAATGTGTATTTTCAATTATAACTGTAGGTACACATATTTAATTTGCTTTTTACACGTCAACAAATTCGAATCGGATAAACCTGCGGGGCAATTGCGTGACACACTATCAATCGTAATCGGTTTCATTTTGACAGTTCAACAACATTCATTGCTTTATTTACGTTGTCAAGCAGACACATTTTTCAAACATAATAGCAATGGATTAGCAATTTGCTTTAAAATTATTCAGATTCCGATTGATAGTGTGTTACGCAATTAGGGGGCTGGTTATGATTAAAACTAATGGAAATGATGTCGTAATCACGGCAATGAATAAAATAATAGTAGAATCAAACGAAATGAAATCAATTAATTAAATGTCGTGTAAAGTTTATTGAAATTTCAAACACACATACCCCGGTCGAGTAACTGTGCCCATGCTATTAGGGCCCCGGGCACGTTCCGTTTACAACCTGTCGTGCAAATATTTATCCGCATCGGATTTACGTGTTAACCGTCCGGAATTGTAATCAGCTTTGATTGGGAACGCGCTGCCGATGCCTCCTAGACTAATGATATTCCTATTTACTTCACCGCGTATGCAGATCTGTGTGTTAAGCTCTAATCTCCTATACATTACGTATTGAAATTAAGTATGAGGTAATGCTACCTGTCGATACCTATGTGACTCATTTAAGAGGGCTGTCGAATTTTGTCACCTCTCTCGCTCACACGGGACCAAATTTTTAAGATTGTTAAATGAAAAGATGCTTTTTGAAAATTCTAAGCAATTAGCGAACTAGTAAAAGTAATATTAATTTAATAGGTACCTAATTTTAAAAACACATTTCTAATATCTAATAAACTCGGCTCAAAAAGTATTAAGTATCTGTTTTTGAGATGAGTTAAATAAATGCCACAATAAAAATGTGTTTTTAATAATTAGGTACCTAATAAATTAATATTATTTACTCTTCTTATTTAATCTTATATTATTTAATCTTTCCAATTATCATTTTTAAAAATTTGGTCCCGTGTGAGCGTGAGAGGTGACAAAATGCGACAGCCCTCTTAAACCTTATATTTATTGATCGGTTACCAAATTAAACTTTGAAATTCATTGCTCACTTCATCCTGTTAAACATATTCAATACATAAACAAAAACATATAGTCCTACCTTAAAGTACAAACAAAAATCAACAAAGAATTGAATTTCATTCTTCACGCGTTCGAGGCTGCGCGTTCATACAGCCTATACGTACCTATAAATCAAAAGGCAATTGAGCCAATGTAAAGGGAAGCGGAACTCGGAAAAAAGAAAAACTTAATAAAAAATACTCTTACAAGGAAAAGTTTTGCCATAGATTCATTTTGCTTTAATTGCAAGAAAACGAAAGAGTACGGAATAAGCGGATAATTTAATTAGAAAGAAATTGAGACTACGTCGGTGTTACCCGATAAAAAAATAAGCTTGCAAACTTGATCGTTTAGTTTTTCCCCTGTAATATCACGTATTTCTCGGCTCAACGTATTTAACTTTTTCTTGGGTGGTAAAAAGTCGTACGGAATTCGGACGGTGGCTTTCAGGCATTTGTCATGCCCGCTCGCGAGACCACCGCTTCCACCGATGGAATAAATTTAGCGTTGTGGCAAAACAACGCGGTGGCAACACCTTTGTAAAACTCCGATTTCACGCCAATAGCTAGGCCACTGTCTGTTTCACTTAGAAAGTACAACACAATGGGTAAAGTCTAATTGTTACACAAGAGGGACATCGATACTTGTCGCACTCGTGAAGGGACTACATGAACACTTTCGTTACGTTCTCATTTCAGTTCTAGCAAAGTTTCCGCATTTATACGGAGAGATGGGAATAATAAATAGCTCAGTTGGACTGAATGCTAAAGTAAATGCTCCGCTCGCGTTCAGGTGACGTCATAATCCGTTACACAGAAATGATGTTGTTTTGTTCCTCGGCGCGCAATTACGAAAATATTTCGTGTATTTAGAGGAACTAATTTCTGATGTCTCGGAGACGAGCACAAACCGTGATGCTGCAGAATGTAGGCAATTACATAAACGACAATCAACGGCACAAAAGCGTCAGGAAGGGAAAGTCGGATAATATAATTATATAGATATGGCAAGTTAGCACTGCGCAGTGTGACGGGTGGGACGCCGCGGGCGAAACGCGCGGCTAACTGAATAATCACAACTCATTAAGAGCCGTTAAGATACATGCTTCCTACACATCGAGTGTGCGTATCTTGGAACGTAGGTAATCATTTTTTATCAGATCACGTCTCTTGTCAGTCGACAACCGTAAGATTTAAAAAGTCGAGCAGGAGTAGAAGCGAAGTCGAACGCGAGCCGACTGACGTCGGTCCTTAGGAGATATGCTTTTGGTAAAAAATTGTATTTTCTCATCAATAATTTTCCGTGGAAACAAAAATGAAGATAGAATTTAAAGTGCTTCCTACACAAATATTAACAGTTACCATCTGATATTAATTCGATCTTCCCGACGACGTAATGTAATTATTTCCTTCCATTCCGACACTGATAAAACAATTACGGTTATTGGAGCGCTTGAAACGTCATTCTGTATTTCGCCATGTCTATGGTTGGCAATAAACATTAATGTAATTTGTGCAAATATGAAAATGGCTGAGTTTGCCCTTATTAGTTCAGCGAGGCAGTTGCGCGGATCGTCTCACGCCGAGCCGCCCTAATACGTACAGACATAATTACATTGTATTTGAACGCCATCTGTTCCCAGACTATTTTGTTTACCGATATCATAAGGCCTGAATATTCTCGCGATAAAATGAAGAGGATTTAACGAAAAATGTTTTGTTTTCCTTCCGTCTTGTAACATTTAATCAACGTCTTAACTCCTGAAGGATTCGGAGTAACGTGTAGATTAGTATGTCGAGTTGGCTTTCGAAATGACAATCACAGCACCGAAACGCTCAGAAACAAATCGCTTTAATTTAGAATTTATAATGTTGGCGCAATTTTTAACAAGATTAAAAAGGCCTGAGTCGAAAGTTAAGCGGATTGGGAAACATAATTTACGTCTGTTTACAAGCGGCACAGTCGGGTACCCACTGATAAAATGAAGAACGCATCTGTCATGTACAGGACAACTCCCCGTTGTGCTGATTCCGCATCTAATTTATAGCAGAATTAGCTCCAGCGATGCCAATTTTTCAATATTAAAAACAAATGAAAAAAATGATCTTGTTTCCTGTTGTTCATTTAACGATGAACGGATTCTGAATTATTTGGAAGTGTTATTAATAATGCATGTCAATGAAATAAAAACCCTACTTTTAACCAAAATATTTAAGAATAAAGTAGACATTCCCAAAAATGTTGATTAAATTAAAAGGGTGCTAATGGATGTAGGATACGTTTTCATACATGCACTCAAAATGCAGTTGAATTTTCCTCTTCGCTAGCGGAATCCTATCATACCATTAAGGTATGTTTTCACCTCGAAAAGGGATAGAAAAAAGCAACGTTTATTTTTATACAACAAAAGGGAAGCGGGAGCAAACTAGAGAGGCGCTTATAAAATAAATTTTCATTGTATCTTCACTGGGGTGTTGCCGGTAGGCGTGTTCTTATCCGTTCTTGTTTAATCTTCCAAAGTCGTATCTAATCTTGGAACATCTGGTTTTTTGTAACCTTTGACAACAATGACAAAAAGCAGCGCCTATCTCTCACGCTTGATTCTTTTACATTCAAAGTTACGCTAAAAATAGTAGATACGGTCTACGCAAAAATGTTTGAAGAAATCCGCGTGTCGTAATTTTTGCGTGCAAAATCAGCAACAATGCCAAAACTGTTATTCCATATAGCCAGCGTATTAAGTTGGTTCTGTGCCAATGCGAATTACATTCAGGTGTTACGTGCATTCCTTATGATATTGTCTAGAGACACGCCTGCAAGCCGACCTACTTTTCGCTCCGTATCGATATCATTTCTATATCGCTAGAGTTAATAAAAGTGTTCGTGTACAAAGCTCATTTTCGCCTCCGGTTAACAATTTCTCGCTAAATATCACCTCATTTTATTTTGAATTCTTTTTGTGGAGAGCCACCGAGCTCCACTCGGCACTCCTAATAACTGTCATCCAGATTTAATATCACATCTTCCATTTTGTACGAGTTCTACCGGGAGGCAATTTCCTTCCTAAAATTGTATTTGGACGAATATGCGTAAACTTAATACATATGCGACCCGAAAGACAAATTTTATTTATATTTTCTCTCCGCGCCATAGGTTCTGCGATCTGCTTCTGTATTTTACGACATGTTTTATATTGATGGCTTTATGTTCGTATTTTATGTCGTATCGCATAAAATGTCGTGTCATCTAGAGAAAGATAGAATCAGCATATCATACATACGGCTATATCAAACATATAAATCTTTGCTAAGCCTTGATAAATTTACCCTTTTTCAGAGCTGCTAATGGGTTGTTTACAGAAAACTGTGTATCAAAAACAAAACACAATCGAAGGCTACGCCAAGAAACAAGTGAAATAATATTTGACCAATCATTAAAGTCGTTATGTGAATGTCGGTCAAGGTTAACAATTGTTTTAGGAAGTTGCATTCTACACGTCTACAGTCAAGTTTTACGTCTGCAACTCTTCATTGCTTTGCTCTGCGTAAGCGCAGCTCACGAAAACTGTAGACACTTAAATGTTACATCTAATATATCGCCAAAAATTTGGTTTATAGTGTGATTTCTTCACTATGTGGAGTTCGCCACATAACTATATTATATTGTTTTCTTCTAACATTTTTCTGACTGTGCTTTCTACCTGATGCGACTGCAAAGTTGACATATTTTTTTATTTCAGAAACGTACAAACTACGGAAACGCTGGTCTACGTTAACAGACATAAAAGTAGAGAAAACTAGAACTTCAGATCTGCATTGCATAAAGCGTTCGTTTTGTGGCGTGTACCTGTTCACGACAAAAGCGACCTGTAGTGGCTCCGGTCCTCAGATTCTAAAGGCAATGTCATTAGTGACCGGACGACTCATAAATAATGATTGCTTCAAGGATAATCCTAAAATATGAGTACAAAAATGCAACGCCATTAAAGTATAATTTAGTACACGATTTCCTCCTTACAGTAATCTAACTTAAAACAAGTTTGATCTATTAAACAGTAATCAATGATATTTAAATTATAGGATCTGATGTTATATTCACGACTCTTGAAGGGGAAGTCACGTATTTGATATACGGAGATACCTACTGCTAGAAGCATATAGGAAGTAGGTATCTATAATGACTGTAATTTGTACTAATAATGAGAAGAGACAGAAGCATAATAATTTACTGCAAGTAAATAATTTCGTCGCGTATGGTCCAATTCGCAATCAGTCAAGTGACTGAAAAACCGTCAAAATCGCGCTCGGTCAAAATAGCGATTGAACCATATCTCGAACTGTTAAAATAGCGATTGGTTCATATCGCCAATGGTCACATTCACATAATTTCTGTGTAAAGGGTTTAAAGTAACCTAATCAAACCTAACCTCGGGGTGCCCTTCGCTCGCACTTGCATCCTCGCCATCACCCCAAGGTTAGGTTTGGTTAGGTTACTTTAAACCCGCTACAGAAATAGGAGCCCCGCCAAGCGGGGCTCCGTCGACATGGCATGCAAGAGCTAGCGAAGGGCACCCCGAGGTTAGTATTGGACCAATCGCGCCTAAAGATTTTGATTTTTTGCTATTTTGACGGTTTACTATTTTGATAGTTTGCTATTTTCACGGATTGCGATTTTCATGAATTTGACCGATTGCGAATTTGACCATACCTGATGAAACGAGAGTCTACTAGTCAGTAAAATATTTTGATCTATTCATGCTAATGCAATCGCGTTGAACTCTTTGATAATGTAAAAACATAAACACAGAATTACAGCTTTAACTACCCACATAACTTACACTCTGACACATTCTCCTCAAAATTCCCCACACGCTTTCGAAAAATTAATTTCGAGATGACTGAAGTGATATAAAGTTCCCTTCACTAGATGTGTCATGAGATATAAGTTAGTTAAGTATCCGGCCATCACCGGGTCCACGTGATCGCCAGCCTAACAAATCGACCTCTTTCCGACAGAGGGCACCCTCGTTACTCAATCTAACTTCCTAGTTTCTTAGCCAATGTGAAGAAAACTTGGTAAACGTCACCCTATATCGAAAGGGTGAAACGACGAAGTTTGGCCTATCAGCCTATAAGTTTTGCGGGAACGGAATATTGCGAGCCTTTTTGCATGGATTGATTCGATATTTTTTATCTTCAATGGCTACTGAAGCCATAAATAGATTAGATTATTCTATAAATAGTTATAGTTACTGTAATCTTATGTTATTAAAATGGTGCCAGAAGAATGTGACTAAATGAAAAACGATTTTGAAAGGTAATCTAACAAAAATACGTAGAAGACTGAACAGAAAATAAACTTAAGAGCAAACAAGTTTTACCACATTACCACACATAATTATCTCAAGAAGTTTTATGTATTAAGAAAACAACATAATCATGAAGTTCCTCTCAATAGGGATAATGACTAAATTTTTTTTTGGTAATTCATATAAATGTTTAAAAAATATTGGAAACATATCTTTTAATTTTTTTACGTAATCAAAAGATTACGGCGATACATTGAGTTCAGTAATTGAAACTGAAATGTAATAAAACCACTAAAAAATCCACCAGCCCACTAAAAGCAATATTTCGTCACTAAAAGAGGGGTTTAGTTTAGTGGAAAATTCACTAAGTTGGCAACATATAATGTGGCTTGACGTCACGCCTAGCTAGATTTTATACGTAGTTAGCCCCACACCCCAACTTTAATGCGTGTTGTCTTAGTATTTTATTAATAATAATATGATGAAGCAAAAAATATGTGTCTAATATTTTTTTATGATCTGACTGACGGGCTAAATATAATTTCTTTTTTTATTCCCTATTAGGTATGTACTTAGATACAAGACAGTTAGATTTCTACAAAAATACGCTGTAAAAGCAGAATTACCTAATTTGCATAGAATTTCACACAAAAAAGTCCCGCTTTTCATTCCGGAAAACTGGGACCAGTTACGTGGTTACAGCTGCGGACAGCTTTTACTTCATTATACCATCATTATGTACATTAACGTTAATGCATTACGTTTCTAAGAGAACACGCGTTGTAGGTACTTCATGTGACAAGGTAAGTGGGACCGTCTGGCCTTGCCCCGTGGGACACTGCCGGGCCATTCTTATTCAAATAAGTGGGGGCAACGATTTACCCCCGGGAACCGTGACAGTGCAGTGGTTTCCGCAACCCCGCTCTACAAATGTTTGAGCTGAATAATAGTCATAAGGCTGGATAGACTGACTTTGTAATGATATGATAATAGTGGTTCAGGGATGTATTTAAAATAGATTTTCTTGTTAGTGCTGATCCGATTTCAGTTCAGTTAGTTAATGTACAAGAAACAGAAAGGTACGCCAAGAATGCAGTAGTCAACAGAATTGAGTTGGAATTGATAGTAATTTTAAATCTACAGCTCAATATCGGCTAGTTTTTTGCTCAACCCGGATGTCACAGATTAAGTTTGAACCGTCATAAAAAGATTTAAAAAACCGGCCAAGTGCGTGTCGGATCACGCACAATGAAGGGTCTCGTTTCCGTAGTTGGAAAGAATTTATCCCAAAAACACACTTACTATACTTATTCAAATCCCAAACAAAATTTTTAAGTGGTAAAATTACAAATTAACAATTTTCGGACTTTTTTCTTTACTTGTGCTGAGAGACCTTGCTTCTTACCAAATTTCATGATTCTAGGACAACGGGAAGCACCCTATAGGTTTTGATTTACTCGTGAGTATCAAAATATGTCGCATAAATGGCCGTATTTTCTTATTGCGTTGACTTAGAAGCTTGTTTTTTTTTAGAACTCCTAGGCACTATAGACTTACGTATTTGATATTAATTTCAAATAAATACCTCCACGCATTCCTGAGAAAAAGGGTCTTGACAGACAGACAGACAGACAAACGGACAACGAAGTGATCCTATAAGGCTTCCGTTTTTTTCCTTTTTAGGTATGGAACCCTAAAAAGAAGAATACGTGTCTATTACTCATCTCATTGTTCGTGCCATTAGTAAACATTAGGTCCTAATAGAGGTTTTGCTCATACAGATACTTTAACCTACTTTTCCAACCCGCTGTCATATTAACGTATACTTGCTAATTTGAAGACGAACTTTACGATGTCTCTGTAATATGAATTATACAATGTTGTTATTTTGGACACTACCAGGAAGCAACACTGCTGTCTGTAGAACTAAACATGCTTCCAACCAATTCAAACCATTATCACATCACGAACAAGACTAAGGAAATAAAGCTAATAATTAATATGAATATGGTTCATAAAAACAAATGAAGCTATTACCGCACCCATTGTGCTCCATATTACATTATCCTCGGAGGGAGAGGGTTTCATACGAAGATCCTTTCTCTGACCGGGGAAATCACGCAATACATGAGAACGTACCTACGAACAAACAGACATAGAGTAACGACGAAAATTTACATCGGCTCGGTTTAATGTCGCGAGGCAATCTCATTCTGGGGAGGAAACGGGGCAACACTCGACCACTGAACCCTGATCCCGCAAAATATTATACAAAATAGCTGACGAGGCTCATGCAATGATGGTCGCAATGATCAGTTACGATGATACCCGAGATATGGCTGCAGAGACAAATGCGTATCTCGAAAGCGGTTTCTGTGCTTATAACTGCAAGTAGTAAGGTTTTTCTCGTAACTCTTTTCCATTTTCTGCGGACAGTAAATATTGTCTATTATGTTTTTACGACACTTTTTGTATGACCATAATCATAAACCGTGTTTGTTTTATTATTGTGCGGTGCCCAATAAACATTGTAAGTATTATGCACTGAAGAATAAAATACTTTTCTGTTTATAAGTAACTATTAGCTGCGCCCCGCGGTTTCAGCCGCGTAGACCGGTATAAAAAGTAGCCTATGTGTTAATCCAGGGTGTCAGCTACCTCCATACCAAATTTTATTAAAATTTGTCCAGCCGTTTGAGCGTGAAGAAGTAACAAATACACACACACACACACTCACAAACAACTTTTCGAGCGGTTTGAACAGAACATTATTATAATTAAATTATGTCTTCAGTGAAACATGATACAATTTTCTTTTATTTTACAATAAAGGCAAATCAGCGAACTTTTATACATATTTACTACAGACCCACGATAACTCAAATTCTCTTATTTCCTCTAAACAATATTTTTGATGTCATATCATAAAGAAAATTGAAGCAATAAACCAGTCTCGTTTTGTGAGAACAACTGTATCTGTACAAAAATTACACGCGTACCTATTTCAGGCCTTTTCTTTTCAAGAGACCTTTTAACAAATATATAGGTACGTAGCAATTACTTTTCCCAAGGTATTAAATAACTTCAAGTTGAACACAATTCACAAAGAAAATTAACTTCTGAAAGCATTTCCAAGAAAATCACACCTAAATCACCTATTTACCTTAGTCATTATCCTAATTATTTAAGAGGCCTTCCACTCTATGAAGCATAAATATCTTAAGTTACGTCTATTTTCAGTGGAGTTTTTATAACAAAATGCCACTCAGTGAAGTGATTCAAAGCCACGTAATTGTGCTGTTGGGGCAAAAAGTCCTAATTCTCCCCTCGCAATTCTATTTAGGTGACAACGAAGTAAAAACTGGGAAATTTATAACAGTCACGTAAGTATAATGTTGCCACAATTTTTTAATTAAAATGGCTTTGATTTTTGTCTGGTTTTTGCGTTTTTGGGTGTTAGTTTGGCTTTATTGGTTTTAGATCAAATTGTGTTTACTTCGCGAATTAAACAGATATTATTCTGTTTTAAACTTATTTTTGAGTATATTCCAGTACGTACTAAAACAGTCTACTACAGTTAACTAGTTTGTGCTGTATCACAATTTAGGGAACAAAGTTCTGCCAGCATCTGTTTGCATGACAAACCGGCACTACTGTGAAGAAAACTACTCAGGCGATTTTAATACATCTCCCACAACAGCAGCTCGAATCGACTTCACCAAAGAGGTAGAGTAAAGTTGGAACTACTGTATACATAGCTTTTGAAACCACTGAAAATGTGTTTAACATTTTTACCCCATACGCAAAATACGCGCATTGACGTGGAGTTGCGGATACCAGACCGTATTGCCTACCTACCATTTTTACCCTTTACAAAGGTAACAAGAGGTAAAGGGAAAAAGAGTTTGCAAGAGAGACTGCAAGTGATGACTTACCTAATACCATCGTAGACTTCAATAGCTTAACTTCGATTCAAAGGCTTTTCTTCCACACCAATAACACATTCAAAACGTTCCGGAAGCAAAGGCAATGCTCACAAAATAACATTAAGCAAATTACCAATTTTTGCAAAAATTTTATTTACCATTGAATTCTATTCATATAAGTTATTACGTAAAATTACTTCTTAAATATGTTCATAAGATTATACCTATCTACAAAAGCAATTTATGAAAACATCAATCAAACCTATGAAGCTAAATTCAAAATATACCTATGCATAATTCGACGTCACGTCATGTCGTCAAGACGTCATATGATATTGCTCGTTATAAAACGAGATGGCGATAAAACAACAAAGACTACGTTTGTAAAGACAATCTTTACTATAAAAAACTACCTATTATGGCGTTATAAATGGTTCTACAATACATCTTGCATGGTCTTAGTACATAAAGCAAAACTTGTTCAACTAATAACATTACTTCTGGAAAACCTTGAATCGCTTTCCTAGCGATCGCAATGCAGAAATTGCAGAAACGTATAAAAATATATTATAGCAATCTTTACACTCAATAATTTAAAACTGCATGAGATCGACACTTCTAGCATTTGCTGAGAATTCTGCATTTTATGAGAGAAAGTTAGAGCCATCAAGATATTATACTTCACAATATGGTGTTATAGTAGCACTTTCAATGCGTTGACGAAAGGCAATTAAAAATACGAAATAAAATAGTTAAGTAAGTTGGTACCTACCTAAAAACTTGGCATTATAAAAAGTTTAAAAAAGGTTTCAATTAAAAAATAATTATAACTACCTAACGTAAATAATCGAATTGTAGGTAAAGGTACAGGAAATAAACCAAAAGCTAAAAGTTATTTAGCTATAACAACAATAATACATAATATTTATTTTTTTAAATTGATTTACCTAAACCTACAGATCATAATGGATTAGAATTACGTAATGAGGAGATATATCAATTATCCACATAACCTAAAGTTACCTACACCTATGTAAGTAACATAATTAATTTGGTCTTCATTTCAAAATATTGCAGCACTAACCCGGTTATGCTATTTAAAAATCATTTTAATAACACAGATTATAATAATATGATTTAATAAACGAGATAGTAGTTATTAAATTTTTCGAACGTAGAGCGCAGATGTAATACAAAAACTGGTTATTTTTTTTTTGTTTCTCGCTGTTATTATCGACGATTTGTCAGTGAACAAGGCTTTCGCCGTAAAAGTTGAATCGAACATTAATTAAATCAATTGAAACCATTAACAATATTCAGTGTCATTTTTCTTTGCTTACGTTTTTTTTATTTTGTTTTGTACTTTTTAAATAAGAGATGGGACTTAGATAATTTTATATATTTTCCATTGATTATTTTTTTAATATTAAAAAAATATTTTTTACATCGCAACAATATTTTGATTTAAAAGAGTGTCCGTGGAGTTTTTTGCCCGTTCTACTTCATAGGAACCTACTACGCTTTGGAATAGGCAACAAGCTTCATTTTTCTGACTGGCCTACCCCTTGACAATTCAAAAGTGCCTGTAATTGGTTTATTTGAAATAAATGCTTTGAGTTTTGAGTTTGAATGGTTCTTATTTAATTCAAGTTATGCTTTTGAGATAACCATAAACGTTCAGATTCACTGATTTCCAAATAAATACGTAGACGTTAAACTTTCTATAATATAATTGTTGATAGATATTCAAATAAACGACGATGTATTCGAGTCAATCAGCGTTATTTATTGGTTACTAGAAAGATTTATTTCCTCACATAAGCCTGCTAGAATTGCAAATTAAATGGAGTCCTTAATGAAGCTCTAGAAAATATTCATGAGATATTAATTTATTAATAGGCTGTCGTCAAGTTCTAGAAAACTCAACTGGAGACTTAGTCGAGAAAATTAACATTATTGATGCCTGCTGGGCTTTCATAAGCTCCAAATTATGTACGGAAATAATTTAGAAAGTACCTACACTTGCGATTCATCGACTAAATAATATAACTTCTCCTTTCTTATTATATAACTAGCGACCCAGCCCTGCTTTGCACGGTTTTTAAGTCAAATATAAATTATACATATAAACTTTCCGGAATAAATTCCCTAAATCATATTGAAAACCACATCAAAATCCGTTGCTTAGTGTAGAAGAACAACGCGGCCACACAGACAGACACGAAAAGCGATTTTATACCTAATAACTATAGATATAAGTAGATATAATGTGTAAATATCTATTACAATCTAGATTGTTCTAAAATTAGACAGACCGGTATGATTATTATTATTCGTATCAAGTATACGACATCAAATTACTAATTTAAATTCCTAAGGCGTTTTTGTAACCCAGGGCAAATAGTATTCGACAAACAAAATAATAAGCTTTTAATTGACCAATCTATTGTAAGTAGGTACCTAATAGACAACGACAAAACCCAACCAACCACAGATCCTACTAGCGTTTTTTCATGGACCACAAATATTTATTTATTTACCGGTCAGGCGGGTCATATTAATCTACTGATCCTAGAGAAACGGTATCGACGCCTACGATTTTCAACAAACAAAAATTCTAATAGGAATCCTATCACATTACCATAACTTTTGCCTAAACTGGTGCTATAAAAACTAAGTCCAACAAAGCTTCGAAACGAAATTCGACACATGTATCTAAGGAATGTGATAAATATACATATTTATACAATAAAACGTGATGGAGAAATCAAGTTGTACTCGCTCCTCGCTCCGCTTGACCGTTTGACCTTGACA
Source organism: Cosmia trapezina (assembly GCA_905163495.3). NCBI lineage: Eukaryota > Metazoa > Arthropoda > Insecta > Lepidoptera > Noctuidae > Cosmia > Cosmia trapezina. Next base: position 15,742,422 of record LR991030.1, read on the forward strand.
TTTAGGCAGGTGCGAGATGCCCTAGTCAATGAATTTAATTAAGTGGTATTTTCACCTTTAATTTTTTACTCAGTAACACGATGGCCGTTTAACTATGGTTAGTACCGTGAAGAGTAATTACGTCTAGTGTGTATGAAGACAGATTTGTATGAAGAAGCTTTTCAATTAAAGTTGTTAAGTTATATAATGTTGCGTAATTTTATTTGATGGGTTTTTAAGTTAATTTAAAATTATTATAACCTTAAAGAAAAGTTCGAAACCAAAATCAATTCTGACGAAAAATTAATCAATTTTGTTTATGGTAAACACGTTAAGCAAACTTGGTTAACTTTTCCTCTTAAATTGATTTCGATTTTCAGGACTGAGTTGTATAATATAAAACAAAAATATTGAGTAGTTTCCTCAGTGAAAGTAAAAATTAAATTAATATTTTACAAACAAATAGAATTTTCTAAAAGTTCAGTACCCTTGAATTATTTTTGTAACGGCTAAAGTAAATATTTGACAAGAGTATTCCTTACCTTGTAGATGCCATCGACAAGTTTTGTCAACTCCTCCGTCTCCATGGCGAAAGATTTTCAATAAACCAATTCCGCAAACAGTTGTGACTACACGAGAAACTTCATCGGGATAACAACAACGTACGAACAAAGCTCAATTTTAACACTGTACACACAAAATTCACATTTCAATGTACACCCACAACGGTCTACTCCCTTTCGGTTGTCGAATCACTCAAGCAAACAAACTCACTTTCGAACACATCTGAAACAAAAGAAAACAACAATTAACTTTCAATGTTCTTATTAAAAACAACAAAACTTTTTATAACCTATTCATAAATCAAATTAATGTCACGTTATTAAAAAGTAATGGACATTCGCAATCACATCTCTACTTAATCTGTGTTCGCAATTTAAAAAAAAGGATGAAATATAAATGTCAAAATTTGTTGTTTTTTTTTTCTATGCACCTGTCCGAGATAAGTTCAGCTGTCGAGCCGAGGCGTGCGTCGTACTCGAGGCTCGCCAGTAGAGTCACCTATCGCCTTCACCGGTAGGTATCTCACGAATGCCGATATTTAGAAACACGAAGTAAACGGACTGGTAGTAAGATCAGTATGGGCCCGATGTCTAAACCTCTCGCTGTGTTTACCGTAACGCAGCTTGTTTAGAAACTACGTACATTTGTTGGGTCATTTCGAAATACTTAGGTAGTTCAATGATCTTTCAATGTTGTTTATCATCTATGTGTTAATGTTACCTACATATTACATCCCATTTAGAGATTACCATTGAGATAAAGCTAAGTATAATAACGTCTATTAGGCAATAATCATAATTATTTTAAATTTATCTCTGATCTCGTAAGTAATAAGTACGAAAAATAAATAACCTAGAAGGCAGACAGGTGGATAAGAAGTTCGTGACAAAAAATATTAATAGTAACTATTATGAAATATTCTCAATGCCAGCGCAGTGTAATTAAATGCCTACATGCAATTTGCGTGGCAGGTATTACTCACTATACATAATACGAATACAATAGACGACAATGTTAAACTTTCATTTTTGATTACGCCCACAGCTACCGAAAATATTCAATTCCGTTTCAAAAATGCATATAATAAACGAGACCAGTTTTCATCAATAGGCGTGCCGCGAACTTTTACTTTCTAGATTTATACACATTTTATGCAGATACAGCATTATGCACGTTGTCAAAATGTCAAAGCAAACGAAAGATTTTGTTATGATTAGCATAATTGCGCAACGTGAGAGCTTATGCACTCCATCGTTAATCGTATGCAAGACGCTTATGCCTCGTCGCTTGGGATCGTTAAATTAAATATAATTTTTATTGAAAACAAGCCCACCAACCTCCATGCCTCCATCGTTGTTGGTCAAGTGTCCAAACCGGCTTTTCATTTGTTTAAAACCAACATTCCATTCATCCGCTTTGTATCTGACCTCTTTGATCCTTCAGATTTTTTTAAACGTTATGATCGTTTAATATTCCATCACTTCATATTTTAATACTACGATTAAATTATTGGATATAACTTAACTCGTTGCATAACTCGGGAACTTTATCGCGATGAAATCATAATCAGCTGGAGCTTTAACTTCACAGATGTTAGCGACATTGAATGAAAGAAAAAATTTATTCAGCGACTTCACGAAGCAAGCTCCTAAGGAAAAAGGTCTCAAACTATGTGAAAGTTTTTTTTCGCGTCACATGCCGAGGGAAAATATAAAACACAATTTCTGAGCGGATCCGTAACTTCATTTCGAACAAGAGAGATTTGCGCCCGCCCTCGCACTCCACCACCCTGCATATGCAACCGGGAAACTGCGAGCTTGCCACTTTTCTTTCTTTTCCCGTATCCCTGAGGCGCGACGGAGCATGTGTGCAACGGGTGCTTATTTCAGTTGGAACTTGTTTAGTCCGGATTGGACTTGTTGTATCCGGATTTGGGAGTTAGAAACCTCGTAAGTAAGGATACTACACTTTGTACGAAATCAGTTAAGATCCCCAAAGTCGGTCCGAGTTTCGGATTTGCGAAGGTGGGTTACACTTTTAGGGTTGAACTGTAAGGCGTGCTGATCTTTTTGTAAGTTTTAAAGGAAATGTTTGGAGGAATAATGTGATTGCGATGTATTCTGGTGCCAAGACAAGTGTGGGTAGGTCGCGGGGGGGGAGCCGCCGAGTTAGCACAAATGGTTCGCAGGCGACGACGCTCGCGTTCTGCTGACGAACCTTGTTATCGTGAATATAATGTGGAACTGCACGCTGCAGCTGAATATTCATGTTCGTATTCTTGTCTGGATTTACAGAACTTGTAGACACGTTGAATTTCTTGTATTACAACTATGTTTGAACTGAGACAGTTTGCTACCCCTGTGGGATATCACAATTCAATTAGAGAGGTAGTAGTATTTTCTACGATATCTAGACGTCTCGGTATGTTGTTCTTGGCACTGATTATACATATTTAGTCCTTGTGTAGACACCTGATACGTTTCTCAGGATGTTGAAAGAAAACTCTTAATTATGCGTTTAGATATTATCAGCCCTTTGAATAATACATGTATTTCTGTATCCTGTACAATGTTGTGGCACCAAAGTAGAAATTGAATACATGAATAAATTAATGAATGATTTTTATTATGATTGTGCGTGCAAGTGAAACGCACATTATTTGCCATCAGTAATCTTAGCACAATATTATTTTATTGTACAGAATAAGTATTCTGATATTAATATCGTTCTTAGTTATCTGTCATATCTCACACTCCATCAAATTTCGGAAAAAGCAATATCCATGTCCGGTGTCGTGATAGTGTATGAAATCATTCGTCTGTCAACTACACATGTGCACCAAGTAATGAGATTCCCATTCACTCCTGGGAAATTTCCCATAATGTGCCGTGCGTTTGACGTTGGACTGACACGACTCATTCGTTCGTTCAATCATTCACGACCTTTGTTTACGAACGAATTATTGTTAAGTGGATAATTAAATTATATTCAGGATGACTTTTTTCTCCGCGTCACAGTCACTACTAAATTAGAGATTAAAGGGTATTGTCCGTTGGAAGATCGCTGACTACTACTTCAATATTTACCTACCTGTTTTGCTGACAGTAAATAGGGTTGTACATACTTATTTTCAATGTATTTATTTAAACAATAACATATTCTATTGACAACTCCACAAAGCGACAAGAAGTGACAACAGAATATTATTTCTTACAATAACAATAATTGTTATCATATCTTTAATAGCCAGATAGATAGAATAATTTTTAATATGCACACCGTAAAAATTACAGTCCAGTTTATTTGATGTCCGAGCTATTTTTGCTTTATATCCTTCTTAGTTACGCTTGTTAACAGTTGTACAATTACATACTGTTCCAACACGTAACAGTTGGTTCCAATTACCAATAAATATGCACATCCTTATAGAGTAGCAATCAGTGATACCTGTAATTAAATCGTTCTACGTACGTACGTTATTATTAGTTGCGAAGAGCTTGTGCACAGAAAAAAGAAATACATTATACTTATATGTTTTTTTTTTGCAACAGGGACTGAAAGGGGGTCTTAAAAATTTTAAGTGGGGCTACTAAGGCATGTGGGGTATAATATGAAAGAGCGCTGTTTGCACATTCTCAAACATTTTTTTTTTTTAGGCCTCAGTTTTCGACTTTTGATGAAAAATGTAAAAAAAAATCCCGTTCCCTTTATCTCCGAAGTTTGCATAGAAAAAATCAGAAATTATTCTATGTGATAGAAATGTATGTAAAGATTACGGGAAAAATAAACCATTTCTCTAAATAGCACACTTTTTCAGAAATCGGAACGGAACCCTCAGTGCGCGAGTCCAACTCGCTCTTGACCGGTTTTTTTTATTTGGTCTGAGATGTCAATCCTGTTAAAAGTCGTTGTAAAAATACGAAACGTTTTAAAAGCAATTGAAGAAATGGTAATTTTGGTAAAGAAAAACAATAACATTTTATACAGAGTAGCTCCATATACTTACATTATATATCATATATATGTATTGTATTTTATGTATCATAGTCCTACATTGAGGTAATACGTTTCTACCGTACTTCATCATCTGCGTAAAAGGGTACTGTTAGTGACACTATCATAGCACGGGGTCATAAGTCAGTCCCGTAATTGGCAATACGAGCTGGTGCCATTTAATACTGAAGAAATTGTCATCTGTGGTAAGCGGTTAGGACTCTTGTTGGTTGTGGTCAAAGGTCGGATGGTTCTTCTGAAATATTGAAAGGTTAAGAAACTTCATTACCTACTGTTAACAGTGCAAACTTTTAAAACTAAAAACCGATATCTATACGTGCTGAAAAGATGGTTATTTTCGGTGAATTTTCCGACAACTAACAATAAAGATAGTCTTCGTAGTATATTGTGGTTGTGGCAAAAAAACCTTATTTACAAAAATTGGACATAATATAACAGAGTTATATCCAAAAAAAATCAAAGAAATCACGTGAAAAAAAAAACCAACCTTTTTTGGATTTTCCTAGTTTCATGTGGTCTTACTTTTTTAGTAGCCATACCCATCCCTTATTTAAACAACACTAATGTTACCTAGGCTAAGTTTTTTGGTAAATAAATGGTACTTACTTTTTTCAAAGAGCCTTTAACTTATATATTAATAACTTCTTGTGGTAGTCAGGCAAAAATAACAGAACAACATCATAAGATACGTTTCCCCATGAATCAAAAGCTATGGTCTGTTATGGCATGGCGTTTAGCCGGTGTTAAATATCCCATAAAGAACGACATACGTCTTTATACACGGTTTAACACTTTATTACATGGTGCTTCGTGGTCCCAACTTAACTTATGCCGTAGTAAAAGTTGAACCGTTAAGTTATTTTAGGTGAATTTCGCCAGGAGACTGAATACTGTCGTTTGCTTTATCTCTATCATAATGTTTAACGAACACAACATGTAAAATTGGTCGGAGTTTTTGGTTTTAAGTAAACTATTTTTAATCTAAGATTTGCTGACAAAACTAACCCTGCTTAACGTTTTCCAACATACTGAACGAGACACAATAGAAGTTTTGCTGTTATGACGTCTATGGCCGTTTACTGTCCTTGAAAGCGTTTAAGGATTTTAATGGTCTGTGCTTTGTAAAAGATTAAATTAGTACCAAATAAATGTAGTGTAGCAAAGCCTCACGGCCGAATTACCCGAAGGGATAGGCTTGTCCCCTATACCTAGGTATAGGGGACAAGCCTATTCCGAGTAACCGAGCACAAATGCACTCTGGGCTACGGAACCCCACGGTCAGGAGTCGCGTTTAGATCTATCTTAAAAAAAAACACAAAACAAAAACAAAACAAAATTGTCAGAACTTCAAATTACCCAAAATAAACTCATAAAAATAAAATTTATAGATAGGTAGGTAACCTATACAAAAATAGTGAATATCAAACAACTATAATTATATAGGATGACTGGTGACCGATACTTAAACACATCAAGATTGTAGTCATGCTAACAAACAACTTTTACTATGGAACCAAACCTGAAATCGCGAAAAAAATCATTTGTTCAATCATTTTGTTGAGTTATGCGAACATAAATGTAGGTAACAGCCTTCTTTCTTATATCTATGGTAACAGCAGATTTTTTTTCGCGATTTCAGGTTTATTCCCGCAGTAAAAGTTGTTTATTATCATAAGTACAATCATGAGTTTGAGCGTCACCGATCAACACACCCTGAAATAGGGAAGAGATGACAAATACATTCGAAAACAGACAGGCTATAGTATTAATATTAAAAACTACTAACATAAATAGTTCCCGTTAATGAATTCCGTTAGACCAGAACCAATCAATGAACTTCGCGACATTCAATACATTATTAATCGCCACCTTCGTGTATAAAGCAAAAGTCTAGAACACTGGAAGTGACGGTGCTATAGTACCCATGTTTCCTAGGTATATTTAGCTGAATAGCACCGTATGCGGTAGCTCTACCCACCCCTGGGCCGAGTGCGTTTGACAACTCGCTATATTGAATAATATTTCCGTATAATAACTAAAGTTCATACGTTAAACGCTATTTGAAAGCTGCAATGGGGTGTACTGGATACGTCATGACCACGCTGGAAATATGTTTGGTTTAATATTTAACATTTTGTGGTAAGTATAGTTATGGATTTTCATCATTTTGTTACTTTTCTGTCAGGGTTTTTGCTATGGTTGAAAACACGATTTTCTCATAAAACGCGACCCGAGTTTCAACCAATTTTATGATCCGAGAATAAAGTCTTCAGATATATTTATACAAAAAACAAGAGACTGTCTGAGTTAGAACAGTATTAGGTATTATTAACACGACCCAAAATAATCACTTACTTACTCATTAGATTTCAAAGACAAGACAAATTGAAAAAGATTGAGACGACTCCTAGCAACAGACGCGTAGACGGGATCAATCACTTCAGAGAGGGAGACGATTTTAAATACTCTACTCTAATCGCGACTTTACGGAACCAAGCCGCCGATAAATCTACATAATTAAATCCAATTAATACTTCGACGAATTAGCATCGCTGCCCATTGTAGCGTATCTATCAGTTCGGCACAGCGTAAAAATAACATTTAAGCGTACACGGTCATGGATTAGTATCGGTCAGTGATCGCAAACGTAAAATGTTTGTGTCATCGCTTTAGTGAACAGCAAACTTTAATTGGAAATACACGCACAAATTACAAATAAAAATTCAAATGATTTCACGTCAAAAGTGATTAAAACAAAAGTTTGTTTTTCACGTTTTCACTGTCTGTCAACTCTCGTTTACTGAATAATCAAACATTTTCTTTTTGTGAGAATAAAAGATAAAGTCTTTTATGTTTTCCAATGTTTTGTATTAATGTTTTCCGCAAGATGAAGCGTTCCATTGTAGTATTGTATAGAATGATAGTCTATACAAATTTTAGGCGCTATTATTCGTGTGACAACAAAGCATATCATTGTGTTGGATCCGGTAGTCGATACATCTCTACTTTTAAGGAAGCTCCCAGGAAACACATACCTACTTTACGACTGCTCCCATTGCTGTTCGGTATTGTGTTAATTTAAAATGATTCTTTTATGTAAATAAATAATATAAAGAGGTATAAAACGGTTGTACAGTCGAGTTCATTAATATATTGGCCCTTTCAGGATTCAAAAATATATGAACGTCAAAAAAGTTCATAATATTGTGACAACTCTATGCATCATTAAATTGTGGTCAAGATTTAGATTTATTAATATCTGACTGCTTTTTCTCAGTAACATGAGTAATGCATAGCATATATTATTGAACCGTTCACATGAGGACATATTTTTGATCTATAGGTTCTATAGAATTTATTGAGCTTTCCAACGACGACAGTGCCAATATATTAATGAACTCGACTGTACCTACCTGTAACCAACATAATTAATCATATTAAGTATAAGTTACATAGGCGTCAGAACTCAGAGCATTCTTCAGGATATTCTATATTGAATTTAAGGTCCTTATATTGGCAAAACGTTCACATTCATTTCGCGGTTTGAAAATTGGAATTTTCGCGTTTATACGCAATAGAGCCCAAAGCGGCAGATCGCGAAAAGCATGTATAAACATTTTTTACGCGAGGCCAGGGTTAATACTGTTCGACGGCACATCGCCCCTCGATGCGATGCGATTGTTCAATTGGCGAGAAATTGCGACGCGACTAAGCTTGCGGAAAATTGGCGATATCGTTAATATTCACCCGAAACCGGTGGTTCACGTGGCGACTACAAATAACGAGCCGACAGCCCCCATAGATTTATGCTCTGTCGTTTTAAGTGATATATAGGTCTCAACCCGCCCGGCCTGTCGATCTACCGAAGAATATCTCAAGTAACTGTTTACTGCCACCATCCGTCTCTATACATCCTCATTTGGCTACCGATCTCCTGAATAAGTTACGAAAAAAGAACGCGGTATATTCCTTTTAACTAAGAAGTTAGCACTCGCGTGTTAATAAAGCAGTAATGTAATCGAAAGGCTATTTCGACGCCGTCTAAAAGAAATATACCAGGTATTCAGGCGGGGTCCATAAAATATACGATATCTTGACAGCGCCCGAAGAGTCCCAGGTAAGTCTAAGTAACTTTTTCCGGAGCGTTAAGCCGTTCGCCTGAGGAAATTGGTGACAAAAATATTCCGGTCATGTAGGAGCCCCTTGTTAGCGCGCCCCAAAAATACAAGGAAATTCCCCCTCCTGACATGGCTTGTTTCTTAAGATGACACGTTGGTCTCTAAGTTTTTATGACGTAGACAAAAATTGCTGAACTCTTAAATTTTATGTCAACAGATGCAGCAGCTGCGTGCGTGTACGGTATCTTTATACCCCCATGAAAGTAAGTAATGTTTACTTAAGGCGCGGTCGCGACGACATCGCCGCTGTATAAAACACTTTCAAAATTGTATGCTTGTTAACCTCATCTTCGTGTATCGAGGAGATTGAGCTGTGTTCGCCTAAAATGTCAACATCGCACGCTACACTCAATTGAGAATTAAAAATATGTTGTAACCGAGCCGTTTTTGAAAATAAACCTTTAAAACTTTGTAACGTTGCATAACCCAATTCAGTGTAAGCCGAGCATACATGCGACGGGCGGTCGTAGCGAAAAGCTGTAATGTAATTGCCCCTCTTTTAGAAAAAAGTTTGTCAACGATTTTTCACAAACATGAAAACGTCGGTTATAACGCGTGTACGGATCAGCCCTAGGCTTTCACTGGATCCGGCTTCATAGCTTTTATAATAAAGTGTTTTTTATGTTTCTTTATCTTTCTCTGGGTTCCCGTAACGAATGTTTATTGCTGGTATCGCACTCGCGTCAGCGGATTCCCAAAAAAATATAAAGCACGTTATACGAGTGTACTGACCCTGTGTAAACATGTTACACGAACGTCTGTACTTTACTTTTAGCTGCGAGTATGATATAAACCGCGCAAAGTGAGGTTAGGCACGCACCGAGCACGTTACGCGTAACCTAGCGACATGCTTTTATGAAATAAGTTCTCAGCTCTCAATTTGTGTCCGTAATGCCTTGTATGTCTTGCTTTATCGCCAGTTTTCCTTTTTGTTGATAGCATAAACAAGAGTAAAAGTGATTCCGATATCCTATTTCCAGAATAAACAATTTCATTTTATTTAATTTCAGAGTATCGCCGGAGGCTGGCTACTGCATTAATCTCCGTTGCAGAGTAAGGGCTGCCTATTACTTTTTATAGCGCAACACTGCGCACTGATCCGATCCTTAATCAACCCTTCGTCTTAACTAGCTCAGTTGGAGGAGTTGCATGTCCGTTTCTTTCGTAATGTTAGCAAACATTACGGAAGGAAAAAATACGTAATTTATTGTAATTTCTAAGAACGTTAGTTTTAATGTTGAATTCTAGACAAACTACTACATAAAACAAAGAAGTGTAAAACGGAAGCAATAAATATTGCCCGGTAAGCACCCACTGAGCTTACAAAAGGAAATGTATCACGGAAAATCAAGAGTATCAAGCTAGTTAATTGCGCGAGAAACTTGCTCACTAGTAGCTGAAGTTCGTGTTACTGAAGAGTATCATTGGGAAGAACGTTTTTCCTCATTAAGAGCTCAGTGGTAATAACAGCGCCTAACGAACGATGCAGTGCTACAACAAAAATTCCGAGAACCAAGTACCTAAGTAGGTAAGTATCTAATCGCGCAGTTTTCAACTAACTTTATTTCTCTTTCTTGTAAATACAGACGAACTTCGAGATGTATCTCGTTTATTTTTTATTATATTTGTCGATACTTTCATCTATCTGTACATATAAATAAAAAGAGAAGTCCTGACTGACTGACTGACTAACTCATCAACGCCCAGCCCAAACCCTTGAGCCTAGAAAACTGAAATTTTGCACAAAGTCTCCCTTTATAATGTAGTTATGGAATAAGGAAAGATTTCCCGGTAGTACGTTCCTGTAGGATATTTTTCGATATCTACGCGGGCGAAGCCGCGGGCAAAAGCTAGGTCGTTAATAAAGTTATGCATTAACATATTTTTGTCGCTCATACTTTTGTTACTCAAAGTAACCTATGGTAGGAGTGTGTTGGGTTTGAGGATTAACATAGAATTTTGCATGTGTGTGCGCATTATAATATACGACAGGCACAGGCTAGTGGCTGGATATTTTTTTTTTTTTTTTTCAAAGTCAGACGTCTTCCGTACTTTATTACCAAGGTTTTATTTACAAGATAATAATAGTAGAGACCAGCTACTCAACGTTGTCTATTTACTAAAATAAAACACGAGGTTAGTGAGATCAAAACCAAAAATACAATAACATTTTAAACAACATGAAATATATTTTACCAGTTATATTGAATCATAGAAAAATTTAATTGTGCTAGGTACGTTTTATTTGGTATTGATATTTATATGTGCGTTGCAAAAATATTCAATTTATCTGCTACCAGTTACTGGAATCGAATTTATTGCAGCGACAAAAATAACTGGTTTCTGATTTGCTTTTTTAGCAATAAATGTCCTCCCAGTTTAATAATGCCAGAATCAAATGACAGTCAAAGCAAATAAACCTTCAATACGAAGTTCTCTTTTTATCAGAAAGGCTCGCTTATGACCACTGTCACATCTGATGGGAGTGAAGAATAGCCGTCAACGATGGTGTATAATGTACTTTGTGTAGCTTTTGTCCATAGAAAACATTAGTTTTGTATGGACAAAAGCTGAAAGTATACTTGGAGACACCCCGGAAAACATAGAAAACGCAAGGGACTTCTAATTCTTAACATTATAAAATTTGGGCACACCTACGGAGAAAAACCTAGAAGAAATAAACCCAGCAAGAGACGCACTTAAAAAGCAACGCCCATCTATGAAATGAACACCAAATAAACATTCATCAACAGCCCTCAAATTTGTGTGTGATCAAACCAATAAACCGCCTATAATATGGTCACAATTGAGCAGTACAAAGGCGCACAAAAACGTTTATATCCATTAAGGGTACTTCCGACACGTAACTGGTAATCATATTCCGGGCAGGCACAGCATAAATCATGGGAGGATAACCGGGGGGCAAAAAACAAGGCTGGACACGCACGCCCTAACCACTGTTTATTGTAGGTTCTACATTCACTTTATTGTTCAACATATCTGATGTGGATTAAGGCGCTGTTTCGTATTTTTAGGGCCTGTTTTATTGCGTTAACGCGAACCGACAAATAAGTAGGGTCGATTGTGTTTCAACAGACATGTAAACAAGTCAAATAACGTCCATCATACGGTTTTTTTTTTACTATCCTAAGCTGGCCTACTCTTGGGCAAAGGTCTGCCTCCACTCCTTCCATCTTTCGCGATACCGCGCGTCATAACCTTCCAGTTTTCACGGAAATGTGTAAAAACTTTTTATGAAAAAATAACTGTCAATTTAATATTGTCAAGTTTTATCTCTGTGCAAACAACGGTTTTATTTCACAATCCAAGTTACCTTGTTTTATTTCATCAAAAGGTTATGGGCCCAGTCACTAAATTTACCATCAAGAACCTTTGCGGCCTTGATGATTACTCTACATGGAAATTCGCAATTAAAATGGTTCTCATACGAGAAAAATTGTTCATGTATACAACAAACTACCCAGATTCCATTGACTCCACCGCCATCGAGAAGGACCAAGACGCATTAGCTATAATTTGTTTACACCTGGAACCTACGCTTTATGCGTATGTTCAAAATTCAAATCATGCTAAAGATGCTTGGGATAATTTAGCGAAAGCGTTTGAGGACAAAGGCGTAAATCGCAGGATTACCCTCATGAACGCGTTGATGGATGAGAAGCTAGAGAGACACTCGTCGATGCATGAATATGTTGCTGCAGTTATGTCTCTTTCTCAAAAGTTGAAGGATATTGCCACCGGATTTGACGATGATCTTGTAGCTGTCGTGTTATTGAGAGGACTACCTGAAGAGTTCAGGCCTATGCGAATGGCACTGGAATACTCTGGGATGAAGTTGACTTCAGAAAACGTACGGCAGAAATTACTGCAGGAGGATTCACGTCAAGGTTGTAGTACATTGCCTTCAGCGGACTCGGCATTGGCTGTGAGTAAGAGTAAGAAGCGGAATGGGAACAAAGATTTGAATATGAATAAAGTTAAATGCTTTAAATGTGGAAAGAGTGGACATAAGAAGCCGGACTGTCCTGAAGGAAGGAAAGCAGGTTCGATCTCCAAACTGAGTGACGTCGCGATCGTGAGCCTGTCTTCATTCAACGCCGGGGACTCCTTCAATCCGACGGAGTGGTACATCGACAGCGGAGCATCTTCACATATGTCTTTCCAGAAACATTGGTTCAAAGATTTGGTTATGAATGTTGGTATGAGTAATGTAACATGTGCGAATAATGATACGATTGAATGCAAGGGTAAGGGTGATATCATGGTGAGTTTGAAAGGACGAATGCTTGCTGTGAGGGATGTCATGTATGTACCCGGTTTGCGTGTTAATCTGTTATCAGTATCTAAATTAGTAGAGAAAGGATGGAAGGTAAGTTTTGACAGAGATGGGTGCAAGCTAATTCACCATTTGGTTCCAGGCCATTTCAAGGGAAAGCTGCTTCTGGCTACCGCAAGTGAAGTTTCAGGAATCTACAAGCTTGAAGGTTGTCAGGCGGTTGTAGATGAGACTGCGTTGGCGTCAGTGAAAGCAGGTAATCCTTTGATGTTGTGGCACCGGCGGCTTGGACACGTAAATGAGCGGGATTTACGTAAGCTTCCGGGTATGGATTTTGGAACAAGCGTAATGGAGCCTTGTGTCGCCTGTATTAAGGGGAAGGCACATCGTTTACCTTTTCCAGTTGGTGAGGCTGAGAGGGCAGTCGAAAGACTGCAACTGGTTCACGCAGATATCTGTGGTCCAATGTCTGAACCCACGTATGGTGGATCTCGGTATATGCTAGTTATTTTAGATGATTTTACACGTAAATGTTTTGTATTTTTCCTTAAATCAAAAGATCAGGTTTTCGATAATTTTAAAGTCTTTCTAACTAGTGTAGAGGTTGAAACCGGGTTAAAGGTAAAGTGCATACGCACGGACAATGGAACAGAATTTGTGAACAGGAAATTTGATGGGTTTCTACAACAAAAGGGTATAAAACATCAGTTGACTGTTCCCTACACTCCAGAGCAGAATGGCGTAGTGGAGCGAGCAAACCGCACTATTGTGGAGATGGCTCGTGCTATGTTGGCGGAAAAGGGTCTGAGTGCGAGACTGTGGGCAGAGGCATGTTATACGGCTGTTTATACGAAGAACAGGCTGCCTCACAGTGGCAATAATGGTAAGATTCCTGAGGAGTTGTGGACAGGGAAGGCTCAGTCATTCGATCATTTCAGAGTTTTTGGAACGAAGGCGTTTGTGCACGTGCCCAAGGAAACTCGGAAGAAATGGAGCCCTAAAGCGGTAGAACATATCTTTGTTGGTTACTGTGAAGAAACCAAAGGGTATCGTTTCATAAATCCCAGTAATCCTCGCGTCATTGTTAGAGCAAGGGATGTAGTTTTCTTGGAGGACTCTATAGCAGCAGTTTCAGCGGATTCTAGTCAGCTCGTAGGTAGCAGTGACAAGGGTGCTGAAGTATTCTGGGAACTTGCAAAGGTAGAAGGCCAGTCAGGTTCGTCACCTGATAGTGCAGAAGCTTCTCAAGGGCCGAGTTTCACAGATGAGGCTGAAGTATATGAAGACGCGGAAGTGGAGATGGGAGAAACGGGTGATAGCGGAGCAGAAAGTGTCGTGGTGGAAAATGTTGAAGTTGAAGAGACTATAAATAGAGGAGAGTCAAACGAAGGTGAATGTCGTTATCCTCTACGTAGTAGAATCCGAAAAGGAAATCTTCATGGACTTGCATGCTGTACAGAAGGGCAGGAGCCTTTGACAGTTAAGGAAGCCTTAAGTTGGCAAGATAAGGATAACTGGAAGGAAGCCATGAAGAAAGAGATGGATTCGATGTACGAGAACAAGGTCTGGAAGCTCGTCAACAAGCCACCTGGAGCTAAAGTCGTGGGAAACAAGTGGATCTTTAAGTACAAGTTTGATGCAGATGGTAACAAGACCTATAAAGCTCGACTTGTGGCGAAGGGTTTCACTCAGTCCTACGGGGTCGACTACTTCGAAACTTATTCACCGGTCGTGAAAAGATCGACAGTTAGATTGCTGCTATCGTTGGCTGTTGAAAAGGATTTGTTCATCAGTCACTTCGATGTGAACACCGCCTTTCTGAACGGTGATTTGCATGAAAGAGTTTATATGCGACAGCCGGAGGGTTGCATAGACGAAAACTCGAAGGAAAAAGTTTGCTTACTAGAAAAAGCGATATACGGCCTCAAACAAGCTTCACGGTCTTGGAATGAAAAAGTAAATGAAGTGTTATTGTCTTTGAACTTCAAACGCTGTGACTTTGATAGCTGTCTTTACAAAAATAATAATTTTTATATCGCTTTATATGTTGACGATTTTTTATTATTTTACAAAGACAAACAGCAGAAGGAAGTTTTATTAGACAATCTTTGTAAACATTTCAAGATAAAGGATTTAGGGGAAGCGAGACAAGTTTTGGGTATGCTTTTGTTTAAGACGGACACCGGAATATATTTGAACCAAGAGAGACTTATTTCAAAGATATTGGATGAATATGGTATGTCTGACTGCAAACCAGTGAAAACTCCGACGGAAATGAATTTCCATAAAGCCTTGGCGGAAGGGGAAGGAGGTAAGCTCTTATCCTGCCAAGACTCTCGTAGTTATCAGGCGCTCATAGGGTCGCTGAACTATTTGGCCTGTAACACACGCCCGGATATTGCAGCTGCGGTCAATTTTTTGGCGCAGTACAACTCATGTTGTGAGGAACGCCATTGGAAAGCTGCTAAACATATCTTGAGATACCTAAAGGGTACAAGGGATCTATGTTTGATATTTCTCAAGTCACCGGTGCAGGACATCACGGGATTCGTAGATGCTGACTGGGGAGGGAACATCAAAGATAGGAAATCTTATTCTGGGTTTATTTTTAGATGCGGAAACTCGTTGATTAACTGGGAATGCCGGAAGCAAGCTTGTGTGGCACTGTCGTCAACGGAAGCCGAATACATTGCTCTTTCAGAGGCAACCAAGGAAGCAGTTCACTTGCGGCAGCTGAATGCATTTATAAGAGGTGAATGTCTTGGGTCTATTTGCATTTTCGTAGACAATCAGAGTGCTATTAAACTTGCGTACAATCCTGTAGCGCATAGAAGGACGAAACATATAGATATAAGGGCGCACTATGTCAGAGATTGCATTGCTCAGAATGTTGTACGTCTGAATTATGTGTGTACGGAAGATAACCCAGCAGATGTGCTGACAAAACCATTAGGTCGTGTGGCATTTAATAAGTGTGTGCGCGATCTGAGTCTGGGTATGACTGGTGTGGTGTAATGTGAGGATATCTAATGATGGATGTTGTTTGAGGGGAAGTGTAAAAACTTTTTATGAAAAAATAACTGTCAATTTAATATTGTCAAGTTTTATCTCTGTGCAAACAACGGTTTTATTTCACAATCCAAGTTACCTTGTTTTATTTCATCAAAAAAATGAAATGAAATGAAATGAAATGAAATGAAATGAAATTGTTTATTCTGTAAATAGGATATCGAAATCACTTTTACACGTCATATTTTTTTTTTTTTTTAAATAAGCTAGATGAAGTCGACATTTCCTATCTGACTACCCTGAGAAGAAATGGCGAAACAAACTCAGGGGTCAAAGTCTCTTTTAAAGTCCAGACATAATCTTGGTCAGATCATGTGAGGACCATGTAGATCCAGTCTGAAATGGTCTTTTGAGGAAAGAACCATAAAAATTTGAGTGGACCTGTCCAGTCAGTGCAAGCATTTGTCAACAATCGTGCAGCTCAACTCAGGATTTCAGGAGCTCAATAACTCGACGAACAATACCAAAGAAAGGACGTTTGGGTAGGTCGCATAAAGTACTCAAAAATATCAGACCATCAATAATACTAAAAAAGAAAAAAAAAAGATCCACATAGTGCTCACATTTACAATAATTTTAATTTTTTAACAATTTACATTGATTTTTTAACAAAGGTTTGTCATTTTATTTATTATAATGAGTTTTGGTATTATATATATTACAAAGTTGATTGAATAGCTCAAACCCAAGCTTTTTTGTCTTCTAAATAATCAGAAATTTTATAGTAGCCCTTTTTACAAAGTTTGGTTTTAATGCAGCTTTTAAATCGTTTAATGGGCAAGTTTCGAATGTCAATGGGAAGTTTGTTGTAAAAGCATATACATTGACCCATGAACGAGTTGCCTACTCTGTGGAGACGAGTGCGATGTACAGCAAGATTGTGTTTATTCCTAGTATTTAAACTATGAATATCGGACATCTTCTTAAAATTGGATATATTTTTGTGTACATACAATAGATTTTCAAATATATATTGAGAGGCTACAGTCAGAATATTTATTTCCTTGAACTTCTCTCGAAGGGAATCCCTTGGACCTAGATTGTAAATGGCTCGAACAGCCCTTTTCTGTAAAACAAAGATAGTATTAATGCCCGCACAGGTTCCCCAGAGAAGAATCCCATAAGACATAAGGCTATGAAAATAACTAAAATAAACAATTCTGGCTGTATCCACATCAGTTATCTGTCGAATTTTTTTAACAGCATAGGCGGCCGAACTAAGCCTTCCTGACAATTTTTCTATGTGTGGGCCCCATTGCAATTTACCGTCAATGGTTATTCCAAGAAAAACCGTCGACTCAACAGGGTCCAACTCTATTCCATTAAGTTGAACATTGGTAGTTAGCTGCCTGACATCTGGAAGCAATCCAGCTCATCAAATGGTTAAGTATTTGACGTTTAGTAGTGTGCACACCCCTTAATGTAAATTGAGGCGCCAACACTACCTAGACTTTTTTTTAAAAACCTTCCTCTGAATATTTCAAGCTATTTTAATTAAATGCCTTATTCATTTTCACCCAGATTTTAATAAACACACTGAGGCTGTTGTTTTTATTTTTTTTTTCTCCTGAATAAAGCTGTTTTTAAGTCTAGACGGTACACGGCCACTGAAAATTTACGGACCTTTAAGAATCGTAAATTTCGAGTAGCTAGTAGCTTTGTATATTGAATGAAATTATACGATTTGCAAAATCAGCTGAGAGTGAAAAGAATGTGGGAAGTAACTCAGCAAGTCAGTCAATCAACCTGCCTAGCCTTTTGCCAAACTATGTTGGCGTCGGCTTCCAGTCTAACCGGATGCAGCTGAATACCAGTATTTTACATGGAGCGACTGCCTATCTGACCTCCACAACCCAGTAACTGGGTAATACGATACCCCTTGGCTGGTTGTCAGACTTTCGGGCTTCTGACGACCCGTAACGACTGTTAAAGATCGACGAATGACAGCCGGGACCAAGTGCTTAACGTGCTTTCCGAGGCACGGAGGTGTCTCGGTATGTAAAGATGGTCACCCATCCACGGACCAACCGCGACAAGCGTAGCTTAACCTGATGCATTGAACCGTGCGGCTGTTATTACTTAGCCACGAGCTCCTCCTAACTCAGTAAGTCAGTATGGTACTTATTATTCTAGGACAGTCAAAGATGTCGTTTAAGGTTAATTTGTTTACTTTAGAAGCACAGCTCAAGAGTAGGAATTCTATTTTTTTTAAATTTACTTTAGGTAAGTACCTTTAATTTATTGTTTCTAAAAAAAAATACCTATAGAGATAGTTGTTGACCAGTGGTTCCATAAGAACTCATACCAACAAAGTCATAAACTGAAATGAAGTAATTGTGTGTGTGATTGGTGTGTGTGTGTTCGTACCAGTCGTTCGTGCAATTAATATACTTCGGTACATCGTATTCCTTAGGTAGTTGTCTATGTCGTCAAACATTAAATTACTATTACGAGTATCACCCAAGGGAGGAAGCGAGGGACTTTTACTATAGTTTAATTCAATCAGCGGACTATATGATTAAATGACTTACTGCATAAAGTCGTTTGCAAAACCAACAAGTCATAATAACGTGAATGGATTATGTCCATCCGCAAAATACAAAAAAAACACAACCACACGATAGCAATTTTCATTTCATACAATGTTTTAAAGTTGCAGTTCAAAACTCGTAAAATTTTCGGTGGTCGCATTTTAGTGTTATAAATAAAATTATGTCAAGCTTTACGACCCAAAGTGTTAGCTTATTCCGTATATTTTTCGTTTACTTGAAACTTAAGAGACTTTAAAAAATAAATAGCAAATTAACTGAGAAAATGTGAGAGTATTTTTACTTTAACGATTTTAAAAATTGTAAAGAGGTATTGAGGTATTGAGAAGAGGTGTAAACTGTTTAAGAGAAATGAATGACGTTATTTTTGGATATTTAGAAGCAAACAACTTTATTTAAAAATCTTCGTCGCAGTTCTTTTTTCTTATCTAGATAAAAAAGAGAACGGACAAAGACGAAGAGCGCAAATCTAGACCAAAATATGTCTAGAGACATATTTATGTCGTTCTTCGTCTTTTGTCCAAAGCAAACAGTACAATGAACAAATAACTAAAGTATGCTTAAGCACCTACTTCTCAGTTTACATAAAAACCGCAAAAAAACAGCATAATATCCACTTTAAACTTGCACCTACGCTACCTAGATAGAAATCATGTAACTTAGCTAAAGAAATGCGAAGTTATTTTAGCATAACAAGCAAGTGCTCTTAAGTTCAACAAATAGAAAGGCTGAGTACATATTATTTAGTCGTTAGTGCTATTACGAGAGCTAAAACATTGCTTTACGATACGCTGGAACTAAAAGCTTGATTATGTATCCGTCGGTAGCGTCGGTACTCTGTAATAGCCACTCGTATGTTAGGGTTGATTCATAGCCACTAAAGAGGTAGGCCTATTTCATTGTAGTTGTAGTATTTTAACAGTCCTTCGAAACAGGGGCTTTTATTTAATTATTTTTAAATGGGAAATATTTAACTGATCCTTTAAAAAATTATTGACCTTCTTATGATGGACACTTTTTTAAATTAATGAACCTCTAAATACTTTTGCGCTTCTAATGATTAGATCTTCTAGGCTAGGTTAGAACTGTGACCAACCATGAGCGATCCGATTTGATCCCAGTAGGTAACTCAGATAGGGCACCCCGCCCGACCAAAAGAGTTATGTATGATAGGTTGAAATTGTGACAAATAGCGCGCGAGCCAAGCGAGAGAAGCAAGCGGTCCAAGTTGGTCGCAGTCAGTCGGCGTTCACACGAGCGTAATAAAATCGCGGCGGCGCGCGGGGTTTTATCGCGCACTGGATTTTCAACTCTCATTGTTGAGCCGAGCGTTGAGAATCCAACCTAACAAAAACAGAGTGCATCCCAGCGTGACGAAAAAAACTGTTGGATTTTCAACTCCCGGCGCTAAGCAAAGAGTTGAAAATCCAGTGCGCGATAAAATCCCGCCGCGATTTTATTACGCTCGTGGAAACGGGAGTTTACTTGGCTATTTAGTACCCCATAAAACGAATTATTTGAGGTTTACAAAAAGAGGCGCAATCAATATATTAGAATGTTCAATAATATTTTTAGGAAAGTAAAATGAGAATTTACTAAATTATAACTTACTCAAAACGTGATTAGTACCGCGAGATGATTGCGTATACTCAGGTGCAGAGAGCGTAGTTTAAATTCAGTAATGAATTGCGAGTTTGCGACTTAAAAATAAAACAGAGTAACATTGAATATAAGTTCACTGGATACGTTACACACTGCCGTTTCGACACGTGTTGAAATGTTTTATTACTCTGCTAACGAAGAATTGCAACGCTAATTATGTTATTGCTCGCCAAATAAAAGAGGCAACGTTAATTATTAACTTGTAAATAATTTTGTAAGAATAAACTACATACGAGATCTGAATTGATTTCTAAATGAAATCTACTTACGCTATTTGCAATCATGTGAATTCAATTAATGTTAGAAAGGTTTTATTTTTATCATTAGTATGTTATGATTTCGCCTGAGTACCTACGTTTACACTTCAAGCCGACGTTCGCACGGACGTAACAATATCGCGGCGATTTTTTTTCGCGCATTGGATTTTCAACGCTCTGCTTAGCGCCGAGAGTTGAAAATCCAACAGTGTGTTTTTTCGACGCGCTGGGATGCACTCTGTTGTTGTTAGGTTGGATTCTCAAAGCTCGGCTCAACGCCGAGAGTTGAAAATCCAGTGCGTGATAAAATCCCGCTGCGATATTTTTACGTCCGTGCGAACGTCGGCTTACAGTTATTTAAAGATGACTTTAAAGACTCCGCGACGCGACGTGAATCGCGCGCAACACAAAGGCAGAAGGATTCGCGTCACGTGTCGCGTCTGATTGAAGGAGCCTTAACACTAAAGGCAAATTTTATAGAAACGAGAAAGTTGAATTATTGGCACATCGATAGCATTAACCGATGGAAATTGAAACTTAATCTTAATAGTATTTAAGTAAGACAATTAAGCCTGTCACGGAAACGCAAGTACCTGATGCATGTCGGTTCCAGCTCTTCTATATCTCGGTGACAGTAAGTAGGTACAGGAGGGCGCCAACCCTTCACCTGTCTGCTTTCACCACCTGCCCAGTTAAACCGCTTAAAGCTTCGCCCACACTCACGCGACTACGCTATACTGCTGCGTTTAGGCGCGCCCGCTTCTGTCTCAGACCGCGTCCTTTAAAAACTTTTTTACAAAAACAAAAACCGACTTCCAAAAAAAACACTACAAAGTGAAAAATAACTTTAATTTCGGAAGTCGGTGTCTTTGGATCTGTATTTTAGTTTTTTGCCACCGACTTCCTAAATTAAAGTTATTTTTCACTTTGTAGTGTTTTTTTTGGAAGTCGGTTTTTGTTTTTGTAAAAAAAAAAATATTTTTCACTTTTTAGTGGTTCAGTTTGTAATTTATCTAAGTTACAATAACCCAATGTCAACTGCTCATCACGTTTTACAAAATGTTGCTTTTCCCGATGCAGGGACGTTAATTGTTGAGGAGTTCTCCTAGTAAGAACCAGGAGAAATGGAGCTCATGGTGAAGTCACCATTACCATTATTTTGACGAGCATAAACCATATTAAAGTAATCGAATCGCAACCTAACCTGTTATATACTTAGATATAATTGAGTATTTCCGATGGCCCTCTGTGGTCTTCATCATCAGTTCCAGTTCATCGAATGGTACTTTCCGAGAGCAAATGCACGAGTTACTATAAAAAATACCGAAATCGATATAGGTGTGCCCATAAAATTTGAGGGTTTCCCTCGATTTCGATGGGATCCCATCATCAGATCCTGACTTGATGATCATGGGACCACTTGGGACGTATACCCTTTCGAACAAAAAAAGAAAAATCCAAATCGGTCTAGCCATTTTCGAGTAATCGGGGAACATACATAAAAAAAAAAAATAATAAAAAAAAAAAAAAAAGGTTCCGACGAATTGCGAACCTCCTCCTTTTGGAAGTCGGTTAATAAAAGCGATCGTTGCGTCTATATGTCACTTTTTGTTCGGTGGAATGCGTTGCTTCGCTGATAGAGGGCGCCTTCCGGTTTTTCGAGCAAAAAGTGACATAAGGACGCGACGATCGTTTTTATTTAGGACGCGAGGGGTCACGTTCAAGCTGGCTAAAGCGTCTTTTTCAGAACAGATTGTTCATACAATACCTGGTTGTCGATGATGAAGTGAACGACTGACCGTGTCTTAAAAAAAAAAAACTGTCTTTGAACATTTTAATAATTCCATTGAATTTTTCAGTTAGTACTTTAAAAGAATTAAAGTTCTAAAAATATGTTATGCTAATTGCCTTTGCACAAGAAGATAAATATACTTGTATTCATATGCTTCAAAATGTTTTATCCAAGGAAAATTATTTGCCGTACCTCTCTCAAAACCGCGAGTCGCCGTCGCTTTCACTCCGCGACTTTGTGACCGCAACCGTACACTAGAAATGAACGTAGTATGGCGGTATTTTGAAAATATTTTACTATTTCAATGCTGCGTTAAAAGCTCGTTGCTTTTAACTCGCTGTCTTGCCGTGTCGTGCGCGTAATGTATAAAATGAAAAGGTCTAGCCTGGACATTAAATATTGAACTACATTTTGCTATGAAAAGTTTTTAAAGTTTTATACGATTTTATTTGATAGACACGTTAAAAATAACAGCATATATGATATGTATGAAATGCTTATTAACTTTATTTTTCTTGATAAAATCTTCTTTGCGTGTCGGTTTGACGCAAATTAATGTGCGACCAGAATGTAGCCAACTGGACAACTCTATCATTGGCTTCGCTTAAATCCTGGAAAGTGCAGGTGGTGGGCATGATGGGCAGGAATAGAGATGAGGCACATCTTAAATATTACCATTTTTTTTTCTTCAGTAAGCTTAGGCAGCTAGGAAGAAACTTGCAAATAAAGATGAAAAGACTATTTTTAATAGTAGGTAATTCCTTTGATGATTCACAATAACAACGTTGCTTATTCGTTTACGTATCAGTATTAAGATGTTAAAGTTTCCCATAAAACTTTGAAGACAACGCGGCGAAGTTCGTGGGGAATGAGAGTGCCTGTAATGTGGCGAGACGTCCGTGTTATGCTAACTTGCCAGATTGATAACCTAGTACTGAAGAACCTCACGTTAGGCTATGCAATTTTGTAGTCAAAGGCAAAGTCAAATAATTGATTTCATATTAAGCATATAATCTGCACTTTTGAACGTCAATAGAATTGATTCTAGTCGCCCCTACCAAATTGTAGTTTCGTATGGAGAAGACTGGGCAAGAAACTCTACAGTAAAAAACTGTTTTACAATTTTTTTTTTAGTAGTCCCTGAATTTATTCCCTAATGTTAAGGCGAAAGCGCCAGGGTAGCCCGCGAAATTCAAAATTTCTTACGTTTTTTGCAATTTGTAGGTCAGTGTGAGCTTGTATGTTGATTAAAATATGATTCGCGGCCGTAACTAATATGGCTTTACAGAATTATAATCATTAGAATCTGCAAAATCAACATACAAGATCACACTGACCTACAAATTGCAAAAAACGTAAGAAATTTTGAATTTCGCGGGCTACCCTGGCTGGCGCATCATCCTTAATGCTAACACTCAGGTTTTTGAGCTGATAGATGATGTCAGACGAGAGCAGTGGTGGCCCAGGGTAGAGCCGTGACTTACGAGTTATAGGTCATGGGTTCGAACACAGGCAGGCAGTTTATTTTGTGTAAATTATTTCATCACCACTGCTCTCAAAACGGTGAACGAAAATATCGTGAGGAAACCGGCATGTCCTAATAGGTACCAAAAATTCGAAGACATTATTGTGACATCTACGAACCCACACTGGACCCTCGTGGTAGATTACGGTCCCACTTCCTCTCACAGAGAGGAGGCCTGTGTCCCACCAGTGGGAACATTATAGGCTGATTATGCTAGACGATTTGTCTTTAATTCATTAACTAATTCACTGACAGATAAGACACGAAATGTTGCACAAGAAAAGCATGAAATTTTCCAAAAAAGAAGCACGAAATTTTGCACCAGAGAAGCATGACATTTTGCACAATAGAAGTATAAAATTTTGCACAAGAGCAGCATGACATTTTGCACAATAGAAGTATAAGTAACATTTTGCACAAGAGAAGCATGAAATTTTGCAGAAGAGAAGTATGAAATTTTGCTCAAGAGTTCCTTCTCTAACGAAGGTGAGCACTAAGAAAGGATTTTTGAAAATCCGTTGCCTACAGTGTTGTAAACAGGGGATGAAAGTTGGTAAGGAGCTTCGTAATTTTTTGCCGATAGGAAATCTTATCGGAGAAACGGCTTGTTAAACAATAAAAGTTATTAGTAAGTTTTAATATCCCACTCATAAAATATGCACTGTCAGTAATGGTTACCGAAGCCTTAAAAAAAGAAAAGGTGCATTGGACACCTGCTGAATGCAAGATGGTATCGCAATAGTTATACGGAGAAATTAATAGGTAATTACTTACAAGGTGTACAGTACGAAGGTTTCATCATTTTCGGAAAAACCGAACTTTTCCGAATTAAAACTTACTGGTCCAATAAGGCAGTGACGGAATTAGTGCATCGATCCTTACTAATATTATAAAAATGCGAAAGTGTGTCGATATTTTGCTGTTATGTTTCTAATGCTATAAGTAAATGGAGTATAAACTTTTTAAACTTTCGCGATTTGTACACATTATAAAACACTATCGAAAACGGGTCTTATCGCGATATTCTTTTTAACGAGGTAATTGTGAAGACCAAGTGAGGGTAGATGCACATACCCGCACTTTACGAAGACGTCGCTGAGCTGTCATCAGTCCTCCCGTGACCACGATCGCTGCAAGGCGGTTGAAACGTCGGGAAACAAGTAGGTACCTGTTTACCTCGTTAAAAAGAATATCGCGATAAGACCCGTTTTCGATAGTGTTTTATAAATGGAGTATACTTAAGTAGTTTGAAGACAGTATGATTTAAAACGATATTTCCCAAGCTCAAACTTACTAAACGTCCCTATTCTGAAATAACGTAACCATTAACATAAGTTGCTGTTATAACCGGCATCAGAAACTACTTGTCCCTGGAGGATGATAATGCTCTATCTATTCGAAATCACCCTATTTCTAAAGGATATGGGGGCCTCCCTTCTAATCATATTTGACAATAGCCTACGTTAAGGAGTCTGTTAGCAATGTTAAGGCTCCCCGCAGACAGGCGCGACGTGATTCTGGTAGAACAATTTGCATGAAGTTTTCATAAAAATTGTTCTACTAGAGTCACGTCGCGCATGTCTGCCGGGAGCCTTTATAAATAGTTCAGGCTGGTTTTATTTAATGAGGATTTCCTTGGCTGTATGTCAAGTTAGTTAACCAAGACCTTTTCCGTCATTGTCTCGTTCAGAATCAACATTGATTCTTATCTAATAGGTTGATCAATCGAGAAGTTCTGTGGTCCACATCGACCAATCAATCAATCTGCCTAGCCTTTTCCCAACTATGTTGGGGTCGGCTTCCAGTCTAACCGGATGTAGCTGAATACCAGTATTTTACATGGAGCGACTGCCTATCTGACCTCCACAACCCAGTTACTGGGTAATACGATACCCCTTGGTAAGACTGGTTGTCAGACTTTCGGGCTTCTGACGACCCGTAACGACTGTCAAAGATACACGAATAACAGCCGGGACCAACGGCTTAACGTGCTTGCCGAGGCACGGAGGAATCTCGGTATGTAAAGATGGTCACTCATCCACTGACCAACCCCAGCAAGCGTAGCTTAACCTGACGGATCGACCCGTGCGGCTGTTATTACTTAGCCACGAGCACCTGGTCCACATCGACCATTGTATATTAACTCACGCAGACTGCTTATTAAAAAAAAAAAAACTAATATTCATATGGGGGGGGGGGGGATTTATCTATATGGGGTATTGCAAGGTACAGTTTTCTCATTGTTCGTTAACGAATTCGATTCATATTATTTGTCTGACTTACGGGAATGTGAGATATATACCTATCTATTTATAAACACCACCGCTGCCGACTAATATCTAGTAGGTACATAGTAATCTTTAGTCAAGTCACTGAAAGCTTTATGAAGTTATACAAGGTTTAATTAAATTAAAGCAAGCAAAAGCAAAACTCCGCAGACAAAACAAAAAAAAGTGGTAGTAGTCGTGGTGTGGTGGTTGTGGTGGTAGTGGTCATAAGGACGCTGTTACAAATGGGTACCTAGTCAAATCATTACTTTTTTACACAAAAGTGTGTTTATTAAATAAAATGCTTTGCATTCTTAAAATGTTTTATGGCCGATTTGTTGATAGATATGCAAAGTACGATTTTGAACTATAAATATAATTTTAGATAGGTAAATTTTCTCAATAAATGTACCGAAGTAAAAATTTCACTTCGGTACATTTATTGAGAAACCTTGCACATCTATCAACAATTCGGATCAAGAATACAAAGCATTTTATTTAATAAACATACTTTTGTGTAAAAAAGTAATGATTTGACTAATTTGTAACAGCGTCCTTCCAAACCAAGACCATCCAGTTCCATAAATATTTACAGAAAAGGTAATACATTTTTTAACAAGTTTCAGCACTGAAATACTTTACGTATTTTAATGACCATTGCTTCTGTCGACGCATTTTGGTTAATTAATACTGCGACACGGTGAGCGGTCTGAGCGATGCGAGCGGTTTGAGCGAACAGCGGAAATTATAGTCACCAGTGATGTCGGCACACCTGAGTTTATTCCACTGGAAATTAACTGGGTATATTTAGTTATTTAATTAACTGATATTTAGTCTGTTTCACGATGGATTTAGTTGGTTGGTTGGTTTTGGTTGGTTGGTTGGTTTTGGTTGGTTGGTTGGTTGGTTGGTTGGTTGGTTGGTTGGTTTGGTTTATTTATATTTCACATGATGAAGAGCAGTGGTGGCCCAGTGGATTAGGGACCCGTTTTATGAGTTGTACGTCATGGGTTCGAACCCAGGCAGGCGCTTTTTGCGGCGATAAGTCCCCTCTTTGAGGAGTGGTTAGAGAGGCGCCACGGCGTCCTCACCTTCCGCCTGACGCAGGTCCTCACCGGACACGGTTGTTTCGGGAGGTTCCTGTTTCGCATAAGGCGGGAGGAAACGCCCGGGTGTTACCATTGTGCGGATCGCCCGGAGGACACGGTGGAGCATACAGTGGAGGTCTGCCCGGCTTGGGCAGAGCACCGCCGTGTTCTCACGGAGGCGATCGGCGGCGGCGATCTCTCGCGTCCGAGCCTGGTCCAGGCCATGGTGCGGAGCGAGAGTGCATGGGAGGCCGTCACCTCCTTCTGCGAAGCAGTGATGCTCGCGAAGGAGGAGGCGGAACGCGTGAGGGAGAGGCAGCCTCACGCCCTCAGTCGCCGCAGGAGACGCCCTGGGCGGCGGGAATCGCGGGGCGATTTCCGGCCACCGTAGGCGCGGGCCTGCGGACGGTGAGCAGCGGGTAGCTCGCCGTCCGGCAAGGACCAGGCCCGAGTCGACGGCGCGTTGTGTTCCACGCGCGCCTCAAAGAGATGTCAGCAAGTGACGGGGTCCAATATGGCCGACGCCGCTGGGGTCGCGGATTGTCCGAAGGGGTTACCGCGGCCCTGGCATGTAATGGCAGTAAAAGTCTGACACGCCCTTCCGCTCCATCCAGAGCGGGAGAAGTTATTTGATGATTTCCCACCCTCAAAAAAAAAAAAAAAAAAAAAAGGCAGGCGCTTTACTTTATGTAAATAATTTCATCACCGCTGCTCTCAAAACGGTGAAGGAAAACAACGTGAGGAAACCGGCATGTCTTAGAACCAAAAATTTGAAGACATGTGATATCTACCAACCCGCACTGGGCCCGCGTGGTGGATTACGGCCCACTCTCTCTCACAGAGAGGAGGCCTGTGTCCCAGCAGTGGGAACATTATAGGCTGATTATGATTATGCTAGTATATTTCACATACTTAGGTAGGTTAGAAAGGCATAGGAGTTGTTTTCAGTTGCTCAAATTGCTGCGACTCTACATAACCGTCGGTAATAGTTAGAACAAAGTTGAACCAAACTCAACGCTAAAAACTCACTGTTAAGTATAAAAACTTTATCGTTCTGGTTAAGCTACGCTTGCCGTGGTCAATCCGTGGATGAGTGACCATCTTTATATACCAAGACGCCCGTTGGTCCCGGCCGTTATTCGTGGATCTTTGACAGTCTCTACGGGTCGTCAGAGGGGTAGTGGAGGTCAGATAGGCAGTCGCTTTATGAAAAATACTGGTATTAGCTACATCCGGTTAGACTGGAAGCCGACCCCAGCATAATTGAGAAAAGGCTAGGTAGAGATGACGTGCAAAAAATCATATTACATTACACAAACATACAAAACTCTAAAAACTTCTGAAACCTCTGTAAAACCAACACGTTTTTTATCAATCTGCCTAGCCTTTTCCCAACTATGTTGGGATCGGCTTCCAGTCTAACCGGATGCAGCTGAATACCAGTATTTTACATGGACGAATAACAGCCGGGACCAACGGCTTAACGTGCTTTCCGAGGCACGAGGAATCTCGGTATGTAAAAATGGTCACCCATCCACTGACCCACCCCGGCAAGCGTAGTTTACCACGAGTTCCTCCACGTTTTTTATAGAGATCGTAATAATAAACCCATAACTTAGACAATCGTCTCCACTGGCAGTAAGCCGCGGTGACCGCGCCCAACAGTTTCACTCAATTGTTACTTTACAACTTACGATAAACATCCAATACGACTGCATTTCCCTTTCAACCGATACAACACAACTATCTCTTCTAGAGGGTTCAGTTTATAGATCTTGGGATAGTGAAAGTAGGATCGGTATTACGCAAATGCAATACTTATAAATTGTAAGCTCATGAAATATTTTTATTGAGAATATTTTTTTCAGTTGAATGAATATCCTAACTAATATTATAAATGCAAAAGTGAGTTTGTTAGTTACGCTTTCACGCTAAAACGGCTGAACGGATTCCGATGAAATTTGGCACATGTGTAGACCATGACTTAGGTTAGGACATAATATTAGCATAGTTTTAATCCTAGTATAGTATTTTCCCGTGGGATAATTTGCGACATCCATACGAGCCGCGGGTAGAAGTTAGTAATAAAATAAAATGTTTAACAAATCCAACATTTAGGTAAAAAAATCAGACTTTGAAGTTGAACCTTACTCTTATTAATATTGACCACTGCTGAAAACTACAACCATCTATCAAAACTTACCAAACAACTACATAATTTTGTACTTATACCAACAACACGATGATACCAAGTTGCACTCACCTAACAATTAAGACGTTCTATAATCACTACTAAAACTGGAACACTATAAAATAAACACGACATAATATGTACAAATTACCGCACCACTCATGTACAGTGGGCTTCATCAATTGGGTACACCAGTTGTATTATAGTTATTTATGCAACTGACGTATAATAAGGGGTATTAAAACACGAATGTGGGTTTATCACACGAGGCGAAGCAGAGTGTGATAATGGTATCACATGAGTGTTTTAATACCTAATTATGTACAGTTGCATACAAGACTTTATGTACATCCATGTTATGAATCCTCTATAAAAGGTTCTGAAACAGTTTTTTGCAATACTAAATACTCGTATCGAACATGGCGGCCGGCGTCATAGTAAACGACGTGAATTCGAATGAGTTCTTTTTTTAAATTCCAGCGCTGTTGTAGTGAAACGCGCGTGCATTACAATGTTCTTTTTTTGATAACGAGTTGCATTATGAAATTCAGTACAACATTAAAGCACCCGTTTGGATGCTATTATGGTTACCATGGTTACTATGACACTGGCTGTTTTAATGTTGGCAATAAGGTAACTGTTTCAGAAACTTTTATAGAGAATTTATAGCATGGGTGTAGATAAAAATTCTAATGCAACTGGGGTACCCAATTGATGCAGCCCACTGTACACTCCATTCCCTTAAATAGTTGATCACAACCGCACTTATTCCCGATCACTCTGCGCACGATTGTTTAAAGCGGCTACTAATCGGATTGCACGACAGGACCGCGCCAGCTGATCGGGCGCAATCGTTAATGGAATTAAACACAATGCAATTACAGACAATACTGTATGAGATAACACTATTATAGCGATACAATTATACCTACGTGTTGGAGATTATCTGATAATATTGTGAAGATAATGCGGATGTGGAACTGATTGAAATTGATGGTCGAGTTGTTGTAATCTGTGATTAATCTTGTGTTGAAGAAGTATGGGATGAGAGGTCAAACTTGAGACAATTACATAATGTACCTATTGTAGCGACATGAGCTTATAGGGTCCCATTCAAATAGATGGACAAATTTTAACACAGCGTTCAGTACAATCAGTACGTCTAACCAAATTTATATCCAAGCAAAAAAAAACCGGCCAAGTCCGTGTCGGAACACGCACAATGAAGGGTTTCGTAGTTGAAAAGAATTTATACCAAACACAAACTTAACATTGTAATCTCAAAAAAAATTTTTTTATGTGTTAAAACTACAAATTAAGAATTTTCGGACTTTTTCCTTTACTTGTGCTGTGAGACCCTGTAGGTTTTGATTTACTTGCGATTATTAAAATATGTTGTATAAATGGCCGTACTTTTTATTGCGTTTACTTAGAAGCTTGATTCAACTTGATACCTCCAAGCGTTTCTAAGAAAAAGGGTCTTGACAGACTGAAAGACAGACAGACAGACAGACGGACAACGAAGTGACCCTATAAGGGTTCCGTTTTTTCCTTTTGAGGTACGGAACCCTAAAAAACACTAATTAAAGTGATTTTATTTTGACTTAAAATTATAAAAAAAAAAACGCGGCGAGCGCTGGCGATGACGTGGTCACTGCACATTAGTAGTATCAGAATTATGAGATAACGAAGACGTGGATGTGGTGCACTGGGTAACCAAAATTTTTAGTGTACTTCTGTTAGCAGATTTTTTTTCTTTTAAGTATCTAATGCGTTTTTCTTATTATTTTTTTTATCTTTGTACTTATTTTGGTGGTCTGAATTATTTCTAAAAGTTTGTCCATCTACTTTAATGGAAGCTTATGTAGTTAGAAACAGGAAGTACAACATCGCATAGTCGAAAAATATGTCAAAAATAACATTATCAAAATATTAACACACACACACACAGGTACACAGTTAGCTAGTTATTACAGCTGGGAATTTTTTTGTACACATTTACTTTAAGTCAGCTTTATGAAGAGAGAATAAATGAATACTTACTTACTTACTATTAACAAATAACCAATTTCATAATATTTCCACATTGAGGAAAACAAAGCTAATGACACTTAAAGACAAACGCAACTGTAAACAAAGACAGCGCAGCAACAATATTAAATGCAGACGTTTAATATAGAATTGGCGCAGTGTGTAATGCCCTGAGAACTAGCACGGGTGTCATCTGCCCATTCAGCCAGTGAGTTGAACGAGGCAGCGCACTTACTATTGGGTTTAAGCGCTCGCTAAATTCATTGTTATTTGGTGCACCACCTCTGCTATTAAATAGAGAAATGCAGGTGTTGCAAATCTAAACACAACACATGCTTGCTTAGGTGGGAACGTACACACTTTGCATATATATTTATGTGTCTGCCTGTCAGTTAGTACTTAGGAAATTCAGAGCACTTAATGCTACTTATAGTATTAAGTTATATACAGGGTGTAAGTGAAAACAGTGGCAATCTTTTAAGGGATCATTGTTCTCATCATTAGAAAGGTCCCATATTAAAAGTTGTTCAGAATGATCAGTACAATGACCACTTAAAATATTGCCACTGTTTACATTTACACCATGTATATGCGTGTATTTATGTTTGTGTATTTGACTTGATTTTAATTTAATTTGTTTTTATTATTTTGGTTTATTTTAATTTAATTTGATCTGTTTTTAATTTCATGTGATTTATTTTTATTTTTATTTGATTTATTTGACATGTCTGGCAATGGGTGTAATTTACCTGAAAATAAATGAATTTATTTTTATTTATTTATAACTTGTCAAAATGTAGGGAACAGTAGATTTTTTTTCGCGATTTCAGGTTTGGTCCCATAGTAAAAGACTAAAAGTTGTTTGTTATCATGAATACAATCATGTATTTAAGTCTCGGTCACTAATTACCAGTCACCTTTATAATATGTGCTAAGTTTTGAACATCTTATAGATACAAACGGGATATTTAGCATGTTTACTGTTATTGTGTTTAATGTTAGTGACCATGACAGTTTAAAAACTTATATATTATAGATACAACAATGCTTTTCAAAACATTTTCTCCCAGTAGCATTCGCTGACGAAATTCGCCTGATACACAAATAAGATACTACTTCAATGCTCCTGATCATGTCTGCATACAATCAAACGAACAAACAGACTGCTGAACAAATCATTCGCTACCCATCATGAGATGATTGCATCGAACGTTAAGTTCCACGTACCCGTATCCTTTTTTGTGAAACGAAAACATTGGTAGGTACTAGATTGGAAACGTGACCTATTTCATTGGAGCCAGCCATGTTTTATTATAGCTCATTTCTCTGTACACACGACCATTGTTATGTCCAAAGCTTATGTAGAATACTCAATCAATTGTAAATAATGTGGAGAACTAAGCCTTAGCGTACTATATAAAGGTTTTTGCCATCTGTCTAAATAAATGTTGGTAAATAAATAAGGGAGATGTTGCTATGTATCTAGATAATATAAAGTTAGACGAATAAATGGGTCTTGTTTTAAGGGAATTATTGAGCAGGTTAGCGAACATAAAAAGCTTCATTGCCTACTTTTGAAAGTACAGAGACTAGGTACTTAGATTTATGTAGGTATCGCATACAATTTATTGCATAGAGCTAGCAAAGAGCAACCTTTTAGTCCTAACTAATATTATGAGTTTATTTGTTACGCTTTCACGCTAAAACGGCTGAACGGATTTGGACGAAATGTGGTACATGGGTAGACCATGACCTTATTTAGGACATAGGATACTTTTTGACCGTCCCTGTGACAACCTGTGATAATTTTCCGACCTCCACGCGGTCACAGCCGCGGGCAAAAGCTAGTATGTAAATAATAATCCCTGATTTAGCTTCATTCAAATTCTGTATTTGTTATCATAGCCCTATAGTATGTAACGGTCGACTGGCAGTGCAACCAACCGATCCAGACATCAGTATTTAACCATATCCCCATTTGTGTGCACGTCATAATTAGCTCAAACACGGTTGAAATGCGGGCTTGAAATCTGCAAACTAATCATGTACTCGTAACTCCAATAGTAATTGAAATCGGTTTCATTTCACATTTTCACATCGGGACGGACTGTGTACGTTGAATTAAACACAATCCCGTCACGAATGTAACTGTGTGTTTGTTTTACAGTACAGTCTGTGAAAGAGCGAATTGCAATCAAATCTAAGTTTGATTAGGTTAATTAATGAACCTAATTTTGGTTGGGATTAGCTGTCAGCAACAATGAATTGCATAACATTACATGATTTCCTGTGTAAAGAATAATGGTTAGGCACTTTTTAAAAGAACAATATATACTGAATGACTTTTTTTACCGACTTGAAAAAAATAGGCTACCTATAATAGGCGAACGGAGTAGAAGCCTATGGAATACCTAATGTTTTTTTTTTTAAATCAAAAATCAAAATTCAAATCATGTACAGAGGGCTTAGTGTGAGTTTTTATACTTACTCGATCACGTTAACGTAAACGTCAGTTTGTACTGAAAATGAATAAGCGCCGCCTGGTGACTATAATGGGAAACACAATTATTCCATACGAATTGACATAAGGTAAGGATAACGTAAACGCGATCGAGTAAGTATAAAAACTCCCACTAAGCCCACAGGTTGCCTAAGATCTGAATTTCGATATTTTTAAATGTTTTTTTTTTTCTAAATTTCTGTTCTTATTGTTCTAATACTCGTATGAAAAGTTTACATCGAATTTGTAGTATTTGTTGATACTTAGATAATTTTTCCTGTCTAAGATAAGTATATAAAAAAATAGGTACGCCATAGGCTTCTACTCCGTTCACCTTACCTACTTACCCTATTTTTTTTCAAGACGGTAAAAAAAGTCATCCGGTATTACCTAAAGTAACAAAAAACTAACACCCGTACAAATCCAAGAACTTGGGTACCGTTCCGTTCTTAGTTTCTCGCCAGTAAAGTTACTTAACCTAAGTAAGTATTCAAAAAGATTCAATTAAAACAATTAGGAATGCAACGCGTGTCTATGCTTTAAGGCGAGTAGTGCAGCCAACTAGCGCCACCATTGAGAAAAAAATCATAAGTCTGGAGATATGGAACATTTTGAAATTTCCTATACTCACATTTTTAGTCGGATGTGGTAGGTCAGGTGAGGTCAAAAAATTCTACCACATCTGACTAAAAATGACTGAGCATAGGAAATTTTAAAATGTTACAACCATAAATGTTATCTCCAGACTAAGCCGACGTTCGCACGGACGTAAAAATATCGCGGCGATTATTTTTCGTGCACTGGATTTTCAACGCTCTGCTTAGCGCCAAGAGTTGAAAATCCAACAGCGTGTTTTTTCGACACTCTGTTGTTGTTAGGTTGGATTCTCGAAGCTTGGCTCAACACCGAGAGTTGAAAATACAGTGCGCGTTAAAATCCCGCAGCGATATCTTTACGTCCGTGCGAACGTCAGCTTATGATTTTTTCTCAAACCATACAACGTGTAACGTTAAATGCGCAAAACCTCTTAAGGTGTCAATGTACTCATCATTAGGAACAACTTTTAATATGGGACCAAACATGAAATCGCGAAAAAAAATCAGCTGTTCAGTACATTTTGACGAATTATGCGAACATAAATGTACTGAACAGCTGATTTTTTTTCGCGATTTCAGGTTTGGTCCCATAGTAAAAGTTGTTCATAATGATGAGTACATTGACCCCTTAAGAGGTTTTGCGCATTTAACGTTACACGTTGTATAGCGCCACGCTAGTTGGTGGCACTACTCGCCTTAAACCGCGCTGTCTGTAATTCGTTTTTGTAACTGCATTTTCTACGGAATCGGTTTAGGATTCGGCCGGCTAACGTGCCGGGCCGGTGCCGGGCCTACGCCGCCGACGTACCGCATACACTGTTACCTTCTAGCATTGTTTTTCGTTGCTTTATCCTGAGGGTGGCAACCTGTATTGGATTTTGAAAAAAAATGCATTGATGCGGAATTGGGGACTGCAGTCAGAGTTATGGATTTATTTATAGAGATATACATGATGAGAATTGGTGTGCTGTAGACTGTGTGAACTCACATATAATTGGTGTGCTGTAGACTGTGTGAACTCACATATAATCGGTGTGCTGTAGACTGTGTGAACTCACATATAAATAATCGGTGTGCTGTAGTTTGTGTGAACTCACATATAATTGTGTGCTGTAGACTGTGTGAACTCACATATAATCGGTGTGCTGTAGACTGTGTGAACTCACATATAAGCGGTGTGCTCTAGACTGTGTGAACTCACATATAATCGGTGTGCTCTAGACTGTGTGAACTCACATATAATCGGTGTGCTGTAGACTGTGTGAACTCACATATAATCGGTGTGCTGTAGACTGTGTGAACTCACATATAATCGGTGTGCTGTAGATTGTGTGAACTCACATATAATTGGTGTGCTGTAGACTGTGTGAACTCACATATAATCTTAACATGAGACCTAATATTATAGCATCGAAACAAAAATAGAATTCTAACCATTTATCATGGACTGTTCGACACTAGTGTTGCAGTTTTTTTTTCAACTTTTTGGCAGTGCAACCTGCCACCCTAAATATTGTGAAAATTTAACAGAAAGCGAGCGGCGCATTCAGGCATCATAATCACATTACCATTGCGTGCATTCTAGGGTGTATTGTATACCTTAGTTATTGGCATGGAAACTGATTGCGACACCTAATGAAAATGTTTGAAGAAATATAAATAAAGGATGAC
This sequence comes from Cosmia trapezina, assembly GCA_905163495.3. NCBI lineage: Eukaryota > Metazoa > Arthropoda > Insecta > Lepidoptera > Noctuidae > Cosmia > Cosmia trapezina. The sequence continues at coordinate 15,778,652 of LR991030.1, forward strand.
TGGTAATTAGTGACCAATACTTAAACACATGATTGTGCTCATGACAACAAACAACTTTTAATATGGGACCAAACCTGAAATCGAGAAATACAAATCTGCTGTTCTCTACATTTTGACGAGTAGTAATTATGCGAACATAAATGTAGGGAGCAGCTGATTTTTTTAAAGTGACAGCTTCGTGTTACGCTGGGCCGTGTCGCATAGACTGCCGCAAAAACGTCGGTAGACAGTAGTACTTAGTAGGTAGCAGATTCCTTTGCTTTAGTTATAAAAGACATACCTAATGTAAAGCTTATAAAGCTGAGTTATTTTTTAAAAAAAATCTTCTTTTATTATCGTTCCATATGACGTTTCATTCTAAATTCCCGCTCAGCTATTTACAATAAGTGACGCCGAGGACTAGGACACGCGACGTCGCGCTAAAAGAACGCACTAAAGATTTTAAGTGCATTCGCGCGGAAAATGTCAAGACGCTTGACAGCACCCTGTACTTACGTCCTATCACTGTACTAGAACTTTGGAAAAAGCTCATAAAATTTTAAAACAGGAATAGCTGTTTCTTTAGACTACGTTTCTAATTGAAAAAAAAACCTTGCAAAAATGTTTAAAAAATATTTTAGCACCTTTATAAATAGCTAGAACTACGGTTATGTGATTAGAGATAGATACTGTTAACATCTAATTTGGTGTCGTTAGTACTACATATTATTTATTATTGGCCGTTAGGCATTTACGAAAAGCTATGTAGAGCATGCCCAATGCCTAATTAAGTATGGGCTAACCATTTGAGCACAATAACTAAAATAGTTCCAATCACGTCCAAATTACGATATCCGTTTTAAATGGTATTCAATTAAATCAAAGGATCTAGTTCATTGTTTTCACTTATTTTTATTTGTAAATTTGTTCGTTCTAACGTTCTATATTTGTATTTTTTGTGTCACGAAATACGTAGTATCCCTAAGTAGTCTGTGGTCACGAACTAACCTATTCTTTTTAACTTTTCAGATTTTACGATCTCATTTAAAAGTAGAATACAAGTTGAAAATCCTTCGAAATATGAACGAATAGAAAATAACAAAGATAACCGTGTTAGGGGCCAGCAGTTTATCGGCATCACAAATTCTGAACATCAAGCGAGTTCGCACGGACTGCATTGCAATAGCCCAGAACCGGCGAGCCTGCACGCACAGGCATTTGGTCCTTATTATTTTAGCTCTAAGCATTACTATCTAAGTAAATAAATAAGACTACCTACCTACATCTCTAATGCTAATGTAATGTTACCATTTACCTGACTTTTATGACTGCATGTGTAGACTACGCGTTACTTTATTGTTTTCTTGTTTAGATGACTTCTGAATTTAAAAACTTGCCTCAAAATAAATTCTTTATAAGTAACTAGCTGACCCGCCAGACGTTGTCCTGTCAAAATTTCAATTATTTTTTCTTCCCATTTAGTAAAAAGGAGAACAAAACAAAAAAAAATCAAATCGGTCAAGCCGTTCTCAAGTTATGGTGTGACCAAGGAAAATAGGGATTAATTTTTATATACAGGGTGAATTTTTCAAGTGGATGGCCAAATTTAAAACTATGAGGAATATTGTAATGATGAATGCAGTACAATCCTTGAGACGTCGAATCTAGCTATGTTGAAAACAAAGGTCATCGTTTTGAACAATTAATCAGTTAAGGTTTAATAGGTAGGTAACATAAGAACAATAAAAAAATATTTTGTTAAAAATGAGCTCTTTCCTATAAAGAATGCCGTATGTCATTACTTCCCCGAATTCGATCCTTATTAACGACACTATAGAATGGTGTAATATACAGAGCTTTTTTTTTTTAAACCAACGGGCTGGCTAGAAATATTGTTTTTTCAAAAATCCTATGATGCAATTTAGTTTTCATCAAAATCAAGCCCGAGATTCCTTTGAGTACTTTTCGCTATTCGTCATAGTTTCGGATGTGGCCATACACGCCTACTTGAAAAATTCATCCTGTATAAAACGTTTAGGAAACTGGTAAATTGAATTTAAAAAAAAATATTCTTAATTTTTTGCGATCATGTACAAGGCTTTGATCAATTATTAATTAATGATAAAGAAAGCATTTCGTTGATATTCAAAGCTTCATCAACTTGTAGAAATGTTACCTTCACTCCCTAATCACAGCCCAACAAACATGTTATTCAAAAACCTTCATTCGTCAGTTGTGATTGCTTATTTCCCTATTACATTGTAATTTGTAAGTATAAAGGAAGGGAGCAGCGGATATGCGGTTATCACTCACCTTTATAGCCACTAATATTGACTTACGATCGCTTCCCTGAGACCGTCCCCAATCCTAATGATAATTGACGGCCAGGACATTAAAAAGATGGGTTGCCAAACTTGCGTGTTATCGCGCAGGCATCGGGACGCCCGAACTGTTTTGTTCCGCACTCTTGAATGGGAAATTTTTTATTCGTTAAATTTTTTTCGATTGGTTTTACAAACTTTCTTTCATCTCGGGGTTTGCTTCTTACATAAAGTTTCTCTTACAAAGTTTTTTTCCTATCAACGATTCTTGCTCTTTACAAATGTTATTGAAACGATTGCAAATAGAACCCTTTTTAGGGTTGCGTACCAAAATGGTAAAAAGGAACCCTTATGGTGCCACTCAGTCTCTCTGTCTGTCTGTCTGTATGTCTGTCTGTCTGTCTGTCTGTCGGTCTGTCTGTCTGTCACAGCTGGATATCTCAAGAACTACTACTGCTATCAACTTAAAATTTGGAACAGTTTTAGATGACGTTGACCCAACTATTTTGCAAATATATATTTTTTTTTTTGCCACAGGGACTGAAAAACCCCAGGGTCTTAAAAATTCAAAGTAGGGCTACTATGACAAGTGGAGTATCATATGAAAGAGCGCTGTTTGCACATTCCCAAACATTTTTTTTTTTTTTAGGCCGCATAGTTTTCGACTTTTGATGAAAAATGTAAAAAAATACCTTCCTCTTATCTTCGAAGTTTGCATAGAGAAAAATCTGAAATTATTCTATGTGATAGAAGTTTATGTAAAGATTACAAGAAAAATAAAACGGTGTCTCTAAATAGCACACTTTTTCAGAAATCGGAACGGAACCCTCGGTCCGCGAGTTCGACTCGCTCTTGACTGATTTTTTAATGAAATAGAAGCCACCGTTTGGAGCTTTGCGACACAGGAATAACACAGACAGTTGAGAACACTGCAAACAACGTTGAAAAATTTAACTACACTCTTAGTTGACCGTTTGCAGCAAAGTTACTGATACTAAAAGCTGTAGTTGGTTTTATTTCTGTGTTGTAAATACTAAAAGGGGTTTGTGAATTTGCAAAACTTTTTAGACTACTTCGAAGCGGAAGAAAATAAATAGAGAACTAGTTTGCAAGGGAAATGGGCCGATACCCTGCTTTTTGACTACCATTTCGTGGATCTTAATTTTGTGGATTTTACACTCTCTTTTTGTGTTAAGGGTCGTCAGAAGCCCGAAAGTCTGACAACCAGTCTTACCAAGGGGTATCTTATTACCCAGTCACTGGGTTGTGGTGGTCAGATAGGCAGTCGCTCCATGTAAAATACTGGTATTCAGCTGCAGCCGGTTAGCCTGTAAGCCGACCCCAACATAGTTGGGAAAAGGCTAGGCAGATTGATTGACATTATCTTTTTGTGCCCAATTGATGCCAATAGGCTCTCCCCGTACTACATGGGACTTCAACATAATAGGGTAAATGTGGGTGTAGGTACTATAGGTGCACCTCTGCCCAACCCTTATAAGAATACAGGCGTGATGTTATGTTTTATACTCTCTTATAATATACGAGTATCTTCAAGCCTTTTCGGTATTTGGTGTCCTTGCTTCAACTTGAGTTTGAAATGTTCTTACCTGAAACAAAAAGAAAACTATTTTAAGCACCTAATTACATTGGTAAGTAAATGAAACATGGATTACTCATAGCTACTAAAAATACATAAAGAGAAGAATATTATGCACCTAAAGACCAAAGCATAAAGTTACAAATAGCAAGAAATCTATTGCGAGTCACAATATATTTGTTACTACTAGCAAAAGCTGTACACAACAGGCGGCAATACCCACAACGCCGTTTTATTTCGCCGATCGCAATTTTTCACCAAACATATTTTTCACGACAACACATTGCTGCGCCGACAAAACTTAGCCTGATTAATCCAATGTTAGATTTATTGCATAAATAAATCAATTCGAGTGCGACAAACAAGCCCCTTTTGCCTGTTGATTTTTTTGTCTTCCCCATTCATTTCGCTGCCCCAGCGAACTTCCGAACTCCTGATACACAAATTAAATATTGATTTTTTATACACAAGAGGGTTCGAATTTTTCAAAATTTTATAAGGAAAATTGAGTTCATTAGATTGATGTCCCGGAAAAAGGAAAATTGATACATGATTTCATAGATTAAAAACAATTTATTTTTTATATTGAGTAAAGAAATATTTTTATTTTGCGATTAAGCAACAAAATCACGGCAACGGGGAGATTAGGCAGTTATTTTGCGTTTTATAAGCATTAATAGGTAATACAGGCTGGTATCCGCAACTCCACGTCAATGCGCGTATTTTGCGTATGGCAGCATTAATTCCATTAGGTGATTGCAGCTTATGCGCCAAACATTTGCGTTTTGGTGCCGCTCATTTTTCCGCCCTTCGGCCAACCTCAAACAAAACATCGACACAATAATCGTTTAAATCAGGATTATCTTAAAACAACCCATTCACAAATAAAGCCCCTAGTAAACAAACAAATTCATTCCCACACCATATTAGTGAGCATTCATTTAAAACAAATAGGTATCCATTTTATGGCTTCCATTACTGTGTCCATAACGGGATGGTATTCTGCGTTGAAGCCAAATTGCGTTGTCTGAAGCACTGCCTAACATTTTATTACTTGATAAAAACACAGGGAGAGAATTTTGTCCCTTCTTCGTGAATTTTATGGGCACACGAAACTTGAGATGCAGTGAGAATGTGCGTAGTAATGTACTCTTTTTACTAGGAGGCGATTCTTACTCGAGGAAAAAGGCGTTTAAAGTGTCTGCATGTGAAATGTGTAGGTTTATGCGTACGTTTGAAGACTGTTCTTTAAGGTAGTTTTTCGGCCTATTACTTGCACATTCTATTTTGACTTTTTTTACTTTTTCTACGTAAAATATGGCTAGCTCTTTAAAGTTCTTCTTTTAAGTTCTTTTTTCCGGCAAGTGGGACAAAACCTCAGTTTTGACACTATTTTGTAATTTTTAAGATATGTAAATGTGAAAAGCATGATAAAAATTGAACTTAAAATAAAAGATAATAAACTAATTCCTATTTCGTCGACCCTAAAATCTCCATATCATATTGCAAATAGCACGTCAGTTGCAGCGGAGGGGCTGTCTTCAAATAACGTCGCGTCAGCAGGACTTGCGTTTCGTACGTCATGCTGCTTCCTACTATGTTATGGCTAACATCGTAAATAAATATAAATATAGGGTAACTTCGTCAAAACAAAATATTTAGTTAGTTTGACCGGTTTCACAAATGAGTCAATTGATCCTTTGAGCGACAAAAATGCCTAGTTATTTAAGAATTTATAAAATAACGTGTCTAATTGGGACAGCACTATTTTTTGGTTGAAACCAAGTGTTACTCATAAGTTCACTCAAGTGCATTTATAGCAACTCCCGTTCGCAATTTGAACTTGGCTTTTTGTCACTAAAGTTGTTGATGGGATTTTGTTTTACTCGATACCTACTAATACTTTTCATGCAATCTATGGATTGCCACCCTAACTGCGTACTAATAAAATTATAGTAAAATTAAACTGCAAAAAAAAATGTGACGACAAATAAGTAGTGTAACTTAAAAAACGACTACTACTTAGTACTACTTATTAGTAAGAACTTATTATGTTCCTGATTATTTAGCTTAATAGCCTTAGTTCACGAAGCCAGTCAAAGATTTATTATAACAACATTTTTGGAATCATCCGAATACTAAGCTGCTTTTATTTAAAAAGAAAACTAATTTGCTCGTTATTAGGCACCATTCGTCTCCCACAATCCCGGGCGGGTCGTTACGTGGTATATTTCGGGCTGAGATTAACTTTTGCCCTATCGTTTCGTCCTAAAGCAATAATAAATACTGTTGTACTAATGTGTGTTGAAATTAATTGTCGTCTTGTAATTCAGTAATTTCTGTTTAATTTTAAGGGTGATTGGTGCAAAGACCAATACCTATGTAAATCAGTTTAAAAACTTCTACATTACGTCTTTTCTCCTGTAAACATAGAAAATGTACTTACCTATATCATTATAATAGGTCTTAGGCATTACCTCATTTTTTTCTATGAGTAATTTTAAGAGGCACTTCCTAAAAGTCTTGAATAAGGTTATTATGTTTAGCCATTACTGATTAATGATTTATAACAAGCTTAGTAACCAGCACCTAAAACTGATCCTAAAACTGTTATGTTATATTATAAGATCTGATTGTACACAGTTACGCAATAAATCATTCTTATTCTTATTCACGATTTGTTCTACGTAGCATTAAAATTTATTCATTTATTTTACTTTTGACAGCTCGAGAAATGTGTTTTTAATAATTAGGTACCTATTAAATTAATATTATTTACTAGTTCGCTAATTGATTACATTTTTCAAAAAAGCATTTTTTAATTTAACAATCTTAAAAATTTAGTGTGAGCGAGAGAGGTGACAAAATACGACAGCCCTCTTAAGTCACCGAAAAGCTTATGTCAATGGTCAATCCTGTTGAAATCGTAGTAGAAATAAGAATCGCTTTGAAAGCGATTCCCACTTGTCTTGTAATTCACAGTATCATTATGAAATACAAAATTATCTTTGGAACTATTAGACATAGTTAGGTATTAGTACGGAACCCTTGGTGTGCGAGTCTGACTCGCACTTGGCCGGTTTTTGTTCATAATTTCGTGACTAAAAACTTGCAAACCAAAATAAGAGAAGTTGACCAGCTACATACTACTTTAGTTAGTTAAAATGACTGGAATATCATCCTCATCGACCTCAACTGCGATAGCTGGATGGGGATTTTCTGTATCAGAAGAATTGAAATTCAAAATCCAACTTAAATCTGTGTTATTAATTATTATTCTCAGTTTGCTGACTGAAGTATGTATTTAAAAATAAAATAAATTTTGCTGCTTTGTCATTTCCCAATCAATTTCTAAGTTTTGATTTCACTAATCCGAATGAAGAAAATCATCGTTCCAGTGCAGCTGTACTCGCAATTGCTGTCATTAGCTGTTCACAAAATAAAAGATGTTTTTCTTTTTAAGGCCATAGTTCTGAATTTTCTAAGGACAAATTGTTCCACCACAACTTATGAGAGGTATCTCTAAAATGTTTTCCAAACATCCAAATTAACCAGTGGCAAATATTTTCGATTATAGGTAGGTACTAATCAAAGGATAACTATCAACCTATATTTATCTTGATAATTATTTTGATAAATATCAATGATAATTATCACTTCGAACCCACAAGCCTATATGAAGTTTTACCAACTAAATTAATTTGACCTTGTATACTCATTACTCACATTCTGCGTTCGCGCTTTAATTTGCGTAACTATCTAAACTTCCGCTATAGACTTTATTACAAACAACTATAAACAATTCAATTAGATACATCTTTTGTAATAATGGAGATTACTTCGGAACTGTAACGGCAGTCACAAATTAAATTACGATGACCAGTCATTATCCCCGATCAGCTTGTTCTGTGATTGATGCCACGGTTAACTTGTAACATTCTACTGTTAAGTAATCTATGTCAATGTTTACTTAGTATTCAGTAGCCCTCAGTAGGCCATCTTTGTTTATTCATGTGGAATGCGCTAAGGAAGCTTATTTACGTGTATGGCACCTACTGCACTTTTATTGATAATAAATATTTGCGATGCAGATGCAGACATTTTAAACGAATAGTTTTGACATTTTGACAAAAATTTTGACGTAACTTTTATAAAAGCCACACAAAAGAAAATTTATATTCCGTTAGAACATGTTATTCTCTTCACTTTTCACTATGGGATCAAATCTGTTTGGCCCATAGAAATATAACTTATAACTATGGTTGAGTCATTCCTGCGCTGTTAAATACGAGTTTGAAAAATACTGTTTTCAGAATGTATTAGTTAAAATAATCACAGTAAAAAAATTAAAGAATAAACAGAAATAAATAGAGGAAAGAGTTTTTTTTTTCGAAAATAGCTTTTTATTGTTTGTCTTTCTTTCTTTCACATTTAGCCCAAAAATGTGACGGAGGCTGAATGATGTCCATTAGGATTCAAATACATATTAAAAAAAACCTGTCAAGAGCGAGTCGGACTCGCGCACCGAGGGTTCCGTTCCGATTTCTGAAAAAGTGTGCTAGTTGGGTAAACGTCATCTAAAACTGTTCCAAATTTCATGTTGATAGCATTAGTAGTTCTTGAGATATCCAGCTGTGACAGACAGACAGACAGACAGACAAACAGACTTAGTCACACCATAAGGGTTCCTTTTTTACCATTTTGGTACGGAACCCTAATAACAGGGGCTTTGAATTAAGAATAAGTACAAATGATGCTGTATGTTTTGAAAACTTAAGAAAGAATATAATTTCTATTAATTTATACTAAAAAAAAAATTAAATTATGATAATGAAATATTAAGACCTAAAAAAATAATAAAAAATTTACCACGATCTTTTTTTTTTGGTACCAGCTTGAATTTGTCCTGTTCCAGGAAACGACAGACAGAGAAGGAATTAGCATGAATTGATCAACCCCCTTACTTGGCGATAGCAGACAATCGAGTTCAGGTTTCCTTACTATACCTACTTATGTTATTTTCCAATATATGCTATAAAAACATTTAAAAAAACTGTCACATGTCGTAGGGCCAAAATGTATCCAAATAATTCTTAAGGACATTAACCTCAACCTACAGAAGATAGGTGAAAGACCGATCTACCCCAAAAGTCTTGGTTAATTAATTTCAGGTCCCAAATTCTTAATCAACTCCTCCAAGCGTGTTTGGGTCAAACATTGTTCAATTTGTCACAAAGTTACAACTCAACAACTCCCAATGAATTCCTTCCACTGATTACCGTAGAAATCAACATACACGTTAAGAACAAAAGAAAGTCTTTCAATACTTTATGCCAGTGTAAATTATATTGTTTATGTGTTCCCATCGCACTGACGGTTTGTTAATGACATTGTGCTTAACTCTTACCACTTATTGAAAGCGAATTTCCAACATTTCTTAGAGACGCTTCATCAGTATGACCTACTTTCTAAAGAAAATGTGTCAATGTTGTCGTTATGATCAATTTTCATCGATAAACAGGAGATATTATTGGTTTCGTATTAAATAAAGCAAGCTAGTCACGGTCTACGTTGAGCTAAAGAAGTTTGTTGACTGATCCCAATAGAGCGCACAGCAAAGAACCCGGTAAGTAAGAATAAATATTATTTCGTTTACTTTAGAGTAGCTGAGAATATTTCGCAAACATCGTTTTGTTAATGGGTTAGGCATTGCAATCCGAAAATTTTAAGTAAGATAAATTGAGGAAGTATTTTTGTGCGGTGCTTTTCACGGTAGTCTCGAGGAGGAGCTCGTGGCTAAGTAATAACATCCGCAATTGTCGATCTATCAGGTTAAGGTACGCTTGCCGGGGTTGGGCCGTCGATGGGTGGGATCTTTACATATCGCAACACCTGCGTGCCTCGGAAAGCACGTTAAGCCGTTGGTTGGCTGTCATTCATGGATCTATGGCAGTCGATCCATCAGGTTAAGCCGTTGGTCCCGAATATCAATCGTGGATCTTTGACAGTCGTTACGGTACGTCAGAAGCCCGAAAGTCTGACAGCCAGTCTTACCAAGGGGATCATATTACCCAATTACTGGGTTGTGGAGTTCAGATAGGCAGTCGCTCCATGTAAAATACTGGTATTCAGCTGCATCCAGTTAGACTGGAAGCAGACCCCAACATAGTTGGAAAAAAGCTAGGCAGATGATGTTTTTTTACGGTAGCCTGCCTATGCACCGTTACAAAATAGAGGTAGATATCAATCAATCTGCCTAGCCTTTTCCCAACTATGTTGGGGTCGGCTTCCAGTCTAACCGGATGCAGCTGAATACCAGTATTTTACATGGAGCGACTGCCTGTCTGACCTCCACAACCCAGTAACTGGGTAATACGATACCCCTTGGTAAGACTGGTTGTCAGACTTTCGGGCTTCTGACGACCCGTAACGACTGTCAAAGATCCACGAATGACAGCCGGGACCAACGGCTTAACGTGCTTTCCGAGGCACGGAGGAGTCTCGGTATGAAAAGATGGTCACCCATCCACTGACCAACCCCGGCAAGCGTAGCTTAACCTGATGGATCGACCCGCACGGCTGTAATTACTTAGCCACGAGCTCCTCCGAGAGGTAGATATAAAAACAATATTTTACGGAAGGTAAAGGAACACTCAATCTTCAAGGCTCATAATTGGGTAACGGATCGGAAACCAACTGCCAGTATTTCCGATACCCGAGTAGCCCAAAATATAGACGTCTTAATTTACATACACCAGTTCTCTACAGAAATGCACGATAATACCTTTGATTTTATTATTAAAATGGGAGAAAAAGAAGCGGCTGAAATAAATATGACCAATAAGGTGCAGCGCAGACGACATTCTACCCGTGACGCACTTTTTATGCTGTGAAAATAGAACCTTAAATTAATGCAGTAAAAAGTCCGGCGCACAAAAAATCCGTGTCATTCTGGCAGATCTCGCTGCGACGCGCCGCACAAAAGTGCGCCAAAAAAATAGAACGTTTGCTTCAACAAGCGCTAACGCAGATGGCAGCGGCGGCGGCGCACACTTTTAGTATCGCACAAAAAGTCTGTCGTCTGCACTGCACCTTAAGTGGGGGACATAGCGTCTACTTTCGTCGTAAATACCGAGCGAAGCAGGGGCGGGTAGCTGTACTAAATATGCGCCTTCTAAGCTATTCGTTGCCTCCTTCACCAAAAATGTTTGTAGTCTTACTTTCAATATTAATTAACACGTTTGTTGAAGCTAATTGAAGGCTAAAATCAATTAAATTTGTACGTTGTATAATTAATTGATTAACAACATACAAACAATAACAACAAACAACAAAATATATTTTAATTTAATTTTAATTTTAGTTACCTATCACCTGCCCCATACATTCATGTACGCATAACTCGTCAAAATGTAGGGAGCAGCTGATTTTTTTTTCGCGATTTCAGGTTTGGTCCCATAGTAAAAGTTGTTCATTTTCATGAGTACTACACTCCGTTAAAGTATGTCCCTCGTTTAACTTAACACCCTGTATATTAATAATAGTATTAGACTGATGTGAATCTTCGGTTACTAACATAATTTTTAAGTATTCATACTAACAAAAATATGGATAGCTATGTCTGAAATAAATAAATTAATTAATTTAGGATTTCCGTGAACGATTTACGTTTACTGGGAAAGGCCTTATTCGTTGAGAAATATTGCAGTGTTTTGAAAGAAAAAAAGAAAGAATTTTCTTTTCTGGATTGACTATGTCGCACAACAACTAAATTTAAACTGCTGGAGCCTTAAGGCGTCGAAAAATATAATATACACAAGAATATACAGAGATATATAAAAGTAATTAGGTAGGTAAGCTCTTAAGTATCTTTCTATGACAAGTCCTGCCGGCTCTCGTACCATCTATCTGCTAAACATGACAGTTGAGGCATAAACAACAGACAGACACAACAACAGTTTGTCGCCCGACAATGTGGGCGCCTACAAGATAGGATTACCGAAACAAAAGACGACTTAACTTTAGCTCCAATAGTTCATTCAACCAATTCTAAAGGCGGAGACTGACTTGTAACGTTTGTTTGCAATGTAATGTAATGTATCTGTCGCAGGCAATTTGTATGATTCCGCATTTTACAAACGGCGTCGTCCGTTTAAAAACGCTCGCTGTTTTAAAATATGCCGAAGGCAAATTGGCGAATTGTTCAATTGTTAAAATTTCGACATTGATTGTTATAGTGGGGTGACCATCATAAAACACGGGTTGGACAAATCAGACTTTATTTCAGAAATCAGGTAGGTACCTATTCAAATAGGACTAACTTAAAATACCGGCACTCCTAAAGTAATTAAATTAATTAAGTAAGTAACAAAAACAACACTAATCTAATTTAAACTGATGACGTACGTAACAATAATGCAACTTTTATGAATAATATGGAGGGGATATGGCGCTCGGCGGCCGCTGCCGCGGCACCGCTCGCTTCGCTCGCTCGCCGTCGCGCGTTGAAGGTCACTGTTCTAACCTAACCTAACCTAACCCAAATGATTCACCAATGTGAAGTTTCGGACGCGCGGGTGTGATAGTACAGTGGAGCCCGGATAGGTAGGTGTACAGAGGCCAGCATCAAGCTAACCCAATCTGTCAAATTTTCACAATTGAATAATAACGTTGTTCCTCCGACCACCAGATTCCATGGACACCTTAGCGTTTTTTACGTGCCGGATAACCTCAAAAACTTTATCATTTGTCCACGGCTTTTTTACTTAATTCCCTATAATAAATGTCTTTAAAACAATACTTTTTTTGTGAAAAGTCCTTTGAACACGTAGAATTTGCACTGTTTTCAATGTTTTTCTGTGTCACAAAACCACTACTCGACGCCATTTTTCTTGTTTTGACTAGCAGCGCCACGCGTGGTAAGAAAAATTACTAAATATTTCAATTTGCCGCGGCATTTTGTAAACGGAGATTGAATTGTATATCAAATGATGTGGCATATTATAAATTGACTAGGTAATTTACATTTTGCCTTCGGCATATTTTAAAACAGCGAGCGTTTTTAAACGGACGACGCCGTTTGTAAAACGCGGAATCATACAAATTGCCTGCGATATATCTATCGAGTTTTAGCCGAGCCGCTCGATGCGAGCATTGCGTGAAGCACACACAACCACTACGTCCGCTCCATTCTGAATAAAAATGAAGCACGAGTCAAGTGCTCGAAGCGAGCGTTCGCCACGTTTGGTGTAGGTATTGCCGCGCGCTGTTTTTGTAACAAGAAATGGAGCGCGCTTGAGCCATGTGCTCGAAGCGAGCGTTCGCCGCGTCTTGTGTACCGCCGTTTTGTGTGTTCGTTTCAACCACGCGGCCATGGCGTTAAAAAAAAAAACTATGCCAACATTTTGTAACAATTTGTAAAAGTTGACTCCCAAAACCACAAATTTGTCAAAGCTAAACAAAGGGTTTGAACGTGGCCGCGCCATCGAAACGCGGAGAACCGCGCGGCCACGGAGATCTCAGAAACTAAGCGTTGCACAGACCTGAAATTTTGGTAAATAACAGATTCAATTTGTAAACAATTTGTAAAAATATAGAAAAAAATCCTAGGTTAATATTTTAGGAGCTGTGAGACTAAAACCTCATGGCCGCGCCATCGAAACGGTGAAAAATACGTTATCACCGATATCTCGCTGAAAAAGCATCGCAGAGGTCTGAAGTTTTTTGTAAAACCTAGATTTCAATTTGTCAAAACTTGTAAAAATACAACAAAAAATCCTAGGTTTATATTTCAGGACCCGCGCCATAGAAACGGTGAAAAACACGTTATCGCCGATATCTCACTGAAAAAGCATCGCAGAGGTCTCAAATTGTTTGTAAAACCTAGATTTGAATTTGTCAAAATTTGTAAAAATATAACAAAAAATCCTAGGTTAATATAAACCTAGGATTTTTTGTTATATTTTTACAAATTTTCACACGGTCAAAATTTGTAAAAATAAAACAAAAATCCTAGGTTTACATTTCAGGAGCCGCGCCATTGAAACAGAGAAAAACACGTTATCGCCGATATCTCATTGAAAAAGCATCGAAGAGGTCTGAAGTTTTTTGTAAAACCTAGATTTCAATTAGTTAAAATTTTTACAAAAATCCTAGGTTTACAAAAAACCGTATTTCTCCGTTTCAATTGCGCGGCTCCTGAAATGTAAACCTAAGATTTTTTTTTGTATTTTTTCGAATTTTGACAAATTTACATCTAGGTTTTACAAAAAACTTCAGACCTTTGCGACACTTTTTCAGTGAGATATCGGCGATAACGTGTTTTTCACCGTTTCAATGGCGCGTCTCCTGAAATATAAACCTAGGATTTTTCGTTGTATTTTTACAAATTTTGACAAATTCAAATCTAGGTTTTACAAAAAACTTCAGACCTCTGCGATACTTTTTCAGCGAGATATCGGTGATAACGTATTTTTCACCGTTTCAATGGCGCGGCCATGAGGTTCTAGTCTTACAGCTCCTGAAATATAATACGTTTATATTATTATTGCATTGTATTTTTTGTTGCATTTTTGTAAATTTTGACAAATTCAAATCTGGGTTTTACAAAAAACTCTAGACGTCTGCGATGCTTTTTCAGCGAGATATCGGCTATCACGTTTTTGTCACCGTTTCGATGGCACGGCCACGGGGTTTTAGTCTTACAGCTCCTGAAATATAAACCTAGGATTTTTTGTTGTATTTTTACAAGTTTTGACAAATTCAAATCTAGGTTTTACAAACAACTTCAGACCTCTGACATGCTTTTGCAGCGAGATATCGGCGATAACATATTTTTCACCGTTTGAATGGCGCGGCCATGGGGTTCTAGTCTTACAGCTCCTGAAATATAAACCTAAGATTTTTGTTGTATTTTTACAAATTTTGACAAATTCAAATGTAGGTTTTACAAAAAACTTCAGACCTCTGCGATGCTTTTTCAGTGAGATATCGGCGATAACGTGTTTTTCACCGTTTCAATGGCGCGGCTCCTGAAATATAAACCTAGGATTTTTGTTTATTTTTTTACAAATTTCGACAAATTCAAATCTAGGTTTTACAAACAATTTGAGACCTCTGCGATGCTTTTTCAGTGAGATATCGACGATAACGTCTTTTTCAACGTTTCTATGGCGCGGGTCCTGAAATATAAACCTAGGATTTTTTGTTGTATTTTTACAAGTTTTGACAAATTCAAATCTGGATTTTACAAAAAACTCTAGACGTCTGCGATGCTTTTTCAGCGAGATATCGGCTATCACGTTTTTGTCACCGTTTCGATGGCGCGGCCACGGGGTTTTAGTCTCTCAGCTCCTAAAATATTAACCTAGGATTTTTTTCTAAATTTTTACAAATTGTTTACAAATTGAATCTGTTATTTACCAAAATTTCAGGTCTGTGCAACGCTTAGTTTCTGAGATCTCCGTGGCCGCGCGGTTCTCCGCGTTTC
The DNA here is from genome assembly GCA_905163495.3 of Cosmia trapezina. Lineage (NCBI taxonomy): Eukaryota > Metazoa > Arthropoda > Insecta > Lepidoptera > Noctuidae > Cosmia > Cosmia trapezina. The sequence goes on from LR991030.1 coordinate 15,794,037, forward strand.
GATGGCGCGGCCACGTTCAAACCCTTCTAACTTTTTAACCATAGCTTTGACAAATTTGTGGTTTTTGGGAGTTAACTTTTACAAATTGTTACAAAATGTTGGCACAGTTTTTTTTTTAACGCCATGGCCGCGCGGTTGAAACGAACACCGTTTTGTAACCAAGCTCACCTCGAGTGATACATTACAAACGTCAAACCAACGTTGCAAGTCAGTCTCCGCCTTTAACCTCAATATCGAAGTTGATTGTGAAACTCTGCCTTAGGACAGACGACAATAATTCTTCACCCACACTTCATCAATTATTTAAAATTACATTTATCTTAATAAATACAAACGAACTACTAAATATTTTTCCAAAAAAACCTTGCCTCAGGCATGGCATAACTACGCCCTTCGTCGACCTCGACAGGGAAAAAATAAGAATAAAGGCGTACACGCATACCATTCTTATGTCTAAGGTTTCCTATATACAATGTGTATGTAGACAAGCTTTGACAATTCAATTGACAAGTACATATGTTTATTAGAAAAAAAGATCTGAGGAACCTTAGGAATGAGATTGAAACCAGATATCATTCATTCATTGTAATAGTCATATTTGTTACATGTCAGTTTGAACTCTTGGAATGTGAAGGCCGTTGACTATTATAGGAACTTAAATGCCATGCCTTTTGGTTGAGGTATAGCTTACCAAATAACTTGGGAATCTATTGTATGAAAATATTTGGAGGAATTATTGAGCTTGTGGGAGTTGGTAGAATTTTGATGTACAATATTCTATCCTTTAGAATATTAGGTACCTACATAGGTATCAGGTTTGTTTAAATTATTGGAACCTACCTGAGGGGCTTGTGGCTAAGTAATGACAGCCGCACGGGTCGATCGATAAGGTTAAGCTACGCTTCCCGCGGTTGGTCCGTGGATGGGAGACCATTTTTAACCGACTTCAAAAAAAGGAGGAGGTTCTCAATTTGGTTGATGTTTTTTTTTTTTTTTTTGTATGTTTGTTACCTCAGTACTCCGTCATTTATGAACCGATTCGGAAAATTCTTTTTTTATTTGAAAGGGTATACTTGCAGATTGGTCCCATTTTTATCAAAATTCAGTTCTGATGATGGGATCCATGAGGAATCGAGGGAACTCCTCAAATATTATAGGCATACATATAGCTATTTTGGTATTTTCATCAACAAATCAACTGATGAAGAAGACCACGGGAACTCCTCAACGATGATAAGTATTTCACGGGTGGCGATAAGATATCACGATTAATAGTTAAGCGACTATGACGAAGCTTTAAATAAATGGTTCTGATGAAAATGGTACCATCGAACCGATCTGATGAAGAAGCCGGAAGATAGTCATCGGAACTCAGTAATAAAACAATGTATCCTAGCCGTGTTTGGCCTTATTGGAATTGTCATGAGGTGCACTCTGGCTATAAATGATTTAATGCTAATTATATGCCGCTTCAAATTGCGCTACTTGAGTTGTATGTTATGTGTGGCCTTGATTGTCAGAAGGCAGATTTCGTAGCCTCATTATCTCCGTCAACTAAAACTACGCCTACCAAACTTCTGACGCCTTTTTGCAAAGATTTTATTATGCGACCATCTCAGGAGTATACCAGTTCTGATGAGTGGCTTTTGAGTTAGCTCCAATAATTTAGTATGTAATATGTTTCCCATTAAATTTAGTCTATGTGGATGATGCTCTAATTTATTTTGCAGAGTGGTATTCAGATTTGTGTGGGGTAGGCACCACTAAAAAGTGAAAAATAAAACTTTTTACAAAAAAAAAAAACAACCGACTCCCAAAAAAACACTACAAAGTGAAAAATAACTTTAATTTCGGAAGTCGGTGGCAAAAAAAACGAATGTAAGTAAAAAACTAAAGACACCGACTTCCGAAATTAAAGTTATTTTTCACTTTGTAGTGTTTTTTTGGGAGTCAGTTGTTTTTTTTTTTGTAAAAAGTTTTTTACATACCAAGACCCCTCCGTGCCTCGGGAAGCATGTTAAGCCGTTGGTCCCGGCTGTCATTCGTGGTTCTTTGACAGTCGTTACGGGTCGTTAGAAGCCCGAAAGTCTCTGACAACCAGTCTTACCAAGGGGTATCGTATTACCCAGTTACCGGGTTGTGGAGGCCAGATAGGCAGTCACTCCATGTAAAATACTGGTACTCAGCAGCATCCGGTTAGACTGGAAGCTGACCCCATCATAGTTGGGAAAAGGCTAGGTAGATTGAGTCCCACAAAACAATCAACAAGACTTAATAAAGGTTATGATGAAATAATCCTAATTCGATAGCGTTAAAGAGATAATTCCAAGAAATTATGCACCATTTTATATGAATAAGAAAAAACTCGCCTAACGGGGCTCACACCACAGACTAGTTTTTTTATCTGAATATATGGTAGACGTTTTAAATATAAAGCTAAAACTCGCTAATTATCACATACCTACCTAATTATCTGTATCACTTTTTAAATCAACACACAAATTTTTGTCAATCTTGTTCCTTGAACAAAGTGAACAGATTTCTAATAGTCGACAACCGAAGACAGATCTAGACAATAATATACGAGACAATTGGCTGCACCGTGAATCATCAAGGAGAGGCAGACGTCGGTATTCAATACAATAGGTTAATACGCTTACAAATACCGGTGCAATTGGTTACATCGTCTGTCACACCAGAAGACGCTATTCTAGCCGTTGCACTAACAGGATTAAGGAGCAAATTCGTGAGACGAAACTCGGGATATAATTTAATCCACACAGTTCGATTGCTCCAGACACCTTGGAGCTTTGATTGGAGCATGTTGCGATAGCGAGCACTAAACACGGAGGCATCACGGACGTACCTAACAAAAGCGTGCTAATGAGGAAACCATGTACACAACACGACTCGACGACCGATTGAGAGAACGCGCTGATTGAGTGAAAGTAACCACAGAGTACTGCACTGAACAGGTAACGGCATGTTGTAATAATAATACAACAACAAGTAATACAACAGACTCCTAAAGGCTGTGAACTTGGAGAAATCTAGAACACCTGTTATTATCGCACGTCGCGACAGGCAAAGTGAATTTAAGGGGATACGTCGATAGTTTTGTGTTTTTAAAATTCCTATAAAACCAAATGTTAAATCATTTGGATTTTGTATATGTGTTGTTACTGAACCTAAATATGATTACTTGAAATTTTTTCTATAGAAAAAAAATCCAAGGTAACACCGTCTATTTTCTGTTTTATACGATAACACGTACCTAAACAGTTCTTTAGTGTGCAGTAAAATTTGCTTTAAATCGAAAGTATTAAAATAAATGTTAAAAACTTACTTAGTTAAAAATTAATTTAAGTAAGTATAGCATTTTGTCATAATTCTACATATAACGAAGAGCGTTTAAGTTCCGGTGCGCGTAAGAGTATTCTATCTCGCGCGTCAAAACTCAAACTAGACAGCCCCGACCACAGAGCACTTTATAACTACGCTTGGATGTAGGCCCTTAATTTTACTACTAGTTTGACTGCTCTCCCTGTAGGTCCGTAATATCGGAGTTTTCTCACAAACATGCTGTAACCATGTTTCAGGACTGTATCTTCTGTTTTGTGATGTAAGTTTGTTGTATTTCCTTCCGAGTTTTCATTGTGTTTGCTACGAACTATTGGAGATAAGGTGTACAAATTGCATTTCTCTTGGCATTTGCTTTGAAACTAAGCGTAGGTACCTATCTATACGGACAGTCTTCTTGTTTAGTTGACGGAGATAAATAGCATTTATCATCAGGAATATATATTTTTCTTGTAGAAAAAGTGATTAAACCGGTAGAATACGAATGAAAAATAGTGCCGATTGATCACCTTGGCTTGGTAAATTATTTTTCGAAGCAAATTGTAGTACCTACCATATAAAACGTATGTTGCAAGTTCAATCATAACAAAACAAAACACAGTTTCTTTTTTCACTAAAACTTAAGCAACGCAATTGAACTTTTAAAGTTACTTCAGCTCAATTGATTCAGTTCCACTCTTGCTTAATACTAAAGATAAACTATTTGCTACAAACAACTATTGTTTGCCTTTAAACTCATAGTCGCAACAGATAAATGGAAATCAATTCGATTGGTGTTTGCAATTGCACCAAACTTCGGCAGTTTGGATGCGAACGTTTGCAAAGTAACTATAGTCTGTTCTAAAAGTATCTGGTGAAAATGGAAACAAATGGATCAGAAAACGTACCCGTGGATGCCAATTTGTAGTGCCACTTACTAATTGAGTGCTTTGATTTGATTTTAAATCACGTTATAGATGTTTTTCAATTGCCCATAGAGGTTAATCTATCTGTCTATATAAATAAAAAGAGAAGTCCTGACTGACTGACTCATCAACGCCCTTGCCCTTGGGCTTAAAAAGCTGAAATTTTGCAAAGAGGTTCCCTTTATAATGAAGACAAGGAATAAGGAAGGAATTCCCGGTAGTACGTTCCCGTGGAATATTTTTCAACATCCACGCGGGCGAAGCCACGAGCAAAAGCTAGTTTTATATAACATCAATTATGTCAATGATTCTTCATACATTTTAATATTGTTTTTTTTTTCTAATCAAAAAGAAAGGGCTTTGTCACACATGCGATTATGCCGCCCACTTTAATATGGTAATTCAAACAATCATTGTTGGAAAAAGTTGTGAATATAAAGTTGAAACATTCTAAATACAGATGAATGTTTTAATTCCCTTTAGTAAGTAATTTTGTAAGTCTTTACAGGTCGTCAGAAGCCCGAAAGTCTGACAACCAGTCATACCAAGGGGTATCGTATTACCCTGTAACTGGGTTGCAGAGGTAAACTAAGTCGCCGCTCCATGTAATATACTGGTATTCAGCAGCATCTGGTTAGTCTGGAAGCCGGCTAGGCAGATGACGATGAGGAGTATTTCGTAAAAAAATACCTGAACAGGGTTTGTGTACACCTTAGTGAGATACTTTTAGAACAGGTCATACATTTAATATTTGCAGTCGTGTACTTGTTTAAAGTTTCTCATCTCGCTAGCTGTTGCAGCTTCATTCGCATACAAACATTATTTCATTGAATCCACTCGCATCAGGTTTCGAAAAATATTTACCTTTGCATCCGTCTGAAATGAGTTTCTATCTTCAGTAGCGTTGTTGTTCAGTAGGTAATCAGTCAGTCACAGATTTTTTTGTGCAGAATTACGTTTCAGTCCTGACAGCTTAGACAAAGTAACATTCGATTAGCGCTGACGCTAGTAGAAAAGTCAAAAAAGCCAAAAAATGTAGGGGGTTGACACGGTTGACATAAGCTATCGAAATGTCACGTGATCATGTCAATGTCATTTTGACGCTGTAGCGATTGTAGAAATAGAATCGCTCCGAAGCGAATGCCATTTGTCTAGACCCTCAGTAATAGCAACAATATCAACATAGTGTATCAATCGAAGAATTTTATTTGTGTCTACAGTTGTTTTTTTTATCATGCAAACAACTCATTTTATACACTGACAGAATGGTCGACAACGACGTTGTTTGCCATATTAAAAAATAGAATAGAATTACGTTTAGTGGTTACCTTATGAACAACAAGCAACAATAATAATTATGAACAGTCTTAATTTGTACCTAGGTCCTACAAGGTGCTTGTAGCTAAGTAAATAACATTCGCACGGGTCTATCCATCAGGTTAAGCTACGCTTGCCGCGGTTGGTCTGTAGATGGGTAACCATTTTTACATACCAAGACCTCTCCGTGCCTCGAAAAGCACCCGGCTGTCATTCGTGGATCTTAGACAGTCGTTACGGGTCGTCAGAAGCCCGAAATTCTGACAACCAGTCTTCAGTCGTCAGTCAGTTGTGGAGGTCAGATAGGCAGTCGCTCCATGCAAAATACTGGTATTCAGCTGCGTCCAATTAGACTGCAAGCCGACCCCAACATAGTTGGGAAAAGGCTACGCAGATGATGACCAAACTCCTACGATTGTTTTTGTTAATATTACAAAGAAAATGGTCAAGTGTATCCTGGTTACAACCAGCGTAATAGCACTAAGGGCCCTCGGCGACTTTTTGTAGCGATGCAGTAGCGATGCTGTCGCGCGTCTGCATCGATACAGTCGCGAAGCGGTCGCTAGCTGTGTGCCCTCGCCCACGGGCCCAGATTCAGTCGCGATGCCAACGCGCTACTAACGCGCTACAGTATCGTGACTGTATCGATGCAAACGCGCGACCGTGTCGGACGACATCGGGGAGGGAACAGAGGGATCGTGGCGCGTGAGTGGAGAACCGAGCTTTTGTTGCCTACGCTTCGGCTGCTTACGTACAAGCAGCACCAAAGACAACGTGAGTAATGTTGCCTCAACGGAGTCCATCTTTCAACTATAGCGATCGCAGGTATTTTTGTGCCGTTACTGAATCGCGTTTGCATCGCGACAGAAGCGCGCCAGTATCGCGTTTGCATCGCGACTGAATCTGGGCCCGTGGGCGAGGGCACACAGCTAGCGACCGCTTCGCGACTGTATCGATGCGGACGCGCGACAGCATCGCTACTGCATCGCTACAAAAAGTCGCCGTGGGCGAGGGCCCTTATAAGAAGAAAATTAACTACTTAACATAATTAATATTTATGTCATGTCGTAGATCTTAACGACTATAAGAAGTGGCAAGTATGTAATTAGGCCGATATCTCATTCTATTTAGAAGATTCCATTAGCAATAATTCTAGTGACATTGTGTGACTATTTCTTAAACTTTGATACAGCGTCTATAGACTTATCTGTTATTCTGTAATCCATATCTACGTTTTGTATGGTAAATAAGAAGGTGTAAGACATTGTACAGTCAGCAACAAAAGTCGATTAACACTTGCAGTTTTTTAATCTTAAGTATTAAGTGAACATTTAATTCAAATCGGAACAGAAGTACTTACACTTCTGTTCCGATTTGAATTAAATGTTCACTGTTGCTGACTGTACAATGTCTTACACCTTCTTATTTACCATACAAAACGTAGATCACCATATAAAACCATATAAAATATTAAGAACATTAATTCACGAAAAAAAAGCAGTTTATCGAATCTTTTTATATTAATTTAGATGATGTCAAAAAGTAGCAGTGTTAACCAACTTCTGTTGCTGACCGTACCAACACCTTTTTTTTTTCGTGGATGGGAAATCATCAAATGACTTCTCCCGCTCTGGGTGGAGCGGAAGGGCGTGTCAGACTTTTACTGACTAAAACCCACCCGTGTTCCTTCAGTTGCCTGTGCCAGGGCCACGGTATCTCTTTCGAACAACCCGCGACCCCGGCCACCTGCAGTTTCTCAAGGTCCAGGGGTATTCCGTGAACTATCAAGAGGTGGTGGGTTCTTGTCTTCTGTTTATAAAAAAAACCGGTCAAGAGCGAGTCGGACTCGAGCACCGAGGGTTCCGTTCCGATTTCTGAAAAAGTGTGCTACTTAGAGACATCGTTTTATTTTTCCTGTAATCTTGACATAAACATATATCACATAGAATAATTTCAGATTTTTCTCTTTGCAAACTTCGGAGATAAGGGGGGGGAACGGTATTTTTTTTTTACATTTTTCATCAAAAGTCGAAAACTATGCGGCCTAAAAAAAAAAAATAGTTTGAGAATGTGCAAACAACGTTCTTTCATATGATACCCCACATGACCTAGTAGCCCTCCTTTAAATTTTTAAGACCCCCTTTCAGTCACCGTTGCAAAAAAAATATAAATATTTTAATTTCTTTCTTATTTGCAAAATAGTTGGGTAAACGTCATCTAAAACTATTCCAAATTCCAAGTTGATAGCATCAGTAGTTCTTGAGATATCCAGCTGTGACAGATAGACAGACAGACAGACAGACAGACTGAGTTGCACCATAAGGGTTCCTTTTTTACCATTTTGGTACGGAACCCTAAAAACTGCGGCTATCAATCAAAACTAACGCATTGATAATTGATTTACCTACTGTATATTTTAGCAATTACACTTTCATTATTCATATTTTGATTGATCTAGCCACAGCCTTTTTGGTCGAATGGTCGCAAGCGCTACTGCTGAGCTGAGCTGCTGGTCCTGGGTTCGATGTCAGGGTCGGGCAAAGTGTTATTAGGTTTTTCCATTAGATTTTTTTAGTATCAGCCCGGAATCTGGATTTGTGCTCTAGATTTATGGCAATAGGCGTGACTATTACATGGGACTTAAGCATAACTGGCGAAATGTAGGTGCACTATAGGTACACCTCTGCTTAACCCTTCGGGGATTACAGCCGTAATGTTATATACAATTCAAGTGTGACGTATCTATCTACGTTACAAATACCCTATAGGATCAATGTGTTACACACTACTCTATTTACCTAAAACAATAACAATATAAACAATTTTAGATTTTTTCACGCACATGTAACATAGCTTGGGAAAACTTGATTGTTCATAATATTCTTTACACACGCACAGTCACACGACTTTGGTCTCAATTTATAAATCTATTGCACCTTATTACATAACGAATTGCTTCATTATTGTATGTTATTGCTTGAATATTAATTTGTAGTTTATAACTCAATGAACACTATAATTAATACGGTATGGTGATGTTCCACGGTGATATTAAAAGTTTCGATATCGATAGTCAGACTATCGTTAGCAAAATCAATCATCCCAACGAAAATAAGCAACTTTTTAAAAAGCAACAACAAAAAAAACTTACAAAGAAATACATACTCTGACCATGTTTTTTTTAAATTGAAAAATTAAAATTCTACGGTTTGCAGAGAAGACACAAAATTAACTTAGATATTTTGAAATATGTCCCTGCGAAATCCAAAATCTTTAGTGTCAATAATTTGAAACTAAATTCCTGACAAAATATTTCACTTGTAATCAAATAAACACTATCGCACAATTTCTAAGTGTTTCCAAGTTAGCTTAAGCACTATAACAGCACCTACTTAATCCTAATGAGCCGATGAGCTGCCTGTCTACAAATTACATGCACACTTGATGTTTGTACCGGCTTATGCTCCCGTGCCTGTCTGCGGTAGCCTTAATACTAATCTGAACTAAATGCATTATGATCTAATTTGATTGTGTTTAAGTATGCTTATGTGTGCTATTTTTGGCTAAACAATTAGCATGTGTTAAATTATGTAGTAATTCAGAAGGCGATGCGATCCTAACAACCTTTTTAGGGTTCCTTAGTCAACAAGGAACCCTTATAGATTCGCCAGGTCCATCCGTCTGTCTGTCCGCTCAGAGACTCTTAGTGCTAGAAAGTTGTAATTTGGTATGGGTATAATCATAGGTACCTATTAATCACGCCGACAAAGTCGTTATAAAAAATAAAATATTGAAAAAAAACATTTTACGGTACCTAGGTACCTACACATAAAGTGGGGATGATTTTTTTTTTCTCGTATATCTCATGATGTGGAGTGTCGTTGGATAGGACGTTCAGTATATTGTAATGGTGTGTAAAACCATTTTTCGATTCAGGGATCCTTTTGCGAAATATTAAGCTATAAAGTGTTGATTTGATTGTGTGAAATGTCCAAGGATATTTATTTATTATTTATTTATTTGATTTTTGTTGGAGTCAAGTCCTCTGCCAGCTTTAAATGGTTGTTTTTGGTATGTGAAAAAAATGACAACATTAGTACCTATATGTATACAAGGTGTAACTTAGATAACGCACAACCCCTTAGGGGCTCATTGTACTCATGATTATGAACAACTTTGAGACCAACCCTGAAATCCCGAAAAAAAAATTGAATTTTTTTTAGAAGGATATTTGCACTGCTTGTATTTTATCACAAGCTAGCTTCTGCCCGTGACTCCACCCGCGTGGAAGCCAACAGTAGTGTAGCTTTCTATCAAAGAAATATTTTTTGAAATTAGTGTAGATATTACGGTTAGGTGAAATAGTAAAAGCTTGGCTTTGCAAAATTATGTGACGAGTGACGACTAACTACTCGTACTAACAAAAGAACTTTCTTGTGTCAGATATTTATACTTATTAATGTATGGGAGCTCGTCGCTAAGTAATAATAACAGCCGCCGGGGTTGGACGTTCAAAAAGTGCTGATTCTCAGCCTAATTTGAATAAATAACTTTTGATTTTTGGACCTTGGATAGTGGACCATGGTTACATACCAAGACTCCTCCGTGCCTCGGAAAGCACGTTAAGTGGTTGGTCCCGGCTGTCATTCGTGGAGCTTTGACAGTCGTTACGGGTCGCCAGAAGCCCGAAAGTCTGACAACCAGTCTTACCATGGATATTACCCAGTTACTGTGTTGTGGAGGTCAGAAAGGCAGACGCTCCATGTAAAATACTGGTATTCAGCTGCATCCAGTTAGACTGGAAGCCGACCTCAACATAGTTGGAAAAGGCTAGGCTGATTGAAGTTATGTATCTACCGAGATACCTATTGTTTATGTAATTTTATTAGACGGCAAGTAACTAGTGTTTTTACTCTTCACTATCCAACGGGACTTTTAGTTCTTCATCATTTCCCTACATATGAAAACATCGATATGTTAACAGGTCACAATATTCGATGCAAAAGACAAATGTATCAGCAATTCAGCATTCCTATCGAATCGACATAAGTCTCACATGTTTTTTGTATTTCTTTCTCCGCGGTGATATTCCGATGGTAAACATTGTGGTACATTTATTACAACATGGATGATTTAGTTGCCTTCCCGGTACATTGACGTGACTAATGATGGACATTTTTAGGCTTTTTCCTTTGTTTTATGTGTAAGTAGATTTGTATGTAACGTAAAATTTTATAGTGTTTTTTGATCGGCAAAATATAGGTACTTTAATTAAAACGAAGGTAGGTATGTACTTATTTGTAGCACAATCGTTACAGATTTTTAAGGGGATACATTGATTGTGTTTTTAAAATTCCTATAAAACCAAATGTATAATGGTTAAATCATTTAGATTTTCCATATGTGTTATCTGACTATATTGCCTACTGCTGTATTAAAATCGAAACATGATTACTTGAAATATTTTCGATAGAATAAAAATCCAAGGTAGCACCGTCTATTTTCTGTTTTATACGATTATACGTAAACAGTTCCTTACTATGCAGCAAAATTTGCTTTAAATCGAAGTTATTTAATTAAATACCTATGTTAAGGATGATGCGCAGTGGTAGCCCGCGAAATTCCAGTTTTTTTAGTTGTTTGCAATTTGCAGGTCCGTGTCAGGTTGTATCTCGATCAAAGTAAGATACGCGGCCAAAAACCCAAAAAAAATTGAATTTCGCGGACTACACAGCGCAATCGCCTTAAGAACATAATAAGCTAAACGCGTTTAGTTCCGGTGCACGTGAGTCTTCTATCTCGCGCGTCAAACTAGACAGCCATAACGCCATTTTACTGACACAACGAGCTAAACCATGCTTCGATATATTCTCTTAAATTACATAATCTCAAATACTTAATAGGTACTCTATCTATGGCAATAATAAAATCGACAAGTGGCTGAAAAGTAAATATGTAAAGGGCTAAAAGCCCTATGGAAAAACAATGAAAGTTTAAGTATGTGATTCAGCACAATCCTAACGCATGAATACGAACTCATACACACCATTTAAAGAATCAAGTACATTATTGTTCAATATAATAAAAATGTTTTGTATGTAACAAAAAGACGCCCATTGTCTATAGATAAAATTCGCCACTCCGCCTACTAACTGCTGATGATAACTTATTCGAGGCCCATTTTGGACCGAATTTATGGTTGATTTAACTCGTTTATTCCGTGAAAGAACTTCCCATGCTTAACGATGAGATACACCAACGAAGATAGGGTAATGCCAAAGCTATTCTGAATTCTTACGCATTTTTCCGTGTTCCAAACTTTGGTACGAAACCGGATTTAATTAAAAAGATCAAACCCTTCTAAATAATTTATGCCGAATTACATTCCGATCGTATCAATGACGCCTACCTGAAATTCAATAAAGCCTGCCTACATTCTAATAAATTACCAAACTTAAAATATTCCACAGCCTTCAGAATCCTTTAATATATTAATATTATTTATAAGCGAAACCCAAGAAGAGGAAAGTAGGCCAATTAGGACGCATATCCGTAAATAAAAGGGAAATCTGATCCGCGAATCATAAATCCGAGTTTCATAGTTGATAAGTGTGCCACGTGCCGATAATTGATTTCGCGCCTCTGATAACTATAATGTATCCGTATCCGTGATAGGTTGGCGAACAAACACGTAGTCCGGACAACTCGCTACGTGACGCGAATGTTGCCAACTCGATCCGTTAAAATTACCAACGCGATCAATAGCACAAATACGCAAAGGTCTCGGTCAAAGTTTTCCTTTGACTGGCTCCATTGTTATTCAGGACAATCACTGTTTAGTGAGCTACCGTTAACCTGGTTACATTCCTATGGCTAAGAATTTTGAGCTACTTAATTAACTCCAACAGCGAACAACGTAGTCTTCCAATTTATACCAATTTCCCTGAATAGCCATTCCGCTATAATAGCAGAATTTGCCTAATAACATAATACTGAACTTCCAATCATATAAGGGCTTTCAATTAATTAACTATGCTCTCTAATTCGGTGAAGTTGCGAGGCGGTGCATTAAATCGCGCTCATCCGCACAAGCTGCATAGAATCTCGCCTTAATTGCAAAGAGCGGCGTCAGCTAAGATTTACCAATTAAGGGAATCGGATGCGGAACCACTTGCCCAGTCAGCGGGGCTCAGCGCAGCCGAGCATGGAAGCCCAGACCAGACCCACACACGATTCTATTAACAACTAACGATCGTAACCAAATAAAAAACCTGAAGGGATTCCTCATTTACATATTTTTTTGTGAAGGACGTACCTACGCTCACTTTTGTTTGGGACGTAAAACATTTTGTCCCAAATAAGTCGCTTTTAAATGATCAACCACATTATTTTATGGTTCCTCTGAACTGGGATAGAAAGAAACATATTGAACGTATCAGCTATTTATCTTCCCACGCAATTTGTAAGAGTCAACTGTGGGAAACGGATTACTTAATAATTGGTTGGTTAGCAATCGGTCACTGCACGCGATGCGACAAAGTTTAAACATACTGCTTATTAGGGTTCCGTAACTTAAATGGAAAAAAACGGAACCCTTGTAGGATCACTTTGTTGTCCGACTGTCTGTCTGTCAGTCTGTGAAGCCCCTTTTTCTCAGGAACGCGTGGAGGAACCAAGTTGAAATTAATATCAAATACGTATATCTACGCCCCTTGGAGCCCTAAAAAAATCAAGCTTCTAAGTAAACGCATTCAAAAAAATACGGCCATTTATGCGTCATATGTTGATACTTTCCTACAAATAAAACCTATAGGGTAGGTACTCACAATCATGAAATTTAGCAAGAAGCAAGATCTCACAGCACAAGTAAAGGAAAAAGTCCCAAAATCGATACTTTGTAGGTAGTTGTATCACATTTTTTTTTTGCGTTTACTAACTTACATTTGCAGTTGGAGACGTGACGTATATCGGTGTATGGGAAAACAGGTTTTTCAACTATAAAGTTAAGTTTGTTTTTGGGATAAATTCATCTCAACTACGGAACCCTTCATTGTGCATGATCCAACACGCACTTGGTGGTTTTTTTTTGTATCTATGAACCTTACTCCCGGCTTAAAGACACGTATTCATTGGTACTCTTGACTTTGTACCAGCTAACGTAACAACCCTGTTACAGCTCTATGCCATAAAATAAAAAGATAAGACTTTAAATAAACACTGTCTAAAGTACTTAAGATAATGATAAAATTTACGCAAGAAATTCCAAAGACGCAGACAAATCGATATCTTTATCTCAATGAAAATTATGCTCAACATAAAATTACGTAGTTCTAAAAATGAATAAACTTTTTCCATAAATTTCCGATGACAATAGCTATTTTAGTATACTAAATACTAATTTATTTCATTGTTACCGAAAAAGTTAGTTCAAAATGAGTAATTTCATTAAAAAAGTAGGCGAGAAGTAACTCGGATGTCGAAGACGACCTTTTCAGGGTTCACCGATAATATTCTGCGGATCTAAGGACCAGAGTTGGACTGTTTGAACAATAATGAGATTAAAGAAAATACTTCTTTTGAACTTATCCAGATTACGGGAAAGTAATCCTTCGAGGCGGTATGCAAAAAAAAGATAATAGAAGGGAACAAAACAAAGGTGAATTAAACAAAAGAATACGCAACACGTTTGAACGTGATTCTTTAAGTCTCTGGAAAAAATGTCCCCCATCTTTCATGGGAATAACATGCCTTTACCCCAGACAACTGAGCGTCTAGTTGAGTATCTTTTTATAAACGGAAATCTCTGAAGAGAATATCCAATTAAAATACTCAAGGTTTACAAGTAAAGGGAGACACCACACGATGTTATAAAGCTTAGAAAATTGCTAGAAAAATAAAGGTACGTAGCTCCTTCAGAAGAAATCCTTTTCTTAGTTTTTCACTGTCGCAGCATTATTAAATTAAAATGAAGAAAACAGTAACGACTTGTAATTAATTATGTACAAGTGCCGTAAGGACAACTTAATTATAGGTTATAACTTGAGGGATTTCTATTCAAAATTGTCTGTAATGTGCCAAAGGAAATAAATGTTAAAATCCAAAGATTTTAAAACGATAGTTTTCTATTTTTTTTCCTCTTTAACTTTAAAATTTATTAAAATAGCTCAACTATTTTACTTCAAAATACTCCTTAAACTTACCTGTAAGCTTGACGTACCTGCTTAATTGAGAGCTTGTCTATGAATTCCTCAGATAATCTTGGAAGTATTTGTTCAGAATTCTTGAAGCGTTTCAAGTTTAAAATGACACTGGATATTGAATCAAAATCCAATTATTACTGCCGACGAAGCAAAAGACCTACTCAGAGACAATATCAAGCGCCCGCTCGTTAACTTACTACTAAACTAAGATAGCTTTACATTTTAAAAAGATACTATGATGATGGCACTAAAAGATTCATAAGACGATAATGTATCGCTCTTTTAAAATTATGCATAAGAATGGCTCGTACATAAGCTGTTAAAGATAATATTCTTTTGCTATTCTTGAATTTTTTTGTAAACGTTTCGATAAAACAGTATTAAAATAACAGGTCTTCTTTAAATTCTAGTTCAAGAAACAAGAAATTTTAGCTAAACTAGGGAATTACGTAAATGCGAATCTCATAAAAATTTACATCCTTTATGCCGATAGCGTCTTATCGTAATGCTCGTAGTCGACTATTACAAAATAATCTAATTCTGCTGGCTATTCCACGACTATTTAGAATTCCGTGTGTCCTGGAGCGATAAAGTCGGCGGACCTAATAACTGGTATTATTAGCCAGTCCGCGTAGTTATTACTGGACCAGCTATCCGCTTGCGACAATACGCCTTTAATTGAATGTTCACTGTTTATCTTTGCTATAGTATCCTAAATTATCTACTGAAAGCCAAGAGAAACTATCTCTATAATTTACTTTACGATATTATCCGTTTTCTCAATTTTATTCAAGTTCAACAATTTGTATTAGAAACTCGAGTAAGAGTTGATTTATAGCGAGAACAGTCAGTGTATCAAAGACCACAATACATTGCCGATACCTCGAGGTTTGTACATGTCTGCAATCTACAGAGGAATGATTAATTTTCCTGCCCTGTGCACACATACGTTTGCTTTTCAATCGCCTCAAAATCCTACAGAAGATGTCAAAGATGTGTGTGTGACTGTGTGTGCATGTTTACAATAAGTGTAATATGGCGGGCTAGTCCTGTCTGGTGTCAGATACAGGTGTTGCGATGTGCAATACGCAATAACCCTGTGTCGGGAGCAGGAATTGCCCCAAACTATTTGTGGTCCAAAGTTTGGAATGAGCGTGCGCTCCGCTCTACGTTTTGCTACATTGCATGAATATATTGGACATTGTGTTCTGAGTTGACGTAAATAAAGAGCAGTCATGCTTTTAGAGTGACTCTTTCTCGTCCATTAAATTTTTCTTTCAATACTGTAGCTGATTTAAAAGCTTTGATATTTTAAGACCCATTGAAGAAGATTGTTACAGATTGAATAATTGGAAAGTATGAAAGAAATTAGATTCTCTTTGGGTCCGGTAATTGAGTGAAACCTAATGGTCCCACGAGGCGTAGTCAAACAGGCCAGCTTAAACGAAGCAATCATGCGAATGATCAATTTTATTTACGTAATGTAACGACTTCTTATTAAATTTAATGGCTATAAGATATTAGAGTTCAGTTCTTTTCAATATCCTGTCGTTTTCCCCGCTTATTAGTGACTAAAGAAACTTCTTTTTGCAATAAACTGCTGTTGCTGTCTTCTTCAAAGTCACCTTTTCCAATATCCGGGAAAGCAATCATGCAGGCCCGGGGAGCACACAGCAACTAATTTATAGACCCAATATTCCCTTGTACTTTGTTACAGCAAAAGTACGGAATCCACACAATAATAATAATTAATTCATTTGCATTTATTACGGAGCGCGTCCCGATAAGTTTTTATTACATTTGGACCCAAAAATTAAAGCTAACACACATTTACTAATTTGATGTGCGAGTTACAGACATTCGTGCCAACTGTTTTAGGGAACTGTCATTAGACGCAGGGTTGTCGAGTATGTTTCTACAAAATGGTAGTTTGAGGTCTTGTTGGAAAATAAAAAGGGCCCAGTATTTTGTACATCTGTAGGTACATTCTCGATGAAACTCGGTTTTCAGTTAACAAAGGCGTTGTTGCAACGCTTTTCTCGTACAAACTCAAGAGAAAAGCTTATTTAAAATGTTTCCCTGAACTGAGATAAGGTTCAATATGTTGTCCGGTATTTTGAGCAGAGTTATGTGCCGAGTGTGTGCAAAATACCGGCAAACGAAGCGGCGATAAAGGGTTAGGTTCAAACTTATGGGCGCGCACCGGCTGAATGAATAGTGCTCTTAATTGCCAACCGGCTTTGTCAATGGCTTTCCACTTTTTAGGACGCCATTTCCGAAGCTAAGGGGCGGAAATTACAAATCGTATGAAGTATTTCGTTCGAAATTAAATTAACTTTGAAATAAAATGTATTGTATTTCTGTTTGTTACCGTATGACGAAATTTTACTGCGAAGCTATACTCTATTTGCTTTTATTCAAATTGGTACTGATTTCTAAAAGTCTTGTTAGTGGATCTATTATTATAATATCAAATAGTTAGACAACTAAATGACGCAATTATTCAGCCTATATGGTTGTACGAACATTTCAATCACATATCAATTTGTTTGACAATAACTATTCCATGATAAATTAGTCAACGCATAAGTTCAGAATAAAAATCAATCAATGTTTGGTAGAGCGTGCCGTGCTTTTAAATTAGAAACTAAAAACGTGACAAAAAAGTAAACAAAAAAGCAATGTTTTATTGATGTAAAATCAGATAACTTGATCCCGGTAACCCTTGCTTGAAACGTGCTAGAGACGCGCCCCGTACCAAACGTAAACGCGCTAACTGAAAACCGATATCGATATTCTGCAGTTTGATGACACTAAAGTTAAACGTTCTGTCTGATATTTGCCAGTTTCACTTATCTTAGTTTGCTTAAACACTTTTGTGACTAATCCGATAAACCGATCTACTATAAAAGTTATTTTACACTGTCCCACTGTTGAACAAAGGCTTTCCCCAACTTCTTCCAAGCATCTTTTTCCAGGGCCACCTCGATTCAACCCTTGCGATACGCGTCTAGGTCGTCTCGCTACCTTTTCCTGGCCCAGCCTCGGCGGCACCAAGCACCGTCCATCCTCAGGCGCCCACCTTGTGGAGACTGTTGCCCAGCGGTCACCATGCATTTGGCAGACATAACCCACCCAATCCAATTTTAGCTCGACAGCCTTTTTGTCTACGACTAGGATCCCCGTTTTGGAGCGCAGCGTGGTGTTTCGTATTCTGTCAGTTCATTTTACGCCCAGAATGCTGCGCTCCATTGCTCTTTGGCAAACCCCAAGTCGGAACTTTTGCGGCTCGGTGAGCGACCAAGTCTTGAGCACCGTAGGTTAGGACGGGCAGAAGACACATATGATGACTTTTCGCTCCAGAGAGATCGGCAGATAGCCCTCATTAGCGTCTTCATGGACCAGTAGCTTTTTCATTCATTTTTTATGCAGCGATTAATTTCCTTTTCTGGCCTGTTTTCGAAAGAAACTAAATGTAGATTATTATCAATCCGATTATTATCTTTCGTAAAAAGTCAATCACTAACCTAACCTAGCTGTCTGCTCAGTTTAAAAACATTGAAACAACTTCAGTCCCTAGCAGAGTATTTTTTACTTAATTTATGTCGGAATAAACGTGATTCAAATAGGGAAAGTTGGCTAAAGTAATTAGTCGTATACAAACCAGCCCATCCCTAGCTCTGATTCAGTAGCTGCCTTTACAGTTGGTAGTTTGATTCGTTTTATTTGTTAGCGGGTATTTTCCGATCCCCATTCACATGAATCAAACCGAGCGGACTCATTTATTTGATAGTAACCGACAAGGTACACCCCTACCCAACTATAAATTCGTACGTAGACAAACTGTAGGGGATAATAAAATAAAATGGGATAATCTTAATTAATCATCTCTATATTGCTTTTGTTTGTACTGGATTGTTAATAACAACGATGAATTGCTTTTGACATATGGAAATATTATCAACTAATTCCTTCCTTAAACATAACTCATGTGAATAAGTAGTTTAATTCCAAAAACCTTGTCTGGAATAAGTATATTCAAATGTCTAGAACATAAATTTACCTTTATCTAGGTACAAAACCAAGATAAGGAGTCTAGACGTCCATACCATAATTTAGAACGAAGACCTCAATACAAGAACCTAATTCCATTTGAATTTTAATTCCACTAGAAAATAAATTAGTTACGAATTTGTCTGGCTCATTTATAAGAGACACCCAGGCCGGAATAAGACACCTATTTTCCAAATTTTCCCATTTTGCAGTCTTATTTGATAAAAGATATCTAATTTCATTAAGTTAATGAAGAGAGTTGTAGTAATCCAATCCTGTTTACTAATTAATACGGTAGAAAGTTTTGCATGTTGAAATTGGGGGAGAAACCTCAATAAATACTAATGTGATGACTTCATTATTTTCTCGTTGGAGGTTAGCGAGTAAATGCGCTTCAATGATTAATGAAAAGCTCCTGGGAAAACCATACGAATTCTGTCCCGAAGCGAGTCAAATAATATAATTATTATCTATATTAGATTTTTTACTGTGAAGATTAGTGACTATTAGGTGGTTTTTGTTTACCTTCTTCTAATTACTGGGTTCCGTTGCATTTACCCATTGAAACGGCAGTTCGATACAAATACAAAACATTTTAGCAAAAATAATGTGGCTCTTCAAAATACATTTAATGTTTTATGCCTAAAGTAGAGCAATTACGAAAAAATCTACCAAACCGTTGAGTATCTTTTATTTTTCAAAAGTAAAAGTGATGAACACAAAAACTTTTGCGTAAAAAAGTAAAAAGACGTAACTGTGTTGAATGCAGTTTGGGTCGTAATTAGAGATAGATTTTTTCCAAAATTAATTAAAAGTCACCGTTGGCCACAGCTTCGGGCGAACGATGTACGTGCTCAAAATACTTTCAGACTCCCCTTTTGTTCTGCTGTTTCTGTCTGAACACCTAGCTATATGTTTGTGTATCTCGGAAACCCTAATGTACTGACAGTTTTTCATGCTACTGGGACAAAATACATGATTTAATTTGTTTTAATTAGATAAAATTAATTAGATGTAATTTAAATGAAATCACGATGCAACCAAGTTGTAATAATAAATTGGTAATTTTAGATACTTTTCCATTTGCAGGTATTCCCGCACTTATATGTATACGCTTCAGGTTTAACTATTGTTAAACTATTGTTAAACCTGAAGCTTGTTGAAATGTTTTGGCTAAAAGTATTGTAGGTAGGTAGGTACGTCGTAAATCCCAAATGTAGCCGCTATTTCTACGTAAAGTAAAGACAGTGTTTTCGCTACCCTCATTTCTTATATCTCTATATATTGCATAGCTGAACTTTTCTTTTATATCGTACCTACTCATATTGTGAATCTTAGAAAACAATGTATTTTGAGTATAGAGACAGATAAAAAATGTCTACGGTACCTACATTTCTATTAAATACAAAAATAACTGTTCTTAATTTTTCTACAAAACAAAACTTCAGAGAATAGAGTAATTTTCGAGTGTATTGTGAGAATAATTGTAGGTATTATCACAGATTAAAACTAGAACGGTGGCAGAGCGTGACTTGTCATGGTCGGGTGGGCCCAGCCGTTGCGCCGTGCAGCGGCCGTTCAACTACCTAATAAGTTCAGGTGCTATCAGACATAAGCAACCGCACTACTTTATTATATATATATTTTTTTTTGTTAGAAAAGATACAGAAACATTTTCTTTTTTTTGTGGCCTTTATAAAATGCAACAGCGAAAGTTGTTTGTAGTTTTATTGTAATAACATTTTAATAAAAGATAAATTCGCTTTTCTTTTTATTACTTACCATTTTGAGAAATGAAGTATTTGTAGCGAAAGTTATTCCAATTTTAAAGAGTGCCTACGTCATCGAGATAATACGTACTTTCTTCAGAAGCTCAAGGTCGAATAAAGATAATATTTAGGTCGTAGCCCCACTGAGAGGCTGTATAGATACGACTGCGAAGAACAAAATTATGCCAATGGGGCGACTGCCATAAGTTAAAGGGGTTTATTGTGGTACTGACGCATTGCCGTAACTCTAGCGTAGGTTTGAGGACTAGGCTGATATGACGCCAGGAAAATAAATAGTAAGTAGGTATATATAGTGCTTTCATTTTTATGCTTTTAGTATCTTTTCTTTCTTGAATATTTTGTGAGTGTTTTCGATTTTGCTCATTAATTTTCCTCAACTTCCTATATATCAGTATTTTTTTATAGTTTTGGATTTGAATGAAACCCTTAGAAGCATCTAACTTATGAGCTTTATAAAATTATATATTATTATTATTTTTTTTTTTTTTAATGTATTGATATTTATTGTGCTCTCTACGAGTATTCTGTTAAATCATTTGGTGCACTTTTTAAAAATTACAACATGCTATGAAACTGAAAAAAAAAACAACTGTAAAATTAAACCAAGTATTAAATAATACGTAAGTAATAAATAACACCACCGCTCACCGTATGTCATTTCAGCACGACAGAATGTAACACACATAAAATTGTGAATCAAACGAGCTTACCTGTTAAGCGAAGTCTTGATTCTAATTTTATGAACGGCGATCTGAAATATAATTAGTTAAACAGAGTAGTATTTTCTATACACACATATGACTTCGCGACTTTTGGAGGATAAAATATTTGTAAATATTTTTAAATAGAATTGTTTCACCTCATAGTTGGCAACACATAGCTGTCACTTATTTTAGAGATCCTTGAGATAAGGAACAAGCTCTGTTTTCTGTACAGAGTAGTTCCATATACTTACATTCACTAGGTTTTCCTGAAAGGATAAGTGAATATTTAAGTAGACTAATTATTGCAGCTTTGGGGCTGTTAGGTGGCGGGTGGGTAATTATATTTCAGATCGCCGTTCATAAAATTAGAATCAAGACTTCGCTTAACAGGTAAGCTCGTTTGATTCACAATTTTACTTCACGGCGATCTGAAATATAATTAGTTAAACAGAGTAGATGTTTAGAGTTGTCTGCAATAATTAAGGTAGTTAATAAATTATCTGGTTATAAGTATTCTAGTTTACTAAGTACTTTTATTTTTCTTCATTAGCATTGCTTTTTCAAGAAGCTATTGTTAACCAGCAAAAAGGTATTATCACACATTATTACAGCAAGTCTTATTAATCCACGTTGTTTTCTCAATTGATGCCAGCTCTAAGTTGAGCTGCTGTATGTGTTGTACTGTGAGAGTTGAAGAATTGATCTATCTCTCACTTACCACACCACAGCTAAGGTACTGATAAAAAACTTTAAATCAGTCTCAGTAGGTAAGTACTTATTTGTTTTTTTTTTTTTTTTTTTTGTAGGTTTTCCTGGTTTGTTCTGTATAAACCGATCAGGAAGATATTAATTGTGATATTGAATTGTAAGTCTAGAAAGTTTCTATGATTGAGAATAGCAGTTGTATATTGTCTCCGTAAACGTAAACAATCACTGTATTATTTGAGATGCAGTGTAGAACTGCAGTGCGTTGCGTGAGTTTACAATAATCTGTATACTGTAAATTATGTTGCATGGCACATTATATGTATTTAGTCACTCAGATGCCTTTTTTTTTTTTTCTTTTTTTTTTTTTTTTTTTTTGCAGAAGGTGATTTACTGAATTTTCACGTAAATTGCAGATAAGTTAAAGTGGCGGCGTCAGTTCCAACTTTGGTCACGCGCCACAAGAACTTTGTGGCGTCCTGTAATTCAAATCCTTGTTAAAAATGTATTTATCCACAGTATTTTTACAGCTCTTAAGTATCTGTTTTATGAGATACATAGTTATTTTGGAGCCTAGAGTGCCAAGTGCAGAAGAACCTTTTAACTTTATAAATTTTAAGTTTTGTAAGAAGAAAACGCTTTTAATTTTATCAATTTAAAGTTTTCTAAGCAGAAGATGCTTTTAACTTTATCAATTTTAAGATTTATAAGCAGAAGACACTTTTAATTTTATCTATTTAAAGTTTTGTAAGCACCATTTTATAGGTTGTTGCCTAGATAGAAGAAAAATTTGCGCTAACTAATTTACTAAATTTCCTAATTGACTATTAATGCATTTAATAAGATTGTCAGATTGAGAGCTAAACAAGAAAAAGGTAGATTAATTATTCTAAAAGCATAAAAGTATGAACCTCTTTTCCCTGACCTCGTATTATATCCACAAGTAGATTACCTATGGAATGAGTTATATTAGTTTAAGTGAGGGACTTGTATAATTAGCTACAGTGTAAAATTGGTGAGCAGGTGGTTATAGTGTAAAATGATTTGTAGGTAGTTAATTCATTCATATTGCCTACATTGATTGTTTGGACCTGTTTGTATTCTAATTACCACCCCTCAATACTTTGTGCCCCCCCCCCCCCTTTGTTTCTTTGACAATTTCACTTTAGTGATGACTTGTAATTATCATTGAAGTCTACTGCTAAATATCTATTTAGACTAGTAGGTAGTTAAAATGGTTGAATGTTTAATTAGGTATTTTGGTTTAATAACCTTTGACTAAGATTGCCATCTCTGCCCGGTCCTTCAGGAAATACGGGTTTGATATTATGTAATGCCACTAAGGTCACTAAACCATTAACTTGTGAGCTAATAAGTATAGACACATGCTTCAAGTACCTACAGCTTAGCAATCTAACTTAACAATTCACATTATGTTTGTCAGGTGTTAGATTTCTATGGTTAATTTTCAAGTCCAAACATTTAAATACACTTACTTATAGTACTGTTTTGTTTTATGGCAGTCTTGATACTTTGACAAGTAAATACCTAGTCATGGTAGGTTGGTAGGAAATCTTGTTTCAGTAGGTATCATTTACTGTTGGTAATGTAGTAAATACCTACATCATAGCTATAAGGTAAGGTTGAAGAATGTAAGTTCTAATATGGAAGTTATTAGAGAATGTAGGTACTTAAGATTAGCCCTTTATTTTGGTATCTGGTAACAGGAACTGACAGGGGTACCTATAGGACTAAATCCTATAGGTACCTATATTTTGATATATTGAACAATAATTGAATAGTGTGCAAATTGTCAGTCAATCTGACTAACCTTTTCCCAACTATGTTGGGGTCGGTATCAGTATAAAGCAATCGTTTTTACTGCAAATTGTATTTGTCATTTTCTGCCAATAAAATATGGTGGAATTTTCACTGCCCTAGAAGGTGCTAATTAACTGTTTTAGGTTCAGAATGAAACTGAATTTGCTATTTTGTTTGGGTTTGAAAATCGATATTTACATAAATTGTTTGTAGGTCAATAATGCATTTTAATTCATCTCAGTATTTACTGACTGTAATGGTATTGAGAAGTTAAGGCATTGAATTTTGATAGTTATCAAATAGTTTATTGTTCTTTGTACCCGCAGCCAATAACAGCAGCATGTAACTATTTTGTCAGCATTCAGTTGGTGATTCCAGTATCAGTCTTGTTGAATTGTTATTTTAGAGTAAGTATAGCTATAAGCCGAGTTATTGTTGAGGTCCACCACAAAAAATTCATTTTTGTTTTCAATATTGATTGATTCCTGTTATTGACCCCGTTGTATGATGTTTTAATTTGTTGTACCTACTGTAACCAATCACCTCCTTTTGTGCTTGTTTTACATTTTTCCAATAGGACTGGTAAGTTTTCTCTATTATCTTAAGAGTGATTGTCTTGTGGTTTTAATATTATTTGATTAATTGTTATTGTTTCAGAATCTGTTTGTTTACCAAATATAATAAATTAAGATTCATGATCATTAGAGATTATATTACTTTGAACATTTGTTCTGGTTTTTATTTGGTGGTATGTATTGAACATTGGCAGATGTTTGTGGTGCAACCATCATCCAAATCAGTCACCAGGTTATTTTTGTCTTAACTTTCTTCATTAGCATGGGTCAGTCATTGCTTTCCCTATGGTAGGGGTAATCAGTCCAATTTGGTTCTGGAATATCTCAATCCCTTGTTCCCTCAGTTTAGAAGGAATCTGGGAGTAAGGCTTATGAATGACCTTATGAGTAAGTAGGGGAGCATAGAATAGTACTTTGTATTTGTTTGGTCCATTAGGTTATATCTGAAATCAAGAATTGCCATTGAGGCATTTGTCATCAGCCAATGTACCACAGAATCATGTTGGCAAAGTACATTGTACTCAATGTACTAGTATTTGAGTTTATTAATGTAAAAATTGCACATTTTTGCTTTATTATTATAATAATTTACAAAATAGATGTTGTTTATAATTTTGTGTCCGGATAATTAAATCACCTAGTGCTTAGATGGGCACTGAGTATCTTGTACATGGTGATTTGTTTTAATTAGGTATAATTGTTTGTTAAAATGGCAACTGGGTATCATAGCCATAAACAGAAATATGTTAGCATTTGTTGCAGGCATGTGTAACAATAATTGATAAAAGGTAATCTGTCAAGACGAGGTGACCATGATATCATCCTCGATGCGAGAGCTAGATCCTATAGAGTTGTGATAATTTGCTATGAGCGTCTCATGCTAAGCATGTGCACATTATGGCAAATGTGTACCAGCTAGCAACATATAATTAATGTTGCTAAGAGTATCTCGTACTCACTGGTAACAAACTAGTTAGCAGGGTGGGATCCCTTCCCGCTGGGGAAGTATAGTGCTTTTGCAAGTTTACAGCACAGACAATGTGCAGGATTGAGCAAGGCTGTCTCGCAGCTTTCATGCTCATAAGTTTAAAATATATCAAAGCACCTGTTTTATATATTCCTAACCTAGTTCATAGGAATGGGACTCACCTGTTATGGCGGGCACATACTGGTGTTAGATGTGTAGAGTAGCATCGCTATGGGCATCACATACTTGCCGCACTGGTGGCTTCTCATCCAGCTAGTAACATGAAAGTAATGTAACTGACGGCATCTCGTGCGCACTGGAGAGGTACTGTTGACGGGCACCTATCAGCGCTTGTTATGTAGAATAACATTGCTAAGGACATAATCGTGCCCCACTGGTGGCTTCTCATCCAGCTAGTAACATTAGAGAAATGTTACTGGCGGCATCTCGTGCGCACTGGAGAGGTACTGCTGACGGGCGCCTACCAGCACTTGTTATTTAGAATAACATCGCTAAGGGCATCTCGTGCCCCACTGGTAGCTTCTCATCCAGCTAGTAACGTGGAAGTAACGTTACTGAGGGCATCGCGTGCACACTGGAGAGGCAATGCTTTAACAAGTTTACAGCATACATGCAAAATGCAGTGTTAATGACCACCATAGTGCTCTCAGAAGGAACTGTCAGTATCACGTCCCTACTAGGTGGTCAGTTAAAGCCAGGCATTCTCGTATCTCAAGGTTGTGGTATGCCTCCGTATCATTCATTTGTGGTCAGGTCTAAGGGTCTGCGTCTGCTTCTGATGTATTTATCGGCTTCCCGTAGATGTCGTTGATGAACGCCGGGGCTGTGCAAACGTGAGTTGTTGTTGCTCAGATTTTGCGTCTCAGGTCCATCGACGATGCACTCGATACACTTTTTATCACCTAGCATAGTTAACGTTCTGTTATTTTAGTCAACTACACCGTAAACTTATTTTAAATGAGTAATTTGTCTAGAGAGAAAATTTTCTCGCGATGTCAAGAACGCGCGCGAAAAGAAAAAGTGACAGCTATGTGTTGCCAACTATGAGGTGAAACAATTCTATTTAAAAATATTTACAAATATTTTATCCTCCAAAAGTCGCGAAGTCATATGTGTGTATAGAAAATACTACTCTGTTTAACTAATTATATTTCAGATCGCCGTGAAGTAAAATCTGTTTAAACAATGGTCCAGGGTTTTATGATTTAAATTTTGTTCCGTCTGATTTACGTGGGTGGTACCGCAGGCGTTTGCTATAAACGGAAATTATCGTGATTTACAATCAATGCCCGATTCACATTTCACCGTGACAATTATAGACGTAATTGCCTGGGTTTATTGCCAACACAAACAAAAAAGGGATGTACCACTTACCATATTAAGTTAAATTTTCCACAGCAAATCACTTCTTGTATGAAGACCAAGATTGTGAAATACCTGTAACAAAAAAGAATTCATAAATAAGACTATGCTTAGTTGTAAAGCTCCTTAGACTGTAATAAACTTGGTTCTAGTTAAAACGAGACGACATTTACAGTACAATATGGACCTATAAAGCATATACAGGGTAGCAAACGTGTGCTCAGTCAAGCTCGACAAAATCCTGGGAGCCCATTTACTTGAATTGACTTCGAACAAATGTCACGAGACGGTGTGCAACTAATACCGAACCTCTTCATGTATCTCTTGCTGCAACCTACTGTATATATGTAAGCAGTTCATATAAGACAAACACATAGGTCACAATGAATGTGTTGATTCATAATTTAATTCCTGAATATTGTTATTTACTGTTTGCCAATCGAAAATCGGTAATCGGGAGAGCGAAGGGCCCAACGTCCGAATCAAAATCGAATCGAATTTCAACGTTAATCAGTTTAAAACTCAAATGAGCATCCATACGTTTCGTCAACCCACCGTCCATTATATTATGTTTCAATTTTAATAATTTCGCATACATAACTTTTAATTATAGTTCAGAGATGAGGAGAAAATCCAATAAAAAGCGATAATGAACGTCATTTTAATTGCAGTGTCTCGTGACGTCATTACGGAGATATTGAAAACGGATAACGGTAATGAAAGGGTTAAGTGTATCTCAAAGCACTGACAATATGACCAATAAGAGATAGTATAAAATAAATCAGTCTACATTGGTTTTAATACCAGATACATCACAAAGAAATGAAAATAAATCAAATAACAGTGCAAGCACAGATTGAGCCTTTTCATTTCCATACCGCATAAAGTTTTTCACGCGTAGTAAACGAAATAATTTTCCGCGTACCAATAAATCGTTCCCAAAGACTCGACCACAGAAGTTTATGTTTTCCAGCAATGCTGCACTGCTAGTGTGCATCCATTAATATCAATAAAACATGTACACAGTCCGTCGCACGTTTTAATTCCGCTAAAAGCGTCGATCTCATTGTGGTTGGACCGATGATTCGGAATTACTGTGTCCCCTGTGTCCACTGTTAGACGGGACAGTCCCAGGTGCCTCCTAACGAGGATTGTACTTTGTAGCTTAAAACTCTAGTCATCGTACTGATCTGCCACAGCCTTTGTGAACTCTTTCGTTATTTCATTTTATTACTGTACAGGGATTTGAAAGCCAGTGATACTTTTTGTTCTGTGATGTTGTTATTTGAACTTTGTGAAGAGAAAAGTTATATTCTGTTGTGTTAAGCTAACTTCAAATACGACATAAAGACTTTTGTGTTCTCCTTCTTCCGGGTAAAATACTTTCCACAACAGTATAATAGTAGGTACCTACATGTTGCAGCTCTGTCTGCAGCACTCTAAGGTAAATATTTTACTACATTACCCAATTTTATACATTTTTGCATCATAGCATCCAAAATGGTATAAATATTCGCAGTCACAGCAGTGTTCAAGCGGATTGGTGCCCGCAATACCTCTCCTTTCGCACCGGTGACTACAACCCTTCCTCTACCTGTGCTATAGAGCTTGCTTATTTTGTTTTTTTTTTTGTTTCTTTTGTATATTGGATTTGTTTGTTCTATCGACACGAAAAAAAGAAGAATTTTGTATCAATCTATTTTAGTACAAACAAAACAATTTTCTTGGAAGGTAAACACAGAATTCTTAAACTGCAATATGTTATCGACAGTGGTTACAGCGGTACCTACTTGGACAAGGCAGCATGACGTCACGTCCGCCCAGTGACGCCGCACGTCAATTTTTTTTTTTCATTAAGTATTAGAAAAAAACGTTTCACGAGTGGTGATCGTCCTATAATTATATTACTTTACTCTATGATCGATCGCCCCAGTATGTACGCAGTTCTTAACTAGTCCAGAACTGTCTACAACTATTCACCTAGTCTGTGTAAAATCACAGTAAATATATCTATATATTGTGGTAAAAGGGTAACAAGTACAAAGTGTGCATAAGTCCTAACTATTTTGTTACTAAATTTTCTGCTTTGCTGAATAAAATTGGAGATAAGTATGATTCTTGCAGTATTTTGATAACATGTATGTGCAATATGCACTAATTGAATTGAATGAGTACTATACTAATCTGTGTTATTTCTTACAAATATTTCATAAATGCTCATAAAACTGCTTGGACCATTATGAAGGCAGAATAGATACTGCAGTATAGTCACTATTTCCTTTGTCAACGAAGAGATTTTCCATCGAGTGTCAATCGACACGTCAAAAGTCTCCCTCTTGATATATCGACGTCACTGCGCCCGTCCATGTCTGACGTATACAGCCGTATCTCTCTTTTTACCGCTTTTACCGCTCCGGGACAAGCAAAAGAAATGGTTATGATTTTGACGGGACATTGCATGGAGTGTGAATGTATCTACAGGACGTGTAGAGAGGCTTTTTTGTTCTTTGTCGAGTTATGCTCGATTGTTAACTTTGGAAGTCGACCCCAACATAGTTTGGAAAAGGCTAGGCAGATGCTGATTCAGCCCAGGTTCGCACGGGCGAGTTTTGAACGCGAAGATTTTTTATGGCGCACTGATTTTTCAACTCTCGAAGTCGAACATTGAGAATGAACAGAGCTCATCCCAGTGCGTCAAAAAAACACACTGTTGGATCTCCAACTCTCAGTGCTAAGTATTGGGCATTGAAAATCTAGTGAGCGTTAAAAAATTTGAACGATTTTGAACCATATTGCTAATCCATTGCTTCATATGTTCGAAAAATTTGTCTGCTCAACAACGTAAATAACGCAATTGTTGATTTATTTGATTTAATTATTTACAAAAATCAATCTTTAGTCGATTTTATAATAATCGATATATCGTAGGTACCTACTTATTACATAAATACTACCCACCATTAGTAGTACTTCACTTCTCGTTAGCGCCTTAAGAAAGACGGACGTATAAACTTCCTAGTGACTTTTAATTGGCTAATAATAATCTATACATTTTAAAAAGCCCATAACTCGTTTTATTAAAGTGTTAGAACCTAGATTTCCTACAGGTTATGGGACCAGGTTACGTTTTTACTGCAATATAAGTGGTTAAAATTTAAATAAAAAATATGGGCATTGTCAAGTGAAATGGACGTGATAAAAGGTGCAAAAAAAAAAAAAAAAAGTTCATCATCGAATTGTTAGCCGGCACCAAAGACTACAGTATATTATACGGTACGGCAAGACGCCACGCCACGCATTTGTTGCTCAACCTACCCTCAATTTATGATGGCGTTATAACTGCGATCGAAACTTTATCGGAGGATAATTTAATGCTAGCATTCGTTAAACCAAGGCTTTTGGATCATGAAGTCAAGTTTAAAAATGAGTCCAGTGATACCAGTGTCAAAAGTTTTGCAATTTGAGGGAAAAATGGACAGGAATTTCGAAAAACAAAATTCGATAATTCTCAAAATAATAAAGGGAATAATAGCTTCAACTAGGAAGTTAACAAGCAGAAGAATAAGTCTCAGTTCATGAAGTGTTATCACTGTGTCCGCAAGAAGCATGTGAAAAACAACTGCTTCTACTTCAACAGAGCTCAAACATTACAGCAGCAGCAGAAAATACGGAGAGGACAAGGACGGTTCAGGCAGTTGGAATCAGTGAACCATCCACGTCGAGCTATTTTTCTGGCTTTGCTGTTATGATGGCAGACTATCAAGCGGATCATGATGGAAGATACTTTCCTGTTGGTTTCTGGAACATCGGACCATATTATAAACAGGGAAGATCTTTTCATTAGTCACACCGTCTTGCAAACGCCATTAAAATTTCTATTGCTTAAAAAGGTGAATTTATTTCAGGGAACGATGTATGTGACCAGCAACATGGGCGTTCAAGAAGTTTTGGAGGACGTGCTCTTCTGTGCTGCGGTACCACCTGTTGTTCTTAACGAAAATGCAAGGAGCAGGGTTGACAGTCATTGTCGACGAGCGAGGAGCCCAAATACGTAAGGTTAATAAAACTATCATGCAAGGTATGTTGAAAAATAATTTAATTGCTGTAGACTTAATGGCATCTGTAAATAAGTGTCAATGTGTTTCTCAAGTGTGCAGTATGTACAAATTATGGCTTTGGTCATAATTAGTAAAAATTAATTCATCGAAATTTAAAAAAATAATAATAAAATTGTTGATGACACCAGCCAAATTGAAACTGTTGTGCGAGCCTGGATGATAAATTGTGTGAGGCCCACGGAGGTGAGGCCTGTATAAATTGGAAACAAAGTCGATTTCCGTTCATATCAGGTCAAAAGTAATAGTCATGTTAAACAACTATTATTTATTGTGCACTCAGATATTTGTGGACTATTGTTACTGTTTATACCCCCAACTAACGACAAATAAAAAAAAACTACTTTGTACTTTTTGTTGATGAGTATACACACTAGGTACTTTGTTACGTACTGTTTAACCCACCTATAAATCAGACGTGTTTGCTGTTTTTTGATTCGTGGCTAAAAGCGAGGCTAAGTTTAATTTAAAATTAGTCAACTTATGCTGCGATAATGGTGGCGAATATCTATCGACTGAAATGAAAGGTTATTGTGTAGAGAGAGGGATATCATAACATTTAAAAATTCCGAGAATACCACAGTTGAATGGCGTTTCTGAACGTATGGTCGGAACCATTACATAATGGAAAAGCTCGTTTAAGCAGTGCTAAATTAGACAAAGTGTTTTGGGGCGATAGGTAGTACCAACTGCTGTTTATTTGATTATTTTGACCCCAATTAAAACTTTGAAAGTTTTCAAAAACACCATTCGAAATGTGACATGATACAAAACCTCAAATTAAAAAAAAATTTGAAGGTTGGTTCAACTGCTTACGTTCATAATAAAAGCAGTAAGACCAAGTTTGATGAAAAATCATGGAAAGGGATACTTGTGGGTTATGAACCAAACGCTATAAAGTTTGGAACCCAGAGTGCGAAAAATTACATAGTAGTCAGGGATGTTATTGTTGATGAGACTGGTTTTCTTCAATCCAGGCCAGACCTCAAGTCTGAAGGGAATATTAAAAAAATTCTCACGGCAAAGCTGATGATGTAATATAAGTCAGTGCCGGTCAAGTCTCATAACTCTGACAGTTCTATATCAGATACGTCTAAGGTCTAAATCTGATTAGCACGAGTGTCCTAGTAAAGTTTGCAAATTAAACCATGATAATATAAAATTGAATCGGAGCAAATAAATGATATACTTTTTGATACCCCATCTTCACCAAAAGAAAACACAAATAAAATCCTGACGTTAGATGATGCAATAGGTTCAAAAGTCGTTTAGTGAAGACGATGATGATGATCGCAATTTTGTGTGCTCAGTCTATTCTATGTAAAATACCAAATTCATTAGAAGAGATCAAAACAGATCTCAGTGGGAAAGTGCAGTAGGGACGAACTAAATTCTCTAAAGCTAAATAATACTTAGACTTTAATACCAACACCTGAAAATAAAAACATTGTCAATTTATTGTAAATGGATGTTTTCTGTAAAACATGATGAATTTAGAAAACCTTTAAGATAAAAAAAAAACAACTTGTGCAAGGGGTTTCGGTCAAGAATACCTCACGGCCTGTAATGAAACTTTCGCACCAGTATTAGCATGAATAGCTAGTTTTAGATGTATCTTACTTTTGCGAATCAATTTAGTTTGCTAGTTCGTCTTAAGGATGTCAAAACTGCCTTCCTAAATGACGAATTAAAGGAAGATATTATATGAAAGGCCCTGAGGGTATCTTAGATAATTATGTGTTAAATTAAATAAACTTTACGGGCTGAAAAATGCAGGCAGCTAAATGTTGGTTTGAAGTTTTCGATCTATCTCATAAAGAAATAGGTTTTCAAAATTCTTCATTCAAATATTTGCTAGACAATGGAGATATACATACCTATGCATATAATTACGTCATTTTATTTAAAGGTGTTTTAACCTAATAGTATGTGCTGATATTGAAACAATTAATAATTTTAAAAGGTATTTAATGAGTAAAATCAAAATGACTTTTTAGACAGATAAAAAAAAAAAAAAAAGTTTCTAGGTATAAAAATTACAAGCATGTAGTGAAATAGCATTAAATCAAAGTGCATAAATATAAACGGTATTAAATAAATTTAATATGCACGATTGTAAACCTGTCAATACACCAATGGAAAATAAACTTAATTATGACGCATTAAACTCTGAAGAAAAATATATAATGATACATGTTGAAACGTTATAGAACGTTTAATGTATGTCATGTTATGCACTCGTCCAGATTTAATTACTTACAAGCGTTAATATACTGAGAAGGTATACGAACAAAAATAGTAAAGAACTCTGGCAGTGTCTAAAGAGAGTGCTTCGGTACTTGAAAGGTACTGTTAATTTAAAATTAAGTTATAGGTAAAAGATGTGCCTACACTAAAATTATATGTGGCTACGTAGATTCAGATTGGGGTGGCAGTGATTCAAATGACAGGAAAAGTACAACTGGGTATTTCAAGCTGCAAGCAAACCTGGAGTACAAAGAAACAAATGTCAGTTGCTGCCTCTTCAACTGAGGCAGATTGTATGGCATTGTATGAAACTGTCATGGGAGGCTTTAGGGCTTAAATCACTAGCAGTTAGTATTAAGATAGATATAATTAAATCTATCATATTCTATGAGGATAAAAATAGCTGCATAAGCATTGCAAATAATCCAACCCATCACAAACGTACAATACACATAGAAATAAAGTATCATTTTTCTAAGGAACAGATTGAGAAAAATGTAATAAAATAAAATTACATTCCAAAAGTTCAGCAGTTGGCAGATGTTCTGACCAAGGCATTAACCGCTATCACTTTTCAAGCGATGAGAAGTAAAATGGGCTTCGAATAAGATACTCATTGAATGTTTAGTGATTCTACATAATAATATGATTTATGATTAATTTAATTATTATTAAGAATAATTTAATGAAGGTTTGATTAAGGTTTTCTGGGTTTTCCTTAATCCTTGGCAGCAAATGTTGGACCATGATGTATTCCCAGCAAACACTAGGAAGTGAATATGTTCCGGTCAATTAGGTATTACCTACTTTGATTTAAGTTTTTTTTTGTATAATTGGTAGATTAATTTTTGAGGGGGCGTGTTGATTTATTTGATTTAATTATTTACAAAAATCAATCTTTAGTCGATTTTATAATAATCGATATATCGTAGGTACCTACTTATTACATAAATACTACCCACCATTAGTAGTACTTCACTTCTCGTTAGCGCCTTAAGAAAGACGGACGTATAAACTTCCTAGTGACTTTTAATTGGCTAATAATAATCTATACATTTTAAAAAGCCCATAACTCGTTTTATTAAAGTGTTAGAACCTAGATTTCCTACAGCAATGAATAGTGTTGAACTGTCACAATGAAACCGACTCCTACTGTGTGTTACGCAAATACCCCGCTGGGCTTAATCAGAATTTTCAGACCTTTTACACTTATTAACTTAAGACGAAGATTGAAGGCCAAGCCTAAGCTAAGATTTGATTAGATTTTTATTAACTTTTGAAAGGCTGCTTAAGTACCATTTTATTTAGTAAATTAATTAAAGATTTTTGATGAATTAAACAGTTATTTTGTTGCTACGCAGATGTAACGTTATGAGAAAAAGAGGTAAGCACCGAATATTAAAAGTTGTAAAAGACCAAGCTAATGATTAATAGGTACTTATATCACTTCACAACAAATTATGAATCGATAAAGCAAGGTCAACACCTTGTCATAACACTATTACAATATATCAATCAAACGATCAAATTGATATCAAATTGACATAGACCTCTTAAATGTTCCGCCTTAACACAAGGTTCTTCATCTTCCGCATTCTTCTTGGACCACCTTCTGAAATCATCTAAACACCTGAGCATATCCTATGATTTTCATTGCCACATACTGACAATGATAATGATAATGATGATTCTTACTATAGAGCATAATCTTTAGTAAGAATCATCATTATCACTATTAAGGAAAATATCCTCTTCAGGACACGGATCTAAAAGATAGTTTATTCATCCATGATTTTCATTGCCACTTATCTTTACTAAGAATCATGATCATCTTCATAAATTTTTCGCTTCAATTTTGTAGGTAAATCATGCCAAGACTTTCGTAATCGGTACAATATTCATAAACATATCTACCTAATATTTCCTAAGAACGCTCCAAAACAAGATAAACATAAACACCTCTCCAAATTACATTTATTAATATTAATTAAGTACCAGATACATGAATTTTAATTGTGTTATCATAGTCCCGTATCTTGTTACAAAAGGTCTGTGCAAACTTTTGGATAGCATTATGAGGAGACTAATAACCGGAGAGTAAACAGAGTTCGTATAAATTACACTACACGGGACAATATTTAACTAACTCCCTTCCTTTTATAAAGTATTTAATATTTTATATTAGAGCGAGTGTAGATAGGCTACGTTTTTGCGCTCTGTTTGCGTTCAACTTGCGATCATGTAGGGGATACATGCAAAGAGAGATCGCAAATGAAGAAAAAAGATTTGAGGCATTTGCAAACCTTTGTTAATGCTTCACATCTTTAATTGCTTAAGTTGCTCACACTGTTTTAAAAAGTTAGGTAAGGTTTAGAATGCCAATACCAATTCTCAATGTTATATTAAATCAAAAATATAATTCTCTCAAGGCAGCTTCTATCGCCTATGGTAATATTACGCTATTGGTGGACGAAAAACGCAATTAGTAAGTACCTACGTAACGAGAACGCAGAACGCAAGGTCGCAGACTGTGAGATACATTTTTATTCTCCGTCCATTCTTACAGGTACGTCGTAAAAGTTGGCAGTTGCCCACTAAATTATTGTAAATGTCTTCCAATTTATATAGGAGACCCACATGCGAGACAATACTACGGTGTGCCAGTATTGCCAGTGTCTGGAAACGTTTTAATACGAAATAAGTATGTGTTTGTTGTCGATGTATATCGATATTTATGTAGGTATGTAAATATTGAGATTTAAAAATATATATTGCAGGCCTTTTATATTTTTTTGCCACAATTTAATAGCAACATAGTAGTATAAACACGATTGATATGAAAATAAAGTAGTAGTCAAACATTTTATTAAAAAGTAGTCAAACATTTTATTAAAAAAATAACCTGTAATAACTTTGGATATTTTAAAATTTACTGCCAAAAATTAATTTAGAAAAACTCTTCGGGGCTAGTTGCTAGGGGGTACGTACATAATATAGGTATGTGTGTAGTTTTATAAATGCGCCTGCCACCTGACACCCTGCCTACGGTGATTGACAACCGCAGTTTGCAAATAGTGAAACAATATTGGGCTTTTCCAGTAGATGTTTAGGCTGTTTGAAAATTTAAAAGTTAGGCTTATTCAAAATTAGACTCAATGAGACAATATTTTCTTATGTAAAATTTTCCAATAAGTAAAATTTGCCTATCAACGAACTATCTCAAAACTTCATTATAAGTCCTCTTCTCTTTCATCAAACACTTCCAGATTAAAGGTTTAAATAAAGATTTATTGGGGGAAAGGCGAAGAAAATAATCTAGTCGCAAGTTTTAATTCCATTATTTCGCTTAATACGACAATGTTAGAAACGCAAGGAATGTGCCGCCGGTTCTCTAAACGAGAAACAATTCTACCAACTGAATCGCCTGAACTTCAATCGAGTCACATTTACGTTTGTGCTGCAAACAGTCTTGCACAACTATTTTTAATGTTGCCACAATCTATTTTTTCCTATCTCTGCCTTATTCGGTTAATTGAAAACCTATCTGTACTACAAAAGCGTGAATGTAAGTACATACATAGAAGTGATTCGTTTTCAACCCGACGAACAGTAAACCGGTTCGCGAAAAATATCCGATTTTATTTTTGATGTTTAGTGCGTCGCCGGTGCTTAACGACGCAGTGCGCAAAATTTTATGAGTCGGCTGGGTCGCATTTTTTCCCCTCGAAAATTTATTTTAAATCGAAACATTGAACGAGCCAATGGTTTGCAACTGAGCGCTTTATAAAATATTATTTCACATATGCGATTGGATTAAATGCAAGATTAACCGTAACACCAAAGGCGACTATAGATGCATAACCGGCAGTGCCACCATTGAAAAAAAAACCGGTCAAGAGCGAGTCGGACTCGCGCACCGAGGTTTCCGTTCCGATTTCTGAAAAAGTGTGTTATTTAGAGACATCGTTTTATTTTTTCTGTAATCTTTACATAAACTTCTATTACATAAAATAAAACTTCGGAGATAAGTGGTGTCTCTAAATAGCATATTTTTTTAGAAATCGGAGCGGAACCCACGGTGCTCGAGTCCGACTCGCCCTTGACCGGTTTTTTTAATACAAAAAATTCTGCTTCATCTGACTAAAAAGGTTTCAAAAAGTTCCATATCTCCTGACTTATTATTTTTTTACTCAATGGTGTCGCTTTTAGTAGATTTATTCACCGTATTTACGATTGGATGTTTTATTTATCTTTACAAAATAATACATCGCAATGTCATCCAATATTGATCACCACATTCATAATAAATTGCAGGTGCTTACGTTTCTTGACAGTGATTTCATGTCGACCAAACAAAATAACATCGATACAAAAGATTTTTAAAAAATATGGTGACGAAACCATCAGTATTTATTCAACGCTAAAGCAGTGGTCACACAGTAGGTATAAGTAGTGGGCACTTAGGCAGATAAAGTTTTACATGCGATAGATCTATATGCAAAGTTATAGTGGATGGATCAGCAGCGCCCAATATTGCGTTAGGTCAGACAAATTGGGATCAGCCAGTGAATATATTACGGTCCCCCGTACTATGTGTCGGTCTGTTAATCGTTCCCCGTTATTTATGAACGTTTTAACTGTTTACATAAGCTTACTATAATACGGTTATGCTAATTTTTGGGTAGGGCACAGATTGCACTGATTGCTCCCATGGATAGTATTGGGATCTTTTTGAACTTTGTTATCTTCGATGAAGAAGCGAGAACTATTAGACTAAGTTCACTATTGATAAGCATAAAATCTTAACTAATATTATTGCGAAAGTGAATTTGTTTGTTGGTTTGTTTGTTTGTCTGTAACGCTTTCACGATAAAACGGCTGAACGGATTTGGATGAAATTTAGCACACGGGCGAATTTACCTGGAAAAGGACCTAGGCTATTTTTTATCGACATACCACACGGGCGAAGCCGCGGGTGGAAACTATTAGTTTAGTATAAAATAAAGCCCAAATGTTTAGTTATGCCAATCTAAACAGTATGCCAATTTTTTTATATCAAAGTAGATACTATTTGACCACTTACGATTAAGTTCCCATTAACTTACTTGGCAGATAATTTCATACAAATTCTGTTCCATTTTTGAATTTATTCGGTGAGTGTTGGCTATATTACTTAACTAAAAGTGATGCCTAACTCGTTATACCAAAGTGAAATATGAATTTAAAAAATATGCGAATCAAAGGGATTCCCTGAAGCGATTCTGGTACATTGCAGTTATCATGCATTGAGCCAATTAGCTAAGCTAGTTTTTATGTAAAATTTAGTGCTTGTGTACTTTGCTTAATAAGTTCAACTGTACCTACTCTCTGTACCTATGAAATATTCAATGGATAAAGAGAATCTAATATCAATTTACGACTAGCAGGCAAGAGCAAGTTCTTTACCTCAACAGTACATCGTCATCATCATTTCAGCCGAAAGACGTCCATGCCTATGTCCAGCAGGGACATAGGCATCCCCCAAGCACCGCCACTTCGACCGGTTCTGTGCTTCCCGCATCCAGCGGAACAATCCTGGTCAGCCTTAATATAAATAATTCTTCTAAAAAAGAGGAACTGGGTTTTCGAACATTAGACCACACGCCTCGCAAATAACTTTAACGCAACATAACATTAAAATTATTATCATTAGCTGTTAGCAGTGTATGACAATAAAATTGCTAGAATAAAATTCATACTATTTATTTATTATTTTATATTTATTTTACTATTTATTTTTTTTCGAAATATCTCATGAGTCGCCTTGTGTGGTCATCAAAATTGCGCTTACCTATACTTATTGTTCACAATCTTTATTAAGTCTTAGGAAAATAGCATTAAACAGATTAAAAAAAAAAGATAACGATCAAAAGGCGATTTATTTTTAACAATTAAATTTCACAATAAAAAAAGAAAACTAAATTTAAAAAGAAAAAAAAATTAAGGTAGGCAGAATTGGCTATCCAAACGGGCAGAGATTCCTCTTAATATGTTGACTCCACGGAAAAAAGGGGCGAAAATGAGCGTGCAGCGGCTTATAAAGGTGCGCGGTGGCTGCTGTCCGTCATCCCCTCCGTTATCCCCTCCTGGCAACGGCTTGACAACGCCTTTTCCGCTCACACGGCCTCTCCTGACTGGAGGACGTCCTCGTACTCCTGTGGCTCAGGCTGCAGGGCTTCTGCAGTACTGGAAGTGCTTGGTACGGGCTCTGGCATCATCTCACCAGAAGGCACATTGTTCCATCTGACAGCTCGCTCAGGCGTGGACTCCACGTCATCGGTATTATAGTCTGCGCCTGAAAACACAAACAGCTTGTTTTACTATTCTGATTTTCAAAAACTACACGTAATTTAATTTTTTTTTTTTTTTTTTTTACTTTCAGAAATAATGCAACTGAAACGCTGCAGACATTTCAGCCGCACTATCACTGTCGAACACAAACAAAAAAAAAAAAGTGTAAGAAACATAGGCACGACGTTAGCATATTTCTCACAACCCCACATGGCATAGGCACGACGTTAGCATACCACATGATTTCGACACTTGTATGACATAGGCACAACGTTAGCATACCACACAGTATCAACACTTGCATGGCATAGGCACGACGTTAGCATACCACGTAGTCTACACTTGCATGGCATAGGCACGACGTTAGCTTATCAGCAAGTGTAGCACAAAGTTACCTTCGAAAAACGCAGCACACGCGTCAGGAGTCCATTCCCCTCGCCATGGCACCATATACTCTGCCGCAGCCTGGGTCGATTTTCCATACGAGCCTGCCAATAGCTGCAGCTCATATCGACCATGGGGAAGCGCCTTGACCACACGGTACGGCCCGCGCATACCCGAATCGAGCTTGCCAGATGCTTGTGCCTGTTTAATAACAAAAACAAATGAATTAATATCGAACAACCTAGGAGTTCTACGATCAGCGTTAGCCTTTACATCTTGCTGATGCTGATTAGCCCTCAAACGCTCTGAAGCCCTCTGCCTTTGCATTTCTCTCAATGCCTCGCGGTTCGGATGAGAGTTTTCTAGGGCGACATCTCGGACAAGGTGACGTATGAGTGGTGTAGCCGCTTCTATGCCGACTAGAAGGTTCAAGGGGGATAACCTGGTGGTTTTTTGTTTTGTTATGTTCAAAACCAACTGCAATCGCCACATAACGTCTGACCATTCGTTTTGTCGATGGTTGCATTCTATGCGAACCATGTTTAATAACGTTCGGCAATAACGTTCAACCTGCCCGTTGGAATGGTGCATCTCAGGAGTGATGAGGTGCACGTCAACGCCTAACTCCGTTACAAGCTTTGTAAACTCTGAGCTTTGAAACATACGGCCACGATCTGCTACAATTAATTTTGGAGTGCCAAACAAAGAAATTACATTGGTAAAGAGTCTTTTTAATTCGTTAGCATCTTGACTAAACATTGGGTACAAAAGACAGTATTTAGAAAAAGCGTCTACAACAATTAACACATACCTATAACCATTAGACTGAGGTAATGGACCTAATGCATCTGCATGTATAACCTCGAAAGGATTACACGGTTTCTCCCATGAATGTATGAGTTGATGAGGGGCTCTAGGGATCTTTTTATACGTTATGCAAATAAGACAATGGCTCACGTATTTTTGGACAAATGATTTAAGGGAAGGGAACCAAAAATGTCTCCTGATGAGATCTAATGTCTTTTCGACTCCAGGATGGTCATGCTCATCGTGGAAAATTCTGAGTAAGCTGAGTCTATGACCTTTGGGCACAAAACATAAAAGTCTGGGATCTTCTCCCACGGGAGAATATTTATAATAGAGCAGGTCATTCTTTTGAATATAATGTCTAGAGTCCAATTGTCCGTTTGTCAGTTTATGAAGAAGCTGTTGGGTTTCTTCGTCAGCAGCTTGTGCTATTTGAGCCCAGTTCTGATATCTGCGTGCTTCACAAACATTAACGGGGTTACGGCTCAAATAGTCAGCGTGCGACATGGAGGTGCCTTTACGGTACTCTAGTGTAAAATTGAAGTCCTGCAAATATATCCACCATCTGGCTACGCGTGGCACCAAATCTTTCTTTTGCTGTGTGGCTTTTAGAGCATTACAGTCAGTTATAACTGTAAAATGAACGCCAACCAAATAGTGTCTATAATTTTGCAAGGCCTTAACAACAGCTAAGGTTTCGAGCTCGTAGGAGTGATACCTTGGCTCGGCACCTTGAGTTCGCTTACTAAAATAACTAACAGCCCGTTTATATCCCTTTTCGTGAGTCTGAAGAAGCACTGCACCATAACCAATTGCACTAGCGTCCGTGTGGACTTCGATAGGTAAATCAGGGTCATATATAGCTAACACAGGTTCGCTCGTGAGCTGTGAAATTATATCCTGCCGTGCTTCTTCTTGCTCAGCACCCCAGACAAAAGGTACACCTTTTTTTGTTAATTTTGTAATAGGGGCAGTTTTAGTTGCAAAACCAGCTATGTATCGACGAAAATAACTTGCTAGGCCCAGAAATTGACGGACCTGTTTCACGGTTTTTGGAATAGGTGCCTCAACCAAAGCTTGGACCTTTCCTTCGCTCGGCTGTACCTGGCCTTGACTTATGGTGCGACCTAAGTACTCTATTTTTGTTGATAGAAAAGAACATTTCTTAAGATTAAGAGAAAAACCCGAATCTGTCAAAGTCTGAAGGACTTTACGAAGGCTCAACAAACCCTCATCTATTGTGTGGCACATGATAAGTACGTCATCTATATATACCAGGACTTTACCAGACTCCAGGTGCCGGCAAAGAGTTTTTGACATTATTCGTTGATAAACAACAGGTGCATTCGCCAAACCATAGGGCATTTTCAAATATTCGTAGTGCCCCTCTGGTGTAACGAATCCTGTGAGTGGTATTGAATCATTCTCCAGTGGTATCTGGTGAAATCCTGTAGCCATGTCAAGACTAATGAAATACCTATGCTTGCCCAACCGATCGATGTGGTCGTCAATTAGCGGTAAAGGAAATCGATCCTTAACTGTGATCTCATTTAGTTTCCGAAAATCGACGCACATGCGATCAGATCCATCTTTCTTTTTAACTAACAGGATAGGACTCGCATATTCCGATTCAGACTCCCGGATAATATTCTTTTCGAGAAGATCTGTAATAATTTCACGAACTTTCAAAATTTCAGCATACGAGAGCCGGTATGGTCTGTAGGTAACCGGCGTGCTACTATTTAATTTAATTGACATACTGCCGGTATTGACCGTAGAAGTTGCAGTCCCAGTAATAAAAAATTTTGAAAATTCATCAATTAACGCAAGCAGCTTTTTTAAATTTTGACCAGTTAAAGGAGTCTTAATCGGAACCTGCGGCGAAATGCACATAACATCGTGTATAGGACGGGTTTCGCAAGTGAGATATTGTTGCTCGCGCGTACGGACATAGGTAACGCCTTCTCGGTTAAGAACATCCGTACCGACAATAATAGGCGTATTCATATACTCGAAGGATACAGCATGCAAGTCTACCTCCAGGGTTATTTCATTAAACTCTATTGGCAATGTGACAAAATAAGTAGACTCGATCTCCTGACTACCAATGCCTCTCAAAACTCTGAAAGCAGGCTTGCGTGCACATCTAAAATGTTTTAACAAGGATGAAGAAATTAACGATATGCTTGAACCGCTGTCGATAAGGATATCAACGGGGATTCCTTGTATAACCGCCACGACAATATCTTTAGTCTTACTATCAGGATTTTCCTGGCAAAGATTAACATTGTTGCTATTGTGAGAACTAGCTTTTAGTTTAGCGAAACAAGTGTCGACCTTATGACCAGGCTTCTTGCAGAAACTACACGGTTCTGATTTAGATGAGCTATAAGCAGAATTATTTTTTTCACCATTATCATCACTAGAAATAGGTTTGGATTTCTTAGGACAGCTAGATTGTTTATGGCCACGTTGGTGACACGAAAAACATTTGCTTTCTTCAAATCGCCGTTTACGTGTATGTGTACTACTCGATTTTGAAGAATTATCATTACGTGACGTATCGTTAGATTTCTTATTACTATGGACTGGCACACTTGATTTAACATAAATCGAAAAGAATTCTACCAATTTATTCGGCATTAGTTTCGCATTCGTAGCTGAAGCCCGAATTTGCGGATCCGTAATGCCTCGTATTACTATTGCTGCAATTAACTCGTCGCTCAACCCTTTAACTATGCGCAATCGTAATAGGGACCGGCGAGCATAATCAGCGTATGTCTGGTATTTATCGGAATTAGTGTTCATGACCTCATATAAAATATTGGCAATGTCCGGCTTCCTAGGACACAAAGGTTTAAACTCCTTCTTAAAATTGCTCCAGCTACGGTCATTAGTGACCCACTCATTAAGCCAAGTCCTTGCATCACCTTTAAGACAATTCCCAATACGAGACAGACACTCATTATCATTCCAATAATTTAAAACCTTAGCACGGTCTACTTCTTCGCACCAAGTGTCTATATCGTTGATACTTGGATCGAAATTAGAAATGTAATAAGATTGGTTAGATCTCACCGTCGTGTTGATTGACCGAATAGCGTCGATGATGCGTTCGGTCGTCCCGGCATCACCGTTAGTCATAGCGCTCATGGAACGACCCGGCGAGGACGGAGCCGCCGACTCTCGACGCTCTGCCGCAGTCTCAGCTGCCCCCCGCGGCTGCAGCGGCGTTGGCGTCGTTGGGAACGCGACCGTACTCGCTTCACATGGTCGCAGCGGAGGCGTGCGACGCTGCTCCTCCAATGATGTCAGTCGATCTAATATTTGTTGCATTTGTTCTGTTAGTACATTGTTAGAAGACCTATGTCGTTTTCGAGTATGACTAGAGCGCGAGTTCCGATGGCCAGGACTCGAATCACGATTTCTAGATTGCGAATTACGGTTCTTAGAACGACTTCTGCTTTTACGGCTATTATTAGGCATGTTTACACTTCCACTAACGCACGAGCGTGGTATGGGGGTACTTTAATAATTTACTTA
The DNA here is from genome assembly GCA_905163495.3 of Cosmia trapezina. Lineage (NCBI taxonomy): Eukaryota > Metazoa > Arthropoda > Insecta > Lepidoptera > Noctuidae > Cosmia > Cosmia trapezina. Next base: position 15,838,243 of record LR991030.1, read on the forward strand.
CTGAGCAAAACACTTAAAAAGGATAGCTAATTAGCTTTGCTAGGCTAAACCAAATAAGCAAAGTTACAAACTGAGAACACGCTACAGGGCAATATTCTTTAGGAATGTAAATCATAAACACACTACCGTCTTCTTTTCAATAAACAAATTGGAACGTACTCACCAGATTTTTTTTCAACTTTTTCAAGTTTGAATAGCCAATTTGCCTTAACTCAGGGTGCAGAACGATCAGGGCACGTGGGAATGGGATCCCAATTCTGATCTTAGGAAAATAGCATTAAACAGATTAAAAAAAAAAGATAACGATCAAAAGGCGATTTATTTTTAACAATTAAATTTCACAATAAAAAAAGAAAACTAAATTTAAAAAGAAAAAAAAATTAAGGTAGGCAGAATTGGCTATCCAAACGGGCAGAGATTCCTCTTAATATGTTGACTCCACGGAAAAAAGGGGCGAAAATGAGCGTGCAGCGGCTTATAAAGGTGCGCGGTGGCTGCTGTCCGTCATCCCCTCCGTTATCCCCTCCTGGCAACGGCTTGACAACGCCTTTTCCGCTCACATAAGTTTATTCAACTTAAGATATAAATACCTAATTGCTATACCTTTATTTTATTCTTCTTTAGTAATTAACTTTAAATGCAGAACTAACTTTAAGTGAAGTTTCTAATAACCGAATAATTAAAATCTGCTAGGAACATCGAACAACTCCATCAGCGAACTACCAAATATAACCTTAGTCAGGCTTTTATGTCTTCTAGAATATTAAATTTCCGAGGATAAGGAAGACTTAGAGAATATTCCATAATACACGGTGAGAACAGGCCATATTTACTACGAACTTGAGCACTTATACGCAAGTACATTCAATGTTATGGGAGGTCTCCATATCATTCTGTCAATAAGTCAATTCATTTTGTTATACGAGTTAGACGTAGGTTCGCAGTAACAACGTTATAATCTTACAAAAGCATTCGCAGTGTTTTAACGAGTTTTCTCTATAACCGTGGGGTCTCTTAATTTAAACTTATGATAGGTTTGCAGTATTCCCTTGAAGTTTATAACAAAAACTAATTATGTACATCGACTGAGTCACTACGAGTCACTCGTGTGTATTCATTATGCGAAACATGAAAGTTTTGTTCCCTTTTTTCGTCACTTCCTTTGCATAAAGTGGGTTGTACACATAAATTGTAGGGTAGGGACAAATTGCGTTCCACCAGTAATGTATTCCGCTCAGTATTGCCTCGCACACGTATGTTTCAGCTGAATTCTACATAATGAAACTTTTCAAGTGCTGCTCACTCTTATTTTGCTATAATCAGTTCGAATTAAGATGCAATTTGTCACAGCTGTAGGCAGTCGAAGTCGACAGGACGGCTCTGAGTCGGAGTTGGCTTATTAAATCCGCACCTTCCTGGAAAACTGTTGAGTGTTTGATGTCGTTTGTATTTGTTGTGAACAATATTTTGGGATCGAATTGTCTCTCTGACAAGCCGATTAACTTGTTAAACGATGATGAAGTTTTCAAGGCATTTCAATTTAATTTAATCTGAGGGTTAATTGAATTCAGAGCTTTTTATACATAATTATTTATCCTGATCGTTTGGTCCATCCTAAATCAAAAATCAAAATCAAAATCAAAAGTCCTTTATTCAAATTAGGCTGAGAATCAGCACTTTTTGAACGTCGAAATTACAGTAAGACAGTCCCCACAAAACGCCCGCCCTTCACCACTTCCTAGTGCTTTTGCTGGGAAGAAGAAGTAGCGGAACAAACTCCCCAGCAGCACAGCTGTCTGTTCAGTTAGAAGAACTAGATTCTATACAATAGTACCTATGCAAAATAATTTACGCAACACAATACATTAAATTATATTTTTGTCAAACTAGAATCCTAAGGGTTTGTGTCCTATACGCTCGTAATCGTATGCTTATATTAACAAGTCATAACAGCAGAGAATTTCTAGAAATATACTGCAATGTATCATTTAATAACCTGTTTATTGATAATCTTTCGGGGCCACAGCAGCTCAATATCATCCACAGAAACAGAGAGGGCTTAACTTAAGGAGACCTTAACACAAACCCAAACCTCATACATATTCCATGCAAGATATCCTCAAAAGATATTAATCTAGCCTTCCAAATATCGGCTTTCCTACCATAGTTTTAAGGGGTCCTTAAACAGTACATAAATCAAAGCGATATGTCCACGTAATGCCCTGTTTCATCGGAGCCGTGCGCTCGTGAAATATGACCAGTGTTATTATCTGCTTGCGTGGTGTACAGCGCCAGCTTATCTTAGGAAACTTCTAGAACATCTTGGATGTTTATGTTTAAGTTAGCAAGTCTTTGTGGAGAAAATCTCGAGGTATTTTAGTAGGGAAGAAAATCTTTATGATTTTGTTTTAACGCTGTTGTAACGTTGTATCTAACTCTAACACAATACGAACAGTTTAGCATGAGCTTCTGTCAAGACATATTTCATGGGTTTTGTCTGATATCTCGTACGAAACTCGACTAAATCCATGATAAATGTCTTGCATCGCATGCGTGCTTTTCCGGCTACCTGTTAGATTGTTCACTGGTTGGGTTGCTTGCTCTTAAAATTTCACTCAATGTTTGTCATAACTGCAAATTCTGTCCATCCTATAAAGGTTGAGTAGCAGAAATTACTAATAGCGAAACCACTCATTATTGTGCTGAAATTGTATCACTAGTTTGAAGTAACAATTCGGGTCGATCTTCTAGGTTAAGCAACGCTTGCCGAGGTTGGTCCGTGGATGGGTGACCAACCATAACATACCGCGACCTCTCCGTGCCTCGGAAAGTACATACGTTTAGCTGGTCCCGGCTGTCATTCGTAGATCTTTGACACTTGTTACGGGTAATACATATAAGCCCTAAAGTCAGACAACCATCAGTCTTGCAAATGGGTGTCGTGTTAAATAGTAACTGGGTTGTAGAGGTCAGATAGGCAGTCGCTCCATGTAAAATATTAGTACCTGTCCAGCTGCATCCGGTTAGACTGGAAGCCGACCCTAATAGAGTTAGGAAAAGGCAAGGCAGATTGACTGTTTGCAATAAAGATTATCTAATTTAATTTTGTTAAGAGTCTCAAGAGATACTTGACAAAAACCGGATGCGTGAAAAATTGTTATCTCATGGGAAAATTAATTTGGATGATTTGAAGTGAACTTTAAAACTTGAGAAATATCTATCTCCATGTAAACAACATCGTCAATTCTGTCCCAATATTGTAGTTTGCAGAGCAGAGGTGTGTCAAAACCGTCTGTAACCGCGCACCGCAGTGTATCGAAGTGAAAGACGTCCATTGCAACTGCAACGTTAGAACAAGTCACTAGCTCTTCATCTATATTACTGATACTATTTTGACTAGCTTCAGTTGCACGGTTAATACCCGGTTTCTGAGGTTTTTAAACGGAGTTCATCATCATTATTGGGTCGTTATCGTGTTTCTGAACATACCACTGAATAATTTAGCTTAAAAGTCGAGTGGATTACTGTCGAGGGTTTATCTGAAGACCTCTAAAACCGAACCACATATGGAAAGAATTCGCTTAAATAGATAATTTTGTCGAATCAAACTATTGACAGTTTAAATTCTTCAGAAACCGGGCATTAGTCGAGCAGAATTTTGATCGCTAGGAATTTTGTCCTGCAAACGGTAATGTGTGGTAGGTACTTTATGTGTGCCCAAAGAAAATAAAACTTTCTTCATTATCAACTCTCTCATTTTGAGGAGCCTATCCCGTTTAAGCACAGTCAACTTTTTTTTAACTTAGGATAGGAATAATATCGAATTAACAAAGACACAAAACTGATTGATTTCAGAAGGCCAATTCTCGTACTTAAAAATGTTCAAATTCAAGGCACAATCTCATGCCAGCGACAATCAAATGTCAAAAATATAGATACTATGGGAGCCAAATAAGAATAGTACTGTCAAGACGCCATTTTGTTCCGCAATACTCACGAACTTCATTACCAAAGCGTAGGTACTAATTTGACAGTTATCGTGTGAAGTTGGCAGCAAGCGCGATCCTATTCTTAGTTGGCTCGCATAGTAAACGCTATACAACTTTTGACAGATCGAGACTAAGTTGAGATTGCGAACGTTGTTACTAAGAAAACAGGAATTGCTCCTCAGATTCCAACAACTGGAACTTAACTATGACTTAATTTGTTAGGGACGACACTCTTCTCATGTTTAAAAACTCATTCAAATTACAAAACAATAACAAATCCAAATATTGCCTAATTAAAACAGAAAAGGTACTTGACGCCAAAACAAGCAAACAGGTCTAGAAATTTAAAGTGCCTGTTAATGAAAGAGAAAAAACTATTAACCATTCAATGTGGAGTTTTATTGTTCGGCAAGGGCCGACGGGTGGACTTTTAATTAAAGGCCCCTTCACATTCTCTATTATACAGGACATTTTTACAGCCCCAGCTACATATTGTGCTGCCACGAACACTTTTACTGTATACCACATGCATACATTGAGTACCTACACGTACACAGCCCTATAGAACTTCCAAAAGGTCAAACTATTCTGAGCTCTAAACTTTTCTGAATAATGATCACTATCGCTTGTGGCTGTGTTGATTGATAGCTTAATTATGTTTGCTAATGAAAACATGTTGCGTATGATAATTGGATAATCGCACCTTATTGAATATGTAGGTAATAGTTACGCTTTTTCAAGATTATTATAACTGTCTATGTGTAAGTAAATAATAACGTATTTTGGTACTGTTGCTTACCATAACACAGGCACTTGATTGATTGATTGCTTGATTGATTGATTGGACATATTTATTAATTTCCTGCGACTGCTGAACTCAATAGCTGAATGATTGACGTATTACTTAATTACTCGTTTGATATGGAGATTATTGGAGATGGTAAAGATGGCGGATCAATCGAGAATTTTCCAAAGGGGAGGCAATACCTTTTTGGTTTGTTTAGGTAAGGGAAATCTTAAAACTGTACGACGTACAATCAAATGATCTCATCAAAAGTGCTAGGAATGGTTTTTATGCAACTGCAAACTGCTTAATTTAAAACCGGTAGGTACTTACCTAACTTTTAATGCAAGCTTGCAAGCTGCACATTGCATTTTCATTTCGATCATAACAAGAGGAGTTCTGAAAAAAGTTTCAACAGTTTAAGTATCCTACAATAGTTTGGAATAGGTATCAATTTAACAACTTACTCATACCTAAACTAAATTAAAATGTTCTTTAGATGATAAATAATTTTATTTCTGTGAGTAGGTTTGTACAAACACTTTTAGACGTCAATATTTTTTTAAAACTAGATGAGGTCGGCGTTTATTGTGCGTTTCCACTGACGCGGAGCTGGGCGGAGCGGAGCGGAGACGTGCAGGAATCGACCAATCATAATGGTTGAAATCCTCATCGCGTCTCTTGTCTCGTCTGTAATTGGACGATTCCTGCACGTCTCCGCTCCGCTCCGCCCAGCTCCGCGTCAGTGGAAACGCGGCCTTACTGTCTGACTACGCTGAGATGAAAGGCCGAAACAAACTCAGAGGTCACAGTCCAGAATCTTGCTCAGATCATGTGAAAACCATGTAAATTGGTGTCTGAAATGAGGAAATAACCACACGGATTGAGCGGACCAGTCCAGTAAGTGTACGCATTTCGTCGCTAATTTAACTAACTGACGTATCTGACACTTTGGACTAAGCCGATAGCCGACCTAACTATAGTAATTTGATACATTTTCAAAGTCAAATCGATCTGTCTAATCGGCGAATCTGTACCTATGCCTTACGGTCTCCATGATAATGCAAAAATCGAGACCGATAACTATATCTACAGTTTCCAAAAAAAAAAAAAAAATAGCTTGCCCTGTAAAATTTTCTTCAAATCAGTTACGTCACTTAGTTAGATTAGCGACGATTTGTCAGTAATCGTATTTAATTAACACACGTTAGGAAGGTACACAATTCAATCAAAAGCCAACACGATATCTCCAAAAACAGAACAAACAAACCGACCCACTAGTTACATAAGAGCTCGCCTTTTACGTTGGCTTAGGAGTTTAGGAGTTTAACGACAATTAGTAACGGCTGCTGCTATTGACAGCCGCTGTCTCCCCCTCGATAGAATTAAGCTTTGATTGAATGAGTTTTGATTGAAAAAACTTTTACACGAAAGGGGATTTAGGTACTACAGGAATACCTACAGGGAAGGGGAATTGACTTAGTGTGGATGGAACCATTTGAGCAGGTAAAGATACAATTTTAAATCTCACCTACGAAGCAATGAGTTTATTAATTCTAAATAGTTGACGAAATATCACTTATTATCAATATATCGGTTATTGCTTGGCAACGTTTTTTGTTCCTGTAAGTTTTTATAAACACCGCTAGCTTTTGCCGGCGACTTCGTCTGCGATCCAGGGTAAAAAGTAGCCTATCTCCTACTCCAGATACCAGGTTACCTATTTTTCAAATTTCAAAGCGTAACAAACAAACAAACTCACTTTCGCATCACACTAATATTATAAAGGCGAAGTTTGTGAGTGTGTGTAAGGGTGTGTGTGTATGTTTGTTACTTCTTCACGCTCAAACGGCTGCACCGATTTGTATGAAATTTTGTACGTAGATAGCTTATACCCTGGATTAACACATAGGCTTCTTTTTATCCCGGTCTACGCGGGTAAAACCGTGGGGCGCAGCTAGTTTATAATATTAGTTGAGTCATAATATTTGTTTTGAAACTTTCAGCGAATTTTCTCAAGGCTCACAAATAAAGTAGTACCCAACCAGCTTTCATGATTCTTAGTATTACTTTATATTTCGTTACACAAGTAAAGATTTAGGTTTCGTACTTAAATATATTAGTTTTGTTGGCTATAAAGTTTGGTGTCCAAACTAAAACGACCGAAAAGTTAATGTCAAGACACACATATACACGCACACATACACACACGCAGACACGTCACATAGTACGCTGCATGGCAAGAGAAGAGGCGAGATCATTATGATTCATTTGGTTCAGGACGCTTGAGAGCGCTCGATGCTGAGCTGCTAAACGTGCCTAACGAAAGACCCGCGCTGTCCTTTGTGGCTTTGCTAGATAATTCGGGATAACTGCACGTAGCAGATATATTATTATATGACATATATTATATAATTAATTTTGTAAAATCAATGTTAAGTAAGTATACGTTTTGTTTTGTGTGTAATTTATTTTTTTTAATGTTAATTTTATTATATACCAGCTGCACCCCGCGGTTTCACCCAGGGTATAAGCTATCTACATACCAAATTTCATACAAATCGGTCCAGCCGTTTGAGCGTGAAGTAACAAACATACACAAACACACACTCACAAACTTTCGCCTTTATAATATTAGTGTGATTTTTTTTTTTTTGTGTAAATTCAAATACAAATTATTGTTAATGAATAAATGACTAATTACTAATTACATGCACATTTCGCCAGTTAGTTTAAGTCCCACGTAATAGGGGGCGCGCCGGCGAGCCTATTGTCATCAACCGGGCACAAATCCACAATCTATGCTGCCACTGAGAAATCCCTGATCGAAAAATCCAGTAACACTTTGCCTGAGCTGGGACACGAACCCAGGACCTCACGCTCTGCAGTAGCGCTTACGACCACTAGACCCACGAGGGAGTCAGGTATATGTTCAGTCGAGTCAAATACCTATGATGACCAGATCGGCTGAAGGTTCTCGTATTTTGTCTAAATTCTGGAGTTACTATCAATCCTGTGAGAACCTACATATAGTAATTATAGGTAGGTAGGTACTGTAGAGGTTTATGATATAATCAAAACTTCGCATAGATAATACTGGCTGACATTTCGATCAAAGAAAAGTGAAGCTCGCTTTTCTTAAAGAGTGACATATAGATTTTAGCTATGGCTCTGCGTAGGATGTGTGTGATATATTTCTGATATATTAATGTATGATTTTATTCTGATTATGAGTTTAGCGGGCTTCAGCCCCATTCCACCTGCGCTCCTCTGTTTATTCTTAGTTAGCACGAAATCCCACTGTTGAGGTTCGAGCCCTCACAGTACCTACATGTGTATATTGGGTGACTGGTAATTAGTGACCGATACTTAAACACATGATTATACTCATGATAACAAACAACTTTTACTATTGGACCAAACCTGAAATCGCGAAAAAAAAATCAGCTGCCCCATACATTCATGTTCGCATATCTCGTCAAAATGTAGGGAGAGTGGGGGGGCCCGCTACGTCAAAACTTAACAAACTACGTATAAAATCTAGCAAGGAATGACGTCATGCCACATTTTAACCCAATGTATTATTGGTGATTCATTGATAATATTTTTATTACGTAAAAAAAAAAATAACCAAAACTTTTTAATAATGTACATAACGAAAAAAAAATGTTTAGTCATCATACCTATTGTCTTTTTGCCCACAGTGATCTGTTTTTTATTCTGGAGTAAAAATTGAATAGAAAGGATGTCTAGTCTAGATTCCGTTAAAAAGATTACTATGTAATGTGATAAGGGACCCAGGACAGACATCCAGCATAGGCCCAGTAATTCCATTTATTAAATCAACCTCGTCTTCAGTAAAGGTAACTTAACTACATACCTCCCTACATAAAATAGACAGTGACAGCTCGGTGAAAAACGGTTGGATAGAGCAAAATCCTATCTGTTACGCTCTCAAAGATTTCACCGACTAAGGATTAGTATAAATTGAGTAAGGTTTGGAAGACCTGATGTAAGTACGCTGGGAACTCGGAACCCTTTTTAGTCATTGCTATCCTACTATCTTTCCGTCCCGCTGGTCCGCTCCTGGAAAAACCTTGGGGTTTTTAGACAATTCAACCTCCATATTATGATGAAAAGGGTTCCGCTAGCCAACGTTTTTCTGACAACTGCGAATAATTCCAGCGTTTCATGAGCGATGGCCGCTATCGATACCAGATTTGGGTCTCGAGAATCTTTTATTAAAACACAAAAATGTTTCCCTTCTCGCGGAAAAAATCTATCCAATTTAATCCCCAAAGAACCCAAAAAGTAAATTCAATTGTAAAGTAAATCTGTTAAGATGGGTAATACTTATCGTTAAAATACATTGGGTCCGAAGAGATTGAAGGAGTTCGTTAAAAAATCATTTGAGTACCACCAAATTACATTAAAAAATATTATAAAAAGTAATTTCCGTAGGTATTGTTATCACCGCGGGAAGCCAGGACAGCTCTCGGTCGTTCCCTCGACAAATTGAGCATTACGCCAAATGCCTCCGGTAATTTCGAGCTTCACTCTAAATTTACTACGTAAGCAGCTAAGATATTTAATCTTGAAATTATTTCGAAATTTACTTGAAACAATGACATGGTATCAACTTTGAATCAAAGATGAGGTTCGTTATATAAAATGGGTAATTTGCGTGTTCAGAGAAAGTTCATTTCACTCTTTCAGTTAGTAACTTAAATTAATTTGTTTTTGGAACGAGTACATACGTTGTCATCTAAGCAATCCTACTAAAAAGGTAAAGCTTTATTGAAAAGCGTTAGCGCCCTTCGTGTTACCATGCTTTGCTTGTGATAGAAAACACTAAATGTGTCTAGACTTATTTATATGTCCTATAATATTAAATGAGCAATATTTGTATATTGACTCTTTCCGCTACAAAGGGTGTAAAGACCATTTTGGGCCAAATTCACTTTTTGATGCAGTCTTACTTAGTTGACTGATAGATAGACGACTGCATCAAAAAGTGAATTCTGCGCAAAATGGTCTTTGCGCCCTTTGTAGCGGAAAGAGTCGATATAATAGGTAAATATGTTTGTAATCATGATCTCGAAAACGGCTCTAACGATTTCGATGAAAGTTGCGGTACAGCGGCCAAAATATCGTTCTAGCTAGGTCTCATTTCTGGGAAAATATTTTTTTCTATTTTCACCCGACCATAGCTCGGTAGCCCCGGTACTTTTTAAGCTTCTTAATTATCGGTCGCGTTCCGATTCAAAATCGAGTTACTATAGGAAAATTTAATTACCGCGAGTTGGCAATGCTACAAATATCTCATTTGTAGCGTACGGGTTGCGGTGGAACAATTTAATGAGTTTACTAGTGCTGTTATCGGCATAGGTCAAATACCGTTATAATTACCTAGTGCATGAAGTTCCTCTGAAGTGATAAGGTTGACATGGATTTGATGTAGATACGGTCGACCGCATTTAGTCGCAGTAACAGTTGAACTACGAAAACGGCCTTTACTACGAAATAAAGGACTTGTCAATATTTCTAGTTGTTACTATGAAGGTTCAGTTGATTGTACTTTCCTACTCATTCTGTTTACTTTCTTCATTTTTTGGTAGGAAGGCTTGAATATTTTAAGCTATTCGTAGCGTAGTAGTAGCGTAGACCGTAGACAGAGTTTGCTTTTCTTTTTGAAAGGAAAATTTTATTTATTCCTTAAAATAAAAAGTTAGATCGAAAAGTTGGATAATCCTGAAAATATTCTCCATCACCTGGTTCAAGAAGCGTTAGTAATGAATGGAAGTAATAAAAGTTGATTTTTTGAAAATCAATCAGTTTTTAGGGTTCCGTACCTAAAAAGGAAAAAACGGAACCCTTATAGGATCACTTGTTTGTCCGTCTGTCTGTCTGTCAGTCTGTCAAGACCGTTTTTCTCAGGAACGCGTGAAGGTATCAAGCTGAAATTAATATCAAATACGTAAGTCTATGGTCCCTTGAAGTCCTAAAAAGATCAAACTTCTAAGTCAACGCAATCAAAAAATACGGCCATTTATGCGTAATTTTTTGATACTTGCAAGTAAATCAAAACCTATAGGGTATTTCCCGTCGTCCTAGAATCATGAAATTTGGCAAGAAGCAAGGTCTCACAACACAAGTAAAGGAAAAAGTCCGAAAATTGTTAATTTGTAATTTTATGACTTAAAAAAAATAGTTAATAAAGAGTATTAAGTTTGTTTTTGGGATAAACTCTTTTCAACTACGGAACCCTTCATTCTGCGTGGTCCGACACGCACTTGGCCGGTTTTTCTTGTAAATCTCAATTGAATAGTTTTTCCTAGCAACGTATTGATAAGTAATTTTATCATGCGAAACATGATTACCAGGAAAAATGGTAAAGGTTTCAAGAAAATTACTAAGATCAATGTGTCTCTGTATACTGGTGTGGTAGGTACAGACCATCAAACAGAACAACTTTCTACTGGGGAGCAACATCGTCGAGTAGGTATTGAAGTATTGTATATGGGACGACTGATTGTTTTTACACGATTACGATGCTGGTCCCCAGGAGAAAGTTGTTCAGTTTGAAGGTCTGTACCACACCCTTAATTTTCGCCACACTGTATACAGACACACTGTACAATTACACGCTCACTAGCTTTTGCCAGCGGCTTCGCCCGCGTGGATGTCAGAAGATATCCCACGGGAACGTACTACCGGGAATTCCTTTCATAGTCCTTGCCTACTTTATAAAGGGAACCTCTGTGCAAAATTTCAGCTTTCTAGGGCTAAGGGTTTGGGCTGCGAGTTGCTGAGTCAGTCAATCAGCAGGACTTCAGGGTGTTAGGTTAAACGAGGGACATACTTTAACAGAGTGTAGTACTCATGAAAATGAACAACTTTTACCATGGAACTAACGCTGAAATATGAAAAAGAAAATCAGCTGTTCTCTCAAAACCTACGCGATCAAAATGTACGAGACAGCAGATTTTTTTTATATTTCAGAGTAAGTTCCAGGGTAAAAGTTGTTCATTTTCATGAGTACTATCCCTCGTTTAACCTAACACCCTGTATAGATAAATTCCTTGAAATGTTACATTTCATATTACTAGTTCCCTCGTTATTATGTACTTATAAACCGACTAGGTAGTACTAAAAAGCCTTTGAGCGTAGTACTCCATTTCACTCTTGGACGCCTCTGTTTGATTCTGAACAAATTATTCCAGACTTCAGAGCAATAGAGCTGAAAATTCAAGTTATAAAATACATGTGCAAGTACCTATTACAAACAGTTTTGTTGTTATAAAACCTAACTTAGTACATACTAAAGTTTAAGAACCTAAAACTTTCCACTTAAAGGGGTATCTACATCATTGTAAGTATCTATACTCCATACTCCGTATACTTTGGTGCATCGTTGGGTAATTCAAAATTTCACTTAACTCTCGTCGAAGGAGCACTGAATTTATGAAAGGAAAAGTTTCATAATGTGCTCTTATGAACTTTGAAGTTTATAGCGAGCCACGTATGAGCTTTATATTACACTTAATGATGGTCTGTTTAGTGTTTTTAAATGTGTTAGCATAATAACTTCATTTTATATTTAAAGTGTGGGAGGAGTATCAAAATGCATTTTGTCTATGATACTCTCCGTAAAAGTATTGTTTTAAAAACTGTAGTAAATAAATATGTTATGTTGCCAAAAACCAGTTTTGAATTCAAATTCTTATCTTTGATTAAATTCGCTGAGTGTCTTCAATCGTGAAATACCACACGACTCAATCATGTAAATATGCGTATTTATTCATTATTGCAATCAACTAATAACCCTGTATTAATTCTTAACTACATTAGCAGTTAGCAAATGCAAATCGGACGTTTACTGAAGGCTATTACCGTCAACATATTTGAGGCATACTAGTTACACCTCTAGTCCTCCCTGGAATTGTCCTGGGGAATCCTAAATCATGTATACAGGATCTGGGATCCTTCGCAGCCTAAGAAGGAGGCTCACAATACCCGGGTGACAAGGTTTATGACTAACAGTCCTTTAGAATATTCGCAGGTAGTCAGGTACATTATAATGTACCTTTAGCCTAAGTGGACCATGACGCAGGGTGATCGTAAAACTAGTTATGTCATAAAGCATTACTTTGTAGTTACATTATATTGCTGGCAACATTATCCATCCATCTTTTCAGTACATAAGACCATTTTAATAATTTGGCAAGTTTTTAGCTAGGTTCGTTTTTAGTGGTCGTAAATAAATGTCTTCGCTTCTTTTGTGTAGTTGGTTAAAAGAGAGACTATTGCTGATCTATCATCGTTTATAAGAAAATTGCTTTTGATATCTTAATTAAGACCTTTACTTTGTATGTATCTGTCTTCCGCAACTGTCGGATAAAATGTATCTACTTAATCTTATTTTTGTAACAACTTTTCTTTAACTTCTATTATTTCATACGAATCTTTTTATGGGTTCATACGTTTTTCCCCCAGTTTATATTGCCCCCACTCGTTTTGCACCCGATTCGAAAAAACTTTATATCAATATTTGTTCAATACACAACAAATATAATAAAATTGTTTCTGAATTTAATAATTTATTTATACGTGTATGTTAATGATACAGTTATGCTGTATTTATAGGTTGATAATAAAAATGGATTGGGTAAAAATGTTAATTCAAAACCAGGGCAAATCAAACTCATCCTTTTTTTTGGCCTAACACGGAGTATGTTATTTATCAAACCTTTATTGAAATTGACCATGCCTTTATTGAACCCAGCTTCTGTGTTCCCAAGAGGAAATAAACCGACAATTTACCAGAATGACAAATATTTCTATTACAAATCTAAATGCTATTAAACTATGTCAACCACGAAGATATTGTTTCAGTTGGGTATCTATTCTACCTGATTTGGTACTTGCCATCCAATTGATATTCAGCAAGCCCAATTGAATAATCTCGATGGAGTTACAGTGAGGGTAACCTTATAATTTAATTCGTCGGTTCACTTACCTACTGCCTTTACATTGGTATGATTGCTTACATAACTGAATTTAGGTTAGTTCCTCCCATAGTACGTTGTAAATTTGGTTACTTAGAGTGGTTTCCGATATGCATAGATACATTGCTATATATAATTTGATAGATAGACACGTCATCATCTGCCTAGCCTTTTCCCAAAAAAATTGTGGTCAGCTTCCAGTCTAACCGGATGCAGCTGAATACCACTAGGTATTTTACATAGTGCGTTTGCCTATCTGACCTTCACAACCAAGTTACTGGGTAATACTAATACCCCTTGGTAAGACTGGTTGTCAGAGTTTCGAGTTTCTGCCAACCCGTAACGACTGTCAAAGATCCACGAATGACAGCCGGGACCAAGAGCTTAACGTGCTTTCCGAGGCAAGGATGATAGATGTACACATGTATGACGTTATGTTCAGATTCATGTTTTTCATTTATTTATTGACAAAACTTCAATACTGGTGAAAATAAAGAATTATTATAACAACATAATATTTTACTAAGATTATTTACCAGTACAATAATGCCAGTATTTCAGAGTAGAAAGACGAGGCGTAACGTTTTAACTTTCCGAAGTTAAGCGTGGAAAGCGCAACTTTTAAATGGTAACAACATAACATATTGTAAGCGGTTTGTTCTTACAACCTTGGCCTCTAGATTTTCTTCATAAAATAAAACAGAAAATAACGTAAAGAAAACTACCGCTGACATGATTCGTTTATAGAAAGATGAATTGCCTAATATTTATCTATCGACTGGTGATATAAAGCCTATCCAAGAACTCACTGTATCAGAAATTGACAGCCGTCAAATAACTTCAAAGGCACGTATCGGCAAAAAAATCGTCATATCTAGTTTAACGTGAGATTCTCGAGATCCTTTGATCGTCAATAACACGTCTTATATATTTAAACATAGGTAGCGACACCTATGTTTACTTAAAGGTGTGCCAAAATAAATCAAATTTACATTCCCGTACGGAGATGCGAACAAACATTGCTCGTATAAACGTAAAGGCTGTTCGTCGAAGGCTAACTTGTTCGGCTACAATCTCTTTGATAAACTTGTTCTAGGGAACTTGGCTAGCTTCTCGCACGGTTGTTTGGAAACTTGCACTCACCGTGCAGCTTAATTGAATTGTCCAGAAGTCAATTTGATTCTTAACTGTAGAGCTTCGGGATTCCTGTAAAGGGAGTCTGTTATGGCGCGTGAGTTGTATGTGCAGCGCTTTTGAAGTTCGCGTTCGGTAATGAGGAGGTTGCTCACATGAGCGTTTAATTCATCATCATGTGGATTAGCCTTTTCCCAACTATGTTGCGGTCGGATTCCAGTCTAACCACATGCAGCTGTATACCAGTATTTTACATGGAGCGACGACCTCCACAACCCAGTTACTGGGTAATACGATACCCCTTGGTAAGACTGGTTGTCAGACTTTCGGGTTTCTGACGACCCGTAACGACTGTCAAAGATCCACGAATGACAGCCATGACCAACGGCTTAACGTGCTTTTTTAATCCAAGGCACGGAGGAGTCTCGGTATGTAAAGATGGTTACCCATCCACGGACCAGCGACAATCAAAAGTCAAAAATATGGGTAAAAGCTATACAATTTTTGACAGATTGAGACTGCGAACGAGAGATGGCGGACGTTGTTAAAAATACGTAATTGCCCCTCTGATTTTGTGAGAAAACTACGTGAATTGCCCCGTCGCGTCAGTTGTTTTTATCGTTTGTCTGCTAGCTGAGGCATCTGCGTGTGCTTATGCTCGTGTGAACAATCTTTTATCGTTAGCAGGTCAAAGTAATGCATTCGGAAAACCAAAGCGAGATATCGCTATACACAATGAAGAGAAAAAAAATCACTCACCCCTGTCATTAAGGCCATCACTTGAAACCTATAAACTTATTTCAAAGTTGTAGTTGTAGCGTTTAATTTAATCGTGTGGAGAGGTATTACGTGATGTTCTAATGTGCGTCGGAATGAGCGTCGATTAGGGCGCCTTCTGGCTGTAATACGTACATGCCGTGATCCAGTCCAATTACACTTGTTCAGATCATATCGTCGAATTAATGTAATTAACAAGTTCCCGCTCAAATTACTTGATCATATCAGGTGTCGTTTGTTTTAAAATAACGACGGTGGTGACAATAATTTTGACTAATACACATTTTGCAGTTTTGTTATTCACTCGGCTGTTATAAGAGTTACCTATAAAGATCATTCAACATCTTGCAACATTAAGAGGATTATAATGTTTTTCTCAAATGCTCGTTAAGTATCTACAAGAACATTTTTCAAAGTCTCCGTCAACTTGCGTGTAAAATACTAAGTGACCGCGCGTCCGCGCCCCTTAAACTGTCAAGTTATATATGAGACACTATTAAATTTATATTGTTAGCAGCCTCTAGGACACCGATCGACAGATGAGAGTGTGTTATCTTCAGCTTCTAATCCATCACGAGTTTACGAGCAAAGTATAATTTGATCTAAAATGCATCTATAGACAGACTAGACAAAATATTGATAGCGACACAGATTAATACAGATGGGACACTCCGCAGTTTAGGTATATGAAGCTACAAGTACGCGGCGGGCCCCGTCCGCGGGGCTAATTTAGTAGGTCAGAAGGTAGAAGAGTTACGCGATAGAAAGAGAGGCAACTTGCAGTTGAATATAACTGTAGGTTACTACCTATATTATTACCACAACGCCTATTGGCGTTGTGGGACCTGAATTGCACTTTATTGTGTCGTAGCAAGAGTCGCTTTTTATTTAAATGATTTTGCGGAGTGTCCCATCTGTATTAATCTGTGATAACGACAAACACAAGAAGTATAAATACCCGATGGAAATAAAGCTACGTTGGTTCGTACCAACCAACCAGTCAGATCGTGACCAATTATACAATGATATGGCGGGTTCTACTCAAACAAAGTGTGTCAGTAATTTGTCGCACGACAATTAATCTTGCCCCACTTGTAATCCATTGAGAGAGGAAATCAATTCTTGCATTGGAATGAACAATAGTATGAGGTTTTAAGCTACACATAAAGAACTTTGTTTTTTGTCTATTAAAGGCACATGGATATATGAAACTGGTGTTTCGTTTGAACGTTTTATGCAGCTTTACCATATTCCCTTGTCATATTTCATCATGATAATAATGTTGCGACCCAAAAATGTGTTCCAGTCCTAAAATTTTTAAAATAAAATATTTTTATTTGCTTTAATAAAAGTAAACTAAACCTTTAAAAGCATTCCCTTTCTGAGAGTTCGCATGAATGAATTGCATTTCCCGTGAAAACAATAGCATCACAACAAATTAAATACAAAACTCTCTAACTTCCGCTACATTAAAATTGTCTTACAGTCATTCTCAGAAAACCATTCAATTGTTCGGTGCTTTGTTGCCAATTCCTGGAATAAATACGTTCCTATATAATGTCATTGCTCCGTAGAAGTTATTCAATCACACACACACACACACACACACACACACACACACACACACACAAAACACACGTGTGTTATGTTTCACAGTTTCCACAAAATAGATAGGTACAGAAGGCTGGCTCCATAGGTATATACAACCAGGAAAAACGCACGCACACTTACGGTGAATTTCACCAATAATACTAAACGCGATTAGACGTCATCTAAACCGCGTTCAAGAGCTGTCAGTGTCATTATTGTTGGCGAATATGGACACTGACAGCTTTTGAACGCAGTTTAGATGTGTGCTGATCGCGTTCAGTTTCATTGGTGAAATCAGCCCTCTATGACATGCTTCAGCGAGTCCAAACGCACTCGCGACTGGTATTCGTTTGAGACAGTTTGCGATTCTCCGCTAGTTAGCGTCTACGGGTGCATGAGCCGGTATTCGTACAAGGTGTAGTAAGATGGCGCAAAAAAAATACAGCTGTTCCCTAAATGTTATGGATCAATATTTTTTGGCGATTTGAATTTTGGTCCCATAGTACAAGTTGTTCATAATGAATAGTACAATGACCGCCTAAGAGGTTTTCGGTTATTTTAATTACACCATATATAGAGCTGAACTTCTGGAGGTAGGTACCTATCTACTTAGTGGAGCTTCAATACGGTATGTTTACGGTCTGCCACGGATTGCTGTTGGCAATGTTTCAGCGTCAGGCACGCGCTAAAACATATCATTCCATTAATATTCAGGGAAGCTGCCAAAGGCGTGCGTCTTGGATTGAATACCCCGATCAGCAGCGATAAACATTCGAGTAATGATAATTATCGTAAATACGCTGATGTATTAATGTTGATCTATGTTGAATAGTAAGTAGTTTGATAGTAAATTGTCTTCTTGCTAAAGTTATGTCTGCTTAAACGAGCTTAGTATTCATTACGCAGGCAAAAATAAAATTCCTTTGAAGCTTGCGTTAGAAAACCATAATGAATATAAATATATTTATCATTTAATAAGATAAAAATATTCCACAGTTATAAGGAAAACATCTAGACTTGACGACCTAGATTAGATCAGTTAAAAGAACATTCCCGAGCGGGAAAAAGATTCTAAATTAACTTTAAGTAACCTGATGTTGTAAAGGTCAATGTGGTCATAACAATTTAAAACCAAAATTATTCGATGGAAGAGCCCCAGAACTTTGTCCCTGGCATTTAATACACGAACAAAACCTCGTTTAACAGCTGCATTAGATAAAGTTGTTAGTGACATCGATCACAGATTCATTTCCATTGCTAGAAAGTGGTCTATTTACCCGACCTTTGCACGAATCGAAACGATTTCCTTTCCTGTATTTTCCTCAAATAGTTGGATGTTCTTACGAGTCCCAGTCGGTTCTCTTTATAGTAAGGTTTGTTTATCGGGCAATTGAGATCGACGAACAAAGAACACGGTTCTGTCCATTGTACACTGGAGGACGATCTAAAATGTCCCGGAAACCTATTTGGCTAAGCCCCATAGATTCATTGGCAATCACCCATCTTTGTTTTCATTTAAAAACGTCGGTTGTTAATTAAAAGTAAAGTGTACTAAGTAGTCATTAAGCGGGATGAGAATATAGTGGCGTATTTAAGAGAGTCTGTGTTTAGTCGATTGTGTAACGGTAATGCACGATAGGGTTAGCTGCGGGTGAGTGAAAATATTTTCTCTTTCAATTGAGGTGATAGGTTTGATTGCTCTGAATTAATCAGTAAAATATGTTATATTGTACCTAGAACAGTGTTGAGGCGTGAGGCGCGCTCGTATCCACTGTTTGCTACAACTCCCTGCCGCACAAATGCAGGGGAGAGAGCGCCGCTCCAGAGATTGGTTCAGGCTTACAATAATAACTTTAATGATATTGATGTTTTTGCCCTATCTAAATATACATTTAGAGAACAAATTATTAAGCGCCTTGATCATAAATTTTAATAATTATGTACCTATTATTTAAACATGTAATAGCTAATTAATTACTGCTTAATTTTGCTTAATTTTCCCAACACTGTATCTTTTTTTTTTAAACTAGTAACATGTGGAAACGTAGTGGATTGTACATTTACTTACAGCATACTGTGTAACTAGATTTAATATACAATGTACGATTGTCTGTTTTCCCAAATAAAATAAAATAAAATAAAATTGAGTTGAAAATGTTAGAGACAATAAGTACTCGTACCTTATTCGTGAGATCGGTTCATGTAGATCACTTCACGTCACTTTTCAGTTTTGATCAACCGCATTTGTGTTTTTTATGTTAGGACTTTATGAAGATTTTTATTGTTAATTTTTATTTTTATTTTTATTTTTTATGCGCTAAGCGCGCGAAATTCAAACTTTCAGGTCAGTCAGTGTCTGGGTGTATGTTAAATTGATTTAAATTTAATTCGCGACCGTAACAAATATGTATTTACAGTAGGTATTATAATCTTTAGAATTAGCTGTACAACTCCCTATGTTAGAATTGGCCTCAAATATCATGATATCAAGAAATAATAATTAAATAGGGTAATTATGAACTAAGAGTGTTGTATTGATGACTTTAATGATTATAATTCTGTAGATACCAACGAATTAAGTATCATTCTTAATTCGTTGGTAGATACATACTTTTTACGGTCGTGACTCATATTTTCATCAACATACAACCTAATACTGACTTGAAAATTGCAAAAAACGTAAGAAAATTTGAATTTCGTGGGCTACCCTGGCGCTTTCGCAAGCCTTTCATTAAACAAAAAAAAAAGACTTAAACAATTTCGTAAGACTTAACAGAAAGATTAAACAAGCAAGTAACATATTAAATCAAACAAATTACTTGTCTTAACCCCTTTAAACGTAGAACAAATCCTTCCCTCTTCGAAGCGACATTCTGACACACGCACCTGCTAAACTTACAGTGAGGAACCTATAAATCTTCCGGCGGCTAATCCAAACTGAATCCTGGAGGAAAAACGGAGATACAAAATGTACCACGTACTGCAGTATTTTCTATAAACCGCCAACGTGGGCGTTTAATGGTGTATGGACAGAATGTAAGACTTATCCTGACAGCAAGAAATAGAAAGTAAGGAAGATAAGGCATCCGACTTTATTGTACCCCAATTTTCGAATTTGTATTTTGTTCCGCGAGATTTCGTGGGCCGGTATTACCTATAGTATGTAGGTAGTAAGATTCCGTTTGATTCACTGCACCCGATCTCCCGGCTTTGCGATAGTCTTTTTGTGAAATTGTTGAAACATCTTATATGTAGGCTTTGGCATATTGTCTTGGCTGCCATTCGATGCGTTTCCAATTTTAATATTCTGAGTCAGGTATTGTCAGTGCTGAGATGGAAAAAATGTAAAACAAGAAAATGGAAACAGACTTTATTTTTCTGCTAACCTTATTTCGCATTTGAATTTAATCTTCACGAAATCAAAATCTTATTATGCTGTATAAAAAGAAATTTCACATTAAGGGCAAACGGAGTCTTACAAAATGTATCAAATAGAGTCCCTTTGGATAAAGATAAACCGGCGGAAGGCAGGATTTTCCCGGGATTTGGAATCTAAATTGTTTTTTATAGGTCACATTCTACACGCGGCGTTATGGGGAGAAAAGTTTCGCTCTCGCACCGTGCATTAAATGTAATTGTGCCCATAATAGTTGTAGAGACAAGATTTAATCACAGTGTAGACACATGGACCTCATTTTCGCTTTTAATTACGCAAATTGCATTCTTCCACATTGCATTACGCCAACAGCGCAAGCGTTCTTGTGTCATTACTCTGCGCCCGCGCCGCTTTTGTTATTAAGTGTCGGTCGTACGCACCGCAACTTATAATTTTGCTATGATAATTGTAATTATAAGGCAGCTGCATTGCCCTTGTTCTTGCTTCTTTCGTAATTACCGAAGAAAAAACGGTGGCAGCCGTATTTCATTAAAATAATAGTTGTTTTGAATGGAATTACGCTCCATGCAATTTTGTACCGGTTAGATTTAAATGCCTAACCAAAATAGTAGCAGTGATCGAAGAGTGAAGCATCCATGAAATTGATTACAATCAGCCACGGCTTCGTAGCTCATTAGTGTACAATAAGCGTTAGAGCAATAAGCGTGTTTATCGGAGAGCATGCATTCCATGACCTTCCTCAACTCATCCACCTGCAATTAAGAATGGCTATGACAAATTACTGACAAGCTATTTCGTAGCCTTCACAGACGAAACTATTATGAAATATTACAGCGAGCACTAATGAGGACTTTAAAAAATAACTTTGCAATTTCACGGTTCTTCGCAATACACATATTTATCATCAATACCACAGGTGCAATGTTAAACTTGTATGCAAGTCAGCCTTGTCGCCCTTGACATATACTTGGAGCGTTCCACTATGTTACTTTAAGCTTACGAACAATGTAAATTGGACCTTATCACCTTGATATTATGTGTTAAAACAAGTTGTTAGATTAATTAGTTGGCTCACTGCCGCCTCAGCAAACGTTGACAGGTACTTAAAAGCACTGCCACGCTCCATCAAATATGCATAAGGCCGTCTGCTTCGGTTATGAAAAACGCCTTGTACTCGCTGTACTCGCGTGCGAGTAACTCGTTAATGAACTCGACAACGAGCAATTTATCGCAATAACTGCTAGCTCCGGCGTAAAGTTTCATCATTTATGTTGATTTGTGACACTTCATAAAGTAAATAACATCAAATTGGGTGCGATTTTTAATCGGTTAGTAAGTATAAAGTTAAACTTGAGTTATATCTTCGTTGATACGTGTATAAGCTCATTGTGGTGTCGTTCTCCTTCACGTTATTTATATTGATTAAGAGCTAATTTTTCAATACTCAGATAACTTTTATCTGAAGAATAAATATGACAGTTTGACATATTTTCTTTACAAAAGCTGTCAAACTGCCATATTTATTCCACATATAAAAGTTATCTGGCGATTGAAAAATTAGCTCTTAAACATAAAATTGAATTTAGAACAGACTTTATTATCTGTTCCATGCAAGGAAGACGCTACCCACATACCTAATACAGAAATATAGGCGAAGCAAGGAGAAAGTAAAGATGCTACCGTTCATTTTACTGGACCTTACTTTTACTTCAACAATTATGTTCACTTTTGTTCAAGTTTATGCGAACTTAAATTCTCCACAAAAAATACATGATAATGTTACGAATAAGAAGCCTCAGCTGTAATCACAACAAGTCATTAGCATTCCGACGATGTCGATGACCAAAATTTGAAGTTCACAAATAAACAACAGATGTAGAAGTTATAAATATGTATGGCTCATTCATAATTACAATATCGTGAACAACATGTCTTTCAAAACTTGGCTCACGTTGGAATCCGTGAGTCGAAGATGTTACTCTTTAATGCATTTAACGAGTTGCAATTTAAAACGTCTTGCCTTCGGCAGAAGTAAAATCAGCAATTTACGAAATTGCAGTAGCGTGGGGTCTCTGGTAATTGTAGCCTCTCGCCATTGCTATCGAAAGCGATAAATAAATATAGCGAGGATTTCTCCCGGTTGATGTAAATGCTGCTGATCCGCGCCAATCTCGTCAACGTTTAGTGAGTAAATATCACTCGATCTCGTATTACATTGAATTTTGATTGAGTTTCTTTATTTATTCTTTGTTGAATCGATTGTAATAGTTTTGGAGTATATTTAGTGAGTGCAGACTATAGTCTTGAATATTTAATAGGTGTTTAGGCTACTTTCAAATGACATTCAAATGCCTGTAAGTGTTCCTAAGTGTTTAAAAGAATATAAATATTTAATTAAAATAATAATATTAAAAAATATTATTATTATTATTTTTATTATTTATTTTATTAATAATATTATTATTATATTTAATAAATTTTTTTTAAATTATTCTGGAAACTTAGGTTCAAATATTTATTGGAATTATACCTAGGTAAAATACATTTGAGCTTTTAAATGTTTCTGTAGTTCCTAATTAATGGTTAGTAATCGTGTTACATATCACCCTACGCAAAAGCTTCAACATTCTTGACTCAAAATCTACTCGAGTATTGTGAGATCTGACCTATAATTTTAACAAAACAATACGATATTATTACAAAACATAGTTGCTTAGAATTCAATATTATTATGTAACTAAAACTTTGTTCAACAAACAAGGCCGTTTGAACTCATCGATCAAAAGCTCATAGATATTATTAATATAGAATTTGATCACGAGGAAAGTTAGCCTAAACTTTTAATTTGAACAATTAAAGCCCAACAACAAGGATATGAACACCATTATTTAATCAAAATGCGGTAAAAACTTAGAACTTCTATACGTAGTTAATTGCGCTACCACAGGAGCAAAACTAATTTCAAATTACGGAAGCTCACAACAAAATCAATTTTCCATATTTAGTGAAAGGTCAAACAGAAGTTTGTGACCACAGCACCTGTACATGACATTTGAAAATGAGGGACCATTATGGACCTTTAAAATTACTAGTCACGAGTCCCAAAATTGAGACCCAAGGGTCCCCAGATGAGAGAGGATGAGGGAAATCAGGAGTAAGTAAATAAAGTAGGTAAGTACTTGACATTGAAATGAATTATGCTGATTGCGTACGCAAAATAGTATTGGGGATGTTGCAGGTTTTGTGCTGCGCATGCTATTTCATGAATCCGCACTAGGCCCAGTCGCGTGGTTAGATTATGCTAGGCTATTTCAATTTGATGTTTTTATGCAAGTAAACTATTTCTATTCTATTATGCGAAAACGATGCACATCCCTGGGGGCCTACTCCCTAAGTCCGTCCGTCTTCCCGTCCGTCCGTTCTTCCGTCCGTCTGACATTACGATCCATCAAAACAAGTGTAAAAGTTAAATTTTTCGGACGGGCAAAAACACATCGGGAGTAGGGACAACTGGCAAATCATGTTGTCATTCATACTTCGTTCGGGCCCCGATCCAATCATCCATCCGAATGTGATACGGAGTAAGAAACGCCCGTAATTAAGGCCGAAACTACGGGCTTCGTGCTTAGGGAGTAGGCCCCCTGGTGCGTAGGGTTCGGGCTAGCTCCAGCGGCATCCTGAGGGCGTTCGCGCAGAGGTTCGATTGTCAGTACCTGAACCATTGCTGTATGGTTCATATAATGAGCAATCGAAGACTGTTATACTCGCATGTTTATGTGGTCTTTTTAATTGTAAGTAACATGTGTATTTTTTTTTAAATTTTATGTCTATGATCCTTTGTTGGTCAAAATAAACGTTTTATTATTATTATTATACTCTTGTGTCGTCACTTATTTTTAATGGCATAAAATGAAAGACGCGTAGCTATAAAAACACTGAAAACGAAGTTTAAAACCGAAACATGACATACATGGAAATAATATTTCTCGAGAAGTTGGAAATGTTGAAAGTCTACATACAATCATGGTGAAACTATGACCCTAGTTGGACCATACAACAATCACACAAATACTGCATGATAGTAGGAAAGTATAGCATAATTATCCAATGAAGCAAACACGATCGAATCTAGTATTAATGAGTATAGGATCCGTGATACGATCCGTGTCGTGCAGAGTGAAATTGTGCCTAAAGCTATGAAATAATAGCTTTAACATTAGCTGTTTATTTAGTGATCAGACATCGTTTATCACTATCAGTAGGTATGTATGTAGACTATACGCCAACTGCTGCAATACCTACAAATTTTGGATCCATTGCTTTGTAATGCTTGAAATGTAATTTACATTGTATGAAGCGATGCATCCAAAATTCTATGTGTCTAGTATGAATGCCGAATTTTATTTATTTTCATAAATTATAAAAGTTTAAATAACGCACAACATCTTAAGAGGTACTTATGAATAACTTTTACTAGGGGACCAAACCTGAAATCTCGAAAAAAATATCACACTTATGTTCGCATTACTCGTCAAAATGTACGGAACAGCTGATTTTTTTTTTCGCGATTTCAGGTTTGGTCCCATAGTAAGTTGTTCATTAAGTTGTATAGTCTGCAAGCTTATCCTGGGATTAGAAACAGTTTAGAGCTAGAGGTTTTATCCTTACTTTAATAGGTTTAAGTTTGTAAATTTCCTTTATCTAAAGTCTCGTTTTTACCCTTGGTTTTCTCAGTAGGTGCGTAGTAGCAATCTTTTGTTTATAAGTAGTTTATCAACCATCTCGTTAATTTATCACAAGCATTAGGTTGCTTAGCTTGGGACTAGATGGCGTTGTGTGAAATGTCCAAGGATGTTATTATTATTCCCAAAAATATCACCGGAATTCATTTAAAACCAAAATTAACCGTACCCTTATTAATTTATAGACCATCCAAAATATTATTTATTTATTTTAACTTTTACCGCACACAAAAAGGTACAAAGGCGGACTTTAATACCTTAGGCACTGTCTACCAGTCAACCAAGGGTGGTGGTGCTGGTGAAGAGATTAGATGGCAGGTGTTCTGTTCGAGAGGAACGATGATAAAAAATATATATATGTATACATCATAATAAATAGAATGATAATAATATATATCATAATAAATAGAATAGGTGCACAATTACATAAAATAGGTTATAAACTACCTATATCATTATATATTACGGTTATCATTCTGGTTAATAAAACGGATCAAGTAAACATTAGGGTAATATTGCGTTTGCATCCAACAATGTGGCAATAATTGGATCCGGGAAATTGACGGTAGCTCCAACAAATTTCACCTCATCAACCTCACATTGTACGAGAGGATCCCATTCAGTGAACCTTATTAAAAACGATACGAATGAATCATTACATGTAACAAGGTTATTAGCCCCATTTAGGGTATTTATTAAAAAAGTTTTTGTTGTGTTGTTTGGGGAAATTACTGGCCTAAATGTTAATAGTAGATGGATGGAAGCATAAGTGTTGCATTAAGATTAGTTAATTTCTTGAGACATTATTAAGGATTGTGTGCGTCAATTTTTTTTTTTTCTTCTTTTGTATGAAAAATGCTAATAATAAATTTCTTGTGTTAAAATTCGTGGCAGTTTTTTTAAAAGCCAAACATCTGAGCACCTCATTGACTTAGCCAATATGCTTATTCCTAAAAGCACATAAACATAGAAGTTGATACCACCTATTGTTAAAACAGTACATTGACATAACGAATTCCTACTCTCTACTATCACATTCAACTCACGATTATTCGTGAAGTCAGGCTTTATCAAAACAAAATCAAATTCAATCTTAATCAATGTTCCAAAAAACAAATAAGATCCTATCTATTAATCCCTAAAGTCCCCGTGGCAGGCTCTAAAGCACATAAAAAAAGATTATTCTATAAAGGATTATTTAATTTAAAAGCTTGCTGATCCTACTTATAACTTTACTCGTTAGGCTCCGCGTTCCGCATAAACTGACTCCCAAGGTGATACCAACTCAAACGGCGAAACTGTAGTAAACCGGCGGGAAGGTATTATCTAGCTTGCACCGTTTGTGGGATAAGCAGACGTATACAACATGATAGTAGCCAAATATCGGATTAATCAGAATAGATATGATTGATATGAAATTGGTTTTATTGTATTGTATGGATGCAATTTTTATTTATTTTTATTAGTATCTTTGTAAATCATAATAATATGTAAGTATATTTTCTTGTTATAGGTATTCAGAGCATGTGTACTCGATAATGTGTAAGCTGTGGTTACCTGTAATTGAGTACGCATTACAGGATAACGTATTTATTACGCATGTTTGTTACTGTACAAGATAATTGTAATGTATGTCGTTGGTAATCCTTAAATAAAAAATAAATAAACCTTTACTTTAACTATTAATTACTGTGGTGCAACCCAGTCTTATAGACTCAGCAATGCACTTTCTTTCTTGTACAATCGTCCGCACGCCAAAGAGCTACCCTAGCGTAATACGGAATTTCAATAGAATAAGAAGGTTTTATTACCACTGCCGTGCAGCCTACTGTACATTCACATTTATCTTCATAAAAGTAATTAAATCTAAAATGTATGCATCAAGCGATATTTTAAAAGGTATTTAATTTTATAAGGCACTTTACTATTTAATCGTCAGTCTATGACGTTGTGTTTTCTTGTACTGTCTGCAGTACAATATTGACGTAAGTATTCTGTCAGATTGATTGAAGCCTACAGCGTGATATTATTATTCAGACACAGGGGGATGCTGCCCATCTTCCCGATCAAATTACTTGGCCAAGTCAGCCCACATGACAGTTCGCCATTACAATATCCCAGCCTGCCACAACAGCTGTGCAATTTAATATGAACCTAGGACTATGTGGAACAGTATACAGTACAGTACTAAAAAAAGTTGTATGTATTAGAAGAACTTTTATTTTCCCACAACCAGTGGTCCTAATAAGGTAGAATGTTTGTTGAATATGTGTTTTGTTGTAGAGAGCGTGTTTTGTTCTGTTGAAACTTAAGATATGATGTGTTAGTTGCGTTGATTGAAAAGGTAGGCCTTAAAGCATAAGTAGGTATGATAAGGATTAATTTATCCTTGAAACAGCGCTTCTCACTTCTCTATTGTAACTGTAATCCGAACTACTTTAATTACCAAGATAAAGATTACGGCTCTAATAACTGGGACTAGCAAGAAAATTAGAACATTCTACTTAAATTAATTCCTTCTAAGCTTCTAATATCAAATATTTGAATTTAATATTTGTAATGGCAATTCAAATTGGTTCACTTTAATCTTTACTTCGCTTATTAACCCGATTATTGCCATACCAAAGTGACAAGGAACGGAGAATCGACTTTAAGTATTACCCTACTTCAAACGGATGTATTTAAAAAGCTATTTAGCCGATATCAAAGTCGCAACATTAGAGAAAATTTGGTATTAAATGGTCAAAGAACAGCCTATTCCGTACAATTCAGTTTGTGGCTAGTACCTATTGAATAATAAAAGTGGTCGTTGACTTTAATTACATCTCGGCAGCAGTCGGGAACGCTACACTTTTACTGGTCAAGTACTTAATGACTTGATTAACGAACCATAAATGGCCATTTTTTGCGCGGGAGCACGTCAATGGGTAAAGAAATAAAAGGGAAAATTTTGAGGAAGTGGCCCGGAAAAGTTTTAAAGCGTTTAATTTTATATAGGACTGCCTCGAATTGTGCTCTTTATGAAGTAAATTTACGATCGTCTGCGGGCTAAAGTCTCTGCTCTTATTCCGGGTATTAATTCATCTCATGTGTATTGCTCCTTATATAAAATTTTCTGCGGCTTTAAATAAAACATGTTTAATTATAAACTTTGCACCGTTATGCGTTCTCGGGAACAGGATAACGTTTTTAAGTTTAGCATATTACTTGAGGTAGAAAGCAAAGTACCTAGTTAAATATGGAACATTTGTAAAATTAATAAAGCGCTTTGTCAGTAATAAAGAACTACAGATAGAAAAGTAGGAGATTAATCTGGAAGATAAGTACGTACCTACCTTTAATCAGCGTCCTAGTTCTATTTCTAATGTGTACGCTTTTTACGCGAAAATTACTTAGTGTTTTCGCAAGGAGGTGCTTTAACATTTGTCTAAAATTGAAAATTTAGTTAATTTTGTACAGACTTATGCAAATTGAATGTCCGCATTTAACTTTCAAGCATTAAAGTTTCTCTAACCGGCTTTGATTACTTGTGAACAACTCAATTATTTTACACAGAAATTAATCATAAATCAATCCAACAACAAGTAGAACATCCAAACAAACCACTTCCGAGTATACCTAAGCACCTACACTTAAAAGTTTAAATTGTCCAACTTGTAGGCCAATAAATTAATTCAGATATCTCTTTAAAACTTGTTATTACCAATAACAAATTAGTCCCAAAATAAGGCACGAACAAGTAACTTAAAAGCATTTTGTATTATTTGCTGGCCTCAAAATTCTGCTTCTGGCGTCTATCAGAAGGGGTTTACGAATATATTTGTGAAATTTATGCGAAACAGAACAGAGAAATTAAGCATTAATTTGCTATCCTTCCAGCTGAAATTTACATATTTATCGAACCGTAAATTCATTATTTGTGATCTACATGGAACCACCTCTTGTGCTCGACTCGGCTATGCAGTACGCTCGAGCTCACAAAGCGATGTTTACGTAGTTTAATTATTATCTTCAAACTAGTATGGCGGGCAAAACTCTAGTCATTGTATGTGATAAGATACTTAAAGTCACTTGAAACCATTGCTTGGTTATGAATAACATTTTCCATGTCATAATTTAATCATTTAATGTATTTAAACGCTGAACCACAACAATTTAAATTAAAGTTGTGGTAATAAATGTAGAACCATAATAGTATTAAATTATATTATACAAAAATACAGGTATTATACCTGCCACTATTCAAACGTTGTGCCAAGATTTGGCCAAATAAATTTATTCCCTACTTATCCTGTTGGCGTTTCAAAATAAAATAAAAACATTCTAAAAATAAAATTGTCAACTTTTTAATTTGTATAATTGATGATTCTGCGACTTCCTTCCTTCTTTACTTTAATGAAAGGGTTAATCTTTCCTTTTAACGAGTAATACCTGCCCCAAACTTATCTTTCTTAGATTACAATTGTGTTTCAGACAATTGAGAGCACCTTTTGTCTTCACACCCGGATTGAGTGAAGCCCTTTTATCTACTTTGTACCTACCAATCAAGGGGACTTGGATACAGGACTGGGACTTACCTGAAAAGAGAAAAATATTCAGTTAGTTATTATGTTTTTATGTGTAGAAACATTGAGTAAAGTTTCTTCTTGTGGAAGAAGAATAAAAATGTTCTAAATGTAAATTTTTTTTTTTCGACTTTCAAAAGAACTGAACGATGTTTTTAATCCTACACTAAGTGCGAATTTCACCAATGAAACTGAACGCGATCAGCACTCCTAAACCGCGTTCAAGAGCTGTCGTTGTCAATATTCCACGACAATTTTGACATTGACAGCTCTTGAACGCGATTTAGATGTGCTGAACGCGTTCAGTTTTATTGGTGAAATTCACCCTAAGGGCGGATTTCACTAATGAGACTGAACGCGTTCAGCATATCTAAACGACGCGACGTTCAAGAGCTGTCGGTGTCAATATTCCGCAACAATTTTGACATTGACAGCTCTTGAACGTGGTTTAGATATGCTGAACGCGATCAGTTTCATTGGTGAAAATCAACCTTAGTTTGTTCAGTTTTTTTTGTTTGTTAGCAGAAGACTGGTTACTTGTAATTCGACATAATCCTTGCAGAACGTCATAGTAGGGTTAAAATGCAACAATTTAAGTCAACAAATGTTCTACCGAAATTCAGTGTTTTTTTTTTTGTAATTTTTGTCTAAGAAAAATATAAATTACGAAAAATAAAATGTTTAGTGATGTTTGCCAAAGTTTTAGACATTTTTCAACTTTTAATTTAAAACAAAGATCTGCTACGGCATCAACTATGATAATAACTGAAATTCCGCCGTAAATCATTTTTTAATGGTATTTTTCATAAAAAAACTAAAATCTAACTTACTCAAAAACTATTGTATTTTGCTAGAACATTATTGGTGGCTTAATTTGTTGCATTTTAACCCTACTACGACGTCCAGGAATACGTCGAATTAAAAGTAACCCTGTTATAAATTGCCTTCATTTCCGTAACGAAAATAATTAAAGAAAGTTCAAGTCAATCATTATCATTGTCAACAAGCTCCACGCAAACTGCAAAAACCACGAATAATTCCGATACTGCACCACTTTCGAAACGAGCCCATTCCGTTTTTTGCTCGCTAGTAAAAACAGCGACAAAGAAACAAAGGAAAGGCTTATTGTGTACAAACAGACCACTGCGTTACGGAGATACAAAATAATTGTACATACATTGAAAATGAAAACGTAACTCTGGAAAATACTAAACATGGCGTTCTGAAACAACTGAAAACAAGAAATAAATAATTTTCAATTTGAAGCGGTACCCTGGACATTTCATGCCAGAGGAATTCAGCTTGTAAAAAAATACGACACATCAGGTACTAAAGTCAAAGGTATTCAACTCCTTGTTTCCAATTGATTTTATGTCCGCTTTAATAAATATCAACTTTATGTTAGTTATGTTAGTGTAATTCAGTTGCCTAGTGCTAAGTAGTACTAGTCAAATTAGTAATTAATTTTATGTCCACTTTAATAAATATCAACTATATGTTAGTTATGTTAGTGTAATTAAGTTGCCTAGTACTAAATAGTACTAGTCAAATTAGTAATTAATTTTATGTCCACTTTAATATATATCAACTATTTATGTTAGTTATGTTAGTGTAATTCAGTTGCCTAGTGATAAGTAGTACTAGTCAAATTAGTAATTAATTTTATGTCCACTTTAATAAATATCAACTATATGTTACTTATGTTAGTGTAATTCAGTTGCCTAGTGCTAAGTAGTACTAGTCAAATTAGTAATTAATTTTATGTCCACTTTAATAAATCTCAACTATATGTTAGTTATGTTATTGTAATTCAGTTGCCTAGTGCTAGTCAAATTAGTAATTAATTTTATGTCCACTTTCATAAATATAAACTATATGATATTTATGTTAGTGTAATTCAGTTGCCTATTACTAAGTAGTAGGTACTAGTCAAATTAGTAATTAATTTTATGTCCACTTTAATAAATATAAACTATATGATATTTATGTTAGTGTAATTCAGTTGCCTATTACTAAGTAGTAGGTACTAGTCAAATTAGTAATTAATTTTATGTCCACTTTAATAAATATCAACTATATGTTAGTTATGTTAGTGTAATTAAGTTGCCTAGTACTAAATAGTACTAGTCAAATTAGTAACTATTTTTAACTTTTAAAATTTGTGTATGTATCACTTAGCTACATACACAAATTTTAAAAGTTGAAGTTGTAGCGCAAACTGAATATAACGAAAAGAAGAAAGGCGCGAGTTCGTGTATGTATGCCATTTCATTGTATTTTTTTAACCGACTTCTGAAAAAAGGAGGAGGTTATCAATTCTGATGTTTCTATTTTTTTTTTTTTTTGTATAAACTTATTTTTATTATTATTTTTAAATTGTGTGTGTTTTTAAGGATCATCCGTGGTCTGTAGGTAATATTTTTTTTATTTATAATGTATAATTATTACAGTTATTTTTCCAAATACACATAATTGTTTACGTTTTAGTAAAATAAGTTGCGTACACAAAATACTGATTTTGTCTTATTTTATCCGTCGACAAATTCTGTAGCCACTGATCTACATTACAGATAAGTTCTGCATATTATACGCAGCTGCGTATCAAGCAAAAAACTCTATACGTAATAGGGACCCAGTTACCAAGTTTCCTGCAAGACGCCAAATGTTTTTGTTGTGGTTGCCGGCGCCATTAACATAGTTATTCGAGCATAAAATCGTTTATTGACTCTCACAATGTCGACTTGAGCTTCCACAAACAAACGCTGTCTAAGTCAAGCTGCTGTATTTGAGGCAAGATTTCGATGTAAACTTGGTGACTACATTTCGGAATACGGACGCGTATTGTAAGAGTATTTCGACAGAATATAAGTACACAAACTCACGCCTATCCCGTGGGGGTAGGCAGAGACTATAGAACGCCACCTGCTACAATACTTACATACTCCTTTTGCATCATTTACGTTCAAACACCTCTATTGAAGAACATTAGCAGTAAGGAAAATCTCCAGAATATGAAAGTTATTAATACATTATAAAAAATTGGAGATAGTCCTATTGCAATTTTTTGCAACTGAAATAGAGTGAGTATTGGCGTGTTATTGTAAATAGTTTTTTTTTATTTTTATTAACTAGAATAACTATGCAATAAATTAATAAGCATGTCAGTTTTATATAGGTATTTATAGAGTTCATGAAATTCTTTTATAATAATTATAAAAATGTAAATGTAAATTCTTAACCAATTGGAATTATATACGAAAAGTGAGTGGGTAGTATTATCCCCATGCCAAGTCATCGTGTAATAATGCCTAGCACTTGGGCAATTTTATGAAAATTCTTCTCGCTGTATATTTTTCTCAAATTCTTTCATCGCCAGGCAACCATCAAGTAAGTAATAAGCTTTCTTATATAAATGTGAGGCGAAATAAAATTCCGTGAACAGGATCTGGAACAAATTAAAATCAAAACGTTCTCAACAGCGCAGTCTCGTCTCACAAAACTAAGATAAACTTTTACAATAAAACGTTCAGCATTTTTAATTTCCGTCTCAAGTTCGCGACGCTTTACGAGATTTAAATGAAATCTGGCAACAAGTTGTTCTAACATTTAATTAGTGGCGCCTCTAGCTCAGGAAATGAATCACTGCGAGCAATACCTCCGTTTGTGACTATACCGTCACAAAACGTCTCAACGTCTCTATACCGCGCCTCAATAGATTTACTTTATTAAATTCGGCCGCAGCGAAAAAGAAAACCCTTTTCTCAGACGTCTGTAAGTCCAAAAACTGCGACATGAAAAATAAAACAGCACTTTAGATTCACAAAAGGAAAACTTTAAACAAAACGGGCGCTTTCTCTATGCAAACGACGCGGCGTCCGCGGGCGAAAGTTTCCGAGTGTTGCCGAGTTGCCGCGGTCGTAGTTGACGAAGTCGCCGTCAAGCCATAAAGACACACACCCCATACTTGATAGCAAAATTCTGATTTTTCATAATGCACCTCACGTTTGAAGCGCCCTCCCGAGCGACGAGATACAGTTGGCAATATTCTCGCTCGGCTTACATCGAGAGTGTTTACTTACACAACTCTGTGAGAACACAACACGTACCTATCACGAAGCTCTTCTATTCAGCTTAAAATCAATAAATTATAAATGTAAATGCAGCTTAGCAAAATGTGTTTACCTCCTAGACTTTCTCAACCGAACGCATCGTATGAATATTCCCTGAGGCGCGGCGCGGCGTATGTCCCACTTATCATTTTCGATTCTGAAACGTGGAAGTGAGGTGTCTGCACGTCAAACTTGACCGGACAATTTTTCACATTGTTTTTACCCCCCGTGGATTTCTGTCCTCGTGACCTATTTATTTATGTTTCCAACAAAAATACAACAAAGAAGTCAATGCTTCTTTTGACATGGTTTCCTCTTACAATCATATTTTTGGTGCCAATACATATTTTGTGATATTTGTCCAGCGAAATTAAAAAGTTGTTGGCATTTTATCGATTTTGACGTCTTATATGTAAATGATTGAAGTTTATACGACAGTTGAAATGAGGCTATGATAGCCAAGCAGTGAAAACTCCCAAAAGCACGTTATTAAATTTTGAAAGCATAGAATTGATGTGTGCGAAAGCACATGGTTTATCCAAAATAATATTTGGAACATACAAAAGCTGTATCTACCACATTATAATCTGATCGTACATCTATTGTAGCAAATGATAATTACATTGTTTCATTCGTGAAATTGGTTAACCAATGTATTGGAAAATAGCAAGGTTGGAAAACACAAGTTTATTTAGTTAATTAATCATCCATGAGTCTTACTACAAAGTAAAACGTTATTAACTAGTGTTTGATCTCGTTGATAGACTGGTAAATTACGTTGTAAAGCCTAGTTACTTTATTTATACGACTAGTACACTGGAACTCAGAACCAGGTGATTGCTACAAATTACTAAATTATGCCCGACCTCAAACTGATTGCATCGTTTGAAATTCGAACACAAAAACAAAAGCCGTTCATCAATTTTCAATTGGAGCATAGAACTCATCAAACAAATTCCCACTAGAAGCAAAATATATGGAAGTTTAGATTGGGCCTGATATTAGTGCTGACTCAAGTATTAAAGTTTCCTCTGCCCCTTGTAATGGCCGACGCACTAATGGTATTATCGGTTTATGATTATTTTTATAGGTGACTAGCTTTTAGGGACAGTTTCGGCAATTCAGACTAATGTTTTTTACTTGTAACCTTATCTTTAGTAGCTGGATCCGCTCGTTTAGATAACATCTGGTATTGGTTTTTGTTAGAAAGATGATTAACTTTCTTCCTTTTCGAATATTTTAGCCAAAAAATAGACGATGCTATATAAACCATAGTAAAATGTAATTTTAATTACGCAACAAAAACAACAATAAATATTTAACATTGCCCTAAAAACTCCATGGATCCTTATTATGTACCCATCAAAGTAATAACTCAATTTGGTATCGAAAACTATCGTAAGCTGATATCAATTATTAAGTTTATTTCAAGCGTATTTCAAGCGGATATTGATCCCAAAGTTTCATGGCACTTCTAGCCACCATGGAATAATGCCAGGTCAGGACTTTGTCGAATTTGGAGTGCGGCTATAAGTATTTATAGACACATACCCTGTCTATGGTTAACAATGACCTACAAAGATCTTTATTGATCCCCAATTCCTTTATTAGGACATAAGTATAACATAGTACATAATT
Source organism: Cosmia trapezina (assembly GCA_905163495.3). Classification (NCBI taxonomy): domain Eukaryota; kingdom Metazoa; phylum Arthropoda; class Insecta; order Lepidoptera; family Noctuidae; genus Cosmia; species Cosmia trapezina. The sequence goes on from LR991030.1 coordinate 15,873,976, forward strand.
CATAGACTTCCCATCGAATGTCGTAATACAGAAATAATTTAAAAAACCATTGTGTCTGAACCTATGGGATTCACACGACACGCAAAGACTTACGACTATCCAGTTTAGCCACAAATTATCCTTACATGAGATGCTCTTTATGACTTACATAGGATACATTGTATCCTATGTATGCAAATGCCTACGTAAATTAGCTCTGCACCTACTTAAGATATTGTTTCTAAGTTACACTCGATACTTGTTGTACTTAGTTCAAGTTAATAAGTTATACCTTGTTAAGGAACTAATTAATTAATGAACCAATATTATTAAAAAAATACTAAGACATTAGTAACACATACCTATCTTGAGCAACTATTAAGCACATAAGTAATAATTATGCTTGTAAATAATATTGTTGATTATGGTTTTAATGAAGAGAAAAGAGGTTTTTATAGGTTCCTTAAAAAAAAATAAGACTGGATGGATGGCATAACAATATTGTGGATACATTCTTCTGTCTGATCTGTGTTATTATTTAACGTATGGGACTTGAGCAAAAACAGACTGAAATTGAGACCAAACATGAAAAATTATACAAAATATTGAATTAAAAGTAAAAAAATATAATTATTCTGTCAGTTGATACTTAGTTATATTGGTACAAATAATTTATCGTGGGAAGATCAGGTAATCTAATTGTCAGTTCTTGTTAATCCATTGTTCTATGTTCTTTTTTATAAAACGTTGTTATTAAAATAATTATTTCAATAATTAAACTATGTAGCTTCTTCCTTATTGTATGTTGATCGAATTACAATTAACAATTGTTTATTTACCTGTTCTACTGTAAAATTTCAAAATATTAATAGATATATTAATACTAAAATTATAAATTACTTAATACAATCTATATTAATTACATAATATTATACCTAGTGACTGCTTTTTAATATTATAAAAATTGTAAAGTTTAAAAGCTTATCAAAGCTGAAAAACAAGAGCCTCTAGCAATAGAAATCCATTTACTCATATTAATACTCAACACTCAAGTGGGAATTTCATTTAAAAATTCTGGATTAAATTCTAAATAGAGTGAAATCGGAAACGCATCAGCAGAGAGAAGGATCTCTTTCCGTTTTTCCGCGAAAGCGATTTAATAAGGCCCGTACTGTTAGTTATAACATGATTTATATTGCAAAATGAAATGCCTGGCACATGTGTTCAGTCAGACCGCTCTTAATAAACTTCAGAGCTAAACGAATTGCATCGTGTAATTGCTTGCAACGAATTAATTCGAACACTTATTTAAACTACATTTTTAACATTTAAATGAAATGGATAAAGTCCATTTATGCACTTTTGTTAAATTGGAAATCAGCATGTGTGACATCCAGTATAATAAAATGTACAATTTCTTTTCATACATTATGAAAGGCGCATTCGAAAAGGATTTATTTTTAGTTTTTATTTGGTCAATATAATTTGTACATAAGAGTAATTTTATTGCCAATTGGTTTGGTAAAATTGTGGGTTATTCAATTTCAGTATTTTTACACTTTTTAAACACACTATTATTTAGCCTGCTGTTTGCATTTATAATCGAAACGGTTTATTGCTCGGCGCTGATCAATTTTGTTTCATTTATTATTTTGTAATTTTTTACCTTATTTAAAAATAAATGCATTGTAATGGCATTGACCAGGATATCTTCAAGGTTAATAATCGTTGTTCATCCCAACCCGCTATTGGTGACCACATGCTCGGCCATTTTAATAATCGATAACAATTTGCCAAGATGAAGACAATAATAAACCTGCAAATTGGTGTGATTAAAAAGGTTTATGTCCACTTATTTTTTTTTTCTAATATTTCTATTGTGTCTTGACAACCACTTTGATACCCATTCTCACTTTTGAAAGCTCTAACACAATGATATTGACTTGCCTCACGAGATTGACGCGGTATAATCGGAAACCTGGACCAAAATCTGCAATGAGAAGCCGTATGAATCAGGCAGCTTGGTACAAAGCTTCACACGCCACATAAAAAAAAAACACATTTTAACAAAAGTATTAAACGTCCAAAATTCTTCAGTCCTCAAATAGGTCCATGTTTAACATTCAGACGTCATAGAACATATAAAATTAGCAAAATAAAGTCGTGAGGTCGAATGTGCGGTAGACCTAAAAGAGCTAGAATGTGTAATGTAACATGTGTTACATTACATCTGACATAATGTGGGGCCATGAAAGCCGACGCTTATCATTTGTACGCGACCAGAGTATCCAAGTTATTATATTAGTTCAAGAAGGCTTTTAGCAAAAAGAAGCCTTTTCATATTGGGCTCGTAGTTTTGTTGTTCGGTGAAAATTATTCAAATGAGGACGTGATGGATTAGCTTCATCTTATCTTTATTTCTCACGTCTAAACCTTCCTTCCTTCATTCCCTTACGATTCTTGAATTGAAATGAAATAAGTATGTGTCAAGTAATTTTATTATGAAACAAGAAAAACTGAATGAATTTGAATGAAATACCGACTAATCAGTAATCTTCCTTTAAAAAAAAAAACATCATGCGGCCTGCCGACAGCAGTGAAAACTTGACAGTTCAACACGTCACATTAGCAAACTCATAAGATTTCCTCCTACCAAAAATCGCTCAACGCGCCTAAAGAAGTTTTCGTTTCAAAAATCCAAAATCAACAAAAAGTTAAAAGAAAATATAGAAATTATCTACATCACGGATCTAACCCAAAACCACAGTTAAAACAAAGGGCGGAAAACAACTAGATACGTAGTTAACAAACTATATGCATTTAATAATTCACCAAAGATAACTTCTCTAATCACGTATTATTCGTCTCTTATCCTCCACTTAAGAAACTTGGGCGTAATAAAGATCCTGAACTGAATTGCTCTTAACGTCTCCCATCGCCTGTGCGTTATCACTAGTCCGCGCGCGGGAGTTGTATTTACCCTTACTGAGTTGTTTCACCCTTGTTACCCTAGCTGTGTTATTCATGAACGCGGTTTGAATAAAGATGAACGATTCACGTCGAACTACTTTCGAACCTTTAACCTCCTCACTGAACTTGTACTACCCACAGTACATAAAAAACAAAAAAATCTTGCAAGTTAAATATCCACGTCGCGTCAAATAAAAATCCGTAGTGACATCTATTGATAATTGTTTTTGGTATAGAAAAATATTTGACAACTCAACTGAAGGTCAATCCTGCTAAAATGGCTTCCAGATCCAGACGTATCGAGCCACGCTCGGGCAATGGTAAGTTCAATCTCTTTGAATCTTATAAAAATGTTGCTGTTTCTATCAAAACATATTCAAATTACGTTCTCGAATAGTAGATTTGGTTTGATTTGTCAATATTTACGCGAATTTCGCCATTATTTTATTTTTATAGGAGTTAAAAGTTCTATGTCCTGTATTTAGGAACTATGCAGACTACTAATTTAGAAATTAATATTGCTATGTCCTGTGTATAGGTACCTGTAAGGGAACTATGTAAATTATATTTTATTTGCTGTTTGTTTTAGCCTGTTCTGACGATATCGCTTTAGCATTTCTGGAAGAATCTGATGTTATTTTAGCAGCGACGATGATGACCAAGATCCCACATTTATTGAACCCACGAAAATCACTACACAAGAGCGTCGAAGGATGATTCTAGTGATTCTTTTATAAATTCAGACTCCCATGATGTTGTTGAGGCCCCATCGCCGGCTTTATCGAGTAGTTCTATAATACGCCAGGCTACTGGCTCTGGTTTACGCTGAGGAAGGTCTCCTCGTTGCCCTCGAAGGTCAGCTCAACCAGACTACAGACAAATACCGTCTCACCCTGATGTTGTGGATTTATGGACGGGAAATTTTGAACCTCTCGAAATAAATCTGTATGAAGTAATGTTATAGAAATATTATTGGTTCAAAATAAATAAAGAAGTTAAAAGTTTAGTTCTAAGTTATAAACATGTCTAAATTTCAATAAAACATTGATTATTTTATGGGTTTGTCTTTTTTTATTATACAGTAGCATACTCTCGTTGGCTGTAATTGTCCTGTATATAGAACATAATATAGTCCTGAAAATATAAGTAGCCTGCATCTGTCCTAGTAGCAGAACATAAAGAAAAACCCTTTGTTATGGGAATAGATTTTTTTCAGTATTTTTTCAGTTTTAAAGTAACCCCTAAACAGCCCAAATCCTGAATATGAATAGAATCTGACATAAAAAGTGGTTCCTGTAGTGAGGAGGTTAAGCGCGGTATCAACTTTGAAATCAGTTGCGAACTTGTGAATGTACGAGTTCGCTCCGGTAAAGAAGCGTCGAGACACAACACGAGTTGTTTGTGTACTAATTACTTAGTCATCCTGCCTCTATTTCTGTTTAGACACCAGCCGTGTGACTCTGTAAGACCTCATTCTAAGCTTCGAATCTGAATCCGCTGTGAGTTTCTTGATTGGCATTCTAAATTCAAAGTTTCAAATAAAAAACAAGTGGGAAGAAGTGATGCGAAGTGAGAGTGAATAGCGATGTGAGATGCGATTTGTTGTTTGAATTTTACAGAATCGACGTACTGGGTTCATTTTCATCACTAACTTTAGATATGCACGATAATTATACGATGGAAACCATGTAGGTCACTAATATGTATAATATAACAAATTTAGGGATAATAGCCAAAACATTTTATTTCAGAACTAGCTTTTGCCCGCGGCTTCGCCCGCGTAGATGTCGGGAAATATCCCAAGGGAACCTGCTACCGGGAATTCCTTTCTTATTCCTTGTCTACATCATAAAGGGAACCTCTGTGCAAAATTTCAGTTTTCTAGGTCCAAGGGTTTGGGCTGGGCGTTGATGAGTCAGTCAATCAGTCAGTCAGTCAGGAATTCTCCTTTTATTTATATAGATAAAGCTGTGTATATGTAGGTAGGTAATACGGGCTGGTATCCACAACTCCACGACAATGCACGTATTTTGCGTAACACCCGAGTATTTATACCTAACGAATTTTTGTTCTGAACGGGAAAATGTTGCTTGTACGGTGGTTCATTATAACGTGATCTTAGAATTTTCGTTCACAAGATCGCGTTATAATGAACCACGGTACAACCAACATTTTCTAATTCAGTAAATAATATTTATCATCTGATACAATAAATCCATTCATTGTATCCTCTGATAAAAACACCTCTATAATCCCGAACTGAGCGTGAGCAATGAAATGACTCTTCAGGGCGTGCTAAGCGAGAAATTATTACCCCAAAAGTATTTTAAGGAAAAAAGAAAACAAAACCCTTCTGAGAGTTTTCTCTTTCTCCCTTTTATCGATAATTTAAGAAGATATAATACAAATCTGTAATGAAGTGGAAAATTTATGGGCGCCGCTCCTAAGAACTTGTCCAGACGAAGTAATTTCGCTGGCACGTACACAAACCGTGACAAAACTAGCACTTTGCTTAAATAAGCTGTACTGTACATACCAATAGTAGATAATATTCTGAGACGTTTAACTGATAAAATTATTTCAAAGAGAAAATATCGTGAGAAAGTTCAAATAAATCCAAGCTTTCAATTTGATGTAAGTAGAAACCATCACAATTTCATTTCCAATTCGTAGAAACGTCTTGTCGCCGGGGGTGTGAGAAATAAACCTAACTTTTTCCTGAGGATTGAGTGGTATCTCAGCAGTAGTAACAGAACAAATGCTGACGGAGGCACCCAGCAATATTCACGAGGCCTCGAATAAAGATGAAGCCATTAAAGTGGGAGAAAAGCCGACAGGAGACGCAACGCACTCCGTGTTGACTTTGAGATGCGGAAAATGAAAAGGAAAAGCGCCTTGTTTTGCGTGTAAATACGATTCGTTAGTCGATTTTTTTATGTAAATATCATTGTACGCTTTTTTAGTTCTACGCTGATATCTGTTTATATACTCCGGAGCAATTCATGGATAGGAATTTGAATTCCTTCCAATAAGAAAATTCTATTAGCATAGGTGAAGCGGAATATGTCAAGTGGAACCAATATCAAACTTTGATGTGATACATTGGAATACATTTATACCTATCATAAGATCAATTTCAATATCAGTCAAAATAATGTCGATCTACAAAATATATCAATAATACAAGAATACTTAAATTATACAAAATTTACTTTAAAAAATTGTAAAAACCGACTTCAGAACCTAAAACGAATAAAATTACTTTAAAATAAAGTTTCGGTTTTTACAATTTTTTAAGTAAATTTATTTTTCCATTTTTAGTTGAATAGGTATACAATTAATTAGGACAATTAAATGAGCCCAAGACGAACGAAAAGAAGAATCATCACAAATTCCGCTTACAAATGTCGGAGCTACAGTACATTTATGCATATATGTAACTTCATATATAAGAATAATTACCTAATGTATTATTTACTAAAAAAACCTTCCTGAAAGTATGTAGATTACGGTAGTGAAAGAATCATCAAAATTGGTTGATTCATTTTTGAGGAAATCGCGGACATACAACCATTCATACATAACATACATCATACAAACATACATACATACGGGTCGAATACAGAACCTCCTTTTTTGAAGTCGGTCAATAAAAAGGTTTAACCATCTGTATTTAAGCGTAACCAAAACAACAAACACTATTCAAAGTTACAGAAATCATAGAACGGTTTCCCAACTGAGATTCGCGGAAGTCGAAACTGTGCGCCTACTGGCCAGTAATGTTGAAATAAGTGAAACGTACCGACTGTTTACGGTCTACCTCTTCACAAGTTAGTATCTTAGCGGGCGACCGTAACGTGCACGCGGCGCACACTAAAACTCCGCCAACACTCATTTATCACGAGAGATGAGAGGCATAAGTAGCTGTAAAATTGTTGCCCGCGCGCCCAGTGAAGTCCACCATACTGTTTTTTTTTCATAAACGAGGATTGATGCGCCAGGTGCTACTATAAAAATATATTTTATACTTTTATGTTTCTGACGACTTTGTGGCCGTCAAATGAAATCGAATCGTGTGCATTAAACTTTAGTGGCTCGTGGCTAAGTAATAGCCGCACGGGTCGCTCGATTAGGTTAAGCTACGCTTGCCGCGGTTGCCGTGGATGAGTGACCATCTTTACATACCGAGACCCCTCCGTACCTCGGAAAGCACGCTAGGCCGTTGGTCCCGGGTGTTATTCATGGACGTTTGACAGTCGCATGGGTCGTCAGAAGCCCAAAAGTCTGACAACCAGTCTTACGAAGGGTTATCGTATTACCCAGTAACTGGGTTGTGCAGGTCAGATAGGCAGTCGCTCCATGTAAAATACTGGTATTTAGCTGCATTAGGACAGTTAAGGGTGCCGCTGGGGTCGCGGGTTGTGCCGCTGGGGTCGCGGGTTGTGCCGCTGGGGTCGCGGGTTGTCTGAAAGGGTTACCGCGGCCCTGGCATAGGCAACTGAAGGAACACGGGTGGGTTTTAGTCAGTAAAAGTCTGACACGCCCTCCCGCTCCACCCAGAGCGGGAGAAGTTATTTGATGATTTCCCACCCTCAAAAAAAAAAAAAAAAAAAAAAAAAGGACAGTTAAGGGTAAGTATACCTACCTGACACAAGTGCAAGGATGTTTTTTAAAATGTTGTTTTCCTGTTAACGTTTCTAATAAAAAGTAAATGTTAACGAGTGTTATGTCGCGTAGATAATGAATGTAACAGCCCGGCGAGCACGGCCTTCTGTGACATGGCTTGAGTCACACATTTTATCGTAGTTTGGGCGATAAAACTGTTTTGTCTTAAATGCTAGCACGGCGGCGTGAAATAATTTCTTGAATGTGACATAACTTCTTGACGTTTAGTTGGGACTCATTATGTCTTATTTGCTAATATGGGCGCACCAATTATATCACAAATGTCACATTTTGACGGTGACTAAGAAAACTTGTATCACGTTCGTTCGGAGACGGTGATAAGATTTCCTGCTGCACCAAATGGGAATGAATTATTTTCTTGCATTGTTTGGTGGTGGTTTATTTGTGTGAAGAATTGCGCGTGACAACCAAAAAAAATTGTAATAAGTAAATAAATAAATGACTATTTTTTATATTTTTAAACGTTTTTTTTTTAATTTTTAAAAATACATATTTAGACATGTAAATAATGCGCGTCGAAACCAACAAAAAAAATCAAAATAAATAAATAATTTAAGTAAATACATAGGTACTTAAATACAACAATTTTTTTTTTGGTACCTACATGTTAAGAGTAAGGGGTTTATGGGTTTCATAAAGGGGGGCCAAATTTTCATTATTTTTGCCATAGGACACACCGTTTTCGAGTTATAAGCAATAGCAAAGAAAAAAAAAGATTTTATTTTGCCGCATATTCAGATAGTCTTAAACATTTTAATTTCTTTAATTTACTATGTCACACTATGAATTTAGCAACAAGAAAGCCATTTCGCGCCTCTAGATTATGTCACATGGTTGACCCGTGCTAGCATTTACAGTCTGTCAAAAAAGAGATGAAATGTATTCAAAGGGAACTACAATTTCTCCTTGCCCGGCAACACTGATTAAAAAAGTATATAGCTGTCAAATTAGTCAAAACCAATCAAAACAAATTGGTGATTTCTGCATTTTCCATAAAAAACTTGGTTTAATGTGACTTTCGTCGAAGAGAAATGGGTAAGACTTATAAAAGTGGTACAAGGAAAGTGGTTTTTAAAGTTTTTCTGCGATGCTTAGCAGAAAATGTCTTTCTGAATTACATGATATTTGGTCGAACAGCTGAAATGACTGGTATGTGTATCTTATAAATGTGCTTATTTACTTTATCTGAACGTGTTTTAATGACTTTTCACGAAATTACTGTGAATCGGGACTATATTTTGTTGAATTGTTTACGTATTGTATAGGTTATGAACAATGTTTTACTTATAGGTCAACCAATAATTTTGATACTTGCAAAAAATATGACATTTTATTTACACTTTAGTTTTCTTTTAGAGTTTAATTTGAATATGTGTTTACAATTTCAGGAATATCAGAAAGTACTGTTCGCCGTATTGTAGATCAAGGGATGTCAAATGACGGTAAATTCGAATCACCTGGGAAACATAGAGCTGGTCGACCAAGAAAGGAATTGGATGATTTTGACCTGTGTGCGATTCGGCAAAAAATTCAGTTAGTTAGACGATGACAGCAGCAGTGAAGAGTCTGACCAGGAGGACTACGCTGTGGAGGATGATGAAGGGGATATATCTGGGGTGGAATATTTGGAGTCTGATTTTGCGTTTTCTGAGTAGTTGTTTTTTTTTTTTGAAGTATTAAATATTTTGTTATAAAGCTGGAAGGGTTTTATTTCATCATCCAAGTGTACATTATTGACTAACTAGCTACTTCCATTAATCTGCCTAGCCTTTTCCCAACTATCTTGGGGTCGGCTTCCTACACACGGTTAACTACACAAAAATAACAATTCCACTAAACAGTTTAGACTACCTATTTTATATTATACATTTATAACAGTAAACTCTTTCCATAAATTAAAAGTATCAAACATATTTAGGTAAACTATTCAGGGATACCCTGTAAGCAATAGTAGCGCCCTCATTAATTTTCAACTATTTCTTGACAGACTGTAAGACAAATTCTAAGACATGACATAATTTATCATGTCTTGTCACAAACGTCTTGGGTACGCCCGTGCTCGCCCCGCTGGTGGGCCAAAAGAAATCATCCGATGTTGTTTGGCTCTTATTTTTTTTCTAAATGAAGAACTTCGATTCTGTTTTTTGATTATGTTTATTTGAACCTTTAGAATTTTATTGTTCAAGTCGAGAAGATGATATCGGCCAAATGGGCGCCGTCACAATTGATTGCCATACGGGCTCGTTTTATGGCATTTTTCATCACTTCGGCGACAACTTGGGGCGACAGATTCTCGCACTCGTGTCGAATGTTGTCCTTGAGGGCTTCCAGGGTCTCAGGCTTGTTCACGTAAACACAAGGCTTCAAAAAACTCCACAAAAAAGTTTGGAACGGTTAAATCGGGCACACGTCAGTGCAAATCACTACACTTCATTTCCTAACATTTCTTCAATAGACACGATTATTCCGCGTTCTTGGTTAGTGTATCGCTCCATGGCTTGTTCACTTGTATTCTACATCTGTCTAGTCCACAAATGTCAAAACAGATTTGACATTGGCCGCCATTTGCAAAAATAAGAGCATAGAGCAATAGGGTGATTTCTTTTGGCCCACCTTGTATATGAATGAAATGAATCGATGACATCGGTGTTGAACTTTTGCTCTTAGATGAATCTTTGGATGAAATTTAGCACACAAAAATTTTATAACCTGGATTACATAGGGTACTTTTAATCCATGTTCCCGTGGGATATTTTTCGACATGCGCGCGGGCGAAGCTATTAACATAATAATTATTAACATTCTCCAGGGCAATGAAATATACGCAAGTTTCCATAGATATAGCAAACTTCCAGTAACTATGATTTGACTCAGACAATATGTTTTTATTATATGTCTGGAATACCTAGACTTAGACAATACGAACCCGCCTAAAAGGTCATTCTCAGTTATTTTAGTAAATTCCTTTTATTACTAGATACTGTACCTACTATTTTTTATCTCAGTCCTCTGAGAATATTTCTAGGTACCTATTTACATTTGATTGGGTCTTGTTTTTAGGGTTCCGTATCAAAATGGTAAAAAAGGAACCCTTATGGTGTCACTCAGTCTGTCTGTCTGTGTCTGTCTGTCTGTCTGTCACAGCTGGATATCTCAAGAACTACTAATGCTTATCAACTTGTTTGGAACAGTTTTAGATGACGTTTACCCAACTATTTTGCAATTAAGAAAGAACTAAAAATATTCATATTTTTTTTGCAACAGGGACTGAAAGGGGGTCTTAAAAAATCAAAGTGGGGCTACTAGAGCATGTAGGGTATCATATGAAAGAGCGCTGTTTGAACATTCTCAAACATTTTTTTTCTTTTTTTGTAGGCCGCATAGTTTTCGACTCTTGATGAAAAATTTAAAAAAAAATACCGTGCAAACTTCGGAGATAAGGGGGGGCCTTATCTCCGAAGTTTGCAAAGTGAAAATCTGAAATTATTTTATGTGATAGAAGTTTATGTAAAGATTACAGGAAAAATAAAACGATGTCTCTAAATAGCACACTTTTTTAGAAATCGGACCGGAACCCTCGGTGCACGAGTCCGACTCGCTCTTGACCGGTTTTTCAACTCAGAACTCCATTCCTATTATAATAATTGGCATGAAAATGCGACATATTAAATAAAGTCAGTCAGTATTTGCCATTTGAGAGAAAACTCCCTTTTCCTTAGAATATTTGTTGCGATCCCCAATTATAATATTTACATTTATTGCGTATGATGCTGTCATTAAAATGATTGCCCATTTCCTTCCTTCAGAAGTCTTAAATGAATACGTAAAATAATATTTACATTTTTATTGATACTTTATTTTTGTTGCATGGATTTTTTGGTCGAAACTCTAGGTTTCTTTGTTGTTGTTGATTACATTAATTAATATGTAAACCGGGTAACCGACTGAGCATACTTCATCAGAAATAAATAAAGCTTTTATTTTGTAGTAGTTAAAAAATAATGATGCAAAATCGGTTTTTAGCATCATGATAATCCCAGTGTTTTATCATTTCGGCAACCATTTCATTCATTCATCATCACTTCATTTCATTTCGGTCAAATAAACAGGGCTACTGGTAACTCAACGTATTCGTATACGTATTATATCATAGTAGGGTTAAAATGCAACAAATTTAGCCACCAAATGTTCTACCGAAATTCAGTAGTTTTTTGTTTTTTTTTTTAATGAAGTAATGACAGAAAATTACGAAAAATAAAATGTTTAATGATCTTTGCTAAAGTTCTAGGAATTGTTGAACTTTTAATTATTAACAAAGATCTGCTAAGGCATCAGCTATGATAATAACTTAAATTCCAGATAATCGCGCCGTTAATAATTGTATTAACGGCGCGGCGGGCACAGATATATATTCAATACAACGATGCCATAGAAGCCCGGGATAGACTCCAAATTGTTGTGGACGGGTTTAGCCAGTGTAGCATAGAGTATGAACAAGCTCTTAGTCACAAACATTTACTTCAACAGCAGCTGCATGAGGCTCAAAGTCAGATTACGGAACTTGAGACCACAAATCTAAACATCACTGCCTCGCTGAATCAAAGTCTGTTCAGCGAATTGGTGTCTATTGCCCCGTCAATGGTTTCTGCCATAAACTCCACATGCAATATTGATTTGACAGGTGATGATGAATCAGATTCAAGTAATTCAGTGAGGTTAGTCACCAGTAGAAACAAACTAAAAAAATACATTAAAATTAATAAATACATTGTTAAAACAAAAAAAAATGGTAAAAAGACAAAGATTCTTTACCAAAAATGTTAAACTTCATAGAGATAGGTTAAATTTAATTAAACAATTAGATATTTATTCTTTTAATTTGGAGCAAAGCACTAGGAAATACAACATTGACACACAGGACTTGCAATCTCATCAACTTGACCATCTACAAGAGAAACTTAGTTTATTGACTGATAAATATAATACCTCCGAAGATCTGTTGAGGGAATCTGTGTTGGCAATGAATGAGCTGGTTAACTCACAAACAAACAACTGTGAGCATTGTCAGACACCGTCCAATGTCCCTACACCGGACCATTCATTGACAACTTGCAATACCACCTTACCGCAGCCCTGTGTTAATTTGACTTTTCCTGCTATTGATAGTTGCAATAAGAAACATTGTAAACAAATTATAAATAATGATATTATATTATTTTGTGATGAGATTGGAAAGGACTTAGGCCACTTGTTGTCAGATGAATATCCAGGACACTCCATAATAAACTACTGTATGCCTGGTTGTTCTTTGTTTGATATTATGAAACAAATTATTAAATGTAACTTTAACCAGGATACTACTTTATTAATTTTTACGGGTAATAGGAGAAATGTGAACAAAGGAGAATTGCTAAAATATTATAGAACATTGTGTAATCTTAGTTTAAGAAAAATTGTATTGTTTACATTCCCCTATAGTAACAGTTTGCCACAGGAAGAAAATGAGTTAAGATTTGAAATAAACATGACACTACATAGATAGATAGATAGATAGAATACTCTTTATTATGCACACCATAAAAATTACAGATATAAATGTTGAAATTTTACATAGGGTGACACAATGGGCGGTCTTATCGCTAAAAGACAAAATAAGAGAATTTGACATTCAATAATAATTTATTCCATTTAGTTGATACTAACAATTATGTTGGTAATAATTTGTATTTGACAAGAGATAGATATAATATTGTTATGTACTATCTTCCTAACTACTTCAAAAGACAGATAGCTGTGTCGCTATCATATTTTTTTTCTATTTCAGCGAAAAATTTGGCTAAACAACTTGCTTCTTTTGAGCAATGCAATGACATTTTAAATAATTCTGCCAATAATTTGGCAGCAACTAATGACATTGATTATCATTTAAATTAGAAATTAGGACAATAGAGGAAACCTCTTGCTTAATAAATGAAGAAAATTTAAATAATCAGTATTTAAATTTTCTTCATTTATTAAGCAAGAGGTTTCCTCTATTGTCCTAATTTCTAATTTAAAATCATGTAAATGTTACAAAAAGTCCTTCTTTAATAGCACACCCATCAAATTATAGTACCTTAAATAAATGTGATATTAATACTCTAAAAATAGTTCATCAAAATATACAGGGTGTGATAGGTAAGGAATTAGAATTGGAGCTGCTCATGAACTGTAGTTATATTGATATCCTTTGTGTAACTGAACATTGGTTAAAAGACCACCAGATCATGTTCAGCTTTAACAACCACCAGGTTGCCAGCTCATTCAGCAGGGTTAATATGATACGTGGTGGATCTCTAATAATTGTTCGTAACAATATGAAATTTAAGGAACGTAAGGATATAGTGAACCTCTCTGTTGAGCGAGTTATTGAAATAGCTTGCATTGAGCTTGAGCAGTTCATTGTAATGAGCGTGTACAGGCCCCCATGTGCTTCATATGATGTTTTTGAGAAATATATGGAAGAAGTATTATTAAAGACTTGTAACAGTAATAAAACAGTTGTTGTCTGTGGAGATTTCAATATTAATATACTGGAAACATCACCTTCTGTAAATAAGTTTATAACCTTATTAAAGTCATATAATTTGTACAATACATTCTTTGAGCCGACTAGAATAACTGCCACTAGTGCTACCTGTATTGACAATATTTTTTCAAACTCAAGACCTTCTACCCATTTAATTATAAATGAGTTGGACTCTGATCACTGTGGCCAGTTAGTCACTTTCCCTCAGAAAATAGTCAGAGCTCAAAGAAAACTTGTTAGTTTTATTCCGGTAAACAAAAGTCGCTTAGAACAATTTAAAAAGAATTTAATAGAAAAACTACCAGATTTGCCTTATCACACCAACCCCGATCAAGCTTATACTATACTATTTAACCTCATCAATTGTGAGTTTAGGAAGGTATTCACATCAAAAACATTACCTGTTTGTGACCGCATTATATTTAGTGATTGGGCAACACCAGGTATTTATAAAAGTAGGCAGAAATTATATGAATTGTACCATGAAAAAACGTATAACTTTGATGAAACATTTAAAGAATTTGTTAAAAATTACTCTAAAACTTTTAAAAAAGCCTGTTCGTCAGCAAAAGCCATACACATTAAAAATAAAATAAAATGTTCTGGAAATAAAATTAAAACAACTTGGAATATTATTAATTCAGAAACGGGAAGAACGACAGTTCGGAATCGTGACTTCCATCTAAAAGTCAATGATGTAGATATTAAGGCAGACGTGGAGGTGGCTACTGAGTTTGAAAATTTCTTCACTAATATTCCCATTTTAACAACCAAAGCTCTGTCATCGTCGTCCTCCACTTCTGCTTACTCAATACTAAAAGAATGTGTACCAGAATGTGATAAACACTTTAAATTCGCAATTGTTACTGCTAAAGACGTTATAGATTCTTTTAAAGATCTCGAGGTAAAAAAAACTACTGACCTTTGGGGGTTATCAGTACATACCATGTCTTCAATAATTGATATTATTGCACCCTTTTTATCAATTGTTTTTAACTCTTGTATTGCATCTGGTGTATTTCCTGATCTGATGAAACTTAGCAAAGTGATTCCACTGTTCAAATCTGGCAGCCCGACTGATCCCACTAATTTTCGGCCTATTTCGATATTACCTACATTGAGCAAAATCTTTGAAAAAATAATTTTAAAACAAATGTTAGGACATTTCAATACACATAATTTACTTCATCTGAAACAGTTTGGTTTTACAAAGGGTCGTTCAACTACAGACGCGGGCGTGGAATTACTGAAGAGCATATTCGAGGCCTGGGAGGAGTCGCAGGATGCTCTTGGCATTTTCTGTGACTTGTCCAAGGCCTTCGATTGCGTAAATCATGATACACTCATCAGGAAGCTGTACCACTATGGTATAAGGGACAGGGCTCTCGACCTTCTGACTTCTTATCTGAACAACAGAATTCAAAGGGTAGATGTTAATGGCAAGAGATCTGCAGGATCTGCGGTCACTATGGGCGTTCCACAGGGTTCAATTCTGGGTCCTTTCTTGTTTCTTATTTATATAAATGACTTACCTTATCACATAAGGGACAATCACAAGATTGTATTATTCGCAGATGACACTTCCCTCATTTTTAAAATCAAACGTCAGTTAGTCAACTTTGAACAAGTTAACGATGCACTCTCTAGGGTTGTCCATTGGTTTAATGTAAATAATCTTCTCCTGAATGAAAAAAAGACTAAACTAATCAAATTTTCAACGCCAAATGTCAGGCAGCTAACTACCAATGTTCAACTTAATGGAATAGAGTTGGACCCTGTTGAGTCGACGGTTTTTCTTGGAATAACCATTGACGGTAAATTGCAATGGGGCCCACACATAGAAAAATTGTCAGGAAGGCTTAGTTCGGCCGCCTATGCTGTTAAAAAAATTCGACAGATAACTGATGTGGATACAGCCAGAATTGTTTATTTTAGTTATTTTCATAGCCTTATGTCTTATGGGATTCTTCTCTGGGGAACCTGTGCGGGCATTAATACTATCTTTGTTTTACAGAAAAGGGCTGTTCGAGCCATTTACAATCTAGGTCCAAGGGATTCCCTTCGAGAGAAGTTCAAGGAAATAAATATTCTGACTGTAGCCTCTCAATATATATTTGAAAATCTATTGTATGTACACAAAAATATATCCAATTTTAAGAAGATGTCCGATATTCATAGTTTAAATACTAGGAATAAACACAATCTTGCTGTACATCGCACTCGTCTCCACAGAGTAGGCAACTCGTTCATGGGTCAATGTATATGCTTTTACAACAAACTTCCCATTGACATTCGAAACTTGCCCATTAAACGTTTTAAAAGCTGCATTAAAACCAAACTTTGTAAAAAGGGCTACTATAAAATTTCTGATTATTTAGAAGACAAAAAGCTTGGGTTTGAGCTATTCAATCAACTTTGTAATATATATAATACCAAAACTCATTATAATAAATAAAATGACAAACCTTTGTTAAAAAATTAATGTAAATTATTAAAAAATTAAAATTATTGTAAATGTGAGCACTATGTGGATCTTTTTTTTTTTCTTTTTTAGTTTTATTGATGGTCTGATATTTTTGAGTACTTTATGCGACCTACCCAAACGTCCTTTCTTTGGTATTGTTCGTCAAGTTATTGAGCTCCTGAAATCCTGAGTTGAGCTACACGATTGTTGACAAATGCTTGCACTGACTGGACAGGTCCACTCAAATTTTTATGGTTCTTTCCTCAAAAGACCATTTCAGACTGGATCTACATGGTCCTCACATGATCTGACCAAGATTATGTCTGGACTTTAAAAGAGACTTTGACCCCTGAGTTTGTTTCGCCATTTCTTCTCAGGGTAGTCAGATAGGAAATGTCGACTTCATCTAGCTTATATAAAAAAAAAAAAAATATGACGTGTAAAAGTGATTTCGATATCCTATTTACAGAATAAACAATTTCATTTCATTTCATTTTATTTTATTTCATTTCATTTCATTTCATTTGTATAATTTGGAGTTTTCATGAAAAAACTAAAAATCAAACTAACTCAAAAACAAGGTACTGAATTTCGGTAGAACATTGGGTGGCTTAATTTGTTGCATTTTGACCCTACCATGACGGCAAGGAATATGTCGAGGTACCAGTAACCCTGTCGATACGTGTTTACAATTCCGCGGGCCGCGCCGTACAATCTGCCAGTACTTCATGAATAGCTAAACAAATCATAACAGTTTTAAGTCATCATCCGCGTTTCACTGCAGCACCAGCTTTTATACAGCCAGTAACTAATTAGGGCTCCCTCGCTATCGCATTTTGTTTTTATTTTTAACAAAGCAGTCACGTCTGGGCAGACCGTTTCCTCTAAATTTATTTTTAGCTTTCGTATTCAAAGCACCTAAAATTATTTTAATGACTGTTTTAATATTACTCAGGTACCTTACTTATTATGCAATTGAACTTTTTAATGAGAAATTTAAAATGACGACGAAAAAACGTGCGTAGACATCTATGTGTTTTAAGTAGCGGATACGTTGTATAAGACATTGTTGGGAAGTCTGGATAACTTCATATTACAAAGTTTGTTATGTCCCACGCTAGGAACTTCAACGTTGTTTGCGACGAACACGTCAAGTAAAATAACACAGTCAACATATTATTTTTCCTATTAATATGTATGACTATTAACCCCCAACCACATTAGCCCCCAGTCGGCGTTTTCCTTGGTCAGACTTAATATTTTCATCTTTATTCAAAGAGGCCTATGAATAAAACAAGGCACACTTGTGGGGACGCTGCCGCCACGGATTCGCCGATGTCGCAAGATGTTTCTCCTCCGCTACTTTATTCATTTTATTGTTAAACTTAATTAAAATAGAGGTAAATGAAAAACGGGGCATGAATCTCACAACCCGCCCCGTCTGGGCGCATAATATCCACGGAAACAAGAAAATAAGTGATGAACTTTGACATGTTTCCATTGTGTGACAGCATAAAACGACTCAGATAAATAAGGAAATGTCTGGAACGCTTGGGGCGACCATGCCTTTGACAGCGATCACTTTTCAAACGAGCCTATTCCATTTCTTTAATAAAGCCCCCTGGCATGCCCCTAGCTAATAAGTCGCGAAAGATTAATACTGAGAGAACATTTGATTCAATAATAAACTTCATAGAGAAGAAATAATAGGGGCACTTAGAGGAAATGCATTTCAAAATTGGGTGTAGTGATGACAAAGGGCGCGTTGACTTTATTATTAGATAGCATTGTACACGTGAGATGTGCCGGAGGCGTCAATACTCCACCCCAATAAATAAGAAGTGGCTGAGTTGCGAACACAATTTAACTTGAAATAAAATTTTGCTACCCCTGGCAATGAATGGGTGTATATGGTTCGGAAGGGAAGGGTGCCTTCTCCTATCTTACGTTATATCGCTTTGGGTACACCTCGTAAGTTTCCGATTCTCTGACTTCTTTGTGTTTTATGTGCCTAATGATATGAGTAAAGTTACGAATGGGATTAAAGTTTAATGGAGTTTGGCTGTTGCCAATCTTATTATGTCCGCAATTTCGCGTATAAAATGTGATATGAAGTAGAATTTTGGAGGTTTCATAGGTTTGGTCTTCTTACTGTACCGTCTATGTCAGGCAGGGATGAAAGTTTTTTTGAAATACTTTACCTTTTTAGGACGTTTACCGTTTCTCTTCGTCACTAAAACAAAGGGTAAAGTCTATAAAACAGCAATTGGTCCGGCGTTATTGTATGGATCTGTTGGACAACAAAGAAGACGCATGAACTAGGGTCCATACCAATGAAACGAAGATGTTTAGATGGGCAAAACGTGTGACTAGACTTACCAAAGTCCGCAATAAATACATACGAGGCAGCTTTAAAATCCAATCTATAAAAATAAAAAGAGAAGTCCTGACTGACTGATTGACTGACTCATCAACGCCCAGCCCAAACCCTTGAACCTAGAAAGCTGAAATTTTGCACAGAGGTCCCCTTTATAATGCAGACAAGGAATAAGGAAGAATTTCCCGGTAGTACGTTCCCGTGGGACATTTTACGATATCCACGCGGGTAAAGGCGCGGGCAAAAGCTATTCCTGATAAAATTACCGAAAACTGCCTACGATGGTATGGACATATTAAAAGACTGAAGAAGATCATGTGGTACCAATTGCACTAAACCTGCTGGAACAAAAGAGAGGCAGAGGTCACCCACCATTGACCTGGTGGTCAAATATAAAAAGAGACCTGAAGAAAGCCCAACTGCCAACCCAAGACAGAATGACTTGGTGCAGAAAGTGAGGAGACCTGACTCCACATAACGGGACCAAGAAGAAGACTAGTCATGGTCATTTAGTAAATCATTATTTTTACCACATTCTCATGGCACATGTACATATTATTGCAAATACGAATTTCAAATTACATTACCAAAAGCAAAAACAAAACTCCGACCGCACTTCCAACCCCACAAAATTAACCCCGACACATTTCACCGCAAGCTTATTCTGTATCGCATAAAAAAAATAAAATCGTTTCGTTCGAGATCCTATCGCGATTGTAATAACGATTCACTATACGCAAACAGAGGATCGTGTGTAAGCTTCATATCAATTTCACGCAAGTTGTTCGAAACGCCTTGAACAAACAACGCATCTTCGGGACTGTGGGAATCGACAGCAGTGATACTTGGCGCCTCACCTACAGCGATCTGCGTTTGTTTACTTCGTCCACAACATCCCAAGTTCCTTGTTTATTTTCTGAATCTCAAGTAATGATTAGGGCAAAACACTTCAGGATAGTGCTGTCCTTTTTATTGTTGTTAGTGGTTTCTTGTCAATTTGCGCATCGTTGAAGGTTATCTTTATGGACATCCAAACAAACAGCTCTAGTTCTTGCCACGCATAGAAATTTATTTTGCTGTTAGAACTGAATCTGTCTTACTTTTTAAAATACTTTATATCATTTTGTACTTTTACTTCAGTGTTCTCGAACTTCGCCCAAAAAGATTAACATGTATCCGGATTACATTTTATTTTACTGCAGAACTCTATCTCCTATATTTTTATGACACGATACGAAATAACCATAAAAATCATATAGCTACATGCCACGTGACTGTATGTCAAACAAAAGATATGAAATGAACTGTAATCCAATGAATTTTTATACGGAATCGAGTTCACTTCCATGCATCGCGTATCGGTAGCTTGCTTTATTGTATTGTCTCTTCCTACGTTTTATAGCCTTCCACAAGTTTTACATACATTCCGTTGTTCTATTGTAGATATAAACGATAAAACAGTGGCAGCTTTTGTTTAAACTTTAGTATCGTTGGTTCTTTTTTTAAACTGTGCCAAAAGCAGTTTAAAAAAAGAAACTGTCAAACTTTCCTGCCATAATTTTTGATGCAACAACACTATTCTTAAAATGACTGATAGAACGCCAACTTTTCTCTATTATACTCGAATGTTGCAGCACCATTATAATAAAATACCACAGTATCATCTCTCAGAAAAATTCCCATAGTGTCGTAGGAAATACGCTGTATTATGAGTAAATAGCATAGAGAGGTTATTCATCGTCCGGATGGTTAGCGGACAACATGTTTATTTTGAACGCTATGCCTAATGAAGTGAAAGGAAATGATGGATGGCATGAGAACAGCCCGGACAGCGGTATTATACGCAATATTTCTATAGGAAATCTTTATGAACAACAATACTGTGGATTTACTGGAGAAAATGCTCTGAATATTTTGGAAGATCTACTTCGGTCTAAAAAAAAAGTTTGGTGGTTGTGGCTTCGTGTAGACTTGAAGAACTGCTGTTTATAAATTAAAAATAAGAAATTACTGCTATGTGTTGCTTACTCTTTAGTTATTTCCCGAAACACCCGAAAAAAACGCCTTTTTAATTGAATGCCATCAAAATAATAACAAACTACATTTCCTTTAAGGGCCGCAATACAAAATACCTCCCTTTTAATAAAGTTAAAAATAGATTTTTATTCTATTGGGAACACAAAATTATTATGTAAGTGGGCCAAATTTTCGTCGATTCATTGTCCATTCGGTTCGCTACAGATTTCGAAGTGTAGCGCTGTGCCAAATGCCATTTATTTACGTTGTATTTTGTTTTTTTTTTTTTATCTTGTTAATCCAGCTACATTTGTGGCTGGCAACACTGCGTTTTTTGTGCAGGAATTCTTAATAGAGGCGAAGTGAAGTGTTTGGCTTTTAAAAATGGAACGGATGGAATGGTTCCCGGGTAAAATATGGAGCGCATGTTAATACGAGATGGTGATGTCATCATTTCCTTTATGTTACGTCACATTTTTGGTTGTGTTTTAGGTTATGAGTGGGGAATTATTTACTGAGGGACTTTATTTATTTTTGATGCTGACAGTTTGACCGAAAAACCCGTAGGTACCTACGCATAGTTATGGTATTAGAGATGATTTTGAGAAAAACTTTTCCGTGGTTATAATTTCAGAATCTTAAAAACCAATATGCGATATCAATATGCTAGACAATGTAATGAAATTGATACATATTTTCAAGTGGGTATTACGGTAACTGTTTCCCGAACGTTATTAATATCATGTTTCATTGTTATTAAACAGGAACCTGTGGGGGCTTAAAGTCTCACATTCGTTGTATCGTTGTTGGTTTAATTAACGTTTCCTACAATGTCACCATTAAGTCGGCGTTGTCTGGTCGCGACTGTAACAATGCCAGCAATGAGCCTTTGTTTGCAAGTCCGTTGTTTAGAATCCTCCGTGTTACTGCGAATACGGAACACGAAATGTCCTATTATACTTCGAAGTACACTACGGCGTAAGTATAGTAACATTGACGGGTGTTATACAAACAGCTACGGGGAAACGACAATGGAACGCGATCCGACACCGAATCTTCGTTTGTCGCTGGGTGCTAGTATGCTAGTAGACTTGCTCGACTCAATTTCGCGATGATAATTGGAATCACGCCGATATTCCCGTGTGCCATAATGCCATTCGCCTTTTGTTATCTGTGAATTATGAGTTTATAGCCAATTATGAGTGAAACAACAAACCCCGGGTATATTAACACTTGCCAAATGACGTTTTGTTGTTTTAGTTCATTGTTATAGAGCTTTTGAGCGAAATTATGCGATGCTGCATAGGTAGTCTGATTAAAATGAATAAATTCAGCGCGTAGTAGAGCAAATGGAACACTCTGTGGCGTTTATTTTGCTATCGAAAGGATTAATGTTGTAGAATAAAATTATTTTTTATTTCCTTAAAATGTTATGAGTTGCCAAACTACCCGTAAATACCATAAAATCATGCAAAGCAACATCGGCTTCTTATAGAACTACTGATGCGATCCTGGGAAACTTTTAATGCACTGAACCGCTTTCCACAAACTTCTCTTTAAACTCTTAAACAAACAGAGAAACTATGACAAAGAAGTATCGGTTAATTTACCATCGCGAGTGCAGAAATCAATTGCACAACAGCACTTAAATCTTGAGTGGATTCTTTAGAACGACAGTAGATTACTTAACTTGCTAGTGGACTGGTTTGTAAGGAAGCACGGTCATTGTTCATGGATGGCTAAACCTTTGTCCTAGGAGAGTAGGTGAGAGAGAAATGCTGCGCGATGCTAGGCGATATTTTGAAATTGGAACGATTTTGAAAAAGGAATCGAAAATGTTGCCGATAGTATGTGTGGCAGGATGTGACGCAGTGTGTTTTTCGTGGAATGAAACGATTTTTCTTTTGACTACCACTTCCCAGAGGATACGAGTTAATTACTGCAATAAATAGGTATGTTTATTTTTTACTTACTCATCATCTGCCTAGACTTATCCCAACTATGTTGGGGTGAGCTTCCAGACTAACCGGATATAGCTGAATACCAGTATTTTACATGGAACGACTGCCTATCTGACCTCCACAACCCAGTTACTTGGTAAGACTGGTTGTCAGACTTTCGGGCTTCTGACGACCCGTAACGACTGTCAAAGATCCACGAATAAAAGCCACTAACGGCTTAACGTGCTTTCCGAGACACGTAGGGGTTTTGATATGTAAAGATGGTTAATTCATTTTAATTAACTAATCTTGCTTAATTTTTACTTATCATGGGTTAAAATAAAAAGAGCGCACTATGGTTTTATTCCTGTAGCTTTTTCATCTTTTTCAGTAGAGAGAGTAGAAAATTATTGCATTTTAGAGTTTCATAATAGAGCCTGCTGCATGGTGACCAATCTGGCTACGATTGAGAAAGCGTAGACGATGTTATACTCTGACGTCACTTCAAGACTTGAGATTGATGGAGAGAGTCATGTTACGTTAATTCTATACGATTCCGAATTCCTATCGTCATTTTATCGCCTAGCGTCGCCATGCCTTCCCTACGCTCCTGGGACAGTGGGTAAATGAAAAAGCACTTAAAACTTAAAAGACATGTCCGAGGTGGTTTTGCTAAATGTTGTTCTGACACAACAATGGTAGCAGTAAAAGGCTTTATAGATACCTCCCTGATTAGGAAATCGACACTAAGTACTACACTTAAGAGGGCTGTCGCATTTTGTCTCCCTCACATGGGACCAAATTTTGAAAAATATTAAAGGAAAAGATGCTTTTTTGAGAAATGTAATCAATTAGCGATCTAGTAAATAATATTAATGTGATAAGTAATTATTAAAAACACATTTTACTGTGGCATTTATTTAACTCATTTCAAAAACAGATAAGAGTTTATTTAAATAACACAATAGAAATGTGTTTTTAAAATTAGGTACCTATTAAATTAATATTATTTAGTAGTTTGCTAATTGATTACATTTTTCAAAAAAGCATCTTTTCATTTAACAATCTTAAAAATTCGGTCCCGTGTGAGCGAGAGAGGTGACAAAGTGCGATAGCCTCTTAATGTAGGTAGAGGTAGCTATACGTAATATTGTGTTACATACACTTGGGTACCAGCTGATTGCATTTACGTGTTGGCTGTTTTGGTTGCCATAATAAGCAGCGGTGCCAGGTAAAATAGGTAAAAAGTTTCGCATAGCGAGCAAAATGTTACAAACATTTTAGTAGTTGTTTTGAGAATTAAAATGTAGGTTCACATTCCAATGACTATTCTTGATACGTCTAATGCCTAACTAGTAGAAGCTTTCAGAAAAATCTGAAGTAGGCATTAGCAGTTTCGTATATCTGTGATGCTGCATAATCAGTCTATAATGTTCCCACTGCTGGGACACAGGCCTCCTCTCTTTTAGAGTGAGTGGGCTGTGGGTGCAGACCCAGTGCGGGTTGGTAGATGTCACATGTCTTCGAACTTTTGGTTCTAGGACATGCCGGTTTCCTTCACCGTTTTGAGAGCAGTGGTGATAAAATTATTTACACAAAGTAAAGCGTCTGCCTGGGATCGAAACGCACATGATGGGGCTCGCAAGTCGGGGCCGTTACCACTGCGCCACCACTGCCCTGTAATGCTGACCAAGGAATTATTTGAACGTCCGAAATTTCAACCAAAAACGGTATAAATCTCACAAAAAATGTAAGAAAATTCTTGTTTAAATAACCAATTATTTCACGTAATTGGTGAAAAAACTCCCCGTGGCCATTAAAAAGTTACCTACCGTACAAATTTTTATCTCCTTGTATAACTCAACAAAAACATCCCTTACAAAGTCTTATCGAGAGAAATAAATCATATAGCCTCTGCTCCGCTATCTGATAACCAACTTGCTCCTTGAGATTCACTCTTAGTTTTATTACTCGAACAGGGATCTTAGAATTAGCATTTATATGTCTGAATACATATATCTTTGTCAGTTTCGATATCTGAATCTAGAGTGCGTAGAGAGTGATGGATTTAGGTACTTACCTAGTTTTTAAGTACCGCAAGATTTGTACCTATTTTACACAGAGGAAAAATATGTAAACATTGTATAAATTAGAACGGTGATTCGTGCAGAGAAAAAAGCAATTTCCTCATTTGAAAACAGATCACCTATCTAACCGGAAAAGACAAAGACAACCGCAGAAAAAATACTCCAAAAACGTAGCATAGCATTCTAACAAAATAAATAAAATGGTCCACTGGTTCGCTTAAATTGGCCTAATTTTTCCACCCCGACCTCAGATAGATAATGTTTAAAATAAAAGGAATGGGAGGGTGCTAGAGAGAAGTGGAAGGGCTTATCTAGTTGGCTGCGGTATCGGACTCAACATTCTACAACCGGCTTATATTCTACATAAATATGTCTTGCAAGACATTTGCATTTTAAATTGTCGAACGATTCCATTTTCTGATAAAACGCCTTGCTGATTTGATGTCGTGATGTTTATTTTGCGGTGGA
Source organism: Cosmia trapezina (assembly GCA_905163495.3). Classification (NCBI taxonomy): domain Eukaryota; kingdom Metazoa; phylum Arthropoda; class Insecta; order Lepidoptera; family Noctuidae; genus Cosmia; species Cosmia trapezina. Next base: position 15,899,531 of record LR991030.1, read on the forward strand.
CTAAAGTTATATTTATGTTGTGTAGTAGTTCGAACCCACGCTATATATCCTTTTAACATTAAAGAAGATTTTATTACAAACTACTCGTATATATTTACAACTTTTTGTAGTGTTTGTCTGTGGGTGTAGTAAATTGTTGTCATTGAAAAGTGAGCTTAATAAAAGCTTTTTAATTAGGCAAGTCAAACTTCATTTGTTTTGTATAGCTAAGTAATCAAGAAGTAAAAGAGATTGAGCCTTTCAGCTACTTGAAGCGTCCTACGCAAACCCCAGACGGAATAAAATCGTTTACCCTGAAGAAATTTTTATCTCTCATCGTATTACGGGACCCTTTGCCGGTTTTAAACGTGACTCAATTTGTCTCGACTTAATTGAAACCAAAATTGTTCATACGTTGGTATTTTCAAAGTTGTCTTAATTTGGCACGAAGTGAAGGTCGGGTGAAGTCCCTGTCGACAAGAGGATTACTAAAATGTAAGCCTCGTAGCAACTGTTAGAGGTTACGACCCACATTGCGTAATAGTCTTGGCGATCAACCGACTGAAACTCATATCAAGGATTAAGTGCCACGGATGTCGAGATCGATCTTGCCTCAAAATGGCCCCTAAATCATTAAGTCAATGCCTATGTTAAACTGAGATTAGAGATTAATAATATCTTGGGGTTTCACGTTCCTGTCAGTTACATTCCAGTTTGAGTTGAAATGGGAAAAGCAAACATTTATTCGAGGGAAATTACAATCTGTTCAGCGGATTTAATAAAGAAACTCCCCCTGCAATTATGTGATAAGTGGCAGCAAAAATGCCTACTGAATAGTGTCCTTCCTTGTTCTTTAGACTCATATAAATTACGTGTAATTAGATAAGTTTATGCGAGCGCTAGCGCACAATGGTCTCTACTCCTCCTTTCTTGAAGAGAGGCATTGCGTTATCGCATATACTTATTCGCAATAATTTTGGGCGTCCCCACCTCGAGGCCGTTAAGGAAGAGACACTCAAAGCAAGCCTTGCGTGGAAATAAATTTTTGTTGGATCGGACATCGAGAATTTCACTTTTACTTCTTGCTTATTTAACATGGCAAAGGGACTTTTATTTTACTTTGCTGTATGTATTTACGTACATAGCTACATAAAAAAACGTGATGTCTGAAGTAAAGTAATATCTTCAAAGTGACAACGAGATTCGCGCGCGCGTGATGCGAAATGCTCACTGTTTCTCGACGAATAGAGAATACCAACACATTCCGATACGTGTCGCCTACTTCAAAGCTTTTACACCGTCTGCCAATATCTCGGTATCACAGACGCAATTTAGATAAGTAAAAAGCAAGACTACAGTTTGTAATCTGTTTTTGCAAGGGGAAAAAGAAATAGAATATGCTTCACAGCCATATATTTATTTCAGATATGATTTGCTGAAAAAATAACGGAACATAATGTTGGACGCCGTTCAAAATCTTAACAAAGCAACTATTGATGGAGACCATTATAAAGGATAATAAAATATGACGTCAAGTTCCATTCGTTAATAACCATGTCAGGAGCCGCGCAGATTCTTTTGGCACAACAATCAATCTAATGATAGATGATCATTCGGCAAGCGCGCCATCTTTTTATTTTACTTTTGTTAATGCTTTACCCTCTCCATGTTTTCCGACATCCTTACTTCGTTGTGGATGTGCCAAGATAAGGTCTCTTCCCGTTACATTATTTCAGGCCCGTTGACACTCCCAAAGTAAGCACTCTGTATATTTACTGCGTCACGCACCTGAGATAAGTTAATATCGCGGCATTACTCGCGACCGCCTCGTCCTCGCCCCGTAATATATTCCCGAGTAATTGTTCTACAAGACCCTACTCACTGCTATTCTATGAAGTGTAAAGGGTTCTAGATTTATAGAGCAAGTTGAAACCACTCGAACCTGCTTTCTACACTATCTGGTGCGATGAAATCTTCTTAATTACTTTTAACAAAGTACGACGCTTTGATAAGGCAGTGATTAGAAATTCTTTGAATGCTCTCATAATTTTTGTTTTTTAATTTGGCTGTTAAAGGGCAACGGAGCGCGACGAGTTTTTAATGTAAGGGCCACGGGTGGGTTGGAAAGTTCTCAATCTCTCGATTTCAAGTAGAATGTAATAATTTGTTCTTACTTACTTATTTGATACACTTATTTCTAATCGTCTTCACTTACCTGAAAAAAAGAAAATATTCATTATCAGAAATGGTTAAAAATAAGCTATGGTGAAATAGTTTTCTGGTCTTTAGGTACACATACATACGTATCTAAACTCACGCCTTGTTCCCATAGGGAGTAGTAGTTCCCATAGGGGGCAGAAACTACAGAACGCTGCTACGATTCTTTCATATCGTTTTGCCTCGTTTACGTTCATACACGCACGAAGGTTGCGAGTACTACGCACCTAAGCTTTTTGAAGAACAACACCAATAAGGTCACTATATTGTGTATCTCCCGTTAAAAACTACCAAAGTAATCTAGTATAGGCTAGAGTACTTTATTAGTTTTTAACGGTTTCTACTGATAAATTTCTTAACAAAACTGGCACGTATCATGTCTACTTTTTTCTTCAACTCCCAAGACATCCAGAGAACTTAGTTCAACGACCCACCACACAAACTACAACCATAAAACAATCACCTAAACATATACAACACTTAAATTAGTGCAAATTTAAACACAAGTACGAACTGATAAAACTCTTGCCCTATATTAGTCCCCTGCGAGTCGGGCAGTCTCATTCCGCAACTTCGGCCCATAAAAGCTAAAGGGCACATTACGCCAAGTAATAAGCGAACAACGGACCCCTAAATTGGCCAACCAGGTCTGACTTCTGATCTATTCATTATTCTCTATTTGTTGGCCATACTGCAGCAAAGGTTAGCATTATAATTTCACCTACATGTGGCAGTAATTAATTCTAATGTTTAGCATTGAAGTGTGCAAATGCTCGACTTTTTATCATGAGTCGGGATTTGTTGTGTGTTGGTCTAGTGGTTGCAAATGCTACTGTTGAGAGGTCCTAGGTTCGATTCCCAGGCCGGGCAAAGTGTTTTTAAAGGGTTTTCCATCTGGAATTTCTCAATAGCAGCCTGGAGTCTGGATTTGTGTCCGGTTGATGCTGTGAAGACCCGGACATTACAGTTCCTCACAGGGGGTTTCGTAACTACAGAAATAAGTAGAGCAAGGCCGGAAGTCGAAAGGCTTACGCCGTTGTATATTGTAAAAACTCAGTTCCAAGATAAAATATCACACAGCCTACGCGGAGCCCTAGCTATAATCTGTCTGTCACTCTTTAAGAAAAACGAGCTTCACTTTTTTAGGGTTCCGTACCTCAAAAGGAAAAAACGGAACCCTTATAGGATCACTTCGTTCTCCGTCTGTCTGTCAGTCTGTCAAAACCTTTTTCTCAGAAACGCGTGAAGGTATCAAGTTGAAATTAATATCAAATACCTAGGTCTATGGTCCCTTAGAATTCTAAAAGAATCAAGCTTCTAAGTCAACGCAATAAAAAATACGGTCATTAAAGCGACATTATTTTGATACTCGCAAGTAAATCAAAACCTTATAGGGTACTTCCCGTTGACCTAGAATCATGAAATTTGGCAAGAAGCAAGGTCTCACAGCACAATTAAAGGAATAAGTCTGAAAATTGTTAATTTATAATTTAAAAATAATTTAAATTTATTTATTTAATAATTTAAATTTATTTTTTTAAGTTTTTTTTTTTGGTATATGTTAAGTTTGTTTTTGGGATGAATTCTTTTCAACTACGGAACCCTTCATTGTGCGTGATCCGACACGCACTTGGCCGGTTTTTTTCAAAAGTAATTCGATGTTTGAATGATAGAATGTCAGCCAGCATCATGCTAAGATTCGACTAAAGCATGAAACCTCTATAATGCCAATAATAGGCTCGCCCCCTATTACACATACATGGGTGGGACCTAAATATAACTGACGAAATGTGGGTGTACCTTAGGTGCACCTCTGCCTAACCCTTCGGGGAATATAGTCGTGATGTTATGTGTGCGTGTATAATTTCGTGTGCAATAAAAACGTGTCGTTACGTACGAAGACGTGTGAAATATAAAGCCTCGGCTTGAGCAATACTCGAGCGTCGTAAACTTCTCAATTCAAGGCAGTTGAACTTTTGCAATAAAATGTCGACTACTGTGTGGAGTTTGTTCGCATTTGTAGTATCAACCACAGTATTATCGGTGTTAGTACATTGTGTCTGTACAATCGGAGATGTTTATCAGTCAGGCTTTGATATTGACTGCTTCTTTGAAGTTGTTGACGTTAATCATTCAAAAGTTAGAATGGGCGTCTGAACTATATGCTGTATCAATATTGTATGTATTGGTATTGGTTATATTATCATGCAGCACTTCTCGGATACAAAGACATATTTACCTATTATTTATATGAATTAAATTCTGTCTGTCATTCGTGGATCTTTGACAGTCGTTACGGGTCGTCAGAAACCCGAAAGTCTGACAACTAGTCTTACAAAGTGGTATCGTATTACCCAGTTACTGGGTTGTGGAGGTCAGATAGGCAGTCGTTGTAAAGTACTGATAATCAGCTGCATCCGGTGGAAAGCCGACCCCAATATACTTGGGAAAAGGTTTGACAGATTTATTGATATTTTTGTATTAACTTATTGTTATCAGTTTTGAAGATGCTAAATTGACTGAGTATAATAGAGATTTTGTTTTGGTTATATTTAGGTGTGCCGATACCGATATCGATGCCGATATATCGGCACTGGCGATATTTATAACAACGTCAAAAAGTGATGTAAACGCGCGTGCTGTTTGGTCTATTTCGTTGCAAACGACGCACGAACAATGACGTCTTTTAACCAAACTTGAAAAAAAACGTCACAGAAATACTTTAGTTTCCAAATGAGTTCTGTCACATCTGAGAGACTATTTTCAAACAGACTTGCAAAATCGCAAAACTTTGTACCTAAGCACTTTGTATCACATTTTAAGTGAACAGTTATGTAAGTTCTTATGAGAAATAAAATTCTTTAAACCTATTTAAATTCAATACCTACTATGTGTATCGGTATCGGTATGGTATCGGCAAAAAATCGTAGCGATGCATCCCTAGTTATATTATTATCATGAAGAACTTCTCGGTTACAAAGACCACATAATAAGTACCTGGCTCTAGTAAAACCATAAATTAGATACTTTGCAGGTATACGTTTTGAAGATACTAAATTGATCCCTGTATCAAACTGAAACTTTTAATGACACTGTCTTTAACTTCGACACCCAAACCCACGGCCCATAATGCCGAAACCAAAAGCCTATTAAGAAAATTGCCGTTCGGACACAAAATTAACGGCCCTTCAATATTATTAATTTACCTGAGAGAAACATTAATCTCTTTCAAATTTCCGCATTATCTTCTGTTTCAAGACGAGGGTATAATATTGGCTCGACGTGATGACGGTTACCAAGTTTTTTAAAACGGTTTTCATAAAAAGCGATAACTATGTAATTGATATTTTAACCCTTAATTTCTATTTTCCATTTTTCAAATAACAAGGATAAGTACGTACTTTATTTAAGTACTTACTATTATCCTCTTCCAATCATTGAAGATCAACGTTTAGTTAAAACGATTTTCCTTTCGACCCTTCCCTAAGGCCGTTTGTCCACCGCCACGTGTACGTGGCGTCAACGAGACCGAGATGACGGCACCGAAGTAGAGATACACTACAGGGCCGCGTGTCCACAGCACACCACCACCGGGACGTCACGTTCAGTTCGAATAATCTCGTTTCTCTTTGACGTCCCGTTGACGTTGTGCGATGGACAAACAGTGTAACACGGCTACTACGAGTATAAAGCTTTAATTTTAGCTCATTTTAACCGGCTTTTCTTTGGCAACTTTTACCCTTCACCACAGCAGATCTTATCCACCATCTTTAATATTTCTGGCGAAAATGTATTAACATAATAGGTACTATATCTACACTACACCACAAATTCCTACCCAGCCAATGCCGATTGCCTGCACCTGACTCAATCGCAACTAAATCAAACTATCTAATACCTAATTCGCAAGGTGTTCAATAAGCAACACAAACGTCTATAGGATGGTACAGTCATGAGCATAATATCTTACAGTTACACAAAATTCAAAAGCGTTTTTCTCGTGAAATAAAAATTACAATTATGAGATAACACCTATTTCAAAATACATATTAAGGTTTCGACAATACTATGATCGTCACACCATAAAATAGGTATATATCAATACTTTAAGGCTTGTCCGTCGTATAAAGCGCGGTCACTGTCGGACTGCATAGAAAAGAAAGGGAAGCGCGATGACACAACGCTTGCAAAATATGAAGTAATTATCGATTTACAAAAAATCTGTTGATTAAACTAAAAAAGTAATGACAAGAAATCATTCCTTATTAGTTTGTAAAGAACTGTATAAATTTATGAACACTTTTAATGAAAACTGTAGGAGTAATATGGTAGCAACTCGAAAAAATAGACCGAAATATACCTGAATTTAGGTTTTTTTCCCTTAGTTCTACAAACTAAAATAGATTTCAGGACACATGAAATCACTTCTTATGTATTGTAGATTACTGTGTACTTTTTCCTATCAGAAAGATGCTATAGTTACTGTAAAAGATGGTTACAAAGTTACTTAGTTTCGCCGTATTTTAGGAAGGAGCAGCCTTAAGAGAAAAAATAGCTTTTGAATCCTACGTAAGTGTAAGTAAGGTATTTCTGCTCGTGACTGTACTTACAAGGTAGGTCGGTAGACCCAGTGTCCCACATCGTACTGCACGTTCGATGCAAGTGTTGCAACCAGCCGCATAGCTGCGGTCTGTGTACCCACTGCCTAACGCCGCAAGACACCGTTATTATGAATAAACTAAGCTTTATATTTGTATAGGAGTTTTACTTTTGCAACTGTAGGAATTTCTTAGACGTGTCTTTATCATGTGACCCGTCATCTCTGTCAAGTTTCGGTAGTATGTTTTATTTAACCCTGTATATATCCATTTAGTGCAAGGTCGCGAAGTTAATTAAAATGCTTCGATAGATTCAATTTATTTAAATCTTTCCAAACAGTATACATAATCAACCTATTCCCACTACTGGGACACTGTCCTCCTCTTGGTGAGAGGGAGTGGGCCGTAATCCACCACGCAGGCCCAGTACGGGTCCCGGGTCGACGGCGCGTTGTGTTCCACGCGCGCCTCAAAGAGATGTCAGCAATGATGGGGTCCGATAGGGCCGATGCTGCCGGGGTCGCGGGTTGTTCGAAAGGAAAGAAACTGAAGGAACACGTGTGGGTTTTCGTCAGTAAAAGTCTGACACGCCCTTCCGCTACACCCAGAGCGGGAGAAGTCATTTGATGATTCCATCCACAAAAAAAAAGGCCCAGTGCGGGTTGGTAAATGTCGCATGTCTTCGAATTTTTGGCTCTAGAACATGCCGGTTCCCTCACGATGTTTTCCTTCACCGTTTTGAGATAGTCATATTTAGGTACTTAATTTTATAAACTGTTGTAACATCGATTCCTAAATGTTACCAATACCAACCCAAACAACACCCGAGCTAACTTTATTTAACATTTTCTCTCTGCTTCCTTCTAGCTTCTGATTAGGGGCTGAAGAATTAGGATCAGCCTAATCTTTCGTTACTAAACCCTCCTAATTACACCCGAAGTTTGTCCAGACACCACAACAAGAAGACTAATTAGTAATTTCTCCGTATCGGAGCTGGATTTAAGCCAGATCTTAGAACTCGTAGCTACATTTCCGAGTAGACCAATGAAATCGTGCCATTGGCTTCAACTTCAACCGATCTTAAATACAAAAGATATTTAAGATTGGACTGACAACAGTCTACGAAACAAAGTATTTTGTGGTGTCGCGGTGCCATTGAAAACTTTTTACCGTCATCGTAAATATTGAAAATCATCGATAAACGTTCCCTACAAAAAAGCCATTTTCTCTTTAGCAAAGTTTCACTCTTTTTATGTTAAGTATTGATACTTTTTTCGGCTGTTAAATATTTTATTTGCGCTTTTATTTTTAACGCTGCTGTAACGGACTCATTATAAATGTTGTTCGTACCAAGAAGGTTTAAACGATATGACAACGGAAAACCTATAAGTTGGGTAGAGTCTAAAAGATAAGTATTTTGTTTTTTAAAACGACGAACCATTTCAATTGCAAATCACTTTTATGACTACCTACATGCTTATTTTTATAAGACCATAATATTAAATGATAGGTACAAGTTCATTAACCGCATAAATAAATAAATGACATAAACAGAAAGTTGTCTGTTTACCGACATGTCTCACTGACGCTAGAAACATGCGTCACATAAGCAGTAGTTGTAGAATTCGTCATGCCTAAACCAGTCTGACACATGTCCATGTCCATATACACACCTCATAGGAAAGTGAACCGGTGGCATTTCTGCGGTTTTCACTCGAAGCCACTTTCTCTGCCGCCCCCCAATCAAGCCTAATATCTAACTATAATAATTAATCTAACAGCTTCTATAACATCATCGACATTAATTGAAATCGATTAGATAAATATCCGTAATTATTTAAACTAACAAGCAAACTACTTTAACAATACAAACTTTCGTCAGGTCATCAATCCGAGAGCTTAATTACGGAACGAATTAATTCAAATTGTTGTAATAAAGCGCCAATCATTTATTATGTGTTGAACACATTCAACACTATTATAAACGTCTGAGTGCTTTGTATGAAAAAGTTTGGGGAAATATGGCACACTAATAATGCTTCCGAACTCAACGCGAATGTTAACGCAAGATGAGTCGAAAAGCCCTGAAAGCTTTCACCCAAAGTAGGCCGAGCTAATGTTTTGTCCATTATGAACTCTCAGCTCAGCCTCAGGAATGAGAAGAAAAAATATAAATTAAAACACCACTAGCTCGACCAACCCTCCGCTTTCCGCGTGCTACGAAAATATTAGGACAACACAACGCTACACAACACAGGAGAGATTCCCGCTGCGTACACACATTTACTCGCATTGTTAACAACAGTTGAATAGGTGCGATTATGTAAATAGATTCCGTGAATAGAACTGAAGCATTTCAGAAAATAAGAGAGTACGAACAGCGCTATTAACTGCGAGCACCCGAAAATTCTGCACCTTATGTTCGCCCGTTACGGACCATTGCGCACCCCAGGTGATAAAGGCGTTAAATACGATTAAGAGGTCCCTAATGGGACCGGCCCAATAACACCCGATACTCTCTCTTATCACACTTCGACCCAATTTCCTCAATTACTAGGATCAAGAGAAGTAATGAAATGAGAGTAATCATTATCTTATTCGTTTATTCTTTCCGCACGGCTCCGTCCGTCGCCGGCGGCGCGGGTGGCGGCTTCGTAAAGCATTAAAAGACTGCTGCGGATTATCACACAATTTATTCAGGTGCTTAATTTGAGCGGCTATCCCACTTTGAGCACAATTTATTTTTATTTCACTTAAATGTGGGCTCAGGGACCGTGGAGATTTACCTTCACTTTTCATTAAGGCTCTCTTTGAAAATACTCATTACATTGCTAAGGAAATTAAAACGTGTTCGACTGAATCCGGCCTACAATGGTTATGAATTATACTTATTACTTAATGAAACCTATTATGGTTTTCTCATTAAGGATCGCGGAGCAGGCAGTTCGGTGGGAACGCCGCGCCGCCGCCGCCAAACTTATAACGAGTTACATGTATGTCAGGGAGCAGATAGAAGAGGATCGCTACGTTGAAACTTTCAACAATTATGGAACTGCAAATACGCATTAGATTGAACACACATTTCGGGTGCAGTCATTAAAGCCCGATCATAGTGGCAGCGGCGCGAGCTAAACGTACGCTGCGATTGCTCTCGACCGGATGGTTGGCAGTCCAATCGAAACTTTTGATTAAAATCAAACCAAGAGCTGTGTGCACCGATTCGTACTGAACGCGGATATCTTTATTTGAGCTCCGTATGTTATGTTCAGATTGGGGAACTCAGATTGGAAATCAATGTTTATACAATCGATTACCGGCCGCACAGCAGACTGGCCTGATTGAGCCCTACATGTTTTTCATCAAAGCGAAATCACCACTACCGTGTTATCCCGACTGTTTTAATATTTTATAAAAAACACTTTTGCAATTCACCGTAAAATGCTTTAAAAGTTTGGTTACCGTTATGTTTACACACAATTAAAGCGTAGTTTATTTATTCAGTTATGTTTGTTTGTTTTTATGTCTCAATAAAATAAAATAAAATAAATAAATATGTTTGGAAGTTAAAAAAAAAACTCCTGCCTCCTTCATAATTTGTCGGAAGAAAAAAATCTGAAAACTTGTAAAAAACGAAGATTGATTGCCATTTGAATCCAATCTGAATTATGCACCCATCTCAGCTTCCATTTTGTTTATTAATATTCATTGCTCATTGTAAAATAAAACGTAGGGTCTTATTTCACCCTCGGGTGAAAGGTGTTGGGTTGAGGGATGTCAAAATGCCAATAACAAAAATCATTAACTGGCACCTTTTTTGGAGGTGCGTTTAGAAATTAATCGGATTAATATGAGGGTTGGGGGCCAGGTTCACAAAATATTAAAAAACCAGAAGGCTCGTTCCATCCAACACTTAAAATCAGGCGCACACATTGACACGAGTAAACGACGATCTCAAACTTGTCAAACAAATGACAGTCACAAGTACCTACCTACGCTTGCACTCACTCTATGCAGACGCGTCTCTATATGTCCGTGCGTTTTCACTCATTGTATGGAACTGGCCTTCTTTACCTATTCTGTGGCAGGGTGTTGGTGGCCGGTGGAACCCCAGCGGGGCCGTGTTCATGTCGCCGCGGCCGGACGCACGCCGCGCCGCTCTCTGATGCGGAAATTCCATTAAGAGCCACGAATTTACTGCTGCTCCCGAATTTAGATCGCATCGGTTTTAGATAGCTATTAGCCACTACGCGCTTAAAACTCCTACTCCTAACTCACAGGTAACTAGCTAATAATGGCCTAGAAAGCAGCTCAGCCGATAATGGAGTAATGGAGAGAAACACGTAAATCAAAACACATCTGTGTTACACGTAGGCTAAGGATGATTGCTTCGTGTAATGGGAAAGTGATAATAGGCTCAATCTGTGTGCTGTTTGGTGTCACAGTAAAAAACGAGCTTAACGCTATTAGGTAGGTATACTACACTATCATTATAGATGAAAGTTTTTTTAACGAAACAAATCTATTGGGCTGTTGAAATCTATGTAAATGCTAGTGAAAGGCAACTTAGTAGCTACTGTTGTGGCGGCATCTACATCGCCACATACGAACTACGCATCAATGACATGACGTCACGCAATCCTGCATCGCACAATTAGTGTTTACCACGCGATTAGCATATATACAACGTCCCGACATCAACCGTCGCCCAGTTGCCCACCAGACACGACACCCGTCTGGTCGGAGGATTCTGCCTTTTCTATGGAGGATGAGTGAACTTTACACCCTGTTCCTCATGCCTCTAAACTGTCAACTCGTATTTATCTGGTCAATTGAATTAACTTTGAGTGCTTGGTTTCAATAAAAGAATAAATAACATAACAATAACATCTCGCCTGTGTATTCCCTGACGGGTTACCTATTTTTCAGTTATGTACCATGTAATAAAATCTATTGCCATCAACCGGGCACATATCCGGACTCGATCCGAGCTGTTACTGAGAAATTCCAGATGGAAAACCCAATAACACTTTGCCCGACCTGGGAATCGAACCCAGGACCTCATGCTCAGCAGTATATTGCTTATTCAATCTGCCTAGCCTTTTCCCAACTATGTTGGAGTCGGCTTCCAGTCTAACCGGATGCAGCTGAATACCAGTATTTTACATGGAGCTACTGCCTATCTGACCTCCACAACCCAGTTACTGGGTAATACGATACCCCTTGGTAAGACTGGTTGTCAGACTTTCGGGTTTCTGACGACCCGTAACGACTCAAAGATTCACGAATAACAGCCGGGACCAACGGCTTAGCGTGCTTTCCGAGGCACGGAGGAATCTCGTTATGTAAAGATGGTCACCCATCCACTGACCAACCCCGGCAAGCGTAGCTTAACCTCGACCAACCATCGACCCGTGCGGCTGTTATTACTTAGCCACGAGCCCCTCCTTGCTTATTATAGAATATAATATACATATAGTGCTTATAACTACTAGACCAACGAGGCAAGAATAATTCTTTACAAAACGAGAAAATGTCGTTGAGCTCTGCTAATTGTGGAGTGGAAAGAAAATGTTTAACCACTCAAAGGACGCTGATTAGCATTTTTTCTTGAGTCGGAAATTTTTGCTTACAAAAGTCTTTAAGCCAATTAAGAGACATTTTTAAGCGACTTCTTAAAAAAAGAGGAGGTTCTCAATTCGTATGTTTTTGTAAATTTTGGAAGCTTGATCAGTGATTCCGTGTAAATTATATTAACTTTACTTGGGCAGGTTTTGAGTAAGCTTTAAAACATTTTTACACAACAAAATCAACCGACAAAAAAAACACTGTAATGTGAAAAATAACATTACTATTTGGGAAGTCGGTGTCTTTGGTTTTGTATTTTGTTTAGCCACAGACTTAAGCGGCTTTCAGACTACGCTATAATATAATAGCATATAGTATATAGCTCATAGCACAACAATATCGCGCACCATACATTGTCAATAATATATAATAGTACAAGCACAGTGTGAACGTGTCCATAACAATGTATGGTGCGCGATATTGTTGTGCTATGAGCTATATACTATATGCTATTATATTATAGCGTAGTCTGAAAGCCGCTTTAAAGTAGGTAATTTTTTACTTTGCAGTGCTTTTTTTGGGAGCCGGTTGTTTTTTTTTTTTTTTTGAAAAAAAGGTTTTTTTTTTGTTTAAAGTTATGAATTCTTTAAAATAAATCAATTAAAGTTATCCACAAATCCAACAAAAACATTACGTTCACAATATAATAGGCTGTAGTTTTCATCAAGTTTTTTACTTCAATCGTGGGTAGGAACACTTGCACAAAAGGTGACAGACGTGACCAACATTGAAAACTTGCTTAGATGAAATTAAGACAACTCTTTTTATTACATCTGAGCCAGTTTCAAACTAAAACGTAGAAGGCTATTTAAGAAAAAAAGATTACTCATAAGAATACCCTTGACTGCGTCGTTGGTCTAGTGGTTGCAAGCATTAGGTCCTGGGGTTCGATTCCCGGGTCGGGGAAAGTGTTATTGAATTTTTCCATCAGAAATTTCTCAGAAGCAACCCGGAGTCTGGATTTGTGCCCGGTTGAAGGCAATAGGCTCGCCCCCATGGGACATAAACATAACTGGCGAAAAATATGGGTGTAGGTACATCTCTGCCTAACCCTTTGGGGATTACAGGCATGATGTTATGTTATAATACCCTAGTCCTCAAATAAATGTTTATGATTATGGTCCTAGGTATAACTTGACCACATACGGTGAGTTGCACGAAACCAACATTAGTTTAATGGATACTTTAAATTGATGCTGTCACTTTCTTTTTGATACAAAATATAAGGGATGGCATGAATTTCAAGTCTCCACTATAGTTGGTTGTTGGTTTTGTGCAACTCACCGTAAGTCAACTGATTTGACATTAGCATCTCCCAAGTAACGTTTTAAACTCCGACTCTCGTATTAACCAAATTACCAGGCGTAAAAAATATCCATGGTCAATAATTTAGTTTAGGCCATTATTGGATAAATTAAGAGATTTAAGTGTTCACACTCACAATCACATTTTTCAAGGCTATTTATTACAAAGAATGAAAAAGTGCCTGAAAATTAAATAAGGTAAGCCTTTTTAGTATCTACCTTTATCTAAATGACCGTAGCAGTTGCTCTGTTGCAGTAAGATGGTTTCAGCCCTGATAAAGTTATATCCCTAGGGATATAGCTAAGTATATACCGTAATATAGTTATATGAAAGCGGTTTATAACTGTCGGAGTGCCCTAATAGTTATATTACTAGAGCGTGCTCGTATCGTAGTTATATTCCTAGTAAGACAGTAATGAATGACTTTCATATAAATATATTACGATATAATATAGCTATAGCCCTAGGGACATAACTATATTACGACTATATCCATCTTACTACGACAAGTCTTTATTTGCAGCCTAAGCTTAGAAGACAAAAAGACAAAAGTCAAAACACAGAAAAAAGCAAGTGTAAAAGTAAGTACTAGTGTGCTGGATATTACCACCATTGCATTCTATGTACAAATACTGGCCAAAACGAATCCAAACACGACATATTTATCTGCTATTATTTTTTCAAGAGTGTGCTGGATATCCTCAATTCTCAATTCTCAATTCTTTATTGCGTTCCATAATGTTATAATAACAGTTGGTAAGCTTAAAAATAATCCTATCCTGACTGTAGCATCAGACCAAGAATTCCATAATATTGCTTATTTATACAGGACTAGCTTCTGCCCGCGACTTCGTCCGCGTGAAATTTCTTGTCCCCACCACCCACCAACCCCGACGCATCGCATCGCAACGCCTGCCCGCGCTATTACTTCGCGCTCGGCTCCTAAGGGCCCTAGCAAGATGTTAAATAGCCTATATCCTTCCACATCGCCTGCCCGCGCTATTACTTCGCGCTCGGCTCCTAAGAGCCCTAGCGTGATGTTAAATAGCCTATAGCCCTCCTCAAGAACTGGGTTATAAAATGCAAAAAGATTTTTCAAATCTGACTGGGGTAGTTCCAGAGATAGCGCGTTCAAACAAACTAACAAAAAAACAAACCCTTCCGCTGTATTCCACCGACATTATTGAAATAATAAATCGAGAGGGTCGTCAATCCGCGGAAAATCTAGCAATTCTGAAAAATTACTTATTTGTACAACGCCATCTATGGGTAAATTGATAAAACGTCCGCACTAAACATGTTTGCTCAAGAGCGACCGGTATGATTTAAAGTTATTTTGCGTTTTAGTAATTTTATATTATCTCCGAAACTGTATGACCAATTGACATACTGTAAAGGCCAAATCTTATCTCCATGATGTCCTTGTGATCATTAAATAACTTATTTTGATAAGGATTAATGTTTTGTTGTTTAAATAATCATTCAAACGTAAGTATGTCTAAAAAATACTTTTTTAAAGCAATAAAAGATGTATAAAAGATAAAATATAAAAGATAGAAATATGGTGTCGCGGACTTTTTTGTAGAATTATTTAAGACGGACCAGACTGCCATACATTGTTCTCAATTTTAAACAACCGTTTAGGCAGCGCATGCAAAAAAGTCTGTTTAAAGAGGTATTTCTTTCCGACTTGTTAGACAAAAATTGTGATAGCTTGGCTAATATGCATGATATAAACATAATTTATAGCCTATAGCACTCAGGAATAATGTAGCTTTCTACGAGTGAAAAATTTTTAGAATTGGATAATTAGTTCCGGAGATTACCCCCTACATACAAACTTACAAACTTACAAACATACAAACTTACAAACTTACATACAAATTTTACCTCTTTATAATATTAGTATAGATACATGGGTGTTTCAAATTTTAGGTCACACATTGTTTAAAAGTAAAGTAAATTACCCATTATGCGTCTAAGATCCCTACCGCAGCTAACAAAAGAGCGGATGATCTTGAAACGGCTGAACCGATTTTGTTAAAAACATCTAAGAACCACCGCTAGAAAACCTACTTTCAAATTTAAAAAAACTGCATCCAAATCGGTTAACCACCCGTTTATGAGTTACGGTGCCACAGACACATACACACACACAGCGGTCAAACTTTTAGCACCCCCCTTTTTGCGTCGGGGGTTAAAAATAAAACTCTACTGGTAGGACTTACCTACATTCAGCCTTTAAAAGTTTGAATGTACTTAACTAAGTAGACGTATTAAGTTAAATTTAGACGCTACGTCTCGGTGAAAGGGTCGTGGGCAGACTCCGAAATCACATTATCGCTCAGTAGTTTGTTAAACTTGCTAATTTACTTACACTTTCACGTTTTCAAGACCATTTTATTATTTATTCACGCAATGACTGCAATAAAACGGAAGTTTCATGTTTTTTTACGGTAGGTTTCTTATGTAAATTAAGGTTTAGTTTAATTTATAATAGCCCAACGTCTAATCTAAGGCAGTGAGGGGAAAGGTAGAAGTTGTGAGTAGAAATTATATCTTTGAAACTAAACATAAAGTGAGCCAACTTATACAATGTGTCACAGAAAGGTGTGCCGAAAATTAAGGGTGTGGTACCATTAAAATGAATAACTCTCTCCATGGGACATGGGTGAAAAAAAATCAGTCATCCCATACAAAACTTGAATACCTACTTGACCCAAATGTATGGGACGGCTGATTATTTTTTCGCGATTACGATGTTAGTCCCATGGAGAAAGTTATTCAGTTTAATGGTACCACACCCTTAATTTTCGCCACACCTTTCTGAGACACATTGTATAAAAGTTATTAAAAGTTAGGAAAATACATAATTATGTATATCACGTATACCTAATAAAGATGTTTTGTATATTTCGATACAGAAAGAGATCATTCTAAAACCCCACGTTTCAGAACCAGAAAGAGCCTCATTACGTCAAATGGTTTGAAACAATAAGTAGGAACTTCCTTTTCTATTTCAGTAATTTTATAATGATCTCTAAAACATAATTCCCAAAGTAATATTGTCATAGTAAATGCTTATTTATTGCCAATGAACAAATGTTGGTAACACTGTAATGTGTGTAACACGAAAAGCAATAACATATCCAATTTCAATATCGCAATAGTGCAAAGAGCAGCCTACGAGCACAATTAAATAAAACCTGTTTGCTCGTTGCATACAACGACAATTATGAAAACTGCATAGAAATGTAGTAAATGGGTATATTTACCGCACGTAAATATAGGCATTGACTGCATTTCTAGGCAATAGTCTTTATTAACTTGTTTTATTTACTAAATTTCATGGAAACCAACTAAATAAACAAGAAAGTAACTATTTTATTGTATTACAAGCTTTTATATAGTTTCACCTGTCCAGGTCTGTAGTCAAATCTTGCAAGTTAAATTTGACCCACTTCCCGGCTTCCAATTGAGCTGAAATTTTACTTGCATTATGTAAATCGGATGACAATGCAATATTATTATGATATGGAGCTGATCTGATGATGGAGCCGGAAGGTAGCCATAGGAACTCAGTAATAAAAGGACGCAACCCTATCGAGTTTGTGTGCGAGTTTGTATCGAGTGGACTCATTTGATTCGTCTTGACAAGGACTCTGGTCCTAGATGATACCCAGACTAAGAAAGGCTTGTTTTTAAAAAAAAAATAGTACACTTGTTTTTTCTAACAATAAGAACAAGAAGCCGACCGCAACATGGATATGATGATGATGAATTAGAACAAGATTTTGGTTTAGCATAGCATCACTTTAAAGTAAGGTTGTATAATAAACAGAAAATGTAATTTGTTGTGGATTTATCTGCCTACTAAATAAATTATATATTCGAATGTGTATAATTATGCAACAACACCCACTGAAAGTGACACCGACAAATCGTAAACTATAACAATTCAAGAATACAACAATTATTACAACAACACAGAAATGCAGAGGTGATGCGTGGGCCACATTGAGTCATCTGAAGTCATCTATGAATGAATTAGCCATCGTAAGTTCATTGTATGCAATCAATGTTTTACGCAACATAATTTGTAACCGCCATAGATATAAGAAAGAAGGAGATGTGCCCGGTATGTTAAAATGTATCGGAACCGCGTGTCTCCACTTTTCCCTTTGTCACTCTCATGATTTTAAAGACAAATACGGTAAAATGCTAGACATATTAAGATTATAGGCCTAGATAACAATCATGTAATTTAATTTCAATGTAATATAAATATACAACAAAATTATATCCTAACTAAAACTATTAAAAACTAAAATATGGCGTCGAAAAATTCCTCCGCATCGCTGTCGACTGGTAGAGTACCCAAGAGACTGGTGGCATTGCCACGTTGTATGGCAATGCTAAGCGTCTGGGCCCTCTGGCCAAAGTAAAAGCCAGCCCTCGGGTCACGGGGAGTGTCAACCAGCCGTTTGGAGATTTCGTTGAATAAAACAAGAGCACTTTGACCCCACGGCCCAAGGATTTCAACCCCAAACGGCTCGAAAATATAATTACCGATAAGGTTATTATATTTCCGCCGCTTGAGGTTTTCCGCAGCCGCAGCAGCAGTGCCAGCACAGCACGCCGAGCCAGGAAGATGGGATGGCGCAAGAGTATCGACACAAGTTGCGTCCCACACTAAAGGATTTCCCAAAAATGTAAAATGCTTGTACTTACATAACATGGAAAGTGGTTCCCATGATTAACATTTCTTCGGTTTTTACAAGAAACCACTGAACAATGTTGAACGTGCTTCTTATAAATTGTCACGGTCACAGTCGAAAGCGCACTAGTTCGCGGAGACGGAATTTGTACTATGAACGGCTCATACTGAGCATGTCGCGCGGACACAGATTCGCCCGCTTGCTTGCCACTTGTCCTGTTTTTTATATTTCTATGGTAACCGCTAAAAGGTCTGCCTCGTTGGTCTAGCGGTCGGAAGCGTTACTGCGGAGCATGAGGTACTTGGATTCGACTCCCAGGTCGGGTAAACTGTTATTGGGTTTCTCTATCAGGAATTTCTTAGTAGCAGCCCGGAGTTTGGAGCTGTGGCCGGTTTGTGGCGACATCTACATCGCCACATGCGAACTAGGCATCACACTGATGTCACGCAAAATCTTGATGTAAATTATCTAAGCGCAAAATCCTGTATCGCGCAATTAGAGTTTACCGCGCGACTAGCATATTAAACAGGGTGTAAGTGTAAACAGTGGCAATCTTTTTAGGGGTCATTGTACTCGTCATTATGAACAACTTTTACTATGGGACTAAACCTAAAATCGCGAATAAAAAATCGCTGTTCCCTACATTTTGACGAATTATGCGAACATAAATGTACCTACTGAGCAGCTGATTTTTTTCGCGATTTCAAGCTTGGTCCCATAATAAAAGTTGTTCATAATGATGAGTACAATGACCCCTTAAAAGATTGCCACTTTTTACACTTACACCCTGTATACAACGTCCCGACATCAATCGTTGGGCAGTTGCCCACCAGACACGACACCCGTCTATGGTGTGAGGATCCTCCCTTTTCTATGGAGGATGAGTGAACTTTACACCCTGTTCCTCATGCCTCTAAACTGGTAACCCTGAGTATGAATGTCAGCGCAGCCTTCGTGTAACTCCTTCGGCGTGACGGCATTATGGTCGCCCTTTATTACAAACTGCCGAAATATGGGTGTACTATAGGTGCACCTCTGCTTAACCCTTCCGGGATTACAGGCGTCATGTTATGTATGTAATCGCTGTTACGAATGTTTACGAACCGTCACGATTCGGTTACTTGTCCATCACTTTCGTTAATGCTGAGAACATGTTACGTGCGGTGTCATGACCGTGGCCTTTCGTGAACAATTACTGGATATGATTGCCGGATTTATTTCGCACGATAGTTTGTCTGATTCATCAAATTGGTATGTGAATATTTTTGAGTGGTCACATTTTTGTCGTCTTCACCGAGGCAGGCTGAAACGCTGGCGTGACGATTTGGACTTGTACCTGACCCATTGACCGGAGCAGACAAAAAACAAAGAAATTTGGAAAACTATGGTGAAGAGCTCTGCCCCGCTGTGGGACAACCCCAGTTTTCTTTTTTTCGAATGCTGAATGAAGCAAGGTTGACTAAAGACTACTACTAAGACTATATCGGCTGAGACTAAGGTCCGTATTACAGAAGGAAACTCAAGCACTGATCTTTGTTTAAATCTAGTTTTCAACCAATCAAATGGCTTGAATCTAGTTTTAAGTAATGCTTGAGTATTGAGTGACGTTCTGTAATACGGACCTAAGTCGGGCGAATCTGCAATGATTTTATTGTCGAATGTACACACAGCAGCAGGTCACATTTTCTCATTCGATTTTGAATGTAACCATTAACGTTCTAAGGTTTAAAATCATTTGTAGAAATTTGACAATTTGGTATAACCTGTTGTGCGGTTGTCTGTAATTCAAAAGTTTTTATGAGCGATGACAACGTCTAGACGGGAAAGTTGGTGGATTATAAAAAAAAAAAAAATTAAGACGGTAAGGTACTTGCGTAAGTTAGATAATGTCTTGTATATTTCAGTAACTTAGGTTGGAAAAGCAAGCAAGCATTTGCATTTCAGAAATGGTGAGAAAACATAAACGTTGGTAAAATAAAATTGAGCCATCTGTATCGTTCTGTATGAAATATGGCCACGACGTGCATTGACGAAGGAAGCATACACCAGGTTGGCTGTCTTGTGGCTCTACGTGTCCTAAGAGAACGTAAGTTACCGTTTACATTAATTTTAGATAAAACTTTTTCATGTCAACGTTATAATTTAATTTGTTAGCAATAAATAGCTAAACATATAGATTTTCTTGATAAACTGTTACAATGTGTGAACGTTAATTCTGGTTAACTTTATCAAAATCATCCCAAGTTACAGTAACGTAGAAGAATTTGTACTACTAAAAATTATTAACATTTTCTTTGCAAAGAACCATTCCCAAGTACTTCTGTTTCTCGTTGTTACTTGTTACGTTAAAAACTAGGTGTTACCTGGTGTTAAGTGAAACGGTACTGTCAGTACAATAAATAATCTGACACGGGTCGTTTTCCTAGAAAGCGACCAATTTGTTAGTTTAAATGTTACGTATTTTTGTACAACTTTATGAGAGGTCAACGCCCTATACTCCGACAGTCGTCGATAAAAAAATATAATAAAATAAGTTTCGGAGTCAAATGAGATTAAACGAATCGCAAATTGGAGGATAGGAGTGAAACTTATAATAGGACTCGTTTAAAAAGTTTCTTATACGGAACGATAAATCGATCAGGAGCAAAGTCTAATGAGAGTATAATACCTAAAAAAATGACAGAAATGCACATTATAAAAGAAGTTTGTACAGAACCGTTTACTGAATTCATTTCTGTCATTTTCAGTATTCTTACGTATTTTTTTTCCAAAAATAATTAAAACTATGTAGGTAAATTACAGTCACACTTCTACTGACAGTCAAAACAAACAAGATGGACGAAGTACCTAGCGGCTGTGTGCATGAGTAGATTTGTAATGTGACCACAATTTTCTCCTACAATCAGTTTAACTAATTTAAGGCGCTATGACCCGACAGACACCGCGCTTACTAGTTTTTTGAATCCATGGAAAACATAAAAAACAGTGTTATAAAATTCTGGAAAAAAAGATATAAGTATCATATTTAAGGATCTGGCGGATAGGCAATCACTTTTAATAACACGATTAGATTTACTTTGCTGTATAGAAAAAAAGTTACCCCTTTTCGTAATGTTTAATCAATCACATATCTACAAAACAGACAATTTTTTTCTTATTTTTCATATGTATAACTAAAAAGTTAGTAGATTGTTTAGCACAATTCGCTGAGTTTGTCGTGATAAAATGATTAAAATAATTACTATGTTTAAATACCTACCAAATGCGCGAGGCAACAACTCGCGCGCCTACTTCAGTTCAGTACGCGGCTCGAGCCAGGATCATAGGGCCTTAATAAATAAACAATGTTTTATACATAATAATAAAAGTCAGTGTATGTTTTACCATCATAACAAAATATTCTAATTGGGGTTAATTCCGGGACATGTTGTCTAAAACTTTACTGTCCTTTTTCCTTTAAAACCGCGTTCAATTTTTTATCGATATGTATTTCATAAGCTACAATTATAAATTACCACTGTCTTCTATTATTATTAAAATATTATTTTTCCCATTTCGCCAACGTAAAGCCTCGGGCGGCGAACAACCAAAATTAAATTCCAATCAATGCCAAAACCTCAATAAATAACGATAGATTCAGTAATCTAGGAATTATTTGCATTTATGATTAGTACAAATAGTTAAAATTCGACGGTAAGATAGTCAGATTTCTAGCAAAGAGCGCCAAGGACGGTGAGACTTAACAATCATAATTATGATCATTACAACATGACCTCATCTTCTTCGTGAGTAGTTTATCAAATTGAATTTATCTTAACATAATTACGCACGAAAACATATTGTTAATGAGAGTCGAAAATGTACGGTGAAACAGACAAAATGTTACAGTGATCTCAAAGATATATGATTCAATTTCCAAAGTGTTTCCTTATTTCTGGTTCCATCGCAAGTAAAATCCGCATTGGCGCGGTCCAGCAGAAAATCTAACGGCGAATCCTTACTCCCGACCCGCCTGCCTCCGGCAGAATGGGCAACTTTTCCTTCAATCCACACATTATTCAATGGTGACAATCTTCCAGACTTCCTCATAGCCTCTCATCGATTTGCAGAGAGTTCCCGTCCGCTAGAGCATCTAAAATTGCCTATTTTATTTTTTGCAGAACATCCCTCTTTGTGGCTACGTTGATCGAGGCGTGCTTCAGATGGTACTAGCTACTGATTCGTTTCTTAACCAACTGATAATTCGTGGACAGTCACTGTACAGTGTACATCTTTCTTCTTGTCATTAGTCTGCAATTGAAGTTATTTAGAAAGTGATTACAAAGAGCGGAAATCGACACATCGGTAGTCAAGGTGAAAGTTAGTCTTCTTATAAAATTATTTGCGACTGAAGGACGCGGCCAAAAGAAATCACATTCAGTTCCTCAGATTAAGAACCTCAGATCAGATCAAATAATAAATATAACCAAACGTTTACTGGGGGAAGTAAGCACAAAGCATTTCACTCTCGTCTCTCATCATGTGGGTTTTTTGTATTCTATTGTCAGCAGAAATCCCTAACTCAGTGAACAACAGGCTTAGACAGGTATCTCACATCAAACGTATCAATGGATTCTGTTCTTCAAAGGGCTGTATTTTTAACCTTTGAAGATGGTCTGAACAATACTGTAATCGAATGTCTTATATAAATGCTAATTCATCAACTCCGACACCATAAAATCGAAGCCTAATTAGCGGAATTAGCATAGAGACAGCAATCTGATTTCTTTTCAGCTTTTGACAGATGCATATTTTATTACGTGATTAAAAATCAGAAGCAGACACCACCTAATTTATATTAGACTAATATCGATCTCGTTAAGTCGAATAATACGATCGTAAATCTACGTTAATAGTCCCCCTCAGTTCCTATCGCATATTTTTATGTTGTATTAAATCGAAATGGGGGAAACTAATCAACTTGATATTCGCATAAACCTTCAAAATTAATATTTTATCTTTAATTTAGGGGGTCCAAGACGAACACTCGTAATTAACCTCTCATTTACTTTGATGGAAAAATATAATGCCTTCGAAAACATAATTAAATACAATTTGGGGCGTGTTTTATATTTTGCGTATTAATTACTTGCAATATCTTGAGGAACCTAATTTATACCAAAATATAAAGTTCATTAAAGAGCGATGTTGTACTAAAGTAACGAGTTATTTGAAGCTGCTGATTGGCTTCTTTTGTTAATCAAAATCATATTTGTTTTGACTCACGCACTATTGCTATAGAATTTTCTGTACCTACATAATAGAAAATTAATATTCTAAACAAATTATTTCACTAGATATAAGTAAAGAGATTGGTTATCAAGTTTAAGAGGTCTGCCACATTTTGTCACCTCTCTTGCTCACGCGGGATCAATTTTTTAAGAATGTTAAATGAAAAGATGTTTTTTTGATAAAAGAAATCAATTTGCGAATTAGTAAACAGTATTAATTTAATAGGATTAAAAACACATTTTAATTGTGGCACTTACATATTTAACTCATCTCAAAAACAGATCGTAACACCACTTGTGTGGAGCTGAGTTTTATATACCGGATGACTTTTTTTACCGTCTCGAAAAAAATTGGGTATATTAGGTGAACGGAGTACAAGCCTATGGCATACCTAACTTTTAAAAAAAAACGAAAAAAACAAAAATTCAAATCATAATCAGGCTGCATATGATTTGTATTTCGATATTTTAAAACGATTTATTATTTTTTTTCAAAATTTCTGTTTTTATGGTACAAAAATGAAAAGTTTACATCGAATTTGTAGTATTTATTGATACTTAGATATTTTTTTCTATCTAAGCTATTAAAACAAAAAAAAACTAGGTATGCCATAGGCTCCTACTCTGTTCACCTAATATACCCAATTTTTTTCGAGACGGTAAAAAAAGTCATCCAGTATAACACAATAGAAATGTGTTTTTAATAATTACCTATTAAATTAATATTATTTATTAGTTCCCTAACTGATTAAATTTTTCAAAAAGCATCTTTTCATTTAACAATCTTAAAAATTTGATCCCATGTGAGCGAGAGGGGTCATAAAATGCGACAGCCCTCAGTAAACTTTTTAACTATCGCGATGAAGGACGTATAGCCGTAGTGTAGCCACAACTTATTGCGATATTTCATCGGCATTCACATTGGTGATTGACGTGGCGATAACTCGGGTGGCGGCATTCAAGTGTGGCCCATCAATTTATCGTGATAATTATCGGAATAATTACCGCTATGTTTATTATGGCGATGATGGACTTTGACGTTGGTGTGGCCCTGACATTAGCAAGAGAGTGACAAAATGCGACACCCTCTTAAGTAATAAAGTAGGTACAAAAACTATTTCACCATATCTAATAGTGCTCAGTACGAACGCTCCAAAACTAGGATTTCGTAATCAAAACTAAACTCAAACTAAAACTGTAACGATGCCAAATCTCAAGTTCTTTCTTGAAAACAGTTTTGTCACTACCGTGTCAAAAGTGTTCACTGAAATAAAAGAATTAACTTTCAGGTTGTTTTCCGCACTGAAGTCTCGCGAAAATAAAAATGAAAAAATGTTTTTCACTTTGAATATCTACTTAATCATTTGCAACGACTGCTTTGAACGTTCAAATCAAACTATGAGGTATTAAACAAGTAATACCCAATAATTATGTTTGATTTGATCGATCCATTCGATAATCTCGTAATAAATTATGCAAAGCCGTCAAATATACCCTTCTAAACATGTCTTACTAAAACAAATAGTATTCATTAATTCATACCTGTCAAATTATACGCGGCATGGCCTCAAAGTCCAATTCCTTACATATTAGCAACTGCGCTACGCAATAACTCATGATTCTTTATTATTGATTGCAAGTGCATATTTCCGATTTATTTCGTCACGGACTGGTCGTGCCAGTAAAGAAAGTATCAATTGTTTGCTTGAGTTGGACGGCTGGCGTAGATAATGTAGATATGCTGTATTGCTCTTAAAGCGGCGATGAGCAAACAGTGATTATTCTTACAGAAGCTTGAATAAAGTCAAATTGAACAGAAAATTGTTTGCTATATAATTTATGTTCATATTAAACCTATATGAGGATCTCTTGGCTAAGTAATAACAGCCGCACGAGTCGATCCGTCAGGTTAAGCTACGCTTGCCGGGGTTGGTCAGCGGATGGGTGACCATCTTTACATACCGAGATTCCTCCGTGCCTCGGAAAGCACGTTAAACCGTTGGTCACCGCTGTTATTCGTGGATCTTTGACAGTCGTTACGGGTCGTCAGAAGCCCGAAAGTCTTACAGCCAGTCTTACCAAGGGGTATCGTATTACCCAGTTACTGGGTTGTGGAGGTCAGATAGGCAGTCGCTCCATATAAAATACTGGTATTCAGCTGCACCCGGTTAGACTAAAAGCCGACCCCAACATAGTTGGGAAAAGGCTAGGCAGGTTGATTGATTAATTCTATGTGCTAGTATGGAAAAAGGGACATGCTGTCCCGACCCCAAATAGATTGGGATAAGGGCAGGAGAATGATGATGAACGATGATTGTACCTGTGTGCTCGTCTCCTAATGATTTTCTTTGATCTAGTGTTAAAGCAATATTAACTAACTCAGTGATGAAATTACAGTTTTTTCATAAAAAGCAATAACATACCTTATACTCAAGTCTCTGATTCACTGGCCCACAATATAAAGAGTGCCTGTGCGCAGAGAAAACGTCAGATTTTCACGGTCAGTTGGTAATGGTATCCGTCATCGACGTTCTTAATAGATACTATTGAAACCAGCTGTTATACACTCTCCGAGATTTCTCGCCATTGACTAGACGCTAAACAATTTCGAGAAAAGCGTCGGAAAAAGCAACAAGTTTTTATTTATCGTGACTTCAGTGAAATCTATTAGGTATGGTCAGAAAGGAAATTAAATTGAGATCCTGTTTTGTAAGCCGGGGAGCCTCAAAAACTTGAAAGTTTCGCCTTATAAATGGCATTATTAAGCTCCGTAAACTTAACCGAGTATAAATTAGTGAAGTTTCCTTATGTTTGAGGTATGGGCGTTGCTTAATAGAAATTGTTTTGAAATTGAATATTAATAACAGTTATTATTATCTGTTTGTATATCTCGTGTAAAGTGGGTAAATGTCAAATCTTCAAGAATGAATAACAAAACCAAAACATTCATAACTTTACAAATAATTCCATATCGGGTCGGTACAGTCGGTACAGCATCCTCTCAAAAACTACTTTTAATGAGTTTCTGAAAGCTTTCACTCATATTCAATCCTTAACTTGGAAAATGTCAAATAAACTACGTACATATACGTAACTATAAGTACCATCGCTTTTCCAATTTTGAAACAATTTTACCTGCAATTGTACTTATGACAAAGTAAAACAAAGAACCATAGGGGCAGAGTTTTTTAAATGAAATAGTGTATACCAAAAATCAACTTTAAGAGTAAAGTCGTCCGTTTTGTCGATAGTACGTACTCATCTCATCAAAATTCGTCAAAAATGTTGTTGTTATCAAGATAATAAAAACAAGGTAGGTATTTAAAGCTTAGGAACTCGAGTGGATTCTCGAACAAAATCTAGTGAGCAATAAATTCCACGCTAATAGTCTCGAATTTTACGAAAAAAAATAAATTGGTCATAAAATTGTTCTCGGCACGAGTTCACAGCTCGAATCAGCAGAGATTAAATTCACAAACAGGTTGGTTGAGGTCGTAAGGCTAATGGCATACCGTACTAAAAATCACTTGGCGTTTGTTTGCAAAGGTTCATCAAGGCACACATCGATCGGCCGGCCCGGTAACGGTACCTCCACGGCAGATTCCGGCACGTCCAGTAACGGTCACCCTCCTGTCTCCTCAGAATACTTGTCATGGCATCTCGGACGCCGCTCATCCGATTCGCGTGAATAGAATCTAATAAGTTTCTAGATGGTATATAAATAAAAGAGTGTTGATATTCATTAATTATTGATCGTTATGTTGCTGTTAATTCATTGTTGGATCATAACTTCAAGTAAGACATGACGTGTATTGTTTCATTCGTGATGCTTGAGTAAGTAGGTAAGTATGCAAACGCTGTTGTAGGTTAACATGCTGCTCGGAAATTATTATAGACATTCTTACAATCACAACTAGGGTGGATCTCGTTCGCTACTGAGCGTGGGCTACATACAGCCTTCTCAGTAGACGATTGGCATATAGAATGATGATTGCTTACTTAGAGAAAAGATGCTGCTATCCGTACTCTTAATAATTTTATCTCGTCGACGTTTCTAATCCATCCTGGAGAAGAGAGAGGGTCGTCTAATCCACTAACTTACCAAACTCTCATCTGCAAGGATTTTCTGAGCGATACTGCCCATCCACATAAACACGTCGTACCAAACTAACTTTCCTAGAGGTTTTTTACGTCAAACGTTACAAAAGAAACTCTACAAAATACTTCAAACTTTTCAATAACCGCTTAACTACACGTTAAAGTTGTAATTAATCATTTCGCTCTAAAGAGAGCCACAGTTTCCTAGTTACAAAGTGTACAGCGTAGGATCGTAAAACATTTAGTACTAGTTTTAATTACTTGCGCTTATGTTTGCAGTTTGCTTTATAAGCGCAAATGACTCGTCCACATCAGGAGCCAAGTTTCACGATTAATGCCGAGTACTGTTCCATTCCTCTTTGTTGTCTGATAATTATTGACAGCTCATTGAATTTAGAATTTTGTGTTAAGACCATGTGCCCGAGTGTATCTATGCTTTAAAGTTTAAAGTAAAGCACCTTTCATTAAAACTGGGAGTATGTGCAGTTGCGATTATATCTAGATTCGCATTATGACATCATCATCTTTGTGTGTTTTCTAGTTTTAATAGCTCTGCTTTCAGAGAAAAGTGGTCACTGTGAGCAGTATGACTATAAAATAACAAGTTATTGTTGTTCGGAGTTAAATGTTTCCTGAAGTGATGCAATCTGTTACGGAATTAAGTTGAGCTAGCTAAATACCTAGTTACCTACATACAGTTAGTGTTTATACAAAAGAATTTTAAAGATATTCTCTATTTAGTTAAATTAATAATTGCGTCTACGCAACCACTGACTTTCCAAGGCTAAGAAAATAACGAAACCTACCAAATATAGCTTTAAATTAAAATTGCAAAACAAACAAAATGAAATTACCACCACCCATTACGTTCAGCAATTTAAAATTTCGAATGGCGTAAAACTGAAACCAAGAGTGATCAATCGAGACCCAATCGTGACTCGAACCCGTGGTCCTTCGTAACTATTGCGTAGCTACAACAAAACGTAATAGCATCGGCACGACAACTTTTTATCGTTCGTCCAATAACGTAAAGCGGTGTAAACCGATGGTAAGCGATATAAATCGGCATTAGATCACGGACTTGGGGTCAATATCATCATTGAGACTTCATCTTTTTTTAAAAGCGAGAGTTAGTCTGGGCTGGTATGTTTCCGGTGATTTTCTAATGGCGCTTGTCACTGGACTGGTTGCAACGGAAGTGTTGATGATTTCCGTTTGTAAGTGACAACTTTTTCTGTTTCCATATTTTATTATGTTTCCATCAGATATTCGCGTCTAAATGTTCACATGTCTGTTTGACTACATGCCATAAGTCAATGCCCTTTTCATTAAATAATGCTTCATAATATTTAAACCCGTACCTACCTAAAAATATTTGATTATTCTTTACGTGTCAAAGGCTTAAAACTTAAAGAAAAATAACCTACATGAAATTAACTTTCGAAGCTTATTTTGTAAACATGTTTTGATTAAATTTTTGCATATGGAAACGACGATGTCGCCCACTCTGTAAACCGTGAAAAACTTTACGAAAGGAAGGTAGAAAATATACTAAGCGAAATCGCTTTGACCGGACAGGATTCGCATTTGCATTTGAATAAGCCATTTCACACTCTTTCAGGATATAAATTTTCCTAAGCTTCAGTTTGTGCCATACTTAAGTCTTGTTAAGTGCGCTTTAAACTAGCATTACAAATATGCTATGTAAAAAATCGTCACGACTTTATGTACACTTTTATTAAAATTCGTTTTGCTTTTTGAAACTTTCATTCAGATTTTCGCCGAAATGTCTCTTGAAATATATTATTTAAATGTTGGATGAAATTCAGTCAGTGATTTCTATTGCATATCATTTGACTGTTGATCCGTAACATTTTGATTTTATGCTTTCCTCGGTTTCTGTTGCGACACAGTTCCTGCTTCAGTTTATGTCTCATTACAAAATACTTTCAGGAAAATCATCGATACCGTGTATTACGTTAGTTTATAACGTTTTAGAATAACATAACATAACATCACGCCTGTCCACGAAGGGCTAAGCAGAGGCTGGGGTTTGGCTGTACCTATAGTACATCCACATTTCGCCAATTATCTTAAAGTCCCATACCGGGTACAAATCCAGGCTCTGGGCTGGTACTGAGGTATTCCTGGTTTCCTTCCGGAATTTCCGAAAACACAATAACACGAGTTTTAGAATATTCTCCCTTAATAATATTGCAATCTTAACTTTTTTTTACAACACCCCGTATTATGCCACTGCAATAGGCATCTAATATCGTCCCCGTATTTGGAAAACTAAATAACTTCGTTTTTGGCGATTTTGTCTTTTCCCTATTTTTAAATAATCCAAAACATGACGCATGTTTGAGTCTTACAGGAATTTACTTATCTTATTCCGTTCCAAAAATATAGCCATTTTTGTCGTTCAGATGGAATAATGCATAATTAAATCGCGTTTATCTCAAAACTAGAAAATCGGAGTTATTTAGTTTTCCAACTACGGGGACGATATGCTCTAATGACACAAACTGCGCTGCAGAAATTAATCGGCTTAGCTACAGAGCATGTTCTAGACATCACAGATTGGTTTACCATTTACAAATCTATTCATTCTGTGTGCACAGATCCATACTTATTAATATTATAAACTAGCTGCTCCCAGCGGTTTCACCCGCATAAGTCTTGATCCCGTGGGAATATTGAGATAAAAGTATCCTTTGTCCTTTTCCGGGTCATGGTCTACCCATGTCATGTGCAAAATTTCATCCAAACCAGTTCAGACCTTTTAGCGTGAAAGCATAACAAACAAACTCAATTTCGCATTTATAACAAATGTTAATGCTAAAGTAACTTTTTCTGTTACCTTTTCAAGGCTTAACGCTTTCAATGACACTAAACGGCCATAGCAACATCATAACAGTAAAACTTATTAACGGCTGAACGGATTCGGATGACCTTTAGCAGACATGTAGGACCATGACCAGGGTTAGGACATAGGATACTTTTTATCCAGGTATTATATTCCCGTGGGATAATTTCCGACATCCACGCGAGCAAAAGCTAGTTAGGTACCTAATTATATGACGACACGGTTGGCGCAGTGGTTGAGCGATTGACTGCTGCGCAGCATGTCGCGGGTTCGATTCCCGCACGGAACAAATATTTGTACGACCTACAAGTATTTGTTCCGAGTCTGGGTGTTTTTCTATCTATAATATGTATGTATTTACAAAAAAAAAAAAAAAATGTATATAAGTAGTTTATCAGCCATCTCGTTACCATAACACAAGCATTAGGTTGCTTAGCTTGGGACTAGATGGCGTTGTGTGAAATGTCCAAGGATATTTATTTATTTATTTATTATAATTATAAATCATTATATTTTCTTGACAACGGTTTATATTACCTTTCAAACTTTACACGTGTCTTGCTCCTATAATTTTACTCCAGTTGGAAGTAATAATGAACGGGGAAAATGCCAAAATGGAAATGCTCCAATCTGTTCAAAGGACGCTAGACCTGCCTGCCGCGTCCTACCTCATTATTTAACAAAGCTATTCATGTTACACTAGAGCGCCGATGAATTACTAAAACACTTCCATTAATCTACTTAATTATAACTTGAGACTGAAGCTTTCTCAACAATACACTCACAAAAACAGAAACTAAAAGGTCAAGTATTGAACCCGTAGATCACAAAACTTAATTACAAAGACGCTTAATTAAGTCAGCCATGCGATACTTATCCATGTGTTCTTTTAATGAATAGGTTTTTTGAATGCCAGTGAAGGGATAGGACGATTTACCGACGAAAGGTCAGATGTAATGTATGCGAGTCAGAGTCCATCGGAACAATCGAAGCCATCGGAAGTCAGTTCGAGATACGACGAAGTTCCTCCAATCACACCCTCATGTAACGTTCGGTTATATCTATAGCTATTTTTATTCTAAGAAAACTGGTTAAAGAAAAGTTACCAGAAGAGTTTTTATCGTCGGCCTCCGTGGTCGGTTGACAAGAGTCGCCTTCCGAGATTACTGTTTTTAGAAGGTAACGGTATAAACCAGAGTGAATTAAAGAAGTGACAGTGACAGACTACGTTGATAGATTGTCGCGATACGTTGGAGGTGATGTACCCGTTGCCTAAATCATGTCTATAAAATCTAAGCTTTTAAGACATGACCCGACTTTAATTTCTTTACACACTTTTCCTCGTATAAATAAAAGAACTGAGACAACTGGTAGTATTTTCTGAGTTCTAAGCTAAAAAAGAAGTCTAGGCCATCTAGTCTCTTGTGTTGTTTTTGAGTATAAAATGGAATGCCCTTATAAGAGGCTCGTATTTTCATTCTGGTAAACAAAATGTTGCGAGAAAATTCTTTAATCAAAATTATACTTTTACATTATGTATGTTACTTTTGTACGACGCAAAACTGTAATAATATGTTACTCGTATCTCGAGTACTTTTTACAGCGATGCTTCGTTCTACTACTGAAAAAGTTCTTACGTCGCTAGTGACACATTTATGATAAAGTTTTTCTTTAAAAAATATATTATTTTCGTGTCTATTTTAATAAATTTTGTTTATGGACTTTGTTTTGCTTTATATTTAGTTTTTTAAATTTTTATTATCTTTATGACCAGTCATATGTATCTTTTCTAAAAAAATCACAGCGGTTTTTTGTTTATCTAAGTTCTAATTCCAAAGTTTAAATTCAGAAGTACCTACACAAAGCACGTATGAAACAATGGTGTGAGCGGAGGTCGATGTAAGTCGTTCCTCCCCTGTCATTAATCTCATCTCTTTCGCTAGCCAAGTCACGCCGCATTGGGGGAACGCCGGGCAAAACGACTTTCCAAAAAAGCTTGTCTGCCAAATTACACTGACCTGAAGTGTGTTTTGATATCTAGCGAGTATTATGTTGGATTTTCATTAATTTTCTCCCTTGACAATCATTTCATTGTCGCAGTATTTCCCAATGGCGGTACCTGCTTACGTAAAATTTCATCGGAATTTCGGCATTCCTCGTGATTTATTACGAATTCGTGAATATAAATCACGCATTGAAATATTTTTAATGAATCGTAAAGTATTTTTATACCTGCTTATTATCATTTTAGTATTTACAAATAGGTGGATGCCTGTTATTTATGACCGTGACAGCAACATTTCAATTGGTTCACGAATCACAAACCTACTTTTTGTACATTACAACTTGTGAACGAAATGTTTCAATAAAAGCCTGCGGTCGTGTAAGCAATTAAACGAATAACCGCTTAACATGGAGCGCACGTTCTGAATTAAATATCTATCAATTCGATGAGGAGACGTGGGCGAAATAGATCGCATCTAATAGACTGTCTATTATTTGGTACAACAACGTGCAAAAACGGATGCAACAAAAAGTTAGCCTCTATGATTCACACATCCGAGACGCAGACGGACGTTGAGCGTTCATTGACGTCATGCAGACAAGAAAAAAGACATTCTAAGTTACATCGTATAACATTTTTATTTAATTTCCAACAATATAGGAGCCAACATTTTTAATCTAGACCTTAGGTTTTAAGTTTTTTTTTTTCGTAAGCATCATTCTTGGCAAACTCCATATTACATGCAGTAAGGATTTTTAAATTAATACTTAATATTCGTTCAACAAAAACGCTATCATAATATCATGCATCAGACAAAAAGTATCTAATTCTAATTGACTGCGATACGAGTCGTGATAAAAACAGTGTACGATTTGTACGGTCAGCAACAGAAGTCGGTTAACACTGCTACTTTTTGACATCATCTAAATTAACACAAAATTATACAATAACCCGCTTTTTAGCATTTCATATTTTATTAGTTAAGACTTAATTTTCTTTAAAATTTACATACGTTCCGATTTTAATGAAGTATTTTTCTCAATAATTAAGATTTAGAAAACTCAAGTGTTAATCGACTTTTGTTGCTGACTGTACCACATTCCGCGACTAATCGCTCGTCTGCACCTATCAGCCTACTGTCAGTTTGTGATTAAATTTACTGTGTGATATCAAACCGGAACATCTCCGACTACTTTCAATGTTAAGGTTGCCACCAAAAGGATTGTTCCAAAACGTTTTAATATTAATCGCATTGTCTGTCTGTTCTCAGGGATTTAATTATCGGTTTTTCGGTCAATTGCGCTGTAATAATGCAACTGTTAGAAATGTTCTGTACACTTCATTGTGTTGTCTACAATTTCGAAGTTTAAATAATTATGCGTCAAATGTTCACACACTGGGACAAGTTTTGAGAGACCTACGAATTTGGTTTCACATAACTGAAAAAAAAAATGGTCAAGAAGAAGTCGGACTCGCGCACCGAGGGTTCCGTTCCGATTGCTGAAAAAGTGTGCTATTTAGAGACATCGTTTTATTTTTCCTGTAACATAAACTATCAAACAGAAAAATTTCAAATTTTTCTCTATGCAAACTTCGGAGATAAGGGGAGAACGCTATTTTTTTTACATTTTTAATCAAAAGACGAAAACTATGCGGCCTAAAAAAAAATGTTTGAGAATGTTCAAATAGCGCTGTTTCATATGATATCCCACATGCCTAAGTAGCTCCACTTTGAATTTTTAAGACCCCTTTCAGTCCTTGTTGCAAAAAAAAAAACAAAAAATATTTTCATTTCTTTATTTGCAAAATAGTTGGGTAAACGTCATCTAAAACTATTCCAAATTTCAAGTTGATAGCATTAGTAGTTCGTGAGATATACAGCTGTGACAGACAGACAGACAGACTGAGTCGCACCCTAAGGGTTCTTTTTTACCATTTTGGTACGGAACCCTGATTAAATTAAAAGTCTGCTCAAAAGATTTTTCAACATAGTCATTACATAACATAATAACATACGCCTGTAATCCCCGAAATATTAGGCAGAGGTGTAGGTACCTATAGTACACCCACATTTCGGCAACATAGTCACTTGGCTAGTATTATTTATTCCGTGGTAGTTTTAGTAGACGAAACAAAACAAAAGAAAGCTAGCTCGGCTCCAAGTTTTCCTCCCGCCAAACTCGTTTAAAAATAACTTGAATATTCTACACTGAAATAATGTTATTTTATTCATTTTAACACTCCGCGTTTGAATTTAAAACTGCCACTTTTAACAGGTAAACTATGTAAGTAATCTAGAAAAACCTATCTGAGAAACCATCTAATCATAAATGTAGATAAAAATGTAAAAGGAAATGGTTTCCATAAGTGGGCACTCAACCTAACCCCGCTCGGACTGACATTATCATACATTAATTATGTATACCGCGGAACAGTAACGTAACTTTATCTTTTTTTATTTAATTTTCGTATAACTTTGAAGGCTCTTACAGACAGAGGCGATATCGCGGTCGCGACGCGATATTTCGATATTATATCCGTAGAAAAATATCGCGTCGCGACGCGATATCGCCTCTGTCTGTAAGAGCCTTCATACGTAGCGCTATGTACTACGTACTTGAACAATTCTGTTATTTTTCACGACGTACAAAAAAACACGAGTCAAGAATATCGCACCGACCGTCAGATTTTAACAAAATCGAATCAGATTACGTTTAACTCAAACTAACAATGTAAAATGACATAACAATTGAACATCGATCTAGTTTCAGCTTTCGTTCATCTTCAATTTCCTCATCCGATTAAAGGCAAGCATCAAATTGACACCGTATTTGAAACGTGAAATTAAAATTACGAGATTGCCTCAAATAGCTTTACTTACAATTAAGTAAGAAAAAGGTCTTGTAATAAAATTAAGTGGCGATCAATCATATGAAAACATTTTAAAAATCGTTGTATAGGTACTTGCCTCGCAGTCGTCTCTGAAAGCCTTTTAATTCATAATATAAATATTTTTTATCGTCCATGTACAGACTACAGTAATAAGTGTCAAGCAAAGTGGCTCATTACGTAATAAGTAGTGTCATATTTTATACTAACGACTGCCAACGAGTTTTATTGCCGACTATTGCAAAAAATATTGCCACTGGTGTACTGTAAGTGTCTTGGAAATCTAGAAATAAAAAGAGCTAGACTTGTCTGGAAAATATTCTGCAGTTAGAAGCTAAATAGCTGGTGAAGGGTACTTATAATATCTTTCATCATAAATGACATTAACATTCTTCGTACACACATTTGATATTTATTGTAAGGCGGTTGCTAATATTCTCGTCGTTTATTTTTAAATATTTTTATTTCATTCGTTTAAAAAAGTATTTTCTAGAGAATTATTTTTCAGTAGTTCATGTACTCGCACAGGTCTTCTTTACTTAGTTATTGTGTAAATTATTAAAGTTTTTGATGAAAATTCACAAGTTTCTTCCATTCCTTCAGTGTTTTGTAAAACGTGCAAACTTTTTATACAGATAGCAGTCATTTTTAAGCTAAAAGTTTTCTTAATAACTCCAAATTAGGTAATATTAGGTAAAATTCATTACAGCTGTAGTGTCAAACTGCTTTTAATGGTTAAAACTTTGGAAGTTTATTGAAATATAGGTACCTAAGTCAAGTTATAACTATTTCGTAAAGGAAACCGCTGGAACTTTGAACATTGTCGTGACAAAGATTCTGGCCTTTAGGTGCGGCGGGCGTGCTAATAGATGAATATTAGTTTCTTGATTCTTGGTACATACTTTTTATTTAACCGTAAAAGTTTCTACTTGCTTAGATTATTAAAATCAGATTCAGAGCCACCTATAATAGGTTATTAAAATCGATAATTCTTTCTGCAATCTATGTCTATACTTATTATAAAATAAAGTCGCTTTTCGTGTCTGTCTGTGTGGCCGCGTTGTTCTTCTAAACTACACAAGGGATTTTGATGCGGTTTTCACGATAATTTAAATAATTTAAAATTTATTGCGGAAGGTTTTATATTTACAATACATTAATATTTAACTTATATTTTATGGTTAATTGAACTTACCTTAAGTGAACTTCAACCAAAATTATACGAAGTGTTGCATCCGAAGAGATTTAACGTACATTGTAGTCCGTTTCTCGTTGTACTACATTGCCACACTGTTCAAAGACTAGAAAAAAAATAAAAATAATTTGATAGTCTATGTCATCTGTCAGCTGTCACCTCATTCGTTTTAGAGCTCACTGCCTATTCCATTCCACAATAATAAGGGGGTAATGATTACATGGGTGGGTAGGGTGTTAAATCTCTTCGGATGCAACACTTCGTATAATTTTGGTTGAAGTTCACTTAAGGTAAGTTCAATTAACCATAAATTATACTTCAGTGTTGCATCCTCAAGATTTAACGTACATTGTAGATGTTTAGAGCATGTTTATTGTGGAATGGAAAACCTATAATGTTCATGTTCACATGTGAGTACTTCGTAAATTTAGTATACACTAACATTATGTCCATGGAGTACTTAGTTTTGGCATTTGTTTTTAAAACAAAACAAATCCGGTCAGTAATCACAATCAGTGTTATATTAAAAAGCTAATACTTGGTAACAAACACATAACAAATCGGATTATGAATAGAAGATTATTCTTACAGACTTAATAATTGAATATGCCATCAGCAAAAACCTTGTCTTTTTCAGAATCAATCACACGTTGGTTTGTTGGTTGTTGGTTGTAAAATTTTGCAAAATGTATTGACGTACCGTCCAGTCCAGTCAGCAGTCTTTTTTATTATTTCCATTAGGATCTGAAAGCCACTGACATCGGTGCATGCCTAGTGCTGTAGGCAGTGAACTTATTCACATTCACGTCACTATCACTAAGCGTTTTTTTTTTATCTAGCGGCTGATGGACTAGGAGGTACAAGTTTGTATTGATTTATCACAAAATTTCCCCACGTAAGAAGTTCGGGTTTCTACTGGACATAGAGATTGTTTATTATTATAGAAAGGTAAAATCAGGCAAAATCTGTTCGGTGCTGAAGTTTTAATAATGTTTCAGTTACATGAATATCATTAATTTTGATCAAAGATAACGTTTGCATCTGTTGTCCAATGGACAATGCAAGCAAAGTAACAAGTTTTTAGAAATTTCTTTTTCGGATATATGGTCTAGGACCAGATTAGGATACCAAGTAGCACATATATAATACTTAAGAAAAGTAGGCTTAATTTTAAAAACACCTTTAAAACATCTCGAATATAATGATTTTCTATTTATCTTTTTGGTCAAAATAATTTTTAATGCAGAGCGAAATGAATTTTATCGTCCCATAATGCATCTTTGTTAAATTCCTCAGTTAAAAGTTTTAGGATATATTATATTATGTCGTGCGGTGTCCCACAGGGATCGGTCTTGGGGCCGCATCTGTGGGACATCGGTTACGACTGGGTGCTGCGCGCCGACCTCCCAAGCGGCGTCAGCGTAGTATGTTACGCTGACGACACGCTGGTCCTGGCGCAGGGGAGGTCGCACCAGGCGGCGGCTGAACTAGCGACACGCGGGGTTGCGATAGTCGTGGAGAGGATCCGGCAGTTGGGACTCGAGGTGGCCTTGCACAAGTCCGAGGCCATGTGTTTTCATGGTCCTCGGAATGCGCCACCGTCGGGTTCCGAAATAACGGTAGGAGGGGTTCACATCGGAGTCGGGTCGACGATGAAGTACCTGGGACTCGTCCTCGACAGCCGGTGGAACTTCGTGGAGCACTTCCGACGTTTGGCTCCCAGACTGGCACGGGCTGGGGCTGCCTTGAGGCGGCTCCTGCCCAATCTGGGGGGTCCAAACGCCTCCTGCCGGAGGCTCTACGCGGGGGTCGTGCGGTCCATGGCCCTTTACGGAGCACCGGTGTGGGCGCGTTCCCTAAGGCTGGGACCAGCCGGCAGGTTGAACGCGTCCCAGAGGGTCATGGCCATCCGGCTAGTCCGGGGATACCGCACGGTCTCCCGGGAGGCGGCGAGCCTCCTTGCCGGATTGCCGCCGTGGGATCTGGAGGCAAAGGTCCTCGCGCACGTGTGGGAGTGGCGCGAGGAGGCGAAGCGCCGGGGCGTAACTCCGCTGCCGCGAGAAATCACGGTACAGCGGACAGAGCTCCGGCGGGATCTCATGGCGGCATGGAGAGCGCGACTGTCGCAACCCAGCGCTGGGCACGCCACAATTGCGGCGATAAGTCCCCTCTTTGAGGAGTGGTTAGAGAGGCGCCACGGCGTCCTCACCTTCCGCCTGACGCAGGTCCTCACCGGACATGGTTGTTTCGGGAGGTACCTGTTTCGCATAAGGCGGGAGGAAACGCCCGGGTGTTATCATTGTGTGGATCGCCCGGAGGACACGGTGGAGCATACAGTGGAGGTCTGCCCGGCTTGGGCAGAGCACCGCCGTGTTCTCACGGAGGCGATCGGCGGCGGCGATCTCTCGCGTCCGAGCCTGGTCCAGGCCATGGTGCGGAGCGAGAGTGCATGGGAGGCCGTCACCTCCTTCTGCGAAGCAGTGATGCTCGCGAAGGAGGAGGCGGAACGCGTGAGGGAGAGGCAGCCTCACGCCCTCAGTCGCCGCAGGAGACGCCCTGGGCGGCGGGAATCGCGGGGCGATTTCCGGCCACCGTAGGCGCGGGCCTGCGGACGGTGAGCAGCGGGTAGCTCGCCGTCCGGTAAGGACCAGGCCCGAGTCGACGGCGCGTCGTGTTCCACGCGCGCCTCAAAGAGATGTCAGCAAGTGACGGGGCCCAATAGGGCCGACGCCGCTGGGGTCGCGGGTTGTCTGAAAGGGTTACCGCGGCCCTGGCATAGGCAACTGAAGGAACACGGGTGGGTTTTAGTCAGTAAAAGTCTGACACGCCCTCCCGCTCCACCCAGAGCGGGAGAAGTTATTTGATGATTTCCCACCCTCAAAAAAAAAAAAAAAAAAAAAAAAAAAAAAAAAAGGATATATTATATTATTGAGCTATTGAAGTAATCAATATTATTAGTTTTACAAAAGGAATACCAACGTTTAAGAGCAACATTATACTGGCTCTAATAATGATTAATTATTTGTCCAATGACATTATTAGAAAAATAATTAATCATAATTATTTATATTGCTTCAATTTGAAGTTTTCTCCTTATGTACGATTCCTTGACAATATTTCAGAATCAATTAGTTTACTGAATAACGGGAACCATGGTTAGCTAGGCCATTATAGAACTATAGTTATGCCAATTACTTTGTCGTTTATGATTTATAAGACCAAAGTAATGGTAGAAAGGCATAGAAGAGGTAATTGTTCCAAGGTATTGTATACGCGTCTATATCATAGGTGTCTGGGTCACGTTTCCAGGATAAATATTTAGTGCATTTTTTGTTAAGGCGTGACGCAAACAAATGAATAAAAGGTTTACCGAACTTTTTCGTAATAGATTCAAATAATTGTGAATCTAATTCCCATTTGGTATCAACATTAGTATACACAGATCATATGTTCGTATACCTAGAAGCTTGGTCCGCATCAGTGTTTTCTCTGGGCTTAATAAACAAAGAGTAAATAAATATTTGCTGCCACATTTGCCGAGTGATATGATTTAAATGCGGGAATTGTGTGCCACCCCTTTTGTTGACATATGCAGTGGCAGTGGAAGTGGTATATCTGTTCTAAATATAACATCTACATTGGTTTTATTTTTACAGAAAATTTTTAGGCCCATAAACGCTGTAAGAAAGTTAATGTGGTGTTTTCTTTCCTTCATTGACCAACTACCTCTAGTAATTTCTCACTCACAGGCTGCCCTCCATCCTGAGAGTGAAGAGTCAGTGAATATTTCCAATCGGAAGGAGTAAAAAACAAAGTTTGTTCATGTTTCGGTGCGATATTTGACTCCACCAAGTGAAATCTTCTTGTAGAGAGGACTAACAGTCATTTTTGCATTGTCATTTGACTTCAAAAGTGCTAAATATTTCTCCCAATCTAGTTGTTTGGTGTGTATACCCAACCATACGTTATGGCTGAACACGCTGCTGATAACGCACCGATAGTTTTAACTGTAAACACATGGACTGCGAGTTGATGAGAAATCCTAAGAATTTGCAAATCTGATTTGGTATAAGAGAACTTCTTCCTAAATAGACAACTAAAGCTAATTTTACAGAGGTTTGAGTAATTTTGTAAATACTAGTGCGCCAGGCTGAGGCCATATGGCCTCTATTGAATTCTTGAGCTATTGAATTCATTGAAAATTTTATTATAATAGAAACCCAAATATTTTTTATGTGAGATATTTATAGGCATTAGAAAAAATAAGATCTATTGTTGCCATGAATGCATTATGTATTATTATTTTTGGATACGGGACGTATAGGTATTTTCCATTTTAAAATTTCGGGTTGGTTAGAACGTTACCACATAAGTATACATTATGGTAAAGCAATAAAGATATTGAGTATTGAATAACTTATTAAGGTTCTTCAAATCACACCAATATTACAAAGGCGAAAGTTTGTGAGCGTGTGTGCGCGTACCCGCACGCTTGCCACCTTCTCACGCTCAAACGGCCGCGGCCGGACTGTCACGGATGAAATCTGGCACGCAGACAGCCCACACCCTAGACCAACACACAAACCATCTTTTATCACATCCACGCGGGCGAAACCGCGGGGTACAGCCAGTTTAAGATAAATCTATAACCGCCTGTACGTTATAGATTATAGGCGTTAAGAATACCGACAAAATAAACTGTTGTGGTAGATCAGAACATTTAGAAATCGCCCTTAAGTCAATAACTTAGGAAATTGCACGATCCATTTCTCCAAGAGGAGATGGTGGGTTTTTTGGTTCAGTGGTTTGAACCACTTTCCCAATAAACGAAATTTTATAACCACTAACATAACTTAATATGATAGGATCATCAGTTAACAGCATCTAGTTTTTATAAAATATCTATTTCTACCGGCGCGTGAGGTACCTCTAATAGTCCCATTTGGCGACTGCATTGAGTTGTTGGTCCTCCTCGCCGAAGAAGTTGGTGTCAGGCGTCGGCTGTGGATGGCGCTGCAGTCGCATTGTTTGCTCGTCGAAGAGGACCCCGCACATTTCACGCCTGAAAACCGGTTCGCCGGTTGCCTGCAGTATTCACTGGAGTCGGTTTTTTAATTTGTAGGCCTGTTCTAATACAGGTATGACAAGTTTTCGTCTATTAAATGTCAGTTCATGTCAATCAAGAAGCAATTGACTGATTTCTGATATACTTTTCAGAATATCTAATGTGTCTACCGATTGGGCCCGTATGAGGTCTTTTGTTAGGTTGACGAGGCCGGTGGTTCCAAGTACCAAGTTTGTGGCCTTTGTCTTATCCATCAAGCAGTATATTTCCCCATCGTTCAGCAACTTCATTGGGTATTTTTTCCCCGAGAGAAGGATCCAATCTCTTTGCTTGACCAAGTAAGTCAAGAATTTCTGTAGACACATCCGCAGTAAAAGTTTCAACAGAACTTTGGTATGCATCATATGGCGCTAAGCTTATAGATCGCAATGATGAGCTTTTTTGAAAGTCGAAACAAAAAAAAGCAAAGTTACTTTCAGAATAGTATCACGTACTACCTCATTAAGAAAGAACTTATTGTATTTCTGGATAACATCGCGTGTTACCTCGCTAAGAAATACCATTTTGTTAACAGTATAACATCAGGTGTTACAGAACTTTGGTATGTATCATATGGCAATAAGCATAGGTATAGAACGCAATGATGAACTTTTTTGAAAGTTGAAACAAAACAAGCAAAGTTACTTTCAGGATAGTATCACGTACTACCTCATCAAGAAAGTACTGTATTTCTGGATAACATCGCGTGTTACCTCGCTAAGAAATACCATTTTGTTAACAGGATAACATCAGGTGTTACAGAACTTTGGTATGCATCATATGGCAATAAGCAAAGGTATGATAAACTTTTTTGAAAGTCGAAACAAAAAAAAAAGCAAAGTTACTTTCAGGATAGTATCATGTACTACCTCAT
This sequence comes from Cosmia trapezina, assembly GCA_905163495.3. NCBI lineage: Eukaryota > Metazoa > Arthropoda > Insecta > Lepidoptera > Noctuidae > Cosmia > Cosmia trapezina. The sequence goes on from LR991030.1 coordinate 15,942,277, forward strand.
CAAGAAAGTACTGTATTTCTGGATAACATCGCGTGTTACCTCGTTAAGAAATACCATTTCGTAAACAGGATAACATCAGGTGTTATCTCATTACAATATTTAAAAAACATAATAGTCTTAACTTTTAAAATAAGGGTGCCATAAGTATGGCGTCTTACTCACGTTCTTTGCGATTTTCCCTTAATTTATTTCCGTAACGTTTGATCTTGCGTCTAAAAATATTCTTCATAACTTTTGTTTTTCCTTTTCTCATGTCTAATTCTCGCTAAAATAACACTTTTCACTATGAAACTAGAAAGATTTTTATGGATTTAAAATTAAATTGAAAAATTAACAGCGTAGCAATGCAACACACGAAGAACGAATGAGGTGACAGCTGACAGATGACATAGACTATCAAATTATTTTTATTTTTTTTCTAGTCTTTGAACAGTGTGGCAATGTAGTACAACGAGAAACGGACTACAATGTACGTTAAATCTTGAGGATGCAACACTGAAGTATAAATAATATAGAAACCTTCATGTTTTGTCAAGTCGTAAAAACCGTGCGAAGCAGGGGCCGGTCGCTGGTTTCTACATAAAGTAGAAACTTGATGTTGCAATATTATAGCTGTCAGAAATGATATCGTTCGAATTTAATTTTATCAGTCTCGCAGTTTTTGTAATTAGCTGTACGACAATCAATTTTTGTAATTTGTAATTTGTAATATATATCACCGCGCGATACTTATTTAAATTAAGTGCAATTGCAATATCACTGTGCATTTATAGGACTTATATAGCAACAGCGCAATTCATGTTGCTTTAAAATAATATTGACACATACCACCTTTCATTTAAGCAGAAAGTAATGATTAATTAATTTTATTATGTAACCATTTTATTTACTGTAGCTATCCTACTGTCACTAATTAACAAGAATTATTATAACGGCTAGTCTTTGTTTTACGCCATTGGGTAATTAATTGTCATTATTGGTAATTATTCTCGTTCATTATTGTACATACACAATATTCTGCAGCTGATCTTTCATTGATATTTGCTGTTTATAACAGTTAATTACTATTAACTTTCAGTGATATTCCGATAATTAGTTATCACAGGTTACTCGAAACAAAGCGTTGTTATTATGCACTATTTGAACTATCTTAATAAGTCATAATTGTTAGTTTTTCCGTTTAATAATAACTAGCTTTTGCCCGCGGCATCGCCCGCGTTTATTAGACTTAAAACATTCCTCTTGAATCACTCTATCTATTAAAAAAAACCGGTCAAGAGCGAGTCGGTCTCGCGCACCGAGGGTTCCGTTCCGATTTCTGAAAAAGTGTGATATTTAGAGACATCGTTTTATTTTTCCTGTAATCTTTACATAAACTTCTATCACACAGAATAATTTCAGATTTTTCCCTTTGCAAACTTCGGAGATAAGGGTGGGAACGGTATCTTTTTTTACATTTTTCATCAAAAGTCGAAAACTTTGCGGCCTAAAAAAAAATAAAAAAAATATTAAGAATGTGCAAACAGCGTTATTTCATATGATACCCCACATGCCCTAGTAGCCCCACTTTGATTTTTTAAGACCCCCTTTCAGCACCTGTTACAAAAAAAAAGAAATATTTTTATTTCTTTCTTATTTGCAAAATAGTTGGGTAAACGTCATATAAAACTGTTCCAAATTTCAAGTTGATAGTATTAGTAGTTCTTGAGATATCCAGCTGTGACAGACAGACAGACAGACAGACAGACAGACTGAGTGACACCATAAGGGTTCCTTTTTTACCATTTTGGTACGGAACCCTAAAAAAACCGCAACAAAATCCGTTACATAGTTTTAAAGATCTAAGCATGTAGGGACAGACAGACAGCGGGAAGCGACTTTGTTTTATACTACGAGTATGTAGTGATGTGGACGCTTATAACAAACTTTATTAAATTCTCGTCATTGCGTCCAACTTACGATACGATGATACAGACAAACCTAACCTAATTAGATTTTCCCGAACACCAAGGAAAATAGAGAAGGCGAAACTTACGGAATATCTTTTACTTATTCCGTTACATAAGTGGCATGGTTTGGCATATAAGTAGAAATATGATACGGCGATGATACAGCACGTCGTGCGAGTGATACGATGCATACTAATCGCCGTGTCAATAGACGTTATTAGATTTTATCTTTTTTTTCTCTTTAACCGTAACATCTATGTCACGTTTACAATGCTCGAACTTTTTTTATTTTTGCTCTAAATTTAATCTATGGTTTGTGGCACGGTTTTGAATGAGTGTTCGATTTTTAAACATGACGTCTGTACATACATTGTCTGTGAAATCTGTGTTGTCGATCTATCGAAACTTGTATGAGATGTAATTACCTGTATGATAATGTATGCCTACTAATCATCTCGTAATTACAGACACAAAAAAAGTTATTTAAGATTAAAGATTAATTACATGTATACCTATACTGTTTTGCCATAAGCCTTGATCTTTTTTTATTGGTAAGTAAAATAATTACATATTCTACGATGTTACTACAGCTTCTAAAACAACCCTATGCTATCAATTAAACGTAAAATATAATTAAGGCAATGAGAGTAACTCTATTGATACAAGCAAATTCTCGTAATTGAGTCGATAGTCGTTCCGGTCCCAAAGCTCGGTACAATTTCTCTCCCCCATGATAAATTATTTCAGTCTAATTACCGCTTTAAACACAATTAGAATTGAGCAAATTTAGTTAATAGCCATTAAATTTCCAATACCAATGTACCTAATCATCAAAATCACGTATCTACACAATTCTTGTGTAGGTACGTGATTTTATTTTATTTTATTTTAGATAAGTTATTCGTTTTATTTTGCAAAACCTTACTTATAACTAACAATCGTAGGAATCATTCATTTAATGTTATGTAATTAAACGATACACACGTACGGCTATTATAGCGTTATCTTTATTTATATCAAATACGTATAATTTTATATAGGTAGGTACACACGGCTACATATCAAGCTATACATTTCCAGTATAAGCTGACCTCTCATTGTACCGAAATCCTATACAGTGCAATAATAAATCATTATATAACGCTAATTGGCTTAACCCGTGCCCTGTGAAAATCAAAGACGGGCGACATTCTCTTTTCAAACATTTTTTGCAGCAGATTTTGCTGGTTCACGTTTATATGCAACTACCTACCTTTTGCCCGCCGGAAATTATCCCACGGGAACGTACTACCGGGATAAAAAGTATCGTATGTCCTAATCCAGGTCATGTCATCTACCCATGTGCCAAATGTCATCCAAATCCGTTTAGCCGTTTTAGCGTGCAACAAAGAAACAAATTCACTTTCGCATTTATCAGTAATATTAGTTAGGCTCACCACTCAATTTTATGGCATGATAATATTTTATTTTGTCTGCCTTGCTGGTCGTTTTTGTGCTCCTAATTGATGTGATAAAGAAACGTATTCAATTAAAAACCATGACATTTTAATCAACAACTTCTCTTTCGGTGGGATGACATCTTAAGAACACATAATCGCTTCGCTGTGTAAGATTATATACGTAGGCCATAATATACTAAACGGTTAATTGCATATAAAGGGATGAACATACGAGAAATTATCATAACATATAATGAAGCAAGGAATCTCTCATAATGATCATAATCAGACGACACGAGTATGTACTTGTACAGTCATCAACGATATTGAATGTGTTATCGATGCAAATGTGTACATGTACAACACCTTATCAGATCCATTGGCCACCCGAAAATCATGTTACCGTAAAAAAATCTCAGAAAATATTTTTCACGAAAATTTACTTTAAAAATTTTCATATTATTACCGTAAATTATTTCGTCGTTTGTAAATAACATCCCCTGAGCGATGCAGCGACGTTTCTCTAATGATATTACCATTTTTTACGTACACTTCCGTCCTTATGAATACTTGAGCCCCTAGTTGATGCTAAGAAAAAAGTTGATGAGCCAGCAATTTACATTCATCACACAGGTACTTACCTACTTCATTTTTATTTCGTGTTTATATTTATTGTTTGTGCCGAGAGCAAAGAAAAGACAGTGATTAAACTCCAAGGTATAGTGGTTAGGTAAGTTTAATAAATTCTGCACCTACAATTTTTACCGCTAGATTTCGCTAGACTTCATTAAAGTTCTTGTAAGTACCTAATTCGCCGACTTGAATTTCTTGAGTAATATTTATTCAAACAATTTACAAAGTTTTTTCTGAGTTTGTCGGTCCAGTCCGTTCCGCGTTCCTACATGAAAAGTTCTTATTACTTACCGTTTTCGAAAATGTCAGCAGCGCTTCAATAATCTAGACACAGTTTAATTGATAAAACTGCGCTGATATCGAAACGAGTCCCGGTAAAATTCGATTTTCACTTAAAAACCGTCTTGTCCCACTCAAGCACTCAATCCACCACAAAGTTTAGACGTCCTTGCACTATCTGTTTTCACGTCTCAAGCATACAGTTTCACTTTCTGTAAAGCGTCCGTGATCAGTCACGAGTCGGGAAAGGCCGCCGCCGATGCAATACCGGAACGCGATCTCCGCAAAACTTCTGCCGAAGCTAGTACAGACGCAGCGAGCACGCAGACCGTCCGCACCGAACCACGCCGTCCGAACGCCGAACAGCGACTGTGATAACGACACTTCCTCCGAATGAACCTGCGAACCTCTCCATAGACTGTAAGCTCGCCTCTCTCTCGCCGCCCGGCGGTACTTAACGCACCCCGCGACACCCGATCTGAACTCTCGGATACTCACAACAAGAAACAAATTCCAACTAAACACGCCACCACGAACGCGTCTCGTTCGAAACGCGTAACGAGTTTACGGTACGTAAATCGTAGTGGATTTGTTTTGCGGCCCGGCCATAGTAATCCGGTTCTTCGTCATGGAGCTCACAGAGCGCTTTTTTCCGAATCAGTTCCCGTTAAATAGAGCCTTCTTTTTGTACAACCTGCAGCCTGGTAGTCTATGTAGGGAACGCGGAATAACCGCTATGGACAAGATGCCAACTTTCTAAACTAAACCTATAAGACCGCTCTATTGGGATGGTAAATTACGTTATTTTTATTGGAAGTCGGGACGATAATAATAAAGCATCGAGTAGATTGGTTATACCGGCCGGCAATTGTCGTGGCCGACGGCGCAGGCGGCGGTACGTGTCGTAATTTCGCAGGTGGTTTTTGCATCGTGCGGTTGTCGTCTAAGTTACGTTTTCCGATTTATAAGTTGCGGTTTTACTTTCGGTGTCAATTACGCGAGCTGCGGTCGAAGCCCCACAATAACATGGCGGCAAATTGGATACCAGCCCTCTGAACCAGATTAGACTACCTTGTGAAGGCTGTTGGTTGTTACGCAAGGCTGCAACTAATCTTTTTGCAGTTAAAAATAGGTCGTGGACATAAACTGCGTTGTTTACTTCATAAAAGTCGGCGTAACTCGAAACGAAGTGCATTATATAAGACAGCTAAAGTGCGCATATATGTGAAGGCTTCCAAATATTGAAACCGTAAACCCTTTCGAGTGATCCCGCCATCCCGCCACGGCGGCGAACTGGGTCAGCAAGGCGCGCCTCTAACATTAGGATGAATTCACGTGACAAACTGCAACACTAAATTGACATTCTGAAAAGAACAATAGACACACTGACAATAATATAACTTATATTCCTTCAGCCAATATTTTCATAAATAATTCTTTAGGAAGGTGTAGAACATCTTGGGCCTTGGGTCTATCAGGAGACTGCTATGGGCTAAGTTAATAATATTGGTCACTGTCGACATTTTCGCTTACCTAGTTATGAGGTTTGTCGCATTTTGTCACCTCTGTCGTTTACACGGGATCAATTTTTTTTAAATGCTAAATAAAAAGATACTTTTTGAAAAATGTAATCAAATTAGATCGCCAGAACTAATAAATAATATTAATTTAATAGATCCCTAATTACGAATATTAAAAAAACATTTCTATTGTGTTATCTAATAAACTCAGCTCAATAAGTATTCTGTTTTTGGGTGAGTTTTTTTAAATGCCACAATAAAAATGTGTTTTTAATCATTACCTATCAAATTAATACTATTTATTAGTTCTCCAATTGATTACATTTTTCAAAAAGGTATCTTTTCATTTGACATTCTTCAAAGTTTGGTCCCGTGTGAGCGAGAGAGGTGACAAAATGCGACACGCGCTATTAATCAAATACTTCTTCAAAATCATGAATAGGATTTACTTAAATAATTTAAAATCTTTTTCTAAATTCAATAAACAATGCATTCAATAGTTTCGTTTGTTCGTAGCCTAAGGAAGCTAGGGTTGCGCTGCCCGCCGAGACGTCTCGGTTCCTCTCTATGCGATACCACTCAGATGACTGACGGTAATACCACAAGTGCTCATACTACCCGGGAAACCAATAAAATTTCGACAAGTACCGCTATATTGTATGAACGAACCACTGAACTGATAACACGAAATGAAACGTGAATTGAATGTAGTATCAATAACAATATAATAAATAATAGAAAAGTTGAATTTGGTGTAACGCACACTTGTGTCTTATGTATATTGGTTTTTATTTATTCTGTGTAGAGGTGTTTCTGCACGCTTAGATAAGGACGTTGATTGAATAATACATGTAGGTGTTAACAACGTTTTGCTGAAAAACTAATATGCGATAGGTAGGTACTTACTCAGAAAAAAGGAAAAAAGCCTTATCATACAACAATAGGGGTGAGGCGTCTAGCTAGGATATAGGTACTAATGGCCCTGTCTGTTCTCTTAAGATAAGTTTCCCTAGAACATATACAATGCTAAATTGAACAACTCCAAACAGCCTTTTCATGTTTTATTTTCTTACAATCAAACACAACAGCATGTTAAACTAAACAAAATTTCACTTCACCCTTCCAAAAATAAGACAAGAAATCAATAGTTATCCTGATATATTTGTCTGATTATACGAGAGCGCCCGCTCGGGAGGCACGCCGCTTTTATGGCCCTGTTATTTTTTATGTGATCAGCACTTTGTACAGTGCGAACGCGATTTACAAGACAGTTTAATAAGGCTCAGATTCTGCCTCAATTTACGGCTGCAGTGTTATTAGAGGGAATGATCCTGAGACTGAAATATTATTCGTAATACGCACTCTGGTAGAGTTGTGGATTATTTTGACCCTGGTTGTGGAAATATACCGGTTAGTTGAACCTATCATATTTTATGGTGGTTCCTCCTCCGGAAAAATAACGTCACGGCTTTCAAGACTAAGCTCAGAGCATCTATGGAGATTGACTGGACCAATTAACTCAAGGGGAATTGACTTGCGAAAACGAGACGTTTTAATTATTGCAACGTGATGGAAAAGAGCATATTGGTAGTAGGTATACTGAACAGATATTAGTGTAGAATGATGATCTTCTTCAGCATATTTCAACATATTTTTGAAAATTGCTACTTATTATTTTGCATATACTCAGGGCAAAGTCAAAGTCTATATCATTTATTTCAAATAGGCACATAAAAGGCACTTTTGAACGTCAAAATTTACAAAACCATGGAATTGATTCTTCTCCTTCCAAAAGGTAGTTTCTTATGGAGAAGAATGGGCAAGAAACTCCATCGTTACTTTTTTCTGAAATTACAGTTAAATTACAAATTAACAACGTTCGGATTTTTTCCTTTAATTGTGCTGTGAGACCTTGCTTATTGCAAAATTTCATGATTCTAGGTCAACGGGAAGTACGCTATAGGTTTTGATTTATTTGCGAGTATCAAAATATGTCGCATCAATGGCCGTATTTTTTTACTGCGTTGACTTAAAAGCTTGATTTTTTTGTCTGTCTGTCAGTCTGTCAAGGCTCTTTTTCTCAGGAACGCATGGAGGCAGGTCTATTTTCCCTTGGATCTCTAAAAAAATCAAGCTTTTAAGTTATCGCAGTAAAAAAATACGGCCATTTATGCGACATATTTTGATATTCGCAAGTAAATCAAAAACAAGTATAGGGTACTTACCGTTCAACTAGAATCATGAAATTTGGCAAGAAGCAAGGTCCTCGCAGCACAAGTAAAGAAAACAGTACAAAAATCGTTCAAGTGTAATTTTATCACATAAAAAATTACATTTTTAGCGGACCTGAATGAGTGTCTAAAGTCCGACTCACGAGTCGTAAGTAAAATAAACACGACTGCTTCACTGAAGTTATAGTAAAATCAATTATGCAAAAGGAATTATGAAATGGTTAAACCGTTTAACAACAAGTTTAATTTGCTAACATAGCATAAATGCTATAATGTTCATTGCATTAAACATTACTTGAAAAAAAAACTTCCTCTATTAAAACTGTAAGTACGTAAAACGGTAAATAGCAAAATAACTTGGAATTCGCTGTTTCTGAGCGGACGTTCGGAAATTTCCGTTTTCACAGGAAATCGAGACCGCAAGCGGGAAACCTACGCACGCTCTCGCGGATCTGTGCGGATAATATTGACTCCAGATATATCCGAATATGTCAGCCGGATAACTACTGCAAATTGTTTGTTTGTTTTGACGATGATTTTATCCGATTTCGTAGAGAAAACTTAGAAGTTTTCAAGTGCCACTTAAGTTCATTCGGTGCACTCTTGACACTCAATTCTACTGCCAATCTTGCTTGTTAATAGTTTATATATTTAAGAAAATTCAGTTAAGAAAATATCAATAAGTTTAATAATTTAGTTTTAATACTTTAGTTTAAGATTTCGCATATTCAAATTTTTCTCTTCTTGTTCTCACACACTATTGTCTACATTTCTTTTTCATTTCTCCTTTCGCAGGTCTGCTGGAAGAAATTTCTTAAGAAATAAGCAGTACCTTTATACTCCAAATTTCTCTACATATTTTTTGTGTGTACATAAATAGTAAAATAAATAAATAAAAAACCGGTCAAGTGCGAGTCGGACTCGCGCACGAAGGGTTCCGTACCATATTATATGTTTAACAATCGCAAAGTAACTTTTTACTTATTTTATAATGATACTGTGAATTACAAGGTTATTTTTTGCAGTTGCAGAAAATCACCCATGTTTAAACAAAATACCTTATGAATCGCCGTTTTCAGTATTGTTGATTAAATACAGTATTCATGGTACTTACATGGTATAAAGAAGTTTCAAATTCCTAATTTGTTGAATTGTTGCGCTAGAGCTCGTACAAAAATGGTCTAAAATTTACAACTTTTACGGCCCCCTATTTCTTAATTTTAAAAGATAAAAAAAAATATGTTTGTACTCTACTCAATGAGTTCTAGACGATGACACCCCACATAACACATAATCAGCCTATAATGTTCCCACTGCTGGGACACAGGCCTCCTCTCGGTGAGAGGCAGTGGGCCGTAATCCACCACGCGGGCCCAGTGCGGGTTGGTGGATGTCACATGTCTTCGAATTTTTGGTTCTAGGACATGCCGGTTTCCTCACAATATTTTCCTTGACAGTTTTGAGAGCAGCGGTGATGAAATAATGACACGACACCCCACATGCTAGATTAATTTTTTTTTTTTTTTTTTTTCAAAATGAAAAGTTTATTGTATGGAGACCGACCCCTTAAATTTTTAACTTTGCTTTTTTTTTATTATTTCTTGTTATAGCCGTAATAGACAGCGGAGGCTTAGTAAGTTTGTACGGGGCTGTACGTGGTTGTCTGATTTCATGGATTTTAATTTTCTTGCGCGGAACCCTATTTTTCTAAAATAAAAATAGCCTAAGTTACTCCTTAAAACATCAGCTATAGGTATGCCGTCAAAATCGGTGAAAATTCGTTTGGCAAGTTTCCTAACTTGACTCAAAGTACCATTATATTAATCGGACTGCGCTTTAAAATTCTCCTATACAACCTTTAACATCTTCTATACAAACTGTATCTCTGTTTTCACGAACACAGATACCTAAAGAATTTCAAAAATCGTCTGGTATGTTTCCATAACTTGACTCAAACATTATTTACACCAATTTTAGAGTTAATCAAGCCCCCAATAAAATCCTCCGCTATAAAATTAACTTTTCACCCCTTAGGGGTAGATTTTTGGAAAACCCTAATACACGTTAGTCTTAATTTTTGGTCTCAAGTATAAAAACTGAGTTTTGAGTTAATCGGACCGCGTGTTAAAGTTCCTCCATACAAACTTTGACACCCCCAATCCCTCCTTAGGGGGTAGTTTAGGAAAACTAAAAATGATAAACTTTATAATTTACTTAGATGAATATTCGTGCTAAGTTTCAAGTCTATTAACTCAAGGGATAGGATTTTTCATACATCTTTTTAACATCTTTTTATTAACTTTCATCCCCTGTTTTACCCCCTTAGGGATGGAATTTCCAAAAATCCTTCCTTAGTGGATGTTTTCACTATATAAGGTATTTATGTGCAAAATTTCAAGTCTCTAGGTCCATTGGTTTGGGCTGTGCGTTGGTATATTAGTCAGTGACTCAGTCAGGACTTTGATTTTTTTATATATATAGATTTAACATGTTATTTTAAGACCACAGACTTCTTATAGGTTTTCCTGTAATCTACAGGTATAGAACTAATTTCTATATTTTTTTCAACATTTTAGGCTCAGTAGTTTCGGAGATAAGGGGGGGGGAATGGTCAATTTTCGTCTATTTTCTTAAATAACTTTAAAACAATAAATTTTAAAATTATTAAAAAAATATATTTGAGACTCTCATAGTAAGGCCTTTCATTTGATATGTCACTCGGTAAAGTTTACAAAACTTTTTTTTAAAATTTTCTTATTTTCCCCCTAAAAGTGACTCTCATATTCAAAATTCATATATTTACTTTAGCTGTACGTGTTTGGGTCACAGAAATCCATTTGTGTACCAAATTTTAACTTAATCGGTCCATTAGATTCGGAGCAAATTGGCTGTGACAGACGGACAGACGGACAGACAGACAGACACACGAGTGATCCTATAAGGGTTCCGTTTTTTCCTTTTGAGGTACGGAACCCTAAAAATAAGTGCGTGAGCCACACTTGCCAGTACTTATACCTAACCCATGAAACAATTTGCTACTTATATCAAACGTGACTGAAACTAGATTCCAATAACACCACAACCACAGAAACTACCCACCATACACAAGTAAGTAATCGGAAGAAAAAGCAAAACATTTATACATATTTGTTTCCCAACAAAATGTTTTCCGTCTCGCAACAAAATTATCGGGATAAGCCGGGGTGCAAATTGGTGTCCAATTATCAGGAGCGAATTATATCTGTATTGCGTCCGAAACTTCGGCACCATACAGGGGTGCATCGAGGAAATACGAGTAATAGAGAGTTGCTATTTGATAAACATATTGGGTATTTTATGTAATTGCTTGTTACAATGTTGCTCTACGTTAGCATCTGAAGTGTCACTTGGGCTCAGATTGATAAAATATACAACGTGTAAAGTTAAATGCGCAAAACCTCTTAAGGGGTCATCGTACTCATCATTATGAACAACTTTTACTATGGGAACAAACCTGAAATCGCAAAAAAAATCAGCTGTTCAGTACATGTATGTTCGCATAATTCGTCAAAATGTACTAACCAGCAGATTTTTTTCGCGATTTCATGTTTGGTCCCATAGTAAAAGTTGTTCATAATGATGAGTACAATGACCCCTAAGAGGTTTTGCGCATTTAACGTTACACGTTGTATAATATATAATATAATAAAATTACGTGAGGTAATAAAAACACAACAAAATAATAACGGATCTAGATTTTGCATACAATAAGTTATGTACCTATTTATTTAATACAATTCCTACGAATTCCACTACGAATACACTTTCCCCAAATCCAAAAAATTATGTAGTGATTTAAAATCATTTCATTATAAGTAAATACGCTCTTCATCTCAACGGACTCAGGCGTCAAGTGGTTTGATCCTGTCCCGATTTTATATAACTCAATAAAATATTAAACAATTTCCAAAAAAAGTTACAATTCGTCTTCAAGTAAAACTTTTTAATGCGGCCCTTAGGACCAAAATCACAGCCACGTAATTTGTATCAACTTGCGATATTTTCAGAAGCATCTGAATCTATCAAAAGTTAAAAGGGTTTGAAGAAGGTGAAAACTTTGTAAATTGGGTTCTCCTTTTAGCTATTGTGTCTCGGTGTTTTACTCAATTACAAATTGGCAGATGACTTTTATGAACAATTGTAGATAATTGATGAAATTACTGCGCTGCGCTGCTGGGGACTACATTAAAGTTTCGTGAGTAGGTAGGTGTTCCAGCTACCTACTATGTATAAGAAATTCGGAGAAATCATCCAGCTAGGTTGAAAATACCCGAGTAAAATATCTTTCAATGTTTCTTAATTTTTTTTTTCACAACACTGCGTAGGCCTGCGTTAGCGGTGCGTAGGCGCTGCGTAGAAGCTGCGTAGTGCTGCTTAATACCGCGTAGTGCCAGGTAACTCCATGTAGCGGTGGATAGCTTCGCGTAGCGCTGCGTAGCTCTTCGTAGCTCCACGTAGCACTGCGTAGCTCAGCGTAGCGCTGCGTAGCTCAGCGTAGCGCTGCGAAGCTCCGTGTAGCCCTGCCGCTGTATAGATCCGCGTACAAGCCGTGTAGACTACAATAAGTGACAAAAAAAATACAAATAAAGCAATGATAGGCAAATTAATTATGTGATAGATACATGGATACATGGATACATTTGACACGACAGACTAAGTAAAAGTTTTAAACCTAAAAAAAACTTTACTATGTTTTTAATTTTCATATTGGGGTAAAAGGTTACATCTTTGAATCAAGTGTAAGAAATATTCCTTCAAATGATTGCGTTCATTTAATAATCGCTCGACAAGCACTTTTCTGTTCAAGCTGTAACGAAGCACATAAATCTAGAAGAAACCGGTTAAAGGTTTTTATTAATCTAGCTGAAGTAATGCAATCATACATTTAATATGTTTTTATAGAAAAATAAACTTGACATTTCAAAGGCATATTTTCATTTCTTTCACGTTAGTCGGCCTGCTCTCGGAATCGAAATTAATAATTCGGAATTCGTATTTTATTATACGAAGAAGAAATTATTATTATACGAAGTTTTTTTATTTTTTACGTTAGCCGCTATTAGTTTGTAGAAGTGCCACTTCCTATAGTTACTTTTTAATTTATATTTTCATTCAAATATTTTCACACAGGAATTTATTAAATAAAAAATTAGTGATGGGTCAATCAGTCAAATCTACCATTGGTTTACGCATAATAACATGAACTTGTGTCTAAACTAATGTCTAAAGAAATACTTAACTTACCTAAATGCTACACACAAAACAAAACTTATTTGTTTATTTTGTGTATGATGATTGTGATTTTTAGAGTTCCTCAAAAGGAAAAAACGGAACCCTTATAGGATCCTTCCCGTTGTTCTAGAATCATGAAATTTGGCAAGAAGCAAGGTCTTACAACACAAATAAAGGAAAAAGTCCGAAAATTGTTAATTTGTAATTCTATCACATAAAAAAAATGTTCAAGTCTGTCAGTCTGTCAAGACCCATTTTCTCAGGGACGCGTGGAGATGTCTAGTTGAAATTAATATCAAATACGTAGGTCTATAGTCCTTTAGAGTTCTAAAAAAATCAAGCTTCTATGTCAAAGCAATAAAAAAATGCGGTAATTTTGCGACATATTTTGATAGTCACAACTGTCGCAAGTAAATCAAAACCTATAGGGCACTTCCCGTTGACCGAGAATAATGAAATTTGGCAAGAAGCAAGGTCTTTCAGCACAAGTAAAGGAAAACGTCCGAAAATTGTGAATTTGTAATTTAATGACATAAAATTTTTTTTTGGGATAAATTCTTTTCAACTACGGAACCCTTCATTGTGCGTGGTCCGACACGCACTTGGCCGGTTTTTTTATACTTAAATACTATTGAAGGACATTATATGAATGACCTATAAGTAGTAAAATTAATTATAAATATGTGGCGGCATCTACATCGCCACATATAAACTACGCATCAAAGACATGACGTCACGCAAACCTGCATCACGCAATTAGAGTTTACCACGCGATTAGCATATATACAACGTCCCGACATCAACCGTCGGGCAGTGGCCCACCAGACGCAACACCCGTCTGGTCGGAGGATCCTCCCTTTTCAATAGAGGATGAGTGAACTTCCTCATGCCTCTAAATTGGTGACCCCGAGCATGAACGTCAGCGCAGCCTTCGTGCAACTCCTTCAGCGTGACGTCATCAGCATTACTTCCTCATGCTTTCGAGCGGCGAGTCACACAGCCAGCCAGCATCGACGGCTTCAACGGGTATCCTGACCACAGCATGCAGCGGACGCGCATTCCTGGTCATCACCTTCAGCCTCAACCTCAACCCAGCGCTGTACACTCCGACTCACTGGAGCATAACGCAGCGCCACCCCGACTCACTGGGGTATCACCGCAGACAGTTCCGACTCACCGTGAACTATGCGGCACCCGGTTCTGACTCACTGGAACCACAACTGGCACTGGCAAGCATCGCAAGATACACGACTCAGCCCACTATCGACCTCCGGTCTCCGGAGTGGAGTGATGTGGCGGCATCTACATCGCCACATATAAACTACGCATCAAAGACATGACGTCACGCAAACCTGCATCGCGCAATTAGAGTTTACCACGCGATTAGCATATATACAACGTCCCGACATCAACCGTCGGGCAGTGGCCCACCAGAAACAACACCCGTCTGGTCGGAGGATCCTCCCTTTTCAATAGAGGATGAGTGAACTTTACACCCTGTTCCTCATGCCTCTAAAAATAAACTAAACTACTTACATAGGTACCTAATGTCAGAAAAAAAAATCTCAATATGACTCACACCTCCATAGACCGCTCAAAACGTGCACCCAAAAACAGTACCTACCTTCCTCTCCTACCTACAATTAATGTAGGCACTGCAATAAAACAGTCTGCAGCTAAAACGCACTCAGTTAAACATTTACTCTCAGGTACGTAGAGTATCTCGTGGCTGCACTGACTCATTGTTAGACCTTGATTGCCACGCCACAGGCTACTGTGAAAGGATCCGGTTGTTTGACTTCATACATAAAATCGGAGACTATAAAATATAATGGTTAAATATTTGTCGACCCTTTAAGGCGAACGCGCCAGGGTAGCTCGCGAAATTCAAAATTTCTTACGTTTCTTGCAATTTGTAGGTCAGTGTGAGCTTGTATGTTGATTAAAATATGATTCGCGGCCGTAGCTAATATGGCTTTACAGAATTATAATCATTAGAATCAGCAATAGATTTGAGGTAAATGCTAACTTATGGAGTTGTGTTGCTGATTCTAATGATTATAATTCTGTAAAGCCATATTAGCTACTGCCGCGAATCATATTTTAATCAACATACAAGCACTGACCTACAAAAACGTAAGAAATTTTGAATTTCGCGGGCTACCCTGGCGCATCATCCTTAAGCCCAGTACGCGTAGCAGGAGGACGTTTTGTCGACTGAAGAACAGACAAAATAACACATTGCCATGTGCCATGCTTAGACTCGTAAAATGCGTAGAAATATTTCTACAATCTGTCCTTGTTCTTCCGTCATTCTTCCGTCGACAAAACCCGTTTCTATGGTGGCCATGTTATACGCGTGCAGGAAAATGGACAAATATTAAAGGCAAATCTGTGAAAAAATCCTGTAAACATTTCTGGGATTTGGTGCTTTCATTTTAGCAATAGCAATACTGTGTTGTCAATTGCAAAATTGTCTTTCAAACAAATAATTTTCACACCCCATTACGGAAGGGTACGCTTCAGAATGAGAACCTCAAATGACCTCAATATATTTTTATGTGTGTATCATTATAATGTGCACCAAATAATATTTTCTATGTTAAAGACGTAAAGACATGTCATCACTCAAAGCGATATCCGTAAATGCAAGGATCAATTTTACCCAACTTGATTCAAAAGACGAGTCCTTTAAGTCCACAAGTGCGATCATCAATCAAGCCATATCTACCCACTGCTGGGCTTCAAACTTCACCTTAGGCACACATCATTACTACATAATAAGATAAGCACCCCGGTGTGCATGTCTTTGTATCCTGAACTCGCAAATCACTGCAACGCTTTTGAGGGGATTTTCATAAATTCATAGACGTTTAAGAAAATGATTGTTAAATCTTTTTCGCGTAGTGCATGCATTGAAGTATGTATAAGCTTGATACGGCCATAGTATCTACGGAATCCAATGATGATAAGTATAAATAATTTACTTATCGTGACTTACCTATGAAGTATTTATTAAATAATTTATTTTATAAATTCTAACGTGACGATAATTATCGCGGATGTCCACATCCACGTTCATAAAAATGTATGGAAAATTGGAAATACGTTCACGTCATAACGTTATCGTGGACGGAAAAAAAGCGTCTAAATATGTTTCCATACATTTTACTTCCCCGATGAACGTCCACGATAATATCGTTACGTTAAAAATTATAAAAGCGCATATAACCAGAAATTTAACACCAACAACAACATATTTTCTTCAAAACTACTAGGTACTTACTGCAAAATATGCTCTCATTTAAACTTCAAACCACGTTTTTCTATAAAGAACACACAGTTGCTAGATGCAGTTCAGTAGCTAACAGTATGCTAAAGCCACGATATATATGCATTATGTTTGTATCGCAAATGGGTAAATATCACATATACATTGTATTTATTGTCTGTTCCAATAGTATCTGATGAAAGTATAAACAAACCCTGTCCAGGTTAAATTCTTACACAATCACTCACGAAAGGGAATTAGTAACTCATTCAACTGTGTTTAGAAGATTTCATCTATAAATCTCACCGCTTTTTCCAACAATTATTGTTTAAATAGCATTAAGTATTAAATTATAATAGGACAATCGACGAATATCGATACTTTAAAATTAACCTCAATAATTCTCAAATGAAAACTATATTTTCGGGTTTAAGTATTCAAATAACTAAATCAATGCACTCAATTTGTAAGTGGCACTACAAATTGGCATCCACAGGTACTTAAGTTTTCTGATCCATTTGTTGACATTTTCATCATATACTTTTGGAACAGACCATACCGAGGTACCTATAGATTGCCATTCCCACAAAATGCGCACCGGAGGCAACGGACCGAGAATGGCAGTGGCAATAGTTGTTTACTTTTGTGAGCTTCTACACGATTAGAGTCGCTTTAGAGAGAATTAAAAGAAGAAATACTGGAGGTTTTATAGTATTGTTTTGATAATTAAGTTAAAGTATTAAATGGTTTATTGGCCGGGATTAGTTAGAGCTTGTGCATTGGACTTTTAAATAATTATTTTCAAAATAAAAAGTTTAAAAATGAAAAGTCAAATAATTTCGCAAATAAATTGTAAAAACAAAAAACCAAAATAAAACAAAGTGTTATACAAATGTTATATAATGTTATGATAACAAACAACGTTTAATAAGGTACCAAACCTGAAATTGTGAAAAAAAAATCAGGTGTTCCCTACACACAAACAACAAACAACAACAACACAAATATGAACATAAATATGTTCGAAAATTAGTCAAAATGTAGGGGACAGCAGATTTTTTTTAGTGATTTCAGGTTTGGTTCCGTAGTAAAAGTTGTTTGTTATCATGAGTAGGTACAATCATGTGTTTAAGTATCGATCCTTAATTACCTGTCACCCTATCTAAGTACCTACGTAAGAAATCAATCATACAGTTTTATTTTTAAAACTTTAATAAACTGCTGGATATTATCACAGTACCTAGGTGTACTTAAATCCGTTATGATATTATGCATATTTACCAAAAACTTACGTAGGTAAGTATATTATAAACATAGAATGATGATGATGAAAAAGGTGAATTACACGAATTAGGTAAGGAAAGTTTGCAAATAATAAAAGAAATGCTCATTTTATTACTTTGTCTTCATATTTACGAGAGGAGAACTGTAAAGATTTGCATGCACAGTGACACAGCTACGAGTAGAATCAGAATGCAACCTGAAACTAACCTTTCCGCTTGAAACTCCTAGTACTACGCAAACTTAAAATTGCATAGGTACAGTCAACGCACATGAGTAACACTCGATTTATGAAACCATCCTTACTGCTACGACAAAATGCAATGTCAATGTCATATTGTTACCATTGCTGTATGGTTGACTGTACCTGCACAGAAATGAAGAAGCGTGTGTCACAATTTATACTTTCACTTTGTACCACAATAGTACATTAAGATATAAGTGCGGTAAGTTGAAAATTACAGCCGAGGCGATATTGCTAGCCCAAGCCGTAGGCGAGGGCTACAAGAAAACAGAGGCTGTAATTATCAAAGCGCACGTATGTCATACGACGTTTTATAACATATTTGCGAGGAAATAAATAAAACTCGGACTTTCTTAAACGAATAAATCTTTAAAAACACACTTTCTGAAAATGAATTTGCATCTTTACTTGTTTTCCATACGATGAAATTTTGATACGCTTATAAGTATCTATCGGTCGATTTTTCGGGCAAGAGGCTTAGAGTAGCCTTTTTCGCTGCCTCTGAGACTTCTGGTGGTGTAGAATGAATAAATTCATCATTACTTGACGACATTTTCAAATAAAAACAATACAGCGAAAAGAAAAAGCGCGCGGAATAATTTTTACTTGTTCACAAATTAGCGATGCGCGCGCATCAGCGCTTTTTTTTAAGGCACAAAAACAGACAGTATTATTAAAGTAAGTAAATTAATATTTTTTTGTTTTTGTTACAGATAAATGGTTGTAATTTATTGTCAAAATTAATTTAATTCTTTAATTTCATTAATTTTATTTTATCCCAAAGTTAATTTTATTCATAAAATGTTGACCACTTTTCTGACATAAAAACTCTTTGCTAAGATTTAAAAAAGTACCGTTCGTTTTAGACGGAGCATCATGATAAACCGTAGGTACGTATTACCTTATTAAAAAGAAACTCGTGCGTTTTACATTACAATAACGCACAAGTACGTAATGACATACATTACGATATTGAAATTGGTGAAATAAGAGACCCTTTACGAGCAAATGTGTTATAAATATATTGTATTTACCTATCTTGAAAAGGCCAAACAAAAATAGGGTTTTATAAGCGTGGCGCTTATAAAACCCTATTTTTAGAGCACAATATTTACGACTTGCAAAATGAGAATATACTTTTGTTCCACCCTTTTTAATCTCAACGCAAAAAACTTGCTCAACAAGGCATTATCCGTTAATTTTAATTCATATAATCCTTTCGGAGCTAATCTAATTATGTACCTAACTATAGAATTCTCTCACAGGGGTGTTGCCATGGAAACCGTCACTTTTACAAAGATTTTTCTCATTCACGTGAAATTTTTGTAGAAGGGTTTCCTCCATTAGTTCCTAAACAAATATACGGGGAAGGAAATTCGTAAATTCTTTTGTTGATAATAAGACGAGCGGTGCATCAGGCAATCTTCCCGCGAACAAAGAGCTTGGGGAGAAGCTCCCCTTCTTTTATGCAATTGTTATTTTTGTACAGTCAGCATGGATGTTAGACGACACCGCAGATCGATGTCAAACACCAGACAAAACGCTGCGTTGACGTTATGAGGGAAAAATACACGACGCGACAAGGAAGTGCGTTTATTTGACATCCTTACTTCGTTATACCGGCTATTGTCGGGAATAGTGTCCAATTACAGTACAGTTCCAACTTGCAATAACTTCCACAACGACGTTTTCTTCCTTTCTTAATGCTATATTTAAAGGACATTAAAAGCAGGAAAACATTAGAAGGTTCTCAATTAAAATAAAATTATGAGCAACTATTTAATCTTGAGCATTTTCGCGATACAAAGCTTTGAATTCCCAGACAGTCGTTAGCCATTTCCCGGAATGTAAACGCAACAAATCGTTGGAAATGAGCAAATAAGGCTTTTATGAAGCGGAGCGGTCATCGCGTGTGCAGGAACGGTGCATACATCTGAACAAACACATTGTTAAACATCATAAATAAAAGCAGAGCGTTTTAAACAGGGCTACTGAATATGGGTCATTTGCCACCGCGAATGGACTTCAGTATTCCCAACCACATAATGCTCTGTTACCTAAATATAAATGGATGCTCGAATTGTGCTCATTAAACAAGATTTAAATGCATTCGCGGGTAACATACTAATAGTGACGTGAACAGTCGGATGCTGTTGAATTAAGAAGAACTGTTTGTTGTACAGGCACTGAATTTTAAGCGAATGTAATTTACAGCTACAATTAAAAGCTCGCCGTTATTCATATCTTTTTAACCCGGACTGGTAAACGGTATCAAGTTAGTATCTATCAAGTTAGTTTACAAAAACAAACAAAACACTACAAAAACAAATCAAATCTATTTTTATGTACAAAATCATTTGCCTGGGCTCTAGAAAATGCCCGGTAGGTAGGTACTGCGATTAAACGGCATATTTTTAACACAAATAATTATAATTTTTAACAACTCGAACTCGGATGGGTCGGATCCATTGAAGTACGAAACAAAAATCAAAACTTCCGCAATCACCTGTGAAGTTAACAAACGAGGCGAAACAAAATGACAATTGTTGCAAAACGACTCTAATATTTTTCAGATTTTCCGGTGACAATTGGCGGCTATTGTTTGAATATTTTCGTCTGTTGTTTTCTCTTCCAGATTAGAATAGGATTTTTTTGTATTTTTACTTGTGGTCCCATAATTACCTAGAGTAAATACTTTATTATAATTAAGGAACCCATATTCTAAGTAATTTCCTACACTCCACTCCACGTCGACTCCACCCTTATCGTTAACAACTCGTTATAAATTGACATAAACGTCAATTTTTCCTAGTGAAGGTCCTAATCATGCGCTAAAATCAAGGTATAAAGCCTACCTTAACACATTTGAGTCCACCCACATTTCATAGAGCTCATATGCCCAGCCGCCACACATATTGCTAGTGGACCCTCCAGGAGGCTCTCCGGCATTACTTTTGTGCTAAAGTGTACCCTCGAGAAGGGTTCTTGGCATTAAGGTTTAAAACCGTGTTAAAACACTGAAAACGTACCAAAATAGTGTTTTCAGGGGGTCTTGAATTTTTTATGTACTAGTAGGCTGAGGACATAAAATAATAAAAAACATAAAAATCAAGAAACTTATCTCGCCCTGATCCCCAAACCTTTTGTGAAATTTTCTTGCAATGTTATTTTTGTCACACTGACGATGTAACACCATACCGTTCAGGTTGTATGAGTATGTTCCTTTTTTACCATTTTGATACAGAACCCGGAAAAGCCTCGATCGCGTTATAACTATAATCTCAAAATAATTATTTTTAGGTTTAGGACTTCGAGCTGGTCAATTGAAACGACAAATTCCGATCTCTTGCTTCCACTTTGCCAGAATGGGCGCGAGCGTTGTCATTCATAAAAATCGAATAGTCTCGAAGGGCAGTTAGTGCAGGTTGCACGTGAGGAATAGGACCTTCGATATGTAACGGGTTGCATTCAATGTGCCATTTTCTATAAATACTGACTCCGTACGGTCCAGCAAATTTATTGCTGCCCACAGAGCCTCTCTCCATAATAAGGAGACTCCATAAGGAGTAGTTTTTTCAAAACCACTGGTCTTCGTAGTACTCGCCGACGATAATCACCACATAGCTGCATAGTGATGCTCTGGCTTCATTATAGAGCTTCTCCTTCTTCTTCGTAATTAGCAAGCATTGAGTTTTAGAATGGTTAGTGGTTATTTACTGTGTATGAAAGTATCTATGAATATGGTGTGTATGGAAAGGATTTTATAGAGAAATGCATAGAAAGAAAAGACTAGGCATTTATTTAAATTAGGCTTGTTATGTAACCAGGTAACCTTAATGAGAGGACTAGTGGTCCGTTCCAAAACTAGGTCATAATGGAGAAGAAAAACAAAGAAAGTCCATGGCAGCCTGTTTGTTTTAAAGTAGTTTATCAACTTAAATTATCGTTATCATATTAACTTTTTGGACCTTTTCTCAAAGATAAAGCAACTTATCAATGGAAAGAAACAGAACATGAATATTATATCGTTCGATTTAACACATATGCAATATTAGCCATATACACATACAGAACAACATAGTTATCAGCAATCATCAAAAAATAACAATATTTTTTTAGTAACTACTAAAAACTATTTGCCTAATTCTTTTATCCGTATATCTGAAAACCAGAAATAGACATAGACAATAAACACGGCAACGTCTACTATATAATATTAGTGCTAACAGAAGCCCTATGTCAGAATCCTATTAATGAAATAACATTACGGATGAGTACCTCGACGTGTTACGGTTTCAAACGTAAGCCTAAACAGAGCCAATATTACTTGAATACTGAGTCAGCAGTTGAGCAGTTCGTACTGTTTCAGTCAGACAAAGCATAGGTGGACGAAAAGATATTTAAAACCCTTTTTTTATTAGGTATATAAGCGTATATCACATATATATAAATGTAAAAAAACATCATCCGATGGAACACCAATCATCATCATTAGGTGTGAACCTATGGAGTTCGGAGCTAACCCCCCTCCCCCACAGCGTGTCAAATGCACCCCAAGTGTGCATAAGGACAAAACTTTACATAATAGGTATATAAGCCTAAATCACAAATATATAAACGTAAAAAACATCATCCGATGGAAAACATATCATCATCAGTAGTTGTGAACCTATGGGGCTCGCAACTAACCCTCAGCCCTCCCCACTCGCTCGGGTTTTGGGTCTAAAATTAGCCAAACTCAGACACTTGAGGGGTTAAATGTAAGTAAAGGGAAATTAAATATAGAGATATTTTATTTAGCAAATACTGGTGCAGTACATGTTTTACCAGTAGGTATGCAAAAGTTACAAAACCTATAATCTAATCAAACAAACTCGACTGCGTAAAAAGTGAACTTTAAAAAATATGGAAACTAGATGACATTTTTTGTCTCCAAACAATCTCATGCAGTCGGAGGCAATAGGTCGTTATTGCGTTTCTCATTCCAAATTACATTTAAACATATAGGTAGTATTGTATATTTTGTTTTAAAACCCATAATTTCGATAGCCTACTTGATAGGTTTGGGAGCATATTTGTTTTGAAGACTTACGTTTTGGTGGCAAAAATCCGCCATTTTTATTTTTAATAATTTTAATGTTCTCAGTGACATTCGCGCAATAAAGACGAATCTAACAACGTATCACTCTTTAAAATCGGTCAAGGCGTTTAGGCTACAGGAGGTCACAATGGAACGGATTTACAAACATACATACATACGCGCGAAAAACATTACTCTCCTACTGGGTCAGTCGGGTAAAAATACAATAATGATGAAAATTTAATTAAATTAAAATTATTTCATTTTTTATTTACATACAATACGCTACCATTACAGAGTGTCCCAATTCGGTAGTGCAGTTAACTTACAATATTCATGTAATTGGTCCCTCTCTAGAATAAGGCTCCTAATACGCAGAGAAACAAATGAACACGTTCAGTTTTTTTTTAGTTTTCAGTGCACCGTTATTCAAAACAAGCCATCTACAATAATTTTCGAGCTTGAGCTTGCTTTTTGAGCTTGTTTTTGAGCTTTTTATCATCAGTGTTCTAAAAGAAAAATATTATAAACTAAAACAGATCCAAGCTCGATAAAAAAATCACAAACTTTGAAAAGCGTTCGACTCTGGATATAGCAATTTAGTATTCAGCCATCCTTTTACATGGAACGTCGTATATTTTCAAAAGCAACGTCGCTCTCATCAATTTTATTGCATTGTGTTATAAGTTAGGTTCATTGGAATAACATGAGATGGACTCGAACAGCCATACTTCGTATTTTCTTGAATTCCCATAACAATAGAAACGAAGAGGCGAACTTTGAATTCGTTCGCTAAGCAAAATATATTCCCCGAATGAAATGCATTCCATATTCTTAGCGGTTCCTATTATATTAAGAGTAAATCTTGGCTGGTACTGCTTGAACATATCTCTAAGATATTTCTCGCTCTTGGGAATAATATTATAAAAATTATAATACAATACTTATGTGTCTGGGCTTTTGAATACGAGGGAGATTCGTCAAATGAATTGGTATGATTCAGTTTCTAGATCCATTAAAATGTTCCTTAAAAAATAAAACCCTTTTCATCGTTCATTTAGTAAACTGAAAGAGCATTAGTTATTAAGAAATGCCTTTCTTAGTAAACTGAAAGTAGCAGTTATTAAAAAATGCCTTTCTCATCATAATCATAATCAGCCTATGTTCCCACTGACCTGACCTGTGAGACCTGTGTCCCACTGCTGGGACACAGGTCCAGGTCCAGGTGGGTGGATATGTCCCAGTGCGGGTTGGTAGATGTCACATGTCTTCGAATTTTTGGTTCTAGGACATACTGGTTGTGTGCGGATGCGGGGCGAGTCGGTGGTGGACATCTCGTTCGCCAGCCCCGCTCTGCTGCCGCACGTGGTTGACTGGCGCGTCATGGAGGGGGTGGAGACCTATTCCGATCACCGGTACATCCGGTTTGACGTCTCCGCCCATACCTCGAGCGCGCCGGTCCGACAGGCCCCGAGTGGTCCGCGGTGGGCGCTGAAGAAGCTGGACCGGGAGCTCCTCCTGGAAGCCTCGATCGTGCAGGCCTGGGTGTCACCACCGGACAGGCCTGCCGACATCAACGACGAGGCGGAGTGGTTCCGGGAGGCCATGTCCGAAGTGTGCGACGTGGCAATGCCCCGGGTCCAGCCCAGTCGCGCCTTTCGCCAGGTGTATTGGTGGTCGCCGGAGCTGACGGCACTGCGCGAGGCGTGCGTCGCCGCGCGACGCCTGTACACCAGGCACCGCAGGCTCCGTATCCGCCCTCCGGATACGGAAGCCATTCAGGCGGAGCTGTACGAGGGGTACAGAGCGGCGAAGACCGCCCTCCGAGCGGAGATCTTGCGGTCCAGGGATCTGGGCCGCGAGGAGTCGCTGGAGACTCTGAACAGAGACCCATGGGGGCGCCCCTACAAGTTGGTGCGGGAGAAACTCCGCCCATGGGCGCCCCCGCTGACGCAGAGTCTCCGGCCCGAGCTCGTGGAGGACGTGGTGAGCGCTCTGTTCCCTTCGCGAGGGGAACATACTCCCCCGCCTATGGCTCCGCCTCATGCGGTGCCCGCTGCGGACCACGACACCGACGGCGACGTTGATACTCCGGAAGTGACCGAGGTAGAGTTGAGAGCGGCGGTACGTAGGCTTAGTGCCAAAAATACCGCCCCAGGACCCGACGGCTTACCTGGAAGAGCCTGGGTTCTGGCCTTTGGGGCTCTCGGGCCTCGACTAGGGGGGCTCCTAAGCGCATGCTTGGAGAGGGGCCAGTTCCCACTTCGCTGGAAGACGGGGAAACTGGTCCTCATTAAGAAGCCGGGGCGCCCTGCGGACTCTCCGTCCGCTTACCGGCCCATCGTGCTGCTCGACGAGGTGGGCAAGCTCTTTGAAAGAGTAATTGCAGACCGCCTCGTCGGGTGGCTGGTGCAGGAGGGGCCGGATTTGGCGGAGACCCAGTTTGGTTTCCGCAAGGGGCGCTCTACGGTGGACGCCATCATGCGCGTGCGAGCCCTCACGACGGGGGATGCAGTGGCCCGGGGTGGGGTCGTCTTGGCGGTGTCCCTAGACATCGCCAACGCCTTTAATACCCTGCCCTGGAGTTGCATCAGGGAGGCATTGCGGTATCACCGGATGCCGACCTACCTCTGTCGAGTGGTCGAGGCCTATCTGACGGACAGGGCCGTCATCTACCCCGGTCATCAGGGAGAGTGGAACCGGCGAGAGATGTCGTGCGGTGTCCCACAGGGATCGGTCTTGGGGCCGCATCTGTGGGACATCGGTTACGACTGGGTGCTGCGCGCCGACCTCCCAAGCGGCGTCAGCGTAGTATGTTACGCTGACGACACGCTGGTCCTGGCGCAGGGGAGGTCGCACCAGGCGGCGGCTGAACTAGCGACACGCGGGGTTGCGATAGTCGTGGAGAGGATCCGGCAGTTGGGACTCGAGGTGGCCTTGCACAAGTCCGAGGCCATGTGTTTTCATGGTCCTCGGAATGCGCCACCATCGGGTTCCGAAATAACGGTGGGAGGGGTTCACATCGGAGTCGGGTCGACGATGAAGTACCTGGGACTCGTCCTCGACAGCCGGTGGAACTTCGTGGAGCACTTCCGACGTTTGGCTCCCAGACTGGCACGGGCTGGGGCTGCCTTGAGGCGGCTCCTGCCCAATCTGGGGGGTCCAAACGCCTCCTGCCGGAGGCTCTACGCGGGGGTCGTGCGGTCCATGGCCCTTTACGGAGCACCGGTGTGGGCGCGTTCCCTAAGGCTGGGACCAGCCGGCAGGTTGAACGCGTCCCAGAGGGTCATGGCCATCCGGCTAGTCCGGGGATACCGCACGGTCTCCCGGGAGGCGGCGAGCCTCCTTGCCGGATTGCCGCCGTGGGATCTGGAGGCAAAGGTCCTCGCGCACGTGTGGGAGTGGCGCGAGGAGGCGAAGCGCCGGGGCGTAACTCCGCTGCCGCGAGAAATCACGGTACAGCGGACAGAGCTCCGGCGGGATCTCATGGCGGCATGGAGATCGCGACTGTCGCAACCCAGCGCTGGGCACGCCACAATAGCGGCGATAAGTCCCCTCTTTGAGGAGTGGTTAGAGAGGCGCCACGGCGTCCTCACCTTCCGCCTGACGCAGGTCCTCACCGGACACGGTTGTTTCGGGAGGTTCCTGTTTCGCATAAGGCGGGAGGAAACGCCCGGGTGTTTCCATTGTGTAGATCGCCCGGAGGACACGGTGGAGCATACAGTGGAGGTCTGCCCGGCTTGGGCAGAGCACCGCCGTGTTCTCACGGAGGCGATCGGCGGCGGCGATCTCTCGCGTCCGAGCCTGGTCCAGGCCATGGTGCGAAGCGAGAGTGCATGGGAGGCCGTCACCTCCTTCTGCGAAGCAGTGATGCTCGCGAAGGAGGAGGCGGAACGCGTGAGGGAGAGGCAGCCTCACGCCCTCAGTCGCCGCAGGAGACGCCCTGGGCGGCGGGAATCGCGGGGCGATTTCCGGCCACCGTAGGCGCGGGCCTGCGGACGGTGAGCAGCGGGTAGCTCGCCGTCCGGTAAGGACCAGGCCCGAGTCGACGGCGCGTCGTGTTCCACGCGCGCCTCAAAGAGATGTCAGCAAGTGACGGGGCCCAATAGGGCCGACGCCGCTGGGGTCGCGGGTTGTCTGAAAGGGTTACCGCGGCCCTGGCATAGGCAACTGAAGGAACACGGGTGGGTTTTAGTCAGTAAAAGTCTGACACGCCCTCCCGCTCCACCCAGAGCGGGAGAAGTTATTTGATGATTTCCCACCCTCAAAAAAAAAAAAAAAAAAAAAAAAAAAAAGACATACTGGTTTACTCACGATGTTTTACTTCACAGTAAATGAGAGCAGTGTGATGAAATAATTTACACGAAATAAAACACCTGTCAGGGTTCGAACCTTCGACCTACAACTCGTAAGTCGCGGCCGTTACCACTGCGCCACCGCTGCTCGTGTAATGCCTTCTAGCAAACAATTACTATGCAATTTTATTGCCTTGGAAATAGTTTACTTATGTATTATATCATATACAACTTTAATAATATTAAATTATACCACAAAACGAAACGAACAACACAAAACGTCTGTGAAGTATTCTTAGAGCGTTGAAAGTCAAACGCCTAACACAATTCCAATCACGAAACAAATAAGTGTAACGCACAATTGCAACACTTGACATCATAAATCTTCTAGTGTACTCTGCAAGGGAGCACAGTGTTCCTATTCTAATAATAATTACAGGGAAGCAGGAGGGAACACTCCACTTACTATCTGAGTGTTAGACGCGATTCCCTCAGGGCGGAATTCACGCCGACACCAAATTGCTTCAGTTCTGAGTTGGCTTTGTCCCTTTATAAACTCACGGTGTTATATCAAACGACATAACGAAATTGTTTTCTTTTACACCTTTTTTTGTTGGAGAGTAGTTTTCCAGATTATACTTAGTTTTTATGATTATTCTATCTATGTTGCACAGTCATCTGTTTTCCACATAAATGGGTTTATATAAAAATTGTTAGAAAGCGCAACCTTTTTGCAAGAGCATATAATCTATCTAGGTACATTTTGTACCGGGGTATTGATAAATAACTAAGTTTAACATTAATTAAATTCTCAAAACTATTATACTCCATAATATTGTCTTAAAGCTCTTCTATAATCATTCCAACTATTTTTTTCACTTTAGCGTCCATCAAGTATTGCATTTTTTCGTCTATGGTTGCCTGTCAATAAATAAGGAACTTCATACGCGTGCTTATGTCAAAAGTAAAGTACAAAGCAATGACATTATACATCTAGACTTTGCTATGATTACAGTGTGAAGTGTGGAAGTGAGACACATGTACAAGAAATAATTAGGAAAATTGAGACAAAGCATCGTATCTTGTGTCCCTTACGGCGTGCCGTATTTTTGCTTTAAAAATGTTGCCAAACAAAGTACTTTGCATGGCAAAATTTAAAAATGTTGTCAAACAAAATACTTTCACTGTTAATATTGCTGTCTCATGACCGGCCACGCGGTGGCTCGATCTAGATGTATATTATCTAAGGTTTAAAGAGTTTAGTGCAATGACAATCCGGGGCAATTTTCCTTTTCTATCGATAATAATTACAGGAAAACTATCTGTGGGCACGAAACTGCATTAGGTATCAGATGTACCAGTCGTCACACGAGGAGCTCGTGGCTTAGTAATAACAGCCGTACGGGTCGATGCAACAGGTTTAGCTATGCTTGCCGGGGTTGGTCCGCCGATGGGTGACCATCTTTACATACCAAAAGCACGTTAAGCCGGTCTCGGCAGTCATTCGTGGATCTTTGACAGTCGTTACGGGTCGTCAGAAGCCCGAAAGACTGACAACAACAACAACTGACAACTGTCTTAACAAGGGGTATCGTATTACCCACAGTTACGTTGTGGGCTGGCCATGTTTGTCGAAGGACCGATGGCCGGTGGAGCAAACGAATCCTGGAGTAAAGACTGCGAATCGGTAAGCGTAGTGTGGGGGGGAGTCCCCTTAGCTAGATGGACCGACGACCTGAAGAAAGTGGCTGGGACAGACTGGATGCCATGCGGAAGGCCGAGGACAGGGTGTTGTGGCGCAGTCTGTGAGAGGCCTATGTCCAGCAGTGGACTGCGATAGGCTGAGTTGATTGACTGGGTCGTGGAGGTCAGACAGGCAGTCGCTCCATGTAAAATACTGGTACTCAGCTGCATCCGATTAGACTGGAAGTCGACCCCAACATGGTTGGGAAAAGCCTAGACAGATTGATTGATGTACCAGTCGTCACACAAAATATTCTGATTGCATTCCATCAACCTTCTTATCTAGCGGCAGCACGCAGAACCAGAATGTCTAGCTAGACTATAAGTAGCTCATCATCATCATTTCAGTCGAAAGATGTCCACTGCTGGGCATAGGACTTCCTCAAGCGTCGCTACATCGGCCGGTCCTGTGCTTCGCGCATCCAGCGGATTTCTGTGGCCTTCACAAGGTCATCGGTCCACTTTCTGGGAGGCCTTCCAACTCTACGCCTTCCGGTACGCGGTCGCCACTCCAGAATCTATAGTAGCTCATGCCACTGAAAAATAACCATTAATATAGAAAAGTTGGCAGTGAAGCCTACCGCTTAGTTACGCCAGACGTTCTTAACTATATAATATACAGGGTTACTTGTAATTCGACGTAATCGTTGCTCATAGTGGGTTAAAATGCAACAAATTAAGCCACCAAATGTTCTACCGAAATTCTGTTTTTTTTTTTTGTAAAATTTATCTTTCTATGAAAAATATAAATTACGAAAAATGAAATGTTTAATTAGTGATCTTTGCCAAAGTTTTAGGCATTTTTCAACTTTAAATTTTAATAAAAATCTGTTACTGCATCAACTATGATAATAAGTTAAATTCCAGTAAAGTCGCGCCGTAAGTAAATCATTGTTGAATTGTAGGTATTCATAAAAAAATCTATTGAATTTCGGGAGAACATTTTGGTGGCTTAATTCGTTGCATTTTAACCATACTATGACGTTCTGCAAGGAAAACGTCGAATTACAAGTAACCCTGTATAGTACTCGTAGAGGCTCTTCTAAAGCTCCATTTACAAGACAGACCATGATCATTTCAAAACAAGTCAATGAAATAACCAATGAAAACATGGCAATCAACGACATTGTCTTAGAACTTCAAAGTCAATCGGAGTGAGATGTTGTACGAACAAATACAAACACGCGTACATTAGAAGTTTGTTTGCCATGTAAAGGGCGACAGGCGGTACAATTTCACGCAGGTATATATTTAATGTATTTGGTTTCAGTCGTTTTACGAGTATGTGAACATACTTACCAACCAATCTCTTTAAAAAATCCACTAGCCAAAAACTCCAATTTGAGTTTTGGAACTCACGCACGCGATTAGCCGGTTGTTTTAGGTATAACTTTTAACAAGCTGTACACACAACAACACCTCTTAATTATCATCATAACGATTACGTCACTCAATAAAGTCATCTTTATGCTAAAACCAAGGATACATTTTAGGGTTAAATACGAGCACACAACGAGTACAAAACGTTTTAGACGACGTGCGAGGATGTGCCTGAGATATAGTGAAGTGGTTCCGTGTCTACTTTGCCATCTGCGACGATGTCTCACTACTGCTTGATGATCTGCGTAGACACTTTCTGTTTAGGATTGAATAGGTAAAGGAAATAATAATTTAAATAGTGATGTATTAGCATTTCTCTAAAACCGTGAACGTATGAAAAATGCTTTAGAAAATCACCATTATCGTTGAGGAATGTTTACCCTTAGCACTGAAAATACTCCTTCCTTACAAGGTAGGTAGGTATTAGGTGTAAGTTTAAGTTGGTATACAGCATACGCAAAAGGCAGTATCTAGGTTTTTGAAAGACTGTTTACATAAATGTAGGTAAGTCGACAAAACTGTCCATTCGAAAAACAATCAGAATCTTTAAATATGGCTTACATTTAGGAGTGTTTTAGCATAGCCATAAAAAATATTTGTGGCATAAAGAGCAGCAGACATTTTATGTTATTTATTCAAACTATAGCAGAAACAGAAGCATTTCGTCATTAGTGACGTCACTGAACGCCGCCGCTGATCGTAAAAGTTACGTTTGGAGCCTATAAATGTACAGTAACCGACGCGATAGTACGCGGGAATTCTGGGATAAAGACGAACAGACCGCTGTAACAATACATCGATTTTTTTTTTAATTCCTAGAAAATCAAATGTATAATGGTTAAATCATTTGGATTTTACATGTGTTATTTGACTATATTGTCTACTGTTGTACTAAAACCGAAACCAGATTACTTGAAATTTTTTCGATGGGAAAAAATTCCATAGTAGCACCGTCTATTTTCTGTTTTATACGATTAATACATAAATAATTCTTTGTTGTGCAGTAAAATTTGCTTTAAATCGAAGGTATTTAAATATCTTAAGAATTTACCAAGCTAAAAATTTATTTAGGTATAGTATTTTGTCATAAATCTACATTTAAACGAAGCGCGTTTAAATTCCGGTGCTTGTGAGGGCCTTCAATCTCACGCGTCAAGCTAGACAGCTATAACGCCATTTCACTTACACACCGCTTATCCTCACACGCTAAATGAATCTGACCAAAATTGTGCCAAAATCCAAAACTGCGCCTTACGAAATTGCGCGGCGTTATACTTACCCGCCCCCAACTTTTGGACACTTTTAATATTTGACTATGTTTTATGAACTGAAAAACGAAAATGCTTATAATTTTGCAGACAATTTTCTATAGTTTGGATGATGAGGGTTTGCGACTTGCGCGGTTTCGTAGTAATCTATGAAACTATTGGTTCAGTGATATTCCTGAACAGCGCCGCCATGAAGATGGCCATTATAGACGCTGTATTCAACTTTAATTTTACAAACCCTGCCTTAGACACCAACGTGCTACAATTTCCATTTACTTCGTTGACATTTACTTCGTTGAACTACATTTTAATATTAGTCACGAGTTTAATTCAGGATCGAATTTTGCATGTGTATTAATTTATTATACAAAATACTAATAAAATCTATTTCAAATATCGAAACTAAACACACAAGGGCAAAAACTGCATCCAATATATTCGAGACCACACAGGAATTCAGTACAAACTGTATCAACGAATAACGTAGTCTAGAGGGTATAGGCATAAGAGGACACCCGTTAGTAATGCTACTAACAGATTATCTACGGGATCGCAGGCAAAAGGTTAAGATAGGGGAGTATGTTAGTAAGGAGTCTTACGTAACCTATGGTGTTCCTCAGGGTAGCGTACTGGGCCCGACGCTATTCTTAATATACATTAACCATCTCTGCAAAATGATGTTAGATAAAGGTCACGTTTTCTCATATGCAGATGACACTGCCATTGTTTTCTCTGGTGATACATGGGAATCCGTCTATCAATCTGCTGAAAAGGGTCTCTCCAAGATTGCTGACTGGTTAAACTCACACCTTCTTACACTAAATATTTCTAAAACAAAATACATTGCTTTTACTATCTACAACAACACTCAACCTGGACCTAACGTAACTCTCAAAATCCATACTTGTCAGAATGTATCTAGTACAAACTGTTCTTGTGAAAATATTAAAAAAGTGACTCATATAAAATACCTAGGTATAATCGTTGATCAGCGGTTGTCTTGGCATACTCATATAGATATGGTCATGGCCCGTATGAGAAAACTTATCTGGATATTTAAGAACCTAAGACATGTGACAACTAAAAAAATGTTAACTGAAGTCTATGTCTCTCTAGCTCAATCAGTACTTACCTACTGCATACCCGTGTGGGGCGGTGCAACAAAAATGAAGTTTCTTGAGCTAGAGCGAGCACAGAGATCTCTTATCAAGGTCATGTATACCAAACCGTACAGATTCCCAACCAATGAGGTATACTCCCTTAGCGGTATTCTCACAGTCCGAAAATTATACATACTTCATGCTGTCCTAAAATTACACAAAGCCCTGCCCTACGACCCTCACCATCTGGAAAGAAGACGAAAATACAGTGTTGCACCAGTCAAATTCGTTAAAACTGTTTATGCCAAAAGACAATTCAATAGAAATGCCGCTGCCCTGTACAATAAAATTAATAAAATAATTAACATTTATCCTATGACTACTAAAAACTGTAAAAAGGCAATAGTTCAATGGCTGAAAATGAAGACCTATGATGAGACTGAATTATTGCTCCAAGCATCGTCAATATGAGTCGAAATCACACACGCATACACACCCCTACGTACACACACACGTACACACACCCTTGTTTGTACAGACATGCACACAAACACACACTCACACACACTATTTTATGTTTAATGTCTTATCTAGTTTAACTTGAGATTTTGCTGTAATTTTTATTCTTTTTTATTTATTTTATTTTTTTATAATTTTTTGTTTGAATTAGTTTTACCTTTTTGTACACCACTTTTACCATTAATATAGTTTGTCATTGAAGAGCGGGACCTCCTAGCACAGGTATATCTTTTACTTAAAAGGAGGTTCCTATGTAAGATTTCCTGTAAAAGTTGTACAAGTTTCCGCAATAAACCTTTTTATTTTATTATTTTATTTTATTAACGAATAATTACTCTAATAATTATTAGGTACAACAGATACATGTTCCGACCATTCTCTGTTGGCAGAGCTGTCAGTGCCCTTGTTGATTTTAATTAAAACAACGTCTATTAATTAATTTATAAATACTCGATAAATTATAATTATTACACATCAGAATATTTTATTTCACATAAACCTATGGGCATAATAGAAACTAGGTGCACGGTTCCAATTTGGTCGTTTCCTATGGAAAAGAACCGGTAAGAAATTTCATAGTTACTATTTTTAAAATAATTAGCTTTTACAATGTTTTCAAATGACAGTGTTAATAGGTATGGGAGGACCAAGGGAGGACAGTGCAAGGGGTAGGTAAACATCTATCAGTCTACAAGGCCTACAACGTTCTCACATTCACTAGAAGAGAATCCATGTAGGTATGTACCTAAATAAATAAAATAATTATAATTTAAAACATATATAAATACTTAGGTCTGATTTTTCAATAGTCAGATAGGTAACTCTTATCTGAAGAAAAAATATGATAGTGTGACATACATTCTGAAATATTTATTCTTCAGATAAGAGTTTACTACTGACTATTGCAAAATTAGCCCCTAAACAAATAATATTGTTAATAGTAGTGGAGAATGTAAAACGTCTTGTGCGTGCTATAGAGAGTGAGATATGCACTATAGTGCTTGTACTAGTACAGGCTATGATATAGATAATCACAGAAATCTATATCGACGATATAGCATAGTAGAAAGAGTGAACTGCATTTCACTGGTAAATGTTAACATAAATTCGATTAAAACATCTTCTATCTATTACTAGGTAGGTACTAACTTCTTTTCAATTGTCAAATAACAATGTGAAACTGAATAAAGCTTATTATCGAATTAAAGACCTACATTATCACGTCATTAGTGGCTAGAGAGGATTTTTCCGTTTATAAATATTGAAGTGACATTTTTTTTTGCTGGTACACTGCAAAAGCCATCACAAGTATAGGTATAGTTATATCAGCGATTGTACGTTATCAACAAAAAATTCAAATGAAAAATAAGTAATTTAATAATGAAGAAGTATTCTCGCAAAATATTTGCTCATAAATGTATGTGGTTTTACTACTATTGTTTTACATTGTCAGGAACATTGTAATAGGCTCATGTCTTTTGAAATTTTGAAATTGTAAATGAAAAACAATCAATCAATCAATCTGCCTAGCCTTTTCCCAACAATACTGAGGTCGGCTTCCAGTCTAACCGGATGCAGCTGAATAACAGTATTTTACATGGAGCGACTGCCTACCTGACCGCCACAACCCAGTAACTGGGTAATACGATGCCACTTGGTAAGACTGGTTGTTAGACTTTTGGGCTTCTGACGACCCGTAACGACTGTCAAAGATCCACGAATGACAGCCGGGACCAACGGCTTAACGTGCTTTCCGAGGCACGGAGGAGTCTCGGTCTGTAAAGATGGTCATCCATCCACTGACCAACCCCAGTGCAAATGAAAAACAATAAATGTAAATATAAAGAATGGTATTTTTTAAAACTCACAAAAGAGCCATTACTTGCACTCATGTGATTTTAGGAGTCAGAGAAGAACCCAGAATGTTTTACTTCCGTGCCAAACAATGCTAGTAATGAAAGAATTGAATGATAAAAATCTTATTGATCAATATTTTATTGAGCCCTTACTTTTTCAAGTTTCGTAATAAATGGTGTTGTTAGGGCACTTGAGTGACATTAATGCTCCACGAACAGCCATCAATACCATTTATCCTTTTAACGCTTAGACAATAAAATTTCAAT
Organism: Cosmia trapezina; assembly: GCA_905163495.3. Classification (NCBI taxonomy): domain Eukaryota; kingdom Metazoa; phylum Arthropoda; class Insecta; order Lepidoptera; family Noctuidae; genus Cosmia; species Cosmia trapezina. The sequence continues at coordinate 15,977,903 of LR991030.1, forward strand.
TTGTCGATGACAAAAAACGAGATATTGGAATTTTGTAATTGGAAACGAATATTAATGAAAAACTGTACTGCGATAAATAAGAGCGTTTGACAGTCAAGATGGTTTGAAATTAAATCTTCTACTTTATAATGTTACTGCTAATTAGTGTCAATCAGTTAAAGTGCAGATTAACTTTATAACTAAAGTAAAAAGTAAAACAATAGGTAAATATATTAAATAAGTTTGTCATCATATTTTATTTTCAATAATAAAAGATTTCTATAACTAGTTTGCTTTTTGGCAATCTTATTGCAGTACCTAAGTATGGGCTCCTTTCAGGGCCCCAAGTCTGCTATTTTTTACATTCCAACACGATCCCATTGTCACTGCATTGTCATTTTGCTAAAAGTTCGTAATCTGCTAAATTCATAATTTCATACAGTGGAGTGTCAGTGGTTGACCATTGGAAAGTCATAATGACGCCATTATGACGACATTATATCAGTAGATTACCAAACTTGTCAAAATCAACAATTATGAAATCAATGATAGACCATTCTGACACTATTGTAATAGCAGACTTGAGGCCCAGATAGGACAGGTTTTTTTCACGCATTGTATAAAGAATAATAATATTAGTAAATAAATAAATAGGATAAACAATACAGATCAAGACATTAGCAAACTCAAGGCAGACGCAGAACATGTTTTGAAGTAGGTACCTACTTGATACCCTTCTGGAACAATGAAGGAAGAAGACCTTTGGTCGCTGCACTGAAACTGCGCTGTGAAAGTGAAAAATAAATTACAGTTTAAAAAAAACTTGGACAAGTGCGGGTCGGACCACGCACAATGAAGGGTTCCGTAGTTGAAAAGAATTTATCCCAAAAACGAACTTAACATTGGATACCAAAAAAATTTTTTTTATGTCAAAAAATTACAAATTCGCAATTTTCGGACTTTTTCCTTTACTTGTGCTGGGAGACTGCGAGTATCAAAATATATCGCATAATTGGCGGTATCTTTTTATTGCTATGGCTTGAGTTTTTTAGGACTCCATAGACTTACGTATTTGGTATTAATTTCAAATTGATACCTCCACGCGTTCCTGAGAAAAAGGGTCTTGACCGACTGACAGACAGACAGACGGACAACAAAGTGATCCTATAAGGGTTCCGTTTTTTTCCTTTTGAGGTATGGAACCCTAAAAAGGTGGGGAATTTGAAAGCACTAACCCTTTTTTTTAGAGTCAAATATCCCAAATTTTATTTTAAAATTATTATATTTAAATTTATGGAGGCATTGACTTATATATTACTGCTATATCAATGTATGGCGGTATTATTATTTTTTAAGTATATTTTATTTTAAATTATTTTACTGTCACCCGGCCCCGATAAGTGTGCAAAATTTCGAATTAATATAACCATTTAAAGTGGGTAAAAATCGACTTCAAAGATTCCGTCACATACAAACATTATACGCAAAATACGCGCACTGTCGTGGAGTTGCGGATACCAGCCCGTATTACCTATTACATACAAACGTACATGCAGGTGAAGCTAATAAAAGCGTGTTAGTGACTAAATACCGTCGCGAGGAATTTACCATCGCGGACATTTGCGGTGAACCACTATTGAATCTTACTACCATAGTAATAAGGTCGAAAAGTGGTTCACCGCAAATGTTCGCAATGGTACATTTAATCAATTAAATTAAGAATGTTAAATAAAACTATTCAATGCCGTCATTTTCTGTTGACACGTGTTTCAAATCATTTAAAAAAATTCTACAGACTACGATACCAAAATCCTGCAAAACTACGTATAAATGGCTGCTTCATGTGTCACACATTCACTCCAAATTCAACTCCGTTCAGTAAGACGAACATAATTAAAGAACTCTGCAGAAATGGTCGCATTGCGTGTCATTGTTGTTGTTTTGCTGTGCGCTGTGGCAGCCGTCATGACCGAAAAACTGAACCCGCTGTCTGATGAATTCATTAATTTGATCAATTCTAAGCAAAATTCTTGGAAAGCCGGCAGAAACTTCCCAGTACATACACCTTATTCATACATCAAGAGTCTAATGGGTGCCTTGAAATACGAAAACTTTACGAAATTATCAAAGGTGGAACATGATGCCGAGCTGATTGCAAATCTTCCCAAGAGTTTTGACCCAAGGGATAAGTGGCCGAACTGTCCCTCCCTGAACGAAATAAGAGACCAAGGCTCATGTGGTAGTTGCTGGGCGTTCGGCCCTGTAGAAGCGATGACTGACCGGTACTGTATATACTCCAATGGAACACAAAATTTCCATTTCTCTGCTCAGGATGTTGTGAGCTGTTGTAAGAAGTGTGGTGGTGGCTGCTGCGGAGGTTATCAGGAGGCCGCTTGGGACTACTGGAAAAACACGGGTATAGTGTCCGGAGGGAACTATAACTCGAGTCAAGGCTGTCAGCCGTACGCGATAGATGCCTGCGAACATCATGTGCCTGGAAAATTGCCGCCCTGTGGCGAAACAGTTAACACCCCGAAATGCGTAAGCTCTTGTGAGCCGAGCTACAACACTGATTATGATAAAGACAAGCGTCGCGGCAAGAACGTTAATATGGTATCTAGAGATGAAGACCAGACCAAAGCTGAACTGTTTAAGAATGGACCCGTAAGCGCTGCCTTCGAAGTTTACGATGATTTTCTTGGTTATAGAGAAGGTGTATACAAACATGTTGACGGTGATTATATTGGTCGTCACGTTGTGAAGATGTTGGGTTGGGGAATAGAGAATGGTGAAAAGTACTGGCTTATTGCGAACTCTTGGAACATGGAATGGGGTGACAAGGGATATTTCAAAATACTACGTGGACACGACCATTGCGGGATAGAAAGTGAAATTGTAGCCGGTGAACCACTTATAGAGTGAATTTACTGTAATTTTCTGCGTATTTACTTTCTGGTATAAAGTACATACCAACATTAAATTTTGACTTTACTCAAACTTATTTTTTTTTTAAATTGTGACCACCAGATTTTAATTAATTAGCAATTTTAAATCATATTTCCGTGAACACTTGCATACCTTCGACCATATAACTCTCAGCCTCAACTCCGTGAGCACTAGTGTCATGTCAGTTATAGGAGGTTGAATCGTTGTCAATTTTGTACATTGCAATGACCCAACCTCTCAAGCCTCACTTTTGTGAACACTGGAAATTGAAATCAAATACTTAACACTCACAAACTAATTTTGCTAGAAATAAAATATCACCAACAAAATTTAAATGGCTATAACTACAACTACAGCAACTACAACAAAAAAAACCGGCTAAGTGCGAGTTGGACTCGCACACGAAAGGTTCCGCCCACTGGTACCAAGGGTTCCGTTCCGATTTCTGAAAAAGTGTGCTATTTAGAGACATCGTTTTATTTTTCCTGTAATCTTTACATAAACTTCTACCGCATACAATAATTTCAGATTTTTCTCTATGCAAACTTCGGACATAAGGGAACGGTATTTTTATTTACAGTTTTCATCAAAAATCGAAAACTATGCGGCATAAAAAAAGAAAAAAGAGATTTGAAAATGTGTAAACAGCGCTCTTTCATATGATACCAAATGATCTAGTAACCCCACTTCGAATTTCTATGACGCCTTTCAGGCCCTGGTTCAAATAAATATATATTTTTTTATTTCTTTCTTTAAAAAAAACAAATTAATTTCTTACTAAATTAAATTAAATTATTAAATTTGCAAAATAGTTTGGCAAACGTCATCTAAAACTGTTCCAAACAAGTTGATAGCATTATTAGTTCTTGAGATATCCAGCTGTGACAGACATACAGACTGAGTCGCACCATAAGGGTTCCCTTTTATCATTTTGGTACGGAACCCTAACAAGAGGACATTTACCCGTCCGCATCGCTGTCATCCGGAAACATGCCCAGAAGACAGCATTACCACGTTGAATGGCAATGCTATTCTTATTAATCAGTTGAGATGCAGAGCTGCAGAGGCGAGGAGTGCGGGACGCAGGAATCGCCGAATGACGTATGCCAAGTGGCAACGCTGGCCTCGCCAAACTCGCCATACGCAACGACACTTCACTTTAATCATGCCACGGTAAAGACGTTAGTTTATTACCTTCAGGCAGTTACGTCACAGAAGAAGTGCAGTGTTAGTTTCATACTGAAAAGCTATTTTTGAATAATAAATAAAGTTAAGTAAAGCAACGTTGAACGGAACACCGGATTCAATAATATTAAAATTTTGTGATAACAATACCTACTAGAACCAATTTATCGATAACAATCAAATAAACATTTTCTTTAGGTGTTTTGTTCAAACCAACCATATTCGATCTGAAAAAATTTAAACCATCAGGCTTCAATTTTACAATTTAATTGATAAGCGGAAGAGAACATTAACCAAATAACAATGGCGTCATTGTATGCTACTTTTGTTGTACTCGTGTTTGCACTGACACGCGGCACCACTGCTTTAGAGAACCCACTCTCCGATGAGTTTATCAATCAAATTAATTCAAAACAAAGCTCATGGATGGCCGGCAGAAACTTCCCGTTGCACACTTCTATGAAATATATCAAGAAACTAATGGGAACCTTGAAAGACGACGTCTTAGCGAAACTGCAGAAATTGGAACATGATGCCGATCTTATTGCGGTTCTTCCTAATAACTTTGATCCGAGGGAAAAGTGGCCGAACTGCCCTTCTTTAAATGAAATCAGAGATCAAGGCTCTTGCTCCAGTTGCTGGGCGTTTGGTGCTGTGGAAGCGATGACCGATCGATACTGTATATACTCAAACGGGACAAAACAGTTCCATTTTTCTGCCGAAGACCTTATTACTTGTTGTGAGACTTGTGGACTAGGATGCATCAAAGGTATGCACGCAGCCGCTTGGGAATACTGGAAGCGGGTTGGTGTTGTATCAGGAGGCAACTACAACTCAAACCAGGGCTGCAAATCTTATAAGATACCGCCGGGAGGAAATGACGTAACCGGTGACTTTTCGCCTATAAGACAAATCGTTGATATATCAGATTGCACCACATCCTGCGATTCGACCTACAACATTGACTATCATAAAGATAAACATTACGGTAAGAACGTCTATTCAATAGATCACAATGAGAACCAGTTAAAAGCTGAACTATTCAAGAACGGACCCGTAGAGGGTGTAATGGCGGTGTATACAGATTTTCTGAATTACAAATATGGGGTCTACAATTATACGGATGGTTACTTTCTCGGTCATCATGCGGTTAAGATCCTAGGGTGGGGAAAGGCGGATGGTCACAAGTACTGGATTGTTGGGAACTCTTGGAACCAAGAGTGGGGTGATAAAGGATTCTTCAAGATTCTGCGTGGACTGGATCACTGTGGTATTGAAAGTTCCATTGTCGCCGGTGAACCGCTTATAGTTTGAATATCCTACCTGTTGCTATTTACATATTTGCGAAGGCAAAGTATTTTACAGATATTCCTATAAAAAAAGACATAACATTAACACTGAAATGATAATAAGAAGAATAGAATAGTTAATTATTGGCATAGCTCCACTTTTCATTCTTTCAGCTTATCTGCGAGCGATAAAACGGAGGAAGATTACTTTTTTATAATAACATAAAATGACCATAATATAAAATAAACAATTCGGGGTTGTCACCGTGAAACACTAAAAATTTAGCGTTATCTCCTGAAGGTCATAAAGAGAATGGGCAACCGCTATGAAGAAGAACGGTCTTCCAGATACCGTATCTGCACGTCATCTTCGACATTATCGATTAATATGTACCTAGACATAGAAATTTAAACTTTTCAACTGAGTTAAGAGTTAAATTACAGTTTAAAGGTCAATTCCAGAGTCAGGTATTCGTTAGTTCCATAGACAGACCATCTCATCGTGAGCCTACCGATCTACATTATCGGAATTTGGAACCATCGAATAGAATATTTAAGGCGAGTATAAGAAAAAAAAATAAGTCAGGAGATATGGAACATTTTGAAACCTATGCTCACATTTTTAGTCAGATGAAGTAGAATTTTTTGTATGAATAAAATCAACACTAAACCTCCTAGGTTCGAAGTTATAGCAGTTAACGCCAAAAACGGCCGTTTTTTAAAATGTTCCATATCTTCAGATTTAATAAATCTGGATATATGTGAATAAGGATTTCTCCCTGTTCTTGTAAACTTGCATGTAATGTGCGTAGCCATGGCGTAACCTCTGTTGGAGATCCAATAAATAAATAAATAACATCCTGCCTGCCTGATAACAAAAACAAACTGCGATCACCAATAATTCTCCTGCAAAATGTGGCTATGATGACCCCAGCACTATTATTTTCTATTATTCAAACTATTGAGAGGCCTACACCTTAGTACCGGCCTGATGTCATCTGCTGACAGTCATCATATTCATCATTCTCTTGTTCTCATCCACAGTCCATCCATCGTTCCTTTAGTCTTCCTCTACTCTTACAACCATGCATCCACATTCCACGTTCTCTGCTGTCTGTGGAAACACAATTTCTGTTGTTTGCGAAACATTTATAAGTACTTCATTATTACTGATTTAACAGTCACCTCAATACTATTCAACGAACAACAGGCACCTACTTTATAACACTTTTCGAACTCGCCGGTGAATCATATTCCGCCGTATGTTCTATCAAACAATTAATTAAAAGTAGGTAATGTTCAGTGTGCCACATATTTTCCACCATTGTATTGTTATTGTAGGAAGTTGAACATAATAACTGACGATATAATTTTAATTTATAGTTACAAGAATATTTGGAATAATAAGGAAAGTCCGACTGATTTTTTATATGTTAATCAGCATTATGTTAACAGTAATTTCCTGTATTGTTTCGCTATTAATTTCCGATATCATTTTCAAAACACGAACAAGCCTATAAAGTTAAATAGGTATGTGTATTTCGCAGATTTGCACAATAAGTATTGAGAAAAAGTATAACATGGTTCTGAATACTTAATTATATCTTTAACGTACTAAAATATATCATTTTCAAAACACGAACAAGCCTATAAAGTTAAATAGGTATGTGTATTTCGCAGATTTGCACAATAAGTATTGAGAAAAAGTATAACATGGTTCTGAATACTTAATTATATCTTTAACGTACTAAAATATAATATAAACCATCAACACAAGTAAGACCCATGTCAAGCGTCCCGGTACCATCCTGATCCTGACATAGGAACAAACACTCGCTCACTCCGATCCCCAATTAATTACTTCCGACCGATACAAAACAAATGTTTAGTAATGATCGTAAAGCGTCCGACCATAACATTTGTTTGTCGTGTTATCGGTAGGTGTACATGTATCGTTAACCTTCGACACGGCCGGTCAAGCGCTGTCTTGCCCCTGTTGACCGTGTCGTGCGCTCCGGAGCAATTACACGGCGTGCGAGCGCGGGTATCAACTACACCCACCGCGGCCGCCGCCGCTCAGTCGTCGCGCCACATTCGCTCCGAATACACATCCATTTAAAAATCCGCTCAGCTGTGAAAAAGAAAATAAATAAGTAAATAATGGCCGCTTCGCGTGCAACGTTTGTTGCGCTCGTGTGCGCACTCGCGATCACCGCCGACGCTGTACAGAATCCGCTCACTGACGAGTTCATCAATCTCATCAATTCAAAGCAAAACACTTGGAAAGCCGGCAGAAACTTCCCGCTAAACACACCGTACACACACATCAAGAAATTAGCGGGTGTCCTGCAAGATGACCACTTGGCGAAACTTCCGAAGGTTGAACATGACGACGAACTGATTGCCAGTCTTCCGGAAAACTTCCATCCCAGAGACAAATGGCCGAATTGCCCCACATTAAATGAAGTCAGGGATCAAGGTTCATGCGGTAGCTGCTGGGCGTTTGGCGCTGTGGAGGCAATGACCGACCGGTACTGTACGTACTCAAATGGAACACAACATTTTCATTTCTCCGCTGAGGATCTTTTGAGCTGTTGTCCAGTCTGTGGTCTCGGATGCAACGGAGGCATGCCTACGTTAGCTTGGGAGTACTGGAAGCACATCGGTCTCGTGTCAGGTGGTAGCTACAACTCAACTCAGGGATGCAGACCGTACGAGATCCCCCCTTGCGAACATCACGTGCCCGGCAACAGGCTGCCTTGCAACGGTGACTCTAAAACCCCGAAATGCCAGAAGACGTGCGAATCGAGCTACAATGAGGACTACCACAAGGATAAGCGCTACGGTAAACACGTGTTCACAGTGTCAAGTAAGGAGGACCACATCAGGGCTGAATTGTACAAGAATGGGCCAGTAGAAGGTGCGTTTACAGTGTACTCGGACTTACTGAATTACAAGACCGGTGTTTATAAACACATTATCGGCGACGCTCTCGGTGGTCACGCTGTTAAGATCTTAGGCTGGGGAGTGGAGAACGGCAACAAGTACTGGCTCATTGCGAACTCCTGGAACAGTGATTGGGGTGACAATGGGTTCTTCAAAATTCTGCGCGGTGAAGACCACTGCGGAATTGAAAGTTCTATTGTAGCTGGTGAGCCACTTATTGTTGCAAAATAGTTTAGTTTGTAATTCCGTTAATTAAGTGTCTGTAAATAGCCGTTGTATAGGTAGGTTACAGTACTAAATAGATAATAATATGAATACGAACAACGATATTTTTAACCTATATAGTTTTATACCAAATAAATTTTTGTTGTAACGTATTTGTATCTATCATTTTCCTGTACTTATATGTTCTTGGTAAGTTTATTTTCTACTTTTTAAATGAGATGATGAATTTATCATCAATCAATAAAGTAAATAAAAGTAAGTACCTAAATAAAATTACTTATTCTCTTTGTGCGCATTATGTCGAGACAAATGTGTAATAAGCGGAAATTAACATTGATACTTAATTAAATTATCATTATTTTCATATCCGAAGTTCAAAGTGCGTTGGCGTCGGTTCAATAAACATCTAAGTAGGTATTCCTTACCAACAGTGATATGACTAAGGTTATTTGGATATTTGATAGAACAATAGAGGACACTAATTTACATTTACAAATTAACCCCGAACTCACTCTACCTGCATATGCATAAAATTTCAGACTGAATATTTTCTCGTACACACCAATTTTAAAGCTCTTAATTTTGTTTTGTCTAGTACGTTTAGTATTCAAGCAGAATAGATAGGTAGGTAATAAGATAAGATAAGATATTTTATTTTGCAAACATGGGAACTATACTATAACAACTATAACTTGTTATAGTATAGTTCCTATCAATATAGATTAATTAACAACCCATTAAATTAAAGGTTCATTATGTCTTGCAAAAGATAACATCTGTTTCGCATAACAAGCAATCACAGCAAGAGTACCTACTGAGTAAATACCTAAGTAACTATTTACTACGTTCTATTCTACAGCTGATTAGCTATTTATTAACCAACCTTAATTGGCTTACATAGCAAATCCTATATATACTAATAAATGAGAAATATTTGTATATAAATCCTAACTAATATTACAAATGCGAAAGTAAGTTAGTTTGTTTGTTTGTTTGTTACCTTTCACACATAAACCACTGAACTGAATCATCCTGAAATTTTGCATTATACGTTGTCAGGTGTACAGAAACGGACGTAGGGTACCTTTCATCCCGAAAAAAATACTGTTCCCGAGGAAAACAATAACGTTCATATAATAATAGATGGTGCCACGTGTAATGATTGAATTATAAGTATTACTAGCTGACCCCGACAGACGTTGTCCTGTCCCAATTTCAATATTCCCATATAAAATCCACTTTCAGTTTTCCAGAATTTTCCAATTTTCCCGGCAACTTTTCCAATTTTTTTTCATCGTTTAAACCTTCCCTGGACTACGTCAAACATTTCAAAACCAAAATCAGCTAAATCGGCCCAGCCGTTCTTGAGTTATACAATTACATCGAAAAGTGGCATTGATTTTTATATACATATTAGGATTACAAGCAGAGTAAGTCGGCGTTCGCACGAGCGTAATAAAATCGCGGCGGGATTTTATTGCGCACTAGATTTTCAACTCTCGTTGTTGAGCCGAGCGTTGAGAATCCAACATAACAAAAACAGAGTGCATCACGAAAAACATGACGAAAAACACACTGTTGGATTTTCAACTCCCGGCCGCGGCGCTAAGCAGAGAGTTGAAAATCCAGTGCGCGATAAAATCCCGCCGCGATTTTGTTACGCTCGTGGAAACGGCCATTTAGTCGGCGTTTCCACGAGCGTAATAAAATCGCGGCGGGATTTTAAAAAGAACCCCTCTTTCATGAAACTATGCGAACTTTTGGGTAAAACTTGATATCTTGGTACATACATAGTTAGGTACTACTTATCTACCTACACTAAATAACATAACGTATTGCCCGTTCTTCTCCATAAAGATATGATGATGATGAGATACGTTTTGGAACTGGGCAACTAGCTTCAATTTTCTGACTAACTGACCGACTCTTTGACAATTCAAAAGTGCCTGTAATTGGTTTAATTGAAATAAATGCTTTGAGTTTGAGTTTGATAAATACCTACCTACATAAAATATGATTATCTTTGAAAATACTATTTACGATGTACTTACTGAAATTCTGCAGTACCTACTCACCTAAATACCTACCTACATTTCGCAATTCGCTCTCACTAATTGATAACCCGATTAATCGGTGATTCGAAACTGCTACCACAGCATAATAATGTAGTAGTAGTTTATCTTCATAAAAAACCGGCCAAGTGCGTGTCGGATTACGCACAATGAAGGGTTCCGTAGTTGGGATGAAATTATCCCAAGAACAAACTTAACATTACAGTTGAAAAACATGTTCTCCCATACATTCCAACAGTAAATGTAAGTTTGTACTCACAATATTGAGAGATTTACCATGTTATTTTCAGAACACAAACTTTTTCTGTAATCTACGGGTAACTATTAAGTAAGTAATATTGTCTAGTATTTTTTTCAAAATTTTAGGCTTAGTAGTTTCGGAGATAAGGGGGGATGGTCAATTTTCGTCTATATTCTTAAATAACTTTAAAATTATTTATTTTAAAATTATAAAAAAATATATTTGAGACTCTCATAGCAAGCCCTTTGTACAGTTTGCAAAAGTTTTTTTTTTTAATTTCTTATTTGCCCCCTAAAAGTGACCCTCATATTCAAATTTCATTTATTTACGTTAGCCGTACGTGTTTGGGTCACAGAAATCCGTATGTGTACCAAATTTCAACTTAATTGGTCCATAGATTCGGAGCAAATTGGCTGTGACAGACGGACAGACGGACAGACAGACAGACCCACGAGTGATCCTTTATGGGTTCCGTTTTTTCCTTTTGAGGTATGGAACCCTAAAAAGGAGGGGAATTTGAAAGGCCGTTTTTAGGGTTCCGTACCACCCTAAAAACGGCCGAAAAGACGCGCTTCGAAATCTCAGTATATACCAGTACGCAATAGTTCGACGGCGCGGCAGTTACGCGCGGACGGACACGTATTTATCTACCGAGCGGCCGTAGGTAATTAATTTAAGGCCCAGCGAAACTACTGCTGCTTTATTAGTCTGTGATTCTACATAAATTACAGGGACTGAGTGATATCAATTGTGTAGTTTGCTTTAGAACACATTGTTGTTACTCGTGGGACAGAATTAATCATGTTTTTGTTTCCCAGAAACACTTGATAGAGGAACGTTTTCTAAGGAATGTGGATTTTGAGAAGTAATTAGGTAGTGTATAATCATGTAGGTAGGTATTTGATATATGCTATAAGATCACGCCAGTATTCCCCGAAAGACTAAGTAGACGTATGTACAGTCAGCCAAATTACTTAATTGTTTATCAAAAAACAGGTGCGACGCGACTCTATTAGAGCAATTTCTATGAAAACTTCATGGTAAAATTTATTGTTCTACCAGAATCACGCCGCACCGTCGCATCACGCCTGTCTGCGGTAGCCTTTATGCTGTTGCTGCTGTGCTCACGTTGCGTTCGACTGCCTACTTTCTAAAGACTTGACAGTGAGATGCGTCAGTTCGATAGCATCATACCAGGTAATAGATGTGTTAAGGCGAGTAAAGCTGCTAACCGGCAGCGCCCCATTGTAAAATTAATAAGTCTGGAGCATGAACGAGTTAACCACTGGACCCGACATATAAGCGGACGTACCTTTACCGGTCTTGTCAGTAACCAGGAAATTCTAGCCTTGGTCGCTTTTTTTTGGGTCAGTCTCAAGCACTTAGGTACTTGTCACAAAATATGTCCCAAAAATTACTAAACGTTCAGAAATGCTGTGAAAACTATAGCGGCGGAAGCAGCACTATTTCTTGTCACTTGTAACTACTGCATTATTTTATTACATTTATTGTTATTTATCACAAAATTTAATCAAATGTAATGTGGTTGAACGAGTTTTCATACATTTGTATTTTATGTCGGGTCCAATGGTTAATTCGTTCATATAGTCTGGAGATATGAAACGTTTTTTTTCCTATGCACACATTTTTAGTCACAGGTTGTAGAAGTCAGTAGATGTTGTATAAGAACCTCCTAGCTCCGAAGTCGTAGGGTAGTTAAAGCGTTCCATACCTCCTGACTTATTATTTTTTCCTCAATGGTGCTGTTAGCAGCTATACTCGCCTTAAAGATACTCTAATTTGAAATCGTTCATCAAAACCAACTCAAGTTTGATACATCAATCAATCTGCCTAGCCTTTTCCCAACTATGTTGGGGTCGGCTTCCAGTCTAACCGGATACAGCTGAATACCAGTATTTTACATGGAGCGACTGCCTATCTGACCTCCACAACCCAGTTACTGGGTAATACGATACCCCTTGATAAGACTGGTTGTCAGACTTTCGGGCTTCTGACGACCCGTAACGACTGTCACAGATCCACGAATGACAGCCGGGACCAACGGCTTAACGTGCTTTCCGAGGCACGGAGGAGTCTCGATATGTAAAGATGGTCACACATCCACTAACCAACCCCGGCAAGCGTAGCTTAACCTGATGGATCCACCCGTGCGGCTGTTATTACTTAGCCACGATCAAGTTTGATACACATAACCGGTTATTTTCAAAGACTGCTGACATTCTGACGTCACTCGGTTATCTAGTACGGGGTGAAAAGTCCACTGGATACTTAGTTCTTATTCAATATTACGATATCATTTGTAGGATAAGTGATTGCCAACAGCGACACGTGGCTTCGAAATAAGTACCTACTTAGTACTTATATTTGAATAGAATAAACCAATAGGGTTCCGTCAAAGACTGAAATATGATCATGTACGGCGACAGTAGGCAATTGGGCATGCTATTTTGATGGCAGATCAGGGGCCGTAAAGTTAATTTATCTACACCCATGCTATAAATCCTCTATAAAAGTTTCTGAAACAGTTAGCTTATTGCCAACATTAAAACAGCCAGTGTCATAGTAACCATGGTAACCATAATAGCATGCAACTCGTTTTCAAAAAAAGAACATTGTAATGCACGCGCGTTTCACTACAACAGCGCCGTAATTTAAAAAAACCGGTCAAGAGCGAGTCGGACTCGCGCACCGAGGGTTCCATTCCGATTTCTAAAAAAGTGTGCTACTTAGATACATTGTTTTATTTTTCCTTTAATCTTTACATAAACTTCTATCACATAGAATAATTTCAGATTTTTCTCTTTGCAAACTTCGGAGATAAGGGGGGGAACGGTATTTTTTTTTTAATTTTTCATCAAAAGTCGAAAACTATGCGGCCTAAAAAAAATTAAAAATAGTTTGAGAATGTGCAAACAGCGTTCTTCATATGATACCCCACATGTCCTAGTAGCCCCACTTTAAATTTTTAAGACCCCCTTTCAGTCCCTGTTGCAAAAAAAAAACGAATATTTTTATTTATTTCTTATTTGCAAAATAGTTGGGTAAACGTCATCTAAAACTATTCTAAATTTCAAGTTGATAGCATCAGTAGTTCCTGAGATATTCAGCTGTGACAGACAGACAGACAGACAGAGAGACAGACAGACTGAGTCACACCATAAGGGTTCCTTTTTTACCATTTTGGTACGGAACCCTAAAAAGAACTTATTCGAATTTACGTCGTATACTATGACGCCGGCCGCCATGTTCGATACGAGTATTAGTATTGCAAAAAACTGTTTCAGAACCTTTTATAGAGGATTGATAACATGGATGTAGATAAAGTCTTGTATGCAACTGTACATAATTACGTATTAAAACACTAATGTGATATATTATCACGCAAATTGTCAAACTATTGTCAATCATAGGGTTTAAATTGCAATAACTAACCCGCTTTCGTGCGATAAATTAACTCTACTATGACGTGAAAAAAAATCATGGATCTATCATGATTCTGTTGAGAAAAAAGGAAGGTGCTGCATCTGCATCTACCTAGCCTTTTCCCAACTATGTTGGGGTCGGCTTCCAGTCTAACCGGATGCAGCTGAATACCGCATCTGTCATCCACAACCCAGTTACTGGGTAACACGATACCCCTTGGTAAAACTGGTTGTCAGACTTTCTGACAACCAGTATTAACAAGTTTGGTAATATTTTAGCTTTACGTGCTTTCCGAGGCACGGAGAGCTCTTGGTATGTAAAGATGGCCACCCATCCACGGACCAACCGCGGCAAGCGTAGCTCGACCCGTGCGACTGTTATTACTTAGCCACCACGAGATAAATTCTTGTTGCTGTTGAAAAGTCAAGTGATTACGTATAAATTCGCGGAAATGCTATTGTGTTTTTATGTTATGAATAACCACCTAAGTACCTACCTATAATAATGATTGCCTGTTTTATTAACAATAAAAATTTTTCATGTTCTGGTAAATGTTATCAATAACACTCCGTGATAGAAATTGAATAACAATTTGATAAAATAAAACAGTCAGCCGCCCAATGGCCGCCCACAACCATATGATACGAGTTAGATCAAATTACATTTATTTATTGCATAAATCATACGAGTATTAAGTAGGTATTTCATGAATAATATCAGTCCATATAACTTACTCACCAAGCTACCTACATAGCTTTGAACGTTCGTAGGTTCAAAGCTAATGTAGGTACCTAAATATCAGCAATATAATGGGCTTGGAACCACATGTACCTACCTAACTATGACAACGCAAATTGAATAGGTACCAATAACATTGACATACTATAGATACTTATTTAAACAAAATACTTATTTATTCAGAAAGCCTTATCAAAAAGGGCTTCAGGGCTTGCCGACTGACATAAAATTTATTGATAGGTAAGTCTCTCTGTACTTAGGCACACTAAAATTTCTAGGGCCATTCGTATCGAGCGTCCATTACCTACTCGCTATCTTCAATGAAAGCGAGAAGCGACATATACGTCTACTTACCATGTCGACGATACCTAGATAGATAGGTAGGTACTCCAAAGTTAGGTATTCTATCTAATAAAATTACATGACTTTCACTCTCGTACAATGGAGGAGGATAGAATTAATCAGCCACCTTACAGCTGTAAAGGTCGACAAACCTTATTTTCACGTTAAAAAGGTGAACAGTTGTTTTAGGTCCATAAGTATGTAGCTGCAGTACTTACGTAAAATCTACCAAACTACACCTAAGTGTTAAACTTTATGTGCTCATTTGTATAGTTCTAAGTATCGTGTAGCTATTGTATTACCTAAAGGTATTAGCAATTAGCTGTTAATTCTAGCCACAAGGTAAAACAATGCTTTGATTTCTTCTCGATAACGATTGTACTCATATACAATCGCGGTAGGGTACATAACGATCACGATTCAATCGAAATAATGTATTTGTGATGTAAATAGGCAAGCAGACGAGTCATTGGATTCTAACACGATACCTTCAAATGGAACAACTTTCGACTTATGAAAACTAATTTTATTCGGTGTGTGAATAAGGTTTTGTTGGTGTACCGGTTCCTGGGTTTTTTTAAGGTAAGATAAACTTCTGATGCCTCCAAAAATCTATACCTATAGATGTTTTCATAAGGCGAAAGTTGTTATCAAAGTAAACCCGTAGAAACCCCATTTTACCGGTACTTTAAGAGCACATCAATTTTTAATTTAACGAAGCTATATTTTGAAACTTTCAAAAGTGCCGTATAAGATTAGGAATTTCAAAAAGCCCCTAATTTTTTACCTGGTACTGATAAATTATAAAGTTTAATCTGACCTAACATAACCTAATACCCTGTATACCTAGCCTTTTCCCAACTATGTTGGGGTCGGCTTCCAGTCTAACCGGATGCAGCTGAATACCAGTATTTTACATGGAGCGACTGCCTATCTGACCTCCACAACCCAGTGACTGGGTAATACGATACCTCTTAGTAAGACTGGTTGTCAGAGACTTTCGGACTTCTGACGACCTGTAACTGTCAAAGATTCATGAATGACAGCCGGCCAACAGCTTAACGTGCTTTCCGAGGCACGAGATCTTGATATGTAAAGATGGTCATCCATCCACGGAGCAACCGCGGCAAGCGTAGCTTAACCTGATCGATCGACCTGTGCGGCTGTTATTACTTAGCCAACAACCAATAACCGAAGTAAGTGACGACAAGAGCTCACACTCACACAAAATGAAATTAAGTATCTGGATGATGTGTCATTGAAGCAATGAATAAAGTGTTGAAAGTAGGTTAGGTACGGTCAGCAACATAAGTCGATTAACACTGCTACTTTTACACAACATGTAAATTGATACAGAATGATTTATTTGATTATCTCTTTTTTTCCTAAAATACCTAAGAATCTAGTAGATCTTTAAATTTTACTTCGGTTCTGATTTTAATTAAATGTGTTGCTCAATAATTGGGATTTAAAAAACTGTAGTGTTAATCGACTTTTGTTGCTGACTGTAGAACACTTCTTTGCTCTCGTAAGAGTTTATTTATAGCGCATACTGGCTAGCGTTACAAGATTGTGAAGAAATTATCTATAAAACTCATTGAAACTTGGATTTTTCTATGATTTGAAAATCGAACTTTCGGAAGTGGGAAAATACCTAGTATAGATAAAGATAGGTAAACGATAAACTGCTTGATGAGCTGCATTTTCTTATCCAGTTTTTACTTTTTTATTCGCAAAAGTTTTTTCTTTGTTATTTTCACCCTTTTCATTTCAGTCTGCTTCAATAACAACTGTCCAAACCAGCATTACTACCTACCTAACCACCAATTTGCCACCGACTTTATCAAGTAGGTAGGTACGGTACATTAACAAACTACCCACACTTTTAAAAAAATCATGAAAAACGTAACCTAGCAGTAACTTTTGGTCCAAATCCGTCCAAAATGTTGTATTGCTCAAAATTAAGCAGTCTCGTCATCGCCTGCCAGCCGTGGTTCATTAAGGGTGGGAGTAGGCTATTTAAAACAAGTCCTCGTGTATTCGTTACACGATTAAAGCGACTTAACCCCAACGGCACTTAAAATGCCTAGACCGCGCTTACAGAGTTAAAATTTTAATGAAATGCGAAAAACGGATACTTTTAATGTTTGTGTCGGCTTTGCTGGGCTCAGTTTAAATTAGTAGAGAAGTTCAGTGTTGTGGATATAACTTATGGGTTATGAATGGAAATGTGGCAATTATGGAGCGTATGTAAAAATGCGTGGAGGAAGGTTTTTAATGAACTAGGGACAAAATCAACGTGAGTAGGTACCTAGGTAAAATTAATTTAAAATTAAGTAAGTAAGGCTCTGGAACGAAAGTGGAACGAAAGTCAACGACATGTTTTAATTAAAATCATGTCAAGTGATTGGCTGTTGATAATTATGTCAACCAATCACAGTAGATCAGCAGTTGACATCCGTTTGGCGTTTGTTTAAATTTTGTATGTCCGTTTGCCAGTCGGCAAAGGACTCCTCCATCCTTTTCCCATCCTGTCTCTCTCTGGCCACACTACCACACCACCAGAGAGGTAGACCACACTAGCTGCCTTTCTTTGGCCGTTTCTGGGATACCACTGAATAAAGAACTATTTTGTTCCATTAGTTCTTCCCTCTAACCATGTGTTCACGCCATTTCCATTTTTTATTTTTAGGGTTATGTCCTGAACCTTGGTCTTGTGTTTAATGGTTTTGTTTTTTCATAGTTTGTCAGCTTTTTGGCTCCTAGCATGGTTCGTATCCCTCGTAGTAGTGAACTGTTTGGTCATAATTTGCTCGTACAATATTTTACAGTCAGACTGGGACCCACAGACGTAATCCCAACAACTGTTTTCCTAGAAGGATGGCTTAGGCTTAGACAAATGAACCTAAACCAGAGAATCTACATCGAGGATTAATCAAATTCACCGACAGCTCGCATTTACTTTTTAGAGGTTTACACACAGTTACCTATTCGTTCTTTGTCTACCTACGTACCCACCTAGCCCCGCGCTTAGGTACACCAAGGTATCAATTATGTAGGTCTATATACTGTTTTCGTTTATTTTCGTTTGCTAGTTGTACCTACCTACCTAAAAAAACTTTGTCAGAAGTCTTCATTGACCTATCCCTAGATCCTTATTCGTAGCCTAAATCATATTTACTCGTTTAGGTATTTATGTCAGTGGAAGTCTTTTACCTACAAGACTTGTTGAAAGTTTGTATCACAACTAGATCTAGATGGGTCTTAAGAGTCTAAACGCGGGGTAATTTAAGTCACAGTATAATAATGATACAGTACGTATATTTTATCTGGGCAGTGACCTTGAATTAATTTACCTACGGCCGCTCGGTAGAATAAAATACCTACGTGTCGTTCGGCCGTGCGTAATTGCCGCGCGCTCGAACTAACGTAACTGAGACTGACTGAGATTTCGAGCGCGTCGTTTCGGCCGTTTTCTATGAAGATAAAGTACTGTAGGTATCATCATTATTATATAAGGGCGCGTTCACATTTAACGTCCGTTTTACAGGTCCGTTAAAACGTGTATGTTATTAGCATATGTAGTTGTATGAGCGAGTTCACACATAATACAGTATTCCGGATCCAGTAGAAAATACCGATCCGACAAAATAAGCAACAATCCGTTTTACAGGTCCGTTTAAACGTATGTGTTATTAGCGTATGTAGTTGTATGAGCCAGTTCACACATAATACATTTATCTGATGCATAAGAGCAGCACCTATACAAAATCTTTGCCTTATAATGGATATATCCAATAACGCCGGGGCTTCCTCCGACGCAGACGACGATAGTACCAATACAACACGACAACGTCCATCTTCGTAGAAAGTTGGCGGCGCACTGAAGAACGAAAGTCCAGTAGTGTCGGATCTCTTAAAATCAGTCCTGTGTGAATACTATCTCCAGTAGCGACAGATCGCCGCCGTGGGATCTGGAGGCAAAGGTCCTCGCGCACGTGTGGGAGTGGCGCGAGGAGGCGAAGCGCCGGGGCGTAACTCCGCTGCCGCGAGAAATCACGGTACAGCGGACAGAGCTCCGGCGGGATCTCATGGCGGCATGGAGAGCGCGACTGTCGCAACCCAGCGCTGGGCACGCCACAATTGCGGCGATAAGTCCCCTCTTTGAGGAGTGGTTAGAGAGGCGCCACGGCGTCCTCACCTTTCGCCTGACGCAGGTCCTCACCGGACACGGTTGTTTCGGGGGGTTCCTGTTTCGCATAAGGCGGGAGGAAACGCCCGGGTGTTTCCATTGTGTGGATCGCCCGGAAGACACGGTGGAGCATACAGTGGAGGTCTGCCCGGCTTGGGCAGAGCACCGCCGTGTTCTCACGGAGGCGATCGGCGGCGGCGATCTCTCGCGTCCGAGCCTGGTCCAGGCCATGGTGCGGAGCGAGAGTGCATGGGAGGCCGTCACCTCCTTCTGCGAAGCAGTGATGCTCGCGAAGGAGGAGGCGGAACGCGTGAGGGAGAGGCAGCCTCACGCCCTCAGTCGCCGCAGGAGACGTCCCGGGCGGCGGGAATCGCGGGGCGATTTCCGGCCACCGTAGGCGCGGGCCTGCGGACGGTGAGCAGCGGGTAGCTCGCCGTCCGGTAAGGACCAGGCCCGAGTCGACGGCGCGTTGTGTTCCACGCGCGCCTCAAAGAGATGTCAGCAAGTGACGGGGCCCAATAGGGCCGACGCCGCTGGGGTCGCGGGTTGTCCGAAGGGGTTACCGCGGCCTTGGCATAGGCAACTGAAGGAACACGGGTGGGTTTTAGTCAGTAAAAGTCTGACACGCCCTCCCGCTCCACCCAGAGCGGGAGAAGTTATTTGATGATTTCCCACCCTCAAAAAAAAAAAAAAAAAAAAAGTAGCGACAGATCCGTTAAAAAGGATCCTATAAATGCTGTGTGAATACTATATCCAGTAGCGACGGATCCTTTAAAAAGGATCCTGTAAAAACGTACGTATATGTGAACGCGCCCTTACTGTGTTTAAGTCTAGGCAGTCGTAAGAATTATGTATAATTTTGGAAGGTCCTACTGTAGGTAGACATTTTGTCGCACCTTTCGAGCTACAAGCAGCCATAGGTACAACATTAAACAACCCAAAATTCCAGACCACCACGTGGAAAACACCTATGTATAAAACTCCATAATTTCTCCTCACCACAAAAACTTGGATCTCTTGAATTCCATTAAAGTTTCACTACGCGCACTTTTTGTTTGCGTTCAGAATTACAACGGCTTCATTATACCTAATGTAGGTACAGCCAGCAACAAAAGTCGATTAACACTTGAGTTTTCTAAATCTTTATTAATATTATTCTAAATATTATTGAGAAAAATACTTTAGTAAAATCGGAACAGATGAAAATTTTAAAGAAAATGATTATCTTTTAAATGAACTGCTAAAAAGCAGGTTATCGAATCATTTTGTGTTAATTTAGATTATGTCAAAAAGCAGCATTGTTAACCGACTTCTGTTGCTGACCGTACCTACCTACCATCGCGGACATTAGCGGTGAACCACTTTTTAATCTTATCACCTTAGCAATAAGGTCGAAAAGTGGTTCACCGCAAATGCCCGCGATGGTACCTAACTGAAAGGTCAAGTAGTGTATCTGGAAATTGATTCTACGCCGGTTCTGCGCAAATGGAAACATTTCTTTGTGTCTAAAACATCATACGATGACTAATCTTGTTTGTCGATAGCTTGGACTTTTTGGGTCAACTGTGAGGCATGTTTGGTCACATTAATTAGATAGATATTTTACTCTTTATTACGTACATCACCTACGTTGATAGCAAGTTATTCTTTGTTATGTGTTCTATGTTAGAGGATTTGGTTACTGCACTTAGTCTTTCATGTGGACCATTGTGCGTGAGCCATGGCGGCCGTTATTATATGGTTCATAGTTGGGGGTTGGGGTTGGGTAGTTACGGCCAACCGCCCCATGATGGTGGGTACCTACCTTTATCAGGCGCGATGTTTTCAGAATTAATTATAAAAAAAATCATCGACTTTACCAACGTTGGATAGAATAGTCGAATATACCTAAATAACCTAAACCACGTCAATGTGTTGGTGTCCTTTGTCACAGGCGTACACTTAACATGGTTAAGTTTATAATATTTTCGACTCTATTCAAACTATTCTTCTTGTCTTCCCCGACTTTTAAGCGCAGGCCACACTGAGAACGAAGCCAAACGAAGCTACCTAAATTCATTTAGCTTTCCTCCTCGTCTTTTCATATTTCCATTTTGTTTCCCTTATTACGCGGTGTGAACGAAAGTATGAAAAGACGCGGAAGAGAGCTAAACGAAATTAGCTTCGTTTCGCTTCATTCGCAGTGTGCGTGTGGGTGTGGCATGCGCTTTAGGCCTTAAATTTTGAGTTTTTTTCTGAAATTGCGGTACAAGAGTAAGAGAAAGAGTGAGAGTGGGTGGGGTAAGAGTATTCTATCTATCTACCTATCTACAAGTTTTCTGAATTAGTATATTCGGCTACTGCAATGCGATTATAGTTGTTCCAACTTCAGACGAATTAAGCTGTGTTTGATAAGAACCTATGACCCAAATGACCAATCACTTTAGCGATATATTCTAAATTAAGGGCGAAAATACACATATCTGTAGCTGGTACAAAACTATGCAAGTAGCTGGCATGCCATTGTGACATTGACCAATCAGAAGTTGTTATGGCATACGGCATGCCAGTTTCTTGCATAGTTTAATACCAGCTACAGGCTATGTATTTTCGCCCTAGGGTGTTTGTGTGCAGTTTGGGATAGATAATCAACTACTTGACTACTTAACAACACACGTCGGAATCAGGTTAATCGAAGCAAGGAAAAATGGGGAATCTCTAATAAAATACCAGTATTTTAAATAACATTTTATTGTAACTACAAATTAATATTATTAAAATATTTGTGCCAAAAGTAAAAACCCGAATTCTTATAAAAAAAAAAGTTGCAGTTGTACATAGTTCTTCCAATCCGCAGTATAGTAGTAGGTAAATTGAATAAATACAAACTCAGCTATAAATAAGATACATTTTCTAAGTACCTGCAATTTCAAACTGTGTCAGCAGAATAATGTCCTTCTTTCCCTTTTACTTTAACAACAATCTTTTCAATTCCATTCGTCACACAAAATATATTTTGGAAATCAAATAAATAAATAATAATCCATCAATTACCTCTTCAAAGTTTATGCTTTTAGCACAAATTAATTATTAAATACATGATTAATTATTATATCTAATTTGATTAAATCTAATATATCACAAACCATGACTGATCACGTTAATGCGTCTCAGTCCTAACATAGCACTAGTTTCAGTTAGTTCCATTCTAAATACAAAGTTTTAACACTTAAGCCTGTTGCACTATAGTTTGACCGATACCGCTGAACCGCGCCTCAGAAATGCGCGGCGAGGCGGGGGCGGGCCGCAGGACTGGACGAATGAGCGGCCTGCACTGTCCCTCCCCCGCGTCTCGCCGCGCACATGCCTAAGACGCGGTACAGCGGTATCGGTCAAACTAAACCATAATCAAAAAATATAGGAATATCTGAATAAAACATGCCTATTCCTAATAAATCGTAACATCGTGATTATAAGGTCGTATCTACAATGTCACATCAAATTCAGCGGTTATGTGCTCACCCCAGCGCCACACTTTTTGACACTTTCTTGAATGCCACAGTTTATCGCATTAGTTCGAACCGCACTACCCCATTAGACGTGATAATATATGGAGTCCCTTTATTTGGTTAATTCAGCAAGTAAAATATAGGACTATTCCCAAGCTAATATTTCTGAGATTATGAAAAATAGTGCAACAAGCCAAAGTCGTAGGTGATCAAATTATAACGTTTGTAATATTTGCAAACAAAAATAACAATAAAAAAATAGAATTATCATTTCATAGGCGTCAGTCTGTTAGAGAAAAAAAAACTTTATAAATACAACATAATCAATGATTTTTGGTAAAAAATATTTTTCATGACACACAAAACAGACAAGACAGACACAGAGATCACATATACTTAATTAGACAAATTATTGAGAGGCCATCGTTCGAACCAAACTACTTTTGTTTTCCGATCATATTTTTGACTACACCGGAAACAAGTAAGAGCTGATCTACCTATAGCCAGTGCACCTTCCAATCTATCGAACCTGCATCTTGAGAAAAATAGTAGAAAACATCTGATGATCAAAATAACATAAGTAAATAAAACGAAAAAATGTAATAAAGTCAAACAAAATAATTATGTCTCTTATTTGACGTTTCCGAAAGAGACACATGCGCTAGATTGGCATGGCAGGCTTAGATCAATGAAACAAAACTGTTTAAGAATGACCGAGATAACTACTGTTGCTATCCAAATTTTTAAGCAGTAAGTAGATTCCAAAATGTCGTCGCTACGAGAGGTCAACGGCCTCAAGCCCGCGGAAACAGAAGCGAAGTATCTATTTCTTTACATCACACTTCCATGTCAGTACTATTACCCTCAACTGCCCCTAATCGCTACAACAATTCAATACTATTTTACATTTTAATAAAAAAAACGTAGGAAAATTGGAATGAATGATAATTAAAAATTTTACGTGATAATTATATTAATACTTTTACATTTGACACAGACATAAAAAATGGCTGAGTTTGGCCACCGACGGATGAATAGAAATATACAAATTGTTGTGATTTTGTTGAAATATCGTTTTCTGAACTTTTTTTCCTGATAAAATATTAAACAAACGACTAGTAGATTCGTCTTCCATCTTCTTTTGGACACCCTTACACTATTTGTCCACTGCACCGGGAACGGAACGTCAACGAGAAAACAGATGACGGCTCCTTAGTATACAACCCAAGCAGCAACCTTATTGCAATGAGAATAAGGATCACTTTAATTTTAAGAGGTAAAAATATAATGAAAGGATTGCGCTTACAGTTTCACAGTACCCGTCGGCGATCAAACTACAGATAGATTAAATTATTTAACGATGGTACTCATGACTCTATTGGTCTCTTACTAGCGCTCAGATTTGATAAAGCACCATCTCACTCTGTCATTCACATTGCATTGAATGCCGTCGCTAAATAACTGGCTTGTACAGACAGCAAAAGAGATGAGTATGCTGGTTTGTAACAGCTTCTTAGTGTAACTTAGTTGTGCGTGCGCCAAGCGGCCAAGATTTTGACGCTTTGGGTATACTTAAGAAGAGTTAAGTTATACTCTTTCCAACCATTTATTTTACTTTTGACATAAGCACGTCTATGTAGTTCCTTATTTATTGGCGAAAAAATGCAATACTTCATGGACGCTAAAGTAAAATAAATGATTGGAAAGAGTACAGTGAAGAATTATCTATACACGTCAATAATGCAACGGACGGGGTTCGAACACGCAAGTTTTCTCTGCCTTATGCATTGAACAATTGCTTTTTAGTTAAAACTAGCTCACCCGACAGACGTCGTCGTTCTGTCCAAATTTCAATCATTCATACAAAAATCCGATTGATAAAAGGACGAAGTTTTTCCCGAATTTGCAAATTTTCCATTAAACTTTTCCAATTTTTAGTTCCGTAAAAACCAAATTCGAACATTTTAAAACAAAAAATAGCCAAATCAGTGCAGCCGTTCTCAAGTGATGCGCTAACCAAAGAACAGCATTTCATTTTTATTTATACAAATTTGAAGTTACAAATGCCTGCGTACTGTAAAGATGTTTTTTACTTGCCTGCACACTTTACTCTTCTGCCATTTGTACATACAGTGTATTTTCCCTTACACGTCTTATTTGGTAATCATGCACGGTACGACGATCAAGAATTTTCGCATCAACCACACTTTACGTATGTTTGTTATATACATATACGGTTCTGCTAACTTCAACAAACACTGCTTCGAATTTACCATTCCAATACAGTCAGTGACATTAATTCTAAAGCAAATTGACACCTTGCGTCAATTTGACGTGTTATAGCCATGTCATATTATACCACTGACCTCTATTATACAAGTACGCTGGACTTCATAATATCGATGTAATCAATGAAAACATTTGATTTTCGCCATTTTGGCGCTGATAACAAGGTGAGTGTCCGTGGAACTAATATTAGATATGGGACAATGAAATTCACTTACTTGTGGAAGGTTATTCCGATGCCTTTAAGATAGCGAATTTTACAAAATGCGCATACTCTCATGATAAAAATGTTTTAAATAGATTTGTTTTGTGAATATTGTGTAACTACTCACGTAGACCAAGTACGAAAACAACACGTCGGCCATTTGCAACAATGTGTCAATATTAGTTCCTGAGACACTCGAGCTTTGAATCGGCACAAAAATCAAATGTCATTTCCTAGAAGTATATTTAGTCCAGCGTAATTGTATATTAAATGTCAGTGGAATATACGGACAATTATTTAAGTTGGTAGTCAATTTGTTTAACACTTAACTTCCCTGACTTTCCATCAGTCTCTGGGCCTTATTTGTTTACAAAACAAGACAAGTTAAGAAAAACACACATTAGTTACACACTATTTACGTCATTGAGTCGTATCTTGTGTTATTCGTGAGCGGATCGGTGTCGTCCCGCTGACGGAAACTGAAGGCGTTACGGAAACTCTCTCGAAGTCTCTCCGTGAAAGTCTTGTAGTCGAGGTGCGCTTGCCCGAAGTCGAAGTCTGCCACTTCTACCGAGTGCCTGTAACGGAATTTTTATTATATAGAGTATTTGCTTTGGGTCGTAGGTAATCTGTAAAATGATTATGGAACTGAGCTGGCCCCATTTGCCATAAGCAGAAATTGTTTTGATGGGATGTGCATACATTAATTTACTCACCTCGAACGATGTTGGTAGTACGCGATACCAAACACTACTAAGATGACAGCGACAAGGCAGAAGAATACCGGTATTACTATAACCGATAACTGCGCGTGCACAGTCACTGGAAACAGAAAGCAATTGGTTAGAACATAACATAACAGCACGCTTGAATTCCCCGAAGGGTAGGGCGCATAGGTGTGTACGTATACGTATACGAGGGCTGCTATTTATGTATCCGGAATAACAAAGTGAGACAAACATTTATCATTTATTATGGTTTTATTGCTTTTCAAAATATTCGCCATGATGATCGATGCACTTTTGCATACGTTGGAACCAATTTTCGTAGCACTTTTTCTATTCGGATTGAGGTATTTCCAGAACTAGACAGCATTTGGCGCACCCTGATTGTACTTTTGCAACATTTTTTTACAATTATGTTCGTGTAATATTTTTATATACTCGTCATACTTATGCCCAGAGATACCTCTATCTCGCGATATGTAACATGACGATCTTGCATTACTAGATTCCGCACAGCATCAATATTTTGAGGTACAACAACCGATTTAGGACGACCTTCTTTAAATTCGTCCGTGAGCACAGACCGCCCACGATTAAACTCACTAAACCAGTGATACACAGTAGTTTTCGATGGTGCTTCGTCCCCAAAAGTCGAGGTGAGTTGATCGATGCACTTTTTTTTGAGTTAGCCCTCGGCGAAAATCGTAATAAATTATAGCACGAAAATTTTCACGAGTTACATCCATGGGATAAAGACACGCAATTTTCAAAATGACGCCACAAAGTAAAAACAAATGACAGCTACATGAAACAAATTGTATTCTTCATCCAGAGTTCTATTTTTAAATGTTATAATTACTTTTTTAACATTTTTCTGGCCAGTTCCGGATACATAAATAGCAGCCCTCGTATAACTACACCCACATTTGTGCAGTTAAGTTTAAGCGTAATACGTGCTATCAACAAACGCCAGGCCTATACAATTTCAAAACAATTTTATAAATAATAATAATTAAAAAAAAATAAAAGTGAAAAGGCGTCCGCTTTGTCGATAGTACAACATATAATATAATACCGGCCTATAGATAGTGCAATCCACGAAGACGCGCCCCACTCCTCCTCCTAACCGTTGCACACATATACTATAATCGGTTAGGAGCAGTAGTGGGGCGCGTCTTCGTGGATTGCACTATCTATTGTTCCACTGCAAGGCAAAGGCGTCTTCTCGTTCAAAGAAGGCACGAGCATGAATCACCACGCTTACTTAAGACGGGCTGGCGATTTCAGACTTTTAACACGTAATAGGGCTTATTATGTGGGGTTGATGGCAATAGTGTCATGAAACGGGTTGCGTATATAGAAATGCTACTTCAGTACGTCCCCTCAGGCGGAGCCGATAGAGTAATTTCCAGGCGTTAAACACACGTAAATGCTAGTAAATGCTAATTCTGCGTAAATGCTACTGAATACTATCATTTACGTGTGTTTAACGACTGGAAATGCGCTAACTCTAGGTATTCGTCTCCGCCTGAGGAGACGTACTAATAATAATGTAATTAGCATTTCTGTATATACGCAAACGGGTTCAACTTACTCTGGACTGCTACTGAGAAAATCCCACTGGCAAAACCCAATAACACTGCCCGACCTGTGCATCGAACCCAGGACTCTACGCTCAGCAGTGTACTTGTGACTACTAGACCAAAGCGACGGAACTGGCTCGAATGGAAATTAATAGCACGACAAAGTTCGTCACTCCCATAATGGACCGTGACATTTTATTCGCTATATTTCGGTTTTTTCCGAAGATAAACGATGGAACGTTTTCGTACTGTACGGATCTTGAAGCAGAGGGAACTAGATAACCTTCAATATGGCTTTGGTATACATTGTTGCGTTTAATAATGTTTGCAAACCACGAGCGATTGTGTTTGGGCTTTATAACATTGACTTAAGGTTCAAATTGCAGCGATGGGCACGCGCTCGTAAAATGAAAGAAAAATAGTATAAAACGCGCATTAAAATAAACATTAAATACATCGTAAAGTTGTGTGCACAACTTCCATACTTTTATTATTTTAGTATGTCGTGGCTAGGTAATAACTGCCGAATGGGTCGATCCATCAGGTTAAGCTACGATTGGACGGGTTGGTCCGTGGATGGGTGACCAACTTTACATACCGAGACTCCTCCGTGCCTCGGAAACCACATTAAGCCGTTGGTCCCGGCTGTCATTCGTGGATCTTTGACAGTCGTTACGAGTCGTCAGAAGCCCGAAAGTCTGACAACCAGTCTTACCAAGGGGTATCGTATTACACAGTAACTGGATTGTGGAGGTTAGATAGGCAGTCGCTCCATGTCAAATACTGGTATTCAGCTGCATCCGGTTAGACTGGAAGCCGACCCCAACATAGTTGGGAAAAGGCTAGGCAGATTGATAGTAGAAGAGCCTGGTGCCTCTTGTCTTGACATTATATCATCGTTTGTTGGGACACCTTCCGTCATCTTCTACACTATGTTAACCTATTCAGGGTCAAATTAAATTAGCTAGCGAAACTCCGCATACGTGATCGGTATCGATATATAAACACGATAAAATAAAGTTCCGTTCCGATTTCAGAAAAAGTGTGCTATTTAGAGACATCGTTTTATTTTTCCTGTAATCTTTACATATAACCTTCTATCACATAGAATAATTTCAGATTTTTCTCTTTGCAAACGTCGGAGATAAGGGGGTGGAACGGTATTTTTTTCAATTTTTCATCAAAAGTTGAAAACTATGTGGCCTAAAAAAAATGTTTGAGAATTTGCAATTTGCTCTTTTGATATGATTCCCCACATAGTAGTAGCCCCACTTTGAATTTTTAAGACCCCCTTTCAGTCCCTGTTGCAAAGAAAAATATAAATATTTTTATTTCTTTTTTATTTGCAAAATAGTTGGGTAAACGTCATCTAAAACTGTTCCAAATTTCAAGATAGCATGAGATATCCAGCTGTGACAGACAGACAGACAGGCAGACTGAGTCGCACCATAAGGGTTCCTTTTTACCATTTTGGTACGGAACTCTAAAAAGATTTAATGATATATTTTTTTGGGTGAATGACCGCTAGTAGTGATATTACTTGAAGTGTGATTTGTTATTTTTAAAATCTGTTAGTTTCGCTAGTTAATTTAATTTGACCCTGTATAATCAAGCCCCTGGGCAAATGGAATACTTCCTTAAGGCGCTGACTGACTACGATTTTAAAAGTCACACAACCGCGTAATCTATTGTCACCATTAGCTGCCTTGAAATAAGGTTGAAAATTGAAAATAATATTTGTGTTGCCGAGATGTGACTAAGCTGCGAATGTGCATTTATTTTGCCGGTTTTCTTTAGATTATATAGAATGTACACAATAAATTAAATAATTGTCCGGTTAAAGTTTAAAAAAAATGCTAATTCTATTAAATTCTTAAAAAAAAGAATGTCGTTATCGCTGAAAATATAGAGATGTTCGACGTCAAAGTGTATTTTCGCGGAGCAACTTCCAAATTTTTTACTGGGAGTATTAAACTAGTTTTTACTATTCTATTCGGTTAAAGTTTTTCTTTAAACCCTTCTGTGTCCACTGTATTTTGTGCGTCGGATAGTTTCATTGCGTTACGTCATACTCGACAATCCAAGAAACCAATATTTGTGAATGTTGAGCTAACACCGCGCCTTAATTTAGAAACTACTAGATTTTACGCTAGTAACGTCCAACCGATATTAAAATCAATTCAGTCTTACCTTTATAAATATTAATAGTAGTCATGGCAACATTCTTCCCAATATCATTCTCTATGACTACAACCACCGTATGCTGGTCGCTATCTGAGAAGTAATGCACTAGTGGGAACGAGGTGGCAATAGTCGTAATTTTATTCGAACATGTTTCATTGCCCGTTATGTTGTACTGGCCTTGTTTGTACTGTATGCAGTAGGAGAAGGGCGCTGATCCCGTGTATTTGACGTTGAGGTTTAGTAAGTCCCCATGTTGCAGCCAGTTTAGACCTGTGATGTTTATTGCTGATATCGGTTCTGGAAATGAGAATATTATTGCGTTATTACGAGAGATAGATAGAATATGCCTAATAGTATTTTTATCTCACGAAGCGACACGCGCTTTACTTGTGTTTACCAAGTCTACAAACACGCTGTGAATGTGTGCGTGAAGACGAGTAGCGTCAGCACATAACACACACAGATACTTTCAACTTCGCCATTGTCTCGGACGTTACCGAGGGCTCCTGCGCCTACTCACACAATCACAGCATGTTTGTACACTTGGTAAACACAAGTAAAGCGCGTGTCGCTAGAGTACACCAAAATTTAACAAAGCTCGTTTACATAAACCATTAATATTCAGAGTACAACTGCGGTTTTATCAATAATAGCTATATCTACCTGACAATGTATGTATAGACAGACAATAAGTTACTTAACTATAGTGCGCGCAAGAGGTATGTGAGCGGTGAGACGGGAGAGGACGCAATTGACAAGATTGGCAGACTGACTAGCCTTTGTCTACCTCCCCCGTCGCACCGCTCTCATACCTCAGGCGGTGACTAGCACTTGCGCGCGCACTATAGGTATTGATTAGGGATAAATATAAATGAAGTTTGTCTCTCTGTCACAGCTAGATATCTCAAGAACTACTAATGCTATCAACTTCAAATTTGGAACAGTTTTAGATGACGTTTACCCAACTATTTTGCAAATAAGAAATAAATAAAAATATTTATATTTTTTTTTTTGCAACAGGGACTAAAAGGTGACAAAGACAAAGACATTTATTCGTCGGATATGGTACAACAAAGTTGGTATTTATAATTTTAGTTCAGGACACATCCGCCGCTAAAAGCGGCATACGAATATTTACAAATAGGTGGTCTTAAAAAATCTACTAGGGCATGTGGGGTATCATATCAAAGAGCGCTGTTTTCGCATTCTCAAAAATTTTTTTTATTTTTTTTTAGGCCGCAGTTTTCGACTTTTGATGAAAAATGTAAAAAAAAATATCGTCCCCCCCCCCCCTTTCTAAAGTTTGCAAAGAGAAAAATCTGAAATTATTTTATGTGATAGAAGTTTATGGTTGTAAGTAGGTATTATACCACAGCAAACAAAAGAACAGTAATGGAACTATATATTTTATCATCTTGAATGTAATTAGATTTACCTACCTAATAAATATAATAGGTTTCGTTATAATGAAACAATGACAGGATAATATATTATTATACGCTCCTGTTAAACAAAACAGCGTATTGTTGTGAAGGAAAATCAGTAGCGCTTAATTTCCTGCCAGGTGACCTAATACACGCATTTACTATGTAGGTAGTAATATTTGCAGGAAAAATTTTTGCTGTATTTATTTTTAGTCATTAACTGGCTGTTGCCAGCGGCTTCGCACGCGTGGATGTCAATACTTTCCTATTTGAATCACACACAATTTCATGGGTTTTAACTTTTTTGCGCGGAACCCTAATTATTTTTCTAAAATAAAAGTAGCCTAGTTACTCCTTAGAACAACAGCTATCTGCCAGCAAAAGTCGCGTCAAAATCGACAAGACAGACAGACAAAATTTTTAATAATTGTTTTTTTTTTTTTTGTTATATGTACGGAATACTTTCTACATTTAGTAAAAAGCTGTTATTTTGACATTAAAAACAGATAATTCAATTTTATTTAGTTGTATGAACATAATTATGATTTTTACTCGCTTCAAGTAAATTATTATTCATAACTTTTGTATGAATTGATAATAATAATTAAAATGTCTGTTACTAAATCAAACCGTGA
This sequence comes from Cosmia trapezina, assembly GCA_905163495.3. NCBI lineage: Eukaryota > Metazoa > Arthropoda > Insecta > Lepidoptera > Noctuidae > Cosmia > Cosmia trapezina. The sequence goes on from LR991030.1 coordinate 16,010,032, forward strand.
CGTCATGGCGGAGAAAGGAACAGAGCAGAGGCATGGGGTCATAGCATATCAGAAAACCGTGTTCTTGAATTACTGAGAACATAGTGTTAATAGTTAGAATTGCCCTGTCTGCGGTGACGTAGCTACTAAACGGATAAAACAACTTAAATGTATTATTTTACTCGAAAACTATTTAATTGGAATTATTTTTAGCTATCCTTGTCGTTAAACACTTTATTAGGTAGTTTGGTATTGTAAAATAATAATATTTCTTCGCGATAACATTCTTTGAATATCATTTGAACATTATATATTAGATTGATGTTCCATCCTACTATTCCTACTAATATTATAAATGTGAAAGTTTGTATGTTTGGATGTTTGTTACTCAATTACGCAAAAACGACTGAACGGATTTGTATGAAATTTGGCACACAGATAGTTTATAACCTGGATTATCACATAGAATACTTTTTTATCCCGTTAGTAGGTTCCCGTGGGATAACATTGGACACCTACACTGGCGAAGCCGCTGGCAAAAATTAGTTTCATATAAATCTGTCCGACTTGGCTATTGATTGAGAGTCCTTTAACACAAACGGGATATTTACCATGTTTACTGTTTTTGAGTTCCCGATATGTCGGCACTGTTAAACAGTAAACATGGTAAATATCCCGTTTGTGTTAATAACAATGTTAGTGACCATGACAGTTTACAAACTTATATTGAGTGTCCTTATAGGTAGAATAGGAGCCATAAGGAAAACCAGGAAGACTCTTACTCTCTCTCTCTTAGACTCTCTCTTAGGTCTATTCTTACTTCTAATACTATTATGTTTATTATGAGTACATCAAACACACATCATTCTATTAAGGCGAAGTAATATGAATTACAAATTGAAACAAAATATACCTACATACAAAGTCGACATAATACTCATTAGAATTGACATTACAAAGTTAAGTAAATAAATTATAAATGAGAAAGTAACTTGGCCTGTTACATTTTCACTCCTTAACGGCTGAACGTATTTGGATGAAAGGGATAGACTCCGTGCTGCTACTGAGAAATTCCAGTTAGAAAAACCCAATAACACTTTGCCCGACCTGGGAATTGAACCCAGGACCTCATGCTCAGCAGTAGCGCTTGCGACCACTAAACCAACGAAGCAGTTAATTGGGACAGGTACGGTGAAATTCGAATCCATAGGAGAATAGAATAGAATAGAGTAGAATAGGGTAGAATAGAATAGAATAGGGTAGAATAGAATAGAGTAGAATAGAATAGTTCTTTATTTGCACAGAAAGCAGGTACAAGTTACAGATGTTTATTTTAAAAAGATCCTTATAGTAACTACCTTAACTTTTTTTTTTTTTTTTTTTGAGGGTGGGAAATCATCAATTAACTTCTGCCGCTCTGGGTGGAGCGGAAGGGCGTGTCAGACTTTTACTGACTAAAACCCACCCCTGTTCCTTCAGTTGCCTATGCCGGGGCCGCGGTATCTTCTTCAAACAACCCGCGACCCCAGCGGCAATTACCTTCACTAAGGCATGCAAACAGCTTAAGCTATAATAATAAAGACTCATTCAAATTATAGTATTAACACATTCAATGAAATCAGTACAACTTTACCATGTGAAGATGAAATTCAGCAACTAAAAATGAATTTAGTTAAATTAAAAATACAAATCAATTCAAGAAAACAGAGATGTCATATTATCAATTAAAATTTTTATCGGTCAAAATTTCGCCAATGGAATCGAATTTTGTCAATTTCTTTTTAAAAAGTGGAAGTGTGTCATTTTTTATTACATCGGGTATTTTGTTAAATATGGTTGGACCCATACATATAATACTTTCTTTAATAGGGCGGTATCGGAACCACTAACAATTAGCAAATTTTTATACTGTTGAGATATGAGAAACTGTTTTTCTATAATTACTTAGCTCTTTTACATGAAAAACAATTTTGGAATAAGTTTTTTGGTCAAGTGGGAGTTGTGTTTAAAAATGAGTTAAATTTACATTTTTTTTATTCGTTCCTACTAATTATTAATCAAATAATCCTTATCGGTTAAAAAAATCTGGGCAGTAGAAGATGGTCAAAGTACCAAAGAAAAGTTTTGCGATATTCTGTTACACCTTTTCCGGCTGAGCATTTTTATTATTAAGTAGCACCAAAGGTTTTATTTTACTTCAAAAATCGTTATATTCATAAATATTCAATTTAATTATTTAACAAAAATACTTAATTGAAATGAGCATGACATTTTGAAATCTTTTAGTAACCAAACAATAGTTCCAAGTCTATTTTTGACATGAAAATCGTTTACTGAGTGCATTTTGGGCATTTTCTTAATAAAAATGAGATTTATTTACACAAAATTATTCCAAAATTGTTTTTATTAGAACGAATGAAAGAGCTAATGGTTCTTAAGTCAGTTTCCCCGTATCTCCTATGAATTCGAATTTCAGTATACAATCTCAGTTTAAAAAAAACACTCAAATAAAATGTCTCTTCCAGCACAGATTAATACACTCCGCAAAATCATTTAAATAAAAAGCGACTCTTGCTACGACACAATAAAGTGCAATTCAGTTCGCAGAACGCTAATTACCTACAGTTATATTCACGAACACATTGCCTCTCTTTCTATCGCGTAACTCTTATACCTTCGGCGCGCGGCATTTCTAGGTACTGAATTAGCCCCGCGGACGGGGCCCACCGTGTACTTGTAGCTTCATACCTAAACTACGGAGTGTCCCATCTGTATTAACCTGTGCTTCCAGTAAGTTTTTTAAACAGTAAACACAGAAGTACAGTTCAGTATTTTGCCAACGTCATCATTGGTTGTGCATTTTTTTCCAATTATTGGATATAAGCTAACATTACTCACCGCTCAAACATACATACACACTTTATTTTTTATCGGTATCGTACTACAAATATGTATTAATGGTCCTGAAAGTAAGTAAAAAGATAATAACTATGCAGTTAATATTTACTTACCTCTAACAAACACAGTGTGTTTATATTTTCCGTAGGTATATCCTTTGCTTATAGGTATTGTGTTTTTGCACGTTGCTATTTCACCATCTACACCTTTCATAGTGGTTCTATTAGAGATAGCTCGCTTCGACACCTTGTGTTGTGACGTATCAGTAACATTCGTAACATTCTTCGGTGTTGTTGATGTTGGTACTGTTGTTGTTGGGACAGCTGTTGTTGATGGGACGGTTGTAGTTGTTGGGATAACTGTTGTTGTGTTGTGTGGTTTAGGCGTAGTTGTAGTCGTTGTGGTCGTAGTTGTTGTTGTTGTTGTAGTCGTTGTAGTCGTGATTGGTGGTAAAGGCTCATTGTTAGCTACAACTAACGCTTCTACCTCATGTGCGCCCATATTATCTTCATAAGTATAGATGAAAGAGAAGTCAGAAGAAGAAGAGATGTATACGCAGTCTATGAACCAATATGTTACGATCGAGGAGGAGTTCTTTTGCAAGAACAGCAGCTCGCTGTCTTCGAGCTTAACAAAGTGGGTGACAGCTTTGTTGACTGCCACGAAATTGTTGGGCCTTTTTTCTTCGTTTTGACGTAGTATCATGTCACCGTGTAGTGTATCTGTAAATTGAGAATAAAATCACAGTTATTATAACTCTTCATCATCCAGTCCGCTGACAAGAAAAAGACTTCACAAATACAGTCACAAATTGCTATTTCGCGTATGGGATACGCTTTGGAGAGCAGTGGTAGCCCAGTGGTAACGGCCCCGACTTACGAGTTGTGGGTCGTGGGTTCGAACCCAGACAGGCAATTTACTTTGTATTTATAATTTCATGACCACTGCTCTCAAAACGGTGAAGGAAAACATCGTGAGGAAACCGGTATGTCCTAGAACCAAAAATTCGAAGACATGTGACATCTACCAACCCGCACGGGTCCCGTGGTAGATTACAGCCCAGTCCCTCTCACAGAAAGAGGAGGCCTGTGTCCCAGCAGTGGGAACGCTATAGTCCAATTATGCTAAGCTATACTTCTTCTGATAACTACCCTACGCTTATGGTTATGAACCCACACTTATAATGTATTCCCTCGTAACGCTTTGGACGTACTAAGAGTTATTTGGAATTATTAAGGGGGATGTGCACAGGTAGCCCGCGAAATTCAAATTTTCTTACCTTTTTGCAAGTTGCAGGTTATTTCAGGTTACATGTCGATTAAAAAATGATTCGCGCCCGTAACTAAGTCAGAATTTACCTCAAATCTCATGATGATCATGAGATTTGAGGTAAATTCTAGCTTATCAACTTATGGAGTTGTATTGCTGATTCTAATGATTATAATTCTGTAAAGCCATATTAGTTACCGGCGCAAATCATATTTTAATCAACAAACAACCTGACACTGACCTGCAAATTGCAAAAAACGTAAGAAAATTTGAACTTCGCAGGCTGCCTTAGCGCATCCACCTTAAGTTTGAATGAAACAAAATAAATTTTTCATCGTTTAATTAACGTAGCATTTACACAGATGCGCATTTGCGCAAGTACAGTTGTAACTGTACGTTAACAAAGCGGCATTCGTTTCAGCAGTTAACTTAAAAGGAAGGAGATATGAAGGAGTCATCAGCTATAATTTTATTTTAATCTAATAATAAATTATTGAGTACCTACCTATATAGATAGTGCAATCCACGAATACGCGCCCCACTATTCCTCCTAACCGTTTATAGTATATGTGTGCAAGCTTCCGCCAATGTTTGTGTGTTATCGGTACACACTATATACCTGTACTAACTATAGTGTGTACCGATAACACTCAAACATTGGCGGAAGCTTGCACACATATACTATAAACGGTTAGGTTAGGTTAGGTTACTATTCCTAGTGGGGCGCGTATTCGTGGATTGCACTAACATGCTTTCTGTAAGTAGGACTAGAAAGGGAGTGACTACGTATACCGTGATGACGACTCATAGTTCATATAGAAGCATGGAAGAAAAAGACATATTGCGCCGACCCCAAATAAATTGTGATAACTAAGGGCAGGAGAATGAATGATGATGATGATGCTGTTTTCTGTAAGGTAATGCCACTTTTCTGGCCTTATCAAAGCATTGTGATGACCCTGACCAACATTATTTTGCAAAAGATTAGTATGAATTACTTTGCTAACATATTTGTTGACTTATGATCTGTCTACTGTGACATGGGCTCAAAAACATTGTATAGTCACAAAGAGGACTGTGTGCACAATGAACAAACAGTGGTAGATATTTTGGTTGAGACACCAGACAGTCAAAGTCATAGAGGTGTAAAAAAAAGGCGGAATGATTCTCGATAACAAAAAACTGTGTCTATCGAAGTCAGCCAGCTCGCTGTACCTACAGGCCGGCACGCACACATTCACACATCAGTCAACCATTCATAATATATAAGTTAAAAATACAGCATGTCTTGTGAAATGTGTGCGTGCCGCCTGTAGGTAAGTACAGCGAGCTGGCTGACTCCGATAGACACAGTTTTTTGTTAGCGAGAATCTGTCCGCCTTTTTTTAAACGTCTATAGTCAAAGTGATAACCGACAGCTGGATACGATTCATTATTGAATGACAAGCAACCAACTGTATAAGGAAGAGGATCGTTTTACTCAACATTAGGTATGGCAATGACAACGGGAATACCGAACAACACAAACCAGCATAAATGGGAAAAGAGGACTCAACAGTGAAGTCTGTGGATTACAAATCGAAAATAAAAACTTAAACGTAGTAATTCAATCGCCAGACTTTCAATTTATTACAGCGTAACTATCTATCTAGGTTAAAACTCAATAAATAAGAAAGTGAATGTGAAACACGTAACATACAAAATTGAGGCAATTCATTCTCAACTTTGCATTCATATTCGAATAACGTTACACGATCCTTAGGTACTGTGAGCCACACGACAAATCTAACAATTGTGCACCGAAACTGAGTTACTGCTACGAAATAAAGACGCTTTCGACGTCAAATTCTGATCATGAATGTGCGGTTCACCGTACTGTCGGTGACTGCTGGTGCAGGATTACAGCGACATATCGATTTCTAGAAATAACGAGATCCCAGAGGGTTATCCCAGTTAAGCACTAATTGGATTGGTCGGGCGGTGTGTGAGGACTACATGATCCAATCCGGTTGATACTTGTATATGTAGAATAGAATAAATGCATTGTGCGTACATAAATATCACGGCTGTCAACCTTGGAGTGGCAGATGTGTCATAAAGATTTATTAGTAAGTATATCCATTTCTCCTACAAGGTGTCCCATAAATAACGTATCAAACGTAACGGGTAGGTAGCACAGAATCAAGCAAAAATACTTATTAACAGCGGTTTTTTTTTGCATAAAATTAAGACATCAACCAAAGTTTTTTTGCAATAGCGGCTGAACCGCTATTGCAAAAATGTAACAGATTAAATTCAGTTTAAATTTTATTTATAAGCACTATTTTCTTATATATTAAAATCAGTTGCTGTCCGTCGGTCTCGCTAAAACTCAAAAACGATTTTTGAAAAACGATTCATGGCTTGATTTCATTTTTTTTTTGTTTTATTCTCCTCTTCACTGGGGTGGTTTAAAAGAAAAAAAAAATAGGAAAAAAAAAATATTGAAATTTTGACAGGACGTCTGACAGTCTGACTGGTCAGCTAGTTCTAAGTAATCAGTTACAAGAAAATTAAAGTAAAATACAAAAATTTCGTAAGTAATTTTATTTTTATCAAAAGTTCCGAAAATGTTTAATTTTGAAAACTATATTGGTTTTACATATTGTAATCAAAATCTTCCTGTTAACTGAATAGCCTCAATTTTAATTCACTAAAACGCGTTTTTTTTTATCTTAATACGGTCCTGGAAAATGTTTAATTTTTAATTATTATTTGAAAAGCTAAGTTCAAAAACACGATTCAAGAAAAAAAATGCTGTTAAGATTTAGTGCAGGGTTCAAACCAAGTTCAAACCCTAATTTCCCCAGCCTAGTATGAAATAGCGAGATTACAATTACTCGACCACACGTCCCACGTTACCATCACACTATCACACTAATCACACTATATAATATTATAAAGGTGAAAGTTTGTGAGAGTGTGTGTGTGTGTGTGTGTGTGTGTTTGTTATTTCTTCACGCTCAAACGGCTGGACCGATTTGGATGAAATTTGGTACGAAGATAGCCTAGACCCCGGAACACATAAGCTACTTTTTATCCCGAAAAAATGTAGTGCTCCCGTGGGATGAGCAAGGAATTCAAACATCTTTGCTACTCTTTCAAACTCAAACGGCGTGACCGATTTTGATGAAATTTAGTGTGGAAGTAGCTGACACACTGGATTAAAACACATACTACTTTATATCCCGAAAAAATGTAGTGTTCTCATGGGATAAGCAAGGAATTCAAATATATTTGCTACTCTTTCAAACTCAAACGGCAGGACCGATTTTGATGAAATTTGGTGTGGAAGTAGCTAATACCCTGGATTAACACATCTGCAACTTTATTTCCCGATAAAATATAGTGCTCCCGTGGGATGAGCAAGGAATTCAAACATCTTTGCTACTCTTTCAAACTCAAACGGCGTGACTGATTTTGATGAAATTTAGTGTGGAAGTAGCTGACACACTGGATTAAAACACATACTACTTTATATCCCGAAAAAATTTAGTATTCTCATGGGATGAGCAAGGAATTGAAATATATTTGCTACTCTTTCAAAGTCAAACGGCAGGACCGATTTTGATGAAATTTGGTGTGGAAGTAGCTGACACCCTGGATTAACACATCTGCCACTTTATTTCCCGATAAAATATAGTGTTCCCGTGGGATGAGCAAGGAATTCAAATATATTTGCTACTCTTTCAAACTCTAACGGCTCAACCGATTGTAATGAAATTGGGCGTGGTAGTAGCTGACACCCTGGATTAACACATAAGTCACTTTATAACCCGAAAAACGTAGTGTTCCCGAGGGATGAGCAAGGAATTCAAATATATTTGCTACTCTTTCAAACTCAAACGGCTCGACCAACATCGATGAAATTTGGTGAGGGAGTAGCTGACACCCTAGATTAACACATATGCTACTTTTTATCCCGATAAAATATAGTGTTCCCGTGGGATGAGCAAGGAATTCAAATATATTTGCTACTCTTTCAAACTCAAACGGTTCGACCGATTTTGATGAAATTTGGTGAGGGAGTAGCTGACACCCTGGATTAATACATGGCTTACTTTATATCCCCAAAAAAAATCCCGTGGGATGAGCAAGGAATTCAAATAGATTTGCTACTGTTTCAAACTCAAATGGCTGGACCGATTTAGAAGAAATTTCGTGTGGAAGTAGCTGACATCCTGGATTAACACATTGGCTACTTTATATCCCGAAAAAGTGTAGTGTTCCCGTGAGATGAGCAATTTTTTTGTGAATACTTTATTATTTAATCGGTGTATCTCATATACCGCGGGTAACACCGCGGGGCGCAGCTATAAAGTAAACAATATGCGTGGCGGATGCAATTGAATCTATTTGCAAATGAAACTATGTGTGAAACATTTACACACCTTATTGCAAGTGCAGCTAGAATCATCAAACTAATCACGAATCAATATTGACAAGAGTGAGAAGTAGCTGATAAGGACATAAATTAAACATACCTGTTAGATTAAATGCCGTGAAGGCTGTAGCGACAGTCCACCACAGATTTTCAAAGTAATTTGTCTTTACTTCGAGATGGACATGATACTGGCCAGCCTCGTACATGTCTCGAAAGTACTCCACACTACAATTCACGGATTGATTTGTACTGATGATCTGAAACAGAATTTTCGTTAATGAATTTGATGTCTTTACAAATTTCCAAGTTGACAGGCTGCATTTCGTGGGGTTGATGGTTTATGTTCAGGACAGCTGGTTATTTATTATAATACCCATTGTATTTGTCATCGTCATTGGCAAACAGCTTGAAAAGGTCCACTGTTGAACATCATCGTCTTTCCCCTGACCTTATTTATTTATTTAAACTTTTCGCACTAAGAACTGTACAAAGGCGGACTTAATGCCTTAGGCATTCTAACAGTCAACCAAGGGTGGTGAAGAGATTTATGGCAGGTGCTCAGTATGAGAGGAATAATTACAGAAATAACACTAAAAATTCTCCTGCCCTTATCCCAATTGATTTGGGGACAGCGCAACATGTCCTATTTTCCATACTTCATACTAGTCGTCATCTCGGTAGTCACTCCCTTTCTAGCATTATCATATTTCACAGTTCATCCATCTCCTCTCGTTTCTTTGGTCTTCCCCTACTCTTATAGCTATTCGACATTCAGCCTTCAAATAACTAATATGTGTAATGACTGTTCAAAGAAAAAGTTTACTATGCAGTCAGCAGACATATTACCTAGTAATCGCAGTTTGTTATTATGAACAGTTTATTATTATAAAGGACGTTGCAGCTGCTCGTTACATAAAACGTTATTCACTTTTACATGGGCGAGGAGAGTTGGACTTGGAACATAGGTAGAGTCTATTCAACTCCTTGATACCAATTGATGTTATTTTCACTTAAACAAATATCAACTTTACGTTTGTGTAAATTAAGTTGGTTTTAGAATGATCCTTCTATTGAAAAAAAAAACAAAAAAAATGTTGTTGCAAAGCAAACTAAACCCTACGTGTAAGTATTAAAGGTATTTTTACAAATACGCATGTTTGTTTAAATTTATGAAAACTAAATTGCGAATACAGAATTCTTAGCCGGGTTGGCCGGGTATTATCTGTAGCGAATGTACTATAGATACATGAGTAACCCGATGAGCTTTGACATCATACATGCCAGAAGAATTTTTAATTCGCGCTTATCGCAACATGTCGTTGGTCATGCATCACATCTGTTACGATAGCATAAGCGCGGATAGCCGGTCCTCTCCATGTACATGCAAATTAACAGGAGACTATTTATTTGCAAAATTAAATGATTAAATGCAGTTTTATTGACAGCATTTACAATTTTACATAGTTTACTAACGACAGTATTTGCATAAGTTATGTTGGTGGCAGATATAAAAAAACCGCTTCGTATTATCAATATTTATTTACGACCAACGTGTCATAAGTACCTATAAGGCTGCCATAAATGCTAAAACGCCGACCGACCCGATGTTAATTAAACAATTCGACGAATATTCACTGGCGGGGCAAGGCGATTTAGGCAACATAATGTAGGTAAATTTTGCGAGGTGTGTGTGTGATTTTTTTGCGGAGAGGTCGGGTTTTGTATTTGAAATCTTATTTCTTTTGGCGCAAACACAATTCCAACAAAGTATATCTTAAAATAACCGTGATTTTGCAAAAAAGAACACAGGACGCAACAAGCGAGCGAAGCGATATTGAAAATTTTATCACCTCGGATAGGTTAGCTACGAAGGAATTCATGATCAAACAAACGCGCTCTAATTTCGAAACTGGGATAAAAGACTTATTGACCGGGACATGTCCCGGTGTACCGGGACGTATGGCAGCCCGTATAAGTAGGACAATGCGAAATTGTAAGCTACTAAGTAAGGTATGTTGTATCCATAATAGTATCTGGGAGATATCCCGATTTGGAACCCCAAGTCAATTAAGACTTTGATGTCTTACATTATGGTTAAAAACAAATTAAAGAGGAATTTACGGTACTTAGTTAAATAGGTACTTAATTAGAAATTACTGTGCTAATTATTAGTCACCAATTTATAGGTACTTAACTGACCTAACGTAGAAAATGCACGCCTTCAAAAAGTAACAACGTAGAGTTTTAAAAGATGCACTGTTAGGTGCCCTAGACATGTGCCGAGCCTGAAGGACCAGGAAACCATAAAATATATGCAGCCAACTGAATTGCTTAGTAAGTTAATAACGCCCATGGCCTATTTGACTTTCCTTGGCCTATTTGGACTGGCACCAAAATACAGGCTGCTGACAGGCGCAATACACAATCTATCATTTTGTCTGGCCGAATGGAAATCCGTACCACGCAGGCAGATTCGGCTTCAAGGTCTATTCGCTTCCCGGCCTTCGAAATGAGAACGATAGAATAGAAACTACCGAACGCGATTCAGTGTCGCATCCGTTAGGCCTCTGCCTCGAATTTCGCGGCCAGCGGGGCGGCGGCGGCGGCGGCGCGTCTCGCATTGTCCCGCCCTGCTCCCGCGCCGCTGTTTTCGAGAACCGGTCCATTTAAATGTACGCATAAGATCGTGCCGCTCCCGCGCCGCCGCCGCCCCGCTGCCCGCAAGATTCGAGGCAGAGGCCTAAGGGAGCAATTAGCTAAGTAACGCGTCACGTCATGTTACGTGCGACGATAGCATTATAGATCCCTTAATAGAGCGTCTTCATTATTATGTTAGATAAGAAAGCTAAAACGAATAAAAGGAAGTTAAAATTTTCGCTTTTGCCGGCAACTGTCCGCGTGGATAGAATAGCTACTTTTATTTATTTATTTATTTATTTATTAAAACTTTATGCACAAGTAAAAAAATACTGTACAAAGGCGGACTTAATGCCTGAGGCATTTTCTACCAGTCAACCTTAGGGTGATGCAGAGACAAAACATGGTAGGTGCAACATAAGGGATAGATAACTCGAAAAAGAATAAATACTAATATATACATACATAAATACATACATATAAACAAAATAAACTTTGTCAGGAGAAATAACGAAAGGTAGAGGAGAAAAAGAATCCAGCAAATCAGCGCTGCGATGATTTTGCCAACTTTTCACGAATATGTTCACGTGCCTTCACTTTGAAAAATAACGGACTGGTTGCCATCCTGATGTTCAGAGGGAGCGCATTCCAAAGAAATACCGCCTGGACAAAGAAAGAAGAATGAATAAAACCAGAGCTGTGAGAAGGACATCGTAGCAGAAGATTGTTGTTTGTTTGGTTGTTGTTGTGATTGTTGTTGATTGGTTGTTGTTTGCTTTTATATCGGGCATTATCGCTTTTGCCCGCGGCTTGTTCCGTTTGTAAAGGATACTGTTTTTCTCGGGATCTTAAGTTCTGCCGGGGTAAAATGTATACGATATGTTTATTTAGGTCATAGTCAAATTTCATCAAAATCCGATCGGCCGTCATTGAGTGATTCAGTAACAAACACACCAACTTTCATATTAGTAGGATAGGAAGTAGGATAGCAAGATAACACGGCGGCGTTTCGACACGTATCGGAAACTTAACGGAAAGGACTGTTGTCCAGGACAGAGATACATTATCAGACCCAGACAATGTCTAGGCCTACTCAATGTAGCGTCAGTGACTCAAATACACAAGCCTATATCGGTGAATTTCCTCTGGCAACTGAGTTGATAGCATACAAGGCTGTGTAGCAACAGTTCAATGACTGTAGTTATACACGTAACAACAACATTGTATTGTTACACTAGTATAGTAGGACTCTTGTTTAATAAAGAAGTTGCGAGAGAATTTTTGCAAAGTAGCTATTTATCTCTTGGTCCAAAAGTTTAGGGTTTTACTTTGTGAGTAACGTGAATTAGCCAGTGGGCAGTTATCTGTTGGGGCAACTTGCGACTTTCAATACTTAACTATTTTTTAGCATTCCCAATGTGTACTACCTATGTACACATAAAATATGATATCATTGTGTTGTGGTCCCTGTTGGGCACTTCAAAATAGTATGGAAAAAAAGTCTTCTGAACTACTTAAATGTAATATATTATTTTTTAACCGACTTCCAAAAGGAGGAGGTTCTCAATTCGTCGGAACCTTTTTTTTTTTTTTTTTTTTTTTTTTATTTTTTTTTTTTATGTATGTTCCCCGATTACTCGAAAATGGCTAGACCGATTTGGATTTTTCTTTTTTTGTTCGAAAGGGTATACGTCCCAAATGGTCCCATGATCATCAAGTCAGGATCTGATGATGGGATCCCATGGAAATCGAGGGAAACCCTCAAATTTTATGGGCACACCTATATCGATTTCGGTATTTTTTATATTAACTCGTGCATTTGCTCTCGGAAAGTACCATTCGGTGAACTGGAACTGATGATGAAGACCACAGAGGGCCATCGGAAATACTCAATTATATCTAAGTATATAACAGGTTAGGTTGCGATTCGATTACTTTATTATGGTTTATGCTCGTCAAAATAATGGTAATGGTGACTTCACCATGAGCTCCATTTCTCCTGGTTCTTACTAGGAGAACTCCTCAACAATTAACGTCCCTGCATCGGGAAAAGCAACATTTTGTAAAACGTGATGAGCAGTTGACATTGGGTTATTGTAACTTAGATAAATTACAAACTGAACCACTAAAAAGTGAAAAATAAAAACTTTTTTACAAAAACAAAAACCGACTTCCAAAAAAAACACTACAAAGTGAAAAATAACTTTAATTTCGGAAGTCGGTGGCAAAAAACTAAACTAAAGATCCAAAGACACCGACTTCCGAAATTAAAGTTATTTTTCACTTTGTAGTGTTTTTTTTGGAAGTCGGTTTTTGTTTTTGTAAAAAAGTTTTTATTTTATTTAAAAAGTTAACTTTTTGTAGATATATTATTAGATAATTAACACCTAAGTATAATTATTTTATCACACTTTTTTTTAACAGAATTTTACTTGCCATAATCAGGCCTTGTGATGGTTAAATCTTTTGTTCCTAAAGAGCATTTAGCAAAATGAGACAGATTGTTAGACTATCAGTTGGGTTGTTTTTAAAATGTCAAAATAGCTATTTCTGTTTATTTTTGTTTATTATTAAGTTACTGTATGGTTGTCTCATTAATGCAATAAAGATTATTATTATTATTTTCGAGTGTGTTTTTTTTTCTCAGTTCGTAGGCTGGTTTTAGCAACATTTACGGGCAAAAGCCAAGTAAACGCAGTGTGTGGTGTGTATTTAAGATGAGGGTGTGTTTTATTATTATTATTATTTCTATATGTTTACATATCTCGGGACCCTGGGATCCCGGACCTTTGGAAGGCATACGAGGGGCCGAAGCCAACTCGCAGAGGCCCCTTAGACAATTTTAAATTATGATGAGGCACCAGCCGACGATTATCCCTGTATGCAGTATGCAAGTGCACCCAAGGACAACCCCCGGTTGGTGCAGGACTATTGCAGAACATGGAAACAAAACATATTGGGCTATGGGTTTGGGTGGTTGTGGACTAGTTACCTAGAACTATAAAAACACTATGGCCCCTGCCTGACTAATGTTTTGTATACAATAGATAAAATGGCAGGTAGTGACTTGCACACTCAATAATGGGCCCCCGAAAACGGTCGCCAGCACATAGTGTCGTAGCGGCAAGGGGACAACATGTCCTGAGGTGCTTGTGAGGAGTGGAGAGGTATCCCACGGTTCTCAGAACAATCCCAGAGCCCGGAAGATGGTCAAAATCCCTACAAACACTTACTGGAATACTTCCTTCCTCCAGGCACGTTTGCTCTTGCGAATCTCCACTCAAGCCAGCCAATAAAGGCAAGAATGAGGTGGGAGCTCTGTTCCCGTCAGTGTTCACTCCAGCCGGCCAATAAAGGCATGCCAGAGATGAGGAACAAGACTACTCCCGGGAGTTAGGGTCCGTGGGGTCGCTACTGCCCAACAGCTCGCCACATGCTGCCCTGCGGGTTTCTGTTTCTCTCTTGGTCTGGCTGCTCACCCTAGACCTGATTCGGTAAAGTGAACACTACTAGCACAGGCCCAGAGATCGAAGCGCGCAAGCCCCACCACGACGTCAACATAGAGATACGGCGGTGGGGTTATTATTATTATTTTTAAAGTGTCTTTGACATATCCCACAAATTGTTGATGGGAAAACAGATTACAGAACAAGAGACAGGATGCACAAGCAATAATTCTCATAATCAATTACTGTTGTGTGAGGAAAAAGAAGTATGACTAACAATGTTCCCAAAATAAATGACCAACAGGAAAATATCAGATGAATTTATAAGTGGATTAAAACTCTTTTCATATTAAGCTGTGTTTTCCCCTTACATATCTATCAAACGGTAATTTGAATAATAAATCAGGGGTACGACTTTTCCTTAAAAAATTATTTATATCTTTTTTTTTTATATAATTGACATTTAGTATTTGTGGCAAGCAAAGAATTGAGTACTTATTTATTATTAGAGTAACATATTTCCAACATGTATTGTTTTGACACCAAATAAATAAATATGAAGTTGGTTTAGGTGGCAGAAGAAAAGTCTTCAAGAAAATATTAAAAACATGAGATTTTTTTTTTATTATCGATCACTACAGTCTTTTCATAATACCCATTCATTTCCACTGAGTGACAGAAAAAATTGATTCATTAATCAAACAAAGTCGATAGAGAGTTATAGCTTAATGACATAATTTATCTAATCTAATCTAATCCATTGTACCTTTGAAATGTTATTCCTGATTCTGCTCATTCATTACTTACATTGTTTTAATAATACAAGAAAACTACTAAATTTTGCATTTAAAAAGGAAGTATGATGAATATTTGGTGAACTACCACAATAATGCAACATTGTTGTGAATAAAATTCAACTCTATTTTCCTCTTCATAAATATTCTTCATGTTAGGAAGGTACATAAATTATAATATATTGTAAAAAGTAGTGAAAGATAGAACATGCTTAGTTCTTCAAACAAAACATGATAGTTAGGAGACGGATGTTGGAGGTTGCAGAACTAGTAAAATCAACTTAAAGATGCTTACCTCTTGCTTATGTTGTGGAACTCCATTATCAGTAAAAACAAATTTAAAGTTTTCTCCATTGTAACCTGATACAATAGTTGCTGTGAATGTCACATTCGCACCTCTTACTGCAGGCCCATTATCTGATAGGGTCACCTGTATTGCCGACACCCCTACAATACAGAAATACAAGCAGATTTTAAAGATAGCGATTAGAATACTATAATTCGCAGTCTTATCCATTATTAAAATAAAATAAAAAAAATCAAAGTACCCGTTTCCAAGACAAATGCCACGATAAATAAAATGAAAGGAGCCATATCGAACGAAACAAATCACCGATTTAATAATCACACAGCGAACATAGCAACTGATGAAAATTCCGTAGAATCTTCTTGAATCAACAGTATTACAATATGCGAATAGAAGTTAAAATTTCGTATCAAATTATAGTTATTATTGAATAAGTACGTCGTCACAAAAACATGAACGTTTGCGTTTCATTAGCAATTTGACACTGACTTGATGTCAAAGTTGATTTGTCAATGTCAGTCATCTTGTCACAGCACAGATTATTACCACATGAGTGTTTTCATTATCCGCAGTATCCACAAGGCAGAATAGTCACTCGACTAAAAAAATTACAAGCTTGGTACACACGGCAACATATCAAGGAAAAAAGTATAAGCTGATCTTGCAGTGTATAGGATTTCCTTACAATGATAGGTTAGCTTATACTGTATTTTATATCTTGATAAATAGCCGTGTGTACAACGGCAACGATCCAAACGCAAGTTTTTTTTTTATATTGAAGGTTTCAATCTTAGAGCATTTAACTATGGAGATGGCAAGCAGCGAATCACCGAACAACATTTTCTGCCACTTTATGCGGGGGGCGAGGAAAACACATACAGCACACTACGAAAATTTGACAGTGCTAGTGATGTGACACAAACAATGAGTGATATTTCATTACATGAATGAATGAATAAATGTTCATTCATTTTAATTTCTTGTATGTATACGCACGGCTACAGATCACGCTATACAGGGTTATTGGTAAAACACCAGCAACCTCTTTAGGGGTCATTGTGTATTGTATTGTTTTGGGGTCATTATGAACAACTTTTAATGAGGGACCAAACCTGAAATCGCGAAAAAAAATCAGCTGCTCCCTACATTTTGACGAGTTTGATGTAGATAAAAATGTACTGAACAGCTGATTTTTTTTTTCGTGATTTCGTGTTTAGGCCCATAGTAAAACTTGTTCATAATGATGAATACAATGACCCTTTAAGAGGTTGCTGGTGTTTTACCAATAACCCTGTATATTTCCAGTATAAGCTGATCTTGCATTGTATAGGATTTCCTTATAATTAGAGATCAGTGTAAACTGGAAATGTATATAGCTTGATGTGTAGTCGTGTGTACCTACACAAAAATACGCAATATGATTAATGCCTGCGAAACTACGTAGGTAGCCAGTAATGACCAAAAAATTTATAGTGCTTTAGAAAAAGAACGATTGTATTTATTTATAGAGTCAAATATTTTTTCAAATAACATATTGCTGGACCAGCCGGTCGATTCAGTAAAAATCTCACCGTGAAAACTTAGGTGAAGTGAGTTTGTTTTTGCTAGGAATTGACACTATTGACAGCTCACTCCACGCTCACTTCACCTAAGTTTTCACGGTGAGATGGTTACAGAATCGCACTGCAGTGCCTTTCCCTATCATTCTGCATTTAGGGTCGGCAATTCGGGATACATACTGAGCCCCGTTTTATAATGCGGGCTTATTGTAGGTATACGTGTCAAAAAAGTAGGAAGTGTAGAATATAAATAATAAAACAACACAGCCAATTTTATTATTTCGTTAAAAATAACACTTTTATTTTTATTTATTTATTATTTATTAAAACTTTATGCACAAGTAAAAAAATACTGTACAAAGGCGAACTTAATGCCTGAGGCATTTTCTACCAGTCAACCTTAGGGTGATGCAGAGACAAAACATGGTATAGGATAGGATAGATAACTGGCAAAAGAATAAATACTAATAAATACACGTCTTTTACCCGTTCGGTTTCTTTTTTTTACAACTATTTGAGTTCGGTGTTTACTAGCTAACTAATTAAATAAACTAAATGAGGTGTTTGATATTTTAGTAGGAAAACATGCGGGTGTTTCATAGCCATAGTCTAGTTCATAGCGGCTTCATAGCCATGGGCTAGTTCATAGTGGCTTCATAGCCATAGTCTACTTCAATGACATTAAACATCTAGACGTTGCCATGATTACAGTGTGAAGCGTGGAAGTGAGACACATATATAGAAATTTTATTATTATCTCCTCACCGCTGTCACTGTGGCGAAGTTGTCAACAGCCTCGGACACCACGGCCTGTCTTGCAGCCAAATTGCGGGTCGCTAAGCGCGGCACGCTAACATCAATGACATCATCCGACGAGCCCTTGTCACCGTCGGCGTTCCAGCTGTATTAGAACCCAATGGCTTGGCACACGACGATGGCAAGAGACCGGACGGCATGTCATTATTTCCATGGAAGGTGGGTAGGCCTTTAGTGTGGGACGCTACGTGTGTCGATACTCTTGCGCCATCCCACCTTCATGGCTCGGCGTGCTGTGCTGACACTGCTGCTGCGGCTGCGGAAAATCTCAAGCGGCGGAAGTATAATAACCTTATCGGTAATTATATTTTTTGAGCGGTTTGGGGTTTGAAAGCGGTGGAATAATTATTAAATTATTCCACCGTGGATTATTTTTTTTTCAAATTGCATGAGCTGCAAAAACTCACATTCGAGACGAACTAACTGTTATTTTTTAATAGCCTAAGCCTACAAAAGAAAAGAATTTAAATCGACTCACAAAGAACTGAAATTAATATTTTATAAATAATATTTTTTTTAATTTCAACCTGACTTATCCAGATACATTCACAAAAAAAAACTGAACTATGTTTACTGAACATACTGACTGAAAAAATCATTTATTGTATCAATCATTCATTCACGTTGTCCCTGCACTATGCAAATTCCTTTAATTCCTTCCTGTACTACGTTTGCGCTACCAACGTACCACTGTATTTTTCTATCGTAATGTCAACAACGATTATTTCGACATTTTAAATAAAAGTATTTGAATGTATTATTTATACTAACATGTGGTAAGAAACACCATGGTTTCGCAAATTTGAAGTGGCAGATCGCTTTTCGCACGAGGAAACTGCACAATTCACCATTTTTTGGGAGCACTTTCTTGCGACACAATACGATACACAATGACAGCTGTCGCCAAATGAATTAGTTACGTACGTTGTTACGTACGTAACTAATTCATAGGTACGTTGGTAGCGCAAACGTAGTACAGGAAGGAATTAAAGGAATTTGCATAGTGCAGGGACAACGTGAATGAATGATTGATACAATAAATGATTTTTTCAGTCAGTATGTTCAGTAAACATAGTTCAGTTTTTTTTTGTGAATGTATCTGGATAAGTCAGGTTGAAATTAAAAAAAATATTATTTATAAAATATTAATTTCAGTTCTTTGTGAGTCGATTTAAATTCTTTTCTTTTGTAGGCTTAGGCTATTAAAAAATAACAGTTAGTTCGTTTCGAATGTGAGTTTTTGCAGCTCATGCAATTTGAAAAAAAAAAAATCCGCGGTGGAATAATTTAATAATTATTCCACCGCTTTCAAACCCCAAACCGCTCAAAAATATAATTACCGATAAGTTTATTATACTTCCGCTGCTTGAGGTTTTTCGCAGCCGCAGCAGCAGTGTCAGCACAGCACGCCGAGCCATGAAGGTGGGATGGCGCAAGAGTATCGACACACGTAGCGTCCCACACTAAAGGCCTACCCACCTTCCATGGAAATAATGACATGCCGTCCGGTCTCTTGCCATCGTCGCGTGCCAAGCCATTGGGTTCTAATACAGCTGGAACGCCGACGGTGACAAGGGCTCGTCGGATGATGTCATTGATGTTAGCGTGCCGCGCTTAGCGACCCGCAATTCGGCTGCAAGACAGGCCGTGGTGTCCGAGGCTGTTGACAACTTCGCCACAGTGACAGCGGTGAGGAGATAATAATAAAATTTCTATATATGTGTCTCACTTCCACGCTTCACACTGTAATCATGGCAACGTCTAGATGTTTAATGTCATTGAAGTAGACTATGGCTATGAAGCCACTATGATCTAGCCCATGGCTATGAAGCCGCTATGAACTAGACTATGGCTATGAAACACCCGCATGTTTTCCTACTAAAATATCAAACGCCTCATTTAGTTTATTTAATTAGTTAGCTAGTAAACATCGAACTCAAATAGTTGTAAAAAAAAGAAACCGAACGGGTAAAAGACGTGTATTTATTAGTATTTATTCTTTTGCCAGTTATCTATCCCTTGTGTTGCACCTACCATGTTTTGTCTCTGCATCACCCTAAGGTTGACTGGTAGAAAATGCCTCAGGCATTAAGTTCGCCTTTGTACAGTATTTTTTTACTTGTGCATAAAGTTTTAATAAATAATAAATAAATAAAAATAAAAGTGTTATTTTTAACGAAATAATAAAATTGGCTGTGTTGTTTTATTATTTATATTCTACACTTCCTACTTTTTTGACACGTATACCTACAATAAGCCCGCATTATAAAACGGGGCTCAGTATGTATCCCGAATTGCCGACCCTAAATGCAGAATGATAGGGAAAGGCACTGCAGTGCGATTCTGTAACCATCTCACCGTGAAAACTTAGGTGAAGTAAGCGTGGAGTGAGCTGTCAATAGTGTCAATTACTAGCAAAAACAAACTCACTTCACCTAAGTTTTCACGGTGAGATTTTTACTGAATCGACCGGCTGGTCCAGCAATATGTTATTTGAAAAAATATTTGACTTTATAAATAAATACAATCGTTCTTTTTCTAAAGCACTATAAATTTTTTGGTCATTACTGGCTACCTACGTAGTTTCGCAGGCATTAATCATATTGCGTATTTTTGTGTAGGTACACACGACTACACATCAAGCTATATACATTTCCAGTTTACACTGATCTCTAATTATAAGGAAATCCTATACAATGCGAGATCAGCTTATACTGGAAATATACAGGGTTATTGGTAAAACACCAGCAACCTCTTAAAGGGTCATTGTATTCATCATTATGAACAAGTTTTACTATGGGCCCAAACACGAAATCGCGAAAAAAAAAATCAGCTGTTCAGTACATTTTTATCTACATCAAACTCGTCAAAATGTAGGGAGCAGCTGATTTTTTTTCGCGATTTCAGGTTTGGTCCCTCATTAAAAGTGGTTCATAATGATGAGTACAATAACCCCTAAAGAGGTTGCTGGTGTTTTACCAATAACCCTGTATAGCGTGATCTGTAGCCGTGCGTATACATACAAGAAATTAAAATGAATGAACATTTATTCATTCATTCATGTAATGAAATATCACTCATTGTTTGTGTCACATCACTAGCACTGTCAAATTTTCGTAGTGTGCTGTAGAGGTGCTGTATGTGTTTTCCTCGCCCCCCGCATAAAGTGGCAGAAAATTTTGTTCGGTGATTCGCTGCTTGCCATCTCCATAGTTAAATGCTCTAAGGGCAGAGGGGTTCGCTCAGCTATGCCATCTCCATAGGTTAAATAGGTTAAATGCTCTAAGGTTTCAATGTTTCAATATAAAAAAACTTACAACTGGCTGCTTCAATTTGAAGCACGGCAGTCGACGGCAGTTGTAATTTTATTTTGAGTAATAAAATATTTAATTTTTTGTTTAGGTAGGAAATTTTAATTTCTTATATCGGGGCCACACCAGAGGGGCTTGTGGCTATGTAATAACAGCCGCACGGGTCGATCCATCAGGTTAAGCTGGGCTTGCCAGGGTTGGTCCATGGATGGGTGACTATCTTTACATACCAAGACTACTGCGTGCCTCGGAAAGCACGTTAAGCCGTTGGTCCGGGTTGTCATTCGTGGATCTTTGACAGTCGTTACGGCTCGTCAGAAGCCCGAAAGTCTGACAACCAGTCTTACCAAGAGGTATTGTATTACCCAGTTACTGGGTTGTGGAGGTCAGATGGGCTGTTACTCCATGTAAAATACTGGTGATCGGACGGTGACCCCCAAACTAGGCATTTGCCTATAACTTGGGGGACGCAATTAATATGGCCGCGCAGCTTCGTGAGGCCAAGCCACGCGGTCGAACTACTTGAGTGTGTACGCACGGCTACACATCAAGCTTTAAATTTCCAGTATAAGCTGATCTCGCATTGTATAGGATTTCCTTATAACGAGAGGTCAGTGTAAACTGGAAATGTATAGCTTGATGTGTAGCAGTGTGTACGTGAGCGGGGCCTGAGCCACGTGGCCTAACAGGGCCATGCGACTGGTGGCTGTTCTTCAAAGAAAGCCGCGCGGCGGTAGGCTGCGCAGCTCTTATAATCAGGACACGTTGCAAAAAACACAAAAGCTTCGCGAGGGCCTAAAAAGCCGCGTGACTCGCAGTGGGGATGCTGCTTTAGGTGTGCAATCCAATTACCTCGCTGTTCAGCTGGTCACTGAATCAAGCCTTTTTCCAAATCGCGCCGGTCATCGTAGGTGGTTGTAGGCTGCTTAACCGGGCTATCCTGGGGATGGCATAAAAATAAGGCTTCCAGCCAGGGCAATCAACTGGTAAATTAGAATATAATATTGACTACTTGCTAAACTAAGGATTTCCACTGTTGGTTACGGACTACGGTACACGGCTTAGGGTGTCGCTGTGGGAGGGCAGCAAGGGGCAGGTTAGATCAGATCTAATCAAATCTATCGAGTGAATCGCGCGCGCCTATTATGCTTTCGTTACATGCAGTCTGTGATGCTTTCGTAGGTGCGAATCCAGCTTTAGTTAGTTATAATCATAGACTAGATTAACTCATTGGAAAACATTGCCAGTCCGTCACTAGTTTTTTAGTATTTTACTCTATGGGTAGAGTTAGGGATTGAATATTGTGGCAGACTTGTTTTTCATAAAGTTTGCATAGCAATTTTTCACACACTTTCCCAAGTAAGAAAGTTAGTGATCTCCACGTATTTTTTCTAAACTACTAAAACGAATGCAAAATATGTGTTGAGTGTGAATAGAGTGTCTATATAGAATAAAAAATGGCTACCGTGTTCGATAGCCCCTTCATTCGACAACGTTTACATCGTTTAAGGCGTCGTGATTACGATTTTGACGAAGATCAGAGATTTGGTCGATGTGACTGCACGAGCTATTCTTATTTTGTGCTTTCAATGGTGTTATTTTCTGTGGGCACTGTGATTACAGTGTTAGCTTTGGGAGACGCCGATGGCTATATTCTCAGCAATTTGGGACACATGTGGCTAGTTGGTCCAATATTTATATGTTCCGGGATGATGGTTGCTGTGAAAAGTATGCTTTATTTGAGGAGAAAAAGCGTGATACAAATGCTACTACACCAGAGAGCGATTATCAGGGTAAGTTCATAACTTTTTAAACACTATCGTTTGACTTTTTAATGTTGAAACAATATTATTTTAATGCATTTTTTACGACTTGTAATAATTCATTCTTATCTTGTTTATGTTGTCATACAAGTTTTGAAAAATAGTACACATATTTAAATGTTTAGTTTAAACTTTATAACATTGTTTTAGTGTTGTTTTATATCCTACAAATTATTTTGAAGGGTGGCTTCAAAATATTTTATAGGGTAAATTGTTTGCCTTCAGAGTGAATTCTTATGAATGCTTATAATTATTTTAAGTGTTCATTCATGATATTTTAACATCCTGATCCCTGCCTCTTTTTGCCATAATATTAGTATACAAGAAATTATACTAATCATAATCTTTAACCTTTTTTGTGTAAATGGGACATGCCCATCAACTGTTATGTACATAACATAACACTACTTACTGGGTCAACCATAAATTTGATTAACATAGTTAGAGCTGTGTAAATTTTTTGCATTACATTACAGTTATATTTACATAGGTAATTTATTTTTACGAGGTTAAAATATAGAAACATAAATGGCTTCTATGTAAGAATGGACTTCTATACATATCATAAACTAGCTTTTGCCTGCGGCTTCGCCTGTGTGAATGTCGGTAAATATCCCATGGGAACATACTACCGGGAATTACTTCCTTATTCCTTGTCTACATTATAAAGGGAACCTCTCTGCAAAATTTCAGCTTTCTAAGTCCAAGGGTTTGGGCTGGGCATTAATGAGTCAGTCAGTCAGGACTACTCTTTTTATTTATATAGATTATAGTAGCTTTTTGTGTCTGGCTGAGTGACTGCATTGTTCTTCTGAACTCTGTAACAAATTTTGATGCAGTTTTCACCATCATTTAGAGAATTTATTCTGGAAAGTTTTTATGTATAATATAATACATTAGAAAATTACACATAGTAAATAAATCTCGTTGTTTTGTCAAGTCGTAAAAACCATGTGAAGCAGGGGTGGGTTGCTAGTAAAACTAATTAACTGTATGCCATTGTAATGCAGTTAATTAAAAGCAAATACATCTCACCTTGAACTACTGACTGAACTGTTTGATATGAGATAAAACTAAGAGGCTAATACCTAAGATGGACTGTTTAAATAACAAGATAATTATGTTTGTTTTACACACCCACTAAAGGAGAAAGTGTCAAATACCTCAAAATGTAATGATAAATGTTTCTTTTTTAGGATATGGCTGCAGTCCAAGCCGAACAAGCCTATAGTGGTCAAGTACCTCGCACTGCTTCTAGTGCAACATTACCACCTTCTTATGATGCCTTAATAGGAAGTGCTGCTGCTAGTAAACCACAACCTTCCAGCTCAGAACCACCTCCACCCACATATGATGAAGCAATGTACCTGATAGATGATGAAAAACTACAGATTGATAACAAAAATGACGACAGAGCCAAACAAGAAACTAGCAGTCAAATGCCTAGTACCAACATAGATCTTAGTAAACCCTGAAACATGAAAATACTACTTATGAGTACTTGTTTATTACTTAGATATGTAAGAGAAACTTAATTCTTCCTTTTGTACTTATATTTTTAGATACATAGTCACTTACTATTAATATAGTATTCTCGGACGTGCCTAAAATATTGATTTGTTAGCAATATTGTTATATATCTCTCAATGTAAAGGGTATCTGTAGTTTAATAACTAGCTTAAGATAAACTTATGAACTTGTGTTGTGTTGACTGCCACATGCTATGAGCTGATCTCTTTGTGTAACAGGAGATGATTTTAGATCTGTTTGTATGCATGTGCATTATTACTTGTTTGAAACAATAATGACATAAAAATGTCACACTTTATGACAAAAAAAGACATGTAAAAAAGAAGGCTAAATTTAGTTTTTCAAATATGTAGTTATTGTCACAAATAAGAAAATTAATGTCCATATACATAGTATTATTTCATCATAGCATTTTTGGCAGTCACATATTTTGTGGTTATTCTAGTGTGACAGGGCACTTTTTGTGCCAGTTCTTCTACTCTAAGGTGTGTCTAATCCAAAAATGCAATTTATTTTCCTTGAAATGCAAATTTTATGAAGATCAAATAATATAAGGAGCTTACATCCAGTGTAACGAGCTAGGGTAAAAGTTATTCTTGTATTTATCAGCTCCACTATCTTTGCATTATGCATCCTGCAATGTTACTAATTATTATTTGAAGACTGATGCATTTAAATTAGTAATGTTGCCAGGTTACCCATAAACCGTGATCTGATCTTATGCATAAAAATAATGATACTTACACATCAGAAAAAAATAACTGCCAAAGATTGTGGGCATTGCATAATATACTTGACATCTTGCTTTATTGCTTGGTTCAAGTAAATTTTAAATGCCCTAAATGTTTCAGACTAGCAACCATATAAGAACTAACCACGTATCATGGATAATGTAAAAAAGGTTAGAACTTCAATTCATTCATTTCATTGCTAGTTTGTAAAATAAATGAATCATTTTGCAGTATTTACTGAATACAAATATTTACCTTCCATAATAATTGTCTACTGTGTTGTAGACTGTAGTGTTTATACAGTAAAATTTAATAAGGTCATTTATTTCGGTCAGGGCTATTTAAATTCAGTGCTAAGAAAAAAAGTACTTAAAAGACTTAACTGAAGTGATCTTTTGAAGGCCAAACATGGCCTTACTTTGTTCTTTGGTGAACAAGTCATGTGCCTTTTTTTCAGCAAGTGCTCTTTACTATTTTTTAGAAGGAGTTAGATTTGACATAGTTAATAGAATAGGAAAAAATTAATTAGTGTCATTAAACTATATATTTGATAAGTGATGCATTGATTGCATCAGCTTAAAACCCATTGAATGCTGGAACCAAGACTCAATGGTATTTTTATTGTCTATGATTGCAGCATATGAAAAGTTAATAAATAACTTAATACTACTAGAATCCAGCCATTCAAGAAGTTTAATGTTATTTTTATAGCATTAATGATTGGCAATGCTATTGGAAATTAAAACAATTGCAATTATGTTTGATAACTGTATACTATACAGCTTATGTTTGTTTTTGTAGTGGCACTTACCTACAGACTGCACAGATGTTACAGTCAGCCACAGCATTAGCTGACCCACCTTGCATAAATGGTTGAGATTTTTTAGAAAATGTTTCGTTTTCTAAAAAAATCTCAACCATTTATGCAAGGTGGGTCAGCTAATGCTGTGGCTGACTGTACAATGCTGTTGAAATTCAAACATAAGGGTGCGTTTCCACTTACACGGAGCTGGGCGGAGCGGAGCGGAGACGTGCAGGAATCGTGCAATCATAGACGAGACAAGAGACGCGATGAGGATTTCAACCATTATGATTGGTCGATTCCTGCACGTCTCCGCTCCGCTCCGCCCAGCTCCGCGTCAGTGGAAACGCACCCTAAAAAGCGGTTTTGCGTCGCGGGTCACAGCGTAACATTGTAACAATAAAAAAGAGCGCGGCTAAAATCCGACGTTCACACGGACGTAAAAATATCGCGCAATGGATTTTGAACGCTCTGCTTAGCGCCGAGAGTTGAAAATCCAACAGTGTGTTTTTTCGACGCGCTAGAAAGCACTCTGTTGTTGTTAGGTTAGATTCTCAATGCTCGGATCAACAACGAGAGTTGAAAATCCAGTGCGCAATAAAATCCCGCCGCGATATTTTTACGTCCGTGCGAACGTCAGCTAAGTGTGACTATAAAATCGACCTTACATCTACTTTGATAAATACCCCACATGACTTTAAATATGAAATCATTTTTGTGTTTAATTGTGTTTCACACATTGAAATACCGTGAAGTATACACAGTTGTAGTTTATAATAAGTTGTTTTTGAAAGTTGCTTCATGTGTCCATAAGACTAGTTTTAGTATAGCTTCAGGGATTTATCTTTTTGTTTTTATCAATTTAAACTGATATGTGAAAAGGTGGTGATTATTTAACTGGCTCCACTGTACAATCACACCCGCGCGTACGAAACTTCACATTGGTGAATCATTTGGGTTAGGTTAGAATAGTGACCATTACCTCTATTGCTGGTGAATCATTTGGGTTAGGTTAGGTTAGGTTAGAACAGTGACCCTTAACGCGCGACGGCGAGCGAGCGAAGCGAGCGGTGCCGCGGCAGCGGCCGCCGAGCGCCATATCCCCTCTATTTTTGGTGAATCATTTGGTTTAGATGAGGCGGTGAATGTCTCGTATATTAGACGATGAAAGCCTCAGGGTTATTGACCTTGATTTCAAGGTCAATGTGGTACTCGTACTGTCAAATATTTTTTTTTTCGGCGTCTATTATTTTGCGCACTTTGTTGTTTTCAATAATACACTAAAAAAGGTCTACTGTACCCAAAAAAAAATAGCTAGTATATAAAAGCGCCGGGTGCGTTTGTACAGTGGTTCCATTTAACTTCATGTTACAATGCTGTGAGATTAGATTAAACCTCTGTGAATTGAACAAATGAGATCAATAATTGTGCCACCAACAGAATTTTTTTTAAAGATCAGTAATGTTTTGAAATACAAGGAAAATTATAAACTGTGGCTAAGATATGTACTGACAAAATGATATTGATGTTCACTTTGTGATTTTAAAAAACCAACTGCAAATATTTGTGTACTGATCTCCCTAGAGCTATTAATTATTATACACTTTTTCAAGTTAATTTTATTTTATTTCCATGATCCACTATTATAATCCTTCAAAATATTTGCGATGCGTGCAAATAGTATTTAGCAATGAATAAAAACCATGTTTGTATTTGGTGACTTGCTATGAGAAAGTATCTGCACTACCTCATCAGCAACAACATCCTTATTACTAGGAAGGCAAGTTACCTGCTCCATTAAAG
Organism: Cosmia trapezina; assembly: GCA_905163495.3. Taxonomy (NCBI): domain Eukaryota; kingdom Metazoa; phylum Arthropoda; class Insecta; order Lepidoptera; family Noctuidae; genus Cosmia; species Cosmia trapezina. Next base: position 16,038,160 of record LR991030.1, read on the forward strand.
ACAAAGAATAAAAGTAAAAACATTCAATAAAATAGGCAAAGCATAGTAAATTTTCTATAATATATTGGTTGATATAAAAAGAATAACATTCAACACTTGGATCCTTACCCATAAAAGTACAATAATAAAATATAGTGTGAAGTTATGTTAGTCTACCAAAGTATTTAGCTCTAAAGCAGACATCTCTCAATTGAGGCCACTGTACAATCATAATGTCTGCGAAGAACTGAAGTATTTTTCCAGTCAATGAGAGGGTGCGAACTCTGCATATACTCTCTATGAAAACTATGCGACAGTCTAACATAAACAAACATCTCAATACAAAAGCAACAACACAGACTGGAATGCAAGTACCAGGACCATTACAAAATATTACATCAGGTTTAAAATGATAGATTACTGGTAAAGTGCACCAAGTAGCATACAGAGTGCTGATTACTGAAGAAAGATATGACTGTTGCACATTTCTACTTCTGGGTATCATACTGAGAGTGTAGTCAGTATGTTCTTTCTCTGTCTCATGAATCTTGACCGCACTGCTAGCATCATTGTCAGCTAAAATATACATCCTCGGCCGATATTTCTTCATATTAATATTCTTCACAAATCTCAATAATTCTGTTGTATGACCTCCAGAGCCGATGCAAAAAACGGTACGGAAAGATTTTGCTCTTGTCAGTTCACATTTACTGGTGATAATATCGTATAACAAGTAAAATACTCGAAGAAGGAATGCTAAGATAATGCTTAACAGGAACGCGCCGAAAAATTCAAACGTCGTCATGTTTTCTTAGTGCCTCTGTAGCAACACTTTACAATGAGACTCCTATTTAATACTACTGTGTCTATTTATGAATAACAATAAAGTTACATCCTCTGTGAATAACAACAAAATTTTAACAAACAACAAAACAATATTGTTTATATTTTTGTTGGGTTATGTTCACGTAGTTTGACGTTGTCATTGTCTATTTGTCTGTCAAGTCGATGTGCAGTTGATTTTGACAAGTTGAGTTTAAGAAAGTGTTTATATTCAAACGACAGAACATACAACACAGCGTTAAGGGGTCGATACACCGTATATTCAGCTATGACATACCACAATTTGTAAGACAATTTGAACCATTTTTTATTTCTAGGTCTCAGAATACATTTTTTTTTTTTAAATTGACAACCCTCTTTAGTAATTTTTTTTACGTTTGCATGTGACAGCACCTTAGAGCATTTAACCTATGGAGATGGCATAGCTGAGCGAACCCCTCTGCCAAAGTCGACTGGCCATATGGCCATGCACGTTATATAAAACTAATTCATTTGGCGACAGCTGTCATTGTGTATCGTATTGTGTCGCAAGAAAGTGCTCCCAAAAAATGGTGAATTGTGCAGTTTCCTCGTGCGAAAAGCGATCTGCCACTTCAAATTTGCGAAACCATGGTGTTTCTTACCACATGTTAGTATAAATAATACATTCAAATACTTTTATTTAAGTACAATGTCGAAATAATCGTTGTTGACATTACGATAGAAAAATACAGTGGTACGTTGGTAGCGCAAACGTAGTACAGGAAGGAATTAAAGGAATTTGCATAGTGCAGGGACAACGTGAATGAATGATTGATACAATAAATGATTTTTTCAGTCAGTATGTTCAGTAAACAATGGTCCGGTTTTTTTTGTGAATGTATCTGGAGTCAGGTTGAAATTAAAAAAATATATTATTTATAAAATATTAATTTCAGTTCTTTGTGAGTCGATTTAAATTCTTTTCTTTTGTAGGCTTAGGCTATTAAAAAATAACAGTTAGTTCGTTTCGAATGTGAGTTTTTGCAGCTCATGCAATTTGTAAAAAAATTAATCCGCGGTGGAATAATTTAATAATTATTCCACCGCTTTCAAACCCCAAACCGCTCAAAAATATAATTACCGATAAGGTTATTATACTTCCGCCGCTTGAGGTTTTCCGCAGCCGCAGCAGCAGTGTCAGCACAGCACGCCGAGCCATGAAGATGGGATGGCGCAAAGAGTATCGACACACGTTGCGTCCCACACTAAAGGCCTACCCACCTTCCATGGAAATAATGACATGCCGTCCGGTTTCTTGCCATCGTCGCGTGCCAAGCCATTGGGTTCTAATACAGCTGGAACGCCGACGGTGACAAGGGCTCGTCGGATGATGTCATTGATGTTAGCGTGCCGCAACAAAAACTGTCCAAAAAAGTTAAATTAATCGACGCAAGATTCATTTTGTAACAGTGAAAGCACTTTGTTTGGCTAACATTTGAAAGTTCGGCAAGCAAAAATACGGCACGCCGTAAGAGACGATGCGATGCTTTGTCTCAATTTTCCTACTAATTTCGTATATATGTGTCTCACTTCCACGCTTCACACTGTAATCATGGCAACGTCTAGATGTTTAGTGTCATTGAACTAGACTATGGCTATGAAGCCACTATGAACTAGCCCATGGCTATGAAGCCGCTATGAACTAGACTATGGCTATGAAACACCCGCATGTTTTCCTACTAAAATATCAAACACCTCATTTAGTTTGTTTAATTAGTTAGCTAGTAAACACCGAACTCAAATAGTTGTAAAAAAAAGAAACCGAACGGGTAAAAGACGTGTATTTATTAGTATTTATTATTTTGCCAGTTATCTATCCCTTGTGTTGCACCTACCATGTTTTGTCTCTGCATCACCCTAAGGTTGACTGGTAGAAAATGCCTCAGGCATTAAGTTCGCCTTTGTACAGTATTTTTTTACTTGTGCATAAAGTTTTAATAAATAATAAATAAATAAAAATAAGTGTTATTTTTAACAAAATAATAAAATTGGCTGTGTTGTTTTATTATTTATATTCTACACTTCCTACTTTTTTGACACGTTTACCTACAATAAGCCCGCATTATAAAACGGGGCTCAGTATGTATCCCGAATTGCCGACCCTAAATGCAGAATGATAGGGAAAGGCACTGCAGTGCGATTCTGTAACCATCTCACCGTGAAAACTTAGGTGAAGTGAGCGTGGAGTGAGCTGTCAATAGTGTCAATTCCTAGCAAAAACAAACTCACACACTTAAGTTTTCACGGTGAGATTTTTACTGAATCGATCGGCTGGTCCAGCAATATGTTATTTGAAAAAATATTTGACTCTATAAATACAATCGTTCTTTTTCTAAAGCACTATAAATTTTTTGATCATTACTGGCTACCTACGTAGTTTCGCAGGCATTAATCATATTGCGTATTTTTGTGTAGGTACACACGGCTACACATCAAGCTATATACATTTCCAGTTTAAACTGATCTCTAATTATAAGGAAATCCTATACAATGCGAGATCAGCTTATACTGGAAATATACAGGGTTATTGGTAAAACACCAGCAACCTCTTAAAGGGTCATTGTACTCATCATTATGAACAACTTTTACTATGGGCCCAAACACGAAATCGCGAAAAAAAAAATCAGCTGTTCAGTACATTTTTATCTACATCAAACTCGTCAAAATGTAGGGAGCAGCCATTGACTTATATATTACTGCGTAAGGACTGGGCGGACGGCATGTTAAAATGACGCCACGAACGTGGTCCTCGAATGATCCTCCCCTAAACCCAAGTGAACTAGTCCGCGATCGGCTATCTTCGGGTGCGGTCGTAAATTTTAAAGGCAAAAAAGCCAAATTATGTCGTGACGGGTTGCGTGAACTACGACAAAAACATAACAAAAAAAATTATAACATTTCATATCACCTGTTGTATACTACGGCCGTTGTATACTCTGGAGAAACTTGGGAAATAGTACGCCATAATGTCGAACAGGGTCTAGCTGTCATAGATAGTTGGCTAAAAGCTAATCTCCTAACCCTTAACATCTCAAAAACCAACTACATCTGCTTCTCTCCTAGTCAAAGATCAAAACCAGGTGTTGACTTTAAAATTGGAATCCATGAGCGTACAAACCACTTAAGTCAGAAGAACTTTGATCAAACTTGTTATTGTCAATGTATTCAGCAGGTTGCCTCAACTAGATACTTGGGCATAATCATTGACGATTGTCTATCATGGCACTCACATATCGGAGTCACTATTACACGTGTAAGGAAACTGATATGGATATTTAAAACTCTACGTTATGTGATGTCTCCGGAGCTACTAAATAGAATATATACTGCCCTTGCACAATCAGTTATAACATACTGTATACCCGTGTGGGGGGGAGCCACCAAAACTAAATTTCTTGAGCTAGAAAGAGCCCAGCGGTCACTTATTAAAGTTATGTATTTTAAGCCCTATAGATACTCTACTGACAATTTATATAAAACTAGTGGCTTACTAACAGTAAGGAAGTTATATTTCTTAAATGTATCCATAAACCTACACAAAAATATTCCATTTAACCCAGCGAGTCAGGAAAAAAGAAGGAGTGACATGGTAGCTCACGCTCCAATGGTACACACGGCTTTTGCAAGACGCCAGTATGTAACTCAATCAGCCTATATTTACAATAAGATCAATGCAAAACTAGTAATCTACCCTAAAATCCTGCACAAATGCAAAAAACTTATAACAGACTGGTTAAAGACACTAACATATGAGGAAACTGAGCACATCTTAGTCAGAGTTGGCTAAAAACATATATGAGTACTTACACACCTACCTCATCAGTTACTCACATACTTATACACACACACCTACACACACTACACAATACACCCACACAAAAACACACCCCCACCCTCTCACACACACACACACACACACACACACACCCTCTCACATACTCCCACGCACCATGACATACACATCCACAAACAACACATACACAAAGACTGTGGGAGACACAGACACTCATTGAGCTACTTTTTTCTTTATTTATCTATTTATTTATTGATTTTTAATTTAATTTGGTTTTCATTTTGTTTGTATTTTGTTTTCTTTTGTTTTCATTTTGCACTATGTACAGTCTCAACATTGTTACTAGTGAAGTACGTAATGGGAAGAAGGGAGACAGCCCCAATACAAGTATTGTTTAATTACTTACAGGGGCTGCCTTAATTTTATTAAGTTGATGTAATAATTTGAGACACAATAAACATTTATTTATTTATTATTTATTTATTATTTACCTGTAAGTCAAAAATATGTCAATAAATCAACTTGTAACATTATTTAAAACAATTTTCTTTTCTACTTTCCTGCTACAAGTAAATTGTCTTAGACGACGCGAGGCCACGCCCACAAGACTGAAAAAAAAAATTGTGTCATTTCTGTACTTTCTATTGTTAAGTATATTTTTTGTTTTTTAATTTTAATATTGTTTTTGCATGCGGTGTCTATCGATTGATATTGTGCACTTGGATTGTATTATGGCTTGTGTTGGTTGAACAGTGTAACAATTGTGGATAGACCAATAAATAAATAAATAAATAAATAAGACCGTACCGCTGTGCGACATAACTTTGCAGCGGTGTGCGTTGTTACCGATGAAATAAAGATTTAATTATATTACAATAAGATTTCATTTTATACAAACTCTCACTCAATGGAACAACCTGTGTTATTAATCATTAATTACATTAATTAAATGTCAATAATTGAAAGATATACAATATCAGAAAACAGTACGAATCCAAAATGGAAAGTATGTCAAGAATAACAAAAAGGCCAATGAAAATTTTATTATTTATACAAACAAACTGCAATAAATATAATTTTTGAAAAATAAAAGTTTTCATAATTTCTTTATATCTCGAAAAATACCACGCCGCTCTTACAAGGTTACGTCTACGAGCAGCCTGCGCCGATCAACATCGTAGTTAAGAATAGTTCTAATAGATGGCGTTAGTGTTTCTGTGCGGCGAACGCGTCAGGCAAATGTACGGACGACCGTATCTTTACTTTTTATATCAATGGGAGCAGCTGATTTTTTTCGCGATTTCAGGTTTGGTCCCTCATTAAAAGTTGTTCATAATGATGAGTACAATGACCCCTAAAGAGGTTGCTGGTGTTTTACCAATAACCCTGTATAGCGTGATCTGTAGCCGTGCGTATACATACAAGAAATTAAAATGAATGAACATTTATTCATTCATTCATGTAATGAAATATCACCCATTGTTTGTGTCACATCACTAGCACTGTCAAATTTTCGTAGTGTGCTGTATGTGTTTTCCTCGCCCCCCGCATAAAGTGGCAGAAAATGTTGTTCGGTGATTCGCTGCTTGCCATCTCCATAGTTAAATGCTCTAAGGACAGCACATGCATTTCACAGTTATAAACAAAAAAGTAAATTAAAAAATAATCTCATTTATAGAAAAAACAGCCAAATTAGTAAAGCAAGGTGTAATTTTTTAAAATAATAATATAAAATATTTTATTCTGAGACTGGAAAAAAATGGTTCAAATTGTGCTATGTGATAGCTGATCATACGGTGTATCAACCCCTTCACGTTGGACCACTAATTACGCCACATCCTGTATACTCCTAACGGTAACGGAGAATCAAACAGCAACATATTCGCAATTATATACTGTTAGCGATTGATTGTTGGCAATAACTAGCACGGCAATGAATACTGGTGGGGCTGGTAAATGTAACCGTAGGCTATTTTCAATGTTACCAACATCTTAGTGGATTGGTCAAGAACTTCAATACTTCAGTTGAATGGGGACGGCAACTGTCAAAATGGCGCTGTCGAAGCTAGTTCCCAACCTCTTCCCAACACAAGCTAATAATACAAAACGTGAGGTGATTTTATTTTCAAGAAAATGACGCGTTGCTGTATTCCTAAATACTCCGAAATTGGAGTCCACCATTTCCCAAGAGACCCTAAAATTAGAATTTTGTAGATTAAAAAGTTATTCGTAGGTAAAGATTAAAAAAAAAATACAGTGCAAAACATTTTGATGAAAGTGCTTACGAGGAAATTCTTAATTCGTTGCATGGACGCCATGGATAGCTATGATCATGATCACGCTATCTACAATTAGCTTTTGCCTGATCTTCCCCATTGGAAAAATTACGGTTTGCGACAAAAGTCCGATTGTTTAACCTTTAACAACCGATGATCTCGATTGGTTACAAATAGTGGTGGTTAATATAACGTGTAGCGTCAAAAAATAACACGCTATGTATTTATAGCATCTAGCGTTTGTTGTACCGACTCTGACTTCGCGCTAGAAATATACTCGTAACGTTTCAACAAACTAGGCATCTCAAATTCTAAACTTACACAGCGTGGCTAGAGCGGGATAGCATTATAGCTTTATAACTTTTATAGTCTCACTAGTCTCACTCATAGCGTCACAGCGCCGACAGCGCGTTGGGGCACTCGGGCGAAATCGTGTGAACTCGGGCGGCAGTCGGCCGGTCGGCCCGCGGTATCTGTTATCTGTTATTATTACCTACGCGTTGTTTTGTAAACAAGCACGGCGCTCGCACGTTCATTTTTTAAATAGGTAATAATAGGTAATTTTGTTGCTGTGCAACTTGTACTACAGTACTGTAATTGTAAATATAATAATTCTCATGTTTCGTACATTCGTCGTGCTATTGTAAATATCGTGTGTTCGTCTAAGTCAGGGTACATTATTAACGATCGTAGAACACGGCTGTCTACGACAAAAGTAGCCCAAATAATGTCTCAATGTAAATAAAATATGATTGCAACTGAAAGGAAGGAAGTGTACATAAAGAATAACTAAAATAAAAAATGGAAAAACAAAAAAAAAAAGTGGTTTTTAACCGACGAACAAACTCATGTAAATTATTGTAAATAGTTGATTTTTTTGTAAATACAATCAATGAACTTTTAAATACGCCTATAACCAATAATAATTGTCTCACAAAACTTTTATAATATAATTAAATCAATTTTATTAAAGACATTCCTAAGCCTGGAAAGTATGAAGGAAAGTTCATTGATCTATAACGCTACATGAGAGATTATTATATTCTTTCGTGTACAGCGCGTTGCGAGTACTTGCGAAGTTGCGAGATAACTAGCGTATTGCCAGATAAAATGATAATGTCTCCGCGTTCAGACTGCGCCCAAGTTTTGTAACAACGCGTTATAATGATAGCGTATAAAATACCGCGCTAGAAAAATATAGTTTATAGTCTATGACACGTTTTTAGTTTAAGGTTGAAGCGCCAGGGTAGCCCGCGAAATTCAAAATTTCTTAAGTTTTTTGCAATTTGTAGGTCAATGTGAGCTTGTATGTTGATTAAAATATGATTCGCGGCCGTAGCTAATATGGCTTTACAGAATTATAATCATTAGAATCAGCAATACAACTCCATAAGTTAGCATTTACCTCAAATCTAGCGATTTCATGAAATCATGAGGTTTGAGATAAATGCTAACTTATGGAGTTGTATTGCTGATTCTAATGATTATAATTCTGTAAAGCAATATTAGCTACGGCCGCGAATCATATTTTAATCAACATACAAGCTCACACTGACCTACAAATTGCAAAAAACGTAAGAAATTTTGAATTTCGCGGGCTACCCTGGAGCTTTCGCCTTAAAGTCGACTTGAACATCACCAGTTACAAATCACCGGCTTGACTCATGTCGCGGCTACATTAACGGGATATGCCGTTGATTATCGCGATGAAGGACGTTGGCCGTAGGTTAAATTCGGTCAAATTATCGCGGCAAGTGATGGCTACATCACTTGCCGCGATAATTTGACCGAATTTAACTACCGCGATATTTATGGAGATGATAGGCCACGTTTACGTTAGTGTGGCCCGGGCATTATCAAGTCAAGTCACGAAAAAAAAACGTCAAAGCATGAAGCAGTCTGTGATGCTGATGTGCGCAAGTGCGTCAAACTCTCAGAACAATAACAAAGCATAGAAGTAGTGATTAAATAGCAACTGAACTCAATATATTTGTTTCATTTTGACATATGGAGCCGCTATGATGTTAAAGAAGGACACGTATACAGAAGACGTTTCGAAATTTTGTAGGTTGTCATTCATTTTATTTCGACTAGTGATGTACCCACTAAATTTCAACGTCGATAGAATTTACAATAACATTCTTTCTTATACTGCCAAGAATAATAACCATAGGTACGCACGGCTACACATCAAGCTATAAATTTCCAGTTTACACTGACCGCTCATTGTAAGGAAGTCCTATACAATGCGAGATCAGCTTGTACTGGAAATGTATAGCTTGATCTGTAGCCGTGTGTACCAAAAATTTTGAAGTAACTAAGCATACTTATGATCCCAATACTTAATATATTCGTTCAAAATGAAACAATACTTTAAGTATGAACTAAATAGTTCGTCATCATCATCACCAAAGTCTTCCTTGGTTCCCGACAGCTCTTCATGTGTTAAATCTGACCCGGCTAAACCAGAATGTATTTAATTGCCATAATAACTGATGAGTTTATTGAAAAGAAGTGGGAGACATTCGGTTTTGCAAATGTTTTTAGCAACTTACTTTCTCATATTTATTTGAATTTTAGATTACATCATAGTCTACTTAACAAAGTCTAGGGAACAAGGGTATTATTTTAATACTTTTTATGTAACACATTATTTTAAATCAGTAGAAGCGTAATTTAACAGAGATTTGAATTATTTGATTAAATAAAAACTTTTTTACAAAAACAAAAACCGACTTCCAAAAAAAAACACTGCAAAGTGAAAAATAACTTTAATTTCGGAAGTCGGTGTCTTTGGATCTGTATTTTAGTTTTTTGCCACCGACTTCCGAAATTAAAGTTATTTTTCACTTTGCAGTGTTTTTTTTTGGAAGTCGGTTTTTGTTTTTGTAAAAAAGTTTTTATTTTTCACTTTTTAGTGGTTCAGTTTGTAATTTATCTAAGTTACAATAACCCAATGTCAACTGCTCATCACGTTTTACAAAATGTTGCTTTTCCCGATGCAGGGACGTTAATTGTTGAGGAGTTCTCCTAGTAAGAACCAGGAGAAATGGAGCTCATGGTGAAGTCACCATTACCATTATTTTGACGAGCATAAACCATATTAAAGTAATCGAATCGCAACCTGTTATATACTTAGATATAATTGAGTATTTCCGATGGCCCTCTGTGGTCTTCATCATCAGTTCCAGTTCACCGAATGGTACTTTCCGAGAGTAAATGCACGAGTTACTATAAAAAATACCGAAATCGATATAGGTGTGCCCATAAAATTTGAGGGTTTCCCTCGATTTCCATGGGATCCCATCATCAGATCCTGATTTGATGATCATGGGACCACTTGGGAAGTATATCCTTTCGAACAAAAAAAGAAAAATCCAAATCGGTCTAGCCATTTTCGAGTAATCGGGGAACATACATAAAAAAAAAAAATAAAAAAAATAAAAAAAAAAAAAAATCCGACGAATTGAGAACCTCCTCCTTTTGGAAGTCGGTTAAAAATGGTTGTTAGTGAAAAAATAAAATTTATTATGAAAATTCAAAATGGTACCAAAGCGACAAAAACTTTTCGTACATTAAAAAATAAATAACGACCAGATAATATTTTAAATAAAAAAATAAAATGCCTAGCAACTTTAATAATCTGTTACGCGAATTCCAGCCCACACCATAATAGGGATGAACTTCCTGAGGATTCTGGAGTCGGCTCTGGCGACCAGGAACTCGCCAAAAGCGCAGTCTTCTTGAATCGGGATGGAATCCAATTATTTCTGAATTTGTTATTGTCATCTGTGTCAAGGATTCCTAAAACGAACAGTTCTCAATAAAATTTATGTAAGATTTTTTATCGTCATTTTTATTTAGGTAAATAGTTTTATTGTATGTCTTACCTGACTGATGTGAGATGATTTCACGAGATGTCAATATCAGTGGCGATTCATTAATCTGTATCGACGTACTAGGTCCTGTTTCAACTTCCATTGCTACGGGATCCTACAATTACGTATTTTTTATTAAAAATAAATAAATAAATTTGCACACGATTATATTTCCGACTGGGATAATTAGAAGAATAATATCGCATCAATGATATTTTTAATATAATATCATTGTATCGCATATATCAAGTGAACATATTTCTGAAATGTTATACCTGTCTTCATGTTAGATCTTCATGTGCTGTTGATGGTGAGCGGTTCTTTTAATTTGCAGTACTGCGCTATGTCCTTCTTCGCAGACTTCCATAAGTATTTCCTGTAATGTAATAAATCAAGTTTTAATTTGAACGGGATACTATTTATTGCCAATAAAATACCTTAATTATATCATAATACTGGATGATTTTTTTATCATGCACCAAATCGAAATGGGAGATTGTACTCATCATTATGAACAACTTTTACTATGGAAACAAACCTGAAATCGCGAAAAAAAAATCAGCTGCTCAGTAGGTACATTTATCTACATCAAACTCGTCAAAATGTACTGAACAGCTGATTTTTTTTTCGCGATTTCAGGTTTGGTCCCATAGTAAAAGTTGTTCATAATGATGAGTAAAATCTCCCATTTCAATTTGGTGCATGATAAAAAATTCATCCTGTATATCAGACTATTTCATCTGTTCTATCCATAACAAATAATGTAGGAACAGCATGTTCTCTAAGTGACGACTTAAAGAACATGCTACATCCATTTCATAGGTTCATTACCAAATGAATACAAAGTAAAATGCTTGGAGCATATTATGTGGCTGAGTCCAATTTCGTCTACCAATACAATTTATCCATTTTTTTTTCACATCGTCTAGGAAATCTGTAAAAGAAAAGTATCGACAACATTATTTACGTCACTATGGCTGATCAAGATAACCCCAAAACAATTTCCGAATATTCGCTAATAACTTCTATTGGAATAAATATTACGACTGGTTTCAGCTATATAGTGACACAGCAATATTTGTTATGTATTTATATTCGTTTATCTGATCATATGCAACAAGAAATTGAGCAAAAACTTACCGATGGAAGGTCAATATTTATTGTTCATTTTATTTTCGCTATGAATGGGACTGGCAGCCCCCAACCACACAAGAAATTGCTCCACAGCGTCCACACACTCACTGCTTGTAGTTAAACAAAGAATTCATGCAATCTAACAGTAGAAATATTATTAAAACATCGCAAAACCAGGGAAGATTACGACAAACACGTAAACAATGAACACGCGAATAAGTCAGGTAGTTCAATGAACGAACTGTCAGACATTGAAACAAAGTACTATCAAATTTGGCAGCGTCATACTATAACTTTTTTAACCAAATGACAATTGATCTTGTGACCATGCCAAGAAAGTAAAACAAAGAGTAAAACATTCATCTCTTTCCCACATCCTTTATCGTACCTTTATCGTACCTAATAATAGAACGGGAATAAAGGTAGTTACAGAATTCTGTTTTTAGCCTTCCTTCTATGCTTTGTTATTGTTCTGAGGTCAAACTGACAATCACAGAGTACTTTTTTTTTTTAGAGGCTGACAATTTGGCAAACAAATGAAATGCAAACACTTTGTTTGATTCAGTGACGAGTGAAAAAGCGAAATTCCTATTTAGTGTATTGTTATCATAGATAATGTTATTAATTAAAACTTTATATTTGCTCCAGTATTAGCGCAGAATCTGTATAATATCCATTCAAAATGAGGTTCATAAGTATTTTGGGGTCTAGTGTGTTTCAAATTCTTTCGCTTATTTTTGTTTTGGGTTATTTTCTCGGTGTTTTGAATTTATACTTTAGTGACAAAAATAACTATTGTATAATGACTTATATGTTTGAGTATCCTCAATTCGTGGTTAGTATCAGATTATTTACGATCAACAATCGCCAAAAATCTTTTACAGTATTCATAATCATGATTAATTTTAGCGATTATCCGTTCCGGAGAATAAGATTTATCCCCAATATGGATTGTATGCGTATAGCGAAGGTAGATTTACCGAGAGAGCTAGAAAAATGTGGTATGTATTCATAAAGTAATTCACAGTGAATAGTAGTTTTCATTAATAAAAAAAATAGTTTAAAAGATCGTAAAAAGAATATGAGTTTACATCTCTGCCTATCCCCTTAGGCTACAAATGTGTTGAATGTGATTATTATAAACAATACAAACTGAAACTTCTTACATAATGAAATCAACAGGTTTGATGGTGTCCCAGTGTTGTTTCTGCCTGGGAATTCAGGCAGTCACATGCAAGCCAGATCACTTGCATCTGTCGCTCTAAGAAAGGCTCTTTCAAAGGGATACCAATATCACTTTGATTTCTTTTCAAGTAAGTCCAGTGTCTTTTGTAAAAGAGACTGACATGAAGGTATATTCTCATGCTTAGTGCTTTACTTTAATATTTTATTTAGTCAAGTGTATTAACTCAGAAAAGAATAAAAAAAATAACAGTAAAAAATTTTGAAAAGGCTTGTGACTTGGAATCTAATGATACAAGTAAAATCATGCCATTGAACTGCATGCCTTCTAATTCATGAATTCATTCATTACTTCTTGTGAGAGTAATGTGTGCACTGATTCACATAACAATGCATTAGTTACTTGAGTTATAAATATTTTTATGAGCCACTGAGATTGTTACTTATTTTGTTATATGGTTGTTCTTGGGGGCTCTCTTTTAATATGACATTAAAAAATACAATTATATGTACTTAAGATTTAGTTTAAGTATCTTTCATGACTGTACACTCTTTCTCTTTCAAAGCATGCCTTCTAAGAGATCACCTGGCTACTTTATCCAACTTAAATTATTGAAAATAATGTTGACTAAGATTTCTCTCTTGACTTAAATAAACATACAATTTAATAGTATATTGCCTTTTCAGTTAGTTACAATGAAGAGTTGTCTGGTTTATATGGAGGGGTGCTTCAGAGTCAGACCAAGTTTGCAGCAGCCTCCATTACTAAGATCTTGAGTTTATACAAGAGCAATAAGTACACAAAAATTGTACCAACATCAGTTATACTCATTGGACATTCTATGGTAAGTATGTATTAATATATTATTAAATCTATTTGTCTATAGGTACCTATGTTACTGTAAAAACCCAAACTGCGGTAAATCTTAGGATTTACCGGTAAATCCTAAGATTTACAAAATCTCTTGTTCTAAAATAATCTTTAATTTCGGACTTTTACCGGCATGCATTTGGTAAATCCTATGTTTTACCAAAGACACCAGTAAATGTCCGCAATCAAAGATTGAAATATATTAATAGTTGTGTCAACTTGTGTCTCCTTCGAGATCCAGTGGGATGGGGGAGTAATAGTGTGGGGAACATCATGGGACACCTCAAGGACATTGACCTTGACCTCAGGGTCACTGACAACATGGGGCACCTCAAGGACATTGACCTTGAACTCAGGGTCATTGACACCATGGGACACTGCAAGGACATTGACCTTGACCTCAGGGTCATTGACACCATGGGCACACCATGGGATACTTCAAGGACATTGACCTTGAATTGATTGAATCAGACCTTCGGTTTTTATCATATTAGACTAAATAGGTTTTATGTCTTTTGAGTGGTATATCAAACAACATTATATTCAATGTATGATATGCTTATAAAAATTAGTTACTTTAAAATTATATCAATCATTTATTATATTAACTAATCATTATATAAAATCAAATTATAGATTCAGTTGTTATAACTTGTAAATATTAGAGATTTTGTAATTATATCCTATATTACTTACCCTGAATAAGAAATTTCACGCGGACATAGTCGTGGGCAGAATAAAACTGAAGTTTGTAATTTTTTGTTTGTTTGAATGTGATAATCTGTGGAACTACCAGATGGATTTGAAAAAATATTTTTGTATTTGATAGCCTAATTCTTGAGGAAAGCTATAAATAGGCTATTTAACATCACGCTACGAACCTTAGGAGCCGAGCAAAACAATCGGAAAGAACGCTAAGCGAAAACGAAGTAATAGCGCGGGCAGGCGATGCGATGGACTGGCCAGAAGTTAGTATAATATAATAAAGCTGAAGAGTTTTTTTGTTTGAAAATTCTAATCTCTGGAACTTACCTAATGCAAACTAGTAGTAACAATATGTTTTATCCAAGATTATTTCTGTTACAACATTAAATTTATTACTTCATAGTTTATTAGTACATATTAAGACCATTGTGTTTTGTAGAAGTTTATCATAAAGCAATATCCATTATCTAACTACTTAATCTTTTTTCTAAGAATTGCAAATGAGATTATTACATAGGTATATTTAAAAAAAATGTTTTTTTTCTATGTCAAAATCCAATGCCAATAAACCTAACTTAAACCTACCCATTTCCTATTGTCTAGGGAGGACTTATAGCAAAACGACTGTTGGCCTATCCAAGCATGATAAATATGACTTCAATAGCTATATCATTGGCTGCACCTTTGGAAGCTCCTGTGGTCAATGTAGATGCAGCAATGGATGACTACTACATGTTAATGAACTTCGAATGGGACACATACATTAATAACAACATGGAAATGAAACAGAAGAAAATTTTGATCAGTTTTGGGAATGGACCACGCGATGTGTTGATGCCCTCTGGTTTGACTGCTTCGAATGATAGCTACATCAATGCTTTGGTAAGTGAAACATTGCAGATAAGTGTGCAGCCTTTACAACATGTCCCGGAATTAACGCACACCACCTAACTGTATTTTTTTATTACATTTTTCATCAAAAGTCGAAAACTATGCAGCCTAAAAAAAAAAAAGATGTTTGAGAATGTGCAAACAGCGCTCTTTCAAATGATACCCCACATGCCCTAGTAGCACCACTTTGAATTTTGAGACCCCCATTCAGTCCCTGTTGCAAAAAAAAAAAAAAAAAATATTTGTTTCTTATTTGCAAAATAGTTGGGTTTGTCATCTAAAACTCTTCCAAATTTCAAGTTTATAGCATTAGTAGTTCTTGAGATATCCAGCTGTGACAGACAGACAGACTGAGTCGCACCATAAGGGTTCCTTTTTACCATTTGTGTACGGAATGCTAAAAACTAAAGTTTTTTAATTTTATTTCAGTTGTACATGCTGTCATTTGGGTACTACATATTTTAGAATTCTTAATCAGAACTTTACGATATGAGTGTAGATAAACATAGTTTATTTATTATACATATCAGTTATACTGATTGTTAGAGAAAATTGTGGTCACGTTGCGAATCTACGCACGCAAACTGTCGCACACGTAGGTAGGTAATAGACCGGCCACATACAGTCGGAATTCCGTTACAAAATAAGTAAATCCATACAAAATCACGCACAGGGTACATACCACCCGGAATTTCGAATCGGAGAAAATTTGGAAGGGAGAACTTGATTTTGAATTTATTTGCTATTTTTGCAACGAAATTCTGACTTTATGCGCTCGGCCTATCATAGCATAGGTCTAGCGTAGTAGGAGTAGGCACTACGTCCATTTTGGTTTGTTTTGACTGTACAGCGGGACGGTAATTTACGTAGTTTTAATTATTTTTCGGATAAAAAATTACTTACCCAAGATCGATTCAGTAAACGATTGCATGCATAAATTACGTTCATAATATGCATTCGTTCAGCTACACGTTGTATAAATAGGATTCGATTATTATCGCTTTTCACTTTGAACGCGTTTGGAGCGTATGATGCGGGTACAAATTTATACGCTCAGAAACTGTACGGTAATTGCGCGATACAAGTTTTGCTTCTATACAGAGGATATCTTTTTCTATTCCTCGATCCGTATTCTATTCGCTTCTAGTTTCCACCTCCAATTTTACCATGTATCCCCCACTTTCAGCTTTTTAATATAAACTGCAATAAACGAAATTAAAAGAAGGAAAGAAATAAAAGTATTTGTTGTTAACATTAAAGTAAATAAAAAACAGGAAGTCCAGCGGGGCTAAAACGGCCACTTTGGCATAATTTGAATCATAATAGGATAATAGGTATTTATTAATCATATTTTGATATCGTGAAACGGTCACAAACTGACAATTCATAATTTATCTGCGTACAATTCATAGCACGCAATTCATCTGTTTGACAGTTTTGTATGGAGATTCGTAAAATGGTCCACAAATGATGAATTGCTTTATTGAAGTTTAATGTCAAATAGCACAATCATAATAAATTGCTGGGAATTCAGGAAAGGAATCACTTTTAGAGGAATTGCTTAATGTGGCTGTTTTACGCCCCTCGTACGAGGCCAAAAGGTCAACATGATGTATGAATTAGTTTATTTTGATTAATATTTTCATATCACATATCTGGCGAAATGTGGGTTTACTGTACCTCTGCCTTACCTTTCGGGTCAAACAGGCGTGATGTTATGTTAATTTTTCAGACCACTGCAGTACCAGGAGTTTGGGCATCACCAGACCATGTCTGCATAGCTTGGTGCAAGCAACTAGTGATGGTCATAAATAGATACCTGTTCTCTATTGTGGATCCCATCACAGAACAAGTTGTTGAAGACCATCAAGTGTTGATGTCGCAAGCTAAGCGACATTTTCAGGTAAACAATTTTGCTGTCGAACAAATTTTGTTAACAGCAAAATATTACACAATCATTTAATAATGACTGTGTAATATTTTAGTATCATAAAATCAGATCAGCTTTGCCGTATTGATAGGCCTATAATCTAATGTTCATTCGACGTCAGTTCTTCGAAGTTAGGTTAAGTTGCGGGTTTTTTGAGCAAATCATCGATGCTGCGGTACCTAAATATATCATATTCCTATTTATACTGCTGAGGGGCTTGTGGCTAAGTAATAACAGCCGCACAGGTCGATCCATCAGGTTAAGCTGGGCTTGCCAGGGTTGGTCCATGGATGGGTGACTATCTTTACATACCGAGACTACTGCGTGCCTCGGAAAGCACGTTAAGCCGTTGGTCCGGGATGTCATTCGTGGATCTTTGACAGTCGTTACGGCTCGTCAGAAGCCCGAAAGTCTGACAACCAGTCTTACCAAGAGGTATCGTATTACCCAGTTACTGGGTTGTGGAGGTCAGATGGGCAGTTGCTCCATGTAAAATACTGGTGATTGGACGGTGACCCCCAAACTACTGCCAAAATCCCTTGGTGCCTCGGAAAGCACGTTTAGTCGTTGATCACTGCTGTCATTCGTGGATCTTTGACAATTCGTTACAGGTCGTCAGAAGCCCGAAAGTCTAACAACAAGACGTCTTACCAAGGGGTAAACCTATTACCCAGTAACTGGGTTGTGGAGGTCAAGTAGGCAGTCGCTCCATGTAAAATATCTGGTATCAAGCTGCATCCAGTTAGAAGTCAAAAGAAAAGAAAGAAAAGGAAAAGAAAAAAAAGCTAGGCAGCTAGAAACGGCTGAGTTTTTCTACTGCCCTTGTCAAATATCGATATCTGCAACATTTAACTTGACACTTCAGGACTTATCATGTGTAATTAATAAAGCTAATTGATATTATCACTATCGCGATATGATAGTACTAACAACGGAAACATAATTCCGGCCTAGTCATATCTGGGTTAATTGTACGGCGGCGGCGTATCATTCAGTTAATATTTGCAGAGTAATCTCGATAAGATAAGACTTAACAGTTTAATTAATTAATCTTCTGACTGTTCTGTTGCTCTATGGTCCGCAAGTGCAAGCGTGAGGTCCTAGGTTTGAATCCCAGGTCAGAAAGTGCTATTGGGTTGTTCATCAGGATTTTTTTTACTGTCTTATTGCTCTATGATCCGCAAGTGCAAGCCTGAGGTCCTGAGTTTTATTCCCAGGTCAGAAAGTGCTATTGGGTTTTTCATCAGGATTTTTTTTACTGTTTTGTTGCTCTATGATCCGCAAGTGCAAGCGTGAGGTCCTGAGTTGATTCCCAGGTCAGAAAGTGCTATAGGGTTTTTCATCAGGAATTTTTTTACTGTCTTGTTGCTCTATGATCCGCAAGTGCAAGCGTGAGGTCCTGAGTTTGATTCCCAGGTCAGAAAGTGCTATAGGGTTTTTCATCAGGATTTTTTTTACTGTCTTGTTGCTCTATGATCCGCAAGTGCAAGCGTGAGGTCCTGAGCTTGATTCCCAGGTCAGAAAGTGCTATTGGGTTTTTCATCAGGAATATCTCATTTGCAGCATGGAGACTTAAGACATGCTCATTTATTGGTAAAAGGCTTTGTCCAATATATCTGACTACCTCTTAGACGTTATACTGGGTGTAATTTTAATTACCGCCTCTTAAGCGGTAATTGTACTCATCATTATTGAAAACAACTTTTACTATGGGACCAAACGTGAAATCGCGAAAAAAAATCTGCTGTTTGACGAGTTATGCGAACATAAATGTACGGCTAATAAAAAATAAAAAAGGTACAGCTGATTTTTTTTCGCGATTTCAGGTTTGGTCCCATAGTAAAAGTTGTTCATAATTATGAGTACAATGACTAAGTGGTCATTCATAAGAGGTTGTGCGTTATTTAAGTTACACCTTGTATATGAATTTTCTTTGACGATTCAATTATGGAACTGTTTTCAGGCCAATCGTTCGATGATATTGAGTCCGGAATTACCTCGCGCGAATATGACCATGATAGCTGATGCCTTCTGGTATGAGGATAACAGGAGGATCTATCAAATAAATAGGCCACAGATTGATAAGTATGTACTTTTCTTTTACCAACTTGTATAATGTCTGAACTTTGACAGAGACCATGACATATGAGTTTCTTTCTTAGAAATTGACACTACTGACAGTTTAAACGAACTCAAACGGATAAAATGACGAATTTAGTAGAAATTAAAATGAAAAGTATTAAAGTACCTAACTTATTTTCACCAGTCATTATTACTATTAGCCACCTGCACTTTTAGCCGACGTTAGCACGGACGAAAATATCGCGGCGGGATTTTATCGCGCACTGGATTTGCAACTCTCGTTGTTAAGCCGAGCATTGAGAATCCAACCTAACAACAACAGAGTGCATTCTAGCGCGTCGAAAAAACACACTGTTAGATTTTCAACTCTCGGCGCTAACCAGAGCGTTGAAAATCCAGTGCGCGAAAAAAATCGCCGCGATATTTTTACGTCCGTGCGAACGTCGCGTTGGCTTAGAGGACATAAAAAACGCCACTGATTCCGCGTAAGAAGAAGAAGATTATTATTTGCTCTTCTGGTACACGACATGTCGTATGACATGTAAAAAAATGCAACATAATAGTGGCAATCAGTGGCGAAAACGAACAGTTATCACAAATTCAATGCCCCGTATTGGTAAAATATTCCTATGCTACATGAATTTTTTATCATAGTTGCACTATGCAGTAATGACACCCACACTGCCGGAAATTAAAATTATGCTGTAATCACTTTGCAATCGTGCACTCCCGGTGCTCTTGGTTATTGTACGGTCTACAACAAGACTTCATAATTAAAGGTTCCTTTCTGATTTAATCTGGCGACATGATTATTTTGTACTCTACTACTTTTCTACTCTACTTGTTTTTTTTTTTACTTTTGTATAAGGGCTGATTTTTCAATCCTCAGATAACTTTTATCTGAGTGGGGGGGGGGGGGGGGGGGGCTGAATTTTCAAAAATCCTTTCTTAGTGCTCGCTTTCGCTATTTAAGGAATTCTTGTGCATATTTTCATGCTTAAAGACCTGGCGGATTAGGCACTGCATTGTCTGTTAGTGAATATGAATGAATTTAAGATTTTAATTAAGTAGGAAAAATGTAGCGGTGTCACAACTACTGTACAACAAAACAACAAAGTTGTACCTTTTGCAACATCGTTTTCTTATAATGAACATTCTTAACAGTTCTACATAATCAATGTCGACTTGTCGAGTGACATCAGCTATTGCTTATAGAGTCAGTATGGTTGAGGAATATAATTTGCATAATGAATGGTGTGTTCTGTTCTTTACAGTGTAGTACCTACTGTTAATGATACGCTAATTTTGTCACGCACGGTGCTATGTAGTGTATGCTTGACTAAATTAATATAGCTAGTTAACTATGTTTTATTTATTTTTGTGTGAGAATATAATAATATAAAACATTGAAAACATTTTCCTATACGCTCATCTGTCTATTTTCTAACCTCTTTCATGCATTTTTTTGATTAACTCTTTAAACATCGGTCGAAAATCTATTGTGTCTGCTAATTGGCGTACGACGGGTTAGATGCAAAATTATACTTTTTATGATAATGTTTCTTGTATTAAGAAAACCACATAAAAATGTGCATGGTTTTTGCAGTAAACATTGATAAATTCGATTTTACATAACGTGATTTGATCGAATTTATAGCCAATTAATTGTATTGATATCGCGGGTACCTATTCTCTTGTAGTTATTAATTTACTAGTGGGTACTGGGTAGGTAGGTCCTATACCGTATTTCAAATATATTAAGTAATTCCTGTGTATATGTCGCAGTCAACAAAAATTAGCCGTTTAGTGAACCGCCTAGCCTTTTCACTAAACGGCGTCGTTCAACTAGCGACCTGAATGATATTCAGCCATTCAATCAAACAGCTAGGCAAATTACTTGGATCGATAACGTTTAACTACTTGCCTAGCCCAGACATTAAAATTAAAATTTGGTACAATTTTCTGCCATCTGGCGGTGACATACACATTGTCAATATGGCATCGACAAGGCACAATATTTCTGGTGTTTTTCACTGTTTAAATGCGTTTACGCAAAACCGAATCGGGGCACCCCGACCCCACGTAGTCTTTTGGCCGCTACCCCTAGAGTGCGCGAATGAGCCGTATCTACGGAGGTGAGCATGGGTGCCTAAGGGGTTGCACTTCCCGATGATCCTAAATCTTGAGACGAAGAAGGTGATTGGGCTTGCTCCTCATTTCTTCTTTTTTTTTCTTCGGGAACTCAACTATAATAACAGTAAACATGGTAAATATCCCGTTTGTGCTAATAATAATGTTGCTCATCATTGTCTGCCATTTTTAATTAAAATTACTTTCAAACGAATAAATATTAGAACACTTTAAAAATATTTTATTGCTATTTTTCCGCTACCTGTCGCAATAGAGAAGGAAAAACAAACCAACTCTAGGTATAATGCGACTTAGTTACAAGTAGTCACCTTCCTCGACACCTTCCCGCTTACCGCGCGAGATGTCTAGTCTAGTCAATTCTCGTCGGTCGGGTAGTATTATACGTGCAGTTTTCACTTTTCAGGAAAACAAGCGCCGTGTGACGCGGTCTTTACTCATTAACGTTTTTTTATGACGTGTTGCTATAGATCTATGTTTTGTTGGCTAACATCCAGAGATGCAGTGAACTTGTATTTTAAGATTCTATAATGACGTCATTTGAATATTTCCGTGTATAATTTACATAGTAGACGTATTAAGTTTTATGAGAAAAATGCATGTGAAACAGTGAAAAATAAATGCAGTTTTGAGTTTTATAGTCTACGGTCAATCGACCTTGCAGTTATGGGCTATTAGGTACTAAGAAATTGCGTACTTTAACTAAAGCGTAACGAAGTGGCATTCAAAGGAGGAAACTATATACAAATGATACTACCTACTTTGGAAACAAGCGTCAATATTGTTGTACGGCTATTTATTGTAATAGCTTTCATACGGATATTTGCAGAAACACATTACGAGCATCAGCCACTTATCGTAAAATGAAATTTATGAGGGTTACTGAATATCATGAGGGTTACTTAACGACTCGACTGCCGGAAACGCGGATCTACGCGAGACACATAGCTTTTTAATTGTTTCTGTAATTGCATTTAACCGGTTTGAAATTTGTACGGTCGGCACTAAAGTCCCTCGAAACAACTTGTCAACAACATAATATTTTACACATTAAATATTTTGAGGACCGTACCGTAAAGGGATACTCTTGAAAATAACTGCATGGATTCCACTTCTTTACCTATAGTATTTTTATCTCACGAAGCGACAAGGGCTTTGGGGGGGGGGGGGTTTAGGGTTTTTACTTGTGTTTACCAAGTGTACAAAATACAAACACGCCCTGAATGTGTGTGTAAGCGCAGGAGCTCTCGGTACCGTCCGAAACAATGGCGAAGTCGGAAGAGTGTGTGTGTTATGTGCTGACGCTACTGGTCTTCACGCACACATTCACAGCGTGTTTGTACACTTGGTAAACACAAGTAAAGCGCGTGTCGCTTCGTGAGATAAAAAATCGATACTATACTGTCTCTCCCGTTAAATGTATTTATTTCCTGAGTATTATTATTGAATGAGTTTGTCTTTCTAGAACGACGTATCTAATGATCCGGCTGGTCGCGTTCCCACAAAACCGATTCGTGGCCGTCGAAGCAGTCAATGTCGATGATAAGGAGTGGATATTTGGATGCAACGCCAAATATACCTACTTTTCTTATAGATACTGGTAAGTTCTATTTCTATCTCTTTACACAGGAATCTACTCTTCGAAAGGCTAGCTTCAACTTTCTGATTAATTGACTCTATGACTGTTCAAAAGCCTTTTATATGATTTTATTGAATTTTATTAATGATTTGACTAATGCGTTATGTGAAGTAGTAAATATCAGTATCAGGTAATAATATCGACTATGGCAAAAACAGCTATTGAAAACGGTCAAGAGGGGCGGGTTGAAATAACCACCGATGGCCGCCATGGCCCACGCACATGGTCCACTTGAAGGACTAAGTACGGAAACCAAACCCCCGCAAAACAGTCTAGAGGGAATTTGAACAACCATGCTTAATAAGCGAATTGGTGATCGCAGTTGATTGCGAGTGAATGATTGCGTGAAGGTTGACAGGGGAGAATGGACGATCACAAGTAACATGGGATAAGGGCAGGAAGATGATGATGGTGATCGCAGTTTTGTTTTATCCAACAGGGATAATGCTATCGTCTATCCTCTCTGAAATTTAGTATTAAAACCTTGTACTCAATATCATTTACTATACATAATAATATAATAAAATAGTAATGATTTTTTTAGAATTTTTGTCCGTTAGTCTGCTTGTCTGTTCCGGATTGGCGCAAAAACGGCTGAACGGATTTGGCTAAAATTTGGCACACAGATAGTTTATAACCTGGATTAACACTTAATAAATTTTTAATCCCGGTTACGGTACGTTCCCGTGGGATTTTTCCCGACATCCACGCGAAAAAAAAAGAGAGAACAAAAGTGATTTGATTTGAAGCTGCGGGCCAGTTTAGACAATAAAGATAATTTTCTCTAATCTGTGACTAAATTCTAGTATGATCACTTTGCTCTTAATAAAAGTGTAACGATGACTAATGAACAATTAATCATGTAGATAGACTATCGGGGCTAACTGATGACCTTTGTATCTCTAGCTATCTGACAAAGTACATTCACATTTAACCCTCAATGTCATTTCTGGATCACAAAGATGTATTGCTTACTTTAAGGTCATTAACTTATTTGTCGCGGTTATCGGCCGATAGGCAGTTTGATGCGATATACAATGTGTGGGCCCAAATAGCACAGAACTGGTGCACTGAGGATCAATCAAACAGACAAATCAATCAAATAGGATCCACGTAGGATAGCGGGCGAGCTGGATAGGTTCCGTCAGAAGGAGTGGACGGAGGTCTTTGCCCAGGAGTGGGACAGAGTAGGCTAGAAAAAAAAACAATGTCTCAGAAAGGTGTGGTGACACTATCAAACTGAACAACTTGATAGCATTAGTAGTTCTTGAGATATCCCGCTGTGAGAGACGGACAGACAGACAGTGAGTCGCACCATGAGGGTTCTCTTTTACCATTTTGGTGCGGAACCCTAAAAACGGTGAAGGAAAACATTGTGAGGAAACCTGAGAGATTTTTCTCGACGGCATGTGAAGCCAAGTCAGAGGCCCACGGGTGGCATTAAAAATCTGACACCAAGGTTAGTTATTCACCACACGAAAGAAAATAATAGATACTCGATTTTATACGTACACTGACCTCTAATTGTAAGGAAATCCTATACAATGCGAGATCAGCTTATACTGGAAATGTATAGCTTGATCTGTAGCCGTGCGTACAAAGAACGTCTTTCGCTTCTTAATTGTTAGGAGATGTTTAACGTAAACAACATTTTTTTTTTATTTTAGTAAAAACGCAATATCGTTGGGAGAACTTAGCCGCTGGACGGGCGCTGCCAATGATTTCGGACGACGTAAACTGGCAACGATTAACCTACATAAAATTAAAGAGGAATACCCTGATTGGTCGCATGTCATCGTCAAGGTATCGCCTACTAGGAAACCGGTGAGTAAAATACAGTATTTTCTTTTAAAATAGAGCGGACATTTTATCCGTAATGGTATCAACATTATCACAGCCGGAGTTTCCTTCCACATTAGCTGGTTGTTAAGCACCAATTTACTGATAGGATCTGTTAAATGATTCCGCAAATGAGTGACGGGCAGACAACGCACAGCCTTAGTAAACTATCTATATATAATAATATAATACAACTAGCTTTTGCCCGCGGCTTCGCCCGCGTGGATGTCGAAAAATATCCCACGGGAACAAAAATCCTTCCTTATTTCTTGTCTACCTTATAAAGGGAACCTCTGTGCAAAATTTCAGCTTTATAAGACTTTTCTTTTTATCCACCCACGCGCCTATAGCCTACCGCAAAAATAATGTTTGAAGTCCGACTTGTAGTTCCAGAGATTAGCGCGTTCAAACAAACAAAAAAAGTGTGTGTCAGCACCGACGCACGACTGGAGTTTACTCCTGTTTTGTGCCCCACCTCACCTCCCTGCTAACCTCCCCATACCCCTCTCACCCCTTCCACACCCCCTCTACCCTCACCAACTCCTCCCTTCCTCCTCTTTCCTTCTCCACACCCTCCACTCACTACACCCTCCTATCCCTCTCCACCCTCCCTCCATCATCCATACCCTTCTCCCTCCTCACCACCCCTCCCCTCTCTCTCCCTCTCACCACACCCTCCCCTACCCCCTTTCTCTACTCACCACCCGTCCCCTTACTCTCCTCACCACCCCCTCCCCTCCCCCTCTACCTTTCCCTCTGGGGGAAAAACTATTACTGACAAACTTTATTACTGCTTAGGCAAGTATTATTGTACCAAGTTTCTAGTTAATTAACCAAATGAATAAGATTTTTCATTTAGACAATATTCCCTGTTTTCACCCCTACAGGGATGGAATTTTAAAAAATCGGTTGGGATATTTCCGTAACTTGACTGAAAGATTATTACATCAATTTTCGAGTTAATCAAGCCCCGCAGTAAAACCTGCCCATTAAAATTTACTATTCCTTTTCACCCCTTTAGGGGTACATTTTCGAAAAACCGTGATACACATAATTCTTTATTTTTGATCTCAAGTATAAATACTAAGTTTCCAGTTAATCGGAACGAGCGTTAAAATTCCTCCATAGAAACTTTGACACCCCCCAATTCCTCCCGAGGGGGTAGTTCAGGAAAACTAAAAATGACAAACTTTATAATTTACTTAGATAAATATTCACGCCAAGTTTCAAGTCTATTAACTCAAGGAATAATATTTTTCATACAAACTTTCATCCCCTATTTGCCCCCCTTAGGAATGGAATTTCCAAAAATCCTTCCTTAGTGGATGCCTACACTGTATAAGGTATCTATGTGCAAAATTTCAAGTCTCTAGGTCCAGCGGTTTCGGCTGAGCGTTGATATATCAGTCAGTCAATCAGTCAGTCAGGACTGAATTTTATATATAGGGTGACTGGTAATTATCATGAGCACAATCATGGGTTTCAGTATCGGTCACTAATTACCAGTCACCCTATATACAGGGTGAAATTGAATAGATGCGACAAAATTTAAGGGGGTGTTCTACGCATCAATATGAACAACTTTTACTATGGGACCAAACCTGAAATCGCGAAAAAAAAATCAGCTGTTCAGTACATTTAATGTTCGCATAATTCGTCAAAATGTACTGAACAGCTGATTTTTTTTTCGCGATTTCAGGTTTGGTCCCATAGTAAAAGTTGTTCATATTGATGCGTAGAACACCCCCTTAAATTTTGTCGCATCTATTCAATTTCACCCTGTAACGAAGAATGTTTGTTTGGATCTATGGTCTGGATTGGCGCATAAACGGCTGAACGAATTTGGATGAAATATAGCATACAAATATAGAATTTTAATCTCGGTAGTACGTTCCCGTGGGATATTTTCCGATATCCACGTGGTCGAAGCCGTGGGCAAAGGTAGTTGAGGATAATAACATTCAATTACGAAGATATAGATCTTTCTATAAGACTGTGTGTTCTGAAATTTGGCAACGTCGCAAATAGCTGTGAAAGATTTCACTGTTTTGATTAAGTATTCAATAAAATATTGATTATGAATTGCAATTCAGAGGGTTTTTTTTTTTTTTTTTTGAGGGTGGTAAATCATCAAATAACTTCTCCCGCTCTGGGTGGAGCGGAAGGGCGTGTCAGACTTTTACTGACTAAAACCCACCCGTGTTCCTTCAGTTGCCTATGCCAGGGCCGCGGTAACCCCTTCGGACAATCCGCGACCGCAGCGGCGTCGGCCCTATTGGACCCCGTCACTTGCTGACATCTCTTTGAGGCGCGCGTGGAACACAACGCGCCGTCGACTCGGGCCTGGTCCTTACCGGACGGCGAGCTACCCGCTGCTCACCGTCCGCAGGCCCGCGCCTACGGTGGCCGGAAATCGCCCCGCGATTCCCGCCGCCCAGGGCGTCTCCTGCGGCGACTGAGGGCGTGAGGCTGCCTCTCCCTCACGCGTTCCGCCTCCTCCTTCGCGAGCATCACTGCTTCGCAGAAGGAGGTGACGGCCTCCCATGCACTCTCGCTCCGCACCATGGCCTGGACCAGGCTCGGACGCGAGAGATCGAGCCTCCGTGAGAACACGGCGGTGCTCTGCCCAAGCCGGGCAGACAATTCAGAGGGTGCCTCTTAATTCACGGATGAGTGCTAAAGCGTGCCGGTGTACCCGCCGTAAGTGGCAGAGAGGAGGACACCGTGGAGTTTTAGTGGGGAGTCCCACATAACTGCACTATCTCCCCGTGGTAGTGCAGTATGCATGAGCAATTCTACACGATAAAAAAAAGGGTGCCTCTTAAGGATGCAGATAGAGGTGCTAAGGAATGATTTTCCGAATATAAGGTTTATTGTAGTTTGTGTACGAATGAAGTTTCAGGGCAACATCTAGTCGACAATATTTTGTCAAAAATAAAAATAATACAAACATTTTAGATTTAGATAAACAAACACGATTTGGCAGTATGATGAAACCTGTATACAAACCGATCTCTATCATTTTCTACACATTCGTCTCTGACGTCACACATTAGGAAATGAGTGAGGTATAATCTATTAGTAGCTGAGACCTTCCATCATTTCGGCGAGTAAAGGAAAGGGCATTTATTTTAATACCACATGTGTAGATGTGTTGGCCGCATTCCAGGATTAAAAGTTTTGAATGATTAATATGAAATTGTGAAGTAAAACGTGTAATTTATGAGTAAGACTTTATTGTGGAAGATGTAAGTGGCTATTAGAAAGAAAGTTGTGGTCATATTAACGGACTCTTTACACGGATATGGTATAGAAAATGCCACATTTTGGACATAAAGCACACATTAATGTACTAAAATATGTACAGTCATGTAAACAAAGCACTATTGTATATTTAGGGCATGATGCACTAATGTTTAAACAGGCTTTAAAAATATTCTCATCTGAAATTAGAAAAAGACAGACAAATTAAAAATCCGGAGTCACACGTCATGTTAAACAGATTTTATAGAATAAATCAAACAGATTACGTGTGACTCTGGATTTTTTTTTTGTCTGTCTTTTTCTAATTTCAGATGAGAATATTTTCTTGTTTCATACTTTTTAGAGCGTGATTTTTCAGTACCTAGTCGGGTTTTTCAGTTTTAGTTTTTAAACTTACTTTTTATTTAAATTATTTTGGGTTTACAGTTTCGTGATAAAGTATTTGCAGAGGCACTTATATTTATTTTGGATAGGTTTGGAGAGAAAATATGTTTGGCTCACATCTTCATCACAGCGTAACGTGATTTTAGTAATGATTGAACCAATATTTTGTAACCATATTTTGATTTAAAAGAGTGTCCGTGGTGTTTCTTGCCCGTTTTTCTCCATAGAGATCTACGTTTTGGAATGGGCAACTAGCTTCAACTTTCTGACTTACCTACTGACCGACTATTTGACAATTCAAGTGCCTGTAATTGGTTTAATTGAAATAAATGCTTTGAGTTTGAGATTCTCAATTATCGGGTGCATGCAAGCAAAGCCGTGAGCAATAGCTGAGAATATATATATATATATGAAATGTGCTAATATTAAGCCCTTTAATTTGATAACATCATCATCTGCCTCAAGCCTTTTCCAAACACGGCATAATATTTTTTTTTTAGTTCATGTCTTTATGGCCTCTAGAGGGCGCCATATTCAATTTATTGTAACGTCACATAGCCTATAACCAGCGGACGATCAAGACGCTTCTAAGGATACCTCATTTGTCAAATTATGATAAGGAGTTTAGAAGTTATGAGGGAATACGTACATACATACCGGTCAAATAACCCTCCTTTTTGCTTTGCTGTAGTCGGGTAAAAAGACTTCCTAATAGGCTAATATAGAGCAAATGACAAGCGCGTGCGGCTCTGTTCTCTTCTTAAAACGTCCTAAACACTCGTATCGGGCCATAAAGAATCTTTCCAATAAACAATAGGGATATTAGGGACGACACGGTTGGCGCAGTGGTTGAGCGATTGACTGTCGCGCAGCATGTCGCGGGTTCGATTCCCGCACGGAACAAATATTTGTACGACCTACAAGTATTTGTTCCGAGTCTGGGTGTTTTTCTATCTATAATATGTATGTATTTGCAAAAAAAAAAAAAATGTATATAAGTAGTTTATCAGCCATCTCGTTACCATAACACAAGCATTAGGTTGCTTAGCTTGGGACTAGATGGCGTTGTGTGAAATGTCCAAGGATATTTATTTTATTTATTTATTAAGGCCTGCACTACACTACCCGCGAAGTTGCTTCGACGAAGTACTGGTCAAAGTTGACCGAAGTCCGAAGTACGTGACTATACACTCGTGCAACCTCGCGAGGAGCTCAGTCCCCCCGCGCTCGCGTATCGAGGAAACTAATAGATAGATAATAATAGATAATAGGATAGATAGATAATAGGTAGATAGTATACGTGCGCCAATCAGTCAAGAACGAGTCTAGGTCGTCGCGTCAGCGTATCTTAGGCCTGCCTCGGTGACGACGACGCCTATCTTCAGGCACCCAATGCGAGACGAGCCTGGCCCATCTGTACACTAATATTATAAATGCGAGTACAAGTTTGTGAGGGTGTGTGTGTGTGTATTTTTGTTACTTTTTCACGCTCAAACGGCTCGACCGATTTGGATGAAATTTGATATGTCAAACTCAAACTCAAAGCATTTATTTCAAATAAACCAATTACAGGCACTTTTCAATTGTCAAAGGGTCGGTCTTGGGTCGGTCAGTCAGAAAAATTAAGCTAGTTGCCCATTCCAAAGCGTAGATCCTGGAGAAGAACGGGCAAGAAACTCCACGGACACTCTTTGAAATCAAATATTTTACATAATATTGGTTACATCGTTCATATTGGAAATATAGATGTGAGAACAATGTAGAAAGACGTGCACGTTAAAAGCGTCCGTAATGAAAAAGATAAAAACTAAAAACAACTAAATTAAAAATAATCCGTGGCAGCTAAGAGACGACCAGTCCCAACTGACGGCGCCCGTTCACGAACATGACGCATGGATCAGCACCAATTAGCTCAACCATTTTGAAAGGAACTTAATGATCCAACACACACGCCACCACCAGCGAGACATTTGAGTGAGCATGACATACTCTCAACCGCCAGGGCACATTCAAGTCAGTGAAAGACGAACCCAGTAAAAGGTAGCTTTATATTAGCTACATAGTGCTCACACATGTGCTATGCAATTATACAATACTAAGAGATTTAATTTAAACAATACAAAGAAAATTTTCTCTCTTCTTAATCTTCAGCAGCTCCAACAATATTTTCGAATACTAATCAATTAGTTTAAGCGTCGTAGTATGTAGATAGCTTATACCCTGGATTAACACATAGGCTACTTTTTATGCCGGTATAAACCGCAGGGCGCAGCTAATAAGTATTATAAAACTTGCACCTTATTTTCAGATAGTCCTAAACGTGGACATAAACGATCACGCATCACGTCAGATCGAAGTGGACCTACCTTCAGATTTCTCCTTCGGAAAGTTCGTAATACTGCAAGAGACTGAACAAGACAGTTTATACTACGAACTGGTATTGAAAGACTTCAATATATTACACCAGGCTTATCTACTACATGTAGAACCGACTGCGAGTTGTAAAGCTGCTCAGTACCATGTATCGGCGGAGTTTCACGTACCGTGGGCGCCAAACCATGAGAACTATCATTATTTTACGTGAGTATTTCTTTAGTCGGGATTAGTGCCCGGCTCGCGCCCTATTAGCCGACGTTCGCACGGACGTAAAAATATCGCGGCGATTTTTTTTCCGCGCACTGGATTTTCAACGCTCTGCTTAGCGCCGAGAGTTGAAAATCCAACAGTGTGTTTTTTCGACGCGCTGGGATGCACTCTATTGCTGTTAGGTTGGATTCTCGAAGCTCGGCTCAACACAGAGAGTTGAAAATCCAGTGCGCGATAAAATCCCGCCGCGATATTTTTACGTCCGTGCGAACGTCGGCTTAAACATAACTGGTGAAATGTGGGTGTACTATGGCTGTGCCTAACCCTTCGGGGATTACGGGCGTGATGTTATGTTATTTCCTTAAAATGTTGAGCAATTTACCGCAAATTAAGCCGACGTTCGCACAGACGTAAAAATATCGCGGCGATTTTTATCGCACACTGGATTTTCAACGCTTTGCTTAGCGACGAGAGATGAAAATCCAACAGTGTGTTTTTTCGACGTTGGATTCTCAATGCTCGGTTCAATGTAGAGAGTTCAAAATACAGTGCGCGATAAAATCCCGCCGCGATATTTTCCGCCGCGAACGTCGGCTAAGCGAAATAATAGAAGCAAGTCTTTAACAGTTAATTTAACATGTTTGGCAAGACTCGAGTTTATTGACCTTCAAAACCCCGTCTATGATACTATGCAATGATTTTGTTGTGTCCAATATGCAAAGTTAAATTATTTATGGATGTTCTCATACATTTTATATGTCTAATCGAATCGCGGGTAAAAAGTTTGGTCCAAATCATGTTTTTCTTTTCGGTTTTGTGAATTATTGTCTCAATCATGCGATGAAACCCATTTCAGGCACGTAAAACAGACACCAATGAAAATGAGGTTGTACAGAAGTAACCCTAATGTCACAGAAGGGCTTGAGGCTACAGAGCATGTGAAAGTAACTTTATTGTTAGACCCCCAGTGTACATACACCATAAGGTAAGTTTAAAAATGTAGGTAAACATGAATTAATACTAGTATGTCATATAAAAACATATTGTGGTATTAATACTGAATAATTTACAACTTCTTTTACGAGGTTTTTCTTTTCATGGTTTTTACATTAAAATTAACGTTTGTGTTCTACCCAAATTATGGATGGTACAGGAAAAAATACCCTCTAAAACATCATAGAATAAGGAAAAAATACAGGCTCGATTTAGACTGCAGGCAAACTTCCTTATTGACCTCATGACTGCCATATCAATTCATCACCTGCCTAGCCTTTTCCCAACTATGTTAGGGTCGGTTTCCAGTCTAAGCAGTTGCAGCTGAATGCCAGTATTTTACATAAAGCGACTGCCTATTTTACCTCCACAACCCAGTTACTGGGTTACCCAGTTACCGATACTCCTTGGTAAGACTAGTTGTCAGACTTTCGGGCTTCTGATGACCCGTAACGACTGTCAAAGACCCACGAATGACAGCCGGGACCAACGGCTTAACGTGCTTTCCGAGGCACGAGGGAGTCTCGGTATGTAAAGATGGTCACAAATTCACTGACCAACCCCGGCAAGCATAGCTTAACCTGATGGATTGACCCGTGCGGCTGTTATTACTTAGCCACGAGCTATTATTGAGCGAGCTAGCTATCAATGTTATAAAAAATAACATAGCAACTTTAAAGTAGGTATGTTAAAAATAACATAGCAACCTTAAAGTTGGTATGTTATTTTGCAATGCAAATAAAAGGCCTTAAGCCCTTAAGGCTTTGCACTCAGTTTTCAAACCACCTTGTATAATACTAAAACACATTTTCTGTTTCATTCAGCATATCCACATCGTGGTACCTCCGTCTTGCTCAGATAGCTCGCAACTACAGCCCCGTCCTAATGCCTTACGCCGCAGCCATCATATTATTGGCTGCTAGAAGCAACATACTACAGATGCAAGAACACGGCTCTTGCATGTCGTTACACAGTGCGTTCATGAGTGAAGGGGTCAAGCCGTACTACGCACTCGTGTTTGGAAGGCTCGGCGCTACGGTTCTTCTGTAAGTAGTTTTTTTAGATGTAGGATGCAAATTGTGACGTATGCAAGTAAAATACTGCAAATGCAAGAACACGGCTCTTGCAAGTTGTTACACAGTGCATTCATGAGTGAGGGGTACTTTCTGTTTGGAAGGCTCGGCGCTACGGTTTTTCTTTATGTATGTATATCATAGTGTTGTTAGCTGTAAGAAGCAAATTGTGACGTATTCAAGTGACATACTACACATGCAAGAAGTGCAAGAACACGGCTTTAACGTGTCGTTGCACATTGCGTTTCTGAGCGAGGGGATCAAGCCGTACTACGCACTTCGCGCTTTCCTTTTTGGAAAGCTTTTCTTGTTTGGAAGGCTTGGTTTGATATTACCGTGAGTTAATAACAGAGCATACATGTACAGGCAACAGCATTAGCTGACTCACCTTGCATAAATAGTTGAGATTTTTTAGAAAACGAATCGATAGAATTTTATAATTCTTTTATATTTTATTTATTATAGGTATTTTAATAAAATATAAAAGAATTATAAAATTCTATCGATTCGTTTTCTAAAAAATCTCAACCATTTATGCAAGGTGGGTCAGCTAATGCTGTGGCTGACTGTACAGTACTATATTGTTAAAGATTATTCCAATCCCAAAAAAATGGTGCCATTTATGTGGCTACAAACTGTCTTTGCAAAAGATATGTGAATTATGTTTAACAAAAGGAGACCTCGCAAGCAGTGCCACACGTTAATATGTTAGACCAAAATATATACTTAAATTCAGAACCGCGATTAATCAACAGCAGATATTTTTATGTCCTCATACTAATACCATTTTTGATAGTACTAGATTAAAATACTACTATATCTTTCATTACAGTTCCATTCCCGTACTATCATTCATATTCGAGAACGCGAGCTGGCAGAACCAAGAGCTGCGGTACTTCATAAAGTCTTTGCTGGTGGTGCCCACGTATATGACTGCGCTAGGCATCTTGAATATCATGGCGGCAACCGTCCTTGCAGTCATGGTGTTTTCATCCCAAATTGCGCATAGACTCCTGTTTAGGTATGTATTCATGGTGATAAATTAATTCTCCAGGGTTTGAAGTAAAAATATTATGTTCTGCATATATGTATGTCGTCGCGAACGATAGTTTAGCGATAGTACGTCACTCAGTTGATTTCTTAGTACAAGTCAAGCTTAGCTCTGATTGGTTGTTCGTTTAGTACGTACGGTGAACGCTGTGTGGCGCCAGTATCGTTTGGTCGCCGCATGTGGACAGGGTCGTTGGGCGGTGTGCGAGCATACTCTGTGGAGAGACTGGATCGAGAGCTCGAAAGAGGCACACGCTACCATCGAACCCATCAAGTTCACAGTACCTGTACCTAGTCATTACTTCTGTATACTCTTCAGTAATAGTCTTGCCACAGCATCATATTGGTTTGCCTGAGTAACCCACGCAATGGAACCCTTACCACAGGGTCGGAGAGATGAACCACCTATCTCTGTGCCCACGTTTCCCGCCGTCATGTATAAGGACCATTTTTCTGCATTGTATAAGAACAACATTTAACCGTCAAATGACGCGACGTCTTTAGCACTTGCATGGTCATTGAAAAGGTGTAACCACGTCAAAAATTGGTTATGGCATTTTAAGGCGAAATAAGTCCCAAAGAAGATAATTTTACGCATTTCGGCTGCACGCAAAATCAATTTTTGTCCTCAGAAACTACAAATTTGCCTTTTTCTTTTTCATGATTATAAAAAATTAAGATTTTTTTTAGTAAATTATGAGGGCCAAAACACGATTGACACAATTTGGATCAATACAAAAAAATCGCATTCAAAATTAGCATTTTTTAATGCCAAAAAACTGTTTTATTCGATTGAAGCAATTTCAATAAAATTTCGTCTACACTTTCCCCATTAAAGACATAAAAGGATTAGGTATGGGTTTATTTGAATGTAACGGAGCATATAGAATTTTAAAAAGGGGTATCGTATTACCCAGTTACTCGGTTGTGGAGGTCAGCTAGGCAATCGCTCCATGTAAAATACTGGTACTCAGCCGCATCCGGGCAGTCGACCCCAACCACCGCTGGTTTAACGGTGTCAATCAACTACAATCTAGTTGCACTTTTAGGCATACAGTGGGACTACAACAGACTAGTATTATTGTTCACCATAAAGTTGTGTCTTCAGGATAATGTGGCGTGGTGGAAGTGGTCTTGCGGAGAAGGTGGCGTCAGGTCTTCAGAAGGTGCCGATGGTGGTGAGTGCGGGGCTACTGTGCGCCACGCCGCTGTCATGCGGAGCGGCCTCGCTGGTTGCTGGTGCTGCCTTCTATGCGTTTATGGTAAGTAATTTACCAATCACGAGTTGCAATGACAGACTTTGGCAATGAAATTTTGGGGTCATCTAGTGGTGGCCTAGCCAATCTAAATACCACATTTCAGTTATAGGCAATGTAAGCCAATCTTAGGTACCCATGGCTCAATCTACAGTGAGTCTTTCTGCTTAGCAAATATTCGTACGAACTCTTTGTCACAGTCTATGCTATATTTTTAAGCAATCCTGTTGCACGCCAGCGACTTTTTACGTTACTTCACCCCCGACGCCAAGCCTAGTAAAAATTATATGTGGTAGGCATTTTAAGAGCATTATAGGGTGCGTTTCCACTGACGCGGAGCTGGGCGGAGCGGAGCGGAGACGTGCAGGAATCGACCAATCATAATGGTTGAAATCCTCATCGCGTCTCTTGCCTCGTCTGTAATTGGACGATTCCTGCACGTCTCCGCTCCGCTCCGCCCAGCTCCGCGTCAGTGGAAACGCGGCCTTAGTAAGGCAACTTAAGTGGTCAATGACGATGAAAGGGTTTTCAATTTAATCATCCTTTTCAGCTCTCCAAAATGTATGAAGAATACCTCGAAGATTACGTATACAAATTAATGGCGAAAGTAGGCTCAAGAATATGCCTAATGTTTAAGAGAAAGAACCAAAATATCAACAATGAGACTGAAACAACGCTTGTAAAAGCTACAGAATCTACTAGTCAAAATGAGAAGAGAACTCAGGACAAAGCTACTAGTTCGAAGTCAGAAAAGTCTTGTCAAGTGAATGGAAAGAAGGAGGATAAACATTCGGATGTGGATGAAGATCTGAGCAGTTTGAATTTCCACATGATGATGTTTTCCATGTGGCTTACTGTAACTCTAGTCAATGTGCCCGCGCTTTTGACGTGGGCTAGGAATTTTTCGTGAGTTTTATTTTTTACTAATGTTTATCCATTTCTTGAGGGGCTTGTGGCTAAGTATTAACAGTCGCCCGGGTCGATTGATCAGGTTAAGCTACGCTTGCCACGGTTCGTCCGTGGATGTGTGACCATCTTTACATACCAAGACCCCTCCGTAGCTCGTAAAGCACGTTAAGCCGTTGGTCTCGGCTGTCATTCGTGGATCTTTGACAGTCGTTGCGGTTCGTCAGAAGGCCGAAAGTTGACAACCAGTCTTACCAACGTGTATCGTATTGCCCAGTAACTGGGTTGTGGAAGTCAGATAGGCAGTCGCTACATGTAAAATACTGGTATTCAGCTGTATCCGGTTTGACTGGAAGCCGACCCCAACATAGTTGGGAAAAGGCTATGCAAATGTTTATCCATTTCATCCTAGTTAGAAAATTGCCTAATACCCTCTTTATGGAGTAGTAAAAGGTGACTTTTAGTGATCATCCGTTTGTGCAAGCTTATGATCCTGTACTGCTCTTTATCCCAACCATGTCGGCATCATCAATATCTCTAATAAATGTCCACAAAATAAACCGTTGATATTATTACAGGTACAGCATAGTATTGAAACCTGATACGTCGAATCACACTGGATTAATGATGTCTGCTTGTTCCATCTACGTGTGGCAGATGAACGGGCCCAGGAAAAATCTGTGAGTATTATGCCACTAGAATTTTTATTAAGATTTAATGAAAAATTAAATGAAATCGTTTGTCTAGATACACATCAGAAAGGTCTGATCAAATTTAAGGGTGTGGTACAGACCATCAAACTGAACAACTTTCTCCATGCACCAACATCGTAATCGCGGAAAAAAACCGGCCAAGTGCGTGTCGGACCACGTACAATGAAGGGTTCCGTAGTTTGGATGAAATTATCCCAAGAACAAACTTAACATTATAGTTGAAAAACATGTTGTCCCATACATTCCAACAGTAAATGTAAGTTTGTACTCACAATATTGAGAGATTTACCATGTTATTTTAAGACCTCAAACTTCTTATAGGTTTTCCTGTAATCTACAGATAAAGAACTATTTTCTGTATTTTTTTCAAAATTTCAAAAGGGGAGGGAATGGTCAATTTTAGTCTGTTTTCTTAAATAACTTTAAAACCGTTTATATTAAAATTATTAAAAAAATATATTTGAGACTCTCATAGTAAGCCCTTTCATTCGATATGTCACACGGTACAGTTAGATTTTTTTTTTTAATTTTCTTATTTGCCTTCTAAAAGTGACCCCCATATTCGAAATTCATTTATTTACTTTAGCCGTACGTGTTTGGGTCACACAGATCCATATTTGTACCAAATTTCAACTTAATCGGTCCATTAGATTCGGAGAAAATTGGCTGTGACAGACGGACAGACAGACACACGACGAGTGATCCTATAAGGGTTCTGTTTTTTTCCTTTTAGAGGTACGGAACCCTAAAAATAATCAGTCGTCCCATACATTTGCGTCGAGTAGGAATTGAAGTTTTCTATGGGACAGTTAAAATTTTTTCGCGATTACGATGTTGGTCCATGGAGAACGTTGTTCAGTTTGAATTTTCTGGACCACAACCCTAAATTTGACCACACCTTTCTGATACACCCTGTTTATCCAACATACAATAAATACATGAACACATAGATAAGTGATTACGAACCTCTAATAAAAACGGAAATATTAACATGTGACTAGTCGGGTCATTCGAATATTATATCAGGGGGCCTAAAACGTCATTTCCTGAATTCCCAGCAATTTATTATGATTGTGCTATTTTACATTAAACTTCAATAAAGAAATTCATAATTTGTGGACCATTTTACGAATCTCCATACAAAACTGTCAAACAAAGGAATTGCGTGCTATGAAAATTGTACGCAGATAAATATGAATTGTCAGTATGTGACCGTTTTACGATTTCAAATATGATTAAAAATACATTATTATCCTATTATGGTTCTGCCAAAGTGGCCGTTTTAGCCCACCAGATAAGTTTCTTCTTTGGTTTTCAATACACTTTTTCTTTTATTTACAGGAGACACTACGAATCCACAGCAGCTCTACTGTTTACTATGGCAGTATTTGTACTAGCGCTGGGTCCTCTCTCATTAACCATCGTCAACTACGGCGTAACATTAATGTTCACTGTAATAACCCTGCAGCAAGTCTGCGATAGTGAAGAAGTTAGTGATAGTCTAAGTGTAGAAGAAGAAAATACTCATAAACTAGACGATGACATTGAAAAGGAGAAAGACAGTCCAAATAAAGAAGAAGAACCCAGTGAGAATAGGCACGAAGAAAAAACTGAGGATAATAGTGATAAAACAAGTGAATGTTCCGAAATGGAAGACGCGGTCGAAGATTGTGATGTGTGCAGCGAAAGTAGAATATTCAACGTGTTGAAGCGACTTAGAGACAAATTGAGTTTTACTGAAAATATGTAGTGCATTGTATTTGCTGTGCTATTCGTTATGGAAATATTTTACAAGCTTTTGTTGAACACCGTATGTATAGGTACTGTGACAAGTCATTTATCGCAATTTTTTTCGGGTCCTGATCGAACCATAATACTACACCAAGAGAAGGAAAATAAGTAAAAAGTTTGTCTCAATACGCAAAAGTGCGAAAAAAGTACCACAAATCATAAAATTTTATTATTGTACTTGTCTTAGTACATTTTTAATTATAGCATTTTTTTTTTACATTATTTATATTAATTATCTATTTCCAGTAAATGACTCTTCACAGTCCCTTTGTGAACGTAAACTTGTTAAATTATTGTATATACGACAATTTTTACGAAAAAAATATAAGAAAAACAAACAAAAGTTTTTTGGGCTGATATCGTGAAGAGGCTGTGTTTGTTATACCTCACCATTTTCCTTATATTTTAACTATTTTAAACTTTTTAACCATTTTATCAATATTTTAATATGCTTATTGACAGTCGCACATCTAACAACACCCAACTCGATCAAAGTATAGCTTAAAAATATTTATTTTTTATAGTGGGACTTCACGTTAAGCCCGTTTTCACCAACCCTAATAAAAGTGCACTGTTGGATTTTAAACGCTAGGCTTAACAGCGCCGAGAGTTGAAGATGGTGCAATAATATTTAAGGATTCATTTAAGTGTCACTTAGGGTTGATAAAAACGGGCATTACAGTACTTAACATTTTGAATGGCCTGAAGTGTACGATGCGTCACCAATGCATCTTCCATGCGTCATCAAGTACTGTCACTTAATTTTGGAAATGTAACTGTATTTGTCAAGATATAGAGCTCCTATTTCAATGCTTTACTTTGGGTCGAAATTGTTAATGTATGCAACTGCCATAGTACGTCACTAACACAAAATTTTTCAAATACGTTTTATCTTTATTGTACTGGTCTGCACAAGAGGCCTAGTCACATTTTATTAAAATATTATAATAATTACTTCCTATTAGAAACTTTATTTGAGATTATCGTCTATGTGCAAATGTTTTTGTGTTCGAGTTCGAGTGGAATAAGAATTTATTTTAAATCTTAGTGATAGGTACCTACTACAAAGTTTTGATATTACAAGGTGTAACTTAAATAACGCGCAACCTCTTAAGGGGTCATTGTACTCATAATTATGAACAAATTTTACAATGTGTTCAAACCTGAAATCGTATAATACATTTATGTTCGCATAACTCATCAAAATGTAGGGAACACCAGATTTTTTTTCGCGATTTCAGGTTTGGTACTATAGTAAAAGTTGTTCATAATAAATTATCAGTACAATGACCATAAGAGGTTGTGACTTATTTAAGTTACACCGTGTAGATGGAAAGTTTCCCACCTTCTATCCTAGCCGCATAGCACAATGCATCATATTATTATAGTTTTGAAAAGTAGGGATTCATATTACAGAAAAATCCTGGCAGCAAAGGCTTATGCCACTCTATAGCAATCCTCTACAATGTGCGGTTTTCTAATTTCTGACGTCACGATATTATTGTGGACGTTCCCATCCATGTCCATAAAATGTATGGAAATATGTGCATGTTATAAAGTTATTGTGGACTGAAATCTAAAAGCGTCTTCATATATTTCCATATGTATTATCTTGATGCCGTGGCGTGGAGGTGGACGTCCACGTGCCAATATTATATTGGCACGTTAGAAATTATAAAACCGAACAGTAGAGGGTGTCATTTTCTTGACTTTTTAATGTCATTGAGAATGCAATACACTAAAACATTATTTATTAATGACCTTTATGAATAAGCGGGTTACACAAAGATGTGATTAGGTTATCATTGAAACCACAAATGATAAATGATTTTATTTCTGTAAGTAGGTTCGGACAAACACTTACACGTCAATCATATTTTTTTTAAAACAGGTAACACACATGTATTCAGTAGATGATTCTGGACCCAGCAGCGTTGTAATTTTTCATTGCTTATTTTTAAAAAAAACAGCTGTTCCTTACATTTTGACTGCGTCATACATTTTGAATGAATCACACATACTGAAACATACTGAATACATGGTTTCAATTCATTAATTGACACCATGTATGCATGATCAATACAGAGTGGCAATTAGGTTATCACATTTGATAACCTAATTGCCACTCTGTATTGATCATGCATGAGCTAGTAGGTGTAGAAGTTGGTTTAAATCCTGTCTGATATGACTTAGCAATTTAGTAGTAAGTAGATTATAATTATGTAGTCATTGGCTCTCAACCATGTGCCTTAGAGAAGGCTAGTTAAAAATCAGTAGCTGGCTTGTTTATTGATTTTACCTTAGGTATAATAAACTTGTAATCTAAATAATGCCCGTGATAAAACCAGAAGACATCTAAAATCATATATTTATGAATTACGTGGTAGATAAAATTATGAAATCCTATACAGCATCTTACTGTAATGGTTTTTTTTTTTATTGTTACAGTTAGCACCTGATAGTCTTCCATTGTATTACTGTGTTTTCTAAGGATCTAATTGCTAGCCATAGTCTTGCCTACAGCTTCCAATAAGTCAAATTACTTACAACAAAAACCCAAGCACAACATTTACTCTTTAATAAAGTAGCAATAATTATCTACACCACATAATACCGATTGATAAGAATGAATCAATTGGTCCGAAAACCCACTACATCTAAAGCAATAAAGTGATTGAGTGAGAATAGTTCCACATATTTTTACTAGGTGTGTGTTGTGAGTTTTTGGCTCAAGTATGTTAGTAAATTATAAAGATATACTAGTCTGAATCTTTGTAGTATATATTCCATATTATTAAGTAAAATCATTATACAAATAGCAGACTCAAATAAATTATTTACTATTTTTGACATTGCATACAATAATTTGTACCCTATGTACAGAACACATATCTGAAGGTGCTTTCAATTCTGATTCACCTGAAATTAAATTTTATGGTGCCATTTGCAACATGCAAATTTCTAAACCACTCTGTCTCAAAAATCATTTTATCATGTTGACTTTAGAAAATTTATCTTTCGAAGGTTAAATAAACTCCTTTTGTCAAGGTTCATAGAATTCTTAAATTAATTTGTTTCTGATGTATCTGTATATTATTTTTGTGAAAATGATAAATGACTGAATTCTGTTCAAAGCTAATTTCACCTCTGCATCTGTCGGTCATGTGCAGATGTGAAATTATGTTTTATCTGTTAAGTAATAAAACCAATATGAACCTTAAAAACTATTTTATTTGAGAATAATGAAATACACAACTGTTTAGAATACACTTCTGATCATGGTGGTGGCTGAATCAGGAAATGCTACTATTTCTTCCCCTTTTTGCCTGCTGGTTTCTCTTCATTGTTTCTTGGGTTCTGCCAGTTTAATGGGTTGCGGCGGTACATAGGCCATGGAGGAACTGTCAAGATCGCAGCTAGGATGAATCCGGCTCCCAGAATGTACACAGATTGTGAGAACTGTTGAACGATGTAACCCCATACGAATCCAACTATACTGAACAGCGTAATTATGGCTCTGTATAATTTCTCAGCTTTGGCCTGGCCAACATAGTCAATATGGGTGGGTATAGAAGTGAAGAAATCCATATTTTATTAACTTTGAAATGAGTGAAATCCGATTTGCAAACTAACCACAACAAATTCAATACGTTTTGACAACGTCAAATGACACGTCATACTTAAATCTTGATTTTGCGCACAGACTATATAAAGAACAGGTTATCTTGCGGTCGAATGTCGATAAACCGGCGAGAATACTGTTATAAAGCCTGGACCGTATTACTAACACTAGTGGCGTAACATTTTGAAAACATTCAGTGCTTTTTGTCTTCCTCTTCTGCTTATGAAAAGTCAAATCTTGAATACAGTTTTATTAGGGTTCCTTCACTTCCTTTTAATTTCTAGTCATTTAAAAATAGCTATTATAAAATTATCATAAAAATACAAAACGATAGCTTGAGCTGTCAGGACAATATTATTTTTATTCTTAAAATGTGTAGTAATTAAAATAATAAATTGTAATAAACCATAAGTGCTTCCTAATAGAATATCTCGTAAAAACAATTACAAGGCACAATATAAATTGTCTTAGCCAAAATGTAAAATGAAAAATAAATCAATCACTAAATTACCACCACAAAAAAAACTACTAATTTAGTAAAACTACGCTTTCGTGAAAAATCATCTTGAGAGTAGAAAAAATGTGTGTGAAATGTTGTTTCTGTGTGTCAAGACATATTAGAGTTACATTAACCTAATTAGTCTGTGGTTACATTTAAGTTATTCATCAAACAAATCATTTAATGGTCTCATGGTGAAGGAGGATTACAACAATAGCACAGTCTCTATTGATCGATAGTCGCAGAGCCGAAACAAAATTGCCTTTTCAGGTTTCAGCGCAGCCAGAAAACAGTTCGTTAAGTTCTAAATAAAATTGTAATTAGGTACTCAAAATGTTCTGATATTTTACTACATAAATAAGATAAAAAATAATTATTAAAATTCTTTTTCTATTTTATTGGACTACATTTTGTACTAATTAAAAAACAATTTATTGAGGGCAGTTTCAAGTTTCTTTTTACAGTGCTTGTGGTACAAGCACTGGGATACTAAAGGTCATAACACCCAAGCATCCATCTATCTATATAAATAAAAAGATTAGTCCTGACTGACTGACTGATTGACTGACTCATCAACGCCCAGACCAAACCCTCTGACCTAGAAAGCAAAAATTTTGCACAGGACACATTATAAAGGCAACCTCCTTTATAATGTAGACAAGGAATTAGGAAGGAATTCGCGGTAGTAGGCACGGCTACAGATCAAGCTATACATTTCCAATACAAGTTGATCTCGCACTGTATAAGATTTCCTTACAATGAGAGCTCAGTGTAAACTGGAAATGTATAGCTTGATGTGTAGCCGTGTATACGTTCCCCATGGGATA
Organism: Cosmia trapezina; assembly: GCA_905163495.3. Classification (NCBI taxonomy): domain Eukaryota; kingdom Metazoa; phylum Arthropoda; class Insecta; order Lepidoptera; family Noctuidae; genus Cosmia; species Cosmia trapezina. The sequence continues at coordinate 16,082,335 of LR991030.1, forward strand.
TTTTCCGACATCCACGTGGGGGAAGCCGGTGTCAAAAGCTAGTTTAAAATAATGACAAAAAGCTGGTTTCTCTCCCTGTCATACAACGAAAATGAGGAAATAGTGAGTTAAGTAACACCAGAATCTACTAGCAAGTCATAATGATTTAGTTCCTCAACACAAACATACAGACACACTTTCACACACACACACCCCCACCCTCTCATACACACACACCCTCACACACACACCCTAACACACACACCCCCCCCCACACACACACACACACTGTCATGAGTTGCAACTTGCAAAGTTGCAACTCAGTCCCCCAAGATACAGGCGCTGCCTAGTTCGAGGACCACTGTTCAAATAAATATGTTGGTTAGTATAATTACAGAAAGCACACAATATTATTATTTTTGGAATTTATTTCTAACAATGAAACAATAAATTAATTATTCTTATTCATATTCTTATAACTCTTTTCACTAAAAAAAAGGTAGGTAATTCTAACGACATGTATAGCAATACCATCTACCACTTTTCCGTCAGTCGATTGTCAACATTCAGAACGATCAGACTCATTAGGTTAATTTTTAGTTAACAACAAAGATAATTAGTTTTATTTTCAAAAAGTACAACAAACAAAATTAAGAAACAAAATGACAACTTTCAAGCAAGTTCCTCTCACATGTGGTGGCCATACTAGACCAGTCGTGCATTTGGATTTTAGTGACGTTACAAAAGATGGGTTTTATTTAATTTCGGCCTGCAAAGGTGAGTTTTGACGACTAATTTGTAATCAGTGTGCCCTATCGCCTTGGCCTATATTTCGGTGGAAGTCTTGCAAGTGTGTTGGTGCGTGTGAGTAGTGCTTTGGCGTGACAGATGTTGGTGACGAGTTGTATTCGAAAGGCCTTCACTTTTCTTGTTTGTGTGGAGTTGTCCGCTCGGCCGGCGTGCATTCTATGCATGTTGTGACCTTCTCTTTCCGGACATGCAGGAAGTACCTTGAGTATCCGCTCGTATGTTTCCTCGGCTGCTCGCCTTGAGGCTTGCGCTCGTGCTTTTTATTCACGTACCTACCGGCAGCATGACATACAAGTTCCACGCCTTTGTGTGCTCATGAATTGTTGCAGGCAGTAAATTTTGTTCCTATGTTGAATGTTGACATTTCACCCATTGTGGGTCACCTTGTGCTCGCTCAAGGTTTGTCAAAGTACTTGACATTAATGTTTACCTTATGGAAGGGCTTGAAAACATGTCACTAAGCTACTTTCAATATGTGGCTGTATAAGGAAAATAGTCAATAATACTTAATGACATAATTGTGCCTTCCTGCCATTGTTTTTTTATGTGTACACAATCTATGGTTAGAGTACCTGATATACTTTTTATCTAGTATTATGACTGTCGTCATAGTATTTTATTGAACAGCTGTAGTGCTAATCACTGCCTTGTTTTAATAAGATAGTTTATATTCTAGGTAGGGCTAACAAAAGCTAAAAGCTAACACAATGGTTTGTACAAGATGTGTTTATATAAAAGGAAAGCCTTGTTTTATTTTAAGAGGAAAATTGAAAGATGTTATCATTTGCATACAATGCTAAAGAAATACTCATTCAACATTTTTTAGTATGTACTTACATGAATGAAAACATTCAAGAATGATTAAAATTAATATTGAAATTGTCTCTTTACTATTTTGGTTTCATTTAAACATTGTGGTTTTGGGTCTTAGAGCACTAACTTTTCTTTATTAGGTCAAAACCTAGTCTATAATATAATTTTATTTTTCATAATATATTTTTATTTCCCATTATTAATCCCAAATAATTACCTAACACCAGTGTCAAAATATTATAAAATATACTAGCTGACCCGACAGATGTTGTCCTGTCCCAATTTCAATATTCCCATATAAAATCCACTTTCAGTTTTCCAGAATTTTCCAATTTTCACAACAATTTTTCCAATTTTTCTCATCATTTAAACCTTCCCTGGACTATGTCAAACATTTCAAAACCAAAATCAGCTAAATCGGCCCAGCCATTCTTGAGTTATAAAATTCCAACAAAAAGTGGCATTGATTTTTATAGATATAGATGAAATGATTTCACGACTAAGCAGAATTTGACTTGCAATTCAATTTACTCCTTTCAACCGAAATGAGTTATGTACAAAGCTCTGTTTGAATTCAAGCTTTCTTAGCAACACATTGTAATATTAATGAATTCCTTTTTAGATGGCAAGCCCATGCTACGACAAGGTGAAACAGGTGATTGGATTGGCACATTTGAAGGTCACAAAGGTGCAGTGTGGGGTGTAGCTTTGACGCAAAATGCTAATCTTGCAGCTAGTGGAGCAGCTGATTTCTCAGGTACTATAAATATTTCATAGCACTTCAAAGCAGTAGTTTTTATGTTAATGCAATTACGTGATTCATATGGCTTGTTTCACAAAACTATTAGTAATGGTGAGAGAAAGAAAACATCTGTTTATGTTGTGAAATATGTCACTCTTTGATAATTTTATTTTTGTTTAAATTAACATTTAAGTAGTTGTTAACAGTAGAATAATTTATGGTCCTTTATTTATTTCAGTTTTGCAATCTAACAATTTGATTACAACTAATCTAATCCATGTAATTAATTCTGACCACAATTTATTTACTATCCAATTTTTTTTAAACAATTGAGTACTGTTTTTTTTTTCTGTAAGTATATCTAGGACAGTACAGTACTGTCCTATACAGATATACTTACAGAAAAAAAAAGTCAAAGAACCAAATGCTTTGTTTCAACACTAGTAACTATCACAATGGTACTATGGTACTTTGTGCTATTCGAAGTATTAAATCTGGGACACTGATGTGGGAGATATTATAAATATAGAAACCTATTTATGTTGTGGCTAAAGCTAAAAAATGTCCATAATAGTGTTCTCAAATAAAAATGTATCAACCAAACAATAACCCAGCCATACTTTTTTTTCTTGTCCCATACCCCACTGCTATGCAAAAGCCTAACACCAACTCCTTTCAGAAACTCTTTTCCAGCATCAACTCAAACCAGCCCTTGCGGTACGCTCCAGGTTGTCTATCTAACAATACTTTCAATAATGTTACAGCAAAAATATGGGATGCTCGATACGGTGAAGTGGTGCACACATTTGACCATGAACACATAGTGAAGAGTGTAAACTTCAATGCTGACGACACTCAGCTACTCACTGCCAGCAATGAGAAACTTATACGAGTATATGACCTCAACAAACCTGAAGCAGGAGGTTAGTTTATCATACTTTTATGTCTGATAAGGAAAGGACAGTTACTTCCTGTAGTAGATTCTTATCTGTAAATAAATTATTAATGCATGTTGACCTATTGAGTGACATAGTTAACCTATTTTATGTACTTGAGGGCTTTAGCACACCTCCGCCGCGAATCCGCGAAACCGCACGTTTTAACATCATGCAAGTCACTTGAATAAACTGTCAGTCACAACTGCGATTTTGCTGCTATGATTTCGCGGCGGAGGTGTGCAATGTGCCCTTAGAGTTGAGATCTAGATGTTTTTATAACATTTTGAATTATTAAATTATTATTCAAAGTAAATATTTCTGAAATATATTGAAAATTAATATAAATTGCCTATATTTTTAAATGTTGTCATAGTGATGAAATAAACATGTTCTAAGTACATAAACAATAAGTTGAGGAAGCATTAATTAGCATTCAAGATAACTCTTATCTCAAATAATCAACATATATAAGCAATAAATTGAGATGAACCTAATATTTACATTTATTATAAGGGTGTAACCTTTTGAATAATTTATTAATTGTTTACTTCTATCGAGCTTATCCATAATATTTCCCTTCTATAAACAGTATTTAACACACATTATTTTTATGATATGTAAAAGCCTATGATATTCAATTTCTACATGTTTCCACAAAATAATCCGAAAAATTAATAGCAAGTCAGGGCTGGCCTAAACTCAGTAGAAAATATTTTATGGAGTATGCATATTTATTTGAAATTTTATGGAGTACTTATGCATATTTATTTGAAATTTTTTGGAAGACTAACAGCATTAACCTTGTCTCACAAGCTTGTTCCCACAGACGTAGTCTGTCCTATCCTAACCGAAAGCGACTGTCGCGCGAATACGCGATTCCGCTATCTTTTGCATGAAAGTATGACGTACAAACGCGACTTGATTGATCGCGCGAGTATGTTATCTTAAATCCATACTAATATTATAAATTCGAAAGTAACTCTGTCTGTCTGTCTGTCTGTCTGTCTGTCTGTCTGTCTGTCTGTCTGTCTGTTACCTTTTCACGTCTAAACCACTGAACGGATTTCGATAAAATTTGGCAAGGCTATAGATGGTATCCAGGGGACGGACATAGGCTACTTTTTTTTTAAAAAATAATCCTGGGGGGGGTGATATAGGGGATGAAAGTTTGTATGGGAAACTCAGTATTTCTTAAGTTAGGGATGTGAAAATTAAAATATATGTTTTTGATAGGAAATAAAGAAATATGCGGTTCAGCGTTTTTGAAAAATCATCCCCTAAGGGGGTAAAATAGGTGTTGATTTTAAAATTTACAAAACTGCACGGATTTCGACAAAATTTTGCAAGGCTGTATATAGCATACTGGGAAAGGACATAGGATACTTTCAAAAACAATACTACAGGGGGTGATATAGGGGATGAAAGTTTGTAAGGGAAACCCAGTATTTCTTAAGTTAGGGATAACAAATTTATGCTATTGGTAGGAAATTAAGAAATATGCGGTTCACCGTTTTTGAAAAATCATCCCCTAAGGGGGTAAAATAGGGGTTGATTTTAAAATTTACAAAACTGCACGGATTTCGATAAGATTTGGCAAGGCTTTATATAGCATCCTGGGGAAGGACATAGGCTACTTTTTGTCTTGAAAAATAATCCTACAGGGGGTGATATAGAGGATGAAAGTTTGTATGGGAAATCCAGAACCACTAAACAGATTTCGATAAAATTTGGCAAGGCTATAGACGGTATCTTGGGGACGGACATAGGCTACTTTTTTTTACAAAAATAATCCTACAGGGGTGATGTAGGGGATGAAAGTTTGTATAGGAAACTCAGTATTTCTTAAGTTAGGGATGTGAAAATTAAAATGTATGTTTTTGATAGGAAATAAAGAAATATGCGGTTCAGAGTTTTTGAAAAATCATCCCCTAAGGGTGTAAAATAGGGGTTGATCTTAAAATTTACAAAACTGCACGGATTTCGATAAAATTTGGCAAGGCTTTATATAGTATCCTGGGGAAGGACATCGGCTACATTCTGTTTTAAAAAATAATCCTACAGGGGGTGATATAGGGGATGAAAGTTTGTATGGGAACTCAGTATTTCTAAAGTTAGGAATGTGAAAATTAAAAGGTATGCTTTTGATAGGAAATAAAGAAATATGCGGTTCAGCGTTTTTGAAAAATCATCCCCTAAGGGGGTAAAATAGGGGTTGATTTTAAAATTTACAAAAGTGCACGGATTTCGACAAAATTTTGCAAGGCTGTATATAGCATACTGGGAAAGGACATAGGATACTTTCAAAAACAATACTACAGGCGGTGATATAGGGGATGAAAGTTTGTAAGGGAAACCCAGTATTTCTTAAGTTAGGGATATGAAAATTCAAATTTATGCTTTTGGTAGGAAATAAAGAAATATATGGTACAGCGTTTTTGAAAAATCGTCCCCTAAGGGGTACAATAGGGGTTGACAAATGTTTGTGTACCTACCTATTTTTAAGATATTTAAGGTATTGGAAATGTAGTCATAGTTCGAATCTTGAGGTAACATTTAGTCTTTATTTCATTCGACATTTTTTCGAGGAAATTATTTGAACGAGTGGACATTCGAACAAAAGTTATTTGTTATTAGAGCGTGGCGGGCATAATAAATTTTAAGTAATTAACAAAGTCCCCCCGCCGCGTAATTCTGTCTGTTTGAATGCGATAATGTCAACAAGTACCGAACGGATTTTCATACGGTTTTCTCCAATGAACGGAGTGATTCAGAGTAATTCATTATGGTTTTGTGTAAATTTATATCGTAGCGATTTGAGTTTGCATAGTTATATCGGACGGCCCTATGTTTTCCACATGAACGTTCCCATGGGATATTTTCCGACATCCACGCGGGCGAAGCCGCGGGCAAAAGCTAGTCTTAAATAATTTATAAAAATGCGAAAGTTAGTTTGTTTGTTTGTTACGCTTTCACGTTAAAACGGCTAAACGGATTTGGATGAAATTTGGCATGCACCATGACCTGGGTCCATGTAGGATACATTTTTATCCCGGTTGTGCTTTCCCGTGGGATAATTTCCGACATCCACGCGGGCGAAGCCGCGGGCAAAAGCTAGTATTATAAGAATGCGAAAAAGTGAGTTTGTCTGTTACGCTTTCACGCTAAACCGGCTAAACGGATTTGGATGAAATTTGGCTTATGGGTAGGCCATGACCATGATATTCCCACGGGATCGAGACTTATGCGATTGAAACCACGGGGCGCAGCTAGTTTTTATATTAACGAACGCCACGTTCGCGTATTCGCGCGACAATTGCGTACTCGCACTACAGTTGCGAACTCGCGCGGCAATCGCGTAGGTACTCGCGCGACAATCGCGTACTCGCGTGACAATCGCGTAATCGCTGACATTCATTTAGGTATCGTTTTATAGTCCATTGCTCAACATAACTACCCATTGACTGATTAAAATCTAACACAATTATATGATAATTTCCAGCTGTGGAGAAAATAAGCGCGCACTCGAGTAGCATCCGACACGCAGTCTTCCTTCATAACTCGCGCATAGTCAGCGTGAGTGATGACCTAACGATGAGAGTCTGGGATCGTACCAGTGGACAAGTAATGTATTCAACTTAACAATCTTTAATTCATTCATTACTTCACTGACACACAACACACAGCCTAAACTGCTGGGTCTAGAAGCATACAATTTTGCGCATAAGTTCCTTACTATAGCGAAAGTCCTTCCTTGGTTCTCCCAACGAGGATTTCTGAAAATTCATCCACTAATGGGGTTAAACGGTGCATGAAAGTTTGAAGTTTATCATTTTTGCCGATGGGATATGGGAAATAACATCAGGAAAATCGTCTGTAAATGTGGTTTTGTTTGTCACCAACCCCGCGTGGTGGATAGCAACAGCCCACTTCATCTCTGTGATAGAGCCCCAGCAGCATCATCATCATCATCATTTCAGCCGAAAGACGTCCACTTCTGGACATAGGCCTCCCCTAAGCACCGCCACTTCGACTGGTTCTGTGCTGCCTGCATCCAGCGGATTCCTGCGGCCTTAACAAGGTCATCGGTCCAACTTTTGTGGGAGGCCTTCTAACATACGTCTTCTGGTACGCGGTCGCCACTCCAGAACCTTTCGGCCCCAGTATAGGCTGATTATGCTTATGCTATTCACTTATTCAAGTGATGATTGTATAAAATACAAGTGTTTTGTAAATGAAAACTTCATCATCATCATCTTCCTGCACGTGTAGCAAGACCACCATAGATAGAAACCTGTTTTGTCGACGGAAAAATAGACAAAATGACAGATTGTAGAAAGATTTCTAACGTCTAAGCATGGCGATGTCTATTCTTCCGTCAACAAAACCCGTTTCTATTGTGGTCATGCTACGCGTGCTGCCCTTGTAATTTTTCTTTCATATCATCCGTCACACAATCCATCCATCTTTTCTTTGGTCTTCTTCTCCCTCTGCATCCGTCAACTTTTTCATTCATCACTCTTTTAGTTAAGTACTTTAATGAAAACTTGCTGGTTATAATTTTTTTTTAAATAGAGAAGATGAGACAGCTGTGTAATGTAATAATCAGCTCCAAATAATGAATTAGTAAGGTTTTAAGAACTCAGCAATATCGATAGAATTTACCGTTGACTGGAGTACTCATTCGCGGATTTAATTCATGAAATTCAATCCACATAAGCCAGATAAATTCATTGGATTATCGTGGTTCATTCATTCGATTCTATATAACAGATTTTCATTCATTCTGATTCTAGTTATTGGATAGTATTTAATTGAAAGTTTCATTTACTTTTCAGGAGGTCCAAAAAGTGGAGTTCCCAACCATACCAAACAGTTTAGAGCTGTCAAGAGATGGAGCTATATTGACAGTAGCTCACGGTAAGATATTATATCCATACTAATATGATAAATGCGAAGTGTCTGTCTGTTACGTTGTATTGGCTAAACCACTAAACCGATTTTGATGAAAGGTATAGAGATAGATTAAATAATCCGTACATATATATGTATAGTGGGCTGCATCAATTGGGTACCCCTGTTGTCTTAAAATTTTAATACAACTGGGGTACCCAATTGATGCAGCCCACTGTACATAAATGGAAAAAGTGTTTTATGGTTTTAAAAATATTGCTCAGTGATAGACAGACTAACGGACGGACAGACTAACGGACGGACAGACAGATGACGTAGACTTAGGGCCGCCATACACGGACTGCTCGAGCAGTTAGCCACTGATTAACATACACGGACCGCTCTTGCAGTCATAGTCAACAGCTTCTCGCTGCTTCAACTTTTCCCCCTAGGACCTAAGGGCCGCTATACACAGACTGCTTGAAGCAGTCAGGATGGACTGCTTCAAGCTGTGACTGCATAGTGAACTACAGTCTTCTATGTACACACATACACGAAACCGCTCGAGCAGGTGCAACTGCTTCGGGCGGCCGTGCCCGAAAAGTTGAAGAAGCGAGAAGCTGTTGACTATGACTGCAAGAGCGGTTCGTGTATGTTGATCAGTGGCTAACTGCTCGAGCAGTCCGTGTATGGCGGCCCTTAGTCCCGTTAGCACACTGTAGGTACACAGCCCTAAAAAAATACTCTCAAGGACTGAAATGAGGTGTGAAGTTTCTAAAGAAAACACCCAACCTCCTTGCGAAAGAATTTGTGGTCAAAGCGTTAGTCTAACATAATTGTATGACGTCGAAGTATATTGTGACATGTTATGTGGAGCGATTACATTTGGCCTTAGTACGAATTAGCATTTTAATTCAAGATCAGAGCAAGATCAAGTTACGCATTAAAACATACTACACCTGGCGTACTTACGTAAATACAGCCTTAGGCATTCCTCGTATAATATTTTTGTAATTGGTTGCATTAGATGCGTAGGTAAATGGCTTTGTTAAATAGTCTAAAGGTCTAATCGAAAATTGATGACCTCTAACCTTTTTATGACTTTTTAAAGACGAAGTAAAACTTTTAAATTCATCGACAGACCGCACACCCTAAACTTCTGGGCCTAGAAGTATGTAATTTTGCTCACAAGTTCCTTTTGTAACGAAGGTGAGCACTAAGGAAGGATTTGTTTTAAAATTCACCTCCTAATGGGGTTAAATAGGGTATGATAGATTGTACGGAAGTTCGTTATTTTGCCGATGGGAAATCCAAGCATACGGCTTGTATTTAATATTGTTTTGTAATGCATATGATATAAATGCATATGTATTTTTTAAATATTTTTATTCGATACTTTACATCGCTATATTTATAAACTACTAGCTGACCCGACAGACGTTGTCTTGTCCCAATTTCAATAATTAAAAATTTTCCAATTCTCCCGGCAACTTTTCCAATTTTTTTTCAGCGTTTAAACCATCCCTGGACTACGACAAACTCTTCAAAACCAAAATCAGCTAAATCGGCCAAGCCGTTCTCGAGTTTTAGCCAGACAAACGAACAGCAATTGATATTTGTATATATAGATACTGGAAAACTTTTTAAGCAGTGCGCAAATTGTCACAGGATGATTTACCTATGAATATGAACAACTTTCACTATGGGACCAACTCTGAAATCACGCTAAAAGTTACTTATTCATTATTTTTCTTAATTTCAGGTACAAATGTATCATTCTATTCTTCTGACACAATGCGCAAAATGCGCGAATTCCCAGTGCCAACGAAATGTTACTCAGCATCGCTCGCGCCTAGCCGGGCCACGTTTGTGTGCGGCGGTGAAGACTTGAAAGTCTATAAATTTGATTATAATACGGGAACAGAACTCGGTAAGTTAGTTTTTGTTTGTGTTCTTTGTTCACTTAGAAAAGTATTTTGCCCACTATCTGCCCTAACAAAGGTCTCATAACGTAGCTCAACGTATGTTATAAGAAAAACTCAGCTTGACGTATTCCCTTGAGTTTTGACAGGATTTTTTTGATTCCTTGTTTCATGGTACTTACTTTGAATTTGATTTTTTTTTGGGTGAATGACCGCTGGTAGTGTTGTTACTTGATGTGTGAGTTGATAAAATCTGTTTTATCGCGATGAGATATCTAATAAACCCAGTACCACATCTGTGAAGTGTACACAAATAAAAAAACGATTTCTCAACTGATATTTTAAGAAACTACACTAAAGGCGCGCGGCGGCGGTGGATGATCCAAAAAAAAAAATCATCTTAGAGTGCGTTTCATCAAATAGTTCCTATGCCGTAATGTTGGTCCACTGTTAAACTTTAACACATGGACCTATCAGGTCCATCCATTCCAACAGTAGCGTATCGTGTTCGTCCTAAAACAGTGGAGCCAACATTACGGCATAGGAACTATTTGATGAAACGCACTCTAGTAAATAAATAATTTTTCGTTTTATCATTTTTATTAGGGTTCCGTACCAAAATGGTAAAATGGAACTCTTATGGTGCGACTGTCTGTCTGTATGTCTGTCTGTCTGTCTGTCTGTCACAGCTGGATATCTCAAGAACTACTAATTCTATGAACTTGAAATTTGGAACAGTTTTAGATGACGTTTACCCAACTATTTTGCAAATAAGATTTTTTTTTTTATTATTGCCACAGGGACTAAAAGGGGTTCTTGAAAAATCGAAGTGGGGCTACTAGGGCATGTGGGGTATCATATGAAAGAGCGCTGTTTGCACATTTTCAAACATTCTTTTTTCTTTTTTTAAGCAGCATAGTTTTCGACTTTTATAAAAAATGTTAAAAAAAAAATACCGTTCTCCCCCCCTTATCTCCGAAGTTTGCATAGAGAAAAATCTGTAATTATTGTATGTGATAGATGTTTATGTATAGATTACAGGAAAAATAAAACGATGTCTCTAAATGGCACAGTTTTTCAGAAATCATCAAAAATAATTACATATAAATGATTATACGGAACCCTCGGTGCGCGAGTCCGACCAGCTCTTGACCGGTTTTGACCTGACTTGACCGGTCTGCGGAGTTTCGCTAGCTAAGTTAATTTAACCAACATCAGAAACCCACCATCTCACACACCTCTTACATTCCAGAATCAAACAAAGGCCACTTCGGTCCGGTCCACTGCGTGCGGTGGTCGCCGGACGGCGAGCTGTACGCCACCGGCTCGGAGGACGGCACGGTCCGGCTGTGGCAAGCCGTGCCGGGCCGTGTGTACGGCCTGTGGAAGCGCAGCAGCGACCACACGCCAGTCGTCAACGGGTTCAAGGAGGTCGCGGCTAACTGATATCACTCGCCTTTCCATATGGTTAGTACGACAACTTTGTAATACCAAATCTTTTTTAGCGTTCAATCTGCCTAGCCTTTTCCCAACTATGTTGGGGTCGGGTTCCAGCCTTACCGAATGCAGCTGAATACCAGTATTTTACATGGAGCAACTGTCTATCTAACCTACACAACCCAGTTACTGGGTAACACGATACCCCTTGGCACACTGGCTGTCAGACTTTCGGGCTTTCTGACTACCAGTACCAGCCAGGACCAACTGCTTAACGTGCTTTCCGAGGTCCTTCTTTCTTAAGTTTGAAGTTCCCTTAATAAATAAATGATTTGTTTGTTTCAGGATCAAGGAGCAGTGACAGTGCAATCAAAATTGATCACTTGGTGGCATCACTGTGTTGTGGTGTAGTTGTCACCAGGCCATGTGTATAATGAACTTAAGGGGGGACTAGCCTGAAAAATCAAGACTTTTTAAGTATTCAAGGTAAATTTTAAGAGTTTGTGTTGTTTATTTTTTTTGCAACACTAATTTTTTATACTCAGACCTAATGTATTTATTGTAAAAAGGAACTAAATAGACTTGATAATGCAACAAAATAAAGTGATTTGTAAATATTTTACGACTTTTGATTTTTATTTGATGATCCCTGACGCGAAAGCCCGGATTATTCCACCTGCACTATTTAAATTAATGAAACCCCTTTGATCACAATGGAATTAAATCACTTTGGTCAGCAAGAAACTCTTTTATTCATCAAAAAAAAGGAGGTGGTTATGCATTCGGCGAGTTTATTTTAATCGATTTATCCGTGATTACTGGGTCGATTTACGTGATTCTTTTTGATTTGACAGAGGAAGCTTGCGCTGTGGTCCCATATAAATTTTATTAACTTTGTTTGGATAGTTTTTAACTTAGTACCTTCAATAATAAGTATTTAATCCACTTTGTGTATGTTGATGATGTTATAAAACTTTCTGTCACTATTTTTTACATAGCAAGTAGTGGTACTTATACAAATTTGTGTGGGGTAAGTACATCTAAAAAGTGAGAAATTAAAAAAAAACTTTTTAACAAAAAAAAAAAAAAAACTAGTTTTTACTCTGCAGTGGTTTTTTTGTGAAAATGGTTGTTTTTTTTTGAAAAAAAGTTAAAATTTTTATTGTCTCGTATAGTTTCTATTATATTCTGAACTAGCTTTTGCCCGCGGCTTCGCCCGCGCTATTATACATATAGACCTTCCTCTTGAATCAATCTATCTATTAAAAAAAAGCATCAAAATCCATTGCGTAGTTTTAAAGATCTAAGCATACATAGGGACAGACGCGACAGCGGGAAGCGACTTTGTTTTATACAGTGTAGTGATAAGTATAATAAAATTATTCAGAATATAACAAGAACTTTTTCGTTGTTAATTAGCCAAAGACAAAAGCAAAAAGGTCATCACATCATACAGGCCTTCACGACAGTACATCCAAGTATTTTTCACATAGCCAGAATAATAAATCTTACGGGTGGGTACGGGTACGGGTAGTCAAAGTGTGAGTTCACCCAGGTGATTTAATTCCAAATGAATAAAGGATTCTTAATAATAATATCGCCACCTTAAAATATCACCACCCTATAATATCACCACCTTAAATATCAAAAAGGTGGATTTAAAATGGGGTCCGACGATCGAAACAATATTTTTGAACCATAATAGAATACCTCAACATACTTGGGAAAAGCTAGGCAGATGATGAATCGAATATTCTGCTCTTCTAGTTTCGGCCGAAACCGAAACTAAGTTAAAATTTGGTTACATTCTTGTTTGAGACTCAGCGTTTTTCGTAAGTTTGTGTCAAGAATTATAGACAAAGGTCGCGGTCAAGGTCAATTAAGGTCATCTGTCGATTTATGAGCAAACATCCCTACGGCCTACCCCCTGTTACACAAAAGGGTATGAAAATTTCATTATTTTTGGCCTAGGACGTATAGTTTTTGAGATATTTGCGATAAACTCAAAAAGGGGATTCCAAGTTATTCATTTTAGGACGCAACATACGATTTCACTTTTCTGAATTCAAAGACGACAAAATTCAGACTAGTGTAATCCTTAGTGCGTCCTTAAACGGATAATTAGAATCCTTCTTTTTTACCCGACTGCGGCGAAGCCCAAAAGGAGGGTTATTGTATACTATCAAAACCGACATCTTACGAGCGCCATGCGCGCCAGTTTCGGTCGGGCTCTTTTTGGCCGAAACAGAAACTGCGGCCGAAACCGAAACTTCGGTCAGACACTAATTTAAAACAAATAAAACGACATTTTCAGTAAAAAATATTTTTGTATTTCATTTTCATCGTTGTTTAGGTGAGATTTCATATCATAAAACTAAAAGTATTACAACTAAAGAACGTTACGCTTAATTATCCAATATATTACAAAATAATTTACAAGAACCTATAATCCTAGGCACAACTAGGCAGTGAAATTTAATTATAGTGAGCTAGAGACAAGTACCTATTATAATAATTATTAGAGACTAAATTTTGACCTCAGCTTTTCTCCCAAAACAGCGGGAAATCAGTACTTAGTAGTTATGGTAACATCGGTTATACGGACGGTATTTTGGTTACTCTAGTTAGTATTTATTTATTTATTTATTTATGTGTCATATAACATCACTGCGTTTATTTAAAGCTCAAGATGGCCGTAATAATAAATGTTAGTGAAACACAAAAATCAGCTGAATGAGTAAAGATCATAATTTATAAAGAAAATAATAATATCATCTAAATTAGAAATAACTCTTATGATCTAATGGGCCATAGAGAATTCTGGTCACGAGTAGAAATACATATTAGTATGTATACTAATATTCCCTATGAATACCTCTCATACAAATTCTTTACAGTAGCAGTATAAAAAATGTAATTTCATGAAATTCACACATATCCTCAAAATATTATTTTACATTCATCAATACTTATCACTATTTTGAAAAACTACCATTAAACTATTGAATGGTAGTTTTTCAAAATATTGATGAAACATAATTTAATGGAACTAAGTTTAATCGTTTTATGTAGAAAATAATATTTAGAGAAAAACTGCTGAATTTTAGAAAATAGAACTTAATAAAATATACCATTTTCTAATCTACAGCGTTTGTACATTTTTGTTTCATCTCGGGACCTTTAGCTTTAGGTCGGCTGCAGACGTCCTCTTCGGATTTAACTAGTATCTTAAAATACCTAAACTAAATTTATAACTAAGTATAAATGAGAGACAATCAGTCAAAGATACGAATACTTGAATAATTAAAGAATATGTTGACTATTATTCTTTCAATGTTACTGGTAAACCTGTGGTAACTCTGTAAAAATTGGTCAGTATTTTGACCTATGGTAGAAACTAATTGTGTAGAATGATACGATCGGTACGACTACGGTACGACTGATTATTAATCTACCATCGATTATATGATTCGCTGCTTTGAAGTAATTTTTATTGAGACACTTATACCTAAGTTATTTGATTTACAACTTTCATTTTGGATTGAATGTGCACGTTGTGCATTGAGAATGTTTTTGTATTGGTCAATCTCATTTTCTTAAATTATTAGCTTCACCAAAACCCTTCCTCTGCTAAACGTTACGGTTGTCTTGTCAATTGAATACATAGACTTGTTGTGGTGACTATTCGTATTTTTTATATTTTTTTTTGTAGTCATAGAAAAGAATAACTTCTGTACTTTTTTTAAATCAGTTTTCGTTACAGTTGCTACATCAAACGGAAGCTTTATTTTTCCCATCTTCGCTAACATTTTAATTTATTCACTTATTTACATTTTTTTAAAATTGGTATTAAGCAAAATTATCGTTTTCCTCATTGACAAAACAACCCTACATATTCACCAGAGCCGGGGCCCCCCTATCGCTCTCACTTAGCAACAAAAGGTGACAGGTCGGGGAAGTTAAAGTTGAGGTGCGGCCGCCTGGGCGCACGCGCCTGCGCGTTCCCCGAGCCTGCGCTGGCGCCGCACTGCGCGGTGCACACGTCGTCGCGCTGCACTGCCTCGCGCGGCCACTCGCGGTGCAGTTGTGCGCAATCCGTGATGCGGAGGGATGCGCATTGTGCCTGCAAATGAGAATAAATGTTGTTAAGAAGGACATTTACTTTTGGGAAGTTTTATAGAAGAAGTGAATATATTTGATGATAAGAAATTTTTTGAATTTGTAATTAAGAGCGTGCATTTTAAAAGTTCTCACGTCACCCATCCACGGACCAACTCAGGTTAAGCTACGCTTGCCGGGGTTGGTCCGTGGATGGGTGACCATCTTTACATACCGAGACTCCTCCGCCTCGGAAAGCACATTAAACGTGAACGTCCACTGGTCCGCGCCGGCCGCACCGCACGCACGGCACGCAACGGATTTTGGTTAGCTTTGTATGAATTCATATAGCACTGCGTCCACTATCGGTACCGCCCGCATTTTCATTTCTTCATACAAACAAACCAAAATCCGTTACGTGCCGTGTGTGCGGTGCGGCCGGCACGGACTAATGGACGCTCAGCTTAAGCCGTTGGTCCCGGCTATCATTCGTGGATCTTTGACAGTCGTTACGGGTCGTCAGAAGCCCGAAAGTCTGACAACCAGTCTTACCAAGGGGTATCGTATTACCCAGTTACTGGGTTGTGGAAGTCAGATAGGCAGTCGCTCCATGTAAAATACTGGTATCCAGCTGCATCCGGTTAGACTGGAAGCCGACCCCAACATAGTTGGGAAAGGGCTAGGCAGATTGATTGATTTTAAAAGTTCTCAACGTCGCAAATAGCTGTCAAATATTTACTTGTTTTTATTAATTTGTTAATATTACTTTACGGGAATATGAAATATCGCTCTATAGTAGTGATCAAAACCCTATACCTATTTTGCTTACAGCTGGTAGTCACTGTAGTATAAGTACCTTATGACTAAAGTAATGTGAACTCACCCCTTCTACAGTACAAATGCACGACGTGCAAGGTGACGGGAAGGCGGACTCTCCAACAGCAACAGATCTGCCGGCGATGAGACAACCCTGCGCTGAACTCTCGCGCCACGCCGACAAGTCCAGCTGAGGTAACGATCCGCAAGATACACGGGGGTTCCTGTAAAGAATAGCATAATTTATGAACTCATATGAAGTTAGAAGTATTACAATTTCAATCAAGAGCTAAATAGATAATGGCAACTCAAAAATTCAAAACTTTCATCCGGTTATTTTGGAATAGACCATCTATTCCAAAATAACCGGATGAAAGTGTAAACAAATTTAAATGGGTTGTTAAATGTTAAATGTTATGTTATTACGTAATCAGAACTATGCACACAAACATCTCTCTCATGTCATCATCATCATCTCTCTATCATCTCATCTCATCTGTGTTACTCATGTATCTGCAGTTAGAAGGTTTCAACTTTACAACAATTATTGATTGAATAACATTGCAATTGAAAAATCTTGGACGAAAATTCAGGTTATAAAATGACCTCCACTGTCAAATGAAAAACATCTATCGTGGTATAAAATTAGAATTTGAGGGATTAAGTATTCAAATAATGAAATAAAAGCAGTCAATTTGTAAGTGGCGCTACAAATTGGCATCCACAGGTACGTTTTTTTAACAATTTTCTTATAAATCTATACTTATAATAAATCTGTAGAGAGGTCAATTCTGTACATGATATATATTTTCAAAATAACTATCAGGGGGTAATTAGTGATCGATACTGATGCCAAAAATGCAACCAGTAAAATTTTTGTCTGTCTGTCTGTCTGTCTGTCTGTATGTTCCTTATAGAAACAAAAACTACTCGACGGATTTTAACGAAACTTGGTACAATTATTCTTCATACTCCTGGGGAGGTTATAGTATACTTTTCATCACGCTACAATCAATAGGAGCAGAGCAGTGAAGGGAAATGTTGGGAAAACGGGAGAAGTTGCTCCATTTTTTAAGCTTCCGTCGCGTGTGCAGCCTTAATGGTTAAAGCTACATAGAAATCATTTATGATGGAAATGTTCTACATAAAATTATCTAAAAAATATTCCACAACAGCATATGTCTATCTTTTATGGTTGACTCACAATAACACGTGTAACTCCCGATAGCTTAGCAGTCCAATACATTAACTTAATAACATACAAGGAGTTACACGCTGACGGAGTCGCGGGCACAGCTATTAATAATAATATTCTGTGGTTCCTTATTGCGATATTTTTCAACAGTATTGTGGATTGACATATTATATTTCCCTACTAAAATACGAAAGTTAATCTGTCTGTTACATCAAAACCACTGAACCGTGAGGAAGGACATATGGTAATTTTTTACGAAAAACGACGGAAACGCGGACGAAGTCGCGGGCAAAAGCTAGTAAATAATATAATATTAAATAATATTTTATTAATACTTTATTACTTAATATATTATATTTTTGGAAAACACTATAGTAATCAATACTGTGTACTTACAAGAAGTTGCTAGGTAGGTCAAAAGCGGCCCTCTGTATGTCTCCAGGGTGGTCAAAGTTATCGCACATCATTTTGGACAGCGTCGTCTTCCTGATCTCTGCAAGCTGTTGTTCCGTGAAACGAGCCGCTGGGTTGTCGTTCTCATACCTGGGAAGAAGACCGAAGATTTTCAATATACGTTCTACGTATAATCTAGTATCCACCAAATAATAAGTTACCCAAACCCATAAAATGTTTTTGTTTTAATGGATCTTCAAGGTCACTCTGAAGAATATAATTCCCTTTCCCATCAGTGCCTTGCAGCATTCTTGAAATTTTCTGATTTTTTTTTTGATTTTTGTCTTAGTTGACGCCCGAGAACTTCCGCCTATCTGATGTAACGTTAAAAATTCGTACAAGTTACTAATCAAAAAGTGTTCTCACCAGTATCTGTCGCACTTTCTAAGCTGTCTGAACTGTATGGCGATGACGCAGGCAAATGTGGGTCCAACAAGACCGCCCTGTAGAGGACGTTCGCTCATACCGCCCGGGAACAGGTCAATGTCGTCCACTGTCGCGTATATGCGCTTGAACCTGTGTATGAAAGGTCACATATAAGGAGGAGCAAAAGTAAAGTAACGTAGTCTTTATCCAGGTCCAAGGAGGTCTTTCTTTAGATAAATGGAAGACTCAGATAATTAGGTCAACGTGTCGCCAGCAAAAAGTTAAAATAGTTTTGTCGATCCTTACCTAGCAATTACTTCATCAGGAATTTCCCTAGCCAAATCTTCGAAGTTAGTCGCTCTCTTCAGGTTGCAAAGTGCTCTGTAGTTGTTATAGCTCGGAATGCCGTGGTCTCTGGCTCTTTGAACGTTCAAGGCTATGAGATCGATGCCTGAGAAGGGAATGCGGCGGTCTTCGAACAGATGGTTGGTGACTTCTCCGGTGATGAATTGGTCGAGGGTTTCCATGGGGGTTGAGGCGAGACCACGCATCAGCTCATCTACCATCGGTGGGTGCTGGAAATATGATGTTTAAGCTTTATAATTTATTTATCTTTGATAAAACTGCGCAAACGCGCCGAAACTTAAGTGACCGCTGTGCAAGCGCAGAATAAATTACTTTTCTGTGTTATTGCAAACAAGTTTTATAAAGGTACCTAATTGTTTTATTTGCATTGATCCTTACAGTATATAAAACTTAGTTGTTTTATTTTTTTAGCCCATTGCTGGGCAAAGGCTTTCCCCAAGTTCTTCCAGGATTTATTTATGTGTTCCATCTCAATAGTCTTAACGGTTGAAAAAATAAAGGGTGTTACTCACAGACATGAACATGTCAGGCCTGAAGAATCCGTCTCTGAGCAGGATTGGGGGCTCGACGGGCTGGAAGCTGGGTGACAGACGCGGGAGATGAGGACGCAAGAGAGAGTGGCCGAAACGGAAGGACGCGGCCGCGAACTCGGTGACGATGGCGGGGTTGCAGGTAGGTGAGTATTCTTTGTAGTAGCCTGGAAGGATGAAGATCAAGTTAGTAAGTGTAGGTACTGGAAGTTAGATTTATGAACTGGAAACGTAAGTTAAAAGTCTATAAACAGAAACGAAAATAAATTCTAGTACCTAAACTGTTTCAAAATCGGCTAACAATGAAAACAGAATGTAGGTACATTTTGGCCAAAAAAAAAAACATTTTTGTCTGTCTACTGGTATTGCCTAGCTGCATCCGGTTAGACTGGAAGCCGACCCCCATAGTTGGGAAAAGGCTAGGCAGATGATGAGTCTGTCTCTACATTACAACGTTTTTGTTGGAGTAGTATGGTGTTTCTCTTCTTACTTGCCGACGTTCGCACAGACGTAAAAATATCGCGGCGATTTTTTTTTCGCGCACTGGATTTTCAGCGCTGTGCTTAGCACCGAGAGTTGAAAATCCAACAGTGTGTTTTTTCGACGCGCTGGCATGGACTCTGTTGGATTCTCGAAGCTCAGTTCAACACCGAGAGTTGAAAATCCTGTGCGCGATAAAATCCCGATGCGATATTTTTAAGTTCGTGCGGACGTCGGCATACAGTGTGTTAAGCTAAACGAGAGTTGTCCTAAGTACCTATACTAAAAATTGATAATTTTTATAAGTAAAGGTTTCATGCATAAGCAGCCTTATGTTGTACCTACAGGCTGAAAGTACCTATACCAGAAAAGTTTAGGTAGGTAGTGAAATAAACGTAAACAATCTTGATGTGTCTTTTATAATTTTTTATTTTAAAACGTCAGTTTCAAAATAAAATGCAACTAAAAACCATTGTAAATACAACAATAATGATTACTAAATCAATTGAACCATTAGTTTAAACAGTAGTTTATTTGTTTAATATGTGTTAGAGTAAAAAGTCACGTCAAGATTGTTTACCTTTATTTCACCACCTAAACCTTTCTGGTATAAAGTTACATCGATCATTCAGACAAGTGTCGAACTACTTTTCAAAAGTAGTTTGAAGGTTTAGCTTTTTGTTTGAAGAAAAGAGGAGTAAAAGAATAGTAGGGTTACGTGACACACATTTCCTTGAGATAAACTGATAAAAGAGAAAATATATATTCATGACATACTTAATGCTCTATCATTGTAGCTTTGCCTCCCTCGTCACTACACTCCCTTAGTATGTAAACGACGGGTTTAACCTAACGCCCTGTATTTTATAACCTTCAGACTGTAAACCACGCCGCGATACTTGAAAAATCCTGCGGTTTACGAAACAGAAAATATAGATTTTATAGATACCTGAAGGTAGCAGCTTTAATCCATACAAGTTAACAGCGTTCCACGACAGCAGCCTCGGCAAGAACTCGTTGTAGATGATATGCGTGAAGGTGGCGGCGAGGATGCGGCGCGTGTGCTCGAACAGCTGGTCGGCGTCCCAGTGAGGGTTGACGCCGCGCAGGCCTTCCACGATGCGGTTGTGTTCGCGGAGGAAGATCGTGTGGATGGCGGTCAGGCCTGGCTGTTCCGAGGCTCGGCCGTCGCCTGGGAGGAAACATGGGGGTTTTAAGACATGGATATAATATTTTATGTTAAGATATAGTATAGATCTATCGCTCTGTATGGATCGCTTAGCAGAGAATACTCTACTTTTCACATCTTCTGCGAGGTAATAAGTAACAATTTGCCCTTGTGTTTTTTTGTACAACTTTTTATACGAATTTTTTGTTGAGGTTTCAAATTCAAATCACATTATTGACCAGCGGGTTATAATGAAATTTAGTACAATATTAAACTTTTTAAACTTTCGCGATTTGTTTTTTTGAACTACAAAAAATCGTAGAACATACGTGGGGATTAAATCGATAGGTATGGTACTCTGCTATCAGCTCGCACTTAAAAGAAACACCCTGTATATAATATTTTTATCTTTTGGTATATCTACGTGTTTTAAAATACTGCCTTTTATTTTATGAATAATAAATTAATAATGATTCTAATTTGGGTCAGCGCTCCTTGATGGGCGACGACTGGGTGGACGTATGACGTGTTGCTTGAGCCCAGCACAGAACACGCAAAGTCCCACTCAAGGCCGATTGGCGATTATTATTATTATTCATCTGCGTCTTAATGTGTTCTAGTTCAGTGTACCCACTCACCGGCGATAAAACAGAATCCACTAGCCGCCTTGCACTCTGGATGGCTGTCACTCCTGGGCAACAGTTCTCTTCCGTTGATAGGGTTGCTGGTAGCATTCAGTCTTCCGTTGAAACCGCGCAGTTTGCGAACGATGCAAGGGTTCTCGCCGTAGATGACTGAGGCGTCGATGAAGGCTGTGTTCTGATTTACTTGTTCACGGGGTCCTGAAAGGTGAGGTTAGAAATTAATTGAATCTAATTTAAATTGTATTGTATGTCTTTTTAGTAAAACTAAAGATTTTGCCTTGTTCACATGCGCTAGAAAAACATAGAAATATTTTTTTTGACTTTGTATTCGCTTTTTCCTCAGCTTTGTGTTGACGTCGGTGATTATTTAAAAAATCATTTTCAACTAGCTGTTGTCCGCGATTTCGTCTGCGATTCAGGATGAAAAGTAGCCATGTCCTTTTCCTGATTATGGTCTATAAATCTGTTCAGCCGTTTTAGCGTGAAAGCGTAACAAACAAAACAAATATTCTCACTCCCGAATTTATAACATTAGTTAGGATGATAAACGGCAAAAATCTACGCAAAAATGTAACGCACAACATTATTGTTTTGTCATTTTCTAAAGTCAACTTACCAAGTTGCTGTTGTCCAGGCAAACTCCTCATGAATGGGAAGCAGAGCCTCTCTCCAGACGTAACATTCACTTCTGGGTAGTAATGGTCGCCGCGTGGTACCGGGAACGGGTTGCACTCCGGATGTACCGTGCGTGGCGAGTCGCATGAGCGACAGTCGGGGATCGACTCGTGGAAACCTGAGGGAAATGAGAATGACTTATTAGTACCTGACTGTGAAAAGAGTATGCTTAGATGGTCATGTTGAGAGGATTAATGAAAGGCAACTAACAAAAGGGGTATTGACAAGGCAGATGTGAGTGGTAACGCCGGGAGGGGACGCCCTAGGAAGACATATACCTACCTTGCCCTTATTGGTGATGTTCTTCAGAAAGGTCAGGTGCGTAGTACCTACTCGCAATCGGCGTGCGTGTATGACCGGATGTATGAACGTAAACGAGGCAATAGGAGTATGTAAGGATTGTAGCAGGTGGCGTTCTGTATTTTCTGCCTACCCCCATGGGAAGAAGGCGCGAGTTTATGTATGTATGTGACATGATAGACATGTTGCGGAAGAACAAAAAAAAAAGGTTTGAGAGATATTTGGTATCAGGGATGTGCCATTATTACGTACAAACAACCCGTTTTCTAATCAGGTAGTTTATCGAGTAGGTACCTAATTAAAAAAAGTTTCCATAACCACCATACTAAACTGACCTAAAGTGAAATAAGTTTTTTAACTACAGGAAAAACAAGCATAAGGAAAATTTTTAGTTACAGTTTTGTCATGAAATGAGTGTGTAGTAAATTATGACTCTTAGACTCTCTCTTCTTTTTTCATTATTTCGCTTATTTGTTACTCACAAGTTAACATTGGTTTACCTTTGTGAATGGGCGTCATAGTAAGCTCGTGGTCCAAGAACTGCGCGAACTGCATCGTCATGAGCGTGTATCGTGTGTGCAGGTTGGATATGTCCGGGTGGATGACTGTAGACACCACGCGAGGGGATGGCAGGGGCGTGCCGGTCACTGAGTTGATGCGGGGACGACTAACACCTGGAAAATATAAGCTTAGTTGTATTGAAAGAATAGTAACATGTAAGTAGTAGCTTTTCGCTACCCAAATATGACTATTTACTTGTAACTATTTGTATTGTACTTTGTAATGTCTACATTATTTTTAAAATTTATACTGTATTTAACCAATGTTTATTTTTGTATAAATATTTATTTATATATTAATTTATAAACCAATTGGAACTACGCTTGGCGCACTTGGAAGTTCTCTTGGCGCCCAAATGATTTACTCTTGGCGCCCCAACAGGACTAATCTTGGCACCCAAATGGGACTTTTTTGGCGCCTAATTAAGACTATTTTGGCGCCCAAATGGGACTACTCTTGGCACCCAAATGTGACCAAGAGGTGTTGATATCAAGTGTTGTTATAAGGGTTTGGGAAGTGTCGACAGTCTCAAAGTAGAATCGAGTTACTTTTGCGTCAGATGTGTTAAAAAAAGCAATTTGTTTGTGATTTTTGTAATAATGCCACCGGACAAAGAGAACAATCTTTCGTTTCAACAGATGTCGGTTTTATTGCGTTTAAAGCTGTGTAAAGTAGTTCCAAACTTTCGGTACGTTTTCCGCTTGCTTCAAACAACTCCTTTTTTTAATATTGCGCTTAATTTTTTTGCAAGAATTTCGGGTACATTTTTTTCTTTGAAACGACTCTTCGTGTTCGTTGTGTACTGTCGAGCTACTGGCACTAGTTTCGGCGTCTGTTACTTCCAAATCTGGCTTTTGGATACGAGGTATATTTTCAAAAAGACCCCGGACTTAGAGACACGCGATGTCCCGAGACTGAAACCCTAGTTGTGATCATGATAACTAATGATAAGGCTATTGGTGCTTCATATTTTTAAATCGGACAAGTCTATTGTCAACAGAAGCAGAAATATGTCATACGAGGTATTTTCAATCAAACTCACCATCTTCATAAACTGGTGGTAGTAATCTGGCGAAGGTCGTCAAACCCTTGCCCAAGTTAGGATTCCTCAAGTTATTACAATATCCAGTGTAAGTCCTGAAGGGGTTGTCAGGTTCACATGCTCCTTTGTCATCGCACTGAGGTTCGATGATGGGGCCTGATTGGTCGTTGCCAAGGAAACCGCTGATGTCTACCGATTGTAAGGAGTCTACAAAGTCTGAGGTACCGAAACCGAGGGAGTCATCGAAGATCTGACGTTTGCGACGGTGTCTGGAAAACGTGAATTTTGTTAGTAATAAGACAATATTTTTTATAACCTGTTCCAAAAGTATGTTAAGAAAATGAACAAACCCTGTTCAGGTTAATATTTAGAAGGTAGTTTTACATAATTTATGTATGTAAAAATATAATAATATGATGATGATATTTGATATACTATCGGATAAATATCGGATATATGTGTTATCTGGTTCGAGGTAGCGCGGGGAAAGAGTTCCGGGAAGGACTTGGAAGAGGCCTTTGCCCAACAATGGGACAGTATAGGCTAAGCAAAAAAATTTGGTGAATCCCCGAAACCTATGATTAGATTGCCACTTCGTGAAAGATAATCCAAATTGTAGTTTTTTTTCAAGTGTTGGTGGTAGGGTAAATTTTGAATCTACTAAATTTCTAGTTTTGACTTTAAATATCAATTCATATAACGAGATTATCATGATCCACTGATGTAGATCAGCGAATCCTGATTTAAAAGAAAGTTTAACATTTTTAACTTTATATCTCACTACTTTTCTTCGTATTTTCCAACAATTATTGTTTGAATAACATTATTAAAATGTAATTGAAAAATCATCAACGAAAATGAAGGTTAAATATCATTTGACAATAAATTGAGGTTAATTGTAAACCTCAATTTTTTGTCAAATGAAAAACCTGTTTAAGGTGATATAAAATTAGAATTTCGGTTTGAAGTATTCAAATAATCAAATCAAAGCACACAATTTGTAAATGGCAGTACGAATTGGCATCCACACCACCAGAATTGGCACCATCATCATCATCATTTCTTTACATTTTCATGAAATACTTTTGAAACCATAGAACCGCACCGGAACCAAATGCACAGATGAACATAATTTTAGATCTAGATTCTGCCTTATTAATTTTATGCTCACCCGCTATTGATGGAGTTAATAAGCTCGTTAGTGGCGAATTCCAAGTAGAGAGAAGTGTTGGCGAGTTTCAGAGCATATTTGTTGGCTTTTGAGAACGATGCCGCTGTGCCCACTGGAGACTTAGGGTCAGCTCCACCACCTGCAATACAAATACCATAACTAAGTTAACTTAGTAAATTTACAGACATGGACATCGCCGCGCAACCTGTTATCATGGATTCAGTACATGATTCTGGATCCCTTACGTTGAAAATTTTAGTCGGTTGTTAAAAAAAAAATAGCTGTTCCATAGATTTTGACCGCGTAGGTATCACATTTGTAGTAAACAGCAGATTTTAAAAAAATAACCGACGAAAAATTTCTGAATCACGTAGGTACTGAATCCATGGGTAACAGATTGTGTGTCGATGTCCCTGCCAACCTGTATTATGAGGCTATGCCGTACAGAACATGAGAAAGTCATAATCACGATTCTCATGATATTATCTAGCATCATTAGAAGAAACTGGTTGTTTTTGGTTGACCAAAATAACAGATTTGACATTTGTGATTTAACAACAAATTAAGATGCTTATAAAGGATTTCAGAAACGGTAGTTATTTTAATCCTAAGCCCTAAATAAATAAAGTTTTTATGTGGTATCAATACTGCTTTCATCTTCACAAATTACAGTTTTATAACTTACGAGATTCCCACAACATGTACTCTAGTTTCTTCCTATCTGCCATCTCTTGCTTTGCCTTCTCTAGAGCAGTAGCGAGCATGTCCTGAGACAATCTCTCCGCGGCTTTAGCACCGCTTTCATCCCTCCATGCCGAAAGTTCTAGACGGTTGTGTTGTGAGCAGTGTTGGGCTGCGTTCCTGTAATAAAAGGATGGATTACTGGTTACTTTTACTGGTTTGGATTGACAAGACTAAAAATTATTAAGAAATTGATGGTATCAAACAAAATTAATCGAATGCAGTGATCTAGCTTAAGGCATCAATGTGGCAAGTCTTGTCCTTACCTTGTATTTGATTTTTTAACTATTTTACTATTGCGTCATCTTGTGCTTCAAGAGTTTTGAAGTTGACTAAAAAGTTGGTTTGTTTATGTGCATAACTCCAGCTTCCTCATAGGTGATAGAATAATTCTACCTATGCCAATATTTAAAGCATAATAGCTGCCATCGAAGTACCCAGTCTTAATTTAGCTGCCGCAAAAACTTCGTCAATATGAGTCGTTTAGTGTGTGTTAGCTAGAGTGACGTCACCCCAGCTTCCTCATTCAGAACAGCCAAACCAGTGAGGTTAGAGTTTTGGAGTAAAGTCAGAAAATTAAAGCATAATTGCTGCCATCGGCAGCAAAATTTTGAAATCTCTGGTCATAATACTCTATGAGTTATTAAACTTTTAAACATGTGTAAGCTGAAGTGACGTCACTCCAGCTGCTCAGTCATATCTTCCGAACGACAGAAGATATGATTATGTATTATAGCTCAAAAATTAAAGCATAATAGCTGCCGAAGGCAGCAAAATTTTCAAATCTCTGGTCAAAATACTCTCTGAGTTATTAAACATATAAACATGTGTTAGCTGACGTGACGCCACCCCAGCTGCTCAGTCATATCTTCCGAACGAAAGAACATAGGATAATGTTTTACAGCTCAAAAGCTAGGTCATAATAGCTGCCGTAGGCAGCAAAATTTTCAAATCTCTAGGTCTCGTAGTTTCTACGTAATAACCAAAAATAGTTTCCGCGCCAAAAAATTCAAATTATTGCCTCGGAGCAGGTAAGGAGCGGCGTTGCCGTTCCGTGCGCTACGTTATCAGTTTGTTGTAGTTTGAACTAGATTATAGACTGGGAGCCGACTACACACTTTAATATTGTACTATGTACGGACGCCGGTACAATTCAAGATTTTTCCGTCACGACCCTTGTCTAATATTAAAACATGTAACATGTATAAAATGAAAATCCAAGATGGCGGCTGTGAAAATTTTAAAATTATTCGTCATGTGTGTTTTTTATGGTTCTTGAGGTCACTGAAAACGATAGTGGGGTCAAAATGAAAACCTAAGATGGCGGCTACAAACATTTTGAAATTTTTAGCCATGGGTGTCATTTTCATGGTATTTGAGGTCAATGAAAACGATAAAGGGGTCAAAATGAAAATCCAAGATGGCGGCTGTGAAAATTTTAAAATTTTTCGTCATGGGTGTCATTTTCATGATTTTTGAGGTCGCTGAAAACGATAATGAGGTCAAAATGAAAATCTAAGATGGCGGCTGCGAAAATTTTCAAATTTTTCGTCATGGGTGTCATTTTCATGGTGTTTTAGGTCGCTGAAGACGATAGTTGGGTCAAAATGAAAATCCAAGATGGCGGCTGTGAAAATTTTAAACTTTTTCGTCATGGGTGTCATTTTCATGATTTTTGAGGTCGCTGAAAACGATAATGAGGTCAAAATGAAAATCCAAGATGGCGGCTGCGAAAATTTTCAAATTTTTCGTCATGGGTGTCATTTTCATGGTGTTTGTGGTCGCTGAAGACGATAGTTGGGTCAAAATGAAAATCTGAGATGGCGGCTGCAAAAATTTTGCATCCGCCATCTTGGATTTTTA
Source organism: Cosmia trapezina (assembly GCA_905163495.3). Taxonomy (NCBI): domain Eukaryota; kingdom Metazoa; phylum Arthropoda; class Insecta; order Lepidoptera; family Noctuidae; genus Cosmia; species Cosmia trapezina. The sequence goes on from LR991030.1 coordinate 16,110,335, forward strand.
TTTTGACCTCATTATCATTTTCAGCGACCTCAAGAACCATGAAAATGACACCCATGACGAAAAATTTGAAAATTTTCGCATCCGCCATCTTGGATTTTCATTTTGACCTCATTATCGTTCCCAGCGACCTCAAACACCATGAAAATGACACCCACGACGAAAAATTGAAAAATTTCGCATCCGCCATCTTGGATTTTCATTTTGACCTCATATCGTTCTCAGCGACCTCAAAAACCATGAAAATGACACCCATGACGAAAAATTTGAAAATTTTCGCATCCGCCATCTTGGATTTTCATTTTGACCTCATTATCGTTTTCAGCGACCTCAAGAACCATGAAAATGACACCCATGACGAAAAATTTTAAAATTTTCGCATCCGCCATCTTGGATTTTCATTTTGACCCCACTATCGTTTTTATTGACCTCAAATACCATGAAAATGACACCCATTGCCAAAAATTTCAAAATTTTTGCAGCCGCCATCTTAGATTTTCATTTTGACCCAACTATCGTCTTCAGCGACCACAAACACCATGAAAATGACACCCATGACGAAAAATTTGAAAACCTCTTAAGGGGTCATTGTACTCATTATTATGAACAACTTTTAGTATGGGACCAAACCTGAAATCGCGAAAAAAAAATCCGCTGTTCAGTACATTTTGACGAATTATGCGAACAGAAATGTACTGAACAGCTGATATTTTTTTCGCGATTTCAGTTTTGGTCCCATACTAAAAGTTGTTCATAATGATGAGTACAATGACCCCTTAAGAGGTTTTGCGCATTTAACGTTACACGTTGTATAGGTATATAGATTATTAGTTCCACTATAGTTCAGTCGGCTCTCAGTCTAAGATTCAAAATTAAAATTGTTTTGAGCGCAAGCTATACTGACTTCTAATACAATTTCTGCTAAGTACAAACTTGATTGCAATAATGTAGCGCACGGAACGGCAACGCCGCTCCTTACATGCTCCGAGGTAATAATTTGAATTTTTTGGCGCGGAAACTATTTTTAGTTATTACGTAGAAACTACGAGACCTAGAGATTTGAAAATTTTGCTGCCTACGGCAACTATTATGACCTAGCTTTTGAGCTGTAAAACATTATCCTATGTTCTTTCGTTCGGAAGATATGACTGAGGAGCTGGGGTGGCGTCACGTCAGCTAACACATGTTTATATGTTTAATAACTCAGAGAGCATTTTGACCAGAGATTTGAAAATTTTGCTGCCTTCGGCAGCTATTATGCTTTAATTTTTGAGCTATATTACATAATCATATCTTATGTCGTTCGGAAGATATGACTGAGCAGCTGGGGTGACGTCACTTCAGCTTACACATGTTTAAAAGTTTAATAACTCATAGAGTATTATGACCAGAGATTTGAAAATTTTGCTGCCGATGGCAGCAATTATGCTTTAATTTTCTGACTTTACTCCAAAACTCTAACCTCACTGGTTTGGCTGTTCTGAATGAGGAAGCTGGGGTGACGTCACTCTAGCTAACACACACTAAACGACTCATATTGACGAAGTTTTTGCGGCAGCTAAATTAAGACTGGGTACTTCGATGGCAGCTATTATGCTTTAAATATTGGCATAGGTAGAATTATTCTATCACCTATGAGGAAGCTGGAGTTATGCACATGGTTTGTTTTGTGAATACTTACAGATAAGGGTCCTCTCTCACGAAAGCTTTAGGCTGGATGTTTCTCAAAGCGTCTTGAGCTGCGCACAGAGTTCCCGCGAGAGACACTTTTCTGATGGCTCCGAGTTGATCAGGAGACAGTGATGATGGGGGTAAGTCGTTTTCATACCAGAATCTGTAATACGAATAATTTATGTTACAGTAAGAAAATAGCAAGAGGGACTTAGCTATTGTTTTGTCCTAAACTAGCCCTACAATCCTTTCAACGATTTATTTTACTCTAGCGTTCATGAAGTAATGCATTTTCTCGTCTATGGTTGCCTGTCAATAAATAATGATTTTCATAGGCGTGCTTACTTATGTCAAAAGTAAAATAAATGTTGGAAAGAGCCTTTACTGTCCTAGTCTAGTTAATATCTAAGCGTGAGCTGCTATTATAATATAAACATTCTGTTTTAATCTTTGGCATCTTCAATAGCCAGTTCATTCGGTGTCATAAATGACATTCATAGTTTTACTGCAAGTAATATGATTCATAATAAGAGTTTTACTTTTGGTAATTTCTTTTGGATCATAAAGATTCGTTAACCAAGAAGATCTTACACGTTGTTATTTAATGTTGTGGTATAAATCAATGGTTTACCTGTCACTTTTCTTCAAGTTAGCGAACTGCAGTGCTAAAACGCACGCTATTGTTGATCCGACAACAGCACCGGACGCGGGCGTCTCCAACGCTCCTCCGATCATGAGTTCCACATCATCTGGACTCCTAGAATTAAAAAGGAAATTGTTAAAAAAATGGCATTTGAAGGTTATTGTACTCTTTCGGCACCAGCGAGGCAATTACAGTAGGAATCGGTTTCATTTTGACAGTTCAACAACATTCATCGCGTTATTTACGTTGTTGAGCAGACAATTTTTTCGAACATATGAAGCAATGGATTAGCAATATGCTTCAAAATCATTCAGATTGTGATTGATAGTGTGTTATGCAATTAGGGTGTGCATGTTAAATAGGACAGATGTACTGACATCTAAACTAAAATGATGTGTAGGTACAGTCAGCGTCAAAAATATCGCGCCGAACAAACTATTTGATCTAAACAACTACGAAAATGAAATATTAACTCAATGACACAAGGCATGTTTCAGAATGAAGACAGTACACGACAACTGTCATTCTGACAAGAACTTTATCCAATTGAGATAAAGTATAATTTTCTTAGTTGTTGAGATCATTTTGAACAGTCTGATCGTCCCGATATTTTTGATGCTGACTGTACTGTATTGGACTTTAGAGTAAACTCGGACGTGAGTATGCCACATCAAGATTTAGAAAAAGTTTGCTTTCTAGAGCGTCTCTCTGTTACCCATAGTTGTGAGACAGTACCTTTTTAAAGCTCGATATGTCAAATTGACACCTAGGTTCTAGTATAGTCCTTTAGCAGTTATTTTACATCAGATCATGCATCACTCAGAAAATTACAGTGTTGTCAAAATTACAGTGATCTTTATTTTCATTACAGTAAGGTTGCTGTTGGATTGCTGCCACTGACAAGTCTGTCAAAATCAAAGTGATCTTTAGTTTCGTTATAATAAGATTGATGTTGGATTGCTGCTGTCACAGGTAAAATAACTCTGAACGGACTGCACCAGGTATACCCGCAGTCATTACTATTGGATTGCTAATTATTTTCTTATCATGCCAAAAGCTCACCTATACATATCAGCCATCATCTCCTGCTGCTTCCTGTCGAATCCCATCTGGCTGAAGTCTCCAAAGGACTTGATGGTGGACATAGGTTCGCACATGCGCAATGCCCTCAGGTATGGCGACACTCCGTGGTCACGAGACCTGTTCAGATCCCATTGAGCGGATGCTGGGAAATGGGAAACGTGTTGTGCGCTAGTACGTACTAGGTGTTCTAAGGTGGTTGTGGTGTTGATCTGGAAATTAAGTTTGCATTTAGTTAGTCATTCGTATGTCTACTGTTTAAGCGCGTTGTCTTCGAGGAAGAAACGTTAATTAAAGCAGAAAACTGCTCAAAAGGACTTATTTTGAGCAGTCCTGGTAGGAAACAGCTGCGAGAGCAGTGGTGGCCCAGTGGTAATGGCCGCGACTTACAAGTTGTAGGTCGTAGGTTCGAACCCTGACAGGCGCTTTACTTTGTGTAAATTATGTCACCACCGCTGCTCTCAAAACGGTGAAGGAAAACATCGTGAGGAAACCGGCATGTCCTAGACCTAACCAAAAAATCGAAGACAATGGTGACATCTACCAACCCGCACTGGGCCCACGTGGTAGATTACAGCCCACTCCCTCTCACCGAGAGGAGGCCTGTGTCCCAGCAGTGGGAACATTATAGGCAGATTATGGTAGGAACCAAGCTCAGTCTAGATGGTCCATCACAATGATTTCGAGTGTATAAGGAGGAGTTACTTATCCAGTATTATACAGGGTGTAAGGGACAGCCCTCCGCAAACTGATAGGATGAATTCAGTATGTCATACTAAGATGACCGGTACATGAAATTTTTTCAGGAACGTTAAAGGAATCCAATAAACCTGATTTGTTTGTGTTTTTGTGCACAAATCGGAGCGTCTATTACTGGTTGGGAGGCGTAGGTAATAGGTATGCGGTGAGTTCGATGAACTCTGTAGCTAGACAGAAAGTGAACAGCTGATTTCACACGTCATTGGTTAGAGTATTTCAATATCCATTGCTGGTTTTCTTTTTTTGCTGTTTTTTTTGCAGTTTTTTTTACATAAATGGAGTGCTGCGAACACACAATGCAATTTTACATTGAAATAATGAAAATGTAACTGAATTTTTTTTTGAAAAAATGAAAATTTTCCTGAGAAAATTTCCGGTGGAATATGATTCAAAATGAGGAGCTGAATGCACCCTGTTAGTTTGCGGAGGGCTGTCCCTTACACCCTGTATTATAATACTGGATAAGTAACTCCTGCGCGGACAGGGCACTTCATATTAAGAATCTAAATCACAAGTTCCTTATTGCAGGAACCCCAGTATTGAAGTCAAGTAATCCATGTTAACAAAATATAATATCTAAGTATTAAAATAATAAACTTCAAGTTTTTTACCAGTTTCTCGTTCATCATAGCGTGGAAGATGGGTGCAACGGCGACAAGTTCAGAGTAAACACCGGCGCGGTTCGCGCTGGAATATCCACGCCAGAAGCCAAGAGATGTCAACTTCAGCTCTGCTTTAGCCATACCAACCTGAAATATACACACAGTTATGAACTTTTGCTTGGCGAAAAATGGGGTCTCTGATTTTGTCAGAAACATAATGTAACAAAACAGACTAACAAAAGGTATTTACAAGCTAGGTGTGAGTGGAAACGCCGAGGGGGACGCCGTAGGAAGACATATAGTGACTTTATTGGTGATGTTCTGCAGCAAGGTCAGGTCGCAACAGGCGTGCGTATATAACCAGGACGCGTATACAGGGTGTCCCGTAAATAATGGATAATCTCTTAAGGGGTCATCGTACTCACCATTATGAACAACTTTTACTATGGGACCAAACCTGGAATCGCGAAAAAAAATCAGCTGCTCCCTACATTTTGACGAGTTTGATGTAGATAAATGTACTGGTCAGCTGATTTTTTTTCGCGATTTCAGGTTTGGTCCCATAGTAAAAGTTGTTCATAATGATGAGTACAATGACCCCTTAAGAGATTATCCATTATTTACGGGACACCCTGTATAGAAATACTACTTCAGTACGTCCCCTCAGGCGCAGACGATAGAGTAATTTTCAGCCGTTAAACACACGTAAATGGTAGTAAATGCTAATTCCGCGTAAGGGCTACTGAGTACTAGCATTAACGTGTGTTTAACGCCTGGAAATGCGCTAACTCTAGGTATTCGTCTCCGCTTGAGGGGACGTACTGAATTAGCATTTCTATATACGCAACCAGGGCCGGCAGTCTCGACATTCTTTACGATTTTCGTTACGACATTCGTTAACTAATTACATGCTCTGTGGTCCTAATGGGCTCCCCTCGACCCTCGAGACGGGCAAATGGTAATAGTTCGATTTTATTAAAGACACACAGATGACACAGACACATCTTCGAGCCCGTTCCTTAAAATTTATCAGACCACAGAGCAACGTAACGATCGTTAGGGCAACGTTAATAATGTCGAGACTACCGGCCCTGGACGTATGAACGTAAACAAGGCAAAAGGAGTATGTAACGATCGTAGCAGGTGGTGCGCTGTGTTGTGTCGCGTCGCGTCTCGGTGTGAACTGACCCTTAGTTTAATTTTAATGTAACACAAACCGTTCGGAATGAATTCTCTAAAAAATGGTGAAAACCGCATCAAAAACCGTTGCGCAGTTTAAAAGAACAACGCGGTCACACAGACAGACACGAAAAGCGACTATAATTTATAATATGTATATAGAAGTTATAGATATAGATGACGTCAAAAGCCTATTGGATCCTCCTTGCTTACCTCTCCCAAGAGAACAGGTAAGAACTCGTTGTAGGTGATGTGCTGGATGATGGCCGCCACAGCTCGTCTGGTCTCCAAGTAAAGTGTGGTGTCATCCCAGAAGGGGTTTAAAGAGTAAAGCTCTCCGGCGATACGGTTGTGTTCCGATAGTAGAGTTTTGTATAAGGGCGCAGTGGGTGAGCTGTCTTTGCATCTGGAAGAGAAAAAAAAAAATGAAATGGTAGACAGGTGGTAGGACTTTGAGTAACGGGCCTGAGAATATGAGGTCGAGACCTTTTGGAAGGGGCAACTAGAAACAATCTATTTTCTTGTAAATTTTGACTTTCAGATGTTCCTTGTGCCTAATTGAAATAAATGACTCACCAAATGGTTCTAAGTAAAGCGATAAATTCAATCGAATCAATTTGTGACATTTCAGCTTTTTCCTGTCTGTTCTGTTTTACATATTGTACCCATTTAGGTCTTGCTAGAGTATGTTATCCATTAACCAAAGTTTAATTCAACGTTGTTATTTCCGATTCGTAAGACCATAAACTGTTACGCACTTCCTCTTCTTATTTACCATGTTAATTTAGTTTTACATAAGTGCTTTTTACGACTGCAAAAACCGCAATGTCTTAGTGCTCATCTATTTCCTGACAAGCGGCCTTCCCACAATCTTTTCAATCAGCTGCACTTCACCTCTCGGGTACCCATCGTGTCAATAGATGCCAATGCAAATATGTAAAAAGATTTAAATCTCTATGTGGGAATGCAAACCATCTCAAGGTTAGTTTGTCGGCACTATTTGCATACAATCCATTTTATGACGACACCTAGGAATTCTAGCTTTGTTTTGTCAGATGCACGCATTTTATTGGAAATATTGAAAGGCACATATTTGTTTTGTGCTTTTGAAATTATTTTGCAACTGTCTTCTTTAATCATTCCTTATCAATATTGTTCCTATACGATCGATATTATTAGTTTGTACGAGCTTACATAACAAGTTTTTATTTAAAATAATTTTGCATAAAAAAACATGGTGGCGAGATATTTATATAGACACAGCTGCGTCGTGGTTGTTTAGAGACTTACATAATTCGTCAATATTATTATCAAATCTATCTTTGGCTGTCTAAAAATTAAATTTATAACTTTCTTTGGTGTGTCAGCTGTTTTTGTTTTAGCATATTGGTGTACTTATTTTTTTTTAAAGTAACCTTTCTGGTGTAGGTACCAATCTCCACAAAAAAGCTGTTGCATGTCGCCACCCTAGCCAAACCAATTTTTTAGAACTCGTTTTTCATGTGCTATTTTCCCACGAAAAATCAAATAGTGCAATAGCAGTTGTACAGTGTTGTAGATACTGTTGTAGCGTAATAACCCAGGCAGCACACAAGTCATATAACTGGCCAACAATGTAACCTTATGCAAGGTTAAGCTTTATTACATATGTATAGAAGCTGTGTGTATTACGAAGTTCTGAATTAATTATTTTTTTTGCTATAATAATGCTATTAGCTGAGTAAGTTTTGTAATTTGCCGATTTTATTTCTTAAAACTGAATAATCATCATAAAAATACCTGTTACTCAAGAGTTCGTGTAACCTTTTGTATAACATTGGTATAAAATTCCATTAGCAAGCATGATACTGGATAATTTATATTCTGTTCTCTTTTAGTTCTATTAAACTCCACATTTTCATAGTTATTCAGCTGCTGTATAAAATAGGCGCTGTTTCTGTTATGAAGCATATAGTAACTTAAAAGAAATTAAGATAGCTGTTATAACTGCTTTATACCACTTTAAGTACGAAATTACCGTCATGTGCAGCTAAGTGTGGTAACAACAATAGTAACAGATTTTTATGCAGACGTTTGCTGGGTAATCACGAAAAGTAGACATTCTTCCATCAAGTTTACTGAGATATGTATGTGTGTATATGTTATGTACTAAAGTATGTAAGGTGTATAGGGTAGGTAATTAAACTAATCCTATGCTTCAGTAGGTACAATTTACTTATATGTATGACTACTTTTATTGTTATTTATTTAGGTATTTCAATCAAACTTAATTATACGTTTACAATCAGTTAATTAGGTAGTTCTTCGTGTTGTCGTCGCCAACAGTAATCAAGACTAATGTTTATTAATGTTAACTTTACGAATTGATAACGTAATGATTAATAGTATGATACTTCAATACTTCTTAGATTTTACATTGCAAAATTGTTCCTAAACGATTGTAAGCCAAAAACTGGAATGAAGAGCTGTGTTTGGTAGATACTAAAACTCATCAGATATTATTTATATGATTAGATTATAGAACAAAAATACCTAACGACTACATCGATAAGTATTTTTGTTAAAAGCTTTTTTATATTGATTATTAAATAATTATCTGAATTTGATAAGAGCTAAAAAGAACAAATAGGTAATATACCTATAGTCTGGGTTTTCATTACTATAAGACTGAATCCTAATTGTTTGATTTACAGTACGAATGTGTGTGATTATTATAGAAACATTATAGAAAATATGTTGAGTGCAGACCTCTTTTAACCAGAGAACAACTGAATAAGTGGACACGTAAGGTCTGTTAAGCAGACATAAGATGATAAGCCGCTGTGCAATCAGATTTTATTCAGAATGAGCGTCGCCATATCGAATAACATAACCTATTACAATTTTATGGAATTTTATACTCAAATACCCAATTTTAATAACGAAATCGGTATAATATTCTTATAAAAGTATTACAAGGTTATTTTTGAACCCATAAACTGCATAAAACATAAAAAATATTTCACACGTAAAAACAAACCATTAGACGAAATGTTGTTTATTTCTCCAAAACTCGGCTTATCAGGTAGCGCGTGAAAATTTTATACGAAATGTATCTATAAATACACAGTAAAGTTGCATGCGCACCAACAAATTCCTTCTCTAAGCATACATAAGGGTAAAATTTACTGACGATAGGCAATATAATTTGGCCATATTATATTTCAAATTTCAATGTCGCAGTTCACCAACAAACGCATACCGCGGGTGTTGGGATTTGTCAATTTCAATTTAATTTGATTAACTTCTTGATAATATATACTGAAATAAGCTAAACGCTGTGTATCCTCTGAATATCTGAGGTTTGAGGGACTTAACCATAGTTCACTCACCATTCATTCATCATCTGGCTAACAGAGCTGTAATACTTGTACAAAAGAACAAAATGCTTTTATGCAGAAGATACTCAGCTTGTCGTACACTTATTCAAAACTTATTCATCTGTTACGTTGCTATTACACAGCTATTAGCAGTATAATTTGTGCCCAAATTGCTTGAATAACGTCTGAGTAAGCGCCAAATCAGCTAATTACAGTAGTCTTATTCAGCAATTAGTTTCTATGACTGCTGTTAAACAAAACTTACTCAGAAGGTTTGTGCTGGCTGGGAAGGAGACCACAATTCCCATCGTGTGTGATATCATTTTCATTGACATAAAAGTGAATCTGATAGAGTCATCATGCACTAAACGAATGCGTACTCTGTCTTAACACGGATACGGTTGTACGCCCAATAGTGAAGACAATGACTGTACAATCGAGTCGATTGAATAGGTACAAAACTATGGGAATAGTTCACACATTAAGCACTGTTTCTATAATATCTATGATCGGTATTGTATGGGAATGGATTCAATGATGCAATCTAATTACCGACTGGTTTGTTTTCTTCCGTGTTTGTAATCACAATTTGTATTGAAGGATCTATTTGAATAAATTGGTATTTACCGGAGATAAATCATCGTTTAAAATAAACGATAGGTATGTTTATTTACTGCTAAGTAGTGCATAAAATTTCAACGGCATTCAAAGTGCTGGACAATACACAGAATTGCAAAACCTAGGAAGCAACTTGTAAGAAACCACATTTTTATTTCGTCATCCCTAAAATTGTTTCAGAGAAAACTTATTGCAGACTTACTCTAATCAGGTAAGTATGTACAACTATGCACACGTAGGTACTCTAATTAGGTATGTACAACTATTAACACAAGATTAATCAGGGGACGGTTTTTTTGGTATGGTAATTTTTAGTGGAACTTACTTGCGACACGAATCCAGGTCAATTTTGCCAGCATCGTAGAGCCTCAGAGAACGGAGCTCCTTCTCTGAGCTGCCGTACAACGACGAACCATCCAGGAATGACGTAGCCATGTTCATTTGATCACGTTGTTCTGTAGAATGATACAACCAAATTAGCGAGATGTTTAAGATAGTAGTAGCAGTATTCCAGAGGATCGTAATCGGGAATGGATCTTACGAGTAGAAATGGAATTGATTAGGAGTTTGATAAGGTACAGTCAGCGTCACGATGTGGTTACCCCCTGGAAGCACCGGTGCTTCCGGGGGGTAACCACATCGTGACGCTGACTGTACAAATACTCAGCTGAAACGGTTGACACTTGAAGAATTTGGCCTCTTAAACGCTTCAGTATAAGCAGTGCAGCGCCTCATATCAAAATCTAGATTTAAACAGTATTTTAAAACGAGCTTTACATACACACATTGTTGGTTGTGTTTCTTTTTAAGCATAATCATATAGACTGTTTAAAATTGCCGTATCATAAAGAGTTAATGAACTAGGAACAAAAATCGAGATAGGCCGCTCGAGTAGCCTTGATCGCAGTCTAATTATTTCCTCAAGCAATTCGACTGGCCAGTCAACATTTTTATCGCATGTAAGATTATGTCAACGTTACAAAATTTAGACAAGAAACGTTCACTGGTTGACAGAAACCTGTTGGGTTGTCAGAGCACTTCCTAGTGAAGTGCAACATTTCAAACGAGCCGTGAGCCCGCCGCTGCGGAACGCTTGCTACGAAATTGTAATGGTTATGAATATTCATAAAACAACATAGCTTTGTAAATAAAAATATGCGCTTCGGTAATTTTCGTGTTTCCGAAATAGTAGCACGAAAGTCGCGCAAAAGAGTATCTTAAACTCCCACACAAGCAAAGCTCTTTAGTACGGTCAGCAACGTAAGTCGATTAACACTGCTACTTTTACACATCATGTAATTCCTTCCATCATTAAATCTCCTTTTTTCCTAAAATACCTAAGGCCCCTCGCCCACGGCGACTTTTTGTAGCGATGCAGTCGCGCGTTTCGTAAACGCGCGACATCGCATCGCTGCTCGAATCGAATCGTGGTGTAGGCGAGGGCAAACAGCTAGCACCGCATCGCGACTGTATCCATGCAAACGCGCGACGACATCGCTACTGCATGGCTGCAAAAAGTCGCCGTGGGCGAGGGGCCTAACAGTCTAGTAGATCTTTAAATTATTTTACTTTTGTTCCGATTTTAATTAAATATCTTGCTCAATAATTAATATTTAAAAAACTGACGTGTTAATCGACTTTTGTTGCTGACTGTACCTACCGCCACGTTTTGTTGTTGTGCTTCTTTCATCGCGTGTTTGTGCGATGTTTTTCTCTATGGCGTTGCAGATCGTCAATTGATAATTAAAAGTTTAAAAAAGTTATTTAAACTGCATTTGTTTGTTGTTACTCTATAATTTTATTGTCATGGTAATAAAAAATAGGTAAGTACTTCCACGGTTGTACCTAATATCTGCGTATTCCGCCATCGTGCGTTTGTATTTCTGAAAATAGACGACGATTTCCGAGGCGCATACTTTTCTTAGGATATCCGTACCTATTACTAAGATATTTTTTGACACATGAACTCGACTTTCAACTCTATAATAACATAGATTCATCACACTGGACATTTCGTGAATAACATCAACGGCCTACGCTTGCTACGTAATGTTGTCATGTTGATTAAATTATAAACTGGCTCTAAAATAGATGGATTATTAATAAATAGCTGCTATTGACATCAATATTCTATGAGTTACTCGAATCTCTATAGGTATAATTTAAAATACTATAGGTACCGGTAGGTACGCATCTGTTAACGTAATAAACTCACACCTTCTTCCCATGGGGGTAGGCAGAAACTACAGAAACCTGCTACGATCCTTACAGTCCTTTTGCCTCGTTTACGATCATACATCTGGTCATACACGCGCGTTGCGAGTACTACCCACCTGACGTTTCTGAAGAACATCACCAACAAGGTCACTATAAATGTCTTCCTAGGACGTTCCCTCCCGGCGTTTCCACTCACATCTGCCTACCTTTTGTTGGTCGCCTTTCATTGATCCTTTCAACATGACGAAACCATCTAAGCATACTCTTTTCAATTTTTGTTACTACATATTCTTTTAAACCACACAGTTGCCTTATCACATCATTCCTCAGCCTATCATTCACAGTCACACCACCCATGCTTCGCAAGCAACGCATTTCCGCAGCATTTATTCTACTTTCATACTGCTTTTGCCACTCCTAACATTCACTTCCATACATAAGCGTAGGTACCAGCACATCATTGTGAACAGCCAGTCGAGCCTTTTTGGACATCAACTGTTTGGCCACAATCGGATGTTTAGCACCATTCACTTTATATCCTGCATTTACTCTCATATCCACATCTACATTAATCTTTCCACGTAACAATCTGTTGACGGGTAATCATTTGAATTTTTGCATCTATTAGGATATCCATCCACTAATATTATAAAGGTGAAAGTTTGTGAGTGTGTGTTTGTATGTTTGTTACTTCTTCACGCTCAAATGGCTAGACCGATTTGGACGAAATTTGATATGTAGATAGCTTATACCCTGGATTAACACATAAGCTACTTTTTATCTCGGTCTACGCGGGTGAAACCGCGGCGCGCAACAAGTATTGTTATAAAAGCACTTACCAAAACCACAAGAATCAATATTCCTTGTTGGTGCAGAACGAACATACTCGCATGTAGCTCCTTTACAATCCTGCAAGAAAGAAAAATGATACATTGAGTATTTATAATTCATAGTAAGTACCTGTAGTATTCGTATTTTACTGTCTCTGTCATCTTCAAACGATTAACAGAGACAGAATGATATTTTAAATAGGTCTCAAACTCAAACTCAAAGCATTTATTTCAAATAAACCAATTACAGGCACTTTTGAATTGTCAAAGGGTCGGTCTTGGGTCGGTCAGTCAGAAAAATGAAGCTAGATTGCCCATTCCAAAGCGTAGATCCTATGGAGAAGAACGGGCAAGAAACTCCACGGACACTCTTTTAAAATCAAATATTTTACAAAATATTGGTTACATCGTTCATATTGAAAATATACATGTGAGAACAGTGTAGAAAGACGTGCACGTTAAAAGCGTCCGTAATAAAAAATAAAAAAGATAAAAACTAAAAACAACTAAATTAAAATAACCACCAGAAGGTCCATTTAACGTTAAACGTATTGAGCGATTTATGGTGCAACTGAACCTAAAGACTTGCGACGCGACTCTAGTAGAACAATTTTAATGAAAACTTCGTGGAAATTGTTCTACCACAATAGTGACGCACCATTGCGCCTATCTGCGGGAGCCTTAACTCTATTCATTGAGTAAAACGGCTGTGTTGCAGGTCTTGTTTATGTTTTGCTTGTTCTTATCTTGTGACAAAAACAGTTGGTTGCACGAAATCTACAGTCTGCAGTTGCATTACACATAACAATGAAGTATGTACACACGGCTACACATCAAGCTATACATTTCCAGTATAAGCTGACCTCGCATTGTATAGGATTTCCTTACGTAAAGGTGTAAACTGGAAATGTATAGATTGATGTGTAGCCGTGTGTACCTAGGCTTTGCAGAATTTGAAATCATATTGTTTCTTGAATACATACGCGAATACAATACTCCGTTCCCGTTGATACGATCAAAATAAATCTTAGATACTATCCTACCCATATTATAAATGTGAACGTTTGTATGTTTAGATGTTTGGATGTTTGTTATTCAATCACTCAAAAACGGCTGAACGGATTTGGATAAAATTGGGCACACAGATAGTTTAATGTTTATAACCTGGATTAACACATAGGATACTTTTTATCCCGGTAGTAGGTTCCCGTGAAATAATTTCCGACATCCACGCAGGCAAAGCCGCGGGCAAAAGCTAGTTACATATCGCACACCTAGATCTAAACTGAGACAACTCAAAAAACGTAATTTTTCAGGAGACGATAAAAACGTAGGTATATCTGCATTTTTTGTTAATGAAGTTATACAATTTAATTTGATTCTAGATAAATAGCTTGTAAAATGTCACTGTATACAAACTGGGGCTAAAATTCAATAATTTTTATCGATAATCATTGTTTTTCAAACATAACTCAAAATTAAGGATTTTTGAGTTGTCTCAGTTTAGATCTATAGATATACTTAAACGCGAAGCTTTAATTTTGTCGCCTATAAAATTACCGTACCTACATAAAACATTCCATGCAATCATTAGGAGTAATCGGATTACGCGCGTCACAAATTATAGTTTTAAAGCATACCGGTTAGATGACTAGGTCAGACTATGATTATACTAATTATCCTGCAATGTTTCTTAATTAAAATATTTAGTTGAATGTAATTAAATTTGAATAGATATCGTGAATAAAATATAAGGGACTAACATGTTAGAAAATAGGCATAAAATAAAATACAATAGGCAAACCTACTTTGGAACAGTTTTAGATGACGTTTGCCCAACTATTTTGCAAATAAGAAAGAAAGAAAAATTTGTACATTCTTTTGCAACAGGGACTGAAAGTGGTCTTAAAAATTCGAAGTGCTGCTACTACGGCATGTGGGGTATCATAAGAAAGAGCGCTGTTTGCACATTCTCAAACATTTTTTTTTATTTTTTTTTAGCCAGCTTAGTTTTCGACTTTTGATGATAAATGTAAAAAAAATACCGATCCCCCCTGAAATGATTCTATGTGATTGAAGTTTATGTATAGATTACAGGAAAAATAAAACAATGTCTATAAATAGCACAGTTTTAATTACATAGGTACGACACCCTCGATACGCGAGTCCGACTAGCTCTTGACCGTTTTTTTTTTAAATATTTATATTATTTTTCTTTTATACTTACGTTGTTGTCTTTATTTAGAATGCATGCATATACTTGTAATGGGCATACATACCAGAACTTTTATTTTGTCTTGTTTTCTATTAATTCCTTGTATGTACCGCTGTTGGTCTACTAAATAAAGTATCTGGATGACCGAGGGAAAATTCGTTTTCGGAAAATTTTGACTCGATTTTCCCAGAAATAAGACGATTTTTCGCCCCCGCGTAAACCCTATATTTCAACTTTCATCGAAATCGTTAGAGCCGTTTTCCAGAGCGTGATTACAAATATGTAAGTATCTATATAAAAGTATTGCTCATTTATTAGTTTATGGTAAATAAATAAATAAACGTAGTTTAAGTTTCAAATGGAATTCTGAGTTATTGAAGATGTAGTTGCCGTAGTATTTATGGAATAAATTTTAAGCCTGCCTAAAGATTTTAATTAAGATAAGTAGGTAAGTTAATATATGCATGTAGAGCTCCAAGAAGGAAAATTAACGCTTCATGAAATTATGAATGAAGTAACCTTAACACTGTTGCCTAACATATTGTTATTTCATTTTCTTTTAAAACAGTACTTAAGTTATGTTAGTTTTGATAATTATGAAGTTTTAGCCCCAAGCATTCGAGCATTAATTAATTCCGAAGCAATGTGCGAAGCTTTTTAAAACAAATAATACCAAACTTTCCTATATGAAACTGTATGAGTATATTATACCTATACTTTAAGATGCGCTGGGTGCATCAAAATGAAAGTAGGTACATTAGGCAGTAGGTAAAAAAAAACTGGCCAAGTGCGAGACAGACTCGCACACAAAGGGTTCCGTACCATATCATATGTTTAACAATCGCAAAGATAACTTTGTATTTCATAATGATACTGTGAATTACAAGGATATTTTTTCAGTTGCAGAAAATCGCCCATATTTAAACAAAATACCTTATGAATCGCCGTTTTTAGTATTTCTTGATTAAGTACAGTATAAGGTATATTATATATTAGAGCTCGTACAAAAATGGTATAAAATTTACAACTTTTACGGCTCCTTATTCCTTCATTTTAGAATATGATAAAAATAAAAATATCTTTGTACTCTACTCGACGAGGTCTACACAATAACACCCCACACACAGGTTATTTTTTTTTCAAAAAAACCGCCCCCTTTAATTTTAACTTTACTTTATTTTTATTATTTTTTGTTATAGTCGTAATAGAAATACACAATCTGTAAAAATTTCAACTCTCTACCTACTAAGGTTCATGAGATACAACCCTGTGACAGACGGACGGACAGCGGAGGCTTAGTAAGTTTGTACGCACAATATTGAGATACTAGCTAGACTGCCCGCGGCTTCGCCGGTTTTAATTTTCTTATTATTGTTTATTTTTCATCAAAAGTATTATAAATACTGAGTTTCAAGTTAATCGGACTCCGCTTTAAAATTCTTCCATACAAACTTTAACATCCCTAAACACCCTTTGAGGGGTAGCTTTGAAAAACTAATAATGACAAACTTTATTACTTACTTATATAAGCAAGTATTTGTGCTAAGTTTCAAGTTCATTAATCAAATTAATAAGATTTTTCATATAAACTGTATCCCTGTTTTCACCCCCACAGGGGTAGAATTTCAAAAATGGTCTAGGATGTTTCCATAACTTGGGTCAAACATTGTTTACACCAATTTTCGAGTTAATCAATCCCCAATAAAATCCTCCGCTGTAAAATTTACTACCCCTTTTCATCTCTTAGGGGTAGATTTTTGGAAAACCCTGATACACTTCGTTAGTCTTCATTTTTGGTCTCAAGTACAAAAACTGAGTTTTGAGTAAATCGGACCGCGTGTTAAAATTCCTCCAAAAAAACTTTGACACCCACCAATCCCGTCTTCTGGGGTCGCGGGTTGTTTGAAAGAGATAGGTACCGTGGCCCCGCCATAGGCAACTGAAGGAACACGGGTGGGTTTTAGTCAGTAAAAGTATGACACGCCCTTCCGCTCCACCCAGAGCGGGAGAAGTCATTTGATGATTTCCCATCCACAAAAAAAGGGGGTAGTTTAGGAAAAGTAAAAATTATTAATTTTATAATTAAATTAGATGAATATTCGTGCTAAGTTTCAAGTCTAATAACTCAAGAGATAAGATTTTTCATACAAACTTTCATACCCTATTTTATTCCCTTAGGTATGGAATTTTCAAAATTTCTTCCTTAATGGATGTTTACACTATATAAGGTATCTATGTGCAAAATTTCATGTCTCTAGGTCCAGTGGTTTGGACTGTGCGTTGATTATTATCAGTCAATGAGTCAGTCAGGACTTTGAATTTTATATATAAAGATTTACAACACCATAAACTTCTGATAGGTTTTCCTGTAATCTATAGGTAAAGAACTATTTACTGTATTTTTTTCAAAATTTTAGGCTCAGTAGTTTCGGAGATAAGGGGGGTGGAATGGTCAATTTTCGTCTATTTTCTTAAATAACTTCAAAACAATTTATTTTAAAATTATAAAAAAAATATATTTGAGACCCTCACAGTAAGACCTTTCATTTGATATGTCACAAGGTACAGTTTACAAAACGTTGTTTTTAATTTTACTTATTTTCCCCCCAAAAGGGACCTCCATATTCAAAATTCATTTATTTACATTACATGTCCGTGTTTGGGTTACTAAAATACATATTAGTACCAAGTTTCACCTTAATCGGTTCATTAGATTCGGAGCAAATTGGCTGTGACAGACGGACAGACGGACAGACAGACAGACAGACAGACAGACAGACACACGAGTGATCCTATAAGGGTTCCGTTTTTTCCTTTTGAGGTACGGAACCCTAAAAACATGTTTATGAAATGAGGTTGTCTATCAGCTATTTAATCCGACCTCTTAGGCATTAAATTAATTGTTTTGTTTAAAATTAGTTTGTATAAACATAACCTATAAACAACAAAATTATATGCTAACTAAACTATTAAAAAACTAAAATATGGCGTCGAAAAATTCCTCCGCATCGCTGTCGACTGGTAGAGTACCCAAGAGACTGGCGGCATTGCCACGTTGTATGGCAATGCTAAGCCTCTGGCCAAAGTAAAAGCCAGCCCTTGGGTCACGGGAAGTGATGATGCGCTTAGATACCTAATAGTAATAGCAGTAATAGACATTTATTTCCAAAACTTCACACGTTACATAAATGAGGTCTCTACTCCTGTACGTCGTACGACAGAGGTCGAGGTTTCTCCAGTTACTGACATGGATCATAATGAGACGGCTTAGACTAAATACAATTGATTGAATTTTTAAATAATGGAAAGAAAATAAAAGGAAAAACAGGCAAAATCTTAAAGAACAAAAAAAAAAAAAAACATTTTCTGTTTTAGAATAGAATGTCTATGTATCTGGTTGGATGTGTGATGTCTGTGCACTAGGTAAGATTACTGATAAGGTTTTCAGCATCATCGCAGCAATAGCTTTCAAGCCAAAGTAAGAACCATTTTATCAGGAAATTACTAACGACTCAAACTAGTTTGAACTAGCTTTTGCTGTAGAGGCGTGGGTGGCACTATGCTATTGTAGTGCTTTCTGGCAAACTCCTTACCCATGATACGGAATATCCTTCCATTCTTTCGTTGTTGGTAAGGTGGGGACTGTGAGCCGGTGAACACATTGCTGCTACAATGGTAAAAGACTATAAGGGCAGCCGGGCCGCTTTGTCAATTGTGATTTGAGTGATGTGACTGCTTAGATTACCGGGCAGTGAATAGAGAAAGTTTAATAACATCTCTATCTTTACGGATCAACTCAAAAGTAGTTCATAACTGATTACGTTCCGCTGCTATTACATACTAATTAAAAACGTATTCACGCAATAGCTTCCGCTTCGTATTAAATCATATCTATATCTATACTAATAATAAAGCAGAAGCGTTTTTAGGGTTCCGTACCAAAATGGTAAAAAAGGAGCCCTTATGGTGTCACTCGGTCTGTCTGTCTGTTTGTCACAGCTGGATATCTCAAGAACTACTAATGCTATCAACTTGAAATTACGAATAGTTTTAGATGACGTTTACCCAACTATTTTGCAAATAAGAAAGAAATTAAAATATTCATATTTTTTTTGCAACAGGGACTGAAAGGGGGTCTTAAAAAACCAAAGTGAAGCTACTAGGGCATGTGGGGTATCATATAAAAGAGCGCTGTTTGCACAATCTCAAACATTTTTTTCTTTTTTTTAGGCCGCATAGTTTTCGACTTCTGATGAAAAATGTAAAAAAAAAATACCGTTCCGTTCCTTATCTCCGATGTTTGCAAAGAGAAAAATCTGAAATTATTCTATGTGATAGAAGTTTATGTAAAGATTACAGGAAAAATAAAACAATGTCTCTAAATAGCACACTTTTTCAGAAATCGGAACGGAACCCTCGGTGCGCGAGTCCGACTCGCTCTTGACCGGTTTTTTGTTTGTTTGTTTGAACGCGCTAATCTCTGGAACCACCAGTCGGATTTGAAAAATTCTTTTTGAACATGATAACTCAATTCTTGAGGAAGGCTGTAAGCTTTATTTTATAACACATTTGCTCGTAAAGGGCCTCTTATTTCACCAATTTCAATATCGTAATGTATGTCATTACGTACTTGTGCGTAATCGTAAAGTAAAACGCACGAGTTTCTTTCTAATAAGGTAACACGTACGGTTTATCATGCTCCGTCTAAAACCAACGGTACTTTTTTAAATCATAAGAAAAAAAAAGCAAAGCAAAGAGTTTTTATGTCAGAAAAGTGGTCAACATTTTATGAATAAAATTAACTTTGGGATAAAATAAAATTAAAGAATTAAATGTTAAACATTTAATTCTTTGATTTAATTAATTTTAGCAATAAACTACAACCATTTATCTGTAACAAAAACAAAAAAATATTAATTTACTTTAATAATACTGGCTGTTTTTGTGCCTTTGCCTTTAAAAAAAAAGCGCTGATGCGTGCGCATCGCTAATTTGTGAACAAGTAGAAATTATTCCGCGCGCTTTTCCTTTTCGCTGTATTGTTTTTATTTGAAAATGTCGTCATGTAATGATGAATTTATTCATTCGACACCGCCAGAAGTCTCAGAGGCAGCGAAAAAGGCTACTCTAAGCCTCTTGCCCGAAAAATCGACCGATAGATACTTACAAGCGGATCAAAATTTCATCGTATGGAAAACAAGCAAAGATTCAAATTCATTTTCAGAAAGTGTGTTTTTAAAGATTTATTCGTTTAAGAAAGTCCGAGTTTTATTTATATAAATAATAAATAATTTTTTTTTTTTTTTCCGGTTCCGGTGCTTGAAGCGTAAACATCGTTGTAGTGCAGTCCTCAAACTTTTAAGTGAGTTTTATTTATTTCCTCGCAAATATGTTATAAAACGTCGTATGACATACGTGCGGTTTGATAATTACAGCCTCTGCTTTCTTGTAGCCCTCGCCTACGGCTCGGGCTAGCAATATCGCCTCGGCTGTAATTTTCAACTTACCGCACTTATATCATAACTAGCTTTTGCCCGCGGCTTCGCCCGCGTGGATGTCGGAAAATATCCCATGAGAATGAAATGCTGGGTTTCCCATACAAACTTTCATCCCTTTTATCACCCCTTGTAGGATAATGTTTTAAGACAAAAAGTAGCCCATGTCCTTTCCCAGGATGCTATCTACAGCCTTGCCAAATTTTATCGAAATCCGTGCAGTTTTGTAAATTTTAAAATCAATCCCTATTTTACCCACTTAGGGGATGATTTTTAAAAAACGCTGACCCGCATATTTCTTAACTTCTTACCAATAGCATAAATTTGTTATCCCTAACTTAAGAAATACTGGGTTTCCCTTACAAACTTTCATCCCCTATGTCACCCCCCCGTAGTATTATTTTTGAAAAAAATAGTATCCTATGTCCTTTCCCAGGATGCTATATAAAGCCTTGCCAAATTTTGTCGAAATCCTTGCAGTTTTGTAAATTTTAAAATCAACCCCTATTTTAACCCCTTAGGGGATGATTTTTCAAAAACGCTGAACCGCATATTTCTTTATTTCCTATCAGAAGCATACATTTTAATTTTCACATCCCTAACTTAAGAAATACTGAGTTTCCCATACAAACTTTCATCCCCTATATCACCCCCTGTAGGATTATTTTTTAAGAGCAAAAGTAGCCTGTGTCCTTCCCCAGGATGTTATATAAAGCCTTGCCAAATTTTATCGAAATCCGTGCAGTTTTGTAAATTTTAAAATCAACCCCTATTTTACCTCTTAGGGGATGATTTTTCAAAAATGCTGAATCGCATATTTCTTAATTTCCTACCAATAGCATAAATTTTTTATCCCTAACTTAAGAAATACTGGGTTTCCTTACAAACTTTCATCCCCTATATCACCCCCTGTACTTGTTTTTGAAAGTATCCTATGTCCTTTCCCAGGATGCTATATAAAGCCTTGCCAAATTTTGTCGAAATCCTTGCAGTTTTGTAAATTTTAAAATCAACCCCTATTTTAACCACTTAGGGGATGATTTTTCAAAAACGCTGAACCGCATATTTCTTTATTTCCTATCAAAAGCATACATTTTAATTTTCACATGCCTAACTTAAGAAATACTGGGTTTCCTTACAAACTTTCATCCCTTATATCACACCCTGTAGTATTGTTTTTGGAAGTATTCTATGTCCTTTCCCAGGATGCTATATAAAGCCTTGCCAAATTTTGTCGAAATCCGTGCAGTTTTGTAAATTTTAAAATCAACCCCTATTTTACCCCTTAGGGGATGATTTTTCAAAAATGCTGAATCGCATATTTCTTAATTTCCTACCAATAGCATCAATTTTTTATCCCTAACTTAAGAAATACTGGGTTTCCTTACAAACTTTCATCCCCTATATCACACCCTGTAGTATTGTTTTTGAAAGTATCCTATGTCCTTTCCCAGGATGCTATATAAAGCCTTGCCAAATTTTGTCGAAATCCGTGCAGTTTTGTAAATTTTAAAATCAACCCCAATTTTACCCCCTTAGGGGATGATTTTTCAAAAACGCTGAACCGCATATTTCTTTATTTCCTATCAAAAGCATACATTTTAATTTTCACATCCCTAACTTAAGAAATACTGAGTTTCCCATACAAACTTTCATCCCCTATATCACCCCCTGTAGGATTATTTTTGAAAAAAAAAGTAGCCTATGTCCGTCCCCAGGATACCATCTATAGCCTTGCCAAATTTTATCGAAATCCGTTCAGTGGTTTAGGCGTGAAAAGGTAACAGACAGACAGACAGACAGACAGACAGACAGACAGACAGATAGACAGACAGACAGACAGACAGAGTTACTTTCGAATTTATAATATTAGTATGGATGTACTATTACATCACGTTACGAGTCTTAGGAGCCGAGGAAAAAATGAAAAAAAAAGTCAGAAAGAACGCTAAGCGAAAACAAAGTAATAGCACGGGCGGGAAATGTGG
The DNA here is from genome assembly GCA_905163495.3 of Cosmia trapezina. Classification (NCBI taxonomy): domain Eukaryota; kingdom Metazoa; phylum Arthropoda; class Insecta; order Lepidoptera; family Noctuidae; genus Cosmia; species Cosmia trapezina. The sequence continues at coordinate 16,132,988 of LR991030.1, forward strand.
CTGTTATTTTAGTAGGAATAGGTGGTGGTGTATTACGCCTTCCACGTGAACAAAGTCGCGAGCAGAAGCTATAGTCATTATAAGGGTATAATTATAAACATTGTTTTAAAGATAAGAAGAGAAAAGGTTTAAATGTCAAAAAATGTAACGTTAATCATTACTTTACATTAAGCAACGTTTAAAATAAACCAAAAAAAAGACATGGAGAGTCGAGTGATATTGAAAACAGCTACAAAAATCTATTGTTTTCACGAATAGGTTCTTTCTTACAACATAATTAGGCAGGTACTGATTGAATTTCATTATTAAATTATCCGCGTCAAACAGATAAGGTATATCCAATAACAGTGTTAATTATCAACGCTACAGCAACTACAAAAGACAATAGCTACTGCCATCCGTCTTCTAACAATCAGAATAATTTCCTGTCCTGTCTCAGTGACATGAAAAGTGAGCCTATAAGGAACTAAGAGATCGCCTGCTAGCCTGTTACTTCATCGTAGCTTTCACTGCGACCGCTACATACGTAACCTTTCTACGCGACCCCGCGAACTATCACGAATATTACGAAACACAGCCTTAAAAAATTCACTTGTTATTGATCCGTTTATTTTAAAACATCGTTTTTAAAAATGCTTCATTTCATTCATAGAAAATTAAAGGACGACACGGTTGGCGTAGTGGCTGAGGGATTGACTGCTGCACAGCATATCGCGGGTTCGATTCCCGCACGGAACAAATATTTGTACGACCTACAAGTATTTGTTCCGAGTCTGGGTGTTTTTCTATCTATAATATGTATGTATTTACAAAAAAAAAAAAAAAATGTATATAAGTAGTTTATCAGCCATCTCGTTACCATAACACAAGCATTAGGTTGCTTAGCTTGGGACTAGATGGCGTTGTGTGAAATGTCCAAGGATATTTATTTATTATTTATTTTATTATTAAAGGCGAAAAACGATAGCTATTGCTCCAGCTATATTGTAATGTATTTGACAGGGTTATGTTTACTTGTGCACAGATTATATTCCTTTTTATTTATCGTGAAATAACGCCGGTTATTAGACGCCTATATCGAAATAAGGATGGCGTTATAACGTTATTTCTCTAATCTCATAATTAATGGAGTACATTCTACCAATAGTTTTGTAAAACATTGTCTACGATGACACAACGAGTTTTGACCGCGTGAACTCAATACTCTCATCACGTGCTCTGTTCACAAGGTTAATACTTACAAAGTATTATCCTTGTCGGTCATTTAAATAATCCAAAATTGGCAAAAAGTTGTTTGCATGTACCAGGATTTTTGACGAGCTCGTAGGTAACTACTAATTACAGGTTAAGTTTATACATACTTTTTGCAAAATTAAACGCACGTGATTTTGAATAGACAATTATGACCAAGGTGGATCCAAAATATTTTTTTAAATCAAAATCAGCTTAAGTATTAGCACAATATTATTTAAAAAAACCGGTCAAGAGCGAGCCGGACTCGCGCACCTAGGGTTCCGTTCCGATTTCTGAAAAAGTGTGCTATTTAGAGACATCGTTTTATTTTTCCTGTAATCTATAAATAAATTTCTATCACATAGAATAATTTCAGATTTTTCTCTTGGCAAACTTCGGAGATAAGGGGGGGGAACGGTATTTTTTTTACATTTTTCATAAAAAATCGAAAACTATGCGGCCAAAAAAAAAATGTTTGAGAATGTGCAAACAGCGTTCTTATAAATGATACCCAACATGCCCTAGTAGTCCCACTTTAAATTTTTAAGACCGCCTTTCAGTCCCTGTTGCAAAAAAAATATGAATATTTTTAATTCTTTCTTATTTGCAAAATAGTTGAGTAAACATCATCTAAAACTGTTCCAAATTTCAAGTTGATAGCATTAGTAGTTCTTGAGATATCCAGCTGTGACAGACAGACAGACAGGCATACAGACAGACAGACAGACAGTCTGAGTCACACCATTAGGATTCCTTTTTTACCATTTTGGTACGGAACCCTAAAAAGAACGTAACAATAGCTAATTAATACAACAGTCGAATCCTAAGTCCTGTTGCAAATAAAGATGCCAGAAACTTTCTCATTTATTCATACCCATAGTGCAACAATGGAAGTACTCGACATAAGTGATCGATAATAGCAGTGACACATCATCTACGACTACAACTGTTCATTAGCAGAGTTTGTGTGTGACAAGGACATTCCTAAAGTTCACGGGTGGCAATATAATAGCTATAATGATGCCCCAGTAAGTTATTTTTGTTATTAACAAAGTAATCAAGTTTAATTGGTTGAGTCGCGGCCAAGTTCAAGTTGGCAGTTGGTAAAAAGCCGGTCAAGTGTCAGATGGCTCAATGACGAAGTTTCTGTATTTTAATGGATCATTTTAATGTGGGAACTTAAGCTACATAATAATATCGAATTGGACTGAGAATTTGAAAAAGAAACGGTAGAATTAAGCAAGACTACGCGAGGCACCTCATCCGTCATCATGCGAATTATGCTCGTACGTCGTCGGCAGAACTCGGTTGATCGAACTAAACATGTAGAACTAGCTTTTGCCAGCGGCAATGTCGGAAATTTATTAAATTTATCCCACAGGAACGTACACCGGGATAAAAAATCCTATGTGTATCCAGGTTATAAACTATCTTTGTGAAAACATCCAAACCTGTTCAGACGTTTTTGCGTGATTGAGTAACAAACATCCAAACATACAAACTTTCACATTTTTATAATATTAATAACATAGTATAGTAGGTTATGGTGTTTGCGTACACCTATATATCGGACGTCATCGAACAATGTCGGTTAAAGTAGAGTACGTGGGCTATGTATTTAGGTGTACGCGATTCGATCAGCATTTCATGAAAAAGTTAAATTCTCATTGGAAAATATAACTTAAATCTGTTGTTAAATTGAAACCTTAAAAATTCGCGAGGAGGTACGCATCATTAGGCAGATGATTACGCGGACATTGAGTAGATGTCAAATTGCGCCACCATCCGTTCCTCTTAACAAAAAGCATGTGTCCGCTGGCCTTCGATGAGTTAGACACGATGTATGATTTAGTCTCAAGTTAATCTTAGCCACGTAATTGACTTTAGGTGGCTGAAACGAATTCATTGAAACAGAAGCGAGTGAATCATTGAACTTTTCAAGAATTGCTATTGGAACGGGATTGTTCATTTTAACCATAAAAGGATTTGCAAACATGAAACGTGTTATTTTTTACGATTGTTAAACCTTGACCCCTCATAGTTCGTATAAAAATTAACAATAAAACAGTCTAGCCTGACTTTAAAGATAAAATAATAATAATAATAATGCATGCATGCTAATATTTGACAATGTAAAGCATGTTCTGTTTTGCAAAATATATCTACTCGCATTCAGAAACAACTGAGTTTCCAATTTTGTTCCAAACAAAATGACTTAGTTCAAGGAGTTCCGCAAGGTTGCATTCGGTGGCCCTTTTTGTTTCATGTGGTATATGGTAATAAAAGTTTACTTACTTTGTTTCCATTGGCTGTGCTGATGAGGTCATCCATGATGAGCTGTCCCCAGGCAGCGAGCATGCTTGTCACATAGTCGTTGTCGGCAGATGGACTCAATTGAGCTGCAGCACGGACTGCCAGTGCAGGCTCCGGAAGATATGGTGACGATTGTGGTTGAGATACACCTTGGACAAAATAAACGAAATAATTATGATCGGTTTTGATGAGGTCATCATTCTCTTGCCGTTATCCCAATTTATTTGGAGTCGGCGCAAAATCTCCATTTCTTCCATATTTTTCTATTATTCGTCATCTCCGTAGCCAACCCCTTTCTAGTTATATAGCTAGAAACTATGAATGATGGACTGTGTGAAAGATGATATCATATTTCACACAGTCCATTCATCGTTTCTTTGACCTGTCCCTACTTTTATAGCCATCCACATTCATACTTGAAACTTTCCTGGTGAAGAATGAAATTGGTCGAACGCGGTGAGCGTACTCTTCCTAAATTTAGAATGTAAATTTTTGTTCTTGAAGGGATTGTTAGGGTTTATGCGTTCCTTTAACAGATTCAACCTTCAGTTACATAAATACAGATATAGTTGCGAAATAAATGTAAGTAATTATGCCAACAAGTTGAGGCAATAATCATTAATAATATAGTATAGTGTAGGAGATTATGCATCCGCTATTAACATCTTCATGGTTTAGTAAATCCGTTCAAATTGCATTAATTTGATTTTGCATCACATTGCTTCGATTTTAAATGGATTGATAAATGCAGATGCTCCTGCAAATAAAACCCAACCGATTAAAACTTCATAGAGTTGGGCAGGTTCATAACTTTAGTGTTTTAGTATTATAAGTTTTGATGCCTATCTATTTAATGTAAGCCACTGTACGTGCTGTATTTAATCTAATTTTATTGCTATTAGGTACTGTGTGTAGACCAGCGTCTAATTCTTTACCTAATAATTGTGAATTGATGTGTATACTTAACCAGGTATTTTAATAAGCAACTTGTGTTATGTTAATTAACTATTTATGATCGGTGGGTTTAGCAACCAGTTGCCAGATCGAAGAGATTTTGTACACCTATATCTTGTTATTAATTTAAATTGTTAAATATTTTTACATAAATCTGAAGGCATTTTGTGATGCTAACCGTAATTTGCAAGTGCAGCATTCTGTCTTTCATAAATAATGAAGTATTTGTTGATTTATTACAATTCATGTTTACAAATGCAGTGAATTTCAAGTTATACGCGAGATGGAAATGAAAAATAGAAGTCTTATGAAGGCACAACATAAGGCATAGCATTAGCATTAGCATTGGCTTAGCATTCATAAGGCTAAGCTTCATAAAACTATAGCTTGACGGTCTTGTTGGTGTCTTTTTGGAAAATATATTTCCTATAATTCATTGTGCAGTAATAAATCTTACTCTATCAGTTACCTACTAGCAAAATTATCATAAACATTATGGAGAACACGATTCTAAGCTATATTTTAAACATGTCATTTGGTTAAATTATTTCAAAATACAACTTAATTTTCCAATAAGATACTACGAAGACGATTAATTTCAAGAAAAATATAGAATTGCATTGACAGATTAATAACTATGATCAAGCAGTACTAACCAGCAAATAATTAATAGTAGATATAGGTAATATATCGCTTTAGTAATTAGAAATAGTTTCTATTGTTTGTGATGCGTTCGCTTCCATGTCTCAAGCGAAACAAATCACCTACATTTAATTAATGGTTAGCTGGTTTAATTTTTTCATTACATTTATAACTATGATAATATGTTTCTTATAATTCGTTTTCTCTAAAGGTTTTAGTCTCGTAGGATTGCGACATGGATGTCTTGTCATGTCGTGTTTTGAACAAGACAGTTTCACGTAAGTACACGTACCTATTATATTATTATAGAACTTAACTGAACTTTTTTAAGAAAACTAAAAGCAACACAAATTGATTAAGTAAATTAAATATCCGCATAGCATATTAAAATCCAATAAGAAATTTTATGAGTAGCAACAGAAATTAAAACAGACATCTAAGAAACACTCAATGGCAAAGCAACCAAGAATATTTAGCTTTATATGTCGTCATGACATACGCACTAAGCAGATGTATTGAAAGATAAACATTCTGTTTCTATTAATCCTGCTAATCATTGTCGTAACTTATGAATGCGATGTATTCAAACATTGATGATGCAACTAAAAAAGATCGGAAGCTATGTCCAAGATGTTTTCAGTTAGATAATCAACTGTTCAATCATTTTGAAGTAGCTAGAGTGCATCGAACCTCGAACCTTGTTTTAACTTTTAATCAGTCTCGCTCTGAAGAGTCTAAAAACTGACTAATGTACCGAGAAGTAAGAAACTTATACATCGATATGATACGAATGTTCATATTCATCCACTTAATTTCCGCGATTGCTTACAGCATTATTTGCAATATAAAGACCGTGAAAGGAAACCGTATAAAATACTATTTCTACAATAGCAGCTATACAGTTCGTGACTTCGGATTTCAATGTGACCTCAACTAGATCGAGTCTCTGAACTGTGCATAAATCCGGTATAATGTATTCAGTAGATAGATATTAAATAATGGCCGAGTTATTATTTATTAGATAAGTAGTCTTTGAGACTAGGTAAAAGCAAAAAAAAATATTAATCAGTTTTATGATCCAATACATTTTAATTCGGTCATCGTCACGATTCTGATTAAATGTTTTAACATAATAAAATTGCACTATAATTCCATTGCCTTTTTGCTTAATTCCTATTACGCCAATATCACATATGCGTGTAATTTTTATTTCAGGTAGAAACAGAATTTTTGACGATTCTTCATCGTGTTTTACCGAACCGAACCTATCGACAGGTACACCTACTTACAACCATTTATTTATATCCCACTTACGTCATTCCTAAGTTTAACCACGTTTATTAAACAAAGTATGATCAATTCACGGAATTCGTAAGCGAATTGTCACTGAAATCGGTAAATCCAATGTCGTTAGAAAATCCCAGTGTAAAAATCTTTAAACAAGTCTAAAATTTAGCAAGTAGTGATGATAAACCGTCAAACGATTACGATGATCCTACTTGTAAAGTTGTACTGTTAAATATTGTTTTCCTGAAGTCTATTATAAAAATAGATTAACCTATGAACTAAAAACTAAAGTGTTTGTAAAACTAAATCCGGATCGTTTTGACCGCATATTTGACGTATTTCCACGAAATAGGCGTGATAACAGTAGGCTATGTCTCCCTAGTGCGAGAACGGCTTTAAAGGCTCTTACAGACAGAGGCGATATCGCGAGCGATATTGCGATATTATCGCGTCGCAACACCACTACGCAACACGTCGCGACGCGATATCGCTTCTGTCTGTAAGAGCCTTAATGCGCAAAAGTGTCTGTAAGTGCTACATGGCGCCAGTCATTTATAATAAATTACCGAGGAGTTGGAAAGAATTAAACTTGACATTATTTAAAAAAAAACTTCGAAATTTTTTACCTGACAAAGCGTATTATAGTGTGCCGGAATTTTTAATGGAGAAAGAAATGTCTTAATTACTCTTTTTATGATTAGAAATGATGAAAATATGACATTTAATTTTTTATTTAATTTAATTTTTATTTCATTCCAATACGAAATAGTTGACTGCAGAAGAATTGTGTATTTGAATTATAATTTGATTGACATTATTTCTCTTTATTATTATTGTGTATTAGAATCTTGTACTTTTGCATGCCATCATCTGGTTAAATATGTTTGTTGCTACTTATATTTTTTATGTCACCATCTTTTGTACCTACCCATGTTTGCAAAATAAATTATCTTATCTTATCTTATCTAACTAGGTAGCTACAAATCTACAGATGAAATCTTATGCACAGTTGAAGATAAATAAGGAAAGAACTTGAAAGAATTTACGATGGGATAAAACTTTTAAAGTAAGTAAGTAAGCAAGTGTTAAAACGATGGTCAATGAATCGGGAAGAGTATACCTACAAGGACACGGACATATTGCAGTTTAATAAAGATTCAAATTGAAGTCATTCACTCCATAGTGCATTTTGCATTTACGCGATCGAGTTAACCGTATGAATGCTGTTTTGGTTGTTAATACGCTTAAATAAGGTCTCATTAAACTTTGAAATCATAAGTCACATTACACGGCGATTTAGATCGATATTAATTTGTTGAACTATTTGTCAAAAGTTTTGAGCGAAACGTTGTAGATGAAGACAACAAAATAAAATTATTGTATCTATTTTATTGTACTTAAAGTCAGTTAAAATTATAAAGTCGTGAAATTTTTAAACGCCAATAAGACTGATGAGCCCACGAGGCGTTAATAACATAACCTTTGCCGTCTGCGTATTCTTACAATGCGCAATAATAATGGGAGGCTTTGTCATTGATCGCAGATTGTTATGATGTATATCTAATTGCATAATACCTACCGGCGTGGATGCTGCTGATTTGCTCACCGTTGATGTTAGCAATTTAAACGTATCTGTTAAAATAATACACCGTCTTACAATAATTACGGACATCGCAGCACCTGCTATCATAAAAAAACTACTATTATGATTGTTTCTTAACCAAATTGGACAATTGTTTGTTTTTTTTACAAATTAATTGTTTAGGAAACAAAGGTTATCGGTTACACACCTACGCTACTTCCTAATATGGAGTTTAAGATTCAAATAACTGTTTATGAGTAGTTTTTGCATAGGAAACCATAAATAAAGTCATTAAGTTGAAAACTTTACGTTATTTTTTAGGATGATCGAAGCTGTTATTGGGTGTAAATTGAATAATTGTTTATTCAATTTCACGACTGCAAATTAACTTTGAATTGGATGTTACTATGAAATAAACAGTCGTTTGCCTTTGGAATCGTTGCAATGTTATGAGTATATGATAATATTAAATAAGTTAATCTCAAGAAATTGAACTTTCTTTATTTTTTCAGTCAGATCAACATAAACAAGAGAAGAAACATATCACGAGAGCTGATGCTCAACTTTAGCCCTTACATTTTACAGTGCTATAAAAAAAGGAGCTCGTGGCTAAGTAATAACAGCCGCACGGGTCGCTCCATCAAATTAAGCTACACTTGCCAGGGTTGGTCTATAGATGGATGACCATCTTTACAGACCGAGACTGGTAGTTTTTGAAAGGCCTACATTGTCCTCACATACCTATTAACACTGTTATTTGAAAATATTGTAAAACCCAATTATTTTTAAAAGAGTAACCATGGAGTTTTTAAAAGAGAAACGACTAATTTGGAACCGTGCACCTAGCTTCTGACGTTTCATAAGTGCCCATGTAGGTTTATGTGATATAAAATATTTTGATTTTGTTTTTGAGACTACTCCGTGCCTCGGAAAGCACGTTAAAAGCCTTTGGTCCCGGCTGTCATTCGTGGATCATTGACAGTCGTTACGGGTTGTCAAAAGCCCGAGAGTCTGACAATCAGTCTTACCAAGGGGTATCGTACCTATTACCCAGTTACTAGGTTGTGGAAGTCAGACAGGCAGTCGCTCCATGTAAGATACTGGTATTCAGCTGCATCTAGTGAAAGTGGAAGCCGACCCCAATACATTTGTGAAAAGGGTAGGCAGATTGATGGTGGTACTTATAAAATTTGTATAGGTACTAATGCTTACCATCAACATAATTTGTTGGTAAAAGTCTGAGGAAGACATCTCCCCTCCGTCCCCAAGGTCTGTGTCGTACATTATTGCACTCTCCGCTTGCACTGCGGTATTTGCTCGGCGGGCAAGGTATCCTGCTGAACTCATCTTCGTCTGATGAGCAGTTGTGCCTGTAAAAGTAACGATGTTAGGAAAGCTTTGGATATAGAAAGACTGGAAAAACTTGAATTTATCAGATCAGTTTGGTGTGATATAGTGTCTTAGTTTTACTAAGCATCGTATACAGCGTGTTTCTTTTAAGGTGTCAAGCCAGTGCGAGATGATGGCAGAGTACCATACCTATCGATTAACCCCCATGTATGTTCTACGATTTTTTGTAGTTTTCGAGTTATAATTTTTTTCGATATTTTTCCTGATTCAACGAGATGATGGCTTTAAAAAACTTTTTAACAAAAAAAAAAACCGACTTCCAAAAATCACTACAAAGTGAAAAATAACTTTGATTTCGGAAGTCGGTGTCTTTCGTTTTTCATTTACTTTCTTTTTTTTTTTGCCACCGACTTCCGAAATCAAAGTTATTTTTCACTTTGTAGTGATTTTTGGAAGTCGGTTTTTTTTTTTGTTAAAAAGTTTTTATTTCTCGCTTTTTAGTGGGTCTGTTTATAATTTGTATAAGTTACAATAGTCTAATGTCAATTGCTGATCACATGTTACAAAATATTGCTTTTCCCGATGCTGGGACGTTATTTGTTGAGGAGTTCTGCTGGTAAGAACCAGGAGAACTCCTCAACAACTACTCACCACACGCATTGTGTGACGAGCGGAAATTGCTTAACAACCATATTAAAGTAATCGAATCGCAACCCGTGAAATATTTATCATTGAGTAGTTCCGGTAGCCATCTGTGACCTTCATCATCAGTTCCACTTCACCAAGTGGTGCTTTCCGAGAGCAAATGCACGAGCTACTATAAAAAATACCCAAATCGCTATAGGTGTGCCTATAATATTCGAAGAGTTCCTTCGATTTCTCCAGGATCCCATCATCAGAACTGGATTTTGACAAAAATGGGACCATTTGGAAAGTATACCCTTTCCATCAAAAAAATAATTTTTCAAATCGGTTGGCAAGCGACCGAGTTATGCGCGAACAAACATAAAAAAAAAAAAAAAAAAAAAAAAAAAAAAAAAAAAAAAAAAAAAAAAAAATACAATCATCCGAATTGAGAACCTCCTCCTTTTTTAGAAGTCGGTTAAAAAATTATATCTTTTTTTTGGATCAACTTTGTACAGGAATGTACTAAATAGGGCATTGTTTGCTGAAGTCGGTCGTTGAAAGTGTATCCTGAAATCTTGTGATTTTCATATTTTATAATTTATTATTATCTTTGCATATTTTTGTCAATCCTGATATTATGATATTACTATCCCTCCACGTTTAAGCAGAGCTCAGTTGATAATAAAAACATAAATTTTATACCTACTACTACCCTTACCCACTACCATTGATATGAAATGAGGGATCCAAAATAACTCGAAAACTACAAAAAATCGGTATATAATATATATATAGTACTCTGCTATCAGCTCGCACTGGCTTAACACCTTAAAAGAAACACCCTGTTTATCTGAAAATGTGGCCGGTAAAAAAGGCTCAATTGTTTGATAAGTGTGGGACTGACAGTACGACACAACGGTAGGTAGACCAACGAAGGTCGCAAAGAGCCGTGGGCTTGAAGCGACCCTGGATTATTCAGTTCAGTAGACCCTAGTTTTAAAAAAAAATCTCTTCCAGAATGTCGTTGTTACCTATATACGTTTGATAATATGATGTTCATGTAGTACCTACTTAGGTTACTTACGCATTATTAGCGCCTAATAGAAATCTTTTTTCTAAAGCGAGTGCATCGCTTACGGCTTGCCGGAGATTTCGTCTGACTTGCTTTTCTGTGCGCTCGTCTGTACCGCTAACACAACCTCTAAACCTTGCAGTCGTGCTTAGACAGTTCCAAACTTATTTACCAAATGTGCTCTTTTATACCTGCTACGTTATAGGACATAGCCTAACTTATGAAGGTCGCAAAAAGTGGGCTTAAAGCGCTTCGAGATCATTTGCTATAGATTTTTTAACAGCTTAACATGAAAAACGTGGCTGACGACGAAAAATCGCACTTTGAAAACAAGCATATGCCGTCAGACACATTTGGCTGACACGGCTCAATTGGTTTGAATGTCAGCCATATATGTGGCTGATGAGGCATTGTATGTGTGTGTGTTCTAATGTCTAGAACTAAATAGGCTGTGTATGACTACATATCTAAGGCTACTTACGCATCATTAGCGCCTAATAGAAATCTCTTTTCTAAAGCGAGTGCTTCGCTGACGGCTCGTCGGAGGTCACTCGGCACTGCTTGCACGTTGCTGTCGTCTGACTTGCTTTTCTGTGCGCTCGTATGTACCGCTAACACAGCTGCTAAAAGCAGCAGACTTCGTCGTAATCTGAAACAATGATAAGGTTTTATTAGTATTTTTAACCGACTTCAAAAAAGGAGGTTCTGTATTCGACCCGTATGTATGATGTATGGTTGTTTGTCCGCGATTTTGTCAAAAACTGATGAACCAATTTTGACGATTCTTTCACTAACGTGATCTACATAGTTTTAGGGTATAGGTAATACATTATGTAATTATTCTTATGTATGAAGTTATATGCATAAATGTACTATAACTCCGGCATTTCAAGCCGATTTTGATGATTCTTCTTTTCGTTTGTCTTGGGATTACTTACGCAATTGTATATTCAACTAAAAATGGAAAAATAAATTTACTTTAAAAAAGTAAAAACAGACTTCAAAAACCGAAAATGAATAAAATAACTTTCATAAAAATCTTAACATCTTCTGAAGTCGGTGTCTTCAATTCTTCAATGCACTTCAGCTTGGCACCGACTTCAGAAACTGTTAAGTTTTTTATGAAAGTAATTTTATTCGGTTTTTGGTTTTTGAAGTCAGTTTTTAAGTACTTTTTTTTAAGTAAATTTATTTCAGAATTCAGTCACGTTGACAGCGGTAACTTTGATACAACGTACTTGATAGTTCATAATATTAAAATCTTTATCTTCATAGACTGTAGGTATTTTCGTTTGAAAATTCATAACCATTTCAATGTCACCTCAATTTAATCCATATCATTGCGTCTTTATAAAGTTAAGATGACAGCTAAAATAAATTGAATACGGTGCACAGTTATAAATTCATCAATTTTGGATATAAATACTTGGAATGTATATAAAAATTTAAAACTCCACATAAATAACAATAAAACAGTCACCATGAAAATAACTTAAAGTTACGTCTGCCACCGTAAATCGTCACGTTCTGATGATCACTTCTAGTATGAAACTTGTAATATTAATACGTCGTTAACCTACATTTAAACCCGACGCTATGTCCGAGTTCAAGGTATTTTGAACTTAGTTTAAGACAGCTAAATAATAGGTTTGATTCTCAAGTACCCATCATTCTTGATCATGATTTGTTTGGACATTATATGACCCTTGAGAACGTCAACTTTTGAGATATTTCAATATGCATGCAACTTTAATAATGAAAATTAATGAATACCGTTATCACTCAAACATAATTTATTCAAAGATATATGATATACTATACCATAAAGATGATTGGCTTGATGATTGTACCATCAGCTTCCAGATTCATTTCCTATAAATCTTTTATATCTATATTTCTCTTCACACTTTACCAACGATGCAATATCGATTCATATAGGAAGTGTAATGTACTTCCATCCGACCGCAGGGTAACCAACAACCACAAGTATGCTTTCATTTTTATCTATGATCTCTTATGACATCTTACCGGTTAAACCATACATCTTACTTTCTATTCACATAGGGTTCAGTGGTCCAAAACTAATTAATCAACATTCCATGTCGTTAAAGGTTACAATGACAAGCTTGAAATTTGTAAGTGATTGATAGAAACTTTAAGCAGATTCAAACGAACTAGACTTTGACAAAAATCTTTTAGTTTTCTTTTACATTACCTACAAGTTTTGTTTTGATAATAGATGTATTTTATAGACACAAACGTTTGGATAAATAAATGAAGGGCAATCAAGGCTTGACAGCCCTACTGCCCATGGCATTGACATTACAAAATGTTTCATAAAAATAAATCTATCTGAGACATCACAGATTGCTCTCACGGATTGAATTGCTTCTGACAGTTAAGTTCAACTTAATGCTCACGTTATGAATGGAGTGTCAGTTAGTGTAAAATATTTTGATGTAAGTACGAGAATTTTAAGCTGAACTTAAGTACCTTCTAGGATAGGTACAGAGTTTTGGGTCCTCTACTACCTATTGTATGTTTTAAAAAAAATTAAAAGCCAAGTGTTTGGCCGTAATTTTATTACAAAGTATCAATGACATTGTAAAGTGAAGAGCCATTGACATGGCTATCAATTAATTATGATAAAAGGTTTGACCAATTCATTAACGTTTTTTTTAGTTTTAAAATACCTACAAATTATGTAAAAAAACAAACCATGTTAGCTGTAAAATAATGTTAATTCATGGTATAGACCTACTCTTGATTTCTATGTATTTTTCAGGTTTTGAATAACGCACATACGTAAAGAACTTATATGTTGTAATCATATCTAATATTCATAATATATATTTTTTTTAAATAAAACTTTTAAAATAAAAATTAAATATAATTATTTTTCTATACAAAACGTACTGAGTAATTACGGAAACAATGTCATTCACGAACTCACGAACATTTGTCTTGGTACTAAGCTAAATCATGGTCATCTCGATAAAGAAGATGTACTTCGTATGAGATGATTAGACGGGAAAGAAAGTAAAACAATTACACGTGAGAAACTATCTAATTTGCACAACAATTCTTTACGAGTTTTACAAATGGTTTCACCGTTCTCTTGGGCTTTTTGGCTGTTAGAAACGTTTCAAGAACGACTACCTTCTGCCCGCGACTGCGTCCGCGGAAAATGTCTTCTTAAAACATAGGTAATACGAGCTGGTATCCGCAACTCCACGACAATGCGCGTATTTTTGTTAAAACATGAAACATATTTTATGACACTGCAATAATGTAGCTTCCCATTTAATGTAAGATTTTTGGAATCGGATCAGTAGTTTCGAAGATTTCCCCTTACATACAAACAAACAAATTTTACCTCTTTATAATATTAGTATAGATTACTCTTTGCCTTTCAAAGAATTTGACACTCTTTCAGTATCTTGTAGTCACTTTTCTGACAGTATTTGGTCTTTATAAAGCCGGGTCTCCTGCGCGTTTTTTTGTAAAACATTACATAAAAACATCGAAATAAAGAGGAGAGAGGTAGGAGACAGCTTGCCTATGAAAACAAACGATTAGGTATGTATAAGGTTTTTGTGTTTGTGAGTGTTTCGCAAAAAGACGCGCAAGAGACCCAGCTTTAGGCATTTGTTTTGAACATCATCACAATTATTAGACACAAGTAAGATAATGCTAGTATATTGTACCGAACAGATCATACCAAAACTCGTCACGTAAGTAGGATTTTCGTGAGACACGATTTAAAGGACTAAGCAATTACAACAGTCACAAAGTTAGAGTTCATTATTGTTTGTTTGGTCTTGAGGTAAATTTTAGCCAATTTAACTTTCACAATGATACACGTTTTAAGATTAAGAAGACACATTGGTAAATCTTAAAAAAAACGAAGGAAAGAAGCAGGGAGGGGAGTGGGGTTGTTCAGGAGAGGTATTCTTATTTAAAGGTAGATCTTAAATTCAAATTAGAGTGTTTTATCAGAAGTTAATCTTTATTTTTGAATACTCAACGTAATACATAATTTATGTAATGCATGGCATGTGGTATAGCCAGTCATTTTTTGTTCCTCTCGCCTTGGTCCGGTCGCAGTCAGCTAGCAACGCACTATATGACTAAATGTCAACTTGTGACTTTCACAGTCCCGGATTTCGCGTACACCATTACATAATTATGTGAACAACGCCAAAGTGGCTCATCAGTCATTCGGTGTATTTTTAAATTGTAGGCCATTCGTAGAAGTCTGGCATAAAAACATCGATTGTTCAATTTATTATGTAGCTCAAGTCCCTCGCATAATCAGATAATGACGTGTGAATACCATGTCTACGTAACAAGATGAATTTATTAATGAATCAAAGATATGAATTGTCTTTCGACAGTCCTCGGAAAATGTCTTACAATGTTTAATTATCTTGAAACATGTTTCATTGACGTTATTTGTTACACAAGTGTTTTATGCCTATGCCGATGCAATTGCTATAAAACTTTTCATCAAAGTAGGTTAATTAGTGTTTGTATCATGTCATTACATTCACCAGCCGTATAACTTGAAAGTAAAAATCAATATTGTGTATTTAAACAATATTAATTCTTGTCGATGAAAAATGTTTTCAAAGGTTTCGCAAAACATATCATTAAATAGCCAAAAGGAGCCGTCATGAATTAAAGTGCCATTATCCTCTAAAATAATTGCTTCCGATATTCCAGATATGTACTGAAAATTCGAATGAACATGAAGAGCTTTTTATGAAGGTTATCCAAGTAGCTAATTATACCCAGACGAATTCAATGTCAAAAAGACAATAAGAATACGTGTACCGTGCTTGTGTATATGTATATTCTTATCATTACGCACCTAAGCGAAAGTGTGGTCGACAGTATTACGTAACTAAAAAGTTTGAATACTTAAAATGGATATCGCTACTTTAGTGTATGTTGGACAAGGTCAAATGTGGCGAAACTTGAGCGAAAATAGTTGCACTGGATGCGACTTGAGGACAAGGAATGTCGGTTCAATTTATGCATTCTATGTTGGTTCCATTACACGGAATTGAACTTAATTTACGCACGCTTTAACGTGATTTGAAAAATTGTTTGAAGATTTTCCACTTATGATTCATAGCAATGTTCCAAATAGTTGCCTACATCGGCAACGTTAAAACTAGACACCATCATCTGCCTAGGCAGTTTTATCCAAACTATGTTGGGGTCGGCTTCCAGTCTAACCTGATGCAGCTGAATACCAATATTTTACATGGAACGACTGCCTGCATGTCTGACCTCCACAACCCAGTTACTGGGTAATACGATACCCCTTGGTATGAACTATGACTGGTTATCAGACTTTCGGGCTTCTGGCAACCCGTAACGACTGTCAAAGATCCACGAATGACAGCCGGGACTAACGGTTTAACGTGCTTTCCGAGGCACGGAGGGGTCTCGGTATGTTAAGATGGTCGGTCACCCATCCACGGACCAACCTGATCGATCAACCCGTGCGGCTATTATTACTTTATAGCCACGAGCCCCTCTACGTTAACGTTAATAGTTACTAGACACCAATTTTCATATCATCCGAAAGTTTCTAGTTAGTAAGCGTAGCTTGGCTTATCTCGACAATTTATCTCAACGTAAGTGGTCTAGGATACTCGAGATTTATTCCAACACCCATTGTTCGTTTGAGAAGGTTGCGTATTTGCACAGAATGGGACAACCACGCTTGAGGTGGTCGGCTAAGTTCGTCTCGTTTTTGGCTAACGGATAAGCAATGACTAAGGTTTCATGTACACGACGCCGGAGCCGTACCGGACCGCATATTTGTGTATACGAATGAATATCCGGAGCCGCAGCCGCGTGTACACTGCATTGATACTGAGTTTATAGTAAAACAACGAGCTTTGACTTTATTGCACTTTGTGCCAATGGTGCATTATAATACATTTCTACTGGATAATTACTGCATGTATAAAATACTGTCTTTTATGTCACATCTATCATTACATTTTCCATCTGTTGACATTGGTAAGTGTTCAAATTGATTGTCTGTTAATTTACATTCATCCATTAGACATGCGTTTGTATGTAATAAACCACTAAAATTGAAACTGGAATTGGAAATTAGTCCTGTAAATACCTAAAAAATAATTAAAGTGACACTACTAACCTGTTCATGATCATTGTTTTTCTGTTGGTGGTGGTCCGATAAAGAATAGATTTTTTTTTTCCACTTTGTTTTATAAAATGTTTGTATGTTTCTGTGAAAAATTGTTTTTGATTATTTCATTTATACTTAATATTTCTTTGAATTTAATTTTTATTTCTTCTTTGTTTTCGGTAATGTCGTTATGTTGTTCGAATTTCGATTTCGCTCGTTCCAATAAATTCGTGCACTATAGGTTATGGTTGGAGAGTTTTGATTTTATCACCGATATCGACTGACGCTATTATATCCTTCCAACTGCAAGAGGGACCACTTTTAATTTTGTTCTATTATATGTCTTTAATTAATTTTGTATTTATTTAAGTGAATCCTTTGTAAGTTTGTTATAATAATTATTGTCTTGTTTTGTTTCAGTTTCTTGAAACTGCCATTGTTTCGTTTTATTGTGTATTGGCCTTGATGGATCGATGAACTAAATTTGTTTTTGTTTGTTTAAAACATCTGGTGTTTCATTAGGTACTTAGTTCATTTTTCTATTTTTTCTTTGATTTTTTTTTTTATTCTAATGCGTTTCTTTTCATTTACTTATATGATGCGTGTTGTGTTTATTTAGCTGTTTTTGATAATGCATGTCATTAATTTGATGTCTTTTGTGTTATTTATATTGTTTGAATACTTGTGTGATTTTGTTTTGTTATATTTATTTTTATAGTCTACTAGCTGCGCCCCGTGATTTCACCCGCAGACCGGGATAAAAAGTAGCCTATGTGTTAATTCAGGGTATACATAAATTTCATCCAAATTGGTCTCGCCGTTTGAGCGTGAAGAAGTAACAAAGATACAAAAACACAAACTTTCGCCTTTATAATATTAGTGTATTGTTTATTCAGTTGTTTTTTTTTTACAATGCATTTCTTATAATTTATTACCTATTATTTAATCTATATTCGTATGTTTATTCAGCTCTTGTTTTGTTTGAAGTTTGTTTATAAGGGCTGATTTTTTTTTGAGTTATGTTAATCATGTCTATTGTTGTTATTGGTTTTTTGGAATCTTTAGAATCGATGGCATCTTCACCTCAGTCTGGTGCTTTGGAGCAACTTTCTTCTGAACTAATTGATTCTTCTTTATGGGCTTTATCTACTCCAATTGATATTGCGTTTGCGTCGCTGATTACGCAAACAAAGACGTCTCCTGTATCACGTGTTCCGCCGATTTATGCTACGCAACGTGTTTGTGGTTTTGATGATAGTGAGTCTGTTCTACATTTTCAACTACTTACTACTATTAGGTTAAGTTGTTTTTAGGATAAATTATTTTCAACTACGGGACCCTTCATTGTGCGTGGTTCAACAAGCACTTGGCCAGTTTTTTTGTGATAAATGTTTGTTTGAAATAATGTACTACTAAATATTTTTTTATTAATGTGTTTTTGTTTTTTATTTAGTTTTTAATATGTTCCATCTTTGTTTTGACTCTGCCTTACTGATGGCCTTTCTCTAACCTAACCTAACCTAACAAGAGAAAAAAAAATCGGATAAGCAATGAGTAAGGCTTCATGTACACGACGCCGCCGCCGGACCGCATGTTTGTTGAGACGAATGAATATCGCCCAAGCTCTGCACCGCCGAGCCGGTGCGGCTCCAGCGTCGTGTACATGCAGCCTAAGGTCAGGCGAATGCGCTAGTTAGTGGAATGAGAGGCTCGGATTAAAGTTGAAAGTGATTCGGTTAAGGAAACGTTGGCTCATTTCAACTACTGATGGAAAGCTGTGTTTAAGGCCGTGCGCTGCGTTAGGCGTGGCGCACTGTTTCATGTGTGCTGCGCTGCGCTGATCTATGAGATTACATGAAAACAGCACGCCACGCGGGCGCCCGCGCCGTGCGCACGCCTAACGCAGCGCACGGCCTAAGTAAGCTGTTTGTCTTAGTTGTTAAGTTAAATGTGTAAGTATTTGAACTCACGATTTCTGTCTTAAAAATTGTTGCAAATATTTCTTTGTAAAACATTGAACGCGATACATAATAAAAAAAGTATAAAAGTGGTTATTTACAACGTCTGAAGTTGACAGTACACTTATACTAAGTACTTACGAGTAGGTACTTAAGTTCACATTTCGTGCAATTAATTTAATCAGTTTATATATTTAACGCAAGTTCAAAGTTTTCGCCGACACGGCCATAACGTCACCGTCAATAATGATAATGATAATG
The DNA here is from genome assembly GCA_905163495.3 of Cosmia trapezina. Taxonomy (NCBI): domain Eukaryota; kingdom Metazoa; phylum Arthropoda; class Insecta; order Lepidoptera; family Noctuidae; genus Cosmia; species Cosmia trapezina. The sequence goes on from LR991030.1 coordinate 16,152,439, forward strand.
ATAATTGTAAGCTTGTGAATTTCAGCATTAAAGTTTTTAATTATCTTTGAGTGGGTCTTACTTCCTGCACGATTATTTTCTTTTTTTTTTTGTAAAAAAAATAAGTGTCTGAGTAGGAAGGCAAGTTTTAGTAAGTAGGTACCGGTTAATTTCAGAAATTAAGTTTTTTAATTTATGCGTATGTCTATACTAATATTACAAAGAGGTAATTTTTTTTGTAAGTTTGTATGTAGGGGATAACTCTGGAACTCCCAGTCAGATTTCAATTTTTTTTTTGCATTTTATAGTCCAATTCTTGAGGAAAATATGTACTTATAGGCTATTTAAAATTACGCTACGACCCTTAGGAGCCGGGCAAAACGAAAAAAGTCAGAAAGAACGGTAAGAGGAATCGAAGTAAAACGAAATTATAGTTTAAATTTTCATTTTATAGGGGTGGAAGAGTGTTGGAATATGTAGGAGAAAATACAAAATTCACACAAACGAAGTCGAGGGGGAAATATAAATCCAAAAAGCTCTACAAACGTACCTAAATGTCTGAAGCTTGATAATATTGAGTCATTAACAAGTATTTAAGAGTTATAATGAATAACCCTTAAGAATAAGGTCAGAGAGGCTATTTTAATGGCTAAGCTATTAGATGAGTCGGTTCGTAAACTTTATAGCACGACTAATGCACGAATACTGCAGGTCTATCACGTACTAACTACAATGATACGACATGTGTCACGGTTACATCGAGTTTATGTGAGACATGTCTTGCCATGCAGTGCATGATAAGAAAATGCTTAATAGTTACGGGTAATAAGTTTATAATACCTAATGTAGGTATTTATTTAGACATTAGTACATAAGACCAAATAAAATAATAAATCACGGTATAATGTCTGTTCTTAATATTTAAGTAATTTATTTTATAAAAACCGTGACTTCATAAAAACGGACGATTACTAAAAAGAAGAGTATCTAAGTAGTAAATTATACCCATCATGATAATTACCTAAAGGACTTAATACTCTGAAGATATTAACAATTTTTTGCTATAGGTAAGTACAAAACTGCATGTTTGATTCAAAAATTTTTTACTGAAATTATTATTAAACTAGCGACCCGCCCCGGCTTCGCACGGGTGCAATTTACATGTATTCTGTTCAAGTTATGAGCAGTAAACTAACAAAAAAACTTTTTACAAAAAAAAAACAACCGACTCCCAAAAAAACACTACAAAGTGAAAAATAACTTTAATTTCGGAAGTCGGTGTCTTTGGTTTTTTATTTACTTTCGTTTTGTTTTGCCACCGACTTCCGAAATTAAAGTTATTTTTCACTTTGTAGTGTTTTTTTGGGAGTCGGTTGTTTTTTTTTTGTAAAAAGTTTTTATTTTTCACTTTTTAGTGGTGCCTACCTACCCCACACAAATCTGAATACCACTCTGCAAAATAAATTAGAGCATCATTGAAGCGGCATATAATTACCATTAAAGCATTTATAGCCAGAGTGTACCTCATGACAATTCCAATAAGCCGAAACACGGCTAGGATACATTGTTTTATTACTGAGTTCCGATGCCTACCTTCCGGCTTCTTCATCAGATCGGTTCGATGGTACCATTTTCATCAGAACCATTTATTTAAAGCTTCGTCATAGTCGCTTAACTATTTTAATCTTATCGCTATCCGTGAAATACTTATCATCGTTGAGGAGTTTCCGTGGCCATCTGTGGTCTTCTTCATCAGTTCCACTTCACCAGATGATACTTTCTGAATGCAAACGCTTGATTTGTTGATGAAAATACCATAATCGCTATATGTATGCCTATAATATTTGAGGAGTTCCCTCGATTCCTCACGGATCCCATCATCAGAACTGAGTTTTGATAAAAATGGGACCAATCTGGAAGTTTACCCTTTCAAATAAAAAAAGAATTTTCCGAATCGGTTCATAAATGACGGTAACTGAGGTAAAAAACATACAAAAAAAAAAAAAAAACATACAACCGAATTGAGAACCTCCTCCTTTTTTGGAAGTCGGTTAAAAAGTACTAGGCTTGCATGGATTCAAGATTCATTAATGTTATTAAGTAAGTACTTCTTTTTGTATTTATTTACATAATATATAGCCTATGTCCATATAGAATAATGTACCTTTCAAATGGTGAAAGAATTTTTCAAATAGGAGCTGTGGTTCCGGAGATAACCCTTCACATAAATACACAAACTATTTACAATATTAGTATTAGTATAGAAGATTAACAACGTTGACCATACCTACACTATACCTAGGTACTACAGTTTTGGTCACAATTTACTTATTATTGCAAAAAGGGTTAGGTTAGGTACCTACTATATTCGGGTCATTGAACATTTAATATTGTTGAAACAACTCGTTCTTTTACAAAATTAAATATTAACATGCTTTAATAAGCATGATCAAAGTCCCATTAACCGATATAGTAGGTAAATAAAATAGTTATCTATGCTACAAGTGCGGAAAGCAGGTGATTTCCTACGAGTGTTTATATGAGTCGGAAATCATATAAATCTAGAATAATTAATAACACGTTTAGTGAAGTATTAGTTTTATTGTACCTTTTATATACCGGATGACTTTTTTTACCGTCTCGAAAAAAAATGGGTATATTAGGTGAACGGAGTAGAAGCCTATGGCATACCTAACTTTTTTTTCTTTTAAAAAAAAATAAATAATCGAAAATTCTAATCATATGCAGGATGATTTGAATTTCGATATTTTTAAACGATTTAATTTTTTTTTAAATTTCTGTTTTCACAAAAATTGTACAAAAATGAAAAGTTTACATCGAATTTGTAGTGTTTTGTGGTACTTTGATAATTTTTTCTGTCTAAGCTATTAAAAAAAAAAAGGTATGCCATAGGCTTCTACTCTGTTCACCTAATACGCCCAATTTTTTTCGAGACGGTAAAAAAAGTCATCCGGTATATGAATGATACTGATGGTACTTGCCTAATTTGTAAAACTTTTCTCAAATAATAAAAACTTTGCAGTCGACTGACGAGAGAGTTAAAAAATTAAAAGAAAAACTGGAAAGTAAAAAGCACTAGTGCGAAAAAGTGGCACTTTCCGCAGAATATGGCTGCTTGGGAAACGCTCTTTTCGAGCACATGCATTGTAAAACAAGCTGACATGTCAGACGACATCCGGTCAAAATTTCAATTCTCATAGAAAAAAAACACTCTATTTTTCTTGAACTTTCTAATTTTCCGGTAAACTTTTCCAATTTTTCTTTCCATAAAAACCTAATTCGGACTATTACGAACATTCTAAAAGAAAAAATAGCGTATCCGTTTTTAAGTGATGCGCTTACCAACGACCAGCATTTTATTTTTAACCGACGAAAAAAAAGAGATACTTTTTTATGTCTTAGAATTCAGGAGTCTTCGGTTGGCAGGCATTTTAGTCACACAAAATTGTTAGTTACATAGGTACTGTAGAAGTTGTAACCTGATTTGGTTTTAGCATGCAACCTCCGCGAGTCTCCAATAAGTTAATGGCATAATTAGGAAACAAATATTGATTTGAATTAAGAATTAAAAAAAAAAACAGGACGGATTAAAGTACCCGTCACGAGAAGCTATAAATTATGTAAACAAACATCTTTTACTAAGTAAACATTTTATACTGCGAGATAATAATAAATTGACCACATTCAATGGACATGGAATATAGACGGGTTATATGAAAGTAATTATTTTAATTTAGACTATTTAATTTAGTCGGATCATATTTTAACGACGCAAAGCGCTATCGTTTGTGTTTCTTGGTACCGGAACGCGTCCGTCGCAGGGATTGTAAACTATCGGGACGCCATTTTGAAATAAACGCGTCATTCGAGTTTCGAATGCGTACGAGTTACATGTCACTGATTCTGACACAGAAATGGAAACATCTGAATCTGACGAATAATTGTTCTTAAATAATATATGTTAATTAATATTTTTTACTTAATAATTTATTAAATCTTAAACAAATTCATTTTTTTTGTTGGTCCAAATGTTGTGAACTCCTGAACACTTGTTTACAAAATTTATAGCTTCTCATGACGGTTACTTTAGTAACATTACCGGGCTGACATAAGCGTATGTCATGTTAAAAAACTTAAAACGAATCCATGATTATTATTTATTCTACCTGAAAGATATCTTTTATCATTTAGTACCTACAAATAATTATCATTTTGAGTCATAGCTTCTTTTTTCTTCAGACCCTTGTCTAGATCCCAGATTATTCAAGTTATGAAAATTGATGAAAAGTTCACGAAAGAACTCACAATTTCCAAAGCAAGTGTTTTTACCATTGATATCAATGGTTTTTACTATTCCGAAGAAATATTGCAACTTAGAATACCTTCATAATTATCTACCTAATTAATACCTTCATCATGCATTTATTTCATCTTTGTTTTTAGATAAAAGTGTGTCAAATTTTTCCGTCGCTGATACCACAATTTCCAAAGCAAGTGTTTTTACCATTGATATCAATGGTTTTTACTATTCCGAAGAAATATTGCAACTTAGAATACCTTCATAATTATCTACCTAATTAATACCTTCATCATGCATTTATTTCATCTTTGTTTTTAGATAAAAGTGTGTCAAATTTTTCCGTCGCTGATACCACAATGCTGATCTAATTTTTATGTTCCTACTTTTATTGAATATAATGGAGGAGCTCGTGGCTAATTAATAACAGCCGCACGGGTCGATCCATCAGGTTAAGCTACACTCGCCTGGGTTGGTCAGTGGATGGGGGACTATCTTTACATACCGAGACTCCTCCGTGCCTCGGAAAGCACGTTAAGCCGTTGGTCCCGGCTGTCATTCGTGGATCTTTGACAGTCGTTACGGGTCGTTAGAAGCCCGAAAGTCTGACAGCCAGTCTTACCAAGGCGTATCGTATTACCCAGTTACTGGGTGGTGGAGGTCAGATAGGCAGTCGCTCCATGTAAAATAGGTGCTGGTATTCAGCTGCATCCGGTTAGACTGGAAGCTGACCCCAATATAGTTGGTAAAAGGCTAGGCAGACTTTAATTAAATACATGGTGTTAAAGTAGTTGCGTGCCATAGCTTGGTGGTCGGTTCAGTATCGATAAAGGAACCCAGGAAAAAAAATTAAAAAAAACATTGTAAGATCAACCTAATTCTGTTATATGTTCTGTGTTGTGTTATATGTGTGTGATTATACAGGGTGTTAAGGTTGATGCGCCAGGGTAGCCCGCGAAATTCAAAATTTCTTACGTTTTTTGCAATTTGTAGGTCAGTGTGAGCTTGTATGTTGATTAAAATGTGATTCGCGGCCGTAGCTAATATGGCTTTACAGAATTATAATCATTAGAATCAGCAATACAACTCCATAAGTTAGCATTTACCTCAAATCTAGCGATTTCATGAAATCATGAGGTTTGAGGTAAATAGTAACTTATGGAGTAAGCATTTACTTCAAATCTAGCGATTTCATGAAATCATGAGGTTTGAGGTAAATAGTAACTTATGGAGTAAGCATTTACTTCAAATCTAGCGATTTCATGAAATCATGAGGTTTGAGGTAAATAGTAACTTATGGAGTTGTATTGCTGATTCTAATGATTATAATTCTGTAAAGCCATATTAGCTACGGCCGCGAATCATATTTTAATCAACATACAAGCTCACACTGACCTACAAATTGCAAAAAAACGTAAGAAATTTTGAATTTCGCGGGCTACCCTGGCGCTTTCGCCTTAAAGTAGTTGCGTGCTATAGCTTAGGGATAGGTTCAGTATCGATAAAGGAACCCAGAAAAAAAAAATTGCAAGATCAACCTAATTCCGTACCTCCTAACTTAAAATAGCAATAGTTTAGAATTAAAATTATTTTATTTGTTTAAATGCTTTAATTACAAATATTTACCTACTATCGAACGCGTTGTCCTTTTATCCTTCACTTCTCGCGTCCGAATACTAAAATAATTTTAATTCTAAACGATTGCTATTTTAACTTATTACGTACTAAATTAGGTTGATCTTGCAATATTTTTTTTGTTTTTATTTTGATTTTTTTTTCTTGGGTTCCTTTATCGATACTGAACCTACCCCTAAGCTATGGCACGCAACTACTTTAACACCCTGTATAATCGGAACAACGAAAAATTGAGCACGTGATTGGAACGCACGGAGATGACCTCACAAGCCGGACACCTGTCGACCTTTACATCAGACAACCTACATCCTGAATGCTTCTTCAATACTACGATACACATATGAACCGTATAATGTTGTTATCGCAATTATAATGTCAGGAAACAACTAGGAATGTAGTACGCGTATGTTGCTCTTTCATGCCAGATTATTCTTAATAAGAACTGAACTGCCGGCATTAGATCATAAATTAATAATCAATCGTTGACATTTGAACTAGTAGTGACAATATGATTTAATAAACTTGTTTTTTTACTTGGAAATGAGCTATAACATTTTTGGCAAACAATTATTACCTACACGTTTGTTTACTTTTTTAGTTGACTGCGCCGTACATTTTAGAAAATGTACCAAACTTAATTGAGTTTTTAATCACAATTTCATACATAAATTAATACAAAACTCATTTTGGTGAGCTCGTAAGGCATTAGACGCTGTGTTTTATACTACAAAGAACGATAATAACATAGTAGATCACATTAGACCGCATTATATAATCTTCTAAGAGTAATTTAAGTTACAATGGACTCCAAATAGCGACTTCTAGTTGTTGTCCAAGACTTTGATAGCAAATATATTCGATTAGGGGTTCATAAGTGTCAAAATCCTGTGCTAATACAGGCATCTATATACAACACCAAAAACCTTTGTCCAAATATTCTATCTTTAGGTAATGATATCCCTATAGATGGTCTGTGCGTTTCAGTCAGCTGTCACATAACATAACGCCTTGTTTCCCCAACGGGTATGACATAGGCGCATAGGGCATAGGGCATAGGTTTAGGCAAAGGTAAAACCACATTTCATCAGTTATGTGTAATAGGAGGCCAGCCTATTGCCATCAACCGGGCACTAATCCAGACTCCGGGTTGCTACTTAGAAGTTCCTTATGGAAGAACCTGAACAATACTTTGTCCGACCTGGAAATCGAATCCAGGACCTTGAGGTCCTGGATTCGATTTCCAGGTCGCCTCTGTCGGTCCTGGGTTCGGTTCCAGTGGTAACGAGGCAGTAAAAATAAATATTCTATTTTAAATGATGTAGGTTGGCCGTGCGTTTGCTTTCAGTCAATATGTCATAGAAGTTTAGACGAATAAGACTGGACAAATTAATCACAAGAATAAGTACAAAATGTTTGACAACAAATTAATTACCAATGTGTACAAAAAGGCTGATTCGCACGCTAATGTTTCCGCATTATGCGTATGTTTCAGTGACGTAAGTTAATGTGTTTACGTGCATGCGGGTCTTGGGCAACCGGCAACCGCTATCGTATCACGTGAGTCCCCACCCTAATGCTGTTTGTTTTTCTCGTATGACTGCAGAATATTTGAATAGAATCATGCATACCAAGTAAACCATAAAAAAATCTCGACATGTATTTGAATCTGACTCTTTGATCTCTATCTGTCTTTGACTCTTTTGTTTTTTTTTCTATTCACTTACTGGCCACTATTTTCTCTGATTTTATTTTTATAAGTAATTTAAAAAAAATCGAGTCAGAAGATTGTGTTTTATTTTTCTCTTGTTATTGTTTCATAATTTAATTTGTACATTATTTCAATCTTTTCAGTTGTTTGCAATAAAATAAGTGCTATTTTTGGAGGATAATTTTCTGATGATGTTCTGTTTCATGAAAATGAAATATTATTCAAGTAAGTTGAGTAGACCTTAATTACGTAAAATTATTGTTGTTGTATCAATTAGGTGACTAGCACATTACTAGTAGATATGTAGGTGTTAAGTTGCTCAATAGGTGAATAAATAAAAACCGAAAGTAAACAGTCGCCTAATTGCGAAGCGGAAATCAACGACAATCATCGATCTGCACGCTTGATCAACCCGCGGTGACCAAGTTAACGCTAAAACTTCAAACATCACGTGACGGTTACCCTACCAAATTAAATTTAACACTCCCAGTACGGTGTGGTTATCGGATAAATGTGCTATAGGCCACGCCAATTAACGTAGACTCAGTGTGGCAACGCGCTTGCGAAAACCCTGCCGAGCTCGGGGAAAAACGGTTACCTAATCTCTCACAATGTGATGCTAGTTTACTGGTTTGAACGTGTGAGACATTCAAAAGTGAAAATCAGTATTGAAAATTATCTATGTATGTATCACACGCTTTTGTCCGGCGAGGCGTAGTACAACAGACGACATTGTAACAACCACTTCTCCTGCAACTAATTATAATAGAGATTTTTTACTCTATTCTTACTTTACTGGTAACGTTTTCAATGCAACGATCAGGTGGCTAGTTTACCTAATTTACCGATCCAAATTAATTAGTAGACAACCGGGCAACTAAGATGTTGTAACTGTTATAAATTCAGAAAAACATATCAATTTACGTTGGAATTCGATACCTGGAAAAGTGAAAATTTATAGAATTATAAGGGCCGCGACATTAAATATTATATCGTCTTGCCCATAAGGAACAATGATGTAACAATTGTTTGTTTATTTAAATAAATTAATAGACATTAATATTCTAAAATAGATACTTCAGATGGGAGTGTTAAAATATTTGTTCTAAGAACTCGTAAAGTTAAAACAAAGACGTGTTTTATGTGTTACGAAGCTTTGCCTCTCCATATTAGATAATGCAATCACATGACGAAGACTATGTAATAGGTCATTCAACAAATAAGTTTATGATGACTATATCTTATCTAGTTTATATTTATGACTAGCTGTGCCCTGCGACTTCGTTCGTGTGGAAGTCGTAAGATACACAATATACTAAAATACCTAACAGCCACATTTTAATAAAACTCCCTCGTCCCCCGACCCGCCGCGAAGTATCGCCCGCCCGCGATACTGCTTCGTTTTCGCTTAGCGTTCTTTCAGAGTTTTTTCTTTTTGCTCGGTTCCTAAGGGTCATATAGCGTGATGTTAAATAGCCTATAATCATCCTCGAGACTTGGGCTACCAAATGAAAAATTATTTTTCAAATCCGACTTTTTGTTCACAATTTCATGGCTCGCGGAACTCTAGTTCTTTTTCCAAAATAAAAGTATCCCTACGTTACTCCTTATAACATCAGCTACTTGCCAGTGAAACTACCGTCTAAATCAGTCCAGCTGTTTCGGAGATTAGCCGGAACAAACAGACAGACAGACAATAACTTTAGAAACTTTTTTTTTTGTTATGAGTACTGTATACTTTCATACGAATTTAGTAAAAAGCTGTTATTTTACATTAAAAACAGACGCTTCAATTTGATTTATTTGTATGGACCTAGTATGTATGTAGGTATATTGTATATGTATTTATGTATAGATTTTACGAAATAAGACGATAGATTTAACGTGTCAGGAGTACACAAAGGGCCTAGAGGGATAGAGAGGCTCGTGGCTAAATAATAACAGCCACACCGATCGATGGAAGGTTAAGCTAGTGACTGGGTTGTGGAGGTCAGATAGACAGTCGCTCCATGTAAAATACTGGTATTCAGCTGCATCCGGTTAGACTGGACGTCACCCCGACAGAGTTGGCAAAAGGCAGATTGATTGAGTACAAATGGCGTATAACTTTATAAGACAGTCAGTAAATAAGCTCAAATTAACGGATACTAAGGGTGGGTACAGTTTGTTATTGTTAAAGTAAGATGGTGCACCCACGCTTGTTAAAGTACCTGATAGACAAAAAATGGGTTGTTCCATTTGATAGTAAGTTTGCTGACGTCATAACTTTAACTGTAACCTTAACCGCCTACGCTTCGCTGGTTAAAGCTGGTGTTAAACATCTGTCACTTCTGTCAGACGCGTCGAATATCATGTCCCTGCTCCGAACTCATTTGATATGACGTTGCAACAAGAGGATGGTGTTACTGTTAAAATTAACTTTGACGGAAATTATAACGTAGCCCTTGGTGCAACTGAACTTTACTTGTAAATGCTAAAGGTACCTTAAGAATTTACAAATAAAGTTCAGTTTGGCCCCAACAAAACTGTATGTTCTCTATATCTGTTTCAAAAAACCGGTCATTCATTCAGATAATATCAGTCCTTATCTAAAATTCAAATCGAAAATAGAATAAAATGTATCAAACATGAATTTATCGTGCTAAAATAAAACACAGCAACAGCATTCTTCCACATATTTACATAATATGTATGTGGAATTATTATGTCCCTAATTAAATTATTATTATCAGCTCTAACTTGATTATTACCTAAGCTAAATGTTTTAAGATAGTATTTAAGTGTAATTGTACTTACCTGACTATAAATTAATAATGTAAACAAGTAATCTGTGAAAACGTTATGGATATGAGTACATTTACCTATATATGTCTTACCATGTTTTACTGTAACATCCATTGTACCTACAATCGTTTGTTTTTCCCAAAAAAAAAAAATTAAATAAAAAAACTTAACTAAATTGCACGTTTAGGTATAATAAGCGAGATTCCATTCAATTCTAATGAAACTACTAGGAATTGGAAAATCTTGAATATTTGCTTATAACCTTCACGACGAGAGGTGCTCGACTTTTAGCAGCCGGTATTTCAACTGGCGAAATACTTCTTGATTGATCAACAAAATGTATTAAAACTCGGTTCAAACTTGATCCATTCAGGCATAAAATTCTCTCTCACAAGCGCTCTTTGTCATTAAATTTTAGAATTCAATTCAATTTGATCAATAAAACTGACTTCATTTTCATGAATATTGACGATTTTTAATATGCGCTAATTCAAATAGCTCTGTGGCTTAGTTTTGTTAGTACCAATTTATCATCTCTGAAATAGTGTTAGCTGAATAATCCAGAACCGATTTTTAATTTTAATTGCTTGTACTATTTTGTCAAATTGCTGTAATGCTTTGGACATGGTCTAGGAAGTTTTTAAATCAATTCCAAAATGGTTTTCCAGTCAAAGTTGGAGCGGTTAAATACCAACATTACCTAAGTAACTTGTTTCTGAGAAGCTAGACGATGCGCGTTACGCAACACAATTTAACAATAATAATTGTTAATAGGTGGTTTCTTAACGTTAATTTTCTGCCTGATAATCCGCTTCTAACGTTATTAATAGACTTAATAAACATACTTTCTCACGGCTACAATCATTTTTAAGTCGGAAATTGTAAATACCTTCAGCCTACGTTTGGGAACAGCTACATAGCGTGTGGCGTTGTGACAATGTTATGCTTAAATTGTAGCCTATATAGTCTTATCTTATTTAAATATATAAGCGACACGCCACCTGATTTACAAGTAATTTACAAGTAACGCCTTTTGGTGTTGAATACTTTACCAAGTATTATAAAGATTTGCTCTGCACAAATATGCGTGATATGTGATGATCAAACAGCCATTACCATAATAGGAAACATCAGTTGTATTTTTTGGCAAATTCTTGACATGTCGACTACATGAGACTACATAATCGACGTGTATATACTAAATATGTCATCACTTTTAATAGCAGTAGACATAACACTTAGCAACGTTTCACTGGCCACAGACAGTGTCAATAACAATTATTGGTGATGAGCGTACAATGTACCTAGCTTTTAGTTTTTTCGTGCAAAACGCTTACAGTTCAATCACGCACTTCAGATCCAAGATAAGAAATCAATTAGAAAACATTGTGGCACCCAATTGTTTAAGAATATGTGATGAGCTAACGACTTAAGTAATTATATTCTCATCAGATCGATTTGAATTCTTGACATCTACAATGTAAAGAACATTATGCATGTTACAAATAATGTTATAATAGTTATTTATGCTACTGACGTATAATAAGGGGTATTAAAACACGAATAGCCGAGTGTGATAATAGTATCACATGAGTGTTTTAATACCTAATTATGTCTATTTGCATACAAGACTTTATCTACATCCATGTTATCAGTCCTCTATAAAAGGTTCTGAAACAGTTTTTTGCAATATTAATACTCGTATCGAACATGGCGGCCGGCGTCATAGTATACGACGTGAATTCGAATAAGTTCTTTTTTTAAATTACGGCGCTGTTGTAGTGAAACGCGCGTGCATTACAATGTTCTTTCAGTACAACATTAAAGCACCCGTTTGGATGCTATTATGGTTACCATGGTTACTATGACACTGGCTGTTTTAATGTTGGCAATAAGCTAACTGTTTCGGAGACTTTTATGGAGGATTTATGGCATGTGTGTAGATAAAGCTATTTATAAAGTGCCAATAGATTTTATACTATTGTTCATCTACATCTACAAGATGAAAAGTAGAAGTGATCGGACGTCTCTATCTAACCAGACAAATTGAAACAACGGAAAGCGTAAGCGCAGTTCCTTTGTTTAACGGTTTTTATTAGTTGTCTTATTACTGCGGCGCGATTGTAATTATTGTCGATAATAGTTTAAAGAGAGGTTGATTGGCCTTTGATTACTTCCTAACATGTGTACCGTAGTCATGACCTTTGGCTGGCAGGACTTGATAAATTGTACTGCGTCGATGATACCTTATTTGTAGAAAAGTTATAGCTTTATTGGGATAACTTGATATAGTAAACATTACAGGTTTTCTATATGTAAACAAAAAGAGAAGTCCTGACTGACTGACTGTCTCACTGACTGACTGACTGATTGACTGACTCATTAACGCCCAGCCCAAACCCTTAGACCTAGATAGCTGAAATTTTGCATAGAGGTTCCCTTTATAATGTAGACAAGGAATTAAGGAAGGAAATCCAGGTAGTACGTTCCCGTGGGATATTTTCCGACATCCACGCGGGCGAAGCCGCTGGCAAAAGCTAGTAATTAATAAAATTAGCACTGGCAGTGCTCCGTACCTACTATCTCTATTTCTTTAATATGTAGAATTGTAGACATTTAAGCAAATGTCAGTAGAGCACTGTTATAGTGGATAATGTCCGAGTTAAATGGCTTTTAATGCCCGGAGGGCTAAAACGTAGGTATTAAAGTACCTAATTTATATTGGAGATTGGAACCCCTTAGCAATCACAAAATCAATCTGCCTAGCCTTTTCCCAACTATGTTGGGGTCGGCTTAGCTGAATACCAGTATTTTACATGGAGCAACTGCCTATCTGACCTCCACAACCCAGTAACTGGGTAATACGATACCCCTTGGTAAGACTGATTGTCAGACTTGTCAGACACGAATGACAGCCGGGACCAACGGCTTAACGTGCTTTCCGAGGCACGGAGGAGTCTCGGTGTGTACAGATGGTCACCCATCCACGGACCAACCTCGGCAAGCGTAGCTTAACCTGATGGATCGACCCGTGAAGCTGTTATTACTTGGCCATGAGCTCCTCTTGGAACCCCTTAGCAAATGCAAATAAATTATTGAGTATTGAGTATTGAAAGCTTAAAAGCTTAAAAGCCTTAAATAAGTGCCTTAGCCTACGTTTAACAACTTGCAAAACACCTCGATGTCAGAGTCTACTTGCAGAGTACCTATCAATGTTGTATCACTAACACTGGCAAATAATGCTCCTATAATCAATTGATGATTCAATAAAATATAACTCACAAAAAAATTCTGCTAAAACTGTTCCGCTTTGTAGTTTTAACTTTGTACAAAAGAACTTGAACCATTGCCATATCATACGTAATACGATAAAAAAGTAGGATCCTTACTTCTGGTGAGGTCATAAATACCTCAGAGTGGGAAACCACACGCACAGATTGAAGAATGGACTATAACGTGACGTCATGACTTATGAATAACGCAATCTGGTGGGCCAAATGACCAGCCCCCACAATACGAGCATTTCATTCGTCGAATCACTCCTCAACTGTGGAAATGTGATTGGCCATGTCGGTGTATGAATGTTTCTGTTGCGAAATTTTCCTCTGGGGGTCAAAGTTCTGTACAAAGATTAATGCCTACTATAAGCTGACATATTCTGTGGAGATTGGTTGACTGTAGATACCTAATCTTAGGACGTTAGAGAATAAATCTACTATAAAGTTACGAGAATAAGCTAGATTTTAGAGGTATTAGATGCTAGACTTATTTTTCTAAATAACTGTATCTGTACAAAACACTTACAAAAGTTTCTCGCTAAGTAATTAGCTAAAAATTTTCAACCTTCATTGAAGTCGCTTCATAATAATCTGCATGGCAAAAAATTTTGCGGGACAATAAAAAAAAAGCCAAGTCAAAATAATCACTTGTTGATGAATGATTGAATGAATTTCATGTGTATTTTTCTGCCCGTAAATCATTCGCTGGTGGTAGGTAATCAATTCACGCGCATGCAGAATTCGGTATGTTTTGAAGAGAAACGGGAAATATTCATGTCCTATATAGGTTTTGGGTTGTACCTATTGTAATTTTGTGGAAAAAAAAGAAGTTAATATAACACTCAGTATGACTTTTACAGATAATACTATAATTACTGCTCTCGGTATTCGTAGTAACTTTTAGAGCTTGTTGAATACTTATGTGGAACAGCATAATTATTATCAATGGGATTTTTCACCTTTACCTATGCAGAGCCTACGGCATGATAAAAGATCTTCTATATTTTATTGTTGGGCGTTGCATCTCAACGTAAATCAAAAGTTACAAAATACTTTTCTTACCAATGCCGCATTAGAAAGCTTAGTACTGTTAAATTAATGTTTTGTAATCAATACAAATTAACCAGCCGATTTCAAGGGGCAAGTTCATGCTTTGAATTACTTATAGCCTTGATATCTACGGTTGGGTTCCAAACCTGTGTTCAGTAGATTACGAGATAAGGAAAATAACATTATTAGTGGAACCTCGCCTTTTTAGTTCCGCCCAGGTGCAAGGCTCACGTATGTAATAACTATCAGATTCTAAACGTATTAGCTGGCATCAGCATTGCAAAATGATGAATAAAGAATTATTAGGTCGTTAGCAATACTGTTTTATTGACTTGTTTGGGCACGAAACATTAGTGCTTCACGAGATTGAACCGGAAGCAATCGACCTTGCTTTGGTTCCGTGTAGTTTTCTTCACAAACATGATAATAGGATCCAACTTAATTATTGTTAAGTTAATGCTCACACGCAAGATTTATGTAGTAGGCACAGAAATCGTTATGTCAGTGGCATGCAGTAATATTGTGCAATATGTAAGGAAGGAAGAAAATTCATTATTACTCTGTTGTTATGCCGTAATGATGAGCACGCGCTGTTACCTAATCGTCGGCAAAGCGACCGTAACACTTACACTCGGTCATTCGGCCTTCGTCGCCATATACATCGGGTTTATGACTGAATCACACACACACACCCACACATTTGTTATGCACTGTAAACAATCTAAGAGAAAGGACAATGTCAAATAATAATTGATTTTTTGTCTTGAAAAGGCTCCTTTTTTTGGTTCTGAAAATAAGAGCAAAGCTCAACTGTGGTCTGTGATCATAGTTAGAGTTAGAGAGTTAGAGATCATAGTTTAGGATTCTGAGCTGTGATAACAAAGTTAACTAGTTAATATACATATAGGGTGCCTGGTAATTAGTGACCGATACTTAAACACATCATTATACTCATGATAACAAACAAATTTTACTATGGACCCAAACCTGAAATCGCGAAAAAAAAGTCAGCTGCCCCATTCATGTTCGCATAACTCGTCCAAATGTAGGGAGCAGCTGATTTTTTTTTCGCGATTTCAGGTTTGGTCCATAGTAAAAGTTGTTTGTTATCATGAGCACAATCATGTGTTTAGGTATCGGTCACTAATTACCAGTCACCCTATATAATTGTAGTATGGGTAAAGTAAGGAACGTAAAATCGTTTTAGTGCATACTCAAATTAATTTAACATTATCCGATTACAACATATACAGAAGGCGCGGCCGCTGATTGAATGACAAGTGTTAAATGACAAGTAGAGAGAAAGCTTTCGGTAAGCACTTAACAACTTAACTTTAGTTTAACATCAACAGACGACGGATTATTGCCAAGTTATTTACAATGGTCATATAAATAACCCTTCCAATTAATTACTTGTAATTTACCTTGGCACAAGTTATGCACTGAGAGGATTTACGATAAGCGTCACATGATAATTTATTCTCGTACACATCTTCGGATGATTCAATGTAAAAACCAATAAACAATACGAAAATAAATTCTGGAAATTCTGTCTGAGATTGTTTTTCAATATCGCTTCTTCACACGGATCTAATCGTGAACGTAAAAGGTAACGCATCATCATTTACAATCACCTTTAATGATATATTTACTAGGAATCCTATCAGAGTTCCGGTTGTACATACATGTTCTTCCGTGAACTCGAATACATGAAGTTGTTTAATGTTTTTTTTTGATATAATGAACTCCCGTGATTGACAGCTCTTAGGCTAGTGCGGGGTTACGTAAGCAGCGGTTTATGAATGGGCTGAGATTCGTACAGAGATAAACCACACGTGAATAATGTTTAATTTTATACATCTACTATATTATTATCTACCTACAGTCATAACTCCCAGGAGCCTATAACTGTTAGATGTAGAGATGCACTGTGACCCCATAGTAACTCGTTATTTATATGCTAGGTGTTGGAGATACCTGCCATTGTTTTTAAATTGATCAGAGGGTAATTTATTTTCAGTTTTTAGTATGGTAGCAAAGTCGGGGAAATGTTTCCTTTCAAAATGATGAGATGTCGACTTTTGACTGAGAGACGTGATAAATAACAACAGTAAGTAGCTAAAACGAGCGTGAAGCTATAAATTAAAACACAATGGACATTAAACATAATTTTAGGAGAAAAATATTCAAACTAGTAAGCAACGTACATTAATCTGTGGCCATTACTCGACAAAGGCGCGTTGAACGAAAGCGAATGCGCCCCGGGCTGGAAGAAATCGAAAACTTGTTGCGTAAGCGCAAAGTCGAAGGCTGAGGTCCCATAGAGTTGCGTAAAGGTACGAGTGCACGACGCATGCTCGGGACAGTTTGTGTCGTGTGCTGACCTCTGTTTTTGGATAAACAATGGGTCGTTTGTTACTAAACAATCTTAAGAGCGTAGACGGGCTGCGCGGGAATTGAAAAATAGGTATTTGAAGAAACTATTGCCGTCGCGCTGCGCTCTAGCAACCGGGCGGTATCAATATGTGAGTGAAGTCTGTATTTGTGTGCGTAGCTCAGTAGCGCGCATCTCCCGCCCGCTCGCGCCAACCAAACTACCTACGTTACGTTCGTTTCTGTCTCAGTCGGATTGAAAATATCGGCGTGCGCAGTGTTTCGTGTGATCGTGCTATTTATACAAAATTTTTCCATGAATGCCTTCTCCCTGAAATAATTGACGGTCGGATACCAAGAAATTTACCTGTAAGAGAAAGGATGGAAATCACGACAGAATAAATGTACATATTATTATATAACTTTTGTAGTATTTAAAATACCCACAAGCACCTTTTCTGCGTCTTCTGCATAAATATTAAGAACTAGCTTTTGCCCACGGCTTCGCTCCCGACAACTGACTACTACCCTACTTACCTAAAAAAATAATTAAAAAAACTTATTATCCTATTTCGGACGACGGCGTCGGGTAATCCAAAAACGCAAAAAATATAAAAATCGGTGTAATTAACACGATTGTCGACTTCCTTTTATATCAATAAACAAATGACTACTTTTGGAAAAAAAAAATTCCATGTTTTTAAAATAAAATTAATTTGAAATTAGAATTCTTAGCCAAACAAAAATTATTTTGATTTGAAATGGCCAGTACTGCAGAACGGCAATTTCATAGGTAAAGACCTAATATTAGGTCTTTATTGATTAGTGTTACATTTTCATCGCATTTCAATCTTTTTCGTCATCATGGATACGTTAAAAATTCGAGTAATTATGGAATATGAGTACCGTCGTGGCAGCAACGCGGCACAAGCGGCACGCAACATCAACGACGTTTACGGAGCTAACACTACAAACCAACGCACCACCTGTTATTGGTTTGCTCGCTTCCGTTCTGGAAATTTCGACCTGAAAAATGAACCTCGCGGTCGTCCGAAGACTTTGGTCGACAATTACGAATTAAAGGCGATTGTGGAAGCTGATGATACACAATCTACGGCTGAATTAGCAGCAGCTTTCGACGTTAGCGTCAAAACAATCTTGGTCCATTTGCGTCAAATTGGCAAGGTAAAAAAGCTTGACAAATGGGTGCCCCACGAACTCAATGATCGCCAGCGCGAAGTACGCGTCGAGACGTGCCTTGCACTGCTCAACAGACACACAAATGAAGGAATTTTGAACCGCATTGTTACCTGCGATGAAAAATGGATTCTGTTCGATAACCGCAAGCGCTCAGCAAGTTGGTTGGATCCTGGTTCAGCACCTAAACAATGCCCTAAATGAAAACTTACTCCTAGAAAAGTGATGGTCACTGTTTGGTGGTCTAGCGCCGGTGTGATTCATCACAGCTTCTTACCAAACGGGGTGAGCATTACTGCAGCTGTGTACTGTGAAGAACTGAACACAATGATGGAGAAGCTGGCACATCTCCAACCAGCATTGGTCAATCGCTCGTCTCCGCTGCTCCTGCACGACAACGCGCGACCTCATACTGCACAGCAGACGGTCTCCAAGTTGCAAGAACTGGGGTTGGAAGCTCTCCGTCATCCGCCCTACTCACCAGACCTTGCGCCTACAGACTACTACTTTTTCCAGAATTTGGATAACTTCTTGGCGGGAAAAAAATTCAATACCCGAGAGGCAGTACAAAATGCCTTTGAAGAATTTGTTGCCTCCCGACCAGCTGATTTCTTTAAGAAGCCATCAATAAACTGCCACTGCGTTGGCAAAGATGCATTGATTGCATGGGTGATTACTTCGATTAATACAAATAAAAAATATATGAAAAAAATTCGTTTAAATTTTTTCATACAAAACGGCAATTTCATAGGTAAAGACCTATTATATAGATTTACTTGATAAGAGCAGTCATTATTTTATAAACTCCCCTGTAAATATTTATGTCAAGTCAAAAGCAGAATTATCACACCAAGCAGTATAGTGCAAACTTTAGTCACGTATTATACCTAATGCTTACGGTTTGTATTTTTGTAAGAGACACTTCGCTAAAGTTCATTTCAATTATTACTTAATTATAAACCCTAAAAATGTCATTGAATTGTTACTTCGTTGTCTCTTAAAAAAAAACAAAATGAGCATCAAACACTATTCAGTAAATCAGTATAGGATAAACGTCGATATCGACTGACATCACTATGATTTCGATAAAAACTTCGACACTAGTCACTTCCCTAATTGTGTACGTATTAGTCTAACCCTCCCTCACCTCTCGTCTCCCCCCGTAGAGTGCGATAGAGACAACTGCAGCTCAGAACGATTTTACCTATAAAAAACCTTGACCGATCGAGGTTTCGTATTCTCCTGTTTTCTCTTCGAAACCTAAACCAATTAAATTATATTTGGTATCAAAATTTAAAGGAAGAATAGATCTATGCTCCTATTACTTGTTTTTATTTTAAAAACTTTTCAATTTTCTTTGGTAGTCGTCTGATTACGTAGGTAAAAACGGGGTATTTTTTTAGGTTTTTGGTAAGTCATATTTATTTTTGTAATACATTTTTTGAAAAAAAAAAAATGACAGGGGCATGCCTTCAATAGACCTGGATTTTTATAAATAAAAACGATTACTCTAGAGGCATTATCCAGGAAGAGAATAGGGGAATACATTTGTATGGAAAAATGCAGCCCGTCTACGCTCTTAATCGGTGTCATTTTTTAGGATTATGTAGAAATAGAAACATTGCGTGATGGGATTTTGTCAAAACATTTTTGATTCTAAACAATGGATGTAAAAATGTATAATTATTTACTTAAATCAGAAAATGAAAAAGAAAAATCAAAGTTAAGATACATTAGAATTTTTCTACTTCTCATAGTTCTAAGATCCAGTAAAACAACAAAGTCAACGTAGTATACACGTTGCCTAATATATAATGCAGTTTTCATATGGCATCTGTAGCGTTCTTCGGAAAAGTTATTTTAGAATTTTTGCAAGGTGCTACCTAAAGCAAACAACACTCTTTTTGATGGCCCAGATCACATTCCGCAAATTAGTGGCAATACAAACCTTTGACATCGAATTACCTCTAAATCGCTCGCATAGCTTTCGCCTGCCCCTAAATCGCTCGTCTTAATATGTCGCTTAGATTGGAGTCACGCATGCGCGTAATCCAGTGGCGGGGGTTACGCAATAGTGTCTACTAGTGACGACTTCGATGAGCCGGCGGCGCGTGCGCCATGTTTCAATTGCGACCTGCATTTCTGCCTGTGTCACGGCAACATTGCGTCAACTTTTGGCTTATCAATCGCATGAGCATGATGATGTTTAGGAGCTCTTAATGATGTAAAGGATTTTAATATTGCGATGACTAGATGTGCTATGTTGTAGCCTACTAACAGTGTTCTAAACAACAGTCGAACAATGTTTACATTTTCTTCGATTTTTATAGGGTCTTTGATGCATGCATAGAATATGGAACCTATCGTGCTCATTTACCTAAGTTTAATTACTTATCATTAATTTATGTTTTCTAGATTTATTCAGTTTCTGGAGTTGTTGTAATTCGTTAAATTTAGGTCATTTAACGAATTACAACAACATCAGAATTTGAAAAAAAAAAAGTTTTTCCTGTTTTAAAATACTTAGGGAAACCACAGTTTTTAACGCTTTGAAGGACATTACACGGCTATATCAGTAATAACAATAAAACTTCTATTGTGTCTTGTTAGTGTCCTTCAAAGCGTTAAGAAATCAAGCGCTAAGGGTGTCTAAATGCAATGTCACCTAGAATGTCTACAATAATATGATCGAAAGACCCATAATATTAGTTAAAGGGTTCGATCAATAAGAATAATTTCGAAATATTTTTGCTTTCTAAGGATAACAATAACAAGTTACATGAATTTTCCTTATGACGTGATATTATTGAGAAAATACCTATGTCTTTATATCAATGATGAGTTCATCTTACGCGGAAAGATTAATTTATTTTGAAATGCTATGTTATTAAACTTAAGTGTTATCCTCTCAATTATTAATGTAAACGATCATTTACATATCCTCTCATACAAGAAAGAAACTCGGTTTCTCTTAGTTTTAAATTATATTGTTCTGTTCTGTGGACAATCTACAGGGGTAAATTATGTTGTTCTCAGCAAAAATAGGTATTCAGTCATGGTCACATCTCACACATATTAATTGATTACAGAATTGCCAAAGCATAGTTAACCATCAACCCTCTTTTGAGGTTTGTATGCTATAAGGACCACTCTGCAGAATATGATTCTAACTAATTTATCATCATGCAGCCTGGCCTTTTCCCAATCATTTTGGGGTCGGCTTCCAGTCTAACTATCATCATCATCATCCACTCGTCACTCTCATCGTCCACTGCTGGACATAGGCCTGCCCCCAGCACCGCCACTTCGACCGGTTCCGTGCCTCCCGCATGCAGCGGATCTCGCGGCCTTCACAAAGTCATCCGTCCACCTTGTGGGCCTTTTAACGATACATCTTCCAGTACGCGGTCACCACTCCAGAACCTTTCGGCCCCATCGGCCATCTGTTCTGCGAGCAATGTGCCCAGCCCGTTGCCACTTAAGATTGCCAATTCTTCGAGCTATCTTGGTATAGCTATGATTCTAACAAATTATTGGACTTGAATAATAGAATTTTGTGGACGTAGATATGTGTGTTTTCGTCATGGACACACATGCAGACAATTTGTCTCCAAAGGCTTATAGTTAATTCACTTGTACCTATTATGCAACGAACAGCAATGAGGAAGGCAGGTCATCCAGCCATCGACAATTAATTATCCTACATCAAGTAGGTACTTACATAACATGCACATTATTCAAATACTGGTTGCTAACAAGTAACACTTGGTACCCGTGACTTCTGTGAGAAATAACTTAGGTACTTGGCCTAGTCACGTGGATCCAAACGCCTGTTTTGCTATGTATTACAATTTAATTAATTAAAACTTGGCGTTAAGCTATTGTTTAAATATGTAGAGGACTAGACTTTAAAGTTAGTTTATGTTCCGTACCTATATACCTAATGATTTCACGAGTTAATAACTACGATTCGTAGTTAGGCAAAATTTACACACACATAAAAGCGAAGGCTCCATGGCGTAGCTTTTAATTCTCGGACATTCCTTGCATGGAAATATGAGATAGACAAAATCTTTGTAAAGCCGTGTCTCCTGAGCTTGATTTTGCGAAACATTACACATAAACGTTTGTTTTCATACACAAGTTGTCTCCTGCGTATTCAAATATTTTTAGTTACACATTTTATGTGGATGTCAGTAGGTGACATTTTGTGTAGATGTCCACGAGCAAGACGTGCTATCAGTTTGACAAGATGCGTGGTGCGCGCGGAAGTTGAAATGAAACAAACGGGGAATGTTTTCCATGCAGCTCGGAAAACAAAAACATCGTGTTTGCATACACAAATGTGTATGGCCACGCTTCTTTATTTCGATATTTTTGTGTAATGTTTTGAAAAAAAAAACACATTATTGGAAGCCTATTTTGGAAACATGTTTTTGATTGGCGAAAGTCGCTAACAGAAATTTAATTGTTTTTCTGTAGTTACTTATATGGATCAGATTGCTAACAAATTGCACTTTATATGATTGGAATAGCTAATCACGTTTGAATTCACATTACACCTGTGGTTAACCACAACTCAATCATTGCAAGTATTTCAAGCTCACATTCCACTTGCAATCCTTCGTATAATTTTTTTTATAACTTAATACAGTTTATATGATGGCTATTATCTCTGATATGATGGCTATTGTCTCTAATTGCTCTTGCGGAAAAAATCAAAGTTTATGTGACTATCTCGTTTAATCACATAAAGACAAACCTTTCAAAATAGTGCTGAAAGACATAAAAAAATTAAAAGCTCGTATTTTAATAATTATTAGACAGAACTAAAGAAGCTTACAAAATATTATAAAAAACATATTCAGCAAGCTCATTAACAGAAATATTTATTAACTAGCTTCTGCCCGCGACTTCGTCCGCGTAAAATTTATTTTTTGCTCGACCCACCCCGTCGCATCGCATTGCCCACCCGCGCTATTACTTCGTTTTTACTTAGCGTTCTTTCAGACTTTTTTTCTTTTTGCTCGGCACCTAAGTGTCCTAGAGTGATGTTAAATATGCCTTCTATAAGATTTGGGCTATCATTAATACAAAAAGATTTTTTAAAGTCCGAATGGTAGGGTAGTTCCAGAGTTTAGCTCGTTCCTTCACCACATCCCCTTTCGCTACCTCTCCCTCCCCCCTCACCACCCCGTCCCCCCCTCTCCCCCTCTCCTCCACCTCCGGCTCACCAACTCCTCCCCACCCCTCAGCCTTTACCATGTCTTTCTCCTCTCCTCACTAATTCCTGCCCTTTCTCCCTGCGTCCATCATCCTCCCCCTCATACTCTTCACCACCCCTCCCTTGCCCCTCCCCCTCTAACCCTCCCTCCGGAGTAGTTTTAAAAAACTAATAATAACAAACTTAAGCAAATATTTGTGCCAAGTTTCAAGTCAATTAAAACCAAATGAATAACATTTTTCATGTAAATTGTATTCCCTGTTTTCACCCCCACAGGGGTGGAATTAAAAAAAATGGTTTGAGATATTTCCATAGCTTGACTCAAAGATTATTTACACCAATTTTCGAGTTAATCAAGCCACGCAGTAAAATCCTCCCCAGTGAAATTGACTACCCCTTTTCACCCCGTTAGAGGTAGATTTTCGAAAAACCCTGATACACATTATTCTTTATTTTTGGTTTTAAGTATAAAATACTGAGTTTTGAGTTAATCGGATTGCGTGTTAAAATTTTTCCATACAAACTTTGGGACCCCCCAATTCCCCTTTAGGGGGTAGTTTAGAAAAACAAAAAATCACAAAAATCATAATTTAATTAGATAAAAATTCGTGTCAAATTTCAAGTTTATTAACTCAAGAAATAAGATTTTTCATACAAACAATATCCCCCCTTTTTACCCCCTTAAAGGTCGAATTTCCAAAAACCCTTTCTTAGCGGATGCCTAGGTCATAATAGCTACCTGTGTTCCAAATTTCAGCCCAATCCGTTCAGTGGTTTCAGCTGTATGTTGATAGATCAGTCAGTCAGTCAGTCAGTCAGTCAGTCAGTCAGTCAGTAACGCTTTCCTTTTATAGATATAGATAAATAAAAGTTAGCGAGCAAACACTAAATCTAAAAGTCCTTGACATGAATAGTAGATATTATTATTGGTGTTCAAACCTATTTTTGTTATTTATATTAGCACCTACTTCTATGGGAAGTGTCAATTGCTAAAACGGTTCATCATAATTCTACTGCCCTTATCTCAATTCATTTGGGGGTCTGCACAAAATGTCTTTTTCTTCAGAGTAATCACTCCCTTTCTAGCCATATCATCTTTCACACAGTCCATCCATCGTTTCTTTGGTCTTGCCCTACTCAAGGCACTCAAAGCAAGGCAAGGCAAGGGGGCTTTTGGTCGGTTTTGTCTTTTGGTATAGCCATCCACTTTCATACTCAAAACTTTCCTGACGACATTTTCCAGATGTTAGTTCAACATAATTTGGTAGCCCTAATTTACGTCCGTCTCTTTCTTGTTTTATTAGAGAGAAAAAGTTAGCAATAGCCTACATTAAGTTTAGTTTGAGCACAACATAATCGGCTCCAACGGCTTTTATTTTAGGATGTCCCACAACGTTACCAGACGAAGTGTTATCTCTTAACGATTCTGTTCTTTGCGATAAAGTGCTATCCAATGATGTTATATAGTACTAGATCAGTAGTGTACGGCGCCGAAGCGCATCACATGCCCGTACCATGACAACCGATTTACATAAGTTTTCAGTCACCGCCGCCGTCCCTTTCAGACTTTCTTATTCCATCCATCTATATCTATATGTCCCAGTCTACTGGTTATAGTTAACCGCCTAGCCTTTTAACTAAACGGCGGCCGTTCCACTAGCGGCCTGAATTATATTCAATTATAGGTTATTTTGGAACTGATCAAACACATCACGCGAGCTGAATTAGTCGCAGTAACTAAGGCAGGGCACCCCGACCAAATAGGTTAGGTTAGGTTAGAACTGTGACCAACCACCGAGCAAGCGAAGCGAGCGGGCCGCGGCAGCGGCCGGCGAGCACTACTTCCAAAGGCTAGGCGAATAGATATTCGCCTAGCCTTAAGCCTTTAGCGTTAGTTTCAACGGCTAATTTACCCTTACTAAAACGGTTATATTTGTAAAAATACACAGTGGCAATAGTAGCACTAAAATTTGATTATAAAATTAATTGATAACCTAGTGTTATTCTGTGATAACTACATAGAATACACAAAAAGTCTATCATTTCCAACCATAACAAGAAACCAGAAAATAAACATTTGATGTTATTAAAATCCATCATGTTAACCTTTTCATCAAAAACGTCAATGTGACCTTGTTAGGGCGTTTACCTGCCACAGTGAGGAGCGATTCATTTAATTAATTTAATTGAAAATAAAATATCAACTTCATATCCTTATTCCATATTGGGCTTTATTTGTTTTGTAATTTACATTCATATAGGTAAGGCTTTAGCCAATGATTGCTGATGTTCGTCTTACGACGAAAAACAACATTGAATCTTCAATACACTTGCAAAATGGTTCGTGAAAAGTAGGAAAATATTTGCAAGGAAGTTGATATGCTTTTTCACGTGTCTACGAAACACGATGACATAAACTGTCACTATACAATATCATTAATAACTACTAAACCGAAAAGAGGTATATAGAGGCAGTAACGACAATTTAGTGACTGCGATTTAGTCTGACATGTAATTATTATTGTTGATGCAAGATGAAGCATGGGTCAAAATGAGGAAAACCTAGGCAGTGGCAGAGTTTTTAAGCAACGTGTTTCATTAATATAAAAGACACGTAAATGGCTACTGTGACTTTTTTTATCTTTTTCTATTTTTAGATTCACAGATAGAGCCAATCAAGTTTCGGCTAAAGGCTCTATCTGTGAGTCAAACACCCAAACTGTGATTTTAAAAAAAATATTTATGTACATTTCTTAAGTCAATTATTGCGAACGCTTACATAAATATTACTTAAACGTTTACAGTATCACACGTAACTTCAAATATTGCTTTTGTTACACGCCACTTTCCATGTTCGAGAAACATAAAATAGCTATAGATATATTTATTTAAATAGTAAGCCTCGAGTCATACATATCTTCTGTTAAATAACTTATGCATCAGGAAATAAAGTTATGTAATTCATATGTGGAAGAAACCGTAATAAGCCATCCACTTTAAAGTTCAAAATCAGGAAATCGCTTTTAAGTATGTAGGACACATCCTTGATTCATGATGTCTTAACACGCTAGGCTTATAAAGAGACCTCGATTCCCGGGTCGCAGGTCACAGGTAAAATGAAGTTCAACAGTTACATTGACTAAAATTAAGTGATTTTAACTGGCAAGGTTATCTACAGCAATAAGGTCAATTGCAGTTAAGAGACTGTTACTATTTTGTCGTCTCCAAAAAGACAATAATGAAGTTGGAAACAAAAATTGGCATTCAAGTTTAAAGAAAACAATTTTGCAGACATTAAAGTTAGATATTACGTTCCTTATAATTAATTGTATGTCTTTCAACCTTTGTTTGGTACAGGTTGGCTAGATGTATATAATTAAAGATAAATGGCACATGGCCTTGCCAATTAGGTCACTATTATTTGAATATCACCACCATAATTAGAGTCTTACAAAATACTCTTTGAATATGATGTTATAACTTAACATTTAAATATTCTCGTGAGTTGAACTTGCAGCCTCGATTGGCATTGTCCTACATTCGATAAAGGAGCGGAATTTAGCAGTGGATTTGACACTTCATACTTTAGCAAAACTAAATAGAGATTGAATAATAGCCAAATGGTGGGCTTGAGGATGATAACTATAGAGATTTGTCCATGACATGTGACGCTTTTCCATTTGGTTTAAACTTTCAAGTCCTTACAATATAATTTTAATTCACAATGTTATAGCGAGTAATATCCTGTTGCAGGTTAAAACTACGTAGAAATCACTTGTAAAAAAACCAACTTACTTTTTATTAGTTCCCATGCTGCTGACAATGAACACCTTAATAAAAGTTATTCAAAAAACATTAATTCGAACAAAACAAAGGAACACGACTAGTTTGAACGAAATCACTTTTTGTTTTTATTAATCGAACGGTCGAATGTCGGTGTAGATTTAAATTTTATCGCGATTTTTCGCGGGAGCGGTTGGCGAGCGCGCTCCGTTCGCCGCGAACGTGCTGGCTCGACGGTAATGACGGAATGAGGCTGGTGTCTGGAGGCTCCCTCAGCTGTACAGCAGCCGGCAGCTCCGCCAGCGCAGCGCCCAGAGAGAAAGTTAAGTTATCAAACTCCGCGGTTACGTTCGGCGATGACGCTATCTTCCCAGGCGGTTGCGTATTCGGTGACAAAATTAAATTTTCGCGTACCCGCGACAATTTATGCGCTACTGACACGGTGAACGTCCATCGTTGATGGTGTCCCACTTTAGCGGTGCAATTTGTTTATTTACATTTCACCGTTAGCGATATCATAATAACTATCGCTGTAGGTACTTCGTACACTATGTCAATCTGCTGTCAGTCATATTAACATGTCCTATTTGGAGACACAAAAAATAAGTCTTTATTTAATCAATTTATAAGTTGGCTAATCCAACTATCCAACTAATATAATAAATGCGAAAGTTTGTGATGATGGATGGACGGATGTTTGTTACTCTTTCACGCTAAAACTACTGAACGGATTTTGATGAAATTTGGCACACAGATAGATAACCTGGATTAATACATAAGATACTTTTCATTCCCATATTCTTACGGGTTCGAAACTTACACGGGTGAAACCTCGGGGAGCTGCTAGTATAATTATGACTAAAATTATCAAAACAAAACATGTCCTCATTACAATTTAATGAACTGTTGGAGTCATAAATTAATAAAGTTTAAGCGACGACAAGCCAGTAAT
Organism: Cosmia trapezina; assembly: GCA_905163495.3. NCBI lineage: Eukaryota > Metazoa > Arthropoda > Insecta > Lepidoptera > Noctuidae > Cosmia > Cosmia trapezina. Next base: position 16,180,720 of record LR991030.1, read on the forward strand.
TAAGCACTGTTTAACTCTACATTTATTTATTTCATAGACTTCATAATCATAATAGAACTATTCTATAAGTGAACCATTCGACTTGTTATTGTTTTTAAAGTATCAAATAAATGGTGTCTATAAACTTCAATGTATGGCATAAAATCGGGTGATATTATATTTATAGTTATTATGTAATACATGGGTTAATATTTATTCGATTGTAAGTAGTGACCGCACAACTTTCACTTTTGCGAATGTGGGTAGGTTGTTAAGAAAAGTCATTTATGATATATAAACATAAACATAAGAACTAGTAACGTGCATGCATGCATTCGAGATTATGAGACTGTGACAATATTCCCTATTAGGGTCGATTACAAAACTATATTGTATGTGGTGGCTAGCCGAGACCAAGGAATTTATAAATTGTTTATTGCGAACGAAGGTCAAGGCCTCAAATTGTGACATTATGAAATTTTCCGACCATAACTTCTCGCTCTTATTATAAATGCGAAAGTGAATTTGTTTGTTACTTACGCTTTTACGCTAAAACGGCTCAACGGATTTGGATGAAATATGGCACATGGAATTAGGACATAGGATACTTTTTATCCCGGTAGTATGTTCCCGAGGGACAATTTCCGATTTCCACAAAGACGAAGCCGCGGGCAAAAGCTAGTTGTCTATAGACTTTAAATGACGTAGGAACATTTTCCCTGTTTTCTTTTTCTTTCCAATGACCTTCATAAGTATTTGTTTTATTTTTTTGTATTACTAAAATTAACGATGAAATATATATAGTATCTAATTTACGACGCTATTTTGGAAATAATATTTTAGCGAAGTATTTTTTTTAGAAAACTTATAAGGATAGAATTTCTAAAATATTTACAATTTTCCGAGTTTGAACCGACTTGCAACGGGCAGGTATCTAACCTCGCAATAGAGCTGTTTATGTAAATATCTGCACTATTGCAATGTTTAAACATGGCACGTGATTGTAAAGGCGGCCCTCCACCAGCAAGCAGGGATTAATAATAGCTGTCTTAATTCTTGTGGATATGGGTGTAATTTACGGCATAATAGATTTTCTGACCAGCCGAGACGTGGTCTTAAGGAGTCTACACACCAAAACCGCCGACCCGCCGACACAGCCCGGCGGCTTGGTGTCGGCGACCGGCGGCTTGGTGTCGGCGACCCAAACCCGCTTGAAGCAAAGTCGCCGACACCAAGCCGCCGGGCTGTGTCGGCGGGTCGGCGGGTTTGGTGTGTAGACTCCTTTAGCGAGCTTGAATGAAATGCGTCCGGTAAGTGCTATGTTCGGAACTTGTGAATGTCTGAAATGTCTCCCATAATTTAGAATCGAGTTATTAGGGCACGCTAGTCGCTCATTCTTCTTAGATACAAACGTAGTTTGGTGATTACTCGTCTGTTTGACGGTGTACGATCAAAACTAAAAAAATATTTCAATTTGTCTCGTCACTATCTAACCCTGTATGGAAGCAGAATTAGAAAAAATCGGCCAAGTGCGAGACGGACTCGCACACAAAGGGTTCCGTACCATATTATATGTTTAACAATCGCAAAGATAACTTTGTATTTCATAATGATGCTGTGAATTACAAGGTTATTTTTTGCAGTTGCAGAAAATCACCCATATTTAAACACCTTATGAATCGCCGTTTTATTAAGTACAGTATAAGGTACATTATATAATAGAGCTCGTACAAAAATGGTATAAAATTGACAACTTTTACGGCCCCCTATTTCTTCATTTTAGAAGATAAGAAAAATAAAAATATCTTTGTACTCTACTCGACGAGTTCTACACAATAACACCCCACAAACAGGTTAATTTTTTTTTCAAAATGAAAACTTTTTTGTATGGGAACCGCCCCCTTTAATTTTAACTTTACTTTATTGTTATTATTTTTTGTTATAGTCGTAATAGAAATACACAATCTGTGAAAATTTCAACTCTCTACCTATTAAGGTTCATGAGATACAGGCCTGTGACAGACGGATGGACGGACGGACAGCGGAGGCTTAGTAAGTTTGTACGCACAATATTGAGATACTAGCTAGACTGCCCGCGGCTTCGCCCGCGTCTGATTTCATGGGCTTTAATTTTCTTATTATTGTTTATTTTTCATCAAAATTATAAATACTGAGTTCAAATCGGACTGTGCTTTAAAATTCTACCATAGAAACTTTAACACCCCTAAACCCCTTTGAGGGGTAGTTTTGAAAAACTAATAATGACAAACTTTATTACTTACACTAGCTTCTGCCCGCGACTTCGTCCGCGTGAAATTTCTTGTCCCCCAACGACGCATCGCATCGCAACGCCTGCCCGCGCTATTACTTCGTTAGCGCTTAAGCATCCTTTCTGACATTTTTTCTTTTTGCTCGGCTCCTAAGGTCCTTAGCGTGATGTTAAATAGCCTATATCCTTCCGCATCGCCTGCCCGCGCTATTACTTCGCGCTCGGCTCCTAAGGGCCCTAGCGTGATGTTAAATAGCATATATCCTTCCGCATCGCCTGCCCGCGCTATTACTTCGCGCTCGGCTCCTAAGGGCCCTAGCGTGATGTTAAATAGACTATATCCTTCCGCGTCGCCTGCCCGCGCTATCACTTCGCGCTCGGCTCCTAAGGGCCCTAGCGTGATGTTAAATAGCCTATATCCTTCCGCATCGCCTGCCCGCGCTATTACTTCGCGCTCGGCTCCTAAGGGCGTGATGTTATATAGCCTATAGACCTCCTCAAGAACTGGGTTATAAAATGCAAAAAGTTTTTTTCAAATCCGAATGGGGTAGTTCCAGAGATAGCGCGTTCAAACAAACTAACAAAGAAACAAACTCTTCCGCTGTATTCCACCGACATTATTGAACAACGAATTAAGAATATCATTCTTAATTCGTTGTTATTGAAATAATAAATCGAGAGGGTCGTCAATCCGCGGAAAATGTCGCAATTCAGAAAAATTACTTATTTGCACAACGCCAACTATGGGTAAATTGATAAAACGTCCGCACTAAACATGTTCGCTCAAGAGCGACCGGTATGAATTAAAGTTATTTTGCGTTTTAGTAATTTTATATTATCTCCGAAACTGTATGACCAATTGACATACTGTAAAGGCCAAATCTTATCTCCATGATGTCCTTGTGATCATAAAATAACTTATTTTGATAAGGATTGATGTTTTGTTGTTTAAATAATCATCCAAACGTAAGTATGTCTAAAAAATACTTTTTTAAAGCAATAAAAGATGTACTAAACATAAAATATAAAAGATACATATATGGTGTCGCGGACTTTTTTGTAGAATTATTTAAGACGGACCAGACTGCCATACATTGTTCTCAATTATAAACAACCGTTTAGGCAGCGCATGCAAAAAAGTCTGTTTAAAGAGGTATTTCTTTCCGACTGGTTAGATAAAAATTGTGATAGCTCGGCTAATATGCATGATATAAATATAATTTATAGCCTATAGCACTAAGGAATAATGTAGCTTTCTACTTGTGAAAAATTTTTTAGAATTGGATCATTAGTTCCGGAGATTACCCCCTACATACAAACTTACAAACATACAAACTCACATACAAATTTTACCTCTTTATAATATTAGTATAGAAGTATAGATGCATGATATAAATATAATTTATAGCCTATAGCACTAAGGAATAATGTAGCTTTCTACTTGTGAAAAATTTTTTAGAATTGGATCATTAGTTCCAGAGATTACCCCCTACATACAAACTTACAAACATACAAACTTACATACAAATTTTACCTCTTTATAATATTAGTATAGATAAGCGAGTATTTGTGCTAAGTTTCAAGTTCATTAACCAAATTAATAAGATTTTTCATATAAACTGTATCCGTTTTCACGCCCACAGGGGTAGAATTTCACGCTTACCGACCCATCGTGCTGCTCGACGAGGTGGGCAAGCTCTTTGAAAGAGTTATTGCAGACCGCCTCGTCGGGTGGCTGGTGCAGGAGGGGCCGGATTTGGCGGAGAGCCAGTTTGGTTTCCGCAAGGGGCGCTCAACGGTGGACGCCATCATGCGCGTGCGAGCCCTCACGACGGGGGATGCGGTGGCCCGGGGTGGGGTCGTCTTGGCGGTGTCCCTAGACATTGCCAACGCCTTCAATACCCTGCCCTGGAGTTGCATCAGGGAGGCACTCCGGTATCACCGGATGCCGACCTACCTCTGTCGAGTGGTCGAGGCCTATCTGACGGACAGGGCCGTCATCTACCCCGGTCATCAAGGAGAGTGGAACCGGCGAGAGATGTCGTGCGGTGTCCCACAGGGATCGGTCCTGGGGCCGCATTTGTGGGACATCGGGTACGACTGGGTGCTGCGCGCCGACCTCCCTAGCGGCGTCAGCGTGGTATGTTACGCTGACGACACGCTGGTCCTGGCGCAGGGGAGGTCGCACCAGGCGGCGGCTGATTTAGCGACACGCGGGGTTGCGATATTCGTGGAGAGGATCCGGCAGTTGGGACTCGAGGTGGCCCTGCACAAGTCCGAGGCCATGTGTTTTCATGGTCCTCGGAATGCGCCACCGTCGGGTTCCCAAATAACGGTAGGAGGGGTTCACATCGGAGTCGGGTCGACGATGAAGTACCTGGGACTCGTCCTCGACAGCCGGTGGAACTTCGTGGAGCATTTCCGACGTTTGGCTCCCAGACTGGAGCGGGCTGGGGCTGCTTTGAGGCGGCTCCTGCCCAATCTGGGGGGTCCAAACGCCTCCTGCCGGAGGCTCTGCGCGGGGGTCGTGCGGTCCATGGCCCTTTACGGAGCACCGGTGTGGGCGCGTTCCCTAAGGCTGGGGCCAGCCGGCAGGTTGAACGCGTCCCAGAGGGTCATGGCCATCCGGCTAGTCCGGGGATACCGCACGGTCTCCCGGGAGGCGGCGAGCCTCCTTGCCGGATTGCCGCCGTGGGATCTGGAGGCAAAGGTCCTCGCGCACGTGTGGGAGTGGCGCGAGGAGGCGAAGCGCCGGGGCGTAACTCCGCTGCCGCGAGAAATCACGGTACAGCGGACAGAGCTCCGGCGGGATCTCATGGCGGCATGGAGAGCGCGACTGTCGCAACCCAGCGCTGGGCACGCCACAATTGCGGCGATAAGTCCCCTCTTTGAGGAGTGGTTAGAGAGGCGCCACGGCGTCCTCACCTTCCGCCTGACGCAGGTCCTCACCGGACACGGTTGTTTCGGGAGGTTCCTGTTTCGCATAAGGCGGGAGGAAACGCCCGGGTGTTACCATTGTGTGGATCGCCCGGAGGACACGGTGGAGCATACAGTGGAGGTCTGCCCGGCTTGGGCAGAGCACCGCCGTGTTCTCACGGAGACGATCGGCGGCGGCGATCTCTCGCGTCCGAGCCTGGTCCAGGCCATGGTGCGGAGCGAGAGTGCATGGGAGGCCGTCACCTCCTTCTGCGTAGCAGTGATGCTCGCGAAGGAGGAGGCGGAACGCGTGAGGGAGAGGCAGCCTCACGCCCTCAGTCGCCGCAGGAGACGCCCTGGGCGGCGGGAATCGCGGGGCGATTTCCGGCCACCGTAGGCGCGGGCCTGCGGACGGTGAGCAGCGGGTAGCTCGCCGTCCGGTAAGGACCAGGCCCGAGTCGACGGCGCGTTGTGTTCCACGCGCGCCTCAAAGAGATGTCAGCAAGTGACGGGGTCCAATAGGGCCGACGCCGCTGGGGTCGCGGGTTGTCTGAAGGGGTTACCGCGGCCCTGGCATAGGCAACTGAAGGAACACGGGTGGGTTTTAGTCAGTAAAAGTCTGACACGCCCTTCCGCTCCACCCAGAGCGGGAGAAGTTATTTGATGATTTCCCACCCTCAAAAAAAAAAAGGGGTAGAATTTCAAAAATCGTCTGGGATGTTTCCATAACTTGGGTCAAACATTATTTACACCAATTTTCGAGTTAATCAATCCCCAATAAAATCCTCCGCTGTAAAATTTACTACCCCTTTTCACACCTTAGGGGGCAGGTCCTCACCGGACACGGTTGTTTCGGGAGGTTCCTGTTTCGCATAAGGCGGGAGGAAACGCCCGGGTGTTTCCACTGTGTGGATCGCCCGGAGGACACGGTGGAGCATACAGTGGAGGTCTGCCCGGCTTGGGCAGAGCACCGCCGTGTTCTCACGGAGGCGATCGGCGGCGGCGATCTCTCGCGTCCGAGCCTGGTCCAGGCCATGGTGCGGAGCGAGAGTGCATGGGAGGCCGTCACCTCCTTCTGCGAAGCAGTGATGCTAGCGAAGGAGGAGGCGGAACGCGTGAGGGAGAGGCAGCCTCACGCCCTCAGTCGCCGCAGGAGACGCCCTGGGCGGCGGGAATCGCGGGGCGATTTCCGGCCACCGTAGGCGCGGGCCTGCGGACGGTGAGCAGCGGGTAGCTCGCCGTCCGGTAAGGACCAGGCCCGAGTCGACGGCGCGTTGTGTTCCACGCGCGCCTCAAAGAGATGTCAGCAAGTGACGGGGCCCAATAGGGCCGACGCCGCTGGGGTCGCGGGTTGTCTGAAAGGGTTACCGCGGCCCTGGCATAGGCAACTGAAGGAACACGGGTGGGTTTTAGTCAGTAAAAGTCTGACACGCCCTCCCGCTCCACCCAGAGCGGGAGAAGTTATTTGATGATTTCCCACCCTCAAAAAAAAAAAAAAAAAAAGGGGTAGATTTTTGGAAAACCCTGATACACGTTAGTTAGTTTTCATTTTTGGTCTCAAGTACAAAAACTGAGTTTTGAGTAAATCGGACCGCGTGTTAAAATTCCTCCATACAAACTTTGACACCCACCAATACCGTCTTCTGGGGTCGCGGGTTGTTCGAAATAGATACCGTGGCCCTGCCATAGGCAACTGAAGGAACACGGGTGGGTTTTAGTCAGTAAAAGTATGACACGTCCTTCCGCTCCACCCAGAGCGGGAGAAGTCATTTGATGATTTCCCATCCACAAAAAAAGGGGGTAGTTTAGGAAAACTAAAAATGATTAATTTTATAATTAACTTAGATGAATATTCGTGCTAAGTTTCAAGTCTAATAACTCAAGAGATAAGATTTCTCATACAAACTTTCATACCCTATTTTATTCCCTTAGGGATGGAATTTTTAAAAATTCTTCCTTAATGGATGTTTACACTATAAGGTATCTATGTGCAAAATTTCATGTCTCTAGGTCCAGTGATTTGGACTGTGCGTTGATTATTATCAGTCAATGAGTCAGTCAGGACTTTGAATTTTATATATATAGATTTACAAGACCATAAACTTCTGATAGGTTTTCCTGTAATCTATAGGTGAAGAACTATTTTCTGTATTTTTTTCAAAATTTTAGGCTCAGTATTTTCGGAGATAAGGGGGGGGAATGGTCAATTTTCGTCTATTTTCTTAAATAACTTCAAAACAATTTATTTTAAAATTATAAAAAAAATATATTTGAGATCCTCACAGTAAGACCTTTCATTTGATATGTCACACGGTACAGTTTGCAAAACTTTTTTTTTAATTGTACTTATTTTCCGCCCAAAAGGGACTCCTATATTCAAAATTCATTTATTTACGTTACATCCGTATCCGTCCGTGTTTGGGTTACCAAAATACATATGTGTACCAAGTTTCAACTTAATCGGTTCATTAGATTCGGAGCAAATTGGCTGTGACAGACGGACAGACGGACAGACAGACAGACAGACACACGAGTGATCCTATAAGGGTTCCGTTTTTTCCTTTTGAGGTACGGAACCCTAAAAACCTTGGTTTGGAAGTTATGAGCGTCGAAACTTCCATATTTCAACACTAATTGTAACGCATCTTTGGGCGTAAATAAATAAATAGGTCCCGGAGTATGAAAATACAAAATTGTTACCAGGGATAGATAATTTACCTACTTACGGAATTTTACGCGCTCATTATCGTTATTTAAATCATCGTCTAGTACACTAAATACATAAAAACTATATATATAAATACTAAATAAATAAAACTAAATAAATAAAGTAACTACGCATGCATATTAGCCACGTCACCAACGAGTTCGAGCCGCCGACTAGGAGCTCCTTAAGCATAGAATACGCATGATTTATGCGGCGTAATCGCAGTGCAGTGGAAAGTGGGTTATAAACTGGTTGACAGAGAGCAAACCAAGAGCTAATATTTTAGCTTTAGCTTAGGTCACGTAGCTCTGTAGGCATTTTACGAGCAGGCAAGAAGAAGGGCTTATACATTTATATACCGAAATCTCTAGCTAAGCCAAGCTAGTTAAGCTAACTTGATGGACAACCGGCATTAGATTGGGTTCAAGCGGTGCGGGTGCGTATAGCGTAGCTAATGTTTGAAGTATTGGTGGGAGGTTCGAAATAACGTATCAAATTCTGTTCAAGGTTTTATGCAATAATTTAATTAATAAATAACGCAACAACACAATTTAGGTAAACAACCTTCAACCTACAGTGTTACTAGGAAGCTTGAAAAAGTTCTTTTGCAATTGGCTAAACAAAGAAAAGCTGTCCTATATCAGCTGCTGAAGCTTTTTCTGTACAGTGATCTTTCTTAGCCCATTCCCCAACCATTTGATGAGGTGCATTTCTGAACTATTAGTTTATCTTAAAATCCAAAAGAAAGAAGGATTGTTGTCGACATAAAAGCAACAGCAATCGTATTTTCAACAAAACACAAATCAAAGAAAAAAGCTCACCAATTCAATGAAAGCTTAGTAAAGAACACTCCTGCAAACTTCTTCTGACATCAGCGTAGGACTTGTTACACAATTGTCAAGTGTCCACTCAATGTGATCGTTGAGTGAAAGTGGCTGGAGCTTCCAAACCTGTCTGATGACATCACGAGCTTATCCGAGCACAGACAATGCAAACAATCAAATCTGCCCATCGCCTACGCACTCTCATCTAAGTCACGCACTTTGGCGAAGATGGAAGGCACTTTGACTCGGCTGGGACTAGTAGGAAGACATCAGCTATCGGAAACTGCACGGTGAATTATTAAGTGTGTTAAGGGAAAACAACAATCATCTTGTTTGAGGTTCTCTAGTTCAAAAGTTCCAACATGCTCATTCGTTCATAGGTGCGAATACGATACCCGTCACAAATTTGACTTTAATTCTCTTTCTCTTTCTACAAAGCAATTACAGGCACTTTTGAATTGTCAAAGAGTCAAAGGGCCCTGAGTACTGCGCCATGTATTTGAGGTCGTTCAATGTAGTGACAAACCGAATTACATTTTCTAAGTTAATCGTCTTTGTATGCACCTTATTTCGATTAAGAAATGCGTCTGTTCCTAAGATTTCTCGTTTCTGAAATATCAAGACGATGTTAACTGATGAGTAATCGAGATTTCCAATTTTGAAATAACTTTTCATAGCAGTATTAAAATTATGGATAGGTAAGTATGTTAATATCTAAATTTTAGGAATAGACTGTCGTAGGTATAATGAATAGCTACTTGTCCTATTACCTACAGAGCATAGTATTATATCGGCAGGTAATGTATTGAGTAGGATGAAAAACGTGTTTTCATAATTATTATTTATCGTTTTTGATCATAATTTATCTTTGAAACAAATATTAAGAAACAAGTATTTATAAATAAATAATTTAACCATTAACATTAATTTAACAATAATGTTGATATTTAACATGTTAAACTTTGAACTTTGTGCAATAATGTCACTTATCAAGACTTTCATAAACATGAAGAAGTCGATTCAGAACCGCATTCTTCTTTTCCACTTTCAGATAAGCTCAAAAATATTTGTATTTCGCAAAAATGGTCATTCAAAATAACAAAGAGTCATCGTAAACAATGTACGCGTAATTCTGTCGGCATTATGTATTTGGTTTAAGACAATATTGACCGAAAATTTCACTTTCGTACCACGTGGGGTGACGTACAAAACGTTGCTATACGTGTAAGAACGAACTCGGCGCATATGTATGGGCATACTGGTACGATTCGACAAGCTTTCGTGTCCACTCGTTGGACAAAGCGCCTAACTTTCAGCTTTGTTTTTCTCAACATAATACATATTCTTTATTTATAACCCGGTACAGTGATTGAGTAATAATGCGTTGTTATCACGATAAGCGTTTGGTTTTGTTATCGATGTTTGTCTTTGATTTTTAGGGTTCCGTACCAAAATGGTAAAAAAGGAACCCTTATGGTGTCACTCAGTCTGTCTGTCTGTCACAGCTGGATATCTCAAGAACTACTAATGCCATCAACTTGAAATTTGGAACAGTTTTATATGACGTTTACCCAACTATTTTGCAAATAAGAAAGAAATAAAAATATTTATATTTTTTTTGTAACAGGTGCTGAAAGGGGGTCTTAAAAATTCAAAGTGGGGCTACTAAGGCATGTGGGGTATCATATGAAAGAACGCTGTTTGCACATTCTTAAACATTTTTTTATTTTTTTTTAGGCCGCATAGTTTTTGACTTTTGATGAAAAATGTAAAAAAAAATACCGTTCCCCCTTATCTCCGAAGTTTGCAAAGGGAAAAATCTGAAATTATTCTATGTGATAGAACTTTATGGAAAGATTACAGGAAAAATAAAACGATGTCTCTAAATAGCACACTTTTTCAGAAATCGGAACGGAACCCTCGGTGCGCGCGTCCGACTCGCTCTTGACCGGTTTTTACGTTTAGCAGTACTCCGTCATTTATGAACCGATTCGGAAAATTCTTTTTTTATTTGAAAGGGTATACTTCCAGATTGGTCCCATTTCTATCAAAATCCAGTTCTGATGACGGGATCCATGAGGAATCGAGGGAACTCCTCAAATATTATAGGCATACATATAGCTATTTTAGTATTTTCATCAACAAATCAAGCGTTTGCATTCAGAAAGTATCATCTGGTGAAGTGGAACTGATGAAGAAGACCACAGAAAGCCACGGGAACTCCTCAACGATGGTAAGTATTTCACGGGTGGCGATAAGATATCTCGATCAATAGTTAAGCGACTATGACGAAGGTTTAAATAAATAGTTCTGATGAAAATGGTACCATCGAACCGATCTGATGAAGAAGCCGGAAGGTAGGCATCGGAACTCAGTAATAAAACAATGTATCCTAGCCGTGTTTGGGCTTATTGGAATTGTCATGAGGTGCACTCTGGCTATAAATGATTTAATGCTTACTATATGCCGCTTCAAATTGCGCTAGGTACTTGAGTTGTATGTTATGTGTGGCCTTGATTGTCAGAAGTCAGATTTCGTAGCCTCGTTATCACCGTCAACTAAAACTACGCCTACCAAACTTCTGACACGACTTAGCGCGACGTATTTGCCTTTTTGCAAAGTTTTTATTTGAAATGGTATACTCCTGAGATGGTCGCATAAAAATATCTTCAAGTTCTGATGAGTGGCTTTTGAGTTAGCTTCAATAATTTAATACGTATATTTCCCATTCATCATCCCAACAAACAAATGGCTTACATTTTCTACTATAATAATTACGCGTAATGAATGAAATGTCATTAAAGATAAATATGCAATATTAAGGTATCACTAATTTGATGCAGGTACATTACCTACATGTATTAGTATTCAGATGATTATTATTATCTTTTTATCAGCATTTATATTAGTTACCTCAATGTGAAGAGGTCATTAGTGTGGACACAGTCGGCAAGGACGAGGGTCTGTTGAGAAATATATCCATTGTTTATTTTTATCATTCTCACGTGATGCTGGAGGCGACGACGACGAACAGATATATGTATGTGTGTTTTCTAATTAGCTACGTTTACGACAAATCAAGACGAGTTGCAATTTAAATTGCATTTTTATAAGCTTCTCCTTTTTTTAGGATTCTGTACCCGAAGAATACCAATCAGAACCCTAAGCCTCCGCTGTTCGTCCGTTTATCTATCAGGGGTTGTATCTCATGAACCGTAATAGGTAGACAGTTGAAATTTTCACCGATTGTGTATTTTTACTGCTGCTATAACAACCAATGCTGCTATAAAAAAATAAAACAAACTTAAAAATTAAAGGCTTAATTAAAGTATTTAAAAAAAAACAGTATTAAATATTGTACGGTAGTACGGAACACTTCATGCGCGAGTCCGACTCGCACTTGGCTGGTTTTTAGGGTTCCGTACCTCAAAAGGAAAAAACGGAACCCTTATAGGATCACTCGTGTGTCTGTCTGTCTGTCTGTCCGTCTGTCACAGCCAATTTGCTCCGAATCTTATGGATCGATTAAGTTCAAATTTGGTACACATATGGATTTTTGTGACCCAAACACGTACAGCTAAAGTAAATATATGAATTTTGAATATGAGAGTCACTTTTAGAGGGAAAATAAGAAAATTAAAAATAAAAGTTTTGTAAACTGTACCGTGTGACATATCAAATGAAAGGGTCTATGAGGGTCTCAAATATGTTTTTTTTATAATTTTAAAATATATTGTTTTAAAGTTATTTAAGAAAATTGACGAAAATTGACCATTCCCCCCCCCTTATCTCCGAAACTGCTGAGCCTAAAATTTTGCAAAAAATATAGAAAATAGTTCTATACCTGTAGATTACAGGAAAACCTATAAAAAGTCTGTGGTCTCAAAATAACATGGTAAATCTATATATATAAAAAAATCCTGACTGAGTCACTGACTAATATATCAACGCACAGCCCAAACCAATTGACCTAGAGACTTGAAATTTTGCACATCGATACCTTATATAGTGTAAACATCCACTAAGGAAGATTTTTTGGAAATTCCATCCCTAAGGGGGTAAAATATGGTATGAAAGTTTGTATGAAAAATCCTATCCCTTGAGTTAATAGACTTGAAACTTAGCACGAATATTCATCTAAGTAAATTATAAAGTTTATCATTTTTAGTTTTCCTAAACTACCCCCTATGGAGGGATTGGGGGTGTCAAAGTTTGTATGGAGGAACTTTAACACGCGGTCCGATTAACTCAAAACTCAATTTTTATACTTGAGACCAAAAATTAAGACTAACGTGTATCAGGGTTTTCCAAAAATCTACCCCTAAGGGGTGAAAAGTTAATTTTATAGCGGAGGATTTTATTAGGGGCTTGATTAACTCTAAAATTGGTGTAAATAATGTTTGAGTCAAGTTATGGAAACATACCAGACGATTTTTGAAATTCTTTATCTGTGTTTGTGAAAACAGAGATACAGTTTATATGAAAAATCTTATTAATTTGGTTAATGAACTTGAAACTTAGCACAAATACTTGCATAAGTAAGTAATAATGTTTGTGATTATTAGTTTTTCAAAACTACGCCTCAAATGAGGTTTAGGGATGTGAAAGTTTGTATAGAAGAATTTTAAAGCGCAGTCCGATTAAAAAAATGGTACTTTGATTCAAGTTAGGAAACTTGCCAAACAAATTTTCACCGATTTTGACGGCTTATAGCTGATGTTTTAAGGAGTAACTTAGGCTATTTTTATTTTAGAAAAATAATTACGGTTCCGCGCAAGAAAATTAAAATCCATGAGATCAGACAACCACGTACAGTCCAGTACAAACTTACTAAGCCTCCGCTGTCTATTACGGCTATAACAACAAATAATAAAAATAAAGCAAAATATAAGGGGTCGGTCCCCATACAATAAACTTTTCATTTTGAAAAAAAAAATAAAAATTTGAATCTAGCATGTGGGGTGTCATCGTCTAGAACTCATTGAGTAGAGTACAAACATATTTTTTTTTATCTTTTAAAATTAAGAAATAGGGGGCCGCAAAAGTTGTAAATTTTAGACCATTTTTGTACGAGCTCTAGCGCAACAATTCAACAAATTAGGAATTTGAAACCTATTTATACCATGTAGGTACCATGAATACTGTATTTAATCAACAATACTGAAAACGGCGATTCATAAGGTATTTTGTTTAAACATGGGTGATTTTCTGCAACTGCAAAAAATAACCTTGTAATTCACAGTATCATTACACAATGAGTAAAAAGTTATCTTTGCGATTGTTAAACATATAATATGGTACGGAACCCTTCGTGCGCGAGTCCGACTCGCACTTGACCGGTTTTTAATAATCATTTTATTGTGTAAAAATTAATTTACGATCTTATGGCAGTATTAACGTTTGTATGTACAGGCGTTTTATCTCAAACAACTTCCATTTAAGACTCTACCTCATAAGCAATTAAACTATGAACATAATATAAATATATGACATAAAGTTATTATAGCTAATAATCCCAGCGATCATTATAATAATAGTTGTTTAGACCAAAACTATTTCAAAATGCTTAATACCGTGGAATAGCTGACGTAATTTATCGATGTACGATGTAAAATAATAAGGCCTGTTTCAAAACCGCTTGGTGTTCATTGGGACCCTTAGACCCTATAATATTCTTCGTGTAAGTAACTGGCGCGTCGTGATCTGTGATTGGTCTCATTTTCGAACCAGGGATTGATACGGACTATTGTTAGGTGTTTCAAAACTTGGTGGTTAGATGTTGAAAGAGCTGATTGTTTTGATGTTGTTCAGCTCGACTGAACTATCAGTTCGCGAATTATTGGCCGTGCCTGCTTGGAATAGATAGGTAGTGCCATTATAGTCTATGTGATAAGTAACTGAGGACGTAGGTACCTACTTATGTTAATACTAGCTTTTGCCCGCGGGTTCCCCCGCATGGAGGTCGAAAAATATCCCACGAGAAAGTATTACCGGGATTATAAATACTCTAAAGTGTTAATCCTGGTTATAAACTTTATGTGTGCCAAAATTTCAATCAAATCCGGAACATATATCGAGACAAACAGACAAATGTACGAAACTTCTAAGTTACTAATATAAAATATAATATGTATGGCACCGTAAAATTGTCGAAAAATTGTGATCTGGGCGAAATTGGTTAGGTTAGAACTGTGATAAACCGCGCGCCAGTCGAGCGAGCGAAGTGAGCGCTGCGCTTCTTCAAAGTTGCTCGCAGCCAGGCAGGCTATTTATTTAGTGTTAGCGCAAGGTGAGTTACGTGTACATCACAAACAAGTTTGATACTAGTTCACAATTTGTTGGTTTCCCATGGATATATTATATGCATTCAATTGTAAATGGTCTGTAGCAGTTCACAATTTTTCGACAGTTTAGAATCTAACTGAAATAAAATAAACTAATATAACGAAGTTCGTGAATATTTTGATTTTTGACATATACATATTTTACTAGGCTAACATACTAGCCCAATAAACGAATCTTAGTATAACTCATTCATCAGTCATTTAAATTCAAGTACCTATTAGAAATACAATTCATGAAAATCACGAGACGTTACATATTTAGGACTAGCTTTTGCCCGCGGCTTCGCCCGCGTGGATGTCGGAAAATATCCCACGGGAATTTTCATGTGGAAAACATAGGGCCCTCCGATATAACTGTGCAAACTCAAATCGCTACGATATATCGTTACCGTGTATAGTAGGCATAAAGCTACCAGTCTGCATGATTTTTTCCGACATCTTCAACAGTCATCGTCATAATTTCAGCCAATTTACACAAAACCATAATGAATTACCCTGAGTCACTCCGTTCATTGGAGAAAACCGTATGAAAATCCATTCGGTACTTTTTGACATTATCGCATTCAAACAAACAGACTTAAGGCTCTTACAGACAGAGGCGATATCGCGTCGCGACGCGATATTTTTCTATGGATATAATATCGAAATATCGCGTCGCGACCGCGATATCGCCTCTGTCTGTAAGAGCCTTTACGCGGCGGGGGGACTTTGTTAATTACTTAAAATTTATTATGCCAGTCACGCTCTAATAACAAATAACTTTTGTCCGAGTGTCCACTCGTTCAAATAATTTCCTCGTAAAAACGTCGAATGAAATAAAGACTAAATGTTACCTCAAGATTCGAACTATGACTACATTTCCAATCCCTTAAATCCCTTAAAAAGAGGTAGGTACACAAACATTTGTCAACCCCCTATTGTACCCCCTCAAAAACGCTGTACCATATATTTCTTTATTACCAAAAGCATAAATTTGAATTTTCATATCCCTAACTTAAGAAATGTTGGGTTTCCCATACAAACTTTCATCCCTTATATCACCCCTTGTACGATTATGTTTTAAGACAAAAAGTAGCTCATGTCGTTTCTCAGGATGCTATCTATAGCCTTGCCAAATTTTATCGAAATCCGTGCTGTTTTGTAAATTTTAAAATAAACCACCATTTTACCCACTTAGGGGATGATTTTTAAAAAACGCTGAACCGCATATTTCTTTATTTCCTACCAATAGCATAAATTTGTTATCCCGAACTTAATAAATACTGGGTTTCCCTTACAAACTTTCATCCCCTATATCACCATCTGTAGGATTATTTTTTAAGACAAAAAGTAGCCTATGTCAGGCCCCAGGATGCTATATAAAGCCTTGCCAAATTTTGTCGAAATCCGTGCAGTTTTGTAAATTTTAAAATCAACCCCTATTTTACCCCCTTAGGGGATGATTTTTCAAAAACGCAGAACACATATTTCTTAATTCCTACCAATAGCATAAACTTGTTATCCCTAACTTAAGAAATACTGGGTTTCCCTTACAAACTTTCATCCCCTAAATCACCCCCTGTAGTATTGTTTTTGAAAGTATCCTATGTCCTTTCCCAGGATGAAAAAAAAAATGAATGATAAAGCCTTGCTAAATTTTATCGAAATCCGTGCAATTTTGTAAATTTTAAAATCAACCCCTATTTTACCCCCTTAGGGGACGATTTTTCAAAAACGCTGAACCGCATATTTCTTAATTTCCTACCAATAGAATAAATTTGTTATCCCTAACTTAAGAAATACCTACTGGGTTTCCCTTACAAACTTTCATCCCCTATATCACCCCCTGTAGTATTGTTTTTGAAAGTATCCTATGTCCTTTCCCAGGATGCTATATAAAGCCTTGCCAAATTTTGTCGAAATCCGTGCAGTTTTGTAAATTTTAAAATCAACCCCTATTTTACCCCTTAGGGGATGATTTTTCAAAAACGCTGAACCGCATATATCTTTATTTCCTATCAAAAGCATACATTTTAATTTTCACGTCGCTAACTTAAGAAATACTGAGTTTCCCATACAAACTTTCATCCCCTATATCACCCCCTGTAGGATTGTTTTTTAAGACAAAAAGTAGCCTATTTCCTTACCCAGGATGCCATATAAAGCCTTGCCAAATTTTATCGAAATCCGTGCAGTTTTGTAAATTTTAAAATCAACCCCTATTTTACTATATTTTACCCCCTTAGGGGATGATTTTTCAAAAACGCTGAACCGCATATTTCTTTATTTCCTATCAAAAACATAAATTTTAATTT
This sequence comes from Cosmia trapezina, assembly GCA_905163495.3. Lineage (NCBI taxonomy): Eukaryota > Metazoa > Arthropoda > Insecta > Lepidoptera > Noctuidae > Cosmia > Cosmia trapezina. The sequence goes on from LR991030.1 coordinate 16,198,053, forward strand.
TCACATCCCTAACTTAAGAAATACTGAGTTTCCCATACAAACTTTCATCCCCTATATCACCCCCTGTAGGATTATTTTTGAAAAAAAAGTAGCCTATGTCCGTCCCCAGGATACCATCTATAGCCTTGCCAAATTTTATCGAAATTCGTTCAGTGGTTTAGGCGTGAAAAGGTAACAGACAGACAGACAGACAGACAGACAGAGTTACTTTCGAATTTATAATATTATAGTATATAGTATAGTATATATAGTATATAGTATATATAGTATATATAGTATATAGTATGGATTTAAATCAAGCGTAGCATAATTAAACAAGGTAATTTAATCTAATTAGACGATAGATTAATCTAACTAATGAGAGTAACATTTGACTTGTATTTATGGTGTCTTTTAAGTTGTGAGTCACGAAAAAGCGTTATAGTTCACACGACAAAAAAACAGATTTTCGTGAGAGATTTTCGTAGCCAAAACAAACATAAATTCAGGTTCTTCAGATTTATGGAGATGTTGTAGTACCTATCATTGAAAAACTAGGTATAAAACCAACAGATTATGCAGAAGAATTTCTTGCTTCATGCGTTTCTCACGACGCCCTTGAAATCAAAATGGACATTTCTATAATGAGTTGTTAATATTTTTCTGTGACATTTTACAGACTTGTCCGTAAATGTCAACAGAGGCCGATAGCATTTAAGCCATATTCCATTGAATGTAATTTATTTTTTTGACTGTCGACTGTAGACGCTGTTGTAGAAACAGCGTCTAGGGTGTTTGACAATAACGAAGTCCCTTGATGTCTGACTAAGTAACGTATCGATAGCAGTTATTGACCGATTTTGTCCTACGGTCAAAAACTATACCTGTCATCATAATGCGAATCATAAAAGCTGTTAGGATTTTAGGCATGCATAAATATAATAGGTTAATTAAAGGATTAACCTAATGAAAAAGAAAAATAAATGAAGTAGGTATTGTCATTGAATTGTATTTTACAGGGGCACAGGTATGTTAGGTATTTGAGTAGACTATACCCGTTTTCACTAACACTAAGCGACATCTAATTAATGCCTAAAAAGCGCGCTGTTGGATTTGCAATGCTCGGTTCAACGTCGTCGTTGAAAATCCAACAGCGTGCTTTTGTATAAGCATTCATTTAAATGTCGCCTAGCGTTAGTTATTAATACAGCAGCTTCAAAACTGACTGCATGACTAGTGGATGTGGAAACAAACAAAATGTTTTTTTTTGAGCTTTAGATGTATCACGCTTCCCTTTATGTAAAACTAGCTTTTTCCCGCGGCTACACCCGCGTGGAAGTTTCAAGTCTATTAACTCAAGGAATAAGATTTTTCATACAAACTTTGGACCCCCGTTTCACCCCTTTATGAATTTTGAGAAGTCTGAATGTTGAAGTTTTTTAGTACACCGGTACACCCCTAGACCTCATAAGGAGCCTATACGTGTCAAATTTGGAATCTGTAGACCAAGTGGTTTAGACTGTGCGTTGATACACGAGTCAATCACTTTGCCTTTTATATATAGAGATATAGATAGATAGATACCACTAGCTGGAATATGCTAACAAGCATGGGCAACATTGACCACTGCTTGAATCACACAAAGACTGACTACGTGATGATGCACACGAAGCATTCCAGTTTTGTATGCGCCTACGCAGGCATTGGCTATATGTTGCTTCACAGCTACTTGATGCTCTCAGTGATCTTGATCTTGATAGCAATCGTGTTGGTCATTATAGTTCTGCCAAAAAGTGGCCGAGTGCGTATCACGCGTACCAAAGAGCTCCCGTGTTAAACATTTACATTTATGATGAACTAGCTTTTGCCTGCGGCTTCGCTCGCGATAATTTAGAATTTGACAATCAATTCGGGTTGTGATAATATAATTCGATCATGATTCGAAAGACACGTGGCGCCATCTATTATCATAAGAACGTTATTGTTGTTTTCCTCGGTAACAGTACTTTTTTTCGGTATGAAAGGTACCCTATGTCCGTTTCTGTACATCTGACAACGTATATACGTATGTGTTGTGGGGATAAATAAACATAATTTTATTTATTTATTTATTTCAGGATGATCGGTTCAGTGGTTTAGGCGTGAAAAGGTAAAACAAACAAACTTACTTCCGCATTTATAATATTACTTAGAATAAAGATCACGCTTAAAATTCACGCAGAAAACCCAGTTTTCGTTTTCTTATATGTAGTTACTTAAAAGAAAACGAAAACTGGGTTTTATAGAGTGATTTAAGGGAAAGCTAAACCAAAAAATTATAGACCCAAATATAGATGTTTTAGTGAACTAATTTGTCCACCAAAAACAAATGACGCCCCCTCAAAACATTTAGGTGAAATTTTTAAATGACCACTCAAGATTGAAGATTTAGATTGGTATGAATTAAGCATTTGAGCAATTTTTGATTGTTTTGATGACAATACTTTCTCTCTGAGGGTTTTGTCTTCGACTTTCCTTGAGGATGAGACGGCCACCAATTTATGGGTGTTACAAAAAAAACCGGCCAAGTGCGTGCCGAACCACACACAATGAAGGGTTCCGTAGTTGAAAAGAATGTATCCCAAAAACAAACTTAACGCTTTCAAGGACACTGAACGAGAAATTATGACGTCTATGGCCGTTTAGTGTCCTTGAAAGCCAAACCCTACACCCCCTACCCTACCCTACCTGGTGTAAACCTATTGAGGTTCTTGTGATGTTTCTGTATAAATTTTGTTTTGTTTCATAATTAATAAACAATAAAAAAAAGCGTTAACATTGAAATCCCAAAAAAAAATTTTTTATGTGATAAAATTACAAATGAACAACTATCGAACTTTTTCCTTTACTTGTGCTGTGAGACCTTGCTTCTTGCCAAATTTCATGATTCTAGGACAACGGGAAGTATATCCTATAGGTTTTGATTTACTTGCGAGTATCAAAATATGTCGCATAAATGGCCGTATTTTTTATTTTTTTAGAGCTCCAAGGGACCGTAGAGTTACGTATTTGATATTAATTTCAACTTGATACCTTTACGTATTCCTGAGAAAAAGGGTTTTGACAGACAGACAGACGGACAACGAAGTGATCCTATAAGGGTTCCGTTTTTTCATTTTGAGGTACGGAACCCTAAAAATCAGTTATCTGGGTTACCTTTTCCGACAAATAAACGTAGAGACTTGAGATATACATAGCGAAGCAATCGTCACCGGGAATCTCTAATAGCTTTAACGTCTTGGGAATATCCAAGCATGAAACTTTAACTACTTAATGCATCTCATTAAAAATAATATAAGTAAACATAGGTTATTGTCTAGTTAGCTGCAGTCAGGGTCAGTAACCTGTGGTGGAGAAGGGACAATCGTTAACTGCACCAAGGATGAGCGTGAGACGCCGTCGTGCGGGCCAACCATCATTGTTGCTTACTGACTGCTCCTTTGATCTATACATGAGTTACTATACTAGCAAAGATTTACTACAATGTTGTATTATTGTTTATTGGCAACTATTTCAATATTGTAGCAGTATTGTCTATGGAATGAAGCATGTTGTTATAATTCAATGTTGCACTGCTAGCAGTAACATAATGACGTATGAATTTGGGTCATTAGATACTAAAAAGATAAATACATTGTAATGCTTTAGACATTAATTAGGTTATAGCAAAGCCAATGCACTAATAGCAATGTCTGGAGACTACCGAAACATAAACTTATTCTACAATTCACGGTGAGGTTTTCTTGTAGCTCCTCTACAACCAAGGAAGGAACAACAACGAACGAACGAACGAACTAAGGAACGTGAAGAAGATCTAGATTGTCTCTGGAATACCGTGCCCTCCTTTTCGTAACCAATCACCTAGACTTCGATTTATCGAATTGCGACAATCATAATTATTAGCTGAAGTACTAAATTGCTGCTTTTTAGGGTCCCGAACTTCAAAAGGAAAAAAACGGATACCCTCGTGGTCCGTCTGTCTGTCTGTCTGGCTGTCTATCTGTCAGCCAGTCTGTCAAAACCTTTTTTCTCAGTAATACGTAGAGGTATCAAGTTGAAATTAATATCAAATGCGTGTCTACGGTCCCTTGGAGATAAAAAAAACTAGCTTCTAAGTCAACGCAATAGAAAAATACGGCCATTTATGCGAGATATACCTACTACTTCCCATTGACCTAGAATCATGAAATTTGGCAAGAAGCAAGGTCTCACAGCACAAGTAAAGGAAATAGTCGGCACAAGAATAGGAAGTAATAGACGTATATCAATGTATGGGAGAACATGTTTGTCGACTACAATGTTAAGTTTGTTTTTAGGATAAATTCTGTTTCAACTACGGAACCCTCCATTGTGCGTGGTCTTGTCTTGAGTCAAGTGCAGCAAGCTGGTATTTTTCCGGCCCATCCTAGTGTGGCTGCAATACAGGAATGGACCTGTGCTATGTACGGAATTAAAAGCCGTCCAGATGTGAAGTACCGCCTCACCTAATTTAGGATGCCCAGCTTTTTAGCTGCATTCTGTGGTTTTAACACAATGGCTGAACCAAAGTTGAGATCAGACGTCAACTCCATGCCTCCACAGTGAGACAGTGAAAAGACACGCCTGTATTTTCTGAGCATTCAATTTGACCAGATTGTAGTCGCCTCATTTGGAAACGAGATTTCAGGTCAAATTCATTCACTCTACCATGGCCTCTCTAAGAGTAGCCGTTTCCTCTCTGCTGGCTCTTGCACTGGACAGGTCTTCTTTCTAAGAGTGGGCTGTACATCTGCGTACCCGATACAACGCGCACCAAGCTGTAGCAGGTCGTTGATGTGCAGCAGAAAATAGAGTCATAGAAAGATCAGACCCCTGAGAAACACCGGAACATCAATAGTCATATGATCCGATGAGCAGTCATCTATGACCACTCTGATCGATCGGTCACTAAGAAAGTCGGAAATCCAGTTGCAAAAGTGAACCAAAAACTAAGGACTTTTCAATCACTAGAGACTGAGATCACAAATAAATCACGCTGATTGTAAAAGTATCAACAATGGTCCATTGAACTCTAGATAAATGATCAATCAATGACTATTCAACGAATCTTTGAAACTTTTTGTTATTATTAAATACCTATGCTAAACCGCAGTTCCGGCTTTCAAGGTGTAGGTACCTGGAATTATGGAAGTTTGTTAGCCCCCGGGAAAACCAAGCATTCTTGAAAGGTTATCTGAGATCTTTTACATTGAAGACATTTACGACAGGTGTTCAACTATGTGGAACAACATAGTGTAGGTACAGTGTATAAGGTTCTCTAAAATTATTTTAAATCGACTTCTAGAAAGGAACTTGTATTCAGCGATATCTTCGTCAATTGTTTACTGATTTAGATGAAGGTTCATGAAATAAAAAATCACAAATATAACAAAGCATTTTTATTACTGTAAGCATTTCAATTTCAACGTCAGACGACTTAGAAGTAGATAGTATTCGTCGCTCTTCTATAGTGAGTCGCTCTACTTCTCATCTTGATACCGTGTGTCCAAGATAAAAATATTTACCTAAATACCGCACCTGAACATTACATGTGCACAACTCAGCCAATACTACCAACGTCTGCCCACCAAACAGTTGCAGGAAGAGCAGCGCTAGTGTTAGAAGTTGATGTTCTAGGTACCTAAATAATGCATCTGAAACAAATAGAAGATTTGCGTTAGAAAATAAGCACATTCAAACTAATATTATTGCTCTCTTTGGTGTGCTGGAATCCACTGCAAAACAATACAGTGAGCCAAAAAAAAAAACTGTCTACTTTATATTTTAATTGGGTAGGTACTTGTTATTGTCGTTTAAATATTTCGGTCATCTAGACATAATTATATTTTTTCATCCTGTTTTTAGTTCATTGAACCGGATTCGCGTAGACTCTTAGCTCTGTCATATGGCACCGTAATTTTTTACTGTTTTTGTTTCGAAAACCACTTTGTCAACCATATCAGTAAAAAATAGAGTGCCTTTGAAAAGAGTTACATTTTTGCTGAACAACAGATTAGTTAGAAGTATATTTTTTTGAATGGAAGTCCTCATCTCTTTCCTTATGGGGAAGTCACCGGAGATTACCGGAGTACATTAATTTTATGGATCGTATTATAGTAACATCATCACGCCTGTTTTCCCCAAAGGGTTAGGCAGAGGTGTACCTACAACAACAACTATACACCCATACAACCAACCAAAAAATAACACAACAACCATATTTAATTTTTTGGGTTGTATTTATTTACTTGTTTCTGCCGGTTAATCTTAGAATAACTGTGATGCGTAACACTATGAGATTTTGGCACTAATGTGCCAAATCTGATATTTATTTATTTTGTGTTTTTTCTAAGTATGTTTGTCAATCCTTAATTGGATCATAAATACACATTTTATGATTGTTATGATTATGCTCACGTTTAGGAGCTAATTAATTTGGTAGAGGAATCACGTTTATTTTATTCATGGAATTTTAGACTAAATGAGTGAATATTACAATTGTTATGGCTAGGTACTATCAAGAGGGCTTTGAACACGAAGTTAGGTAGGTACGTTTAGCTAATTAAACTATGTGAATGAAATACAGGCGAATGCAGGTGCAGTTGAATGAATTACAGGTGTGATGCCAGGTGTTATGTTTATGTTATGAATGAAATATTATCGATTTTCTGAATGATTTAAAATGGAAATCACTCAGGTGCAGTCAACGGCCAGAAGTCCACTTACACCGCAATGACCATTATCGCCTGCGCTATACGGGCTGCGGCGCTTATACCTATACGGGCTGCGGCGCTGAAGAAGGTCATAAGTAAACTAATATTGCTATGCCATGGTTTTGTGAGATTGCTAGTCGACTTCTGGCTGTTACTGTACCTCTTGATTTTTTTATAAATAATGTATGAAAACATAATGTTTTGCGACTTCCATACCGGAAAATATGGAAAGTTCTCACCGATCATTAATTAACATACCTTTTATACACATATTTGCAATTACAAGTACATATTACGCATTTGCATATTGACTTAACTTTGTAGAAGACTCCTTTCTAATAAAACATTACACGTAAAATATCGAAAGGAATCTCTCGGTGATAGAACAGGCCACGACTCTACGAGTAACTTACGAGCACGAAGAAGTAACAAATGGAGTATTTATGTGCTAAACATAGATCGTAAAACTGTCAAACTTCCGTACCCATATCGACGACAGCTGACAATCGTAAAGAAGCCATATGATGCGATCCAGGCACCGTTTAGTCTTCCGTCGTGTCAGCACGAGCTACAGAGGAAAACTTATTTCTTTGAGCCAAAGTTAAAAATTTTGAAATCCTGTGTATAATCGATATTTACAACTCAGAGTAGGTATGGCACACGCACCGTACCTTCTCTCAGTTGTAAATATCGATTACAAATAGGATTTCAAAATTTAAAGACGTCACTCCCGAAAGCCCTTCTAATGATGCGTGCGATTAATGACGTATAAACATTTATTCTTTTCCATTCACCATATAAATCCAACCCATCCGGCTCTCCCTCACCAGGAGCATTCACCTATAATGTAACCATTCAGATTCGAGCATTAAATCAGTGAGTACGGAGAACCGAGGTAATGGTAATATATTAATGCTCACATTTGAATCGTGGATTGTTACATTACAGACGAATGCTCCCGGTGAGGGAGTGCCTTTAGGAGAGATATGAATATTAACACTCCATTCATACTCACTACTCTGTGACCTCAAACCATGTGATTCGCATTATGACACCTCTAATTCACGAACCGGTTGGCCGGCAATAAAGTGTCTTTAACTTATGTAACCGAGGCTGGGCCGAAACTGCAGTTGCCGAGTTTCTATGTAAATTGAACCTAGCGAAACTATGCTGCTCGTGAATTCACATTTCGTACAGTCATGTATCCTTTGTGAAGTAGAGCGATTAATATGTAGTACATCTTGAAAGTATTAAATGTTATTCTGTGGCTTTCATTGATAAAAGTTGGTCACTTGCGATTGTTGTTAAGTAATACTAGAATGAGCTAAGATTCGATCTAAATGGTAACATGTTAGGCCAAAAGTGGACAGCATATAACATGCTGTCCACTCTGAATCCTGAAGCACTTTGGTCACGATAGCTGAATGCTTGCCATTCTTCTGGCGACTAAAATCCTACGGCTTTTCTGTTACTTTTTGTACCTAAAAGCTGAAAATATATGCCATACACAATTTTATGCTCACGAAAAAGTAATATGAGGTCTTTAAAAATGAAAATGAGTTAGTTTTTATGGTTCCGTACCTCAAAAGGAAAAAACGGAACCCTTATAGGATCACTCGTGTGTCTGTCTGTCTGTCTGTCCGTCTGTCCGTCTGTCACAGCCAATTTGCTCCGAATCTAATGGACCGATTAAGTTAAAATTTGGTACACATATGGATTTCTGTGACCCAAACACGTACAGCTAAAGTAAATATATGAATTTTGAATATGAGAGTCACTTTTAGGGGGAAAATAAGAAAATTAAAAAAAAAAAATTGTAAACTGTACCGTGTGACATATCAAATGAAAGGGCTTACTATGAGGGTCTCAAATATATTTTTTTTTATAATTGTAAAATATATTGTTTTAAAGTTATTTAAAAAAATTGACGAAAATTGACCATTCCCCCCCCCTTATCTCCGAAACTACTGAGCCTAAAATTTTGAAAAAAATATAGAAAATAGTTCTATACCTGTAGATTACAGGAAAACCTATAAGAAGTCTGTAGTCTTAAAATGACATGGTAAATCTATATATATAAAAAAATCAAAGTCTTGACTGAGTCACTGACTAATATATCATCGCACAGCCCAAACCAATGGACCTAGAGACTTGAAATTTTGCACATATACCTTATATAGTGTAAACATCCACTAAGGAAGAATTTTTGGAAATTCCATCCCTAAGGGGGTAAAATAGGGGATGAAAGTTTGTATGAAAAATCCTATCCCTTGAGTTAATAGACTTGAAACTTAGCACGAATATCCATACTCCATACTAATATTATAAATTCGAAAGTAACTCTGTCTGTCTGTCTGTCTGTCTGTCTGTCTGTTACCTTTTCACGCCTAAACCACTGAACGGATTTCGATAAAATTTGGCAAGGCTATAGATGGTATCCTGGGGACGGACATAGGCTACTTTTTTTTTCAAAAATATTAATTAATAAATATTAATAGGGGATGAAAGTTTGTATGGGAAACTCAGTATTTCTTAAGTTAGGGATGTGAAAATTAAAATGTATGCTTTTGATAGGAAATAAAGAAATATGCGGTTCAGCGTTTTTGAAAAATCATCCCATAAGGGTGTAAAATAGGGGTTGATTTTAAAATTTACAAAACTGCACGGATTTCGACAAAATTTGGCAAGGCTTTATATAGCATCCTGGGAAAGGACATAGGATACTTTCAAAAACAATACTACAGGGGGTGATATAGGGGATGAAAGTTTGTAAGGGAAACCCAGTATTTCTTAAGTTAGGAATAACAAATTTATGCTATTGGTAGGAAATTAAGAAATATGCGGTTCAGCGTTTTTGAAAAATCATCCCCTAAGGGCGTAAAATAGGGGTTGATTTTAAAATTTACAAAACTGTACGGATTTCGATAAAATTTGGCAAGGCTTTATATAGCATCCTGGGGAAGGACACAGGCTACTTTTGGTCTTAAAAAATAATCCTACAGGGGGTGATATAGTTTATATGGGAAACTCAGTATTTCTTAAGTTAGGGATGTGAAAATTAAAATGTATGCTTTTGATAAGAAATAAAGAAATATGCGGTTCAGCGTTTTTGAAAAATCATCCCCTAAGGTGGTAAAATAGGGGTTGATTTTAAAATTTACAAAACTGCACGGATTTCGACAAAATTTGGCAAGGCTTTATATAGCAAGGGATGAAAGTTTGTATGGGAAACCCAGCATTTCTTAAGTTAGGGATATGCCCCATGTTTTCCACATGAACGTTCCCATGGGATATTTTCCGACATCCACGCGGGCGAAGCAGCGGGCAAAAGCTAGTTCATCTATAAGTAAATTATAAAGTTTATCATTTTTAGTTTTCCTAAACTACCCCCTAAGGAGGGATTGGGGGTGTCAAAGTTTGTACGGAAAAACTTTAACACGCGGTCCGATTAACTCAAAACTCAGTTTTTATACTTGAGACCAAAAATTAAGACTAACGTGTATCAGGGTTTTCCAAAAAATCTACCCCTAATGGGTGAAAAGTTAATTTTATAGCGGAGGATTTTATTGGGGGCTTGATTAACTCTAAAATTGGTGTAAATAATGTTTGAGTCAAGATAAGGAAACATACCAGACGATTTTTGAAATCCTTTATTTGAGTTCGTGAAAACAGAGATACAGTTTATATGAAAAATCTTATTAATTTGGTTAATGAACTTGAAACTTAGCACAAATACTTGCATAAGTAATTAATAATGTTTGTCATTATTAGTTTTTCAAAACTACGCCTCAAATGAGGTTAGGGATGTTAAAGTTTCTATAGAAGAATTTTAAAGCGCAGTCCGATTAAAAAAATGGTACTTTGAGTCAAGTTAGGAAACTTGCCAAACGAATTTTCACCGATTTTGACGACATATAGCTGATGTTTTAAGGAGTAACTTAGGCTATTTTTATTTTAGAAAAATAATTAGGGTTCCGCGCAAGAAAATTAAAATCCATGAAATCAGACAACCACGTACAGTCCAGTACAAACTTACTAAGCCTCCGCTGTCTATTACGGCTAAGTTAAAAATCTTACATTTTTAACTTTGCTTTATTTTTATTATTTGTTGTTAAAGTTTATTGTATGGGGTCGATCCCCATACAATAAACTTTTCATTTTGAAAAAAAAAATAAAAATTTTAATCTAGCATGTGGGGTGTCATCGTCTAGAACTCATTGAGTAGAGCACAAACATATATTTTTTAAATCTTTTAAAATTAAGAAATAAGGGGCCGCAAAAGTTGTAAATTTTAGACCATTTTTGTACGAGCTCTAGCGCAACAATTCAACAAATTAGGAATTTGAAACTTCTTTATACCATGTAGGTAGAGGTACCATGAATACTGTATTTAATCAACAATACTGAAAACGGCGATTCATAAGGTATTTTGTTTAAACATGGGTGATTTTCTGCAACTGCAAAAAATAACCTTGTAATTCACAGTATCATTATAAAATAAGTAAAAAGTTATCTTTGCGATTGTTAAACATATAATATGGTACGGAACCCTTCGTGCGCGAGTCCGACTCGCACTTGACCGGTTTTTTTATCTTTTTTATTACGGACGATTTTAACGTGCACGTCTTTCTACATTGTTCTCACATGTATATTTTCAATATGAACGATGTAACCAATTTTTTGTAAAAATATTTGATTTAAAAGAGTGTCCGTGGAGTTTCTTGCCCGTTCTTCTCCATAAAAAAAAAAAAAAAAAAAAAAGGGGCCTACTAGGTACGCTTTGGAATGGGCAACTAGCTTCATCTTTCTGACTGACCGACCCCTTGACAATTCAAAAGTGCCTGTAGGTAATTGGATTATTCGAAATAAAATGCTTTGAGTTTGAATTTGAAAAGCAAATTAAAGAAATTATAGGCTTAGCTGAACTGAACGTTAAGTATTAGGTAATTCTAGGTAGCCTAAGGAACTGTGCCCTACAAATGACTCGCCTACTACCACGTGGGATCGAAATGTGCTGCTACTGACTCAGGCATAATAACTGTCTTGTACTGAAATTTCAAAGTTACGCTCCAGTTAAAGCTTTGATGGATAATATGTAAGGGATTGTTGACTGTCTGTTAACAATAAAATATACATAGGGTAAATAAAAGGGGATAGTTGCCCCAGGAGGATAGACGCCCCATAATTAAAATTGTGACTTGTAAACGTACTATTATCGCAGTTAATATTAATACTTACAAGCAAAGAACATGCCCCACACCATGTTGCCCTTAACTATGATGGTAGTACGTTTACAAGTCACAAATTAAGTTATGGAGCGTCTATACTCCTAAGGCAACTATACCACTTTTACCTTATGTATATCCCTTCTCTATCAATTATTCATTCGGTTATTAATTACTGTGCTCAGCATCAGACAAAGATTCTATCCATCAATAAACAAGTTTGTTTTTGATGATAATTATGTGTGTATTTAAATTGTGACCTCTTGAGGTGATAGTGCGACGACCTGACAGAAGATTCGCCGTAGAATGAGGTAAGCTTTGGCACTAGCACAGTTATGCTATAAACATGAGCGAGAATATATATTTTACATATTCGCATCGTAAAGCTAGACATAGCATGGGCATGACAAAGCTTCAATGGATAAGCAGATATAAGACAGGTTAACAAAAAAAAAAAAAACAGTTAGCTATGATTTAGACGGATAGGTACCAAAAGAATACAATAATCAACGCTGCCCGTTATCTTTCTGGGTCTAACCGAGCATAAGCAACTGATTGTGACTGTTCAGATGCAAAATCTTATAACACCATCCATAAAATATCCTCATATTCTAATGACAAAATATCCTCAAGGATAATGTTTTTGAATTTCCATTTCCATTATACACATACAGGGTGGTCCAAATAGTGACGTCAAAAAGAAAAATCTGAATTCCTCATACCCAGGGATATTCGAAAATACCCCAAGTCATTGAGTTATATAACTAGAGAAGCAAACCTCATTAAAATGTGTAAAAAAAGTCTAGCCACTATTTCAACGCAACGACGTAGCTTTGAAACCACTAAACATTTAAAAGTAAACATATATCTTTCTCACTTACACAAGTCGCAAGAACAATACTGTCGCTTAGATTAGACAAAGATCGCAATATAAACATGCAATGGCGGTGAATGGCGGGGTGGGGTTGCCTACCCATGCGAAATTTTACCCAAGTTTTTAAACGTTGAAAAAAAAACGTAACGTTTAAACGTTAAACGTTAAGTTATTTTTTAAATATGTGAATTATGTATTTCTTATTAGATGTGTAATAAAAGTTTATAACTAATGAAAATAATCAAGACATTTTCATTTTGAACATTTTTTATTTCCTTTAGTACATTTCCATACATATAATTTACATTTATAAATATTAGAATATAAAAACATTTAAGAATATAAAAAATAGTAGCCCACCGGCATCGGGAACAGGGTCCAGGGTACCGGTGGTCAGGGCTGCTGAGAGAGGAACCTCCTAACGATACGCGCCGTGTCCAGAAGTACCGCTTTCTGGAGCAATCTTCCTTAATCCAGCTGCCTAACGAGAGCCTCTTCAGGTGTTGATCGAGGCTCTTGGCTATTATGGCATTGGCCGTCACGACTATCGGCACAACGATTGCTGTATCGACATCCCACATGTCGACAACCTCGCGAGCCAGGTCAAGATACTTAATCTGCTTATCTTTTTCAGCTTTCACGAGGTTCTCGTCATGCGGGACCGCTATTTCAATAATCATTGGGCGACGCTCTAATCGATCTATCACCACTATGTTTGTCTTATTGGCAACAATAGTCCTGTCAGTGATGATAGATCGATACCAATACAACGTGATATTGCCATTTTCGAGAACTGGGTCGGGCATATACCTATAGTACGGTACTTCCAATTCCACAAGACTGTATTTCAGAGTAAGTTGCTGGTGGATAATCCTGGCTACAAGGTTGTGCCTCTGCAAGTAGTCTCCGTTAGCCAGACGAGAACAGCCAGAAATAATTGACGGCCTGATTCCCTCGGACGGTGGAATGCCCGACAGATGTCAACCGTGCCGTCCTTCACAATATATTTCCAGTAGTTGTTCGTCATCATAACTTCGTCCATAATCGCAAAGACAAAACCTTCGGTTTCCCCAAAGAGTCAGTTTTCTATAAGTCCTTTTCTTTTTGAAGGTTTTTTAATTATTCCATGAATTGCACTGTTTTATCATTTACATTTAGCTGCATTTCGTCTTCTTCGCTCAACTCAGTTCCTCTAATAACATCGTTTATTTTTTTTATTTCTAGTCTTTTATTTTTTTGTGATATTTTTTTTTTTGTTAGTCTTTTAGCCGATACATTTTTCAACCGGTGAATTATTTTCCTCATTTTGTGCTTTCGGGGCGTTTCAGTTAATTCGTCTATCTCTTCGTCGGTTTCCACAGCATCCACATCCATATTTTCTTCTTCTGAAAGCTCCACCTGCTATTAGAATAACGGTTGTCCTGAAAAATATACAATTTACTGTAGGCAAAACAACTCTTTATAACCTAAAAACTAAGTTGAAAAAAACATTCAACAATGTAGTTTGAGTCGATATAAACTAATTTGTTGCTGTGGGAGTTTAATGAGAAGGCATTTTTTGTTGACATTACCTATAATTTGATAATATTAATTGCCGCAAAAAATCATTACTTTTACAATAAGCATTAGAATTCCTTGATTGCACAAATAAACACGGCCACATTCGCTTTTTGGTCCTATTTTATCTTGATCACGGAAGTGCTTCGAACAAATGACAGTAGATTTAGTAGGTAGCCAGTCAGTATCTTTTCTCAGCAATCGGATTATTGATTGAGAAGCATCTTTAGGTAGTCTGGAACATTGTTAATCATTATTAAAAAATATTTAAAATCGCTTATTCCATAAATTAAAAACTCCCACAAATGTGGGAAACTAAAACATAGTTTTTAGTTGTAACACTGATCATAATTAAAAAAAAATCTACATTTTATTTATTTTCCTGCGTTTTTACGATGATATAAACACAGAAACAATAAACTTACGTGTGGAAAGTAATTCCGGTAGTTTTTGTGATCTAGAATCGCATTCTTTCATTACGCATTTACCCATTTTGGCGATATTTTTTGTCGCGTGTCACTCGGTTCACTTCGGCTGCCGTCGTAAAGAGCACTGAACTGACGTTAGTTACGCATACGGCCGTGGCCGTATGTTCAGTGGCAACGCCTTGGCGCGGCAATTGCTAATCTAGTGTAACATATATATCAATGCCCCAAGTATGAAAAAAATTGTTTTATTTGGGTAACTACAGCGAGTTTTATGTCCTTGCACAATATCTGAACTTCTACATTATTAAATTGTAATAAATAAGAGGATTTTCCTGCATACAATTTAGCCATGTATGATTCACTATCATAGGATTTTCCTCACAATTTTAATATTTTGATGCGTCTCTGAGATTTTCTTAGAATGTATTTTCATTCGTTTGCAAAATTCAGGGAAAATCAAATTTTCAAGCTACTATTTGATCAGTCTTTTCTTGCGAATATGTAGCGTGTTTGTTTTGTGTGTGTGTGTCTTGTGTATGTATCTTTGGGATCTAGGACCCCCTGGCTTCTCTATGCATAAGCCAGGGTTGAAATATTGTCTGCGATAGATGTAACATTGAATGTATCATCGTTATCAACATTTTACTATGGGGGTCATGTCAATATATTTAATTAAGAAGAAAATATCTATTCAGGTCAATGCTTTAGTACAAATACATTGAAGGTTAATAAGTGAAAAATACCTAGAAATTGCATTTCGGTTCAGAATGACTAATCGGAAAGTTTGAACCAATTCAATAGTACCTACTCAATAATTCGAGCACAACTTCAAACAATTCCGTCTTTGTGAATAACCAGTAGGTAGTTATATTCATAAAGTAGCGATTCGATAAGCCTGCTATTTTCTCAGATTGCTCAACTTAATTCTGAGAAGTTCTGATCACATGACTGCGAACGGTTGGCCGGGCGTGACCTATTAGTTTTGGTATTTGCCGTTGTTACTTATGCAAAACTTTTTAATCACCTAATTGGGAATCACGAAATGTTTGTCTTATCATTCTTGAATCTATTTTATGTTGGTGACGTGTTTTCGCCGGAACCTTTTGCTCTATAGGCGTATTTAAATATAGACCTCCGGTAAAATGCTTCACATTTTAATGTATCTATTTTTAAGTAAAAAAAAAAACGAAACAGTAAAAACCTGTTTTTTTTTGTAAGTCCATAATTTATTCAGGTAGATAGCTATCTAGATTTAATCGATTTTCTAAAAGTGACCGAATCTGCAGAACAAGAACCCAAAAAGATGTAAACAACAACGTAATTAGGTTCACATGATTGTCCTTCATGCGATGCAACAGTTGCGGGGCGGAGTACGAGGCGCGTCCAACTGGCGGGAGAAAGTCGAGTTCTTCCGCCAATGCAACCTCACTATCAGAAGCGAGCGAGCTCATGTGACTCCGGGGAGCGAAGTGCGGGAAGGGGGGGACACGGTGGAGGGTCGCAGCTACACAATACATTGCGAAAACAACGTAAACTGGGCTACCAGCATTATGTTTGCGTTACTAGTTATTTTGTATTTCTAACATGTTTTTATTGACATTATAAAAGCGATTACGCAATGCAATTAACGTGCCGGTATGCGCTCACGCATTGTCCAAAATAACATTTCGGGAGTCGGATGTGTAGGTAATTTAATCGGCGATGAATATTAAATTAGGGTTTTTTTTACGAAATACTCGACTTTACTTTGCATATGGAAATCTTAATTACCATAAATTAAATTTTACATCTTAATTTGTCTATAAATAAGGTTTTGATGTTTTTAATTTTCCATTCTTTTTGGAAAATTTGTTAACGTTTCGTATTTTTACAAACCGCTTGTATGAAAAAAGTTAAAGTTACTTACTAAAATAAATTAATGTAGTTAAGAACCTACCTGGAAAACTAATAAGTACCTACGTCAAGGAAAGTGAAAATCCGTAGGTTACATACAATTATTGAGATGTCGTAAAATACGCAGTTTAACATCTTTCACAACGCTAACGGGTGGCACTGCTAAAGAGGAACGATTATATTTCAACAGAGATTTTCTAAACAAGTTTGAACTTACCACCGTCCACCAGGAATGCCACATGTTTCATAATATGTAAATACTATGCAAGTACATACACTTCACAGCCGTAAGGATATGAGGCGCCTCTTGGTTCCTTCAAATTCTGTACTCGTTTTTGTTGCGCTGAATGTTGTTCCTTTTAAGTCAAGAATGTTAGCGACTATCCGAGACGAATGACAAATTCATGACAAGGTGTACAAAAATACAACACATTATATAAAAGCCACAAGTCAGTAACACTTTGAGAGTCAAGAAAATTCAATGGAAAAAAACCAGGTTTCAATATTTTCCAGCCGACTCACATTTAAATTGATATCAAATCCAACGTGGATTCCAATGGACCTTTTTTACAATACAATTATTCAACTGAAAAAAAGAAAACTGACTTACAAACATTCAGACAAAGATAATAAGAACGTTTTCCTTTTTGTTCTGGTAGTACCTAACCGCTGTTCTTTGGTGGGCTTCGATCGTCACGTGCATCTTGTAAATACGAACGCAATAACATTTCAAAAGTGTGTCACCACTTTCTTAATACGAACGACTTTTCCGGGTGTCTGCAAAGAAAATATTTTTCCCCATATTTTTGTATTTCACCTTTTACATTGAAAAAATTGGCAAAGCATCTACAAAGACAGAAGTTTTTGGTTGAAGTGTTTCCGAATATTATTTCCTTTTCAAATGATTAAGTGAACATAAAATGTTTCAACCTTTTATTAATTCTGGTCTTTCCAGGACTCAGTATCAATCATAACCATTTATCGAGCATAGAAAACAACAAAAATCTTTCCTCAAAACATTTCAAGTTCGCAGAACATCTCACGGAGCTGGCAGTCATCCACGTGACGTGAGATGTTTTTTTAAAAACATCAATGACCTATCTCGGTATGTAGTATATATTTTAAACAGGTATGTGGTGGGCGTTCGTTGAGTAACAGGATGTCATGCGCATCACATGACTTGAGATAAACACGTCGAGCTTACGTAGGTAGCAACAGGCTTGATCCGACGATAGCGTAATGCGTCCGCGCCGGGGAAGCTTTAATATCCGCGAGGTACAATAACCTGTTGTCGGTCATGTGGCGCGTGATTCGATGGCCATACCTACTTCGATACCATATATACTTTTGGTTTTTTTTGGAGAAAAAATAAATATGAAAATTTTCGGTTATTTCGTAAGTAAACATACGATTCTCCTTCCGAGTTTTATGAGTGTATGTTGACGTGGCACCGAGTTGCCGTGTCTGATCATACCGCTATTAAACCCGCGATGGTGTCCATGGTATGTTTAAGTTAAAAACTAATGTGTAAACTGTTTTTTTTTTGAAAAATAAACAAAAAAAAAAGTCAGACTAACGATTTAACAGTTATGCTAGATCTTAATTGAGTAATTAGTATTTGTATGATTAAGAATGGTATGGATTCAGAATGGTATGCAGTAGCTAAAGTGTCTAAACACACTATGCCGAAGTTACGCGACCGAAGTTCGTGCCGAACTTCGGTCGAACTTGATTGCGCTTGCAATGCTATTTGAATTACTGACGACACACTATGCCGAAATTACGTTGCGTTCTAGCGTGCAGCCGAACTTCGGTCGGTCGTAAGTTCAGCGGCAATTCGGTGGCAACGTATTCTGTAGAGCACACATTATACGCGACCGAAGTTCGGTTCGATTACCGAAGAAGATCACGCACAATGGTCCACATGAAGGACTAAGTGCGGAAACCAAATCCTTAACATAGAACATAGAACCGAAGAAGATCCGGGCCGGGGACGGGGGAACTGGGGGGGTTCAAGACACTGAAGTTCCGCAACTGAATTTCCGCTGCGTAAGTTTGGCACTTATGGTGTGTCATATCAGCCGAACACGTCGGAACGTAACATCAGCCGCGGAACTTCGGTCGCGTAACTGCGGCATAGTGTGTGTAGACACTTAGGGTGAGACAGTGAAGTAAAAATAGAAGAAAAAGCACCTAAGTTTGTATTCTATAGCTTTGAACCTTACACCTGTTCGAGGATAAAATGATGATAATTCATTATCAAACTCGTATACCGCCTCCTCTGTTACCGTCTAGGTAATGTTAACTTTAAACGTTATAAAGCGGATGTCTATCTGTAGAATTGTAATGCAGCAAATTGTTTTGTAATGCAAATGTGCCAGACTGATAATATTCCACAAATGACACGTTTATTGGCACACGGTACATGGGTATACAAAATGGCTTCCCTTACACGGAAAGCTTATCGTTGCTTATAATTTTTAGGGTTCCGTACCTCACAAGGAAATGAACCCTTATAGGTATCACTTCGTTGTCCGTCTGCCTGTCAGTCAAGACCCTTTTTCTCAGGAACGCGTGGAGGTATCACGTTCAAATTAATATCAAATACGTAGGTATAAGATCCCTTGGAACTCTAAAAAATCAAGCTTCTAAGTCAACGCAATAAAAAAACACGGCCATTTATGCGACATATTTTGATACTCGCTAGTAAATCAAAACCTATAGGGTACTTCCCGTGATCCTAGAATCATGAAATTTGGCAAGAAGCGAGGTATCACAGCTCAAGTAAAGGAAAAAGTCCGCAACTCGTTAGTTTGTAGTTTTTTCACATAAAAATTGTTTTTTGCTATTACAAAAAAAAAAATACCGTGACGTATACTCGTATTTTATGGGAGAACATGTTTTTAGAATGTATAATGTTAAGTTTGCTTTATTCAGAATTAAAATGAAATTTATGTATTTAATAACTTTTACCTAATTAATGAATAAAAATAACAAAATTATATCCTAACTTAGTTAAACTATTTATTCAAAAACTAAAATATATTATGCCGTCGAAAAATTCATCCGCATCGCTGTCGACTGGTAATATACCCAAGAGACTGGCGGCATTACCACGTTGTATGGTCAATGCTTAGCCTCTTGCCTAGGTAAAAGTTGGTTTTTGGGATAACTACGGAACCCTTCATTGTGCGTCGTTCGTCACGCACTTGGCCGGTACCATCTAACTCCTGAAGAAAATGATTGGAAAAACATAGAGAAAAACTAAACATAACACCAACTGGTGCCTCTAAACGCAGGATCGTTCATACGCTGAGTGGTAATTAAGAATAAACAGATAATTTGTCTGAGTACACACAGGTGTTAGTACTTTAGAGGCTAATTATTAGAAGCGTCCGTTCGTGGGCAATTTGAGACGATTCCGTCGGAGTACCGCGGATGTGGCCAGCCATTACGCTATCAAAATTTACGCGAACGGTTGAGAACTACTGCATAGGTATTCTTTTATCCATTTGTCTTTTTTGTTCCAAATGTCATGCTTCTACTATATTGGAGAATGTTCTAGATATGAAATAGTGTGGTTGTGGATTAGAAACATATTAAACAGATATAAAACAACATCGAGAACGGGACTTATCGCGATATTCCTTTTTTTCCGAGGTAAACAGGTACCTACTTGTTTCCCGACGTTTGCCAGTGTGTAGACGTCCTTAGTGTTGTGTGTAGAAGTACCGACAGTGACATTAATAAAAATTGTAAAGACCAAGTGAGGGTAGATGCACATACCCGCACTTTACGAAGACGTTCGCTGAGCTGTCATCCACAGAGTACTTTTATATATATGGGATAGAGGTACAACTCAGCAACCAAAGTGAGAAACGTCAAGTGTCGCCTCTGGACACGAGTTTTGGAACTAATGCCAACACAATCATACGTATAGCTACATACATACGTACATCGCTTACTATTTACAGCCTGAATATTTTTGAGGTACTATTTTAAAATGTGAATTACATATTCGCTTGCAGTTAGGTTAATAGCGAAAAGTAATTCACAACAAACAAACAATAAAACAATGTTAGGTAATCTTCGATTTAATTATTTATTTCTTTCTTTTGAAACACTTCTTATTAAGTTTTTTAGCTTTAATTTTATTCGAATCCGTATCATCATCACACTCTCTCCTATTTATTAATATATTATTAATATCTTTGCAATAGTTATAAATAAAAAATCTGCAGGATATTTTTATTAAAAAATCTATTAATTTTTCACTATGCACTGAGCATGTAACGAAAGAAAAATCTACAGCTACAAAAATTATAGTTGTTATTAATTCTCTGAGATGTTCCTTCGATAAATTTTCTTTTAATATTATATAATTTATATCCTGCAGATTTGATATACAATTTAAAAGAGAGTCGCTGGGACTGCAAAGCCATTTTTTATTTGCGTATTCCCGATATCTTAAATATTCGTGCTCACTATCTGACATTAAATCTTTTTTACATTGATCACACCCCTTGAATACCTTTTTCTTGGCGCTTTTTACAAAATATCCAGTAACGTACTGTAGGCCCCCAATTACGCGTGGGTCATTTTTTTCTTCAAGGGGTGTGAATGTTATATCGGGAATATTACCAAGTTCGCAATTTGTTTGCTCTTTGCAGCCCCCGCCTGTGATGAGTACTTCATGTAAAGTTTCACAATTGTCTATTTCACAGTTGGCTCCAGGAGCATGGACACTAGAGACGCTGTTTATTAGTAACGTCGTGAATGCTGCTTCAAATCGTTCTGGTGTAGGGTTTACGTTGCGGCATCCGTGGCTCCTTATGGACCCAAAAAAGTTTTCTATCGGGTCTTGATTCAGATGCCGCAACCAAACTGACGTTACACCATATTTTGTTTGCATTTTTTTTAATAATAATTCTATTCCTTCTAGTGTCCATACCCAATTGTTCAATGTGGGAACATATTCATTATTTGATGTTCTAGGATTAATAAATTTCATGTCTTTCATGGTATCTTTACACTCCTTCCATGTTTTATGATGTATAGAAGTAGGCGTTGCAGGTCCTAGAAGAGGTTTACCAAATTTCTTTCTTTTGCCAAAGCTTCCGTTTAGCGAATCAAAAAGCGTGTCGAAGAACAGCAAGATGTCTGCAGTGTCTTTGGCTTCTCTAGGAAGTATACCCTTATCTGTAAAAAAATATAATTTGTTAAATAATGTTTTAGGTCTGATCTGCATAATGTAATAGTTTAATAAGTACATGAAGTACCTATTTAATATTTTTAAGTACTTAATTGAAATGATCAGAAAAAAACTAGTGATAAAAGAATGTAAAGACAACATTAGGTACTTATGATATTTACCTGCTAGATAGCCCATATTCGAAGCCACAGTTTGACTGAATACCTGCGTAGCATTTTTGACCTTCATCCGGGGAATTTTGCTAGGGTCACAGTGGGCATCTGTCAATTTGGGCACCAATCGGATTCCTTTGTACCCTGGGTTTTCCCTGTGTAAGGCCATGATATGAGCCCATTTTGCCATTTTTACTTCCCCATTTTTTATATATTTCAAATGTTTTGTAATTAGATTGTTGCGTATGCATTTCATCAGATGGGGTGGGTCATACAATGGTATAATATTTTGGTTGTTTACCATAAAACTGTTATCTTGGGGCTCTTCTCCCTTTCTCAACAGGTTACCCCTTGTCTCTTGCAAAAGATATTTAATGCAGTTCACATTATTTGTGCCTTGGTCGCACACAGTTGCTACCACTATAAGACCGGCATTTTGCAGCTCAGTGATTACAGATTTTAACTGCTTCGCAAGTTCAGGTCCCTTTGTTGCAGCTTGTGAAAAAGTGTATGCAACCGGTTGCTTATAGTTTTTTACTAACCCTCTTACCATAAACACTTGTGCATGATCTGCATAATTAGCTTTGCGTCTCTAGGCCATTTGTGACAAACCCACAAACTTTGTCCTTTCTTTCATTATATGTCACATTGGGTTTGAGTGACATTTCGTCAAACAGAACAATACATATTTTATGTTCTAGCTTCATTTTTTCAGTTGCTTTCTTTATTTGCTGAATCATATTTTTGTTGATTCCTGGATTTATATCTGCCATATTAAGTAACTTCAGGAGAGTTTGGCGTGATGGCAAGATAAATATTTTTCTAAGAAATCTGTACCCTTTTGGGCTCTGTTTAAGGAAGGACAAAGCTATAATTTTTTCCTTTAAAGTAAAACGACGGCCTTTGTCACCTTTCTTATGCTCTCTGAACTGCAATAATGTCAAAACTTTTGATGTGCTTGGTAATTTGTCGAGGGTTTTCAAAAACTGTGGATTTGTTGTCAAATTTTGCAGTTCCTTGATCTTTTTGGCCTGATTTTTGACCTTGTTGCGGCATTTGCTTAGTTTTACTCCAACTAGTACAAGTTTTCGGTATAAAGCATGCTCAGATGGTGTTACAGCAATGCGTTTCACCCGCCTTCTAGATACGATCGTTCGTTGTTGCTTTTTGTGATGTTCTGTAATGAAATAAAACATTTAGAAAATTATTTGGAATACAATTAAGTAACTAAGTAGTTTTGATGTCGTATGAGTTGTTTTACTATAAAAAATAAGTTGTTATAGTAATAAATGCATTACTTGTATTCTACTACATTTAGCTACCATAGAACAATTTATTTTTTATAAAAAAGTATACAATATAATTATGTCTAATATAGTGTATATAATTTCATAACTGACTGAAATACTATATTTCTATATTTTGTTTCATTGCATTCATAATGAGTTATTGTGTGTAGTGCAACATTTGAAGGTATTTCAATATTGTAATTTAAACATGTCCTATAGGTACAATAGTTTCTCCCATTGGTGCCCCCATGGCAGATATTTTTATAGCATAGTTAATGAAACATTCTAATATTTGTACCTAAGTACAAGTGTAGTAGTATTTAAAGTTGTATAAATCGCCATTTAATTAGTTTAAATGGCAAAATTCATAAAAGTTGGCCATGATTGTTTACTAAAAATGAAAAGTAAGGAAAAACACACCTATGATAATAATTATCTTTACTTACCGAGATTTTCCTTAATTTGTACATCTTCCAAAGCAGTTGTAACATGCAGATGCATAGGCACAGTCTCTCTGGATACTGTGTCACATCTGTGTGAAGTAACAGGTTCTGGAATGAAAATGAATTAATTACTTAGTAATAAATTATGAAAAATGTGTAAATACATAATCATTATCAACTTTAACAGCCTCAGTCAATATTGAAAGTATTAAATGTATATTCATTACAATGTATGCATAATGCAATATTAGTCTTATTTAAGATGCATAACATTCATTTTCACTACATAGTAAACTTTTATCATTTTATTAGCTTCTGCCTGGATGGTTGGTACCACAATGAAAAGTATGTAAAATAATTGTCTAAATAGAATCGAGGACAATTTAAAAAAACGGTCAAGAGCGAGTCGGACTCGCGCACCGAGGGTTCTGTTCCGATTTCTGAAAAAGGTGTGCTATTTACAGACATCGTTTTATTTTTCCTGTAATCTTTACATAAACACCTATCACATAGAATAATTTCAGATTTTTCTATTTGCAAACTTCGGAGATAAGGGGGGCGAACGGTATTTTTTTTTTCATTTTTCCTCAAAAGTCGAAAACTATGCGGCGTAAAAAAAAGAAAAAAAAATTTTTGAGAATGTGCAAACAGCGCTCTTTCATATGATACCCCACATGCCCTAGTAGCCCCACTTTGAATTTTTAAGACCCCCGTTTAGTTCCTGTTGCAAAAAAATAGAAATATTTTTATTTCTTTCTTATTTGCAAAATAGTTGTGTAAACGTCATCTAAAACTGTTCCAAATTTCAAGTTGATAGCATCAGTAGTTCTTTAAATATCCCGCTGTGACAGACAGACAGACTGAGTCACACCATAAGGGTTCCTTTTTTACCATTTTGGTACGGAACCCTAAAAACATCTCAAACCATCTAAAAACATCTTCACTTACCAAGATTTTCCTTTATATGAACATCTTCCACAGCACTTTGAGTGTGTGGCTGCAAGTGTGCGGCCAAATGTGAAGTAACAGGTTCTGGAATGACAATTAATCAATTATTTCAGCAACCCTCATAGTACTAGATTCTCATGTGTCTCATTAGCGCTGCTGACAGGTTAAGTGTGAACTGTTATCAAATTACTATGTAAAGCTACATTGGTCTAGCAGTTGCAGAAGCAACCACTGGCTTTCAGGTATTAGATTTGATTCCCAACTTGAGGCAATTTGTTATTGGGTATTTCACCAAACATTATAGTATACCAGTTAAGATACCCGTGTCCGGCAGAGGAGGAGTAAGAGCTCATGCTGGAACATTTAATATGCTTTGATAAAATAATATTAATTTACCTTTTGATGTACATGCTTCTGACATCTGAAGAGGTCTCAACACTCTACTTTCCGGCTTGAATTTTAAGGAAGATAATCCTGTAAAAACAATAAAATTTCATTAAGTCAGACCTTATTCAAAACTAATTTTATTTTATTCCTAACAATTTAGTCTTATAGAGCTTGATAAATATAATAATTACTGGTACAGGGCAACAGATGGGTTAATAACTAGCTTCTTTATTTAGTACACTATGTAAATAGCATGTTTAGTAGCAACACATTATATGGTGGTTTTAAACTGTTATGAGTAATAAAAAACGCAGTATCCTAAATCTGTATTCTTTGTATTTACTAGATATTTTATTAACTAACCTGGCATGTTTGTTGTTGGTACAGCTTCTTTGCTGAGTCGATTATTCCGGCACCAATACTTTTGTTCGAAGTGTACATGACATATACGGCGGTATTTGAAAATATGTTCATTTTCAAGTTGCAATATGTCACCACCAACAGAATAGACCCATGTATTAAACAACTCCTTATCCTTAACTGGGTTAGGGAACTTATGCAAATTTGCATTGGTATCTGAAATAATCGAGTAAGTAATCAGTGAAGTTGAAAGTTGAAACCTGAAATTTACGGGTGGCGGACTCTGCCTTAGGGCTTTGTCATAAGGGTGCTGAACTGCTTACATAGCAGCCCCCTCAAAAACAAAGTTTTGGCAGTGGCCTTTTATGAATAAAACACTTACCTAAGCTATTTAAACATCCGGGGACGCAACACTTTCTGTTAGACATGATAATAGATAGATATCAATGTCACACACACAAAAGTTAGTACCAAACGGGTGGTCAGAGTCCTGTCTCAATACTTAGATTTTAACAATCACACAAGCACAAATTCGACACGGCCGGAGGAGCAGAGGCTCGACTCAACGGACTTGGGCGGTGAAAAAGCACTTTTAGACGATTAAAATCTAGAAAAACAAGCAAGACGCGGAAAATGCGCACAGGCAAACCGGCAATCAAGTTTGTTTTGATTGACATTTGTTGTAGTATTGCATACAAAAATAAATTCAGTTAATATGTCTTGAAATTCTTTTTAAGTACTTTTTATTTCAATTTATAACATTAACATAATGAGCTATAATCTAGAAAATATTTTCTCGTTGTATTGTTTTTTTTTACATAGAAACGAAGTTAAAACTAATAAAAACTTATGTAATAAAAACATGGAAATTGAGGGAGGGCTGGTCACACCGGAGAGCCAAGATGGCGTGAATGCATGACTGTTTTCACGCCATCTTGCGTACTGTAGTAGAACTATGTAGTCACAAAATGATGAATACTGCCATCTCATATAGAGTTTCGTAAAAGTAACACATTATAATGAAACCAAACTAAAATGTCAGTTTCACCTAGAGGTCAGGAATACTATTGGTGTCCAACTTATTTTGTATACTTATACGAGACCGATTACCCGTTTGCCACTACTAAGATTGTCAACCCTGCTGTCATCAGTCCTCCCGTGACCACGATCACTGCAAGGCGGTCGAAACGTCGGGAAACAAGTAGGTAACTGTTTACCTCGTAAAAAAAGGAATATGGCGATAAGACCCGTTCTCGACATTGTTTTATAGTGTTAAACAGATATGTTTCTAATCCACAACCACACTATTGTATATTATGTTAGATTATCGCAGAGATTTACATTTGTGAAATTTATTCAGTAGTTTTTTTGCTTAAAGAATGTAGAGCTTCTATTCTTAGATTGAATATACCTAAAAGTATGTCTGGCACTCTTTTGCTTCACGTTTTTTATGTCCGGTATAAATAAGATTCATCATTATTTACTTACTAGCTTGTGCCCGCAGCTTCATCCGCGTGGATATCGGCAAATATCCCACGGGAACGTACTACCGGGAAATCCTTCCTTATTCCTTGTCTAATGTCTATAAAGGGAACATCTGTGCAAAATTGCAGCTTTCTAGGTTCAAGGGTTGGGACTGGGCGTTGATGAGTCAGTCAATTAGTCAGTCAGTCAGGACTTCTCTTTTTATTTATTGAGATTTATAGTGAAGACATTTTCAATCAATAAAATAAACAAAAGCTGAATTATTTTACATGTAATTTTAATAAAATCAGTAAATTATTTTATCAACAAAATAGAAACAATCTGCTATCAGAATAGCTCCAAAACTATTGTAAATCCTACTATTTTAATCATGCGTGAAAAGTTGAAAACTCAGTACCCCCGAACATAAAGACAACAGCACAGTACAACTCAATCGTACCACGTAAGCTCGACCGGTCGTAGCATCGTCCTCGTCGGAAAATGTCAAGGCTTTCATTGTGTTACTGAGCGGTCACATGACGAAGACGATCGCTAATATTTATGTTACGGCCCGTCCTCCCACCCTGTTATATTTAAACAGTCATGTGATTGGATAAGCCTTCGTTATTGTTTGTTTGAATTTTAATTGGTTTGAGTAAGCTTGCCAGGGTTCCTTTGCATTGATTCTTGGGAATATCATCAGTGTAGATGACATTTAAATTCTTAGTCCGGGTCTATTAAGCACCATTTACACGGGCAAGTTTATTGGCTGTGGCAACTTAAAATTGTAGGGCAAATATCTGCCACCGTCTAAACAACACGTGCAATATTGTTGCACGACACGGGCAAATTATTTGCCGTTTAAACCTGGTACCTACCTATAGGTGTAAACAGCAAATACAACAAAATTGCACGTACACTAAAATCGCACGTACAATAAAATTTTATGAAATATTTTGGCAGCGCAAATACGGTAATCGCCTTGCAATTTTATTGCCTCGGTGTAAGTCGCATGCGATTTTATTGAATGGCAAAACTTTAATTATTGCATTTAATTATTGTATGCCATTTTATGGAATCGCACGTGCACACGGCATTTGCATGCAATTCTTGAAGGGCAATAAAAAATGTACTTTATGGCATTCGATTATTGCTCTTGAACGTTCCAGAAACTTGCCCCGTGTAAACGGAGCTTTAATGATGGCTTTCGCAAGAACAGTGTTGTTTCGTGGCGAACTTCGTCTTTGATACCCTTTGCCTTGAACGAAACGGATGTCGGAGTCACCACCGATTACGAAATCTCATTGCTCTTTCTGCTGCCAACTTACAGACTACCGGGTTTTCATATTGCTTACACACCCTGATCCCGCTTAACCCCACGTTTGATGGTGGACTCTTGTTAAAAGCTGTATTAGATGTTTTGAATCTCTGAACCATTAAATCTTACAATCGAAGGTTCTACAATAACAACCAGCCGGCGACTGGCAGGCGTGTGTCTCATGCAGCCAGAAATATAAAGAATCAACAATAAAAAAGACTTCTGTTACATTAAAATACGTGAGAAGTTGGCAGAAACATCACAGCGCTAATTTGCTGGTTCATTTTCTCCTCTACTGATCGTTATTTCTCCTCTACCGATCGTTATTTCTCCTTACAAAGTTTATTCCATTTATATATATGTATGTATGTAGGTATATAATATGTATGTATTTATTCTTGTATTTTATAGTTATTTTCGTGTTATCTATCCTTTATGTTGCACCTGCCATGTTTTCTCTCAGCATCACCCTAAGGTTGACTGGTAGAAAATGCCTCAGGCATTAAGTCCGCCTTTGTACGGTATTTTTTTTACTTGTGCATAAAGATTTAATAAATAAATAAATAAAATAATAATAATAATAATCCCACCGCCGCGCCGCCGTGTCTTTACGTTGACGGACCGGAACTCCATGGACCCGAGATACGTAAAGATAAAAAATAAATAATAATATATATTTTTTAAAATTATATTCTACCCACTTCAGTAAGCAGGTAAATCAATGGATTTCCATTCCGTCTCTTTTTTTTCACTAACTGCTGTTTTCATCTGTCAACATGCCACAACATTCTCTGTGGTATGCTGAATTTTTTCTGGGTTCGAAGAAAATCATTAATGTATTAAGTTACACATTCCGTGTTTGACGAATTTTGGCGATGAGTTGTGTTGTTACTTTAATTAATATTTAAAGTTTGACAAACCGTTGCCTTGTTTGTGACTTTACGTATTGCATAATATTGCAACTGTGAACCCAAACATTCCACAAACAACATTCCGACAAAAATTATAATTTAATATTAATTTGTCCTTACTATACAATATTACCTTGATAAAATTCTATGACATTTTGTTTACACTTTTTGTCTGTTAATATTAACTTATAAGTTCAAACTTAAACTAAGCGCAGATAGTTGGAAGCGTGGGTTTTGCTTTTAATTTTTATTAAGGAGCTCCATTGATGATGAACTTTTCGTTGCATAAATAAAACATCTGTCACTTGTTTGTTGGCATAACAATATTTTTTTTAGACTTCGCGTGACCTTTTTTTGGCACCTATAGGCCTGGCACGAATGCAAGGAATAAACATAACGTAAATTCAAGAGATTTTAAAATTAAAAATATTTGTTTCACACATAAATTAACATGGCTCTTTATTCATATCGATGGGTGATCCTAATTGTGCTTGACGTAAAAATAAAACCAAAATGCTTATAGGATAGCTGTATTTTCGATTCAAAATCCGTATGTACTAATTTATTCTTACGTTTACGCCGTGCGGTCGAGGCGTAGGGCCTCTGTTGAATCAATTCCTCTTTTATCCTTCAAATTGCTATTCATTGAATTTTGTTGTTTTTTTGTGCTCAATATAAATATAACTTCGTAGAACAACACAGCAACAAATTAAAGAATTTATAAATATTACAATATTAAACTAGAGTAAGTGTAGTGTTTCTAAAAATTGATTCTAAACAATATAGCGCCTGAAATTTTTCTAACAGATAAAAGGTTTGCGACGGCTTGAGTTTGATGTCTGTTTGAAACTATAACTATAGTGCGTGATCGAACTTTAAAATTCTGTGTGTGAATACTATAAGACAGTTTAAGAATTATCCTTGAAAGCTCCCACACTCGTTTGTCAAGATTATTTAATCTGTTCATAGCAGACATGAAAGTCCATTTTCAGCAAATGCAAACCTTTAGTAAAACACACAAAAAATGTTAGTTACAAAAGATTTACATATTTAATTCAACTCAAAAAGAAGTCATATTTAGGTCACAGTATTGTCTCTCCTTCTCCCCATAATCCATCCAAAGGTTGGTAAAAGATCGCTTTTAGCGATAAGACAGCCCCTTGTGTCACCTTATGTAAAATTTCAACATTTATATCTGTAATTTTTATGGTGTGCATAATAAAGAGTATTCTATTCTACAGTCCACATTTTTTAAAATATGGATTCGTCATTTTTTTTGGTCACTATCATTAGGAAGATGTAATCTGATATTTATTTACCTAGTTAGATGAAGGTCATTTCATATTAAATTAACTGTGTTGAAATTTCACAATATTGCACCAGAAAATATAATTAAGTTAGTAGGTATAATGTGATAATTTGTAAATAGTAATTGTATAATTATGTAAATGGTACACCACCCACTACCCGCAGTAATGTCTCTCCTTCTCTCTTTAATACATCCAAAGGTTATATTTAAAAGAGACCACGCATTGTATCATCCTATATAAAATTTCTTCATTTATATTTGTAATAATCCACATGGTGTGTACACCACTGTGTACATAATAAAGTTTATTTTATCTATATACAGGCTGTTTCTTTTAAGTTGTCAAGCCAGTGCGAGCTGATAGCAGAGTACCATACCTATCGATTTAACCCCCATGTATGTTCTACGATTTTTTGTAGTTTTCGAGTTATAATTTTTTTTCGAAATTTTTCCTGATTCAACGAGATGATGGCTTTAAAAAATTATATCTTTTTTTTGGGTCAACTTTGAACAAGAATGTACCAAATAGGGCATTATTTGCTGAAATCTGTCGTTGAAAGTGGTGTATCTGAAATCTTGTGATTTTAATATTTTATATTTAATTTATCTTTGCATATTTTTGTCAATCCCGATAGTTACTATTCCTCTACGTCTAAGCAGAGCTCAGTTGATAATAAAAACATAAATTATATACCTACTACTATGCTTAACCACTACCATTGATATGCAATGAGGGATCCAAAATAACTCGAAAACTACTATATCAAAATGAATCTCTATTTCCCTTGGTCATCGCATCACGCGTGAACGGATGGAACAATTTCGCTAATTCTTTTTTTGTTGTGTTTATTATTGTCAGGAGAAGGTTCTTATGTAGACAAAAATTGGAAAAGTTGCCGGGGAAATTAGAAAATTAGGGAAAACTAGAAATGGATTTTCTATGGGAATTTTGAATTATTGAAATTGGGACAGGACAACGTCTGTCGGGTCAGCTAGTTTATTGACAATAACCAAAATAATAGCATCCAAACGGGTGTTATAATGTTGTACTGAATTTCATAATGCAACTCGTTTTCCAAAAAAGAACATTGTAATGCACGCGCGTTTCACTACAACAGCGCCGCAATTTAAAAAAGAACTTATTCGAATTCACGTCGTATACTATGACGCCGGCCGCCACGTTCGATACGAGTATTAGTATTGCAAAAAACTGTTTCAGAACCTTTTATAGAGGATTCATAACATGGATGTAGATAAAGTCTTGTATGCAACTGTACATAATTAGGTATTAAAACACTCATGTGATACTATTATCACACTCGGCTTCGCCTCGTGTGATAAACCCACATTCTTATTTTAATACCCCTTATTATACGTCAGTTGCATAAATAACTATTAAAGCGGTTATATTTTAACTTGACTCTAATAGCGCCATCTGTACATTTACACTGGTACTATAAATGTTCTTGTGACCTTAGTTAGCTTCTAACGTGGCAATAAGTGAAGGTAACTAAGTTGAGAAGCTGCACCGCTATCAAGTTACATTGGTGTAAAATTTTCCCGCTAGATGGCGGTCTGCAATTCTACAATCGATATAGCTTGGGCCATAAGATGAAAGTAGGTATTTAATAATAATATTTATGTTAATTATATCAATTAAATTTTTGTAAGAGGTGAAGTAAATACGGTTTGTTTTCGTAGTTTTGAACGACATTTTCACCGTGATTGTAAATTGATATAAAAGACATAAACGCGTCGCGCGTTGATGTCTTTTGTATTGCGGGATATTATAACCAATTTCGTAGTTTTATAATAGTGTGCATAATATATCAATAATGACTTAGTGAGATATCTAAATTATAGAAAGGTAAAGTTTTATGCTAATATTGAAAGTCCAGGACTTTAAATAACTAGTCCTGGACTTTCAATTTGGATAGATATCAGAGGGACAATTCTCGTACCTAAAAACGTTCAAATTCTAGTCGCAATCTCATGCCAGCGACAATCAACTGTCAAAAATGTAGGTAAACGCTATACAATTTTTGACATATTGAGACTGAGATGAGATTGCGAACGTTGTTAAAAATACGGGAATTGGCCCTCAGATATCTTTCATCTATATAAATAAAAAGAGAAGTCCTGACTGACTGAATGACTGACTAATTGACTGACTCATCAACGCCCAGCCTAAACCCTTGAACCTAGAAAGCTGAAATTTTGCACAGAGGATCCTTTTATAATGTAGACAAGGAATAAGGAAGGATTTTCCGATAGCACGTTCCCCTGGGATGTTTTCTGACATCCACGCAGGCGAAGCCGCTGGCAAAAGCTAGTCTTTCATATTAGTATAAAATACACTAGAAAAATCAAAACTACAATATTATAGAACTATATAATATATTATATTGTATTTCAAAGCTAGGTTTTTACAAATGAATGTCGTGATTAACATAACGATTACACAGTTTCTTAATAAAAAGTTATGTCCAGACATCATCTAATAAATGTAATATGCGTACTATGTATTACACCTATTTACATAGTAATGCGTATAGATATTTACATATAATTATGTAAGTAAGCTAGCACTACGTATAACGAGAAATCGTGAAACATCAACGGAATGCTAAATTAATATTCGGCAATATGAATTCCAGTTTCACTTTTTAAATTCGAAAGTTTTACTCAAAATATTTCTAACTTTTAGAAGAATTAATTTTATTGATTTTATCTACATTCTCATGTAAGTATAGATATATCACTAGCGATGTGTCTGATTAGAAATTCCCAAGAATCTCTAGACAATGTCTTGAATAGACTCAAAAATATTCCTCGAACACGACAAATATATTATGCGATTGTTTTTAACCCTGAGTGGGGCTTGTGGCTAAGAAATAACAGCCACACAGGTCGATCGATTAGGTTAAGCTACGCTTGCCGCGGTTGGTCCGTGGATGGGTGATCTTTACATACCAAGACCCCTTCCCTTAGAAAGCACGTTAAACTGTTGGTCCCGGCTGTCGTTCGTGGATCTTTGACAGTCGTTACGGGTCGTCAAAAGCCCGAGTGTCTGACAACCAGTCTTACCAAGGGGTATCGTATTTCCCAGTAACTGGGTTGTGGAGGAAATCGCTCCATGTAAAATACTGGTATTCAGCTGCATCCTGTTAGACTGGGAGCCGACCCCAACATAGTTGGGAAAAGGCTAGGCAGATAATGTTTAACCCTGATTTGATTCAGTACCATAATTCAGAAGTTTCGAGACGCGGCAGACCGGAATAAGTGGAGGAGCATCGCGAGGGCTGCTTTGGCCAAAGAAAATGCAGAGTCATCAACCACGACCACTGTCAAGAGTGAACGACTAAGGAGGGAGATTCAGTACAACAAAAATAAAGGCAGTTTTTTGGATACACATTATACAGGGTGTCAGTGTAAACAGTGGCAACCTTTAAAGGGGTCCGAGGGTATGATATTGTGGTTTATTGCCTTGATTTTTGCAACATTATATATTTTCATGATATGATGCAAGGAAAAATAAAATAAAAATTCTAACACATGGAAAACTGATTTTTCGCGATACATAGGATTAGGATATTTGTTTCTTATTTTTTTGGTTGTTCTAAATTTAGAACTTCAGTACTCACGAGGTTAAGAACAACTTTTACTATGGGACCATACCTGAAATGACGAAAAAAAAATCAGCTGTTCAGTACATTTATGTTCACATAATTCGTCAAAATGTAGGGAACAGCTGATTTTTTTTTGGCGATTTCTAGTTTGGTCCCATAGTAAAAGTAGTTAATAATGGTGCAGAACATCACGACTGTATTTCCAATATTGGACAAAGGTGTGTAGTACTCGTAACACCCATACTTCGCTAGTTATGTGTAATAAGTTCCAGGCAATAGGGGACGAGCCTATTGCCGTCAACCGAGACATACAATATAAATGTAAATTGAACAATATAACATAATCAATCCATAACGTTCCCACTATTGGGACACAGGGTTCCTCTCTATCTCTATGAGAGGCAGTGGGCCATAAGGGACTATCTTTGTCCGTAGAAAAAAACACAGTTTTGTACGCATCGGTTCATTTCGGAAAGCTCTTTTTAGGGTTCCGTACCAAAATGGTAACAAAGGAAACCTTATGGTGTGACTCAGTCTGTCTGTCTGTCTGTCTGTCACAGCTTGATATCTCA
The DNA here is from genome assembly GCA_905163495.3 of Cosmia trapezina. Lineage (NCBI taxonomy): Eukaryota > Metazoa > Arthropoda > Insecta > Lepidoptera > Noctuidae > Cosmia > Cosmia trapezina. The sequence continues at coordinate 16,232,773 of LR991030.1, forward strand.
AGAACTACTAATGCTATCAACTTGAAATTTGGAATAGGTTTAGATGACGTTTACCCAACTATTTTGCAAATAAGAAAGAAATAAAAATATTTTTATTTTTATTGCAACAAGGACTGAAAGGGGGTCTTAAAAATTCAAAGTGGGGCTACTAGGGCATGTGGGGTATCATATGAAAGAGCGCTGTTAGCACATTCTCAAACATGTTTTTAAATTTTTTTTAGGTCGCATAGTTTTCGACTTTTGACGAAAAATGTAAAAAAAAATACCGTTCCCCCTTATCTCCGAAGTTTGCAAAGAGAAAAATCTGAAATTATTTAATGTGATAGAAGTTTATGTAAACATTACAGGAAAAATAAAACGATGTCTCTAAATAGCACACTTTTTTCAGAAATCGGAACGGAACCCTCGGTGCGCGAGTCCGACTCGCTCTTCACCGGTTTTTTTTTTCTATGGACAAAAGCTGAATTGTGCTGAATTGAGATTATAAGCGTTGTTAGTCCTTAATACACCACGCAGGCCCAGTGCGGTTGGTGATGTCACTTCTTTTTGGTTCTAGGACACGCCGGTTTCCTCACGATGTTTTCCTTCACCGTTTTGAGAGCAGTGGTCATGATTTAACTTAGACAAAGTAAAGTTTCCTGGGTTTTAACCCACGGGACCATTGCCACTGAGCCGCCACTGCTCTCTATCTAATGTAAATTGAAGCCAACTGAAATATTTTGACATACGACTGAATAATAAGACAAAGAAAACATAAGCCTATTGTTCTATTATCAATCATTTACTTCACATGCGTATCCCTTGACAAAATCAGCGACATACTAGCTCACTGTATGTAGAACGTATATAGGCTTCAAGTCCTGTGCCGGTTGCGTGGAGGCGCGCGGGCGCAGGCGGAAGTGAGAACGCCCGAAAGAAAGTACTCGTCGGCAACCGGTCGCGATAGTAGGCCAGCAGAGGTCACTGCGGACGCGCTAGCTCGAGTAGCTCGCCTCTATCAACGTCAAAACTTGACATACTATGATTATTCCGTTAGTAAATATGTAGGTAGTTGGTGTATGTCGCTGGATAGTGTGCTAGACCTGTAGCACAGAATAAATAATAGTACTAACGTACAGAAGTTGCCACTCCTTTGATCTTGAAGAAAGCCGCTTTTATAATAGCCTACAAAATCTTTTCCTCCCCACGGGCAAGCTAAATTGCTCTTAATCGCCGCGCTTGAGAGTTGTTCTTACTTTGTGTCGTTACTCGTCCGTAACATACCTACGTCGCTTAGCCGAGTACTAGGGCTGTCCGCAAAGAAAAATAAAATATGGTACCATAGCACCATATACCATACATACCATATGGTATGGTGGTGGTGGTGGTGGGATATATTGTACCTTTTAAACTTTTATTGTATATAAGAGTAGTCTATCTAGAGTTATTTCACTTTAATGTAATGTCTTATAATTTTCAAACGTTATTTTTTATTAATCAATTAAACAATCATTATAATCATGATCATCATTCAATCATCAATTATTTTTAATACACCATCATCTCGTATAATATTTAGAAGTGTTCTAAAGTAAACAAGGTACAAACACGTCTTAAATTGAAAGTGACATTTTGGGGCACTTTAGTCGCCTGAACATGGTCATAAAACCACTAAGGATGCCTCAACGCATCAGTGGCTAAGTTTGTGCGATCGTACGATCGCGGGTAGGTACAGTTGCTTGTTAATCCTAAGCTAATCCCTATGTAAAATTTCAACATTTATATCTGTAATTTTTATGGTGTGCATAATAAAGAGTATTCTATCTATCTATCTAATCCTTAATTACTTTAAGCGATTTTGGACGTTACTCCTGAAACAATGCGACGCGCACACAAACCCCCACCACAAATGTCGGCAACTATAGTAAGTAGGTAGGTAGGTAAAAAAAGGTAGCAACAAGACTCGACATTTCGTAATGGATTTTCGTCATTAAAAAAGTAAGTATATCACTAATTTATATATAGTATAGTGATAATATGAATAGTATACTTATTTAAAATCTAAGATTTAATTTTTTCATGGGCGGCCGTACGTGTCTCGCTCGCTGAGCGCGTAATACACCCTGACTGACTTGAAACTAAGAGTTGCCGCGAGCTGTAGGTACTTATCTCGAGCGGAATGTACCAGTGCAAGAGGCCTGCCTGTAGGATGAGGTTTCATGTCTCAAACAAAATAATGTTTAACTTTAAAGGTGAAAATGAAAGAAAACGGAGCTGAGTTACTGGTCTTTATTTATATGTAGCTGACCCGCCAGACGTTGCCCTGTAAAACTTTAAATTTCTTTCTTTTTTTCCATTTTTTTTTTCTTTTATACCATCCCCGTAAAGAGGATATAAAACCAAAAAAAAATCAAATCGGTCAAGCCGTTCTAAAGTTATGGCATGACTAAGGAAAACAGGGATTCTTGTTTATTTAAAGGTCTAAATGTGCCAACAATCGCTAAAGACACACCTAGAATTAAGAGTTAAGCATCAGATTCTTTGACCACACAGAACAGGCTGACATTATCAATGAAAAAATTTGGTCTGAAAGCAAACGGAGCCAAGTTCAAAATTAAAGAAATGTTTAAAAAGTTCCAAAAAAAGACTTCACTACATAGTATAAAACAAAGTCGCTTCCCGTTGTCTGTCTGTCCCTATGTATGCTTAGATCTTTAAAACTACGCAACGAATTTTGATGCGGTCTTTTTTTAATAGATAGAGTACATACATATACATGCGCGGGCGATGCCGCGGGCAAAAGCTAGTTAAGTATAAAGAGTTAGAGCTATGTTTATCAAAGCTACAATAGTCAACATGTTGTAATGACTACTGTAACACATGATATCACAATATACTACTTAGGACATTTAACGACCCATTAACGTAAACGTTACCTAACCATTTCTTCATCTGACATCTACAATTAATTCCCAAAGATAACTAGCTAACATATTAACGTCTAATGAAAGAAAGCATTAAAAATTAAAGTTTATCGAATTATATAACGTCGAACTAAGCAGTAACTATTAAGCGTAATATCGGAGAAAATAAAACCAATTACTCCCCATAAATAATTGTGAAGTGAAATCGACTAACGATATCCACTCTGATTCTGTTTAATCATCTTTTGAAACGGTTGTTTTATAACCTTGCATTCAAAAGAGAGAGAAAAAAGAAATTTTATTTATACTAGCTGTGCCCCGCGGTTTCACATGCCTCACTCAGCTGCTAAGAGTGTTCACGTACAAAATAGCCTTAAGAATTGGGCTATCAAATGCAAAAAGATTTTTTTTAAATCCGACTGGTAATTCGAGATTAGCGCGTTCAAACAAATAAAATTTTCAGCTTTATTGTATTATTATAAATATAGTGAATGATTGAATAGTGAAATTATCGTATTTTCTTTAGTCAGACACATTGAAAACGAAACCTCACATAGATCTAATATAAGTTTATAAATTATGATTCAGCCTTGTCTTACTGAAAGCCTCTTTACATAAAGAGAAAGAAAGAAACACCACATACCACCGCAAATTGCATGCCTTAACAAGTAATCTTAAAGATTTCATCACGTACAAAATGAATGTAATCTAAAAATAATCTCCGTAACATACGAAGCAATTACATGTAAAATATAAAAGTTATGTAGTATATTATTGTAAGTCATGCACCGTGAAACAAGACGTGTGTGACTAGCAACCGTGAACTTGGTAACTTAAGTTATTTCATACAACGTAACGCCGTGATTGACAGGTCATTATATTGTGCTTAGACTTGACCTTAATCAGGTTATCGACATCTTGAATTGAGAAGGTGGTTACGTAGCGTCGAATGTTTTGTTAGAAGTGTTCTTTAATTACGACTTTTTAGTATGATTTTCTAATTGCTAGATCTACTAGAAGTATTGATGCATTTTAACCTGGTTTTCCGGGAAATTAATATAATTAATTTTATTTATCTTTTTGCCAAGGCAATATTTTATTTAATGCCTAATGGCTGTTGAATCTGAGATTTTCACATATTTCAGAAAAAAAAATTAGCTAACATAAATGACGTTTCTATAACAACTGTTTTTTTGTTTCAGAGTGTCCTCAATGCTGCGTCAAACAAAAATGCAGCTAACATTAATACCCACCAATACTTAGGGCGAGCGCGCATTGCGGTGCGTTTTTCTACCGCATAATCTGTGAAGTATGGAATATCTTTGAAGTGCGCGCACTGCGGTCATGCGTTTTGTTACTGTAGGCACCGCCCAGTGCGGCAGAACTACCGGAAACGCACCGTAGTGCGGGCTCGCCCTTATACACATCAATCGCGACATTAGATCAATGAATAAAAATCGATAGCCATAAGCGTGTGTTCTAGTCCTATAGGAAGTGAGGGACGACTGACACAAATATTCGCCGTAACTGTGTCACTTTGTATGCGAATACATTGACCTTACGGCAAGTGTCGCGATTTGGGAGCACCTTGAGTAGCCAGTGACGGTGTGTGCAAGCTGTGTTGCGGGGCAACTTGGTAACAGGGAAAGTTGAGAAAGGTGTCAAACATTATGACGCACCGTTATGGATTGGCAGTCATAATGATGAATTGTTTTTATAACTATTCTCAATTCCGTGTAGGATAATAAATTCAGAATATTTTTTCTGAAATCGCTTTTCATTTTCGAATGTTGTCTTTAGTCAGTTGTTGTTTAATAGTCATAATTTATGGAGTGATGCATCCAGAAATTGTAAAGTTGAATTCAGATTTACAAACAGCATTTCCAAACAGCCACATTGTTATCACTATTTACCTATTACTTTCCATTTTCAGGCCTCAAATAATACATAGTGCTTGAACGTTCACAGAAATCCTGAGTACCGTACTTGCCCCGCAACAGAAGCACCAAGCATACACGACCTGCACCAGTGTTAGAGACTTGGTCCAAGAGAAAGTCCTCAGGGTCCATTCACAAGGCGCATACAAATATTTGTGAACGCCTACTATACCAAAAACGAGTTTAGACCTTTCTACCTTCGGACGATGTCGCGATATCGAGCTCTATGGTCTGAGCGCTGACAGTTTTTGTTAATGAGTGTGTTAGCTATAGCTTTACAACTAATAAAAGTCTTATGATTACAGATTTTAATTACTTAAAGATTATGCTTGGTTTTTATTTCGTGTTCCCAATTACGATAATGAAGCGTATGAAGCCTGTTGACAACTTATACTTTAATGTATTTAGAAATTGAATGTTATTGCATGACTAGGTAAAGATGTAGAACTTTTTGTTGCATGGAAGTTGTTACTTTTTTTTTGTTATGGTCTGTTACAGGTCTTTTTAACCCATAATGTACCCATAATAAACAAATAAAAATTTACTTCACTAAGGAAGGAAAAGGAACAAAAAACAAAATTATGTAATTTTTTTAAGCGGAAACGTTCAAGCTCAATGGATAAAAACTTTTGTCTAAAACATGCTTCAAATTATTTTAAAAAGTCTTTGCACTTTTCTAAGCACTTCCTGAACTTTCTAGCCGTGTAGATAAACTCGTATTGTGTGTCGTGACTACTCATTTCCAGTTGACACGACAATGTTTATCTTAGATAAGTGACTCAGTACATTTTGTCAATTTCGAAAGGATTTCTTGTTATTTTTTTAAATCTGTTATTTATTTTATATGGCCTCCTCAAGGGCATAGCACTCTATTATTACACATATTTGATTTCAGCATTTTCAGCACACTTTTACAAGCTTCTGGTCACTTGTTCTTTAATTTTCCAACTACGTATTATAGTATATCTAGACTAGTTGCTAAATAAATTGATAATAATATTTAAACAATGATTTTAAAAATACTTCTTTAGTCGGTTCGCACACATTTCAAGACTTTTTTTTTATAGTTTTGATTTCATAAGCAAGCGCAAAAATATCTTGAAAAACTTTTTTTTTATTGCTGACTAGGCCTGTTCTTGAACTCGATCTTTTTCAAAACTTTTATAACGCCAAAATGAAGGTATAAACGAATTTCCAGCTTATTATGTCTTATTCCGAGGTTGAACCCTAATATGAATGGGCTAACTAATGGCTAACAGTATTAAAAAACTTTTACAACTTCATAATTTCCCATTAAGTGAAATATTTCGTAATTGACACAATTTGTCAAAAAATTAACTTATTTCTTTTTTTAAGAAACCCGATTCAGTAATGCCATGTATGTATGTATTGTAGGTAAGAATGTATTGTTGCAAAACTTATGATATGTCCATACGAAACGCCCACGTTTTCATTTTTACGTCACGTTATCAATAGCACTTAAAGCGCGTTTACACACATAACCTTAAGTGAAAGTACGGGGCCGGTCCCCTCATACTAATGTTCAAAATACTTAAAGATTCTGACACAATACACGCTGCTCGCACATTTCTCCAGTGGACACAGCGAGTCCGTAAATAAGCTGAATAAATTAATGAATCGGACTTATCCAACCCCTCTTGGAATGCCATAGATTATGAAATTTGGGAAAACCCGATTCAACTATCGATGCTAATTTACAGATAGGCATGTTTACACTGGTCGTAAACAAAGTTTTTCCTTTGAATTACTTTATGAATAAGTGAAAGCTTATGTGACTAATGGTTTTGTTTGCATTATGCAAAATAAGTATGTTTCGCTGAAACGATTGGCGCAAATGCTGCAAAATTGAAATCTTTTGAAATTCCCACATGACGTGGTTTCGACAGAGGAAAAATTATAGCAGTAAACTGTTGCTTTAAAAATGAATGAATTAATAAGTTGATGAACTTGAATTCCAGAAACGTTACAAAACATTATGTTCAGTATCAGGTTAGGTTTTGCAGCCGTTTTGAGGCTTTGTTGACGTATAAGCAGGATCTCGTACATCACAACCGAGTTACAGAAAATGACTTGGAATAACGAGTTTAAAATGTGTAACAAGAAAGGAAAATTCATTAAAATTATTAAGATATACATAATCAAGGCAAGGCAATATTTATACCTGTCGTCTGACAGGTATAAATAGGAGTGCGTCTGCGTGTTGGTTGGTCTGTGTCTCCGCTGGCTACCATCACTACTTTCCTTCCCTGCGTGTGTGACGTAACTCTATAAAAGAGTGCGCGGTGAAGACGCCGCCGCTATATCGTTTCCGCTCGCCACGCTCGGCCATAGCGTCCCAAACACCGGCATAGAAGGACGCGGGCGGAACCTCTTCCGCAAGAGCCCACACGGACTCAACAGTGACAGTTCAACAAAAGGTGAAGTGTCAAGGACATAGTGCATGTGATTGTGTTCGTGATAGTGTTGTGATATCGTGATAGCACAGTGGGCTGGTGGTCGGGTCGGCACTGTCGCGGTCGCGATGCTCCCGGTGAAGTCATTTAAAGGTTGTGTTTGTTTCAGATACAAGATGAGGTCGTTGTTCTTATTAGCGGCTTTGTGCTGCCTAGTGTTGTCGGTATGCGGTAGCCCTATCGCCCGGCCGGAGGAAAACAAAGAGGTGGGCAGGCAAGCTGCAGCCGCAGCTCCTGCAGCGCCTGCAGCGGCCGCCGACGATGATGACGATGACGATGACGACGATGACGATGATGACGATGTCGACCTTGATGATGCGTTAGCAGGTAAGTTCAATACCATTAATGTCTGATTTCTTGGTGATGTTAAATAGATGTCTTTCTGGCAGCACATGGTGCTCGGAATCAAACGGTATAATAATATTCAATATCCACGAAAATTATTTTGAAGAAAAAAGACAAAGAATTGGAGATATCTATAGATTTGTTGATGCAATCAATTAGTGTTCATGTTAGAAACAGTTAAAAGTTCAAAGACATTTAATATTGCTAGTATATCGACCAGTTCATGTTTTACCGTTCAAATAAGCAGGAGCCATAACGGTAGATACGATAAATACATCTCGTGAGATATACGCTGACAGCGATAATGCTGTATTACCAACAGCACACGAGCTTAGGCGGTTCATCATTGATAGACAATTTATTGCACTTTACAAAACACCTGCATAATTGTTCCGCAAATAGCATGGAAATAGCTCGTTAAATGATTCAAGCATAGCTGAACACTTTGAAGCAATTTGCATCCATAATTTACGACCTAATGCAATTACTTCGTCAATACATAGATATTCTGCTAACGACATTGGATCTAAATGGACTCTGTTGATGGAGATTGTCGATATCCCATCAATACAGCCGTAAATATTTTTAATACATATTTCTTATTTCGTAAAATTCCCAAGCTGGGGTAATAGTCAAAGTTTTAAAGCTAAACTTGTGTAAAATTAAAAAGAATGAATCAATACATTATCAATTAAACCAACTAACCAATGTACACATACGGCAAAAGTGTTACGATTCATCGATGAAAATTCCTTAGAATCAGGACGCGGCGGGGCCAACGCGGAATGTGAGTCGAGCAGCGTGACAGGCGCTCTCAATCGTTAATTAATTCAAACAGAAAGACTCAATCAGAGAAATTGATGCTCCTCTGCTTTCTCGCTACGAAAGCCTCGCTCAGGACGTCACGCATCGCGAGACGGCGGCGCGCGTCTCTCATTAACTGTTTGTTTAACAGTTTATTTGTGTTTAGGTATCGGTAATAGTGCTAATATAATACATATGCATCGGAGCGGAGAGAATGTGCGATGAGTGTTAATGTACCAAGTAGACAGGTACACGGTTTTGAAATACAACGTTAATGCTCTAGTTAACGCTACTTTACATTTGGTTACATTGTTCTAATTTTTGGTATATTTTGTCACAGGTGATGAAGACGACGATGACGATGATGACGACGACGAAGATGATGAGGAGGCAGACGATGATGAAGAAGATGACTACCTCGAAAGATTCTTCGATGACATCTTAGGAGGAGGTAATATACCGCTTAATATTTAACATTACAATATATATACTGGCTTACATAATATAGAGCGATATTTAACGACCAAAAAAATAAAACCCACAGAAGAAGAAGATGACGATGACGAGCCTGCTGCAGTACAGCCGGTCGTCGCACCTGCGGACACAATCGCAGCTGTTCCCGTCGCACCCGTCGCCGCCGCCTCTGAGGAGGTCGCGTCCGTCAGCGAAGAAGCTGAGGGAGAAGCAGCAGAGGCCGTAGAAGGCGAAGAGGGAGCAATTACAGCACAGAAAGAGCCCACAAGCGCTGAAGTTGAGACACCCACTGCCAGCTCTGAAGTAGCCGCTGAAGCCGAGAACGAGGAGGACGATGATGACGATGATGACATCGGCATTGACCCCGTTGGAGAGGACGACGACGACGACGATGACGACGATGACGAGACCGAGGACGACGATGATGATGACGACGAAGACATCACCGACGCGCTCGGCAGGCACATCTCTGCCAAGCACTCACGTGAGTCCAAAAAGCTGAAGGCGAGCGTCGCGGCGGCGTATGCGAAAAAGGCCGGGAAAAAAGCCAACCATCTGGGTAAAGTAAAGAAAACCAAAGCGACATCCGCCGCGGCAGTCGCCGCTGAACACAAAAAGTTCAGATAGTGAGTAGGCGGCGAGATCCCGGGCGAGCCACGCCCTCTCATCCACCTGACGAGACCTTCGCGGTCCCTCCTTTAGCTTAGCTATTTATTGACTATTTATTTATGCTATTTATTTTATTTATTAAGTGAGTGTGTTTGATGTGTGAAAGTGTAAGTATGGTACCGAGAAAGTTAAAGTTAAATTAATGTCTAGATCATGTCACACTGGTCTCGTGGCAATTTATTTGAAATAAATCTGTTGTTCTAATGTATGTGTTAAATTCTTTATCAAACCTCCACGACGATTTGTGCGCCATAACTGTACACAATACATTGAATGTTGTACATTATTAAATTTTGTCGTACATCGGTCAGGAAACTAGTTGCCTATTCTATCTCGGTGTCAACTAATCGAGTGACATTATCTAGTAATATTAATTTAATTTTGGTTATTATAATAAAAATGTATACTAGTCAGCTTCATCTATTTATACTCCTCTTACCCCGACCCATAACTGTAATATTATGCTGTAGAGTTGTTCTAATAATATTATCCATATATTTTATTGCTCTACCTATCTCCCATACTATTTCCATAGTACATTTACGTAGCATATTGTATGTAGAAATTAAAATATAGATATTAATAACTAGCTTTTTGACCGATCTATGTATGTAATATAACGCACAAACATCCGTTCCCCTTACATGATATCCCTTCCCTGAAATCCTTATCTGCCGAGTAGTAGAATAGCTGTAAACTTTATCTGTATCATGAACAAGATTTCGTTGACTACTACTGGGGTGGTATCTTCGGCGGAGATCTAGAAGCCCTGCGAGTGTGTGGCGCGGGTGCGCGGCCGCAGTGCCGGTTGCTCGACAAGGAACTAGTTCGGTATATGTGTGTTAGGAGGCCGGCGTCCACCGCCCGCTTACTTTCCCAACCGGAGCTCGAGCGATGAACCCGCCCGATTTCTTCTACAACCTTGACACTTTCTTTGACCTTGCTCAGGCCGCGCCCAGGAACGACCTTGACGAATATCCAAGTAGGTACCTACTATTTAAAAACAAATGATAGAAAGTAAATCGGTCTAAATGCTTACTCTCACTTAATGACGAAACACACCGCGAAATTAGCGTGCCGAACGTCCGGTATAGTGAAAACAACATAATGAGATGCGAAAAGAGAAATTTTTAAATGTTTGTCGTCGTGAAATGCTGGGAGTGTCACGAGGAGTCATATGCGACCTAATTGGAACTCGTTTGTTGTCGGCCGCACATAGTCACCTGTCGCGACTCGGAATACATCAGCTTCCGTCTGTAGAAATTAAACGTAAACACCCTATACAAAGTAAAATGTTTGGAATGACCATAGCGACGTAACTAGAAATTGCATAACTAGGTACTCATATCACATCATGATAATATGGTTATTACAAGGTTACAACATGACATGAGAAGCGGTAGCGCATATAGGCAGATTTCCAGTCAATTCTAGTAGGTCAATTTTAGTGAATGGATAGCAGAATTCAGTATGTCTAAAACGGCTTCGCGCCGTATCAATGTATGCCGTAATTAGATTTCTTCCAATGTGCGTGGCACGGCACGCAGTTTCTTTTACGTGTGGAAAATAGAAAATCCACCGTTGACTGGGCGTATTAATTGTGAACGACGATTAGAATTCAAGTGGGGCTCCGAGAGACCGATACAGTTAGCTCGCGTGCCGACATAACGTGGCTAGAATCAGGTGTAGGATTCAGTTGAATAATTATCAAGCGTACGATGTATAGGTACACTTGCATGCTGATATTATTTAGGTCTATTTAAATATAGCCACATGAACGTGACTGTAGAAAGAGAAACTTACTCATTTAGTTTTCATTGCGGTTTAAATACTTAGGTACTCAATACCTATTTCGCAAACAAAAAATTATAAATACCTACTTAAATATTTTTGGGGAATGGCTGACAGTTACAGTACTACGTCAAATATGTGCGAAGATCTAAAACACTGGCAAAATATTGTAATCCAAGAATGTCAGCTGTAGGCTAATGTAACCATTTCGGAATTTGAAAAGTCCTGACAAAAAGCCGTACATTTTCAAAAAAAGTCCGGACATTTTACTTTTAAGCTTAATTTTTATTTACAAATAAAAAAACAAACCACATAATTCGAGAAATCCGGACAGGGGACCAAAAAGCCGGACGTGTCCGGACAATCCGGACGGATTGTAACCCTCGCCGTACCTATATCCAAAGTCCAAACTCTTACCAAGAGAAATGATTTCACATATAGTCCGGCCGTCGAGAGAATGTATTCTTGACACCGGTCTGTTTCATATTAAAGAATATATGTTTTGCGAATTTGATCTTTATTACTACTAGAAATTGTCCAACTGACGTGTGTCAGGAACGCATTCTCTCGACGACGGTCGGTCTGTAGTTGATGTAACTGATAAGTCTTGAGACGCCATTATTGGATAGAGAATAGATTACGTAGGTACCTACCTAATTGCAGAACCCCGTACTGCACAGTCAGATCCCGCCAGCTGCTAGCTAAAAAAATACCCGTTACAACGATAGAATCCAAAATCGTTCGAGAGGTTTCTTTTTCATTCAGTAGAAGTACCTAAAAAGTATTGACACATTAAAATTATTTACATTACATACTTTTAAAATAATATTGTTAGGTACTTACGGGATATCTTCCGCATTTTTTTATTTTAACGACTGCTTGATATTTCGATGCCGTTGTAAACCAAGATCGCAGGGTGACTCTTCTAAATTGCGAGTGTATATTTGTACATACAAATGAATAAAATTGAAGTGCCCGTTTGGAATGTTAAAATAACAGCTTTTTACTAAACGCATAATTATGAAAGTATAATACGGCACATAATTATATACTTAACAAAAAACGATTTAAAAAAAATTGCCTGTCTCTTTGTTCCGGCTAATCTCCGAAAAATCTGGACCGATTTTGACGGGACTTTCACTGGCAGATAGCTGATGTTATAAGGAGTAACTTAGGACTAACTTACTCCTACAATTAGGACAACAACACACAACAACAACACAACAACAACAAGAACAACAACACAACAATTAGGGGTCCGCGCAAAATAATTAAAACCCAGAAAAATTGTGAACAAAATCCGATTCAAATATGGAAGTTTGCCATCCACGCAGGCGAAGCCGCGGGCAATAACTAGTAGTAAATACATTATGAGGTGAAGACAAATCTGTCTACCCTCTTTCTAATTGTAACACGCACTACTGGAACTCGATTAAAAGTCACGTCACAACAAAACACACTCGAATGACTTTAGTAGGTAATATCACGATATCCGTGCTTTAGATTTATGTATGTGGGCTTAGCACTGGATTCCACGCATTTAACAGTTTTCAATTGTATTGTGACATCTTCCCGATTGAAATTTTGATTACCTCTTTAGTCAGCCTTGTCTTGCGGTTCCACGAAATAAACTCAATCCAACACTTGGGGCCCGACTTCAACCAGATGTTCAACTATGGCAGATATTTGGACATAATTATTTTTCAGTTTTTCTGCGCTCATTGATACGGCGTGAGAAAGTTTGTTTCATTAGGCCAATATGTACTTTACAGAAGAATTTAAACAGTACCTATGTATATCTTTAAAATCAGTTCTTGACTTGATGTTAACCTTCCTTGTGTTCGCCTTCCTTTGTTTTAACACGTAACTAAATAATTTCTTCTATTATTTTTTTTTTTCACAAGAAGTCGATGTGATTCGTGACATCCAGCAATTACTTGATACTGAAGCAATTTCAGTAATTATCGAATCTATCACGAAAACACTGAATATTAGTTAACTGTCTTTGATTTATTTGCCTTTTGCAATACGTATTGTAGCCGAATGTAATTACAAAATAATTGGAGTATAACAAATGAGATACAGAATGAAAAAAGTTTTACTTTTGTTAGGGAATAAATTTGTATTCTTTATGTACCGAGCTAGCATTCTGTTGTAGGTACATAGCAATTGATTATAGGAAACGGAACAGTGTTTTTTGCAGAAGCAACTTCTCAGGCATGATCATGCAATGTCTTCAAATGAATGATTTCACACCGAAACTTCTACTAGCTTGTTACGTAGATTATGCTAGATTTGGCCCTCGATATTTATTTACTTAATTGATTTATCGCTTTGTGTAATAATGGTAACCTACATCCAAGTTAGTTTAAAACTAATTAATCATAATAAATGTTGCAAGAAAAAAAAGATCGGGTTCAGCATTCTACTTTAACGACAGATTGAAAGTATAATACAGACTGGCACCAAAAGGGATTAAAAGGCATTGGCATTAAAAGGGAATTATAACCATTTAATCAACAATGAGTTAACAGCTTTGAACTTTTTAATTGGCACTGTGAGAAGACTGCGATACTTTAAAACGCTTTTGGAAGTAGGTATCCTATGGCTGGAATTAACAGTAATGATAAGTTTCAAAACTTCGGAAGGGAGTCATTTAATAAGACAGAAATATGTTAGGCATCATGAAATTAAGGCCGTGGGTAATATACATGCTAAGAAGTAGTCTTCCCAATATCTATATCGCTAATAAATATTTAACAGGAGCTCTTAGTGACGAGACGACGAAGAAGCCGGCGACTGTACCAGCAATCTACATCGTCAAGTACAACCGATTCGTTGACAACATCTTGGAGAAGATGAACGATATCCTGAGGACATCATACGATCCCGTCAGCGTTAAGCTTCAGCCCATCGACGCCAACAAGAAGACCACCAAGCCAAAGAAGGGTAACAAGACCAAACCAAAAAGGTAAGATTCTTTCGTTTAAGTTCATAGGTACTTATAATTAATATTCAGAAAGGAGAAAGTACTAAAATATGAAACTTGGTGATTAATGACGCAGACAACACGTTCCACACTAGCTTTGTTTAAACGACATACAAACTGGCTGACTCAACCAAACAATCCGGACATACATATCCTTACGTAACTTAATTTCTCTTTTAGGAAAACCTCAAACAAGAAGAAAACTACCGCACGTGGCACTGAAGCAAACAACACCAAAGAAAAAACAGTTTCGGAAATCCCTGCAATCAGTGAAGAGATTACTCAAACCAATGAAGTGAAACCTAATGAAGTTGTTGCTGAGCAAACTCCTCTTGCGAATGAACCTAGAGCTGTCAAAGACAAGGCTGGTTCAGAGAAAGCTAAGCCTACACCGGTGAGGACTAAGCCAGCTGCCAAACCACCTACTAAGGCGACTAAGCCAAAACCGAAGCCGACAAAGGCCCCGGTGAAGACCACTACAAAAAAACCACCAACCAAGAACAAGACTAAGACTTCGCAAAAGAGCAAGCCAAGGGCTAAGGGAACGTTGTACGGTTTGTCATCGTTAAGGAGGACTGGTGACGTTTCAGTAAGCATCATGGCTGACCACACAACTGTCAAGAGCAACTTTGCTGTAGGACCGCTGATACTGAGAGTTGAGAAAGAGGTATGAATATAATTCATAACCGTTCTGTTCAAAATAATGCACCACATATATATAGGGTGACTGGTAATTAGTGACCGATACCTAAACACATGATTGTACTCATGATAACAAACAACTTTTACTATGGGACCAAACCTGAAATCGTGAAAAAAAAATCAGCTGCTCCCTACATTTTGACGAGTTATGCGAAAATGAATGTATGGGGCAGGTGATTTTTTTTTCGCGATTTCAGGTTTGGTCACATAGTAAAAGTTGTTTGTTATCATGACCACAATCATGTGTTTAGGTATCGGTCACTAATTACCAGTCACCCTATATATAGGTTTTAAGACTTTTTGTTGTAACTTTTTTAATACCGAGTCTGTTTAATCTTTGATTAAAGCTTTCTTGGTCTACTTTACTTAATGTTAGAACATTATGGTCTTCAAATGTGAACTATTCTATATAACATACTCCACTGTTTAGATTGGACGTGGAGCTAAGAAAGACATCAGGTCAGCTACAGCGACCACAGCCGAGATGCTGGGCAAACTCACTCTGAGAGTCAACAACCAAGGCGTCGCTACATTACATACCATCAAGGTTCTTCAGCCTAAACAGGTGAATTTACTTCTTTTCAAACAAATCATCATCAACAAGAAAGTAGAGAAAATAAACAGAAAGTATGACCAAATTCTTATGGCCGAATCATTTGCGTAACTAATTCTTTGAAACAGTAATAGGTAGTTGTTTTGGTTCGATTTTCTGCTCGGATTTAGAACTAAACAAAAACAATGAAGCAGTTTTTGAAATAATGTTCTTATTGTTTTTTTTTTCAGTCAATTTATGAATCTCTTTGAATTTGCTTTGTCGTTAGTGGTTAAGTTCGGTCAACAGTTCGAAGTTTTGACAACTCGCCTGATGCCCTGCCCTCCCCAGGCGCGGAGCTCACACTCACATTTTTGTAGACTAGATAGAGCCTAACGTAGTTTGAAAAGGGATAATATTATGATGATGATATTTGCAATTACTGTTATATCTGAAATAACAGCTATTCTAACATTTTTCTGTATTCCCAGGTCCGAGTGGACAGCAATAACGAACGTACTCGGGAGCTGGTCTGGCAGCGCAGCGCCAGAATAGCACATGTCGTCTCCGAGAAACTTCTCTCTGCGTCTAAACCCATGTTCCATCATCAGACTGTCGTCAAGCAGTAGATTTTGAACTTTGTGTTGAAGCTCTAAGGCTCATGTTAGCTCGCTTTTTGGCAGCTAAGGGTTCGGGTGATGGGATTACAGACATTGTATTTAGGCAGCCGACTCGTCAGATGCGTATAATTGATCAAATCAAACAGATTTTTCAGATTGCTAGTGAACATATATACACAGGGGTTTCGGTACCATCATTTTTTTGTTCATCAGATGAAAATGTTCTGATATTTCAGAACGCTACAAAATACGCCTTTGAATTGTCGGTTTGTATAATTGACTGATTGATAGATATTTTTAATTTATTTGTCGACGTTTATATGAGTTCTAGAGTATATTTTTCATTCGTAAGACTTATGATACTCATTATTTTTAGTAGGTACATAGTCAGACAATGCATTTACTATGTTGTAACGTTATGGTGCTAAGATTTATAGGATAGTACATACATACTTAGATAGTTTTATACAATGTATATTATTTATTTTGAATAAATATTTTCATAAATACACGTTGTTTGTAGTTAAATTTTCCTAGTAGATGTTGTGTGACTTTTTTAAAATTAAGTACATAAATTGGGTGTATCTTTCGCCTAAACAAAAATCAGTCACAAACAATAAATGTTAAAAACGAGATTTTAAAATAAAATAAAATAAAACAGGTAACTCCATTGTAAAAAATGTATTTTTAAATAGTGTACAGATTGTTCAATATTTTTACTTCACTGGTAACAAGCATTGTATAAAATGCTTTAATGGCAAGTCCACAAAATTGTGCTTGAAGAGCAATTTATCACTATTATGATTACATAAATGCTCCAAAGAGAAGTAGGTAAACACATACAACTTTGCAATTAATAGCATTAAAATAATAACCTAAATTTTTGAGTTTTACTGAAAAACATGAAAAATTAAATATAGGAAATAAAATGCCGATAATTCGAATTTTGGAGATTTCAATCGATTTGGCCAATATCCAAATATGTTATTGTATAATAGACTCATTCATCTTTGGTACTATTTACTTTTATGCCTTCGAGACGTATTGGGCGTGACACATTTAAATAAAAATAATAATTAATACAAAATTATTAAATAGACACGAATTATGATGGACTTCGCTGACAATATTTGAGAATTAGAATAAAATAACGTAATAAAAAGGTTTAAATACATGTCATAATAATAGTCACCCGAGTCACACGATCCCAAACTGCAATACAAAAATTACCAAACACCTACATGTCAGTACAAAACACACTACTTATGCACTAGCTTGCCTAATATTGCATTATTAAATAAAACACTTACTATTAGATTACTATTATTTAATAGGAAGGAAAATAATTCTCACTTTCACAACAAAAATTTTATTTAATTTATTTTGGAGACCAACTTCTCGAGCAAGTTCCTCCTAATTCAGTAGCAATAACTTTCGTTACAAGGTACCGAAAATGTATACACGGGTTGCAGAGTCAGTTTTACTGCGGAATTTAGGTACAGGATGGTCCAAAAAGTGACGTCCAAAACAAAAATCTTAATTCCTTATACCCAGTGATATTCGAAAAAAACCCCATTTACGAGTACTTATATTATTTTTAGTCTATCCCACCAAAACTTAAATTCCTGCTATCGATACATTTTTGAGTAACTTGCAGGAATGTTAGGAAGTTTATTATTTTACGTATGAAAGTAACATTTAAGACGATTATGTCACAAAAAAACTCGAATACTACAACAAAAGCGAAACATAAGACGGGGTTTTTTCGAATATCTCTGGGTATGAGAAATTCAGATTTTTCTTTTGGACGTCACTATTTGGACCAACCTGTATATTAAGGAAGCTCCCTCTTAAAGAAAGGAGCCCTGAATACCAGCAGTGGGAACATGGTAGGAATATTTTGATATTTTGAGGATGTTACAAGTCAATATGAATGAGAAAAACTTGCCCGGAAAGACTATCTAGCCCAATCTATCGATATCATGGATATTTCAGATCTGATAAGTAAGTACCCCCTTATTTACTATCAACAACATTTCTACTGCCTGACTTTTAAAGACAGACTGAGCGATTTCGAATCAGATTGTGTAGCGTTGAACGCCGTTAATATATACTTAAATGTATAATTAATTTATCTATTCTTTACTTATTCTAGTTTATTCATTATTCTGTACAAGATCGACAATAGTCAATAACTTATCTAATTGGAAAGACTGGATATGGGAGACATAGATCAATTGGAAGATTTTTATTTATAGGAAAGCAGAACGCTTTGCTACGAAGTAATCAAAGGAAGTTTTATTACAGACTTATTTAGAAAAAAATTAAATAGGAATGTTGAAACTAGAGAATATTTAAATTGAGGCAAGAATTCTTGGGGTCAGATTAACGGACCGTGTTAGGAACACAGTGCTGTACTCCAAAACAAATCGCCGACGTCACACAAAAACCAGCCAAGCTGGAGTGAGGGTGACTGGGTCAATCACATTTGCCGTATGTCGAACGAGTCATGGGCCAAATCTACCACAGTGGTGGTTCCACAAAACGTCCCTCGACATCGAGGCAGACCCAGGAGAAGATGGCGAGACGGATTAGCCCACACTAGCTGACAGAGAGGAGTGGAAAGGAGAGAGGGAGGCCTTTGCCCTGCAATAAGACAACACATGCTAAAATAAATAAATAATAGAAGCTACCAGGAATATTTGAAATCCCTTAAAATATTCCTCTTTTTGACTAATTAGCCAAACGAAGTAAGCAGAGATAGCGAACGTTACGGGTTTCTTAATGGGCCAGCTTGAATGTTATAGGAAACGTTAAAGAGTCAATGTTTTTTTCAAAAACAACGTAAACTTTGGTTGGTATTTCTACAAATAATTATTTTTCAATTCTAACCAGAATGTTATTAAGTACTTTCAACTTGCAAAATATACTTAACTTTAGGAACTATCTACACAAAGGATACTTTGTCGAACTTGTACGCTATATAGATCTACAATAATACCTAAACTGAACTTTTTATGGTTTTAGAGAGGGAATATTGAAAATATGAAAATTAAACCTTTAAAGTTGATTTTTTAGCTCAAATTTACTGATCGATAATGGCAATCAAATCGTCAGAGTTGTCCGTACGAAAAATGATTTGTTAGTACGTTTTCTTTGGTGTTTGATCACACAGATCCCGAAAGGTATTTCAGGACTTTTTTTTAAAATTTTCCTACTTTTCGTGAAAACTCCTCGTGCAAGCAAACTCCACTTCTAAAACCACAAGAACCTCAGCCAATAAACTATTAATCCTACTACGTATTACCGTCACGTATCATTGGCCCCGTTCTGTTGAGATCTCGTCCCGTTCTTGCTTAATAACGGGATACTGTTTTGTTCATCAGCGATGACAATCTCCGTGATGTCATCGTCTGTTTGTTTCAACGAGTCGTAGTTCGGAGGCGGTGTGAGTTCCTTGCCGCTTAGTATTGGTAAGGGGATTTGGCCTGTTAGATCTGCGGAAAAATATCGAAATAAGAGAAAATCACAACATAACATTCATCCATAGTATAAACTAATAAGATTTTAAGACCAAAAGCGGAGCAGTCCAATCATCTCATTCTTTGCGGCGATTGTTAGAGAAATGATTCTTTAATGATTGATCAGTGGTGGCCCAGTGGTGACGGCCGGGATTTATTTATTTATTTGTTTCTGGCCAACCAACAATTGTTCATACTGTTACACGCTAAAATAAACATGCTTATATCAAAGGTTAGGGAGCAGTCCAATCATCTCATTCTTTGCGGCGATTGTTAGAGAAATGATTCTTTAATGATTGATCAGTGGTGGCCCAGTGGTGACGGCCGGGATTTATTTATTTATTTGTTTCTGGCCAACCAACAATTGTTCATACTGTTACACGCTAAAATAAACATGCTTATATCAAAGGTTAGGGAGCAGTCCAATCATCTCATTCTTTGCGGCGATTGTTAGAGAAATGATTCTTTAATGATTGATCAGTGGTGGCCCAGTGGTGACGGCCGGGATTTATTTATTTATTTGTTTCTGGCCAACCAACAATTGTTCATACTGTTACACGCTAAAATAAACATGCTTATATCAAAGGTTAGGGAGCAGTCCAATCATCTCATTCTTTGCGGCGATTGTTAGAGAAATGATTCTTTAATGATTGATCAGTGGTGGCCCAGTGGTGACGGCCGGGATTTATTTATTTATTTGTTTCTGGCCAACCAACAATTGTTCATACTGTTACACGCTAAAATAAACATGCTTATATCAAAGGTTAGGGAGCAGTCCAATCATCTCATTCTTTGCGGCGATTGTTAGAGAAATGATTCTTTAATGATTGATCAGTGGTGGCCCAGTGGTGACGGCCGGGATTTATTTATTTATTTGTTTCTGGCCAACCAACAATTGTTCATACTGTTACACGCTAAAATAAACATGCTTATATCAAAGGTTAGGGAGCAGTCCAATCATCTCATTCTTTGCGGCGATTGTTAGAGAAATGATTCTTTAATGATTGATCAGTGGTGGTCAGGTGACGGCCGGGATTTATTTATTTATTTGTTTCTGGCCTACCAACAATTGTTCATACTGTTACACGCTAAAATAAACATGCTTATATCAAAGGTTAGTATAACAATCTCTTATAGGTTAGCACCGCATGATGATTTACGAGTTGTAGGTCGTAGGTTCGAACCCAGACAGGCGCTTTACTGTGTAAATTATTTCAGCACCACTGCTCTTGAAAGCGGTGAAGGAAAACATCGTGAGGAAACCGGCATGACCTACAACCAAAAGTTCGAAGTCATGTGACATCTAACAACCCGCACTGGGCCAGCCGCACTGGTGGATTACGGCCCACTCCCTCTCACAGAGATGAGGGTGTTCCCAGGAGTGGGAACGTTATAGACTGATTATGCATATGCTTTAATGATATTTTTTTTTCTGGGATTAAAAAAAAAGGTTCAGACTTCGTTCTTCAGTTTGGGACAGTAGATAGGTCAAGCAGAGGACAATGACATCAAGTACAACATCCACTTACTATGTAGTGTAGAGTCCAGCTCAGCATGTGTCAACACGACCACCACGTTAGACCCAGCTCCACTGAAGACAGAGGCGACGCTCGCGCGGGGTGATAAAAGCACTAGAGGCTGACCTCGGGATGCAAGAGAGCCTGACAGCGCACATATGCCTTTAGCTGCTGTGAAGTCCGCACCTAAAGAGCAAAAGGTTTGTTAAAATTGTTACGCGAAATTAGATGCGCCTTGCGGCTTCAAGGAAGGTTGCCGCACTAAAATGTACCCTATATTGATCTTAGGTCACAAGGCACAGCAGTGATAGCCTATTAGTGGTGTGACCGTCGGACTGCCAAGGCATACGTCTCGAGTTCGAACTCAAGGCACGCACCTCTGACTTGTACGTAATTATCACTTGTTTAAGAGCGTTGACCGCGCGCGGGCTTGCAAAGTCGCATTTCTAGAGGTTTTTCGTGATTCTTTCATTAAATTTAAATCAAAGGACAATTTCCTCTGAGAAATCCTTAGATCGTTGATATTTATAAGTATGTATGCTATATTTTGACACTTATTTTGGAATTTACTCTAAATGACGTGTTGTCCATTATTTTCTATTTTCTAAGAGTAATTACCAAAATAACTGTCAACACATAGCATACATACTTATAAATACCAATGATCTAAGAATTTGTCAGAGGAAATTGTCCTTTGATTTCCAAACGAAGTATGAATGACAGCTGTCCCTACTCCCGATGTGTTTTTGCCTGTCCGAAAAATTCAACTTTTACACTTGTTTTGATGGATTGTTATGTCAGGCGGACGGACGGACCGACTTAGAGAGTAGACCCCCAGGTCTGGACACCTGTCAAAAGTGTCAGAAAGCCTATATTTTCTTTAGTCGTTACTGAATGAATGAAACGAATGATGTACTAATCATATATTTTATAATCATTTTCGAAACGGAAGACCTCTTGTCAAAGTGGCACGTACTAGTGGCGTGAATTTTCATGAAAACTCTCATTGACAAACAAAAGTTATTGATTGTACCAACTAAAATAATTTGTTAGGTACGGCAGAGTGTGCATTAGGCGCAAAGACCTTCGACTTTAAAGCTAGGATTCCGGGAGATTTTAATTTATCACGTAGAGCAACATATATAACGTACCTAGCACGTATCGACAGTCGATAACGACGGGCATGCTGCAACCGCCTTGCTTCTTCGCGGCACGCTCCACGTACTGTCTGATGTACTCCACGCCTGGGAAGTACAGACTGTTGCCCACTGTTACTAGAACGTAACTGAAGCCCGAAGCATTCTGCAAAATTAAATATAAATAATTAATTTGATTAGTTAAAGCCCGTCTTAAGCAAGCGTGGTGATCGATGCTCGTGCCCTCTCTGTATGAGAAGAGGACTTTTTCCTGCAGTACTGACTGTAATAGGCTAGTGTAATTATTACCACAGATTAATACAGATAAGACAATCCGCAAAATCATTTAAATAAAAAGCGACTCTTGCTACGACACAATAAAGTGCAATTCAGGTCGCACTACGCTTATTACCTACAGTTATATTCAACAACAAGTTGTCTATCTTTCTATCGCGTAACTCTTATACCTTCTGACCTACTGAATTGGCCCCGTGAGAGGGGCCCGCCGCGTACTTGTAGCTTCATACCTAAACGGAGTGTCCCATCTGTATTAATCTGTGTTATTACGTTAAAAAATATCGACCGTGAAAAGTTCTTTGGAAATAGTAATATTATCATCTTTGATCAATTGCTATCATAATTTCAAAAATCCATGACAGCCGGGACCGACGGCTTAACGTGCTTTCCGAGGCACGGAGGTGTTGGTATGTAAAGATGGCCATCGACGGACCAACCGCGGCAAGCGTAGCTTAACCTGATCGATCGACACGTGCGGCTGTTATTACTTAGCCACAAGCGCTCCTGATTATGAATTGCAATAAATATCGTAACACACGGAATATTTTGTATTCGGTGTAAAAAAAGCATTACAAAACTTTCGAAATGCTTTTTTTCAATTGTCGCACGAGTGTTATCAGTGTTATTATTGCAATGCAATAAATATTTTAGTCAAATATAGAGCGATGTTTTGTAAATTAATTTAGTAATATGGAAAAAATATTCAAAACATCGAATTAGTATGACAGCTATTTGCGACGTTGCCAACTTTTAGGGCCGGCGCTCATCTGACGAGGCGCAGCGCAGCACAGTTGTCACTGCCAAACAACCATCGACCTTACAACACTTGAAATAAAGTTAAGAATAAATAAACTTCCATTAGCTCGAGAACACTTCTTAGCGGAAAGTGATGCGCGTCTCAGGTTATTTATTCTCGACTTTGTTTTAAGGCACGTAATGTTGATATTTGTTTGGCAGTGACAACCACGCCGCGCTGCGCCTCGAAAAGTGAATGTAGAGACTCACCGTAACAATCTCAGCTTCTAGCTGTGGCCTTGCACTGGGGTACAGCAGCAGTATCACGTTGACTGCTACTCCGGCTAGGATGCCCAACTCAACGCCTACTGATAAGCACAGTGCAAACGTTGCGAATGCTGGCAGTAAGTCCGCGCGACGGGATCGCCACATTGGTTTTACTACCTGTAAAAATACATTAGGTTACTCACATGAAAGTGGAGATATACAGGGTGTAAGTGTAAACAGTGGCAATATTTTAAGGGGTCATTGTACTCATAATTATAAACAACTTTTACTATGGGACAAACGCTGTTCACAAAAACAATGTTCGCATAATTCGTCAAAATGTAGGGAACAACTGATTTTTTTTTGCGATTTCAGGTTTGGTCCCATATTAAAAGTTGTTCATAATGATGAGTACAATGACCCCTTAAAATATTGTCACTGTTTACAGTAACACCCTGTATTTATTGTTAGATGGCGTAGTTTGTAAATAAAGATCAAATTTTGGTTAGCACTAATCTGAACAAAGAAATTGACCAGAAGACAAGGATTGATACATCGATGTTCTCATTCTTCGGCAACCTCGTTGTCTTAACAAACTAAAACTCACTATGCGACCATCAACGTCTTGGGCGCTATTTTCACTCGTTACGGACGTCTGTAAATAATTACACTTAACAGAACCTCCCATGGGTCCGACGCCAGAACGAAATCACATTCACACGAACCCATATAAGCCGACGTTCGCACGGATGTAATCCCGCCGCGATTTTTTATTGCGCACTGGATTTTCAACTCTCGGTGTTGAGCCGAGCTTCGAGAATCCAACCTAACGACAACAGTGTGCATCCCAGAGCGTCGAAAAACACACTGTTGGATTTTCAACTCCCGGCGCTAAGCAGAGAGTTGAAAATGCAGTGCGCGAAAAAAAATCGCCGCGATTTTTTTACGCCCGTGCGAACGTCGGCTTCATGTGATTTCGGTTTAAAGTCTTAGCTACAATTATTATGGAACAGCGTTCTAGATATTCTATAGACATTATTTTATATTGCTATAATTGCCGGCACGAGTCGTGAGCGCATACGCTTCTCTTAAACGTAACGAATCTTATTTCCTATCACGGCAGGTTGCACACGCGCGGGAGCAATTAAATCAATATATGATCAAGCATATTCATGTACACATATACCCGAAATCCACCTTACAGATAGAAAACAGAATATAAGAGGAGGCGACGAGGGCAGTTAAAGTTAAGATGGAATTTGTGCTCACGACTTGTGCCGACAATTACACCAGAAGTAAGAAATGCAAGTGTTATAGTACGTGACAATGCTAACAAGATTGTAACTTACCTCATATTCTATCATAAATATCACAGCACATATCACGACGGATGCCAGCGCCGCCTTCGGAATAAAGTAGAAGTATGGAGTCAAAAGACTGAGCGCTAACAGCACCAGTATACCTGGAAACATAAGAAATTAAGACTTTAGTCAGGCCAGCCGCATTCCGCATTTTAGGTATGAAGCTACAAGTACGCGGGCTCGACTTGCCGACACAATTCAGTGTGGGCTGCCGCGCACCGGCCGGCTCGCACGTTACTTCGATACTCGCTCACGCGCCGTGTCGTAAAAGAAGACAACCCTAACCAGTCAGAAGGTATAAGAGCTACGCGACTTTATCACACTAGCGAGTTGCGAGCGAGTGGAAAGCGGGGCGAGTGCGCAGCGAGCTCGCCGCGAGTTTGCAACGTGTGCGCGGCGACCACGCCGCGGGTGCGCAGTGACCTCATCGCGTTTGCGTAACGAGACCAATTGACGCGAATGTACAAGAGAGAGCGAGACAAGCTAGTGTACAATATTATCAAAACGCGGCGAACACGTTGCTCACTCGTGGCATGCTGGCTACGCGCTCGCGGCAAGTTCGTTCACAAATCGCTTCGCTGGAAACACGCTCGCAAATCGTCAGTGTGATAAGGCCCATAGAAAGAGAGGCAATTTCTAGGTGAATGTAACTGTAGGTAGATATATAGGTTATTGTGTTCGGCCGTAATAGGACGAATGACAGGACAGAAAAACGAAGTAATATAGAAAGCCCGAGAGATTCTGTTCGATCTTAACGCAACATACATTTGTTTAGTGTATCGGTCTGATGTCCCCAACGCTACATACATATTATTTATATAATGTTTGTATTTTTTTTCCCTATAAATACATTTTTAAATATTCCTTAAAAAATATAAAAAAAAAACATTTAAAAATATGAAAAAAAAATAGTGGTCCGCCGGTGTCGGGAGCAGGGTCCAAGCTAATAGTAGTTAGGGCTGCAGAGACAGGAACCTTCTCACAATGCAAGCCGTACTTATCCTCAAAAATCACACTAATATTATAAAGGCGAAAATTTGTGAGTATATGTGTGTGTTTGTATGTTTGTTACTTCGTCACGCTCAAACGGCTGTACCGATTTAGATGAAATTTGGTATGTAGATAGCTTATACCCTGGATTAACACATAGGCTACTTTTTATCCCGGTCTACGCGGATGAAACCACGGGGCGCAGCTAGTTATATATAAGCGGTACTTTGTAACACTTTCGTTAATAGGATTACTGTGCGAATTTCTCGTTAGACTGACACTTAAAATTCCTGATCTCAAAATATAAGGCGGGCGGTGCGGCGTGTACTGAATTGTTAACCGACTTCCAAAAGGAGGAGGTTCTCAATTCGTCGGAATCTTTTTTTTTTTTTTTTATATGAATCGTTCGAAAGTGTTCAACATGACGTGACCTGAGTTAATCACATTATTGTATTGGGTTTAGCGGATATGTACAGTGGGCTGCATTAATTGGGTACACCAGTTTTAATACAACTGGGGTACCCAATAGATGCAGGCCACTGTACATAGTCATTGTGAATCTACACTAAGTCAATTTATAGTTCTCCATTATAGTTTGAGAGTTATCCTATCCTAATCATTACTAATCCTAATCCTAACTAATATTATAAATGCGAAAGTGAGTTTGTTTGTGACGCTTTCACGCTAAAGGAGGAGCTCGTGGCTAAGCAATAACAGCCGCACGGGTCGATCCGTCAGGTTAAGCTACGCTTGCCGGGGTTGGTCAGTGGATGGGTGACCATCTTTACATATCGAGATTCCTCCGTGCCTCGGAAAGCACGTTAAGCCGTTGGTCCCGGCTGTTATTCGTGGATCTTTGACAGTCGTTACGGGTCGTCAGAAGCCCGAAAGTCTGACAACCGGTCTTACCAAGAGGTATCGTATTACCCAGTTACTGGGTTGTGGAGGTCAGACAGGCAGTCGCTCCATGTAAAATACTGGTATTCAGCTGCATCCGGTTAGACTGGAAGCCGACCCCAACATAGTTGGGAAAAGGCTAGGCAGATTGATTGCTTTCACGCTAAAGCGGCTGAACGGATTTGGATGAAATTTAGCACATGAGTAGACCATGACCTGGATTAGGATAGTACGTTCCCGTAGGATAATTTCCGACCTCCACGGGAGCGAAGCCATAACCGAACATAACGCTGAAATACTTCAATAACACTTTGTCTGACCCGGGAAATGAAGCCAGGACCTCGTGCTCAACAGTAGCGCTTGCGACCACTACACCAACGAGGCAGATATAATTTAAGTTACAATAATAATTTATTCTACACTAGCTTTTGCCCGCGGCTTTGCCCGCGTGGATGTCGGAAAATATCCCATGGGAACGTTCATGTGGAAAACATATCATGTCCCTAACTTAAGAAATGCTGGGTTTCCCTTACAAACTTTCATCCCCTATATCAACCCCTGTAGTATTGTTTTTGAAAGTATCCTATGTCCTTTCCCAGGATGCTATATAAATATAAAGCCTTGCCAAATTTTGTCGAAATCCGTGCAGTTTTGTAAATTTTAAAATCAACCCCTATTTTACACCCTTAGGGGAGGATTTTTCAAAAACGCTGAACGGCATATTTATTTATTTCCTATCAAAAGCATACATTTTAATTTTCACATCCCTAACTTAAGAAATACTGAGTTTCCCATACAAACTTTTATCCCCTATATCACCCCCTGTAGGATTATTTTTTAAGACCAAAAGTAGCCTGTGTCCTTCCCCAGGATGCTATATAAAGCCTTGCCAAATTTTATCTAAATCCATACAGTTTTGTAAATTTTAAAATCAACCCCTATTTTACCCCCTTAGGGATGATTTTTCAAAAATGCTGAACCGCATATTTCTTAATTTCCTACCAATAGCATAAATTTGTTATCTCTAACTGAAGAAATACTGGGTTTCCCTTACAAGCTTTCATCCCCTATATCACCCCCTGTAGTATTGTTTTTGAAAGTATCCTATGTCCTTTCCCAGGAAATTTTGTCGAAGTCCGTGCAGTTTTGTAAATTTTAAAATCAACCCCTATTTTACACCCTTAGGGGAGGATTTTTCAAAAACGCTGAACGGCATATTTATTTATTTCCTATCAAAAGCATACATTTTAATTTTCACATCCCTAACTTAAGAAATACTGAGTTTCCCATACAAACTTTCATCCCCTATATCAACCCCTGTAGAATTATTTTTAAGACCAAAAGTAGCCTGTGTCCTTCCCCAGGATGCTATATAAAGCCTTGCCAAATTTTATTGAAATCCGTGCAGTTTTGTAAATTTTAAAATCAACCGCTATTTTACCCCCTTAGGGGATGATTTTTCAAAAACGCTGAACCGCATATTTCTTAATTTCCTACCAATAGCATAAATTTGTTATCCCTAACTTAAGAAATACTGGGTTTCCCTTACAAACTTTCATTCCCTATATCACCCCCTGTAGTATTATTTTTGAAAAAATAGTATCCTATGGCCTTCTCCGGGATGATATATAAAGCCTTGCCAAATTTTGTCGAAATCCATGCAGTTTTGTAAATTTTAAAATCAACCCCTATTTTACCCCCTTAGGGGATGATTTTTCAAAAACGCTGAACCGCATATTTCTTTATTTCCTATCAAAAGCATACATTTTAATTTTCACATCCCTAACTTAAGAAATACTGATTTTCCCATACAAACTTTCATCCCCTATATCAACCCCTGTAGAATTATTTTTTAAGACCAAAAGTAGCCTGTGTCCTTCCCCAGGATGCTATATAAAGCCTTGCCAAATTTTATCGAAATCCGTTCAGTGGTTTAGGCGTGAAAAGGTAACAGACAGACAGACAGACAGACAGACAGACAGAGTTACTTTCGAATTTATAATATTAGTATGGATTTAAAATAGAATAAATTATATTGTAAGCCGCATCAACAAAAATGTATAGAGGTGTAAATGTATACAGTATACAGGGTGTAAGGGACAGCCCTCCGCATACTAACAGGGTGCATTCAGCTCCTCATTTTGAAACATATTCCACCGAAAAACTTCTCAGGAAAATTTAATTTTTTTTAATAGTTTTTTGAGTTACATTTTCTTTATTTCAATGTAAAATTACAATGTGTGTTCTCAGCACTCCATTTATGTAAAAAAAAACAGCAAAAAAACCCAGCAATGGAAGTTAGAAATACACTAACGAAAGACGCGTGAAATGAGCTGTTCACTTTCTGTCTAGCTACAGAGTTCATCGAACTCACCGCATACCTATTACCTTCCCCTCCCAACCAGTAACAGACGCTCAGATTTGTGCACAAAAACACAATAAAATCAGGTTTTTTGGATTCTCATAACGTTTCATGATCTGAAATAATTTCATGTACCGGTCATCTTAGTATTGATATACTGAATTCACCCCATCAGTCTGCGGAGGGCTGTCCCTTACACCCTGTAGATGTAGGTAAATAGTGGGAAGTAGGATTTACCTGTGTAAATGCTACCGAACTGCGTGGCGACGCCGCTGGCATGGTTCACAGCACTTCTAGAGAAGGAGCCTGTGATCGGCATGGCGCCGGCGAATGCACCAAATATGTTCGCAAACGACAGAGTTATCAACTCCTGCGTCGCATCGACTGATTCACCACTCGCTGAAATAACAAAACAATGAGGATTAAATTTTTTTGAGAAACTTTATTGATAAAGACACATACTTACATAACTTGAACGACAACCACAACTTGACATAGAAATAACTTGAACTTGAACATAAATTTTAATGTGTATTTTGATTTGTATGGGTAGGCACTATCCAGCAAATAAATCTATCTATATATTAGGTCTTTACCTATGAAATTGCCGTTCTGCAGTACTGGCCATTTCAAATCAAAATAATTTTTGTTTGGCTAAGAATTCTAATTTCAAATTAATTTTATTTTAAAAACATGGATTTTTTTTCCCAAAAGTAGTCATTTGTTTATTGATTAGTGTTACATTTTCATCGCATTTCAATCTTTTTCGTCATCATGGATACGTTAAAAATTCGAGTAATTATGGAATATGAGTACCGTCGTGGCAGCAACGCGGCACAAGCGGCACGCAACATCAACGACGTTTACGGAGCTAACACTACGAACCAACGCACCACCTGTTATTGGTTTGCTCGCTTCCGTTCTGGAAATTTCGACCTGAAAAATGAACCTCGCGGTCGTCCGAAGACTTTGGTCGACAATTTCGAATTAAAGGCGATTGTGGAAGCTGATGATACACAATCTACGGCTGAATTAGCAGCAGCTTTTGACGTTAGCGTCAAAACAATATTGGTCCATTTGCGTCAAATTGGCAAGGTAAAAAAGCTTGACAAATGGGTGCCCCACGAACTCAATGATCGCCAGCGCGAAGTACGCGTCGAGACGTGCCTTGCACTGCTCAACAGACACACAAATGAAGGAATTTTGAACCGCATTGTTACCTGCGATGAAAAATGGATTCTGTTTGATAACCGCAAGCGTTCAGCAAGTTGGTTGGATCCTGGTTCAGCACCTAAACAATGCCCTAAACGAAAACTTACCCCTAGAAAAGTGATGGTCACTGTTTGGTGGTCTAGCGCCGGTGTGATTCATCACAGCTTGTTACCAAACGGGGTGAGCATTACTGCAGATGTGTACTGTGAAGAACTGAACACAATGATGGAGAAGCTGGCACATCTCCAACCAGCATTGGTCAATCGCTCGTCTCCGCTGCTCCTGCACGACAACGCGCGACCTCATACTGCACAGCAGACGGTCTCCAAGTTGCAAGAACTGGGGTTGGAAGCTCTCCGTCATCCGCCCTACTCACCAGACCTTGCGCCTACAGACTACTACTTTTTCCAGAATTTGGATAACTTCTTGGCGGGAAAAAAATTCAATACCCGAGAGGCAGTACAAAATGCCTTTGAAGAATTTGTTGCCTCCCGACCAGCTGATTTCTTTAAGAAGGGCATCAATAAACTGCCACTGCGTTGGCAAAGATGCATTGATTGCATGGGTGATTACTTCGATTGATACAAATAAAAAATACATGAAAAAAAATCGTTTTATAACGCGAACCTTTTTCTAACCGCTCCCGCCACAGTCCACTCGTCCAATAAGGTCGAGTCGAAGCTTCTAGAAGGTTCTAGAAGCTTCGAAATAAATGACGCGCAGCCTTGTCGTTGACTTTTAGCGAGACGTATGTCAACAGTCAACTAGGCCGCACATTTTTTTTAGATACTTCTATTAGATTTTACAAAATTAGGTCTTCGCCCCCGACTATTTATGTTAAAGTTTAAATTTTTTCATACAAAACGGCAATTTCATAGGTAAAGACCTATTATAAAAGAAAGTCGTGTTAGTTACACTATTTATAACTCAAGAAAGGCTGAACCGATTTGGCTGAAAATTGTTAGGAATGTAGCTTAGAACAAGGAGACGGACATAGGATACTCAAAAAAAAAAAAACGGATAAAACGTGGTATAACAACGGCTGGACCGATTTAGATTAAATTTTCTGTGTATATTTGAATGGGTTTCTGGATGGTTTGAAAACACAATTGGACCCGGTAGGTGGCGCTGCAGTGGGGTTCTTAGGATCGTTCAGACAGGACAACGTCATATTATTAAATTAACCACAGATAAATCTGGGGGTGGTGAAAGAGGATAAGTGTACAATGCGTTTCAACTAAGAATAGGAAAGTCAATGACCTCTAACTGTCAACTAAAGCTAGAAATCTAAGGCTTGCAAAGTTTTGTAGTGTTATCCTTATCCATTTTAGTTCTGTTTTTGGAAATTGTTTGTGTTAAAATATGTCACTGACTTTGCAAATGTGTAAACGAGATGCTATTTTGCTAAATCTTCACAATATGGCGCAAGGTCATTTCTATTCTTAGTTGAAACGCACTGTACGCATTTTTGCAGTAGGTTTTTTTGTAGTATATAAACATGTTTTGACTTGTTTTATTTTAAGAACTTTGTTATAATAACTTGTGGTTTTGAACCTATTTAAGGAAGGAAAATCGGTTACCTACTGTTATTGCAAATCGGGGGCAATTAACTTGAAACATTTTAAACGTTTCGTGGTAAACATTTACAAGTGATTAGTTGTGTAATCATAAAATTAAAATAGCAATAGAAGTAATTGGCAAAAAAATCTATACATTCAGATCTGATGCCATTTTAGAAACATTTAAATTTCGATAGCATTTTTTATGATGATTTTTTAAGATTTTAATACCAATTACTAAGTTTCATATCACACTTTATTTCAGTTTAATCGAACACCTGCCATTGACCTAGGTATTAAATACATTCAAGATTCTAAACAAGAGAATGTCAAGGACTTAATGTCATAATCATAACAATCCCTTATAAAACCAGATGAATGGCGTTAAAATTAATTAATAACATAAAATGACCTTGGACAGACTGCGTTGCGCAATATACCATTTTATGCTGATGATAATATTTATTAGTTCAGCATTTACTGCAGATATTAATTACAATTTTATTGCTTTACTTTATGTTAGGCCTGCACCCTAATGGCGTAATACACTATTGACCGGAATATGAATCATTTTGAAGCAAATTGCTAA
Organism: Cosmia trapezina; assembly: GCA_905163495.3. Taxonomy (NCBI): domain Eukaryota; kingdom Metazoa; phylum Arthropoda; class Insecta; order Lepidoptera; family Noctuidae; genus Cosmia; species Cosmia trapezina. The sequence continues at coordinate 16,265,456 of LR991030.1, forward strand.
TCCATTGCTTCATAAATAAGTTCGAAAGTCTTCTCAACATCGTAAATCAATCTCAATCTGCCTAGCCTTTTCCCAACTATGTTGGGGTCGGCTTCCAGTCTAACCGGATGCAGCTGAATACCAGTATTTTACATGGAGCGACTGCCTATCTGACCTCCACAACCCAGTAACTGGGTAATACGACACCCCTTGGTAAGACTGGTAGTCAGACTTTTGGGCTTCTGACGACCCGTAACGACTGTCAAAGATCCAGGAATGAAAGCCGGGACCGACGGCTTAACGTGCTTTCCGAGTCACGGAGGAGTTTCGGTACGTACAGATGGTCACCAACCGACTGACCAACCCCGGCAATCGTAGCTTAATGATCATGGATCAACCCGTGCGACTGTCATTACCTAGCTACGAGTTCCTCAACACCGTAAATAAAGCAATGAATGTTGTTGAACTCTCAAAATGAAACAAATTCCGATTGATGGTGTGTTATGCAATTAGGGTGCAGCTTAGAAGGCTTTCTAAAACTTATATTTTAATAAAAACTAATGACTTAGCGAATATATTGTCTAAACCGAAGCAAAAAATATGTTTGCAAAAAGCAATGTAACGTACTTTTTTTACGAATGTTCTCTTATTAAACCCGTCTATTAAAACTGATTTATCATTTAACATTAAAGAATAATTTGAATTAGGTTCAAAGAACACGACACTGTGAAAGTAACACTAATTTTGGTTTTAAGACTTGATTTTCACAAAAACTAATGACTTAGCAATCATTTGGTCGAATCCAAAACAAAAAATAGTTTTGCAAAAAGTTATAACATAAGTACATACTCTTTTTTACGAATGTACTCATAGATTCAACCTGTCTGTTAAAACTGATTTATCATCTAATATTAGAAAATATTTTGAAATAGTTTTAAAAAACCGTGACATGCGAAATTAACATTAATTTTGAAACATATATTGATAATGTAACTTAGTAAAAGAGCACATTGGTATTTTTCTAATCAAAATTGTTTAATGCAAAAATCTACCAGTCGTTTGCTTTCTTAAGTAATTTTGTTCTATTATAGTTTTTTAAACGAAATCCCTCATTAAAACGTAGCATAACATCATGCCTGTATTCCCCGAAGGGTTAGGCAGAGGTAGTATGGTATATCTGTCACCGGATAATTAGGAACTTGGTTAGTTTATAATCTAACTCGTGAGATTGTAAACTATCGATAAATTCTGACTGTACCATACTGCCAATATAACGAGTAAATTTTCGACAGTTTAAAATCTATCCATGTCAAACCATCAAATTGTAAACTGGCATCATACTTGAATGTGATGGAACGCACCTCGCGCTATTGGCTATCTTTGACTGTCATCTGTCATTCGCTCTCGTTCTTTAGTCGCCGAATATAAACAAACAGATAAATCTTTGTGGTTTTCTAAGTTTTCGTGTTGAAAACAACTAAAAGTAATACTATTATAATAGTGAACTACTATTAAACAAGCAAAAGTGAAGTTTCAGTGATAAATAATAACAGTAGGTATTTTTCGTTTTAATCATTTTTTATTTGAGAAGTTCTATGTACCTATCCAATTTACTACCAAGTCGGTTATTGAAAATGGTCTTCTACAAAACGCTGAAATACTTACCAGTTATTGTAGATCAAGAACAATTTACCATAGAATTACAAAAGTATTACAGTGGGCATAATGAAAACAGTAAAAAGTTCGAATTGACAAGTGAAAGAATTCAAGGTGTAATCAAATTGTTAGACGACTATTAAGAGCGGTGTTGCATTTTTCATACGTAAATCGAGAACTTGGGAGATTTTGAAGTGATTTTGGTCACATAATTTATTTTTTTAGATTCTTTTGACTTCAATCATCGTAATTATCATATATTTTTATTTAAAGTCCATTAAAAAAAACTTGTTCAAATTGAATTATTGACTACGAAAACAGTCGATTTCGAAGGCGCGATTTCCAGATGACGCGCGAAGGCTCAACTTTGAAGTAATCTTACACCAATTATTACTACTAATTAAGAAGGTAAAGTGGTATTCATTCGAAGAGGCATATCCTGAAATTTAAATTGCATTGAGAAAAGTTTGATTTTTAATTCATTAACTTGTATTTTAATCACGTCTAAGATAATCAAAAATCGAGAAATCGACTACAAAAAAACACGTCATTTCTCAGAATCTAAAAGTCATTTGGCAACACAAATCATTTTATACGTAAGAAGAAAGATTGTACTATATATGTGTAAAAAATAAAACATATCTGTCTTCAATCATTTACGAAAATAATTTTTTAAAGTGAGTATAAAATCGGGTGCATCGAACGGCCTAAGTCAGTCGCGCTCTGGCGCTCTTCGACGCAGGACCTACGTCGGTTGACCTCCCGCCGCCGCGCATGCGCCTCGCGTGATATATAGTCAATTGTAGTGCGACTAAATATTTTTGATCCTTTCATTTAAGTAATATTTTAAGAAGCTAACGTGGTAGGCACACTTACTTTAGGAGAATTATGTTACAATTCTTGAATTATGTTGTATTACTTGTAATATTGATATTGTAATTACAATATCAATAATACAATATAATTTGGTCAAAATGTAAATCCAAGATGGTGGCTGCGAAAATTTTTAAATTTTTCGTCATGGGGATCGTTCCCATTGTTCTCGAGGATGCTAAAGCCGATAGTGACGTTAAAATGTAAATCCAAGATGGCGGCTGCGAACATTTTCAAATTTTTCATCATGGGTATCGTTTTCATGGTTCTTCTGGGTGCTAACGTCGATAGTATAGTCAAAATGTAAATCCAAGATGGCTACAAGAATTTTGGAGGATGAATATGGAGAAAAAATTTATATCAGATTTTTATTTGAAATCTCTACTGCCACAATCTCTATTGTGGATCCGTGACAAAGGAGACGGAAACCATGTCATATAAACTTGGGCCTGGGCCTGGGTTGTAAAAAAATGAAATTGGTGTCAATTTATAGCTACTATATTATCAAACCATCACTGAACATTTTGCGGATTTTCGCGGTCTGAGTTCCGAGTTAAAAGAGATGTAATAAAAGTGAGGTTACATAACGATCTACATATAGGTCCTTAACAGCTGATTTTTGAAGTTCTTCAGCTCGACGACCACGTAAACTCTCTCTTACACACTCACTTTGCCACAATTTACACAACGATCCATGGTGCCAATATGAAATCAGTAGGCTGGTCGTAATATACAAAATAACAAGTTCAAGTCCAACGTTTATGCGGGGTTCTCCGTACCGTGTCCGGTGTGGTAGCAAGGTTCGTACAAGAAGCAAGATCAGAAGTCCGCAGAAAGAAAACAGGGGTCGAGGAAAACATCAATAAAACTATGGGAAATACACTCAAATCGCGACCGCACTAAACGATACGAAACGAGTGAGGCATAGATAAAGGCACTATATAAAGGTGTGTCCAAATATAGAGCGGCATTTGAGCGCGGCTGCCACGCGCGGCTAGCCGCGCTCTGATCGGACAAGGGCCGCGCGCGGCGGTGTTGAGCGTAATATATCTTCTCGTCTCACATCAGTGATGACCTCTGGCACTGAAACGTGCTCGCTCACAACATAATGGGTCTCAATCATAATCAGCCTATAATGTTCCCACTGCTGGGACACAGGGCTCCTCTCGGTGAGAGGGAGTGGGCCGTAATACACCACGAGGACCCAGTGCGGCTTGGTAGATGTCACATGTCTTCGAATTCTTGGTTCTAGGCGGTTTCCTCACGATATTTTCCTTCACTGATTTGAGAGTAGTGGTGATGAAATTATTTACACAAAGTGCCTGCCTGAGTTCGAAACCATGACCTACTCGTATGTCGGGATCGTTACCATTGGGCCACCATTGCATTGCTCTCTTGGGCCGCATAGTGCAGTCAATCATCCCTTCTAGGATGATTGACTTCACAATCAGCTTCATCCTCGAGGACTATGAAAACGACATCCATGACGAAAAATTTTAAAATTTTCGCAGCCGCCATCTTGGATTTTAATTTTGACTTCACTATTGGCTATAGTCGAAATCGAAAACTATGAAAACGATACCTATACAAATCCTTATCACTTACAAAATTGAGAAAATAAAAAGACTGTCCACAATACATTATTAGTGTATTTTAATTAAATTTATACAAATATGGATGAAGAAAATAATATTATGTAGGTACTTAAAAAAAATAAACTCATTTTACTTATTTGCTTAAGTATTTGTATACTTATAAGTAATTGAAGTTTTATAAAAGTATTTGTATTTGACGACACGGTTGGCGCAGTGGTTGAGCGATTGACTGCTGCGCAGCATGTCGCGGGTTCGATTCCCGCACGGAACAAATATTTGTACGACCTACAAGTATTTGTTCCGAGTCTGGGTGTTTTTCTATCTATAATATGTATGTATTTACAAAAAAAAAAAAAAAATGTATATAAGTAGTTTATCAGCCATCTCGTTACCATAACACAAGCATTAGGTTGCTTAGCTTGGGACTAGATGGCGTTGTGTGAAATGTCCAAGGATATTTATTTATTTATTTATTTATTTACTTACCACTGACGTGCGACGTGTGGTCGACTGTATAGTCATTAGGTCGACTGGGCACGTACAATACCTGCCTAGGCTAATAAACATTATAAAACCAACCCCACACGAACGCAGCAGTACTATTATTTATTCTGTGGCAGCGGGGTGACCTACCTATTTGAAATTTGAAAACAGTAAACCAAACATTTGCGCATGAGGCGGCTTTATGTATTTACGTATTAGTGTTGGTTCAAATTCAACTGTTTTATGCACTTGATGCGGTTGGTAAACCTATGCCGCAAGAAAAATAAATAATTATAGCTAGCGCGTGGCGTCTTTATCTACATTAAAATAGGGCTTAAATTGAACTGTTTTACACAAAAAAACGATGATTTTGGACAAAAGATGGCTCCGCTGTTAACAAAATTTTATTCTGATTGTGTTCTCCCAGAAATTATAGATCCAAGGAAAAGTCAATCAATCCCCTTAGACAAATGAATAAAATAAATAATAAATAAATATCCTTGGACATTTCACACAACGCCATCTAGTCCCAAGCTAAGCAACCTAATGCTTGTGTTATGGTAACGAGATGGCTGATAAACTTCTTATATACATTTTTTTTTGTAAATACATACATGTTATAGATAGAAAAACACCCAGACTCGGAAACAAATAAGTACTTGTAGGTCGTACAAATATTTGTTCCGTGCGGGAATCGAACCCACAACATGCTGCGCAGCAGTCAATTGCTCAGCCACTGCGCCAACCGTGTCGTCAAATACAAATACTTTTATAAAACTTCAATTACTTATAAGTATACAAATACTTAAGCAAATAAGTAAAATGAGTTTATTTTTTTTAAGTACCTACATAATATTATTTTCTTCATCCATATTTGTATAAATTTAATTAAAATACACTAATAATGTATTGTGGACAGTCTTTTTATTTTCTCCGTAAACCTCTAGCTTTTACTTCAAAAAAATATAGGTACGCCATAGCTACGATCAAGATCGTTTAGTCGTCGCAGCATCGCAACTGTGTGCCGTACATGAGGAAAAACGCACACACGCGCACTCGCTACGCGGCGTCGAGCGTCAGATGTTTAAAATCCGAGCGCGAAAATATGCGACCACAGTCTTAATACAGCAACATTTTTGGCAAGACGACCAACAAATAAACAATACCATCACGCAAATAAATAAAAGATAGTGAACCCTGTCGGTAAGTGCAGGTACGTTCACAATTTGACGGTATGACATGGATACATTATAAACTATCGAAATTAATACGTTATAATGTAAGCAGTATGATACCGTCAACAAACACAACAATACAATTTATCGACGGTTTACAATTTCACGAGTTACATTGTAAACTATCGAAGTTCATTACGGTGACATATCTACAACTTATCACCCTTATTAAAACGCTTGCAAAAATTTCCAAATCCGCAATGACGAATATAATGGTATTTAGATAACCGTAAGCATGAGTCTTCTTTTTCAAAACAATATGATACAGAAGTTTAATCTTTTTCCTTGCAGGGATCCCAACATAGATAGGCTTGGCTATACGAAACATATTGGCACACAATAATAAAGTACTATATACTGTCTTGCAGTTTGGCATGTTTTAAAAAATTGTAAGTATTTGCACAGATTAATAAAGATGGTACACTCCGCAGTTTAGGTATGAAGCTACAAGTACGCGGCGGGCCCCGTCCGCGGCGCTAATTCAGTAGGTCAGAAGGTATAAGAGTTACGCGATAGAAAGAGAGGCAATGTGTAGGTGAATATAACTGTAGGTAATTAGCGTTCTGCGAACTGAATTGCACTTTATTGTGTCGTAGCAAGAGTCGCTTTTTATTTAAATGATTTTGCGGAGCATCTGTATTAATCTGTGGCGTAACTGAGATTTCAAAGCGCGTCGTTTCGGGGGTTTTCGATGAAGATAAACTACTGTAACATTATTATACTGTGTATTGGGCAGATATGTTATTATTGCACAATATTATGTTCTTAGTAACATACAGACGATTACTGATACTATTAATTAAACTGTTTCACTTGGTTAACCCCGATAAGAGGTTGATAAACCACCTCGATTAATGAAATTCATGACATAATATTGTTAAAGCAATTATATCAACGGATTCTGAAGTACACTACAGTTAGTGTTTTGTTTCTTTGTCAGTGTGATCTCGAAACAGACCTTGTTCTTAAATATAAGGTTGAGGATTGACATGTTACTTACAGAACAACCACGTCTAACCCAAAATATATTATCGTAAACGGAACACCAATTAGACCAAAATTTTCATTGTTTTTATGTTCAATATCAAGCAAAGCCTTAATGCCGCTGCGTTGAAAACTGCGTTTTAAATAGTAATCTGAACCCTATTTTCAAATTTTTAAAGTTCAAATTCTTGCTTCAACTTACCAAAAGCCTTAGCGATGGCCACATTGCCTAATACAGCAATAACAGGAACTATGAATATGGAGGAGCCGAGGTCTGAGCACATCTCCATGAAGCTCACTTCTCTTCCGTCATCCAATACTGTGGAGAACGGCGGCAGTCGGAGTGAAGGGAGACCGTCTCTAGAAGAAGATAATGCAATGTTTAGGAGTACTTTTTCAACTTTATTACAACGTTTGCAGAGTTGATATTTGTTAAGCAGTGATGAAACTGCACTTCGCTAGGTTTACGCCAACTCAGAAGCGTCGTATTGCTAAACAGTCGATTGCATTCAAAATCAGAACGCGCCAGTTTGTGTATGTATCCCATACAGCAGTACAAGATCTCGACATAATAAAACCCTTCGCAATCCAGGCTTTATTGTCCAGGCACAACTTTCACTGTGGCCATGGGCGTCGGAAATATCCCACGGGACCGTACTACCGGGAAACTCTTCCTTATTCCTTGTCTACATTATAAAGCTGCTGGGAAATTTGTTGCGCCACTTCTTCCCAGCTAAAGTACTAAGAAGTGTTGAACGGCGGGCGTTTTGTGGGAATGGCTTATGTAATTTTGACGTTTAAAAAGTGCTGATTCTCAGCCTAATTTGAATAAATGACTTGATTTTGAAAGAGAAACTCTGAGCAAAATAATTTTACCTTTCTAGGTTCGAGGGTTTGGGCTGGGCTTTGATGAGTCAGTCAGTCAAGACTTATCTTTTTATTTATATAGATTAATTAATGTTTTGTCTTTAATTCTTTTGTCGATTCAACCGGTTGTTTCTAGAACCACGTAGGTATATCATTTCAATAAAAGTCTATGTACTTATGCAAATATAATGGCCTTTTCATGAATCATTGCCAATTGATACTAGTATCACCGGCCTTACAGTTATTGGTGAATATCGGTCATATTTGAAGGACATCGTACCTACTCAACAAGGAAATATTATGTTCAACAGAGAAACGATTATTTGTATCTTGAATAATCGCGTGTTTTATTAATCCATATCAAGATTTAATTAGCAAAGGAGTATCATAAACGAATTAAGCCTGATTTAGACGTTGCGATTTAATTATCTGTGGCATACTTTAATATAAAGTTGCACCGTGTAAGCACTGTTTAGGCGGTGCAATTTATTTGTTGCTTACATTTTGCACCGTGTAAATGAGGCTTCAGAATCAAAAATATGTTTTAAAATATTTGCTTTATTTATTCGGTATATTAAACCATCATCATCTTCCTGCCCTTAACCCATGCTTGACGGCGGAACACGTTTTCTTCTTCCATTCTCCCCTGTCAACCATCACGCTATCATTCACACCCTTCTCTTTCATATCATTCCTCACACAATCCATCCATCTATTCATCACTCTTTTAGTCACATGCGTTTCCTCCCTTCTCATCACATGCCCATACCAAGCCAAAGGATTTTCGGTATACTAAACCACTAGCTTTTGTCCGCGGCTTTGCGTGCGTGGGTGTCGGAGAATATCCCACGGGAACGTACTACCGGGAAATCCTTCCTTATTCCTTGCCTACATTATAAAGGGAACCTCCTTGCAAAATTTCAGGTTTCTAGGTTCAAGGATTTGGGCTGTGCGTTGATGAGTCAGTGAGTAAGTCAGGATCAGGACTTCTCTTTTTATTTATCTATCTATAAAAATAAAAAGAGAAGTCCTGACTGACTGACTGATTGACTGACTCATGAACGCCCAGCCCAAACCCTTGGACCTAGAAAGCTGAAATTTTGCACAGAGGTTCCCGTTATAATGGTGACAAGGAATAAGGAAGGAATTCCCGGTAGCAGGTTCCCTTGGGATAATTTCCGACATCCACGCGGGCGAAGCCGCGGGAAAAAGCTAGTATATGTAGAATAATCGCATATAATGATGTGCAAACTAATAGTTTAAATAAACATAATAACTAAGTGACAAGGTACGTGTATTCGTTCCTATACAAGGTGTAATTGAAATAGCTGAAAACTTTAAAAGGTGATCTCTATCAGCTGTTCCCTACATTATGTCCAGTTATGCGAGCATAAATGTATGGAGAAGCTGATTTTTTCAAGCGATTTCATGAATGGTCCCATAATAAAAGTTGCTCATAATGGAGCATCAAGAGATCGGACCTCTTTTGAGGTTGTTAATTACTTCAATTACACATTGGTGCTTTGCTTCATGATAGCAGTGAAATACTTCCATTCTATATGTATGATCAGCGTATAATGTTCCCACTACTGAGACATAGGCCTCCTCTCTTGGAGAGGTAGAGGGCTGTAATCTACCACGCGGACCCAGTGCGGGTTGGTAGATATCACAAGTATTCGAATTTTTGGTTCTAAGACATGCCGGTTTCCTCACGACGTTTTCCTTCACCGTTTTGAGAGCAGTGGTGATGAAATTATTTACACAAAGTAAAGCGCCTCCTTGGGTTCGAACTCACGACCTACAACTCGTATGTCGGGGCCGCTAAAATTGGGGCACCGCTGCTATTCTATATCTATGCATTAAGTCGCTTTTCGTGACTGTCTGTGTTCAACCACGTTGTTGTTCTAAACTACGCAACGGGTTCTGATGCGGTTCTCACCATCATTCAGAGAATTTATTATTTCATAATAAATTAATATTATACATACCTACTTATAATAAATAAATATCGATGTTCTGACGTAAAAACCGTGCAAAGCAGGGGCAGGTCGCTAGGTAGGTATAACAGTGAAACACTTTCAAATATAAATAAATATAAAAAAGGTTCTTACTTAACAGTCCCCGTGAGTTTGAAAGGCTGAGTGGAATATTTCTCAAAGAAGAACGCAGCTAGAGAGCATCCTATGACCACAATAGCGTTTCTTGACGTGGACAACAACCAAAGAGTTTTCTTTAAGCCTTTCTGACTCGGAGGCAGGCTTATATCTTTCATTTTCTGAAAATAAATTTTATATTATGATACTATAGTACCTATAGTAGTAGTGTATAGTATAGTAGGTCTTTTTTTCAGCCTGATCTACTATCGCGAACTACCAAATCGACTCAACACTGATCAATCCGTGCATACGAAGTAGTTTTCTTTTTCAAAAAGTTCTTAAGGAGTTATCCCATTTTTTTTTAAAGCAGAACCGTCAGGCTTTAAAAGCTTTAAAAAAAAATAAGATTTAAGTTATAATAATTATAGAAATTACAGATGTTACAGATGTTCTATGTCACGAAGTCCGTTTGGCTATGAATGTTGTCAAGCGTGCACATGTACATTGTTTTTGTGTGCGTAACCTCGAGAGCGCTCAGTGTCGATCGGTTACACACACAAGCGCGCTTGTCGGGATACGTCACTACGTCACTACTACAATCAAAGCCGAACGGACTTCGTGAAATAGAATATCTGTACCACAAGTATTAAAATCAGTTTGGTTATTTTCGAGTAATTGCTATTTGAGTAGAAATGCATGATTAGGAGTTGAGTCGATTTGGTTCTTGCAAGTGTAGTAGAATTACTGCATATCAAAGATAGGTTTTCATTTCAATGCGTAGGTACTCAATAAGTTTTTTGATTGCATCCCGTAATCACTGACCCGTACAGGTAATATACTGATATAATACTTTTACTCACATAGATCTTAAGAAGATTGTTAGGTACCTACTTAAACTTATATGGATTTTTTTTATTATTATAAGTTGCCCGATAAATTGCCTACCAAATAGACATGTGCCAGCAGATTTACAGTAGAAACATGATTTAGGAAAGAAGCAAAAGAACAATATTTCTATATCAAACAATTACTTACCTACTTAAATGCATATTTTCAAAAGCATGTGTACAGTACGACAACGTTCAAAGGTTCCATCGTTTATCTTTGGAAAAACCCAAATATACATATAGCGAATAAAATGTGACCATCGACCAATAGAAATTTATTTATATTCTCACTTTATACGCATAGTGCGTATAAAGTGAGAATATAAATCAATTTCCCGTCACTCCCTTATTGAACCAATCAATCTGCCTAGCCTTTTCCCAACTATGTTGGGGTCGGCTTCCAGTCTAACCGGATGCAGCTGAATACTAGTATTTTACATGGAGCGACTGCCTATCTGACCTACACAACCCAGTAATTGGGTAATACGATACCCCTTGGTAAGACTGGTTGTCAGACTTTCGGGCTTCTGACGACCCTGACTGTCAAAGATCCACAAATGACAGCCGGGACCAACGGCTTAACGTGCTTTCCGAAGCACGAAGGAGTCTTGGTATGTAAAGATGGTCACCCATCCATCCACTGACCAACCCCGGCAAGCCTAGCTTAACCTGATGGATCGACCCGTGCGGCTGTTATTATTACTTAGCCACGAGCTCCTTATTGAACCATTCACATTTAAATCGACAAAGTTCAGTTTTTCCGAAAATAAACGATGGAACCTTGGAATGTTGTCGTACTGTACAACAGTTAATAATGAAAAACAACGAACAACTGCAATATTCGCACGAAACTTAAACAAAAGTCGGAAGCATGATAAACAGTGAAAAGTTAACGAAAGTTCCTGTGAATTTGCATAATGAGTTGCGTATTCCATAGAGAGTACACAAAGAAACATTATTTACTTGGTAGGTACACACTTGTGCTAATAAGATGAATGCTATTGAAAACTGAAGGTCGTGTATAATGTACAATCAAAATAAAACGCTCTACACGAATAAACATGTCTTCGCCATTCTTTCAAATTCAATATCAACCTTTATCATAATACTCATCATTGTTCTCTTAAGTATCGGAATATATTCATTATGAACACAATAATTACCCTTTCATATGTTTATCTCGGAAACGTGAACTTTATATATGAAATAGTGTTCTAGAGACAATTATTGATCAACATCACGTTTGCTGATGAAACAACAAGCTGATGTTCTCTGGCATCAAATTAAGTGCCATTGTGGTTCACAAAGGAATGCAAATACAAAACATCGATTGTGAACATAACGGGGCAACAGCAGATGTGTGAAATAAAATTTACAATTTAGAATATCGGCACCAGATCAAATGAATAGCAAACATTTACATGGTACTGGAAGCAGCTGGGCTTGTGTATTTAAAAAAAGATGAATTTTAAGTATCTATTTGATGACGGAAACAATGTTTTAGCGTTTTGTTTAAAATGTAACAGGTGATACAATAACTTTTTCTTATTGTATCAACTAAATTAACGCTCTTTTAATTAACCAAATTTATTAGTCATTTAAGTCAACATGAAAATTTATTTCATGTTGACATAAGTGACTCTTATAAACTGGCTGTGTTAATCCGTTATTTTGGAAAAGAAAAGAAACGCAATACATGCTTCATTCTGTCTGACTTCCTAAGCTTGGTAATTGACATGACACGAGCTAGCGGTTTGACGGCGACGCGACGGATACAAAATAGAAAAACAAATATAAATGAAAATTTCAGTTCCTAAATTAAAACGATTGAAAAATTTGAAAATAATAACGGGTATTGTTTTTACATAATTATAATACGATACTCTCTGTTCAGCAAATAATATGCTTATGCATAAAGGATTTATTGAAAACCATATGGTTAGCATAAATTAATTGTTATTGTACTTCTTTTAAGCGGCCTTTAATAATCGTTTTATTGTGTAATGTCACATTGGAAACAAATAGACGTCACATGAACTACAAGTAGCGATATATTTCTGCATCTAGATTGAGTGATGGGGCCCGTGGCTAAGTAATAACAGCCTCACGTATTGATCGAGGGTTAAACTACGTTCGCCGAGGTCGTTCCGTGGATGGGTGACCATCCATAACATTTCGAAACCCCTCCGCGCCTCGGAAAGCACGTTAAGCCGTTGATCCTGGCTATCATTTGTGGATCTTTGACAGCCGTTACGGCTTACAGGTATTCAGAAACCCAGAAAGTCTGGCAACCAGTCTTACCAAGGAGATAAGGAGTATCGTATTACCCAGTAACTGGGTTGTGGAGGTCAGATAGGCAGTCGCTCTATGTAAAATACGGGTACTCAGCTGCATCCAGTTAGACTGGAAGCCGACCCCAACATAGTTGGGAAAAGGCTAGGCATATTGATTAGTTTAGAACGAATTATTTAGTATCGTAATTCTGAAATAGTACCTAAATTGCAAAACCACTGTGCAATTTGAGGGCTGAACCAGCTAAGTACCTAGTTGCACACCTACTTACATAATCAGACCCCAACATTGGACCAAAGCCTTTATAAAAAAAAGAAACGTCAATACTTACACGCATTACTAAAAGTATGATTATACACGATATACCTAATGAGCTGTCAGCGATTCTTGCGTTAGGTATGTTTGTTATTACCTGAAACAAACATTTCATTACTACATAGTTATAAAACAAAGTAAACTCAAAAACTACCGAACGGATTGTCTCACGATTCTCACCAATGGACGGAGTGATTCATGAGGAAGATTTAGGTGTATATTTCATTAAAGTTTTGTGTAAATTGGCTGAAAAATAACGATGATTGTTGAAGATACCGAACCAAGAACCGGCCAAGTGCGAGTCGGACTCACACACGAAGGTTCCGTACCATATACACTCCTTTGCAAAACAAGCCACGCCCCGCGCGAATTATAATTATTATTTACTTAGGCACTTTCAGTTAGGGAGTTTCAGTTAGTATGGGGAACTCTCAAAATTTATTGTTTTTTTTTTTCTATTTCTGTGTGAAAATCTTAATGCGGTTCACAGAATACATCTACTTACCAAGTTTCAACAGTAAGTATAGTTCTTATAGTTTCGGAAAAAAGTGGCTGTGACATACCGACGGACAGACAGACAGACAGACAGACATGACGAATCCATAAGGGTTCCGTTTTTTGCCATTTGGCTACGGAACCCTAAAAATATGCCGATTGGGTGCTCTATTGGCGTGCGCGTTACGGTAGTGCGTTTCCGTGGGATAATTTCCGACATCCACGCGCGCGAAGCCGCGGCCAAAGCTAGTTATAAATATACCACGTAACGTGACTAATGAAAAAATAAGTACCATACCTATTTTGTATTAGAGCCTGTACTACCTCAAATGGCTTAGCATAATCCTCCGTTATGTCGAAAGTACTGCAGCATTAATTTTTAAATAAATATATATAGTAAAGTTAAGGATTAATGTACTATGTTTGACGAAAACACGATTCCATAAAATTTTCCCGACGGAAAAAAAATCCAAAGTTACCTCCAAACCGAACAATAAACCGCTGGTATTCAAAAAATACTTCAAATTTGATCATGAAACTTTGCATACTAACTGAACTAACTATAAAGCAGGTCTTAAGGCCCAGATTTCCTGAAAACGATCAAAAAGGTGGTTTTTTAAAGCAGTGTATCTCAAAAACCGTAAATAATTTTGACATGTAAAAAAAATATGATATTTTCAAGTCTTTTTCGCATACAGTGATGGAAGCCAAAACATAATTATACATATTTTAATGAACCAAAAAAATCTTTAAACATACCTCCTAATAATCTTTAAAAGCAGTTTATCCCTTCATTAACAATTATAATTATAATTAAAAATATACCATGAAATGTCAAATTCCAAACTGCATCCAGTGATGGATTACTTTTTATTAAATAGTTAATTTCTAATTTTATACGATTTTATTTGCATTTTTACGACATAATTCCGGTGCGCGTGAGAATCTTCTATCTCGTGCGTCAAACTAGACAGCCATAACGCCATTTCACTTACACACCGAGCTAAACCAATCTTGGAACCTGGGCCTTAAGTTTTATTTTTTTCAAATTACCATTATTTTCACCGTAAAAAGCAATTACCTAAACTCAGTCTCGCTCTCACTTAGTCCGCGAGCAGTATCGTATGAGCGAGATAAAAAGCTGAGGTAGTATGGGCTCTTAAGTTTATCAAGATGCTCTGACGCAACTTTTTTATCTCTTAATGTTTGTCGTTGTTTGTTCGTATAACATCCGGTGTTTAAAGCCTTGAGCGTTTTGCCTATCATCATCATTATCACCCGCTTTTTCTGATATCAGTCCAATTTAATACTAGCCCGCGGCTTCGCCCGCGTGGAGGTCGGAAATTATCCCACAGGAACGTACTACCGGGTTAAAACGTATCCTATGTCCTAATCCAGGTCATGGTCTACCAAAGTGCCAAGTTCATTCAAATCCAGTCAGCCATTTTAGCGTGAAAGAGTAACAAACAAACTCACTTTCGCATTTCTAAGTAACTAGCTGTGCCCCATGGTTTCACCCGCGCAGACCGGGATAAAAAGTAGCATATTTGTTAATCCAGGGTGTCAGCCGTTTGACCGTGAAGAAGTAACAAACATACATACACACACACAAACTTTCGTTTTTGTAATATTAGTGTGATATTAGCTAGGATTAGGATGAAAGCTCCATTTACACGGTACAAATTACTGGAATGTGCAAGAGCCATAAAGCACGTTCAATTTCATTGCCGTCCAAGACCTGCACGCAAGTGTTTACACGCGAGCGATTTCCATAAAATGGCATACAATAACTGAATGCACGTTTTGCCATTAAAAAAAATTGCATTCAACTTAGACCAAGGCAATGAAATTGCAAGGCGATTATTGCATGCAAGTATTGCCTCGTCTAAACACAGAGTTGCACGTCTTTGTATAATTGATTCAAGTACGTACCCGTATTTGCGCTGCCAAATATTTAATTATATTTTATTGAAAGTCTTGTTTCGTTCGCTCATGGTTGAATGATAGAAAATTTTCATGCCATAATTGAATGCGATTCTAAAGTATATGCGATTTTATCGTACTTACGTGACGCGTTTTATCGTACTGTTTACATTACACCAATACCAGTTTTACGGCAACTAACGGCAACTAACTTGACCGTATCGTGCAACAATATAACAATATAGCAAGTGTTGTTTAGACCGTGCCAGTTGACTACCCTTCAATTTAATGGTACGCCAAAGGCAATAAACTTGCACCATGTAAATGGAGCTTTACTCTTAGCGATTGCAATTTTATTTCATTATTTCCTCATGTAAGGGAGTATAACAAAGTGAGCAATCGCGTCATCTTTTCGCACACCAAATATATTACTTACTCAGTTTTCCAAAACATGTATGTTTTGGAAAACTTTAGAGCATCGGTATACCGGTGCTTTAAAGTATTTCACATGTATATCTATATTTTCTTTTTACATGGGTCTTGAACCATTCATCATCCATCATCCACAGCCCGACTTCACCCACTGCTGGGCTTAGGTCTCTGTCTTATGCCAATACGTCCGTCCATCTCGCCACCGACGACCGACATCTCGTCTGCCAGTCCTTGTACGCCACTCTGTTACAGACTTACTCCACCTGTCATCACTGCGCCTTGCCAGGTGTCCTGCCCAACTCCATTTGAGTTCCATAATACGCTTTCCGATATCGAAGACCTTCGTACGTCTTCGGATCTCGACTTTTGGAACTCGACCTAACATTACTGTCTTATATTTGTTTTGTTATTTCCAGTAAAGCAGCCGGAGTTTTTTGCCCGTTTTGTGCATCGAACCCAGATCCCGATACTTAGTAGTTGCACTTGCGGACACTTTTTTTTTTTTTTTGAGGGTGGGAAATCATCAAATAACTTCTCCCGCTCTGGGTGGAGCGGAAGGGCGTGTCAGACTTTTACTGACTAAAACCCACCCGTGTTCCTTCAGTTGCCTATGCCAGGGCCGCGGTAACCCCTTCGGACAATCCGCGACCCCAGCGGCGTCGGCCCTATTGGACCCCGTCACTTGCTGACATCTCTTTGAGGCGCGCGTGGAACACAACGCGCCGTCGACTCGGGCCTGGTCCTTACCGGACGGCGAGCTACCCGCTGCTCACCGTCCGCAGGCCCGCGCCTACGGTGGCCGGAAATCGCCCCGCGATTCCCGCCGCCCAGGGCGTCTCCTGCGGCGACTGAGGGCGTGAGGCTGCCTCTCCCTCACGCGTTCCGCCTCCTCCTTCGCGAGCATCACTGCTTCGCAGAAGGAGGTGACGGCCTCCCATGCACTCTCGCTCCGCACCATGGCCTGGACCAGGCTCGGACGCGAGAGATCGCCGCCGCCGATCGCCTCCGTGAGAACACGGCGGTGCTCTGCCCAAGCCGGGCAGACCTCCACTGTATGCTCCACCGTGTCCTCCGGGCGATCCGCACAATGGTAACACCCGGGCGTTTCCTCCCGCCTTATGCGAAACAGGAACCTCCCGAAACAACCGTGTCCGGTGAGGACCTGCGTCAGGCGGAAGGACTTGCGGACACTAGACCCACGAGTTACTTTACAGTTACTAGGATAACATACCTTTTTCACAGTGTCTAAGAATCCACCAGATTTAAACTGAAGACCTAATAGTCCTTTGAGTTGCGAGACAGCGATAATCACAGAAGTGGCTGACGTGAAGCCAACGGTGACTGGCACTGAGATGAAGTCTATTAAAACACCTGTGTAAGAGACAAATATAAATCAGAGTGATGCAAAAAGTTAAAGATTTTGGAGAAAAAATTCAGACGAAGAAATAAAGACACTTCGATCAAAGCGTTACGTCGTGCCAATGTATGCCAATTTGTAGTGTCACTTACAAATTGAGTGCTTTGATTTCATCCACAGGTAGATGTTTTCTATTTCATTTGTTTACGTTTTCATCAGATACTTTGGGAACAGACAATAGTTCTCTACATGGAGCATTTTCATTTTTACTGTCGCATTTTCATTTTGCGCATTCTTAGTAATAATTTATTAGTAAACGCAATTACCAATTACACTAAACTAGTAGTAGCCAATAGTAAGACAACCTGAACGTAACAGATTATATATTCATGAGTTCATTCGATTCGATTATCCACGAGACTGATGTGTGAGCAAGCTAGGAAAATTCCACACACAAGCTTGCTTAATTTTGCCATCCTTGTCTAGCCGACAATCTTATTGGCGGATTTTCCCGAGCTTCCTGGCACAAAACCATTCCAAATCAAATAAAAAGCCCGGGGACATTCTGTTATTTTAAACATTAAAGTAAAGCAAAAACATCTAGTTTAAGGCTTATATTATTATTATTATATTGCACCTTGACAAGACGTGTGGGATCGAAATTAACACAAAATAAACGAGGAGATAGCAGGCCTGGAAACTCATGAGGAAAGGTTTCAGAATAAATTAATTGCGGATTTTAGGTAATTAAGTAAGGTATTTGAGGATAACAGTAATTGCACTAAAATATGTATTTTTTAGACAAACGTGACGAGACCATGTATAAATTTTAACTAAATATGGAAGCAAACGGTAAACAAATGCTTGATTCAACGCAACTCATACATAGGTAAACAGATTACTAAAAACGACTAATAAAGAATTTAAATACAGGAACCTACGCAAATAATTAAAATAATAACAAGTTAATTAAAGAAATAAAATTACAATAAATGGAAAAAAAAAACTAATAAAGTAGATTGCTAATTTAACAGAATGTAAAGATACAATTCAATTTTATCACTCTATTATCCTGTTTATGGGTTAAGCACCTATTATAAGTTTTAAGTACTTCGACACTGATTGTGATTTCAATTACAGAAAATCGGCTAGAGATCGTAAACATCATACCTACATTTAGGTATATCTTTAATTAAGCTCAACACAAATAAATCATAGCTCAGATAACAAAGCAACAAATGAAGTTAATTCCACAGAACAACTGAGTGACAATTAATAGGAAGATTGTACCTCTAGAGGTACACTGTACTAGTTAGGAAAGAGGAGATCAAATTAAGCGAACGCTAGTGAATAATGAAACAGACCCCATCCCCGCCACTGAATGGAAATTGGATAATGATAGCGAGATAAGCTCACAAACTAAAGTATACACTAGTTATGAACTAGCTACTGACGATAATTGAGGACGCATTGTAAATGTAACTACTGCCTATAGTATTGTGGATAGGTAGCGAACTTCAATTTGGAGATAACAAAGGGAAAATTATTGAGCCGGCTTAATGTACTCATACAAACACATTCAGAGCGATAAATAACACGTTTATAATGTTACCCATTGTCCTATTTTAAGGACAGAGTAATTCAGAGGTTTGTCCATATGATAGAACAAAATTCAGGTCGCATTTAATTTAAAACGACCGGTATACCTAGGTAATTAGTCTAACGTTTTTATTACAATTCAGTTGAATTACGATAAAGGTTTACTCTCACTTTTAGCAACTAGTAGTATTTATTGCGCGCCGGCCTTGCTCAGTACAGGATATAATTATTATGTACACAGTAGAACATTATGCCATGCAAGTATCGTGTCTTCTACGAGTACACAACTCACTAAGTTTACAAAGATCATCAAAGACTGGGAAACACATCGGCTTGTTTT
This sequence comes from Cosmia trapezina, assembly GCA_905163495.3. Lineage (NCBI taxonomy): Eukaryota > Metazoa > Arthropoda > Insecta > Lepidoptera > Noctuidae > Cosmia > Cosmia trapezina. Next base: position 16,284,864 of record LR991030.1, read on the forward strand.
CATTTTTCTGTTCGCATTGCAAGACTGAATTTACCGAGTCAGCTTCTTTTGTAAGAAAAAATAAAACACAAAAGGCCAGAATTCCTTCTCAAAGCAAATAAAACTTGTTGAGTAAAGATTGCGGTAGTGTTGGGTTGCTGCCCTGTCGTGCGAATGATGTAGGCTTCCATTCATCGACATTTAAGTACACTTCTCGCGGGAAAAACACAATTCACATTTCATATTCAGATTATACACAATTCTTTACGTCATACAAAATAAGAAAGAGAATTCACAACACTTACCTAAATGTAATAATCCCATTACAAGTTGTATTACGCCAGACAAAAAGCATAGTAATACTGCGTAGTCAGGGTTCCTGCCCTGAATTTGTTGGTAGGTCATCAGAGCCAGCAATGCCGTCGGGCCCAAAGTAATGTCCTTGCAAGACCCGAACACTATGTAGACGAAACATCCCATAAACGATGAGTAGAGACCGTCCTGAAAAATTTACGACTGTGAACACGTATTTCACTACCTTCGGGTTACGGGTGTGAAGTACTACATATTACACTTTTTCTACATACGCATTCTACCTAAATGTTTGTAGGGAGTATTCGGTAGGTAGGCATAAAGAATGTGTGATGTTGTGGCTTGTGAGAAGGGGAAATCGAATTCTATAAAATGTATAGGCCATAGCTACATCGAAAACCTCTTTTCTTAATAAAACCGTATTAAGATCCTTGTTATGGCCTGTGGATTGGAGTTAGTGATAGGCAATCCAAAATTCAATCACTCAAAAGTTATAAGCTAAGATCTTATCTTTTAATTATATCTCCAACTATAATTAGGTCCTATGACAAGCAGCATATCATGCCTACATGCGTCTATAACTACTACTTGTATCAAATTCGAAAGTTCTGAACTGAAAAAGTCATTATTCATAATTTCATTACATAAACTTAATACTTGCAATACGTGTTCGCACTATATTTCGCCCTGTACTTTGAAGGCCTACAGTAAATGGCCATATTTCTCCAACGACCCGGTCATTGCATCCCGAAAATGCAATCAGAACCCCGTATTTGGAGCAGATCGACTTTTACCTGCGACATTGTGACTCCCTGTCGATATTAAAACGTTATTCAGATTCCTGGGATAAAAATATTCGTAGGACCTGTACCAGATAGGAGATATGATAACAGAACGTCGAATGCTGCTCGAGATTAAATATTTTATGGAGTCTACCTATGCTTTGTAAGGAACCGAAGATGGTCAGAAATGCTATATTAAAATTGGTAGCCCTGAGTCTTTAATATTAATGGTAAATATTTAACTATACAGTGTGTGTCTTCATCTTCATAATGTGCACAAACTTAACGATGTGCAGACCATCAAAGTGAACAACTTTTCCCGGGGACCAACATCGTAATCGTGGTAAAAAAAACAGTCGTCCCTTACAAAATTTCAATGCCTCCTGACCAAATGTATGGGACGACTGTTTTTTTTTATGATTACGTGTTGGTCCCCGGCATTGATATAAAAACTACAACGGTCCCCGGGAAAAAGTTGTTCAGTTTGATGGTGTGGTGCAGACCACATCCTTGAGTTTGTACACATTATGAAGACACACAATATAGTATACTAATGAATATGCCTTTACCTGTGGACTTAGCCCAGCCAGTGTCGCATACGCCAGAGCCTGTGGTATAACCGTAAGGCCCACTGTGATGCCCGCAATTAAATCTGCTAGAGCCTTCTCCGAATTGTATTCTGGAAGCCATTTTGTAATTGGCAGTCGTTTATGTAACAGACGTTTGTATCGAATCTGTCTTTTGGAACGATGCTTGGACGGCGATGACATTTTACTGTTTTATCCACCTGGTGACAAAAAAAAACAATTGAAAACATTTCAATTCAAACATATATATTTGTTAGGTACATAAATGATATTAATTTGGTCCCACAAGAAACCCACGATGTTAACGGCTGATTCATAACCAAAATTGAAACAATTAATTAATTAAAAATATCAAAGTGGTCAATGACTGATCCTTGCTATCTGAATAGACCGTCACAATTTTGTAACAACGATAAGAAAACAAAACATAATTTATGGGAATGTTTAGACTAGGTCTATTGTATAATTTTTGCAGTTATCCCTGCGGTGCGATGATAACTTTATCTGTACTTGCAGAAATAAAAATAATAATTTAACAAAGAAAGAATGAAAACAAATAACACATGATATTTTGTAAGTACGGTATACAAGGTGTAATTTATAGTCGTACCTATAATGCACAACCTCCTATGGGGTCGTTGTAAGTAGGTACTCACTCATGTCTAGAGATCGGATAATTGTAGGTATGCATATTTACCGAAAGTTGTGGTGTTGGCTAATATGGAATGGGCTTTTGTATTGAAAAAATCCCAGAATTTCGGTATCGACAAATTTCTGATTACAGAATCGAATGTATATTTACTTACGTTCAGGTGTTGGCTAATATGGAATGCACTTTTGTATCGATAGTAAAAACCTCGCGATTCCGGAATTGATAAATTTAGTAACCAAACTGGCATAGTAAACGTCAGGATTAGTAATGTTAAAAATGAATTTCAAGTAGGTAAACAAGCATACTTACGAATAGTTATGTGATCCCGGTTTCCCGGTATTTTTTAAATAAATAAAGCCACATAATTTGAGAACCATGTATACATGGTGTGGAAACGACTCTATTCTGGTAAGTGATTTATGGTCCGTTTTAGTGTTCAGGTGTTTTGTAAATTAGTAACTGTTCATGGACTTTCGTTGCTGACTGTACCATGATTACTTATAGTTGTGCATTCCCAGATTTTATGGAATCCCGGTATTAATATAACAAAATAATAAATAAAAAGCCGCTTCCATAATTTCTTAACTAAAAACTTTAGAATATGCATCCGATTATCAGATTTCTACTAATGTCATCATTACTTTTACTATTGGATGTATGGGACTAAACCTACAAATAGGACTGATCCTGAAATCGCGAAAGAAAATCAGCTGTTCCCTATATTTTGACGAGTTATGTGAATACAATGAGTACAATGTTATTTAAATTACACATTGTATAGTATCAATAAAAGAATCATTAACATAACCATAATATGTGGCAAAAGATTTTGGAAAACATCGTAAATATTTGTCGCTGATATACGATACAAAGTTTAATAAACAGTTTACGTAGAGGTGCGCGGTAGCTCCCACAAAACATGATAGAACAATAAAATGTGAGACAAACTTTGCAACATTGTCTATACTTTGCAAGCAACGCTGTATTTACCAAGAAATGGAACAGTACACATTTGAAAAAGAAGGATTGAAGTTAATTCACTCAGACACGAATAGTCTGGCAGAAAAGCAAAAATAGTTGGAAGAAGTAGCGTGTACCGTCCATTTCACGTTTTATTTTATGCTGTCAAGATAGACTAGTAGTCAATAATGGAGTCGGTAAGGCAGCGGTCACAACGCCCTACTCTCCCTCAGCCTATAAAGCACTCCTGCAGGGAATATTGGGGTAGTTGATTTAATTTAAGACCCTTTGTGTCGCACACTTCCAATTCCCTAATAAAGGCTGGCCACTAAACATGGCCGCCGAAAAACAAAGGACCGAATGTACCTAATAGTCGCTACGTATGGAAGGACCACAATAATCGATGCTCTGGTTATTATTGTTGAAATAACAAATCCCGCATATTGTTGCGTGAGATCACTGGGCCCACTATTGCATATAAGTACATAGATATAATATGCTATGTGTTACTTAGAGATAATGAAAGGACTGGTACTGTGGCCCGGATTAAAGTGTATGAACTTTTCTTAGAATAGTCTATTCTTTCGTGTCATTCAAACGAATCCATTTCTGTAATACACACATCAACACGGTCTAGGGATATTTTTAAAAAAGCGAATTACTATCAATGTGTTAATTATTTATATGACATGTATATATTTAAAAGATACGTTATTTAATATTCTACCATTTTTTAATAATGGTTAAGGTACTTAGATTAAAATTTCAGGATTTTATGGAAAAAAAATGAAGCATAGACGGAAACCGTATATGAATTAACTTTTAATTTGTGCGTAAAAAATGAAAAAAAAAAATAGAAAAATCATTTAATTTGTGTTTATAAACTTGAAGTTAGTAGTCTGAGAAAGCGCCCATGATGTTCATAACACATCGGCAACGATTCGGCATGCTCAGAACAAGGTTGTCAATGTCTTGCTGCGGAATATTGTCCCATGTCCTTCTGAGGTGCGCAAAAAGTTGATCTTCTGTTGCCAGATTTTCAGGAACTTCCTTCAGAGCTCTTCTTTGCAGCATATCCCACGCATGCTCAATGGGATTTAGATCTGGCGATTGAGCAGGCCAGTCTAAGGCCCTAACATTGTGTGTATGTAACCAAGCTGCTACCGTTCTCGCCGTGTGTGCCCGGGCATTGTCGTGCATGAGCAGGAAATCTTGCCTCATTTGTGTTCTGTGGGGCAAGATTACGGGCCTGTTGGACGTATCGTTCTGCCGTCATATTGCCCCGCACCCAAACGAGATCCGTCCGTCCTCCAAGACGAATTCCTGCCCAAACCATAATTGTTCATCCTTGGTATGGGTGAACTTCCTGAGGGTTCTGAAGACGGCTCCATCGTCCAGGAACTCGCCAAACACGCGTCCTTCGTGAATCTGGATGGAAGCCGAACCTGGATTCATCCTTGAACAGCACATTGGACCATTGCTCACGGCCCCAGTCCACGTGGTTCCGAACCCATTCTAATCGTCGTCCACGATTGCCTCTCCGTAAAGGTGGGACCCGGAGTGGTCTACGAGAGCGTAGATTGCTTTCATGCAGTCGCCTTCTTACAGTTTGGTCACTCACAAGCACTTGGTGTTCCACTCGCAGCCTTTGGACCAATTGAGTCACCGTTGCATTTGGTTGAGCTCGCGCAGTAATTTGCAAAAATCGGTCTTGTCTGGGGGTAGTGATGCGACTTGGCCCCCGGTGCCTCTCCGCTACTTCACCTGTGGCACGATAGCGTGTCCACAATCTTGAAATTACATTTTGGTGGGTCCCTATGGCCTCAGCAACATTACGCTGAACAGACCCAGCTTCCAGCATTCCCACAGCTCGTAACATCTCCGCCCTCGTCAAATGTTGGCGTTGCATGGCTACAATACCTCAATTTTAACTTTATCTTTCGTTTAAAAATGAAAAAAAGACTTTTAACTAAACGTAATTCGTATTGTTTTCTAAATTTCGCACAAATGAAAATTCCCTCTCCTACACATCAAGACATTTTTATGCCACCGAAACAAAAGAATTTTCAAAAATTTGAATTTGGAATTAGTCTGAGATAAATTACAAACAAATCGGTGTATAAAAGATTCCAATGCGGCCAGTACTTTTCGAGTTATTTAATTGAGTATGAAATATCCCTACACCACCGTGTTGATGTGTGTATTATAATTTATAATATAGATGAAAGATTTTTTTTGTTTGTTTCACTTGTTTGTACCGAATAAGCTCCCAAACTCCTGGACCGATTTGAACCATTTTTTCACTAATAGAAAGCTAAATTATCAGGAAGTAACATAGGCTATAATTTATTTAAAAAAAATTAGAGATCCTTAAGAAAATTGCTATAATGTAACTCAAAGTAGCAAAATGTTGCCTACAAAATTCATTATTTGGCGTGCGCTGAGAGAACTATTGATAATACATAAAAATAATGTACTACATGATTGAGTACTCATTATTACCCACAAAAAAGTCCGCGAGGGAATATATCAACTATCATAGATAAGTCACAATAGCAGCTTTTGTGTTCTAAAATTTATTTCCGACCTCCACGCGGACAAAGCCGCGGGCAAAAGCTAGTAGGTACTAAATAAAGGCTGAAAGCTATATCAGGTTGATATTTATTTGGAAAAGCCCGTCTAATATCTACACTATAGAAATAGAAAGGAATAATGGAAACATATAAACCCTGACAATGACAATATAGTATGGTAGCTACAATTTTACTACAAAAGAGTAAGAAAGGGGAGGGAACGAATCTATTACTGTCAATTTACCTCTTGAGTGGAGGTGCTGAGGGAAAATTAGCTATTAGTGTGTAGCGAGTTCGGACACAAGGCGAAGGCCATGTTCCCGATAATATTGAGGTCGACTGTGTTAATTTGCGATGGTATGTTACATGGGTTGCCAATAAACCTCCAGTGAACAACGTCGCTAGCTCCGCTTTGTTCCCAGCCAGGTGGGTCTAACCAATTATTCGACCAGATTGGATTGAGGATTTCCATTAACCGTTGTGTTTGTTGTACTTCTTTGACAATGTCGTTTTATGTGCGCCCTGATCGAAACGTTATCTCTGTAATATGCTGTTTTACGTAATAAGCAATTTTAGATAATGCAGGATGTTGGATAAGTACACGTAATAATGCATTATTGAGTCTATAAACATGTAATCTTCGTAATGACAAGGTGAAGATACGCCTACAACACAACAGCATTGTTTTACTGAAGTTTTTTTTTCATTTCAGAGGAAATTGTCATTATCTTCAACTTAACTTCAATGATAAAATAATTGAGTAGTTTTGTGTTTATAAGCGTTATTAGCGAATCAATGGCAATGGAACAAACTTGAATTACAATACTTCCTTATGATCGCTAGCTCAATATATTTTCGTTACGGCGAATTAACTATTCTGTCTATTTATATATCATTATGTTTAGGGAAGATAATATTGTGTTGAAATTTTAACATAAAAACTAGGTAGCATTTTTTGCAATATATCCTTGAAAGATTTATTATAGGTGTAAAATGCATTGGAAGGTAATAGGTAACCTAAGCCAAATTGATTATGCAACACAATAAATTCTGGTGTGAAATTACTGTGCAATTATAAAAGGTAATAGGATCCTAAGTAGCATATTATTGTAGCAATAAAAATTTACTGATGGGGCAATGTTATTGATTTCTAAATATGTACCTATGCGTAATTGGCTTCATGTGTTGTAAATAAACAAACCAATAGGTATGTTGCAGAAAACTGGTTCAAGGCTCCTCCTTCCTAAAATACGGCGAAACTAAGTAACTTTGTGACCATCTTTTACCGTAAATATAGCATCTTTTTGATAGGAAAAAATACACAGTAATCTACAACACATAAGAAGTGATTTCATTTGTCCTGAAATCTATTTCAGTTTGTAGAACTAAGGGAAAAAATATCTAAATTCAGGTCTATTTCTGTCTATTTTTTCTAGTTTTTACCATATTGCTCCTACAATTTTCATTAACTGTTCATAAATTCATACAGTTCTCTACAAAATAATAAGGAATGATTTCATGTCATTACATTTTTAGTTCAATCAATAGATTTTTTGTAAATCGATAATTACTTCATATTTTGCAAGGGTTGTGTCATCGCGGTCCTCTTTCTTTTCTATGCAGTCCGACAGTGACCGCGCTTTTTACGGCGGACAAGCCTTAATTAGCCGTTTAGTCCACCGCCTAGCCTTTTTACTTAACGGCGCCGTTCAACTAGCGGCCTGAATGATATTCAGCTGATACGTCTAAAGGGCCCCACACAATACACAGCCCGCCGGCAGGCGGTCATTCATAACAACTGTCAAAAACAGTTTTTTATTTTAATTTAAATTCAATTCAAACATTTATTTCGGAAGATTTCCATATCATGTTAGTATTAGTACTTACAAAAACTATGTTAGCTTAGTACTTAGAACTAAAATCCAAAACAAAAATCAAAAGTAAAATCAAAATAATAATCAAAATCAAAATTAAAATTAATAAAAAAAAATCAAAATTAAAATAAAATTAAAAATCAAAATGAGAAATTAGGATTTTATGAATGACCGCCTGCCGGTGGACTGCCGGCGGACTGTAAATATGTAAATAAAATAAATAATAAATTTAAAATAAATAATAAATTTTTATTGTTCCAAAGACTGTGTTACAGATTGCTTTTCCACCAGTTATTGAAAAGCAAAAACTATGAAATACAATACAGTGATAACTTAACTTAACTTTAGTGGAAAAGATCACCTGTATCCTGTACTAGTTAAAAAAAACTGTATCACAGGAGACAGGGCCTTCCGTGTAACATGAGTCAGCGTATTGACCATGTATGTATGTAAGCCGATGATTGTTGGAAAAAGCTAATCTATATCTATAAAAGGAAAGCGTTACTGACTGACTGACTGACTGATCTATCAACACACAGCTGAAACCACTGAACGGATTGAGCTGAAATTTGGAACACAGGTAGCTATTATGATCTAGGCATCCGCTAAGAAAGGGTTTTTGGAAATTCGACCTTTAAGGGGGTAAAAAGGGGGATATTGTTTGTATGAAAAATCTTATTCCTTGAGTTAATAAACTTGAAACTGGTCACGAATATTTATCTAAGTAAATTATGATTTTTGTGATTTTTTGTTTTTCTAAACTACCCCCTAAAGGGGAATGGGGGGGTCTCAAAGTTTGTATGGAAAAATTTTAACGCGCAATCCGATTAACTCAAAACTCAGTATTTATAATTAAAACCAAAAATAAAGAATAATGTGTATCAGGGTTTTTCGAAAATCTACCTCTAACGGGGTGAAAAGGGGTAGTCAATTTCACAGGGGAAGATTTTACTGCGTGGCTTGATTAACTCGAAAATTGATGTAAATATTCTTTGAGTCAAGTTGTGGAAATTTCTCAAACCATTTTTTTTAATTCCACCCCATACAATTTACATGAAAAATGTTATTCATTTGGTTTTAATTGACTTGAAACTTGGAACAAATATTTGCCTAAGTTTGTCATTATTAGTTTTTTAAAACTACCCCGGAGGCAGGGTTAGAGGGGGTGAGGGAAGGGGAGGGGTGGTGAGGAGGGGGAGGGGGAGGGTGAGGATGATGGACGCAGGGAGAAAGGGGCAGGACTTGGTGAGGGGGGTTTGGGAGAGGAGGAAGACGTGGTGAAGGCTGAGGGGGAGGGTAGGGGTTGGTAAGCCGGAGGTGGAGGATAGGAGGAGATGGAGGGGACGGCGTGGTGAGGGAGAGAGAGGGAAGGGGAAGTGGTGAGGGGGGTGTGAGAGTGAGTGAGAGGGGGAGGGAGAGGTAGCGGAAGGGGATGTGGTGAAGGAACGAGCTAATCTCTGGAACTACCCTACCAGTCGGACTTTAAAAAATCTTTTTGCATTCATGATAGCCCAAATCTTATAGAAGGCATATTTAACATCACTCTAGGACCCTTAGGTGCCGAGCAAATAGAAAAAAAGTCTGAAAGAACGCTAAGTGAAAACGAAGTAATAGCGCGGGTAGGCAATGCGATGCGACGGGGTGGGTCGAGCAAAAAAGAAATTTCACGCGGACGAAGTCGCGGGCAGAAGCTAGTAAATAATAAAAGGATACATGAAAAATTAGGAACAACTCGGAATTTAAACGAAAGTTACTGTAGGCGCGAGTGTGTTGTGTAAGTGTGGTGTGTGGTGTGAGTGAGTTGATGTAGTGAGTGTGTGTGTGTGATTGTATATGTGTGTACAGATTTCAGTGTAGAACTAGGTTGGTTGTACAAGAAGACATTCTGTATCACTATATGAAAGTCTTAACAGCCAATCACGCAGCAGCAATTTGCACTTAGAGAGTGAATGCTCGTAAATGTTGAGTTGCTTGTTCGCTTTGTTATAAAGACGAGGGCCGAGGACATAGTCATGTCGACTAGCAAGAGCGGTCCTATGGCGTACGGTGGGACATACATGGCTTTTGCGTCTTTTCTCACTCATGAGCCCGGATGTAGGTGAGAGAGGAATGTTGCCGTAGAATTGATTGAAGGACAAAGAGCTGTCTCACAGTTAGAAGTTTACACTCTCTATATAACAAAAATGTAGGGTACATGCGTGGTTTCTTATTTATAACCTTAAAGACAGCTCTCTGTGCTCTCTCAACTTTTAAAAACGCCGTGGCATAAGCACCACCCCACGCTGATATACAGTATGAGAGAAGGGACTGTGCCAAAGCATAATACACAGCCATAAGCGAACCACTCTGCAGAGTCGATCTAAGCCTTTTGAAGATAGATATAAGTTTGCGGACACGACCTGTCAGTACCTTTAGATGTGTGTGCCATTTCAGGGTGGGGTCAAGGAAGACACCAAGGTACTTGACGTTATTTGCGGTCTCTATGCATTGGCAATTGCAGGTCTGTGTATTTGAGCTAAAACAACTATGAGCCTTAAGGCGGGGTGAAAGCAAGCGCCGTAGGTATTAAATGCTTACCGCAGCCCCCGCAAGGAGTAGCGATACGTAATAAATTACGATGCGCGGGAAACGCGCGCCAAGCGCACCGCTCATGAGTTCATGAACTCGAGTAGGTACTATGTTGCGTCACAGAATAGAGCAATGCAGTAGATAAACTTGAACTGATTAGTATACAAGTTTATTTTGTTTTATTTTTCTAGTAAGTATTTTTGAAAGTTGTAGACAGATTAGACATTTTAGACAGATTTTAGACATTTTAGACACATTTTAGACATTTTAGACAGATCCAAGATGGCGGCTGCGAAAATTCCCTAACTGTTCGTCATGGGTGTCATTTTCGTGATATTTTAGGTCGCTGAAAACGATAGTGGGGTCAAAATGAAAATCCAAGATGGCGGCTGCGAAAATTTCCTAATTTTTCGTCATGGGTGTCATTTTCGTGATATTTTAGGTCGCTGAAAACGATAGTGGGGTCAAAATGAAAATCCAAGATGGCGGCTGCGAAAATTTCCTAATTTTTCGTCATGGGTGTCATTTTCGTGACATTGTAGGTCGCTGAAAACGATAGTGGGGTCAAAATGAAAATCCAAGATGGCGGCTGCGAAAATTTCCTAATTTTTCGTCATGGGTGTCATTTTCGTGATATTTTAGGTCGCTGAAAACGATAGTGGGGTCAAAATGAAAATCCAAGATGGCGGCTGCGAAAATTTCCTAATTTTTCGACATGGGTGTCATTTTCGTGATATTTGAGGTCGCTGAAAACGATAGTGGGGTCAAAATGAAAATCCAAGATGGCGGCTGCGAAAATTTCCTAATTTTTCGTCATGGGTGTCATTTTCGTGATATTTTAGGTCGCTGAAAACGATAGTGGGGTCAAAATGAAAATCCAAGATGGCGGCTGCGAAAATTTCCTAATTTTTCGTCATGGGTGTCATTTTCGTGATATTTTAGGTCGCTGAAAACGATAGTGGGGTCAAAATGAAAATCCAAGATGGCGGCTGCGAAAATTTCCAAATTTTTCGACATGGGTGTCATTTTCGTGATATTTTAGGTCGCTGAAAACGATAGTGGGGTCAAAATGAAAATCTAAGATGGCGGCTGCGAAAATTTCCTAATTTTTCGTCATGGGTGTCATTTTCGTGATATTTGAGGTCGCTGAAAACGATAGTGGGGTCAAAATGAAAATCCAAGATGGCGGCTACGAAAATTTCCAAATTTTTCGTCAAAGGTGTCATTTTCGTGATATTTGAGGTCGCTGAAAACGATAGTGGGGTCAAAATGAAAATCCAAGATGGCGGCTGCGAAAATTTTAAAATTTTTCGACATGGGTGTCATTTTCGTGATATTTGAGGTCGCTGAAAACGATAGTGGGGCCAAAATGAAAATCTAAGATGGCGGCTGCGAAAATTTCCTAATTTTTCGTCATGGGTGTCATTTTCGTGATATTTGAGGTCGCTGAAAACGATAGTGGGGTCAAAATGAAAATCCAAGATGGCAGCTGCGAAAATTTTCAAATTTTTTGACATGGGTGTCATTTTCGTGATATTTGAGGTCGCTGCAAACGATAATGGGGTCAAAATGAATGACTATCGTTTTCAGCGACCTAAAATATCACGAAAATGACACCCATGACGAAAAGTTAGGAAATTTTCATAGCCGCCATCTTGGATTTTCATTTTGGCCCCACTATCGTTTTCAGCGACCTCAAATATCACGAAAATGACACCCATGTCGAAAAATTTTAAAATTTTCGCAGCCGCCATCTTGGATTTTCATTTTGACCCCACTATCGTTTTCAGCGACCTCAAATATCACGAAAATGACACCCATGTCGAAAAATTTGAAAATTTTCGCAGCCGCCATCTTGGATTTTCATTTTGACCCCACTATCGTTTTCAGCGACCTAAAATATCACGAAAATGACACCCATGACGAAAAATTAGGAAATTTTCGCAGCCGCCATCTTGGATTTTCATTTTGACCCCACTATCGTTTTCAGCGACCTAAAATATCACGAAAACGACACCCATGACGAAAAATTAGGAAATTTTTGCAGCCGCTATCTTGGATTTTCATTTTGACCCCACTATCGTTTTCAGCGACCTAAAATATCACGAAAATGACACCCATGACGAAAAATTAGGAAATTTTCGCAGCCGCCATCTTGGATTTTCATTTTGACCCCACTATCGTTTTCAGCGACCTAAAATATCACGAAAATGACACCCATGACGAAAAATTAGGAAATTTTCGCAGCCGCCATCTTGGATTTTCATTTTGACCCCACTATCGGTTTCAGCGACCTCAAATATCACGAAAATGACACCCATGTCGAAAAATTTGGAAATTTTCGCAGCCGCCATCTTGGATTTTCATTTTGACCCCACTATCGTTTTCAGCGACCTAAAATATCACGAAAATGACACCCATGACGAAAAATTAGGAAATTTTCGCAGCCGCCATCTTGGATTTTCATTTTGACCCCACTATCGTTTTCAGCGACCTAAAATATCACGAAAATGACACCCATGACGAAAAATTAGGAAATTTTCGCAGCCGCCATCTTGGATTTTCATTTTGACCCCACTATCATTTTCAGCGACCTAAAATATCACGAAAACGACACCCATGACGAAAAATTGGAAATTTTTGCAGCCGCCATCTTGGATTTTCATTTTGACCTTGAAATACAAAAAAAATAAGAAGATACCTAATTAGAAAAAAAACTTAATTTAAAAAAAAATCTTATTTATGTAGGTATACAGAAAAATACATTTGAGGGCCTACTTATTTTCTGAACATCCCTGCCCAACCCTTTGAAAGAATTCAGGCGTGATGTTATGAAGAAATCTCATTTCCTATCCGATATTCATTATAAAACCACCCGTACTAACTTTATTCTGTGGCACCTACCTATTTGAGATTTGAAAATAGTGAACCAAAAATTTGCGCGTCAGGCGGCTTTATAAGCTCCAGTGTAGGGTTCAAATTCAACTGTTTTACACACTTGATGCGATTGGTAAACATAGGCCGTGATAAAAATAAATACCAATAAAGCTTTTGCGCGCGTGACGTCTTTATTTACATAGGCATAGCGTTCAAATTCAACTGTTTTCAACACATGCTAATTTGTGCCGGTCGCAGCCGGTGACAGAAGTTAGCGGGGGTGGCGGGTTCGAAAAATTGGCACACGTCCGACCTCCGTCACGTTCCGCTCGGGACTAAACGGCTCAGGGCGAGCGTTTGCGAAGCTGAAAACACTTGACATTGGAATTAGTGATATAAATATTTTGATATTTCAAATTATGATAGCCGTTTTAAATTACATTTTTTACGACCTTTATTATGGCATAAGTTTTATTGTTCAAAGCCTAATATAAATCAAATGAAATAAGATATAGATCATAATTTAGACTTGTCTTTGCGATTTAATTGGATGCAGTAAAGTGCAAGTAATCGTGTATCGGACGGCCGAAATTTCTAGATCGAATTCTGAACTAAGTAATATATTTTTTTCAAAATTTAAATACTTGTTATCTACGAATAAAACACTAAACAAAACGACGTTTTTACGGCTCTCACCGCCTTAAGGCAGAGCAAATTACTTGAAGGTTCGGATTGAGTGGAAGGTGAGAAAGTGACATAATTAGTTTTAGCAACATTAAGAGTGAGCAGGTTATTATTCAACCACGTCAATAAAAAATAATTCTGAGAGCATTTGGATGTGGGGGTTCTTATACAAAAGTTAATGAACTGGCTGGCTGATGCTTAGGCCATTTATACAATAGGGCCATCTGCTTCTGCAACGGGAAGCGGCTGCGGGAAGTGCAACCCCTTCGCCCTTACGTAACAAAGGGTAAGCAGTAGGCACCTATGCTAACCTACGCAGCCTCGGTTTGCTGGCCGGGCGACCAGCCTCAGCCGCTACTGCTCGCACGTGTGGCCTATGCTTTGTTACAGCGGGAGGGGGCTGCCCTCCCTTCGCGTCTCCGGATTTTACTATAAACAACTTTTACTATGACACCAAACCTGAAATCGCGAAAAAAAAATCAGCTCTTCCCTACTTTAACATGTTTGCATAACTCGTCAAAATGTAGGGAACTACTGATTTTTTTTCGAGATTTCATGTTTGTTCTCATAGTAAAAGTTGATCAAAATTATGGTCTCATTGATACCCTAGAGCTATGGGATATCAAACAAAAGGAACACGTATGTAACATATAATATACTTACATTGTATAAATTGTATCTACCCACGTTTGTTCCGATCGATAATAAAGATATTGACCATGAACTGATAACGACCAAATAGCAGTACTTTATCAAACTCTGTTCACAAAAATGAATCATTCATCGTTTTGTTTGGTTAGAAAATTTTACTACCAATGTTTTTCTTTTTTTATTGATACACAGTTTAGATATACAATGTATATGGAGTCGTAGATCATGAAGCTGACAGCGCAATAAAATGGTTTGGTTGGAGGAAAGAACGGACGTTTTTCAGGATAATGATAAAAATAAAAACGTTCACAGTCCATACAGTAAAGTTATTTTTCCACAATATTCTTTCAACTCCAGACATATTAGCTTATTATGTTCCAGAGCAATGTTGTTATTGTGGTAAAATTAGATAGGCATCATTTTTGATGGTAATTACCCGACTACGGGATACTTACTGCTAAGCGCCCGTTTATTATAATTATTATGTTATTATGCGCATAGAAATTTCTACGTGTTCGACTACTTAGGTTCTTGCCAACATAATTATGTACTTGCATACTTTCTTTCAGTACCGTTGACAACAACAAATGTACCCATAGGAGCTTACTCATATTTAAGGGGGAAACGCCAGGGTAGCCCGCGAAATTCAAATTTCCTTGTTTATTTGCAATTTATCACAAGTCAGTAGGTATAACGCCTGGCACTTTCGCCTTAAGACGAGAATTTAAGTTCTAAACCGTTGTTCTAATCCAACACTGTTGAATACAGAATAACCAAAAGCTCCCTAAAACGTAGCGAAAGAGATAAGACACGTAATACTCTTATCTACCACATACAGACATCGGAAACTGGTACCTCAACGGAGATAGCACTGTATTAGGGTGTCTAACGACGCCGTACGAGCATCGGAATCAACTATCGCACTAAACGCCTATCAGGGATCCAACAATAATTCCCTTCCCCGAGACGGTTATCAATCATTTTGGTGGATGTTAGCCACGTAATTCCTCGATCAATCCGTCGACCCGTGTGCCGAGTGTAGGGCTGTCCCGATCTCGGCCTGTTTTGACCTCGAAGTCTGTGTTTGGGCATATCTACGGACGCTGGGCTTAAAAGCTTCCATTCGACAACGACTTAGTGTTTGTTTCCTCCGGATTTCGAGTGATGTGCGTGTTGAAGCAAGCTTTTTAGGTCACGAAATATCTGTCCAGGATTTCATCTTTGGGTAGGTACTTTTGTGTCAATCACTGAAGCAGTGACGATAACATTTCAAACTTGCGTCAACCATGGAGTACGCAGTAACTCTATTTTTCGTTTTATCTTATTGACTCATCCGGTTTGATGACCATTATCTGACCTGGTGATAAGATTTGGCAAAAACATGGCTATTTCCGCAATCGATAGGAGGCGGAAAGGGCAACTAATCTAGCGAATTGATCCGTTTGATTTGCTGCTAAGAAAAAACTGAAGTTCTTCAAAGCAGCCCTATGAGTGTGTGGCGCGATCCGTCACACGCGACTCGACGTGACAAATGCGAGGTGCTAGGAGCCCGCAGAAACGATAATCCAATGAACGTTCCTATGGGAACTACACATGATACGAGGCGCCACCTACTCTAATATTACATTCCTACCAGTCAGCTGCGCGACTACCGCATGAGAACGTTCCATCATGGAAGGAATAAGGAGCAATATACAATACACTATGTGATAATTTTAAATTAATATTTCCATTATTTTCACAAAGCTGTGGGAATGCAAGAGAATACAGCATCAACATGCTTTGTTTACTTTATATGCAAGTTGCAACAGTTTACCGGAACAAATGGGCCTCTATGGAATAAGAAGATGGGCTAGCAACCTGGGCACTTGCATTTTTAATCCAAGCTTTATGGATCTACATAGTTATCGCACACGCTGTGGTAAAGTCGTAAGGATTTCTATGTAGTATGCAAAACAAAAACCCCGTGATCAAGTCGACGTAACTTAAAGTCCATAATTAGATATGGCAGGCCAAAAGTTACGCTTATAAGGATATCCCAAAATCGTAGTTTTAAAGATCTAAGCATACATAGGGACAGACAGACAGCGGGAAGCGACTTTGTTTTATAGTATGTAGTGATGGCATGCAATTGCAACATAATTGAGCCTTACCGAACCCTAGGCTAGACCACTAATAGTCTGGTTTAAGCACGGAGTGAAGTTTAAGGACTCCTGTTTTTCAAAAAAAAAAAAAAAAGACGTCATATACCTAACATTTCTCGCAAATTACATCTGTTAATTAAAAACTTACCACCTTTCAATGTTCGTGTTGGCACCATTCCATACTAAAATGTTCATAAATAATTCATCGATTTTTGTTTAAGCTAACAACCCCGGGCTGTTGCACCGACAGATATCACCCAATTTCAGTATTGACCTCGTCAAAAGCAATAAAGTATGATAATACTTTTAGTATCAATTATTGATAAGGCGACCATGGCCCATGATCTTGACTGAAAAATATCAGCCAGAGCGTCATTTTGATTAATTTATGATTATTTTTAAATTGCTTAGTAAGATATATTATCTACAAGTCCGGACACAAGCAAAGCTAACAAGATAGCAATGGGATTAGTCATATATTATGTACTAGCTTCTGCCCGCGACTTCGTCCGCGTGAAATTTCTTTTTTGCTCGACCCACCCCGTCGCATCGCATTGCCTACCCGCGCTATTACTTCGTTTTCACTTAGCGTTCTTTCAGACTTTTTTTCTTTTTGCTCGGCACCTAAGGGTCCTAGAGTGATGTTAAATATGCCTTCTATAAGATTTGGGCTATCATTAATGCAAAAAGATTTTTTAAAGTCCGACTGGTAGGGTAGTTCCAGAGATTAGGTCGTTCCTTCACCATATCCCCTTCCGCTACCTCTCCCTCCCCTCTCACTCACTCTCACACCACCTTCACCACTTCCCCTTCCCTCTCTCTCCCTCACCACGCCGTCCCCTCCCTCTCCCCCTATCCTCCACCTCCGGCTCACCAACCCCTACCCTCCCCCTCAGCCTTCACCACGTCTTCCTCCTCTCCTCACCAAGTCCTGCCCCTTTCTCCCTGCGTCCATCATCCTCCCCCTCACCCTCCTCACCACTCCTCCCCTTCCCTCTCCCCCTCTAACCCTCCCTCCGGGGTAGTTTTAAAAAACTAATAGTGACAAACTTAGGCAAATGTTTGTGCCAAGTTTCAAGTCAATTAAAACCAAATGAATAACATTTTTCATGTAAATTGTATTCCCCGTTTTCACCCCCACAGGGGTAGAATTAAAAAAAATGGTTTGAGATATTTCCATAGCTTGACTCAAACATTATTTACACCAGTTTTCGAGTTAATCAAGCCACGCAGTAAAATGCTCCCCTGTGAAATTGACTACCCCTTTTCACCCCGTTAGAGGTAGATTTTCAAAAAACCCTGATACACATTATTCTTTATTTTTGGTTTTAAGTATAGGTAAATACTGAGTTTTGAGTTAATCGGATTGCGCGTTAAAATTTTTCCATACAAACTTTGAGACCCCCCAATTCCCCTTTAGGGGGTAGTTTAGAAAAACAAAAAATCACTAAAATCATAATTTACTTAGATAAATATTCGTGACAAGTTTCAAGTTTATTAACTCAAGGAATAAGATTTTTCATACAAACAATATCCCCCCTTTTTACCCCTTTGATTTTTTTTTTTTTTTTTTTTTTTTTTTTTTTTTTTTTTTTTTTTTTTTTTTGAGGGTGGGAAATCATCAAATAACTTCTCCCGCTCTGGGTGGAGCGGGAGGGCGTGTCAGACTTTTACTGACTAAAACCCACCCGTGTTCCTTCAGTTGCCTATGCCAGGGCCGCGGTAACCCTTTCAGACAACCCGCGACCCCAGCGGCGTCGGCCCTATTGGGCCCCGTCACTTGCTGACATCTCTTTGAGGCGCGCGTGGAACACGACGCGCCGTCGACTCGGGCCTGGTCCTTACCGGACGGCGAGCTACCCGCTGCTCACCGTCCGCAGGCCCGCGCCTACGGTGGCCGGAAATCGCCCCGCGATTCCCGCCGCCCAGGGCATCTCCTGCGGCGACTGAGGGCGTGAGGCTGCCTCTCCCTCACGCGTTCCGCCTCCTCCTTCGCAAGCATCACTGCTTCGCAGAAGGAGGTGACGGCCTCCCATGCACTCTCGCTCCGCACCATGGCCTGGACCAGGCTCGGACGCGAGAGATCGCCGCCGCCGATCGCCTCCGTGAGAACACGGCGGTGCTCTGCCCAAGCCGGGCAGACCTCCACTGTATGCTCCACCGTGTCCTCCGGGCGATCTACACAATGGAAACACCCGGGTCATAATAGCTACCTGTGTTCCAAAGAAGGACGGTCAAATCGTACCTGACTACGAGGCGGTGGTGTACAGATATGCCATATATATGTAAAAATCTAGTATTTTTTAAGGTCTTAAAAAACATAAGAAATAGATATTTAAGTCGCCAGAAAAAAAAGCACAAACACATTTTTTTTTAATAGCATAATTTGCAAATTATTTAGAATAACATGTTCAGAACGCACCTTTGACGATTCATTTTGCTTAAGAAATGATTTAGTACTCAAAGATTATAATTATTCACGTTATTAGATGTAATTCAATTCTATATACTTGTGTATCAAACCAACTAGTGCTGTTTTTATTATGTATTGGATTCTTGTCATAAAAATAATTATGTGGGTTCATAGTAAGTATCAGCATTTTGTTCAATTGTGTACAACGGAACGTCATAATATGTCATCGACGCGCGCCATGGATTGACAGTGTCAATACTGTCAATTACAACGGGTGTCAATTTGACACTAATATACTGTAGTGTGTAGTCTTTGCACCCGGCGATCTCGCATTGTTGTTGTGTTGTTGTTGTTAGTGTGAATATTGTGATAAGTACTGTACTGTTTTGGATTTCCTTCTGTTGTTTGACCTTGGCATTGTTTTACAGACTGATAACTAGGTACCGCTTGTGACGATTATTCTGTGCTTTTGATTTCCGGACACCGATAACCTCAAAAGTATTTTTTGCATTATTGAAATATCTTGGCTATTTAGATATTATTTTCGAAAGGGATGGTGTTTACTACATAAAACAATCAAATCTCACTATAATTTGCTTCTGTACACTGAAAATAAAACTCAGGTCCAGCTTCTATAGAAATATGACCGATGTTCTTTCAGCCCAATCCGTTCAGTGGTTTCAGCTGTGTGTTGATAGATCAGTCAGTCAGTCAGTCAGTCAGTAACGCTTTCCTTTTATAGATATAGATTATTGTCATAAAACTACAGGTTAGGGAGGTACTAAGGTACTTTACCACTCTACCCTATACAAATGTTGAATTTTTGATAGGTACACATGGCTACACATCAAGCATCAAGCATCATTTCCAGTTTACACTGACCTCACTGTAAGGAAATCCTATACAATGCGTGATCAGCTTATACTGAAAATGTATAGCTTGATCTGTAGCCATGCGTACATTCTAGTCTTTAATACCACTTTTATACACATAGGTACTAGCTGCGCCCCGTGGTTTCACCCGCGTATACCGGGATAAAAAGTAGCCTATTTGTTAATCCAGGGTATAAGCTGTCTACATACCAAATTTCATACAAATCGGTCCAGCCGTTTGAGCGTGAAGAGGTAAAAAACATAAAAACACACACACACTCACAAACTTCTGCCTTATAATATTAGTGTGATGTGATACAAGACTTACTTAATAGCTTTTGAAGCTACGGCACTTATAGAAAACTATATTTAATTACTTTCTAACAGAGATTATAGTACCATACAATCTAAAACCTTTATAATGTCCAGGCCATTTTTTTTTAAATTTAATAGTCAGAGTCTGTCAGTGGGTAAAGCAAATTATATCGAATCATAAATATTATACATATCATGATAGAATCTGCCCATTGAGCACCCAAAAATAGCTCGTAATGTGACGAACGTTTTTGGCTGTGACTGTAGGTACAAAATTTTCAGGATTTATGAGAGGTTAAAACAATACGCCCATATAAACGAATAATACAATAACGATAAGAGTAGTTTATGGCAAAGATAATTCTACTTTTATCCATCACTAATAGTTCGTGGATTACCAAAATTTCTCATGTGGCAATCATTGATATATAAATTAGGGTGGCAAAGCTACAAAAACAATACCTACCTAAAAATAATCTTAATACCTACTCATATATTTTAAAGAAGGTAGTTACAGACATAGTTTATTTTTTTTAAACCTTATCGAGCAATAATTTAATTGGTGCTTTCAATAAAGAAGTGTATTTCATTATTTAAAAGATAACACTGTAGGTTCACGTTAGACGGTACATAACTGAAAATGTATTTTTTGAAGATTTGTTAGGTACCTGACCTAATCTTCACCAAAACCGATGGGTCGTCTGATTTGAAGAGGTACCAAGAGAAAATGAAAATTAAATGAGAGGGGAAAATAGCTCTTCGTTTGGTTAAGCTAAAAATCGATAATATCGAAAATTTATATTCCCTCAGTATACTAATAAAAAAACCGGTCAAAAGCGAGTCGGATTCGCGCATCGAGGGTTCCGTACCAATAACCATCATTTATATGTAATTTTTGCTGATGATTTCTGAAAAACTGTGCTATTTATAGACATCATTTTATTTTTCCTGTAATCTATACATAAACTTCTATCACATAGAATAATTTCATATTTTTCTCTATGCAAACTTCGGAGGGTTAAACGATATTTTTTTTTTAACATTTTTCATCAAAAGTCGAAAACTATGCTGCTTAAAAAAAGAGAAAAAAAATTGAGAATGTACCAACAGGGCTCTAGCTTTCTTATGATACCCCACATGCCCTAGTAGCCCCACTTCCCTTTCAGTCCCTGTTGCAAAAGAAACATAAGTAAGTATATATTTTTATTTCTTTACTAAAATCTGTTCCAAATTTCAAGTTGATATATCCAGCTGTGACAGCCAGACTGAGTCACACCATCATAGGTACCTATTTGCCGAAACTCAATAGGTATTTGGGTCCCTATTTGTTATCAGTCTTACTGAATAATAAGTGTAATTAGAGCGGTAACAATTAAAACGGCGATAAATTAGCTTCAAGTCACATCGTATCGTATTTCAGTGTGAATGAATCGGTGGCGTACAAGATAACCGGTCACCGGTCAATTGGAAGCAAAGTAGGGGGAGATAAAGATATTAGGTTACGGAACTAAAATCGAGATTAATACAACGTAGGTATTGGTCCATTGTTACAAAATAAATTTCAAAAATAATAATATTGTATGCTTACTGTAACTAGAATAATTAACATATTTATTTGAACAGTGGTCCCCAACCTAGGCAGCGCAGCCTGTATCTGAGGGAGCCTTGTTTTATTTTAGATTGGCACAAGCAAAGGGAGGCCTATGCCCAGCAGCGTGTAACGTAGGTTTGTGGAAATAATTCAGACGAAGGCCAAATATTTTTAAAAGCAGACTATCCATCTCCAAATCACAGAGTTTTGCAAAAAAGTCTACGAAAATATCCTAAGAATTCTCCCAAAAGTTAAGCTCCACTTTCGTAAAGGCTCGTTAGACAACGGTCACATGTTTACCGGACTAAGATAAATAACGAGCAAGTGTTATAAAAAAAGTAGTAATATTTTCACCCGAACAAATTGCCCGAAATGTGAGTCCGTCGATTACGAGACATCGATTTGTTTCGCGCTCCGTCGCAAGCACGGCACGTTCTCCTCATTAATACAGACCCGAACTGTTTTCCCAGAGTCTGCAAAGACCCGAAAGACAAGAAAAGTGTCCTCTAGTTTGATTTTAAGAAAAAAGTGCTTTCGAGACAAAAATATTAGCAATCAGCAAAAGACGAAAAAGCCGGCCAAGTGCGTGTCGGACCACGCACAATGAAGGGTTCCGTAGTTGAAAAGAATTTATCCCAAAAACAAACGTAACATTGGATAACAAAAAAAATGTTTTTTATATCATAAAATTACCAATTAACAATTTTCAGACTTTTTCCTTTACTTGCGCTGGGAGACCTAGCTTATTGCCAAATTTCATTATTCTAGGTCACCGGGAATTACCCAATAGGTTTTTATTTACTTGCGACAGTTGCGAGTATCAAAATGTGTCGCAAAATGGCCGTATTTTTTTATTGCGTTGACTTAGAAGCTTGATTTTTTTTAGAACGCTAAGGGACAGTAAACTTACGTATTTGATATTAATGTCAACTTGATATCTCCACGCGTCCCTGAGAAAAAGGGTCTTGACAGACTGACAGACTTAATTTTTTTTTCTATGTGACAGAATTAAAAATTATCAATTTTCGGACTTTTTCCCTTATTTGTGCTGCGACACCTTGCTTCTTACCAAATTTCATGATTCTAGTACAACGGGAAGTACCCTATAGGTTTTGATTTACTTGCGAGTATCAAAATATGTCGCATAAATGTCCGTATGTTTTTATGGCATTGACTTAGAAGCGTGAATTTCTTAGGACTCCAAGGGACCATAGACTTACGTATTTGATATTAATTTCAACTTGATAGTTACCTCCACACGTTCCTGAGAAAAAGGGTCTTGACAGACTGACAGACAGACAACGAAGTGATTCTATAAGGGTTCCGTTTTTTTCCTTTTGAGGTACGGAACCCTAAAAAACAGCAGGGTTCGAACCTTTGTTTTCATATTCTTCTATACCTACTTACTTAATAAGATTTTAAGAAAAAAACTTGTTTATAGTACTTATAAGTAAAAATAAAAAGATCAGTTTTTCAAAGAGATACATCTAAATAACTCAACGAATCATTTATTAGGTTCGCATTATTTTATTATTCACCAAGGGCTCTCTTGCTCAAAAGAAAATCCAAAGTTAATTTAACGGTCCATAAATAAACATGTCGCGTTTTCGTTCACAATAGATGATAGTGCACATCTGCAGGACCCAGGACCCAATGAACTTTCCCTTAACAAATTACGGTACCCGTGTTAGTCCAACGATTACAAGTCGCCGATTCATCACGCGGAGTTTCGGACGTAGCACGTACTTCTCTCATCTATTCCAGCCGTCCAACATCCGATCACTCAATGTTATCGGGAGTCAGCGACGACAGGTTCGCACGCCTTCAATGAGCAACAAAATTAATTTCAGAAAGGGCTGAAGGTTCACGTATTTTTATCGACAGGCAGTAAGTCGATAAAAATATCAAGAAGTTGTGAATGATCGGAAAAGTTCACAATTTCAAAGTTCTGGCTGTTGTATTGCCGCTTACTTAAAGAAAGATAAAAACAAAACTTCCAAAGTAAACAATCTGTAAACAATTGCTTGCGTATTGTTCTCAGATCGAAAGTTATAAAACTTTAGATAGTTTCCCGTAAATTTTCCTGCGCTTGCATCACACCCTGTCAGAAGTATTTGGGACATTGTGTATAGGTTTTAGCGCGTAACCTTATATTACAGAACTCGTAAAACCCGCTGAGTGACTGGTGTTGAGTACCGTTGTCTCGACATATTACGCGATTTCCTACAAAACAGCCCGATCACGACAGATAAAAATGTAACTCGTAGTCGTGTCACGATTTGGTACTCTCAGCGTTTGTCGCTTCTGTAATTTTGAACAAAAAAAGTTTATGTCTTTATTTATAGTAAACTGTTTGTTGTCAAACATAACCTGCAGCTAAGTATCAAATTTCTTCAGCGTTTTTTCTTCTAAGAATTTGTCCGAGATACTCAAGAAAACAAAGCATTTGCACTGCATAAATAAATTGTGAGTTCAGTTCAATAGTGCTTCAACTCAAAGAGATTCTATATATTTCTGGGACTCGAAAACGTTCAATACAGAGACGGTAAGTACTGGGAAAATCGTGTTCGAATATCATTGGACCAATTTTCAGCGTCGGCGGTGGCAACGCCGTGTTGTCAAGTGTGTATTTCTTTATCGTTTTTGCATATTTTTCTTTTATTTGCTATTATTTAGCGTCACAAAAAGAGAAAGTGAGTATCGTCGTGATCTATAACAAAAAAGTAAGTGTGGTATCTATGTAAATAGAGAAGAAATGATTTTGAATAGCGTGAATTATTTATAACGTATTCAGAATGAGTAAAAAGTAATGTAGGATGAACTAGATGTTAATGAACTAAGATTATCCGCACAATGTTGTATCTTTAGAGAGTAACGTGAATATACACCCAACTTTCTCTACTAACATTAGTATTCCTGCTATGTACCCTTTGAATAATGTCAGTGCTTAAATTCGTTATAAGCTTTTATGAAAGACCACGAATATTTTCTTTTTCTTTATTAACGCGAGTACCTATATTGAGTTAAACCTAATTGGGATGCTGTGGACGCTTTAGCGCTTTCACCAAAACAAAAAAGCTATTTCGCGTGTAGTGTATCTAAGTTTTGAAGGTAACATAACTAATAATTACGTGATACGACTTCAAAATGAACATTCGAGGCGATATATTATTTACGATGCCGGAGAAAATAAAGAAAAATTCGTTTCTTTCAAATATTTACTTTTATGGCTGAAACCCTTTCACATATTCGAATGTCGTAAGAAATATTGGCAACAAAGCGAAAAAGAATTTTATTGTGGAGCCACATTCTGTTGGTGTCGGTTTCTCTAGCCAAGAACATTCCAGCGTTTGTCACTTGATACATGACTCGTGAGTGCCGCGATCTCGTTGTGGACTGAACCAAATACTGGTGCTCAACAGTACCCTCATATTAAATACGTTCCTTTGATTTTGCTGATTACAGTAAAATAAATCTGGCATGATTTTTTTGGGATAAATAAACAGGACCTTTTTGGTGAGAAATGGTTTTTCACTTCAGGGGTTTTGCAGCACCTTCCAATGTAAAGTTTCATGTGTAAAACCAAGGTTGATCATTATGAGAACTCTTTACAAAACCAAACTTAACTTTTAAATGCTAATGGTAAATGTGGGGCAAGTATCTCATACATTTCTTTAACATAATCAACGCTAAACAAAACTGAAACCTGTCCTGGTTTCGCTCTCAAAAGTAAGAGACACAGAAAACGCTCCGCTTAGGCTCATTTTAAATTCTTTCAGAGCACAATAAAAACTAATTACATAGACCTCGGCTTTGACGTTTAACTTAAGTTATAAGTATGCCTTCTTTCTAAACACAAGGCTCTGTTAAACTAGGACAGTTTATTTTACAGTATTTTATCATTTGTAGAAAACATTTAATGACGTCAGCAGCGTTTATAAAAATAGTTTAGCTACCAAAAAAAAAAACACAAGGATTATATCGTTGAAAACAATGACAAATTAGGGATGTGAATCGTTTTACTATCAAAATTAAATATTTTAATTGTTATGCGGTAATTTTTGTAACTTCATTTTGCCAGAGGCGATTATTGAACCTGAATTCAATGTTGCTAAAATATGAGTGTTATCATAAATTGATCAATTATGCTTACAATTAATTATTTATATGAATATTTTATGTGCTTATTATAAATTCATACATTTGGGCTCCGCATTATTCTTACTCTTTGGAATTCATGAATTCATTCCTTCATATACGAAAGTACCTGCAGTGCTTACTTACAAAAAAAAAAATACCTCATAAACAAAAATTTACCGTCTTTTTGTACACCTGTACATTCTAAGAATGTTTAATAATAAAATGGTTGTACAAATACAGATACCTACAGACGACACAGTAGGCAATGTTATGACACGAGTTAGCAGTTTTTTAGCTTTTTTTATTAAGTACCTACCTATGGTAGGTAATTGAACTTTTAATAAATTGTACCTGTTAGCCAAATATTCTTTCGCAGTAATTTTAGGGCCAAAAACACCATGTAATGTCAGGGAAATTAATTGTCTAGCTAATTGACTACCACCTTAAATTGTTCGTATATTCAAATCTTATTAATTGTCATTCTTTGTCAGAATTGTATGAAATGGCTATAACACGGCAAATAGTAGTAGGGTCAGCTGTCAATTTGCTTAAAAATTAATTCCCCTACATGTTCTAACTGTGGTTTCATTTACTTATTGAATTCTTGATAATTAATGACTTCTACTGTTTAATGAATGAATAAATAATGTTGCTTGATCAAGTGCGCCTTGTTTTGATCCTAAAATGTCGTTCACTTCTTAGAAATTAGTTTTCAAGGTTCAGGCTACGGTTAGTGAACTATTCGAAGCAGTCTGATCTTTATCCGGCCTATGTATACCTTCCAGGTGAAATTTAAATTACTGAAGACTTGAAAAAGGGTCATTGTATATTTATGTACATAAGTGCAATGACCCTTTTCAGGTTTTCAGTTGTTTTTTCCTACATTTTAACGAGTTACTTATGTGAACATAAGTAACTCGTCAGAATGTAGGGCTAGTTGATCCTATAGTAAAAGTTTTGTTCATAATGATGAGTACAATAACCCCTTTTCAGGTAAATATTAAGTTATTTCAACATACAAATAATAAACGTAGTTGATAAAAAAAAAATGGATTTCATTCTGTAGCAGAAACGACGAATAAAAATTAAAGAACACATTTATCAAAAATAAATTAACTCTCGAAGCTCTAGTTTTACCTGAATACATTCGTGAACTTAAATGAAAAATAAAAATCTTACCACAGCAAAATTAAAAATCAATAACACTTTCACTTCTGATAAAACAATTACAAAATAGAAGAAACGCGTAACATATTTTAATTAATCGAAGGTTTTTGCGTGCGAATCTGCGCGGCCACTCCACATTGACGTTCGATCACTGACTGACCCGGTGAATGGCGAATTGGCGATACTACTGTCTAGAGGCGCGTGCGCACTTGCCCCTCGTAACTTCCCTTGATACATAACGTAAACAAACCTGTCTGTATGTTAGTTTACATACAAAAGAAAAAATGAAACATCACCAGATAGGTAGGTACAGTCAGCAACAAAAGTCGATTAACAATTGTGTTTTCTAAATCTTAATTATTGAGAAAAATACTTAATTAAAATCGGAATAGATGTAAATTTTAAAGAAAATTAACTCTTATCTATTATATGAAATGCTAAAAAGCAGGCTATCGTATCTTTTTGTGTTAATTTAGATGATGTCAAAAAGTAACAGTGTTAACCGACTTCTGTTGCTGACCGTACCATCGCGGACATTTGCGGTGAACCACATTTCAACCTAACAATAAGCAATAAGGTCCAAAAGTGGTTCACCGCAAAAGTCCGCGATGGTACTCGTACCATACTTCAAGGACGTCTGAAAAACCGAAGTCGTAAGTGTACAAATAACTACACCGCTTGGAAAATATTGCGATTAAATTGATATAAAAATAATTATAAGTGGTGTGCACTGGATTTTAGCGTTGTAATTTCCGGTGAATGTTCGCTATAAATTTTATTTCCATGTCTTTAAATACCTGAATGTCAATTAGGCCCGGGAAGAGGAAGAATTTGTAAGAGTAAATGAACAGTCATTTTAGGGCAATTTAATTTCAATAATAATACAGCACTCATTGAAGTTCTTAGGTTCAATTAGGTTGCACCGTGCGGATTTTAGAATTATCTATGGAATTACGTGCAACTTCCACGTACGCACGGCTACAGATCAAGCTATACATTTCCAGTATAAGCTGATCTCGCATTGTATAGGATTTCCTTACAATGAGAGGTCAGTGTAAACTGGAAATGTATAGCCTGATGTGTAGCCGTGTGTACGTTCGATTCTCTTTTCTTCGCTCCATCATACGTTAGTAACTATCAATCAAATCAATCGGTCTATCGAAGTCGAATGAGTCGTACAGGCTTACCTCTTCTAATCGATGAATCAGACAATAAAAAAAAATGTTTTTAAATTAATCATGTAATATTTTTAGAGACAGATATTAATATGATGACAGTCAGATGGCAGTTAGTCTCTAAAAATACGACATGATTGAAAATATACTAAAAATACGATTGAGTTCACTCATCCTCCATAGAATCCTAAATCCTCCATCCTATCTCTAAAAATACGATTGAGTTCACTCATCCTCCATAGAAAAGGGAGGATCCTCCGACCAGACGGGTGTTGTGTCTGGTGGGCCACTGCCCGACGGTTGATGTCGGGACGTTGTATATATGCTAGTCGCGTAGTAAACTCTAATTGCGCGATGCAGGATTGCGTGACGTCATGTCATTGATGCGTAGTTCATATGTGGCGATGTAGATGCCGCCACATCACTCCCCTCCGGAGACCGGAGGTCGATAGTGGGCTGAGTCGTGTATCTTGCGATGCTTGCCAGTGCCAGTTGTAGTTCCAGTGAGTCGGAACCGGGTGCCGCATAGTTCACGGTGAGTCGGAACTGTCTGCGGTGATACCCCAGTGAGTCGGGGTGGCGCTGCGTTATGCTCCAGTGAGTCGGAGTGTACAGCGCTGGGTTGAGGCTGAAGGTGATGACCAGGAATGCGCGTCCACTGCATGCTGGTGGTCAGGATACCTGTTGAAGCCGTGGATGCTGGCTGGCTGTGTGACTCGCCGCTCGAAAGCTTGAGGAAGTAATGCTTGATGACGTCACGCTGAATGAGTTGCACGAAGGCTGCGCTGACGTTCATGCTCGGGGTCACCAATTTAGAGGCATGAGGAACAGGGTGTAAAGTTCACTCATCCTCCATAGAAAAGGGAGGATCCTCCGACCAGACGGGTGTTGTGTCTGGTGGGCCACTGCCCGACGGTTGATGTCGGGACGTTGTATATATGCTAGTCGCGTAGTAAACTCTAATTGCGCGATGCAGGATTGCGTGACGTCATGTCATTGATGCGTAGTTCATATGTGGCGATGTAGATGCCGCCACAATTTCAACGACGCGGGTTTACGCGGTTTCTACGCGGGTTACGCGGGGGAGCGTGTGTCCCACCTATTTTCGAGTGTCACTTGAGTGAGCGTGCCTCCCGCGTAGTCGAAAACATCGCGTAGACGGTGCGTAAATGCAAACGCTGCACTAGCGACGCGTGTTCAGTATTTATTGTGTAGATAATAAGTAAGTCTATATCATGCGGCGTTACCGTAGCCTTTGTGATTTATGATCGACGAAATCTTTTATTAAGTATATTTTTTCAGAAGATAAAATATTACTTACGCCAATGCAAGTACGGATGGGGGAGTAATGGCTAGTTAACCAGTAAGTAGCACTAAACATCTAAATGATTAGATTGCATCACGAGTTGCCCGTTACAATTGATTCGAGTATTACCAAGTATTTGAAGTATTACACATTATTATGTACATGCCTAACTAACATATATACACTGGACAGCAAATAAACCGGGCCACCCGCTACCTTGGAACTCTGATTCGATTTTCTCAAAAAGTATATAACTTACAACTATCAAAGTTATACCTACAAAAAGTGCGTTCCATGATTATTCAAATTAAAGGAAACTCATTGGGATTAATCAATTTTTTGAGTGTTTATTAAGGATTTTACAAAAAAGAGTCGTTTTCCAGTCATGTTAATCGTTAGTAATCATAAACTGAAAAAAAAAAATTAAAGCCAGAAACAAAGAAAAAATTAAAAAGAAAGTTTTGGTTAGTATTCAGTATTCCCTCCCCTTGCTCGGATAACTGCCAGCATCCTCGTATTCATCGACCTCACGAGCCTGACGATGAAATCTTGAGGAATTACATTCCACTCCTCTTCAATTGCGATTCGCAGCTCTGGAAGCCCTGTTGGAGCAGGTACCCGGGCTCGAACCCGACGTATCAGCTCATCCCATAAGTGTTCTATCGGATTCAAGTCCGGGCTTCGAGCTGGCCAGTCCATTGAACGAATGCCAACATCGCGTAGATACTGGGTCACCACTTGAGCAACATGAGGCCGTGCATTATCATGCATCAACTGCATATCTTGCCCGATATATCCTGCGTACGGAACCACATGGTCTGCGAGTATTTCGGTAATGTAGCGATGAGAAGTCAATCCACGTGTACGGCCCGTAGGTTCGATGAAAACTAACGCTGTATGTGCAGTTAACGAGATACCGCCCCAGACCATTACAGATCCTCCTCCATAAGCAACAGTTTCCTCGATGCAACACTGAGAATAACGTTCTCCAGGACGACGATACACTCTCTGACGTCGATCACTTCCATGTAGACTCACCCTGGTCTCATCAGTGAAGAATACATTACCCCACTGCTCTAACGTCCAATCTCTATGCTCTCGAGCAAATTCAAGTCGTGCTCGACGGTGGGCTACCGTTAATGCTGGGCCTGTTGCAGCTCTTTTTGGAGTCAGGTTCCGATCTGCAAGTCTCCTTCTGACGGTATCTGAACTTATGACCACTTGGCGTACGTCACGCAGACTTTGTTGGACTTGAACTGCGTTGAGGCGGCGATTTCGGAGAACAGTAAGTTGGATATATCGATCATCTGCCGCTGATGTAGCCCTAGGTCTGCCCGTACCTGGACGGCGATCGAATGCTCCAGTCTCTAAGTATCGTCTGTAAACTCGTTGCACCGAAGACCTGCTGATTCGAAGTCTCCGAGCGACCTCACGTTGCGCAACGCCTGCTTGAAGTAGTGCTACAGCTTGAGCTGCTTCCTGAGGTGTCGTATCCATTATTGACCAAAAAAAGTAGCAAAAATACACGCGTCTGAGCAAACGATGGACAAAAACTAAAGAAATGATAAGAAATATCCGACTACCCTCACTGTAGAAAAAATGAACGCTAACCGTGAACTCTAGTCAAAACAGAGCAAATCGTTAGCATTGTGTTTGTTGCTTGATTACAATGTGAGTTGACGGTACTTTAGAAGAAATTTTTAGTCATTTTAATAATCATGGAACGCACTTTCTGTAGGTATAAATTGATAGTTGTTAATTTTATACTTTTTGAGAAAATCGAATCAGAGTTCCAAGGTAGCGGGTGGCCCGGTTTATTTGCTGTCCAGTGTAGTTATAGGTATGATAGAAGAAAAGCAGACGATGATTTTCTTTAAGGCTTGTCCGCCGTAAAAAACTCGGTCACTGTCGGACTGCATAGAAAGGAAAGAGAAGCGCGATGACACGACGCTTGCAAAATATGAAGTAATTAACGATTTACAAAAAATCTAGGGATTGGACTAAAAAAATAATCACATGAAATCATTCCTTATTATTTTGTAAAGAACTGTACAAAATGAACACTTTTAATGAAAACTGTAGGAGTAATATGGTAAAAACTCGAAAAAATAGACAGAAATATACCTGGGTTTAGCCTTTTTTTTCTTTAGTTCCACAAACTAAAATAGATTTCAGGACACATGAAATCACTTCTTATGTATTCTAGATTATTGTGTATTTTTTTCTATCAAAAGGTGCTATAGTTACTGTAAAAAATGGACACAAAGTTACTTATTTTCGCCGTATTTTAGGGAGGACAAGCCTTAAATTTCGAATTAGGAACTCTTTTACAAATTGGCGGCAATTTAAAAAGTGTCTGTCGTGCGTCGAAATGGATTTGACTACTAGAGAAAATTTTCGTTCAATAATTTATTAGGTAAGTACGACTTTCGTTGCGGTCATACTCAACAACAATGTAACGCTTACGATAGAGTTCGATTAGCATTTCATGACGAAGCTCCACCTGTAGCCACTGTTTACAACTGGTTTAATTAGTTTAAATGTGGTCGAAGCAAACTCACTAATGCTTCTCGAGAAGGACGTCCTTCAACGGTGACTACTGAAGATAACGTGAGTGCTGTGCGGCTAATGATAGAACCTGATAGAAGAGTGATATATCAACAGATTCGGGCAGCTTTAGGCATTAGTATGAGTCAAGTACAAACAGTCTTATATGGACATTTAGGCGTCAGAAAGCTAAGTTCTAGATGACCTCATAATTTGACAGAAGATCAAAAACGCCGTCGTTTGGATTGGTGCCGCTCAATGCTTGAAAAGTATGACGGAGGTGACTCGAATGCTGATGCTACTGACATCGCCACAGGTGATGAAAGCTGGATTATATTGTTACGAACCCCAAACCAAAAGACGTTTGATGTTTCCATTCGAAGATGCCACAGCTGGATATCTCAAGAACTACTAATGCTATCAACTTGAAATTTGGGACAGTTTCAGATGACGTATGCCCAACTATTTTGCAAATAAGAAATAAATAAAAATATATATTTTTTTGCAACAGAGACTGAACGGGGGTCTTAAAAATTCGAAGTGGGGCTACTAGGGCATGTGGAGTATCATATAAAAGAGCGCTGTTTGCACATTCTCAAACATTTTTTTCAGGCCGCATAGTTTTCGACTTTTGATGAAAAATGTTAAATAAAATAACCACCCCCCCCCCCCCCCCCAAGTTTGCATAGAGGAAAATCTGAAATTATTCTATGTGACAGAAGTTTATGTAAAGATTACAGGACAAATAAACAAAAATTACATGGTACGGAACGCGGTCAATATCGGTGCGCGAGTCCGTTTCGCTCATGACCGGTTTTTTTATTTTCTAAAAACTTTCAGTGTGACCCACGTACATTTGCTGCGTTATCAGGGCATAAAGCATCCGATTTCGCTTGTAGAGCCAATTTTTGTTACAATTTAACGAACAGTAACCTCCCTAATAAATGCGGATTAAAGTTACAACTAGTATAATCTTCAGATTTACTTTACATTTTTCGAGGTTTAAGTTTGTTACATTACATTACATCATCACGCCTGTAGTTCCCGAAGGGTTAGGCAGAGGTGTATCTATAATACTCCCACGCCAGTTATGTTTCAAGTCCTAATAGGGCGCGAGCCTAACTGTCATCAACCGCGCACAAATCCAGACTTCAAGCTGCAAATGAGAAGTTCTAGATGGAAAAACCAAATAACTCTTTGCCGGACCCAGGAATCAAATCCAGGTACTCATGCACGGCAGTAGCGCTCGTAACCACTAGACCAACGAGCCAGTCATTTATTACTAATTGGGTAAGTGATTAAATCCGATTTTTTCATACTTTAATTGGTGTTTTCAATACAAATATGTAAAGGGAAACGGTGTATTATAATGTAATTGAAAGCTAGTGAAGATAGGAAGACTGTAAGAATAGTTTACTAATTGTAAAAAATATTGTATGAATATTGTAATGCATATTGTATGAAAATAACTACTTATAAAAAAAAATGTCTTTTTTCTGTTCATCAATGACAGCCTTATCAGATACTTTATCAGTACCAATAGCAGGAATTTTTAAAATAACTCTCTGAAAGGAAGGTCGGAAGTCAAGTTCCGATTTATCGTACTTATAACATCCACAGGAATTTAATTGTGGGGGAGTTACTAGATAGCTTATCAAACTCAGACAAATGTCTGACTTCCAGTTAAATCATATTTTGTGCAAAATAATAATAATAAATTATCCTGAACCTAGTATTTAATGGCATAAAAAATAATCCCAGAATTTAATAAAAACGTGCTTCTTTTTTGTTATAATCTGAAGTTGAAGAATGGTTTTGGCACACACCACAAAGTTGTGTTAAAGATGAAAGTATAACTTTGGGTCACTGCTACCATTGACTGCTACATAATTAGTGATGTTCAAATCGACTTTAAACTAAAAACGTGTTAACTATATTTTTCTAGCGCGCTATTTTATACGCTATCATTATAACGCGTTGTTACAAAACTTGGCCGCAGTCTGAACGCGGAGACATTATCATTTTATCTGGCAATACGCTAGTTATCTCGCAACTTCGCAAGTACTCGCAACGCGCTGTGCACGAAAGAATATAATAATATCTCATGTAGCGTTCTGCGTTATAGATCAATGAAGTTTCCTTCATACTTTCCACGCTTAGGACTGTCTTTAGTAAAATTGATTAAATTTTATTATACACATCATTTCTAAGGTCTCAAGTTAATTTCGATCTTATTGACATTTTACAAACCCTTTGTTTTTTTGGTGCAGGATACTTGGTAAATGATCTGGAAGCTGAATTTGACAAAAAAACATGAATGTCAATAAGGTCTAAATTCGCTTGACACCTCAGAAAGTGTCTAGATTATTATGCACATCATTTTTAGGGTGTCAAGCTAATTTCGACCTTATTGACATTTTACAAACCCTTTGTTTTTTTGGTGCAGGATCCTTGGTAAATGATCTGGAAGCTGAATTTAACAAAAAAACATGAATATCAATAAGGTCTAAATTCGCTTGACACTTCTGAAAGTGTCTAGATTACTATGTACATCATTTCTAGGGTGTCAAGCTAATTTCGACCTTATTGACATTTTACAAACCCTTTGTTTTTTTGGTCCAAGATACTTGGTAAATGATCTGGAAGCTGAATTTAACAAAAAAACATGAATGTCAATAAGGTCTAAATTCAGACCTTATTACGTAATAATAACAGATAACAGATACCGCGGGCCGACCGGCCGACTGCCGCCCGAGTTCACACGATTTCGCCCGAGTGCCCCAACGCGCTGTCGGCGCTGTGACGCTATGAGTGAGACTAGTGAGACCATAAAAGTTATAAAGCTATAATGCTATCCCGCTCTAGCCACGTTGTGTAAGTTTAGAATTTGAGATGCCTAGTTTGTTGAAACGTTATATTTCTAGCGCGAAGTCAGAGTCGGTACAACAAACGCTAGATGCTATAAATACATAGCGTGTTATTTTTTGACGCTAGACGTTATATTAACCACCACTATACATAATATCGACTCGAACCGCTACAAAGGGTGTAAAGACCATTTTGGGCCAAATTCACTTTTGATGCAGTCTTACTTAGTTGACTGATATATAGAAGACTGCATAAAAAAGTGAATTTTGACCAAAATGGTCTCTACACCCTTTGTAGCGGAAAGAATCAATATTTTCTTTGTGAAAGTTTAATTTTAGTACTTAATAGGTAAATCAACCAGGACGCTTTAATTTGTGTATTTTATGAATTATGATTGAATGATATTAATTAACTGAACCACATCAAATGATTATTTATTTATTTGTCCTCGCACTGGAACACAGCAATGTCACCAATAGAGCAAAAAATTTTTGTAAGCTTTAAAACAGAGTAGATGGCATAAGTTATCAAGAGTGAAAAGTTTAACAATAGAAATATTAACAGCTACAGCCACATCTTGTTGGTGTGCTACCCGCTGCTGTTCACACGAAAGTTGTTTTTATTTATTGCAACTCATATTATAGCATTAACTTTCCCGTAAAACACTATCTTTGTTTCTGGCTTTCAAACTATAAACTATTTACTTAAATGACAGATGTTTCATGTGAAAGGCCTAACTTATGCTTTAATTATGATGAAGGCATAAAATAATCATTGTCATTTTTATGTTATATTTTTTATGTGGTTTTTTACGTGGTTTCATCATTGTGATTTTGACCATTGTGGATATTACTGCATTAAACATACAATCAAGATTGGATTTGATTATTTTTACAATTTTGGGATAATATACATGCATAAATATCAAACGACTCAAAAATAAACATTTTGGCACAACCACAACATTTTTTTAAAATATGTAAGTATTCATAATATACATTTGGAAAAGAAGAACACAAATATTTTTGTGAGTATTTTCATTGAAAAGATAATACAGTTGAATATCTAAGCTAAAGCTCATATCTATCTTCAATCATGAACGCTTAATAACAATGCTTAAGTAAGTAATTAAAATTACGTGGAATTTCTCACACTAGGCCGTGGCACATTATGTTGACTTGAAACTGCAGTACCCGCACAGGTCATTAAAATTCACATGTAATATAAATATATTACTAAGTGAAAGCACATAATTCTGATCAGACTTGACGTGCTATTTAAATTGTCGCCAGATGTTAATTATTTGACTAAAAATATAAACATATGTGGTGCTTGCCGTTCAAGAATAACATCACTATTTATTGATCACATTATTTAATTGATCGTATTACAAAAAACGGTGCAATACATGTTAGATTTGGAAAGAAAACACTTACCTTTAATCCAGCTGTCTGCCTGCAGCGGATTCCTGAATTAAATGTGTTAGTATACAACAAACATTTTCGATTGTTATTACATTGAAAACTATTTCAGTAAACGGACCTCAATATTTTTATAAAAATATGGAAAGAATTTAAAATCTTTCGCGTTCGAGTGGATCGAGTGTTGACAAATTTTAGCTTCTGTCAATGTCAAACGTCGATTCGACGTCTAAAATGTAAATATAGTTTCGTTATAAGTAGTTGTCTTTTCATGTAGAATTTTACATAATATTGACTTACAGCAAGTTTATTATTTTGAAAAACACATGCGTTATCTTTAAATTTTTTGGAGTAGGTACCCTTTTTACAAAAAAAGTAAGCACAAAAATACAGAAATAAAATGCGTCGTAAGTAGCGCCACCCCGATTAATGAACAGATAAGTTGCATACCTTTTGGTCAGAACTCGGAATAAAGCAAATAAAGTCAATAGAGTACTAACATAATTATGTAGCTGTTTTGTTTCAAGTTACATTTTTATGTTAGCTTATTCATGTTATCTTTAATTTGTTTGTACCTTTTTACAAAAAAGCATGCACAAAATAGAGAAATAGAATGCGTCGAGGCGTAAGTAGCGCCACCCCGAATAGTGAGCGGGTAATTTGAGTATCTTTTCGATCACGCCAGGGTAGCTCGCGAAATTCAAACTTTCTTACGTTTTTGCAATTTGTAGGTCAGTGTGAGCTTGTATGTTGATTAAAATATGATTCGCGGGCGTTGCTAATATGGCTTTACAGAATTATAATCATTAGAATCAGCAATACAACTCCATAAGTTAGCATTTACCTCAAACCTCATGATTTCATGAAATCGCTAGATTTGAGATAAATGCTAACTTATGGTTATTAGTAATATCCATTGTATGAAACTCTCAAACTCGTTCGTCACGTTTCATGGGCAATGCCAACACAGTTACGCCTGACCGCACTTTTTGAAAAGTAGGAATACCTACCTCGTACTCGGGTGAGGAGTTCCCAGTTCCCACATTAACACGCATGACGAAACTTGCTAAATATGTGTCTACTTTTTTATTCATTCGGTCGAAATCGAAAGCTCTATAAAGATATCAATTCCTTTGCTTGTTCAACTTTATGGATTGGTCGAACTCGAGATGGTTATTGTTTTAGTTTTTCTTACATCATTTTGCTATTTGATTTGTGTAGGAGCTAGAACTGAAATATTTTCATTGCACATTGCATTGGTGAAAGTGATACAAGATACAATAACCATTACGTTATTGAGCTTGGAATAAGTGAATTCTGCATTGATAAACACTTTGAGATTTGCGGGCTTGAAATCAAATTTATACGTGCAATTGATGTAATCAAGTTCTTCTAACTTATCTATCATACAGCTGCGCTACTGGGGAGTTTGTTCCGCCACATCTTCGTCCCAGCTAAAACACTAGGAATTGGTGGAAGGCGGAGGTTTGGAGGTAATTGTCTTACTAAGTTGGACGTTCAAAAAGTGCTGATTCCTATTTTGATTACCTATATGACTTTTGATTTTGATTTTAGGGTTCCGTACCAACATGGTAAAAAGGAACCCTTATGGTGCGACTCAGTCTGTCTGTATGTCTGTCACAGCTGGATATCTCAAAAACTACTAATGCTATCAACTGGAAA
The DNA here is from genome assembly GCA_905163495.3 of Cosmia trapezina. Lineage (NCBI taxonomy): Eukaryota > Metazoa > Arthropoda > Insecta > Lepidoptera > Noctuidae > Cosmia > Cosmia trapezina. The sequence continues at coordinate 16,323,005 of LR991030.1, forward strand.
GGAGAATGGGTAAGACCATACCCAGACAAAAAGTTAATTGTAGCATTATGAACTGTGTCGGTCATTGTTGCCCTCATCGAGTAGTTTAATTTTATTAATCCTATGACAGCATGTCTGAATTCCATGGGAGAAAAAAGATATGTGAAGAAAATAAATTTATTTAACAAATATATACATACATAAATCACGTCGTCTACTCACAGGGTAATACCTAGTTATTAAATTATTATTAAAATTAATTATAACAATGGTTTTGATGTACACTTACGGCCTCAAATGGATTCAGACCGAACTCGAAGCCCTGGATAGGGTGGTCCATACGCTGCTGACAGCGTATCAAATGCATCACCCATGGTCATCGGTAATGAGACTAATTATATCCCGCGAAAGTGTGGAGGTCGAGGCTTTTTAGACGCTAAAACCCTCCACAATCGCGAGATATGCAGTCTCAGGGAATATTTCCTAGAAACCGTCGTGGGGTGCATCAAGATGTGATCGCGGTGGACAAGAGCCTCATCCCGCTCTCCTTGGCGAAAGAGAACTGGCGCAAACTTGCAGTACTTGATACTAACGATCCTAGGAAGGCAAAAGCAGCAAAAAGCTAAAGCAAAGGTAAGGCAAAGAGCTTCACGAACGCTTTTTCCGGGCCCTTCATTGGCCTGATGTCCACTTTTTAGCGTCTGTATCCTGGCTGCGTTTCTGGTTGTTGGGGAAACCGAAGGTTTTGCCTATGCAATTATGGATGGAGTTATCATGACGAATAATTATCAGAAATACATTGTCAATGACAGTACGGTTAACATCTGTTGGGCATGCCACTGTCCCGGCGAATCAATCAGACGTATTGTTTCCGGTTGTTCTCGCCTTGCTAACAGCGATTACTTGCAGAGACACAATCTAGTGACTAGGATTATGCTTCGTGATCTCGTCCTCATTGTACACATGTAGTTTGTACTTCTCATACCCGCTAATCACATTATTTAAAGATGAAAACCTTCATCATAAAAAAAAATATTAAAAAATAAAAATATTTTATCTGTGGTCCGCCCGTTGGCGCGTGCTGTCCTGGCATCTGTCAATCATTTGTACTTTTTTGTGCCGCGCGCTGATCACGTTTTTCGTTAAATAGTTAAGAAAAATTTTAACGAAATGGAAAAATATCGAAGAATCCGAGACAAGGAAATGGAGGAGCTGAACGAGCGTCTGCGAGATCTGGAAAATCGAGTGGAAAAGCGAAAACGGAGTCGTCTTGAAACTCGAGTAAGTTTCTTGATAAACCTAACAATTTGTCTTTATTTTAAATCATTTTCCTAAAATTTCTTTACCTTGGGTGCCGCAATATGCATATCAGTCTCTAAAGGTTTCACGAGAGGTTAACCATGAGAATTAACTGTGCCATATACTTACGAAAGAACGACATCAGACGAGCCGATGGCCTATACTTTCAGTGTTAAAAACACGTCCCTCCTGGATGCTTAACAGTCTCGTAAGAGTTTTTACGAAAAGTTAACTATGAGAACATTAAACTGTTCCGTATACTTAATAAAGAACGACATCACACGAGCTTTCACGAGAGGTTAGCCGATGGTATATACGTTCAGTGTTAAATACACGCTTCTGTTGGATCCCTAGCAGTCTCTTAAAAGTTTTCACGAGAGGTTAACCATGAGAAAAATATCTGTGCCGTATACTTACAAAAGAACGATACTATACGAGCTTTCACGAGAGGTTAGTCGATGGTCTATACGTTCAGTGTTAAAAACACGTCTCTGTTATTAGACCCAGGAGTCTCTAAGAGTTTTCACGAGAGGTTAACCATGAGAATATGCTGTATACTTGCAGAAGAACGACACCACAAGAGCTTTCACGAGAGGTTAGCCAGTGGTACGATACGTTCAGTGTTAAAAAACATGTCCCTGCTGTGTCCCTAGAGCTATCACGAGAGGTTAGCCGTGGATTTAGATTTATGCAGTCTGGAACTGAACTTCAATTGTTCTTTGTAGATGAGTATGAAGCTCGCTTCCGTGGAAGACACTACAGTCGAACACGTTCAAGGAGCTATGTGTCACTTGACCGAATCCGTCGCAGCCGGACTCAATGCCGCCAATTTTAACTCTTTTATTTGCCAGATAACTTCCAGTTGTTTTTCAAAAATTCCAAAATACTTACAATTCTAGATGTTGTATACAATCTAACTTCCATGTTACTACTTAAATTCTACTACAATACAACTAGAAGGAGGCTGTGATTGTAATGGTATCTATACCACAAGCATGTAATGTCATGTCATTGTAATGTCTTACCTTCAAGTATTGAGAATCTACTCAGAGAGGAGGGGGGCGGTACAGTTATCTACCTTATCTATGGCACAGCAAGGCAGTCTGGCCACATGGTGGTCCGGTGAGCAATTATAGATAGCAATTAAGAAGCAAAACATTTAAAAGAAGTATGAAACACCTGTAATCTAAGTGGCAGAAGCAGTAAATGAAAGAGGAATCAACTGCAGCGGATTATAATGGCTGTTGCCATTACATCCACTGGCAAAGTCCTTAACAGTTTAATAGTCTCACAAGGGAGTGCATCAATAGAAACGTTAACTGACTCAGCTAGACAACTGTGACATTTATCATGATAGTTCATCACACGGAGATCCTTATCCTTAGAGAACAAACAGATATTGATTATCTGATTACCTGGTCGGGCTATAAGCTTCAAGATAAATTCAATGACATCAAACGGTACTGAAACAGAACTGAAACTAGCTCAGATACACAATGGTAGATTGCAGTATTTTTCTGAAGTATGGAATAGTATTACTACTAATCCAACCATACATGAGTGAATCAAGGACTATAAACTACCTTTCACTGAGTTTCCTTTTCAAACTTCTGAATAAAAACTTCATTCAGAAATAAAGCAATCTTATATCCATACAAATTTTCCTAATAAATTAGATAATTTTATGTATTTTATCTATGGGCCTAGTTGCCTGATGATAAAATAGTTATTATCATTTTATTATTATTAATAATAAATAATAATAATATTTAATTTTTAAGAGATTATTATCTCTTACAGTTAGGTGCCATAGAAACATGTTCTCCTGTCAATAATGAATTTTTATAATTTTCCCCAAAATTAAACGGCACTTGGAGATTAAAAATACAATAAGTATGTTCCCACATACCATTTTAAACTGGTAGATTTAAGGACAGTATAGTCTTTGCCGACAAAAATGGATATAATAAATGCATACTATTTATTACCCATAGGAAAATATCTTAGAGGTATCTCCAGTATATATTTGTATTTACAAATCATGGAGCCAGGTGGCTGTCAACTGAAGTTATTAGTGTCACTTTCTGTCACAATATATCTTGACAATATTCTGTGTCTTGCCTATTCAAATATGTAAAATGTTAGAAGGTGTTTACTATTCAAACTGCGTTAAAAAATCTAAGATTTATTTATTAATACTGAAAAGAATGTCCTAGAACCCAGACAGTACTGCCAGTATCTAGGATTTTTGTTAGATTCAGTCCAGTTTGCCATTTTACTTCCTCAGAAAAAGATTTTATAGTTTATCTCTTATTCCATAAAAATGAGATGCAATTAATAGATTTTGCGTAATTATTAGGTATTCTTGTTGCTGCATGCCCAACTGTAAAATATGGTGGCCTTAAAAACAACAATGAGAATAAAAAGGCCAGAACTAGATTCAAATTAAAATTCAAAATCATTTAGGTATTTGCAAGTTCAACAAAACTAGAATCAAATTCAAAATCATCTATTTGCAAAGGTTGTTTCACATTTCAACAAATCACAATAGGATTAAACAATTTGACTTTGTCCTGGAAATATTCTCTGATGCGTTTGAAACTGGCTGGGGACTGGTATGTTATGATATCAAAAGCCATGGGCACTGGACTGCTAATGATAAAGTTCCATATAAATTACCTTGAACAGTGTTCAACCGTTTGTAGGGCTCAAAACATTTGCAAGCAAACTCACATAGGTACTGTGAGGAATTACTTAGAATACATATCACAATGTCATAGCTCCGCCTATATCATCATAAGATGTGTGGTACTTGTTTTACTTATCTAAATAGCTTAATTAGCCTTTAATTGTAGCAATGGTGCCAGGAAAGACAAAATATATGGGTTTATGCATCTTACATTAGTCCAAAGAAAACTCTATGGCAAATGTAAAATCTAGACAACCTAGCATAAAAATTGAATGGAAGTGATGTGATATAGCCCACAAGTCATTTGTTGTTAAACTGTGTCAGCCCCGCATTGACCCTGTTTGCAAGCAGCTCCACTACTAAGTGTCAGAATGACATATCATGGCTCCCTGATCCAGGTACTTACATGCTCTGTAGATGCGCGGTCTCACACCGATTGCCACCATATTATTATCAGGGACGCTTTCCTGAGAAGAGGAAGTCTGGTCCTTTTAATTGATAGCTTCCTTGTTTAACAAAACAAGAAAACAATATGAATCTACTGTAAATCAGCGGATTCTCTTTTGTAGGAATCAAGATATTGACCCCTCCTAGGCTTAGTCACCATGTTGATATTATTTTTGACCACTAAGTTTCATTGAAGGATTGTCATATGACTCACTCAATACCCTAATGAGTGCGCTGTATAATAATTGTAAACGATTTTTCTAGTTTTAGGCCCCCAAAATGGCTCATATGGTAGTGTCAAGATTTCTTGGGGGTGGGGGGGGGGGGGGGGTGAGGGGGAACCAGGCTGGGTTTCTTATGTTTAAATTAAAACAAAAGAACCCTAAGTATGAAATACTTTGGGACCCCAGTATCGTTGGGTTATCTAATTTATTTCATAACTAAACCCTTAGTTTAGAATAAGTAACAAAAAATTAGTAAGTATCCATTTAGCTCTTGTACTCATTAGTATTGATAACATTCGATAATGAGGATAACATTTAGATAAAGATTCCAGAAATAATTAAAACTTCTTCACCTGGCAGATCTCAACTCAACTTGATATTATAATTTCTTAAAGAGAATGTATCCTAGCCCCTTTTTTTCCCTATCTAGATTTTACTAAGAGTATAAGATAAGATTGTAAATAATTAATTAGAACTATGAGAAAACCTTTTCATGCCACCTCTTCTGCAACCATTAGTAGATGGATGAAACAAAACTTAAGTAGTAGTGGAATAGATATTTCCAAATTCACATAAACAGACATGCCTCTACTTCAACTTAAAAGACCTCTGAAGGAGGTATCAACATTGTAGTCATAAGAAAAGCTGCTGGTTGGAACACAAAATTATCAACCATAAGTAATCCTTGTGCAATCTAGAGCTTTTGCACAAGCTGTGTGCTCTATACACAGTGATTGTTACATTTTAATGTCTATGTTAAATGTCTGATTATAAGTAGATAATTGATGTGTGCCATATTAGATTATTAATGAGACTAGTTGATTCAGGACCGTGTAGAATTCCAGGAACTAATAACATTTAGAGAATTTTAAATTAAGTTAAGCTAACTGGAAGACTGGTTCATAAATAGAAATACATTTATAATGAATGAGTAAGTAACAAACATAGAATAACATGTTAAGTTACAATGTTCAATTATTAAACAATATGCTGAACTTATTACCAACACAACTTTGTTCTTTGAACATCTACATGTGTACAATGAGGACGAGATCACGAAGCATAATTATATAGATCGGACTAACTTACCTAGTGACGTCCGATCCTTAATTATGTGAAGTGATCTCGTCCTCATTGTATCCCAGCCCTTCCCAGATAATCAACCTACTTATGTGTAATGGATTGCCTTATCTAAACCCCCTCTAAAAGTTGTGTTGTGCTGTATGCACTATGCCGGGACTATACGATGCCCGTATCGGTCATCGTGAAGTCCCGTTCTTATGCTTTGAAAGAATGATTGACAGATGCCAGGACAGCACGCGCCAACGGGCGGACCACAGATAAAATATTTTTATTTTATAATATTTTTTTTTATGATGAAGGTTTTCATCTTTAAATAATGTGATTAGCGGGTATGAGAAGTACAAACTACATGTGTACAATGAGGACGAGATCACTTCACATAATTAAGGATCGGACGTCACTAGGTAAGTTAGTCCGATCTATATAATTATTCACCAGCAACTTGCCTTGCAGTACAACCTTGTACAGTCCGAAGTAACATATTACAGGTATGTGCCCGGCCCAGTGTACTATTATCGATCTATCATCAGTCATCACTGACTGTTGTAGCCAATAAGCCTAATATTGTGCTGATAGAGCGACGAGAGTACCGTGTAATGATTGTTGATATCGCTGTCTTTCATGGCGACATTCTCGTGAAAGCCGAGAAAGATACAAAATCAAGTATCTTGACTTAGCACATGAGGTTGTCGATATGTGGGACGTGGACTCTGCAATCATTGTACCGATAATAGTTACAGTTAACGGCGTAATAGCGGAGAGCCTCGACCAACACCTCGGAAGGCTCTCATTGCGTGCCTGGGTCAAAGGCTTGATTCAGAAAGCAGTACTCCTGGACACGGCACGCATAATGACGAGGTTCCTCTCTCTAGATCCCTGACCACCGGTAGCTTGGACCCTGGTCCCGATATCGGTGGGCTACTATTCTTTATATTTTTAAATGTTTTTTAGGGTTCCGTACCTCAAAAGGAAAAACGGAACCCTTATAGGATCACTTGTTTGTCCGTCTGTCTGTCTGTCAGTCTGTCAGTCTGTCAAGACCCTTTTTCTCAGGAACGCGTAAAGGTATCAAGTTCAAATTAATATCGAATACGTAAGTCTATGGTCCCTTGGAGTCCTACAAAAATCAAGCTTCTCAGTCAACGCAATAAAAAAATACTGCCATTTATGCGATTTTGATTCTTGCAAGTAAATCAAAACCTATGGGGTACTACCCGTTGACATAGAATCATGAAATTTGGTAAGAAGCAAGGTCATACAACACAAATATAGGAAAAAGTCCAAAAATATTTAATTTGTAATTATGTCACATAATACAAATATTCAAGTCTGTCAAGACCCTTTTTCTCAAGGACGCGTGGAGATATCAAGTTGAAATTAATATTAAATACGTAAGTCTATTGTCCCTTAGAGTCCTAAAAAAATCAAGCGTCTAAGTCAACGCAATAAAAAAATACGGCGATTTTGCGACACATTTTGATACTCGCAACTGTCGCAAGTAAATCAAAACCTATAGGGTACTTCCCGTTGACCTAGAATAATGAAATTTGGCAAGAAGCAAGGTCTCTTAGAACAAGTAAAGGAAAAAGTCCGAAAATTGTGAATTTGTAATTTTTTGACATAAAAATTTTTTTAAAGTTTGTTTTTGGGATAAATTCTTTTCAACTACGGAACCCTTCATTGTGCGTGGTCCGACACGCACTTGGCCGGTTTTTTTAATATTAAGTATGTTTTTATGAAAATATTTAAAAATGTAAATGATATGTGTGTATTGTATGTACAGAGCGAGGTGTGGTTTTACAAAGCTTCACATTATTGTTCGCAGCGCTGTGCCTTGGTTTTTTATTTAGTCTGAGCCTAGGTACTTATGTTAAAATGTCACGGATTAGTCTCGTCACTTCAGGTGGTCCACTCCCTAAGCACGAAGCCCGTAGTTTCGGCCTTCGTTACGGGCGTTCCCTACTCCGTATCACCTACGGATGGATGATTGGTTTGGGGGCCAAACGAAGTATGAATGTCAACACGATTTGACAGTTGTCCTTACTCCCGATGTGTTTTTGCCCGTCCGAAAGTTTTACACTTGTTTTGATCGTTATGTCAGACGGACGGACGTACGGACAGACTTAGGGAGTAGACCTCCTGAATAGCTTGGTTAACGGATTAGCCATTTCATTTACATTGGTAACCATTGGTTACCTACGCCTCTGACGAGACCAGCACCCTAATTGCGTAACACACTATCAATCAGAATCGGTTTCATTTTGACAGTTCAACAACATTCATTGCGTTATTTACGGTGTTGAGAAGACAACTTTTTCGAACTTAAGAAGGAATGGATTAGCAATTTGCTTCAAAATGATTCCGATTCCGTGTTACGCAATTAGGGTGCTGGTCTCTTCATCTGCCAGCGTTACACTATAAGGTCAGGAACAGAAGTCGATTAACACTGCTACTTTTTGACATCATATACCTAAATTAACACAAGATGATTCGATATATAGATGCTTTTTTTTCGTTTACCTATTTGTTAAGAGTTAATGTTCTTAAAATTTTATGTACTTCTGTTCAGATTTGAATTAAATATTTCGCTTAGTAATTAAGATTAAAAAACTGCAAGTGTTAATCGACTTTTGTTGCTGACTGTACCTAACAACGAAGATTTTTTACGGTACGGTTAGAATTTTATTAGAAGTACGATAATTGATGATAATAAAATAATCCAGGTTTTTAATGGTTTATTTATTCTTTATTGGCGAGAAGTTCTTCGAGTCGCCTCTTCGAATGGAGTCTGTTGTTACAGCGTTCTGAAACAAAAACAAAACAGTATAAAGTTTCACATAAATTCAGTTAAATGGAAGAGGCACGTGGTGCTCCAACGGCGGGCGGTCTAAAACGTTTTGTTAAAATGTATGTGGTCATACATACATATGTATGTGGGTCGAATCTGAAACGATATAAATCACAGAGCAGGCGTTATGCACATAACTCTCTACTTCGGACTCGGACCACTTGACATTAGCAAGGTCTTGTCCCCTGCCAAAGAGTTATGGTACTCCTTATGTCTGGAAAGGTCGTTACATTATGTTACCTACGAACAGATTATTTTATTAGGTACTTCCTAATAAAATAATCTGTTCGTAATCTGTTCGTTCGTTCGAATCTGTTGGTAGGTAACATAATGTTTAACAAAATGCATCGATTTCCTTAACGGACACATTATTTACATTCATCTGTATTTAGAAAGTTTTAACCTTACATACCATCATTTTTTGTGTGAATAACACAATGGAATAACATTATTAAATTGCAATTGAAAATCATCGACAAAAATTAAGGTTATAAAATTAATCTGAATTGTCAAATGGAAAACATCTATGGTGTTAAATATTTAAAAAACTTTTTTACAAAAAAAAAAACAACCAACTTTAAAAAAAAAAACACTACAAAGTGAAAAGTAACTTTAATTTCCGAAGTTGATGTCTTTGGATCTGTATTTTAGTTTTTTGCCACCGACTTCCGAAATTAACGTTTTTTTCACTTTAAAGTGTTTTTTTTTGGAAGTCGGTTGTTTTTTTTTGTAAAAAAGTTTTTATTTTTCACTTTTTAGTGGGTCAGTTTGTAATTTATCTAAGTTTAATAGCCCAATGTCAACTGCTCATCACCTTTTACAAAATATTGCTTTTCCCGATGCAGGGACTGAGTTCTCCTAGTAAGAATCAGGAGAACTGGAGCTGATGGTTAGGTCAATAGGCTGTCACCGTTATGCATTTTGACGAGCATAAATTGCTTAGCAACTATATTAAAGTATTCGAATCGCAACCCGTGAAATACTTAGGTACCTATAATTGAGTAGTTCCGATGACAACCTGGTTTTCATCATCAGTTCCACTTCACCAAATGGTGCTTTCCGAGAGCAAATGCACGAGTTGCTATAAAAAATACCCAAATCGCTATAGGTGTAATTTGAGGGATTCCCTCGATTTCCATGGGATACTCTCATCAGATTCTGACTTGGTGACAATGGGACCACCTCGAGAGTCATTCATTCATTGACATGCATTGGCATGTCTGTATGTAAACCTAAAGATACCCTAGCTATTAATGTGAAGTCGAATTATTAACCTATCGAGGATCTCAAAGAACGGAAAAACATTCCTACGATAAAAATAATAATCTCATTTTAATAATTATAAAACCAGTTAACTCTGATAATACTTATTTTTACAATAAAATTTAAAAAAATAATGAGTAGGAATGTGTCGATAGGTTTTTTAAACTTTTTGCTCATTTCAAATGAATATCCAAACAAAAACGCGCGGAACAAGGAACCAACATAATGTATTAACTATATAAATAGACTATATTTCAATGTTTGTTTAAATTAACAACTTATTACAGACAAATGTTTATATTATATTAGTGCGAGGTGTAACCATAAATGTGACGCCATAAGTTAAAGAACTCGCTTGATCTTGAACTTGGTTTTTGTGTATACTCATTATGAACTTTTTATAAATATTAGTCACTGTTTTTGTGCCCATCCTTCGTAATTTCAAATTATTTTTATATTTTGTAGTAAAAAAATATCGACCAATAACGGTCGATATCGATATTACTATATCGATATCGATCGTTATTGGTCGATATTTTCGGTCGATTGTTATACAAGGGTGGAAGGGAATCAATTCTTATACGAGTGAATTGTGTGAACCCGTGTTACACTCTACTTTTCATTTTGAATATAAGGAAAGTAAAAAATAGCAGTTTTTCTAAAATATTTTATTGATAAAAATACATGTGTGCCTATTTATTTGAACGAAGTAGGTACAGCTTACAGAGTTAGTATCCTGCCAAATTATAAGTACTCTTTTTAGGGTTCCGTACCAAAATGGTAAAAAAGGAACCCTTATGGTGTGACTCAGTCTGTCGTTCTGTCTGTCTGTCTGGCTGTCTGTCACAGCTGGATATCTCAAGAACTACTAATGCTATCAACTTGAAATTTGGAAAAGTTTTAGATGACGTTTACCCAACTATTTTGCAAATAAGAAAGAAATAAAAATATTTATATTTTATTTGCAACAGGTACTGAAAGGGGGTCTTAAAAATTCAAAGTGGGGCTACTAGGGCATGTGGGGTATCTTATGAAAGAAAGCTGTTTGCACATTCTCAAACATTTTTTTATTTTTTTTAAGCCGCATAGTTTTCGACTTTTGATGAAAAATGTAAAAAAAAATACCGTTCCCCCCCCTTTTCTCCGAAGTTTGCAGAGAGAAAAATCTGAAATTATTCTATGTGATAGAAGTTTATGTAAAGATTACAGGAAAAATAAAACGATGTCTCTAAATAGCACACTTTTCCAGAAATCGAAACGGAAGCCTAGGTGCGCGAGTCCGACTCGCTCTTGACCGGTTTTTTAGCAGCCCGACTACCTAACCAAATTTAATTCTATTTTTAAAATTCATTCCCGCCCTAGAGAGGGAAGCAATTACAAGCCCGCGCCAAACTTTGTGGCCGCCCCGAAACTAGGCTCATTGCATTGCGCAGAACAAAAAATCAGGTATTAGCGGGACGCACAAGGGCTTGGGGGCAGGGCCACACCCCGCGCGCCCGCACCGCTCACCCGCGACGCGCGCTGGCACCCACGCGTTAGTGTGAGTGCTACGTCCGTACACGAATCACGCACTTGTTGAGCTCTGAGAGTACTGTCGCGACCAGAATTCGTTCGATTGTTTTGTTAATTTGTTGTTATAGTTTTTGTTATAGTTTTTAGTTATTGTTATTTGTTATTGTTACTCGTTGTTATTTGTTTATAAACATGCCTACCGGACGTTGTAATGTTTTACGACGCCAGGCTCGTAAAATGGTCTACGATGTTTATAAATTTATGAAGAAAGAAGCTGAAGAAGGCCTTAAATACGATTTGAAAGCAGTACATAATCGGACTGCAGCCGCTACAGGAGTATCAGTAAGAACTGTACGACGTATTATATCGGTTGCTAATGAACCAAGTTCCGATTTATTAGCAGTTTTTCGTACACCCGGAAAGAAGAGGCAAGGGGTAAAAAAGGTAACCGGAATCGACAATTTTGACCAAGGTGTCATCAAAAGATGTATCCACAATTTTCATCTAACACAGAAAGAGTTGCCGACAATTGCTCAACTTTTAAAAAAATTAAAAGAAGACATAAATTTTGAAGGATCCGCAACTAGTTTGAGGAGAATTATAAAAGAAATAGGATTTAAATGGAAAAAAACTGAAGACAATCGCAAATTATTAATTGAAAATACAAATATTCGCTGTAAGCGAATTGAATATTTGCGTGAAATAACGAAATATCGCGCAGAAGGAAGACCGATAGTTTACACTGACGAATCGTATGTCGATTCATCGCATATCACTTCGAAGGCATGGAGTGATAGTAGCACTAAAGGTTTAAAAAAAAAGATATCAAAAGGTCAACGTGTCGTCATTGTACATGCTGGATCCAAATCAGGATTTGTACCCAACGGCCTTTTGATGTTTAAGGCAGGTACGAAAACCGGAGATTACCATGATAACATGAACTACAATAATTATGAAAAATGGATACGCACACAACTTTTGCCGAATCTCCCACCGAGATCGGTTATGGTGATAGATAATGCACCCTATCATAACAAATTAGAGGATGCAGCGCCGACGTCAAATAGCAAAAAGGCAGAAATGGTGGCATGGCTTACGGCAAAAAATATCCCTTACAGTTCTGACATGCTGAAACCAGAATTGTATAAATTAATTTCTATACATAAAGAAAAATTTAAAAAATTTAATATTGATAAAATTTTAGAAGAACAGAATCACACAATATTACGGCTTCCACCTTACCATCCCGACTTAAACCCCATAGAAATGGCTTGGGCATCCATAAAAGGTTACGTGGCGAAAAAAAATGTCACAAATAATATAACCAATATTATGAAACTAGTGGAAGAAAAAGTAAATAGCATGGGTGAACAGGAGTGGACTGCACTATGCGACAAAGTTATAAATATTGAGGAAGAATATAAGAAAAGTGATGTCATCATAGATAACATAACTGAAAAAATAATAATTCACGTGAGCGATAATGAATCAGATGAAGAAGATTCGGAAGAAGAAGATACTTTTTGTAAAGAGAGTGATTCGGATGCGGGACCATCCACTAGTAAGGGAGATGTTTTTATGGAAGGTGTGGCCCCATTGTGAATATAGTTTTTATTTATATTAATGTTTTTTATTTACATTTATCCTATTATTACCTAACCTATATTATGTTTTACAAATAACACATACATTATTTAAATTAAATAAAATAACCTATGAAATAAACACGAACTTTATAATCACCAAATAAAAATAAATTGACATAATATAATAAGTATTAAAAATGTTAGAAAACGAAAATTGTTTGGTTGATTACGTACTGTCCACTCGACTGTACCATGCGCAAGTTCGGACTCGCGACTATATTCAAGGCGGTCACAAAGTTTGGCGCGGGCTTGTACTATGAGTCTTTCCCGACCAAGGGTGGGGAGCAGCGTCTTCGACCCGTTACTCGGATCAAACAAACACTACTTTCCGAGTATGAGGAATGAAAAATATTTTTTCGTACCACTTGCTCAAAAAAGTGAACTTCTATGCCACAAAAAGCGAACATAACAATAGTAATTTTTAATCTGTTAAAAACAGGGAAAGAAAATTGCACTGAATTTCATTCATCCTCTAGGGGAGAATGTGATTTAAAGGAATACTTACCGAAACTTATACTGAACTACATCTGTGTTTACACCATTGAGTTTGTATACAGGGTGTTCGGCGCATGGACCGACACAATTTTTTGGGGGATTGGGGGGGTCATTTGCTAGGTTTCACCTAAGGACCTCCATGTCCTAAGTGTGACGGTAATTGAGATATGTTTTTTTGGTTCTTTCTTTGAATTACCCAAAATCTCGCCTTTGAATCGATATATATTTTTTGTTTATGGTTGTAAAAGAACAAAATAATTTTTATTATAGTCTACAATGTATTCTTATTCGAAATAAAATAAAAAAATATAATTACCGTAATAAGTCTTTTCTTAAAACACTCCATAACTGACTCTCTAACTAGTATTTTGACTACATTTGAATTGTTTTTCATAGCGTGTAGCATACCCTTAGAAAGGGTACAAGCTAAAGAACTTTTTGACATAAAAATAAGGTCAAAATGGCTTTATTTAAAAAAAATATAATTATTATTTGATGTAATTGATCAATAAACAATGACTTATGTGCTTCCAAAGTCTTAAAAATGTTTAAATGTATGAAAAATTACTACTCTTAAATTCATATTATGAATTTAAGAGTAGTAATTTTTCATACATTTAAACATTTTTAAGACTTTGGAAGCACATAAGTCATTGTTTATTGATCAATTACATCAAATAATAATTTATTTAGAATAAAAATACATTGCAGACTATTATAAAATTTATTTTGTTCTATTGCAACCATAAACAAAAAAAATATATCGATTCAAAGGCGAGATTTTGAGTAATTCAAAGAAAGAACAAAAAAAAACATATCTCAATTACCGTCACACTTAGGACATGGAGGTCCTTAGGTGAAACCTAGCAAATGACCCCCTCAATCCCCCAAAAAATTGTGTCGGTCCATGCGCCGAACACCCTGTATAAAGCATTATACATCTTTTTGAAAAAGGAATACGCATTTATTATGCAGTTATGATTATTAAATAAAATTACGAAAACCGACGAGGCCGTATGAGCTTGATGGCTTTTCCGACAAAAAAATATTAGTCTAGGAATTTGCCGCGTTTTTGTTCTCTTCAAATACATAAACGTTAAGTTTATTTTAATTTATTTTAAAAATAAGTTAATGTTCTAAAATGCTGATCTCATTTTATTATTGTGTTAATTTTTTCGCAAATGGTACGAAAAGTAGAGTATTTTCCTCGGTGATAAAGCTGTCTTAGTCTTGGGTGAACTTAAATCCCTCGCTACACTCAGGACTCGTCTTAAATCCCTCGCTTCGCTCGTGATTTAAGTTTTTGACACCCTCGCTACGCTCGGGAGTAAACCTCGAGTCCTTCGTTACGCTCGCGATTTAAATCGTCACCCGCGACAGAAGACACTGCTTTATCCCCTTGGTTAATAATCTACTATTCTTATAATATGGCTCTATGAATCAATGTTTTAGTGTGTCTTCTCTAAACGTCATTGATTGACTTCAGTGTTCGAATTTATTTATATAATATAATAATATATTTATTGTTCAACAAGGACTAGATTATATGGCAAGGAAACAATGCATAACAATGATAATGGCGTGGCAATGTTATGTTTTCGCACAAGCATAGTTACTTAATCTAGTTAGTGGGTGCCGTACTGTTCTCCTAGATAGGTTACAGTATAACCTGTGTTTAGAAGAAACAGTTCCGGTGTTCGATGTCATGTCAATATTTTTAATCTGAGCTGAAGGTTGATTCTGTATGTTAAATTTGTATCAAATTCGTTGTAAAGCAATCATGATAAAATAATATAACTTACTATGAAATCCAATCCAGTTTCTGTCCACATATTATCTCTTTGTTATGTCCCTAGTCCCAGTCCCAAAATTGTGCGGAGAGGTTATCAGTGGGACCTAATTTAATTCATTATGCCCATGCCCGGCTTGTGCCGGTGTCGACCCTTCCACGACAAGGCGAAAATGTCCCTATGCAAAATTCTTTGACTGGGATTATTAATGTGACCAGATTTAACAGCCCTTTATTTCCATACGCTTTTTGCTTTTAATGAATATTTAGGGTTAAAAAAACTAATGAGGACCTATACAGATTTTAGGGTTTAACTTGAACAGTGGATGAATTCGTCAAATAATTTTCATGATGTATTTTTCACTGCCCTGTCCTGTGATAGTTTGGTTGTTCGAAATCCACATTTTTATATTTTTTAGCCTCGACCACCATTGTCATCAAAATTGCGATTATCGCATTTACATACTTGGATCTGGCGCGATTTAACGGCGTTAACATTTACTTATGAGTTTGTTATACAACTCTCATAATTAACGTACGTACATTCATATCCATACTAATATTATAAATTCGAAAGTAACTCTCGTCTGTCTGTCTGTTACCTTTTCACGCCTAAACCACTGAACGGATTTCGATAAAATTTGGCAAGGCTATAGATGGTAACCTGGGGACGGACATAGGCTACTTTTTTTTTCATAAATAATCCTACGGGGGTGATATAGGGGATGAAAGTTTGTATGGGAAACTCAGTATTTCTTAAGTTATGGATGTGAAAATTAAAATGTATGCTTTTGATAGGAAATAAAGAAATATGCGGTTCAGCGTTTTTGAAAAATCATCCCCTAAGGGGGTAAAATAGGGGTTGATTTTAAAATTTACAAAACTGCATGGATTTCGACCAAATTTGGCAAGGCTTTATAAAGCATCCAGGGAAAGGCCATAGAATACTATTTTTTTCAAAAATAATACTACAGGGGGTGATATAGGGGATGAAAGTTTGTAAGGGAAACCCAGTATTTCTTAAGTTAGGGATAACAAATTTATGCTATTGGTAGGAAATTAAGAAATATGCGGTTCAGCGTTTTTGAAAAATCATCCCCTAAGGGGGTAAAATAGGGGTTGATTTTAAAATTTACAAAACTGCACGGATTTCGATAAAATTTGGCAAGGCTTTATATAGCATCCTGGGGAAGGACACAGGCTACTTTTGGTCTAAAAAAATAATCCTACAGGGGGTGATATAGGGGATGAAAGTTTGTATGGGAAACTCAGTATTTCTTAAGTTAGGGATGTGAAAATTAGAATGTATGCTTTTGATAGGAAATAAAGAAATATGCGGTTCAGCGTTTTTGAAAAATCATCCCCTAAGGGGGTAAAATCGGGGTTGATTTTAAAATTTACAAAACTGCACGGATTTCGACAAAATTTGGCAAGGCTTTATATAGCATCCTGGGAAAGGACATAGGATACTTTCAAAAACAATACTACAGGGGGTGATATAGGGGATGAAAGTTTGTAAGGAAACCCAGTATTTCTTAAGTTAGGGATAAAAAATGTATGCTATTGGTAAGAAATTAAGAAATATGCGATTCAGCATTTTTGAAAAATCATCCCCTACGGGGGTAAAATCTATAGCCTTGCCAAATTTTATCGAAATCCTTGCAGTTTTGTAAATTTTAAAATCAACCCCTATTTTACCCACTTAGGGGTTGATTTTAAAATTTACAAAACTGCAAGGATTTCGATAAAATTTGGCAAGGCTATAGATAGCATCCTGGGAAAGGACATGGGCTACTTTTTGTCTTAAAACATAATCCTAAAAGGGGTGATAAAAGGGATGAAAGTTTGTATGGGAAACCCAGCATTTCTTAAGTTAGGGATATGCCCTATGTTTTCCACATGAACTTTCCATGGGATATTTTCCGACATCCACGCGGGCGAAGCCGCGGGCAAAAGCTAGTATTATATAATATTTGATGTTATATTATCAATTAAGGGTGTCGTATGTCGTCATTCCTGGGGTTCAATTGGATCCACTATCGAGCCGACGCGACGGAGGTTCGTGTGTTCTGGTTCTATTAGGGTCGCTTCCGAACTTTACTTTGGAGTGAATAGTCTCCACCAGTGAGGCTGGACGTAAATTATCATATAGGTAGGTCCAGCGCTGCCTGGGCAGATAACCCACTACCTAGTGACATAAGCTTGCTGACTATATAATATTTTATCACGGCATAAATTATTCTTACTTATAAAAATAAATAAAATTATTATAATGTCTTGCCCCCTTGCCGCTATGACGCTATGTGTTAGCGACCGTTTCCGGGGGCCCATTATTGAGTGCGCAAGTCACCCCCTGCCATTTCAACTGTGTATATTATATAACATTGGTAAGGCAGGGGACATAGTTCTTCCATAGTTTAAGATACCCGATCCACTATAGCCACCTAAACCCATAGCCCAATATATTTTGTTTCCATGTTCTGCAATAGTCCTGCACCAACCGGGGATTGTCCGTGGGTGCACTTGCATAGTGCATACAGGGATAATCGTCGGCTGATGCCGCCTCGTCATTTAAAGTTGTCTAAGGGGGCTCTGTGAGTTGGCTTCGGCCCCTCGTACGCCTTCTAAAGGTCCGGGACCCCAGGGTTTCGAGATATGTCAAAGACGAGAAAAATTATATTATAAAATTATTTTTCAATACACTTCCTCGAAAACTGGTTCATATCGCACTACGGTTAGGTTCACAATGCAATGTATGTCGCACGCGTTCGATTTTTCATTTTCCCACCCGTGTGTGGGAATACAAATTGCCACAGATAACTTATACCTATATACTTAGTCCAAATTGGTTCAATGCCTCTATTCACAACTCTCTATTCGGAGGTGAATGTTTTTTTTAATCTCGGAAAAGAGATATGTGCCTTATTTTTTGAATATTTAAATCATGTTTGCTCTGCTTTCGCCAGGTTGAAAGAGAAGCAAAGTTATAAAGCCGATAAACAGCCTAATATGAAAAATAGAAAATTCAAATATTTTTCAGTTTAGAACACAAATAAACGTTTTTTTTTATTGTAATAATCATAGTTTTTGATAATATTCTATATAGAAACAGTGTCTATATAGAATATTATCAAAAACCATGATTATTACAATAAAAAAAAAACGTTTATGAACAAATTAACATTTATTTGTGTTCTAAACTCAAAAATATTTGAATTTTCTATTTTTCATATTAGGCTGTTTATCGGCTTTATACCTTTGCTTCTCTTTCAACCTGGCGAAAGCAGAGCGCGGAAAAAAAATTAAAATCATAGTTTTTAGAAAGTTGTATGAAGTTTTACATAATCATCATCATCATCTGCCTGCCTTTTCCCAACTATGTTGGGGTCGGCTTCCAGTCTAACCGGATGCAGCTGAATACCATTATTTTACATGGAGCGACTGCCTGTAGTTTTACATAATATGGTTTAAATTTTTATCAGAACTCCTATAAAATAATTATCAATAACATTGTCTCCATGCATAGAGCTCTAGGTATATCTATGTATGCAAACATCAATTTCAGAAACCACTACACAAAATTTGATGAGCTTGATGAATTGGCTGGCGTCTGTAGATATGGGTTCTATTAGTTCCTAGCACACTTTGTGGCAAGTGTTACAATTAGTCGAGTGCTTTTGATGTGGGTGATGTACTGTGATGTAAGATTGAAATCAAATGTCTATTGAGTGGCAGAATATAATATCGCGTTCATTTAGTTTGTATATGACGGTATTGAACTAGGGTTGCATTCAGGCAAAATAGATCAGCCTATAACGTTCCCACTGCTGGGATACAGTTCTCCTCTCGGTGAAGGGAGTGGGCCATAATCCACCATGCGGGCCCAGTGAAGGTTGATAGATGTCACATAATATGTCTTCGAATTTTTAGATATAGGTATACTAATGAATGTAAAAGGTAAACAATGTCTTCTCGAACTGCATAGTTAGGTATCCGAGAAGCGGTGCGCGGATTTATTATTATGATTCCTGCAGGATAAAAATTCTAAAACCTAACACTAGTATTGCCTGGGCCGCACACATCGCGATGACATTGGGGCGATAAACTTCGTCTTCGGTCTACAGCGAAGCTGCGCGGCCACATAGTGCGTGTTGTCAAGTTTATCACGATGTACAAACGAATAAAACAAAATGGACGCCGCGGTTGCTCTGTATTTTATGGCAGCAAATAATTATTTCTTACATTTATGTCATGTAAAAAACAAATTAAAAGCAAGAAAAAGGAGGAAGTGGATGATAACTATTCACAAATTAAGAACTATATTAGCTATATTATGCACTGTAGTTTAACTTAACACTTCCACTACGCACGAAGGGTGGGGGCCGACTGAAGTGTGGCCGCGCAAGCGAAGTTCATCGCGATAAAACGCTTTGATCTGCGAGAGTTTACCAACAGAGGAGCGAAGTCGTTGCGACTACGCACGAAGCTCCGAAGTATACGCGAATACTTGGCTACATACATCGCGATTACGCGAATCTTCGGGTTATCGCGATGTGTGCGGCCTAGGCATATCGGAATATAACGGAACGGAAAATTACCAACTTGCATGCCTTAAAAGGCAACTTTAAAGCGAAGACATAAATCCTCTTTGTTCCATATCCCGTGGGAATTTCGAAGAAATAGTTAAGAGGCCGTACACGAAATTTTGCCAATTTTGCTGATTTACGTGATTTTACAGACGTAATTTTACAGTTATAAGATTGTATTTCTATAAGTTTTAATGCACAACATGAAAGATCATTTCAATATAGTTACAGGGTTATTTTTCAATGACCAGCCAAATTTTCACAGGGTGTTCTACCCATGAATATGAACAACTTTCACTATGGGACCAACTTTGAAATCGCAAAAAAAATATCAGCTGTTTCATACATTATTTTGATCGAGTGGTATTAAACTTTTGTAGGAAACCGCTGGTTTTTTTTTTCGTGATTTCAAAGTTGGTCCCATAGTAAAAGTTGTTCATATTCATTTGTAGAAGACTCTGTGAAAATTTGGCTGGTCATTGAAAAATAACCCTGTATATGATCTAGTGTATGAGCTACTTTTTTATTTTTACTACGTATTTAATTTTGATTTAATCGACCTAAAGGTCGATTAATCAAAAGCGACTGCTTTGTGAATTTTTGCTGTAAGAGGTTTAAAATATCACATATTTACGAATCGTTTTGACGTCTAAAGGCTATGGAAAAAATACAGAGTATTTTTGTGAAGTGATTCAAACATTGTATATACAAATATACAATGTTTGAATCACTTTTACCACTTTAATATAAAATTTTTGAGTAAAAAAGTATTTAACTTAGTCAAATTTTAGAGAAAATTGACAAAGAATTGCTTTGATTTCGGCTACTTAGAGCTCTTGTTCATAAAATTAAAACAACAGAAATAACTTCAATTCCAAATCAATCCATTTTCTAAAAAAAAAAATGTATCACCCCTCCGTAGGATTATTTATTAAAACAAACGGGGCCGGCCAGGCCTATCTATAGCCTCTCCTTTTATCGAAATCCGTTCAGTGGTTTAGGCGTGCAAAGGTAACATACAGACAGATAGGCAGACGGAGTTACTTTCGAATTTATAAATTATTAGTGTGCATTGTATACCAGAACACACATAACAAAAAAAAAAAAAAACTGCAAAACATACAATGGGCACTGGGCAGTTTTATCGCTGTCTGCGATGTCTTCCCAGCAAACCTTGGAGTGGACAGTGGCCAGTGATTGTGTGGACTGTCATTATTGGGGTTGTCATTGGTGCAAAGTAAAATAATAAGTGTAATACATAAATACAACAATAAATAATAATATGAGCAACGAAAATAAATGACGACTACTACAGCTACGAGAACAAGAGCACAACATTAATAATAATTATTAGGTCTTTACCTATGAAATTGCCGTTCTGCAGTACTGGCCATTTCAAATCAAAATAATTTTTGTTTGGCTAAGAATTCTAATTTCAAATTAATTTTATTTTAAAAACATGCATTTTTTTTCCAAAAGTAGTCATTTGTTTATTGATTAGTGTTACATTTTCATCGCATTTCAATCTTTTTCGTCATCATGGATACGTTAAAAATTCGAGTAATTATGGAATATGAGTACCGTCGTGGCAGCAACGCGGCACAAGCGGCACGCAACATCAACGACGTTTACGGAGCTAACACTACAAACCAACGCACCACCTGTTATTGGTTTGCTCGCTTCCGTTCTGGAAATTTCGACCTGAAAAATTAACCTCGCGGTCGTCCGAAGACTTTGGTCGACAATTACGAATTAAAGGCGATTGTGGAAGCTGATGATACACAATCTACGGCTGAATTAGCAGCAGCTTTCGACGTTAGCGTCAAAACAATATTGGTCCATTTGCGTCAAATTGGCAAGGTAAAAAAGCTTGACAAATGGGTGCCCCACGAACTCAATGATCGCCAGCGCGAAGTACGCGTCGAGACGTGCCTTGCACTGCTCAACAGACACACAAATGAAGGAATTTTGAACCGCATTGTTACCTGCGATGAAAAATGGATTCTGTTTGATAACCGCAAGCGCTCAGCAAGTTGGTTGGATCCTGGTTCAGCACCCAAACAATGCCCTAAATGAAAACTTACCCCTAGAAAAGTGATGGTCACTGTTTGGTGGTCTAGCGCCGGTGTGATTCATCACAGCTTCTTACCAAACGGGGTGAGCATTACTGCAGATGTGTACTGTGAAGAACTGAACACAATGATGGAGAAGCTGGCACATCTCCAACCAGCATTGGTCAATCGCTCGTCTCCGCTGCTCCTGCACGACAACGCGCGACCTCATACTGCACAGCAGACGGTCTCCAAGTTGCAAGAACTGGGGTTGGAAGCTCTCCGTCATCCGCTCTACTCACCAGACCTTGCGCCTACAGACTACTACTTTTTCCAGAATTTGGATAACTTCTTGGCGGGAAAAAAATTCAATACCCGAGAGGCAGTACAAAATGCCTTTGAAGAATTTGTTGCCTCCCGACCAGCTGATTTCTTTAAGAAGGGCATCAATAAACTGCCACTGCGTTGGCAAAGATGCATTGATTGCATGGGTGATTACTTCGATTAATACAAATAAAAAATACATGAAAAAAATTCGTTTAAATTTTTTCATACAAAACGGCAATTTCATAGGTAAAGACCTATTATAATAGGTACATACCTATGTGTATGATAAATAAATGTAATAGTGCGTAAATATCCCAGTGATTTTGCGCCCTCTTTCCTGCTCATAAAACCGACCATCACTAGTTTTTTAATCTTTAATTGTTCTGCAAATACCTAGATGTTTTCGGGTTAACATAATATAATTTTATTGATAGCTGCGAATATTCTAATAGCAACATACACCTTCCCAATTGTATGCACAAAATCTTATCATCTTCAGCAAGGCTCACGTTTTGTGAATCCTACACTGAAACTAATAAAGTCAGTGAAGGGTCACTGGTCTTTCCACAACAAAGCACATTCATACAATACGTCAGAAACAGCCGACTTAACTACGTTTGGTTGTCCGCAATGCAGCTTCCTAGTCCCTGTGTGGTGGAATTCAACTAGAACATTCATCTTTTATGAAAAATTGGCTTTGGATAGCAATCAACTTAAGAATATCGTCACGTCTTTATTTTATTCGCCTCGAAAAATTTTCGAACATAAGATCTGCTAATACAGCGGAGAATGATATACCAAGGATATACCCTATACCTATTGTCACGTCCGTCACAGATATTTAGCTTCTTATGCCATATTAATTAACTACTTAGTACCTATACTATTATTGGCTACTATCGGCTGGCTGAACTTAAAGTGTGATAGCCTAGTCATAATAATGTTAATTATTAGTTATAATATAACTAATTTCTATAGATCGGATTTTAGGTTTTACCGATTTTTTTTAACCGACCTGTTCTTTAATTTCGGAGATTAATTTGACAGGTGCAAATGTCAAACTATGAAATTAAAAAAATAGGTATACATGGAACAGTTGAAATGTAAAATTAGTCTCCGCGATTAAAAACAGACTTGGAATTAGAGGCATGGAATTAGAGATCGCAGTTTTATTGGGGCTCAGCTGCACAGGAGAACGGTAGCTCGACGTAGGTAATTCTACAAAATCGCCCACGGAGAAAGAAAGAACTATCCATTGTTAAACGTGAATTAGATAGGTATGTTGTACACAGATACATAAACATAAAAGTGTCTTGTTGTAAGTAGACAGAAGAATATGATTAAAATAATAAACATATAAAATGGATATCCTGATTGAACTTTTAGAAACCGGTTTATGTTTTTAATTTTCATCTAATAATTTGAGTCTTGTAATAAAAAAAGTTATTTATCGTGATTTGATTGAATTTGTCTGCGCGGTATTTTTAATTTCAAATCATAATAATTATTTGAATTTCATCATCATCAATGTTAATTTAAATATGAATAAAATAGGTAGTTAACGGATTTAGTGATAAAAGTTTAAATCAAGCAGTAAGTAATAGTGTGGATGGAGAGAGAGAGGAAGGCCAAAGAAAAGATGGATGGATTGTGTGAGGAATGTTAAATGAAAGAGAAGGGAGTGAATGACAGTTGACAGGGGAGAATGGAAGAAGAAAAGGTTTTGCGCCGACCC
The DNA here is from genome assembly GCA_905163495.3 of Cosmia trapezina. Taxonomy (NCBI): domain Eukaryota; kingdom Metazoa; phylum Arthropoda; class Insecta; order Lepidoptera; family Noctuidae; genus Cosmia; species Cosmia trapezina. The sequence goes on from LR991030.1 coordinate 16,346,978, forward strand.
CAAGTAACATGGGATAAGGACAGGAAGATGATCAAGTAATAGTGTGATATACAACCGATATTAGTCCTATGAATTTGTAGTAGGTAAAATTACGTTTGACAAAATAACACTACATAAAGCTGAAATAATGAAAGGTCGTAAAAAAAAAACACTCACTCACTAAGCAACTCCAAGTAGGGACTGTCTCTCATCAGACGAGAAGTCCGTGAACAGGTTGATATCAGCCGTTGAACTGTATTCCTTATCACTGTTGATCCTGTTGATTTCCTTCAAGTTCTCCACGAAATTCTTGTACCGCTTATTATATTCTTTGTCAGTCTCGTATTTCTTCTCATACTCCTTTATATACTTAGTGAATAACTGAGGTGCATTCTTGATATCGTAAACTGGTTTCGGCGAGTCATCTATTCTGTCTTCTTCTTCATCATAACTAAATAATGCTGCATCGTCACCGTAGTCAGAATCCAACGAATCATCCTGACAATTCGTCAATTGTATTAAAGCTATCGTCAGAGCGATTGTGATAAAACACTTCATTTTGTTGTAAACACGGTATAAACACACGATGGTCAGCACTGGTCTGAGCGTTTTTGTTTAGCATTAGATTTATATGCGTGACCTCGAGAACTTGTCCTATTATTGTTATTGAATATCGTTTTTGCAATCTGATTGAAACTGTTCTGTAGGTATTTTGTATTGCTGCACTTTGTTCGTAATTTAATTTTAATGCGTATTTACTTCCGCCAGGAATGGATCATTTTGTTTACTAGTCGTAGCATTTGATAAAAGGTCCTTTTTTTTTAAAGACTGACGCATGTCACTATGGGAAGTGGCGCATATCACTATGGGAAGTGGCGCATATCACTATGGGAAGTGGTGCATATCACTATGGGAAGTGGCGCATATCACTATGGGAAGTGGCGCATATCACTATGGGAAGTGGCGCATATCACTATGGGAAGTGGCGCATATCACTATGGGAAGTGGCGCATATCACTATGGGAAGTGGCGCATATCACTATGGGAAGTGGCGCATATCACTATGGGAAGTGGCGCATATCACTATGGGAAGTGGCGCATATCATTATGGGAAGTGGCGCATATCACTATGGGAAGTGGCGCACCTTAGTCGGTATTGGAAAAACCTATCACTAAATGATTAATGCGCTATGACCCGACAGAGACCGCGCTTACTAGTTTTTTGAATTCATGGAAAACGTAAAAAACAGTGTTAGAAAATTCTGAAAAAAAGATATACTTATCTGGTGGATAGCCAATCGATATTAAATAAATAAATAAATATACTGGGACATTTCACACAACGCCATCTAGTCCCAAGCTAAGCAACCTAATGCTTGTGTTATAAACTTATAACGCTACGGCTAATAAACTACTTAGGTAACACATTAGATTTACTTTGCTGGATAATTTTTTTTTCCAAAGTAACCCCTTTTCGTAATGTTACAAAACTCCTAAGATGTTGATAGCATTTAAAATCCGCCTTATTAATCCTCATCATCATAAGTTGGCCTTAGTAAAGGTCACTCACGAGCTCGGTTATAAAGAAAATTAACATACCTATTATTAGTACATAATCATGACTACATGACTGTCGTCATTGTGATTATTTTGATTATGAACACTTTTAGGACAGTGAAACGTGGCTGCATCAGTTTGGTTTATAGTCTAGTTTGATTACAAGAATATTGTAATCAAAGCAATCATATTCGACTTAAAAACTTATTTTGCTTAAGTAAAGTAAAGTATCAAGGATGTAACACCACACTCAAAGCCTCAAGCATATTAGAATTCTCTCAGTAAGTACACAAACCGCATGCAGAAACACCCCGACTTGGAACAAACATTTGTAGAACATACAAATGTTTGTCCCTATAGAATTGAATCCTTTTGACATTAGAGTCAGCATCTATTTGCTTTCACTATTTATTTCTACCAGAAACAGAATTTCATATCGAAAGCTTCAAAAGCAAAAACCTATACCAGATACGGTTTTCTATAAAAATGTAAAGAGATACAGTTCAGGGGGCCTAAAACGGCCACTTTGGCAGAATCATAATAGGATAATAGGTATTATGATTCATATTTGGAATCGTAAAACGGTCACAAACTGTCAATTCATTATCTGCGTACAATTCCTAGCACGCAATTCATCTGTTTGACAGTTTTGTATGGAGATTCGTAAAATGGTCCACAAATTATGAATTGCTTTATTGAAGTTTAATGACAAATAGCACAACAGCATCATGTCTATGGTAGCCAGCAGGCTAGATTGTGCGTTTGTGAACCACTGCTGCAAGGTATCGGCTGGGGCTGTCACCTTGCAGCAGTGATATCACAAGTTGTTTATGTGTTCATGTTTTACTAACATAGTTTGTAAGCATATTGTTACTAACACTGTGAGTCTTGTTACTTGCAAATTAAAATAAATAAATTAATTAATTGCTGGGAATTCAGGAAATGAATCGATTTTAGAGGAACTGCTTAACGTGGCCGCTGTAGGCCCCCAGTTGTGACGTCGGCGAAGACAGGCCAGTGTCGGGCCGAGATAAGTAGAAAACAAAGGTTTATCAGTAGCGGGCTGTAGGCACGTACCGCGCAAAGCCGGTGAATTACGTGGCCAGGGTGGCTAGCGGGACTTGGCTCGAGCTTATCTGTCAACAAAACACCTAGCAGGTATCTAGCGAAAGGTTGAAAGTGCTACGACTTAGTAGGATCGCGATAACTACAAACCAATTACAAGTCTGGGGAAGACCATGTTTTTGACAACTTGATCTTTTCGTTCATTCGGTTTCGCCTGAAGGTCTAGAAGATTCTAGTGATGGTGGGATTACATGCAACGAAGAATTATTACATTGCTCTTTTCGGAATGGATTTAGTTTCACCCAGAATGGTCGTAAAGAACATTAAACTGCTGCTTGAACAATTCACAATGTCGAGATGTTAACACTTAACAGTAAAGATAAACAGACTAAATAATACGTAATGTTATCGGTCCATGATTACTCAAAATTTTTTTGTTTGTTAATACTATTCTATTAATAAAAGATTTGTAGTCCGAGGAAGTATTTACTTCAAAGCAGATGAATACGCAACACATATAAAAACCCGGTAGTGATTAACAAGGAAGTACAGAGATTATTGATGTAGATGATATTATTATTATGTTAGACGCGGAACCCGTTGAGCACAGACTATGCCCAGCGTACGCTCATGTTAGCATTGTAAATTGGGTTGAGTTAGTTCGGGTCGTGTAATACTCACACTACATGACCAATTCTGACGTCTTGGTACTTCGGTGGACGGAGCGAATTTAGTTTATGTTTCGTATTATGTGATGCAGTTAGTAATTTCATTTATGTATGACTGCGCCCCGCGGTTTCACCCGCGTAGACCGGGCTAAAAAGTAGCCTATGTGTTAATTCAGGGTATAAGCTATCTCTACATATCAAATTTCATCCAAATCGGTCCAGCCGTTTGACCGTGAAGAAGTAACAAACATACAAATACACACACATACTCACAAACTTTCGCCTCTATAACATTAGTGTGATCATTTTTAATGTTTTGTTCTAACCTTTTTTTAAACATTAAAAACATTAAAACAAACAAACATTAAACATTAAAAATTATCACACTAATGAAAAGATAGGAACTTTACTGTGTGTCTGTCTGTCTATCTGTTTGTCAAGAGTTTCTCAGTAACAGATTTAAATTAACGCATTGACGGACACGTAATGACAATAGAACTTCTATTGTGTCTCATCCAGTGACCTTCAACCGATTACGTTGCAACATTCTTGTTTTTCTTCCATGAATTGTGGAAATGTCACTAGAGCGGGCTATGCGGGTGTTTCTTTGATGGATGAAATCAGAAATGAAATTATCCGGAAAAGAACCGAAGTTACCGACATTGCTTGCAGAGTAAGCAAACTGAAGTGGCAGTAGGTTAGCCATGTTTGTCGAAGGACCAACAGCCAGTGGAGCAGACGAGTGGAGTGGAGACCGCATATCGGCAAGCGTAGCGTGAGAAAACCACCAGGCGGAGGACAGGGTATTGTGGCGCAGCCTGGGAGAGCCCTAAGTCCAGCGGTGTCCTGCGATAGGCTGAGTTGATGACTACACATAAAATCCCATCAACATCATTGTGTACCTAATTTAGAAGAACAACGCGGTCACAAAGTACGACACGAAAAGCGACTTTGTATGCCTCAATGGGCGGGACATAGCAGACTTACCTGTAGCTAACAACATCTTATGAACCTATGATCCACAATAAATGATTTGAATTTGAATTTATTTTTTATTTTATAAAATATTTTACGTTTCCTGTTTTTAGGGTTCCGTACCAAAATGGTAAAAAAGGAACCCTTATGGTGTGATTCAGTCCGTCTGTCTGTCTGTCTGTCTGTCACAACTGGATATCTCAAGAACTACTAATGCTATCAAATTTAAATTTGGTGCAGTTTTAGATGACGTTTACCCTATTTTGACGTTTACTATTTTGCAAATAGGAAAGAAATAAAAAAAACTATTTTTTTTTTGCAACAGGGATTGAAAGGGGGTCTTAAAAATTCAAAGTGGGGCTTCTAGGGCATGTGGGGTATCATATGAAAGAGCGCTGTTTGCACATTCTCAAACATTTTTTTATTTATTTTTAGGCCGCATGGTTTTCGACTTTTGATGCACACTTTTTCAGAAATCGGAACGGAACCCTCGGTGCGCGAGTCCGACTCGCCGTTGACCGGTTTTTTTAAGAAAGGTTTTAAGTAAAGTGGGTTTAAGTAGAAAAAGGAGTTTTCAATTGCGTTAACCCGACCGACTCCTTTACTTTTATTTCGACCTTTAAACTTTAAGTTCTGGAAGACATATATACCTAACATTATCAACTTTACCTAACAGATACAAAAATGTACAGTCCACATTATTTATGGAGTAGAATATTACAAGAGAGTTTATTGTTTTGTAGGATTTTAAAAGCCTCCTTATAAAATATTTTCTACAGGGCCATAATTTCTAATCTAAATCTCTACACTAGGCGATACCTCATGAACGCCTGATGAAAAGCGCGCTGTTGTATTTTCAACTTTCAGCACTGAGCCGAGCGTTAGTAAACCAACAGCGCAGGCGTTCATTAGGTGTCGCCTAGTGTAAGTGAAAATGAGTACTACTAATATAACTTTTGTAAAACAGTTCTCTAATATTCTTACTGATTTATAAAGTTAAATTGATTTAGCCCAAAAAAGTTTAATAACTTTTTACGTAAACCATCAACTTTAGCTATCACAGAAGGGGTTACAACATACTGACATGCGACAGTTTTGTATTAAATCGTTTTGAAGGACTTGCCTAAATCCTTTATGCGTGTTTGTCACGCTATTGGGCAATCCCTCTTATTGGCGACTATGTCTATGGGATACGTCTTGGGGTAAACAGGAAAATATTATATTTTCCTCTACCCTTCTTTATGTTGGGGTATCTTTATTGCAGCCAGCATTGTATTCGTGTGATTGAGCTTAATTAATTATGCGATCAATCTTACAGTTTGTTTTGGAATGCAGCACTAAGACTTCCCGTATTTAATGTTTATGATCACACAGTTTTCCTTATGATTGACGTCTTATGCTCTTGCAATTTCTTTGGGTACTGTATACTTTTTAGGGTTCAGGTTTGAAGTATCAAAAGGAAAAAACGGAACCCTTATAGGATCACTACGTTGTCCGTCTGTCTGTCTGTCTGTCTGTCAGTCTGTCAATACCCTTTTTCTCAGGAACGCGTGGAGGTATCAATTTGAAATAAATATCAAATATATGTTCCCGGAGTTCTATAAAAATCAAGCTTCAAAGTCAACGCAATAAAAAAATACTGCCATTTATGCGACATATTTTGATACTCGCATGTAAATCAAAACCTATAGAGTATTCCCGTTGACCCAGAATCATGAAATTTGGCAAGAAGCAAGATCTCACAGTACAAATAAAGTAAAAAGTCCGAAAATTGATAATTTTTAATTTTAATACTTACATTAAAAAAAAATTGGACTAAGTTTTTTTTGGGATAAATTCTTCTCAACTAAGGAACCCTTCATTGTGCGTGATGCGACACGCATTTGCCCGGTTTTTTTACAACCAGACGCGAAACCACAGCTTCATAATTTATTTAAAGACCTACAGTAGCATTTTATTCGAAGTTTTCTCAACCGTCACAAATTTCCGGTAAGTAGGTACCTAAATCGGCAAATGACGATTAAGAAATAGTTCTGTTCCTAGCTTATAAATATCTTTCAAGCTAAATTATAGTTAGAGAAAAGCATGATAATTCAGCAAGTCAAAGTAAATGGTGTAACATCAGTGTTGGCGCTTGATTGTTCATGTAAGTCGTGACAAATGGTGACACTTATCCCGTTCACAGGGCACTGCGCAAACTCACATTTTAGGTACAGCTTGTTTCTATGTAGAAACAATTATAGATAGTATTGCTTCGTACGAAGAGTTGAATTTACGCTGCATAATTTATTGAAAGTCTTGTAAAATCTAAATGAGAAACAAAATATCCAAAGCTTTTAATTTATTTAACCTATGCTTAAGTAAGAACAAACGTTCTTATATGCACATTCTAAATACTTAGGGCCTGGATGTCCGAATAGCCACTACTTACAAACTACTCACTCTCTCTCACTCTTATCTTACTTGAAAATAGTCTTTCAGATGCGACAGAACTCATTTGGAAAATAAAGTATTTCTGCACCATTTTTTCATTCAAGTTCGTGTTTAAGACGTCATTGTTCGTCGCTCGTTTGCAACGAAATAGAAGGAAAAAATAAATAATTAAAAAAATTAAAAAACACGACTGCCATGCCAAAAACGAACTAAAAAGTAAAAAAAACAAGTTGTACAGATAAATAATGTATGTAATGTACAGGTACAGGGGTACAGATGTACCCCTGTACCTATGAGTACCTATGAGTAGCTCTACGAAACATCACCGGTTTCAAAATAATAATATGGACTCTAGAGTCTCGTAAGTGACTTCAATCAAGCTTAAAGACTGCTACAGGACAAGGAAGACATTTTTGTACAAGATTCCCACCACGGTTTCTTTTTTTCTTACTGATTAAATCCTACCGCATGTCACGTATATCAAACCCACATCAAACCTTGATAGAGAACGAAGGAACATTTCAAACAGAATAAAACAAACTCAGTTCTCATTTTACCTACAGCTAATATAAAATGCACACAGACTCCACGTGTCTCGGGATACTGCGTCCGTTCGTCGGTGTGTGCTTTCAGTCCCACGGGTTTTTGATTCCAATCCCGTATAAGTCACGTACTACTACTACTTTAAAGTATTGCGATTTGAAAATAACGGTTAATGTATGGTGCTCTGAGAATCATATGATTTAGAACTCACTTTTCAGAAAACCACGATGTATCTTTCACAATTGCATTTAGCTAAAGTCACGACTACGGAACTTTTGCAGAAAGTAACAATTTCACACTCTGATGCCCTGGCCACTAACGTCAACGTCAATGCCCATCATGGCCATCAACATCGCGGTAGATAAATTCGGTCATGATTCATTCAAATTATCGCGGTAAGTGGTGGGCTACACCTACGGCCAATATCCTTCATCGCGATAATCAACGGCATATTCATGTGCCGTGATATGAGGATTATGGCTCAAGGTCTGTTTTGCTCAAACGAAAATCGCGCAACTACTGCAAACTATACAACATCCCTTAGTAACAAGGTAGTAAAGTTCACAAAATCAACACTAAACAAGCTCGTAAAACATTTGGGCCTTCAACAGAAAACTCGGAACAATCCTCTAGTTTCCACCGCATGCAATTGAAACATTTTTACCTCTTAGCAAGTTCGTCTCGGGTGTATCGTTTAGGCAGTACAGTGTTTAGACATTCAAACGTGACCCTTAGCTATAAACGTGAAAGTTTTATGTAAATGCGAGTCTCCAGTGGCAGCATCCGTCCGTATTGCATAAGTTGACTAATAAATTAGTGAGTTGCTCTTGTTGTCGGAGATAAGTGGGGCGGACAAAGGATTACCGTGTGCCGGGCGTGCCGAGGCCCTAACTTCTGAAATAAACTGTGAAGTCGTTCGCTTGCCAGGGCTTGGCTGGGCGGTCACGTCACCCTGACAGATATAATCTGAGCAGAAGGGTGAAAAATAAGATAAAAGGATTGCCTGCTAATGGTTTTGCTCGATGTGTTCTTGAAGATAAATAATCTTCAATACAATTGTAGCTGCTAAGCTTATTTGTACAGTTATTGTTCGAATCCTTTTGTTGTTTATTGAACAAGTAAATTAGTCTAGCTTTACATTAGACAGATAATTAGGATTCCATTATCTCTCTTATTACACACACTTTTCAAATCAAACAATTGGAGTTTACTTTAACAATAGGTTTGATTTTGAAATAAGTATTTTCTCTGTCTCCTATAAAATAATTAAAATAAATATCCAAACTATTGAGCTCTCTCGAGTTTCTATTCAATTCTCTTTGTTGTCAAAGGACTCGCAGTTTGATGACAAAGTTACAATCTCTATTGGTATTATGGCGAACCATTCCCTCGTACTTAAGTTAGACGTACGACGACGTTCAAAGATCGAAGTTTTTGCAATTTGGGTTTTGTGAACTAACTGGGGAACTTTTCTTTAGTGTTTGAGTTAAAAAGAGAAACTAACACGTTAATAAAGTAGTTTTTCAAGTTTCGATACAAAACTGCAATAACGTGCGCGCTATAAATACAGCAGGCTTCTTGTGTACCTAAATGAATCAGTGGCTGTATATCTAAAACTAGCACTTCCCGCGCGGCTTCGCCCGCGTGTATGTCGGATAATATCCCACGGGAACGTACTACCGGGAATTCCTTCCTTATTTCTTGTCTACATTATAAAGGGAAACTGTGCAAAATTTCAGCTCTAAGTCCAAGGGCTGGGCGTTGATGAGTCAGTCAATCAGTCAGTCAGGACTTCTCTTTTTATTTATACAGATTGATAGATAGGCCGTTAGGGAAATACGAGAGAATGGTCCACGCAGCAGATGTTTGCCCAAACTCCCAACTATGATAACAGAGTGGAGGACGATTTTTTACAACTCTCTTCCACAATGTCCGCGAGTAAATAATATACTAAGTGACAAACGTCTCATTCCTTTTTATTTCGGGTCACCCTTGAACCGAATAAATTGCGAGCAATTTTCGGGGTCGTTTGCCACGCGCCGGGATGCCGATGATACGCTTCTCAAACTTCGCGTTCGACTCATCCCGTACATATTTATACGCGGCGAATTTCTACAAATGGTTTGATATCACAATTTATTTTACGAATCACACGTTTCGTGGTTTCGTCCCGCAATTCGTTCATTCCTAATGATTAATGACATAAAGTGTGAGCATAATAATACTTTTCTCATGTGAATTGAATATATCCTACACTTATTTGATGCACTCTTTTCCTCATCCGATCAACAGAAATTCCGAGTGATTTGAATAGAACTCCCATCGAAGTAAATAAATCTCGGGCTCACAGATGGAAAAACTGAAAAGTTGTGAGAGATCACTACAGTATGGTTTGTCTTCGATAGCGTTTGAATATCAAATATAAACTTTTTCGTGGAAAAATACTATCATTGAGGAGCAATAAGCTACATAAGTCAGGATGGGATTCCTCTCGAGCGTAGTTTCGATTAACGAACGTAACACTTGTTCGGAGCGGGTCTTATCTAAGTAGTTGATTGTTCTCTATTTGTATTTTTGGCCCCAATCGGGACCGGGATTGGCTCGGTTCGTGTTTTTGTCAACAGTCACGTCGCGAACGGTTGCTTAATCATGAATGACACGTTTACGTATTCAGGAGGCTCGCCCCACCCGCTAACGAGAGACGAGATAAGTTTACAAACGTCGTAATCTTGAATTCCCGAAGGCGTTCAGTCTCAGCGTTGATTATCCAGGATTTGAAATTAACATATTAGGAATGTTCTGTGTTGGTGATGTTGTAAGAGATCTTTCTCACGAGTGGTGTGGGAAGTATTGGCGCCTGTTTATTTACAACGCGACGATGTTTGCTCTGGTGGATGGATGTGTGGTAAGCCGCGGTAGTGGAAACGTCTTATGTCTTCTTTGAGTCTAAATGTGAAATAATTTGGAAGGAATTGTTTTTGTTCCTGAGCATTTTCACTAAAATGTTTGGAATAGAATTTGCTACGTATTTGTAGAACGTCTCAATAAGACTGTTCATTTGTTTGAAGGTTCGAAAACCAATAGGTATTATTGGTTTATGTTTTTCTATTTCCAGTGGCTGTTTTTTGACCCAATGATGCTTCTACCTACCAATAGGGATCGGAAATAAGTTGAGTTGATCAATGTCATGAAAATTAGGTAACGATACTTACTTATAAATAAAAAAAAATATACACCCACTCAATTCGCGTAGCGATGCCAAAAAAAGCACCAAACAGCCAATATTTTTATTTTACACCCAGATTAACATAGAAACAAGCGAATACACTTCCCGAAAAATATATTTAGGACACAATAACGAAAACAAAAACTGGCAGAGAGAACAACATTTAATTTTATCTCCGCGAGGCGAGAGAGCTGGAAAACTTTGCCATGAACAATATCATGTGTAAGTGCTCTTAAGCGGAACGGTACATGTTTGTTTGAATAGCGGATTGAGCTCCAACCGTCCTCCTTGGCTGGTTCATAAACAATGGCGTGTATATCTCTGACTCTCGCATGTATACCAAACTCTTTATATACAATGCCGCCCATGGGCATGTGACCGCCCGTATTTTTCTGAATATCTAAGAAAAATTGTTGAAATTAACTTTATAAGGGGGTCCCCCCTTTAAAGTTAATTTTCCTTAACTTTGTTTCTGGGATAAATTCTTTTCAACTACGGAATCCTTAATTGTGAGTGGTCCGACACGCACTTGGCCGGTTTTTCATGAATATTCAGAAAAATACGGGCGGTCACATGCCTATGGGCGGCATTGTACGTAGCTTTAGGCTTCCTAGAAACGACGGAATTGGAAATGGGGATGTACCATGACAGTTGTCAACCTCAATTTTGGAAACCCCGATGTAGCCTTGGAATTGCATGCTTGCATTATCTTGTTAAGGGTCCTACCACGTTTTGGCAAATTGTATGCGATTGATGTTGTGTTTTCAACCAAAATTTTAATGAAAATAGCATGACATGACAGACGAAGATATCATAGAAAATTTTGTTACTATTAGTAGAGAACAGCTCTGACAGAGTGTATTCTGTGAAAACCAGCCGCCCGGCTCCAGAAAATGTGTTTGAAAGAAGTAGGTCAGTACAGGCTAAAGATTATTATAGGCCAAGTCAAATCATTTATTTAAAATAGGCACATAAAAGGCACTTTTGAAAGTCAACATTTACAAAAAAATAGAATTGATTCTAGTCACCCCTTCCAAAAGATTGCTTCGTATGGAGAATAATGGGCAAGAAACTCCACTGTTACTCTTTTGTAATGTTTACAATTTTGTATAATTTATATTAATTATATAATATAATTATTATGAGAAGAAGAACATATAATAAAATGTGATAGATAGATACATGGTGATCACATATTTACAAACGTAAAAGTAACTACCTACACGATTTTCCAAAAAAATTAACAAGTAATAAATCAGTGAGTTAAAGTAATCACAGAATGTAAAATCAATGTCATAAAAATAACAAATTATATTAGTAAACAGTTTGGTTTTGTCTAGACTCTAGGTTGTCCTATGGAGCAGGATCAGCATGTTTCCAAGCATTCTTATCTTGGATATAATCCTCTAATTTCTAATAGGTAAGCTAGTTTACAAAGTGTACTTTTAATACGGGTTTTAAATTTTCTTTAATTTAATTGCAATATAGTCCATTAAAGTCCAATCTAAAGGGTTACTATACCTACAAATATTTGTAAGCATAATTAAAGCTATACATACAAAGGCCCTTAGAGCCAGTGTTACCAGATTTCAGTAATGATATAACAGTACTGCTAAAAGTAGTTTTAAACCCAGCAGTAGGTTAGTTCAGGCTAAAGATGATGATAGTCCATCCAAAAAGGTTACAATAGACATAGTTATAAGCACAATTAAAGCTATATAAAGGCCCATAAAAGCCAGTGTTGCCAGTGAACTGTATGAGACTGTAAGCAGAGTTTGCCTCGAGTGTAATGTCGGTTGTATAGTTGTTTCGGAAACAATTAAACAACTCATATCATTCGCGTTATATTGCTAAACTTATGATGTCTATACTGTTATATTTCTGCTGGGAGTTGAGGCTGTTTTATATGTATGTGAGAAATGAATTAGGTAAGTACTTATAAGTTGTTCTTGTAAGAAAATGTCGCAAGGAGTATTTTTTGTGACAAAGCCGCTGGTAATCTACATTATTATGTAGACGTGGCCAGATCGTAGAATTGATCATTTCATTAAGTGTTCGGTAATTTCATGAAATGGTTGTGTTTCATGAACATCGCCCAAAACTATACCATGAATAGACCATAGATTTTAATGGTCTGGCAAGATCACTGAATACTCAACGTTTGACGCTAAGAATAGTTAAACGCACGATTACTTCGTTCGACGATGTGCCCAAAATAGTAGAGGTAGAGGCGTTGATGTTGCTTTGTTTTTGTTGTGCATCGTCCACCGTCCTAAAATTACTAAAAAAATAACCAAGGAACTGCGACCAACTTGGATGTAGCGCTCGCTGGCCGCTACCGCGGACCCACTCACTTCTCTAGCTCGGCTCGCGCGGTTGGTGAGTTGGTGACAATTCTAACCTAACCTAACTTAAATAGGTAGGTTGCTTTCGTCACAATATGGCCATTTCTATGATGATCATTTCATCAAGTGTTCGCGGTCATTTCATGATATGGTTGTGTTGCAAACGTCGACTGGTATATCATTACGTTGACGCTTCAACGATGTGGTACATTTTAGCTGGCCATTTCATGAAAATGCAACCATTTTATGAAATGACTGAACACTTCATGAAATTATCAATTCTAAGATCTGACCATGACATATACACCATTATTGTCAGCCTATAGCTGTGCACTATTGCACATGGACAGAGGCAATTAACGAGCTAATGATTGTACAGTAGGAAGCAAATCAGTAGTAACAAAATCAGTATAAGCTGGCGTGGCATGCTATTGAAACTGTTCTACGCTAGGTTAGCTGCAAGTCAAATTTCAGTCACTGACAAGTGGTCTACTGTACGCCGTTTAATAGGGTATTACAACCATTTTTGAAGTGTCTCAATTAAATTCTATAGCCACTAGCTCAAGTGCCATAAAAATGCATTTTCTTACATTTTCAAAAATCGCGCGAAAATGCTGGATGCAGCAGTGGACACCATATTGCTCTGTGGTCATGACGTCAGTTCGTTGAGTAAACAAACACTATAAATACACTGATCGTTGACAGTTGACATTTATTAATACAGGGTGTAAGGGACAGCCCTCCGCAAACTCACAGGGTGCATTCAGCTCCTTATTTTGAATAATATTCCACCGGAAATTTTCTCCGGATAATTTTCATTTTTTTTATAGTTTTTTCAGTTACATTTTCTTTATTTCAATGTAAAATTACATTGTGTGTTCGCAGCACTCCATTTCTGTAAAAGAAAACAGCAAAAAAAATCAGAAAAAAAACCAGCAATGGATGTTGAAATACTCTAACGAACGACGCGTGAAAGCAGCTGTTCACTTTCTGTCTAGCTACAGAGTTCATCGAACTCACCGCATACCTATTACCACCCCTCCCAACCAGTAACAGACACTCCGATTTGTGGACAAAAACACAAACAAATCAGGTTTATGGGATTCCCATAACGTTCCTGAAATAATTTCATGTACCGGTCATATTAGTATGATATACTGAATTCACCCCATCAGTCTGCGGAGGGCTGTCCCTTACACCCTATATACACAACCGGAATGACGTAATAACATGGCGGCTACTTTCAAAACAGATTAAAAAAACTGAAAACTTTGAATCGATTTTTTTTTTATATTATTATTTTATGAACTAAAACTAAAATTTTCCAACTGCTTTTTCCCTAAGTCTAAATAATATACATATTTTTAGATTTTTTCTCATATAGAGTAAAATACCGTATTGTATCCTCTGCCACTCGTAGTGGCAGAGGATATCTCTACCACTCTCATTCAGCTGCTACCAACTGCTCTGCGAAGACTGTCTCTCAACCTAGCTCAGGCTACCTTCGCTTGCCAATTCACGGTCTTCATTTAAAAACTCGTCTACAGTAACGTTCATCGGTTAATAAACCTGAGGGCTTAGATAAAGTGACATTTTATCAGCAATAAAGATGATGCAACAGTCAAAAATGTATGGGACTGACTTATATAAACTTTCATTTCGCCAGCTATGTTTGAGTCTTTATAGGAGGGGGCGAGCCTATTGCCATCAACCGGGCACAAATCCAGACTCCGTGCTGCTCCTGAGAAATTCCAAATATACAGGGGTACCAGAAAAGTGTGGCCTTTAAGGGTGTGGTATAGACCATCAATCTGAACAACTTTCTCCTTGGGACCAACATCGTAATCGCGAAAAAATTATGAACTGTCCTATACAAAACTTCAATACTCGACCCAAATGTATGGGACGACTGACAATTTTTTTGCAATTACGATGTTGGTCCCATAGAGAAAGTTTGATCGGACCCTGTAGAAAAACCCAATAAACTTTGCCTGACCTGGGAATCGAACCCAGGACCTTGTGCTCAGCCGTCGCTTGCGGCTAACCACTACACCAACGAGGCAATTATATAATGCAAATAAACGCCACCCACAGATTACATAAGAGGTTGGTAAAACCTAAACATCTTAACGTAAACGCACCTAATAACGACCCGTTAAAATCCGCGCTCATTACCGCCCTATTCAGAAAACTATCATTTTTATGTAATGTATTAAAGCTACACAATTGGTTGCTTTAAAAAAAATGTAGATGTATTTGTATTGCAAATGTTCATCTCTTGTTTGTTGGCGTAACTCGACGATTTAAATAATAATTGCTCAGTTCGTCCGTGGACGCCGACCTTAGTGCATTTTCCATAGTGTGGCATTCCCGATGGCGTAAGTACTCTTGTTTCTTTTTTAGCAGAAGATTATATCGTCAAGCATTTTAATGTAACTTCTAGTTCTTTTGATGCATTTTTGATACTTTCAGGAACACAAGTAATGATTCATTTTAATGAGATACTATTTTATTTTGCTTAAAATTCAATATTAAAAATAGGCGGTAATAGGAACAAAAATCACAATTTTATTCCTATTGTCGACCCATCTCGCTGATATGTCGCTGATAAGTGCTTGTCGTATTTTTTGTGTGCCATGATTTTTGTTAAAATGCATAAATTAATAGACAGGAGGCTATACTAACTCAGTTCCTTAGTATGTTAACTTATATTTGAGCTATTAACGCCATATATTCAAGAGCTTTAGTAGCCGTATACACTAACTTTGTTCTTATGTAAATATTTTGATGAATAAAGGAGGTATAATTTTTAAATAGTGTATTTTTATAGTTGAAATATCATAATTATTAAATGTTTTTAGAAACCGCACCACTTAAAATCATATACATGTAAAAAAATCACATGTATTTACACAATTCATACACATTCCCTTGGGTCGGTAATAGGTTATACGATTTCCTTTAAGAAAACCTATTACCGATCTACTTGTACATTTACGACGGACCCCATACTACATGTTTTTTTATTTGGTATTTATTTTCAAGTGAACATAAAGTTATTTAATAGACATTATAGTATTCCATAATAAACATACAGATTTAAAATAACATAAGCTTTATTATATTATACTAATACTTAGCTAACATTTATATGTGGAAATCATATGGTAATAAAAAAGAAAATAAACATAAAGTATTATTTATTATTAGTAAAGAGTATTATGCAATAATAATTAATAATAATAATATATTACATAATAATAATATTTATTATAATATTATGCATAATTTATTATATACTGGGTGTAATTTTAATCACCGTTATCCTCTTAAGGGGTCATTGTACTCATCATTATAAACAACTTTTACTATGAGACCAAACCTGAAATCGCGAAAAAAAAATCAGCTGTTCAGTACATTTTGACAAGAGGTTCTCTTAGAGAATCTCTTCTTCCTCCTCTTCTCTTCTTGGACGTCTTCTAAATCTTTTACAGAGGATTTAGAAGAGGTCCCGCAATTATGACATTAATAAGTACGGCAAATTTTTTTTTTCAAATATTCCTTGCAGTCCTAGGAAGGTTCTTATGAAAAGAAAAAACCAGCCAAGTGCGATTCGGACTCACGCACGAAGGGTTCCTACCAGTATCTATAAAAACGGCAAAAAAATCACGTTTGTTGTATGGGAGCCCTTTTTGGGAGCTTGGACGCTGCTCCCGACACCGGCGGACCACTATTTTTTATATTTTTAAATGTTTTTTATTTATTTATTAAGAAATATTTAAAAATGTATTTTATAAGGAAAAAATATAAATAAACGAAATAATAATTATAATTATATAATAATAATTATTTAATTATGCATTATGCATTAATTATGCATTATTTTGCCCCCATTGGTTATATATTAATAATTCATAATTCGTATAAATATGATATTTTTTATTGATTTAACGCTGTTAAGAATATACTATTATAAGAATACATATAATTGTTAAGTGTTGACAGCATTCTGTACTGTGTTGGAGCATTTATATAAACAGTGCAATATACACGAGCATTTTTATTTAACTTTAACAGTTCCATTTATTTAGTGGTCGGTATTAGGTGTCACATAAACGGTATTAGGCACACACCCGATATTTTGAGTCGGTGATAGGGACATGACCCTTTTCCTTTTATTTAATTTTTAATTTTTTAAGTAATTCTTTGATTATCTGTTCTTACACATAACTAAAAAAATCGATAATTTCAGTACTTGAAAAATTATTTTTATTGAAGCCACATATTAAGAATGTGCTTATTTTTTGGATATCAATCTGAACTCCGCTTAAACTGGCGGTAATGGGTGCGTTTACGTTACTAAACATCTGCTTGCTAGTTTAAACCGCCTGAAACATTCTAAATGAAACTATTATTGTAACAAACCTTAAGGCCCTCGTAAGAGGATAGAGTTTATTTTATCACGCTAAAGAGGACCAAGTGGAAATGTTTTTAAACCTACCTGTGGTAAGCTTAGTACTTAGCTTACCCTCCTACTACAATCCTAACTAATATTATAAATGCGAAAGTGTGTTTGTTTGTTACGTTTTCACGCTAAAACGGCTGAACGGATTTCTATGAAATTTTGGCACACGGGTATCCCATGACATGGATTAGGACATAGGATACTTTTTATCCTGGTAGTATCTGATAATTTCCGACATGCACGCAGGCAAAACCGCTGGCGAAAGCTAGTATTATATATTTTCTTACATTATATTTTGGATTGTCAGATTTTTATTGTAGTAAAAGAAATGTAATGGCATATATCTCCAACTTTCACGCACGTCGTGAAGTTTTTCATAGACATAAGTTTATAATACCTACTAAAGTATTGAATCAGGTGCTATTTCTTTGAGTACATAGTAACGTACGCATATGTTACAGTTCTATGACCCGAAAATGTACGGTAGTAAACAATTCCCCTGACTACATAGTGAAGGGTACAACAGTACACACTCCTCGTATTTCATGTTTCTATGTCCCGAGTTTTGGGTTAGTCATTAATGAGCCTTTTGAGACAACCTCCAAGTACGTAATATATACAACATTCTACCTACTACTTCGCTGTAAATAAGTGCCTAATTTAGGTGTGATGACTTAATCAAATAGACTTTAATTAGTCACGTCCATTACGTCGCCAGACACTATTCAACTTAATAAAAGGACGGATTTTAATCGCGACCTCGAGGCGGGTAGCAGACCGCAAGTTTTGAAAAGGACTTCAAACGAGTAAAATAAAATTTAGACAATCAACCCAAAATAATCTTCGAAGTTACTTTAATTCATCCCCATCAGTAATTAGTTAATAGACTAGGTAAGCCGCCTGAACTAATATCAAGTTCTGTTGTCTTGTCTAAAGGCTAGGGAAATTGAATGCTAAATTGTAGCCACTGTAGAACAAGTAATTCGAGCCGCGGCAAATGAATCATTAGTCCTATACTAATATTAACTTGTGTTGTCCAAACAAAGAGTTTTGGGTGTAACGTACCTCTAATATCATCAATGGAGCAGCGCCGGGCGTCGCTCGTGAGCTCTTGTTTCGCTTCAAGCAAATGTTCTTTCATTTTCTAATGGATCGGCACTGAGGGAATATTTGTTGGCAAACTTTCACCAAACACAGATATTTACATAACAAAGAAAGGGGTAAGAGATCCGAGTGTCCCCAAAAACGTATTCTTGTCAGGAATTTCAATTTCGTAGGGGATTTGTCGGTCAATTTCGTGTAAGTACCTACGTTTTTGTTTTCGCCAAGGCTGTGGTCAGGGTTAGGCCATATGAACCAGGGCCGTCCAAAAGCGCGTTGGGTGGATGATATCGTCAAAGTCGCGGGAAACACCTGGATGAGGGACGAATGGAACCGGGAAGTATGGCAGAAAAATTGGAGCCCTATACCCAGCAGAAAATGAATGAATGAAATGATGATGGTGATGATCACCTATGTTTTTGTTGTAGGTACATATTCATTTGTGTGGAATTTAGTGTGTATAGAAACATGTTTCTTTAATAAACCTCAACATAGGTTCACGGGAAGAAGTTTATCGAGAAATATTATAATGTTATGAAACCGGGAGTGTTGTTCCTTCTACTTATCAAGTTTGCTTTTACACCTTCCTGAACGCTTTGATACGTAAATGTTTTGAATATTAAGTCGAGTTAGGTGCATCCTCGCGGCTAGATAAATCTTTGATTAGTTGTTCAAGCTAGAAGTCTAATCCCAGCGTAGCTGTGCTAATTAAATAAGTTTTGTAAAATTAAATTAGTTTAACAAAAGGAATGAACAAAAGCGTCTTGGCTGGTGCTTTTAATGGCATGAGGGTAATAATGTATGCGGTCTTGTCCGTAACAGAATCGTTTTGATTTAGGTTCATTTTGAAAAGATAAAGATTAAACTACGTTATCTTTTTTTTACTAACCGACTTCAAAAGAGGAGGTTCTGTATTCGACCCGTATGTATGTATGTTTGTATGTCCGCGATTTTCTCAAAAACGAATGAATCAATTTTGATGATTCTTTCATTAGACGACACGATTGGCGCAGTGGTTGAGCGATTGACTGCTGCGCAGCATGTCGCGGGTTCGATTCCCGCACGGAACAAATATTTGTACGACCTACAAGTATTTGTTCCGAGTCTGGGTGTTTTTCTATCTATAATATGTATGTATTTACAAAAAAAAAAAAAATGTATATAAGTAGTTTATCAGCCATCTCGTTACCATAACACAAGCATTAGGTTGCTTAGCTTGGGACTAGATGGCGTTGTGTGAAATGTCCAAGGATATTTATTTATTTATTAGAGCGTGATCTAAATACTTTCAGGAAGGTTTTAGTATATAATATATTAGGTAATTATTATTATGTACGGAGTTACATATATAATGCATAAATGTACTGTATCTCCGTCATTTTTAAGCGGATTATGATGATTCTTCTTTTCGTTCGTCTTGGGCTTATGTAATTTTATATATATTAATGTATATTCAACTAAAAATGGAAAAATAAATTTACCTACTTTAAAAAAAGTAACAACCGACTTCAAAAACCTAAAACGAATAAAATAACTTTCATAAAAAACTTAACAGCTTCTGAAGTCGGTGTCTTCAATTCATAAATGCACCTTAGCTTGGCACCGACTTCGTTTTTTATGAAAATTATTTTATTCGTTTTAGGTTTTTGAAGTCGGTTATTGTAACTTTTTTTAAAGTAAGTTTTATTACTCTAAAAGCTAAGCTATACACTAATCTGAACACTTTAGAAAGAACAACCTTAATTTATTCTCGGTAAAATTGCTTGGAACTTTAATAGGCTGTTGTGACAACTACCATTGTCTCGAAATTGCTCTCTATACATTTATTTTACGATATCGCGCCGTAAAAGTGGCCATGAATTCAAAAGAAAACATGTCGACTGAACGCCCGCAAAAATAGATTATATTTTATTGAAGTTTGTTGTCATCATATCTTCGTAAGCCCTTCGGGACAAAGGGGGGATCTTTTCACAATGTTATCGACGCTACACAAAAATACTGGCTAACAAACAAAAGGAATAGAGTTCACAGTGTTATTCTTACGCTTTGCTAAGATAAGTTTAGAGGTTGAGAGGGATTTTTATTGTTTATTTTGCTCCTTAACAAACATTTTATGTAATGTAAGAGTCGTTGACAAATACGTTAGTTAAGACACTTAGGCTCGTATTTATAATCAAAGTAACTACTTGAGTAATTACTTGCTACTAAGTAATTTTATAATCAATTCATACTTGAGGGTAGAATTCTTAAGTTAAGAAAATTGTGACTATTACTTGGCTAAGAATTCTAAGCTTTGACAGTTCAACTTCAAGCAATTACTAAACTATAGAAAGAAAATCATTGCTTGAGCAATTACTTTTACTTAAGTAATTACTTTTACTTGACTATAAACACAAGTGTTACTATTGTAAGAAAACGGTGAATAAAGACTTGATAATATACATAGTCTACGTTAGTTATTTTAGCTCTATGTTTCATATAGGTACATAAGTAGGTTATACTTAATAGTGCCAATAGTCTTCTATATGTAACTGTGTAATAGTCAAAAGCCCGAAAGTCTGACTACCAGTCTTACCAAGGAGTATGGTGTGGAGTTATCTGAGTAACTGGGTTGTGGAGGTCATAATAGGCAGTCGCTTCATGTAAAAATAATGGTATTCAGCTGCAACCAGTTAGACTGGAACTGACCCCAACATAATTGCTAAAAGGCTAGGCAGATGATGACGTAACTGTGTAGTAGGTACGTTTTTCTTGAAATAGATAACATCATCTTCCAATACCATATAACTGATCCGTAGGCGAAGGTTGTATGTTGTATGTTTTTTCTTTCCTGAAATTCGTTGTTAGGAAAAAGTGGTTTTAACAAGGATGACCCTTAAAAGTTTTCGAAATACTTAAATGGGTGTATGGCCACCACTGGAGCCTAAATTTTTTTGTATGAAATCCGGATAAGTACCTACCTACCTTAAAGTACTTTTGCCGAGTGTTATATGGCACTCAAGTTCCTATGATTTTGTTTCATTGTAAAATATTATCTATGTAAGTATTGTCGGAAGACGTTATAGTTAATCGTAATAAAACGTACCTACGCTCGAACAAAGACAGAAAAGGAATACGCAATAAATACCATTATCATAAATGTCTCAACTTCGAGGTATAACAAAACGTAAAGTCATGTACATACCAACAATGTAGGAAGTAGCTACTAACTACATAAAAATAAAACATAATAAATATTACAAATACATTTCATAAACACGTTAGACTAAATGCCACCCAACGTTGGAATTATTATTATGTTATGCTTAACATAAATGAAACAGAATGTTGACAGATTTCAGTGGAAGTCTCAGAAATAAGATCTAAAAATAAAAAAGATGGAAGAATATGGAAAATTTTACGAAACAAAAGAGAATTTCGGTTTACATTATGTTATTGGTATTTTTTTAAGTTGTTATTAATAAACTAAAACTAAGTATACTAAATAAAAAAATAAAAAAAAATATCAACAAACTTAACATTATAGTTGAAAAACATTAAATATAAGTTTGTACTCACAATATTGAGAGATTTACCATGTTAATTTAAGACCACAAACTTCTTATAGGTTTTCCTGTAATCTACAGATATAGAACTATTTTCTGTATTTTTTTCAAAATTTTAGGCTCAGTAGTTTCGGAGATAAGGGGGGGGGAATGGTCAATTCTCATCTATTTTCTTAAATAACTTTAAAACGATTTATTTTAAAATTATAAAAAAATATATTGGAGACCCTCATAGTAAGCCCTTTCAATTGATATGTCACACGGTACAGTTTGCAAAACTTTTTTTTTTAATTTTGTTATTTGCACCCTAAAAGTGACCCTCATATTCAAAATTCATTTATTTACTTTATCTGTACGTGTTTGGGTCACACAAATCCATATGTATACCAAATTTCAACTTAATCGGTCCATTAGATTCGGAGCAAATTGGCTGTGACAGACGGACAGACAGACAGACAGACACACGAGTGATCCTATAAGAGTTCCGTTTTTTCCTTTTGAGGTACGGAACCCTAAAATAATTAGATAGTTGTTATTTTTATTTCTTTACTTAGTTATTGTGTTAATATATTCTGTACTTCTAGATTTACCTACATATTTCAATTTATTCTAATTCTCCTATAAACTTTTGACACGATTTGAAAGTATATGTGGGTCAATGAAGTGACCAAACGAATCTGCCCCGAGGTCCATTCGTTCCCCTGGGTATCATAAGATGGGATGAAGGGACGGTATCAGGTAGATTGGTGACTCACCCAAAAACTGATCAAAACACATTCTGATATCCTGGTTTCTTTATAAGTTGCGAGCGAGCTTATAAGTCTTCTTTCTCTTTTCGTTTCCATGGTACATCTAGGTGGTCACATTTATTGCAGCATCAGAAGCGTTGTTCAGATCGTCAAGGGTGCGGGGAACGGACATTTTTTTAAAAATTTATTATTTACTAGCTTTTGCCAGCGGCTTCGTCCGCGTGGATGTCGGAAAATATCCCACGGGAACGTACTACCGGGAATTCCTTCCTTATTCCTTGTCTACATTATAAAGGAAACCTCTATGCAAAATTTCAGCTTTCTAGTTCCAAGGGCTTGGGCTGGGCGTTGATGAATCAGTCAGTCAGTCAGGACTTCTCTTTTTAGGGTTCCGTACCAAAATGGTAAAAAAGGAACCCTTATGGTGTCGCTCAGTCTGTCTGTCTGTCATAGCTGGATATCTCAAGAACTACTAATGCTATCAACTTGAAATTTGGAACAGTTTTATATGACGTTTACCCAACAAATAAGAAAGAAATATTTTTTTTTTTTTTTTTGTAACAGGTGCTTAACAGGTCTTAAAAATTCAAAGTAGGGCCACTGGGGCATGTGGGGTATCGATCATATGAAAGAGCGCTATTTGCACATTCCTAAACATTTTTTTATTTTTTTTAGGCCGCATAGTTTTCGACTTTTGATGAAAAATGTAAAAAAAATACAGTTCCCCCCCCCCCCCCCCCCCTTATCTCCGAAGTATGCAAAGGGAAAATCTGAAATTATTCTATGTTATAGAAGTTTATGTAAAGATTACAGGAAAATAAAACGATGTCTCTAAATAGCACACTTTTTCAGAAATCGGAACGGAACCCTCGGTGCGCGAGTCCGACTAGCTCTTGACGGGTTTTTCATTTATATAGATTCACAATTACGTAACTAACAACATCTAAAAGCTATAACACCAATGCAATGTTGCTACCAAAAATACAATTAAAAAAACAATCAAAAACACAATTTAAAAAAACAATCAAAAATAGGAGCACCGCCCTCACACTGGATGTTGCATGAATCTATAATGCTCCATTTTGCCAAATTATGTTTGCAGCGGCCTACTTACGATGATTCGCTATGTAACTGGAGATCAGCTGATTATAGTGTCCTTAGAAAATCGTCGTTATTAGACTGAAAAATATAAGAACAGGAAGGATGAAGTAAAAATTCAGCTTAAGTATCCCTTCGATATGAAAATTTTGGGACACTTTCCCTACGTATGCCTATAGTAAAGAAAATACATTTACCAGCAAAATAAAAATAAAACCCTGACCGTATACCAAAGAGGATTTTAAGTAACGCGTCTATTTTGAAGACGTAGTATCCTTTTACACCAGCATCTAATACCACGGCTATTCACGAGATTTAGCTAGAATTTTTAATGCTAGATTTTTAAACCTAGCTTTATTTTACTCGCTTTTACCGTGAGCGAAGGGGCTTATGTAACCCATTAAAGAAATTAGATTTTTGGAAATAACAACTTTAACATAGGTACATACTACAACTTTAACTTTATACATTTCTGATGTAGTCCTCTTATAAAATAATAGGATCGGGGCGAAGATAAAATTTTGTAAAAATAGTATCCAGGCTGTGCATATCTCTTCACTATTTTTGACGGATGACAGACAGCTACAATGTCAATAAGAAGGCTGCAACAATTACGTACTCAAATAATAATTATATTGTAATAAATTTATCGTTGTTATCTGTAATTTAATAGTACCCATGCAGTCATGTATTCGTTTTCAATCATTTGTATGTCAATATTGGCAAAGCATAGCGCACTAATTAATTTTTTAAGATCTTTTTATGTATTACCAATGTTTAACAAATAAATTATTCTATTCTATTCTATTGCACATCGTCTGTCTTTATGGAAACTTATAGAGTATTCTAGAAGAGAGTAGAGTATTCGAGAAGCTTTGACTCACCTTTACTGGCTGAGAGGGAACGAGTAGCAGTTAGCAGTAGCGCGTGGATTATGGCGGTAGCGGTTAGGTTAGGTTAGGTTATCGCTGGTTTAGGTGTCGCTCTTTATAAAATACTGGTATTCAGCTGCTTCCGGTTAGACGGTAAGCAGACCCCAACATAGTTGGGAAAAGTTTAATTTGGTACTTAAAATTAAAACTGAAGCTCTCCGCTACTTTCTATCACGAACATGTGGCAGAATTTTTGACGACACGGTTGGCGCAGTGGTTGAGCGATTGACTGCTGTGCAGCATGTCGCGGGTTCGATTGCCGTACGGAACAAATATTTGTACGACCTACAAGTATTTGTTCCGAGTCTGGGTGTTTTTTAACCGACTTCAAAAAGGAGGAGGTTATCAATTCGGTTGTATTTTTTTTTTTAATGTTTGTTACCTCAGTACTCTGTAATTTATGAACCGATTCGGAAAATTCTATTTTTATTTGAAAGGGTATACTTCCAGATTGGTTCCATTTTTATCAAAATCCAGTTCTGATGCTGGGATCCATGAGGAATCGAGGGAACTCCTCAAATATTATAGGCATACATATAGCGATTTTGGTATTTTCATCAACAAATCAAGCTTTTGCATTCAAAAAGTATCATCTGGTGAAGTGGAACTGATGAAGAAGACCACAGATGGCCACGGGAACTCCTCAACGATGATGAAGTATTTCACGGGTGGCGATAAGATATCTCGATATAACGAAGCATTAAATAAATGGTTCTGATGAAAATGGTACCATCGAACCGGTCTGATGAAGAAGCCGGAAGGTAGGCATCGGAACTCAGTAATAAAACACTGATCCTAGCCGTGTTTGGGCTTATTGGAATTGTCATGAGGTGCACTCTGTCTATAAATGATTTAATGGTAACTACATTGCGCTACTTGAGTTATATGTTATGCGTGGCCTTGATTGTCTGAAGGCAGATTTCGTAGCCTCGTTATCTCCGTCAACTAAAACTACGCCTGCCAAACTTCTGACAAGACTTAGCGCGACGTATTTGCCTTTTTGTAAAGTTTTTATTTGAAATGGTATACTCCTGAGATGGTCGCATAAAAATATCTTCAAGTTCTGATGAGTGGCTTTTGAGGGTAGCTTCAGTAATTTAATACGCATTTTTCCCATTTAGTCTATGTGAATGATGCTCTAATTTATATTCAGATTTGTGTGGGGTAGGCACCACTAAAAAAAGAAAAATAAAAAAAAATACAAAAAAAAAAACAACCGACTTCCAAAAAAACACTACAAAGTGAAAAATAACTTTAATTTCGGAAGTCGGTGGCAAAAAAAAACGAAAGAAAATAAAAAACTAAAGACACCGAAATTAAAGTTATATTTCACTTTGTAGTGTTTTTTTGGAAGTCGGTTGTTTTTTTTTTGTAAAAAGTTTTTATCAAATTTAATTATAAACCATAAAAATAAGC
This sequence comes from Cosmia trapezina, assembly GCA_905163495.3. Classification (NCBI taxonomy): domain Eukaryota; kingdom Metazoa; phylum Arthropoda; class Insecta; order Lepidoptera; family Noctuidae; genus Cosmia; species Cosmia trapezina. The sequence continues at coordinate 16,373,075 of LR991030.1, forward strand.
TAAAATAACTTAAAAATATAATATCTTAAACTAAAACTAATAAAAAACTAAAATAAGGCGTCGAAAAATTCCTCCGCATCGCTGTCGACTGGTAAAGTACCCAAGAGACTGGCGGCATTGCCACGTTGTATGGCAATGCTAATCCTCTGGCCAAGGTAAAAGCCAGCCCTTGGGTCACGGGAAGTGTCAACAAGCCGTTTGGAGATTTCCTTAAACAAACTATGAGCACTCGGACCCCACGGCCCAAGGGTTTCAACCCCAAACGGCTCAAAAATATAATTACCGATAAGGTTATTATACTTCCGCCGCTTGAGGTTTTCCGCAGCCGCAGCAGCAGTGCCAGCACAGCACGCCGAGCCAGGAAGATGGGATGGCGCAAGAGTATCGACACAAGTTGCGTCCCACACTAAAGGCCTTCCCACCTTCCATGGAAATAATGACATGCCGTCCGGTCTCTTGCCATCGTCGCGTGCCAAGCCATTGGGTTCTAATATAGCTGGAACGCCGACGGTGACAAGGGCTCGTCGGATGATGTCATTGATGTTAGCGTGCCGCGCTAAGCGACCCGCACTTCGGCTGCAAGACAGGCCGTGGTGTCCGAGGCTGCTGACAACTTCGCCACAGTGACAGCGATGAGGAGAACACGAAGGAGCTCCAAGTCGCAGGGAAGCAGCGAGGCGGAAAGTAGTGTCGTCGAACAAAGTGCCAATGTTCGACGACGGTAGCGCATGAAGCCACAGACCCGACTCCCACTTGCCCACAGCAAGCAGGCGCGCACGCTCCGCAGTAGTAGCAGACGTGTCAAGTAACTTGTTCTGTACTACTCTGCAGAGCGGCTCATCCCACCGTCTCTGGGAAGATGGATTGTCGGGTGGGTCTGAATTCGGGCAAGCGAGTTTCCAGGCATCCATAGCCTCGGTGAAACAAGGCACATCAAAATTAACCAGTGTGGAGGCTAGGATTTTCCTGATTAATTTCTCTGCGCCGTGGACCGAGGATATGAACGCCGGTAAACTAATACTAGAAATTTTGCGGACGCCGAGGCCTCCCATACGGATGGGAAGAGTAGCTTGTGCCCAAGCACGGTCGTCCAAGGCCACATTTAAGATCAAAGTTAAAGTATGCCGGATAATTTTGTCCATTTCGTCTAAAAGGTGAGTGTGCTTCCATAAATGGGAAGCGCGAAGGAAATATGTTAATTTAGGGCCAAAACAGCAGTAACGAATTAATGTTATGGCCGAATGCATGTTAATTTGGAATAATCTTTCCGAAACGTCATTGAAATTTTGAATTTTTTCTTCAATAAAAAGAGGAAAAGAATTTTCATAGATTGGAGACCCGAGGAGACGAAGAGAGTTTTTTTCGATAATTTTGATTTCTGGGGCTATTGCATTAAATTTAGGAAGGGTTAGTTGTCTGTCAGTACTGTCCGCTAAAAATAGTTCACATTTCGAAAGGTTGAGATCAAGGCCAATGGAATGAAGTTCATTTTTTAAAAATTGAAGATCGTTTAAAACAGTTTCTACATCGCCTCCCAAGGTTCCATCATCAAGATACCAAACGTTAAATTTGGAATTTAGATGTCGAATAATTGGGTGAATGGCTAAACTAAAAATCACTGGCCCGAGGGGGTCACCTTGTTGACAGCCAACAGCAGATTCCAGAAGGTTGTCCCGATACAGTAATTTAGAAGGGTGTCTGTAACATTGCCAAAGGAAACTATAAATTTGGGGTATTTCTTTTCTAGTTTCTGCCAGCAAGGTGTCCCTATTAACAGAATTGAAGGCATTCTTTATGTCAACCTTCAGGATGACCTCACCTTTGCCAGAATTTAGGTAGGTCGATAAGGCGTGTACGGCAGCCTCACAGCCCCCTTTGGAGCCGTAACCTAGCTGCAGGGGCTGCAATTTTTCCGAAACCACCTCACCAAAAAATTTACAACAAATCTTGGCTGCCATACGACGGTAAGTAGTTCCCACGGCAATGGGACGAATGCCGCCATCCTTCTTACGCAGGGCGCATAGGTTGGCCCCGTATAGAACGTCGATGACGGCCCCGTTCACCTTGCCGGAGAGCATGAGATTAATCAGAGCCGTAAGCTCCTTCAAGAGCAACTCACCAGCTGCCCCGGCGCCTGGACAGATAAGGTCCTTAAGGTGTTGAGGACTCAGGCCGTCGAGGCCACCAGCGGAGCCGCTCCTGAAGGAGCAAACGGCTGTGACCAACTCTCGACCTGTAATGGTGAGGGAGTGATTATCCGGATCAGGGGGGTCGGGAAAAGAAAGGCCATCCGCTGGGGCAGGGTGTTTGCTCTCCAGAGCTGCGAGCGTTTCTGGAGAACACGGTGCCACCACATCACTGCTAAAAAGAATCCTGGCTGCTCCGCTAATGTCACCTTCCCCTAACTTAGATTCTACCAAATGAGATATACCTCTTGAAGAGGTATATGTCTGTGTCTGTAATTTGGAATCTAAATTATGAGTCGAAATATTACAGTTTTCTTTAATTTGGGCAGTTAAAGTCTTTTTGGTTGCCAAATTCTTTTGTACATGTAGAATTCTGTAAGGGAAGGTGAGAAGCTGTTCCCAAGCACTTTGCGAGTTCTCCCGGGCGGCAAGACGAACGCAACCTGCTAGGTGTTGTGCCACTAGAGGTCTAGCGCCGCGGGGAACTCGCTTCAAAACAGGAACAGAGTTTTTTAATTTTGAAAGTGTTTTCCAAAACGGGTCAGAAGTAGATGTAGTCGGTGTTTCGGGTGTAGATGTTGAGACAGGGTCTGAGGTGAGTGCATTTTGTGGTCTGTGTATCTTTCCAATATGCACATTCAGACCCCGCTTACCTTTAAAAAACCGTGCTTGGGTACACAGCGGACATCTCTCCAGGATGCTCTGCGATGATGAAGGTTGACAGGCACTACCACTATCACCCACCACACTGCTGTTGCCACTGAGCATTTATTAAAATATATTTATACTTATTAACTTATGCCTTAACAAAAATAATAACTATAACAAAACAAACTAAATGAATAAAAAAAACACTGAAGTCTATTTGACGCTTTGAAACTGTCACTGATGACAGTGATGACCGAAGCGGCGCAGTCGCGCTGGCGGCCTAGGGCGCCGCGCCGACGATGCATTTCGACGCAGCCCTGGCAACCGTTGCCGGGTGACAGACGCCCTGGCGTCGTCGGGTCCTCCGTCCAGACGTCTTCGACGGCTGGATTAACATGGGGTACTTTTAAACCCGGTAGTACGTTGACATGAGATATTTTCCAACATCCACGCGGGCGAAACCGCGGGCAAAAGCTGGATAAAATATAATAATATTATTTCCTATTACATATAAATGTAATGGTATGTGCAGTCAATGCTCAAGAGATTAATTAATAATTATAATTTATAATTTAAAATAATTTAAATACGAGGTCGTTTTTTCATCAGTTTTTATCTAAGTATCTATAATATGTATGTATTTACAAAAAAAAAATGTATGTACATACCATAAACACAAGCATTAGGTTGCTTAGCTTGGGACTAGATGGCGTTGTGTGAAATGTCCAAGGATATTATTATTATTATTTAGAATAGTACTTATAGTCACCATTGTCGTGTTGCGATCGACTTTGATGCTGCAATTATTCAGCCAAAGAATAGGGAGTAGGATGACTGGGTTTCAACCGACTCCTTGACTCAGGTATAATTGCCGACACGAGTCATGAGCACAAATCCCACCTTAACTTTAACTGCTCTCGTCAGCGTGCTCCAGTATTCTGTTTTCTATCTGTATCTAAATATGCTTGATAATATATTGATTTAATTGCTCCCGCCCGTGTGCAACCTGCTGTGATAGGAAATAAGATTCGTTAAGTTTAAGAGAAACGTATGTGCTCACGAATCGTGCCGGCAACTATACAGAATACAGTATTATGAAAACTGCCAAAGAAAATCCAGCTCTCCAATTTCGCAACTAACTCACAATCACCGTCATTTAAAAGGCGTTTGCATTTTGAATGCATCGGCATTTTGAAGTTTGTGGCAGCAGACACTTCCTCTGCTATAATACGAGAATTTGTGAGAAGGCCATAGTGTTCATTTCTCGATGTGTAGGTACAGTCTTGTAATTTATTGTCTCTTGTCTTTAGCTTAAGTTACTAAAAATAGTGTTTTAAGTTCTAATCCTGTTACTAAGAATTTATGGATCTTTAGTTATCTGAAATAATATTAGGAGATTCATAGACAGTTGTGAGGTTTTACAATTTCTAACGTGACGTGACGATATTATTACCTTGGACGTCGATGTCCACGTGCATAAAATGTTTGGAAATACGTTATAACGTTACCGTGGGCGAAAATTTAAAAGCTTTGCTTCCGTGTGTTATACCGTGACATGGACGTACACGATAATATCGTCACGTTAGAAATTATAAAAGCGAACATTGCTTCATCATCATCTGCCTAGTCTTTTCTCAATTATGTTGGGGTCGGCTTCCGGTCTAACCGGATGCAACTGAAATACCAGTACTTTACATGAAGCGACTACCACCACAACCCAGACCACCACACCCCACAGGGTAAACCCCACCCCTGTCTTATTGGGTAATAATCGTATTACCACCCCTTGGTAAGACTGGTTGTCAGACTTTCGGGCTTCTGATGACCTGTAGCGACTGTCAAAGATCCACGAATGACAGCTGGAACCAACGGCTTAACGTGCTTTCGAGGCACTGAGGGGTCTCGGTATGTAAAGATGGTCACCCAACCACGGACCAACCGTGGCAAGCTGATTAATCGACCCGTGCAGCTGTTATTACTTAACCACGAGCCACTCTTTGCTTCATATGTTTGGAAAATAATCCGGCTCCGGCAAAAAAACCGCAATTAATATTGTTGAATTGTTCAAATGAATGGGATTATGAGAGCGTGTTACGCAATTAGGCCACAGCTCCTCGTTGTACCTATATCCATTAACTCGTGTTAGGGGTACTGCTATCTAACAGTTAGAATAGAAACTGTGTCAGTATGAGATCCAACTCGCCCCCAACTTGTAAACGCCCGCGGCGCGCTCAAACTTCCCCTGATATGATAACGCTTTCATATCCACGTCGTGTTTCATTTAATGTACTGAGTTTGTTTCGGTTTTCTTGGGTAATTATGCTGATACTGACACCATGTTACTGGGAAAGAGCATTTCTCGTAAGAGCTATTAAAATATCGTTTTCAGAAGTTCGACAGTAATATTGTCTGTGTACGGTGCAATTTGCAGGTCAGTTTTAGGTTGTATATTGATTTGAATATGATTCGCGGCCGTAACAAATATGTATTTATTACCCGGCTAACACAGAAGGAGGTTAATGTTTTTCAAGAGTATACACATGTATGTATGTATGTCTATTTATTTGGCACGCCGTGCCCTAAACGGCTTGATATATTTTAACATTATGAGGTGTCGTTAGATTCGTCGTGTTGGAGATATATATTATTATTTATTTATTTATTTATTTAAATAATGCATATTTACAATATTAAGGCTTAAACTAAAATGGTAGGTATATAATAATGGGATTAACCTGAACTAGGATAAACCTGTATCTGTATTATAGGCTATATACTCGTAATATTTATTGTGCTGTAGAAAGGGAAGATTCGAATAAAACTTACCGGTCGCTGCCGTCCCGCCGCTTCGCACACCGATGGGCTAAGAAGGCGCGCTCGATAGTTCTGAATCTTGCTTCAACTCCACCTCACATATTTTTCCACAGGCGCTGGTTCAGGGTATATCTGGTATCTTGCGGGGATTGTAGCACGTTTTCACCGAAGGACCTTATTTTTGTAGAAAAGTATAAATCGCGCGTGGCGTGTATGCGCCGACGACCGTATGGTACGTAGTACAGTGAAAAAACACGCAGGAGCGCGGCGCTAGTGTGCTCATCCGCAACCAATCAGAAGGCTCCACGAACGGGCGATGAGCAAACACCGGAAGCTTATTCAAATCAACACCCTCGGCAATTACACAAAAAAGCCTGATTACCAGTTGTGGGGTGAAGAAAACACTATTCTAAAATCTCTAAGAATTAATTCAGTAGGTACGTAATACCAACTGAAAAGAGAACGGTACGTAACATGCCGCTCGCCTTAAAAGAATGAATTTCTTTTAACTTTAAATTAAAAGACAAAAAAGAATGTAACATTCGAAAAAAAAAGAATGAAAAATGCTACGAAAGCATGAAGCCTTAAATTTTTTAAACTAAAGTTATTCTAACTTAAGATTACTTAACTAAGATTCGCAACAATATTAACTAAACTTACAGAATGATTATTCTAAGGGCAAAGGACATATTTTGACTACTGAGCGTTTCACGAAAGTTTTGCCCATCTGTAAAGTTACGACACGAGTAATATTATCGGAACCTGGGTGGAGAGTATGGACACGAGCCAGTCTCCATTGTAATGGTGGCAAATTATCATCTCGTACCATGACAATAATACCTTCACGGAGTTGTGAGCCGCGATCTCGAAACCACTTGTTACGTTGTTGAATTTCGTGTAAATATTCACGATTCCAACGTTTCCAAAAGTGTTGCACACATTGTTGTATTCTACGCCATCTAGTGAGTCGATTTGAAATATTATCGGTTAATGAAATGTCTGGTAAGGACGTCAACGGACCTCCTATTAAAAAATGAGCTGGTGTCAAAGGTAACGGATCTAATGGGTCAGCACTTAATACACAAAGGGGACGTGAATTAAGTACCGCTTCAATTTGACAAAGAAGGGTATGCATCTCATCATAAGTTTGAGTTTGCGTACCGAGGACTCGATGTAAATGATGTTTAAAACTTTTAACACCGGATTCAAAAAGGCCACCAAAATGAGAGGCGTAAGGAGGCTGAAAATGCCAAGTAATGCCTTGTTCTAAAATTTTACTATTAAGAGTGGCTTGAACAGAATCATTACGTAAAAAATTATACAAGTCTTGTAGATAATTATTACAACCAACAAAGTTCCTTCCACAATCAGAGTAAATGTCGGTGCATAAACCTCTACGGGACGTGAAGCGTCGCAATGTTGCCAAAAATGCATCAGTTGACAACTCGTATACGAGTTCGAGGTGTATGGCCTTGACAGACATACACACAAAAACAGATACATAACATTTAATAATTTTCGCATTTCGAACTTTATTTGCTCGAACGTAAAACGGACCCGCGAAATCAACAGATGTTTTAAGAAATGGCCGCTCGGGGCGCACTCTGACGGCCGGTAACGGACCCATGCATGGCTGCGGATTCACGGGGCGCGCACGAAAACAACGAACACAGCGATGTATGCGTGTACGTATAGCGTCACGACTAGACATTATCCAATATTTTTGGAATAAACTGTATTGCACGGATTGCGGACCAGCATGTAGATGCGTGATATGTGTATGGTCAATGATTAAATCTGTAAGATGATGTTTCTTAGGCAAAATCAATTGATGTTTGGAAACAAACGGTAAAAGTGATTTATGAATTCGCCCACCTACCCGAAGATTATTTTTGTTATCCATGAACGGGTTGAGTCGACGTAATTTAATTGATGGATACCTTCCATGTGAAATATTATTAATGTCTTCGGAAAAACAAGAATGTTGAACTAAATGGATAAGTCGATTTAAACAAAAATTAAACTCAGATACAGTTATGTATTTTGGATAGGAATTTTGAACTTTCTTACATTTATTATAGAATCGAAATAACAGTGCTGTTATCCTAACAAGTTTATCTAGAGTAGAAAATCTAGTAATATACTCGACCACATCAGGTAGTGCTGAGGTGGAAGAGTTTGACACCATAGACATAGGTAGATTGCGTTTGTCTTCAGTGACTTCTAGTATTTTCTTGGGACTCGGCCAAGAACTAGAATCACGCGCGAGCCACCAGGGCCCATGGAGCCACATCCCATTTTGGACAAAACTTGTAGGAAGCATTCCTCGAGAAGGTGCGTCAGCTGGATTGTCAGCTGACGGGACATGTCTCCAAGTTTTGGCCGGAAGCCTGGATAAGATTTCACTAGTGCGATTAGAAACGAATGTTTTCCACTCGTGTGGTGGAGAACGAAGCCACGCTAACACGATGGATGAATCAGTCCACGCACAAACATGTTCACAGTTTAAGTGGTTATCATACACACTTCTCACTTTATCAATCAACTTTGATAACAAAACAGCAGCGCACAACTCTAGGCACGGAATAGTAAGAACCGGTTTTATAGGTGCTACACGCGTTTTAGCGAGAAGAAGAAATGTTTTAACGTTATCATTATTATCGGATATACGGGCGTAAACACACGCGGCATAAGCCCGCTCGGAAGCGTCGGAAAACCCGTGAATTTGAATTGCATTCACGTTTGCAAAAACGAAACGTGGAATTTGAAAATTTGATAATAATGGTAACTCGTTAAGAAAACTAGACCAAGCGTTTATAATATCTAAAGGAGGTGACTCATCCCAGTCGACCGCTGAAATCCATAACAACTGAATGAGATGTTTCGCATAAATAGTTACAGGAGATAACCATCCCATAGGGTCATAAATTTTCGCTATTTGTGATAGTATGGATCGCTTTGTAATTTTATCATTAGTTGACTGAACGCTAAAAATGAAAGTATCAGATTCAGGATTCCACTGAAGTCCTAAAACCTTTATTTGTTTGTCATTCTCCATCAGAGCGAAAGAAACGTTATCAGACCGCTCGCCCTGAACGACTGACGTTTGTAAAGCAGCGAGTAACGCTGGCGAATTGCTCTGCCACTTACGTAGCTCGAAACCAGCTGACGAACAAATACCTACTAACTCACGTTGTAAAACCAGGGCCTGCTTTACGTCGCCTGCTCCGGTGACGATGTCATCAACAAAAACCTGGTTCTGGAGAACCTTAGAACCTAACGAGAAGTTAGCAGCTTCATCATGAGCCAACTGTTGAATAGTACGAAGGGCTAAGTATGGTGATGAGCTGACACCAAAGGTGACGGTGCGCAATCGATAATCACGCAACGGTTCAGTGGGTGATTTACGCCACACAATGCGTTGAAAATCCCAATCGGATTGTTGTAATTTTATGTTTCTGTACATCTGCTTTATGTCGGCAGTGACAGCAATAGCATGGATACGAAAACCCAATAAAACGTCTACTATATCCTGGTGCAGCTTCGGACCAGTCAGTAGAACATCATTAAGTGATATTCCATTCGAAGTTTTACAACCCGCGTCAAAGACGACACGAGTACGAGTGGTCTCACTGGACTCTTTGACCACGCAGTGGTGCGGAATGTAATAGCTGTTAGCTAACGAAACAGGTAAATCAACGGGCTCCATGTGACCGAGTTCCAAGTACTCCTGGAGGCACGCATGATAGTCTACCTTAAGTTGAGGATTGTGTTCCAACCTATACTCTAATTTCTTAAACCTGGAGACCGCCGTATCTCGTGATGCGCCGAGGGCGGGTGCATCAGGTTTGAAAGGGAGTGGAACAACATATCGCCCAGTTTCATCACGAGTATGTGAATTTACGAATATAGATTCACACAACGCTTCGTCGGGACTTAGAATTCTTTTTTCCGGAAGAGACTCTAATTCCCAGAACCGTCTCAGGTTGATGTCGTCATCGTAGGATGAGCTTAAACTACTGAGACAAACTTGAAGTGAAGTAGATGTATTTTGGTTGTATGAAACATCACCCATCAATAAATAACCAAAGATACTGTTCATAGCCATCGGTGAACCGGGTGGACCCGTGATCACGTGACCTAATAAAACTTGGGATAGTATATCCGCACCTAAAAGCATTTCCACTGATTGTGGAAGATAAAACTTAGGATCAGCTAAAGTTAAGTTTTGTATGTGTGGCCATCCCTTAAAAGGCAATGTCACACATGGCATACGTGAAATAAGATTAGATAAAATTAATGCGTTAACTGAAATTGAAGGTTGATCCCCGTGTGTAGGAGTGATATGACAAGATACTACACCCTTTGGGTAAACAGCTCCAACCTCGGTCCCTCCAACACCGAACACCGGAACGTTCGCTTGGCTGCGATGTAACCCTAACCGCTGAACACAAGACTCGGTAATAAAAGTCGCCTGACTGCCTGTATCAATAATACATCGAACTGTGTGTTTTTGTGGGCCAACATGCACATTGACGAGTGCCGTACATAGGAGCACCGTACTCGCGCTAACCGACGGAGCAATAGAACGCGAATCGTTTTTGCGATCGTTCACCGCCGCAGTCATCGCAGCGTGCGAGGTACTGGGAACCGCTGTCTCTGTCGTTTCGTTCACAGAAAGTGAGACCGCATTATCACTACTACCACTAATAACTGATAAACTGTTAGACTTTTCGAAATGAATTAATGAATGATGTCGTTTATGGCATGAGCGACAAACAAAGTTAGATTTGCATTGTTTTAAATCATGACCGACATGTAAACAATTGAAACAAACGTTCTTGTTTTGAATAAAAGAATACCTATCACGGGGAGATAAATTAAGGAATTTCGAACATTTTGTCAACGTATGTTGAGCATCACAACATAAACAATTATTTTTTAAATTATTTTGTTTGGTAGACTGTAAGTCTGTTGTATTCGAACTCGATGAAGCGACATTGGCTGCGAGCGCGCGTCGCGAGCCTTCGTTACCGCGCGATGTGCGAGAAGTACCTACCTTTTCAAGATTATTTCTATTTTGTGGGTGAGAAGAGAATTCGCTTGCAGCTAACTCGCGTTCTAAGAAAGTTATCAATGTACTTATGTCAGGTACATCCGATGGCCTCGATAGTGATAATTCGAAACGTTTTCGAACACTAGACGGAATCTTACGTAGTAAAATCGTCACTATTATGAAACTCCACTGATCTATCGGAAATTGCATAGCCTGCAATGCCTTGATGTTTTCTTGATAAACATTGAGTAAGTTTCTTAGACTTTGAGTCATTTTCTCGGTACTAAGTTCAATGTATAATATTTTTTCGAGATGTTTCGTGGCGATAGCCCGTTTATTATCATACCGAGAAACTAAAATATCCCACGCAACACTATAGTTTTCGTCTGTAATTGGTATCGATTTAATAAGATTATAGGGTTCATCTTTTAATGACAGTAACAGGTAACGAAACTTATCTGTCTCCGTGTAGGTATTTTTGCCATGTACTAATGAACTAAACAAATCGTGAAATGGGGGCCAATCCGTGGTTTCCCCTGAGAAAGTAGGCATTGGAAGAATAGGTAATCTACTTGCACAACTATTACTCGTATGAGTAGATGGAACATGTCCCACTGAGTTATTATTAAATGACGTACTAGAGGACATTCTTCGTTTACGCTCATTATCCTCTTCCTTAAGTTTATCTAAGTGAACACTAATTGCGAAATAACAATCATTAAAATTGTTACGAATCTTCAGTTGTTCGTCTTTGTCGAAAGTATTGGATTTTATTAAGAATTTTTCTATTTTTGCCTGAAGTTTGAAGAACTTTCTTTGTTGCAAAGTTAATTCTTTTGAGCGTGACCTAAACTGTTGTTCGTCTGAATCTATGAACTCTAAAATACGCTTGAGATCATCGATAATGATCTCACGTTCAAAAATGTCTTGTTGAATAAGTTCCGCCATTTTGGACGCGTAACGCCGCAAATGGACTTTGAACTAAGAACACTAGGAAACTAGGAAAATAACCCCACAACAAGTACCTAGATATAAATCCAGGCTCGAAGAGATCAAACAATTATGTGCTGTAGAAAGGGAAGATTCGAATAAAACTTACCGGTCGCTGCCGTCCCGCCGCTTCGCACACCGATGGGCTAAGAAGGCGCGCTCGATAGTTCTGAATCTTGCTTCAACTCCACCTCACATATTTTTCCACAGGCGCTGGTTCAGGGTATATCTGGTATCTTGCGGGGATTGTAGCACGTTTTCACCGAAGGACCTTATTTTTGTAGAAAAGTATAAATCGCGCGTGGCGTGTATGCGCCGACGACCGTATGGTACGTAGTACAGTGAAAAAACACGCAGGAGCGCGGCGCTAGTGTGCTCATCCGCAACCAATCAGAAGGCTCCACGAACGGGCGATGAGCAAACACCGGAAGCTTATTCAAATCAACACCCTCGGCAATTACACAAAAAAGCCTGATTACCAGTTGTGGGGTGAAGAAAACACTATTCTAAAATCTCTAAGAATTAATTCAGTAGGTACGTAATACCAACTGAAAAGAGAACGGTACGTAACATTTATAAATTGCATCTGCAAATACAAAAAAACCCGCCAAGTGCGTGTACCACGCACAATGAAGGGCTCCGTAGTTGAAAAGAATTTATCCCAAAAACAAACGATTAAAATTTTTAATACAACTCTCTAAGTTCATAATACCCTATTCAATAATAATTCAAAATCATGACATTTGAGATACTAACATTTGAGGACAACACTATAACTTAAGGAATTGTATGGCTGATTCTAGTGATTCTAATTATGTAAATACATATTTAAACGGCCCCGAATCATACTTTAATCAACATAAGTACACCCAGACACTGAGTTGCAAATTGCAAAAATTGTAAGAAAATATGAATTTCGTGGGCTATCTTAGCGCTTCCCTTTTTAAGGCATTTTATACAACAGCTGTCAAATAATGACAGTTGTGATTTGGATATACGGACGATTTAAGTTGGTAGTTAATTTGCTTAACAATTGATTTCCTTGACTTAACATAGGTACATCAAAAGAGGAAAGTTTGCAGGCGTACTAACAACTTTTAATAAATGCCTTAATACCAGATACATTGAAAAAAATAGCTTAGCCACACGAAAACGTGGTTAGGATAAAACTGCTCTAGTCACCTATTACGCGTATGCCTATGCCTGGCTCAAATATGGATTCATCCTATGGGGTAACAGTACAGACGCGCCCACATTATTTATTTTACAGAAGAAATTGATAAGAATCTTAGTAAATATTGACGAAACCGTCAGCTGTAAACCCCATTTTAAAGAACTGGAAATGCTAACCTTACCCTGTCTCTACATCTTTGAATTATGTAAATTTGTTCGCAAATACCCGGATTTCTATACTAAACGAGAAGATATTCAAAGTAGATTTACACTTAGATTTAAAAACAGACTAAACATACCCACTTCACGACTAAAAATGCACTCCTCCAGTGCCTTTGTCATGTCTATAAAAATATATAATAAGTTACCAGAACCCATAAAAAATATAAATAAAGGTATGTGATTTGACGTATTTGATTTTGTATCTGTATTTTCAAGTAGTTAAAATTGTCTCATTTGATATTTACCGCCAAAAGTATTGGTGTTTTCTAGCTGGTAGTTAAAAAGTGTCTCATTTGACATTTACCGCCAAAAAGTATAGCTGAATGTTGGTAAAAAAACGTGATGTTTGGAGCGTCACCTAGTTTCTAAGTTAGTTCTCTTGGATCCTCGAAACCTAAAGGTTGTCTAAAAATCTAGTCTTTACTGATACTTATTGAGTGCCTAGTTAAATAGTTTGTTAAATATTGTACGCTGTACCAAGTTTGTATGTGTGCAAGAAGGTAAAAAATAAATGTTAACTAATGAAGAAGTTTATCATTTCATGTTCAAAACAAGATTTTGAACAGTAAGTTCGACAATGGACCCTCTGATAAATCCTGTCTACAAGCATCTGTCAGCTACTTCGTCCCCATGATATTTTTATTTTAACATATAGAAATACAGTCGCAATACTGTAGCTTCCTATTAGTGAAAGAATTCCGGAACTTTGGAATCGGATCAGTAGTTCCGAAGACTACCTCCTACATACAAAACTCACAAAATTTACCTCTTTATATAATCTTTATAAATAAATTTGATGTAGAGTAAAAAAATAATCTAGACACCAGGTTTTTATGCGCCTTTAAAAATAAGAAAATAACGCTCCGGGGGTCTTGATGAGCCAAGAGTACATACACACAAAAACACACACACGACCAACATATTTAAATGCTTACAGGTGAACTCGAAAAACGTGGGGCACACAAAGAAAATATAATGTTAACTGTAGTAAAGATGCGCCCCCGAATTTTCGAGTTCACCTGTAAGCGTGTATGTGGTGGTGGTGTGTGTTTTTTGTGTGTAGGTATTTCCTCTTGGGCCAGCAAGACCCTCGGAGGATTATTTTCTTATTTTTAAGGCGGTTAAAAACATGGTTTAAATTTTTTTTTATTTTTTAAATCTACAATAAATATTTTGTTCTTTTTCGTTTTCTTTTGTACCTACCTGTCTGTCTGTCTGTTCGTCATGTTAGACTTTAGATTCGTTCTAAAGTCAAACATGATGAACATAATTACTATCATAATTAAATGCGTACATAAAATTTCGTGTAAATTTTTAATAAATTTTAGACAGATAGCTAATCGGGAAGTGCTCATTGAGTTCAAGATCCCACTCGGAACCACAGACAGACAAACAAGAAAGTGACATAATAAAAACGTGGTAATAATAAAATGAATGGCCAAATGTGTTCCTAAGCCCAAAACTCGAGAACTGCTAGATCAATTTAGCAATTTTTTTTCAAGTATTTCTAAGGAAGGTTCTTATGAAGCGAAACATTGGAAAAATTGCCGGGAAAATTGGAAAATTCGGGAAAACTGAAAGTGCTATGAATAATTGAATTTGGACAGGACAACGTCTGTCGGGTCAGCTAGTATAATTTAAATGCTTTTCGTTGGTAATAACTGCATGACTTGGGAATGGCTGGACCGATTTGGCAATTTTTTATTTGAAAATATTCGTAATAGTCCAAATCAGTTTCTTACGGGGAGAAAAGTTCTCAACTTTTCCTGGAAAATCCTACTTCCTTTTTTATATAAATTATTGAAATTTGGACAGGGCAACCTCTGTCGGGTCAGCAAGTATAGACTAGGTATAAATTCAAAGGGGAATGCCTGAAAAATGCTTGAAATAGACAGAAACTACTTACAGTCCTTAATTCTATTTAGAATAAATTAGGTATAATGAAATAATTCTCAAGTTTGTATACCTAGGGTGAAAATATAACGATCTTTAAAATATTTAACTTGATATCCGTCTAATTCCTTCTTATTTTATCATGGAGGTCAGTGTTTATTTGACATGAGTAGTCGACATTCAGCCAAACAGGAATCGTCAAATAATCTTTAACGAACTATTTTATAGAATTATTGCACAGTTATCATTCATTTAATATAATTCGACCTATTTATACCGTAAATCTAATTAAAATAATATATGCATGTCAATATTAATTAAAATCAAATTATTTTCAAAATAGAAAACGTATCGTAGGCTGTATGCATCATAATGTCCTTTGCCTTACTGACACTTTGACATTACTGCATTTAATTTTTTCGATTGTTGATTTGATCGATTCATGGCTTTTGCGTTTGCGACTTGAGTTACTAGTATATTACTTTGTAGGATATTTAACGACGACTTTGGCCATTTTTTAAGGATTTTGATTTTACTTCTGTACACGTTACCCATTTTTGAACACGGGCTTAGATAGAAACGAAACTATGACTCGGCTTTTTGACGACGGACCTGAACCTGCTTTATATTATACGACGCTGCTATTATTTCGGACTTGTGCCGTGTTTATTTACAAATGGATAGAAACGTACACTGTGTTAATTGCTATCTCGATATTGCATCGATGAGACGTAATCTTATATCAGTGCAAAATGATGAAGTACGTCGTTTAATACAGGCATGGATAACACCAAGCTGTAAGTACTGAGATTCCCTAGGTGTCTTGCCTATTTATGTTGAACGCACTGACATACAACAATAAGTACATTATGTTTTGTTCTTTTTCACAGGTTCAACAAGACAGTGTTGTTTGTGATGCATGTCTAAGATTAGCAATTCAAACTATAACCGAGACACCAGGAACCAGTCGACCAGATAGTCGACAAGTAGGCATATATAGCATCGTTATTGTAACTGCCTAGTGGGACGGCGAGTACCTGTGCTCATACTATGTCAATAATATGGTACTTAGCTTGGGCCCGGTACCAATCCAATATCTATCCTCCTGCACAGTTTTTTTTATGATATATTAGTGGTTTTTAATGATGATTAAAACATTTAAATGCTGTTTTGTTGTATAATTATTGCATATTAATCCTTAACCTTGATTTAACCTATATTTTAGAAAAAATGATTGGAACTGGCTTCTACCTAGTTTTTTGATAATTATTGAATTTGTAATGGATTCCCTACGATATGTAGTGCAATTTGGCGTATATTTCATTTTGTCCATTTCAAGCAATTTTTTGTGTGGCCCATGGGCAATTCCCTTTAAAAGGACCCATTGCCTACAGGAGTGTGGTTTATTTGGTACCTACGTGTCTAGTTTCAGATCAAGTTTATACAGAGTTTAATGCCCGTTTTCACCAACCTTAAGTGACACTTAAATGAATCCCTAAATAAAAGTGCACTGTTGGATTTTATACGCTAGGCTTAACATCGCACTGAGTTGAAAATCCAACAGTGCAATAATATTTAGGGATTCATTGATGTGTCACTTAAGGTTGGTGAAAACGGGCATAACAGATTGTAGCCAAAATCACATTTTAAGTTAGTTTTTCTCTTACGATACCACGGGGACAAGATAGAAACGAGCTCATACGTGACCTACTTATAGGTAAGTAAGATTTCTTTTTGTTAGGGTTCCGTTTCAAAAAGGAACCCTTATGGTGCGACTCAGTCTGTCTGTCTGTCTGTCTCTCTCTGTCACAGATGGATATCTCAAGAACTCCTAATGCTATCAACTTGAAATTTGGAACAGTTTAAGATGACGTTTGACCAAATATTTTGCAAATAAGAAAGAAATATATTTTTTTTTGACCAAACCTGAAATCGCGAAAAATAAATTAGCTGTTCCCTATATTTTGACGAATTATGCGAACATAAATGTATCGAACAGCTGATTTTTTTCACAATTTCAGGTTTGGTCCCATGGTAAAAGTGACGAGAAAAATGAGTCATGAGTACAATGACCCCTTAAAATGTTGCCACTGTTTACACTTACACCCTGTATACACTTATTTTAAAAAAGATATGTGGCTCTAATTGAACCACGTTACGTAGTTCCCTATAAAAAAAAAACAGAAACATCCTATCATTTAACACCTCGATTCTCAACGTGGACACGTAAAATTTGCCGCTGGGATATTCACCCTTTAGCGTGCATAAAAATGTACCTCTCCAAGACATAGTACCTACACAGGAATATCCAGTGTTTTGTGAAAGATGAAGAGTGGTCAACTGTCAAATGTCTGCGGGTATTCAAACGCTTCATTGATCAGCACACCTAAGTGCTTAGAAATTATTACATGATGTCATCATACAATTTTCGGCCAGTACTTAGACCTCAGTCGTTACAGATTCATCGCAGTTGGCTAGTGCTTATTTAATGTACAGCTACGTATGGTGGTCGAAGTTATGTTAGCACTTCATCAATGCGTTTACACTAAGTTTGGGAGTACGCGAGTTAGACTTGAAGTGTGATTATATTTGGGAGCAGTTGAAAGTACCAAGTTTAAGCAATGTTGGAATAGTAGTTCTGCTGTCAATTAATCCAAGTGTTTAATTTTGTTAAATGTTTTACTTAGTTGCAAACTTGCAATGTTTCATTATACAGGGTGGAATTTTATAATGCCACCTGAAGGGAAAGTACTCTTAATACTGTACATAGAAAATTTTACTCAAAGAAAATATTCCTTTATTTTTGAATAGAAAGAAAACTGCATTCAAAGATTTTCAAAAATTTAAGATTAAAAAATATTAAAAATTAAAATTTTAGATTTCATGGTTTCCTATCATTTAAAAATTTTAAATTAAATGATATTTTTTAATTATTATTAATTTGTTTTAAATTTTTTTTTTTTAATTTATCAAGTTTGTTAAAGAGATTTCATCCTTATAATATAGCGATCAATGCAATAAAAGTACAGCGTGTAATTTTTACAGATTTTAGCCGGTTCGATTCCCGGGTGTGGCAAGCGAATTTTCGAAAATCTTTGAATGCGGTTTTCTTTCTATTCAAAAACAAAGGAATGTTTTCTCATAGTAAAGTTTTCTATCTACAGTATTAAGAGTACTTTCACTTCAGGTGGCATTACAAAATTCCCCCCTGTATATGAAATCATTGCGGTTCAATGTAGACTAGTGCAGACACCGCAAACAATATTGTTTGCGCAACATGTTACATTGGACCTCAATGCATGAAGCTAAGTAATTCATAATGTGACACGATTGACATAATCCTTTCGTACTAAAATATTTTAATAGATAGATAGAATACTCTTAATTTTTTTTTTTTTTTTTTTTTTATTTCCAAAACTTTTGCTAAAGTTTACTAAAGTTACATATCTAAGAATATCCCATTTTTAAATGTAAGCTTACGAATAAGGCTATTTAAATCCTATCACATAATGCTTTATTTTCTTTCAAAGTCAAAGTCAAATCACTTACATCAAAATCATTTAAGTACATCAAATATGCACATAAAAGGTACTTTTGAATGTCAAAATTTACAAGAAAATACAGAATTTAAATTCTAGTTGCCTTCCCTTCCAAAAGGTAGTTTCGTAATTATGGAAAAGAATAGGCAAAGAACTTCACAGTTCTGTATTCATTTAAAATGTTTTACAATATTTCACATAGGTAGCTACACTAATTTTATAATTATACCTATGTGAAGACGATGTACTTAGAACAAAATTACTATTCAGTTCAATAAGTATTAGAATCTGTTTTTGGGTTAAATTTATTAGATAACACAATAGAAATGTGTTTTAATAATTACTTACGTAATAATACATTACATTTTTCAAAAAAGCATATTAACATTAAATATTCTTAAAAATTTGGTCCCGTGTGAGCGAGAGAGATGATAAAATGTGACAGGCCTCTTAAATTAATCACAGAATGTAAAATTTCGCAGCAAGTAACAAAAACACGAATGCGACACTAAATGGGAATACGAAGCAGCAAAAGCTAATGTATGCTAATGCTATCATTTGCTCTCGACTGACGTCATGTCTATAATAAACGTTAATTAGCTGCAATAAGCATACAGAATTAGAATTACAGTTATTACTGCGCATTGAAACCTTCGGTGTTCATCTTGCGCACTCTAGGCAGTCAGAAGTGCTACCAACTACTAACCATATATTATTAAACGGTAAAGAGAAAGATTTTGAGGAAAAAACTTTTTACAAAAACAAAACAACCGACTCCAAAAAAAACACTACATAGTGAAAAATAACATTAATTTCGGAAGTCGGTGTCTTTGGTTTTTTATTTACTTTCGTTTTTTTTTGCCACCGACTTCCGAAATTGACAACATTTCATATTTTTGACTTGCATGTATTATTACGTTGTATAAAAGTAAATCCAAAACTAGGGCACCCGTATTTTTCCGTTTTTCGAAATTTTGTACTTTTCATTCATAATTTCAACTTTGAAATTCGGTGTGTTCTAAAAAGACGTAAGCGCCAAATGACGTCATACTTACGGTGGAATGGTGACACGATCTTTGCTTTACTGTGACCCGTCAAAAAAAACTGTTAGATGTCACTGTCTTATAGTATTTGTCTTGTCGTTGTCACTTTGTCAGCTTGTCAAACTCGTTGGCGCCTAATGTTTGTTTTCAATATATTCGTAAAATTTTCTTATTATCAAGTGTTATTATCTTCATTCTGTTTTATTAAGTCACCATGAAAGTTTCGGAAGGATTTCTAGTTGCCGATAGCAGAAACTTACCGAAAGTAGACTATTTAATGCTATTGCAATATATGCACGAAAATGAATGCTACAATATAGCAGAAACGCGTAGTGCCAAGGCATTACTAGCATCACGGGAAGCATATGTTGACACAGCTGTAGGATATGTAGAAGTTAAGCGAGAAGGAAACTTATGCACCGTTAAATGCAGGGTAACACCCGAACATAAAGTAAAGTCAAAGTTATATCAGGTTATGGCTGTAATCGATGAATCTGTCGAGAAGATTATCACAGTAGAATGCAACGACTGTGCAGCTTCTGCAGGAGGATGCAAACACGCCATATGCTTTGCCATTTGGCTCATAAAACGGTCAGATGAACCTTCAACTACGTCAACTAAGTGTTATTGGAGTAAACCAAAACTTGCTGGAGCTGTAGGTGACCAGAAGTTCATCTTGGCAAAAAACATTGGCAAAATGAAAAGAACCCCAGATAATGTGGACATGAGTGTCAATATTTCTATGTTTTCCGAAGAATGCAGGAGGCGTAAAGTGTCAACAGGAATGATTTTAAATTACTGTGGGAATCGCCAGCCCCAGTTAAATGACTTTACTGTATTTAATTTAGTGCTGCAGTTTGTACACCAAGTCACTGCTAATCACTGCTACAACCATTTTAAATCATTTTCTGCAACAGCTATTACTGTAGATGTAGTTAATACTATTGCTGAAGCTACAAAAACTCAAGCAGACTCAAAATTGTGGCATTCTATGCATCAAGGGAGAGTCACAGGGTCCAGGATCTATGAAGCTATTCACTGCAAAACAGAGAATGGTGCTTTAGTGCAAAGCATTCTAGGAGGTTACAAGGTGCCAGAAACAAAAGCTATTAAAAGGGGCAAGGCATTAGAAAAAGAAGTACTCAAGGAGTTAGAAAAAGAATTTGGAGCAATTCAACACGCAGGGTTCATTTTAATATCCCCTATCATTGGAGTTTCACCTGACGGGATTTGTATGGACTTTGTGATTGAAATAAAATGCCCAATAAGTGATAAAACAATGAAAAGTTATGTGAGAGACGGTGAACTGTATGAGAAATATAAAGCTCAAATAATGGTTCAAATGCATGCTGCAAAAAAATTAAAAGGACTGTTTTGTGTCGCTGATCCTAGTTTTGAACAGACAAAACTCCTACACAAGTACTGGGTGGAGTATGATGAAACATATGTGAAAGGTTTATTAGATGCAGCTGAAGAGTTTTGGAAACAATTTATTTTTAAGACTGTTTTACAAAGTGCAAAATCAAAATCAATATAGTATTTATGTCTTTTATTCAT
Source organism: Cosmia trapezina (assembly GCA_905163495.3). Lineage (NCBI taxonomy): Eukaryota > Metazoa > Arthropoda > Insecta > Lepidoptera > Noctuidae > Cosmia > Cosmia trapezina. Next base: position 16,394,196 of record LR991030.1, read on the forward strand.
TCTTAATAATAGAACTATGTAGATTTATTAACCCGCATGCCACAATAACTGCATCATCTGCATGCTGAATTAATTTATTATTTATTACTGAGTGTGGTTTCAAAAGTTTAAATAGCCTTACTCTTCTTATTACCCTCTCTACATGGATACGCAGACTGGCAATGACCTTGCTTTTGATAGCATCCTGCTTTGTCAATTTTTGCTCTTTTGAAACACTGGGTGGCCGAAGTAGATTATTCTGATTTCTACTTAGTAAAGCATCAACATGTTTAAATCCTCTGTCTGCCAATACAGTACACTTTGGTGGCAGCACATCCAGAAAACCACTGTTTCCTACTATATTGGCATCAGATATACGACCTCCAAAACCAACAGATATAAAGTTGACAAAACCATCAGGTGTTGTAGCTATCAAGTATTTTAACGTATTAGCATTTTTATACTGTGACCATGTTAGGGACTGGTTAATAGGATTTGATGGCTTTTCAATTTCTATCTCGAAACAGTCAATAATGCAATAAACATTTGAATATTCCTTATTGGTTTTGAAGGAGGCTGGCAAGTTTCTTTTGACATCATATACACGGGGAGAAAAAATTAATTGTTTGAAGAACTTGGATAGAATAGATAAAGTCCTGAAAAATATTCTCCATAGTGTGGTTAATGACACCTCAAACATATCTGCGATTTGGTAGAAAGGGGTATTATTTTTAATTTTATACAAAGTTAGTATTATATGAAAGGATTTTACATTCAGATTACTTTCTAAATAGTTAATCAACCAATAATAATTTTTTGGTAAGCCTATGTAATTTTGTGGTTTTTTTTCAATAAGGTCAAGCATAAAGCTTCTGCCCTGTATTATAGTTTTAATGTGGATTTCTGATGAGACTTCCGACATTTCAGCAGAGGTTGAACTTCCTTGTGTTGAAGGTAACAACACTTCTTCCATCTCATCATCTTCAAACAAAGGTTTCTTTGTCTTCTTCTTGTAAATGGCACAATAAGTAGTTCGATCCGATGTTCTTGGCTTCACTTGTACACCTTTGCTGGCTTTTGTAGTGAATGGATTTTTACAATGTGTGTCCATATCCATATTAATTTGCATAAATGATGAAGTTGTTAAAGATGTGCTGGGTCTAGGTTCAGTAGTTTCTTGATGATTAGTTGATGGTGGTATCCTCACAAGAGAGTGTGGTAGCCGAGAATTCAACTTTGGCCGCACTTTCATTGTTATCCAATACCGGTAGTTCTCCACATCTTCCTCCAACTAAAAGACAAATATTTTATGTTATATTTGTGTGTCCCAAAAACAACCTACATCAAGTTAAAATCATTATGATCAAAATATTTAAACCTACTTAACAAAATAGTACCATTAGTGAGATATTATTGCTGCAAAGTGATAGCACTGGGGGGTTTATGAACTTATTTATTTGGTTTGGTTACAAATAAGTAATACAATATTGCAATAATTATACAAATGGGCAATGGGATAAGATAAATTTAGGCTCGGCACAAACGGTCCACCGACCACAGCCGCCGCTAGCCAGCGACTTAACACACTTTTTCATATATTTTGTATAGACGCACCGCACACGTTTAGCCGGTGGCGGCCACTCGCTAAATCACTGTTCGCGACTGCACGAGTGCACGCGCAGCCACCGATGACTGTGGTCGGAGGCCCGGTCAGTATAGTATAAAGTACAGTCTGTCAAGAAATAGTTGAAAATTAATGAGGGCGCTACTATTGCTTACAGGGTATCCCTGAATAGTTTACCTAAATATGTTTGATACTTTTAATTTATGGAAAGAGTTTACTGTTATAAATGTATAATATAAAATAGGTAGTCTAAGCTGTTTAGTGGAATTGTTATTTTTGTGTAGTTAACCGTGTGTAGGAAGCCGACCCCAAGATAGTTGGGAAAAGGCTAGGCAGATTAATGGAAGTAGCTAGTTAGTCAATAATGTACACTTGGATGATGAAATAAAACCCTTCCAGCTTTATAACAAAATATTTAATACTTCAAAAAAAAAAAACAACTACTCAGAAAACGCAAAATCAGACTCCAAATATTCCACCCCAGATATATCCCCTTCATCATCCTCCACAGCGTAGTCCTCCTGGTCAGACTCTTCACTGCTGCTGTCATCATCTAACTAACTGAATTTTTTGCCGAATCGCACACAGGTCAAAATCATCCAATTCCTTTCTTGGTCGACCAGCTCTATGTTTCCCAGGTGATTCGAATTTACCGTCATTTGACATCCCTTGATCTACAATACGGCGAACAGTACTTTCTGATATTCCTGAAATTGTAAACACATATTCAAATTAAACTCTAAAAGAAAACTAAAGTGTAAATAAAATGTCATATTTTTTGCAAGTATCAAAATTATTGGTTGACCTATAAGTAAAACATTGTTCATAACCTATACAATACGTAAACAATTCAACAAAATATAGTCCCGATTCACAGTAATTTCGTGAAAAGTCATTAAAACACGTTCAGATAAAGTAAATAAGCACATTTATAAGATACACATACCAGTCATTTCAGCTGTTCGACCAAATATCATGTAATTCAGAAAGACATTTTCCGGCATTATATTCTGCTAAGCATCGCAGAAAAACTTTAAAAACCACTTTCCTTGTACCACTTTTATAAGTCTTACCCATTTCTCTTCGACGAAAGTCACATTAAACCAAGTTTTTTATGGAAAATGCAGAAATCACCAATTTGTTTTGATTGGTTTTGACTAATTTGACAGCTATATACTTTTTTAATCAGTGTTGCCGGGCAAGGAGAAATTGTAGTTCCCTTTGAATACATTTCATCTCTTTTTTGACAGACTGTACTCTGTGGTGGCCCGTTTGCGCCGAACCTTAGAACAAGATAAACACCACATGCACTATGTTGTGTTATGATAAGTGATTTAAAAAAAAACATTGTCATTTAGGTACTTACATTCAGATGATCTTCGCATACGTATATAACGCGTTTAGGACATGATGTATCCACAGCATTACACCATTCTTGTTTTGCTGAGCTAGGTACCGCAAAAAATGCTTTTTGAGTATCTCTATTATTGTTCTTGCAGGCTGGTACAAAACAGTATTTTGGTTCCTTCATTGGCGTGTATGTTTTACTGGGATCCATTTTATTTTGGGGAAATATCAATCAGAAGTTGATAATATTAACAGTAAGCGTGTAGAGTTGATAGGAAATAATAAATTATTGTTATATTCTATGAAAAAGATAAACTTCAGTGAGTGACATTGACAATTTGACATATCATGTTTGACATTTGTTTTCATTCTAAAACATTGGAACGCTTAGGCAAAGGTAACTATCTCATTCTACCGTTTATGTGACGTCATCACATGTTTTTTTATTTTTATTTTTTTTCTCACAAATGAAGTAATAAAAAAAATAAAAAAAATATATATTTGAACTCAGGATACGAAAATAAAGAAATGGTATTTTTGTTTTAACGTGGTGTCAGTTTTGAAATGTTGTCAATTAAAGTTATTTTTCACTTTGTAGTGTTTTTTTTGGAGTCGCTTGTTTTTTTTTTGTAAAAAGTTTTTATTTTTCACTTTTTAGTGGTGCCTACCCCACACAAATCTGAATACCACTCTGCAAAATAAATTAGAGCATCATCCACATAGACTAAATTTAATGGGAAATATATTACGTATTAAATTATTGAAGCTAACTCAAAAGCCACTCATCAGAACTTGAAGATATTTTTATGCGACCATATCAGGAGTATACCATTTCAAATAAAAACTTTGCAAAACGGCGTCAGAAGTTCGGTAGGCGTAGTTTTAGTTGAAGGAGATAACGAGGCTACGAAATCTGCCTTCTGACAACCAAGGCCACACATAACATACAACTCAAGTAGCGCAATTGAAGCGGCATATAGTTAGCATTAAATCGTTTATAGCCAGAGTGCACCTCATGACAATTCCAATAAGCCCAAACACGGCTACGATACATTGTTTTATTACTGAGTTCCGATGCCTACCTCCCGGCTTCTTCATCAGATCGGTCCGATGGTGCCATTTTCATCAGAACCATTTATTTAAAGCTTCGTCAGAGTCGCTTAACTATTAATCGTGATATCTTATCGCCACCCGTGAAATACTTATCATCGTTGAGGAGTTCCCGTGGTCTTCTTCATCAGTTCCACTTCATCAGATGATACTTTCTGAATGCAAACGCTTGATTTGTTGATGAAAATACCAAAATAACTATATGTATGCCTATAATATTTGAGGAGTTCCCTCGATTCCTCATGGATCCCATCATCAAAACTGGATTTTGACAAAAATGGGACCAATCTGGAAGTATACCCTTTCAAATAAAAAAAGAATTTTCCGAATCGGTTCATAAATGACGGAGTACTGAGGTAACAAACATACAAAAAAAAAAAAAAAACATACAACCGAATTGAGAACCTCCTCCTTTTTTTGAAGTCGGTTAAAAACGGTGTATCCTAGAATCAAAAATTGGAAGTCATATAACATTCTGGCCCACTCGCTCTCACAAAGAGGAGGCCTCAGGCCTGATTCCCGGCAGTGGAAGCATTATAGGCTGATTATTTATGAGCCAATATTCTCAGATAGCTCATTCCGACACCGAGAGAAAAAGACCAAAATCTTTAGCAAGAAAAATACTCCTAACAACATTCATACAAAGCCAACATGTGCCCGCGTTCCAGTTACCTAACCGATAAAAACTCACGAGTACTCTCTTAGGAGACTTTTCAACTTGAAATTATCCTCAAGTTTTACGCACTTGGTCTTCTTTTAATGAGGTTTCTTCTAAAATTATATTTAGGAGTCTCTAACAACGGAACCCTATTAGAGAAGATTTCTTCTTATGTTTGCCGCATAAGTTTTGTATTACGATTTTGTTTTGGGAACGAATATAGGAATCGCGATCTCCTTTAGATTTTTTGTTTTATACAACGAGTCGTTTTGCATCCTCGTCAAATTTAAGGGTGTGAATATATAGACCATCAAACCGAACAACTTTTTGCATGGCACCAACATCGTAATCGCGAAAAAATAATCAGCCGTCCCATACATTTTCGTCGAGTAGGTATTGAAGTTTTCTACGAGACAGTAGAATTTTTTTTCGCGAACATGATGTTGGTCCCATGGAGAAAGTTATTCGGTTTGATGTTCTGCGACACGTTGTATATATTTATGTAGACAGAACGAGTAAAAAGGATAGAGGTAAATGTTGTAAAGAGTAGTGATTGAGGACAGCTTAGAGCTGTTTTTAGTGGAAAGCAGTTGATAAAGTTGTAAACATTCAATGTCAAAAAATTACTCAATTACCTACGTATTGATCTAAATCGAAAAATCAACAGATAAGATTTGTAAAACACCACAAAACTTCAACACAAACATTTGATGAATGAAGTCACCATCAAAAACTACTCCATCGTTCTGAGCCAACTTCACGGCGAAGTGCTCCCGCAATGCAAAGAGTTTCAAAAGGTTTAATTCCCATTAGAGAACTGTCGTTTATACAGTTATAGGGTAATGGAGTTACGTTCCTGGTTCCCGGTAAACGGGTTCTTGTAGTTCCGCCACCGAGTTTATGTCAACACAGATAGGGATTAAAACGACAACATTTTGAGGGAAGTTTTTCTATTGTGCGCTCAAGTTTCTGAGTGTATTATTGTTGTAGAATTCTTTAGTAATGGGTTTAGCTTTTTATTACGTTGAGTTATACGATGCTACAGCGCTAGTGGCAAACCTGACGAGCTTATTCATGAAAGCACAGCACTACGGCAGTAATACTCACCTACTGATCTATCAGCAGTTTTAAAGGCTCCTTCAAACAGGCTCCACACAAAGGTTCATCGCGCAACACACGGTGCCTTTGTGTCACGTGCGATTCACGTCGCGTATCGCCCCTGTTTGTAAGAACCTTAATATCGTGTTCAAGGCATAGTTCAAAGAAACAGGCGCAAACTCTCAGAAAAACTCTTTGCTTTACAAAGTTTGAATGTTTCTCATTTCGTTAAGTAGGTTAAGGTTTTAATATTATTAAATAACATTTTTTATTATTTTTTAAAATAAATAATTTGTTTATCTATTTCCGTTCGATAACTTCTCAAATTGATGTCTTCTGTCGTGTCTATTCAATAAAATTATTTAGCGTGGTTGTTAATTAATTACCTTGACAAACTTTAGTAATGTCTGATTTGGCGAAAATTTTATGGATATTTCCTTAGTTACGTCACAGTAATTCTAGAAGTAAGGCTTTTTGATAGGTAGGCTTATATTGTGAAGAGGGCTTGGACGGAATTATATTTGACTACTACGGAGTTTATACTTACTTAGGTATTTGTTTATTGTTATTTACAAAAGGAGTTTAGGATGTTATGATTTACTTACGGAGTTACCGACGAAACATTTTTATTCTGAAACCAATTAAAATTTGTCTTGGTTTTGCTTGGAAAGTCTTTTATTAGTTTCGTAAGAAAAATAGCCAATACCGTTTACATACAATCCCGAAAAGCTCTTAAATTTCTAATTGCAAAGTGCTTAGGAAAAGCAATGTAGACGAAAGTCACGATAAACATCGAGACGAAAACTCATTGGTGAAATATGCAAATAAGAACGTTACACTCTATTAACTTCGAACTCTGGGACGCTAGTATAAATTCCTACAGTGAAATGAACACTTATAACGTAGGGTAATAACCTTTAGGCAATGCCAACGAAAATTCGTAAAAATTCGCTAGTAAATTTTTGAGTATTTTTTCACTTCTTTTATTTAGTGCTCGACGATTCATGCCAGCAGTGAATTTCTGTGACACATTACTCTTGGTTCACAGACGATTTGTAATCTTTCTCTCGATATTTTTCCTGTAGTGTCCCAGTTTTTATTATTCAGAGGTTATTTAGTGCGGAAGAATGAATAAGTTTAGGGATGCTGTAGTTATTTCTGTGATTTATTTTAGTTCGAAGGACCTGAAATTTTTCGTCTTATGTTTATTCATTTCAAAAGGAAACCCTTGTTCCTTGGTTTAAAATATTTGTTTGTTAATTTTTAGTAATTGCAAAGTTCACATAGAGTCGTTGTAACAAAATATTCACAAAATCTTAGGTAGGTAACCATTCAATTGTATCGGAAGCCAAACCAACGTCACGAAGTTATATCAAATTGTGAAAGGAATATATATTCTTAGAAAAGTAGATCTCGTGGACGGGTTGGGAATATTCTGGTAAAACAAAGTAACCTCCTTGGAAGTTCCTCAGGGACTGGAGAAAAATGTACACATAGCCATGTATTATTCACTGTAATCTTGTCCTAGCTTCGTCCAAGGGTTTGCGCGCTACGAAAATTGTTTGATAGAAAAGAATACGTTAAAGAAGGATAGACCCTGATGCTTTTAGAAAGGCATCTAAGGTTATCTAGATAGAAAAATCTATAGAATCTGTCATACTTTATACCAATATTATAAATTCGAAAGTAACTCTGTCTATTTGTATGTTATTTTTTCAAGCCTCAGCTGAACGGATTTTGACAAAATTTAGCACTCACATGCCATGGCATGACCAGACAGACAGATGACATGATGGCAGATGGCATGACTTGGGTTAGGAGGTAAGATAATTTTCATCCCCGTAATAAGTTCCGTAGAATAATGTCCACCATCCACGCGGGCGAAAGCTAGTTCAGAAAACCGAACAAATAAAAACCGTTCAAGAGCGAGTTGGACTTGCGCACCGAGGGTTCCGTTCCGATTTCTGAAAAAGTGTGATATTTAGAAACATCGTTTTATTTTTCCTGTAATCTTTACATAAACTTCTATCATATATAATAATTTCAGATTTTTCACTTTGCAAACTTCGGAGGTTGGGGGGGGGGGGGGGGGGGGGGCAACGGTATTTTTTTAAACATTTTTCATCAAAAGTCGAAAACTATGCGGCCTAAAAAAAGAAAAAAAAATTTTGAGAATGAGCAAACAGCGTTCTTTCATATGATACCCCACATGCCCTAGTAGCTCCTTTTAATTTTTAAGACCCCCTTTCAGTCAATGTTGCAAAAAAATATAAATATTTATATTCCTTTCTTATTTGCAAAATAGTTGGGTAAATGTCATCTTAAACTGTTCCAAATTTCAAGTTGATAGCATTTTGGTACGGAACCCTAAAAATATCTGCCGGTTAAATTTTTAGTTGTTCCTGAAATACATAAACTCATGGGTAAGGAAATCTACTCCGTCGTTTAGATAGTCGGAAAATAAGAGGCAATCTACGCAAAACTGTAGTAAACTACCATTTGCAAAGTAATTTAAGCAGAATTCATATAAACTGTCGGAACAATCTAATTGTTATGGCAACGGCTGAGCGGTTTTCACGATTCATTGAACCATTCACTTTCTGACAGCGATGGGTCAGGGAATTAAATCGAGCTTCCATATAGGTAATGTAAAAATCACAAATACTTATTGAATTTATTTCAGTGAAATTATGGCATTGCTTCTGATTGATTGACAAATTCCTTTGCCGGTTGCTAACAGTAAGTAATAGTTTACCAAAATTATTTGAATAGATATAAGAAAAATTAAATTTGAAATACAGGGTGGAAAAGACGAATAACGTTCAATGATAATGTCTGACTCAACAGACGTTGTCCTGTCCAAATTTAAATAGTTCATTTAAAATGTCATAGAAAAAAGGACCTTCACTTTTCCCGAATTAGACATTTTTCGGGAAACTTTTCCAATTGTCCTTTCCTTAAATACCATATTCGACTATTAAGAACATTTTAAAACAAACAATAGTCAAACCAGTCCAGCCGTTCTCGAATGATGCAAGCGCAACGAACAACATTTAATTTTATTTATATCTAAGACTAGCTTTTGCCCGCGGCTTCGCATGCGTGAATGTCGGAAAATATCCCGCCGGAACGTACTACCGGGAAATTCTTCCTTATTCCTTGTCTAAAGGGAACCTTTGTACAAACAGCTTTTGGCTGGGTATTGATGAGTCAGTCAGTCAGTTAGGACTTCACTTTTTAGTAATTATATCTAAATAGATAACATTCAAAAGATTATAATAACAAACTTTGGGACGGATATGCAACTTAAAATAGTAACTAAGGTACACATTTACACGACCGGCTCGCACACAAAATGAGAGTGATATTTTTAGTACTCCACATTGTTTTTAAAGCTTGCTTCATTGTTACAAAAAAACTGTTTGTAAAAATACTGATCACTTGCATGCACATTGGGCGTTTGCGAACGATTGAAAAGTGGGGAAATTCGATACACGGTTATTGGGAAGTATTCCAAACCAAAAAATCTATAATCTATTGATTTACGCAGGTATCGTAGGTAGTGTAAAAAATATGTATAAATACAAAAATCGTAACATCTAAGATGTTAACAATCGCGTGACATAAAATAATACATTTGAGTTTATCAAAGAGGCTTACTTTCGGGTAGGGGGAATCCTCGGGCCGCCGACGAAACGTTGAAATTTTGATAAATTACACTTGAGGATTACTCCGTGCGAATATGAAGAAAACCACGCATTCCCACAAATTACTGACTTATGACAAATGTTCCCGCAGATGACCTGCAATTTATTCGGCTCGCTGAGAAATCTAGCTAATGTTGGGCTCGGGAAATAATAATACTGCAGTAGTAATGAAGAACCCCGTACCCTCAAATAAGGATGAAGGAAATATTTTCGAGTTCTACATTTTATTACCAACTTAAAATAATATCACGGCTTTATTCCCCATACATAATATAAGGATATGGCAAAGGTGTATAGTAGGTACGCTCAATGTGGGGGGTGAATTTATTGTCATCAACCGGCCACAAATCTAGAGTCCCGTATTACAAAACCGAAAGAACCGTATTACAAAACCTCACTCAAGACTCAAGCATTACTTAAAAGTAGTTTAAAGCCATTTGATTGGTTGAAACTAGTTTAAAGTAATGCTTGAGCCTTGACTGAGGTTCTGTAATACGGGTCTAAGGTCCGTATTACAGAAGGAAACTCAAGCACTGATCTTTGTTTAAATTTAGTTTAAAACTAGTTTCAACCAATCAAATGGCTTGAATCTAGTTTTAAGTAATGCTTGAGTATTGAGTGACGTTCTGTAATACGGACCTAAGTGTTCGTTGCAAAGGCAACTGCACGCGCCGACGACCGCCACCGATCTAAAGAGACTCTTGCAGTTGTAGCGTTTCGCGTCCGCCATTTTGTCTCTTCTGAACTATTTGCAGTCCACTGACAAAATGGCGGACGCGACACGCGCGGCCGCTTCTATCTAGTCAGTCGTCAGCGCGTCGACGCGTACAGCCTATAGCACCATCTCTGTCTCACTGGAAACGTTCAACTTCTGCCCTGCTATAAGAGCTCATAGTAAGCCCCTAGTTGCCTCTGTCGTTGACGCGTTGCTCGAGTGTAAGAACACTAAGCTGCTACTAAGAATGTTTACATGGAAAAACTTATTAAAATTTTACTCAACCAAGTAATCAGACAGCATGGTCAACATTCACGCTCGTGACCACTACAATACCTACCTCAGATAAACGACATAGAAACTAAACTAAATAAACAAGATGAGTGAAGGTTTTGATTGTAGTACTTGATCGATTAGGATCACAATATTATGTTCAGGTTAGTAGTAGGTAGGTACGAGTATTATAGGCATTCATGTGGTTTTAGTGGGAAATCTACCTAAACCAATTAAGTAGGGCGAACTAATAAAGGAATTTTCCACATTATGATATTGTACACGTGCTTGTGTAATTTAGATTGTATTATTAATGGGGATACCTGAATAACATTTTTGGATAATTGGGATAGTTTAGATACAACTTCTCATACTAAAGTCAGTAAATACTTGGTATTTTTATAAACAGAGCTTATCCATATTATCCATACTATTACTATCCGTAATATTATAAATTCGAAAGTAACTCTGTCTGTCTCTCTCTGTCTGTCTGTCTGTTTGTCTGTATGTCTGTCTGTCTGTCTGTTACCTTTCACGCCTAAACCACTGAACAGATTTCGATAAAATTTGGCAAGGAGATGGCAACCCGGGGACGGACATAGGCTACATTTTTTCTTAAAAATAATCTTACAGGTAGTATTATAGGGGCTAGAAGTTTGTATGGGAAGCTCATGATTTCTGATGTTAGGTATACGAAAATTCAAATTTAGCTTTTGGTAAGAAATAAAGAGTTAAGTACATGTTTCAGCGTTTTTGTAAATCACCCCTTAAGGGGGGGTATAATTGGGGATGATTTTAAAATTGACATGTAGGTAATATTAATATTTTTGTGTACTTCTTTTAAAGAGATTAAAGGTGGTATTGGAAATAATGGTCAAAGTCTGTAAATTTAGCTAACATTTAGTCCTTATTTCATTAAGATCGGTTTACTTGACTTCGACACCTTTTTACGCCTAAACCACTGTATGATTTCGATAAAATTTGGGAAGGACATATTATACAAATTTTTGTTTAGAGGGGCTGATAGGGGGAAATGTTCAACACATTTTTAAAGGAACCCAGCATTGTTTAAGTTAGGTAAGGGATTGAAACTGGTTTTGTTACGAAATAAAGAATTACGTGTTACGTTTTTGTAAAATCATCCCGAAGGAGGTAAAATAAGGGATGATTTTAAAATTCACATGTAACAAGCAATAGTGTTCATAATAAGTATTAGAGGTCTCTTTAGAGATCTAAGGGATTGGAAATATAGTCGTAATTCGTATCATAAAATAACATTTAAGTAGTCTTTATTTCATTAAAATCTTTTCACGGGGACAAAAGTTGTAACAATTTATTATCTGTCTCAGTGATTTTCTCAACCGTAATTTTTAGGCGGCGCGGCTGATATTCATATCTTAAACAAAACTTACAAAAAAGTTACATTTTTTCAAGAAAGTAGACGTACGTATCTTGATCAGGCAGTAAGTATTTTAGTAAAAAACACTTTAGAAGTTAGAAAAAAAAAATTGTTATTTAGCATAATTCTAAGTTTGGTGGCGCGTCCACAACCTGTTTTTCAGGGAATTACAACGCTTAAACGAAACTGCACTAGTTTAATAGAAATCACTAATTTTATTTTAATTAATTATTAATTTTTCTATCAGATGACAGTTTTATTCTTTTATTTAGTGGAATACTTTATCCTGGAGAAAATCGAAAAAGACTGTCCACGCGAAATTTTATAGAACATCGGCCAAATTTCTATAGAATCTGGACCTGAGTTTTATTTTCAGTGTACAGAAACAAATTAGTTATAGTGAGATTTGATTGTTTTTATGTAGTAACACCATCCCTTTCGAAAATAATATCTAAATAGCCAAGATATTTCAATAATGCAGCAGTGACAGAACTGTGCCATCCTGTTTTGATTTCCCGCTAAAAACGTAACTTAAGTCTTTTCGTCAAAAAACCTGCAATTTTGGTGTTAATGTTTTAAAACGTTCTATGAACAAGTCGGTGTTGTAAAATATATTTATAATAAAAGGTTTGGTATGCTTTCAAAATGATACAAATATAATTATTATACAGGGTGTAAGGGACAGCCCTCCGCAAACTGATAGGGTGAATTCAGTATGTCTTACTAAGATGACCGGTACATGAAATTTTTTCAGGAAAGTTAAGGGAATCCAATAAACCTGATTTGTTTGTGTTTTTGTGCACAAATTGGAGCGTCTATTACTGGTTAGGAGGGGTAGGTAATAGGTATGCGGTGAGTTCGATGAACTCTGTAGCTAGACAGAAAGTGAACAGTTGATTTCACGCGTCGTTGGTTAAAGTATTTCAACATCCATTGCTGGTTTTTTTTTGCTGTTTTTTTTTGCAGTTTTTTTTACATTAATGGAGTGCTGCGAACACACAATGCAATTTTACATTGAAATAATGAAAATGTAACTGAAAAAATTTTTGAAAAAATGAAAATTTTCCTGAGAAAATTTCCGGTGGAATATGATTCAAAATGAGGAGCTGAATGCACCCTGTGAGTTTGCGGAGGGCTGTCCCTTACACCCTGTATTCATATTAGTATTTTTTTAAATAAACATTAAACAAGATTCTAATTTTGGTGGTGCAATTTTTGTGGTTTTGGTGGTATTTTACCAATCACCAAAACTGCTTAGTTACACTAAAATCAGTTTTTAAAGTTACGTACCTCAAAGAAAAACGACTTTAAGACCCACTCTTTGAGAAGCTCTACTGAGGTCGTCGAGCATTGTACTGAGATCCTCCATAGTCTCAGCCGTGACTACTATATCGTCGGCAAACCGAAGGTGAGTGACGTACTCACCATTGATGTTGATGCCTAGCCCTTTCCAGTCCAGAACCTTGAAGACATCCTTCAGTAAAACGGTGAACACCTTCGGAGAGGTAACGTCTCCCTGTCTCATACCTCGCTCCAGAAGGATAGGTTTTGAGGTCTGATCCTAGAGTGACGTTTTCGTACAGACACTTCAGCACCTCAATGTATCGATAGTCGATCTGGCACCGTTGAAGAGACTGCATGCAGTACAGCCCATGTCTCGATCGAAAGTAAAAAAGTCTCGTAGTCCACAAACGCTAAGCAGAGAGGTAGGTCATACTCTTCGAACTTCTGTATAACCTGGCCCGCAACGTATGACATACACAAATAGACCATATAGGTCTATGGTGCAAACACCTTTACGGAATCCGGCTTCTTCAGTTTTTGAGTTGCTTCAGAGCCATCCTAATCTCGTACAAGCTAACGTCTGGGATTTTTTCAGTATAGGGTCGCGTCAATCTAGCTCTTGGTTCGTTTGCCAGATTAGTAACGGGGTTACTTGTTGACGTATTAACTGACCATAGAACCTGTCAATCTCCCTTAACAGCTCAGGTTTGTTGTATACGCCTGCCATCATCGGTCTTCAGTTTCGCAAGTTGGCTCTGCTCAATAGACAGATCTCTTGCAAAGACCATGGATCCCTTGTTCCAAACTATCTCGTCCTTAATACGGTTTGTATTATAGCAGCGAAGGTGGCTTTTCAAGGACTTAGAGATCCGTCAATTGAGCTGCCGGTATTTGAGCGCATCGACTGAAGACTGCAGGATCATCTCGCGCCTCTCCTCCATGAGCTGTAAAGTAGGATCAGAGAGCTTCTTATTTCTATTTGTACGACGGGTCTAGAAGAACTTACCCGACCGTATGAACAGTTTTCACGAACCTATCGTTATAATCGTCCACAGAGCTCCCTAGGCACTCGAAACGATTCTGAAGTTCGAGTTGAAAGCTCTCGGGGCTTTGGACTTGGACCAGTGCTGGGCGGAGCGTAGACTTCATCAGTCGAGATCTTTCCAGTTTCATATTTAAGTTCAATATGCCTATTACCATGTGGTGATCACTTCCTGTTTTCACCGCGTTGATCACAGATCCATCATTGAATACCTGCTTCTTCGTCGACATAATGAAGATAATCTCATTTTTAGTTGCACCATCAGGGCTCTGCCAGGCCCACTTTTTGTGCTCACGTTTTTTGAAGAAGGAGTTCATCATAAAGAGGCCTTCTTTCTCCATAAAACGAATTCTTGTGTCAATGTTTCTAATTTTGGTGTCAGATATCAATTTTGGTGTCTTGCCAATTCTGGAGTCGACAATATATTAGAAGCTTTCAGGATTAAATAAATTTCTCTTACATTTTATGTAACTGAAAACGTATTTCTTGCAAATAAACTTCTTATTTTATTTAAAAATTTAGAAACAAAATTTTCCACCAAAATTAGGTAAAAAATCATAGTTGTTGAAATTCACTCGTCTATGTCTGTCTATGTTCCTTAACGGCTGAATGGATTTGGATGACAGGCATACGGATAAGCCATGATTTGGTTTAGGACGTAGGATACTTTTATCCCGGTAGTACTTTGCCGTGGTATGATATCCGACATCCACGCGGGCGAAGCCGCGGGCAAAAGCTAGTCAGTATATACATTTTTTTTTACTACAGGTACACCTCTGCCCAACCCTTTGGGGATACAAGACGTGATGTTATGTTTATGTGTATTTTTTTTTGAGTAGGCTCATATCATCGCAACTTTTGAAAAGTGACCCCAGAGAAATAACTACTTTAAGACGATTTTTTTATGAAAACCCATAGAATAACTACATACGGGGGTCACATTGAAAGTTATATTCTTACTGGCCTATTCTAAAAATAGGCCAGTAAGAAAATGAGCCGATGAAAAATTTATTTAAATTTTGAATTAGGAACTCTTTTCAAATCTGTAGATGTGTAATAAATTCATAATTATGTCATTAATTGTTTTTACAAAATGGCGGCAATTTAAGAAGTGTCTGTCTTGCGTCGAAATGGATTTGACTAGAGTAAATTTTCGTTCAATGACTTTCGTTGCGGTCTTACTCAACAACAATGTTAAGACAGACTTCGATTAGCATTTCGTAACGAAGCCCCATTCCGTGCCACTGTTTACAACTGTTTTAATGAGTTTAACCGTGGTCGAGGCAAAATTTCCAAATATTGTGAATCCTAATGAGCAAAGTAGCCTCAATCTCACGTTATCTTTTATAATTAGCTGACTGAAAACCTACCAACTGATCATATAATTTGACATGAGTTTAGACTTTAGACGGAACACTTTTTTCGGTTTGTGCCATTGTCCGTAGGGCTTGCAATTCGAGAGCTCTATATCCAGCACTAGACCATTATCCTAAATCACACTAATATTATAAAGGCGAAAGTTTGTGAGTGTGTGTGTTTTTGTTACTTTTTCACGCTCAAACGGCTGGACCGATTTGGATGAAATTTGGTATGTAGATAGCTTATACCCTGGATTAACACATAGGCTACTTTTTATCCAGGTCTACGCGGGTGAAATTCGCGGGGCGCAGCTAGTATTATAATAAATGCGAAAGTGAGTTTGGTTGTTTGTTACGATTTCACGCTAAAACGGCTGAACGGATTTGGGTGTTTGGCACAAGAGTAGCCCATGACTTGGTTTAGGACATAGGATACTTTTTATACAAGTAGTACGTTCCCTTGGGATAATTTCCGACATCCGCGCGGGCGAAGCCGATTTACGATTTTATTATATGTATAGATTTACATGGTGCTCTCATGTAGTGTTTTTTTTTTATTTTGTTTGCCAATTTTATTCGTTTTAGCGTAGGTATGCTACGATAAGGGATGAACGTGCTGGCTTCCTTTCGCGTAAAATCTCGTAGTACTCAGCTAAGAAATCTTGGTTTTATCGCGTAAAGAAAGAGCTTTTACTGCTATCTTCGGATCTTGCGATCTGCGAGTGCTGTATTTTGAGCTATAAATTCTTCATCTTCCATGTAGCCTGCTGATATTATGGTTGAGTAATGGATTCTTTGTTCTCTCATACACAGTACAGAGTCAAGATAACACTTATTAGAGACTGGTGTCTGTTATGGGTAAACCTTGTATTGCAGATCATCAGGCTTACCCTCCATAGAACCTTTTGACCTATGACTGTACTAAGAACATACAGGTTGTAGATAAAACAACACTATGGATTGGTTAAGAATCGGAATATGAATCAGAATTAATTTATTTGTAAGAATATAGTTTTACATGTGTCACTCTTAGTAATGTAAGGGCGCAACTCGAAATATTGAGTTTTTGTTTATAATAAGTAGAAACATCGGATTTCCTTATTATATTCAAAAACTCAATATTTCGAGTTGCGCCCTTACATTACTAAGAGTGCGATGTATGGTGTTAATATTTTTTTGAAATTATATACATTGTACCACAACGTATGGTGTACAAAATATTCAATGTCATTCTTAACTAAAGCAAAATTAATTTTAAGATTTGTGAGTTACAATAAGTCCAATAAGAATTAATATTATTGTAATTAGGTATCGTTAGTTTATCAAAAATTAAGTACATTGTCATCTTGGATTTTTATAATATAAGGTGATATGTTTTACTTCTTTACCTACAGGGTGTGCCAAAAAGGTGTGGTACAGATCGTCAAACTGAACAACTTTCCCCATGCGACCAATATCGTAATCGAGAAAATATAATCAGCTGTCCCATACATTTGGGACGAGTAGGTAGGTATTGAAGTTTTGTACGGGACAGCCGATATGAGATTTTAAATCCCATTTTGTTCAGCGTAGGTACTTATTAAAAAAAAAAACATTTCAGGCATTCATATAATACGATTTCTTTATAAATGTTCAATATGATTATTATCTTATTTATAAAAATAATATACGAACTACCTACATATACAGAGTGTAAGTGTAAACAGTGACAATCTTTTAACACGTTAAGTGCGAAACGAGGCCTAAATCACCCCTCATGCAACTTCCTTGTGGTGCGGCAAGGAAAAACGTGAACATCTCTGTCGTGCGAAGGGCATAGCTTTGGTTTGGTCCAGTATAGAAAAGAGATAAATGTATATTTGAGACGCGCTAATGGTCCCGGACTCGGTGGTATACCTACCTTGGTACAGGATGTCTTAGGCCTCGTACCGCACTGAATTAATATAATTTTAATGCAGTGCGGAACGAGGCTAAAACGTCCCGTATGCCCCCGGACCTCGTACCGCACCCAACGCGAGCTTCCCGCTACTAGTGTTGTGCATCACGTCGATTGGAGAGCACGTCCTTTTTGTGCATGAACATGTTACCAGAAACTACGCACATTTTTAAAATCTCGTGAAGCTGACAAAAAATCCAAAAAGATTATGACTCATTGCTCTCAGTGCAAAAAATCTTATTGTCTACCCTGTTTCAATGAAAAACACTCATAAATAAGTACAAAATATATATTGCGATTTTTTATAAAAAAGTATATTGTTACTGATTTTTTTATGTTAATTCAAGTTCTAATAAGTGTATTTTTAAAGCCCGAGGCAGAATACATAGTATGGTTTCTTTTCTACTTCTGGTTTTCTTTTTTTTCTATTCTGTGAACCGCATTAAGATTTTCACACAAAATAGATGAACGTCGTTGCGTCCATATTATTTTTCCCATCACTAATCTTAGCGAAAATTTACCCTATTTCAGTGCGTTACGAGGTGTATAAGATCCCATATTTTGTTTTGCCAATAATTCGTAAACTAGCTATCAGATCCCGGGGCGACGGTAGATTAGGGTTCATCAATTCACTGTCTATATCGATAAGGACCAAAATTTTTCATTTATCTTTGATTTCGTGAAAGAAAATGGATTTTAGTCTGTTAAAGGAGGTGGGGTCTAATAGACCTTGTGTCGCCCTAACGTCTGGTCACTGTGCGGGCCGATAACACCTCGTGCCGCAGGAACGGAAAGTTTGCAAAAATTGGTGCCGCAGCTAACGTGTTAAGGGGTTATTGTACTCATCATTATGAACAACTTATACTATGGGACCAAACCCGAAATCGCGAAAAAAAAAATCGGGTTTTAGTTCCACAGTAACTTTTACTATGGGACAAAAACCCGATTTTTTTTTTCATAATGCATTAATTAGTCACTCACAAGGTAGTGGTAGCGAGGTCGCAAAAGTAAATTGCTTCGACCAAATGAATTCAACACCAAAATCTTTACCGATTCTGTTACTTCAAAGTTCAAAAGTTTCGTTATGAAAAGGAGGTTTACTGCATTATCATCTAAAAAGGAGCGCAACCATTACATATCCCCGAAAGGAGATAAATATTTTATGTCATAATTCATCTGGGCTATAAAAAAGGGTGAGCGCAGACGGGCGCGCAGTTATGAAATGATTTTGTTTCGCCCGTCGGGAATAACTCGGGTATCTACACTATGTACATGGGAATGTCGATCTTTACTTTAATCTAGGAAATAAAAATATTCCCCAGGTTCGTAAGAAAGTCGTGATTTGAACACCGACGTATTTTCTTCGTGCTAACGGATGTTTTATAAAGGTTTTCGTTTTATGTGTTTCGCTTTGCTACTTTTTATCTGCATTGCAGAACTGTCGCTTTGTTTTAAAGAAAATGGTAACCGATTTTCGGTTTGCTTAATTTTGTTGAGGTTAATTTGCATGCATACTGAATTACTGACTTTAAAGTTTGTTGCATAGTCTTTTTAAAGTAAGGTTCTTGTATGAATTTATTTAGCTATAAAGCTAAATGTAACCGTAATTTAGGATAATCAGCAATGTAAAATACTGGAAAAGAACATAAAAACTCAGCACAAAGCTAAAGAAGTGCTCTAAGTATATCCGATGTAAGTTATAAAGCGATTCAAAGCTTTCCTCCGACGCAGTAGTCTAAACCCATTATCCAAACTTCTCTACGTGCCCACACTTGAACTCTCGAAAGTAAACAAACGACGTCTATAGACGTAAACAAAGGCGGTCATAACGTAATTTTATGAATTTTCCATTAATTCAATAGCATAATTGGAAAAGTTTGACCGCGAAACGAGGGGTGGCCACAGGAAGAACTATAAAATTGCAGTTAGCGGAAACTGAACGACTTCTCAATACCATTATTCTGAAATACGATCTAATTGAGTGGCCTGGCTCTGCCCTTCGGAGACAATAATGGGACTAGGTTCCCGAGCTAAATTGCCTCGTGGTGATTGCTAATATACTTATTACAAACGATCTTGTCTTTAATTAACCGTTCATTGGATGGAAGTTAATGTAAGTATTGGACTTTATTGAGTGGAGAATGAATAGGTATAGTTACTTTATTTGAGACTGGAAGAAAAAGGCAATATTATTGTTATTGAGTTACGATATAGGAAAATGATGGCGGTATTTTTTCAATACAATTCAAAAAAGGAAAACCTACCAAGAAAGTAACAGAAACTTTGTTATTAACCGACTTCAAAAAAAGGAGGTTCTGTTTTGATGCTTTGATTTTTGAACCAATTAATTAATTTTGATCACTAACATGATCTACATACTTACTTTCAGGAAGGTTTTAGTATATAATACATTAGGTAATTATTATTATATACGAAGTTATATTATGCATAAGTGTACTGTATCTCCGTCATTTCTAAGCGGATTTTGATAATTCTTCTTTTCGCTCGTCTTGGGCCTAAGTACGTGTAATTGTATTATTGAACTAAAATAGAAAAATAAATTTAAGTACTTCAAAAAAATAAAAACCGACTTCAAAAATCTAAAACGAATAAAATAACTTTCATAAAAAAATTAAAAATAAAATCAAATTCAATTTGCGCTAGAATTGCCTTCCAGCTGAAGTCGGTGTCTTCAAGCCTTCAATGCACCTTAGTTTGGCATCGACTTCAGAAGCTGGTAAGTTTTTTATGAAAGTTATTTTATTCGTTTTAGGTATTTGAAGTCGGTTTTTACTTTTTTAAAGTAATTTTTTTATATAACCTACATCATGCCTGTATTCCTAAAGGGGTAGGCAGAGCTTACTACATACGCCACCACGTTATGAATCTTGATACCTACAGCATAATATTCTCGCATATATCTAGCGCTCTATAAATTGGATACTTAATGTAATGGGCGCTTTCTTCAAGAATTGGGCTATCAAATGCAAAAAAAAAACAAACAAAAAAAAACAAACTCCTCAGCTTTATTATAGTTTATAGATAAATAGATTATATTTTTCTTCACAATAACAATCTATTACTCTGTGGTGGCATCTACATTGCCACATATGAACTACGCATCAATGACATGACGTCACGCAATCCTGCATCGCGCAATTAGAGTTTACCACGCGACTAGCATATATACAACGACCCGATATCAACCGTTGGGCAGTAGCCCCCCGGACAGAACACCCGTCTGGTCGGAGGATCCTCCCTTTTCTATGGAGGATGAGTGAAATTTACACCCTGTTCCTCATGCCTTCAAACTGGTGACCCCGAGCATGAACGTCAGCGCAGCCTTCTTGCAACTCCTTCAGCGTGACGTCATCAGCATCACTTCTTCAAGCTTTCGAGCGGCGAGTCACACAGCCAGCCAGCATCTACGGCTTCAACGGGTATCCTGACCACCAGCATGCAGCGGACGCGCATTCCTAGTCATCACCTTCAGCCTCAACCTCAACCCAGCGCTGTACACTCGTACTCACTGGAGCATAACGCAGCGCCACCCCGACTCACTGGGGTATCACCGCAGACAGTTCCGACTCACCGTGAACTATGCGGCACCCGGTTCCGACTCACTGGAACCACAACTGGCACTGGCAAGCATCGCAAGATACACGACCCAGCCCACTATCGACCTCCGGTCTCCGGAGAGGAGTGATGTGGCGGCATCTACATCGCCACATATGAACTACGCATCAATGACATGACGTCGCGCAATCCTGCATCGCGCAATTAGAGTTTACCACGCGACTAGCATATATACCACGACCCGACATCAACCGTCGGGCAGTAGCCCACCGGACAGAACGTCCGTCTAGTCGGAGGATCCTCCCTTTTCTATGGAGGATGAGTGAACTTTACACCCTGTTTCTCATGCCTTCAAGCAAGTCCGTTGAATGCCGCTGGGCTGACGACACGTACTACCCAACTTATAAGGCGCGTCGTGAATCTTCGTTCGCACAGAAAAGAAAGTATGCCCCCGAAGATTAACGAGAGTGCTTAAAACTTACAATCAACCTTAGATCACTACTATAAGGTTCATAATACACTGCAGCTGTTAGTTAATCTTACTGTGCTTCTCTTTGTGTGTAAACTCTCACCTTCTGTTCTTAAAACTTATGTGCGTACGTGTGTAAACTTTGGATTGGAGATTATAACCAACTAGTGAACACCCTACGGGCTTTACTTCATCACCTGTACGTACCCACTTCAACTCTTTTAAATATAACAATAAATTTAGTATACTATACAGAAAAACGCGCGCAACATCAACTTTTCCCTCGTAATTTCAACATTGTTGGTCGAGTTGAATTATCGTCTAATTGGAACAGTCTGGCCACTGTCAGTATTACACTCTTACTTTTGCAACAAAGAAGTCACAGTATACAACTTAGAGACGACTTTTACTTAACATTTGTTTAAGTAGCGGTCCATTTAAAGTTATTACTGAAACAAAGAGCATGCGTAAGAAGAACAATAAAGAAATGGAGACGCTAAAGTAAAGTACCTACTATTTGTTTTTATTAAAATAAAATAGTGCCACTAGACTCTTTTGTATTTGAAGTTGATAATAATTATAATTAATATGA
The DNA here is from genome assembly GCA_905163495.3 of Cosmia trapezina. Classification (NCBI taxonomy): domain Eukaryota; kingdom Metazoa; phylum Arthropoda; class Insecta; order Lepidoptera; family Noctuidae; genus Cosmia; species Cosmia trapezina. The sequence goes on from LR991030.1 coordinate 16,416,363, forward strand.
AACTAAAAGGCAATTTGTAATGGGTACCTAAGAATAAGAGCTTTTTAAAACATTTTGAACCTTAATTAGATTAGAAATGAGATACTTAAAGTGAAGTTAAATGCTGGGCATCGTTTTATTTTCATTAGTTAGCTTTCGTTAACTTATTTTGATCATTATGGACCTACGGCTTTTCTAAAAAAACATCTAAAAAATGCACACCTACTTAGTTAATTAATATTGATTTATTTATAAATGTTTTGTACAAAAACTCAAACTCAAAACATTTATTTCAATTAAGCCAATTACAGTCACATTTGAATTGTTAAAGGGTCGTTCAGTCACAAAGTTGAAGCTAGTTGTATATTCCAAAGCGTAGTAGGTTCTTATGGAGAAGAACGGGCAAGAAACTCCACGGATACGACAACTCAAACTCACTAAAAATTGACACACACATACAGCAAAAAACACGACCACACTTCAATTAAAATGCTGAAATAAAACATCTCTCGTGGTTACTTTCACACGAATTACTCGTGTGTAAAAAAATCCCGTGGTCTTCTGGCAAGTACATTCAAAGTGAATGTAATTAATGCAGTAGTTATTAGTATCTGTATTCCTAGTGTAATTGTATCGTAAAACGAAGCTGAAGTTTGTTTGGAGCTGTACAGTGTACAGACCACAGCTCTGCCGCTGTTTTGCAATTGTTGAGTGTAAGTTATAATGGATAAATCGATCGCTTGAAAACGTTTTTGTCAATCTGATTCACATTGTTGTCTAAGTGTAACATGTTGCTTTTGCTTGTGCATACTGTGGTCTACTATAAGTGAACTACTTAATACCTGATGTCCCCCTTTATTTATGTGTCATTAAATAAATCATAATGTACATCTTTTGTTGGCGATCCTAAATAAATAAATAAACATTGGAGGTTGGCTAAAAACTATTATTTATTTAATAAATAGTAATAAAAGGAAAGCAATCATAATTATAACAAATGCTAGAAATAGATAGGAAAGAGAGTTGAATTAAACAAACAAAAAAATATTATTTTTTTGCTACTAAAGGAGCTACAGTTACAGGACTTACTAATGCCACGAAGGAGCTTTTTTTTTTGTATTGATTTTTACGGTTATCTCAATGGGTACCCCTCTTTGTTTTGTTTTTTTTGCTTCCTACGGGCTCATTTCTTCGCTCTATAAAAATCCGATTTCAACGAAACTTTATTGATTTAATTAAGATAAACAACGCACCCTTCCCAATAAAGAAGACGTTATTCTCTGCATCTGCAGTTTTTGTAATAAATCGCTCTTAACGGTTCAATTTAATGGAAGCTCGACAGGATTCTCTACGCCGTAAATCTGTGTCGGCGAGGCTCGGAGACCGCACCGGGTCTTTTGTCACTTGTCCACAAGCGTCTTCTACTCCACCGCCTCACTGAGGACAGGGAATTCAGTAGTCTAGTCTGTACTAAGATGTAAGATGTCGACGAGATCGACTCGGGTTTCTTAAAGTAAGATCAAGTGTGATTAGTGTGATTAGTGTGTGATCTTTAATTATTTTACTTTAATTATTGTTATTTTTAAGAGAATGTTTTAATTAATAATATTACTTGATATTTGCACGTCACATCATGTGGCAAACATGCCTGTAGTAATAATGTTGTTACCACCTTGCATGCATGTATTTTCTTGTATGTGACACATTTTTAAGCAAATAAATCTTATCTTATCTTATCTTAGGAAAAATTCTAGAAAACTGTTTACTACTACTATACCTAATTACGGAACTTGGTTTGAGATTTGAGATCAGGTGGACAAAAAGAATAGTAGGTTGTTAGTACCTACGTAGCAAAGACTTTTCTCATCCCTTTGCTTAGCAAAATCTGCCTATAATGTTCCCACTGCTGGTATACATGACTCCTCTCGGTGAGAGGGAGTGCGGGTTGGTAGATGTCACATAATATCTTTGAATTTTTGATTCTAGGACATGCCAGTTTCCTAAGATGTTATCCTTCACAGTTTTGAGAGCAGTGGTGATGAAACAATTTACACAAAGTAAAGCGCCTGTCTGGGTTCGAACCTACGACCTACAACTCGTAAGTCGCGGCCGTTGCCACTGGGAAAGCACTGCTCTATTGCTATATCCTTGAAACGATTACATTCCATCAGATTGTTCAATGTTGAATAATTTTGGCTAAGAACCACTGTAATCCTAACCACAGGACCTGCAGAATAAAATAATGATGAAAACTGAAATAAAACAGTAAAACATGTAAAATTTCAACTCCGTAGGATAAGAGAGGTTTTAATTCGCTTGCAAAATTAATTTGGCAATACATTTGGCAAGTTAAATAAAAGCTTGTAGTAAGGTTTGATCCCTAACTAGCGAGCTACGTCAAAAAAAACAACGAAAAGAAAATCGGTAATGAACTTGCATTTCTGCGGTTCTAGAATCCATGCAATCGTTATCTTTCATCCTAAAGTTTCCAGCATTCGGTTTCAAGCGCTACCGATTTACATAGTATTGGAACACTTAGACTTCTTGGCTGAACTGTGAGCATAAAAACAAGTTTCAGCCAAACTTAGACTACTGTTACCGAATGCTTTATGTAAAGACAATGCGGCGTGCAAAATGTTCGTTAATCACTGTGAATAGCGATCGAAGTTCCTTAATACAGCATGGACTGGATTTAGTACGAATTTATTGTTTATTCAAATTTCTAAGCTTTTAAACCCATTATTGCTTAATAGTAGAGCCTTTGAAAAATTAACACAATTAGGATTAAGTTGTTAAGTGAAAAGTGGTTTTATTTCTTTGAAATTGCTTTTAAGGTTGTATAATTCTACAAATAATTTATTTTCGAGTCCTCATAAATAGCATGGTTTTATACCTACTGCATACATACCTTAGGCACAAGGTCTTTGTATAAAAAAAAACCGGCCAAATGCGTGTCGGATCACAATGAAGGGTTGCTTAGTTGAAAAACATGTAAGTTTGTAATCACATATTTTTTATTTTGTGATAAATCTACTATAATCAACGCAATCTAAGAAGTCCGTTTAGACGTTTCTCACTATAAATGTCGCGATAACTTTGTATGAACGTCTACGTAAGGAATCGAAAAATAAAATTCGTAATCCTAATTAATTACTATGTTATCCATACACTATAACAATGAGTATCATTCGTATGCACCAAGTTTTACTTTACATTGGAAAAATGCACTCAAAAACACGAATTAATCGTTGATTAATATTCCGACAGGACGTTATTACAATGTCATGTCTTTGGGTTCGTGGCCGTAGAGTTGTGACCGTTCTAACCGAATTAAATCGATGTTCTAAAAAATCTGTATTTTTACAAACGTTAATTTAGAAAAGAGAGAAACGTATAATTACTGTATTATTACATGTTTAAACAATTAAATAAAATCTGATCAAATACATTTTTAGCTTTATTTTGATATTTAATATGTACTAGGTACGCCACTGGCGCATAATATACAATGTATTATTATACATAAACCTTCTGGAAGAAATCAGTATATCGGTTTTTAGTTTGTGTCTTGGTTTGGCTACGAAACTTGCCCAAATTGAAACTTAGTTGGGATTTATGTAATAACTGTTAAATATTACAAACTCGTACGTGTATTATAACGATATGCCTCGAGAATCAGTTTTAAACAATGTAGATGTCGATTATAAAGTCTAAGTATGATAAATCGATATTTCTCGAGTATCGGTTTATAGAGCAACGGATTTTTTTCCCCAACACTGCACAAAGTATTTTGACAGCTGTCCAAACGGACTTCTTAGATTGCGTTAATTATAATTCACAATTTTCGGACTTTTCCCTTTACTTTACGGGCGCTGTCAGTGGAGGCTTCTTAGCTGCCACGACTTATTGAAATTTTATTTAAATTTGAAATTTTATTTAAGTTTTTTTTTTAAATATTTTTATTACGGACGCTTTTAACGTTCTGGATCGTTCTCACATGTATAATCTATATCTATAAAAGGAAAGCGTTACTGACTGACTGACTGACTGACTGACTGACTGACTGATCTATCAACATACAGCTGAAACCACTGAACGGATTGGGCTGAAATTTGGAACACAGGTAGCTATTATGACCTAGGCATCCGCTAAGAAAGGGTTTTTGGAAATTCGACCTTAAAGGGTGTAAAAAGGGGGGATATTGTTTGTATGAAAAATCTTATTCCTTGAGTTAATAAACTTGAAACTTGGCACGAATATTTATCTAATTAAATTATGATTTTTGTGATTTTTTGTTTTTCTAAACTACCCCCTAGAGGGGAATAATTGGGGGTCTCAAAGTTTGTATGAAAAATTTTTAACGCGCAATCCGATTAACTCAAAACTCAGTATTTATACTTAAAACCAAAAATAAAGAATAATGTGTGTCAGGGTTTTTCGAAAATCTACCTATAACGGGGTGAAAAGGGGTAGTCAATTTCACTGGGGAGGATTTTACTGCGTGGCTTGATTAACTCGAAAATTGGTGTAAATAATCTTTGAGTCAAGCTATGGGAATATCTCTAACCATTTTTTTTAATTCCACCCCTGTGGGGGTGAAACAGGGAACACAATTTACATGAAAAATGTTATTCATTTGGTTTTAATTGACTTGAAACTTGGCACAAATATTTGCCTAAGTTTGTCATTATTAGTTTTTTAAAACTACCCCGGAGGGATGGTTAGAGGGGGAGGGGCAAGGGAGGGGTGGTGAGGAGTGTGAGGGGAGGATGATGGACGCAGGGAGAAAGGACAGGAATTGGTGAGGAGAGGAGGTGGTGAAGTGGTGAAGTGGACATGGTGAAGGCTGAGAGGTGGGGAGGGGTTGGTGAGCCGGAGGTGGAGGAGAGGGGGAGAGGGAGGGGACGGGGTGGTGAGAGAGAGAGAGCGAAGGGGAAGTGGTGAAGGGGGTGTGAGAGTGAGTGAGAGGGGAGGGAGAGGTAGCCCCGGGGAAATATATCAAATTCAATGAGGCGGCGAAAAACGCCTTCAAAGGATCATCTTTCATACAGTCCATCCATCGTTTCATTGGTCTTCCCCTACTCTTAAAGCCATCGACATTCATACTCAAAACAAATTAATTTGCTCCAGTTAATCTTTTTCATATTTTTGACTTTTTGACTTTTTTATTCCGGTATTTTACTTTTCAGAAAAAAATCGTGGTTCAATTCTTAAAATATAAATTAAGTTTTCCTAAACAATTCAAAATGTTCTCAACTTGCGCCTCCGGGAACTTCGCGCGTTTACATTAGAATATTCATAGCTAAGACAGGACAACGTCTGTCGGGTCAGCTAGTTATGTATAAAAAACCCTAATATAATAATGTTACAAGTAATATTATTTTATTATGGTGTTTTAGTAGGTACTTCAGAAGACTGATAAAATAAGACAATTTTTTCATGTTTTTACAATTTTTTTTACTCTTTACTGTTTATTTTTTATATTCAATTTTTTTGTCTAAGGGTATTTTGCCTGAAATAAAACACTATTTATTTATTTATTTTATTTTCAAAGCCTCCTCTTTCCTTCTATTTTGCTGTGCCCGACGGGGTCCATAGTGATCACGTATAATTTTAAGTTACCACCTAAGTAAGTCCACATTGTGGAACGCAAATATATTATTGAGTATTAAAACTTTTATTTATCCAAGAGTCTGATAAAATTAATGACATCTATTATAATTATCTACTTTTGTAAAATCTGCTGTAGGTACTTATAATGTTCCAATTCCTGTTATTAAGTTTCCCTAATCAAAATGGTCGCTGCAGCCAGAAGTGAGGTCCAAACGTTTCAGATTGAAGTAGTCTCAGTTACGAATAGCATTACAGGGATCAAAGGGCGGCCGACTACTTTACCCCAGAGGTACTGGAATCTATAAATACGTTACTAGTAGGTAGGTACAGGTTATTTTGTTAGTGTTTGCAAGACGTTTTACCAAGTAACAACGAAGACAGGGCAACGTCTGTCCGGAATCTTTCATTCTATTTAGAATTCCAAATTCAAATTAATTTTACAATATAGCATGATATTTAAAAAAAATCAGTTGTTCATTTGTTTTCCCGACGTTCGATTTTGGTAAGAAGACGACGTTGACGTTTTTGATAAGTTACCGATTTACCAATCGCTTAAAAAAACTGTAAGCTGATTCCAACTAGGTAACTGAATCGAGGTAAGTGAATGTTTTCTGTAATCTGTATACTAATAATAAAGCTGAGGAGTTTGTTTTTTTGTTTGTTTGAACGCGCTGATCTCTGGAACGCGCTAATCTCTAGAACTTACCTAACTAACTAGTCGGATTTTAAAAAATCTTTTGCTTTTCACAGCTTAGTTCTTAAAACTATTTAACTTCATGCTAGGACCCCGAGCAAAAAGAAAAAAAAGTCAGAAAGAACGCTAAGCGAAAACGGTGAGTCGGAACTGTCTGCGGTGATACCCTAGTGAGTCGGGGTGGCGCTGCGTTATGCTCCAGTGAGTCGGAGTGTACAGCGCTGGGTTGAGGCTGAAGGTGATGACCAGGAATGCGCGTCCGCTGCATGCTGGTGGTCAGGATACCTGTTGAAGCCGATGCTGGCTGGCTGTGTGACTCGCCGCTCGAAAGCTTGAGGAAGTGATGCTTGATGACGTCACGCTGAAGGAGTTGCACGAAGGCTGCGCTGACGTTCATGCTCGGGGTCACCAGTTTAGAGGCATGAGAAACAGGGTGTAAAGTTCACTCATCCTCCATAGAAAAGGGAGGATCCTCCGACCAGACGGGTGTTGTGTCTGGTGGGCCACTGCCCGACGGTTGATGTCGGGACGTTGTATATATGCTAATCGCGTGGTAAACTCTAATTGCGCGATGCAGGTGTGCGTGACGTCATGTCATTGATGCGTAGTTCATATGTGGCGATGTAGATGCCGCCACAGTACCGCGGGCAGGCGATGCGATGCGACGGGGTGGTTGCGGGAACAAGAAATTTCGCGCGTACAAAGCCGCAGGTAGAAGCTAGTTCAAATATAAAGGACTAAATTATTGCTCAAATTACTTATTCAAGTACATGACTTTACTCCAAGATTCATCTTTTCCCTCAGCACACACTAATGATCCCACAGAAATGTAACTAAAAATGTAAAATTCTTTTACAAACTCAGCGAATATTATACTTGGACGTAAGGATGTGTAATTTGCACTTAAATTACAATTTTTCGGGTATATGAGTTTCTATACGGCTGCGGTGGGTTCAAAAATATGAGCGAAGTTGAGAAAAGGATAAATACTTTTTTTAGTGCTTTTTTGATTACAGTAGCGTCAAAGTAGTTTTTTAGATTTATTCGAAATTTTTTTTTTTTGTTTTAAAAAATCTTTTTGAAAGAATATTACTTAGTTTTATGGTTTATACTAAAGTAAGTAATATCATTTTGTTACTGGTAAGGTATGCCGAGAACGGACGTTTCTCCATTTAAACTTGTGCTCAATTGTAAAAGTATCGGCATTGTAATATTTTTGCGATGCAAACTTTGGAAGAAATGACTTTGTTCTTTTATTGCTTTCCAGAATAGTCTGCTAAGTTGTAATTTACGGTTTGCAGCATTTTGCTATTGAACGTAGTAATTAAAAATTAACACCTTTATTTATAAACGTTGCTTTAAAAATGTATGGTTAACGACACACAGTTGGACACTAAACGGCCAATGATGGCATAACGATAAAACTTCTATTGCGTCTCGTTCAGTGTCCTTGAAAGCATTAGGTAATCGCTAATAAATTATTACTTATCTTTAAGCTATATGTTTATAAAGAAACCCCTATTACTTCAATCCTTTTCTTAATGCAATTTTTTGATGCATACTTAAAAGTTACAGAATTAATCTGTAGCCTTTTCATTTCGACAACCCTTAATTCAATTCAACTCGACACATTTAATAAAATCGCAATTATAAAATATCGCTTTTGACATTTAAAGTCACAATAATCATCAGCCGTTGCCAACCCTAACCGCAAGGCACGCGCGAAATTCGTTAATCAGTGCCCGACCGAATGCCAATCAGAGCGCGTCCTCAATGCTGCTTGTCCGCACTGTCGTTTTTCCCCAACATCCCCCTTTGTAACTCGCGCATTGTCAACCCTACACACTCGGGGGCCCGATATAAAGGATGTGGTACCTATTTTATTTGAGCAATATTAGCTATCTCAGTTTTGCAGAAGGGTTATTGTCATGAATTTTAGTGGATGAACGTTTTGCTAAAGTGTAGGCATCATCTTTTTTATAAAGTTAGCTGCATGTTTTCCTTGCATGAAAACAACACGATTAATATTTACCAAATTATAGTGACAAGAGAGATTTTCTCTCTTGTAATTTAGTAAATATATAAATAGCCGCACATGGCTGCGCGCGTCACACTTTTCGGCCGCTAGCCTCGGAATTCTACCTTAAACGTGGCTTTGCAAGTGTGCGTCCTATAAATCCATAGGTAAACATTTTGTAAGCAGAGTACGTGACAAATGATTTGTTTTAATTTAAATGTCAATAACAGCTTTTTACTAAATGCTAAGTTTTTACGGTTATTAAACAAAAAAAAGCAATTTATAAAAATTTTGTCTGTCTGTCTGTCTGTTTGTTCCGGCAGGACCGATTTTGACGGAACTGACAGATAGCTGATGTTATAAGGAGTAACTTATGCTACTTTTATTTTAGAAAATTAATTAGAGTTCCGCGCAAAAAAAAACAAATTCTATGAAATTGTGAATAAAAAATTTAAAAAACCCCCAACGCAAAAAAGAAAAGCGAACATTTGAAAAGTCAAAAATAATACCTATCGTTGAGCCATCAAATTCGATTGAGTAATACCTTATATTTTAATTACAGAAATTGATGGATGGCATAATAAGGTTTGCTCATTGAAATGGCGCTATAATGTCGCGGCTGGGTACCGCATATGTACTTACATAGTCAATCAAGTCAAAGGTCTGAATTACTTATGCGGTACCCCGCGAGACATTATAGCGCCATTTCAATGAGCAAACCTTATTATGCCATCCATCAATTTCTGTAATTAAAATATAAGGTATTACCTACTCAATCGAATTTGATGGCTCAACGATAGGTATTATTTTTGACTTTTTAAATGTTCGCTTTTCTTTTTTGCGTTGGGGGTTTTTTAAATTTTAAATTTAATTTTTATTTTATCATTTTTAAACTTTTGAAACAATTTAACAATATAGAAATGCATTGTTATTACTGCAGAATGTTAAGTTTCTCTGCACATAACATTAACTTATCTTGATGCCACCATCGTACTGCAAATAGAATTAAATACTGATAAAAAAACGAATACAAACACTACTATCTGCTATTTTTTTTTCAAGAGTGTACTAGTGTGCTGGATATCCTGGCTGCAGCATCAGCTCATCGTGTAGCCACCATTGCATTATATGTAGAATCAACTACTGATCAAAACGAATCCAAACACAACATATCTGCTATATTATTTTACCAAGAGTATTCTAGTGTGTTGGACATCCTGGCTGCAGCATCAGCTCATCGTGTAGCCACCATTGCATTATATGTAGAATCAAATACTGATCAAAACGAATCCAAACACGACATAATTATCTGCTATTACTTTTTCAAGAGTGTTCTAGTGTGCTGGACATCCTGGCTGCAGCATCAGCTCATCGTGTTGCCACCATTGCATTGTGTGTAGAATTAAATACTGATCAAAACGAATCCAAACACGACATATCTGCTATTACTTTTTCAAGAGTGTTCTAGTGTGCTGGACATCCTGGCTGCAGCATCAGCTCATCGTGTTGCCACCATTGCATTGTATGTAGAATCAAATACTGATGTAAATGAATCCAAACACGACATTTCTGCTATTATTTTTTCAAGAGTGTACTAGTTAGTGTGCTGGATATCCTGGCTGCAGCATCAAACCAAGGATTCCATAATCTTGCATAGATAGATAGCATACATGGATGTTTAAAATTTTTGGTCATTTGGTCAAACTAAGGTTTGGTCAAAGTAAAGTAAATACCCATTACGCGTCTAAGATCCCTACCGCAGCTAACAAAAGAGCGGATAACTTTGAAACGGCTGAACCGATTTTGATGAAACATATCTAAGAACCATCGCTGGAAAACCTGCTTTCAAATAAAAAAAACCGCACCCAAATCAGTCCACCCGTTTAAGCGCTACGGTGCCACAGACAGACACACAGACACACACACACACACACACACACATAGCGGTCAAACTTATAACACCCCTATTTTTGCGTCGGGGGTTAAAAATGATAACTCTGGAACTACCAGTGGGATTTGTAAAATTCCTCTCGCATTTGGTAACTCAATTCTTGAGGATAGTTATAGGCTATTTAAGGGCCTTAGGAGACGAGCAGAAATAAAATACCGGTCAAGAGCGAGTCGAACTCGCGCACCGAGGGTTCCGTTCCGATTTCTGAAAGTGTGCCATTTAGAGACATCGTTTTATTTTTCCTGTAATCTTTACATAAACTTCTATAACATAGAATAATTTCAGATTTTTATCTTTGCAAACTTCGGAGATAAGGGGGGAACGGTATTTTTTTTTACATTTTTCATCAAAACACGAAAACTATGAGGCCTAAAAAAAATAACAAAATGTTTGAGCATGTGCAAACAGCGCTCTTTCAAATGATACCCCACATGCCCTAGTAGCCCCACTTTGAATTTTTAAGACTACCTTTCAGTCCCTGTTACAAAAAAATATAAATATTTTTACTTTTTTCTTATTTGTGAAATAGTTGGGTAAACGTCATCTAAAACTGTTCCAAATTTCAAGTTGATAGCATTAGGAGTTCTTGAGATATCTAGCTGTGACAGACAGACAAACAGACTGAGTCACACCATAAGGGTTCCTTTTTTACCATTTTGTTACGTAACCCTAAAAGGTCAGAAAGAATGCTAAGCGAAAACGAATTTATAGCGCAGGCTAAATGCAACGCAGCGGGTCGAAGGACGAGGGCGTTTTATTAAAATGTGGATGTTATTTTAGTATATTGTGTATCTCAAGTCAAAAACTTGTGGCAAAATAATAACAGCCGTACAGGTCGATACATCATTCATCATCCCGTTAAGCTACGCTTGCCGGGGTTGCTCCGTGGATAGATGACCATCTTTACATAATGACACTCCTCCGTGCCTCGGAAAACACGTTAAGCCGTTGGTCCCAGCTGTCATTCATGGATCTTTGACTGTCATTACTCGTCAGAAGCCCGAAAGTGTGGCAACCAGTGGTACCAAAAGGTATCGTATTACCCAGTAATTGGGATGTTGAGGTTAGAGGCAGTCGCTTCATATGAAATACGGTTAGACAGAAAGCCAACCCCAACATACTTGGGACAAGGATTTATTGTGTATCTTAAGCCATCTCCTGCGAGTCTTTTTGCGAAACATTACACAAAATATAATCTTTTGTTTTCATAGGCAAGCTGTCTCCTATGAATTCAAATATAAAATAAACCACGCCTTTTTGTTTCGATATTTTTGCGAATGTTTTACAAAAAGACATGCGGGAGACCAGGCTTTACAACTTCCACGCGAAGAAGTTGCGGGGCACAGCTAGTACCTCTAAAAATAATCAACATAAATTGAGCATGATTTATATATTTACTAAAGCTACTTAATCTTAACTTCTTACATAAACGTTTGTTGTTGTTCTAATAAAGCACAATTTATTTATAAGCGTCTAGACAGGCACGTGAAACGTAAAGTGGATTATCACAACAGGGAAAATATGAAAACAAAGAGCACATCAAGAATATAAGTAATATTAATATTACCCGTGTATTTCATGAAAAAAAAAAAAACCGGCAAAGTACGTGTCGGACCACGGAAAATGAAGAGTTTCGTAAAGAGGGTACCCTGGTTCCCAAAAACAAACTTAAAAATTGTATTTGAAAAACATGTTCATGTTCTGCCATACATCGATGGTCACGGTCAATTCTCCAACTGTAAATGTTAGTTATTAAACGCAAAAAAATAAGTGATAAAAACCGACCGAACTTGGATAAATTACAAACTGACCCACTAAAAAGTGAAAAATAAAAACTTTTTTACAAAAAATAAAAACAACCGACTTCCAAAAAAAAACACTACAAAGTGAATAATAACTTTAATTTTGGAAGTCGGTGTCTTTGGATCTGTGTTTTAGTTTTTTGCAACTGACTTCCAAAATTAAAGTTATTTTCCACTTTGTAGTGTTTTTTTTGGAAGTCGGTTTTTTTTTGTAACAAAGTTTTTATTTTTCATTTTTTAGTGGGTCAGTTTGTAATTTATCTAAGTTACAATAGCCCAATGTCAACTGCTCATCACCTTTTTACAAAATATTGCTTTTCCCGATGCAGGGACGTTAATTGTTAAGGAGTTCTCCTAGTAAGAACCAGGAGAACTGGAGCTCCATGGTGAAGTCATCATTACCATTATGCATTTTGACGAAAATAAATTGCTTAGCAACTATATTAAAGTAATCGAATCGCAACCCGAGAAATAATTAGGTATAATTGGGTAGTTCCGATGGCCATCTGTGGTCCTCATCATCAGTTCCACTTCACCAAATGGTGCTTTCCGAGAGCAAATGCACGAGTTACAACTAAAAAATACCCAAATCGCTATAGGTGTGCCTATAAAATTTGATGGTTTCCCTCGATTTCCATGGGATCCCTTCATCAGATTTCATCTTCATCAGAGTGTTTAGTTTACAAAACTAAGCTTTTATTCCACTGTTGTAAGTAATCTTTTTATTTTACGAAATATTTGGAAACGCCAGTCAATCCTCAGGTCTGACTTGAGTCAGACCTAGTCAAACCTAGGAGCTCCGGATCTTCGGGGTTTGACTATAACATTATACATTATTTTAGTCACTTGATGTAAACACACTTCACATTAATATTATACTTTTTACATTATTCACACTGGAAAGTCGGTTAAAAGTAGGTAATTGCTTAAACTGTCCTTATACGGGTTTGTTTTTGTTTATGTGCATGGTTGTAGTTATTTATTTACTTTATTACATGGAATACATAGTTATTAGTTTATTATGTAGTTTACTTACTTTTTGTATATATGAAATATACCTACGGAATAGTACATTATGATATAAGTGCGGTAAGTTGAAAATTACAGCCGAGGCGATATTGCTACAAGAAAGCAGAGGCTGTAATTATCAAAGCGCACGTATGTCAAACGACGTTTTATAACATATTTGCGAGGAAATAAATAAAACTCGGACTTTCTTAAACGAATAAATCTTTAAAAACACACTTTCTGAAAATGAATTTGCATCTTTGCTTGTTTTCCATACGATGAAATTTTGATACGCTTGTAAGTATCTATCGGTCGATTTTTCGGGCAAAAGGCTTAGAGTAGCCTTTTTCGCTGCCTCTGAGACTTCTGGCGGTGTCGAATGAATAAATTCATCATTACTTGACGACATTTTCAAATAAAAACAATACAGCGAAAAGAAAAAGCGCGCGGAATAATTTTTACTTGTTCACAAATTTGCGATGCGCACGCATCAGCGCTTTTTTTTAAGGCAAAGGCACAAATACATCCAGTATTATTAAAGTAGGTAAATTAATATTTTTTTGTTTTTGTTACAGATAAATGGTTGTAATTTATTGTCAAAAATTAATTAAATTAAAGAATTAAATGTTTAACATTTAATTCTTTAATTTTATTTTATCCCAAAGTTAATTTTATTCATAAAATGTTGACCACTTTTCTGACATAAAAACTCTTTGCTAAGATTTAAAAAAGTACCGTTCGTTTTAGACGGAGTATCATAAACCGTACGTGTTAACTTATTAAAAAGAAACTCGTGCGTTTTACTTTACGATAACGCACAAGTACGTAATGACGTCCATTACGATATTGAAATTGGTGAAATAAGAGACCCTTTACGAGCAAATGTGTTATAAAAATCTTTTTAAAACAACCTTTTACATAACAAGCTTTTCTTTAAAACTTACGCAAAAACTTTAATTTACCTTTTGACATAAGGACGAACACACCTCAAGCTTCAGGAAAATATTATATAATAGGTGCCATACCAATAATGTTTTTTTTAAGTAAAGCAGTGTTATATCTACCAGTACACAATAGACTTTGATATTTTGATCTCATGGCAGTAGTTCGCACCCTCGTATTTTTTAATGCAGGAAATATATGCCTGTTAGTTTTTACGAATATAGCTACTTCGAGAATGTATATACTAGGAAAAGTTAGTATTTTGTGTTTCTTGAAAAAAGGAATGCAACTATCTGTAACCTTGAGATTGAAAATGGATCTTATGCACCGTATGCAATGTACGGGAAAAGTTTTTTGCAATTTGTGACTTTTTGAGTAAGTACTCCAACGATAGTTGGTCCCATAAAAGTTTTTGATTAGTATAAAAAAAAAAAAAAAAAAAAAAAAAATGTATATAAGTAGTTTATCAGCCATCTCGTTACCATAACACAAGCATTAGGTTGCTTAGCTTGGGACTAGATGGCGTTGTGTGAAATGTCCAAGGATATTTATTATATTTATTTATTTATTTATTTTTATTAGAAACAGGATCGATTGGCGAAAAATTGTTTTTGTGTAAAATGGCTATTTTCTTGCTAACTGTATTTTTTTTGAAAATCTGTGAATGGGGATCAAAATTCCATAAAAAAATATGGATAGTCTCCTAAGACCATTTTCGCGTAGCTGCAACGGATAAGGTACTTCCCCTTACTGCCCCGCTGAAAGATTCCACCCTGTATATAGGGTGACTGGTAATTAGTGACCGATACTAAAACACATGATTATACTCATGATAACAAACAACTTTTACTATGGGACCAAACCTGAAATCGCGAAAAAAAATCAGCTGCCCCATACATTCATGTTCACGTAACTCATCAAAATGTAGGGAGCAGCTGATTCTTTTTTCGCGATTTCAGGTTTGGTCCCACAGTAAAAGTTGTTTGTTATCATGAGCACAATCATGGGTTTAAGTATCGGTCACTAATTACCAGTCACCCTATATACATAAAATGTGAATCCCTATTTCCCTTGGTCATGCCATAACTCGAGAACGGCTTGAATGATTTAAATTTTTAAATGTTTTATTCTCCTCTTCAATGGGGTGATTTTAAAGGAAAAAAGAAAGTCAACGTCTGGCGGGTCAGCTAATAATATTTAGAATACAATCAAAGATTGATGTTACATAATAAACAAAAAGTTGTACAGCCGTCAAAAACAGCTAAATACGTGCCCGACAGCCCGCCACACCATTTTATTGCTTGAATTTTAATCACCGCAATCGCATTTGATTGGTTATTCCAAATAATGCGAGTTTACAACAATAATAATATTACTATTGAATTATTAACATGTGTTTATCCAACTTTCGAACCCATTATTGGTCAATTATTTTATGAAACCGAAAGCAAGTAAAAAATACGGAATACCAATTACGAATAATTTTATTGGAAACAGAAGTAGTCAATCTGGATGCTTATTACATTAATTTTGAATGATTGCACATTAGCGAGTCTCCTAGGAATAACTCTCGTGGGATTCGTATGTTCAAACAAAAATGATAATTCATTAAAAAAGAGTAGGTACGCATTAAATTTAATATCCTTTTTACAGAATCCGAGTGTAGGAGAGAGATAAAATGAACAATATGATCCTAGAATACTATTTACAAAGAACTTATCACCTAGATGAGTGAAAAGAGAGACCAATCGACCAATATGATCCTAGTGTACTACCTAAAAGCATTTATTTCAAATATACCAATTACAGGCACTTTTGAATTGTCCAGGGGTCGGTCGGTCAGTCAGAACGATGAAACTAGTTGCCCATTCCAAAGTGTATCTAGGTAGTAGGTACCTATGGAGAAGAACTGGTAAGAAACTCCAGGACACTCTTCATCAAAATATGGTTACATCATTCATGTTGAAATATTAATTAATATATTTATATTTATTAATTATCAATTACATTGTGAGAATGATGAAGCGTCCGCAATAAAAAAAAAAAAAACAATTAAAAAATTAAATTAAAATAAGTCATGGCAGCTAAGATTATGACTAGCCTCCACTTATAGCGCCCGTTCACGAACCTGACGCATGGATTAGCACCATTCAGCTCAACCTCCTCCAGCATCAGCGGGTTATTAGACAGTAGCTATACTATACTACAAACGACTGACGACCTGGATGAGCGAAAAGGAAGAAAATCGACCAATGTGATCCTAGTGTACTATACTACAAACAACTTATCACTTATATGACCGGAGTAACATTATGCCTCTATTGGCCGACTTAGACCAACTTCACTTCGATGGACAGGAAACCTAAATGCCTATATAGTACGCAGGCAAAATGGTAAACACTTTAGACACGTCAACGAGAAAACCTTAACGGTTTACTAAGTGGGGGAGAAACGGGCGCAATGAACTCCCCAGCACAGGCAATGCTATGGTAAGTTTTGGTATCAATGTCGTGGCCAGATCTTAAAATTGATCATTTCATTAAATGTTCGATCATTTCATGAAATGGTTGTGCTCCATGAAATGGCCAGTTAAAATTGACCATATCGTTTAAACGTCAACTTTTAATAATATATCAGTCGACGTATGACCATATCATGAAACACAACCATTTCATGAAATGACCGAACACTTCATGAAATGAGCATCATAGAAATGGGTCATATCGTGATGAAAGTAACCTATTGAGGTTAGGTTAGGATAGGGCAGCAAACGGGCAGTGCCGCGGCAGTGCAAGTTGATCGCAGTTACTTGCCCAATTAGTATTTTTACACATCATGAACTAGTCTTGCGTTTAACTGTTTATATCGTCAAACGTTGAGTTTTCAATGATCTGTCTAGACCACATCATGGTGTGACCAGCTATCGATGTTCTATTTCATGAAATTAATGGTTCAAACACTTCATGAAATGATCAAATATAAAATCTGGCTACGACATAAAAAATCCATCCGTTTCATGATTACATTGTCCGTATGTACTTCACTGTTCCATTAATATTAATATTGATACAAGAGTTCTCAACCGGAGGGTTAGTGACGTTAATTTCAAGTTATAAAGTGAAATATTCCGTAATCAATAGATCTCAGAGTAATAATCAACTTTGTTTACTCAACTTGATAATGTTCTAAATCATAAAATATTCAACACACTTTCAGTTTCAAGAACATTTTCCTGTCCGAACGTTTCTGATAAATGCTAATCTCTATAAGTGAACAAGGACTCTTTTGTGACCACTTTCAATAAATTATCGGAAAAATACGATCATAAAACAAAAGAGTAGTAAAACAGTATCTAATGGAGCGGGGTTTAATCCTATTGGGGCTGTTCGAGATATGGCTGCGACGAATAATGGATTGGCCGATCTCCGGCAAAAACTGGTGAAACTTCAATACGTAATATTTGTTGCCATACTGGTCCGGGAATAAAAGAAAAACAGGTCTGACTTTATATTGGGTATTAGATTTTTACGACTTGTACTGTAGTGCTTCGATGCCTAATTTCTTTAGTTATGTCATGAATTATCTTGAACGTAATATCTCTTTTCATGGACCCAATCCCCAAGAGTGATATCCAAGGTTTGCCAAAAAGAGACACAGAGATAATTGTCTTTTGCGCTCAAACGACAATTCTTCTGTTGCATTGGCACAGTGGTAACGGCTGCGATTTACGAGTTGTAGGCGAACCCAGACAGGCACTTTACTTTGTGTAAATTATTTCATCACCAATGCTCTCAAAATGGTGAAGAAAAACATCGAGGAAACCAGCATGTCTTAGAACCAAAAATGGAAGACGTGTGAAATATGCCAACCCACACCGGGCTTTCGTGGTTGATTACAGCCCACACCCTCACATCTCATAGAGGAGACCTGTGTCCCAGCAGTGGACAAATTAAAGGCTGATTATGATATGATGATTAGAAAAAGGCCTTATCAGACTTTAAAAAAAGCGCAGCTTCTAAAAAATATAAGAGATGGCGCTGCATTAAATTGCGCATCTGTGGATGTATTAGACTAAGAGGTCACAGGATTTTTCGTAACGATCATGGATACGGTTAGATTTACTTCGATTAGAGTAGTCCCCTAATGTGAATGACGTCGGTCTGCCTGCTCTGAGTGGTTGCAACTTCGAGTTATAGCGCTTACAAGAGGCGTCATTGTTACGAAAAAAAAACGATCAGGGAAATGGTCAGTTTTGGTACACATTCAAAGTATGGCGTCTCCGCAGATGAAAAAAGTTGGTCTGCCAGCTCTCACTGGTTGCATTTCAGAGCTATGATGCGCGCAACATTGTTGCAAAAATAAAACGATAAGAGAAATGGTCAGTTTTAGTACCTATCCTAAGTATGGTGTCTCCACAGGTGAAAAGAGTTGGTCTGCCGGCTCTAAGTGGTTGTATTTCAGAGCTTTGTTATACGCAAGGCGCTTAGTTATAGAAAAATTCAACTTAACGGTAATCAATAAAATAAAGAATGAAATCGAACAAATCCAATTTTTAATGATTCAACTTGTTACTTTGGGTAAATCACAGATTAATCATTTTGTAGAGTATAGCTAATGAAACAACTCAAAACATATAGACTGTTAGAAGTAAGTAAATATTTAACTCTAAGTCTTAGCTATATTCTACAAAATTATTTATCTGTGATTTACCCAAAGCAATAAGCTGAATTATTAAAAATTGGATTTGTTCGATTTCATTCTTTATTTGACTGATTACCGTTAAGTTGAATTTTTCTATAACTGAGCGCCTTGCATATAACAATGCTCTGAAATACAACGACTAAGAGCCGGCAGACCAACTCGTTTCACCTGTGGAGACACCATACTTTGAATAGGAACTAAAACTGACCATTTCTCTTATTGACACCTCTTGACACCTCTAGCTTTTTCCCTATTCCTTTACAGGGGGAACGGTCACGCAGCGGGCGCAGGTGTAGGGTGGGGGTACGACACCGGCCGGCGTGCACTTGAAAAATTCGCCTATTGTCCCGTTTTTTGATGTATTTTTTAGGCTTTCTCAAAAAATAAGCGTCTTGCATACACAACGATTGCTCTGAAATACTACCACTGAGAGCTGGCAGACCAACTCGTTTCACCTGTGGAGACACCATACTTCGAATGGGTACTAAAACTGACCATTTCTCTTATCGTTTTATTTTTGCAACAATGTTGCGCGCATCATAGCTCTGAAATGCAACCAGTGAGAGCCGGCAGACCAACTTTTTTCATCTGCGGAGACGCCATACTTTGAATGTGTACCAAAACTGACCATTTCCCTGATCGTTTTTTTTTCGTAACAATGACGCCTCTTGTAAGCGCTATAACTCGAAGTTGCAACCACTCAGAGCAGGCAGACCGACGTCATTCACATTAGGGGACTACTCTACAACCCATCGAAGTAAATCTAACCGTATCCATGACCGTTACGAAAAATCGTGTCACCTCTCGGTCTATATAGAACATTATAAGGCGACTACAAAGCGCCAATCTTGAAATTGAATTAAAAAAAAAAATCAATGTCAAGATTGACGGCGGGAAATTGCGATTCCCAGATATGAGAAGTAGCTAGATCGATTTTTCGCCCCCGTGACCCCCTATATTGCAAGTTTCAACGAAATTGTTGAAGCCGTTTTTGAGAACGTGATTACAAATATATATGTATATTTTAAGTATGTATGTCACAGATTCAAACGGATTAGCTTCCACGTGCTCGATGTTGGTGTCCGCCATGTTACTTCTATATCAATCAGTGCGCACGTCCGGCGCAGGCGCTGTCTCAGGAGCAAGAGCGCTCGCAAATAGACAAACGCACTACTGATAGATACAATACATTGACAGCTCCAACATTGACAACTCTGACTCGAACTACTGACTCAATGACAGCTGTTTATCGGATTGATTAATCGACTAAGGTACCTCAAACGCTAATACATGGCGCTACTAGTACGTAAACAAACCTTTTAATTCATTCCTCCGACATATATACAAATATTGCTCGTTTAATAGTTTATGTATAATAAATCGAGTTTCTGGAATATAAAACATTATGCTTTATGTCATGTTTGATGGTAGCGCATGACCATAGTGACGGGAAACGGTGGTTATGCATCTGTGCACTTACTGGTGTTTGTCTTGTTCTCACAGTTGACTAAGTACATGACGAAGTGCTTTAAAACTTGATGTATAGCTATGACATTACTGTAAAATAAGATAGTGAACGTACGAGAGCCAAAGAATTTTGTCTTGTCACTCAAAACGGTTTTTCAGTACATACCTACCTAGATTTTTGGAGAACTTTGACTGTTATATTTTGAATCGTCTGTGCACAGCGCAGTGAAAAAAATGCCCTTTTACTGGAGTTCTGGAAAAAAAAAGTTTTTCAATAACTTATTTGATAGCGAGAAAAACTGCAGAGTATGACTGCAACTTTCCATATTGTAACAAAAAAGGTGAGTGACAGACACTATACAAATATTTTTTCGGCAAACAATGTTTCCTAAGGACGTCATGGTAGCGATATGGACAATGCCACAGTTTGCCGGGGACGGCTCCATTTCAGATAAGGAGGCTGGGAATAGAAGTAATATCGATATAGTAAGCCGAAAGCCGGGCAAATATTTCCGAGGATGTGTTGATGGTTGATGTGCAAACAATTTTAGTTCCGCAGAGATATAGTAAATATATTTTTGGATTTTATTTACATGGAACAAATTTGAACTGTATCGTTGTCAGATTTAGGTTGATGAAACCGGATTTACATTACAAAACTAGGTGCGCAAACTTACTTATTCATTGATAAAAAAAAACGTGTTAAAACGTCACGTGTTAATAGATAGTTATTTACACGAGAAACTTTCAACTGCGCAACTTAGTTATTTATAAATAACTAAGTTACGCAACTAGTTTCGTAATGTAAGGACTGAATTTTCAAAAAATTACTTCTATAGCAAAATAGTAAGCACAGTATTAAGGCAGCAGCGGCAGTTGTTGGGCCAGTTTTGGTTACTATACGTTTATTGACTAGTAGTTCTGCGAAAGGAGTAATAAAAAACCGGTCAAGAGCGAGTCGGACTCGCGCACCGAGGGTTCCGTTCCGATTTCTGGAAAAGTGTGCTATTTAGAGACATCGTTTTATTTTTCCTGTAATCTTTACATAAATTTCTATCACATAGAATAATTTCAGATTTTTTCCTTTGCAAACTTTGGAGATAAGGGGGGGAACGGTATTTTTTTTAGATTTTTCATCAAAAATCGAAAACTATGCGGCCTAAAAAAAAATAAAAAATGTTTAAGAATGTGCAAACAGTGATCTTTCATATGATACCCCACATGCCCTAGTAGCCCCACTTTGAATTTTGAAGACAGGGGGTCTTCAGCACTTGTTATAAAAAATATATAAATATTTTTATTTCTTTTTTATTTGCAAAATAGTTGGATAAACGTCATATAAAACTATTTTAAATTTCAAGTTGATAGCATTAGTAGTTCTTGAGATATTCAGCTGTGACAGACAGACAGGCAGACAGACAGACAGACAGACAGACAGACTGAGTGAGACCATAAGGGTTCCTTTTTTACCATTTTGGTACGGAACCCTAAAAACTGACAGACGAATTAAAATTTTGTCAGACTTGAAGCAGAGACGCCCCGCTCGCTCGGTGAATAACTTCCTATACTACCTCAAATGGGTTAGCATGGTCCTCCGTTATGCCGAAAATACTGCAGCATTCATTTTGAAATAAATATATGGTATGGTATTTAATGTTAGGTAGGTACTATGTTAGATGAAAACACGATTCCATAACATTTTCTCGATAGAAAAAAAATCCAAAGTTACCTCCAAACCAAACAATAAACCGCTGGTATTCAAAAAGTAGATAGATCATGAAACTTTACATACTAACTGAACTAAAAGCAGGTCTCATATTTTTTATTTTTTTCAAACTACCATTATTTTCACCGTAAAAAGCAATTACCTAAACTATCGGCACCCGGCACCGCACTCAGTCTCGCTCTCACTTAGTCTGCGAGCAGTGTTGTGCGAACGAGATAAAAACCTGAGGTAGGCTGCGCCTCCGTAATAGACATACAGACAGAATTCCTTTTAGGCAACAGCTTAAACTAAGTGACAAAAAGCACACTTTAGAATGGAATTTCTATAACATAAAGTTAGTCGAAGTGTTACAGTGGCACTAATACTCGTATTTAAGTTAGCAAGCGTAGAAATATCAAATGTTGAAAACTTTCGGTCGCGGAAAACCGGAAAACAGTTCCGCAAATTGCATGTAATTTCGCACGGTTCCCTGAAAAGGAATTCACTAATGGCCGTGTGGAATCCCTCTATATAAGTACAACATTCAAAACAAGCAATTGCAATCAACTGAATGGCATTATTTTATAAAAGGAAAGCGTTGAAATATACGTCCTTTTAATGCTTCGTAAATAAACTGTTTTTGTGGACCAGTGTTTTTTTGTACCTTTTGACGGATGATAAAACAGGCTGGTTATGACTCTGCATAGCCTTTTCCCAACTATGTTGGGCTTCCAGTCTAACTGGATGCAGCTGAATATCAGTATTTCACACGGAGCGACTGCCTATCTGACCTCCATAACCCAGTATCTGGGTAATACGAGTACGATACCCCTTGGTAAGTAAACGGCGTGTGCTTCCGTTTTTAACTTTATGACTTTATGACTTTATGACGATCACCATAGATGAACCAGGAATGAAGAATAAATAAAAGACTTGATGACTTGTTCTAGCTGCGGAGGTGTTGACGTGTTGACGGTTGCTTGTAAAGTGACCCAGATTTTTTTTTTTTTTTTTTTTTTTTTTTTTTTTTTTTTTTTTTTTGAATGGCTTCTCACAGTTGACCACGAGGGGTCGAGACTGTTAAACCGGACTTTCCTGTGGCTGCTTTAAGCGAAAGCTTAAAGCCTCCGGCCAGGCTTAAAACTAAGACTTACAACTAGGGGTTTTGAGCGACTCTGCACGTCGCTGCGGTAAGGGTAGGGAGGTCAGCCAGAGGGTTCAGGCTGGGTCGTGACGCGATAACATCCAAGGTACTACTAGGTACGAGAATGATCGGTGGGCAAGGGGAGTTTAGTGGCGGGTTAGAGGCTACAGGCTCGGCTGCGCTACCGGCTGGCGCAGCCTCGCCGGGTAGAGGGCAAGGGGAAGGTGGGCAATTACGTTTCCGACCTCGACGGCGGGGTCGGAACGTAGATCTTAATTTGCGTTTGCGGAGCGTACTGGTGGCCTTATTACTCTCCTGTAGGAGGGTTATAGGGTCATCAGGTTCGGAGAGAACATGTTTAGGACGGCGGGTCCTACTAATCCGGGAGGGAACATAGTTGGCGGATTCGACAACCAAAGGGTTGCGATGTTTCGCGGCGGTTTCAAAGAAACGCACGGAATTGCGTTTCAGGAATTGTCGGATCGTTGGGATTTTGAGGTCAAGGTGGAGGTTTTCGTTCCGAACGAACCAGGGGGCACCCGTTATCTTTCGGAGAAAACGGTTTTGCAGTGTCTGCATTCTATGTATGTGATGGGGCTTGGCGTGAGCAAATACCGAGCCCGCATAGGTCATGATGGGCCGAATGACGGCTGTATAAATGCGCAACTTGCACTTAAGTGACAATTTGCTACGTGCATTCAGGACGGAATGGAGTCTACCGAGGGCAAAAGCGGCCCGTGAACGAGCGAGCTTTATGTGCTCGGAGAAGCTTAAGTGCTCATCGAGCGTGACACCGAGATATTTGGCTCGCTTCTCCCAAGGGATCGGCTTGTCAAACATCGTGATTGGTCGGGGTAAAGGACGTGTGTGGTACGGTTTCAGAAAGAGAACCGCTTGACTTTTATCTGGGTTGACTTCGATTCTCCACCTACGAAACCACCGGGCGAGGTTATCGACTGAGGTTTGCAGAGTACGAGATATCGCGTCTGGGCTTTTTCCCGTGTAGTAGATGGCCGTATCGTCTGCGAACAGAGCCAACTGAGCCTTTCTACTTTTCGGGATATCGCTGGTAAATAGAGTAAAGATAAGGGGTGAAATTACAGAGCCCTGTGGTACGCCTGCGCGGATAGGGTGGGGAGAAGATAGCGCTCCTTCGATACGGTATCGAAAGGTGCGGTTTGACAAAAAGTCACGTAAAATGAGCACGAGGCGGTCTGGCACTCCGAGTTTGTAAAGCTTATAAATTAAGCCGTTGTGCCAGACTTTGTCAAAAGCTTTCGCTATATCGAAAAATACCGCTCCCGTCATCGAACCGCGCTGAAAGCCAGCGCCTATGTGTTCGATGATGCGGTGGACCTGATGTACACAAGAATGTTGGGTACGGAACCCGAACTGTTCGTTAGGTATGAGGCCCTTTGTCTCGGCATAGTCTCTGAGGCGCTTATAAATAAGTCTCTCATAGACTTTGCCGAGGACACTGAGCAGGCTAATGGGGCGGTAGCTAGAGGGCTCGCTCTTGGGCTTACCGGGCTTAAGACCCAGATTTCCGGAGCGCGCGCTTTTTATAGGCGGGGCGTAGCGCTGGCGTAGCGGCAGGCCTCTTGCACTGGTACATTCCGCTCGAGATAAGTACCTACAGCTCGCGGCAACTCTGGGTTACAAGTCAGTCAGGGTGTATTACGCGCTCAGCGAGCGAGACACGTACGGCCGCCCATGAAAAAATTAAATCTTAGATTTTAAATTTAAGTATACTATTCATATTATCATTATACTATATATATATTAGTGATATAGTTACTTTTTTAATGACGAAAATCCATTACGAAATGTCGAGTCTTGTTCCTACCTTTTTTTTACCTACTACCTACTTAGTATTATGTAGTTGCCGACATTTAACTTGAGCTCTCGGCAGAGTGGTGGGGGTTTGTGTGCGCGTCGTATTGTTTCAGGAGTAATGTCCAAAATCGCTTAAAGTAATTAAGGATTAACTTAGGATTAACAAGCAACTGTACCTACCCGCGATCGTACGATCGCACAAACTTAGTCACTGGTGCGTTGAGGCATCTTTAGTTGTTTTATGACCATGTTCAGGCGACTAAAGTGGACCAAATGTTACTTTCAATTTAAGACGTGTTTGTACCTTGTTTACTTTAGAACACTTCTAAATATTATACGAGATTATGGTGTATTAAAAATAATTGATGATTGAATGATGATCATGATTTAATAATGATTGTTTGATTGATTAATAAAAAATAACGTTTGAAAATTATAAGACATTACAGTAAAGTGAAACAACTCTAGATAGACTATTCATAAATACAATAAAAGTATAAAAAGGTACCATATACACCATCACCACCACCATACCATATGGTATGTATGGTATGGTATGGTGGTATGGTACCATATTTTATTTTTCTTTGCGGACAGCCCTAGTACTCGGCTAAGCGGCGTAGGTATGTTACGGACGAGTAACGACACAAAGTAATAACAACTCTCAAGCGCGGCGATTAAGAGCAATTTAGCTTGCGCATGGGTAGGAAAAGATTTTGTAGGCTATTATAAAAGCGGCTTTCTTCAAGATCAAAGGAGTGCAACTTCTGTACGTTAGTACTATTATTTATTCTGTGGTAGCGGTGACATTATTTCCAAAAATCTGAGTCATTTTTGTGTATGTGTGTGTGTATGTTATGAGCAGCGTTTATTTTCAGAAAACAAATACATAATGCACACAGTGCGTTTCATTTTATGGTTACATAGTATTTTTATATACTAGGTTTTATGCTAGATGATAACTTGCTTTTATAGGGAACAATTCAGACAGTACAGCACAGTAAAGCTATAAAATAGGAAAACAATTCAAACGATACTTAAAGCTATAAAATAGGAAATAATTCAAACAATACTTATAGCTATAAAAATAGGAAATAATTCAAACAATACTTATAGCTATAAAAATAGGAAATAATTCAAACAATACTTATAGCTATAAAATAGAAAACAATTCAAACGATACTTAAAGCTATAAAATAGGAAATAATTAAAA
Organism: Cosmia trapezina; assembly: GCA_905163495.3. Classification (NCBI taxonomy): domain Eukaryota; kingdom Metazoa; phylum Arthropoda; class Insecta; order Lepidoptera; family Noctuidae; genus Cosmia; species Cosmia trapezina. The sequence continues at coordinate 16,442,435 of LR991030.1, forward strand.
CAGTTAAGTACTTAAAGGCTATAGCTGTTATTTACAATCTCCCCCTCGTGCGCAAGCACTAAACATAATGTTCTTATTCCGATGTTGTGATCACGATGAGGCGAGAGGCCGGGCGGCGAATTAAACCAGCTGATGTCCTGACTTCGGTCACTCTGACTCGTCCGTCTGGTCCTGGATAAACTCTAATTATTTCACCTCGGGGCCATACTCCTCTGGGCATTGTATTGTCGACTATAATGACGACGTCGCCGACCTTTAGGTTTCTGTGTTGAGCATTAGTGTTGGGTCGAGGCATTAAAAGAGGTTTGTATTCTGCTGACCATCGTGCCCAAAAGGCATCTGCTAATGCTTGAGTGGTTTTCCATGAATGTAAGTCCAGCTGTGTATCTTTGAACGAGCCAAACGGTATTATGCCACTTGAGCGTCCCATAATGAAGTGATTAGGCGTCAACGCTTCTTCATCTAAGTTAGGGTTCACTGGGGTCAATGGCCTTGAATTTACTATGTGCTCGGCTTCTATTAATAGTGTATGCAACACTTCGTCAGCTGGGAATTTTTCATTTAAGGTACTTTTCAAAGCTGTTTTTACTGATCTGACTAGGCGTTCCCATGCGCCGCCCATGCTTGGGGCGCCTGGGGGTATCTTTTTCCATGTGATCAGTTTTTTAGATGCATATTCTCTTAAGTTTGAGTCGTTGCTTTGCACAGCTTCATTTATTTCCTTTTCTGCTCCCACGAAATTGGTTCCATTGTCGCTGTATATTACGGTTGGCGTTCCGCGGCGCGCTATCATTCGTCGCAGGCTCATGATCATGGAGGAGGCCGTGAGTGATGTGGCCAGCTCTAGATGCACTGCGCGTGTGGTGAGGCATGTGTATAGTGCGCCCCACCTTTTTTCGTGCCTTCTTCCGACTGTAACGTGCATGGGCCCAAAATAATCCACTGCTGTTGCGGTAAAGGGTGGCTGATTCTGGGCCAGTCTTTCAATAGGTAAGTCGCCGAAGGGGATCTTTGAGGGATGTCCCCTATAGACGGGATAGGGATATATAGGGATGTCCGACACCATTGGCATTGATTGCTTAAGTATCGAATAGCGCTGCGCAGTCCTATTATGTAGTATCTTTGTCGTAGTTCATTCATGACAGTTTGATGGTTGCCATGGTTGAAGGTTGCGTGCGTGTGATGCAGCAACAACTGTGTGAAGCCTTCTTTGGCATGTAGGACTGGCAGGTTGCGCTCATCTTTGATTCTGCTATCTAGGCACAAGATGCCATTGCGATCGGCTTTCACGGAGAGTTTGTAGAACGGTGACTTCTTCGGTGGTCGCCGCCCAGCCTCTATTGTCGTGATGTCTTCGGCAAATGAGTTATATTGGCTTCTTCTTACGAGCAGTAATTCTGCAAGCTTGATGTGGTTCGCTGTGAGTTCAGTACTTGTGATTCTTTTGAGTAGTTTGGCTTTAAATACCTCAGCGGCGAGGAGAACGGTGGCAGCAACACGTAGTAGTCGTACGTACTTTGAAAAACGTTCTATCTTAGGTAAATAATCGCTAACATCATGCCTAATAGTTACGTGAACTTGTTTTAATACTCTTTCTTCCCCTGAGGGGTTTAACGGCGCCGTAACCTGTTTCTCTTTTGGCCAGGTAGTGGGGTCGTTTTTAATAAACTCAGGTCCAGAGAACCACCTATGTTTGGAATTGAAATTGGCGGGAATACCCTTAGTTGCATCGTCTGCAACGTTATCGGCACTGGGTACCCATCGCCAGTTTGCTGGAGTAGTTAGGTTTTCGATTTCAGCCAGTCGGTGTGCGACAAATGATTTGAATGTGCGCGGGTCTGATTTTATCCAAGCTAATACCGTTTTAGAATCGGACCAATAATGGCATTTTATTATTTTGTAATCCGACTCGCGCTTGACCGATTCGGCTAATCGGCTACCCAATACTGCAGCTTGAAGTTCTAGACGAGGTACTGAAATTGGTTTGAGTGGAGCTACTTTGGCCTTACCTACTACTAGTCGTGACGTTTTGTTACCGTCCGTCCCTGTACTAACGAAGTATATAGCTGTTGCGTACACCTTTTTGCTTGCGTCACAGAAAACGTGTAGCTCTCCTTCGCCAGAGGGCGCTGCAGGTATGTATCGACCTATTTCTAGCTCTTTTAACAGTTGTAAGTTATTTATAAATGATAACCAGGTTACGTGGTGTTCTGCTGTAATAAGCTCGTCCCAGCCTATCCCACTACGCCATACTTCTTGTATGAGACATTTACCTATCATTGTAATCGGTGAGACTAGACCTAATGGGTCGAAGACCGACATGACCGCGCTGGTTACTTGTCGCTTGGTAGGTAAAGTGTCGCCTTGAATGACGCTCGCGGGCGTGCTACGAAGATTGACGTTGAAACCTAGTGTATCGCGTGTATGGTTCCATATTAAACCTAACGTTCGCTCTGTATCGCTTTTACCTAGCGTGGTCGTATTGCTACTGCGCATGTCTGTGACGTCGCTTATTACTTCGGGTACGTTTGATGCCCATCCGCGTAATTCAAATGACGCGGCTAAATGAACTTTGTACATTGAGTTTATTATTCGCTTAGCTTCGCTCTCGTTGTCGTACGACCCTAAGTAGTCGTCCATATAATAATTACGTACTGTAGCTTTCGCGACCTCGGGGTATTTTTGACTGTGACTTTCTGCATTTTTATTTTTTACGTATATGGCGGTACAAGGTGATGACGCTGCCCCGAATATTAATGACGTCATTCGGTATTCTTGTGGCGGTCCCGACCTATCTTCCCCCCTCCATAAAAATCGTAAACTGTCACGGTCTTGTTCGGTTATTTTGACTTGTAAAAACATTTCTTTTATGTCGGCTACGACTGCAATTCGGCCCTCTCTAAATCTTACTAGAACACCGAATAGCGATTGCAGTAAGTCGGGGCCTGCTAATAGCGCGTCGTTCAGGCTCTTACCTCCGTATTTGGCTGCTGCATCGAAGACTAAGCGTATTTTCCCTTTTTGTGGGTGCATGACCGAAAAATGTGGTAAGTACCAACCACGCGGTGACGTAATTGGCGTATCAATTTTTTCCGCGTAGCCTGACTCTATTAGATTGTTTACTTGCTTATTATATTCTAATTTTAAATTATTATTTTTGTCTAGCTTTGTTTCTAGGCTGTACAGACGGTTGAGAGCTTGTTTTTTGTTGTTAGGCATTTCCTCATTGTCTGTTCGCCATAATAAGCCCGTTTCGTACCTGTTACAATTTTCTAACTTTTTACAAGTTTTATCTAATATTGCTAAGGCGCGCTGGTTTGGGTCAGATTTTGGTTTACGCGGCTCAATACCTAACGATTCTATGCTGAAAAAATTCCTTATCATTTCTAGTGCGGGGTCGTTGACCTGAGCGGGTCGCACGTGATTTATTACTGCAATGGTGCTCCGAGGGCGTGAATCTTGACCGTGCAGAACCCATCCTAATTTAGTGAGTGATGCTACGGGTTGGTTTTTGTTACCAACACGTAATTGTCTGGACGTAATTAAATGCCAATTGTCTTGCCCTATCAATATGGTTGGCTGTCCCAACTCGTAGCATAACTCTTCTTCAATGTCTACCAGATGGCTGCACTGTCGCACTAAGTCTTGACTTACTGATTGCGGGGATAGATTTAAATTTTTTATTGTACTCGCACTCATACTTTCCAGGTTTCTATTGCATAAACCTCGGATTGATATTTTAATATGGCACGACTCGCTGTCGTCAATTCTATTCCCGCCTACGCCTTCTAACGATAAGAGCTGGCTGCGTCCTCTAGGTATAACTTCGTCTGCCACGCTACGCTCAACTAAAGTCATAGTTGAACCTTCATCTAATAATGCGTGGGTGGTAATCGTACCTGTTGGACCGCTTAATTCGACCGGCACTATTTTTAGATAGGTATTAGATTTATGCAAATGATTAATGGAGCTTACGTTTCCACGGGTAGGCAGAGATGTATTTTCACTGCCGTGTAATAACTTGTTATGCGACGCTTCGCACCCATTTACTCCACATGGTACGTATTTACATTTAACTAATCGTTTGTGTGAATCGTTCAAACATCGAAAACACAATTTATTACTTTTAGCTGTGATCCACCTCTCGCTTACAGGTAATTTTAAAAAATCGGCGCACTCTATAGTGCTATGGCTGTTATTTACAGTAAGACTGGTTGTCAGACTTTCGGGCTTCTGACGACCCGTAACGACTGTCAAAGATCCACGAATGACACACACACATACACACAGCTAAGTGTATTCAAAGCTAGGCTAAAGTCATTACTCATAGTAAAATGTTTTTATAGTATACAAGAATAATTATGGATGATAAAAATCCTTAGAATATATTAATAATAATTGATATTACCTAATACCTATATTTCTTATTTTATTTTTTGTTCGTTGTAAAGCTAGATATAAGTTTCATTAATAATATTTAAAATAACATGTATGTGTTGAGAAAGTTCCTAAACTTTATAATAATAATATGTGATAATAGGTACCTATGTGTGATAGATTATAATGATACTATAAATGTAATAATAGCAGAATATAATGATAATACACTCCTTTGCAAAAAAAACGGGCAGTTTGGATTTTTCTACATTATTTGTAATCATTTAGTTCTAAAGAGGTTTTAATAGCCAAACTATGTTACTGGCACTTAATAAAGAGTCTGGGTATGAAAAAAAAGTTAATTTCAAATTCGATACAGTTGTTTTTAAAAGTAATAATCCCTTTTTCAGTTTATGACTTTTTACTTACTATTCACGGGTTTGCGGTTAAAAGGTTATCAGGCAACTAAAACTAACTTCTCGTTATTTTTATTAGAATAATTTATGTTTGTCGCATAATCCTGCCTTATTGTGACTTAAAACAGATATCTTTGTGTCGATTGTGATGGCAGAAAAGCAATAAGAGCCAGTAAAATTATAGCGCTGCTGGAAGTGTTGTGTAGTCAATGTTACGGCTCACAGCGATTAAACGTGAGCCGTTCCACCGTCCAAAGAATCTGGACTCGATACCAAGAGACAGGTTCCGTTCAAAGAAGGCAAGGTTCTGGGAGAAAACGTTGCACACAACCACGAGACGACCGCTTTTTAGTGACTCAGGCGCTGAGGAACCGTAAATGCAGTTACAAAGACCTCAAAAGAAACCTTGAAGAGGTACGAAGAGCACAAGTTAGCCTATGGACAGTGAGGAGGAGGCTTTTAGCGGTTGATATACGCAGTCGACGACCAGCGCGGGCCCCCAAGTTACTCCGTGAGCACCGGATTGCTTGACTGAGGTTCACTAGAAATTGTCTATCTTGGACACTAGGTAGCTCGAGTAGCGTACTCTTCTCCGATGAGGCTCGAATTTGTCTGAATGGTGAGGACCGACGTCGGCGAGTGTTACGAAGACCAGGGGAACGCTATGCCGACGTGTGTTTTGAAGAAATCACCCCTTATGGTGGAAGGTCCGTTATGTTTTGAGCGGGCGTAACTTCCAGCTATCGTACCGAGATAGTGTTCATTGAAAATGGCTCACTAAATGCGCAAAGGTACATAACAGGAATAATTTGTCAACATGCACAGCCCGCACTGACTGTAATTGGTGAAGATGCCATTTACATGGACGTTAATGCGCGGGACCACCGTTCTGGCGACGTAGATGCTTATATGCAAGAGGTCGGTATTCGTCGTCTGGATTGGCTAGCGCGGAGCCCCAACCTTAACACTATTGAGTACGTCTGGGACCTCCTAAAAAGGCGAGTACGATCTGTCCCATCCCTTCCACAAAACATCAGGGAGCTTAAACGTGTGATTTCGGCGGAGTGGGAACACATTCCACAGGACACCATCAAAAGCCTGGTGGAAAGCATGCCAAGACGATTACATGACTTAATCGATGCAAGAGGAGGTCATACTCGTTATTAATTTTTATTTTTTAATGTCTTTTTTTTATTAAAATACCATAAAAATACTCGTAGTCTTCATTTAATTATACCCTAAAAAATTCCATTTTAACACGACTCTCTGTTTATATTGACTAAAACACCGATTCCAGGATTTAAGGGTTAAAAACTATATTCTCAATGATAATAAGAAATTTCTAATCATTTATGCTAATGACATACTAAAAATATTAATATTATCCATAGAAAAGCCAATGACTGTAAGGTGCCCGTTTTTTTTGCAAAGGAGTTTAATAATATAATACAATTTAATTTTTAATGTAATACCAATAATGTTCCAATTGATAATGTTAGTTTTAAGTTATCTTGCTGAGACCCAACGGGGTCATGTACTCATTGGGGGGTCATGTACTCATGTAATAAGCAAAGCCTGTAACTGTGTGTACATTGTGCAATAAATAAATAAATAGAGAGGAACGTCTCGCGCCTGTTTCATTTTGGCACTTGGCACCGGCAAGTGCCAAAATGAAACTGGCGCGAGACGGATGTGAATAGAGCCATTGAACCAATTTGGACTAAGTATAGGTATAAGTTATCTGTGGCAATTTTTATTCCTGCACACGTGTTGGAAAATGAAAAATCGCTCGCTTGTGAAATACGTTGCATTCTGAACCTAATCGTAGTGCGATATTGTATTGAATGACTAAGTATTTGTTTGACGTTTTGATGTTACATACTCGTAATAATCATGGCGCATTAGGGAACGTTATGATGGATGGTTAAACACATACAGGTCGACTATCAGAATACCAGCGCTGCGACACTCATGTTAAGTGCCGCAGCATCATGCTGATATAGGGACCTTTTGGCCTCGTACAGGACTTTTTTGTTTTTTATTTACTTATTTTTATTTTTTTTATATATTTTGTTTGTTTTCAACTTTTATTTTGTGTTTTAGTTTTAGTTCTGTGCGAGTCACAATAAATACTTTTTCTTTCTTTCTTTCTTTCTTTCTATACATTTTTAATCCACCGAATGGTGCAGTTTGCTCACTTGGTAATGTATGTCAGTGAAAGAATAACAGAGGATACAACTACTCTTTATCGTTCCGCGGAAGTTTGAAGTCAAGCGGAGGAACTTGTTACCAACTCGGTCGTAGCTACTAACTAGAGTAACATGTCACTAAGTAAGTATCTTCATGGTTAAGCAGGGACAATTAATCAGGCGTCGAACGTTCGCTAGTGTTTGGTACTTAACGTAAATCTGGAGTTTGTTATGAAATAGGTTGGTGAAATGTGAAGCTGATTATGGGTCTAATGTTTAAAATAGAGCTCATCATAACACTTTTGCTAGATCGAATTGAGACTAAAGTTAGTTTTTGAAAATTCACAAAAAATGTCCATTCCTATCAGCATGTGTGCACGTTACCACAGAATACCTAATAGTACGAGTACAGAAGATTCTCTCCACAAAATCATTTAAATAAATAGCGACTCTTGCCACGACACAGTAAAGTGCAAGTTAGGTCGCACAGCATTAATAGCTCTTGTACCTTCTCCCTGACTCGTTAGGGTTGTCTTCTTTTACATCGAACTAATGTGCGAGCTGACCGGTGCGCGGCAACCCACACTGAATTAGCGTCGACAAGTTGAGCTCGCCGCGTACTTGTAGCTTCATACCTAAAATGCTGAGTGCGTTTGGCTTTTTTTTTTGTGGATGGGAAATCATCAAATGACTTCTCTCGCTCTGGGTGGAGCGGAAGGGCGTGTCAGACTTTTACTGACTAAAACCCACCCGTGTTTCTTCAGTTGTCTATGCCAGGGCCACGGTATCTCTTTCGAACAACCCGTGACCCCGGCGGCATCGGCCCTATCGGACCGCATCATTGCTGACATCTCTTTGAGGTGCGCGTGGAACACAACGCGCCGTCGCATCGACCCGGGCCTGATCCTTGCGCTGACCTGGCTTGCTTGGCTGAGACTGGCGGCATTTGCCACGTTTGTAAGATAACGTTGCTAGGATAATTATGTAATTATGTAATAACATAAATAATTAAGGTGCAAAATTTAAAATTGTCTGAGGGCGAGTTGCGAGTTGGCTTCGGCCCCTCGTATGCCTTCCACAGGTCCGGGACCCCAGGTTCTCGAGATTATGTCAATGGCATTTTAATGTAATGGTAATGTTAGTGGTAACATAAAGTAATACATACATCTTACTATTACTAGTATTACATAATTGTTTAAAATTGTTGTTAAGTTGCCGTGCTTTAACCGGGTTTCATGTGGGAACTATTTTAATTATAACAACTAACTACTCATGAATGCAATAAAGAGTTTGAGTTTGAGTTTTGAGTTATGTCTCAGGCAGATGAATGAATGATTCGTATAAACGGCGTCGTCCGTTTAAAAACACTCACAGTCATGAAATACGACGAATACAACTCAATCAATTGTTACCCGACTACGACAAAGCCAAAATGAAGGGTTATGATTTTAGCAGTCTATGTATGTAAGTACCTAAAAGTATGTATTAAAATATGTATTTTTACCCAACTACGGCAAAGCCAAAAGGAAGGGTTATGATTTTAGCAGTCTATGTATGTAAGTACCTAAGTATGTATTAAAATATGTATTTTTACCCAACTACGGCAAAGCCAAAAGGAAGGGTTATGATTTTAGCAGTCTATGTATGTAAGTACCTAAGTATGTATTAAAATATGTATTTTTACCCGACTACGGCAAAGCCAAAAGGAAGGGTTATGATTTTAGCAGTCTATGTATGTAAGTACCTAAGTATGTATTAAAATATGTATTTTTACCCAACTACGGCAAACCCAAAAGGAAGGGTTATGATTTTAGCAGTCTATGTATGTAAGTACCTAAGTATGTATTAAAATATGTATTTTTACCCAACTACGGCAAACCCAAAAGGAAGGGTTATGATTTTATTTTGCAGTCTATTTATCAAAAAAAATCTGCTGTTCCATACATTTTGTCGATTTAAGTGAACAGCTGATTTTTTTTCGCGATTTCAAGGTTGGTCCCATAGAAAAATTGTTCAAAATGATGAGTAAAATGACCTCTTTTCGGGTTAAGGGTAAACAAACACTAATGTTGTATAGTGACAAGGCAATGTACATTTTGCCTTCGGCATATTTCATAACTGAGAGCGTTTTTAAACGGACGACGCCGTATGTAAAAAGCGGAATTAATAAAAAATAGCAGCAACGATTGCAGTGATGATAAATCAGTCGTAGAGGCAACTTCAAAAACTTACCAATTGAATAATAAATCCAATACAATTATGATTATTTCAATTTGCGTATTCGATTTTGAAACAGCGGTTATGAATATTGACACTACGTTATTACGATATCACACAAATTAACCATTATGAAATATGCTTACAGTAAAAATATTGGGATAACCAGAACACCACAGGTTATCCATATATTCGTGCTACGGCGTAGCCTGTACTACGCACCGTGCTACGGCGTAGCCCGTACTACGCATCGTGCTACGGCGTAGCCCGTACTACGCAGCATGCTACGGCGTAGACTGGACACTGATCACGCTCGTTCTAACAGTTTTAAGAAGTACCTCAAACGATTTTGGAAGAATATACAAAAAATCTAAAGCATCTTCATGACCTACATATCTCCATATTATATCCATATAACCTGAGTAAATAAGCTGTTATAATTACTCGGGAAATATGAATCATAATCTTCAATAATATTATAAATGCGAAAGTGAGTTTGTTTGTTTGTTTGTAACGCTTTCATGCTAAAACAGCTAAACGGATTTGAATTAAATTTAGCACACTGATAGACAATGACCTGGAAAAGGACGTAGATAGACAGAAAGTGAACAGCTGATTTCACGCGTCGTTCGTTAGAGTATTTCAACATCCATTGCTGGTTTTTTATTTGTTGTTTTTTTTTTTACATAAATGGAGTGCTGCGAACACAGAATGTAATTTTACATTGAAATAAAGAAAATGTAACTGAAAACACTATTAAAAAATAAAAATTTTCCTGAGAAATTTTCCGGTGGAATATGATTCAAAATGAGGAGCTGAATGCACCGTGTTAGTTCGCGGAGGGCTGTCCCTTACACCCTGTATAGACAAAGCGGAGCTGGTAAACTTAAGCAAGTAAACAACTCAACCCACTAACAGCAACTTCAGTGAAATCACATAAACTGATGTAGAACACAATCAAACCTTCCAAATCTCGAAGTTCTTGATTGGTGTTTTCTTGTCAGTCCCACAGGCCACAGTATCGATGGGGTATCGTGACGAAAATTCAAAGAGCTCATTAGTCCTAAAACAACGTTAACTTACGACTTGTTTGAACATGGCCGAATCAGTGACGTTTTGAGGTCGTGAATCTGAGGTACTCTTGGAGAGTAATGACATTTTAAACTTTTGGGACGTACCTTTATACATATTGTTTATTCAGGGACATCACTAGCAGCCGCCATGTTTGAGGCTTGTCAAACTTTGTCATATTTTGCTAGTGATGGCGCATTTATCGTAGTCGTTAGGTTGTTGGAGAGTAGTACACGTATATACCCTATTTCGAGGAAAATATCAAAGGAAATTAGATAAAGCACGAAACTGAGTAATAAAAACAGGTTGCTCTAATGATTAACATAATATTTCTATTAATGGTAGACGTATCTACCTACTACGTGAACATAATAAAACATCTCATGCAGAGAAGCCGTCTGTTGAACCCCTGCTGTGCTATCTTATTATGAGCCCGAAAATTAATAATGATGTGAGCATCTTCTTCAGAGTATCTTCATAATTTAAAACTCTGTAACATTTTCAACTTTATTCCCTACCAGATAAAATTATATCTGACCGGAACGAGTTTGTTTTTCTCATATTTTACATTCGTAAACATGCCCTGAGCAATAATTTAGGTTATCATTTTGGGTCAGCCTAAAAATATGACTGAACAAAAAATACAACGCAAACAAATGACATGGGTTCCTTCAATTAATATTATACAGCATTTTCTAAGTGAAATTTCACTTTGATGTGACGTCATTGTGTTAACAAAGCAAAGGGAAATGTACGGAAAACCTATACCATATCAGTAGGGTTCCGTACCAAAATGGTAAAAAAGGAACCCTTATGGTGTGACTCAGTCTGTCTGTCTGTCTGTCTGTCACAGCTGGATATCTCAAGTACCACTAATGCTATCAAATTGAAATTTAGAATAGTTTTAGATGAAGTTTACCCAACTATTTTGCAAATAAGAAAGAAATAAAAATATTTATATTTTTTTTGCAACAGGGACTGAAAGGGGGTCTTAAAAATTTAAAGTAGGGCTACTAGGTCATGTGGGGTATCATATGAAAGAGCGCTGTTTGCAAATTCTCAAACTATTTTTTTTTTAGGCCGCATAATTTTCGACTTTTGATGAAAAATGTAAAAAAAAAATCCGTTTCCCCCCCTTATCTCCGAAGTTTGTAAAGAGAAAAATCTGAAATTATTCTATGTGATAGAAGTTTATGTAAAGATTACAGGAAAAATAAAACGATGTCTCTATGTAGCACACTTTTTCAGAAATTGGAACGGAACCCTCGGTGCGCGAGTTCGACTCGCTCTTGATCGGTTTTTTTACATATCGTTGCTTTTGATATTGTATTATTGTAGGGCTTAAATTTTTCACGTTGGTTTCATCTGAAAATAACATAAATGTTTCACATGTTATGAATTACTTCACGAGATAGTAGTTTGAAATTAAAATAATATACTAATCTAGCTTTTTACATGCAGCTTTATTCAATTATCTTCCACAAAATACCCCCGGCCATTAAATATCTAAAAATTACACTATTTATTGGTAAACCTATCAATAATATATTTTTTTAGTATAATATTGTACTATGTACAGTCAGCAACAAGTCGATTAATACTTGTGTTTTCTAAATCTTAATTACTGAGAAAAATCCTTCATTAAAATCGGAACAAATGTAAATTTTAAAGAAAATTAACTCGTTATCTATTAAAAGAAATGCTAAAAAGCAGGTTTTCGTATCATTTTGTGTTAATTTAGATGATGTCAAAAAGTAGCAGTGTTAACCGACTTCTGTTGGTGACCGTACAATTAAACGTAGAATGGTGACTTTTCCATTCATATTAAGTACTTTCTGAGTTTAACTTGGACATTACTGACATCGGTGAAAGAAAACATAGAGAGGAATCCTGGACTTGTAGTTATACAGGATGTTTCTTTTAAGGTGTCAAGCCAGTGCGAGCTGATAGCAGAGTACCATACCTATCGATTTAACCCCCATGTATGTTCTACGATTTTTTGTAGTTTTCGAGTTATAATTTATTTTCGATATTTTTCCTGATTCAACGAGACGATGGCTTTAAAAAATTATATCTTTTTTGAGTCAACTTTGAACAAGAATGTACTAAATATGGCATTATTTGCTGAAATCGGTCGTTGAAAGTGGTGTATCTGAAATCTTGTGATTTTCATATTTTATAATTTATTATTATCTTTGCATATATTTGTCCACCCTGATATTAACTATTCCTCTACGTGTAAGCTGAGCTCAGTTGATAATAAAAACATACATTTTATACCTAACCGTACTGGTTAGGTTAGGTTAGAAATGATTGATATGAAATGAGGGATCCAAAATAACTCGAAAACTACAAAAAATTGTAAAACATACATGGAGGTTGAATCAATAGGTATGATACTCTGCTGCAGGCTTGACACCTTAATAGAACCCCACCACCAGCCCCCCCACCCCCCCTGGATCCTGTATACCCGTAAGTCCAAAACCACCAATTCATCTTAAGCAAGCGTGGTGATCAATGGTTGTGCCTTCTCTGTATGAGAAGAGGCCTTTAGAGCGCCTTCACATTACGTCGCAAGTAGTGCGGTAGCAGCGCGACTATAGCAGTGCCACAGACGCGCTGTTCACAGGCGGCTAATTCCATACTGAAAAGTAGATGTAAAAATGTAGATAAAATAATATAATAATATTTAATGTAGATAAAATAATATGTAATATTATATATATTAATATTACTACATAATATTTTATGTAGCAGCTTGTGACGTAATGTGAAGGCGGCCTTACCCTGCAGTGTAATGGCTGGTATTTCATTCTTATGATACACTAGCCTCTCTCCGCGACTTCATCTACGTGGAGTTTCGGCCCCCGACTTTTAATTTTATTATACAGGATATTTTTTTAAGCAGTGCGCAAATTTTCACAGGGTGTTCTACCCATGAATATGAACAACTTTCATTATGGGACTAACTCTGAAATCGCGAAAAAAAAAATCAGCTGTTCAGTACATTTATCTACACCAAACTCGTCAAAATGTAGGGAGCAGCTGAATTTTCTTTCGCGATTTCAGGTTTGGTTCCATAGTAAAAGTTGATCATATTCGCGGGTAGAACACTCTGTGAAAATTTGCGCACTGCTTAAAAAATATCCTGTATGAAATATAAAAATTATTAAGTTTTTTTTAATATAGTATTTATTATATAATTTTAGAATGTTAATTGTTCTTCGCCCCAATATAATAGCGAGAATTTTGTTTATTAACAATTCCACTGAGATCAAAATAAACTTCGTCACTCATAACGATTTTTTGATGAAAATCTTGGTCTCTTTCCAGCTTGGTTAGCAAAAAACTACAGAAATCACGACGACGTCCATGGTCTTGCGCACTGCTTAAAAAAATATCCTGTATGAAATATAAAAATTATTAAGTTTTTTTTAATATAGTATTTATTATATAACTAGCGGCCCCGACAGACGTTGTCCTGTCTGAACGATCCTAGAACCCGACTGCAGCGCCACCTACCAGGTTCAATTGTGTTTTCAAACCATCCAGGAACCCATTCAAATATACACACAAAATTTCATCTAAATCGGTCCACCCGTTGATAAACCACGTTTTACCAGATTTTTTTAAGGATCCTATGTCCGTCTCCTAGTTCTAAGCTACCTACCCACCAATTTTCAGCCAAATCGGTTCAGCCGTTCTTGAGTTATAAATAGTGTAATAATAAAAATCATTATAAAGGAAGTGACTAATGAGATGACGGCTAATAGAGATGTAATAGAAGAAGAAGACATAATATCGGGACCCCAAATAATTAAAGCTAGGTTGGTACAGTAAGCCACACGTCAGCAGTCATACCTTTATGTTGAGCTGGCTTAGCTTAATACAGAGGTAAATAAAATAGAATATGAGGCCAGATAACGCTGGTTTTGTTACAACTTACCTGCCCTACCGTTCTATGTAAGTATAGTACGATAGGCCGTATGTGTCAAAGTTCAAAGGGATATTGCTTTCGTTAGCTCGTCGTCCCTGGAGACTACAATTGAAATCGCAAAAACTCAACTTTTCAGGAAAAAATAAGAACCGATTTTTGGTATAGCCAAAAGTAAAAGTGAGAGAGCAGATTTTATAATTTAAGTATTGTTTTAGTATTAAAAAAAAACATTAATTTACTTTAAAATTCAGTTAAAAAATATTATACCCTAAACTAACTAAAACTATTAAAAAACTAAAATATGGCGTCGAAAAATTCCTCAGCATCGCTATCGACTGGTAAAGTACACACGTTATATGACAATTAATGCTAATTCTCTGGGTAAAAGTCAGCGCTTGGGTCACGGGAAGTGTCAATAATTAATAAGATTTACCAATTAGAAGATGTTAAAAAATTATGATACCAAGGAACGCACGCATAAATATTTGAGGAACTTCTATTCAAATCTGCTTAATACACTTTTCAACCTTTTTAAATCTTTAAAAAAAATACAGACAAAAGTTTATTCACCCTTTTTAAATAGTTTACACAAAATACATTTCTGAACACATGCATGAATGTCAATCACAGGTGTATTTGACAGGATGACAGGAGGAAAACAAATGTTTGACAGGTACGAAACAAAGGAACATAATTAAATGGAAAATGATTCATTTTCATAATTATTTATTCTTTAAGTTTTCATTGTTTTTAAAATGTATTCTGCTATTCAGGGCGGAGACAAATCCAACGAAACAAAAACCATGAAAATTGATCCAGCCGATCTCGAGTTATAAGTGTTGTAACAAACCCGTCTTTGTTTTATATATATAGATTTTAGAATGTTAATTGTTCTTCGCCCCAATATAATAGCGAGAATTTTGTTTATTAACAAATCCACTGAGATCAAAATGAACTTCGTCACTCATAATGATTTTTAGGGTTCCGTATCTCAAAAGGAAAAAACGGAACCCTTATAGGATCACTCGTGTGTCTGTCTGTCTGTCCGTCTGTCACAGCCAATTTGCTCTGAACCTAATGAACCGATTAAGTTGAAACTTGGTACACATATGTATTTTGGTAACCCAAACACGGACATGTAACGTAAATAAATGAATTTTAAATATGGACGTCCCTTTTGTGGGGAAAATACGTACAATTAAAAAAAGAGTTTTGCAAACTGTATTGTGTGACATATCAAATGAAAGGTCTTACTGTGAGGGTCTCAAATATATTTTTTTTATAATTTTAAAATAAATTGTTTTGAAGTTATTTAAGAAAATAGACGAAAATTGACCATTCCCCCCCCCTTATCTCCGAAACTACTGAGCCTAAAATTTTGAAAAAAATACAGAAAATAGTTCTTTCCCTATAGATTACAGGAAAACCTATCAGAAGTTTATGGTCTTGTTAATCTATATATATAAAATTCAAAGTCCTGACTGAATCATTGATTGATAATAATCAACGCACAGTCCAAACCATTGGACCTAGAGACATGAAATTTTGCACATAGATACCTTATATAGTGTTAACATCCATTAAGGAAGAATTTTTGAAAATTCCATCCATAATGGAATAAAATAGGGGATGAAAGTTTGTATGAAAAATCTTATCTCTTGAGTTATTAGACTTGAAACTTAGCACGAATATTCATCTAAGATAATTATAAAATTAATCATTTTTAGTTTTCCTAAACTACCCCCTTTTTTTGTGGATGGGAAATCATCAAATGACTTCTCCCGCTCTGGGTGGAGCGGAAGGGCGTGTCATACTTTTACTGACTAAAACCCGCCCGTGTTCCTTCAGTTGCCTATGGCAGGGCCACGGTATCTCTTTCGAACAACCCGCGACCCCAGAAGACGGGATTGGTGGGTGTCAAAGTTTGTATGGAGGAATTTTAACACGCGGTCCGATTTAAGTACCTACTCAAAACTCAGTTTTTGTACTTGAGACCAAAAATGAAGACTAAATAACGTGTATCAGGGTTTTCCAAAAATCTACCCCTAAGAGGTGAAAAGGGGTAGTAAATTTTACAGCGGAGGATTTTATAGGGGATTGATTAACTCAAAAATTGGTGTAAATAATGTTTGACCCAAGTTATGGAAACATCCCAGACAATTTTTGAAATTCTACCCCTGTGGGCGTGAAAACAGGGATTCAGTTTGTATGAAAAATCTTATTAATTTGGTTAATGAACTCGAAACTTAGCACAAATACTTGCTTATGTAAGTAATAAAGTTTGTCATTATTCGTTTTTCAAAACTACCCCTCAAAGGGAGTTTAGGGATGTTAAAGTTTGTATGGAAGAATTTTAAAGCGCAGTCCGATTAACTTGAATCTCAGTATTTATACTTTGATGAAAAATAAACAATAATAAGAAAATTAAAACCCATGAAATCAGACATCCACGCGGGCGAAGCCGCGGGCAGTCTAGCTAGTATCTCAATATTGTGCGTACAAACTTACTAAGCCTCCGCTGTCCGTCCGTCCGTCCGTCCATCTGTCACAGGGCTGTATCTCATGAACCTTAATAGGTAGAGAGTTGAAATTTTCACAGATTGTGTATTTCTATTACGACTATAATAACAATTAATAAAAATAAAGTAAAGTTAAAATTAAAGCGGGCGGTCCCCATACAAACAGTTTTCATTTTGAAAAAAAAATAACCTGTGTGTGGGGTGTTATTGTGTAGAACTCGTCTAGTAGAGTACAAAGATATTTTTATTTTTTTTATCTTCTTAAATGAAGAAATAGGGGTCCGTCAAAGTGATAATTTTTATACCATTTTTGTACGAGCTCTATTATATAATGTACCTTATATACTGTACTTAATCAAGAAATACTTAAAACGGCGATTCATAAGGTATTTTGTTTAAATATGGGCGATTACCTGCAACTGCAAAAAAAATACCTTGTAATTCTCAGTATCACTATGAAATACAAAGTTATCTTTGCGATTGTTAAACATATAATATGGTACGGAACCCTTTGTTTGCGAGTCCGTCTCGCACTTGGCCGGTTTTTTTTGATGAAAATCTTGGTCTCTTTCCAGCTTGGTTAGCAAAACACTACAGAAATCACGACGCCGTCCATGGTCTCTGTCTCTCAGTTCTTGAGTTATCTGAACCTTACATGGAATCAAACTAAGGTCTCCCTTCAGAACTGTCCATAGAGAAGTTCTCTTAATTCCGAGTTGTTGAGAACGTCGCCTGGTAGGCAATGTGTGTTCTTCGGCTACACTTAGACGAACAATTTCAATATTCTGCTCCGTACAATGCCTGGAATGACACGACGAGGAATGTGTTACAATGTCATGCTGCTCAAATTTATTCACTAAACGAGTTATTGTTAGCCACGAAGGTAAGTGAAAAAAAAAAAAAAAATAAATAAATTGGCCGCAATTTTCTTAGAGTTAGTAGTTTCGCAATATACGATTGGGTTGAGTAGAATGTTTTAATAATTAAAACACGTTGTTCAGTTGTTAAACGCTCCATAACTTTGTCGTATCTACACAAATTAATTTTCATGAAACAAAGTGTCATATTTGCCGCCAAAACAAAATGACGGCAAAAAAAAGTTCTATACCTCCAAGTTGCCCATCCTGTATTAGTATAGATTTACAGCTCTAGGATCAACTATTTTTCTAAAACACTCATTTATTTCACCCTCATTACAATTTACATTAACATTAAAATGTTGGTGCTTTACGCCATCAGAGAACGGTTTAACCTTTTAATAAGTTAAAATAACGTTACTTTCTGTTCCAAACAGAGCAGCGACTTGCGAACTTTGATTAACTTTTTCTCGATCCGACATTCAATACTTACTTAATTGAAAAGTTTCAAACGAACTTTCGGAGAGATACAGAACAGAACCGACACTTTCCTAATTATAAACGTCAAGGTTGCCTTGATTTCTTTGTGTAGTTGTAGTATTAAAAGTAATGTTAGGGAAATTAATTATTGAGCAAATTGACTACCAACTTAAACTGTCTGTCAAACTCAAACTCAAGTGACTTGAGTTTAGAATTTAGTTTGAAACGTAATGTTAGGGAAATTAATTACCAAGCAAATTGACTACCAACTTAAACTGTCCGTCAAACTCAAGTGACTTGAATTTTCAGTGAAGTGAAATGAAATCTTTTTACAATTTGTCATTTTGTCAATTCTACCATCGACAAAACCCGTTTCTATTGTGGTAATGCTACGCAAGTAGGATTGGTCCATACTAGCTCAAGACAGCGAGAAGTGAAAAGGACAAAGGGAGGCCTTTGCCCTGCAGGCAAACACACACACAGGCTAAAAATAAATAACAATAAATAACTAATTTAAATCACAACAAAGTCATTATTTGGCAGTTGTGTGCAATGGCTATAACACGGTAAATTTACGTAGTTAGTCAACTTGCTTTACAATTAATTTCCCTGACTGTACCTATATAAATTTAAAGAGCATATATCGTTACTTCAGAATTTACGCAGTAGGTATATATAAAAGAGGGCTTATGGTAGTATAACTTCACGGGTATTGGATACGCTTGGGCCAGTAAAAGTACTTGAGTGTAGCAATATTCTGGGATACCTTCAAGTACCATCGCGTACAGGCAGATAAATCGATACTTTCCTAACGTACTCCTGCAGAGTATCGTGACATGCATTTGAGAAATATAATGTACTACAGATTTTCCTTGTTATATATGATATTTAAAAAAAATACATAAATCATTTTTATAAATTGAACAGTATGACAAAAAAAAGTTTAATCCAAAAAGGCACAAATAACTTTTGGTGGTTTATTGTAAAATCACGGTAAACGATGATGATATTTGTGTACCACAGGGAAGTGTGATCGGGCCCTCCCCTTTTCCTTGCCTACATAAATGATCTCTGTAACCTACAGCTAGCCCATGGTAAAACATATATTTTGCCGATGATACGGCATTACTTTTCACAGTAGATTCATGGGCTGGCGTCTACCATTACGCACAAAAAGGTTTTGATACGGTCCTAGCTTGGTTAGAAAATAGTGTCCTTACCCTTAACGTCGACAAAACCAAATACCTATATAGCTGTCTCCCTCACTAACAAACGCAATCCGTCTTATTACAAAACAAGGTTCATCTTGAAACCCAGGTTTAAACCATGGACCCTTTTTTGTATTTCGAACTTTATTCCAACATATTAAGATGTCAGTTTTATAAAACTGACAACTTGGTACCGGACTAAGTTGTCAGTTTTGTATAAAGAACTGTATTTCTATCACAGCTAGGTTCTTATTAGAAAACTGGCTCGATGCGATGGTTTAAACCATTGTGACGTTTAATAAACAAGTTATGCGTGCTGTGGTAGGGGTTGCGCAGTGGGGGTATTGTGGAGTGGTGCGCCACACTCAGTCTGGTCCGAGCGGCCGTTATGACAACACGCCTAACGCAGTGATATTGCAAACAGTGTTTTATTGTGATACCTAAACCTAACCAAAACCAAGACACCACAAGTGGCGACGAGGATTAAGGTATGTCGTGCATAAAATTTAAAATAAAACAACCTAATGGTTGCGAGATATGTTGGCAAGTTAACGAATGAGGTTTCATGTAGTTTAAGTTTCCCCTGAATAATTTGTGGTAAAACATAGCATATATTCATAAAACTATCAATACCTAAGAGTGTACCTATGGCTCTTAAGAAAATACACATGAAATGACAGTAAATAATCGTGAAAACCGTGAATGTCATTTAATGCATCATCATCATCGTCAAATCAAATCAAATCGTCAATCATTCGTGAGTGGCATTTAATTTTCTTTGTTTATTTACCGTGAATATCTAGTCACGAATAAAATTTTTTTTTACTTACCTACCTACCTGCATTTCACTTTAAACAGGCATCTAAAAAAAAAAAACAAAAGAATAATGACCTCATTTGTTGATATGTGCCAACTAAACTATAACAAAATTGCCAAAAAGGCAAATGAGTCGTGGAAAGCGCAAAACTGATAGATTATGTGGTTAATCGGTATCAAAACATTACACGTAATTTGGAAAGGTAAACTATTAAATGAATAGTGGGTACCTAAACTGATAGATTATTTGGTTAATCGATATCATAACATTACGAAGTAATTTGAAAAGGTAAACTATCAAATGAATAGTGGGTACCTTTAAGCTAAATAAGCTTAAATAAATCCAATGGGTACCTTACCTCGATACCTGGTACCTTAGTGGATAAAAAATGAACTAGCTAAGTTGTTAGTGCTAGAAAAACATATTGGTATGGATTAAATAGTGAACTGCTAAAATCAGTTAATACAAACAAAAAAAAAACTATTGTAAGCAATGTCAAACAACAAACAAAAGACAAAAGTAGCAGATAGCCCAAAGTAATCTTGAAAACATTCGGGCATAATTATCAAATACCTACCTACCTACACATTTTCACAATTTGCAATGTGAAAATAACAAGTGAGTTACCTATTTAATCACGCTATATCTGTGGTCGAAAAACCACGGACCTTGGTAGATAATCATATAAACATTTTTGCAAATATAGACTACGAAATCCAAATACGTTATTAATCCCCAAGAACGAGATTTCAACAGAAATTGGGTCAGCGCTACTGAAAATAAAAACCAATTAGGTTTTATCAAAACAATTATCTCGAAATTTAAACATTATCATAACACCTTTTAGTGTTACAAGAAACTTATAATTTGAATATAATTTTTAAAGTTTCATATTTATAATAAATACTTTAAAGATTGCAAAGTAAAATATTTCGAGTGAAAATAACAATATTTGTTTGGTCTGCTTTCCAAACAATATTATTTCATTGATAAAAGAAAAAGAAAGATTTTAAGATTAATTATCAGTTAAATACAGTCAATTTTAATGGTTTTCACTACGCTACGTTTTTACGCTGTAATAATAATACTATAAATTTGTTGTTCTGTTTGAAATGGAACAGTAGTTTTGAATGTCTTTCGTTGCATTTTAAATGAGTTATTGTTAATGTGGTAATTCAGTTAAGTCTGAATGGTACCGGATAAATAGGAAAACATGTAAGTAGGTATACATGTAAGTAGCACAATTTATTCATGCAAATGTACAAGTTACTAAATTACTGAAACAAAACAAAAAGAATGTACTCTGGCTATGAAAACTAGTAACATATTGAATAATATAAAACCAATTTCAACATTTCTTCCTTACTAAACATAGACCTTACTGAAGTTTCTATATTGAAAATTGAAACATAATGATAATAGTTATAAAGTAGCTCAAAATAAAATGAAAAAATATGCAAAACTAAATAAAATCATAAAAAGATGCAATAAAGAATAAAAAAAAAAACGCGGTTCAAATATAATGAAAAAACTGGTTTTGCTACTAAATAAATCCAATAACTGCCAAATTAAATGAGAAGACAGTAAGAACATCTATGAGATTTACACTCAACGCTTACTCTGAAATTCAGGTAGAAGAGTCAATGCAGTCACTTCTAGGTATGTGAGGTCTGGAAAAAAACGAATTCAGAAGCATATCCTTGCTGCAAATGAGTTAGTGGACATGTGCAAATCTAATGCAGACAAGTGGACTCACCAAATCTCAGCAGCTCTCATTGTTCTTTGCTAAGGAAATCCAAACTTGCCAATCTCCAAACTGAGGCAACGGAGAACCCGTCCCAGTTAAGAAGTGTTTGGGTCTGTATCCCCAATCAGGATACACCAGGCATTGAACAAGGTCCATTGCAAGTAGTTCAGTTAAAAACTAGTTCTCTTCCTTGTAAGTAGTAAAGTTTTACTGCTCCATTATGTTTTCTGATAGTTTTGGAAAAGGGGTTATGGAAATTACTTTGCACCAAACTGAGTCATTCTTCTCAAAATTATTGTATGCCACAGGCTTCCTACAAATACATAATTTCATCAATTACGAATACATTTATGACCTGCCATTATTACTCTAATAGTTTTTAAATGAAAAAAGGTGATATCAAAACAAAAAAGAAATAATGAAAGAATAAACTGTTTGGACACAGAACGTGAACACAAGGTCAAGTCATTATAGTGACACGAACCATTGCAGTTAAATTGCATGAAAATAATATTGTGTGCTGGTTCACTAATCCTAATCAAAAGTTGTATTCAATCAAAAACTCGTAAAGACAGTTGAATTATCTGTTGAACATACCTAGCTGTGAACTTTCTTGTGTTGTGCTAGTTAAGCACGTCATAATATACCATGTGCGTTGACAGACCCCCAAATTATTAAATATACTCTATAATTGAGTCAGTAATTAATGTTTTGGCAAAACTTGAAACTGTAAATAAAGAAGTAATTACGTGTGGTGACTTATATTTAAAAAAAAAAAAAAACGCTAAGCCGTTGGTCCCGGCTGTAATTCGTGAAACTTTGACAGTCGTTACGGGTCGTCAGAAGCCCGAAAGTCTGACAACCAGTATAACCAAAGGGTATTGTATTACCCAGTAACTGAAGGTGAGATAGCAGTCGCTTCATGTAAAATACTGGTGTTTGACTGCATCCAGTTGGACTGGAAGTTGACCCCAACATGGTTGGGAGAAGGCTAGGCAGATGGTATTACTTTGTTTAAATACTTCAAATTGACAATGTTTTAACTTACCAATATAAAAAGTGCAGATACAATCAGACCACATCTGTTTATTTAAATAAAATTAAAAGCACTTTAATTTGTAAAGTAAGTGATCAAAATCTTGCAATGAATATTTTGAGTATTTTGTTTAATTAATTCTTTTGAGTTCAATAAAACTAAAAAAAAAAACTATCAAGTTATATTTAGTGTCTGGGCAACTAATGCTTGGTTCTTACAAACAAAACAGAATCGTTTTGCTTACCAGTGGTAGCATTTTTATTGCCAAACTGGGAATTTATGTAAATAGATTCGTAAGCTAATTTTACCTGTGATCAGGGCCGGGCAAAATATAATATGCTTTGCTTCGATTGAAATACAAAATATTTTGACTCTGTTTATTTAAAATACATTCACAGCTTTATAACTGTCGTAAGTGCCCTAATGTAAGAACGATTTCAACTTGCACACTTGAACGTGCTAATAATGTTTATATAATTTTGGAATACTTATGGTACAAGTGATAGGTAGTTATAGAGCCCTATAACTCAAATTTATATAAGCATACAAATAGACAAAATTCATTATATTCAATGGAAAATTCAACAATTCAGTCAGTACACGTAGTGTTGCCAACTCTAAACATTAACATATATACTGTTTCTAGTGCAGATGCTAGTGTATGTATGAGCCAGCATATTTTTCTTTTTCGTTAATAAGATCACTAAATGTATTTAAGTAAAAATGTATTTTGAAGTCATAAGTGTTTGAAATACTAGCTACAAAACACTTCAGCGTCAGGTATTTGAAATATTAATTACAAATTACGTTTGTAAGTAGTAGTTCGAAAACAAATACCAAATAGATAGTTGTATTTCAAATAACAAGAAATTCAGGTACTACCCAATCCTGCCTATGATAGCTACTTCCTCGAGTATGTCTCAAAGAATTTGGGTTTGAGTCGCCTGACTCCTTATCTAAAGTTAAGCCAAGGAAAAAATAATTGAAATTAGATGTGTGTTTAAAATATAATACTTAGAGGACATAGGATTCAAAGAGTCAAAGAACTCGGGACTTAAAAGACTCAAAGGAGTCGTGACTTTTGAGACTAATAGTCCCCAAGTCTTGTAAATCTATTTTGGCCTAGAAATAAAGACTAAAGGATTTATGTCTTTCACAACACTAGCAGTATGACTAGCAAAAAATTTCAAATTACTTGAAAGTAAAATAACAAAGCTAGCTTATTTGAAATCTGAAATTTGAAATCTTTGCTAGACTAGCAAAAATGTCAAATTACTTGAAAATAAAGTAAAATAGCAATATTATGATCAAAGAAAACAACAAAAATGATTAAAGGAAATGTATTAACTTAACAATTTAATGATCAATCACATTTAAAAAAAAAAGAGTTGGTGATGAAGAACAGGATGATATTACAGAACAGACGTCACGTAGAAACATTATTCAATTAAAGAAATTAGAAAGTAAATGGACGGTCCATAAATCAGAAACTGGTGATTCCAGTAATGAATTTGATTCACAAACTAACTATTTACATATATTATACCGTAATTATTGTTTATTATGATTATGTCTTTGTGTAAGGTATATTATATTGCTAATGTGTTGAAATTGTATAATGCAATATTCAAGTTCTATTGTTGCTATTATTCTGAGTAATGGTCCAAGAGATAGAACTGTTTTGAAGTTAACGATAAGTTATGGAAATGTAAGAAATGTGTTGATAGAATACTTTAATACTGTTTCCATGAAGTTTCTTGTACTTCTTCTCCATGAAGACCTAGATTTGTGAACGAATGACTATCTTTCTGATTAATTACTGGCAAGATTAATTGAAATATTGTCAGCCATTTATTTTATAAGCAAATGATTGTATTATTGTTTTTTTACATTTTGTAAAGAAGAGATGTGACGTTTAATAAACAAGTTATGCGTGCTATGGTAGGGGTTGCGCAGTTGTGGAGTGGTGCGCCACACTCAGTCTGGTCCGAGCGGCCGTTATGACAACACGCCTAACGCAGTGATATTGCAAACAGTGTTTTATTGTGATACCTAAACCTAACCAAAACCAAGACACCACAACCATGATAGAAGAAAAACCTCTTTTTGTAATAAGACCGAAGGAGTCTTTATCCCATTTCTCTCAAATACAAACTCTTGCTCCTATTCCGTTCTCTACTAACTAACTAACTATAATCTATATAAATAAAAAGAGAAGTCCTGACTGACTGACTGACTGACCGACTGACTGACTGATTGACTGACTGACTGACTCATCATCTGGCTGGTCTTGCAGTTTGGCAGGTTTGTGAAATTTGTAAAGTGTTTGGCCCAAGTAAATGAGTTTTTTTTTATCAACGCCCAGCCTACAGCCGCACGGGTCGATCCATCAGGTTACGGTACGCTTGCCGAGGTTGTTCCGTGGATAGCTGACCATCTTTACATACCGAGACTCCTCCGTGCCACGGAAAGCACGTTAAGCCGTTGGTCCCGGCTGTCATTCGTGGATCTTTGACAGTCGTTACGGGTCGTCAGAAGCCCGGAGGTCTGACAACCAGTCTTACCAAGGGGTATCGTATTACCCAGTTAGTGGGTTGTGGAGGACAGATAGGTAGTCGCTCCATGTAAAATACTGGTATTCAGCTGCATCCGTTTAGACTGGAAGCCGACTCCAATATAGCTGGGAAAAGGCTAGGCAGATTGATTGATCAATGCCCAGCCCAAACCCTTGAACCTAGAAAGTTAAAATTTTGCACAAAAATTCCCTATATAATGTCAACAAGGAATAAGGAAAAATTTCCCGGTAGTACGTTCCCGTGGGATATTTTGCGACATCCACGCGGGCGAAGCCGCAGGTAATTTAAGGTTCCAGCCACAAATAGACAGTCTAACGTACCGTAGCGGAAACTGAGGTTATAAAATGGGTATATTCGGTATATTGGGTATATATGCGATGTGTCAGTGTCTTCTGACATACTGTAGGTATGCGAATTTCTGTAGGCGCTTGCGGGAACAAATACTGTATAAGGGGTCATTGTACTCATCATTTCGAACAACTTTTACTATGGGACCAAACCTGAAATCGCGAAAAAAATATCAGCTGTTCAGTACATTTTGACGAGTTTGATGTAGATAAATGTACTGAACAGCTGATTTTTTTTTTCGCGATTTCAGGTTTGGTCCCATAGTAAAAGTTGTTCAAAATGATGAGTACAATGACCCCTTAAGAGGTGTAGTATAAACAAAAACTAATGTTGTATAGTAAAATTAACCGCATTACCACGATTTGTCACCTTACAAAAAAGGCCTGTAAGAGTACTCTAGTTGAATGGCTCCGTAACTTAGATTTCATAAAGCAACTGAGGAATTACTTACTCATCCAAAATAGTCCGTCCCGCTTATTTCCCCAAACATAATGTTTCACGCATTTTTCCACTCCTCATGTTTTTTATTGCTTTTAGGGTTCCGTACCAAAATGGTAAAAAAGGAACCCTTACGGTGCGACTTAGTCTGTCTGTCTGTCACAGCTGGATATCTCAAGAAATCTAATGCTATCAACTTGAAATTTGGAACAGTATTAGATGATGTTTACCCAACTATTTTGCAAATAAGAAAGAAATATTTTTTTTTTTGCAATAGGTACTGAAATGGGGGTCTTAAAAATTCGAAGTGGGGCTACTAGGGCGTGTGGGGTATCCTATGAAAGAGCGCTGTTTGCACATTCTCAAAAATTTTCTTCTTCTTAGGGTTCCGTACTAAAATGGTAAAAAGGAACCCTTACGGTGCGACTCAGTCTGTCACAGCTCGATATCTCAAGAACTACTAATACTATCAACTTGAAATTTGGAACAGTATTAGATGATGTTTACCCAACTATTTTGCAAATAAGAAAGAAATATGTAATTTTTTTTTTTGCAACAGCGACTGAAAGAGGGTCATACATATCATGAAAGAGCTGTTTGAACATTTTCAAACATCTTTTTAGGCCGCACAGTTTTCGACTTCTGATGAAAAATGTAAAAAAAATACCGTTCCCCGCCCCCACTTATCTCCGAAGTTTGCATAGAGAAAAATCTGAAATTATTCTATGTGATAGAAGTTTATGTAAAGATTATAGGAAAAATAAAACGATGTCTCTAAATAGCACACTTTTTCAGAAATCGGAACGGAACCCTCGGTGCGCGAGTCCGACTCGGTCTTGAGCGATTTTTTACTTTGATTTTTATCATTAATCTAAATATGATTTATAATGTTATACTCAGCTCGTTTACATTTACTATATATCATTATGTTAACATTCCATGTGGTGGGACCCTGGCGATATGCTATACAGGTGGTATTCCTAGTGCAGATAAACTCTCATAAACTTTGTCACGTAGTTTCTATGCTTGTTTTAAATAATGTATCATGTCATTTATTTATCTATTTTAAATAGAACGGCTGAAACCAGTTACACTAACGGAATGTAATTGTTTTTGAAGAAAAAATAAATGATTTTGAATTTAAATTAGAATCTAAGTTCACCAAAATGGCAAAAAAGTCAGTTAAAGTTGTTTTGTGCTACAAAACAACAAAAGATGCCGTGCAGTTGGTTACAAGTCTAAATTGCACTAAGGAGAGTGTTCCCAGGTAAATACATTCAGAATACTAGTGGACCCGACAGACGTTGTCCTGTCTGAACGATCCTAGAACCCGACTGCAGCGCCACCTACCGGGTCCAATTGTGTTTTCAAACCATCCAGAAACTAATTGAAATATACACATAAAATTTCATCTAAATCGGTCCAGCCGTTTAAGAGGAGTTAGGTGACAAACACACAAAATCAATCAATCTGCCTAGCCTTTTCCCAACTATGTTGGGGTCGGCTTCCAGTCTAACCGGATGCAGCTGAACACGTACAGAAGAATTATACAGGGTGACTTTGAAAACATGCGACAAAATTTAAGGGGGTGTTCTACGCATCAATATGAACAACTTTTACTAAGGGACCAACATCGAATTCGCAAAAAAAAAATTACCTTCCCATATTATAGTTAAAGGTATTGATTGGCCCTTTTGTAAAAGAAGGTCGGATTTTTTTTTGCGAATTCGAAATTGTTCACATAGTAAAAGTTGTTCATATTGATGGTAGAACACCCCCATAAATTTTGTCGCATGTTTTCAAAGTCACCCTGTATACAGGGTGTTTCTTTTAAGGTGTCAAGCCAGTGCGAGCTGATAGCAGAGTACCATACCTATCGATTTAACCCCCATGTATGTTCTACGATTTTTTGTAGTTTTCGAGTTATAATTTTTTTTTCGATATTTTTCCTGATTCAACGAGATGATGGCATTAAAAAATTGTATCTTTTTTTTGGGTCAACTTTGAACAATAATGTACTAAATAGGCCATTATTTTCTGAAGTCGAAGTTCGGTCGTTGAAAGTGGTGTATCTGAAATCTTGTGATTTTCATATTTTATAATTTATTATTTATCTTTGCATATTTTTATCAATCCTGATATTTACTATTCCTCTACGTTTAAGCAGAGATCAGTTGATAATAAAAACATAAATTTTATACTTAATACTATCCTTAACCACTACCATTGATATGAAATGAGGGATCCAAAATAACTCTAAAACTACAAAAAATCGTTGAACATACATGGGGGTTAGATCGATAGGTATGGTACTATGCTATAAGCTCGCACTGGCTTGACACCTTAAAAGAAACACCCTGTATATTATGATTTCGTAGGAACAATTGGTCGTTTCCAAACTCTTTCAGGTACGATTTTGAAAGTGGGACTCGGGAATGAAATTGATAAAATAAGTACAATAGATACTTAGTTTCCAGAGTTCCCGAGTGTATAGCTATCAGTTCCGTTAACAATTTTTGACGTAGTTTTTTATTTATATAATAAACGTTTTAAACATAATTATACATCATCTTACTAAAACAGTGCAATTATAAATTGACTTCGCACTCCAATGACATGAAGATCACAAGGATATGCAGAGTAGTGGGTCTTTAATTTAGCAACACAATGCTTCCCCACACATAGTGCCTTCTCGTCTAATATCTAGTGCGCCAGATGTCGTTAGTTGTGCCTAGTTCATAATGTCTATAGAGCTGAGCCAGTGAAGATAAACGTGCATCGTGTTACGCCATGACAGATAGCTAGCACTAATTACTTGAGTTTCGTTTGTCTTGTACTTGCTTCGGCTCATACTACTCCACTTAGTACTTGCTACTTAGTTTAGAGACGACGACTTGCAAGTTGTCGTATTTGTAGTTATCATGTATTTTGTGTATAGTCTAGGAAGTAGTAATGTATAAATAATGTTTGTCAATTCGTCGTTTTACAGCTTTTCTTAGACTTCGTTAGTTTGGAGTGGGATTAGTGGGTCATAGTTTACCTACTCACCTAATATTTTGCATTCAGATTTAGTCGAAGCTTTATAATGTTTAGGTACCATTATTATTATACACAAATCTTATCAGTGTATGTTCTGTCTGCGTTCAAAAAAGAAAATCGTAGAAGAGAAGTTTCATTTAATTCGCGATTTTTCATAATAACCCACTAGTTTTATCCAGTTTAATCTAAAACGAGTTACTGCACACGTTTAGTTTAAACTGGTTTAAACCAGTCACATCTACACCGGTCTGAAAAAACGGAGCGAACACCAAACGCTAACGAATGTACTAAAACAATAGTACATTATTGCAAAGGCCGTGAAATAGGCAATTGCAGGTCGAGTATGAGTTTGAAGGCCGAGCCGTAGGCGAGGACTTCACTAATACGAGACAGGCAATTGCTATTTCCGCCGAGGCATATATAGTGCTTTTCTCAAAAGAATGCAGGGAAATAAAAGTAGGTAGTTAAGTTTCCATAATTTTTCAAGTTAGTGCCGTTTTTAATATGAACTGTACATTTCAGCATGGAATAAATTGTCCATAATGTAGATGGGTTTTTAGTTTTAGCAATCTCATTAAAATACGACAAAAATACTGTTTCAGAGAAAATGTTCACTTTTTTCTCGTTTTTCCAAATCATAAAATTATCAAATACTTACCTAGTTTCATGTATTTTTCTTTTGACTTCGCTGGAAGCAGGTTTTCCATTGCCAATTTGGCTTCTGATCTTAAATCTGTGGAGTACCTACAATCAATCTTCATTTCACTTTATATTTATTATGAATGTAAATTTGTTATTTACATACATAATACTTAAATATAAATTTTCAAATCAAGATGAATTTTCAGCTTTGCCGCCAATTTTCTATCTAACATCTGTGCCGAAAGGCATTTGTGGCTATCTATACAGCCACGTGAACGCAATTTATACTAAGCAAAGAGACTGCCATTGGTATGCCAAGAATGATAAAAGAGATCCAATGAAAGAGTATTTAACCCAGCACGCCGTTTCATACAACATTGCTGGAGCGCTCCAGCAATGTTGACATTGCTGGAGCGCTGTAATGTTCCAAATTCAAAAAACGCTCCTGCAATGGATTTGATTTTCTTTGACCGTAAATTCGATACTTCGCGTGTTCTTTATTCGAAAATAATGACAACATTTCCATGCATGTTTGAGAAAAAGAATTAAAAAGACTCCTAAAATTAACTAGCGGGACACTGACTCGTATGCAAATAAATAACGTTGCCCTTCAAACTTTAAATTAGTTTTCCCGGCCAGAAGTTTTATTATTAGTGATTTATTTAAAGACAACAAATAAGGTCCAATGTGTTAGTAACAATATTATTTAGCCTATGTTAGTACTTAATAACTAAAACTGATTTGGTTCGATCGGCCAACGCCCACACAAGTGAGCTATCTGCCCGGGCTGCTATCGAGTGCAGAATGGTGTTAGGACTGTCACGCAACCTCCGAAGTAATGAGGCAGATTTCTTGCGCCATACTGCGTCAAAGCTGCCAGTGCGCGCTTCGGCAAACATTGCCGACGCACTGCAGTAGCGGGGCAGTCGCAACAGCACCCTGAACGCATTATTATATTGGATACGCAGAGCATTGCAAGCCCTTTGGGTATATCTGAACCACAGGGCCCCCGAGTACAGTGTTGTGCAATATGCCTTGAAAAGGGCTATTTTAACTGCAACTGCACATCGAGAGAACCTGCGGGCCAGCATGTTCGCCCGGACAGACAACGCTCTGCGCTCCCTCTCCAAATCCAAATCGTCTTTCAGGGAATCTGTCACCAGGTGGCCCAAGTATTTAAATTTATACACCCTGTTTATTAGGTGACCTTTGAGTAACAGAGGAGGGACCGTAGATGGACATCTGGTACCAGACCTGAAAACGATATACTCTGTCTTTTTGGTGTTGTATATCAACCCATGAGACTCCGCGTACGACTCACAGACAGCCAGCAACTTTCGGAGAGCATTAATCGAGGGAGCCAGCAGCACCATGTCGTCGGCATAGCTCAGATTATTAAAACAGACTCCATCCACATAGCAGCCGACACGCATGCTGCTCAGTCGCTCGACCAAAGCATTCACATAGAGGCCGAAGAGCAAAGGTGAGGACAGCCCCCCCTGTCTCACCCCACACCCCGGCCTGCATGGCTCCGAAAACTCCCCCAACCATCTCACCCGAGTCTCTTGATGTAGGTACCAGTACTTGAGGAGAGATGCGAGCTCCGGCGGCAGTGTTGTGTCTCTCAGCTTCTGCCATAGTAAATCGTAAGAGACTAGGTCAAAGGCCTTGGATAGGTCCAGAAAAACCGCGTAGACTGGTGTTTGTCTGTCCGTGTAATACCTAACAGCGTGCTTCAAACTTAGAATGGCCGTTTCTGTTGACAGCCCTGCCCGAAAACCAAACTGGGCGTCATGGATCTTAACGTGTCTATTGAGGTAAGAGTTGAGCACGCTGTCTAGTACCTTGGCTATGACGGTGGCCAGTGAGATTGGCCTGTAGTTAGACCCGTCCGATACGTCTCCCGTCTTATTCTTGACTACGGGCACCACCAGAGTTCGCATCATGTCCGCGGGCAAGTACGAATGAGACAGACACAAGTTGAAGAATAGTGCGAGTACTCGTGGCAAGTGCACACCAGCATGCTGTAGGTGCTCGATGCTTAGCCCATCGTGTCCTGGGGATTTCCCTCTTACCATATTTGTAATTTTGGCCCTGACCTCTTTAGCCAAAACCACCGTTGGTACCTCATCTTTGGGAAAAGCATCGAGCTCCCCGCATGGAGGTCCTAGGGGCGACTGTGTGGTAAACTGATTTTTGAACGACTCTGCAATATCTTTAGGGTTGGCAAGTCCGTCGATACTCACAGGAATACCAGGCCTAGGATTTAACTTATTAGTACCTTTCCAGAAACTTTTAAAGTCAGAATTTGCATAGTGCTTTGCCAGCGAATCCATCCTTAACTGTTCCTGGTGGTTTTGGCACCACTTGACCTTTCCTTTAAAAATTCTACGCGATTTCACCATTGAGTTATAAACGGGACCCGATGAGGGCTTTCCGTAGCTGCACCACGTCATGAAATCCAGCCTAGCATTACTATGAGCCTCGCTTACATACCAGTTCCACCCAGCCAATGGTTTCCTTTGATTACTAGCCTTTTGCTCGTAAGTGACAACAGCGTTCGCACATAAGGTATTTACTACATCTTTATAAATACCATCTATGATCTCTCTATGAGAGGTGATATTACAATATTTTCCACAGCACTGTTGTAGGTCAGTATGCAAATCAATGTGCCTCAGTTTAGAGTTACATAAGCTTTCGTAGGCCTGACATTGACCTGCATCCCTATCTCCCCATTTAATTTTGTTACAAACAGGATTCACTGGCAATGTTTTTTGTCTAATAACATCTAGATTACAGTTGATGACTAATGGGAGATGGTCAGACCAATAGACATCGTATTTTACATATATATTTGTTATACAGTCCAAAGCTGCACTTGTAACCATACAATGGTCCAGCCAGCGTTTACAACCATGTGCCTCACTAATGAATGTAAATGTCTCAGATGTTAGCTTTAACCTAGTAGTGTCTACACATGTCCAGTCTTGTTCCCGGGAGAAAGTTAAAAGCTCACGATAAAAACGCTCACCCGGATGCGCGTTGAAATCCCCTAACATGATCACAGACTCAATATTACTATCGTCAATTAAGGCACTCACCGCACTTAGACAGTCTGTGAATTCCGGAACATTTTCCGCGCAGTCAGTGGGCATGTAAACACTAATCACTAGCACTGGCCTATCATTCGTCATCACACGTATAGCCGCAATACGGGGATTCACACACGGAACAACAGAGACGCACGGGAAAAGCGCCTTACGCCACAGCAGTGCAACTCCACCAAAAGGCCGACCCCTGAGAATGCCGGCAGCCGCGTCAATAGCCGATGTCCCAGTGCTCCCGAACTCACTGTGCACGTCAGCCAAGTACGGCATCTCATCCGGCAGCAACCACGTCTCTTGCAAGGCAATTATATCTGCAAAGCTGCACAGCTGCTGTATACCCTCTACGGAGCGCTTGATATTCTTGCAGTTGTACGTCACTAAAGTTGCGCTCATAATTGTTCTGAATGTTTTCTGTTTTCATCCTTTTCAGACCTAGGGTTTCTGTAAGGTCTGAAACGTCTACATGTTATACCAGCTGGCCACAGCTCATCGCTAAGGAACATGCCTAACTTGTCATCGCCGACTATTATTTTATACGCATTGTATTCTTTTTCAATTTTCATTTTAATTCTTTGAAGAACAACTTTTTCATTCGTTTTCGAATACACATACTCCACTATATCGTTCTCTGACGTATCTTTGTGTACATTGGATAAGAACAAAGGTATCTTCGAACTGGCGGGCTTAAATTTGTCACCCGGTAGGTAAGCGGCTTTTCCTCTAACAACAGAGTCTGAGTGCATGTTTCTGTGCCTTTTCCTTTGCACAGTAATCCATTGTTCTTTAGGAAATTCCGATTTCCATACACCATTCCGCGTTACCTCTGCTAACGACCTATTCTTGTTTATATCAGTCATAACTATACGACTGTCTAAAGTATCGGCGCTAGCGGCGACGATCTGGGACGCTTGCAATCCATTAACAACCTGGTTCGACGGTGACAACATTATATCATGCGTACTCACAGTTTGTGAGTCACCCGATCGCTGCTGTATGACGTCGCCGAAGTCACTGGCGGCGACGATGTGTAACTGTGACGTAGCTGGGATCGGGCTATGTGCGAATGAAACGGCGCTACGGCAACTTCCAGCCTTATTATTTTGAAGAAATGCGGGTGATCGCCAACGTACCTTTTCTGTTGTTTTATTTTTAGGCGTACTTTCCACTTTGCTATTATCATTTGAGAGATTCATGATACCGATCGGACCACTATCACAATCTCTTTCCAGTAAGTACCCACCGCGTCTATTGTTTACATACTCTGGCCGTTCCGCATTCACCAGCGACGCAAACTTCATATGATCGATATCAGCTCTTAAACTATTTAATTGGTCTACCGTCACACTTGTCTGTTTTAAATTTAGAATTTCCGATTTCAAAACCAGAATATCTTTCAACAGAGCTGAAACATCAATGTGGTCAAAAGATATCGGTGGTAGTTTCTCCAAAATTCGGGCCACAAAGATCGGGGTTTTATCTGGGTCTGTTGTCTTTAAGACACAAATAATGTCTTCAATATTCTTCTGTTCCTTGTTTTTTCGCCTCGATATATTGCGGGTACGTGTAGAAACAGACTCGAACAATAAACTTTTTGCAGTTCCAATTTCTCCCTCGTTATAGGTGCTAATACACAAACGGATCAAACTCTCCTCGTCCATAATGTCTATTTTATTTTGCACAAAACATAACAACTCGTTTATCACTATGTTACACGATACACACTTTACTTTCTCAGAAGTCATTTTTCTACACCCGAACGCTTTCGAGTTCGCGCGGGGACTTTAGAAGCATGCATCATTCTAGAACATTGTGCGAGCTAGTTTTATTTATCTATCTTACCTACGTGGCTAACTTTGTTGGAACTCTGCAATAGAGTCATGAGCTTCTTGCGTTAAATGTGTTGCTCACTTTACATTAACTATGACATCGCCACTTTTTGATGAATTGGCTTGTTACAGCATCTTCGTGTGCAAAGGATTTCAACTTTTCCTGCTCGGTATGTTTCTCTAACTAAATAAAAAGCCCAGACGAAGCGCTGCGAATAATACAGCATGCGCAAAACTACACCTCACCTCGCTCTGTGCATACACATTCACACACACGCATTTACACCAAACTACAATTAAACTACACCTCACTACGTGCACACATGTTTACGAAATCTGAAACGTGCAGCATCACGCCACTGTTGACAGCGTTATGTCTTGGTTTTTTATTTAGTCTAAGGTATGTTTTTTTATAAAAAATGCCCTGACTCAGCAGTGAATGTTTTACGGTGATGATACTCGTTGGAGGTTGAATGCATCCCAGAGCAGAAGAAATATACCTTTGCATGGTGTTTTTTTACCCGACTACGGCAAGGCCAAAAGGAAGGTTTATGATTTTAGCAGTCTATGTATGTATGTATGTATGTAAGTATGTATATAAGTACGTATTTACGTGTGTTCCACCGTAGCGCCTAAATTACTGACCGGATTTTGATGAATGAGATATCGATAGATTTGTAATAATAGTCCGGGTGACATAGGCTATATAAATTGTTCCTAAATTTAATATGGTGGACTTTACACGTAAATTTCTGACCTCGAAAAAAATTGAATTGAGATAATCATGACATGTTTGGTATGAAAAGAAAGGTCTTGACGAGCACATTACAAATATGTATATACTTATGTCATTATTGTTTAAGTAAATAAATATTTTGAACTTTTTAGATCAATTTTATTTTTCCGTAGTCGGGTTACAGTTTTTTAAACTTTAGTCTTACAGATTTGTCATTCCTTGTATCGATCGTATAGTGTAATTATCTATTAACTAATATACAAGAAAACAGTAAAATATGTGTCCAATTACGTTCTCATTAACACCTTATACCGTACCTAACCAGTGGACTTAGTGCGAGTTTTTATACTTTCTCGATCGCGTTTACGTTAACGTTACCTTACGTCAATTTGTATAGAATAAATTTGTTTCCTATTTTAGTCACCAGACGGCGCTTTGTTTCAGTGGGCTTAGTGCGAGTTTTTATACTTACTCGATCGCGTTTACGTTAACGTTGACGTATGTCAATTCGTATGGAATAATTGTGTTTCCCATTATAGTCACCAGTCGGCGCTTATTCATTTTCAGTACAAACTGACGTTTACGTTAACGTGATCGATTAAGTATGAAAACTCACACTAAGGCCACAGTACAAATTGAAGTTTACGTTAATGTGATCGAGTAAGTATAAAAACTCGCACTAAGGCCTCAGTTACCAAACTATCAATACTCACTCTGAAAATGACTTACTGAAACGAAAAGTGACAAACTGATAGCTTTCCTCAAACGATGGATTAATAACACATCATCTCACGCACACCAAAATAACCAAAACAATTTCTTATAGCTGCAACGAAGCAATATGCGAAAAGCCAATACAATTTATCGATCGAAAACTGACATCGGAACAATAGTGGTCCCCTTGTGATCCACTTTATGAATGGGACCTCGGTCGGCGAAGCACCAGGAATTTGGAATGAACGACGCCCTGCACCGCACTTACAAATGCCACTCAACCCGAAATGATGGATTTAATTGCAGACCAGTAGGTACTTTGGTTAAAACATGAGTAATGTTTGATTGGGTAAAAAGAGCGTAAAATCGGCTAACGTTTCATTATTGTTTTTAAATAGATGAAGTTATGTATGAGACACTAGCTTTTGCCAGCGGCTTCGCCCGCGTGGATGTCGGAAATCATCCTACGGGAACCGTACATTTTTCCGAGATAAGAAGTAGCCTATGTGCTGTTTCAGACTATAATCTATCTCTGTGCTAAATTTCATCCAGATCCGTTTAGCCGTTCCGACGTGTTGAGTAACAGACATCCATCCATCTATCAAAACTTTCGCATTTATTATACCTATTAGTAGGATTGCTAAGCAGTGTGTCGTTTTTAATGCGCATTGTCCACTCTTTAACGATTGGTTGTTGTTTCAAGTGTCAATATCTCTCTATTGTGCAGTATGAAATTACAATTGATTTAACTTCTCAAGTAAATAATAAGTGATATCAGTCAAGAACTATTGATTTTTTAAGTTACTTTTAATTTCCTTGTATTCTTGATTACTTTTCGAAAATTCGAACGCACAATATTCGAAAGACGAAACGTCTAATGAATGAATGACGGACACTTTACGGTTGCATAATATTATTTGGAGTTACTATTATAACCAGATATTTCAAGTTAACTTTAATTGCTTTTTCAAGCCATCATTAAACGTGTGACAGTCGTATTGGCCACCACAATGGTTTACAATCATAGGCACCAAGTGCTGCACATCAGTTGGACAATAGCCGAAACAGATTGCAGGCTGTCGTTCAGAGTTCAGGCCACAATGATTTGTGTAACCAGCAGATGTCAGCTCGTCACCCAACATAAGTCGCGGGAAATTACATGCCAGCTGCGAGGTAGCCCGGCTAGGAGACTACTAGCCTTTGGTTTAAGGCCCAGGTTCCAAGATTGGTTTAGCTCGGTGTGTAAGTGAAATGGCGTTATGGCTGTCTAGTTTGACGCACGAGATAGAAGATTCTCACGCGCACCGGAATTATGTCGTAAAAATGCAAATAAAATCGTATAAAATTAGAAATTAACTATTTAATAAAAAGTAATCCATCACTGGATGCAGTTTGGAATTTGACATTTCATGGTATATTTTTAATTATAATTATAATTATTGTTAATGAAGCGATAAACTGCTTTTAAAGATTATTAGGAGGTATGTTTAAAGATTTTTTTGGTGCATTAAAATATGTATAATTATGTTTTGGCTTCCATCACTGTATGCGAAAAAGACTTGAAAATATCATATTTTTTTTACATGTCAAAATTATTTACGGTTTATGAGATACACTGCTTTAAAAAACCACCTTTTTGATCGTTTTCAGGAAATCTGGGCCTTAAAAGCAGGATTTTGAAATGTACTTTTTTAAATTCGCGAGAATTTGGGTAAAATACTAGTCAATTCAAAATTTGCAGTAGATGCTTGTTTTTCCTCCTTGACGCTTACCTACTTACAAACCTAACTGCCGTTGTATCTATTTTAGGGTCTTATTCGCCTTTTTCTTCTGGGCCTGCTGAGTTCTTGTGAACTTGTGACCTTCTGATGTCATATAGCTCTTCAGCTATGCGGCTTTTTACCAGCAAAGAAACAAAAGATCGTGCGTTGGTCATTGACATGGGTTATTAATTAAATTCTTAAAAGAAGCATGAACGCTGGCGTTCATGCTTCTTTTCATCTTTCTTCTTCATCATGCTTCTTTTCTTTTCATGTTTTTTTTATTTTCTGAATTCATTTTGAAGAGTCATTCAAATTCGTTTGAGAAAAAAAAGTGGTTTTTGAATAATTTATATTCAAAAAAGTAAAATGCAAAGTCCACGGGCAATTACTATAAAATAATGAGTACCTACGAGCTACGTTAAAACAAGATATGTGGAAGATATTATTTTTATTATTGTCGAAAACATTACCCATTTCCACTAATTCCTTATGTTCCTTATTGATCGAAACGTATCACATTACTTTGAGAGTGAGTAATTAGCACAGAATAATATTATCACTTACATTATTATTCTAGGAACTGTATCGGTACAGAAAGGCTTTGTATAGGTATGTAAAGGCCTACACTAATAATAGAAGGAGACACGACGTGTGCGTCCTGTAGACACAGGACGCACACGTCGCGTCTATAGACTATAGAGTACGTTATTGCCACGAAATGGGACAGAAGGTCGCCTCTATGCAGTGAGCAGTGCGCATGCGCGCATATACAGGATCAAATTAAATTAGCTAGCGAAACTCCGCAGACGTGATGGGTATCGATATCTAAACATGATAAAGCAAAAAAAAAAAAATATTTTATGAGTTTTTATCGGGAGTCATCAACAGCAGTGTAGTTGAAATATCTAGTCAGTTTAACTATATTGGGGTCGGCTTCCAGTCTAACCGGATGCAGCTGAATACCAGTATTTTACATGGAGCGACTGCCTATCTGACCTCCACAACCCAGTTACTGGGTTATACGAACCCCTTGGTAAGACTGATTGTCAGACTTTTTTGGGCTTCTGACGTGACGACCCGTAACGACTGTCAAAGATCCACGAATAACAGCCGGGACCAACGGCTTAACGTGCTTTCCGAGGCACGGAGGAATCTCGGTATGTAAAGATGGTCACCCATCCACTGACTAACCCCCCAGGCGTAGCTTAACCTGACGGATCGACCCATGCGGCTGTTATTACTTAGCCACGAGCTCCGTGAATTAACCACAAAACAACAACGGAATTAATTAACTTAAAAAAAAAAAAAAACATACGAACACATAAAATAAAATACAATTAAAATACAAAATAGTAGTTGTTCAAATTATTAGTATTTACATTAAAAAAAAGAAAAAAAAGAAAATGTTATCACGAAAGGTGATAGGGTATGAGTGTGGGATAATCTAAGATTTAATATCAAATGAACAAAAAATAATTATTATTTATTGGTTAGTTTATGCACTCCCGTACCTCGGAGACTGATCTTCTAAACTTGTTGAGTGTTACACCGTGTAAGCTAAGACTAAGCAAAGATTTAATAGATTTTCTCGATCAATGGTAAAACTAGCTGATAAAATTAGCTAACAAAGAGGTTTTTTTTAAGTGGGTCATCACAAACAAATGAAAGAGTCCAGTTGAATTCAAAAAGTTAGTTTTAACTTTTTTCTCGGTATTGTTAACATTTCATAAAGTTTAACGATGGAGTGTTCCAATCGTATACCTATATGTGACAATATTAGAGTTGTGGTATGTTTATTTTTATTAGCGGGCAGATACAGTCGGCAAAAATCGAGCACACTATGTACGGTAGATAGTTTCCAGTATCAAATAAAAAATATTTGCCACAGAGTGGCAGAAAACGCTTATTGCTAACGACATTTCTAGATAAAAATATTTTAAGGAAAATTGAGCGTCGAAAACAATAGTTTCGTTGTAGTAAGTTGAGTTCAACGAAACAATAGATGCGACGATATTTACATAAAATTTTTCCAATTTTATTAATAGCCTTATTGAAGTGCAGTGAACTTAAAATGTGTTTTTCATTTTGGCTGAAATTGATTTCACAATGGATAAAAATGATAAGCTATAAAAAATCCGGCAAACAGGTAGTTGATCTTATTCTTTTTAAGGATGATTTTTCAATATTCAGATAACTATTAATTGAAGAATAAATATGTCAGTTTCACGTATTTCCTATACTAACGCTGTCAAACCGCCACATTTATTCCTTTAAAAAGTTATCTCACGATTGAAAAATTAGCCCTTAATACGATAACATTTTGTATTAGTTTACATCTCACAAAATTAAAATTCAAATAAAAACCAAAAACAAACCCACTATTTTCGGGAACCTTGATTAAAAATCTGCAAAACCTGGATACAATTTCACCCTGTGTTCCTGTGACCCATATAGATATAATCGGAGTAATAAAACCGTACAAAACCAATTGACAAGCGGTATTACCCGCTATCTCGACTGGTATAGAGCAGAGGCGACAATTAGAGAATGCAAACTACAGAAGCTGGTACCAAAGTAGAATAGGATAGACAGAAGACCAGCTCCATACAACGAACGAAAAAGGAGCATGCACACATAGACGCAAATGTGTGACGATCTCAAACTGTGTCGAATAAATGCCAGTTGCCAGTGCTCTTTGCACTAGTTGTATGTTAAGCGTGTGTATGTGTGAGTGCGTTTTCACTCGTTGTATATAACCGACCTTCTCTACCTGTCTATTTTGTGGCTGCGATGCTCCAACATCGTGGACTAATTACATTTGCTTGCTTCCTCTTACACAAATATTTCTCTGTATTTATTATTAGACTATGTAGATTCTATAGAAAGTGCTAATTGCTCTGAGAAGTTAGTGTCTTCTCGTATGCAAAGATGGCTGATTTTGTGTTGATAATTTAATGGTGACTACTCGAATATAGTTAGTGTTGCCGTTGAAATTATGATTGAGTTGACAATGCTTGGCAGATAGGGAGACAGGGGGCAGACAGGGGGCTTGCTATGAGCTCTTATAGCAGGGCTGAAGTTTTAAGTTTCCAGTGAGAGAGAGAGAGAGAGACGGAGCTATGTACGACCTATAGCACCGTCACTCTCTCT
Source organism: Cosmia trapezina (assembly GCA_905163495.3). NCBI lineage: Eukaryota > Metazoa > Arthropoda > Insecta > Lepidoptera > Noctuidae > Cosmia > Cosmia trapezina. The sequence continues at coordinate 16,483,648 of LR991030.1, forward strand.
CACTGGAAACGTTCAACTTCTGCCCTGCTATAAGAGCTCATAGTAAGCCCCCTGTTGTGATGTTTAATGACATACACAACTTGTATCATCATTTCTCTTTGACACAAATACTCTTTGCTTGCTGCTTTTTGGTCCCATCAATAAATGAAGGACGTGTCGATATAGTTCCTTTCATCTCTACCGTGTCCGTCACTATTTTCCACATTGACAATAGAAAATGAACCGATTCTTAGAAATCATCAGCTCTCAAAAACCTCAGCATAAAGTCTACGTAGACTTTATACTGAGGTTCATAAACGGGGTCATTGCACTCAACATTATGAACAACTTTTACTATGGGACCAAACGTGAAATCGCGAAAAAAATCAGCTCTTCCTTACATTTATGTTCGCATAACTCGTCAAAATTTAGGGAACATTTTCCCATAATAAAAATTGTTTATAATGTTGAGAACATTGACCCCATAAGAGGTTTTAGGTGTTTTACCAATAACCCTGTATAAGGTGCTCTAAGAAGCTGTCAGTATCAGAATATCTAGGCTGTGTCACTATCACTTCTATCAGCAAACAATGTAATCTAACACTATTCAGGTGCCAGAGGAAGACTCAGCCGTATCCTGTTTCTATCGCTAGTTACCGCCTTATCCAACTATTCATTTGCTGAAGTTAGTCATCACATTACCGGGAAGAGACAATTAGGTGCTGGAAGGAAAACAAAGGCTCACCGGACTCAAGCTACCTCACTAATTACCTTATTTACTTCCATCTACATAGTCCTATTTTCTGTCCCCTTGTTTGGCTTTCATAAGTGTCGTTAACGCCGTGTTAGGTGCTTTTCACACGGAGACTGTGGAGTGCGTTTTAAGGAACGGGTTTTTCTTTTGTTTTGTGCTTTGCTTTTGTAGCTGTGTTTATAAATAGTCTAAACTGGTAACTTTTAATAGAGTAGAATATTCTCTGTGCAATGAACTTTTGCTCTTGTGTTAAAATTAACTAACATATTTTGGAAATACAGTTTACTGCTAAAATCTACAAGAATTTTACTATACATACTTACTGTGGTCCTTCGAGCCGGATAAATAAATATAGCTACATAATTGTTGTAATAAATGTTGCTAATGTAAATTATCTATGTTTAAGAATAATCTAAACATGAATAATTACTAACACTGGTACCTAATATTTAGTTGAGTAGAATCTTCTCTGTGCCATGCACTTTTGCTTTTGGGTAAAAATTAACTTATATACACATATTTTGGAAATAAAGTTTACTGCTAAAAATCTACAAGCATTGTATTATACAATCTGCATTATATTTTTCTTTCTACCTCCACGTTTTTCTTATCTGAATCATCGTTAGATAACATTTTCGCGTTGATTACGCCACCATCTGTAATAAAAAAATATTGTAATTATGAATATGTAGGTAACAATTAACCATGTTTTGAAGCTGCTAATATAGAAATATAGTGAAGAGACACAATTTAAAGATTCGTTAGTAGTGGGTTTCTATAACACGTTAATTAGCGGTGGTAAAGATACCAATAAAAATACCTTTTCTATACCCATACTTTTATGTACCTAACCATAAAAATATTCATCTCTAGGCCTAATCTCTTTTCACGAGTCCACAGTTTCACGAAAAGGCTTTACCGTAGCGTCAGGATTAAACTCGCTCTTGTACGCTTTCCACCTAGCCGTGAATTGCGATTGAATTGAAAAGCCAGTGTTCAAAAGTGAATCCAGATCCCTTTTTAGGGTTCCGTACCTCAAAATGAAAAAACGGAACCCTTATAGGATCACTTCGTTGTCCGTCTGTCTGTCTGTCCGTCTGTCTGTCTGTCAAGACCCTTTTTCTCAGGAACGCGTAAAGGTAACAAATTGAAATTAATATCAAATACGTAAGTCTACGGTCCCTTGGTGTTCTGAAAAAATCAAGTTTCTAAGTCAACGCAATAAAAAAAAACCGGCCATTTATGCGACATATTTTGATACTCGCAAGTAAATCAAAACCTATAGGGTACTTCTCGTTGTCCTAGAATAATGAAATTTGGTAAGAAGCAAGGTCTCACAGCACAAGTAAAGGAAAAAGTCCGAAAATTGTTAATTTGTAATTTTATCATATAAAAAAATATTTTGAAGTCTGTCAGTCTGTCAAGACCCTTTTTCTCAGGAACGCGTGGAGATATCAAGTAGAAATTAATATCAAATACGTAAGCCTATGGTGTCTTGGAGTCCTAAAAAATCAAGCTTCTATGTCAACGTAATAATAAAAAATACGGCCATTTATGCAACAAATTTTAATACTCGCAAGTAAATCAAAACCTAGATTACTTTCCGTTGTACTAGAATCATGAAATTTGGCAAGAAGCAAGGTCTTACAGCACAATTAAAGGAAACTGTTGATTTATTTGATTTAATTATTTACAAAAATCAATCTTTAGTCGATTCTGTAATAATCGATATGTCGTAGGTACCTACCTATTATATAAATACTACCCACCATTATTTTTTTTTACTTCTCGTTTGTGCTCTGATCAATACGGACGTATAAACTTCCTAGTGACTTTCAATTGGCTAATAATAATCTTTACATTTTAAAAAGCCCATAACTCGTTTTATTAAAGTGTTAGAACCTAGATTTCCTACAGGTTATGGGCCCAGGTTACGTTTTTACTGCAATATAAGTGGTTAAAATTTAAATAAAAAATACGGGCATTGTTAAGTGAAATGGACGTGATAAAAAAAAAATTTTAATGTTATCGTCGAGTAGGTGACGGAATACTCATAAAAAAAATTAACAATTTTTGATGATTCATCAAGAATTGATCATCGAATTGTTAGCCGGCACGCCGCCGCCAAACCGCGCCACGCGAAGTAGCTCATTTTGTTGCTCAACCTACCCCCATCTTATGATTGCGTGATAACTGCGATCGAAACTTTATCGGAGGATAAGCTAGCATTCGTTAAGCCAAGGCTTTTGGATCATGAAGTCAAGTTTAAAAATGAGTCCAGTGATACCAGTGTCAAAAGTTTTGCAATTTGAGGGAAAAATGGACAGGAATTTCGAAAAACAAAATTCGATAATTCTCAAAATAATAAAGGGAATAATAGCTTCAACTACGAAGTTAACAAGCAGAAGAATAAGTCTCAGTTCATGAAGTGTTATCACTGTGGCCGCAAGAAGCATGTGAAAAAACAACTGCTTCTACTTCAAAAGAGCTCAAACATTACAGCAGCAGCAGAAAATACGGAGAGGAAAAGGACGGTCCAGGCAGTTGGAATCAGTGAACCATCCACGTCGAGCTATTTTTCTGGCTTTGCTTTTATGATGACAGACTATCAAGCGGATCATGATGGAAGATACTTTCCTGTAACTGTTGGTTTCTGGAACATCGGACCATATTATAAACAGGGAAGATCTTTTCATTAGTCACACCGTCTTGCCAACGCCATTAAAATTTCTATTGCTTAAAATGGTGAATTTATTTCAGGGAACGATGTATGTGACCAGCAACATGGGCGTTTAAGAAGTTTTGGAGAACGTGCTCTTCTATGCTGCAGTACCACCGGTGCGGTGCGGTGCGGTGCGGTGCGGTGCGGTTCTTAACGAAAATGCAACGTGCTGGGTTGACAGTCATTTTCGACCAGCAAGGAGCACAATACGTAAGGTTAATAAAACTATCATGCAAGGTATGTTGAAAAAAAATTATTTAATTGCTGTAGACTTAATGGGGTCTGTAAATAAGTGTCAATGTGTTTCTCAAGTGTGCAGTATGTACAAATTATGGCTTTGGTCACAATTAGTAAAAATTAATTCATCGAAATTAAAAAATAATAATAAAATGGTTGATGACACCAGCCAAATTGAAACTGTTATGCGAGCCTGGATGATAAATTATGTGAGGCCCACGGAGGTGAGGCCTGTATAAATAGGAAACAAAGTCGATTTCCGTTCATATCAGGTCAAAAATAAAAGTCATGTTAAACAGCTATTTTATTTATTGTGCACTCAGATATTTGTGGACTATTGTTACTGTTTATACCCCCAACTAACGACAAATAAAAACTACTTTGTACTTTTTGTTGATGAGTATACGCATTAGGTACTTTGTTACGTACTGTTTAACCCACCTATAAATCAGACGTGTTTTCTGTTTTTAAAGATTTCGTGGCTAAAAGCGAGGCTAAGTTTAATTTAAAATTAGTCAACTTATGCTGCGATAATGGTGGCGAATATCTATCGACTGAAATGAAAGGTTATTGTGTAGAGAGAGGGATATCATAACATTTAAAAATTCCGAGAATACCACAATTGAATGGCGTTTCTGAACGTATGGTCGGAACCATTACTTAATGGAAAAGCTCGTTTAAGCGGTGCTAAATTAGACAAAGTGTTTTGGGGCGATAGGCAGTACCAACTGCTGTTTATTTGATTAATTTGACCCCAATTAAAACTTTGAAAGTTTTCAAAAACACCATTCGAAATGTGGCATGATACAAAACCTCGAATAAAAAAAAATATATTTGAAGGTAGTTGGTTCAACTGTTTACGTTCATAATAAAAGCAGTAAGGCCAAGTTTAATGAAAAATCATGGAAAGGGATACTTGTGGGTTATGAACCAAACGCTATAAAGTTTGGAACCCAGAGTGCGAAAAATGACATAGTAGTCAGGGATGTTATTGTTGATGAGACTGGTTTTCTTCAATCCAGGTCAGACCTCAAGTCTGAAGGGAATATTAAAAAAAAATTCTCACGGCAAAGCTGATGATGTAATATCCAAGTCAGTGCCGGTCAAGTCTCATAACTCTGACAGTTCTAAATCAGATATGTCTATGGTCTAAATCTGATGAGCACGAGTGTCCTAGTAAAGTTCGCAAACTCAACCATGATAATATAAAATTGAATCGGAGCAAATAAATGATATACTTTTTGATAACCCATCTTCACCAAGAGAAAACACAAATAAAATCCTGACGTTAGATGATGCAATAGGTTCAAAAGTCGTCTACTTATGTCGTTTAGTGAAGACGATGATGATGATCGCCATTTTGTGTGCTCAGTCTATTCTATGTAAAATACCAAATTCATTAGAAGAGATCAAAACAGATCTCAGTGGGAAAGTGCAGTAGGGACGAACTAAATTTTCTAAAGCTAAATAATACTTGGACTTTAGTACCAAGACCTGAAAACAGTCGGGTAATAAAAACATTGACAATTTATTGTAAATGAATGTTTCCTGTAAAACATGATGAATTTAGAAAACCTTTTGTTGCAAGAGGTTTCAGTCAAGAATACCTCACGGACTATACATAATGAAACTTTCGCACCAGTATTAGCTAGTTTCAGATGCATCTTACTTTTGCGAATCAATTTAATTTCCTGGTTCGTCTTAGGGATGTCAAAACTACCTTCCTAAATGACGAATTAAAGGAAGATATTTATATGAAAGTCCTCTTGTTTAGATAATTATGTGTGTAAATTAAATAAAGTATTTTACGGGCTGAAAAATGCAGGCAGCTCACGGATATCTATGAGGCAGCTAAATGTTGGTTTGAAGTTTTCGATCTATCTCATAAAGAAGAAGGTTTTCAAAATTCTTCACTTGAATAGGTGTCAATATATGCTAGACAATGGAGATGTACATACAAATATTTGTCGTTTTATATATAGGTGATTTAGTTATAGTATGCGCTGATATTGAAATAATAAAAAAAAAAATGAGTTAATTTAAAATGACGATGAATGATGATGATGAAATAATTTTAATTTTTTTAAATAGCATTAAATCAAAGTGCATACATATAAACGGTATTAAATAAATTTAATATGCACGATTGTAAACCTGTCAATACACCAATGGAAAATAAACTTAATTATGACGCATTAAACTCTGAAGAAAAATATAATGATCATGTTGAAACGATAAAGAATGTTTAATGTATGTCATGTTATGCACTCGTCCAGATTTAATTACTTACAAGCGTTAATATACTGGGTAGGTATACGAACACAAATAGTAGAGAACTCTGGCAGTGTCTAAAGAGAGTGCTGCGGTACTTGAAAGGTACTGTTGATTTAATATTAAGTTATAGGTAAAAGATGTGCCTACACTAACATTATATGTGGCTACGTAGATTCAGATTGGGGTGGCAGTGATTCAAATGACAGGAAAAGTACAACTGGGTATTTCAAGCTGCAAGCAAACCTGGAGTACAAAGAAACAAATGTCAGTTGCTGCCTCTTCAACTGAGGCAGATTGTATGGCATTGTATGAAACTGTCATGAGAGGCTTTAGGGCTTAAATCACTAGCCGTTAGTATTAAGATAGATATAATTAAATCTATCATATTCTATGAGGATAAAAATTGCTGCATAAGCATTGCAAATAATCCAACCAATCACAAACGTACAATACACATAGAAATAAAGTATCATTTTTCTAAGGAACAGATTGAGAAAAATGTAATAAAATTACATTCCAACAGTTCAGCAGTTGGCAGATGTTCTGACCAAGGCATTACCCGCTATCACTTTCCAAGCGATGAGAAGTAAAATGGGCTTCGAATAAAATACTCATTGAATGTTTAATGATTCTACATAATAATATGATTTATGATTAATTTAATTATTATTAAGAATAATTTAATGAAATGGTTTGATTAAGGTTTTCTGGGTTTCCCTTAATCCTTGGCAGCAAATGTTGGACCACATGTATTTCCCAGCAAACACTAGGAAGTGAATATGTTCCGGTCAATTAGGTAGTATGCACTATGACTTATTTTGTTTGTATAATTGGTAGATAAATTTTTGAGGGGGCGTGTTGATTTATTTGATTTAATTATTTACAAAAATCAATCTTTAGTCGATTCTGTAATAATCGATATGTCGTAGGTACCTACCTATTATATAAATACTACCCACCATTATTTTTTTTTACTTCTCGTTTGTGCTCTGATCAATACGGACGTATAAACTTCCTAGTGACTTTCAATTGGCTAATAATAATCTTTACATTTTAAAAAGCCCATAACTCGTTTTATTAAAGTGTTAGAACCTAGATTTCCTACAGAAACCGCCCGAAAATTGTTAATTTCTAATTTTACCACCTATAAATTTTTTTTTTGGGATTATAATGACTGTTAAGTGTGTTTTTGGGATAAATTAATAGGTCTTTACCTATGTAATTGGGGATTCTACAAACAGCATTTTCAGATTTAAATATCTTTGGATTGGCGCGCAATTCGAAATTCAAACAAATTTTATTCGAAAGCCGTGTTATTTTAATTTCAAATTCAGTCATTTGTTTTTAGATAGTTTTTTGTTTTTGTGAAATTGTGGTAGTTTTTGTCGCCATGGATAAACTGAAAATTCGTTCAATTTTCGAATATGAGTTCCAAGGTGGCAATAACGCTGCGCAAACAACACGAAACATTAACGACGTGTACGGGCCTAACACTGCTTGCATAAACACGGTCCATTATTGGTTCAATCGTTTTAAATCTGGAAATGTTGAGTTGAAGAACGAGCCTCGCGGTCGGCCGGTAACCATTGTCGACAATGATGAATTGAAGGCGACAGTGGAAGCGGATCCAACTCAATCTACGGCTGAGCTTACTGCAGGCCTTGGTGTTAGTGTCAAAACCACATTGAAGCACTTGCGGCAAATCGGAAAGATAAAAAAGCTAGACAAGTGGGTGCCACACGAACTAAGCGACCAACAGCGAGACTTACGCGTCGAAGCATGTATAGCACTACTGAATCGGCATAGAATCGAGGGAATTCTAAATCGAATTGTTACCTACGATGAAAAGTGGATGCCGTACGACAACCGTAAGCGTTCGTCTCAGTGGGTGGACCCGGGTACAGCACCTAATCAGTGCGCTAAAAAAAAGATTACTCATAGGAAGATGATGGTGACTGTCTGGTGGACCAGTGCTGGACTTATACACCACAGCTTCTTACCGAATGGCACAGCAGTGACGACAGATGTCTATTGCCAAGAATTGCAAACAATGATGGAGAAGCTCGCAATTCAACAGCCAAGACTGGTCAATCGCTCTTCCCCATTGCTCCTCCACGACAACGCGCAAATTCACACTTCACGACAGACCATCGCAAAGCTACAAGAGTTACAGATGGAAGCTCTCCGTGACCCACCGTACTCACCGGACCTTGCCCCTACAGATTTCTATTTTTTTCAAAATTTAGCCATTTTTTTAAGTGGGAAAAAATTCAACACCCGAGAGGCAGTACAAAACGCTTTCGCTGACTTCATCGCCTCCCGTCCGGCAGACTTCTACAGTAAAAGAATAAACAAACTGCCATCAAAATGGCAAAATTGTATAGATAATTTGGGATAATTTGATTTATTTTTAATTTTTTTTTATTTTTTTTTTTTTTAATTTTTTTTTTACTTTGATTAGCTAAAATAAAAAAAATACCAAATTTTTTACAATTCTCCTATGGGTGACCATCTTTACATATCGAGATTCCTCCGTACCTCGGAAAGCACGTTAAGCCGTTGGTCCCGGCTGTTATTCGTGGATCTTTGACAGTCGTTACGGGTCGTCAGAAGCCCGAAAGTCTGACAACCAGTCTTACCAAGGGGTATCGTATTACCCAGTTACTGGGTTGTGGAGGTCAGATAGGCAGTCGCTCCATGTAAAATACTGGTATTCAGCTGCATCCGGTTAGACTGGAAGCCGACCCCAACATAGTTGGGAAAAGGCTAGGCAGATTGATTGACCAAATTTTTTACAATTTAAAATTTTCATACAAATCTTCAATTTCATAGGTAAAGACCTAATATTTTCAACTACGGAACCCTTCATTCTGCGTGGTCCGCAACGCACTTGGCCGGTTTTTTAATATTGGAACATGTCTGATTTCATGAGGGTACAATTCATTGGAAGTGTGGCTGACCAAAATCTTAGTAGGTATAAGTTTAGTGCTTGGAATTAAAAGTATCTACTTATATCAGTTGAATGTTATGCCGAACGCGCCACGTTGAGCTTAATCACACTAATATTATAAAGGCGAAATTTTGTCAGTGTGTGTGTATTTATATGTTTGTTACTTCTTCACCCTCAAACGGCTGGACCGATTTGAATGAAATTTGGTATGTACACAGCTTATACCCTGGCACACATAGGCTACTTTTTATCCCGGTATACGCGGGTGAAACCGCGGGACGCAGCTAGTTTGTAATAATGTCCTATCATTTTATTTTGCATCATATAAAAGTGTCATTTATTTGTTTGAATGGATTTGGACCCATTTTAGGGTCGTATCATTTTAATTGCGAGTGTTTCAGTTCAGTAAAATTAATTGATATATTATGAATACGAAGGGCACTTCGAACTACAGTACTACGTATTTTTTTTATTATAGAGTTATGTATCGAGTCGAATGTCGCGATGACAAATAGAACCATATTTATAATATTGCTTTCGGGATCAATGAACATTCACTGAACACTTGAAAGGACCAAAAACTATCAATATTGAAATATTGGCGTAACGCAGAGCTTTGAAACTTTAAATAAATATGTTTTTTTTTTCACAATTTTTTTCATAACCCAAAAGAAATGTTCTTAATAAATCCTAAATAAAATAAAGACTAATACGACACTTGAATGTTTGGCGCAGACGGAATACATTACCTAGAGTTAGTGATGGGGAAAAAAGAATTTAAATTTATATTTTTTGCATCTTCTGCCATAAACTAAGAATAAAGTTATGGCAAACATTTATTTATTTTCTTTGTTTATGGCAAAAGTATCAGTATCAGTGGTAGTAGTATTTGATTTCTTTCAAATGGAAAGTTTACACAAAAGACGTTGTGCTTCTCACAACTGAATTCAACGGTTAAGAAAATAATATTTTACGTTACAAAAAAAAAAAAAAAAATATCTTTCAAAGAATAAAACTCAATCTTTTTAGAACTTGGTCCAAGCAACGTCTTTCTAGGACTAAAAGGTAGAACGAAAACAGTCAACATTTAATTAACTTCATTAAGTAAGGACGCAATATTGTAAGTTCGCATTGGCTCGCATAGGTACTTTATCACAGATTAATACAGATAGGACACTCCGCAAAATCATTTAAATAAAAAGCGACTCTTGCTACGACACAATAAAGTGCAATTCAGGTCGCACAACGCTTATTACCTACAGTTATATTCAACTACAAGTTGCCTCTCTTTCTATCGCGTAACTCTTATACCTTCTGACCTACTGAATTAGCCCCGCGGACGGGGCCCGCCGCGTAGTTGTAGCTTCATACCTAAACTGCGGTGTGTCCCATCTGTATTAATCTGTGACTTTATATTGTGTAGCTTCGTCTGGCTTGACCTTCGCTTGACTCATATACCAAACAACATTCTAGTTTTTGTCGTCAGTTTGTGTGAAGAGACGCTTACGTACCCTCCATAATATGGGTATATACAGCAGATAGAAATTGGGACTGTTTTTGGCATTGTTTTGCGTCGCGTTTATATAAATTAGTTCGTCATTGCGAGTGTCGGCTACTACGACTCAGATTTTAGTTATTTTGGCAAAGTCACATTTGGCAGCATTGTTACGAGTATATTAGGAGCGGAGAATTGTTGACATAAATTGCTCTAAATGACGTCAAAAGTTTTAATTTAGATATGTAGTTGATAGAGTTCAGAAATGATCGAAACTATTTTTTGTGCTATTACCTACTCGCTAGATAAACATTTTTATTTTTGAAGAACGTTTTTAGATACAAACTTTTACTTGAAAATATTTTTTTTTAGTTTGACAATCCCGGTAACAGCCCGGTATCTGGGTTCTTGATTCCGAGTCGAGCATTGTTAAGTGCCTGTCTTTGGGAGTCTCTAAACTATCAGAGTTAGGAAAATTGTCTCTATTTTACAGTAAAGGAAAATTTTTAAGAGGAATTTTCCGATTTGCTAGATAAAAATTGTGATAGCTCGGCTAATATGCATGGTATTAAATACAGGGTGGCCGGAACATTGACGTCCAAAAATAAAATTTCGGTCCCTCGTATCGTGGGGTATTTGAATCACCCCCATGTATGTTCCGCGACTTTTCATAGTTTTCGAGTTATGAATTTTTTTCTGAATGTTTGAAAATTTTCGACCTGACCAACCTAAAAAAATTCTAAAAAAAAAAGTAGAGGGTTTTATCGAGTTTCTTTTTTTGCAACTGAATTTTCATAAGTAGTACTTTTATGCATAAAATAATCAGCTTCGTAACTGTGATGAAAGTTATGAAAATGTTGATCTAAAGTGAAAAATTTACGTTCGGTAAATTATGACTCAAATTTTCAACTTTAAATTAAAAATCTTAACAGGTGACTTCATAATTCCTAAGTAGGCTTCAAGAATGCGCCAGACTCTCAGCTTTCATAATCATAAAAAAAATGAAGTACTTAATAGGGCTACTTTGTTTAAAATCGGCCTTCAAAGACAGCGAGGTGGAAAAATTCTTAAAATTACCCATCTGAGTAATTATTTTTTTTTTGGCTATTTTCTCGTTCCTAAGGTTAATTAATGATAAGAATACTGAAAACTAACCAACAAATAGTTTCAGAGTTGGGTAAGAAAAGTTTTACGTAAAAAGTGGTTTTGAAAAAACACAGATGATAATGTGAAAAAAGTACTTAATTTATTTTTAACATTTACAAAAGGTTTTCAAAGTGGCCACCACCAGCAGCAATACACATTCTACACCTACGTAAGAAATTGTCTGGCAATCGTCTAAAAGCGTCTCTGTTCTCTCTCACAACACGTTCAGCTTCTGCAATCAACTGCCTCAGCTCTTGTTCACTTGAACAGTCTCGGGCGTATGCTATTTCCTTGTAATAGCCCCAAATAAAGAAATCGATGGGGTTGAGATCAGGTGAGCGTGGAGGCCACCTAATTGGTCCGCTGCGTCCGATCCATCTGTTGGGGTATGTTTCATCTAAGTAATTTCGGACCTGGGTTGCATAGTGACACGGGGCGCCGTCATTTTGCAACACCATGGTTCGTCTGAGTTCGAGATTCACATCTGCCAGCAACAATGGAAGTTCATTTTCCAAAAAGTTTTTGTATGTTTCTCCATCAAGTCTGGACGGCAGTTCAAACGGACCAATTAGTTCGCCATTGAGGATACCAGACCACAAGTTAACGCTGAAGCGATGTTGAAATGTCGAAGCTCTCACTTCGAGTGGATTTTCATTCGCCCACGTGTGGTAATTATGAATATTGAATATAATGTGGTTAGTTTTCAGTATTCTTATCATTAATTAACCTTAGGAACGAGAAAATAGCCAAAAAAAAATAATTACTCAGATGGGTAATTTTAAGAATTTTTCCACCTCGCTGTCTTTGAAGGCCGATTTTAAACAAAGTAGCCCTATTAAGTACTTCATTTTTTTTATGATTATGAAAGCTGAGAGTCTGGCGCATTCTTGAAGCCTACTTAGGAATTATGAAGTCACCTGTTAAGATTTTTAATTTAAAGTTGAAAATTTGAGTCATAATTTACCGAACGTAAATTTTTCACTTTAGATCAACATTTTCATAACTTTCATCACAGTTACGAAGCTGATTATTTTATGCATAAAAGTACTACTTATGAAAATTCAGTTGCAAAAAAAGAAACTCGATAAAACCCTCTACTTTTTTTTTTAGAATTTTTTTAGGTTGGTCAGGTCGAAAATTTTCAAACATTCAGAAAAAAATTCATAACTCGAAAACTATGAAAAGTCGCGGAACATACATGGGGGTGATTCGAATACCCCACGATACGAGGGACCGAAATTTTATTTTTGGACGTCAATGTTCCGGCCACCCTGTATAACTTGTAGCATTTGTATCATTCTTGAGTGTTATAGCACTCAAGAATAAATGTAGTTTTCGCCAAGTGAAAAAAAAAATTGAATTAGGTCATTCGTTCCGGAGATTACCCCCTGCACACAAACATACAAACTTACAAACAAATTTTACCCCTTTATAGTATTTGTACAGATTGGTCTGGACGATTCCAAAACCAACTATTATGGTTACTAGTTACATTTTGTGGTACAAATTGTAATGCTATAGTTGAAAACTGCATGGATATTTGCGGTCTATTTCTACTATCATTATGATTTTATAAATAATTCCGGTCACAATTAAATGGTCGTATTCACTAACTAGGTATATTTTCTATTAAATGATGTAATTAAAATCGTTTGCGGTTAATGAATTTCAATTTAATTCTATAGTTATTTGAAATGTGCGCGCAATATAATTTTTCGGGTAGGTTTCTAATTTTCCCAGAGCAAAACTCACGTAAAAGCTAGCTTCAAGAAACGTTTTTCCAAGCTAACCTAAAACTTCTCACTTCAGAAACCAATAATCAAAAGTAAATAATTATTTAACGCAAAAAAATAGATACATAACTAAATATTTATAGGTACGGTCAGCAACAGAAGTCGGTTAACACTGCTACTTTTTGACATCATCTAAATGAACACAAAATGATACGATAACCTGCTTTTAGCATTTCATTTATTAGGTAAGAGTTAATTTTCTTTAAAATTTACATCTGTTCCGATTTTAATGAAGTATTTTGCTCAGTAATTAAGATTTTGAAAACTCAAGTGTTAATCGACTTTTGTTGCTGACTATACCTATAACAAACACAAGCAATTAAAAAAAAACAAAACAACCTTTAATAAAATGAAAACACATCAATACCCAAAACATTCCCCACGGATCTTTGAATCATGCCTCATTGAATCTACGAAGTAGAAGCCCAAAATGTAAACGGTTTTTGTAAAGAAACGTTGTAAATCCCCAGCAAGTAGACGCCAGACGTTTTCGTATGCACACAGAGTGGTGCGCTCAATCAGTTCTCAAAGAAGGCAAAGGAGACGGATGCCGACGAGAGATCAAAGGCCTCCACTCGTTACCTCCGTATACTTTGTTAGAGGCTTATTCTACAGCGGGCTTCCGTTTCGGATCGGCGATCTTGTGTTAATTATAAAGGTGTTAAGTGGTCGTGTTGGCAAAGTTGGAGTGGGTAATGGATTAAAATGTTTTGTTTTTGTTGGATGAAATTATGCGGTGTTAACGTGTGAATGAGTTATAGGTAATTTGGTAATTAAAGATAACTATAAAAAAGGTATTAAAATTTCTGGTAAGAAATAAATTAGCAGAATATCAATAATTGCTACAAAACTTGATTTGTTTAATTTGAGAATCGTTTTTGTTTGACACATAATATGTTAGGTGAGTGAAATTGAGTTTGTCAATTAATTAATATCGCTACTTTTAACCGTAACAACAATAAAATTAAAATACGTTACTTTTGCACTTCTCGGAATAAAGATAAAACAAAATGCCGCTCGAATAATGAATCAGTATCCTACTTATTAGATACATAATTACACTAGCTTTTGCCCACGGCTTCGCCCGCGTAGATGTCGGAAAATATCTAGTGGGAACGTTCATGTGGAAAACATAGGGCCGTCCGATATACCTATGCTAAACTCAAATCGCTACGATATATCATTGCCGTGTATGGTGGGCTTAAAGCTCCCAGTCAGCTTGATTTTTACCGACATCTTCAACAATCATCGTCATATTTCAGGTAATTTACAAAAAACCATAACAAATAACCACTGAATCACTCCATTTGTGAAAACCGTACGAAAATCCATTCGTCGTAAAAAAGTCGAATGAAATAAAGACTAAATGTTATCTCAAGAAGTCAAGATACGAACTATGACTACATTTCCAATCCCTTAAATCTCTTAAAAAGAGGTAGGTACTCAAACATTTTAATATTATTTGTGAAATCAACCTTATGGGATGATTTTTCAAAAACGGTGTACACACAGCTACTTATCAGCTACTTATCTACATTTTTCCAGTATAAGCTGACCTCTCATTGTACGGAAATTCTATACAATGCGAGATCACTTTAAACTGGAGATGTTTGATATGTAGCGGTGTGTATCATATTATATTTCTTTATTTCCTTAAGAAATGCTGGGATTCCAATACAAACTTTCATCCCCTATATCACCCCCCGTACGATTATTTTTTTTAAGAGAAAAAGTATGTCCTATTCCAGAAAACTATCTATAGCCTTACCAAATTTTATTGAAATCCGTGCAGTTTTGTGAATTTTAAAATCAACCCCTATTTTACCCCCTTTTATTTATTTAATTAACTTATTTAATTTATTCTGACCCAGAGACACACGTACCACAAAATACCGAAAAATAAATAAAATCTACTTATCATGTTCATCAGTACGGTTTTTCATATTCAATGTATTAGCAGCCTGCTACAGAAATGTATTGCGAAAAATTCTCGTTTACGGTTTTCTTTTACAGCAATGTCCGAACTTTTGTAAACGAACTACTTAGTGCTCTCAAAGTACCTACATAATGTCGATTTTATGGACTTGATATCGACGTTACGTATGTCGACACAGCGATTTCGAAAGTAGGGTAATACGCGGGTGTAATATGTTCCAGTAATTGAATGGAATTTCATAATGTAGGTACAAGATCGGGTCTCCTTTGTGAAAGCGTAATTTCTTATGTAGGTATGCGAGGCTTTGTTTCCATGCTCGCAGTAACTTGATAAAAAATAAATTTTATTTGTGAAAAATTTTGTGAAGTAATCGAAAAATTTTACTGAAAAGTTATTTGGTTAAGGACACGCTAGTCACTCATCATAAACAGTCGAGCTGCAAAATAATCATTTGGTCAGCAAGATTTCAGAATTGGTCAGTCCGTAGAGAAAACACATAGTAGGATTTTAATGGTTTTTAGTCTACGTCTTTAGTTTTAGTAACTTTATTTCATTTTTAAATAGCTGCTACCGTAATGAATTCTAGTAAGAAACAAATAATATAATTAATAAAATTAATAATAGGTAATAAAGTTTAATTTGTACTCTTATAAGATCGTTTGTAACGAAACGTAATCGAATGTAAGTGACGCTAAAGTTAGACAGTTTTCACTTATCGTATGTACTCATAGTCGAATAACACATCTCGTCATAGTAAAAAGGCAATGAGAACTTATGATTCAAGAGCGAGAGAAGCGAGCTCAGGACTTGGGACATCCCGACTCGGACGCCATCTCGCTGTCGTGGTTATCTTTATTTTAACCGTTCAGAAATAGGAGAAGAAAAAGAAAAGAAAAGAAAGAAAATAAATTTATTTAGCACAGACCAATTATGAGGCACACAAAATAATATACTTAACAGCAATAAAAATAAAAAAAATAAAATAATACTTAATAATAAAAAGAATCAACATGTACTAAAATAAAAAAAATAAATAATATAATTTATATATATAATTATATATATTATATTATATTTATTATTATTATATATTATATATTATTATTTTTTATTATTATATTTATTATATTTTTATTTTTTATATTTATATAATTAGTTATACCTACATAGGTATCTTATCGTATAGGTATCGGTACTTTTTAACCGACTTCCAAAAGGAGGAGGTTCTCAATTCGTCGGAACCTTTTTTTTTATTTTTTTTTATGTATGTTCCCCGATTATTTGAAAATGGCTGGACCGATTTGGATTTTTCTTTTTTTGTTCGAAGGGATATACTTCCCAAGTGGTCCCATGATCATCAAGTCAGGATCTGATGATGGAATCCCATGGAAATCGAGGAAAACCCTCAAATTTTATTGGCACACCTATATCGATTTCGGTATTTTTTATAGTAACTCGTGCATTTGCTCTCGGAAAGTACCATTCGGTGAACTGGAACTGATGATGAAGACCACAGAGGGCCATCGGAAATACTCAATTATATCTAAGTATATCACAGGTTGCGATTCGATTACTTTAATATGGTTTATGCTCGTCAAAATGCATAATGGTAATGGTGACTTCACCATGAGCTCCAGTTCTCCTGGTTCTTACTAGGAGAACTCCTCAACAATTAACGTCCCTGCATCAGGAAAAGCAATATTTTGTAAAACGTGATGAGCAGTTGACATTGGGTTATTGTAACTTAGATAAATTACAAACTGAACCACTAAAAAGTGAAAAATAAAAACTTTTTTACAAAAAAAAACACTACAAACTGAAAAATAACTTTAATTTCGGAAGTCGGTGGCAAAAAACTAAAATACAGATCCAAAGACACCGACTTCCGAAATTAAAGTTATTTTTCAGTTTGTAGTGTTTTCTTTGGAAGTCGGTTTTTTTTTTTGTAAAAAAGTTTTAACACAATAACTCAGTAAACGATGGATCGCGTTTGTATACGTTCATACATTTGTAATATATCTACGTTTGGTGTGGTGGTGTGGTCGTGTGGTGTGTGTGGTGTGTGTGGTGGTGGTATTAAAGTCATACCTATTGTATGAAGTTTGGGGTTTTTTGGCAGAGTTTATAGACGGTTTGGCGTGAAATGTTGTGGTTTTGCCCTGTTGTAAATATGTTCTACTAGATTAGGAAGTTTTCGACGTGCCTTAGAAACTAAAAATCTGCCTAGCCTTTTCCCAACTATGTAGGGGTCGCCTTCCAGTCTAGCCGGATGCTGAGTATTTTACATGGAGCTATTGCTACATACGAGTATAAGTATAACGAATTAAGTAAGTTTCAAATTGTACGTCTGAACTTAGTTTTGTACATAACCCCCCTCAATCCTATATTTTTTGTGGTACCTACACGTAGGTATTCGGATTACAACGGGGCAAGGCCTGTACCAATCTAATAATGTCTATAGCGAACCCACGAGTTTAATTGAATCGAGGTAGGCCTATTGCATTTCCGTGACAGTGATGCCCGCCTCCTGTCTTGGATCAGCTCTTCCTTTATTGTAAAAAGTAAATAAACACGGGAAATGTTTTTTTTCTCTCATAATATACAGGATGTGTAACAGTGTAAACAGTGGCAATCTTTTAAGGGGTCATTGTACTCATCATTATGAATAACTTTTACTATGGGACCAAACCTGAAATCGCGAAAACAAAATTAGCTGTTCAGCAGATTTTATGTTCGCCTAGTTTGTCGAAATGAAGGGAACAGCAGATTTTTTTCGAGTTTGGTCCCACAGTAAAAGTTGTTCATAATGATGAGTACCTACAATGACCCCTTAAAAGATTGCCACTATTTACACTTACAACCTGTATGTTTATGTTCCCGCTGCTTGACAATATTGCACGCGGCACAGTGTTTGTCATTTCCTTTATTATGCTACTCAGCGTTACTTTATGAGGCGCAATATTGAGCAATGACGGCCTACATTTCGGTACAGTGTAAATACAATTTATACGCCATAGTAACAGCAGATATTACATTACACCGAAAAACATTATGGTACTCTTCTTAAATGTGCCATAAACACGGAATTACCCTAACTTAATTTTAAGACCGACAGAGGTCGTTGCTACCGTAGCATCAAATATAATATACTCAGTTCACTTACTGTATCGAACTCCCTCCGGTCGAAGACCCTGATTGTCCCCTGCCCCCCGTCACTCCAGACGAGGTGCACGAGATAATCAAGGCTCTGAAACCCCGTAAAGCCCCTGGTTCAGATGGAATGACCAATAGGGTCTTCCAACTCTTCCCTGCCCGTTTGATTATGCTCTTGACCATCATCTTCAATGGTGCCATGAGTAATAATATCTTTCCTCAAGCCTGGAAACAGGCCACCGTTATCGGTATTCCTAAGCCCGGCAAGCCTAAGCGCGAGCCCTCTAGTTATCGCCCCATTAGTCTGCTCAATGTCCTCGGCAAAATCTATGAGAGACTTATTTATAAGCGACTCAGGGATTATGCCGAGACAAAGGGCCTTATTCCTAACGAGCAGTTTGGTTTTCGAACCCAACACTCTTGCGTACAACAGGTCCACCGTATAGTCGAGCATGTCAGCGCTGGTTTCCAGCGCGGTGCGATGACTGGTGCTGTTTTCTTCGATATAGCGAAAGCGTTTGACAAAGTCTGGCACAACGGCTTATTATATAAGCTTTACAAACTTGGTGTGCCAGATCGTCTCGTGCTCATCTTACGAGACTTTTTGTCAAACCGCACCTTTCGCTATCGTATCGAAGGAGCGCTTTCCTCTCCCCACCCTATTCGCGCAGGGGTCCCTCAGGGCTCTGTGCTTGCTCCCTTAATTTTCACACTTTTTACTAGCGACATCCCGCGTAGCGAGAGGGCACAGTTGGCTCTGTTCGCAGACGATACGGCCATCTACTACAAGGGCATGGTTCGCGACTCGATCTCTCGCACTCTCCAAACCGCTGTCGATGCACTCGCCAAGTGGTTTCGGAAGTGGAGAATCGAAGTCAATCCCGACAAAAGCCAAGCTGTTCTCTTTACGAGACAGCGAAGCAAAAACTGTAAACCCCCCCGCCCGATCACCATGTTTGGCAAGCCGATCCCTTGGGAGAAGCGAGCCAAATATCTAGGTGTGACGCTCGATGAGCACCTTACGTTTTCAGAGCACATAAAGAAGGCTCGTTCGCGGGCCTACTTTGCTCTTGGTAGACTCCATTCGGTTATGAATGCACGCAGCAAGTTGTCCCTTAAGTGCAAGTTGCGTATTTATACAGCGTGCATTCGCCCCATCATGACCTTTGCGGGCCCAGTCTTTGCTCACGCAAAGTCCCACCACATCCATAGGATGCAGACCCTTCAAAACCGTTGCCTCCGAAAGGTAACGGGAGCCCCTTGGTTCGTTCGGAACGATAACCTCCATTTAGACCTTAAAATCCCGACCATCCGTCAATTCTTGAAACGCCTTTCCAAGCGTTTCTTCGATTCTGCCGCGAAGCACCGCAACCCTCTGGTTGTCGCGTCCGCTAATTATGTCCCCTCTAGAATCAGTATAGTCCGCCGTCCGCGACTTGCACTCTCTGAACCTGATGACCCTATTACCCTCCTCCAGGAAAGTAGTAGTGCTACTAGTACTCTAGTACGCAAACACAGATCACAAAAATCATCATTCCGACCTCGCCGCCGAGGTCCTCCGCGTAGACGAACTTTCCCTGTAAATGTAAATTCACCTCCCTTGTTCGGTAATAACGAGCCAGCTGGTGGCGTAGCTGAGCCTGTAGCTTTAAACTCCCCTGTTAATAATAATAACCCCGATTTGAGCCAGCCAATTGCACCTTGCTGTCCTCTCTTAGTCAGCGACGCCCTAAGCCGAGGTCCGTACCCCACAGGGGGTGCCCTTAGTGCGCAGTCGCTTAGTTTATAAGTAAAAACATGCCCCTGGCTGGAGGCTTTGAGTTCGCTTAAGGCACCCACAGGATAGTCCGGTTAAGCAGTCTCGACCCCAAGTGGTCACACTGCGAGATGCCATTCAAAAAAAAAAAAAAAAAAACTGTATCGAATGGCCGTTTTCACATTGGACTTAACGACAACGATACGATAGCTATACGATATCGTCGGACTGGTAGTTTGATACAATCACTACTAAACGCTTTCGCACTTGTCCTTGTAGTCAACGGTATCGTCGCCGGCAGTTGACTGTCGTGCCGATATCGGCGGACGACACAGTGCGAGGTGAAGCAGATTGGATGATTATACATGGGGGGCATGGACAAGCGCTTGCCCCCACCGCACAGTACGGGAATCTCGCAATCTAGCGGGATTTAATTCCAAATTGAATTACATAAAAGATACAAGTTAAAAATAATATTGGTTGGTATTCAAATAAATAAAAATTCTTAAATAGTGATACAAAATAAAGTTGTAAAAAAATGCGATATGAATAATTTTTTTTATTTTAGTCACTAATTCCACTTTTTACAATTACCTATTATTTTTACAATTACCTATTATAAAAGCAAAAATAGCATCAATTCGTTCCTATTTCGCATTTGAGGTCTAAACATCAAAAATTGGTTTTATTGTGATTTCAGCGGTCATTCTGAAAACCGAAAAAAAATGTATGACGGTCGCAAAAAATCGCAAGTTTTATCAATTGTTCTCAAAAGTTAAGACTCTAAACTATAAATTAAAATAATAACAACAGCGGGATATTCAGGTCATTTTTTTATATCACCTTTTGTTTTGCAAATCATCTCTAAAAAATGCCTAATTTAACTGTGCTTTCAAATGATGTTATTAGATCAATGTTTAACCATTACTTAAATAAAATACACTCTAACTTACCTTGAAAGATATATGCAACACAATAAAAAACCAATAAACAAGACTAATACGTTAATTTGATCAGTAATCTCAAGTGAAGATGACACTTTAATGTGTGTTCGTATTGTGAGGGTACAACGATTAATATCTACTCACTTCAACATTTATTATTTATTTTTTTAACCTACATACAAGTATTTCTAATATGTAGCTGTGACAAATAGGGTCTTAGGTATAAATAGATTATAACTATATTATCAAATAATAACATTTATATTTTGATTTAAATCGCGCTAGATTACGAGATTCCCATATTGTGCGCCGCACCGCATCACCCGCACTAGTCTGTTTACATTTCGTTGCTGTAACACGTTTTTGTGTAAAATCATGTTAAAGTTTTATTTTTATTCTTCTATATTTTAAATTTAAACTAGCTGACCCGACACACGTTGTTCTGTCTTAGCTATGAATATTCTAATGTAAACGCGCGAAGTTCCCGAATGCGCAAGCTGAGAACATTTTGAATTGTCTAGGAAAACTTGATTTATATTTTAAGAACTAGCTTTTGCCCGCGGCTTCGCCCGCGTGGATGTCGTAGGATATCACATGGGAACAAAAATCCGTCCTTATTTCTTGTCTGCATTATAAAGGGAACCTCTGTGCAAAATTTCAGCTATACAGATCCAAGGGTTTCGGCTAGGCGTTGATGAGTCAGTTAGGACTTTTCTTTTTATTATATTGAGATAGCTTCTACCCACGACTTCGTTCACGTGAAATTTCTTGTGCCCCCGACCCAACCCTCGCATCGCATTGCCTGACTGCGCTATTTCTTCGTTTTCGTTCAGCGTTCTTTCTGACTTTTTTTCTTTTTGCTCGGCACCTAATGGTCCTAGAGTGATGTTAAATATGCAATGCAAAAATAATTATTAAAATACGACTGGCAGTTCCAGAGATTAGCGCGTTCAAACAAACAAAAAAAGCGTGTGTCAGCTCCGATGCAATGCACGACTGGAGTTTATTCCTGTTTTTGTGCCGTTTCGAGTTTCCGACTTTCTATTTTTCGGTCATTTCTGTCGGGCTGGGTTTCTTCAATGAATCAGTGCTATACGAAGAGCAACTTTAAGGTGTAAAGACACTCGTCCTTATCTCCCTCTTACCCCTCCTCCTCTCACTCTCACCCGCCCCTCTTCCCACCCATATCCCCTCTCTACCTTATCATCCCTTCCACTGCCCCCTCTCACCCCTTCACCCTCCCCAACCCCTCTCCCTCTTACCCCCCTCACCACATCCCTTCCCGCTAACCTCCCCTTTCCCCTCTCACACCCTCTCACATCCCCTTCACCGCTTCCCCTCCCCCTCTACCCTCACCAAGTCATCCCCTCCCCTTCTTTCCTTCTCCACACTCTACCCCTAACTACACCTTCCTCCCTCACTACACGCTCCTATCCCTCTCCCCATCCCTCCATCATCCTCCCCCTCTCCCTCCTTAACCAATCCTCCCCTCCCCCTCCTTCTCAACAAACCCTGCCCTTCCCCCTTTCTCTCCTCACCACCCCGTCCTCTTCCCCCTTTCCCTCCTCACCACCCCTCCCGTTCCCTCCCTCCCCTCTACCCTTCTATTAATGAAAAACTTTATTAGGCAAGTATTTGTGCCAAGTTTCAAGTTAATTAACCAAATGAATAAGATTTTTCATATTAACCTATATACATTCCCTTTTTTCACCCAAATACGGGTGGAATTTAAAAACATCGTTTGGGATATTTCCGTAACTTCACTGAAAGATTATTTACACCAACTTTCGAGTTAATCAAGCACCGCAGTAAAGCCTGCCCTTTTCACCCCTTTATGGGTAGATTTTCGAAAAACCCTGATACACATTATTCTTCATTTTTGGTGTCAAGTATAAATACTGAGTTTCGAGTTAATCTTAGCGCCCGTTAAAATTCCTCCATACAAAACTTTGACACCCCCCAATCCCTCCTGAGGGGGTAGTTTTCAAAAACTAAAAATGCCAAACTTTATAATTTACTTATATAAATATTCATGCTTAATTTCAAGTCTATTAGCTCAAGGAATAAGATTTTTCATACAAACTTTCATCCCCTATTTGTCCCCCTTAGGGATGGAATTTCCAAAAATCCTTCCTTAGTGGATGCCTACACTGTATAAGGTATCTATGTGCAAGATTTCAAGTCTCTAGGTCCAGCGGTTTGGGCTGTGCGTTGATATATCAGTCAGTCAATCAATCAGTCAGTCAGGACTTTGAATTTTATATATATAGAAGATTGAACTACGATTTTTTGCTGGAAAGAAAAATACTGGAATTTAAAAGTAAAAAGGTCAAAATGATGAAAAAGACTTAGTTTACACAAAATAAATTTCTGTCCTCCTCCTCTCCTTTTTAGGGTTCCGTACCAAAATGGTAAAAAAGTAAGCCTTATGGAGTCACTCAGTCTGTCTGTCTGTCTTTCACAGCTAGATATCTCAAAAACTACTAATGCTATCAACTTGAAATTTAGAATAGTTTTAGATGACGTTGACCCAACTATTTTTCAAATAAGAAAGAAATTAAAATATTTATATTTTTTTGCAACAGGGACTGGGGGTCTTAAAAAATCAAAGTGGGGCTACTAGGGCATATGGGGTATCATATGGAAGAGCGCTGTTTGCACATTCTCAAACATTTTTTTCTTCTTTTTTTAGGCCTCATAGTTTTTGGCTTCTGGTGAAAAATGTAAAAAAAACACCATTCCGCCCCCGCCTTATAAATCTGAAATTATTCTATGTGATAGAAGTGTATGTAAAGATTACAGGAAAAATAAAACGATGTCTCTAAATAGCACACTTTTTCAGAAATCGGAACGGAACCCTCGGTGCGTGAGTCCGACTCGCTCTTGACCGGTTTTTCATTACTGATATTATTCTACATTTTTAAAATCTAAAACACGCCATTATCCGAATATTGTGGATATATCTTGTCGATTCGAAAGCTGTATTTAAATACGTTCTTTAATTTAAGGGGAGAGTTTACCGTATCGACGGGATGAACATTAAATATTTGACAGTTTCGAAACATGTATTGGAATTTTTTTTTTCGTAAATTTTTCAATGTTTTTAATAGTTACTTAGTAGTTACTAAGTACTAGTTCGGACAGACACAAATACAACAAATCAAAAACCATGAAAATCGGTCAAGCCGTTCTCGAGTTATAAGTGTTCGAACAAACCCGACATTGTTTTAACAATATTCTACATCTTCTTTTGTTTTTTCTTCTATGTGACATCTCATGTATGCACAAAAATAAAATAAATATTATATGATATTTAATTTAATTATTTGTTTGCCTAAGTCTAACAATGTCAAAGTTTCGGCGTCATCTTGATAGAACGGTAGCAGGACACTTGCGCAAAAAACATTACTGCGAATCGACTTTTGCACGAACGGACTTATGCGCGACGGGACATTTGCGTGAAAGACAATTGCGCGAATCCACTTGCACCAAAAAGACACTTGCGCGAAAAAGTTGCGGCAATGAGATTTCTTCATATCATCATTCTTTCAGGGATGTACGTATATATACTGGATGACTTTTTTTACCGTCTCGAAAGAAATTGGGTATATTAGGTGAACGGAGTAGAAGCCTATAGCATACCTCATTAAAAAAAAAAAAAAAAAAAAATTTGGATATTTTTAAACGATTTAATTTTTTTTCAAAATTTGTTTTTATGGTTCAAGTATGAAAAGTTTACATCGAATTTGTAGTATTTATTGGTACTTACATAATTTTTTTCAGTCTAAGCTATTAAAAAAAAAACTACGTTTCTACTCCGTTCACCTAATATACCCAATTTTTTTCGGGACGGTAAAAAAAAGTCATCCGGTATAGTACATTTTTTAAATATATTTTTTTCTTATTTATGTACACAGAAAAATGCATTTGAGTGCCTACTTATGTCTTAAGTTTTCAAATTATTTTATTATTTCTCTTTTTAGTTTTTTTTTCAACATGGGCGTCATTTTCATGGTTTTTGAGGTCGCTGAAAACGATATAATGAGGTCAAAATCAAAATCCAACGAAATATATTGCAAGAATGAGAGTTCTGCGTGTTTTCGCGTCTCTTTTTCGTCCGGAACGTGTCTGTATCCGCACCAAGAGAATTCACAAATAAACAATATTAACGGCAAAATTACACGGTGTGTTACATTTTTATCGAAACACCCTCGTGGGGGAACAATGAGCGGCGCTGTGCTTATCTTTCAAA
The DNA here is from genome assembly GCA_905163495.3 of Cosmia trapezina. Lineage (NCBI taxonomy): Eukaryota > Metazoa > Arthropoda > Insecta > Lepidoptera > Noctuidae > Cosmia > Cosmia trapezina. The sequence goes on from LR991030.1 coordinate 16,509,039, forward strand.
TCAATTTTGATGCAGAAAGATTGTTGGGAAAATCTACAAGATATATTTTACGGGTTTTTTACATGAAAGAAGGAGCTTCTTTACTAGATGTACCTTGTACGCTAGTGACATCACGGACCCTGAGCGATTTCGGGTATAGTTAGTAAATGACATTTTGGAGTGACCACCGCTAAATGTACCTTACCCAGATACTGCTACTCAGGTATATTTAGTAGCAACAGTTAAAAAAAATCATTATTAAATATAGGTACCTACCCTATTTGGACACTAAACACTTACGATGCAAGTGCGAGCGAAGCGAGCTCGGAACGTTGGGCATCCCGACTCGGACAGGTTAGGTTCGAGCAAACAGACGCCGTCCCCGTAATGGTTATTTTCTTTTAAACCATTGACCCCCGCGAAGTGGGGCTCCTCGACTATGCTTTACTAGACTACGTCGTACTAAAGGTACCTTATTTTCATAATTCATTACAGATGCTTTCGCTGGCCGGATATATTCAGTAGTATGTAGTCACGCAATACTAGATCCCGATTATGATACTCGGGTATATTTAGTAATTAGAAATGTTGAAAGCCTCATGCTAACTATAGCCGACCAAAACTTTATGCGGAATTTCCACAAGGTACATATTGTAAAGATACGACGCAGGATGTAGGGTACATTATAAAGTCGGTATGCGAAATCTTATGACTTATGACAGATATCCAATATTCTTGGAGGCGAGTGGAACGAGTGCAGCGGAACACTCATAGAACACAAATCAAGCGGGAAAAATGAAGGAAAAGAAGCAAGACAAAGCGGCTGCTCGATCGACAAGAATTTCATTGTAAAATATGTGTTATTTTCTATGAAAAATGTATTCGGCTTTTAACACAATAACTCAGTAAAAGATGGATCGCGTTTATTGTATACGTTCATACATTTGTAATATATCGTGTATAGATGTGGTATTAAAGTCAATTGTATGAAGTTGGGGGTTTTTTTGGCAGAGTTTATACAAGGTTTGGGACGAAATATTGTGGTTTTGTCTTGTTGTAAAGGTTCTACTAGATTAAGAAGGTTTCGACGTGTCTTAGAAACTAAAAATCTGCCTAGCCTTTTCCCAACTATGTTGGGGTCAGCTTCTAGTCTAAACGGATGCAGCTGAATACCAGTATTCTACATGGAGCGACTGCTTATCTGACCTCCACAACACAGATACTGGGTAAAAAGGTTCCCCTTGTGCCTTAAAAACTATTACTTATTGTGCTTTTGTATTGTATTTACTGACAAAAAAAGGTAAAAAATATTATTTTTAAAGTAAAACTCAATCATTGTTTGCAGAAAAAAAAGAGTCAATGTCAAACGAAGAATAGAATAATTGTTATTGTATATCATTAACGTCGAAGCGAAAGTGGCATTATCGCCAAATTCATAAACAGAAAACGAAACAAAGGTATTATTAATATAATTGTTTCCTCCCCGCTTTCCCATTGTTATTTTTCCTGCGAGTAGGGACGTTAAACAGGAACCTACTCTATTGGACGAATACAGGAGACTTATTATGTAAACCTTCATTCATTGCGTTTTCTTACTCCATCAAACGGGTAATATTAAAAAAGTGATGGCATGACTTTTGAAAAATAAACTCTCTTTCAGCTGTCCTTCAATAAGACAATTCAGGTCAGTTCTCGGCATGTCAGTTCCCGGTTTACACACGAAATATTTTTATAACGTTAGTCTGACTAACCTAAATCAAAAATCCTAAATCAACAGTTGAGAAAATGTAAAATCTTTGATAACGGAATTCGGTTCAAGAAATAGTGTAAACATGTATACATGTTATGAAAAGAAAACTGTAAGGAGTCCTGTTCAACCCTTTACCACTCGTCTACAGCCTCTGTCTCCTTAAGCTGACGGATGAGGACGAAATCTGCAGCGTGCAACCGCTGCCAGTCACCACTTAGGTACTCGTCGTAAGAGACTGGAAACGAAAGCATTTGCATTCCGGTAAGGCTGTTTGTATGTTTAGGAGACAAAAATTATCTAACGGCCGAACACGTTTGATGACTGACCTTTAACACGAGCATAAAGGCAACATGTATAGTCTTCAAGATCATGTTGCTATAGACCAATTCTGTAAATAAGGTATCGTCACGATAGAGTACCTAAAAACTTTCACAACAACCACTTTGCTATCTTTGCTTTGTTTGCTTTACCTTTACTGCGGGCTAATATTTTAATCAAGGTATAAAATATTCATTCAGTCGATATTACATATTATACTAAAGAAGAACGAGTATCATAACTAAGGAACAGAAATGCCTTGTGAGAAACCATAGTAATCACCTTTGAAACGTGAACGCGGTTCGCGAGCTACGCTCCCCATACGACAACTACTAACTTTATATCTATTACACGCCATCAATTCACCATAGCTGTTCACATAGGTGGCGCAAGCCCGGTGGGGCCATTAATCTGCAGAATGAACCGTGGATTAACGTGATCTACATGCTGATGGTGCTAACAGCTCTGGACTTGCTGTTATGATTAACCCAAGTGATGAAGTAGGGTTGACTTTAGGAATAAATAACCCTGATGTATCTGTGGGACTTGTCATATTGTTGTTTAAACTGCGGGCTTTTGTTGTAGAAAGTGAATAGAGAGACTTTGGGAGTGACTGACTCGGAGTGAGAGAATTGTGAGAGAGTTGCAATTATCAGACCATCCGTGTGATTCTGTAAGACCTCATTCTAAACTTCGAATCTGAATCCGCTGTGAGTTTCTTGATTGGCGTTCTAAGTTCAAAGTGTCAAATAAAAAACAAGTGAGCAGAAGTGATGCGAAGTGAGAGTGAAGAGCGATGTGAGATGCGAGTTGTTGTTTGAATTTTACAGAATCGACGTACTGATGTTCCATTTATAATGATGATGTTTATTGTACTATTCAAAGTATATACGTAGACTAGCTTCTGCCTGCGACTTCGTCCGCGTAAAATTTATTTTTTGCTCGACCCCCCCGTCGCATCGCATTGCCTACCCGCGCTATTACTTACTTCGTTTTCACTTAGCGTTCTTTCAGACTTTTTTTCTTTTTGCTCGGTACCTAAGGGTCCTAGAGTGATGTTAAATATGCCTTCTATAAGATTTGGGCTATCATTAATGCAAAAATATTTTTTAAAGTCCGACTGGTAGGGTAGTTCCAGAGTTTAGCTCGTTCCTTGACCACATCCCCTTCCGCTACCTCTCCCTCCCCCTCTCACTCACTCTCACACCCCCTTCGCCACTTACCCTTCGCTCTCTCTCTCTCACCACCTGGTCCCCCCCCTTTCCCCCTCTCCTCCACCTCCGGCTCACGAACGCCTCCCCACCCCTCAGCCTTCACCATGTCTTCCTCCTCTCCTCACCAATTCCTGCCCTTTCTCCCTGCGTCCATCATCCTCCCCCTCACACTCCTTACCACCCCTTCCTTGCCCCTCCCCCTCTAACCCTCCCTCCAGGGTAGTTTTAAAAATTAGTTTTTTAAAACTAATGACAAACTTAGGCAAATATTTGTGCCAAGTTTCAAGTCAATTAAAACCAAATAAATAACATTTTTCATGTAAATTGAATTCCCTGTTTTCACCCCCACAGGGGTGGAATTAAAGAGAATGGTTTGAGATATTTCCATAGCTTGACTCGAAGATTATTTACACCAATTTTCGAGTTAATCAAGCCACGCAGTAAAATCCTCCCCAGTGAAATTGACTACCCCTTTTCACCCCGTTACAGGTAGATTTTTGAAAAACCCTGACCCACATTATTCTTTATTTTTGGTTTTATGTATAAATACTGAGTTTTGAGTTAATCGGATTGCGCGTTAAAATTTTTCCATACAAACTTTGAGACCCCCCAATTCCCCTTTAGGGGGTAGTTTAGAAAAACTAAAAATCACAAAAATCATAATTTAATTAGATAAATATTCGTGCCAAGTTTCAAGTTTATTAACTCAAGGAATAAGATTTTTCATACGAACAATATCCCCCCTTTTTACCCCCTTAAAGGTCGAATTTCCAAAAACCCTTTCTTAGCGGATGCCTAGGTCTTAATAGCTACCTGTGTTCCAAATTTCAGCCCAATCCGTTCAGTGGTTTCAGCTGTATGTTGATAGATCAGTCAGTCAGTCAGTCAGTCAGTCAGTAACGCTTTCCTTTTATAGATATAGATTAGCCTGGATGTAAAAATTAGGCAGTCGTGGGGACTGCCGATAGAAATGAAAACTTGACAGCGCAACACGAGCATGTCGGATGTCGGTGATGCGAACTCATAAGATTTTCCCCTACCAAAAATTGCTCAACGCGCCTAATGAAATTTTCATTTCAAAAACACTATTTCAGCGTCACCTTTGTAGGATGATTAGATATCGTAAGAGTTATCGGAGGAGCCATACGGATCGAACCATCAGGTTAAGCTACGCTTGCCGGTGTTGGTCCCTGGATGGGTGACCACCTTTACATACCGAGACTCCTCCGTGCCTCGGAAAGTTCATTAAGCCGTTGGTTTCGGCTGTCATTCGTGGATCTTTGACAGTCGTTACGGGTCGTCAGAAACCCGAAGTCTGACAACCGTCATAACCACTAACGCGACCGGCCCCGCGTTACGTCATTACGATTGTTCGAGCGAGTTTTTTTGTCGGCGCGCGAAGGGGTGCCTAGCACTTATACACAGCTTGTTTACAAATCATTTATAAGACTGGATGTGAAACCAATTACTGTTTCATAAAGTGGATAGACTATATTACCCAGTAACTGGGTTGTGGAGGTCAGATAAGCAGTCGTTCCATGTAAAATACTGGTATTCAGCTCCAACCGGTTAGACTGGAAGCCGATACCAACATAGTTGGGAAAAGGCTGATGATACTACTGACTGATAAGACTACTGATGATATCGTACAAAGAAATTGCCACAACGATCGAAGTAGCTATACAATAAATCTGCAGGCAGCTCCAGCCCTTTCTTAAGCCACTAGATCTAACATTATATCACTAGAAGAAAGATTCATTAGCCACTGTAAAGGAGGCGAGCTAAATAAAAAGTCCAAATGGAAGTGCGACTTAGAGAGGCACACCGAGGTTTAAAATATTGATTACCAAGATTCTTCGAGTCGAGTGGATTAACGAGCTGAAGAAATTAGCCGGCAGTAATTGGCTGAAGAAAATGAAGGTAGGCGTTATTACACAAGGGAAATGACCTGTTTTTCCACCGGATGGTTACATTCAGGTGGTGACTTTTGACTTTCAGAGTAAGTATCAAAATTGTAGATGCCGCAGAGACTTAATAACCTGTGTTCGGTAAGTATTTTTCGGTTATTCAAGTCAAGCTTGTTACAGAACTATACAATGTGGTAGGGGTGAGACTTCTAACCCGTTAAGGCTGAGTACTACATCTAATTTTATCGACAAAAAAAATAATTTGGGGGTTGAACCCCCTCCCCCTAAAAATTTTAAGCATTAAAATTTTAAGCATTAAAGCATTAAAATCAATTAATTTTAAGCATTAAAATGTTTTGTTTGATTGTATTTTTCAGTAGGTTTGATTTTAAATAAATGTAAAGTACATATGAGTATTACTGGTTTCATTTACAAATAATGTCAAGTATGAGTATTGAGCTTACACAGGGGAAACTACTTAGAATTGATGATGTTATGGTGATGTTTTTGGTATCGTTAGAAAGAATAACTCAAATACTTTTAAATGAGCGCAAATTATTAATAATTTTATGGGACATAGTTTTGAGTAATTCGTGAAAATATTGAAAAATAGCGATTTTTTCGGTCAAAATAATTCAGAAATGATTTTTTTTTCTCACCAAAACATTATCAAACATATGAAAAAAGTAATGAATTAGTTAGCCAAGGTTATTAGCTACAGTTTGTCGTTTTTTTTTGTTTCTACGACGCATACAACCTTTGATATCACATAAAGTATCAAGCGCGCCGTAGTAAATTAAAAAAAATATTAAAATAGCCATAATTTTTAAGGGGAGGTGGTTCAACCCCCCATATTATTTTTTTCGTCGATAAAATTAGATGTAGTACTCAGCCTTAACGGGTTAGAAGTCTCACCCCTATCACATTGTATAATAGCCCTTACAGCGTTACATTTTGCGTGTAGAAGCACTTTTGCCCCGCACGATCTCTGTGGTCGCCGAGGTTGCTTATTTGAAAGATTATGATTATTTAGTCTCTGAGCTCGTGGCTAAGTAATACATCCGCACGGGTCGATCCATCAGGTTAAGCTACGCTTGCCGGGGTTGTTCACAAAGATGGTCACCCATCCATGGATGGGTGAAAAAAATCTTTACATACCGAGACTCCTCCGTGCCTCGGAAAGCACGTTAACCCGTTGGTCCCGGCTGCCATTTGTGCATCTTTGACAGTCGTTACGGGTCGTCAGAAGCCCGAAAGTCTGACAACCAAGGGGTATCGTACCCGGTTACTGGGTTGTGGAGGTCAGATAGGCAGTCGCTCCATGTAAAGTATTGGTATTCAGCAGCATCCGGTTAGACTGGAAGCCGACCCCAACATAGTTGGGAAAAGGCTATGCAGATTGAGAGGTAAATAATTAATCAATTATTTTTAATTTTAAAAAGTCCTATATGGCACTCCTAATGCTATGACTAGCTGCTTATGACGACATTTTTAATTCAATCTGGCGAAATAATAAGGGAAACTATACTACTTCATACACTGAGCATTCGCCTCTATACAGCCGAAACAGTCGTAAATTTTCATTCATAGATGCTGAAAACAACTAATTCGCTTTTCCTTGAACATAACACAATAACTTCAATGATAAAGGGCCGCTATGAACCAGAACAATAATCAATACAGCAGGCTAATGCTAAGAAAACCCCAAATTGCATAGGTTAGGTAGGTATACTATTTGAGTAACTACAAAGTCTTGAACGATTTAAAATATTTACACATGGATGCAGTCCGCGAGGCATATGCTGAGCTTTGCATTTGTGTGTGTGATCCCCAAAATGGTACGAGAGCCCATGACCAAAATTTTTATCTTATCGTTTTACGGCCAAACTACATGTGACGCGCAAAAAATCTGAAAATAAACTTTTAAACTTTAAAAAAGTTTTTATTGTTTATTTTTGGGATCACATGCTACTGCATTTGTTTTTAACCATTATAATAGGTCGGGGAAAAAGTTTTTTCGTATTATAGTATGTATGAACTTGTAATAAAATCTCTTTGTATCTGGCTGGTTTTGGTATCATTGAAAGTTTAAATTTTAAAAAACATAATTCCAAATTCAAATTAGGAAAATGTGTGATTTTCATTGGTTTTTCGTACTGTCAAGATGAGTGAATCTCATGAAGAAATTAGATACATTTTAAAATGTTACTACAAAAAAGGTAAAAATGCAACGCAAGCCGCGAAAAAAATTTGCGATGTTTATGGACCTAGTGCAGTGTCCGTGAGAGTAGCACAAATTTGGTTTAAGCGTTTTCAATCCGGAAATTTTGATGTCAAAGATGCACGTCGCTCTGGTCGCCCTATTACGGATAAAATGGATGCCATTTTTGAAAAAGTGAAGCAAAATCGGCATATCAGTAGTTACAACGTAGCTGAAGGACTGGGAATTGACCACAAAACAGTTTTGACCCATTTGGCAAATGACACATAACTAAATAATAAACTACGAAAAAAAAGTCTTGAATTTGTATATAAAATACGAAGGAACTTTTTCCCCGACCTAATATGTACAGTGAGATGTTTATGTGTGATTAAATGTTGTACGGAAAAATGTCTAATTTTCTACTTTTACAAAATGCCATTTTTTTTTGACACAGCTTTTGATATTTTCTTCAATTTGTCATTTTGCTTTCGTTCTTCCGTTTCTACGGGTGGTTATGATTTTTTACGATTTGTCACTTCGAGGTACTTTTAACCATATAAGTTGTGTATATTTTTGTAATCACCTTTTAAAACCCTTTACTTTGATACCCCACTCGACAGGTTTTGAGAAAAAAATATTTAAGACATAATTTGGCGCCAAAAATCCACCATTTTTTTATTTTGATATACCCAGTGTCACTCTCACAGTAAATACGAATCTAACGACACCTTTCAAGCTAACATCCATCGAGCCGTTCAGGCCGCAGAGCGTGCCAAACAATTATACATACAATATATACATACATACATACTCTCAAAAACCATAACCCTCCTTCTGGCGCAGTCGGGTAAAAACGTGTCCTACCTCCGTTCATTTTTCATCTACGGGATTAGGAAGTAAGAGGACGCGAAAATTAGGCAATGCTATCGGACAGATTATGTCCACTCCATTAGTTTCCTCTCTATTTACCAGCGTACGCCAGAGCGAGACTGGTAAATACACATTGTCTAATTTGATTAGTTCATTCATTGTTCGTTTTACTGCATTTCCTTGCTTCTGTGTAGGTACCCCCATTTGGGAGTGCGACTTTCACTGCGGAATATTTTGGCTGGGTTATGGAATCTTGTTAATACGAGTACAATTATAATTATTATCTTCCTCCCTTCCCTTCTTTGTGTTTTTCTATCGGCAGATTGTGTTTTGTTTACAAAATCTGGCAACGTGTTCATTCGATGAAACCAATTGCTTCTTTTACCGTAAATTTGAAAGAAGGTAAAGCCAAGAGATACACTAATCATGAGAAAAAAAATTTGAAGATAGGTTTAGGGCTTACGTCTTAAAAAAAAAAGCGACTCGTCTTATCTTTCGACCTTGCACTAACGGAATAAATATTTAAAAAAACGCTTAAAAACAGCTGTGTAACGACCCTTTAACGCATAGTAGAGTGTTATTATTTAGTACTGTTTCATGATCTCTACTTAGCTTTAAGGTACTGACACACGTGCTCATAAAAAGCATGCCTATAAGCACGCTTACTCGAAAACATACTAGAAATAAGCATGCTCATTACTAGTCACACATGCTACTAATGAGCACTTGCTCAATAAAAGCATGCTTTCGTGATAGTAATGAGCACGTCTGTCAGTAGGTTTAGAAAATTATTGCAATGATGAATTTAAAATCAAGAAGGTACATATAAAACCTCAAAGGAATAAATGCATTAGAAGATTTTTAGTACCCACTTGTACTAACTGTTATGGACAAAGACGTAGAAAATGCTTAGTCTCAATAATTTTAATGACATACCAATCGATTTAGAAAGTAGCTGGAGATACCTCAAAAATGTATTTTAAAAATAAAATGGGGAAGTTTCTGTTTGACACCTTTTGTTAAAACCTCACAAATGGAGATGCATAAATTAAATTTATGCCATACGAGCTTATGTCTGTGGTTTTGCCGGCTTGAATTAAAATGCTATTATGCAATTTAAAATGTTATTAGCATTACGTAAATAGTCAGCCTTTGTGCTGCTGTAAAATATGTGTGTTTAGTTATAGGTATAATGTTTAGAAATAAAAGTATCCTTGTTATTGATGTAAAAGTACCTACCTACAAGATAAAATAATTATAAAATTGTATATGGGAGCTACATCAGCCAACAAACTGATGTGCACTTTGGCAGAAGTCAAAACTTTTTGTAATAAAAAGGGCCTATTTCACGCAACTACTCACCGAATTAATTCAAAAATGGAACAGAATTTGTATGAAATTATCTGCAATGTAAGTTAATAGGGACATAATTGTAGGTGGTGAAAAAGGCCCTTAGGGTGTCACCACAAACAACCTCTTTTTATTTTTTTTTAGTATACTGTTTATAACAAGTAATACAGTTCATCTTCACAAAGTTGTCAATCATGTCATATATCACAGACTACTTAGTCATATATCAATGGACCGTAACGAGGATCTGTGCTCATGAATGTTTCTCACATATGGTCGTTAGAGCTGACGGTAATTAGTAATTGCTTCACTCCGCGATAATTAAGCAGAACCCAGTATTAAGTAACTACTTACCTACTTCAAGTTTAATAATGCACCTAATGAGTAATGTCGTCTTGTGTGGTGCAATGAACTATGACCCAGTTTAAATGGGTCTTGAGCAAACAACAAAATAAGCCAGATAAGTACTGCCATTATTATAGGTTGCCGCCAAAATGCTAAAAAAGAATTATGCTGCATCTTCGTCCGTCGGTCTGTAAACGTAATCGTACATCGATTTATAGAACTTTAATGTATAGTTTTATTTTTAAACTGATTGAAAAAAGTACTTTACAAAAAAAAACTGACTTCCTAAAACAACACTAAAAAGTGAAAAATAACTTTAACCAAAAAACATTTAACCAGACACCGACTTGCGATATTAAAGTTATTTTTCACTTTGTAGTGTTGTTTAGGAAGTCAGTTTTTTTTTGTAAAGTACTTTTTTCAATCAGTTTAAAAATAAAACGATACAATAAAGTTCTATAAATCTATGTCTATATCTATCAGTTTTGTAAAAAGTTTTTATTTTTCACTTTTTAATTGTGGTAACACAAATTCTAATACCACTACCTGCAAAAGAAACTAGAACATCATCCACATAAAAGTGGTGAAAAAATACGTATTATTGAAGCTAACTCAAATCTACCCCCTCAAAGTTAATAAATTTTATTTGACACCAGCTTTGAGGTATACTCTCTCGAACACAATATATTTTTTTTAAATCGCATGACTCTGTAAAAAGTTATGCGTGGTCATACATAAAAGAAATATAGGTACGAGTACGTGTCGAATTAAAAACCTCCTCCTTTTTTATCGTCGGTTAAAAAACGACCAGGATACCAATCACTCATTACGGACCTTAGAATTCACAGAAACCTTTAAGCTGTACTTTTAGTTCATAATTAAAATCACTTTACACTGTGCAAGAGGAACATGTCATTTTATGGATCTTTTTCCGTGATGATTTCAGTGTAGGTTGATTTTTTGCACTGTGTGAGATCCTCTAAAGGGTGACATTCATATTGTGTGAACGAGACAGGGATGCGGGACCGAGTCGGAAGAACTGTGACAACATCAGAATACCTGCTACATTCTACATTGTTTGAATGGAAATACTCGAGTTTACATTTTGTTTACCTAATATGTCGATGATATTATGACGAGTATTGAAAAAAGTATTTTTCACACCACCTGCTCGAAAATGTCAAATTATACGTCAAGCAACCTTAACCTAAAGTGAGTCATTAGTGGCCGGGGGCACAGCCGGTCAATAATGTTGTACTGTATTTCATTATGACCCGCTGGTCAATAATGTGATTTGAATTTGGAATCTCACATGCTCAGCTAAATTGGCAGTATAGTACTAACAAACACCTTTTGGTGCCAGAAAGAGGAAAGCTATTCTCGAAACCCTTACTACGCGTGGATGATATTCTCGATTTCCTACAAAATCATAACGACTGCTTCTTCATATCGTTGCCATGTTTTCGAAGACATAATATTGTAAGAATAATTAGATAACTACGAACCATTTTTCATTTTTTTTTTATTTATTTTTTTTTATTTTGGAACGAAGTTCCTTATCGCGCGTTGTGAAAGAGGGCTAGACGGAAAAAAGTCTTACGAAAAGTTGTCACGACACTTTTTGCTATAGGTAGCTATTGTAAGCCGTGCGGCGTGCGCATGTTTCTCTGTCTGTCTCTCTCTCTCTCTCTTATAGAAAGCAAGCCAGATATTTTCACTTCTATTTCGCATTGAACAGTGTGGTGTCGCGATGATGATGATGATGATGATGATGATGGTGATGATGATGATGATGGTGATGATGATGATGATGGTGATGATGATGATGATGGTGATGATGGTGATGATGATGATGGTGATGATGGTGATGATGATGATGATGATGATGATGGTGATGATGATGATGATGATGATGATGATGATGATGGTGATGATGATGATGATGATGATGATGATGATGATGATGATGATGATGATGATGATGATGATGATGATGATGATGATGATGATGATGATGATGATGATGATGATAAGTGTAAAAATAAAATTTTGTTACAATTCCTTCACTAATTAATCGAAAGGAACTTCGTTCCATCCGGGTGTTCCTTGACACCTCTCAATTTTTTTTTTTTTTTAATTACACATCAACATCTATAAACGTACCAAATAAAAACTTAACTTTATCTTTGCACAACTGGACTAATGTCTCAAATGTTACCATTAACTTCAATTAATATGTAAGTGCATATAACTAACTAGTTCTAAATATGTTATTCTTACTGTTTGTTTATTTAATAAATACTTTGTTTTTCGTACTATGGCTATTATTTTCTCACAGTAGGTGTAAAAAGTAGAGTATCCTCCTCTGGGCTAAAGGTGTCTTTGCCTTGGGCTAGCTTGAATCCCTCGCTGCATTCAGGATTCTTGTATTAACTCCCTCGCTTCGCTCGTGAGTTAAACTCTTAACTACCTCGCTGCGCTCGGGAGTTAAATCCCGAATCCTTCATTGCTCTCGAGATTCAATATGACGCCCGTGACATAAGACACAACTTTAGCCCCTCGGTGCATAATCTACTATAAGTGTATTGAGTATTGTTTATTTTGTTCATGGTAAATTAATAGCCAAACAAATTGCTTGAAATGCAAATGATGGGTTAAAACCGAAACATGGACATAAGTAAACTAATTTTTTTTTTAATAAAAATTGACTTATCAATAACCACAAAATTAATTGGCAGCTACATTTGTGGTCAGAAATGGACCTTCTAGTACTCTATATAAATTGGATTTTACTTTTGTTTCATGACTCTGGAAAATGGTACGAGAGTTCACATGAATTTTATTATAAATTAATTTATTGTGTTTTCACGCTTGTATCTTTTGAATAAATAAAATATTCAGAGAGACATAAATTTTTACTTGGCTTTCGCGACACCGAAACATGAGTTTACGTTTCAACATAAACAATGCAGAATGGTGATACTTAATGCTGCAAAACCCCGTCTGAAACAAGTCATTTTATCCAGCACAACTTACCTTTATTCTCTGTACGAAGTGCCTTTTTCATCCCACCGTTTTATCCGGCTAGGATCCGCTTTGCTTCCGTGTCATTATATAAACGCATTTAACGCGTTAAATATAAACGGATTACATCAGTTGCAGCTTGTCGTGGTATAAAATGATAGCAGCTAACTCAATTTTTTTTTTACCAAAGTGCGCGACCGCACCGTCTTTTTATCATTCGAGATCTGCCCTGCAAATTATAACAGCATAAATAACCGCACACGAATTAATTTAGGCGGACCTCTCCTTTCATGAAAAGAAATTAAGATTAAAACAATAGCAGAAAAATAAAAAAAATCATGCTAAGAAATTCCCGGAGCTCTGAAAAAAATAGCTCGAAGACAGCTACCGTCGTCACGCTTAAATTTACCTGCCCCCTCCCGAAACTCAGTGTAAAAGTAAAAGCAATATCTTATTCTCAAGTTCAACTAATCAGCTGAATCTTAATCACCTTTTAGGTACTTTCGGCACTCCGGGGCACAAAGTAAAGAAAAGATAAGTAAAAGCTCCTTTGCTTCCCTATTTAAGTACCTTTCTGCCCGGCGCGGTTCTGTTGGCTATTCCCCGAAGACATTATTTATTCTCAACCTGTCTTTTGACATCGGCCACTCTCTTCACGATAATCGGCAGCAAATTAGGTAATTTACAGAAATGTCTTTGAAATGTATTTTGCCACGTTGCATCACATTTAGGGGAGGAATTTGTCTAAAATCAACAATTTTCTGACGTGCTGATGATGTGTCACCCATAAGTATTGTGGTTATTAGTGTAAAGTCTATGTTGTGGTGTTTTCAATCAACTGACATAAGTCAGTCTATGGACTAGTTGCGGTCGATTAGTTTGAATTAGCACAGAAAATTGCCAAACAGATATCCTATCATGGAACACGACCTTAAACAATTTACGGGAATTCTCCTGTAAATTACATTTGAGAGATTTTTGTGAACTACTACTACTACTACAATATTGAACTCACGAAAAACGGCACAACACTTCATTTTATAGAAGGAATTTATGGACCTGCCATTTAGTCTAGGTATACACGATACGTTTCATTGAAGTGTAGGTACGTAATCTCCTAATAAACAGACAACCGTGAACATCAAAACGATGCTAAAAGCGAATTATAGTGAAATCGCTCATTTGGGTGGCAGGAGAGTTGCCAGATCCATCAGGATTATTCATTGGACATCCGAAATGGTACATTATTCACTGTGATTAACGTGCTCGGATCAGAACGTGATCCGTCACAGTTTTGGTCGCAAAGACAATTACAATTACTGTAGTTGAATGGGAAACGACCTAAACATTGTTTAGTTTCGACGATGGAGCTTCAGCGGTCCACTTGACGGGAATTATGTTGTCCTACGTTTGACGGATTGAACTGGTTATTGACAACCTTTGTTTGATGTAGCAGGTGTGTGATCGCTTTTGAATTCTTGGTGTATGGATTCTAGTGAGTTGGGTTTTGACTGGCAGCTGTGGTGCTGGGGCAATTATCACCATCAAACTCTTTATACATTCATTCATTTTTATTACTATACTCGGGCATTTAATTAGATGCAGTTAAATGACACTTCTTATCTGTCATTTCGTTAAAAAATGTTCCCATTTGATAGCGAAATGACAGTAAAAATGATATTAGAAAATATTAAAAATATATTAAACTTCTCATTGACATTTGAAACTTATACATTAAATGATTAAGTGCGAATTTCACCAATGAAACTGAACGAGTTCAGCACATCTAAACTGCGTTCAAGAGTTGTCAGTGTCAATATTCCAGAACAATGATGACAGATGGCGGTCAGCAAATCCAAACCGGATTTGCTGACCGCGTTCATTTTTATTGATGAAATTCGCATCCAATGAAAATGAAGTGTACCTACTATAAAATACTTTCAGTTTACAGCTATTCGTCAAATTTTCATAGTGGGTGTCGTTTTCATGGTTTTTGAGGGTGCTAAAGCTGACAGTGAAGTCAAAATGAAAATCCAAGACGGCGGCTGCGAAAATGTAAAAATTTTTCATCATGCGGGTATCGTTTTCATGGTTTTCGAGGATGCTAAATTCGATAGTGAGGTTTAAATGTAAATCCAAGATGGCGGCTGCGAAAATTTTGTTTTTGTTTTAAATCATACGTGAGAAGGAACTACGTCCCAGACAGGGGTCTCCCCCAACCGCACACTTATAATCGTCACAAAAAATCCATCGTATTTCTGAAGGCCAATTCTCGTACCTAAAAACGTTCAAATTCCAGTTTAATCTCATGCCAGCGACAATCCAATGTCAAAAATTTAGGTAAACGCTATACAATTTTTGACAGTTTGAGACTGAGATGACATTGCGAACGTTGTTAAAAATACGGGAATTGCCCCTCTGATTAATAGCTAGACCAACAGGGTTGGCATGCGACCACGGCCTGCCCTGCCCATCAGACAAGAATATTTTCTTGTTTCATGCTTTTCAGTTCGGATTTTGTAGCAGTCGGTTTACGTATATACAAATTGATACAATAAATAAAGCATTCAACCCACCAATCATGCATATCGTAATTGAAAGCCGTTGTTAATCGTAGTGGGTATTCGACTCAGTTGCAGTATATCATGACTTATGAACTAGTAAGGCCTTCAAGTTAATCGTTACTGCCTCCACACTCCTAGGCAAGTAATATGCAACGTCAACTAACAGGGCAAGAACAATATACTACAGTTCATACTAAAGACTACTATTACGGCTTAATTAAGCGCTGTGGCTGAGTGATTGGCTTTTGCACTTTGTGTCTTTTACGGAACATTTCTTTTGTGTTTACTGACCGAAAATGGATTTTTTTCGCCTTGAAACGAACATGATGTTCAGCCTGATTCGAATTCAGGTCCTAAATTAGGGCCGAAAACTGAAATTGAAATAAAAAATTTTTTTGTTTGTTGTTATGTTTTTCTTTGGTAAAAGTAATGCAATCTTTTAATAAGTATAAATACCGTTTATACTTAAATCGAATGAAACTTATATACTTTTCTCAAGTACAATCAATCAATCTGCCTAGCCTTTTCCCAACTAAGTTGAGGTCTGCTTTCAGTATAACTGGATGCAGCTGAATACCAGTGTTTTACATGGAGTGACTGCTTAGCTGGTGGAGGTCAGCTAAGCAGTCACTAGGAAATCCCAGTTACTAGGAAACAAAATACCCCTTGTTAAGATTGGTGTTCCCTGGGGACCCGTAGCGTCTGTCATTGATCTACAAATGACAGCTGCGACCTCCCGAGGCACGGAGGGGTCTCCATATGTAATGGATTGTCACTCATCCATGAACCGACCGCGGCAATTTTCAAGTTCATAATTATTAATAATCAAACAATCTTATGTTTTATTCTATCTATCTATATATCTTTTAGTAATTGTTTTCTCTAAGTACCTAAATAAATGAATTAAAAGTATTCATTTACCACCACTTAATTTTTATCGGTACCTACTGCCGAATATAATAACTACTTATATTTTTTCGGCTGAAAATTAAAATTGCCGAAAATGGATTATTTCGGCCAAAAATTGGCGAAAACAAAATTTGGTCGGACTGTAATGTTTGTTTATGCATGTTAGATTTACAGCAACTTGAAAAACAACTAAGAAGTAGAATATTCCTAGTGAGAGATAAAGTTGGAAAAAAAAGTTACGTTACACTAAAAAATTCATTACCTTTGAAAGTCATGCATAAAGTTAAAAAGTCGTTGAAGTTTCAAACCGTCCTTGCTTCAAGTTAAGAATAAAGTTGACTTTTAAAAATCGCATACTTTTAGTTTGATAAATAGCTATTTTTTTAAGGCGTTATTTATTTAAAATAAGTGACTGTTGTCTTATCTATGGAACAGTTTATTTTCGGGTCATCTGTTACAGATGTGTCAAAGATAAATCATTCCAGGAATAATTCAAATTGTTTATCATAATTTCCTTTATTTTGCTTTACACATACTCGTAATTGTTCGTATTAGTTACATTTTTAAATATTAGATTAAAAAGAATATAAAACATTTAAAAATATAAAAATAGTGACCCACCGGTATCGGGAACAGGGTCCAAGCTACCGGTGGTCAGACTACGACTATCGGCATAATTATTGCTGAGTCCACATATTATAATTATATATGTATTATAAAAATTACAATCTTACAGAAAAAATTAATTAACAAGAAATCTAGATTGTTCCAACAAAATGTCTAAACCTAGTCTTAATGTCAAATAATACACATGGAAAAAACAATACCCCATTCATTATAACTGAGCAAAAAGTACTTACATTTCGACAGTCATTCTGATTTGTCAGACAATAACGAACCAAAAGCTAGACTTAATATTATTTTGTTGTCTTTTATTTGGCGATCCCATTGTTTTCTTTGTTCCCCTTGTTACTGTACGCATTAATGCCACGACTTAATAACTTGTTCAAGTAAATTCATAGAAAGCGACTTCAAACAAAAGTGGTGGTCTTAAAATAATAACAAGTTTTACCGATTACGGGCTGTTGATACAATTGCGTGGGAAGACCTAGTTTTGTGCATAGAAATAAATTGACATATACAGGGTGTAAGGGACAGCCCTCCGCAAACTAACAGGGTGCATTCAGCTCCTCATTTTGAATCATATTCCACCGGAAATTTTCTCCGGAAAATTTTCATTTTTTCAATTTTTTTTTCAGTTAAATTTTCATTATTTCAATGTAAAATTGCATTGTGTGTTCGCAGCACTCCATTTATGTAAAAAAAACTACAAAAAAAAAATCAGCAAAAAAAAAACCAGCAATGGATGTTGAAATACTCTAACCAACAATGCGTGAAATCAGCTGTTCCCTTTCTGTCTAGCTACAGAGTTCATCGAACTCACCGCATACCTATTACCTACCCCTCCCAACCAGTAATAGACGCTCCGATTTGTGCACAAAAACACAAACAAATCAGGTTTATTGGATTCCCTTAACGTTCCTGAAAAAATTTCATGTACCGGTCATCTTAGTATGATGTACTGAATTCACCGTATCAGTTTGCGGAGGGCTGTCCCTTACACCCTGTATAGAGTACGCAATAGGCTAAACCTTGAATTTTTCAAAATTAATTCTTAGTGTCCTGTCCCTTATGTTTGACGGTACCGATTTGACTAGGTATTGGTGCTTTTCTTTTCTTGAGGACTTGTCGTGATCTCATTACACGTTTCCCGCGTTTTATTACTGTAGGTATAGCTAGCCGTGAAAACCTATACTTGGCTTCATGTTTTTTATTTCAGTATAATTATTGTAGCTGTTAGTTTTTCACATGATAAATAAAGATTTTTGGGTTTAATGGTCTTCACACAAAAACTTAACACACTTATTCAGCGCGTTTCTAATGTCAGTCTTACGTCAAACTCTACACATATTATATGTCATGTTAAACAGTTGTTAGCTTAGACAACTGATAAACACAGTTTTGTGGTCAGACGGTTAAAGTCTGACAATAAGTCTTACTAAGGGGTATCGTGTTACCCAGTAACTGGGTTGTGAAGGTCAGATAGGCAGTCGCTCCTTGTAAAATAATGGAAATATATATGATAAATATTCAGGTGCATCTGGATAGAGTGGGAGCCGACTACAGCAGCAGTTGCAGTTGGGAAAAGGCCAGGCAGATAGATTTGAAGATTTTTGGATTATGCAAACTTTTACAGTTTTAAAACTTAGTATGGCGTCTGGTGCATTGTTGGTTATTATTGTAATTAGTCAAAGCTTGTTACTCATAGTGATCAGTCTATTGTTTTCAGTGGGAATAAAACATGTCAAATCGTAAAACTGTTGGCGTCATTATCCGTTGAATTTTCAACCAATAGGCTCCTCTCCTTAGCTCCTCTCCTATTGGTTGAAAATTCAAAGTTTTAAGTCTTTAAACGTCGATTGCACACCAGGTGTTCAGCTATCAATAGAAAATCTATTGTGTCTGGGTTTTTTGCAATTTGCAGGTCAGTTTCAGGTTATATGTTGATTAAAATATAATTCGCGGCCGTAACTAACATGGCTTTACAGAATTATAATAATTAGAATCGGCAATACAACTCCAGAAGTTAGAAATGACCTCAAATCTAGCGATTTCATGAAATCATGAGGTTAGTTTAGATTTGACTTCTTGAAATAGTCATTAGTTCACCACACTCACATTAAGTATTTGTTTATACCAATAATTGTCGGAACCGTGTATTACCAGGATCAACATTCTTTATAAAATATTCTTCCTTGCACTCGGAAGTGATGCGAGACGATATTCTGAACACGTAAAATGGAGGTAAAAACATAAAGTATCAGCTGTTAATTTCCTCCGCAAGTATCGACGACCAATTGAGGAAAATGGACGATTACAATGCTCTTAAGCGAAGTCCACTTGATAATACATATATCATTTGATACTGCTTGCAAGGTAATGCTCGGAAATAAATGGTAACTGCACTTTATAACCAATATTATGTAAAATATTTGATTTAAAAGAGTGTCCGTGGAGTTTCTTGCCCGTTCTTCTCCAGGATCTACGCTTTGGAATGGGCAACTAGCTTCATTTTTCTGACTGACCGACCCAAGACCGACCCCTTGACAATTCAAAAGTGCCTGTAATTGGTTTATTTGAAATAAATGCTTTGAGTTTCAGTTTATATATCCGGTTTGGTCTGGAAATGACCAGGGTAAAGACCTGTGAGTGTGATTAATGTGTACAAAATACCTACAATTGGGATACTAATAAGGTAAATACAAACCACAATACCTACTATCTAAGTTTCATGTGTTGGCACAAACCAACATGGCTACGATAACAATCCAAATACCTAACCAATATATGCAAAAAGAAACCCCAATAGTACCAGATAACATTCAAGTAAGACAAGTAATGTAACAAACATTAGGTAGGTTATATTTAATACTTTTAATTAGTAATTAAATCAATGAAACTTGCAAATTAAAAACACTACTGCTCACTGAACATTATGAAATAAAGTTGCAGTGGTGCGTTAAGTGAATAAACCATGCAGTTATAAACGGTAATAGAGAAAACGAGGTTAAAAGTAACTCCTAATGTTTATATTATGCTCACTTCCACTCCAAATGTTATAATATTAACATACCAGATGCAAATCTTCAAGCAAGAATATTCCTAGAAGATACCAGCTTTATTTTCCGAATAAAATATCAGGCTAGCTCGCAAGACACCATTCTTTAGACAGAAAGAAAAATGTAGCATTTACACACTCTCATATAACCAGAGAGTTAGCAAAAGCAATATAAAGTGACAAAAAGAATGGTCCACCCCTGGGTGTCATGAATTTCCGGGGCGCGGGGTCCTATCGCTTCCCGGGATATGTTCCCGAGCTATCCCAGCACTAATCCGTGGCAGGGATCACTCCCAGCGGGCCACGCGTTCACATGATAATTATTATACCCCAGCGGGCGGTATTCTCGATTACGTTGGCGTTGGTTGCGGTAACAGATCGTTTGTTACTTTAGCAACTTGGTTTTAATTGAAATCGGAGATGTATGTTGTGTTGCGAGAAACGTGACATAGGAAAGTTTTGTTGAAATGCTGTAGGATTATTATAAAAAAATCTTTTATCTTATTGGCAATAATAAGTTATCGTGAAGATCTCAACTGTTAAACATGGCCGTCAATGATTGTCTGTTAAGAATGGTTAAAGGAGACAGCTATAGTCACCAAATTTTAAAACACTCGCGGATAGGAGTCGAAGACTGCTTTGACCAAAACATCATGAAAAAAATATCTTCCGTAAAAATATTTAATAATACGTTGGAATTTCATGTAACAAATTCCGAAAACCGTTTCGCGTAGTATATTCTGTAGCAGTGCGTAGACATTTGCTACGAGAACATAGCTTCCGTAGCCGTCTACGTCGTAGCAAACAATTCCTCATCTTCATTCCCTTAGCATTGAAATTCTTCTTTGCTGATTGTCTATATTATTCTATTATTTTATTTTTCTGATTTTATTTTAAATTTATGATTTTCTGATTTAACCTCGAGTTTGTTTACAATTTATTTTCTTTTAATTAACTTATTATTATTCTTTTGACTCAAAAGTGTTTGTTAATTACCTTGCACTTTACAAATAACTACGAGGGACCTTTTTTAATCATTTAGTTTGTCTGAACCTACCCAGGAAAGTATAAAATGTGTCAGTAGTTTCCCAGATGCTTTTCTTTTTTCCTAAGCACCAGCAACTTTACTTCCCTTTATTACTTGAACCCTAAATTAAAAAGGCCGACTGGAGTTGAATGGCTCTCCATTTAGCTTTACAAGTGTGTAGTATTTCTATTCTTCTTTGTATTTCTATTAAAAACTGCTATTACTTACTTTTATACGGGTCAGAAAACATTAAAATGTACAGGTAATATTTTTCCTTTCCAATATTCCAGAAAACTTTTATTACATACACACAAATAAATATACTACTAATATAACACTAAAATATTAAATAAATAATGTACAAGTATCACAATAATATTATAAGGCGAAAGTTTGTGAGGGGGTGTGTGAGGGTGGGTGTATATGTGTGTGTGTATATTACTGATACTTAGAATTTTGAAAAAATATACAGAAAATAGTTCTATACTTATGGTCTTAAAATAACATGGTAAATCGCTCAATATTGTGCGTACAAACTTACATTTGCAGTTGCAATGTATGGGAAAACATGTTTTCCAACTACAAAGTTAAGTTTGTTCTTGGTATAAATTCATTCCAACTGCGGAACCCTTTATTGTGCGTGGTACAACACGCACTTGGCCGGTTTTTTGTTTATTGATCATACAATTTTATCAAGATCTCCACTAACCGTTAATATTAAAAATAATTATGATGGGAGAAAGGTTAAAGGTTCAATATTGTAGATATGTAAGTGTAAGACTTTAATTCTATTTGCGTTAAAGTCAAGTAAAAGTTCCAGACATAACAATAGTCGTTACTGGAAAACGCTTTTTAACGTTAAGCAATTTAAACACAAATTACAAACATTTAGATTACGTTTATTTTTCGTTTAATTACTGTTAGATACATAATGTTATGATAATTATTTATTTTAATATATTTGTCTATTTCTACCACACATTAATAAGTTAGTTGAAATTATTATTACTATTACTATTTGCTTTATTTAAATTACAGTAGGTGTAATCAAATTCCGCTGAACTTGCAATCTTTATCTATCTATACTAATATTATAAAGAGGTAAAATTTGTATGTAAGTTTGTAAGTTTGTAAGTTTGTAAGTTTGTATGTAGGGGGTAATCTCCGGAACTAATGATACAATTCTAAAAATTTTTTCACTGGTAGAAAGCTACATTATTCCTGAGTGCTATAGGCTATAAATTATATTTATATCATGCATATTAGCCGAGCTATCACAAGTTTTGTCTAACAAGTCGGAAAGAAATACCTCTTTAAACAGACTTTTTTGCATGCGCTGCCTAAACGGTTGTTTATAATTGATAACAATGTATGGCAGTCTGGTCCGTCTTAAATAATTCTACAAAAAAGTCCGCGACACCATATTTCTATCTTTTATATTTTATCTTTTATACATCTTTTATTGTTTTAAAAAAGTATTTTTTAGACATACTTACGTTTGGACGATTATTTAAACAACAAAACATTAATCCTTATCAAAATAAGATATTTTATGATCACAAGGACATCATGGAGATAAGATTTGGCCTTTACAGTATGGCAATTGGTCATACAGTTTCGGAGATAATATAAAATTACTAAAACGCAAAATAACTTTAATTCATACCGGTTCCTCTTGAGCAAACATGTTTAGAGCGGACATTTTATCAATTTACCCATAGATGGCGTTGTGCAAAATGTCGGTGGAATACAGCGGAAGAGTTTGTTTTTAGGGTTCCGTACCAAAATGGTAAAAAAGGAACCCTTATGGTGTGACTCAGTCTGTCTGTCTGTCTGTCACAGCTGGATATCTCAAGAACTACTAATGCTATCAATTTGAAATTTGGAACAGTTTTAGATAATATTTACCCAACTATTTTGCAAATAAGAAAGAAATAAAACGATATGTATTTTTTTTTGCAACATGGGCTGAAAGGGGGTCTTAAAAATTCAAAGTTGGGCTACTAGGTCATGTGGGGTATCATATGAAAGAGCGCTGTTTGCGCATTCTCAAAAATATTTTTATTTTTTTTTAGGCCGCACAGTGTTCGACTTTTGATGAAAAATGTAAAAAAAAATACCGTTCCCCCCCTTATCTCCTTATCTATCTATTCTCCTTATCCCCCCTTCCTTCCCTTATCTCCGAAGTTTGCAAAGAGAAAAATCTGAAATTATTCTATGTGATGCAAGTTTATGTAAAAATAACAGGAAAAAAAAAACGATGTCGAAAAAAACGAAAAAAAAAAAACGAAATCGGAACGGAACCCTCGGTGCGTGAGTCTGACTCGCTCTTGACCGGTTTTTTTTTGTTAGTTTGTTTGAACGCGAATCTCTGGAACTACCCCAGTCGGATTTGAAAAAATCTTTTTGCATTTTATAACCCAGTTCTTGAGGAGGGCTATAGGCTATTTAACATCACGCTAGGGCCCTTAGGAGCCGAGCGCGAAGTAATAGCGCGGGCAGGCGATGCGGAAGGATATAGACTATTTAACATCACGCTAGGCCCCTTAGGAGCCGAGCGCGAAGTAATAGCGCGGGCAGGCGATGCGGAAGGATATAGGCTATTTAACATCACGCTAGGGCCCTTAGGAGCCGAGCGCGAAGTAATAGCGCGGGCAGGCGGTGCGGAAGGATATAGGCTATTTAACATCACGCTAAGACCCTTAGGAGCCGAGCGCGAAGTAATAGCGTGGGCAGGCGATGTGGAAGGATATAGGCTATTTAACATCACGCTAGGGCCCTTAGGAGCCGAGCACGAAGTAATAGCGCGGGCAGGCGATGGAGAAGGATATAGGCTATTTGACATCACGCTAGGGCCCTTAGGAGCCGAGCGCGAAGTAATAGCGCGGGCAGGCGATGCGGAAGGATATAGGATATTTAACATCACGCTAGGGCCCTTAGGAGCCGAGCGCGAAGTAATAGCGCATGCAGGCGATGCGGAAGGATATAGTCTATTTAACATCACGCTAGGGCCCTTAGGAGCCGAGCGCGAAGTAATAGCGCATGCAGGCGATGCGGAAGGATATAGTCTATTAAACATCACGCTAGGGCCCTTAGGAGCCGAGCGTGAAGTTATAGCACGGGCAGGCATTGCGATGCGATACGTCGGGGTTGGTGGGTGGGGGTACAAGAAATTTAACGCGGACGAAGTCGCGGGCAGAAGCTAGTCTATCTATATAAATAAAAAGAGAAGTCCTGACTGACTGACTGACTCATCATCGCCCAGCCCAAACCCTTGTACCTAGAAAACTGAAATTTTGCACCGAGGTTCCGTTTATAATGTAGACAAGGCATAAGGAAGGATTTCCCGGTAGTGCGTTCCTGTGGGATATTTTCCGACATACACGCGGGCGAAGCCGCGCGGAAAGTGCTAGTTTGCAAATAAAGGCCAAACCCAAAGATTTATTACTTACCTACTGAGTATATTTTAGCTTTTAAAAACCAACCAGAATATTCTATACTAACAACCAGCCAAGAAGGGTTGTTTATCATCCTATTAGAACAATTTCTTCGTCATGAATCTGATAATGATATCTAACAAACAAGATAATATTGTCATCTTATACCTTGACACAACACGTGTGGGTACTTACATTGTTTCACCCACACGATGACCTTGACCTTGGAAGCTTTACTTAGCAACTGTCTTCCCTACATCACTTGAGACACCTCCGGAATTTCAACATAACATAACATTACGCCTGTAATCGCCGAAGTTTTAAGCAGACGTGCATCTATAGTACACCCACATTTTTCCAGTTATATTTTTTATATCCGTGTACCTAATAGGGGGCCTTATAGGGGAGTGCCTTTCAGCCGGGCACAAATACAGACTCCGGGCTGCTACTGAGTAATCCCTGAAGAAAAAACCCAATAACACTTTTCCCAACCTGGGGCTCGAACGCAGGACCTCATGCTCAGCAACTATTTAGTTATGTAATCACACTAATGTTATAAAGGCAAAAGTTTGTGAGTGTGTATGTGTGTTTGTATGTTTGTTACTTCTTCACGCTGAAACGGCTGTACCGATTTGGATGAAATTTGGTATGTACATAGCTTGTACCCTGGATTAACACATAGGTTACTTTTAATCCCAGTCTACGCGAGTGAAACCGCGGGGCGCAGCTAGTACCAAATAACTGTCAAAAACCAACGATCTAAAGAATTTGAGAGGGAAAATTGTTCTATGATTTTTTGTTAAAATAATCACGAAAAACCTTTAGCAATGCGACGTTGCCCGCCCGCGCGCTATTAACGCTCTTAAAAGGTTTCCTATAAACCAGTAGTATTTGAAGCACGACGCCATGGCTTAGGTTACGAGTATTTATGTATCAAATTAACGAATCACAATGCTACACACGGCATTAAAAACAACAGAGAATTTTTACAGAGTAACCTTTGGTAACATTTTAGGTAAATCTATGAAATTTTGGCATTTTTGTTATAATAATTATAACGTAATTACCTCGTTTCCTTTCAAGTCCAATCAGCAAATAAATATCTTCTTTGTTAACGTTATAAATGAAACTTTTAGTAGTGAATACATCTCGCTAAATACTTCATTAATCAGTCCAGAGAGTTGGCTAACGAGCTTTGAAACGGGTCATCGGGTATTATAACCTAGAAATCCAGGGATCCTTTAGTTGGTCCCAAGAATAAGGTTATGAGAAATGAAAGAAAGCGGCCACGATATTAGACTTGTAATGGAAACCATTTGTTAGAGGATTTTATAAAAAAGTTTTTGTGATATTTTAATACAATAATTTTTTTGTTGAGTTTTTTCATTTTGTTGGTCTCTTGTGATGTTCTGGCTATATTCTAATCCCTTTTTATTTAAGTTTTAGGATGTTTAATGTTTTTTCCTTGGATATTTTCATAGCTATCACTCTTTACTTATAAAGGTACAGACAATTGACAGTTGAATAAACAATTCAGTATATCTTTCATCTTTCCACACCTACTTGAACTAACATTAAAATGTACAATGTTTTTTTTTATATTTTATGAAGTGTTAACTTGAGTCAGAAAGCTCAAAACACCAAAAGGAATCGTAGTTTTAATGTTGTAATTTGCTCATATATGAGTTTTTAATCAGCGCGGCGCTAAGAACTTGGCAGTAAGTTTTCCTATAGATAGGTACTTAATGTTTAATGAACCATGCATTACCGAGTTCGGGAGTCATACCTACTTATTACATGGAAGTACACTTCTGTGGTGAATGTAATGAACGTGAACTATGAATGGGAGTGAACTATCAGCAGATCGAGGTCGCGACCAATAGTTCACGCTAAGCGTGACGGCTGCCGCTATCTATTTCCATTCTCTGGGCTTTGTGCGCTCGGATTTATTATGGACGTATGGTTTGAGCCATTATGTTTGTGCTTTTGATTTCCGATTGTGTCTGCCCTCGTTGCAGTAAAAGGTTTGCTCGTAAGCGTCAGGACCCCTGGACCAATAGAGATATTTGATGTTTAGAAAATACCAAAATTTACTACCTTTTTGCTACTATTTGATACCGAACTTCAAATATTTAGTACCTCGACCGACAGCGAAGAAACACGTAAAGAAAGTGGTCAGACATCCTGACGTCAGGTTGTCTGGACCATTTTTTTTTTCATAGTTCGAGACAACAAAACTAATTTATCTATTTGTAAATATTTACTACCTTTTTAGTACCTCAACATATATTTTTTTCAATTTTTTTGGCATTACAGAAAAATGTTACGCTTGAAAGATTTTAAAAAGGTTTGTTGAAAAGGTAGTAAATTTTGGTATTTTCTAAACATCAAATATCTCTATTGGTCCAGGGGTCCTGACGCTTACGTTTGCTCGGTATGACTTACTGAACATATTGTATGCCTCTGCTTCGTACATGTGTCACTATACTGAGTTACGACCATTTTACTAGGACTTTCGTCCACCTGGAAGTCAACTATACCTTATCACATAATTATGGCACTCGACAATAGTGGAGTTTTCTGTATTTTTTAAATTTTATTTTTGTAGACGGATCATTACTACCAAAGATTACTTTATCACAGATTAATACAGATGGGACACTCCGCAAAGTCATTTAAATAAAAAGCGACTCTTGCTACGACACAATAAAGTGCAATTCAGTTCGCACAACGCTTATTACCTATAGTTATATTCACCTACAAGTTACTTCTCTTTCTATTGCGTAACTCATACCTTCTGACTCGTTAGGGTTGTCTTCTTTTACGACGCGGCGCGTGAGTGAATATCGAACTAACGTGCGAGCTGGCCGGTGCGCGGCAGCCCACACTGAGTTGACCCAGAGAGATCAGCCCGCCGCGTATTTGTAGCTTCATACCTATACTGCGGAGTGTCCCATCTGTATTAATCTGTGCTTCTACAAGCAAACAAACAATAATAATAATTTGTTTGCCTTGTAATTCCTATTGCATATCCGACATGGATATAGACTGTTAAAGATAAAAAAGGTACTTTTAAATTAAGAAATGATGGACACATTTAAGCAATAACAATATCTTTATCTTTTAAACAATTTCATCTTTTTACAATACTAGTTTACATTAAAAAATTAAAATCAAGCAACATTAATCCCAACAGTTGGTCTCGCTCATCAACGATTACACACAAATAACCACATACAGTAAGAACATCAAAACAGTGACCTTATTTATACCAGTACCGTTCATCTAGGTTGAGCCACGGAACCCTAAACCACTTATTATAACTAGTTTCTAGTTTCATACACAGCTGAAAGTCAGCTTCACGGAACTCTATTAAATTTTCAAAGCGCTTAAATCAGTGTGTTAATATGCATCATAAACCACTTTGACACGGATTTTGACGGCAGTTTGATATTTAGAAAACGTATTCAACTATTTATGTATGTAATGTATGATGTGTTTGTTGATACTCGTAAGGGCTTAGCTGTCAAATGAAATTATTGCTTTACGAATACTACTTTAGCTTACTTAGTACCTTTTGGAACGAAGTTCTTTAACCCCTCAAGTGTCGAATGCACCCCATGTGTGCATAAGAAAAACCCTTTTTTTGTTAGGTATAATAAGCTTATATCACATATATATAAATGTAAAAAAACATCATCCGATGGAAAACCAATCATCATCATTAGTTGTGAACCTATGGAGTTCGTAGCTAACACCCCCTCCCCCCCGCGTGTGAAATGCACCCAAAGTGTGCAAAAGGACAAAACTTTACATAATAGGTATATAAACTTAGATCACATATATATAAATGTAAAAAAACATCATCCGATGGAAAAATATCATCATCAGTAGTTGTGAACCTATGGGGTTCGCAACTAACCCCCAACCCTCCCCACTCGCTGGGGTTTTGGGTCTAAAATTAGGCAAACTCAGACACTTGAGGTGTTAACGCGGCTTGCGGTAGGAGTTGACTGGTAGAAATCGTCACGTAACGAAAAAGCGTTATGTCCGAAAAAGTAAGTTTCAAGGTCTCAAGTTTCAAGCGTCAAAGTTTTTGTTTTTTTTTTTAAATACAGAGCCATATACACTGGCCTGCAAAACTAAGTAGGTACTACACTTTTAAAATTAAAATTTTCTCTAAAATGTAAGTGTCTAAACACACTATGCCGAAGTTACGCCACCGAAGTTCCGCGGCACGTCCCGACGTGTTCGGCTGATATGACACACCATAAGTGCCGAACTTACGCGGCGGAAATTCAGTTGCGGAACTTCAGTGTCTTGAACGCTGTCATGGCGTCGTGTCGTGTTATCTAAACAGGCGGACAGACAGACGCAAAAGAAAGTGATGCTGTTAGGGTTACGTTATTCGTTTTTTTAAATACTTGCATAGAAAATAGAGCCATGTCGTTACATAAATAAGAAGCACTTTCGTATTTGCAAATAAAAATACTTTGAACTTCCAAGGATTTTTTCGCTGATACGATTATGCTCTTTATTTACAAGGCAACACGAATTAATTTCCTATGCAAGTATTTTGGTGGTTCATCCATTTATTTAATCCAAATGAACTGACCGTGAGTGCCCAGCTTAAGCTATAGTACCGTGGGGCGGACACGCAAGGCGCGGGCATGCCTGCCTCCCGCTGCTCCCCGCCCCGGATCTTCTTCGGCAATCGAACCGAACTTCGGTTGCGTATAATGTGTGCTCTACGTTGCCGCCGAATTGTCGCTGAACTTACACCAGACCGAAGTTCGGCTGTACGCTAGAACGCAACGTAATTTCGGCATAGTGTGCTTAGACACTTAAGAGTTAGAGATTTAAAATAAAAAACGTTTTATAGTAACATTTTTAAGTCTAAAAAAAGATAAAACAATAAAAATTGCAATTTTTAGCTTAGTAGTGTCAAACTCAATTAATATTTACAAGTATGTTTTACATGTTATTTACTTTTGAATAAGTGGTATTGCCTCCTCGGGCTCTGTTTACAGCTTCGAGTCGATTTGGCATACTGAACACGAGGTTTCGGAGCCGATGTTGGGGAATATTCACCCGTTCAGGGCCTGTTTTAGTGCCCTGAGGGTGGTAGGTGGTGGTCTGCGGCTTCTGACTAGCCTCCCTAGCTCATCCCAGGCGTCCCAGTTTTGATGTACAAAATTAAATTCTTTTTCGAGCCCTTTTTGTTTCGAAAGTATATATTGTGTACTTAAAAAGTTATTGCAATTTTAAAAGTGTGCTACTTATTTTTGCAGACCAGTGTAGTTTATGTTTTGAGCTTTTAAAAACTTATACTGGATGACTCTGTATTAATACATAATATACAGCGAAGGCTAAAAGTCACCTAAAGGGCAATGGAGAGGGTTATTATGCTTGGAGTTTTCGTACATGACCGAATCGGAAATGAAGAGCTTCGCAGGAGAACCAAGACAACCGACATAGCCAGAAAAATTGCCAAACTTATAATGTGGCAGTGGTCAGGGCACATTGCTTGCAGAACAGATGGCCGATGGGTCCGAAAGGTTCTGGAGTGGCGACCGCATACCGGAAGACGTAACGTTGGAAGGCCGCCCACAAGGTGGACCGATGACCTTGTGAATACCCCAGGAATCCGCTGTATGCGAGAAGCACAGAACCGGTCGAAGTGGCGGTGCTTGGGGACGCCTATGTCCAGCAGTGGACGTCTTTCGGCTGAAATGATGATGATGATGATGATGATAGAACGAAAGGAACTTCATTCCAACCGATTGTCCCACGACAGCTTCTAACTTTTTCTTTTCTTTGTTCCTTAATCATACTATAACTAAGGTAGGTTCAATTAAATGGTAATTTAGAAGGGCACTTTTAAATCCTCATTTATAAACGCGAATGAAAATATATTACCTTATAATGGCGATGATTTAATTTTAACTTCCTTCCCTTTCTTATCTTTGACTGATTTTTCCATAATGAGAATCGGATGAAACCCGTTTTTTTTGGTTTAGTTAAAAGGCTTCTTAACATTTTCTTTCTAAGATAGTTATGAAAAGAGACAATAAAGAACCACCACCTTGTGCTATAAGGGCAACCAGTCTGGTTACTTACTTTCCTGACCGGAGAAGAGAACCTTACCACAATACCATATCATCACCACACCAAACAAGCACGCGTCTCATCTGATGGTACACAAGTGATCACCGCTGCCTATACATTTTTTTTATTATCATTAATCTCCAACACACACGTTTTTTTGTTTTTACATTTTTACTCGCTAAACTTTCTAGTTTGATGGCGAGCAGAACGTAGATTCTAAAAAATTCAAACAACAACTCGCTATTCACTCTCACTTCGCATCACTTCTGCTCACTTGTTTTTTATATGATACTTTGAATATATAACGCCAATCAAGAAACTCACAGCGGATTCAGATTCGAAGTTTAGAATGAGGTCTTACGGCTGTGTTTGTTAAATATAAATAATTTAAGTAATAAAAACTAACCTAAAACTGACCAACCATGCACTAATTTCGCTCAAGGATCAGTCACACCCGCACGGACAGATTGCACACAAGCCGCGGACACCGGACTATCCATCTGGAGGTGTCCGTATCCGGAGCCGCGTCCATAACATAGGTAACATCATACATAGGTACTATCAGCAACAGAAGTCAGTTAACACCGCTACCTTTTGGCATCATCTAAATTACCACAAAATTATACGATAACCTGTTTTTTAGCATTTCATTTATTAGATACGAGTTAATTTTCTTTAAAATTTAGATCTGTTCCGATTTTAATGAGGTATTTTTCTCAATAATTAAGATTTAAAAAACTCAAGTGATAATCGACTTTTGTTGCTGACTGTACATAGGTACCATCTGTCAGGGTTTGTCCGGACTTGCCGACATATGGGGATTAACTTTATAAAAGGAAAAAGTTTCAATTTTGTATAATGGTTGCAAGCGCTACTGCTGCGCATGAGGTCTTGGCATGAGTTCCTTTCCCGGGTTGGACAAAGTGTCTGGATTTTTCCATCTGAAATTTCTCAGTAGCAGCCCGGAGTCTGGATTTGTGCCTGGTTGATGGCAATAGGCTTGCCCCCCGTTGCATGTGACTAAAACATAGCATGTGAAATGTGGGTGTACTATACAGGGTGTTAAAGTAGTCGCGTGCTATAGCTTAGGGGTAGGTTCAGTATCGATAAAGGAACCCAGGAAAAAAAAAATTCAAAAAAAAAATCAAAATACAAACATAATAAAATTATTGCAAGATCAACCTAATTTAGTACTTACTAACTTAAAATAGCAATCGTTTCGAATTAAAATTATTTTAGAATTCGGACGCGAGATAAGTGAAGGACAAAATGACAACGCATCCAATAGTAGGTAAGTATATTATGTAATTAGAACATTATATGTTTTTATTGTTATTTTTTTGGCACGCAACTACTTTAACACCCTGTATAGGTGCACCTCCGCGTAACCCTTCGAGAAATAGAAGTAGAAATATGCGTAACACACTATTAATACGAATCGGTTTAATTTTGATAGTTCAACAACTGTTGGTTTATTTACGGTGTTGAAAAGACAAATTTTTCGAACATAATATGAAGGAATGCATTAGCAATTTTCTTCGAAATGCTTCAGATTCCGATCGATAGTGTGTTACGCAATAAGTGTGCTGATACTTGTTGAAAGGCCTACACTGTCCTCCCGTAGGTACCTATTAACACTGTTATTTGAAAATATTGTAAAAGCCAATTATTCGGACGTCTGAAGAGTATCCGTGAAAGAGAAGATTGTTATGTTTGAAAACTTTAATGGCTGGGTTGGAGTGAAGAGGAATAGGTAGGTACGGAAAAGTATTAGAACGCACAATTGTCGTAAGCTTCCTACCGACGTAATGAGACCCAGCGTTTACACCAAGTTATAAAACATGTACATGTCTTTCATGTTTTGTCTACTTGCTCCCGTCTATAATTTACATCTAAAACAAGTTGTAAAGACGTACTATTGTGTACAAAACTTGCCAAATATGTCAAATAGGAGAACAACATATGACTGAAACAACGTCAATACATGTATGATACATGTTTTATACACCACATAATAGGGGTTAAAGTATGAAATTGCCGTTTTATTGTATTAGGTACTTACTTCGAATTGACATAGAACCTTCATGGTTTGAGATTTTTGAGTGAAACTTTTTTCACATGGTACCTATGAAGTTCTTCTTTTAAAAATGTGCAACATTCGATTATCGACTTTCAGTTGTTTTTTTTATTCAGCTTAGACAAGAAAGATGGATACTTCGAAAATTCGAGTTATTTTTGAATACGAGTCCGACGCGGAACTAACGCGGCAGAAACAGCTCGCAATATCAATGTTGCGTTTGGAGAGGGGACTGCTAATGAATGCACCGTGCGATTTTGGTTTAAACGCTTTCGTGATGGAAACTTTGATTTGAAGAACGAATCACGTGTTATTCACCTGTGTGTCGACACAGGTGAATAACAATGAATTGAAAGAGATGGTGGAAACTCTACAGGAAGTGCAATTAGAAACCCTTGGTCACCCTCCGTATTCGTCAGACCTTGCTCCAACGGACTACCATTTCTTTAACAATTTTCTACGTGATAGAAAGTTTTCTTCTCAGGAGGCAGTACAAAATGCTTTCACACAGTTTGTCGAATATAGATCACGAGAGTTCTATCGCAAAGGCATAAATGACCTATGACCTATGACCTTCCTATTAGATGGCAGCAATGTATAGATAATAATGGTAATTATTCAGATTAAATAAATATGTTAAATTAAAAAAAAAAACGAATTTCAATTTTTCAGTACAAATCGGCAATTTCATGCTTTAACCCCTAATATTTTTAACAAGTCTTTTAAACAACATGTTCAAAACAAGTATCACAACTTGTTTATGAAACATGGAGAGAGAATAAGAATCAAAGCCACTACTTAATACCCGCCATTGAACAGTTAAGGTCTGACACCACACATTCAGTACGACGAAGACATATTTGCGTCCATTTCCTTCCCATAACGGATGTAGCGTAAAGGAACAAGTAGGTAATTTCCTTTAGAGCTCGTGGCGTTTTGTGTTTAACTTTTTATTTTGTCTTATATTTAAGGCTGCTTTGTAGTTTTAAAGTTAAAGGTTATCCTTTTATTAAGAAGTTTTCAACCCGATATTTGTTTTAGAACTAGAAACACGCCTCTGCTTTGCGAGATTTTTATGACTTGAAAAAACATCGGTATTTTTGGAAAGTTAATACCAATGTACGAGTATTTTACACATAAACCTTCCGAAATAAATTAAATGATGGAGAAAGTGCCATCAAAATCCATTGTATAGTTTAAAAGAACAACGCAGTCACACAGACAGACACGAAAAGTGACTTTAATTTATAATATGTATAGATATAGATATATTATGTACATCATATCATCATTGTCTTGCCCTTAGCTTAGTTTATTTATTTGGGGAACATGTCTTTTTACACGACTGCCTAATTCTTCCATACTTGTATATTAGTTGTCAACTCGGTAGTCACTTCCTTTCTAGCCATATCATCTTTCATACAGTCCATCTATCGTTTCTTTGGTCTTCCCCTATTCGTATAGCCATTCACATTCATAATCAAAAATTTCTTGACGACATTTTCATTATATATAGACCAGGGCCAAACCGCTCAAAATATCTTAAAAAAAAAAATTCTTAGCAGTATACAAGTGGTGTACGTTTTTATCAATAATTTTGAGGTTATGGGTAATAATGTATGAGAAGAAAGTTAAAGATTTTTTTATTGTCTACCACTTTTACATTTAACTTTTTTCGATAGGATGCATAGTTTAGCCGCAAATCGGAAAAAAACGAGTACAAACCCTTAAAACCGTATATATTACGCCCCCGCGGTGGGGGGCGTAATATATCTTCCAGAACTTTTTCCGAGTCTGGACTATTTTTCCTTCGTTATTTACATCATTATCTAAATTTTCCGACCACTCGTATACTGCTAAGATTTTTTTTTTCCTCAAACAGGATTGGCCCTGGTCTAATAAAGATGTCGTTGTTATGTCTTTAGAAAAAAACATTTTTTTCACAGCATATTTTTCATTGACACCGTAAGTTAAAATGGGCATAAGCATTTCGGCCAAACATAAAATGTATAAAGGCAAAAAAAAACTAATTGCATCGAGTAGGTATAAAAGTTGGAGATGCACTAGATTTCAAGATTGAAATCGCGCAGATGTAGAGTGAGATCGCAAACAATCTAAGGAGATATTACTCTCAGTGGAACTTTCATTTTGTGCAAGACGATGTCCTCGAACCAATGTGAATATTAAAAGTTTTGATACTGTGAATGTGTGTTTTGAATGATCGCGTCGCGTCCGTCAAGCACACACTGCACGACTGTTTACTCTCAAAACAAATCATAAAATTGTGTTCAAAGTGCAACTCCAAGTGATATTTAGCAATAAAACTGTTTAACTAACTAATACTGCTCTAGTGATATAGTGTCTCAAGCTAATTGTACCGGATAATTAGTACAAAACAACATTTCATCGCAATCTCGTTAAAAAAATCAAAAGTTTTTGGGCCCCGTGTACCTTATTGGCTCATACGCGTAAGTGACGCGTATTCCACGGCGCTTACGACCTTTGTTCCGAGCACGTCGCAACGCGACGCCTTCAAGCACATTCATCGCTTTCTACTCGGTGCATGATTAAACGCCTAACGCTTGCTAACGCTTGAAGTGCTTTATTGTTCCATAATTTGTTTTGTTTTGAATGCGCGGATTGCACGTACCTACAGATTCCTGGAACGCCCGCGGTTAGCGTTAGCGTTAATAGTCCTATACCGCGCATCGACAATATTTACTGAACAACATGACTAATAACTGTTTTAATTGTAACAAGCCGGTAAAAGCCGCCCATATAAAGTGTTCTGTATGCGTGACCCCGTATCACTATATCTGCGTAAACCTCTCAAAGCCGTCCGATGAACTAAAACGTGCCTGGATATGCCAATTCTGTGAAAGTAACGAATCTAAGAAGGAAAAGTTATTACCTGCTGTACAAATACCTAGGACTTCTAACTCTAATGATCACACCATTACACAACGCGCTGAATTAACTTCGCCGAAACAAGCTTCCCCAAGTAATATGCACATTAGTTCGGAACCCTTGTACTCACTTACATCGGAAATTAAATTACTGAGAGAGGACGTGGGAGAGGTAAAAGAACATATTAAAACGTTGACTGCTGTCCTTACCCGCTGCAATGCTCGCCTGGACGACAACGAGTCTAGAATCAAAATATTGGAGAAACGTGAAGAAGAGATAATTTGCTTAAACAATACAATTACAGAACTACGCGAACAACTATGCAACCAGGAACAGGCGTCTCTGAAAAACGAGATAGAAATTGCCGGGATCAATGAACTGAACAACGAAAACCCACAACACATTATTAGGGTTATGGCACAAAAAATTGGTGTGGCTTTGGAAGAGTCAGATTTAGACTATACGACTAGAGTAGGCCCTCGTCGCCCACATTCTTCAGATAACACCGACACTTCCCCAAGACAACTGGTAGTCAGATTTGTACGCCGATACAAACGTGATGAGTTTTTGCAAGCCGCAAGGACAAGGCGTAATCTCACCTCCTCCGACATTGAAATAGAAGGAGCTTCGAGAAAGTTATACTGTAACGATCGACTCACTCGTGAAAACCGGCAGTTATTTCGTACAGCGAAATTATCAGCAAAAGAAAAAGGTTTTAAATTCTGTTGGATCAAAAACGGCTCAATCCTCATCCGTAAAAAAGAAGGAATGCCACCTATCCACATCAAAAACACTAATGACTTATTTCGTCTTTTGGAGTCCGCGCCGGCGGCCCACCCCATGGATGTGTCGCCGACCCCAGCGCCCTCTTCAGCCGGATCACCTACTGGACTTCTGCAACGGGACGCCTACTGTTAACTTACCGACAGATCAGTACAAACCTAATTTCGCTTTTTATGTGGTACAGCTTAATTTCTTTGACTATTTAATCTCCCACACGTTTTTATCCTTAATTTCTATTTTCTTAAATAATTTTGTAATGTTATTACTTTACACTCAACAAAAACATAACAAGTCACTCACTTTCACACTATCACACATTGACGAGACTGAATACTATACGTATCAAACATATACTCTCACGTTAACACTTTTAGAACAATACCTTTTCGTGAACAGTTTTTTGTATTTCTCGATAAATGAACAAATTATTAACACACCCACACGCTCACGTACACACAAATACACCATAGCTGTACACACAAATACACACAAATGCACCCTGCCAGCAATCTTCGTTAGCCTGTTAGTGACATTCCAAAGCTTGATATTTACTATTATTATCCGTTTTTCTCAATATATAGATGGCTATATTTAACATTATACAGGATATAGATGATAATATACAAATTGAATGTCACTCTTACGATCTATTAGAAAGCTGCAGGGATCAGCTACTACAAACAAAATACAACTTCAAAATACTTACATTTAATATTAGGAGTTACCACCATAATTTTGATAATTTTTATTCCGCACTGCAACGTCTCGATGGCGATTTTGATATTATTGTTTTAACAGAGTGTTGGCTGAGCGAAGGTTCGTTGCTCGAATTATTACCAGGTTACACAGGCTCCAGGACGTTCTCACAATCAAATAAGAACGGTGGTGTCGTCATTTACACAAAAACTACATGGAAATTCACTGTCAGTGAACCAAACATAGCAGACGCAGACTGCCTTTTAATAAATATTAACAGTGAAATCGCTGTTCTAGGAATCTATCGATCGCCATCTTTTCACCATACAGATAATTTCACCACTTCCTTAGATACCACATTGATTCAGTTACACAATTACGCCACAGTATTTGTAGCTGGAGACATAAACATCGACATATGTAACCAAATTAATAACAGAAATGCGGATTATCTGTGTATGATGGCTACACACGGCCTCCTTCCAGCAATAACTAAGCCAACTAGAGCAAGTAATTGTTTAGACCACATTTTTATTAAGTCCATAAATAAATCTTTGGGAGCAATAGGTAAATGTTCTATCACGGATCATGACATAGCGATGGCTATGACTTGCCTAAAAAACAATCGACCTTCCTCCTCCAGACCCAGATGGAAAACTAAAATAGATGAAGAAGCTGTTGTTGCCGAGATAAATGACCTGTCTTGGACTGAAGTCCTTAGCCATCAATGTACAAACTCCGCCGTTAATGCTTTTATTGAAATTGTTACAAATATAATAAAAAAACACTCTCACAAAGTCCAAACAAGCCGTAGCAAATATAACATCAAGCCCTGGATCACCCCAGGCTTAATAAAATGTATGCGGCACCGAGACAAACTCCACTTAGCCTCACGTACTCACCCTGATGATCAAATGCAGCGACTCATATACACCCGTTATAGAAACTTCTGCAACAAACTGCTACATAGGTTAAAAACGGAATACCACAGTCACCTAATCGAGACCAACCGAGCTGACCCCAAGCGACTTTGGAAGACTATAAAATCAATATATAGCGACAAAAAAACGTCAACTGACCCTTCTAACTTAGTCACAAATACTAACGACCCCATTGAATCACTCAACAAATGTAACACCTATTTCACTTCATTAGGCAAAAATCTGGCTGACCAAATTCTAACAAGACTCTTTGAAACTCAAGCTTCTCTTGCTGATAATTATAGTCCAAATATTACTTGCTCGCACACATTCTTCTTACACCCTACCGATGAAATTGAGATAGATAGCCTCATATCCCAACTCAAAAATGACAGTGCTCCCGGGCCCGACAATCTAAATGTAAGACTAATTAAAAAAATTAAACCCACTATCATCGCACCTCTAAACCATATATTCAACCTAAGCTTAGAGACTGGAACTTTTCCGGACCGATGGAAAGTCGCAGCTGTCAGCCCAATTCACAAAAGTGGAGCAACAGACATTCCCGATAATTATCGACCAATCGCCCTACTGCCCATATTGTCAAAGTTACTTGAAAAGATTGTAAATAAAAGGCTAACAAATTTCCTTGAAAAACATAACTTAATTTCCGACAGGCAGTTCGGTTTTAGGAGGGGTTGGTCAACCGAAGACGCAGCCAGGCTACTAACAAACTCTGCATCATCAATTGTAGATAAAGGTGAACACTCCATGGGGGTTTTCTTAGACTTGGCAAAAGCATTCGATACGATTTCGATAGAACTCCTTCTAAAGAAACTGGAAGCCGCAGGCATACGTGGCACTCCCCTGTCTTGGTTCAGAAGCTACCTGTCTAATAGAAGGCAATTTATCAAACTCGGTGATTACTCTAGCAGCCTCCTCTCCATCGGTTTCGGAATCCCTCAGGGCAGTACACTCGGTCCAACTCTTTTCTTACTCTACATAAACGACATCTTAAATCTTTCTCTCACCAATGCTGAATTAATAGCCTACGCTGATGATACGGCGATCTTATTTCATGGTAAATCTTGGGAACAAGTCTACAAATGTGCGGAGGAGGGACTACGGATAGTGGCTAAGACTCTCGACAACAACCTACTGACCTTAAACGTTAAAAAAACAAAGATAATAACATTCTTTAAATCCAAGGCATCCGGACCCCC
The DNA here is from genome assembly GCA_905163495.3 of Cosmia trapezina. Taxonomy (NCBI): domain Eukaryota; kingdom Metazoa; phylum Arthropoda; class Insecta; order Lepidoptera; family Noctuidae; genus Cosmia; species Cosmia trapezina. Next base: position 16,548,329 of record LR991030.1, read on the forward strand.
CCAACACCTAAGTCTCACATTTCATACTTGCTACAATAGCCTTATCCCCCATCCCGCAAACTGTTCATGTACCGTAATCGACCGTATTCCCTCCTTGAGATATTTAGGAATTACGTTAGACGAGAATTTATCTTTTAAAAATCACATACAAGCACTCTCCGGCCGAGTAAGAAAACTTATCCATATAATGAAAAAACTACGTGACTGCACACCCTCCCCCATACTTCGCACTGTTTATCATGGACTTTGCCAGTCTGTCCTCCAATATGGAATCTCTGTCTGGGGCGGTGCTGGTAAAACTTCAATTATCCAAGTCGAAAGAGCACAAAGAGCCGTCATTAAAGTAATGCTCAGGAAGCCTTTCTTGTACTCAACCAACAAACTCTACACTGACTTCCCGGTCCTCCGTGTCCGTCAGCTTTTTATTCTCAACGCAACACTTCACATGCATAGAAAATTAAAATTCAGGACAGATTACCTAGAAATAATGTCAAAGCGCACAACTAGGATTCCCATTCCCCAAGTGAACTCTCTTATGGCTAGACGTTCCGCGGACTACTTATTTCCACATATCTACAACAAAGTCATAAAGTGCTGCAACATAAAAGACCTTAAAATATCTCTGTGCAAAAAGGTAGTAAAGAAATGGCTTTTTACGCTCTCCTACGATGAAACAGAAAATATTATTTATACATAGGTATTAGTTATAAGCAACATCACATAGACTAACTGTACTCAGCTCACATTCACATCACACACACACACACACACCCCAACACACCCCCACTCTCTAACACATACTCATACTTACACTCTACACTTAATTCTTTGTTTAATCTCATAATAACTGATTAGACTTTTTTTTTTATTATTACTTAATGATTATTTTTTTATTGATCTCACACTGATGATTTTATTGTGCAATGTATAATTTAGTGTTTTATTTTGATTTATTATTTTTATTTTTATTTTCATTGATTTTAGTTTAGTTAAATTTAGTTTATATTCACCTGTAAAGCAATAATCATGTAAGTACTACCCTTAACTCTGAAAATGTTGCAATTCCGACCCCCAAGATACAGGCATAAATATGTCTAGTTTGGGGGTCACCGTCCAATCTGTTCTTGTTTGCCTGATTATTAATAAATAAATTTGAATTTGAAATTTTGAATTTGTGAATTTTGAATGGTTTTCCAACTATAGCGAATATTAGGAAAATGTTAATCCCTCTTAATCCTGAATTCAGCGTTTGGTTTTGTATAATTTCCGTTATTTAAAAAAATCCATATTATTATTAATTTTTCCAATATTTTATTTAAAAAAAAATATTTAGAAACTTGCAGGTTATTTTACATTCGAAATGTACGCGAACGAATTCGCCAAAACCTTACATAAAACAAAATAATAATTATGCTATTGTAGAACTAGAAATATAGCTAAATTATCTGGCGGAATGTGAGTGCAGGTACTGTATACAACTTTGCCTAACCCTTCAGGATAGCAGGCGTGATGTTTTGATGTTAACATAGCGTAACAAAACGTCTCCTGAAACCAATTATATATCTCTTTTAAGGGGTCATTGTACTCATCATTATCAACAACTTTTACTATGGGACCAAACCTGAAATCGCGAAAAAAATCCAAAAATCTTTAATGTTTGCATAACTTGTCAAAATGTAGGGATCAGTAGATTTTTTTATTGCAATTTCATTCATTCAATTTGGTTCCATAGTAAAAGTTCTTCATAATGATGAGTACCTACGATGACCCCTCAAGAGATTTCGTGTATGAATAAATAAATTTTATATACTACTTTTATCCGTGTTTGAAAATCCATTCCACAACTATCAAGCAATAACACCACTCACGTTTAGAAACTCACCCGAAACAAAAAGTTCCTAACAGAACAAATACTTGCTATATTACAAAAATACCAGTTAATAATAGCGATCCTTTGATCCCTAGTATTATCAATAACTATTTCGAACGTTACACCCGCAGATAGCAAGGAAGTATATAATAGTATTATGAAGTTCCTGAAAGCGAGTATTTCCGTGCTGGTTTATAGGATTACCTGACGGTATCGTAGCAATATTGAATCGAGTAGGTACCGAACTAGCATCGGTAAATGTAGGAGTTTTTAAACATAGATGAAATATTAGATCCGTAGTAGCGGGCTCGAGTGCCTTTGATTAAGCAGTTTTAAAATTGGTTCCACTTTATTGGGAAAAGTTACATTTTTGGTCTCAAAAATGATTGGTAATTTGGTTTAATGTTCTCTATTCATTAATTAAACGTGGAGGAGCTCGAGGCTAAGTAATAACAACCGTACGGGTCGAACCATCAGGTTAAGCTACACTTGCCGGGGTTGGTCAGTGATGGGTGACCATCTTTACATACCGAGACTCCTCCGTGCTTCGGAAAGCACGTTAAGCCGTTGGTCCCGGCTGTCATTCGTGGATCTTTGGCAGTCGTTACGGGTCGTCAGAAGCCGGAAAGTCTGACAACCAGTCTTACCAAGCGGTATCGTATTACCCAGTTACTGGTTGTGGAGTTCAGATAGGCAGTCCCTCCATGTAAAATACTGGTATTCAGCTGCATCCGGTTAGACTGGAAGCCGACCCCAACATAGTTGGGAAAAGGCTAGGCAGATTCATTAATTAAACGTAGGTAACATACATACATAAACTTACGCCTTCTTCCTATGGGGGTAGGTAGAAACTACAGAACCTGCTACGATCCTTACATACTCCCTCGTTTACGTTCATAAATCTGGTCGTACACGCACGCCGGTTGTGAGTACTACGCACCGAACCGAACCTTTCTGAAGAAATCACCAATAAGGTCTATGTCTTCCTAGGGCGTCAGCTCGCGGCGTTTCCACTCACATCTGCCTTGTTATACGTAGGTGCATAATTAAATAAACCTACAAACCAGAACTCGCAAAATTAGGAGCAAATTATAGATAAGTAGGTAGTAATGATTTAAACCGTGATTAAAAGCGTTGACGATGATTTGAATCGGATTAACCTATTGATTTATGATTATGTGACATGTTATCCTGTATGTTGATCAGCTAAGCCTCCGTGAGCTAAATAATAAACTAGTTTAACATTTACAAGAATTTTATACAGGAATCTCACAATTTAGACTGACCGTTTAAGAAAACGTCTTCATACAAGTCCAAAGGTCAATAAAGCAAAATAGAAAGATTTTTTGTTTAATGTCACAGAGAGAACACGTGAAACGCATAGATATCTATGTGAATGAATAAAACCTTCAACACAATAATAAGCAGGAACTATAATTATGGATTTCAAACAATACAATTACAACAACCATGATTATGATGTTCCTCTGTCCGGCAGTGACAAACAATTCAATCAAGTAATTTTGAACAGTTCTAGTGCTCTTAATCATTGGAATTTAAGACCTCTATCTCGGACTGCCGCTCCTGGCCAGCAGAGTATCGTGGCCACCATTTTGTCGCTCAAAACGAGACACTTAGAGTCGAAATAACAAGATTATTATATTCTTTTTAGACTATATTTTAACATTCTTGTAGAGCTGCGGTGGCCCAGTGGTAACGGCCGCGACTTATTGAGTTTTCTTATTTGTAGGTCGCACCCAGACAGGCGCTTTAATTTGTGTAAATTATTTCATCACCACTTACTGCTCTCAAAACGGTGAAGGAAAATATTGTGAGGAAACCGGCATGACTTAGAACCAAAAATTCGAAGATATGTGACATCTACCAACCGGCACTAGGCCCATGTGGTGGATTACGGCCCACTCTCTCTCTGTTGGAGGAAGTGGGCCGCCGAGAAGGCCTGTGTCCCAGCAGTGGGAACATTATAGGCTGATTATGCTATGATTATGTAGCATTTTTGATTTTTTTGGAACTTTCATGAAGGAAAAGGATAAGATATAAAATATTCTAGAATTTCGTCTAAAACAGGGCCTGTGTTACATATTATAGAGGAACCTCAAAATCAAGCTTACACGCTGAACCTCAAAACCAAGTTTATCCGCTAAAAGTGTTGAAAATCCGCGTCTAGTTTGCATTTTTTAATTTGAATTTAGTACTTGTAGTATAGCTTGTTCACTTCCAACAGGGATCACTTTCAAATTTGGAAACAATTTCGAAAATATTTCACCGAAGAAAGATCAAAGGAATTGAAATACGTGTTTATCAAGATATTTCGTAGTCCATCAGCTCCCTGACCCAAAATTCACAATTTAAAATGCGACTCACGATTTCAATAAAGAGTAAGACATTGAATTTCTAATAGAATCCGAGCAACGGAGATGTTGCATAAAATTTGGAAGCTTCCTGCCTAGAGCCGGACGTTTGGCCACACGATGCCTAGCAGAGTCACAGGAAACTTCCTCAACTAATGCAATTAGACACAATTATCTCGGAATTTGGAACTTTTTGAAGTAAAATTCAAGAGTGTAGTCGCGAGTTCTCTATCACTGGTGAAGACACGAGTCTCGGGTAAAGAGGTATATAGGTATACTATTGCAATTTGTACAAAGTGAGCTATTTCCACCGCTCGTATTTATTTCCCGCGAAGAAATGGCCGCGTGCATTCCCTACCACGTTATTCGGAGAGGAGATTAAACGTCAACATTCTGAACAGAGCCTTCGCGTTCTAAGCTTTAGATCATACGGTTTATACCTATTATGATATTAACTTGCGTTAGATAGCTTGAGCTGTCGGAATAAGTTTGCTTTATTTGAAAAGGGATTGCTTTTCAAATACGTTGAATGTTATTCAGTTTGAAAAAGGAAATATGCGTTTTGCTGTAAATTTTAAAAGCTATAAATAGTTACCCGTTGAAATCCAGTTAGTTTCTAAAACTAGAACGAATCAATATTGAAACGATCAGTTGTTTTGAACGATAACTCATATAAATAAATTAATATTAAACAAATGCATCGCGGAACAATAAACAGAAGTTTTTCTTTTATTTATAGCCGGAATAACTCTTTGTGCGGTTTTGTTGGCTCCGTTGTGCAATAATAAATTTACTGAGCATAAATTAAGTACGTCACACTGTTTGTTCTGTAAACCTTTCTCCGAAAACCAGTCGCGTTTGTGTTAATTTGTTATTCACCAGTTCACCATATTTCTTTGAAAAGTTCTCTTTTTGAATAATGAGTGCAGTTTAGAAATCGTTTTGTGTGCATTGTTGTATTTAGGTGATATGGTTATTATTTTTTCTCTTGGTAGTATTACCGTCGTATACTTGCTGAAAGCCTGAGGGGCTCGTGACTATTATAATAACAGCCGCACTTGTCAATCGACGATCAGTTCGTGGATGATGACCATCCTTTACATTCGAAACCGCTCCGTGCCTCGGAAAGCACGTTAAGCTATATATTGATTTCATTTGTAAATGAAATGAAATTGTTTATTCTGTAAATAGGATATCGGAATCACTTTTACGTCATATAAAAAAATAAAATAAAAAATAAGCTACATGAGTCGTCATTTCCTATCTGACTACCCTGAGAAGAAATGGCGAAACAAACTCGGGGGTCAAAGTCTCTTTTAAAGTCCAGCCATAGGTAATCTTGGTCAGTGTAGACATTTGACGGTCGCTACTAAGCTAAGAAGCCCAAAAGTCTAAACTATCCAGTCTTACCAAGGGGTATCGTATTACCCAGTAACTGGGTTGTGGAGGTCAGATAGGCAGTCGCTCCATGTAAAATACTGCTATTCAGTTGCATCCACTGAGACTGAAAGCCGAACCCAACATAGTTGGGAAAAGGCTAGGCAGATTGATTTTGACTTACCTACTGAAAGCCTGATGAGGTGATCAAGTTTATTAGTCTTTGATAAATTTGTATTTGTTTAATCGTATCGAAATTAGTTCTATACCTATATATTACAGGAAAACCTATAGGAAGGCCTATGGTCTTAAAATAACATGGTAAATCTCTCAATATTGTGGCTACAAACTTACATTTGCATTTGGAATGTATGGGAGAACATGTTTTTCAACTACAATGTTAAGTTTGTTCTTGGGATAAGTTCATCCCAACTACGGAAATCGTCATTGTGCGTTGTCTGACACGCGCACTTGGCCGGTTTTTTTTATGAAAATGTATTTCGAAAAATCAATCTTAAAGTATTTATTATACTACGTATTATTTAAAACACTGTGTTTGTGTGGTGTGTTTAAAACCAAAATCTTTTCATATTATTATTTTAATAATATCCGCAACCTGTAGTGTGGCCATATGTAGGTATTCGTTTACGTAAATTTAAATAATAAAAGAGATACTACAAAAAACAGGTAAAATAAAATAATATTTTCCTTTCTCGGGCGCCTAGGGACGCGGTAAACACCGTAGGTGGCAGAATATATTGTGTACATGTTCTTTTCCGTCGTGTTCGTTGCGTATACAGTTTTGATGCTTATTTTGTAAATAAAAACATTCGGTGTCAGCTGGTTTTTCTCGGAAGTCGTAAAAGTAGGGAAGGATTACTCTAGTACGTTTTACGAGAAGCCCTGCCTTTCTACGATAGTATGTACAAATTACTATGCTGATTTGGGAGCGGTAAAGAAGATTACACCTGCGGGAACAGAAAATATTATACGTAGGTATCGTGTTTCTAGCTATATGTTGGTTTAATTCGTTTACTAGCAAGTAGTTTATCTAGCTGAAATTTATCACAGAGGTTCTTTTTATAATGTAGATAAGGAAAAAGGAAGGATTTTTCGAAATTCAACACCTAAGGAGTAAAATTAGGGGATGAAAGTTTGTATAGAAAATCGTAATTTTTGTAGTTTAAACCTGGTTTTCTGGTTAAAAACTAAAAACAACATGTTTCAGTGTTTTCGAAAAATCATCCCCTAAGAGGGGAAAATAGGTGATGAAAGTTTGTAATGAAAGAAATTGGTATTAAGCCTTTTGTTTAGAAACCATGAATGACGTGGTGTTTTTGGAAAATCATCCCCTAGGGGTTAAAAATCCTTACTAACTCATCATTGCTCAGCCCAACTTTCAGCATCGCCAAAGAAAAAATAGTAATTCAGAGAAAAATAACTTTACTAAGTTCCGTAGTTACCAGTAATTGTTCAGGTAGCAAATTTTTCCGAAATTCCCGCGGGATAGGATAGGGAATAAATAGGATTTATATTTTCGCTTTAAAGTTGCCTTCCAATTTGGCATGCAAGTAGGTAATCTTCCGTTCCGTTATTATTATTCCGTTAATATTTTTAGGTTTTAGGATTTTTTATCCTCCAGCAATGATAATATCAATCCACGCGCCGCTTCTCGAATACTATTATGTATAAGCAGTGCGAGAAGACATTGTTTACCTGGATTAACTCATAGGGTATATCTACTTTTAATCCCGTAATAGTACGTTCCCGTGGGATATTTTCCGACATCTACGCAGGCAAAGCCGCGAGCAAAGTAATATTATGTAACACCACAAGTCTGGAATTGTTAACCCGTTTGCCAAACTTGATGATAAATTGAGTATACCTAATAGGAAATAATTTAATGTAGTAAGTACTACATCAACTTTAATGTAAGTAGTATGCGTAATGTGTATGTAGTAATGTGTATGTGTGTATGTATGTGTGTGTATATATGTCTGTGTGTGTTTAATTAAATGCAGTAAGTACTACATTAAATTATTTGATTTTGACTCCTAAACCATTGTTCGAAACTTTTGTTTCCATAGTAATAATTTGATATAATCAGCAAAACAATTTATTAGCTTAGCTAACAAACAAATACTAAACAGTTTCCAATTTTATAATGAGTAAGCTTTATAATTTGTGTACAGTAGGTATTTACTTTATGAATAAATAATATGTACGGGCTCATTTTATTTATTTATTTGTCATAATAATAAAGGTAATCGAATAAATATTTTGTAACAGTTCAGATTTAAATAAATGTGTGCAATATTCACATTAAACACACTTTGGTTTATTTAAAGATCGTGTTTTTGCATAAGCGATTACGTTCACAGTTCATCCAAATATGGTCGGCAGAATATTGGACTAATAATAACTAGGTATTTACATCATCAGCCTAGCCGTTTCCCAACTATGTTAGAGTCAGCTTTCGGTCTAAGCGGATACAGCTGACCTCCAAAAGCCAGTTACTGGGTAATACGATACCCCTTGATAAGACTGGTTGTTAGACTTTCAGGCTTCTGACCACCGTAACGACTGTCAAAGATTCCACGAATGACAGTTGGGACCAACGGCTTAACGTGCCTTTCGAGGCACGGAGGTGTCTTTGTATGTAAAGACCACCCATCCACCGACCAACTGCGGCAAGCGAAGCTTAACCTGATCGATCGACCCGTGCGGAATGAAAAATATCCGAAAATTTTGAAATTATAGATTTTATTTTCTATTTTTTGTTTTAAAACTATTCAATCTGCCTAGCCTTTTCCCAACTATGTTGGGGTCGGCTTCCAGTCTAACCGGATGCAGCTGAATACCAGTATTTTACATGGAGCGACTGCCTATCTGACCTCCACAACCCAGTTACTGGGTAATACGATACCCCTTGGTAAGACTGGTTGTCAGACTTTCGGGCTTCTGACGACCCGTAACGACTGTCAAAGATCCACGAATAACAGCCGGGACCAACGGCTTAACGTGCTTTCCGAGGCACGGAGGAATCTCGGTATGTAAAGATGGTCACCCATCCACTGACCAACCCCGGCAAGCGTAGCTTAACCTGACGGATCGACCCGTGCGGCTGTTATTATTTAGCCACGAGCTCCTCACTGTTTTAAAACTATTAATAAAAAAATAAAAAAAAATTTATTTGACACTAGGAAATACATGTTACAATCAAGTTATAATAATAGCACACTAATGTATTGTTACAAATCTGATCCTAACCCCCAAACTAGGCCTGGACCTGTATTTTGGGGGTTTAAAAGGATTGTTCAAACTCTATTGTTTCTAGAATGTCGTTGACATTCTAGAAACAGTAGAGTTTTAAAACATAACATCCCGCCTGTATTCCCTGAAGTTTTAGGCACAGGTGTGTAATAGGGGGCGAGCATATTGCCATCAACTTGGCACAAGTCTAGACTCCGGGTTGCTACTCAAAATTCCAGATGGAAAAACCCAATAACACTGCCCGACCCGAGAATCGAACCCAGGACCTCATACTCAGCAGTAGCGCTTGTGACCACCAGACCAACGAGCTTGACAAACAAGTTATAATTACATACATACATAATAAGCGTGCCAAATAAGAATAGTAGTGTCAAAACGCCATTTTGTTCCGCAACACTCGTGAACTTCATTCCCTATGCGTACTAATTTGACAGCTATCGTGTACTTGACAGCTATCGGCAGTACTAATTTGACAGCTATCGTGTATTTGACAGCTATCGTCAGTACTAATTTGACAGCTATCGTGTATTTGACAGCTATCGTCGGTACTAATTTGACAGCTATCGTGTGAAGTTGACAGCAAGCGCAATCCTATTCTTATTAGGCACCTCACGCCTTCCTCCCATGAGGCTAGGCAGAAACTACAGAACGGCACCTGCTACAATCCTTACATACTACTTTTGCCTTGTTTACGTTCATACATCAGACGCACGACGGTTGCTAGTACAACGCACCTGACCTTTCTGAAGAACATCACCAATAAACTCATTGAAATAATATTATATGTCTTCCTAGGGCGTCCCCTCCCGGCGTTTCCACTCACATCCGACTTGTAAATACATTTTGTTAGAAATATTTTTTATATTAAAACTTAACTATTTACAAAGAATACCCCGTTAGTTTTTAGAGAGAAAATATTCCTTTTTACAAGACTGTTTCTTTTTTATTTTGTCCAAAATAATTATAAACGTGGTATGTTTGGAGGAAATTAAAAGACAAAGACTTTGTTGAGTTATGGTTGAATCGTGCGCAATAGTTGTGTTGGCTTCGTCCGGGACTTGTGGCATGCAAATGAAGCAATGTATTGCATTTATAGCGCTGAGTGTAGGCGGGCTTGGCTTACCAAATAGAAGGTGAAACAACTGTTCAACTTTAGTACTGACTTTCATAATTTATAGTCGTGTTTTAAAGAATTGAATAGCAAAATTGTAATATTTTTCGCTTTATTGTAGATCTATTGGTTTGCGTTATTTTAGTGTGATTTTAAAATTAACTCCTTCCTATGATCTTGTAAGATCTTCGAAGAATTATGTTCCCTCGTAAAAGTATACCTGCAAAGAACTGTACGTGACTATTACTATTGTACCTATAGTTAAACTCGTATGAATACATAGTTCTTTTCTTGGCACCTAAACCGCCATCGCACAAAAGACGAAAAAAATACAAAATCAAATTCTATCACTGTTGCGACTAAAAAACGGACGTCTCCTCCCGAATGTTTGTCGGCAGTAATGGCGGCTTCAGCTCGTCATTCGAAGGCCTTCATTAGCATACACCTGAGCATTATTATAGTCCATAAATCTATCTCAATGGGGATCACTTTCTTTCAAATGTTAACGCTACCTAGTAATGATTGCCGTACCGCCGAATACTGGGACAAGTGTCGGAAAGCGGTTTTTTTGGTCGCATGAAACTTTTTCGAATAATTTAACTGACACTTAACTTTAAACATACTACCTATGTTATAAGTTAAGTTTCTAGTCGATTTGAATGGTTTTAAATGTAATTTATATATTTGAAAATATTTTAGTTATTTAAAAATCAAAACCTTAGATTTTTATAATAAACTGAAAATAAAACATAATGAATTAATAGTAAGTGCCTACCTAAGAAGATAAAACGATCAACATCAGTAGGTACCTAACTACTTTCCTGGTAAATTGAACCAAAGAGAGCATCTTCTATACAATTTAACAAATTCAATAGGAACCAATATCTATTAATGGGACCGTTTTGCATTAATGGCAGATGCTTTTCAATTCATTTCCAATAAAAAATTGAGATTATAATCACCCTATAATGTTCTCAATGCTAGGACACAGACCTCCTCTCTTCTCGGAAACTACCACGCGAGCCCAGTGCGGGTAGATTTCACATGTCATTGAATTTTTGGTTCTACGAGTAGAACATGACGGTTTCCTCCCGAATTAGTTTTCCTAATTTTTCCACAAAGTAAACCGCCTGTCTGGGTTCGAACCCGCGAACTACAACACGTAAGTCAGGGCCGTTACCACTGGCCCACCGCTGCTCTTGGCCCAGTGGAATTATGATTCCTGTAATCAAAATCTCTCTCTGATGTAGGTACCTACATAAAATATTTTCTTCAAACCATCCTATTGTATTCCGGAATCACCTTCGTGTTTCACCGAAGATGTTTATTAAATACACGTGAAAGATAAAATATACGGGATTTTACGAAAACATTTTACAAAGGAATTACACAGAGATTTACGTGTCTCGGTAGAATCAGTATGCGTACCGCATATTCGTACTTTAAGAGGTGAACAAACGATAAGTGCGAAGAAAACGACTGCTGTGAAAATGTATATGAAAATCATGCGAATTTCTTGAAGGCTTTAAAAGTTTAAGGCTGCCTTGAGAGTTATAAATGTTTCGTCTTTTATCATTGGGTATAAACGTTAACGTTGGCTATATAAATATGATAATAACTATTTTTATTGTTTGTAAAATTTTCAACGGTTATTGCATATAGTTTGAATACTAGATTAAAGTAGTTACGTTAAGTTCATGATACAGTTCAGCAAACTATTTGATTGCATTTTTGAACAATGCCCGACATAAAACTTTACATTTACTTCAAAAGATAAAAACTGATAAAGTTTATATTCGTCTAACAAAAGGAAAAATATAAAGGTAAGCAGAAAACACAGTCAACGATAAACCGCAAATTATCTGCTATAAGCGAAATAACGAACAATACAGCACGTGCATCTCTGATGACAATTGCACCGCAACTGACAATGACGTCTGTATGTATGTGTAATACCCTCATACCAGTCCATAAATAACGTGGTGGGGATGGAGTTCGTCGCACGTGCGCCTAACTGCGCCATCTGTCGGTAGTTGCCGTCGTTATGATGCCTCGTCTAAACAATTATTGTTAGAGAAAAAAATATTTCAGACGCCGCGCCGCCAGGTTGTGATGACTTTACTTTTTTGTTCTCACGGAGATGAAGTGTGTTCATGAATAATTTTATTTTGGATTTCAGTGGAATACTAGATATTTATTTCTTTATTATGTTGAATGTGCTGAACGTTAAACTACATGATACAAGTAGAAATAGCTGTCTGTTTTGTGAATTTCAATCATTATTAGATTGTCGATGTACGTGTTCAGAATTACAAGTAAAAACGTTTAAAAATTTCTAACGTCAAAAATAAAAAACAACCTTTCGAGATATTTACAGGCATCAAAACGTGGGGCACGTATTTTCATGGATGCGCTTTCCGTTTCACTCGATTACACCAATTGACGTAAAAGTTCAAACGTAGGTACTTCAGAACAGATTCAATTCAGTTCAAACCGTCGATTACAGCGGACGCGTCGATGCGAAGCGCAATTTTAAATGCTTGCGGTTGGCACAACCAGTTTGTTCTATCTACTATTACTCTCCTACGATTTCGGTCCGAAATTCGGGAAAAGCGCTGGCGTCGGCCAACGCTGCCCATTCATTTGGTCTTCCCATTAAAAGGGAGCTTTTAACTACAGCTAATTTATGCAGCGCACGGTTTGCCGGGACAGATTACAGAGTGGCGTGTCCATTCTGTGCACAGTTTGGGCCTGAATCACGCCTGTCGAATGTGTTACGTCTGGTGGAAAATTTCTGGCTGTTTATTCGTTTGATTTGTAGCCGTGAGCAGAATTTGTGCCAGTAGATATTACTTTGTAGAACGTATTCCTGTAGCAGTCGTAATTATTTTTGTGTGTGTTTCACACAGGTTGGTCGTCTTTCTCTGTTTCACAATGACGTGTCGGAGCCATTATGGTCCATTTTCGAAAGCTTGATATAAATCAGAAAAGTTGAGTGGAATTTTGAAAGGCCGTGAAGGTCGCGCGTTACATGATTCATCAATATTAGTTGCCGTTCACGGGACTAAGTTAAAATCGACAAAATGTCAGAAGAGTATGGCGTAATTGACTGATAGCTCTCCCAGTTGAAGTGTGGAAAAAATAATATTAAGATCTAAAATTTTTTGGGGCAATTAAGATTGATGTACGCTGCTAATTCGAATAAAAAGAGTCGCCAACGACCAAATGATTGGCGAATTCTATTTAATTTCATAAAGCGACTAATTGTCTGGCTGGACTAGAATGCGACTTCATTGGCAGATTAATGATGCTGCTTGTTTTCTCAAGTTATCTATGTTGCATTATTTTAGTTAGTTTTTAAATACTTTTAAAATGATACCTACCTTTTAAAACCGTTTTTAATATTATGTATATTCATTTAAAAAAACGTAACATTTACGTGATGTTCACATAACAAGTCACTTGAAGATCTAAGGAAACTTCATAATAAATTGATATCACAAGGGCCTCTTACCTACCCTAAAAAGGTTGACATTAATCAAACAACTTTATCAAGTAAGTTTATAAATTACCTGTAACGACCAAGTTTCAAAAGCAAAATACTGAGAAATGGAAGCTCATTATTATTTTTGTTTATGATGGTGACCCAAATATAAATAAAGTTGCATCTTTTCTTCTTTTGAATTAACTGTTATGACTTGTGTAAATCTTTCAGTGTTGAAACATAATATGTTATTGCCTTCGATATTGGCACAATAAACCATCAATACATAGACCATGTAACTCATCTCTCTCTCTAGCTGGACCGAAACAAACGGCAGAAGGAAATAAGTGCAAACAGAAAGAGCATAAAACAAAATTGGCGTCTCACAAAGTTTATTTTTCGATTTATGCAGAATGAAGGAATAACAACTCGATTTGCGGTCACAATCGTTACTCACATTTTCTTTGAAAAAAAAAAAACTTTAAAGGGAACACAGCGCGGTGCCCGCGCGATCACCGCTCTGCTCTTTCCGTCAAAAGCGATCCAATCGTTCTCTTTATTGAAACAGCCGTCTGCCGTCTTTGTTGCGGGAATTCCCTTGAATCCAATTTATGCAAAGTATTTACGAGTGACAAGAATTTATTTGACGTGCCAATTTTGCACCCCAACGTTCCAGCTCACGAGCCACATTTTAAAAGCGCTCGCCATGTTAGTGATCGAACGGTTTACATGATATTTTGTTACCAAAGTCGAGGCGAATGTGTACATAGATTTGCTATCGGATGATAGGGTTTTTAAAATTACGGTTTCGTGGTTCCTTCATATTATATCAGCCGACACTGTAATTTTTAACTGTATTTGACATTTTAAGGTGTCAAAAAACGCTCTGTATTGGGGCAACCATTATTATGTGACCGTTGTCCACTTTCTTAGGAAACCGAAGCTGTGAAATAAAAGCATTAACATTTTCTAATCTGTGGTACAGACATTGACAAATGTGTTATAACGTCAGTGTCATCTTTGAGGCGGCGGCAATACGCTGGCGGAACGACAACGCGACGGGAAGTCGCCTCCATGCTGATACAAACCCGTAAACAACAGATTTATGGCATCTTGTAGCCACGCGCTGACGAAGACAGATGCCCTTATTATGTGACTAGCCGTCCTTCAAACGAATTTGGAAGTATAGTGTGAACATTTTACTTATCACATCCGATGTTTTCTCACTTTTGATATTCGAAGCCTGAGTAACAAGCGTTAAAGTAATCTCAAAAAAATATGATTATATAAGCCGTTCCGCTTCGTGCAGAGCTTAGAGGGTATTTGATTAACGATCCGTATTAATTTCATCCAAAATCCCCGTAACGAGGCGAGCGGAGGTAGATCTCATCGGTTGGCGCAGAAATATCGTCGTACCTATAATACTCGTTATTAATGCTAGTCATTCTCCCACTGAGATGGCCATCAAAAATCTTCCAAGTTCCGCCCTTATGAGATATTATCATTAAGTGGATTGGTTTGGTGATCATTGCCACAGATCAAACATGAGTTGGATTTGCGATTAAACACGATTTAATACCAGTGCTAACAGTATTTGTTGTAGAAAACAGGTTTAAATTAATGTTTACGTTACACGTTTATTTGCGGCGGGAACTGTTATCGGTGCGGTGGTAGGTTTGTAATGTAGGTAACCGCTGATGTTCGTGCCTGGGTGGCGAGTGAGCGAATAACAACGAGCAAAGTATGGTTTTAATTGTGCAAGATGTAATCCCGGTTCGATCGGCGAACGTTTTGGGAATAATTATGTTCGTATAATCCTGGCCGTGTCTCTGATGTCGGTGGTGCCCCCCTCTCTCCTCGATGTCCTCGCCCCCCTCCTGATTGATGGCACCGGAGATTGCATGTCAGGATTACATCTGCGGAGGATGTACGGATTATTTAGTTGCTGGCAGCGCGTAAATAGAGCAAGCAATATTCTGATAAAAATAAACATACACACCACGTCAGATAGACGGGTGCGAACGGGCGGTAATCTCGTTTGTGTCTTTGGTGAAAATTTTATCTCTCTCTATTTCATCACAGCGTACAAACTATTCTTTCATAAAAACGCTATAGACGTCTATGCTGTACCTATGTGAGTCATATTCCTTTGTGTATTAAATTTTCTATTTCACTTTTATTTTCCATTTGGCTGGCTTCTCAAAGACCCGTAATAATAAATTGTTCATAAATCAACTCGTTCCTTGACAAAGGTTTCGGTTAAATAAACTCGGTAAAATGTCCATTAACTGTCTAAATTAAATGCATTTCCTCTAAAGCGTTCTTGTAACAACACTGCGCTGTAATTTGTCACTATACGTCTTTGAAATATAAATAAACCCGTAAAATAAACTTAAACCAAATAGGTGACGACAAAGAGAAATCTCGTGGGCGAAGAATAGCAAAGCGGTGGCAAAATTTAATTTCACTGCTGTTTACGCCACGTCAAAGAAACACAACTTAAATATTCTTAAAATGTGATCTTTTTTACAAAGAATCAAGAAAGCTGTAAACACGACAGCGAGTAAGAGGGAAATATGTTTCTACTTAGTTTACACAGTTGAGGGAGGAAAATCTTATTTTGGAACTCACAGTCAGCTTGGTGCTCTGGTTAATATAATATAAATAATCGTAAAGGGTCTCTTATTTCACGAATTTCAATATCGTAATGTATGTCATTACGTACTGGTGCGTTATTGTAATGTAAAACGCACGAGTTTCTTTATAATAAGGTAAAACGTAAGGTTTATCAAGATGCTCCGTCTAAAACGAACGGTACTTTTTAAATCTTAGCAAAGAGTTTTTATGTCAGAAAAGTGGTCAACATTTTATGAATAAAATTAACTTTGGGAGATAAAATATAAAAAATAAAAATAAATTAAATTAAATAATTAATTCTTTAATTTAATTAATTTTGACAATAAATTGCAACAACAACAAACAATAACAAAAAAATATTCATTTACTCTATTAGTAATACTGGCTGTTTTTGTGCCTTTGCTTTAAAAAAAAAAGCGCTGATGCGCGTGCATCGCTAATTTGTGAACAAGTAAAAATTATTCCACGCGCTTTTCCTTTTCGCTGTATTGTTTTTATTTGAAAATGTCGTCAAGTAATGATGAATTTATTATTTCGACACCACCAGAAGTCTCATAGGCAGTGAAAAGGGCTACTCTAAGCCTCTTGCCAGAAAAATCGACCGATAGATACTTACAAGCGTATCAAAATTTCATCTTATGGAAAACAAGCAAAGATGCAAATTCATTTTCAGAAGTGTGAAGTGTGTTTTTAAAGATTTATTCGTTTAAGAAAGTCCGAGTTTTATTTATTTCCTCGCAAATATGTTATAAAATGTCGTATGACATACGTGCGCTTTGGTAATTGCAGCCTCTGCTTTCTTGTAGCCCTCGCCTACGGCTTGGGCTAGCAATATCGCCTCGGCTGTAATTTTCAACTTACCGCACTTATATCATAATGTACTATTGAACCAGACACTTATACACATTTTACAAACCTGCCAAACTGCGTGACAGTTAATCGGCAGGATTAGCGCTCGCCTTAAAACATTTGGTATTGAAATAAACAAAAGAAGGGTTGAAGGGTTTGTATTTAAACATAAGGAATGCATTTTCCTTGTCATGTTTACAGGGGTTACTTCAATAACCATTAATCAATTAATTTCTTTCGTTTATATACTTATTAAACCAAAGATGTAGTGATAAGTTTTAGTTAAATTTACGAAATCAATTGATGTTGTAGAGGATATTACGAATATACTATGACTTCACGTCAGTCTCGTGAGTGAGGCGGGCACAGTATGGTAGAACTTTTAATTAGATGCAGTAAAATGACACTGTAATTAACTGCTCTAGCTCGTACCTAAGGCACGCACCTCTGAATTTTCGGATTTTTGTGCGTATTGGATATTAACACTTCGCACCTTCGGTAAACCAAGGGCACAACTGAACTTTTACGCCTTTCTTAACTAAAAAAATCGTATATAATAAATAAAAAATATTTAACGAGTCATGCACCGAATCACAAAAGTATAGTGCTTATTTCATGCAAAGATCAATCACTTCAAGGTGGTATGAGCAGAATAATACGGTATTGAATGTAAAAAAAAAATCTTAAAATGGCAATCACAAAAAGTGCAGTTGTGCCCTTGTCTTACCGAAGGTGCGACTTGCTAAAAAAACGGTGAAGGAAAACATCGAGAGAAAACGAGATATTTCTTGACTGCATGTGAAGCCAAGTCAGAGGCCCATGGGTGGCATAAAAACTGTGACACCAGGTTAGCGCAAACCACACGAAAAGTAGAAGAACAAGGAAGACTCTTTGTAGAAGCAAGAATTTTTCAATTACTTACTTGATTTAGCTTTACATGCACCCTTTATGATAGATCGGAAGGTCTTTGTCTCATTCGTATAAGAATTTTATTCATATGTCCGATATTATTTCCGTCTGAATGGATATATTTCCAATAAGCGCCGTCCCAGATTTTGCATTGTGTCGACGTGATTTTCTTTTGAATGTATGTTTGCAATAGTGTTGGTATTTCCTTGTATTGTATTGTATTGTACTCAGCTTTTGATGTTAAGTGTTAGAAACAATTTCATTATTTCGTATGTAAATGGCGCGGTCGGGTTCTGTCTGTGTGTAGTCGCGATAGTTCTGCTAAAGCTTACTTTGAAATATGACTGGGAACGTTCTGACGTTTATTATTTTATACATTTGAATTTATTGAGGAGTATGTTTCTGTTGTAAATTGTTTGTGTCTTGTAGATATTGCTACTCTGTGGCTTGGTAATTTATATTTTTTGGTTATCGCAAGTGATGTTTTAATAGAAAATTCCAGAAAATTCAAAATGGACCCTATCCTATTATTTCCAACACAGAACTGTCATATTGTGAATAGAACATACCGCACAGTCAATAAATAGCAGTGGAGTCTGTTTATTGCAATCCATAATATTCATATACTTTTTTAAATATAAGTGCGTAAGTAACTCTGTCTGTCTGTTACCTTTTTACGCCTTAACGGCTGAACGAATTTCGATGAAATTTAGCACACAGACAGACTATGACTTGAGTTAGGACATAGAATGTTTTTTATCTCAGTAGTACGATCCCATGCAATAATTTCCGACCTTCACGCGGACGAAACCAGATCAAAACTTACCTACGTTATAAAATAAACGAATATCACTTCATATCAATAAATTCCGTCCAGGAAGGCTTACCAATAATTCTAATAACCTTAGTTTCCGTGATACATACATAAACTCACGTCTTCTTCCCATGGGGGTAGGCAGAACGCCACCTACTGCTCCGATCCTTACATAAACCTTTTGCCTCGTTTACGATCATACATCTGGTCATACACGCACGCCAGTTGCGAGTACTACGTATCTGACATTTCTGAAGAACATCACCAATAAGGTCACTAATGTCTTCTTAAGGCATCCCCTCCCGGCGTTTCCACTCACATCTGCCTCGTAAATACCTTTTGTTAGTCGCCTTTCATTCATCCTCTCAACATGACCAAACCATCTAAGCATACTCTTTTCAATTCTTGCCACTACATCTTCTTTTATACCGCACCGTTGCCTTATCTCATCATTCCTCTGTATACCGTGATACAATTTCCTTCAAACTATATTATTATTTGATTTATTTTGATATAATATTTTGATTAAAGTAAGACGGTACAGTATCAAATAATTGGTTGAAGGGAAAGTTATAAAGATATGGCCCGACAATAACGAACGACGGACGTTGTTTTGTAATCGGATGAGACAACACTGCCATAAAATCTGCTCCTTGCCTGCAATTATTTTACTTACGAGTACCTTACAGAGGAGCTCGTGGCTAAGTAATAACAGCCGCTCGGGTCGATCCATCAGGTTAAGCTACGCTTGCCGGGGTTGGTCCGTGGATGGGTGACTATCTTTACATACCGGGTCTCCTCCGTGCCTCGGAAAGCACGTTAAGCCGTTGGTTCCGGCTGTCATTCATGGATCTTTGACAGTCGTTAATGTTGCCAGAAGCCCGAAAGTTTGACAACCAGTCTTATCAAGGGGTATCGTATTACCCAGTTACTGGGTTGTGGAGGTCAGATAGGCAGTCGCTCCATTTAAAATACTGGTATTCAGCTGCATCCGGTTAGACTGGAAGCCGACCCCAACATAGTTGAGAAAAGGCTAGGCAAATTGATATTACCTTACAGAGTCATTTCATAATTATGAAGTTACAACTGTTGCTTATTATGAGAAGAAACGTATGTTTTTTTCTCACATGTAACCCCCAAAAGGTTAAGCAGAGGTGTGCCAGTACACTTAAATTTCACAGAGCGTTGATCGAACGCTGGCAACGTCGCGTCGTATTTGTAGAGATTTTTCGTCATTATTTAATTAAATTTCAAAAATCAAAGGACAATTTCCTCTGAAAAATTCTTAGATCGTTGGTATTTATAAGTATGTATGCTATTTTTTGACATTTATTTTAGTAATTAAGTACTCTTAGAAAATAGAATAATATGTAATTTTTAGGGGTAAATTCCAAAATAACTGTTATAAATTGCATAAGTACATACTTATAAATACCAACGATCTAAGAATTTGTCAGAGGAAATTGTCCTTTGGTTTAAATTTAATGAAATAATCACGAAAAATATCTAAAAGTGCGACGTTGCCAGCCCGCACGCGATCTTCGCTCTTATAATAAGTCACATGAAATTTCATAATATTAGATTATTTTCTTGAGACTTTAATTTTTGTGAAAATGAACGGGTTTACTTAATTCACGTTTACGTATAAGTTTTGTAACTCTGCAACTAGTTTCAGACTCAATATTTTAAGGTAACCTTTTAAAGGTATTTATAGAATAACTTTTTTATTCAATGTCAAAAGAGGTAGACGTAACTTCGTAAGTCAATGAGTACCTTTTTTTTGTGGATGGGAAATCATCAAATGACTTCTCTCGCTCTGGGTGGAACGGAAGGGCGTGTCAGACTTTCACTGACTAAAACCCACCCGTGTTCCTTCAGTTGCCTATGCCAGGGCCATGGTATCTCTTTCAAACAACCCACGTCCCCGGCGGCATCGGCCCTATCGGACCCCATCATTTTGCTGACATATCTTTGAGGCGCGCGTGGAACACAATGCGCCGTCGACCCGAGCCTGGTTCTTACCGGACGGCGAGCTACCCACTACTCGCCGTCCGCAAGCCCGCGCCTACGGTGGCCAGGAATCGGCTACCGATTCCCGCCGCCCAGACTGAGGGCGTGAGCTCTCCCTCACGCGTTCCGCCTCCTCCTTCGCGAGCATTACTGCGTTCGACTTGGACCTAATAGGTACAGTTCCTACATCTAATTCTAAACAAATTAATTAGACACATCATACAAATGTCACCCTTCTTAATTATCTAACTTATATAGACTTGACGTAACTTTGCTAATACAATATGCAAGATTGAAATTGTATGTAAATATTGTAGTAGCCAAAGTTATGTCTACGTAGTTAGTAACATAACATAACATCATTCCTTGTTACCTCGAAGGGTTAGGCAGAGGTACGTATAGTACACCCACATTTCGCCAAGTTTAAGTTCCATGCAGAGTGTAGAATAGTGAAGTATTTGTAGTAGGTGTTATATAGATATAAGGTTTGTATAAACGACTATAGGATATTCTCCTATAGTACGTCGAAGAGTAAACCAGCAGTGCGATTCTGTAACCATTTCACCGTGAAAACTTAGGTGAAGTGAGCGTGGAGTGAGCTGTCAATAGTGTCAATTCCTAGCAAAAACAAACTCACTTCACCTAAGTTTTCACGGTGAGATTTTTACAGAATCGACCGGCAGACCCCAACTTGTAAGTGACCACGAATGGTCTTAAGAACACTCACAAGCGAAGAATGGGTACGATTACCAGTGGGTAAAGAGCCTATTGCCATTAACCGGGCACAAATCCAGACTACGGGCTGCTACTGAGAAATTCCATATAGAAAAACACAATAACCCAGCCGACTTGGGAATCGAACCCAGGACCTTATGCTCAGCAGTAGCGCTTGCGACCACTACACCAACTAGGCAGTTAAAGTAGGTAATTTAGGCAAGCAAAAGCAAGGTCGCAAGCTAAGTTAATTAAGTAATGCAAGAAAATCAAAGACGGTAAAATCACGTGTAGAACAGTTGTTAAGTACAGTGGGCTGGATCAATTGGGTACCCCAGTTGTATTATAGTTATTTATGCAACTGACGTATAATAAGGGGTATTAAAACACGAATGTGGGTTTCATTTTTGTATTTTTGTAATTATGTACAGTTGCATACAAGACTTTATCTACATCCATGTTATCAATCCTCTATAAAAGGTTCTGAAACAGTTTTTTGCAATACTAATACTCGTATCGAACATGGCGGCCGGCGTCATAGGTATACGACGTGAATTCAAATAAGTTCTTTTTTTAAATTACGGCGCTGTTGTAGTGAAACGCGCGTGCATTACAATCTTCTTTTTTTGAAAACGAGTTGAATTATGAAATTCAGTACAACATTAAAGCACCCGTTTGGATGCTATTATGGTTACCATGGTTACTATGGCACTGGCTGTTTTAATGTTGGCAATAAATAAGCTAACTGTTTCAGAAACTTTTATAGGGTATTTATAGCATGGGTGTAGATAAATATTTTAATACAACTGTGGTACCCAATTGATGCAGCCCACTGTACATGTGATTGCATGGTCCTTGATTTTTATAATTAGAATAAGGACTTCATATTTATTGTATTGATAGGTACAGTGCACCAATTTTTTACCCCAGTTGTATTAAAATTTTAATACAAGTGGGGTACTCAACTGATGCAGCCCACTGTACATTATATGATTTCATGGTCCTTCATTTTCATAATTAGAATAACTTTAGTTATTTATATTGATTACAAGAGTTGTTATGACGGCCACGTGTAGCATTAATTGCTAACAGAATCTAATGATGGACGAGTTACAAAGAACTGTAGCCGATTCGTCATTGGTTTCTTTGTACCGAAACTATTAAAATAAGTATGGGAATTATATTGTTAGTAATTCTTATTTTCTTCCATTACGAGTTCAGAAATAAAGCACATGTATGTAAACGTAGATAAATAGTCTTTTCAATACAGTAGTTAAACATGGCGTACTTTCAGAGGCTATAATAATTTATGATTCGAAAATTAAATCTTTTGCACAGGCATCGTTCTGTTCCGCGGTCGTGACTATTGTTTACGAGCTCGATCATTTTGTTTTGCAGTTAAGTTTTAAATTTATAAGTCAATTTAAAAAGTTTAGTAGCAAGGAGTTTTCATACATAGAATAAATTGGGATAAAATTTATACGAGGAAAAATGAATGAGTTCGTACTTCTTAGCATTGAATTCTCAAAAGTCTTTTAAATGGTTGCTTAATATATTTAATTACCAGTTTTAATTCAATTATTTTCACATCAACATTTGTCAAAAATGGTATAGGCTGTTTCCGTTGTAAAAAAAAAACCAGTTGCAAAAACGCGCCATTTTCTGAAAAAAATATTTTTTTGTGTGATAAATTGATAATCAGTTCAAGTACGAGTGATGAAATGGAATTAACTCCACCCGATATTTTATCTGAGACGAAAACTGCACAAGATGAAATTTTTCCCGAAAATGTCGAGAGTATGGCGACTTACGATCATTTTATTTTATGGAAAAAACAAAAGAAAACTAAATCATTTTCAGCAATGATGTAAGTATTATATACCTTTATAATACGTCATTGATTTTCAGAACATGTTTTTTTAGCTTATTTTCATGAATTGAGTGGCAAATATAAACCATCTACATGCATTGTAGTCAATTTATTCCATGTTAAAAACTAGGTACTCTCAAAATAAATTCTTTGATTTGTTTTTTACTATTTCCCACAACTGTATTGAAAAACGTCGTGTGATACACGGGTGTGTAGGATATTGCAAACTCGTGTCATTACAAACCCTCGCCTTCGGCTCGGGCTTGTTAATGACAGCTCGTTTGCAATAACCAACTTTCCACCCTTGTATCACAATGTACTATTTCTACCGGATCATGTTGTTTGATGAATCGTATTTTTTTTTTTTTAGCCTTGAGTCTCGTGTATTCACACATCACAAATACTGAAACATTAAGGCGAATAGTGCCGCCAACTAGCGCCACCATTCAGAAAAAAATGTTATGTCTGGAGAACTACTAATACTATTAACTTGAAAGGGACAGTTTTAGATGACGTTTGCCTTACTATTTTGCAAATTAGAAACAAATAAAAATATGTTTTTTTTTTGCAACAGGTACTGAAAGAGGTTCTTTAAAAATTCGAAGCGGAGCAACTAGGGCATGTGGGGTAATGAAAGAACGCTGTTTGCACATTCTCAAACATTTTTTTTATTCCCCCCCTCCCCCTTATCTCCGAAGTTTGCATAGAAGAAAATCTGAAATTATTCTATGTGATAGAAGTTTATGTAAAGATTACAGGAAAAATAAAACGATGTCCCTAAATAGCACACTTTTTCAAAAATCTGAACGGAACCCTCGGTGCGCGAGTCCTACTCGCTCTTGACCAGTTTTTTCAATGGTGGCGCTATTAGACGGCACTACTCGCCTTAAGTACCTATACAGCGTGTATCAGAAAGGTCTGGTCATATTTCAGGCTGTGATGCAATATATGAAAAATTTAATAGATAAAAAACAATACCTCAACCCAAATTTTTGCCACTTCAAAAGACAGTTAAAACAATCCAAAATAAAATCTGCTCCGTAATGCCAGATGTACACTGTACCTACCGCACACAGACCGTTAGGATACCTAGTCTTTGCAAAATAATATCGTAATATACCACAGCGAAAATCATAGCACGAATATTACTGAGAATTCGGGTTTCCTTGAGGTTCGACGTAGTCCGTTGAACGCGAAGTCTGTCTGGGTGCCTAATGTGCGGAAACTTGCGGCTCGAACGATCCTTCCGATTCAAATGTATCGATATAAATACAATAGAAGGAGCTCGGAAGTGACTTGTGATGACAATATGTAGAAATGGAAGGATGGATGGTAGGATAGAAAAAAAACCAGCCGTCTTTAATCGTGCAGCAGTCTATTATGTCGTATTATCTAAACTAAGAATGGTAATGATAAAAAATGAATCCTTTTTAAGATCTCTTTATTCGTCGCCGTACAATAACTGAAACTACAGGCTGAATTTCGATCTAACCTTAATAAATTCTGAAGCCTACAAAATTCGAGTACCTATAAATCTTCTGGGCGCCAGACAATTTGTAGAACAACATTCTTTGAAAGGGTTTTTTCAAAGCGTAATTCTTGTTTCTATCTTCCATTTTTAATAGAACAGAAAATGCCTTTGTTTTCGTGACAATAATTCAAAATTCTCAAACCAACAAACTAACACTATTATTTCATCGACGATACTCCGGAAACAATAAGCTTCCGCGCAATAAATTAAACTTTATTAATTATCACAATAATCGCATAAAAGACGTAGAACAACAAAAACTGTACGAAACGGCTAATAAATGCGTCTCTCTATTTAATAAATATACCATTATCCGGGCTCACCCCACTACAGTAAATAGAGAAATGGACGATCATTCGCTTGAGAGAGAGGCCGCATCTGGCGCTTGCCAGATTATGTTGGTAAAATTCAATAATCTTTAGAGAGCCAACTGAGAAGGACGGCCATTGCAACTTTTTTTTTCGGTGGACGAAGGAGTTCCGACGACTTTGGTAATCAAATTTGCGTATGTACAGGCGGTACAATTGAGTTCGGTGGAGTTCAGTGGGACGTTTCTTGTATTCTAAATAAAAAGGTACCGGAAATCAATTTGGACATTTTATATATGTTTCCTTTCCGTTTCAGTGTATGATATTCGTTCCCTTATGACGCCTTATTGCTTATCTTACAGCCATCACGTACACTATACAGACTACTGAACGTTTCATTTCGGTATGGAGTAGGGATCATTGAAAGTTGGCATTATATTTCTGAAGAATAAGAAAGCAATTTTGCAACAGCAGAAGCTATCCTAATCGATGGATAGTTCATCGTATTTAAGTGTCGTTTTGACCTATTTTCTTCCATGAAACTCATAAAAACAATAAGGACCTCTTTATCTTTTCCCGGAAGCCATAAGCATTATGTGAAAGGAAAATTATTAATAAGCTTAGTTTATTTTTACGTTATTCTTAGTACCGAGATAATATTCGTTTATCAGTATTATAAACAAGCATCTTCCTATGAGACTTCAAAGTATTATCATCGTTTATTATTGAATCTTCTTGGAAAGTACAGCTAAGGTTGGGTAAGGTTGGGGTTTGGTTGGTTTAGTTGATTGGTTTTTAGGAAGATGAGAAGACTGAAAACTGCCGTGCGTGTTCTCTGGCTGATTTTACTGTGGAAGGTTATGTTGCTCTATATCATTGTAAGCGACGTCGTTTTTGTATAAAAAACCGGTCAAGTGCGTGTCGGACTACGCACAATGAAGGGTTCCGTAGTTGGGATGAAAGTATCCCAAAACAACAAACTTAACATTATAGTTGAAAAACATGTTCTCCGATACATTCCAACAGTAAATGTAAGTTGGCACTCACAATATTGAGAGATTTACCATGTTTATTTAAGACCACAAACTTCTTATAGGTTTTCCTGTAATCTACAGATATAGAACTATTTTCTGTATATTTTTCAAAATTTTAGGCTTAGTAGTTTCGGAGATAAGGGGGGGGGGAATGGTCAATTTTCGTCTATTTTCTTAAATAACTTTAAAATGGTTTACTCTATAATTATAAAAAAAATATATTTGAGACCCTCATAGTAAGTCCTTTCATTTGATTTGTCACACGGTACAGTTTGAAAAACTTTTTTTAAAATTTTCATATTTGCCCCCTAAAAGTGACCCCCATATTCAAAATTAATTTATTTTCTTTAGCCGTACGTGTTTGGGTCACAGAAATTCATATGTGTACCAAATTTCAACTTAATCGGTCCATTAGATTCGGAGCAAATTGGCTGTGACAGACGGACAGACAGACACACGAGTGATCCTATAAGGGTTCCGTTTTTTCCTTTTGAGGTACGGAACCCTAAAAGAAATAAAACCAGCCAAGTGCGAGTCGACTCGCACACGAAGGGTTCCATACCATCGTACAATATAACACTACATATTAAAACAAAATAAGTATCTTGTATGGGGGTCCCTTTTTTAACTTTATTTTATTTTTATTATTTTTGTTGTAGCAGCAATGGAAATACACAATTTGTGATTAACTCTGTAGTTACCTATTACGGTTCATGAGATACAGCTCGCTGACAGACAGATGGACGGAAGCGGAGCAACTTAGTAATAGGGTTCCGTTTGGCATCATTGGAGCAAGGCACCTTAAAAAGAAAGTTGCCGAAAGATATCACCAATTCATTTGTTGAGACAGTAGTAATATGAAATATGTGACCCTTTTTCTATCCTGGAGAATTAGCCAGCTGATAAGCTTGTTGTCAACTGCGCAGGGTACGATGGCTCTTTTTCATTTTGCAGCATGCATTACCTTTATCGCTCTAAAACTAACTTAAATGCGAAAGTAACACTGTATTTTGTCTATCTGTTGTATGTATGCTAATCGCGTGGTAAACTCTAATTGCGCGATGCAGGTTTGCGTGACGTCATGTCATTGATGCGTAGTTCATATGTGGCGATGTAGATGTCGCCACAGCAGCACTAGATGAGATGTCACCTTAACGCCTAAACGGACTTTAAAGCTCCATTTACACGGTACAATTGTATTGCCTGTGGCAGACTATAAAATTGAAGGGCAATTAACTGGCACCGTCTACACAACAGTGCTAGTTAATTGCCCTTCAATTTTCACCCGCGTGTTGGATTACGGCCTACTCCCTCTCACTGAGAGGAGGCATGTGTCCCAGCAGTGGGAACATTAAAGGGTGATTAATGTGTGTGTGTCTAAACAACACGTAAAATTAAGTCGCATGCGATTTTATTGAATGGCAAAACTGCATTTTTTTTTTTTACCATTTTATGAAATCGCACGATTGTAAATACTTGCATGCATTCTTGAATGGCAATAAAATTGAACGAGCTTTATGGCATGCGGTTATTAAATTGCTCTTGAACGTTCCAGGAACTGGCACCGTGTAAACAGAGCTTTACTTTTTAGGCCGGTAGTATATTCCCGTGGGATAATTTCCGACCTACATGCGGGCTTAGCCGCGGGGAAAAGCTAGTTATGCATACGTCACAGCCGGGGATATAGGAAATGCCACTCATGCCTTCAACCACGTTCATATCAAGCATAGTGACGCCAATTCTATTATGGAACAAAGGGCCTAGACAAAGTAACATTCGATTAGCGATGACGCCAAAAAAAAAAAAAAGCCAAAAAAGTCTATTCTATTTTTAATAAATGGCAAGCAAAGCCGATATTGACCATTTTGCCTAAGTCTGAAGTGAGCTAGAAAAACAAGTGTGCATGAGAAAAAAAAATACGTTATAAATAAACAAAATTCTTTGATTCTGCCAAAAATGTCAAAAAATGTATAAGGTTGACTTAAGCTATCGAAATGTCATGTGATCATGTCAATGTCAGTTCATTCGAAGTGATGCCATTTGTCCAGGCCCTCTGGATACTTAATCAAGTCAATCATAGTGCATGCTTCACTCAATGATCGAGCGTCAAGCATTTACCATTACCTAACGGAGTAACTTGCCTGCCATATTACATTAGATAAAGTGGGTCAAATAGCTATTTTGTTGGTTTATAGACATCATAACGAGGTTATCACAATATTGATAGCTTGGGCGTCTTGAGTATCAATTATTTTTTATGACTGGTGTATTTATTTTTGCGAAAAACGTGGTGAAGTGCCCAATGGCATGTAACAGCTACTTACTTTTATATGTCCATGCGTAAGTTCGACGTCTGAATATTTCATGTTCAGTCGTGTTTTAGGCGTGGATTGGACTGTGGGATAGTAATTGTAGAAAACTCTGACGCTATGGAATGACGCGTGTTCCATAATCAATTAAACATGTAAAGCTACGGTTTTCTAGAAGAACGGTGACTGCTATACAGGGTGACTTTGAAAACATGCGACAAAATTTAAGGGGGTGTTCTACGCATCAATATGAACAACTTTTACTAAGGGACCAACATCGAATTCGCAAAAAAAAAATTACCTTCCCATATTATACTTAAAGGTAATGGACCCTTTTGTAAAAGAAGGTCGGATTTTTTTTTGCGAATTCGATGTTGGTCCCTTAGTAAAACTTGTTCATATTGATGCGTAGAACACCCCCTTAAATTTTGTCGCATGTTTTCAAAGTCACCCTGTGCTATACAGGGTGACTTTGAAAACATGCGACAAAATTTCGCAATTTACCAGTGAATTACGTCGCTGAAACAATTCCATTGCTTACTATAAGATGTATATCCGGCACGGCTGTATAGTTCTTTCATATCCCAAGGGCCTGTCTTCCCTACTGTTATCCTGCCCCCCCGGAATACTCCTTGATATGCCATGGTCTCTGTTGTATCACGTAACAAGCGGCTAGTATGAATCTTTGGGTTCGTTCGAGTAATCGAGTCAAAGGTTTTGGGTATATTCGAGTAATCAATTCTAATAAACCAAGCCGAATTGGATGAATTTAATTAATTAAATAATAAATAAATAAATAATCTTTATTTTCAAAACTTTAATGTGATGTAGATCACGAGTGAGAGTTAGGAATGCCATAATGGATAGCGGAGCAAAACCCAGATCCGTACTAGGAATTAACCTGTGTTAAGGACACTAAGGCCATTGATAGACATTATAGACATTCATTATTCATTTGATTTTGAAACGTTATTATTAAAAGTAAGTTGGTGTGTTTACGGTGTCAAAAAAGTAATTAAAAAAACTAAAAAACCCGACTGCGGTAAAAGTTAAGTTAATAAAAACTGAAAAGCTAAAAACAAGCCCATTTTAAATAAAATTAAATTTGGAAGCAGGCGGGACCCGTTTGTGTTTGAAAATATAAAAAATGGATTGGGTCCCGCCTGCTTCCAAATTTAATTTAATTTAAAATGGGCTTGTTTTTAGCTTTTCAGTTTTTATTAACTTAACTTTTACCGCAGTCGGGTTTTTTAGTTTTTTTAATTACTTTTTTTATTTCCAGCTTTTTAGTTTAGAAATATGAAAAATTTAGTTCTTGCAAGGAGTTTTGAGGGTTATTTTGATTTCGATTTTCTTTTCGTGTTTTTTACGATTTGTCACTTCGAATTGCTTTTAAACATATAAGTTGAATATATTTTTGTAATCACCTTTTAAAACCCGTCAATTTGATATCCCACTCGATGGTATTACAAGAAAAAAATTTTTTTGAACTTCACAATATGGCACCCCAAATCCGACATTTTACTTTTTTATTTTAATGTAACTAGCCAGTGACACTCGCGCTACCAAGACAAACCTAAAGACGTATAATTCATCTAAATCCGTTCATTCGTTTAGGAGTTACGAGGGAACAAAGAAACAGACATACATACATACATACATACATACTTACATACAGGTCAAATACATAACCCTCCTTTTGGGCTTCGCCGCAGTCGGGTAAAAAAACGCTCTCCTAAAGGGAAACCCCGTTGCCATCATTTTCATTACAGGCGTCACTGCGGCAGTTATATGGCGACCACCGCTCTTTTAAGAAACCAAATCTTTCCCGAAAAATATCTTTGCAAACCGCACTAACAACAAAATGTTTCTACTAAATACCAGCAACTAAAATTAAAATTAACCGAAAATCACATCTCCATCGATAATTTTAACATCAGTATTTCACCAATGCATGCATCGGGGCATCGATGCGGGACTACCGCCATCACTAAATCGCGAGTATACATAATTCATATACATTACATGCAGGGCAGTCACCGCAACCAGCCGAAAATTTAGCGGGACCAAGCCCTTGTATTTTATATGGTGAATCTATCGACGTGAAATGTGGTGACTAAATTACGTTTGATCAACGTATCAGAAACTGATTTAAGGATATTATTCTACTTAGAGTATGAAATTTTTTAATAAATCATCTCATCCTATCGCAGTCGACTGCTGGACATGTGCCTCTCCACGACTGCGCCACAACACCCTGTCCTCCGCCTTCCACGGCTCCACTGTACATTAACACCCGATGTTTTTAACTTTATTGTTGGTGAATCATTTGGGTTAGGTTAGAACAGTGACCATTACCTCTATTGCTGGTGAATGATATGGGTTAGGTTAGGTTAGGTTAGAACAGTGACCATTGAACGCCAGATCCTAGAAGCGATTTGTTGTTGGTGAATTATTTGGGTTAGATGAGGCGGTGAATGTCTCGAATATTAGATGATGAAAGCTTGACCTCAGGTTCATTGACCTTGAGGTCAAGGTACTGTAAAAAAGCGACTTTTTTTTTCTCGGCTTCTATTATTTTGCTCACTTTTGGGGTTTTCAAAAAAACACTAAAAAGGGTCTATTCTACCCATAAAAATAGCTACAATATAAAAGCGGCGGGTGCTAAAGTACAGTGGTTCCTAAAGTCTGTCCCAGCCACCTTCTTAAGGTAGTTGATCCATCTAGCGTCACACACTACGCTTGCCGATGTGCGGTATCCACTCCTCCTGGAGTCTCGTCTACTCCACCCGGCTTGGTCCTTCGACAAACATGGCCAACCCACTGCCACTTCAG
Organism: Cosmia trapezina; assembly: GCA_905163495.3. Lineage (NCBI taxonomy): Eukaryota > Metazoa > Arthropoda > Insecta > Lepidoptera > Noctuidae > Cosmia > Cosmia trapezina. Next base: position 16,579,636 of record LR991030.1, read on the forward strand.
TTTGCTTACCTACTCTGCAAGCTATGTCGGTTATTGCGGTTAATTTCCGGATAATTTCATCTCCTGATTTTATCCTTCAAAAAAGATTTTCTTTGAGGGATGAGATTTGAATGTGTAAGATTGGTTATACCCCTCAAGTGTCGACTGCACACATGGAGATGTGTACATAAAAAAAAATCCTTTAAATAATAGGTATTATAAGTTTTTATCATATAACATAAACGTAAAAAAACATCATCCGATGGCGACCGCGGGCTTACAGTAGTTGTAAACCTATGGGTTCATAAATTAGTACATTTTTTACAGCCTAAGGATTAAGTTACTTTGCTTAATGCGGTTGTGTTTAGGGAAAACCGTTTCTTCAAAAACTGTTTCGTATATAAGCCCTGCGAAAAGCGATTATCTGGTGACTGCGCTCTACGTAATGGAAAGCACTTTATCGAAAGTACTCGTAAGTGCGATATCGGTAGCCTGATGTGTATCCTGTTAATATGATTTATTATACCTACCTTTCATACAATAAAAAACATTATGTAAGTTCCTACCTATTAAGTAATACGAATAATATAAAATTTTAAGCTATAGGTAATTTTTTAAATAGGTATTAATTAATCTCTTTGGATAAGTATGTCACTACAGTAAAATATACCTATAAAAAAGATGGTACCTACATTTTATATTTGCATTCTCATCAAAAAATGTTTTGGCCTAACGACAGACCCCTCTAATCCGATTTCCGATTCCGCGCGATCTCATAATTTACAATATCGTGATAGCTGACTGTAATTTCATGGAATTATCAAATTTCCCATAAAAAATAATCTAGAACCTCTGCGTTGTGGGGTGAATTAGATACTTAATGAATATTGGGACATCGCTGCGTTTCTTACGGGTTGCATTAAAACTGCCTTCGGTGGCATTGCATAAAATGCAACCCTGGGAACCCTGGCCCTGGGTAGCCAACATTGATTTGTAATCATCATCAATATCTTTCCCATAACCCAATTTATACTCATAATATCACTAATGCCATTTTACTTTCAAATTTCATAATGGATAGCCTGGGTCTTTTTACCCGACTACGACGAAGCAAAAATGATGTATGTGCATCTGTTTCCTCATAACTTCTAAACTACTTGTCATAAATTGACAAATGAGCTATCGTTGGAAGCGTCTCGATGGTCTGCTAGTTATAGGATATGTGACATCACATCAAATTGAATATGGCGACCTCTAGTAGACATAAAGTAATGAACTAAAAAAAAATTGGTGCCGTGTTGGGTATCAAATGAAAGGTCTTAATTAGCACATTTCAAATATATTATATTGTTAGCTCTTACTCACGGCTTTGCTTGTATGCACCCGATAATTAGGAATAATTTCTAAATTCTCGCCTCAAATGTGAGCCAACCTACCCAAAATACATATAATATTAATGATTCTTCTTTAAAAATGTAAAACGGCTCTGCAACTACTTTATCACAAAATTATAACCGCAACAAAAATTTAAATAAAAAGTAAGTTCAAAAACTGAAACCCGACTAGGTACCTACTGAAAAATCACGCTAAAGTATGAAACAAGTAAATATTCTCATCTGTTTAAACAAAACCGGTCAAGAGCGAGTCGGACTCGCGCACTGAGGGTTCCGTTCCGATTCCTGAAAACGGTACGGTACTTTTTTTTTACATTTTTCATCAAAAGTCGAAAACTATGTGGAAAAAAAAAATTGAGAATGTGCAAGCAGCGCTCTTTCATATGATACCCCACATGCCCTAGTAGCCCCACTTTAAATTTTTAAGACCCCCTTTCAGTCCCTGTTACAAAAAAAACATAAATATTTTGCAAAATAGTTGGGTAAACGTCATCTAAAATTGTTCTAAATTTAAAGTTGATAGCATTAGTAGTTATTGAGATATCCAGCTGTGACAGACAGACAGACAGACTGAGTCACACCATAAGGGTTCCTTTTTTACCATTTTGGTACGGAACCCTAAAAAGACAGATAAATTCAAAATTTGGAGTCACATGTCATCTTTGGGTATAAATCGTACAGATTACGGGGATTACTCTCCGGGGTCACTCGTAATCCGTTCGATTTTTAATGTGTCTGTCTTTTTCAAATTTCAGATGAGAATATTTTGTTGTTTCATACTTTTTAGAGCGTGATTTTTCAGTAATTGGGTTTTAGTTTTTGAAGTTACTTTTTATTACTTAGTATTACTTGAATTTATATTTTGATACGTAGTTTATCTACCTATGTAAAAATAGTAAAGTTACAATTTAGTAGTGGACATCGTTTAATGATATTTCCAAAATGTTGATTAATAAAAGGTGCCTGCGGGTTCGGCAGTGTTCAAACTGTTTCGTTTACACGACAACAAAATATTGAAACTGCATACATTGTTTGAATTTTGAAACTGAAAACTATATCTGACCCGCCCGGTAGTATAAAATGTTTGCATAGTATACAATATTTTCGTATCCATGAAAAATATACACCTACTCAATGACTTATCTACTGCAGATAGTAGGTACGCTTGATAACTTAAATATTATTTATTCTGTAATAAAATTGGAGTTCTAAAAAATCTAACTTCTAAGTCAACGCAATAAAAAAAAAATAAAAAAAATATATTTGAGACCCTCATGCCCTTTCATTTGATATGTCACATGGTACAGTTTGCAAAACTTTTTTTTAAATTTTCTTATTTGCCCCCTAAAAGTGACCCCCATATTCAAAATTCATTTATTTACTTTAGCTGTACATGTTTGGGTCACAGAAATCCATATGTATACCAAATTTCAACTTAATCGGTCCATTAGATTCGGAGCAAATTGGCTGTGACAGACGGACAGACGGACAGACAGACAGACAGACAGACACACGAGTGATCCTATAAGGGGTCCGTTGTTTCCTTTTGAGGTACAGAACCCTAAATAGACGTTTATGTGTCATATTTTGACACTCGCAATTAAATAAAAACCTTTAGAGTACGTCTACTTCCAGTTGACCTAGAATCATAAAATATAGCGAAAGCATGGTGTCACAGCACAAGTAAAGGAAAAAGTCCGAAAATCGTTAATTTGTAGTTTTATCAGACAAAAAAATATTTTCTTGCGATTACAAACTTACATTTGCAGTTGGCGAAATGGCTGCGACGTATATATATTTGTTTGTTTTTCAACTACAAGTTTAAGTTGGTTTTGGGATAAATTCATCCAACGATGCCGTCGTTGTGCGTGGACCGACTCGCACTTGGCCGGTTTTTGTTTATATGTTATCATATTATTGTTTCAGCATTTTATTTGTTTAGCCCTTTTTGCGAGCCGTTTCACATACCTAATTATATCTTTTTATTACGCGGTGGGCTGATTTTACTATATGTTATCCTCTATAATATGTAGGTACACTGGCGATATACCTTTAGGGTGTTTCAATAATTTCGCTAATGCCAACATTCTGCGGTTACCGATCCGTCTACCCAATATGCATAGTATTTATAAGGTGCGTGTGTACACATTCAGGTGAAATGTTTACTATGAAGAGGGTTGTAATGTGTAAGCGTGTATATCCTCTGTGTACGTTCATTGTAGCAGGCCCGAGCTATGTGATCTACGCTATGGTAAGCTGTCCACGTTCACAGCCTTACATGTGAGTCTGTTTCACTGTGCCTTACTTAATTTATAGCTACGAGTAACTACATAAACTATTTTCTGTATTGAATTGCAAAGGCCACGTTGAATGGCAATGTTGCCAACATTGCCATTCAACGTGGCAATGCTGCCAGCCTCTACCAGTCTAGTTTTTACGGATATTTTATAATCAAAAAGGCACTTAAATGCGTAGGTAGCGCTTTCATGACTCTCGAACATGGTTCTGCGTATCTCACAATTGAGTTTTTAAAACAAAATAGAACATTCAATAATATTATCATGTCAACAGAATTTACAAACTAAAATTTTATTTAACCCGACATTCAAAACACATTTTAACACACGCACGCACACAGATATTGTTTTAATTTCATTTGAGTTTTCTGCTTCATGAACTGTGTCCAAATAAATGTTATTTTATCTTTTCTTTCACACACATTCATAGGAAATGAGAATCAATCATAATACGTAGAGTAAAGGATGATTTCCACCAAACGGCTCGCATAGCATCGGATCGGAAAGGATACGAACGGATGCGGCGACAGACGATCGCGTCCGTCAGGATGTCGACGCTTACGATCGGCTCCGTACCGTCGCCTGCGAACGTATCCGTTTCTGCGCTAAGCAAATAGTTTCATTCCTACTGTGTACAGGCGAACGGAGCCGATCGCGGGTCGCAGCATACTTTCAGATACGATCGCGTGTCGCGGAAGACGCCCGCGGTCAAGCTGCTGTGCGCGGCTTGGTGACTTTAAATACTATAGGTATTCTTACCTATAGTTGGCGGCACGAGTCGTAAGCACAAACTCTAATCTTAAACCTAGTGAATCTTATTTCCTATCACGGCAGGTTTCACAAGGGCAGGAACAATTAAATCAATATTCAGCAGATCATGCATATTTTTAAACAGATAGAAATTGACGAGGGCAGTTAATGTTAATATAGAATTTCTGCACTCGGCTCGTGCCGGCAATTATACACGATTTAACATCATTTAAAGATTGTAAAATCCGTTCCGATCCGATGCGAGAGCCGTTTGGTGGAAGTCATCCTTTAGTTTTAATTCTACATGAACTGTATTTAATCCACCTTTAATTAACAAATGGAATTTCTTGCAATCAAAGCCACTTAAAAGCCACCTACGTGCAAGTCAATCACCTGATTCCGACCTTATAATTTCCTTTTCACTCCACATGTTAATCCTGTCACTCAAATCCATTCTAAAGAGAATATGCTATTAGAGAATTTGACGTCTACCGTCGCCGTTTCTACCGTGCGTGTTTCTCCCACAATTGCACGAGCTCAAAATTGACGAAGCAGTGTATCAAAGCGACCATTGTATGTACCATTGGAGGCTTGATTGACAGTTTAATTAATGTCCCTGTTATGTTCACCTTTGCCTGCAGCGATGTTTCTTCTGTTAGTTAATTAGCTTTTGATGCCTTTCAGTGTATTTGGAACGAGCTTTTGATGCCTTTCAGTGTATTTGGAACGTAATTACTTTTAAATAAGATGTTCTTGTGTTGTCTGTAATTATCTAGGCTTGAGAGAATTTTGTTCGTTTAATTTTTCCTTAAATGGGAGTATGTTTATTAATATAATTATTTTATAAGTACAAGGATAAATTTGAGTTTTTTTTTAGACTATTTGCCTTATTGGTATAATAGTTTTGTATAAAACTATAACACCAGGAAGTTAATAGTCATGATCGCAATTCAAAACTGACATGATTGTCCTAAAAAATACGTACGCATATAATAATGAAAGTATGTAGGTATATTTTTAGTTTTTGGGCTTTGAAAGGTCTTAAAGTTCTTAAAAGAAAGCTAGTAGTTTGGTATTACAACATTACTCCTCATTAGGTATGAATTCTGAAACGCTAGTGTATTATGCAATTTATCAACTATATCCCAAGGAGACGCCGCGCCACACCGGCTTGATGGCACGGTGTTGATAACCAATGAGCCGGTGAGCTGTAATGACAACAGTGCACAATCGCGTTGATGTTGAATTGTTGACTAAATTGCTCAATTTGAATTAGTATTCTAATCAGACGTTAGCGTTCTGCTATAAGCTAACTATTCTGTCCTATACTATTGAATGAGCAATATTTATTAGTTACTAGCTTTTGCTCGCGGCTTCCCCCGCGTGGATATCGGAAAATATCCCACAGGAACGTACTACCGGGAAATCCTTCCTTATTCCATGTCTACATTACAGATGGAACCTCTGTGCAAAATTTCAGCTTTCTAAGTTCAAGGGTCTGAGCTAGGCGTTGATGGGTGAGTCAGTCAGTCAGGACTTCTCTTTTTATTTATATAGATAGATAGATAGATAGATATATAGATAGAAGATCATGTTCTCGAAAACAGCTCTAACGATTTCGATGAAAGTTGCAATTCACGGGTTTACGGAGGCGAAAAATCGATACAGCTAGGTCTCTGGGAAAATTTGTTTTCACGTCATAATTCATAGAAACCGTGTACTTGCACGACGATCGCTCTCAGTTAGGACGCGAATTTTCGATTTCATACATCGTCATTGTTAGAATGGACTACTTAACGGTTCGCATTACGGCTCATAACAAGCTTCATGTCACCATAAATGAGGCTTTTACCATCAGTAGGTTGAAAGCTCGCATGACTACTAAAGCTAGGTATTACTACCAGCGATAATAGTTTTTTGACCCCGAGTGTGTTACAAAGTATTTTAAAATAATTACTGTTGAACTAGTACTCACTTTTAATGGCTTCGTAATTTTTTTTCCTTAATGGCTTGAGTTAAAAGCGAAAGAGTAAACCGTCTTACTTTTAAATGCAGAGTAATTTGTTTTAAAAGTCATAGAGTAGTTGTATTGAATTAATGGGGAAATAAATAAATACATTCATCTATATAAATAAAAAGAGAAGTCCTGACTGACTGACTGACTGACTGATTGACTGACTCATCAACGCCCAGCCCAAACCCCTGGACCTAGAAAGCTGAAATTTTGCACAGAGGTTCCCTTTATAATGTTGACAAGGAATAAGGAAGAAGTTCCCGGTAGCAGGTTCCCTTGGGATATTTTCCGATATCCACGCGGGCGACGCCGCGGGCAAAAGCTAGCTATTAGAAGGATTTACTAAAGACTGGTGTAAGTACGTAGGATGAAATTGAATTCGTGTGCAACCTCTTAAGGGGTCATTTTATTCATTATTATGTACAATTTTCACTATGGGACCCTATATTCCCTATACTTAAGTTATGTACAATTTTTACTATGGGACCCTATATTCCCTATACTTAAACTCGTCAAAATGTAAACAGCTGGTTTTTTTTCGCGATTTCAGGTTTGGTCCCTTATTAAAAGTTGTTCATAAGTATGAGTATAATTACCCCTTAAGAGGATGCCCATGAATTCAGTATCATCCTGTATATAAGTAAAGAATTCAGAAATTAAAGTGTCCTTGACATGATTGGGTTTCATAACTAGTAGAGAATAAAAAAAAACCGGGCCGTGCGTGTCGGACCACGCACAATGAAGGGGTCAGTAGTTAAAAAGAATTTATCCCTAAAACAAACTTAATATTGTAGTTGAAAAACATGTTCTCCCATACATTGATAATTAATTAACTTAATCCAAAAAAAAAAACTTTTTTATGGTAAAATTACAAATTAACGATTTTCGAACTTTTTCCTTTACTTGTGCTGTGAGACCTTGCTTCTTGCCAAATTTCATGATTCTAGATCAACGGTAAGTGCCGTATAGGTTTTGATTTCTTATATTTTTATTGCGTTGACTTAGAAGCTTCATTTGTTTATAGAGCTCTAAGGGACCAAGACCTACGTATTTAATATTAACTAGCGGCCCCGACAGACGTTGTCCTGTCTGAACGATCCTAGAACCCGACTGCAGCGCCACCTACCAGGTTCAATTGTGTTTTCAAACCATCCAGGAACCCATTCAAATATACACACAAAATTTCATCTAAATCGGTCCACCCGTTGATAAACCACGTTTTATCAGATTTTTTAAGGATCCTATGTCCGTCTCCTAGTTCTAAGCTACCTACCCACCAATTTTCAGCCAAATCGGTTCAGCCGTTCTTGAGTTATAAATAGTGTAATAATAATAATCATTATAAAGGAAGTGACTAATGAGATGACAGCTAATAGAGATGTAATAGAAGAAGAAGACATACTATCGGGACCCCAAATAATTAAAGCTAGGTTGGTACAGTAAGTCACACGTCAGCAGTCATACCTAAGTTGAGCTGGCTTAGCTTAATACAGTACTTAAGTATTGTTTTAGTATTAAAAAAACATTAATTTACTTTAAAATTCAGTTAAAAAATATTATATCCTAAACTAACTAAAACTATTAAAAAACTAAAATATGGCGTCAAAAAATTCCTCAGCATCGCTATCGACTGGTAAAGTACACACGTTATATGGCAATTAATGCTAATTCTCTGGCCAAAGTAAAAGCCAGCCCTTGGGTCACGGGAAGTGTCAATAATTAATTAGATTTACCAATTAGAAGATGTTAAAAAATTATGATACCAAGGAACGCACGCATAAATATTTGAGGAACTTCTATTCAAATCTGCTTAATACACTTTTCAACCTTTTTAATTCTTTAAAAAAAATACAGACAAAAGTTTATTCACACTTTTTAAATAGTTTACACAAAATACATTTCTGAACGCATGCATAAATGTCAATCACAGTATTTGACAGGATGACAGGAGGAAAACAAATGTTTGACAGGTACGAAACAAAGGAACATAATTAAATGGAAAATGATTCATTTTCATAATTATTTATTCTTTAAGTTTTCATTGTTTTTAAAATGTATTCTGCTATTCAGGGCGGAGACAAATCCAACGAAACAAAAACCATGAAAATTGATCCAGCCGATCTCGAGTTATAAGTGTTGTAACAAACCCGTCTTTGTTTTATAAATATAGATTTCAACTTGATACCTCCACCCGTTCCGGAAAAGGGTCTTAGGGTCTTGACAGACTGACAGATAGACAGACGGACAACGAAGTGATTCTATAAGGGTTCTGTTTTTTTGAGGTACGCAACCATAAAAAACAACAGTAAAAAGTAAAACGCATGCATCAACTATGTACATTTTTGTATTATTGCATCAGCTGCAACACTTGCGGATGCGACAATCTTACTAGTTTTCATTTTGAGACCAACTTAGCATGTACCTAGCATACTTTCTGCAAAAGTAAACTTGGTTCCATACCCATAATATGTAAGTAATCACACTAATTATTATCACACTAATAATATTATAAAGGCGAAAGTTTGTGAGTGTGTTTGTGTATGTTTGTTACTTCTTCACGCTCAAACAGCTGGATCGATTTGGATGAAATTTATTATGTAGATAGCTTATACCCTGTATTAACACATAGGTTACTTTTTATCCCGGTATATGCAGGTGGAACCGCGGGGCGCAGCTAAAACCCAAGAACGATGATATAGCGCCATCGATCACTTAAGCGCCTACACAGCTAAGTACCGATGCGATGATACTTCAACGGTCGAACACGATACACAATTAATTACAAATATCTGCTTACTCCCCGGTAATTGGTCCTGAAGATTTGTTTAGATCCGAAGAATGGTCTCATATTATCAACTTGGCCCCGAATTAATAAACCAACGTAGCTCACCATTCTGAATATCGCACGTGTAATTTCTAAATTAAACTGAAAGTATACATTTGCTCTCTACTTGAGAATTTTAGCGACAGGAAATGGTGAAATGATGTACGTACGAGTGTTACGTTATTTGAGGATTAAAATGATCGCCGCCAGTTTTATAAAATACTAGCTTTTGCCCGCGGCTTCGCCCGCGTGGATGTCGGAATATATCCCTCGGGAACAAAAATCCTTCCTTATTACTTATCTCCATTATAACGGCGAACCTCTGCATCAGCTTTATAGGTCCAAGAGTTTGGGCTGGGCGTTGAATAGTCAGTCAGTCAAGACTTTTCTTTTTATTATATCGAGATAGCTTCTGCCCACGACTTCATCAGCGTGAAATTTCTTGTTCCCCGACCCATCCCTCGCATCGCATTGCCTGCCCGTGCCGTGCTATTACGACTGGAGTTTACTCCTGTTTTTGTGCCGTTCCAAGTTTCCCACTTTCTATTTTTCGGTCATTTCTGCCGGGCTGGGTTTCTTGAATGAATCAGTGCTATACAAATAGCAACTTTAAGGTGTAAAGGCACTCGTCTTTAACTTTATTACTTACTTAGGCAAGTATTTGTGCCAAGTTTGAAGTTAATTGACCAAATAAATAAGATTTTTCATATAAACTCTAATTCCTGTTTTCACCCCCACAGGGATGACATTTAAAAAAATAGTTTAGGGTATTTTCGTAACTTGATTGAAAGATTATTTAGACTAATTTTCGAGAACAATCAAGCCCCGCCCCGTATAACGTGCTCTGTTAAACTGACAACCCCTTTCTACCACTTTAGGGGTAGATTTTCAAAAATTCCTGATACACGTTATTCTTCATTTTTGGTCTTAATTATATATACTGAGTTTCGAGTTAATCGGAACGCGCGTTAAAATTCCTCCATACAAACATTGACACTCCCAATTCCTCCTGAGGGGGTAGTTTAGGAAAATTAAAAATTAAAAACATTATAAACTTACTTACTTACTTTACTTTTTTTTGACTTAGATAAATATTCATGCCAAGTTTCAAGTCTATTAACTCAAGGATTTTTCATACAAACTTTCATCCCCTATTTGTCCCCTTTAGGGATAGAATTTCCAAAAATCCTTTCTTAGTGGATGCCTACACTCTATAAGGTATAGGTTCAGCGGTTTGGGCTGTGCGTTGATATATCAGTCAGTCAATCAGTCAGTCAGGACTTTGAATTTTATATATATAGATAGATAGATAGACTAATCACCTACGGATGGATGATTGGTTCGGGGCCCAAACGAAGTATGAATGACAACCCGATTTGACAGTTGTGACACTACTGCCGATATGTTTTTGCCCGTCCGAAAAATTTAACTTTTACACTTGTTTTGATGGATCCTTATGTCAGACGGACGGACGAACGGACGGACGGACTTAGGAAGTATAGGTCCCCTTACAATGTGTATGCAAAACAGGATGATCGGTTCAGTGGTTTAGGCGTGAAAAGGTAACAAACAAACAAACTTATTTTCGCATTTATAATATTAGTTAGGAAGTGATAGTTAGACAATTATTCACGAAATTACACTTTCGTGTTAATAAAACACGGGTTTCGTACTTACCCGCGCCGCAAGAGAAAACTACAACACCAGTGCTTGTTCGTTTAATAATTTTATTTACACATGGTCACAGATTCATACAGATGGGACACTCCGCAGTTCAGGTATGAAGCTACAAGTACACGGCGGGCCCGTCCACGGGGCTAATTGAGTAGAAATGCCGCGCGCCGACGGTATAAGAGTTACGCGATAGAAAGAGAGGCAATGTGTAGGTGAATATAACTGTAGGTAATTAGCGTTCTGCGAACTGAATTGCACTTTATTGTGTCGTAACAAGAGTCGCTTAGTCGCTTTTTATTTAAATGATTTTGCGGAGTGTCCCATCTGTATTAATCTGTGACATGGATAATACATGAGCTGATCGTTAAAGAAATTAAATAGATACTCGTATATTTAATTTCTTTAACGATCAGCTCATGTCTCATGCTCTACTGTTGAATACGTAAGTAACATTCTCCGTGAAGACAAAATTATATTATTTTCGTCAATGAACAAGGAAACGTGTTTATCTAATACGTTTTTAATTAAATGAGCGCTACACCTACCTACTTTACGGGCGACGTGTAGGCAATGAGAAATTCTCGGAATGTCTTGCTTTATTTTATTTGTTTATTAATTTCTTGAGTGTGAGCCATGCTCTAATAATATTTTTCCATAAAGGGAAATATTTAAATTCATAATGAAATGAAATATGAATACTAATTGGCTTCTGTAATCGATAATGCGATAGTAATAATAGGGTGAGTGATGCCGTACAATGCCCTCTGATGAATTACTCAATAATAATGGATGTACAGAATAATTATTATAAATGGAAAATGGACCGGGCGACAATACTATTAGCATTATGAATTTGCGTTGGCTTCTCAGTAAAAACAGTCTGGTAACATAATTTGATGCTTTTGTTCTTTTATTTATTTATTCTTTATTGGTTTACCAACAATTGTTTACACAAGTTTTATGTTAAAAGTTACATGCAGCAATATATATGCAACAGTGCAACAATCACTTACAGGTAAACTCCGCATCCATAAAGAAGTTGTACAAACAATTTATTAAAATATTTCTTCTTTTTCGCAATAATAAACGTAATTCAACATCTACCTTTTCCCAACTATGTTGGGGTCAGCTTATAGTCTAAACAGATGCAGCTGAATATGTTACATGTAGCGACTGCGTATCTGACCTTTATAATACAGCTTAGCAACACGATACCCCTTGGTAAGACTGGTTCTCAGATTTTCGGTCTTCTAGCTACCATGAACGTCTCTGTCAAATATCTAAATGCCAAACTATTGCAGTATTTAAAAGAAGAGTGAAAGAACACTAACTTTCCACTTCGTCATAGTTATTAGTTATTTTAGTGATATTTATTTTAGAAGTATGTATGTATTTAAGTATATATTATATGTTTTATTTTGGATTTTATGTATTTTATTTTCTCTTCTACTCTTACACACTTTGTCTACATCTCTTTTTATCCTCTGTCCTATCGCAGGTATGCGGGAAGAGATTTCTTTTGAAATAAGCATCACCTTTGTACGTATTTTTCTGTTCCTTTATGTTTGTCTGTTTATTTGTGTGTACCTACATAAATTGTTAAATAAATAAAATAAATAAATAAATTGACGGCTGGTACCAACGACTTAAGGCCGGGACAGAGGCCAGATGCGTGACGTGACGTGCTCACGCACCAGTTGTAATGTTTGAAACTGTAAGAAAGATGCCAGACCAGATGTGTGACGTATACACGCATGTGACCCGCCATGCAGAGCCGTATCTAACTGAGTTAAGCTACGCTTGCCGCGGTTGGTCCGTGAATGGGTGACCAAGACCCCTCCATGCCTCGGAAACCACGTAAAGCCCCGGCTGTCATTCGTGGATCTTTGACAGTCGTTACGGGTGGTCAGAAGCCAGAAAGTCTGACCACCAGTTTTTCCAGGGGTTTCATATTTCCCGGTAACTGGTTTATGGAAGTCAGATAGGCAGTCGCTCCATGTAAAATACTGGTATTCAGCTGCATCTGGTTAGACTGGAAGGCGACCCCAACATAGTTGGGAAAAGGCTAGGCAGATGATGATTCGAGTGACACTCAACCTTAGGATCATAAAGCAATTTGGTACGAGTTTGACAGACCTGTCAAAAAAAAAAGACTGTCAAATAAAAAATTGGTCGCACTTGTAGAATTCCCCTCTCCCCTCCCTTCCTCCCCTTCCCTTCACCACCTTCACTCTTCAAGATAAAGATGAACATTCAGTGTTCATCTTTATCTTGAAGAGTGAAGGTGGTGAAGGGAAGGGGAGGAAGGGAGGTAAAACTAAGACTAATGGTAACACATAAATCTAAAACGACAATTTACCCCATCATCCATCAAACAATGGCTTTCATATAGGGCACGTACCTACCTGACATAATATGATATAACAGTGCCGGTTCGTAACTCGTAAAACTAAGCGTCATACAGCTTGCGAGTCTTAGGCAGCTTAACTCGAAGACGCTTTTATGTAATGACTAGCTTTTGCCAGCGGCTTCGCACGTGTGGATGTTGGAATTAACCCATGGAAACGTAATATCGGGATAAAAAGTATCCTATGTGTTAACCCATGTTATAAACTATCTGTGCCCCAAATTTCATGTGTACTTTAGAACGGACTATCATAATTAAATGCGTATATAAAAATTCATGTCTGTACTGTTGACCGTTGAGGAGTTCCCTGGTCTGGAGCCAATCCTGGGTGCAGCAGCCATGGCATGTGAAACTTTTGAACGGACTATCATAATTAACTGCGTACATAAAATTTTCGTGTCTGTACTGTTGACCGTTGAGGAGTTCCCTGATCTGGAGCCAATCCTGGGTGCAATAGCCAGGTCATGTTGAAGTTTCGAACGGAATATCATAATTACATGAGTATCGTGTCTGTACTGTTGATAGTCGAGGAGTCTCGTTTGGAGCCAATCCTGGGTGCAGCAACCGGGGCAAGGTAGACTTTAGAAAGGACTATCATAATTAAATGCATACATATAAAATCGTGTCTGTACTGTTGACTGTTGAGGAGTTCCCGGGTCTGAAGCTAATCCTGAGCACAGTTGCCGGGTCATGGTGTATTCTAGAACGGACTACCAAAATTAAATGCGTAAATAAAAAATCGTGTCTGTACTGTTGACCGTTGAGGAGTTCCCTGGTCTGAAGCTAATCCTGAGTGCAGCAGACAGGTGGCCTTAGAACTCACTGTCAACGAATTGTGAGCTACTCTGAAAGTTTCACCCGAATATGTAATCGGGATATGTTCGAAATTTGAGTTTCAAGATCCCACCCGGAACGACAGACAAACAAGAAAGTGACGTGGTAAAAACAGTAGTCGGCGGCTGCAGTGCAGCTGCAGGTTGCATGGCGTGACTGTGACAAGAAAGCATCCATTCAGCATAATGCTGTGATATAAGGGACCGCACACAGGGCTGTTTTCAGTAGACACCCAAAAATGACGTACGAAAACCAAGTCATGAAAGAAAAAACGTATTTTAAAGGTAAAACGTACTTTATGGCATGGTCGTGCATTGATTTGTTTCTGTGAACTACGTGCCGTGTTTGAGCATTCGCGAAACGTAGTTAGTACTTCCTAGAACATTGAAATGGAACCACCAATGTACTTACTGTTCAAAAGCCTGTGGTATTGCAGATGTTCATAAACGTAGGTAACTTAACTACTTCTATATCTATACTTATTATAAAATAAAGTCGCTTTTCGTGTCTGTTTGTGTGACCGCGTTGTTCTTCTAAACTTCGCAACGGATTTTGTTGCGGTTTTCACTATAATTTAGAGAATTTATTCTGGAAGATATATATGTATAACAAATTAATATTTAATTTATGTATAATATAGAAACCTTCATATTTTGTCAAGTCGTAAAAACCGTGCGAAGCAGGGGCCGGTCGCTGGTTAAATTATATTTCTACAATTCTAATTGCAACTTTTCAACAAATTAGTGGCTTTTGTGGACAGGATATTAATTCAGAATTGTTAGTACAGTTTTATTATCTTATTTTATTTATCTTATAAATAGATTCTTTTATATTTTGTGAATGTGAGAATATTGTAGGCTTAATAGACCTGTAGATTTGTAGACCATTTTCTATTTTGTTCATGGTACCTACATATTGTCAGGCCTGCACTGTCCTCCCATACCTATTATCACAGTAATTTGAAAACATTGTAAAAGCCAATCATTTTTAAAAGACTAACCGTGAAGTTTCTTGCCGGCTCTTCTCCATAGGAAACGACCGTTTGGAACAGTGCACGAAGCTTCTGTCGTTTCATATGTGCCCATGTAGGTTTATGTGAAATGAAATATTTTGATTTTGATTTTGAAGTGACCATAGCTTTAACACCCAAAAAAGTACAGGTAATATTGGTCTAGTTTTATTAAAAGGAAAAAAGTATAGTAAACTTCGGAATAAATGTCACTCAAAGTTAGACGAAAACTCTTTAGTTGTAATTTGTTTCTTTTACTGAGACAAAAAATCGTTTCTTTGGCAATACTTATTTTTAGTGTACTTTTCTATGCTAGCTTTTATGTAGAAAAATATTCTTCAGCCAAGACTTGGTCATCGGGACTATTTTAACAAGTCATCGGGACTGTTTTTCAGTCCTATTGTTATCATTTATTTTAATCTTTCTAAAATTGGTTGTATTGGCACATTGAATTGGTTGGCATGGCAAACACAGAGTGATCCCCAGATTCCCAGATTTGTCAAACTGTCTTTATACATCTAAATAAATGAATCAATAATTTAGTCCACAGTTTTGTCAAAATTTGCGGACCGATATAAAATAAATTCTAATACCCATCGGTACCACAAACTTCCTAACAATATTAAAACGGTAGAATACAGGCGGGCTAAACCACCTCTTTTCCACCGTTTTAATATTCCGGAGATTGATCCGTTAAACCTCTAAATTTTAATTTACTTCCGTGTGCCTACGCGTGTAATTATTTCTAACGATTTAAGTCTGGTTTAGTAAAGCGGTATATAATATGCTAGCAAAGCTGTAAATTCTCGAGGGTGTTACTAAGTAATTATACAACTCACGTAATCGTCATTTGTGTATTCTTCTACGTAAGTGTACATAATGCTCTTAATTTCAAGCTTTAAATGGTCTTTCTATTGATTTGTATCATTATTTTTCATATAAAGTAATAACAATTGTCAAATTCAAAGTCAAAGTATTTTATTTTATATAAACCAACATGGGCACTTAAGAAATGGCTGAAGCTAGGTTCACGGAGAAGAACTGGCATGAAACTCTACGCTTTATTGTAAATGGACCTTCAAAAATTACAATTTAGTGTGGTGTGGTATGAGACACAATGGCAATAAGAAAATTGCGCAAAGCAATACGTATGCGAGATCGTATATTTGATACACACAACATAAAAATAATTTAAAAAATTAAACAACACGCCAGCCTTGTCAAAAAGTGAATTAAAAAAAAATTAGATAAAAAAAATTAAAAAACAAGCTAAATGACTTTAGTGTTGAATGGGCACAAGGCAAGTACTAAATAGATTATAATATTTAAAATGAAATTAAACCGCCTTTGTGACCAAAAGTGGAAAACTGAAAACAAAATATTTTCAGCGAAGTCGGGGGACCTGTAAAGAACTGCAGTGCGATTCTGTAACCACCTCACCGTGAAAACTTAGGTGAAGTGAGCGTGGCGTGAGCTGTGAATAGTGTCAATTCCTAGCAAAAACAAACTCACTTCACCTAAGTATTCACGGTAAGATTTTTACAGAATCGACCGGCTGTTCCAAGGAACCGTCTCACGACTGCAATGAAAAGATTTGTTTTCAGTTTTTCACTTTTGGTCACAATGGCGGTTTAATTACATATTAAATATTATAATCTATTTAGTACTTACCTTGTGCCCATTCAACACTAAACTCATTTAGCTTGTTTTTAATTTTTTAGCTAATTTTTTTAATTCACTTTTTGACAAGGCTTTTCGTTTTTTAACTTTTAAATTATTTATTTTTCATTTCATACCTTTTCGTGATAAAACGATATTTTAGCAAAAACACTAGTGCCTAAGTTATCTTTTATTTTTTTTTTGGGAAATCGTTATCGCGCGAACAACGCGAAACTATTTTTGTTTTGGTTTTTAGGGTTCCGTACCTCACTCAAAAGGAAAAAACGGAACCCTTATAGGATCAATTTGTTGTCGTCAGTCTGTCTGTCAGTCTGTCAAGACCCTTTTTCTCAGGAACGCGTGAAGGTATCAAGTTAAAATTAATATCAAATACGTAGGTCTGTGGTTCCTTGGATTTCTAAAAAGATCAAGCTTAAGTCAACGCAATAAAAAAATACGGCCATTAATGCGATATTCGCAAGTAAATCTAAACATATGGGGACTTCCCGTTAACCTAGAATAATGAAATTTAGGCAAGAAGCAAGGTCTCAAATCACAAATAGAGAATAAAGTCCGAAAATTGTTAATTTGTAATTTTTTCACATACGGAACCCTTCATTGTTCGTGGTCCGACACGCACTTTGCTGGTTTTTTTGTGCCGTTCTGACTTTTTATTTTTCGGTCATTTCTGTCGGGCTGGGGTTTCTTCAATTAATCAGTGCTATACAAAAAGCAACTTTAAGGTGTAAGGGCACTCGTTCCACCCTAAATGTTCCACCCCTTACCAACTCCTCCACCTCTCCCCCTCCCTTCATCACCCTTTTCCTCTCCTTCCCCTCTTCCCTTCGCCACATCCTCCCCTCCCCCTTCTCTCCTCACCACCCCCTCCTGTCCCCCTTCCCACCTACCCCTCTATCCCAAATTCCGGGGTAGGGTTTCAAGTTAATTAACAAAAAATAGATATGATTTTTCATATAAACTATATTCCCTGTTTACAACCTCACATAAGGGTGGAAATTTAAAAAATCGTTTGGGATATTTCCGTAACTTGACTGAAAGATTATTTTTACATCAATTTTCGAGTTAATAAAGCTCCATAATTAAATCCTCCCCTGTAAAATTTGCTACCCCTTTTCATTCCCTTAGGGGTAGATTTTCGAAATACCTTGATACATGTTCTTCTTCATTTTTGGTCTCAAGTATAAATACTGAGTTTCGAGTTAATCGGACCGCGTTAAAATTCCACCATTCAAACTTCGTGACACCCCTCAATCTCTCCTTAAGGGTAGTTTAGGAAAACTAAAAACCAAAAACTTTATAATTTACTTAGATATAAATTTGTGCAAAGTTTTCAGTCTATTAACTCAAGGAATATGATTTTTCATACAAACTTTCATCCCCTATTTTAACCCCTTAGGGATGGAATATCCAAAAATCCTTCCTTATTAGATGCCTACACTGTACAAGATATCTGTGTGCAGAATTGCAAGTCTCTAGGTCCAGCGGTTTGGGCTGTGCGTTGATATATCAGCAGTCAGTCAATCAGGACTTTGAATTTTATAATAGGTCTTTACCTATGAAATTGCCGTTTTGTATGAAAAAATTGAAACGAATTTTTTTCATGTATTTTTTATTTGTATTAATCGAAGTAATCACCCATGCAATCAATGCATCTTTGCCAACGCAGTGGCAGTTTATTGATGCCCTTCTTAAAGAAATCAGCTGGTCGGGAGGCAACAAATTCTTCAAAGGCATTTTGTACTGCCTCTCGGGTATTGAATTTTTTTCCCGCCAAGAAGTTATCCAAATTCTGGAAAAAGTAGTAGTCTGTAGGCGCAAGGTCTGGTGAGTAGGGCGGATGACGGAGAGCTTCCAACCCCAGTACTTGCAACTTGGAGACCGTCTGCTGTGCAGTATGAGGTCGCGCGTTGTCGTGCAGGAGCAGCGGAGACGAGCGATTGACCAATGCTGGTTGGAGATGTGCCAGCTTCTCCATAATTGTGTTCAGTTCTTCACAGTACAGATCTGCAGTAATGCTCACCCCGTTTGGTAAGAAGCTGTGATGAATCACACCGGCGCTAGACCACCAAACAGTGACCATCACTTTTGTAGGGGTAAGTTTTCGTTTAGGGCATTGTTTAGGTGCTGAACCAGGATCCAACCAACTTGCTGAGCGCTTGCGGTTATCAAACAGAATCCATTTTTCATCGCAGGTAACAATGCGGTTCAAAATTCCTTCATTTGTGTGTCTGTTGAGCAGTGCAAGGCACGTCTCGACGCGTACTTCGCGCTGGCGATCATTGAGTTCGTGGGGCACCCATTTGTCAAGCTTTTTTACCTTGCCAATTTGACGCAAATGGACCAATATTGTCTTGACGCTAACGTCGAAAGCTGCTGCTAATTCAGCCGTAGATTGTGTATCATCAGCTTCCACAATCGCCTTTAATTCGTAATTGTCGACCAAAGTCTTCGGACGACCGCGAGGTTCATTTTTCAGGTCGAAATTTCCAGAACGGAAGCGAGCAAACCAATAACAGGTGGTGCGTTGGTTTGTAGTGTTAGCTCCGTAAACGTCGTTGATGTTGCGTGCCGCTTGTGCCGCGTTGCTGCCACGACGGTACTCATATTCCATAATTACTCGAATTTTTAACGTATCCATGATGACAAAAAAGATTGAAATGCGATGAAAATGTAACACTAATCAATAAACAAATGACTACTTTTGGAAAAAAAAATCCATGTTTTTAAAATAAAATTAATTTGAAATTAGAATTCTTAGCCAAACAAAAATTATTTTGATTTGAAATGGCCAGTACTGCAGAACGGCAATTTCATAGGTAAAGACCTAATATAACGGGTGATTCATTTAGAGGTACTTTTTTCATAATTAAAAGAAAAGTGAAAACACAAATTTTATCTGATTATCTTTATTATCATACAAAAGAACCATTCATGACATTTATTTTTTAAAGATTATTTCTTTAAAATGTTGGCGATAACTGCGGCTAACATGGTCCGTTCTGAAGTTCCAATTGCGAGAAAAATTCGGTGCACAGTTAATTTTTCGCTTCGGACCGTTGAATTGGCAGCCTAGATCGTGTGATATCTCACCTCTAGACTTTTCCTTTGGGGCTATGTAAAGTCCAAAGTCTACATGGATAACTCGGGTATGATTGAGGAATAGAAAGCCAACATTACTCGCGATATTCGCCAAATACCACTCGAAATGCTCGGACGCGTCTAGAAAATTGGGACTTCAGAACGGACCATGTTAGCCGCAGTTATCGCCAACATTTTAAAGAAATAATCTTTAAAAAATACATGTCATGAATGGTTCTTTTGTATGATAATAAAGATAATCAGATAAAATTTGTGTTTTCACTTTTCTTTTAATTATGAAAAAAGTACCTCTAAATGAATCACCCATTACTTATATTTATGTAGATGAATGCCATATGGAATACTACTGTTATATATTTTTGTTATGTACTAAGCAAGTGCTAGACGATGATAGTATACGTATAGGTATACGTAGGTAGTCAAATTTTTATGGAAAAAATCCATGTTTTTCATGAACCATGGCTCCCCATTATATATTTTTTTAATTTTCACTAGCCTATGTTACCCGGGATTAACATTGATATCGGTTAAGCCGTTTAAAAGTTATGGTGGAATAAAGAAACTCACAAACATACATGAACCCTGAAACATAACACCCCTTTTTTTATTTTAGGCAGTTGTGTAAAAACAATCCGCATCATCTCTAATAGAAAACTACGTGCCGATACAAAAGTGGCCTTGGCAGACAATACTAAAGCTTATTTTAAGATAAACAGCAGATGCCACAATAAGAAATCAACAACAAACCTTGATCGTCATAAACGTGGCTTCCATGAACGCTACATTCATCAAGGATAAACAGCATTCCAGTTAAGATTCGTACCTATTTATTTTAACATTCAAGTCACTAGCGACGAGACCACAGTACATTAATGGAACAGTAAACGAACTGTCAAGAAACGATCGATTCGAATTTTTCGCTGATAGGAAGAAAAATTTAGAAAGAATTTGGAAATAAGGTGTTTAAAACCTTGAATGTGACGAATAGGTGTCCAAATCTTAGTTTCTGAAGGTTCATTTACAAAAAGGCAGAGAAGGCCACCTTGTATATTTTAGTCTGTAAAGGTCATCATGGTCATCATGTCATTTCATTCATTCATTTCATTTCATTTATTTCATAAACAATTTTTACATCACACATCATTCATCATTTTCATTTTTACTTTTTTACATTTTTTGTCCGTTCATAAGAAGGCGAGAATCAATAGGTATATTAAAATCAAAAGCCTAAGTGAGGTTACTGTTTGTGTTTTGTCTTATAACGGGTGATTCATTCGGAGTTACTTTTTTCAAAACTAAAAAAAATATGAATAAAACAAATTTATCGGGTAATCTTTATTATAATACAAAAGAACCATTCCTTACATTTACTTTTTAAAGAATATTTCTTTCAAATGTTGTCCGTAACTGCGATTAAAGTGGTCCGTCACTGTCAATGGTGACCGTTATCGTACCATGATAACGGACTATTTGTTTCCTGAAATTAAAGCCCGTGATCTTCAGAACTTTTGGTACCAACAAGACGGCGCACCTTCCCACACAGCACGTGAAACCATGGCTTTGCTGCGAGAAAAATTTGGTGAACAGTTTATTTCGCGATTCGGACCAGTCAGTTGGCCGCCTAGATCCTATGATATCACACCCTTAGACTTTTTTCTGTGGGGTTATGTAAAGTCCAAAGTTTATATGGATAAGCCGCGTACGATTGATCAACTGGAAGCCAACATTACTCGCGTTATTCGCCAAATACCACTGGAAATGCTCGGTCGGGTCATCGAAAACTGGAACTCCAGAATGGACCACCTTAATCGCAGTTACGGACAACATTTGAAAGAAATAATCTTTAAAAAGTAAATGTAAGGAATGGTTCTTTTGTATTATAATAAAGATTACCCGATAAATTTGTTTTATTCATATTTTTTTTTAGTTTTGGAAAAAGTAACTCCAAATGAATCACCTACCTCACATTATATGAAAAGTCAAAGCCCTCTAATACACGGGACTTTAACATGACTCGTGAATTTCAGTGTGGCCCTTAGAGAAAAATAGTCGTGATGTGTTACTGTTCACGAGTATGCTGTGACCCAACCGCGGCGTTCCATTTCAATCTCTAAAACTCTACAGTGAGTGTTTGCTGTAAATTGTAGTGGATGCATTTCGTACATGCTCGTGGTTTATCTTCGTCGGTTGATGTCTTGAATATGGGATGCAAAACGTTATCATGCAAATGCCACTGGTTATTTGTTATATGCAGTCGGAATGTCAGGGTGAGACCTTTAACAAGACTGAGTGAGTGGGCAAAGTTGTAAGGGGATTTTTGTTTCGGGATCGACATACTCTCATTTCACTAGATAATTATTGGGTCTTACTATTTCGTTTGACCAACAAAGTCTTACTATCGAGAATTAAATCCGTAATCGTAGTTCGAGAGCAGGTACTGTAAAGGTTTCATACTAAGCTTATGTGATACAGGCTGACATTCGAATATTCCAGCAAGTGTCGAACTTCTTTTAAATAAAAGTAGTTAAATATAGTAGTAGTAGTGGGCAACTACGAGGGAGGTTCCCTACGTCCCCTGTGAGATTCGATTTCTTATAGTACCTCTTTCTTTACGTGAAAAATCCTCCGTCAGTTGAATAATTTATTAATAGTCAAAACTGGTTCAGCATTTGATTATCGTGGACTAGAAAAAACAATTAAACAAACTCCGTAATTTCTTGCCCTGCAATAAGCGTTAAATAAAAATGTTCAGAGATATAATTTTGGCATTCACCGCTAGTTTTTGCGAAGCAGCAGAAATATTTCGCTTCGCATACCGCCAGTAGACACGCGGCGCGGCGCGAGAAAAAACAATATTTTTGTACAATTTAAATGCAAAGCTAAATCAGAAAATGGTTTAACATTTACGTTGCACTTTTTGGGAATAAAATGCATGCTTAATGCATTTTTGGGGGGGCGAAAAAACGTTAAAATACTCGTATGCTTTCAAAATTAGTACCTAATTTGGAAAGTTGGAATGCAGTAAACTGCTGGTCAAGTTGCATCGTCAGAAGATGCGATTCTCTGTCATTTCATCAAAATGGTTATAGGTTGAATACATAGTGTAGTCTGCAAATGCCTTTGATAATAGTGTAAATAGTTAGAATTTGATTTTCAAAATAAATCAGGTTAATGATTATTAATTTTAAAATAATAATCATTAAGCTGGCTTGCTGATTCTCCTGGATGGATGAAAAAAGCTGGCTCTTTGTCTTTAACTATGCTATTTTTTATTTATTATTATATATTTATTTAATTTGACAACAACTGGTCCACTGGTTAGTACAAAAAATATAAATAAAAGAAACTTATCAACTAAGGGTTAGTAAATTTTTGACAAAGTGTAGGCACATTATTGCTCACCCCTGCCGCACGAGCAATCGGACAGAGTGTCTGAGTAGCGGTGCATCGTGCTGTTCAGCTAGGGTTTTTAAAATGCTGTTGCTGCTAGCCCTGATTCTGCTTATTAAGGATGCGGTCTTCTTCCTCATAACGGCATAAAAGTCGTCAGTCCGTGCTACAGACAACATGCTAGACGCGCTGCAGAACCGAGGCAACCGCAACAGCACCCTGAATCCATTATTATATTGCACACGCAGAGCATCTAGAGCCTTCCGCGTACAGTTGACCCACAAACTGCCCGTGTAGAACCCTTGACAATAAGCTTTAAACAGAGTTATTTTAACTTCGTTACTACAACGAGCGAATCTGTGAGCCAAACATGTTGCATCTGGCTGCCCTGCGCTCATGATCCACATCTACCTGATCCTTGAGATCCTCGGTGACATAGTGTCCCAAGTATTTAAATTGGGCAACTCTTTTAAGTGCTTGTCCATTGAGGGATATTGAGGGCTCGTAATTTAGACGTTTCCCGGGAACCGCAAAGATCAAGTATTCACTCTTAATGACATTATATAGCAGGCCATGGGTTGCCACATACCTTTCACAGACATTCAGCATCTCCCTGATTGAGCCAGCCGTTGGACCCAGCAGCACGATGTCATCAGCGTAGCTCAAATTATTGACGCTAGCACCACCTATTTTGCACCCAACTGGTCTGCTGCTGAGCTCAACGATTAACTCGTTTACATACAGGTTGAAGAGCTTAGGTGAGGTCAACCCCCCCTGTCTCACCCCGCACTCCAACCTGTACGCTTCAGATAGAACGCCACCCCAACGAACTTGATTTAACTGGTTAAAGTACCAGTACTGGAACAAACCCGTCAACTCAGGTGGTACACTCGCTCCATTGAGCTTATCCCACAGGACATCATATGACACAAGGTTAAAAATGCCTTTGAGAGATCAAGGAAGCAGGCATAGACCGGAGTACTTCTATCCTTATAATATTGGACCGTCTGCTTTAGACAGAGGATAGCGCTTTCAGTGGAAAGTCCAGGCCGAAACCCAAACTGTGCGTCATGTAAAGTAACCCATTTGTCAAGTTCCTTGTCAAGCAGACCGTCCAACACCTTAGCAATCACAGTAGCCAACGATATCGGTCTGTAATTCGCCTCGTACGACACATCCCCAGTCTTATTTTCACGATTGGTACCACTATTGTTTTCAGCATATCAGGTGGAAGATATAAGTGGCTAACGCAAAGCGAGAAAAACATCGCCAGAACTCTAGGCAGATGTACCCTAGCACACCTGAGGTACTCAATGCTGAGACCGTCGTGACCTGGAGACTTATCCCTAGCCATTCTTTTAATTAATTCTGCCACTTGCTTGGCAGAGAAATGAATCGGTTCATAATCACGACTAGTCTCATCATTGAACACCTCTTGAGGCGGCCCTAATGGGGATGATACCCTAAATCGATCCTTGAACATGCGGGCTATGTCCTCCGGCGAACCACATTCCCCCACACTTACGGGGCGGCCCGGCCCAACCTTCAGCTTATTGGTCGACTTCCAGAACTCAGAAAAATTCTTAGACGCTCGGTGCGACGCTAATATGTACATCTTAATCTGTTCCTGATGATTTTGGCACCATTTAAGCCTACCCCTGAAAATTCTCTGAGTCTGTCGCATTTCTTCCCAAATTTTACCAGATATAGGGCACCGTGCATTTTTTTTTTTTTATATAGTTTTTCTTTTTTTTGTTTTTAACTTTTATCATTGTGTTTTTAGTTTAAGTTGGTGATCTTCGTGTGCGAGCCACAATAAATACTTTTTCTTTCTTTCTTTCTTTCACAAAACCATGATTCCGTATTCAGTTTTACTTTAAGAGCCTATACATACTACCTCAAATGGCTTAGCATGATCCTCCGTTATGTCAAAAATACTGCAGCATTAATTTTGAAATAAATATATGGTAAAGTGGAGGATTAATGATAAGTAATATGTTTGATGAAAACAATTCCATAAAATTTTCTCTATAGAAAAAAAATCCAAAGCTACGTCCAAATCGAATAATAAACCGCTCTGGTATTCAAAAATACTTCAAATTAGATTATGAAATTTTAAAAAGCAAGCAATTACCTAAACTATCGGCTTCCAGCACTGCAAACAATATCGCTCTCACTCAGTCCGCGAGCAGTACCGTGCGAGCGAGATAAAAAGCTAAGGTAGTATGGGCTCTTAAACATAACCTCACCTTATCCTCCTGACAGTAATTGTAGGTATCTAGTATTACAACCTGTAACCGAACGTTCAATATTAGTCGCAATCAGTGTAACGGCGGATCCATTAAATTGGACAAATGGCTCCAATCGCGGTCCAATACGAGGGTATTTACTGTATAGTCTTATCTTCTGTAATGGCAAGTGAAGCATTTAGCTTGTTAAGTGTTTTAATTAGCAGAATCTAAATAAAAGCCACGATAAAATTATTATTTATGTCTAACTAGCTGCGCTCCGCAATTTCACCCGCGTATACCAGGACAAAAAGTAGCCTATGTGTTAATCCAGAGTATAAGCTATCTACGTATCAAATTTCATCCAAATCGGTCCAGCCGTTTGAGCGTGAAGAAGTAACAAACATACACACACACTCACAAACTTTCGCCTTTATAATATTATTGTGATAGTCTGATTAATAATTTTATCGTCACTTTTGTTTCGTTATTGTGTAGGTCACACCTATAGGTTTAAGCATAATAGTCGCAAAAACTATTCTGCAGAAGCTATTTGCTCCGAATACGCCAATTTCGATGCGGAAAAATGATTTCTGATGACGCACTTTGCTTTGAAAATTCTGCGTAGTTTTTGAATTATGTTTTGTTTTTTTTATAACGCTTTTTGGATGTCCCTTATTCCGATACGCACATGTACGGGACCATAAGGCGCCCCGAGTATCTCAATGCTCGTGAAGTTACGCCAGCGAAACGCTTAGATGTTGGTGGATTGATTATCTCCTGCCAAAGCCTCCGGCTAGTTTCCTGTCATATAAATTGTCTTAGAAAGTAACCTTTTTACCAGTTTGTGACGTTACCGCGTCGTGACTGTCGCCTGCATTTCCGTATACATAGCAAGGCGAGAGTGCAATATATGGAAGATACACATTGTTATGTACCATCGCGGACATTTGCGGTGACCCACTTTCGAACCTTATTACCATGGTAATAAGGTCGAACCTAACCTAAGGTACTTAGGTACTGTCTTGGTCGGAGTGTAAACGAGATTATTACGGACTGTATACTTTATACAGTCGAACGGAGTTCCTCTGCTTATCCTTTTCGCATTTCAAAGCTTACGAGCATAAAATGTGCGAATATAGATTCACAATTTTATAGTGAAGTTGGTCTAAAACTTGCTTGAAAATGTAGTTTTAGATGTGAATACGGAATTACGGATGCTACATTGATGTTCGATTCCTAAGCAGGTTCTTTCAGGGATCGGTGCATCGTTCCTCGGCACATTTGCATTGTACATGTACCAATTACCAAATTCAAGCCTTAGGAGATGTCAGCAAATGATGGTGTCCAATAAGGCTGACGCCGCTGGGGTCGCGGGTAGTTTTAAGAAGATACCGCGGCCCTGGCATAGGCAACTGAAGGAACACGGGTGGGTTTTAGTCAGTAAAAGTCTGACACGCCCTTCCGCTCCACCCAGAGCGGGAGAAGTTATTTGATGATTTCCCACCCTCAAAAAAAAAGGTAATATTATAATTTAAATATATAGTGTCCCACATTGGGGCAAAGGAATCCATTTCCTTTTTTCAATTAGTTATCGACCCCAAGCGGGAAAAGATAAGTATAAACCTATCGTTTCCCTCTTGCGGTCGATAGAGCTTAATTCGTTCCTCTCATCTACGTTATACCTACTTTTAATGCGATGCCTTGCTGGGATTGCGTACAAACTATACATCAGTAAAAACCCAAATTATAAACCATGGAGAGCAGTAGTGGCCCAGTGGTGATGGTCCCGACTTACCAGTTTTGGTCGTGGGTTCAAGCCCAGGCAGGCGCTTTACTTTATGTAAATAATTTCATCGCGAACTGCTCTCAAAACGGTAACCGAAAAATGTGAAGAAACCGGCATGAGAACCAAAAATTCGAATACATGTGACATCTACCAACCCGCACCTGGGCCACCGTAGTAGATTTCAGCCAACTCCCTCTCTAAGAGAGGAGGCCGGTGTCAGTGGAAACATAGGCCAGTTATTCAGTTTAGACTTTCAAAATAAACACTTTTATATACCTACCTACCTACTACACCGATAACGTAACATGCTAGAAAAGTTTTCTCATAGGTGTGTGTTATACCTATAAGTGGTTATAACATTATTTTTATGACAGATAATGTATTTTTGATGCGCCTGGTTCCCAAAGCACCCTATAAGTAGTAAAAATAAGGAGAAAACTGTTTCCCGGATGAGATAAAGTTTTGACTGTAAATATTGTCAAAGATAACCTACAAAGCGTAAGAATAAAACCTACAAAGCGTAATGAAGTACCTACCCCTATGGGTTCTTCATACTTTGTGAACCTGCAACATGTTCAGTTCAGCAAATTATTGAATAGAATTTAGATTTAGGTAGGTACTTTGGTAAGCACTGATGAGACTTTAATTGGGTCGCTTTTAAAAGGTTTTGTTAGTAAATTAAGCACTTTAGAAGTTAGGCTTTCCCTAAATTAAATTGTTATTTTTCCCGGGTAACCCCTTTTAACTTTTTACACGTGGATACTGATTTTCTGCCTTCCGAATTAGAATTTCATTTCAGATTTTTTCTATCATGTGGATTGTAAACTTGTATGTAGATATATTTATTATGAACCGTTTCGCTATTTTTTCGGATTCGATTCTTCAAAAACTTCTGTATTAGGACTGTAGGAACTTCGCAAATCATTTATTTGCTTGATTTGAGTAGGTGCATGAGGTGATACATAATAAAAACAGTTCTTTAAACCGTGTCCTACATAATAGGTGTGCAAATATCTATTGTAGATAGTAAAATATACACATGCATAAACTCACGCCTTCCTCAGTTAGTCAGAAAACTACAGTACTTATCACAGTTGTTACAGTACTGGATTATTGGTAATATGTCGGCAATCCATTAAGGGGATGTAGGAGTGGTTACACCAAATGACCCCTTATGACTCCTTAGTCTTATAGGGTCATTTGGTGTAAATGTTAACCGTTTTATTTTTTTTTATAAATTTTAAAAATTGTACCTATACCGCAGATATCCTCAAATTTAAATGTCAAATTACTCGAAAATGGTTATCATTTGCATAGGGGTCATAAGGGGTCATTTGGTTGCAAATAACCTCCCCTATATACCCATCGTGGATTGCCGACATATTACCAATAACCCTGTATCCGTGCTCGTCTGATATTTTCCGCGTTCATCGAACGCGAGACTCCGAAAGGATAATTACTAGAAACAGGAATATTGTATCACAAGACAGTTATTGCTGAGAAAACATATAATATTTGTAGCTTAGACAGGCACTTGCTATTTTTATTTACTCGTTGGTAATAATCGGAATTGGTTTTATTCGATACCTACTCAAAGAGAAGGTCAAATGTAATCGATTCGTGTGCCGCTAGCGCTGAAATTATACGATCAGGATTCTGTTATAATAATCTGAATATTTGAATAGAATTTTGTAGGTCAACCATCCAAATATGTTTTGGTAAAGCCTACGTACTATCTGTGTCACGTAATCCTTGGTATAATTGGAAGTTCGTATAACATATAGATTATACAACTATTCAAATTTATTCATTTATAACAATTTGTTGTACGTATAACCTTTATACGTGCGTACGCGTTTTTACACGTGCGACATAGTTCCTGAAATAAGGTTGATACCTGATAGATTTGTTATTAATGATTAAGTAACAAATATGGCATCACGCCTGTATTCCACGAGGGGTTAGGCAGAAGTGCAATTATAGTACACCACACTCGGCCCGTTATGTTTATGTCCCGTGTAATAGGGGACTCGTCCGTACTCTTGTATTCCCTATATTTCTGTACGCAGCTGAGACGTGGTCATTACGAGAACTGGAAAAGAAAAAAGTAGATGCTCTAGAAATGTGGTGCTGGAGAAGAATGCTTGGTGTATCATGGACTGAATTCCGCACAAACGTCTCCATACTCCAAGAACTCGGCATCAAACAGCGTCTATCAGCACTAGTACAGTCTCGGATACTTAAGTTCTTTGGGCATGTCTCCAGGCGGAACAATGACTCCATAGAACGTCTTGTGGTGCAGGGCAGAGTGGAAGGTAATAGGCCACGCGGGTGGTCACCGATGAGGTGGACCGACCAAGTAAAATCCGCGATTGGAGGCCCTGTCAATGAATGCGCCAGACTGACTTCTAACCCAACCAGATGGAGAGAAATCGTGAGGCGAGCAACAACTACACCTGCGATTGGACACAGTTCATAGTGACCACGACCGCTCTGTCAAGAGCGAAGCGAAGAAGAAGAAGAGAAGAATAGGGGGCGAGTCTGTTGCCATCAACCGGGCACAAAGCCTGTTAGGTAAATTATGACAACAATGCTAAAGAGCTGTCATCAGTCCTCCCGTGACCACGATCGCTGCAAGGCGGTCGAAACGTCGGGAAACAAGTAGGTATACCTGTTTACCTCGTAAAAAGGAATATCGCGATAAGACCCGTTCTCGATATCACACTAATATTATAAATGCGAAAGTTTGCGAGTGTGTGTGTGTGTTTATGTTTGTTACTTCTTCACGCTCAAACGGCTGATCTGAACCGATTTGGATGAAATTTGGTAAGTACATAGATGGCTTATAGGTGGCTACTTTTTATACCGATCTACGCGTGTGAGACCGCGGGGCGCAGCTAGTGGTTTTATAATGCTAAAGAATTTATCAAATCGAAGCTGAAATGTCTACGCATATTTTCATATACCAATATGGATAAAACAGTATCCTGAATGCTTTTGCTGAACGTTTAGACTCGAACCGAGAACGTGAACCACTGCTGCATAGTTCACGTACTGACTAATTTGATTTAAATTTGATTTAATTTTATAATAATTTTAATTTTAATTGTGATTTTATTTATTTATTTATTTATATATACTTTATTGTACAGACGCTAGCACATCAAGCTACTATAATCTGTCAAATTTATTTTATAGATTTTCATCTTTATCGCTAAAGCATTAGGTTCAATGTTGATTGGGAAAATTTGACAGTTTCGGGTGGCTTGATCTGCTGGCGTCTGTACACCACAAAAATACATAACAAAAGAAAACATATACACTACAAAATACAATGGGCGGTTTTAATTTTAATTGTGATGGTGATTTTAATTGTGTTGTTGATTTTAATTGTGTTGTTGATTTTATATTTTTTAAAATTCTGTTTAATTGTACCTATGATCCAAAGGTGTTAGAAATAAATAAATAAATAAAACTAATTAAAATGTTTTTAACTGAAATCGACGCCTCGTAGTACCATCACCTCATACAATATTT
Organism: Cosmia trapezina; assembly: GCA_905163495.3. Taxonomy (NCBI): domain Eukaryota; kingdom Metazoa; phylum Arthropoda; class Insecta; order Lepidoptera; family Noctuidae; genus Cosmia; species Cosmia trapezina. The sequence continues at coordinate 16,610,541 of LR991030.1, forward strand.
ATACGAAACCATAACTTCTCTGTTACAAAACCAAAAAGTTATAGGCATAATAATTTCGGTGCTCCGATTCCGTTAAGGCCGACTGCACACGCGGCTGCTGACCAAGGAAGTGTTGAGGTGCCGCCGCATCTTTATCTCGGCCGTTTATCAAATAAATTCACAGTCCCCAGTGAAATTTATTAGTTTTCGAATGGCCACCTCTGCAGTGTGACTTGGCGTTATTGCGGGGAAAAGAAATCGCTCGTGAAATGCGACTTTCCTATCCTTAGAGTTAAGTTTTTGTTGAGTTAGATGTGGTTCGGTGTTTACTTATGTGAGTTTGGAATAAAAAACCGTTTTTAGGGTTCAAAACGGAACCCTTATACGATCACTTCGTTGTCCGTCTGTCCGTATGTCAGTCTATCAAGATCCTTTTTCTCAGGAACGCGTAGAGGTATCAAGTTGAAATTAATATACATAATGGTCTCTTGGAGTTCTAAAAAAATCAAGCTTCTAAGTCAACGCAATTAAAAATACGGTAATTTAAGCGACATATTTTGATACTTGCAAGTAAATCAAAACCTATAGGATACTTCCCGTTGACTTAGAATCATGAAATTTGCCAAGGAGCAAGGTCTCACACCACAAGTAGAGGAAAGAGCCCGAAAATTGTTAATTTGTAGTTTTATCACATTAAAAAAAACTGTTTTTGCGATTAAAAACTTAAATTTGCAGTTGGAGAATGGACCGTGACGTATAACAATGTATGGAAGCGCAATGTATGGGAGAACTGGTTTTTCAACTACTATGTTAATTTTGTTTTTGGGATAAATTCTTTTCAACAACGGAAGTCTTCACTGTGCGTGGCACGACACGCACTTGGCCACTTTTTTTTTTGTGAAATAACTAGCAAAGTCATTATGTCAGTACTAGTCGTATTTCGGTTTAATGAATTAACTCATAAAGAACACAAACTGTTCACATAACATATGAGATACATAAATAAATCTTGTAGTTATATGGTAACACTAGCTGCGCCCCGCGGTTTCACCCGCGTAGACAGGGATAAAAAGTAGCCTATTTGTTAATCTAGGGTAAAAGCTATCTACATACCAATCGGTACAGCCGTTTGAGCGTGAAGAAGTTACAAACATACACACACACATACTCACAAACTTTCACCTTTATAATATTAGTGTGCTAATGACTCCGTGACTCGTTAAAAGGCAAACAGAATGTTCAAAACTAAGATTCTAACCCTCTTACTAATAAACACAGAATAAGGTTATTCCAAGTTTAAACCTATGAAAATTTATGGTTATTCATTTGTTATTCCTGTTATAACTTTATTCCGTGTTTTATTAGTAAGAGGGTCAAGATTTTAAATTAAATAGTAAAGGTTAATCTTATTATACACAGCTTTTGTTTTTGTTGATCATTGCATATTTTTATCATTTTACCTACATTGAGCTCTCCATGTGTACAGATTTTAATAAAATTGATTTCAAACAGAACTTCACTGTTATGAGACTCTGTTGACGCAATACGTAATTATGAAAGCCATGATCATTATTATTTCCATGTCTTTCCACATCAGCGAATTAAATAAAAAGGTATCAATTGTAGTGCAAAACAATTCTCCTATTTTACCTGAAAAACATTCGTATTTACAGAATGTGACGCTCATAGAGGATATGTAACAAAGTAAAATAAAGCCATGAAATGCTTTTGTTTGGTTTTTTCATCATGTTTGACAACTTGTTTGATTACAAATTCATGCGTTTTATAGTATATTATTCGATTAGATTGATTGTTTTTTTTCAGCCGTTGACTGTTTATTTAAATGCATTTAGCCGTTTTCACAAAGCAATTTACTGATTTTATAAATGTTTATACTTATGAATCTGGTTAACCGCAAGACCGCAACAGATTGTGGTACTGGATAACTATTGCATATGTTGATCGGACTTAACCCTAGAGTACTAACATCGCTTGAGGGGGCGCCGCATTAGTTTTTTGGTTAATTTAAAGTCGCGGGGACGTATCGGGTTGTGCGTAATTTTTTGAACCTATAATAGCTATTTGCTATGCATTCAATAGTTCATACATTATATTATAGCTTCCATACAAATCAGCACTCTCAGACATATAGCTATTTTTTTCATAAAAGATTTCCGTATGGCTGTGTCAGAAGAGGTCAGAAGGTTTATTTAAGATTAATTTCTGGATTAATCAGAATTCCTCTGAAAAACGTTTTGGCTTTATGAAAGGTAGACTGCTTGCCCTTTTAAGATTCTTGAACAGTAAAACGTTTTAAAATAACATTTAGATTTATTTATAAAATAACCTCTGAAACGATCAGTACCTAGGCATAACATTCAAAATTGACAGAGGGGTAAAACAGGGTGATCCGCTCTCTCCTAAATTATTTACCAGCACTCTCGAGGAGGTATTTAAACAGACACATGGGCAACGCGTGGCATTCCAATTAATTTAAAAAAAATCCAATTAGTAAAAAGTTCGATAAAATAAGATTAGTATGCTAGGGTTAAATTCCACTTCAGTTGGTGATACTGTGATGGCGGAGGGTGGGTTATGGTGTCACAAAATCCAATGGCGTGGTGTCAGTCAAGTTTGACATCACTGTTACTGACTGATTACCGGACTGTCCTGTCATGCACGCTCTCGATACACCGTTAAATGAATTCGAATGCCTAGTGACAGTTTTGCCATTTGATTTGCTTTATTTTATTTTATTTTATTTGAATTTAAAGTTATAGGACTTTTAAATGAGATTTCGCCATTGTTCTTTAATATATTTTTGACACATGGCACCGGTCATGTATCATTGTTATGATGGGCTAACGGGCTAAATCGGCGACTATGAAAAAACCTTCATATGACAAAACGTCGCAAAGGCCCACATGTCCCACATACATATTCAGCAGTCGCCAACATTTTGAGTGTATCCAAGATTTAGGTAGTACAGGTGTAATATAACAATATGACACCTAATAGCTGAGGAACGTAAAGGTGAGATGCAAATAACCTCTGGAGCTGAGACGTGCTTCGCAAAGTTTGAAAGCACGAGTTGAATACGAAAGTTACGGCACCCGTGCACCAGGATAACTGGCACAAGTGACTACAATATACTTTAAAGTCAGTGTAAGCCAGGGAAGCGGTGGCCCTTATCGCACACGTGATTTGAATTCTTCACATACTTTTATTCGACCAATATGACAAAAATGTTTGCGACGACTGCGCTTTGAATACATAAACACACTGATTTTTAAATTTCTTCTCTTTATTTTAGTTCTCCCGAGAATAAAGTGCGACTTTTGTCTCGCGTGAGTCCTTTGGGGTGGAATATGGCTATAAAATAAAATGTTCGTCGAATGATATGATTGTATCGGAATAACGAGATATGTCTGTATGATACAATTAGCATGGAAAATAACAAATAAAATGAAAAATTATCACCTATGGGACAACATCTTCAGAAACGCATGATAGAAAAAATTTGCACTTTGATGATTAGCTCGATAAAGAAGCTAAATCGGTGCAAACCACCGGGTCAGCACTATACATCCTTCATACCATACTTAAGTCTCAAAAATGACACCTACGAAAAATTACGGCAGTATTGCAACTGCAATTTTTCGGTTTAATTTAACCAATTTAATTATTAAGTTTAAATAGTAGGTACTTATTTTAAACTTTAATAATAAAATCGGTATCGAAGCAATAAACCATTGACCACTGACCGGACTGATAGGTATTTGCTTTTGAATAAACTCTTTATAAATATGTAAATCGTAATATTATAATATTTAAAAAATATTATTTTACTGAAAACTGTTAAGTATTTGTTGCGATAAGATTTATTTATAAAACGATTCCTGTTAAGACTATAAATAAATTACCGTGCCTAGCTCAACGAAGTTAATTTTGTTATCAAAATAAATTAAGTATCTCCTCTACTATCGAATGCACAGTCTATTTGTAATTTAGGTTTTTATTCCAGAAGTCACAGATACTTTATGGGTAGATGGACGAACGGGCGGGTGGGTGAATGTGGTAACGCGGGGCGCTCACACGCGGACTGAATTAAGTTGTTTTTTTTTTTACTATTTATTATTTTTGTTTGTAACGTTTTACATTTATCTATTTGTATCTATTGATAATTATTTATGTATTTTTGTATATCTGCCCGTGACATCACGGCGGGTCCTATCAGAATACCAGCGCTGCGACACTTAAGTTAAGCATCATGCTGAGATTTTGGCCTCGTACAGGACTTTTAGTTTTTTTTTTTTTATATATATATATGTAATTTTGTTTCTCTACTTTTGTATTCAACTTTTATTTTGTGTTTTAGTTTTAGTTCTGTGCGAATAAATACTTTTTCTTTCTTTCTTTCTAAGTCTGAATCTAGATTGAAAAACAATAAGTGTAAACAGTGGCAATCTTTTAAGGGGTCATTGTACTCATCATTACGAACAACTTATACTCTGGGACCTAACCTGAAATCGCAAAAAAATCAGCTGTTCAGTACATTTATGTTCTCATAATTCGTCAAAATGTAGGGAACAGCAGATTTTTTTTTCACGATTTCAGGTTGGGTCCCATAGTAAAAGTTGTTCATAATGAAGCGTACCCCTTAAAAGATTGCCACTGTTTACACTTACACCCATTTTCATGAAGATTTATTCCATTGTATCGTTCTCGCATACGGGCCTTAATCTTATAGTTTCTAGTGTCTACCGATTTGTTTAAGTGTCGAGCAGTAAAACCAGATTTTGGAGAGTTTAGTGCCGCAACATTGTATAGTATTTTTATCTCACGAAGCGACACGTGCTTTACTTGTGTTAACCAAGTGTATAAATATGCTGTGAATGTGTGCGTGAAGACGAGTAGCGTCAGCACATAACAATACACGCACACGCACACACACCTCCACTCCGGCTGCACCATTGTTTCGGACGGTACCGAGAGCTCCTGCGCTTACACACTCATTCACAGCGTGTTTGTACACTTGGTAACCACAAGTAAAGCGCGTGTCGCTTCGTGAGATAAAAATAGTGTATCAGTCTCTCTGTTTGTTCCGGCTAATCTCCACAACGGCTGGACTAGTTTTGACGGGACTTTCACTGACAGATAGCTGATGTTATAAGGAGTAACTTAAGCTTTATTTCAGTAAAAGAATTAGGGTTCCGTGCAAAATAATTAAAACCCATGAAATTGTGAACAAAATCCGATTCAAATAGGGAAGTAGTTTTCTGACACCCACGCGAACGAAGTCGCGGGCATAGCCTAGGCTTACAATAAATCATAAAAACCGACGATAAAATAAAACAAATAGCTATAAAACCATAATAAAGTCAAAACAAGGGTACTATCAAAGAAAAAACAGTCCCAAGCGATGTTGAATGTAAACATCATACGATTCAGTTCTGACGTATCTACGTAGGTTCTATGAGAGTGTGTTTGAATACAATGGAGGTCCCGAGGCGACGCGAGAGTGCCCAAGGCTTCAACGCTACTTGGAATAGAACTACCACCGTATCTCATAAGATATGGAATTCTTAAAAGATGTAGGTGAATTGGATTTTAAGTTTAGCACTGCAGGGAGTTTTATATTAGCGTAGCCGTGTTTGAATTTGGTTTGAGTATTAGTTTTCTTTTTCTAGGTAAATCATTTTGCAAGAAAATTAAATGAAATAATGACTTTAGCTTAATGATCAATGTATTTTAGAGAATGTGCAAGAAACAGTTCTTTCCGATTAAAGGCTCTTACAGGCAGAGGCGATATCACGAGCGATATTGCGATATTATCGCTTCGCAACACAAGATTCGCAGACGCGATATCGCTTCTGTCTGTAAGAGCCTTTAGTCGTGAATAATGAAGATGTAATAAAAGGTATTTTTACTCACGAGTTTGATCTCATTGTCAATTGTACAGTGAATTAAACCCTTCTGGTCTCCAATGTTGAATTTGACATATAGACATTACTTAGCGCCTGGAAACCTTAAGCCTTCGGGGCTTAGGCAGAGGTATGCCTCTAGTAAAACCACATTTTGCCAGTTATGTTTAAGTCCTATATAATAGGGGCCTATTTATTGCCATCAACAAATCCAGACTACGGTGGAAAAACAAAATAACACTTTTGGAAATCGAAACTAGAATCATACTCACCTAAACCGCATTTGCAACCACTTGAGGCCGCAGGACAGTGTATTTACTTTTGGATAAAAACTCCAATTCTACAAAATATCTTTCACCTCCTTAAACTATGTTTTCTCATAGATCACTCGCTTATAATGTGAAAAGTGTGATATAATATGCAATGACATCTAGAACATATCTCTTACATTTATTTTGTAAAGTATATACCAAGAGATGAAGATAAGTGCGTCGTAACTTTGTAGCGGTGAAGAATATTAACTTTGGTACCTATCGTTAAACTTCTAGAAGTATAAAATTTATTATATACGATCCTTTAATTTATTACTGAACAACTATCTTTAAAAGTAAATATTCATCCATAAATTTTAAATAAAGGTGACTCGGTTCGCGAAGCCAAACAAACTGCGAATTTTCTGTGTAATACGAGTTTTTAACCAGACTAAGCAAAGTTATATCATATTCTCATTTTGTAAAGCGAAACATGCAATCACGCTATGCCAATAAGCAATTTAACTTTCGAACTAATGAAACGCTTGATAGGTTAATTTGAACGAGCGGAGCGAACAGAATCGAGTGTCTTCTACAGTAGTCGGCATGCGAACAAAAACAAGTATGACAATACCAGGAACGGCGGGAACACCATAGATTTACGTAGGTATGTATACAGTCGCATTTACGTCCATATGACGCAGGAAGCACAAGTTAAGACGAGCATGACAAGTGATGTTTTGAACAGAAACAATGAAGCCGAGTATCGTCGCAGACAACCGCACTGCATGATAACAAGTGTTCAAGCAAAATTGTCTGTACGTTTTTAGGCAAACTCCCAAGAGAAAAGGAGATATAACAATGCTTTTGTTTACTTTCATCAGCCCCTGAGTGATGTTTGGATCCGTATTATGAAATTTATACGAAAAAGGAAACAAAGTGAGTTGGAGCCCTTGTTACGTAAAACCTTGATTATATAGTGGTCAGAGTGGTGAGACAGATCCGTTTACGTATAGTACCTACATATATTTGTTAGTGTTCTCTTATTTGTTTAGTTATAAGCACTTACAAGTTTCAGTGAGTAGTTCTTATTACATAAATTAACACTGTCACTTAATCAGATAGTCAGAGTGTCAAAATAATAGTAGGCTTTAATAGACGCCTATTTCCCGTAAGGGTTGGGTAGAGGTGTATTTATAATAGGTGCACTCACATTTTGCTTGGGCGAGCTTACTGCCAATTGCCATCAACCGGGAACAAATCCAAACTGCTACTGAGAAATTCCTGTTGGAAAACTCAAGAACACTTTGCTTGACCCGGGAATTGATCCCAGGACTTCCTACACAGCAGAGGCACTTTTGTCCATTGGACCAACGAGGCAGTCAAACTAATATTTAATCTTACAGAAAATTGGTAACACAGCTATGTTTGTGGGAAAGGAAAACCTTTCCGTCGTCAGACCCTTTTGGAGGGCGTGCGAATCCTCGACAAGAAAGCTATGGGCCTATCTTTACACCGCCAAATAGACACCAATCTTATGTCATACAAAATAAGGTGTTGTTTCCATTGCAGTGAATAATAGAAAGTATCGAAAATCCTGGCAAAACACACCACGTAACGTGACATTCTCAGAATTATGTTTCTTATTTTTCGTTGCAAATCCAAAAAATAAAGGTGCCATGCTGACTTCTAAACTAACCTTTACATTTGTTATTTCTTTTGTGTCGTTCAACGGTTTATAAACCCTTTAGTTTATCTGTGGTTTCATTATATTTTATTACACCTACGTACGCGTTTGCTTTTTGAAGGGTTAGAAATAGTTTTCGTTTTATGACATTCATATTTTTGGTGGTGCCGTGTTGTATTAGGCTATTTACTAGGAAGGAGTCGTACTGCACGTTATTTCCATAAATAATAACGTTTGAATGTAAGGTATCTTCTTCAGTTCAGCAAATAGTTACCATTATATTATTGCTATAGTCATTTCTACTGAAAAATAAACTCAACTGTAACTCATAAAAATACGCCCTATTTTATAAATACACATATTATATTTTTTTGTAACTGCAAGAAATTAATGTGAACGGCCAGAAGAGATATTAGATTTCCCGTATTTTGAATAAAGAACGAACCTTTTCTAATCTGATACATTTATAGACTTTTTTGAACTTTTTGACATAGATTGTCGCTGAGATGAGATTGCGACTTGAATTTGAGCGTATTTAGGGTTCCGTACCAAAATGGTAAAAAAGGAACCCTTATGGTGTGACTCAGTCTGTCTGTCTGTCTGTCTGTCCGTCTGTATGTCTGTCACAGCTGGATATCTCAAGAACCACTAATGCTATCAATTTGAAATTTGGAACAATTTCAGACGATGTTTACCCAACAATTTTGCAAGTAAGAAAGAAGTAAAAATATTTATACTTTTTTTGTAACAGGGACTGAAAGGGGGTCTTCGTAATTCAAAGTGGGGATACTAGGGCATGTGGGGTATCATATGAAAGAGCGCTGTTTGCACATTCTTAAAAATCTTTTTTTTTTTAGGTTCCATAGTTTTCGACTTTTGTGAAAAATGTAAAAAAAAAGACCGGTTCCCCCCCTAAACTCCGAAGTATGCAAAGATAAAAATCTGAAAATATTCTATGTGATGGAAGTTTATGTAAAGATTACAGGAAAAATAAAACGATGTCTCTAAATAGCACACTTTTTCAGAAATCGGGACGGAACCCTCGGTGCGCGAGTCCGACTCGCTCTTGACCGGTTTTTTAAGTACGAAAATTGGCCTTCAGGCCCCTTTTTCAAGACCACAAAAATAATTTAACCGAATTTCTATATCTCGTTTGACAGACAGATTCAATTGTGGGCTTATTAACAACATTGATATTTCAGAATCTAAGAAAGGAAAATCGAGAAAATGTCAAGTACCGTTCTATCTTTATCTAATAAATAAGTAACAAGTTTTTCTGTCACTGTGGTGTGCTGGTACCTACGTTTATGTATGGAAGTGAATGTTGGGTGGCAAAAGAAGCATGAAAATAGAATAAATGCTGTGGAAATGCGTTCCTTATGAGGTATGTGTGGTGTGACTATGAATGATAGGCTGAGGAAAGATGTGATAAGGCAAAGATGTTAAAAGAAGATATAGGTAGTGGCAACAATTGAAAAGAGTATGCTTAGATGGTTTGGTCATGTTGAGAGGATGAATGAAAGACGACTAACAAAAGTGGTTTACGAGGCAGATGTGAGTGGAAACGCCGGGAGGGGACGCCCTGGGAAGACATATTAACCTAGACCTTACTGGTGATGTTCTTCAGAAAGGTCAGGTGCGTAGTACTCGCAACCGGCGTGCGTGTATGACCAGATGTATGAACGTAAACGAGACAAAAGGAGTATGTAAGGATCGGAGCAAGTTTCTGTAGTTTCTGCCTACCCCCATGGGAAGAAAGCGTGAGTTTAGATATGTATGTAAGTTTTTCTATGTTTTCCGTAAGCTATAAAAAGAAAATAGAGCAACTTATTGAGGCCGTTTTTTAATCTTCGTCAGTTAGTAAGTCAATCAATCTGCCTAGTCTTTTCCCAACTATGTTGGGGTCGGCTTCCAGTCTAACCGGATTCAGCTGAATACCAGTATTTTACATGGAGCGACTGCCTATCTGACCTCCACAACCCAGTAACTGGGTAATACGATACCCCTTGGTAAGACTGGTTGTCAGACTTTCGGGCTTCTGACGAACCGTAACGACTGTCAAAGATCTACGAATGACAGCCAGGACCAACGGCTTAACGTGCTTTCCGAGGCACGGAGGAGTCTCGGTATCTAAAGATGGTCACCCATCCACGGACCAACCCCGGCAAGCGTAGCTTAACCTGATGGATCGACCCGTGCGGCTGTTATTACTTAGCCACGAGCTCCTCTTCGTCAGTTAGTAAGTATAGCGTTTATATATTTAAATAGGATCTCCAACAAAAGATATAATAATACCACAGCATGCATAATTAAGTTGACACTAAACTAACAAAGTTTTTAAGAACTTTTATACCAATTACTCCAGCCATTCATTTATAAATTAAACTAATATCTGACTTCAACATAACTGCGGAATGTGGATGTACTATACCAAGGTATAACTCTGCTTAACCCTTCGGGGAATACAGGCGTGGTGTTAATTATATATCCGTTAATGAATAAACAAGTTAATAACTAACTACTGAAAAGGAAAACATTAAAACATTAACTGGTAACAAAAGCGTCGAAAATGCAAGAGTCAGTTATGGGTAATTATTATGATTATGTTTAAGTAATTACGGCTATTCAAAGTCCCGTTAACCTTAGTTAGTTATTTTTTTAACTGTACCTCTGCGGCAACTTAGAAATTAAATTGTGAAAAGCCACTTATTAGATGTATGTAGTTGTATTTATTTCAATTTTGTTACATTTTCAACGGAGCTTATTTATTTATTTTATTGTATTTATTTATTTAACCATTTATGTACTCACAGATAAATAGACAAGAAGAACGGTTCATTTTTTTTTTTTAATTAAGTACCATCTTTACATACCGAGACTCATCCATGCCTCGGAAAGCACGTTAAGCCGTTGGTCCCGGCTGTCATTCGTGGATCTTTGATAGTCGTTACGGGTCACCAGAAGCCCGAAAGTCTGACGACCAGTCTTATCAAGGCGTATCGTATTACACAGTTATTGGGTTGTGGAGGTCAGATAGACAGTCGCTCCATGTAAAATACTGGTATTCAGCTGCATCCAGTTAGACTGGGAGCCGACTCCAACATAGTTGGGAAAAGGCTAGGCAGATTAAAGAAGGGTCAAACTGTTTAAACTTTTTATCGTTTAAAGTTTGTATCTTATTTCGCATATTATTGGACAAAAATGAAATACCTACTCAATGCCCAGTAGGAATCTTGCTAATATAAACGCAAGTTTGTGAGGATGTATGGATGGATGTTTGTAACTGTTTCAAAAACTACTGAACGGATTTCGATGAAATTTGGCACACAGATAACCCCTGAACCTGACCCTCCTCCCCCCTCCTCCTCCTCTCTGTCCTCTATTACTCCTGGTGGATTTCACCTGAATAAATGAATTGTTCCCAACGAGTCACACTGTAACGTATCACAGTGTGGCTCGCTGGGAAAAATTGTTCGTTCTATTCCCAATGAGTCACACTATTACTCGATAGGACAACTTTTTGTCTTTATTACCAACGGATCACACACCATGTGAAGAGTGTGACTTGTTGGGAACAAAATATTCTTATACAGTAACACTGTGACACATAGAATGCTTTTATTTTCCTACGGGTTCAAGACTTACGCGGCCGGGTTAAACTATAATACGGAGCGCTGCTGGTAAACCATAATTTCCACGGAATAGTAACTATTCATATAGTAACTAGTAGTTAGTATTAGTAACTATTTATACTTCTTTATAAAGTTGTGATGGTCGACCGGCTTAAATATTACCTAGCATTTCAAAAATCCTGAGTTCAATCCCTACTCTATAGACTATTACCCTGAACCCACTCCTAGCATAAACATAGGCTAAGGCGAGTAGAGCTGCACTAGCGCCTCCATTGAGAGTCTGGAGTTAGGAAACATTTTGAAATTTCCTATGCTCACATTTTTAGTCAGATGAGGTAGAATTTTTTGTATAAAAAAAATTAACACTCAACTCACTCCTAGGTTCGAAGCCTTGGCAGTTAACGCCAAAAAAAGCCGTTTTTGTTCCATATCTCCAGACTTTTTATTTTTTCGGGTTCCGTACCAAAATGGTAAAAAAGGAGCCCTTATTGTGTGACTCAGTCTGTCTGTCTGTCTGTCTGTCACAGCTGGTTATCTCAAGAACTACTAATGCTAACATCTTGAAATTTGGAACAGTTTTAGATGACGTTTACCCAACTATTTTGCAAATAAAAAAGGAATTCAAATATATGTATTTTTTTTGCAACGGGGTCTTAGAAATTCAAAGTGGAACTACTAGGGCATGTGGGGTATCGTATGAAAGAGCGCTGTTTGCTCATTCTCAAACATTTTTAATTTTTTTTTAGCCCGCATAGTTTTCGACTTTTGATGAAAAATGTAAAAAAAAATACCGTTCCCCCCTTATCTCCGAAGTTTGCAAAGAGAAAAATCTGAAACTATTTTATGTGATAGAAGTTTACGTAAAGATGACAGGAAAAATAAAACGATATCTCTAAATAGCACCTTTTTTCAGAAATCAGAACGCTCTTGACCGGTTTTTTTTCTCAATGATGGCGTTAGTTAGCAGCTCCACTCGCCTTAACAGAAGGCGTTAACAAAGACACTGACCTCTCATTGTAAGGAAATCCTATACAATGCGAGATCAGCTTATACTGGAAATGTATAGCTTGGTCTGTAGTCGTGCGTACCTACTAGTAATAGGCAACACTGCACGGACACAACAAAAACAAACTCTCCGTATGAACTATCAATCTGTGTGAAGTATGAATTTAGTAAGCAAAGCTCCGATAGCGGTCAATGTGTATAGAAACTAGACAAAGTAAAGTTTTCTCTACTACAAAGTTGTATGACATCCCACAAGAGCATTGGGTCATGCATTTCCAATGTTCTTTGTTAGTTTTACAGTACCTAATACTTACTTGTGAAACCCCTTACCATCGCTTTTATCGCGGGTAAGTTTGATTTTTACGGTAATGTAAAAGAATCTAAAAGAGTTTTAAAGTAGTGGTTTCGATATGGTAATGCTTTATTTATAGTGGTTGGTGAACTTAACTTAACTTACTTTGCGGAATTGGTGAGGATTTGGCTTATAAGGATTTCTTTACTTTATTCATAGAGGATAATAGATGTTAGATTAAATAAAGCTATTTTTATCCGACTAAGGCAAAGCCAAAACGGAAGGGTTATGACTTTAGCAGTCTATTTAAGTATGTATGTATATAAGTATGTATTTACGTGTGTTCCACCGTAGCTCCTAAATTACTAAACCGATTTTGATGAATGAGGTATCAGCAGATTCGAAATAATGGTCCGGGTGACATAGGTTATATAAATTCCCCCTAAATTTAATATTCTGGACTTTACACGTAAATTTGTGACCTCGAAAAAAAATAAATTGAGATAATCATAACATGTTTGGTATCAAAAGAAAGGTCTTGACGAGCACATTACAAATATGTATATACCTATGTCATTATTGTTTAAGTAAATTAATATTTTGAACTTTTCAGATCAATTTTATTTTTCCGTAGTTGGGTTACAATTTTTTAAACTTTATAAGGTATCAACTTATATGAGTTTAAAAAAATACCAAGATAAATGATGAATAAATTGTGTTTAACTTAACATGCCTACTCTTTTTATAAATTGCACATTGTTCAATATTATCCTGATACAAATAAAATTATAAAAACAGCTGGGATATTTTAGGTTTTCAGTATTATTGAAAAATAGAAAATATTTATGTTTATCTTTATATAAGTGTGTGTTCAAATCAACAACAAAGCTAATCTATATATATAAAATTCAAAGTCCTGACTGACTGACTGATTGACTGACTGATATATCAACGCACAGCCCAAACCGCTGGACCTAGAGACTTGAAATTTTGCACATAGATACCTTATACAGTGTAGGCATCCACTAAGGAAGGGTTTTTGGAAATTCCATCCCTAAGGGGGACAAATAGGGGATGAAAGTTTGTATGAAAAATCTTATTCTTTGAGTTAATAGACTTGAAACTTGGCATGAATATTTATCTAAGTAAATTATAAAGTTTGACATTTTTAGTTTTTTTTAAACTACCCCCTCAGAAGGGATTGGGGGGTGTCAAAGTTTGTATCAACGCACAGCCCAAACCGCTGTGTCTAGAGATTCTAAATTTGGCACGTAGGTTCCTTGTGAGGTCTAAGGGTGTACTAAGAAAGGATTTTTCAAAATTCAACCCCTAAGTAGGTGAAACGGTGGTCCAAAGTTTGTATGAAAAATCTTATTCCTTGAGTTAATAGACTTGAAACATGGCACAAATATTTATCTAAGTAAGTTATAAAGTTTGCCATTTTTAGTTTTTCTAAACTCCCCCTCAGGACGGATTGGAGGGTGTCAAAGTTTGTATCAACGCACATCCCAAACCGCTGGGCCTAGATATTCCAAATTTGGCACGTAGGTTCCTTAAGAAGTCTAGGGGTGCACTAAGAAAGGATTTTTCAAAATTCAACCCCTAAAGGTGTGAAACAGGGGTCCAAAGTTTGTATGAAAAAACTTAGTCCTTGATTTAATAGACTTGAAACTTGTCTCGAATATTTATCTAAGTACATAAACTATAAAGTTTGTCATTTTTAGTTTTTCTAAACTACCCCCTCAGGAGGGATTGGGGGTCTCAAAGTTTGTATGTAGGAATTTTAACGCACGTTCCGATTTACTCGAAACTCAGTATTTATACTTGAAATAAAAAATGACGAATAACGTGTAACAGGGTTTTTCGAATATCCACCCCTAAAGGGTTGGAAAGGGGTAGTCAATTTTACAGGGCAGGTTTTACTGCGGGGCTTAACTCGAAAATTGGTGTAAATAATCTTTCTTTTAAGTTACGGAAATCTCACAAACGATTTTTTTAAATTGTATCCCTGTGGGGTTGAAAACAGGGATATAGTTTATATGAAAAATCTTATTCATTTGCTTAATTAAGTTGAAACTTGGCACAAATACTTGCCTAAGCGTGTAATAAAGTTTGTCATTAATAGTTTTTTCCCCAGAGGGAAGGGTAGAGGGGAAGGTGGGAATGGGAGGGAGTGGTGAGCAGGGAAAGGGGAAGGGGAGAGGGTGGTGAGGGGGAAGGGGAGATTGTGGTGAGAGAGAGGGAGGGTAGGGGTGGTGAGGAGGAGGCTGAGGGGGAGGATGATAAGGGGGGCGAGGGATAGGAGAGCATAGGAGGGGGAGGGTGTGGAGAAGGGAAGAGGTGTGACGGGGCGGGGAGGTTAGCGGGAAAGTTATGTGGTGAGGGGGTGATAGGGAGACAGGGATGGAGAGAGTGAGGGGGTGAAAGAGTGCAGTGATGGGGAGGGTAAGAGAGTGGGAAGGGGAGGGGTAGAGAGAGAGGAGGGGTGAAAGGGAGATTAGGGGGAAGAGGCAGCAGTGCCTTTACACCTTAACCCAGCCCGACAGAAATTACTGAAAAATAGAAAGTCGGAAACTCGGAGCGACACAAAAAACAGCAGTAAACTCCAGTCGTGCGACGGAGCTGACACGCTTTTTTTATTTGTTTGAACGCGCTAATCTCACGAACTACCAGTCGGACTTTAATAATTATTTTTGCACTAGCTTTTGCCCGCGGCTTCGCCCGCGTGAATGTCGGAAAATATGCCACAGGAACAAAAATATTGAGATAACTTCTGCCCGCGACTTCTTCCGCGTAAAATTTCATGTTCACCCAACCCACCCTGTCGCATCGCATTGCCTTCCTGCGCTATTACTTCGTTTTCGCTTAGCGTTCCTTCTCTCTTTTTTTTTCTCGGCACTTTTCGGTCGGGCTGGGTTAAGGTGTAAAGGCACTGCTGCCTCTTCCCCCTAATCTCCCTTTCACCCCTCCTCTCTCTCTACCCCTCCCCTTCCCACTCTCTTACCCTCCCCATCACTGCACTCTTTCACCCCCTCACTCTCTCCATCCCTGTCTCCCTATCACCCCCTCACCACATAACTTTCCCGCTAACCTCCCCGCCCCGTCACACCTCTTCCCTTCTCCACACCCTCCCCCTCCTATGCTCTCCTATCCCTCGCCCCCCTTATCATCCTCCCCCTCAGCCTCCTCCTCACCACCCCTACCCTCCCTCTCTCTCACCACAATCTCCCCTTTCCCCTCACCACCCTCTCCCCTTCCCCTTTCCCTGCTCACCACTCCCTCCCATTCCCACCTTCCCCTCTACCCTTCCCTCTGGGGAAAAAACTATTAATGACAAACTTTATTACTCGCTTAGGCAAGTATTTGTGCCAAGTTTCAACTTAATTAAGTAAATGAATAAGATTTTTCATATAAACTATATCCCTGTTTTCACCCCCACAGGGATACAATTTAAAAAAATCGTTTGTGAGATTTCCGTAACTTAAAAGAAAGATTATTTACACCAATTTTCGAGTTAAGCCCCGCAGTAAAACCTGCCCTGTAAAATTGACTACCCCTTTTCAACCCTTTAGGGGTGGATATTCGAAAAACCCTGTTACACGTTATTCGTCATTTTTTATTTCAAGTATAAATACTGAGTTTCGAGTAAATCGGAACGTGCGTTAAAATTCCTACATACAAACTTTGAGACCCCCAATCCCTCCTGAGGGGGTAGTTTAGAAAAACTAAAAATGACAAACTTTATAGTTTATGTACTTAGATAAATATTCGAGACAAGTTTCAAGTCTATTAAATCAAGGACTAAGTTTTTTCATACAAACTTTGGACCCCTGTTTCACACCTTTAGGGGTTGAATTTTGAAAAATCCTTTCTTAGTGCACCCCTAGACCTCTTAAGGAACCTACGTGCCAAATTTGGAATATCTAGGCCCAGCGGTTTGGGATGTGCGTTGATACAAACTTTGACACCCTCCAATCCGTCCTGAGGGGGTAGTTTAGAAAAACTAAAAATGGCAAACTTTATAACTTACTTAGATAAATATTTGTGCCATGTTTCAAGTCTATTAACTTAAGGAATAAGATTTTTCATACAAACTTTGGACCACCGTTTCACCTACTTAGGGGTTGAATTTTGAAAAATCCTTTCTTAGTACACCCTTAGACCTCACAAGGAACCTACGTTCCAAATTTGGAATCTCTAGACCCAGCGGTTTGGGATGTGCGTTGATACAAACTTTGACACCCCCCAATCCCTTCTGAGGGGTTAGTTTAGGAAAACTAAAAATTTCAAACTTTATAATTTACTTAGATAAATATTCATGCCAAATTTCAAGTCTATTAACTCAAGGAATAAGATTTTTCATACAAACTTGCATCCCCTATTTGTCCCCCTTAGGGATGGAATTTCCAAAAATCCTTCCTTAGTGGATGTCTACAGTGTATAAGGTATCTATGTGCAAAATTTCAAGTCTCTAGGTCCAGCGGTTTGGGCTGTGCGTTGATATATCAGTCAGTCAATCAGTCAGTCAGTCAGGACTTTGAATTTTATATATATAGATTTCATAGCCCAATTCTTAAGGAAGGCTATAGGCGTATTTAACATCACACTAAAACTCTTAAGTGCCGAGAAAAAAAAAAGAGAAAAGGAACGCTAAGCGAAAACGAAGTAATAGCGCGGGAAGGCAATGCGATGCGACAGGGTGGGTTGGGTGAACATGAAATTTTACGCGGAAGAAGTCGCGGGCAGAAGTTATCTCAATATTTTTGTTCCTGTGGCATATTTTCCGACATTCACGCGGGCGAAGCCGCGGGCAAAAGCTAGTAATAATATATAGAG
This sequence comes from Cosmia trapezina, assembly GCA_905163495.3. Classification (NCBI taxonomy): domain Eukaryota; kingdom Metazoa; phylum Arthropoda; class Insecta; order Lepidoptera; family Noctuidae; genus Cosmia; species Cosmia trapezina. Next base: position 16,628,147 of record LR991030.1, read on the forward strand.
AGAGAGAGAAAAACGCGTGCTGTTTCACTGAAATGAATTTACTACATTATGTACTACGATTTGTAAATCAATTTGAGACCTTTATTGTGAAAAAATGTCTAGTGCAGCTCTTTTAGGGTTCCGTTCCGTAGTTAACAAGGAACGCTTATAGTTTCTACAGGTCCGTCTGTCCCCGGCTTAGCTCAGATACTCTTAGTTATAGAAAGTATAATTTCTCATGGGTATACATACGAATTAATCACACCGACAAAGTGGTTGAATAAAATCTTGAAAACAAAGTAGGATACTTAAAGTGGGTATGATACTTTTTTTCTCATCAATCCCATGGTGTGGGGTATCGTTGGACAGGCCGTTCAAAAATATTGCGGGTCTCTTAAAAACATTTTTTTATCGATGGATCCGTTAGCGTAATATTAAGCTTTATAGTGCAATTTTCTGAGTCAAGTATCCGGGTTCCCCTGCCCAGTAAATGGTTCTTTTTGGATATGTGAAAAAATTCACGGCAGTAGTATACCTAAATTATAACGAAGTTGGAAAACTATCACAGCTAAGTAGGCTTTACAAGTTAACGAGTATTAGCGGACTAACTTACATTTGCAGTTGGAATGTATGAGAAAACATGTCTAGCAAGTACAATGTTAAGTTTGTTCTTGGATAAATTCATACCAACTACGGAATCCTTCTTGTGCGTGGTCCAACACGCACTTGGCCGTTTTGTTTTTAAATCGTTTTGAACTGATCTGAAATAAGTGTTTTCCTTGCACGGCTCACGTTGCTTATATCTACTACGCTCACAAAAAAAAAACAAGCAAACCCACGAAAATGGATTCACCTCTTCTAAGACATCATCCCACAAAAATTGGATTATAATTTAAAGGTTGATGAAAATGGACTATACCTACATAGGTTTGAGTGCCTTAGGCTGTCAAACAGTGAACTATTATAAATTTTAATCACTACCCATTACTTGTCACAAACTTCTGAACAACAATCTTATCAATATAAGTTTTAGAACAATCTTTGAAGCAGGCAAAGTTACCCCTTATCTGTTTGATGTCAATAAAAATTTTCTTCGTTAGAAATTCAGACATTCACTTTTACGAGAAAGAGTTATGGGCACTTGATCTGAAAGTTTGAAAAATTTTAACGAAGCAAAAATTTTATAATGGTGTGACGGGAAAAATGTGCGCTCGATCGAAAGGCAATGAGATTTAATCTTACATTGTTGACCCGTAGTGAAGTTTCTCCAGCGATATTAGCCTCGTCGGAAAATTATTTTAATAGATATTTTATTTTTGCGATAAATCTTCCTTTTTCTTATTTTATGTAAAAGGGACCTACTGCCAATATTTGTTATATTGGCCTAATTTACAAAGAAAATTGAAAAGAGCTTCATCAACAAACGTTGTTAAGTGGGTGTTCTATTATTTGAGCTTTGAAGATATGTTATGGCCCTGAAAGGCATTCTATCTTCATGCCTCTTTTGTCATTCGTCTAAATTACAAATATACTAATTCTGAAATATTATTTATAGATCTCATAAAATATCTTATGAAATAAATTACAAATTGTATCAGGGCCGTACTAATCGAATTCAGAAAATTTCAAATTATGCAGAAGCCTATTCGGCTTGATGATAATTGTAGGAAAATACTCATGAAGGTGCTCGTAAATTGTATGAAGTAATAACAGATTGCTTTAATAATGACGTATAACGACGAGGGAACATTAATCGACCTTTCTCGCCATGGGAAAATGTACACCTGATGCGTAAAGGTGATTTAATTGATTCATCTACTTGTACCTAAGGGGGCTCGTGGCTAAGTGATAACAGCCGCACAGGTCGATCGAAGGTTAAGCTGCACTTGCCTCGGTCGCTTCGTGGATGGGTGACCGTCCATTACATATCGAGACCCATTCGTGCCTCGGAAAGCATTTTAAGCCGTTGCCGCTGTCATTTGTAGATCTTTGACAGTCGTTACGGGTAGTTAGAAGCCCAAAAGTCTGACAACCAGTCTTACTAAGGGGTATCATGTTTTGGGGGTTGATCGAATAATCGATTCTCCCACCCATATGCAAAATACGAGCATTGTCGTGGTGTCCACCCGCCCGTATTACGTATTACTTATCATGTTACCCAGTAACTGGGTTGTGGAGATCAGATAGTAGTCAGATCATTGGATTAGTAATTTGCTTGAAAATAATTCAGATTCCGATCGATAGTGTGATACGTAATTAGGGTGCTGTTGGGAAAAGGCTTGACAGATAGATTTTTGATTTGTACCTATCTGTACCTACCTACAAACGTATTTTTCGAGACTGAAACATTCAAGGTAACGCTTATTTAAGACAGTTTGGCTAATGAGATATTTATAAGTATTAGTTTCTCCTTAGAAGTTCTTATAATATGAGAGGCAATAAATCACGGTTGTCTAAAAATGTTATGGTCGTCGTCAATTGGTAAATAGCAATACATTTGACCAACTTCTTCTAGTTTTAACTTTTAATCATTTCCAATTATACTGACCTACACATAAACTTACGCCTTCTTTCCATGGGGGTAGGCAGAAACTAGAGAACAGTTGGTGTGCTTCGATCCTTACGTCGTTCGTTCATACATCTGGGGTCTACTCCCTAAGCACGAAGTCTGTAGTTTCAGCCTTCATTACGGGCGTTTCCTACTCCGTATCACCTACGGATGGATGATTGGTTCGGGGCCCCAACGAAGTATGAATGACAACACGATTTGACAGTTGTCCCTACACCCGATGTGCTTTTGCCCGTCCGAAAAATTTAATTTTTAATTTTTTTTTTACTTTCACTTTATTTGATTGATCGTTATGTCAGACGGACGGACGGGCGGATGGACAGACGAACGGACGGATTTAGGGAGTAGACCCCCTGGTCATACACGCACGCCGGTTGCGAGTACTACGCACCTGACCTGACCTTCTGAAGAACATCACCAATAAGGTCACTATATGTCTTCCTAGGGTGTCCCGGCGTTTCCATTCACATCTGCCTTGTACATACCTTTTGTTAGTCGCTTTCATTCTCCCAAAATCATCAAACCATCTAATTATACTCTTTTTTTACCTATATAATAATAAATAATCTACATTAACCGTGTTATTTTTACGCGTTAACTCCAACTTCCTTCAACCTTCGAACATACTTGAACTTCTCGAACACACGTGTAACAATATTCCTTCCCCATCAAAGGATCCAAAGATGGAGTGATAGGAAAATATAGCAATATCCGAATATCGGCTTTGCCATCAGAATAATAATAACATCGTAACCGGAGCGAGTTGGCATCGTAAAACTTAAACTCGTATTAGGGTCGATTTCTTTACGTCTTTATGTGCTACTGCAGGTAAAATATACATCATGTGTGAAGTAGATACTGCCCGGGCAATCATCATCATCATCATTTCAGCCGAAAGATTTCTACTGCTGGACATAGGCCTTCACCAAGCATCGCCACTGCGAATAGTTCTGTGCTATTCGACTCTGGCGGTTTTCACAAGGTTATTGGTCCACCTTGTGGCTTTGCAACTCTACACGGAACGGAAAGTAGCCCGGGCAATGTTCATAACTAATTCTGAATCTTCTATTTGCATAAGGTAAGGATATGAAAATTTGTGTTAGGCCCACGAAATTAAATTACCTAATTAATCTAAGCAAGGGAGCTTAGATTAATTAGGTAGAACTGAATTTGTAAATACCTACGTAATATAATAATTTATAACGGTTCCGAATATAATTTTTAATATTATTGTACTGTAACTATGTACGCTACTCGCAAAATATAGAGAACCAACTGAATTGTTACTGAAGATCAAAATATAGAGAACCAACTGAATTGTTACTGAAGATCAAAATGTATGTACACTGTGTTTAACAAATAAATATTCACTCATTCAAAACAAGTCGGTTTATAATTCAACAATTACATTTCTAATACACTATGACACAATGACGACACACCTACAATTTGGGGAAAAAGTGTGAACGTGACTTTATCACTAATTGAATTATCCTGTACTCGTCTAATGGCTACTATACAGTAGGATTTAGTTATAGTTTATGGAGTCGTAAATGGATATTCATACATAATAGACCTATTGCACAATTAAAGGCACGCGGATTTTTTTTTATGCTTTACCCAGACGCGGACCAAAGCAAAGATTGCCGGACAGTGTCAACGCTAGCCACTTTACACTCTAGCCGTAACATATACATTACATTCCAAGTTGCAAGCAAAGAAAAAGATAAAGCTGCTCCAGGAAATGTCCCATTCGGCGCCCTTTCCCACAGCTATCGAGTACTACCAATTTGCTTTGTATTAGACACTCGGCTCCTAAAAGTATTCAGGGAGTCGGGGAGATAAGGAAAAGAGGACTTTGATAATTAACCTTCAAAGCGTTTACGGTAAACGCGAATTGAACGGGTGCTATGGGACAATTAGATGTAGGTATTCCTTGGTTCCATTGGCAGTTACTAATTTAGTTCATTTGCCTGGAAGTAAGCGGTAATTGCATAGTGGGGAGTCGTCAGTGGTTTTGTCGTTTCTAAAACTGTTCCCTTTGGTAGTACTTAATTGGAAGGTGAAACAACAGGAACAGCAAGAAAATGTATTATCCGTTTATCAAGGTTTTTTCTGGCTTTGCTTTTCGATAATTTAATGGATAAATATGGATATTATCTGCATGGAGTTTTATAGAATATTTAATGTCTTGCCGCTGCGCTACAAAACGGTTATCCTAGACGTAGGCAAAAAGGCTGCCAAGCAACAGTCTGAGGATGGACGGCGCCGTCGAGGTCGGCCTAGGAAGAGGTAGCGAGACGACCTGGAGGCGTACCGCAAGGGTTGGATCGAGGTGGACTTGGAAAAGGATGCTGGGGGAAACCTTTGCTCAGCAGTGAGACAGTGCAGTGGGGAAGTTTATTGTTTAGAATTAGTTTATTTTTGAGTTTTATAGTGTAGAAACTATCTAAAAGCCATCATTTTGCAAATGCACCTCAGTCAAACGGGCAAAGAATTCCCTACAGATTTTTCTTATTTCAGTGTACGGTTACCTCATTCAAACTTATACATACTTTTTATTTTATTTGTGTTAAACACATTGTTTAATTCTTATTCAGTTTTTTATTTTTCTTATGCATATTGTTTAACATAGACTCTTGCACGGTATCTCTGTAAAGCTAATTCTAGCCGTGGAGTGACCTGTTACACAGGTTTTTCCCAAAAACCTATATAAGGCACCAGTCTCTCACAAAGGAATACAGCTGACACATTTTTTTTTGTACACATTTACATTACCTAAGTCTGCTTTGTGAAGAGACAATAAATTTCATTTGATTTGATTTGATTCAATCCCTACATTTCAATACGCTACACATTCTATTACTCTCAACTGTTCAATACATCAATATATATACTGATACGGGACCACTAATGCAAGCGGGGGGTGTAACTGAAACTTTAACTGCCAAACCCGTATCAAAATTCCAGAGAAGGCTACTTTTGACCCAACCTTATCTATCGGGTTCTGCATACCGTTCATTATAACCGGGGGGGGGGGGGTGTTGCAAAAACTGTACATGAGAGAACTTATCTACTTGTTGCTTAAGTTTATTTTTGAGTATGTATAAGTAATGCGGAGGAATGAGAAAAATGTCTTCAGGATAGTTTTGTGTATGTGAATGGCTCGATTTAGGACGACCAAAGGAACGATGGATTGACTGTGTGAGATATGTTTATGACTACCGAGATGACGAAGTATTGCAGAAAAAGACATTAATTTTGCGTGACCCCAAATAAATTCGGATAAGGGCAAGAGAATAAGGATGAGATTATATTGAACAGTTTTGCATGTTAGTTGTAAAGTTTTAGAGGCATGAGGAACTGGGTGTAAAGTTCACTCATCCTCCATTGAAAAGGGAGGATCCTCCGACCAGACGGGTGTTGTGTCTGGTGGGCTACTGCCCGACGGTTGATGCCGGGACGTTGTATATATGCTACTCGCGTGGTAAACTCTAATTGCGCGATGCAGGATTGCGTGACGTCATGTCATTGATGCGTAGTTCGTATGTGGCGATGTAGATGCCGCCACATCACTCCCCTCCGGAGACCGGAGGTCGATAGTGGGCTGAGTCGTGTATCTTGTGATGCTTGCCAGTGCCAGTTGTGGTTCCAGTGAGTCGGAACCGGGTGCCGCATAGTTCACGGTGAGTCGGAACTGTCTGCGGTGATACCCCAGTGAGTCGGGGTGGCGCTGCGTTATGCTCCAGTGAGTCGGAGTGTACAGCGCTGGGTTGAGGCTGAAGGTGATGACCAGGAATGCGCGTCTGCTGCATGCTGGTGGTCAGGATACCTGTTGAAGCCGTGGATGCTGGCTGGCTGTGTGACTCGCCGCTCGAAAGCTTGAGGAAGTGATGCTGATGACGTCACGCTGTTGTAGTTGCATGAAGGCTGCGCTGACGTTCATGCTCGGGGTCACCAGTTTAGAGGCATGAGGAACAGGGTGTAAAGTTCACTCATCCTCCATTGAAAAGGGAGGATCCTCCGACCAGACGGGTGTTGTGTCTGGTGGGCTACTGCCCGACGGTTGATGTCGGGACGTTGTATATATGCTACTCGCGTGGTAAACTCTAATTGCGCGATGCAGGATTGCGTGACGTCATGTCATTGATGCGTAGTTCGTATGTGGCGATGTAGATGCCACATCACTCCCCTCCGGACCTAAATTAACTTTGTTGGTAAAAAAAAAATGGGGACTGCCGATAGAATTGAAAATTTATACGCCCGTACGACGCGGGCGCGTGTCGCGCTGTTGCGATGACGCGGTAACGCGAACCTGTAAGATTTCCCCCTACCAAAAATCACTCAACGCGCCTAAAAAAGTTTTCACTTCAAATAAACACCTAAAGCATAGGATGGTTGTCGACATAAAGTGTTAATAACACTTGCATATAACACAAGCATAAGCTTACAAGTACCTTAATAAGTGACACAAAGTAATCACCGATTTTATATCACCGAGTGGACTGTCTTCAAAAATATTTTTATTTTATTTTCGTTTCAGTTTCGAAACACTGGCTTGTCTTTTTGCCTCGTGTCTGACATACAACTATGTATTATGTATTTATTAATTTCTTTCTAGAACCAGGACACATACATACGACATACGTGCAAAAATCCGGGTTAGTAAAATACATATTCTGTTTACATTGTGTCTATGTTAGTTGTTGATGGCACTCTGTGATTCGCTTTTTGAAATCGAAACGTTGTTTTCATTCTGCCATTTTCAAATAGGCAGTAAAATCGATACGGGTTGGAACCGACAAGGAAATACAGCTGCAATGTGTGTATCACATAGAAATAGAAAAAAACAGTGTAGGTATTATATTTTATCGCTTTTGCATATAAGATTTTAAAAAGCACGCAGGGTTGCTAAAAGCTCTGCCACCTTAATGTAAAAGATGAAAGTGAAATAATTTACACGTAAAATTTACGTCATCATTTCTAATTCTCACTCCGCCTCACCGGAGATTTACGGTAACTCCACAGACTTTCTTCATTGAACTGAGTTAAGTGATATCTCCTTAATCAGTCTCCCTACATCACTTCGGTGAAATTCTCGGAAACATTCCATTTCGTCTGTAAGTGTACCAATGTTGTAATTAGAGAGCTTCTCAGCGTACGTGGTGGCTTCAAAGGAGTTAATGTATGTGTAATAATATGGCGCTAAACTTCGTCTACTGTATACGACTGTATAAACGAATATACTGCCACAGTATAGTAATAATACAGTAGTTTATCTTCATAGAAAACGGCTGAAACGACGCGCTTCGAAGTGTCAGTCAGTACCAGTACGCAACAGTTCGAGTGCGCGGCAGTTACGTACGGACGGACACGTATTTATCTACCGGGAGGCCGTAGGTAATTAATTCAAGGTCCTGTCCAGATAAAATACTGTAGTTTTATTATTCTATGGTACTACGGAGGTATTATATACACTGAAAGGTTATGTTTATTCTATTATACAGTTCTTGCATTACGAATCATTTTGAAGTTTCGTATCGTAAAGTAGGTGTAAAAGCCCTACAATCAACGTGCTAGTTTTATGCAATTATGCACATTTTGCTTTTGACATTCTGCAGAGTTACAACTACCGACGAATACTACCAATACTAAACGGTCAAACAACTCTTGAGCGCAATTTCGGATAAAGCTATCAAATTTATCGAGCTACAAAGCCTATCCTGCATTCAAAGACCGGCCACAGAGTAACAAATATAGGAACTGTTAACAGTTCCTATATTTCAGTCTTCACCACAGCTCAAATTTGAGCTGTGTTGATGTACTGCCTCGAACTGTGTGAAGCTACAGGGCTGCATGCCTTTGATGTGATCGATATGTCTGTAAATCTGTGAGTCATTAATACGTAGATACGAATGAAATATCTTTAACTAGACATTGATGAACTTAACAAAGTATATTGATTGATTAAGTACCTAGTCTTTTGCAGCTTTATTCAATTCTTGTGTTACTTTGACCTATAAGTTACAAGCTATGTTAACTTGCTTAGGCCCACTTGCACGTTTAGTCGGGTTAAATAAATAAATGTAGAGTTTGTAAACTCGGAGTTAAGTAATTGTCATTTAAACTCTTATTAGGTACGCGTTGCGCCGCTATAAAGTAACACCGGGTTAGTTAATCTGATAGTGGTGTTTTTTTTGAGTTGGGAACATTACTGTAGAAATGCAATAAAGACATCATTACCCTGTTATGTAATCCGATCAAAAATAAATGAACGGAAATTGTATACCCATCTGTTTTACAATACTTTACGATACTATTTTCTTGTTTTTAAATTTTATAACATGACATTTCATTTTAATCGTATTGTACTAAATCTTTGCCATCATTGGGGATCAAAAATTCGTCCGCATCACTGTCAATGGGAAGTATTCAAAAGGCTCGCAGCAGTGCCAAGTAAATAAATAAATAAAATGGGAAAAAAAATCGCATTTTTATACAAATTAATTTGATTATTTTTTGCCAACAGCCGTCACCAACCATGAAATTGTAAAAAAAATAACGTTTGATTAAGGCAGCGTCATTCTCTGTGCAAGAATTATTTAAGGCTTATGCCGGCGCCAACGACCTTGCGTGTGTGGGCGGAGCTTTGTACTTCTCCCCGCGCCACCCGCACCTAAACATCGCGCGCAATGCGTCGCTAGAGTGTACACAATTACTACCGCGACATAGACTAAGAAATAACAGCTGTCTTATTACAAAGATTTAACAACACATGTTCAATGCGTGTTTTACGTTTTTTATGTATGGAGTTTGACGTTAGACATGCGTTGAACATGTGTTTAAATCTTTTGTAATAAGACCGACCGCTGATGTTTTCATCGATACCTACCTAATATTATAAGGTGTTAATAAATTAACTCTACAAACTTTAAGGAGTGCTTTAGACCATCGATTTAAATAACTTTTACTATGGGACCAACTTTGAAATCACGAAAAAAAAGTCACCTGTTCCATATTTACGTTTTTGACGAGTTATGACGTATGCGTTAATGTAGTGTAGGCAATAGCGAAATTTTTTCTCGCGTTTTCAAAGTTGGTCTCATAGTAAAAGTTATTCAGTTCGATGGTCTAGAAAGCACTCCTTAAACTTTATAGAGTCAATTTTTTAACATCTTATACAACGTGCCACTTTAATGGCGACATTAAATTCAAACAGGTATACGGTTCCACGTTTTTGTTTTGGTTTTGATTTACTTGCGAGTATCGCATAAATGGCCGTATTTTTTATTGCGTTGACTTAGAAGCTTGATCTTTTTAGAACTCCAAGGAACCATAGACTTACCTGTTTTGTTCGCGACGAAGCGTCACCAAACAATAGATACATAGGTTTTTTATTTTGTTCTAACTTAACGTAGATTCATAGTAGGCGACGAGACCCTATCTGTGCACATAGGCGCAAGTAGCGGGGGACCGTCATAGTTCACGTACAGTGTAATCGCGAATCAAACGGTGTTTCTAAGTTAGGAAATCAAAGACTTTTGTTTTTATCATTTTATTTAGTGAATTTAAAGTAAATTCAACGCGTTAAAGTGTAATTTAAAGTTAATTCAAAACGCTAAAGTGTTCTAAAACTCTGTGATAGTGAAATAGTGAAGTTTCCTAAGGAAAACTGTAAGTACAACCTCTATAAATAGCAACTGAGTGGGCTATATAGCCGTTTTATAGTTTTTGTTGGTGCGCCCAGGTACCCTAGCTTAAGACCTAGGTCTGGGCGTAGTATTAGACTTGTAGTTTACCTACAAAACCCACTTAGTTGAGTTTACAGAGGTTGAAACTGTGAACGCCACCCTATAAACTACCATTGAGTGGGTTATATAGCTGTTTTTTATAGTTTTGATAGTGTGCCCAGGTACCCTAGATTAAGACCTAGCCCTGGGCATAAAAATTAGACCTGTGGTTTGACTGCAGAACCCACTTAATTGTGTTTATAGAAGTTGCAACCGTACTTTTGTTAATAGATTTTATTGTTTTAGGTTTTCAGGGCGCGTCACGCCCTGAAAAACATAGTGCCGATATTTAAACTATTGTATTGTTCTAGGTCATTAGACCGGCTTCAGATATCTGTATAGACCATTGAAATAGCTTCAGTAGTTTTCGAGTAATTTAACTTGCAAAATATTTTTATATCAAAATAATCGAATTTTCAGTGTTTACACACTAATATCTTTTCAGAACATAGACTTACAGGAATAACAGATATCTCAATCGATGCGCGGTCTAATGACGATTCTAACAACATGTCACATGTTATATTTAATGAAATATTTAAGATAGAAATAAGCAATTTTGTGAAATTTTTTAAATAAAAAATAGTCGAAAATAAAACCAAAATCAGGAGACGATTCGCGGTCCTCAGTAAGGTAAAGTTTTGAGGTACCTAAGCACACAAGAAAAAATAGCAAATCGTAGCCATCGGCATGGTACCATCTATCTTCCTGAAGAGTGCGCCAATCGTCTCCTGAACTCCGCTGAAGACTTATCAAGATGCTGTTTCATTGAAAATAATCCTTCAGAACCTCACACGAACATAGCTGCTGGTCATCGGTTGCAGACAATCCGAGCCTATAGAAACCGGACGTCAGCGCCGCTTGGACTGGGAGGCCTAACCTCACACATAGGCATTCACCTGGATAGGCTTACACACTCCCTTCACTTCACCGTGTCCAACGATCACGCCCGTCCGGCACATTTGCTGGTCCTTGCGAGCCGGATGTTTGCGGCCGGGACGGTTCCTGTGGGATCCCTGAAGAATAAGAAGATTGAAGATTTATTTTGAAAAATTATTATAGAAGACTGAAGCCTTGTTCCTGTAACCTTTTTCCTGAAGATTTATTATAGAAGACTGAAGAAACGTTCCTGAAGCCTTATTCCTGAAGATTTATCAACAGAAGATTTATCATAGAAGAACTGTTCCTGTAACTTTTCCCTGAAGATTTATTTCTGAAGATTCATTATAGAAGAACCATTCATAGAAGCCTTATCTCTGAAGATTTATCATAGAAGATTTATCACAGAAGATTTGTCATAGAAGAATTGTTCCTGAATCTTTTTCCCTGAAGATTTATCTCTGAAGATTTATTATAGAAGACTGAAGAAGTGTTCCTGAAGCCTTATTCCTGAAGATTTATCAACAGAAGATTTATCATAGAAGAACTGTTCCTGTAACCTTTTCCCTGAAGATTTATTTCTGAAGATTCATTATAGAAGAACCGTTCCTGAAGCCTTATCTCTGAAGATCTATCATAGAAGATTTATCACAGAAGATTTGTCATAGAAGAATTGTTCCTGAAGCTTTTTCCCTGAAGATTTATTTCTGAAGATTCACTATAGAAGAAACATTCCTGAAGCCTTATCTCTGAAGATTTATCACAGAAGATTTGTCATAGAAGAATTGTTCCTGAAGCTTTTTCCCTGAAGATTTATTTCTGAAGATTCACTATAGAAGAAACATTACTGAAGCCTTATCTCTGAAGATTTATCACAGAAGATTTGTCATAGAAGAATTGTTCCTGAAGCTTTTTCCCTGAAGATTTATTTCTGAAGATTCACTATAGAAGAAACATTCCTGAAGCCTTATCTCTGAAGATTTATCACAGAAGATTTGTCATAGAAGAATTGTTCCTGAAGCTTTTTCCCTGAAGATTTATTTCTGAAGATTCATTATAGAAGAAACATTCCTGAAGCCTTATCTCTGAAGATTTATCATAGAAGATTTATCACAGAAGATTTGTCATAGAAGAATTGTTCCTGAAGCTTTTCCCTGAAGATTTATTTCTGAAGATTCACTATTGAAGAACAATTACTGAAGCCTCAACTCTGAAAATTTATTCTTGAAGAATTATTATAGAAGATTGAAGATAGAAAATAATTCTGAAGTTGAAAACTCGTTTCGGAGATTGAAGACTAACATAGAAGATGACACTAACAAGATCACAAAGCAGAGACCGTAGTGCTCCAGGCATTCGTCACGAGCGACCACCACGATCGCCGTCCACCGTTGAAGGAACAGTACAGAACCCTGCCCCGAAGAAAGACCTACCTGTACGAGCTCGATCTGAGGGACAACCGTGCACTTCAAAACAAGGAACTCAGTCAGAAGAAACTTCAGACGATTCAATGAAGTCTGTAGACCAGACGATACAGCCAATAGAAAAGGAAACCGAAGAAAACCATAGCCGAACCATGCCGATGACTACCCGGGGTGACGCCCGTAACGAACATAAGAAGCCGCCGTCGACTACAAATAGAACGACGCGGTCCCATAGAAAAATTTCAAGAGCACGTGAAGACTTATTGAAGATTAAGTTGGAACTTGCTCAAATAGCACTTCAAAGAGCCGAGGAAGAAGACTCCGACGGCGAATATATGGATAATAGAACCTCAAATAATGAGTACGTGCGTTCCTGGCTAGAAGAGGCACCAGAACCAGAGCCGCCGAAAGGGGACAACTCCACTAAGGGGGACAATAGAAATAGAAGCCGTGTGCAACGTCCCCCCCCTGTGGATGCCGATGTTATAGTGGGCCTCCAGACGCAAGTAACTCTGCCGAATCCTATAGAAAAAGAAGTGAACAACATAGCACCTTCGAAAGAAGAGAACACCGGGGGAGATTTCCGTCCTTTCATAACGGAATTGACGTCCGCTATAGCATCGTTAGCCGACAGGAAAACAGAACAGTGGACACAGCAGCCCTCGGCGTCAAAGGCCATCATGACCTTACCGAGCTTCAATGGAGCTCATACAGAATGGCTTTCATACCGTGCCATCTATGAAACCACAAGAAAATACTTCAATGATGTTGAGAACACAGCAAGACTTCGAAGAAGCCTGCACGGACGTGCACTAGAGACAGTGAGCTCGGAACTCATCGGAAATGCAAGACCAGATGACATCATGAGAGAACTCGAGCTGCAATTCGGCCGCCCAGACTCAATAGCTCAAGCCGAAACAGATAGACTACGTGGGTTGCCGCGCTGCAGCGAATCTCCAAAAGACATCTGCAATTTCGCAAGCCGAGTTAGAAGCGGCATAGTCACTCTGCGCGCACTGAAGAAAGAACATTATCTTATCAATGCCGAGCTGATGCGAACACTTACCGAGAAGCTGCCGAACTCGCTGCGTGTACAGTGGTACCGAACATATACCGAGAAGTACCAGTCGCTACCAGACCTCTCACTCTTTAGCGACTTTATCACTGAACAAGCTCGATTCTGCAGCGCCTTCGCTCCACCGGAGAACATCAGCTCTGAAGCAACAGCAACCAAGCGTGTCGTGCAGAGAACTCACACTGCTACAGACAAGTCAACTAGCAAGTGTCACGTCTGCGATAAGGAGGGTCACAGCACTACTGACTGCAAGAAATTTAAAGAAGGATCCAGTGACAAGAGATGGGAACTCGCCAAGAAACTCAATCTCTGTTTCCGTTGCCTGCGAAGCCGTCGCAATGGTCACACATGCAAAGCGAAGAAGTGTGACGCCAAGGGGTGTACAGCCACGCACCATCGGCTTCTTCACTACAACAAGAAGTCTAAAGCAACGGAAGTTGAGAAGCCCGATGTTCCAGTAGAGAAGGAGGAAGCTCAAGAAACGGTGGCCAGCTCACGAACAGCTGCGAGTCATGCCTACCTCAAGATAGTCCCGGTTCGAGTCATTGGACCGGCGGGAGAAGCTTCCACATTCGCTCTTCTCGACGATGGATCCACCGTTTCTTTGATCGACGAAGAAATCTCAAACCAAATTGGAGCAGAGGGCCATATCGACCCGTTGAAGATAGGTGCGATCGGAAACACCACGATCGACACTCCTTGCTCCCGAAGAATAACCGTCACTCTTGCAAGCCAGCTGAAAGATAGGGTGCCATTCAGAGCGCGCACCATACCGAAGCTCAATCTCGCACCGCAAACAGTCAGCGAAGAAGACGTCGCACAGTGCAAACATCTCCATGACCTGAGGCAACAGCTGATTTACGACACAAGCGCACCGAAGATACTCATCGGTCAAGACAACTGGCACCTACTACTGGCCAGTGAAATTCGTAGAGGACCGAAGCACCAGCCTGTTGCGTCGCTAACCACACTGGGCTGGACACTTCACGGTGCGCACACAAGAATCCTGGGTCAGCAGGTGCACTACGTCAACCGATTGGTGGACAGCGACGAAGATCTGAATGAACAGCTTCGTGAATTCTTCGCTATAGAATCACTGGTTATTAATCCTAGAAGACCAGACTCCGATCCCGAGAAGAAAGCAGAAGACATATTGACTCGTCACACTCAACAGTTAGAAGATGGCCACATAGAAACGGCTATGCTGTGGAAAAATGAAAACACAGAAATGCCAGATAGTTACGGGACAGCACTCAAAAGGCTCGTCTCAATAGAGAAGAAACTCGATAGCAAACCGGCTCTTCGAGATAGATATACAGAACAGATGGAAGCACTTATCCAGAAAGGTTACGCGGAGAAGGCGCCCAAGACGAGCACACCGGGTAGAACTTGGTACCTACCTCATTTCGACGTGTTCAATCCAATGAAGCCTGAAAAACTCCGTATAGTACATGACGCCGCTGCCAAATCAGGAGGTCTATCGCTCAACGACTTCCTCCTAACTGGACCGGACTTGCTGCAGTCGCTGCCCGGCGTCATGATGAGGTTCCGACGTCACCGAATAGCCATTTCCGGTGACATAGCAGAGATGTTCATGCAAGTGAAGGTGCGGCCGCAAGACAGAGACGCCCTACGATATCTGTGGAGAGGCGACAGAAGAGACGGAGCACCCGAACAGTACCGCATGACGTCCATCATATTCGGCGCGGCAAGTTCGCCGTGCACAGCCATTTTCGCGAAGAATTGGAACGCGAAAAGGCATACAGAAGAGCATCCAGAAGCAGTGGAAGCCATTATACAGAATCATTATATGGATGACTATCTCGATAGCTACAGATCTGTAGAAGAAGCGACTCGTATCGCAACAGCGGTGAAGACAATACACCAACAGGCGAAGTTTGAACTAAGAAAATGGGTATCAAACAGCTCGCAACTTATAGAAAACATAGATCCATCACAGATCCGTGCTGAAGTCGTCAACATCGGAGACATAGATGGTACAGAGAAAATCCTCGGCCTGATATGGAGACCAGGGGAAGACACGCTGGGCTTCAACCTGACACTCGCACGTCTACCAAAAGGCGTAATAGAAAAGGAGGTGCCAACTAAACGGGAGGCGCTGAAGATAGTCATGTCACTATATGACCCGCTCGGACTCGCTTCACCAGTAACCATTAGAGCCAAGCAGATATTGCAAGAGGCATGGAGGCGAGGAATCAACTGGGATCAGCCGCTAGACGAAGACCTAGCGATTAAATGGAAGGGCTGGACGCAGCACCTACAGCAGCTCAAAAATGTCAGCATACCACGGTGTTATCCAGGTTACAGTGAAGCTAAAGAAACACAGGTCCATGTGTTCACCGACGCGAGCGAAATGGCATACGCAGCAGCAGTGTATTGGCGGGCCACGACAGAAGACGGCAAGCAACACGTCAGCCTCGTCATGGCAAAGGCGAAGGTGGCGCCACTGAAACTGCAGTCAATACCGCGCCTCGAGCTGCAGGCGGCGGTGATGGGAACCCGTGTGGCTGCAGCTGTGATGCGCGAGCACAACATCAAGCCCGCATCGGTGACATACTGGTCAGACAGCAAAACCGTTCTGACCTGGATAAGAAGAGGGGCACGAGTATACAAGTCGTTCGTCGCCCATAGAATAGCTGCCATTGAAGAAAACAGCAAAGTTGAAGACTGGCGATGGGTGCCCACGAAACTGAATATCGCTGACATCGCTACCCGTGACGTACCACAGCACTTTGACTCACAGCATGAGTGGTACTGTGGTCCCAAGTTCTTATATGAAGAACCGTCGTCGTGGCCGTCTGAGAAACCTCCAATTACAGAAGAGACTGGGGAAGAGAGAACGTTAGTCGCCGTCGAAAACGTCATAAAGTTGACCGAAGCCATTCCAGATCCATCCAAGTTTTCTAAGTGGGAACGACTACTCCGCGCAACAGCAAGCGTTCTACGATTCATATTTCTTTGTCGAAGAAAAACCGAGAAGACGTTCTACAAAAGAACGAAACAGAACTTAGAAAAGGATCCCGACTGGCGAAAGCAGAAAAAGGCGGCACCTCTCCCACTGAAACGAGCGTCGAAGCCATCAGAAAACGACAAAAAACAGATAATAGAAGCCGAATTTCTCCAGCAAGCGGAGAAGATACTGGTCCAGGTCGTACAGCAACAGTCTTTTGCAGAAGATATAGCCAGGCTGCGAGAGCAGAAATCAATAGAAAAAGACAGTCGACTGTGGCCGCTACAAATAGAAGTCGTAGACAGCGTGATACGGCTAAGAAAGCCGTATAGCAGCGACCGACGAGGTCACCGATGATGTGAAGCGTCCACCGATACTACACGGCGACCATCACATCACACAGTTATACATAGATTGGACGCATCGGAGTCTACAGCATAGTGGGACAGAGCTCACAATCAACGAAGTAAGGCAGCATTACTGGGTCGTCAAGATGCGACCAACAGCTAAGAAGGTGATAGCGCAGTGTCTACAGTGCCGCATTCGAAAAGCACAGGCACCCGTCCCTGCGACCGGCGACCATCCGAAGACGCGCCTCGCACATCATCAGAGGCCGTTCACATACACCGGGTTAGACTACTTTGGCCCGTTGTCCGTCACCGTGGGCCGCCAACATCAAAAGAGATACGTAGCCCTATTTACGTGTCTCACTACCAGAGCTGTTCATCTAGAAATCGCCGCTAGCCTCAGCGCAGACTCCGCTATACAAGCCCTGCGCCGCTTCGCTGCTCGTCGAGGCTGCCCAACAGAGATATACTCCGACAACGGTACCAACATGCACGGTGCCGACAAGGAGCTCCGAGACGCCTTACAAGAAGAAGCCAGTCGTCGTGGCATCGTGTGGCGCTTCATAACGCCATCAGCGCCATTCATGGGAGGCGCCTGGGAGCGCCTAGTTCGATGCGTGAAGTCGGCGCTATACACTGTGCTCATAGAAAAGCACCCCCACGAAGAGGTGCTGTCCACATTGCTATGTGAGGCAGAGTACACAGTAAACAGCCGACCGCTGACACACGTTTCTGTGGACAGCGAAGACGACGAGTCGATCACACCGAACCATTTTTTACTCGGCGGGTCGGCGCGACTCCCATCACCTGGTGTGTTCTCCGAGCAAGATATAGACGGCAAGAGACTATGGCGGCGAACACAAATACTCGCCGACATGTTCTGGCGTCGCTGGGTCCGAGAGTACCTGCCGGAGCTTCAAAACCGGCGGGAGCCGCATAGCCGCGGGCCCGGACTACAGGTGGGCGATCCCGTGCTCATCGCAGACGGCCAGCTGCCTCGCAACACGTGGCCGCGAGGCCGCATAATCGCCGTATTCCCCGGAGCCGACGGAGAAGTCCGGACCGCTGAGGTGCGCACTGCCGGCGGCACCTTGAAGCGTCCGGTGAAGAAACTCGTCCCATTACCGAAGTAATAGCAGAGCGTCGCGGCGACGAGCGTCGCGGCGACGAGCGTCGCGGCGGCGAGCGTCGCGGCGACGAGCGTCGCGGCGGCGAGCGTCGAGACTACGAGCGTCGCGGCGGCGAGCGTCGCAGCATAGCTACGAGCGTCGCGGCGGCGAGCGTCGCGACGGCGAGCGTCGAGACTACGAGCGTCGCGGCGGCGAGCGTCGCAGTATAGCTACGAGCGTCGCGCCTACAGACGTCGCTCACCGGAGAGAATGCAGCGCCGCGCCGACATCGCTACGAGTCATCACTGCACTGCACGGCGGGAGAAATGTTCGCGACGAAGCGTCACCAAACAATAGATACATAGGTTTTTTATTTTGTTCTAACTTAACGTAGATTCATAGTAGGCGACGAGACCCTTAAAATAACTTTTGATTAAGGCAGCGTCATTCTCTGTGCAAGAATTATTTAAGGCTTATGCCGGCGCCAACGACCTTGCGTGTGTGGGCGGAGCTTTGTACTTCTCCCCGCGCCACCCGCACCTAAACATCGCGCGCAATGCGTCGCTAGAGTGTACACAATTACTACCGCGACATAGACTAAGAAATAACAGCTGTCTTATTACAAAGATTTAACAACACATGTTCAATGCGTGTTTTACGTTTTTTATGTATGGAGTTTGACGTTAGACATGCGTTGAACATGTGTTTAAATCTTTTGTAATAAGACCGACCGCTGATGTTTTCATCGATACCTACCTAATATTATAAGGTGTTAATAAATTAACTCTACAAACTTTAAGGAGTGCTTTAGACCATCGATTTAAATAACTTTTACTATGGGACCAACTTTGAAATCACGAAAAAAAAGTCACCTGTTCCATATTTACGTTTTTGACGAGTTATGACGTATGCGTTAATGTAGTGTAGGCAATAGCGAAATTTTTTCTCGCGTTTTCAAAGTTGGTCTCATAGTAAAAGTTATTCAGTTCGATGGTCTAGAAAGCACTCCTTAAACTTTATAGAGTCAATTTTTTAACATCTTATACAACGTGCCACTTTAATGGCGACATTAAATTCAAACAGGTATACGGTTCCGCGTTTTTGTTTTGGTTTTGATTTACTTGCGAGTATCGCATAAATGGCCGTATTTTTTATTGCGTTGACTTAGAAGCTTGATCTTTTTAGAACTCCAAGGAACCATAGACTTACCTGTTTTGTTCGCGACGAAGCGTCACCAAACAATAGATACATAGGTTTTTTATTTTGTTCTAACTTAACGTAGATTCATAGTAGGCGACGAGACCCTATCTGTGCACATAGGCGCAAGTAGCGGGGGACCGTCATAGTTCACGTACAGTGTAATCGCGAATCAAACGGTGTTTCTAAGTTAGGAAATCAAAGACTTTTGTTTTTATCATTTTATTTAGTGAATTTAAAGTAAATTCAACGCGTTAAAGTGTAATTTAAAGTTAATTCAAAACGCTAAAGTGTTCTAAAACTCTGTGATAGTGAAGTTTCCTAAGGAAAACTGTAAGTACAACCTCTATAAATAGCAACTGAGTGGGCTATATAGCCGTTTTATAGTTTTTGTTGGTGCGCCCAGGTACCCTAGCTTAAGACCTAGGTCTGGGCGTAGTATTAGACTTGTAGTTTACCTACAAAACCCACTTAGTTGAGTTTACAGAGGTTGAAACTGTGAACGCCACCCTATAAACTACCATTGAGTGGGTTATATAGCTGTTTTTTATAGTTTTGATAGTGTGCCCAGGTACCCTAGATTAAGACCTAGCCCTGGGCATAAAAATTAGACCTGTGGTTTGACTGCAGAACCCACTTAATTGTGTTTATAGAAGTTGCAACCGTACTTTTGTTAATAGATTTTATTGTTTTAGGTTTTCAGGGCGCGTCACGCCCTGAAAAACATAGTGCCGATATTTAAACTATTGTATTGTTCTAGGTCATTAGACCGGCTTCAGATATCTGTATAGACCATTGAAATAGCTTCAGTAGTTTTCGAGTAATTTAACTTGCAAAATATTTTTTGATCAAAATAATCGAATTTTCAGTGTTTACACACTAATATCTTTTCAGAACATAGACTTACAGGAATAACAGATATCTCAATCGATGCGCGGTCTAATGACGATTCTAACAACATGTCACATGTTATATTTAATGAAATATTTAAGATAGAAATAAGCAATTTTGTGAAATTTTTTAAATAAAAAATAGTCGAAAATAAAACCAAAATCAGGAGACGATTCGCGGTCCTCAGTAAGGTAAAGTTTTGAGGTACCTAAGCACACAAGAAAAAATAGCAAATCGTAGCCATCGGCATGGTACCATCTATCTTCCTGAAGAGTGCGCCAATCGTCTCCTGAACTCCGCTGAAGACTTATCAAGATGCTGTTTCATTGAAAATAATCCTTCAGAACCTCACACGAACATAGCTGCTGGTCATCGGTTGCAGACAATCCGAGCCTATAGAAACCGGACGTCAGCGCCGCTTGGACTGGGAGGCCTAACCTCACACATAGGCATTCACCTGGATAGGCTTACACACTCCCTTCACTTCACCGTGTCCAACGATCACGCCCGTCCGGCACATGTTTGATATTAATTTCAACTTGATACCTTCACGCGATCTTGAGAAAAAGGGTCTTGACAAACAGACAGACGGAACAGACAGAGAGACGGAAAGACGGACAAACAAGTGATCCTTCAAGGTTTCTGTTTTTCCTTTTGAGGTACGGAACCCTAAAAATGAACGAAAAAAAGGGTAAAGGATTTGAACACTCTGTATATAATATTAAATACATGTTACTGATATGAACGTTCGCAATCTCATCTCAGTCTCAATCTGTCAAAAATTGTATAGCGTTTACCTACATTTTTGACATTTGATTGTCGCTGGCATCAGATTGCGACTTGAATTTGAACCCTAGCGGGTTCAAATTCAAGTCACAACTCCCCAAACCAAAATGTAGGTGCTTATTATAATACAAGAGCAATTAGTAGGTCTTTTTTTCATTTTCTTAGAGTGTGTCCAAGGATATGTTCAAGAACCAAGAATATTAGTAGCTAAAACAATTCCACCATAGCTTTTTTGTTGATATGCAATGTCTTTCAAAAAGAAAACCAATATTGGCAGCGTATACTTGTTTATTGACAATCAATCAATCAACTCAGCATGTCGCAGTCCACTGCTGGACATAGGCCTCTCCCAGGCTGCGCCAGAACACCCTATCCTCTGCCTTCCGCATCCAGTCTGTCCCAGCCACTTTCTTCAGGTCGTTGGTCCATCTACCTGGGGGGTGTCCCACACTACGCTTACCGATACGCGGTCTCCACTCCAGGACTCGTCTGCTCCACCGGCCATCGGTCCTTCGACAAACATGGCCAACCCACTGCCACTTCAGTTTGCTTATTCTGCAAGCTATGTCGGTTACTCCGGTTCTTTCCGGATAACTTAATTCCTGATTTTATCCTTCAAAGAAACTGCGAGCATAGCCCGCTCCATAGCGCGCTGAGCGACCTTGAATTTGTGGATCAGCCCGACTGTCAGTGTCCACGTTTCAGCATCGTATGTCATAATGGGTAGGACGCACTGGTTGAAAACCTTGGTTTTCAAACATTGCGGGATGGGTGACGAAAAGACTATACGAAGTTTTCCAAACGCTGCCCAACCCAATTGGATCCTTCTGTCGGCTTCTTTCTCAAAGTTGTGTCTACCGAGCTGGATGACTTGCCCCAGGTAGACATACTCATTCACAACTCCAAGAAGTGACCCTTCGATGCGGATTGGACTTGGCAATACGGAGTAAATTGTACGAGTACAAGACTTTCGTCTTGCCTAAATTTATGCCGAGGCCAACTCACCGAGAGGCTCCATTTATGCTGTGCAGCATCTGGTCCAACTGTTCCAGCGTCTCTGCTAATATGACGATGTGTGTGTAATATGTGATGTTTATTTGACAGATTACTCAAAATTCACTAAAATTTAATCTTATCTCGGTCAATGTTTTTCTTCTTTTCACTTCTTCATAATCGCTTATATCACCGAATTCTTGAATTGAAGTATACGGAAAGTCAGTAAAGTAATTAAAAGTATTTTTTCCCTTCTTCATTTACTTGAATCTTGCTTTCTTTTTGCCAGTGTTAATTTCCGTGTACTTCCTTTTTGTTTCTGGTTTTGGTTTCTGGTTTTCTACCTCTTAATTTTTTCAATTTACGAATTATTTTATCTTATTATAATATATATTTTTTTATTACTGGCCACTAGCCATACCCGCGACTTGAAGGTAGGTCGCCATAACGGCGGCAAAACCTTTAGTATTTAAAATTAATTTGATAGGATGTTAAGGGATTGACAAACATCTATAGGTACACCACGCACGATCTGATGCAGCCCGCAGAGGCTATTGGACAGTACTATTTATAGGCATTCAGATCGTGCGCGGTTTTTTGAGATTTCGTTTTTTTTTTGTCTTTGTTTACTTCCCATCTTGAACACACTACACTATGCTTTAGAAAATGATTGTTTCGATACAATTTTTTACTATAATATATGACGGCGCGACACATGACATTTGACGTTTGCTGTCGACGACGTCGGAACAGAATGGCAGCATGACATATGTCAGCTATCTGTCAGCTGCCATTCTTGCGGAACGTCACACCGGTGGTAGCGGGGCGGCCATCTTGTTGACTTCGGAATCGAGAACCGCCAACGCACCACGCGCTTGACGAATCGCTTACTTCCGACGCCATCTTTAACAGTTTCTAAGTTTATTTAATTTAGTATCGTTATCTATGCCTAATTAAAGAGTTTTAGCGTTATATTTTGTTAATCTGTGAAGTTAAGGAGAAATAAATCATTGGAGAATCAATTTGTGACTGAGTTTCTGACCCACGTGAAACATGGAAGATTCTGATATAGGCAATCCTGAGTCTATATCAGAAGTGGGATCCCACGGGCCACAAACAGGGAACACGCAGCCTGCAGAAAACATCCCTGCAACGAGAATATTGTCGAATATGGAGGAAATGTTTACCCGGATTTTTGCGATGTCGCAAGCATTAACTCCTTTGTTTCAGGACATCGACAGTTTGAATGCAAGAAGCGAAAGGATGACTCCAAATCATTGAAGTCTCATGAAGCATCCAGTTCTACAAATAATCAAGACAAGCCGTCTATAACCTGCTACACGTGTGGCAAACCTGGTCACGCGTCTACGACTTGTCCAGAAAAGAAGAATGGAGGAAAGTCTGAAAGGAAGGAAGTCAACCTTTGCGACCACCAACTTTCCAGATCTACGTTAGAGACATCAGCTGGTCAGAGATTTCCATTTTTATTTGATAGCGGATCATCTTGCTCTTTGATAAAAGAACGCTTCTCTAGTAAGTTCCCAGGGTGTTGTGCGCAATAATCTTTTGTATCTTACGAGCATTGGCGGCGATGAAATAAAATGTACGTCATAAATTTCGAGTGAGGTAAATCTTGTAGAAATTTCACAAATCTTGACATTTCATATAGTACCAGACTCTGGGACGTTGGGAGTAGTCATCGATTAATGTGAAGGTGGTCGAAGGGATAATGTCGTCCGGGCCATGCAGCTGATAGAGGCTGGTTGAAGGGACACATTCATCCGGTCCAACCTTAAGTGTTTAATAGTGTGAAGGTGGTCGAAGGGATAATGTCGTCCGGGCCATGCAGCTGATAGCGGCTGGTTGAAGGGACACATTCATCCGGTCCAACCTTAAGTGTTTAATAGTGTGAAGGTGGTCGAAGGGATAATGTCGTCCGGGCCATGCAGCTGGTAGCTGCTGGTTGAAGGGACACATTCATCCGGTCCAACCTTAAGTGTTCAATAATGTGAAGTTGGTCGAAGGGACAGTGCCGTCCGGTCCATGCCATTGGGGCTGGTCGAAGGGACACACTTGTCTAGACCCTGTCTGAACCGGTCGAAAGGACAGTGTCGTCCGGTCCATGCATTGAAGCTGGTCGAAAGGACACACTCGTCCGGTCCGGGTTGTGTTGTCCAGCTTGTGAGATGTCATCCGGTCCATTATTCATAATGGTCGAAGGGATACATGGTTTCATAATGTTGCTTCTGAAATTTGTTAGAATTAGTGCTGTGTTGCTTGTCAGGCTGGACGAGCAGCTAACCATGAAATAATAAAATTGCCTGTTTTAGGACAACGTTAGCTCTACGCCCGAGGACGGTCGAATGTCAGTCCGGCCGTGACGGCGCGACACATGACATTTGACGTTTGCTGTCGACGACGTCGGAACAGAATGGCAGCATGACATATGTCAGCTATCTGTCAGCTGCCATTCTTGCGGAACGTCACACCGGTGGTAGCGGGGCGGCCATCTTGTTGACTTCGGAATCGAGAACCGCCAACGCACCACGCGCTTGACGAATCGCTTACTTCCGACGCCATCTTTAACAGTTTCTAAGTTTATTTAATTTAGTATCGTTATCTATGCCTAATTAAAGAGTTTTAGCGTTATATTTTGTTAATCTGTGAAGTTAAGGAGAAATAAATCATTGGAGAATCAATTTGTGACTGAGTTTCTGACCCACGTGAAACATGGAAGATTCTGATATAGGCCATCCTGAGTCTATATATAACAAAACACACTGAATACACTAATATCAACAAAGTAAAAGATGTATTTTAGATTTGTTACTGTAATTGTAATCATATCAATTGTGTCATGTCATAGGTTTTTATTTTTTATTCTTTTATTACCTAATCTTTTAAATAGATTATTTTCTTTTTTGTGAATGTGATAACGACTGTACATTTGTTGACTGTTTTCTATTCTGTTAAGTGGTAGTTGTTGAAAGACCTACATTGTCCTCCCATACATACCTATTAATACTGTTATTTGAAAATATTGTAAAAGCCAATTATTTTTAAAAGAGTAACCATGGAGTTTCTTACCGGCTCTTCTCCATAGGAAACGACCAATTTGGAACCGTGCACCTAGCTTCTGACGTTGCATAAGTGCCCATGTGAAATAAAATATTTTGATTTTGATTTACACAAAAAAATATAGTCACGTAACTAGGTAGGTAAGATACCAAAATTATAAATGAAACTCTCTGTCCGTGTGGCTACACTATTCACAAAAAAAAACCGGTCAAGTGCGAGTCGGACTCGCGCACGAAGGGTTCCGTACCATATTATATGTTTAACAATCGCAAAGATAACTTTTTACTTATTTTATAATGATACTGTGAATTACAAGGTTATTTTTTGCACAGAAAATCACCCATGTTTATACAAAATACCATATGAATCGCCGTTTTCAGTATTGTTGATTAAATACAGTATTCATGGTACCTACATGGTATAAAGAAGTTTCAAATTCCTAATTTGTTGAATTGTTGCGCTAGAGCTCGTACAAAAATGGTCTAAAAGGGGAATGCCTGAAAAATGCTTGAAATAGACAGAAACTACTTACAGTCCTTAATTCTATTTAGAATAAATTAGGTATAATGAAATAATTCTCAAGTTTGTATACCTAGGGTGAAAATATAACGATCTTTAAAATATTTAACTTGATATCCGTCTAATTCCTTCTTATTTTATCATGGAGGTCAGTGTTTATTTGACATGAGTAATCGACATTCAGCCAAACAGGAATCGTCAAATAATCTTTAACGAACTATTTTATAGAATTATTGCACAGTCATCATTCATTTAATATAATTCGACCTATTTATACCGTAAATCTAATTAAAATAATATATGCATGTCAATATTAATTAAAATCAAATTATTTTCAAAATAGAAAACGTATCGTAGGCTGTATGCATCATAATGTCCTTTGCCTTACTGACACTTTGACATTACTGCATTTAATTTTTTCGATTGTTGATTTGATCGATTCATGGTTTTGCGTTTGCGACTTGAGTTACTAGTATATTACTTTTTAGGTTTTTTATCGACGACTTTGGCCATTTTTTAAGGATTTTGATTTTACTTCTGTACACGTTACCCATTTTTGAACACGGGCTTAGATTGGACCCGCCGAAACTTCGACTCTGCTTTTTGACGACGGACGTGAACCTGCTTTATATTATACGACGCTGCTATTATTTCGGACTTGTGCCGTGTTTATTTAAAAATGGATAGAAACGTACACTGTTTTAATTGCTATCTCGATATTGCATCGATGAAACGTAAAAGATATCAGTGCAAAATGATGAAGTACGTCGTTTAATACAGGCATGGATAACACCACAAGCTGTAAGTACTGAGATTCCCTAGGTGTCTTGCCTATTTATGATGAACGCACTGACATACAACAATAAGTACATTATGTTTTGTTCTTTTTCACAGGTTGAACAAGACAGTGTTGTTTGTGATGCATGTCTAAGATTAGCAATTCAAACTATCACCGAGACACCAGGAACCAGTCGACCGGATAGTCGACAAGTAGGCATAT
Source organism: Cosmia trapezina (assembly GCA_905163495.3). Classification (NCBI taxonomy): domain Eukaryota; kingdom Metazoa; phylum Arthropoda; class Insecta; order Lepidoptera; family Noctuidae; genus Cosmia; species Cosmia trapezina. The sequence goes on from LR991030.1 coordinate 16,654,754, forward strand.
ATAGCATCGTTATTGTAACTGCCTAGTGGGACGGCGAACAGTTGGTACCTGTGCTGATACTATGTCAATAATGTGGTACTTAGCTTGGGCCCTGTGCCTGTGCCTTAAACTGTGCAGGAGGATAGATATTGGATTGGTACCCAATCCAATATCTATCCTCCTGCACAGTTTTTTTATGATATATTAGTGGTTTTTAATGATGATTAAAACATTTAAATGCTGTTTTGTTGTATAATTATTGCATATCAATCCTTAACCTTGACTTAACCTACATTTTAGAAAAAATTATTGGAACTGGCTTCTACCTAGTTTTTTGATAATTAGTGAATTTGTAATGGATTCCTTACGATTTGTAGTGCAATTTGGCGTATATTTCATTGTTGTCCATTTCAAGCATTTTTTTGTGTGGCAATTCCCTTTACAACTTTTGCGGCCCCCTATTTCTTAATTTTAAAAGATTAAAAAAAATATGTTTGTACTCTACTCAATGAGTTCTAGACGATGACACCCCACATGCTAGATTAAAATTTTTATTTTTTTTTCAAAATGAAAAGTTTATTGTATGGGGATCGACCCCTTACATTTTTAACTTTGCTTTATTTTTATTATTTGTTGTTATAGCCGTAATAGACAGCGGAGGCTTAGTAAGTTTGTACTGGACTGTACGTGGTTGTCTGATTTCATGGATTTTAATTTTCTTGCGCGGAACCCTAAATATTTTTCTAAAATAAAAATAGCCTAAGTTACTCCTTAAAACATCAGCTATATGTTGTGAAAATTGGTGAAATTTCGTTTGGCAAGTTTCCTAACTTGACTCAAAGTACCATTTTTTTAATCGGACTGCGCTTTAAAATTCTTCTATAAAAACTTTAACATCCCTTGAGGCGTAGTTTTGAAAAACTAATAATGACAAACATTATTACTTACTTATGCAAGTATTTGTGCTAAGTTTCAAGTTCATTAACCAAATTAATAAGATTTTTCATATAAACTGTATCTCTGTTTTCACGAACACAGATAAAGAATTTCAAAAATCGTCTGGTATGTTTCCATAACTTGACTCGAACATTATTTACACCAATTTTAGAGTTAATCAAGACCCCAATAAAATCCTCCGCTATAAAATTAACTTTTCACCCCTTAGGGGTACATTTTTTGCCGCTGGGGTCGCGGGTTGTCTGAAGGGGTTACCGCGGCCCTGGCATAGGCAACTGAAGGAACACGGGTGGGTTTTAGTCAGTAAAAGTCTGACACGCCCTCCCGCTCCACCCAGAGCGGGAGAAGTTATTTGATGATTTCCCACCCTCAAAAAAAAAAAAAAAAAAAAAGGGGTAGATTTTTGGAAAACCCTGATACACGTTAGTCTTAATTTTTGGTCTCAAGTATAAAAACTCAGTTTTGAGTTAATCGGACCGCGTGTTAAAGTTCTTCCATACAAACTTTGACACCCCCAATCCCTCCTTAGAGGGTAGTTTAGGAAAACCAAAAATGATAAACTTTATAATTTACTTAGATGAATATTCGTGCTAAGTTTCAAGTCTATTAACTCAAGGGATAGGATTTTTCATACAAACTTTCATCCCCTATTTTACGCCCTTAGGGATGGAATTTCCAAAAATCCTTCCTTAGTGGATGTTAACACTATATAAGGTATCTATGTGCAAAATTTCAAGTCTTTAGGTCCATTGGTTTGGGCTGTGCGTTGATATATTAGTCAGTGACTCAGTCAGGACTTTGATTTTTTTATATATATAGATTTACCATGTTATTTTAAGACCACAGACTTCTTATAAGTTTTCCTGTAATCTACAGGTATAGAACTATTTTCCATATTTTTTTAAAAATTTTAGGCTCAGTAGTTTCGGAGATAAGGGGGGGGGGGAATGGTCAATTTTCGTCAATTTTCTTAAATAACTTTAAAACAATATATTTTAAAATTATAAAAAAAATATATTTGAGATCCTCATAGTAAGCCCTTTTATTTGATATGTCACACGTTACAGTTTACAAAACTTTTTTTTTTTAATTTTCTTATTTTCCCCCTAAAAATGACTCTCATATTCAAAATTCATATATTTACTTTAGCTGTACGTGTTTGGGTCACAGAAATCCATATGTGTACCAAATTTTAACTTAATCGGTCCATTAGATTCGGAGCAAATTGGCTGTGACAGACGGACAGACGGACAGACAGACAGACACACGAGTGATCCTATAAGGGTTCCGTTTTTTCCTTTTGAGGTACGGAACCCTAAAAACAATGTTTATCGAAGCGAGGAGCTCGTCAAGCAACGCAGCACAGCCGGTCGATTCTGTAAAAATCTCACCGTGAAAACTTAGGTGAAGTGAGTTTGTTTTTACTAGGAATTGACACTATTGACAGCTCACTCCACGCTCACTTCACTTATGTTTTCACGGTGAGATGGTTATAGAATCGCACTGCAGGTCCGTCTAGCAACACGTCTCGCCCCGCACTGATATTTTGGGCGAGAGCGGGGCGCAGCATACATTTGCCGCTAATGTTTTGTTTGTAAATTAATTTAAAATAAAATTCAAAAAAGTAATGCCAAGAAATCATTCCTTATTATTTTGTCGACAACTGTATAAATTTATGAACACTTTTAATGAAAATTGTTGGAGTAATATGGTAAATACTAGAAAAAATAGACCTGAGTTTAGCATTTTTTTTCTTTAGTTTTACAAACTAAAATAGATTTCAGGACTCAGGAAATCACTTCTTATGTAGTCTAGATTATTGTGTATTTTTTCTAACAAAAAGGTGCTATAGTTACTGTAAAAAATGGAAACAAAGTTACGTATTTTAGGAAGGACAAGCCTTAATATCGAGCTCGACCTCTTATAAACATTGAAATAGAAAATCATTTGATCAGTTTCCATAACGATAAATAAAATATAAAAAAGTGCCCATTTAAATGGACGTTTAAAATTCCATCGTAAACCTTCCCTCTTGCTTTTGACAAATGAAGTATCATTCCATTTATCTTCGGGCATTGAAACGAGGAAATAGATTTTTATTAAAAACTCTTGAGTTTTTCTATGTCTAGATTCTTGTTTATTTCTATATTTACCATTATCAGACCAGTACCCTTTTTAGGGTTCCGTACCCAAAGGGTAAAACGGGACCCTATTACTAAGACTCGCTGTCCGTCTGTCTGTCTGTCCGTCTGTCACCAGGCTGTATCTCATGAACCGTGATAGTTAGACAGTTGAAATTTTCACAGATGATGTATTTATGTTACCGCTATAACAAAAAATACTAAAAAACAACTAAAATAAATATTTAAGGGGGCTCCCTTTTTTCTTGATATTTTTTTTGAAATTGATAACGGCAACAGGTAGACGCTTGAAATATTCACAGAATATTTAGTTATATATTCAATTTAAAAATAAATAATTAAATTAAAATAAAACAAATATTTAAGGGCGCTCCTATACCACAAACGTGATTTTTTTGCCGTTTTTATAAATAATGGTACGGAACCTTTCGTCCGCGACTCCGACTCGCACTTGGCTGCTTTTTTGTTGTAGATATCGATATCCATCACATCTGCGGAGTTTTACTAGCTAATTTAGTTTGACCCTGTAGTTAGCTAATTTGTATTTAAGGTAGATTTCACCGACACATTTTAAAGTTGAGTGTTTGTTTCACATCTTACCTACCTACTTAATAGAACCTTTCTTATAAAAGAATATCGCAAATCAAACACATTTATAACACAAACAGTATAACAAAATATTCTGTTGTTCTCGAAACAAACAGTTAATTTTAGAAATATTATTATGTTTATCGTCTTCATATCCCTAATCCTTACTGGATTAGAAAAAAACAAAAGCAACATTAATCTTACAAAATACAAAGAATAACAGGCTGTTCTATTTGAAGAACAGTTAATCTTTATGATAGTATTACATTATTCATTAGAAATTAAAATGTCGGCAACTGATCTCACATCAAAAGGAATGACAGAGGGATATATCGCCGCCGTATTTTATAATACGCCGTAATACCTACAAAACGTCTAGCCGAAATACATAAAGGCGCTGTTTTCTATTACGGTTGATTGACGTTCAGCCAAAGTGTATTACGGCTAAATAAACGTACGCCGTATTCTGATAGCGCATCGCGGCGCTATAATGCGGCTGATCAGCGTTCCGCCATAGTACAATTCGGTGCGTTGCTTTGTAGTTTTCAGTTCCACGTTTTACAATGCGGCAAATCAACGTTGCGCCTTAATAAAATTTGGCGTGTCGCTTTGTAGCAATTTTTCACTAGTTTTTATACTTACACTGGTAACATTGTATCAAGTAGAATCTTCTCTGTGCCATGGACTTGTCATATTTTATTTTGGAAATATAGTTTTACTGCTACAAATCAACAAGCATTCTATTATACAGTTCCAATATGGGTAAGTTAGGGTAGAACCAACCACGTGCGAGCCCAGCGAGTAAGCGAGCCCTACTTCCAAGTTGGTCGCAGTTATCTATCTTGGTCACCAAATATTTTGATCTATTTGCAATAGGAAAATAGGTTGGCAGGTAGGGCAAAACCTATCGTTTTCGGACGTATCATCACGACATTTTACTTAAGCCTCTGGAGGTCGCACAAAGAGCTATTCTGAAAGTGGCTACGTTCAGGCCGATACTCTCACCAACTATTGAACTCTACCAATCATGTAGCGTACTTAATGTAAGGCAACAATATATTCTACATATTGTCCTACTATAACACCGACGAACACCTTTCAAAATTATCTCCAAACGCCGCAAAGACCTAATCTGCACAATACCACCTACACGTTCAGCTTTTATAAAAAAGTTTGCCTTCTATCTGGGCCCTTCACTCTACAATAAAATAAACGCAAAAATACCAATTTACGGCTTAACAAACTTTAAATGCAAAAAGACTGTTCGCTCCTTCTTTCTAAACTTAAACTACGACGAAACCGAGGAATTTCTAAAGAAGTGATCACTCTAACACTTACATGCATCACACACAACATAAATTAACGATACACTCACCACACTAACAAAATACTCACCACACTAACAAAATACTCACCACACCAACATGCTGAACATTTATTTATTATTTTGCTCTTTAAATTTTAATTTTTAAGTTGGGTACTTATAAATTTGTCTTTTCCGAATTTGCTATTTTTTTTATTTTTTTTGTTATTTAAAGTTTTTGTTTTTTTGTTGTTTAATAGCCTAAATAATTGTCTATTATTAGTAGCTTATTGTAATGATTACTTTTTAGATATTTTTAACTTTCATAACACGTGACGGGGATCGGAACTGTTTCTCCTAAACACAGGTTATACTGTAACCTACCTGAGATGACGACTAATAGAGAAGTATGGAAAAAAAGGACATGTTGCGCCGACCCCAAATAAATTGGGATAAGGGCAGGAGAATGATGATGATACTGTAACCTACCTAGGAGAACAGTACGGCATCCACTAACTAGATTAAGAACGTATGCTTGTGCTTTATACATTACCTACCTTGCCATGTAATCTAGTCCTTGTTGAACAATAAAATATATTCTATATTCTATATTTTGGCTGAACGTGTCAATCAGCCGTAATAGAACAGCGCCTTTATGTATTACGGCTTTAAACGTTTTGTATTACGCCGTATAATTTGGCTGCGACAATACCTACACACAATATCTCGTTGCTTTTAATTCGGCATACATGTCAACGAAAATGGACATCAAACATACATCTTGTCTCATCATCAAATTCCTGTTCGTGGGAGCCTTAAGAAAAAGGGATTTATACAAAAGTTGTGTTAAATATAAATGTTAAAGATAAAACGCCGCATGAGCCTAAATTGTCCTTTAAAATTGTCACACAGTAATATCATCGTAATCGTCTTAGCCAACTGAACGACCGGTATAACCACACACTATCATTCTAATATCATTCTTCTTCATCGTATCGCCCGCTGACACGACAGTATTTCAGATCTTGTTGGTCCAAAACTTCGCGACTTCCAGGACGTCATCGGTGGCAGCGCAGAGATCGCTTTAAAAAAAAAAAGGTTTATTTCAGACAAAAAAGCCCATGGTTGTTAGTATCAAGAATTTTGCTTATAACTATTGTTAGTAATTAAAATGAAAAAGAACAAAAATAAAGTAAACACACCGTCTACCCCAGCACAGCAGGCTCACCGGTCTCGCAGCACATGGAGTTCAGTGAACCTCCTGAGCAGAACAGTGTCAGTTCTTTCGCCAATCATCCTTAGAACGCCTGGGCGCTGCTTTAGCTGTATGTTTTGACCTACAAAGGGCAGAATAGGAGGTGGAGCATAGTCTGTGACAAAGCTACACATCCACACTGCTGTCATTCCGTCGAGGTAGCCCCACTTTACCAGGTTGGAGTTACATCTTCCCACTTAATATTCCATTAACAAATTACACCCGTCAAAAACTGATAAAAACAAACAACACTAATTTAAATGTATCAACATTAAAGACAAAAGCTCCGACAATTGTTAATAAGTACAAGAATAAAAGGAAGAGGCCGAAACCGGCGCAGATTGATCGTGGCCGTAGATTTGTGGCCAACAAGAAACTTCAGTGACAGATTACATCGGACGATATAAATCAAAATGTCTATAGTTTTTACGCTTCGGCGAATCCGCTTGCGAACAAAGTTCCAATAAAGAATGGTTTGTACATTTATGGTTTTGATTAAGTGATGGATTGATACTTTATGGAAGAACTTGTCTATATATTGACACTTTAAATCATTTACTAATCAGAGTAATCAGTGATCAGCTAACTCGGTAAATTAAGTGATTCTATGATCAGAATATTATAGTTATTTTAGGATTGATTATGAAACGGAGTATAGTGCAGATCTGTGCTGGATTCCTACCGTAGCAAGAATGCTGGTTAATTATGTTTGTTACTTCTTCACGCTCAAACGGCTGGACCGATTTGGATGAAATTTGATATGTAGATAGCTTATACCCTGGATTAACAAATCGGCTACTTTTATCCCGGTCCACGCTGGTAAAACCCCGGGGCGCAGCTAGTAAAATAGAATAATAAAATAAAATAAATAACATCCAATCGAATAAATATTGGCATCGTTGATGAGGTTTAAATTCAGGATATTGGATTGACTCTCAGGAACTGGAAACCATTCTGTTTTGATTTTTTAAATTTAGATGGTATAAAAGTGTAGTTTTTCAGCAATGTAAAAACAGAAAACAATAAGTAAAATGACGAACTTAAAATGATAAGTTTTAGACGGTAGTCAATCTAAGCGATCTAGATTTTAAGTCAAATTTAATTAGGGTAAGTAATTAAATATGTATGGGGAAGATTTATAAAACAATGCCAACCCGCTGTCTTGTATGGATCAGAATATTCGGCCACAAAAGGGATGAATTATTTAGGTATGATTTATGTTTTGATATTTAATAACTTTAAAACAATTTATTTAAAAAAAAACTAAAAAATGTATCACATGTCACACGGATCAGTTTGCAAAACTTTTTTTTTAAATTTTCTTAGTTTTCCCCCAAAAGTATATGATATATAAGTATATGATGTATATGTAGCATATGAGTACGAAATTTTAACTTAATCGGTCCAGTAGATACGGAGCAAATCGGGTGTGTCAGACGGACATACAGACAGACACACGATCCTATAAGGATTGCGTATTATCATTCAGACGTACGGTAACCTAAAACTGTAAGGTACTTTTAAAAACTTAAAACATTTTTAAAAGAAAAATTTATACCAAACAATTTACCTCCTTTTTCTGAGGCCTCAATTTATAAGTAAAATGAAACGTATTATGTCGCTGGTAAAGCTTTTACGGAGTTGTCAAAATACCTCTTAATGTTGGTAATTAAATAACTCTGGGTTAAAACTTGGCTACTTACAGCCAATGGCTTGTAAAGGTAAGTTTTAGCTTAGACTTTATTTTATACTAAGTTATAAGGCGAATTATTTAACCTAAATTAAGCACTGAAATACTTACCTAGGCAGGTACTTAATTTTGTGATGCTCGACATGAAAAAGAAATTATAAAGTAATTTCTGCCGACTATTATCACTATGAAACCGTAAAGGGTAGGGAAATGAGAGTTATGAATAGATTACAACATTGTAATAGGGATGTTTCCTGAGTAACAAAAAAGAAATTTTATTTAATCCGTCAGCCCGATAATAATAAAATATTAGACACGTATATTAATAAAAAAATACTTAGATAAAACGCATTAAAGTCGGGGCTTGCTACGTCACGTCATAACTAAACTAAGTATAAAATCTAGCAATGAGAGACGTCATGCCACATTTTAACTCAATGTATCGTCGTAATCTTTTGATTATTACGTAAAAAAATAAAAAAATATGTTTCTAATATTTTGACGGACAAAAAAAAATTATTCAACATCCATAGTGGCACACAACATTGAAATCTTTTCACTCCTCAAACAAAGCTAAAATTTATTTAAGTTGCAGGTAGCGAGAGTGGTCTGTCCGTGGTCAGAAGCGAGGGTACTTGGAAAGCTGTTACCTTGTCTTTAGAAAGTGATAATGTGCACCGAACCCTGGTCTGTCTAGCTGCTTCTATAATAACACTTAGTCGAAAGAGTTTACACCTATACTCCATTCACAAGAAGATTGGACATTTTAACAAACCTTTTTTACAGTCCGTTCAACCGAATTTGACTTCTATTGCGTTGGTGGCATGACAAACGGCAGCTGCAGTAAACAGTTGGTATTGTAACCACTTTTTTGCCTTTAATGCCATCCTTAAGCCTACGAAATAGAAGTCAAAATCAGTTGAACGGACTGTAAAAAAGGTTTTTTCAAATGTTTAATTTTATTGTAAATGGTACTCGGGATAGCTAGCCGTATCATAATGTGGTTGAAAATGACGTTCAACCCTGTGCGATTTTATCAACTTCATTACCACCTGTTCTGTCCTATAGTCAACCATGATTTTTCTTATGATCTTGCAATGCTTTAATTGATGATAACCAACAATGTATCAAAAATAAATTAATCCAGAGACAAAATAGCAAGCGGTGGGAAAAGTAAAGAAGGTTCCCACATTACGTCAGAAATATGGAAGTAGCACAAGCCTGTATCCGCATTTAATCCAGCAATCAGTACTTCAAATATTGGTATTGGTAACTCTCGGCTCCCAAGCAACACTCACACTTGGCCGATTGCGATTTCATTAACGTTTATTTACATTGTTTATTTTAATTTAGCATTTTATTTAGATATGCGTAAGGATTCATTAGTAGGTGTAGATTTTTAAGAGCGGATAATTTACATTAACTGTATATTTAAACTCATATCAAAATAAATACCTTCTATATGTTGACTCTTAGGGTTCCCTACAGCGGAGGCTTAGTACCTATTAGGTACTAAGCCTCCGCTGTCCGTCCGTCTGTCTGTCAGTGGGTTGTATCTCACGAACTGTAATAGGTAGACAGTTGAAAGTTTCAGAGAGTTTATTTCTATTGCCGCTACAACACAATAAAAAATAAATTTTCTGTATTTCTTGAACAGTAATAAGTAGGCACATGAAACAATGTTACGGAACCCTTCGTGTGCAAAAATAATGCTTTGTGTCCGAAATTAAATAAATGCGTCGAAACTGGAAACCTTTCAGTCAAAGCCAGCTTTATGGAAATTTATTTTCATTAGTGTCGAATAAGGTGGCGAAAATAATATCGGAAATGAGAAAATTGGAACTGGAGGAATGATGTAGTAAAATTCAAAACTTTTCACCTATTTAATTAGGTACCTAAGTAAATAGGTGAACAGTTTTGAATTTTAAATAAGTATACTGATAAACATTGCGGGTCTTCTTCGTAGGTCGATCGATATGAGAAAGTTCAAGGTCACCTTGAACTTTAGAGGCTAAAATAATACAAAGAAGAATGTCTGCGAAAAAGTATAATTTTTATATCCTTAGCTTAAATCCGTTTTTTTATTTTTTTTATTTATATACGCCGCATGAGTTACCAATTCTTAATGGGTTAGGGGGCAACTGGCCTCTGGTCCGCGGCCCACATTACACGGAGTAGAAACAGTAATGGAAAAGCCGGCCGAACGTGGGCCAGAATACCCTTGGAAAAAGTATCGTAGCATTGGGATTTAATTTCATTAAAATGAAAAAAAGGTGCAAAATAAAACGTAAGTATCAAAATATGTATAAGTACTTTATTATATTTAACTATGTTCGTACTATATGATTATACTTTACTGTTTTATGGTAAATCATCATTATTGTTAAAAATGTCGAATACTATTTGCAACACCTGAAGCCAAAGAAACTTTAAGGCAAGCAAATCATGTATTTTGCGACGGAACATTTAAGTGTGCAACTCCTCCACCTTTTCTTCAATCTTCAACTTTATTGCATACAAGTCGACATGGGCAGCACAAGCGAAAAAAAATCTTTTATCCCAGTATGTTATGCTTTTACTTCCTAATAAAAAACAATATACGTATACAGTGCTATTTGAACTTACTAAAAGCCAAATTCCAGAATTTTCGCCGGAGACACTTACTACTAATTAGGAAGTAAGCGCTATGACTGCTATCAAAACTGTGTTTCCCAATGCTACTTTACTCGGATGTTTATTCCATTTTATGAGAGCTTTATGGAGGAAAGCAGATCACTTAGCTATTAAAAAATCAATGATTATGCGGTCACATGTTGCATTGCATTGGCTTTTATACCTACAGAGTACCTATGTACAGGTCGGCTGGCTTTATGTCCGCGGAGAATGCGTCAAGGAGGAGTGTATACTCAAAGGAGAAAACTGAAATACTATGGAGCCTGGTACTTTATTCAAATTAAACGCAACCACAGGTTGCCTATATAGTATTAATCGGAAGGGAATAAAATATAGTTTAACTTAATTATATCCTAGTCACGTAAATATGCTGCAAAATAAAGATTTTCATTTTTAAAATACGCTTGGTAGGATTTTGAAGTTCACAATGCAACAGAGGTAGATTTTGGCAACACCATGTTTTACGTTCTTATGCATACCGCAGCGCTAATGATTAATTATGAGGATGGCTGTACTGAAACAGATTTTTAGTACCTAATCAAAGTCATAAGAATGGTTAAAGGCTAGGCAGAAAGTCATAAGAATGGTTACGCAAAGAAATATAATGAGGAAAATTAAATAAAAATGAAAAACAAGGGTGTACCTACCTAAGTGTTTGTGCTTTGAGCAGATATACTTGAGAATGCATTCAGCGTAATTAGGAACGCGCTGCGTTGAATGACATTTGAAAAAAGCTAGATGTCATTGTCACTGTCACGATCATAGAAATATAAAATATCTATGGTCACGATAGATAAGTCCGTATTATGTTTGGGTTGGGAACATTTATCAAATTAAACAAGCTCGGTTGGTTTTACTAAGGGGAACATATCCGAGCAAATTATTCCTTTATCGTGCCTCTTAGTCCCGCTTCCGTCCCCGCAGCTCATACCCGTAGCGCTGCCCAAACGACGCGACCATCTGACCTCCTGATCCTACTGCTCCCCCGGCAGAGCCCGGGCCTATAAAGGAAACAGGCCTGGCTGATGATGACGGCTTCGTGACGGTGCGACAGAGTAGCTGTAAGAACAGCTGCGGTAAGGCTCCTACGTAGCCCAACGAAAAACTGCGTGCTGCGAAACCGAATACTCTGGTGAATATTTCCACCTCCACTACACCACTGACGCGGAGGACATCGTGACGTATGTGTGCCAAAGGCTGAAGTATGCGCCAAGAGTACAGCTGCTGGAGTCACATCGCAACGTCAACTCTAAGGCGTTTGTGGTATCAACGTGCTACCTGCACTTGGTGATGGATGAAAGCTTTTGGTGGCAGGCTGTGGTATTCCGCAGCTTCCGCGGACAAGTGCCACCGGAACGCACAAACACTTAGTGCAAATAAGTGAAACTAACGTAGTTATTAAGTTTTATTTATTAACAAAATTGTTACTATATTATTATTTATGATTAGGTTAAGGTATGTGTCTATGGGTCTTTGTTACCTGAAAATAAATGGTTTAATATTTATTATTATATATGGTACAAGTGATTACCTACAGAGTTAAATGTTGACAAGGTGATCAAATACTTCTGAACAATCAAAAATGTCAATAAGTCTCATACACTACATGTTACCATTAATATCTGAACATTCATTAATTCATTAATATCTGAGCAGATGCTTGTCAATAATTTCTATACACACAATTATCCAAAAATATCTGAACACTTACAACGTCAAGTGTAGGATCCAAGATCTACTTCCTTGATCCAAGATTGTATTTTCTTTCAATAGTTTGACATTAACATAACAGTTGTATCATTTTCCATACAATTGTATTCCCTTTTCATAGTATTTATACCTGAGATACTCAGTGTTGGTTTTCGGTTCATCCTATAGATCACGCGGTAATGAATTAGGTAAGCTCAGTGTTTGTCTGCGTAGAATATACTTGACGTTGTAAGTGTTCAGATACTTTTGGTTAGTTGTGTATATAGAAATTATTGACAAGCATCTGCTCAGATATTACTGAAGTAATGAAAGTTTTGATATTAATGATAACTAGTAGTGTATGGAACTTATTGATATTTTAAATTGTTCAGAAGTATTTGGTCACCTTCTCTGCTACAATATAATATCTGACGGCGACTGTATCAGGTATCTCCGCAAGTGAGCCCGTCTTGATTAGAGGCAGGATAAGATCACATAACCACAGTCGGACTCGAGTCACTGTACTCGTCATTATAAACAACTTTTACTATGGGACCACACCTCAAATCGTGAAAAAAAAATCAGCTGTTCATTTTGATGAATTATGCGAACATAAATGTACTGAACAGCTGATGTGCAATGAAGCCTTAAAAGATTGCCACTGTTTACACTTACACTCTGTATATTATTGGACACGGTGTCAAATAACTGGCAAGAGAGCATAGTCTGTGCTTACTATTGTAGTTGCATTAGGTATAGGCAAGGGCCCTTGGTAGTTGTGTGCTCATATTGTTACTATTGTTTGGTATTTGGGATGGGCACGGTCAATCAAGAGTTCAAGACAATATTTCCCCACCTGCACCTTTTTTAGATGGAATATTAGTAAGAGAGGATTTTGATTAATAAACACACATTTAATAAAATACTTGAGTATTGTTTTTTTAATTTTATTTCCTCATCTCCTACCTATTATCAGTCACAAGACAATACAATTTTCCGAATAGTACGCACGGCTACAGATCAAGCTATACATTTCCAGTATTTAAGCTGATTTCGCATTGTGTAGGATTTCCTTACAATGAGAGTTCAGTGCAAACTGGAAATGTATAGCTTGATGTGTAGCCGTGTGTACAACATAATCTGTGGTTGCGTTCCATTTGAAGAAAGTACCACGATTCATAATCTTAAGGCGAAAGGGCCAGGGCAGCTCGTGAAATTCAATTTTTTTTTGAGTTTTTTGCAATTTGCAGGTCCGTGTCATGTTGTATCTTGATCAAAGTATGATACGCGGCAATAAAACATGTATTTATATACAAAAAACCCAAAAAAAAAATTGAATTTCGCGGGCTACACTGCGCAATCTTTCTAAATATTTTTTTCGAAAATGCAGGCAATTTCCAGCTCGAAACTTGAGATTAGGCAGTCTATTGTGCAGTATTATCTGTGATGTTTTTCTTTACAGTGGTTAAATTATCTCGGAATAAAGTAAGTACCAAAAAATACCATGTCCTTTAACGACTATTTTTTATAAAACCTGGTTAAAAGAAACTTCTTATTTTTCGGATAAAATTAAATGGTGCTTTTTTAATGTTTTTCATAGAACAAACATGCGAATGAGTCTTGGAATGGACGATTTAATAAAAAAATTCAGTCCAAGCCGAACATGGCACTGTTATTAGACAGGTTATACAAAGACGCTAATTATTATTTTGGACTGCATAAAAAACAAGGATTTATAAGCCAAACTAAAATCGACACGATAAGAACACGTGAAAAAACAATACTGAGTGTACGTGAGATGATTGATCAAGACATTACTATTGGGCATTTTATTGAAAAATTGATAAACTGTTAATGATCCTTTTTAAAACAATCATGATGATTTACCTTAAACAGAAAGTAATCATATAGTACGCACATAGATATATCTATAATAAAGTATACATATTTTGATTCTTACGTTTTATTTTGCACCTTTTTTTCATTTTAATTAAATTAAATACCAATGGGTCGATTTAACTACGATACGTTTCCAAGGGTATTCTGGCCCACGTTCGGCCGACTTTTCCACTACTGTTTCTACTCCGTGTAATGTGGGCCGCGGACCACAGGCCAGTTGCCCCCTAACCCTTCTTAATCCATTTTCAAAAACATAATTATAAAACATTTCAGTCTTCAAAAAACCTTCACGTAACACAATACACCTTCAACTTCAACGTCACTGTCTAATAAAGCTTGTAAAATATTTCATTAACATTCTCATTCAGAAATTCCCATGAAAATAAATATGTAAAGTGAAATGCATTAAAAACAATAAAAAGGTGACGTGACACTGAACTTATGTAATTGACAGTTGACAGTCACGTTCCATTTCGGGCACCGAGTTTCAAAGCGATATTACAGCCTACTGCGGGCTGAATTTTGGACAGATTGTACCAAAATTGGTACAATTTCAAGCCCTGTCAGCATTTATGTAGCAGCTAAATAGAGTGGGCGAAGCATAGTGTGATGGATCTGAGAATCCATTAGGAAGATTGTGGGAACTATACGTAGCGTAACGTGGATGTTACCACTATATTGTTTTGGATTGATTTTCGGGGTACGGTAAGGGGAGCGTTTGACAGCGATAGAATAGAATAGAATAGAATATTTATTCAGTATTAATAATTGGTAAAATATTAACATAAAATCTTAGAAATAATTTACAATGTTAATATAATGTTAGGTGCCTGTACTAGGATAAACCTGTATCACAGGCGGCATGAGCTTATACTATATGGTAATTGTAGGACAGTTTCTTAACAATATTTAACATTAGAAGTCTTGAAAAGGACAACATTTAATTAATTCATAATTTTATACCTAGTTTACTTAATACTATTTACCTTAAAATAAAAATAACAAAATGTTATAGGTACTTATACAATTTCTTATCGTTTGACAGCGATATAGAAATACAGATGAAATTTTCCCCTGAGCTATTTGTTGTGTAAAATGAAGGGGGCAGTAGCAGTTTATAATTGGATGGCTTCGGACTGATAATAATTATGATGTTGGAAATGTGGTGTTATGCTGATAATCTCGCCGCCAGGGTCGCGGGTTGTTAGAAAGAGATACCGTGGCCCTGGCACAGGCAACTGAAGGAACATGGGTGGGTTTTAGTCAGTAAAGGTCGGAACGCCCTCCTGCTCGGCCCAGCGCACCAGAAGTCATTTGATGATCCACAAAAAAAGGCTGATAATTTCGTTTAATAAAAATATATCGTGGTTTCTTTTTTAGGGTTCCGTACCAAAATGGTAAATAAAGGTGAACGTCCACTGGTCCGCGCCGGCCGCACCGCACGCACGGCACGCAACGGATTTCGGTTTGCTATGTATGAATTTATATAGCACTGCGTCCACTATCGCTACCGGCCGCACCGACCGCCGGCATATATGAGCAAACAAGGCGATGCGTGCCGGTGACGTCATAAGGAATGCCGGTGACGTCACCGGCACGGAACGCATTTTTGAACTCATCGTATCTGTCAGTGTCATCCTACTGATTCTAGGGATTGACGAAGCATAACATTTACAATGTTTTTTTATCTAGACTAGTCCTTATATGCATAAAGACTAGTCTATACAACATTAGTTTTTGTTTATACTAAACCCGAAAAGGGGTCATTCTACTCATCATTTTTAACAATTTTTTCTACGGGACCAACCTTGAAATCGTGAAACAAAAATCTGCTGTTCAGTACATTTATCTACATCAAACTCGTCAAAGTCAGCTGTTCAGTACATTTTTACGAGTTTGATGTAGATAAATGTACTGAACAGCAGATTTTTTTTTTCAATGATGAGTACAATGACCCCTTTTCGGGTTTAGTATAAACAAAAACTAATGTTGTATAAACAAATTAAAAACAAAATTGAGTTTCTGGTTTCTGACTGCATTTCTGTTGTGCTTTATTATCAAAATTAAACAATAATAATAATGTTTAGACTCGTGCTCATAGACATGAGCGGCACGCGTCAACGGCAGAGGCAACTGCCATAGACTATACACTAATATCTGGAATAGTAAATACCGGTCTGGTATGTAAATTACGTGAAAAATAGATGGCACTGATACCAACTAGACAATTAATTCTATTATCCGCTAGATGGCAGTATACTTAATTGCAAATGGATATATGTACTAGGTAGGTGCCATGTATTTATTTGTATTTAGGTAGGAATTTATTTTAAATAAAAGAACAATTCCCTTAATAATATTTACTTCTTTTTATTTTTGTAAACACTACGTTTATGTGTACATACATTAAAATAGCGTTCTGCTTTGACTTTTACGTTATCCCCCGATCAAAATTGCAAATTTTCCAGATAAAATTCTGTTCACACCTGTGCACCAACTATGAATGATTCTTGTAATAGCCCGATTAACAATAAAATCTAGCTTATTATTTTTATGCAACGTGCAGGTTAGAAGTCACAAATTGATTTAACCACTATTTTTCAATATTTTCTTTTTTTTTTTCACTTCCAAAATAGCGTTTTTCTGCATGTTTTTAGTCTGCATGTAACCAACAATATCCAAATCGAGTACACAACCGCAGGTTGAGAAAGCGGGGTCAATCAGTAGGAAAGTATCACGAAGTCCAGGGACGGAAGCAGCCTATGGGTCAATCGGTGAACAAAGTATCAGGGTCGAAAACAGAGTTAACAGTAAAACCAGGTCTCACAAAATCCAACAATCAATGCAAATCTCTCGAGAAATCCGAAAATAGTTATAAGCAGTAACGAACGAACGACAGCACGGAAACTTCAAAAAACTTTGAAATTTGAATTGTGTCAAGTGCCAATCTGTCATCTTGTTATTGCAAGTTATTATTATTAAAAGCTCCATCTATCAAGCAATAGTATACTTTTTATTAAAAGTTTTCAAAACGTGAACTATGGATGTCGCCACCTTCCATACATTTAATATTTACTGTCAGATGTATGATGGTTTCACCCCCTGGCAACTGCAGTCATCTTTTGCGAACAAGCAACACTGATAATCTTCGTCAATCTCCATGACAACGCGCGACGTCTACTGACAACAACAGAAACCAGAAACACTCAGAATAAATAAAAATGGTGGACGCATGACACCGGCAAATCCGTTCCGGCCGGCCGGGGCGGACCAGGTGGACAGTGGACGCATGCCATCGGCAAATCCGTTCAATCCGTTGCGTGCCGTGCGGGCGGTGCGGCCGGCGCGGACCAGTGGACGCTCAGCTAAAGGAACCCTTATGGTGTGACTCAGTCTGTCTATCTGTCTGTCTGTCTGTCTGTCTATCTGTCTGTCTGTCACAGCTGGGTATCTCAAGAATTGCTAATGCTATCAACTTGAAATTTAGAACAGTTTTACATGACGTTTACTCAACTATTTTGCAAATAAGAAAGAAGTAAAAATATTTATATTTTTTTTGTAACAGCGACTGAAAGGGGGTCTTAAAAATTCAAAGTGAGGCTACTAGGGCATGTGGGGTATCATATGAAAGAGCGCTGCTTGCACATTCTTAAACTGTTTTTTTTTAAGCCGCATAGTTTTCGACTTTTGATGAAAAATGTAAAAAAAAAAACCGTTCCCCCCCCCTCTTTATCTCCGAAGTTTGCAAAGATAAAAATCTGAAATTATTCTATGTGATAGAAGTTTATGTAAAGATTACAGGAAAAATAAAACGATGTCTCTAAATAGCACACTTTCTCAGAAATAGGAACTGAACCCTCGGTGCGCGAGTTCGACTCGCTCTAAGGCAAAGCACTCACAGATTTAAAAAACCGGTCAGGTTTTTTAAATCTGTGAGTGCTTTGCCTGTTGGCATTGGTGCAGTCAAGGCGTTCGTCCGAAGACACATTTTTGATACAACAAAATCGCAACGTCTACGCTTCTTCTACCGTGACATCGACACTAACTAATAATGTTCATAACGGCGCCGGCGCACCGAGCTTTTTGCGCTTTTATAATCCTTGTTTGAAGTAGTAAACAATTAAATTAATAACAAGAATAAAGTTTAAAAAACTGTAACCCGACTACGGAAAAATAAAATTGATCTAAAAAGTTCAAAATATTTATTTACTTAAACAATAATGACATAGGTATATACATATTTGTAATGTGCTCGTCAAGACCTTTCTTTTAATACCAAACATAACATGATTATCTCAATTTAATTTTTTTCGAGGTCAGAAATTTACGTGTAAAGTCCACCATATTTAATTTAGGGAGAATTTATATAGCCTATGTTACCCGGATCATTATTTCGAATCTACTGATACCTCATTCATCAAAACCGGTTCAGTAATTTAGGCACTACGGTGGAACACACGTAAATACATACTTATATACATACATACACAAGTAGACTGCTAAAATCATAACCCTTCCTTTTGGCCTTGCCATAGTCGGGTAAAAACTAGCGAAATATATTGGTATTATTAGGGACAATATATCCCTGGGGATAGTAATATTACTAGGCAGTATAAATACAGTCCGCGAGGCCATAGCTGAGCTTTGCATTTGTGTGAGTGATCACCAAAATGGTACGAGAGCCATGATTTTCGTTTTACAACGATGTGTCAAGGTTTTGGTCATGGCCTCTCGTACTAAAAGAACAAAAGCCGATGGCCAAAAAGCAGTATAAACCGGTTTTAAACCAAGCAAAGAGCGAATCGCGCTCTAGGCCGGACGTCACACCTACACTATCTATTTGCACTCACACAAATGCTAAGCTCAGCTTAAACCTTACGGACTGTATTATTATGATGGAAACACAATTTGATAAAAGTGGCTCAATAGAATACATTCCCAAAATTACCTTTTTTTAATTCATTTTTTCCTCTAATTCCCTACTTTTTTATATACATATTTAATTTTATAATATGATTCATTTACTAGTTCATAGATGACTGGAGATTGAAAAAGTGCAAAAGTGGGTTTTTTTTTATAAACTCTTAACACGTAGAGAAAAAGAAAAAGAAAAAATAAGTGTACTTACTTTGGAACGATGAAGGTTGCTCTTTTATCCCACTCAGTTCTGGCTGTTACTCGAATTTCTTTATTGATAAAGGTCAAACCAAAATAGCTGAAGTTAATAAAAACTGTCGTTTATGTTTTCTTAAAATGGAACTTCTTTACTTTGACAATTTTTAGGGACCCGTACCCGTAGGGTGCCAAACGGAACCCTATTGCTAAGCCTCCGCTGTCCGTCCGTCCGTCTGTCTATCAGCGGGCTTTATTTATTTAATAGTATTAGGTAGATAGTTTATATTTTCACAGATTGTTTGTTTCTATTGCCGCTATAATAACAAATAATAAAAATAAAATAAAGTTGAAAATTGGGTCTCCATACAGTAAACTTTTTATTTTGCAACAAAATTTTTTCTTGGGTCTGACATGTACAAATACTAAAAACGCCGATTCATAAAGTATTTTGTTTAAAAATGGGCGATTTTCTGCAACTGAAAAAAATAACTTTGTAATTCACATTAAGTACCCATGTTAAAATTTAAGATGAAAAATATTCTTCGTATAATATTTTCATGAAAATAAAATAAAGTTAAAAATTAAAGTGATTCTTGTATACGTGTTCTTTTAAACTGAGGTATTTTTATTTAAATATGTAGTGTTCAATATTGTACGGTTGTAGGGAACCCTTCGTGTGCGAGTCCGACTCGCACTCCGCCGATTTTTTAATTTCCTGTTGATAATGGTTTCTACGAAAATCTGATTGATATTTTTATTTTATGGAAATAATGTTTTACTGTCATTTAAATACGGGTAAGTACATGATTATGTTATGATGAAATATTATGTATAACATTATGTAAGTAGACACTAGGTACGAGTAGAAGTCCTGTTGTAACGAAGTTCTTTATCGCACGTTATACTCTGCAAACTTGGCGGATGAGAGCTAGATCGAAAAAAGTGTAACATTTTGACCGTCACGACGCTATGGTAGATGTTGTTTTGGAACTAAGTTCCTTAACGCAGCTTGCGGTAGGACTTAACTGGTAGCAATCGTCACGTAAGGAAAAAGCGTTATAACCCCTCCATGCGACTTTCTCTCTCTTTGCCTCTTTCTATTACATACGAGTGTCTGTGTGCGTGCGGAACTTCGTTCTTGACACCCCCGACCACACACGTTTTTTAGGATTCCGTACCAAAATGGTAAAAAAGGAACCCTTATGGTGTGACTCAGTCTGTCTGTCTGTCTGTCTTTCTGTCTGTCTGTCACAGCTGGATATCTCAAAAACTACTGATGCTATCAACTTAAAATTTAAAATAGTTTTAGATGACGTGAACCCAACTATTTTGCAAATAAGAAAGAAATAAAAATATTTATATTTTTTTTGCAACAGGGACTGAAAGGGGGGGTCTTAAAAATTTAAAGTGGGGCTACTATGTGGGGTATCATATGAAAGAACGCTCTTTGCACATTCTCAAACTATTTTTTATTTCTTTTTACGCCGCATAGTTTTCGACTTTTGATGAGAAATTTTTAAAAAATAGCATTCCCCCCCCCCCTTATCTCCGAAGTTTGCAAAGAGAAAAATCTGAAATTATTCTATGTGATAGAAGTTTATGTAAAGATTACAGTAAAAATAAAACGATGTCTCTAAGTGGCACACTTTTTCAGAAATCGGAACGGAACCCTCGGTGCGCGAAAAATAAGGGGGGGGCCCCATATTTCCGAAGTTTGCAAAGCGAAAAATCTGAAATTATTCTATGTGATAGAGGTTTATGTAAAGATTACAGGAAAAATAAAAGAATGTCTTTAAATAGCACAGTTTTTCAGAAATCATCAACAAAAATTATGGTACATATAAATGATGGTACGGAACCCTCGGTGCGCGGACTCGCGCAGAGTCCGACTCGCTCTTGACCGGTTTTTTTTTTTCATTTTGTTACTCTCAATTATTAATTGATTTCATTGTAAACATATTATGCGGTGGACGTCGACAAAAAACCAGCGCTGGGGCTCTGTCTAGCATAGGGTCGCATCAAAATGCTGAACAATGGCCGTTTTACGTGTATCTGACGCAAATTTTACCCCAACTTGTTCTTTTTTGTGTTTGTGTTCTTTCTTTGCGTCTTGTTTACCACTAATGAACGCATTTTCCTTCTTTCTTTTTTCTTTCACTATAAAGCGGAAGGAACGTCTTTCCAACCGGTTGTCCCACGACTACTCTCGACTTTTTATTTTTTTATTTATTGTGGTGGTATTGTTTATCTTTTATTACTGTAGAATGATGGGATTGTGGGGCAAGTAAAATGCTATAGAACAGTTTTACTCGTGGTTTATTTCTTTATCCGACACACAAAAGTACAGTAAAAATCCTCTTCTTCAATTAATTAAAAAACTTCCCACGTCTTGCCGTCTTTCACTCCAACCGCAAAGTCCCCTCCCTTCCTTCCTCTCAACCGCCATCTTCCTTCCCTCTCCCTCTCACAGTCGTTCTTTCTCTCTCACACACGTTACGTTCCATTCCTCATAGATTCTCACATAAACACTCATCCTACATTCGGTCATCCTGCTCCCATGTCTGTCCCCAGATATGCATACTCTCCACACATGCCACTCTTCCAGACCTCATTCATACACCAGCTATACACCCTCATTACAACTGGCATAACTCTCCAGTTTCACCATAACTTAAACAATTCAGTAACTACTTAACACCTTATGTATTACTTATGTATAACTTTACACAGAATTACTAGATTAGAACATAGTACCACATTTTACATTAGAATCTAACTTCTTGTAAATACCTAAATTAGAACACACAACAATAGGAAATTAGTAAGTACAAGTAGTAATGCTTATTACATCTTAATAACTTAACTGCAATTATTAACATAGTGAAACAATACTGTTTTATCAACTTACAAAATCTCAACAGAAAAAAAAATAATAACAGTTGAGCTCAGCACTAAATCTATTTTTAAATTACAAAAATAACATAGTACTACACAAACTCAAACTGACACATAGCAGTACTTTAACACATAACCTGGTATTCGTGAGGATACTGAGCAGTGCTATTTGGATACAGCTACCTATACACACATACACACACAAATGACACCTTTAAAATAAAAGAACATAAATATCAAACATCTCTCTATTCATTCATCCTTACCTGGCCATTTTTCATGTTATCTGCTGAACTAGATGTTTTCTTTGGCCCTTCCGTGGTATCATACAGTTTCTCAACCTCATATCTGTCATTTCGCTTGACTTTAGTAATTCTATACGGTCCAAGGAATTTTGGTTTCACTTTCAGACCTGGGCCGAACTGTGTTCTAAATTCCTGACCAATAATAAGTTTGTAGGGCATAGACCCTTTAGGTACTACATGAAATATTACGTCTGAATAACTGTTATTGTCTATTTGTAAACATAACATAATCTTTCCGCACGATCTTACTTTCGACAATCCAAGTCCGGATAACATCGTATTATCATTACTACACGGCACATGTAACTCGTTCCACAGGTCTTCACATATTAGATTTACGTCACTGCCCGTATCTACTAACGCACTTATTGTTTTGTCACTTATTTTTACGGTTTTCATCGCCATATTATGCCGGTTACTCGGTTTGTTTACAATCTGCATGACATCTAGAGCATCTAGTCATCTACGTCATCCGCCATATTGCAACTTTCATCATGGCCGCCCGTTCCGTCCTCGGGTGCCGTCGTCATCCCGAACATAGCCGAGTGTTGTTTCTTCATACCTGCGGCGGTGTCGCCCTGCTTTACCGACGAGTGCGCCTGCGGTGACTGCTGATTGATCGATCCGGCCGATCTTGACTGTTTTACCGACGTTGCTGTTGAACCTCCTGCTGCACTCGGACTTGTGCATTTTGAACTAATATGGCCGAATTGGTTACACTTGAAACATTTTACACCATTTTGGCATGCGCTTGCTTTATGATTTTTCTCTCCACAGTTGTAGCACGACTGTTCAGTTCCTCATGCAGAAGTTTGTTTTTCAGGTCGTTCGGCTTTCTGCCTAGCAGCTTTCTTCTTTATATTTTCATACACCGACAACTTTTCTTTCAATGCCGGGTAGGTGGTAGCGCCATAAAGTATAACTTTATTGGTTTCCAGGTCTGCAATTCCGTCGATGATGTACTGGATAGCGATATAGTCGGTGAATTTAGCTCGCTTCCCCATTTCCTTCATTATTAGCATATATTGGTAATAGGATTCGTCTTTGCGTTTTTTACGTGCCGCCATCATCTCGTGCATTTCTTTGGCGTTCACGGCGTCCGGAAATTCCTTCAGCACAGCTGCCTTTAGTTCTTCGTATGTTTTGTGCACTCTTTCAGTTTTCAGCCACAGCCCTGCTGTTCCCGTCAATGACCTACGAGCAATGATAAGCCGTTGCTGCGCAGTCCATGCAAATATCTCCGCGTTGTCATCGAGATCTTGAGCCCATTTCGTGGATGAATAGGAATGATCGTCACCACTGAACTGAGTCACTTCAAACATGTTGAAAAATGCGTCTTTGCTGTCTTTGTCCGCCATCGTCGTTTTTTAGTAGGTAGGTAGGTAATTTCACTGGAAAAAATTTCTTAGAGCGTCTTTCGTCTTCAAATAGCGTCTTCCGTCTTTAAATAACGTCTTCCGTCGTCTTTCTTCCTTGTAATGCGTCTTCGTCGTGATTCTTCGTTGATTTTTCACCTTTTTGTGTCGCGATCGTCCTATTTTTCTTCAAAACCACGTGCCCGCTATCCCGGACGAGCCCTCAAAATGTAGAATGATGGGATTGTGGGGCAAGTAAAATGCTATAGAACAGTTTTACTCGTGGTTTATTTCTTTATCCGACACACAAAAGTACAGTAAAAATCCTCTTCTTCAATTAATTAAAAAACTTCCCACGTCTTGCCGTCTTTCACTCCAACCGCAAAGTCCCCTCCCTTCCTTCCTCTCAACCGCCATCTTCCTTCCCTCTCCCTCTCACAGTCGTTCTTTCTCTCTCACACACGTTACGTTCCATTCCTCATAGATTCTCACATAAACACTCATCCTACATTACGAATGAGGCTTTTAGGATAGCTTCACTAGTAAGATGCTAATGAAAATCTGCCACATCACTTTCTCTGGTCTCATAATAAAACTACTCTTACTGGAATAACTACGACTAGTTTCGCTTTTTTTTAAGAGTGTTTAGCTAAATTTGTGATCTGCGTGTGAGTCTCAGTAAATACTTTTCCTTTCTTTTCATTAATTATTTTCCTTTGCATCCTCAGGTAATATATTCTCAGAAACCTACACCAATATGGAAACACCAATAAAGACCCGTATACATATAACGGTTTGTAATCACCGCACTACGGTCACTATTTGTTCGGGTTCGTATTTGATTTCCGTTGCGTCAACCAGAGACAAACATTTGAGTTCTACCCTCGTGTGTGCATTAAATTTCTTTTGACTGTATACATTTATGTGTCCGGTAATATAACACTGTATTGATGGTTCGTAATTGGCTGATGTATTTTTAGGCGTCTTATTTCACTGTGCGAGGTTTCTGAACCCTTTGATGGTTATAGTTATAGTGTATGATCACCATTATCACCAAATGCTTTTTTAATAAGTAACTATTAACGATTTTACCCACTTTACCCTACCGAGCCGCCCCACTGTTACGGCATAGTGAAATGCCTAAAATTTTGCAGTGGAATCTGCTCCACTAATTCAATTTGGTGGGGCAGATTCCACTACTCTAAAATTTTGTTGTATTTTGAATTTCTGACATACTTACTAGGGTTGGCATCTTAGAATAAAAGTACAAAACAAGTTAAAAGTTTAGTCGGGCAGATCCCACTGCAAAATTGTAGTTTGCCCCACCAGTGGTGAGGCACGGTGAGGCAAAGTGGAAAGATTCATATAAACCGTTATAAACACTTTTTGCTAGATCTTTCAGCTATGGTCTGTACCAAAAATATATCATGTCAGTGTAAATGTAAACAAACCTTATTAAGGTTCAATTCTTTTGCAATCACTCACTAAAATGAATTTGTAATACATTCGTATTTATAAGGTTTCAACTTTTATCTCACTACTTTTTTCCCAACAATTAAGAAGTTTGAAAAACCTTTAAACTGTAATTGAAAAATCTTAGACAAAAATTGACGTTCTACAATTAATAATATCAATAATTATAAAATGAAACACATCTTTAGGGTGATTAAAATTAGAATTTCTGGTATAAGTATTTCAATAATCAAATTAAAGCACTCAATTTATAAGTGGCACATCACATTGGCTGCCAAAGGTACATTTTCTGATCGATACAACTTTTGGATCAAACTATAGGAATATTGGCTGTTATTTTAGGAGAGTAAAGCAGTCCCACCGAAACTGCATCCAAAATAAACCTATAAAGTACCACTTAATTCAAGCCAAGTTAAAGGTATTCTAATTTTAGACCGACCAAAACAGTTCAACGGACGGCGGGTACCTCTGACCTTTTGTCTTTAGATTTTGAAACTTCAGTTTTAACTGTGTTATTAAGATAACTGTTTATTTATTCATGATCTCGTCATTAGTGCTAATAGATTCATCTTTTGGAGTTACCTGTCTTCATAAATTCCTAAGCACTTAAGTGCTAGTACAAAAAGTAAAGAAAGTAAAGACCGCCCTCCGAGCGGAGATCTTGCAGGCCAGGGATCTGGGTCGCGAGGAGTCGCTGGAGACTATGAACAGAGACCCGTGGGGGCGCCCCTATAAGATGGTGCGGGAGAAACTCCGCCCATGGGCTCCCCCGCTGACGCACAGTCTCCGGCCCCAGCTCGTGGAGGACGTGGTGAGCGCTCTGTTTCCTTCGCGAAGGGAACATACTCCCCCGCCTATGGCTTCGCCTCACGCGGTGCCCGTTGCGGACCACAACACCGATGACGACGACGATGCTCCGGAAGTGACCGGGGTAGAGCTGAGAGCGGCGGTACGTAGGCTGAGTGCCAAAAATACCGCCCCAGGACCCGACGGCTTACCTGGAAGAGCCTGGGTTCTGGCCTTTGGGGCTCTCGGGCCTCGACTAGGGGGGCTCTTAAGCGCATGCTTGGAGAGGGGCCAGTTCCCACTTCGTTGGAAGGAGGGGAAACTGGTCCTCATTAAGAAGCCGGGGCGCCCTGCGGACTCTCCATCCGCATACCGACCCATTGTGCTGCTCGACGAGGTGGGCAAACTCTTTGAAAGAGTTATTGCAGACCGCCTCGTCGGTGTCTCTAGACATCGCCAACGCCATCAATACCCTGCCCTGGAGTTGCATCAGGGAGGCACTCCGGTATTACCAGATGCCGACCTACCTCTGTCGAGTGGTCGAGGCCTATCTGACGGACAGGGCCGTCATCTACCCCGGTCATCAGGGAGAGTGGAACCGGCGAGAGAGGTCGTGCGGTGTCCCACAGGGATCGGTCCTGGGGCCGCATTTGTGGGACATCGGGTACGACTGGGTGCTGCGCGCCGACCTCTCTAGCGGCGTCAGCGTGGTATGTTACGCTGACGATACGCTGGTCCTGGCGCAGGGGAGGTCGCACCAGGCGGCGACTGTGTTAGTGACACGCGGGGTTGCGATAGTCGTTGAGAGGATCCGGCAGTTGGGACTTGAGGTGGCCCTGCACAAGTCCGAGGGCATGTGTTTTCATGGTCCTCGGAATGCGCCACCGTCGGGTTCTCAAATAACGGTAGCAGGGGTTCACATCGGAGTCGAGTCGACGATGAAGTACCTGGTACTCGTCCTCGACAGCCGGTGGAACTTCGTGGAGCATTTCCGACGTTTGGCTCCCAGACTGGAGCGGGCTGGGGCTGCCTTGAAGCGGCTCCTGCCCAATCTAGGGGGTCCAAACGCCTCCTACCGGAGGCTTTACGCGGGGATCGTGCGGTCCATGGCCCTTTACGGGGTACCGGTGTGGGCGCGTTCCCTAAGGCTGCGGCCAGCCCAACGGTTGAACGCGTCCCCGAGGGTCATGGCCATCCGGCTAGTCCGGGGTTACCGCACGGTCTCCCGTGAGGCGGCGAACCTCCTTGCCGGATTGCCGCCGTGGGATCTGGAGGCAAAAGTCCTCACGCACGTGTGGGAATGGCGCGAGGAGGCGAAACGCCGGGGCGTAACTGCGCTGCTGCGAGAAATCACGGTACAGTGGACGGAGCTCCGGTGGGATCTCATGGCGACATGGAGAGTGCGACTGTCGTAACACAGCGCTGGGCACGCCACAATTGCGGCGATAAGTCCCCTCTTTGAGGAGTGGTTAGAGCGGCGCCACGGCGTCTTCACCTGCCGGCACCACCGCCCGGCTGTTTCGGGAGGTTCCTGTTTCGCATAAAGCGGGAGGAAACGCCCGGGTGTCACCATTGTGTGGATCGCCCGGAGGACACGCCCGGAGCATACAGTGGAGGTCTGCCCGGCTTGGGCAGAGCACCGCCGTGTTCTCACAGAGGCGATCGGCGGCGGCGATCTCTCGCGTCCGAGCCTGGTTCATGCCATGGTGCGGAGCGAGAGTGCATGGGAAGCCGTTACCTCCTTCTGCGAAACAGTGATGCTCGCGAAGGAGGAGGCGGAACGCGTGAGGGAGAGGCAGCCTCACGCCCTCAGTCGCCGCAGGAGACGCCCTGGGCGGGGGAATCGCGAGGCGATTTCCGGCCACCGTAGGCGCGGGCCTGCGGACGGTGAGTAGCGGGTAGCTCGCCGTCCGGTAAGGACCAGGCCCTAGTCGACGGCGCGTTGTGTTCCACGCGCGCCTCAAAGAGATGTCAGCAAATGATGGTGTCCAATAGGGCCGACGCCGCTGGGGTCGCGGGTAGTTTAAAAAAGATACCGCGGCCCTGGCATAGGCAACTGATGGAACACGGGTGGGTTTTAGTCAGTAAAAGTCTGACACGCCCTTCCGCTCCACCCTGAGCGGAAGAAGTTATTAGATGATTTCCCACCACACTTTTAAAATTGCAACAACTTTTAAAGTAGACAAGATATATTTTCGAAATAGAAAGAATTACAAAAATAATTTAATTTCTATAAAAAAACTTTATAGTCAATAACCTTCTTTTGAGTAATGGCTGAAAATAACTTTATAAACAAAAACACTCTTTTTGAAATTGCTGTCTTACTTTTGACTTTTTTTGTTTTTTGTTTCAGTTTTCACATTAATTTTTTAATCGATGAATTTTGATTCAAAAGTCATGTGTCTACAGCACGTTAACTTTACTTATCAAGCCAAGCTTTCACCTGAAGAATGTGCAAGAATCATGGCTTTTCTGAAACTAGGCATCAGTATGCGTCGTACTGCAAGAATGGTGGGTGTAACATTAAAAGAACGGTCCGGCAAAGGTACGAAGAAACTAGAAACAATCTGAGGAGGCCTTGTAATGGCAGACCCAGGGACATAGTTCCCGAGAAGACCGATATTGTCTCCACTATGTTGAGAAATCAGCACAGCCAACAGCTTCTTCAGACCCGAAGATACTACATTAGTGACAGTAGTGTGAAAAGAAGACTTGCTGGAGCAAACTTGAAGCCAAAAAATTCAGCAAGTAGCCCAATGATATTATAAGTAAAAAGGTGTAGATAGGTTACATATACAACATTCGATATTCAGAATCGGCACACTAATGCACACATAAATAACTTAATATTGCAATAGCACACTAAATTACGTTTATACGTCAAATTTGGATGGCACGATTCAGTTATCGCGGGCGAAAAAGAGACAAATATAATTTGCGACAGTGCGTCGTCTCGTGTACTAGAAACTATATAGAATAATAATCAGATATGACATTTTACCGCAAAACCGTGATTTTTGCCTAAAAATTTGATTCACTCATGAGTTCATGTAGTAAAAGTAATAAAGTAGGAAAATTGCATTGAAAGTAGGTAGTAAACAATTAATGTTTTGATTTGAATATAATAGTGTTACATACACTATATGTATGTATTTAATATAACCTACCTCATCATAACAAAAATAAAAATTACATTTAAGTCTAAACAATGTGCCACCATTTATACCTACCTACTGTCAGGCTGACTTGTCTATTCTTAGGCATAATTTTACTCTATGATCAGTAATGACGTCTATCTCTATTTGACGTCTATTAATTTCTGACGCCATATTTTACGAATATAATGTTTGATTTTTTGAAAATATTAAGATATATAGTATACTAACGAATGATATGTGATTACTTGAGTTTTAGAAATTTCTCTTGTACAATTTGTGCAATATCTCATAACATACGACGGCATTTTCGGTGTTTTTGGGTCACTTTTAATGCACTCGGTACGTGAAGTGCATCCGTTGACGTCGGCGACGCGACACTGAGGTCCAGTTTGGTCACTTGTCTACATTTTAACGTGCCGCTTGCTGAGCCCTTATGGCCTATCTACACCTTTTTACTTATAATATCATTGAAGTAGCCCCAAACTCGAGAGAGGGCATCGAGTAGCAAGACTGCAAGCTACTCCCTTGAATACATCAGTGGACGAGAGTTTTGTTCACTGATGAGTCTTGATTCTCACTATTCACTTCCGATGAAAGGCGAACAGTGTACAGACGACCTGGTGAGCGATACATTCAAGACTGCTTCACAGAACAGTCCGATACGGTGGAGGCTTGACAGAACCGGCAAACCACCTATCACCCTAAAGACCCCTGAACATGCCCTGATGGAAGAGTGGGAGAATATATTCCTTAGATTAAGTGGTTTTTTATTTCAAAACTCTGACTTCTATAGATTAAAAAAAAATGCAATTTTAAAAGCGTGTTACTAAGTTTTGAAAGCCAGTGTAGTCTGTAATGATCGTAGCAGGTGGTGTTCCGTAGTTTCTACCTACCGCCAATAGGAAGAAGGCGTGAGTTATAAGTTAAGTGCTAATAGCTATGAGTAAATAATAAAATATGAAGGATTTCATTTCTGAGTTACAAATTACGACGGGTTCACGTTGGAAGCAAACCCGAATAGCACGATGTCTTTATTATATTAAATCATTTATTTTACACTAGCAACTGGCCCCTGATTTGCACGATTTTTACAATTTGTGAAAACGTCGAGATTTCTTTATAATTTTGCATTACGTATAAACCTTCCTGAATAATTTCTCTAAATTATGGTGAAAACCGCATTAAAATCCCTTGCCTATTTTAGAAGAACAACGCGGTCACACAGACACAAAAAGCGACTTTAATTTATAATATGTATTGGTGTACTACGTAGATACTCCACAAAATACATAATAGGACAAACATTTACATTTACATTAACATGTACTTACTTAGTTTAATAATCTTAATAATGACGGTTGGTACTATTGGTTGTTCTTATTCGCTTTTACAATAGCTGCAGATTTTATGTCAGCCTGTTACCCTTAGATACTGGTGAATATGAGCCCTGATAAATATTAATAATACTTGAAAACAATAAACTTGAGAAGCCTATCATCATAATTATGACAGTTAAGCAAGAACCGCAGAAATCCACTATGGATACGAGAAGCACAGAACCGGTCGAAGTGGCGGTGCTTTTGGGAGGCCTATGTCCAGTAGTGTACGTCTTTCGGCTGAAATGATGAAACAAGAACCCAACAAAAAAATTACGGAAACACTCATTTCAGTTTTCTTTAAAAATAAAACAAACACCCGAATCAGTCACGTAATAAATTGTACCCGTCAAATCTGTCGGGCAAACGAGCCTAAAAACTACGAGCACTAATTATCAAAACCGGGAATTATGAAAAACAAGACTGATACAATTTCTAACATCAGTCAAGTCACAAACAAGATTACAATGTAATCAATCAGGGACAGGACGAAGACGTCGACGGCAATTAATCAACAGAGAAGCATGGCGCAGTCTCACGGACCGTGCCGTTAAAAATGTAACAGGCTGTAATGGACGCCTGTGACGTCACTATAATGTAAGCCAAATAGCCAAATACAAGTTGTGTAAGATAAGATAAGGTAAGATAAGATATTTTTTATTTGCGTAAAACATGGTATAGGTACCAAGGTGTAGCAAGATGGTTTGTGTTTTGGTGTCGAAACCGTAATTTTAAAATCATTGGTCGAATCATAAACATGAAAATTTTATTATGTAAGTACTTTATTTTTCACGTAGGTAACTAGATTTTATAGATAAAATTCAATTTTAAAAGTACCAAAACAAATGGAAGTACCCTTTCCAGTCGTGATGTTTTTCACGTTAACTGGATTGAACTACCCACGTTTTTACAATTATGTCATCCAATGATGACGTAAAGACGAAAACGCAAAAGATTATTATTAGGATTTCGCCGTTTGATTTCACAAGTTTGTATTTTGGAATGTTTCGCAAAACTTCTCTGGGAGTTCCTAAACTGTTGTATCTAAATCAGTATAATTGGGTTTCCGCCGAATTTCATACTCCTTAGGTCTTAAAATAGCAAGAAGCTTAACGATGACGTCAGTCCATTTATAAATCCGTTGGTTGGTTATTTAGATATTTTTGTTGCGATTTGTTTATTGTAAGATCAAAATAAAAAAAACCTGACTAATTATTCGAAATGTCTAAAATACAAATCTTTAATTGCCGACGCTGCTGCTGACTTTTCAAAGCCGTGTTTCAGAAAAAAAAAACACAAAGACTAGAAATTTCGCAATTCACCGTTCAAACGCAGCCGTAATTACGATTAAATGAGCCTCATTAACGGGCCTAAACAATACCTAATAAGAAAATGTTTTAGTATAAACAAAGCACTTGAACGATTCTAAACAAAATGAACGTTCCACTTTCAATAAAATCTAAGGGCCTAATGACGGTAGTCAGTCCGAACCCGGGCAATTTGACAAACCCAATTACGTAGTTTTATTTGGGTAGCGATGAGGCCCTTAAGATAGCATGCGCGGCTCGCTTTACTATAGAACAATTTGTTTTGTAAAATTTGCATTGTTTGGTAAATTCGAGTTAGGCATTCAAAATTATTGACGTTGAGATAATTTTCGCTTAGAATTTGATAATTTTATTAAAACCTTAATCTACTTTTCTGTTATGGTTGCCAGCATATCCTAACACTGTCATTAAGAACACAGCCTATCGCAGTTCACTACTGGACATAGGCCTCTCCCAGGCTGTGCCACAACACCCTGTCCATCACCTTCCGCATCCAGTCTGTCCCGGTCACCTTTATAAACTTTGTATTGACACAAAGCATTGATTGCCGTTACAGCAAATTATACCTTCAAGTTCAAACCGAATGAAATAATAATGCGATTTCAGCGATTTCAAAAGAAAGTAAGTAACGTAATCAGTTTGTACAAACAAAAGGATTATATACGTAAGTACTTTTGCTACTTATAAGAAATATTCCATTTCAAAGCTTTAATGTACAAATGCTTACTTAGTTCTTCTTTGTGAGATAAACTGCGTTGATAATGCGTTGAAACCACGTAATTTGGATTAAAACTCTTTCACGTTTTTTACTGTAACCACCCGTTTAAACAGCTGCGATCCGTTATTTTACCGGCCCGTTAATTTTATCATGACATTTTATGCTTTTAACGAGTGAACGATAAGTGTACAAATAAACTTGCAGTTCTTTTAACACTTTATTTTTCCACTGCTACTAATTAGTACTATGTGCTGTAATTATCACTCGTTAGCACAGTAAGTCTCTCATTTACATATAAAAATGCAAATTTTCTCCGTGCATGATATTTAATTTTACTTGGGTATCTGCTTCATAAAATGAATGAAAGTGAATCTATATTCTATTCTAGCACTTCCGGCGCGGCTTTGCCCGCGTGGATGTCGGGAAATATCCCACGGGAAAGTGCTACCGGGAAAACCTTCCTTATTCCTTGTCTACATTATAAAGGGTATCTCTATGCAAAATTTCAGCTTTCTAGGTTCAAAGGTTTTGGCTGGGCGTTGATGAGTCAGTCAGTCAGGACTACCGACTCTTTTTATTTATATAGATAAATATAATAAAATCGTAGCTAAGTAGTCAATCGTGACATTTATAAGGCACTCTATTTTAATCAAATTGTCAGCGAAGTAACAGCATATCGGTCCACGACCCTGTACCGTAGCCACGAATCGTAGGTTCAATCCCCAAAAGATTTTCTTTTGTTGTGATTGTTAAAAAAAATGCTGTAAACTTACAAATTAATAATAATCCTAACAAATAATATGAATGCGAAAGTGAGTTTGTTTGTCACGCTTTCACGCTAAAACTGCTGAACGAATTCGGATGAAATTTGGGCAAATTTGGATCCTAGAATACTTTTTATCCCAATAAGTAATTCGTTCCCGTGGGTTCATTTCCGACCTCCACACGGGCGGAGCCGCGGGAAAAATCTAGTAATAAATAATTTAACATCGTTTCCTATTTCTATATTTTTTTAAATATTTTTCTAGGGAGTAATAGTGAATAGAAGTCTGACAAGACCACAAATTGTTACTGTGCAGGAGTCTTTTTCTTTTTTTTTTTGTCGTGGATCAAAAACAAGTATCACTGACATCTTGAAGAGACTGAAATCATGCTACGGTGCTGCTACGGTGTCCTAGAATAGCGGCGGCCGCCACATAACGGCCGCAGTGATGGCCGTCAATATTATGGTTTCTTACGACTTCAGACAGAAGCTAGTGCAGAATAAAACTACTTTTGGCTTTTCGTAACCTTAGCTACTCGTATTATGGCTGAGTTGCTCAAACGTGACCTACTATTGTCCAGTAGGGGTTCGGGTTAGTATATTCATTTATGTAGCGCTTGCAGCGAGACTCCAGCATTGATGACAAGCAAACGTAGCGCTGTAAAAAGCCGCTACAAATGCTTGAGGGTGTTCGAGTATAAGCCGATCAAATCACGAAGTGATTTCTGTCACCTTGTAAAAGCTTGTTATGATTGTCGTCCATAATCTAGGCCGTAAAAAAAGGTTTTCAGAAAGGAAAGTAAAGGTTTTCGTGATTTTGTAGATTGCTTGCGGGCGTCATAATACTATTGCCTACCAATTAGGCCTAGGTAAACCTTTCTTTTTATATTTAGTTGAACTACGCCCGTAGCATCTTGGGCAGTCAGCAGTGCTATCAATTAGATTGCTAGCAGACAAATTTTTACTTTGATATGACGCGGAGCTGGGCGGAGCGGTGCGAAGAAGAGCACAGAAAAGGAAAAGTGAAAGTGAAGAAAATGCTTCAGGCATTAAGTCGGCCTTTGAACGGTATTTTTTTACTTGTGCAAAAAGTTTTAACAAATAAATAAATAAGCGCTACAAGGTTATTTTAGCGCGTTTCCAAAATCGGAATAAACGCCGACATCTTGTTTTTTTTTTTTATAGTGACATTTCACAAAAATAGTACAAATGTTTACAAACAGATTCCGGGTATCAACGTCATTCAAGCTCCAGAAGATCCGTAGCCAGAACACAGCTGGAGTTGATAAATAGAAGAAAATTTAGGACATTTTACTACAGACATTATACAGGGTTATTGTTATACGAGGAGCTCGTGGCTAAGTAATAACAGCCGCACGGGTCGATCCGTCAGGTTAAGCTACGCTTGCCGGGGTTGGTCAGTGGATGGGTGACCATCTTTACATATCGAGATTCCTCCGTGCCTCGGAAAGCACGTTAAGCCGTTGGTCCCGGCTGTTATTCGTGAATCTTTGACAGTCGTTACGGGTCGTCAGAAGCCCGAAAGTCTGACAACCAGTCTTACCAAGGGGTATCGTATTACCCAGTTACTGGGTTGTGGAGGTCAGATAGGCAGTCGCTCCATGTAAAATACTGGTATTCAGCTGCATCCGGTTAGACTGGAAGCCGACCCCAACATAGTTGGGAAAAGGCTAGGCAGATTGACAGGGTTATTGTTATATATGTTGGCAATCAAGTAAGTATGTAGGTGAGGTTATTTGCAACCAAATGACCCCTTATGGCTCATAAGCTTCAACCATTTTTATTTCAGAAATCCAGTATGATACCTATAAAAACGATTGAAGATAGTAATGAGGTATTATTATTTTATGGTTAATTGTTATGTATTGAAGTGTTAACAAGGAGATAATGAATAATATTTCTTGGTTTTGTTTTCTTTTTTTATTTTTTCAAAGTTGCGCTGGTTGATATTTGCGCTGGTACACAGCGCAAATATCTTCAAAAAAGTATAAAATGTGAAATTACTCTATTATGGTTGACATTTATAGGGATACAGGGGGTCATTTGGTTACAAATGACCTCTCGTATTCCCTTCATGGATTGCCGACATAATTACCAACAATAACCTTGAATATTTTGGACATCAGATTTTTTTTTCTGATGTCCAAAATATGCTTTTATATAAAATTAAAGCATTAATAATGCAAAGTAACCCGCATCAATATTCCAACAAGCCTTTGATATGCTCAAACTCACATTATATTCCTTATCATTTACATAAAACTAAGCCAAATACATTAGAGAAAAATGTTTTACCCAAAACTAGGATTACCTGGGACTCGACTATCCTAAGTACGGAGCCCAAAATAAACATACTTATCAGCAAATCGAACCCAACCTTTGCCCTTACTATCGCGTATAATGTAACTACAAACGCAAGAACGGCTTTATAATAAAAAGGATTATGTTTTTACCTTGTTACTTTGTTTTATCATTGTTCGATAATGTTATTTGAGTTTGTTTTAGGTCGGAAAGGTTTCTGAGAAAGGTTGTAGATTATGCTGATACGTCTTTATCTTTATGAGGCCGTTTTTATTAGGGTTCCGTAACAAAATGGTAAAAAGGAGCCCATACAGTGAGACTCAGTCTGTCTGTCTGTCTGCCACAGCTGGATATCTCAAGAACTACTAATGCTATCAACTTGAAATTTGGAACAGTTTTAGGTGACGTTTGGCCAACTATTTTGCAAATACGAAAGAAATAAAAATATACATGTTTTCTTTGCAACAGGTACTGAAAGGGGGTTTTAAAAATTTTAAGTGGGACTACTAGGGCATGTGGGGTAGCATATGAAAGAACGCTGTTTGCACATTTTCAAATATTTTTTTCTTTTTTTTAGGCCGCATTGTTTTCGACTATTGATAAAAAATGTTAAAAAAAATGCCATTCCCCCTTCGCATTTTCTTCGAAGTTTGCATACAGAAAAATCTGAAATTATTATATGTGATAGAAGTTTATATAAAGATTACAGGAAAAATAAAACGTTGTCTAAATATAAATGATGGTACGGACCCTCGGTGCACGAGTCCGACTCGCTCTTGACCGGTTTTTTTTGGTAGGTTTTTGTTTTTAGGTAGGTTTTTAGCTAGCTATGGCTGGCTTGTGATATAGCTACTGCTGTTGGTGTTTCTATGGTAGGTAAACACATTCGTAATGATTATCAAGTTTCAAAAACAGCATTTCTGTTGTTTTATCTAAGACTATCTTTTGCCCGCGGCTTCGCCCGCGTGGAGGTAGGAAAATATCCCACGGGAACGTGCTACCGGGATAAAAAATATCTTATGTCCTAATCCAGGTCATGTGCCAAATTTCATCTAAATCAGTTCCGCCGTTATAGCGTGAAAGCGTAACAAACAAACTCACTTTCACATTTATAATATTATTTAGGATTCAGAAACACAGTCATTATTCAACATCTGCCTAACTTTTTCCCAACTATGTTGAGGTCAGTTTCCAATCTAACCGGATGCAGCTGAATACCGGTATTTTACATGATGCTACTGCCTATCTGACCTCCACAACCCAGTTACTGGGTAACACAATACCCCCTTGGCAAGACTATTTGTCAGACCTTCGGGCTTCTGACTACCCGTAACGACTGTCAAAGATCTAAGAATGACAGCCGGAACCAACTGCTCAACATGCTTTCTGAATCACGGAGTGATGCTCGCGAAGGAGGAGGCGGAACGCGTGAGGGAGAGGCAGCCTCACGCCCTCAGTCGCCGCAGGAGACGCCCTGGGCGGCGGGAATCGCGGGGCGATTTCCGGCCACCGTAGGCGCGGGCCTGCGGACGGTGAGCAGCGGGTAGCTCGCCGTCTGGTAAGGACCAGGCCCGAGTCGACGGCGCGTTGTGTTCCACGCGCACCTCAAAGAGATGTCAGCAAGTGACGGGGCCCAATAGGGCCGACGCCGCTGGGGTCGCGGGTTGTCTGAAGGGGTTACCGCGGCCCTGGCATAGGCAACTGAAGGAACACGGGTGGGTTTTAGTCAGTAAAAGTCTGACACGCCCTCCCGCTCCACCCAGAGCGGGAGAAGTTATTTGATGAAAAGGGGTGTCGGTATGTTAAGGTCACCCATCCACGGATAAAGATAAAGCAACGCTTGCCGAGGTCGGTCCTCGGCAAGCGTTGCTTTATCTTGATGATCGATCCGTGCGTGTGGAATTAAGCCACCAGCCCCTGTCTTGTAAGATAGGTACGAACATTAATAAAAAATATAAATTAAATGTAGTCTACCAGCTGCAGGAACATAGTCTAAGCTTGTATTCAGGGTTCCAGAGGGAACACGCCAAATTCAAACGTACCATTTTCTATATTCATTATCACTGCGGGGCCTACGTTCTTCATAAAACAGGACCTACTCAGCTTTCAAAAACCATGTATACGTCAAATGGGTTACTTTGATACTATGAGTTGACTTTGATAACAACATTCGACTTATGAAAAACGAAATATAATAATAAAAATAATATCTTAATTAAAAAAAAACTTTTTTTACAAAAAAACAACAGACTTCAAAAAAAATACAACAAAGTGAAAAATAACTTTAATTTCTGAAGTTGGTGTCTTTGGATCTGTGGTTTAGTTCTTTGCCACCGACTTCCGAAATTAAAGTTTATGAAAGTTTATTAAAATTTATTAAAGTTTATGAAATTAAAATTTTTGACTTTGTAGTATTTTTTTTGGAAGTCGGTTGTTTTTTTTTTTTGTAAAAAAGTTTTTATTTTTCAATTTTTAGTGGGTCAGTCTGTAATTTATCTAAGTTACAATAGCCTAATGTCAACTGCTCATCACCTTTTACAAAATATTGCTTTTCCCGATACAAAGACGTTAATTGCTGAGGAGTTCTCCTAGTAAGAAACCAGGAGAACTGGAACTGATGGTGAAGTTACCACAACATAATTGACGACGACGATCGGTGACGAGCATAATTTCCTTAGCAATAATCGAATAGCAACACGTGAAATACGTATTATTGAATATTTCCGGTGGTCTTCCTCATCAGTTCCACTTCACTAAATGGTGCTTTCCGGAAGCATGAGTTACTATTTAAAAAAATACAAAAATCGCTATAGGTGTCCCTATAAAATTAGAAGGTTCCTCTCGATTTTTCTAACATCATCAGATCCTGGTTTCCTTATCATGGTACCACCCTTGGGATGTCTCCTTTCCAACAAAAAAGTATCATCAAAATCGGTTCATAAACGACGAAGTTATGTGCGAATACACATAAAAAATATATAAATTTGCAAAAAACGTAAGAAAATTTGAATTTTGTAGGCTACCCTGAGTTGAAATACGGTCGAATTGAGAAACCTCCTTTTTTTGTAGTCGGATTAAAAGAAAAGTCTTGACTGACTGACTCATCAACGCTCAGCCCAAACCATTGGACCCAGAAAGCTGAAATTTTGTACAGACGTTCCCGTTATAATGAAGACAAGGAATAAAGAAGGATTTTTGTTCCCGTGGGATATTTACCGACATCCACTCGGGTGAAGCCGCACTGGAAGTGCTAGTATAATAAAATTATTTGGTGCCTGAATAAGGTTTTGTTGGTGTACCGGTTACTAGGCATTTCATTCATTCATTCATTCATTCATTTATTTATTCAATAACAATTTACATTGTGTCTGAATGTTTTACAAATATACCCACGCAAATAATTAAAATAATAACAAGTTAAAATAAAGATTTAAAAAATAAAAGTAAGTTTAAGTAGTTTTAAGTAGTTTTTAGTTTTTTTTTTTTTTTTTTTTTTTTTTTTTTTTTCATTATTTGAACATTGACATTGACAGGTTGACTCATCGACATACGGTGAATTATTTCGAAATTAATTATTATCAACGTGGTTTCTTCTTCTTAATTTAGGTGTAAGTACATCGTACACACTGAAGAGTGCAGTCTTCCGTAGCACTATTATCTGAAAAACCCTTCATTTTCCTGAAGATTAAGAATAATAAAGAAACCGTGCTGTCAAAAAAAAATATAAGTCACATTCGTCGAATCAAAGAAAAGTGACACATACCTTGCATGAAAATCATTATAATCCAGTATATTTAACTCATATTCTGAAGCATCGGCTCTGCATAACACAAAGTGAGAAAATATCAATAATAATCTGCTGTCTTCGATAATAATAATAACAGGACGCGACGCCAGTCCGCCTGTCACCAGGCAACGGTTGCCAGGGCTGCGTTGAAATGTGTCGGCGGCGCGGCGCCCTAGGCCGCCAGCGCGACTGCGTCGCTCCCGTCACATTTGTCATCTCATCGGTGTCACATAGACATTTTAGTGTGTTTTATTGATAATTAGTTTTTATTGTTGTTATTTTTATTTAATTTAATTTATAAGTTTAAACTTTTATTATACAAATACATGTTTAGTGGCAGCAGCGATGTGGTGGATGTTAGT
This sequence comes from Cosmia trapezina, assembly GCA_905163495.3. NCBI lineage: Eukaryota > Metazoa > Arthropoda > Insecta > Lepidoptera > Noctuidae > Cosmia > Cosmia trapezina. The sequence continues at coordinate 16,694,671 of LR991030.1, forward strand.
GTTAGTGCTAGTCAACCTTCGACATCACTGAGCATCCTGGAGAGATGTCCGCTATGTACCCAGGCACGGTTTTTCAAAGGTAAGCGGGGTCTGAATGTGCATATTGGAAAGGTGCACAGACCACTTAATACGCTCACATCAGACCCTGTCTCAACAGCTACACCTACAACACCAGGTACTTCTGCTTTTGACCCGTTTTGGCAAACTCTTTCAAAATTCAAAAACTCTATTCCCGTTTTGAAGCGAGTTCCCCGGGGCGCTAGACCTCTAGTGGCACAACACTTAGCAGGTTGCGTTCGTCTTGCCGCCCGGGAAAACTCGCAAAGTGCTTGGGAACAGCTGCTCACCTTTCCTTATAGAATTCTACATGTACAAAAGAATTTGGCAACCAAAAAGACTTTAACTGCTCAAATTAAAGAAAACTGTAATATTTCGGCCCATAATTTAGATTCAAAATTACCGACACAGAGTTATACCTCTTCAAGAGGTATATCCTATCTGGTAGAATCCAAGTTAGGGGAAGGTGATATCAGCGGAGCAGCCAGGATTCTTTTTAGTAGTGATGTGGTGGCACCGTGTACTCCAGAAACACTCGCAGCTCTGGAGAGCAAACACCCTGCCCCAGCGGATGATCTTTCTTTTCCCGACCCCCCTGATCTGGATAATCACTCCCTCACCATTACAGGTCGAGAGTTGGTCACAGCCGTTTGCTCCTTCCGTAGTGGCTCCGCTGGTGGCCTCGACGGCCTGAGTCCTCAGCACCTTAAGGACCTTATCAGTCCAGGCGCCGGGGCAGCTGGTGAGTTGCTCTTGAAGGAGCTTACGGCTCTGATTAACCTTATGCTCTCCGGCAAGGTGAACGGGGCCGTCATCGACGTTCTATACGGGGCCAACCTATGCGCCCTGCGTAAAAGGGATGGCGGCATTCGTCCCATTGCCGTGGGAACTACTTACCGTCGTATGGCAGCCAAGATTTGCTGTAAATTTTTTGGTGAGGTTGTTTCGGAAAAATTGCAGCCCCTGCAGCTAGGTTACGGCTCAAAAGGGGGCTGTGAGGCTGCCGTACACGCCTTATCGACCTACCTAAATTCTGGCAAAGGTGAGGTCATCCTGAAGGTTGACATAAAAAATGCCTTCAACTCTGTTAATAGGGACACCTTGCTGGCAGAAACTAGAAAAGAAATACCCCAAATTTATAGTTTCCTTTGGCAATGTTACAGACACCCTTCTAAATTACTGTACCGGGACAACCTTCTGGAATCGGCTGTTGGCTGTCAGCAAGGTGATGCCCTCGGGCCAGTGATTTTTAGTTTAGCCATTCACCCAATCATTCGACAGCTAAATTCCAAATTTAACGTTTGGTATCTTGATGATGGAACCTTGGGAGGCGATGTAGATACTGTTTTAAATGACCTACAATTCTTAAAAAATGAACTTCATTCCATTGGCCTTGATCTCAACCTTTCGAAATGTGAACTATTCTTAGCGGACGATACTGACAGACATCTAACACTTCCTAAATTTAACGCAATAGCCCCAGAAATCAAAATTATTGAAAAGAACACTCTTCGTCTCCTTGGGTCTCCAATCTATGAAAATTCTTTTCCTGTTTTTATTGAAGAAAAAATTCAAAATTTTAATGACGTTTCGGAAAGATTGTTCCAAATTAACATGCATTCGGCCATAACATTAATCCGTTACTGCTGTTTCGGCCCTAAATTAATATATTTATTCTAAACCTGTACCCTTTAAGAAAAATGGAGTCAAAAAGGAAATTAAAATCTTGGCTTCTAAAACTAAATTACACAGATACTGAGAACCTCCTTAATCATCACGATTAAAATTTTAAGAATTAAATCGCTAAGTAACTGTAATAATACTTATTAAGAATAAATATTTAATAAAATAAAATAAACCATAACAAAGCCCCGTTTGCCCCTTACCTTTAATAATAGCCTATTTTAATTAATCATCATGCGTCATCATAACATAACACAAATACACTCATATTATTACTCACTCACCAGCACTCACTCTCTCACACATAGCACACAAATACACACCCTTGCACGTCGTGAATGTGGCACATCCATACTTCTGTAGTGTAGTTTAGTACCAAATTTTATCTGGATTCCCTATATACAGGCATGCCTAAATTGGGAATCCAGTAATTCAAGAATTTTCTTACTGCGGACGTTTGAGGTAATGTTTTTAGTGAGATGATGGAGCGGCCCTAGTGTCCGTAACACAGGTTAATTCCTAGCACGGAACTGGGTTTTGCTTCGCTATCCATTATGACGTTGCTAACTCTCACTCGTGATGTAGTATTTAAGTTAACCTGTACCTACTCAAAGTTTTGAAAATAAAGATTTTATTATTATTATCTCCTTTATTTCATTTATGTACATATCATTTATATTTTTAAATATTTTTATAAAAACAAAAATTAAAAAAAAAAACATTTAAAAATATAAAAATAGTAGCCCACCGATATCGGGAACAAGGTCCAAGCTACCGGTGGTCAGGGCTCTAGAGAGAGGAACCTCCTCACTATGCGTGCCGTGTCCAGGAGTACTGCTTTCTGAATCAAGCCCTTGATCCAGCCGCGCAATGAGAGCCTCCTGAGGTGTTGATCGAGGCTCTGTGCTATTAGGCCATTAACCGTAACGATTATCGGTACAATGATTGCAGAGTCTACGTCCCACATGTCGACAACCTCGTGTGCTAAGTCAAGATACTTAATTTTTTTATCTTTCTCAGCTTTCACGAGATTCTCGTCATGAGGGACAGCGATATCAACAATAATTGCACGGCGCTCTCGTCGATCTATCACCACAATATCAGGCTTATTGGCTACAATAGTCCTGTCTGTGATGATAGATCGATCCCAGTACAATGTGGCTTGGCCATTCTCGAGAACTGGGTCGGGCACATACCTGTAATATGGCACTTCGGACTCCACAAGGTTGTACTGCAAGGCAAGTTGCTGGTGGATAATCCTAGCCACTAGATTGTGTCTGTGCAAGTATTCGCCGTTAGCAAGACGAGAACAACCGGAAACAATATGTCGGATTGATTCACCGGGATGGTGGCATGCCCGACAGATGTCAACCGTACCGTCTTTGACAATGTATTTTCGATAATTATTCGTCATGATAACTTCATCCATAATTGCACACACAAAACCTTCGGTTTCCCCGAAGAGGTCGCCGAAACGTAGCCAGGATACAGACGCCAAAAAGTCTACATCAGGCCCATGGAGGGCCCGGAAAAAGCGTCCGTGAAGCTCTTTGCCTTGCCATACTTCCCTACGATCGTTAGTATCAAGTACTGCAGGTTTGCGCCAGTTCTCTTTCGCCAAGGAGAGTGGGGTGAGGCCCTTGTCCACCGCGACCACATCTCGATGCATCCCCACGTCGGCTTCTAGGAAATATTCCCTGAGACTGCATATCTCGCGATTGTGGAGGGTCTTAGCATTTAAAAAGCCTCGACCTCCACACTTTCGCGGGATATACAGTCTCATTACCGATGACCGTGGGTGATGCATTCGATACGCAGTCAGCAGCGTACGGACCCTCCTATCCAGGGCGTCGAGTTCGGTCTGAGTCCATTTGAGTACGCCGAAAGAGTACATCAAAACCGGCATGACCCAACCGTTGAAGGCGCGCACCTTGTTTCCACCTGATAGAAGACTGTTAAATACTTTCTTCAGGCGGCCAAAGAAGCGCTCCTTCAACGATTGCTTCATGTCAGCAACATTGATGCCCAACGCTTCCGACATACCCAAGTACTTGTAGGTTTCGGTTGAGGAGAGGGATCTAAGGTGTATGGAATCCGAGAGTTGGGTTCCCACGGATTCCATAATCTCCCCCTTATTATTATTATTATTATTTCCTTCGCGCTTCCCATTTATGGCAGCACACTCACCTTTTAGACAAAATGGACAAAATTATCCGGCATACTTTAACTTCAATCTTAAATGTGGCCATGGACGACCGTGCATGGGCGCAAGCTACTCTTCCCATCCGTATGGAAGGCCTCGGCGTCCGCAAAATTTCTAGTATTAGTTTACCGGCATTCATATCCTCGGTCCACGGCACAGAGAAGTTAATCAGGAAAATCCTAGCCTCCACACTGGTTAATTTTGATGTGCCTTGTTTCGCCGAGGCTATGGATGCCTGGAAACTCGCTTGCCCGAATTCAGATCCACCCGACAATCCATCTTCCCAGAGACGGTGGGATGAGCCGCTCTGCAGAGTAGTACAGAACAATTTACTTGACACGTCTGCTACTACTGCGGAGCGTGCGCGTCTGCTGGCTGTGGTTAAGTGGGAGTCGGGTCTGTGGCTTCACGCACTACCGTCGTCGAACATAGGCACTTTGTTCGACGACACTACTTTCCGCCTCGCTGCTTCACTGCGACTAGGAGCTCCATGTTGTTCTCCTCATTGCTGTCACTGTGGTGAAGTTGTCAACAGCCTCGGACACCACGGTCTGTCTTGCAGCCGAAGTGCGGGTCGCTTAGCACGGCACGCGAACATCAATGACATCATCCGACGAGCTCTTGTCACCGTCGGCGTTCCCGCTGTATTAGAACCCAATGGCTTGGCACGCGACGATGGCAAGAGACCGGACGGGATGTCTTTATTTCCATGGAAGGTGGGAAGGCCTTTAGTGTGGGACACAACGTGTGTCGATACTCTTGCGCCATCCCATCTTCCTGGCTCGGCGTGCTGTGCTGGCACTGCTGCTGCGGCTGCGGAAAACCTCAAGCGGCGGAAATATAATAACCTTATCGGTAATTATATTTTCGAGCCGTTTGGGGTTGAAACCCTTGGGCCGTGGGGTCCAAGTGCTCTTGTTTTATTCAACGAAATCTCCAAACGGCTGGTTGACACTTCCCGTGACCCGAGGGCTGGCTTTTACTTTGGCCAGAGGATTAGCATTGCTATACAACGTGGCAATGCCGCCAGTCTCTTGGGTACTCTACCAGTCGACAGCGATGCGGAGGAATTTTTCGACGCCATATTTTAGTTTTTTAATAGTTTAGTTAGGATGTAATTTTGTTGTTTATAGTCTTCCGTTTTAAGTTAAAATAAAGATTTTTAAGGTAAGAAAAACTTTTGGTTGTAATCAAAGTAAACCCATTTCACCGGTAAGTTTTGTTTCCAAAAGTTAGTTTGAAACTTAAAAATTAGCACTCCCAAACAGACGAGCTTAATTTAAGTTACCACGGTTCAAAAAACAAATATGTTTTTAACAAGGTTTGCATTACAAGGGTAAATAATGAGGGTAAGGAACTGGCTTATTCTTCTCAAACATTTTTCGAACGGCTAAGCGCACATTATAGCCACGGCATCACCGCATTTCAGAAATTGCGCCAAAGCACAAACTTTCGCCTTTACATTAGTGTGATTATATTATTACACATTATTGATTAGGTACATGGAACCGCGGTGAGCCGCATCGCAACGCAGTAATTGTTTCAAACAAATTCCAATTTAGAATTTGAATGTGGACTGTTTCCACTTCAGCGCAATGCAGCGCGCACGTATGGTGCGCGCGCAAGAAATTTCAACAGATTCACTTCGAACTTAGCAAATAATTTCACATTTCGCTATTTGACACATCACTTTGTGGTTGTTGACATAATAATGGTGACTATACCTATGTATCTTTTGGTTTGCTCTAAGCACAATACCCGTATATGAACAGCTAAAGACTGGGCCGCACCGGTCCGCATCGCAACGACTGGCGGATTGCTCGCCAGGCGTATTTTTGCGGCTACTATTTTGCGTTGCAAAAATCCTCCTAGATCACTTTCGTATATTTTTTAGGAACCATCGGCATCGCACACTGCAGACGCGCTGCATCGAAGATACGAGTACATAGGTGTAGTCACCGTTATTATGTCAACATCCACAAAGTGATGTGTCAAATAGCGATATGTGAGATTTTTTGATATGTTCGAAGTGAATTTGTATTACCATCATTCAAATATTTGGCTCATACAACGGCGACATTTTTGTAAAATTGTACTTGAACAAATATCGCTCAGAGTAAACTTGCTAAAAGTATGGGAAAGCAGAGCAAGTTTTTTTGAAGTGAAAAATTCTTTAGGCGCGTTTTGGTATCGAGTTCGCGTCAGTATACCTGCATGACGCGTTGCGCTTGGCCAGCAGTGAAATCATGACGCCAGTATCTATGACTGCCTATATTTTTATGGTTCCGTACCTCAAAAGGAAAAAACGGAACCCTTGTAGGATCACTTCGTTGTCCGTGTGACTGTCTGTCAGTCTTATTCTTTTTGTTTGTATTAAGTTGTAATACATATCAAACACGTAGGCCTACGGTCCCTTAGAGTTCTAAAATAATCAAGCTTTTATGTCAACGCAACAGAAAAATACGGCTATTTATGCGACACAAGCGGAAAGTATCGTACTTCTCGTTGACCTAGAATCATGAAAATTGATGAAAAAAAGTCTTAAATTGACCGTGACGTATATGTTTAATGATGTATGAGAGAACATGTTTCTCTACTACAATGTTAAATTTGACTTTGTCATAAATTCATCCCAACTACTGGACCCTTCATTGTGCGTGGTCCGACACGCACTTGGCCGGTTTTTTTAGTAAATCCAAGTGTGGCACTAGCTAGGATTAGTAGTACCTACTACTAATCCTAGCTAGTGCCACACTTGGATTTGGTTACTATAACTTCGCTACCATACTTCGGTGTGTTAAGTTTATTAAGGTATTAAGTTACGAACCTTCATTAATTTTACGCCAATTCTTGGAAAAAGATAGGCTGTTCCAAGTGTTCGGTCCAATAGTTGCAACCGAACAGATCAGCACTTTTGCCTGCATGCATTTCCATAAATGCATGTATCGCAGCGATTACCAGTCAGTACGTATTCGGAAACCAACCGCGTAACTCAAACCATAATACCAATCAAACCATCTTAGAATTTAGCTTAGATTTACCATTTAATTTAATAACCAATAATAATCAATATAGTCTTTAAACCATAACCATTTCGTATCATTAAACCAAACAACAAACCAACTTAGGACTTAGTGCCAAACCACGCAGGCGCAAAATCCTACACCAAGAAAGCTTACCTAGTTGTTTAGTGTTTACAAAGTAAAAACCGCGTAAACATTTGTTTAGCACATAATAATATTTACTTATATACTTGTACAGTTTATTCATAGGGTTAATTTTATCCTAACATCACATCTGTATTCCCCAAACGGGTAGACAGGAGTGTACTTAAAATTCACACAATGTTCTAGTTATAATTATAGTCTTTGTTTGTTTGTATAATTGTTTAATAATGCTAAAAACAATATTAGAAACTATTCTTCCCAGAGATGCCCAGTGTTATTATCACAACTGATGTAAATTTAAAGAAACGGTGATTCGTTTTTGCTAATTTTATTATTTCATTCTCGGTCCATACTCGACGACACGGCTAGCGCAGTGGTTGAGCGATTGACTGCTGCGCAGCATGTCGCGGGTTCGATTCCCGCACGGAACAAATATTTGTACGACCTGCAAGTATTTGTTCCGAGTCTGGGTGTTTTTCTATCTATAATATGTATGTATTTACAAAAAAAAAAAAATGTATATAAGTAGTTTATCAGCCATTTCGTTACCATAACACAAGCATTAGGTTGCTTAGCTTGGGACTAGATGGCGTTGTGTGAAATGTCCAAGGATATTTATATTTATTTATTTATACTTTCTTTCTCCATGTCCGTTCAGTCTAAACGCTCCACAAAAAAGACCAAGTTCCTCATTATCCTATTTCGTTCATTTTCAAACGCAGCTGGCTCGGGAACCTCCATCTTGCATCTACGGAGTAAAGTAACGAACTTAAGTGAAGTTAATGACTCCCAACTTCGCTACTTCGCTTCCTCGGTCGAAGGAGGCGATACGGAATTGGTCGGTAGAAAGTTAACCCGCAATCGGGGATGTATTCGTGAGAATTGTTCTTTTATTGGATACTTTTTCTTGTTAGTGTGTTGTTTTGGATTTGTACTGGAAGCGATAGTGGAGATTGAACATTTTATTGGCCTTTGTTTGGTGGCGAATAAAAGTCTTGTTCTGTTTAATATTTTAAAACTGCAAATAAAAATTAAATATATAAGTATAGGTATGACTAGCACTTCCCGAGCGGCTTCGCCCGCGTAAATGTCGGAAAATATCCCGTGGGAACGTGCTACCTGGAAATCCTTCCTTATTCCTTGTCTACATTATAAAGGGAACCTCTGTGCAAAATTTTAGCTTTCTAGGTTCAAGGGTGTTGAGCTGGGCGTTGATGAGTCAGTCAGTCAGTCAGTCAGGACTTCTCTTTTAATCTAAATTGATAATTAAATAGATTAACTTTTGCTCTGCTGCTTCCAATAAAGCTCTCCATTTATTTTTCAGATTAGGTACCGAATGAGCCTTGTAGAAATGTTTTAATAAAATCGTTAGTTAAAAATACTTTCAGTACTTAATGTATTTACTATAAAGCAATAATGTAACCTTTGTTTGATGTTACGGTTTTTTTTTGGGTTCAAAGAAGGCGATAAAAATAAACTCTAAGGCAATAGAAATAATTTTAGAGCTCGCCTACCGAATGAGATAACAATTCACTTTTACATACAACATTTATACGACAACGTCGACGACATAAAATTATAATTCAGTTGGAGATTCTAACAATGTAATATATTACGATCTTTTGTATAACATTATTTGTCAGGCATCGCAATATGCAGGGTTGGCAAAAATTATGCTTAATTTAAAAAACCGGTCAAGAGCGAGTCGGACTCGCGCACCGAGGGTTCCGTTCCGATTTCTGAAAAAGTGTGCTATTTAGAGACATCGTTTTATTTTTCCTGTAATCTTTACAGAAACTTCTATAATATAGAATAATTTCAGATTTTTTTCTTTGCAAACTTCGGAGATAAGGGGGGGGGGGGGGGAACGGTATTTTTTTTTTACATTTTTCATCAAAAGTCGAAAACTATGCGACCTAAAAAAAAGAAAAAAAAAACTGTTTGAGAATGTGCAAACAGCGCTCTTTCATATGATACCACACATGCCCTAGTAGCCCCACTTTGATTTTTATGACCCCCATTCAGTCTCTGTTTAAAAAAAACATAAATATTTTAATTTCTTTCTTATTTGCAAAATAGTTGGGTAAACGTAATCTAAAACTATTATAAATTTCAAGTTGATAGCATTAGTAGTTCTTGAGATATCCAGCTGTGACAGACAGACAGACAGACATACTGAGTGACACCATAAGGGTTCCTTTTTTACCATTTTGGTACGGAACCCTAATAAAAATAATCGACTTTATTTCACCTATTAGTTTACCTAGTGCTAAAACAGCTCTCATGCGTAAGAGTGTATTCTGCATGGCCCCAAAGTTTATACAACAAGGTACCAAAGGCATACAAAGATTTGAATATTAATAGTTTTAATAAAAGCATGAAGAAACTTTTAATAAATAAATGCTACTATAATGTTGACGACTATTTAAATGATGTACTTTAGGCATTTTTTACTTTTTTTATTTTTACTATTTTTGCTATTATTATTAACATGATGTATTTTATTAACTTATTAACCTTATAAATTTTGGAATTTATTGTATTTGTACGCTTTTCTAGGCAAAACATGTTGAAACTTCTTTTTTTTTTTGTAATCGTTCCAACTGATGTTAAACCTACACATGTTTTTGACAAATAAATATATCTTATCTTATCTTCATTTAAATCAGATTGTTTTGATTTATTTACATATTCCAATCTTTTTTATTTGGAAGTCAATTAGTATTAAAAAAAAAACATGTCTTCGCTTTTTTTTTTCTTGCTGTCCTTTTCTACCACAAATGTTTCTAAACATTTTTTCTACTAAACCCATTAACTCCTTATTTATACACCATTTACACAACACTTTATTAAATTTTCCGCAAGCAGACTTTTTTACATAGCATTACACGGACGTGTGCACCGTAGTTTATGTCGGGGAAGTCCCTTGACACTTTTTGGTTGATTTTACGTTGCATTCAAAAAGGTAGTGATCAGGAGGAGCTCTTGAATAACAGCCGCACGGGTCGATCCGTCAGATTAAGCTACGCTTGCCGGGGTTGGTCAGTGGATGGGTGACCATCTTTACATATCGAGATTCCTCCGTGCCTCGGAAAGCACGTTAAGCCGTTGGTCCCGGCTGTTATTCGTGGATCTTTGACAGTCGTTACGGGTCGTCAGAAGCCCGAAAGTCTGACAACCAGTGTTACCAAGGGGTATCGTATTACCTAGTAACTGGGTTGTGGAGGTCAGATAGGCAGTCACTCCATGTAAAATACTGGTATTCAGCTGCATCCGGTTAGACTGGAAGCCGACCCCAACATAGTTGGGAAAAGGCTAGGCAGATTGATTGAAAAAGGTAGTGCTCAACGATTTATTTAAAAAAATCACTTGATTTTAATCGCAATTTAAATCATATCAACCCTGGCAATATGAAATACAAAGTTTATCCCACTCAACCGAGCCAAAGATGCACGTAACAATGCAGTAGCTGGCTCCTCGTTAATTAGCTAGGAAATGCCGCCACGGCGCTAACTTCGCCGGCTTCAAAGTGAAAACTTTACTACTAAGTAGCGAAAACTGATAGTCGGAATGAAGAGGTATTTTAACTATATAATAGTCAGTTTATTGGTCGAAAAAGTCAGCTTGATTGGTTTAGGTTTTAATTAAGTTGGCCAGTAAACATGCAGGGATATTTTGCGGTCGATTTCAAAATTAAATGTTTGTTTTAGCCTTACATAAACTTTGTTCGGTGCGCGACGCGCAGTTTCATTATATATTAAAGCGATGCCAGTGCTTCCTCTCGGGGCCACTTTAAAGTTTTCCTTTGGTAATGAAGTAGTAGGTATCGGTGTTTGAAAACTTACATTTTAGATTTTGAAGGTACAAATAAATAACATATTTTATCTACACCCATACTATAAAACCTCTATAAAAGTTTCAAAAACAGTTAGCTTATTGCCAACATTAAAACACCCACTGTCATAGTAACCATTATATCATCCAAACGGGTGTTTTAATGCTGTACTGGATTTCATAATGCAACTCGTTTTCAAAAAAAGAACATTGTAATGCACGCGCGTTTCACTACATCAGCGTCGTAATTAAAAAAAAGAACTTATTCGAATTCACGTCGTATACTATGACGCCGGCCGCCATGTTCGATACGAGTATTAGTATTGCAAAAAACTGTTTCAGAACCTTTTATAGAGGATTCATAACATGGATGTAGATAAAGTCTTGTATGCAACTGTACATAATTAGGTATTAAAACACTCATGTTTTAATACCTCTTATTATACGTCAGTTGCATAAATAACTAATATAAGCTATGTTCACTGGAGCTTTAGGTAAACTCAGTTTTCAATCAACCGTAAAGGCTCAATCAAGGCTGACATTTAAATGAATTACATGATTATCTTTGCCGTCATTTTGTTTGTATATAAATATATTATCCTCCGGTTTTAGTATCTTTTCCTCAACCGCACTCAAATATCCTGTAGAGTGTATATTTGTGTCTGTATATATTGTACCTACACGCTTTCTCAAACGAATTTAAGGCAAGAGGCGGACACGCGATTCTAAAAATTCCATTTTCACACAATTCTTTTCAAGCCATGTTACTGTGTGTCATTGTCGGAAAAAGAAAAAGTTTATCTTTTTATATCCGCAAAGAAACCTTTCTAAATCAATCTGCCTAGCCTTTTCCCAACTATGTTGGGTTCGGCTTCCAGTCTAACTGGATGCAGCTAAATACCAGTATTTTATATGGAGCGACTGCCTATCTGACTTCCATAACCCAGTGACTGGGTAAATTAAATACCGCCGGCAAGCGTAGCTTAACCGTTACCGTGCGGCTGTTATTACTTAGCCACGAGCTCCTACAATTTAGAAAGAAACTTTTCTAAATCGTTTCCGGTGTATTACAATTTACTTTTTTCTCTTAAATAGGTACTGTATTCACTATTGTATGGTCTTAAATAATGAAGGAACGTATTTTCAAAATTATATCAAGTTCTTGAAATTTTAACCTTACGACAATTAAACAAAACTCAATCAGCAATCTGCTAAATATCTTGTTACTTAACATCAAGATGGTTTTCATTTTAATGTTACTTTCAAACTTACACAGAAAATATTTTAACAACCTTTTCAAACAAGATGTGTTGCTGCATTCATGAATTTCTACTTTAAAAACATCTCACACATATTTTTCGCGAAAAATATCAAGTGACTACCACGTACAACATTAGAATGTACATTTGTAATTCTTTTACGATATCTAATAACATTCTGAATGTATATAAAATGAAAATTATAGGCTAATATAATGTAGATGTAGTACATAAAATGAAACGTACTAGGTACACATTCCATATTATTGTTATTGTCTGCAGTAAAAATTGTAAGTAGGTACCTACTTTCACCGCGTCATCAACTATTTGCAGAGAGCCATTTCATTTTAAACTTTATCTTCGAAATTCGAACTATTCGAAGTCTCGTCCATCTGGGGTAAAAGAAAAACCGGTCAAGAGCGAGTTGGACTCGCGCACCCAGGGTTCCGTACCATCATTTATATGTAATGTTTGTTGATGATTTCTGAAAAACTCGTCTTGCTTTTCCTGTAACCTATACATAAACTTCTATCATATAGAATAATTTCAGATACCCCACATGCCCTAGTAGTCCCACTTCGATTTTTTAAGACCCCTGTTGCAAAAAAAAACCAGTATATTTTTATTTCTTTCTTATTTGCAAAATAGTTGGGCAAACGTCATCTAAAACTGTTCCAAATTTAAAGTTGATAGAGTAGACTTTTTGTCAACCCTAGGAAAATCTGGATAAGGGTCGGTGGTCAATTTGTAAAATAGTGGACGGGATTATGGTTATCTGTCAAACACGGTTCAATTTCATCGAAATGCCCCATGTGTATCATGATACGTGAAATACCTGTTTTGCAACAATTTCAACTGAAAATAATAACAGAAGGACAAAAAGCATTCATATTACAATATCAGTCTCATCTGTCAAAAATACTTGTCATTTACCCTCAGAAGAATAAGAGCATTTGCCTACATTTTTGACAAGTCTTATATTGGGGTTAAGTTTTATTTTTTTAGTAGTTTTAAATGATTTTTTATTATTTTTATCAGGCCCTGATGGTCGCTGAGATGAGTTTGGCCCCCAAAATGTTGAATTCTCAAAATGTTGAATTCGCATAATGTTGGCGAATTGAATTTTATCGTTTTTTTTCACTACGAGAATTGGCCTTCAGCTATCTTATTCTATTGTTCGTTGAATCTATTATTGAAGTGATAATAAATACATGCTTCATACTTAGTTTTTCATGAGTATCTAATTACGATTATTTTGAACTAAGTTAGTACAAACTAAAAACTAGAGACAAAAAAAACTTTTTACAAAAAAAAGAAAACGACGAAACTTTAATTTCTGGAGTCGCTATCTTTGGAGCTGTATTTTAGTTTTTTTGCCACCAAATTCCGAAATTTTAAGTTATTTTTCACTTTGCAGTGTTTTTTTGGAAGTCGGTTGTTTTATTTTTTGTAAAAAGTTTTTTATTTTTCACTTTTAGTGGGTCAGTTTTTAATTTATCTAAGTTACAATAGCCTAATGTCAGCTGATCATCACCTTTTACAAAATATTGCTTTTCCCGATGCTGGGAGGTTAATTGTTGAGGAGTTCTCCTAGTAAGAACCAGGAGACCTATTTTAAAGTAATCGACAACCCATGAAATACTTATTTAGGTATTATTGAGTAGTTCCGATGGCGTGCTTTTCGATTACAAATGCACGAGTTACTATAAAAAATACCCAAATCGCTATAGCTGTGCCTATAAAATTTGAGGTTTTCCCTCGATTTCCATGGGATCCCCTCATCAGATTCTAACTTGGTGGCAATGGGCCCACCTCAAAAGCATAGATACCCTTACAAATAAAAACAGAATTTTGCAAATCCGTCTTTATATAACCGAGTTATGCCCGAACATACATAAAAAAAACAAAAAAAAATGTAAAGATCAGATCAAGTCAAAATCATTTATTTGCTAATATGGGTAATTACTTAAAGATGTTAAAAATAGAGCATAGTTCAACCATCCCAATTGATAAACTCTTCCTTTTTTTGGAAGTCGGTTAATAGTTATTTATGCAACTGACGTATAATAAGGGGTATTAAAACACGAATGTGGGTGGGTGTGGGTAATAGTATCACATGAGTGTTTTAATACCTAATTATGTACAGTTGCATACAAGACTTTATCTACATCCATGTTATGAATCCTTTAAAAAAGGTTCTGAAACAGTTTTTTGCAATACTAATACTCGTATCGAACATGGCGGCCGGCGTCATAGTATACGACGTGAATTCGAATAAGTTCTTTTTTAAATTACGGCGCTGTTGTAGTGAAACGCACGTGCATTACAATGTTCTTTTTTTATTTTATTATTTTATTTATTTATTTATATAGGATCTCCAACAAAAGATATACACAATACATGAAACATAAATATAGGGAACATCAGGTATCAAGTAGGTGTACACTTACAGGAGACCACAGCATGCACAGAAATGTTAACAACTAAGCTAACAAGTTAAAATATTAATAATAAGTAAAATTTGAAGAAAAATGAATACATTTTTAAAGGAAAAACATTTTGAAAACAAGTTGCATTATGAAATTCAGTACAACATTATAACACCCGTTTGTATGATATTATGGTTACTATGACACTGGTTGTTTTAATGTTGGCAATAAGCTACTGTTTCAGAAACTTTTATAGAGGATTTATAGCATGGGTGTAGATAAAAATATAAATAACATAGCCATCAAAACCATTACGTTAGGAGAATTAAATCCATGGTCTGAGTTCAAGGTCTTTCCAAATAGCACCCTATTTCAGGCCCCGATCGCTTAGAAAACGCAAATAAAATTCAAATCAAGGAATAATGGAATATTCATGAGTTCGTCACCTTTTTTGATCGTCCAGGGAGAACCAGTATAGCAGATTCAAAGAAGAAAGTATAATTGATTTTTATGGATAATCTTAGTATTCAAATTATTCTGGTCCGATAGCAGTGACCCCAAACTTTTAAACTCTTGAGCATTCAGACAGCTGTAAAGTTACAGATTGGTTTGTACGACACAACCACATCCTCTATGGCTTTTATATATTTAGATTATTTTTGTGAGAGTCGGTTCATCATTATGTTCTAACATAATTTGTGTTCATCTTCTTCTAGAAGAAGATGATGTTTGATAATTACGTATACAACTTGTCGTTTTGCATCCTCGTCAAATTTAAGTTTGTGGTATAGACCATCAAACCGAACAACTTTTACCATAGCACCATCATCGTAATCGCGAAAAAATAATCATTCGTCCCATACATTTGCGTCGAGTAGGTATTGAAGTTTTCTATGGGATAGTTAAAATTTTTTCGCCATTACGATGTTGGTCCCATGGAGAAGGTTCGGTTTGATGTTTTGTATCACACCCTAAAATTTGACGAAGATGCATAACGACACATTGTATTATTATTTTCTCATGTTCAAATAAAGCGCAAATTTTTTTTCATTTGACTAAAGAACGAACAAACCACCTAGACCATTATTAAATGCAAAATATTTAATTGATCCTCTACATAAAATTGATTGATGTTCTAATGATGATCGCCTTTTTTACTAGATTAGTAATTATCTTTAAACTAACAGAAGGCCAATTCTCGTACTTAAAAACGTTATTATTAACACAAACGGGATATTTACCATGTTTACTGTTATTGTATTTGAGTTCCCTATATTTCGGCACTGTTGCAAGCACCATGATCACGGATGAACTGAAGTTATTGCGGGTGGGTGTTTTATGAGCGGACAAATCGCAAATACAATAACAGTAAACATGGTAAATATCCCGTTTGTGTTAATAATAATGATAGTGACCATGACAGTTTAAAAACTTATATCTTAAAAACGTTCACATTCAAGTCACAAACTGATGTCAGCGACAATCAAAAATGTCAAAAATTTATGTAAATGCTATACAATTTTTGACAGATTGAGGCTGAGATAAGATTGTGGTCTTTTAAAAAACTACCCATATAGTGCTAAATTGATTTTAACATATATTATTCTAATAGAAATGGAAACGTTTTGAATTTCTCAATTCAATGAGTAATAACATAAATATATGCTTGTAAAAGAAACTGAAGTGAACACATAATGTACCTGTGTTTTGAATAAATGTCAAGACGAACCCAAATATATTCACGAATGTCTTTTTATCGTCGAATATATCACTTTTAGACGTTAAAGGTTGATTTATATCTACATAGAAATAACATTTCAATAACACGAGTTCTAGATAAAATATTACGTTTACCATCCTATTGTGTTTTCAGAGAAAATACTCATTTCCACGTACTTTTAGACCCGAGAAAAATAAGAATAGCCATAGATTTTTTTCAATTTTATATGTAAAAAGAATTATAACATTATCATGTTATAATTCTTTTTACAACAAAATCCTACTCAACATTATTATCATTTCAATATATGTTCTCAAGTATTGCCACAAAAAAAACAGATTGATTACATAATAAATCATGATTTCTTAAGACTACCTAACGGTCTATTATTTACGTCCCAGAGGCGAAGTGTAAGTATTATATAATGCCCATGGCTGTAATTACACCTTAGCCGATACTCTACAAATCGGAACATTGATATTCTCTTTAGCATCAGAAATGAAAGAATTCCCATTACTTGCCACTAGTACTTTATATATATATATATATACAGGAGCTCTACTGCGGGAAGAGCCTATGGATTCAATGAAAACCTTGCCATGTTCTTTTTTAAGGCTGCGTTTCCACTGACGCGGAGCTGGGCGGAGCGGAGCGGAGACGTGCAGGAATCGTCCAATTACAGACGAGACAAGAGACGCGATGAGGATTTCAACCATTATGATTGGTCGATTCCTGCACGTCTCCTCTCCGCTTCGCCCAGCTCCGAGTCAGTGGAAACGCACCCTAAGGCTCTCCCATTGACTTCCATATCTCTCTATGTTGCCTTCTCTGGTCAATTCATCGTTACTTCATCATAATCATCCACAGCCTGACTTCACCCACTTCTTGTACCAATCCCCACGCCGCTGTGCCAGCCTCATCCAGGTTTTGCCCGCGATGGAAACAATGTAGTCCGCTCTCTACATCTCGTCTTCTAGTCCTTGGACGCCACTATGTCACAGCCTTACTCCACCTGTCATCACTGCGCCTTGCCAGGTGTCCTGCCCAACTCCATTTGAGTTCCATAACTCGTTTTCCGATATTAAAACCTTCGAACGTCTTCGGATCTCGACGTTTGGAACTCGGTTTTAATAGACCGAGCTCCATGGTTCCTTACTACCTGCTGTTCATTACAACCTATCCTTGATCATTAGGGTTCTGTACCAAAATGGTAAAAAAGGAACCCTTATGGTGTCACTCAGTTTGTCTGTCTATCTGTCTGTCTGTCTGTCTGTCTGTCTGTCTGTCTGTCTGTCTGTCACAGCTGGATATCTCAAAAACTACTAATGCTATCAACTTGAAATTTAGAACAGTTTTAAATGACGTTTTCCCAACTATTTTGCAAATAAGAAGAAATAAAAATATTTATGTTTTTTTTGCAACAGGGACTGAAAGGGGGTCTTAAAAATTCAAAGTGAGGCGACTAGGGCATGTGGGGTATCATATGAAAGAGCGTTGTTTGCACATTCTCAAACACTTTTTTATTTTTTTTAGGCCGCATAATTTTTGACTTTTGATGAAAAATGTAAAAAAAAAATACCGTTCCCCCTTATCTCCGAAGTTTGCAAAGATCAAAATCTGAAATTATTCTATGTGATAGAAGTTTATGTAAATATTACAGGAAACAAAACGATGTCTCTAAATAGCACACGTTTTCAGAAATCGGAACGGAACCCCCGGTGCGGGAGTCCGACTCGCTCTTGACCGGTTTTTTTTATTCATTTACATTCATGCATCTGGTGGTCTGGTCTGGTCTGGAGTTTTATCGTGCGCTATAATCATCAAATACATAATTTAGAGTTTGACTTTGACTTCCATATCTCTCTCCGTTGCCTTCTCTGGTCAATCCTTTTTTACTAATTACAATATTAATTACAACCTACTCCCTTGACCATAGCCGTAACGTAATACATGTACGACAATGTTATTCTTGTGACAATTCAGGTCGAAAATTCAACACACGAAACACGAAGTTCGTTATGTTTGTCTGTTCAATTCGGTGACGTTTGCTTTACAATTTAAATGCAGGTTACGACGCTCTCGAGAATTCTGGGTTTATACTAGGTACACGGTGTACCAGTGTGAACCTGGTTGTAATCAACGAATGTACATACCTAGGTACAGTCGTAGCGACGCCTTTTGAGAATCAACTGGACTGAGTGCTCTGCGATATCGCGCTGAATTTACAATTTTTTGAAGCGGGTTTAGTATTTCTGCAATACGAGATGGTGTTTGAGTGCGGTGAACATTGAACAATGTCGGTTAGGGGTATCTCTTTTGTTAAAGTGAACTAATATTGTGTTTTGAGATAAGTATTACCATTTCTGTACCCATTAATTTTAATACGAAACGAACTATTTTATATAGAACTATTTTATATTTTATATAGTATATTTTAAAATAGTTCGTTTCGTATGATAATCATACTTGTTTGACGCTCAATTGCCTTTTCGTCTTATAACATATTTTTTATAAAATCTAACAGTCTTTACCGATCGATAAACGTAACACGTAATACCATAATTATCTTCACTGGCAAGCAATTAGAAAAACAAGTTTACCTAATAAAGTGGTAGTTGTTATAATTCTATAAATAGAGTCAGTAAAAGTCATCAACTTAGCGATTAAGGTGGATCCGCAGTGGTAGTCCGCGAAATTGAAATTTTCTTGCGTTTTTGCAATTTTCAGGTCAGTGTGTTGTGTTTGTTAGTGTTTCGATCTGATTTCGGAAATCAGATCTAAACACGGTAAATCTAACGTGGAGAGATGTATTAATGATTTTTAAGGTTATAATTATGTAAATAAATCCTATTTGTTACTGTCGCGAATCACAATTATTTTGGTCAAGATAAACCTGTCACTGACCTGCAAATTGCAAAAAAACACAAGAAAATTTGAATTTAGCGGGTTACCACTGCGATCCACCTTAGGACGACTTTGGGTGAATGTTAAATGTTTAAAAGAGCGTACAAACCATAATGTACCAATAAATCTTTATATTAATCATAAATGGTACATAAAACGTCTCATAACAAGATCGCTGCGAGCACAATTTGCCGCTTTCAATCGACTATTTGATAAATTGATCTCATAAAATTTGTCTCTGCCATCAAAGGAATGTCTGTCGCTACAAATGTGCTCACTATAGGGGCACATAAAGTGCCAATTCTGTGAAATGTAATTACAATCTCATCACTGTACAGTGCTCGCACAAAAAATATGTGTTCTTCATTTAAGAGAGTGTGTACTTCAATTTATTCATGTTGGTATGTAATTCCCGAATATCTTTTGGGAATGATTGGTCTAATTATGTAGTTTAAACTGAGTTGGAGATTTGCTTTAGGTACCTACATCTACAAAATCATGGGTGTAAAATCAGTTGAGTACCAAAAAACCGGCCAAGTGCGTGTCGGACCATGCACAATTAAGGGTTCCGTTAGGATAGGATGAATTTGTCCCAAAAACAAACTAAATATTAAGTATAGTTGAAAAACATGTTCTTCCATAAATCGACATAAGTCACGTTCAATTCTCCAACTACAAATTTAAGTTTGTAATCGGAAAAAAAACAATTTTTTTATTTGATAAAACTACAAATTAACGACTTTCAGACTTTTTCCTTTACTTGTGCTGTCAAACCATGCTTCTTGCTTAATTTCATGATTCTTAGTCAACGGGAAGTACCTTAAAGGTTTTGATTTACTTGCGAATATCAAAATATGTCATCTTTTAGAACTCTTAGGGGCCATATTATTTCACCTGAAAGACGTCCACGGCTTGACATAGGCCTCCCCAAAGCACCGCCACTTCAACTGGTTCTGTGCTTCTCGCATCCAGGAAGGGGCCATATATTTGATATTATTTTCAACTTTATACCTCAATGCGTTCCTGAGAAAAAAGGTCTTGCCAGACTGACACACAGACGGACAACAGAGTGATCCTATAAGGGTTCCGTTTTTTTCCTTTTGAGGTACCGAACCCTAAAATTTATGATAAAATTTAAAGCCTAAGTTTTGAACAAATTGTTAGACATCAATATTTTTAAAACATTACATTATGCAAAAAGGTCTATGAAGTTGAAACGATAGTGCCTTAATATTCATAACATAACAGCACTCTTGTAAACCCCGAAGGGTTGGGCAGAGGAGTGTTTATTCGCGAGTACATACATATTTCGCCAGTTATCCCATAACCTTCTACTTTACACAAAAGTCTTAAACTCAAACTCAAAGCATTTATTTCAAATAAACCAATTACAGGCACTTTTGAATTGTCAAGGGGTCGGTCAGTCAGAAAGATGAAGCTTCCAAAGCGAACAGGTACCTATGGAGAAGAACGGGCAAGAAACTGCACGGACACTCTTTTAAATCAAAATATGGTTACAAAATATTGGTAACAACATTCACGTTGAAATTATACATGTGAGAACGATGCAGAAAGTTAAAAGCGTCCGTAAATCGGTGTCATAAATTGTTATTCCCTATTAACAGCTATAACTAATACACAAAGAAATCGAATTTCACCAAAGATATATCGGTATAATCATTCGTCAAAGAGATGTCTCGCCTCACTGTGTTGACTGTATAGTTAGGGCCACATGAAATGCCAATTCGGCTAAATGTAATTGCAATCTCGTCAGTCGCAGCCCGTCACACGCTATTTGTACCGAAAACAATATGGCTGAGAGAATAAAATAAAGGTTTTCGTAAAAGCCTTTTTGAGGATTCGTTGGATAAAATCGTGTTTGAGTTCGTGATGTCTGGAATTTAGTTTGCTATTTGGTATTTTGGTTGTTGTTTTCGATTAACACTGAGTATAGGTACTTAATCACTCTCATTTATTAGGGTTCTGTACCTCAAAAGGAAAAAACGGAAACCTTATAGGACTACTTCATTGTCCGTCTGTCTGCCAAGACCCTTATTCCCAGAAACTTGTGGAGGTATCAAGTTGAAATTAATGTCATATACGTAGGTATATGGTACCTTGGAGCTCTAAACAAATCAAGCTTCTAAGTCAACGCAATAAAAAATAAGGCCATTTATGCGACATATTTTGATACTCGCAAGTAAAGCAAAACCTATAGGGTACCTCCCGTTGACCTAGAATCATGAAATTTGGCAAGAAGCAAAGGTAAAGAAAAAAGTCATTAAATTGTTCATTTGAAGCTTCATCACATAAAAAAAAAATATGTGATGCAGTTGGGACGTACAGTATATCAATGTATGGGAGAACATGTTTTTCAACTGCAATGTTAAGTTTGGTTGGGGGTAAATTCTTATCAACTACGGAACCCTTCATTTTGCATGGTCAGACACGCATTGGCCGGTTGTTTTTAGCAAGAGCACACTACTCACATAATACACAACACAGAGGATTTTTTTCTACACAATATGTAAAAAAACCCTGTAATAATAGATGTTAGATGGATAAATAAATAATAATGAATTCGTTTCTCGAGCTCACTAATTTCGTTTTTCATTGACATCCTAAGACCTTGTAGTGTTCTTTTCATTTATTGTTATGTTGACCAGTTTATGGTCTAAAAGCGTTAAACTAGGAATTATACAGTGAAACAATCTACTCAGCTTTAAGATTTACTACTGCTGTTCTGAGTTTATAAATGTTTAGTATGGGGTTCTGTAAACTCTAACATCCCCGGGGAGGAAACATGTGAAACTTGTGAACGTTTGACAAGGAAAATATGTATACTCTATGACGAATAGATGAGTATACTTTCCTCGTGTATCACGCCACATAGTCCAATGGCTGTAAAATCAACATGAGTTAAAATCATAGTTCCACATAAAATTTGCGGCTATTCATCTCAATCATTCCCTGTGCAGGCGAATACTGCAGTCAATAAACAACACTAAAAAGTTGTCTTGTTTATTTTGTAGGTACAAATGCTGGTACTGCGGTCTATGGAGGTATTTGTATGTACAAAATATTCAAATATTGTCTGCATAAGAACGCGCATAAGCTCAAGGGAGGTAGAGTTAGCAAAAATAATCTAAATTATAAATGTTACCCGGTACAGGTTTTTCTGTTTCACCAAAAAGGCGCGTAGGTATCCCAGTATCCATAATTATAAACGAAATTTTTTAATAAAGCCGTTGGCTGGTAGAGCTGGCTGCCATTAAACCGGGCGATTTCACTCATAATACAGATAAGGTCTAATAAATTTGTGAAAATCTCCCTATATCTACCATGAAAAGCTGAATTTCGTAACTTTGGCACAGACACCTAATTTTCGGCTCAGTAATTGAGACAATTTTTTTCTGCCTTTCGTAGATGATGGCTAAAGTTGACTTAAGTAGGTACCTATCTTTTTAGGCCTTTGGCGTAACAGTGCCTCTAGCAAATTGTGGGTCAGTGCAATAATTTTGCCATGCGCAGACCTACACAAGATTTCTTACGCTCCGGTCGTCAAGAGAATGCGGTTTTGACACCTGTCAGTTTCATTTTCTGTGACTTGCTGACTGTGTACAGTGTGAGTGCGGTGTTTCTGATCAGACCATCTCCCACTTACTGGAGTGTCCTAAGTGCCCGTTCACCTGCAGCTCGCATGACCTCATGAATGCCACCGATTGCCGCAATCGCCGTGGCCACCTACTGGGCTCACTCAATATAAAAACAATGAAGAAGGGTATCATCGAGACGAAAAGAAGAAGCCAAGCCTAATATTCTTGTATTTATTTTTGACTCTTTTGAATTTTGACATAATAGTAAAAGTTAATTCTAATTTATACAGTTTGCATGCTTTTATTTTAAGAGCAAAACATGTATGATCTGATATTCTCAAATAAAACCTATGTAATACCATGTTTTACGCAAATAAAAAAAATATCTTATCTTATCAAGCGACTAGGTAAGTGTAGAGGTATGAAGAACAGCATGTAAAGTTCACTCATCCTCTATACAGAATCCTCCGAGCAGATGGGCGTTGTCGGCATGTTGCATACTATGGCAGTCGCGCGGTAAACTTTGCTTGCGAGATGCAGTATTTTTGTGACGTCAGGTCTTTGATGCGTATTATTTCGCAAGTGGCGTTGTAGAGCCACCACATAAGTACTACAAAATCTATCGATGACGGTACGATATCGGTGGCTTTAAACTTCGTTTGATGAGACATAAATTATGATTATGTGTTAGGATAAGTTATTTTTTTTAATGTTTATTTTGCTTCAATTCAAGTCAGTGGCATTTTCATTTCATATTACTTTGAAACATATTTTCCTGCGGATTGAGAAATATAACAAATCACTTGTCAAATGGTTATATTCAAAATATATAGTAGTGTTTTAAGATAAATTTTGCTTACTGAATTTTGAATATATTCAAAATTTATTTATTTACGTAACAAGTCCTTTTTGGGCCACAGGAATGGGAATGTGTACAAAGAAGGACGGCCAAATCGTACCTGACTACGAGGCGGTGGTGTACAGATATCCCATATATATGAAAAAATCTAGTATTTTTTAAGGTTTTAAAAAACATAAGAAATAGATATTTAAGTCGCCAGAAAAAAAAAGCACAAACACACTTTTTTTTAATAGCATAATTTGCAAATTATTTAGAATAACAAGTTCAGAACGCACCTTTGACGATTCATTTTGCTTAAGAAATGATTTAGTTATTAGATGTAATTCAATTCTATATACTTGTGTATCAAACCAACTAGTGCTGTTTTTATTATGTATTGGATTCTTGTCATAAAAATAATTATGTGGGTTCATAGTAAGTATCAGCATTTTGTTCAATTGTGTACAACGGAACTTCATAATATGTCATCGACGCGCGCCATGGATTGACAGTGTCAATACTGTCAATTACAACGGGTGTCAATTTGACACTAATATACTGTACCTTGTGTGTAGTCTTTGCACCCGGCGATCTCGCATTAAATAATAAATAAATAAATAATTCTTTATTGCCATAAATAGGTTACAGATAAATTTGAGACCCTGGCACCAGAGCTAGGTTAGAGTACCTGTATTTCAGGAGCCAGTGACTTCTTCCATTAAGGTAACAATTATAAACAAGTTTAAGTAGCGAAAGGTTATGAAATTACATTACTTAAAAATAAGTTTAACAGCAAATATTAAATTACTTAAAATGTATTATGAAAACTAAAATTAGAATGCAAATAAAATCAAAATTAAAATAGAATGTGGATTAAAGCAAAATTAGATAACAAATTGAGAACAATAATTAAAATAAAATAACATTTGAATAAAACAAATCACAATATAGCCAAATAAGCATTGTTGTGTTGTTGTTGTTAGTGTGAATATTGTGATACGTACTGTACTGTTTTGGATTTCCTTCTGTTGTTTGACCTTGGCATTGTTTTATAGACTGATAACTAGGTACCGCTTGTGACGATTATTCTGTGCTTTTGATTTCCGGACACCGATAACTTCAAAAGTATTTTTTGCATTATTGAAATATCTTGGCTATTTAGATGTTATTTTCGAAAGGGATGGTGTTTACTACATAAAACAATCAAATCTCACTATAATTTGCTTCTGTACACTGAAAATAAAACTCAGGTCCAGCTTCTATAGAAATTTGGCCGATGTTCTTTTCAATTCAATTTAATTAAATTGAAACTTTGTAGCAAATTGGCTGTGACAGATGCGAGTAATCCAGGGTTCCATTTTTTCATTCGAACTTATGGAACCCTAAAAATTGAATATGACTGACATCAGCGCAACACAAAAAAGGTTAAAAGAAATAAAAAGGAAACGCAAACGGTTTTTTAGCCAGAACAAACGCGTCGGGTCGTTAGATACAAAATCGAAAAATCGAGATTTCAAAAATGGAACGTTAACGCATCTGGCAGCTAAAAAAATTACAAAACCTACGTTCAGTTACAGAATAAATCGGAAGGGGATGGATAGTGTTTGAAAAAAGAATGCGACCACATTTTATACCTAGGTACCTGAAAATTCTATGTAAGGCTAGGAACTCACGGAGCGATATTCACCCGCGCCCGCCAGCGGCAGCGGGACCGCTGTTTTATTACTAAACTCACGAGACCGGTGAGACCGGCGTCGCAAGACGGGGGGTTATTTACTATCATAAGGTTGTTCAGTTAGTCCCAGACCGTCATGGATACACACCCGAAACGAGTCCGCCGAACTATCGCAGAGCGTGCGGGCGAAGCCCATCGCGCGGGTTACCACGATCCGCGCGATTCTACTAGTTGCCCGAGCAGCGGGACCCGCAAACAATCGCGCACGCTGAGGGCATAAATCGCGTCGTGAAATTTACTATCTACATTTCCATGTACTACGTGTTCGTACGAGTGTTGCGGTCCCGCCACCGCGGGTGGGCGCAGGTGAAAATCGCTCCGTGAGTTCCTAGCCTTAGGTACTGTTATACCGGTTTAAAAAAAATACTTTTCTATGTAGTTATATTTTCCCAGCGAATTTTATTTTGATGGCAATGAAAATGGATCGAATAAGTATAAAAACTCGCATTAAAACCTTAGTTGTGTCCTGCTTTCGCCAGTCAAGACTAGTTTTGACATGCAGACCAAGATCCTTAACATCGGAGCTAAGCGGAATGATGGAGTTGTCAAAGATTACACAGATGGGCTTAAAGATTAAGAAATGTCCCTTAAGAAGATTAAAAACCGATAGGTAGGTACATAATTTTTAAAATAATCCTTCATAGCAACAAATCGTTCCCGAGATCCGTCGTAATGCACAGTAATCGGTTTTGCGATAAACCGACAATACCGTTTTTCAGTCCGCTCGTTCAATTATCTCCGAAATTAAGCAATGAAATTAAGCAATGAAATTTCAAACGGCAATTGATCCTGTGGTCGTTTTATCCATTTATAATTGTAGACACAAAACAGACCAGAAATGCATTTTTATTATTATATAGGAGCTCGTGGCTAAGTAATAACAGCTACACGGGTCGATCCATCAGGTTAAGCTATGCTTGCCGGGGTTGGTCCGTGGATGGTTTTATCTTTACATACCGAGATTCAGAGAGAGAAAACACGCTAAGCCGTTGGTCCCGGCTGTCATTCGTGCATCTTTGACAGTCTTACCAAGAGGTATCGTATTACCCAGTCACTGGGTTATGGAAGTCAGATAGGCAGTCGCTCCATATAAAATACTGGTATTCAGCTGCATCCGGTTAGACTGGAAGCCGACCCCAACATAGGTGGGAAAAGGCTAGGCAGACTGAAATGCATTTATATTATTGACACAGAGATACCGAAGTAAACAATGTTTATACAATAAATTGAAAATCAAATATTAACGACCTCTGATTTTGTGTAGCCAATGTAGTTGGATGGATATTTGTAATGCACCATAAATAATTTGTATTGCATTTACCTTGTAAATTCGTGATCACCAATTTTAGTGTACTAAAACTGATTACATGGGAATTTAATGTGCTTATTTAGGTTAATGGCGGACTTTACAGTGTAAGCTGTTAAATTCGTCCTTTTTAGGGTTCCGTACCAAAATAGTAAAAAGAAACCCTTATGGTGCGACTCAGTCTGTCTGTCTGTCACAGCTGCAGCTAACTCAAGCACTACTGATGCTAACAACTTGAAAATTAGGACAGTTTTAGATGACGTTTACCAAAATATTTTGCAAATAAGAACGAAATGAAAATATTTATATTTTTCTTACAACAGGTGCTGAAAGGGGGCCTTAAAAATTAGGCCGCATAGTTTTCGACTTTTGATGAGAAATGTAAAAAAAATACCCTTACCTCCGAAGTTTGCATATAGAAAAATCAGAAATTATTCTATGTGATAGAAGTTTTTGTATAGATTACAGGAAGATAAAACGATGTCTCTAAATGGCATACTTTTTCAGACATCATCAACAAAAATTACATATAAATGATGGTACGGAACCCTCAGTGCTCGCTCTTGACCGGTTTTTTGGTTAATATTTTAACACAGATGTTATTGAAATGCCGTTAATAACTACCACGTAACACTATTTTTTTATTGCATATTCTACTTCAAGACATTAATTATTGTTTACGCTACACAGCCGTCATGTTTTACATTTATTTATTTTGTGTTGTTATGCGTCGTGAGCGCACTCGCACTCGCGTTCCTTTGCTTGTCATTACTGTGCCCACAGATTATAAGTTGTATTTGTAATGCCACAGATACTTTGTGGGTACACAAGTAATGTGGTAACGCGGGGCGCTCACACGCGGACTGTATTAAGTTGTTTTTTTTTTTAATATTTATTATTTATGTTTGTAACGTTTTACATTTATCTATTTGTATCTATTTATAATTATTTATATATTTTTGTATATCTGCCCGTGAAATCACAGTGGGCCCTATCAGAATACCAGCGCTGCGACACTCATGTTAAGTGCCGCAGCATCATGCTGATATAGGGACCTTTTGGCCTCGTACAGGACTTTTTTGTTTTTTAATTACTTATTTTTATTTTTTTATATATTTTGTTTCTATTTTGTTTTCAACTTTTATTTTGTGTTTTAGTTTTAGTTCTGTGCGAGTCACAATAAATACTTTTTCTTTCTTTCTTTCTTTCTTTTCTTTCATTGATGTTGTTGATGCCTTGGTCTAGTGGCCACAAGAGGTCCTGGAGTCCATACCCCGGTCGGGCAGTGTTATTGTTTTGTTCCTTCTGGAATTTCTCAGTAGCAGTTCGGAGTCTAGATTTGTGACCAGTTGGTGGCATCAGCTCGCCTCCTATTGCACGGCACTTAAGGAGGATGCGCTGGGTAGCCTGCGAAATTCAAATTTTCTTGCGTTTTATGCAATTTGCAGGTCTGTGTCAGGTTGAATCTTGATCAAAATATGATACGAAATGTAACTAGGAGAGATGTACTGATGATTTTTATGGTTAAAATTATGTAAACACATATGTTTTATTTCAGCGTAACATATTTTGATCAATATATTTACAATTTGACACGGACCTGCAAATTGCAAAAAGCCATAAAAAACTGAATTTTGCGGGCTACATACATAGCGCATCCCCCTTAAACATAAATGGAGAAATGTGGGTGTACTATAGCTGCACCTCTGCCTAACCCTTTGGGGATTACAGGCGTGATGTTCTATTATCTAGGAGCCATGGTTTTACAACTAGAAAACCGTGGTCTTGTCCAAAAATATTTTATTCATGGATAACTTTACTGTTCCTCCTTTTTCCAAAGTAAATGTGAGTGATTTAAAGTAGCCTGTGTGTTATCCAGGGTGTAAGCTATCTACATAACAAAATTTCATCTAAATCGGTCTAGCCGTTTCAGCTTGAAGAAGTAACAAACACACACACACATTTATAATATTAGTGTAAAGTGTGATATCTTTTGACGACTGCGAAATCTTTTATTCCCATATCCTTTGATTCAGCTTCAGAATTAATAACGTCCAACTAACGTTGGTTGGCTGTATTTGCGCCTTCATATTTTTATCCTTTTTCCTTTTATAATATCCAATATCTGAATGACCTTCCGTATTATATCAGACAGAGAACCATATCCTCATTCTTTATTCTCTCTATATCAATATTCCTTTGTCCCATCGAGCGTCTACCCTAAGCTAACCTGTCAAACATGTCCAGTACGACAGTTGGCTTACCATATAGAATGCATTTGTGATTTGTTCGGGAACAAAGATAAAAATCTACATTTTTTCTATTAGTTATACAATGTCTATGAATCCATTTTCCATTAAAGAGTTTAAAGAATTTGAGGCCGAGCGTAGCAAGCATACTACGGCGTAGCAAACATGCTACGGCGTAGCTGACGTAGCTGTTAACAACTCAAGTGTCTGAGTTTGGCTAATTTTAGACCCAAAGCCCCAGCGAGTGGGGAGGGTTGGGGGCTAGTTGCGAACCCCATAGGTTCACAACTACTGATGATGATATGTTTTCCATCGGATGATGTTTTTTTACGTTTATATATATGTGATCTAAGCTTATATACCTATTATGTAAAGTTTTGTCCTTTTGCACACTTTGGGTACATTTGACACGCGGGGGGGGGGGGGGGGGGGGGAGAGGCGTTAGCTACGAACTCCATAGGTTCACAAACTAATGATGATCATTGGTTTTCCATCGGATGATGTTTTTTTATTTATATGTGATATAAGCTTATATACCTAACAAAAAAGAGTTTTTCTTATGCATACATGGGGTGCATTCGACACTTGAGGGGTTAACCACAGAGCACATGCGGAGCGCAGCGCAGAGCAGAGCGCAGAGCGTTAAGAGGACTGTGAAGTGCCGATATGTGGCGCGAGTAGGTATTTAAAAAATGCTATCTGTTTCATACCGCTTGCTCTGCCTCCCTCCGGGCGTGATAGAGAGAGTTGCAAGTCTTGGAGGCAATTACCTACATTTCCTCTTTGTACCTGAATGATTGTTTCCGGCGATAACGTTTTCACCCCCTTAACCTTAACGAAATGAGACAATTTTGGTCTCATTAGATTTAGTACACTTTAATCTAGGTTTGCACGTTTTTCTTTTTTAGTAATTCAGTTTAGTTTAATTTAAAAATGCTCGAGGAAGTTTATAAGTCTAAAATATAGATATGTTGATGCTTATAACTTATATCGTACGCAATATTTCTTTTTACGGACCTAGTTTTTCAATAAATCTATAACATTTCCAAAAAATATGAAATTTAGACTATGTTTACGGGGGAAAAACGTTCTTATAGCTTTTTGTAAGAAAATTTTACATCTTCACAATCTATCAAGCCATTTACTACTATAGAGTTTAAGATTAGAAATTAAGTTGAGGCCGTGCGTAGCAAATATGCTACGGCGTAGCTGACGTAACTGCTAACCACAGCTACGGCGTAGGCGGTTTCCTTGACAAATACCAAACACCTACGTACAGTAGGCTGCATCAATTGGGTACCCCAGTTGTATTAAAATTTTAGGAGCTCGTGGCTAAGTAATAACAGACGCACGGGTCGATCCGTCAGGTTAAGCTACGCTTACCGGGGTTGTTCAGTGTATGGGTGACCATCTTTACATACCGAGACTCCTCCGTGCCTCGGAAAGCACGTTAAGCCGTTGGTCCCGGCTGTTGTTCGTGGATCTTTGACAGTCGTTACGGGTCATCAGAAGCCCGAAAGTCTGACAACCAGTCTTACCAAGGGGTATCGTATTACCCAGTAACTGGGTTGTGGAGGTCAGATAGGCAGTCGCTCCATGTAAAATACTGGTATTCAGATGCATCCGGTTAGACTGGAAGCCGACCCCAACATAGTTGGGAAAAGGCTAGGCAGATTGATTTTGAGTTGTATTAAAATTTTAATACAAATGCGGTACCCAATTGATGCAGCCCACTGTACATAATATGTTTATATCATACCGTAACCTCCCAAACACACATAATAGTCGAATTATTTACAGTACCGACTGTTCATGGTTAGCGTGAGAGACGATAGTAACTATTACAGTTCTCAGCACATTATATTTTATTGTTACTGCGAGAGGTTTTCTGACGATATTTCCGTCCATTTTCCGTCTATTGGATGACCTTTTAATTCACTTTTGATGGGATTTCTTTTATTTGAAAGCCCTTTATCGGGCCACATAACAAATGCTAACATAGCTTGAAAAGACGTGGTCAGGACAGAAAAGATGAGAAATTAATTTGCGGAACTAGTTAAGGAAATCCATGGGAAAATTTCTATCAGATTTAGCCGCGGGGCAGAGTGGAAAATGAGGAAAAGTTGACAAAAATAATTGGAAACATAAACATTCCTACAGGATAATGGGTTTGTCGAAAACATCCACGGGGAAGAAAGGCAAAGTTTACCGTGATTGGCGAATTAATTGTATTCCAATTAAACTTTATTATAAGGTACAACCGGCAAGCTCAGAGTGTTTGATTAAAATCAACTCGGTTAATTTTGCCATCTGCGACGGATTAGCAAACTAGGTTTAATTAAAAGTAAAACATGAGTGGTGGTGGTCTATTTTGATTGTTTGATGTTTGATATTGTTTTGTTCTAGATTAGTTAAAACCAAAAATCAAAAACAAAATATTTTGTTTTACATAGTAAACCTACATCTGCACTTATGAAACGTCAGAAGCTAGGTGCACGGTTCCAAATGGTCGTTTCCTATGGAGAAGTGCCGGCATGAAACTCCACGGTTACTCTTTTAAAAATAATTGACTTTTACAGTATTTTCAAAAAACAGTGTTAATAGGTATGGGCGGAAAGTATAGGCCTTTCAACAAGTACAGGTACTTAACAAAATAGAAATGGTCAACAAATCTACAGCTTTCGCTTTTTTTTTGTGGATGGGAAATCATCAAATGACTTCTCCCGCTCTGGGCTCCGTGTCAGACTTTTACTGACTAAAACCCACCCGTGTTTCTTCAGTTGGCCTGTGCCAGAGCCACGGTATCTCTTTCGAACAACCCGCGACCCTGGCAGCATCGACCCTATCGGACCCATCACTGCTGACATATCTTTGGCGCGCGTGGAACACACCACACTGTCGACCTGAGCCTGGTCCTTACTGGATGGCAAGCTACCTACTTCTCGTCGTCCGCAAGCCCACGCCTGCGGTGGCCGGGAATCGGCTATTGATTCCCGCCTCCCGAGGCACAGTCTATTAGCCCTACAACGTTTTCACATTCACAAAATAGAAAAAAGAGTATAACTCTATTAAAAGGAAATGACGTGATTGACATCACAACTTCAGTGATAAATTTGAATATATATCATGGCCACAAAAACCACTAATAAAGAGTTGACCATATAATTGTGGCTATATAATGACAAATAATGAGATGATTAATTGTTGATGTCAAGTAAGAATGTAAAAAATAATATTATAAAGAAACATTGTTATTTGGGAGCAGTTAATAGACACAATTATGCCTTTAATGAGTTACCAGGGAAGCCACATGTGCAGAAGGAATTATTATCAAACTTCCTTGTCTTCAACGTAGTCTTTAATTTTAATAATATGCTTTTTTGATAAGGACTCGTGATTAATTGATGTTGTCAAAGAAGAATGAAAAAATAATATTATTAAGAAACATCATAATTTGGGAGCAGTTAATAGACACTTACATACATATACCATTAATGTGTTACCAGGGAAGCCACATGTGCAGAAGGAATTTTGTCAAACTTCCTTATCCGCTGAAAATTCCTTATAAAAAGTATATTATAAAATTAAAAACTACGTTAAAGACTTAACGTAGTTTTTAATTTTATAATATACTTTTTTGATAAGGACACGTTTGTTATAGGTTTTGAACTTTCCAACTAAGTACTGTAACCGACTTTGGCAACCTGTTACAAAAGCGGATATGATTTAGAAATTAATGTTGCCTGTTCTAATTATTTTTTTAAATTTTGTAGTGTCTCCAGGTAGATTCCGGTTTCGGGTGCTCTTCTGTAACTATGGTAAATTAAATTAAAGTTGGTATAAACATTTTGGAAGAACAATTACTAATTTTACGTGTCAATTTATGAGTTTCCTAGAAAAAAAACACAACAACAAAATCTATTTCAATGTATATACAGTAGCCCTTTCACATCCAACCAATATAACCAATCTTTATTCTACCAAAACTGTCAAAACAAACATGGCCGAAATACCCGCTCAATCTAAAGGATGGCTACATACATACATAGTGTGTATAGACTGGAAGCTCGTCAACAAGAATAATCAAGACAATAGTTGTGTTAATGTAATGAGAGCCACCACACAATTAACGAAGCGAGGCGACGGGACACAACTACAGAGTAGGGCTGTCACTCTGAACTCGATTATACGCAGTTGAGTTTTTATACCTGGCTGGTTCGTCCATTATTGGGCACCTAGGGTTGTTTATTCGTATTTTTTTTTAAACACGTAGTAGACAAAGATTGTTGTGTATGAAGAAAATGATATGAGGCACAACACTATTAACGAGGCGATGCGGTGAGAAATAGCTACGTGGCAAAGCTGTCAATGAATTGTGTGTATTACTTTTTTATTGACCTTGTATTATTTGATCTTTGATTTTGATTAATTATGTCGATAACTGTGTTACAGTAGTACTCAACTAATAAGGCGCGTCGTGAATCTTCGTTCGCGCAGAAAAGAAAGTATGGCCCCGAAGATTAACGAGATTGCTTAAAACTTACAATCAACATTAGGTCATTACTATAAGGTTCATAATACACTGCAGCTGTTAGTTCCATCTCACTCGCAAGTATGGCGGCTGTCAAGCGGCGCGCGCTAAAATGACGGCAGCTGCGACCAATAGCGGTACAGGAAAAAGCGTGGAGCGTGCTGATTGGTCAATAGCATTTCCCGCGCTTTGAAAATTCATCTTCTGCGCAGGTACATCGATAAGCCTTATTAGTTGAGTACTACTGTAATGTAATGAGAGCCACCACACAGTTAACGAAGCGAGGCGAGGCGACGGGACACTACGGAGCAGGGTTGTCACTCTGAACTCCTTTATGCGTAGTTGGGCTTGTTTACTTGTTATCTTTTGTTCTTTATTGGGTTACACTTAAGGTTATTCATTAGCTGTTATTTTAGATGTTTTTTTTTTTTCAAGAAAAATATTTTGTATGAATATGAAAATGATTTGAGTCGTCATTATTGACGAGGCCAGGCATCGATTAACAGTAAATTTTGTATTTTTTTAATGTTGATGCCTGATTCCGTGTAGTTGTGGCATCTACATCGCCACATACAAACTACGCATCACAATGACATGACGTCACGCAATCCTGCAGCGCGCAATTAGAGTTTACCACGCGACTACCATATATACAACATCCCGACATCAACCGTTGGGCCCACCAGACACAACACACGTCTGGGCGGAGGATCCTCCCTTTTCAATAGAGGATGAGTGAACTTTACACCCTGTTCCTCGTGCCTCTAAATATTATTTATTTATGTGATGTTACTACTTGTTTGCACTTAAAACGTAAGACAGTATGTCTTTAATTGTGCATTTTTGAACAAGTATGAAGTATTTTTATAATCATAACCTTGAAACCATTATCATATTTTCATAAAATCTTGCCACTTGAGGAAGTTAGACACAGTAAGATTACTCACCACCTCTAATTATTTTTAAATTCTTAAGAAGACATAAAATTGATAAACATCTTATATTTGTTTTTCAATCGAGATTGCCGCAGTCCATCCCCTTTAAATAATTGTTTTGTCACTTTTAACGACACCCACGAGAAAAAGAACTGCGAAGAAAACAAAATTGCTGTAATAAGAATACTTGCCATCGGTTGCTGCCATGTTTTAATACCTACAAAATTAAAAGTTAGAAAAAATTTAATACTTCCCCGTAAAAATACCAGCTTTTTTCTACAAGCTATTTTGCACTGGAGACAAGAAAAA
Organism: Cosmia trapezina; assembly: GCA_905163495.3. Lineage (NCBI taxonomy): Eukaryota > Metazoa > Arthropoda > Insecta > Lepidoptera > Noctuidae > Cosmia > Cosmia trapezina. The sequence goes on from LR991030.1 coordinate 16,729,429, forward strand.
CTACAACACTGTCGGTACAAACGCGGTATTTGACATCCCTAACTAGGGAGGGGACGAGCCGGAATGTTGAATTAAACCAATCCGTTACAAAAACTTGGTCGGCTAGGTAAATAGCAGCGACAGATAAATGTGTCAGGCGTCCTCTTAAAGCGCATTGTTACGTGTTTCTGTGCTAAATTAGAGGCACACACTAAATATGCCCATGAGAAATACGAGTTAGAGGCTCTTTCACCACCTACGATTAGGTTCTCGTTAATTACTTGGTAGATTCTGGTCCATTTTTGAATTTATTCGCTAAATAGAGTAGCTATAGGGACATCGTGACATAGGCCCAAAATGTTGCATTAACAACTGTTTTTTAACCGAATTCAAAAAAGGAGGTTCTGTATTCGACCCGTATGTATGTACGTTTATATGTCCAGGATTTTCTCAAAAACTAATGAACCAATTTTGATGATTCTTTTGCTAACGTAATTAACATACTTTCAGGAAGGTTTTAGTATATAATACATTACGTAACTATTCTTATGTACGAAGTTGTATGCATAAATGTACTGTATCTCCGTCATTTCTAAGCGGATTTTGATGATTCTTGTTTCCGTTCGTCTTAGGTTTTACCTATGTAAGTAATTGTATATTCAACTAAAAATGGAAAAATAAATTTACACAAAAAAAAACCGACTTCAATAACCTAAAACAAATAAAATAACTTTCTCAAAAAACTTAACAGCTTCTCAAGTCGGTGTCTTCAGTTCTTCAATGCACCTTAGCTTGGCACTGACTTCAGAAGCTGTTAAGTTTTTTAATAAAGTTATTTAATTTGTTTTAGGTTTTTGAAGTCGGTTTTTACTTTTTAAAGTAAATTTTTATTTCTAAATGAATGTAGGAATTTAATACCGTAGTATTAAATTACGGTATATCCAAAGTTTGTCTGGGAGAAATGATCGAGTAGGAGATACGATCGCAAATTTATTGTTAAATTTAAGATATCTAATAGGTTGAAGTAAGAGAAACTCTGGTCTCAAGCATATACACAGTAGTTTTTTTGTAGCATACTGAAAGCTTCAGTTAGTTATTTTTAACATTATTATTCTCACGCAACGTAACCTTAAGAAGAATCTTTGGAAAATTAAATTAAAAACGCTGGAATTAACAAAAGAATTACTTCTATCCTTATATACTGATAAAGTTAACATAGGAAAATGAATTGCTAATATTATGCTAGTATTTTTTGCGCGATGGAGCAACATTGAATGAAAATGAGAGTATTACGACATTATATCGGGCCAAGCGTGGTTGTTATGGCAATATCGGTCAGAGTTATTGATATTGGGTGCGGCAGTGTTCAATCCTGGACGTCTTATCCAATTACATTGTCATATTATAAATAAAATATCGGAATCACAATTCGAAGTCTGACTGACATCTGTGGAGCACAAAGATTTTCGACAAAAACCGGTATCAAGCGCATAATACAACAGTATTTCTACAGAATCGTAACTCTTTGTACTTTTATTTATTTAGTATTATAAATAAAATATCGGAATCACAATTCGAAGTCTGACTGACATCTGTAGAGCACAAAGATTTTCGACAAAAACCGGTATCAAGCGCATAATACAACATTATTTCTACAGAATCGTAACTCTTTGTACTTTTATTTATTTAGATGTATAATAAAAAAGATATAGTAGCGAACGTCAACGTTTAAAAAAGAAACACAAAAAATATACAACTGTATGTACCATTTAAAAACATATAGAGAATGCTGTGTTTTTTTCTGTCGGTTGTAAACATTTTTACAAAAACATTCGTTAGTTTTTAACAAAACCAACTCGTTTTAGAATGAAAATTTTGGTGAATGTGCTTTCTTTCATAACTCAGGAAACAACTTTTAAATTAATGAAGTTGCTGTTAAAAGCCATTTGGGTGAAAAAAGAAAAAAGAATAAAGGCAGCACAAGGTAGGTATATAAGTTTACTACAAAGGGCTTAGAACGTTCGTTTTTTTATGGAAATTTTGTAATATTCACATTATATTTTTGGGATCAGTTTGATAAAGTCGTTGTTATTTTACAGGGCCAACTGTACCCTGTGGCTCAGCTCCCGGGAAAAGGTTTTTAAATTTCCAATTTCCCTTCTGTCCTTCAAAATCGGTTTCTTCCTAGAAGTACCTACAAAGTTCCTTTTCTATTTGTTTTTTTTTAGTGCGGGTTTTGTCTATTAGCTGGTTCTTTTCTTAACTCTGCTTTGCTTATTCCTCAACTCTATATGTATTCTAATAAATCTAATCTATTATGCGGTAAACTAAAACGAATCCAGACACAATAAATCAAGGAATGAAAAAAAAAAATCGGTCAAGAGCGAATCGGACTCGCGCACCGAGGGTTCCGTTCCGATTTCTGAAAAAGTGTGCTCTTTAGAGACATCGATTTATTTTTCCTGTAATCTTTACATAAACTATCACATAGAATAATTTCAGATTTTTATCTTTGCAAACTTCGGAGATAAGGGAGGGAACGGTATTTTTTTACATTTTTCGTCAAAAGTTGAAAACTATCCAGCCTAAAAAAAATTAAAAAATGTTTGAGAATGTGCAAACAGCGTTCTTTCATATGATATCCCACATGCCCTAGTAGCCCCACTTTGAATTTTTAAGACCCCCTTTCAGTCACTGTTACAAAAAAAATATAAATATTTCTACTTCTTTCTTATTTGCAAAATAGTTGGGTAAATGTCATCTAAAACTATTCCAAATTTCAAGTTGATAGCATTAGTAGTTCTTGAGATATCCAGCTGTGACAGACAGACAGACAGACAGACAGACAGACTGAGTCACACCATAAGGTTTCCTTTTTTACCATTTTGGTACGGAACCCTAAAAAGTAGCTTTTCGATTTTAGGGCCCTCGCCCACGGCGACTTTTTGTAGCGATGCAGTAGCGATGCTGTCGCGCGTCCGCATCGATACAGTCGCGAACCGGTCGCTAGCTGTGTGCCCTCGCCCACGGGCCCAGATTCAGTCGCGATGCAAACGCGACACTGGTGCGCTTCTGTGGCGATGCAAACGCGATTCAGTAACGGCACAAAAATACCTGCGATCGCTACAGTTGCAAGATGGACTCCGTTGAGGCAACATTCGTCACGTTGTCTTTGGTGCTGCTTTTACGTAAGCAGCCGAAGCGTAGGCAACGAAAGCTCGGTTCTCCACACACGCGCCACCCTCCCTCTGTTCTCTCCCCGATGTCGTCCGACACGGTCGCCCGTTTGCATCGATACAGTCGCGATACTGTAGCGCGTTAGTAGCGCGTTAGCATCGCTTCTGTAGCGCGTTGCAAATGCGACTAACGCGCGTTAGTAGCGATGCAGTCGCGCATTTCGTAAACGCGGGACAGCATCGCTGCAAAAAGTCGCCGTGGGCGAGGGCCCTTATAAGTGAACTTACGATGTCCATTGACAGAGAAACGCCTTTATGATAGTAATAAGATAAAAATATCAATTATTAAAAAAAAAGTACTTTATTTGCTCTTACACTTACTCTTAATGTAACAAACGGTTACAAGGCAGATGTGAGTGGAAACGCCGGGACACGCCCTAGGAAGATTTATCTTATAAAAGGCAAAAGTGATTGACTTATGTATCAACGCACAGCCCAAACCGCTTGATCTACGGATCCAAATTTGGCACGTAGGTTCCTTATGAGGTCTAGGGGCGCACTAAGAAAGGATTTTCCAAAATTCACCCCCTAAAGGGGTGAAACGGGGGTCCACAGTATGGATGAAAAATCATATTCCTTGAATTAATAGACTTGAAACTTCCACGCGGGCGAAGCCGCGGGAAAAATCTGGTCAAATATATAGGAAGACATGAAAGCACTACCAGCGGTCATTGACCACAAAAAAAAAACATAAATCTTTTTGATTTTGATTTTGTCGTGTTTAGATGTCGATACTCATCACGTCTCTGGAGTTTCGCTAGATAATTTAATTTGACCCTGAATACCGTTCTTTATCGACAGTTCAAAAACAGAACGTGAATTAACTATAAACTGCAATTTAGCCTATATCATTTGAACTATATTCAAATCGATAACTAAAATTAATTGGTAGGTACCTACTTTATAATGAAAATATCCACTTAATTGACTCATACTTGCCAAGCCCATACCTTGGGAGTTGAAATATGATATTAAAAGAGTTGTGTGACGCAATACTTACCCCAGTCTTTACAACTTGTAGGTAGGTACTCAAAAGGGGTGAAATGAACATTTTTGTGTAAAGAAGGAAAGGGGAATACAATAGCAGGTATATACCATCAGGCAGTCAGGGCAGGTATAGATATGGGGGATATGAAAGCCATGTTTCCGAAAAATTAATAATCCAGGAAATACGTACTTACTTACAGAGAGAATCACACTAATATTATAAAGGCGAAAGTTTGTGAGTGTGTGTGTGTGTGTGTATGTTTGTTACTTCTTCACGCTCAAACGGCTGGACCGATTTGGATGAAATTTGGTACGTAGATAGCTTATACCCTGGATTAACACATAGGCTACTTTTGATCCCGGTTTATGCGGATGAAACCGCAAGCGCAGCTAGTAATTAAATAAAAACCTGTCAAGAGCGAGTCGGACTCGCGCACCGAGGGTTCCGTTCCGATTTCTGAAAAAGTGTGCTATTTAGAGACATCGTTTTATTTTCCTGTAATCTTTACATAAACTTCTATCACATAGAATAATTTCAGATTTTCTCTTTGCAAACTTCGGAGATAAGGGGGGGGGGGACAGTATTTTTTTACATTTTTCATCAGAAGTCGAAAACCATCCAGCCTAAAAAAAGAAAAAAAATGTTTGAGAATGTGCAAACAGCGCTCTTTCATATGATACCCCACATGCCCTAGTAGCCCCACTTTGATTTTTTTTACCCCCTTTCAGTCCCTGTTGCAAAAAAAATATAAATATTGTAAGCAGAGTGAACAAGTTTGAATAAAAAAAAAAAAGATAACGACTACAAAATAAAACTTATAATTCTTTTAAGCAAACAATTTACAAAAATAGATCTTAATTAAAAACAGTAACCGAATACGCCTAGCTAAAACCCGTCCTAACGCTTGGAGCGCCCAAAATGAAATGACCGAGAAAATGAGGTCGCCGCTGCAGCCGTCGGCACCGTCCGTCTGCCCCACTCTTGCGCCTCGTGACCTCATTCAGTCGCCACGCCTACAATCGCAGGATTCTCCGCTAACAATATTTTAATTTCTTTCTTATTTGCAAAATAGTTGGGTCAACGTCATATAAAACTATTCTAAATTTCAAGTTGATAGCATTAGTAGTTCTTGAGATATCCAGCTGTGACAGACAGACAGACAGACTGAGTGACACCATAAGGGTTCCTTTTTTACCATTTTGGTACGGAACCCTAAAACCAATGCAAATGTGAAAGAGGCTTAACTTACACTGCCATATTTTTTCGTGCATTCATGTAGTACCTAGCGAGTTGTGCGCCCGCATGCGATTTAATGCCCACAACATGGAGGGCCTTAGCACATCTCCGCCGCGAAACCACGAAACAGCGAAACCGCATGACGTTTCGCTGATGTTTCGGTAGTCGAGTAGCGAAGCATCATGCAAGTCAGTTCAAATAAACTAATGCGGTTTCGCTGCTATGGTTTCGCGGAGGTGTGCCAAGGCCTCAAACATCATTCGTTTAGAATCGCCACAGTAACAGTTATTATTATGGATACATTTTTAACATAGTTATAGAAAAACTATCAATGATTAAAAAATGCACCTACATAATATAACATCGCACCTTGTTTCCCCGAAGGGTTGGGCAGAAGTGTATTTAAAGTACATACACATTTCGCCAGTTACATATTATGTTTAAGTCCCATGGGCGAGCCTTTCCGGGGTGCTACTATAAGAAATTACAGATAATAAAACTAATTAAGGTGTATAGATGCCTCGATGACCTTGCGCATCTGGGCGGAGCTTAACCACCACCCCCGTTCATACGTAAAGCGAGCGCGGTGGCGCGCTACACTAAAACGAATGTCAAAGAATATGCAGGGTCGCAGAGATGCGCACGTAGGGCGGCATTTTTGCCTACGATTCCAGAAGGGAATGCAGGGCTGATATTTGTTACGCAACTACTTTAAGTTTTAACGGGACATTATTTTTAGCATGTAGGTATGTGGTTATAGTAAAATTAGAATAGAGCTACTTGAATTAGCACATAGTATTAGGATGTACAGTGGGCTGCGTCAATTGGGTATTAAAATTTTAATACAACTGGGGTACCTAATTGATAAAGCCCATTGTACACACGGCTATATATCAAACTATCTATACATTTCCAGTATAAGCTGATCTTGCATTATTTCCGTACAATGAGAGGTCAGCTTATACTGGAAATGTACAGCTTGATACGTAGCCGTGTGCAGCCGTTTTGTATCTAACTTTTTTTTCAAATTTTACCATGATCGGTTCATCAAAACTTTAGAAGTGATGTGTAACTTTTTTTTTGAAAAAAAATAAAATTATATTTGTACAAACTGTAGGTACTTACATACAAATTAATGTTTTACAGAAAGAGTGATATTTTCACCAATTTGAGTAATAAAAGTAAAGTAAGAGGCGCAGTGACCCTGCGGTTTTGGTAATATTTTTTTTACATAAATACTCCCTGACAACGCTGGTGTATCGGACATCTTCACATTGCCTCTGACGGGACAGGACTGGTACGATAGCCAACGTGTGGACGCCTCACGAAATTAACCGACTGACGTTGGTACGAGTGTTGTTGGCAACCTGTGGCACCGGTGTTAGGGCCTATTTCACGATGTCCGGATAGCCACTACTCACCGATTAATTCAAAAATGGAACAGAATTTGTATGAAATTATCTGCCAAGTAAGTTAATAGGAACTTAACCGTAGGTGGTGAGACAGGCTTCAACTTTTTTTTACGCGATGCTATTATTCGAATTAATCTTTCTGAATTTAAATTTTGATATTCTAATAAACTGGGTACGGTTCTTTTAAACTGTTTTTACCTCTTTTAAATCTAATCAGCCTTCTTATATAGATCTGCTAATAATTTTACTGCCAAGTGGGCCACGGTTGTGTTTATGTATACTTTGTAAAATTATTTATTACCTAACTACAAGGTCTTGTTTTACCACCTTTCAATGAAAACTCAAGATGGCGGCCGCAAAATTTTCAAATTTTTGAAAACCATGAAAACGATATGCATGACGAAAAATTTTGCGGCTGCCATCTTAGATTTTCATTCCAAACACCCTAGAAAAAAAAACTCATCAGTTTATCAAAAGTTATTAAAATATAGATGATATTGGATTTATTTGAAGTTCACAAAAAGAATCGCAAATATTATATTTGAGTGTTAAATAATATTTTTGGGAGCGAAAAATGGGAATTGTTCCACATAATTCATTTAAGATTTTGTGATGAAAGATACTTATAGTAAATTCAAATTCAAATTCTTTATTTGCTTAAAACATGGTGTTTATAGGTCTTACAATTGAAACAGAAGTACAAACATGTTTAGCTATTGGAACTATAGCATGCAAAATCGAGTCTTAGCTTAAACCGAGTCATAACTTATTTTCAAGGAATGTTTTAAGGGAGTAGAAGTTGTGGGCTTTCAGCCATTCCAACAATTTATTCTTAAACAATATATTATTTTGAGTTTTAAGTTCTCTAGGTATTTTATTATAAATTCTTACACACATAGTTAGACAACTTTTGCTGTATTTGGACAATGTGGGAGTGTCAAAAAAAACTAATCTATTTTGGTCTCTGCGATTTCGAGAGCTTACGTCAGACACTTTTACAAAATATTCTTTATATTTCCATACAAACATGCAAATTTCATATATATATAGAGATGGTAGCGGTAACAAACGAAGTTTTTTGAATATTGGCTCGCAGGACTCATAAATAAATAGTAGTAATTTCCTGTGGATTGCATTTTTATCTCTACACTGGTGCCGATTCTCTTGTACAAGAGAATCGGCACCAGTGTAGATACACCAACTAAACTAACTAAACTATATCACTAAACTTACTTTTAGCTATGAGAATCTTAGAACTATTCTGCAAAAAAAAAATCTCTAAAAAAACAATTTTGACGCAACTAAAATCGAGTTTGACAATCGCGATTCCGCGTGGTACTTGTTTGCCCTACCCCGAGAATGTTTTGTAGAGCCCGAGGCGCCCAGGGAGGGCAGCTTAAACGTGTTTTATATGGAACGTATATAGGTTTTTGGTACCTACGTAGGTACCTGGTAGGTAGTTGGGAAAAGGCTAGGCAGATTGATTTTTTACATTGTAACAATTTTAAAATATAAACAAAAAAAAAAATATTTCAGTAGTAAATATGAAATACGAGTACTAGCACTTCCCGTGCGGCTTTGCCCGCGTGTATGTCGGAAAATATTCCACGGGATTATCATTTTGACCTCATTATCATTTTCAGCTACCTCAAAAATCATGAAAATGACACCCATGACGGAGAAATTTGAAAATTGTTGAAGCCGCCATCTTAGATTTTCATTTTGACTCCATTATCATTTTCAGCGCCCCCAAAAACCACGGAAACGACACCCATGACGAAAAATTTAAAAATTTTCTCAGCCGCCATCTTGGATTTTCATTTTGACCTCATTATCGTTTTCAGTGACCTCAAATACCATGGAAATGACACCCATGACGAAAAATTTGAGAATTTTTGCAGCCGCCATCTTGGATTTTCATTTTGACCCCATTATCGTTTTCAATGACCTCAATACCATGAAAATGACACCCATAACGAAAAATTTGAAAATTTTTGCATCCGCCATCTTGGACTCAAAAACCATGAAAATGACACCCATGTCATTAGTATTATTGCCTTTATTTCATTTTATATATCTGTAGGATTGGCCTTGGAAACATCAGAAATAGAACTCAGATATGGCAATACACAAATTAATTAAATTGAACAATCAGTTATCAATTTAGAAAATTAATTAAATAACTAATAATGGTAGTGTATTGTTTGTTGTTGCATGTTGTTGTAGTTGTTTGTTGTTTTTTATTACTGTTTGTTATTAATGATAAATAAAAATAATTAAAAACAAAACAACATTTTTTTTTTCTTCAAAATATTTTTTTTTTCGCCTATACTATTCGGCCATCCGCCAAGCTCGTACCGGCCGTTAGGGAACTTCGTTCCAAAAAAAAAAAAGTTGTTTTTGCACTTGAAGTCAAGGTGTTGGTTGGGTGTTGGTGTGAATTTTAGTTCTAAACTAACTAACTAACTAATTTTATTCCAAATCTTTTTAATAGCGATTAAAAACAGTACTGTTTATTTTTTTCTTTTTTTGCTTATATCTCGAAAACGGTGTGTCCTATCGCAAAAATAATAAAAATTTTGCCCCCCTTTATAAAACCCATAAACCCCTATGACTGAACATGTAGGTAACAAAAAAAAAAAAAAAAGGATTTTTGTTCCCGTGGAATATTTTCTGACATCCACGCGGTCAAAGCCGCGCAGGAAGTGCTAGTATTTCATATTTACTACTGAAATATTTTTTTTGTTTATATTTTAAAATTGCTACAATGTAAAAAATCAATCTGCCTAGCCTTTTCCCAACTATGTTGGGGTCGGCTTTCAGTCTAACCGGATGCAGCTGAATATCAGTATTACATGGAGCGACTGCTATCTGACCTCCACAACCCAGTTACTGCGTAATACGATACCCCTTGGTAAGACTGGTTGTCAGACTTTCGGGCTTCTGACGACTCGTAACGACTGTCAAAGATCCACGAATAACAGCCGGGACCAACGGCTTAACGTGCTTTCCGAGGCACGGGGGAATCTCGGTATGTAAAGATGGTCACCCATCCACTGACCAACCCCGGCAAGCGTAGCTTAAGCTGACGGATCGACCCGTGCGGCTGTCATTACTTAGCCACGAGCTCCTCTCTAGAATTGTTACAATGTAAAAAAAGTATTTATAAATGCACATCAAAAATAGTCAACAATAAAGCGCCCACGCGCGCAATCGAATTGGGACCTCTGCAGCGAGCTAATCTATAAACGCACACTACTACAATAAGTTCGTAAATATTATGCCCTAACACATACGTATGAGCATGTCGAACGATAGCCGGTGCGGAGTAGCGAGCGACACAACCCTCCCGTCTCAATGCCAAAGCAAGACTGCCGCCCGCGCCCGCGCAGAGCTCCTCTGAACCTGTATCTCAAAATGGGAACATTTTCTTTGCAAATGTTGATTGATTTACAAAAGCTGTAGACCATTTGTAGCACTTCTAACCATCAATTTTTTAGTGTAAAAATATTTCCAAACACCGAAGCCGTTTAGGAGAAGTAGGGATATTAGCCAAAAAATAGCGTTTTGGTAAATATTTTTTTAAGGCAAAAGTATCAGCCATATGAAAAAATCCTGTAGCTCAAATGTTGTTTATGAATCTATATCAAACATATATTTTTTTCAAATCTTCTAAACAAGCCGTTAATGAGAAGTAGGCTTTATAAAGTGACCGTGTTACGGTACTAAACGGGAGTAAGGCCCTTAACACTTTTAGAAATTCCAGATAATAAAACAAATTAACACCTGGGAATCGAACCCAGGACTTCATGCTCAAAGCGCTTGCGATCACTGGACCAACGAGGCAATCAAAATTTTTTTTTTTTACTAAAAAAACGGTCTTTCAAAAAAACACTACAAAGTAAAAAATTACTTTAATTTCGTAACAGTGTCTTTGGTTTTGTATTTTCAATCAAAGACACCGACTTCCGAAATTAAATTTTTATTGTATTTTCATTTTTTGCCACCAACTTCCTAAATTAAAGTTATTTTTCACTTTGTAGTGTTTTTTTTGGAAGTCGGTTTTTTTTTTTGTAAAAAACGTTTTTATTTATATTTCTTTAGTTGTGGTACTATTCCACACATAATCAACCTATAATGTTCCCACTGCTGGGACACAGGCCTCCTCTCGGTGAGAGGGAGTGGGCCGTAATCCACCACGCGGGCCCAGTGCGGGTTGGTGGATGTCACATATCTTCGATTTTTTGGTTCTAGGACATGCGGGTTTCCTCGCGATGTTTTCTTTCACCGTTTTGAGAGCAGTGGTGATGAAATAATTTACACAAAGTAAAGCGCCTGTCGGGGTTCGAACTTACGACCTACTCGTAAGTCCCGGCTGTTTCCACTGGGCCACCACTGCTCATCCACTGCTATTCCACACACCTCACAAATTCGAATACCATTACCTGCAAAAGAAATGAGAACATCATCGACATAATTATAAAGAAGGAAAAAATACGTATTATTGAAGCTCACTCAAAAACTGCAAAAGCAAAGTTACTAAATTTTACATGAGACCAATTTCGAGGTATACACTCCCGAATGAAATAAAAATCTTTCAAATCGGATTACTCTGTAAAAAGTTATGCGTGGTTATACATTAAAAAAAAAAAAATACGTGTCGACTTGAGAACCTCCTCTTGACAATTTTAGTTGCATCTACTTCTTGCAGTAGTTAAAAGCTTTCACCTGTACCAATGCGGGCCACTAATTATTGTCCCGGGAAACCAAACGCGTCCGATTAGCACTAAGGTATAATACCATACAGAAACTTGGTTAGTAATATCAAACATCCAGATGGTTCGAGGCTCCCAGAAGCAGCCTGTTCCTCCGCGCAGTAAAACCATGCGCAATAATAATATAATTAAGGAACTCGACTGTTAACGGTTCTAATTTGCGTTGTTAGCGTACTTCCAACTTGGTGTAAGCGGGAGGAGCCCGGCTAGAAACTAATAGTTAGTTTATATGATGTCGAAGACTTGCTCACCATTTGTAGCCCCCTTCTAACTAGGGTGCTGCAACTAATTCCGAGCTAAATAACAACGATATGTTCTAAAAACTACTTATAAAGCTATGTGTTCAAATTAAATTGGCCTTGCTTAAGCCGTTGGTACACTGACGCTTCCCGCTGCGATGTCGCTGCGAAAAGTGATACAACGCTCTGCGTCAGTGAGCTCAACATGCAACATTTCGGAGATAAATAGGCTTGCCCCACAAAACATGGCGGATTGATTTAATTTACTATCTCAATCCCTTATCGCAATACTTTATTGCAAATTGTTCTAGTAATAGTAACACCATAAAGCCGTATCTAAGGAAAAAGTACATTATTTTTAAACATTCCTCATCCGTTTTTTGCTATGCCCTTTATGAGGAAAATGTGTGACAGTACAAAAATAAACGTTATGGCAGAAAATATGAGGTAGCAAATGGTTTAACAGCCTATGTCACGCTTCTTTTGTTAAACGAAAACAAAAAAAAACAAATGAAAACATGATTTCAATTTATTTATCAGGAATTTGTATGCCTGAAAAATAACTCGCGCCTCTTGATCGCTTAGTACACCTTAAGGCAAGTAGTGCGGCCAATCAGCCACCATTGAGAAAAAAATCGTGAGTGGAGATATGGAACATTTTGAAATTTCCTATGCTCACATTTTTAGTCAGATGAGGTAGAATATTTAAAGTTCCGAAAAAACGGCCGTTTTTGGCGTTCACTACTAAGGCTTCAAACCTAGGAGGTTTAGTGTTGATTTATTTGCCCTCATCTGACTAAAAATATGAGCATAAAATATTTCAAAATGTTCTATATCTCCAGACTTATGATTTTTTTCTCAATGTTGGCGCTTTGACGGCACTACTCACCTTAAGTATGAGAAATCCATCCCTTTTCCGATACTGTTGCTCGATTAAACAAATCCAAGATGAATGATGATTAAGTAATGATGTTGCTTTTTTTGACATAGCCGTTTTTCCAGACTCTTACAATAAGATATTGTGATTTTTTAGACACCCTAAATAGATGTTCTATAAACACGCTTATTCAAAAATCTTGTCATTTATTAAGGCTTTAGAAATACTGCCCGCCTTTGTCAGGTTTACGTCAATGTACGGTACCGTATTGTAAAGTGTTAAAGACATTGACATTGTTCTGTTGTGAAAAAGTGATGGCGCTATTCGCTTCGAATCCATCTCTTCCTCGCACTAAAAAATAAATGGTTTCAATACTATTCACGATACGACACCCGAAAGAATAGTTTAAAATCTATCGGTATTATTTCCGTGAGATTATAAACTGTCGATAAAATTGTTAGCTTGGTGAAATGGGTAGGTTAGGCGTAACGATGGATTTCGAACATTAAAGTATACAAGTAAAATGGCCGGTTTTTTTTGTTTTTACGCGATAATCTCTGGAACTATCAGTCGGATATGAACATTTTTTTTGCATTTGATAGCCCAATTCTTGAGGATCGCTATGTATAGCATCACGCTACAACCCTTAGGAGACGAGCGAAAAAAACAAACGTAGTAAAAAGTCAGAAAGAACGGTAAGTGGGAAGGGAGTTTAATAAAATGTGGCTGTTATTTTAATGTATTGCGTACCTACCTTACGAATTCCACGAGAACGAAGCAGCTGCCAGAAGCTAGTATTAAAATATATTTATAGTTCTAAGACATTATATATTATAATCCTTTTATAAATAAAAGGGTAGTTGCATTTATTTGCTCAAACGAACTAACTCAAAGGCTCCAACATCTGACGAATTGTTTTGATGATTCAGGGACTCTTCGCTAATTGTTATGAATTCCACGAGAACGAAGCCGCGACCAGAAGCTAGTATTAAAATATATTTATAGTTCTAAGACATTAATATTATAATCCGTTTATAAGTAAAAAGGTAATTGCATTTATTTGCTTAAACGGACTAACTCAAAGGCTCCAACATCTGACGAATTGTTTTGATGATTCAGGGACTCTTCGCTAATTGTGCCGCATCTTTCTGCTCCATTAACGTTCTTAGTGAATCAATCACTTGATGGATTTGGTGAATTAATCCGTAATGTGAATGATTACAGCAGTCGTTTGCAAGGCAAGACTTAGCGTAAATGTAGGATAAGAAAATTATAGGAACCCAAGTACGACGGTATTTTTGTTTATTTATTTACGTCTGTTGGCCTCGAAAGAATACTGACTTTTCCAGCGAATTCTGTCTGGAGCCCGAGATGTAATAAAGGACCTAACTCTTTGCTATTGACATTGCGTGAGATCTTTAACTTAATAAAAATGTTTTTATTGACAGACAACGTACAGTAAACCGTTGAGTCTAGAAACATCATCATCTGCCTAGCCTTTTCCCAACTATGTTGGGGTCGGCTTCCAGTCTAACCGGATGCCGCTGAATACCAGTATTTTAAATGGAGTGAATGCCTTTCTGACCTCCACAACCCAGTTACTGCGTTTGGTAAGCAGGTTTGTCAGACTTTCGGGCTTCTGAAACTCGTAACAACTGGCAAAGATCCACGAATGGCAGCCGGGACCAACGGCTTAACGTGCTTTACGAGGCACGGAGGAGTCTCAGTATGTAAAGAGGTCACCCATCCACAGACCAACAGCGGCAAGCGTAGCTTAACCTGATCGATCGACCCGTGCAGCTGTTATAACGTGCCTCGATTTAATATTCACTAATTTCAATACTAAATTGCGCACATCAGTAGAAGAGTTGGGGTTCTCTGATCATTGTAGTACAACTATACACTTGACTGTACCCCAACGTACTAAACAAATCGACTGGTATGTTAAAAAAAGGCTGTTTAATAACAAAAACACACAACAGTTCAAATCCCAATTGAGAGAATTAAACTGGAACGACATAATCAAACCCGATAAAGACATAAATGAAAACTACGAATTATTTAATAAAACACTTACTAACTTGCTAAACCAATGTATACCAAAAACAAAACTAAAGATAAAAACAAATTACAAAAAATATTGGCTTACTATAGGAATCAAAACTTCGTGCAAAAATAAAAGGCTGGAAAAAATACTTGTAACTAAAACTAATAACCCATTAATTAAACAAAATTATAAAATTTATGAAAAGACTTTAAAAAAAATCGTAAACAAAGCAAAAAAACTGCAGTATATAAATAAATTAATAAAATCTAGTAATAAAGTAAAGACTATGTGGAAAATAAATGAAAGAACGAACAAAAATGTTAAAAAAAGTCAAAAGCAACATAACACTACAATTTAAAAACAAAATTGTCACGGAACCTAAACAAATTGCAAATATATTTAACAACTTCTTTGCATCTATCGGAGCGGGGAATACCCAACCCCCCGACAAAGAGCCGCGCGGCACCTCGGTACTCCACCCCACAGAAAACACTATATTCCTAAGCCCAGTAGATCCTGGTGAAACAAATGTATTGTTAAAAAGCCTCAAAAGTAAAAACAGCTACGGAATTGACGAACTACCACCAACCTTAATAAAACAGTGTGCTAATGAACTTACCCTGCCATTTTACTTGCTTGTCAATCAGTCTTTTGAAGAAGGTAGGTTTCCGAACTACCTAAAGAAAGCTATAATAAAACCAGTACACAAAAAAGATTCTAAAACCGATCCCACTAACTACCGTCCTATAGCTCTTTTACCTACCGCATCGAAGATAATTGAGAAAGCGATGTGTAATCGTGTTTATTCTTTTTGCGAAAAGTACAACATCTTTAATGAATCTCAAAACGGTTTCCGGAAAAACCGCTCTACAGTTCTAGCGGTATATAAATTCATCCAGGAAGCTATTAATATAATTAATAAGAAAAAGTACGCTGTGGGTGTACTGTTAGACATGACTAAGGCCTACGATAAAGTGCAATACAATATCTTACTTAATAAGTTACAAGGAATAGGGATCCGCGGGAAAACTTATGAATGGTTTAAATCATACTTGGAAGATAGGGAACACCAAGTTGAAGTTGAATATTATAATAAACATACTAACCAAATACAACACATTCGATCGGACGGCAAAAAGATCTATGCCTCAATCCCCCAAGGGACTGTAATTGGATGCCTTTTATTTATAATTTATATAAACGACCTCCCAAAAATCATAAATGAGTCATGTATTCTGTTTGCTGACGATATCTCAGTACTAACTTCATTTCAGAACAATAGCAACTTAGCTGAAACACTTACAAACACACTCAACAAAATAATAATATGGATGACAGAACACAACCTTGAGATTATTTTTAATAAAACTAAAATCATGTCCTTCCACCCACGCCAAAAAGCACCTCTAGATATAAATTTTATTTACAATGATATAAAAATAGATACAGTACAAGAATTCACCCTACTTGGCCTATCCATAGATACCAATTTAAATTGGAAATCGCACATAAAAAAAATTCGGTCAAAATTATCTAAATTTGCTTACGCCCTCCGCGAAATTAAAAAAACCACAAACCTTCAGACAGCCCTGGTTACGTATTATGCTTATGCATATGCATGGTTAAGCTATGGCGTAATATTATGGGGAAACAGTACACATGCACCTACAATTTTCACACTACAAAAACGACTGATCAGAATCCTAGTTAACATAAAAGACACAGACAGCTGCAAATCACATTTTCAAGAACACAAACTTTTAACACTACCCTGTATATATATATTAGAAATAAGCAAATTTGTTAGAAACAACCAACAATTATTCACTACACGAGAAAACATACAAGCTAAATATACACTACGACACAAAAATAGACTAAACCTACCTGGCGGATCTAAGCTGAAAATGCACTCAACAAGCACTTTAGTAATGTGTGTTAAAATATACAATAAATTACCCGAAGCAATTAAAAATGAACAAAAATTTAATATATTTATAAATAAACTAAAAAAATACCTAATCCATAAATGTTACTATACTATTAATGAATATTTTAATGATAAATTAAATGAATAATTAAAAATGAATAAGTATCAAAAATAATAAATAAAATCAAAGTGGAAGTGAGTAGCAGAATGTTATGTATGTATGTGTAACGTACCGCGGCTGCGACCCGGCTAAGTAATTCTTGAGCGATTAAAGTTAGTGTGTCATTGACTAGCCGTGTTTGACTGTTGTCCGTACCTACCATATCTGCATATCTAACAGTGGCGACGAGGACGAATTTACGAGTGCACAATGTCTACTTTTGGTGTTTCATTCGGTATAATGACGAACTTTGACCATTTATCCCAAGACTGGATAAGTTACAAGTCACGGCTACAACAATGGTTTATTGCCAACGACATTACGGACGAATCGGACAAGTTGAAGGTCAAACGGAGTGCAATACTCATAAGCGCTCTCACCGGACCAACTTATATGCTAGCGAGGGACCTGGCGCTGCCTAAAAAGTTAGAAGAAACAGATCTAGAAGAAATCCTAAAACTACTAGACCGACATTTTGAGCCAAAGCGGCTCGGATTAGCTGAAAAATCAATTTTCTACACAGCGGTGCAGCGACCAGACGAGAGCCACACTCAATGGGCGGCCAGAATTAGGGGATTGGCGGCACACTGCGGGTTTAAGAACTTGGAGGAAGCACTACTAGATAAATTCATCATGGGCATGATGCCAGGACCCGAGCGAGACAAGCTCTTTGCCCAGGACCAGACGGACTTGTCGTTAGCCAAGGCGGTGGAATTAGCAGAGAGCGTACGCTGTGCGCGGCGCGCCTCCCAGGCCGCGCCAGTAGCACGTGGCGCGAGCGCGGCCGCCGGCGGCGTCGATGAGGGTTCCGTGTTTGCGGTTAAGGAAAAATGCAGTGTGTGCGGTTATGCTAATCACAAAACCAATCAGTGCCGATTTAAAAACTATAAATGTAAAAAGTGCAATAACAAGGGCCATCTAAAACGGATGTGCCCAAGTGACACGAAAGTGAAACGCGTGGAGGAAGGTAAAGTGGATGATGAGGGCGACGACGGTAAGTTATGTTTAAATATACGTTGTGATAAGGGTCGACCGATGCTGGCGAGCGTTTTCATCGGTGGACTAGGGTTGGAGTTCGAGATAGATAGTGGTTCCGCGGTTAGTATCATATCACACCAGATATATATTGAGCATTTCAACAAAGTACCGTTATTAGTTACACATAAAAAACTATTCAGTTATACGGGGGAACTTTTAGAAACAGTTGGTGTTATTCATTTAGATATTGAATATTCCAAAATGACGCATAAACTACATTTGTTTGTTGTACGAAACGGCGGCCCATCATTGTTAGGCCGAGATTTTATCAGCACGTTTAACTTGGAACTAACGCCAACAGTAAAATCAATTGGTGAATCCAATGACAATTCAATAGTGGACTATTTAATAACAAGGTTCCCCACCGTGTTCTCTGGTAAATTAGGAAAATGTAATAAGTACGCCGTGGAGTTGCATTTAAAACCAGAATCAAAACCAATTTTCATAAAAGCACGCTCAGTACCATATGCCTTAAAAGATAAAATTGATAACGAATTAGATCGACTCGTCGCATTAGGAGTATTGGAACCAGTTAAGTACTCAGATTACGCATCACCAATCGTACCCGCTTTGAAAAAGGACGGTGGAGTGAGAATTTGCGCAGATTTTTCCGTGACAATAAATAAACAACTAATGGTCGATAAGTATCCGTTCCCAACGGTAAATGATTTGTTTGCAAAGTTGCATGGTGGCGTACAATTTAGCAAATTAGACTTATCCATGGCATATAACCAATTTTGTTTAAAAAACAGTCACAGAGTATGACCTGTATCAATACACATCGCGGACTATTTAAATATACAAGGTTGGTATTTGGCTTGTCGAGCGCACCAGCAATATTTCAACGTGCCATGGAATGTATATTATCAGGGTTAGATGGAGTAGTATTATTTCTCGACGATATTTTGATAACAGGAATCGATAAAAAACAACACATGAGCAGGTTAATCACGGTACTAGAAAGACTAGCGGACACAGGTCTCACAATACAACCAAACAAGTGTGAGTTCTTCAAAAATGAAGTAAACTATCTGGGACATATCATAGACAGAAATGGTATAAAAAAGTCGCCAGATAAAGTCACAGCAATAACAAAAGCACCAAGACCACAGAATGTGTTACAATTGCAGTCATTTCTAGGTTTAACAAATTATTATCGCAATTTTGTTCCAAACGCATCAACCATACTAGCACCGTTATATAACTTGTTGCACAAAACGACTAAATGGGAATGGTCACAATTACACGAACATGCTTTTAAAAAAATAAAACAACAGTTGGCATCAGATAAGGTACTCGCACATTTTGACCCCGCGGCGAAATTGATCTTGACGGTAGACGCATCTCCGTACGGGTTGGGTGCTGTGCTATCACAAGTAGGAAACGATGGGTGCGAACGACCGATTAGCTATGCATCTAGGACGTTATCAGAAGCCGAGAAAAAATATGCACAAATACAAAAAGAGGCAACAGCTATAGTATTCGGGGTAAAGCGTTTCCACCAGTATTTATATGCCAGGGCGGTGCCCTTCACCTTGCGAACGGATCATAGGCCGCTATTAACCATCTTCGGTCCACACCGCGGTATACCAGAGATATCAGCTAACCGACTACAGCGGTATGCAATATTTTTATCTGCATACAATTATGTCATTGAATATGTTAGCAGTAAAAATAACAGTGCCGATTATCTGTCGCGCGTTCCGGTAGGTAATGAGTCACCGTCAGCAACAGGTAGCGCAGGGCCGGGCGCCGGCGCCGGCGGCGAGCGCGCGGGCGCAGGGCGACAGCGTGACCAGCCGCGCGCCGCTGATGACCGCGCCACATATGTTAACTTCGTCGTTGACGGAGGGCTGCCTGTTACGCTAACCGATTTACAAAACGAAACCGAAAAAGATACAACTTTGGGTAAAGTAAAAGATTATGTTGTGTTAGGTTGGCCGCGAAAAGTAAATGACGACAAATTAAAGCCGTACTTTTACTGTCGTAACCAACTATCAGTTGAAAACGGATGTTTGATGCGTGGTCACAAAGTTATCATACCAGAACTGTTGAGAGATCAAATATGTAATGAACTACATAGTTCACATTTTGGAGTGGTAAAGATGAAGGCAGAGGCGCGCAAGCGATTGTGGTTTCCGGGCGTGGATGGTGCTCTGGAGCGGCTGGCCAGCGCGTGCGCAGTATGCAGCGCGCTGCGCCCCGCGCCGCCCCGCGCCCCACTCACTCCCTGGCCACATCCTCCCCACGCCTTCTACAGAATACATTTAGATTTTCTGGGGCCCTTTAATAACCAAATGTTTCTAATCGCAGTTGATGCTTATAGTAAATGGGTAGAAGTGTATATAATGACTTCATCGTATGGCTCGAAAGCAGTCATTGAGAAACTTATAGATTTAATGTTTAATGTAGGTATTCCACATACTATAGTAACGGATAACGGTACTTCGTTTGTTTCGCTAGAGTTTAAAGATTTTTGTTCGAAGAATGGTATTACTCATAAGCTTGCTCCGGTATATCATCCTTCCAGTAAAGGACAAGCGGAAAGTTCAGTTAAAATTATTAAAAGGGGTCTCAAAAGCATAATCCTCAATAAAAAAGGGAAACCATTAAAAGAACAAATTTCAAAGTATTTGTTCGACTATCGGAACTCCAGGCATAGTACCACCGAGAAATCACCCGCTGAGCTCGTGTACGGCCGGTCGCTTCGCACGCGGCTCGATTTATTGTCGCCAACATCGGCGTCGGCGACGTCCGCAGCGTCGACCTCATCAACCACTAGCCTCACTCAAACCGTGGAGCAAAACCAGTGCTTACAGCGTAAATACTATAGAGGAAAAGAACGCAAACAATTCCAAGACAATGAAGTGGTGTGGATTATGAAAAATTTAAATAATAAAAAGTTTGTATGGATCGAAGGTATAATTAAAAAAAAGATCGGAAAAGCAATGTATGAAGTTGCAATGTGTGAAACATTTATATTTTACTTTTTCCAATAATAATATAATAATAGCCCTCTTCCTCTATCCTATCTTGCTGTGCCCGACAGGGTCCACAATGATCTAAAAATTATGTATATTTTATAATGTACCTACCACCTACGTTAACATTGTGGAATGCAAATAAATATATTGAGTATTGAGTATTGTATTGAGTATAACTTAGCCACAGTGTCTAGAAACATGAAATTTTAATATAAAACGTCAGTAGTAAGAAGGGATTTTTGAAAATTCATCCTCTAAAATGTTTAAATAATAGTATGACAGTCTGAATGGAAGTTTTTTTATTTTTGCATTTGGAAATCTCATTGGTTAAATGGAATAAATTAGTACCTAATTTGTTCACCGTGTGTCATATTTTACAGCATGACGTAAAGGTGTTAGGTTTTTTTCTGATCTTGCAGTATTTGACACTAGAGTCTGGCACACGAAACATGAGCCTGGAAAATAGCGGCAAATTCAAAAAATCTAGATCAAAATTGGTTGAGCCGTTAAAAATTGTATGATGTAAAAAGACAATAATATTTCTCCATTAATCCATGATGTATTTCAAGTATCAAAATGTATTTACCTATTATACGCAGTGATACCAGAGCTAGATTTTTGAAGTTGCCGCTATTTTTCAGGCTCAAGTTTCGTGTGCCAGACTCTAGTTGCAGAGATACTGTGGTACAGTCAGCAACAAAAGTAGAGTATTTCTTTAGTTTTTTAAATCTTAATTATTGAGCAAGCTAATTAATTAAAATCGGAACAGAAGTAAAATAATTTAAAGATCTACTAGACTTTTAGGTACCTATTTTAGGAAGAAAGGAGATAATCAAATCATTATGTATTAATTTACATGATGTGTAAAAGTAGCAGTGTTAATCGACTTATGTTGCTGACCGTACATACTTATCCTTTTTTATAAAATCAGTTTTAACTCCAACGAAGCGTGAAGTACTTATGTTGGAACTTACAAAAAATATTGCACATTGAGTATTTTCTCTGGTGATAGGTAGCCTGCGAAATTCAAATTTTCTTAAATTTTTTGCAATTTGCAGTTCAGTATCCAGGTTTCGTGTAGGATTCGCGAATATAACAAATATGTATTTACTTAACCATAAGAATCATCAAAACATCTCATTAAGTTAGATTTGTTCTCTTTTGATCTGATTACTGAAATCAGAAATCCGCAGAGATGCGGATCCACCTTAATCAAAGGTAGAAAAAAATCTCACATCCAATGACAAGTCCAGCTTTTAGCTTTCGTCGGTTAAGGTAAAAAGTAGGTAAATGTCCCTTTTCGTGGCTCAAAGAAAAGTTATTCTAGGTGTCTTTACCAAGAATATTAAAATGCAAGACCAACAAAAAAATTAAAATGCCCACTTAAAAATTATTATGAAAAAATGTACCTACTTTATTTATTACTTACTTATATTATATACAGTAACCTTAGCAACAAACAACAGGTTTTCTTTACCTCAACATTGAGAAAAAAAAATAGTTTTTCATGATTCTATTAGGTAATTATTTTCTTTATATTTTCCAGACAGTACGATTATGTTATAAACACAGCTAGGTTAATTCCTTTGTATGTTCACCTATTCACTAACAAAATAACAAGAGAAACTTCTTTGTTTGTCCCTAACAATACTCACAGGGATTTTATGTATAGAGGTACCTACTTATACAAAGTAATCTTGGAAAAGTCAGTTATTTTTATTGTGTGTAACTTATAGGTGCCTATATAATGTAGGTAGATTTTTATCCCGCTGTTCTCGTTGCGGAAAAAGAATAATGTGATGTGTTTTGTTTTTATCTTTCTGTGTCACTGTTTTGCTCTACTGAGTTATTGTACACGCTCACATGTGTTAAGTAATTTTGCATTATCATAATATTATCCAGATGAGAAACTATTTATAATAATATAACACTTCGAAGAGGTATAGTTTTGATGTATTTTTTTTTTATTCTAACCATTTCTTTTGGTATTAATATACCTATTTATTTTTTTCAGGTTTAAGACACTATCTAGTGACTTCGACGCGCATGTTTACCGATTGAGATTGAAACCAAACGGGCCAACCAGAAATAAATACGTGAGGAGGTAAAACTGAAAACATAAATATGAATATTTTAAAGTAATTAAATATCTATTTAATTAGTGTAGAGGGGCTTCTGGCTATATAATAACAGCCACTTGGGTCAGGTTCGATCGATCAGGTTAAGTTGCGCTTGTCGCGGTTGGTTCGTGGATGGGTGACCATCTTTAAAAAAGGAACTTTTTCTTTTGAAAGGAGCTTTAATCCTGCCGACAAACTGTCTTGCAGTTTGGCAGGTTTTATAAACTTTAAAAATAAATGATTTATTTATATATTTTTTTAACTTTACATAACAAGACCTCTCCGGGCCCTAGAAAGCACGTTAAGCCGTTGGTCCCGGCTGTAATTCGAGGACCTTTGACAGTGGTTCAGTAACTGGGTTGTGGAGGTCAGATAGGCAGTCGCTCCATGTAAAATACTGGTATTCAGCTGCATCCGGTTAGACTGAAAGCCGACCCCAACATAACTGGGAAAGGGCTAGGCAAATGATGAATTTATTGTTAGTAGCTTAATCCTTTTTTCTACCATAGTGTAGAAGTAACCCGCGCAACAGTCTATAAAGTTAACTTTTTCTATTACAGATGTCATGATTGTATTATTCGTTAATTACAACTCTGTTAATGGCCCCAACTTTAATGATATTGCAAAAGTTTGTATTTTGTTTCAAAGTTCGTGAAATTGATTAGATTCAAAATTAGGTTGCTACATTATATTCTATTTAATTTATTGTTGCTCGGGTCTCTTTTGCATGCGACAGTGACTGACTTAGATAAATCAGGGAAATTAATTGTTAAGTAAATTAACTACAACACTTAAATTTTCCGTGCATAAAGTCAAATCACAACTCTTTATTTCACAATATTGTATGAAATTGCTATAACACGGCAATTTGAACCATTGTTGTTTGGCAATGTATATGCTGTTGGTGTTCTTTAATAAATAATTTAAGGAAGAATGTCAATTTGCTTACTTATTAATTTCCATGGCTGTACTTATATCATCATCAGTAAGTATACTTATACGTTATTTATACGTAGAGTTCTTTTGAAGCAGGAAATGCTTATAATTTCCGCTATAAGCCAATTACTTAGTGGAATCGGTCTTTAAGTCTTAAAACGTCGATTGCACACCGTGTGTACAGGTAACAATAAATTTTCTATTGTGTCTGCTAATTGGTGTGCCACGGGCTAAGGGCCTGTTTCACCACTTACGATTAATTTCCTACTAACTTATTTGGTAGATAATTTCATTCAAATTCTGTTTCGTTTATTAATTTATTCGGTAAGTAGTGGCTATTCGGACATCGTGAAATAGGGCCTAAGTAAAATAATTCCGATGCTGGGCGGTTTTTATGAAAGAAACATTCATACTTTGCTACTAGGCATGCGTGTTTTATAAGTAGTTACTGTTTAGCATCACGAAAAATTTCAAAGTTCCTAATTTTGTCTAAGCAAAAAAATGCTGCTGCCTTTTTCTTGATTCAAAACCAAGATTCGTAAAAATCATGATTAATTTTTATAAATCAAAATAATCGGATTTATTTGATTTAAATCAGATTTTTTAGATTTATCTATATTACATCTTTTTTCATTTGGAAGACAGTTATTGTTAAAAAACATGTGTTTGTTTTATTTTACTTTTACTCCTCTTTATTTTGCTACTCCTTATTACAACTTTTACACACCACTTTGTTGAACTTTCCGCAAGCAGACTTTTTTATGTCGGGAAACTCCCTTGATACTTTTTGGTTGATTTTGGTACTCTATAAAAGGTATTGATTTAAATGAACGATTTATTTAAAAAATCACTTGATTTTAATCGCGATTTAACGTACTTATTTAAATCAGGCGATTTAAATCATCGCAACCCTGTTCAAAACATATAAAGTTAATAAAATATCCATAGTGAAATAAGCAAAACCAAGACCACTTAATTTCAAAACTTTTCAAATTCGCCCTAATAATTACTTTGCGCAATAGGTACTTTAATTTCCTTAAACCAACATAATTCCCATTGAACCGTATTCACAACGAGTAATTAGTGAACAAACCACGGTTCGTTCTAAACAAGTTACACTCATACATCTCGTGATCCTGGCCCAACACGGCCCGCTAATGGAAAAGATGTAATTACAAACTTTCTACGAATCCGATGGGGGAAACCCTGGTTTAGTAAAGGTGTTGAAGTTGAAATTAATTCCATAATAATACCCCGGTTTTTCCGTGGCTGGTAAGCTACGCTTGCCGGGGTTGGTCCGTGGATGGGTGACCATCTTTACACACCGAGACCCCTCCGTGCCTTGGAAAGCACGTTAAGCGTTAAAGTTGGTACCGGCTGTCATTCGTGGCTATTTGACAGTCGTTATGGGTCGTCAGAATAAGCCCGAAAGTCTAGAAATTCCAAGATTTTGGCTGGGAAAATATTAAAATTTTTCATCAAGCTTGTCATTTTCATGGTTTTCGAGGGTGTTAAAGCCTGACAATCAGTCTTACCAAGGAGTATAGTAACTGTGTTGTGGAGGTCAGAAAGGCAGTTGCTCCATGTAAAATACTGGTTTCAGCTGTATCCGGTTAGACTAGAAGCCGACCCCAACATACTTGGGAAAAGGCGAGCAGATGATGAGTCTTGCGGCATAATGAGTCACGCGTGCCATGTATTATATCAACATATAATATACGCGTCGACTCGTTATGCGTTGTGGAACAGAAATCCTTGTGAAAAGATCTTTGTTGTTAAGTATCTGGGATAGTATTACGAATTACTGTACAAATAACTTGTTGCTTTCCGCGGTTTCATCCGGAAGATTTCCACGGGAACCGTGCATTTTTCTCGGATAAAATAAATCCTATGTTATTCGGGAATAGTGTAGCTTTCTATCAGAGAAATAATTTTTGTAATGGGATCAGTAATTTCAAAGATAACCTTTTACAAACTTACAAGCAGTTAGATACCTCTTTAGAAAGTTAGTTTAGTAAAAAAGTAACCAAGTGTTACTTCAAGTTTTGATTCTCTTTTATAATAAACTAAACAAACTATACCTACTGTACAGTCAGTGTCAATAATATCGGGACGAACAGACGGTTCAAAATGATCTAAACAACTATGAAAATGAAATATTAACTCAATGACACAAGGAATGTTTCAGAATGTAGACAGTACACGACAACTGTCATTCTGACAAGAACTTTACTTTTTCTCAAAAGAAAATGTCGTTGTTGTAGAATCAACAGAATCAGAAGATTTATTTGACGTTAGTAGTAGAAAATAATAAGTCCCTTTCTACGCTAGAGTCATATTATTATTTTTACATTATTTGTTGTTGACATCACATGAAGCGTTATCGCCGAAAAGCTTTCCGAGATAAACTAGAACCGGTGATCCACCGGGTCGTGGGGCTTTCGGGACCGGGACCGCGGTCCCAGATTCCACCTTTATTATTTTTGAGTAGTATTTGGGACCACAAATTAAATAAACAAAGTTATGTCTTGAGAAAATACGGTCAACCCAAAAATTTAGAAGATATACAAATAAAACTATTTTTACACGACTGTCAAAAAGAAGTGTAATGTTTTCAGCGATATGTATGATTGTGAGTTTCTTTATTCAACTATAACTTTTGAGTGCCTGAATTTGAATGTATGGGGTTAGAATCATCCCGAGTGATACTGGCTATAATTTGTTTTGAAAAAAAAAATATGACAGCAGTATGGCTCCATTTTCAAATGTGAAAAAAAAAATCTTCAATTATTACAATAATATGTGGTCATGGCAGTCGTGTTTTTTAATTTTTTATAATAATTTATTTTTTATCATCATCATCATCGGATAACTATTTATAAAAAACGAAACGCACTCTTCAGCATATCCTTTTTCCAACATATTATTTATGCAGTAACTCTATTTAAAATTGGCATCACGTGCCATACGTTTTTCTAAACCTAAAAATCTTGACAGCCCATGAGGGTGGCTGTCAGGTAAGTACTTCTGGAATGTCGTTACGCCGCAACAGACCAACTTCGAATCTACACGATAGCAAACGCTTAGCTGTAGATTCTAATATTTCTAGAGCATACTTAACCTGATTGGAACACGAATTTTGTTAACTGTACTTTAACTTCTTTTTTCTTGTGGTCCCAAAATACTACTCTAAAATAATAAAGGTGGAATCTGGGACCGCGGTCCCGGTCCCGACAGCCCCACGACCCATCCACCAACGCAATTGACAGAACTTGTACGAACCAAGATAAATATTTAGGTACATAAACGTACATTATATGCCACAGAATCTGACTCAATATTTACTAGCCTTTCTGTATGACACTCGTATTATACTCGCTATCCTGACAAATATTGACCCAGAAATGAGACCACCCAGATATAGGCTCGTTTATAAGTAGTAGACAAACATAATGTCTGATACACGACAGAAACTATCTAGAGTCTCTCGAATTTTGACTGACATAGACTAATAGGGATCATGATTAAATTTTTTTATTGATGTGTTGTCCTTTTGCTTTCCTGCAATCCGTGGGAGTAACTTCGTGAAAAGGGACGGAAGTGTGTAACAGGATGTGAAAATATTTTTCTAAAAGTTTTGAGTGACGGATTGAAATGTTGGTTGAAATTTATAATGGAACTAGAAAATACTTTTAGATGTCAGATGTTACACATGACATGTGACTGATGTACTGGCGCGCGTGCGATAACAGCAGTAAGTATAATTATTTTTTGTACAAATTGAGTTTAACATAGATTCGGAATCAACGTATGTGCTGTACGATTTGATCTGACTGCCATTTTAATATCTTAACAGGAACCTTTAATTGTCAATATGGATAGCGGTAGCAAGTCGATTTTAAGATATGTTTTCTTTAGCATATCAGCAATAACCATACCTACGGCGAGTTTCTAAGACAGTGCGGTATCATCATACATGTTTTACTTCTGCCAATAATTTGAGCAGTAACTACACATACTGAGGTTATATTAAACGAAGTTAATTAAATTTCAGAATTATTGGCTTGGTATAACGGTAACACATATTGCTGTTATATTAAGAAAATGGTCCTGAATGGTTTAGATTAATTCTGCCGCGCCAGCGATAATGGCAGCATAGTTCGAGTACTTAATTGGCGCGTAAAGTTTTCGTCACATTTTTACCTTTTCTAATTTATTTTATTTAGTATCATCATTACAGTAAGGCTCACTCGTTGTTTTTGTCCGTCATATAGATTACTTGCTTTTCGCCCGCGTCGATGTCGGAAAGTATCCCACAGGAACATACTACCGGGAATTCCTTCCTTATTCCTTGTCTACATTATACTGGGAGCCCCTGTGCTAAGTTCAGCTTTCTAGGTCCAAGGCCTGGGCGTTGATGAGTCAGTCAGTGAATCAGTCAGTCAGGACTTCTCTTTTTATTTATATAGATTAAAAAATATTGTAAACGTATTTTTTCTTTTGTTACGTTATCAAAATATTACGGTGTTAAATTCGACTTAAAATGTGGCATGACGTCACTCCTTGCTAGATTTTATACGCAGTTTGTTATAGTTGTGACGTAGCGAGCTCCCCGAACTTTAATCCGTTTCATCCAAATATTTAATTTTAGCAAAAAATACGTGTCTAATCTTTTCATATTATCTGACTGATGGATTAAATAGAATTTCAGTTTTTTACTCAGGCATCATCCCTATTACCGGAAAGAAAAATGAGAATTATTTCGGCTCTAAATGAAAATATCGAAGATAAAATGCTGCAGTAGTAATATGGAAAATATGTTTCGAATGAATTTTGGATTTAAAAACAGTTTTAGGGGAAACATAAAAAATATATTATTTATAATAAAATAAAATCCTGAATTGTCTATGATTTGAATTTCAAAGACCTTTTATTCTGTTTTACCGTTCGATTTATTTTTAAATAAATTTGAATAGATTACGAGCCTTCTTTTACGTTACGTCACACTTTGTAAAAGCAACGAAAAACTCTCTTCTATCCAAACCTCATTCAGTTGACAAGCGAGACATGTTCTTAGCGCTCACATTCTAAAAAGACCTCACAACAAACTACCGGTAACAACGTTATTCTTTACGGGAATCCAAAAGACAAATTACAACTGGCTATAGCACATAACAAATACAGAACGAAACACAACTACATTCTTCTAAAAGTCATTTAAAATCAAACTGTATCTGACCAGTGGGTTGGACGGCGGTCGACGTAAAATAAGCGTTCCATTTTCTTGGCCCTTTGTTGCTGAAAAAGAATTGTTACCACATTGCACTAAGAAATGTCGTATATCATCAGGAAATGCAATTTAAAACCTTGTGTTATCGGGACCGACGTTAATAAAGAGAATTATATTTTTCGTACTAAGAATCGGTTCGATTTGTGTTCTAATTAAATTGGCTTGTGGAATAGGTCAGTTAAAGTCGAAGTGACTTCAGATTAAGGTTGTCGAAATAATTTCTTCGTCTGAATAATTGTGAAGTTAAATGGAAAGAGTATTGAGTAACGAGAATATCTGTTGATTGCCTGGAAAAAAAAACGACTGTTGCCTGTAAGCAAAAAGTCCACTCATCATAATCCTAATCATAACTAATATTATAAATGCGAAAGTGAGTTTGTTGGTTTTTTACGCTTTCACGCTAAAACTGCTGAACTGATTTTCATGAAATTTGCCATATGGGTAGACCATGACCTGGTTTAGGACACAGAATACTTTTTATCCCGATATTTCTAAGGGATCGAGACTTGTGCTAGTAAAACCGTAGTGTGCAGCTAGTATTTAATAAACTAAATTAATTTCTAAAACATACTGGTGGTAAATAAAATCTAACATTAAATAAATAAAATACGAGGTAAAAAAATAACAAAGACAACAAAGCAAATCCAAGCTGTTGTAATAACACAAGTTATTTATTTTCTCTTGTCACTAAGAAATCGCTGAAAAGATTTGGGTTTATTTTATTTTAGCCCTGTATTAAAGCATGTTTACATTGATTTGTCATGTTTGAAATACAGCAAAAAATTGTGTCTACGTCGGAAGGGTCGGTGTCAGAGAGACACTTTTAAACCTTTGTAAAGCCCTATTTAATGGATACAAGTTTCTTGCCTATGGCAGGCCTTTTTTTGTGGATGGGAAATCATCAAATGACTTCTCCGCTCTGGCATGCCTACAATTTATTTAAACTTTTCGAACTATAAACTGTATAAAGGCGGACTTAATGCCTTAGGCATTCTCTGCTACTCAACCAAGGGTGGTGAAGAGATTGAGAGATTGATGGCAGGTGCTCAGTATGAGAGGAATAATTGGAAAGATCACTAAAAATATATCTAATTTAATTATAAATAGGTTAAAAACTAGTAATACACAATCAAACATTGAAGCAACAATTAATTACTTACATAGTCTAAATACTGAATAAACGGTGCAGTTTGTATTGTTATTTAAACTTGGAATGCTAAATAAATTGCACCGTGTATATCAGTATGTATAGTGTTGAGAATCAGGTCAGTATCAAAAGAAAATAAAATCTAAGACTCGAAAATGTAGAATTCTGTGTGATTTTATATGTACGGTACCTTCATCTCCTTTCGTTCCGCTCGTCTCCACTTTGGTAGACAGCCACTCTAAATCTGAGTCGAAAAGAGATCCTGGCATTAGGCCAAGAACATGCAAGAATTACGGGAAAATACCTCTTAAAGTTATCTTAAAATGTATACAGAATAGAACATTATTGAAACTTTTGGAATTTAATGTGTAGTGCATTAAGAAATTCCGGGCGTTTCCAATATGATGTGTATTGCTTCGAGCGATGTGCCGCAATAACGAAGTGAGTAAGAAATATTAAAGTCGTGCTTCAGCAGTGTTCAGTTCAAAACTGTATGGGTTGTGTACTCCATTCACTCATTCTTTGGTTTTAGATTCCTTATTGGAACCTTAGATTGGGTAGACCTCTATGTGTATAAACAAATGATTAAAGAATGCATTATCATTTCTATCACTTACATACATAGGTCAATCAATCGGCTTAGCCTTTTCTCTGCTATGTTGGGGTCGGCTTCCAGTCTAACCGGATGCAGCCGAATACCCGTATTTTACATGGATCGACTGCCTATCTGACCTCCTCAGGTAGCGGGTAATACGATATTTGTGCTCTTTTTGGGTTAAAAAAACACGAGATTGGAATCAAGAACTAAACTAGGAAAGGAGAACCTCTTAACAATTCGCGACCATATTTTTAATCATCATCTGCATAGCCTTTTCTCAACGTTGTTGGGGTCTGCTTCCAGTGTAACCAGATGCAGCTGAATACCAGTATTTTACATGGAGCGACTGCCTATCTGACCTCCACAATCCAGTTACTGGGTAATACTCCTACGATACCCCTTTGGTAAGACTGGTTGTCAGGCTTTCGGACTTCTGATGACCCGTAACGACAGCTGTCAAAAATCCACGAATGACAGCCGTGACCAACGGCTTAACATGCTTTCTGAGGCACGGAGGGTGTAGATATCTAAAGATGGTCACCCATCCACGGACACCCGCGGAAAGCGTAGCTTAACCTGATCGATCGACCAATGCGGCTTTAGTTACATAGGCGCAAGCCTCTCGTCCATATTTTTATAAAAACGCGAATTAAGTCTTTTATTGATACTTATAAATTACCTTTAAAACCAGCCCTCAAACCTTATTCCAGTTTAATTCTGCTTGAATCCACCCGCTACATTACAGAAACATAACATTAAGATAAAAAGCCAGTCAAAAAGGCATTTATGAGAGAAATTAGAAATTCAAAGTTCCCTCTATGCTGGTTACCTCACAGAAAGCGACGCATTGAAAACTGGGCAATCGTTTATAAAACGGCAATTTTGCATAAAATTCTTGGGAAACTGCATCTTAAACCCCTTATAGTAGACGTTTTCCGATATCTACCTTACGGTCGTAGATTCAAATTGCCTTTGAATCGATAAATAGATTATGCAGTTCGCAAATCGGCGTTTTAAATAAGTTTTTAATGAAGAGTTTATTTTCAGTGGCTTTTTGAGAGGTTGCTGGATTTTTACAGGTTAGATTTATTTTTGAGAAAGGGCAATAAAATAATTTTATCTAATTTTAGTTCAGTAGTAGTGGGGAGCAGTGGTGGCCCAGTGGTAACGGCCCCGACTTACGAGTTGTCGAATCGTGTATTCGAACAGGCAGGCGAATTACTTTGTATAATTTATTTTATTACCACTGCTCTCAAAACGGCATGTCCTAGAACCAAACATTCGAAGACATGTGACATCTACCAACCTGCACTTGGCCCGCGTGGTGGATTACGGCTCACACCCTCTTGCAGAAAGGAGGCCTGTGTCCGAGCAGTGGGAACGTTATAGGCTGATTATGGTGAGTTCAGTAGTTAACTCAAATTGACTAACAGTTTATACCTAATGCTGCCACGGTGGTCTACCTCATGCTTATTAGCAGTAGCAATAGCGACTACATCGCTATTGCTACTGCTAATAAGCATGAGATCCTGGGATCAAATCCCGGGTCGGGCAAAGTGTTATTGAGTTTTTCCATCAGGAGTTTTCAAGTAGCAGCCCTTAGTCTGGATTTGTGTTCGGTTGATGGCAATAGGGTTGCTGTCTGTTACGTGGAACTTAAACCAAAGTCATCCCAGAATGACCGTGACAGATGCGCGAATTTGCGCTAAATGGCCGCGACAGCCGAGGGACGGATGTAGGTGAATTATAAGTACACCTTTGCCTAACCCTACGGGGATAAAGGCGTGCTGTAATGTTATTTAATGCCCTAAAATTAAAAAGAACATATTAAAATACAGTGTGAGTCTTCATAAAGTGCACAAACTTAAGGATGTGGTACAGACCATCAAACTGAACAACTTTTTCCCGGGGACCAACATCGTAATCGTAAAAAAAAAACAGTCGTCCCTTACATTTGGTCCAGTAGGCATTGAAATTTAGTAAGGGACGACTGTTTTGTTTTCACGATGACGATGTTGGTCCCCGGTAAAAAGTTGTTCAGTTTGATGGTCTGCACCACATCCTTAAGTTTGTGCACTTTATGAAGACTCACACTGTATACATGTTTAACGTTAAAAAAAAAACACCCAGTATTTAGTTGGTGTGAGCAAAGTGTCGCATAAAAAACTTTTACCTTCTAACAAAAAGAAATTACCTACAACACAAGAAAATACTTAACTATTTCTCGATTGACGGAACAGAGACTGTTGAATTCCTGAGAGACCAAGAGGAATTTGTCACTTCAGTCAAATTCCAATGTTATACTTCTTTCACAGCTATCTGTTTTGTTGATAGATTTAAAATGAATCAAAATTTATTTTAACTAATTACATTTTTTTTTTATCTTATTAAAATTTCCAAAAGAGAAAAAGGAATATCTACTCCGATAAACTACAATGTTCAACAAAAAAATGGCAGTAATCTGCTAAGACAGAAAGCAGTTATTTTTTAGCTATTTTCGTAATCATAGTCATCACTTAGACCATAGCAAATCGAGTAGTTTCCTGATCATATTTAATCTCAGAACAATAACAAAGCATAGAAGGAAGGCTAAAAACAGAATTCTGTAACTACCTTTATTCCCGTTCTATTATTAGGTACGATAAAGGTACGATAAAGGATGTGGGAAAGAGATAAATGTTTTACTCTTTGTTTTACTTTCTTGGCATGGTCACAAGATCAATTGTCATTTGGTTAAAAAAGTTATAGTATGACGCGGCCAAATTTGATAGTACTTTGTTTCAATGTCTGACAGTTCGTTCATTGAACTAGCTGACTTATTCGCGTGTTCATTGTTTACGTGTCTGTCGTAATATTCCATGGTTTTGCGATGTTTTAATAATATTTCTACTGTTAGATTGCATGAATTCTTTGTTTAACTACAAATAGTGAATGTGTGGACGCTGTGGAGCAATTTCTTGTGTGGTTGGGGGCTGCAAGACCCATTCATAGCGAAAATAAAATGAACAACAAATATTGACCTTCCATCGGTAAGTTTTTGCTCAATTTCTTGTTGCCTAAGATCTGATAAACGAATATAAATACATAACAAATATTGCTGTGTCACTATATAGCTGAAACCAGTCGTAATATTTATTCCAATAGAAGTTATTAGCGAATATTCGGAAATTGTTTTGGGGTTATCTTGATCAGCCATAGTGACGTAAATAATGTTGTCGATACTTTTCTTTTACAGATTTCCTAGACGATGTGAAAAAAAAATGGATAAATTGTATTGGTAGACGAAATTGGACTCCAAACAGCACAGCCACATAATATGCTCCAAACATTTTACTTTGTATTCATTTGGTAATGAACCTATGAAATGGATGTAGCATGTTCTTTAAGTCGTCACTTAGAGTACATGCTGTTCCTACATTATTTGTTATGGATAGAACAGATGAAATGGTCTTGATATATTATGATATAATTAAGGTATTTTATTGGCAATAAATAGTATCCCGTTCAAATTAAAACTTGATTTATTACATTACAGGAAATACTTATGGAAGTCTGCGAAGAAGGACATAGCGCAATACTGCAAATTAAAAAAACCGCTCACCATCAACAGTAATCTAACATGAAGACAGGTATAACATTCAGAAATATGTTCACTTGATATATGCGATACAATGATATTATATTAAAAATATCATTGATGCGATATAATTCTTCTAATTATCCCAGTCGGAAATATAATCGAGTGCAAATTTATTTATTTATTTTTAATACAAAATACGTAATTGTAGGATCCCGTAGCAATGGAAGTTGAAACAGGACCTAGTACATCGGTACAAATTAATGAATCGCCACTGATCTTGACATCTCGTGAAATCATCTCACATCAGTCAGGTAAGACATACAAATAAAACTATTTACCTAAATAAAAACGTTGATAAAAAATCTTACATAAATTTTATTGAGAACTGTTTGTTTTAGGAATCCTTGACACAGATGACAATAACAAATTCACAAATAATTGGATTCCATCCCGATTCAAGAAGACTGCGCTTTTGGTGAGTTCCTGGTCGCCAGAGCCGACTCCAGAATCCTCAGGAAGTTCATCCGTACCAGGGCGGAATGATTATGGTGTGGGCTGGAATTCGACTAACAGATTATTAAAGTGGCTAGGCATTTTATTTTTTTATTTAAAATATTATCTGGTCGTTATTTATTTTTTTATGTACGAAAAGTTTTTGTCGCTTTGGTACCATTTTAAATTTTCATAATAAATTTTATTTTTTCACTAACAACCATTTTATTTAATCAAATAATTCAAATCTCTATTAAATTACGCTTCTACTGATTTACAATAATATATGTTACATAAAAAGTATTAAAATAAAAATTATTAGGTACTTTGAATACCCTTTTTCCCAAGACTTTGTTGAGTAGACTATGATGTAATCTAAAATTCAAATAAATATGAGAAAGTAAGTTGCTAAAAACATTTGCAAAACCGAATGTCTCCCACTTCTTTTCAATAAACTCATCAGTTATTATGGCAACTAAATACATTCGGGTTTAGCTGGGTCAGATTTAATACATGAAGAGCTGTCGGGAACCAAGGAAGACTTTGGTGATGATGATGAAGAACTATTTAGTTCATACTTAAAGTATTGTTTCATTTTGAACGAATATATTAAGTATTGGTATCATAAGTATGCTTAGTTACTTCAAAATTTTTACACACGGCTACACATCAAGCTATACATTTCCAGTATAAGCTGATCTCCCATTGTATAGGATTTCCTTACAATGAGCGGTCAGTGTAAACTGGAAATGTATAGCTTGATGTGTAGCCGTGTGTACCTACGGTTATTATTCTTGGCAGTGTAAGAAAGAATGTCATTGTAAATTCTATCGACGTTGAAATTTAGTGGGTACATCACTAGTCAGAATAAAATGAATGACAACCTACAAAATTTCGAAACGTCTTCTGTATACGTGTCCTTCTTTAACATCATAGCGGCTCCATAAGTCAAAATGAAACAAATATATTGAGTTCAGTTGCTATTTTAACACTACTTCTATGCTTTGTTATTGTTCTGAGTATTTAATAACAGTCTAAAAAGCTTTTGTTTTCAAATCTCCAGTACTTTTTGGTGACTAGTTATGTTTGAAAGTAGTTTTCCGAAAAGAGTCTTTATCAGGTTGCTGGGTGAGTTCGAAGTGTTCAAAAACTTAACAAAACTTTGTAACATTTATCGGCAAAGCGGATTAAAACCCCTCAAATTCGGGCAGCAAACTTAAGGGCTGTCTCTTCATTTTTTATGCAGATTGACTTCCCAATGTTTTTCCAACAGCGCTGCCTCTTAACTGACTTAACAGTTGTAGACTACTAGAGATTTAAATTAAAAGTCGAGCTTGATTGACCTACCCCTTAAGAACTCTGAGTAGTATTGACCTACTTATTATATCGGAGATTCTATTCCCAGCAGTATTTTATTTCTGGATTTAAATTCTTTGACGGTCGTCGGTGAGTTATTTTAGTATTCGAGCAATCTTTTCTCATAAACTCGTTAGGAAATAAGTCGCTCGCTTTTTGAAAATGTACAGTAGGTTATTATTTAATATTGAATTATGTTTATCTACTCCACGAAACTTGGGAACGTAGAATATACTACTTATACAATATGGGGATGACAAACTATATGTATCTATACTTATTATAAAATAAAGTCGCTTTTCGTGTCTGTTTGTGTGGCCGCGTTGTTCTTCTAAACTACGTAACGAATTTTGATGCGATTTTCACTATCGTTTAGAGAATTAATTCGGGAAGGTTTATGTTTATTACATTAATTTTATTAAAAACTGCTCCGTACATTTGTGTTCGCATAACTCATAAAAATGTAGGGAACATCTGTTTTTTTTTTGCGATTTCAGGTTTGGTCCCATAGTAAACCTTGTTTATAAGTTTATTTATTTTCGTAATCAACAGGTTTTACAAATACATTTTAGGGGCCTTCTCTTAAGTATGGAGAAATACCTGTAACAGAAGACCTCAAAAGTTGTTCATAATGATGAGTACAATGACCCCTTAAAAGGATGGCCATGAATTCAATTTCATGTTTAGTAAAGACACAGTCACAATTCAAATGATTAAAAAACCACCAACGCAAAAAAGAAAAGTCAAAAAATATACCTATCGTTGAGCCATCAAATTCGATTGAGTAATACCTATAAATATTTTAGTTACAGAAATTGATGGATGGCACGATAATGTTTGCTCATTCCGTGTAAGTCAGACCCTTCATTTGATTCACTATCTACGCGTCTACCCGCTCTTTGCTACGACACCTTGTCGCACAAACGCGGGTGAACGGGCGCCGCTCCATAGGATAGTCAAAACTTATAACGAACATTTTGTTAATATAGACATATTTGCTTTAGACCGCCAAAAATTTAAGAAACTTTTAGTTAATAGTCTGCAATTGTGTAGTAATTAGTTAGTTGTCTATTTTGTTATTATTATATTTCATTTTTATTTTTACCTTTTCTGTACCTTTAGTCATAAGATAAGATAATTTGCCTTTTATTACTTCCTCTTATTTTTGTCTGCTTATTAGCGCTATTGTAATTTTAAATATTGTGTCTACACTGTAGTAGCTTAGTAATATGTGGAAACGTCGTGGATTGTACATTAGCTTCTAATACGTTGTAATATTTACTGTAACTTATACTGTACAATTGTTTGTTTTCCCTAAATAAATAAATAAATCTACATATGCGGTACCCCACCGCGACACTATAGCGCCATTTCAATGAGCAAACCTTATCGTGCCATCCATCAATTTCAAAATGCTACGGTTCCACAGACAGACACACAGCCACACACACCCCCACACACGCAGCGGTCAAACTTATAACACCCCTCTTTTTGCGTCGGGGGGGTTAAAAACCTAAAATAAAATGTAAACAGTGGGTAATTATCAACATAACCAACCCAACCAACAGTAAACTTCACTAGTACCAAATTCCCAGAGAACACTCAATCAATCTGCCTAGCCTTTTCGCAACTAGGTTGGGTCAGCTTCCAGTCTAACCGGATGCAGCTGAACACCAGTATTTTACATGGAGCGACTGGCTATCTGACCTACACAACCCAGTTACTTGTCAGAGTTTCGGTCTTCTGAAGACCCGTAACGACTATCAAAGATCCACGAATGACAGCCGGGACCAACGTGCTTTCCGAGGCACGGAGTAGTCTCGATATGTAAAGATCCACGGACCTACCGCGGATGGATCGACCCGTGCGGCTGGTATTACCTAGCCACGAGCTCCCAGAGAACACTAGATTAACAATTGAAACATTTAAAACGATACCTCTCGTAGCATTAGGTATGTAACCTTATGTAATTCCCAGCAGCCCTGTCTACTAAATTGTAAATTCTACATAACACAACGCGCTGGGTTTGGGGGTTTGGTTCATACGTTATTCAAGTACTATTTACACTAAGTTGAAAACCGATCTTCTTTTACAATGTTTGAAACGGAGTCTGTACAAGTCAATCTGGTAATACGGCTTACATTGCGTAAGCTTGGTATAATAAGTAGGTACGTAGGGTAAAATGTATAGAGATGTTATAGGCTTTTTGTTGGAATTGCGAAGAGACTTGGTTACGTAGGTTTCGTACAATGACAGTTGGATAAGCAAGCTGTCAAATCAATAGTGGATTTTTTTATTTCCTTTTTTTTTCACTCTACCAATAAAGGTTGGCATTTACCTAGTATAGTAAACCCACACCAGTTATGTATACAATACATACCTATACTCACGCCTCTCTCTAATAGGGGCAGGTAGAAACTACATACTCTTTTTGCTTCGCTTACGTTCATACATCAGAGGCCTTAGTACGAGTTTTTATATTTACTCCATCGCGTCTTACGCTAACGTTAACTTAGGTAAAATTGTATGGAATAATTGTGTTTCTCACTATAGTCACCAGACGGCGCTTATTCAGTTTCAGTACAAATTGAAGTTTACTTTAACGAGATCGAGTAAGTGTAAAAACTCGCACTAAGGCCTCATCGTCTAAGGCCTAAGGGGTCATACACGCGCGCTGGTTGCGAGTACTACCGTTATGCACCTGAACTTTCTGAAGAACATCACCAATAAAGGTTACAGTTATGTTTAAGTCCCATGTAAAGGCTCCTTCAAACAGGTGCGACACGCGACTCTAATCGCAGTCGACACAAAGGCACCTCGCGAGTCACGCGGTGCCTTTGTGTCGCGTGCGATTCGCGTCACGAGTCGCCCCATGTGTGCATAAGGACAAAACTTTACATAAAATGTACATAAGCTTATATCACATATAACTATATAAACGTAAAAAAACATCATCCAATGGAAAACAAATCATCATCAGTAGTTGTGAACCTTTGGGGTTCGCAACTAATCCCCAACGCTCCCCCCCCGGGGTTTGGGGTCTAAAATTAGCCCATCTCAGACATCTGAGGAGTTAAAAGGGGGCCACTATTGCCATCAACCGGACTCAAATCCAGACTCCGAGCTGCTACTGAGCAAAACCCCAATAATACCTGGGAATTGAACCCTGGACCTCACGCGCAAAATACGTACTATTAACATTTATTATCTCTGTTAACCAATATCTAACTCGGGGCTAAATAATAACAGCCGCACGTTTCGATGGAAGGAGTTAACGCTTGCCGCAGTCGGCTCATGGATGGGTGACCATCCATTACATAGCGAGACCCCTCCATGCCTTAAAAAGCAAGTTACGCCGTTGGCCCTGGTTGTCATTTTTGTAGATCTTTGACAGTCGTTACGGATAGCCAAAAGTCTGACAACCAGTCTGTGTTATCTGTAACTGAGTTGTGGACGTCAGATAGACAGTCGCTCCATGTAATATACTGGTATTCAGCTGCATCTGTTTAGACTAGAAACTGAACCCTACGTATTTGGGAAGACGAGGCAGATTTTTTTGAACTAATTGGTAAAACAGTTTTTAATTTCTTTGCTCATTTTGCTTTGAAGAACCTAAGTAGGTACTTTAAAAGACCAAAGTTATTTAATAAAGGGCTTATTAGGGCTTATTAAAGATTTTGTTTCGCACTGCAATTACATTAACTTATTTCAGTCCCATTTTCATGAATTAAAAGTTAGTAAAACAACTGGAATAAACCGGACTATCTCGTTGACTCGGACTTTCTCGCGTTGAAGCGTTTTCATTCAACATTTTTTAGCTTTATCAAAATTACTTTATGAAATTGTTGAGACTGTTCCACGATTAAGAGTTTAAGGAAGTAAATGTTTTCGAAAAATGGGTTTTTCAATGAGTAAAATGTACGATTAAATTGACTTTTAGAAATGATGTTACTAAATTGACTTTTAGAAATTATTTTACTAAATTGATTGTCAGAAATGATGTTACTAAATTGCCTTTTACAAATTATGTTACTAAATTGACTTTTAGAAATTATGTTACTAAATTTACTTTTAGAAATTATGTTACTAAATTTACTGAACCCCGTTGGTGTAGTGATCGCAAGCGTTACTACTGAGTAGGTCATGTATTCGATTCCTTTTTTTTTTTTTTTTTTGAGGGTGGGAAATCATCAAATAACTTCTCCCGCTCTGGGTGGAGCGGAAGGGCGTGTCAGACTTTTACTGACTAAAACCAACCCGTGTTCCTTCAGTTGCCTATGCCAGGGCCGCGGTAACTTCTTCAAACAATCCGCGACCCCAGCGGCGTCGGCCCTATTGGACCCCGTCACTTGCTGACATCTCTTTGAGGCGCGCGTGGAACACAACGCGCCGTCGACTCGGGCCTGCTCCTTACCGGACGGCGAGCTACCCGCTGCTCACCATCCGCAGGCCCGCGGCTACGGTGGCCGGAAATCGCCACGCGATTCCCGCCGCCCAGGGCGTCTCCTGCGGCGACTGAGGGCGTGAGGCTGCCTCTCCCTCACGCGTTCCGCCTCCTCCTTCGCGAGCATCAATGCTTCGCAGAAGGAGGTGACGGCCTCCCATGCACTCTCGCTCCGCACCATGGCCTGGACCAGGCTCGGACGCGAGAGATCGCCGCCGCCGATCGCCTCCGTGAGAACACGGTGGTGCTCTGCCCAAGCCGGGCAGACTTCCACTGTATGTTCCACCGTGTCCTCCGGGCGATCCACACAATGGTAACACCCGGGCGTTTCCTCCCGCCTTATGCGAAACAGGAACCTCCCGAAACAACCGTGTCCGGTGAGGACCTGCGTCAGGCGGAAGGTGAGGACGCCGTGGCGCCTCTCTAACCACTCCTCAAAGAGGGGACTTATCGCCGCAATTGTGGCGTGCCCAGCGCTGGGTTGCGACAGTCGCGCTCTCCATGCCGCCATGAGATCCCGCCGGAGCTCTGTCCGCTGTACCGTGATTTCTCGCGGCAGCGGAGTTACGCCCCGGCGCTTCGCCTCCTCGCGCCACTCCCACACGTGCGTGAGGACCTTTGCCTCCAGATCCCACGGCGGCAATCCGGCAATGTATTCGATTCCTAGGTCGACCAGTGTTATTCGGGTTTTCCATCAGGAATTTCTTAGTAGCAGCCCGGAGTCTGGATTGCTTCTTTACTAAATGTACTTTGTGGGGACGCCAGTGACGTCACGGACCTGAGCGACTTCGGGTATAGTTAGGAGATGTACCTTACAAAGATACCGCTACTCGGGTATATTCAGTAGCAA
The DNA here is from genome assembly GCA_905163495.3 of Cosmia trapezina. NCBI lineage: Eukaryota > Metazoa > Arthropoda > Insecta > Lepidoptera > Noctuidae > Cosmia > Cosmia trapezina. The sequence continues at coordinate 16,771,143 of LR991030.1, forward strand.
CAGTTTCAAATAAATCATTACTAAATATATCCTATATTGATACCAAACACTTAGGGTGCAAGAGCTAGCGAAGCGAGTTCGGGACTTTGGGCACCCCGACTCGGACAGGTTAGGATCGAAGGGGATGGCGGAGTCTAGTGAGCTAACCTATTATTATTTTATTAGTTTTCAAACCATACATTCAGTATTTTATTAGATACTTACAGGGCAAAATCAACCGTAAGGTCTACTTGAAAATCTGTATTGCTCTTTTGAAGTCAGGAGATCATCATCTGATTAGCCTTTTCCCAACTATGTTGGGGTTGGTTTCTAGTCTAACCGGATGCAGCTGAATACCAGCAACACACATACATGCATACATTGTGCGACTGCCTATCTGACCTCCACAACCCAGTTACTGGGTAATACCCCTTGGCAAGACTGGGTTGGCAGACGGGCCAACCCAGGCTCAGGCTTCAGGGGCGGGCTTCTGACGACCCGTAACGACTGTCAAAGATTCAAGAATGACAGCCGGGACCAACGGCTTATCGTGCTTTCCGGGGCACAGGGGCTCTCAGTATGTAAAGATGCTCCCCCATCCACGGAACGACCGCGGTAAGCGTAGCTTAACCTGATCGATCGACCCTTGCGGCTGTTATTACTTAGCCACGACCCCTGGAGATGTTCTAGTTTACTCTAATTTTGTTTGCTGTGATACTGCATGCAGGCTAAAAGCTTTCATCTATAAACACACAGTTTACACAATTGCTATAGAAAAACATAGGAGATCATTTTTTTTATAAAACTATACTTTTATAACCTGTGACAGGGTTACTATCTGGATTTAAATAAAATCCCAATGGTAAAAAATACTGCAATTCTAAAAACCACAACAAGGTTTGGATCGAATTCCTGACAGAACGTGTTATGAAACAAGTCTCAAACACAACACTAAAACATAGTTAACTGATTCAACTTGTCTCAAATGTTTGAAACATGAACCTCTGTGCACAATTCGAAACGAAACTTCTATCTACGGACACTTTCCCGGAATATAGAATTCTAAGCAAACTTTGCATAAACATAAGCAACACAAAACGTCATCCAGCTTTTAATATCGCTACTATACAGGGTGACCTGAAATTAGTGGCGGACCCGTTAAGGGGTGATAGTAGGCATCAATTCCAGTCGATATCACTCTTAGACCTACTGTCCTAAAGTTAACCCATTTCAAGATATTCCTAATTAAAGAATTTTACGCGTTAAACGATTTTCGCGTAAGATACCGACATTTACGAAGATATCGCTATTAATAATTCCTTACTTAGAATATATTTGATGCAAAACAAAAAAAAAAGTACCAGAAAATCCAATTTTTAGGATTTACAGCTATTTTAAGATTTAAAGTAGGGTACTTTTTGTAAAATTCTTTAAGTAGGAATATCCTGAAATGGGTTAACTTTAGGACAGTAGGTCTAATAGTGATATCGACTGGAATTGATCCCTACTATCACCCCTTAACGGGTCCGCCACTAATTTCAGGTCACCCTGTATACAGATACAAAAGCAATGTTTATTTAATCGTATCGTTCGTAACAGCCCTTTGTTTGGAGAGGAAACACTACCAGCTACTTCCAAACAGTGAAATCTAATTTTAGTGAATGGAGCAATCGAAATGGTTGGCCACTCGAGAACATTGGAGTTGCGGCATTGTTATGATTTCATACGCGTTCAGCGTTTGAACACCTATTACTGGATCACTTCACGTAGGCACGTAGGTAATAATAATAATGTCTCCACTTCACGTTCACGTTTCACGTTTTTATCATTAAAACAGTTACCTAAATCCTAAATGAAATAATTAGTTACCTACTAAAAAAATCAATCTGCCTAGCCTTTTCCCAACTATGTTGGGGTCGGCTTCCAGTCTAACCGGATGCAGCTGAATACCAGTATTTTACATGGAGCGACTGCCTATCTGACTTAATATCTAATTATTTACCTACTATTATTTAGTTAATTTTTACATCTGATGGAGTGTGTCAGAAACTTTTAATTATTTTAAACGCATTTTTCAGTTCAATAACCTGTATTTTTTATTTCTTTTATTTTACTATTTTGGATTTTATGTGCAAGTTAGATCCAGAGTCTTTTATTGATAATAGATGTTTGTAGACACAGACGATGTTTGTAGACATGGTAATTTCTGTACCTAATGACTAACTCCTTTTTGTATGTTTTTTTTCAGGTTCCTCGAGTCGTGGTTGAAACCAGAAAGAGTAGGACTGCAAAGGGTTGGAGCAGTCGGCCGAAGAATTAGATTTCGCAAGCAATGCTCATTTTGTTTTCAGAAATAAGAACGGGATGATAATATTATCGAAGCGTGGTTTAGCTCGGTGTGTAAGTGAAATGACGTTATGGCTGTCTAGTTTGACAATATAGTAGGTTAAATCATTTGTGTTATTTCATATGGAAAATCCAAATGAATTAACCAATTAACATTTTGTTTTATAGGAATTTTAAAAACACAAAATTATCGATGTAGGTATCCCCTTAAAATTGCATTTTAAGTCATGTATGCCTTACCTTCCTGCAATCGATTTCACGAAAATATTTAAGAAACTAAAAATATTTTCATAAAGCTATTTATTAGGTACCTCTTTGATCTCTCATCATTAGGTATAAAATAATATCACTGTTTGTCTTTCGACCTCATTAAAGTAGCCGTCTGAAGGACACAATAGTCGCCGTTCACGGTCTACTGGAGCCAATCAATAGGATGTATAGGAGATAAAGTATCTATTAATGACCAAGGGCTAGAGAGTACGTAGGGTGGGTAGGTTAGGGACACTGACCTGTTCTCCTATAGCTAGACAAAGCTGTATACAAATAATTTACGGCAACGGCACTGACACCTACTTATTATTCGAAAGCCATTTCAACAAAGAAAATTATCGCGGATCCACTCGTCTGACACTGTTTATATTTACAAAGATAGTAAAAAGAGATTTTTGTCAAGACATAAATATTTAAGTGACAAAGCGTTTTAAAGTTGGATCGTGTGTTAGCCGGTAATAGACATTTTAAATTTTTTTATATTTTTGAACCAAAATATTTTGAAATAAATGTTTTGGTTCAACAATGAGATCTTGTGTTGTTTCTATAAAATATTCAAAATTATGTCGTTACCTTAGAGATTTAAGTAATATAAATAGAGCATTAGTGGCCCAGTGGTAACTGCCCGACTTACGTAGGTCGTGGGTTCGAACCCAGGCGGCAATTTACTTTGTGTAATTTATAATTTCATCACCACTGCTCTCAAAACGGCAAAGGAAAACATCGTAAGGAAACCCAAGAACCAAAAAATTCAAAGACGTGACATCTACCAACCCACACTGGGCCCGCATGGTAAATTACAGACCACTCCCTCTCGAAGATAGAAGGCCTTTGTCCCAACAGTGGGAACATTATAGGCTGATTATGTTGAAATAGAGATCATAAGTAGGTAAGTAGGTACTTTTTTTTTGTGTATTGGAAATCATTAAATGACTTCTTCCGTGTCAGACTTTTACTGACTAAAACAAAACCCAACCGTGTTCCTTCGGTTGCCTGTGCCAGGGCCACGGTATCTCTTTCGAACAACCCGCGATCCTGGCAGGCCCTATCGTACCCCATCACTGCTGACATCCCATCATGCTGAATTAGGTACCTGAGACAGATTTCCAAGCAGGTTTTGTGTAAGCCAATGATAAAATACCTTCTTTAAAACATAACTTTTACCTGTTTTTATATAAGCTCATATAATAATATCGTCTTCGTCCCCCGTCCATACATAGAAACTCGAGCCGTACCTCAGGGAGTAGCTATACCTCCTATAAAACTATGGGATTAGTTACAGCTCGCGGCTTCGTTTGTGTGTTTGAATCGAATTTGGCGAAACTACAGTGTATAAATAAAACTTTTTTATTGCCCTATACAGCGGCAGACGAAATATACCTAAATATTAACTGGCAACCAAAAACTTTTTATGAGAATAGATTGGTATGGAAATAGTCTGTTAGAATAAAATTGGAGTTGCAGTCATCGTAACATCCGTTTGGAACACTTTTATGCCGTGACGTTTCTATTTTCTTCTGTTAAACCTTCATTCACCCCCTTTCAATAGGGATGATGACTACAATTTTTATTGTCCATCATGTAAAAACAAAATTAATGAAAATATAAAAATAAACAAAAAAAAATATGTATGTGTATGTGTGTATGTATGTATGTATGTGTGTGTTTTGTATTAAAAATATTGGACACATATTTTTTTTTTACGTAGGTATATCTATTTATTTATTTATTTATTTATTTGCTTTCATGCACATCACACATTTTACAAATTAAAAATTGTCGGTTTTTGTACATGAACCCTGTCAGGGCGCTGCAAAGCACAATGTTGGTTTGCTGTCGAGTTTGTAGATTTTAATTGATTAACATAAAATAAAATAACATAAGATTAGTAACATTAATTAGCATAATTTTCGAAAAATATTTTGTTGTATGTCTAGATTTCATTAAGATGTCCAAGTCACAATGAAAAACACAATAAAAAATACATAACACACAATAGCACAGATAACAGATACAGTCTATTAGTCAGGTGGTATTAATTTAGTAGGTAGGTAGTCAAATTAATAATAAAATTGAATTATGGTATGTCATTTACAATACAAAAATAAAATAAAAACAGATTTAATGTCACTCAGCTCAGTCCGGATCTTACAAAAATATAAAAAATACTAGAAATATATTATATAAAAAGTTACGAATTAAGTACCTAAAAACATTGACCTACATACAAGCTACATCTATAGTTTTATCAGTCATGTATTCGTCTACTGTGTAATAACATTTTTCTATTAAAAGTGATCGTAGTTTGCCACAGAATGAATTTGTATTCTCTTCATCTTTCACATAATTTGGTAATTTGTTATAGATTGTTGCGATTCTATAGTTTGGGCTATTTTTCATTATTTTTAGTCTTGGTGTCGGTGTAATCAACTTGTTTTTGTATCTTCGGTTATAATTTTGGTTTGCTTCTATGTTTGATCTAAAGTAATTCCTGTGTTTCTGCACGAACGTAGCTACATTTAATATGTAAATAGAGGGTAGCGTTAGTATTTTATTTTCTATAAAATGTGGTTTACAACTTTCCCATGGCTTAATGTTCATAAGGATGCGTATACACTTCTTTTGCATAATAAAGATGTCATAGAAGTCCGTGCTTTCGCCCCACAATATTATGCCATAGTTAAACCAAGCATAAGCATAAGCATAGTATGTTGAGAGCGCGGTCTCATAGTTTGTGGTGCTTTTTAATTTGGTTAATGCGTATGTAAATTTTGATAATTTAGTCTTAAGATTTTCAACATGTTTTTTCCAAGTTAAATTATTGTCCAATGTTAAACCAAGTAGGGTTTGATTGTCTGTTTCTGGGATATTTAATTTATTACTAAGGTTATTCATGTTTAGCGGCTTACGTTGGTATGTCCTAAATTGTAGTAAATTACTTTTGTTCACATTAATTTGTAGGTTGTGTTTCTCTAACCATGATTTAACTATTCTATAAGTATTTTCTATATTAGTCAAGGTTTCGGTGTTTTCAGTGCTTCTAAACACTAGCGATACGTCGTCTGCGAATAGAACGCACTTCGAATCGATTGTTTTAGGTAGGTCGTTTATGTACACAATAAATAACATACACCCTATCACACTGCCTTGAGGAATGGAATGGTTAATAATCTTTGTTCGTGATTTTACTATTTGTATTTCTTTTGCTTCTTTATTATAATACTCTATTTCAACATATTGTTTTCTATTTTCCAGGTAGGATTTTAGCCATTTATAGGCCGCACCCCTAATTCCTATGCCATATAATTTTTGTAATAAAATGTCATGGGAAACCTTGTCATATGCCTTAGTCATGTCTAGGAACAAACCTATGGCATACTGTTTGTCATTGATGTAATTATATATTTCTTGTACGTAATTATATACCGCGAGCGTGGTCGATCTATCTTGTCTAAAGCCAAACTGATTTATATCCAAGAGGTTGAATTTTTCCAAAAAGTTGTTAATTCTAGTGGACATTGTTTTTTCAAATATTTTTGATATCACTGGTAGAAGGGCTATTGGTCGGTACGAACAGGGGTCGTCGGGCTTGCCACCTTTTTTAAATATCGGTCGCAGTTTTGCTTCTTTTAATTTATCTGGAAATATACCTTCGTCAAAGGATTTATTTATTAGTTTGGTTATAGGTGGTGTCAATTCATTTATACATTCTTTAATTAGGAAAGATGGTATTTCATCTACTCCGGCACTGCGCTTGTTCTTCATTTTGCGTATTATATTATATATTTCACGCTCCGTGGCTGGTTGAACGAATAGGGAATTAATTGTTGGTGTAATAACTGGGCAAAAATTCGACGTGTTGTTGGATAACGGTTCGCCGACCGAAGCAAAGAAGTCGTTAAAGATATTAGCAACCGTTTTTGGTGTACTTGTGGTTTGATTGTTAGCATAACGTAAGGTCACATTTTTAGTAAGACATTTGGAATCTGGTTTAAGGTTAGTTCTAATTATGTTCCACATGGTTTTAGATTTATTTTGAGACCGCTTCATTTCTTTAATATGATTAAATTTCTTTGATAACTTTACACATTTCTTCAAGATTTTTTCATACGTTTTATAGTGTATTTTTAAAAGTTCGTTATTGGTCTTTTCTACAAAAATTTTTAGTAATCTTTTATGCTCACAAGATTTTTTTACACCTACAGTTAAGTACGGTTTCCGTTTACTACGTTTGATTTTTACGCGTTTTTTAGGTATAGTTTTATTTAGTAACGTTTGCATCTTGTTATCAAATTCTGTGTAAATTTCGTTGATGTTTTTATTCTGGCGCAGTGTTTTGTTCCAATCCGTTTGGCTAAGACTAAGTTTAAACTGTGATATTGATTTTTCATTAAATAATCTTTTCGTCACGAAGTAAGTAGAAGTAGGTTGCTCGACTGTAGGTGATTGTTGCGAATAGTTTAGGCTTTTGTGGTCAGAAATACCAGTATCGTCAATAGTTAATTTGTATTGTCTTTGATTGGTGAATATTAAGTCTATGCAGGATGACGTAGTCAGTGTCTGTCTGGTTGGTTCATCAACAATTTGGTGCAAGTTATGTTCTAACATTATGTTATGTAGCCGTTGGTAGTATTTGTTTTTAGATGATATGTCAAAATCGCCAGTCAAAATTATATGGTTTTTGTGAGTTTTGGGTTGTACTTTTTTTAATATTTCTATAATAACAGCAAAAAAGGTTTCAATGTCTCGATCCGGTCTGTAAATATTAATAATAATTATGTTTTGTGATATGATTTCTACAGCGCAACATTCAATTACACATTCTACTGATAGGTTAGTACAGTCTTCTAGGTGCACATATTCTATGCCGTTGCGTAAGAGGATAGCCACTCCCCCTCCGCGATGCTCACGTCGGTGGTAGGCAGCTGCAAATGTGTACCCGTTTATGGTGATGCTATCCTTTTGGTTTTCACGTATCCATGTCTCTGTAAGACATACTGCTTGGTAACTTTTGTCTTCTATGAAATCCTCGAGTATGTGGGTTTTATTCTTTATACTCTGGATGTTTTGGATCAGTATCTTAAAGACGAAAGGGATCAGGTCTAGTTTGGTTAATGGTGGGTGGTAATATGGTGTGTCTCGATAAGTTTGGGTCATCATAACGTGTTGGTGTTTTTCTTCCGCTGTAGTCACGATATGTAGCATTAGTATACTGTGTAGTATTAGTATTACCGCTTTGTTGCATTATAGGTCGTCTTTCCCTCTGATTTCTTATTCTTTGTAATGATTCCTTATCAAGAAATCCAGATACGCATAAACCTAAACTTTTTAAATATCCCGCGTTTTCTAGAATAAATTTAGTCATCCTTTTACTAATTAATTCCACCCGTAGTGGCCGTCTTAGTCCGTTGCGTCCTATCCGATTAAGCTCTTCTCTAGGATCTTAATCAAAAGATTACAGCGATACATTTAGTTAAAATGTGGCGTGACGTCACTCCTTGCTAGATTTTATACCTACGTAGTTTGTTATAGTTGTGACGTAGCGAGCCCCCACTCAACTTTAATGCGTTTTGTATAAGTCTAAGTTATTAATATTATTATGATAAAGCGAAAAATACGTGTCTAATATTTTTTATTATCTGACTGACGGACTAAATAGATTTTTTATATTTTATTTTACCCATGCGTCATCGCTATTACAAGCATAGTTTTCGAGAAGAAAAAAATATGAAATTGCCTTCAGAATATTTGCAAAGCAATGGTATGCCATTTTTATTGGTTAACGAAACGATCTACCCACATTTAGGCCCACGAAATTGGCCATTAGGCTATTTCAGTAGGACTTACGGCTTATCCTAATAACGTAACACGTTACAAATAATGCTGTGGAATGTGGAATAGCAGAAACTCAATTTAGTTATTACAACCTCAAAAAATCGCTTATAACTTGTAGGCGTAATGTTTAAGATCTACGCAAACTTGTTCAAATTACACTATATCACACTAACATTATAAAGGTGAAAGTTTGTGAGTGTGTGTGTGTGTTTGCTTGTTACTTTTTCACGCTCAAACAGCTGGGCCGATTTGGATGAAATTTGGTATCTAAATAGCTTATACCCTGGATTAACACATAGGCTACTTTTTTAGATTTTTATCCCGGTCTACGCGGGTAAAACCGCGGGGCGCAACTAGTCACACTAATATTATAAAGGCGAAAGTTTATGAGTGTGTGGGGGTGTGTGTGAGGGTGTGTGTGTATGTTTGTTACTTCTTCACGCTCATTTGGCTGAACCAATTTTGATAAAATTCTGTATGGAGGTAGCTGACACCCTGGATTAACACATAGGCTACTTTTCACCCAGTCTACGCCGGTGAAACCACGGGGCGCAGCTAGTATTTTTATATTCAACAAAAACAGTTCCTACTTTTATTCATGAACTCTTCAACCCAAAAGAATGTCAAAAGCATTAAAGCCTTTCAACTTTACACACAAATAGTTAAGATTAGGTAGCGTCGCCTCCGCAAACCGGATGGTTTTCTCGTAACGGACCCCGAGAAATAGTTTCGACATTCGGCATTTCGGCCTATGTTTTGAATTGAATGCGAACTCCTTCGGCCATGATTCGTACCCGACCGTTTTTCCCTTTGAGAGTGGTCACCCCTAATGTTAGTGACCAAACCTTCTTGTTCTGACTAATTGTATTAAGTCTGTGGTTGGTGGGTTTCGGCTTTTACCGTGTCGTCGACGAGTGGAGTCGTAAAATGGAGGAATTGGTTTTCTTTTATTTATTGGGTGTAGGTAGTTTCTTTCGTATGGGGAGCGAAGCTATTATCATGCAGTGTACGCCATTTGCAACACCAGCTGCTAAAACCGAAAATAAAAGTCCCTTCAGCGTGGCTTGAAGCTATGCTTTCTGCCATTGGAATAGCGAGTGTTTTCTTTATCATCAACAGCCTATAGCAGTCCACTGCTAGACATAGGCCTGTCCCACAATTCCCTGTCCTCCACCGATACCCTCCGTTATTTTTATCATGTGTTCTTTATGTTCAGGGTTCTGTACCTCAAAAGGAAAAAAAAACGGGAACCCTTTTAGGATCATTCTTCGTTGTCCGCTTGACTGTCTGTCAGTCTGTCAAGACCCTTTTTCTCAGGAACGCGTGAAAGTATCAACTTGAAATTTATATCAAATACGTAGGTCTATAGTACCTTGGAGCTCTTAAATAATCAAGCTTCTACTTCTTGCTTCTTTTTAACGCAGTAAAAAAATACGGCCATTTATGCAACATAACTTTGATACTCGCAAGTAAATCTTTTTGGAATTACAATCTTAAATTTGCAGTTGCAGAATTGACATGACCTATATGTAAATGTATAACAACAATATGAACATGAGAACATGTTTTTGAAGTACAATGTTAAGTTTTTTTTTAAAGTAAATTCTTTTCAACTACGGAATCCCTTCATTGTGCGTCGTCCGACATGCAGTTGGCCGATTTTTTTAATTAGTTTGCAATGCAAGACTAGCTTAAAAATGTGAATTTAAATTATTTTACCTAGGTACGTATTTTTCAAACTTATTTTTATTTTTGCAGCAAAATGTTTAATAACTTCGAAGTTGACGCCAACTTTCCAAGTCAAGCATTCATTCATATGTCATATGCAACGTGCAAGTTAAATTGGGTTATGAAGTACTTTAGTAAAAGTATTAAAAGGTTGTTTGCTTTTAAAATCGCGCCTTTAAATTAAGTTCTAATCGTAAATTGAATGATAAAAATATTCTGTGTTAAAAGCGGAGAAAATAAACGAGGAGAATAAGGGTTCGAATTATTGATTTATCGGCACCAATATAGATATTCTATAGATCGAATGGCCAGCAGCATTCGAGTGTTCCGCTTCTGGAGTGGAAACTTGAACCAATGGCACAGCGGAATGACAACGTTCATACTTGTCTTGTCCAATCACGTGCTTTCATTAATCGCATCTTTGCGCGAACAGACATATGCTTACGTGTGATCTTCTACGGTCAGCAACATAAGTCGATTAACACTGCTACTTTTACACATCATGTAAATGAATACAAAATGATCTGATTATCTCCTCTTTACCTAAAACACCTAAGAGTCTAGTAGATCATTAAATTATTTTACTTCTGTTCCGATTTTAATTAAATATCTTAGTATTTAAGATTTAAAAAACCGTGTTAATCGAGTTTTGTTTCTGACTGTACCATTACTTGCACCATCGTGCAGTTTTGGTAAATAAATTAGTCTAGTGCTAGTGTTTTTAATGCCAATAAGTATTTCTGTTATAAATAAATAATAATAAATTTTTAAAGTTAGGTATTCAAGCACTAGGACGGCAAATAAACGGCTAGAACTAGCAAGATTAGACAATCAACAGATAAACCCACAATTAAACAAAAATACAAATTAAATCATCCCCCATTGCAACATTACGCTCATTTTAAAATTGCATTTCCCTTAACAGCAATTAATTAGCTACAAAAGGCGCTCATAACAGGCAAAATAAAAGATTCACTACACATTGTAGTGAACCTCTACAACAGCACTACAATCCGTGTATTTGTTAATTACTAAGAAATTACCTCGCTTGCTACTTCAGCCTTAATGTGTAGTTAAGTTTAAGTAGAAAGTTTTCTTTGCCTTGTAAATTGGTAAGGGTAGGTTTACATTGGTAGTTGTTTCTGTTTTCGTAAAAGGTGAGTTTTGGAATGTTGGCAATTTGTTGTGACTATTTTGTTTTATTTCTTAATGTTTTTTTTGTGGCTTTAAAGTTTGCGTTCCTGATACAATGTTTTTTTTATTTATATCATAATTATGTTTAATTTTGAAGCATGTTTTCACTCTTTCAAAATTAAAATCCCCCTTTTCAGCTAAAGTAAAATATTTAAAATATAACTTTGGAGTTATATGATTGTAAAATATGCACATATCACAACACTAATAGTTGACTCACCAACGCACCACCGCTCAGGCGGACAGTCCGAACACGACTGATCGCCCCACCACTCGGACCGGTATTTATAACCGAGTGACGTACGCGTCTGAGGCAACGTCACAATACTGTCATCGGCTCGTATTGCGATATAGTGATATCCACATACACTACATCCCTTCCTTATTTTAATTTATTTTATTTCTGTATTAAATCTCCCCTGCATTAAATAATAAGGACCTTTAGGAAGAAGTGATACGTTTTTATATTTATCACCTACATAGTATGTATTAAGTTACAAGTACCTAGTCTTTATTTATTAAAGAACACCAACAGCATATACATTCAACATTGGTTCAGTCTGCATGATATTACTTATACTTTTCTGTAGTGGATTACTTATCTATTTAGTAACTAAATTAGGCATTTACTTACCCAATTTAGGCATCTTTATTAAATCAGTTTTTTAATCAATTAATACAAGTAATTGCTTTATATTTTTACCCCATTGTAATCAATATAATTTCCTGTGTACTTTGTTTAATATATTTCCTTCCTTCTTTCTTTTCTTTCTTGTGAATGATAGTCTGACTACAATGTTCATGCAAGCTAATTGATATTATATCTTGATTATTGATGATAACTATGTTGTTCTGTACGTGTTATAACACAGCCAACATTGCTCATGAGGTGCAGTCAAGAGAGACCCTTCGCCCATGTGCTTACTGTACATGAGGTGTGGTCGAAAATTTTGAGTATGAGTGGCCCAGCCATTCTAAATAGAAGTGGTTTAATACCACTGTTCTCAACTATAACATCTAATTCTCAAGGGACTTGGTGATCAGGGATCCTCACACAATCATGAGGGTTTTCATAGCTTCGCTTATAGTTTAGATTTTCTTTGTAAAGGCGCTTGCTTACAAAGAAAATCACTTTAACCATAAGGTGGTATTTTCACCCTTCACACACTGCACCACACATTGTTAGTAGCCAGTTCATTGGCTAAATAATATTGCTGCTGGTCCATTAGCCTTACCAATAAATTAATTATTTGCCTGCAAAGTTAAAACATTTGTTAATTAAATCAATCAATCAATCAATAAGCCTTTCATCCTGAACTTTTAAGACTAATCTAAAATATTGTAGTGCTTTACAGATTGTCTCTCAGTTCAGTGTGCCTCTTGGCATAGGCTTCCTCTAACATCTTCCATTGCTTTCTATACCTAACCGCTCTTCTCCAGTTAGGACCGGCTGTTAATCTTAACTCATCCTCCCATTGCCTTCCTCTATTCCTTTTGCCATTTCATGGTACCATTCAGTGATTATTTTACTCTATTTTTCTTGACTACTTCGCAGTATATGGCCTGTCCATGTCCACTTTAGTTGATCTATCTTTACTAGTACGTCTGTTACTCTAGCTTTTGATCTTATGCAGGTGTTTCTTTTCCTGTCCTGCTTTTTAACTCAAATCTTCTCCATGGCTCTTTGGCAGTGTACTAGACTGTCCCTGTGAAGTTTAGTGAGGGACCAGGTTTCAGGTGAGGTAGGGGAGAATGCAGGTAAAACTTTCTGTTTAATCTATGTGCTTGTTTCAGTGGATTTCATTACTTCCTTTAGAGACCAGTATTTTTTCCAGCTTATTGGCTATTCTTTTGTTTATTTCGTCGGTAGATTGGTCTCTGTGAGAGATGATTTGTCCTAGGTAAATATACTCTTCTACGCACTTCGCGGTTAGCAAGTAATTTGGTCTTGTTTATGTTCATGTAGAATCCGATTTTCTCACTTTGTTGCTTTAGGTCTTCCATCATTTTCCTTAGATTATGTGGGTCTTTTTTCAATAAGACAATGTCGTCTGCAAAACTTTAATGGTTCTGTTAAATGGTTCCTTAAATGACTGATAATCTGCCTAGCCTTTTCCCAAGTATGTTGGAATCGGCTTGCAGTCTAACTGGATGCAGCTGAATATCAGTATTTTACATGGAGCAACCGCCTATCTGACCTCCACAACCCAGTTACTGGGTAATACGATACCCATTGGTAAGACTGGTTGTCAGACTTTCGGGCTTCTGACGGACAACCCGTAACGACTGTCAAAGATCCATGAATGACAGCCGGGACCAACGGCTTAACGCTGCGCTGCGTTATGCTCCAGTGAGTCGGAGTGTACAGCTCTGGGTTGAGGCTGAAGGTGATGACCAGGAATGCGCGTCCGTTGCATGCTGGTGGTCAGGATACCTGTTGAAGCCGTGGATGCTGGCTGGCTGTGTGACTCGCCGCTCGAAAGTTTGAGGAAGTGATGCTGATGACGTCACGCTGATGTAGTTGCACGAAGGCTGCGCTGACTTTCATGCTCGGGGTCACCAATTTAGAGGTATGAGGAACAGGGTGTAAAGTTCACTCATCCTCCATTGAAAAGGGAGATCAGAAGGTTGCGTGTTCACATCACGTCGGGGTCACCAGTTTGGAGGCATGAGGAACAGGGTGTAAAGTTCACTCATTCTCCATAGAAAAGGTAGGATCCTCCGACCAGACGGATGTTGTGTCTTGGTGGGCTGCTGCCCGACGGTTGATGTCGGGACGTTGTATATATGCTAATCGCGTGGTAAACTCTAATTGCGCGATGCAGGTTTGCGTGACGTCATGTCATTGATGCGTAGTTCATATGTGGCGATGTAGATGCCATCACATGCTTTCCGAGGCACGGTGGAGTCTCGGTATGTCTAGATGGTCACCCATCCACGGATCAACCCCGGCAAGCGTAGCTTAACCTGATACATCGACCCGTGCGGCTATTATTACCTAGCCACGAGCTCCTCACTGTTTAATGACCAGTATGTACTTAAAGAGTACCACTATTTTACCTATTTTTCTTTTTGATAACTGTCAATTAATGACCAGTAGGTATATTCTACTGTTAATACCGTCGTTCTCTGATGAATTGTCAATTTAATGACCAGTAGATATATTCTACTGCCGTTAGCGTCATACTCTGATGACTTGTCAATTTAATGACCAGTAGATATATTCTACTGCAGTTACCGTCATTCTAGATGACTTGTCAATTTAATGACCAGTAGATTTATTCTACTGCAGTTACCGTCATTCTAGATGACTTGTCAATTTAATGACCAGTAGCTAGGTTCTACTGCTACCACTGTCATTTCCCGACAACTGTCAATTTAATGACCAGTAGAAATGTTCTACTGCTATTTCGCATTGCGCGCATTTTGCACATTTTCATATGGTAATACCACCCAAGGACTCCACGAGACAGGATTGACGTAGTGTGGAGTGCATAAGCAAGGTATCCTTTGCGTCGTATTACATTTGTTTGGTTATCTCTTTTCTTAATAAATCTCAACTGTTTCTTCCTTATTCTTTTCAGTTTAGTTATATTTTTAATAACTTGTAATAGTTCAGTTTTATGTTTGTTTTCTTCTGCACGTTGTAAATACTGTCGCCGCCTTTTCTTATTTTTGTTTCAATTCAGCTAACATTTGTTTAGATAGCTCGTTTGTTTTCTGTAACTTTTGGCGTAATGCTTTTTTTTTTCTTTTTAAAAGTATGCTTGAGTCCCTTAGTTTTAAACTTTTCTTTTTTAGATTTCCAAAACTTTCCAGACTTGGAAATACCTCTAATGGGTTCTGTTTTACTTGAAGATGTGTCGTGTTTACTGTTGTCTTCATCTCTGCTTTTTAGCTATGGTTGATACTATGGAGAGAACTTTAGTATGTGTTTCTTCAACTAATCATATAGCATATTTCAAATAACTAAGCCCACAGTAACTAGGACCACATGTCCCGGGTTCGACTCTCAGGTCGGGCAGCGTCACTTAGTTTCTCCATCACGAACCTCCCAATAACATACCGGAGTCTGAACTGTAGTCCGTTTAATGGCAACAGACATGCCCAACGTTACTGGTGAAACGTGGTTAAATCACACATCTCTGCCTATCCCTTTGGGGCACATAAGCGTGATCTTATGTTTAAATAATTAAACCACAATTTTTTTCCTTAATAAACAAGATAGTATTTAAATAGTTATGAACCATTTATTGTTTCAGTCTTCTCCTTTTATTTACCTCCTTTCATTTCTAATGAAAAACTCTAACGTATTTATATTCATAATTTGACGTTTGAAATCAAAGAGATTTAAGATACTATAGAGAGGCTATCAGAAGAAATGTCACATAAAAGCTGTTAATGCCAAGTCTCAGTGACGCCATCTAGCATAATACTCGTACGGCAAAATCACATAATAGCCAGGTATGACATGAATACTTGTACACTTTTACCGACACCAACCTTTGATTTAGCAACCGTCAGATAGAAAATTATTTAATTTATCTCAATACTCGATAAATTATAAAATAGTAACGAAAATAAACCGTAGTTGAATCAAGTCATTTCATAACTACAAGGTTGCAATACCACAATGTATAATTCGGCATATTTTCTTCGAAACTAATTTTCATTTGGTGGACACGAATATGACGTGACCTGCAGGCGTATCACACAAGACTGAGCGACTTTTGACCACTAGGACATAAGTATTGCATTGCGATTTAGTTCGCTTTGTCCCGTCTATTGTTAAGTAATATTTAATGTCTTTGTTTGAAATGTAAAAATATTTTGTATATTTCATTCCGAAATATATTATTTAATTATCTATCTGTAGGAGATTATATTTTTTCCATCCATTAAAGGGAAATAACAGTCGTCATGTTCCTCATAATAGTTTTTTTTTTTTTTTTTAACATGAATAATCGTCATTGTTACATTTATTTATTATTATAATTTGTATAATAAAATATAAAAACTCACGGTTTCCTCCTCGTCGCCAATGTAAAATATGCACATATCACAACACTAATAGTTGACTCACCAACGCACCACCGCTCAGGCGGACAGTCCGAACACGACTGATCGCCCCACCACTCGGACCGGTATTTATAACCGAGTGACGTACGCGTCTGAGGCAACGTCACAATACTGTCATCGGCTCGTATTGCGATATAGTGATATCCACATACACTACAATGATAAACAGTGTTTCTATTGAAACATCCAAGCTGACTTAATGGCCCAATTACCTGTCGCTTGGACACGTTAACCGCCCGCTAACTTGCTCATAACTTCACTTCGGACATATACCGTTAGTCGGAATTACTTTGTTAACAACAACCGGGTAACCGCCACTTTAGCGGCCTTAACTTTTAGCCTTATTTCGAACTTGTCTTGCTCATACCTATTAAGTGCACATACCCCCTGCCTGTTTGCACATAACTTTTGTGCAGGAAAACGGTGTTAATGTTTTAAGGAGATGGAAAAGCGGTGTAAATGTAAACATTGCAGGTCTCTGCCTTAATGAAAAGTTTTGTTACGATAACAGTGATGGCTGGAGAATGTTTATTGTATCTCCGCAACTGTGTCTGAGCTGTAAAAGAGTCACTATCTCCGTTTTGTAAATTTCCCTGTTTAAATTAATAAATAATGGATTTGATTGTGATGATATCTTGGGAGAGTTACCTAAAGCTCGGTACTCGTACACCATAATGGTACGAGAGCCTACGACCAAATCCATGTCCGGTACGGGCATACGGGGTACGGGGTGTGTGTCCGGGTTTGTACGGTTTTGGCCGTAAAACGGCCAAAACCGTATAAAATCGTTAGTTTAGATGATTCTGAACCCGACTCAGTAGGCAGCACTGGTCAGAAACGTTACAGTTTTATGGGAGTCCATGTCTGCTATGTCAAAAAAAATAGGCAGATGGTTTTATCACAATATGTCTGATAATAATAATTTACATAGTTTTGTAATTTTCAGACATTTTGTGCGTCAGATGTCGCAAGATCCAAATCCAGGTCTATTTCGGTCCATTTTTTCGAGTTCTTACCATATTACTCCTACAGTTTTCATTAAAAGTGTTCATTTTATACAGTTCTTTACAACTAATGAGGAATGATTTCTTATCATTACTTTTTTAGTTTAATCAACAGATTTTTTGTAAATCGATAATTACTTCATATTTTGCAAGCGTTGTGTCATCGCGTTTCTCTTTCTTTTCTATGCAGTCCGACAGTGACCGCGCTTTTTGCGACGGACAAGCCTTAAAAACCATGAAATTTACAGTATATTTCTAACATTATCCCAGTTTCCTTTTGTCCAGTTTATTAAAAAAAAATCTTTAAATTTCAGTTCGATGGCTTCGAGTAAGCTCTTTATATTTTGAGAGTTGAAACTTATTTATTTGCTCGATAGACGTAAATACCCCGCAATAATTATGATTTTTTAATAATTTTGTCTATCAAAAAGTTGTCTTGTGTAGTTGGTTTCTGAAAATTGTGTCTTCAGTATCTAAAATCTATCGTTCAACTACATTCTGAAAATCAGGCAGATTGCTGTGAAACAGTTCGGTAATTTTTTTTGACATATTTGAAAATGTCGTCAGGTCAGACGTGACTTGAAAAATTTCTGAAATTAGGATTTTTAGATTCAGAATAACTAAATCTATCGATTTCATAAGGTTTTGATCGTAAAACAATAAGACAATAATATTGGTCATGGGCTCTCGTACCATAGAGCACTTTTCATTCGTTCTAAACTTTATACAAAACCTATATTAAAACTAGCTTTTGCCCGCGGCATCGTCCGCATGGATGATGGCAAATATCCCACGGGAACGTACGTACTACCGGGATTAATAGTCGGTACTCTATGTGTTAACCCCGGTTAAAAATAAAATAAATAAATAAATAAATATCCTTGGACCTTTCACACAACGCCATCTAGTCCCAAGCTAAGCAACCTAATTGCTTGTGTTATGGTAACGAGATGGCTGATAAACTAAATAAAAATAAATAAATAAATAAAATTTATTTAATAAAAACGTTTACAAAAACTACTTATATACATTTTTTTTTTGTAAATACATACATATTATAGATAGAAAAACACCCAGACTCGAAACAAATACTTGTAGGTCGTACAAATATTTGTTCCGTGCGGGAATCGAACCCGAAAAAAAAAACTATCTGTTATCCAAATCTGTTTATCTGTTTTTGCCCCAATCCGGAACATACATCAGTCGAACAGACAAACGGACAAAAATTCTAAAAACTATATTTTCGGCATCAATATCATTCCCACACCTCGTAGCAATTACTTACTTTTTTTTTAAATATTGTATTTAAAGTTTTGACTTCTGAATGTATGTACCCCAGTTGTATTAAAATTTTAATACAACTGGGGTACCCCATTTATGCAGCCCACTGTACCTACGACGTGGGTGACCGAGTTCTGCAGCTGCTCCAGTGAAAACAGAGAAAATGAATTTTCCCAGAAATAAGACCTAGCTAGATCGATTTTTTGCTCCCGTAAACCCTTCTAATGTAACTTTCATCGACATCATCGTTAGAGCCGTTTTCGAGAACGTGATTACAAATAATATTAATATACACATATATAAACCAATATTGCTCATTTAATAGATATGAAAGTTTTTTTACAATATTTGTGTATTACTGTAAAAAATATAGTATTATATTTTTTAATAAACAAATATTGCAAAAAAACTAAAACCTACCGTTTCGTAAGTTTCTCTGTAAGTAAATCAAAACTATAACTGACTACTATCAATCTGAATAATATGTCGTCGAGCTACCTTTTACCTACATTCCTGAAAACATAAATGAAGTCGCGTGAAATCTCTCTAAAAATACGGTTCATGAATAAATTCTAACCTAATATCCTTTTTAATAACAAACTCGTTATTTTTATGCTAATTTAAGACTGAGAGCCCCGTGTAATTTGTAGGAGTCGAATATAAAAGTCGAGGTTCATGTGCTATGTAAATATATGAGTTTCTTCATTACATATACTCAGTATAGATGAACTTAAATCATAAGGATGATTGCTGAGAGGCCAGAGTCTGCAGTGCTGGGGAGATTCATCCAGCTTAACGTGACGAGATGACATTGTCAATTTGTGATAATTATTTTTGACACATTATTTATGGTATTTTGAATTTTTATTTTTTTCACCACGTTTTATATTAATGATGCAATACTAACATAGTTTTTAAGACCTATGTAACTAACAATTTTGTTTTAGGACATTAATTTAGTCTGAAATAAATGACTTTAATTTATTTAAATAGAAGTCCCCAGAAATGGTGTTGTAGAGTATACTACGGGAGTTTTATGCAATTGGGGTACTATCATTATGAACAACTTTTACTATGGGACCAAAACCTGAAATCGCGAAAATCAGTTGCTCAGTACATTTATGTTCACATAATTCGTCAAAATGTAGGAAACAGCTGATTTTTTTTACGGTTTCAGGTTTGGTCGCATGGTAAAAGTTGATCATACTGATGAGTACAGTGACCCCTTAAAAGATTGCCACTGTTTACACTTACACCCTGTATATTGGTAAATAATTGACTTTTTGTTTGATGTAAAAAAATATTCAGTGACAGGAAGAAACCTTATCTTTCGTAATATTTCTTGCCATTTTTATAAATACTATAGCAACTGTGATCGCTGCTATCAACGGCCACAGTAGCTGACCACGGTAAAACAACGGATGGCAAGCGCTTTATTGAAAACATAAATAAAATACGAAAAAAAAACGGTTAAAATTGTTTGTTTTTTTTAGGCTGAAGTCTAAAATATCACTCGACATTTACAATGTCCAAGAGATAAATAAATGGCTTCTTCATCTTCAAGTCTAAACCCCTCCATTCAAGGAAAACCAAATATAGTTCCAAAAATCAGATTATGAAATAAACAACAAAGCAAAATAAACACATAAATGTTTATCATCAAAACATAGTACCGCGTTAAGATCAAGGCGTAAATAACTTTCATGTCAGATTTCATTTCGTATGCAAACAAAATTAACAGTTCAAAAGGCTCTCATTTACCAGTGGGTCACCGCTAACCCTCGGCTCATTTTTTATGTAGATTACGTCGAAGAAAAGTTGTACAATATAAGTCTGTGACGGGAGAACCCTGCATCTCCAGGGAGCTTCCTTGTATTAAATTCGGCTGTGTTCTTTCTGTCTTCCATTCGAATACTTTACAAGATGCTTGAGCGGCGTGAAATCCTTTGGAGAGGACATTAAGCCGTGTTCGCACTGTTAAACGTGGACGTCACGAATTTGAATATCTATCTCGATTTTTTGGATCGCAATGTGTGGATGAAAATAAGTACTTAAATTACGTATAGAAAGCTATGTCACCAGGTCACCACGAAAAGCTATTATGAAACCGAACATTGATAAAGAATATTTTTATAAATAAAATTGTGAGTGCATTATAATGTTCGACCCACGGCCCGAGCTGTCACATTGCTGAACTCTTTGCTCACAGAGCACATAGATCTGGATATCTTCCATGATAAGCCGTACTAAGTTTGTAAATATATAAATATATTTGTTTCTATGTAAGTTAGTATAAGTTTTTTTTTGTTGTATTTTTTTTCCTATTTTAGTTTTTAGCGAAATACTAGAATATAAGTGATTTGGTCGTTAGCACTGTGAACTTATGTTTTAAATAAATAAATGGTAAATGGTTCGTTATGGTTACATGAAACAATACAGTTATTGCTGATAATCTCTCTTTCGTACAACAACTTTGCTGGAAATCCTCCATAAATAAGTAAAAGTTGCATAAAAAAGCAGCTGTCAAGTCAACGTGTCTGTCGAACACACTTTTCCACGTTGTTACGTACCAAGCAACGTCACGCTCAAAAGTGCGTACACGGCTTTACGATGATACTCCGAACATTTCAAACTGTTTGTTTTTTATAAAGTACAAGTATTTACATAATGGGTAGGAGTGGGTTACCAATTTACGCCTTTATTGAAGAGAGGAGATAAGTGCTGGGATAATTTGTTTTACTAAATGTATCTGTAACGGTAAACGGGTAAAGGCTTACCCCACTTATTGATTTGGAGCTACTTCATGCAAATGTAGGTACATGATATGTATATATTAATATGTGTTTGTGTGGTAATTTAGCCACGACTCGAACATACATATAATTATTTATATCTTATCTTGGATAATACTATCTAGGACGCAGCACTAATGCATTACATTTTTTTTAACACTTAACAAAACTATGCCGTACTTTTACGTCGTAAACTAACCTCGTTACTTATTCATAAACAACAAAACTTAATTCAAAGAGTAACTTATTTTTTGAGCAATAAAAAATGAGTTTGCCGTATCGGAACACAAACCCGGCCAAAATGGAACACATCCAAAAAGTCTTGAAGTTTCAGCTTACAGGAACTTTACTAGTACTAACGTAGTAGAATGCTCGTCGTATATAATTTTATATGCTTTGTAATGAGCATAATTTAAATTACATTCCATAATACAGCTAATTTTAAGCCAAGTCTCAGTTTCAAGTAAAATATACGGTTG
Source organism: Cosmia trapezina (assembly GCA_905163495.3). Lineage (NCBI taxonomy): Eukaryota > Metazoa > Arthropoda > Insecta > Lepidoptera > Noctuidae > Cosmia > Cosmia trapezina. The sequence goes on from LR991030.1 coordinate 16,793,130, forward strand.
GCCATTAGCCGTCCGTGAGCGGACAGTATGCATTGCATCGTCCCAGGATTTTGCATTTCCATCTTATTGTTGCTCTGGCCTCGTTTGGATGCAAATATTTTATAGTTCAAGCCCGAGCGAGCCGTCCCGCATTTTAGTTTCTTTCGCTTCCTGTAATTTGCTTTCGCGATGTTTTTTCTCCTTTTCATCTCGCTTATTCCAATTTAAAATGGAACGTGCATAAAAACCTCGGATATTATTCGACGCATTTTGCGAATACTGGACTGTGGCATTTATAGTGGTTGTAGCAAAACTCATATTCGTACAACTCGCACATCCGCGATGCTATTCTTGCGAAGCATGCCAGCGAATAACCACGCAACTGTCTTTTTAATTATTCATTTGTAATTCTCAGTTAGGAAATATAGTAGCGTTAAAATGCTCATGGTTAAAAATGGATGTGGTCTGTTAGTGGGACATGCATTATGTACAGTGAGGTAGAAAACGCAATACTCAGTGACCTATTTAATTTTTTCGGTTGCCATTATTTTTGTTCACATTGCTACCATTCCGGTCATCCTCGCCCACAAAGCTGACATTATGTTTGCATATGGTTATAATTGCTAACAATTTACGTGTTTTGCAAATGGTCTTAAAAAATCTCGTTTGATAGTCAAAGCTCCACGAGCTCAACAAACGTTTAATATTAGCGTGCTAATCTAGGAATGAAAAATAGAACAGCTTATCATCCGGCACAAGTGAGAGTCTGGTGCAAGTAGGTCAGTAGGTGACTGTGTGGCGATAGATTAACAAACTGCCTCCTCTCGTGGCCCACTGAGGTCTTTAAGCTCAACATTTGCTGACAAACTAGTTGTGAATTCGCTTGGAGTTCTGCTTATCTTAAAACAATCTTGCGGAGAAAAAAATGGAGCATGATAATGTGGGAATTAAAAAGCATGAAACTTGAAGGGTGAAGTTCGCATGAAATATAAAACCTTGTCACATTTTCAGTCCCTTTTACCCAGACAGTTATGATAAACTTAAGGAGACGAAAAGAAGCTAGCTTTCTGATTCATATACTTAGCTATACATTATATAACTACGAGATTCTGTCTATGTAATTATAATATTAAAGTACCAAAAGATTATAAAAAAAAGAATCATTTAAACTTTATCAAAATCCTTATGGCTGCCTGGCACTGCAACCTCACGTAATACCATAATAATGTTGTTATAAAAAGTGCCAGCAATTAGTGTTAAAGTAGTCACTTGAAGTACGCTCTCGTTCCGGCACGGAAAACAAGAGAAAGCTGTAAATAAAAACATAACACTTTTGTTATAACCTGTACATTTATGTTCGTCTTTCTTATAAGTTTTGTTGTTTTTGTTACGGTTAGACCGTTAGATATATTAAATTTACAAATAGTTGGTAGTTTATGATACTGTTGCATAATGAGGGGTATTAAAATACGAGTGTGTGTTTAAAAACCGTGCTTTTTAATAGTATCACACGAGTGTACATAGAGGAGCTCGTCGCAAAATAATAACGGCCGTACGTGTCGATCTATCAGATTAAGCTACGCTTGCCGAGGTTGGTCCGTGGATGGGTGACTATCTTTACATACCGAGACACTTCCGTGGCTCGGAAAGCACGTTAAGCAGTTGGTCCCGGCTGTCATTCGTGGTTCTTTGACAGTCGTTACGGGTCGTCAGAAGCCCGAAAGTCTGACAACCAGTCAAACCAAGCGGTATCGTACTACCCAGTAATTGGGTTGTGCAGGTCAGATAGGCAGTTGCTCCCTAAAACATACTGGTATTCAGCTGCATCCGGTTAGGCAGCCGACCCCAACACAGTTGGGAATAGGCTAGGAAGATTCATATGCAATATATTTATTTTAATATTTATCCTCATTTCTTTATTATTATTATATTGTATGAATAAAGAAAACAATCTACTAATGATAATTAGGATCTAATTTAGTTGGTAACAAGTGGAAGCGAAATCAAAATAAGCAATGCAAAACATAATTTCTTATGTAACCATCTTCAGTGGCCCAAATTCAAAATTAAAGTATAATAATGTCAAGGATTTCTCTGTAATATGGGTTTGTGTGTGTAGACAGAAGTCACACAAAAACATTAACCCAGAAACACTAATAGGCTATAGTCACTTACATACAAACATTTATTACATCAGTATGCAGACAGACACGCAGACAGAGCAAAAAAAAAATGCTCGAGCAGTTTTTCATTGTTAAATTGATTATGAACTAGATCACAACTAAAATAATGTTCAAAATAGCGTGTAATATACATGACTGATGATTTAATGGCATGTGTTCGTACATAGGTACTCAAGCATTTTGCTGCTATGTTTACGCTAACCATAAAACAGAACCCAACAGTTCGCCACAGGGCCAATTTCCCGTCTAGCGAAGCAAAAATGAATTTAAATATCCCATAATGATTGTTCCATTTCTTGTAGAATGTCACGGAAAAGCTCGTGGTCGGGCCTGACACAAATTAGGGATTTTCGTCTCGTTTCGATATTTTGAGCGGAAGGTATGGCGACCAAAATTTGCGAAAAATTCGCTGTAATTTGTAATTCATTTGAATAATATTTTTGCGGACAAGTACTTTTGTGCAACAACTGTTTGAGCACTTCACATTTGGTTACTCCGTAAATGGCATGTTTAACATTTTAGGTTTGCACTGCTTTCCAAGTAACACTATTTGAAACTGTGTAAATTCCGTTTATGTATTTGTTTATGCCACTTATATCCCATAAAACCGGTCAAGTGCGTGTCGGACCACACACTATGAAGGGTGACGAAGTTGAAACAATTTATCCCAAAAACGAACTTAACATTGTAGTTGAAAACATTTTCTCCCATACATTGGTATACGCGGTTAATTCTCCAACGGCAAATTAGTAATCCCGAAAAAAAATGTGATAAAGTTACAAATTACCAATTTTCGGATTTGCGAGATGTTTGCGAGTATCAAAATATGTCGCATAATTATTGGCCGTATTTTTTTATTGCGTTGACTTAGAAGCTTGATTGTTTTAGAACTCTAAGGGACCATAACCCTACGTATTTGATATTAATTTTAACTTGATACCACCACGCATTCCTGAGAAAAAGGGTCTTGACAGACTGACAGACAGACAGACGGACAACGAAGTGATCCTATAAGAGTTCCGTTTTTTCCTTTTGAGGTACGAAACCCTAAAAAAAATGAATTATAGGTATTTAAAAATAATTATTTCTAAAGAGAACCCCTGCCCCAAAGGGGGTAAAGGGTTAACCCCCTTTAACTAAAACAAACATTTTCTTAACAACAACTTTGAGATAATTTAAGAGTTGTAATCGCAAAGTTAGCTGTAGCTCTATTCCGAAGACCTTATAACTTTTTTAGGCTACTAAACGAACGTCAGGGGAACTCTAGGTATTCTTTTCTCTTAAAAATATTTTCAGCTTCCATTTTTGCTGTCGAAAACTTTTGAACGACACGCATGTCGAAGTACCTCCGTACTAAAATAATTTCTTTGTAAAAGCTGACAAAAGTTAAAAACACCTGTCGGGGGTGACATTAGCATCGCATTACATTCGCATAAATGTTACACGTTAACTCGTTTGTTCCCTTTATGACGTGCACATTTACCCGCACACCTAAATTAGGCCAAATTTCTGTCTCCCCTGCGGCAAATACGACCCTTTTATTTCGCCACTTTAACAAGAAGTTGATAAAAATCTATCGTGTGGGCTCGTTGACAAGCCGCCAGTCTGGATAGGCGCCAGAGCATACTACGATGCAGTTTTTTATACACGCACCAAATTTCCTACGCGAAGTATACTTCGTTTTAATTTACCCATTTTGGCACGTCCCGACGGAACTGCGGATCATTTGTATTAGGAATACGGATAATATGATCCGAGAGGCGACGACTAAATTACTCGACGCCCCTCGAGAGTTAGTCGTTTGCGTTATTATGAGCCTCCACGAAAGCCTTTAGTTCCCTCTGTAAACATAAAGCTACGGGTGTATTTCGGAAAAATAATTACACAGTATGAATAAATTATCTTTATCGCCGATTCGTGTTGTATTATTTTGTGCGATACGCGTTTTGACTTTTATTTTTATTTGCAACTGGCTGTGCGATTATCACGTATCTGTTTTATCTCTTATCGCATAAAGAGTCGCTCCGATACGTACCTACATTCAATTCAAAGTGATTGATTCCGGTGTTTCGAGTAGGATCATACAAATTCTAAAATTGAGGAAGAAAGCGTTTTAAAACAATTTTGACATTTTGCATAATAAAGTCTTCAAGTTAAACGGTTTTGTGATTGACTTTAATCAAATTCTTAGACATGGTAATTTCAAATTCTTTGAAATATTATTTGTAATTTGATGTCCTCAGTTTGATATTATACTGAAGTCCCTTCAGTAAAATACGTTCACGTCAAGTAAAATAAGAGAGAATTTAATTAAAACATTTGATATTCGAATCTTTTTAAACTTTTTAATCTACTTATACACGTTTTCATAATGTTTAAGTGACCTAGTCTAGACTTACCAAAGTCTGGAAAAATATGGTCTTTTATCCAATTCTTTGAGCCTAACCGTGCGAGTCCAACCCAATCCCCCACTTCAATTCGACAACTATCATCATTCATCGTCATCATTGAACATCATCATTGATAATAATGTAAATTCTTTCCCAATTATAAATAACACAGCTGTTTATTCCAGAACTTTCAGTTCTGTTTTAAGGGGAAGCACTCCGGAATCCGAACAAGGTTCCGTACACAGGGGGCCGTTTCCTTATCCAAGCGGCCGACAAACTGTAGCGAGATGTATACTTAATTTGATTCTGTAATGTATAGGCCGTTTAGAAGATTTCTTGGCGGAGTAACGTTGTGTTGTTTCCAGATTAAAACAATTGATGTTAAGAGGTTTTTAAGGATAAGAAATGTGTACTACATTTTTATGGGGGAAAGAGGTTTGTACGACGCGACGCACAACTATAGAAACATACATAATATATCTAGTTGTACATTTATCTACCTGGACTTTTACCCTCATATATAAGTGATACAATTATCTATAACCTAACATCACGCCTTGGTTCCTCGAAGAGTTGGGCAGAGGTGTACCTAGTTCATCCACATTTATCCAGTTATGTTTATTTATTTAACTGCTTAACATGTTAGACAAAGGTGTTAGATGAGTGATGAGAAGGATTAGAACATATATGTTTTGCTTCAGACTAAAGCATGCAAAATCACTAACAAAACTTTTGTTCAAAGTAGGTATTCCATGCTATAAAAAATATACCTTCTGGATTACAATGTTGAATTTGCAAAAAGTTGAATTTCCCATCCGGGCCACAATGTTGAATTTGCAAAATGTTGTATTTCAAAATGTTGAATTTGTAAAAAGTTTTTTTATCAAGAATATTCTGTTGTAGTCCAGAAGGTGTATTTTATTTATCAACGTACTAAATTAAAAACAAAAACTCTTTACCTACTTGTAATACTTAACTAAAATAAACTTCACTAGTAATAATTAACTAAAACAACAAAAACTCTATAGTTATAATACTTAGAAATTTTAAAAACTCCACTTGTAATCATTAACTAAAACACTGTACGAGTAATCCTTAACTAAAAAAAAAAGGAAAATGTAAAAAGTCGTAAAAATGTCACTAAAATCCTAATCTAAGTCTTAAGGCCGGGAGAGCCGTAAAAACGTCGTTTTGTTTAGTGTTTTATTCGTAGATAACACGTATTTAAATTTTGAAAAAAATATATTACTTAGTTCAGACTTCGATCTAGAAATTTCGGCCGTCCGATACACGATTACTTGCACTTTACTGCATCCAATTAAATCGCAAAGACAAGTCTAATTGTGATCTTTAATCTTATTTCATTTGAGTTACATTAGGCTTTGAACAATAAAACTTATACCATAATAAAGGTCGTAAAAAATTCGAGATATAACGGCCGTCATAATGTGAAATATTAAATACCTGTACCACTAATTCCAGCATCAATTGTTTTCAGCTTCGCAAACGCTCGCCCTGAGCCGTTTAGTCCCGAGCGGAACGTGACGGAGGTCGGACGTGTGCCAATTTTTCGAACCCGCCACCCCCGCTAACTTCTGTCACCGGCTGCGACCGGCACAAATTAGCATGTGTTGAAAACAGTTGAATTTGAACGCTATGCCTATGTAAATAAAGACGTCACGCGCGCAAAAGCTTTATTGGTATTTATTTTTATCACGGCCTATGTTTACCAATCGCATCAAGTGTGTAAAACAGTTGAATTTGAACCCTACACTGGAGCTTATAAAGCCGCCTGACGCGCAAATTTTTGGTTCACTATTTTCAAATCTCAAATAGGTAGGTGCCACAGAATAAAGTTAGTACGGGTGGTTTTATAATGAATATCGGATAGGAAATGAGATTTCTTCATAACATCACGCCTGAATTCTTTCAAAGGGTTGGGCAGGGATGTTCAGAAAATAAGTAGGCCCTCAAATGTATTTTTCTGTATACCTACATAAATAAGATTTTTTTTTTAAATTACCTAAGTTTTTTTTCTAATTAGGTATCTTCTTATTTTTTTTTGTATTTCAAGGTCAAAATGAAAATCCAAGATGGCGGCTGCAAAAATTTCCAATTTTTCGTCATGGGTGTCGTTTTCGTGATATTTTAGGTCGCTGAAAATGATAGTGGGGTCAAAATGAAAATCCAAGATGGCGGCTGCGAAAATTTCCTAATTTTTCGTCATGGGTGTCATTTTCGTGATATTTTAGGTCGCTGAAAACGATAGTGGGGTCAAAATGAAAATCCAAGATGGCGGCTGCGAAAATTTCCTAATTTTTCGTCATGGGTGTCATTTTCGTGATATTTTAGGTCGCTGAAAACGATAGTGGGGTCAAAATGAAAATCCAAGATGGCGGCTGCGAAAATTTCCAAATTTTTCGACATGGGTGTCATTTTCGTGATATTTGAGGTCGCTGAAACCGATAGTGGGGTCAAAATGAAAATCCAAGATGGCGGCTGCGAAAATTTCCTAATTTTTCGTCATGGGTGTCATTTTCGTGATATTTTAGGTCGCTGAAAACGATAGTGGGGTCAAAATGAAAATCCAAGATGGCGGCTGCGAAAATTTCCTAATTTTTCGTCATGGGTGTCATTTTCGTGATATTTTAGGTCGCTGAAACCGATAGTGGGGTCAAAATGAAAATCCAAGATGGCGGCTGCGAAAATTTCCTAATTTTTCGTCATGGGTGTCATTTTCGTGATATTTTAGGTCGCTGAAAACGATAGTGGGGTCAAAATGAAAATCCAAGATGGCGGCTGCGAAAATTTCCAAATTTTTCGTCATGGGTGTCATTTTCGTGATATTTTAGGTCGCTAAAAACGATAGTGGGGTCAAAATGAAAATCCAAGATGGCGGCTGCAAAAATTTCCTAATTTTTCGTCATGGGTGTCGTTTTCGTGATATTTTAGGTCGCTGAAAACGATAGTGGGGTCAAAATGAAAATCCAAGATGGCGGCTGCGAAAATTTCTTAATTTTTCGTCATGGGTGTCATTTTCGTGATATTTTAGGTCGCTGAAAACGATAGTGGGGTCAAAATGAAAATCCAAGATGGCGGCTGCGAAAATTTCCTAATTTTTCGTCATGGGTGTCATTTTCGTGATATTTTAGGTCGCTAAAAACGATAGTGGGGTCAAAATGAAAATTCAAGATGGCGGCTGCAAAAATTTCCTAATTTTTCGTCATGGGTGTCGTTTTCGTGATATTTTAGGTCGCTGAAAACGATAGTGGGGTCAAAATGAAAATCCAAGATGGCGGCTGCGAAAATTTCCTAATTTTTCGTCATGGGTGTCATTTTCGTAATATTTTAGGTCGCTGATGTTGGAATTGTGTTCCTTTATTTGTAAACATAAAAGTTATAGGTAAGTTTATTGTTCTGTTTGGTCTCTGTCTTCATAAACTAATTTAAATATGACAGCGTTGACATGAGTCAACTGTCAATGTCAAGTTGATAGGTTATAAGAAAAAATTTTTTATCTCTGGTTCCTTCCTGTTTCCATGCCGTATAATGTCCGGTTTGCTAATTTGCTTCCGTAACTTAATTAAAGTAAATCTGGTTAAATCGTGCAATTCGTTTCTTTTATTGCCCCCTGTCCAACAGGTTATGGGCCCAGATAACAGTATTCGCGAAAATAGTTATTATTTCGGGAGTTTAGCGTATAATAAATTAAATCGTGACCGGCATTATTGCAACAATGGCGAACAATCATATGGCTGCATCTTTTCCAATTGAAAAACTAAAAGGAATAGAAGATTACCACAACTGGAAATTCTCAATGCGTATGATATTAGTGCATGAGGATTTATGGGAGTTTGTGGAATCGGCAGTGGTAAAGGATGAAAAGAAGAACTTGAAAGCTTTGGCGAAAATATGTCTCTCAGTACATACCACGGCATATCCTCATGTTAGGAATGCGAAGACTGCATTCGAGGCTTGGAATAATTTACAACAAGCATTTGAAGACAAAGGATTATGCAGAAGGCTAAGTCTTTTAAGAAGTCTCTTCAGTATGAAGCTATGTGAATGTGAAAATATGGATACGTATTTATCAAAAATCACAGGGTTTGTTCAACAATTAAATGATATAGGATCACCCCTTGAAGAGGATTTTGTTGCAGTTATTATGTTGAGTGGTTTGTCACCGGAATATGACCCTTTGATCATGACATTAGAAAATAATAATATGAAACTCTCCAGTGAGACGGTGAAGTCTAAGTTGTTGCAAGAATACCAACGTCGCAGTGGCAGTGGTGACTCAGCAACAGCTTTAGTGGCCAAGAAAACTTTTAAATGTTTCAAATGCAAGAAAACTGGACATATTATGAAGAATTGCCCGCAAAAATCAAATAAGAGCAAAGATAAAAATGAATCAGACAAGGCGTTGTTGACAGCGCTCTCCTCGGTCATAGTTAAAGCAGATACGTGGTGTATCGACTCAGGTGCTACAAATCATATGTGTAATAGAAGGAGTGCATTTAATAGTGATTACGTAACCATGAAGCCCATTGAAGTGAATGTAGCCAATGGTGAAAAATTATCAGCTGTTGGTTTAGGAAGTGTTCAAGTAAGGTTGAAGAACTGTTTAAAGACTATAAGTGGAGTGTATTTTGTGCCTAACCTAGCTGCTAACCTTTTGTCAGTAAGTGCTATGACAAAGAAAGGTTTTACAGTGTCTTTTAATTCAAAAGTGTGTACAATAAAAGATGGTAATAAGGTTATAGCCACTGCTAGTCATATAAACAGTGTATATCAACTAGATGTGTCAGAAAGTGCCATACAATGCTCTGCAGCTGTGGAAACTGTATCAACTTCTCAGGTGATAGCTAATAGTTCTAGTTTAACAGTGAGCTCAACAGAAGATGGATTGGTGATGTCTTCGAGGCCGGGAGCACTTACATCAGTAGGTAAGGTATCCCAGGAAATTTGGCATCGAAGACTGGCTCATCTGAATTCAAGAAGCATGTACGTCTTGAAAAAAGGTATGGTAACTGGCATAGATTATGATAATAATAATTTTCAGTCTTGTTTAGCATGTGTTCAGGGTAAACAAACTAGAAAACCCTTTCCACAGACATCCCAAAGTAGGTCAAAGGAGATACTTGGGCTAGTTCATTCTGACCTGTGTGGCCCTATGCCGCAGACTTCTTTTGGAGGTTCGAAGTATTTTTTAACTTTTACAGATGATTATTCTCGGAAGACTTTTGTTTATTTTCTAAAAGCTAAAAGTGAAGTGTTTCATTATTTTAAAATATTTAGGACACTTGTAGAAAATCAAACAAATAGGAAAATAAAAATACTTAGAACTGATAATGGTTGTGAGTATATCAATAATCAATTTCAGGAATTTCTAAAAGAACATGGAATATTAAATCAAACAACAATTCCATACTCCCCGGCGCAGAATGGAGTCAGTGAACGTGCTAACCGGACAATAGTTGAAAAGGCCCGATGTATGCTGCAGGATGCGGTATTAGATAACCGCTTCTGGGCAGAAGCCGTGCAGACTGCAGTTTATATCAAGAACAGGACCCCGACAAAAGCAGTGATGGGTTCGACACCTCAAGAGAGATGGACTAAAAGAAAGGTAGATGTTAGTCATTTTAGAGTTTTTGGATGTTTGGCCTATGCTTTAACACAAAATAGGAAGAAGCTTGACCCTAAATGTAAAAAGTATATATTTGTGGGTTATTGTGAAGAAAGTAAGGGTTACAGGCTTATAGATCCGGAATGTCCTACTTCTTGTATAAAGTCCAGAGATGTCTCGTTTTTTGAAGATCAATTTATTTCAAAAACCGAACATAAAAATAATATGTCAAACAATGATGCCATTGTCACTGATAGTCTAGTATATCAGCAACAAAACTTTGAAAAGGAATCAGCTGATGAAGATAACTCTGTTCCTGAATTTACTGGTGACGTGATATGTAATAAGCCAAATAAGCGAAGGCAAGAAATAATCATTACAGATACTGATAGGCAAGAAACTTCTATGTCTAGTTCAGATGAATGTTCGGATGATGTTACTTACATTCCAGGGTCATCAACACTAGAACATGAGGACACTGATACTTCAATCTTTGAGAGCATGGATGATTCTGAAGAAAATGCTAATGTGGCATTTCACCGCAGTAATGATGAACCAATGACAGTCCAAGAGGCTTTGAGCAGTAAAGATGCAGCTCAATGGCAAGCCGCAATGCAAGATGAGTATAACTCTTTTGAGAAAAACAATTGCTGGACATTAGTTGATTTAAAGGAGGGGCAAAAGCCTGTCAAATCCAAATGGGTATTTAAAATTAAAAGGGGATTAAATGGAAAGATTTTAAAATACAAAGCTCGCCTAGTAGCCAAAGGATTCACTCAGAAATATGGGATTGACTATCAGGAAACTTTTGCTCCGGTGGTTCGTCATTCTACTATCAGAATTTTATTTGCTATAGCTGCTGTGAAAGATTTAGATATTGATCAGCTGGATGTTACTACAGCTTTTTTAAATGGGAATCTTTGTGAAGATGTTGTAATGGAACAGCCAGAAGGTTTTCTTCAAAAAGGAAAAGAAGAAAAGGTTTATAAACTAAATAAATCTATATATGGCTTAAAGCAGGCTGCGAAATGCTGGTATGACAAAATAAGTTATGTCCTTACAAAGAAAATGCAGTTTCAAAAATCATCTGTCGAACCATGTGTATACTTCAGACTACAACAGGAGCGTTTAACAATAATAGCTTTATATGTCGATGACATACTTTTATTTACTTCCTCTAATGAGGATAAGGGAGAAGTAAAAAGCTGTTTAATGAAAGAATTTGAAATGAAGGATTTAGGTTCAGTTCATGAATTCTTAGGAATGAGAGTGAAGAGAGAAAAAGGAAAAATTACTCTTGATCAATCTAACTATATAACCAATGTTCTAAATAGATTCAAGATGGAAGATTGCAAACCGGTTACAACACCAATGGAAGTTGGACTCAAACTTACTAAAGGTGAAACAGAAAGCTGTGGATATCGAAATCTGATTGGGTGCCTAATGTATATTGCTGTTTGCACTCGCCCTGACATCGCACATGCGGTAAGTTTTTTGAGTCAATTCAACAATTGTAGTTCTGATGTCCATTGGAAAGCTGCAAAGCGAGTATTAAGGTATTTAAAAGGTACGATTAATTATAGTTTAGTTTATGAGAAAACTGCTGTGGAGGTATGTGGATACGCTGACGCCGATTGGGGTTCGTGTCCAATGGATCGTAAGTCTTATACTGGATTTTTATTTACAATAGGTAATTCAGTTGTCAGCTGGGAAAGTCGTAAACAGAGAACTGTTGCACTGTCCAGCACAGAGGCAGAATACATGGCACTTTCTGATGCATGTAAAGAAGGTCTGTTCATACGTAGTTTATTAAAAGAATGTTTAAATCATTGACTTAGAATTCTATAGACTGCTGGTTATCTTCCCTTGCATTCACACTAGAAAAAGAAGAATATATTAACGTCACTAGCATACAAAAGAGACAGAGTAAAAATATTTCTGTCCTTTATCGCGTGCCGGCCAAGACCGTCGACGTGCGCAACAAGTTTGACGTTTTTGGCGATTGCAGATTGAAATCCAATTATTTATTAATAATTACATCGAGATTTTACACAAAATACGTGCCGTTTCGTGCTCAATTCTTTAATACCATCTGTGCAACTGTGCAAAATGGTTAGGTGCAGTGTATTACATTGTAAAAGTGATAGTTTGATGAAGATTGCCGGATTGTCCTTTCACACGTAAGTATTCCACCTTTTTATGTATTTTATCGCTGTGTGTGCTGCTATTTCTAATCAAATAGTCGCAGTAATGTACAAACTAATTTGTATTTGTGTTAAATCTCAAAAAATAGTGATTTGCGCAATATTTTTATTTTCTTACCTGAACATTCAGTGTTGCCACTTTTTGACGGGGAATTTACCCTTTAATAAGGGTAAAACTGATTTTTTAAAGCAATGTCTATAAAAAAATATTTTATTTCAGACCTTGATCCATTAATATTAGTAATACACACTTCTCATAAGATATTTTAGTAACAAACGTAATAAAAGAGTTTAATTCATATATCTGCACTCACCTGATGCCCCGCATTGGGTACATGTTGTACTCACGGCTACAGATCAAGCTATACATTTCCAGTTTAAGCTGATCTCGCAATGTATAGGATTTCCTTACAGTGTAAACTGGAAATGTATAGCTTGATGTGTAGCCGTGTGTACATGTACATAATGCGTCATAATGGTGCAGCACGGCTGTTTACTGATGACCTTAATGTCGTTGACGCTCCCACGTACTCTGCGCATCATGGAAGCATTCTTTTTACTCAAGATGGTATTAAAACCATCAGTATGTACTTCGGCAAACATTCCTGATGCACTGCAGTAACGTGGAAGCCTCAACCACATCCTGAAAGTATTGATATACTGAACTCTGAAGACGTCGTATGCCGTCTGCGTCTATCGATCCCACAGAGTGCACATGTACAAAGATTGGCAAAACGCATTATCGAGTTATTTTTACTTCTGGTGTACAACGTGCAAACCTGTGGGCTAACATATTGCATGCTATATAGCTACTACTATACTATAAATATATGAGTAAAAAAAACGTGGAAAGCAAGATCACTGGTTAAAATGAAAGGTAATGAAAAAATCTACCCGATTTGTTATTATTCTAGATTTCCAAATAAACCCGAAATAAGAAACATGTGGATTGCTGCTACTAATAGGCCTAATTGGGCTCCAAAAACCAATTCCAGGATTTGCAGTCAACACTTTGATAGTAATCTTTTAATAAAGAAAGCATGCAAAACTTACTTATACCCCGATGTTTTTCCAAATACGGTAACAAATATGGATGTACCTAACATGTGATTGAATTTTATTACAATGGTTATAAAATTTTAACATTTAATTCCATTAGGTTGCAGGAAATAGAGGAAGCGCTATGATGATTAAGAGCAGCGAAGCCACATCCACTGAAACATTAGAAGGGAGCTCAAAAACAGTTAAATCTGTAAGTCTATAGGATTCATATTTTAACAGCTTAATAACGAGCCGAGAGTTGTATGTACTGACGCCAGCAGGTCAAACTACCCGAAACTGTCAGATTTTCCCAATCAACCTTGAACCTAATACTCTAGCGATAAAGATGAAAATCTATTAAAGAAATTTGACAGATTGTAGTAGCTTGATGTGCTGGCGTCTGTACATAATGTTGGTTCAATAATAAGTGCGTAATATAAAACATTTTCCTTATTTGTTTTAGTATTCGTCACCTGAGTTTTCGCCCAGAACATTGAAACGAAAATGGCAGAAAGACCAAGAAATATGAAAACAGCGTTTGAAAAAGCTAAAAGCACTTCGAGAAAAATCTAGGAGGTTGACCAAAAAGGTGGCAGATTCCTACATTGTTCTCATATGTAGGTATATTTCCAACATGAACGATGTAACCAATATTTTGTAATTTTTTTTTTATTTAAAAGAGTGTCCGTGGTGTTTCTTGCCCATTCTTCTCCATAGGGGACAACGGTTTGGAATGGGCAACTAGCTTCATCTTTCTGACTGACCGATCCCTTGACAATTCAAACGTACGTATGATTACCTAGTTTATTTTGAAATAAATATTTTTTTTTATTTTGCTTTGAGTTTGAGTTTGAATAAAACATTGCAGTCGCATCATTACTCATATTTTTTTATTTTTCCTGAAATACAAACCTCATTAAAAAAAATCTTATTTTTTGAAGAATATTGGGTAAAATGTACATCACTTGGTAACCCTAAACAAAAGATGTACTTTTTTTCTGTCCCTTTCGACGGCACGGATTCCATGAGTCTATAGAATTCTAAGTCAATGGTTTAAATTCTGATTGTGTAATAAACCTATTTAATGATAATCAATCCGCACAGCGGTTAAGTGAAAATTCAATGTACCATTCAAGGACCAAACACATTGATGTCAGACATCATTTTATAAGAGATGTAGTAATAAATAATTTAATAAAGATAAAATATCTTCCTACAGATAAAATGATTGCTGACATGCTTACAAAACCTTTGACACGAGAAAAGTTTGTGAAGTTTTTGTGTCAGTTAAATTTGCGTATTTAGTCTTTTTTCAATTGTAAGATGTACTTAACGTTTTAGTTTAAGGGCAAGTGTTGGAATTGTGTTCCTTTATTTGTAAACATAAAAGTTATAGGTAAGTTTATTGTTCTGTTTGGTCTCTGTCTTCATAAACTAATTTAAATATGACAGCGTTGACATGAGTCAACTGTCAATGTCAAGTTGATAGGTTATAAGAAAAAAATTTTTATCTCTGGTTCCTTCCTGTTTCCATGCCGTATAATGTCCGGTTTGCTAATTTGCTTCCGTAACTTAATTAAAGTAAATCTGGTTAAATCGTGCAATTCGTTTCTTTTATTGCCCCCTGTCCAACAGCTGAAAACGATAGTGGGGTCAAAATGAAAATCCAAGATGGCGGCTGCGAAAATTTTCAAATTTTTCGACATGGGTGTCATTTTCGTGATATTTGAGGTCGCTGAAACCGATAGTGGGGTCAAAATGAAAATCCAAGATGGCGGCTGCGAAAATTTCCAAATTTTTCGTCATGGGTGTCATTTTCGTGATATTTGAGGTCGCTGAAAACGATAGTGGGGTCAAAATGAGAATCCAAGATGGTGGCTGCGAAAATTTCCTAATTTTTCGTCATGGGTGTCATTTTCGTGATATTTTAGGTTACTGAAAGCGATAGTGGGATCAAAATGAAAATCCAAGATGGCGGCTGCGAAAATTTCCTAATTTTTCGTCATGGGTGTCGTTTCCATGGTTTTAGAGGGTGCTGAAAACGATAGTGGGTTCAAAATGAAAATCCAAGATGGCGGCTGCGAAAATTTCCAAATTTTTCGTCATGGGTGTCATTTTCGTGATATTTGAGGTCGCTGAAAACGATAGTGGGGTCAAAATGAAAATCCAAGATGGCGGCTGCGAAAATTTTCAAATTTTTCGACATGGGTGTCATTTTCGTGATATTTTGAGGTCGCTGCAAACGATAATGGGGTCAAAATGAATGAGTATCGTTTTCAGCTACTAGATATAGGCCTCCCCCAAATATCTCCACCGTGACTGGTCCTGCGCCTCTCGCATCTCGATGCGAGAGGCGCAGGACCAGTCGCGGAGTCCGGGGTTACCGCACGGTCTCCTGTGAGGCGGCGAGCCTCCTTGCCGGATTGCCGCCGCCGTGGTATCTGGAGGCAAAAGTCCTCGCGGATGTGTGGGAGTGGCGCGAGGAGGCGAAACGCCGGGGCGTAACTCCGTTGCCGCGAAAAATCACGGGACAGCGGACAGAGCTCCGGCGGGATCTCATGGCGACATGGAGAGTGCGACTGTCGCAACCCAGCGCTGGGCACGCCACAATTGCGGCGATAAGTCCCCTCTTTGAGGAGTAGTTAGAGAGGCGCCACGGCGTCCTCACCTTCCGCCTGACGCAGGTCCTCACCGGACACGGTTGTTTCGGGAGGTTCCTGTTTCGCATAAGGCGGGAGGAAACACCCGGGTGTCACCATTGTGTGGATCGCCCGGAGGACACGGTGGAGCATACAGTGGAGGTCTGCCTGGTTTGGGCAGAGCACCGCCGTGTTCTCACGGAGGCGATCGGCGGCGGCGATCTCTTGCGTCCGAGCCAGTGGTTCAGGCTATGGTGCGGAGCGAGAGTGCATGGGAGGCCGTCACCTCCTTCTGCGAAGCAGTAATGCTCGCGAAGGAGGAGGCGGAACGCGTGAGGGAGAGGCAGCCTCACGCGTTCAGTCGCCGCAGGAGATGCCCTGGGCGGCGGGAATCGCGAAGCGAGTTCCGGCCACCGTAGGCGCGGGCTTGCGGACGGAGAGTAGCGGGTAGCTCGCCGTCCGGTAAGGACCAGGCCCGAGTCGAGTTGTGTTCCACGCGCGCCTCAAATAGATGTCAGCAAGAGTTGGGGTTCAATAGGGCCGATGCCGCTGGGGTCGCGGGTTGTTTAAACAAGATACCGTGGCCCTGGCAACTGAAGGAACACGGGTGGGTTTTCCGCTCCACCCAGAGCGGGAGAAGGTATTTGATGATTTCCCATCCTCAAAAAAAAAAAAAAGGACTCAACATTTTGGGATTCAACATTTTGCAAATTCAACATTGTGGGTCCAAGAAAATTCAACTTTTTACGAATTCAACATTTTGCGAATTCAACATTTTGCAAATTCAACATTGTAGTCCAGAAGGAAAATATATTAGCCATTTAAACAAGTGAATTTTAAACAGTCTGCTGTTTAGTAATTTATGTTTACATGGTAATTTGTTATATACACGTACAGCCATAGCTAAACAACTTTTACTATATTTTGTTAATCAAGGGATTACATCTAAAACAAGTCTAAATTTGTCACGTCGATAAAAAAAATCTTAGAGCTTACATTGTCCCCTAGAATACGGTGCGAGCCTCTTGCTATCTACCGGGCACAAATCCAGACTCAGTGCTTCTAAATTACTGCTGAGAATTTCCAGATAGGAAAACCCTACCTATACCTGTCACTTTGCGTGACCTGGGAATCGAACCCAAGCCCTCATGCACAGCAGTAGCGCTTGCGACCACTAGGCCAAAGAGGTAGTCTATAATCACATCACACTAATATTATAAAGGCGAAAGTTTGTGAGTGTGTGTGTGTTTGTATGTTTGTTACTTCTTCACGTTCAAACGGCTAGACCGTTTTTAGATGAAATTTGGTATTTAGATAGCTTATACCCTGGATTAACACATAGGCTACTTTTTATCCCGGTCTTATATTAGCATTATTATATTATCTACTTAACACTTTATCCAACTTGATTTAATTAGTTACAAGTAAGTATATGGAAGAGGCCTGTGTCCTAGCAGTGGGAATATTATAGGGTGATTATGATAAAGCAGGTAAAGAAAGAAAGAAATCTATATAAATAAAAAGAGAAGTCCTGACTGACTGACTCATCAACGCCCAGCCCAAACCCTTGAACCTTTAAAGTTTTAATTTTGCACAGGTTTTCCCTTAATAATGTACACAAGGAATTAGGAAGTATTTCCCCATAGTACATTCCCGCGTGGGATATTTTCCGACATCCACGCGGGCGAAGCCGCGGGGAAAATCTGGTAAATTATAACGTTAATTTGGACACATTTCGTGTGAAACATAAATATCAAAAGATAAAAGTGAAAATAATGTTTTGACAGTAATCGTGTCTGCCTCACGGCTGCGCGAGAAAGGTTCATGCCAGACAGATGCTGTCAGATGCTGGTTTTCTGATGAGGTTTCTATTATAGAATGGTAAAGACAATATGTCTTTGAATGTCATCGTCAAATATAAATACACTATTCTGTTGAATTATTATAATTACACTAATTTTACCTTTATCATAATATTATTATTATATTTATTCACACGCAATAACGTAATATTAAACTAATATTAGATAGAGCTTTTAGGAACTAATTGTTTCTAATGTTTTATTTTCTAACGTTAGGTTTTATGTTAATATGTACCTTCGTGAATTATATTATACGGTAATGTATGGATTCTCAGTATTAAAAATACATATTAAAATGGTAGACACGTGCTGAAACATAGCGTTATTAATAAATGGAGTAAAGTTAGAGTTATTGTTAAAGGAAGGGAGAAAAAAAAAGCAATGATTATGTAAAACTTTTTCAGGCGAGTAGCTATAATGTAAATTGAGGTAAAACGTGATAAACGAATGAATCCTTATAATTTTGGCTATTTTAACTCGGTGAATATGCAAAATTTGCCACTGAGAAGTATCGGGCACAAATTGTCATATGAATATTTCAGACTAGGTACAAAATTAATAGATTGAAAATAAATCAATTAATAAATTAGCCCAATTTATCGGTATCGCTCAGTTATCGGGTTATGGACTTCGGATGAGAGTCCCTGCAAGTAAAATGTAAGTACCTAGGTCGGAATATTCCTGTTTGCATGGCCATGAAAAAAAGTATTTCGCAAAATCGTAGCAGTCTCGTAAACAATCATACATGACAAACAATCTGAACAAACACCATAATCCATATACTAGGTGTAATTTAATCACTGTTACCATCATTGTAGTCCTATGAACAATTTTTACCACTGGACCAAACCTGGAATCGTGAAAATAAAAATCAGCGGTTCCCTACATTTTGACCAGTTATGCGAATATGAATGTTAGGGAACAACTGGTTATGTATTATAAAATATAAAATTCAAAGTCCTGACTGACTGATTGACTGACTGATTGATTGACTGACTGATATATCAACGCACAGCCCAAACCGCTGGACCTAGAGAGTTGAAATTTTGCACATAGATACCTTATACAGTGTACGCATCCAGTAAGAAAGGATTTTTGGAAATTCCATCCCTAAGGGTGTCAAATAGGGGATGAAAGTTTGTATGAAAAATCTTATTCTTTGAGTTAATAGATTTGAAACTTCGTATGAATATTAAACTAAGTAAATTATAAAGTTTGTCATTTTTAGTTTTCCCAAACTACCCCCTCAGAAGGGATGGGGGGGTGTCAAAGTTTGAATGGAGGAATTTTAACGCGCGGACCGATTAACTCAAAACTCAGTATTTATACTTGAAATCAAAATTGAAGAATATCTTGTATCAAGGTTTTTCGAAAATCTACCTCTAAAGGGTTGAAAAGCGGTAGTAAATGTTACAGGGCAGGGTTATACTGCGGAGCTCGATTAACTCGATAATTGGTGTAAATAATCTTTCAGTCAAGCTACGGAAATATCCCAAACTATTTTGAAAATTCCATCCCTGGGGGGGGTGAAAGGGAATATAGTGAATATGAAAAATGTTATTCATTTGGTTAATTAACTTGAAACTTGGCACAAATGCTTGCCTAAGCAAGTAATAAAGTTTGTTACCCCAGAGAGAAGGGTAGAGGAGGAGGGGGGAAGAGGAGGGGGTGGTGTGGAGGTAAAAGGGTAAGGGGAGGGGGTGGTGGGGAGGGGGTGGTGAGAAGGGGAAAGGGAAGGGGAGGGTGTGGAAAGGGAGAGGGGAGGGTTAGTGAGGAGGGAGAGAGAGAGTATGATGTAGGGAGGGGAGAGGGATAGTAGGGAGCAGTGAGAGGGGAGGGTGTAGAGTGGTGTGGAGAAACGAAGAGGGTGACGGGAGGAGCTGGTGAGGGTAGAGGGGGAGGGGACAGCGGTGAAGGGGGTGTGAGAGGGTGTGAAAGTGGGAGGAGGAGGTTAGCGGCAAGGTGATGTGGTGAGGGGGTGATAGGGAGAGGGGGATAGAGAGGGTGAGGGGGTGAAAGGGGGCGGTGAGGGGGATCATGGGGAGGGTGAGAGGGGAGAGAAGGGGATTAGAGGTAGGGGTAAGACGGGGGGGGGGACGAGTGCCTGTACACCTTAAAGTTGCTTTTTGTATAGCACTGATTTGTTGAAGAAACCCAGCCCTACAGAAATGACTGAAAAATAGAAAGTCGGAAACTCGGAACTGCACAAAAAACAGGAGTAAACTCCAGTCGTGCGTTGGAGCTGACACACACGCTTTTTTTTGTTTGTTTGAACGCACTAATCTCTGTAACTACCAGTCGGACCTTAATAATTATTTTTTCATTTGATAGCCCAATTCTATAGACATATTTAACATCACTCTAGGACTCTTAGATGCCAAGCAAAAAGAAAAAAAATTCGTAAAGAACGCTAAGAAAACGAAGTAATAGCTCGGGCAGGCAATGCGATGCGAAATTTCACGAGGACGAAGTGGCGGGCAGAAGCTATCTCAATATTTTTGTTCCTGTGGCATATTTTCCGACATCCAAGCGGGCGAAGCCGCGGGAAAAAGCTAGTGTATTATAAAATTATAAATATGAAAGTAACTTTGTCTGTGTACATTTCTGTCTGTTAACTTTTTACGCCGTAACAGGTAAACGGATTTCGAAATTTGGCACACAGGTAGACCATAACCTGGGTTACCGAGACTCCTCCGTGCCTCAGAAAGCACGTTAAGCCGTTGGTCCCGGCTGTTATTCGTGGATCTTTGACAGTCGTTACGGGTCGTCAGAAGCCCGAAAGTCTGACAACCAGTCTTACCAAGGGGTTTCGTATTACCCAGTTACTGGGTTGTGGAGGTCAGATAGGCAGTCGCTCCATGTAAAATGTTGGTGTTCAGCCTGCTGTAGGGGCTGTTGAGAAAAGGCCAGGCAGATTGAACCTTTTCCTGGTTTAGGACATGGAATATTTTTATTTCGGTAACACGTTCCCGTGGGATAATTTTCAACCTCCACGAGGGCAAAGCCGTGGCCAAAAGCTAATTATTATTTTACTACTTTTTTTTTGTGGAGGGGATATCATCAAATGACTTCTCCCGCTCTGGGTGGAGCGGAAGGGCATGTCAGACTTTTACTGACTAAAACCCACCCGTGTTCCTTCAGTTGCCTATGTTATGTTATTTTATATGGTATGTTATGTTATGTTATATGTTATGTTATGTTTGTTAGACCCTGAACTCCCACGGCAAAACCAACGTCACGGATGACAATGGGAACGTCGGGTCATCATAAATAACGCAGGGTGAAACTAACGCTTCGTAGGGATTACGGACTACGAGTAGTAATTACTGGGATTTACTGAGCTGCAATTGATTTCAGAAGCTTCCGCCCACAATCAGTGTGTTGCGACTATTTGATTTGAGCGTGATGCTTTGTCATTTTGGTTTAGACGAGTAGGTAATGATAATTGGAATGTACGAGATATTTTTAGGGTTCCGTACCAAAATGGTAAAAGGAAACCTATCATCAAAAATATCATCATAGCTGGATATCTCAAGAATTACTAATGCTATCAACTTGAAATTTGAAATAGTTCTAAATGACGTTTGCCCCAACTATTTTGCAATTAAGAAAGAAATGTTTTTTTTTTTAATTGATGGTCGTTACATGGATAACTGGGTAGGTGGGTCGGCTCCATTGGTCTAGTAAGTAGGTGCCTTGCATCTAGAACATTAATCCGCTTCTTAAAATGTTCTTCAATTTCCTTGTCCTTGTCGATATAAAGTTTATATTGTGGTTCAAAGTAGAGTTGAAGTTAACGTTAGAACTTGGGTGTACCTTTTCCAATTTAGCCAATTTTTTTAATACGGGTAAATTCAACTCGCAACGAAAACCAAGTAAGCCCGCCAGTTTCTGTGAGAACATTTTGTTGGTGCGAACAAAACTAGACTTTAGGTCAACTTTGTTCACTCGGACATAATAGCCTTCATGGAGGAACAATGGGATCACAAACTCTTTACCAAGCGATGCCGATAATTCTATCTTCTCAGAGAAACATTTTTCTGCAAGCTTATTCTGCAAAGTTGCAAAGCTGCAGTCCTAATCGTCGATGAATGATAATTTTTTTCCCGACTTGGTCAAACTGGGTTTTTCAGCCAGCAGATTTTAAGTAAATCTTCAAATAACCTAGATATTATGTAATAGTAGAGTTGGCTCCTTGTTTGAGTTGGTGAGTAAGTCTTATAAGTGTCATATTAACCCGAATTCAGTCATGAGGACTGCAAAAAAAATATATTATAAACAGGTAAGAATTTCGGTCATGAAACTTAGAATATTTATATAACCATCGGGACATTACACCAGAAGTATTTAGGTTACGTTAAGGGTACGTTTCCAATTATGTGGAGCGGGGCGGAGCGGAGCGGAGCGGAGCGGAGACGTGCAGGAATTTATGAATCACTAGCTTTTGCCCGCGGCTTCGCCCGCGTGGATGTCGCAAAATATCCCAAGGGAACCTGCTACCGGGAATTCCTTCCTTATTCCTTGTCTACATTATACAGGGAACCTCTGTGCAAAATTTCAGCTTTCTAGGTCCAAGGTTTTGGGCTGGGCGTTGATGAGTCAGTTAATCAGTCAGTCAGTCAGTCAGGACTTCTCTTTTTATTTATATAGATAGATAATGGTTGAAACGTAGAGCAGTGATGGCTCAGTGGTAACGGCCGTGACTTACGAGTTCGTCATCGAGAACGAGTGTCGTTGGGTTGTGGGTTCAATCCCAAGCAGACACTTTATTTTGTTTAAATTATTTCATCACCGCTGCTCTCAAAACGATGAAGGAAACCTG
Organism: Cosmia trapezina; assembly: GCA_905163495.3. Lineage (NCBI taxonomy): Eukaryota > Metazoa > Arthropoda > Insecta > Lepidoptera > Noctuidae > Cosmia > Cosmia trapezina. Next base: position 16,815,876 of record LR991030.1, read on the forward strand.
TATGTCCTATAACCAAAAATTCTAATACATGTGACATCTGCCAACCCTCAATGGCCCCGCATGGTGGATTACGGCCAAGTTGACGACACGGTTGGCGCAGTGGTTGAGCGATTGACTGCTGCGCAGCATGTCGCGGGTTCGATTCCCGCACGGAACAAATATTTGTACGACCTACAAGTATTTGTTTCGAGTCTGGGTGTTTTTCTATCTATAATATGTATGTATTTACAAAAAAAAAATGTATATAAGTAGTTTATCAGCCATCTCGTTACCATAACACAAGCATTAGGTTGCTTAGCTTGGGACTAGATGGCGTTGTGTGAAATGTCCAAGGATTATTTATTATAAGTCCCTCTCACACATAGAGAAGGCCTGTGTCCCAGCAGTGGGTACATTATAGGCTGATTGTGCTTGTGCTAATGGTTGAAATCCTCATCGCGTCTCTTGTCTCATCTGTGATTGGACGATTCCTACACGTCTCCGCTCCGCTCCGCCCAGCTCCGCATCAGTGGAAACGCACCCTTAGGCCTTATAAATTTACATCAAGGTAACTGTCATGACCTGTCTTGATTCAAGATTGAATCTGTAGACCAAACTAAATGTAAGACGTTTTATTTTCTCAGTCATCTACTATCAAAAGAAAGACCGAAACCGTTTAACCCATAAAACGGCTAAATCTTTTTAAGAATTTTCATTATTATTTCTAGAACAAGATAAACTGAAACTTTGAAAAATATAAAGGATGTCAAGTACCTCTTTGTATACGTACAATCAGACTTTTCGCTTTTAAAGAAACTGTTTCTTATTAACTTAATCTTTTTTTTTTTCTCGCCAATGAGACTGGCTTCTTGTTTCAAACTGGGTGGAACGTTTTTTTTCGTCTCTCCTAAAACAATTTTCACGAACAACGAAACGAAACGAAAACGACGAAACGATTTTCACAGCAAGTTTATGTTTATGTAATAATTATATGCGAGACGCACCACGCAAAAATCCTCCTCATCACTTTCGCATAGTTTGTACGAACCCTCGCACACTACGGCCGCACTGCATTTTAGGGTTCCATAGTCAATAAGGAACCCTTATATTTTCGCCATGTCCGTCTGTTTGTCTGTCTGCGACTTAGCTCTCTTGACTCTTAGTGCTAGAAACTTGTAATTTGGCTGTATTTTTGTATTGGGCATTTTTATATTAATAACGCCAAAAAAGTTGTAAAATAAAAATTTTGAAAATAAAAATTTCATTAAAGTTCTTACAGACAGAGGCGATATCGCGTCGCGATGGTCGCGTCGCGTTATTGCGATATTATCGCGGCGCAACACCTTTCACACCAGCGCGGCGCGTTATCGCGAGCGATATCGCGCCGCACACACGCACCACGCACGCGCACTACACGCGCGCGAGCGCGTTCTTGTCGTCGAATACACGTCTTTCCTTTATTCAAATCCCGAACAAGTTAAAGTGAACCTTATAGTCATCATCATATGGTCGTATTCGAGCCGACCGCGGAAACTACGGAGCTAAAAACATCTGGCCGCTTGAACAATAGAAGCGCATTCCACAGCGATAAGGATTCATAGAAAAAACACCTCGTTCGAATGGATGTATGTATAGTTATGAATATCTTTATGAATATCTTTCTAAGTAATTAGCGCTACTAGGTACCGAAGATAACCAATTTTTACGAACGTTTTTGTTTGAAGATTTTGTGTACAGTGGAATATCAATATACATAAATACAACGTGTAACGTTAAATGCGCAAAACCTCTTAAGGGGTCATTGCACTCATCATTATGAACAACTTTTACTATGGGACCAAACCTGAAATCGCGAAAAAAAATCAGCTGTTCAGTACGGAAAAGGCTAGGCAGATTGAAATCAATCTTCCTAGCCTTACTCAATACTCAATACTCAATACTCAATATCTTTATTGCTTTACCATAATGTGTACTTAGGTGGTATCCATACTAATATTATAAATTCAAAAGTAACTCTGTCTGTCTGTCTGTCTGTCTATCTGTCTGTCTGTCTGTCTGTCTGTCTGTCTGTCTGTCTGTCTGTCTGTCTGTTACCTTTTCACGCCTAAACCACTGAACGGATTTCGATAAAATTTGTCAAGGCTATAGATGGTATCCTGGGGACGGACATAGGCTACTTTTTTTTTCAAAAATAATCCTACAGGGGGTGATATAGGGGATGAAAGTTTGTATGGGAAACTAAGTATTTCTTAAGTTAGGGATGTGAAAATTAAAATGTATGCTTTTGATAGGAAATAAAGAAATATGCGGTTCAGCGTTTTTGAAAAATCATCCCCTAAGGGGGTAAAATAGGGGTTGATTTTAAAATTTACAAAACTGCATGGGTTTCGACAAAATTTGGCAAGGCTTTATAAAGCATCCAGGGGAAGGCCATAGGATACTATTTTTTTCAAAAATAATACTACAGGGGGTGATATAGGGGATGAAAGTTTGTAAGGGAAACCCAGTATTTCTTAAGTTAGGGATAACAAATTTATGCTATTGGTAGGAAATTAAGAAATATGCGGTTCAGCGTTTTTGAAAAATCATCCCCTAAGGGGTAAAATAGGGGTTGATTTTAAAATTTACAAAACTGCACGGATTTCGATAAAATTTGGCAAGGCTTTATATAACATCCTGGGGAAGGACACAGGCTACTTTTGGTCTTAAAAAATAATCTTACAGGGGGTGATATAGGGGATGAAAGTTTGTATGGGAAACTCAGTATTTCTTTAGTTAGGCATGTGAAAATTAAAATGTATGCTTTTGATAGGAAATTAAGAAATATGCGGTTCAGCGTTTTTGAAAAATCATCCCCTAAGGGGTAAAATATAGTAAAATAGGGGTTGATTTTAAAATTTACAAAACTGCAAGGATTTCGACAAAATTTGGCAAGGCTTTATATAGCATCCTGGGAAAGGACATAGGATACTTTCAAAAACAAGTACAGGGGGTGATATAGGGGATGAAAGTTTGTAAGGAAACCCAGTATTTCTTAAGTTAGGTATAAAAAATTTATGCTATTGGTAGGAAATTAAGAAATATGCGATTCAGCATTTTTGAAAAATCATCCCCTAAGGGGTAAAATAGGGGTTGATTTTAAAATTTACAAAACTGCACGGATTTCGATAAAATTTGGCAAGGCTTTATATAACATCCTGGGGAAGGACACAGGCTACTTTTGGTCTTAAAAAATAATCCTACAGGGGGTGATATAGGGGATGAAAGTTTGTATGGGAAACTCAGTATTTCTTAAGTTAGGGATGTGAAAATTAAAATGTATGCTTCTGATAGGAAATAAAGAAATATGCGGTTCAGCGTTTTTGAAAAATCATATCCTAAGGGTGTAAAATTGGGGTTGATTTTAAAATTTACAAAACTGCACGGATTGAGACAAAATTTGGCAAGGCTTTATATAGCATCCTGGGAAAGGACATAGAATACTTTCAAAAACAATACTACAGGGTGTGATATAAGGGATGAAAGTTTGTAAGGAAACCCAGTATTTCTTAAGTTAGGGATAAAAAATTTATGCTATTGGTAGGAAATTAAGAAATATGCGATTCAGCATTTTTGAAAAATCATCCCCTAAGGGGTAAAATAGGGGTTGATTTTAAAATTTACAAAACTGCACGGATTTCGATAAAATTTGGCAAGGCTTTATATAACATCCTGGGGAAGGATACAGGCTACTTTTGGTCTTAAAAAATAATCTTACAGGTGGTGATATAGGGGATGAAAGTTTGTATGGGAAACTCAGTATTTCTTAAGTTAGGGATGTGAAAATTAAAATGTATGCTTTTGATAGGAAATAAAGAAATATGCGGTTCAGCGTTTTTGAAAAATCATCCCCCAAGGGGTTAAAATAGGGGTTGATTTTAAAATTTACAAAACTGCAAGGATTTCGACAAAATTTGGCAAGGCTTTATATAGCATCCTGGGAAAGGACATAGAATACTTTCAAAAACAATACTACAGGGTGTGATATAAGGGATGAAAGTTTGTAAGGAAACCCAGTATTTCTTAAGTTAGGGATAACAAATTTATGCTATTGGTAAGAAGTTAAGAAATATGCGGGTCAGCGTTTTTTAAAAATCATCCCCTAAGTGGGTAAAATAGGGATTGATTTTAAAATTTACAAAACTGCACGGATTTCGATAAAATTTGGCAAGGCTATAGATAGCATCTTGGGAAAGGACATGGGCTACTTTTTGTCTTAAAACATTATCCTACAAGGGGTGATAAAAGGGATGAAAGTTTGTATGGGAAACCCAGCATTTCTTAAGTTAGGGATATGCCCTATGTTTTCCACATGAACGTTCCCATGGGATATTTTCCGACATTCACGCGGGCGAAGCCGCGGGCAAAAGCTAGTAGTATATAATTGAGATCATTATGGAAGCTGTTGGGCACAGCAAAAGGGTAGGAGAGAGGAAGCCCTGTTTTAGGAGATCATGAGTAACTATTATTGCTATATTATTTAATTTAATTTATTATTACTCGTATTTCTAAGTATTTTAATTGCATTATTATTGTTGTTATATTATTTTATTATTATATTACATTATTTATTACTATCATTTATTGTTATATTAATAATTACCATATCATACCATTTTTATTTTAAACATATCTAGAAATTGCGTGACTATCACTAATTTTTGTTATCAATTATTATTCTTATGTCATTTTTGTTATATTAGTAATTTCCTTAACATATACTTTAAACATTTCTCCTATTATTTATGTTTATCATTTAAATATTCATCTAAGGAATAATAGCATTTTTTTATTAATAAGTTTTTAAGTTTTGTTACAAATATATTGAACATTTCTTCTTTCTTTATTATGTCTGGTAATTTATTGTATATCTTTATAGACATTACGTAGGGACTTGTGAAATGCATTTTTAGCCTGGATGTTGGTATGTTTAGCCTAGATCGGTGCCTAAGTGTGTACTGTGATTGGATGTCTTCGCGTTTTGTGTAGAACTCTTGATGCTTACGGACAAATTTACATATTTCTAGGATATAAATACTGGGGAGGGTTAGAATATTATGTTTTAGAAAATAGGGTTTGCAGCTGTTAGTTTGATCAATATTTACCATGATTCTAACTAGTTTCTTTTGTAGGGTAAAGAGTGTCAGTGCATCTGTACCTTTTCCCAACTATGTTGGGGTTGGCTTCCAGTCTAACCGGATGCAGCTTAATACCAGTATTTTACATGGAGCGACTGCCTATCTGACCTCCACAACCCAGTTACGGGGTAATACGATACCCCTTGGTAAGACTGGTTGTCAGACTTTCGGGCTTCTGACGACCCGTAACGACTGTCAAAGATCCACGAATAGCAGCCGGGACCAACGGCTTAACGTGCTTTCCGAGGCACGGAGGAATCTTGGTATGTAAAGATGGTCACCCATCCACTGACCAACCCCAACAAGCGCAGCTTAACCTGCCGGATCGACCCGTGCGGCTATTATTACTTAGCCACGAGCTCCTCTTACAGTATATTTATATTCGCATAATTCGTCAAAATGTACTGAACAGCTGATTTTTTTTTCGCGATTTCAGGTTTGGTCCCAGAGTAAAAGTTGTTCATAATGATGAGTACAATGACGCCTTAAGAGGTTTTGCGCATTTAACGTTACACTTTGCATATATAGATTTTGTGTCATTGTTGAGTAAATTAAAATGATTTCAAAATTATAAGTAAGTTAGCTACTTACTTATAATTTTGAAATCATCTTACTAGCCCTTTTTTGAGTAGGTAGTTACCTTCTCATACAAGACCATAAAAACTTGTTGCAGCTGTCTTGAACGCACGGCTACAGATCAAACTATAATTTCCAGTATAAGCTGATCTCGCATTGTATAAGATTTCCTTACAATGAGAGCTCATTATAAACTGGAAATGACTAGCTTGACGTGTAGCCGTGTGTACACTGCATAATAATGCTTTTACGTGTAGAAATTAAAGTTATTTTTCCGAAATCACATAAGTAAATTGGAAACTAAAGAAATCCGTAAAAAATAAAATTTAATTAATAAAGGTAACTAAGTTATTAAAAAAAAACTTGATTTTTAAATAATTATACTATGTAATAAATAGCACGTCCGAAGAGTCCGAACTGCTTGTGTTACGAACGTAGTACCTACTATTATTTTTTCCGTGTTGTGTGGTCAAATTTAGGTACAGTCTGCAACAGAGATAAGTAACCAGTGTTGTAGTGTGCGTGACACTACAAAACTGTATTGCTACTGTTAAAACGATTCATTACATACAGCACACAATGCCCTCACGCACACATCGCGTTCATGTGCGAGTGAGTGCGCTAATGTCTTCTCAATTATAGTATAACATAATTTCGCGTTGAAAACTTAAGCGTTCGTAGCCCAACGAATAAGGCATTATACTTCTGAGTACTACGGTGTGAGTTCAAATCTCTGAAGTGATGATTCTTTTTGCGATTTATTATTTTAAGCTAAAGCAATTAGAACAATTTTTGTTAAGAAAATGTTTTATTTATTTAAAATTGCTTAAATAAATAAAACAATTTTTAATAAATATCTTTATTTAAAAAAAAGAACATCAAAAGTGAACATGTTTTATTATAAATACAACAATATGTTTAGAACATGCTATTACATCTTTTTATACCATTATATAATATGTATACAACAATGGGCGGAGTGAATAAACATGTCACATAGATAACAAATATAATCTGATCCAGTAACAATAACATCACTCACACACTCCTACCTACACAGTACCGCCGACTTAATTTATTATGGCTAAATATGCTGTGAAAGTATTAAGTATTTCGTTTAGGTATCTATTATAAAATAAAGTCGCTTTTCATGTCTGTCTGTGTAGCCGCGTTGTTCTTCTAACGCCACAGATTTTGATGCGGTTTTCACTATCATGATAAATATTTAACTTATATATTATAGAAACCTTCATGTTTTAACAAGTCGTAAAAACCGTGCGAATCAGGGCCGGGTCGCTAGTTCAGTTATATACAGATATGAATTACCTACATTTTTGAAAATTAAAATTAAAATAAAAACATTTACCACCTGTATCGGGAACAGTAGGTATTATAATTATTACCAACCATTATTAATTATTTCTAGGAAAATAATAGATTTAAAAACGTTAAAATGTCTGAAATTTAAAGGTAGTATATAATATGTATGTTACGATAAGTCGGTGGTGATTTTCGACGAAGACATTTTTCATCAGTAATTATGACGACATTGTTTTGTCAATCGAAGTGCCGATATTCCGCAATTTTGACGGTGCACGGTATATAACAAAATTTTACGCGTCGGTTTGCAACATGTCAAACCGTCTGCTTGCAGGTGGTTCCGTACAGTTTGCATAATGACGTTGTGTGCTGCTGCTGTTATGCTGGTCTAAGCGAATGGATCTGATGTATGGGTGGCAACAATTTCACGCACGATGCCGAGGCGAAACATTTGTGTAAGCCAATGGTGTCGGTCCAGGCAGGCGACGGTTTATTTCGCTTGTCTCAGTGACAATGCACCCACAGTCAAACGGTTTTTCTCTACAAAAAAAAAAGTGAAAATATTAGGTCTAAACATACACCTCCCAAATTATAAATTAAGAAATAAAAGTTACACAATATAAATACAATGCAGAGAATATATATTTATATACTTAAATACAATTGATATATAAGGCTAGTGGTCAGTAATAATAAAAATTATAATACGATAAAATGGAAATAAAAAGGCAGGGCGAGTGACCTAGGAAATACATAATATCATACTTATAAAAAATAAAAAATAATATAATATAATAATGACACAAATAAAAAAAACAAACAACAAATAATATAATATAATGATGATTTTTTATTTTTTCTAAAAAGTATTAAACAATATTATTATACTTTATTTAGAATAGAAATCCTTTGTTTAATTACCATACATGCAATTTACATTTTTAAATATTTTAGATAAAAAATGAAATCTTTTAAAATTGTATTTTATTATTATTATCTAATCATTTACAAACATATTCATTATTTTTGAATATTTTATTACAAAACACAGATAAAAAACTATTACTATAATACTGTGTAAACCAATAATGGAAATGATTAAATAATTATCGATATAATGAGTGGCTATGCAGTTAACAATAATTGTATTTATTTGTTAACTGCATAGCCACTCATTATACTAAATTCAACTATTCCGGTGTCATTTCCTATTAGATTCAACTATTCATATCCACAATTCGTTAAATGAGATACAACAGACAATCATAATAAAATTACTGGGTGGGATCACGGTGACATAATAAATTAATACATTCTAATAATAATTTCACTCACCGATAGCATTGGGCGCCTTGCGATTTCACTAATAGAAATATTTTTTTTCTCATGCAAAACAATAATCTGAGCTTTTTGAAATCTTGTTAAATGATGCATGGTCTAAATTAATCAATATATCACAATCACAAACTTCAAGTGCAAAAGAAAGAGTATAATGTGTAGTTGCTAATGCAGACTGACTACATAAGTTCACAATTAAAGGCAGGAATATATTTTTAAAGCGGGTAGTTAGCTTCTAAACTGGGAAATAATTTTAAGTAGGCGAGAAACTTGTGGTAGATTCTCAAACTGGTCAGAATATCGCTTTATTCAGTTAGTATATTCATTTTAAATTACAAAATCTCAAAAATAATATTTTAGTAAACTCGAGGCTCGAACTCAGATCATTCTGTCACTGTAGGTTGAATGCTTACCTGTTGCGCCACGAGAGCAACTATCCTACATTGCGAAATTATGTTACACTATCATTTAAAAGACGTCAGCGCACTCACTCTATGAATGGGATGTGTGCGAGGCTGTCATTGTGAGCAGTACGTACAGTAGGATATAGTTTTGTAGTGTGCGTGTCTGGTTACTTAATTCCTTTGGCCTGTGTGGTGGGTGGTGGTAGGTACCTACCACCACCCACCACCCTACCATCCCATCGTGTGGTGTTCGTTACAGACCACGGACGCACGTAAAAATTCGCGGCAGGAAAAAAATGCGTTCAATTAATTAGGTACTTAGGTTTGGTTGGTTGGGTTTTTTTTCGACGGACCGGAGAATCAAACCTGTCCTAGGTTAGGTTAGAATCGCGAAAAAAAAATCAGCAGCATTTTGACTAATTATGCCAACATAAATGTACTGAACAGCTGATTGTTTTTTCGTGATTTCAGGTTTGGTCCCATGAAATCACGAAAAAACAATCAGCTGTTCAGTACATTTATGTTCGGAGGAACGCTCCAACGTGTGTCCCTCTGCTCTAAGCAGAGACGCACAGCGGCGGAGTAAGAACGGGCTCGGTGTGCACTAACCCTGCCGCCGGGCAGGCAGAAGGAAGCCATTCATCCACCATCAATCATCATCATCCCCGCCACCATACACCATTCATCATTCACCACATCATCATTCCCATCCCATCATCCACCATCAATCATCATCATCCCCGCCACCATACACCATTCATCATTCACCACACCATCATTCCCATCCCATCATCCACCATCATCACTCCCATCATCATTTCCATTTTCATTTCGTCATTTCCTTCTGCCACCGTTAGTCTCGTAGCCCCGAAGATCGTTCAAGGTCATGTCTCTGACTTTTGACGGGGGTCGAGGGTCTTGGCTTAACCGTCCGGACCGCGAGGAAGAAAACCTCTATAAAAAATTACCCCAAACCTCCAAGCGGCGGCGCACCGTGAGGGAGGTTGGTAGCTTGATTAATGGGTAGCTAAATTAATCGCTAGTGCGAACCACTTCGTTTTGAGCAAGTACCTAAAGTTTATACTCGTGGGAACAATATGGAAAGTTGTAACAAAAACCCAAGACGAGACGAGGAGAAGGCGATGAGTGATGCGGGGTCGGAGTCCGACGCCGCATCGGGGGCGAAGGGCGTGAAGGGCTCTTTCAAGAGCCCGGAGGGCGTAGTGGTGGGTTCCGCTGGCAGGAATGCTTTCCTGAAGCGGAACGTGGAGGAAAAACCGGGGGATGGCCAGGGGTCGTCTTCCTCGGACGGAGGAAAGCGCTCGGCCAAAAAAGCTCGACGGGTCCTTGGTTGGAGTCACACCAAGTCCAAGAGCAAGAGCCGGGCAATGCAGGAGGATGACTCCGTCGGCTCGGCCGAGGGGAGCACTCTGGAGGCGTCTGGCGATGAGTCGGACGCCTCTGGTAGCTTCAAGGCAGAGAGGGCCAGGTTCGCGGAGGTCGTGGCTGCTGCAGTGAAGGATGTGGCCTTAAAGAAGAAGCAGTCTTCGAAGGACAAGGCCATACCTGCAGCCAAGGCCTCCATTATGGCGGCAGCGGAGGCTCTGATGCAAGGGCCTCCGTCGGACGGCATGTCCGAAATGCGGGCGGAGGTCGCCCGCTTGACAGCCGCCATGGAGCTTCTCCGAAAGGAGAACGAGGAGCTCCGAGCGGACCTGGCCAGGCTCCGCGATGCCGGCCCTCAGAAGGCGCCGCAGGAGGGGGCGCAGCAGGGGCAGAGCGGGCTTGGGCCTGCAGAGGAGAAGCTACTGACCCTGGTGCGGAAGGAACTGGCTGCGTTCAACAGCCGGTTCTCTGTCCTGGAGGGCATTGTCCTCCGGCCCCCGCTGGCGGCGAGCCGGCAGGCCTCGGGCCAGCCAAAGGTGGCATCGTACGCCGCCGCCACAGCCGCCACGCCCAAACCTGGGTTGGCGGGGCAGTCGAAGGGCGGGGCCGCTCCTGCAAAGGCGCCTGCGAAGGCGCCTGCGAAGGCGCCTGCTAAGGCGCCTGAGAAGGCCCCGGCTGTGGCGGCGACGACGACGCGGCCACCCCCGCCTTCTAAATCTCCTCCGGCTGACGCCGAATGGCAGGTAGCCGGGGAGAAGAAGAAGGAGGGCAAGGCGGCAAGGGCGGCCAAGCGGAAGGAGAGGCGGCGTCGGCGCAAGGAGCGAAGCGTCGCGGCGAGGTTGCGCGCCCCAAAGTCCGCAGCTGTAGTGATCACACTACAGCCGGAAGCGGAGAAGAGGGGCGTGTCCTACCGCGACGTGCTCACCAAGGCGCGGGCGGCGGTGAACCTGGAGGAGGTCGGGGTCACGAAGGGCATGCGAGTTAGGGTCACGGCGACCGGGGCTCGTATGCTCGAGATTCCCGGTGCGGCCAGTGGCCCGACCGCTGACGCTCTGGCTGAAAAGCTCAGGGCGTCCTTAAATGCGGACGAAGCCCGGGTGTCCAGACCCGCCAAGTGTGCTGACATGCGCATCCTGGGTCTGGACGACTCCGTCACAGAGGGGGAAGTTGTGGCCGCCGTGGTCAAGATGGGGGGGTGCGCTATCGAGCAGGTGAAGGTAGGCACCATCCGTCCAGACTCCACGGGGTTGCGAGCCGTCACGGTGAGCTGCCCCGTATCGGCGGCCAACAAAATCGTTGGGGAGGGCCCTAGATTTCAGGTGGGCTGGGATTCCACGCGGGTGAAACTGCTGGAACCCAGACCTCTGAGGTGCTTCCGTTGCCAAGTGGGCAACCACGTGGGAGCGAAATGCACCTCGGAGGTGGACCGCAGCAGTAACTGCTTCCGCTGTGGTCAGCCCGGTCACAAGGCCGGCTCGTGCAATGCCACGCCGCACTGCTACCTATGTGCGGCAGCTGGCAAGCCGGCCGATCACCGGGCTGGAAGCAAGGGCTGTGGTCCACCCGCGAAAGCCCGGGGCAAGGGCAAGCCCTCCGCCCCCTCTACCGACGTCACCGCCGCAGCCGTCGCCACAGGCGCCGTCGCTGCCGCCCCCACTGCCGTCACCGCCGTACCCACTGCGGCGGAGCCCTCACAGGGGGCTCAGGAGGGGGCTGCAATGGAATGCCAGTAGTGGCCCCATTGCGCCTCCTCCAGGCGAACATCAACCACTGCGCCGCCGCTCAGGATCTGTTGATCCAGAGCATGGCGCAGTGGTCGATTAACATCGCCGTGGTCGCTGAGCCGTACTTTGTCCCGCCCAGTGATTACTGGGTGGAGGACCTGAGCGGCTCAGTGACCCTCATTTCGTCGGCCGCCGCCGGTACCCTGTCCCTTGAAGCCGTCAGGAAGGGACAGGGTTGCGTCGCAGCACGGTTCGGGGGGATTGTCGTGGTGGGGACATACCCCGAACCGAACTCTCGCCGAGTTCCACAACTCCCTTGCGGAGTTGAAAAACGTCGTCGTCGGGTTTCGTTCCCTTCCCGTGCTTGTCCTCGGGGACTTCAACGCCAAGAATGTGGCTTGGGGTTCCCGGTGTACGGACACACGCGGCAGGATGGTGGAGGACTGGGCTCTGGAGACAGGCCTGGTCGTCCTAAACCGGGGTTCTGTCCCCACGTGTGTGCGGATGCGGGGCGAGTCGGTGGTGGACATCTCGTTCGCCAGCCCCGCTCTGTTGCCGCACGTGGTTGACTGGCGCGTCATGGAGGGGGTGGAGACCTATTCCGATCACCGGTACATCCGGTTTGACGTCTCCGCCCATACCTCGAGCGCGCCGGTCCGACAGGCCCCGAGTGGTCCGCGGTGGGCGCTGAAGAAGCTGGACCGGGAGCTCCTCCTGGAAGCCTCGATCGTGCAGGCTTGGGTGTCACCACCGGACAGGCCTGCCGACATCAACGACGAGGCGGAGTGGTTCCGGGAGGCCATGTCCGAAGTGTGCGACGTGGCAATGCCCCGGGTCCAGCCCAGTCGCGCCTTTCGCCAGGTGTATTGGTGGTCGCCGGAGCTGACGGCTCTGCGCGAGGCGTGCGTCGCCGAGCGACGCCTGTACACCAGGCACCGCAGGCTCCGTATCCGCCCTCCGGATACGGAAGCCATTCAGGCGGAGCTGTACGAGGGGTACAGAGCGGCGAAGACCGCCCTCCGAGCGGAGATCTTGCGGTCCAGGGATCTGGGCCGCGAGGAGTCGCTGGAGACTCTGAACAGAGACCCATGGGGGCGCCCCTACAAGTTGGTGCGGGAGAAACTCCGCCCATGGGCGCCCCCGCTGACGCAGAGTCTCCGGCCCGAGCTCGTGGAGGACGTGGTGAGCGCTCTGTTCCCTTCGCGAGGGGAACATACTCCCCCGCCTATGGCTCCACCTCATGCGGTGCCCGCTGCGGACCACGACACCGACGACGACGTTGATGCTCCGGAAGTGACCGAGGTAGAGTTGAGAGCGGCGGTACGTAGGCTCAGTGCCAAAAATACCGCCCCAGGACCCGACGGCTTACCTGGAAGAGCCTGGGTTCTGGCCTTTGGGGCTCTCGGGCCTCGACTAGGGGGGCTCCTAAGCGCATGCTTGGAGAGGGGCCAGTTCCCGCTTCGCTGGAAGACGGGGAAACTGGTCCTCATTAAGAAGCCGGGGCGCCCTGCGGACTCTCCGTCCGCTTACCGGCCCATCGTGCTGCTCGACGAGGTGGGCAAGCTCTTTGAAAGAGTAATTGCAGACCGCCTCGTCGGGTGGCTGGTGCAGGAGGGGCCGGATTTGGCGGAGACCCAGTTTGGTTTCCGCAAGGGGCGCTCTACGGTGGACGCCATCATGCGCGTGCGAGCCCTCACGACGGGGGATGCAGTGGCCCGGGGTGGGGTCGTCTTGGCGGTGTCCCTAGACATCGCCAACGCCTTTAATACCCTGCCCTGGAGTTGCATCAGGGAGGCATTGCGGTATCACCGGATGCCGACCTACCTCTGTCGAGTGGTCGAGGCCTATCTGACGGACAGGGCCGTCATCTACCCCGGTCATCAGGGAGAGTGGAACCGGCGAGAGATGTCGTGCGGTGTCCCACAGGGATCGGTCTTGGGGCCGCATTTGTGGGACATCGGCTACGACTGGGTGCTGCGCGCCGACCTCCCTGGCGGCGTCAGCGTAGTATGTTACGCTGACGACACGCTGGTCCTGGCGCAAGGGAGGTCGCACCAGGCGGCGGCGGACTTAGCGACACGCGGGGTTGCGATAGTCGTGGAGAGGATCCGGCAGTTGGGACTCGAGGTGGCCTTGCACAAGTCCGAGGCCATGTGTTTTCATGGTCCTCGGAATGCGCCACCGTCGGGTTCCGAAATAACGGTGGGAGGGGTTCACATCGGAGTCGGGTCGACGATGAAGTACCTGGGACTCGTCCTCGACAGCCGGTGGAACTTCGTGGAGCACTTTCGACGTTTGGCTCCCAGACTGGCACGGGCTGGGGCTGCCTTGAGGCGGCTCCTGCCCAATCTGGGGGGTCCAAACGCCTCCTGCCGGAGGCTCTACGCGGGGGTCGTGCGGTCCATGGCCCTTTACGGAGCACCGGTGTGGGCGCGTTCCCTAAGGCTGGGACCAGCCGGCAGGTTGAACGCGTCCCAGAGGGTCATGGCCATCCGGCTAGTCCGGGGATACCGCACGGTCTCCCGGGAGGCGGCGAGCCTCCTTGCCGGATTGCCGCCGTGGGATCTGGAGGCAAAGGTCCTCGCGCACGTGTGGGAGTGGCGCGAGGAGGCGAAACGCCGGGGCGTAACTCCGCTGCCGCGAGAAATCACGGTACAGCGGACAGAGCTCCGGCGGGATCTCATGGCGGCATGGAGAGCGCGACTGTCGCAACCCAGCGCTGGGCACGCCACAATAGCGGCGATAAGTCCCCTCTTTGAGGAGTGGCTAGAGAGGCGCCACGGCGTCCTCACCTTCCGCCTGACGCAGGTCCTCGGGAGGTTCCTGTTTCGCATAAGGCGGGAGGAAACGCCCGGGTGTTTCCACTGTGTGGATCGCCCGGAGGACACGGTGGAGCATACAGTGGAGGTCTGCCCGGCTCGGGCAGAGCACCGCCGTGTTCTCACGGAGGCGATCGGCGGCGGCGATCTCTCGCGTCCGAGCCTGGTCCAGGCCATGGTGCGGAGCGAGAGTGCATGGGAGGCCGTCACCTCCTTCTGCGAAGCAGTGATGCTAGCGAAGGAGGAGGCGGAACGCGTGAGGGAGAGGCAGCCTCACGCCCTCAGTCGCCGCAGGAGACGCCCTGGGCGGCGGGAATCGCGGGGCGATTTCCGGCCACCGTAGGCGCGGGCCTGCGGACGGTGAGCAGCGGGTAGCTCGCCGTCCGGTAAGGACCAGGCCCGAGTCGACGGCGCGTTGTGTTCCACGCGCGCCTCAAAGAGATGTCAGCAAGTGACGGGGCCCAATAGGGCCGACGCCGCTGGGGTCGCGGGTTGTCTGAAAGGGTTACCGCGGCCCTGGCATAGGCAACTGAAGGAACACGGGTGGGTTTTAGTCAGTAAAAGTCTGACACGCCCTCCCGCTCCACCCAGAGCGGGAGAAGTTATTTGATGATTTCCCACCCTCAAAAAAAAAAAAAAAAAAAAAAAAAAAAAAAAAAAAAAAAAAAAAAAAAAAAAAAAAAAGGTTTGGTCCCATAGTAAAAGTTGTATGATGAGTACAATGACCCCTTAAGGGGTTTTGCGCATTTAACGTTACACGTTAAACTTGGTTATCTTCCGTAGTAGCGCTAATTACTTAGTTGCAAAGATATTCATAACTATACATAACATCCATTCGAACGAGGTGTTTTTTCTATGAATCCTTATCGCTGTGGAATGCGCTTCTATTGTTCAAGCGGCCAGATGTTTTTAGCTCCGTAGTTTCCGCGTTCGGCTCGAATACGACCATATGATGATGACTATAAGGTTCACTTTAACTTGTTCGGGATTTGAATAAAGGAAAGACGTGTGTTCGACGACAAGAACGCGCGCGGGCGTGTAGTGCGCGTGCGTGTGTGCGGCGCGTTATCGTGTCGCGCTGGTGTGAAAGGTGTTGCGACGTGATAATATCGCAATATCGCAACGCGACCGTCGCCACGCGATATCGCCTCTGTCTGTAAGAGCCTTAAAGTGGGGATGAAATAATTATTTTCCCGTCTATCCCATGGTGTGGGATATCGTTGAATAAGCCGTTTAAAAATATGTGGGTCTGCGAAAACAATTTTTCGATTCAGGGATCCTTTTGCGTAATATTAAGCTTTAAAGTGCTAAGCTGGTTGTTTTTAAATAATTAAGTGAAAAAACTTACATTTGCATTTGGAAGGTATTGGAGACTATGTTTTTCTACTACACTACTATGTTAAGTTTGTTCTTGGGATTTCATGCCAACTACGGAACCCTTCACTATGCGTGTTCTGACACGCTGCTTGGTAGGTTTTTTTTTTGGGTTGAAATGCGATGAGAAACTTTTTATGCCGGAGTCATATTATACGGACATTGCCGTTGATTATTGCGTTAACCGTAGGTGTAGCCACCACTTACGGCGATAATTTGACCGAATCTTGACCGAATTTAACTATCGCGATGTTTAAAGCGTTTATGGGCATTCGACGTTGAAATATAATGTGACGCCGCGCCGGAATGAACGATTTAAAGTTTATTTAAAGACATCTTACGCCCGCCATATTAACCTTTCTGTGACGTCATACTTTAGATTCAAGCAAAGACCACTATCCGTCAGGACAAATATCAAACGACACCACATTTGTAGAAATCAGATTCAAGCTTTTCATATCATTTTTCTCAGACAGGATTGAGCTCATTTCTCTTATTTCAGTATGAAAATGAAATACTTATAGACATATTACTGTCGTAGATCAGATAGAACAAGAATAAATCGGACTACAGATGAGCTATAAACTACAATGTCTATGCCTTATCCTTTCGGGAATACTACGTGATAATTGGACGGTGTGGATTAACGACGCATGGGACATGTACTGTCCAATTGCATTGCATTTGATATACCTAGAATGCTTCGACATGGAAATTATAATGATTAAATAACTATCATGCCGTTAGTGAAAGTAGGTATAGTTCTTTGGATTGACTACACTGGCCTGCAAAACTTTGTACCACACTTTTAAAATTGCAATTTCTCCTAAAATATAGAACTTAGAGTTTTTTTTTTTTTTTTTTAAGGGCTTTATCGCTGAGCGATAACGTCGCCCTGTAATAACAATACTTACAATTAATTAACTAACAAACAATTAAATCTTATTTTAACACAAAAAAAGCAACTCAGAGTTTTAAAATAAAATAACATTTTATAGCAAATTTTATCAACTTTCTTTGAAATTATAGTTTATTAAACATTTGTAACGTTTTTAACTTAAAAAAGATAATAAAAATCATAAAATAGCCATTTTTAACCCCCGACGCAAAAAGAGGGGTGTTATAAGTTTGACCGCTATGTGTGTGTGTGTGTGTGTGTGTGTGTCTGTGTGTCTGTCTGTGGCACCGTAGCGCTTAAACGGGTGGACTGATTTGGATGCGGTTTTTTTTTATTTGATAGCAGGTTTTCCAGCGATGGTTCTTAGACATGTTTTATCAAAATCGGTTCAGCCGTTTCAAAGTTATCCGCTCTTTTGTTAGCTGCGGTAGGGATCTTAGACGCGTAAAGGGTATTTACTTTACTTTCAAACCTTAGTGTGACCTAAAATTTGAAACATCCATGTATGCTATCTATATATTCAAGATTATAGAATTCTCGGTCTGATGCTGCAGCCAGGATATCCAGCACTAGTGTGCTGGATATACTCTTGAAAAAATAATAGCAGAAATGTCGTGTTTGGATTCATTTACATCAGTATTTGATTCTATATACAATGCAATGGTGGCAACAGGATGAGCTGATGCTGCAGCCAGGATGTCCAGCACACTAGAACACTCTTGAAAAAGTAATAGCAGATATGTCGTGTTTGGATTCGTTTTGATCACTATTTTATTCTACATACAATGCAATGGTGGCAACAGATGAGCTGATGCTGCAGCCAGGATATCCAGCACACTAGAATACTCTTGGTAAAATAATATAGCAGATATGTCGTGTTTGGATCCGTTTTGATCAGTATTTGATGTTATTTGCAGAGAAACTTAACATTCTGCAGTAATAAAAATGCATTTCTATATTGTTAAATTGTTTAAAAAGTTTTAAAATGTTAAAATAAAAATTAAATTAAAAATTTAAAAAACCCCCAACGCAAAAAAGAAACATTTAAAAAGTCAAAAATAATACCTATCGTTGAGCCATCAAATTCGATTGAGTAATACCTATATATATTTTAATTACAGAAATTGATGGATGGCACGATAAGGTTTGCTCATTGAATTGGCGCTATAATGTCGCGGCGGTGTACCGCATAAGTAAGTCAGACCCTTCACTTGATTGACTATGTAACATATGCGGTACCCCGCCGCGACATTATAGCGCCAATTCAATGAGCAAACCTTATCGTGCCATCCATCAATTTCTGTAATTAAAATATATATAGGTATTACTCAATCGAATTTGATGGCTCAACGATAGGTATTATTTTTGACTTTTTAAATGTTTCTTTTTTGCGTTGGGGGTTTTTTAAATTTTTATTAACTTACTGGTAAAAACTCAAAGAACATTTTTATGTATCTTTTACGCCTTATTTATGTACCTGTATGTGTGAAGGAGGCAATACCAGTTATAAAAATGTTTTAATAGCTGGTATTGCCTCCTTGGGCTCTGCTACAGCTTCGAGCTGGTTGGAAGAGGCATGATAAGTAAAGTTTACGTGCTGAAGACACCTTGGCTTTTGAATCAAAATTCATCGATCAAGAAATAAATGTGAAAACAAAAACAGAAACAAAAAAAGGCAAAAGTAAGACAGTAATTTGAAAATGAGTGTTTTTTCAGCCATTCCTCAAAAGAAGGTTATCGACTATATAGTTTTTGTATTCTTTTTTATTTCGAAAATATATCTTGTGTGAAGTACACAAGATATATTTTCGAAATAAAAAAGATATTGCAATTTTAAAAGTGTGGTAGTAGTAGTGTGTAAGTACTCGCATAGAATCACCCCTTTTCCATTCGCCCTAGTTGGTTACCTATATGACACGAACTAATATTATAAAAGCGAAAGTAATTCTGTCTGTCTGTTTGTTCCCTTCTCGCGCCTAAACTACAGAACCGATAATAATCTGAGAACTAGAGAAGGACATAGCCAACTTTTTATCGACATACCACCCGGACGAAGCTACAGGCGGAAGCTAGTATATATATAAAAAAAATATGAATCGCAAAATACACGTAGATGAAGTCACAACTACTAGTTATCTACAAAATAGCCATACCTATATTATTTCACGGTACTAACTTCGATTCTAAGTTGCAACTCTAACGATGTTGCGGGAAGACTTGCTCTGTGCGCCATATCAATGAGGTTTCAAGGATTATGAGCTCTCGTGCTGAAAACTTTAGTATGTTACGGCGCTTGTGACTCGTATTTCATTCTAGAATACATTCACGTAAGAGTCCTAGAGAGAGAGAGGTGAGTACCTAATACTGAAGTAGAGTTTGACCACTTTTCAACTTGAAATTCTTAATTCAGAAACCGGTTGTTAAATGAGATTGGTTCTACATTTTGATAGTTTTTGAACTAGTAACAAACAAATAAAGTAAAATTTATTTTTATGTAGCTTCAAACAAATTTCGTGATATTTTTTTCAAATTACTATAAGTTACGTCCAGACACGATTCAATTAAAATTGCTAGTATTCGTGTAGTATTTCCAAGAATTTAAATAACGAATATAAAATTCCACGAAAACGTGCATAACTAACCAGCACTTATATTAATTGCTGTACACTATTATTTACCTGTCCATAAAAGCTTTTCAACTAATAAAAACAGACGTCTAGACTTAAATCGCAGTTGACACAGCTTTGAATAAAAAATAAGGCTATATAATAATTCATGGACTCTAAAACTCGGGAGGGGTTGTTTAACGAATACTTATATAAACATCAAATGGTTTAAAATTGCAAACGAATTTACATAGCTAGGAACAAGTTGAAACCTGTCCCAAGACTTATTAACTTATTTTAGCACTTCAACGTTCAGTTTACTCTTTCTGGGTTACGGTACCTACTCTAAAATGGTATTAACTGTTGACAGTTAAGTCACCTACATTTACTATGTGACTCTGGATTGTGTACATAAAAAAATCTTAGGGTAACTACCCAACACCCAGTCACAATAATTGGTTGGTTGAATAGTGTCGTTTTGCTAAACGAAAAATTATGAGAGCTACTTCATGCAAATTGCTTTACTAAATAGTGGATTAAAAGAAAAACACCAAACATACAATTTGTATCATAACTTTATTTACGTATCCCAGTTAAAATTTACATTAAATACAATAATAATAAAAATTATAAAAAACTTAAAATAAAAACAACAATTTCGTGTCACTGTACATTTATATTTAAAAAGATGATGACGTGCAAAGAATTGACGTTACCTTAAGTGAAAACACAGCCATAGATTAACGCCTATTTATTAAAACTATTAATTTTACTTTTTTATGTAAAACTAATTAACTCACCAAGAAGCTTGAAAAGTGTTTTTTTTAAGGCAAAAGAAATTGTGAAGGGTCTGGACAGATTTCAATAAACGAGGTTGATTGTAAGAACGGATCAACATCAATATGAAATATTTTTAGGCAATGACTCTTTCAGGGTTTTTCCATCAAAGGGCTTCAAACTTGTAAAACTTCTCATTTTTGCGTCGGCGATCAAAAATAATCGCTGATGTCTACCAGCTTTCGGATCAGGCGTTCTACTCTCTAAGTCCGTCCGTCCATCCGTCCGTCATTTCGCCCGTCCGTCTGATATAACGATCCATCAAAACAATTGTTAAAGTTAAATTTTTCGGACGGGCAAAAACACTTCGAGAGTAGGGACAACTGTCGTATCGTTTTGTCGTTCATACTTCGTTCGGGCCCCGAACCAATCATCTGTCCGTAGGTGATACGGAGTAGGAAACGCTCTTAACGAAGGCCGAAACTACGGCTTAGGGAGTAGACCCCCAGGTAGAAATCGATCGTCCGTCGGTTAAAATTTTCTGTGCAATATTACAAGTCCGATCCAACTATGGCCATGGTTTATTTTTATATGGAACTACCACTGTTTTATCTGTGTTCCTAAGCCCTTGGTCAACGTAAGTTTTGTGGCTTTCCCTTCTTCGTGTTAAATTATTAACTATTATTGAAAAACAACAATTGTTTTACAACTTACGTTAATTTTATATTTAAGTATCTATCAACTTATCAACAAATTCA
Organism: Cosmia trapezina; assembly: GCA_905163495.3. Lineage (NCBI taxonomy): Eukaryota > Metazoa > Arthropoda > Insecta > Lepidoptera > Noctuidae > Cosmia > Cosmia trapezina. The sequence continues at coordinate 16,837,012 of LR991030.1, forward strand.
CTTTATACATTTTTGATGATTTCATTAACGTTTCAGAAACGTACAAAAAATAATTATTCTTCCGCGATACATCATGAATGAGGTCTATGGGTATAATATTATTTACTTTTTATTTCTTTTTAGATTTTTCTACTGTGTTCTTATTCTAGCCAACTTTCCGCGATTTCTTCTTTTATGTTTGTTAATTTTTGAAAGCTCACTGTTTTTTTTTATAGATAATATAGGTACCTACTAACATTTTTTTAAGATTCAATGGTATTTTAGAAATCTTTTTTAAACATTGTTTTGAACACAACACATTAATAATCAGTTTGATTTGATTATCTCTCCTAAAAATAAAGGCATACTTTTATACTCACTCTATGCAGGTTTTAACACATTATTTATAACCTTCATGAAGTGAATAGAGATCAGTCTCTTACGAAAATCAATCAATTTCGAAATAAGTGTCTTCATTATCTTTCAGTTTTGTTACATTATAGGTACAGTCAGCACTCTGCATTACCTGACACCTCTTTGGGTGAATTCGACCAAACTTTTATACCCAGTCTAGTGTTAACATTCGAATAAATTTTGAATTTTTGACAGTTTCTCCATACAAAACTGTCAGTCGTCGATTTTTTTTCCATGAATATGAGATTTCCGACTTTGGTCAAATTAGACCTAACAAAGAAGAAGACAAACTAAAGACGGGTCGGGCTATGCAGGTCACTAACGGTACTAGTGGAGCTTATTGCTGAGCTTATTTAGGTACCTACAAATAAAACCTGTTTTTGTGTATTTGTATACATAGTTACATTTTTTGTATGTTAATACAGGCCGTTCCCAATATTATCTACACTTAAAACTAATATCACCAAACAATATTTCACACCGAATCTCATAAGCTCGAAACCCTTGATATTTCATTATAAGTCAGTAATACAATTGTTGCTATTAACACGCCTGTATTGACTACTTTTGTACCTGTAACAATACAAAATAAATAATTAATAATATTATTAACGTAAATCGTAGAAACCACAAATTAAATATTGAACATAGTATGTTCAATATCAATCCGCTACTCCCTCCCTGGACCTGAGCCTGAACTTTGCAAGCGTCACGTATTACGTGACGCTTGCAGAGTTCAGGGTCAGCTTAAAATAATTTACTTAATTGCATTATTTTCACATAAATGTTAATAGCCCAAATAAAATTATATCGTTAATGTGTTTATCGCTTAAGTCCCTTGCGGTGAAAATATACATAATCGCGTGTTACCTATGTAGCCATGTACAACTGTCATAAAACAGATAAATATTTCAATACTAGCTTTTGCCCGCGGCTTCGCTCGTGTTAATTTATAATTTGACAATCAATTCGGGTTGTAATCTGCTTGTCTATACTAATATTATAAAGAGGAAAGATTTGTTTGTTTGTTTGGCTCCGAAACTACTGGCCCGATTTAAAAAATTCTTTCACCGTTGGGAAGCTACACTATCCCCGAGTGACATAGGTTATATTATATTTAAAAAAAACTAGGGATCCTTACTAAAACTCCAATAATGTAACCCGAGGTGTAAAAAATTAACCTAAAAAATTCCTTACATCGCGTGCGCTGCGAAAACTATTGATGATAGAACAAAATAATGTACTACGACTTTGCAGAACACATCATTATCTACAAAAAGAGCCGGGACAGCATATGTCTAGCTATTATATTTATGTCACAATAAGTGTACTTTTTTTTTTTTTAATAATTGCACTAGAAAAGGCTCTTTATTTGTCCCTTTTGGTATTAATCCTTATCAAAATAAAATAGAGAGGATATATATAGAGGATGGGGACGCGGTGAAGGGGGTGCGAGAGGGGGTTGGCGGAGGTTAGCGAAACAGTGATGCGGTGAGGGTGGTGAGAGGGGGGGAGGAGGTATGAGGGAGGGGCGAGAGGGATGAGAGGAGAGGGGAAGGGGGTGACGGAGAGAGGTGAGGGGGAGGGGCGAGGGGAAGTTGTGGTGAAGGGGAGTGGGAGGGGAGGGGTAAGAAAACTCCTGTCGTGCGTCGGAGCTCACACACACACTTTTTTTTGTTTGTTTGAACGCGCTAATCTCTGGAGCTACCAGTTGGACTTAAAAAAAATCTTTTTGCATTTGATGCAAGTCTAAAGGAAGCCTATACGCATATTTAACATCACTCTAAGACCCTTAGGTGCCGAACAAAAAGACAAAAATCAGAAAGTACGCTAAGCGAAAACGAAGCAACAGCGCGGGCAGGCAATGCGTTGCGATTGCGACGGGGTGTGGGTCTAGGGAACAAGAAATTTCACGCGGAGGAAGTCGCGGGCAGAAACTAATTTATAAATGCGAAAGTAACTCGGCCTTATCACGCCTTAACGGCTGAACGAATTTGGATGAAAGGGATAGAGATAGACCATTGACCTGATTAGCACCTTAGCACATAGGATAATACTTTTTATTCCAATATTACGTTCCCGTGAGACAATTTCCGACATCCACGCAGGCGAAGCCGCGGGCAACAGCTAGTAGGTCTATAATTATATAATGGAATCATGATTGAAAGACACGTGGTGCCATAATTATCTTATGAACGTTATTGTTGATTTCCTCGGGAACAGTACTTCTTTCGGGATGAAAGCCTACCCTATGTCTATGTCCTATGTCCATTTCTATACACTTGAAAACGTATACGCAAAATTTCAGGATGATCGGTTCAGTGGTTTAGGCGTGAAAAGGTAACAAACAAACAAATTTACTTTCGCATAAATTATAATAATATTAGTTAGGATTTTAAAATCAACTTATGATTCTGTGTGTGTTATTGTTTTCTCCTTGAAAATAGAATAAAAAATATTATTGACTACAAAAGTTCTTAATAGCCAAGTTTGAAAGGTAAGTTCATATAATTATTTACTAAAAAATAAGCACTAAACAAATCAGCATTCATAAAAATAATAAAAACTTTTGATGTTAACTGTACATAATTCAAACAGTCTTATAGCCACAAACTTTTGATTAAAAAATGTACATAAAAGTCTAGATTCTTATTGAATCGTAAATCTTCAGAATATCTGATTTATGCTTAACTTCAGTCCATTATACGAACTTTTTAGGAATTCCTAGCAATGTGAGTTTAACTTTACTGAGGTTCCTGTAAACCCTGCCAAGTAAACTTCCTCACTATACATAAATAATGATTAGTACCTACAGCCTAGTATAGTACCTATGTTTTTCCTCTTAACAAGTTTTCTATTTAAAACTAGCTGTTTTCCGGGGCTTCGCCGGCGTGGATTTCAATACCCCTATTTGAAACCTCACAATTTCATGGGTATTAATTTTTACCCTAATTCTTTTTTTAAACTAAAAGTTGTCTTAGTTACTCCTTATAACATCAGCTATCTGCCAGTGAAAGTCCCGTCAAAATAGTTCCAGCCGTTTCGGAGATTAGCCGGAATAAACGGACAGACAAAATATAAAAAAATAGTTACTAGTATACAACTACTGATATACCTACCTACTTTTATATGCATTTAGTAACAACAGCTGTTGAGATTTCAATTTTATTTATTGGTATAAATAAGAAATTTAGGGTTGTATTAAAAGAGCCATCTCATGTGATTATTCTGAAATACGCCCGGCGTGCACTGAGCGTAGCCCCACTACCGATCTTAATGGCCATTTTGTTTTGCAGGATTAGCTAGTTTAGTTTAAAAAGGGGGTAACTTACCACTATTATTAGACACATATTTAGAGAGCTGTGTGCGCGAGTGTATTGTGATGATAGTGTTCGCGTCCCTCACTACAGGGGGCTCCACTAGCAGTATAGACTCGCATCGCACGCGCATCGACCCGCTGGCAGTGGGGGGCACGCGCACTCGCAGAACGCGCCACGAGCGTCGCAGCCCGCCCGGCTGGTTGCCCGTTACCTCAGTCTTCTGCCAGGCTTCGGGCTGTAAAAAAGATGGTGATTATTTACAAAAACTTGAAATATTAATTAATACGATGGTTAACATAATGTTAGATAGCAATCATAACACTAGATGACAAGAGCTGTGAAGAAATTGGTGGTTATTTAAAGAAAACTTGAGATGGCAATCACTAAGTTTGATGACGATCATAAAGTGAAATGGCAATCCGAACATTCGATGGCAACCAGAACATTAGATGGCGCCGAGAACATTACATGGCAACTAGAACATTAGATGGCAATCAGAACATTAGGTGGCAACCAAAACATTAGACGCCAATCAGAACTTAGATGGCAATCAGAACATTAGATGTCATGCAGAATATTAGGTGGCAACCAGAACATAAGATGGCACCCAGAAAATTAGATGGCAATCAGAACATTAGATGTCAAGCAGAACATTAGGTGGCAACCAGAACATAAGATGGCACCCAGAAAATTAGATGGCAACCAGAACATAAGATGGCACCCAGAAAATTAGATGGCAACCAGAACATAAGATGGCAACCAGAACATTAGATGGCAATCAGAACACTAGATGGCAACCAGAACACTAGATGGCAACCAGAACACTAGATGGCACCCAGAACACTAGATGGCACCCAGAACATAAGATGGCAACAAAAACATTAGATGTCAAGCAGAACATTAGATGGCAACCAAAACATTACATGGCAACCACAACACTAGATGGCAACCAGAATATAAGATGGCAACCAGAACATTATATGGCAATCAGAACATTAGATGGCAATCATACTAGATGGTCAATCATGGTGATGGAACAATCTTTATAAAAAGTTACTTGTGTGAGTAAAGTTAGGTGTTTAATAAACAAACAAATAGCTTGAGAAAAAATCTCACATATTCATCGATTATCTGGGTCACTTAATGTCCAAAACTTGAAAGCAATAATTAGGAAACACTACATGATTACACGAGATAAGTCGCTTTTAAGTCGATTGGACCTCTAATGGATTATCCTAAAGCAGTGGACAACAGTGTTATTAAACTAATGAAATAATACCCTACTGCAATATATTCGGCTACCATACGCCCAGAATATAATTTAATTGAAGCGATGGATGAACAAAATTTAATTTAGTTGTGGCAAAATATATCAGTAAAATGATAAAGTTTGTTCAAAGCAATTTACAAAATAATGTCGTTTAAAAGTAATTACATATTTTAGGTGCAGCTATTAGTAAGCATTATGACCACAACGAAATGATTTACTGAAAAAGTCATGACAGAGCTGTGACTGACAGCTGTCAAAAGATTTTCATACGGTTTTCACCAATGGACGTAGTGATTTATGAGGAAAGTTTTAAGTATAACTAGCTTCTTCCCGCAGCTTCACCCGCGTGGATGTCGGAAAATATCCCACGTGAATTTATAATATTAGCATTTTTCATAACCCTAACTTAAAAAATGGTTTCATACAAACTTTCATCCCCTATATCACCCCCTGTAGGATTATTTTTGAGACAAAAAGTAGCCTTTGTCCTTCCCCAGGATGCCACTAACGCCTTGCCAAATTTTATCGAAATCCGTTTAGTGGTGTAGGCGTGAAAAGGTAACAGACAGACAGATAGACTGACAGACAGAGTTACTTTCGAATTTATAATATTAGTATGGATTCATAAAAGTTTTTTGTAAATTGGCCGAAATATGACGATGATTGTTGGAGATGTCACTAAAATTCATGCCGACTGATGGGAGCGTTACTGGCGTGCGCCTTACGATAGTACGTTTCCGTGGGATTATTTCCAACCCCCAAGAAATGAAATGAACTTGTTTATTCTGTAAATGGGATATTGGAATCACTTTCATATTAAAAAATATATATATTTAAAAAAATAAGCTAGATGGAGTCGACATTTCCTATCTGTCTACCCCTGAGAAGAAATTGTGAAACAAATTTCAGAGGTCAACCAGACATAATCTTGGTCAGATCATGTAAGGACCATGTAGATCATATATGAAATGGTCTTTTGAGGAAAGAACCATACTGAGTGTACCTATCCAGTCAGTGCAAGCATTTGTCAATAATCGTAGCTCAACTCAGGACTTCAACAACTCGACGAAAAATACCAAAGCAAGGACGTTCGAACAGGTCTCGCATAAAGTACTCAAAATACCAGCCCATCGTTAGTAGTTAGTAAGTAGTGTTAATTCACAATAATTAAAGTAATAAATATAGTAATTTTCAAAGCAAATATTTATGTATAATTATATACAACGTGTCGTTTTGCATCCTCGTCAAATCTCAGGGTGTGATACAGAACATCAAACCGAACAACTTTCTCCATGGGACCAAAATCGTAATCGCGAAAAAATTTTCATCTTCCCATAGAAAACTTCAATACCTACTCGACGCAAATTTATGGGACGGCTGATTATTTTTTCGCGATTACGATGTTGGTGCCATGGAAAAAGTTGTTCGATTTGATGTTCTGTACCACACCCTTAAATTTGACGAGGATCCAAAACAACACGCTGTATAATGATGATGCTAGTATTAAATAAAATTTACAAAGTACCTACTAGAGCATCCGCGAGGATTTTGCCGTTTGGTAGAAACTGACCCATTAGGAAGTGAATGTCATGATATAAAATGTAAAATGTTTTGATAATTTCAATAATTACGCTTTTAAAAGTAATTTATTCATGGAACTATCTCTTTACATAGTACAGAGGCCAGCACATCAAGCTACCCCAATCTGTAAAATTTTCCCAATTGAATAAGAACCTTATTCCTTTGTTGTAAAGTTGAAAAACTATCAACGAAATTTGATAGGTTGGGGTAGCTTGATGTGCTGCCCTCTGTACCTAGAGCTCTTTCAGCAGAAGAAAAGCTCTGTGTAAGAGCTGTTTCGGTAAATAAATAAAGTAGGCTGGCAAAAACATAACTATTTTGGTCCATTCCGGTTTAAGATACAAAATTGAAAAGCCGAAACTAGAATGAATCCCAACTATCTATTTGAACAAAGGAAACGAACCTAGGTGAGGAATCCACGAGGTTAATGATAAATTCTACTCTGTCTAATTTCCTGTGACTGCTGATAGAAACTGCCTCTTACTAAGCTGAGAACGAATTCCGGGCGCAATACCAATGCATCTGATGCAAATAATTAACGCGGGAAATGCCTTTCAGTCGCTCTCAATATCAGAAAGTCAGACAAAGAAAGAATATGTTATATTACATTATATAGAAAATAATTATTATAATAATGTAAAAGACGCTAATGTTTAAAGTAAGTAGGTTGCTTGTAGTGTAAAATTTTTTTAAGGGCTAATTTTCCAATCGTTAGATAACTTTTATGGAATAAATTATGGCCGTCAAACTCATATGGTATGGTATGTCAAACTGTCATATTTATTCTTCAGATAAAAGTTATCTGGCTATTGAAAAATCAGCTCTTAGTCGAATTATCTTAATACTTATTTTATTTAAAAGTCATTCTAATTTGAAACAAAACCAAAAGGATTTCTTCTTATTAAATATACTAGCTGACCCGACAGACGTTGTCCTGTCCTAATTTCAATATTCCCATATAAAATCCCCTTTCAGTTTTCCAGAATTTTCCAATTTTTCCGGCAACTTTTCCGATTTTTCTCATCGTTTAAACCTTCCCTAGACTACATCAAATATTTCAAAACCAAAATCAGCTAAATCAGCCCAGCCGTTCTTGAGTTATAAAATTACAACGAAAAGTGGCATTGATTTTTAACCGACTTCAAAAAAAGGAGGAGGTTCTCAATTCGGTTGTATGTATTTTTTTTTTTTTTTGTATGTTTGTTACCTCAGTACTCCGTGATGTATGAACCGATTCGGGAAATTCTTTTTTTATTTGAAAGGGTATACTTTCAGATTGGTCCCATTTTTATCAAAATTCAGTTCTGATGATGCGATCCATGAGGAATCGAGGGAACTCCTGAAATATTATAGGCACACATATACCTATTTTGGTATTTTCATCAACAAATCAAGCGTTTGCATTCAGAAAGTATCATCTGGTGAAGTGGAACTGATGAAGAAGACCACAGAAAGCCACGGGAACTCCTCAACGATGATAACTGTTTCACGGGTGGCGATAAGATATCTCGATTAATAGTTAAGCGACTATGACGGAGCTTTAAATAAATGGTTCTGATGAAAATGGTACCATCGAACCGATCTGATGAAGAAGCCGGAAGGTAGGCATCGGAACTCAGTAATAAAACAATGTATCCTAGCCGTGTTTGGGCTTATTAGAATCATCATGATGTGCGTTCTGGCTATAAATGATTCAAATTGATTGTCAGAAGGCAGATTTCGTAGCCTCGTTATCTCTGTCAACTAACACTACGCCTACCAAACTTCTGACACGACTCAGCGCGACGTATTTGCTTTTTGCAAAGTTTTTATTTGAAATGGTATAAGTACTCCTGAGATGGTCGCATAAAAATATCTTCAAGATCTGATGAGTGGCTTTTGAGTTAGCTTCAATAATTTAATACGTATTTTTCCCATTTAGTCTATGTGGATGATGCTCTAATTTATTTTGCAGAGTGGTATTCAGATTTTTGTGGGATAGGCACCACTAAAAAGTGAAAAATATTTTTTTTTTTTTACAAAAAGAAAACAACCGACTCCCAAAAAAACACTACAAAGTGAAAAATAACTTTAATTTCGGAAGTCGGTGGCAAAAAAAAACGATAGTAAATAAAAAACCAAAGACACCGACTTCCGAAATTAAAGTTATTTTTCACTTTGTAGTGTTTTTTTGGGAGTCGGTTGTTTTTTTTTATAGATATATATTATCGTCACGGTCGCGCCTCGCCTCTATATTTTATGGTTATAATTAATAAGTAATTACACGATATCTCAGGCAATGTTTCTGGGAGGTTAAGAAAGGAAAACTGAAGTAGCTAAGCATACTTAGGTACTTACTCTTATTAAATGTGACAGTAAAAAATAATAAAATACGTTCAGCATAACATTCCCACTGCTGGGACACAGATCTCCGGCCCAATCCCTCTCTTCGAGAGGGAGTGGGCTGTAATCTACCATACGGGTTGGTAGATGTCACATGTCTTCGAATTTTTGGTTCTAGGACATGCCCGTTTCTTCACGATGTTTTCCTTCACCGTTTTGAGTGCAGTGGTGATGAAAATATTTACAAAAAGTAAAGTGCCCCCGCCTGGGTCACGACCTACAACTCGTAAGTCGCGGCCGTTACCACGGTGCCACAACTACTCTTTAAATGTTTATAAATCAAAAAGCCCAACATTAGAATTGCTTTAGTAAAAACTGTTTCATGCAAAAATAAACATTTCTGACGTTTGAAAAAAAAGTTATCGGGCAAGTGCGTGTTGGACTACGCACAATGAAGGGTTCTGCAGTTGGGACGAATTTATCCCAAGAACAACATTGTAGTTGAAAACATATTCTCCTACACATTCCAACTGTACACACAATATTGAGTGATTTACGATGTTATTTTAAGACCATAGACTTCTCATAAGTTTTTCTGTAATAAAGTACTTCGCTTGGCTTGGCTCGTCTCTCTCAGATAGAACTATTTACTGCATTTTTTTTTTCAACATTTAAGGTTCAGTAGTTTCGGAGGTAACCTTCCTTACCTCCGAAACTACTGAACCTAAATGTTGAAAAAAGGGAAGGTCAATTTTCGTCTATTTTCTTAAACAATATTTTTAAACTACAAAAAAAATATTTGAGACCCTCACAGTAAGCCCTTTCATTTGATCCACACGGTACAGTTTTCAAAACTTTTTTTTTTTTTGTTTGCACCCCAAAAGTGACCCCCATATTCAAACATCATTTATTACGTTATACGTCCGTGTTTGGGTCACAGAAATTCATAATGTGTACCAAATTTCAACTTAATCGGTCCATTAGATTCGGAGCAAATTGACTGTGACAGACGGATGGACAAACAGACAGAACTACAAGGGTTCCGTTTTTTTCTTTTGAGATACGGAACCCTGAAAAATGTGTAAAAGCAATTTCCATGTTTGTATTGAATCAGTGAAAGGCTATGATTTGCTTTTACATAAAATATTTGATTTTATATACAAAACGTTTGACGCTATCGTGACATAGTAACGACGTTTTTTTTTTCCAATTGAAATGGAGGTTCCGTTGTAAAAAAACATTTATTTATAAGGCAAGTTAATCAAATCACCCAACCCCCCGCGTTTGCTTTGCAAACATGCTTTGAAAATATGTAAAATACTGGTATTCAGCTGGGAAAAGGCCAGGAAGATGATGAACAGGCAGACAGAAAATCGATTGATTGTATTAGCCGTTTTTATATCCCAACATATATTAAAGCCATAAAAGGATTTAAATGAAAAACCTAAACCTCGGCTACGGGAACATTGATTTTGTTAGGCCTCGGTGCCTTTGTTATTGAGATGAATGTGAAAACATTTATCAAAAATATGTTAGGTGTGAATGATTAGGTACCTTAAAACTCGATTTGTTACGTTTTTGCTCCCATGTTTATCAAACACTAGGTTTTGCCCGTTTCTTGACCCGCGTAGAGCTCGGAAATTATCCCAAGTGAACGTACTACCGGGATCAAAAGTATCCAATTTTCTAATCCAGCTTTACCTGCATCAAACTCCGTTCAGCCGGTTAGGCGTGAAAAAGTAACAAACAGACCAACAGCGAGATTTTTTCGCAATTATAATATTAGTGTAGATAGAACCTTTTATTTTTTTAAGGCTGTATGATAGATACCTTTACGGTTTGGTCGATACGGTAGACCATTATTATAGGTCGTACAGAGTGCTATATGCGAGCTCAGTGACCAAGATCTTAAAATAAGTACCTGTTGGTTAAAAAGTCTGTTATTTCTCGAGTAATATGACAGGGACTATATTGAACAGCACTATACTACCCTGCTAAGCGTATAAGTCCTATCTGCCAAATGTATTTTTTTACAAGAAAGGCATAAACGTGTTTCCTTGAATGCCAAATATTTATGTTTTTTAAATAGTCATATGTAATAGAGAGTGTAAGTGTAAACAGTGGCAATCTTTTAAGGGTTCATTGTACTCATTATTATGAACAGCTTTTATTATGAGACCAAACCTGAAATCGCGAAAAAAAAAAACAGCTGTTCCCTACATTTTGACGAATTATGCGAACATAAATGTACTGAACAGCTGATTTTTTTTCGAGTTTTCTGGTTGGTCCCATAGTAAAAGTTGTTGAATAATGATGAGTACAATGACCCCTTAAAAGGCTGCCACTGTTTACACTTACACCCTGTATAGTATACTTGTTAGATTAGACTTTAATCCTTTGTAAACGGCAGATAGGATAAACTGGAAAAATGATTATAAGTAAGTAAATGACAGTTAAGACGTTTTTGTGTTGTAGGTAGCTCAACAGTGTTGCCATGGTGCCAAATAAGCAAAAAAGAAAAAATACCTAAAAATGTCGCACCTTTACGCTTAGCAAGGCCGACATAGAGCCAAGATAAATTATTTAGATGCATATTTTTACCTTAAAATTGTGTATGTACGTTTAGAAACTCATAGTGACAACACAACAGTCTCGTATATATCGATTAATCTTAGATGACAAGCAACGTTGCAAGACAATAATTTGGTTTCTTCTCTAATATAATAGTTTTAGACCTGTCTATTTCAAGGCCATCAGAGTTCCCGAAAGTGGGTAACAGAAGATTATCAGTCTAACATCACTCTCTCTCTCTCAATTTAATTTGTTGCTTATACAAAACTATGCATGTAGCATGCCATTGTGACATTCACCAATCAGAAGTTGATATGGCACATGGCATGCCAGCTACTTGCATACTTTTGTGAAAGTTACAGCCATGTGTATGCACCCTCATGCATGCTGGACAGACAGTCCTACTACCTACCATGCAGAGTAGCTCACCATAACGAGATACTCTCGTGTGAGTCTAGTACAAAGTGAAAACAAAAGAACATCAAAAAGAAATTGAAAATAAACTCAAACCTTTTTGGACGTCGAAATATCAAAAGAAAACGCTCCTTTTTATCCAGAAGAATACGGTATTCACAATATTATCTATCAAAGAGAAAAAGTGCACAGGAAAATAACGATCACTAATATTAGTTTGCTATTTTTTACTCAGAATAATGAACCATGTTTTCAAGTTAATTGATTCATAGCTTTTTAATTAGAACCTGGGAACGACGTTGCGGTGGCTTTACGTTTAATATATTTCATATTTTATGGAAATTCGTATGAAAATAACATTAATTTAGTACATGGTTTGAAAAATCTTTGTATCCAATGTACGTATACTATTATGTTACCAATTAGAAAAAAAGGAGTGTAGGAACATAATGACTTCACAATATTATACTATTCCTATTATTACTATTTTTACTAATACGTGTCGTATTGAAGTTAAAAGAAGTAACATACCTTTTAGCAATTATTAAGACACTCGAAAAGAGCACAATCAGTCAAAATGGCAATCTATCGGGCACTATCGAGGCAGCCCACAGAGAATACGGGGCACCCAAAAAATTCAAAATTCGAATTCATTTTTCCTCGACAACGCACAAAAAGAATCGAACATCCAGCATCCATATATTTCCCGAAATCTAATTATAAACATTTTAAGGTTTTACTGCTGGGAATAAAGGAAGAGCATTTCGGCGAAATATACTGGCCGTTTTAAAAGGCCATTAGCGAAGATTTAAAGAGTACCTCGGCTGATTAGAGTAGCTTAACAATGAGCCAACGTAATGGCAAACAATGCAGGTCCACTTCATACAAAGGACTAAAGGAGGTCCGTAAAGTGGGAAGTCATAATAATATGCAAGGAAAATACTACCTGCATTATTATATTATTAACAGATGTATTTGGAGTTGGCTTAAGAGGAAATAATGCAGTAAAATATATTGTTTTGTTCAGATTTTAGATAACGGGTAATAAAATTAGTTCTTATGAGTCTATTATTGAAAGTACCGAGTACCTACTCAGGTCGATTACTACAATATATTTCTTATATCATGGATAAAAATAAACTATTCATTATCACCAGAAAGACCTCTACTCCCTACTAATTATATCTCACCTATTGATTCCCATATCGTGTCGGCACATGTGACCTTTATCAGGTTGTCTGTCTGTCTGTCTATTTAAGGACGTACCATGCTCTACGCAATTACAATCACAGAAAGTTAAAACCAGATTAATTTAGGGTATTAAAAAAACTAATCCCCGTAAAACAGGGATAGAGTAATCTTTACTTACTTCTGTGGTTACCTGTGATTGAGTACGCATTACAGGATAACGTATTTATTACGCATGTTTATTACTGTAGAAGATAATAGTAATGTATCTCGTTGGTAATCCTTAAATAAATAAATACTTAAATTGAATTATAAAATAACCCAGTCAAATAAAATATCATAAAAATCAAATATTTCAATCTTTCAAAGACAGAATTCAATCAGATGGAATTATAATTGAAGAAACCTAATATGAAAGTAATCCTAAGGAATAGTTTGCATTCTATTTTTTTCTTTTGAATATGTCTATGACGAGTACCTAATTTTCTTTCGACCTACGTGAACCAAAAATATAGGTAGTATAGAAGACTATTTACAAATAAGGAGAGTTCTGCAAAGAGAAATTGGAAATATGTAGGTCGTTCAATAAATTAAATCCGAGCATCTTATGAATGTTAATAATAGTGGAAAGGTCGTGGTATAATCATAGATACCTATTTCCGAAACTGTGAAGTTATATAACACTTGGACAGGTGCTTTATTTTGTGTAAATTATTTCATCACCACTGCTCTCAAAACGGTGAAGGAAAACATCGTGAAGAAACCGGCAAGTCTTAGAACCAAAAATTCGAAGGCATGTGATATGACCTACCAACCCGCACTGGGCCCACGTAGTTGATTACGGCCCACTCCCTCTCACCAAAAGGAGGCCTGTATTCCAGCAGAGAGGACATTATAGGCTGATTATGATGACGTTGTTTATTCATTAAACATCTCAAATCTGCTCAGCAGCTAAAATAACGAAGACTACTTCTATCATCATCATTATTTGAGCCGAAAGACGTCCACTGCTGGACATAATTATAAGGCCTCCCCCAAGCAACTTTGGCCGGTTCTGTCCTGCGGCAAAACCACATAAGACTTTCCTGTCAGTGCTATTGCAAAATAAATATTTCTATCTCAATAAAAACGTATTTATGTTAGTAAACTACCTCCACAATGTTGATAGGACATCTTATTATTCTGAACCTCCTCTTGACGAGCATAATCCTCTCAAATTGGATTCCTGTGTGACATAACAACGAACATATTCGGACTATATAGTAGACACAGTGTATTTTCAGCATAACAATAGACGGACATGTGACAATGTAAAATTTCATCTTGATAATAGAATTATATTCTTCGTAATAAGTCGAAAAGTTTCTGAATGTTATAAAACATAAATACTAATATTAGTAACTAATACTACTAATACTTGTACCTAATATTTAATGTATACAAAGTATTAAGTATAGCAAGACAATCTACTTTTTTATCATTTATTAAAAAGGACCAAGTTTTAAGGCGATTGTGCTGTGGTAGCCCGCGAAATTCAAATTTTCTTGCGTTTTTCGCAATTTGCATACTAGTGTAAGGTTCTATCTTAAAAATATGATTCGCGACGGTAAGAAATATCATGTATTTACATAACTTTAACCATAAAAATCATCAATACATCTCTCTAAGTTAGATTTCTCCCGGATTGTCTGACCAATCCGGGGCAAATCTAACTTAGAGAGACTTAACTTAGATGATTTTGATTTTTGATTCTTGTGGTTATAACTATGTAAATATATATATTTGTTGTAGTCGCGAATCATATTTTGATCAAGATACACCCTGAGACTGACCTGCAAATTGCAAAAAAACGCAAGAAAATTTGAATTTCGCGGGCTAGCTTAGCGCATCCCTAATAAATTGCAATCTAGCCTATATGATTAATAAGCAATGGTCGCGGGATGTTCGAGCCGCCACGGTCGCGGGTTGTTCGAAAGATATACCGTGGCCCTAGCACAGGCAGCTGAAGGAACACGGGTGGATTTTAGTCAGTAAAAAACCGGGCAAGAGCGAGTCGGACTCGCGCACCGAGGGTTGCGTTCCGATTTCTGAAAAAGTGGGCTATTTAGAGACATCGTTTTATTTTTCCTGTAATCTTTACATAAACTTCTATCACATAGAATATTTTCAGATTTTTCTCTTTGCAAACTTCGGAAAAAAAGGGGGGGGGGGGCGGTATTTTTTTTTTAATTTTTCATCAAAAGTCGAACACTGTGCAGCCTAAAAAAAATAAAAATATGTTTGAGAATGTGCAAACAGCGCTCTTTCATATGATACCCCACATGACCTAGTAGCTCCACTTTGAATTTTTAAGACCCCTTTCACCCCATGTTGCAAAAAAAATACATGTATTTTTATTTCTTTCTTATTTGCAAAATAGTTGGGTAAACGTCATCTAAAACTGTTCCAAATTTCAAGTTGATAGCACTAGTAGTTCTTGAGATATCCAGCTGTGACAGACAGACAGACAGACAGACTGAGTCACACCATAGGGGTTCCTTTTTTACCATTTTGGTACGGAACCCTAAAAATGACTTCTCCCGCTCCGCCCAGAGCGGGATAAGTCATTTGATGATTTCCCATCCACAAAAAAAAGGTGGTGAAACAGGACCTTAATCTTACTAATTTTTTTACGTGATAATTATTTAAAAACTTAAAATCCACTTTCTAAGAGTCTGATAATAATAACATAAACACTTAGTTCGTGTTTTGTTTTGTGTGTCATTGTCACTATTATTTCTACACTTTTTACCCTACACACACTCACTCAACTCAACTCAAAAAGGTTTTGTTCGTTTTAGTCTTCGTACTATAGTTGTTTCGTCTAACAGCTGAATTGCCTCGATATTCACATGTCACTGGAGACGACAATCTACTGAGAGTAAAATTTAATAAACTATTTAGAAAATATCTCAAGACAACTAAAAATAAACCACAGATTCTAAAAACCCCTTCACCAAGTATAATATACCCGACAATATATTTCATAAGTACGAAACGCAAGTAGGTATTGCCAATTTAGCACATAGTAACGACCTAAGCAAATTAATTTGTCTGTCAGTTCCGAAAGTGATAATAGCCATCGAAACATCATCGGCTCAGACCCGATTTGGGGCTTAGTTCGACGAAACTATTAATGAATCTAAAATTGCATTGCATTTGCGATCGCCCCTTATGAGTGGATTTCTAGCCGTAAACCCAATCACGATCAAATTAAGCAAATTGATGGCAAAAGCTGTTGTATACGAACCTTTTGTAGCTCCTCGTCGATGTACCAATTAATATCCGACGCTGGCAGAGAGAAATCGGACGTGCAGTTCAGGAACACTTGCTCCCCGGGCTTCAACACTTTCGGCGCCCCGATTATCACGGGATCCGCCTGTGGCATAGCTGAACACAAAATAGATTTGAATACATCGCACAACTCAACATCTAGGTGTCATAACTTCGTTACAAACTTACACTAACCAAATACGGCGATTGCCAAGGGGAATCGAGTATCACAAAGTCCTTTGCAATCGTAGACGGGCATGCTGAACTTAATTAAAGCCTTAAATTCGAATTGTCGAGTTACGCTATTGTTAGGCTGAGGCCATATTGATGTCGGCGGCTGGCGGTTTGTGCTGTTCAGATAATTGCACCGATAAAACTTGTGGTTTTAGAGGCGAGCGTGGTACGACTATTAACGAAAGCTCGAGCTAGACGCTGTTAATGTCATCGATGTGCCCTCAGCCTGATACGAGTTATTTTACGATGAAATAATGTGCATTATAAGTTATAATGCACATTATTTCGTCGTAAAATAACTCGTATCAGGCTATTTTACGATGAAATAATGTGCATTATAAGTTATAATGCACATTATTTCGTCGTAAAATAACTCGTATCAGGATGTGGATTGCACATTATTTCATCGTAAAATAACTCGTATCAGGCTGAGGGCACATCAACATCACACAAAAAACATGTACTTATTTCAAAGTACCACAAAATTATAAAAATATTATTACAATATTATTATTTTTTTTTAAATTATATTATTATTTTGTTATTTTGTGGTTATAACTTTGAAATAGGTACATATTTTTTTGGATTTTCTTTGTGTACTAGAGATAATGTATGTGACTCACATTACAAAGCTAATCAGATACTTTTCCCTTTGTATGTGAATAACTTAGGTGTAAGTGGATGTGAGCCTGGGGACTGTCGAGTAAGCTACTTAGCGACAATGAACTAGGTACAGTGTGTACTTGTAAATAAAATAAATCTTCTGACAAAAGAACTTAAGAGTATCAAGTGTGTCTAGTCTACTAGGTACTTTAGAAATAATTTTATAGTGTGTCTGTGTAATAAGGAAGGTTTTTTAAATTGTTTCAAAGAACAATAATAATGTTGCAGTCATTTTGTTTTTTTACCGCTAGGAGCAAATGATTTTGTGGCTAAGTAATAACAGCCGCACGGGTCGATCGATCAGGTTAAGCTACTCTTGCCACGGTTTGTCCATGGATTGGTGGATCTTTACCCTTTAAGACCCCTCAGTGTCTCGGAAAGTACGTTAAGCCGTTGGTCCCGGCTATAATTCGTGGATCTTTGACAGTCATTACGGGTCGTGAGAAGCCCGAAAGTCTGACAACCAGTCTTACCAAAGGAGTATCGTTTTACCCAGTAACTGGGTTGTGGAGGTCAGATAGGCAGTCGCTCCATGTAAAATACTGGTATTCAGCTGCATTCGGTTGGACTGGAAGCCGACCCCAACAACCTAGGCAGATGATGATTTTTTATTCAGCAATTAACACTAATTAATTCACTTCAGTGCTTCAGTGTCTATCCAGAGGCTTATTTTAGAAACTTTCTGACGTATAAAATTAGGCACAGTGACCTCACTTGACTAGCCTATTTACTTATAGCAGGAAAGTATAAAAATTAGCACTATAGAAAGTAGATGAGAAAATGGAAAACAATTTTAGAGGGTATGAAAGAAAGGTCACGGTGTAGGATTTCAAATAAAAGCTTCCTGAGACATAACTGAAAAGTAGTATTATACATAACCTACTTTATGTTTAGGGTTCCGTAGCCAAATGGCAAAAACGGAAGCCTTATAATTTCGTCACGTCCATCTGTCCGGCTGTCCGTCTGTCCATCTGTCCGGATGACAAGCAGTCTTTTTTTTTTGCAAAAAAAATGCTGGAAAATAAAAAGTAAAAACTGAATCCCAACATGTACTTGAATCAAAACTAGTACATTGGATAGCTTCGCATACAACAGTAAACTAATTGGCCAGTATCTTCGATTTATATAGGCAAGCCAAAATAGCAGAGAATGTGCAAATTAGCGTTCCTGAGGTAAATTCAATATTAATTTGCTGAATTTCAAAGGTAGCCCCTTTCATAGCGTCTTAATTTGAATAATCTAATTGAATCCAGAATACTAATAACAGTTAAATATGGTTGTAATTATCGCGCTGTTAATTCTTAAAGAGATGAGCAGGGATTGTGGTCCAGATAGGTACTTCCATTATTTGATCGTTGTTCTGTAGGCAGAACTGAACTGAACCTCATGGCTAAAATAATAACAGCCGCAAGGATCGGTCTTCAAGGTTAAGCAATGCTTGACGGGATCGTCCATAACATACCGAAACATATCCTTGCCTCACAAAGCATGTTAAGCAGTTGGTCTCGACTGTCATTCGTAGATCTTTGACAGTCGTTACGGGTAGTCAGAAGCCTGAAAGTCTGACAACCAGTCATACCAAGGGGTATCGTATTACCCAGACTGACGGAACATAATATATGCGAGTCAGTAATTTCGATTTCATGGCATCCAGATGACCAATTCCCGTCAAAATCTATTATTAGTCGCAATCTCATCACACAAACAGTCTCAACAACTTGTCAAAAATGTAGGTAAATTAGAGGTATTTTTGACGAATTTGATATTAAGATAATAATGCTATTAAAATTATGGGAATTGTCTACTATTTTCATGAATCCATTTTTTAAAATCTAGTAGCTAAGACAAGCATTAACAGCCACTCGGGTCGATCGATCAGGTTAAGTGGTTGCTCCGTGGATTGGTGACCATCTTTACATACCGAGACCGCTGCGGCCGTTGGTCCCGGCTGTCTTTCGTGGATCTTTGACAGTTGTTACGGGTCGTCAGAAGCCCGAAAGTCTGACAACCAGTCTTACCAAAGGGTATCGTATTACCCAGTGACTGGATTGTGGAGGTCAGATAGGCAGTCGCTCCATCTAAAATACTGGTATCCAGCTGGATCCAGTTAGACTGGAAGACAACCCCAACACGGTTGGGAAAAGGCTGGGCAGATTGCTTGTTCTATAGCCTGGAAAAGCTTCCTATACCTGAATGGTATTCAGACTTTACATTTTACTAACCACATTTATGATCGTTTCTCCATTTAAGCGGCTGATTATATAGGTTATATAGACATAAAAAAACATAGTCATAAAATATTATTGGGCGTTTCATCCATTTGAAAATTCTGGATGGAGGTATCCCCAATTAATAGTACGCCTCCTTTTTACACATTAATTTATCTACATTTAATTTAATTATATCGTCTTTATGTACATTTCTGACGACATTTTCATAAAATACAGGCATGATTTTATATGTATAATATTACTGATCCCAAATAACTTTATACGGTATCAGATACCGGTTAATCTTTCGTACCAGGAGATAATAAAATAATGAGGTTATTCCGTGACCGTCTCATTGATTTTACCCTAATGCCTCTTGGAATGCTTTCGTACAAAATATTTTAGGAGTCTATATTTTGGCAATGGTAATGTTTTTGTTCAGTGTGGTCAATAGCTAGTATGCAGTCATGTTTTGTAGAGTTAGTTTATGTTGAAGTTGGTTACGAGATTTTTCAAAAAACTAAAAATGTAGTTTAATTTTCCCTTAAAATCAAGCTCATGGTTTCTTTAGCCTCTTTGTTCTTATTCATAGTTTCACTTTTCGTCCTGAAGTCTCAACTTAAAAACCCACACTGCATAAAACACCTTTTACAATTTCAGTTCCTCTCGAGCAAACTCAAATAGCACAGTTCAGTTTGCTTGCAGAAATGAGAACACAGAGAAACCGAGGAAAAAAAACAAAGGTACCGTAAAGGCTCCTCCCCACAGGCGCGTTATTGTCGGTCGATAATAACGGATGCGTTATTGCGATAATACGTCCCGGTTCCTTGCCACACAGCTGCGTTTTTAACGTCCGATATTTACCTACCTAACCTACGCTACAAACCAAATTATTGAGGCACTACTAGTACTAACGTTATTAATGCAAGTGTATGTAAGACCGTATGCGTCATAATAAAATAAAATAAATAAATAAATAAATATTAATTACTAATATATACATTTCTATTAACAAATATATATATTAATAATATACCTTTCACACAACGCCATCTAGTCCCAAGCTAAGCAACCTAATGCTTGTGTTATGGTAACGAGATGGCTGATGAACTACTTATATACATTTTTTTTTTTTTGTCGATACATACATATTATAGAAAAAATGTTCTAAGAACTCATATTGGAATATCACAGGACGGAGCAACACAAGCATCCTACTTATTTATTTATTTAAACTTATCGCACTAAGAGCAGTACAAAGGAGGACTTAATGCCTTAGGCATTCTCTACCAGTCAACCAAGGGTGGTGAACCTACCTACCCTAACCTACTTCTATTGCGTCTTTATTATAGCAGCAGTGTATAACTTGTTGCTGTCATAATACAAAATGTACTGAAAACAGATACAGCAATAACGCATCCGATATTATCGACCGATAATAACGCGCCTGTGGGGGAGAGCTTTTACTTTCAGAATGGGAACTTTTTTTTTGGTTTCCCTTCAACATCATCCGTATTTTGTTTTTAAAAACAACAAGCCGGTGTAAATAAATCGTTCATCATCATTAGCATAGGACCGTAATATTTTTATTTGACAGCTAAATGGATGGAACTTGAATTATTTGGGTGTTAAAATATATTTTTACAGTTCTCGCAATATGAAACAACGGAAACCACTGTACATAAAAAAAAAAAAAAATTTACTGTAGAATTAATATACTTTTATACTTACTTAAACAAAAATCTGTATGAAATAAGTAAATGAAACACGAATAAGTAGCATTATTATAAAATATATGGCCGGTTTCATTTTTTTTCCTATAATTTTAATATACTGAATGATTTTTATTAAGAAAATACCAAACTAAAGAGCGTTAATAATTATGTAATTCACACTTCCAATTTCAGTGTTAAAATGGAAATTAACCTTTTCACTTTTAAAAAGGGTAATTTATATTTCAAAACACCGTTACCGATTCTCCATTCTCCCTGGACTTTCGCAAAGAAATAAAGCTTCTAATTTCAAAAAAGTTTCAAATTACTTTCTTAAGCAGACAATGGACCAAGCAGTCAGATGACATCACTCGTCCTTAATTAGCATAGCGTACTCCAGCCACGTTTGATGGACTATCGCAGTCTATAGCCGACTGTATCGGCTTGCAGAGCTTTCTGTGCAACCTGGATACCTAATGCGTTGTTTACAGAGCAGATCGTGTAACATGGTTGTGTCTGTTCTGACAGCCTGCACAAGGAATACTGATCAAGTTACCTGAAAGCCTGGCCAAGTATCTGATCAGTAACTGTACTGTCAAATCAATCAGAGGATTTGACAACAGGTTCGTTTCAGAAACCGGGAGTTTGGGCTCTAAGTTTACTAAGTTATTCATTATGCCTTTATTCATTCTCATCATCTTCATTTTTATAACCCAAGTTTTAAAGAGCTGCGGTGCGTTCTTCATTAGGAAGGAAACCTTATATGTATAAAACACAACAACACAACTTAGTTTGAACTAACAGGTGTCAATACAGCTACAACCAACAATAATTAATTAATTGAATATATTACATTGGTTTTCCCCTAAAGCTTTCTAAAGTATGATTCACACTTAACGGAGGGCGTGGGGCACATCGAAAACTGACAAAAACGTAGGAAGAACACACTCGAGCATTGCGTCTGCGACCGTCATCGGATAATCTATGCGCATCCATTACTGGAGCACATTCTCGCTCACTTAAGCAGATTCTCTCGGTCAATAATTACGGCTCATATTTCCATATCATATAAACGTCGGACTCTTTTAACTGTCATGCGAATATGGACCTTAATTGTGATGTGTAGGTGTCAATTTCTTTTGCGCTCCTACGTTCTCCGTCAGGTGTGAATAGTTCAAAAGAAGTATAATCTCACCAACAACAGTCATATGTTTCGTCTTCCTTGCTATCTGGAACCTCGGGCCTTCGGTCGACACCTCGCAGGTGTAGGCAGCTCTGGTCGAGATGGGGGGAGGCATGACTCTGACCACGCAGTAGTCGGGCTGGCATTCGCCACCTTGCACCATCACGTCTGATATGTTGAAGAGACGGATTGAAGGCTGGGGACAAGAAGATTAGTGTCAAATGGTGATATTTCGCGTGTAGGAAGAAAATGTAAGCATGTTTGAGTTTAAAGGTAAGGATTGGATTTCAAGGTAAGCAGGTAACGTGACTTTGTACTGATGTGTGAAGCTATATCTAGATGCTACCCTGTCATTTAATTAGACTATCGTAATGTGGTGAATTCCTGTTTAATTTAATATACTATGTTATTAGTCCTCATCCTAAACATTAGTATTTACAAGCTTAAGATTAGTTTGGGAATCAGTAACAGTACCTTTTATGAAATACATTAATACGACGCATATGTTACATTACTCTAAGATAAGACGAATGTATTAACTGGCGACAATAAAGATTTTTTTTTATTTAATTTTTTTAGTTTATGACTTTCTTGTAATCAGAATAACAAAACAATACTATAATGTATATTGCTTTACACTACCTACTCCTAAGTCACACGAACTTACACCTAGATTAAGAGTCAGAGTATTTATATATATTTTAAATATTGACCTTGTATTAGTCTTATGGATATTGTTAGAGGATTCAGGTGAAATAAAGAATTTATATACTTATATTTTTTTTACCTCTAAATTTATAAAAAAAAACTTTCACTATTTTTCGTTAGCACAGATTACGCGTTATTACTAGAAAAAAGATTACATAACTGTGGCCTATTTTGGCTATTCAAAATACTATGTTTCTATTCCTATTTTCTATTGGATCGGCTTCCATTTTCCCCGAAAATAGATTGTATCGATAACTGGAACATCTGGTGATAACAACGCATTTCGCATTGAACGTAGCACGTTTGTTTTCATATTGAATGTACAATGTTACAACGAATACTACTTGAAACAGGGTAATGTCGCTTTAAAATGAGAGTATTATAATTTTGGTGGAAAATGGGTAGCAACATTAATGTGTAAGTATTTCAAATCAAAAATAAAATATTTTATTTCACTTCAGCCATAAATAATTATACATGTAGATCGAGCCACCGCGTGGCCGGTCATGAGACAGCAATATAATACTTTTTCTAGGTTATGTGGTATGAGAAATTAAGTTTAACGTAAGAAATCTTCCATAATTTGGACTGAAACCCTGTCAATAAATACCAGGTACTAAACAAAATAGAAATTGTTCTACAAATCTACAATCTATAAGCCTACAACGTTCTCACATGCACGAAATATAAAATAATCTAAATATATTTAATAAAATATACGTAAAATAATAAAAACCTGTTTAAACCAAACGACATAACACAAAAATCAATTGTTTGTGTGAACTTGCATGTAAAAATGAAGTAATGTGTCGGTTAATGTTATTTATTTTGTAAAAAAATTAGCCACGAGCCCGATGGGATTTCCAATTGGTAACAATTTCAAACTTCCATATACACTTTCATCCCCTGTTTATCTTACTTAACTTCTGTTTAATGAATGAATGAATGACTTAATTATCTTACTTCTAACTACTAACTATTATAAATGCGAAAGTTTGGATGGAAGGATGTCATGGCATAGGCCTCCTCTAATAATTTCCACTGCCCTCTGTCTGTGAGGAACCCTCCTCCAGTTTGGACCTGCTGTCAGAGATATTTTCTTCCTCCCATCGGCTAAAAATTACTTACAAGATTTTCATTAAATAGGTTGACAACTATGTATGTTGCTAGGTCCTTCGCAGTCGAACTAATAAAGATACCTGGCGGCAAAACTATAGAGCACAGAGCAGGTACGCACGGCTACAGATCAAGCTATACATTTCCAGTTTACACTGAACTCTCATTGTAAGGAAATCCTATACAATGCGAGATCAGCTTATACTGGAAAAGTATAGCTTCATCTGTAGCCGTGCGTACTACCGAAATTGTAGGAACCAGACATGCGTAACAGCGTACCTAGGCAACCCTTGTAGGCAATTACGTAAGTAACCCGTACTAACAACGGACCTATAACTTGACTAAATTCTCTGTAACTAGTTTAAGTTGCTAACTTTAGACATGTTTATGATCGGTAATGAACTTCGATAGATTGAGTTCATCGATTGAAAACTGTCTAGTCCATTACTATGTATTGTATAAGGCTTGTGAAATAAAGGTTTGCTTGTACCTATTTTGTGTCTATAGATATTATATACGTCTTTGCTTGTCTTTATCTATATTTTTTTGTCTATTTTAAGTACGTGTGCATTTCATTTGTGTGTGCCTGCTTATATGCTATGTAACACAGTGTTTTTGTTGTATTATTTTCCCCTATTTCTAGTTTTTAGCTAAGTACTAGAATATAAGTGATTTGGTCGTAAGCACTGTATACTTATGTTTTAAATGAATAAATAAATAACACGACCAGTAACAAAATCGTTTTCGTTTATATTACAGAGGTAAAAAGTCAGCGTCACCATCTTCCACCGTTCTTATGCCCGAGATACATGAGGCTAGGTATATAGTTTCTCAAGATAGTATAGAAAGCTAGTATTAGTAAGCTAGTAACTCTGGCACTGTGTATAGAGAACTAGCTTCATTTCTAGGCTAGTAAGTTAGTGAGAAAGCTAGTTAGCTAGCGTTTCTAGCTGGTATAGTTTAATAGGATGGGGTTCTATTTTTTGAGCTAGTAGCACCCCCGTCACTGATTTTACTATCCTGGCTTGTGAACTAGCTTCCTGTGCCTGGCGAAGCTAGTATAATTTTTTTAACTTGTCGGACGTGTTGTTACCTTAATTACTGCAATGGTACTGGCTTAAAATTATGTGGCATAGTGTAAACAGCACTAGAATGTGCCAAGCTAGGCCAGGATAGTATACCGAGGTTCTAGCTTGCTATTCTAACTTTGAAACGTAGCCACTTTTACCTGTAGAATTTGGAAGTGGACATTATTAAGAGTGGCAACAGACGACGATGCGCGATGGCCTGACTTTGGTAGTTTACTATTAGTAGTTAGGAGGAAATACGTCGATTACCGAGGCTCATAACTTAAATGCCCGGGTAATACAAGGCTACTTTCTGAAGCTAGGATGGCAAGCAAGTCATATCCCGGCTGATTATCCTAACCTTGGGCATGCTAGAGCTCAAAACTCAAAAACTCAAAACTCAAAGCATTTATTTCAATTAAACCAATTACAGGCACTTTTGAATTGTCAAAGAGTCGGTCAGTAGGTAAGTCAGAAAGTTGAAGCTAGTTGCCCATTCCAAAACGTAGATCTATGGAGAAGAACGGGCAAGAAACTCCACGGACACTCTTTTAAATCAAAATATAGTTACAAAATATTGGTTACATCATTCATGTTGAAATTATACATGTGAGAACGATGAACGTTAAAAGCGTCCGTAATAAAAAAATAAAAAAAAAACAATTCAAAATTAAAATTAAAATAAGCCGTGGCAGCTAAGGTATGACCAGCCTCCACCAACAGCGCCCGTTCACAAACCCTGATGTATGGATTCGTTAAATGATCCAACACACGCGCCACCATCAGCGAGGCATTAGAGTGAGCATGACACACTCTCAGCCGCCAGGGCACATCCAAGTCAAATAAAGACGTACCCAGTAAATGGTAGCTTTAGAGTAGGTACATAGTACTCACACATGTACTAAGCAATTATACAATACAAAGGTGATTGAGTCTACACAATGCAAAGCTATTCTTACAATCCTCAGCAGTTGCTTAACAGTAGGTATCTTCAAATGTTAATTAATTAGTTGAGGTTGTGGAGCAGGACCAGCATGGAGCCAAGCATTTTTATCATTTATGTAATCCCCCAACTTATAATATGCCTGCCTGCATAGTGTGCGTTTTATACAAGTTTTAAATTTCGTCTCATTTAGTTGAAGTATGTGTGGAGGTATTTTATTGTAACATTTTAAACAGTACCCCATGAACGATGAGTCTACTTTAGCCAGCCTGAAACCTGGTTGAGCTAATAGGTCCTTATTTCTAGTATTATAATTATGCCTTTCACCTCTTTTATTAAAAAGATGTAAATTTTTTCTTACGTACATGATGTTTTCGTAGATATATTGACAAGGTACCGTCATGATGTTAATATCCTTAAACAGTTCCCTTAGAGAATCGCGCCTGCGAAGATTATATATGGCTCTGATGGCTCGTTTTTGCAGAATAAAAATGGACTCGATATCTGCAGCCCGTCCCCAAAGTAAAATACCGTAAGACATGATACTGTGAAAGTAACTAAAATAGACTAGCCTCGCGGTATCTACATCAGTAAATTGACGGATTTTTCTGACAGCATAAGCTGCTGAACTTAGCCGTCCTGCAAGTGAT
Source organism: Cosmia trapezina (assembly GCA_905163495.3). Lineage (NCBI taxonomy): Eukaryota > Metazoa > Arthropoda > Insecta > Lepidoptera > Noctuidae > Cosmia > Cosmia trapezina. The sequence continues at coordinate 16,863,869 of LR991030.1, forward strand.
ATTAAATGAGGACCCCATTGTAGCCTTGAGTCGAGCGTAATCCCCAGGAAAACGGTTTTATCGACGAATTCTAGTTTCTCTTGATTCAATACTATCTCACAATCACTACTTTTGACATTTGGTAAAGAAAATCTGATGCACTTAGTTTTTTTCCCATTTAATACTAAATTATTAGCAGTGAACCAATTTTGGATCTGCAGTAGGGCGTTATTGACGTCGTCAAAATTTGTAGCACGTCTATCTACCTTAAAAATTAATGAAGTATCATCAGCAAATAGCACCATTTGTGGTTGATTTTTTAATAAATGGAGTAAATCATTAATATACACTAAAAAGAGGAAAGGACCCAATATCGAGCCTTGTGGAACACCCATTTTAACTTTTAAACACAGTGAATTGACACCATTTATTTGAACTTGCTGTTGTCTATCATTTAAATAAGATTTTACTAAACTGAGAGCAAGTTTTCCAAGTCCGTAATGCTCATGTTTCAAGAGTAAGGTTTCATGATCGACGCAATCAAATGCCTTGGAGAGGTCACAAAAAATGCCTATGGCGTCTTGGGCCTCTTCCCACGCGTTAAAAATGTGTTTTAATAAGGTTACACCGGCGTCGGTCGTACAACGTCCTTTGGTGAAACCAAACTGTTGATCGTGAAGTATTTTATTCGTGTTAAAATGATTGAGCATTTGATTAAGCATTACCTTTTCAAACACCTTGCTGAAAACCGGCAACACGGATACTGGTCTATAATTATTTTTGTCTTTACTGTCTCCGGATTTAAAAAGTGGAATTACCTTACTGTATTTCATTAAATCCGGGAAAACTCCTTGATCTACACAAAAATTAAATATTAAGGCTAAGTAAGGCGCTATAGTCTCAATTATGGAGGTACAGACTTTAATGGACATTCCCCAAAGATCTTCGGTCAGTTTGATCTTAATTTGCTTAAAAGCTTTTATTACTGTTATGGGGTTAATATGCTTAAAGTTAAATTCAATCGGGCAGGCCGATACGTTCGCTCTTACTAAATCAAAAGAGAGCGAGGGCGAGGAGTTTAAGACCTCAGTAGTTTTAAGTGGGATACTGGTAAAGAAATTTACAAATTCTTGAGCAACTTCTTTCCTATCGGAAATGAGACCACATGACGACTCCAGTGTGTAATCAATATTATGCTTTCTGTTCCTGTTCGTTTCATTGTTGATAATTTTCCAAACTGTCTTTATTTTATTATCTGCTGATTTAACCTTGTTGCTAATGTATAAGGCTTTAGCTGCCTTACAAGTGTTCTTAAAAATTCTAGAGTAAGTAGCAACATACTTATTAAAAGTTTCCGTGTTAATATAAGGCTTAAAGCCATACAGCTCGAAAAGTCTTTCCCTACTTTTCCTGAGTCCTTTAGTTGCCCAGTCACTAAATAGAAACTTAGGGCTGATGGTTTTTGAGATCTTCTTAAATGAATTATCGAACTCTGTTTGGACTACCGAAAAGAATTCTTTATACAAAATATTAACATTGTTCATTTTCAGTTCTTGATCATTTAACTTACAAACTAAAGTGTTATTAAATTTATTTAATTTAACAGATGTTATTGGTCTGGATTGTATCTGCACTTTTTGCATAGGTATGTTGGACTCAAAAGTTACGGTTTGACCACTGTGATCAGAAGGGAGATAATTAACAATGGATTTATCTAAATAGTCACAACAACAGAAAACATTATCAATACATGTAGCAGTAGTCGTGGTTATTCGGGTAGGTTCTACAAACACATTTGATAAATTAAATGATTTAAACAAATTTAATAATCTACTGGTATTTGAATTATTTTCTAAAATATTAATATTGAAGTCGCCACAGATAATTACTGACTTATTACCAGCTGCAAGTCTTGACATAACTTCTTCCATTACTGACTCGAATATAGAGTAGTTTTGATAATTTGGGGGTCTGTAAACGCACACTATGACATGCTTATCTAGCTCAACACAGGAAAGTTCAATACTATGTTCAAATGATAGTTCAACTATGTCTTTACGATTTTTCGATTTAATACAATTTTTAATTAGGATTAATGAACCACCACGCGCCATTGATGTTCGATTAAAACAACTGGTCACACTATGTTGAGCTGTTTACATAACGCTAATAAATTTTAAGGCTTGTCCTGCGTAAAAAACGCGGTCTTTATCGGACAGCATATAAAAGAAAGACACAACACTAGTAATTTATTGCAAAATATGAAGCAATTCACAAAAAATCTATTGAGTGAACTAAAAAAGTAATGGACATGAAATCATTCCTTATTATTTTGTAGAGAACTGTATAAATTTATAAACACTTTTAATGAAAATTCTAGGAGTATTAATGTAAACACTAGAAAAAATAGACGTTGAATTAGTTTTCTTTAGTTCTATAAACTAAAATATATTTCAAGGATAAATGAAATCACTTTTTATGTAAATGATAAATGATAAATGATTTATTTTCTGTAAGTAGGTTTGTACAAACACTTTTACACGTCAAACATATTTTTCTTTTAAACTAGATGAGATCGACGTTTCCTATCTGACTACTCTGAGAAGAAACGCCGAAACAAACTCAGAGGACACAGTCTCTTTTAAAGTCCAGACATAATCGTGGTCAGATGTAGGTACCTATTGTAGACTACTGTTTATTTTTTCCTATCAAAAAGATGCTAGAGTAACTGTAAAAGATGGACACAAAGTTACATAGTTTCACCGTATTTTACGGAGGACAAGTCATAAGCCAATAGCATTGCCGAGACTTAGTCCATAGAGTAAAATGATCCGACCACACTAGGGTATTACACAAGCCATGATAATAACATCAGTGGAAGGGGGGTGCTACTACCTCAAAAATAGAACCCCAGCAAGCTTATTTTAGACTTTTTCACAGCTTAATCAGAATAGTTCTGTATTCACGAGGCTATAGTGACGCTTGCTAGCTTATTACTAGCAAAATCTTGCTATCCTAGCTCGTGTAAACCGGCCAAAACGGTAGTACTGTAGTTAAGTATCACTTGGGTCATTACATTTACCGTCATGATATAAATTCTCTACAGTAAAATAAGACGGGAAGAAATACCTTCCAAAGTTACTGTTTACTTTGCAAAGGACATGCGCGAGTTTAAGATTGCCGTGGGAAATCAAAATACGTTTAGTATCTTCTGGGGATAAATAAACGACTGGTATGGAATAATAAAACGTATTTTACGGCACAGTAAACAGCTTTTATATGTATTTTTTTCCGGATAAACTGTGGAAGTAAAGTGTCTTACTTTGTATTAGTTCACATACTTACGCCGAAAGGAAATATCTCTTTGTTTTCATTTCTTTTTTATTGATATGATATCCAATTTTTATTTAATATCGTTTCCTGATTGCGTGTTACGTGCTCGATCACAGATTAATACAGATGGGACACTCCGCAGTTTAGGTATGAAGCTACAAGTACACGGCAGGCCCCGTCCACGGGTCGAATACAGTAAAAATGTCGCGCGCCGAAAGTATAAGAGTTACGCGATAGAAAGAGAGGCAATGTGTAGGTGAATATAACTGTAGGTAACTACCGTACTATTCTTTCATGATCTATCTGTTAACCATTTGCATCAAAATTGCACCAATAATAATGAAGTTTGCTCACTGTTCTGCTAAAACCATAAAAAACATGGTCTGGCGACAATAACATTTCCTATCAATATTTTTTTTTTATACTCATGGGGACTGCCGATAGAACGGAAAAAAATGCATGTCGTGGTGTCGACGTGTCGCGGTGACGCCAAACCGTAAGATTTCTCGCTCAACGTGCTTAAAGAAGTTTTCTCTTCAATATAACGATATAGAGTTAGGTTTAAAACATTAAAAGATGACAACGGACTTAAAGCCCACGTGAAGTAAATAATAACAAAAAAAGCTAACAAAAATTTATGTAGCTTAGAACTGCAGCTGGAATTAGCAACTGCAGTTTTCAATTGACTGTGGTAAATAATAGCTAATGTCACATTAAATGACAAATTAAATTCATAGGCTATTTGTAATTGGTATTGAACAAATAAATACAAAACCAGTTTTTTGTTGGAAAATAAATTGACTAAAACATGTCTTATCGTTATCACGTAATAAAGTTATAATGATTATAATATTGTCATTGATGACTATTTAATACATTCGACGATACGCGGTCTTGTGTTAATTACACAGTAATATTCATGACTTTATTATTACCAAAACATCGTATACCTTCACAACATAACAATATTTTGAATAATGAATACAACACGAACACATAAAATAAAAATCGTTAACAAAACCATACAGCCACCATTTTATACAAAGAAAACGTTCGCAAAAAGTAAACGAGTGCCACCATCCCGCAAAAACGGAACGCAACTTAAAAATAAAACTGTGTCTTTTACAAAACGAAACAAAAAACAAACGCACCTGCTGTGTGGGATTATATCTGAATATCTCGTTAGTGTCCCGGTACCACTTGACAGAATGGAGCTTCTGTTCATCCATCTTGAAGTGGCAGCTGAGCTCGGCAGCCCTCCGGGGGTCCGCGTACAGCGGCACCTTTAGCTGCGATATATCGTGTGCGGATGTTATTGCTGTGGAAGAAAGAGAAGGGAGATTAACTCAAGTCTAACTTGATACAATCTACTTTCGATAGTTCGGTTGGCTGTCGCAAAAACCGTCGTTGTGGCTCTGCCACGGCATTATACTGTACCCGTACTCCATTAGGAGTAGGTATACAGCGTGCTGCCACAATCGCGACATTCCTTCAAAACGCTGGTAGGGTTATAATATAAACTAACTCGTAAATTGAAAAAAAAAATCATACAAAGTAAATAATAAAATAATGACCAAAATTAGGACCACTCTATGCAAAAGACTCATTCATGAAGCTATTGTTCTATGTCATCGGGTAAAAGATCGTTGACCCAACACCAATTTTTTTTTTCATAACGCGGAACCGTATACGCGTGTTGAATTAATTTCGCAATTGCAGCTGCACGTTGTATATGTTCTGTGTACTGTACGATTCCAGATGGTTGGTTTTGTACATTTGTGTTTCAGTACATAACAAGCAATACTACTTACGCGTAGCACTTGCTAAGCAAATAATACTTATTTGTCTTCGATCGAAGTTATTTGTAAAGGAAAGTCATAGGTACACTGACTTTCCTACACAAATAAGTATAATTTGTTTTTCTTTGGGTGTATGGGGATGATTAAAATTAAAATGTAGGTACCTACTACAGCTGGTAAATATGTCTCACTACAGGGAATTGCCTCTTTTTAGGGTTCCGTACCTCAAAAAACGAAAAAATGGAACCCTTAACTCTCTTAACTCTTGTCCGTCAGTCTGTCTGTCAGTCTGTCAAGACCCTTTTTTCAGGAACGCGTTGAGTTATCAAGTTGAAATTATATCAAATACGTTGGTCCACAGTATCTTGGAGCTCTAAAAAAATCAAGCTTCTAAGTCGCAAATAAATCAAAACCTGTATGGTATTTCCCGTTGACCTATAATTATGAAATTTGGCAATAAGCAAGGTCTCATAGCACAAGGAAAGGAAGAAGAATTTGTAGTTTTATCACAGAAAAAAAAAATTGCGATTACAAACTTCCATTCGCAGTTGAAGAATTGACCGACGTATATCGATGTAAGGCAGAGCATGTTTTTAAACTACAATAATATGTTTGTTTGGATAAAATCATCGCAACTACGAGACCTCTCATTGTGCGTGGTCCGACCGCACCTGGCCGATTTTCATACAGAGGAGGAGCAAGCTCAATCACTACCTACGTTTACTCAGCGTAGGTTGGCCGTGTATTGGGTGAATTAAAGTTTACCTTTGCCGTACCGGCCTATCGACATTGATGGCTATGACAGGATTGAAATTCAAACGCTGAACCAAATGCCTTCTCGTTTTTGGTACACGGTAAAAAATCTGAAACTGTCAAATGTTCGGACAGCATGCAAACGAAACAAAAACGATTTTTGCACTTTCGCACTAAGTAATAAAGTTTTGGTTGTTGTAAAATAGTTATGCCTAATTCCCACTGCTGGGTTACGGGCCTTCTCTCTGTAAGAGGGATTGGGCCGCAATGCACCACACGGGCCCAGTGAGGGTTCGTAGATGTCACATGTCTCAGAATTTTTGGTTCTAGGACATGCCGGTTTCCTCGCGATGTTTTCCTTCACCGTTCTGAGTGCAGTGGTGATGAAATTTTACACAAAGTAAAACGCCTGTCAGGGTTCGAATCGTAAGGTCGTTACCTTACAACTCGTAAGTCGCGGACGCTGCCACACTACTCAAATATTTATGAAGATTTGCTTAAATAATTTAAAATAAAACTTTGAATGGTAACTTGATACATAGTTTAATAAAGCCATAATTTATGTTAGTGGAATCTTATTGTTTTTGATTGCAGTGCTCGCTGTTGATGCTGAACATCTATTTTGTTAAGTACTTGGTACTTTTTTATAGGCTCACATTGTCTTCTCATACATTTTAACTCTGTAATTTAAAAACATTGTAAAAGCCAATTATTATAAAACCTTGGAGTTTTTTTACCGGCTCTTCTCTATTGGAAACGACCAATTGGAACAGTGCACCTATTTTCTGACGTATCTTGTGCCCATGTTGGTTGATGTGAAGATTACAGATACGTATATCTCGACACTAATTGTCTCTACACTATGTCTCGCTACCATATGTCTAGCTTTACATATTTTAGGCTATATTACCTAACTCATAAATTGCCTAAATATTTCTTCTCCGAAACAACCCTCGAAACGTCAAAGTGAATAAATAGCGCACAAAATTAATTTAGACTTCTGACATAACAAAACGCGTACCTAACCTTTGGCGTAGAAAATTAGCATAAAATTAAATGTGTAACCCATATTTTAAGTGACACTACACATGTTGTAAACACATGTGAATTATCTACGCAACGTTAAATGATGAATGAGACAACATATTGTTTTATTTTTAGAGTTGGGTGGCGCGGTATGTGTTTTTGTTTGTTCTTAAATTTTTATTAGTACCAACCTGAGGACCTAGACAAAGTGACATTCCATCAGCGATACTCTTTTCTTTTTTTTTTTGCTTTGAGAAATGCCCATGCATAGTGCACTACCACGGGGAGATAGTGCAGTAATGTGGGACTCCAACCCGCTAAAACTCCACGGTGTCCTCCTCTGTCGCTTATGGCGGGAACACGGGCAGACGGACAGCCGTGGCGGGTTCGCGAATGAGTGCTACATCCGTGAACCCGCCGCGGCTGTCCATCTCCAGACCCTCCACTGGGGAGTACTCGCCATCACCGCCACCAGAACCAGCGATAACCTAACCTAGGCCATATAGTTACTGCCGGTCTCAGGTACGACACTGACAATGAGAGAGAATGGAGGGCGTTGTCAATTGGAGCTATAGAGTAGCTCCAATTGACAACGCCCTCCATTCTCTCTCTCTCTCGCAGGTTTGCACGCTGTTCCAGGTCGGTCATGCAAACACTTTTTAAAGCTTGGAGAACAAAAATGAGGTGGGAGCTCTGTTCTTCAATCATGTTCAATCCAGCCGGTCAATAAAGGCAAGCCAGAGGTGAGGAACAAGACTTCTCCCAGGAGATAGGGTCCGTGGGGTCGCTACTGCCCAATAGCTCGCCACATGCTGCTCTGCGGGTTTCTCCCGCGGGGTTGGCGCGGAGCGGGTTGCTCCTCACCCTAGACCTGTTTCGTGACTTGCAAAGTGAACTCTACCGGCAGAGACCCAGAGTTCGGAGTGCGCAAGTCCGTATCATTACGAAATTTTGGCTGAACGTCAATCAGCCGTAATAGAAAAAAGTGCCTTTATGTTTTTCGACTAGACGTTTTGTATTACGGCGTATTATACAATTTGTCATACTATGTGGTATGCACACCACCTTTGGTTGATTGGTAGAGAATACCTAAGGCGTTAAGTCCGCCTTTGTACCTTTTATGTTGCATAAAGTTTAATAAATAAATTGTATTGAACTCAATACTGTTCAGCGAAGTCAGATGCACGATAAACTTTTATTTCAAGAAATTACCAGTGTTTACCCGTGGTCCCGGTGGGTCGACCAGGTCTATGGGTAATTTTAATTACCCGTGGTCCCATGCCCATGATATTAGGAATTTCTCCCGGACTTCTGACTGTATCGATAGAAAATGAAAAGCATCAGTTACATATACCGGATGACTTTTTTTACCGTCTCGAAAAAAATTGGGTATATTAGGTGAACGGAGTCTGGTATTTGGTATGCCTATGGCATACCAAATTTTTTTTTTCAACAAAAAAATCAAAAATTCTAATCATAATTATGCAGGCTGCACATGATTTGAATTTCGATGTTTTTAAACGATTTTTTTTTTTTTTCAAAATTTCTGTTTTTATGGTACAAATATTAAAAGTTTACATCGAATTTGTAGTATTTATTGGTAATTTGATTTTTTTCTGTCTAAGCTATTAAAAAAAAAAACTAGGTATGCCATTGGCTTCTACTCTGTTCACCTAATACACCCAATTTTTTTCGAGACGGTAAAAAAAGTCATCGTCAAAGTTTACTCATTCAAAGCAAATAAAATAATTCCATCCTTGGGAACATAGACATACTCCTAATAACAGCTATATTGAAAATGATGAATTCATAACCGATACACTAAGGACTTACGACAAAATATCTTAACATTTCTAATGCAACTGATATTTCGCCATTAATTAATTCCATTAGTGTATCGGTTATGTGATTAGATTTTTTTATTTTGACGTAATTACCTAATAATGGTGTTATTATGTATTTATATTTAATCATAAGTAGGTTCTTTGGTTGTAATTAATTTTCTATCGATATAGTCAGGAGTCCGGGAACAATGACTAATGCCATGGGACAACGGGTAATTAAAATTACCCATGGACCCGGTAATGGGTCGACCCACCGGGACCACGGGTAAACTCTCGAATATCGCCTAAGTACCTACGAGTACAAAAACTTTCTCGTCTCTTGTCAGTGCCTATAAGTATAAAATGAAAGAAAGTCACGAAAGTACAAAAAAATAATACGAACATTAAGATTTCAACAGAATTGATTGTATTCGTGTAAATGTTAGGTATCTGTTCATAAACGTATCCTTTTATTCCTTGCATATAATATTTTAAATTACTGTTTTATTATACTATACTAACTACCCCGACAGATGTAGTCCTGCCATCTTGTGTTCACAAATATCCCATAGAAAAAAGAACATTCAATATTTCCCGATTTCGAAATTTTGCCGGGAAACTTTTCCAATTTTTTTCAGTAGAAACCTAATTAGGACAAGCATTTTTAAATAAAAACACCCAAATCTGTCCAGCCCATCTCAAGTGTTGGCTTATCAACGAACAGCATTTCATTTTTATTTATTTAGATTTAAATAATATGATGAAAGACAAATAAGCGTTGCCCACAAGTATAAATAAAAATGAGAACTGGAATTAAATAATGTAAAGTCAGTCAATACGAGCGTGACAATTTATTCACTCGCATGGTTAATTCGTAGAAATGGCTACGATTACGTGCTACGGCGTAGGTTGTGCTACGGCGTAGATGGGCTACGGCGTTAACATGTTTGTTTATTCCTCTGTTGACATTAGTACCTAAGCCAAATAAAATGGGAGAGTGCGCTGACTCCTGACATACAGGGACACCTAGTTCAGGAGTCAGATGTTTCAAACAAGTTTCTGTAACCATTATGTCAATAAAGAATTATGAATTATGATTATAAATATGGTGGAACAAATTAATTCATAATAATGTTATGAAAGCTAAATACTTGTCGGTGCTAGGCCAGGGCTATCTATTTTGTAAAATTCTCCAATATTAGAATTAGAGTAAACATGTCATCAAAAATTTCATAATGTTATCTTAGGTAACATTTTTCAATTAAATTACATTTTTTATCAACTGATGAAACGATAATTTGTACCTTTCCCACAGCACTTTATAAAATAGCCATTAATCTAACATCTTTATTAACTCTCATGTTGTTTTGGTATTTCTAAAAACTAAAGTTAGGCAAACGTGATCAGCCGGGGCGAGGGGCGGGAGGTAAGGTTGAGGGGCTGAAGGCTTGGAATTTCTAAATTCAATTTTTGGCAAGTGAACCAAATGGTCGCGACTAGTCGCAACACGAACTATTAGCTCACTTAGTGTTTCCCGATGATAACTCGTAAACGCTATTTCACATTTAGACGTACCTAACTAAAACTAAGTGTGTGAATTCACTGTGAGCCGACGACGTTCGCACGGACGTAAATATATCGCGGCGGAATTTTATCGCGCACTGGATTTTCAACTGTTGTTGTTGAGCCGAGCATTGAGAATCCCACTTATTAACAACAACAACAGAATGCATTTTAACGCGTCGATAAAACACACTGTTGGTTTTTCGACTCTCGACGCTAAGCAGATCGTTGAAAATTCAGTGCGCGAAACAAAATCGCCGCGATATTTTACGTCCGTGCAAAGTTACAATTTTCATCTTACTGGTGTGTGTCAAAGTGTTTTCCCTGACAACCTGAGGGGCAACTCTCGTAATTTTAAGAATGTTCGCAGTCTAATCTCAGTCGCAATCTGTCAAAATTGCTTCTAATTTCCCTACATTTTTGACATTGATTGTCGCTGAGATGAGACTGCGACTTGAATTTGAACGTTTTATAAGGACCAGAATTGCTGATCTCTGACAATGAAAGAAACTTCCTCATTGAAAACCGCTCAAGGCATCTGCCACTACAACATGCTTTTTAGGGTTCCGTATCTCAAAAGGAAAAAACGGATTACTCATAAGATCACTTCGATTCACTATCTGTCTGTCTGTCAAGACCCTTTTTCTCAAAAACGCGTGCAGGTATCAAGTTGAAGGGCACGCCACAATTGCGGCGATAAGTCCCCTCTTTGAGGAGTGGTTAGAGAGGCGCCACGGCGTCCTCACCTTCCGCCTGACGCAGGTCCTCACCGGACACGGTTGTTTCGGGAGGTTCCTGTTTCGCATAAGGCGGGAGGAAACGCCCGGGTGTTACCATTGTGTGGATCGCCCGGAGGACACGGTGGAGCATACAGTGGAGGTCTGCCCGGCTTGGGCAGAGCACCGCCGTGTTCTCACGGAGGCGATCGGCGGCGGCGATCTCTCGCGTCCGAGCCTGGTCCAGGCCATGGTGCGGAGCGAGAGTGCATGGGAGGCCGTCACCTCCTTCTGCGAAGCAGTGATGCTCGCGAAGGAGGAGGCGGAACGCGTGAGGGAGAGGCAGCCTCACGCCCTCAGTCGCCGCAGGAGACGCCCTGGGCGGCGGGAATCGCGGGGCGATTTCCGGCCACCGTAGGCGCGGGCCTGCGGACGGTGAGCAGCGGGTAGCTCGCCGTCCAGTAAGGACCAGGCCCGAGTTGACGGCGCGTTGTGTTCCACGCGCGCCTCAAAGAGATGTCAGCAAGTGACGGGGTCCAATAGGGCCGACGCCGCTGGGGTAGCGGGTTGTCTGAAGAGGTTACCGCGGCCCTGGCATAGGCAACTGAAGGAACACGGGTGGGTTTTAGTCAGTAAAAGTCTGACACGCCCTTCCGCTCCACCCAGAGCGGGAGAAGTTATTTGATGATTTCCCACCCTCAAAAAAAAAAAAAAAAAAAGGTATCAAGTTGAAATTAATATCAAATTCGTAGGTCTACGGCCCCTTACAAGTTCTAAAAAATCAAGCTTCAGTCAACGCAATAAAAAAATACGGCCATCTAAGCGAAATTTTGATACTCTCAAATAAATCAAACCTATAAGGTTCTTCCCGTTGACCTAGAATCACGAAATTTGGCAAGAAGTAAGGTCTCGCGCCACAAATAAAGGGAAAATTCCAAAAAAAAAAAAATTTGTAGTTTTATCACATATATGTTTTTTTTTGTGATTATAAACTTGCATGTTTTTCAACTACAATGTTAAGTTGGTTTTTTGGATAGGTATATTCATCCCAACCACGGAACCCTTCATTGTGCGTGGTCCGACACGCACTTGGCCGGTTTTTTCTTGTAACAAGAAATATTAACTTCATTAATTACGAAACAAAAGGCTGTTTTTGCTGCCGTTGGTATTAAAATGATTAATTTCATAAATTGCCCGTGCCTTTTTATTGTACCCACATATTTTTAAATTAAATAGATAGATTATAATGCTTTGTTGCAACGTGGTTCAGTTGTAATTTATTATAATGTTCACATTATTTGCCCGTAGTCAACCAGTACTTTGTTGTCGCTAGGCAACATTATTTTCACTGCAAATTAACTTTCACGGATAAAATTAATTAGTACCTACTTTTGCTTTAGTGATCATTATGTATTTTTTTTATTTAGAAATAATATTAAATAAATAATAATCTTAACTTTATGAATAAAAATATTATACTATATTATACAGGGTGTAAATGTATACAGTGGAAATATTTTAAGGGATCATTGTACTCATTATTATGAACAACTTTTACTATGGGACCAAACCTGAAAGCGCAAAAAAACGGACTCGCGCACCGAGTAGACCGAGAGGTGACAGGATTTTTCATAACGATCATGGATACGGTTACATTTACTTCGATGGGTTGTAGAGTAGTCCCCTAATGCAAATGACGTCGGTCTGCCTGCTCTGAGTGGTTGCAACTTCGAGTTATAGCGCTTACAAGAGGCGTCATTGTTGCGAAAAAAAAACGATCAGAGAAATGGTCAGTTTTGGTACACATTGAAAGTATGGCGTCTCCGCAGATGAAACAAGTTGGTCTGCCGGCTCTGAGTGGTTGCATTTCAGAGCTATGATGCGCGCAACATTGTTGGAAAAAAAAAACGATAAGAGAAATGGTCAGTTTTAGTACCCATTCGAAGTATGGTGTCTCCACAGGTGAAACGAGTTGGTCTGCCGGCTCTCAGTGGTTGTATTTCAGAGCAATCGTTGTGTATGCAAGACGCTTATTTGTGGAGAAAGCCTAAAAAATACATCGAAAAAGGGGACAATAGGCGAATTTTTCAAGTGCACGCCGGCCGGTGTCGTACCGCCACCCTACACCTGTGCCGAGCAACACCCGCTGCGCGACCGGCCCCCCTGTAAAGGAATAGGGAAAAAGATAGAGGTGTCAAGAGGTGTCAATAAGAGAAATGGTCAGTTTTAGTTCCTATTCAAAGTATGGTGTCTCCACAGGTGAAACGAGTTGGTCTGCCGGCTCTTAGTCGTTGTTTTTCAGAGCATTGTTATACGCAAAGCGCTTAGTTATAGAAAAATTCAACTTAACGGTAATCAATAAAATGAAGAATGTAATCGAACAAATCCAATATTTAATAATTCAACTTATTACTGTGGGTAAATCACAGATTAATAATTTTATAGATTATGGCTAAGACTTAAATATTTACTTATTTCTAACATTCTATATTTTTTGAGTTGCTTCATTAGCTATATTCTACAAAATTATTAATCTGTGATTTACCCAAAGTAATAAGTTGAATTGTTAAAAATTGGATTTGTTCGATTTCATTCTTTATTTTATTGATTACCGTTAAGTTGAATTTTGCTATAACTAAGCGCTTTGCGTATAACAATGCTCTGAAATACAACGACTAAGAGCCGGCAGACCAACTCGTTTCACCTGTGGAGACACCATACTTCGAATAGGTAGGTACTAAAACTGACCATTTCTCTTATTGACACCTCCTGACACCTCTAGCTTTTTCCCTATTCCTTTACAGGAGGGACGGTCGCGCAGCGGGTGGTTCTCGGCGCAGGTGAAGGGTGGGGGTACGACACCGGCCGGCGTGCACTTGAAAAATTCGCCAAATGTCCCCTTTTTCGATGTATTTTTTAGGCTTTCTCCACAAATAAGCGTCTTGCATATACAACGGTTGCTCTGAAATACAACCACTGAGAGCCGGCAGACCAACTCGTTTCACCTGTGGAGACACCATACTTCGAATGGGTCCTAAAACTGGCCATTTCTCTTATCATTTTTTTTTCGCAACAATGTTTCGCGCATCATAGCTCTGAAATGCAACCACTCAGAGCCGGCAGACCAACTTGTTTCATCTGCGGAGACGCCATACTTTCAATGTGTACCAAAACTGACCATTTCTCTGATCGTTTTTTTTTTCGCAACAATGACGCCTCTTGTAAGCGCTATAACTCGAAGTTGCAACCACTCAGAGCAGGCAGACCGACGTCATTCGCATTAGGGGACTACTCTACAACGCATCGAAGTAAATCTAACCGTATCCATGATCGTTATGAAAAATCCTGTGACCTCTTAGTCTAGAGGGTTCCGTTTCGATTTCTGAAAAAGTGTGCTATTTAGAGACATCGTTTTATTTTTCCTGTAATTTTTACGTTAACTTCTATGACATAAAGGTGGGGGAACGGTATTTTTTTTACATTTTACATCAAAAGTAGAAAACTATGCGGCCTAAAAAAAAAAAACGTTTGAGAATGTGCAAACAGCGCTCTTTTATATGATACAACACGTGCCCTAGTAGCCCCACTTTGAATTTTTAAGATACCCTTTCAGTCCCTGTTACAAAAAAATATAAACATTTTTACTTCTTTCTTACTTGCAAAATGGTTGAGTCAACGTCATCTAAAACTGTTCTAAATTTCAAGTTGATTGCATTAGTAGTTCTTGAGATATCCAGCTGTAACAGACAGACTGAGTCACACCATAAGAATTCGTTTTTTACCATTTTGGTACGGAACCCTAAAAACACTCGTTGCCTACATTTTGAATTTTTCATCTGCAACTTCAAAACATAATGTGCATAGATATCCTTTAGATTTTTTATCGGTACTACATTCAAACTATTCGCTACCAAACAAACTATTCAATTTTTAATCCAAAAAGGAAATGCTATAAATTGTTTACGAAATGTTCGCGAGACAAACATTGTAAACCCAAGGGCAAATGTTTGAGAGGCCGTCCGTCCTTGTAAACATAACGTCCGTGTAATTTGTGTGAAAGCCGAGGCCAAAAAGTTGAAGCTCTTTTAAAAATGTTATTTCAACCTTTCAACACTCCTGGAAAAGTAATGTCTATTTCTAATGTCATCTCAACGGACTTGCAAGCAAAATGTCTAGCTTTTTCCAATATTTTCTTATTTAATTTCCATGTCGAGTAAAAGTAGACAATCAATCTGCCTAGCCTTTTCCCAACTATGTTGGGGTCGGCTTCCAGTCTAACCGGATGCAGCTGAATACCAGTATTTTACATGGAGCGACTGCCTATCTGACCTCCACAACCCAGTAACTGGGTAATACGATACCTCTTGGTAAGACTGGTTGTCAGACTTTCGGGCTTCTGACGACCCGTAACGACTGTCAAAGATCCACGAATGACAGCCGGGACCAACGGCTTAACGTGCTTTCCGAGGCACGGAGGAGTCTCGGTATGTAAAGATGGTCACCCATCCACTGACCAACCCCGGAAAGTGTAGCTTAACCTGATGGATCGACCCGTGCGGCTGTTATTACTTAGCAACGAGCTCCTCTAAAAGTAAAAGTAGACAGGAGATAATATTACGTCGAGTAAAAGTAGACAGGAGATAATATTACGCCTACGTATTGCTTACAAAATACTTTGAATAAGTAGGTACCTACCTTGTAATTTTTGAAAATGAAATGAAAGAAATGTGTTTTCTGCACAAATAAAACGAAAATTGCAAAGTATTTTACCTACACCCTATTACACTGTAATATTAAAGGCCCCCAGTAGGTATTCGAAAGTAAAATTAATAGTTAAGAGGGCTGTCACATTTTGTCACCTCTCTCGCTCCGACGGGTCCAAACTTTTAAGATTGTTAAATAAAAAGATGCATGTTTTTTTGAAAAATGTAATCAATTAGCAAACTAGTAAATAACATTAATTTAATAGGTACCTTATTAATAAATACACATTTCTATAGTCTTATCTAATAAACGCAGCTCAAAAAGTATCTGTTTTTGAGATGAGTTAAATAAATGCCACAATAAAAATGTTTTTCATAATTACCTAATTTATTAAAAATAGATATTACACATTAATATTATTTAAAGTTCGCTAATTGATTACATTTAAAAAAAAAAGTATTTTTTCATTTACACTGACCTCTCATCAGGAAATCCTATACAATGCGAGGTCAGCTTATACTGGATATGTATAGCTTGATCTGTAGCCGTGCGTACACTGAAGTTTGGAAATAAATTACTATTACTAAATTACTATTACTATTTAACATTCTTAATAATTTGGTCCCGTGTGAGCGAGAGAGGTGACAGAATGCGACAGTCCTCTTAAAAAGTTATATAACGACTCTTTCCGCTACAAAGGGCGTAAAGACCATTTTACGCCAAATTCACTTTTTGATAAAGTCTTACTTAGTTGACTGATAGATAGAAGACTGCATCTGCATTTTGGTGAAAATGGTCTTTATGCCCTTTGTAGCGGAAAGAGTCGATATGATACAGATCCGTAGACGTACGAAGGTCTTTGTTATCAGAAAGCATGGAACTCAAATGAAGTTAAGCGGGGCACCTGGCAAGGCGCAGTGATGACAGGTGGAGTAAGTCTGTAACAGAGTGGCGTACCAGGACTGGAAGACGAGACGGGTGGACGACATTGTTGCCAACGCCAGCAAAACCTGGATGAGGCTAGCATAGGAGCGTGAGGATTGGCGTAGGAAAAAATAGGCCTATGCCCAGCAGTGGGTGAAGTCGGGCTGTGGATGATGATGAGGATGACTATACATTGACTGCTAAGGCCATTATACATTTTGTTCTCTGACGTCACTTTTCTAGACATGAATAATATGGTAGTGTCCTCTACTTGACTCCCATTTATCAAATTAAGCTGACTAAAACCATCGCCGGAGGATGGAAGTCGGGGCATGCAATTTATCCTAAACTTAGTGGTTAGTCTACCATTAAGTTTTCCTAATGGACATGGTAAGATTTATGATATCTATGGATTAACGAGTCTTTTCCAAAAGTCAATATTTTATAAGATAATTACGAATGTGATCTAGAATTAAAAACAAAATAATAAAATTATCTGTGGCGTAAACTATCTCAGAACTCGCCGATAGAAAAGTTTACCTTTCACATTTATTTACTGTAGAGCTAATAAAACTGTGGGACAAACATCTACTCATTTCAAACGTTCCAATGGTCTCGCCATTGTGAATTTATGACAGATTGTGTATGGTTGGCAATCTGTCAAAAACTCACAATGGCCCCTGAATGAAGAAAATATCCAACACATTGACTCACTAAATTAATCTCCTATATATAAAAGGCAAAAGTGATTGTCTGATGTATCAACGCACAACCCAAACCGCTGGGTCTAGAGATTCCAAATTTGGCACGTAGTTCTTTATAAGATCTAGAAAAGCATTAAGAAAGGATTTTTCAAAATTCACGCCCTAAAGGGGTGAAACGGAGGTGCCAAAGTTTGTATGAAAAATCTTATTCCTTGAGTTAATAGACTTGAAACTTCCAAAAAAAGCTAGTTAACTCATAAAATGCATAGTACCTCACTATACCAATATATCCAAACTAAATAGGTACGTCTGCTCTGACTTAGTTGCCTTTAGAGGCTAAACTTGAACGGTACTTACGGTGCTGTATTGAAGCAGTTTACTCTAAGAGCATGTACTTGCAACTGCAAGTAGATTACCGCTTGGTTATCGCAGACTCGGTGATATACATGTGTGAACACCGCTTTAGAAACACATTTTGCTTATGGAGGCTATAAACATTAGAGGCTTGCTCCTAACATGAAATAGCATCATTGCTGCATGGAAGCTGCGTTTTAAGTTTACGCAAAGCTCGATGAAAATGTGTGAACCAGTTTTTGAATTGTGGCTGAAAAAGAGAATAATAATAGTTATATTGGCTGGTACAATTATATGCCTTGAAAAACTATACTATGGTTAGCCATACGGCTAAACCTGTTAGAGTACGTAGGCTAGCAAGTCTCCATGTAACTGGTGATACTTTGATTTGTAAAAGTAGACAAATCAAAAGTTTAGTTAAGTACAGAGATATTATGGACCTTTGCAAGCTGTACATTTGCTTTAAAAGAAAGTTTACAACTGTAACTAAATAAATAAATAAATAATAAATAATAATAGTCTTTATTACATAAGGAAGTGGTTACAATTAATGTGAAGTCCCTGACACTTGTGCTAGGTGGTTAACCTGTGTTACAAGAGCAAGTGCCCTCTCCCGGGAGGAAATACTATTGAAAAACTTATGCAATGAGATTAACAATGAAAAATAAAAAGACTAAACTAATACAAAATAAATAAATAAATGAAAATTGTTAAGAAAGAGCCTGTAGTAGTGATTGTGTTTATGCGTGTAATGTGTGTCGTGTGTGTGTGTGTGTGCTTGAAGTATGTGTGTGTGTATTTAAATTGAATTGGATGTAAAGGAAAAATTTACTGGGATCGCGAGTAAAGGACGAAGTTGAGTGCCTCTCATTGGCTAGAATTGTTATTACGAAAGACTTTTTAGAATTTGCTCTGTTTCGTCGTAATTGAGGGACAGTAACCAAGGCTTTAGAGTCTGCTTGACCTTATGCAGGGTTAGTTTATAAATTGATAGGGTCTTGTTGATTTTATTGTACATAATTGAACTTTGTACGCGAAAGTGTCGTCGGGCAAGCGCAGAACGGTGCTGGTGATGATTAAATTAATTTAAGATTTCCTGGTTTTCCTTTCATTTAATTTATCATGTTTGTTAGAGAGATTTCATCCTTATAATTGACCCTAACGATCGATGCAATAAAAGTACAGGGTATATTTTTTCAGATTTTAGCCGGTTCGATTCCCGGGTGTGGGAGAAGAGAATTTTCGAAAATCTTTGAATGCAGTTTGTTTTCTATTCAAAAATAAAGGAATGTTTCCTTTGAATAAAATTTTCTATCTGCAGTATTAAGAGTACTTTCCCTCCAGGTGGCATTACAAAATTCCACCTTGTATATTTGAAAGAGTGTGGGTCCCAAAATACTCCCCTGAGGTACACCGTAGCTGATAAACTCTTCGTCACTAAAAACAGAATCTATTTTAACACACTGGCTACGCCCACTTAGGTAACCTTTGAAAATATCCAGGGCCACACCACGTATTCCTATATGCTCCACTAGCTTTTGCCCGCGGCTTCGCTCGCGTGGATATCGGAAAATATCCCATGGGAACTTTCATGTGGAAAACATAGGGCCGTCCGATATAACTGTGCAAACTCAAATCGCTACGATATATCGTTACCGTGTATAGTAGACATAAAGCTACCAGTCGGCATGATCTTTTCCGACATCTTCAACAGTCGTCGTCATATTTCAGCCAATTTACACAAAACCATAATGAATTACACTCAATCACTCCGTTCATTGGAGAAAACCGTATGAAAATCCGTTCGGTACTTTTTGACATTATCGCATTCAAACAGACAGATAATTTCCTACCAATAGCATAAAGTTATCCCTAACTTAAGAAATACTGGGTTTCCCTTACAAACTTTCATCCCCTATATCACCCCCTGTAGTATTATTTTTGAAAAATAGTATCCTTTGTTCTTCCCCAGGATGCTATTTGCCTTGCCAAATTTTGGAGAAATACGTGCAGTTTTGTAAATTTTAAAATCAACCCCTATTTTACCCCCTTAGGCGATGATTTTTCAAAAACGCTGAACCGCATATTTCTTAATTTCCTACCAATAGCATAAATTTGTTATCCCTAACTTAAGAAATACTGAGTTTCCCTTACAAACTTTCATCCCCTATATCACCCCCCGGAGTATTGTTTTTGAAAGTATCCTATGTCCTTCCCAGGATGCTATGTAAAGCCTTGCCAAAATTTGGAGAAATCCGTGCAGTTTTGTAAATTTTAAAATAATCCCCTATTTTACCCCCTTAGTGTATGATTTTTAAAAAACGCTGAACCGCATATTTCTTAATTTCCTACCAATAGCATAAATTGGTTATCCCTAACTTAAGAAATACTGGGTTTCCCTTACAAACTTTCATCCCCTATATCACCCCCTGTAGTATTATTTTTGAAAAAAATAGAATCCTATGTCCTTCCCCAGGATGCTATATGAAGCCTTGGCAAATTTTGTAGAAATCCGTCCAGTTTTGTAAATTTTAAAATCAACCCCTATTTTACCCCCTTAGGGTATGATTTTTCAAAAACGCTAAACCGCATATTTCTTAATTTCCTACCAATAGCATAAATTTGTTATCCCTAACTTAAGAAATACTGGGTTTCCCGTACAAACTTTCATCCCCTATATCACCCCCCGGAGTATTGTTTTTGAAAGTATCCTATGTCCTTCCCAGGATGCTATGTAAAGCCTTGCCAAAATTTGGAGAAATCCGTGCAGTTTTGTAAATTTTAAAATCAACCCCTATTTTACCCCCTTAGGGTATGATTTTTAAAAAACGCTGAACCGCATATTTCTTAATTTCCTACCAATAGCATAAATTTGTTATCCCTAACTTAAGAAATACTGGGTTTCCCTTACAAACTTTCATCCCCTACATCACCCCCTGTAGTATTATTTTTGAAAAAAATAGTATCCTATGTCCTTCCCCAGGATGCTATATGAAGTCTTGGCAAATTTTGTAGAAATCCGTCCAGTTTTGTAAATTTTAAAATCAACCCCTATTTTACCCCCTTAGGGGATGATTTTTCAAAAACGCTGAGCCGCAAATTTCTTTATTTCCTATCAAAAGCATACATTTTAATTTTCACATCCCTAACTTAAGAAATACTGAGTTTCCCATACAAACTTTCATCCCCTATATCACCCCCTGTAGGATTATTTTTGAAAAAAAAAGTAGCCTATGTCCGTCCCCAGGATACCATCTATAGCCTTGCCAAATTTTATCGAAATCCGTTCAGTGGTTTAGGCGTGAAAAGGTAACAGACAGACAGACAGACAGACAGACAGACAGACAGACAGACAGAGTTACTTTCGAATTTATAATATTAGTATGGATTTTGGCTACAAGTCTGGGAACAGAAACTGGCCTTCGTTAAATCTAAGAAAACACCATAGCATTTAAGGCGAGTGTCCAGTTTATCAATCAGAGTGTTGGTAAAATCAGAGACGGCATCTTCTGTGGAGATACCCGAACGAAATCCGTACTGGTTGTCTGCGATTAATTTATTTTTTGATAGGAATTTTGTAAGGTTACTTTTAAGGATCCGTTCAAGTATTTTAGACAAGGAACTGAGCACTGAAATTGGCCGATAATTGGACGCGTCATCTTTAGCTTGGCCTTTGTGCACTGGATGGATTACTGCACGTTTGAAAGCTTTTGGGAAAATACCCGAATTGATGGCACAATTGCATATATGGGCAATGAAAGGAGCCAAAATGGAGCTAGACTGCTTTTAGATAATTGCTGGGATGTTATCCCATCCAGTAGCACAATCACTGCGCAAACTTTCAATTGTACTTATTACAAGTTCTTTATCAACTATTGGAATGACTAGAGAGTTAACTGGAGACGGGGACGAAGATGAGTAAACGGATAGCCTTGTAGAGTCAAATTTTGATGCAAGGGTTGTTCCAATGTTAACAAAATATTTATTGACATTATTAACTGATACGATATGGTCGACGGAAGATTGAAGCAGAGCATTCGGAGAGTGTCTTTGTTTGTTACTGTGTGTGATAGATTTAATAACTTTCCACGTAGCTCTCGGGTTGTTATTAGCTTTAAGAAGTTCTGCCTTTTCATAGGCACGTTTTAGTTTTTTAAGTAGGGAATTACAGAAGTTGCGGTACCGCGCGTATGAAGTTTTTAATATTAAATTATTGGGAGACTTACTGACCTGTCGGTGCATTTTGTCACGATTACGAAGGCATCGAACTAAGCCAGCCGTCATCCAGGGTTTTATAACTGTTTTTCTATTAGGTGTGTGATAAATTTTAGTATGCTTTTTTATGACAGTTTGTATGTCGGAAATGAAAATATTGGTTGCTAGGTCTGGGTCTGTAGTACTAAGAACAGGGGAAAAATCAAGGTTACCTATATCATTTGTTATCGCCTCATAGTCATATCGGATCAAAGTATTTTTTGATGGGGATCCAGCTGATTTATTACTGTCCAGGAATATAGCAACAGGAAGATGATCAGTAATGTGGGTGTCCAGCACGATAACCTTTGCAGGGTATTTAGTTTTCATCATGACATGGTCTAGGCAGTTATTTATCCTCGTCGGGAATTTGTGGGCAGGTAGTAAGCCATGCGTTGCTGTTAAGGTTAAATAATCGTCCGCATGACGATCAGTATTGCCGGACTTGATATCAATATTAATATCAACTATTAGCATGATGTTATTTCGGGATTTAACAGATGTAATTATTTCAGTCAAACTAGAGTAGAAGTTAGTAGGGTTTAAATAGGATGGGGACCGATATACTGCGATTATAGCTGTGTTATCAAAGCAAGTGACCAAGCAGTTGGCATCCAATATCAAAGGTTCATGCGTAGAACAATTAATTGTATTTTTGACGAAAATGACAACGCCGTCATTTTGTATTGGGTTGTTTTTTGTGTAGCGCGAAGTATAGCCCTCTAAGATAGGGATGTTTCCTGAAGCCTGCAACCAACATTCTGTAAAAGTAATAAAATCAAATTCAACTTTCGTTAATGTTAACATGGTGATAAATTGGTCTAGATTCTTTTTTATGCTCCTGATGTTAATATGTATAATACCAAAGCTACGATCACACTGTCCTGCTAAATTCTGGCATTGATCTGGAGTACATGTATATGATTCAGAAATAGAAACGTTATCTATTTCCTGAGATATTTGATCAATATTCATCATTTTTATTAACAAGTAATATTTTTGTCACTATTATTTGTCTAAGGTGTATAATTATTATAATCGGGCTTAAGACGGCACTTAGAACGAGAAATAAATTACATGTTAAATAATTAAGAGGTATGCTTTTGAGGGTAACATAAAGTTTTCCTGTGATAAGGTAAAGTTGTGATAAGTATGTGTGTCTGATTGAATTTGTGTGTAGGTTAGGCTTACAAAACAACAAAGTATTATAAAAAGTTAAATATACAAACAACAAGCTAGACATAATTAGTATTATAGGAAGGCAACCAACTCCAGTCTTTAGTCAATTACTTAGCCGGAGATTGTCGAGGTCCGCTTCGGTTTTTATAACGATGTGTCGCTCGCCATCCGCTTTTCGCATCAGAACTTTCCCATAAGAGGTCCAACAATATATAGATACATTATCTTCAGCAAATCGGCAAGCTAAATAAAAGATTCGTTGAGTTTTGGGCGTAAGTTTTTTTGATATGTATATAGGTCTGCTGGGTCCATCAAGTTTTAGGTGTGTTGTACTAAGCTTGTTTTGATTATTAGCATTATTGAACTTGCGAGACTTTTTTATGAAACTGTCTTTGGTAATAGAACTCATAAAATCAACTGTAATTGTGGAAGTGTTATTTTTGTTTTTATACGAAACATATCCTTTATTTCATTGCCACTTATCGGAGAGCCAAACACGTTAGCTGCCTCTGTAACAAAGGCGCGGAGGCTTTCCTTACTGTCTTCCTGTTTCTGGGGCACATTCCTTATTTCGATCTTGGAGGAGTATAGCTGTCGTTCTATAATGCCCACTTTTTCTTCCAAGGCATGGATATAACGGCGGTCGGTTTCACGTTCAGACTCTAAGTTTGCCAGTTTTATTTTCAAGTCGTCGTAATCCTTAGATATAAATTCCATTGAATTTAATATCCCTGCGTTCTGAGTACTAATTTCAGAGATGGAGGCCTGTAACGCAGCGAACTTCTGTTCAGACTTGGCAGTAGACGCTGATAGTAAGTTTCGAATTTCATCCAGACGAGGCTTACAATCACAGCTAGCAGCAGGCTTAGGCTTCTGACGGATTGTTACCTTACTATCTTGACTCAAGGTCGTGAGATCAGTAGAAGATCCGGACTGATTTACCAATCGGGAGCAAGAAGTACTAGTTTTTGTTTGGCCCGAAGTTTTTTCTCCTAAAGGAGTCTTCCGTGGTGAATGATTTAGCGGCATAATTAATTAAATAATAAAAATTATTACCTTGGGTATTTGCAAACCCTTATATTTCCCACTACTTGCTGCCGCTTGTAAATTGTTGTTGTGTTGTACGGCGCAGCGACGCGTCAGATCGCTGCGATGACGTTTTCGTGGCTCCAAGGTCGTGTGACGCAGGCGCACGCAGCGTAGCTCAGGCGGCGAACTCCGTCTCAGGTGTTGCTATCTTTTTTCTTCGCGGACTCCACGTTCACCACAATCACCTCTATGATTTATGCGCTCCTATAGTACTTATGGTTTTTGTTTATGTCGTAATTTGACGAATATAATAGTAATTAATTTAAAAAATAAAAGTGCACACGTCTATTCGCTTTCGCGGTCCGGGAGGAAGGGGAACTCTATAAACGTCGATTGACACCCAGGTGTGCAAATAACAATAAAAAATCTACTGTGTCTGCTAATTGGCGTGCGACGGGTTAGCAATTATTTTACCTAAAATAAATCGATCGCACATGAAACGAAAACTTCACCAAACATCATGTTGTATAGTGTATTATATAGTGTGCCCTTTTTATATAAAAAATCCTCTAAACTTCATCAACTTCGGCTGTAAATTGAATTGGACTACGGCCTACAGATGGGTGGACAACGAAGCCGAAAAAACGTAATTCTATAAAGTAAGCATGTGGAGATTGCGTCCATTGCCCTTTGCGTTTTTTCTGCTAACGCAGTATAAAGCTTGACCCGCGTTAGGTGTACGATACAAGTTTATGTGAAGGGACAGTAGACTATTCGGTTTGCAGAGACCGCAAACTTTTGGTTTCTTCTAATCCGACAAATCGCTTTGAAGTTTGGCAGGTGTAATGTGAAAGTAAAACGCTCTCAACTCAACTCATTATGGATGAAATTTAAAAAAAAACCGGCCAAGTGCGTGTCGGACTACGCACGAAGAAGGGTTCCGTAGTTGGGATGAAATTATCCCAAGAAAAAACTTAACATTATAGTTGAAAATATGTTCTCCCATACATTCCAACAGTACCTAAATGTAAGTTTGTACTCACAATATTGAGAGATTCACCATGTTATTTTAAGACCACGAACTTATTATAGGTTTTTCTGTAATCTACATGTATAGTACTATTTTCTGTATTTTTTTTTCAAAATTTTAGGCTCCGTAGTTTCGGAGATAGGGTGGGGGGAATGGTCAATTTTCGTCTATTTTCTTAAATAACTTTTAAATAATTTATTTTAATATAATATATAATAAAAATAAAAAATATAATTTGAGACCCTTATAGTAAGCCTTTTCATTTGATATATCACACAGTACAGTTTGCAAAACTTTCCTTTTTAATTTTCTTATTTGCCCCCTAAAAGTGACCCCCATATTCAAAATTAATTTATTTACTTTAGCCGTACGTGTTTGGGTCACAGAAATCCATATATGTACCAAATTTCAACTTAACAGGTCCATTAGATTCGGAGCAAAGTGGCTGTGACAGACGGACAGACACACGAGTGACCCTATAAGGGTTCCGTTTTTTCCTTTTGAGGTACGGAACCCTAAAAACATGGCGGATGGTGAAAATGGGAGAGTTTCATATGTCAAAGGAGAACAATATTGAGCATGAAAAGCAAGAATGTTGAAAATCAAGCCATGAAAAGAAAATGGCAATAAAATTCCATGAAAACTATGAAGGCAAATAATGTAATGGCTGCAAAAACTATGAAGGCAAATAATGTAATGGCTGCAAAAACTATGAAGGCAAATAATGTAATGGCTGCAAAAACTATGAAGGCAAATTATGTAATGGCTGCAAAAACTCGCTTAAGGCGCGGTTTGTGCTAAACAATCTTAGTACCTTTTCATTTATACAAAAAAGTAAGTTCAAAAATTTTTCGACGTTCAAAAAGTGCTGATTCTCGCCTAATTTGAATAAATGACTTTTGATTTTGATTTTAAAACCCGCCTATTGAAAAATCACGCTCTAAATAGTATGAACCAAGAAAATATTCTCATCTGAAATTTAAAAAAGATAGAAAAATTAAAAATCCTTAGTATCAGTCTAAATCTGTCAAAAATTGTATAGCTACATTTTTGACATTTGAGTGTCGCTGGCATGAGATTGCGACTTGAATTTGAACGTCTTTAGGTACGAGATTTGGCCTTCGACTCATGCCCTAACATGACGTGTGAATCCATTCTTTTTTCTAATTTCAGATGAGAATATTTTCTTGTTTCATACTTTTTAGAGCGTGATTTTTCAGTAGTCGGGTTTTAGTATTCCCTGTCCATACAAGCCTAATTATTGTCCTACTGTAGGGCAAAGGCCTGATCTCATACAGAGAAAGCATAATATACAACACCACTATTTTCTGAACTAAAATATCCGGCACCTTTATTTAAGCTATATTAAGTACCTACATGCATGCAGAGCCAATGAAAACTTGCGTTGGTTAGACACCATGACAGGGGTCAGTTGTGGGAAAAGGGTAATTCAGATTCCTCCGAATGATCGAACCACAAACGGAGGATGGTCAAATCGCTTGCTTCCATGATAAAAGATAAAAACCAAAGTTTCTTCCGACATAGTTAGTGTAGGTGTATTCTACCTATTTTAATTACGTCAAATTATGTCAATCAATCTTTCTAGCCTTTTTCCAACTATCGTGTCGGATTCTAGTCTAACGGGATTTAGCTGAATACCAGTATTTTACATGGAGCGACTGCCTATCTCAACTCCACAACCCAGTAAGTGGGTAGGGTAATATGATACTCCTTGGTATGACTGGTTGTCAGAATTTCGGGCTTCTGATGACTCGTAATGATTGTCCAAGATCCTCAACCAATAGCATAACGAGCTTTTCGAGGCACGGAGAAATCTCGATACTGTAAAGATGGTCACCCACGGACCAACCGCGGCAAGCGCAGCTTAACCTGATGGATCGACCCGTACGGCTCTTACTACTTAGAATTATGTAAAGTCTGGAAAAGGAATTCTTTATCAAATTAACTATACTCTGTCCACTAGGTTATTCACTTTTTGACACTTTTTAATAAGAATCAAATCCGCAAAACACATTCGTTAGTATGCAACTGACAGGTGTCAAAAAGTGAATAACCTATAGTGGACAGAGTATACAAACTAAAATTCAAATCACAACTATCATTCTTTGACATATACGGCAAATTGACATATTTCATTAATTTGAGAAACAATTAAATTCCCTGGCTGTACAAAGAGGTTTGGTTTTCCGTAATACCACAACAGTTGGCGGGAAAATAAATATAGGCAATAATGTAACCTTTCTAACGCTGTCGATTACAACGTAAGCCTAAAGATGTTCTGTTGATGAAGCCTCCCGCGCTAAGCATGACGACCTTGCTTAATGTAGCGTATGCTATTAAGTAAAGCGCTTTACATCGATTTATGTAAGCGATTTTTATGTGTACGTGATGTAAAGTACCAAAAATAAGTTCGATGATCTCGCAAAAATTAAGTTGAACAGCATTTAAAATAAATTCTCTGGTGAAACGGTTATTAGATTGTCGGATCGAATATTGAGTTTTCTTTGAACTTTAAGTGGATTTAGATAAATTTATTTTTCAAAGTAAATGTTTAAGGTCAAAATGTTACTAACAGAAATGTCATTAAGGGGTAATTTTATATAGAAAATAATGTCAAACTGTCATATTTATTCTTCAGTTATCTGACTATTGAAATTTTTTTTTTTTTTGTGCATGGGAAATCATCAAATGACTTCTCTCGCTCTGAGTGGAGGGGAAGGGCGTGTCAAACTTTTACTGACTAAAACCCACCCGTGTTCCTTCAGTTGCCTATGCCAGGGCCACGGTACCTCTTTCGAACAACCCGCGACCCCGGCGACATCGCCCCTATTGGACCCCATCATTGCTGACATCTTTTTGAGGCGCGCGTGGAACATAACAAGCCGTCGACCCGGGCCTGGTCCTTACCGAACGGCGAGCTACCCACTACTCGCCATCCGCAAGCCCACGCCTACGGTTTCCGGGAATCGGCTCTCGACTCCCGAAGCCCAGAGCGTCTCCTGCGGTGACTGAGGTCCTGGGGTTGTCTGTATTAAGTGCTTCGCAGAAGGTGACGGCCTCCCATGCACTCTCGCTCCGTACCATGGCTGGACCACGTTTGGACGCAAGAGATCGCCGCCACCGATCGCCTCCGCGAGGACACGGCGGAAAAATTTGGCATATGTTGATAAAAAACCGGCCAAGTGCGAGTCGGACTCGCACACAAAGTGTTCCGTACTACCGTACAATATTTAATACTGCTTATTTTTTTTAATACTTAGCGTTTAAAAAAAGCACGTTTTTAATATGGGGTCCACACAGAAAACGTGTTTTTTTTTAAACTGAGCCTTTAGTTTTTAAGTCTTTTTTCATTTTTATTATTTGTTGTTATAGCAGCAATACAAATACACTATCTGTGAAAATTTCAACTGTCTACCTATTACGGTTCATGAGATACAACCCCTGACAGATAAACGGACGAACAGCGGAGGCTTAGGGTTCCGTTTGGCATTCTTCGGGTACAGAATCCTAAAAAAAGGAGAAGCTAATAAAAATGCAATTTAAATTGCAACTCGTCTTGATTTGTCGTAAACGTAGCTAATTAGAAAACACACACACATTATATATGTTCGTCGTCGTCGCCTCCAGCATCACGTGAGAATGATAAAAATAAACAATGGATATATTTCTCAACAGACCCTCGTCCTTGCCGACTGTGTCCACACTAATGACCTCTGCACATTGAGGTAACTAATATTAATGCTGATAAAAAGATAATAATAATCATTGGAATACTAATACATGTAGGTAATGTACCTGCATCAAATTAGTGATACCTTAATATTGCATATTTATCTGTAATGACATATCATTCACTACGCATAATTATTACCTATAGTAGAAAATGTAAGTCATTTGGTCGTTTGTTGGGATGAAAAATACATCATCATTTGTAGTTATAACATTAGAAATTCAGATGATGGTATGGATATGTATGGATATGAAAACACTTAAAAGAATGTAGGTACACCAAAAAAACATTTACATAATAAATCTCATATAAAACATTTTTTGTTTGTTTGTGAACAAATAAAGAATTGCTAAGGTCAGAATCAGCCTATAATGATCCCACTGCTGGGACACGGGCCTCCTCTAGGTGGGCTGTAGTCCACCACGCCGCCCCAGTGCAGGTTGGTAGATGTCACGTCTTCGAATTTTTGGTTCTAGGACATGCCGTCTTCCTCACGATGTTTTCCATCACCGTTTTCAGAGCAGTGGTGATGAAATAATTTACACAAAGTAAAGCGACTGCCTGAGTTACCACCCCATGCCAGCGTCAATCAAATGTCAAAAATGTAGGTAAACGCTATACAATTTTTGACAGGTTGAGACTGAGATGAGATTGCGAACGTTGTTAAAAATACGAGAACTGCCCCTCAGACCTTAGTGAAGTTTCAACTAACTGGGAAATGTTGTCAAAAGTGGTAACAATTAGGTATACTTATAAGACATCTGCGTTATGAAAATTATGTTGTCATATCCAGATTTTAGAACAATACAGTGAAAAGTATGCGCAAAACTACACCTCGACCTGTACATACACGCTCACATGCAGATTTTTACACCAGACTACAATTAAACTACACCTCATTACGTGCACACATGTTTACGACACGAAACATGCGGCCTCACGTCACTGTTGACAGCGCTCTTGGTTTTTTATTTAGTCTGAGGGTACAAATAGCTAAACATAAAACCGGCCAAGTGCGTGTTGGACTACGCACAATGAAGGGTTCCGTAGTTGGGATTGAATTCATTATCTCAAGAACAAACTTAACATTATAGTTGAAAAACATGTTCTCCTATACATTCCAACAGTAAATGTAAGTTTGTACTCACACTATTGAGAGATTTACCATGTTATTTTATGACCACAAACTTCTTATAGGTTTTCATGTAATCTACACATATAGAACTATTTTCTGTATTTTTTTTTTAAATTTTAGGCTCAGTAGTTTCGGAGATAAGGGGGGGAACGGTCAATTTTCGTCAATTTTCTTAAATAACTTAAAAATTATTCACTTTAAAATTATAAAAAAATATATATCAGACCCTCATAGTAAGCCCTTTCATTTGATATATTCATTTCATTTCATTTTTCTTTTTAATTTTCTTATTTGCCCCCTAAAAGTGACCCCCATATTCAAAATTCATTTGTTTATTATAGCCGTACATGATTGGGTCACAAAAATCCATATGTATACTAAATTTCAACTTAATCCGTCTATTAGATTCGTAGCAAATTGGCTGTGACAGACGGACAGACGGACAGACAGACAGACACACGAGTGATCGTATAAGGGTTCCATTTTCCTTTTGAGGTACGGAACCCTAAAAAGAAAAAAAAGAAAGAATAACGTTTATTTGGACACAGTTTGTGAAACACAAAATATAAATAACAGAATAGGTAAATAAAAGTGAAAATAATGTTTTAACAACAATAGTGTGTGCCTCACAGCGCCAAAAAGATTCTGTAAACTATTGACAGAAGCAATAGAAAAGCCATCAAACTAAGAATGAACGCGTACACCTACTTACTACTTGTACCTTGTACTTTGACTACCTACTCTATTAACGAAGAAAAATATTTTAAATAGGTATTACTATGTATCTTATACCAAGTAATATCCGTCTCTTTTATAGTACATTTCAGTCAATATCCTTTTCAATTTCGTTTTGGTACACAGAATTTTATTATTAGCCGTATCGCCATTCAATTTTCTAAGAACACTCAAGTTAGAAGCAGACCAATTTAATCAGTTACACTCGCAAACAAAAACATTATTTCTTATTAAATGCTCCATTGATACAACTGACTCTAATTAATTTTATAACAGCTAATAGCCAAAGCGAAAACAATATACGAGTATTCAACACTTTAACGATGAGTGTTATAAAAAAAACCGGCCAAGTGCGTGTCGGACCCGCACAATGAAGGGTTCCGTAGTAGAAAAGAATTTATCCTAGAAACAAACAAACAAAACAATGGATATCAAAAAAAATTGTTTATATCATAAAATTACAAAATCACAATTTTCAGACTTTTTCCTTTACTTATGCTGGAAGACCTTGCTTCTTGCCAAATTTCATTATTGTAGGTCAACGGGAAGTGTCCTTTAGGTTTTGATTTACTTGCGACAGTTGCGAATATCAAAATGTGTCGCGAAATGGCCGTATTTTTTAATTGCGTTGACTTAGAAGCTTGAGTTTTTTAGAAGTTGAAGAAATCATAGACGTACGTATTTGATATTATTTTCAACTTGATACCTTTACGCGTTCCTGAAAAAAAGGGTCTTGACGACTGACAACTTTGAAAATATTTTTGTATGTGATAGAATTGTAAATTATCAATTTTCGGACTTTTTCCTTTACTTGTGTTGTGAGACCTTGCTTCTTGCCAAATTTCATGATTCTAGGACGACGGGAAGTACCCTATAGGTTTTGATTTACTTGCGAGTATCAAAAAATGTCGCATAAATGACCGTATTTTTTTATTCCGTTGACTTAGAAGTTTGATCTTATTAGAACTCCAAGACACTATAGACCTACGTATTTGATATTAATTTCAGCTTGATAACTTTACGCGTTTCTGAGAAAAACGGTCTTGACAGACTGACAGACAGACAGACGGACAAACTAGTGATCCTATAAGGGTTCCGTTTTTCCTTTTGAGGTACGGAACCCTAATAATAAGACAGTCCCACAAAACGCCCGCCCTTCACCACTTCCTAGTGCTTTAGCCGGGAAGAAATGGCGCAACAAACTCCCCAGCAGCACAGCTGTCTGTTCAGTTAGAAGAACTTGATTCTATACAATAGTACGCAAAATAATTTACGCAACACAAAACATTAAATTAAACTATTTGTCAAATAGAGTAACACGTTGAACGCCATTTGAAAAATCGGGTATTTCCATTCAGGCCATGGGGCTCTCCGGTGAGCCTTGTCTTACTAAACCATTCGAGCCACGGGGGTCACCCGTGAGCCGCGTGATAGGTACTACGGAAACGCTTCCTACAAGCCACAGATTGCAGCTATCAAACAAAACGCGTATGGAAGTGAGCCGCGTGGCCCTGTAGGCGAACCGGACGGCGTGGTTTTCAAATCCAACATAAACTGGTAGTTTTGATCAGGGTTATTGCAAGATGTTAGGATTATTCAACTCAAAATGTTGAAAATCATACATTTTTGGCGGGAAAAGCGTAAGCGATCCCTCACTTATCGACGCAGACTGTGGTCGCATATTTTCGCGCTCGGATTTTAAACATCTGACGCTCGACGCCGCGTAGCGAGTGCGCGTGTGTGCGTTTTTCCTCATGTACGGCACACAGTTGCGATGCTGCGACGACTAAACGATCTTGATCGTAGCTATGGCGTACCTATATTTTTTTGAAGTAAAAGCTAGAGGTTTACGGAGAAAATAAAAAGACTGTCCACAATACATTATTAGTGTATTTTAATTAAATTTATACAAATATGGATGAAGAAAATAATATTATGTAGGTACTTAAAAAAAATAAACTCATTTTACTTATTTGCTTAAGTATTTGTATACTTATAAGTAATTGAAGTTTTATAAAAGTATTTGTATTTGACGACACGGTTGGCGCAGTGGCTGAGCAATTGACTGCTGCGCAGCATGTTGTGGGTTCGATTCCCGCACGGAACAAATATTTGTACGACCTACAAGTACTTATTTGTTTCCGAGTCTGGGTGTTTTTCTATCTATAATATGTATGTATTTACAAAAAAAAAATGTATGTAAGAAGTTTATCAGCCATCTCGTTACCATAACACAAGCATTAGGTTGCTTAGCTTGGGACTAGATGGCGTTGTGTGAAATGTCCAAGGATATTTATTTATTATTTATTTTATTCATTTGTCTAAGGGGATTGATTGACTTTTCCTTGGATCTATAATTTCTGGGAGAACACAATCAGAATAAAATTTTGTTAACAGCGGAGCCATCTTTTGTCCAAAATCATCGTTTTTTTGTGTAAAACAGTTCAATTTAAGCCCTATTTTAATGTAGATAAAGACGCCACGCGCTAGCTATAATTATTTATTTTTCTTGCGGCATAGGTTTACCAACCGCATCAAGTGCATAAAACAGTTGAATTTGAACCAACACTAATACATAAATACATAAAGCCGCCTCATGCGCAAATGTTTGGTTTACTGTTTTCAAATTTCAAATAGGTAGGTCACCCCGCTGCCACAGAATAAATAATAGTACTGCTGCGTTCGTGTGGGGTTGGTTTTATAATGTTTATTAGCCTAGGCAGGTATTGTACGTGCCCAGTCGACCTAATGACTATACAGTCGACCACACGTCGCACGTCAGTGGTAAGTGATAAGGATTTGTATAGGTATCGTTTTCATAGTTTTCGATTTCGACTATAGCCAATAGTGAAGTCAAAATTAAAATCCAAGATGGCGGCTGCGAAAATTTTAAAATTTTTCGTCATGGGTGTCGTTTTCATAGTTCTCGAGGATGAAGCTGATAGTGAAGTCAATCATCCTAGAAGGGATGATTGACTGCACTATGCGGCCCAAGAGAGCAATGCAATGGTGGCCCAATGGTAACGATCCCGACATACGAGTAGGTCATGGTTTCGAACTCAGGCAGGCACTTTGTGTAAATAATTTCATCACCACTACTCTCAAATCAGTGAAGGAAAATATCGTGAGGAAACCGCCTAGAACCAAGAATTCGAAGACATGTGACATCTACCAAGCCGCACTGGGTCCTCGTGGTGTATTACGGCCCACTCCCTCTCACCGAGAGGAGCCCTGTGTCCCAGCAGTGGGAACATTATAGGCTGATTATGATTGAGACCCATTATGTTGTGAGCGAGCACGTTTCAGTGCCAGAGGTCATCACTGATGTGAGACGAGAAGATATATTACGCTCAACACCGCCGCGCGCGGCCCTTGTCCGATCAGAGCGCGGCTAGCCGCGCGTGGCAGCCGCGCTCAAATGCCGCTCTATATTTGGACACACCTTTATATAGTGCCTTTATCTATGCCTCACTCGTTTCGTATCGTTTAGTGCGGTCGCGATTTGAGTGTATTTCCCATAGTTTTATTGATGTTTTCCTCGACCCCTGTTTTCTTTCTGCGGACTTCTGATCTTGCTTCTTGTACGAACCTTGCTACC
The DNA here is from genome assembly GCA_905163495.3 of Cosmia trapezina. NCBI lineage: Eukaryota > Metazoa > Arthropoda > Insecta > Lepidoptera > Noctuidae > Cosmia > Cosmia trapezina. The sequence goes on from LR991030.1 coordinate 16,898,258, forward strand.
ACACCGGACACGGTACGGAGAACCCCGCATAAACGTTGGACTTGAACTTGTTATTTTGTATATTACGACCAGCCTACTGATTTCATATTGGCACCATGGATCGTTGTGTAAATTGTGGCAAAGTGAGTGTGTGAGTGGGAGTTTACGTGGTCGTCGAGCTGAAGAACTTCAAAAATCAGCTGTTAAGTACCTATATGTAGATCGTTATGTAACCTCACTTTTATTACATCTCTTTTAACTCGGAACTCAGACCGCGAAAATCCGCAAAATGTTCAGTGATGGTTTGATAATATAGTAGCTATAAATTGACACCAATTTCATTTTTTTACAACCCAGGCCCAGGCCCAAGTTTATATGACATGGTTTCCGTCTCCTTTGTCACGGATCCACAATAGAGATTGTGGCAGTAGAGATTTCAAATAAAAATCTGATATAAATTTTTTCTCCATATTCATCCTCCAAAATTCTTGTAGCCATCTTGGATTTACATTTTGACTACACTATCGACGTTAGCACCCAGAAGAACCATGAAAACGATACCCATGATGAAAAATTTGAAAATGTTCGCAGCCGCCATCTTGGATTTACATTTTAACGTCACTATCGGCTTTAGCATCCTCGAGAACAATGGGAACGATCCCCATGACGAAAAATTTAAAAATTTTCGCAGCCACCATCTTGGATTTACATTTTGACTAAATTATATTGTATTATTGATATTGTAATTACAATATCAATATTACAAGTAATACAACATAATTCAAGAATTGTAACATAATTCTCCTAAAGTAAGTGTGCCTACCACGTTAGCTTCTTAAAATATTACTTAAATGAAAGGATCAAAAATATTTAGTCGCACTACAATTGACTATATATCACGCGAGGCGCATGCGCGGCGGCGGGAGGTCAACCGACGTAGATCCTGCGTCGAAGAGCGCCAGAGCGCGACTGACTTAGGCCGTTCGATGCACCCGATTTTATACTCACTTTAAAAAATTATTTTCGTAAATGATTGAAGACAGATATGTTTTATTTTTTACACATATATAGTACAATCTTTCTTCTTACGTATAAAATGATTTGTGTTGCCAAATGACTTTTAGATTCTGAGAAATGACGTGTTTTTTTGTAGTCGATTTCTCGATTTTTGATTATCTTAGACGTGATTAAAATGAAACAAGTTAATGAATTAAAAATCAAACTTTTCTCAATGCAATTTAAATTTCAGGATATGCCTCTTCGAATGAATACCACTTTACCTTCTTAAATAGTAGTAATAATTGGTGTAAGATTACTTCAAAGTTGAGCCTTCGCGCGTCATCTGGAAATCGCGCCTTCGAAATCGATTGTTTTCGTAGTCAATAATTCAATTTGAACAAGTTTTTTTTAATAGACTTTAAATAAAAATATATGATAATTACGATGATTGAAGTCAAAAGAAGCTAAAAAAATAAATTATGTGACCAAAATCACTTCAAAATCTCCCAAGTTCTCGATTTACGTATGAAAAATGCAACAACGCTCTTAAACAATTTTAGGAACTCATTTAACCTACAATTATATTAAGCCGAACAAATGAGTTATGAACCTTGTGAAGCCGCTGAAATGGAGCACATAAGTTGTCCTTACTTCCGGTGTTAATATTGTGAATATCACTGTTTTTACTGTATAAATGCATATTTTGCCTAATTTATAAGATGTTGGCAAAGATGAACTGTGATACCACCGTGAGAATACCAATATCTTTAAAAAAATATCTCAGAGAAATTCTAGCACCTAGCTGGTAAATTGCTGGAACCGCACCCTAATTGCGTAACACATTATCAATCGGAGTTTGAATCATTTTGAAACAAATTGCTAACTCCATATGTTCGAAAAATTTGTCTGCTGGACAACGTAAATAACGCAATGATTTTTGTTGAACTGTCAAAATGAAACCAACTGCGATTGCTAATGTGTTACGCAATTAGGGTGCAGCTCATTTTTGAAGAACAAAATCGAAATCGTATGGATAAACTCCGCAGCTCCGTTTAAAAACCATAGAAAACGAGCATTAGTGTTTTAAACTCTTCGTTATACTCAGAAAGTAGTTACGGAAAGAATATTTTGAAAAGTTACCATGGAAATTGGTGCATTTTCTATGGTAATTTTGTATGAATGATTGAAAATTGGACAGGACAACTTCTTTCAGCTAGCTATAAATTAAAGTCGTTTTTTGTGTATTTCTGAGTGTCCGCGATGAGAAAATCGCGACGGATTTTGATAAGATTTTCACCATCATTTAGAGAATTTATTCCGGAAGGTATAAATGTATAAAACATTAATATTAAACTCATGTATGATAAAATTAATCTCGATGTTTTGTCAACTTGTAAACCGTACGATTCAGCGGCAGGTGGCTAAAGTTGTTACAAAATATTAGGTGCATTTTGCCAAAGAGAGACAAACATAGCGGGACAAAGAGGGACACCCTCATGTCAAATCAGACTTCTTAGATTGTTTTAACTTTAGTTAGGTATAAACATAACACGAATTAATAACACTATTCGAATGCCATCCAAAATTAAACTTATTAGAATCTATCAACACTTCATTATGCCCGGTTCCTGAGGTTTTTAAAAGGACTTTATCTATTCGAGAGTGATTATTGGTTCGATATCGTGTTTCTGAATGGAAGAATTTAGCTTAAAAGTCGAGTAAATTACTATTGAGGGTTTATCTGAGACCTTAAAAACCGAGCATAAGGAAGGAATTCGCTTAGATACTATAATTTTGTCGAATCAATAGCTGTTAAAAGTTTATCGGAGGATCTCAGAAACCGGGCATTATTGCGTAGAATTTTCGAGTGGATCCGATAAAATTTTCTACTCTAGTGACAATCTTACTTCCAGTAAAGATTCCCTTAAAGTTGTATGGTTAGTACGTCTAATCAATCAATCTGCCTAGCCTTTTCCCAACTATGTTGGGGTCGGCTTCCAGTCTAACCGGATGCAGCTGAATACCAGTATTTTACATGGAGCGACTGCCTGTCTGACCTCCACAACCCAGTAACTGGGTAATACGATACCCCTTGGTAAGACTGGTTGTCAGACTTTCGGGCTTCTGACGACCCGTAACGACTGTTAAAGATCCACGAATGACAGCCGGGACCAACGGCTTAACGTGCTTTCCGAGGCACGGAGAAGTCTCGGTATGTAAAGATGGTCACCCATCCACTGACCAACCCCGGCAAGCGTAGCTTAACCTCATGGATCAACCCGTGCGGCTGTTATTACTTAGCCACGAGCTCCTCCGATGGTTAGTACGTCTAATATTAGTCCTAAAATATTATTAACTGGGTTGAAGGGATGACAGAAAATCTAATGTTATCTTGTTATCAGACAAAAGATTTCTATGTAATGGATTTAGCTAATTGTGACGGGTACCAGCAACATTTTCCATAAAATATGTATTCATTTTTTAAACCTCAATGTTAATATACACTTTTAAAGCCAAATAAATTAAAATGTTTTGAAATTCGTAAACTAATCATAGTTAATGTTTAAACTCGGACTGTTTGTCAGGTCGGGCAAAGTTAAATAAAATTATGCTAAAATACGTTTCTGTAAATCCCGGTGAACATAAATAACAACTAAAATGTAATTTAATGTAGTCGAACCATCGGATATGTACAAAATAAACAGTAATAATCTGTTAAGCTATACATAGTTTCATTATAGTAAGCTGGATTTGACTAAATTAAAATAATAGTAATTAGCTTGCAGAATATAAATCTTTTAAATATTATACCTACCAATGAGTGTTCATTCATACCTTTGTATGTATCAACGTATATTTGCTTAGGTAAGCAGGTAATATAACTGATCCTATACCAGATCAAAAGGTTTGATTCTACGAAAATGTTTTAACAATGTTTTACCCAACCTTTTTGTTACCGAAAAAACTTGACTCTCACGGATATTCATTTATCGTCTTTAAAGAGTTATTTACTATAATATTCTCATATAATTTATTCCTGAAACGGAAATTCCAGTCCATTTACTCTACTTTAGCACTTTGGTTCGACGAAGGGAAAGAAATGCTTTTAATAAAAGTAATTTTGGAACAAATTTACTCGATTTGCGTCGGATAAAGGTTGAATAATAATTATGGAGGAGGGATCCAACTAAGTAATTTGCTAAGTTGCTTTGCTGTGAGCGTCGTATTGACGCCCCGACTGACGCGACGCTTGGCATTCAAAATATCAAAAGTTTAAAGTGAACTCTCTTCTACTGAATATTCATCATTGTTATAATTGGATCATTAGTTGAACTAACGCTTTTATTAATCCACTGAGACGACAATTAATAAAGCCATTTGTATTATTATTAATGCCAACGCGTCCTTTTGAATTTGCGTTGAAACATTGTCATTCCCCAAGAGTTTATTTGACAAATTTTATTTTCACATTATCAAGATGAGGTTGTCAAAATAATAAATCGATTTGCGGGTGATGAGGATTGAAAATGTTGAAGATTGTTATTAGAACGGGTATGTAATATGAAAATATTTTTTTACATCTTTTTACGATTTAGTAATGTTCCTACCTTTCCAAAGGTCGTCTGTAGATTATAATCACGATAAAGAACGACCAACTGTGTATAGAAACATTCGCATAATTGTCCACATATTCAGAAGGTTTACACAAGAAGATAACAAAATTGCCATGTGTTTAGCAACAGAAAAGCAACGTTAATTAAGTGAAGGCGAGGGATATAAGAATTAATGGAAAACACCATTACGATTCTCGAATTGGCATACATTAATTAAGGTGTTTCATATAATTTATTATTATATATTTGCCTTGATAAGCTTTGAACGTTTTACACGAATAAGAATTTTACGAAAATTAATTATAATAATAAGCAATTCAAAGAATAACGAAGGCAATAAATTCAACAATTTTATTTTGATAAAATGTGTAACAATTAATTTGATATAAATAATAATACAATTATTAAGGAGCTCGTGACTAACAGCCGCACGGGTCAATCCATCAGGTTAAGCTACAGTTGCCGGGGTTGGTCCGTGAATGGGTGATCATCTTTACATACCGAGACTCCTCCGTGCCTCAGAAAGCACGTTAAGCCGGTGGTCCCTCCTGTCATTTGTAGATCTTTGACAGTCGTTACGAGTCGTCAGAAGCCCGAAAGTCTGACAACCAGTCTTACCAAGAGGTATCGTATCAGTTACTGGTTTTGGAGGTCAGACTGATAAACAGTCGCTCCATGTAAAATACTGGTATTCAGCTGCAGCCGGTTAGACTAGAAGCTGACCCCAACATGGGAAAAGGCTAGGCAATACACCTATTATATACAAAGGTCAGTTTCAGGTTTTCTGTTAGAAAATTCAACTTTTAATCAAGCTCGCTTTGTAATAAGTATCGAAATGATGAAAGGGTTAATGTTTTATCCTTTCCAATATAACAATTACATGGAATAACGCCTGTGAGTGACGTAATACAAAGGTGCGATCAAGTTTCCTGGAAAGTTATTGTCCTGTTTGCGTGTGAACATCCGTATAGCCGTCTCCTTTGGGACTTAGCTGATAAACTAATTTAGCGACAACTAGGTACTACATACCTACATGTTATACATTAGTACCAATATACTCTCTGGTATTAACCTAATTAGTTTTTAAATTAGCCTTTATTTATTAGCACTGTTTTGCAGTTGATTATTATGTATTTGGGTCTCCTGTGTGCGAAGTTATAATTGGGTTTAATGAAATTGTTAAGGTGTGGTTGTAAGTTGCAATTTTTTAAAGGTACGATTACTACCTTTTCTACAAACATGGTGGAGTTGGGATCACGCTCGTGTAAAGCCCATATCAGTAATACGTTGATGCCTCATTCGGGTGAATGGTTGACTCGAGTGAAGTTTCATTTTTGTTTCATTCTACGTTCAGCCGACACCAACGACACAACAAAGTTACGTAGGTACGTTCATCTGCTCCAATTATACAGGGTGTTAAAGTAGTTGCGTGCCATAGCTCAGGGGTAGGTTCAGTATAGATGAAGGAAACCAGGAAAAAAAAAAAAAACAAAAAAAAAATTGCAAGATCAACCTAATTGAGTACCTACTAAAAAAATCAATCAATCTGCCTAGCCTTTTCCCAACTATGTTGGGGTCGGCTTCCAGTCTAACCGGATGCAGCTGAATACCAGTATTTTACATGGAGCGACTACCTGTCTGACCTCCACAACCCAGTAACTGGGTAATACGATACCCCTTGGTAAGACTGGTTGTCAGACTTTCGGGCTTCTGACAACCCGTAACGACTGTCAAAGATCCACGAATGACAACCAGGACCAACGGCTTAACGTGCTTTCCGAGGCACGGAGGAGTCTCGGTATGTAAAGATGGTCACCCATCCACTGACCAACCCCGGCAAGCGTAGCTTAACCTCATGGATCGACCCGTGCGGCTGTTATTACTTAGCCACGAGCTCCTAATTGAGTACCTACTACTAATTTAAAATAGCAATCGTTTAGAATTAAAATTTAGTATTCGGACGCGAGAAGTGAAGGACAAAATGACAACGCGTTAGATAGTAATTAAAGCATATAAACAAATAAAATAATTGAATTCTAAACGATTGCTATTTTAAGTTAGTAGACCGTACTGAATATTTAGGTTTATATTGCAATGATTTTTTTATGTTTTTATTTTTATTTTATTTTTTCCTAGGTTTCTTTATCGATACTGAACCTACCCCTATACTTATGGCACGCAACTACTGGAATTAACGTTCATCTCCTCCTTTATTTTTTTTTCCATTATTCTGTAGGGGAATGAAAGATCTAGTGCTGAAATGCAACACCGTTGGATCGGAATGGGATCATTACTAATAAATTCAATTTTCACTTTTGATTCAATTTGTGTTGAGACGTTTCACTGCGAGTAAAAGTTGCCGAATGAAAACAAAATGAACAGAAAGTGAAGCGTCTAATATAAGCTTAACTCGTCAAGTATTCTGCTCGGTGCATAGAATCTATATATCCCAAGCACGAACACCAAACATAACATTACAGTCATCGCTATCGATCGTTTGTTATAGTGCTATTTAAGAGGGCTGTAGCGTTTTGTCACCTCTCTCGCTCACACGGAAACAAGTTTTTGAAATTGTTAAATGAAAAGATGCTTTTTGAAGAATTTATGCAATTAGCGGACCAGTAAATTAATTTAATAGGTAATTATTAAAAACACATTTTTATTGTGGCATTTATTTAACTCATTTCAAAAACAGATCATAATACTTTTTGAGCTGAGTTTATTATGTAACACAATAGAAATGTTTTTTTGATAATTACCTTACTAGTCCGCTAATTGATTACATTTTTCAAAAAAAGCATATTTTCATTTAACAATCATAAAAAAATGGTTCCGTGTGAGCGAGAGAGGTGTATAATGAACATCCTGTATAATGGGGAGAGCTATTATAGCACTTATTGGATAGTAAGAAACGCACTGTAAACACCGAATAGATTTGAGTTTTTTCTAAATCTCGAATTGGTAAAAGGTGTTACTTTACTACAAATAAGACTCAAATCCTACGGTGTAAAATTCCGAAGACTATTCGAATAAACTTGCTTTCCGAGTCACGGAGGGGTCTCGGTATATAATGGATGGTCACCCATCTGTGAGCCGACCGCGGCAAGTAGAATAGAATAATTTATTTTACACAAACACAAGTTATACAACATAAGAAATAGCCGTGGGCCCCAAACTAGGCACAGCCTGTATCTTGGTGGCCCAAGTATAGCTTAACCTTTGAATAACCCTTACGGCTGTTATTAATTAGCCACGAAAAAAATTGCTATTAAATAAAATGGTAAAAAATTTACTCAGCTTCGAAACTAATTTTACTTTTTCCTCGATAAAAATTAAAACGGTGCGACCTAGCACAAACGAACTATGTTGTGCATCGTTAAAAATTCTCGCATGTCATATTTCACAAATCCAAAGCCCAATATTTTGGCAGTACGTGGAAAGATTAATAGCCATATTCAAATGTTATGGTGTTTGATACTGGTTGCTCTTTTGCAACTGAAGGCAAATTCTCGTAGAAACGTACAAATTCAAGTCGCATCTCATGCCAGCGACAATCAAATTGTCAAAAAACCGGTCTAGAGCGAGTCGGACTTGCGCACCGAGGGTTCCGTTCCGATTTCTGAAAAAGTGTGCTATTTAGAGACAACTTTTCATTTTTCCTGTAATATTTACATAAACTTCTATCACATAGAATAATTTCAGATTTTTATCTTTGCAAACTTCGGAGATAAGGGGGGGAACGGTATTTTTTTTTACATTTTTCATCAAAAGTCGAAAACTATGCGGCTTAAAAAAATAAAAAATAGTTTAAGAATGTGCAAACAGCGCTCTTTCATATGACTTACCACATGCCCTAGTAGCTACACTTTGAATTTTTAAGACCCTCTTTCAGTCAGTGTTACAAAAAAAAATATAAATATTTTTACTTCTTTCTTATTTGCAAAATAGTTGGGTAAACATCATCTAAAACTGTTCCAAATTTCAAGTTGATAGCATTAGTAGTTCTTGAGATATCCAGCTGTGACAGACAGACTGAGTCACACCATAAGGGTTCCTTTTTTACCATTTTGGTACGGAACCCTAAAAATGTAGGGAAACGCTATACAATTTTTGACAAGATGAGATTGCGAATGTTATTAAAAACACGAGAATTGCCCTCCTGAGTAATTTTACACGTTGCTACTTATAAATGGCATCTGTGATATTTATGATTTTTGCATTTTAAGCTCTATATAGGGTGACTGGTAATTAGTGATCGATACCTTAACACATGATTGTGCTCATGATAACAAACAATTTTTGCTATGGGACCAAACCTGAAATCGCGAAAAAAAAATCACCTGCCCCATACATTCATGTTCGCATAAAGGCTCTTACAGAAAGAGGCGATATGGAGCGTAGCGGTGTTGCGACGCGATAATATCTCAATATCGCTCGCGATATCGCCTCTGTCTGTAAGAGCCTTAAATCGTCAAAATGTAGGGAGCAGCTGATTTTTTTTTCGCGATTTCAAGTTTGGTCCCTAGTAAAAGTTGTTTGTTATCATGACTAGAATCATGGGTTTAGGTATCGGTCACTAATTACCAGTCACCGACTAAGTTTTGTTTCTTTTTTATCAGTTTATTGCAAACATGTTGTATAAAGGTCCGATAAGCACTTGGCCGATTTTTTGTATTAGAGATAGAGCCACATTTATATTTTCTTATTATAACGTGACGTGTCTACGAAGTCATTCGAGGAATAGGGAGGCATCCATATATCGTAGCAAAATGATTAGTCTGAGCTTGCGAAACACTACCCACCTATTAACTACAATAATTATTTATACCTACTATAGGTAATTAATTATACCGCCCGCCCGGAATAAATTAAATAAACATAATTATCAACACCTATGTAAACCGATATCATGTTAATTTACATAAACCAATTAATTTTTTGTACAATATGTTCCATTTCACAATAATACAATTTATTTGTTTGTGTTTGACCTTTAATTATTGACGTATTTTTAAAGTAGTAATAGCATATTAAAGTTGCTTAAAACCTACTAAAAATAAATAAGTACCTACTTAAGTAGGTACCTATTTTTAAGAACTAATTTGCATGCTCTAAACAGGCAAAATATGGGATATGCTTAAACCACCAATTTTTACATCTGGTAAAACCCGTATTTTCAGCAAATAAATTATTCTTATTCTTATTCTGAACTACATTTGAATCATTTGACCTTAGTGCGAGTTTTTATACTTACTCGATCGCGTTTACTTTAACTTCCGGTACCATCCGGGAAGTTGTCAGTAATGTCAAGGCGCTGCTGGCCTTCTTTGAGGAGCTGGGGTGGATCGAATAACCGATTTTCCCACCCATACGCAAAATACGCGCATTGTCGTGGAGTTGCGGATACCAGCCCGTATTACCTGTTACCTATTACCTATTAACCATAGTACTTGTATATAAAAACTTGTGCTACTAGACCGAGAGGTGACAGGATTTTTCGTAACGATCATGGATACGGTTAGATTTACTTCAATGGGTTGTAGAGTAGTCCCCTAATGTGAATGACGTCGGTCTGCCTGCTCTGAGTGGTTGCAACTTCGAGATATAGCGCTTACAAGAGGCGTCATTGTTGCGAAAAAAAAACGATCAGAGAAATGGTCAGTTTTGGTACACATTCAAAGTATGGCGTCTCCGCAGATGAAACAAGTTGGTCTGCCGGCTCTGAGTGGTTGTATTTCAGAGCTATGATGCGCGCAACATTGTTGCGAAAATAAAACGATAAGGCAAATGGTCACTTTTAGTACATATTCGAAGTATGGTGTCTCCACAGGTGAAACGAGTTGGTCTGCCAGCTCTCAGTGGTTGTATTTCAGAGCAATCGTTGTGTATACAAACACGCTTATTTGTGGAGAAAGCCTAAAAATACATCGAAAAACGGGACAATAGGCGAATTATTCAAGTGCACGCCGGCCGGTGTCGTACCCCCACCCTACGCCGAGCACCACCCGCTGCGCGACCGTCCCCCCTGTAAAGGAATAGGGAAAAAGCTAGAGGTGTCAAGAGGTGTCAATAAGAGAAATGGTCAGTTTTAGTTCCTATTCAAAGTATGGTGTCTCCACAGGTGAAACGAGTTGGTCTGCCGGCTCTTAGTCGTTGTATTTCAGAGCATTGTTATACGCAAGGCGCTTAGTTATAGAAAAATTCAACTTAACGGTAATCAATAAAATAAAAAATAAAATCGAACAAATCTAATTTCTAATAATTCAACTTATTACTTTGGGTAAATCACAGATTAATAATTTTGTAGAATATAGCTAAGACTTAGAGTTAAATATTTACTTACTTCTAACATTCTATATTTTTTGAGTTGTATCATTAGCATTAGCGTATAACAGAGCTCTGAAATACAACCACTAAGAGCCGGCAGACCAACTCTTTTCACCTGTAGAGACACCATACTTTGAATAGGTACTAAAACTGACCATTTCTCTTATTGACACCTCTTGACACCTCTAGCTTTTTCCCTATTCCTTTAGAGGGGGGACGGTTGCGCAGCGGGTGGTGCTCGGCGCAGGTGTATGGTGGGGGTACGACACCAGCCGGCGTGCACTTGAAAAATTCGGCTATTGTCCCGTTTTTCGATGTATTTTTTAGACTTTCTGCACAAACAAGCGTCTTGCATAAACAACGATTGCTCTGAAATACAACCACTGAGAGCCGGCAGACCAACTCGTTTCACCTGTGGAGACACCATACTTCGAATGGGTACTAAAACTGACCATTTCTCTTATCTTTTTTTTTTCGCAACAATGTTGCGCGCATCATAGCTCTGAAATGCAACCACTGAGAGCCGGCAGACCAACTTATTTCATCTGCGGAGACGCCATACTTTGAATGTGTACCAAAACTGACCATTTCTCTGATCGTTTTTTTTTCGCAACAATCACGCCTCTTGTAAGCGCTATATCTCGAAGTTGCAACCACTCAGAGCAGGCAGACCGACGTCATTCACATTAGGGGACTACTCTACAACCCATCGAAGTAAATCTAACCGTATCCATGATCGTTACGAAAAATCCTGTGACCTCTTAGTCTATACGTTTTTTTGAATTCCGTACGTCCGATTGAAAAACCGGAACCCCTATAGAATCACTTCTTTGCCGACTGCCTGTCGTCTGTCTGTCAAGCTGTCAAGACCCTTTTTCTCAGGAACGCGAGGAGGTATCAAGTTGAAATTAATATAAGGAAAATGTCCGAAAATCATTAATTTGTAGTTTTGTCATACCTATTTTTTTTTGCGATTAAAAGCTTACATTTGCAATTATTGGAGAATTGGCCGTGACGTATTTATACTGATGTATGGGAGAACATGTTTTTAAACTTGAAATGTTAAGTATGTTTTTGGGATCAATTCATCCCAACTACGTAACCTTTCATCGTGGGTGGTTCGACACGCACTTGGCCGGTTTTTTTTTCTTTTAAAGTAAACACTCAAACAATAATAAAAGTAGTTGTAGATACTACATAAATGGGCTTCTATAATCACCAATAAACTGTCCTGACCTATACATTCAAAACGACCTATAACTCAAATAGGTGGAAACCCAAAATCCTAAAGTTTAAACGTAAACAACGGTTTCTACCTAGTAGAGAAGTATTCGCCTGAAAGTCTAGAATATACTGTTGCTCTAACTAATTCTAACTTTTGGAATTGTTTGAATAATATATTGAATTTACTTGAATAATAATAACGTAATTGTAACTTTTACATTATGTAACAGTTTGAAACATAATACCCTAAGCCAATATAATATAACATCACGCCTACATTCTCCGAAGAGTTCGGCAGAGGTGTACCGAAGTACACCCAGATTTTGCCCGTTATGTTTTAAGTCCCATATAATGGGGGGCGAGCCTATTGCCATCAACTGGGCACAAATCCAGAACCCGGGCTGCTACTAAGAAATTCCGGATGAACACCTCTCCTTATCCAAAGCTAAGTAGGTACTGCACTGTTACATATAACAGCATGGTGGCTCAAGTTCCTGTTCTTTATAGTCCTATCCAGCCTGCCCCCTACTATCCTCCCACCAGCGACGCCCTAAGCTGAGGACCGTACCCCACAGGGGGTGCCTTAGCGAGTAGTTGCTTAGTTTATATGTTTTATGCCCTGGCTGGAGGCCTTAATTTATTGAAGCACCCACAGGAAAGTCCGGTTAAGCAGTCGTCAACCTAGTAGGTTGCCCTGCAAGAGCCAATTCTCAAAAAAAAAAACTGTTCTTTAAACATAAGCTTGCCGCATCGAAAACCGTCCGTAAATCATTACAAATCGACCATAAAATATCACCGACAGCAACTATCGATATAATCGTCCTCTATAAGATGTCATTCCAGTATCGATAGCCCATTGCCACGCAGCACTAACCCTGGAAGGGGTAGCCAGTGACCCACTTCCTTATGCCACTTACGTCCGAGAAGATAATCACTAAGCAGTTTAATGTACTTCTATTGCTTCCCGTGTGGCGCTTCTAGTGATGCCAATGCAGGATGATGCTATTAGGAATCTGGGTTGTGCTGCTAATCTTGTTATGGAAACATATGTTTTCTGTTCATGACATGATTTGCATGACGCATGGCAAGCTGGGCATGATTATAATTTACTAGTGACCCGCCCCTGCCTAGCATTGTTTTTACGACTTGAAAAAAAAACCTCGAGATTTCTTCATCGGACTTTAATCATTATTTTTGCAATAAACATGCCAATAGCCTTTCTTAAACATTGGGCTATCACCCGACTCTAGGACTCTTCGGTACCGAGCAAAAAGAAAAAAAAGTCAGAAAGAACGACGTAATAGCGCGGGCAGGCAATGCGATGCGACGGGGTGGGTCGGGGGAACAAGAAATTTTACGCGGACGAAGTCGCGGGCAGAAGCTATCTCAATATATGTAAAAGGAAAAGTCCTGACTGACTGACTCATCAACGCCCAGCCCGAACTCTTGGACCTACAAAGCTTAAATTTTGCACAGAGGTTCCCTTTATAATGTAGACAGACAAGGAATAAGGATGGATTTTTTCCCGTTGGATGTTTTCCGGCATCCACGCAGGCGAGGCCGCGGGCAAAAGCTAGTAAGTATATTATATTTATTAATAATACATGTCATAAAACCTTAATAACGTCGCGGTCACACATTAGACACGAAAAGCGACTTTAATTTATAAAATTTATAGATACTAGAGTAAAATAGAATTTATTGGTGAGAGATAAAATGAACTGAGTATAAGATAATATCAAAATACACCAAAGAGGTTGGTTCCAAATTCCAATAATAAAATGATATCAAACTACCACGAGTCACCCGAAAAGCGAAGACAAAAATAGCGGTAGATGTACGAGTAATAAATGGATGGAAAACATGGTCATTATCATTACTTAGCGAATACCTCTTCATTAACGACATGTTGTTTTTCACTTAGATAGATGAGTGGTGTGAGTTGTTACCATACAAAACAGCCGGTCGATTCTGTAAAAATCTCACCGTGAAAACTTAGGTGAAGTGAGCGTGGAGTGAGCTGTCAATAGTGTCAATTCCTAGCAAAAACAAACTCACTTCACCTAAGTTTCCACGATGAGATTTTTACAGAATCGACCGGGAATCTGTTGCCATCACATAGCCCAGTGTTTTTTTTGCCCCAAAAAAGTGACATCAGCTTTTTATTGAATATTTCTACTCAATAGTTTACTAAAAATGCACGAATAGAACTTGTGTAGGTACTCTATTTTAAAAAAATCTTAAAGTTTTCGTTACTTTGAAGGTGAAAGTACTGAAAATAATTCGTACAAAAAAAACTGTATATAATTGAGTGTTGTTTGTATTGGATATTTATGAAGCAATTCTAGGCGCATATTTTCCCATTTATATTTAATTAAAAATGACAATAGAACCCACAAAAAAAAATGTTGAACCGAAATCAGTATTTATTTATTTTTATTTTATCTAGGTCGAAGTAGAACCTCTGTCTGGTACAAATGGATTTCTTATACTAAGGTTTATCACCCAAAAAAATATTACTTTTAACTTGGGCCTAGTTTTTGAGAAAATGATTTTCAAAAATATGTGCTAGGGTTGACACTATTTAGACCTTTATAATTAACTAGCTTCTGCCCGCGACTTCGTCCGCGTTAAATTTCTTGTACCCCCCACCCACCAACCCCGACGCATCGCATCGCAATGTCTGCCCGCGCTATTACTTCGCGCTCGGCTCCTAAGGGCCCTAGCGTGATGTTAAATAGACTATATCCTTCCGCATCGCCTGCCTGCGCTATTACTTCGCGCTCGGCTCCTAAGGGCCCTAGCGTGATGTTAAATATCCTATATCCTTCCGCATCGCCTGCCCGCGCTATTACTTCGCGCTCGGCTCCTAAGGGCCCTAACGTGATGTTAAATAGCCTATATCCTTCCGCATCGCCTGCCCGCGCTTTTACTTCGCGCTCGGCTCCTAAGGGCCCTAGCGTAATGTCAAATAGCCTATATCCTTCCACATCGCCTGCCCGCGCTATTACTTCGTGCTCGGCTCCTAAGAGCCCTAGCGTGATGTTAAATAGCCTATATCCTTCCGCATCGCCTGCCCACGCTATTACTTCGCGCTCGGGTCCTAAGGGCCCTAGCGTGATGTTAAATAGCCTATATCCTTCCACATCGCCTGCCCGCGCTATTACTTCGCGCTCGGCTCCTAAGGGGCCTAGCGTGATGTTAAATAGCCTATATCCTTCCGCATCGCCTGCCCGCGCTATTACTTCACGCTCGGCTCCTAAGGGCCCTAGCGTAATGTTAAATAGCCTATAGCCCTCCTCAAGAACTGAGTTATAAAATGCAAAAAGATTTTTCAAATCCGACTGGGGTAGTTCCAGAGATAGCGCGTTCAAACAAACTAACAAAAAAACAAACTCTTCCGCTGTATTCCACCGACATTTTGCACAACGCCATCTATGGGTAAATTGATAAAACGTCCGCTCTAAACATGTTTGCTCAAGAGGAACCGGTATGAATTAAGGTTATTATGCGTTTTAATAATTTTATATTATCTCCGAAACTGTATGACCAATTGCCATACTGTAAAGGCCAAATCTTATCTCCATACCTTATTTTGATAAGGATTAATGTTTTGTTGTTTAAATAATCATCCAAACGTAAGTATGTCTAAAAAATACTTTTTTTAAAACAATAAAAGATGTATAAAAGATAAAATATAAAAGATAGAAATATGGTGTCGCGGACTTTTTTGTAGAATTATTTAAGACGGACCAGACTGCCATACATTAATCTCAATTATAAACAACCGTTTAGGCAGCGCATGCAAAAAAGTCTGTTTAAAGAGGTATTTCTTTCCGACTTGTTAGACAAAACTTGTGATAGCTCGGCTAATGTGCATGATATAAATATAATTTATAGCCTATAGCACTCAGGAATAATGTAGCTTACTACCAGTGAAAAATTTTTTAGAATTGGATCATTAGTTCCGGAGATTACCCCCTACATACAAACTTACAAACTTACAAACTTACAAACTTACATACAAATTTTACCTCTTTATAATATTAGTATAGATAAATTTTAGTAATAGTAAATTTTGTAGAAGTAAATAATTAATTTTCATTAATCATAAAACAGCCAATTGCCCTTTTTATGAAACCCTAAATTTGAAATTTTCTCTCGAAAACTAGGCCCAAGTTGAAAATAATATTTTTGTAGGTGATAAACCTTAGTATAAGGAATCTAATTATACCAGACAGAGGTTCTACTTCGACCTGGAAAAAAAAAAAAAAAAATAAAAGCTGATTGCGGAAAAACATTTTTTTTGTTGGTTCTATTATGATTTCTGATTAAATAAACACAGGAAAATATGCGCCTAACATTGCTTCATAAATATGTAATTCAAATAAAATTCAGTCATATACAGTTTTTTTTGTAAAAATTATTTTCAGTATTTTGACCTTCAAAATATCGAAAACTTTGAGATTTTTTTAAAAATAGAGTATACAAAATTGGCACACGGGAGTTCTATTCGTGCATTTTTAGTAAACTATTGAGTAGAAATATTCAATAAAAAGCTGATGTCACTTTTTGGGGCAAAAAAAACACTATGCATAGGTAATAAACAAGGAGTATCTTATAGTAGAAACTAGCTGCGCCCCGTGGTTCAACCCGTGAAGACCGGAATGATAAATAATAATTTAAAAAAACTAAAAAACACGCTTTAAGGCTTGTCCGCCGTGTAAAAAGCGCGGTCATTGTCGGACTGCATAGAAAAGAAAGAGAAGCGCGATGACACAACAATTGCAAAATATGAAGTAATTACCGATTTTAAAAAAATCTAGGGATTGGACTAAAAAAATAATCACATGAAATCATTCCGTATTATTTTGTAAAGAACTGTATAAATTTATGAACACTTTTAGTGAAAACTGTAGGAGTAATATGGTAAAAACTCGCAAAAATAGACAGAAATAGACCTGGGTTTAGCCTTTGTTCCACAAACTAAAATAGATTTCAGGACAAATGAAATCACTTCATAAGTATTCTAGATTATTGTGTATTTTTTTTCTATCAAAAAAGTGCTATAGTAACTGTAAAAAATAGAAACAAAGTTACCTATTTTCGCCGTATTTTAGGGAGGACAAGTTTAATAGCATTAAACTGAACTAAAAAGTAAAAAATAAAAAAAGCGTGGGGTGCTTTCGAATTACAGAGATAGTGTAAGAATGTCGTACAAAGCACCCCACGCTTCTTTTTATTTTTTACTTTTTAGTTTAGTTTAATGGTATTAAAGCGTGTTTTTTTAGGTTTTTTTTAACTATAATTTATTTTTAAATTTTTTAGTCGAATTTTCCAAATAAAATGTATTCTTTATTTATCATATTTATGTAGGTATTATATATTTTGTATTTTTTTATTTTAAATTATTGTATTGTCACCTGATAAGTATGCAAAATTTCGAATAAAGGCTCTTACAGACAGAGGCGATATCGCGGTCGCGACGCGATATTTCGATATTATATCCGTAGAAAAATATCGCGTCGCGACGCGATATCGCCTCTGTCTGTAAGAGCCTTTAATCTGACCACTTAAAGTGGGTAAAAATCGAGTTCAAAGATTCCGTTACATACATACAGGTGAAGCTAATAAAAGCGTGTTAAAAAGAAGCCTATGTGTAAATCCAGGGTATAAGCTATCTACATACATCCAAATCGGTCCAGCCGTTTGAGCGTGAAGAAGTAACAAACATACACACACACACCCCACCAACTTTCGCCTTTAGAATATTAGTGTGATAGTCACTAGACTATGAAATATCACACTAATACATATTATAAAGCTATTATTACATTCCATATTCCTAGCATAAATATACTAGTCTGTGAAATACAAAACACAAAACCATTTTTATTTAAAACTACATATATAAAATTGTGTTGTACGAAACAATATAAAACGCAGTGCAGAACAAAAACGAGAAATCGGATCACCGTCACTCTGCAACCAGATTCTATGCCAAACGGTATCGTTTTATGAAAAAAAATAACGGTTACATCTAGTGTTATCGACAGTGGAAATATAGGAGTATTGTCGCCGATTCTGGCTTTTAGCCAGCGTCTAACTGTCACATCATTACTTCCATATTGTCCTTGTGTCTCCCTTCGACGAACCAAGGACAAGAGACACAAACACTTCATGATAATGTATTTTGTTGTTGTGATATTGTTAATTACTTCTTACATACATACTTATTTTTTCCATGTTCAAAGGAGCGTGAAATATATTTTCGGAAAAATAAACTAAGAAACTCTATATATCTAGTACGTACTTTTAGCTGTAGAAATAAATAATGCAGCATCTACAACTAAGAGTGCTTTCAAACGTCTCGATTTCACATCGAGTCCGTGAGGCTGCTCGAATCGATTTAAGGAATCTCGAATCGATGGAACATCCGCGTCCACTGGGTCCATATATCGAGATGCTGCGTTCAATGATCCGTTATACAATTAATCGCACAGGTTGGGTGTGAAATTGAGACGTCTGTACACACCTTTAGATGTCGAGCTACCTTTTAGATTCCAATTAAGTGTTTCTTTTCATGCATGCTCTGGAAAGGAAATAAAGTGAAGCCAGCTGTGATTGTGTTGGTAGGTATAGAGATGTGTAGTTTTGCTATATAACCGAGAAGAAAATGATGGTGCCATCAGTTCAATAATGGACGTGTATTATAAAACTGTCTGTAATAATTGTGATCGAAAATAACTAAAAGAATTTAGTTATTTTTTAAAACTGTCTGTAATAATTGTGATCGAAAATAACTAAAAGAATTTAGTTATTTTTTAAAACTGTCTGTAATAATTGTGATCGAAAATAACTAAAAGAATTTAGTTATTTTTTATTCTCCTATACAGTGAATATGATCCAATCGATGAGGAAAGGCACCTCTTTTTCTTCAGGCAATTTTATTCTAGACTAGCGGCGACTTCGTCCGCGTAAAATTTCTTGCTCCCCACCCCGTGCCTATGCATCACATGCCCACATTATGTCTTCGGTTTCGCGTAGCGTTATTTCTTACTTTTTAGTTATTGCTAAGCTCCTAAAGGTCCATAGCATTAGCATGATTTTAAAAAAGCAAGAATTGGTTTATCAAATGCAAAAAGAACTTTTCAAATCCGACTGGTGGTTCCAGAAATTAGCGCGTTCAAACAAACAAAAAACAACCTCTTCAGCTTTATTATTAGTACCTACAGAAAACAGATAATCTACAATCAAGTTTCTGCCTTTGGAGTGGAATCACGATACCCACTTCACTCCTGCTATGTACCCGTCCGCACTTTGTTCTCGTCTGCGCTTTGGTGGATACCCAGCCCAAAGTATGGCAGCCATGATGGCGCGTGGTGGTCGCTCTATAAATTACAGTACATCGTTATATTTTATAAAACTAAAGTTTCATTTTCACGTTGATTTAAAGCTGAATTCATATTACATCTTTGATAAAGTAATTCAACGGTAAATTGGAGAGTGCTGCTGAAAACTATACGTTCATATATGGATCCTTAATGAATTGGAAAGGGATAGGTATCTAATTGAAACAGTAATTATCGACACGTTTTTTGGAATGGATTCCCTTTGAGCTATGTTTTGCTTTTTGCTTTAAAGAGACTGGAATGAATCAGGGAAGGAATCACATTTTTAGTGTTCCGTACCTCAAGAGGAATAAACGAAATCCGTACAGCATCACTTCGTTGTCCGTTCGTCCATCTGTCTGTCAGTATGTCAAGACCCTTTTTCTCAGGAACGTGTTGAAATTAATATAAAATACGTAGGTTTGCGGTGCCTTGGAGCTCTAAAAAAATCAAGCTTTTAAGTCAATGCAATAAAAAACTACACTTGTTTTGTACTCGCAAATAAATCAAAACCACAATGTGTAATCAAAATGGGTACTTGCCATTGACCCGTTGAATCATGAAATTTGGCAAGAAGTAAGGTCTCACAGCACAAGTAAAGGAAAAAGTCCGAAAATCGTTGAGTTTTGTTACACAAAAAAAAGGTTTTTGCGATTGCAAACTTACATTTACAGTTGGAGAATTGACCGTGACGTTTATCGATGACAAACATACACAACACAACACGATGAGACCATTTTTTCAACTACAAAGTTAAGTTTGCTCTTGGGATAAATTCATCACAACTGCGGAACTACTACCTTCTCTGTTTTAGAAGAGGCCTTTGCCTGCAGGGGGACAATAATAGGCTGGTATCACACTAATATCACACTATCACACTAATATTATAAAGGCAAAAGTTTGTGAGTGTGTGTGTGTGTTTGTATGTTTGTTACTTCTTCACGCTCAAACGGCTGGACCGATTTGCATGAAATTTGGTATGTAGATAGCTTATACTCTGGATTAACACATAGGCTACTTTTTATCCCGGTCTACGCGGTTAAACCGCGGGTCGCAGCTAGTTATTAATATTGCAATGCGTGTTTTATTAAAAAAAAAATACAAATTGGACCCACACTTTCTGCGATATCAGAATTTAATTACAATGCAATATTCATAGAACAAACCTACAGCTTAGCTTACTTTTAGCTATACAGAACCTATTCAAATGTCATCATCATCATCATTTTCCTACCCTTATCCCAATCTATGTGGGGTCGGCGCAACATGTCCTTTTTTTCCACACTTCTCTATTAGTCGTCATCTCGGTAGTCACCTCCTTTCTAGCCATGTCATCTTTCACACAATCCATCCATCGTTTCTTTGATCTTCCCCTACTCTTATAGCCATCGACATTCATACTCAAAACTTTCCTCACGACATTTTCCTCATTCCTCCAAAATGTAAACAAAACAAATTACATAACAGCTATCTACCTACGCACTTATGGTTCCATTAGCGAGAATTGCCAATTCCTACGTTCATGTGTGACCGGACTCGTCAAAGGTAGCAAAAGCTGTATTTCACACTGTCCCAAGTAATTACTGTGACGTAATGGACGGAAAGATCGGGAACCTTCCGGTAATAGATCGACGTATCCAAGGTGCTGGGCTAAAGAATGCCGCGGTTTCATTGGCTACCGATTAAGGCGCAAGCTACACTTTCCGGGATTAATAGTTTAATTAATCTTCTGCACAAGCTGAATAGGTAAGGCTGAGGAGTTAAGGGCTATTGCTGGGCCTATATCGTTTGTAGTACCGATAGCCTGACCTTAATGCTAGGGATAATGTAGGCCTGTATGGGGAGATATGACAGTGTTGACTTTAAATGTGTTGTTTGAACCTGGCTAAGACAGTATCGTTATTTGTAAAGGCGCACTTTTATTAAGGGATTCATATAAGTGTTACTTAGGGTTGGTGAAGATTGGACCTATACTGCTGAAAACTAAGCAATGTAAGTTAGTTACTGTAATTATATACTTCGCCGCTTTATCCGCTAGCAGCAACTTATTTATTTTCGTTCAGATGCCAACTGTGGATAACCCCCCCCCCCCACCGCAAATTGCATTGCAACTGCAGTAACCAAGAGGGAAAATTTAATATCCTTTGCCCGTCTGTCTGCATGTCTGACTGCCAGTCGGTGAAGACCGTTTTTTTCAGGAACGAGTGGAGGTATCAAGTTGAAATTATAGTATAGTTAAAATCTCGCTGCAGACTTGGTCATAAATCATAATTGGAGTAGGGATGTGCGCTAGTTGCGCGCGCTCAAGGCCATTATCGATAACAGAATCATTAAGGTTATCACGTAAACATACTGCATTCATTAAGTATGCAGGGTAACTAATGAGTACTAATGTGTTTTTACGAGACTTCCTTCTCGTAAGAACACATTTATGCGAAGAGTTCATCATTCATGTGGATGATGATGACGATGACTCAGACGAAGAATTTTAATTTTCTATTTTTAGTTTTATATATACGTTCTTTTGTTTATATATTTAATATGCTTTGTAGTAAATTTGGTAATAAAATAAAAAAAAATGTGTATTGATTTCTATCACTCATTTATAAATATATAAAACTATCGATATCACTCATCGACTGCAGTCATGCACAGGACTACGTGTGGGCGTGGCCTGCCCATAAGGCCCGTGAGTGGGAAAGAGAGCGAAACACTCGAATGATTTATGACCGAGTCTGCAGCGAGATTTTAACTATACTATAATATCAAATACGTAATTCTATGGTCCCTTGGAGCCCTAAAAAAATCAGCTCATGAAGCAAGGTCTCACAACACAAGCAAAGGAAAAAGTCTGAAAATCATTCATTTATAATTGTATCGCATAAAAAAGTTTTTTTTGGGATTTCTAGTTACAACTGAACAATGAAGGGTTCCGTCCTTCATTGTGCGTGCTCCGACACACACTTGGCAGGTCTTTTTCTACCAGTCATGCACGACTCTTTGCACCCTTTAAATGCGGCAAACGCCAGAATTATCCAGTCTGTGTGGCTACATTATTCGTCGGACATCTAGTAAAAATGTAGAAGAAGAATACAGGTAGGTATTTTATACAAGACAGTAAAGAAGTAGCAAAAAAAGTTATGTTCAACGATAATCTGGGCACGCTTAGCCTTGAATCTTCTTAGCACAATGCTAGTGGTCTCGGGTCTAGATTATAACCCACCCCTTGTGCATGGATAATCTGTAACTTTTCCCCAAACCACATTCTACCACTATTATCTAAGGTATTAATGCTCAATTTGGTGGCGCACAATATCCCATCATAATAATTATTTGACCTAAATTGCTGTTAGATAATATTGTAATCGAAATAATTAGCAATACACAATAAAGTTAAGTGAAAACTGGAATGCCTAGTTTAGAAAAACAAAAAATAACAATCTTTGTAATTTACTCAGATAAGTATTCGTGTCAAGTTTCAAGTTTATGAATACAAGGAACTAGATTTTCCATAAAAACGAAATAGCCGAGAATCGAACACCTAGATTTTGATGATTTATGAAACTAATTCTGTTGATGTAACTTCCATCGACAAGCTACTGGAAATAATGTCATTATTTCCCTGAATTTAATCCTTATTAGCGACACTATCGGATAGTGAACACAGCATTTTTTTTTTAAACAACAGCCTCGAAAATTTATTTTTCAAAAATCTACTAGGTAATACCGTTTTCATCAGAATCGGCCCAGATACTCTTTTGAGTGTTTTTCGCTATGTCTAATGGTTTTGGATTTAGCCATCCACGCACACTTAAAAATATCAGCCCGTGTATGCCACTGTTTAGGTGCCTAGTAGATATATGTATAGAATTGATAACATTATGTTTTCAAAATGTTTTTAATATTATGTAAAAATAGCGACCCGCCCCTGCCCCGCACGGCTACAATCTACTGACAGGTCAACATATCCAGATTGATGTGCTTTATCAAGTTAAATGGTAACGTTAAAAATAATAACAAACATTCCCAAATAAATTTTCTAAATGATGTCGACAACCGCATCGAAATCCATTTGCGCACACACAGATACACGAAATGCAACTTTGTTAAAAGACGCCTATCACAAGATTGCGTTTTGACGGATTAATTTTAATTGAGCACGGCGATGCATCACATTATGTAGCAATCCGGCAGTTGTAATTACGCTTATTTTGAGCCTTGTATACCTTTTTTTTTGTTTAAGGTATGTTTTAATTTCTTACGAACTAACGTTTATTCTGGTACCTAGGTATAAGTTTTAAATGGGATTTCTTTTAATATATATTCCATACATGTTTCAGAATTCTGAGGCCGCTATGGACTAAACCACAATTTGAGAGACATTATTTATAGTTTTCATTTCATTTCGTAAGTAGTTCAATCCACGAGCTTAAAATAATGCTGTCGCGCATTTTATGAAAAACTTGCTTCGGAATTTTGGCAAAAAAAACATTGCGAAAAGCGAGGCCGCTATGAACTATAACTAATAACTATTTATCCACCACTCAATAAGTCAAAGTTGTAGAAGTCTTTCTATTTCTCAGAATAAGAACGCCAAATTTGGGCATTTGACGCAAAAATCACGGTCGAAATGTAATAGGGGGGGCCTTAAAGAATATTAAAGATGAAAATAGAGGAGAAGTAGGACTAGTAATATGACGAAACCGCTCTCCTAGGAAACCGTAACTTTACGCTGTTGCTACCTAAAATTGAGAGCAACTACAAAACAATAGAACTAAAAACTATGTCAACTTGTCAGTTGGATTGCCTTTTGTTTTAAAATATAAAACTGGTTTACTATTGTATCTCTGCTCGATAGTGACCTATTTTTGTTTATTTTCCCCAAAATAGAATAGAAACACTTATGAAATTACTTGAATGTCTGGCTGTCAACTGTCGCCATGTTTTTTCTTCTAGGTAATAGCACACTCGGTATATGATAAGACATTGGACTGAATTATTAGATAATGTTGCTACGTATCTTGGAAGTCCAACAAAATTGCCGGTTAATATTTGGAGACAAAAATACTGACACGGGTTTCGTTGGTTGTATATTTTATTCATTCACTTAGTTTTAGCTCTTTTGTAATTGGAATGAAACATAAAGCTATGAAATCGGTTATAAGCATGTGATGCGGAGGAATGAGGAAAATGTCGTGATTAAAGTTTTGAGTATGGATGGCTATAAGAGTATTGTGAGTGTTGGATCATTAAGTTCCCTTTAAAATAGTTGAGCTAATTGGTACTGATCCATGCGTCATGTTCGTGAACGGACGCCGTCAGTTGGGACTGGTCGTCTCTAAGCTGCCACGGCTTATTTTTTTTGAATTTAGTTGTTTTTAGTTTTTATCTTTTGTTTATTACGGACGCTTTTAACGTGCACGTCTTTCTACATTGTTCGCACATGTATATTTTCAATATGAACAATTTAACTAATATTTTGTAAAATATTTAATTTAAAAGAGTGTCCGTGGAGTTTCTTGCCCGTTCTTCTCCATAGGATCTACGCTTTGGAATGGGCAACTAGTTTCATCTTTCTGACTTGACTGACCCAAGACCGACCCCTTGACAATTCAAAAGTGCCTGTAATTGGTTTATTTGAAATAAATGCTTTGAGTTTAAGTAGGGGAAGACCACAGAAACGATGGATAGACTGTGTGAGTCAATTTCAACAACTCGATTTTTTACCTAATTTCCATGGACATTTTCATTTTCAGGTTTTGTAAAAATCTTTAATAATAAGGCGCAACATATCCACATTTTATATACATTTTCTAAAAAGGGATTGCACTTATATATTACATAATGAGATATTTGGGCCACCGAAATTGGCGAGCCACAGAAATTTTATTGGTGACACAGAAATTATGCGTGTGCACTGAAATTGTGAATTACTAAAAAAATATTTTTAGTAATATGTAAGGAAAGATAAGGTATAATGAAAAAAACTGGTATAATACGAATAATTTCAATAAGTATTTATAAAAATGCAACGTGGTGTAGTATTGCTTAAATCTGCAAAAACTTATCATAATACGATTGATTTGAAACTAATAAAAAATCCTAAACAAATTACTACCTATACCTTGTATGTATGTCTACCTTGGGCAAGTCATCCAGCTCGGTAGACACAACTTTGAGAAAGAAGCCGACAGAAGGATCCAATTGGGTTGGGCAGCGTTTAGAAAACTTCGTCAAGTCTTTTCGTCACCCATCCCGCAATGTTTGAAAACGAAGGTTTTCAACCAGTGCGTCCTGCCCGTTATGACATATGGTGCTGAAACGTGGACACTTACAGTCGGGCTGGTCCACAAATTCAAGGTCGCTCAGCGCGCTATGGAGCGGGCTATGCTCGGAGATTCTTTGAAGGATAAAATCAGGCATGAAGTTATCCGGAAAAGAACCGGAGTAACCGACATAGCTTGCAGAATAAGCAAACTGAAGTGGCAGTGGGCTGGCCATGTTTGTCGAAGGACTGATAGCCGTTGGAGCAGACGAGTCCTGGAGTTGGAGACCGCGTATCGGTAAGCGTAGTGTGGAACGCCCCCGGCTAGATGGACCGACGACCTAAAGAAAGTGGCTGGGACAGACTGGATGCGGAAGGCGGAGGACAGGGTGTTGTGGCGCAGCCTGGGAGAGGCCAGCAGTGGACTGCGATAGGCTGAGTTGATTGATTGAAACAAATTACTTAAATATTTGTGGACATTTGATGGTCTTATCTTGAGCTATGTTCTTGGTTTGAAAGATCTCTCAGATCCTCTATATCTATGAATGAATTGTTGATGGCTTAAAACTGGAATCTAATTGTGATGCAGGTGGAACGACCGTTGCATTATCCAGGATTTCAAAAGGCAATTCATAGAAACCTAAATGTTTTCCGTGGATGCATTCTAAAGGATAGTAAAGACAGTTTTTATCAGTGCGATTCAGTGATCGCATTGCAAGAGCTTTGGATGTTTTTGCCCAAACGATCTGATGGATCTTCATAGACCCTGGGAAACATTTTAGGACTTTTGGCAAAAGCCAATCCTTTTCATTCACTTCATAGTCGTTAACAATCTTTATTTTCACACCTGTGACGGTTGTTTGAAGACCTTCCACTAAAGCGTTAATTAGCGTTGATATCTTTGCCGAAGGCAACCAGGCGATCTGCAGATCTCTTCAGAACACCGCCTACACCGTCACGTGCTCCTTTTCCATGGCCACATTCGCAGTAATGCCATATCACTCGTGACAAATCTGGGAAGTACAGTTGAAGCTGCGATATAATATAGATTTATATATTTTTTTGTTTCTGGTATTGTCCTGACGGAGAATCGGAAATGAGGTGCAACAGCTTCAATTTCTTGCAAAATTGGTATTAAATGGACTCATACTGCAGACGCATCGTGACACAAAGATTCACTCACTTCTTTTTGCTCTGCAATCCTCTTCTTTTTTAACCTTTCTTGTCTATCTTTTTTCTTTTTGGATTCCTAAAGTAAGAAAGATATTTAAAATCTGTTTAGTCAATTTAAACTCTTACAGTTAATTATGAAAGGAGGCATGAGCAAAATAATGGGATATAAGTATAACAGAATATAATGGATTGGATAATGCTAGGTATATCTGTGTAATCTATAACTAGGTATGTTAAATGAGTTCTGACAAAGAAATTTCGGCATAACAAATATTGTTTCTTTTCAAAAACATTCATTAACATTAGTACAATAATTGATAAGTACAATTTATGTGGAGTCGTGTAATTTCCGTGGACACCCAGATGCCACGGAAACCACAGAAATTGGCCCACAGAAATTGGAAACGTGGCTATTTTTTTAAATTACAGGAAACTATCAAGGCTATGACTGTTGTTTTCTATAATCTTAAATGTGTACCAAAGGCTACTTAGCATGCATAAAAGTGATACCTTTATTTCTTGAAAAAATCTTTTTAAAACCTGATCACCGAATTTGCGAAATTTCGTTCCGAGTAAACTGAAATCACGTTCTGTCAGTTTTGGCGGGAAGACGTGGCGATATGGTGCACTACCATTCTCACTGCGTGTAAACGCACGACGATCTCTTGCCGGGCAGGGATTTATCGTTCGTTTAAACTCATTGGTGGAAGCTCAGGACGGCGAAACAAAATGACCACAGAAATTAGTAATTTCGCGCGGACAAAACTATCGTTGACATGTTCTCATTAACTATTCTAAACATTCAAAAATAATTAGCTTCTTGTAGGTCAATTATTAGTTAATGCAATCAAAATACTTTTTCTTAAATATGTTGGAGATTATCTTACTGATAGGCAAATGCTGTGTATGAAAGTGATTGTGGACAAGACACAGAAATTGGTAATTCGTCATTTACTGATGTTTTTCTTAAAAAGTAATAGTCTTATAAATATAATTTAAGTGGCTTCATATAGATTCACGTCTCTTTAATCCTGAGAAAAAAAATCGTTGCATTATCTGTAAAGCAGCACTGCGTTTTCAGCCTAGACGCGTAAATTTTTCGCCTGAGAAATTCACTCGTGTAAAAGATGATATGGATAGAAAGCGGGTGACTCCAAAGATGACGACTACCTACTAGAGAAGATAAAGAATGTTGCGCCGACCTCAAATAAATTGGAATAAGGGTAATGATCAGAGCAGATACAAAACAATGGATGTTTAAGCCATACTTGGTTATAATAAAAATATTATTTCATTTCAATAATATTTAATTAAATTAATTCAAATGGACTCATACTTAATCATCTCGGGTTAACGTTGATATGTCCAAGACAAGAATGAACCACTGTTAACCACATTTTAACCTTAAGCATACAATCAAACATGGGAACAACCAGCGCTCGTCCGAAATATCTGACCCAGTTAGGTAAAGCATAAACTACTAGTCTTTAGATTTAAGTAGCATTATGCATACGTGCCTCGTCCGTGGGTCGACTCTCGGCCCGGACCCGGCGGCACATGATTCATATTTTATTAATAGCGATTGTTCCAAAAATGTGCCTTTAAACTGCATACAGAAAGGCTTAACCTAGGTAACTCCCTCTTTATTATAAGCGTTATATTAATAGTAATAAATATCCTAATCCTAACTTCCTAACTATTTATCATCACACTATAATCACATTAATATTATACAGGCGAAAGTTTGTGAGTGTGTGTTTGTATGTTTGTTACTTCTTCACGCTCAAACGGCTGGACAAATTTTGAAAAAAAATGGTATGGGGGTAGCTGACACCCTGGATTAACACATAGGTTACTTTTTATCCCGGTTTACGCGGGTGAAACCGCGGGGCGCAGTTAGTAATATTATAAATGCGAGTTTCTTCGTTAGTTTGTAACGCTTTCACGCAAAAACGGCTTAATGGATTTGGATAAAATTTAGCACACGGGTAGATCATGACCTGGAAAAGGACATAGGCTTCTTTTTATCTATATATCAAGCAACCGAAGCCGCGGGTAGCAGCTAGTTCATTATATGGGACGAAATAAATTCTATCAATAGGTAAGAGTTATACCAAAGTGGTGTCATACAAAATTGTTCACTCAATTTTAGGGCCCTCGCTCACGGCGACTTTTTGTAGCGATGCTGTCGCGCGTCCGCATCGATACAGTCGTGAAGCGGTCGCTAGCTGTGTGCCCTCGCCCACGGGCCCAGATTCAATCGCGATGCAAACGCGATACTGGTGCGCTTCTTTCGCGATGCAAACGCGATTCAGTAACGGCACAAAAATACCTGCGATCGCTACAGTTGCAAGATGGACTCCGTTGAGGCAACATTAGTCACGTTGTCTTTGGTGCTGCTTTTACGTTGGCATCGCTTCTGTAGCGCGTTGCAAATGCGACTAACGCGCTTTAGTAGCGATGCAGTCGCGCATTTCGTAAACGCGCGACAGCATCGCTACAAAAAGTCGCCGTGGGCGATGTGCCTTATGAGTATGAAAATGATGAACATAGTAAGTTAAAAATTTAACTATAAAATAGTTTTCGTAGATTACGTTGTAATAGTACATTATGATATAAGTGCGGTAAGTTGAAAATTACAGCCGAGGCGATATTGCTAGCCCGAGCCGTAGGCGAGGGCTACAAGAAAGCAGAGGCTGTAATTATCAAAGCGCACGTATGTCATACGACGTTTTATAACATATTTGCGAGGAAATAAATAAAACTCGGACTTTCTTAAACGAATAAATCTTTAAAAACACACTTTCTGAAAATGAATTTGCATACTTGCTTGTTTTCCATACGATGAAATTTTGATCCGCTTGTAAGTATCTATCGGTCGATTTTTCGGGCAAGAGGCTTAGAGTAGCCTTTTTCGTTGCCTCTGAGACTTCTGGCGGTGTCGAATGAATAAATTCATCATTACTTGACGACATTTTCAAATAAAAACAATACAGCGAAAAGGAAAAGCGCGCGGAATAATTTTTACTTGTTCACAAATTAGCGACATCAGCGCTTTTTTTTAAAGGCAAAAGCACATAAACAGCCAGTATTACTAAAGTAAATTAATATTTTTTTTGTTTTTGTTACAGATAAATGGTTGTAATTTATTGCCAAAATTAATTAAATCAAAGAATTAAATGTTTAACATTTAATTCTTTAATTTAATTTTATCCCAAAGTTAATATTATTCATAAAATGTTGACCACTTTTCTGACATAAAAACTCTTTGCTTTGCTTTCTTTGCTTTTTTTTTCTTAAGATTTAAAAAGTACCGTTGGTTTTAGACGGAGCATGATAAACCGTACGTGTTACCTTATTAGAAAGAAACTCATGCATTTTACTTTACGATTACGCACAAGTACGTAATGACATACATTACGATATTGAAATTGGTGAAATAAGAGGCCCTTTACGAGCAAATGTGTTATAATAGTACATTATGATATAAGTGCGGTAAGTTGAAAATTACAGCCGAGGCGATATTGCTAGCCCGAGCCGTAGGCGAGGGCTACAAGAAAGCAGAGGCTGTAATTATCAAAGCGCACGTATGTCATACGACGTTTTATAACATATTTGCGAGGAAATAAATAAAACTCGGACTTTCTTAAACGAATAAATCTTTAAAAACACACTTTCTGAAAATGAATTTGCATATTTGCTTGTTTTCCATACGATGAAATTTTGTTCCGCTTGTAAGTATCTATCGGTCGATTTTTAGGGCTTAGAGTAGCCTTTTTCGTTGCCTCTGAGACTTCTGGCGGTGTCGAATGAATAAATTCATCATTACTTGACGACATTTTCAAATAAAAACAATACAGCGAAAAGGAAAAGCGCGCGGAATAATTTTTACTTCTTCACAAATTAGCGACATCAGCGCTTTTTTTTTAAAGGCAAAGGCACATAAACAGCTAGTATTATTAAAGTAAATTAATATTTTTTTGTTTTTGTTACAGATAAATGGTTGTAATTTATTGCCAAAATTAATTAAATCAAAGAATTAAATGTTTAACATTTAATTCTTTAATTTAATTTTATCCCAAAGTTAATTTTATTCATAAAATGTTGACCACTTTTCTGATATAAAAACTCTTTGCTTTGCTTTCTTTGCTTTTTTGTTTCTTAAGATTTAAAAAAGTACCGTTGGTTTTAGACGGAGCATGATAAACCGTACGTGTTACCTTATTAGAAAGAAACTCATGCGTTTTACTTTACGATTACGCACAAGTACGTAATGACATACATTACGATATTGAAATTGGTGAAATAAGAGGCCCTTTACGAGCAAATGTGTTATAAAAAAATAAATGCAATTATATCATTATAAACTTTATTATAATCTCTTCTCATTACAGTACAGTTCACCGCATAATCTCGTGTGTGTGATCACCAGAGCATTGAACCAGAATTGTGATTACGTCACTAGAAGCGTCCCAAGCTGATAACTTTACTCAGACCTTCGCGCAGATAGCCCATTAATATTAATAGGTTTTTACTACGCTAGGTCCGTACCCTACTTATTATCTTTTGTTCCTGTTAACTTTTCCGTGGTACGGAGGGTAATTTGTTTGTAATTTGAATAAATATAGGTAATTATGTAGGTATTGGTGAAAATTACCTATCAGAATTTTAGTTTCTGGTTTGTAGGAAAAACTACGTTTTTGACAAAACTTTCCGTTTTCATTATTAAAGAAAAATAAATAAGTTTTAAGTTTTAGCGTAATTAGACTTTCAATAGACTAACTTTTGATAAGATTTGATCATAACTAAAAAGTTACGGGCACCGAAAATCACGATCCCCACTTCTCGTAGTGAGGTTGCCTATTATTTAAATTCTCAGACAATATGGAACATAGTAGAAACCAATATTGTTCAATGCATTTCAGTGCCGAGCATTTCAATGCATTTCAAACCATTTCTATAAACCACATCGTTTGAAGGCGCATATCGACTTTGCATTGCCGCCTCCATACGGAATGCAAATAATGGAAATTCAACGCTATCTATCTACAGTTTAGTGAAACATATCTCGGTATTTGGCTCTTAGTTTTAAAAATATAGCCTCGGTAGCAGCTTTCAGCTGAAAAGGGAAATTTTAAAATAAAAGTATTATATCAATTTTGTTTTTTATCCCTCCTCATTCCTTCGAAATCATTTAAAATTATGTTTTCTAATTTAAAACCAATATCCTAACTTCCTTTAGCTATCAAAATAACGAATGCGATAATTTGTTTTTAAACTAGAAACTTCAAACCAATAATTTGGTTTGAGATGAGCGCGGCATTATATTTATCGCTCTAGTGAACCTCTCATTTGAGATTTCCTGGTCATAAGGTTCTATTAATTTGATTGGATCGGTCCTTAATAATAACATAATTCAATCAATTTGCCTAGCCTTTTCTCAATTACAGTAGTAGTTATTAGTAGTTTACATTGAGCGACTATCTGACCTCCACAACCCAGTTACTGGGTAACACGATACCCCTTGGTAAAACTTTTGAGGCTTCTGACTACCCTTAGTGATTGTCAGAGATTTACGAATGACAGGCGGGACCAACGGCTTAACGTGCTTTCCGAGGCACGGAGGGGTCTCGATATGTTATAGATGGTCACCCATCCACGAACCAACTGCGGCAAGCGTAGCTTAACCTAGCCACGAGCCGACAACAATATTCGTAATAAAGCTAATTAGCAAAAAACCTGCAAATGTTTTGATTCAAAACGATTCCAATGAATTATGTAGAACATTGTACCCAGATAGTATTTTATAAAAAATAACAAGGAAGTATTTTCAGTTACAGAGAACTGAACAGACAGTTAATTAAATGTTATGAAATAAAAACCCAAGAAAAATCCTGTCATTTTTATTTTACCCTAGCTGAAAACCAAGAAGCAACCTCAAAAGAGCAGTAGGGTCCTAGTGGTAACGGCCGCGACTTACGAGTTGTATTAGGTACTAGGTTCGAACCTAGACAGGCGCTTTACTTTGTGTAACTTATTTCATCACCACTGCTCTCAAAACGGTGAAGGGAAACATCATGTCCTAGAACCAAAAATTCGAAGCCATGTGACATCTACCAACCCGCGCAAAAGCATGGTAAATTACGGCCGGAGTGGGCCGTAATTTATCTCACCGAGAGGAGGCCTGTGTCCCAGCAGTGGGAACGTTATACTGATTATGAACCTCAAAATAACATTCAGTGTTCCGTACATTAATGTAACAAATACGGTCACTTGTTTCCTCACATCGCTCTCACACATTCTTGACACGTTCCGGATCATGTTATTGTATCCAGCCAAACACGTCCCTCTATGTATGTATATACTAAAATATCTGATGAGAAAACTATCTATTTTGCAAGCTACGACGATGTGGAGAAGATTTATTGGATTATGGCACAGGATATGGGAACTCAACGCAAATATATTGGTAAAAGAAGAAGCACTTGTGAATAAAATTTGAATCAAGAAATCTTTATTTTCAATCGGGTAATGGGTACGTCATTCTTCCACAATAATAGGCACATGGTCACTTTTTGACACAGTAATATGTTACTACTAATAAACAAAGACACGATGGATCAATTTTGTGAAAGATGACGTGACTACTGAGATAACGACTATAGAAAAGTATCAAACTAAAACTCAAACCCAAAGCATTTATTTAAATTAAACCATAAACAGGCACTTTCCGTGGACACTCTTAAATTATATTGTTACAAAAATATTAGCTACAACATTATGTTGAATTTATAATTAAATGTGAGAACGATGTAGAAAAGACGTACACGTTAAAAGCGACCAGAGTAGCAAACAGAAAAAAATAAAAAAAATAAAAATAAGCTGTGGCAATTAAGTAAGCAGCTAAGAGATGATCAGTCCCAACTGACAGCGCCCGTTCACGAACATGACGCATGGATCAGCACCATTTAGCTCAACCATTTTGAAGGTAGCCGAAGAGAGAGTAAGAAAGAACATCTGCTACAGCTGGGCAGACCCCAAATATGGGATAACAGACGAAACAAGAAGATATGTTTCCCACTGGCTCGAAATAACCACAGCATATACCCTAGCTATATAGTGTTATACAAGTTTCTATCATTTCTAACACTGGACAACGAAGCACGTATCTGCTGCAAAAACGTATTGTACGTGCGGTTTTAGGGCACAAAATGAAACTTGCCAAAGCCCGAATATCGATATCGGAAGCTCTCCTATGTTAACAGAAACCTCGCATAACCATATCCAGTAAATAACGCTGTTAAATTCTAAATAACGGAACTGCACTATAAAATTTAATAGTGTATTGAATACCGGCAACCCGATCTCTTGAACTCTAATACACATATTTTCTAAATTGAAAGGAATAAATGGAACTTTGCTTTAGAATTTTCAGAAAATGAAAAGTAATTGATGATTGGTTAATAAATAAAACATAAAAAAATACGGCACGTTTTTATTTTCACTTTTTAGTTGTGTTACCTACCCCACACAAATTTTAATACCACTATCTGCAAAGCGTCACGGTTAAGCTACGCTTGCCACGTAGATGGGTGACCATCTTTATGTACATATGGATTGAGGGCCCGTTTTTTGAACCCTTGTTAGACTATGCCACTTTATGCAGGCGTCTGGATTGAGGGCCCAAGTTATTTAATCGTAAAAGGTTTAATTCACGTTTAACAAATTTATGGACCTTTGCTTTAAGTTTTTACTATGTTTAACTAAATCTCCTATAAGTCTTATTTCGTTTCGCAAGGGTTCAAAAAACGGGCCCTTAATCCATATGCACATACCATCTTTACATACCGAGATCCCTTCGTGACTCGGAAAGCACACTAAGCCGTTGGTCTCAGCTGTCATTCTTGGATCTTTCAGTCGTTACGGGTCGTCAGAAGCCCGAAAGTCTGACAACAAATCTTACCAAGGGGTATCGTGTCACCCAGTGACTGGGTTGTAGAGGTCAGATAGGCAGTCGATCCATGTAAAATACTGGTAATCAGCTACATCCGGTTAGACTGGAAGTCGACCCCAATATAGTTGGGATAAGGATAGGTGGATTTATTTACCTGCTGTGTAAATTACAGTGACAGACAGTTATTAGATATATAACATCATCCACATAGACTAAGTGGCTAAAATACAGGGTGTAATTGAAATATTAGTGTTGTGACATTCTGGATACTCATTGGTGATTTGAGTTTGTAACTAGTTACTTTTGAGTAGCGTCCTGGACGATGGGCCTAGTGCTGTAGAACAACTTCTTCGGTACAAGAACTGTCTAGTAACCATCTCAGATCGCAAAACACATGGCCAAGATACCCCACCCCGGGCACTACAACCATTATCAACGTCCTATCAGCACCATCAATACTGATTGTATTCCCAATAGGCATATTAACCTATCAGTGAGGCTGCCTCTCCCGCATACAAGTGAAGCATCAACTGGTCATTATAACCCGCTGGGCTGCCAAATAGTTACCATAAAAAATGTTCTTGGGGTATAGCCAATAATGCATGTTTCGCCTTAATTTACATGTCAGTATGACAATTACAAAGATATTAAGTAGTATAGAAGTTATAATTTGTTAGGAGATATTGTGGAACCCCTCGTTGAGATTTTACCATGTATAAGATAGTTTCTACGAGTAGCGGTACTTAAATGTCCAGCGTACTGGAAGCATCGGGGCGGATGCTTACAGCACCGGGATGAATCAAATGCCTTTTAAAATAAAATCATAATGAAAATGCTAATAATAAAAAAACAGGCAGTTATATTAGGGGATTGATTCAGAAAGCGGTACTTCTGGACACGGCTTGCACTGTTAGGAGATACCTCTCTCTGGAGTCCTGACCGGTCGGTATATTGAACCCTGTTCCCGACACCCGGTGGCCTACTATTCTTAAATATTTTTATATTGTAATATTTAAAAAATGTAACTTATATGTATATTAGTGAAATAAATGAAAAAAAAAATGATAATTATAAAAAATATAATACTTAATGTATTTTAAATATCATTTATTTTAAAAAAATCAGTAGAACTGATTTTAGGAATAATTATTATTCCGAATAATTATACTTTTTAGAATCGGTTCTATTAAATTTTTTTCATCATGACACGTACCCGCTTGTTATTTTTCTACTATTCTTTTTTCAAATCAATGCTTGTCCTAGCTAGTATCTTTGCCATTTGCATATAATAATTCGCGGAGGTTTTATGCGAAACCATGTTATGGTAAAGCCTTTTCAGTTTTCCTCAGGACAGTTCACTACATCTTTCTGATACGTCTAATAAAATAGTAACAATATCAAAACTGTGCATTGAATATTTTGAAAAAAAGTCATTGGTACGTGTTGTAGGAAGGAGACTGATGCCGAAAAATTGTTTTTAGATTTTTTTTGCAGTTTGTCTGTTTGTCCGGATTGGCGCAAAAACGCTGAACAGATTGGATGAAATTTGGCACACACACAACAGATATCTAGTTTATAATTTGGATTACGCATTTATACATAGGTTTTTTTTTCTTGTCCCAGAAGTACGTTCCTGTGGGATATTTTCCAACATCAATGCGGGCGAAGCCGCGGGCAAATGCTAGTTGGTTTTTCAAAAGTTTCATGTTTTATCAAAAACGAAAATGAACAAGCATTTTCTGAGAACATCATCCTGAATATTTTCGGTATATAAACACTAGAGAGGAAACGGGATATGTAAGGAACTAATTAAATTAATTTTAGGCCCGAAGTTTCATTCTCTCTCGACCCGTGGGACTAACCGTAGTTTTAGGATTACATCTCAGAAACATCTGTCTTCTGAATTTTATCGTTAACAATTTGTTACTTTGGTATTTATGTTTTATCTTTCCGCTGTGATTAATTTTGTTTGAAACTTCTAAGTGAGGATATAGATTAAAATGAAAATTATTTACAAAGTCATTTTATTTTAAGTCTTTTCAAGTCAGTTTATCTGTCTCATGTCATGATCTATAGTTATATATGTGATGAGCCCTTTTGACAACAACAAGGATACAATATAATAGACATTTTGTGTATTTTTAATCAATCTTACGCATCTCACAGGTTCTTCTCATAAACGACCACAAACATATAAAAAGCATAAAAATACCTACACTCTTTCCAACCATTTATTTTACTTTTGAGTTAAGCACGCCTATGAAGTTCCTTATTTATTAACAGGTAACCACAGACGAATAAGCAATACTTCATGTAGGCTAAAGTAAAATAAATGGTTGAAAAGATTATAAACGATGTCATTTTGTCTACTGCCCTCTCATTTCAGTAACATGAAAATTACAAGGACAAGCTGTATAATAGAGCGTTTATAAAAGCCAAGTGATAAAACTCTGTCACATCGACAACCAAAGAAACACAATGGTTTTACCAACACCACCCATTTGTCTAAAGAAAACAAATTGTTTCTCTTTCGCAGCAGCTTATCCTGTCTGGAAGGCTGCACGAAGACATAGCATAATAACGATACTTTTCTAGCAAAAGTAAGTATGTATACATAAGATTATTGTGTCGCAAACACGATCCATCATTGTTGGTTTTTGTCCATAAAGCTGTACAGTCGAACAAGTTACACACAATAACAGGCAAAAACATTATTCTTTCCACTACACTGCCACTGTTCATTTATACGGTACGGTACCTGTCCTACCGCCGCCGCTAGCAACTAAACGAGTTGTGTAACTGACACTGGCATGGCCACCGTTAGGGATTTTAATTTTGATCACAAAAAATTTCTCGCTAATTAGTTGTGACACTGCTATGCGTATGTAACAAGTGCGAGTCTCTCAGCGAGTGTTCTGCCCGCCAAACGAGCATCACTGAGCGAGTAGGTACTCCCTTTGATAGCTCTTGTCGCTGCGACAAACGAGTACTCGCCGGCGGTGAGTACAACCAGCGACCAACTAATCATGTAGGTATTATGTGACTCTTTTAATTACACGGGATCTACAATCTTTTGTATTTTTTCTTGGCCAGAAAATCTTTGATTGCTTCCTCGTTGGCGCTGGGAGTTGTGCTTTATTGTGTGCGCAATAACTTTTTAAATGTTTAAGCTTATGGCATACCTACTTAAAAGAACTGTCCAAAATAATTGGCTACTCAGCACACTTTGAAGTAGTTGCAAGTTAACTGCCTGTACACCAAATATCTTGTTCGACTGTACTCTGTTGCCATCCTAGTCTTTGTTGTGATGACGTAACGATCCAGAGCTAAGTTTCTACGTGCCAACCATGTATGTGACAAAACAAAAGAACGAAGCTACCACTTTTTTTTTATTTCCACGTAAAAATTGGCTATTGTTTGTGAAATCTTACGTGCCTTATTTATTTTTACATAATTAGGTACCTATGTAGGAAAGCAAAAAGGTATTATTTTTTCTTTTATACCGAGAGGTTCCTGAAAATGATGTCTACAATAAACAACAATGGCTCTTTGTAGGGTTTATAAAACTATCAATATTCAATATTTTCCTGTTCATTTAACACAGTATTTTCTTCGTTTTATTCGTTCTCTATCGCTATTCTCGTAGACTTCGGTCATAAATAGGTACTTTTTTATTTTATTTCCTTAGTGTTACGTTTTACGTGGACTTACTAAGTATTATACCAACCAACCTACTGGTTTAAAATTTTACAAAGATTTATGACCTATCTCGAGCGTCGAATGTATTAAAATTGGGATAAGATAATCATACAATCGTTTTCCTTTAACTACGCAATAGAACCCTTTCGTAACACAAAATATAATGTATATGAAATATTTTATGTAACCATCTGTCCCTGCCCGCTGAATCGGACCTAATTGTTTTTTCTATAGGTACTTCATTTATACAGTATTCTCTTTATGTAACTCCGTTGAGAATAAAAAGATTATTCTGGAAAAATCTGTTCATTCATAATGTGTTCTGGCATATTGTTAAATGTTTCGTGTACACGATGAGTCTTGTTTTAATGTTTGGGTTGAATTTGTAAGCAGAATTAATTTATGCAAAGTTTTAAAGTAAGGTGGTGGTTTTGAATATATTGATTACTAGCTGCGCCCCGCGGTTTCACCCGCGTAGACCGGGATAAAAAGCTAAAAAGTAGCCTATGTGTTAATCCAGGGTATAAGCTATCAGAAGATACCGCGGCCCTGGCATAGGCAACTGAAGGAACACGGGTGGGTTTTAGTCAGTAAAAGTCTGACAGGCCTTCCGCTCCACCCAGAGCGGGAGAAGTTATTTGATGATTTCCCACCCTCAAAAAAAAAAAAAAAAAAAGGGTATAAGCTATCTACATACCAAATTTCATACAAATCGGTCCAGCCGTTTGAGCGTGAAGAAGTAACAAACATACAAACACACACACACACACTCACAAACTTTCGCCTTTAAAATATTAGTGTGATTTATTAAAACGTTAAAATTAATTGAAATGACGAAAAGACCTGGTGGAGTGGACTTAGTCAATTAGTCATGCTTCTGTAATAACTTTTGAGTATTTTATACTCAAACTTTTATGAATTTGGCAGACAACCTTGTTACGTGATCAAATCAAAGTCCCTTGAAATCTGAGCTTCGAGCTTTAAATTTTGTAAAAAAAAATCCGGAAACACGGTAACCTTGTACATTGTACAATCATACCCTTCAGAGCTAATGAGCTCCAATCTATCTATCTCTATAATAAAAAAACTGGCCAAGTGCGTGACGGACCACCACACCGTTGCGATGAATTTATCCCAAGAACAAATTTGTAATTGAAAAAAATATTCTCCCATACACGTCACAATCAATTCTCCAACTGCAAATGTAAGTTTTTAATCTCAAAAAAATATTTTTGATAAAATTACAAATAAACGATTTTCAGTTTTTTCCTTTTACTTGTGTTAAGAGACCTCCTTGCCAAATGATTCTAGGTCCACGGTAAGACACTCCAGGTTTTGATTTATTTTCGAGTATCAAATATGTCGCATAAATGCCCGTAATATTGCGTTGTCTTAGAAGCTTGATTTTGAGAGCTCCAATGGACCGTAGACCTACGTATTTGATATTAATTTCAACTTGATACCTCCACGCGTTCCTAGACAAAGGGTCTTCACAGACAGACGGACGGTTAACTTAGTGATCCTTTACGGGTTCCGTTTTTTCGTTTTCAGGTACTCAAAAAGTTCAATGGTTCGTTGGTAAGCCGCATCACTTGACGACGGCTGGACCAATTTGGCTATTTTTTACCCAACTATTACGGCAAAGCCAAAGGTGGGTTGTGAGTTTGACAGGCTACGTATGGCTAGGTTAGGGACCTAGGCAGACCTAGGGATACTTTTTATCCCACGCGAACGAAGCCACGGGCAAAGATTGATAATTCATATGCCTTTAAACAAAGATTCAAAACGTTAGATTTGCCTTCACAATACTTAGATTGCGCGAAAAAATGTCCATACTGAGAAAAATGAGCTCACACATCCCACATTAAACAATAGATACGATTTTAGTATGAATGAGTGTAAAAATACAATTCAAATGTCATTGTCAACAAAACATAAACGTGACCATCTTTTGTCGCGGTTGGACGAATCTAACGATTTAAATTTTTATACATGTTTTCTGACAGTTATGTTACCTACAATAAAATCAAAACCCGTTCTTGAGCATGGACGTTGGAAAAAGAATAATGTACATAATGAAAGTCACAAGCTCTCCAAAATTTGTTCTACGAGACACCGACAGCCACCATCAACTTTATGCTAGCATTTGAGGCTATCTAATTTGGCTCCTAGCAAAGATTTATCTTCAATGAGCCGCTTGGCACGTTGTTCCATCCAGACTAATGCGTCAAGCTGCTAGTTGGCTGAACAGCCTGATAGTGGCTGTATTATAGCCTACATGATTGGACTATTACTTCATGTAACTTCGAGACAAACCATTTATGTATTGAGAAAGAGAGTTTGAATGAAAATTTGTTCTCGCTGTGTATCAACTTGAAAGTTGGTCAAAAGACTTTTCAAAACAATGAAACACGTGATATAAAAGTTTTAAAACTACTCTAAAAATGGGCTGGAATGGCTTATTAAAGTATGTATGGGAAAAGTATGTATGGGTTTTTTAGTTTGCTACCAAGATCGGGCAACGAAAAATGGACTTAATAATATACTGTCTAGAACTTTAAAAGGTAATTATGGAGCCTTTTTCTATAATTAAACCTACCTAAGGCTATTCATTAGTTTACTAGGTCAAGTAGTTTTGCAATTACCTAGGTAGTACGTACAACCTAGTTAAAATAAACGAAAAATTATTTAAAACTGGACTGACTCGGATCGTTGCTCTTGTGGTCTCAAGAGATTTTACTGAACATGCGGTCCTGGGTTCGATTCCCAAGTCGGGCAGTGTTATTATGTTTTTGAGTCTGGAATTTCTCAGTACCGCTTGGAGTCTGGCTCGCGCCCGATTACATGGGACCTAAACATAACTGGCGAAATGTGGGTGTACCTACTATAGGTACACCTCTGTTTAACCTTTTGGGGAATAAGGCGTGATGTTATGTTTATGTTAATTACAAAAAAAAAAAATTGATAGTACCTTAAGAATAAAAAAAATAAAAAGCCTTACGTATATATCGTTGCAGATTACAAAAGAAAAGTTAAATTCTATGTTAGTAATTATAAATATTTGTTAGTACTTAATTAAGTTTAGTTCTTAAATTTAGTTGTTAGTTTAAGTTTTATATAACTTTTAATTAGTCCTATATTACATATGTATGTTGTAATACTTAGTT
Source organism: Cosmia trapezina (assembly GCA_905163495.3). Lineage (NCBI taxonomy): Eukaryota > Metazoa > Arthropoda > Insecta > Lepidoptera > Noctuidae > Cosmia > Cosmia trapezina. The sequence continues at coordinate 16,940,050 of LR991030.1, forward strand.
ATCTGCAGCAAAAGGCCTCCTCCAAAGCTAGCCAGTCCTCTCTAGATTGGGCTACTTGAATCCATTTGGAGCCGGCTGTTTTTTTGAGTTCATCTTCCCAACCAGCTACAGGTACCTCTCCTTCTTCTACCTTGTGGACCTGCCCATGTGATCACCCTTTTGGTCCATCTCTGTACCTATATATAAATATGTCGGATCCGGTCAGTAGTACGGTTTGGAAACGAATCGCAAGCGCGCCACTGGCGACATCACGTGATCTAACCACACCAACAGCACGCTTCTACAGAGTCGTGATGTTTTAAGTCCACGACGAGGAGGACAGTCTAGTCACAGAGTACATTTTTATATAGGGTAAGTCTAGTGTCCGATCGCATCGGGGTTACTACGCCACGGAACTGTATTCGATTCGTTGTGCTCAGTTAATTTTAATTTGAAGTGATTGTGTTAGATTGTGATTTTAATAATCACCGAGTATAGCACCCAGTGTGTTTTCATTGCACGAAACCCATTTCCTGCCCACATGGTGTCTGAATCTATCTGAGTAAATCCTGACGATCCGACAAATATTAATAAATAACGACAATTTTGGTCCTCCATTTCCCCAAAAATAAATCTTAGAATACTTACCACGAATTTTAATTTTTTTTTTGCGCAGTTGCTCGTAAAATAACAATTGTAAACATTTCAAAAGGGTAAATTGAACGTCGCACGGGTACTTTATACCTATTTACGGATTTCCAGCGAGCGTGTTTCAAAGAATAAACGGTCATTACAGTCGGTCGTTGCACACGAAAATTCTTTCGTGTCTATTCAGTCGTATTCCGAAGCAGTTTGAATAGTGCACCAGTGAAAATAATCGCCCATAGTAAAGCACAATCGTTGACTGGAAGGGTGCCAAGTCGCAGCGTGCGCGGTGCTACGCTTCCTATGTGTTTCGCTTCAATAGAATTAACAATTTCCCATGCAATCGCCGGGTAGCGGCCACCCGCTGTCAATGAGTATCCGGTTATTCATAAAAATATACCATGTTTTTTTTTATTTTATGAAATCTGCTTATTCGCTCGTGAAAAGCGCACTTCCTTCTGTGAGGTCACGTCAACTCATTGATTTTAAACAGCGAATAAAGACGAGACATCAAACGGGCACACTGAACGGCACAGAGAGGCTGTATATTTAAAAAAAAATCCGGCGAAGTGCGAGTTAGATCACACACAATGAAAAGTTCCGTAGTTGAAAATGATTTATACCAAAAACATCAAAGTAGAAAAACAAAAAATTCCAAAATAAAAATTTAACGATTTTCGGACTTTTCCCTTTACCCCTTTTGAGACCTTGCTTCATGCAAAAATTCATGATTCTAGGTAAACTTTAAAAACCGTAAAGTTTACGTGCGAGTATCAAAATATGACTTAGTAGCTTGATTTTTTTAGAGCTCCAAGGGTCCACCTGCGTATTTGATATTAATTTCAACTTGATACCTCCACGCGTTCCTGAAAAAATGTTCTTGACAGACTGACAGACAGACAGACAAACGAATAACGAAGTGATCCTATAAGGGTTCCGTTTTTCCTTTTGAGGTACGAAACCCTAAAATTACAAATGCCAGTCATGGGGACTGCCAACAGAAGTAAAAACTTAAACGTAAAACTATGCATAGCATGTCGCGGTGTCACGGTGACGCGGTGACGCGAACTCGTAAGATTTCCCCCTACCAAAAATCGTTCAACGAGCCTAAAGAAGTTTTCACTTCAAAAAATCCTGCTCCGTTTAAAATGAAACATTGTATGTAATTCAATGATAATAGCGATAAATCGTACCTCTTAATTAATCATTGCTAAAAGATAAGGGTTCTACTTAAATTTTAATTGGATTTCCTTAAATTCGACGCTTCGGTCGTGTGTCAGTAACTTAAAATTTATTATATTTTCATTGTAGTCGCATTCACAAGCATGTTGCCGCGTCCACGTAGACAAATAATAAAGTTCCGTATAAAATAACGTCTGGCCGCGAGCCAGCCATCCCGATTGTCAAGAAACGACAAACTTCGTTTAATTTCGTCGCCAATTGACAAATTTTAAACGAAAATTAATTTAAGACGTTAACGAACTTGTCAGCGGATGTTGTTTCAAGTTCCAGGCTTTGACGGGATTAAAATACCACGCCTTTGTAATTACGTCCACAATAACCCTCTTACATCAAATCCGTCCGGAAACCCCAAAGACTTTGGAGCCGTGATGAATTATGCCCAATTTTACTGATACCGACTGTTTTCTTTTTGTTATATTTGTGTTGTTACTTGTTAGGGTTCCGTACTAAAATGGTAAAAAGGAACCCTTATGGTGCGACTCAGTCTGTCTGTCTGTCTGTCATAGCTGAATATCTTAAGAACTACTAATGCTATCAAATTTGGAACAGTTTTAGATGACGTTTACCCAACTATTTTGCAAATAAGAAAAAAATATCAATTTTTTTTTGCAAGAGGGACTGAAAGTGGCTCTTCAAAATTCAAAGTGGGGCTACTATTGCATGTGGGGTATCATATGGAAGAGCGCTATTTGCATATTCTCAAACATTTTTTTTGAGGCCGCATTGTTTTCGACTTTTGATGAAAAATGTAAAAAAAAATACCGTTGCCCCCCTTATCTCCGAAGTTTGCATAGAGAATTTTTTAAAATTATTCTATGTGATAGAAGTTTATGTAAAGATTACAGGTAAACTAAAAAAATGTCTCTAAATACCACACTTTTTCAGAAATCAGAACGGAACCCTCGCTGCGCGAGTCCGAGTCGCTCTTGACCGGTTTTTTGTTATTCACTTGACTGGATATGTTTTGTCCGCACAATTTGATTCGTCGGAACACACACGATACACATACACATTGTAAGTATACCGCGGTAGTTTTCCGATGGCTCTACACGCTGCTCCAAATATTGGACGGAGAGCAGCCTCGCTTTAAGGCAAAACCTTTTTATGTTTCTCAGAGTTACGTTAGCTTTCCTCTTTGAGAATTCTATTTTCGGAGAAGGTTTTCAAATATTTTTCAGTTACGGCTTAGTTATGCTTCTGTAACGATGGTGCTTGATATTTTGTGAAAGATAGGTAGGTACAGTAATTAACAAACGATATGTTCTTTGTAAGAGAATTGGTAAGTGCCTCCACATTTATATTCATTAATAAGTTCCTACTACTACTACTTACGAGGTGCTCGTGGCTAAGTAATAACAGCCGCACTGGTCGATCCATCAGGTTAAGCTACGCTTGCCGGTGTTGGTCTGTGGATGGGTGACCATCTTTACATACCGAGACTCCTCCGTGCCTCGGAAAGCACGTTAATCCGTCGGTACCGGCTGTCATTCGTGGATATTTGACAGTCGTTACGGATCGTCAGAAGCCCGAAAGTCCGACAACCAGTCTTACCAAGGGGTATCGTATTACCCAGTTACTGGGTTGTGGAGGTCAGATAGGCAGTCGCTCCATGTAAAATACTGGTATTCAGCTGCATCCGGTTAGACTAGAAGCCGACCCCAATATAGTTGAGAAAAGGCTAGGCAGATTGATTGGTTGAAGTTCCTACTGTACGTATATGTATGGAAGTGAATGTTGGGTGTGGCAAAAGAAGCATGAAAGTAGAATAAATGCTGTGGAAATACGTTCCCTGCGAAGCATGTGTGGTGTGACTGTGAATGATAGGCTGAGGAATGATGAGATAAGACAACGGTGCCGCTTAAAAGATGTAGTGACAAAAATTGACAATTTTGCTTCGATGATTTGGTCACGTTGAGAGGATGAATGAGAGGCGACTAACAAAAACTTTTTACAAAAAAAAAAACAACCAACTCCCAAAAAAACACTAAAAAGTGAAAAACAACTTTAATTTCGGAAGTCGGTGTCTTTGGTTTTTTATTTACTTTCGTTTTTTTTGCCACCGACTTCCGAAATTAAGGTTATTTTTCACTTTGTAATGTTTTTTGGGAGTCGGTTGTTTTTTTTTTTTTGTAAAAAGTTTTTATTTTTCACTTTTTAGTGGTGCCTACCCCACACAAATCTGAATACCACTCTGCAAAATAAATTAGAGCAACATCCACATAGACTAAATGGGAAAAATACGTATTAAATTATTGAAGCTAACTCAAAAGCCACTCATCAGAACTTAAAGATACTTATTTTTATGCGACCCTCTCAGGAGTATACCATTTCAAATAAAAACTTTGCATAAAGGCAAATACGTCGCGCTTAGTCGTGTCAGAAGTTTGGTAGGCGTAGTTTTAGTTGACGGAGATAACGAGGTTACGAAATCTACCTTCTGACAATCAGCATTAAATCATTTATAGCCAGAGTGCACCTCATGACAATTCCAATAAGCCCAAACACGGCTAGGATACATTGTTTTATTACTGAGTTCCGATGCCTACCTTCCGGCTTCTTCATTCTTCAGATCGGTTCGATGGTACCATTTTCATCAGAACCATTTATTTAAAGCTTCGTCATAGTCGCTTAACTATTAACCGAGATAACTTATCGCCAACCGTGAAATACTTATCATCATTGAGTAGTTCCCGTGGCTTTCTGTGGTCTTCTTCATCAGTTCCACTGCACCAGATGATGCTTTCTGAATGCAAACGCTTGATTTGTTGATGAAAATACCAAAACAGCTATATGTATGCCTATAATATTTGAGGAGTTCCCTCGATTTCTCATGGATTTCATCATCAGAACTGGATTTTGATAAAAATGGGACCAATCTGGAAGTATACCCTTTTAAATAAAAAAAGAATTTTCCGAATCGGTTCATAAATGACGGAGTACCTACTGAGGTAACAAACATACAAAAAAAAAAAACATACAACCGAATTGAGAACCTCCTCCTTTTTTTGAAGTCGGTTAAAAAGTAGCCCTATAGTTTGATTTATTTTCGAGTATCAAAATATGTCGCATCAATGGCCGTATTTTTTTATTGCGTTGAATTAGAAGCTTGATTTTTAAGAGCTCCGCGGGACCGTAAACCTAGGACGTCCTACGTATTTGACATTAATTTCAACTCGTTATCTCGGACAACGAACAACGAAGTGAACAGATAAGGGTTCCGGTTTTTCCTTTTGAGGTACGGAACTCTAAAAAAGAAAGACAAGACTCATAATTTAATTAATGCCAAAACAGAAGTCTGCCCGCAGTAAAGTTACGTATACTCACATACACGTACATACATACACATAGTTTGCCAAACTTACATGAATCAGTCCTTAATTAACTTTAACTCGTAACTCCCTATTACAACTCGTACTAGTGTAGAGTTGAAATGTTAACACGAGTTAGGTACGTACCCTAGTAGGTGGGTGCAACATGTGCGAGTTTCGTTCCGTGATGTTTTCACAAACTTTATAGCAAACTAGCTTTTGCCCGCGGCTTTGCCCACGTGGAAATTATCCCACGGGAACGTACTACCGGGACAAAAAGTATCCTATGTCCTAATCCAGGGCATCAAATTTCATCATGCCATATCCATTCAGTCGTTTTAGCGAGAAAGCGTAACAAGCAAACCCACTTTTAAATAAATAAATAAAATAAAAATAAAAAAGCGTTTATTATTCCATTGGCATTTACATTCGTATAGAAATGGGTGTGGATATTATTAGTCCAATATAGGTACATGCCAACTGAACCCCTCTTCGGGTGAATGCCTCTTCCAGAGATTGCCACTCGTCGCGATTCCTTGCACCTTCCTTGGACCAATTTCGGGTTCCGACGGTCTCTATCTCGTCCTTCCACCTTGCCTTTGGTCTCCCTCTGCATCTGTGACCCTGAGGTCCTCTCCACATAGTCACGGTCTTCGTCCACCTGTGGTCAGTGTAGTATGCCACGTGACCCGCCCACCTCCATTTCCGACCACGCGCGATGCACAAGGCATCTATTACACCAGTCTGTTTTCTTATTGCCCTGTGACGGACTCTGTCCTTCAATTTTATTTTTAGTGAGCTACGCTCTAAGGCTCTTTGACATGATGCTTTTGCTTACTTTTGATTTTATAATATTAAAGTTAGGATAATACCAGCCTATTACTATTCCCCTGCAAGGCAAAGGCCTCTTCTCATACAGAGAAGGAACGAGCATTGGTCACCACGCTTGCTCAAGACGGGTTGGCGATTTCAGACTTATATCCATACTAATATTATAAATTCGAAAGTAACTCTGTCTGTCTGTCTGTCTGTCTGTCTGTCTGTCTGTCTGTCTGTCTGTCTGTCTGTCTGTCTGTCTGTTACCTTTTCACGCCTAAACCACTGAACGGATTTCGATAAAATTTGGCAAGGCTATAGATGGTATCCTGGGGACGGACATAGGCTACTTTTTTTTTCAAAAATAATCCTACAGGGGGTGATATAGGGGATGAAAGTTTGTATGGGAAACTCAGTATTTCTTAAGTTAGGGATGTGAAAATTAAAATGTATGCTTTTGATAGGAAATAAAGAAATATGCGATTCAGTGTTTTTGAAAAATCATCCCCTAAGGGGGTAAAATAGGGGTTGATTTTAAAATTTACAAAACTGCATGGATTTCGACAAAATTTGGCAAGGCTTTATAAAGCATCCAGAGGAAGGCCATAGGATACTATTTTTTTCAAAAATAATACTACAGGGGGTGATATAGGGGATGAAAGTTTGTAAGGGAAACCCAGTATTTCTTAAGTTAGGGATAACAAATTTATGCTATTGGTAGGAAATTAAGAAATATGCGATTCAGCGTTTTTGAAAAATCATCCCCTAAGGGGGTAAAATAGGGGTTGATTTTAAAATTTACAAAACTGCATGGATTTCGACAAAATTTGGCAAGGCTTTATATAGCATCCTGGGGAAGGACACAGGCTACTTTTGGTCTTAAAAAATAATCCTACAGGGGGTGATATAGGGGATAAAAGTTTGTATAGGAAACTCAGTATTTCTTAAGTTAGGGATGTGAAAATTAATGTATGCTTTTGATAGGAAATAAAGAAATATTCGATTCAGCGTTTTTGAAAAATCATCCCCTAAGGGGGTAAAATCGGGGTTGATTTTAAAATTTACAAAAGTGCACGGATTTCGACAAAATTTGGCAAGGCTTTATATAGCATCCTGGGGAAGGACATAGGATACTTTCAAAAACAATACTACAGGGTGTGATATAGGGGATGAAAGTTTGTAAGGAAACCCAGTATTTCTTAAGTTAGGGATAAAAAATTTATGCTATTGGTAGGAAATTAAGAAATATGCGATTCATCATTTTTGAAAAAACATCCCCTAAAGGGTAAAATAGGGGTTGATTTTAAAATTTACAAAACTGCACGGATTTCGATAAAATTTGGCAAGGCTTTATATAACATCCTGGGGAAGGACACCGGCTACTTTTGGTCTTAAAAAATAATCTTACAGGGGGTGATTTAGGGGATGAAAGTTTGTATGGGAAACTCAGTATTTCTTAAGTTAGGGATGTGAAAATTAAAATGTATGCTTTTGATAGGAAATAAAGAAATATGCGGTTCAGCGTTTTTGAAAAATCATCCCCTAAGGGCGTAAAATAGGGGTTGATTTTAAAATTTACAAAACTGCACGGATTTCGACAAAATTTGGCAAGGCTTTATATAGCATCCTGGGAAAGGACATAGGATACTTTCAAAAACAATACTACAGGGGTGATATAGGGGATGAAAGTTTGTAAGGAAACCCAGTATTTCTTAAGTTAGGGATAAAAAATTTATGCTATTGGTGGGAAATTAAGAAATATGCGATTCAGAATTTTTGAAAAATCATCCCCTAAGGGGTAAAATAGGGGTTGATTTTAAAATTTACAAAACTACACGGATTTCGATAAAATTTGGCAAGGCTTTATATAACATCCTGGGGAAGGACACTGGCTACTTTTGGTCTTAAAAAAATATCTTACAGGGGGTGATATAGAGGATGAAAGTTTGTATGGGAAACTCAGTATTAAGTTAGGTATGTGAAAATTAAAATGTATGCTTTTGATAGGAAATAAAGAAATATGCGGTTCAGCGTTTTTGAAAAATCATCCCCTAAGGGCGTAAAATAGGGGTTGATTTTAAAATTTACAAAACTGCAAGGATTTCGACAAAATTTGCCAAGGCTTTATATAGCATCCTGGGAAAGGACATAGGATACTATTTTTTTCAAAAATAATACTACAGGGGGTGATATAGGGGATGAAAGTTTGTAAGGGAAACCCAGTATTTCTTAAGTTAGGGATAACAAATTTATGATATTGGTAAGAAGTTAAGAAATATGCGGGTCAGCGTTTTTTTAAAAATCATCCCCGAAGTGGGTAAAACAGGGGATGATTTTAAAATTTACAAAACTGCACGGATTTCGATAACATTTGGCAAGGCATCCTGGGAAAGGACATGGGCTACTTTTTGTCTTAAAACATAATCCTACAAGGGGTGATAAAAGGGATGAAAGTTTGTATGGGAAACCCAGCATTTCTTAAGTTAGGGATATGCCCTATGTTTTCCACATGAACGTTCCCATGGGATATTTTCGACATCCACGCGGGCGAAGCCGCGGGCAAAAGCTAGTTAACTATATGTCCAGGTTTCCTCACGATTTTTTCATTCACCAACGTCAGAAATATCCAAGATAAACTCAGAAACATAAACTTACAAACTTTTACCTCAGACTAAATTGTTCAATATAGCTATCCGTTTGTGAAGTGTGATGAATGGGCTATAGGCAATGATAAAGATACGCTACGTTCATACTGAGCGGCGTTCGGATATTGTTGTTAAAAATGTACTTACATAAATTATAGGTGTATATTGGTTTTCAACTACGACTGCGACAGATAATACGGAACGTATGATATAGAAAGAGATAGCTTCGCATTTTAGAATTGTCACGCCACGGACACGCTTTGTTTTGCTCGCTGCTATTAGCCGACTAAATCAAATTGCAACAATTGTCTGTATTTGTCTGCTACAATTTGCGCGCGCTAGTGCCATATCTACCTCTTTATTTATATAATATAATTGGCTATAGGTATTACCTATCTCACAAAAGAATATCTATATGTATACTATTTTTATTTAAAAAAAAAGAAAATCTGTTCTTTTTTCATTGGAAAGAATTTTGTGCAACAATCGTGCAACAATTTGTTGCCAGTTCGTTCTTTTCTGTTTCCGCAACACACACCATTGTTGGGCAACTTAATTAATTATGACCATTGCTAAACATGGCGATTAGTACGCTCCTAAAATAAGTAATATTGACGTTGCCGGATGTTGTTTATCATTAATACGGTACATGAGCGTTTACACAAAAAAGTGTACCCCCCACTTTTCGGTTGTCCCTTGTGTTTGAAGTATTATTAACAAAATATGATATGATCTGGTGAATATTTTAATAACTGTAAGCACTAAACACATTTTAAACTAGTAAATGAAGTGCCACAAATATGAAAAAAAAAAATAAAGCAATTAAAATAATGACCAATTTTAATCAGCAAGAAGTCAGTTTTAAACGTGCCCCCCACTCGAATTTCTCGATGTTAAAAGCTATTCTGAAAAATTTTTGTACGCGATACATTGACTTTTTGGTACGGTTTGAAAGAACTCTGAGTATTCTATCGTCTGTGGTGCTTTTTAATTTAAACCTAAAACACGCATTTCCACAATTCAATTTCCAACAAACATGTAAAAAGTGGTGCCGACCGGACTTGACAGGTTTGTCACGGCTAAAACTGCTATTTAAATAATAAATTTTTAAAAATTTCTAAACTGGCAACATTAACCTTACAATCCACCGTTCGAAATACAAAAAGAACCAGTTGTGATACGAAACTGAGTAATACAACGTGTGTATTTGGTTTTGTCACGAACGTCAAGATTTCTTGTGTCGGATTTGAGACACAATAACTGCTGATTCAGGTAAGTTTACATTATTTCACGATATTTAAAAGATTAATAATTTAATAATGTAATCGTAATATAGTTAATAACAAATTTAGTGTAAATGTTTATGTTAGAATACAGTTCAGAATATAATAAGGGAAGAGAGCGTCACGTCCGGTTTGCGACATTTTATACCGTGACCTACCTACTAAAATCTGACAATGAATTCGGTCATGGTACACTTTATTTTGAAAACGCTCACATAGCATATTGCCAGCAACACTGTTATATTTCATATTGCCACTTTGCCAGCAACATGTTTCCCCCAACACAAAAACATTTTTCTTAAACATTGTTACACAACTTTGTTTACGGATGAATACGCAGCTTCTGACCTTTGCTAAAGATGGCGATGATAACACTGTGGCGGCATCTACATCGCCACATAAGAACTACGCATCAATGACATGACGTCACGCAAAACCTGCATCGCGCAATTAGAGTTTACCACGCGATTAGCACATATACAACGACCCGACATTAACCGTCGGGCAGTGGCCCACCAGACACAACACCCGTCTGGTCGGAGGATCCTCCCTTTTCAATGGAGGATGAGTGAACTTTACACCCTGTTCCTCATGCCTCTAAACTGGTGACCCCGAGCATGAACGTGCGTCAGCGGCAGCCTTCGTGCAACTACATCAGCGTGACGTCATCAGCATCACTTCCTCAAGCTTTCGAGCGGCGAGTCACACAGCCAGCCAGCATCCACGGCTTCAACGGGTATCTTGACCACCAGCATGCAGCGGACGCGCATTCCTGGTCATCACCTTCAGCCTCAACCTCAACCCAGCGCTGTACACTCCGACTCACTGGAGCATAACGCAGCGCCACCCCGACTCACTGGGGTATCACCGCAGACAGTTCCGACTCACCGTGAACTATGCGGCACCCGGTTCCGACTCACTGGAACCACAACTGGCACTGGCAAGCATCGCAAGATACACGACTCAGCCCACTATCGACCTCCGGTCTCCGGAGGGGAGTGATGTGGCGGCATCTACATCGCCACATAAGAACTACGCATCAATGACATGACGTCACGCAAAACCTGCATCGCGCAATTAGAGTTTACCACGCGATTAGCACATATACAACGACCCGACATCAACCGTCGGGCAGTAGCCCACCAGACACAACACCCGTCTGGTCGGAGGATCCTCCCTTTTCAATGGAGGATGAGTGAACTTTACACCCTGTTCCTCATACGTCTAAAACACTACTAAAATATACAACATCAACTTTTAACCTGTGACGTTCATACTCAAAAACAAAACACTCTTCCCACACGAAGTTGTTTTTTAGGGTTCCGTACCTCAAAAGGAAAAAACGGAACCCTTATAGGATCACTCGTGTGTCTGTCTGTCTTTGTATCCATCAGTCACAGCTAATTTGCGAATTTAATGGACCGATTAAATTAAAATTTAGTACACATATGAATTTCTGTGACCCAAACACGGCCGTGTAATGTAAACAAATTAATTTTGAATATGGGGGTCACTTATGGGGGCGAACAAGAAAAAAAATGTTTTGCAAACTGTAACGTGTCACATATCAAAGGGCTTACTGTAAGGTCTCAAATATGTTTTTATAATTTTAAATAAATTGTATTAAAGTTATCTAAGAAAATAGACGAAAATTTACCATACCTCGGTGCCCTCTTATCTCAGAAACTACTGAGCCTTTTTTGAATCTTGAAAAAAATACTGAATATAGTTCTGTACTTATAAATTACAGAAAAAAATACAATAAAAGTATATGGTCTTAAAATAACATTTCAAATCTGTAAATATTGTGGCGCGTTCAAACTTACATTTGCAGTTGGAATAAATGAGAGAGAACATGTTTTTTTTACAACAATGTTAAGTTTGTTCTTGGGATAAATTCATCCCACCTACGGAACCCTTCATTATGCGTGGTCCAACACGCACTTGGTCGGTTTTGTAAATTATTTTCTCGTGTTTGATATTGTTATATAGCTGCCGATCTACAAGTTATCAGTAGGTAGTGATAACTTGTGTATTGTGTTGATATCCATACTAATATTATAAATTCGAAAGTAACTCTGTCTGTCTGTCTGTTACCTTTTCACGCCTAAACCACTGAACGGATTTCGATAAAATTTGGCAAGGCTATAGATGGTATCCTGGGGACGGACATAGGCTACTTTTTTTTTCAAAAATAATCCTACAGGGGGTGATATAGGGGATGAAAGTTTGTATGGGAAACTCAGTATTTCTTAAGTTAGGGATGTGAAAATTAAAATGTATGCTTTTGATAGGAAATTAAGAAATATGCGGTTCAGCGTTTTTGAAAACTCATCCCCTAAGGGGGTAAAATATAGTAAAATAGGGGTTGATTTTAAAATTTACAAAACTGCACGGATTTCGACAAAATTTGGCAAGGCTGTATATAGCACCCTGGGGAAGGACAGCATACTATTTTTTTCAAAAATAATACTACAGGGGGTGATATAGGGGATGAAAGTTTGTATGGGAAACTCAGTATTTCTTCAGTTAGGGATGTGAAAATTAAAATTTATGCTTTTGGTAGGAAATAAAGAAATATGCGGTTCAGCGTTTTTGAAAAATCATCCCCTAAGGGGTTAAAATAGGGGTTGATTTTAAAATTTACAAAACTGCACGGATTTCGATAAAATTTGGCAAGGCTTTATATAGCATCTTGGGGAAGGACATAGGCTACTTTTTGTCTTAAAAAAGAATCCTACAGGGGGTGATATAGGGGATGAAAGTTTGTATGGGAAACTCAGTATGTCTTAAGTTAGGGATGTGAAAATTAAAATGTATGCTAGTGATAGGAAATAAAGAAATATGCGGTTCAGCGTTTTTGAAAAATCATCCACTAAGGGGGTAAAATAGGGGTTGATTTTAATATTTACAAAACTGCACGGATTTCGACAAAATTTGGCAAGGCTTTATATAGCATCCTGAAAAAGGACATAGGATACTTTCAAAAACAATACTACAGGGGGTGATACAGGGGATGAAAGTTTGTAAGGGAAACCCAGTATTTCTTAAGTTAGGGATAACTAATTTATGCTATTGGTAGGAAATTAAGAAATATGCGGTTCAGTGTTTTTGAAAAATTATCCCCTAAGGGGGTAAAATAGGGGTTGATTTTAAAATTTACAAAACTGCACGGATGTCGATAAAATTTGGCAAGGCTTTATACAACGTGTAATGCTAAATGCGCAAAACCTCTTAAGGGGTCATTGTACTCATCATTATGAACAACTTTTACTATGGGACCAAACCTGAAATCGCGAAAAAAAGATCAGCTGTTCAGTACATTTATGTTCGCATAATTCGTCAAAATGTATTGAACAGCTGATTTTTTTTTCGCGATTTCAGGTTTGGTCCCATAGTAAAAGTTGTTCATAATGATGAGTGCAATGACCCCTTAAGAGGTTTTGCGCATTTAGCATTACACGTTGTATAGCATCCTGGGGAAGGACATAGACTACTTTTTGTCTTAAAAATAATCCTACAGGGGGTGATATAGGGGATGAAAGTTTGTATGGAAACTCAGTATTTCTTAAGTTAGGGATGTGAAAATTAAAATGTATGCTTTTGATAGGAAACAAAGAAGTATGCGGTTCAGCGTTTTTGAAAAATCATCCCCTAAGGGGGTAAAATAGGGGTTGATTTTCAAATTTACAAAACTGCACGGATTTCGACAAAATTTGGGAAAGGACACAGGATACTTTCAAAAACAATACTTAAGATGGGAAACCCAGCATTTCTTAAGTTAGTTTATGCTTTTGGTAGGAAATAAAGACATATGTGGTACAGCGTTTTTGAGGGGGTACAATAGGGGTTGACAAATGTTTGTGTAATTACCTCTTTTTAAGAGATTTAAGGGATTGGAAATGTAGTCATAGTTCGAATCTTGAGGTAACATTTAGTCTTTATTTCATTCGAAGTTTTTACGAGGAAATTATTTGAACGAGTGGAGACTCGGACAAAAGTTATTTGTTATTAGAGCGTGACTGGCATAATAAATTTTAAGTAATTAACAAAGTCCCCCCGCCGCGTAAGTGTGTCTGTTTGAATGCGATAATGTCAAAAATGGATTTTCATACGGTTTTCTCCAATGAACGGAGTGATTCAGTGTAATTCATTATGGTTTTGTGTAAATTGGCTGAAATATGACGACGACTGTTGAAGATGTCGGAAAAAATCATGCCGACTGGTAGCTTTATGCCTACTATACACGGTAACGATATATCGTAGCTATTTGAGTTTACACAATTATATCGGACGGCCCTATGTTTTCCACATGTAAGTTCCCATGGGATATTTTCCGACATCCACGCGGGCGAAGCCGCGGGCAAAAGCTAGTTTTGATTATATTTTTAGTATTTTTCGGCAACAACTACCGAATACACTTTGCAAATAATACTCACAAAGTGTAACTTAAATAACGCACAACCTCTTTAGGGGTCATCGTACTCGTCATTATGAACAACACTTACTTAGAGATCAAATCTGAAATCGCGAAAAAAAAAACAGCTGTTCCCTACATTTTGACGAGCTATACGAACATAAATGTAGGGAACTGTTGGTTTTTTTTCGCGATTTCAGGTTTGACATCATAGTAAAAGTTGTTCATAATGATGAATACACTGACCCCTTAAGATATTGTGCGTTATTTAACTTACAACTTGTTTATTGTAGCTCTGTTGATAAAATAATAGCTTGTAGTTAAGTACTTAATAATGATTAAAATTAAAATAAAATAACACTCACGATACATTACTTTTTCTGTTTTTTTTTTTTTACCCGATACCAACATAGTTAATTAAGATAATGCAAAATATTATTTTTTATGTGTTTACATTATTCAAAAAATAGAAAATGACCGTATCCATTAGCTTGTTGCAATCAATCAAACTCATAGGTAACTTAAATCAAAGAGCATTGATGTTGGCTCGCTACCAGGTAGGTATAGATACTTCAAATAATTCTTGATTGAACTGTCTACTATCAATCAACTAGCCTGCCATAGATAATAGATCATCGCACATTCAATTAGTTATGAAAGCTAAAGTAAAAATACAACCGAATTGATAACCTCTATCTTTTTTTCAAGTCGGTTAAAAATTGCTTCATCACCATCTGCTTTTCCCAACTATGTTGGGGTATCAGTATATCAGTATAACCGGATGCAACTTAATACCAGTATTTTACATGGAGCAACTGCCTATATGAACTCCACAACCTAGTTACTGACCCTTTAGTAAGACTGGTTATCAGACTTTCGAGTTTCGGGCATCTGATCACCCGTAACAACTGTTAAAGATCTGCAAATGATAGCGCGGACCAACAACGGTTTAAAGTGCTTTCCGAGGCATGAAGCGGTCTCAATATGTAATGTATGGTCACCCATCCACGGACCGGCCTCGGTAACCGCAGCTTAACCTTCGATCGACCCGTGCGGCTGTTATTATTTAGTCACGAGTAAAGTAAAAATTACTTGTTTTTACAAATTAAATTACATTGTTTACACCCCTAGTAACGACGAATAAGCGATGACATTGACAATTCTAAATCATTATCCGTTACAAATGAAAGAGGGTCAACTACATTGAGGGAACAAGGGAAGTGACATATGGTAACCGTCTGAACATGGCAACACCCCTTGTTTAAAAAACCAGCAAAAATTAATAAGGGGTCCGTGCAACTGGCGAGTCGACTTACGAGTTGCTGTATAGTTAGTCCTATTTATCATTATAGTCATTAACTGGCAAGGGATTCTTACAAGTGTTCAAACTTTTGTCAAAAAATACCAAGCAATTATAAATCATCACCCTAATTACTAAAGGCTCTTACAGACAGATGCGATATCGCGTCGCGTCGCAATATTTTTGTACGGATATAATATCGAAATATCGCGTCGCGACCGCGATATCGCCTCTGTCTGTAAGAGCCTTTACACTAATTATAAACGCGACAGTTAGTGAGGATGGATGGATGGATGTTTGCTACTCTTTAACGCAAAAGTAAAGTACTGAACGGATTTTGATGAAATTTGGCACACACACAGTTTACAACCTGAATTAACGCAAATAATAGTGTGCCTCACCACACAATCCTCATATTTGAAAACTTCAAGAAAATCAATTTTGAGAACGCCAAAAAATACTACTGAAATAGTCATAAATAGTACCATTGGTCAAAAAAATAGTACCATTATGCTTCCGGAGTTATAGCTATCAGTTGGTGAGGATTGTGTGGAGAGGTTCACCACACAAGCCTCACCTCTAGTGCAAGCAAACGGCTGGGAGTATCGACTTGGTTTCAATTCCAAAAAATACTACTCAAATACTACTGACGCTATGCCAAATCTCGAAAATAGTCATTAAGTGATTCCAGAGATATAAAGGTGTCTTGGTGAGGATTGTGTGGGGAGCTTTTATGATTACCTGATTACTGCGGAATGCTTACGTTTTTGAATTTGAATTTAGTGTCAAAAAATAGTCAAGAAATACTACTCTCCAACCATGATAATTTCGACCTGGTTTACTATGTAGAAGTATGTTAAACTTCCACGCAAACTTCTACATACATTTTGTTTTGGTACAGACGCGAACACTAAAATTACAAATCAAACAGTACTAAAATATTGCAGTTACTTAATATATTTTTTGCTGTCAAAGTTTAGGTAATATTTCTAATGTTTACTGCGATTTCATTTCTAGACATTTCTTTCCAGTTGGCTTTATGAGTTAATTGATAATTTGATATAATAATACTAACCGTATTATTCATTAAAAAAAACTCAAACGTCTAGTTATAAAACTGTTTTAGTTAAAAACTGTCTTGTCAAAAGACAAAACACTTTTTAACTATAGGTTGATTATGCGTTTTAGTTTTTTTTATGAATAAGGGAGTAGGTAAGTCTTTATTTCAAATATTTTTTTCGTAGTATGAGTAATATTAAGACTATCTGCCTACTTACATATTACTAAAATACCTACTTACTGTACTTACGGTGCCGACAATTTTGTTTACATTATTATTAACAAAACATTTTGAGAATAATAAAACAAAACAATGATTATCAGTTTTGGGAAAACCAATGAACAAATACCCAGTGTGGCTCAACATCCCGGCATCGTGGGATTTTTATTCTCAAAATGTTTTGTTACTAATAATGTAAACAAAATTGTCGGCACCCATTCTTAAAAATATGTCTTTTATAGTTTTTGTCGGCACCCATTGATCAAAATATACCTTTCATATTTGTACAGAGGTCGGAATGGGTACAGTATAATTACGTAAACTTCGAGCAAAGAAGTCGCAAGAGTGGATAATACCTCCTATAAAATCCCGGAATCATAAACATAACGATTAAATCTCGATAGCAGGACTTTTGCGCGAAAGACACTTGCACGAACCCACTTGCACGAAAAGACATTTCCGCGCATGGACATTTGCGCGAAGGGACTTTTGCGCAAAGGGACACTTGCGCGAAAGACACTTGTGCGACAAGACATTTCCGCGACTGGACTTTTGTGCGCATGGACGTTTGCGCGAAAAAGTTGTGAAAATGAGATTTCTTCATAACATCACGCCTGTATTCTTTCAAGGGGTTGGGCAGGGATGTAGAGTACATTTTTTTTTCTTATTTAAGTAAGTATAAGTACAGAAAAATTCTAATAATATAAGTATCTTATTATTATTATTTCTTTTAGTTTTTTTTTCGACATGGCTGCCATTTTCAGGGTTTTTGAGGTCACTGAAAATAATAGTGGGGTCAAAATGAAAATCCAAGATGGCGGCTGCAAAAATTTTAAAATTTTTCGTCATGGGTGTCATTTCCATGGTTTTTGAGGTTGCTGAAAATGATAATGAGGTTAAAATGAAAATCCAAGATGGCGGCTTCGTAAATTTTCAAAATTTCCGTCATTGGTGTCATTTTCATAGTTTTTGAAATCGCTGAAAACGGTAGTGAAGTCAAAATGAAAATCCAAGATGGCGGCTGCGAAAATTCTCAAATTTTTCGTTCAAGGGGTTGGGCAGGGATGTACATCCCTGCCCAACCCCTTGAAAGAATACAGGTGTAATGTTATGAAGATCTCTCTTTTTCGCGCAACTGTCCTTTCGTGCAAGAGTCTTACGGGCAAACGTCCATGCGCGCAAAAGTCCATTCGCGCAATAGTCCAGTCGCGGAAATGTCATGTTGTTAACTATTATCAGAAACCAACTTTGTGATTAACTGTGCTGTTAGTTTGTAAGTTTTTATTCAACTTTTAAATTAAACTTTAGTTTGTTCCTTCTTAGATTGTCTTTTTCTGATCACAACCCCTACCTACACTCCAAAACATTAATTAATCTTGTTTGGTAATTTGGTAAATATTTATTTTTGGATGAAGACAGAAATCCGTCTGCCCGAAGCCCGACACTCTCCCGCGCACTGCAGTAGTAATGAGAAAGTCAAAATGCCGAATTTTCGGACGCCTAATATTCAGCGCTTCGGCAGAGAGCGTGACTGAGTATTTGGTATTCAGCTAAATCATTATTCATGGCATAATAATAAAATATCTTGTTGTTATGTATCTCTACTTTAATTAATTTGTTACGACCGTAAGGAAAATTCAACATTATAATGTAGGTCATGATATTCTGTAAATTCAAACCAATCACAACCCGGCTTCGCACAGGAACCATATTTCTATACTTACACATAAACCTTCCTCATGAATCACTCCGTCAAATTGGTAAAAACCGTATGAAAATCCGTTCGGTAGTTTTTGAGTTTATTGCGTTCAGACAGTTCGCGTTAAACACATACTTGAAATACCTACTTAAAATAGCTACATAACTAACAATGCAACCAAAAAATACCCTTTTTAATACAACCAAAAAATAAGGTGACCACTAAAAATACGTACTTAATCACTTTTTGCTCGACTGTACTCGACTCGACAAATGTATGTAGAAGTTTACGTGGAAGTTTAACATACTTCTACATAGTAAACCAGGACGAAATTATCATGGTTGGAGAGTAGTATTTCTTGACTATTTTTTGACACTAAATCCAAATTCAAAAACGTAAGCATTCCGCAGTAATCAGGTAATCATAAAAGCTCCCCACACAATCCTCACCAAGACACCCTTATATCTCTGGAATCACTTAATGACTATTTTCGAGATTTGGCATAGCGTCAGTAGTATTTCAGTAGTATTTTTTGGAATTGAAACCAAGTCGATACTCCCAGCCGTTTGCTTGCACTAGAGGTGAGGCTTGTGTGGTGAACCTCTCCACACAATCCTCACCAACTGATAGCTATAACTCTGGAAGCATAATGGTACTATTTTTTTGACCAATGGTACTATTTATGACTATTTCAGTAGTATTTTTTGGCGTTCTCAAAATTAATTTTCTTGAAGTTTTCAAATATGAGGATTGTGTGGTGAGGCACACCAAATAATACTTTCTATACCGATATTCTTATGGGCTGAAACCGCGGGGCGCGGAAATTTGAAAAATTCGTCTGTTCAGCAACGTAAATAACGCAATTATTGTTATTGAACTGTCGAAATGAAATGCATTGCCATTTTTAGTGCGTTACGCCATTCCCCGCTGGTTTATTTTCATAAATTGTGTTGATTTGTAATACAGTTAGATATTTTATACCATTCCCCCTCTAAAAAGCTTATTTTATTCACTGAAAACAGTGAATAAAAAGCTTTTACTCACTGTTTTGATGTTTGAAAATGGAACACACCAATGTATTCGACCACAGATTTAGAGTACTTAGGCTAGATACGGCATGTTATTAGATACTATGAAAACCGAACGTGTCATCTTTTTAGGGTTCCGTACCTCAAAAGGAAAAAACGGAACCCTTATAGGATCACTCGTGTGTCTGTCTGTCTGTCTGTCCGTCTGTCACAGCCAATTTGCTCCGAATCTTATCGATCGATTAAGTTCAAATTTGGTACACAAATGGATTTTTGTGACCCAAACACGTACAGCTAAAGTAAATATATGAATTTTGAATGTGAGAGTCACTTTTAGGGGGAAAATAAGAAAATTAAAAAAAAGTTTTGTAAACTGTACCGTGTGACATATCAAATGAAAGGGCTTACTATGAGAGTCTCAAATATGTTTTTTTTTATAATTTTAAAATATATTGTTTTAAAGTTATTTAAGAAAATTGACGAAAATTGACCATTCCCCCCCCTTATCTCCGAAACTGCTGAGCCTAAAATTTTGCAAAAAATATAGAAAATAGTTCTATACCTGTAGATTACAGGAAAACCTATAAAAAGTCTGTGGTCTCAAAATAACATGGTAAATCTATATATATAAAAAAAACAAAGTCCTGACTGAGTCACTGACTAATATATCAACGCACAGCCCAAACCAATTGACCTAGAAACTTGAAATTTTGCACATCGATACCTTATATAGTGTAAACATCCACTAAGGAAGAATTTTTGGAAATTCCATCCCTAAGGGGGTAAAATAGGGGATGAAAGTTTGTATGAAAAATCCTATCCCTTGAGTTAATAGACTTGAAACTTAGCACGAATATTCATCTAAGTAAATTATAAAGTTTATCATTTTTAGTTTTCCTAAACTACCCCCTATGGAGGGATTGGGGGTGTCAAAGTTTGTATGGAGGAACTTTAACACGCGGTCCGATTAACTCAAAACTCAATTTTTATACTTGAGACCAAAAATTAAGACTAACGTGTATCAGGGTTTTCCAAAAATATACCCCTAAGGGGTGAAAAGTTAATTTTATAGCGGAGGATTTTATTAGGGGGTTGATTAACTCTAAAATTGGTGTTAATAATGTTTGAGTCAAGTTATGGAAACATACCAGACGATTTTTGAAATTCTTTATCTGTGTTCGTGAAAACAGAGATACAGTTTATATGAAAAATCTTATTAATTTGGTTAATGAACTTGAAACTTAGCACAAATACTTGCATAAGTAAGTAATAATGTTTGTGATTATTAGTTTTTCAAAACTACGCCTCAAATGAGGTTTAGGGATGTGAAAGTTTGTATAGAAGAATTTTAAAGCGCAGTCCGATTAAAAAAATGGTACTTTGATTCAAGTTAGGAAACTTGCCAAACGAATTTTCACCGATTTTGACGGCATATAGCTGATGTTTTAAGGAGTAACTTAGGCTATTTTTATTTTAGAAAAATAATTACGGTTCCGCGTAAGAAAATTAAAATCCATGAGATCAGACAACCACGTACAGTCCAGTACAAACTTACTAAGCCTCCGCTGTCTATTACGGCTATAACAACAAATAATAAAAATAAAGCAAAGTTAAAAATATAAGGGGTCGGTCCCCATACAATAAACTTTTCATTTTGAAAAAAAAATAAAAATTTGAATCTAGCATGTGGGGTGTCATCGTCTAGAACTCATTGAGTAGAGTACAAACATATTTATTTTTATCTTTTAAAATTAAGAAATAGGGGGCCGCAAAAGTTGTAAATTTTAGACCATTTTTGTACGAGCTCTAGCGCAACAATTCAACAAATTAGGAATTTGAAGCCTATTTATACCATCTAGGTACCATGAATACTGTATTTAATCAACAATACTGAAAACGGCGATTCATAAGGTATTTTGTTTAAACATGGGTGATTTTCTGCAACTGCAAAAAATAACCTTGTAATTCACAGTATCATTACACAATAAGTAAAAAGTTATCTTTGCGATTGTTAAACATATAATATGGTACGGAACCCTTCGTGCGCGAGTCCGACTCGCACTTGACCGGTTTTTTTATACCTACGATAACTTCACCCCAGCCCTTTAGTGATGTATTCAACGTAAAAAGAATTGTTTCAATCGCTAAACGTCACTGAGCTGACAGACTTTTTTAGTACGAACAGTCGAACAAGCAGGGCACGCTTGGTCGTGGCTTGCCGTATCTAGTGTAAGTGTAATCTTTGTATTCGACCTATATTGATGTGTTCTAAATTCAATTTGATTGGTCGACATTTTCGACAAGGAGTTTAGCATTAGAATAAAACTGTTTTGTGTTCTTTGCTGTCCTTAGTAAATTGGCGCTATTTTCAATACTGTAAGTTGTACGAACACAAAGTTTAGTGTTACTTTAATCTTTAATTTTGTGTTTGTTTAGTGTTGTTCTAATCGAATTAAAATGCATTCTAGTGATGAAGATGTGTTAACACCTGAGTTTATGAAAGAGAGGGCGGCCGATATAGTGGAAAATTTGCTACCCAAAAAATCACGGCTGGTTTACATCAAAGCCAATTTAACTTTCCTTTTTCTTCATTATATGTCTATTTTCAGTTAAATCTTTCTTTTTCTCGTAGTCATGGTATAAAGTATAGTATGCAACTCTTGAATAAAACGGATTTATATCGAGGGCCATGAATCACTCGCGTCGCTCAGGATTCTAACACTTGAATCACTCGCTACGCTCGTGATTCAATCATCATGAATCACTCCCTACGGTCGTGATTCAATCGTTAGAATCCTTCACTAGCTCGTGATTCATCAATGGCCCTCGCTTTAAATCCGTCTTTTATTCACTAATTGCATAATATACTATTATACACTGTTATTATAAGTATGTACATTGTTATCCACTGGTACAATTAGATAGTAAATTATAAATAGAAAAAGATAAAATTATTCCAAAATTAATGTTTTCAGTTGGTAAAATTTTGTTTAAATAAAAAGAAAAAACCTGCGCCACCCTGCGCTCCATAACTCAAGTAACAGATGTTGGAGAAAAAACAGCTAGCCTGAAGTGGGAGTGGGCTGTATACGTCACACGAATGCACCCGGAGAGATGGGCAAAGATCGTCACTCATTGGACGCCTGAGGGAGGACAACGCCGTCGAGGCAGGCCACGGCGAAGGTGGTGTGACGATCTGATAAGGTTTGCAGGGCCAACATGGCCAGAGATCGCACAAGACAGGCAGGGTTGGAAGGAAAAAGGGGAGGCCTTTTCCCAGCAGTGGGAGACAATGAAGGCTAACAAAAAAAAAAATAATAATAATAAAAGAAAAAAATATCGATGCACAAAGATTATTTCGAAGTGTCGATTTTTTAAGTTACCCTCATTGCATGATTGTAAGAAATGCTTAAAATTATATTTGTATACATATAAGTTGTTAAAAAATTTACTCTTAAAACTGTAAGGAGTGCTTTAGACCATCGAACTGAATAACTTTTACTATGGAACCAACTTTGAAATCGCGAAAAAAAAATCAACTCTCACGTACATTTTGACGAGTTATTCGTGCCCCATAGCAAAAGTTATTCAATTCGATGGCATAAAGCACTTCTTAAAGTTTTTCGAGCTAATTTTTAAACACCTTATATTTTATTTTAGTTTTTTTTTTTTATGTTAAAGGACAGTTTTGTTCATAGTATTTTAAGCAGAAGAGTAATTGTTCTGTGGTTGAAGTAAGTTCTGTGGTTGTGGTAAGATATGGCGTCCCACAAGGTAGCGTACTAGGGCCGCCGCTTTTTTTAATATATATTAACGATCTCCCGAAAGTAACATCAAACAAAATGGTTCTCTTTGCAGATGACAGTACAGCTGTAATAAAATGTACAAACACAAATAATTATGAAAATGACATCAATACTTGTTTACGTGACATTATAAATTGGCTACATAATAATAATTTAGTAATAAACCTAGATAAGACAAAAGTTATGCACTTTCATCAACGCTGCGAACCTCCAAACGTTAGTGTTACCTACCAAGGATGTGATATTGAGGAAGCAAATAAAGCTAAGTTCTTAGGTATAGTGATTGACAACAAACTCACATGGAAACCTCATGTTGAAGAACTGTGTAAAAAACTGAGTAAATCCGCATACGCCCTCTTTCAAATTTCAAAGAAAATCAACAGTCAGGCTCTTTTAACAGCTTACCATGGACTGGTTGCCTCGGTTTTGCGGTATGATGTTATTTTTTGGGGGCAGTCTACTGATAAGGAGCTTGTATTTAGGATGCAAAAGCGATGCATAAGGTCAATGTGCGCTCTTAAGACCACAGATTCTTTTTCAGTCTTCCTTATTTCAAATCTTTAAAAATATTAACATTTCCGTCTTTATGGGTGGCCGGAACATTGACGTCCAAAAATAAAATTTCGGTCCCTCGTATCGTGGGGTATTCGAATCACCCCCATGTATGTTCCGCGACTTTTCATAGTTTTCGAGTTATGAATTTTTTTCTGAATGTTTGAAAATTTTCGACCTGACCAACCTAAAAAAATTCAAAAAAAAAAAGTAGAGGGTTTTATCGAGTTTCTTTTTTTGCAACTGAATTTTCATAAGTAGTACTTTTATGCATAAAATAATCAGCTTCGTAACTGTGATGAAAGTTATGAAAATGTTGATCTAAAGTGAAAAATTTACGTTCGGTAAATTATGACTCAAATTTTCAACTTTAAATTAAAAATCTTAACAGGTGACTTCATAATTCCTAAGTAGGCTTCAAGAATGCGCCAGACTCTCAGCTTTCATAATCATAAAAAAAATAAAGTACTTAATAGGGCTACTTTGTTTAAAATCGGCCTTCAAAGACAGCGAGGTGGAAAAATTCTTAAAATTACCCATCTGAGTAATTATTTTTTTTTGGCTATTTTCTCGTTCCTAAGGTTAATTAATGATAAGAATACTGAAAACTAACCACATTATATTCAATATTCATAATTACCACACGTGGGCGAATGAAAATCCACTCGAAGTGAGAGCTTCGACATTTCAACATCGCTTCAGCGTTAACTTGTGGTCTGGTATCCTCAATGGCGAACTAATTGGTCCGTTTGAACTGCCGTCCAGACTTGATGGAGAAACATACAAAAACTTTTTGGAAAATGAACTTCCATTGTTGCTGGCAGATGTGAATCTCGAACTCAGACGAACCATGGTGTTGCAAAATGATGGCGCCCCGTGTCACTATGCAACCCAGGTCCGAAATTACTTAGATGAAACATACCCCAACAGATGGATCGGACGCAGCGGACCAATTAGGTGGCCTCCACGCTCACCTGATCTCAACCCCATCGATTTCTTTATTTGGGGCTATTACAAGGAAATAGCATACGCCCGAGACTGTTCAAGTGAACAAGAGCTGAGGCAGTTGATTGCAGAAGCTGAACGTGTTGTGAGAGAGAACAGAGACGCTTTTAGACGATTGCCAGACAATTTCTTACGTAGGTGTAGAATGTGTATTGCTGCTGGTGGTGGCCACTTTGAAAACCTTTTGTAAATGTTAAAAATAAATTAAGTAGGTACTTTTTTCACATTATCATCTGTGTTTTATTCAAAACCACTTTTTACGTAAAACTTTTCTTACCCAACTCTGAAACTATTTGTTGGTTAGTTTTCAGTATTCTTATCATTAATTAACCTTAGGAACGAGAAAATAGCCAAAAAAAAATAATTACTCAGATGGGTAATTTTAAGAATTTTTCCACCTCGCTGTCTTTGAAGGCCGATTTTAAACAAAGTAGCCCTATTAAGTACTTCATTTTTTTTATGATTATGAAAGCTGAGAGTCTGGCGCATTCTTGAAGCCTACTTAGGAATTATGAAGTCACCTGTTAAGATTTTTAATTTAAAGTTGAAAATTTGAGTCATAATTTACCGAACGTAAATTTTTCACTTTAGATCAACATTTTCATAACTTTCATCACAGTTACGAAGCTGATTATTTTATGCATAAAAGTACTACTTATGAAAATTCAGTTGCAAAAAAAGAAACTCGATAAAACCCTCTACTTTTTTTTTTAGAATTTTTTTAGGTTGGTCAGGTCGAAAATTTTCAAACATTCAGAAAAAAATTCATAACTCGAAAACTATGAAAAGTCGCGGAACATACATGGGGGTGATTCGAATACCCCACGATACGAGGGACCGAAATTTTATTTTTGGACGTCAATGTTCCGGCCACCCTGTATATTGGAAACGGCTTTATTTGTAAAAAATAATCCACATCTCTTTGAAAAATTGTCGGCAGTCAGAAGGAATCCAATACGAACTCAATATGTAAATCAATTGTGTCAAGTGAAATGTAAAACCGCACTAATGCATAAAAGTTTTTTTGGTATTGCCCCACACATTTATAATAAAGTACCTAATATTATTAAAACTATGACTGTGTTCGAATTTAAAAGGGCACTAAACGAAATATTAATTGAAAAATGTTATTACACAATTGACGACTTCCTTAATGATGAAACATTGACTGATTGACATTCATTGATTGATTACTATTTGACATTTTTTTATTACCCTTGTAACCTTGATGACATTTTTTATTTTTTTTATTTTTTTTATTTTACACTGTAACCTTGTTGACATTTTTGTGTTATTATGACATTTTTACTGTACTTACTTAATTCAAATGATTTGACATTAATTTGTATTATTTTATTTTTCAAATTGTTATTTAAAATTTTAATATCTTTAAATTTGTGTCAATTACATATAATAATAATAATAATAAGATTTGCATGCCCATGTGACGGTAGAACATGGAGGACTTTTACTATAAAACATCTAAGTACATACATACGTGTTAATTACCCATGTTTGCAAACCAATAAATGATTTGATTTGATTTGAAGTGTAATTAACTACCTATCCGCAATAATATCGTTTGTGGACTTATTTTAAAGAGTGATCCAACACAAGTCACATCAGAATGACGTACAGGTTTTTTATTTAGTTACTCTGCTTATAAGAACTAGAATCTCATAAATAAACGTTATAAAATCAAGAAGATCAGTTGAGATCGTTTTCACGTGTTTAAACCACTATGAATTTCATTAAAAAATTCAACAAACAAACGTTTCAAAACTCAAAAACTCACTCCTAACTTTATATACAAAAACAATTCAAATTCATTGGAACACATCCCTAATTTAATCGAAAAAAACTTTATTGATAATATTGACGTTCGAAGTATTAACACGCATCCCACATCAAAACCAATTCAAATTGGGAAATTATTTATAATTTAGTACATCAACCAATCTGCCTAGCCTTTTTCCAACTATGTTGGGGTCGTCATCCAGTGTAATCGGATGAAATTTAATACCAGCATTTCACATGGTGCGGCTGTCTATTTGACCTCCACAACCCAGTTACTGGGTAACACGATATCCCTTGGTAGCAGTAGTTGTTAGACTTTTAAGTAACCCGTAACGACTGACAAGGATCTAAGAATGACAGCAGGGACCAACGTCTTAACGTGCTTTTCAAGGACATTGTAGATAAAAGTTCAAATGCCAAACATAATGACACAAGACACATACATACATACTCACGCCTTCTTCTCATAGGGATAAGCAGAAACGACAGCCATGATAATATAATAATAACTTATCACAAAAAAAGAGTAAAGTTCTATTTATAAGTCAAACCTTTAGTAGCTACAAGAAATAGTAAAACAGACTCGGTGTCAAAATCAACTTTCGTAAAAGCGAGTTTAAAAATTGACCAAAAAGTAAAGCTCCATTCTGAAAGCAGAGGTCTGAGTCTTCATAAAAATACAGCTTTCCTTATTACACGCTGAGTAACATTCTTCATTGCATATTTTCATCCTCAACTAAAAAATGTCGAGAGAAAAACTGTCTACGAGTCTTAAGACTTACGCAATAATGCAAAAGAATATAAATTCTGAAAGTATTTTATACTGAAAAGTTCCTTACAGAAGGCATTTCATACTACAGTATAGTGTTGGCTTCTATGTAATTAAATAGCACAAAAGAATAGGTACCTACATAATTTATACTAGCCAATAAAGTTGTTGAAAATACAGATAAAACAATATGGTATATTGCTGTTCGTTGTTCCATTATAATAGTACTCGTTTATTAAAAATATCCGGTTTTCATTAATTAAATCCTGGACTTTGTACACAATTACTTTGATATTAACTATGTAGGACCTAATGAAATTAAATTAAATTAAATTAAATCTTTTATTTCGAGAAAAATAGAAATGGGTCACTTGATCGCATGAAGCCCGTAAATGTCACTCTCATAATCTCATTATCTTGACGTTGTCCTGATGGACTGGCAAATGGTCACAACAAATTATTTCCACTGAATCTAAGATTCTTATGCCTTCGTTTAGATACTACCAGACCAATATTTACCAAACTATTAAATAAATAAAAATACAAACTGTAAATCAAATACTTACAACAAACACAAAAGCTTACAAAGGAACAAATTGCAGTATAGCAAACGTTACAGAATTACAGAGTAATCTAACATATTGCATCACGTTGAGTTGAATAAAATCTGACATCTCCACAATTGCGCTCCACTAATCTAATTGTAGAAGAAATTGCTCTGGGAGTTTTACTAGCACTGAAGGTTGAAAATACGTGTCTAAATCTTATAGCAATAAACCACTCTTTGGTTTTGTAATAGATCAGTAAAGGAAGGCCTTTTTAGGGTCTATTTCAATGTTGGAGGGATGTGTTGTCTATTCCAAATTCGAAGATATGATGTGATGTGATGATCAAAAAGGAAAAATTGTACAAGTTATGCCTTCCTGCTTTTTATAAAGTCAAAACAGTTATAAATAGCAAACGGCTGTATGAAGAGTAAAAATAAATATAACTTAGTAATATTGTACACAAATGAAAAATATGAAAGGTACATAAGAGTTTTTCTAAGCCTAGGGATCAAGGATACGTGTACTCTACACGTGATCTTATCAACAACATTGAAATAAAATGAAATGAACTGAAATTAAATGAAAAAATTTTTATTTCTGTAAGTAGATCCTTTAAGAAATCAATATTTTGGTCAATATTTAAAAAAAAACTAGATGGCACTGACATTTCCTAGCTGACTGATCCCTGAGAAGAAATGCCGAAACAAACCAGAGTTTATGGTCTCTTTTAAAGTACAAACATTATATTATTAGGATTTCATGTGAGTCCAACATCTTTATTTACCCGTCCCGGATGTCATTCGTGGATCTTTGACAGTCGTTACGGGTCGTCAGAAGCCCGAAAGTCTGACAACCAGTCTTACCAAGGGGTATACACCTTAGTATTACCCCGTAACTGGGTTATGGAGGTCAGATATGCAGTCGCTCCATGTAAAATACTGGTATTCAGCTGCATCCAGTTAGACTGGAAGCCCGAGCCTAACATAGTTGGGAAAAGGCTAGGCAGATTGATTGATTATACCGACTGTTTCCGCTAATAAGGGCGTAAAGACCATTTCGGGCCAAATTCACTTTTTGATGCAGTCTTACTTAGTTGACTGATACGTAAAAGACTGCATCAAAAAGTGAATTTGACCCAAAATGGTCTTTACGCCCTTTGTAGCGGAGAGAGTCGATATTATGTGAGTCTAACAATTCAGGGCCATGTCTGGAAGAACCTTTTATGATTGCAGCTTTGAGTTGACCTGTCCCAACAGACGGCATACATGCATCACTCATCGTACAGCTCAACCCTATTTTAGGGAGCTCAACAAACCGTATTAAATTGCTTCATCTATTTCCCAATTCCTCAGCGCCTATAGGAAGCTCTCTAGAGATTATGATTATATATAAATTTGATATATAAATTTGATGTATAATCTCATAACTTTGTCCTCGGACGATGACAAAGTGAATTCTCGTCATCCTATACTTAATTATTAACTGACTTGCGCTTCTTACATTTTGGCTTTGATAAATAAGTTAGTTAATGGAACATGGAATTTTCGTGCAGCTTTGTTAATAATTGATAGTAATCAAATTGCATTTATGTTTTAGAATTTATTATAATAATCATCAACAAGATGGTACAAAGGATGTATATGACCAAAAGGTGACTATAATCACAATTATTATCTACTGTAGCATACGCATTACAGTTTATTGATGAGGAATTCTGATATGTCAGTATGTACCCAGTTGCAAAAGAGGTCATGGAATTACACAAAAGTCAAGAGTCAATCATTACTGACACTTGACTTTTGTGTATCTGATATGTTATCGTGCATGCAGTCGTTATTACGACTGCATGCACGATAAAATATCAAACGAAGCATTAATTTTCAGCATCACGCTATGGATAGTGTATTTCTAAGTATACCGATAATTGGAACGTTTAAGTTCTTTTTACTAAAAGTACTAATTTAAGCTAAAATTAACAGAGAAATTAAAATATCCTCAAGGACTACGAAATTATATTGCAACTCCACCATTCACAGTCACAAAATACGTTTCCTCCATTCCCGAATTTTAATTTCAATAGTCGGTTTGACCCGACCACTGATTCCAAACTCCGTCCGAAAACGAGGAATTCAAAGCCCAAATCTGTTCAGTACCCTTTACGGTACACATGCTAACGAGACCAACCTTTAACCTTTCATGTTCCCTCAGTGTGGACTGACTATTCCTTTGGTTGATTTACGTCTAAAAGGGGTGTATTTTAGAAATATTTTATAATAGTAAATATGGGTAGTATTGACGGTGGGTATGCCGGGCATCGGGACCCCAACTAAAACTTTGGGTCGTTTATTGTGGGTATAATCATAAATCTCACGCCACGTTATTGGCAATGGGCTAGGGGTTAGGTGGGTGGATAATTATGATAACTTAGGGGTAGTTTATTGTGGTGGCCAGAAAAAATGTGTATCCAACATTATCTTGGGTCTTGGTTAGGTTTTGTGTCACGTTTTATAGATTTTTCTGTTTTTTTGTTTTCAAACGTAGGTTTTTTTCCCTGAATTGTATTTTGATTATTTTCTTTGTTTAAATTCAATTTAACATTTTGTAAAATTATCTGAATGTGTGATCATTTTCATCATTTGAACACTGTTATATTATAATTAAGAATAAAAGTATTTAAAAAAATATTCACTTCTGTACTCACCACACAACGCAATGAACGCCAAAAACTTCATTTTTACGTAATCAGAATATCTCATAATTACATAATTTAATGGTCTAAATTCACAGTAAAATAAAACAAAACTCAGTCACATCATACCATATAAATTCACACAGTATAGCGTATCTTTAAATACAACAAACACACAGTAGCACTTTTTCCATTTTCCTGGTCAAAATTTTAGACACAATTTTTATAGATGTTCGAATTTTTCGAGTTAGTTTTGTAAGTTTACATTTGGCTTACACCACCGTTCGCGCGCGTATTCCATATTTGAATGGCGCGGGGAACTCAGGCGTGCTCCCGGTTCGAAGGCTGTCCGCCTAATGTCCTTGGTGTTTCCCGCTAGGGCAGCGTCATGCGCACTGTGCACTCCCCTTTAAGGGCCCTTAAGTGGATTAAGTTTTAAAACTTTGACAATTGATAAAATGAGATCCAGTTTGTTTTGATGAAATCGTTAAGTGAAAAGTTGTAATGCCAGGTCTTTATTTGATAAATTAATGCATACCAGAAGATTGTTAGGACTGTGTGCCTGGAATATTTTATTACTAAGTTGTTAACTCGTTATTGAAGATTGCTTGGCTTTCAAAATTTCAAGAAGTAATGAGGTATTTAAAAATTTTAGAGAGCTCATAACAGATGTGTTTATCTTGGAACTTTGACCACGATTAGTTGGTTTTTGGTCACATTTTCATTCAAATCGATTTCCAGAGATATAACTTCGGTGCGAGTATTTAAAATAGTTTTTATTTGTCGTTTTGTAGAGCATAGTCTGGTCATTGTAGTATCATCCTTCAATTAAACTGCAATCGCCAATCTTTTATCCCTTACGTCTCAGCTCATGAGGTTCATTTTCAGTAGTTACGTTTGCGGACTGAAACAATATGATGATGATATATTTATTACTAGCTTTTGCCAGCGGCTTCGCTCGCGTGGATGTCGAAAAATATTCACGGGACCGTACAGTCAGCCACAGCATTAACTGACCCACCTTGCACCTTGCTTGGTTGAGATTTTCTAGAAAATGAATCGATAGAATTTTATAATTCTTTTATATTTTATTAAAATACCCATAATAATTAAAATATATAAGAACTATAAAATTCTATCGATTCATTTTCTAAAAAGTCTCAACCATTTATGCAAGGTGGGTCAGCTAATGCTGTGGCTGACTGTACTACTGGGAATTCCTTCCTTATCCCTTGTCTACATTATAAAGGGAACCTCTGTGCAAAATTTCAGCTTTCTGGGTCCAAGGGTTTGCGCTGGGCGTTGATGAGTCAGTCAATCAGTCAGTCTGGACTTCTCTTTTTATTTATATAGATAGATAGAAGATTGAAATCGAAATCGTAAACAATAAATGTAGTCCGAAATTTCAATGCGCAGTAACAATGGCCGTTTTCGGGTATAAGGTAGTCTGTCGAATTTAAAAACGACGATGGGAAATGAATCCATCTTCCATGCCGTGGAAGACTGTGTTAGTCGTTAGGCTAGCAATTTGAGCCCATGCCTCTGTCTTTTTGCTGTTAAAGCAACTGGGTTATGATGCTACTTGATACCTCCACGCGTTCCTGAGAAAAAGGGTCTTGACGGACTGACAGACAGACAACGAAGTAATTAGTTTTTTAGGGTTCCGTACCTCAAAAGGAAAAAACGGAACCCTTATAGGATCACTTCGTTGTCCGTCTGTCTGTCTGTCTGTCTGTCTGTCTGTCAAGACCCTTTTTCTCAGGAACGCGTAAAGGTATCAAGTTGAAATTAATGTCGAATACGTACGTCTGTAGTCACTTAAAGTTCTAAAAAAATCAAGTTTATATGTCAACGCAATAAAAAAATACGGCCATTTATGTGACATATTTTGATACTCGCAAGTAAAGCAAAACCTATAGGGTACTTCCCGTTGTTCTAGAATCATAAAATTTGGCAAGAAGCAAGTCACAGAACAAGTAACGGAAAAAGTCTAAAAATTGATAATTTGTAATTTTATCAATATTAAGTTTGTTTTTGGAATAAATTCTTTTGAGCTACGGAACCCTTCATTGTGCATGGTCCGACACGCACTTGGCCGGTTTTTTTCCTTTTTAGGTACGGTACCCTAAAAAAGGAAAACCTATAGTATCGTCCGTGTGTCAAAGTAAGGAAGTCAAGTAGAATAACTTTAATCTTACCATAGATATCCGTGAAATAGCTATAATGAGCTGAAAATGTAACACCACAAGCGAAACCATAATGTTACAGCATTATAATAAAGAGCCTAGATCACAGTATTTTAGAAAATGACATTTTCTTTAAACTATAATTACTTACGTCTGGCCATGTCACTTTTTCATACCATTATCTGATAGAAATTTGACTGTCAAACCCTTATCACTCGGATTTTTACATAGAGTTTTTATTATAATGTTATTACAATCATCTTTGTGGGTTTATGTAAAACATAGGGTTTGTAAAGATATCAAATATTTGGGCCTGACTGACTGCTGAAATTAGATGTTAATATGCATGCATTTCTGTCAAATTATTTTATTCTCGCACCACGGCGCGCATGCGTATGACCAGATGGCCAATTCTCGTAACTAAAAACGTTCACAATCTCATGCCAGCGTCAATCAAATGTCAAAAATTTAGCTAAACGCTATAGAATTTTTGACACATTGAGACTGAGATGAGATTGCGAACGTTGTTAAAAAAACGAGAATTGCCCCTCTGATAATATGAAAAAAAAACCGGGCAAGTGCGTGTAGGACCACGCACATTGAAGGGTTCCGTAGTTAAAAATAATTTATCCCAAAAAAAAACTTAACTTTGGTGCTTTCTTACTGAGGGGGTGCCTCAGGGTGGCGTTCTCTCTCCTCTTCTCTTTTCCATTTTCATTAACTGTGTCACCAGGGTCATCTCTTCCTACTTCCATCTCTATGCCGACGATCTGCAGCTTTACAACCATTTCTTGAGGGAAGATGCGGAATCTGCCGTGTGTGCCATGAACAGAGACCTGGATTTGATTAGTGAGTGGTCGCGGTCCTTTGGACTGCATATCAACCCTAGGAAATCCCAGGCTATAATTATTGGCGGCAGGTACATGCGGAATAGGCTCGATGTTGCGTCGCTGTCTCCACTCTGTCTGAATGGAGTTCAGATTGAATACGCAAATACCGTTAAAAACCTGGGGTTGACCATGGACTCCTACTTATCGTGGACTGCCCATGTTGCTCAAGTCAGTCGTAAAGTGCACTACACGTTCCATTCCTTGAAATGCCTCCAGAGCTTCTTGCCCTTGAATACCAAAATCTCCCTTGCTCAAACTCTCATTCAGCCCATTATTGATTACTCTGATGCCTGTTATTTGGATGCCACTGAGGAGCTTTTGAATAAACTTGAGCGTTTGCAAAATATTTGTTTTTAACCTTAAAAAGTATGATCACGTTTCTAACTTTCGCAAGATACTCAAGTGGCTCCCTATTCGACTTCGCAGGAACTCTCGGATATTATGTCTGCTATTTAACATCCTTCACAACCCTAAAACAACTTCCTATCTGCGGGAACGCTTTTCCTACGCCCGTCCTTTTGATGTGCCTTGCAGGTCGCATCTTAGAAACCTCCTTAAATCTCCTCCCCATTCCACCGACTTCTACTCCTACTCCTCCACTGTGCACGCGGTTCGGTTGTGGAATTCACTTCCCCCTGACATTAGGGATTGCCAAACTATTGCAGTATTTAAAAGAAGAGTGAAAGAACACTATCTTTCCACTTTTCAAAAAAATCAAAATCAAAAATTCGTTATTTTAGAAGTATGTAATATGTATGTATTTAAGTATATATTGTATGTTTTATTTTGGATTTTATGTATTTTATTTTCTCTTCTACTCTTACACACTTTGTCTACATCTCTTTTTATCCTCTGTCCTATCGCAGGTATGCTGGAACCTGGAAGAGATTTCTTATGAAATAAGCATTACCTTTGTACGTATTTTTCTGTTCCTTTATGTTTGTCTATTTATTTGTGTGTACTCAAATTGTTAAATAAATAAATAAATAACATTGTAGTTGAAAAACCAGAAATGCCAAAAAAAGAAATTAACGTTTTCGGACTTTTTCCTTTATTTGTGCTGCTTCATGCCAAATTCCATGCTTGTAGGGCAACGGGAAGTACCCTATAAGTTTTGATTTACTTGCGAATGTCAAAATACGAGTATGTTGCATATTATAATGTCCGATTTTTTTTACTGCGTTGACTTAGAAGGTTGATTTTTGACCATAGACCCACGTATTTGATATTAATTTCATTTATAGACCTCTACGCGTTCCTGAGAAAAAAGTCTTGAAATACTGACAAACAGAGAGATAGACAGACAGACAGGCAGACGGACAACGAACTGATCCTGTAAGGGTTCCGTTTTTTTCCTTTTGAGGTACGGAACTCATATCATACACACATACACCATTATGGTGTAGAGTATCATTATGGTGTAGAGTACATCTACTCTACTATCATTATAAAATATACTCTACGTCCCGGTTGAGGGCAGGACATCTACCTCGCACTACACACTACTCTTTGCTGCATGCTACTCCGTAGTACACGCTGCACGTGTAGCAGAGCGTGTGCTACCTGCCTACCTCTCCTGCGTTTCGTGCCAGCAAGCATGCTCCGAGCAGCACGCTGCACGCGTAATAGCTGCCATGCATTACGGCCGCCCTATGTCTACAATTTCCAGCACAGGACGCTTACTTACTCTTACATACCTAAACCAGTGTGCGAGAACTCAGAACAATACAGTGTCCTTATCCACGACCAACCGTGTAATAATAATTCTATCTATCTATCTAAATAATGTATGAAACTAACCTATTAGTTTAATTTGATCGTCATTTGTCATGTGTGGGGGTGTGTATGTGTGTGTATGATGTATGTAAACGTAAACAAAGCCAAATGATCGTAAGGGTAAGGATCGTAGCGGGTGGAGTTCTGTAGTTTCTGCCTATCCAGCCTATGGGAAGAAGGCAGTGAAGTTATGTATGTAAACGCGTGTGCATTTCTGTCAAAGAAAAGTATGAGATTAGTAAGAGTTCCTAATGCGATCAACTTGCCTGTGCGCATATTATAGTCTAGCCTCCTAACAAGGATTGCCAGAAAATAAGACACAGATAAACAGAACGAAAGCCATTATTTATGATACCGTTAACAGTTCTATAGCAACATGATTCTAAACTTGAACAACAATCGTCAGTAAAAAGTCCAATACATGCGAGTGGCAAACTATCAAACTACAATATTTTCCCTGCAACGACTAAAGTAAACAATTCGGAAAAAGATAAAAAAATTGTTGGGAAACTTGGAACAAACATTCGACAAGAGAAAAAAGTAATTTATTCGTCCTATGTCACATTTTTCGCCCCGCGGCCCTCGTAAAGTTTGCGTACATTACGCTTTGGCGTAATAGTGGCATTTCCTACGTGACAAAACATTGGTTGACTTAAATGTTGTATGTCTTTACGTGTCTATTTGTTGGTTCTTGGAAACAGGAGTTTCGAAAATAGAGTGAGATGCACAGAAAACTTTGAGAATTCACATCGTGTCAGACCAATTAACTCTATAGAAATTCTTTGTTGACGAATCCACAAAGTAATAAGGCTACATAAAAACACAGCAAGTAATTAAAAAAGAAACACAAAAATCCACTCTAAATAAAATCATCGTGATTTAATTATTCCATTGCAGGTATGAAAACACAATGATTTTTTCCGTCTAATTAAGTTTTGTCACGAGAGAGATTCAAAGCCAAATACAGGGTTGTTGTTACAGTAAATAGCAGGCAAACAACTGTATCGAATGCCATTAATCCCATTCTATCGATTGCATTCCGGTTTTATCCGGTATTTGCTGTAGGTCAGCGGCTACAGGCCGGCCGCTGTTCGTCGATTGTCAATCACTGGAAAATGTGAATAGTTCTTCATTGGAGCGTTGGCTGTCAGGAAAACGGTCGGCTATTCCCTCACTGTTTAGCTAATCTTTTCACCACGGCTTAAGCTATTCTCGTACATCGTGCTAGTAGTGAGAGATACGAGAGTATTTAACTATTTAGTTACTAAACCAAGTGATGTTAGGTTCCCTAAAATCGATTGTCCACTGCCACGTCAACGAGAACGAGATGACGGCGCCGAAGTAGGGATACATACATTTACTAATGGCCGCCTGTCCACCGCACACCATCACCGGGACGTCACGTTCAGTTCGAATAATCTCGTTTCTCGTTGACGTCCCTTTGACGTTGTACGGTGGACAAACAGTGTAAGGGTCACTCTCCACCAAGCGGAAAAATCCTCGCGGATGCTCGAGCACTTTTTAAATTTCACTGAATAAGTAATTGTATCAATATTGACTTTAAGTATAAAATTCGATGCAGATGTCACATTTTTCCGATTGGTGGAGACTGGCCCTAAAAAGTCGATCATTTCTTTTGTTTTATTACAGGAGGTTGTGTAGCTCGTCGTTTCGCCCCCTTCAATGGACAAAAATTGGATGCAAATCACATGTAAGTTAACTACATTATGATATTTGTATAATAGATCAACATATAAGAACAAAGACATCATTTTAAACACTAATTAAACCTGGTAGTTTAGTTAGTGTTTCAAAGATGTATGTAGGTTCCAAAAGCAACTTTTTGTTATTTGAAGCTAGTTTTTTGGTGAAATATATACCTATATGTAGGTACATACAGCAGTGGTGGCCCAATGGTAATGGCCCCGACTTACGAGGGTCTTAAGTTCGTGAGTTCAAACCCAGGCTGGTGCTTTACCTTGTGTAAATAATTTCATCACCACTGCTCTCAAAACGGTGAAAGAAAAGATCATGAGGAAACCGACATGTCCTAGAACCCAAAATTTCGAAGACATATGACATCTACAAACACGCACTGGGCCCGCGAGGTACGATACAGCCCACTCCTCTCAAAGAGAGGAGGCCTGTGGCCCAACAGTGGGAACATTTTAGGCTGATTATGACATACAATCATAAAACTCACACCTTCTTCCCATGGGGGTAGGCAGAAACTACAGAACGCCACCTGCTACGATCCTTACATACTCTTTTTGCCTCGTTTACGATCATACATCTGGTCCACGCACGCCGCTTGTGAGTACTACGCACCTGACCTTTATGAATAACCAGTGTTGCCGTATGAAGAAAAAAATATCCACTAAACCCATATCAAAAATGCGCTATATTTTACGAAAATCCTGTTTCTAAAATCCACTAAATTCCGCTAAGATTTTTTTAATGAATTTTAATAGAAATAAAAAAAAAATGCGATAATTTAAAGACTTCTTCGTTTATTTAACTAACATTAGGTACTAAAATCAACTAAATTAAACAATTCCACTACGTCTTCATGGTCATCATCAGCATCACCCCCAGATGCCGATGTTGAGCCAACACCAGCTGCTGTTTCACAGTTTTGGTAATTTTGTCGAGAACATTTTCAGGTAAGTCTTATGTGTGGCAACTTTCATTAAGAATTTTCAATTGATGACGTATCATCGCCGTATGATCGCTATTTAGCGCTAGATTAAGTGCTGCCGGTCAGCGTCGTGGGATTTGTTTGAGGGGCAGCTTGCTTAATTGCCTTTTTTGTTTAGCGAGCAATAAAACTGCACATCTGTGCTTTTTTGATCCTTTTAACTATTTCTTTTAGTTTCATATTTCACATTTTGGCCTCGAAAAAGAGCGGGAGACAAAATATTAAACGCATCCAGCTACCTTTTTAAATCACATATTGGGTTCCCAACTAATGTTAAATTTTCCACCAGATTCCACTAAATATTTTTTAGCGCTTAGTTATGAAAAAAAAAGCGCTATAGACCCTATAATTGCACTAGATCTAGCGGAAAATGCGCTAAAACGGCAACACTGTGAATAACATCACCAATAAGGTCACTATGTCTTCTTAAGGCGGCCTCTCCCGGCGTTTCCACTCACATCTTGTTAGTCGCCTTTCATTCGTCCTATCAACATGACCAAACCATCTAAGCACCTTTCTGGTGAAAACTGACATCAACTTACAAAAAGTTTTTTTTAGCTCCACGTGAAGGGGTTGGATTTAGCCGTGCCGGATACTGCGCTTGCAGAGAACGGTCCGGTTATATGAGTACACTTTATACGAATGTTAGTGCCCGTAAAACGTCAAGTGCCCTGGCCTGTAAATAAAGGCGATACATGCGGTATTACACCTGTCCGACTGCTTTTTATACGTCGTAAAGTCATGTGAATGAGCAGATTGGATACGAAATATCAGTGGATATTGACTTTTATAAGTAAAGTTTATGCTGAAGCATTAATTGTTCTTTATTTGAATTAATTATTGTATTAGTCTATGTATTCTATTGCTCTTTTATTAACCGACGTCTGAAAAAAGGAGGAGGTTATCAAGTATGTTCGGGCATAACTTCGTCATATACAACGTGTAACGTTAAATGCGCAAAACCTCTTAAGGCGTCATTGTACTCATCATTATGAACAATTTTTACTATGGGACCAAACCTGAAATCGCGAAAAAAAAAATCAGCTGTTCAGTACATTTTGACGAATTATGCGAACATAAATGTACTGAACAGCTGATTTTTTTTCGCGATTTCAGGTTTGGTCCCATAGTAATAGTTGTTCATAATGACGGATTTGCAAAATTCTTTATTTGTGTGTACTTTCGAGGTAGTCTTATTGTCACCAAGTCAGAATCTGATGAAAGGATCCCATGGAAATCGAGGGAAATCCTCAAATTTTATACGCATACCTATAGTGATTTGGATATTTTTTATCGTGCATTTGCTTTCGGAAAGTACCATTTGGTGAAGTGGAACTGATGATGAATACCACAGATGGCCATCGGGACTATTCAATTATACCTAAGTATATCACGGGTTGCAATTCGATTACTTTAATATGGTTGCTAAGTAATTTATGCGGGTCAAAATGCATAATGGTGATGAGGAATTCACCATGGAGCTCCAGTTCTCCTGCTAGGAGAACTCCTCAATTAACGTCCCTGCATCGGGAAAAGCAATATTTTGTAAAAAAGGTGATGAGCAGTTGACATTGGGCTATTGTAACTTAGATAAATTACAAACTGACCCACTAAAAAGTGAAAAATAAAAACTTTTTTACAAAAAAAAAAAAAAACAACCGACTTCCAAAAAAACACTACAAAGTGAAAATAACTTTAATTTGAAGTCGGTGGCAAAAAACTAAAACAGACTCAAAGAAACCGACTTCCAAAATTAAAGTTATTTTTCACTTTGTAGTGTTTTTTTGGAAGTCGGTTGCTTTTTTTTTGTAAAAAGTTTAGTTTTTTTAATTTCAATAATGACAAGAGTTGGGGACGAAGGAATATTTTTACAGCTTTGATAGTGATTATTGGTTCGAAATCTTGTTACTGAACAGTTCGTTAAGCAAGAATTTAGCTTAAAAGTCGCATAAAGTACTATCAAGGGTTTATCTGAGGACCTCAAAAACCAAATAAGGAAGGAATTCGCTCAAATAGATAAGTTTGTCGAATTAATAGCTATTGAGAGTTTAAACCCCGTTTAAGAATTCTTCAGAAACCGGGCATTAGTGTGAGATTATTAATGTTATGGTAAGTAAGAGCTTTAAGTAGATATGCCATGTTTTTTAAGGTATGCAATAAGCACAAAGATACAGTAGGCTGCATCAATTGGGTACCCCAGTTGTATTTTAATTTTAATACAACTGGGGTGCCCAATTGATGCAGCCCACTGTACATGTACCTACAAAATGGTAGTCGTTTAGTAGGTACTAGAAGTCTGAATAAAGTATTTTGCATAATGTACGAAAATTCAGGAATGCCGTTTACAACAAACGTACTTAACTCTGGTCGTAATACCTTGTTTTAGTCATCATTTATGACAACCACGTGAAGAGAGGCACTAGCCGACCAAAATTTAACTGGAGTTCAACCCTAAAATGACTTTCATATCCCATCTAAGAGCCGCATCTTATTGCTCTCCTGTAGATCAAACTGAATAGTCTCGATGCAATCAAAAGATACAGCGTTAGCGTTGGGTCGTACATAAAATATATAGAGGCACTTACTGATGCGCCATAAAAGGCAAATGCTCACCCATAATGTTTTAAAATTAAGTTTTAAGGGGAAACAGTTACTCAAACTATTATGAACGCTTGGCGTTATTTCATTATCTTTTATACTTCAGACGTTTTTACAAAAATCAAAAACCGGTCAAATGCGTGTCGGACCACGCATAATAAGGGTTCCGTAGTTAAAATAATTTATCCCAAGAACAAACTTAACATTGCGTATAGTTGAAAAACTAGAAATCCCAATAAAAAAATGTATGCTATAAAATAACAAATTAACGATTTTCAGAATGTTTCCTGTACTTGTGCTGTGACACCTTGCTTCTTGCCAAATTTCATGATTATAGATCAACGGTAAGTACCCAATAGGTTTTAATTTACTTGCGAGTATCAAAATGTATCGCATAAATAGCCGTATTTTTTTACTACGTTGACTTAGAAGCTTGATTTTTTTAGAGCTAAAAGGAGCCATAGACTTACGTATTTGATATTAATTTCAACTTGATACTTCCACGCGTTCCTGATCAAACGGGTCTTGACAGACTGACTGACAGACAGACAGACAGACAGACAGACAGACGGACAACGAAGTGATCCTATAAGGTTACCGTTTTATCCTTTTGAGGTACGGAACCATAAAAAGGCAAGTTTACTTCACTGTAATGAGCTACTTAAGGCGCTAATACAAAGTCTATCCAAAATTTGTCGATCACGACACGGTAGCTATCGACAAATTTTCTCATCTCTACGAAGAGAAAATTTGTCGATAGCTACACGAAAACGATGACTATACTATTTTGTTAGATACTCGGGCTAGGAGGTACTCGGGCGTATCGTAGACCCGCAAATCTATATACACATATATAAAAAAAGTCGTGTTAGTTACACTATTTATAACTCAAGAACGGCTGAACCGATTTTGCTGAAAATTAGTGGGGAGGTAGCTTAGAACCAGTAGACGGACATAGGATACCTTTATATATATAATTCTTCTGTACGTGTGTTTGTCACGTAACTCCTCCTAAACGGGTGGACCGATTTGGATGAAAAATATGTGTATATTTCAATTGGTTCTTGGATGGTTTGAAAACATAATTGGACCCGGTAGCTGGCGCTGCAGTCGGGTTCTAGGATCGTTCAGACAGGACAACGTCTGTCGGGTCCGCTAGTTAATGATATTAGCAAGTGGTTTCTGAAGGGTTGGGGTTGAAGTGCACGTATTGACAGACCAGGCGTACTCTGCATTTTAGGTATGAAGCTACAAAGTACGCGGCGGGATCGACTTGTCAGGCTAATTCAGTGTGGGCTGCCGCGCACCGGGCGGGGCGCATGTTAGTTCGATACTCACTCACGCGCCGCGTCGTAAAAGAAGACAACCCTAACGAGTCAGAAGGTATAAGAGATACGCGAGAGAAAGAGAAGCAACTTCTAGGTGAATATAACTGTAGGTAATTAACGCTGTGCGACCTGAATTGCACTTTATTATTTCGAATCAAGAGTCGCTATTTATTTAAATAGCATTTCTTACCTATATAATTTTTTTTTAAATTTTACTTTTCAATTTAAATTTCATAATAGGTATTCAAATATTTTTAAAATATTTTTTTAATTTACTTCGACGCCTAAGTGTCCTTTTGTTTTGTATTTATTTGTATAGTTAGTTAGTTAGTCATTTACTTTAGTAGGTACCTAGTGTAAATAGTGTTAGTAAGTTTTTTAACTGTTTTAATTTGTTTTAGTGTTTAATTTTTTATTTTCTGTTTAATTTTTGTACGCTAATTGATAGTGCCCTGATTTCCTATAATAATAAATGCGAGATGTATATATTATAACAAAGACGCTGGGTATGCTGTCTATGTGTTTAATTGGTAAGCCTATAAAAATCAATAATTTTGCGGAGTGAATCTTCTGTACTTTTACTATTATGTATTCTGTGGTATTGTCATAATTATATCCTAAAACACAAACTCCTTATTACAAATATCCTAAATTATTATTATTTAATAAATTAAATTAATAAATTAATATTATTTATTATATCCTAAATTACAAAGGATGCGTGAGGTAGTTCGACGCAGCTTTTGGCATTTATTGGGTTCGATTCGTGTTCTGACGTACCTACATTTCGCAAAATTTGGAAATCGAATTACATATTATGGACAGTCAGTACCTACCTCCCATATGTTGGAAATAATAATAACTTCTGCGAAAATATATTTCAGGATTCCCAAAATGTTCACGATTCTGAAATATATTTTCGCAGAAGTGAATTATTATTTCCTTAAACTCAATTATTTTCTTTTCTATCACAATTCACCATCGGCCTAGCCTTTTCCCAACTATGTTGGGG
Source organism: Cosmia trapezina (assembly GCA_905163495.3). NCBI lineage: Eukaryota > Metazoa > Arthropoda > Insecta > Lepidoptera > Noctuidae > Cosmia > Cosmia trapezina. The sequence goes on from LR991030.1 coordinate 16,983,345, forward strand.
TCGGCTTCCATTCTAAACGGATGCAGCTGAATACCAGTATTTTAGACTTTCGGGCTTCTGAGGACACGTAACTACTGTCAAAGATCCACGACTAATAGCCGGGACCAACGGCTTAACGTGCTTTCCGAGGCACGGAGGAGTCTCGGTATGTAAAGATGGTCACCCATCCACGGACCAAACCCGGCAAACTTAGCTTAACCTGAGGATCGATACGTGCGGCTATTATTACTTAGCCACAAGCTCCTCTTTTCTATCACAATTATGTGAGCAAAATTGTAAAGTCTGTAGAACTTTCCAATTGATCTTTGACCCTGACTTTACGTGAAAAAAAGGAATCAATTATCACGTCCGTGTTTGCACTCCGAGCCCAAAAAAGCGAATGTCAACTAAAAGAAATGTAACGCTTTGCAAATCCCAGATCTACCAAATTCCTCTTGGTAACACTATCGGCAGAGCGCTCTTCGCTGTTTTGGAGAGCGAAAAAAAAAGTCATTGTGTATTATTCGAGAGGGTAAAGCTCAAAATCCTGGGTTAAACCGTACCTAACTAGACGTATCGAAATCGGGCATCCCTTTGCACTGTGTTGTTTTATTGCCCCCCACTGTGCGTACACATACGACCAAATTATTCGACACACTTCAGTTGGAAAAACTCGTATATGATAACAGTGCCACTTGAGGCTGTTTTAGTGCTTTTTACTGGGAGATGACGTCATAAATTTGTATATTATTGATCCTTACACTTTTGTGTTTCTGTGACTTTCATGGCAGTAAAGTGTAATCTTCATACTATGAAAATAATCCGATACCTACTGATAAAATCTTTGACAGTGTCTGACTTCGTTTTGACTAAATGTAAAGTTTATAAATACGTAAGTATAAAAGTATTTATAAGTTGCCTAGAGATAATAAATTATTATTTACTAGCTTTTGCCCATGGCATCGCCCGTGTGAAGGTAGGAAATTATCCCACCGGATCGTACTATCGGGAGAAAAAGTATAGTATGTTAAGACATACTATACTTTTTCTCCCGATAGTACGATCCAGGTCATGGTCTACCTATGTGCCAAATTTCATTTAAATCCATTCTGCCGTTTTAGCGTGAAAGCGTAACAAACAAACAAACTCACTTTCGCTTTTTATAATAGAGTTCAGTTTGTAAATTAAAATTGCTGTTAGAAAGTTACTCTCCCTAGGGTCATGAACATTATTTACATATTTTATTAAATTATGGATCCAATTTTGTTCGTTTCGTGATAAAACTATGCCTTCACTTTAATTAATTATTTCTCGCGTTCTTCAATATCAAAGTTGAATTTATATCACACTAGCTATTACCCGCGACTTCTTCTACAATCTAGGATGAAAAGCCTATGTCATGGTCTATCTGTGTGTCAAATTTCATCCAAATCCGTTCTACCGTTTTTGCGTGATTGAGAAACAAACATTCAAACTTTCACATCTATAGATATTATAAAATAAAGTCGCTTTTTGTCTGTGTGATTTTGATGCGGTTTTCACTATCATTTGAGGCCGGTTTTAGTGCTCGACTGATCGTCGGTGCGTACGTCGGTCGCGCTTGTCATTTGTATGAAAATTCACAAGTCGTGACAGTGCTCGACCGACCGTACGCGCGCGTATGTTGCTACGCACTGCGTACGAGGACCGTCGGTCAAGTGCGTCCGCATGCGTTCCGTCGGTCGATCGGCGCGTTAAGAAACTATATTACGCGTTCAGTGCTGCACCGATCGGTGGACCGACCGTACGGATGTCTGTACCATCATCGTTAAATAGTAGATTGTGTCATAGTCCGATCAGTTTGTTGGTCAGGAGAGCACTGAACGTTACAAACTGACGATCGGTTATGCGTATCGTCAGGAACGATGGTACGCACCGACGGTCGGTCGAGTACTACAACCGGCCTTAGAGAATTTATTCCGGAAGGTTTTTATGTATAGGTAATACATCAATATTTAACTCATGTATAATATACAGGGTGTAAGTGTAAACAGTGGCAATCTATTAAGGGGTCATTGTACTCATCATTATGAACAACTAACCTAACTATGGGACAAAACCTGAAATCGCGAAAAAACAATCAATCCCTACATTTTGATTTTCCTACATTTACTCAACAGCAGATTTTTTTTTCAATGCTAAACTACCGTTTTCTTTTGAATCGTAGTCACAGACCAACATTTACATACAGTATTCAGCAGCCATAAGAATCCGAAGCACGAACGTTAGATATTTCGCCTGAACTGAACAAAACAGTAGCAAACGTAACGACGTTTGTACGTTGTTCAAGCCATCTATTTCGACATAGATTCATCCCAAGAGAAATTCTGTAGTGGCAGAATAACGCTCAGTGTAAGCTTTCAATCCAGCACTCACTTGAATAGGATCAAACATTACTCCTTTTTATCCGACTACGGCGAAGCAAAAACGAGGGTTGTGATTTTGACCGGTTTTATGAAGCATTCCCATTTCAGCACCTATTTTCTGAGCACCGATTTTTAGAGCACCCAAGGTATTCCATTTCAGCACCTACGGTCCAGTAGCTTCTAGTGATGGGGTGTTTATTAAAACATATCGATACAAACATTCTGAAAGTCAAGATCTGCCTCCTAAAGTCACTGACTTTGACCTCAAGGACACCAACCATGAATATTGACCTGTTACTGCTCCTAAGAATCGCTGATCTTGACTTTCGGAATGTTAACGTTGAGATAAAGGTCAATGACCCTGCGGTTAAAGTCAATGACCCTGAGTTCAAGGTCAGTGACCTTAGGAGGCAGATCATGATTTTCGGAATTTTGACCTTGAGGTCAAGGTCAGCCTTAACCCCATCACTAGAAGCTACTGGACCGTAGGTGCTGAAATGGGAATACCTTGGGTGCTCTAAAAATCGGTGCTCAGAAAATCGGTGCTGAAATGGGAATGCTTCGGTTTTATGTATGTTCATCTGTTCGCTTATAACTTCTAACTACTTATAATAATTTGATAAATAAGGTACGTATCGTTGGAAACGTGTTGATTGTCCGCTAGTTATAGGCAATGTGACGTCACAATAAGTTGAATATGGCGCCTTCTAGAGGACAATAAAGTCATGAACTCATTTTTTTTTTCTGTCTTTTTCTAATTTCAGATGAGATTGGTTTCTTGTTTCATACTTTTTAGAGCGTGATTTTTCAACTAGCGTTTTAGTTTTTAAACTTACTTTTTTTGGAATTCTGTTAGCTTGCTACATATAGGGTGACTGGTAATTAGTGACCAATACCTAAACACATGATTGCGCTCATGATAACAAACAACTTTTACTATGGGGCCAAACCTGAAATCGCGAAAAAAAAATCAGCTGCCCCATATTCATGTTCGTATAACTCATCAAAATTTAGGGAGCAGCTGATTCTTTTTTTTCGCGATTTCAGGTTTGGTCCCGTAGTAAAAGTTGTTTGTTATCATGAGCACAATCATGTGTTTAGGTATCGGTCACTAATTACCAGTCCTATATACACACATCAACACGGTCTAGGGATATTTCATACTCAATTAAATAACTCGAAAAGTACTGGCCGCATTGGAATCTTTTATACACCGATAGGTTTGTAATTTATCTCAGACTAATTCCAAATTCAAATTTTTGAACATTCTTTTGTTTCGGTGGCATAAAAATGTCTTGATGTGTAGGACGGAGCTCGTGGCTAAGTAATAACAGCCGCACGGGTCGATCCGTCAGGTTAAGCTACGCTTGCCGGGGTTGGTCAGTGGATGGGTGACCATCTTTACATATCGAGATTCCTCCGTGCCTCGGAAAGCACGTTAAGCCGTTGGTCCCGGCTGTTATTCGTGGATCTTTGACAGTCGTTACGGGTCGTCAGAAGCCCGAAAGTCTGACAACCAGTCTTACCAAGGGGTATCGTATTACCCAGTTACTGGGTTGTGGAGGTCAGACAGGCAGTCGCTCCATGTAAAATACTGGTATTCAGCTGCATCCGGTTAGACTGGAAGCCGACCCCAACATAGTTGGGAAAAGGCTAGGCAGATTTATGTGTAGGACGGAATTTTCATTTGTGCGAAATTTAGAAAACAATACGAATTACGTTTAGTTACAGTTTTTTTTTTTAATTTTTAAACGAAAGATAAAGTTAAAATTGAGGTATTGTAGCCATGCAACGCCAACATTTGACGAGGGCGGAGATGTTACGAGCTGTGGGAATGCTGGAAGCTGGGTCTGTTCAGCGTAATGTTGCTGAGGCCATAGGGACCCACCAAAATGTAATTTCAAGATTGTGGACACGCTATCGTGCCACAGGTGAAGTAGCGAAGAGGCACCGGGGGCCAAGTCGCATCACTACCCCCAGACAAGACCGATTTGCAAATTACTGCGTGAGCTCAACCAAATTCTGCAAAAATGCAACGGCGACTCAATTGGTCCAAAGGCTGCGAGTGGTTGTGAGTGACCAAACTGTAAGAAGGCGACTGCATGAAAGCAATCTACGCTCTCGTAGACCACTCCGGGTCCCACCTTTACGGAGAGGCAATCGTGGACGACGATTAGAATGGGTTCGGAACCACGTGGACTGGGGCCGTGAGCAATGGTCCAATGTGCTGTTCACGGATGAATCCAGGTTCGGCTTCCATCCAGATTCACGAAGGACGCGTGTTTGACGAGTTCCTGGACGATGGAGCCGTCTTCAGAACCCTCAGGAAGTTCACCCATACCAAGTAGGAACAATTATGGTTTGGGCAGGAATTCGTCTTGGAGGACGGACGGATCTCGTCTGGGTGCGGGGCAATATGACGGCAGAACGATACGTCCAACAGGTGCTGGGGCCCGTAATCTTGCCCCACAGAACACAAATGGGGCAAGATTTCCTGCTCATGCACGACAATGCCCGGGAAAACACGGCGAGAACGGTAGCAGCTTGGTTACATACACACAATGTTAGGGCCTTAGACTGGCCCGCTCAATCGCCAGATCTAAATCCCATTGAGCATGCGTGGGATATGCTGCAAAGAAGAGCTCTGAAGGAAGTTCCTGAAAATCTGGCTACAGAAGATCAACTTTTTGCGCACCTCAGAAGGACATGGGACAATATTCCGCAGCAAGACATTGACAACCTTGTTCTGAGCATGCCGAATCGTTGCCGATGTGTTATGAACATCATGGGCGCTTTCTCAGACTACTAACTTCAAGTTTATAAACACAAATTAAAAGTTAATTCATATACGGTTTCCGTCTATGCTTCTTTTTTTTTCCATAAAATCCTGAAATTTTAATCTAAGTACCTTAACCATTATTAAAAAATGGTAGAATATTAAATAACGTATCTTTTAAACATATACATGTCATATAAATAATTAACACATTGATAGTAATTCGCTTTTTTAAAAATATCCCTAGACCTTGTTGATGTGTGTAGTTATCTAAGTAATCTGTAAGTTTTGTGATCAAGGTAGAACCACTAGGTCAGTTATTTGTGTGCAAGTTTATTTGTTTGTTGCTCTTCCACGGCTAAATGGCAAGTTACAAACTGCAGAATTGCAGAATTGACCGTCACGTATAAAATGATGGATGTACCTATATGAGAACATGTTTTTAAACTGCAGTGTTAAGTTTGTTTTTGGGATAAATTCTTTACAACTACGAAACCCTTCATTGTGCGCGGTCCGACACGCACTTTTAGCCGGTTTTTTTTTTGGTATAAGGTTTCCATTTCTATCATGCGGAACACTGACTACGCAATACGAATCCCTAACTCTAACGACTGTTTCATATTTTTTGCTTTGAAATCTACACGTCGCCGCGTCGCTTCACGCTCCGAATTCACGCCTTGTTTATTTACTGGGACAGCAGAATTCTAAATGTCCACAAGATACGTGACAACTTTCAGTTTGTGTATAGTCTGTTCTTGAGTTTTTCGTGAAAGATGACGCTACAATACTACAGTAGTGCTATTCTGTAAACATCTCATCGTGAAAACTGAGGTGAAGTGAGCGTGAAGTGAGCCGTAATTCCACCGATTCTGTAAAAATCTCACCGTGAAAACTTAGGTGAAGTGAGTTTGTTTTTGCTAGGAATTGACACTATTGACAGCTCACTACACGCTCACTTCACCTAAGTTTTCACGGTGAGATGGTTACAGAATCACACTACTGACGCGGCTGACGCTAAGGGTTGACATTATTGACAGTTCACTTTAAGATCACTTCACATATCTTTTCACGGTGAGATATTTACAAAATTGCTATTCTGTAAATATCTCTGTAAATAGAAAGTTAAAATCGTTAGTATAACTGTAGTGCTCTACAGGTATACTAACGATTTTAACTTTCTCCGTGTTTTGAGTTATTTAGCAACCAAATGAAAGTTGTCTTGGCTTTGGAACATATTATAGTACTAGTTATTGCCCGCGGCTTCGCCCGCGTAGATGTCGGAAAATATCCCACGGGAACGTACTACTTACCGGGAAATCCTTCCTTATTCCTTGTCTGTATTATAGGGAAACTCTGTTCAAAATTTCAGCTTTCTAGGTCCTTGGGTTTGGGCGGGGCGTTGATGAGTCAGTCAGGACTTCTCTTTTTATTTATATAGATTTCTGAGTTTAACTATAGTATTTCAGAGTTTATGAAAGAGGACAATTTTCTTTGTTTCTGAAATGATGATGTCGTCTTTTAATGTTGTTTTCCACTGTGTAATGTGTGTGGCTGCTGTTTTTGATGATGTTAAATCACTCTAGAACTCTTATGTCCGCCAAAAAGAAAAAAAGTACGAAAGAACGCTAAGCGAAAACGAAGTAATAGCGTGGGCAGGCAATGCGATGCAATGGGTTAGGTTGGAAGAAAAATAAATTTCACACAGACGAAGTCGCGGGCAGAAGCTATCTCAATATAACTAAAGAAAGAAAAGTCCTGACTGACTGACTGACTCATCAACGCCCAGCCCAAACGAGGTTCCCTTTATAATCTACACAAGGAATAAGGACGGATTTTTGTTCCCATGGGATATTTTCCGACATCCACGCGGGCAGAGCCGCGGGAAAAAGCTAGTAATGGGTGATTCATTTGGAGTTACTTTTTCCAAAACAAAAAAAATATGAATAAAACAAATTTATCGGGTAATCTTTATTATAATACAAAAGAACCATTCCTTACATTTACTTTTTAAAGATTATTTCTTTCAAATGTTGTCCGTAACTGCGATCAAGGTGGTCCGTCACTGTCAATGGTGACCGTTATCGTACCATGATAACGGACTATCTGTTTCCTGAAATTGAAGCCCGTGATCTTCAGAACTTTTGGTACCAACAAGACGGCGCCACTTGCCACACAGCACGTGAAACCATGGCTTTGTTGCGAGAAAAATTTGGTGAACAGTTAATTTCGCGTTTCGGACCAGTCAGTTGGCCGCCTAGATCCTGTGATATCACACCCTTAGACTTTTTTCAGTGGGGTTATGTAAAGTCCAAAGTTTATATGGATAAGCCGCGTACGATTGATCAACTGGAAGCCAACATTACTCGCGTTATTCGCCAAATACCACTGGAAATGCTCGGTCGGGTCATCGAAAACTGGAACTCCAGAATGGATCACCTTAATCGCAGTTACGGACAACATTTGAAATAAATAATCTTTAAAAAGTACATGTAAGGAATGGTTCTTTTGTATTATAATAAAGATTACCCGATAAATTTGTTTTATGCATATTTTTTTTAGTTTTGGAAAAAGTAACTCCAAATGAATCACCCGTTATTATATAATGGAATGAATGGAATGGGTTTTAAATATATTTAATGGAATTAAAATTTTTAATGACTTCATTAATAATAAGTATGTACATTGAATGTTATTAATAATATACACCACTATTTTTTAATTAGTACTGATCGTTAATGATCGAAAAAGTATATGCGTGGCGCGGAGTCCTCCTTTTTTACCCGACTACGGCAAAGCCAAAAGGAAGGGTTATGATATTAGCAGTATATGTATGTACCTATGTATGTAAGTATGTATATAAGTATGTATTTTTACCCGACTACGGCAGAGCCAAAAGGAAGGGTTATGATTTTAGCAGTCTATTTATTATACGTCTATGTTCTGTGCATAGATTTATAGAATATCATACATCAATGGTTCTTAGTCAATTTCATAACGATCCCATGTCAATGTCATTCAGGCAACAAAAGATCCCTGTAGTACTATAGGTAACTATATAGATAATGTAGGGTCTAGAGGTATCTATAATGTGATACTTAAAAAACTGATGTTACTCGTCGTATTTTATTTCACGGTTTTACATTACTGATTTCACCAACCACACGTTGACCCAGACTGGGTTTTACAGCATCCCGACACTTAAAAATTTATTGTCACTTTTATGCGTTTTTAACGTCGCTAAATCCCTTAATGCTTTAGCCCTAGCTTCAATACCTAGAAAACCGTTTTTAACGTCTTTTGCACACTACAGTCACAGAATAAATAGCTACAGTAGTTTATCTGGGCAGGGACCATGAATTAATTACCTACGGCTACCGCTCGGTAAATAAATAAATAAAATATTCTTGGACATTTCACACAACGCCATCTAGTCCCAAGCTAAGCAACCTAATGCTTGTGTTATGGTAACGTGATGGCTGATAAAGTACTTATATACATTTTTTTTTTGTAAATACATACATATTATACGCGTCCGTCTGTGCGTAACAGCAAGTATTAACAGCCGCACGGGTCGACCCATCAGGTTAAGCTACGCTTTCCGGGGTTCGTCAGTGATGGGACCATCTTTACGTACCGAGACTCCTCCGTGCCTCGGAAAGCACGTTAAGCCGTTGGTCCCGGCAGTCATTCTTGGATCTTTAACAGTCGTTACGGGTCGTCAGAAGCCCGAAAGTCTGACAACCAGTCTTACCAAGGGGTATGGTATTACCCAATTACTGGGTTGTGGAGGTCAGATAGGCAGTCGCTCCATGTAAAATACTGGTATTCAGCTGCATCCGGTTAGACTGGAAGCCGACCCCAACGTAGTTGGGAAAAGGCTAGGCAGATTGATAGTCTGTGCGTAGCAGCTACGCACTCGAACTGTTGTCTACTGATATACAAGGTGTAACATAAATAACACACAGCCTCTTAAGGGGTCATTGTACTCATCATTATGAACAACTTTTACTATGGAAGGACCAAACCTGAAATCGCGAAAAAAAAACAGCTGACCAGTACATTTATCTACATCAAACTCGTCAAAATGTAGGGAGCAGCTGATTTTTTTTCGCGATTTCAGATGTGGTCCCATAGTAAAAGTTGTTCATAATGTTGAGTACTATGACCCCTTAAGAGGTTGTGCGTTATTTATGTTAGGCACACCTTGTATATTGAGATTTCGAAGCGCGTCGTTTCGGCCATTTTCTATTAAGATGTAATACTGCTTACTTTATTATACTGTGCTACAGTAAAGTTGCGGTTTGCGATTACATAGCGATACTTAGTGGAATTGTAATAAATTGGTTATGTAAGTAGTACCTACCTAATAATAAAAAAACCGGTCAAGAGCGAGTCGGACTCGCGCACCGAGGGTTCCGGACCATCATTTATATGTAAATTTTGTTGTTGATTTCTGAAAAACAGTGCTATTTAGAGACATCGTTTTATTTTTCCTGTAATCTATTCCTACTATACCTTCTATCATATACAATAATTTCAGATTGCAACAAATGCGTTTGTCCAAAATAGTCGGGCAAACGTCATCTAAAACTATTCCAAACTGTTTCAAGTTGATAGCATTAGTAGTTCTTGAGATATACAGCCGTGACAGACAGACAGACAGATTGAGTGACACCATAAGGGTTCCTTTTTTACCATTTCGGTACGGAACCCTAAAAACCAGTCAAGTGAGTGTCGGACCACGCACAATGAAGGGTTCCGTAGTTGAAAAGAATTTATCCCAAAAACAAACCCAAAAAAAATTTATTATGTAATAAAATTACTTAATTAAAAATTTTCAGACAATTTCCTTTATTTGGGCTGTGAGACCTTGCTTCTTGCCAAATTTCATGATTCTAGGACAACGAGATAGGTTTTGATTTACTTGCGAATATCAAAATGTGTCGCATAAATGGCCGTATTTTTTATTGCGTTGAGGTAGAAGCTTGATTTTTTAGAACTCCAAGGATAGACCTACGTATTTGATATTAATTTCGACTTGATACCTCCACGCGCTCTTGAGAAAAAGGGTTCTGACAGACTGACAGACAGACAGGCAGACGGATAAAAAAGTGATCTAATAAGGGTTCAAATTTTCCTTTTATGGTACAGAACCTTAACAAATTGCATATCGGACGATAAGCGGTGGTGGGAAAACCACCAAATTAATTTAATATTGCTAACTAATTATTTTGTTATTGGCTGGTTTTAGCCATTTCGTTCTCGTTAATTGTTTTGCCTCTGTATTTTGTGTTACTGATAACATGCAACGCCAGTTGCGTATTATAATAGAGACTAGCTTCTATCCGTGACTTCGTCTGCGTGAAATTTCGTTCCCCCGACGAATCCAATCGCCTGCCCGCGCACTATTACTTCGTTTTTGCGTTCTTTCTGACATTTTCCTTTTTGCTCGGCTCCTAAAGGTAGCTAGCGTGATATTAAATAGCCTCCTCATAATAGCCTTCTTCAAGAATTGAGCTATCAAATGTAAAAATAATTTTTCAAATCAGACTGGTAGTTCCAGAGATAGCGCGTTCAATGTTTCAAACAAACAAAGTTTTCAGCTTGTTATTAGTACGAGTACTTATAGATAGAAGATAGATAAGTAGATAAGGAATTATGGAGCCTAGTTCACACTATGCTAATTATCCAGTCGGTTAGAATTTAGTAATGAAACGTACCTAGCGTATATCTGCCGGCACGAATCTTGAGCGCTCGGTGGAGTAGTGGGGGTTGTTTGAGCATACGTATTGTCTCGGGAGTAAGGTCCAAAATCGCTTAAAGTAATTCAAGGTCAGCGCTAAAGTTTCGTGCCGGCAACTATACCTGAGCGTTAAGGCTCTTACAGACAGAGGCGATATCGCGGTCGCGACGCGATATTTCGATATTATATCCGTAGAAAATTATCGCGTCGCGACGCGATATCGCCTCTGTCTGTAAGAGCCTTTAGCCGTTTCGCGCGGTAGTGACGCATATTTCCGTCTAGGATATTATTTTTAGAATAAATACCCACTTGTCAACATTTTATATGTATGTACACTTTCACGTGAATAAGCAATTTTTCTTTCTTTTCTTTCTATCTTTACCTTTTGTACCACAAACAAACAGATGAGCAAAGTCAGGGAAATTAATTGTTAAGCAAATTCACTACCAAATTAAAATGTCCGTTTATTCAAATCACAACTGTCATTCTTTGTCAGTTCGTTGTCGTTTTCAAATTTAAGGGTGTGGTATAGACCATCAAACCGAACAACTTTTTCCATGGCACCAACATCGTAATCACGAAAAAATAATCAGCCGTCCCATACATTTGCGTCGAGTAGGAATTGAAGTTTTCTATGGGACAGTTGCAAATTGTTTCGCGATTACGATGTTGGTCCCGTGGAGAAAGTTCGGTTTGATGTTCTGTATCACACCCTTAAATTTGACGAGGAACACGGTAAATTGACGTAATGCATCAATTTGCTTAATGGTTAATTTTCCTGATGGTAAATTACCAACGCTGGACTGAATAACTGAGTATCATAATTACTTCAGATTATGCTTCATGAAGCATGGTTATGACGGGCCATATACGTCAATGTTACACCATAATGATGATAAAGTCAATGTTAGCAGCAACGTTTATTCAACATACTTAAGCACAATTAGAACATTTTAGTCTCCACCATAGAAATATAAAAAACAGGAGAAGTGGCAAGCGGTCGAAAATATGTCCACCAAGTATGAGCCGTTCGTACGCTTTCGACTGTGAGTGACCGTGACAATTTATAAGAATGCCGTTTTGTTCAGTGGCTTCTTGTAAAAACCAAAGCCATGTAAATCATGGAATCACTTCCATGTAAATCATGGTCTTTAAAATCACGAAAGTGACAAAGAGAAAAAGTGGAGACACAGGGTTCCAATACATTTTAACATACTGGGCACATCTCCATCTCCTTAACTCACGCCTACTTCCCATGGGGGTATGCAGAAATACAGAACGCCACCTGCTACAATCCTCACATACTCCTTTTGCCTCGTTTACGTTCATAAATCAAACATTAAAGTAACAAATTGCAAGAAAAACACAGAACGATATAATCTTTGTTTACACGGCGTCGTTTCTCTAAAAAGTCCGCAGAACGGTACCCGTGTTCAGTCGCATACTCCTTTAAATCCGCGGACTGAGAAAATAGGGGCAGACATATCGTATGTTACTTCCTTGTTTCCATTTGTGACAGCTTAAAGTGAAACGTGCTGTTATGCTTTATACTCTACAGAGCGGGACGATTTAAAGTTTCAAACATATTGTTTATTGTTTGTTGGGATGAGTGGAGTTTAATTTAGAAAGCTAGATAAATGCATGGATAGCTGTAGGTACAGGTAACAGAAATATTATCTTTATCTGCCCGTAGCACCACAAATCACTAAGGTTTCGCAGTTGCGCGGCGGATGTGTGATACCCACGTATCACACATCCGCCGCGCAACTGCGAAACCGCTACTATGGTTTTGCGGCGGAGGTGTGATACCCGCTTTAATGCGTTTAGCGCTAAACGAATTTAAAACATCGTTCTTGTTCTGTCAATCATTTGAAGATAATTAGTGCTTTGTGGTGCTAGCGGTCCTTTAAATAATTTATTAACGTTTTCCGTGATTTTAAAAGTCTTAGAAAACACCCTATGACCTGAAGGCCAATACTCGTAAGTATATACCTAAAAACGTTCAAATTCAAGTCGCAATCTCATGCCAGCGACAATCAAATGTAACTTAACAATGTGTGCTATACAATTTTTGACAGATAAGAGACTCAGATGAGATTGCGAATATTGTTAAAAATACGGGAATTGCCCCTCAGATCTAGTCTCTGTTCACTAAATATTGAATGGAAAGTTCGTTGAAACATTGCTTGAACCATCGACCAGGCTAGTCAGTATGTTTATATCGGGCTCCCATAACTCTCGTGGAGCTCGTGGCTAAGTAATAATAGCCGCACGGGTCGATCTAGCAGGTTAAGCTCCGCTTGCTGGGGTTGGCCAGTGGATGGGTGACCATCTTTACATACCGAGACTGCTCCGTGCCTCGGAAAGCACGTTAAGCCGTTGGTCCCGGCTGTCATTTGTGGATCTTTGACAGTCGTTACGGGTCGTCAAAAGCCCGAAAGTCTGACAACCAGTCTTACCAAGGGGTATCGTATTACCCAGTTACTGGATTGTGGGGGTCAGATAGGCAGTCGCTCCATCTAAAATACTGATATTCAGCTGCATCCTGTTAGACTGGAAGCCGACCCCAACATAGTTGGGAAAAGGCTTGGCAGATTGATTGACAATCAGGTTCCCATAAAACTTTTGAAAGTCCAGATTCGTGTGGTCTAAAATAAAACATTTTTTTTTTAAATTATCCATAGAAATATTGATTGGGTTCTCGAACTACGTCGGCGTCTTTACCAAGTGATACATCTTCACCTGCAAATTTCTTGTTATTAATTTCGACTACGGTTTTAACAAACCTATAATAATGGGACATATTATCCAAGTTTTTGGTGGAATTTACTTTTCCCCATTTTTTCATCCAGACTTTATACAAATCATCAACTTTGTATAGATCATAAAGATTCATGTCTTCAAGAAATGTATGTTTTTGTTCCCTCTTTATTGCCTCTTTGTTTCCGTGCTCCATGTTATCATCTACAGTTTGGAATAGATTATGTTTTGATTAGGTATAGTATGGTTTAAGTTTTAGATTTGTTTCTAGAGAAATATGATAGCCATGACCTTTACTGTGAGATATAATGGGGGTCCTGGAGTTCTAAAATACAGGCCTAGGCTTAGTTTAGACTCCAGAGGGCCAATTCTCGTACATAAAAAACGTTCAAATTCAAGTCGCAGTGTCATCTCAGCGACAATCAATGTCAAAAATGTAGGGAAATTAGAGGTTTTTTTGACAGATTGCGACTGGAGATTAGAATGCGAACGTTCTTAAAATTACGAGAATTGCCCCTCAGATCTTCCACAAATTACAAATTATTTATATACCTGTCAACTTAAATGTCTATAGGTAGTATTTTGAGACTTTGTGGAGATAAATAAACATAATTAATTTTATTTTACTTATTATGATTGAGTAATAGAGCAATAGTATCAAAACAAAAATAAAACCCGTGAGGTCCTCGTTTACAGAGACGCGGGGGACGTCGCGCGTCTCATTGTGCGGCGCGGTCCGCATTAAATTCAAATTTAATGGCGTTGTATGAGAGCGTTTACGGAGAAGCAATTTTACACGCGTTTGCTTGAAATACAAGCTCGCGGATGGCATCGCCGCATTCCACGCGACATATATCGCGGCGGCGCACGCAGCGTTGCGGCCAGCTATTCCTAAAATTCTCCGTTCACGGTAAAACGTAGCGACACCTGCGGCGGGATACGCAGTGTCAACATTGTACATTATCATAATTATGTTTGTGTTTGCGCGTGTGATGACGTGGACCATTGCACGCGCCACCTGTCTGAAACTGAAAAAACGTCCGACGCCCCGCGTCTCCGTGAATGAGGCCTAGGGATTCTGTACCAAGAAAACTATTGAGCAAAACTTCAATGCGTGTCTTTAATTGCACCAAACCAGATAATAATCATGAAATCAAATATAAATCTACTTACACGGTTTTATTTGTATTCCAAAATGTTCATTTATTTCTTCAGGATTCAGATCTGCATATCGGTTCAGCTGGTAAGCAACGACTTTGCCTGGATGTTCATTATTTAGCTTGTTTATTTCAGCTAAATTGTTAACAAAATTGTTGAATCCTTTTTGTTCACTTTCCTGATCGGGATACACTCTGTCATAGTTTTCTTTGAACCGTTGAAATAATCCCATCTCTTTGAATAATGCCGGCAACGATGTAATATTTTCCACTTCGGTTCCTACAGAATTAAATAACAGAATAATAAACTCTGGGATCATAAAGAATATTCTTAACATTTTAAAAGTATCTTTTTTGCTGTATTGTATTTATAAACGATCTTCATGTAACTACAATAGGCAATCCGCACAGCAGGTATTCAATATCCGATCAACTTTCCGACCAGTTTCACACTTCGATTTGTATACAATCGATTTCGTCTCACAGATATACTTGATCCAACAAACGCTGATTGAAAGTATGAAAGTCGACTTACAAAAGAAACGTTAATCACAAAAACAAATATTATCATCTCAATGTGTTATCTAATTCAGCATGAAACGACGAATTGAAATTCTCCACGGTTATAAGTGGCAAACAGTCTTCATTAAATCTCTTGTTATCTGACATTGTATCGATACAAAAGGAGAGATTCCGAGAGTTCTCAACAGAATGAGGAAAATTTACATTACAAACAAAAAGAGAAAAGGAACATCCCAGACGTGAAATTACAACCGTTGGGATCGTATCATGGTTCAGTAAAGCTGGCGCAAAATAATATGGCCTTAGAGGGCCTATCGAGCATTTGGAACGAGGCTTTATTTATCACTGACTTCACAGATCCACCACCGACCTTCTTGGAAAATACATATCATTGTAAACTATATATACAAATAACGAACAGATTTCTCGGTAAAAAGAGATTTTCGCGTCTGCTTAACCTAAATATTACTATTCTAAACAATGTCTGGACCGTATCCAAATATTTGCATACCCACATACTTGTGCATGGATAAAAGTATGAAACGAATGATATTTAATAAAACGTCTAGATTGGAA
The DNA here is from genome assembly GCA_905163495.3 of Cosmia trapezina. Taxonomy (NCBI): domain Eukaryota; kingdom Metazoa; phylum Arthropoda; class Insecta; order Lepidoptera; family Noctuidae; genus Cosmia; species Cosmia trapezina. The sequence continues at coordinate 16,999,263 of LR991030.1, forward strand.
GGAATTTAGACTGGTGCCAGAATTAATAATGATTTTTTGTAATGGATTTTCGCGCTGTATATGTTTTTTTTAATTGCTGAATGGGCTTGTTCTTGACCTTGATTACGCCTGATGGAAAGAGAGGGATGAGGTCTATGGTAGAACGAGCATGGCTAGAAGGTGCCTGTTCAGTCTTAGAAAGAAAGAAAGAAAGAAGAAAGAAAAATGCGTTTATTTGGCATTACAGCAAAATATAAATAGGTACACCTTAAAACTATAAAAACGTAAAACAATTATTGCAATGCCAAAAGGGCCTCAGCTCAGCATATTGTCAGATGACAACACAAGGTCTGCCACCTGACGCTGATTTTCAGCTGCAACCCACGAGTGCCATACGCTCGAATAATCTTGCTGTGAATAGTCTTGCTGTGAAGGCAGACTGGTTATGTGTTATACAGGGTGGCCGGAAAATAGACGTCCAAAAATAAAATTTAGGTCCCTCGTATCGTGGGGTATCCGAATCATCCCCATTTATATTCCGCGACTGGGGGCCTACTCCCTAAGTCCGTCCGTCTTTCCGTCCGACCGTTTATCCGTCCGTCACACATTACGATCCATCAAAACAAGTGTAAAAGTTAAATTTTTCGAACAGGCAAAAACATATCGGGAGTAGGGACAATTGGCAAATCATGTTGTCATTCATACTTTGTTCGGGCCCCGAACCAATCATCCATCCGTAGATGATACGGAGTAAGAAACGCCCGTAACGAAGGCCGAAACTACGGGCTTCGTGCTTAGGGAGTAGGCCCCCTGTTCATACTTTTGTTAGTTATTAATTTTTTCTGATTTTTTGAGAATTTTCGACCTGACCAATTTAAAGAAAGATAAAAAAAAAGTAGAAGACTTAGTCGAGATTTTTTTTTGCAACTAAATGTTTATGAGTAGTACCTACTTTTATGCGTAAAATAATCAGTTTCGTAACTTTGATGAAAGTTATGAAAATGTTGGTTTAAAGTGAAAAATTGACATTCGGTAAATTAGGACTTAAATTTTCAACTTTCGGGTGACTTCATGGTTCCTAAGTACCTAAGGCCTCAAAACTGCGCCAAAATGTCAGTTTTCATAATCATCATTAAAGAAAAGTAGTAATAGGGCTACTTTGGCTAAAATCGGCCTTCAAAGACAGCGAGGTGAAAAAATTCTTAAAATTAGCCATCTGTTTAACACAATTTTTGCCCATTTTCTCGTTCCTAAGTATATGAAATACCTAACTACAACAGTAACATCTTTAGTCTGAACCTTTTACTAATAAACTTATTTTACAAAAAATACAACCGACTTCCAAAAACAACACTATACAAAGTGAAAAATAACTTTAATTTCGGAAGTCGGTGTCTGGTTAATTTGTAGGGTTGTTTTTGGAAGTCGGTTGTATTTTTTTGTAAAAACGTTTATATTTTTCACTTTTTAACTGTGGTAAAAATAAAAAACACAAATATATACACAAATTCTGATACCTGCAAAAGAAATTAGAACATCATCCACATAAAAGTAAGGAAAAAATACGTATTATTGAAGCTAACTCAAAAAATATCAAAGCAATGTTAATAAATTTTATAAGGGACCAAATTTGAGGTAGGTATACACTCTCAAATAAAACAAAACATTTTCAAATCGAACCTCTCTGTAAAAAGTTATGCGCGGTCATACATAACAAAAAAAAAAAACGTGTCGACTTGACAACCTCCTCCTTTTTTTCGTCGGTTAAAAATTCAAGCTTTTACTTTTCCAGTCCAAAGTTATAAAAGCTCATCCATAACAAGATCAAAGATCAAACTTCTGGATCCAAACGGTATACGGTTCAAAATTGTGCATAAGTAGGTACATCAAAGTCGATATAATCGAATTTATGCATACATAATATTCATAAGGAAGACCTATGCTATCAATAGTGTGGGCACGAATTTAATTTGGGCCCTTTGGTCCAATATAATATTCAGGGGTCGAACTTTAAATGCGTTAGACCCAGCGGTAATCTCGTCGTGTCCTTGCGATTAAAATTTTGCCATCGTTAGGACGACGTAGTGGACGGAATTTGATAATTAATGATGGTAGTAAAAGCTATAAAAATGCTGTACTTTTAGTTTTTTACGATGTAGGGCAAGGCTTCTATATTATAAACCTAACTGCAGCTAAATTTTATTTCAATCAGTTAAAACTAGAGCAAATATGGTAACAGTTGCTGACCCCACAGACGTAATTCGTTTTGTTACATTTTAAACAACGAACAGCATTTCATTTTTAGGGTTCCGTAACCGAAAAGGAAAAAACGGAAACGAAGTATCACTTCGTTGTCCTTCTGTCTGTCTGTCAGTTTGTCAAGAGCCTTTTTCTCAGGAACGCGTGGAGGTATCAAATTGAAACTAATATCAAATACTTACGTAAGTCTATGGTGCCTTGGAGTTCTAAAAAAATCAAGCTTCTAAGTCAACGCAATAAAAAAATACACCCATTTATGCGACATATTTTGATACTCGCAAGTACCTAAATCAAAACCTGTAGGATACTTCCCGTTGAGTCATGAAATTTGGCAAGAAGCAAGGTCTCAGAGTTCAAGCAAAGGGAAAAGTCCGAAAATTGATCATTTATAATTTTATCACATAATAATATTTTTTTTTGGGCTTACAATGTTAACTTTGTTTTTGAGATAAATTCTTTTCAACTACGGAACCCTTCATTGTGCGTGGTCTGACACGCACTTGTCCGGTTTTTTTTAATATAAATCTAACTGTTTTATCTGCTTTACTCACTGTTTTAATTTTTACTTTCTTGAGCAATTTGGCAATTAATGTCCTATTTTTTTTAAACTGTAGCCAAATCGATATCGGTTCAGTGATTTTCGATAATAATTATTACAACGTACTAACGCACCGTAATGTCTATCTTTGATCGTCAAAATAAACTAATGTTACACTGTAAATACGGTAGTAAGTATACGCGTATACGGTAGGTATACGGTAACAAAAGTGATTTCAGACAAAGACTATTTTAATTATCCTGAAACACTCAACATTACTACTATAGGTCAAGATTAACAACGAAACAAATTTACTTTATCACACTAACAATAAAAGCTGAATTACAACAGATAAGTGTCAATAAAACTAACAAAACTTGTCCGACAAACATGACAATGTAGGCGATGTCACAACTAATAGGCAACTAATCAGATAACAGAACTTGTACTCGCCTGTCGCAAACCAAACTTTGTATCAATATTTTCGCTCAACGTAATGTCCACGCCCGTATTGACGTCCATTTTTTCATCTGAACGAACTTGTATAGGTACGACTGATTTTGTATGTTTTCGTCCCTTTCAAATACCATCAAACTCAAACCACGGATGATTTATTGTTGAAATATCGGTGCACGGTATCCACCGCAAAACGATTCGACGCCTAAAAATGTATTGCCAAATAATAGCACCACATAAATCTCTGTATTTTATAACGCAAATGAGAAACCGCTATCGAATCAGCTCGTAAAGGGATCTCGCAACGAATGACGTCATCATAATTATTGAGCTTTGCAGAACTGGGCCTATAATTGCGAATGTCCAACCGTAATCAAAATCCCTTTGGTAATCAAAAAATTTTGATCTCTGCAAATTAACACGAAGATGAAAACGATTGGAATAACGATTGGACAGGTGTGTTTTTTTACCTGTCGTTAACTCGTTGTTTACGTTTAAGGCGTACGTTACGTGGTGTGATCACGATCACCCATCTTATGAGGCTATTATTCTTTTAGAACCCGTTTTACGTACATAATACGTGACTTTTTCACAGATGAGAACACAGGAGCTCACGGGTAACACTCTATCGGCGAAAATTGATTTTCCAGAGGAAATATTGTAAATTTTCTAGCTGCGCCAAGATGAACGCAGTGTCAGCGGAACATCGGGGTGTACTTTGTAACTTGGTCATAAATACTTCCACTGTCGATTTAAGCTTCATATCGGTAGCTTGAATCAGGCTTACAGTAGGTACTGAATGAAGTGTAGGTAGGTTACAAACATTTTTAGGGTTCCGTACCGAAATTGTAAAAAAGGAACCCTTATGGTGTGACTCAGTCTGTCTGTCTGTCTGTCACAGCTGGATATCTCAAGAACTACTAAACCTATCAACTTGGAATTTAGAACAGTTTTAGATGACGTTTGGCCAACTATTTTGCAAATAAGAAAGAAACAAAAATACATGTTTTTTTTGCAACAGGGACTGAAAGGGGGTCTTAAAACATAGTGGTGTTAATAGGGCATGTGGGGTATCATATGAAAGAATGCTGTTTGCACATTCTCAAACATTTTTTCTTTTTTTCTAGGCCGCGTAGTTTTCGACTTAAAAATGTAAAAAAAAAACCGTCCCCCCCCCCTTTACTCCAAACTTTGCATAGAAAAAATCTGAAATTATTTTATGTGATCGAAGTTTATGTATAGATTACAGGAAAAATAAAACGATGTCTCTAAATAACACAGTTTTTCAGAAATCATGAAACAAAAATTACATATAAATGATGGTACGGAACCCTCGGTGCGCGAGTCCAACTTGCTCTTGACCGGTTTTTTCTCCTATGATAATTGGAAAAAAGTTTTGTGAGTGAGACTTTAAAGTTCTTTTACTCCAAATACCTGGCATGTTCTTCCATGTTTCTCATTATTATGATAAGCAATACCATTAGCACACTAACACTAAAAACACACTAAAAACGCATTTAAAAAAGGTCCACAATTGCGATGTTCATCTTTCCTGTAGAACCATTATCGGTATTTTGGCAATCAAGGCTTTATTGGATTTTTCGCAAGCGTCAGCAATCTACACATTATTGACTGCTTTCTTTCCACGATTTTTGTCCACTACGGCTACGGTAGAATTATGATTACAGGAAAAAAATAATTGGATTGCTTCGGAAAGAGTTCGGAGTTCATACTTTTAGATGTCTTAGATGAAAATCCTGGTAGCCCGAAGGTTTGCAGACGGTATCTTCTTCATGGATTCATTACACGTACCAATGTGACTTTCTCGATATCATAATATAGCTCCCAAGTATATAGAGACACCGTTGATTTACGATGGAAGGAAAATCGTGAGGAAATCTAGAATCTTTTATATTGCCAACACGTTGTGAGAAACCTAATCTCAATTATGTCATATATACAGGGTGTAAGGGACAGCCCTCCGCAGATTGATAGGGTGAATTCAGTACATCATACTAAGATGACCGGTACATGAAATTATTTCAGGAACGTTATGGGAATCCAATAAACCTGATTTGTTTTATTACCTCGCACGCAATGTATTGCTTCCGTGGCAAAACGCACGTAGCGAACGGTAGCGCAGTGAGTGTTCGGCTGCCCCACCCGCCACGGGGTCCATTCTCGCGCCACTTGGCTTAAACTAGCGACAGCGTAGTGCACAAGTTAGTTGAGTAGGTAGATACTTACGCGCAGGTACAGTAAAAGCAACAATAATTTAGCCTTCATTTAATTATTTTTATAACTGAAAGATGTTTAAAGTGGTGTATGGTACCTACTTATTGGTCAGTTTGTCAAGTACGGGTAGGGTTCAATGAAAAATAAAATAAGTAGGTTTTATGAAATAAGGAATAATGTTTTTATTTTGTATTTACGATGATGGCTGTATTCCCTCAAAAACCTTTATCTTTTCTGGCTTGCCTACGTAAAACGTTGTATCGTCTGCGAGGCATTTTTAAACAAATTAATACAAAAGTATTTTCCGCTCAACCAACAACAGTCTAAAACTTAACGAAAATAACAAGCAGACACCTTTCACACAGCGGGAATTCCGCTTTGGTAAAGCGAGTAAAGATAACAAAATAATAAGCACTAGAGTTAATTTTGTGCCAAACAATAGCTACAACTAACGTTGAAGTGGTTTTCGTTTTTTTACCCGACTGCGGCAAGTTAAAAAAGGAGCGTTATGTGTTTTTACCATAAGTACAATGCTTATTACATAGAAAAATAATGTAAATCAATCAGTCTTATTTCAATAGGTATCAAAAATTAATCCTACCTTAGAATCGCTCCGGTCGTATGAGATACGGCTCGAAATGACCTCCACCGAGACCTTCACACACATTGGCACGGCGCAGGGTCTCCCCGTGCAAGCGGGTCAGCAAGTTGGGATCTTCGTTGCAGCTGTAGCGCAGCTGCTGGAATGTGTCTGTGATTCAATCTCGCATTTCTTCCTCACTCGCACATGCACTAACAAACACTTTTTCCTTTACGTAGCCCCACAAAAAGAAGTCTAAAAGTGTGAGACGCGGGCTCCATGATTCCGGCGCAATAGTCGAGCTGCAGTGCGTGTGCCTAGGCGTGGATTTTGACGGACCAGGTCTAAAACTCTTTCTACAGTTGCACCGCGAAGTGGTCTTCCGGCGCCTTCTTGATTGGGAACTATGGGCTGGTTATCTAGCACTCGTTGATAGACATTGGTAATTATCCGGGAGTCTGATGGATGCCGACGGTCAGGATACCTATCGATGTAATTTCTGAGCGCTTCCCTGGCATTTCCCCGAGCTTCCCCGTAGCACATTATCATTTCGCCATATTCACGAGCTTAGTGCTCGTGTAGCCATTTCTCACAGACAACAACACAAATGGGTAAGTACGTAAACTTCACGACGCGACTGCGCGAACAACAGCGAGCGATACTGCGCAGGACACAGTCGCAGGACAACTAAACTGTACTAATGACTACACGAAAAATCACACACAAAAACAGTGTTGTCAACTACTCAAAAAATTTTGCATGTTTCTTGCAAAAATGTTGTACAAAAATACCACTATTTTTAAGCTTGACTAAATGTTAGAGCTGTTATTTTTTTTGGAGAAATGAAACGATTAATTTGTCAATTTAATTCAAAGTTTATGTTAAGCAAATTAATAGTAGTGATAGCCCAGCGTGATAGAAGACTGGGCTTCCATTGCAGAGGGCTTACGTTCGATTCGCGACTCGACTACCAGTCGGTAGCTGCCGTAAAGCCATGAAAAGGCCCTTGGGTGGCTTGGAAACTGGATCCAGTGATCGCTTGAAAAGTAGAATTAATTAAGTTATTAGGTATGTACCTACCACGAATACTCAAGGGCACATTATGTGCGTTTTTCCTTTAGAAATTAAGTGCACTAAAAGATTTGCATTTAACATTAGAGGAGTTCTTATGTGAACCAAGTTTGATCTAACATTTTCGTTCACAAATTGAGGTTTATTAAGTTGGCAATACTGTTGCGACTCGGTAAATCGGAGCGTCTCGCTTGTCTCTATTGTATTGTATGCAAGTAGTATGCGGTGAGTTTGATGAACTCTGAAGCTATGCAGAAAGTGAACAGCTGATTTCGCGCGTAGTACGTTAGAGTATTTCGACATACATTGCTGTTTTTTGGATTTTAGCTGTTTTATTTACATAAATGGAGTGCTGCAAACAGAGAATGTAATTTTACATTGAAATAAAGGAATATTAGCCAAAAAAACGTTAAAAAAAATGAAACTTTTCCTGAGAAAATTTCCGGTGGAATATGATTCACAATAAGGAGCTGAATGCACCCTGTTAATTTGTGGAGGGCTGTCCCTTACACCCTGTATAGTTGTGTTGGGAATAATAAATAAATAAATAAATATCCAGGTTTTAGTAAATGTCGTAAAGGTTTGAAAAAGAAATAAAAATCGGCCAAGTGCGTGTCAGGCCACGCGCAGTAATTGGGTTCCGTAGTTGCACAATAATGCGGACTAAGAAGAGGTCTTTTTGTTGTTCATGAATATTTGACTATTACTCGTAAACTTGAAAAGCCTACTTATTAGTGATAGTTTTCCTTTTGACTTCGTTATATATGTCGCAGGTTTATGATAAAATCAGGTTTTTGATCAAAAACCGGTCAACGGAGCTATTTCTATCTGCAGTGTTTAAAGGAACCTAACCTAACCGAACCTCGGAATGCCCCTGACGTCGACCATTATCTTCCGGTTCTTGATGAAAAGCCTAGGTTTTTGACAAAATCCTGCTTTAGTCATAAACTTGTGACATATATACTACTACCGTGAATTTTTCTACTCATCCAAAACTAACCGTTTAGCTGGCAGGGGGCCACACTTGACTCTTACAAAAATTTGCATTTTAAAGCTTAATATTTTAGAAACGGATCCCTAAATCGAAAAATTGTTTTCAATCAATTCAAACTCGCAATGTTTCTGAAAGACCGATCCAACAACACACCATGGGGTTGACGAGAAAAAACCCAGAAAGTAGGTACCCTAAAACAAATTTTTTTTCAAGATTTTTTTACCACTTTGCCGTCGTGATGAATATGTATATTCATGCCAAATTATAGCTTTCTAGTACTAATAGCCTCTGAGCTAAGCTGCGGACGGACAGCGAAACTTATTATAAGGGTTCCTTGTTGACTACGGAGCCCTAAAAATCATTTCATCAGGATTTATCTCCTGAATCATCCACAAAATATTCACGTTAAATCTTACACACACAGATTAAATAGCTACGAGTAGAGGCTTGAAATATTTATAGTTAACAGTTAATATTACAACAACGTTTCACTACAAATTCATTAGGAGAGATGAGTGTTTACTCTGCTGTAATTAAACACAAAGGAATTTCTCTAACATTATTAATACCTAATAAACATCTATTATAGTTGCTTTAAATTAAGTTATAACCGGATCTATTGAGATTACAGGGTAATGAGAAACGTTATTGAATCTTGTTGCTGTGTACACACAGCAGCAAAATTCGATAGAAGTTTTAGATTCTAAAACATTTATCGGATACTGTAGTATCCTACATAAATAATTGTAGCTTTTCTACTATTTTGTATAAACAGGATGAGAGCATTCAGCCGACATAATTATATATTTTTTTAAATCTTATTTTAAAAACCTAAGCGATGTGAGCTGTCAATATCAATCCCTAGCATGGCAACAAGATTTGATAGATATTTTAGATTCGAAAACATTTATAGGATACTGTAAGTATCCTCTATAAATAATTGTAGCTTTTCTACTCTTTTGTAATACTAAACAGTATTTGAGCATTTAGCCGACATAACCATTTTGTAAAAATCTCATCGTAATTTAAAAACTGAAGTGAGCTGTCAGTGTCAATCACTAGCATGAGGTGGACTGACAAGCTCACCTCACTTAAGTTTTCACAGGTGAGATTTATATAGAATAGACCGGCTGCTAAGGACCAGTAGTGCTATTCTGTAAATATCTCACCGTGAAAACTTAGGTGAAGTGATATTATAGTGAGCTGTCAACTAGTGTCAATCCCTAGCATCGGGTGGAATGACAGCTCACTTCACTTAAGTTATCACGGTGAGATGTTTACAGAATAGCATTGCAGGGGTCGTACTATGACGTGAGAAAACATCATGGATCCATCATGGTTGCAGTGTGAGAGAGAGAGAGAGACGGAGCTATATACGACCTATAGCACCATCGTTTTTTCTCAACGGAATCATGATAAAAAAATATCATGGATCCACCATGATATTTTTTCAGACCTCAGACTTCTTATTTCCATAGCAACAGTAGGTACAACTCATGTTTGTGTCAAGTATGGGTGTAAAAGACAGGAATATTAAAATTAAATGGGCAGCAGTATCTTAAACCTTACCTCTATGAAACCTCCTATACGTCGCGATGATTATATAATTAATCCTGCATTTCAGCAAGATAATAGGACCTACTGGCAAAAAAAATAGTCGCTACAGATAAAACTTTCATCGTCCTCTAGAAGCTTATACAGTGCAAACGCTTTTGCCGTGTCGTCAAGCATATCGGTATTCATAGTCCTAGCTACTACAGAATCAGACAGCAATTTAATTAAGTTCTGACCTTTTATTATTTACCTACTGTTACCATCAAAAACGTCTGTTTCATTCTACTTAAGAGAATACCGCGCGCACAGTGGAACCCTCATCGTTTGTTTGGTTATTTACCAGAAAATGCAGAAAATCAGCATATTACATTGTGCTCCACAAGACTATACGTTATTATTATTATTACAAACAGTAGTTTTACATTGTTAAGTTTAATTATAATCCATAAAACGGAACATAGTGGTCACTAAGCTCCTTTTGTAATAAAAGTTAACAATTTAGAAATACTGTTTGGAGTTCAACGTATAGCATGCTTAGTATCATTTTCATTCTAAAATATAAGAAATAACAAAACAAATGATAAGGTCACCACTGCGCCGTGTCCTCTTAAACCATCTATACTGAGAGACAGACCCAAGCATTAACTAGGACACAGCCCACGCTGAAGATAGCAGCACTTTGACCGCTCGACGTCCACTCGGTACGTAATAAAAACGACTGATGTACACAGTTTACCAACAAACATGTTGATGCTTCTTGTTTAATCACCTTTCAAACTTGTAGCCCAAGTTAACCCTGGAACACTTAACCCAACCAGCCGCAACATAGTACTGGGGACTAAGCAACTTAAGTGCTCTGTTTCTTGAATTTAAAGCTGAATTTAGAGTTCGTCAAGTTAGTGTTGGACTTAAAACTGGACTTGTTACTTAGTTACTGTTTTAGATGTGGTATAGGTAAAGAGTGGTTTGCACCAAACAAAACCGTTTTTCCCCGAAATATTATAATTATTGCTAACCTCACTGCCTCATATTCCCATTTCATCATCTCTTTGATGTTTCGCTCGATTCCATTTTGCTTCTATATCCGTCCAAAAGTGACGTATGATGACAGTAGCGCTACATAAATGTTCGAGGGTTCAAACCATAATTGAGGACTATACATCAAAACATGCATGATGAAACGATATCCAATGCAAAATATTATAACAGACCGCTCCAAATTTCAAATTTATGTGCGCCTAGTGGCCATAATTTATTCCAAACAATGGCGATCTCAAAATAATATCTAGCGGCTATAAAAACATCACACAATAGCCTGCGGACGGGTGTGAACTAAGTTCCGAACAAAGTTGCACGTATTAAATAAAGCGTTGATGTATGGCTAGCGTGATTAACCCTCGAATTTCGGCGCGGAATTACGGCAGTTACAGACGTCGCCAGAACTTTTCTTTAGGTGATAAACGTTCTCGCAAATTGCCCACATTTATTCGATGCTCCAGGAAACCGCTGCTAATGTGGACCGAGAGAAATTCCTCTTTGTGAACCACCACACCTCTTTATACAACATGTTGAGTCGTCGACGTATTCATTCATACAACATTGAACTTTACTGAACACTCGTTGCAAATGAATTGAGTCGAAATTGCGCTTTAAAATCGTTTTATGGTTCAACGCGAGATTATCGGAAAATGTTGCCGTGGAATTAATTTAATTTTAATTATAATTATGGCGTGAACGATATGCTGTCGTTGCGGTGAGTGTTATGGCATGTAAATTGATTGTTTTAAGTGCTTTGTTGAGCTGCCACAGAGATCTGTAATATCAATTCAACCTATTATGAAATGTATTTGTTCTTCCTATGTTACTGGATCTAATCTATCCAACTTTTAGTATACCATTACATATTATTATGTACGAATTATAGCTATAATTATTTACGTCGTAAAACTGTTCAATAAAATGAAAGTCAAAATGTCAAGTGATATCTTCCTGGCGCTTTATTTTGCGTGAAGCAAGGTGTTTTGCAATACGTTACAAAGAAGATGGAATAAATCACGTAGGACTTCACCACAAACCAAATTATTCTGGACGATAAATTTTCACGTGAAAAACCTGAATAAAACTCAAAAGCTAGCAGTCATAGTCGTGTATATTCGTAACTTATATTATACTCAAATACAATATTTTCTAACGGACGCGGTTGATTAACTGTGGTACACCGCTTTCATACCGACATAACTGTGGGTAAATACAGACCGGTATGTATACAGGGTTAAATTTCAAATAACTGACTCGTTGGGGTATCGAAATAGATTAAGTAAAGAAATAATAAAAATATTGTTGTAGAACACGCTATATAATTTTATTATTGTAATTTAATCATAGTCAGATAAATAATTGAAAAGCTAGGTCAGTCTAGAATAGACATCTCCGTGAACGCCGTCTACCTTTTTTCTTATGGAAATTATCATGGAAAGATACTTGCCTACCTGGAAAAGTCCCACTCTTACCAAATCTACGCATTGACTGCTCTTATAAAGGAAATGAGAGAGGAGCTCTGTGAGTGATCCCCAGTGGAACACTCACTGGAGGTTCCTAGGCTCAACATTTGGTTCGTCTCGAGGGAAGCAAACAGCATATTACCACAAAATAGATGATACAGAAGGCTGGCTCCATAGAAAGGGCCCAAATAGGCGTCTAAGTTTATGGCGGTTCTGAAGTGCACTACTCGCTGAGCAGTACCGCACCCCTCACCCCCGTTGACACATGAATTTGTTACTGCGCATCGACGCGACTTGTGTTCCGACTTTCGAGTCACTATGAAGTTTGCATCGGGCTGTACAGTAGTACCCAAGTAATATGGCTTATGGATGTACCTGCGCAGAAGATGAATTTTCAAAGCGCGGGAACTGCTAATGACCAATCGACACGCTCCACGCTTTTTCCTGTACCGCTATTGGTCGGTAGCTGCCGCCATGTTAGCGCGCGCCGCTTGACAGCCGCCATATATAGTGAGACGGAACTAACAGCTGCAGTGTATTATGAACCTTATAGTAGTGATCTAAGGTTGATTGTAAGTTTTAAGTATTCTCGTTAATCTTCGGGGCCATACTTTCTTTTCTGTGCGAACGAAGATTCACGACGCGCCTTATTAGTTGAGTACTACTGTACGTACGGTGATACCCAAGGCCGCTTGTCCACTGCCACGTCAACGGGACATCAATGAGAACGAGCACGAAACAGGATTTCTTCCAAACAGAACTCTATTACTAAGCTTCCGCTGTACGTCCGTCCGTCCGTCTGTCTGTCACAGGGCTGTATCTCATGAACCGTAATATGTAGACAGTTGAAATTTTTACAGATTGTGTATTTCTATTACGGCTATAACAACAAATAATAATAATAAAATAAAGTTAAAAAGTAAAAAAATCTTTCCCTAGCATGTAGGGTGTCATTGTCTAGAACTCATTGAGTACAGTACAAATGTATATATATTTTTTATCTTCAAAAATGAAGAAATAGGGAGCCGTAAAAGTTGTCAATTTGACACCATTTTTGTACGAGCTCTATCGCAACAATTAAACGTTAGGAATTTGAAACTTCTGTATATCATGTACACACGGCTACATATCAAGCTATACATTTCCATTTCCAGCTGACCTCTCATTGAACGGAAATCCTATACGATGCGAGATCAGCTTATACTGGAAATTTATAGCTTGATAAGTAGCCGTGTGTACCATATAGGTACTGTATTTGATCAACAAATACTAAAAACGCCGATTCATAAGGTATTTTGTTTGTAATTAGGGACGATTTTCTGCAACTGCAAAAAATAACCTTGTAATTCACAGTAGCATTATGAAATACAATGTTATCTTTGGGATTGATAACATTTAAGATGAAAAATATTCTTCGTTTAGTATTTTCAAAAAAATAAAATAAAGTTAAAAATCAAATACTTACAAGAAACGTGTTTTTTTAAACTGAAGTATTTTTTTTAAATATGTAGTGGTAAATATGTGGTGGTACAGAACTCTTCGTGTGCGAGTCCAACTAACTTTTATTTTTTTATCCAAGCTTCATCCTCATTCTAGAAACCTAGCCCCATTTCGTTCAGCGTTTATCTTCGATATAGGTCAAGGCTTTTACATTGGATTAGGCAGAGTAGCAATCTGTTTTCGGCTGTTAAAGAAAATCTTTTTTTTGGCAATATAAAAATACCTGGGATTCTATCAACAAATAAGATTTTCTAGAAATCTGAGATTAGTTTAGCCTTTGGTATAATAAGATGAGGTACCAAAGCTTTTTTAACAGTTTATGTGTATACAGGTTGTTTCTTTTAAGGTTTCAAGCCAGTGCGAGCTGATAGCAGAGTACCATACGTATCGATTTTACCGCCATGTATGTTCTACGATTTTTTGTAGTTTAAGTTCGAGTTATATTTTTTTTCGATACTTTTCCTGATTCCACGAGATGGCTTTAAAAAATTATATCTTTATTTTGCGTCAACTTTGAATAATAATGTACTAAACAAGGCATTATTTGCTGAAATCAGTCGTTGAAAGTGGTGGATCTGAAATTTTCATATTTTATACTTAATTTATTATTATCTTTGCAATTTTTGTCAGTCCTGTTATTTACTATCCCTCTACGTTTAAGCAAAGCTCGGTTGATAATAAAAACAAATTTTATACCTACTACTATCCTTAACCACTGCCATTGATATGAAATGAGGGATCCAAAATAACTCGAAAACTACAAAAAATCTTAGAACATACATGGGTGTTAAATCGATAGGTATGGTACTCTGCTATCAACTCGCTCGGGCTTGAAACCTTAAAAGAAACACCCTGTATAAATTCCAATTTTTGTTATCTACAAAAAATATATAAAATAAGTACCTACTACTATTATTATATTTTATTATATATTAAAGTACATAACATAAAAAGTGATGTGCCCAAAATGAACAAATTATACTGAAGCCACACATAACATCACGCCTGTATTTCCCGAAGGGTTAGGCAGAGGTGTACCTGTGTGCCTACTCCCACATTTCGCCAGATATGTTTAAGTCCCACGTAATAGCCATGGACGAGCCTAAAATACTGAATTCTTCTCGACAAAATCCGACACATTTATTTTAAACTAGACAATACATGAAATTGTGAACAAATTGTTTGTTCACAATTTTATGTAGTCGTAAAGTAGTCTAAGTTACTATTTAAAGTATCAGCTATCTGCCAATGAAAGTCTCGTCAAAATCAGTCCAGCCATTTCGGAGATTAGCCGGACCAAACAGACAGACCGACATTTTTTTTTTTGTTATCAGTACTTTAATTATGCATTTAGTAAAATGCTGTTATTTTGATATTAAAAACAGACACTTCAATTTTATTTATTTGTATAGATACTTTCAATCCGAAAAACACCGAAATACCTAATACGAAGTCGAACATAAATCTTAAGTCTCAATAAGCGATCGCAATCTCACATGCTATAAAATGAGCGAAGCAATCAACTATCGAATATTCCTCAAGTCACGCGGTACTACCGCGCGTGTCGGTGCGCTGCCGCTGTAGAAATTTGCAATTTTTCCTCGCGTAAAATCTATTCCGGTGAAAAATGCATCGGGGGCTGCTTTTGTCTTCCCACGGAAAAAGTCACGTTCTATAGACAGTGATGGTTACCGAACGGCTATCGAGTAGCTGGTGCACGTAGATGATAGGAAACTGGAACGTTTAAGCATAAAATTTGAATACTTAACCTTTACCTATAGCTGCTTTAAAGTTAGCGTGTGGTAAACCCGTGACCTTAGGTACGGCTAATTAATATATTTTGCAACTGACAGTTGCAATTAAGACAGACGTTTTCCCTGTCTGATCGATCCTAGAACCCGACTGCAGCGCCACCTACCGGGTCCAATTATGTTTTCAAACCACCCAGGAACCCATTCAAATATATACACAAAATTCAATCTAAATCGGTGCAGCCGTTGTTATACCACGTTTTTTTTTAAAGTATCCTATGTCCGTCTCCTGGTTATAAGCTACCTCCCCACCAATTATCAGCCAAATCGGTTCAGCCGTTCTTGATAGTGTAACTAACACGACTTTCTTTTATATATATACAGGTAGATTTAACATTATGGAGGTTATTAAGATCAGTTTAATTTTCTCGACGGTTGGTATATTAGTGTGACAGAAAATTGGTCGGTTATTTCATCCTGCAGTGTCAGTAAAAAAATACTGAAGTAATAAATGAATGGGCAGTAAAAAATTTAGAATGGGCAGTTAGATAAATAGTTCGTCAGTTCACAGGTTAGATGGGAACTGTGAAAAACCGCGCTCGAGCCAAACGAGCGAAGCGAGTGGTGCTGTGGTAGCGGCCGGTGAGCGCTACTTCCAAGTTACATTTCTTAGAGACTAATTCTGATTTGTTAACTGCCCACACGTAAAGTAACTGCCCGTTCAGTCATTTTGCTGCTTAATGTTTATTTTTTTTGTTTTTTTTTTAATTACCAATTTAAATATTTCTTAGGACTCATTTTTATTTAGTATACTGCTCAGTTTTTACTGCTGAACTTGTTAATAAACATGCATTTTGTAATTTTGAATTTACCAAAACTACAATAAACAACTTTACTAACGCTTTAATCAGCGCCATACCTATTTAAAGCTAAGTAATTTGGTTAAAAGTTGAAGTAGTAACATGATGTATGCAGTTTTCTGTAACTTTTATTTGGCGAAAAAGTCAGCTTTTCAGCACAAAAACACAAAAAAAAAACTGTAATAAATAAACGTCTGGTAGTTTTGTTAAGCCGCGTCCACAAAATGTCTTTGATATTTAAATTGTACGCATGTGCGACTATGCGCTGTTAACGAGTTGTATACAAATGGAGATCGCAATCATCGAACACAATATTCAATGTTCGTCAAAGGTATGTAAATGTGCGGAAGTTCTTGGAATACCATAATGAGTTCAATCTCGATGTTCCTTGATGGTATCACATGCGAACGCTATTACTTATATTGCGACGTAACTCTATTCATAAGTGCATACGCGGCTTTACAGTTGAACTCACTGAAGCGTGAACTATCTCATGACACACACGAAAATGCACAGGCAATTGTTTTTTTTTATATTATGATTTTATGAGTTTCATTTTTATAAAAATATTGACGCGTTGCTTTCAGGCTCTCCGACAATTCCTTTGACCGTTAAAATAAAACAATTGACCGAAATATTATTTTTTACACACTTAATTTAACAAAGTGTATTGAAAATTGTTGTCTGTCTTTACAAAGACAGCTTTAGGTCCACTAAATCTGTGGCGTGGCTATCCACAAAGACATTCCGTAGACAACCCATCCTACGCGGATTATGTTTCTCCATTTCCAATAGAACAAAAGAATGCTTTAGAAGTTTCTGATGCCACGCTTTTCGGATATTTCCGATATAATATTATATTCGAGCATTTATTACAGTGAATATGATATTTTTTATAAAATTCTTATGCTCCACATTCCGAAATATTACGTTTATGATTCTACTAAAGTTTAAAATTGAAAGGGCCCTGCATAAAATGATAACAGAAACTTTTACATTTTTTATACGACTGTTTTTCGGGTATGGCGGATTGCGTTCATGAATTCGATTTTAAAACTGGATTAATTTAATTCCGATATAAGGTAGGATTGCAATGCTCCCCCAAATGAAATAATTAAGGATTATGAGTTTGTTGGAGCGATAAAGAAATAACGTGCTATTAACGTAAACAATTACTTGAAGGCTCATAATCGCTCACTTTACGAGGAACGGATATTGAGCTGCCCAACTTTTGCGTCAACAAAGCAGTTTGATGTAGTTCAGCGCAGTTAGACAAGGAGAGGCTCCAATATTTATGACAACTTCCCCGCTTGAATACAAACATAAAGTTCAAAACTAGCTTAACCCTTTGGGAGAACTCTCATCTACCCGGAAATCCGAACAATTTGGTAGGAATTGAACAGTTCTGTTTCAGTCCAAATGTTCCAGTCAATTATTTATATAGTGTATAATTTATATAAACATTTATTCAGTGCACACAAAAGATATAGCACAACACACAGAAGTAAAATTAAATTATGATAACAAATACACACATGAATATAAATTATATAAAAACAAGGTGCCAATATACAAAAAAGAAAAACATATTAAGGGCTAATTTTTCAATCGTCAGATAGCTTTTATTTATGGAATAAATATGGCAGTTTGACAGCTTTTGTATAGAAAACTGTCATATTTATTCTTCAGATAAAACTTATCTGACTATTGAAAAATTTGCCCTTAAAGAAATAAAAGTGACACTATGACATGCTTCAAATCAAATTAATAACGATCTCATATAAGAGAGTGAGTGCTAAAGACGACTCAAGAGAGTTTAAGAGGTCTCTTAGATACCTTAGTAAATAAGAGGTCTCCTATTATATAAGGGACCTCTTAGACACAGTGCGGTGTGCATCTCGATTGAGACGAGCAATGCAAGCAAATGGGAGTCTAAGCTCTGCATGTGTCAGGGAAATATACGTAACGCTGATATTCTGCTGGATCCCCGCAGTGGCTAAATCATTTACCGAAGTACCAGAATAATTTTTGCTGTGAAAAGTTTTTATTTTTTCTTTATGTTATTGCCATTACCAATCATTTTTTTTTCCGTCTGGACGTTTACCATATTCATTTCTTTTTTGTTCTGGCTGGCGCGGTCCTAATCGTAACTCATTTCTATAATTTTTCCTGAAATAAATTATAGACATCCTCATCAATAGAATATTATAATTATAGATACCGACACTGTTAAACCTAAAAAATCTACTTGGTAACTGGAAAATAGACAAGACTCATTTGATTTATCACATTCACTCAAAATTTAGGTTTCCGAAGACTTCTATCTGTTTAGCTATCTAATAAAAAGCAAAAAAAGGCAAAAGTGATTGACTGATGTATCAACGCACAGCCGCTTGGTCTAGAGATTCCAAATTTGGCACGTAGGTTCCTCATGAGGTCTAGGGGTGCATTGAGAAAGTATTTTTCAAAATTCATGCCCTAAAGGGGTGAAACGGTGGTCCAAAGTTTGTATGAAAAATCTTATTGCTTGAGTTAATAGACTTGAAACTTCCACGCGGGTGAAGCCGTGGGAAAAAGCTAGTTAAGAATAAAAGAAAAATTATACATACTCATATTCGTCGTTCATTCGTAGTATAACTTTCATTTCAGGATCTATGTGCTTATGATTTTTTCTTAAATACGCTCTTCTTTCATCGTCAGAATAATCAGCATACTGATTCGGTAAAACCTTTTGCTGTGTGTCTGGTTGAGTATTTATACCATTTATGTACCTTAAAGTCTGCACAAAATTGAGATATCTCTCATTGTAATCGTACTCACTTTTAAATGTTCTGTGATATCTTTTTATGAAGTCTTTATAAAGCTCGGGCGCATCTTTTAGTTGGAACACAAAATTATTGTCCGATTCTAAACTGATAGGTAACGCAGGATATAAGAAAATTATCGCCATAACGAAGTACTTCTCCATTGCACATAATTTAATAATCTTCAATAAAAAAAAATCCAATCTGTTATGAGTCTGTGACAGCTGTAACGAGATTGTGTTGCTCTATCCTCGGATAGATTATAACGTATGCGTGAAATTTCAATAAAAACACAATCTCCAATCCTTATCTGCAAATGTCATCGTGAAGAGTTGGGGCAGTCGTAAAAACTACAACTGAATGTGGGGAGTTTCTTTTGTGATGTCATAATTACCATGATAACACGCCTACGGTTCCGTAGGTCGACCCTTTCCTTGTCATGGACCCGCTGATCGGCTGCGGGCGACCTGCACACGCCCACAAAAGCCCGGGATTACTTGGCATTTTAATATATTTATTGAGATTCAAGACCACTGTGTAGATGTGAAATTGGATTATCATATTATAAACAGTACTTGGGCGACCGAGCTCTGCACGGCTGAAAATAGAGACAACGAATTTTTCCAGATTTGAGACCCAGCTAGATCGATTTTTCGCCCCCCGTAAACCACAACAACACAACAACAACTGTCATCAAATCGTTAGAGCCGTTGTCGAGCACGTGATTCCAAATCTCTAAATATAAAAGAAAGTCGTGTTAGTTACACTATTTATAACTCAAGAACGGCTGAACCGATTTGGCTGAAAATTGGTGGGGAGGTAGCTTAGAACCAGGAGACGGACATAGGATACTTTAAACAAAAACATATAAAACGTGGTATAACAACGGCTCGACCGATTAAGATGAAATTTTGTGTGTATATTTGAATGGGTTCCTGGATGGTTTGAAAACACAATTTGACACAGTACGTGGCGCTGCAGTCGGGTTCTAGGATCGTTCAGACAGGACAACGTCTGTCGGGTCCGCTAGTTTAAATATAAAATATTGCTCATTTAATAGATAGGATTTTTCTGTAAAATGACATGTTCATATTGCCCTTAGGCCTCTTTTGTTTGTATGAAAATACCATCCATGACTTGCAAATAATTTTTATTTATCTATTCTTTTGATGCTTCAGTGCACTCTGAGTAACTATGCTAGCCTCATAGTAGCAAAAGTTAGCAAACTATATCAGAATATATTATAAAAGTGTTTAATCTGTTTTGTTCCCATTTTTTTTATAAACGTATAGAAAAAATAAACGTGCACCTATAACTGGACACTAAAACTCGTGGATGGTCAGGAACATTGCTCCCATTCGCTATAACATATCCCTACAAAAGGGCGAATTCAATGTTATGGACGCAATTTATTCCACACCAAGATTCGATCCCAATGACACTCAGGCATTCGCATTTGTAAAAGTCAATGAAATATCTCAAAGGCAATAGAAACGTACCCATCCGTTTGTTCCGTCGTTGGTGGCTCACAGCGAGGGATATTCGCCAAATAAATGGATATAAATGTATCGTCGTAAAGAGACTGAACTTACGCGACTGTGACCGGAATACGCCTTCGAAAATAGTGTAATATGAAATTCAAACCGCTCGATTTATAACATTGCTATATTGGCCCGCAATCGCAGTAGACGGGGGAAGTGGAAAGAGGGAGGGGCGACCTTTGCCCTGCGGTGGGCCGACATAGATTTATAATAATAATATATAAGGTATTAAAAAATTAACTCTAAAAACTTTAGAGGTTTCTCTTTAGCTTTCTTTTTAGCTTTAGAGTTTTAGACCAACGAACTGAATAACTTATACTATGGGACCAACTTTGACATCGCAAAAAATACTCAACACTCTCGTCGTCACTCGTCGTACGGAACAGCAGATTTTTTTTTCGCGATTTCAAAGTTGGTCCCATATTAAAAGTTATTCAGTTCAATGCAATGGTCTAAACTACTCCTTAAAGTTTTTAGATTATTTAAACCTTTAATTTTTGGCTTTAAAATAAAAATGAAAACGATTGCAGACGTCTAAAAATCTAAACAGCTTTGGCCTACTATCAAATTTTCAGTTTAAGTACAGTGTCTGTCTTCGCAATATAGACACATTATCTCATTATACATAAATCCCCCTAATCTCAAATACATAAAACGGTTCCTAAACATGCTATCGCTCCAATGTTCAAAGAGTCGTCTCAGTAACGACCTCGCAGCAAAAGTCCTTGGAACAAGGTTCCAATCAAATTCGCATATCGCCAAAAATGCGGAGCCAAATACCTTTTGAAAGACATTACGTTTTACGGGACGCTGAAACAGCTCTATAAGTGCAGTTTTGGCGGGTCAGTGTGACTAGTGACCAGTTAATGGTCTGTGAGTACCTCCCTTTTCTTGTACCTGGGAGGACACCTACCTCTCTGTGTTCGGTTCGACTCCTCGTTATTTTGCCTCACGTCTTCTCTTTTAACAGAGCGCTAGGAACTGTTGACTTTACTAAATATACGGAGACTGTGCTTCTACGTGTTTAAATGTATGTAAGTTGAATGTTAAGGTGGGAAGATTGTTTGAATTCTAATGAAGGAGCTGCATTTCGCTTGGCAGAAATGTTTGCTTTAGTTTTAAAATAACTTTAGTGTGAAGTGTAAACTCATTTTATTTTATAGCAGCGTTTTATTCATCGTCAATCGCTTTAATTTCCTATTTTGACTTATTATGCCATTTGGTAAAATGAAGATACACAAAAGAATTTAAAAAAAAACTAAAACTCCACCATCCACCATCCTTCACCACCACCAACCACCACCCACCATTCACCATCCACCATCCTTCACCACCACCAACCACCACCCACCATTCACCATCCACCATCCACCATCCACCACTCCACCACCATCCACTCCACCATCCACTACCATCCACTCCACCATCTTTCGTGTAAGTACACCTTATAGTTTCCAATAACCCACTCAATAACACCTTAATAAACCAACGAGCTGATAGCAATAAACAACTTAGCGGAGGTCGAAGCTTATCACCATCTTGTATAAAACATTATTTTTATGGTTCCTTGCAAAATGGAAGTTGAATTACGAATTCTGGCTGCGGCGAAGGAACATTTACAAGATCTTTAGGTGGAACTTCGCTCGTTATCTAAAGAGTATCCCGGGAACCGACTTACATGTCTTACCTAAGGTTCAAGGGGATCGGTCTTGCCCGAGATTAAAATCAGAGGCCGAGACGGAAACCGATACCATTATTCTTGGAAAACTCGAGTTATAAAGGTTTAATTAGGTCGTAATAAAATGTTTCAAAAGATTTTATATTTTGAAAATTATGATAAGCTATCATGTTCAGTATTACAAGTAAGTACCTAAGAACTAAGAATGAAGACTTTGAGGATAGAAAGAAGAATTAAAAAAACCGGCCAAGTGCGTGTTGGACCACGCACAATGAGGGTTCCGTAGTTGAATAGAATTTATCTCAAAGACAAACTTAACATTGTGTTGAAAAACATGTTCTCCCATACACATACACATAGGTATACGTCACGGACAATTGTCCAACTGCATATTTAAGTTTGTATTCGCAAAAAACTATTCATAAAAATAACATCACGCTTTGTTTCCCCGAAGGCTTGGGCCTATACACCCACATTTTGCTAGAAAAAAAAACTAAAAGCAATTTTTTTATGTGATAAAACTACAAATAATCAATTTTCGGACTTTTTCCTTTATTTGTGTTGTGAGACCTTGCTTTTTACCAAATTTCATGATTCTATGTCAACGGGAAGTATAGGTTTTATTAACTTGCGAGTATCAATATATGTCGCTTAAATGGCCGTATTTTTTATTGCGTTGATTTAGAAGCTTGATTTTTTTAGAGCTCTAAGGGACCATAGATTTACGTATTTGGTATTAATTTCAACGTGATACCTCTACGCGTTCCTGAGAAAAAGGGACTTGACCGATGACATACTTGAAAGTATTTTTTTATGTGATAAAATTACAAATTACCAATTTTCGGACTTTTTCCATTATTTGTGCTGTAAGACCTAGCTTCTTGCCAAATTCCATGGTTCTATGTCAACGAGAAGTAGCCTATAGGTTTTGATTTACTTGCGAGTATCAAAATATATCGCATAAACGGCCGTATTTTTTTATTGCGTTGACTTAGAAGCTTGATTTTTTTACAACTCCAAGGTACCATAGACTTACGTATTTGATATTAATTTCAACTTGATACCTCCACACGTTCCTGAGAAAAAGGGTCTTGACAGACAGACAGACGGACAGACAGACAGACGGACAGACAGACAGACAGACAGACAGACAGACAGACGGACAACGAAGTGATCCTATAAGGGTTCCGTTTTTTCCTTTTGAGGTACGGAACCCTAAAAACCGGCCGAGTCCATGTCGAAAGACATTGTAATTAGTTGAAAAACATGATCTCCCATACATCGATGTACGTCATGGTCAATTCTCCAACTGCAAATATAAGTTTGTAAATGTTGCATAAAAATATTTTTTATGTGATAAAACTACAAACTAACGATTTTCGACCTTTCCTTTAGTTGTGCTGTGAGATCTTGCTTTTTGCCAAATTTCATGGCTCTAGGTCAACGGGAAGTAGTTTTGGTTTATTTGCGAGTATCAAAATAAGTCTCATAAATGGCCGTATTTTTTCGAATTAGAAGCTTGGTTTTTTTGAGCTCCAAGGGACAACTTAGACTTATGTATTTGATATTAATTTCAACTTGATACCTCCACGCGTTCCTGAGAAAAAAAGGGTATTGACAGACTGACAGACAGTAATCCTAATAAGGCTTCCAGTTTTTCCGTTTGAGGTATGGAACCCTAAAAAGATTATTGGCAATCGTTGTCAACAAAGGTCTCTTCTCCCATTTAGAAAGATCGATTAGTACATTTGCTCACTGAGTCTAAGCTACTTCAGAACATTAGGTCCAGTACAGATAAGCTTCATCAAAATATTTCTTTTAAGTATAAAAAATTGCGCATAAATCGGGGCATTACGAAAATTTTTAAGGGTTGAATGCTAAAATCATTTTTGGACCAAATCAAATCACTTCAAAACGAAACCACAAAATTTCAAACCGAAAAAAAGCCAAGACCATTCCCATTATTTCGTGGTCAATCCTTACACAGTTCGGAGTCCGAACAAAGATCGCCAAATATTAGAGCGCGCCTTACCTTTCGAAAATCAATAGACGGGAAGACGCAATCTATCGTTTTGTCGATGACTGCTATCTTCCAGTCGAGGACATGAAAGATGCGGGGTGAAACTGCCTCGGAAACTTTGTATTGGATTCTTACCTACCTTTTGATTCGTATTATATTGGAAATGTTTCTTGTTATTAGAGAATTGTGAGGTGAATAAGAGTTTTTGGGTGCTGAGAATTACTTTTAGAATTATTATTATATAGGTGAAAATTATGTGCTTCTTTTTTTCTTTTGCCTTTTTTTTAGGGTTCCGTAGTCAACAAGGAACCCTTATTTTTTCGCTAAGTCCATTCGTCTGTCTGTCTGTCCGTCCGTAGCTTAGCTCAAAGACTCTTAGTACTGGAAAGCTATAATTTGGCATGGATATACCTTATTCATAACGCTGACAAAGTGGAAAAATAAAATCAAGTAAAAAAAAAAAATTTAGGGTACCTTCCGTAGGTACAGACGCCAGCACATCAACCTAAACCCTATACATAACTATAACTATGACGCAGCATGAAGTGTTAGAAAGAAAGTATCGTTGGCATGATTGGTGGAGTTTCCATCGTTTCTAAAATTGCGCAATGGTAACACATTCTAATAATGCGGAGCCAATAAAATCATGCTTCACTTGGACTAGGCCACACCTCCGAGCCCCTGCGCGTCCGCCATTGCTCCCGAGGTCTCCCGACCCTTAGCGAAATTAAACGAACGCTAACATCTCTTCCTTCAGTTCGTTCGTTTGTTTATCTTACGTCACGTCAGTCACTACTAGAAATTCGTAGAAAGGAGTAATAGTGTTCTGTGGTCACGTATCGCTCTTCAATAACAATTATTTGTTTTTAAAATCAAAAATGGCGCCTCAGTTGACGCAGATAGAACGGCAGCGCATAATAGCGCTCAGATTAAGTGGATGCCGGATCATTGATATTTGTCGGCAGACGGGCATAACGGTGAGTAATATTTTTTGTAATTATGTTTTTAAATCTTATGACGACTCATTGACCGGAATTACAAAGGCTAATATTGAAAAAATGTGCTAATAATGTTGTTTTTCAATAGAATTTTCGAAATAAGTAAACAGAAGGTATAGTTAAGTAGTTAATCTTCCTTGTGTTCTTTCATAATGAGTTCCCGATATTGTGTTTCGCTGTTTTAAGCGCCATTGAAATGTAGAGTAAGTAACCGGCCGATTGTTTCCCGCCGCGACTTTTTCGTGCACTGGATTTTGAATGCACTGCTCAGCGCCGGGAATTGAAAATCCAATAGATTAATTTTATTACCACGCTATCGCATTGGGTGTAATCCTGTCATGGCAGTGATGTTTGTGTGGAAATAAATAATTTAATACTTACATATTAATAACTTATCGATGATTGTAGGGAAGTATTAATACCTATATCAGAAAGGTTTAAGTAGTGAAATAAAGGTAAACAATCTTTACTTGACTTTTTACACAAACACATACTTACCTATTAAACAAATACACTGCTTAAACTAATGGTTCAATTGTAATCATTATTTGTTTTGTGGTAGGTAGTAATCATTATTTATTTATTTATTTATTTATTTTATTTGGCTCCTCAACAATGAACATCAGAAACATCAATCAATCAAATCATGAATCATTATTGTTGTCTTTACAATGGTTTTTAGTTGCATATTATTTTTAAACTGAGGTTTTAAAATAAAAAATGATAACACAAAAGACAAGATAAGATAAAAGACACATCAAGTTTAACCTTTAATTCACCACCTAAACCTTTCTGTTTGTCTATATTTATTGAGTAATAATGTGCAATAAACTAAGTATTAAAGCTATCTGTTTCGTTCCAGAAAAAAACTGTTTACTTTTGGCTTCGGCGGTGGGAAGAAAGCGGAACGATTGAAGCCCACCACCGCCAACTCTACACGAGAGCCACAACGGCGGCAGAAGATGCAGCTATGGTCGCTGCACACTCTGCCGATCCGTTTCTCAGCACTCGAACCACCTCATCTTCGTACAGCGTGAGTCCATGTGTAACTTGTTATCACACTTACCACCCTAACTTATTCATCATTTACATACTTAGAACATGGTTTTCTATGTGAATGACAAAATTGATTAAAATATACCGGAAGGACTTTTTATGTTTTTACCTATTTTATGTTGTTATAAGCTGTTATACCTACAATAGATAAGGGCGCTCGGCAGGCGCTCACTCAAACCAGTTATGCTCCCGTCGCGCGGCGTTCTAACGATGGGCAATAATTACGCCAGCTGAACGTATTTGTCTCTGTGAATTTAGTATTACTACTTATTAGATCATTTTTCAGTTCTTCACAACCTACCTCACAAGTGGAAGTTCTTCGACTGATTGTTTATTTGTGCGTCCATACTCATTTAGTTAAGTTGGCCCGTAAAATTTGTCAAGAGTGTGTAAGTATTGAAATTAACAACATTTTGTTTGTTTTAGATTTCGATGGATACTGTGAGGAGGCGCCTGAAGGCCGCCGGAAAAAAATGCTGCCGCCCTGCGAAGAAAATTCAGATGAATCAGGCTCATAAGGAGGCAAGAGTAAGTTTTTGCCTAGAATATTACAATTTTGACTGGGCAAACAATATTGTAATTTTTGTAGACGAGAAAAGCTTCCGGTCGGACATGGACGGAAGAAAAATATTATGGCGCAACAGCAATGAGCGCTATGTGGAGGTGAATACTTTACCAAATCGGGCAAGTGGACGAATATCCCTAAATTTTTGGGGATGGATGAGCTCAATGGGACCGGGTGAACTCGTAGAGGTTAGCGGACGCATGACTGGGGATCAGTACGTCGAAATTTTACGCGACGTGATGATCCCCACCGTGCGCCTGCACTACCCAGAGGGCATTATTTACTTGTGCCAGGATAACTGCCGCGTGCACACCTGCAGAGTGGCGCAGGAGTGGTTCGCGGCACAGGATGACGTCATCTGCCTGCCATGGCCTGCAAAGACCCAATCGAGAATCTATGGGGTCTCATGGTTCTCGATTAGGATGCCTCAGAAATTCGCAACAATGAAAACTTGCGGCGAGAAGCCCATACTACATGGGAGCATTTCAGAGGCACGGACACCTGCTGGAACATGGTGGCGGGCATGAAGGACAGGCTGGACGCTGTATTAGATGCGCAAGGTGGTCCTACGAAATATTAAAGACCCCATTTTATACAGGGTGTTCGGCGCATGGACCGACACAATTTTTTGGGGCATTGGGGGTGTCATTTGCTAGGTTTCACCTAAAGACCTCCATGTCCTAAGTGTGACGGTAATTGAGATATGTTTTTTTTTGTTCTTTCTTTGAATTACCCAAAATCTCGCCTTTGAATCGATATATTTTTTTTGTTTATGGTTGCAATAGAACAAAATAAACTTTATAATAGTCTGCAATGTATTTTTATTCTAAATAAATTATTATTTGATGTAATTTATCAGTAGAAAATGACTTATGTGCTTCCAAAGTCTTAAAAATGTTTAAATGTATGAAAAATTACTACTCTTAAATTCATTTTTTTTTTAAATAAAGCCATTTTGACCTTATTATTATCTCAAAAAGTTCTTTAGCTTGTACCCTTTCTAAGGGTATGCTACACGCTATGAAAAACAATTTAAATGTAGTCAAAATACTAGTTAGAGAGTCAGTTATGGAGTGTTTTAAGAAAAGATTTATTACGGTAATTATATTTTTTTTATTTTATTTCGAATAAGAATACATTGTAGACTATAATAAAAATTATTTTGTTCTTTTACAACCATAAACAAAAAAAATATATCGATTCAAAGGCGAGATTTTGGGTAATTCAAAGAAAGAACAAAAAAAAACATATCTCAATTACCGTCACACTTAGGACATGTAGGTCTTTAGGTGAAACCTAGCAAATGACACCCTCAATGCCCCAAAAAATTGTGTCGGTCCATGCGCCGAACACCCTGTATATTCTAAATTATTTATCTACATATTTTTAAGTATCTAGTTTTTTTAATAGTAGTAGTTGAGATACTTAAAAATTATTACCTAATTTTGCTTCTATTACAGTTTAACTATCTTAGATTTTAATTTATTTAAGGAGGATGCGCTAAGGTAGCCCGCGAAGTTCAAATTTTCTTACGTTTTTTGCAATTTGCAGGTCAGTGGCAGGTTGTATGTTGATTAAAATATGATTCGCGGCCGTAATTAACAGGGCGTTACAGAATTACTCTCATTAGAATCAGCAATACAACTCCATAAGTTAGAATTGACCTCAAATCTAGGGATTTCATGAAACCATGAGGTTTGAGGTCAATTCTAACTTATGGAGTTGTATTGGTGATTATAATGATATAATTCTATAGAGCCATGTTAGTTACGGCCGCGAATCATATTTTAATCATCATACAACCAGACACTGACCTGCATATTGGAAAAAACATAAGAAAATTTGAATTTCGCGGGCTACCTTAGCACAGCCCCCTTAAGTAACTTTTTATCATTTAATAATATATTGTTATGGCAACGCATTACGCTCCCATGTAGTTATATTTCTTATCAACAGAAAGGCCGATTTTGTTGCTTATTTCTGAGGTCAAGTTTAGGCTCTTTTAGGTCATGGCATAGTCTTTATCACTAATTAGACCCGAGCGAACTTAGTCTTAAAGTGGATGCGCTAAGGTAGCCCGCAAAATTCAAATTTTCTCACATTTTTTGCAATTAGCAGGTAGTGTCAGGTTGTATTGATCAAAATATGATTCGCGACTGTAACAAATAATTCTTTACAGAATAATCATCAACACAACCCGCTAAGTTCATTTTAATCCCTTTGAATGACTTTTCATGAAATAGTTAGGTATTCAAAGCGATTAAAATGAACTTAGACAGTTATGTTGATGATTATAATTCTGTAAAGAATTATTTGTTACGATCGCGAATCATATTTTGTTCAACATACAGCCTGACACTGACCTGCAAATTGCAACGTAAGAAAATTTGAATTTCGCGGGCTACCCTTGCGCTTCTACAACACTATAGGCCGTATCCGTAGAGTTTATGAGTGTTCACAGAAACAGGGCCTCAAGTCTGCTATTACAATAGTGTCAGAATGGTCTATCATTGATTTCATAATTGTTGATTTTGACAAGTCTGGTAATCTACTAATATAATGGCGTCATTATGACTTTCCAATGGTCAACCACTGACACTCCATTGTAAGAAATTATGAATTTAGCAAATTACGAACTTTTAGCAAAATGACAATGCAGTGACAATGGGATCATGTTGGAATGACGAATTTATAAAAAATAGCAGACTTGGGGCCCAGACACTCTGTTTCGGACACTGAGTGAAAGGTGTATATTGTCGTAGCTAAGTTAGCTTTAGATGACGAACTCCGATTCTACATCAGTAAATAATGCACTTCACCCGACCAAATATTCATCCATCCACTTTCACAAACTTAAATATTAAAATAGTAGTTAGCAGAGTTTTACAATCCGTATGGTGTATTTTAATAAGTAGGTATTGTTATTATTTTATTTAAGTGTCAAAATAGGTAACTGTTTAGGTATTTCCAACCACTGTTTCTCTTATTCTTCCATTGTTCGATTTGGGAAAGACGCCAGACACTTCGTTCGTTGATGTTGTGTCGTAATAAACTGACTTCCTCCATGTCCTTCTCCAGGCTTTAAACTAATTGCATAATTTTCATCACAGTTTGGCCGTGAAAGCGTAACAGACAGATAGTTACTTTCGCATACTATTAGCATGGATAATTCTTCAAATAACGTGATATAGAATATAATAATTAATACTGTAAATAGAAATACCTATGTATAGTTCCTTTCGCACCATTGTCCATCCATCGCAAGAATATATTCTTGAGGATTTTTCGTTAGTGATAGTGATCATTTAAGTTAAGGTCGTCGCCCACTGACAGCATGGCACGACAAGGGATTTAGTAAGCGAAGCGATCTTATTTTATCATGTTTAGGGCGCTTTCAGTTTAGACGTTTCGTGTCGCACCGCTTCGGTGCTGACGCAGTGCATTTGTCGTATTGCGTACGGACGGTCGTTTGTTTTCATACAAAGCGCGCGGTGCGGCAACAGTGCGGCGTCGATATCGCGAACGCTCGACATCAGGACGGAAAGGCAACGTTGGAAACTCCACGTGTATGAAAACAAACGACCGTCCATGCGCAATATGACAAACGCACCGCTTCGACACCGCAGCAGTCCGACACGAAACGTCTAAACTGAAAGCGGCCTGAGGGCGCCTTAAGGGGGATGCGCAGTGGTAGCCCGCGAAATTCAATATTTTTTGGGTTTTTTGCAATTTGCAGGTCCGTCCGTATAATAATCATAATTTTGACCATATAAATCATCAATATAGGTATATATAATTAGATTTGCCGTGGTTTGATCTGATTTCTGAAATCACTCCAAACCAAATAAATTTTATATTAATTTAAATTATTTATTATGGTTTTATTGTCGCGTATCATATTTTGATCAAGATAAAACCTGACATGGACCTGTAAATTGCATAAAACGCAAGAAAATTTGAATTTCGCGGGCTACCACTGCGCATCCTCCTTAAGGTGGAACTAGTCGATATTTTTTCCATACAAATTTCGGGAGGGTATAACTCCACTGTTTGACATTGTGCATCCAAAGTTAAACATAATATCGTTTTGTCTTATTATTATTGTTGTCTGTGCGGAAACAGAATAGTAAAATAAAAAGCCACTAAAAACTTATGAGCCAACAAAGGTTCGTTTTTCTTGTTAATTTAACGCAACTTTGGGCGTAAATAGTAACAAAAGAAGTGTAAAATCTCTAAAACAAAATCGGTACCGACAAAGCTCAATTATCGAAAAGTTCAATAAACTTTCAAAGTCGTTCGCTCGTTTCACTATTACTTACTAGTTTTACTTTACTACTACTATTTATTACTTTACTAGCGTGTAACTGCTCATCAATAATACTATCTCTGTCGGAAACGATGCCAGGTGAGATAGCGTGCTTTTTGGCCAACTCAACCAGTGAGTTCGAGCCCGCGACTAGTTCAACCTTAAACAGCCCAGTCAAATTATACTAATCTAGGTAAAAGCTTACTCTCGTTTGGCGGCAGCATTTAATTTAGTTTGGCAGCCATACAATAACACTGGTCTACATCAAAATTGCCTTTTACATGAAAATATACCTTTTATATAAAATTCATAGTTAGCTCTTATTGTGCATTTATGTCATATAAATATAATAGCGGGTAGCGCGACAGATATATCACATTAATGATGATAACTCAAAATATTTAGTGATTACCCGCGGAAAAATTTTATTATTTCACATTTGTTTGTTGCGTTTAACGCTGACTGTGTTTTGTTCAACAGTTAAAACGTGAAATTGTTACCGTTTTTTTACATTTTTAGTGAAAAATCTACAGTTTTCGTTGTGTCGCGTAAATGTGTTAATAGTGCAGACAATTTTTGCTACATTTGTGGTAAGGTGACCCTTACTAACCAAAGATGCTCAATAACACAACGTTTAGAAACTGCTTACTTCCATTATTTTGGAATTAAAATTAAAAACCAAGACAAATCGTGGGTACCACTGGTAAAATAAGAGCTAATTAAAAAAACATTCTTGTTTTTCTATTCAGTAACCTTAAAGCAATATAAAAATAAAGTATTCAATTGAAAGGCACACAAAAAGTTACATTTTGTAGACCTGTGTAATTAATCTGCTCTAGCAATAAAAATAAAAGCTTGTAAGAAAATAAATATATAATTTCTGTTGGCTATTTTAATTTAGAGTAAGTATTTAATATTAAGTTAATTTTAAGTTTTTATTTAGTTATGTAAGGTATATTAATGTTTAAAAATAAAAAGAATATGATTGTTATTCCGCATTTTATTTTGATATTTATCCCGTGGTTGATTCACATGCGTTGTAGGAACCTCCTATGTTCTTTTCTGAACCCCTGACAACGTGTAAGTATGCAAATTTTCATGATTATCAGTTGTGTAGATAAGACTAAATTCACATGGAAATGGCAGCGGCCGGCAGCGACGTGGTGAGCAGTTTACTTATAGCCCGTGCGCGTCAACATGGCACCTGGCTCGAATGAATTACGTATAAAGAAATAGGTGCAAAAATTTTTTGAGTTTTATTTTTGTTTTTTGAATATCAACATTTAATTTGCGCTGAGTAGTTTCTCATAACATACTTACTACTTTACGATGCTTTAAACGTGACAAAACATAGTGTTTAGACACAATTTTGTTTTCGAGCCAGGTGCCATGTTTACGCGCACGAGATAAACATTATAAACTTTATATGCAATATTTAGGTAAAACAAGCCGCCCGGCCCGTGGCAATGAGTCGGCTCGCTCCGCCGCCGCGCCGGCGCCCGCGAGGCGCCGCTCGGCGTTTTCAATTATAAGTATCTAGCGTATCTATATTTTTTTGATATTGCACCTATAGGAAAAGCCAAACACAGCAGCAGCCTTATACTATGCGTGACAAATAAGAAAAGTACCAGTCAAGACGCCATTTCGTTCCGCAATACTCGCGAACTTAAATTTAATTTGAAAATTCATAACCTTTGAAATCGTATCTTATTTCTAGCGTAGTAAGGTTGAACTTCGCATTGTTAATTCACGTTACTAAGTTCAACCTTATTATTTCAGTGATAGGAGGAGCTCGTGGCTAAGTAATAACAGCTGCACGGGTCGTTCCATCAGGTTAAGCTACGCTTGCCGGGGTTGGTCCGTGGTGACCATCTTTACCACATTAGCTGCCAGACAATAGACACAATAGAAAACTAATTGTTTGAGGTCACCGGTGACCGGCGTGGCAGTTAACCTGTTGAATAGGTACCCGAGAAAATCACATTAAGCTGTTGGTCCCGGCTGTCATTCGTGGATCTTACAGTCGTTACGGGTCGTCAGAAGCCTGAAAGTCTGACAACCAGTCTTACCAAGGGGTATCGTATTACCCAGTTACTGGGTTGTGAAAGTCAGATAGGCAGTCGCTCCATGTAAAATACTGATACCTATTCAGCTGCATCCGGTTAGACTGGAAGCCGACCCCAACATTGTTGGGAAAAGGCCGAAACAATCTGAAACACGGCGGACTGAAAATATGCTTTTGTTGGTAGAATTAATTGCCTAAACTCCAAACACGTTCGTGATGAGTATGAGGTATCGATATTGTTTTCAAAATTTCAAGCATAAATGCCGCTGCCGCAAGTAAACAACTGCTGTGATATTATGGCTTTTTGCATTAAACGTAAAAATACTTAGGATAAAAAAGCAAGGAACGCTCGAAAACAGCTGACGGCCAGATCAGCCCGCCAGCATGTAGTAGGTAAGTATCAAAACCCGGAAAAGGTAATTGAAATCTGAAAAAAAAAATTCTCACATCAGATATGATTATATACCTACCTGCCTCATGAATAGGTAGGTATTCATCACGAGCGCAAAGTTTCGTTAGTTAATTGTTTAACCTGTTTATATAATAATGCCTTAGTATGTAATACTTACCTACATACACTAAGGCTCTTATTTATAATCAAAGTAATTACTTGCTACTAAGTAATTTCATACTTGTAGTTAGAATTCTTAAGTAAAGAAAATGGCGACTATTACTTGGCTAGAATTCTAAGCTTTGACAGTTCTAACTTCAAGCAATTACTAAACTATAGAAAGAAAATCATTGCTTGAGCAATTACTTTAACTTAAGTAGGTAATTACTTTTACTTGACTATAAATACGAGTGTAAGTATGTAATTTTCCAACAAATATTTAAAAATGAAGGAATAATATAAAAATATTACTAATTATAAGCTTTCATACGCATTTTAGTTACTGCGCGGGCCGCCTGTTTTTATTACCATGCCATTATTTCGATTCAAGTAGTCAACTGCTACGCTATTTCTTATCGCATAGTATCTTATTCTACACTACGACGCGCATACGCACCCACACACTCACGTCGCACTGCAGCACGAAACATTACGAGTAAGAACCGATAAAAATCTATTTATCTCTTTCGTACGATTCTCGCTGTTGTTGCTCATAACGCGCTCAAGGTCAAAGTGGGGTAACTTGATGTGCTGGCGACTGTACTTACATGTAAAGTGGGGATGTTTTTTTTTCTCGTCTACCCCATGGTGTGGGGTGTTGTTGGATGGGTCTTTCAAAAATATTGCGGGTTTGTGAAAACAATTTTTCGATTTAGGGATCCGTTTCTGAAATATTAAGCTTAAACGAAGTTAAAAGGAAAACTATCACAGATAAGTAGGTTTTTCAAGTTTACGAGTAATAGTCAAATATTC
Organism: Cosmia trapezina; assembly: GCA_905163495.3. NCBI lineage: Eukaryota > Metazoa > Arthropoda > Insecta > Lepidoptera > Noctuidae > Cosmia > Cosmia trapezina. Next base: position 17,033,937 of record LR991030.1, read on the forward strand.
ATGAAACAACAAAAAGGCCTCTTTTTAGGCCGCATTATTGTGTAACTACGGAACCCTATTACTGCACGAGGCCCGACACGCACTTGGCCGGTTTTTAAACTGCTGAGGAGTCTATCGGGCTTTTCAATACTACACTTTGATGAAGTAAGGCAGACATGACAAATAACAAAGTCACAAGAATATCAAAACTAGAAGCGTATGGCTACGCCGTAGCAGACCGTAGCCGACATACTTTTGACAACATCGGGGCATCTACGCCGTAGCAACATTGCAATACTCAATATTGTGTAACAAACTTTAGGAATGTTATGCTTTTTTTAATTTTAACTAATAGGGATAAAAATACATAATTATTTAAACTTGCTCCGTAATACATGGCTACACTCTAGAGTAAAAAAAGACTATTACAAACAATAAAACTGTAGCAAGGTACGTTGTGTTGTAGAAACTGCTACGAATTCAGAACGGAACATTTTACTCAAAGCGAACATACTCGTACATTGTCGAGACATAGTATTTAGAAGTGTACCAAAGGTTTACCAAGAAATTGAAGGTATATGTATGGAAATTTCTGTGTACTATCTCGGCTTTTGCTACGTTAATTTGGAGCCAGATAAAGCGGTATTAAGGAATTATTTAACAAATATTAACTGGAATCTCATCAAAATATTTCTTTGTACTGGAGAGTTTATTAAGGAATTATGATTCTAATTAAATTGGTATCTGACAAAGACAGTTAATATACGGAAGTATTTAGTTCTTTGAAGCGGTCGACCAAAGATTGGTTGTAAACGAAGTTGTGGTTTATGTATCCGGCTTTTCCTGATCTTATGTATTGGCGGTGAATGAAAACATCATTATGTTGAACTGGGCCTTTGGCGCAGCTGTGAGGCACACAATAGTTTTTTATTTTTTTTGGGTTCCGTACCTCAAAAGGAAAAAAAAGAACTCTTATAAGATCACTTCGTTGTCCATTTATCTGTCTGTCTGTCTATCAAGACCCTTTTTCTCAGGAACTCGTAGAGGTATCAAGTTGAAATTAATACCAAATACTTAGTCTATGGTCCCTTGGACCTCTAATAAAAGCAAGCTTCTAAGTCAACACAATAAAAAAATACGGCCTTAATTGCGACATATTTTGATACTCGCAAGTAAATCAAAACCTATAGGGTACTTATCGTTGACTTACTATCATAAAATTTGGCAAGAAGCAAGGTCTCACAGCACAAGTAAAGGAAAAAGTCCGAAAATAGTTAAAACTTCATTTTATTTCAAACTTCAATTTGTAGTTGGAAGATTGGCCGTGACGTACATCAATGGACGCCAGGACATGTTTTTCAACTACCGTTTGTTTTTTGGGATACATTCTTTTGTAACCTTGGAACCCTTCATTGTGCGTGGTCCGACACGCACTTGGCTGGTTTTTTTTTTAATTTTATGTGTGAATATTGTGCGCCTTAACCTGGATCAAATAAAATTTCCTTTTTTTCATTTTTCTTTTCATGAGAAAATTTGGACTGATTGGTCTGAAAGAGACCAAGAGCTCTCACGGTGATCAATAACTGGGGTCAAATTGAATTAGCTAGTGAAACTCCGCTGTGGTGGCATCGATATCTAAACATAAAAGACAAAATGATTTGATAAGATTGAGAATGACTTTAAGAATCCATAAAAAAAATCTGTTTTTTTTTTCTGTGGAAACTTCACAGGGGTAATGGTTATCGATATCTAAACACGATACAAACAAAAAAAAATATTTTTTCAACTCATACTTCAAGTAACTACAATAACAGCGGTCATTGATCCCAAAAAAACATTTTTGTTTGTGTTTTATCGTGTTTAAATATTGATACCCATCATATAATACGTAGTTTCACTAGGTATATTAAAACGACCTTGTATATTAAAGAAAAGAAGAAGCTCGCTAAGTAATAACAGCCCTACGGATCGATCCATCAGGTTAAGGTACGCTTGCCGGGGTTGGCCCGTGGATGAGTGACCATCTTTACATAACGAGACTTCTCCGTGCCTCGGAAACACGTTAAGTCCCGGCTGTCATTCGTGGATCTTTGACAGTCGTCACGGGTCGTCAGAAGCCCGAAAGTCTTATATACCAAAGGGTATCGTATTACCCAGTTACTGGTTGTGGAGGTCAGATAGGCGCAGTCACTCCATATGAAATACTGGTATTCAGTTGCATGCGATTAGACTGGAAGCCGACCCCAACATAGTTGGGAAAAGGCTAGGCAGGTTGATTGATATTAAAGAAAAGAGGTTTTTGTCCTGTAGGTATTCACTGAAACAATGAAAAATAAAAATGCCAAAATAAAGTTAAACAAAATCTCTTAAAAGCTTAAAAACAGCCATTTTTAAAACTGCAACACTGAAAAATATTTCGGTACATTTTTAGTCACTTGCTACTTGCACCTTATTTCGCTTCCCTCTGTAGACAATGCGCTTTACAACCAGGCAATCTACCTAAATAATGACGTCTTTTCTTAAGTCCGCTACAACCTCTGGAACTATCTCTAAAAGCAACGTCGTATCTCGTTAGGTTTGCAGGCTGGCAGTGCATAGTTTTCTTCCAAACTAGCTGCGAAAGGTCCATGTTTTTCTTTAGCACGTCAGTTTAAAAGTTGTTATTAGTTCCTACTTAACGGCTTTAGCTTTTACTGATTTTAAAATATGCTCACAAAAAATAATGCCGTTGCTTTTATGCTTATGTTCACAATTTAGCAAAAGGTATCTACTACACAATACTCACATACGTTAACTTTTACGTTAAAATACATTGATATAAATAAATGTCTATATAGATAGTCAGTCAATCAGTCATCAGTGTGTCAGTCATCTTGTTTTTTTGAATAATTTGGCACCAATTATAACCCCACAAGTGTAAACTGTACCCCATGTGTGCATGAAGAAAAACCCGTTATATAATATGTATATAAGCTTATATCGTATAAATATAAATGTAAAAAACGTCATCCGATGGAAAAAAATCATCATCAGTATAAGTTTGGTTTGGTTTGGTCATGGTGCTTGCAACAGTGCCGAAATATCGCGATCTCGAACATAACAGTAAACATGGTAAATATCCCGTTTGTGTTAGTAATAACTATGGGGTTCGCAACTAACCCCCCCCCCCTCACCCCCCGCTGTTGTTTTGGGTTTATAAATTAGTACATAATTTACACTTGAGGGGATAAATGAAGCCAATTGTGCTGTGACATGACCATTGCGCACGGCTTACCCGAAGGCACGGTCGCCATGATAGGTGTAATTGAGTACACGAGTTGATGTATAATACTGGCCTTTATTAGCAAACCATTCAATATATAGACGCTACTTACACATACAATCATAGGCATAGTTCTATGACAACCCACACTACAGTGAACTCCTCGAAGTGAAGTTTATTTTCGTTTTTGTGTGTGACCGCTTTATTCTTCTAAACTGCGCAACGGATTTTGATGCGGTTTTCACTATCATTTAGAGAATTTATTCCGGATGATTTATTAAGTATATTATATTAATATTTAACTTATGTATAATATAGAAACCTTTATCTTCTGTAAAGGCGTAAAAACCGTGCGAAGCAGGGCTGGGTCGCTGAAAGATTTGATAACTTGTATTTACTTATTCGTAGATGATAATAATGTTTGATGTTAAAGTCAAATGATTTCTTTTCTTCCTTAAGAATACACATACATACATAAACTCACGCCTTCCTCCCATGAGGGTAGGCAGAAACTACAGAACGCCACCTGCTACGATCCTTACATACTTCTTTTGCCTCGTTTACGTTCATAAATCTGGTCATACACGCACGCCGGTTGCTAGTACTACGTACCTGACTTTTCTGAAGAACATCACCAATAACGTCACTAATTAAATGTCTTCCTAGGGAAAACACAATATAAAATTCCTACTCCAAATAAATTAAGGGTAGGAGAATGATGATGTCTTCCTAGGGCGTCCCGTCCCGGCGTTTCCACTCACATCTGCCTTGTAAATCCTTTTGTTAGTCGCTTTTCATTCATCCTCTCAACATGACCAAACTTCATCTAAGCATACTCTTTTCAGTTATTTTTTTCTCTTTTTTTATTTGTATGATTTTTTTTTAATATTAGTCAATCATCATCAAGAGTTTTCTGCTTGACACCTTGAACTAACAACAGACAGAAATTAACACTCGTATTTATAGTCAAGTAAAAGTAATTGCTCAAGCAATGATTTTCTTTTTATAGTTTAGTAATTGCTTGAAGTTAGAACTGTCAAAGCTTAGAATTCTTAGCCAAGTAATAGTCACCATTTTCTTTACTTAAGAATTCTACCCTCAAGTATGAAATTACTTAGTAGCAAGTAATTACTCAAGTAGTTACTTTGATTATAAATACGAGCCTAAGTCTTCATATTCTTCGCAGTCCATATCTTTACTCGAATATTTTTGAATGCGGCGTGCATTCAAAAATATTCGAGTACATTTTCGGAAAAACAATATATGAGTAAAACAAATGACTGCCTAATTTTGCAGTGGCTCGAGCTATAAATAGACCTTTCAACAAAGCCTCGGTCACACCAAACTCGGGTCCTGAGCGAAATGTGTCGTCGGCAGGTCCAGGCGAATTGTGTACAAGGGATATTACTCGTATGAAACACGACGGCGCAAAGCTTTTGGTGTGTCGAAGGCTTTAATCACATGTCAGTGTGGTGAATCATCAATCAACGCGTGTCAACCCTCTGCACAGGTTGTTTTTGAATGTCACTCTTCGTCGGTAAACCTGTTGTAAACTTTTATAATGACCTCTAATCACCTCACCCCGTCGTCGGTGTGATATGTCCATTGATGGGGGTAAAACTACAATTTCCGAAGTTATAATTTATTTTATTTTATTTATTTCAGACATTTCTAGTCCTTAGATAAACACTCATACATTTAAATTATTAGAAGATAAAAACTAAAATAAAATTGTGATTAATTAAACAACTCATTAAAAATAATAAATAAAATTGTCGACTAAGTCAAACTCGTATAAAAAATAAAATGTCAAATATAAAATTGTCAATAATTATTATATTTCTTAATGTATGGCTATGCAGTAACAATGATATTTTAATTGCAGTAGGTAGGATAGCACCTCGTAGCACCGTTTCATATGACAATAAGCTTGATACTTAAGTAACTCCGGCACACCGTGAACAGTCAGCTTTTTTGAGCTATTCTCGTAAAATCTTTTGTGACAAAAACCTAAAGCATCATCTCTATTTTCACACAAACAAAATAACGTCGTCATTTCCTCAACCAACGTAATTTTATTCCAGCGGTACATCCACTTAAATTTTAATAGACGTGTAATGTACACAGTTAACGAAGCTTATCTTTATTCGCGCCCATTTTTATGTCCGCCATCTTAGAAATAATAATATAAAGCACCACAACGACATTACACACGTTCTTGGGTTACCAGCCTTTCTTATTTAACATAAAAGAAATCCTTGTACGTTAAAAATGGCGGAAGAAATTGAGAGAATGTTTTTACGGCAGTGGTAAGTGCATCATAAATATGTGTATATTCTATGGGAATAGAATGTATTGTCAGTCTGTGTTCTTTGGAATTATGCGGGGAAGCGGTGCGATCTGAGGGCTTAGTGCGAGTTTTTATACTTACTCGACCACGTTAACGTAAACGTCAGTTTGTACTGAAAATGAAGAAGCGCCGCCTGGTGACTATAATGGGAAATAAAATTATTCCATACGAATTGACATACGTCAACGTTAACGTAAACGCGATCGAGTAAGTATAAAAACGTTTTACATAAAAATATAATGAGTCGGTAGGCGTTTGCGGAGTGTTATATTGAAGGAAATCTCAAAAGAAAACATATTACGATGTAATACATTACTGCTCGGAATTCAGTGCAGTTGTTCCCGAGCAAAGACTGAAAATAGTCTAATGACTTGAAATATTTAGGAATTGATTTCATTAGAATAAAAAAACCGACCAAGTGCGAGTGGGACTCGGCACGAAGGATTTTTACTCGTACCAATATCTATAAAAACGGCAAAAAAATCTCGTTTGTTTTTTGTAATTAAATATTTGTTTTATTTTAATTTAATTGTTTTTTTTGTAAAGTAAATTATAACTAAATATTCTGTGAATATTTCAAACGTTTACCTGTTGCCGTTATCGACATCGAGCAAAAAACGAGCAAAAAAATCACGTTTTTTGTATGGCCCTTAAATATTTATTTTATTCTGTTTTTTAGTATTTGTTGTTATAGCGACAACAGATGGAATACATCATCTGTGAATATTTCAACTGTCTAACTATCACGGTTCATGAGATATAGTCTGGTGACAGAGGGACAGCGGAGTCTTAGTAATTATAGGGTCCCGTTTTACCCTTCGGGTACGGAACCCTAAAAATGATAAGACATTTGAATGCAAATAACAAATTAATAAAACCTTTTACTGATATTGTTAAGAATTACACAAAAAAACACCACAAAAATCAGAAGCAAAACCACAAAAAAATTCTAGTACAAAACATTCTATGAAAATAAATGCCTACGTTCTGACATTACCGCACTGTCGACTCATTAACTTCCGAGTGAGAGCATTCGCCTTTGATAACTTTGCTTTTTACGAGTCCACTGCCGCGATAATGCTAATGCTAATGCAAACTTTAGTCGCTACCCAGTAATGGATAGCATATTAACGAGGATTTAGAAACTTGAGTTCGGATTCTTGGTGTTGATTAAAAACGTGGAATGGGCAGTTGATAATGTTGGCGGTAAGAAAAGGGCAGTGGACTGTATAATTTATTGGGCTATTATACTTTATTTTACGTAAGAGTTTTGTTTTCAGTATGATTTCTGAGTTGCTCTGATAAATAAGTATACCAGGACTTACTAGTTGTCATTTCGTGCTTATTATTATAATATAATAATAGTGACCCGCCCTGGCTTCGCACGGTTCACATCGAAGTTTTATTTTACTTTGTTAGTTTAATATTGTTAAACACATAAAACTTCCGGAATAAATTTTCTAACTGATGATGAAAATCACATGCCTTTTCCCAACTATGTTGGGGTCGGGTCCAGTCTATCCGAGTGCAGTTGAATACCAGTATTTTATATGGAGCGTCTCCCTATCTGACCTGCACAACCCAGTTACTAGGTAAGACTGGGTTGGCAGACTTTTGGGCTTCTGACGACCCGTAACGACTGTCAAAGATACAAGAATGAGACGGAACCAACAACTGAACGTGTTTTCCGAGGCACGGGGGGTCTCGGTATGTAAAAATGGTCACCCATCTACGGACCGACCGCGGCAAACGTAGCTTCACCTCTAAATGATGATGAAAACCGCATCAAAATCCATTCATAGCTGTGATAGAACATCAACCATCGGTGAATAAACCGCCGTTAACAATTAGCAATTTATTTTTCGCCCTAAGAAGTGAAACAATTGTATCTTGTGTATCTTAAACTTAAGTACCTACTTAGGTATAATTAAGTTCAGTTCAATACTGATCTTAATTACTTATCTTTACGATACTTACGTAAGGGTTTAAGCCCTTGTTATCAAACGACAATATCAAGTCTCTTTCGTAGAAATGACAGCTTTTCAGAATTAGTTGTTAGTTCTAATTATCTACGCCAATTTACTAATAATACATGCTCAGCCTTTAAGGTGATTCACGATAGCGCCATTTGGAGTGCCTTCAAACGACTAATGTCAAATGGAGCGATTGGAAATCCAGAATTTTATATCACGCCAAGGGATTTTAACATTCACGATAAAAATTTGGCTGATTACGATATTTGACGCAATGTCGCTATCGTGAATGAAACCTAGTTCCCACTGTTGGGACACAGTCCTCCTCTCTGTGAGAGGGCTTCCCACTGCTGGCTCATAGTCCTCCTCTCTGTGAGAGGGAGTAGGACGCAGGCCTAGTACGGGTTGGTAGATGTCACATGTCTTCGAATGTTTGGTTCTAGGACATGCCGATTTCCTTCACCGTTTTGAGAGCAGTGGTGATGAAATAATGTACACAAAGTGACAAAGAAAAGTGCCTGTCAGGGTACGAACCCACGACCTACAACTAGTTATTTGCTAATAATATTTTGTTTAAACATAAATAATAATTGCTTTCACAATAACACAATATTTGAACAGTAAACATCGTTTAATTAAAGACGGCTCTTTTGTTATTCGACGGCGGTTTTGTTATTAACTATTAACAAAACATTATTTAATCATTCACGAGTATGAACCCATTTAGAATTGAACAAATAATTAAATTAATCTTATGTTAGTGCGTCACTATTTTACAAAATACAAAAACAAATCAGCACAATGTACTCAATGTATGGTAGTTTCTATTCACACGTATTTATTTTCGTACAAAACATAACAAAAAGATACCATAGAGTTTGTTCACAAACAAGGCACACAAAGCATGTACACGCCTACATTTTAAGGAAAAGTTATAGTCAAAGTAGGGAAATTTTATTACACAGTTTGCCAGAGACATGTTAACTTTGTTATAAACTTATAGTGTGACAAAAAATAATGTGGATGGATGTTGAAAGCGAGGGTCGGCCCGATAAGGGGCAACGTTAGAAGCTGATGAATTCTCGTCGAGGATTAGCCCTTACAATATGAGCACAATTTCACAAGTGCCAAGGGTCTAAGGGTGACAAATGCCGTCGTGAAAGTCACGCAATTTATTCGCGGTATCCTATCTCGTATATACCCCGTAAGTATATTTTATAATAAAAATGGTAATATGTAGCATTTTTAACGATGTTATTTTTCTACTCGTGTTACCGACGGTGGGTACCTACGTCTTGCCGCTGAATAAACATTTTAAAATATGTAAGATTGTTTGAGCCACGTACGTTTGCTACTTCTTCATTTGCTTCACCTTAAATTCTGTGCAGACAACATGATGAACGGACCGTGGTGGACTTTTCTCATATATTCTTTAATAGTAGATTATGCACCGAGGGGCTAAAGTTGTGTCTTATGTCACGGGCGTCATATTGAATCTCGAGCGCAATGAAGGATTCGGGATTTAACTCCCGAGCGCAGCGAGGTAGTTAAGAGTTTAACTCACGAGCGAAGCGAGGGAGTTAATACAAGAATCCTGAATGCAGCGAGGGATTCAAGCTAGCCCAAGGCAAAGACACCTTTAGCCCAGAGGAGGATACTCTACTTTTTACACCTACTGTGAGAAAATAATAGCCATAGTACGAAAAACAAAGTATTTATTAAATAAACAAACAGTAAGAATAACATATTTAGAACTAGTTAGTTATATGCACTTACATATTAATTGAAGTTAATGGTAACATTTGAGACATTAGTCCAGTTGTGCAAAGATAAAGTTAAGTTTTTATTTGGTACGTTTATAGATGTTGATGTGTAATTTAAAAAAAAAAAAAACTTGAGAGGTGTCAAGGGACACCCGGATGGAACGAAGTTCCTTTCGATTAATTAGTGAAGGAATTGTAACAAAATTTTATTTTTATACTTATCATCATCATCATCATCATCATCACCATCATCATCACCATGTTCCTTTCGATTAATTAGTGAAGGAATTGTAACAAAATTTTATTTTTATACTTATCATCATCATCATCATCATCATCATCATCATCATCATCATCATCACCATCATCATCACCATCACCATCATCATCATCATCATCATCATCATCACCATCATCATCATCACCATCATCATCATCATCATCATCATAACCATCATCATCATCATCATCATCGCGACACCACACTGTTCAATGCGAAATAGAAATGAAAATATCTGGCTTGCTTTCTATAAGAGAGAGAGAGAGAGACAGACAGAGAAACATGCGCACGCCGCACGGCTTACAATAGCTACCTATAGCAAAAAGTGTCGTGACAACTTTTCGTGAGACTTTTTTCCGTCTAGCCCCCTTTCACAACGCGCGATAAGGAACTTCGTTCCAAAATTTAAAAAAAAAAATTTAAAAAAAATGAAAAATGGTTCGTAGTTATCTAATTATTCTTACAATATTATGTCTTCGAAAACATGGCAACGATATGAAGAAGCAGTCATTATGATTTTGTAGGAAATCGAGAATATCATCCACGCGTAGTAAGGGTTTCGAGAATAGCTTTCCTCTTTCTGGCACCAAAAGGTGTTTGTTAGTACTATACTGCCAATTTAGCTGAGCATGTGAGATTCCAAATTCAAATCACATTATTGACCAGCGGGTCATAATGAAATCCAGTACAACATTATTGACCGGCTGTGCCCCCGGCCACTAATGACTCACTTTAGGTTAAGGTTGCTTGACATATAATTTGACATTTTCGAGCAGGTGGTGTGAAAAAGTATTTTTGGCTAGAGCCACATAATTTGTTTGGTACATGAGGGATTTACACAGTAGTATTACTTAGTTACTGGCTAGGATACAAGGTTGTGTTACATATTAAATTTCTCCCGGATGCTTTCTCGTCTACGATTATGATTTTATGTTATGAGCATAGAAGTTTTACATAATATAAGACATGTAAATTTTCTAAAATGTAATTAGCCATCTATTTAATTTTTACAACATGTACATGTATTATATCTACGTATACATCAGTTGGGTGGATAGCGGAAACCACTTATTTAGCAATACCTTTGCTAGAATATATAAAAACTAAAAAGTTACAGAAAGAAAGCAGACTACAAAATACAACAATAAAACCCCACAAAACAAAATTATGGAACTAATAGAAGAATGTTAAGTGGCAGAATAAACTTGCTCAGGACAGGATTAAATTTCATTATTATCCTAGAAAACCTTAAGGCTCCCGCAGGAAATCAGTATATTATTATAAATGAGAGGAGATCTAATTTCTTTTAAAAACTCTTGACACGCGCTTGCTGTTAAATGCTAATAATCTTCAGACTAATTGGAGGGTCTACCTAAAATATTTTTGGGTAAAAATAATAAATTGGCTCATTCAAAAGTGAAGAGAATAACTTCATAAGATATAATAGGAACAGGGAAAATAGTGAAGAAAAACAACGGTATTATGTTATTACGTTACAAAGTTAAACAACGGCTACTTTCTGCTCTAACAAAAGTAGTAATTGGTTTCCCTAAGGGTTCAAAGACTTGTCATAATAACACAGTTGATGGAACAGGCGTAGAACTTTATTTACACTCATATTTAGACAGTCACATCAAACTTTGTAATAATTTAAATCTCGTATTTCTTAGTGGCAGCCCGGAGTCTAGATTTGGGCTCGGTTGATGGCAATATGCTCGCCCCCTATTACATAACTGGTAATACTGCGTACAAACTCAAGCTCAAACCGTCTTATTACAAAACAAGGTTCATCTTCAAACCCCGGTTTGAACCATGGACCCTTTTTGAATTTCGAACTTTATTCCGACACAAGACATCAGTTTTACAAAACTGACAAGTTATTACCGGACTCAGTTGTCAGTTTTGTATAAATAACTGTATTTCTATCACAGCTAGGCTATTATTATTACAAAAACTGGCTCGATGGTTTAAACCATGACAGAAAAAAAAACCTCGTTTTATATTAAGACCTAAAGTATTTATTTCAAATAAACCAATTACTGGCATTTTTGAACGGGCCTGCGGACTGTGAGTAGCGGGTAGCTCGCCGTCCGGTACAGCAGTGCGATTCTGTAACCATCTCACCGTGAAAACTTAGGTGAAGTGAGCGTGGAGTGAGCTGTCAATAGTGTCAATTCCTAGCAAAAACAAACTCACTTCACCTAAGTTTTCACGGTGAGATTTTTACAGAATCGACCGGCAGGCCCGAGTCGACGGCGCGTTGTGTTCCACGCGCGCCTCAAACAGATGTCAGCTAATGCAGCAGACGCCGCTGGGGTCGCGGGTAGTTTTAAGAAGATACCGCGGCCCTGGCAAGGGGTCGCTCAGGCGGAAAGATGAAGCAGTTGCCCATTCCAAAGCGTAGAAGGTTCCGATGGAGAAGAGTACTATAGGTACACCTCTGCCTAACCCTTCAGGGACTATAGGCTTTTTTTATGTTATTTTGTGTCAAAACTTTCTAATTATAGTAGCAGATTACAAAAAGATGTAACAAAAATTAAACGACTCTGAATCAAGTTCCATTTTGCTCTCCAAAAACCAAATGATCGATAAAACATTCTGTATCCCAGATAATGCTAGTGGTATTCATAGGAAAATTGTTGAGTCAGTAAGTAGGTACAGGCTGCAAAAAAAAAGGAAATACTCGTAACAGGGTAGATGGAACACGGTGTGTTTTTGCACCCCGGAGACTGTCTGACTGTTGATCTAATTTGTCGATGTCCGTAAAGTTAGGGCGGAGCCTGACCAAAGGTTTAATTTATTAAGGAATTTTTGACACGAAAATTTATTTCGTTATGGTTTTGAGGAATGATAAGATTATAGAATGTTATTATTTTAGAGTGAAGTTTTTTTTCTTGTTTGTTATAGTACCTACTAATGCATGGCGTTTTAGATTACTAGCTTTTGCCCGCAGCTTCACCCGCGTAGAGGTCGGAAGTTATCCCACGGGAACTTACTACCGAGATAAAATGTATTCTATGTCCTAATCCAGGTCATGGTCTACTCATGTGCCAAATTTCATATCCGTGCAACCGCTTTAGCCTGAAAGCGTAACACACAAACAAACGCAGTGTCGCATTTATAATATTAGTTACGATAGTTTTCCTAGAAGGTGACCTCCAAGAATGGCAATACGAAAATGTGTCTACTACCAGCACCCCCTAGGCTGTCAGCCCCAGTACCACCTTGCTAGCTGGTACCCAGCCAATAATATCAATACTAACTAAACTTTTGCGATCTGTACTGCACATTATAAAACAACATCGAGAACGGGTCTTATCGCGATATTCCTTTTTACGTGGTAAACAGGTACCTACTTGTTTCCCGACGTTAGGAATATCGCGATAAGACCCGTTTTCGATATTGATTAATACTAATTAATATAATATAATAACTCCCTTAGGTATTGATTTGAAATTTTTATAACCCATTTATTATTAGTAATATACAATCAGACTAAATAAATGCCAAGACATAACGCTGTCAACAGTGACGTGAGGCCTCACGTTTCGGGTTTCGTAAATATTAGTGAGGTGTAGTTTAGTTGTAGTTTGGTGTAAATGTGTGCGTGTGAGCGTGTATGCACAGAGCGAGGTCTAGTTTTGCGCATGCTTCACTGTATTGTTTGCAGCGCTATGTCATGGTTTTTTAGTCTGAGATTATAAGTTTCAGGTAACACGGAGACTGAATACTATTATATCCGTCTACATTATCTAACATTTCATCTATTTCTGTAACTAAGCACGTTGATAACGGTACATTAGGGCCAACATCTTGGCCGCATTCGATAAGCTTCTATGTACCTATAGTATATTATTATAGGTCATGCGATCCATGCGCTTTTGGTGGGCCATATCAGTGCAATGATATGACGCTTCGTAATCAGATCTAAAATAGCCCGTCATAGGAGTAGTCAGGCAACTGGGACCGCTGTCGGACTGGGACTCCGGTCCCATTTGTCTAATATACTATTAGTACCGGTTTCTAATATAATTTGACAGCTTATACGAGTATATGCAGCCTAAGCTTCAGTCTCTCTTCTCAGAATTATCCAGATAGGAAATGTCAATACGACGAGAAAGTTTGTAAAAAAAGCTGACACGTCAAAATTATTTAAATATTTTAAATAGAGAATTAAAAATATTTCATTTTATTTTATTTCCGGGAAAGGAATTTACCTACAATACGTTTATTTTTATTTCGAAAATCGATATGAGTAAAAAATGCATGATTTTTATTTGAATTTCTCGAAGCAGAAATGTGCGAATATATGGAATACTAGCTTTTGCTTCGCCCGCGTGGATGTCGGAAAATATCCCATGGGAACGTTCATGTGGAAAACATAGGGCATATCCCCTATATACGTTTGATTACGTAATTTCCAATTTTTCTGTGGTTGGTTGAGTAAGCTGGAGCACTTGTCAAAATTGACGCATACGCATATCGCGAACTCTCTGGTTTTTTGATTTTTGTCTTTGGGCTCGGAACGCGGTGAAATGTTGCCACATAATTTAATTTATTATTTTGTCTTTTGGTTGATCTTGGATTATTAGTTTATTACTAAACGTATGTAATGTTCAATTTTTTGTTTAGTAACTTTTGTTGTAAAAAAATTAGCTCTTATTTTAATGGTATTGAATTTGCTCATTTGTGCGCGCCGATACAGCGTCGTTTTGTGCCTAAGGCCACCTCAGAACTTGTAAGAGTATTTTTGTTCTGGCCTCGGTCATAGAATAATACTTTGTTCAATGTTTACCTAATCTTTACGAGTTCTGAGATGGCGATACGCCGCCGGTTTACGCTGAAAACCAGCGCCTTTGACTCGTGCCTTCGTGCATGGGTCACGGCATTTTGCTGAGCGTTAACCGTTTCGCGCGTTAGTGACGCATAATTAAGTATTTGTTGTTTTTCTTTATAAGTTTAAAATTTAGCTACCCAATTGTTTCTTAGTTTTTAGGATAATGTAAAAAACGAAGTATGTGCGTCATTTTTCGCGGGAATAAAGAGTTTTTCTTTCTTTCTTTCTTCTTTATCCCTAACTTAAGAAATGCTGGGTTTCCCATACAAACTTTCATCCCTTTTATCACCCCTTGTAGGATTATGTTTTAAGACAAAAAGTAGCCCATGTCCTTTCCCAGGATGCTATCTATAGCCTTGCCAAATTTTATCGAAATCCGAGCAGTTTTGTAAATTTTAAAATCAGTCCTATTTTACCCACTTAGGGGATGATTTTTAAAAAACGCTGACCCGCATATTTCTTAATTTCTTACCAATAGCATAAATTTGTAATCCCTAACTTAAGAAATACTGGGTTTCCCTTACAAACTTTCATCCCCTATATCACCCCCTGTAGTATTATTTTTGAAATAAATAGTATCCTATGTCCTTTCCCAGGATGCTATATAAAGCCTTGCCAAATTTTGTCGAAATCCTTGCAGTTTTGTAAATTTTAAAATCAACCCCTATTTTACGCCCTTAGGGGATGATTTTTCAAAAACGCTGAACCGCATATTTCTTTATTTTCTATCAAAAGCATACATTTTAATTTTCCCATCCCTAACTTAAGAAATACTGAGTTTCCCATACAAACTTTCATCCCCTATATCACCCCCTGTAAGATTATTTTTTAAGACCAAAAGTAGCCTGTGTCTTACCCCGGATGTTATATAAAGCCTTGCCAAATTTTATTGAAATCCGTGCAGTTTTGTAAATTTTAAAATCAACCCCTATTTTACACCGGGGATGATTTTTCAAAAATGCTGAATCGCATATTTCTTAATTTCCTACAAATAGCATAATTTTAATTTTCACATCCCTAACTTAAGAAATACTGAGTTTCCCATACAAACTTTTATCCCCTATATCACCCCCCGTAGGATTATTTTATAAGACCAAAAGTAGCCTGTGTCCTTTCCCAGGATGCTATATAAAGCCTTGCCAAATTTTATCGAAATCCGTGCAGTTTTGTAAATTTTAAAATCAACCCCTATTTTACCCCCTTAGTGGATGATTTTTTAAAAACGCTGAACCGTATATTTCTTAATTTCCTACCAATAGCATAAATTTGTTATGCCTAACTTAAGAAATACTGGGTTTCCCTTACAAACTTTCATGCCCTATATCACCCCCTGTAGTATTATTTTTGAAAAAAATAGTATCCTATGGCCTTCCCCTGGATGCTTTATAAAGCCTTGCCAAATTTTGTCGAAATCCATGCAGTTTTGTAAATTTTAAAATCAACCCCTATTTTACCCCCTTAGGGGATGATTTTTCAAAAACGCAGAACCGCATATTTCTTTATTTCCTATCAAAAGCATACATTTTAATTTTCACATCCCTAACTTAAGAAATACTGAGTTTCCCATACAAACTTTCATCCCCTATATCACCCCCCGTAGGATTATTTTTTAAAACCAAAAGTAGCCTGTGTCCGTCCCCAGGATACCATCTATAGCCTTGCCAAATTTTATCGAAATCTGTTCAGTGGTTTAGGCGTGAAAAGGTAACAGACAGACAGACAGACAGACAGACAGAGTTACTTTCGAATTTATAATATTACTAGCTTTTGCGTGGATGTCGGAAAATATCCCATGGGAACGTACATGTGGAAAACATAGGGCCGTCCGATATAACTGTACAAACTCAAATCGCTACGATATATCGTTACCGTGTATAGTAGGCATAAAGCTACCAGTTGGCATGATTTTTTCCGACATCTTCAACTGTCGTCGTCATATTTCAGCCAATTTACACAAAACCATAATGAATTACACTGAATCACTCCGTTCATTGCAGAAAACCGTATGAAAATCCGTTCGGTACTTTTTGACATTATCGCATTCAAACAGACACACTTACGCGGCGGGGGGACTTTGTTAATTACTTAAAATTTATTATGCCAGTCACGCTCTAATAACAAATAACTTTTGTCCCAGTGTCCACTCGTTCAAATAATTTCCTCGTAAAAACTTCGAATGAAAGAAAGACTAAAATTATTACTACAGACTTATGTATTTGATATTAATTTCAACTTGATAACTCTTCGCGTTCCTGAGAAAAACTGTCTTGACAGACTGACAGAACGAAGTAATCCTGTAAGGGTTCCGTTTTTTCCTTTTGAGGTACGGAATCCTAAAAACGTAAAATACTAATTGGCCGCAGTACTTTAACGAGAATCCTGA
Organism: Cosmia trapezina; assembly: GCA_905163495.3. NCBI lineage: Eukaryota > Metazoa > Arthropoda > Insecta > Lepidoptera > Noctuidae > Cosmia > Cosmia trapezina. The sequence continues at coordinate 17,050,764 of LR991030.1, forward strand.
CCAGCCTGCATTTGATTGACGTACAGATAAATAGACCTTTAGGGCATCACTTTTTGCCGCGCACGTAAAACCTCGAAAAAAGCTCATGTAATTAAAACAAGGCAATCTGAACGTGGAGACGACATGTTAATTAACAGCGCTTCGTAATAATCAATTAAGTGCCTCTTTAGCACAATTAAAATTAGCTCAGTAATTCGCAACAGTAGGTAATTACCTTTTACAATGATCGTACAAACGTTTTCGTTGGCGAATGTTTAAAATGCTTTTTGCGAATAAAGCGATCTCTCGTTGTTCGAAATACTTAATTAGTGTAGGTAGGTACTTTTTTTTACTTTTTTACTTGGAATTATTGGAATCAATTCAAACACTATGTTGAATAAATAAATTATTATAATTTTATTGAGAAATGATTTTAAATTAGCATTTCGTTTTCGTATTTATAATTTCTCAAGTTGTGAAAATTGGCAGTGCACTTGAATTAAGCCTTTTTCGACACTCTCACTTAATAGAAAACAGAAGGTCAATTACGTTTAGAAGCAGATCCGATACTAAGTAAGTAAGTCAATAACATGCTGAAATGTTAAATCCTTTCGGAACAAACAATAAAAACGTGTTAAACTGAAAGAGAAACAAAATTTCGCGTTGCATAACTCTTTCGATACATGCTGTTAAACTTAATTGAGTGAATCGGACTATAGTGTTCTCTATATTAACAGGCATGAAAAAAAGTATTTACAAATTGAAACATCACTGGGGCAATAAACAAAAAACCGAGGACACAACGAACCAACGAATGGACTGCAACTTTTATTGAACAAATTAAAAATTCACGCAAAGAACCTTCCAGAAAGAACTAAGAACAAAAGGCTGGAATAAAGCGTTCTCTACCAAACAACGGAAAAACAATGAGATGAAATAAATGTTAGGATCCCGTATGAGATGAAGCGAAATGATGGAACGACTGCCATTTACGTCGCTCGTATGAAAAATATTTCTACTGATCTTGTTTACATTGACACAGTAATCCGTACCGGGTGTAGGACGACCGTTTTTACGCTTTGCCGAGCAGATGTGGCACAGGGCTGCCTCAAAATTACGGCGCCAATTTATAATATTACGACCTTACTGACGACATGTGGCTCACTAAGTTCCGGAGTTTACAAATACGGGAAGCGTGCTAAATTATGTGTTATGTGTTTAACACTTTTTTTTATAAAGGTTTGGCTGGTTGGTAATGTTTTTGGTTTTGGAGGTATGTTTTGGTCCGGACTGTGACTTTTTGGTAGTATTTTTGCCCTGTTCTGTGTTATAATTGGATTTATTGTAAGCCTAGAACCAACTATTGTGTCACCATGATTATTATAAGTATTTATATGTATATGAATTTATATATAAACCATAAGTATTTATGTTTCTAATTTAGGTATATGGTGTGCATTATAAAGGAAATCTATTCTATTCTAGGTTTCTCCAAATGCACGACACAGCTTATTTAAAATCAACAATTTTTTTCCTCAGACTTTTTCTCTCTTAATATAAATCAAATGAATGGGTTCCCGTCTGTATAGTCATAATAATATGTCATGTTTGAAAATCTGATTTCCCTAAGCGTTAGGCTAAGCTCGGAAAATGCTTTCCGTAGATCTGGAGAATAAAGGTGCTTCTCTTATATGAATTTCCGGCTGTTGCTTTTAGAGTCTTCAGTCAGTTCTTGCTACTACAACAATAATCTAGCTATAGTTTGACCGTTTGTACCACGGGGGAAGGGACGTGGTGCACGTGACGAATGAGCGGCTTGCACTGTCCCCCCGTCTCGCTGCGCATATATCTAAAGCCGTGTACGCACGAACAAACAAAACATGGTGAACACGAACATTTGAAGAAACTTAGGACCTTTTGAACATAAGCTTAGGCTAAGGCGCGGTACAGCGGTATCGATTAAACTATTATTTGAAACATTTGATGATTACCAACAACAACGTAAAAGAGTTTTCTTTCGTAATGTTTGAATGTCAGATAGCTAAGTACATCCTGCCAGGGTCGCGGGTTGTTCGTTCCGTGGCCCTGGCATAGGCAACTGAAGGAACACGGGTGGGTTTTAGTCAGTAAAAGTCTGACACGCTGCACCCTGAGCGGGAAAAGTCATAAAAAAAAGAAAAAAGTTAGCTAAGTACATCGTTATAAAGTAGTTGCTAGTTAGAGTAACGATTAGGTAAATAAGTTATTTGTTAAAAAAAACTTTGAAAATACTTACAAAGATAAGTGTAAGAAGGCATACAAATGCTTACGTTTAAACAAGCAATGCAATTTGGCGCGTAATAATTTCCAAGAACTCATTTACTAGTAGGAGGCTTATTTCGCTTTAGGCAGTACCTGTTCCTCGTTAAAAGTTCGTCGTAACATCATCACATAACAACACACCTGTATTCCCCCAAGGGTAGGCAAAAGTGTAGAGATTAACCATTCTAAAAATGAACCACATTTCGCCACTTATGTTTAAGTCCCATGTAATAGGGGGCGAGCCTATTGCCATCCACCGGGCACAAATCCAGACTCCAGGCTGCTGCTGAGCAATTCCAGATGGAAAAATCCAATAACACTATGTCCGACCCGGGAATCAAACTCATGCTCAGCACCTTACCGCTTGCAACCACTACCAACGAGGTAGTCAAAAGTTTCATTTTATTAATAAAGTATAAAAATAATCCTTAACCATAACACAGTAACAACCCTGCATTTATTCGCAAAAACGGGACGCGGGAATCAAAATCCTCTTATCGGGCAGAAGCATAAAGCTTAAAATTGAAATTTAATAACTATACGTGGCGCAATCCTGACGTTTTTGAAACTCGCTCAATTCTCCATACCGATGCATTGGCGCACGTATAGGAAATCAATTGGTTAAACCCTCATTTCGATTAATTCAATTGTAAGTAATGCATTCATATCATTTGCATTAAGATAATCTCAGTATTTTTGTATTTTTGCGTTTTACTTATTGAACTAAATAAAGGATAAGTTTTACGTGCGTGCTTGCAATGGGACTTGCGATTCGATCTTGCGATCAAGGTACAGACGCCAGCAGGTCAAGCCACCCGAAACTGTCAAATTTTCCCAATCAACCTTGAAAAACCTATTAGAGAAATTTGACAGATTTTAGTAGCTTAGTAGCTTAGTAGCTAGCTAGTAGCTGGTGGACAATATATAAAAAACCGGTCTAGAGCGAGTCGGACTCGCGCACCGAGGGTTCCGTACCATCATTTATATGTCATTTTTGTTGATGATTTCTGAAAAACTGTGCTATTTAGAGACATCGTTTTATTTTTCCTGTAATCTTTACATAAACTTCTATCACATAGAATAATTTCAGATTTTTCGCTTTGCAAACTGAGATAACGTGGGGGAACGGTATTTTTTTTTACATTTTTCATCAAAAGTCGAAAACAATGTGGCCTAAAAAAAGAAAAAAATGTTTGAGAATGTGCAAATAGCGTTCTTTCAAATGATACCCCACATGCCCTAGTAGCCCCACTTTTAATTTTTAAGACCCCCTTTCAGTCCCTGTTGCAAAAAATAAATAAATATTTCTATTTCAAGTTGATAGCATTATTAGTTCTTGAGATATCCAGCTGTGACAGACAGACAGACAGACAGACTGAGTCGCATCATAAGGGTTCCTTTTTTACCATTTTAGTACGGAACCCTAAAAAGCAAGTAAAAAATACTTTTTAGAAAAAGACAACATTCAGGGAACCGATAACAATCGCTTTGTTTATTTAAGTTTCTCTACGTGTGTTTAATATGCACAAATAATTCACGTTTCTGGTACCACCTGCTAATAGTCCGTAACATACACGAACGTTTGTTTTACGTCAATAGTTTAAAACGGAAATGTTCCTGGCACTAGCGTTTGAAGTACCAGCATTGTTTGCGTCATGTACGCTTCACACTGTCAATCAGCTATTCAGCGGCAGCGGTACCCTGAATTTTATATAAGTAGAAACACCACAAGGCAGACTTTTATTTTTAATGACACAAGTCTCTGCTCCGTTGTATGAAGAATTCAGACAGCCTGAGACTGTTTTTCTACCGCACCACGAACGGGACGTCAACGAGAAACGAAATTATTCGACCATAGTAAATGTACTGTCGCTACTTCGGCGCAGTCATCTTTTTCTCGTTGACATTCCGTTCCTGGTGCGGTGGACAAAGAGTGTTGCACTGTTTTTCGACCGCTCAACTTCAACGGGACGTCAACGAGAAACGAGATTAGTCGGCGTTCGCACGAGCGTAATAAAATCGCGGCGGGATTTTATCGCGCACTGGATTTTCAACTCTCTGCTTAGCGTCGGGAGTTGGAAATCCAACAGTGTGTTTTTCGTAGCGCTGGGATGCACTCTGTTTTTGTTAGGTTGGATTCGCAACGCTCGGTTCAACAACGAGAGTTGAAAATCCAGTGCGCGATAAAATCCCGCCGCGATTTTATTACGCTCGTGGAAACGGGGGTTTATTCGAACCGAACGTGACGTCTCGCTGGAGGTGAGGTGGACACGCGGCCATTAGTAAATGTATGTATCGCTACTTCGGCATCGTCCATAATCTCATTCTCGGCCCGTTGAAGTGGTGGTGGCCAAACGGCCTTAGAGTACAGTTACGAAATCAGAAACCTAAAACATGTTCCGGCCATATTTCTAAGAGAACCATATGATTTGAAATATTGCCTATTTTAAAAGCATATTGGAGAACGTATGGTTTTATTAAAGACTAGTTTTTGGCTGCTGTTTTACTTGAAATTTTTATCGATTGGAACGTTTCATATAAATGCCAATGGTGTATCTGTATGTAACGCGCCATGCTATGTATTTTAAGTTGTGAATTATTTAAAATAGTGTCGAAACAATTAAACAGTCGCATACAATTTTTAATATTTTTATTTAAGTGTTAATGCTTTTGAAATTTTTCGTAATTAATTAAGTAACCAAAAGTGTTGAATTTTAAATGGAAACCAAAAAATATATGAACTGTTTTTTTTTTAGTTCGCCTGAAATAAATGTTTTGATTTTTGAAGTTTTAATGTTGAAGTATTTTCTGGTGGTGGTCGCTTAATGTCTTTGAACGTAGTTCTTACTAAACAGCCATCATAAACAACCCTTGCTTTTAGAAAACAAGATCAGCGAAACAAAGTTCAAAATCAAACAAATCAGACAAATATTGACAGACACAGCTACATTTAATTTCCAATCTACAGCTAAAACAGGCATTTAAAAAAAATATTACTCATTTATCAAAAAAAAAAAAAACTCAAAACTCAAAGCATTTATTTCAATTAAACCAATTACAGGCACTTTTGAATCGTCAAAGAGTCGGTCAGTAGGTAAGTCAGAAAGTTGAAGCTAGTTGCCCATTCCAAAACGTAGGTCTCATTACCTTCATTTCCATTGATCGGAACTCCTTCTCCGGTATATGCCTCCTCCAGCTTGTTCCAGACCTCTCTGTCTTTTTCTCTTTCTGTCAATCTCCATTCGCTTCCTGCAACAGCTTTTATGTCTTCTATCCACCTTTTCTTAGGGCGCCCCCTTCTACTTTTTCCTGACGATACTTTCATTACCCTTGTCTCTAATGTCCATCTTTTGCCTGTTTATCTCGCTGTATGTCCTGTCCATCGCCAGATCTGTTTTAGAGCATCATTGAATAAAGGTTACTAATAAACTAGAAAAAGTTTATTTACAACACAAACGGTTACTTGTTTTGTAAATGCTTGCAACAAACTTGTACCTATGTGTCTCTTGGAACAATTTATGGTAAATTTCTGTCGGTGTTGGTCTCGGGAGCAATTAGATTGTTGCTCCGTTTACGTATCGCACAAGCGGGCTACAACTGTAGCTTTTGCTTGAATACCTAAAAACTTTATAGATATATACTGTTGTACTGTTTTGAATACGCCTACTGCCTAGGAACGAGAATGTCACAAGGCTTTTTCTGCTGAGTTTTTTACCTTACAATATGGCTATGGTAAGCAATAAATAAAACGAATTTAATAATTTCATCCAGAAGTCAGTCAATCTGCTAGCTTTTCAACTATGTTGGGGTCAGCTTACAGTCTAACCGGATGCAGTTGAATACCAGTAAATTGCTGCTTATTTACCTACAAAACTTTGTCGTGATCCTCCTCTTTTCTTCATAAAGAGCATAGTTGCGATGGTAATTAAATCATTGCATTGCAAGTACATCTGTTTGTATTTTTTATTTATTTATTGTGTGAACTCCCAACAGAGTACTCTCTTTCATTTGTATGTATGGGTTTCCAAGAAAATTTCATGTTAAATTCATGTATAGGTATGCGGAAGGAAATGACAGATTGCTAGTGGAAATGTAAGGTATACAAACGTGTATATGGAATGCATTATCCATACTATCGATACTAATATTAAAAATTCGAAAGTAACTCTGTCTGTCTGTCTGTTACCTTTTCACGCCTAAACTACTGGACAGATTTCGATAAAATTTGGCAAGGCTATAGATGGTATCCGTAGGACGTACATAGGCTCCTTTTTTTTTTCAAAAATAATCCTACAGGTGGTGATATAGGGGATGAAAGTTTGTATGGGAAACCCAGTATTTCTTAAGTTAGGGATATGAAAATTCAAATGTATGCTTTTGGTGGGAAATAAAGAAATATGCGATTCATCGTTTTTGAAAAATCATCCCCTATGAGGGTAAAATAGGGGTTAATTTTAAAATTCACAATAATTGCACGGATTTCGATAAAATTTAGCATCCTGAGGAAGGACATTAGGCTTCTTTTTGTCTTAAAAAATAATCCTAAAGGGGGTGATATAGGGCATGAATGTTTGTATGGGATACCCAACATTTCTTGAGTTAGTGATAATTATGGAAATTCAAGTTTATGCTTTTGGTAGGAAATAAAAAAATATGCGGTTCATCGTTTCTGAAAAATCATCGCCTTTTTTTTTTTTTTTTTTGAGGGTGGGAAATCATCAAATAACTTCTACCGCTCTGGGTGGAGCGGAAGGGCGTGTCAGACTTTTACTGACTAAAACCCACCCGTGTTCCTTCAGTTGCCTATGCCAGGGCCGCGGTATCTTCTTCAAACTACCCGCGACCCCAGCGGCGTCGGCCCTATTGGACCCCATCACTTGCTGACATCTCTTTGAGGCGCGCGTGGAACACAACGCGCCGTCGACTTGGGCCTGGTCCTTACCGGACGGCGAGCTACCCGCTGCTCACCGTCCGCAGGTCCGCGCCTACGGTGGCCGGAAATCGCCCCGCGATTCCCGCCGCCCAGGGCGTCGATTTATACTTTATTCACTGGATTCACAGGACAATAGAAGGCGAAATGAAGAGCACAGAAAGAAATCGATAGGCAAAGTTAATACTAAAATAGCACTAGGCACAAGTTCTAAAAGCACTGGACACATGCGTTGACTAGGTATCATCAAATGTTAACCGCCGGGAACGAGCGAGAGCGACATGCGCTTGCGATCGTATGGGGAATATAGCTTCGCTACAGACAAGTGACCTTATTGGTGATGTTCTTCGGAAAGGTCAGGTGCGTAGTACTCGCAACCGGCGTGCGTGGACCAGATGTATGAACGTAAACGAGGCAAAAGGAACAATATGTAAGGATAGTAGCTGGCGGGGTTCTGTAGTTTCTGCCTACCCCCATGGGAAGAAGGCGTGAGTTTTATGAATGTATGTTTTATTATATTTGAAAAACTGAGTCAAATAAAAAACTGTCAATTGTACTTGACCGTGTTTAGGAGTGGAAGAAGCTCTATCAAAGAAGAAAGCTATGAGAGAAAGATCTGCAAGGAGAAAATTGAGTTTCCTCTAAATCTGCTCACACACATGACACATTTCATTTCCCTGCTCATCTTTTAAGGCGAAAGCGCCAGGGTAGCCCGCGAAATTCAAAATTTCTTACGTTTTTTGCAATTTGTAGGTCAGTGTGAGCTTGTATGTTGATTAAAATATGAATAGCGGCCGTAGCTAATATGGCTTTACAGAATTATAATCATTAGAATCAGCAATACAACTCCATAAGTTAGCATTTACCTCAAACCTCATGATTTCATGAAATCGCTACATCGCTACATACTTATTTTAATCAACATACAAGCTCACACTGACCTACAAATTGCAAAAAACGTAAGAAATTTTGAATTTCGCGGGCTACCCTGGCGCATCAACCTTAATGGGTCACTCTGCAAGTCGCACTCATTTTGATACTTTCATTTGGATTTTTGATTAAAACTAACCGCTTACGCGAACTGGGATGGCTTTCATACCAGTAGTAAATTTTATGGCATCGCAAGGATTTCAGTTATATTAAACCCCATTGTTCAATAATCATAACTATTTATATATTTATGTGTTGATCTCACAAAATATACAATTACATTTGCCTTCGATAACAAATTGACTTTACAGAAATTATATATTTATTTACTATTACCAATTACATTTTTTTGGAGGGAGGAGCTCGTGGCTAAGTAATAACAGCCGCACGGGTCGATCCGTCAGGTTAAGCTACGCTTGCCGGGGTTGGTCAGTGGATGGGTGACCATCTTTACATATCGAGATTCCTCCGTGCCTCGGAAAGCACGTTAAGCCGTTGGTCCCGGCTGTTATTCGTGGATCTTTGACAGTCGTTACGGGTCGTCAGAAGCCCGAAAGTCTGACAACCAGTCTTACCAAGGGGTATCGTATTACCCAGTTACTGGGTTGTGGAGGTCAGACAGGCAGTCGCTCCATGTAAAATACTGGTATTCAGCTGCATCCGGTTAGACTGGAAGCCGACCCCAACATAGTTGGGAAAAGGCTAGGCAGATTGATTTTACCAATTACATTTTTTTTTTACGGGTGGCAACCTAATACAACAATATAGTCATAATTTCTACACTCAGAGACGTCACCCAAAAACCAACTAAAACCACCTCCAAAAAAAATGAAATGAATTAGGGAACATTAGGGGAACATTAAAACAAAACTAAACAAGGCGTTATGTATACGTACCTATTTAATTATCATTCAAACTTACTAAGCGCTTAATTTTCTTAGGTCTGATTTTGAGTCAGAATAAATATGACAGTTTGACATAATTACTATACAAAAGCTGTCAAATTGAAATATTTATTCTTCAGGTATTTAAAAATTAGCCCTTAAACCAATATTTCGTCACACGAATTTCGGGATACTCAAACGCGATGCATAATGTAATAAATTCCCCAAAGCTTAGGTACGGAGCCATACCCGCTTATTTTATTAATCAGAGTCACCCGGAATTTATGTCTGGTTTAATACCGAACTACTTTCGTCTCCCGGGACCAACCAGCTTTTTAATCCAGCTTGGGAGGTATTTTCTTTTTAGATAATGTCCAACTTTTTAAACACTAATGTTCCAATAAAACTTGGAAGTCCTGTGGGCCTAGGACTAACGCGTGGAGTAAGGCAGGCCGCACACCAGACCGACACTTTTATTACGACATTAAAATTGTGGCTCCACGTGTGTATCTGCGAGCAAGCACGTAGATCAAGGACACATTCTGTAGCGGATGCAGTTTGTGGCGAGACGTTAGCCGCACTACTGGAATTCAAGATCGAATAACTTCGTATGTTGTGGCGCTGTGATTTGTAAAAAATAAAGACAATATTGCAGAGGTTGAAAACAAAACCCTATGATACTGTATAACCATTTATGTGTTTTCAGACATTCGATGATATCGAATCAATCAAACGTAACTTGTGAAATATTGAAATTACCGTGAATTGTAATATCTTGATTAAACAAGTGAACCCAATAACGTCTTTTTTTCTCACAAGAAATCCGTAACTGTATCGTCGGTCGATGATGTCGAACATTCTGGAAGCTCCACAACTGTGCCTCTGATGTGCTTATACACGATACAATCCTATGAGCTACAAAGTAGCGCAGTAATTGTGGTGACGTAAATGTAGCGTCCGTGAAGTGCGTGATACCGGCGGCGCCAGCGTGTGGCCTCACTTAACGCGGGTTCTCTGCTATGGGACAGATTAATACAGATGGGACACTCCGCAAAATCATTTAAATAAAAAGCGACTCTTGCTACGACACAATAAAGTGCAATTCAGGTCGCACAACGCTTATTACCTACAGTTATATTCACCTACAAGTTGCCTATCTTTCTATCGCGTAACTCATGTAACTGTCTGACTCGTTAGGATTGTCTTTTTTTACGACGCTGCGCGTGAGTGAGTATCGAACTAACGTGTGAGCCGGCAAACACTCATTGCGATGAGCTCGCAGCGTACTTGTAGCTTCATACCTAAACTGCGGAGCGTCCCATCTGTATTAATCTGTGGCTATGGTACCCATCATGTGTTCAGAACTGAGTTCTCAAACAGAGAAGACTCAAGCATTGGACCCCACGCTAGCTCATAGAATGCCTCACGGTATTTTCCTTGACCTCACGTCAGTAATTATGTACCTAGGTCAAGGTACACCTTAATAAAACCTCAAAGCCATCTAGTATTTCAAGATACGCAGGTACTTAATCCTTATATCCCTATATAGACCAAATATACCTAAGACAAGGGTATGTACTAAATATCACGTTTCGGGCCTCAGCGGTTTGCCCTTGGCGTTGATTAATGAACTATGATTTAATTAAGAAAAAGTATAACATTCTGGCATTTTGGCTAAGTAAGTTATTGAAAAGAAATATCGTGAAAGCCTTTTTAGTGTTTTAGAGCAGATTTTTTCAACACCAGATCCTATACTATTAGAGCAATATTTGCATTTGTATACTTACGTATATTTGTAATGACAAAAACTCAAACTTCTTCTTCTTCTTTCTCCTTGTGTTTCTCGAAATTGGCTCTAACGATTTCAATGACAGTTAAAAATTTCAGCGGCAAAAAATTGATCTAGCTAGGTCTCATTGCTGGAAAACTCGTTTTCTCTATTTTCACCCGAGCAGAACTCGGTGGGCTAGGTACTTTACAAGGCCTCATTAAACTAGATTGACAAATTTTCACAGGGTACACCCATGAATATGAACAACTTTTACTATGCGACCAAACTTGAAATCGCGAAAAAAAATCAGCTGCTCCCTACATTTTGACGAGTTTGGTGTAGATAAATGTACTGAACAGCTGATTTTTTTCGCGATTTCAGAGTTAGTCCACTAGTGAAAGTTGTTCATAAATTCATGGGTAGAACACCCTGTAAAAATTTGTCCATCTATTTTAATGGGACCAAATATGAAGAGTAATTTTGAATTTTTACAGTTTTTTCATACGAAAACTATCAAACATATTTTTTTTCTACGGGTAAAAGATATCAGACGTTGGAAAAATTTGCCCTTGATTGGAATATTTAGCTAAGACTAATAACAATTCAACTTATTTTCTTTACTTCAGTAATTATTTTGGACTGTAACCAATCCCTTGGCAAGTTTCGTGTTTGTAAACATATACCAGTTTTCTTTGTACTCAAATGTCGAATCTCTGTGTTTTTCTGTGTGTAAATTAAATAAAATACAAACACAAATAAATATAAACCTGCTGATTTGACCAGGATCTAGGTGTAACTGGATATTATTATAATGTCTAGTATAAATATAATAAGTAATTATTGTGTACATTTTATTTTATCCCTCCATCGTAATGATAACGGTATGACGTTTACGTTTACGTGTAGGTCTTTTTTTTAACATTTAATTATAAATTCATCATAATGATGTAACTAATTTTTTTTTATACAGGGTGAAATTTAATTCATGAGAAATATTTTAAGGGGTCGTTGTACTCATTATTAAGTTTTAGATTGATATATCTTTAAAAAAATACCGGCCAAGTGCGTGTCGGACCACGCACAGTGAAATGTTCCGTGTTTGAAAATAATTGATCCCAAAAACAAACTTAATATTTTGTTTAAATTATACATGTTCTCCCATACATTGATATACATCACGGTCTATTCTCCAACGGCAAATTTAAGTTTGTGATCCCAAAAAAAAATTTTTTAAGTGATAAAATTACAAATTATCGACTTTCGGAATTTTTTCCTTTAATTGTGCTGTGAGACTTTGCTTCTTGCCAAATTTCATTATTCTAGGTCAACGGTAAGTACCCAATAGGTTTTGATTTACTTGTGAGTATCAAAATGTGTCGCTTATATGGCGTATTTTATTATTGCGTTGACTTAGAAGCTTGTTTTTTTAAGAGCTCCAAGGGATCTTAGACCTACGTATTGATACTAATTTCAGCTTGATACCTCCACGCATTGCTGAGAAAAAGGGTCTTGACAGACTGACAGACAGACGGACAACGAAATGATCCTTTAAGGGTTCCGTTTTTCCTTTTGACGTATGGAACCCTAAAAAACCGGCCAATTGAGTGTCGGACCACGCACAATGAAGGGTTCCGTAGTCGGGTTGAATGTATCCCAAGAACATTGTTATTGAAAAACATGTTCTCCTATACATTTTAACTGTAAATGTAAGTTTGTACTCACAATATTGGATATTTACCATGTTATTTTAAGACCACAGACTTTTTATAGGTTTCCCTGTAATCTACAAGTAAAGAACTATTTTCTGTATTTTTTTAAAATTTTGAGGTTCAGTAGTTTCGGAGATAAAGTATAGAATGGTCAACTTTCGTCTGTTTTCTTAAATAACTTTAAAATAGTTTATTTTAAAATTATAAATAAAATATATTTGAGACCCTCCTAAAAAGCCTTTTCATTTTATATGTCACATGGTATATTTTGCAAAAAAAATTTTTAATTTTCTTATTCACTCCCTAAAAGTGACCTCCATACTCAAAAATCATTATTTTATTTAATTTACCCGTCCGTGTTTGGGTCACAGAAGTTAATATGTGTACCAAATTTCAACTTAATCGGTCTGTTAGAATAGGAGCAAATTGACTGTGACAGACGGGCAGACAGACAGACACACGAGTGATCCTATAAGGGTTCCGTTTTTCCTTTTGAGGTATGGAACCCTAAAAAACCGGGCAAGTGCGTGTCGGACTACGCACAATGAAGGGTTCCGTAGTTGGTATGAAATCATCCCAAGAACAAACTTAACATTATAGTTGAAATACATGTTCTCCCATAAATTCAAACAGTAAATGTAAGTTTGTACTCACAATATTGAGAGATTTACCATGTTATCTTAAGACCACAAACTTCTTATAGGTTTTCCTGTAATCTACAGGTATAGACCTATTTTCTGTATTTTTTTCAAAATTTTAGGCTCAGTACTTTCGGAGAAGGGGGGGAATGGTCAATTTTCGTCTATTTTCTTAAATAACTTTGAAAATATTTATTTTAAAATTATAAAAAAAAATATATTTGAAACCCTCATAGTAAGCCCTTTTTTTTGATATGTCGCACGGTACAGTTTGCAAAACTTTTTTTTGAAATTTTCTTATTTGCCCCCTAAAAGTGACCCCCATATTCAAAATTCATTTATTTACTTCAGTTGTGCGTATTTGGGTCACAAAAATCCATATGTGTACAAAATTTCAACTTAATCGGTCCATTAAATTCGGAGCAAATTGGCTGTGACAGACGGACAGACAGACAGACAGACACACGAGTGATCCTATAAGGGTTCCGTTTTTTCCTTTTGAGGTACGGAACCCTAAAATCGATAACATTTTGATTATTTGAGTAAAATCTCTACCTAATACATAACTTGAAATATACATACACGCTTACCATGAAAAACATGTTTCAACAATTTTAACAAACCGTTTTTCCTGAAGTTCGCAACTAGCGTCGAATATAATATGGATAGCAATTTTAAAAATGTAAGTTTGTTTTGTGTTACTGTGATTGCTTTACTTCGTTCGGTTGTTACTGAAAAACTAAACTTTCAAACTTTGTTATTGTTGTGTACGAAATTATGTACTTGTAACTGGCAGTTTCCCGAACTTTCCATGTTTGTTGCTTAATCATAAATTAATTTTCATGGGAGTATGATTTTTTATTTAGAATAGAAAAGGATTTTTTAAAACAATAATTTATATACCTAAATAAAAAGAAAAGTCCTGACTGACTGACTGATTGACTTATCAACGCCCAGCCCAAACCCTTCAATCTAGAAAGCTGAAATTTTGCACAGAGGTTTCCTTTATAATGTAGACAAGGAATAAGGAAGGAATTCCCGGTAGTATGTTCCCGTGGGATATCTTCCGACATCCACGCGGGCAAAACCGTGGGAAAAAGCTAGTAATTAATAATCGTAATGAGCCTTTATTGTGCCACTGCAGTTCAAAGGTCTCCCTTTCCTTTCACCTCAACTCGATCCTTAGCTAATATGGACCAATCCTTCCTATAAGTGTCAAGTTCATCCTGCCATCTACGCCTGGGACTTCCGTGATGCCGTTGGACGTTTTTAGGAACCCATGTTGTGGTTTTCTTAGCCCACAATGCATCCGACATGCAGCAAAACGTGTCCAGCCCATTCCCGTTTGATCTTGGCTGCTTTTCGGTGACGTCTGCGATTTATGTTTTAGAGGGCAATATCGTGGTCCTAATCCGATCGGTAAGTCGAATTCCGAGGATATTGCGCTCCATCGCTCGCTGGCAAGTCTCGAGCTTGGTCCTTATAATAATAGTGAAGTATAGCTGCGCCCCGCGGTTTCCCTCGCGTAGACCGGGATAAAAAGTAGCCTATGTATAAGCTATCTACATACCAAATTTCAGTCAAATCGGTCCAGCCGTTTGAGCGTGAAGAAGTAACAAACATACACACACACAAACAAACTTTATAATATTAGTGTGATTAAATAAAACTTGAGCAGTGGTAGCCCAGTGGTAACGGCCGTGACTTATAGTTGTAGGGTGTAGGTTCGAACCCAGAAAGGTGCTTCACTTTGTGTAAATTATTTTACCACCACTGCTCTCAAAACTATAAAGGAAAACATCGTGAAGAAACCGAAATGTCCTAGAACCAAAAAGTATCTTATGAGTTAATCCAGGTTACAACGTATCTGTGTGCCATATTTCATCAAAATCGGTTTTGTAGTTTTAGCGTGAAGGGTAACAAACATTCATTCATCTATTCATCCAAACTTTCGCATATAAAATAATATGTAGTAAAAAGTAAGATGTTTTAATAGAGAGAGCCCCCTGGCCCCCTTAACACAAGTTTAACATTAGCTTGGGTGCCAGTGGAGATAGTGATTTATGCAACTTATGAGCAATAGTGTCCTAAGTAGTATTATACCCTAATCGCCGTTATGTATAATTATTATAATGTTCAATATCCAATTGTTCAAGCACCTAATAACATCGAAATAAATTTTCCGTTTCTTTCAGTTACTTGCAACTAAGTAGGTTACAACTATATTGACGTAAAACTTTTATTTTTCAAGTTGACAATGAAATACTACCAAAACAGATATGTGTATATCAGATAAAACACCAGTCGATTGCTGGCTTAAATTAAATACAAAAGTAAGGCATACTTACTTACGTAAACATTACATTCAAGGGTTTTAATAATGCAGCCTCAGGATATCAAATGAGGAAAAAAATATGGTAGCCCGCGAAAATCAAACTTTCTGATTAGGGTTCCGTACCTGAAAAGGAAAAAACGGAACCCTTATAGGAACACTTTGTTGTGCGTCTGTCTGTCTGTCTGTCAGTCAGTCTGTCAAGACCATTTTTCTCAGGAACGCGTCGAGGTATCAAATTGAAATTGATATCAAATACGTAAGTCTATGGTCCTTTGGAATCCTAAAAAACTCAAGCTTCTAAGTCAACGCAATAAAAAGATACGGCCAATAAATTATGCGATATATTTTGATACTCTCAAGTAAATCAAAACCTATAGGGTACTTTCCGTTGTCCTAGAATCATGAAATTCGGCAAGTAGCAAGGTCTAACAGTATAAGTAAAGGAAAAAGTCCGAAAATTGGTAATTTGTAATTTGATCACATAAAAAATAAAAAAAATTGGGATTTTAATGCTGTTTGTTTTTGGGATAAATTCTTTTCAACTACGAAACCCTTCATTGTGCGTGATCCTACACGCACTTGGCCGGTTTTTTTTTTCAATTTGCAGGTCAGTATCAGGTTGTATTCGCGACTTCCGCAAATATGTATTTACATAATTATTATAACCATAAGGATCATAAGTACATCTCTCTAAGTTAGATTTGTTCTCTCTTAGTTTGAATATGTAAATACATATATTGTTTTAGTCGCGAATAATATTTTGATCAACATACAACCAGACACTGACCTGCAAATTGCAAAAAAAACGTAAGAAAATTTGAATTTCGCAGGCTACATAACAGTACCATTCAAAATTCGAGTCCCTTCAAGATAGTAAGTCTCCAAACTTATCAGTTTCACCGCAACTCACAAACATACATAGGTACCGTGCGCCTTAATCCTCCTGGAATAAACAGAGCATGAGAGGAGCACTCCAACCGACGGAGCTAAACTTTAACCAACGTGTACTTCTGCGTGTTAGTAGGTACAAGTTCGGCGTTTCATCTTCTCACGCAACTTGTAATATTCCACTGAGAGAAATAACATGCCTGGAAATGTAATAGTTTTTGGCTAGATTGTTGTTATAAACTATCCCTTTTTAGGTAATTTTGTAAAACCGTAATCCAAACAGAGAGATCCGAAAATTACTCAAACGGAAAAAGCTTACAATTTGTCAACATTAAAATAAATAAAGTAGGATACCATAAGAATAGTAGATTGTGTCATAAGGGACCAAAATAATGTATTGAGGGCGAGAGCGATTGTTTGAATCCAGAGCGAAGCGAAGGATTCTAGAGTAGAATCCTAAGCTTAGCGAGGGATTCAAAGTACGTCCCTCGAGGTTAAATAATTTTGGTACCGTGTGGCACACTCTGCTTTTCATCCCCCTCTATGAGAAAAATAAATAAGAGATGCTTTTAATAGTGACGAATATTTATATTCACATAACTAAATTACAAAATATTAATATTAGATACGTTTTCGCAATTTTGGAAGTTTATTGTAAGTAACTGTTTTGTTGGGAACAGAAAATGATAGATATTTTACTCTCGATTTGTTTGGTAGTAAATTGTTTATGACAGTTTCTGCCTTTAATTTTACACTTTCTGGTGTTAATACAGTGTATTTCGGGTATAACGACGATGAAGGGACCAGTCTATTTTCGTCGTTATATTCGGAAGTCGTTACAGCCATACTCATTCAAAAGTTTACTAAATCCAGTTGCTACTCAGAATATCACTTTGTAACTGAACCATAAAAACTCCGAAACGTACACGCTTACCTACCTACTTCTACTTAGCTGATATCTATAAACAAAAGGTAAAGGTCTCCACACTTGCTGACCATCTGTGTGGATGTCAAACTCAAACTCAAACTCAAAGCATTTATTTCAATTAAACCAATTACAGGCACTTTTGAATTGTCAAAGAGTCGGTCAGTAGGTAAGTCAGAAAGTTGAAGCTAGTTGCCCATTCCAAAACGTAGATCTATGGAGAAGAACGGGCAAGAAACTCCACGGACACTCTTTTAAATCAAAATATAGTTACAAAATATTGGTTACATCATTCATGTTGAAATTATACATGTGAGAACGATGAACGTTAAAAGCGTCCGTAATAAAAAAAATAAAAAAAAAACAATTCAAAATTAAAATTAAAATAAGCCGTGGCAGCTAAGGTATGACCAGCCTCCACCAACAGCGCCCGTTCACAAACCTGATGTATGGATTCGTTAAATGATCCAACACACGCGCCACCATCAGCGAGGCATTAGAGTGAGCATGACACACTCTCAGCCGCCAGGGCACATCCAAGTCAAATAAAGACGTACCCAGTAAATGGTAGCTTTAGAGTAGGTACATAGTACTCACACATGTACTAAGCAATTATACAATACAATGTAAACAAAAGATAAGAAATGTTTGTGAAAGAAAGAAACCTTTGTGTCTTTGTTTGGCGGCCGACTCCGGTCGCAATATCTGCATGGTATTTCTAGGAATTTGTTACAAATGATTAATTAAAAACAGTCGCTACACCCGAACTCAGCGTTACATCCAAAGTCGCTATAGCCACATGAAATTTGTACTAAAGTATGCTTTAAATTCAAGGGACTTACATTTAACGTCGCTATAGGTAAATGGTCGCTACAACCAAGGTCGTAATAAATGAAATCCACTGTATTTCACTTTCACAGCTAGAACTCATCTTTTATTCAATTTGTGTGAATCAAATAAAAATTTTCCGTAATTATTTTGCTAAAAAGTACATAAAAAAACAAATAAGAAGTTCCCGCTTATTTTTTTTTTAATTTGTTTAACTAATGCTGCGTCGGTTTTTTATTACCGGCCAGCAGGGCTTGGAAACATTAATTTATAATAACGTTTTTAAACGTTTCTAACAGTTTTTTGTACAACATTTTGTTCGGAATGAAAACGAAATGAGAACGTTTCAAAAACCAGCAACGTTCCGTTCGAACATAGGTAACCGAAACAAAACAATTTCTTAGGTATTTTAGACGAAACCGTTTTGAAAAACATACCGGTATCCGAGCCCTGCAGGACTTTATCGAAGTAAATTGCGTTTAAAATTTTAAATTAAATAGGGTTCCAAATGCAAAAGTCATTTCGTCACTGTTATTAAGTGCGCCGGAATGACCCATTTTGCTCGCACTTATCGAGGAACCAATGAGCTCTTTTCGAATAGATGGGATGAAAAAAAATAAACGTCTTCACTTTACTTACCTACTTAAAACACGGAACAACATTACAACCAAACATCTCTTTTTCGACACCTTTAGAACACAGTGATATTTACATCGATAAAGCTTCGTAAACACATTACCTTCGTATCAAACGGAAACAGGCGAGGACTCACGAGTGGTTCCGAGTCCCAAGGGAACCTTTGAGTAACCACTCACTTGTGTACCCATCAAAGACCAATGTTTCTCTCCTTCATTTCCGTATGCGTTAAACATACAAGTAGCATAACTTTTTTATATGCAGCACGTGTTTCTGTCAATAAAACATTCTATCTTTCTTTATATACGACTTCAAAAAAAGGAGGTTCTCAATTCGGTTGTATGTTTTTTTTTTTGCATGTTTGTTACCTCAGTACTCCGTCATTTATGAGCCGATTCGGAAAATTCTTTTTTTATTTGAAAGGGTATACTTCCAGATTGGTCCCATTTTGATCAAAATCCAGTTCTGATGATGGTATCCATGAGGAATCGAGGGAACTCCTCAAATATTATAGGCATACATATAGCTATTTTGGTATTCAACATATCAACAAATCAAGCGTTTGCATTCAGAAAATATCATCTGGTGAAGTGAAACTGATGAAGAAGACCACAGAAAGCCACGGGAACTCCTCAACGATCATAAGTATTTCACGGGTGGCGATAAGATATCTCGATTAATAGTTAAGGGACTATGACGAAGCTTTAAATAAAATCGAACCTATCTGATGAAGAAGCCGGAAGGTAGGCATCGGAACTCAGTAATAAAACAATGTATCCTAGCCGTGTTTGGGCTTATTGGAATTGTCATGAGGTGCACTCTAGCTATAAATAATTTAATGCTTACTATATGCCGCTTCAAATTGCGCTAGGTACTTGAGTTGTATGTATGTATGTTGTGTTTGTGTTGTTGAAGCAGTTGCACGAAGGCTGCGCTGACGTTCATGCTCGGGGTCACCAGTTTAGAGGCATGAGGAACAGGGTGTAAAGTTCACTCATCCTCCATAGAAAAGGGAGGATCCTCCGACCAGACGGGTGTCGTGTCTGGTGGGCTACTGCCCGACGGTTAATGTCGGGACGTTGTATATATGCTAGTCGCGTTGTAAACTCTAATTGCGCGATGCAGGATTGCGTGACGTCATGTCATTGATGCGTAGTTCATATGTGGCGATGTAGATGCCGCCACAATGTGTGTGGGGTAGGCCACCACTAAAAGGTGAAAAATAAAAACTTTTTACAAAAAAAAAAAACAACCGACTCCCAAAAAAACACTACAAAGTGAAAAATAACTCTACTATACTATACTAAACTAATTTTTTTGGGAGTCGGTTGTTTTTTTTTTTGTAAAAAGTTTTTCGTAAATAATGTTTTCAATATTATACATATGACGCCGTGCTTTGCAGTTTCGGAAAAAAGTCCTGTGATCCTTTTAAAAAACTGTTCAAGAGCGAGTCTGACTCGCGCACCGAGGGTTCTGTTCTGATTTCTGAAAAAGTGTGCTTTTTAGAGATATTGCTTTATTTTTCCGGTGATTTTTACATAAAATTCTATCTCATAGAATAATTTTTGATTTTTCTCTATGCAAACTTCGGAGGGGAATGGTATTTTTTTTTATTTTTCGTCAAACATACTCGTAGTACTTAATATTAATCCTCAACCTTACCATATATATAATTCAAAATTAATGCTGCAGTATTTTCGACATAACGGAGGATCGTGCATTTGAGATAGTATAGGCTCCTTATATAAAGCTGTGGTCGGTGGTTTGAGGCTTAGTCTCTGGTGAATATTTATTCCTGTATTCGAACACCAAAGGCGAAATGGGAGGTGAAACGAAAACTCTATGGTGGTTTAAAGTGGAGTTCCAAAAAGTGTAATGGACTGAGGTATAATTAGAAGAGGGGTTGATTAATGACTCAATATTATGTAGGTTAGTAGAACAGTTATCTTAATATATAATTCTTCTGTACGTGTGTTTGTCACCTTGCACCTCCTAAACGACTGGACCGATTTAGATGAAATTTTGTGTGTATATTTCAATGGGTTCCTGAATGGTTTAAAAACACATTTGGACTCGGTAGGTGGCGCTCTAGGATCGTTCAGACAGGACAACGTCTGTCGGGTCCGCTAGTCCTAAATAGAAATGTTAATAATAAATAAATCAATGGATAATTCGTTAATTTCATGGTGTAAAACAAGTGTAAAATCAATCATTTTCTTATTGCATTATTGACACGATTTTGACACTTTACGTACTATTTACCTTCCTGCTTTTGTTCTTACAGTCACTGTCTATGAAAGGTCAGTTTTTAACCGACTTCAAAAAAAGGGGGAGGTTAAGTATATTTTGTTTATGATTTTTAAAGGAATATAGTAAAGAAGATTAAGTATATTATATAACGTAGCAGAAATAAATAAAAAAAAAAATATTGCCACTTTAAAACACGGTATTGGTATAGGCAGTTATCAAAATACAAAAATTATAAAAACAGGTTTGTTGATTAGAATACTTTTATTGAAAATAAAATAAATTAAACTCTCATTTTATTAAATTGTTTTTAGTTTAAAAAAAATAAGAGATTAATTCTAGCCGTGTGTTTTTAATTACGTATGAATTTAAATACTTTACGACCTAGATAGCACGATATAAATCCACATACTTAGGCGATTAAATCAAATAAATTGATATTAATCATAAGAACACGGCTCAAAGTTTAAAAAGGCATAATCGAAAGGAATAACATTAGTAAAACAGGAGTGAGAGAATCAAAAATACGAAAAAAATACAGAGAATTTTTTCAGTTTGTGAGTGTGTGTGTGTATGTTTGTAACTTGTTCACGCTCAAACGGCTTGACCGATTTGGATGAAATTTTGTATGTAGATAGCTTATACCCTGTATTAACACATAAGCTACTGTTTATGCCGGTTTACGCGGGTGAAACCGCAGGGCGCAGCTAGTAAATAATAAAGTTATCTGGTAAAATCCTGAAGCGATGTGCAGGCGTAAATGACGTAGTCACTCCATCAGATGAAGTAGTGCTGAACGAGTCTCCCTTTGCCCTTTTCAATTAAATGACTGATTGACCAGTGGGGTCGGGCCAAAAACCTGGCCTGATATTCTGCTAAATAATAATAATGGATAAGTTGTCAGGTCACACATCAGCTCCTTGAGTTGGGTAAACGAATTGAGGAAGAATACATACCGCTGCCTGGATGAGAATACCTCCGAATATGTCGTTAAAAGCAATTCCGACAGCGCTTCCAAAATATACGTAAGTTGCTTCTCTTTCAAATAAGACCCCTACGACAGAAAATAATGAATATTAATAACGACAAAATAAAAAGATGAACTCCCAATAGAAAAAGTCCAATTAATCAATATGTACCTACAATTATCAATATAATAATAATATTGTCTAGTAAAAGTACCTTAACTGAAGGCAATTAAAATTGGAATTATTAACTTCATTGTTTTCATTCAATTATGGAAAGTCTTTTAGACAAAACGGCGAATGGATAGGTCTCAAAAAAAAATCTGACAAACCATCGAATGATCTATCATAAGAAAATTTTAAATTGAGAAAAATTAATGGAAAAAAAATACAGCCAGCCAATGATATAAAGGAAAGATACGCTACGTTTATACTGAGCGGCGTTCGGATATTGTTGCGTTGCGCGTTGTTATTACAAATGTACTTACATATTATAGGTGTATAGTAAGTAGTTTTCAACTACGACTGCGATAGATAATACGGAACATATGATACAGAAAGAAATAGCTGGGCATTTTAGATTTTTCTCGACATGGATACGCTCGTTTCGCTCACTGGTATTAGCCGACTAAATCAAATTACAACAATTGTCTGAATTTGTCTGCAACAATTTGCGCGCGCTTGTGGCCGTATCTACATTGCAGCCATCGCAATTATTAAGGTTGTAAACTTCTCAGAATTTAAGAAGTACCTCTTGTTCCAAAATTAACCAAAAAAATTAAGTACTGTAGAATGACAATTCTACAGTGCTTGGTCATTAGGAATCATCTAGCCGTGCACTTATTCCCGTCTGTCGTTGTTTCATCCTGAATAATGGTGAATTTTCAATCCGACCCCGACCGGTTGCAGTCTAAGAGAAACTTTCTTAATTTCACTAAAAACCTTATTTAGAGTCCAACTCACCATTCTAATTTCAATTTCCAAGCATGAAAACTTTAGTTGGAAAAATAAAAAAGTTTGCAATTGCTAAACATGGAATCTTTCGCTTCTTGGTACCATTTTCATTTTTAGAAGCGCAGTGCCGTGCCCTCTTTCTGACTTAAATCTGGATTCAGTTTATACAGGAGTTTCTACGGTGATTTCAGATTTCGAAAAACACCACGAGTTCTGTAATATTATCACACTGTGATCTCTGTTTAAGAATACACAACCTAAATTCGGCTGTGTATTCAGCGTAATTTGCATACCGTAGGTACAATTCATACTGCTGCAATTCCCAATTCAAGCAATTTAGAATATATTTCACGGCAAATGTGCATCAGCTACATTGCATAACTGGCCACAAATAAATTGTAAGCAAAGTTTTTTCGGGGTTATTAAACTCATAAACCAAATGAATACGAAAATACAATAATAAATTAAAAACACTGGCAATACTAGTATTGAATGAAATAGCGAACATCCAATTAGAAAATAATTTCTTCAATAACATCAAATACCTAAATTAAACCTTAATTTTTATTGCCAGTGTTTAAATACTACTATTCATATAGGAGTATTTTGAAACCATCAAATACCTAAATCGAAACATCGAAATTGAAAAAATTATTTTGTAATTGGACATTAACTATTTCATTATTTTTTTAGAATAGGAACGTCATTAGTTAGATAAACGAAGTATGAAAAAAAATCAAATCATTAATTTAATCCAAGTAACATAGACTCATAATAGGACTAACAGGAACACACATAGTCACATTAATTAAAATAAATACAATTAGAGTACTTATTCGGTACATTTAAAAATAAAATTCGAATAAATTGTGCATCATAAATTAAACTTAGCGCGGCCATCATGCTGTTGGCGCTCCCTCGTAATACTTGCCGTGTATATGCAAGCATCTCTGATCACCAATGATCGGAGTAGGTAGATTGAATTGGGGACATTGATCCGAAAGGTATATATATGGACATTTCTCCGGATTTTCGGAATTGGTTGATTATAAAAAAAATCCGGAACTTAGGTAGGAATTGTATTAAAATGAGCAATACTGTATTGGTTGTGGTAGGTTGAAAATAAAAAATATAGAGATATTTATAGTTATCTATTTTATTTGTAAAGATTAAGATTACCAGGATGCTAATATTGTAATCGATGAAGATTAAAAATATGAATTTTATTTTTGATAAAAATTTGATGTAAAATGTACATATTTAACAATAAGCAATGTTGATTTTTTATCCCTATTGTTATTTATTCTACCCTTAATGTCAATGACCACAAACGAAAACACTATGAAAACAATTTATAAAAAGCTGTGGCCATAGTTAAAGGCTAAAAATAAAATGTAAAAAATGTATTATTAATGCTTCGATTGGAATTCGATTGTTTTTATCAACAGATAAATAATAAATTAATTTAGTTTTGATACCTTCCTTTAAATTTTGAATTGAGTAGTAATAATATCACTACCAACATGAACAATATTTAATTGGATCTGGATATTCCGGAATAACCGGAATTACTTTCCGGGAAAATGGCTTATCCATGTTATTCTTTCTGTGGGCATTTATGATACCAGTACCAAAAATCAATCTACCTACTCCGATCACTGCTGATCACAGATAATATTCCTACGTATGACCACATGCGGGTATCTGCCCTCTACTTATATTTAAAGAATACCATACCATACATACATTATGTAACATACATACCATGTTTCTGGCAAATAATATTCTATTCTATTCTATTCTATTCTACTTTGAGCAAGATTGTACCTACATTGCTTTTGAAAACCCAGAGTACCATTGATATCTTTAATTTTAATACAATGCGGGATCTTTTGTATACCTTTTTACCTGTCTGAGTTTTATCTTGCGGTGCGGGTGATTTCCTTTTCCTTTCTGATATTTCCTTTTTCTTTTCTACGTAATGTTGTATTTTCTACAGCAGTTTCCGCCACCCTTAGTTGTTTTGATTTGTCATTTGTCTTTTAGCTATTCGTGAATGTAATCAGAAAATATGGATGGGATTACGTTGCACGGTCCAAAGTATCAGTTACATATCTGATATCAACAAATCTAAAATCCAATCTACCAATATACCTACTGAGAATTCGTTCGAATTAGAAAATCAAAAGTATCGCACTCCATTCATCATCTGCCTAGCCTTTGGTCGGCTTCCAGTCTAACCGGATGCAGCTGAATACCAGTATTTTACATGGAGTGACTGCCTATCTGACCTCCACAACCCAGTTACTAGATAATACGATACCCCTTGGTAAGACTGGTTGTCAGACTTTCGGTATTCTGACGACCCGTAACGACTGTCAAAGATTCACGAATGACAGCTGGCTTATCGTGCTTAACGAGTCCCGGAGGGGTCTTGGTATGTGAAGATGGTCACCCATCCACGGACCTCGACACGACCCAATCGGTCGGTCGATCGACCCGAGCGGCTGTTATTGTTATTAATATGCTCGCCCGCAGGTTCGCTCGTTGTACTACAGACGTCAAAGTTACCCTTTTTAAGGCGTTCTGTCAATCGTTTTACACGAGTGGCCTGTGGGTGTCATACACGCGCCGAGCCTACAACGTCCCGCGTGTTCAATTTAATAATGCTTTTAGGATGCTGTTGGGACTGCCGTGGCGTTGTAGTGCTTCGGGAATGTTCGCAGAGGCTCGCACAGATGGATTCCATGCCATTATGCGAAAGAAAGCGGCCTGCTTACTGCAGCGTCTGCATGGTAGTAACAACAGCATTCTAAAAATTATCGCTGCCAGAGCGGATTGTCTCTTTCAGAGACACTGGGTGGGGACAGTCCTAGGTCTGAATTAATAATAGTGATAATAATAATGAATTACTGTTTGAAAACTAACAATACTAACATAGTACATAAGCATTATTGTTACTAACATCAAAATACTAACATATTTATGGACCTAGTCTGAAATAAAGTTTTATTTAATTTTATTTTATTTTATTACTTAGCCACAAGTCTCTCCAAGAATCGCACTCCATTGCCCCACATTTACGAACTCTTAAAAATCCACAAACTACTCGCAAATCACTATAGTGTAAATAACAAGCCAATCCCCAAATAGAATAAACCAACTATTCCTAACATTCCACCAACATTACGGTTTTCAAAATTCACTTTAAATGACTCATTCGAGATATTTTGCGATACAAAGTTTCGGGCTTTTGGGATCCTTTGAAAACGCTACGGTATAACGCCTACTTGCAACTTTAGGTCACGCCATGAGTTTCAAGTTAATTAACTTTTACTGGTTGAGAAAACTTACTTAATAATAATAAAATCGTTAGAAGAGTTTATCTGTACGAGAGGCAACTTATTGAGAGTTTCTTTTGCGACTTGAGAAAGTTACAAGAGAGATTTTGCGGTTGTTTTTTAAGAGTAATTGAGAAAAATATCTTGGATGTTTAAGTAATAATAGCTGCACGGGTCGATCGATCAGGTTAAGCTACGCCTGCCTCGAAGACCCCTCCATGCCTCGGAAAGCACGCCGTTGGTCCTGACTGTCATTCGTGGATGTTTGACATTCGTTACGGGTCGTCACTCGTCAGAAGCCCAAAAGTCTGATAACCAGTCTTACCAAGGGGTATCGTAGGTATAATCCAGTAACTCAAAAAAAAAAAAAAAACTCAAAGCATTTATTTCAAATAAACCAATTACAGGCACTTTTGAATTGTCAAAGGGTCGGTCTTGGGTCGGTCAGTCAGAAAAATGAAGCTAGATTGCCCATTCCAAAGCGTAGATCCTATGGAGAAGAACGGGCAAGAAACTCCACGGACACTCTTTTAAAATCAAATATTTTACAAAATATTGGTTACATCGTTCATATTGAAAATATACATGTGAGAACAATGTAGAAAGACGTGCACGTTAAAAGCGTCCGTAATAAAAAATTAAAAAAAAAGATAAAAACTAAAAACAACTAAATTAAAAAATAAAAATAAGCCGTGGCAGCTAAGAGACGACCAGTCCCGACTGACGGCACCCGTTCACGAACATGACGCATGGATCAGCACCAATTAGCTCAACCATTTTGAAGGGAACTTAATGATCCAACACACACGCCACCACCAGCGAGACATTTGAGTGAGCATGACATACTCTCAACCGCCAGGGCACATTCAAGTCAGTGAAAGACGAACCCAGTAAAAGGTAGCTT
Organism: Cosmia trapezina; assembly: GCA_905163495.3. Classification (NCBI taxonomy): domain Eukaryota; kingdom Metazoa; phylum Arthropoda; class Insecta; order Lepidoptera; family Noctuidae; genus Cosmia; species Cosmia trapezina. The sequence continues at coordinate 17,077,929 of LR991030.1, forward strand.
TATATTAGCTACATAGTGCTCATACATGTGCTATACATTTATACAATACTAAGAGATTGAATTTAAACAATGCAAAGAAAAATTTTGTTTCTTCTTAATCTTCAGCAGGTCCAACAATATTTTTGAATGCTAATCAATTAGTTTAAGCGTCCTTGTGGAGCAGGACCAGCATTTAGCCAAGCATTTTTGTCAGCGATGTAATCTCCTAACTTATAATATGCCTGGCTGCATAGTGTGCGTTTTATACAAGATTTAAATTTCGTTTCATTCAGCTGGAGTATGTGCGGAGGTATTTTATTATAAAATTTTAAACAGTACCCCATTTCTAGTCCTATAATTGTGTCTTTCACCTCTTTTTCCGAAAAGATTTAGATTTTTCCTTACGCACATGATGTTTTCGTATATGTATTGACAAGGTACCGTCATGATGTTAATATCTTTAAACAGTTCCCTTAGAGAATCGCGCCTGCGGAGGCCATATATTGCTCTGATGGCTCTTTTCTGCAGAATAAAAATAGACTCTATATCAGCAGCCCGTCCCCACAGTAAGATACCGTAAGACATAATACTATGAAAGTAACTGAAATAAACTAGCCTCGCGGTATCTACATCAGTAAATTGACGTATTTTTCTCACAGCATATGCTGCTGAACTTAGCCGTCCCGCAAGAGATGTTAAATGAGGACCCCATTGCAGCCTTGAGTCGAGCGTGATCCCCAGGAAAACCGTTTTATCGACGAATTCTAGTTTCTCTTTATTCAATACTATGTCACAATCAGTACTTTTAACATTTGGTAAAGCAAATCTTATACATTTAGTCTTTTTCCCATTTAATACTAAATTATTAGCAGTGAACCAATTTTGAACCTGCAGTAGGGCGTTATTTACGTCGTCAAGATTTGATGCACGTCTATTTATCTTAAAAATTAAGGATGTGTCGTCAGCAAATAACACCATTTGTGGTTGGTTTTTAAATAAATGGGGTAGATCATTAATATATACTAAAAAGAGGAAAGGACCCAATATCGAGCCCTGTGGAACACCCATTTGTACTTTTAGACCGAGTGAATTGACACCATTTATTTGAACTTGTTGTTGTCTATCATTTAAATAAGATTTTACTAAACTGAGCGCAAGTTTACCTAGTCCGTAATGCTCAAGTTTCAAGAGTAAGGTTTCGTGATTTACGCAGTCAAATACCTTGGAGAGGTCACAAAAGATTCCTATGGCATCTTGGGCCTCCTCCCACGCTGAAAATATGTGTTTTAATAAAGTGACACCCGCGTCAGTCGTGCAACGTCCTTTGGTGAAACCAAATTGCTGATCGTGCAATATTTGATTGGTGTTAAAATGATTAAGCATTTGATTGAGCATTACCTTTTCGAACACCTTGCTGAATACCGGCAACACGGAAACTGGTCTATAATTGTTGGTGTCTTTACTGTCTCCAGATTTAAAAAGTGGTATAACCTTACTAAATTTCATTAAATCCGGGAAGACTCCTTCATCCACACACAGATTAAATATTAATGCTAAGTATGGTGCTATAGTTTCAATAATGGATGTACAAACTTTGATAGACATTCCCCATAGATCTTCGGTCAATTTTATTTTAATTTCCGAAAAGCTTTTATAACTACCATAGGGTTTATATGTTTAAATTGAAATTCGTCCGGGCAGCTTGGAACGTTCGCTCTTAATAAATCAATTGAGACATCGGGTGAGGAATTTAAAGCTTCCGTCGTTTTAGATGGTATATTTGTAAAGAAATGTACAAATTCTTGAGCTACTTCTAAGTTAGAGCTTATGTCACCACGAGAAGTCTCCAATGTATAATCTGTATTTCGTATTTTTTTCCTATTAGTTTCATTATTTATAACTTTCCACACTGTTTTTACTTTATTTTCTGCTGATTTGATCTTATTGCTAATGTACAAGGCTTTAGCTATTTTACAGGTATTTCTAAAAAATTTGGAATAAGTAGCAACATACTTGTTGAACGTTTCAGTGTTAATGTAAGGCTTAAGGCCATACAGTTCGAATAGTCTTTCCCTACTTATCCTAATACCTCTAGTTGCCCAGTCACTAAATAAAAAGTTTGGGCAAACATTTTTTGTTTTCTTTCCAAAAGTTTTATTGAATTCAGTGTGCACTACTGAAAAGAAATCCTCATACAATTTATTTGCTCCGTCCATATTATGACCCAGAACACTTAACTTATTACATAGGGTACTATTGAATCTATTTAATTTGCCAGTTGTTATTGGTCTAAATTGTATTTGCACTTTTAGCAAAGGTGTTTTAGACTTAAAAGTTACTGTTTGTCCACTATGATCCGACGGTAAATAATTTACGATGGCTTTATCTAAATAATCACAATCGCAGAAAACATTATCGATACATGTAGCAGAAGTGAGAGTTACTCTAGTCGGTTCTGTAAAAATATTAGATAAATTGAATGATTTAAAAAGGCTTAACAATCTACTGCTATTAGAATTATTTTCCAGAATATTAATATTAAAATCACCACAAATAATTGTAGCTTTGTTACCGGATGCAAGTTTCGCTAGTACATCTTCCATTATTGACTCAAATAAAGAAAAGTTCTGACAGTTAGGGGGTCTGTACACGCACACTACGACATGCTTATCTAGCTCAACACAGGACAGTTCGACGCAATGTTCAACTGATAAACCAACTATGTCATTACGTTGCTTAGATTTTAAACAATTTTTTATCAAGATTAGAGAACCTCCACGCAGCATAGAACTACGGTTAAAACAACTGCCCACACTATAGTTCTCATAATTAATTAGCATTTGGTAATCCTTTAACCAATGTTCAGTAAAACAAACAATGTCAAACTTTGTTTTTTCTAAAAACATTTCAATTTCTAATAATTTGGAAGAAATACCTTGAATATTTTGATGGAATAATTTCAAGGCATTCTGCTGATCTCCTTTTCGATTATTATTTATTTTAGAGCAAGAAGGCACCTTGTTTCTGTTAGGTATAAGAATATTCTTACTGGTACCCTCTGTTGTCTTACAAACTAGTTTAAATTACTATCCGCAGTTAACCCCAAGACTTCAATGTCATCACCAGGCAGTGAGCTCATAGTGAGTGTGGGACTTGGAACCTCCTTCGTACAATTTGTATAAATATTTATAGCATTTGAGCTTCATTGATTCAAGGGTCACCACATTATTATTAGTATTATTACTAACCAATGTGGTGTAAATTATACAAGACTTCGACATACTACTTATGTCTGAGGTTATACAAAAAGCTAATAGCCTTGCTATTATATGTCTAAAACTAGCAGGCAGATACACTGTATCCCTAGTCGTTTTCAAAGTTTCCAAAAAACTATTGGTGTCAAAAAACACAAGCTTGTTACTATAATGACCAACTAAAAAGTGCATATGCTTATTAAGCATATGAATATATAACTGTTTTGTTTATTTGTAAATTTTTCAAAATATGGGAATGCACACAATATTATTTTCCTACAATTTAACTTTAACAATTCAGTTACACAGTCAGTGATTTCATTTTTCCTGACCTGAGAACTATTACCTACAAATACAGTAATGTTGGTTTTATGATTATACACATTACCCATTACTGATGCCATTATTTGTTTGAAGGTTGACCCTGGCATACAATAATTTTGATTAGAATAACCCAGATTGTTACAAACTAATTTAACTACGGAACAAAAATTTGACATGTCACTCGGGCAGTGTTGCCATCAGTCATCTTAGTCTAACTAGTTAGTTGAGGTCAGATAGGCAATCGCTCCATGTAAAATAGTGGTATTCAGCTGCATCCGGTAAGACCGGAAGCCGACCCCAACATAATTGGCAAAAGGCTACGCAGATAATGATCTTGGATATTTTTTCTGGGAAGGTACTTATCTTGTACTTTAGATGATTTAATAAAATATTTAATAATAATAAATAACACACAAATGTGCTCCTTGTTGTGTTTTTGTTTTTTTAATTTAATTTGGTTTTTCTTATGTTTTTTAATTGTTGGTCCTCGAACACAAGCATTTCCTTGCTTAAAAGGTGATCTCCAACTCACGTGAGCTAAGAATTTGTTTAAATGCAATAAACTTTTGTTTTTTAACCGACTTCCAAAAGGAGGAGGTTCTCAATTCGTCGGAACCTTTTTTTTTTTTTTTTTTTTTTTTTTATGTGTGTGTCCCGATTACTCGAAAATGGCTAGACCGATTTGGATTTTTCTTTTTTTGTTCGAAAGGGTATACGTCCCAAGTGGTCCCATGATCATCAAGTCAAGATCTGATGATGGGATCCCATGGAAATCGAGGGAAACCCTCAAATTTTATGAGCACACCTATATCGATTTCGGTATTTTTTATAGTAACTCGTGCATTTGCTCTCGGAAAGTACCATTCGGTGAACTGGAACTGATGATGAAGACCACAGAGGGCCATCGGAAATACTCAATTATATCTAAGTATATAACAGGTTGCGATTCGATTACTTTAATATGGTTTATGCTCGTCAAAATAATGGTAATGGTGACTTCACCATGAGCTCCATTTCTCCGGGTTCTTACTAGGAGAACTCCTCAACAATTAACGTCCCTGCATCGGGAAAAGCAACATTTTGTAAAACGTGATGAGCAGTTGACATTGGGTTATTGTAACTTAGATAAATTACAAACTGAACCACTAAAAAGTGAAAAATAAAAACTTTTTTACAAAAACAAAAACCGACTTCCAAAAAAAACACTACAAAGTGAAAAATAACTTTAATTTCGGAAGTCGGTGGCAAAAAACTAAAATACAGATCCAAAGACACCGACTTCCGAAATTTTCTTTCTTCACTTTGTAGTGTTTTTTTTGGAAGTCGGTTTTTGTTTTTGTAAAAAAGTTTTTTTAGATCTTAGAAATTCTGTATGAACATCACTGTTGAGTTTGGCTTGAACCTTCATGACTTCCTCCAGCTAAATGGACAGCACACACCCGCAGGAAGTGTGTCAATGGAGATTATCTGAAGAAAGAGTTGGGGTAGACTAGATTCAGAAGGTGGAGAACCTGACGCTGTGTCGCAATTTGGTAGAAATCTCTAAAGCAGTCTGCGATACGCTGTTATTATTGATTGACCAATTATGCATAACCACACACCAAAAAAATACTTTAGTATTAATTTTAAGCGAATTTTAAGCAAGTAATATTTTATTTTAAACCCAGTCCCATGAACACTTTGAGGACGCTATACGGCTATAGCAGTAATAACAATAAAACTTCTATTGTGCCTCGTTAGTGTCCTCCAAAGCGTTAAAGTGTGTCGTTTCATTCAGACAAAACCACGGGCACAGTTAGTTGATCATAAAACAAGGCTTAGCCAACAGCGTGTTACGTTACCTCGTTATGGAAGTTTTTTTTTATTCTGTTTCTATTTTTTGCATTGTTAATTATTATTAAGTTTTAAAATAAATTAATAATAATAATTCGCACATTTAAGTACACATTCGCATTTTTTAAGTACTATTGTTTAGATTATGTTACAAACAATGATTTTCAGATGTATTTTGTACTTTAATTTTAATTTTGGGTGTGTGACTTGGCTATCGCATTAAGACATGTAATGGTTGTTTTAAATAAATAAAACGTATTTTTATTATTTTCTACTTCACTTTTTGATGTCTGACACGATTTGATAAACGCGATGAATGTCGTAAATGAGCATTATGCACTGGTCTGTCAGTTTTTATCATAACATTATAACTATTAGAAAAGCCAGGAATGAATTCAGGCTTGCGGGGACACTCTAGTATGCAAAGACGCCCAAAACTGAACGTAGGCGTACCCAATAAGCATCAGTAACAAAGCATCACTAATATTAAATTACTATGAATGAGACAGATCTTTGCAACCCTCGTTTGCAAAGTGCTTGATTTCAGCGCTTGCTTTGGCAAAAAGCAATGTCTTATACCACATAAGGCTACTCAATCCTTATTTAATTTTAACCGACTTTTCATTTCGATCCAATACACTCAAAAGTACTAAGAAACGTAAGAAATACATCACCGAAACCCTTACGACTGTGTCAGTAAAATTAGGAAAATACAAGAAACGGTCACCGCTGCGGATTGACTAACCGACTTTCATCAATCAACCGTTGCTTATGTACCACTCACATCAATCACATGTATATGTACAGATATACTATGTATATGCCTTACATGTATGCGAACGGATCGATCCAGAAAACTTTCTTAAAAAGGTGTTTCTCTCTCCTTTCGACGGAAGCCTGCTCTTAGTTGACATGACTTTGATAAATTATTTGCTTACCGAACGATTTGGAATTCTCGAAGTACGAAATGGGCGTCTCCATTCGATCTTATGTATTCTCCTTTATAATGTTACTTTGTCGGGGTTTCGAGGTATTTGTTTGTGGAAATTGCGTTGCTCTTTATTTACCAAATGAAAGCTCTTCAAAATAGGAAATAAGTTGATAAAGATGGGGCTCTCTTTAGGCCTTTGGATTAAGGAATTGGTTCAGGTAGCCTTTGACACTCGTGCAGTTAGATACGTTTCTTACTATCTTAGCCAATGAGCATCAGTAGGTAACTTGAAAACTATCTCTGGTTCTTTAGTGTTCTTGAAAATTATAAGAAACGCTTATTAAAACGGAAGAAAATGATTTAAATACCAGAACAATAACTAATTAAAAATAATAATTTAATACAAACAAAATTACAGCGACGACAAAAATTTTTGAGGAAAATCTCATTAAAAAGCTCGTGAACGCGTCTGTAATTATTAAATTCCTTCAGTTGATAGTCCGACATATTTCATTTTAATGAAATAACAATACAATTTCTTCATAATTGCATTATTTGTTTACAAGGATTTTCGATTTTTTGTTTATGTTTCGATTTCATTGGTGCTCACCGAGAATCGAGATTATTTGACGGCACACCAGCACATACGACATTCTTCTTCGGGCCCTTGTCGCAGCTGGCGTACCAGCAGTAGTAGAACCAAACGAATTGGTACGTCACGTCACGGTGGGCAGAGATGAAATGGCATGACGTTGTTGGTTTGGAAGGTGGGTAGGCTTCTCGTGTGGGACTGCAACATGTGTCGACACCCTTGCACCCTTGCTCATGTTCCAAGCATGGCTGACTGTGCCCGCACCGTGGCCGTGGCAGCGGCTGCTGAGACCCTCAAGCGGCGCAAATACTGTAACCTTGTAGGTAACTACAGTTTTGAGCCGTTTGGGGACGAAACGCTTGGGTCATGGAGCCCGAGTGCGCGACTCTTTTATAAGGAAATTTTTCGCCGACTGGTCGACACTTCACGTGACCAGAGGAATAGCTCGTTCCTTAGCCAAAGAATTAGCATTGCCATTCAACGTAGCAATGCTGCCAGCCTTCTGGGCACATTTCCGGATGACAGCGATGTGGACGAGTACTTCTACGCCAAAATGTCCCTTTGTTTTTGTATTTATTTGTATAGTAAGTTAACTGGACTTTTAATTTGGTAGTATAAATAGTTAGTTGTATATATTTATGTACCTACAATGTAGTTATGTATAAAGCTAAGGATTTTGTTTTTTTGTATATGTTTGAACGCGCTAATCTCTGGAACTACCAGCCGGATTTTAAAAGTATAGGAGCCTTAGGAGCCGAGCACAAAGAAAAAACCGGGCAAGAGCGAGTCGGACTCGCGCACCGAGGGTTCCGTTCCGATTTTCTGAAAAAGTGTGCTATTTAGAGACATCGTTTTATTTTTCCTGTAATCTTTACATAAATTTCTATCACATAGAATATTTTCAGATTTTTCTCTTTGCAAACTTCGGAGATAAGGGGGGGGGGGGACGGTATTTTTTTTTACATTTTTCATCAAAAGTCGAACACTGTGCGGCCTAAAAAAAATTAAAATATGTTTGAGAATGTGCAAACAGCGTTCTTTCATATGATACCCCACATGACCTAGTAGCTCCACTTTGAATTTTTAAGACCCCCTTTTACCCCATGTTGCAAAAAAAATACATATATTTTTATTTCTTTCTTATTTGCAAAATAGTTGGGTAAACGTCATATAAAAGTGTTCCAAATTTCAAGTTGATAGCACTAGTAGTTCTTGAGATATCCAGCTGTGACAGACAGACAGACAGACAGACAGACAGACTGAGTCACACCATAAGGGTTCCTTTTTTACCATTTTGGTACGGAACCCTAAAAAGTCAGAAAGAACGCTAAGCAAAAACGAAGTAATAGCGCGGGCAGTCGATGCGATGCGACGGGATGTGTCGGAACAAGAAATTTCACGCGGACGAAGTCGTGGCCAGAAGCTAGTTGTTTATAAGAATTTTAATGTATAAGAAATAAATAAAACATAGACATCAGTTTAATCGATATTCAATTATGGTATCTCAATAGTATTTCATTATTGAGATACCTTAATTGAATTACCAAATTAATATAAAGGAGAAAATTCACTACCAAAACTAATGACATTATAATTATTATTCATTTAGTAGGTATATCGTTAAATTTCATGTAATGTGTTGCCTAACACTCAAATTAAATGCTATCAGTTTAGTGTTAATTACTCGCACTCAATTAAATGCATTTCATTATTTGCCGTTTTTAACAGCCTCGTTGGTGTAGTGGTTGCAAGTGTGACATCAGAGCATGAGGTCCTGGGTTCGAATCCCGGATCAGGCGAAGTGTTATTGGGTTTTTCCATCTGTAATTTCTCAGTAGCACCCCGGAGTATGGGTTTGTGCCTCCTAATTCATGGGACTTATAACCCATTGAATCCCGAAGTTAACCGTCAAATCACAATCAGTGGCCACCATGGAAATGGCCTGCTACGTAATACTTCTTAGTTGGCATCATGAATACCAATTTATAGAAGGATCGGCGGTTACGTAATATTGCATACAAGACCTACGTAGTAATACGTAGTCGGCCTCTGCCATTATTACCAGCTACGTAATATTGCGTAGTAGTCATTCAATGGGTTAAACATAACGGGCAAAATGTGGGTGTAAGTACTATAGGTACACCTCTGCCGAACCCTTCGGGAATACAGGCGTGGGTTATGTTATATTTGATTTAATAACAGAATATATATATATAATCGGGGAGCTTTTAAGTCTCGAGTGAGTACTGTAAAGGTTACACGCAAAAGGAAACCTTATGTCGTACAGGCTGATAGAAAAATAACTACGGTTGCATTTGATCATTCAAGTGAATTTCGAATTAGTTTTAAATATAAATGATTAGTGGAAAAGTAGACGGATAAAATAGTGCACGTTTCTCTGAGATAGACTGATAAATCTATATAAATAAAAATGAATGGCTAAATGTGTTGCTAAGCGCAAAACTCGAGTACGGCTGGACCAATTCCGCTATTTTTGTTTTTCTAATATTTGTTGGAGTCCGAGAAAGGTAATTATGATTACATTTTTTCTTTTTCCCATACAAACTGTTCCTGCTGTCAATTCTAGGGATGGCAATCTGAGGGGCAATTCCCGTATTTTTAACAGCGTTCGCAATATCATCTCAAGAATCAATCTTCGTCAAAAATTGTATTAAACGCTATACAATTTTTGATAGATTGAGTCTTGAGATGATATTGCGAACGTTGTTAAAAATACGGGAATTGCCCCTCAAATGTAAGTAATATTTAACTGCTTGAATGCATCCGTAGATTTGAAACTTTCTCTTTCTACGATACCTATACAGTTTGACTTTGACAGTTAAATTTGGACAGGTTAACGTCTGCCTGGTATGCTAACTTAGAATAAATAAAGTATATTTATTTAGGGAAGCGCCCGCTTCCCTAAATAAATCGACCATTGTCGACTGCATTATAACACCATGAAAATGGCGATGCATCATTTGTAACGTGAGCTTCTAAAAACATATAAAAAATGTTATCTTTGTAGTGTAAAATAAACTTTTTCACTACTGCATTTAACGTTATCAAAGTTCTTAACATAAATATACTTGGCAAAGTAATGCACATAAACTTTTACAGCGTACTCTACTTCCTAGCGACAACTTACGAGTACAGCCGACATTTTGTGACATCTAACCGTCTTCCTGCTGCATCACCTGTGATATTTAAAACACGTTGCGGGTTATTTAATATAAGGCTTTGCATTTACGTTGTGTAGTATTAATCCTACCAATATTATAAATCTGAAAATTTTTAGAAGTTTGGATGTTTGTTATCTCAATCACGCAAAAACGGCTGAACGGATTTGGATGAAATTTAGCACACGGATAGTGCCATAACCCGACCACCGACCGACCGACCGGTGTAGACCTGGATACACATAGGATACTTTTTTAGGGTTCCGTACCTCAAAAGGAAAAAACGGAACCCTTATAGGATCACTCGTGTGTCTGTCTGTCTGTCCGTCTGTCACAGCCAATTTGCTCCGAATCTAATGGACCGATTAAGTTGAGGTACACATATAAACTTCTGTGACCCAAACACGGACGGGTAAAGTTAATAAATGAATTTTGAGTATGGAGGTCACTTTTGGGGGTGAATAAGAAAATTAAAAAAAAAAGTTTTGCAAAATATACCGTGTGAGATATCAAATGAAAGGGAACTATGAGGGTATCAAATATATTTTTTTGTAATTTTAAAGTAAATAATTTTAAAGTTATTTAAGAAAATAGGCGAAAATTGACCATTTATCTCCGAAACTACTGAGCCTAAAATTTAAAAAAAATATATAGAAAATAGTTCTTTACCTGTAAATTACAGGAAAAGCTATAAGTCTGTGGTCTTAAAATAACATGGTAAATTTCTCAATATTGTGAGTGTCTGTTCTTGGGATAAATTCATCCCAACTACGGAACCCTTCATTGTGCGTGGTCCGACACGCACTTGGGCGGTTTTTTATCCCGGTAGTAAGTTCCCGTGGGATAATTTCCGACATTCATGCGGGCGAAGGCACGGGCAAAAGCTAGCATGTACTAATATTAATTTAATGTACGTTCTACCCAATTGAGTGCCTAAACGAGCGTAATACACCAACTAATATTTATGCCGAGCTTAAGATGTCAAGATGTCATTAATTAATCGCTGATGTATGGAAATGCTAGTAATGTTTAGGTGTTTTAGTGAGTATGCCAAATAGTCTAATTTGAAAATTTTGAGTGAAAATTAACTAGGGGAAAATTAATATCAGGTAATCAGAATAAACCAATTAGGTTTGAGTGCAAAAATCCAACATTCCCGTATTTTTCAAGACATGGCAAGAAGAGACATCGTGGCAAGACCAAATGGAGATGGCTGGATGAGCTAGAGTCTTGTGATAGAGACTGGTCCTTAGAAGACCTAGATCGGGAGAACTGGAATAGACAAGCCTTTGCCGTGAGAAAATGTTTAGTACCTAATTAATAATTCACTTATCATTATAAAACAATATCGAGAACGGGTCTTATCGCGATATTCTTTTTTCTCGTAAAAAGGAATATCGCGACCCGTTCTAAACAGTTAACAGTAAACAGGTATCTACTTTTTTACCGACGTTTCGACCGCCTTGCAGCGATTGTGGTTACGGGAGGACTTATGACAGCTCAAAACGTCGGGAAACAAGTAGCTGTTTAGCTCGTAAAAAGGAATATCGCGATAAGACCCGTTCTCGATATTGTTTTATAATGTGTACAAATCGCGAAAGTTTAAAAAGTTTAATTCACGTATCTTTCAGTACCTACGTATCTATTGATAGGGATTGTGTTGCTAGGCCGCTGATCGCAGTTGGTACAATATAGAACGGTAACATAGTAAACACAAACACAAAGTGAATGGAATGCAGAGGGCTATCAATCACAGGGAGATATTGACGGAAGATGCGGGTATACAAAATCAAGTAACGTGTACCTCTATCAAACATAGTACATAGATTCAGGTAATTAGTAAAGTCACCTAAGTATTACATGTATGTTTTAACATAACATATGATTATATTTTGCTCTTTTGAACTATTATTAATTATGTTTAATTATGTTTTTCTTTATTGTTGTTTGTTTTCTTTCACCCCCCCCCCCCCCCTCTAACCACTATTTGGGTATAAGCCTCCTCCAGTAGGAAAACATTATAGAGGTATAAACAGAATAGATAGACGAATGTTCTATGAATTCAATCTCGGTGCTATGAAAAGCCGATTGTGTTGTACTGCGAATATGCCTTAGAATTAATAGATAACGTACACTGAATCAACACGTTGGTATTAAGGTCATGTCTGGTACAACTACCAGTAAAAGTACCTGGATGTTGAGCTACTGCTGAAGATCAGGTCCTGAGTTCGATTTCCAGGTCGGGCAAAGTGTAGTGTAGTGTAGTGTAGTGTATGTGTGGGTGTAGTGTAGTGTATTGGGTTTTTCCATGAGGGATTACTCATTAGCAGCCCGGAGTTTGGATTTGTGCCCGGTTGATGGGAATAGGCTCGCCATATTACATGGGATTTAAAGATAACTGGCGAAATGCGGGTGTACACCTCTGCTTAACCTTACAGGGATTACAAGCGTGATTTTATGTTATGAAAGAAAGAAATAAAGAAAGAAAAATATTTTATTTGGGAAATCATACATGTTACCTTCACAGTGGATTTAGACAGAAGACAAAATTATTGTACTCCACTATAAAAATATATAATGAATACTATACAGCACAATAGATCCACCATTTTGAGTTACTGCTAAGTGAACGCGGTTATCTAACCAAATTATTAAAGAAGAGTTAAGATATTTTTGCGAAAAGAAAATGGTGCCATCTACTTTATCTTAAAAAGTTTGCGCAAAAAATATAGGACTTATTTTATCGTTACTTTTTTTCCGAGGTGCTGAGAAGCTATAAAGATTTTAACATTTATTTTACAAGTTTATCCAACTGGCTTTAGGTTGAAAGTATCTCTGATAACCAACAAAATCTTAAGTAGAAATATAAAAAATAGAAGCTGTAAACCGAGCTTGTAAACCAAACAACTGTACAAGAATTTCAATTACCGAATGTTCCAGAAAGTTCTGAGCGTAGAACATACGTACTCATTTAGTGTCGTCGTTAACTCTAATTTCTTTTTCACTATTGACCGTAGTTTTTTTAAAGGGCCTGGTAGGGTGGTCACTAAGCGCCGAGCTAAGTGCCGCTTTGTGAGCGTACCGCGTGTAAACCGCCCGGCAAAGACCGGCTTGCATTTAATTTTTCTCATTTTTATTTTCTCTAAAAGCTTTTACACAGGAACTGGGCGTTCAATTAAAACTCCTCTTTTTTCCCAAAGCGTCAATAGATGGAGCTGATTGCTCTATTCTTCTTATTCGAATTTTGCGTATTTCCTTTGTTTTTAACACAAATGGAATATTTTAAAACCAATAAAATGTGTTCGAATTTCAAAGGTTTTATTGTGCTGTACCTATTTACAAAATGGGTGTAAAAGTAATACAATTTCTGCTAAATGTTTTAAATTGCAAAAGAGGGCGACTCGTAACGGACGCTCCTTTTTAGCGTGAAGAACTCATTAAACAGTTCGCCCTAAATAGTTAGAGAAATAAAATTACCGTTGCTACACCGGGAAAAAACAACAGAAACAACTTCCATCTTTGTCGAATTAATACTTTAACTTTTGTTCGGTGCTTTTTATTAGCTTAATCATTAAGTTATTTTTTCTTGCTTGGCTTCCATACCAGTTTTTGTTACTAGATTTTGGTAACATATTACTGCCGCACGGGTCGATCAGCCATCTTTACTACCAAGACCCGTCCGTGCCTTGGAAAGCATGTTAAGCCGTTGATCCCGCCTGCCATTCGTGGATCTTTGACAGTCGTTATGAGTCGTCAGAATCCTGAAAGTCTGACAACCAAGGGTTGTGGAGGTCAGATAGGCAGTCGCTCCATGTAAAATACTGGTATTTAGCTGCATCCAATTAGATAGTTAGAAGATAGAATACTTACTCTTTATTATGCACACCATAAAAGTTACATAATTATATAAATGTTGAAATTTTACATAGGGTGACACAATGGGCGGTCTTGTCGCTAAAAGCGAATGTTAGAATGGAAGCCTACCCAACGTAGTTGGGAAAAGGCTACACAGATAATGAGTAGCGTACCTTATCCGACAGAAACTTTGCTTCCAATCACAACATTTTCGTCTACTTTGGAACAGAAAGAGCTATAAGTACCATGTACTATAGTACACATGTTCTCAGATTGATTAGATAGCGAGCCTGTAAAGCTAGCCAACTTGTAGTTTCATGGTGCTGCCTTCAATTAGTAGGTACCTACGCCTCAATGATCATGAGCTTGTTTTGAAACAAACTATGGGATGTGCCATTTGATAATTATGGGAATTGTTCTCAAACCCTTCACATTCGGAACGAGAGATAGAATAACTACATTAATAAAGTGTCTACTGCCGTCCGTTCCCTTAAATTTCCCTTTATTACCTCTAATAACGCGCATGGGAAGAATGTTCACAGTCAAAAATGTAAAAATTCAAATCGAATATCAAAGTTGCATACTCGTTTTTGACTTCACACACATTCGTTTAGCCATATCCCCGTTGATATGCCTGCAATGACATCACACGTTTCATTTCGCTTTTTATTTTTGCAAATTTAATTTCTGAACCGCTTTTTTCAGCGACCATGGACGGGGTAAATATGCTTACCAAATGTTGAGGTCACCCCGAATGCCATCTGTCTTTGTGGTTTAAAAAATCAGTAAGCTTACAATATTTGTTTTGTTGAAAATGTGAAACATTACCTCACTTTGTGTAATCCTGTATAGGTTGGCTTGTGTGTAGCTTTAGGGCCTTACCACACCTCCACCGTGAAACCGCATTATGTTCCGCTACTCGAGTACAGTAGTACCCAACTGATATGGCTTATCGATGTACCTGCGCAGAAGATGAATTTCCAAAGCGTGGGAAATGCTATTGACCAATCGGCACTCTCCACGAACCGTGCTTCCTTTTCCTGTACCGCTATTGGTCGGCAGCTGCCGCCATGTTAGCGAGCGCCGCGTGGCATGTTAGTCAGCCGCCATACTTGCGAGTGAGACGGAACTAACAGCTGCAGTGTATTATGAACCTTATAGTAGTGATCGAAGGTTGATTGTAAGTTTTAAGCATTCTTTCGTTAATCTTCGGGGCCATACTTTCTTTTCTGTGCGAACGAAGATTCACGACGCGCCTTATCAGTAGGGTATCACTGACGGTGAGCAGCGGGTAGCTCGCCGTCCGGTAAGGACCAGGCCCGAGTCGACGGCGCGTTGTGTTCCACGCGCGCCTCAAAGAGATGTCAGCAAGTGACGGGGCCCAGTAGGGCCGACGCCGCTGGGGTCGCGGGTTGTCTGAAGGGGTTACCGCGGCCCTGGCATAGGCAACTGAAGGAACACGGGTGGGTTTTAGTCAGTAAAAGTCTGACACGCCCTCCCGCTCCACCCAGAGCGGTAGAAGTTATTTGATGATTTCCCACCCTCAAAAAATGTGAGTGTAACTGAGTGGTGAATGTGAGTGTAACTAGTACACCCACATTTCAACAGTTATGTTTAAGTCCCACGTAATGGGGGGCGAGCTTTTGTCATCAACCGGGCACTAATCTATATTCCGGGCTGCTACTAAGAAATTCCGAAAAAAAAACTAATTACACTTTTCATTATTATAATACGACCCTATTTGTTTTAGAATAACGCCACTGCATCAAAAAAGAGTCAGACATTACGTAGAAGAATCTGTTATTGATTCTCTTTGTTCTCTACGAGTTTTGTAAATATAACTATAATGAAAATTATCCTGATGAATAAACGGAACCACAAATTTTAATATATTAATGGCGCTTGGTTTCAAATAATTTGAGATTCTATTCCACTGCCAAAATATCTCGCTTTCACTTATCATAAATATTCATTGCGATGACCTTTCGATGCCTGTTGGACAAGAGACTGAACTATAACTATTTATAAGGCCGGGAGTGTATCCCTGCATTGCCTACCTGGCGTTTGTAGATCCCAGTTAAGCCGTGCGGCGGATGACGTCATTACGCTTATCGCGATGTGGTCAGTGGAGTCAACATTAAAGGTTAAATGGAAACTGGCCTAAGCCATTTTGACATTAAAGTTTCGGACATAGGGGTGGTAGTGATAACACATTTTTTACCAACTTCAAAAAAAGAGGAGGTTATCAATTCGTTCATTTTTAGGGTTCCGTACCTCAAAAGGAAAAAACGGAACCCTTATAGGATTACTTCGTTGTCCGTCTGTCTGTTTGTCTGTCTGTCTGTCCGTCTGTCTGTCTGTCAAGACCCTTTTTCTCAGGAACGCGTGGAGTTATCAAGTTGAAATTAATACCAAATACGTAAGTCTATGGTTTCTTGGAGTTGTAAAAAAATCAAGCTTCTAAGTCAACGCAATAAAAAATACGGCCATTTATGCGACATATTTTGATACTCACAAGTAAATGAAAACCTATAGGGTACTTCTTGTTGACCTAGAACCATGAAATTTGGCAAGAATCAAGGTCTTACAGCACAAGTAATGGAAAAAGTCCGAAAATTGGTAATTTAGAATTTTATCACATAAAAAATACTTTCAAGTACGTCATTTGTCAAGGCCTTTTTCTCAGGAACGCGTGGAGGTATCAAGTTGAAATTAATATTAAATACGTAAGTCTATGATCCCTTAGAGCTCTAAAAAAATTAAGCTTCTAAATCAACGCAATAAAAAAAAAACAACCGACTTCCAAAAAAACGCTACAAAGTGAAAAATAACTTTAATTACGGAAGTCGGTGTCTTTGGCTACGTATTTTAGTTTTTTGCCACCGACTTCCGAAATTAAAGTTATTTTTCACTTTGTAGCGTTTTTTTGGAAGTCGGTTGTTTTTTTTTTGTAAAAAAGTTTTTTTTTTCACTTTTTAGTGGGCCAGTTTGTAATTTATCTAAGTTACAATAGCCTAATGTCAACTGCTCATCACCTTTTAAAAAATATTGTTTTTGCCGATACAAGGACGTTAATTGTTGAGGAGTTCTCCTAGTAAAGTACCAGGAGAACTGGAACTGATGGTGAAGCCACCATCAACTCCACTTCACGAGCATAAATTGCTTAGCAACCATATTAAAGTAATCGAATCGCAACCCAAGTGAAATACGTATTATTGAGTAGTTCTGACAAACATCTATGGTCTTCCTCATCAGTTCCACTTCACTAAATGGTGCTTTCCGGGAGCAAATGCACAAGTTACCTACTATAAAAAATACTCAAATAGCAAAAGCTGTGCCTGTAAAATTTGAGGGTTTCCCTCGATTTCCATGGGATTCCCTCATCAGATTCTGACTTGGTGACAATGGGACCACTTCGAAAGCACACCCTTTCAAACAAAAAAAGAATTTTCAAAATCGGTCCCCAATTGACGGAGAAATCGGTGTACATACATAAAAAAAATATACAGGGTGTTCGGCGCATGGACCGACACAATTTTTTGGGGGGTTGGGGGGGTCATTTGCTAGGTTTCACCTAAAGACCTCCATGTCCTAAGTGTGACGGTAATTGAGATATGTTTTTTTTGGTTCTTTCTTTGAATTACCCAAAATCTCGCCTTTGAATCGATATATTTTTTTTTGTTTATGGTTGTAAAAGAATAAAATAATTTTTATTATAGTCTACAATGTATTATTATTCGAAATAAAATAAAAAAATATAATAACCGTAATAAGTCTTTTCTTAAAACACTCCATAACTGACTCTTTAACTAGTATTTTGACTACATTTGCAGACTATTATAAAATTTATTTTGTTCTATTGCAACCATAAACAAAAAAAAATATATCGATTCAAAGGCGAGATTTTGGGTAATTCAAAGAAAGAACCAAAAAAAACATATCTCAATTACCGTCACACTTAGGACATGGAGGTCTTTAGGTGAAACCTAGCAAATGACCCCCCCAACCCCCCAAAAAATTGTGTCGGTCCATGCGCCGAACACCCTGTATATATACGCGACGAATTGATAACCTTTTTGTTTTTGAAAGGTCGGTTAAAAAATAGCTTTTACTTTTTTTTCTGGCAAAATGTGGGTGTATAGGTACACCTCTGCCCAAGCCTTCGTGGAAACAAGGCGTGATGTTATTTTTTAACCGACTTTTCAAAAACAAAAAGGAGGAGGTTATCAATTCGTCGCGTATATATATATTTTTTTTATGTATGTACACCGATTTCTCCGTCAATTGTGGACCAATTTTGAAAATTCTTTTTTTCTTTGAAAGGGTGTTTATGCGAATACAAACTTAAATATGCAGTTGGACAATTGTCCGTGATGTATATGTGTATGGGAGAACATGTTTTTCAACACAATGTTAAGTTTGTCTTTGGGATAAATTCTTTTCAACTACGGAACCCTCATTGTGCGTGGTCCGACACGCACTTGGCCGGTTTTTTTATGTTTATTACATCAGAACTTCATCATTTATAAACTGAATTTAATTATGATTTTTTTGTTTGCTAAACGCTAACTCAAAAAACCTTCATCAAAACTTAACGAGTTAGCGTCAATAATACGTATCTTTTCTACTTAGGGTACCTTTGCTGATATTATAATAACTTCCTGTCATTGTTATTTCATATCTAGTAAGTAGTGGTATACGAATTAATGAATCTGTCTGGGGTAGGTACCAAACCTAATAACTGAAAAATAAAAACTTTTAAACAAAAAAAAAACAACTGACTTCCAAAAGAAACACTACAATGAAAAATTACTTTAATTTCGGAAGTCGGTAGCAAAAAACTGATTTCCGAAATCAAAGTAGTTTTTCACTTTGTAGTTTTTAGGGTTCCGTACCAAAATGGTAAAATGGTGTGACCTTATGGTGTGACAGTCTGTCTGTCTGTCTGTCCGTCAGTCTGTCTGTCTGCCTGTCTGTCTGTTTGTCTGTCACAGCTGGATATCTCAAGAACTACTAATGCTATCAACTTGAAATTTGGAACAGTTTTAGATGACGTTTACCCAACTATTTTACAAATAAGAAAGAAATTATATTTTATTTATATTTATATTTAAGATATTTATATTTTTTTGCAACGGGGACTGAAAGGTGGTCTTAAAAATTCAAAGTGGAGCTACTAGGACATGTGGGGTATCATATGAAAGAACGCTATTTGCACATTCTCAAACATTTTTTTTTCGTTTTTTTAGGCCGCATAGTTTTCGACTTTTGATGAAAAATGTAAAAAAAATACCGTTCCCCCACTTATCTCCGAAGTTGGCAAAGAGAAAAATATGAAATTATTCTATTTGATAGAAGTTTATGTAAAGATTACAGGAAAAATAAAACGATGTCTCTAAATAGTACACTTTTTCAGAAATTGGAACGGAACCCTCGGTGCGCGAGTCCGACTCGGTCTTGACCGGTTTTTTTTTTGAAGTCGTTTGTTTATTTTTTTTTGCAAGTATAAAAGTTTTTAGCTAAGTAGGTATAGACTCACCCGTTATAGTTTTTTGTCTTATTATTTTACGCCACTTAGCTTAGAAAACGAGCTCTCATTAATTACTGTAAACTACGAAATAAATGTTCACTGTCACATTAAACTGCGTAACAAAGATCAGATACAACAAGAATTTCTATATTTTCCTTGAGCTAAAGATTTACTGAAACGTAACTGAAGTTTTTCCAAGAAATCCTTATAAGCCACTTATTAAGGAAGCCAACAAAAATATTAATTTCTTTGTCGTTCTTCTGCTAAAAGAATTCAAACATTGACATTAACACGCCTAATTATCTAAAAGTATGGATAAAAGACTAATAACACAACAGTAATGTTTTTGGTTGGCCTCGTTGGTCTAGTAGTCGCAAGCGCTTCTGCTTAGCATTAGGTCCTTTTTTTTTTTTGTGCATGGGATATCATCAAATGACTTCTCCCGCTCTGGGTGGAGCGGAAGGGCGTGTCAGACTTTTACTAACTAAAACCCACCCGTGTTCCTTCAGTTGCCTATGCCAGGGCCACGGTATCTCTTTCGAACAAACCGTGACCCCGGCGGCATCGGCCCTATCGGACCCCATCATTTGCTGACATCTCTTTGAGGCGCGTGTGAAACACAACGCGCCGTCGACCCGGGCCTGGCGAGCTACCTACTACTCGCCGTCCGCAAACCCGCGCCTACTGTGTCCGGGAATCGGCTCTCGACTCCCGCCGCCCAGGGCGCCTTCTGCGGCGACTGAGGGCGTGAGGTTGTCTCTCCATCACGCGTTCCGCCTCCTCCTTCGCGAGCATTACTGCCTCGCAGAAGGAAGTGACAGCTTCCCATGCACTCTCGCTCCACACCATGGCCTGGACCAGCTGGTCGATTCTGTACAAATCTCACCGTGAAAACTGCGTGGAGTGAGCTGTCAGTATCATCCCACGAATGCTAGGGATTCACCAAATTACATTTACATTCATAATCGAGATTTAAATTATATTTTATATTATATATTATTTGTAAGCTAGTAAGTATGGTGTCTAAACATTACTATTTAGGGGGTTTTAAAATAAAATAGTCAAATAAAAAATGTTTTGCAATTTTATTTAAAAACCCCATATAGGTGTAGTAATTTTTAGACACTTAAATAGGTACTAGCTTTGAAATAATATAAAATGCACTCCACTAGGATAGCGTAAAAAATATTATTAAAATCTCGATTATGACTGTAAAAATGTGCTTGGTCCATCCCTAGCATCAGGTAGAATGACACTGGCAGCTCACTCTATGCTCACTTCACTTAAGTTTTCACGGTGAGATTTGTACAGAATAGCACTGCAGGCTGGGACGCGACCGCTGGGGTCGCGGGTTGTCTGAAAGGGTTACCGCGGCCCTGGCATAGGCAACTGAAGGAACACGGGTGGGTTTTAGTCAGTAAAAGTCTGACACGCCCTCCCGCTCCACCCAGAGCGGGAGAAGTTATTTGATGATTTCCCACCCTCAAAAAAAAAAAAAAAAAAAAAAAAAAAGGCTGGGACGCGAGAGATTGCCGCCGTAGATCGCCTCCGTGAGAACACGGCGGTGCTCCGACCAAGGTCCTGGGTTCGATTCCCCGATCGGTCAAAGTGCTATTGGGTTTTTCCATCTGGAATTTCTCATTAGTAGCCCGGAGTCTGGATTTGTGCCCGGTTGATGGCAATAGGCTCGCCCCCTATTACATGGAACTTTAACATAACGGTCGAAATGTCAGTGTACTACAGGTGCACCTCTGCCTATCCATTCGGAGAATCCATGCGTGATGTTATGTCAATGTATTATTAATAATTCTTACAATACATCCTTCAACATCTTATAAAGTGATCCTTTTAAGACCACACGAGGTTTTCTTTGACGATTCGTCGTTAATTAAATGGCCCTTAAGCTACAAATGCTTTTCCTTAAGTCAAATATAAGCCACTTGCAAATCCACGCTAGTAATATATGAACATTTATGTAGGTATATTCCTCTCGGTTCCCATTTCTAAATGCCTTTGCTTTTTGAATGCATGTTAATAGGGTGACTTTTACATTAATATAAGACGTTTTGAATTAACAAGCTTGATATAAAGCAACGAGTGGATGCAGAACTTTTGAATAATAAAACTGAAGTTTCAGTAGTTAATTAAAATTTTAGAGATGTTAATTTATATGTGCGTTCAATGCTAATGAACAACAACTTGCATGTTGGCGCCATCTTGTAACTTTGGCATCAGAGATGTTGGCTTCTTGTGTTTCAGTTATCTTTTTAAAACTTTATTATTGGCTGTGGCATACAAAAGTAACAGCCGATGAAAGTTTTTTATGGAAACTTTGTAGATAACATGAGAGATAACGATAATAAGCATTATCAACATAAACAAAACAAATAGCAGTTTATATAAAGAACAAAAGCTATCGTAAAATTTTAACTAAACAAATTGCTTTTCTCTACGAATTTATTTTAAACACCAAAAGGTGTAATGTCCTCCAACTCGAACAATAACAATACAATTATTTTTTTTACAAGCAAACCATCCAGAAGGGATCTCGTGAAAAATAAAAGTGTTCCAGTTTCGTTTTGAGTGCTTTCTCCGCGATGGTTAAATGGCGAACCATTTTAAAAGGAAGCAAATTTTCCCAAACTTGCTTGAATCTTATTGAAGCCAACGACTCGCTCTCGACAAAGTTAGCGTTTCGAAATCGAGTTAAGACCCATTAACTATTCGCGGTTTAATTTTCTTTGAGATGAGGTTTTAATTCCACTCTTACTTAAACTTGTTTCCTTAGAATCTTTACAAGCGGCGTGTTTATTAAAGATGAAAGGTTGTTTATGATAGAAACACCGGCCTAGTGCGAAGGGTTCCGTACCAGCATACGAGTACAATATTTTAATACTACATATTTTAAAAAAAATCTTCAGTTTAAAAAAATATGTTGCTTGTATCGGGACCCCTTTTAGTTTTTAACTTTAGTTTATTTTTATCACTTGTTATTATAGCGTAAAATTGTTTATTTACACAATCTGTAAAAATATCAACTGTCTATCTATTTCGGTTCATGAGATACAGCCCGCTGACAGATAGACGGACAGCGGAGGCTTAGTAATAAGGTTCCGTTTGGCACCCTTCGGGTACAGAACCCTAAAAACGAAGCGTGCATCTTTACGTGCAGTGAAGATAAATAAGCTGCGGGTTTTTACACTATGTATTTTTTACTGTTTTCTGAGACTTAAAAAAAGAGTATGTTTTCGATGGCCAATCTATTTTAGGTTCACAAAAAATAATAATAGAAAAATAAATTCGAAATTCGGGTCATGCTTTCAATTCTAATCTAGACTTTTCATATTTGTTTACAAAATAGGTATGAATAATTAAAAATGTTTGAACTACCTACGAAAAAAGCGGCCATTATCAATATTTTTGTAGCTAGGTAATCCGTTTTACATTTAAAATATGAATTGAATAAAATGTCGACGGACAAGTAGTGAAATAATATTACCGCGTTGCATGCAAAAATAGGACGAACATTTTAGTAGCAGTAGAGTTTTTATGCTCTGTCATAACAACGTGAAAATGCATCACAGTACATAAACCCATGTTGATGGTGGCAGCTGACGCTGAAAACTAAATTATTGCGCTGCAAACATTCAATTTGACAAATAAATTCCGATTTGACAAATAAATTCCGAGTATTCAAATTAGTATCACAGTCAGTCAAACGACTGCAGCCAGTGAAGTGGCTAATGCCTTTAGCGCATGAAACTGAAATCATACAAATTGTAAAAGAAAAATAGCTGTTGCATTATTCATGATAGTATAATTTATTCTTCTAACAGTAGGTACTTACGAGTACTAGAAAGAAACTGCTCATAATTTTTTTACAGATTATCATCCGTTCGTTTTCCACTCATTTATGCTTAGGTGAGCTTCGAAAGCAGATGTATTATTTCAATCTATAGAAACAAACAAATCTCATTTTTAATTGTTATTATTTTTAATAAATAAATAAATATCCTTGGACATTTCACACAACGCCATCTAGTCCCAAGCTAAGCAACCTAATGCTTGTGTTATGGTAACGAGATGGCTGATAAACTACTTATATACATTTTTTTTTTGTAAATACATATATATTATAGATAGAAAAACACCCAGACTCGGAACAAATACTTGCAGGTCGTACAAATATTTGTTCCGTGCGGGAATCGAACCCGCGACATGCTGCGCAGCAGTCAATCGCTCAACCACTGCGCCAACCGTGTCGTCGATTTATGGCAGTGCACTTCAATATACTACTTAGACGTAGCATCGGCTAAATTCGTAAAACCGATCACGATCCGAACTGAGTGCGCCTTCAACATCACCAATCTTTATCACTGCTTTAGGCGGAATAGTACATTATTGCAAAGGCCGTGAAATAGGTACATAATTGGACTTCACTAATACGAGACAGGCAATTGCCATTTCCGCCGAGGCATATATAGTGCTTTTCTCAAAAGAATGCAGGGAAATAAAAGTAGTTAAATTTCCATAATTTTTCAAGTTAATGCCGTTTTTAACATGCACTTTACATTTCAGCATCGAATAAATTGCCCATAATGTAGATGGCTTTTTAGTTTTAGTAATCTCATTAAAATACGCCAATAATACTGTTTCGGAGAAAATATTCACTTTTTTCATGTTTTTCCAAATCATAAAATTTTCATAATATACTTTCATGTATTTTTCTTTTGACTTCGCTGGAAGCAGGTTTTCCATTGCCAATTTGGCTTCTTATCTTAAATCTGGTAAAGTACAATCAATCTCCATTTCACTCTCTGAACCGTTGGAACTCATTTTATAATTGTTAAATTTAGATTTATTATGTATGTAAATAAGAAATCAAGACGAATTTTCAGCTTTGCCGCCAATTTTCTATTTATCATCTGTGCTGAAAGGCAAACGCATTTATGGCTATACAGCCACGTGAACGCAACTTGTAAAGCAAAGAGACTTACTTTGGTATGCCAAGAATGATAAAAGAGATCCAATCAAAGAGTATTTAATAACCCCAGCACGCCCGCCGCGCCGCGGCGCCGTTTCATACAACATTGCTGGAGCGTTGTAATGTTCCAAATTCAAAAAACGCGTGTTCTTTTTTCGAAAATAATGACAATATTTCCATGCATGTTTGAGAAATAGTACATTATTGCAAAGGCCGTGAAATAGGCAATTGCAGGTCGAGTATGAGTTTGAAGGCCGATCCGTAGGCGAGGACTTCACTAATACGAGACAGGCAATTGCCATTTCCGCCGAGGCATATATAGTGCTTTTCTCAAAAGAATGCAGGGAAATAAAATATAAGTTTTTATATTATATTTAAACTAGCGGACCCGACAGACGTTGTCCTGTCTGAACGATCCTAGAACCCGACTGCAGCGCCACGTACTGGATCCAATTGTGTTTTCAAACCATCCAGGAACCCATTCAAATATACACACAAAATTTCATCTAAATCGGTCCAGCCGTTGTTATCCACGTTTTATCCGTTTTTATTTAAAGTAAAAAAAAAAAAGTTAACGTAGGTTTAGTTTTAAGTAGTTTCTTAGTCTTCTGGTTCTAAGCTACCTCCCCACCAATTTTCAGCCAAATCGGTTCAGCCGTTCTTGAGTTAATAATAGTGTTAAGTACTAACCCGAATTTCTTTTATATGTACAGATTTAATTTAATTAATATTAAAATTTACATTAGTCATACTGGGCCAATTAAAAAGAAAATGCTATTTCTTTAGGTATTTTAGCTATTTTGTGTCTTCCAATGACCTGCTTCGTGCACTTTTTCTTCTGAAAATTAGGAAAAGAGTATTTAATAACCCCAGCACGCCGTTTCATACAACATTGCTGGAGCGTTGTAATGTTCCAAATTCAAAAAACGCTCCTGCAATGGATTTGATCTTCTTTGACCGTAAATGCGATACTTCGCGTGTTCTTTTTTCAAAAATAATGACAATATTTCCATGCATGTTAGAGAAAAAAATGATCTTTACGCATACGCAATAACTTGTAAAGTCATTTAACCAAATACTCGTACAATCGTAAAACGAATGAATGAATGCAAATTTTCGAATATAAGCTACATCTAAGTTGTGTCATACTGTACATATGTAGTTAAAACAATTGAAGTAAGGTTTAAAATATAAATAAATAGCATTTGCAATTTTAAAATGTTTCCCCTTTTTCTAAGCTTTTATTTAGTTTCACCTATCCCGGTGTCTGTCTGTACCTAATCGAAGCTTGCAAGTTAAATTTAACCCACTTCCCGATTTCCGATTGAGCTACATTATGTGGAAATCGGTTGACAATGCAATATTATTATGACATGGAGCTGATCTGATGATGAAACCGGAAGGTGGCTATGGGAACTCAGTAATAAAACGACTCAAACTTAAGTTAATAGTTTGGGCTCGTTTGATTCGTCTTGACAAGCTTTATATTTTTTTTTTTATAATACTCTTGTTTTGGTTTATTTTTTGGGCTGATTCATACAAGAAAAACAGCTTAATATGAAAAATAGATAATTCAAATATTTTTGAGTGTAGAACACAAATAAATATTAATTTGTTCATAAACGTTTTTTTTATTGTAATACCTAATCATGGTTTTTGATGATATTCTATTTATAAACATTAATTAAATATTCAAAAAATATTAACGCCGTAAAGATGCATATCTCTTTGCCGAGATAAAAAAAACATTCACTTCCGAATAGAGAGGACTGTCTCGCGCCAGTTTCATTTTGGCACTTGGCACCGGCAAGTGCCAAAATGAAACTGACGCGAGACGATTATGAATAGAGGCATTGAACCAATTTGGACTAAGTATAGGTATATCTGTGGCAATTTTTATTCCCGCAAACGTGTTGGAAAATAAAAAATCGCACGCGTGTGAAATACATTGCATTGTGAACCTAATCATAGTGATATGAACCAGTTTTCGAGGAAGCGTATTGAAAAAAGTCTGGCAGCCTGATATCATGTTTTTTTTTAAAGCTATACAGGGTGTAAGGGACAGCCCTCCGCAAACTGATACGGTGAATTCAGTATGTCATACTAAAATGACCGGTACATGAAATTTTTTCAGGAACGTTAAGGGAATCCAATAAACCTGATTTGTTTGTGTTTTTGTGCACATATCGTAGCGTCTATTACTGGTTCGGAGGGGTAGGTAATAGATATGCGGTGAGTTCGATGAACTCTAATAGCTAGACAGAAAGTGAACAGCTGATTTCACGCGTCGTTCGTTCGAGTATTTCTACATCCATTGCTGGTTTTTTGTTTTTAGTTTTGTTTTTTGCTGTTTTTTTTTACATAAATGGAGTGCTGCGAACACACAATGTAATTTTACATTGAAATAAAAAAAATGTAACTGAAAAAATTATTTAAAAAAATAAAATTTTCCTGAGAAAATTTCCGGTGGAATATGATTCAAAATAAGGAGCTGAATGCACCCTGTTAGTTTGCGGAGGGCTGTCCCTTACACCCTGTATACCAAAGACGGCGTTATCCAACGATAAAATAAAAACAAAGAACGTTGTTTAAAAATGTACGTCAAATCTGCCAAGTATGAGTACAATGCGGAGTTTTTATTTTTCAATTGAAAGGCGATCGCTACAACAATTTATTATCGACAAAGTCGAAAAGCCTGCTCAATAAGCCTGTACTCAATTTATGTAAAAACGCCAGTTGATTTCAATAAAAATTCATCCGGCGTAAACAAGTTTGGCAACGAGCACGAAGTTCACGTACAGAATCATTTCAAACCGTTCGCGAAGCAAAACGGCATCAAATTTGTCGTGTACATAAATTGTGTGTAGTATTATAACAGGGTCAACTGCAAATTTATGCAGATTGGGTTCGTTTCATAGCTGTGCTGTGCGTATACGTTTGCCACTGGAGATAAGGCTGGATTTATGTTTAAGACTTTATTACTTGGTGTGATGCGCTGTTTTCGCTGAGTTAAGCGCTTGTTAGTCTGACATGACGATGTATTCTGCGGTCTCACTAATTGTTTCGCTCTATTTTGCACTTTCCGAGTGAGGTTGGACGCGGAATCATTTTCCGAGTCTCTGGCAATTACTGGACTGTTCCTGTGGACGGTGCTGTTTCTATTTTTGTTGTAAATCTCCGATATTTCTGCACTTAATTAGTTATATATCGAAACACAAATAAGGATGCCTACCCTTTATTAAAAAGTTAATTCACTTGACATAATTTTATTATTTTAATAAACTACTGTTCTTATTTGTCTGCTTAGATGAACACAAAAATCCGCATTCCTCTTCCTTTTTTCAATAAATTCCTTTTTCTTTTTCATTCGCGAGCACTCTCATTAGTCTTTAAAAAGGCCCTCATGTATTCTGTCGTAAAAGGCATTAACATCGTTAGTACGCACTTAATACAATACATTCAAACACATTGCCAGATAAAAAATAATTTCTTTCTCAAATAACTCAACAGGCATGAGAGTTGTTTATTCAATATCATATGGGATAATAATTCTTGCTATGAATAACGTGAAATTGTGAGAAAAGAAAACGAAAAAACGCGGTTTATAATAAAATTTTCTTTTGGCGCGTTTGTCGTGACGACATCCCTTTCCGTCAGTAAATTTTCTTGATGGAACAACGTTTATTTCTGTAAGGGGACTGAGGGAAGACCAACCGAGGCGCCGCGGGAACGCTCATATTTTAATCATTTCGTCATTATGCCGGATAGACACAGCCAGATGCGAACTCAAACGTAAGAAAATTTACGTTTAAAAATTTTAAATCAGTGGAAATGTTTTGGTAAATGGTAATTATTTTGAGTAAAGAAGCGTGTTTTTGTTTGTTAAGTAAAAGGTTTTTCATTTTGCTGTTATGAAGAATAAATATGTGGCTTTCGAAAAAAAAGTTAACATGCCTGGTCTATTCTTTCCGACTTAAGGAGCCACTAGTCGGCGGCTCGAACTTGTTGGTGGCGTGGCTATTATGCATGCTATTTAGTTACTTTATTTATTTAGTATTTATACAGTTTTATCTGTATTTAGTAAAATAGACGATGATTTATAACGAAAACGACCGCGTAAATGTCATGAACAGACGAACGGTCGTATAGATATCCTGTGAAAAAACTACTAAATATATTTATTCAAAATTAAATTATTTGAATTCTTGATTATATTATCTATCCAGCCGTACGTTAACAATTTTTGAATTTTCACATTCCGGGAGCTATTTATTTACGCCCAAAAATGAATTAAAATTAGTGTTGAAATAAGGAAGTTTCGACGCATATAACTTCCTAACCAATATTTTCTTTCGGATTCTGCTTCCATACAGGGCGAGATAATTACAAGACAAATTTAAATAATTTTTAGTTTTAAACGTACACCGTCAAACAGACGAGTAATCATCATACTAGGCTTGTATGGCAGAATGAGCGACTAGCGTGCCCTTAAGACGCTCTCCTACGTAAATTCCGATTAGATACTGGTTCTGGTTATTTGTACGCCCTCTGGCATTACTTACATAGTGCACTCTTTATGTTATAATATCTGTTTGTGCCCGACGTCGCCCGGGTATTTGCGGTAGATTTTCCAGAAAATTTATTTTATTCAAACCTTGTCCTGACAATTACGTCCACAACAAAAAAAAAAAAACAGCCGAATCGGTCGAAAAGTTCTCGAGTGACGCACTTACATACATTTGGCAATAAATTTGTATTTATATAGATAGCTGATTATGTTAAACAGAGAGCAATCCTAGAACCAAAAAAAAAAATTTTAAGACATGTGACATCTACCAACCTGCACTGGGCCCGCGTGGTGGATTACGGCCCACTCCGCCTCACAGAGAGGAGGTCTTTGTCCCAGCTGTGGGATCATTATAGTCTGATTATGCTATGTTAAACAAATTAATAAATGACTTGTCATAACAGCGCCTCAGTTAATTAGCGTAAAATGCCTCATTATTTCTCATCCTTATTATCGCCTCACAACGAGTAGCAAGCAAGCAATAACAAGAGTGTGAAACAAATGTTACTTTTTTTCTAATCTGTCCAACCCTTCTACAGAGGAATATGAAAATGATATTATATAAGTACACTTCAGGAACACACATAATAAATTGTATCATTTGTTCCAAACCATAATTCTCTAGAATATTCTAGAGTAGATATTTGAATATTTTCGTAGGCTGAGCTCCATCGACAGGTCTAATATAGGTACACAAGTACAATTTGTATTACGATACCATAGGGGATGATACTTTGTCGTTTTCTGTATTGAAGATGAGTATGAAAATAATATGATTACTGTGTACTTTTGCAAGAAAAGAACACTATGGAAATTGTATTAGGAACATTGTCTCTCAATTGTTTTTTTTTTCTATTCTTCTAGTTTTATATTCCACCTTTGTTTACTGGCTCATACCACGGTAAAAAACATGTTATAAACCAGTTCCTGTCAGGAATTTCTGTGAACACTTAGGCCTCATTTACGAAGACGCGGGGCGTCGAGCGGCGCGGTGTGCGGGGCGGGCTGCGGGCCGTCAAGTGTAAGAAATCTTAATCGCTTCTCCATAAACGCTCTCATAGAACGTTTGAATTTAGTGCGGGCCGCGTCACACAACGCAACGCGCGACGCCTCGCGTCTCCGTAAATGAGGCCTTAGGCCTGATTGCACCAATGAAACTGAACGCGATCAGCTGTCAGTGTCATTAATATTGTAGAATATTGTCACTAACAGGTTTTGAACTCAGTTTAGATGTGCTGATCGCGTTCAGTTTCATTGGTGAAATTGGCACATAGGTGAAGTGAGCTGTCATTCCATCTGATGCTAGTTATTGACACTATTGACAGCTCTACTTCAAGCTCATTTCGCCTAAGTTTTCAAGGTTAGATTTTGACAGACAACGGCTGGTATAGTTGGCGGCACGAGTCGTGAGCACAAACTCTACTCTTAAACCTAACGAATCTTATTACCTATCACGGCAGGTTGCACACGGGCGGGAGCAATGAAATCAATATTTAAGGTCCCATTAAAATAGATGGATAAATTTTAACAGGGTGTTCTACCTATGAATATGAACAACTTTCACTATTGGACTAACTTTGAAATCGCGAAAAAAAAAATCAGCTGTGTGAAAAATGTAGCGAGCAGCTGATTTTTGTTTCGCGATTTCAGGTTTGGTCCCATAGTAAAAGTTGTTCATATTCATGAGTAGAACACCCTGTGAAAATTTGTTCACCTATTTTAATTGGACCTTATATTATCAAGCATATTTAGGTACAGATAGAAAACAAAATACAAGAGTACGCTGACGACGGCAGCTGATTTTAAAATGTATAGGTGATTATTTAATCGATACAAATTGCATTACATTATTAAATCAAAGTAACCGTTTAACAGCATGCATGAGTGACTACCAGGCTGAACTAGTTCATTAAATAACCATGAATAATTATTCGAACTAAAAACATTAGTAACGGTAAATTTAATTTTAAACATTACAATTAAGTAACATAGTTGATAATTACATTCATCACTTAATCGGCCTCGATTTTATTTCATGGGAATGTGTGACGTTTGATCACCTACGAAAGTTCCCCTACCTACTCGTATTTTCTATTTATTTAATACTAACCATAGTAAAGCTCCATTTACACGGTACAAGTTTATTGCCCGTGGCATACCGTACAATTTAAGGGCAATTAACTAGCACCATCTAAACAAAACCTACAATTAAGTTTCATGCGATTTTCTTGAATGGCAAAACTTGCATTAAAATATTTTATATGCCATTTTATGGAATCGCACGTGTGTAAACACTTGCATGCAATTCTTGAATGCCTATAATTGAACGTGCTTTATGACATGCGATTATTGCTCTTGAACGTTCCAGAAACTTGCAATGTGTAATTGGAGCCAATTATTTTTTTCTTCCAGTATTTGGTGTATCAATGAAAACAAAGAAAGTTATAATTTCTCATAGCACGTCCTACGAGTCAACCAAAGGAAAATGTATTATTATGGTGTTCAGGAACTCAGACTAAATAAAAAGCCCAGACAACAATACAGTGAAGCATGCTCAAAAATACACCTCCACTTGTGTCTTGTCACTTCTTGCACACAACTGCGATCTCTACTTATTAACAGTATTGCGTAATACCACGCCCGAAACTATTATCGTTTAGGGCTTTAGAAACAAAAGCAAATCTCTGTTAAAACAAAAGAAAAAAAAAAGAAACCGCCCGCGCTAAGTCGATTCACATGTTTGGGGACACTTCCAAAAAACTCGTTACAAAGCGGAATGTGGCGTGAAAATCACTTGGGAGCGAACGATAGTAGGCATTGCAACGAGAACCTAGTTTCAGTGTAAAATAATACCGCGGGTGCACATTCATTAACCCTGTAACTGCGCCATGCATCCGCTCTCCATACCAGCTTCTATTAGGATAATGGAATAGTGGTGTAAAGCTCAAAGAATGGGTGTCTGGCGCGAAGCCAGTGTGTGTGGACTGAACAAATCGCCGCTTTGTCTATGATGCCATTCTACATCAGCTGACGCGTGCTTCTAGACCTGTCGTCGACATCGCCCCGTCAAGACAAAAGACAGGCCTCACAATGTCTGTATAAATGGATTAAGTCTTCATATGCGTGAAAGCAAATTGAAATTCATGTATTCTGCTCAATTTCAATTTCATGATTGAAAACGTAATACATTTTCACTAAGTAAGGCAACCTTATTAAACGTACAGTGTACATTTTATGATGTTTATCCTTATCGTCATCTGCAACGTTTTGGCTAACCTATTACTTGATGTAGTAATAAAACTAGTTCTAGCTCTAATAAAATAAACCGAAATAATAAATAGGTGGAGACAAAAATATCAATACTAATTTTCTAACTCAATAAGGAATTTCAAATACTGGGCCGTATATAATATTACAGTAGCTAGGTAACTACTAGCAAATTTAAATGAGTACCTCTGATAACATTGGTAATTTACTCGCAACTAAATTGCTTCGTTAACCAGCGTTATTTGGACTATCAAATGAAACGGAAAATCAATTCAGTCTCGCAAAGTTGGTCAGTAAAAATTTATGGAGAACCGAAGTTACGATAATCAAGTGTCTGAAACAAAACGGAGAAGTAGATTCTCGTAGCCCGGCTGCGTAGAGTTGACATTCAATAGACTTGGTAAACATCTGACTCGGGCTTTCCTTTGAAACCCTTCAAAAACAAAAAGCCCCTTGATGAATCTTTGATACCAATTTAAAGTTTGCAGAATTCGTAGGGTTAACTCTTGTCTGATGTCCTGTGGAGTATTTCCTGATAAAATATATTGGAAGTAGAATTTATTTTAATTACGTAATCGATATTCTTGAAGACGCGGATTTTGTTTATAATGGTGTTCAATCGATCGTAATTTGATCATTTTTAAGGCCTCTGTAAATTATGATAATTATTATTAAAAGATTTGACTAACATCTGTACAGATCTTTAATTACAGCCAGTTTTTATTATAAGTATTATGACTTAAGTATTAGGTAAGAATATACACAAAATCTAGGTATCCCACCCACCACGCGTGCCTCATTGGCTTTTAAATTCCTCTACAATAAAAATTCATACAAAAACATTTTCTTTTAGTACTTATTCTACATTTTCAAAATACTAGAACAAGACATAAGTATTCATATTATTATTTAAAGTATTATATATTTTGTACTCAATTTTACTAATTAAGGTCTTAGACAATTTCTTTAACAGAGTATTTTCTGACGCGAGACTCGTTAGGGCCGCCATGAAACTATTATAATTCATGTTCTACATTTTCATTGAAATTCGTTACAAAGTTACGACTAAATAATCAAACTTTTGTTTCATGAAGTCCTTTGAATATAACTTTTGTAGCCGCTTTTTCAAGTTGTTTGTTACTTAAATTAATTTGTTTCAAGTACAACAATATTTAAAAGCAAATACTTGATTTTGTAATGTTTTCGAAGTAATGAATTGGATGTTTGATTAATTTCAATCTTAATTATTTATTGTTTTCGTTATCTATTTTAGTTATAGTTTCAATTGCGAAATAACCTTTGTTCTAAATACGATTTTTGGCAAGCTCCTTGGAAAATTAAAAAGGTTATTTTCTATAGGATGTATTTCATCATTTCTATAATTAAATCTTAAAATGAGAAAGAGCGGATTAACCCTAATTTTAACAGTCTTGTTGTAAGTGCCGAACCATAATACCGCCTAATTCCTACAAACACAGAAATATCTAACACAGAAATACCCAAAATCGTATCTATTCACTTGTATCGCGGTAGGGGTACTTATCAGGGTACAGACAGAGGCAGCATCCGCCGGAGATGTCGGATTTCCCGAGATAACCCTACGTACCCCGTATCACTAATACGCGTACTTACTACGTTGTGCCTTCGGGAAAAATGTTCAGCCCGATTGTCTTAATGTGTTCCATCACGAAGGGGAAAAGGGTGCGAACGATAATAAAGAATACATGTTTTGGTTGTTCTGGTTTAATTTAGCATCGATTAATCAGTGTAGAGGTATGTGGAATCCGTAATATGATACGAAACACAAAAATACTTCTTTTATCACTTTGTTTTCCATTTTTATAGTTTCAAATTTATCCGAGTAGGTTGGTTTGATAAAGTTTTGAATTTGATTTTATTCATTCGATCAAAATCAAATAAATAAATACTAAGAAAAGCGTTTACAAAGCGTAACAAATGAGAATTTAAACCACAAATAATGTGCATTAACACTGTTCAAACTATCGATAAAATAAAACGATGCTCACATGACAAAGAGCTCTAGTGTGTAACCTGGTACGGAGTATCGTAAGTCTACTTGAAACTCAGTTAACACAAACTATTGTGTGTTGGAAAGAATCACAGAGTGCTTGTTCTCGTTTTCAATATCAGTGGAGCGCGGTTGGCTTTTCTTTTTCCCTTCCATTTTTGCTTGTTTTCACAGAGGCCTAGCTGTCGCTCCGGGGAGGAAAAATGGGCGAGTCACAGGTCACGAGCTACCGAAGTGCGGATCGTTGTATGCCGTTAACTTGAATGATTTTTGT
Source organism: Cosmia trapezina (assembly GCA_905163495.3). Taxonomy (NCBI): domain Eukaryota; kingdom Metazoa; phylum Arthropoda; class Insecta; order Lepidoptera; family Noctuidae; genus Cosmia; species Cosmia trapezina. Next base: position 17,112,527 of record LR991030.1, read on the forward strand.
ATGGTTTGTCAGTGATTTTTCACCTCTAGCCCTACCGTTATGCTTTATTTACTCACTTTTTCACCTTTAGCGTTTGTACGTCTCATTTTTTACAGGCTAGACAATAGCCGGTTATGGCCGAGCTCATTGTTGCCACAATTTGGACGATTTATTCGTCAGCTGTCATACACGAAAAAGGCTTTACCTTTTTTATTCCCAGTGGTACAATAGGTTTCATCTACGCCGTAACTAGATTTATTAAATAAATAAACTTTTGTAAATATTATTAACCTAGCTACTGATATAGGTGTGAATACAGCTGTCACTTCTAATGAGACAATTTACAGAATGTCAAAGTGATTTGTAACAATTACAAACTTTGTTATACGAGAATTAGATAAGCTATTTGAATTATATGACAGTAATAAATGTTTCAAAATGTTGATAAAATTACTTTGTTAAATCGCGCACTTAGTTGGACAGTTTAGACGTACTGCTTACACAATTATGCACAAGTTGAAGTTGAGTCGACGAGGAGGCAGCTAAACTGCCAATTTAGACCATCCGGAGTGCCACACATCTTACAAAACATGGAGGGGTGGGGAAGCGCCACTTAATTAACTTTAAAGCTAGGTAGAAACTTCCTCATGGGTTCCCCGCCGGGAAGGGGCCGGGGGGGAGCTAGGCTTTCCGACACATCGCGTTATTTGGCGGAGAGAGCCGACTAAGAGGTCAAATGCTGCGAACTTAGCCCCCTCAGTAAGTGTATTGTGGAGTTCACTCGAACTCCCCAACTCTTATACATATGTCATGTTACCGAGTACCTATAATGTTTGACTGCTCGTATTTCGACAGTGTTTTTTTTTTTCTCTTCTTAATTTGCAGAGTGAGGCCGCGTGTGTCGCTCGACATCTCGAAAACTTGGCTCCATATTGTTTATTCTTTATTATCCACGCTTCACTTCAGTACGCAAATGTGTGGAGTTGTAACATTTTTCAAGTTGAGTATTTCTGTAAACATGTATTGTTTGAATACTTGCAAGAGATATTCGAAGTAGGCTGGGGTGACCCGTAATATTAACTGTAGTAGGGATTAGTTTGGTGTGTTGTAACAAATTGGAGGACAGACCTTTCATGAAGGATAGGTGTCGGGTTTAGGAATGGTCACCCAATCCTACTTTATGAGGTCCCCATAACTTTATTATGTAAATACGGCTAAACTGAAAACAAACTCATACCTACCTACATATACAGTTAGAATCTTACTAATAATAATTACAGATGCGAAAGTTTGGATAGATGTTAGTTACTCAATCACGCCAGAACGGCTGAACAGATCTGGATGAAATTTGGCACAGAGATAGATTACAGTCCAGAATACCACATAGGCTACTTTAATCTCGGAAAAATGTATGGTTACCGTGGGATAATTTCTGACATCCATGCGGGCAAATCCATTACCATAAAATCAAATTACCGGTGCTTAGGGAGAGGCCTACTATGTCCAGCAGTGGACGTCTTTCAGCTGAAATGATGATGATGATGATGATGATGATGATGATGATGATGATGAAACTGATTACATTCCGGAATCAATTCTGTCATCATGTGAAAAACAGTTCGACATGAAAATTAATCGAATGATAACGGGTTGTCTATTACATATTCGGGATCCTCCTTGAAAGCCCTCTATAGAGGGCATGTTTAATTAACCCCTGAATTAAAACCACAGGCACTGAGCGCTGCGCTGTTTCTGTATATTAGCTTTATTAATTTGCTCGATACGTCGTGTGTGTGAAATGTCATGTTTACTTAATTAGGTGCTATTACTTCCGTAATTATTTTGTGGGTACTTGCAGTGGGTTTATCGTGAATAGATACATATAAAGTTTTAAGTTGCCTGTTATTAAGGATGATGCGCAGTGGTAGCCTGCGAAATTCAATTTTTTTTTGGGTTTTTTTGCAATTTGCAGGTCCGTGTCAGGTTGTATCTTGATCAAACAATGATACGCGGAATTATAAGATATGTATTTACATAATTTTCATAAGAATCATCAATACATCTCTCCAAGTTAGATTTCGTGCAGATTCGTTAGATTTCGTTCGTTCGAAGATTCTGCACGAAATCTAACTTAGAGAGATGTATTGATGATTTTTATCACGGAACAGATAAAGAGATTTTTATGGTTAAAATTATGTAAATACATATGTTTTACTGTCGCTTAACATATTTTGATCAAGTTATAACCTGTCACTGACCTGCAAATTGCAAAAAACGCAAGAAAATTTGAATTTAGCGAGCTACACAGCGCAATCACCTTAATTTAACTTCTTTTTACCAAGACACAGCTAACTTAATTTGGTATATTTACCGTTTGATTTTATTTTATATATCAATTGCCGAGCCCCAGCTCCCAGCTCATAAATTGACAAATAAATAGCTACGATGAATAGAGTCATACAATTAAATAAAAAACAAAAAACTAACCCTATGTATCCCTATGTCTCTATGTATTTTAACTGTGTGTACATAATAAAATAAATAACGTAGGTTCCCACTTCCCAATCGTATTAATCCTCGTATTAAAAACATTGGTCGTATTAATCCGACTGGGGTGGTCAATAGGTTAATTATGTAATTATTTGTACAGCAGAACAAGATAGATTTTGGGATAGATGAGCATGTAACATGATCTGGATGCAAGTTATATAAGAAAATTTTATGAACATAATAAAATACATACACATTACATCATTCTCCTGCCCTTACCCCAATTTATTTGGGGTTGGCGCAACATGTATTTTTCTTTCATAATTCTCTATAACTAGTCGCCGCTGGTCCCGGCTGTCATTCGTGGATCTTTGACAGTCGTTACTGGTGCGTCAGAAGCCCGAAAGTCTGACAACCAGTCTTACCAAGGGGTATCGTATTACCCAGTCACTGGGTTGTGGAAGTCAGATAGGCAGTCGGTCCATGTAAAATTCTGGTATTCAGCTGCATCCGGTTAGACTGGAAGCCGACCCCAACATAGTTGGGACAAGGCTAGGCAGAATGAGTTCTCTATAGTCGTCATCTCGGCAGCCACTCTGTTCTAGCCATATCATCTTTCACACAGTATATATACATTCATCATTGCTTTGGTCTACCCCTACTCTTATAGCCGCCCACATTCATTCTCAGAACTTTCCTCTCGACATTTTCCTCATTCCTCCTCATCGAATATACAAACCGTGACAACCGATTTCCGCACAGCTTTTCAGTCACCGGTACCACTTTTAGCCTTCCTCTTATGTACTCATTTCTTATTCTATCCATTCGCGTAACACCACATATCCCTCATAACATTCTCATCTCAGCTGCAAGCAATTGCCTTTCATTCATACCTTTTGTGACCCAACATTCTGATTTATACAAGACAGGAGGTCTAACCATAGTTTTATAACGTCTTATTACGTACATTAGATTTGATATGTCGACATACACACGTTAGGTATTATTTTACGCTAGCTCATCAGTCAACAATCAGGCTTACCTATTTATGTTAGACTAGCTTTTACTCACGGCTTCGCCCTCGTAGAGTTCGGAAATTATCCCACGGGAACGTCCTACCGGGATAAAATCCTATGTGGACATAGGATTTTATCCCGGTAGGACGTTCCCGTCGGTCATGGTCAACCCATGTGCCAAATTTCATTCAAACCGTTCAGACGTTTTAGCGTGAAAGCATAACAAACAAACAAACTCACATTGAACAACAAACTCACGCGAATGTGACTTGTTGCATGACTCGAAAATATCTACATTTAGGTATCTTCTATATAAATAAAAAGAGAAGTCCTACTCCTAACTGACTGATTGACTGACTCATCAACGCCCAGCCCAAACCCTTGAACCTAGAAAGCTGAAATTTTGCATAGAGGTTCCCTTTATAATGTAGACAAGGAATAAGGAAGGATTTCCCGGTAGTACGTCCCTGTGGGATCACCGACATCCACGCGGGCGAAGCTGCGGGCAAAAGCTAGTATTACAAAAAAGGAAGGGGGCAAAAGATCCCGAAAGACTCTGGATACAATCAAAGGCTTATTTGAGTACTGTAAACAGATCTATGTACATCAAATATGTACAAATAATAAATATGTAAACAGGGACTGCAATAAATTTCGTTATATTACGTCAGCACACAAGTAAGATAATTAAATCCGTTTATGAGACAGTCGTAAAGTGTGCCAAACGCCGATTTTATTGAACCTCATAATTATATTCCGTTAATGCTCACTTCCACGCCTCCATAAAATAGATATATTTTATATTTATGCAACACTTTAGCCTTAATTTGATGAGAAATATATTTAAGCCAACCGTCCATGGGTCTTGGATTATAAAAAGTAAGTTTTTATCGGCGACATGCCTGTTCCTTTGAATTACATATATTAATTTAAATCTAAGACAAAAGTTTATTTTTTTACATGTTTACATATCTCGGGACCCAAGGTTCCTGGAACTTTAGAAGGTATGCCTACGAGGGGCCGAAGCCAACTCGCAGAGGCCCCTTATACAATTTTAAATTATGAGGAGGCACCGACAATTTTATTATCCCTTTATGCACTATGCAAGTGCACCCAAGGACAACCCCCGGTTGGTGCAGGACTATTGCAGAACATGGAAACAAAACATATTGGGCTATGGGTTTGGGTAGTTGTGGACTGGTTACCTAGAACTATGGAAACACTATGGCCCCTGCCTGACTAATATTTAACAAAACAAAAGTTTATTATTATTATTTTTAAAAAATCACATAAACTCTACATTGAGTTTTGTAGGAATAATCTTAAGTAAGTCGAGCGAATCGTCTCTAATTAGATATTACACAAACGAACTCGTAGGTACCAATACCTACCTACATAAGTATCTCTATGGTTGAACAATTAACTAATGAAGATAGTTCAACATTGCCCTATTATATTGTTACAGGTATCGTCACAGTTCATTAGTCACCTTTGTGATATTCCTGGCAGCGATTATATCCTATGTTCGTAAGTATATTAGAATAACACCCTTAAGGTGAGCGTCCATTGGTCCGCGCCGGCCGCACCGCACGCACGGCACGCAACGGATTTTGGTTTGCTCTGTATGAATTTATATAGCACTGCGTCCACTATCGCTACCGGCCGCACCGAACGCCGGCATATATGAGCAAAAAAGGCGATGCGTGCCGGTGACGTCATAAGGAATGCCGGTGACGTCACCGGCACGGAACGCATTTTTGAACTCATCGTATCTGTCAGTGTCATCCTACTGATTCTAGGGATTGACGAAGCATAACATTTACAATGTTTTTTTATCTAGACTAGTCCTTATATGCATAAAGACTAGTCTATACAACATTAGTTTTTGTTTATACTAAACCCGAAAAGGGGTCATTCTACTCATAATTTTGAACAATTTTTTCTACGGGACCAACCTTGAAATCGTGAAACAAAAATCTGCTGTTCAGTACATTTATCTACATCAAACTCGTCAAAGTCAGCTGTTCAGTACATTTTGACGAGTTTGATGTAGATAAATGTACTGAACAGCAGATTTTTTTTTTCAATGATGAGTACAGTGACCCCTTTTCGGGTTTAGTATAAACAAAAACTAATGTTGTATAAACAAATTAAAAACAAAATTGAGTTTCTGGTTTCTGACTGCATTTCTGTTGTGCTTTATTATCAAAATTAAAAAATAATAATAATGTTTAGACTCGTGCTCATAGACATGAGCGGCACGCGTCAACGGCAGAGGCAACTGCCATAGACTATACACTAATATCTGGAATAGTAAATACCGGTCTGGTATGTAAATTACGTGAAAAATAGATGGCACTGATACCAACTAGACAATTAATTCTATTATCCGCTAGATGGCAGTATACTTAATTGCAAATGGATATAGGTATTAGGTAGGTGCCATGTATTTATTTGTATTTAGGTAGGAATTTATTTTAAATAAAAGAACAATTCTCTTAATAATATTTACTTCTTTTTATTTTTGTAAACACTACGTTTATGTGTACATACATTAAAATAGCGTTCTGCTTTGACTTTTACGTTATCCCCCGATCAAAATTGCTAATTTTCCAGATAAAATTCTGTTCACACCTGTGCACCAACTATGAATGATTCTTGTAATAACCCGATTAACAATAAAATCTAGCTTATTATTTTTATGCAACGTGCAGGTTAGAAGTCACAAATTGATTTAACCACTATTTTTCAATATTTTCTTTTTTTTTTTTTTTCACATCCAAAATAGCGTTTTTCTGCATGTTTTTAGTCTGCATGCATGTAACCAACAATATCCAAATCGAGTACACAACCGCAGGTTGAGAAAGCGGGGTCAATCAGTAGGAAAGTATCACGAAGTCCAGGGACGGAAGCAGCCTATGGGTCAATCGGTGAACAAAGTATCAGGGTCGAAAACAGAGTTAACAGTAAAGCCAGGTCTCACAAAATCCAACAATCAATGCAAATCTCTCGAGAAATCCGAAAATAGTTATAAGCAGTAACGAACGAACGACAGCACGGAAACTTCAAAAAACTTTGAAATTTGAATTGTGTCAAGTGCCAATCTGTCATCTTGTTATTGCAAGTTATCATTATTAAAAGCTCCATCTATCAAGCAATAGTATACTTTTTATTAAAAGTTTTCAAATGTGAACTGGATGTCGCCACCTTCCATACATTTAATATTTACTGTCAGATGTATGATGGTTTCACCCCCCTGGCAACTGCAGTCATCTTTTGCGAACAAGCAACACTGATAATCTTCGTCAATCTCCATGACAACGCGCGACGTCTACTGACAACAACAAAAACACTCAGAATAAATAAAAATGGTGGACGCATGACACCGGCAAATCCGTTCCGGCCGGCCGGGGCGGACCAGGTGGACAGTGGACGCATGCCATCGGCAAATCCGTTCAATCCGTTGCGTGCCGTGCGGGCGGTGCGGCCGGCGCGGACCAGTGGACGCTCAGCTTTATGTTACATCAATCCGTGAAAATCCCCCTGCAAAAAAAAATCCCGTTTAAAGAGTTTACTCAAGGTGCTTGTGTTTTTGTTCTGCCAGCTATTACTGGCTCTAACAGCTAAGATTACACAGTCGCTTCATTTGACCTTTCCAGACTCTGTTATCACAGATGCGGAGTCTTTTATCGATTCATCATCATCATTGACCGCCTTGCTCCACCCACTGTATTAATAGGCCTCCTCCCCTCATGTGACTTGCTTTCCTGGTCCATGCGAGTCTCAGCCAGGTCTTCTCCGTGATCTTCTGTAGGTAGTCCATCCACCTGGCCAGTAAAATGAATTATATTAAGTTTATAAGTCATGAACGGCTGGACTGATTTTTATGATCTTTGATTTGTTGGATTTGGATTTGATACGAGACTTAATTAAAATATACAAGTTAATACTAAATTATTTATACTATGTACAAGTGGGTATAAAAAAAAAGGGGTGGGAGAGCTCATAGGGCATCAAAAAATTCTTTCGCATCGCTGTCAGTGGGAAAAGTGCCCAAAAGGCGGCATTGCCACGCTGGATGGCAATGCTAATTCTTTGGGCTAAAAATAGGCCAGCCCTCTGGTCCCGTGTGGAGTCGACCAACCGCTTCGCGATGTCCCGAAATACTCGATGAGCACTCGGACCCCAAGGCCCTAGCGTTTCAACCCCAAATGGCTCAAACATACAGCTCCCAACAAGGTTGTTATATTTGCGCCGTTTGAGGTTTTCTGCACCTGCAGCAGCCGCTCCAACACAGCACGCCGTGCTAGGAAGATGGGATGGCGCGAGGGTGTCGACACAGGTTGCATCCCACACCAAAGGCCTAACCAACTTCCAAGGCACTCTACCGGCACAGACCTAAAATTCGGAGCGCGCAAGCCCCACCACGACGTCAACGTAGAGATACTGCGGTGGGGGACCACTATTATATTTTTTATTATTATTATTTATTTATTATTAATTTTTTTTTCATTATTTTTTATGTATTTTTATGTATATTCATGTCTCTCATGGATATGATTATGTTACAAACAATTATTTTTAACCGACTTCTGAAAAAATGAGGTGGTTATCAATTCGGATGTTTCTATTTTTTTAGATGTATTTGGTACTTTAATTATAATTTTGGGTGTCACTTGACTATCGCATTAGGTTAAGACCTGTAATGATAGTTTTAAGGCATTTAAATAAATAAATAAATATCCGTTGTGCATGATTTTGGTTTTTTGGAGATTTATAATTAAATTATTACTGTCAAGCCACTTTATTGCAAATGTCATTTCGCTGGTGGTGGCATGTGTGTTGGATCATTAAGTTCCCTTCAAAATGGTTGAGCTAATTGGTGCTGATCCATGCGTCATGCTCGTGAACGGACGCCGTCAGTTGGGACTGGTCGTCTCTTAGCTGCCACGGCTTATTTTTAATTTAGTTGTTTTTAGTTTTTATCATTTTTATTACGGATGCTTTTAACGTGCACGTCTTTCTACATTGTTATCACATGTATATTTTCAATATGAACGATGTAACCAATATTTTGTAAAAATATTTGATTTAAAAGAGTATCCGTGGAGTTTCTTGCCCGTTCTTCTCCATAGAGATCTACTACGCTTTGAAATAGGCAACTAGTTTCATCTTTCTGACTGACCGACCCCTTGACAATTCAAAAGTGCCTGTAATTGGTTTATTTGCAATAAATGCTTTGAGTTTGAGTTTGAGTTCATGTGGATGGGTCTGCAACAAATGTTGTGTCGTGTAAACAGTGCCTAGATTATGTGTTAACTTATGAGATGATTGTGATAGGTTTAATAAAGTTGAAAACATTTCCGATTCATTCATTTTTCATGATTTTGTGTGTATTATTTTATGCGAAGATCGCACGATTCGCTCCATTCAAAGGGATTTAAATATCTGCCAACTCTCCTTCTCCGTTTCTCGACCATTCCGTTAGGGCTCTGCTCCACCTGCCATCACCACATCTAGGCAAGTGTCCTGCCCACCTCCATTTCAGAGCCGCTACCTGTAGTCCTAAGTCTTGAACCTTAGTAGTACGTCCTACCTCTGAGTTACTGACTCGGTCTTTCAGTGATAGGATATATTTATCGATTCACTGGGTCTTAAAATACCACAGTTTGTATTTACTGTAATTTGCTTCACTGTCATAAAAAAACTCAGATTTCTAAAAGCTTTGGGCTTTCGGAATTTGCGTGGGCTACATTTTCTTCATGTAAGAAACGATCATACAGACAGACACATAATTTACTTATATTTGGAATAGAGGACAAGTCAAACTACACACGATGAATTCGTACCCATTACCGCCACTTTAAGCGGAGTTCAGATTGATACCCAAAAAATAAGCACATTCTTAATATGTGGCTTCAATAAAAATATTTTTTCAAGTACTGAAATTATCGATTTTTTTAGTTATGTGTAAGAACAGATAATCAAAGAATTACTTAAAAAATAAAAATTAAATAAAAGGAAAAAGGGTCATGTCCCTATCACCGACTCAAAATATCGGGTGTGTGCCTAATACCGTTTATGTGACACCTAATACCGACCACTAAATAAATGGAACCGTTAAAGTTAAATAAAAGTGCTCGTGTATTTTGCACTGTTTATATAAATGCTCCAACACAGTACAGAATGCTATCAACACTTAACAATTATATGTATTCTTATAATAGTAGGTATATTCTTAACAGCGTTAAATCAATAAAAAATATCATATTTATACGAATTATGTATAACAAATTACCAAAGGCCAGCATTGATTATAACTACTATAATATATAACCAATGGGGGCATTTGGTAATTATGCATAATAATGCATAATTAATGCATAATGCATAATTATATAATTATTATTATATAATTATAATTATTATTTCGTTTATTTATATTTTTTCCTTATAAAATACATTTTTAAATATTTCTTACAAAATAAATAAAAAACATTTAAAAATATAAAAAATAGTGGTCCGCCGGTGTCGGGAGCAGGGTCCAAGCTACCGGTGGTTAGGGCTGCAGAGATAGGAACCTCCTCACAATACGAGCCGTATCGACCAGTACTGTCTTCTAAATCTGGCCCTTGATCCAACCGCCTAACGAGAGCCTCGAAAGATGTTGGTCGAGACTATCGGCTATCAGGCCGTTGGCCGTTACTACAATATTATGTTACTATTATATTATTATAATATATATATTATATTTATATATATAATAAATTATGCATAATATTATAATAAATATTATTATTATGTAATATATTATTATTATTAATTATTATTGCATAATACTCTTTACTAATAATCCATACTAATATTATAAATTCGAAAGTAACTCTGTCTGTCTGTCTGTCTGTCTGTTACCTTTTCACGCCTAAACCACTGAACGGATTTCGATAAAATTTGGCAAGGCTACAGATGGTATTCTGGGGACGGACATAGGCTACTTTTTTTTCAAAAATGATTCTACAGGGGGTGATATAGGGGATGAAAGTTTGTATGGGAAACTCAGTATTTCTTAAGTTAGGGATGTGAAAATTAAAATGTATACTTTTGATAGGAAATAAAGAAATATGCGGTTCAGCGTTTTTGAAAAATCATCCCCTAAGGGGGCAAAATAGGGGTTGATTTTAAAATTTACAAAACTGCACGGATTTCGATAAAATTTGGCAAGGCTTTATGTAGCATCCTGGGCAAGGACATAGGCTACTTTTTTTTTTCAAAAATAATCCTACAGGGGGTGATATAGGGTATGAAAGTTTGAATGGGAAACTCAGTATTTCTTAAGTTAGGGATGTGAAAATTAAAATGTATGCTTTTAATAGGAAATTTAGAAATATGCGGTTCAGCGTTTTTGAAAAATCATCCCCTAAGGGGGTAAAATAGGGGTTGATTTTAAAACTTACAAGACTGCACGGATTTCTACAAAATTTGGCAAGGCTTTATATGGCATCCTGGGGAAGGACATAGGATACTATTTTTTCAAAAATAATACTACAGGGGGTGATATAGAGGATGAAAGTTTGTAACGGAAACCCAGTATTTCTTAAGTTAGGGATAACAAATTTATGCTATTGGTAGGAAATTAAGAAATATGCGGTTCAGCGTTTTTTAAAAATCATCCCCTAAGTGGGTAAAATAGGGGATTATTTTAAAATTTACAAAACTGCACGGATTTTGATAAAATTTGGCAAGGCTATAGATAGCATCCTGGGAAAGAACATGGGCTACTTTTTGTCTTAAAACATAATGCTACAAGGGGTGATATATGGGATGAAAGTTTGTATGGGAAACCCAGCATTTCTTAAGTTAGAGATAACAAATTTATGCTATTGGTAGGAAATTAAGAAATATATGGTACAGCGTTTTTTAATAATCGTCCCCTAATGGGTACACAATAGGGGTTGACAAATGTTTGTGTACCGAGATTTAAGGGATTGGAAATGTAGTCATAGTTCGAATCTTGAGGTAACATATAGTCTTTATTTCATTCGACGTTTTTTACGAGGAAATTATTTGAACGAGTGGACACTCGGACAAAAGTTATTTGTTATTAGAGCGTGACTGGCATAATAAATTTTAAGTAATTAACAAAGTCCGCCCGCTGCGTAAGTCTGTCTGTTTGAATGCGATAATGTCAAAAAGTACCGAACGGATTTTCATACGGTTTTCTCCAATGAACGGAGTGATTCAGTGTAATTCATTATGGTTTTGTGTAAATTGGCTGAAATATGACGACGACTGTTGAAGATGTCGGAAAAAATCATGCCGACTGGTAGCTTTATGCCTACTATACACGGTAACGATATATCGTAGCGATTTGAGTTTGCACAGTTATATCGGACGGCCCTATGTTTTCCACATGAACGTTCCCATGGGATATTTTCCGACATCCACGCGAGCGAAGCCGCGGGCAAAAGCTAGTAAATAATACTTTATGTTTATTTTCTTTTTTATTACCATATGACTTCCACATATAAATGTTAGCTAAGTATTACTATAATATAATAAAGCTTATGTTATTTTAAATCTGTATGTTTATTATGGAATACTATAATGTCTATTAAATAACTTTATGTTTACTTGAAAATAAATACCAAATAAAAAAACATGTAGTATGGGGTACGTCGTAAATGTACAAGTAGATCGGTAATAGGTTTTCTTAAAGGAAATCGTATAACCTATTACCGACCCAAGGGAATGTGTATGAATTGTGTAAATACATGTGATTTTTTTACATGTATATGATTTTAAGTGGTGCGGTTGCTAAAAATATTTAATAATAATGATATTTCAACTATAAAAATACACTATTTAAAAATCCTTTATTCATCAAAATATTTACATAAGAACAAAGTTAGTGTATACGGCTACTAAAGCTCTTGAATATATGGCGTTAATAGCTCAAATATAAGTTAACATACTAAGGAACTGAGTAAGTATAGCCTCCTGCCTATTAATTTATGCATTTTAACAAAAATCATGGCACACAAAAAATACGACAAGTACTTATCAGCGACATGGGTCGACAATAGGAATAAAATTGTGATTTTTGTTCCTATTACCGCCTATTTTTGATAATGAATTTTAAGCAAAATAAAATAGTATCTCATTAAAATGAATCATTACTTGTGTTCCTGAAAGTATCAAAAATGCATCAAAGGAACTAGAAGTTACATTAAAATGCTTGACGATATAATCTTCTGCTAAAAAAGAAAGAATAGTACTTACGCCATCGGGAATGCCACACTATGGAAAATGCACTAAGGTCCGGCGTCCACGGACGAACTGAGCAATTATTATTTAAATCGTCGAGTTACGCACACAAACAAGAGATGAACATTTGCAATACAAATACATCTACATTTTTTTTAAAGCAACCAATTGTGTAGCTTTAATACATGACATAAAAATGATAGTTTTCTGAATAGGGCGGTAATGAGCGCGGATTTTAACGGGTCGTTATTAGGTGCGTTTACGTTAATTAATTTAGTACAGTTTCCCTTCGTTAGTCAAGCTTGATTGATTATCCTTGACAAATTGAGTAGGCACTGGTAGGCATCCATTTGTATCGAAATTGTTTCTAACTTCTTCTTTCAAAAAGAGACGTAGTGTAGTAATGTTATGGCTAGCGCTTCGCACGGTTTTACGACTTGACAAAATATCGAAATTTTAATTAATGTATTAGACACATAAATGTTCCGGAATAAACTCTCTAAATTATGGTAAACCCCACATAAAAAAAAACGGTCAAGAGCGAGTCGGACTCGCGCACCGAGCACCGAGGGTTCCGTTCCGATTTCTGAAAAAGTGACATCGTTTTATTTTTCGTGTAATCTTTACATAAACTTCTATCACATAGAATAATTTCAGATTTTTTCTATGCAAACTTCGGAGTTAAGAGGGGGGGGGGGGGGTGGGGGAACGGTATTTTTTTTTTACATTTTTCATCAGAAGTCGAAAACTATGCGGCCTAAAAAAAAGAAAAAAAAAAATGTTTGATAATGTGGAAACAGCGCTCTTTCATATGATACCCCACATGCCCTAGTATATAGCCCCACTTTGATTTTTTAACACGTTGAACGCCGCTTTTCAGTTTTTCTGTTTGGGCCATGGGGGACACCTTGTGGTCGACATACAATAGTTCCGTTGGGGCCGTGGGAGACAACATATGACCGCGAGTCAGAGGCGATTTTAAGTATCTCTATTGGGCCGTCGGGCACAGATATAAAGCTAATATGTATTTGACGTGACCACGGCCCTGCAGACAAATAGATTGTATTTGGTTTTTAGTAAAAAATAAGACTTGGAAAAATATGACAAATAATGTCGAGACAAGACTTGTTAGTGAAAGTTCTAAAGGAAAAAGTGTACGATAATGTCTTATTTTATATTTTTCCATAAAATTACTATTATAATATGTTGTGAAATACTGTATACTGTTAAGATTTACTTAACTAGTTAGAATCTGGTTAAAGTTGTACTAGGTACTAAACTGTTCGGGATAGTTTGATGAATTAAACTAAATGATTAAATCAGAAATATAAATATTTAAGTTTTTAAATGAAACAAAATTAAATCTCTTTAGATTGGGATAGCTTTTATTTTTAATAAATTTTATGAAAACAATCAAAACAAAGAAATGGTTTGTTTGGGCAGGTTTCACAAAAGTTACAACATTTTTCGTCTTTTTTTGGCTAATACGACGAGTGTGGCTCCGTCTCTCTCTTACAATGGAACCATGATGGATCCATAATCTTTTTTCACGTCATAGTATGGCCCAGGACATGAGCGGTGATGACCGACACCCTGACCCCCGTGGCCCCCGCCAACGAACAACGCGATTTATTTCCGCGCGGTCCATAGGGGGCAACTATGCAGTGACAGTAGTATTTTGGTAAAATAAAGGTACAAATTACTTTTCTTCGATTTAGTTCATGTGTTTTGGCACATTTCCTACCCTCTGAAGCAATAAAAACTTACATGTAAAAAATTAACAATCGGGCATTTTTAACCTGGGTTCTTTTACAAAACAAGTGTGGCCCCCACGGCGTTTAACATGTTAAGACCCCTTTCCAGTCCCTGTTGCAAAAAAAATATAAATATTTTAATTTCTTTCTTATTTGCAAAATAGTTGGGTAAACGACATCTAAAACTATTCTAAATTTAAATTTGATAGCATTAGTAGTTCTTGAGATATCTAGCTGTGACAGACAGACAGACTGAGTGACACCATAAGGGTTCTTTTTTTAAAATTTTGGTACGGAACCCTAAAAACCGTTGCGCTGTTAAGAAGAATACTCGGTCACACAAACAGATACAAAAAGTGACTTTAATTTACAATATCTATGTATAAGAAGTTAGTTATGAAAGTCATATCAAAATAACGAGATAGGTACTAAATAAAGTAACTCAAAATTTAAAAAAAAATTCTGTAATAAAATAAACACTCCTCTTATAAACCTTCATTTTCATTTCATTTCCTTTCTTTGTTCGGGTGGATATCAGAAAACAATAATGTGTCGCTTAATAATGAAGGTGGTATTGCTTCCATTGAAAAGGTTAAATAATAATTGTATTTAGCTCCAAATCAAATTCTTGGCTAAAGGTAACTTGTTTGGAAAAGATTTCGTTTAGGGGAGCGCGGGGCAATGATATCGGGCGGGTAATGACAGCGATGGCGATTCGACGGAACCTATGCACATTCAGGTGATTTTAAGCACTCGGCCGTTTCCGTCAACCATCGAGAAAGTTCGGACAGTATGATTTTAAACAGAACTCACACTAATGACTCTCGATGCAAAGTTCTTCTATTAAACATGTTCAAAGTGATGGGACACCATTAGAATAAAACCAAAGAGGAGCTCAATGCAATGCGTTTTTCCATTGTTTTTATTTTTTTCACAAAATAGAAGACCCGAAAAGGGTTCGACCCGATTCAGTTAATGTATAACGAACCTTTTCTTAAGCGAAAGAAGGGAAACATGAAAGGGAAGGATTTCCGCATGCCCTATTTTATTTTAAAATGCACTTAGAGTAAGTACTGATGGGCTTGCGGTCAGAGGTATTGGGACGGAATGGAATTGTCGCTGTTTTGAACTTGTGCGTAAGGAAAATAGTTTGTTGGAAACTTTTAAGGTCGTGATCCTTTCTCTATACCGAATGTTTTAAGAAGTTTGGGTGTTCAAAACCTGTGAGTACTATTGTGGAATTTGACTTTCATTTCACTTTAATGTTTGCTTCTTACAGTCCGGCTGTCAAGAGAATGCGTTCCTGACAACGAATTAAGAATATCATTCTTAATTCGTTGGTTCCTGACAACTGCCAGTTGGACAATTTATAGAACTAATAAGGATCAAATTCGCAAAACACATATTCGTTAGTATGACTCAAATTCAAAGTATTTATTTCAATTAAAACAATTCCAGGCACTTTTGAATTGTCAAAGAGTCGGTCAGTAGGTAAGTCAGAAAGTTGAAGCTAGTTGCCCATTCCAAAACGTAGATCTCTCTGGAGAAGAACGGGCAAGAAACTCCACGGACACTCTTTTAAATCAAAATATGGTTACAAAATATTAATTACATCATTCATGTTGAAATTTAAATACATGTGAGAACGATAAACGTTAAAAGCGTCCGTAATAAAAAACATAAAAAAAAACAATTAAAAATTTAAATTAAATTAAAATTAAAATAAACTGTGGCATCTAAGATATGACCCCCAGTCAGAGGAAAATCCCAATTCCCAACATTTATTATTACTTGTTATTGTATTTTGTCTTTGACATATCTCGGGACCCTGGGGTCCCGGACCTTTGGAACTTTTGGAAGGCTTACGAGGGGCCGAAGCCAACTCGCAGAGGCCCCTTAGACATTTTTAAATGACGAGAAGGCACCAGCCGACGATTATCCCTGTATGCACTATGCAATTGCACCTAAGGACAACCCCCGGATGGTGCAGGACTATTGCAGAACATGGAAACAAAATATATTGGGCTATGGGCTTGAACTATGGTAGAACTATGTCCCCTGCCTGACCAATGTTGTATAATATACACAGATAAATTGACAGGGGGTGACTTGCACACTCCATAATGGGGCCCCGGAAACGGTCGCTAGCACATAGTGACGTAGCGACAAGGGGGCAACATGTCCTGAGGTGCTTGAGGAGTGGAGAGGCATTCCACGGCTATCAGGACAATACCAGAAGTACGGTCCAGCAGATCTTACTGGAATACTTCCTTCCTCCGAGGTCTTTTGCTCTTGCGAATAAAGGCCAACTCAAGCCAGCCAATAAAGGCAAGAAAGTGGTGGGAGCACTGTTCCTCGTCATCGTTCACTCCAGGCGGCCAATAAAGGCAAGCCAGAGTTGAAAAACAAGGCTTCTCCCGGGAGATAGGGTCCGTGGGGTCGCTACTGCACAACAGCTCGCCACATGCTGCCCTGCGGGTTCATGTATCCCTCTTGGTCTGGCTCCTTACCCTAGCTAGACCTGTTCCGGCAAAGTAAACCCTAGCGGCACAGACCTACAGTTTGGAGCGCGCAAGCCCCACCACTACGTCAACGTAGAGATGCTGCGGTGGGGTTATTATTATTTATTTTAATTTAGTAAAAAAAATAGTTTTTTATTTAAGTTACTAGTTACTTTCTTTACTTATTTGCATACACAAGTAAAAAAAACCAGTCAAGAGCGAGTCGGACTCGCTACCGAGGGTTCCGTACCATCATTTATTTTTATTTATTTATTTAAAACACACAACTGTCATTAACGGTATTTTTTAGCATTTTTCATTGAAAGTCGAAAACTATGCGGCCTAAAAAAAAATGTTTGAGAATGTGCAAACAGCGCTCTTTCATATTTTTAAGACAGGGAGTCTTAAAAATATGAAAGACTAGCTTTTGCCCGCGGCTTCGCCCGCGTGGATGTCGGAAAATATCCCATGGGAACGTTCATGTGGAAAACATAGGGCATATCCCTAACTTAAGAAATGCTGGGTTTCCCATACAAACTTTCATCCCTTTTATCACCCCTTGTAGGATTATGTTTTAAGACAAAAAGTAGCCCATGTCCTTTCCCAGGATGCTATCTATAGCCTTGCCAAATTTTATCGAAATCCGTGCAGTTTTGTAAATTTTAAAATCAACCCCTGTTTTACCCACTTCGGGGATGATTTTTAAAAAAACGCTGACCCGCACATTTCTTAACTTCTTACCCATAGCATAAATTTGTTATCTAGGGATAACAAATTTATGCTATGGGTACTTAAGAAATACTGGGTTTCCCTTACAAACTTTCATCCCCTATATCACCCCCTGTAGTATTATTTTTGAAAAAATAGTATGCTATGTCCTTTCCCGGAATGCTATATAAAGCCTTGCCAAATTTTGTCGAAATCCTTGCAGTTTTGTAAATTTTAAAATCAACCCCTATTTTACGCCCTTAGGGGATGATTTTTCAAAAACGCTGAACCGCATATTTCTTTATTTCCTATCAAAAGCATACATTTTAATTTTCACATACCTAACTTAATACTGAGTTTCCCATACAAACTTTCATCCTCTATATCACCCCCTGTAAGATAATTTTTTAAGACCAAAAGTAGCCTGTGTCCTTCCCCAGGATGTTATATAAAGCCTTGCCAAATTTTATCGAAATCCGTGTAGTTTTGTAAATTTTAAAATCAACCCCTATTTTACCCCTTAGGGGATGATTTTTCAAAAATGCTGTATCGCATATTTCTTAATTTCCTACCAATAGCATAAATTTGTTATGCCTAATTTAAGAAATACTGAGTTTCCTTACAAACTTTCATCCCCTATATCACCCCTGTAGTATTGTTTTTGAAAGTATCCTATGTCCTTCCCCAGGATGCTATATAAAGCCTTGCCAAATTTTGTCAAAATCCGTGCAGTTTTGTAAATTTTAAAATCAACCCCTATTTTACTATATTTTACACCCTTAGGGGATGATTTTTCAAAAACGCTGAACCGCATATTTCTTTATTTTCTATCAAAAGTATACATTTTAATTTTCACATCCCTAACTTAAGAAATACTGAGTTTCCCATACAAACTTTCATCCCCTATATCACCCCCTGTAAGATTATTTTTTAAGACCAAAAGTAGCCTGTGTCCTTCCCCAGGATGTTATATAAAGCCTTGCCAAATTTTATCGAAATCCGTGCAGTTTTGTAAATTTTAAAATCAACCCCTATTTTACCCCTTAGGGGATGATTTTTCAAAAATGCTGAATCGCATATTTCTTAATTTCCTACCAATAGCATAAATTTTTTATCCCTAACTTAAGAAATACTGGGTTTCCTTACAAACTTTCATCCCCTATATCTATATATATAGGTAGTATTGTTTTTGAAAGTATCCTATGTCCTTTCCCAGGATGCTATATAAAGCCTTGCCAAATTTTGTCGAAATCCATGCAGTTTTGTAAATTTTAAAATCAACCCCGATTTTACCCCCTTAGGGGATGATTTTTGAAAAACGCTGAACCGAATATTTCTTTATTTCCTATCAAAAGCATACATTTTAATTTTCAAATCCCTAACTTAACAAATACTGAGTTTCCCATACAAACTTTCATCCCCTATATCACCCCCTGTAGGATTATTTTTTAAGACCAAAAGTAGCCTGTGTCCTTCCCCAGGATGCTATATAAAGCCTTGCCAAATTTTGTCGAAATCCATGCAGTTTTGTAAATTTTAAAATCAACCCCTATTTTACCCCCTTAGGGGATGATTTTTCAAAAACGCTGAATCGCATATTTCTTAATTTCCTACCAATAGCATAAATTTGTTATGCCTAACTTAAGAAATACTGGGTTTCCCTTACAAACTTTCATCCCCTATATCACCCCCTGTAGTATTATTTTTGAAAAAAATAGTATACTATGGCCTTCCTCTAGATGCTTTATAAAGCCTTGCCAAATTTTGTCGAAATCCATGCAGTTTTGTAAATTTTAAAATCAACCCCTATTTTACCCCCTTAGGGGATGATTTTTCAAAAACGCTGAATCGCATATTTCTTTATTTCCTATCAAAAGCATACATTTTAATTTTCACATCCCTAACATAAGAAATACTGAGTTTCCCATACAAACTTTCATCCCCTATATCACCCCCTGTAGGATTATTTTTGAAAAAAAAAGTAGCCTATGTCCGTCCCCAGGATACCATCTATAGCCTTGCCAAATTTTATCGAAATCCGTTCAGTGGTTTAGGCGTGAAAAGGTAACAGACAGACAGACAGACAGACAGACAGACAGACAGACAGACAGAGTTACTTTCGAATTTATAATATTAAGTATGGATTCAGTCCGTTGCAAAAAAAAAAAACATTTTTTTCTTATTTGTAAAATAGTTGGGCAAACGTCATCTAAAACTGTTCCAAATTTCAAGTTGATAGCATTAGTAGTTCTTGAGATATCCAGCTGTGACAGACAGACAGAGTCGCACCATAAGGGTTCCTTTTTACCATTTTGGTACGGAACCCTAAAAATACTATTATTGTTTGTTCAGCTTCTTTATATTATATGTTCCCTGATATGCCCATCCGTCGAATTTGCCACGGGCCTCGGAGGGTATAGTTACGCCACTGATACTCTCAGCCGCAAGGGCACATTCAAGTCAAATAATGACGTACCCCGTAAATGGTAGCTTTAGAGTAGGTACATAGTTAAACGAAATTCTAAAAGCTACATACATCCGCTATAGAAATTACTGTAACCTAGTTTTAAAGAAAGTTAGGATATCTTACGATAAAAATCAGGTTGAAATGGCTGGTAATGACCCAAAAAAATTGTGGAATGCTATTAAAAGCATCACTAATACAAAAAAGGACAAAGACTGTCCTTCTGAATTATTAAAAATATGTTCCTCTCCTCAGAAAACTGTGAGTGAAATGAACAACTATTTTATAAATGTAGGCAAGTCTTTAGCGGAAAATATAATACAGACACATAATACGTACGCAGGTAATCTCTCATCAGCTCACCCTGCAAATGATTCTACATTATACTCCTTCTTTCTCAGGGATACCAATGAAGAGGAGGTTGCTCGTCACATAGATGGACT
Organism: Cosmia trapezina; assembly: GCA_905163495.3. Taxonomy (NCBI): domain Eukaryota; kingdom Metazoa; phylum Arthropoda; class Insecta; order Lepidoptera; family Noctuidae; genus Cosmia; species Cosmia trapezina. Next base: position 17,133,146 of record LR991030.1, read on the forward strand.
GAAGACTGAGTGTTCGGTAGGCTGGGACAGAATTCCTAACAAACTATTAAAACAATGTAAAGAATTCCTAGTCCCGCCTCTAACAGTAATTTTCAACCGATGTCTTGAGTCTGGCACCTTCCCACAAGCCTTTAAAAAATCAGTCGTGCGTCCCATAGATAAAGGAGGAGATCGAGACCGTTTTAATAACTACAGGCCAATTTCAATTCTACCCTCTTTGTCCAAGATTCTTGAAAAAATCATTAATACCAGACTTGTCAAATATCTTGAACAAAATAAACTTTTTTCTGAGAACCAATTTGGCTTCCGTGCAGGGAAATCCACTGATGAAGCAGTACATAAACTAACTGGTTATATCACAACCAAGTTGGATAAAGGTAAAAAGTGTCTTTCGGTTTTTCTTGATCTCGCAAAAGCCTTTGATACAATTTCTATCCCTAAACTTTTACAAAAATTAGAAAAACTTGGTATAAGGGGAATTCAGCTTCAGCTCTTTCAGAGTTACTTAACTGGTCGTTCGCAGCGTGTACGGGTGGGTAACTACTGCAGTGAGGAACTTCCTGTATCGTACGGAGTTCCACAGGGCAGCATCCTGGGACCTACTTTATTTCTCGTATACATCAATGATCTTACAAACCTATGTATACCAAGTGGCGAAATAATCTCGTATGCAGATGATACTGCCCTTCTATTCTCTGCCGATACTTGGAATAAGGTTTTCGATGCTGCCCAGGTCGGTTTCAATATGGTTCATGAGTGGTTACATAGAAATATTCTTACCCTTAACACTGAAAAAACAAAATACCTAGCGTTTTCTATCCGCCAAAAATCTGGAATCAATAAAGAGCACCACATTATTCCACACAGATGTGTATCCAAAGCAAACTGCAGTTGTAAACCGCTAGAGTGCGTTGATAAAATAAAATACCTGGGTATTACAGTTGACTCCCATTTGAGCTTTAAAGAACATATTAAGGTATTGTCTTCTAGGGTACGTAAACTTATCTACGTCTTCAAGAATCTTAGGCACGTCACAGATGCGACTTTATTAAAAAGGATTTACCTAGCTTTATGCCAATCCGTCATTTCATACTGCATATTATCCTGGGGTGGAGCTCCTAAAACCACCATCAAGAGCTTAGAAATTGCTCAACGCGCGATTTTAAAAGTGAGCAATTTTAAGCCGATCTTGTTCCCGACAAGAACACTTTATGACTACTGCCAAGTCTCTACTGTTAGGCAATTATTCATAGAAAAAATTGTTTTGAAGAAACACAGCGAACTCGTTTATGACCCAGTACTTGCTAACAAGCGCCGAAAGCACGAGGTATGTACACGATCCTATGAGCCCAAAACATCTTTCATAAGAAGATTTTACACAGTTCTCTCTCCTTTTCTTTACAATAAAATAAATAAAGAACTCAATATATATCCACTCAACAAAACTTTATGTAAGGAAAAGGTACATAATTACCTAATTGGCCTTTCATATGAGGAAACGGAGAACCTATTCATTGTTCAGAAATAGTCACTTAAACAATTTTATTATATTTCTTTTTTCGGTAAAGTATCTACACTACTCAAACACCCCAACACCTTTCACAACTATACACTTACACAAAATCAGGCACACAAACACACACATACTCCTTTGTTTTTTGTTTTTTTAATTGTTACAGTTTTCTTGTTCATAATAATTCATTGATGTATCTTTTTGCATGTCTTTTTGGGCTAATATATTTTTTAATGTCGGTTTTGAGGGGTCTGGCGCTGTATGCCGAGATACAGGACTCGTCCTAGTTCGGCTGCAGATGCTCCCATGTTAATACTCCTAAATACTAGCCTAATAAGTATGTGTAATTCGTTGTATTATTTCTGGTGTAATAAATAAATAAATAAAAATAAATAAATAAATAGTACTCACACTTGTCCTACTACTACATTCATAAAACTGACAGGCTGACAGGTGTCAAGAACGCGCATTCTCTCGACGGCCGGACTGTAAAATCTTTGACCCTATAGTCCAGTCAATAAAGGAGTACGTGAGTTGGGACCTAGGACCTAAGCGATTCCTTCAGAAACTAGTTCAGGGTGCTTAGGAAGTGAACATACTAAAAGTCGTGACGTCTAGGATGCGAGCCAGAGTGGGGGAGGGGGGCAAAGTTCCCATCACTTAGGTCCTTGCTCACGCACTATACACCTCCTTTTGGGACATTCGTTGACTGGACAAAAAAATAAATAAAATATTTACGTAATAGTATTTCATATGAACAAAACTATTTTAACTATACCTGGACTTAGGCTGAATAAGTCAACGAATTGTGAGTAAACTTGCTCGTGACCAATGCTGGTTCCTTCTCTGTATGAGAAGAAACAATATACCGGACCACTTTTTTTACCGCCTGGAAAAAAATAGTCTATAATAGGCGAACGGAGAAGCCTTTTTTTTTTTTTTTTTTTTTTTTGAGGGTGGGAAATCATCAAATAACTTCTCCCGCTCTGGGTTGAGCGGAAGGGCGTGTCAGACTTTTACTGACTAAAACCCACCCGTGTTCCTTCAGTTGCCTATGCCAGGGCCGCGGTAACCCCTTCAGACAACCCGCGACCCCAGCGGCGGGGTCGCGGGAACGGAGAAGCCTAATGTTTTTTTTTTTATTTAAAAATGAAAATTCAAATCATATGCAGGGTACATATGATTTGAATTTCGATATTTTTAAACGATTTATATATTTTTTTTAAAATTTCTGTTTTCATTGTTCTAATATAAAAAGTTTACATTTTAGTATTTATTGACTAAGCTATTTAAAAAAAACCAGGTATGGCATAGGCTTCTATTCCGTTCACCTAATAAACCCTATTTTTTTCAAGACGGTAAAAAAAGTCATCCGGTAATAATAATCGCATTATTGTCCGGCGTTAAGTACGCCTTTTTACGAGTAGGTACATTTATTGTGCATAAATATTACGAGACCACATACGAAATTTTGCCGATCTCGCTGATTTACGTACTTTTACAGATGTGAGTTTTAATCCACAACATGAAAGATCATTTTAATTATCATCTAATGTATGAGCTACTTTTTTACTATTTCATTTTGATTAATCGATCTAAACTGGCGACTGTTCTGTGAATTTTTGCTGTAAGAGGTTTAGAATATCACATATTTACGAATCGTTTCGACGTTTAAAGTGTATGAAAAAATACAATGTATTCTTTTGAAAGTCGTCTATCTATACAATGCATGAATCACTTTTTACCACTTTCATCACTTTTTAACTTTATAAAATTTTTGAGAAAATGGGCAAAGAATTGCTTTTGATTTCGGCTACTTAGAACTCTCGTTCATAAAATTAAAACAATAGAACTAAATAAACTTCAGTTCAAAATCTATACATTTCCTAAAAAAAAGGCATAAAATTAATAAAAAATTGGCAATAAAAATCTTTTAAAACAACCTAATTCTCGCATTATAACCTCGACGCAAAATGAAAAAGTAGCTCATTCATTAGATCGTAATTGAAATGATCTTTCATTATGTGCATTAAAACTTATAGAAATACAGTATTATAACTACGTAGATCACTAAACAGCGAAATCGGCAAAATTTCGTATAAGGTCTCATAATAACTAAATAAATCGGGGTAACCATTCACGGTCAAAGCTGAAACTTATTATTCACCAATTTCATTGGAAAGAACTTTTAAAAGATACACGAAAAATGTAATCTCGATTCAAAGCTGCCAAGTCGATTAAAACACAACACCCCTATCCAATGTTAATAAAAAACCGTTCATAATCCAACGAGCATGTAATGACTTCTAATCTACCGTGATAGAACCTTCTAGAACTAAGAGCAAAAAGCTCTAATAAAGATTTAGGTGGCAATAAACTGGACCGCGTTGGACCCGCTCCAGGCGTCAATTTTATTTGCACATGCAAAGATTACTACGATCTCCCAATCGGAGTTTCGCACCCAGGGAATTGTGCAATTTTTGCCTGTAAATTTCAATGTTTTCGGGATTAATGTTCTGCGATTCTGGGCACATGGTGCACTGTTCTAAGTTACTATGAATATTGTAGTACCTTTTCGTATAAACTCAGCTCAGGTAGGTACTAAAGTATCGTCCAACTCTTTCTCAAAATTGGTAGCAAAAGAAAAAAAAACCGTTTACAGATGGTTCAAAATTTTGGTTCCTATAGGCTACCATTTCATTACTTAACTGACTGTTTTTTTTTTAGTTTTCAACAGCTCATCTAGTTCGAAATACCACCACAACGAAACGGGTGACAACGACGGGTGGTTCGAGGTGGCCACCTAAGATTTAAAAATTTTAAAGTTTTGGTTATTTCTAATTTAATCATTTTCAACAAATTTTACACTTATATTTTTCGACCGTGTGAACAAAATTTTTGAAGTAGCGAATTCAAATCTGGCTGGTAGATGCCTTGATAGTATAGTATTTACGGTAAGTGTGGCTCTACAACGCTTCGAGTTTTATTAATACTTGTCTTTTCTAAATAACGAAACTTTCTAAAAACCCAGATTAAAAAAAATGTACTACCTACCGCCAACTTTTAAATTCCGCTTTACCTCATTTACCTTTGGACCACTACGTTTTAGACCGTCTGTATAAGTATATATTTTAATATATCTCGTCACCGTGCAAAATAAAATAATATTCACTGATCATTTGATCAATCTACAGCGTTCGATGGTACATAATAAGTACCGACGTGGCATTAGCCAAATTGTGGGGTCTCTTCCGCAAAAGCCATTATTGAAGAGCTGAAGTTAAAGTGGTTACTTCTGATCATGAGCAATAAGTCGGAAAGTTAAAAAGTAAAGATGACATTATCACCAATCACACTAAAATATTTTTATTACAAAACGATGGATGCTGCTCCCTGTATTCAAACATACATGCATCTATTTCATGTTCAAATGGCTGAAAGAGATCTATAGCCTTTAAACCTTAAACCAAGAAATACAGTAAACGTTTTATGACTCCTAAAACTAACTGAAATGACAAACAACTGAAGCTTTCATCATCTCTGTTCCACTAATAAATATAAATGAACTTAATTTACCCGCATTTAAATAAAAACGAGGTGCTAGAGAGCTGTTTTAGCTTTTAATAAAGTATTAAATGCGTAGGCTCTGTCATTTTGAATAATAATATCTGCACAAATGAGATTTTGTGGAGCGTTGTTATGAAAATAAAGCTTTATTTGCTTAATGGTTATAACTAATAACTATAATAATAATGGACTACCTCGTTGGTGTAGAGGTTGCAAGCTGTAGGTACTGCTGAGCATGAGGTCCTGGGTTTGATTCCCGGAATTTCTCAGCAGCAGCAGGAGGAGCTCGTGGCTAAGTAATAACAGCCTCACGGGTCAATCCGTCCGGTTAAGCTACGCTTGCAGGGGTTGGCGTGGAGCCCATCTTTACATACCGAGACTCCTCCATGCCTCGGAAAGCACGTTAAGCCGTTGGTCCCCGCTTTCATTCGTGGATCTTTGACAGTCGTTACGGGTCGTCAGAAGCCCGAAAGTCTGACAACCAGTCTTACCAAAGGGTATCGTATTACCTAGTTACGGGGTTGTGGGGGTCAGATAGCCAGTCGCTCCATGTAAAATACTGGTATTCAGCTGCATACGGTTAGACTGGAAGCCGACCCCAACGTAGTTGGGAAAAGGCTAGGCAGATTGAATTTCTCAGTAGCAGCGTTGGTAGCAGCCCGGAGTCTGGATTTGTGCCCGGTTAATGGCAATAGGCTCGCCCCCTATTACATGGGACTCGAAGATAACTGGTGAAATGTGGGTCTAGGTACATGCTTTTAAAATATAAAAGTAGATAACTTTTTTATTGCACCGTATTTGCTTTATTCGCAATAGAATTTTATCATTTCTGCATTATGGTTAAGAATACTAATAGTAGTAGAGGTTTAGTTTATGATTCACTTTAGTGTCAAGTTTCATCGAAATCGCTGCAGCCATTTGTGCATGACTGAGTAACAAACTAGCAAATAAACTTTTAGATTTATTGCTGCAAAAAGTATTCACTGCAGTTTTCAATCCTCGGTGTTCTTTTTATAAACTTTTTTCCGTGATTGGATCGAAAGGTTCTTTTTTCTTTTTCTTTTCTGGTAACTTACTAATTGCTTACTTAGCTAGGTACTAACACAAAGTGTTTGTACTTACTAAGTGTAGATATACCTACGATAAAAGCTTCTCAACAATCCATTTTTATTATGTTTGGTTCATGTTTTAGCAGAACATTAGGGGATTATGCTGAATATTTAGTTGAAAACGCCCGCGCGTGCAGGTAATGCACATAACGCTTAAGCAAACGACCCACTGTTTTAAAGGTTTATTCCATTTTAATCTCACTTCATATCTGCATAAAATTTGTCTACACACGAGTATGGTATTACTGTTTCTATTTATTTAGCTTGTTAGAACGTTTATGATGTATCGTTACTAGAAATTTAATGCGAAATTAAACTACCTACTATTACAAAGTAACTAAAAGGTAGTAATTATCTGCTATTACTCGGGTACATAACTAATCGGTCACTTTTATGACTTTTTGAATTTGAGTAAGACATTTTGTTCCCGACTATGAGTATCAAACTACTTATGTACAGTACGATAACGTTCAAAGGTTCCATCATTTATCTTCGGAAAAACCGAAGTTTGCCGAATTAAATGTGACTGGTCTAATAAGGGAGTGAAGGGATTAGGGCGTCAATCTATTTCGGGTGGGAATACAAATCAATTTCTATTGGTTTTTGAACGTTTGAACGTTGTCGTAATGTATTTTTGGCCTAATATTTTTTTTTTTTTTATATAAAGTGATTCATTAACAATTAGGTATTACTGTAATGTTTTGATAACTCTTATGATTAATTGGCGAATCTTTACAGACGCAATGAGTAATGTTAACTTACTTCTTAGAGAATTCAAATAGTATCAATAACATGCAGTGATCTTTGCAAATTGCACAAATATCAGAGACAAACGAAGCAAAGGAGACGGAAGAATCGAATTTTAGAATGATGTACTTGAATGAAATTCTAGGAAACCTCGCACACTTATCCACGCCGAATCAGACGAGTCGCCGGAAGAATTATTAAGAACTTCGTTCCTTTCGGCGTGGTACCGATTCTTTCGGCGCGGACAAGTGTGTGTTTACCTTTAATCCTTTAATACCCACTTACACGGTTTATTTACCTTTCACATTACAAAATCCAGCATACTATCCACATAACTTGAGAAGAGACAATCTAAAAGACAATATACCTTATTTATATCCCCCATAACACTTGCGGACCGCGACAACTTAATTCAGTAGCATCACATTATCGTTAGCATAATCAGTGAAGCGGCTACACCTTTCAGCTACACCAAAACATCCAAATGAGAATTTAAAATGTGCCTTAATGGGTTTCTTTTCATTGGGCACAACGGGCACCAACTTCAAACTGAAACGTTCGGAGGAAATAACCATTAAAGTTTCAGATGAAGAAATGTGAAGTTTTCTTAACGTTGTTATTGAGTTGTACGAGAAGTTTTGGGAACATTGTTAGTCTGATATGGATTGAACGAGATACCCCGTTTTTTTTCTTGCGGCACTCGGCTTTGGAGCGATCGTTAGTAAGCGCATACGATACAATGTTTCTTGCTTTTGCAAATTTTGGCATCATATTGCGCATATGGAGCATCTGCCATCTGATGCCAGTAAGTTAGAGGTGTTATATACATGCAGTCTACTTACAGTTTTGGAGTAAACTACTGGTCATCTAAAATTTTCCTGAAAGGAGATGATCACAATAGTTACTATTACGCTTATATCAAACAGCCGGCCGGCCGGCCGGTTATTTCAAACAGTTGGTTAACGTAACATACGCACGTCAAATAATGACAACGTAATATTCGACGACACGGTTGGCACAGTGGCTGAGGGATTGACTGCTGCGCAGCATATCGCGGGTTCGATTCCCGCCCGGAACAAATATTTGTACGACGTACAAGTATTTGTTCCGAGTCTGGGTGTTTATCTATCTATAATATGTATGTATTTACAAAAAAAAATGTATCTAAGCAGTTTATCAGCCATCTCGTTACCATAACACAAGCATTAGGTTGCTTAGCTTGGGACTAGACGGCGTTGTGTGAAATGTCCAAGGATATTTATTATTTATTTATTTAATATGTTTATTAATGTACGTTAAATACAATGCGTTGTTCCACTGCAAAAAAAAACTGAAACTAAAAATTGTTATAATAAAGCTAGCCTCGTTTAAGTTGTTCGAATCTATTTAAAGGTCAATTATCAGTGGCTATTATTAGTAAAAAAATCAATAATTATTTGAATTTAATCAACATGTCTCCAAAAAATACATTTCACTTTTCGATTACCATTAAATTACCGATTTTTATCTAAGTACTAAAAGAAGACATGCCTTATGGATTAACTCCCAAAAATATGAATAACCCAAAAGGGATTCAAAAATTAAAAAATAAATTCAAATTACCACGTTCTACCTACCAAAGTAAAAGTTTGGAAGAGCGAAGACAAAACCAAGAGTAATGTTCGTTTTAAGGTGTAATGGCGTACAGCACTTCGCTCTATGCTGTAATGAGGCCCATTTGGCCATAAATGAAAACAAGTGGCTTAACCGAGACACCGCATAACGACGGTATTACCCGACGGATGGGCTAGAACCAACGTGTGACAACAATATTATATTGTATTTAATTACGTTTTAGGTCTATAATACAAGGCTGTTGTACATTGAAGGCCATTTTTATGTTATTCCTTATAACCCCTCAAGTGTCGAATGCACCCCATGTGTGCATAAGAAAAACCATTAAAATACTAGGTATATAAGCTTATATCACATATATATAAACGTAAAAAAACATCTTCCGATGGAAAACCAATCATCATCATTAGTTGTGAACCTATGGAGTTCGCAGCTAACTCCCCCTCCCCCCCCGCGTGTCGAATGCACCCCAAGTGTGCAAAAGGACAAAACTTTACATAATAGGTATATAAGCTTAGATCACATATATATAAACGTAAAAAAACATCATCCGATGGAAAAAATATCATCATCAGTAGTTGTGAACCTATAGGGTACGCAACTAACCCCAACCCTCCCCACTCGCTGGGGTTTTAGGTCTAAAATTAGCAAAACTCAGACACTTGAGGGGATAAACAAATAAAGTATTTGTGATTAATTTTGTTGGTCTTCTAGCAATTTCATGAAATCATGAGGTTTGAGGTCAATTCTAAGTTATAGAGTTGTATTGCTGATTCTAATTATTATAATTCTGTAAAGCCATATTAGCTACGGCCGCGAATCATATTTTAATCAACATACAACCTGACACTGAACTGCAAATTGCAAGAGATGTAAAAAAATTTGAATTTCGCGGTTTGATTTGATTTTGATTTGATATGATTTGATGGCACATTCGACACGTTTATTCTCCTCGTTTAGTCAAATCCAAAATATCATCTTCATCAGTTTCCTAGACGATCTTTGGTGTGTGCACCATTCACTTGACGCATACCTCAAAATAATACAATAAGTATGTTTAAAGAGGTACGAGTATGAGTTACAGGGTGGAAAATTCCTCATCCTCCATTATAAAGGGAATCCTCCCGTTATAATGGAGGATGAGGAATTTTTTTTTAAACCTCCGATCAGCTGGGTGTTGTGTCTGGTGGGCTACTTAACTGCCCGACGGTTGTAGTCTGTTTTCTGTTTACAATTTATGAATTCCGCAAACAACTCTGCTTGCGAGAAGCAAGACTTAGGAGACATGAGGGGCAATTCTCGTAATTTTATAAGAATATTCGCATTTTAATCCCAGTCGCAATCTGTCAAAAAAGCCTCTAATTTCCCTACATTTTTGACATTGATAGTCACTGCATGAGATGAGATTGAGATTTGAATTTGAATGTTTTATAAGTTAAACCTAAAACGTTCCAATTCAAGTCGCGATATCATGCCAGTGACAATCAAATGACAAAAATTTATGTAAACGCTATACAATTTTTGACAGTCAACCTGTCAAAAATTGTATAGCGTTTGCGAACGTAGTTAAAAATACGGGAATTGCCCCTCAGATGTGATGCGTAGTTCGCTCGTGGCATTGTAGGTAGATGCCACCACACGTTAAAAGGACAAGTTATCGCATCAGTATTATGTTAAATTACACCAATTTGCCACCTAAAGAGTATGTAGACATATGTATTATCTTACTCCAATCGTTCGCTGATGACACTATTAAACTTCATGAGATAGGTGTGGAGTATATCGCTCCTTTCTGGGCACAATTCCAAACCAGGGCTATAGCCGAAATAGATGTGAAATTAATTTTCCTTGCAGACTAACTAAGTTTTAAATAATATAGTTTTAGATTTAGATAGCATGTTATTACACGAAGAAATTCTCTTATAATGCAAAGCTCTTAAAACTACGTAGATTTAGGTTGTTAATAAACGTAATTTTATTTATTAATACACTGTTTATGTAACAAGACCTGCAATAATAATTAGCGAGATTTTCAAAGTGTAGCAGGTGGCTGGAACATGGAATAACGACCTTTTAATTCACATAAGGGAGACAGAAATAGCTCCGCCTATATATAGGGCGAAGTTCATTTATTTGTGTTTCGCACAAACTTAGTATTGCGTAAGTTCGTTGTAGGGTAGCTGGCGTAATTGCTGGCTGCACGCCAAACTCATTGACTCTACAGATATTATTATATTCTTCAATTTACGTTTTTAATATCTCGTGCTGTTTTGTTGTTCAAAATTAATTCAAGATGAGATTAAGTCAACAAATTGAAAATATCTTAAAAGCCTACTTTACCGTGGGGTAGTTTGGAATGGAGGAGGTATGGGTGTAGGTTTTTAGTCGTGAGTAATATAACTCTAAAATGGTAGTGCAAATAATCTAAATGATGCAAGATTGAGCGCTATTTTTATGTATAATGTCAAATCAAGTTTTATGAAATAAATAGTTTTATTTTTTTTTAAGTATATTTTTTCTGAAAAAGATCTAAACAGTTTTATGTAACATAATAGGTAAAAATTAGGCAAAGTTGCGTAATACCGTATAAGCCATGAATAGTCAAGTACTGTATTATTTGTAATTAGCTAAAATCACACTGACCTTTATCAAAACTTTACATAAAACACAACAACAGTACCGCAATACATTATGCACTATTAAAACATGATATTTATGACAACCAGCAATAGCCGATAAAATGCATACAATAGAGCTATTTGAAATTCTAATTAACCCGTAGCCAATAACTAGTGTACAGCAATATAGCAATACTGACATGATATACTCTCACATTATCTAGTCAATTTAATACAAATTGTCAACCTCCATAAATTAGGGCGTATCTAGCCGCGCCATCAAAGCAAACATACTGATATAAAGGCCAAGAGTCGATATCATTACACATAAATTTCACTTATCTCCACATTCGGCACAATTTGGTCGGATGCCTCCGTTACCGGGCTTACAATGGCCTTCTCATACCTACCTCACATTTAACTGGGACTCGCATTTCACTCAATAGTTCTCAATCTAAATCAAGTCTAAATCGTGTGCAATCTTTAGAACAGTTCGCTTTATTGCCAGTCGTAAACGATACGAATTGTTAGGTTTGTTACAGGTTTTCTTGTAGGTGTATCAGTACGATATTCTGCGTATGAGTTCTAAGCATGTATCTAATAGATACTAGGAAATATTCTTAACTAGCTGACCCGACAGACGTTGTCCTGTTCCAATTTCAATAATTCAAAATTGCCATAGAAAATTCACTTTCAGTTTTCCCGAATTTTCCAATTTTCCCGGCAAATTTTTCAATTTTTCTCTACGTAAAAACCTTCTCCTGATAATAATAAACACAACAAAAAAAGAATTAGCGAAATTGTTAAGCAATAATTTATAATAATACTGCTTTCTGTATCTTCGCCTAGGCATCAAAATGTAGATAATATCAGGGTATATATTAGGATGAAATCAAGTGAAAATGGGAGCCCATTTCAGCTCAACTAATGTTATTCCACATTTAAAAAATATCCCTGTAAATTCCAGTGAAGTCTAGTACATTTTATATCCTGTGTTATACGTTACATACTTTATTTTAGTACGCGTAGGTACTCTAAATTCTTAAGATACAGGTATAAACAACGTAACTTGCAACACAAAAGTTGCCTCACACAGAACATAACATCAAGTAAACATAGAGTAAAATATTTCAACTTTAAATCTATCCTTACAACAGAATCATTTTTCATACAACTTTTTAAAATGTAACATCGCACAAGTTCCAACTTAAACTTTAACTTAGTTTAATAATTTTGAAACGACACTGAACGGACCCGACACGGTCTCGAATTTCATTAAAAACCTCCACAAAGTCCACGGATCAGTTTGCTAACAAAAACTCAGCTGAGTTATAGAAATGTCGTGTTTTTGAATAGCTCTAAAAACTTCAATTTGAATGCATTTCCATTAGGCAAGTGCGGGCCAGGCGTGAATTAATTGCTAGTAAGTTTGTATGAAACTATAATTACTTTTTCATTTTCATTAAAAGGTTGTTAGTAGTCCGTTTGAAGTGCATTGTGCTTCCATGGTAGGAAATATGGTTATTCTCTTAAGAGCCTCCTAAAACTACCCCAAATGACTTAGCATGATCCTCCGTTAGATCGAAAATACTGCAGCATTAATTTTGAAATAAGTTTATGGTAAAGTTGATGATTAATTAACGAAAACACGATTCCATAAAATTTTCTCGATCGAAAAAAATTCCAAAGTTACCTCCAAACCGAACAATAAACCTCTGGTATTCAAAAAATACTTCAAATTAGATCATGAAACTTTGCATAGGTGCTAACTGAACTAACTACACTCCTTTGCAAAAAAACGGGCAGTTTGGATTTTTCTACATTATTGGTAATCATTTAGTTCTCATGAGGTTTTAATAGGCAAACTATGTTCCTGGCACATAATAAAGAGTCTGGGTATGAAAAAAAGTTAATTTCAAATTCAGAACTGTTGTTTTTAATAATAATAATCCCTTTTTCAGTTTATGACTTTTTACTTACTATTCGCGGGTTTGCGGTTAAATGGTTATCAGGCAACTAAAACTAACTTCTCGTTATTTTTATTAGAATAATTTATGTTTGTCGCATAATCCTGCCTCGTTGTGACTTAAAACAGATATCTTTGTGTCGATTATAATGGCAGAAAAAGCAACAAGAGCTAGTAAAATTATAGTGCTGCTGGAAGTGGGGTGTAGCCAATGTTACGGTTCACAGCCGTTAAACGTGAGTGGTTCCACCGTCCAAAGAACATGGACTCGATACCAAGAGACAGGTTCCGTTCAAAGAAGGCAAGGTTGTGGGAGAAAACGTTGCACACAACCACGAGACGACCGCTTTTTAGTGACTCAGGTATTGAGTAATCGCAAATGCAGTTACATAGACCTCAAAAGAAACCTTGAAGAGGTACGAGGAGCACAAGTTAGCCTATGGACAGTGAGGAGGAGGCTTTTAGCGGTTGATATACGCAGTCGACGACCAGCGCGGGCCCCCAATTTACTCCGTGAGTACCGGATTGCTCGACCGAGGTTCACTAGAAATTGTCTATCTTGGACACTAGGTAACTGGAGTAGCGTACTCTTCTCCGATGGGGCTCGAATTTGCCTGAATGGTGAGGACCAGGGGAACACTATGCCGACGTGTGTTTTGAAGAAATCACCCCTTATGGTGGAAGGTCCGTTATGTTTTGGTCGGGCGTAACTTCCAGCTATCGTACCGAGATAGTGTTCATTGCAAATGGCTCACTAAATGCGCAAAGGTACATAACAGGAATAATTTGTCAACATGCACAGCCCGCACTGACTGTAATTGGTGAAGATGCCATTTCATGGACGATAATGCTCGGGACCACCGTTCTGGCGACGTAGATGCTTATATGCAAGAGGTCGGTATTCGTCGTCTGGATTGGCTAGCGCGGAGCCCCGACCTTAACCCCATTGAGCACGTCTGGGACCTCCTAAAACGGCGAGTACGACCTGTCCAACGACCTTCCACAAAACATCAGGTGTGATTTCGGCCGAGTGGGAACACATTCCACAGGACACCATCAAAAACCTGGTGGAAAGCATGCCAAGACGATTACATGCCGTAATCGCTGCAAGGAGAGGTCATACTCGTTATTAATTTTTATTTTTTAATGTCTTTTTTTATTAAAATACCATAAAAATACTCGTAGTCTTAATTTAATTATACCCTAAAAATTTCCATTTTAACACGACTTTCTGTTTACATTGACTAAAACACCGATTCCAGGATTTAAGGGTTAAAAACTATACTCTCAATGATAATAAGAAATTTCTAGTCATTTATGCTAACGAAATACTAAAAATATTAATATTATCCAATAACTGTAAGGTGCCCGTTTTTTTTGCAAAGCAGTTTATAAAGCAGGTCTTATGTTTTTTATTTTTTTTTTTATCAAATTACCATTATTTTTACCTTAAAAAGCACCTAAACTATCTGCGCCCAGCACCGCATTGAGTCTCGCTCTCACTCAGTCCGCGAGCAGAATCGTGCGAGCGAGATAAAAAGCTGAGGTAGTATGGGTTCTGAAGTGCGAGATCTTGGGTTCTACTTGTTCTTATAAAGCTACTGATTTCATTAGTGAATAACGATTTCAAGTTTTATTCTGTTTTCATACTTATTTTAGACGATGTTTAGGTTAGGATAACAGCTAACTAAGCTAAAAATCCTCATTCAGGGTACAAAATGAGCATTCCCAAGTTGAGACGGCTTCGGCGCAAATATATTAGGAGCTATATGTAAATCTGTTTGAGTCGTTTGGGGGTCGAGTATTTCGGGAAATCGCCAATCGGCTGGTCGACTCTTCACGTGACCAGAAGGCTGGCCTATTTTTTTCTGTACTATGTTCACTGATTTTTAGACCAAAGAATCAGCATTATTGCCATCCATGTGCCAACTTGCAAAGACTTTTGGGTACTTTTCCCACTGACAGCGATGCGGATGACTTTTTTGAAGCCTAATAAGATATTTCCTTTTTTACCTGTACATAATTTATGTATAAGTAGGTATTCTTGTGTTAGATGGTATGTAAGATTTATAAAAAAAATAACTATTTAAAGTCTAAAAAACATCTAAAACTTTAAAGACCATTTCAGACAGCAATCTACATGGTCTTGGTCAAATGATCTGACCAAGATTATGTCTGGACTTTAAAAGAAACTGTGACCTCTGAGATTGTTTCGGCCTTTCTTCTCAGAGCAGTCAGATAGGAAACGCCGACTTCATCTGTTTAAAAAAATATGATTGACGTGTAAAGTGTTTGTACAAACCTACTTACAGAAAATAAATCATTTATCATTAATCATTATTACGTGTTATTTTTATGAAGTCTAGAATTACAATTGCCTAATGTTCTAGTATATTCATCAAAGCTACTGCGATGTAGGTACGATTATGAATCGTAATAACTGACAACCTTGTACTAATGACTAACTCTCAATGTTTGCTGTGCATGTACAGAAACGATGAGGAAAATGTCCTATAGATTCAGACATAAATAAAGACGTTATAATGAGTTCTATTGAATTATGCTTAGGTTTAAGTATAGTAGTACATTAAAATAGGACAAAGAATTATTATTATTTGAATCTTGGAACTTACTGTAATCTGGAAAATCCTAATGATGTGTGCATTTAACATTTTCTATTTACTCATATTTACATAATGAACATTACATACATTTGTCATTTGACTATGAAGCAGCTACTTGGAGAAAAAAAAAACAATTTTCATTTTAAGGGCCGGTTTCTTGGTTAACTCAACCAATGGTTAAAAATAGTACTTATTTAATTTTTAAATTTTGACAAAATGTGCTTGCAAAAATGCCATTACTTACTGTTAATACGCCGTATTCATGTTAACTCATTCATGATTAAAAATAGTAACCTAATAGCATTTTGGCAAATACATTTTACCTATATTTAACTATTACTTGAGTTAACTATGGATCAAGAAACCGGACCTTAGAATCAAAATAGTTTTTTTTTCAATAATAATTTAGAGAAAAAAAAAACTATTTTGATAAAAAAAAATAGCAGCAGCTATCTGCTGTTATTTTTTAACATAAATGAGTTACCGGCGTATTAATTCATGTTAAAAAATGGTAACCAATGGCATTTTGTCTAAAACATTTTGCCAAAATTTAAACTTTGCTTACTATTTTCAACCATTGGTTGAGTTAACTACGGATCAAAAAACCGGCCCTTAGAAACTGAAAATCACGAACATAAATTACGATAGGGTTAAGAATAAAAAGATTGCTCATAAATTTAAAAGATTTATGTGAAAAAATCCCCAACCCGTCAAACGCTACTTAACTCCAAAGCGGGTGACACAACCCGAAACCTCAAACTCGTTTAATTTTAATTAAAATTCCCACTGCAAAATGGGACGCATTACCAGGGAACCTTTGTGTTCCAACCCAACAGAAAGTATCTATCGTTATTGTTATTTTTTAATTTCTCTAGCGGAGTTAACGGCTCTTATAAAAGGGAAAAATATAAATCTGTTACAATGAACAATAACCTCACTTTTTTCAGAAAGGGTTCTTTAAGATAAGGCGTTGCTTGGAATAAGTTGCTTTTGTTCTGTCCAAAATATTTTCATGTGTTTTTATAAATTCTTTTGAGTACAGTCAGCGTCAATAATACCGGGACGAACAGACTGTTCAAAATGATCTAAACAACTATGAAAATGAAATACTAACTCAACGATACAAGGAATGTTTCAGAATGAGGACAGTACACGACAACTGTCATTCTGACAAGAACTTTATCCAATTGAGATAAAGTTTAATTTTCTTAGTTGTTGGGATCATTTTGAACAGTCTGTTTGTCCCGATATTTTTGTCGCTGACTGTACGTTTTTAGTCGTGTATTTTTCGAAGGCAAAAGTGAAAAGACAATAGGGAAATTGTAGCTTTAAAAAAGATAGATCAAATTCAGGTTCTTAAACGTGTAAACTGCAAGTTGTATGAATCAAGTTTAAAATGTAATTCCTTTAGTGTCTTCTTGAAGGCAAATTCAATTCTGATACTGGATTTATGTGGCCTTCGGCAGTGCATATCGATTCCATCACATTATTTTATTACTTCAGTAGACAGAGGCTGAGGCTAACGTTATTCTTTTGTTTTAATATAATTTTATGTTTTTTTACGGTTACGTAGCTCATAAGGAAAAAGCGGAACCCCTATAGGATCACTTCGTTGTCCGTCTGTCTGTCTGTTAAGACCTTTTTTCTCAGGAACGCCTCGAGGTATCAAGTTTAAATTAATATCAAATACGTATGTCTACAGTCCCTTGGAGCTCTAAGAAAATCAAGCTTCTAAGTCAACGCAATAAAAAATACGGCTATTTATGCTACATATTATTTTGATACTCGCAAATAAATCAAAACCTGTAGGCTACTTACCGTTGATCTAGAATCATAAAATTTGGCAAGAAGCAGGGTCTCACAGCCCAAGTAGAGGAAAAATTAAAAAAAACGTTAATTTGCAGTTTTAAAACACAAACTTACATTTTGCAGTTAGAGAATAACCGATATGTATATTGTATTGGTTTAACGATGTATGCGAGAACATGTTTTTCAACACCAATGTTATTGTTGTTTTTGGGATAGGTAAATTCATCGCAACTACGGAACCCTTCATTGCGTGGTCCGACACGCACTTAGCCGGTTTTTTCTACTGAACTCCTATTCTGACATATTTTTCTATGACAATAAATTACCTACTTCGAATAAATAAATTAAAACTAAAAACCTGATAATCAGGCCCTGAACATATCGTAGTCAGTAATTAACTTCTATTATTAGTTTACCGGCTTTCATATCCTCGGTCCACGGCACTGAGAAATTAATCAGGAAAATCCTAGCCTCCACACTGACTAATTTTGTTGTGCCTTGTTTCACCTGGAGACTCGCTTGCCTGAATTCAGATCCATCCGATAATCCATCTTCCCAAAGGCGGTGGGATGAGCCGCTCTGCAGAGTAGTACAGAACAATTTACTTGACACGTCTGCTACTACTGCGGAGCGTGCGCGCCTGCTGGCTGTGGGTAAGTGGGAGTCGGGTCTGTGGCTTCATGCGCTACCGTCGTCGAACATTGGCACTTTGTTCGACGACACTACTTTCCGCCTGGCTGCTTCCCTACGACTAGGAGTTCCTTGTTGTTCTCCTCATCGCTGTCACTGTGGCGAAGTTGTCGGCGTTGTATTAGAACCCAATGGGGCGGGAACGCTGACGGTGACAACGCCACTTGGCACGCGACGATGGCAAGAGACCGGACGGTATTTCTTTATTTCCATGGAAGGTGGATAGACTAAAGGTCTATCCGTGTGCGACGCAACGTGTGTCGATACTCTTGCGCCATCCCATCTTCCTGACTCGGCGTGCTGTGCTGGCGCTGTTTCTGCGGCTACGGAAAACCTCAAGCGGTGGAAGTATAATAATCTTATCGTTAATGATATTTTTGAGCTGATTGGGGTTGAAACCCTTGGGCCATGGGGTCCGAGTGCTTATGGTTTGTTCAACGAAATCTAGAAACGGCTGGCTGACACTTCCCGTGACCCAAAGGCTGGCTTTTATCTTGGCCAGAGGCTAAGCATTACCATACATTACAGCCAGTCTCTTGGGTACATTACCAGTCGACACCAATGTGGAATAATTTTTCGACGGCATGATTTAGTTTGTTAATAGTTTTAGTCAGTTTAGTATGTTATGTTTTTATTTTAATAGATTGTCAGTTCATTTAGAATAAACTCTACAATGATAGGTATTTATCTTCTGATCAAAGCACCAATAGTTCAGCGCTTCCAATTTGTCTTTTCAGTCTGTATTCGACTGTATATACGGAACTCGTTAATAAGGTTGAATTGATTGTAATTATAGCCCGTGCGCGTTAACATGGCACCTGGCTCGAAAACAAAATTGTGTCTAAACACTATGTTCTGTCACGTTTAAAGCATCGTAAAGTTGTTATGAGAAACTACTCAGCACAAATTAAATGTTGATATTCAAAAAACTGAAATAAAACTCAAAATTTTTTGCACTCTCTTTAAACGTAATTCATTCGAGCCAGGTGCCAAGTTATAGGTATGCTTAAATTTTAATAAACATTATATATGGATAATTCAAAAACTTTGGTATTTTAAACTTTTTTGGTTGAAGGCCTACAAAGTGGGTAAAAAATTACTGAGAGTAGCTGACTCATTACTAAACACGCGTCTACAACTAAATAAACAGCAAATACATAATACATTAAATCCAATCCGAACTAAATAAATAATGTTTGTACTTAAATAATTGGGCCACATAATATCATTTTAGTGACAATAATACTACGATAAACACTATTTTGCTAACATAAAAACGTTATTACTAACATAAACGAAAATACAATACCTACTAGTATCGTCCAATTTTTATTACATGTTGTAAATAAATAGCAATAATATAACATAATAACCCGCCACATGTCATCGTCAAAGAGTCATTGGTTTTTCTACGATGCAATAGAAATTCTGAATGTTTTATTTCTATGAGATATGACATGTATGTTGGGAAATAATTCTGAGTAATATTTGATATATATGAATATTATACATCGCATTGCTTGTATGTATAGTTATTTTGATCGTGTACTTACATAACAAAGGTATGGATGTGGAGAATTATCTCTTTGTAAAATAGTCCGGTCAATTTAGACATTCGAGGTTACATAAAGTCCCAACAAGCTGAATTTCTGTGAAATTGTTCAAAACATAATTATAAACAATGTCTAGAAGTTCCCCATCATTCCCCTGTAAGGAAAAAATTTTATTCAAGGTCAAAGGTAAAAAAAATGAGTTTTTCGCGATTTTCAGCAAAACGGTAAGTTTTATCATAAAAGTACCTCAGACAAAAATTGTAGATTTTATATATTTTTTCTTACGAGCCACCGTTTCTGAGATATAACGATTCAAAAAGTTATAAAAGTTGTTATCGTCATAATATGCACACGTTTCCACGCCACCTATGAGGTAGTGTACTTAGCGCGTTTTTTGAACGTGGTTTCTTGTTGAGTTGAATTACTCTTTTTAAAAACTTCAGCTTCTTTTTTTTTTTTTTTTTTTTTAATATAACAACTCTAGGTGTATATACGTGGCGTAATCATGTATATTATGACGATAACAACTTTTATAACTTTATGAATCGTTATATCTCAGAAACAGTGGCTTGTAAGAAAAAAAGTATTATATGATGATGATGATAATTTTATGATCTACAATTTTTGTCTGAAGTACTTTTATGATAAAACTTTCCGTTTTGCTGAAAATCGCGAAAAACTCATTTTTTTGACCTTTGACCTTGAATATTTTTTTTCCTTACAGGGGAATGATGGGGAACTTCTAGACATTGTTTATAATTATATTTTGAACAATTTCACTGAAATTCAGCTTGTTGGGACTTTATGTAACTTCACTCTCATTTTTTGGTCTAAATTGACCGGACTAAAAAGGTACATTACCTTTAAAAAGAATTGCGTGCTTCAAAATATATGTCAATCAACGCCATTCATTTTTTATTCACGAGTCGGAAGTGGCAGAATCAGCCTTAGGTATCAATCAGAGGGTTTTATGTGTCCCCAAGAAAATGCCCCCTGTTGAAGGCAAACCTCAATTATGTATGAAAATTGTAAAGCAATTGATCTTTACAGCACCATTTTGAGTACCAGTACCTGTACTTATTACCATTATTTTAAACAAAACAAAACATGGGCCTACCATCACCGCAGTATTATTTTAATCTTCAGTGTTTTAGTTTATACTTCATGCTGGGAAAGTCCGCCTACAGATGGAGCTTTACAGACTTTCCCAGAAGCCTACGTTTTGCGATGGGCTACACTAGGCTCCCACCATTCGCAAAGCGCAGGATCAATTTGACCTACCTCGGCAGCCGAAGCCTTTACAAACACACATTTTACCTTAGTTTACGTTCCGTAGCGTCCAGACAATATTACTTCGCCGCCCATACACGTCCACCGAAAACTTTCATTACCCTTGTTGACCATGAACCTGACGGCTTATCCCGCCACCAGTCGGGTGACGTCGATACGGCGCCGCCATGATTAGTCCGTGACGGCTGTAAGCCCCTGAACAAATTAACAAACTAAGAGTTTATTTTGTACAAAGAGGTCTTAAATGTAACGAGTTACGTCTAGTTTCTTTGTTTGAGTAAGGTAAAGGCAGACAGGCGTGACGCCACGGTGCGACGTGATTCTGGTAGAACAATTTCCGTGAAGTTTTCTTTCATAGAAATTATTGTTCTACTACAGTCGCATCTCGCCTGTCTATGAGAGCCTTAACTCCTTAGATGTCTCAGATGGGCTATTTACGTTTATAATAATATGGGATATCTCTCCACTCCTCACAAGCACCTCAGGACATGTTGCCTCTTTGCCGCTGCGACACTATGTGCTAGCGACCGTTTTCGGGGGCCTATTATTGAGGCACCAACCGACGATTATTCCTGTATGCACTATGCATACAGGAATAATCGTCGGTTGGTGCCTCCTCATAATTTAAAATTGTCTAAGGGACCTCTGCGAGTTGGCTTCGGCCCCTCGTATGCCTACCAAAGGTCCGGGACCCTAGGGTACCGAGATATGAGACATATAGAAATAATAATAATAACCCCACCGCCGTATCTTTACGTTGACGTCGTGGTGGGGCTTGCGCGCTCCGAACTCTGGGTCTGTGCTGGTAGACTTCACTTTGCCGAAACAGGTCTGGGGTGAGGAGCCAGACCAAGAGAGATACAGAAACCCGCAGGGCAGCATGTGGCGAGCTGTTGGGCAGTAGCACCCCACTATCTCCCGGGAGAAATCTTGTTCCTCACCTCTCGCTTGCCTTTATTGGCCGGTTTTAGTGGAGATTCGCAAGAGCAAACGTTCTTGGAGGAAGGAAGTACTCCAGTAAGATGCTGTTAGGGATCTTGACCGTACTTCCGGGATTGTCCTGATAGCCGTGGGATACATCTCCACTCCTCACAAGCACCTCAGGACCTGTTGCCTCCTTGCCGCTGCGACACTATGTGCTAGCGACCGTTTTCGGTGGCCTATTATTGAGTGTGCAAGTAATCCCCTGCCATTTTATCTGTGTATTGTATCAAAACGTTGGTCAAGCACCCCGGCCATAGTGTTTCCATAGTTCTGGGTAACCAATCCACAGCCATCCAAACCCATACCCCAATATGTTTTGTTTCCATGTTCTGAAATAGTTCTGCACCAACCGAGGGTTGTCCTTGGGTGCACTTGCATAGTGCATACAGGGATAATCGTCAGTTGGTGCCACCTCATAATTTAAAATTGTCTAAGGGGCCTCTGCGAGTTGGCTTCGGCCCCTCATAGGTCTTTCAAAGGTCCGGGACCCCAGGGTCCCGAGATATGTCAAAGACAAAGTAAATAATAATAATTTATTTATTAATCAGACAACTTGATCCACATTACAAAACAACAACAAAAATACTTACAAGACTACAGGCTGTTTCTTTTAAGGTGTCAAGCCAGTGCGAGCTGATAGCAGAGTACCATACCTATCGATTGTACCCCCATGTATGTTCTACGATTTTTTGTAGTTTCCGAGTTATATTTTTTTTTAGATATTTTTCCTGATTCAACGAGATTATGGCTTTTTAAAATTATATCTTTTTTTGGGTCAACTTTGAACATTTTGCTGAAATCGGTCGTTGAAAGTGGTGTATCTGAAATCTTGTGATTTTCATATTTAATCATTTATTTATTATCTTAACATATTTTTTTCAATCCTGATATTTACTATTCCTCTACGTTTAAGCAGAGCTCAGTTGATAGCAAACATAAATTGTATACCTACCACTATCCTTAACCACTACCATTGATATGAAATGAGGGATCCAAAATAACTCGCAAACTACAAAAATCGTAGAATATACATGGGGGTTTAATCGATAGGTATAGAACTCTGCTATCAGCTCGCACTGGCTCGACACCTTAAAAGAAACACCCTGTATATGTGATATATAAGCTTATTATATACCTATCATGTAAAGGTTTTTCCTTGACACTTGAGGGGTTAATAACAGAACCTTTATTAACCGACCTTGACCTCACTGACCTTGACCTCAGGGACAGGGTCATTGACCTTGACCTCAAGGTCAAAATTCCGAAAGTCAAGATCTTCCTCCTAAGGTCACTGATCTTGAACTCAGGGGCATTGACTTTAACCGCAGGGTCATTGACCTTGATCACAACGTTAACATTCTGAAAGTCAAGAGCAGCGATTCTTAGGAGCAGTAACAGGTCACATTCATGGTTGGTGTCCTTGAGGTCAAGGTCAGTGAACTTAGGAGGCAGATCTTGACTTTCAGAATGTTTGTATCGATATGTTTTATTATACACCCCATCACTAGAAGCTACTGGAGCGTAGGTGCTCAAATGGGAATACCTTGGGTGCTCTAAAAATCGGTGCTCAGAAAATAGGTGCTCAAATGGGAATGCTTCAAACATAATATCCCAAGGCACTCGCCGACAGTTATCTTTCTATCAATGAAATATTTTTTGTAATTGGAGCAGTACTTCCATAGATTACCTGTTACAAACCTATAAACAATTTGACCTATAATATTAGTTTAGATAATATTGCATCAGTAGGTTATTATAATGAACATTTTATTTTTGATCATAGCATTTTACTGCTTTAAAGTTAAGTCTGATCAGTAACAAAATTATAATAACTAGGTAATTATGTCAGTACATACCTACTGTTTTCTTGTTCAACACAAAGCACTCAACATTTAATCAAAATGTAATCACTCAGAAAGATCCTTTTTTCTTTTGAAATAAAAAAAAATTACATTGAAAGGCAAAACAGAGAAAGAAAATTTAACAATACAGGCAAGGGTATAAATCATTCACTTAGTAAAAGATTACAGGCCGGTATAGCGACGTCACATTTTATCTTTAATTCTCATACAAACGCGTAATCTTGTAAACAGATTGCTGGCAGCAATACATTTGCTAAATAATACTTATACTTAATGGGCTATGACAATGCTATTATAAGTAGATATCTTACATCAGGGCTAGACTGCAAACGACCGACTTTTTGTCGGAACTCTCGACATTACTTAGCATTTTTTTATATCATTGATGATACTGGCGGTGCCTGCTCTCTAAGTCCGTCAACGGAGATACGAGCCCATAGAACTTTGGAGTCAACCCTACACCCGCTTAATTAAGTTTTTCGGACGGGTAAAAACACATCGGGAGTAGGGAAGGCTGTCAAATCGTGATGTCATTCATTCTTAGGTCGGGTCTCGAACTAATCTTATGTGCGTAGGTGATTCGGAGTAGGAATCGCCCGTAACTTCGTTCGAAACTACGGATTTCGTGCTTACTGAGTAGACCTCGTTTAGGATGCGCTACATCTTTTGTCGTCAGTTGTGAAAACATTTTTCTTCGCACTCCAACAACAACGATATCGCGTCGTTTTATAACAATTTTACAACACGATTCCTCTATGAAATATAAACTTCTTTCTGCTGCTGTGTAATATTGGATAGACGACAGTTAATGTTTATTGACTTCGGTAAAAGTCGCTCGTGTATGTGTAACTTACCTCATTCTAAATTATGAAGGAAAATCGCAACAAAGACTATGTAAAACAGTGTTTTGAATAGGAAGTTTTATTTTCCAGAATTTACTGGACGAAGCATGCAGTTTTCCTTTTAGCAAATTGTAAAATATGAATGGTGCATACTAAAGCATTATTAGGGAAATGATAATTGATATTCATGTTTTTTCCGCTGCTTGTTCACTGTCTGTTTGTCTAATAACAGGAAACACAAAACAGGAACAGGAAAATAGTTGTTTGTTAAAACAATTTTAATAACAGAATAAAAAAATATAAGTAAAAATCTTTTTAAAATCATTAAAATCACTAAATTAACTTACGTTAACATAGAACTTTTGTTATGTTCTCTGATCGCGCGCGGGCTGGTAACATCGCATTTCTAGAGGTTTTTCGTGATTATTTCATTAAATCAAACGACAATTTCCTCTGACAAATTCTTAGATCGTTGGTATTTATAAGTAGCTATGTATTATAAAATATATTTATAAAAATAAAAATGACATACTGTCAATTATTTTCTAAGAGTAATTACCGTATAGATATCAACATCAAAATAATTCCTAAAACGATAAATCAATTATGCTGTATACTTTTAAAGGTAAATGATGTAAAATGAGTAATTAAATAAGCTTATAACGGTCGAATGACGAACAAAAACAGTTGAGTTAATCATTCCTTTGCTCACTGATACAGTCTAATTAATTGCTCAGATTTATGAGAGCTCTGTTAATAAAAATTGGATTTATTTCATCAAACAGTTGAAATAGCCGTATTTGTTATCGGTGAATATTTATCGAGTTTCATGTTTAACGAAATCGCGATCAATGATTTTGATCACAGATAATATTTTTTACGAATCGATGGTACTTTTTAGATGAGTTGGACCCAATAGATGGCCACATTAATAGCAACGTCAGTAGCGTTTAATCACCAAATATGCAGGTGTATGTAGGTACACTTGGGATATCCCAACAGCAAGTGGGTCATGTGAGATTGACCGTGGGTACTTGAAAAGCTGGTCATCATGAAAAACCGGTCGAAGTTCCAACATTTGAATGTATGTTATTACTTAGACTTTTCTGTTTAAGAAGCTAAATGTTAAGAGAAATCTTTAATCATCCCAACAATACACCTTTTGTACTAATCATCCCTAGTAATCATCCCACTTTAGTAATCAATCATCAACCACAACTTTTTCCCATTTGTAACATTCATCTAATAGTGTTGTAACTTATAACACTATTTTATAGGCGAAAGTTTGTGAGTGTGTGTGTGTGTGAGGGTGTGTTTGTATGTTTGTTACTTTTTCACGCTCAAACGGTTGGACCGATTTGTATGAAATTTGGTATGTAGATAGCTTATACCCTGGATTAACACATAGGCTACTTTTTATCCCGGTCTACACGGGTAAAACCGCGGGGCGCAGCTAGTATCTAATAAAAAGAGATGTTCCAAGCGTACTTCGCAACTGAATCTAAAAAAGGGAAAATAATTGATGTCCCCGTTCGTAAAACCGATGAAGCTCTTCAGGAGCCTAACAATATATTATGTGGTGATTAATGACACTACCAGTCGACGGATAACGTCCGAGTAGGTACAGACGCAAAATCGATTTGTTTAATTAAAAATAATGACACTCGGAAAATCGTTATAGGATTTTTTAATGGTCAAGCTTTTATCTTCGTTTGATAAAGCCTTTAATAATTACTGCGATTGATTGAGCTTAACTAGTACCTACCTATCTACGCTAATCTAATGCCGAAAAATATTGAAAAAGCATAATTTTGCGATCTCTTTCGACTCTCTTCGCGTTGCAATCAAAATCATTTATTCAAACTGAGCTGAGAATCAGCACTTATCGAACGTCAAAATTACATAAGACAGCCCCACAAAGCGCCCGCCCTGCACGACTTTCGCGGACACGTTAGCTGGGGAGAAGTAGTGGCGCAACAAACTCCCCAGCAGCACGGCTGTCTGTTCTGTTAGAAAACCTTGATTCTGTACGCAAAA
This sequence comes from Cosmia trapezina, assembly GCA_905163495.3. Taxonomy (NCBI): domain Eukaryota; kingdom Metazoa; phylum Arthropoda; class Insecta; order Lepidoptera; family Noctuidae; genus Cosmia; species Cosmia trapezina. Next base: position 17,159,971 of record LR991030.1, read on the forward strand.
TAATATATAAATTACGCAGCACAAAATTATTTGTCAAATAAAATAAATAATTATATAAATAATAATAAATATCCTTGGACATTTCACACAACGCCATCTAGTCCCAAGCTAAGCAACCTAATGCTTGTGTTATTATGCTAACGAGACGGCTGATAAACTACTTATATACATTTTTTTTTTAAATACATACATATTATAGATAGAAAAACACCCAGACCCCGAAGAAATACTTGTAGGTCGTACAAATATTTGTTCCGTATATGAACTCATGTAACCTGTCAGTGGGTAAGCTAATGCTGGAGAAAGAAAATAAACTTGACTTGAGTTAATCACAGCGACCAACAGCTATTATCATCGTTTAAGTAGTCGTTGATATAATAGTATGCCTTTGAACAAAGGTTGGATTTTACTTTTAGCTTTAAACGCATTAAAAGGCAAATCTAGCAAAGAAGAGGGTAGCTTATTATAAAAGGTTACACCAAGCCCAAATGAGCTAAGGACCTTATGAAGCAGGTGAAATGGAGCACGTAATTTGTCCTTATATTGTGAACATCATTGTTTTTAGTGTATAAATGTATATTTTGCCTTATATATAAGATGTTGGCGAAGAGGAATTGTGATGCCACCGTGAGAATACTAATATCTTTGAAAAATTCTCTCGGAGTAACTCTGTCACTTAAACTTGAACTTTTAATCGTGTTTAGTAACTTTACAGTTGAAGGGCTGGTTCCTAACAATATAAAGGAAATGTGGTGAAAAAAAGAATTAGCGAAACTACCTTGATATATGCATATAGTTTTAAATGAAATATCGTATCGAATACGATTAAAAGTCCAAGTATAGCTGATAAATTGCTAGAACAACTCGTTTTTTAACAAAAAATATATTTTGAATGTCAGCCGCTTTGCTCCACGGCAGAATACCGTAGGATATAACGATATGAAAATAACTGAAATAGACTAACCGAGCTGTATCAACGTTATTGTATTGGCTTACTTTCCTGACGGCCTAGGCGACTGAACTGAACCTTCCGTTTAGGCTTGATATATGTAGGCCCCAGTGAAACTTAGCATCTACTGTTACGCCTAGAAAAACTGCCAAGCCTACAGTTTTAAGCACCTCTTTATCTAAGACGACGTTGGGTCCCAGATTTCTAACATTCGGTAAGGCGAACTTTATACATTTCATTTTCTTGGCATTGAGAACTAAGTTATCTGTCGTGAACCAATCTGTAACCATGCATTGAGAGTGCACTGCAATCATGTCTATTTCTGTCTACTTTAAAAATAAGAGAGGCGTCCTCTGCAAACGGTACAACATCACAGACATGGTAAGTCATTGATATACACTAAGAATAAGAATGGACACAGTATTGAGCCTTGAGGTACACCAAACTGAACTGGTAGCCCAGAATGTCTGAATCAGTAACAGAAAATTATCTGCAAGCACAAAATGCAAAAATAGGACCTTTAATTCCATTTATCAAGCTAGTAGCCCGCTGAAATTATGTTATTTACTAGTTACTTTGCGAAGAGGCTATTTTTAATACAGAACAGCCACGTAGGAGGAAGCTATTAGGCAAAATCTTTGTAATAAGGCACGCTTTTACATTTTTATACATTTTGCCTGTTTTTGCATCATTTCACGTCGTCCGGCAGCTCATTTTTACACAGAGGTTTTAACACTCTTTTTCATAACTCCGTTTATGTATTCTCCGGGAAAAAAGGGCTATTAAGTTTGTTGTGGCAGAGTTGGATCTGTCTTGACTTAATAGTATTGTAGTGGTCTCGGAACACAAAAGAGTTGATGCGGTTTATTTTTTGTTTCGATGGTTGTTTGAAACAAATATCCAAGAATAGTCTGAACTGTCGTTGGTTGCAATAGATTTTATTGCTTTGCTAGTGTGTGCTTTATTTATAGCGATGGCTCAGTGAATTTCTGCAATTCATGTTTCGATTGAATTGTCTTCCGAGGCCAAACTAAACTTAGAACTCTTTCTCTCTCTCTCTCTCACGTCCGCTTAAATATTAAAATGCATTGTCATGTATGATGTGCATTGTCCATCGCCTAGTTAACTTTATCATCACATCCTTAAATAGGAACTGAAAATAACGCGCTAAATGTTAAATCATCCACCAAATTGTCAATAACATGTCACCCGTTTCTAAGAAAGCCGATAACTCAACCGCCTCCACCATAAGCGAGTTCCTTTCATCAAAAGACATTACATAACAAGCGATCGGTACAAACTTCCAATACTTTAAGCACTTCTTAACCTATGACATATTCGAAAATCAGGCGCAGATCAAACAGCGAACCCCGCGAGTTTCCTCCCATTGATTCCTTATTATATAGGCAATTTCCGTTAAGCGTGTTTATGAATACCCCGCTGTGTCAAGTGATTAACTTAGGGGGAATATGAATAAGTCTGTGTAGGGACGTTTCCAAGTTTCTCAGTACATAAATTATCGGGAACAAGACTCCCCCGAATTTATGGTCTCGCTCTCCAATAGTACCGTGTTTAGATAGTCATAATTCAATAATACGGCGCGGTATGGTGACAATTGACAACGGAAAATATTGTTCACGCGAATATTGGACTAAATGGATTTGTAAATAGACGTTGTAAGCGATCGTTGGGAGCAAGGTGTTTTGATACTTTTGTTCTGTTATTGCTTCGGTGTTCTTTGTTTGCTTTTGTTGAAAGGAAATCTTTATTTATGTGATTTTTATTAGTGAAATGGTTGTGTAAAAGTTGTGAATCTCACGTCCGCTATTTTCAGTACAAGTAGATATTATGCTATGTTGAGAAGGAGTTGCACACTAAAGTTTCAGAACACGTAAGTAAAAGGTATCGCTTGCTAGTTGAGCACGCTTACTATTGTTAAGACCAACGCATTTATTTATATTTAACATCCAAAACTAATGTCTCCAAAAACAGCGTTTTTAGGGTTCCGTACCTCAAAAGGAAAAAACCGAACCCTAATAGGATCACTTTTGTTGTCCGTCTATCTGTCTGTCTGTCTATCAAGACCCTTTTTCTCAGGAAGGAGCGGAGGTATCAAGTTGAAATTAATATTAAATACGTAAGTCTATGGCCCCTTAGAGTTAATATGGCACATAGGTAGACCATGACCTGCATGACCTGGGCATACGATAATTTTAGTCTTAGTAGTACGTTCCTGTGGTATAAAACTAGGGAATTATAACTGTCACACTCGTACCATAGTGAGAAATTAGGTACACTATTTAGCACTGTTATCTAATCAAACTACTCGTAGTAAGGAAAAAATAGGCTAGTGAAATAAATCAAATATTAGCATTATTAAGTTAGAATATTGTAGATAGTCACATATTTAACCTATTAAATGATTTATAACGCGCTATACTTTTATGGAGCTAAACAGTTAATCATAGCACATAAGAACTACTATTTTGAATAAAGCTTAGCGGTTCGACGAATTTTTCGAAAACTGTGGTTGTAAGGTCGATTACCAACAAACTATTGATATTTTTATCGTTCTTTTTTCTACGTTTTGTTATATTATTATGCTATTCTAAGTACGCTGTACTTATAATAATTGGAATTTATTTGCAAAATTATTTGCAGATTCTTTGAAACTTTTTTACAATTTAAGCAATATAACTCTATAGACTTTCACGTGAACGCAGTCGCGGGCTGAAGCTAGTTGTTTGACATAACAATGCCTATCGTAAATAAAATTTATAACATGGGCAACAACTCACGGCAGAAAAAACAATCATCCGAATCATCCCACCCATTACTTTAAATAGGTATAATATATTCATTCAATAATGTTCATAATTGTTGTGGTCATTTACGTCAGCATAGATAATAAAAATTATTATTAAGTCATTCAGGAACCTATATAAGCGACAACAAATAGCAGCCGTGCTAACAAAGAAACAAGTTTCCAATCGCGAGATGCGTTCCGTCAGTGTAGTGTTGATACTTGTAGTGGCCGCAATGGCGAGCGCGGCTCCTGCTTCTGACAAACCACATTACGACGTGAGCAATGCGAAAGCCTTGTTCGAGGACTTCATACAAAAATACAACAGGAATTACAAAGATGCCGCGGATAAAGACGCACATTATCATGCCTTTGTTCGGAGTTTGGAATCGATCAATAAGTCGAATGACTTGAGCCCTAGTGCTACTTTCGACATTAACAAATTCGCTGATTACACCGAAGAAGAGAGGCAGAACATGTTTGGATTAAGAAGTGAGTAAAAATTTTGGAAATTCATATATATACGCCTTTTTTGACATAAATATTGACGTAATCTGACACAATATTCAATGTTGTCGATGATGTCACTTTTGTGATTCTTTATTATATTATTTGGCTGTGCATCTACAATAACAAAGACGGAATTGATTGTGATTCTTTATTATGTTATTTGCCTGTGAATCTACAATAACAAAGACAAAGACGGAATTGATTACATTATTATCATGAAACCATTGGTTTTGCAACTCGTTATAAGACTTCATCACCTGGCTAGCCTTTTCCCAATTAAGTATGTTAGGATCGGTTTCCAGTCTAACTGGATGCAACTGAATAAGTATTTTACATAGAGCAACTGCCTATCTGACCTAAAAGGCCCAGTTACTGGGTAATACGATTCCCCTTTGTAAGACTGGTTGTCAGACTTTTGGTCTTCGGATGACCCGTAACTACAAGATCCAAGAATGATAGCTGGGACCAACGGGCGCCAACGGCTTAACTTACTTTCCGTGGTACGTGTGGTCTCGGTATGTAAAGATAGTCACCCATCCATGGACTGACCGCGGCAAGCGTAGCTTAACCTGATCGTTCGATCGGTGCGGTTGTTATTACTTTGCCACAACGCTCTTTTGTTAACTAAAACTAGTCTTGAGTTAAATCGATTCATTGACATTTTCTACCAAGAGGTCAACTCTTACATTTTAACTGAGCGGCGGCGGCCTTTTAATCCAATAAAGAATAATGATTCAAAAGACATTGAGATTTTGAAAATCAGGGTTAGGTACAATATGGTTGCTTTTCTGGAATTGTAATTATTGTGTGAAAATAGGTACCATTTGGCATTGGGCAACTTGATCATTTTAATACTTGCAGCAGTATCTATCAATAATAAGCACAGTCAGGTGATTTGTGGTTTTATGTTTCAATTACAATAATAGTAATACCTAATAATAAAAATGGCTTTCTTTCTTTTCAGAACCGGAGAACTAAATTCGCTGGAAGTGTGACAACTTGATCAATACCGCGTATAAAAGATGTATGATTTCGAATAAAATTAATTATTAAGTACCCATTGTTTTTATAGTCTTTTAAATTGGTATTAAATGTAAAAAAATATTTTTGCTTTTGTATAGTTGCCTACCCAAAAATCAGAATCTTTATTTAAATAAAAATGAAATTAACTATGCTGTTCGTTAGTAAGCTTATCACTTGAGAGCGGATTAATCGATGTGGCTATTGTTTTAAAATTCCATAATAACCTGATTACAAATATTTTAAAACAAAAATTTGCCAAATCGGTCCAGCCGTTCGGAAGTGTTGCGCTTACCACCGAACAGCTTTTCATATTAAGGGTTCCGTACCTCAAAAGGAACAAACGGAACCCTTATAGGATGACTTCATAGTCCGTCTGCCTTCCTATCACTCTGTCAAGACCCTTTTTCTCAGGAACGCGTGGAGGTATCAAGCTGAAATGATGATCCTTTGGAAGTCTAAAAAAATCAACTTTTTCATTCAACGCATTCAAAAAATACGGCCATTTATGCAACATATTTTGATACTCACAAGTAAATCTAAACCTATAGGGTACTTCCCGTTGACTGATGATTGTCCGTTGACCGTTGACATGATTCTAGTCATGAAATTTGGCAAGAAGCAAGGTCTCACCGCACAAAAGAAAAAAGTCCAAAAATTGTTAATTTAAACTTTTTAAACTTTCGCGATTTGTACACATTATAAAACACTATCGAAAACGGGTCTTATCGCGATATTCTTTTTAACGAGGAAAAAACGAGAAAAGACTCGACCGAGGAGAATATCGCGATAAGACCCGTTTTCGATAGTGTTTTATAATTGTTAATTTGTAATATTACATTTAAAAAAAATGGTACTACAAACTTAAATTTGCAGTTGGAGAATTGGCCGTGACGTATATAAATGTATCTATGTTAAGTTTGTTTTTGAGATAAATTCTTTTCAATTTCGCTTCATTGTGCGTGGTCCGACACGCTCTTGGCCGGTTTTTAAACGTTAAACTTACACATCAAAATCAAACTAAGTTCCATTGTACAAAACTTCACAACAACTCTATCCCGTATTTTGCCAGCTTTTCTAATTGTAACAAATGAGAAAACAAATACACAATCACAAAGTACGTAATAGAAAGGTATCCTGTATTCCTCCTGGGGGACTCTAAAGAAAAGTAATAAATCTCCGCTGTACCTCCGTCCTTCTGATTTACACTCGTTGCTTCAGCCCATTGAAAATGGTTGTAAATAATAAACGAAATATATAGCATTCCTTCTAGCTGCTTATAAAAACAATTATGATAATTTATTGGCTTCGACTTCCATTGGGGAATAAATGATGCAAATTGTTTCATGAAGTTCTTATGCTGATTGAAAAGGGGAGAATTCTCTGCGGTTTAGGGACTCTAAAGTCTATTAATTACTTCAATATCTTCATTCTGGCGTACACAGCTGCAATTAAAATATTATTATTGACGTGAAAACGTCTTTTCGCGGTGGTAAGTTGAATATTTCTGACTGGCAAAAACATGAAAGATTTCAACCGCTTATAACTACGATTCTTTTAATGCTAGAGTAATGATTCAGCATTATAGAGATAGGTTATATTTATAACAATTTTAAGGCTGGATATAATTTGCGTATGACGTCACACTGCGAATACATGCGCATGCTCGCGACCCTCTACATCTCACTGTGTCAAAATATCAATTCGTATAGTGCAAAAAGGTGTTTAGCTAGATCAGATATTCTGGTGTTTTTGTCAACAGTTGAGAAAGCAAATAAACAACAAAAACAAAAAACCGGTCAAAAGCGAGTCGGACTCGCACACCGCGGGTTCCGTACCGATTTCTGAAAAAGTGTGCTATTTGGAGACATCGTTTTATTTTTCCTGTAATCTTTACATAAACTTCTATCACATAGAATAATTTCAGATTTTTCACTTTGCAAACTTCGGAGATAAGGGGGGGGGGGGAACGGTATTTTTTTTTTATATTTTTCATCAGAAGTCGAAAACTATGCGACCTAAAAAAAAGAAAAAAAAATATTGAAAATGTGCAAACAGCGCTCTTTCATATGATACCCCACATCCCCTAGTAGCCCTACTTTGATTTTTAAGACCCCCTTTCAGTCCCTGTTGCACAAAAAATATAAATAATTTAATTTCTTTCTTATTTGTAAAATAGTTGGGTCAACGTCATCTAAAACTATTCTAAATTTCAAGTTGATAGCATTAGTAGTTCTTGAGATATCCAGCTGTGACAGACAGACAGACAGACAGACAGACTGAGTGACACCATAAGGGTTCCTTTTTTTAACATTTTGGTACGGAACCCTAACAACAGAAATATTATAAAACAATATCGAGAACGGGTCTTATCGCGATCTTCCTTTTTTACGAGGTAAACAGGTAAGTACCTACTTGTACTTGTTGTACTTGTTGTTGTTGTAACGTCGGAAAACAAGTAGGTACCTGTTTACCTCGTAAAAAAGGAAGATCGCGATAAGACCCGTTCTTGATATTGTTTTATAATGTGTACAAATCGCGAAAATTTAACAAGTTTAACAGAAATATTGCCAAAATAGGATTAAAAAATAATATGAAGTTGACTAAAGCAAAATAATGTCAGATGTCGTCTCATATCGGACGTAAATTTGCTCAATATCATAATCGGTGAAAGCTTACTTTGTAAGGAATTCAATCAGCCTATTAAGTCTAGTATCGAGCAAATACAATGGTATGGGAAACCGTAGTAAAATTCCAATCTGTTTTCAGGAAAACAAATTGCGCAGACTCGAACTGCATCTACAATTTTTTTTTAAATTTTGCTAACAATTGTTCACCAAACTTGCGTGTAGTACCATGCATCACGGCCGCAAAATTATGTAGGTAATGTTGTGCTGAAGGAACGGTTACTAAAAGCAAAATGCAATCCAGATACTTTCCATGTGGCAAACTCAGAAAATGTTACTGCCACTTATCAGAGCATAGCATTTCAAATGCAACCTATTTAGCTAATAATATCTCTTAGAACTCTCATTAGTCTCACCTCTGTTTCAATTTAATAAATTATGAATCAAAAACTTTCATTTTATTTCTTTAATTAAAAAATATGTTGATTCGAAGGTTTATCACTTTCTTTCTATAAAATTAAAGAGCCAAATCATTTGAAAACTAAAATCACGGCTCAAGTTAAATAAAACCACCATTTTAATTAAAAACCAACGTTTTGTAAATGTTCTGCAATAGCTTCAGCAAATAACTAATTACATTAAAACTCTGTAAAACTATAAAAAGCTCTTTTTATATCCAACCCTATTATTCAAGTTAAATGAAGTCGTCGAAAACTTTTATTTCTATACGAGTAAACGTACCGAAGATTTGAAAGAAAAATACTTATTGAAGAACATATAATACTCATCTGTAATTGGATGAACGTAAAACTCTCGCTTAGAATTGGATTCGTACTCGTAAGTATCTAAAAGTATACGTACTTCAAGGTTTAAAAGACGACGACAGTACCTAATAAAGCTCTAAGTGAAAGAGTCTTTCCGGAGAAATACTCCAACCATACTATTTATTACTGCAGCCAAGCATTTCCACGTTCCAGCGTTTTAAAGGTAGATCGTATGGCGAGAAACGAAATAAGGCGTACGATTTGGGCGAGAACGGCGTACACATAAGATTTTTTATAATGTAGCTAAACTTAGTACACGCAGCAGCAGGTCAGGTCACTAGAAACTGTCAAATTTTCTCATTCGATTTTGAACTTAACCGTCAACAAGGTTTAAAATAATTTGGAGTTTGACAGTTTGGTATAACCGATTTGCTGTTGTCTGTACATAACGCATCGACATTGACTACCCCTAAAAGCAGTGACGTAACCTTTTACTTAGATATGCCTTTGCCTATAGATTCGAAAATTAACAAAATACTGGATAATTGCACACTCATTATAAATGGTGTCCCTTAAATAACGCACAACCTCTTAGGAGGTCACACGACAACGAGAACAGACGACAATGGAAATTGTTAGAGGAGGCCTATGACATGAGGCACATCGAAATTAGGGACATTTTGTGATTTTTTGTAAAATATTATTGTAAATTTTGCTGCCTTATAGTTTTGGAATAAAAGGCTTTTTATTTATTTATTTATTTATAAAAGGTGTCCTTTAAATAACGCACAACCTCTTAAGAGGTCATTGTACTCATCACTATGAACAACTTTTACTTTGGGACCAACCTGAAAACGCGAAAAAAAATCGTCAAAATGTAGGGAACAGCAGATTTTTTTTCGCGTTTTCAAGTTCGGCCCATAGTAAAAGTTGTTCATAATGATGAGTACAGTGACCCATTAAGAGGTTGTGCGTTATGTAAGTGTGTCCTTGCACACCAACTCCAACTTTGGATAAGAATTTGATGATCAAATTATTCTCATCGTTATCTTTGATACCGTTGATCAAAACAACAATAATATATTACCAAGTTAAGGCTCTTACAGACAGAGGCGATATCGCGTCGCGACGCGATATTGCGATATTATATCCGTAGAACAATTTCTATGGAATCGCGCGCGACCATTCACACAGGAGCGATTATCGCCCCGCGACACAGATATATCGCGTCACGTGATGTGGTTAGGTTAGTTAGGTTAGATATCGCGTGGCGATATTATCGCCACGCGATATCGCGGCGATACCATACAAAATGTTCCTTTTTGTATGGTATCGCCGCGATATCGCCGCGATATCGCGTAGCGATATTATCGCCACGCGATATCTAACCTAACTAACCTAACCTAACCTAACCTAACCCAGGACAGTTTGATTCTACGGTTCGTCGAAAAAAAACCCAACCAACCAAAACTAAGTAAGTACCTACCTAATTGAACGCAATTTTTTCCTGCTGCGAATTTTTACATGCGTCCGTGTTCCGTAACGAACACCACACGATGGGGTGGTAGGCTGGTGGGTGGTGGGTGGTGGTAGGTACCTAAACTTGACCACACAACACGGAAAAAATAATAGTAGGTACTACGTTCGTAACACAAGCAGTTCGGATTCTTCGGACGTGCTATTTATTACGAAGTACCTAGGTATTTATTTAAAAATTAAGATTTTTTAAGTAACTTAGTTACCTTTAACCCCTCAAGTAGGGTTGCCATACGTCCGGAATTTTCCGGACATGTCCGGTAATATAAGTCTATGTCCGGCATGTGGGGGAATTCTAAGCCGTCCGGAATTTATATAATTTTATTTGTGTAAAAATAAAATAAAAAATTATATTAATTCAATATTAACTGTCAGCGAGCGTGGGCGGAGAAAGGGCACTTACCTCTCTCCCGCTCGCCCCTGGTCGAGAATATTCGCGAAAACGTGAATTGCTTAGTTCACTCTCACATAAATATAACGAAAACCAGCATGAAACAACTTGACGTTAACTTATTATACCTAAGTACTTATTTACAAAAAAGTCAGGAATTTTCTTGAAATGTCCGGAATTTACACCGGAATTTTATTTTTTTTATCTGGTAAGCCTACCCTCAAGTGTCGAATGCACACCATGTGTGCATAAGGAAAACCCTTTGCATAATAGTATATAAGCTTATATCATATATAAACGTAAAAAAACATCATCCGATGGAAAACCAATCATCATCAGTAGTTGTGCACCTATGGAGTTCGCAACTAACGCCCCCTCTCCCCCGCGTGTCAAATGAACCCCATGTGTGCAAAAGTACAAAACTTAACATAATAGGTATATATAAGCTTATATCAGAGGAGCTCGTGGCTAAGTAATAACAGCCGCACGGGTCGATCCATCAGGTTAAGCTACGCTTGCCGGGGTTGGTCCGTGGATGGGTGACCATCTTTACATACCGAAACTCCTCCGTGACTCGGAAAGCACATTAAGCCGTTGGTCCCGGCTGTCATTCGTGGATCTTTGACAGTCGTTACGGGTCGTCAGAAGCCCGAAAGTCTGACAACCAGTCTTACCAAGGGGTATCGTATTACCCAGTAACTGGGTTGTGGAGGTCAGATAGGTAGTCGCTCCATATAAAATACTGGTATTCAGCTGCATCCGGTTAGACTGGAAGCCGACCCCAACATAGTTGGGTAAAGGCTAGGCAGATTGTTTTGATAAGCTTATATCACTTAAATACGTATAAACGTAAAAAAACAGACATATCAGTCTGAGGGGTTATTAATTAAATTTTATTTTTTACGGATTTCTTTAGTTTCTAATTTACATAGGTGATTTTGGAAAAATAACTTTAATTTCTACACGTAAAAGCATTAAATTATGTAGTGTACACACGGCTACACATCAATCTAGTCATTTCCAGTTTACAATGAGCTCTCATTGTAAGGATATCCTACACAATGCGAGATCAGCTTATACTGGAAATTATATCTTGATCTGTAGCCGTGCGTTCAAGACGGCTGCAACAAGTTTATTCTGAATCTCCGTGAATTATTTTTAGGGTTCCGTACCAAAATGGTAAAAAAGGAACCCTTATGGTGTGACTCTGTCTGTCTGTCTGTCACAGCTGGATATCTCAGTAACTACTGATGCTATCAACTTGAAATTTGGAATAGTTTTAGATGAGGTTTACCCAACTATTTTGCAAATAAGAAATAAATAAAAATATTTTCATTTTTTTTGCATAATATAAATTGATGAAAAATGTAAAAAAAAATACCGTTCGCCCCCCCCCCCCCCCCCCCCTATCTCCGAAGTTTGCAAAGACAAAAAACTGAAATTATTCTATGTGATAGAAGTTTATGTAAAGATTACACGAAAAATAAAACGATGTATCTAAGTAGCACACTTTTTCAGAAATCGGAACAGAACCCTCGGTGCGCGAGTCCGACTCGCTCTTGACCGGTTTTTTTAATAAAATTATGCTCAATGCAGAACTGTCGTAATGCGAGTACTTACCTACACCTCTGCCTATCCCTTTGGGGACTGCAGGCGTGATGTTATGTAATGTGTGTACTGTGTCGACATATTTGGGAGAAGTGTAGTTTGGCAGTTGATGATTTTTACGGAATTCTTAGTTTCCAATTTACCGTGATTTCGGATAAGTTTATTTACGTATACTTGCACATTATGTATGTAGTGCAAGTCGGCTGCAGCAAGTTTTTATGGCATTCCATAAGAAAGTACCTATCTACCTACTCATAAAAAGGGCTAATAAGATGATTTCAAAATGATAAATAAGTAGGTATGCTAATATTATTTATTTTATTAAATTTTTAAGCATTAATTGTTCGTAAAATAGTACAGCTGCCATTGCAACCTATTTCGGTACCTAAGAATCTATCAGTTCGAATATTTACTCGAACACCTACTAAAATTAACTAAAATAATTAAGTAGGTACTATACTCGACTCAATGCGATATTCAGTCAATCGACATAAATCGATTCAGTTTTAGTTCGGCACTAAGTATTTGTGCAGAAAAGATGACATAAGACATAACGAGCGAGTGTTTTTCCATAAAGTAGTTAGGTACTTACCTACATTTCACTTAAAATACTTACAATTTTTATTACTTACTGTGATTTATTATGACGAGAAATCTAAACAAGCCCGGACTCGCGCGATGTCGGCCGACAACGCCCGAGCTAAACTACTAGTCTAGGTCTGAGCGAGTGTACGCTAAATACTTTATTTTTATTTACTCTTTTGCGAAACGTTGCGATTGACAGACGTAAAAATGTTTAAACTTACACAAAATGAATGTGGAATTGTTAATTTCTTTAGTACAGGCGAGGCCTACCCTTTACGATGAGAAGTGTGCGTCCTACCTAATTTTGCAACCCTATGCTGATCCCGTGAAGTACCTAGGTACTGCAGTGCTTAAATAGGCACTAGATATTATACCTAATTATTTTTAAGTGTGCGTTGTTGACCTTTCTGTTCGATACAATTATGCACAGCCGGTAGGTACTGCATCAATAGTTTTACGAATCAATCAAGCCAGTCTAAGCTGACCTCACATACAATACAAGTACGAACGTTTTATCTTGGCGAGTTCGAACTTCGCGCAGAAGGCTGAGCAGTAACATTTTTTAGGAACCAAATGCGACATGAGGCGAGTGCGAGTGAGAGAACATGCGTGAAACGTCTTAGTGCCTATGTTCGGACTCGCCAAGATAAAACGTCCGTACTTGTACCTACTATTAGGCTTGCAGTAGTTGCAGTACCATAAGAGGTTAGGAGGTCAGGTGGTGTGCTACTGGAAATGTGTAGCTTGCTTGTGAAAATAAACCTTTATCGTGAAATTGAAATAATAATACCTACATAGGGCAGTGGCGTGTGCGGCACAGAATAAATAATAGTAGGTACCTACTAACGTAGTGCGGCGCGGGCGGCGCGGCGAGGAGCCTCCGCTGCCGCGCTGGCTAGCGGCATCTTTAAAAGGATACCTACACACGGATATCTATGCCTACACACTATTGACCGCGCCGCGCGCCGGGCCCACGAAAACCTTTATTAAGAGGAAACGTGGGTGCTCTTTTCTCCATACAAAAAGATACAAACGCTCTCGCCTGTTTTCTTTCTGGTTAATGACCATAAAGCAATGATTTTTTACAGAAATATAAATATCACCTACTTACCCCTATGTTTTCCTTTTTGATGATATATTATTTTTATAAGAACTAGAACCCTCAAAAAATGCTCAAAATTGCCTATTCAGACCGCTATCAACAGACGCCTAGTGTACCAATTTGACAACTATTAACGAAAACATAGGGGCATAGTATATATCCTTTTTATTCAGTTTATGAAATATCTTTTAAATTGGTCCAATATTGGAGGAGGAAATAGGCGAGAGCCAAACCTCGAAATGTGACTTTTTACATAGTTAGGCTATTTAGTCGGATCTGCAGTTGTCCTTATAGCACGAATTCGAGGGCGGAGCGCTCGCAGAGCGACAGCAATACCTCTTAGAATACCTAATTTTCAAAAGTCTGGCTGCCCTCATTTCCTCTTATTAATGTATCTCTTAAGAGTTCAGTGCAATGAGGTATGATGAATGATTAACATTTGATAGGACATTTTAGTTTGAAATGGAGAAATTATTGTTTTTTAGTTAAGTAATTCAACACATTGCAATGACATAAGTAGGGTACACAACTATTTTGCTTATGATTTTATTTAACTTTGGAATAAAACGTTAATTAAAACTAAGTAGGTACTTAGCACAGACGTACCTACGCACAAAATTGCGGCAGGAAAAAATTGCGTGCCGCGCTTTGAATGGAACAAATAGAAAGTGATACAATACGTACTTATCTGTTGCACGGGCGCGATTTTCCCGACGTGATTTTTTATTGCGCAGCTCACACATTTTGATTTGCAACCTAGGAGTTGAGCGCTGAATGAATGCGAATACGACGTTCTATAAGTACTTACTTGTGTTCGCACGGGCCCGCAATAAACCGGCCAAGTGCGTGTCGGACTACGCACAATGAAGGATTCCGTAGTTGGTATGAAATTATCCCAAGGACAACCTTAACATTATAGTTGAAAAACATGTTCTCCCATACAGGGTGATTTTTTAATGACCAGCCAAATTTTCACAGGTTGTTCTACCCATGAATATGGACAACTTTCACTATGGGACCAACTTTGAAATCGCAAAAAAAATAACAGCTGTTTCATACATTTTGATCGAGTAGGTATTGAACTTTTGTAGGAAACCGCTGGTTTTTTTTTCGTGATTTCAAAGTTGGTCCCATAGTGAAAGTTGTTCATATTCATGGGTAGAACACCCTGTGAACTTTTGGCTGGTCATTAAAAAATCACCCAGTATATTCCAACAGTAAACGTAAGTTTGTACTTACTATATTGAGATTTACCATGTTATTTTTCTATAGGTATGGAACTATTTTCTGTGTTTTTTTCTACATTTTATGCTCATTAGTTTTGGATATAAGGGGGGGGATGGTAAATTTTCGTCTATTTTCTTAAATAACTTTAAAACGATTTATTTAAAAATTATTAAAAAAAATATTTGATACCGTTAGCAACACTTTTTTTTTCTTTTTTGCCCCCTAAAAGTGACCCCCGTGTTCAAAATTCATTTATTTACTTTAGTCATACGTGTTTGGGTCACAGAAATCCATTTATGTGTACCAGATTCGGAGTAAATTGGCTGTGACAGACGGACAGACAGACAGACAAACAGACACACGAGTGATCCTATAAGGGTTCCGTTTTTTCCTTTTGTGGTACGGAACCCTAAAAATCGCCTGCTTTGATCAGGACTCAGCAGGAATCAGGAACGCAGGCAGACGTGCGTGCCGCATGCTGAACGCCGCGGCGCACGGTCCACAATATAAAGATGATCAGTATTGTATATTCAATAAGGGGATTAGGCGCACAATGCCACATTCGCAAAATGACCTAATGACGCAAAATGACACATTCGCAAGTAATATAATACTGTATATTCATACAAACGGTCGGAACGTGAGTCATACATACCTGCGCACCTCAAGTTCGATTTAGCACTCGGTCGGTACCTTGTCGGTACACTCCGCAATGCGCCGCAGTGACGAACGGACGACGACGCGCGACGATGGTTTTGTAAGCAGTAAGACGCGGGACACACAGAAAAGACGTAAGACGCAGACGGGGCGCGGACATTTATGTCTCTTCCGCGTCCCTTTCATACAAAATGTATAGAAGCGTCGCGACGCAAAACATGTAGAAAAGACAGGGCGCGGACACGACGCTTAATCGTCTGCGCCCTATTGTAAAAACCTTTTAGTCCCGCTATGCTCTAGTCCCGCTATGCACGACTCGTAAAATACCTACTAAAAAGTTTCGCTATGCACGAAATTCTTCGATTCTACGAAAACAATGGAAGGTACAGTTGGAAAGAATTTTTTTTGAATTTAAGATAAATTTAATTATAATATTTATTTATGTGTAAGCTTATGTGTAAGAGGAGCTCGTGGCTAAATAATAACAGCCGCACGGGTCGATCCGTCAGGTTAAGCTACGCTTGCCGGGGTTGGTCAGTGGATGGGTGACCATCTTTACATACCGAGATTCCTCCGTGCCTCGGAAAGCACGTTAAGCCGTTGGTCCCGGCTGTTATTCGTGGATCTTTGACAGTCGTTACGGGTCGTCAGAAGCCCGAAAGTCTGACAACCAGTCTTACCAAGGGGTATCGTATTACCCAGTAACTGGGTTGTGGAGGTCAGATAGGCAGTCGCTCCATGTAAAATACTGGTATTCAGCTGCATCCGGTTAGACTGGAAGCCGACCCCAACATCGTTGGGAAAAGGCTAGGCAGATTGATTTTTTGATTTATGTGTAAGCGTCTGTAAGTTAAAATTTGTTTTGTCTCGTTCTGACAATCAAGAAGATCAAAATGACAGAAAAATAATTTCAGAGCAATTCTAAGTTAAGAAATGTTTATGAATAGAGCTTATAGTATCTAAATACTTCTGACACTACATAACCTTTACTTACACTTTGCATCCATTTTTATTTATCTTTTATAAAGATTTACATTGATATATTGCGAATTGGTCTAAAACAATTCGTTTTCTATATTTTTCATTGTTATGACACTTACGTCAGGCTTTCAAGCTGTCATTATTTTTTTCTTCTATCTATCTCTCATAGAGTTTCATAATGGCATAGACTATGAACGTTTCTTTTGATTTATGTAATCTAAATTATTTTTATCAATATGTTAGGTCAATATTGTATTTTATAGATAATTTTGATTTATTATTGAATGGCTGTATCTTTAATTACTTTTATAAAATTAATCCACACACACTCGGAATTCATCGAAGAGGTTAGAGGTTTTTCAACGTATATTACTGGCAGATTCAAGCATTGACTGTGGCGTTTGGCATTCTGATGACGCAAAGCTTCAAATGTGGAAAGGATCTGAAATTGGAAGACGATTTTGAAAAACGCTGATGGATCGATGGATGGAAGACTCGGAGACTGGGTCAGTTCTGCTCCGGAAGCTATAAACGAAACATCTCCTAACTAAAATTATTATTCGTCGACCGGGAAAACTTACTCTGCGACTTAAACTTACCCGACTGCGGTCGATCCCTAAAGGAGGGTTATAGAAAATAACCATTTAATTTAACGGAGCGATTCAATTTCAAATCTTCATCTTCCATACTATTCGTGCGTGTTTGCCTAACCTATACCCTAATTGCGTAACACATTATCGATCGGAGTTGGTTTCATTTTGAAACAAATTGCTAAACCATTGCTTCATATGTTCAAAAAATTTCTCTGCCCGACAACGTAAATAACGGAATGAATATTGTTGAACTGTCAAAATGAAACCAACTCCGATTGATAATGTGTTACGCAATTAGGGTGCTGGACTTACTCAAATTACTACTTCAAGCTAACCTCTACCTTCCTAAATAAGTGTGTGTTTTAGGTAGGATGTGTTTTTTTAAAAACTGGTCTGTATTTTTTATCTTCTAGTTTTCAATATAAAAAGTTCAAATCTTACCT
Organism: Cosmia trapezina; assembly: GCA_905163495.3. Lineage (NCBI taxonomy): Eukaryota > Metazoa > Arthropoda > Insecta > Lepidoptera > Noctuidae > Cosmia > Cosmia trapezina. The sequence goes on from LR991030.1 coordinate 17,177,767, forward strand.
TAGCCCCTTTTATTCCTTTAGGCTAGTAGATTTGTTACAAGCTCTTCTGTAAGTCAATACTGGACCAACCAAATTTAACGAAGTCTATAGACTTCGTTACAAATCCCATCTTATTAATATCTATATATAGGAAAGAAAGTCGAAAATCGTGTTAATTACATAATTTATAACTCAAGAACAGCTGGACCGATTTTTATGATTTTTGTGTTTTTGGATGTCTTCGTCCGGAATAGGATAATAAGTATTAAAACATAGGAAAATTCACAAAAATATGAAGAAAATTCATTTTCTCATACATGAAATTTGGACAGAGGAACGTGTGTCGGGAATCTTTCATTCTATTTAGGTGCAGCGCAGAGGACAGACTTTTTGTGCAATCGAGTCTGTGGCGCACAAAATGTATTAGGTAATGATAATTAATATTTCAGGCGTCGTATGCGTTATACAGGGTGATTTTTTAATGACCAGCCAAATTTTCACAGGGTGTTCTACCCATGAATATGAACAACTTTCACTATGGGACCAACTTTGAAATCGCAAAAAAATATCAGCTGTTTCATACATTTTGATCGAGTAGGTATTGAACTTTTGTAGGAAACCGCTGGTTTTTTTCGTGATTTCAAAGTTGGTCCCATAGTGAAAGTTGTTCATATTCATGGGTAGAACACCCTGTGAAAATTTGGCTGGTCATTAAAAAATCACCCAGTATAATAATAATAATAATACCGCCGTATCTCTACTCTGCGGTGGGGCTTGCGCGCTCCGAACTCTAGGTCTGTGCCGGTAGAGTGTACTTTGCCGAAACAGGTCAAGGGTGAGGAGCCAGACCAAGAGAGATACAGGAACCCGCAGGGAAGCGTGTGGCGAGCTGTTAGGCAGTAGCGTCCACACGGACCCTACCTCCCGGGAGAATTCTTGTTCTTCACCTCTGGCTTGCCTTTATTGACCGGCTGGAGTGAACACTGATGAGGAACAGAGCTCCCACCTAATTCTTGCCTTTATTGGCCGGCTTGAGTGAAGATTCGCAAGAGTAAACATGCTCGGAGGAAGGAAGTATTCCAGTAAGTGCTTGTATGGATCATGACCATCTTTCAGGCTCTGGGATTGTTCTGTGAGCCGTGGTATACCTCTCCACTCCATAAAAGAACCTCAGGACATGTTGCCCTCTTGTCGCTACGATACTATGTGCTAGCGACCGTTTTCGGTGACATAGTCTTTACATAGTTCTAGGTAACCATTCCACAGCTACCCAAACCCATAGCCCAATATGTTTTGTTTCCATGTTCTGCAACAGTCCTGCACCAACCGGGGTTGCCCTTGGGTGCACTTGCATAGTGAATACAGGGATAATCGTCGGTTAGTGCCCCCTCATCATTTAAAATTGTCTCAGGGGCCTCTGCAAGTTGGCTTTGCCCCTCGTACGCCTTCTAAAGGTCTGGGACCCTAGGGTCCCGAGATATGTCAAAGACATTTAAAAAATAATAATAACCCCACCGCCGTATCTCTACGTTGACGTCGTGGTGGGGCTTGAGCGCTCCAAACTATAGGTCTGAGCCGGTACAGTTTACTTTGCCGGTACAGGTCTAGGATGAGGAGCCAGACATGAACCCGCAGGGCAGCATATGGTGAGCTGTCAGGCAGTAGCGACCCCACGGACCCAATCTCCCTGGAGAAGTCTTGTTCTTCACCTCTGGCTTGCCTTTATTGGCCGGCTGGTGTGAACAATGACGAGGAACAGTGTTCCTACCTGAACAACAACCAAACCACTTGAACGAATTTGACCCGTCGCTGTCATAGAAGAACTAATTGACAAGTAACCTAATTACCCTTATCAGTGAGTTGCAGCTGCAAAATAATATATTCTCTACCAGAGAAGGACCAGGTAATTATTCGCGGAAGGGCTCATTGTTTTGGTTACCCTGAAAAAACTATTTTCCAAAAAAAAAACAACTGACTTCCAAAAAAAACACTACAACGTGAAAAATAACTTTAAGTCGGTGTCTTTGGATCTATGTTTTAGTTTTTTGCCACGCACTTCCAAAATTAAAGTGTATTTTTGTTTTTTTTTTTTTTTTTTTGAAAAAAGTTTTTATTTTTCACTTTTTAGTGGGTCAGTTTTGTAATTTATCTAAGTTACAATATCCAAATGTCAACTGCTCATCACCTTTTACAAATGATTGCTTTTCCCGATGCAGGGATCTTAATTGTTGAGGAGTTCTCCTAGTAATAACCAGGAAAACTGAAGCTCCATGGTGAAGTCATCATCATGCATTTTGGCCGGCATATATTACTTAGCAACCATATTAAAGTAATCGAATCGCAACCCGTGAAATACTTAGGTATAATTGAGTAGTTCCGATGGCCATCTCTGGTCTTCATCATCGGTTCCACTTCACCAAATAAGCACCATTTGGTGAAGTGGAACCGATGATGAAGACCATCTGGGAGTAAATACACGAGTTACTATAAAAATATCGAAATCGCTATAGGTGTGCCTATAAAATTTGAGCGTTTCCCTCGATTTCCATGAGATCCCCTCATCAGATTCTGACTTGGTGACAATGGGACCACCTCGAGAGTATACCCTTTCAAACAAAAAAAGAATTTTGCAAATCAAAAAGTCATGCTCGAACATACTTACATAAAAAAAAAATAGAAACATCCGAATTGATAACCTCCTCCTTTTTTCAGAAGTCGGTTAAAAAACCAGTTCGACAATGCTTCTCATAACAAGCGCAAAGCTTGACCTGTTTTAACCCCTCAAGTGTTTTTTTATGTACTAATTTATAAACCGAAAACCCCAGGTCGGGGTTAATTGCTAACCCCATAGGTTCACAACTACTGATGATGATTTTTTTACCATCAGATGATGTTTCGTTACGTTTATTTAAATACGATATAAGCTTAAGAATAGGATAACATATACAGCGTTATTTTTAAAACACCAGTAACCTCTTAAGGGGTCATTGTACTCATCATTATGAACAACTTTTACTATGGGACCAAACCTGAAATCGCGAAAAAAAATCAGCTGTTCAGTACATTTATCTACATCAAACTCGACGAAATGTACTGAACAGCTGATTTTTTTTTCGCGATTTCAGGTTTGGTCCTATAGTAAAAGTTGTTCATAAAGTACAATGACCCCTTAAGAGGTTACTGGTGTTTTAAAAATAACCCTGTATAGGTACGTACTAGGTTTCCTTAATTTACTTTTTAAATGGTTAAATAAAATATTACACAGTAACAGTTTTCTGCATCACTGCCCGCGAATGTGATTTCGTGCATAGCGAAACTTTTTAGTAGGTATTTTACGAGTCGAGCATAGCGGGACTAGAGTATAGCGGGACTAACCGGTAAAAACATACAGAAAGGACGGGGCACGGGCGCGAGCGGCGAAGGACGGGCGAGAACGGGGGTGCGGGCGGGGTGTGGCGCGGGTGCCGAGACTCATCTCTCACCGGGACTCACCGTCATCTCTCGCGGCGCCCTGCGTCAGCTCGCCTTTTCTATATGTTTTATAAAGTCGCGACTGCGGCGGCCCGTCTGCACTCTGTCTGCGCCCCGTCTGCGTCTTCCGACTTTTCTGTGTGTCCCGCGCCTAAGCGTGCGATTTGTGATAATATTATTCATTAAAATAAGTAGCTACAAGTACTTACAGAGCAATTATAGACTATATTGTGCTGTTTTTGGTTGCTTGAATTCGTCAATAACGCATTCAGAGATAAAAAAATTTAAATTACGGGCGTTACGGGCATTTTCTACTCCGTATCATCTTCGGACGGACGATTCGTTCGGGGCTCGAATGAAGAATGAATTGTAACACCATTTGACAGTTGTCCTTACTCCAGGGGCCCTACTCCCTAAGTCCGTCCGTCCATCCATCCGTCCGTTCATCCGTCCGTCTGACATAAAGATCCATCAAAACAAGTGTAAAAGTTAAATTATTCGGACGGGCAAAAACACATTGGAATTAGGGACAACTGTGAAATTGTGTTGTCATTCATACTTCGTTTGGACGCCGAACCAATCATCTATCCGTAAGTGATACGGAGTAGGAAACGCCTGTGACGAAGGCCGAAACTACGGACTTCGTGCTTAGGGAGTAGACCCCCAGATGTGTTTGCCCGTCCGAAAAATTTTACTTTTAAACTTATTTTGATGACTCGTTATGTCAGACGGACGGAAAAACGGGCGGACGGACTTATGGAGTAGACTTACCTCCTTACTAGACCACCATACCTCATATACCTTTCACACCAGCGCGGCGCGTAGTCGCGCGCGATATCGCGCCGCACACACGCACGCGCACTACACGCGCGCGCGCGTTCTTGTCGTCGAACACGTCTTTCCTTTATTCAAATCCCGAACAAGTTAAATTGAACCTTATAGTCATAATCATATGGTCGTATTCGAGCCGAACGCGGAAACTACGGAGCTAAAAACATCTGGCCGCTTGAACAATAGAAGCGCATTCCACAGCGATAAGGGTTCATAGAAAAAACACCTCGTTCGAATGGATGATATACAACTTGTATAGTTATGAATATCTTTGCAACTAAGTAATTAGCGTATAATACCAAGTTTTACGAACGTTTTTGTTTGAAGATTTCGTGTAGGTACAGTGGAATATAAAATATACAACGTGTAACGTTAAATGCGCAAAACCTCTTAAGGGGTCATTGTACTCATCATTATGAACCACTTTTACTATGGGACCAAACCTGAAATCGCGAAATAAAAATCAGCTGTTCATTTATGTTCGCATAATATTAGTCAAAATCATAGACTTATAAAAAAAGATGGACTCCGCGCCACGCATATCGAAAGTGAAGCACCGTACCGATCTATGTGTGCGTGATTTGAGTACCTGCAAAGACGCCGTCGCTCGTGTCACGTAATGGCGGCCGGTCGGCATACTATGATGTAAATGTGTGCGCGAGGCGTGTTTGTACAAACGGACCCGGCATACTTACTGTGCTTCACTTTCGATATGCGCAGTGCGGAGTCCATCTTTTTTTATAAGTCTATGGTCAAAATGTACCTACTGAACAGCAGATTTTTTTTTCGCGATATCAGGTTTGGTCCCATAGTAAAAGTTGTTCATAATGATGAGTACAATGACCCCATAAGAGGTTTTGCGCATTTAACGTTACACGTTGTATATAGATTTTGTGTCATTGTTGAGTAAATTAAAATGATTTCAAAATTAAGAGTAAGTTACCTACTTACTTATAATTTTGAAATCATCTAGCTCTTTTTATGAGTAGGTAGTTACCTTCTCATACAAGGCCATAAAAACTTGTTGCAGCTTGCAGCCGACTTGTACACTACATAATGAGCTTTTTACAAGTACCTATACGTAAAATAAAGTTAACTTTTCCGAAATCACCGTAAATTGGAAACTAAGAAGTCCGTAAAAATCATCATCTGCCTACCCTTTTCCCAACTATGTCGACACAGTACACACTGTAGTGACCTACACAATCATTATTATCATACGAGCGCATCATACGTCCGGCCGCCGCCACAGCGCGCAGCGCACTGAGCGACCGATAGGGAGCGCGCGCGGTGCAGTCCCCAAAGGGTTAGGCAGAGGTGTAGGTAAGTACTCGCATTTCGTCAGTTCTGCATTGAGCATAATTTTAGTAAAAAATAATTCACGGAGATTCAGAATTAAACTGGTCGCAGCCGTCTTGAACGCACGGCTACAGATCAAGATATAATTTCCAGTATAAGCTGATCTCGCATTGTATAGGATGTGCTTACAATGTACGGTCATTGTAAATTTGTAAACTGGAAATGACTAGATTGATGTTTTTTTTTATAAGTCTATGATTGATGTGTAGCCGTGTGTACACTACATAATTTAATGCTTTTCCGTGTAGAAATTAGAGTTATTTTTCCAAAATCACCTATGTAAATTGGAAACTAAAGAAATCCGTAAAAAATAAAATTTAATTATTAACCCCTCAGACTGATGTCTGAGTAGAGCTAATTTGAGACCCCAGCGAGAGGGAGGGTTGGGGGTTAGTTGCGAACCCCATAGGTTCACAACTACTGATGATGATATGTTTTCCATCGGATGATGTTTTTTTACGTTTATACGTATTTATGTGATATAAGCTTATCAAAACAATCTGCCTAGCCTTTTCCCAACTATGAGCATGTTGCGGTCGGCTTCCAGTCTAACCGGATGCAGCTGATAAATACCAGTATTTTATATGGAGCGACTGCCTATCTGACCTCCACAACCCAGTTACTGGGTAATACGATACCCCTTGGTAAGACTGGTTGTCAGACTTTCGGGCTTCTGACGACCTGTAACGAAGATCCACGAACTGTCAAAGATCCACGAATGACAGCAAGGACCAACGGCTTAACGTGCTTTCCGAGTCACGGAGGAGTTTCGGTATGTAAAGATGGTCACCCATCCACGGACCAACCCCGGCAAGCGTAGCTTAACCTGATGGATCGACCCGTGCGGCTGTTATTACTTAGCCACGAGCTCCTCTGATATAAGCTTATATATACCTATTATGTTAAGTTTTGTACTTTTGCACACATGGGGTGCATTTGACACGCGGGGGAGAGGGGGCGTTAGTTGCGAACTCCATAGGTGCACAACTACTGATGATGATTGGTTTTCCATCGGATGATGTTTTTTTACGTTTATATATGATATAAGATATAATCTTATATACTATTATGTAAAGGGTTGTCCTTATGCACACATGGTGTGCATTCGACACTTGAGGGGTTAAAGGTAACTAAGTTATTTAAAAAATCTTGATTTTTAAATGAATACTTCGTAATAAATATAAATATATAAATAAATATCCTTGGACATTTCACACAACGCCATCTAGTCCCAAGCTAAGCAACCTAATGCTTGTGTTATGGTAACGAGATGGCTGATAAACTACTTATAGGTATACATTTTTTTTTTTTTTGTAAATACATACATATTATAGATAGAAAAACACCCAGACTCAGAACAAATACTTGTAGGTCGTACAAATTATTTGTTCCGTGCGGGAATCGAACCCGCGACATGCTGCGCAACAGTCAATCGCTCAACCACTGCGCCAACGTGTCGTCAGAATAGTATAATAGCAATGACATCAAACCTCTAGTAAATAGCACGTCCGAAGAGTCCGAACTGCTGTGTTACGAACGTAGTACCTACTATTATTTTTTCCGTGTTGTGTGGTCAAGTTTAGGTACCTACCACCACCCACCACCCACCAGCCTACCACCCCATCGTGTGGTGTTCGTTACGGACCACGGACGCATGTAAAAATTCGCAGCAGGAAAAAATTGCGTTCAATTAGGTAGGTACTTACTTAGTTTTGGTTGGTTGGGTTTTTTTTCGACGAACCGTAGAATCAAACTGTCCTGGGTTAGGTTAGGATAGGTTAGGTTAGTTAGGTTAGATATCGCGTGGCGATAATATCGCTCCGCGATATCGCGCCGCGCTAGTGTGAAAGGTGTTGCGACGCGATAATATCGCAATATCGCGACGCGACCGTCGCGACGCGATATCGCCTCTGTCTGTAAGAGCCTTTAATCAGTGTTATAAATATGATATCGAAAATAAAAATTAATACATTAATATCAATCAATATTTAATGGAAAACGTTCAATTTAGTATTCACCTTAGGTCGGTTCTCATAATGACATTGTTATCTGCCTCTACACAAGACAATTAAATCTTAAATTCTATTGTTAAGATAAGCCCAGCTCGTAACGTCTCTGTTACATCAAAATTATTACCTATTGTTTCCTTCAGCGTTGATTTTACGTGAAAATACGGACAATAATAGTCTCCTATTGTTATCCTATTACGGTTTTGTTCAATTGAAGAGCCCTGACCTACTATAATAATGAATCTTTGAATATTACTCTAATATTGTTACAAAAACATGAGGAGCTCGTGGCTAAGTAATAACAGCCGCACGGGTCGATCCATCAGGTTAAGCTACGCTTGCCAGGGTTGGTCTGTGGATGGGTGACCTTATTTACATACCGATACTCCTCCGTGCCTCGGAAAGCACGCTGACCTAGAATCATGAAATTTGGCAAGAAGGCAAGGTCTTATAGCACAAGTAATGGAAAAAGTCCGAAAATTGTTAATTTATAATTTTATCACATAAAAAAATTTTTTTAAGTATGTCATCTGTCAAGGCACTTTTTCTCAGGAACGTGTAAAGGTATCTAGTTTAAATTATTATCAAATACGTAAGTCTATGGTACCTAAAAGTTCTAAAAATCAAGCTTCTAAATCAACACAATAAAAAAATACGGCCATTTATGCGACTTATTTTGATACTCGAAAAGTCGCAAGTAAATCAAAACCTATAGGGTACTTTCTGTTGACCTAGGTCAACGGAAAGTACCCTATAGGTTTTGATTTCATGATTCTAGAATCATGAAATTTGGTAAGAAGCAAGGTCTTACAGTCCAAGTAATGGAAAAAGTCCGAAAATTGGTAATTTATAATTTTATCACATACATTTTTTTTTTAAGTATGTCATCTGTCAAGGCCCTTTCTCTCAAAACGCGTGGAGGTATCAAGTTGAAATTAATATTAAACACGTAAGTCAATGGTCCCTTAGATTTCTAAAAAAATCAACCTTCTAAGGCAACGCAATAAATAAATACGGCCATTTATGCAACATATTTTGATACTTGCAAGTAGATCAAAATCTATAGGGTACTTCCCGTTGAATCATGAAATTTAGCAAGAAGCAAGGTATCACAGCACAAGTAAAGGAAAAAGTCTAAAAAGTGATTATTTGTAGTTTTATCACATACAAAAAATAGTTTTCAGTTTTCTTTTTCTGGCAAAATGTAGCGCACTATAGGTACACCTCTGCCCAACCCTTCGGGGAAACAAGGCGTGATGTTATGTTTAAGAACAGCTTTTTGCGAATACAAACTTAAATATGCAGTTGGAGAATTGTCCGTGACGTACCTATATCAATGTATGGGAGAACATGTTTTTCAACTACGGAACCCTTCATTGTGCATGGTCCAACACGCACTTGGCCGGTTTTTTACGAGTTATATCGTTCTAAAGATACTGCTCAATATTCGACTTGATCAAATCAAATGATAACTAATTAAAACACTTCATAAATTCGTTATAATTATAGCTATACACGTGCTACAACATCCAATACAACTCCATTTTCTCACGAGCTCAGTATATTATGTACTACATTAATTGCTCACACATACCCTCCTATAATAAAATTACGTCGGCCACTACCGACTACTATGATTCTATCCAGGCTCGGAATTCTGACCATTTATTCACGTAACCATTCCTACAGGACGACCCGACTACCTGGCGTGAAGAAGTAAAGTGCCATACGTACCCACAATCATGCTCCTAAGTGCGTAGATTAAACGCCGAAGCTCTGACATTATACCAACATACCTCCCATCTCTGTTCCTTATTATTCTTTTATTACACAAACGCTGGTAACATTATGAAGGTTTAAGAAAATGTACGTGTAATGTCACGTTATGAACAAATGGAAGGAGCTTTCGTCGCAGAACCTTTGTGCAGACCTGTATAATTCAATTATTTGTCACTCAGATGAAGATCTCTGGATTATTACGGAAGCTACGTGAAAGGAATTTGTGGAACTCAAAGTTATACTGGGTCACAAAAAAAAAATCCAGTTTTCTAGAACTTGAAATAAAGATAAACTATACTACTAAACTAGCTTGCGTTTAAAAGGCAACTTCAAAACCAGACGGAAAAATATTGCCATATACAGCGGCGAACAAATTTACACGTCTCACTATATTCAATAACACCTCATTTCTCAAAATCGGTTTGGTAACATACACTATTCGTATTCTATATTTTTCTGGTGAAAATAAAAACAAGCAGACTCATCTCCGGTGTCCAGTTGACTCAAATAAAGCCGCAGACAGAGAAGTAAATTTTTATAAGGTTGAAGTATACACACTATAAAGAAAAATAGCGATAAATAAACAATTTTCCACATCATAAATCGTGTATAACAACAAGAAAACTGCAAATTTATGCAGATTTCATAGCGAAGCCGCGTGTCGCGAGCGTTTCGAGAGTCCGATGCCCCGCGATAAGACGGGACTCCTACGTATTTATGTAAATATGACTACATTATGTATATTAAACCGAGATTTTTCTGTTACATTCGCGTATGAATGCATAAAGTGCGGCGTGGTGTATCTCTGCTGCTTCTTGTTTACATTATCCGCGAACAAAATATTTTTGAAATTGTTACGGCATGCTTGCGAAGCGGTAAGATAATTAAAGTTTTTGCATGTTCACATTGTGCTTTTTAAGCGGGCTATAGTTTTGTTGGCTTGCAAATTAGTTTGTAGATAATTAAGGAAGACGTGTCCTTTTCTGTTTTTAAATCAAGCATTTAGTGGCCCAGACTACAGTGTCACAAACGGCTGATAAAGATCAGCAAAACCAACAGAAACAGGACTAATTTATTGTCGCTGTAGCATTCAGTTCCCAGGGTGGAAGCCAGTTGTCTTATTTATTTGATAATCACACTAATAATAAATGCGAAAGTTTGTGAGTGTAAGTATGTTTGTTACTTCTTCACGCTCAAACGGCTCGACCGATTTAGATGAGATTTGATATGTAGATAGCTTATACCCTGGATTAACACATAGGTTACTTTTTATCCCGGACCACGTGGCTGAAACCGCGGGGCGCAGCTAGTATTATTATATTAGGTTATTAATTAGCTTGTGGCTAAGTAATACTTAACAGCGACACGGGTCGATCGATCAGGTTAAGCTACGCTTGCCACGGTTGGTCCGTGGGTGGATGACCATCTTTACATACCAAGACCCCTCCGTGCCTCGGATAGCACGTAAAGCCGTTGATGCCGGCTGTGTGTGTGGATATTTGACTGTCGTTACAGGTCGTCGGAAACCCGAAAGTCTTACAACCAGTCTTATCAAGGGGTATCGTATTACCCAGAAACTGGGTTGTGGAGGTCAGATAGGCAGTCGCTCCATGTAAAATACTGATATTCAGCTACATCCGGCTTGACTGGAAGCCGACCCCAACATAGTTGGAAAAAGGCTAGACAGATTATGATGATGTTATAATTATGTCTTAATAAGACATTTCAATCTAATATATTTGGCACAGTTCCAATACCGAATTCCTAATTTTGATGTGACTTCTTTACTTTCATGTCAAACTTTCATTATAAAAAAAAACACTACAAAGTGAAAAATAACTTTAATTTCGGAAGTCGGTGTCCTTGGTTTTTTATTTACTTTCGTTTTTTTTTGCCACCGACTTCCGAAATTAAAGTTATTTTTCACTTTGTAGTGTTTTTTTGGAAGTCGGTTGTTTTTTTTTTGTAAAAATTTTTATTTTTCGCTTTTTAGTGGTGCCTACCCCACACAAATCTGAACACTGGTCTCTGCAAAATAAATTAGAGATCATCCACATAGACTAAATAGGAAAAATACGTATTCAATTATTGAAGCTAACTCAAAATCCACTCATCAGAACTTGAAGATATTTTTATGCGACCATCTCAGGAGTATACCATTTCAAATAAAAACTTTGCAAAAAGCAAATACGTCGCGCTAAGTCGTGTCAGAAGTTTGGTAAGCGTAGTTTTAGTTGACAACTCAAGTACCTAGCGCAATTTGAATCATATATAGCCAGAGTGCACATCATGACGATTCCAATAAGCCCAAACACGGCAAGGATACATTGTTTTATTACTGAGTTCCGATGCCTACCTTCCGGCTTCTTCATCAGATCGCTTCGATGGTACCATTTTCTTCAGAACCATTTATTTAAAGCTTCGTCATAGTCGCTTAACTATTAATCGAGATATCTTATCGCCACCCGTGAAATACTTATCATCGTTGAGGAGTTCCCGTGGCTTTCTGTGGTCTTCTTCATCAGTTCCACTTCACCAGATGATACTTTATGAATGCAAACGCCTGATTTGTTGATGAAAATACCAAAATACGTATATGTATGCCTATAATATTTGAGGAGTTCCGTCGATTCCTCATGGATCCCATCATCAGAACTGGATTTTGATCAAAATGGGACCAATCTGGAAGTATACCCTTTCAAATAAAAAAAGAATTTTCCGAATCGGTTCATAAATGACGGAGTACTGAGGTAACAAACATACAAAAAAAAAAAAACATACAACCGAATTGAGAACCTCCTCCTTTTTTGAAGTCGGTTAAAAACGAAAAGCGTAGATGAATGAAATTCCTAGGAAACAAGCTTCAGTCAGCAATAAACAGGGTAACAGGGTAAATGAACAATTATAATTCCAAGGCTGTTTCTTCTTCATTCACGACTTTTTCGTCTAAGCCATGAAATTTAAATTTATAATCGAATCTATTAAAGCTTTGTATTCCCAAAATACTTAGAAGACAATCCCTTTGGAGTTGCGGGAAAGTGTTTTAATTAACCTCCTCCCGATTCCACCCTAAATTAATATTCTTGTTTGTATTTACTTACGTACCGACGCGGCTACTCTTGCTGTGTCTTCAAGCCTTTATTTTGGGAAAATATCACACGGGTAAAACAATTCTAAATTCAGCTGTAGATGCCTGAACCTTCCCAGTTACCAACGAAAATTGGCTAATCTCGTGAGTAAATTTAAAAAATCCGAAACCTCGCTTTCCAATTCAGCATCTGCCTGCCTTTTCCCAACTATATTGGGGTCGGCTTCCAGTTTAACTGGATGCAGCTGAATACCAGTATTTACATGGAGCGACTGCCTATCTGACTTCACAATCCAGTTCCTGGGTAATACGATACCCCTTGGTAACACTGGTTGTCAGACTTTCGGGCAGAAGCCCAACCACCTGCTTAACGTGCTTTCCGAGGCACGGGGGAGTCTCGGTATGTAGCTTCGGTAGCTTAACCTGATCGATCACAAGCCCCCACTTCAGACACTGAAAAGTATGCTTAAAATGTCTCAAATAATGCCCGGTATACACGAGGTTAGTTTTTCAAAGGTATGATAGCAAGCTATAACCTCTGTATACTCTCCTGGCTTGGCACAAACTGTGCTGTTTACAGGATGCTAGTAAATTTTAAGCCAATAGTATTACGGTGACTTAGTCCGTAGAGTAAAGGCTCCTTCAAACAGGCGCGACACACGACACGACACGACACAAAGGTACCGCGTATCGCGCAACAAGCGGTGCCTTTGTGTCGCGCGCGATTCGCGTCGCCAGTCACGCCTGTTTGTAGGAGTCTGTAAACGATCCGATTGAGTACTATCTTCGCCGGCCACACGAGGCTAGTGCAAGACGCGCCACGAAAGATGAGACTCACACCACGTGGTTTGACTTGCGCAGTAAACGATTTTTAGGTCTCTTTAGCAGTATGAGGTCTGAGCGCGGGAAGGGACCGGGCGTCATCAGGGCGGGGTCGGCGCGGCCGGCGGCGGAAAGAGCGCGGGAGACGCGGTCAAGTCTTGTCTTTCGTGGCGCGTATACCTAAACAAGCCAGGATGGTAATATCAGTGGTGGGGGCACTACTATCTCAAATATAGAACCCCATCTTATTAAACTAGCTAGAGACGCTAGTTTACTAGGTTTCTCACTAGCTTACTAGCCTAGAAATGAAGCTACTTATCCTAACTTCAAAAACTAGCCTCGTGTATCCCGGGCATTAAATAACATTGTCAACCACTCATGCTAAAACAAATACCTAGAGGTGAAAAAACAAAGATACCAAAATAATGGAAAGAATCGGGGAATGAAAAAACAACTGTAGGCATAACATGCCATATAAAGTAATACGAGTATCTGGACTTCCCCTAACCATATAACTTCACAGTAAAGGAAGCGATTGCGTACGTTAATATTTTTTTCTGAATAAAAGTTGTGAACACAACAACAATCTGGATGGAGTTTTCATGTTTATCTGAAAATGGCAAAAAGAAATCAGATTATTCTGGCAGATTTTTCAAAACTCAACGCCGTGGATTTGCTGCGACAATCCGAAATTAATAATACCAACTGTCACTATTAATTGGAAGTACTGGAGGTACTTTTAACAAACAAAGACATGTTCCACAGCAGGTAAAATTTCACTAGAGATATTTTTAAATGAATCCATCACGCGAGCCAACGCGCCGGTTAATCCATGAGTTTTAATCTGGACAGCGCAGAATCAACAATGGTTTCCATTTATGTAGTATGAATAATTAACAAAATCATCTGATGTTAAAGAGGATATTACGAATATATCCTGACTTCAATTTCCCGTTAACTTACCTAGGTACGTTTCTTAACCTGAAGCCACTAAAACACATTGTTACGAGAGCGAAGCCGCGGGCTCAGCAAATACGGATACAGGATAAGTTGTTAAGCAGTGCGCAAATTTTCTCATGGTATTCCCATACCCATGAATATGAAAAACTTTTACTATGGGACCAAACCTGAAATCGCGAAAAAAATCAGTTGCTCCCTACATTTTGACGAGTTTGGTGTAGGTAAAAAATGTACTGAACAGCAGATTTTTTTCGCGATTCAAATTAATATCGACTTATTGAGAAATCTGACAACCAGTCTGACCAAGGGGTATCGTATTACCCAGTTACTGGGTTGTGGAGGTCAGATAGGCAGTCGCTCCATGTAAAATACTGTTATTCAGCTGCATCCGGTTAGACTGGAAGCCGACCCCAACATAGTTGGGAAAAGGTTAGGCAGATTCATTGATTGAGAAACTATAGATAATTTTTACATCATGACGAAGAATGCTCTTTTTAGTTTTTTACCGATTTTTAGATTTTGTATCATACCCGCTGCCGTTAACGTTTAGATTGGAAACAGGGGTAAGTATTGCAGAGACAGAATTTGAAGGTTACAATGTCTAACAAGCTCCCCAATTCTTCTAAGCAAACCTGGCAATATGCCTGGGAATGCAAGAAAGAAGGATAGGTACACTTTTCAATATAAATTTTATCTAATAAATCTAGTAAATGCACGTCAGTACTTCAAACAGCGCGGTCCCCACTGGCAAAGATCCAGCCTTTCGTAGGTGTTGGCGTGACGGGGACCACGAAAATATGTAAGAGAAGGTTAACTCCGACAGTGGATGTAATTAACCCCAGGTACGGCTACACATCAAGCTTTACATTTCCAGTTTACACTGACCTCTCATTGTAAGGAAATCCTATACAATGCGAGATCAGCTTATACTGGAAATGTATAGTTTGATCTGTAGCCGTGCGTACGGTACAGTAAGAAAAATATTTTTTTCTGTCATAAAACATACAAACCTCTGAACCCATTAAGTATATATCAATGTGTATTCAACAACAAAAAGTTCTGTCTTCAATCGATCATCCAATCGATCATCTGTTAAGGCCCTGCATCCAAGGGTGGTTCAGCTCGGTCTGTAAGTGAAATGGCGTTATGGCTGTCTAGTTTGACGCACGAGATAGAAGACTCTCACGAGCACCGAAATTATGTCGTAAAAGTGCAAATAAAATCGTATAAAATTAGAAATTAACTATTTTATTTAAAATAAATAATCCATCACTGGATGCAGTTTCACATTTGACATTTTATGGTATATTTTTAATTATAATTGTTAATGAAGCGATAAACAGCTTTTAAAGATTATTAAGAGGTATGTTTGAAGATTTTTTGGTGCATTAAAATATGTTTAATAATATTTTGAGTTCCATCACTGTATGCGAAAAGGACTTGAAAATAATATATTGTTTTTATTTGTCAAAATTATTTACGGTTTATGAGATACACAGCTTTCAAAAACCACCTTTTTGACCGTTCTCAAGAAATCTACGCCTTAAAAAGTAGATTTTCTGAAATATAATGCAAAAAGAACTAGGTTAGTTACTAACTTATTTGCGAGCAGAAAAAAACATTAATTATTTTATAAATCGTACACATATACACGTGAATACTGGAATAAAAATATTATAAGAAAATAAAAACCGTTAAAACATAAAATTACGCTACACGTGCAAATGAATTCCTCTGATTACAGACCGAGACGAAATACTGTTTTTTCTCACCTTTTACGTCGTTTTTCTTTTGTTATTCTTAGGTACCATTGATTATGTACACAGTCACAAAAACAAAAAAAGCGATTTTCTCGCAGGAACAGACGTATTTCATAAAATAGTGTGGCAAAAATACTATGCCCGTAAAACCAGAACATTTCTGTCAAAACTTAAAGGCCTATACTACCTCAAATAGCTTAGATCCTTCGTTATGTCGAAAATACTGTAGCATTATTTTTGAAATACCTCTATGGTAAAGTTGAGAAATAATGTTAAGTACTATGTTTGGCGAAAACAAGACTCCATAAAATAATCTCGATAGAAAAACATTACAAAACCTCCAAATCGAACAATAAACCGCTAGTATTAAACAAGTGCGAGACGGACTCGCACACAAAGGGTTCCGTACCATATTATATGTTTAACAATCGCAAAGATAACTTTGTATTTCGTAATGATACTGTGAATTACAACGTTATTTTTTGCAGTTGCAGAAAATCGCCCATATTTAAACAAAATACCTTACGAATCGCCGTTTTTAGTATTTCTTGATTAAGTACAGTATAAGGTACATTATACATATAATAGAGCTCGTAAAAAAATGGTATAAAATTAACAACTTTTACGGCCCCCTATTTCTTCATTTTAGAAGATAAAAAAAATTAAAATATCTTTGTACTCTACTCGACGAGTTCTACACAATAACATCCCCACACACACGTTATTATTTTTTTTTCAAAATGAAAACTTTTCTGTATGGGGGAAAAAAAAGTAAAGTTAAAATTAAAGGGGGCAGGCCCTTTAATTTTAACTTTACTTTATTTTTATTATTTGTTGTTATAGTCGTAATAGAAATACACAATCTGTGAAAATTTTAACTCTCTACCTATTAAGGTTCATGAGATACAGCCCTGTGACAGACGGACGGACGGACGGACGGACAGCGGAGGCTTAGTAAGTTTGTACGCACAATATTGAGATACTAGCTAGACTGCCCGTGGCTTTGCCCGGCGAGGATGTCTGATTTCAGGGGTTTTAATTTTCTTATTATTGTTTACTTTTCATCAAAAGTATAAAATACTGAATACTGAGTTTCAAGTTAATCGGACTGCGTTTTAAAAATCTTCCATACAAACTTTAACATCCCTAAACACCCTTTGAGGGGTAGTTTTGAAAAAGTAATAATGACAAACTTTATTACTTACATAAGCAAGTATTTGTGCTAAGTTTCAAGTTCATTAACCAAAACAATAAGATTTTTCATATAAACTGTATCCCCGTTTTTACCCCCACAGGGTTAGAATTTCAAAAATCCTTTGGGATGTTTCCATAACTTGGGTGAAACATTATTTACACCAATTTTCGAGTTAATCAATCCCCAATAAAATCCTCCGCTGTAAAATTTGCTACCCCTTTTCACCCCTTAGGGGTAGATTTTTGGAAAACCCTGATACTCGTTAGTTAGTCTCTAGTTTTGGTCTCAAGTACAAAAACTGAGTTTTGAGTAAATCGGACCGCGTGTTAAAATTCCTCCATACAAACTTTGACATCCACCAATCCCGTCTTCTGGGGTCGCGGGTTGTTCGAAAGAGATACCGTGCCCTGCCATAGGCAACTGAAGAAACACGGGTGGGTTTTAGTCAGTAAAAGTATGACACGCCCTTCCGCTCCACCCAGAGCGGGAGAAGTCATTTGATGATTTCCCTTCCACAAAAAAAGTGGGTAGTTTAGGAAAACTAAAAATGATTAATTTTATAATTAACTTAGATGAATATTGGTGCTAAGTTTCAAGTGTAATAACTCAAGAAATAAGATTTTTCATACAAACTTTCATCCCCTATTTTATTCCTTTAGGGATGGAATTTCCAAAAATTCTTCCTTAATGGATGTTTACACTATATAATGTATCTATGTGCAAAATTTCATGTCTCTAGGTCCAGTGGTTTGGACTGTGCGTTGATTTTAATCAGTCAATGAGTCAGTCAGGACTTTGAATTTTTTATATATAGATTTACAAGACCACAAACTTCTGATAGGTTTTCCTGTAATGTATAGGTAAAGAACTATTTTCTGTATTTTTTTCAAAATTTTAGGCTCATTAGTTTCGGAGATAAGGGGGGGGGAATGGTCAATTTTCGTCTATTTTCTTAAATAACTTCAAAACAATTTATTTTAAAATTATAAAAAAAATATATTTGAGACCCTCACAGTAAGACCTTTCATTTGATATGTCACACGGTACAGTTTGCAAAACTTTTTTTTTAAGTGTACTTATTTTCCCCCAAAATCCCACCCCTATATTCAAAATTCGTTTATTTACGTTACATGTCCGTGTTTGGGTTACCAAAATACATATGTGTACCAAGTTTCAACTTAATCGTTTCATTAAATTCGGAGCAAATTGGCTGTGACAGACGGACAGACGGACAGACAGACAGACAGACAGACAGACACACGAGTGATCCTATAAGGGTTCCGTTTTTTCCTTTTGAGGTACGGAACCCTAAAAATACTCCAAATTAGTTCATGAAACATTTCTTAATAACTGAACTAAATATAAAGTAGATACGATGTTTTTTTCGCCGTAAAAATAAATTACATAGATTATCAGTGCTCCCTGCCATCCAGGACCGCACTCAGTCCACGAGCAGTATCGTGCGAGCGAGATAAAGAGTAAATTTGAGCTGAGGTAATCTTGCGTAAACGTAAGGCATTTATGTTTGTGACTATACCTTCTACATCTTCTTATGATATGTGCGAACTGTTCAAATACTACCCGCCTTCTATTTGTAAGGTCTGACACTGATCCGAATTATGATTGAATCCAAACCTATTTGAATGCCTCTTTTGTTGGTACAAACACGTCATCATTATGTGTAGAGAGTTTTAGCAAATAGAATTTATATTCGAATTTACTCTCGTAAGTACCTACATAGAATTTAGTTCGGTATTTGAATTAATGTAAAGGGAATAATTGTTTGGTTAATAAGATTTAATAACATCATCTGTTAATTAAACTATTCGCGGAATAATTATTAAATGGCTTCGGGCTGGTAATTCTTCGTGCTGGGTTTGACGCGCAGAGTATTTATGTTGGTAGATAATTTTAAATCAAACTTCTACTTTTTGTACTTTTACCCTCTTATTTTTTTTTACGTTTAAACGTCAAAAATGTTCGGTTCAACGGTTGCTAATCATTACTTAAGTTAAGCAACGATTAATTATAAATAAGGGGGATGTACCTAGTTCGTCTAAATCTCCAATATTCTGTTGAACATAAATACAGGATGTTTGGAAGCTGGGTGCAAAGCCTTAAGAGGGTGATTGTTTGCACCATTTAGAGCATTTTAGCCATAAATGTCTTAGAAGAAGTACCTATGTATTTTCATTTTTAACTGCAAACTTTTAGTTTTTTTTTATATTTTTTTTTTTAATGAGTCAGATGTTTGTTTATTAGGTACTGTAAACATGTAGGTTACATCCAAAAGGCAACCTTATGTCGTACAGACTTTTAGGAAAATAACTATGGTTGCATTCAATCATTCAAGTGAATTACTTTTCAATTTTACTACTTTTAAATTCACAGTACAGAAAATCCACAAAAAAAAAAAACCGGCCAAGTGCGTGTCGGACCACGCAAAATGAAGGGTTCCGTAGTTGAAAAGAATTTATCCCACAAAATACAAATATACCCAAAAAATTTTTTGTTATGTCAAAAATTACAAATTCACAATTTTCGGACTTTTTCCTTTATTTGTGCTGGGCGACCTTGCTTCTTGCCCATTATTCTAGTAGGTCAACGGGAAGTACCCTATTAAAGGTTTTGATTTACTTGCGACAGTTGCAGGTATCGAAATGTGTCGTCCGTATTTTTTTATTGCGTTGACTTAGACGCTTGATTTTGTTAGAAGTCTAAGGGACAATAGACTTACGTATTTAATATTAATTTCAACTTGATACATCCACGCGTCCTTGAGAAAAGGTTCTTGACAGACTGACAGACTTGAACTTTTTTTTTATGTGATAGAATTACAAAGTAACAATTTTCAGACTTTTTTCTTTATTTGTGTTGTATGACCTTGCTTCTTCCTAAAGTTCATGATTCTAGAACAACGGGAAGTACCCTATAGGTTTTGATTTACTTGCGAGTATCAAAATTATGTCGCATAAATGGCCGTATGTTTTTATTGCATTGACTTAGAAGCTTGTTTAGGACTTCAAGAGACTACAGACTTACGTATTTCATATTAATTTCAACTTGATACCTCAACGCATTCCTGAGAAAAACGGTCTTGACAGACTGACAGACAGACAGACAGACAGACAGACGGACAAACAAGTGATCCTATAAGGGTTCCGTTTTATCCTTTTGAGGTACGGAACCCTAAAAATAACACCTTGTTGGCCTTGCTCGGTCACTGTTGGCAATTAAGGGAATGGTTAAATAATTTGGATTTTCCATGTGTTTTAGGGTTCCGTAGTTTCGCTATGTCCGTTCGTCTGTCTGTCTGTCTGTCTGTCTGTCTGTCCGACCGTCCGCAGCTTAGCTCAGAGACTCTTAGTACTAGAAAGCTATAATTTGACATGGATATACATATTCAATACGCCGACAAAGTGGTAAAATAAAATCATCATCAATTTTTTTTAGCCCACGTACACGTAAAGTGTCTACCCCGTGGTGTGGGTTGTTGTCAGACAGGTCTTTCAAAAATATTGCGGGTTTGTGAAAACAGTTTTTCGATTTAGGGATCCGTTTCTGAAATATTAAGCTTTAAAATGCAAATTTTTGTCAAGTGTCCGCCCCCCTGCCAGCTAAACGGTTGGTTTTGGATGGGTGAAAAAATTCACGGTAGTAGTATATATAACGAAGTTAAAAGGAAAACTATCACAGACAAGTAGGCTGTTCAAGTTTACGAGTAATAGTCAACCAAGTTGTAAAATATACTTGGAAAAATAAAAATTTCGTACAAATTCCATTAAACATTATTTATGTAACGTTGTTAGTTCTGTATAACAGGTAGTAAATATAAGTTTATGAACCATGTAAAAATATACAAAAATAAAATCATAACATTATTATTACTTAATAATGATTTCTAAATTAATAATATTTACGCTCGAATAACGACGGGCGGCGGCGTGCACTACGGAACCCTATTACTGCCCATGTCCCGACACGCACTTGGCCGGTTTTTTTTACTATTTTATTGTCTACTGCCCTGTACTAAAACAGAAACACGATTACTTGAAATTTTTTCGATAAAAAAAAATTCCAAAGTAGCACCGTCTATATTCTGTTTTATACGATTATACGTAAACAGTTCCTTATTGTACAGTAAAATTTGCTTTAAATCGAAGGTATTTAAATATTTTAAGAACTTACTAACCTAAAAATTTATTTAAGGATAGCATTTTATCATAAATCTACATTTAAACGAAGAGCGTTTAAATTCCGGTGCGCGTGAGAGACTTCTATCTCGCGCGATAAACTAGACAACCATAACGCCATTTCACTTACACACCGAGCTAAACGTCGCATCGCTTCGCTTCCTCTTAACTGTCAAAAATTGGGTTTATAAAAATACTAAAAAGATAAGTTATATTTTTTTAAAAAAAAACCTACTTCATCTAATGCATATATAGCTCAAAATGCTTTAAAAGGTGTCAACTATCACCCCCTTAAAGTTTTGCACCCAGCTTCCAAACACCCTAACGTGCTGCATGATCAATATCTACTGCAGAATTCAAAGGGTAGATGTTAATGGCAAGAGATCTGCAGGATCTGCGGTCACTATGGGCGTTCCACAGGGTTCAATTCTGGGTCCTTTCTTGTTTCTTATTTATATAAATGACTTACCTTATCACATAAGGGACAATCACAAGATTGTATTATTCGCAGATGACACTTCCCTCATTTTTAAAATCAAACGTCAGTTAGTCAACTTTGAACAAGTTAACGATGCACTCTCTAGGGTTGTCCATTGGTTTAATGTAAATAATCTTCTCCTGAATGAAAAAAAGACTAAACTAATCAAATTTTCAACGACAAATGTCAGGCAGCTAACTACCAATGTTCAACTTAATGGAATAGAGTTGGACCCTGTTGAGTCGACGGTTTTTCTTGGAATAACCATTGACGGTAAATTGCAATGGGGCCCACACATAGAAAAATTGTCAGGAAGGCTTAGTTCGGCCGCCTATGCTGTTAAAAAAATTCGACAGATAACTGATGTGGATACAGCCAGAATTGTTTATTTTAGTTATTTTCATAGCCTTATGTCTTATGGGATTCTTCTCTGGGGAACCTGTGCGGGCATTAATACTATCTTTGTTTTACAGAAAAGGGCTGTTCGAGCCATTTACAATCTAGGTCCAAGGGATTCCCTTCGAGAGAAGTTCAAGGAAATAAATATTCTGACTGTAGCCTCTCAATATATATTTGAAAATCTATTGTATGTACACAAAAATATATCCAATTTTAAGAAGATGTCCGATATTCATAGTTTAAATACTAGGAATAAACACAATCTTGCTGTACATCGCACTCGTCTCCACAGAGTAGGCAACTCGTTCATGGGTCAATGTATATGCTTTTACAACAAACTTCCCATTGACATTCGAAACTTGCCCACCAAACTTTGTAAAAAGGGCTACTATAAAATTTCTGATTATTTAGAAGACAAAAAAGCTTGGGTTTGAGCTATTCAATCAACTTTGTAATATATATAATACCAAAACTCATTATAATAAATAAAATGACAAACCTTTGTTAAAAAATCAATGTAAATTGTTAAAAAATTAAAATTATTGTAAATGTGAGCACTATGTGGATCTTTTTTTTTTCTTTTTTAGTATTATTGATGGTCTGATATTTTTGAGTACTTTATGCGACCTACCCAAACGTCCTTTCTTTGGTATTGTTCGTCGAGTTATTGAGCTCCTGAAATCCTGAGTTGAGCTGCACGATTGTTGACAAATGCTTGCACTGACTGGACAGGTCCACTCAAATTTTTATGGTTCTTTCCTCAAAAGACCATTTCAGACTGGATCTACATGGTCCTCACATGATCTGACCAAGATTATGTCTGGACTTTAAAAGAGACTTTGACCCCTGAGTTTGTTTCGCCATTTCTTCTCAGGGTAGTCAGATAGGAAATGTCGACTTCATCTAGCTTATTTAAAAAAAAAAAAAAAAATATGACGTGTAAAAGTGATTTCGATATCCTATTTACAGAATAAACAATTTCATTTCATTTCATTTCATTTCATTTCATTGCACCTATACACTTTTCTATGACTACACCAAATTCATGGTCTGAACCTACCTCATCATCTGCCTACCCGTAACGACTGTCATAGATGCACGAATGACAGCCAGGAGCAACGGTGTAACGTACTTCCCGAGGCACGGAAGGGTCTTGGAGACGGTCACCCATTCACGGACCAACCGCGGCAAGCATACCTTAACCTGCTCGATCGACCCAAGTGGCTGTTATTACATAGCCATGAGCCCCTCTGTACCTACATGTAGTCATTTATCTTGCTAAAAAGATTATTAATTCCTTGAAACATTCTAATATTCTTCCACCAATCCAGGAAAAGATAAACACAGATGTGTCAATTACTTTACAAAGCTGCGGAAGTAGTGAGCGTCAGTTCGAAACACATTGTTTCGATGTTCTTCGATGGACTGGCAACCTGTTACAGTTCATGCAATATTTAGGTCTTTTAGCCGAATGTGTTATTTGCATGGCGCTTCCAACGTTGGTTTTGTAGAGATCGGATCGAAAATGCTGGGATATGGGCGAATGAGAGATAGGTTTACTAACTCTATGTTTCATTCGCTTAAATAATTCCTTTGACACCGATCTCAATGAAATCGGTGTAAAAGGAACTTTTTTTTTTCTTTAAAATAAATCATATAGGTGTCAGAACATCTTATTGTAAAATAATGAATCATCATCAACATTCTCCTGCCTTTATCACAATTTATTTGGGGTCGGCGCAACATGTCTTTTTCCTCCATACTTCTCTATTAGTCGTCATCTCGGTAGTCACTCCGTTTCTAGCCATAATCATTTTTCACACAGTCCATCCAACGTTTTTTTGGTCTTTCCCTACTTGTACAGGCATCCACATTCATACTCAGAACTATCCTCACGACATTTTCCTCATTCCTCCACATCGATATGTGACCATGACAACCGATTTTCGCACAACTTTTCAGCCACCGGTGTCACTTTCATACTTCCTCTTTGTAGGAAATCTAGATTCTAACACTTTAATAAAACGAGTTATGGGCTTTTTAAAATATAAAGATTATTATTAGCCAATTAAAAGTCACTAGGAAGTTTATACGTCCGTCTTTCTTAAGGCGCTAACGAGAAGTGAAGTAATAATAATGGTGGGTAGTATTTATATAATAAGTAGCTACCTACGACATATCGATTATTACAGAATCGACTAAAGATTGATTTTTGTAAACAATTAAATCAAATAAATCAACACGCCCCCTCAAAAATTAATCTACCCATTATACAAACAAAATAAGTCATAGTACATACTACCTAATTGACCGGAACATATTCACTTCCTAGTGTTTGCTGGGAAATACATGTGGTCCAACATTTGCTGCCAAGGATTAAGGGAAACCCAGAAAACCTTAATCAAACCATTTCATTAAATTATTCTTAATAATAATTAAATTAATAATAAATCATATTATTATGTAGAATCACTAAACATTCAATGAGTATCTTATTCGAAGCCCATTTTACTTCTCATCGCTTGAAAAGTGATAGCGGGTAATGCCTTGGTCAGAACATCTGCCAACTGCTGAACTGTTGGAATGTAATTTTATTTTATTACATTTTTCTCAATCTGTTCCTTAGAAAAATGATACTTTATTTCTATGTGTATTGTACGTTTGTGATTGGTTGGATTATTTGCAATGCTTATGCAGCCATTTTTATCCTTATAGAATATGATAGATTTAATTATATCTATCTTAATACTAACTGCTAGTGATTTAAGCCCTAAAGCCTCCCATGACAGTTTCATACAATGCCATACAATCTGCCTCAGTTGAAGAGGCAGCAACTGACATTTGTTTCTTTGTACTCCAGGTTTGCTTGCAGCTTGAAATACCCAGTTGTACTTTTCCTGTCATTTGAATCACTGCCACCCCAATCTGAATCTACGTAGCCACATATAATGTTAGTGTAGGCACATCTTTTACCTATAACTTAATATTAAATCAACAGTACCTTTCAAGTACCGCAGCACTCTCTTTAGACACTGCCAGAGTTCTTTACTATTTTTGTTCGTATACCTACTCAGTATATTAACGCTTGTAAGTAATTAAATCTGGACGAGTGTATAACATGACATACATTAAACATTCTATAACGTTTCAACATGGATCATTATAAATAAAATATAAATAAATATCCTTGGACACACAACAACGCCACACAACGCCATCTAGTCCCAAGCTAAGCAACCTAATGCTTGTGTTATGGTAACGAGATGGCTGATAAACTATTATATTTTTCTTCTGAGTTTAATGCGTCATAATTAAGTTTATTTTCCATTGGTGTATTGACAGGTTTACAATCGTGCATATTAAATTTATTTAATACCGTTTATATGCACTTTGATTTAATGCTATTTCATAAAATTAAAATTATTTCATCATCATCATTAATTTCATTCATCGTCATTTTAAATTTACTCATTAAATACCTTTTTTTTATAAATATTTCAATATCAGCGCATACTATATCTAAATCACCTATATATAAAACGACAAATATTTTTATGTACATCTTCATTGTCTAGCTTATATTGACACCTATTCGACTGAAGAATTTTGAAAACCTTCTTCTTTACGAGATTGTTTGAAAATATCTAACCAACATCTAGCTGCCTGCATAATTCAGCCCGTAAAGTACTTTATTTAATTCACACACATAATTATCTAAACAAGAGATACCCTCAGGGACTTTCATATAAATATCTTCCTTTAATTTGTCATTTAGGAAGGTAGTTTTGACATCCCTAAGACGAACTAGCAAATTAAATTGATTCGCAAAAGTAAGATACATCTGAAACTAGCTATTCATGCTTATACTGGTGCGAAAGTTTCATTAGGTATAGTCCGTGAGGTATTCTTGACTGAAACACCTTGCAACAAGTTTTGCCTTTTTTATCGTAAAGGTTTTCCAAATTCATCATGTTTTATAGGAAACATCCATTTACAATAAATTGACAATGTTTTTATTTTCAGGTCTTGGTAAAAGTTCAAGTAGGTATTATTTAGCTTTAGAGAATTTAGTTCGTCCCTACTGCACTTTCCCATTGAGATCTGTTTTGATCTCTTCTAATGAATTTAGTATTTTACATAGAATAGACTGAGCACACGAAATGGCGATCATCATCATCGTCTTCACTAAACGACATAGGTTGACGACTTTTGAACCTATTGCATCATCTAACGTCAGGATTTTCTTTGTGTTTTCTTTTGGTGAAGATGGGTTATCAAAAAGTATATCATTTATTTGCTCCGATTCAATTTTATATTATCATGGTTTAATTTGCGAACTTTACTAGGACACTCGTGTTCATCAGATTTAGACCATAGACGTATCTGATTTAGAACTGTCAGAGTTATGAGACTTGACCGGCACTGACTTGGATATTACATCATCAGCTTTGCCGTGAGAATTTTTTTAATATTCCCTTCAGACTTGAGGTCTGGCCTGGATTGAAGAAATCCAGTCTCATTAACAATAACATCCCTGACTACTATGTAATTTTTCGCACTCTGGGTTCCAAACTTTATAGCGTTTGGTTCATAACCCACAAGTATCCCTTTCCATGATTTTTCATTAAACTTGGCCTTACTGCTTTTATTATGAACGTAAACAGTTGAACCAACTACCTTCAAATATTTTTTTTTTATTCGAGGTTTTGTATCATGCCACATTTCGAATGGTGTTTTTGAAAACTTTCAAAGTTTTAGTTGGGGTTAAATTAATAAAATAAACAGCAGTCGGTACTGCGTATCGCCCCAAAAAACTTAGCCTCGCTTTTAGCCACGAAATCTTTAAAAACAGCAAACACGTCTGATTTACAGGTTAAACAGGTATGAAACAAAGTAATGCTACTCATCAACAAAAGTACAGAGTAGTTTTTTTTTTTTTTTTTTTTTTTTTTTTTTTTTTTTTTTTTTTTTTTTCGTTAGTTGGGGGTATAAACAGTAACAATAGTCTACAAATATCTGAGTGCACAATAAATAATAGCCGTTTAACATGACTCTTATTTTTTGACCTGATATGAACGGAAGTCGACTTTGTTTCCAATTTATACAGGCCTCACCTCCGTGGGCCTCACACAATTTATCATCCGGGCTCGCATAATAGTTTTGATTTGGCTGGTGTCATCAACCATTTTATTTATCTTTTTTTTAATTTCGATGAATTAATTTTTACCTATTATGACCAAAGCCATAATTTGTACATATTTTTGTCACTGCATACTTGAGAAACAGATTGACACTTATTTACAGATGCCATTATGTCTACAGCAATTAAATTATTTTTCAACATACCTTGCATGATAGTTTTATAAACCTTAAGTATTTGGGCTCCTTGCTGGTCGAAAATGATTGTCAACCCAGCACGTTGCATTTTCGTTAAGAACCGCACCTCAACGCACCGGTGGTACCGCAGCATAGAAGAGCACGTTCTCCAAAACTTCTTGAACGCCCATGTTGCTGGTCACATACATCATTCCCTGAAATAAATTCACCATTTTAAGCAATAGAAATTTTAATGGTGCAAGACGGTGTGACTAATGAAAAGATCTTCCCTGTTTATAATATGGTCCGATGTTCCAGAAACCAACAGGAAAGTATCTTCCATCATAATCCGCTTGATAGTCTGCCATCATAAAAGCAAAGCCAGAAAAATTGCTCGACGTGGATGGTTCACTGATCTCAACTGCCTGGACCGTCCTTCTCATATCCGTATTTTCTGCTGCTGTCGTTTTTCACATGCTCCTTGCGGCTACAATGACAACACTTCATGAACTGAGACTTATTCTTCTGCTTGTTAACCTTCTAGTTGAATTCCTTTTATTATTTTGAGAATTATCGAATTTTGTTTTTCGAAATTTCTGTCCATTTTCCCCTTCAAATTGCAAAACTTTTGATACTGGTATCACTGGACTCATTTTTAGACTTGACTTCCTGATCCAAAAGCCTTGGTTTAACGAATGCTAGCATTAAATTATCCTCCGATAAAGTTTCTATCGCAGTTATCACGCCATCATAAGATGGGGGTAGGTTGATTAACAAATGAGCTACCTCGCGTGGCGTAGTTTGGCGGCGGCGTGCCGGATAACAATTCGATGATCAAATCATCAAAAATTGTTATTTTCTTTATGAGTATGCCGTCACCTACTTGACGATAACATTGGAACTTTTTTTTATCACGTCCATTTCACTTAACAATGCCCGTATTTTTTATTTAAATTTTAACCACTTATATCGCAGTAAAAACGTAACCTGGTCCCATAACCTGTAGGAAATCTAGATTCTAACACTTTAATAAAACGAGTTATGGGCTTTTTAATATATAAAGATTATTATTAGCCAATTAAAAGTCACTAGGAAGTTTATACGTCCGTCTTTCTTAAGGCGCTAACGAGAAGTGAAGTAATAATAATGGTGGGTAGTATTTATATAATAAGTAGCTACCTACGACATATCGATTATTACAGAATCGACTAAAGATTGATTTTTGTAAACAATTAAATCAAATAAATCAACACTCTTTTATACTCATTTCTTGTTATATTCATTTGCGTAACATCACACATCCCTCATAACATTCTCATCTGAGCTGCCTTTTATTCATTCCTTTTGTGGCCCAACATTCTAATCCATACAAGACAGCAGGTCTAATCATTGTTTTATAAATCTTCCCCTTACGTATAAGGGGAATGCGGGCATTGCATATTGTTCCCGTGACCTGCCGCCATTTCATCCATCCAGTGTTAATTCTGTATTTAACAGACCGATCTATGTACTTCGCCATTGCTTTGCAAATGAACCTTGTAAAATAAAGAATGATGTTATCTATATAAAAAAATTAATGTAAAAATTTAAAAAACCCCCAACGCAAAAAAGAAAAGAGAACATTTAAAAAGTCAAAAATAATACCTATCGTTGAGCCATCAAATTCGATTGAGTAATACCTATATATATTTTAATTACAGAAATTGATGGATGGCACGATAAGGTTTGCTCATTGAATTGGCGCTATAATTTCGCGGCGGGGTACCGCATATGTACATAGTCAATCAAGTGAAGGGTCTGACTTACTTATGCGGTACCCCGCCGTGACATTATAGCGCCATTTCAATGAGCAAACCTTATCGTGCCATCCATCAATTTCTGTAATTAAAATATATATAGGTATTACTCAATCGAATTTGATGGCTCAACGATAGGTATTATTTTTGACTTTTTAAATGTTCTCTTTTCTTTTTTGCGTTGGGGGTTTTTTAAATTTTTAATTTAATTTTTATTTTAACCTTTTTAAACTTTTTAAACAATTTAACAATACAGAAATGCATTTTTATTACTGCAGAATGTTAAGTTTCTCTGCACATAACATTAACTTATAATGATGCCACCATCGTACTGCAAATAGAATTAAATACTGATAAAAAAACGAATACAAACACTACTATCTGCTATTTTTTTTTCAAGAGTGTACTAGTGTGCTGGATATCCTGACTGCAACATCAGCTCATCGTGTAGCCACCATTGCATTGTATGTAGAACCAAATACTGATCAAAATGAACCCAAACACGACATATCTGCTATATTATTTTACCAAGAGTATTCTAGTGTGCTGGATATCCTGGCTGCAGCATCAGCTCATCGTGTTGCCACCATTGCATTGTATGTAGAATAAAATTCTGATCAAAACGAATCCAAACACGACATATCTGCTATTACTTTTTCAAGAGTCTTCTAGTGTGCTGGACATCCTGGCTGCAGCATCAGTTCATCGTGTTGCCACCATTGCATTGTATGTAGAATCAAATACTGATGTAAATGAATCCAAACACGACATATCTGCTTTTACTTTTTTAAGAGTGTTCTAGTGTGCTGGACATCCTGGCTGCAGCATCAGCTCATCGTGTTGCCACCATTGCATTGTATGTAGAATCAAATACTGATGTAAATGAATCCAAACACGACATTTCTGCTATTAATTTTTCAAGAGTGTATCCAGCACACTAGTGCTGGATATCCTGGCTGCAGCATCAGACCAAGAATTCCATAATCTTGCATACATAGATAGCATACATGGATGTTTCAAATTTTAGGTCACACTAAGGTTTGAAAGTAAAGTTAATACCCATTACGCGTCTAAGATCCCTACCGCAGCTAACAATAGAGCGAATAACTTTGAAACGGCTGAACCGATTTTGATAAAACATGTCTAAGAACCATCGCTGGAAAACCTGCTTTCAAATAAAAAAAACCGCATCCAAATCAGTCCACCCGTTTAAGCGCTACGGTGCCACAGACAGACACACAGACACACACACACACACACACACACACACACATAGCGGTCAAACTTATAACACCCCTCTTTTTGCGTCGGGGGTTAATAAAAAGAGAAGTCTTGACTGATTGACTGACTCATCAACGCCCAGCCCAAACCCTTGGACCTAGAAAGCTGAGATTTTGCACAGAGGTTCCTTTTATAGCGTAGACAAGGAATAAGGA
Organism: Cosmia trapezina; assembly: GCA_905163495.3. NCBI lineage: Eukaryota > Metazoa > Arthropoda > Insecta > Lepidoptera > Noctuidae > Cosmia > Cosmia trapezina. Next base: position 17,208,638 of record LR991030.1, read on the forward strand.
AGGAATTCCCGGTAGTATGTTCCCGTGGGATATTTTCCGACATCCACGCGGGCGAAGCCGCGGGCAAAAAAGCTAGTTGTAAATAATGCAACTTTGCTTTAAAGAAGAGTGATATACATCCTAGTTGCACAATGAAATATGAGACACAACTTCTTTCATGCACGCTAATTTTGAAAATGGGAACCGTTCAATAACACTTTTCTAATCATGGTGATCGAACCCAACCTCCTCGCTATTATAGTTCAATGAATACATATAGGGTGACTGGTAATTAGTGACCGATACTTAAACACATGATGATACTCATGATAACAAACAACTTTTATTAGTGAACGATACCTAAACACATGATTGAAGTTGAAGTTGTTTGTTATCATGAGCACAATCATGTGTTTAGGTATCGGTCCTAATTACCAGTCACCCTATATATTATTGGACTGCTACACCAGTACTATATCTTCCACTACACCATAAATAGTTTTCAATTTAACAATTAAATAAATCCTCCAAAAAACCAGAGGTAAGATAAATGCGTGTGACAAATTAAATATATGTGACGGAAGAACAATATGTAATTCACTCGATTTTAATGCTCCCAAAGCCATTCCCGATGCGGGGATCGTTCATTCACTAGCATCTGCATTGCAGGTCTTGAAATAAGGACTTTTAATTATTTTATTGAATCACAAAAGTAAGCCTCTCTAGACTGAGAGATTAAGAAGAAGAAGAAGCCTTTGGTGATATCGATTAATACTCGATACTAAAGTGATCGTATCGAACCCGCACTGGGCTCACTTGGTAGATTACGCCCCACTCCCTCTCACAGAGAGGAGGCCAGTGCGAACGTTATGATTAATTATTTATGATTTAGGGAATCGATCAAAGTCGTAGAGTACCATTCACATAGTCAGGAACGGTCTTAGTGGAGGGGGGTACTCCTAAACCGCACAATGCAATGATAAAATTAAGGTCTTCCTCTCTCTATAACACATATACTATGTACAAATGATGACCAATTAATGATACACTAATTATGACTATTTGATGGTTAATTAATTGCACATTATCTACTACGCAATTTAAATTAAATGTTTGATTATGGTAATTGTTTGGGTGATCTGTTGGTTTAAAATACATTTTGTTTACTAAGTGCCCACGTGCGGGCCAAGTATTCAATCAATCAATCAATCAAAAGTCATTTATTCAGCCGGGCTAAGAATCAGCAATTTTAGAACGTCACAATTATAAGACAGTCCTCCAAAACGCCCACGAAGAAGAATTGGTCCAACAAACTTCCCAGCAGCACAGCAGTCTGTTCAGTTAGATAAACTTGATTATATACTATCTATTGATAAAATCCCTTAGGTACCTATGACTACTCTTGTGTCACAAACAAACTATACAAGAAGTGTAAATTTTTTCATGGACAACTTGTCCACGGGCAATTTGGAATCTTATGGAAATCCTGAGTCTATTTTTTTGTCCTACGTGTGCATATATATTATTACCTATAACTTCTATCGTCGCGGAAAAATTGTCCATCACTTACCTAGTGGGGTTGACTACTGTTCAGAGTGCTCCTAAAGTAAGTTACTATTAAGCCTTTGCGTGTAGTATGACCAGACACAACGGTTTTTTTAATTATTTCTGTAATAACGAGGTGCCACGGGTTAAAGAGCAGAGACATACCTACTTACTAAACTGGAAAGCAAATATCATAGTGACCCAGAATCCTGCACTGCTGAAAATGACACGTTTCATTGGAGATGATGGTGAAACAGTAACTTTTGAAAAATATTTATTTTGATTTATTAAATAATTAGGTTGATTTACTCACTAGCTAGATACTGTGTTTCCTTTTTTGATGTGTAACCTAACTGATTTATGATAAGGTGCCGAAATGGGATTTTTTTGTGGGCATGTTAAATAAATTCATGGGTGCCGATATGGGACTAAACCGTGTCAGTTAGGCACTATCGTACCTAATTGACTCTTTTTGATATCTTCGATTAATCAAAAGAGCTATCAATTGTTCCATTAAAAGAATATCGCTACTCTGAAAATTACGATAAAACACGATAACTTTAAAACGAAGTCCTTATTTCAATTAGGCTCACCAACTTTTCAAGTAATATCGAGAAAAACCTTAGTAAGTTAATACTTCGAACTTTTTGCGTGTCTGGTTGAAGCGTGTCGGATCCATCTTTTTTATAGAGACCCATATTTTCCATAACTACCTCTGCGGCAAAACGAGGTTTTAAAACTCCATGCGCGTAAAGTACCTATGTACCTAGATCAATACCTACTTTATATACTCCAGCAATAGTCTGTCTGTATGAATTTTAAAATTCTACGTGAACTTATTCGGAAAACAGTAACATTTGAATTCAAGAGTTTTACAGACGGTATGGTGGCGTGAATAGAACTATTGAAATGTAGGTGCCAAGAACACATGTCGATTTTGAAGTTTGAGCTCGCTTTTGTATGGATTTGAATAAGATAGATGAATTATTACATTTTCACAAGTAAACTGCAGTAATAAATCGTTTGTATGGAACAGAATAAGATCTCAGAAAGTACTGTACTGATTGAAAAATGTTGAACCTGAAATCGAAAATCATCTATCTATCTATATAAATAAAAAGAGGAGTCCTGACTGTATCATCAACGCCCAGCCCAAACCCTTGAACCTAGAAAGCTGAAATTTTGTACACAGGTTCAGAAGAATTTCCCGGTAGTACTTTCCCGTGGGATATTTTCCGACATCCACACGACGAAGCCGCGGACTAAAGCTAGCTTGCTATAATACAACAACAACTAAATACCTACAAATATATGTACGTTACATACACTTTTGCAAGTGTTACAATACATTTTTAATCAACCCTTAAATTTCAATGTAGGGTTTGATTAAAAATTGATTAAGTACATCACTCCTTTTGATGTTTTGCAATGATGGCTTAGCTTTATTAACAAAACGGCTAAAAAAGACAAAGTTAAGCTAAGTACTAGACTACGAGACCATTCGTATTATTATATCAGAATGAAAACCAGAATTATAATATTAATTAATTATTCATTCATTCATTTAATTACTCAATACGTTTGAAATACATGAAGAGGTAATATCCTACATTTCAGTAAAGTTAAATATTAATATATACGTTATGCTTTGATTCAAACAAACTCACTCAAAATCAAATCTAAAATGATGTTTATTGGAGCAAATACCGTATCGTAATTAAAAATGTTTAGCTCATAAAGGCCGAAAGTATCTAGGGAACGATGGTTGGCCTCACTTTTTTGAAAAAGAGATTTTTAATTTAGTTTAGGGCGGAATAATCTGAATTTTATCCTTTGAGGGATCTGAGTTTTATCATTTAAATTGGCGTCGCGCAGAGGCGGGGCTGTGCCAAAGGCAGTTGGCGTCAGCCACCAAGTACTTGCAGAAACTTCGATTAACGAGTTCCGAAGATTTAGTGGCGGCGTAATCGTGGAAAAATTACGCTTTTGGAAGCTTTTCACATAATGCTGGCAATGTAGGTACGTCATTAACTTTGTAGCACTGCAATTTAATAACAAAATATCTCTGTTTAGTGTAGTGTCAACGAAACCTCAAATTAGAAAAGTTTCTTAGTTTAATAAGTATGTTTAGTGTCAACTAACCCCGTCTATGTCACGATTATATTGACTAAAACTAAATGCGGTTCCAGAGAATCTACAATTAAGTTTGAAACTTATTTGTTCAGTTACATTCCTGGAGATTCTCAAGTGTTACGCGAGGCTACAGTATTACATCTGGCGACAAACTCCTATCTGCGGCTTGATCTTTGAATTAGCTCCAGCGACTCACTAATTATCATAAAGTTTTAACAGCGACGAACTTTTGGCAACACTATCAGCTTCTCAGCAGAATTTCTTGAAATGTTTGAATATTTAGCAAAGGTTTTTTTGGCTCAGATAATCCTCATTAAAGTTCTTGTCCTTAATTAAAGTAGACACTAGACAGTCCTGATTTCGGATAAGATATCAGTTAGGAATAAAGAAAATACTTGAGACAATTTCACTCGGTTTTATTAAAGTTTGAAAATATTGAATAAAGAATTCACTTTGCAAAGAATTAACAGATTTTTGTACTTAATCAAATACCTACTTAAAAGAATGTTTACACAAATTAAGTAGGTACTATCTTTTACTGTGTCCTATGCAGTCATCAGCCAGGGTTATCGTTGTGTACTGCTCTGTGATCATTATTCATTTCTAGAATTCCACAATGATAACCTCGGTTGATGACCACTAAGCCAACTTTCGCACGGACGTAAAAATATCGCGGCGGGATTTTATTGCGGACTGGATTTTCAACTTTCGATGTTGAGCCGAGCATCGAGAATCCAAATTTACAACAAAAGAGTGCATTCCAGCGCACCGAAAAAATACACTGGTGGATTTTCAACTCTCGGCGCTAAGCAGAGCATTGAAAATCCAGTGCGCGAAAAAAAATCACTGCGATATTTTTACAAGCGAATGTCGTCTAAGAGCAATTCCACACTACTCCGTTGCGTTGCGTCGTGGCATTTCAATGACGCTTGCTCGGTTCTAAACAAGTTCTAAAAGACATTAAATCCTAGTCTTTTAGAACCGAGCAACGCTTGGCAACGCCCGTGTATCATTGCCCTAAAACTTAACATAATTCTTGTTATATAACTTGTTTTCCATTTGTGTAAAATAATATTTACAATTCAGTTCATACATTTATATAAATGTATGAACGTAAACCAAGGAAAAGGACCGTAGCAAGAGGCGTTCTGTAGTTTCTCTGCCTACCCCCATGGGAAAAAGGCGTGAGGTTATGTATGTATGTTTGTTTAAGGTGAAAGTGCCAGGATAGCCCGCGAAATTCAAAATTTCTTACGTTTTTTGCAATTTGCAGATCAGTGTCAGGTTGTATATTGATTAAAATATGATTCGCGGCCGTAACTAATATGGTTTTTCAGAATTATAATCATTAGAATACAACTCCATAAGTTAGAATTGACCTCAAACCTAGCGATTTCATTAAATCATGAGGTTTGAGGTCAATTCTAACTTATGGGGTTGTATTGCTGATTCTAATGATTATAATTCTTTAAAGCAATGTTAGTTACGGTCGCGAATAAAATTTTAATTGACATACAACCTGACACTGACCTGCAAATAGCAAAAAAGTAAGAAAATTTGAATTTCGCGGGCTAGCTTAGCGGATCATCCTTAACACAATATTTCTTAAATAAGTATGTAGGTACATACTCACTTTGCCAAGTCAAGAGTACTTCTTGACTTTTCTTTGTACATTAAAGTAAAACGTAAAACATTTGCAAAGTTTTCATAATTAAATAAACGTAGACATCTCTCATTACACTTAAAAAAGTTCAAAGTTCTTAGAGAATAAAAATATTTCAATGCACTTTATAAACATGAAAGGTACCGTCAGCTTCGAGAGTATATAATCAATAATAATAATTGTACAAAGTTTTGAACGAAAACTTATAACAATATTGGTACATAGGTAGTAGATAAAATACAGGAATTATTTTGAATACGCTGTGAGAAAAAGTAACTGTTCTAAAATGTTAATTCACTTTTGACACTCACTGTACCCATTTAAATAAATATTTTAAATTAAATTATTTTGTTACACTAATGTAGTTTTGGTATTCAGAAAGATGGAAATTAATTCTGTGAAATGTAAAACCTGCGACTTTAGGGTTCCGTAGGCAAATGGCAAAAACGGAACCCTTATAATTTCGTTATGGCTGTTAGTCAGTCAGTCTGTCTTTTTTAACCGACTTCCAAAAGGAGGAGGTTCTCAATTCGTCGGAACCTTTTTTTTTTTTTTTTTTTTTTTATGTATGTTCCCCGATTACTCGAAAATGGCTGGACCGATTTGGATTTTTCTTTTTTTGTTCGAAAGAATATACTTCCCAAGTGGTCCCATGATCATCAAGTCAGGATCTGATGATGGGATCCCATGGAAATCGAGGGAAACCCTCAAATTTTATTGGCACACCTATATCGATTTCGGTATTTTTTATAGTAACTCGTGCATTTGCTCTCGGAAAGTACCATTCAGTGAACTGGAACTGATGATGAAGACCACAGAGGGCCATCGGAAATACTCAATTATATCTAAGTATATCACAGGTTGCGATTCGATTATACTTTAATATGGTTTATGCTCGTCAAAATGCATAATGGTAATGGTGACTTCACCATGAGCTCCAGTTCTCCTGGTTCTTACTAGGAGAACTCCTCAACAATTAACGTCCCTCCATCGGGAAAAGCAATATTTTGTAAAACGTGATGAGCAGTTGACATTGGGTTATTGTAACTTAGATAAATTACAAACTGAACCACTAAAAAGTCAAAAAAAAAACTTTTTTACAAAAAAAAAAACCGACTTCCAAAAAAAACACTACAAACTGAAAAATAACTTTAATTTCGGAAGTCGGTGGCAAAAAACTAAAATACAGATCCAAAGACACCGACTTCCGAAATTAAAGTTATTTTTCAGTTTGTAGTGTCTTTTTTTGGAAGTCGGTTTTTTTTTTGTAAAAAAGTTTTTTTTAACGTTACTTACCTCTACTTAGTTGCATACACAAGTAAAAAATATATCATATTTTCAATGCATTTCTAAAAAAAAAGTTGTAAACCAGTTTTAGAAGAAATGGTCAAAATCCAATTAATAATTTCGGAGATAAGCGTGGGCAAAGTTCAGTAAGTACTTTAAATTAGGTTGAATTATTAGAAAATCAAGTAATTATAATTTATAAAGTTTGTATGGCATTCTTTCAAAATTATTCTCTCAATATTGTTGAAGTAAACTTAAATAATCTTTGGTACTCCTTCAAAATTATTCTCTCAACTTATGTACCTTCTGGTAAAGTAAACTTAAATAACCTTTCGTATTCCTTCAAAATGATTCTCTCAACTTATGTATTGTTAAAGTAAACTTAAATAATCTTTGGTACTCCTTCAAAATTATTCTCTCAACTTATGTACCTACTGGTAAAGTAAACTTAAATAACCTTTCGTATTCCTTCAAAATGATTCTCTCAACTTATGTATTGTTAAAGTAAACTTAAATAATCTTTGGTACTCCTTCAAAATTATTCTCTCAACTTATGTACCTACTGGTAAAGTAAACTTAAATAACCTTTCGTATTCCTTCAAAATTATTCTCTCAACTTATGTATTGTTAAAGTAAACTTAAATAATCTTTGGCATTCCTTCAAAATTATTTTCTTAACTTATGTATTGTTAAACTAAACTTAAATAACCTTGGTATTCCTTCCAAATTATTCTCTCAACTTATGTATTGTTAAAGTAAACGTAAACTTAACCTTGTTATTCCTTCAAAATTATTCTCTCAACTTATGTATTGTTAAAGTAAACTTAAATAATCTTTGGCATTCCTTCAAAATTATTTTCTCAACTTATGTATTGTTAAAGTAAACTTAAATAATCTTTGGCATTCCTTCAAAATTATTTTCTCAACTTATGTATTGTTATTGGCAAATGGACTGTAAATATATTATTAAAGGAAAGGCGCTTTTTAATATGGTAGTAATTTTACTTCCTTTCTTATCTAGACAAACAAAAGATAATACAAAAAAACATAAAAATCAATAGACAAAATAATATCAAAAACATAGACAAAAACCCAAGAAGGTGCGTTATGCACATGCTCCCCTTTCAAAGTAAAGGAACGACCTTCTTAAGCGGCCTACGGAGTATGCCTCCCTTAGTGGCAATATCTACCACCCGTGTGACGCCGTCTTTACCCGGATAGGTAGCAGTAATACGGCCTTTGGGCCAGGATCCTCGTGGTAATGTACCATCAGCTACCACTACAATGTCACCAATGGCTACTAATGGCGCTGTTCCAATTGCTCTCCTAGGAGAAAGTGTAGGCAGGTACTCTACGACCCATCTGTTCCAAAAACGGTCGGCCATGCGCACTGCTCTTTTCCATCCTGCTCTGCTGCAGACATCCCTGTCAGTTAATTCTGCTGGAATGGGGCGTCCTGAAGAGTATCCCAGAAGAAAGTGATTTGGAGTTAGCGCTTCAGGGTGTTGAGGGTCATTCGCGACGTGCGTCAAAGGTCTAGAATTTACTAATGCTTCGGCTTCACATAGAAGGGTAAAAAGTATCTCATCGGTTGGGGTCCTTACATTATTCCCGAGGGTCACTTTTAGAGCTGTCTTGACTGATTTTATGAGTCTTTCCCAGGCTCCTCCCATGAAAGGTGCTGATGGGGGAATGAATTTCCACTTGATCATTTCACTAGCAGCGAAGTTTGGGACAGCTTCCTCATATAGGGTTCTGAGTTCTCTATTAGCACCGACAAACGATGTGCCGTTGTCAGAGTGGATTTCAGTTGGTGTTCCACGTCGAGCTATAAAACGTCTTAGGGCCATTATTGCAGCGTCTGATGATAATGAGTAGACAACTTCCAGGTGGATAGCTCAAACAAGCCAACCCAGCGTTTTTCCGTTCTTCGCCCAATCTTCACAGTGATGGGACCAAAATAGTCTAAGCCCACGAAAGAAAATGGTCTACAATGATGAGCGAGTCTGGCTGCAGGAAGGTCGCCCATGGGTGGTTGAAACGCGACGCTTCGACGGACCTTGCAAAACTGGCAATTGAAGGCTACCGAACGTACGGTGCTCCTAAGGCTCAAAATCCAATACTTTTGCCTTAGTTCGTTTACGATCATCTCTGTGCATGCATGAGCCGCCTTTCGATGGTAGTCTAGCACGAGAAGTCGGACAGCAGGATGTTTTCCGTCAAGCAGAATAGGAGACTTGACAGCTTCTGGTACCTCTTTGACAGCGGCTATTCTGCTAGATAACCGCAAAATATTTTCACTATCAATAATAAAGGATAATTTAAATAACCTACTACGGCGTGACACGGGTAAATTGTTCCGGATGGATCTGATTTCCTCCGAGAATAAATCTATCTGACTCTTACGAAAAACATGAATCATTGCTAAGTGTAAATCATCAGAAGTCAGCGTACATGACAGAAAGCCGCGGCCACTGTTAACGTTTGGGGTTGGTGGCAAATTAAAAGTGAGTATGAGGTTTTGAACTTTATGACTGAAATCGACACAAATATTTTTCTTACGTAATGAATGAATTCGCAGTAATGATAAATACCGGTGAGCGTAAGCAGCAGCTCTGATTAGGCGAGACCACGAACTAAAACGTCGTGCGTCCGCAGATAGTGAATGATCATCGTTTGATATAATGTTGATGACATGAGTATGAGTTTCATGAGTAGTTCCGATTGTTATAACAGGCTCTTCAGGCCAGTCTGAGGTCAATAAAAAGTCAGGTCCCTTTATCCAACGGGACTCTGGAGTAAGAGGACCTCGACCTAAACGGGTTGCGTCGTCAGCGACGTTGAGGCTGGTGGGCACCCACCGCCACTCTCGGACATCAGTGAGTTCTATTATCTCACCCACTCGATGAGCTATGAAAGGTTTGTAGGTGCGTGCATCGTTTCGAAGCCAACCCAAAACGTTTATTGAATCGCACCAAAAAATGCGTTTGTGAGGTTTTAATCTAACTGCATCTACGATGGAACTAGCTAGACGAGCAGCTATTAATGCAGCTTGTAATTCTAATCTAGGAATACTACATGGCTTCAAAGGGGTGACCCGTGATTTGCTAGATACGAGCGCGAGCTGCACATCTCCATTTAAATAAAGAAAACGCCAGTATGCTACAGCAGTATATGCTTGTGCGCTTGCGTCTGCAAAGACGTGCAGTTCAACTTGACTGGGCTCCGTCCCCCGTGGATTGTAACAACGAGGAATTTTGAGCTGTGTAGTTAAAATCAAATCTTGGAACCAATCGTTCCATGACTTGATCTTAGAACAGGGAAACTGAGTGTCCCAATCCAGATTCATTCGCCAGGCATTTTGAAATAAAATTCGACCGCGAATTATAACGGGAGTAAGGATACCCAGTGGGTCAAATACTTTCATTATTAATGAAAGTACTTTGCGTTTTGTAAGTGGACTAGGTAAAAGAGCTTCTTCACCTTTACCTGGAGTATTAAAACTTAAAAGATCAGTAGTTGGATGCCAATATAGCCCTAAAGCTCGTGTACAAGGAGTAGATGAAGGAAAATTAGCAAGATTGACGTTTAATTCACGCACTGTCTCAGATATAAGACTTTTAGATAAAAATTTTAGTGCAGAGGGGTCATTAGATACCCACGGCAAATGGACTGTAAATATATTATTAAAGGAAAGGCGCTTTTTAATATGGTAGTAATTTTACTTCCTTTCTTATCTAGACAAACAAAAGATAATACAAAAAAACATAAAAATCAATAGACAAAATAATATCAAAAACATAGACAAAAACCCAAGAAGGTGCGTTATGCACATGTATTGTTAAAGTAAACTTAAATAACCTTTGGTATTCCTTCAAAATTATTCTCTCAACTTATGTATTGTTAAAGTAAACTTAAACTTAAATAACCTTGTTATTCCTTCAAAACTATTCTCTCAACTTGTGTATTGTTAAAGTAAACTGGAAGAGCTGGACCACCTAATACAAGCAAATCTTTGCTTAAAAGGTGCATCCAAACTTAAAGCTATGTAAATTACAAAGTTGACAAAATAAACATTTTTTTTTTTTTTTTTTGTATGATACCTACTTCACGTAGGGATTTATTATTAAACTCTTACAAGTAAAAGTGTATAAATAAGTATTATAAAATAAAAAATACTATTGTTGTTGGTTCATCTTCTTTATATTGAGGGGGGGGCATCCGATGATGAATTTGCCACGGGCCTCGAACGGTATATTTACGTGTATTTTGGTACAATTGGATAGCGAAACTAAAAAAAGAAAATAAGCGTAGCACACAGTGGTGGTACATGAAATCTATGTATGAAAACGACTAATCAATGCAGATAAGCGGTAACATAATAACCGCTTAATTAACTTTAATTAATTTTCATATTTCTATCTAGAAATATTATGAAGTAAAAAATACATAGGCAGTCATGGGCCATGGGGTCTGCCAACAGAAGTGAAAACTTCGCAGCGCAACACGTCACATTAGCATGTTGCGTGACGTGACGCGAACTCTCATAAGATTTTTACACCTGTAGAAGTTTTCACTTCAAAAAACTTACTTTTGCGGTCGGAAAAATCAATACACTGTGAATGCATAAATATTCATCCAGACTACGGACCCCTTCACTGTGCGAGGTGGGACAAGCACTTGGCATTTTTAACTCATTTCTTTTGACTGACTAGTATTCGTGAAAATTATTAAGAAAACTAAAGAAAGAAAAAGTAGGTCGTAATGAAAGAAACTACTTAAGGCGAGTACAGCGCCTAACAGCGCCACCATTAAGAAAACAATTAATAAGTAAGTCAGGAGATATGGAACATTAAAGAATAAGAATAAGAATTATTTATTGCGTAACTGTGTACAATCAGATCTTATAATATAACATAACAGTTTTAGGATCAACAGTCTACCCATGTCGGATATGCAATACTTAAAGAAAAGCAAATTAAAAGATTGATTTTTTTTTTAATTTGAATTAATTATTTTGTTTCCTATGCTCACATTTTTAGTCAGATGATGTAGAATTTTTTGTACTTATACAGAAAAATCAACACTAAACCTGGCTTTAACTTCTATAACTGCGATCTTAGGAGATTTAGTGTTTAATTTTATTGGTACAAAAAAATCTACGTCATCTGAATAAAAATGTGAGCATAGGCAAAATGTTCCATATCTCCACACTTATTAATTTTCCAACGCTGGCGCTGCCAGTTAGCTGCTGTGCTCGCCTTAATGTTAAATAATGAACAATGTATGAATCATCCTGTAACATGTGTGTCGCAGAACAGCTGTCGCATTGTTTAAATATTTCGGCTATTTAGTTTATCGCAAAAGTTATGCATAAATAACTACTTAAATAAAGTAATTAAAGTAAATACTTTAACTGGTATTTAGGTAGTTATTTATACAATGTATTGTTGTCATCCTTGCTTATCGGTGTCGGTGGGTGGTGAAAGTAGGTAGTAGTTATTCATAAACTGAGTCACTATTGGTGTCCATGATTTGCATAATTGGTAAACATTTTGCAAAACAGTTTATTAAATTTTAATTACTATTGTTTTTTTTTTTTAGTAACTATAATTAATAATTGTTTAAATATCAAAATCTGCCTAGCCTTTTCCCAACTATGTTGGGATCGGCTTCCAGTCTAACCGGATGCAGCTGAATACCAGTATATTACGTGGAGCGACTGCCTGTCTGACCTCCACAACCCAGTAACTGGGTAATACGATACCCCCTGGTAAGACTGGTTGTCAGACTTTCGGGCTTCTGACGACCCGTAACGACTGTCAAAGATCCACGAATGACAGCCGGGACCAACGGCTTAACGTGCTTTCCGAGGCACGGAGGAGTCTCGGTATGTAAAGATGGTCACCCATCCACTGACCAACCCCGGCAAGCTTAGCTTAACCTGATGGGTCGACCCATGCGGCTGTTATTACTTAGCCACGAGCTCCTCAATTGTTGAAATATAAGTATTCTTAATTTACTCTCCTTTTATTTGACTTTTCAATAATAACACAATATACAAATGAACACTATTTACACTAGGTACTAAAGTAAATAACTAACTAACTATACAAATAAATACAAAAACAAAAGGACACTTAGGCGTCGAAGTACTCGTCCGCATCGATGTCATCCGGAAAGTCATTTAAATGTCATCGTATGTCATCAATATTACATGATGAAATACCTCTACTGCAGGGCAAAGGCCACTTCTCATTCAGAGTTGGTACACTTGAGAATTCATCACATTTTTGTTCAATGGGGGTTCGTGTGAACAGAATATAGTGTTCTTTCAAAATAATAATGTAGTGTCCAAGTTGACCCACAAATATTTTTTAAGATAAGACAGTCACATTGGCCTGCTAAGCCAAGAAGGTTTAAGAAGCTAGTCCCCAAACTCCTTCCTTTTTTAATTAACATAATAGTATTTACAAATTACATCACTGATAAGATAACACAGTCTAATGAAGCTTAAAATCTTACCTGTAAATATATTTCGAAGTAGGTAACAACGCGTTACGAACTCTTTGTTATAATGAAGCCATAACAAAGAGAACAACCGCCTTGTTTGATGATGTTTTGTAACTTAACTCCCAGTTCATGTTTATTAATAGGTAGGTACTTATATATGTAAGTAAGCCCACCTCACTTTAATTATCTTCGAATTAGAAGGTAATAGTAGGCTGCTAGGAAATAATCAAGAAAACCACATACCAACGTACTGTCAGTGAAGATAATTGCTAACCAAATTGACACCTTGCGTCAATTTTCCGTGTTCTATTCTATTTTGTTTTTTAATAGTGGTCTACCCCGGCTTCGCACGAGTGTAGGTACTAATGAAGAAAATGAGTCCAAATCTACCCTTTACAGTACGACAATGCAATTCAATAATTTCAAAACGATAACACACTGAGTTCTATAAACCACTATTGCTGGTATTTAAAAAACTTTTTACAAAAAAAAAACAACCGACTCCCAAAAAAACACTACAAAGTGAAAAATAACTTTAATTTCGGAAGTCGGTGTCTTTGGTTTTTTATTTACTTTCGTTTTGTTTTGCCACCGACTTCCGAAATTAAAGTTATTTTTCACTTTGTAGTGTTTTTTTGGGAGTCGGTTGTTTTTTTTTTGTAAAAAGTTTTTATTTTTCACTTTTTAGTGGTGCCTACCTACCCCATACAAATCTGAATACCACTCTGCAAAAAGTTGACGGACATAACGAGGCTACGAAATCTGCCTTCGGACAATCAAGGCCACACATAGCATACAACTCAAGTAGCGCAATTTGAAGCGGCATATAATTACCATTAAAGCATTTATAGCCAGAGTGCACCTCATGACAATTCCAATAAGCCCAAACACGGCTAGGATACATTGTTTTATTACTGAGTTCCGATGCCTACCTTCCGGCTTCTTCATCAGATCGGTTCGATGGTACCATTTTCATCAGAACCATTTATTTAAAGCTTCGTCATAGTCGCTTAACTATTTTAATCTTATCGCTATCCGTGAAATACTTTTCATCGTTGAGGAGTTTCCGTGACCATCTGTGGTCTTCTTCATCAGTTCCACTTCACCTACTGATGATACTTTCTGAATGCTGATGATACTTTCTGAATGCAAACGCTTGATTTGTTGATGAAAATACCATAATCACTATATGTATGCCTATAATATTTGAGGAGTTCCCTCGATTCCTCATGGATCCCATCATCAGAACTGGATTTTGATAAAAATGGGACCAATCTGGAAGTATCTGAATTGAGAACCTCCTCCTTTTTTGGAAGTCGGTTAAAAAAAAAGCAGATTTGATTTTGATTTCATTTGAAAAAACAATTTTTTTTTTCGGATATAACTGCTAAGTGATACTGATAACACTTTATAAGAAACTGAACAACTAAACGTCAATTTGTCATTATTTTTGAAGATCTCCCTACTGTCTTCTGTCTCACTTTTCTGTACTCACTTTTTTTTAGGGAGATTTTTATTTTCCGTACATGTTTCAAACATTTTATTTCATTCAAACCTTGTTCTGAAAACACAACAAAAAAAGAATTAGCCAAATAGGTGCAACCATTCTGAAGTGATACACTTACATACATTCGGCAATTGATTTTTATTTATATAGATAGTGGCAACCAAGCAAAACCGATGTCGACCATTCTGCAAATGTATAAAGTGTGAATTGTTATTTTTTTTTAAACCGGCCAAGTGCGAGTCGGACTCACACATGAAGGGTTCCGTACCATAAACACTCCTGCCTAACTAAATTATTATTTACTTAGGCACCTGTTACAGATTTATTATTAGAAAATAATGGTTCACGGTTTATGCATAAGGTTTATGTTTATGAAATTAAATGTTCTTTTAAATTTTATTTTGAATTAATGATATTAGAAACCTCAATATCATTTTTGAAGACCTATCCATAGACACCCCACACATATGGGTTTGATGAAAAAATATTTTTTGAGTTTCAGTTCTAAGTAGGGGACCCCCAAAATTTATTGTTTTTTTTCTATTTTTATGTGAAAATCTTACTGAGGTTCACAGAATACATCTACTTACCAAGTTTCAACAGTATAGTTCTTATAGTTTCGGAAAAAAGTGGCTGTGACATACGGACGGACAGACAGACAGACAGACAGACAGACATGACGAATCTATAAGGGTTCCGTTTTGCTACGGAACCCTAAAAACCACGACGGTACATGTGGAATACGGGTACGTAGATCTTGTGAGGTTAGGACAGGAACAGACGAAAAGATAAAATTACATATATATATACCTAAGTTATAATTGTTAGAACGTTACATCTACATTATACCACATCCACACAGACTATTTGGAGAAATAAATCATAATTTTACATTATTGTGACGGATGAAAATCATCAGCGCCATAAGTTCTGGAGAGGAACATGTTAAAACGGAGGGAAAATTAATCGGAAATTGAGGGAGACGCCTATGTTATATCTAGAGGTGGGATGTTGTTAGGTTAAAGCATTCGAAAAATATGTGGTCGAGGGTCTTCCTCCAACCCGCACTCGCAGGGACAGGAGTCACAAACACGGATTTTCTGTAAAAAGACGGGAGAGAACAGATATAACAGTTTTGGATACTTTTTTGTGACCGAAGAACCATAGTTTTGGTTTTATGGTCGGTTACACTGAATTTTCCGTGTTATGGCCATCTTATACAACTGTCAAAGAATGACAGTTGTAATTTTAATTTATACGATTTCAATAGGTATAGGTCGGTATAGGTACAGTACGTAAGTTGTCAATCAATTTGCTTAACAAATATTTTCCCTGACATAACACAAACTCATTATGGTTCATGTGTACACATCGGGTCAACAATGTTTTAAAACAAATCAGTTAGTATGCCACAAATAGCTCATGCTCCGACAGTACCAATAAATCACTAACCTAAAAAATAATTCAACATCTAATGAAGTTTGGAAGTGAGACACATATATACGAAATTATTAGGAAAATTGAGACAAAGCATCGTATCTTCTGTCTCTTACGGCGTGCCGTATTTTTGCTTGGCGAACTTTCAAATGTTAGCCAAACAAAGTGCTTTCACTGTTACAAAATTTATCTTGCGTCGATTAATTTAACTTTTTTGGACAGTTTTTGCATTGTGCGAATGTATTGACATGGGTTTCAGTCCAAAATATGGAAGATTTCTTACATTAAACCTCATTTCTAATACCACATAACCTAGAAAAGGTATTACATTGCTGTCTCATGACCGGCCACACGGTGGCTCGATCTAGATGTATATTATCTAAGCATTCAATCATTTACAAACCCAGCAATTACTTTGCGTAGTGTCAAAAATTAAAAATTCTGCTAGCGTCAGGCTAAAAAGTCCATTAATTCCTAAGAAAATACGAGTGTAGTTCACAGTTTTCACACTAGGCGTACAGTGAAGCGTAGCGGCTGTCGGCTCATTATTATTTCTTCAGCAAACGCCGAAGTTCGAGGGCCGTGGCATCTCCGAAGTTAATTAAACGCCGTCTTCATTATAGCCACTGGCAGACTGCACGTCTTCAGCTCTCGATAAACGTTGCCAACCTGCGAATTGTGACGTACTTACTTGTATACTGTGTGTGGTAGTTTTCTAAGTTCGTAGAACTTTATGAGTTTTAGTTGTGAATTGACTTTGCTTCATCTAGTTTTATAATTAGGTTTTAGTTCAGTTTTTCAGAAAACATGCTGAATTAAAAGTTACACTTTGTACCTCAATTTCAAACTGTGTAAGTACTTTAGGTAACTCAGAAGCAAATTGATATCCAAAAAAAAAGAAAAACCGAAATAGATTTAATTGATTTGATTTTTAGGGTTCCGTACCCAAAGGGTAAAACGGACCCTATTGCCACAGTATAAATATGATGTATAGACTGTGCTATTACTAAGACTCCGCTGTCCGTTTGGACAGTTTAAATTTTCACAGATGATGTATTTCTGTTGCCGCTTTATCAACAAATACTAAAAAACAGAATAAAATAAATATTGAAGAGGGCTCCCATATATCAAACGTGGTTTTTTGCCGTTTGTATAGATAATGGTACGGAACCCTTCGTGCGCGAGTCCGACTCGCACTTGGCCGGTTTTTTTTTCAATTGTTACAATGCTGTTTACAATCGATCTTATTATATTTATTTAAAAATTGTGACTTATTTATTACCTAGGCTGTATATTACAAATCTGAATGGCGCCTTTACAAACATTAAAACATGTTTTTTAATGTTTGTAAAGGCGCCATATAATTTTACTTAATAAACTTAATAAACTCCAACAACAAATATGTTAAGGGCTGGTTAAGCCGATAACGAGATGATTATCTATACAAAAAAAAAACAAGGGTTCCGTAGTTGAAAATAATTTATGCCAAAAACAAAGTTAATATTGTAATTGAAAAATTAGAAATCCCAAAAAAAAATGTATGCTATAAAAATACAAATTAATGATTTTCGGACTTTTTCCTCTGCTTCGTGCTTAATTTCATGATTCTAGGTCAACCCACTATAGGTTTTGATTTACTAGCGAGTATCAAAATATTTTGCATAAATGGCCTTATTTTTTACTGCGTTGACTTAGAAGCTTGATTTTTTTAGAACTCCAAGTGACCATATTAGGCATAGCATAGCGTTATTACGTACTTATAGTTTTTGCTTCAGAAAGAACGATGAGAAGAAGAGATGTTAAATAGCCTAAAACCTTGCTATCAAATGCAAAAGGAACAATAAAACAAGTTCTTCAGCTTGGTTATTGGTAAAACACCAGCAACCTCTTAAGGGTCATTACTCATCAGTACTCATCATTATGAACAACTTTTACTATGGGACCAAACCTGAAATCGTGAAAAAAAATGTGCTGTTCAGTATATTTATCTACATTAAATTCGTCAAAATGTAGGGAGCAGCTGATTTCTTTTTCGCTGAGTTTAGTGGTTGAAGTTGCTGGTTTTTTACCAATAACCCTGTATTTGAAAAAAATCCTTGATTATTTGTATTTAAACCCCAAGCACATCTACGTCAGCAACAAAAGTCGATTGACACTTGTGTTTTCTAAATCTTAATTATTGAGAAAATTACTTCATTTAAATCGGAACAGATGTAAATGTTAAAGAAAATTAACTCTTATCTAATAAATGAAATGCTAAAAAGCAGGTTATCGTATCATTTTGTGTTAATTTAGATGATGTCAAAAAGTAGCAGTGTTAACCGACTTCTGTTGCTGACCGTACAGTACATGTGCTACATTTGACGGCAACACAAAGGATACTCAGTAACTAGGATCGTACTTGAACACGCTAACCCTGCGGCCGTATGTACTTCTACATGTCTTGGAGATCGCTGTGCTACCCTCGTTAGGAGAACACGTCCCCGCTGGCTACCCGTGACAATGATGCGTTAAGCTTAGTAATAGGAACTCTGAATGTACAGTCAAGGAAATTTTAACTTAACAGTACATCACGCCGTATTCCCCGAAGGGTTAGGCAGAGGTGTACCTACACTGACATTTCACCAGTTATTTTTTAGTCCCATGTAATAGGGAGCGAGCTTATTGCCATCAACCACAACAAATATCCATGTATGTTTTATATCTAGATTCCCAGTAATCTCGGCTACAAACAAATACACCCGCCAAGCTGACGTCAGGATGGCGGGTGGATGAAACTATTGCAATAACTTGCGATCCCACGAGGTACTAATTATTTAACAATTGGTACAATTTGGTACTAATTAGGTACTAAATTTTGAGATATATTTCAACCATTTCTGAGAAATACACCCGCGAACCTGACATTCACGGAAATGTCGACTCCATATAGATTATTTTTTTATAATTTTTTTTTAATATGACGTGTAAAAGTGATCCCGATATCTTATTTAAGGAATAAACTATTTCATTTTACTGAGAAATTCCAGATGGACAAACTCAATAACACCTTGCCCGACCCGCCGGGGTTCGAACCCAGGACCTCATGCTCAGCAATACCGCTTGCAACCACTAGACCAACAAGGCATTCCAAATTTATTGTTAAGCAAATTGCCGCCCTACGTCTATTTTCAGTGTTTTTCTTCTTCTTCTTTTCATATTGGTGGTTCTCTTCTTCGATTTTTTATCACACTAATATTTTAAAGGCGAATGTTTGTATGTTTGTTACTTCTTCACGCTTAAACGGCTGGACCAATTTTGATAAAATTTGGTATGGATGTAGCTGACACCCTGGAATAATACATAGGCTACTTTTTATCCCGGCCTACGCGGGTAAAACCGCGGAGCGCAGCCAGTACCTATTATATATTTTAAGGTGCATCCACACCGAAGTTACTCAATTTTGCAAGTGTTACTGGGCCACAACGGATGACAAAAATTTAGAGCAAAAGCCGCAAAAGATAGAGAAATTTAATGTTATCATGGTGCAAAATGTTGCTCAACAAAAAGTAACTACGGTGTGAATGCGCCTTTACATTACTGTCAATGTAATTTCATACAACTGTCTAAAGGTGAGCGTCCATTGGTCCGCGCCGGCCGCACCGCACGCACGGCACGCAACGGATTTTGGTTTGCTCTGTATGAATTTATATAGCACTGCGTCCACTATCGCTACCGGCCGCACCGAACTATGAGCGTTCATATATTATATAGCGTTATGCCGCTCATATATGCGAATATATGAGCAAAAAAGGCGATGCGTGCCGGTGACGTCATAAGGAATGCCGGTGACGTCACCGGCACGGAACGCATTTTTGAACTCATCGTATCTGTCAGTGTCATCCTACTGATTCTAGGGATTGACGAAGCAGAACATTTACAATGTTTTTTTATCTAGACTAGTCCTTATATGCATAAAGACTAGTCTATACAACATTAGTTTTTGTTTATACTATTAAACCCGAAAAGGGGTCATTCTACTCATAATTTTGAACAATTTTTTCTACGGGACCAACCTTGAAATCGTGAAACAAAAATCTGCTGTTCAGTACATTTATCTACATCAAACTCGTCAAAGTCAGCTGTTTAGTACATTTTGACGAGTTTGATGTAGATAAATGTACTGAACAGCAGATTTTTTTTTTCAATGATGAGTGCAGTGACCCCTTTTCGGGTTTAGTATAAACAAAAACTAATGTTGTATAAACAAATTAAAAACAAAATTGAGTTTCTGGTTTCTGACTGCATTACTGTTGTGCTTTATTATCAAAATTAAAAAATAATAATAATGTTTAGACTCGTGCTCATAGACATGAGCGGCCTCAGTGAGCGGCACGCGTCAACGGCAGAGGCAACTGCCATAGACTATACACTAATATCTGGAATAGTAAATACCGGTCTGGTAAATGTAAATTACGTGAAAAATAGATGGCACTGATACCAACTAGACAATTAATTCTATTATCCGCTAGATGGCAGTATACTTAATTGCAAATGGATATAGGTATTAGGTAGGTGCCATGTATTTATTTGTATTTAGGTAGGAATTTATTTTAAATAAAAGAACAATTCCCTTAATAATATTTACTTCTTTTTATTTTTGTAAACACTACGTTTATGTGTACATACATTAAAATAGCGTTCTGCTTTGACTTTTACGTTATCCCCCGATCAAAATTGCTAATTTTCCAGATAAAATTCTGTTCACACCTGTGCACCAACTATGAATGATTCTTGTAATAACCCGATTAACAATACAATCTAGCTTATTATTTTTATGCAACGTGCAGGTTAGAAGTCACAAATTTGTTTAACCACTATTTTTCAATATTTTCTTTTTTTTTTTTCACATCCAAAATAGCGTTTTTCTGCATGTTTTTAGTCTGCATGTAACCAACAATATCCAAATCGAGTACACAACCGCAGGTTGAGAAAGCGGGGTCAATCAGTAGGAAAGTATCACGAAGTCCAGGGACGGAAGCAGCCTATGGGTCAATCGGTGAACAAAGTATCAGGGTCGAAAACAGAGTTAACAGTAAAGCCAGGTCTCACAAAATCCAACAATCAATGCAAATCTCTCGAGAAATCCGAAAATAGTTATAAGCAGTAACGAACGAACGACAGCACGGAAACTTCAAAAAACTTTGAAATTTGAATTGTGTCAAGTGCCAATCTGTCATCTTGTTATTGCAAGTTATTATTATTAAAAGCTCCATCTATCAAGCAATAGTATACTTTTTATTAAAAGTTTTCAAAACGTGAACTGGATGTAGCCACCTTCCATACATTTAATATTTACTGTCAGATGTATGATGGTTTCACCCCCCTGGCAACTGCAGTCATCTTTTGCGAACAAGCAACACTGATAATCTTCGTCAATCTCCATGACAACGCGCGACGTCTACTGACAACAACAAAAACACTCAGAATAAATAAAAATGGTGGACGAATGACACCGGCAAATCCGTTCCGGCCGGCCGGGGCGGACCAGGTGGACAGTGGACGCATGCCATCGGCAAATCCGTTCAATCCGTTGCGTGCCGTGCGGGCGGTGCGGCCGGCGCGGACCAGTGGACGCTCAGCTTTAGATGACAGTTTTGTTTCGAATATACAAACTAGTTAAAATTGGTTAATAATTTGCTTTTCCAGACTTTACAACGTTTTATTTTGGGACTCTAGGACCAAAGTCCTATTAGCTAAGATTTCCCCCGCATGCGAACTATGATATTACCCGCAGCATCTTTATCTATCTAGCTAGCAACTGCTGCCGCTTGCGGGCATAGGAAACCTGATGTTTCTCGTAACTAAGGACTCTTGTTGAAAAAGACAGTCTAACAGCTGTAGTTTAAAGTTAGATAAAAACTTTTTTACAAAAAAAAAAACAACCGACTACCAAAAAAAACACTACAAAGTGAAAAATAACATTAATTTTGGAAGTCGGTGTCTTTGGATCTGTATTTTAGTTTTTTGCCACCGACTTCCAAAATTAAAGTTATTTTTCACTTTTTTTTTGGAAATCGGTTGTTTTTTTTGTAAAAAAGTTTTATTTTTCACTTTTTAGTGGGTCGCTTTCTAATTTATCTAAGTTACAATAGCCCAATGTCAACTGCTCATCACCTTTTACAAATTATTGCTTTACCCGATGCAGGGACGTTAATTGTTGAGGAGTTCTCCTAGTAAGAACCAGGAGAGCTGGAGCTTCATGGTGAAGTCATCATCCCCATTATGCATTTTGACGAGCATAAATTACTTAGCAACCATAATAAAGTAATTGAATCGCAACCCGTGAAATACTTAGGTATAATTGAGTAGTTCCGATGGCCATCTGTGGTCTTCATCATCAGTACCACTTCACCAAATGGTGCTTTTCGAGAGCAAATGCACGAGTTACTATTAAAAATACCCAAAGCCTATAAAATTTGAGGGTTTCCCTCGATCTCCATGGGATCCCCTCATCAGATTCTGACTTGGTGACAATGGAGAGTATACCCTTTCAAACGAAAAAGAATTTTGCAAATCTGTCTATATATGACGAAGTTATGCCCGAACATACATAAAAAAAATAGAAACATCCGAATTGATAATCTCCTCCTTTTTTCAGAAGTCGGTTAAAAATGTAATCAAAAGATGTAGCCTAACGGCCGAACCCAATAACCTACTGACAGTAAAAGACAGATTGCTACTGATGATAGACAATATAATTCTATCTGTCCTTACGTTCCTTTCGTTTGTTCGTGTTCTTTTGTTTTATTTGTGTTCGATTATTGGTACGTTTACATTGATAGATAAATAGATAGATTTTTCTATCTCCAATCAATCTGCCTAGCCTTTTCCCAACTATGTTGGGGTCGGCTTCCAGTCTAACCGGATGCAGCTGAATACCAGTATTTTACATGGAGCGACTGCCTATCTGACCTCCACAACCCAGTGACTGGGTAATACGATACCCCTTGGTAAGACTGGTTGTCAAGACTTTCGGGCTTCTGACGACCCGTAACGACTGCCAAAGATCCACGAATGACAGCCAGGACCAACGGCTTAACGTGCTTTCCGAGGCACGGAGGAGTCTCGGTATGTAAAGATGGTCACCCATCCACGGACCAACACCGGCAAGCGTAGCTGAACACGGGAAACTGTTATTACTCTAGCCAAGTGCTCCTCAAAAAAATATTTTTCTATCTCCAGTATGACAAAACTGGTGATAGATAGGTTATTGGGTTAGGCCGTTAATTATCGTCACTGGAAGACAAAAGGTAAAGCTAGGAAACGAGCCACGCTTTTGCTTACACTTTTGAGACACAGAGTTAAGTATATTTTATTTTACTTACCTAGGTACATTTAAAAGGCTTTCTCTCAATTTTTATTTACATTTCTTAAATCTCCTGACAACATCAAATTAAAATCTTCTTAACTCAGCAATTTATATCTAAATGAAATACACAGGGGAAGCTAATTTGTGTAAGCACTGAACCATACTGTAATGTCGTTTAATAATAGCTGAGTATTGTCAGGTTTTCGACGTTTCTGTTGTACAATAGAGATAGACTAACAAAGAACAGACGGTGTATTCGAGGCAATGTCACGTGGGAAGCCGTCATTACGTCGAGACGCACTGCCAAATCCCATTTCCCAAATGTATTGTGAAACAGTACTCGAAAATAAAATTCTCGAAACTACAACACTAAGAAAATCAAGCTTTTTTAAATATAAATTGACGTCATAGATGCTTGTTTTAGTTGCCTAGTAGGTTTTTAGGTCCTTAAACTAAATATAATTTAGCTACTTATCAATTAGGTAATTAATTTAAATGAGATGAAGCCCGTTTATTTCCCAGGTATTATTATAGATCTGACTAGGGACTGATATCGATACCCGAAATGTATCGATATCTTATAGAAGATACCAATAATATAATCGATAACTGGGATATATACCGATATTTTGTATCAGTTATTTGAGTATCGGTAAAAGTTATCGATAATTGTATACTTTAATTTAAATTACATTTTTTTTTCATTTATGACGGAAATGTGTTTTCTAGTTTTATATTATTTGAGTAAATAGACAAAAAACGGTTCGTAATTACTGAGAAAAGAGAACTCCAATTTAATTATTTACTTACATTCTATAATCAAGATCTAAACATAAGTAATTGTATTATATCCAATCTTCTCGCATTTCTGTTTTCGAAATCCTTGATAGTTAGTTATATAGAAAGCATAGATATTTGTATACTTACTGAATAAAAATATCGGTATCAATATCGATAAAGAGATACCCAAATATCAGTATGTATATCGGTATTTTGATATCGAAACCAAAATTTTATCGGAATGCAGTCCCTGTCCCGAGAAGCTGTAGTATTTTTTATCTTTCTTCAGATCAAGACCTTACTCCGAGAAAGACAACCTTATCCTTTTCTTTAGAACAGTTCATAACGCAAATTTTGAAATAGGATCAAGTCTCGGTTGATAACCGCGTCAGACAGAAACCGTTACTAACTTACCAAGGACTTAATAGAGTGCTCACATCATGAAAATTTTCCATAACGCATTTCGAACGATAGCCCAGCGCTCTCGTAACCGCCGCGTCATCTTTCCGTGCGGAGGCTTTTCAAAATAAGATAAACCTCCGGGAACTCCACTCGTTTCCGAAGAGCATTTTACGAGGGTCCGACAAATCCCCGGAATGGTTCAGCGTGGTGCTCAAACTTGCCAATTCTTGTCCCCCAACCCGCGTTTCAATTTACCCCGCGTACAGTTGTCGGCTCAAATAAAACGTAGCATTTTGTTTTTCAGCAATCAACTAGGTCCTTGGGTGTTATTTTTATGGCTAACGTTGTATACTCGACGGGAACATTACTTTTTGGTGTAATATAAGAAATAGATCGAAAGTTTTAATGTTTCTTGGCGTTTAACAGGTGACAGTTTCTCTTTACCCGAATATATTTTCTATATAAGAGTTTATTTTATATATCCACTTTATTACACACCTCAACTCCTATGACTCAACTGGTAACTCAATAATAAAAAAATCGCGTGTGACATTAAGCAAAATATGAAATATGAAAGACTTGATTAAACTTTGTTTGAAATCGGTAAAGAAGTCCTCAAGATTAGAAACCAAGTTATCAATACAATATACAGGAGTGGTACATTTGTTGATTATAAATTATAATAAGAATCTGACACATGTCATAATTAATTTATTAGAAAGTTACAACAGTTTGTCTGGCATGCGGCAGACATATCCTGCCCCTTTTGAGCCACATCAGCTATCTTAGTTTTGGAGCCCAGTGTTGTGTTTCGAACACGATCCTTTAATTTAACCCCTTGTGAACTGCGCTCCATTGCTCGTTGGCAGACCTTGAGTTTGGACTTCGGGATGTTAGTCAAAGGCCTGTGGGCCCAGATAGCACAGAACTGGTGCCCTGACACGTAGAAGCGAGGCCGCGGCAAGCCATGTAGGAGATGGAGGGATAAACTAGACAGATTCCGCCAAAACAGGAAGGAGGACGCGTGGGCTCGTCGACGGTAGGAGGAGGCCTTTTCCCAGGAGTGGGACAGTGCAGGCTGATAAAAAAAAGCCACAACAATTAGGTACCATCGTAAACCTTTGCGGTGAACCACTTTTCAACCTTATTACTAACGAAATAAGGTTGAAAAGTGGTTCAACGCAAAGTTTCGCGATGGTACCTACAAACTGTCCTACAACAAATACGAGTTATCAACCACATGCAGTAGGTACCTACCTAACCTTACTCATACACAGATATGCAAACATGTAATAAATAAAATGATTCAGGGCCAAACCACATGAGTTGCTATTTCATACTATATATATACTCAAGACTTTTATTATTGATTTTGTCTTAAATTAAATTTTCAAAACAATATGTAAATATCCTAATAAGTAAATTAAAAATTAAAATACAGTATTGACCAACTTCAAATTGTTGAAAACTCTCTAGGACTCCACGAGACAGGCTCGACCTAGTGTGGAGTCCACTAGTTAATCTATTAAAAATATGTTTCCTTAAGTTGTGGTGGACCACGAACAGCAGGTTCCACCGAAGAAAACTTGTGATGAGGACGGCTTCATCAAGGTGGAGAGAAAGAAGAGGAAGCCTACTTATCGCAACCAGTGTGGGACGGCGCCGGCTGGTCCTAACATATTGCTTCGTCCTGCAGTACCGACGACGCAGCTGTACGTGTCCCGTTTGTTCCACTCTACGAAGGCTGAGGACATCGTAGAGTATATACGGTTGAAGACCACCTGGACCTTGAGGGTGGAGAAGTTGGAGGCGCGCCATAACACCAATTTCAAGTCGTTTGTGGTGCGCGTTCCGACTCACCATTTGCTGACCTTCCTCAAGGAAGAGTTTTGGCCGGAAGGTGTGCTGTATCGGCGTTTCCGCGGCCAGCTACGCGACACCTCGCAGCGTAACACGACGCCGTCATTTCGTGTGCAGTAGTTTTTAAGTTTGTAAATGTTTTTGATATGTATTAGTTTATTATTTTATTATTTTGTAATTTGTGTATTTTATCTATGGGCCCTAGTTGCCTGACAATAAAGGAATTATTATTATTATATTAATTGTCAATATTTTAAGGAGTTATTTTTGTATTACTTTTAAGGAAATGTAAGATCTTTATTTGGTTAATAAACGATTTTTATTTTATATTATTCATTACAAAATTTCATTGATCTCTGTTCTAGAACTAAAAACAGTCCTACCAAAAGTATAAATATCGATAGTTTTAGTTTAATTAATTTATTTTATTTTATTTAACATAGGGTACATGATAGGATACACGCGAGGAGGCACGCGACATAAACGACCCACGCGTCGTGCGACGATCGGTGCCTCTCGGTGTGCGGTGTGTCGCGTGCGATTCCCGTCGCATGTCGTGCGTGTTTTAAGGAGACTTAACTACTTAACTTATCAGAAGAAATAAATCGGACATTTCATAAGCAATAGGTTCATATATCGCCATAACAGCAGTGCCAGCGGCTCTCAATCTTCGAACTGTGAAATAATGCGTAGGTAAGATCATCTAATGATAACCTCCTGATTTATATGAAGTCGGGTAAAAACGATCACCTTTTGTTTTGGAAAGCATCGAGCGAGATACTGGATATTGGTACGCTTCAAATATTTGTTTTGCTCGTATTGTGAGACTGCTTATCTATTCATTATCATTGCAGTTAACAGTCGTTCAAAGCGAAGTTTTTTTTTATAAGTTCATACAATTTGTAATATGTAAAATTTAATGGAGCAACACAGGTTAAAGGAAATAAAATAGTTTACTATTTTAAATAGGAGAATAATAGACGAGTTTCTAAGCAGTATCACCGCGGGCCTCTGCAAGCTCGTAATTTAAAATAAATCTGCAATCTATCTAAATCTTGGATAGGCATTTATATGCAATAGATAGATGCGTATCCAAGAGTCAGCTTACGAAACTGAAGACCGATGATGGCAGGATCTTATCCGCCAAACCTGAGCTGTTGGGAGGGGGGCTGAAAGGTTCTATTGCCAGTTATACACGTCAACAAGCCCAAAGTCCCCCGTCACGAATTTGGCAAACGCCCCAAGAGCTAGATTGACCCGACAGGCCCGACACTATACTGAAGATATCCCGGATGTCAGCTTGTACGAGATTAGGATGGTTCTGGAGCAGCTCAAAACCAACAAGGCGCTGGGTGATGAGTTACGGCCGAATTCTTGAAGGCCGGAGGAAAACCCGTTCAAGCTCTACCGGCTGTTTGATTCCATCATACTCGGGGGCAAAATGCCGCAGGCATGGAACACAGATGTGGTGGTACTTTTCTTAAGAAAGGTGATAATGATCTTCTTAAGAAATACAGGCCCAACTCACTTCTGATCCATGTGAACAAGCTGTTTTCAAGAGTCATCACGAACCGTTTCGCGCGCAGGTTTCACAGCTTCCAGCCTCCCGAACAAGCCGGATTCCGTAAATGCTTAAGCACTATAGATTACATACATACGCTGCGGCAGGTTATACAGAAGACTGAATAGTATAGCCTGCCTCTCTGCTTAGCGTTTGTGGACTACTACAAAGCCTTCGCTTCGATCGAGACATGGGCTGTACTGCAGTCTCTTCAACGGTGCCCGATCGACTATCGGTACATTGAGGTGCTGAAGCGTCTGTACGAAAACGCCACTATGTCAGTCCGACTCCAGGGGGCCTACTCCCTAAGTCCGTCCGTCTTTCCGTCCGTCCGTTTATCCGTCCGTCTGACGTTACGATCCATTAAAACAAGTGTAAAAGTTAAATTTTTCGGACGGGCAACAACACATCGGGAGTAGGGACAACTGGCAAATCATGTTGTCATTCATACTTCGTTCGGGCCCCGAACCAATCATCCATCCGTAGGTGATACGGAGTAAGAAACGCCCGTAACGAAGGCCGAAACTACGGGCTTCGTGCTTAGGGAGTGGGCCCCAGGACCGGACCTCGAAACCTATCCTTCTACAGTGAGGGGTGAGACATGGAGGCGTTATCTCTGCGAAACTGTTCACCGCTGCACTGGAGGATGTCTTCAAGGTTCGGGACTGGAAAGGGCATCAACATCAATGGCGAGTACGTCACTAACCTTCGGTTTGCCGAAGATATAGTAGTCATGGCTGAGACTATGGAGGAGCTCAGTACAATGCTAGATGACCTCAGTAGAGCTCCCGAAAGAGTGGGTCTCAAAATTAACATGGATAAAACAAAGGTCATCGAATCTAATTTCAATCTTAGCCAGCGTTTGTCAAATGGGGAGATAGCATCGAACCCCGCTCATTAGCGCTTTGTGCACTCAGCGCGAAACATCTGACTATCGCTTAAGCTAATCGGAAATTAATTGACTATTTGTAATATAGCTTCCTGAAATAATCGATTATATCCCTAATCTCTAAGTTAATTAGTATGCAACGATTAAGTTAAGTTTGGCGTGCTAGAAGTAATAGTAGGACTGAGATGGCTTATAATTGAAAAATAAAATGAGTATGTCTTTAGAAATATGAAAGAGAGTAGCTTTTTTTTCAGTAAAATTGTTATCTTAAACCAAAAAAATCTAATGGGATTTGATTTAGATTTCACCAACATAAAAAAAAACTAACATCTATTCATGCGAGCAAAGTCACGGTCATAGCTTGTTCCAAAACCAAAACACCGTTATTTCTTATTTCTTACAACAAATTCGTAATATTATGTTACCTTTTTCTTTAGGCTTTTCAGTCTTACTTTTTCGCAAAATATACCTACAGTTTTACCTAAAATATTTTATATTTTATGTTTACCTCAAAAATAACTCACCTGTCTTCACGACGTTAATCTGGACAAGTTAGTCTTGCTTTTATGAGTTTATATATTTTTTATTTATTAAAATACCTAGCTTATTTTAATGATAAATAAAAAAAGGTGTATCTTTCATAATCATTTATTCCTTTGCAAACATGGGTAGATTGGTACCTTCTGGCCTACAATGTTGAATTTGCAAAATGTACATAGATGTTGTCATAAAATTTAGTTCTTTTTGGTAGAGTTTAAGAACAAACCACTGCTTTATCTTCCACTATACTATACATCAATTTGATCCTACAGTCATTTCACCTCTGTTGTTGCATCACTGTCAAAATCATAGTGATTTTTGCTATAATAAGTTGCTGTTAAAAGTGGCTGGGACAGACTAGATGCGGAAGGCGGAGGACAGGGTGTTGTGGCGCAGCCTGGGAGAGGCCTATGTCCAGCAGTGGTCTGCGATAGGCTGAGTTGATTGAAGTTGCTGTTGAGTTGCTGCCACTAACAGGTTCTCTGTTTGGCTTCGATAACAAATTACTGACACATCTGACATTGACAGAATTGTCGACATCGGCACCATTTTCATAGAGAAAAAGAGAAAAGAAAAGAACAAATTACTGTCATTGCGTTATTTACAGTGTTGAGAAGACAAATTTTTCGAACATATTATGGAGCAATGGATTAGCAATTTGCTTCAAAGTGATTCTGATTCAGATTGATAATGTGTTACGCAATTAGGGTGCTGGTCCATACTCAGGACAGAGGGTCTCCGAGAAGAAACCTAGATTGCAAGTAAAAAAGGTGTCCTTGTACCAAAATATTGTAACATACGTAATTAGGTATAACTTTTTGTGGTAATCACAGTGTTGTCGACCTCGTGACCCTTTTATCTGTCTAAAATAATTGTGGTTACCTACATCATAGCCAATATTTTTGCGGTGTGACGCAATGGAGATTTCAGAATCGTAAATAATAAAAAACCGGCTAAATGCGTGTCGGACCACGCACAATTAAGGGTGCCGTAGTTGAAAACAATGTATCCCAAAAACAAACTTAACATTGTTGTTGAAAAACATGTTCTCCGATAGGTACATTTATACGTCACGGTCAATCCCAAAATGTGATAAAATTACAAATTAACAATATTCGGACTTTGTTCTTTACTTGTGCGGTGAGACCTTGCTACTTGCCAAATTTCATGACTAGAATCATGTCAACGGTCAACGGACAATCATCAGTCAGTGGGAAGTACCCTATAGGTTTTGATTTACTTGTGAGTATCAAAATATGTCGCATAAATGGCATCATTTTTTTAATGCGTTGACTTAGAAGGTTGAAGTTCCAAAGGACCATATTAGACCTACGTATTGGATATTAATACCTCCACGCGTTCCTGAGAAAAAGGGTCTTGACAGACTGATAGGAAGGCAGATGGACAACGAAGTGATCCTATATGGGTTCCGTTTTTTCCTTTTGAGGTACGGAACCCATAAAATTAAAAGCTGTTTAGTGCTAAGCGCTACACTTCAGAACGGCTGAATCGATTTGGCAAATTTTTGTTTTAAAATGTTTGTAATGAGGAAAGAAAGTTTTTAAAAATCGCCGGGAAAATTGAATTGAATTTTTTTTCAAAAATTTTTTTTTCAATAACTAATAAATTATTGAAAGGCCAGGACAACATCTGTTGGGTCAGTTAGTTACAGATATTTTTTAATGGATTTTTTAACCGACTTCAAAAAAAAGGAGGAGGTTCTACGGATACGGATGTTTATATTTTTTTTATGTACCTATGTTCGGGCATAACTTCGTCATCTATAAACGGATTTGCAATTTTTTTATTTTCTTTGAAAGGGTATGCTTACGAGGTGGTCCCATTGTCACCAAGTTACAATCTGATGAGGGATCTCATGGAAATCGAGGGAAACTCTCAAATCGCTATAGATGTGCCTATAAAATTTGACAGACATTGTCCTGTCCAATTTTCAATAATAAATCATACATAAATTCCCAAAGGACGTTCAGTTATTCCCGAATTGTAATAACTGAACGTCCAAAAAGGAAACTTGAAAGAATCTTGCCATATAAACCTAATTCGGACTATTGCGAACATTTTAAAACAAAAACCGGTCAAGAGCGAGTCGGACTCGCACACCGAGGACTCCGTTCAGATTTCTGAAAAAGTGTGCTATTTAGAGACTTTTTAGGGTTCCGTACCTCAAAAGAAAAAAACGGAACCCTTATAGGATCACTCGTGTGTCTGTCTGTCTGTCTGTCCGTCTGTCACAGCCAACTTGCTCCGAATCTGATAGACCGATTAAGTTGAAATTTGGTACACATATGGATGTCTGTAACCCAAACACGTACAGGTAAAGTAAATAAATTAATTTTGAATAGGGGGGTCACTTTTAGAGGCCAAATAAGAAAAAAAAAAAAAGTTTTGCAAACTGTACCATGTGACATATCAAATGAAAGGGCTTACTATGAGGGTCTCGAATATATTTTTTTTTATAATTTTAAAATAAATGGTTTTAAAGTTATTTAAGAAAATAGACGAAAATTGACCATTCCCCCCCCCCCTTATCTCTGAACCTACTGAGCCTAAAATTTTGAAAAAAATACAGAAAATAGTTTTTTACCTGTAGATTACAGGAAAAGCTTATAAGAAAAGATTATAAGAAGTCTGTGGTCTCAAAATAGCATGGTAAATCTCTCAATACTGTGAGTACAAACTTACATTTACAGTTGAAATGTATGGGAGAACATGTATTTCAACTACAATGTTAAGTTTGTTCTTGGGATACATTGATACCCACTACGGAACCCTTCATTGTGTGTAGTCCAACACGCACTTGGCCGGTTTTTTTCCTGTAATCTTTACATAAACTTCTATCACATAGAATAATTTCAGATATTTCTCTATGCAAACTTCGGTGATTAGGGCGGTGGACATGCCCCTAAAACCCCTTTCAGTCCCTGTTGCAAAAAAAAAATATAGATATTTTTATTTTTTTCATATTTGCAAAATAGTTGGGTAAACGTCATCTAAAACTGTTTCAATGTGCGTCTTTATCCGCGGCATCTTTGTGATTCCTGTTGTATTTTCTTATGAAGTCCTCGAACAAGGGTTTCGCATTGCTCACGTCGTAATGTGGTTTGTCAGAAGCAGGAGCCGCGCTCGCCATTGCGGCCACAACAAGTATCAACACTACACTGACGGAACGCATCTCGCGATTGGAAACTTGTTTATACCATTCCCCCTCTAAAAAGCTTATTTTATTCACTGAAAACAGTGAATAAAAAGCACTTTTACTCACTGTTTTGATGTTTGAAAATGGAACACACCAATGACCACAGATTTAGAGTACCTAGGCTAGATACGGCATGTTATTAGATAGTATGAAAACCGAACGGGTCATCTTTTTTATACCTACGATAACTTCACCCCAGCCATTTAGTGATGTGCTCAAAGTAAACAGAATTGTTTCAATCGCTAAGCGTCACTGAGCTAAAAGACTTTTTTTAGTACGAACAGTCGAACATGCAGGGCACGCTTGGTCGTGGCTTGCCGTATCTAGTGTAAGTGAAATCTTTGAATTCGACCTACATTGATGTGTTCTAAATTCAATTTGATTGGTCGACGTTTTCGACAAGGAGTTTAGCATTACAATAAAAACTGTTTTGTGTTGTTTGCTGTCCTTAGTAAATTTCCGCTATTTTGAATACTGTAAGTTGTACGAACACAAAGTTTAGTGTTACTTTAATCTTTAATTTTGTGTTTGTTTAGTGTTGTTCTAATCGATTAAAAATGCATTCTAGTGAAGGAGATGTGTTAACACCTGAGTTTATGAAAGAGAGGGAGAGAGGAGAGGGAAAACTTGCTACCCAAAAAATCCCGGCTGGTTTACATCAAAGCCAATTTAACTTTCCTTTTTCTTCATTATAATATGTCTATTTTCACTTAAATCTTTCTTTTTCTCGTAGTCATGGTATAAAGTATAGTATGCAACTCTTGAATAAAACGGATTTATATCGAGGGCCATGAATCACTCGCGTCGCTCAGGATTCTAACACTTGAATCACTCGCTACGCTCGTGACTCAATCATCATGAATCACTCCCTGCGGTCGTGATTCAATCGTTAGAATCCTTCGCTAGATCGTGATTCATCTATGGCCCTCGCTTTAAATCCGTCCTTTATTCACTCATTGCATAATATACTATTCTTTGTTAGCACGGCTGCTATTTGTTGTCGCTTATATAGGTTCCTGAATGACTTAATAATAATTTTTATTATCTATGCTGACGTAAATGACCACAACAAGTATGAACATTACGGAACGAGTAATAAATAAAATAAATAAATAAATAATCTTTATTTACCAAAAAGCCAAAATACAAATTCGTCCATCTCAACCAAAACTTAAAAATAAATAAAAACGCCTTTATTTAATTACAACGCTATGTATGATTGAGACAAGTGAGTGAGTATATTATAACTAGGTATTTAAAGTAATGGGTGGGATGATTCGGATGATTGTTTCTTCCACCGTGCATTGTTGCCCATCTCATAAGTTTTATTTACGCTAAGTATTATTATGTCAAACGACTACTTTCGACCGCGACTACGTTCGCGTGAAAGTCGATAGATTTATATTGCCTAAATTGTTCATGATGCAAAAAATTTCAAAGAATCTGCAAATAATTTTGTAAATAAATTTTGATTATTATAAGTACAGCGTACTTGGAAAAACGTAATAGTATAACAAAATGTAGAAAAACAAATGATAAAAATATCAATAGTTTGTTTCGAACAACAGATTTGCGAAAAAGTCGTCGAACCGCTAAGCTAACTTTATTCAAAGTAGGAAAAAGGGCCGCTTTTAAGTGCCATGATAGACTTAGAATGATAGTCTATTTTTTCCTTAATACCTAGTTTAATTAGATAAAAGTACCCACCAGTCAGTAAGTAAGTACCAGTCACGCGACAAATGCACGAAACTGCCGGTCGATTCTGTAAAAATCTCACCGTGAAAACTTAGGTGAAGTGAGTTTGTTTTTGCTAGGAATTGACACTATTGACAGCTCACTCCACGCTCACTTCACCTAAGT
Organism: Cosmia trapezina; assembly: GCA_905163495.3. NCBI lineage: Eukaryota > Metazoa > Arthropoda > Insecta > Lepidoptera > Noctuidae > Cosmia > Cosmia trapezina. Next base: position 17,243,162 of record LR991030.1, read on the forward strand.
TTTCTCGGTGAGATGGTTACAGAATCGCACTGCTGTACCCGAAAGAAAAGTGAGTATTGTCCGAGTGCATGAAACTGAACCTGAACTTAATAGTGTACCTACCTAATTTCTCACTATGGTACGAGTGTGACAATTATAATAATACCAGCCTTTGCCCGCTGTTTCGCCCGTGTGGATGTCAGAAAATATACCACGAGAACGTACTACCGAGACAAAAGTATTCTATGTCCCAATACAGGTCATGGTCTACCTATGTGCAAAATTTCTTCCAAATCCTTTAAGCCGTATTTAGCGTGAAAGCAACAAACAAACTCACTATCGAATTTATAATATTAGTTAGGAAGTTAGGATTAGAATTATGATTAGGAAGTTAGGATTAACTGCAAGTTGAAGATTCACTTCTGTTGTTCGATCACAACTTCACCCTACGCGTAAGAAACAAGTAGAGACAGGTAGAGTACGTTCTTGTCTCATAGATTCTTTTTGTAAATAAATTTATATGTCCTCAGTTTTCAAGCCAAATTACACATTACTTCATGTCGAGTTTCATCTCGATTTTCGATCCAATGTCATGGTGACGGCTGAAGTGGACAAACGCACTTAGGTACTGCAGTAAAAACGAGTTATCAACCACGCGCAAGTAGGCACCTAACCTTACTCATACACAGTTATGCAAACATAATTATAATGTAATAAAAAAAGGTAAGTAAAGGAAAAAAACCGGTCCAGAGCGAGTCGGACTCGCGCACCGAGGGTTCCGTTCCGATTTCTGAAAATGTGTGCTATTTAGAGACGTTTTATTTTTCCTGTAGTGTTTACATACACTTCTATCACATAGAATCATTTCAGATTTTTCTCTATGCAAACTTCGGAGATAAGGGTGGGGAACGGTATTTTTTTTTACATTTTTCATCAAAAGTCGAAAACTATGCGGCCTAAAAAAAATAAAAAAAAGTTTGAGAATGTGTAAACAGCGTTCTTTCATTTGATATGTCCGAGTAGCCCCAATTTGAATTTTTAAGACCACCTTTAAGTCCCTGTTGCAAAAGAAAACATAAATATTTTTATTTCTCTCTTATTTGCAAAATAGTTGGGTAAACGTCATCTAAAACTGTTCCAAATTTTAAGTTGATAACATTATTACCTTGTTCTTGAGATATCCAGCTGTGACAGACAGACAGGCAGACTGAGTCGCACCATAAGTCGGCGTTCGCACGAGCGTAATAAAATTGCGGCGGGATTTTATCGCGCACTGGATTTTCAACCCTCTGCTTAGCGCCGGGAGTTGAAAATCCAACAGTGTGTTTTTCGTCGCGCTGGGATGCACTCTGTTTTTGTTAGGTTGGATTCTCAACGCTCGGCTCAACAACGAGAGTTGAAAATCCAGTGCGCGATAAAATCCCGCCGCGATTTTATTACGCTCGTGGAACCGGGGGTTAAGGGTTTCTTTTTACCATTTTGGTACGGAACCCTAAAAATATTATTAGGAGTATGTAAGGATCGTAGCAGGTGACGTTCTGTAGTTTCTGCCTACCCCCATGGGAAGAAGGCGTGAGTTTATGTTTGTATGTTTGCAATGTTCTAACTAATGATTCATGGTCAATAAAACACCATGCTTGCTATTCTACAATTTTTCTTCGATAATGTTCGCGAAGTAAAAATAATGCCACACAAATAAGTACAAAACTATCAAGAAATTTTAAAAGCACATTTTAAATATCATTATCGTCATCAGCCTAACCTTTTCCCAACTATGTTGGGGTTGGCTTCCAGTCTAACCGGATGCAGCTGAATACCAGTATTTTACATGGAGCGACCGCCTATCTGACCTCCACAACCCAGTTACCCCTTGGTAAGACTTTCGGGCTTCTGACGACCCGTAGCGACTGTCAAAGATCCACGAATGACAGCCGGGACCAACGGTTTAACGTGCTATCCGAGACACGGAAGAGTATCGGTATGTAAAGATGGTCACCCATCCACGGACCACCCCCCGCAAGCGTAGCTTAACCTGATGGGTCGACTCGTGCGGCTGTTAACACTAATCATTATTAACTGTTATTATTTCAAAGTACCTGGGCGACCGAGCTCTACTCTGAGCTACTACTGTGAGCCGTAACAATGTAGCTAGGAGTCGTTCAAAGCGAAGTGTTTTTTTATAACTTCATACAATTTGTAATATGTAAAATATAAAGGAGCAACATAGTTTGTAAGAAATAAGATAGTAATACTAGTTTATATGAGAATGAAGACAAGTTCTTGAGCAGTATCCCCGCGGGCCTCTGTGAGCTCATAACTACAAATAGGCTACAGATAGATGCGTATCTAAGGAGCTAGCAAGAAGGAGGAGCAAGGAGGAGGGAATGCTGACAATCGCTTAGTTTCTGACTTCATTTCAACACTTAGAATGTTATTTTGTTAAGTGATCCTATAATAATATAAGTAAGGGCCTGTCCACATCTCCACGTCACGACGCGTCGTGACGTGGAGATGTGACACCGCACCGTTCCGTTGACGACGTCGCGACGTCGTCAACGTGGAACGGTGCGGTGTCGTGACACGGTGCGTTGACATAACGTGCAAATTTACGTAACCGTAACGTAAAAATGCACGTCACGAATGAATTCTGAAAATATTTTAATAGGAATGTTGAAGCACTTAGTTGGCAATTAACTAAAATATAAATAACCGACTTCATACGTGGTTCGTTCTACGATAAGACGATTTTTTTTTTTTAAATATTAAAAAAACATTTTAAATATTTTTATAGCCACTCATAGTTTATTTATATTGAAATTTACCTGCTAAAAGCGCCGTTCCACGGCGACGTTGCCGTACCGTGCACGACGCGGCAACGCACCGTGCCGCGACACCGCAACGTTCCACTTTGACGACGTCGTGACGTGGAGATGTGGACAGGCCCTAAGTACCTACAATAACTAGCTTTGGCTGTGGGGTGCTGTAAGATGTGCTGGCACTTGAATGACGTTGACAATGATAAACATTTTGTGAAAATGTATTGAAAAAAAAATGAGGTTTAAAAAAATCTAAAACACACGCTTTTAATACGCACTATAAAAATTATAATTAATAATTAAATTGACTTGTATTAGTTAAGATATGAGTACCTATGCAGCTTGTCAGTTCTTTTATATCCAATGATTCCAATGATTAATTCAAAAGACGTAGAACGCTTTGTTTACATTAATTAAAAATACACACAACTAAAAGCAATTTACAGAGCATTTGAAAATTACAGATTTTCATGACGGCCGTTATGATCTATGAATGACGGAACCGCTCTCCTAACTTTAGCTACGTTGCTACCTAAAATTGGGAGCAACTACAAAACAATAGAACTAATGTTATCCATACTAATATTATAAATTCTATAGTAATGCTCTATCTGTATTGTATGTACCTTTCACGAACCACTGAACGGATTTCGTTATTTGGCCGATTACAATCTATCTATTTGCCTATAGCATACAGGGTGTAAGGGACAGCCCTCCGCAAACTGATAGGGTGAATTCAGTATGTCATACTAAGATGACCGGCACATGAAATTTTTTCAGGAACGTTAAGGGAATCCAATAAACCTGATTTGTTTGTGTTTTTGTGCACAAACCGGAGCGTTACTGGTTGGGAGGGCTAGGTAATAGGTATGCGGTGAGTTCAATGAACTCTGAGCTAGACAGAAAGTGAACAGCTGATTTCGCGCGTCGTTCTTTACATGATTTCTACATCCATTGCTGGTTTTTTGTTTTCAGTTTTGTTTTTTGCTGTTTTTTTTACATACATGGAGTGCTGCGAACACACAATGTAATTTACATTGAAATAAAGAAAATGTAACTGAAAAAATTATTTAAAAACTTAAAATTTTCCTGAGAAAATTTCCGGTGGAATATGATTCAAAATGAGGAGCTGAATGCACCCTGTTAGTTTACGGAGGGCTGTCCCTTATTACACCCTATTATAGGTATAATAAATAAACAAAAAGAAAAGTCCCGACTAACTAACTGACGGACTCATCAACACCCAGCCCAAACTCTTGAACCTAGATAGCTGAATTTTTGCACAGAGGTTCCCTCTATAAAGTAGACAAGGAATAAGGAAGAATTTTTCAAAATTCAACCCCTAAGGGAGAAAAATATGGGATGAAAGTTTGTATGGAAAATCGTTACTTTTTTAGTTTGAACCACGAAAATTGGTATTTAGCATTGTGGTTAAAATTAAAAACCACTTATTTCAACGTTTTTGGAAAATCATCCCCTAAGAGACTAAAATAAAACCCGTTAGCTTTGTAGTTCAAACAATGAATAGTATGTTTGGTTGGTAATACGAAAAATCATCCCATAAGTGCGTAAAATAGGGGCTGAAAGTTTGTATGGGAAACCCGTTAATTTAACCCATTAAATTGGTATTAAGTATCTTGGTTATTTGGAAAATCATCACCTAAGGGAGAAAATAAGGAATGCAAGTTTATAAGAAAAAAAATCGGTAGGTATTAAGCCTTTTGTTTAAAAATTATAAATGGCGTGTTTTGGTGTACAAGTCGCCAAGAAGTTACTATGAGAAGAATTGAATTGTCTCACCGCCCATAACAGAACCAGATCGCGACTCATCTCTGTATCAATCATCATCTCTTACCGTTCCTACCAAATGCTCTAAAAATCAGAGAAATCTATCAGAGAACATGTTTTTCAACTACAATGTTACGTTTGTGTTTAGGATAAATTCATCTCAACTACGGAAACCTTCATTGTGCGTGGGCTGACACGCACTTGGCCGGTTTTTTGGGTTCCGTACCATAAAAGCATGTTGCGCTTACCTATAAGAAATTGGTACACTAGTCTTTAAGTATATTGGATGTATATCATAACTTTGTAGTGTATCCAATTGTTGGTGAGCCAAATAAATAAAAATAAAAATAAAAAATAAAAGGAAAAAAAAAGGTCCTTATAGGATCACTTTGTTGTCGTCCGTCTGTCTGTCTGTTAGTCTGTGTAAGACCCTTTTTCTCGGGAACGCGTGCAGGTATCAAGTTGAAATTATTATCAAATGAGTACGTAGGTATAAGGTACCTTGGAAATCTAAAAAATCAAGCTTCTAAGTCAACGCATTATAAAAGACGGCCATTTATGCGACATATTTTGATACTCGCAAGTAAATCAAAACTAGGGGGTCCCGTTGAGCTAGAATCATGAAATTTGGCAAGAAGCATTCTCTCACAGCAATAGTAAAAGAAAATTTTTATTTAATAACATTTTTTTTTTATTAAAAATTTTTGCAGTTGGAGATTGAGCGTGGCGTGTATCAATGTATGGGAGAACATGTTTTTCAACTACAATATTAAGTTTGTTTTTGGGATAAATTGTTCAAGGGTTCCCTTCACTGTGCGTGGGTCCGACACGCACTTGGCCTGTTTTTTTTTAGTACTTATGTACAAATTGAGTAAACAATGACACCCCACATGCTAGGGTAAAATTATTTTATTTTTATTGTTTGTTGTTATAGCCGTAATAGAAATTCACAATCTGTTAAAAGAATTATGGCGAGTTTGGACCCACTTTATTTATAAATTAACAAAGTGTCATTCACTTAATATTTACTTTAATTAAGAGTTTCTAAGACTATTATACAAAAAACGTTGAGTCACTAGGTGTTGGGAATTAAAACTTAGAAAAGATTTATATTTACTCAAAAATTAGTCATCATGCAGTTACTAAACGTTACTAAACGCAACCAACCTACTCGTTAGAAGATTTACTTTCATAGACTAGACGCTTGTCAATTGTTTTTAATAAACAAAACTTGTAAAATGTAAGAAAAACATAATTATAAATAATAAACATACATACATAGTGTACAATATTATAATTATTATTACGACTATTTGTGATAAGTGATAACGTAGAATATTTATTTATTTATTTTTCCCAACTTATATCTATCATTACAACGTTAACAACGTATTATTAATATAACGTTATGCTGTCAATAGGAGTTGGTTGTCAGTGTCAAAACAATCAGTGTTGCCATATGCTTATACAGATTTCTCCGTATTTATACAGATTTTCGATGTGCGATACAGATTAGCATTGGATACAGATTTTTATACAGAATTTTCACATTCTACACAAATTGCCGTAATCTGCGTTTTTGTTAAGGGGGATGCGCAGTGGTAGCCCGCGAAATTCATTTTTTTTTGCAGTTTGCAGGTCTATGTCAGTTACAGTCTTGATCAAAATATGATACACAACAATAAAACACCTGTAAATATTTACAAAATTTTAACCATAAAAATCATCAATACATATCTCTAAGTTAGATTATTTTCATGCATATTCGTTAGATTTCGTTCGTTCGACGAATCTGCACGAAATCTAAATAAGAGAGATGTATTGATGATTTTTATGGTTAAAAATTGAATTTCGCCGGCTACCACAGCGCATCCCCCTTAACAAAAATATGTATGACTGATTAATGGAAATTAGGTGTAAAGTAATTATTTTTCCGGTCGTTTTAAGTTTAAGTTTTGATTTGATTATTTGTTTTTTGTTTAAGTTATATTTTTATAAGTACACACGGCTACACATCAAGCTATAGCATTTCCAGTTTACACTGACCTCTCATTGTAAGGAAATCCTATACAATGTGAGATCAGCTTATACTGGAAATGTATAGCTTGATCTGTAGCCGTGCGTACCTAAGACAATTTTATAAATTTGTGTCAATTTTTATTTAATCCTACCTAATCTATTCCCTTGATTTTCACAGATTTTATAGAGATTTCATGATAAAAAGGCATACAGATTTAATACAGATTTTAGCAGTTTCCACTACAGAAAAAAGGTTCAATGCATCTGGCAACACTGAAACCAATTAGTGTTATTCCATTGTTTATTTTCAACGGCTAACGGGGGATAGCTATTATTTTCTATGCGATTTTGTGGATTCTTGACGACTTGGCTTTACCTTTGGACTGAATATTCTACATACCGACTTAGACAACCGCTTTTACTTTTGGTTTCCGATTTGCAAGTGTTTTGGACTTAGTTGCCCGTTAAAATGCGTTGTGTGAGTTGTCAATTGCGCATTGCCCGATTACGGAGACATCGTTTGTCCGACAAAAGTGCTCAGGTAGTTGAGAGAGTTCAGAGAAAGGTTTATCCGCGTGATGTAAGTATTGTACTTAGCACTAGGTACCCATTAGATTCGTTTTAGGTTATAATCTTTTACCTTGCATATCTTTTTTCTCCCGGCCTCTACGACTTACTGCCGACTGAGCTTTTTTGCTGCTAGTTTTATATAGTTCTACAACTAGTTATAAGTTTCATGCAACCTCGCCATCCTCCTTTAACTGTCTACCTATTACGGTTCATAAGATACAGCCCTTTGACAGACAGACGGATGGACAGCGGAGAATTACTAATAGGTTTCCGTTTGGTACCCTTCGGGTACGGAACTCTAAAAACACATTATGGAGTTGCTGGGGAGCACGACTTAAGGCTCTTACAGACAGTGGCGATATCGCGAGCGATATTGCGATATTATCGCATCGCAACACCGCTATGCGAGACGTCGCGACGCGATATCGCCTCTGTCTGTAAGGGGCTTTTGCTAGTTTGGCCTGAAATCGGGTTCGGCCGGTAACATCCCTATACATATATCTTGTTGGGGCTGACTGTACCTATAGCTGTCTAAAATAATTTTGGTTCCCTACATCATCATCATCCTCGTCATCATCTGCCTAGCCTTTTCCCAATTAGTTTGGGGTCGGCTTCCAATCTAACCGGATCAACTGATTCTGAATACAGATAGTGCAATCCACGAAGACGCGCCCCACTATTCCTCCTAACCGTTTATAGTATACCTATATGTGCAAGCTTCCGCCAATGTTGGAGTGTTATCGGTAGTTACACACTAATTACCGTGTACTATACAACGTGTAACGTTAAATGCGCAAAACCTCTTAAGGTGTCATTGTACTCATCATTATGAACAACTTTTACTATGGGACCAAACCTGAAATCGCGAAAAAAAAATCAGCTGTTCAGTACATTTATGTTCGCATAATTCGTCAAAATGTACTGAACAGCTGATTTCTTTTTCGCGATTTCTGGTTTGGTCCCATAGTAAAAGTTGTTCATAATGATGAGTACAATGACCCCTTAAGAGGTTTTGCACATTTAACGTTACACGTTGTATATAGTGCATAAACGGTAAAGAGGAAATAGTGGGGCGCGTCTTCGTAGATTGCACTACAGTATTTTTAACCGACTTCTAAAAAAGGAGGAGGTTCTCAATTCGGATGTTTGTATTTTTTTTTATGTTTGTTCGCGCATAACTCCGTCGCTTGCCAGCCGATTTGAAAAATTATTTTTTTGTTGGAAAGTGTATACTTTCCAAATGGTCCCATTTTTGTCAAAATCCAGTTCTGATGATGGGATCCTGGAGAAATCGAAGGAACTCTTCAAATATTATAGGCACACCTATAGCGATTTGGGTATTTTTTATAGTAGCTCGTGCATTTGCTCTCGGAAAGCACCACTTGGTGAAGTGGAACTGATGATGAAGACCACAGATGGCTACCGGAACTACTCAATGATAAATATTTCACGGGTTGCGATTCGATTACTTTAATATGGTTGCTAAGCAATTTCCGCTCGTCACACAATGCGTGTGGTGAGTGGTTGTTGAGGAGTTCTCCTGGTTCTTACCAGCAGAACTCCTCAACAATTAACGTCCCAGCATCGGGAAAAGCAATATTTTGTAACATGTGATGAGCAATTGACATTAGACTATTGTAACTTATACAAATTATAAACAGACCCACTAAAAAGCGAGAAATAAAAACTTTTTAACAAAAAAAAAACCGACTTCCAAAAAGCACTACAAAGTGAAAAATAACTTTGATTTCGGAAGTCGGTGGCAAAAAAAAAGAAAGTAAATAAAAAAACGAAAGACACCGACTTCCGAAATCAAAGTTATTTTTCACTTTGTAGTGCTTTTTGGAAGTCGGTTTTTTTTTTGTTAAAAAGTTTTACGAGGATCGACTGCCTATCTATCTTTATTTGGTTAAAGTCAATGATATTATAATATAATATAATTATATACAGATATAATAATATCATTGGCTACAGTTGTTTTATCTCAGGAAAGCGGGCGAGCCATACTTGTATGTGTAAATGTTACATGCACATTGTCTTTGTGTGTGTGAGCTCGGGAGCGCGCTACCTGCAGTTACGCACACAAGAGCGCGTGTCTATACGCATTACGTCTAAAAGTATGGCTCACCCGCTTTCGTGAGATAAAACAACTATACCAACATCATACCCCGCATCTGTGCGGTAGGTATGATGCAATGGAGCTTCTAGAATTACAGATATTTTTGAAACAAAGAATAGCCAAAATATTAAAGTGGGAATGACTTCTGATTTTTCTTAACTGTTGCCAGCTTTTAATGTTAGGTACTTTAGATTTAATAATTATTACTCTTTCTTTGGGTAGCCAAATAAACAAATGCAAATTTATGAAAGTTTACATTTAATACCTATTTAAAAGGTTACAAAAACAATGAGTACTTAATGTATTAATTTAATTCGAAATTGTACATTTTTATACGCGTTGCCTATGATGCTATCACACTTCCATCGAATTTAGTTCTGCGATTCTGAAAAGAAAGAATGCATTTATTAACATTAATTACTGTTTTTGTAATCGAATAATATAAAACTACAAATCACATGACTGTGCTCTAGCCTTTTTTCCGACTATGTTGGGGTCGGCTTACAGTGTAACCGGATGGAGCTGAATACCAGTACTTTGCCTGCCTGACCTACACAACCCAGTAACTGGGTAATGCGATACCCCTTAGTAAGACTGGTAGGACCTTGGTAGGATCTTGATAGGACCGTCAAAGATACACGAATGACAGCCGGTACCAACGGCTTAACGTGCTTTCCGAGGCACGAGAAGTCTCAGTAAGTAAAGATGGGCACCCATCCACGACCAACCCCGGCAGGCGTAGCCTAACCTGATGGATCAACCCGTGCGGCTGTTATTTTCACCAATTTTCACACACTAATTATACCTAATTCCAGAAAATAAACCTTATTATACCTAACCCTGATTTTCAAAATCCACACCATTTTGGGTGCGTCTCCTATCATATAAACACAGTTGGTATATTTTCAATTCAATAACGTTCACAAGATATTATACTTCAGTGTTGCATCCTCAAGATTTAACGTACATTGTAGTCCGTTTCGCGTTGTACTACATTGCCACACTGTTCAAAGACTAGAAAAAAAACATATTAATTTGATAGTCTATGTCATCTGTCAGCTGTCACCTCATTCGTTCTTCGTGTGTTGCATTGCTACGCTGTTAATTTAATTTTAAATCCATAAAAATCTTTCTAGTTTTATAGTGAAAAGTGTTATTTTAGCGAGAATTAGACATGAGAAAAGGAAAAACAAAAGTAATGAAGAATATTTTTAGACGCAAGATCAAACGTTACGAAAATAAATCAAGAAATATTCGGTTCAACGTTTTTGAAAAATCATCCCCTAAGGCGGTAAAGTAGGGGTTGATTTTAAAATTTACAAAACTGCACGGATTTCGATAAAATTTAGCAAAGCTTTGTATAGCATCCTGGGAAAGGACATAGGATACTTTCAAAAACAATACTACAGGGGGTGATTTAGGGGATGAAAGTTTGTAAGGGAAACCCAGTATTTTTTAAGTTAGGGATAACAAATTTATGCTATTGGTAGGAAATTAAGAAATATGTGTTCAGCGTTTTTGAAAAATCATCCCCTAAGGGGGTAAAATAGGGGTTGATTTTAAAATTTACAAAACTGCACGGATTTCGACAAAATTTGGCAAGGCTTTATATAGCATCCTGGGGCCTGACATAGGCTACTTTTTGTCTTAAAAAATAATCCTACATATGGTGATATAGGGGATGAAAGTTTGTAAGGGAAACCCAGTATTTCTTAAGTTAGGGATACCAAATTTATGCTATTGGTAGGAAATTAAGAAATATGCGGTTCAGCGTTTTTAAAAAATCATCCCCTAAGGGGGTAAAATAGGGGTTGATTTTAAAATTTGCAAAACTGCACGGATTTCGACAAAATTTAGCAAAGCTTTATATAGCATCCTGGGAAAGGACATAGAATACTTTCTAAAACAATCTACAGGGGGTGATTTAGGGGATGAAAGTTTGTATGGGAAACCCAACATTTCTTAAGTTAGGGATATGAAAATTCAAATTTATGCTTGTGGTAGGAAATAAAGAAATATATGGTACAGCGTTTTAGAGGGGGTACAATTGGGGTTGACAAATGTTTGTGTACCTACCTCTTTTTAAGAGATTTAAGTATTGGAAATGTAGTCATAGTTCGAATCTTGAGGTAACATTTAGTCTTTATTTCATTCGACGTTTTTACGAGGAAATTATTTGAACGAGTGGACATCTCGGACAAAAGTTATTTGTTATTAGAGCGTGACTGGCATAATAAATTTTAAGTAATTAACAAAGTCCCCCCGCCGTGTAAGTCTGTTTGTTTGAATGCGATAATGTCAAAGAGTACCGAACGGATTTTTATACGGTTTTCTCCAATGAACGGAGTGATTCAGGGTAATTCATTATGGTTTTGTGTAAATTGGCTGAAATATGAGGACGACTGTTGAAGATGTCGGAAAAAATCATGCCGACTGGTAGCTTTATGCCTACTATACACGGTAACGATATATCGTAGCGATTTGAGTTTGCACAGTTATATCGGACGTCCCTATGTTTTCCACATGAACATTCCCATGGGATATTTTCCGACATCCATGCGGCGAAGCCGCGGGCAAAAGCTAGTTACTTCATATTTTGCAAGCGTTGTGTCATCGCGCTTCTCTTTATTTTCTATGCAGTCCGACAGTGACCGCGCTTTTTACGGCGGACAACCCGGCGAGCGAACGAAAGGAGCGTGCCGCGGCAGCGACCGCCGAGCGCCAGATCTCCTCTATTGTTATTTTGATTTTATATTCAATGTATGTTATGCTTATAATATATTAGACTAAATAGGTTTTATATCTTTTGAGTGGTATATCAAATGATTTTATATGCAATGTATGTTATGTTTATAAAAATTAGTTACTTTAAAATTATATCAATCGTTTATTATATTAACTGATCATTAAATAAAATTAAATTATATATTCAGTTCTTATTTCTTGTGAATATTAGAGATTTTGTAATTATATCACTTACAATTACTTACCTATTACTTACCCCACCATTTTACAATGTCTTTTGAATAATTTGAATCAATATTCTTTATTGGATTAAAAGACCAGATTCCAAGGCCACAGCTTGATTAAAATGTAAGAGTTGACCTCTTTGTACGGCTATACATAAGATCGAGCATAGATGTCCATCTGATGCGTAGCATCTCTACTTAATCTGTGATCAAGCTATAATTTTCAGTACAAGCTGATCTCACATTGTCTATGATTTCCTAACAATGAGAGATCAGTGTAAACTGGAAAAGTATAGCTTGATGTGTAGCCGTGTGTAGGTACTCAAGCAATCTAACATCGAGGTTAGTTTTTAACTCAAGTTTTATAATTTTAGTTAAAAAACATTATACCTGACGAATGGTTTCCTGATGATATTAATGTATCAATTCCATCTTTGTTATTATAGATGCACAATTACTAAAATTTTACTCTCCGCCTGCTCCAAACATCTTCTTCCTCTCATCTTCGGTGTAATCAGCGAAATCGTTAATGCCGAAAGTAGCACTATTAGTACTATCGGCATTCAGTTTATTGATCTTTCCCAAACTCGCGACAAAGGCACGGTAGTGTGCGTCTTTATCGGCGGCATCTTTGTAATTCCTGTTGTATTTTTGTATGAAGTCCTCGAACAAGGCTTTCGCATTGCTCACGTCGTAATGTGGTTTGTCAGAAGCAGGAACCGCGCTCACCATTGCGGCCACTACAAGTATCAACACTACACTGACGGAACGCATCTTTAACGTTATATGAAACTTGTTTCTTTGTAAGGACAGCTGCTATTTGTTGACAAATGACACTTATTTACAGTGTCGCTTCTTAAATAGGTCCAGTTTATCTTAATAGTTATTATTATTATCTATGCTGACATTTATGACCCCAAAAAGGCGACGTTCGCACGGACGTAGAAGTATCGCGGTGAGATTTTATCGCGCACTGGATTTTCAACTCTCGGTGTTGAGCCGAGCATTGAGAATCCAACATAAAAACAACACGAGTACATCCTAGCGCGTCGAAAAAACACACTCTTGGATTTTCAATTCTCGGCGCTAAGCAGTCCAGTCCTAGTCTCCAGTGCGCAAAATAAAATCGCTGCGATATTTTTCACTACGGATTCCGGACCGGCCTTCAGCAGTTCGGCCGTAATTCCGTCATCACCCAACGCCTTCTTGTTTTTAAGCTGCTTCAGAGTCATCCTAATCTCGTACAAGCTGACGTCCGGAATGTCTTTAGTATAGTGACGGGTCTATCTAGCTCTTGGGTAGTTTGTCAGATTCGTAACGGGGTTACTGGTTGACGTGTATAACTGTCCATAGAATTTCTTGATATGTGCTGTGGTGATCTGTGGTGATCACTTCCGTTTTTCACTGCGTTGATTACATACACATCATTGAATTCTTGCTTCTTCGTCGATATATTGAAGTCAATTTCATTTTGCGTTGCACCATCAGAGTTCTGCCAGATGCACTTTCTGTGCTCACGTTTTCTGAAGAAGGCGTTCATCATAAAGCTAGGCCTTCCTTCTCTATAAAACTGGCCAATAGGTGACCCCGGTGGTTCCGACGTCCTACTCTAAATTGCCCCACTCGCAGCTCCACCGTTTCGTTTGCCCATTACCCAGTTTCGCGTTAAAGTCCCCCATGACGACGGTGAAGTGAGTTTTAAATCCATGTATGGCTCTGGAAATATCCTCATACATGGTCTCATATTTACGTTTAGTAGGACTTTCATTGAGTCAGTGACATTATATTAAATTTCATTTCTAAGAATTTCAACATTCTTACACACTAGAAAGAAACACAAAATTATGATTTTGTAAAGGCCACGTCAAATTCGCGCGAGAAATGCAACTGACGGAATACGACGATACGCATTTAGTGACAGGTCGACTTATCTCATTATGCATCACAATAAAAAATATTTACGTAGGTACGCAATAATGACATGGTGCTGCTGGGCCCGACTGCGAGTGCTATTACTGAGCTGATAACAATCTGTGAAGACTATGCTGCATCACATGGTCTTATATACAATGCCAAAAAATGTGAGTACATGGTTTTTAGGGCCACCGGTGGTAAGTGTCCTGAATATATCCCTCCAATCGCCCTAAACGGAGTGAATCTCAACCGGGTGTATCAATTTAAGTACCTGGGGCACTTTCTTACTGACGACCTTAAGGACGATGTTGATATAGAAAGGGAGCGTAGGGCTTTGGCGGGCCGCGGGAACATGCTGGCCCGTAGATTCGCTCGATGTTCGGATCAGGTCAAAGTTACTCTATTCAAGGCGTACTGTCAGGGTCTGTACACGGGCGGTCTATGGGTCAGATACACCAGAAGATCGCTAAATACCCTACGTATCCAGTTTATTAATATTTTCAGCATGATGTTGGGACTTCCCCGTTTTTGTGGTGCCTCCGAATGTTCGCGCAGACCCGGACTGATGGCTTTCATGCCGTCATTCGTAAAAAAGCTGCGTTTCTGGTCAGGAACCCGTGATGGGGAGTAACAACAGCATCCTGAAAAATGTTGCTGAGGATGTGCATGCGCCTATACGGAGGCATCTCGTGCGGGCGATGACTGATATAGAAGATGGACACTCCGTGACTCATGGTCGTCCTCACGGTGTACCTCTCAGGTAGGTACATGCTGTATTAGTTATTGTGTTGATTTAGCATAATTATACGTAAGTAGGTACTAACATAGTTTTCAGTGTGTTTACTAACAGAGGGACTTATGTTGTCTGATAATAAATTATTTGATTTGATTTGAATAATGAGATTACTTTTTAGGGTTCCGTACCTCAAAAGGACGAAACAGAACCCTTATAGGATCATTTTTTTTGTCCGTCTGTCTGTCTGTCTGTCAACACCCTTTTTCTCAGGAACGCTTCTTCTTAATTGTTCTTTGCGCAATGCTAAGTTATGTTAAGCTTTCTTACTTTTTGCTCGAGCAGAACATTAATTGTGTATGTTTTGTGTTGCATGTTTTCTCAATCACAGTAAATTTTTTTATGTTATTTTTAAGCTTTCTATTCGTAGAATTAAGTGATAAAGTAATTACTCAGATGTTTTTTAGCTATTTAATTATTGAATTTAATATTACAATTATTATTATTACAGTTATACTGATATGTTCTAGCTATTTATTTTTTGATTGTATTAATATTGTCAATCAATGGCACTTCATATTACATTCCAATTCTTTGCAATATCTTCTCAAATTGATGAATTTGATTGTCTATTGTGACTGCGACATAGTGTGTTCTGGTGCTTTTCACATTTTTATTATGCTGGACAGTCTTGATCCTCTCTTGTACAGTCTCATAACTTACTATCCCTGCACAATACTACTGGGCCTTATGTGCACAACACTTGCTATTTTATATGAATTTGCTGCCAGCTACTTCGTTAATGGATAACAACAATATAACTATGTACTACCAGAACTGTAGGGGCATGAGAACCAAGCTGCAGACACTGTTCCTAAGTATTTTATCGTTTTCTTATGACATAATAATTTTAACCGAGACGTGGCTTACACCTGATATTGCTAGCAGTGAGTTTGTAGATTCTCGATATGTTGTGTACCGATGTGACCGAGATCGCAACGCGACAAAGAAACAGGATGGTGGTGGGGTGCTCATCGCAGTGTTGCGTGGACTTCGGTCATGTTTGCTTGATGTTCCTAGTCGCCCTCAGTACAATTCCACCGCGTGCATCGAGCACCTCATGGTTGGATTCCCTAGTAAAAATAATAGTTCTGAGATGCATGTAGTTAGTGCTGTATATATGCCTCCTTGGGCTTCAATGGATGTATATACCTGTCATTTTGATACATTGCAGGATCTGCTGAACGAACCTGGTGTCATGAGTGTATTCATTATTGGTGATTACAACCTTCCAGAAATTACATGGAGAGCTACCCAGCATGGCGGGCTACATCTAGCTACTGGTATGGCATGCGCTGGAACGTCCCCTGTATCTTTGCAGCTAGTACAGCTCATGTCCACTCTTAATGCATGCCAGTATAATAACATCCCTAACGGGAATGGGAGAATTCTGGATTTGTTTATTTCTAATATCGTTAGTACAGTCGGCCCTCCTTTAGACTCACTATTACCTATAGATCCTCACCATCCACCGTTTATTGCAACAGCCCCCACAAGTCTATCCACACAAAATCTGAAACGCAAACCGTTGAGTAAATATAACTTCCGTAAAGCCAACTATGATATTATTAATAAGCAAATCAATGATGTTGATTGGTCTAGCCTGCTGGGCCACCTTCCAGCTGAGGAAGCTGTGCATACCTTCTATGGTCTGCTTGACAACATCATCAGACCCAACGTCCCATGTGTTAAGTCCCAGGCGCTTGACTTTCCGGTTTGGTTCTCTGGTCATTTAATTAAAATTTTCAAAAGGAAACAACGCCTTTGGATAAAGTGGAAAAAATTTAATAACATCAAAGACTACAATGAGTTTTCTGAACTCCGCACAACTTTCAAAGAAGCGTGTAAGACTTCTTATTTAGCTTATATGAAATCCGTCGAAGATAATCTCACTTCTAACATTAAATACTTCTGGACGTACATATCAAATCGTAAAAATAAATTAGGTATTCCCTCCACGATGCAGTACCAAAATGTTAAGTCAAGTGACCCGGACGTGATTTGCAACATGTTCTCGGATTTTTTCCAGTCTGTATTTGAACCTGGTTCTCCCTCGCTGTCAACCTGGACCCCGTCTGCACTCTGTGATGCCAATATTAGTTTAATAGATAATCTACATATCGAGGAACATAAAATACTTAAAGAGCTGAATTTGCTTGATGCATCTAAGGGAGCGGGCCCAGATGGGTATCCGGCTCTGTTTTTTAAGGCTACTGCTGGCAGTATCTGTAAGCCACTCTACACAATTTATAATAAGTGCTTAAGTGAGGGTGTTTTTCCTGATGTATGGAAACAGGCTAACATTACGCCCGTACATAAGGATGGTTCGAAGCATGATATAGAGCAATATCGGCCTATCTCCATTCTGTCGACTTTGTCAAAACTTTTTGAAAGACTCGTGCACAATGAAATCTATCCAATCTTGCATAGCGCTATCATCCCAGAACAACATGGGTTCGTTCAGCACCGATCGACTATTTCTAACCTACTAATCTTTTCCAATTATCTTTTTGAAAATACTGATAAGCGCATGCAAGTTGACGCTGTTTATACAGATTTCAAAAAGGCTTTTGACAAGGTTGACCATGAAATTTTATTGAATAAGATTGCTTTTAATGGTATACGGGGAAATCTGCTTCGTTGGTTCACATCCTATATTAAAAACAGAACTCAAAAGATTGTTGTGAATGGACATCAGTCTGGTTCCGTGCCTATTACTTCAGGCGTTCCGCAAGGCTCAATCCTGGGACCTTTATTATTTATTATATATATAAATGATATAAATAAGTGCTTTCTAAATACCAAGTTTCTTTTATATGCTGATGACCTCAAAGCTTATACAACTGTACGAACTGAAGAAGATTGCCTCAAACTCCAGGCAGACTTGGATAGACTTGCGAGGTACTGTCTTGTCAATAAACTACATCTTAGTCTCTCTAAATGTAATTATATTAACTTCACAAGAAACAGATCTCCCATAAACTTTAAATATAAATTGTGTAATACTATGCTTAATAATGTTTCTTCTATGAGAGATCTGGGTGTATTACTTGACAATAAGTTATCATTAAATCTACATGTGGGAAAGATAGTAAATAACGCATTTAAGATGTATGGGTTCGTCATGAGGTCATCTACCGAGTTCAAGCGAGCTTCTACTTATCTTTACCTGTATAAGACTCTTGTTAGATCACAGCTTGAATATGCCGTCCCAATCTGGAACCCCTTCTATCAGAAATACAAAGATGAGATCGAGAAGGTCCAGCGTAAGTTTCTTCGAGCCTTGCATTATAGGTGTCACGGGACATACTTGTCGTATTCTCAATTGTTACGTAAATACAAATTGATTACCTTGGAGTCCAGACGCAAACTCTTGGAAGCCACTGTACTACATGCTATTGTTCATAGTGGCTTTGACTCAATTGACCTCACGAGCAAATTATGTTATGCAGTTCCTCGCACCGTAAATAAGCGTAGTGTTCGTGCTGGTACTTTGTTTGCTGTCAACATATGTCGTACTAATTCTGGTTTGCGCTGCCCTATTCGTCGTATGGTAGATTCTTACAATCAAAACTTCATTGATATTGATATTTTTATATGCTCAAAAGCTAAATTCAAATGGAATGTAATGAAACTTCTATGTAGTAATGATGATATTATTAATGAATAATAGTCCTATATTTTTATATTTTCAATATTTCTATTTGTGCTTATTGTTATTTTGTTATGTCATTTATTTTTATTCTAATTATTATTTTTATTATTTCCATTATTTCGCTTTACACACATTTGTTAGATTTTTAAATTAATATTTTTACTGTATTGTTATTGTGTAATAATTATTAGTTCATTTTATTGCATAACTAGTGGCACTCTTTACCATATTTGTTTGTAATATGCGGATAATGTAGTGGGCCACAATATTGTTAACACTCCTTATATATTTTTCTTTTTATGTCATATTTTATATTGTAGCTGTTTATTATCCCTCAATAAATAAAATAAAACGCGTGAAGGTATCAAGTTGAAATTAATATCAAATACGTAGGTCTATGGTCCCTTGGAGTTCTCTAAAGATCAAGCTTCTAAGTCAACGCAATAAAAAAATACGGCTATTTATGCGACAGTTTTTGATACTCGCAAGTAAATCAAAACCTATAGGGAACTTCCCGTTGTCCTAGAACCATGAAATTTGGCAAGAAGCAAGGTCTCACAACACAAGTAAAGGAAAAAGTCCGAAAATTGTTATTTTTGTAATTCTGTCATTTAAAAAATATTTTCAAGGTTGTCAGTCTGTCAAGACCCTTTTTCTCAGGAACGCGTGAAGGTATCAAGTTGAAATTAACATCGAATACGTAGGTCTATGGTCCTTTAGAGTTCTAAAAATCAAGCTTCTAAGTCAACGCAATAAAAAATACGGTCATTAATATTTTTTTGCGATACTCGTAAGTAAATCAAAATCTATGGGGTACTTCCCGTTAACCTGAATAATGAAATTTGGCAAGAAGTAAGGTCTCAAAGCACTATTAGAGGAACAAGCCCAAAAATTGGTAACTTTTAATTTTATCACATAAAAAAACTTTTTTTGAGATTACAATGTTATAAAATAAGAGACGGAGACCGTATGCGAAATTTTGCCGATTTCGCTGATTTACGTGATTTTACTACTTTTTAAAATACTGTATTTCTATAAGTTTTAGTGCACAAGATGAAAGATCATTTCAATTTATGATCTAATGAATGAGCTACTTTTTTAGGGTTCCGTACCAAAATGGTAAAAAAGGAACCCTTATGGTTTCACTCAGTCTGTCTGTCTGTCTGTCTGTCTGTCACAGCTGGATATCTCAAGAACTACTAATGCTATCAACTTGAAATTTGGAACAGTTTTAGATGACGTTTACCCAACTATTTTGCAAATAAGAAAGAAATAAAAATATTTATATTTTTTTTGCCTGAATTTTGTGACTGAAATAAAAAGTGTCTTAAAAATTAAAAGTGGGGCTACTAGGGCATGTGGGGGTATCATATGAAAGAGCGCAGTTTGCATATTCTCAAACATTTTTTTTCATTTTTAGGCCGCATAGTTTTCGACTTTTGATGAAAAATGTAAAAAAAAATACCGTTCCCCCCCTTATCTCCGAAGTTTGCAAAGAGAAAATCTGAAATGATTCTATGTGATATAAGTTTATGTAAAGATTACAAGAAAAATACAACGATGTTTCTAAATAGCACACTTTTTCAGAAATCGGAACGGAACCCTCGGTGCGCGAGTCCGACTCGCTCTTGACCCGTTTTTTTTATTTTGTGTTGAGTTTATAATACGAGAATTAGGTCGTTTATGCCAAATCTTTTAAATTTTTTTTTTTTTTTTTTTTTTTTTGAGAAAATGGATTGATTTTGAACTAAAGTTTATTCCTGTTGTTTTAATTTTATGAACGAGAGTTATAAGTAATCGAAAGCAAAAGCAATTATTTGCCCATTTTCTCTAAAATTTTACTAAGTTAAATTTTTTTTTCTCAAAAATTTTATATAAAAGTGGTAAAAAGTGATCAATGCATCATATAGACAAATTTTCACACAAATATATTGTATTTTTTTCCATACCCATGAGAAGTTAAAAAAAAAAATTTCGAAGTTATGGGGGGAACGGTATTTTTTTTACGTTTTTCATCAAAAGTCGAAAACTATGCGGCCTAAAAAAAAGAAAATGTTTGAGAATGTGCAAACAGCGTTCTTTCATATGATACCCCACATGCCCTAGTAGCCCCACTTTTAATTTTTAAGACACCCTTTCAGTCCCTGTTGCAAAAAAAATATTAAGATTTTATTTCTTATTTGCAAAATAGTTGGGTAAACGTCATCTAAAACTGTTCCAAATTTCAAGTTGATAGCATTAGTAGTTCTTGAGATATCCAGCTGTGACAGACAGACAGACAGACAGACAGACTTATTCACACCATAAGGGTTCCTTTTTTATATTTTGGTACGGAACCCTAATTTGTGATATTCTAAACCTCTTACAGCATAAATTCACAAAACAGTCGCTTTAGGTCGATTAATCATAAAAAAAAGTAGCTCATACATTAGTTCATAATTGAAATGATCTTTCATATTGTGCATTAAAACTTATAAAAATATAGAATTAACAGCTTTTGCCCGCGGCTTCGCTCGCGTGGATGTCGGAAAATATCCCAAGGAAACCTGCTACCGGGAATTCCTTCCTTATTCCTTGTCTACATTATAAAGGGAACGCGAGGGGGAATAGTGGGGCGCGTCTTTGTGGATTGCACTATCTGTACCAGTATTTTACGTGGAGCGACTGCGTATCTACATCTACACTAATATTATAAAGAGGAAAGATTTTTGTTTTGTGTGTATGTTTGTAATGAATAAACTCAAAAACTACTGCGCCGATTTCAAAAATTCTTTCACCATTAGAAAGCTACATTCACCCTAAGGCCTCATTTACGGAGACGCGGGGAGTCGCGCGGCACGGTGCGCGGGGCGGGCTGCGGGCCGTCAAGTGTAAGAGATCTTGAACGCTTCTCCGTAAACGCTCTCATAGAACGCCTTATGTTTGAATTTAGTGCGCGTAAAAAAATGCCATAAAACGTCTTTCGTCACATGCGCTGCGAAGACTATAATAGTCTTCGCAGCGCATGTAACGAAAGAAGTTTTATGGCATCAATAATTGATGATAAAACAAAATAATGTACTTTGCAGAACACATTATCTACAAAAATTGTCGCGACAGCATGTGTCTAGCTATTATAGTTATGTCACAATAAGGGTACTTTTTTTTTTAAATTAATTGAAATGCCGGCGCTAGAAAAGGCTCTTCATTTGTCCCTTGGTATTAATTATTATTATTATTATTATTATTATTCATTTATTTTTCGGATAACATGATCCATTGTGGTTAGTAACAATAGGAGCTTATAAACTATGTTAGTAGGCATTGAATTTAAATTAAAATGACAATCAAAAATAAAATAAATAACAATTAAAATATAAAATAAATAACAATTAAAATATTTTATCATTATGGTTAGTAACAGCAAGAACTTATAAACTATGTTAGTAGATAATGAATTCACAATACAATCAAATTATACAACAATTAAAAACATTTCATTTAACTGTCCCAACCACGATACTTACCCAGAGCGAGTGTATCGGACACTGGTATTTACTAGCAATTATCTTCAGAATGTCGTTGCTGCTACCGCGTACTCTGGCCAACAACGACGACACGCGCTTGCGCCTTATTGCGTAAAAGTCATCGGTACGCGCTTCGGCAAACATCGCGGACGCACTGCAGAACCGCGGCAACCGCAACAACATCCTGAAGACGTTATTGTATTGTACCCGCAGAGCGCTGTATGCCCTTTGAGTATAATTAACCCACAGGCTGCTCGTGTAAAAAGATTGACAGTATGCTTTGAATAGCGCTAACTTGACTTCAGCTGAGCAACGAGCAAACCTGCGAGCCAACATATTACCCCGGACCGCCAGCGCTCTGCGTTCACGTTCAATGTCCTCATTGTCCCTTAGATCATCAGTGACAATGTGCCCTAGATATTTAAACTTTTTCACTCTTGTGAGAGGAGAACCGTTCAGAAAAATAGGTGGAGGTTCATGAGGGGTTTTATCACCAAGACCAAAAAACATACACTCGCTCTTAGCAGCATTATACTTGAGACCATGACTCTCAGCATACCGCTCACAAACTCTTAGTAGATGACGAAGGGCCCCAATTGACGGGCTCAGCAGCACCATGTCGTCAGCATAACTTATATTGTTGACAGCGACTCCATCAATATGACAACCTACATGCATGCTACTGAGCTCGCCAATCAGGCTGTCCATATACACATTAAAAAGAGTGGGTGAGGAAATTCCCCCTTGCCTCACGCCACACTCTAGCCTGTACTCCTCAGACAAGCAACCCGCCCACTTAACGACATTTACTTGATTGTCATACCAAAATTTCAGAATTTCCACTAATTCTGTAGACACATTTTGTTTACGCAGTTTATCCCACAGGACCTCATAACAAACTAGATCAAAGGCTTTGGATAAATCTAAATAACAAGCATAAACCGGAGTCCTACGATCCAAATAATACCTAACCGTGTGCTTCATACAGAGAACAGCACTCTCAGTGGAAAGGCCAGGTTGGAAGCCAAATTGCGCGTGATGCAGGTTCAGGTTCCTTCTTAAGTGCTTGTTAATCAGACCATCCAGTACCTTAGCCAGAATTGTTGCCAGGGAGATGGGACGATAATTACTTTTATCACAAATATCTGCAGTTTTACCTTTGACTATTGGTATGACTATTGTTCTCATGAGGTCCTGAGGGAGATACCTATGACTCATGCACAGGGAGAAAAGCATGGCCAATACTCTGTGTACATGACAGCCTGCATACCGTAAATGTTCAACACTCAAGCTGTCATGTCCAGGCGATCTACCTCGAGTCACGTAGTCAATAATACTCTTAACATCTTTAGCTCTTATTTGTATAGTGGTAGAAGTATCTGGCTGGAGATTACATTGCGTCGCTACTGAAGACACAAGTGGACTTACCTTAAAACTAGATTTAAATATAAGCAATGTTACGAGGATCTCTTTCAGAGTTAATGCAGTCAGCCCGATTCTGCTTTATATTTAGTTTATTAGTACACTGCCAGAATTTTTTGAAGTCATTTTCAGAACAATGAGATGCCAGAGTGTCCATTTTAATTTGTTCGGCGTGGTCTTGACACCACTTAAGTCGTGATTTGAAAATTTTCCTACTTTTACACATAGCGTCGTAAATGCATCCAGATGAGGGTTTCCCATGCCAGACCCAATTGTTGAAATTATGTTTAGCCTCCTCATGTGCATTCTTTACGTGCTTATTCCAGCCAGGTACCGGTTTTTTATTTTGATAACAACGATGAGTAACAATATCATAACTCTCTATACTCGCCTCATGCAGTGTTTTTACTATACTGTTATACATTAAATCTATACTTTTATGATGTTCTAAATTATTACAATATTTATCAGCGCATACCTGAAATTCTGGCGGAAAGTCGATACATTTAAGACTATTATTACATATTTCATGATACCGCTGGATTTGTTCAGGGGTCCATGATGCTTAATGCTTATCAATAGTTATTTATGCAACTGACGTATAATAAGGGGTATTAAAACACGAATGTGGGTTTATCACACGAGGCGAAGCCGAGTGTGATAATAGTATCACATGAGTGTTTTAATACCTAATTATGTACAGTTGCATACAAGACTTTATCTACATCCATGCTTTTTGCAATACTAATACTCGTATCGAACATGGCGGCCGGCGTCATACACCCGGTTTCTGATTTGAGAAAAGTAGCAAATCTCAACTGATTATTCTCAAATACATAAGTATGCGCTTAAGTTTTTTATGTTTGAGTGTTGTCAAACACGTTTTTCTTAGATCAGAAACGCAACTGATGACCTTAAGCGTGAGATAAGCATGCTTTCTTACAAATTTGAGTAAGTAAATGATGATTAGTTACTCAAATATTGATTAGAATTTAAAATAACTTAATTCACAAACGAAAAAGGTTTAAGTTAAACTTAAGTACAGATTAGGACGTTCTCAACTTTAAATTCTCAATTCAGAAACCGGGTAATAATATACGACGTGAATTCGAATAAGTTCTTTTTAGGGTTCCGTATCAAAATGGTAAAAAAGGAACCCTTATGGTGTGACTCAGTCTGTCTGTCTGTCTGTCACAGCTGGATATCTCAAGAACTACTGATGCTATCAACTTGAAATTTGGAATAGTTTTAGATGACGTTTACCCAACTATTTTGCGAATAATAATATATTTTAAGACCTTTTATCTACCTATGTTCACAAATAAACTTTGATTTGATTTGATTTGATTTGAATAAGAAAGAAATAAAAATATTTATATTTATTTTGCAACAAGGACTGAAAGGGGGTGTTAAAAATTTAAAGTGGGGCTACTAGGGCATGTGGGGTATCATATGAAAAAGCGCTGTTTGCACATTCTCAAACTATTTTTTATTTTTTTTAAGCCGCATAGTTTCCGACTTTTGATGCAAAATGTAAAAAAAATACCGTCCCCCCCCCTTATCTCCGAAGTTTGCAAAGAGAAAAATATGAAATTATTCTATGTGATAGAACTTTATGTAAAGATTACAAGAAAAATAAAACGATGTCTCTAAGTAGCACACTTTTTCAGAAATCGGAACGGAACCCTCGGTGCGCGAGTCCGACTCGCTCTTGACCGGTTTTTTTAAATTACGCCGCTGTTGTAGTGAAACGCGCGTGCATTACAATGTTCTTTTTTTAAAAACGAGTTGCATTATGAAATTCAGTACAACATTAAA
This sequence comes from Cosmia trapezina, assembly GCA_905163495.3. NCBI lineage: Eukaryota > Metazoa > Arthropoda > Insecta > Lepidoptera > Noctuidae > Cosmia > Cosmia trapezina. The sequence goes on from LR991030.1 coordinate 17,268,530, forward strand.
GCACCCGTTTGGATGCTATTATGATTACCATGGTTACTATGACACTGGCTGTTTTAATGTTGGCAATAAGCTAACTGTTTCAGAAACTTTTATAGAGAATTTATAGCATGGGTGTAGATAAAATAAATTACTTCATATTCAAGACTGCTTTAGTAAACTTTTTGAATTATTCAATTTGGACATTCCATTCGAAAGATATCACGAGTTTAAAAATGTAAGTATTAGAAAAAAGTCACGTGGTCGCCGCTCACCCCGCTCGGCTAGCTGGGCAGCACCACCAGGAGTGGTGAGGAGGGAGAAGGGGAGAGTTTGGTGAGGGTGTGGGGAGGGGGAGAGGGGTAGGGGAGAGGTCGAGGGGAGGGGTTGGTGTGGAGAGGAGGGAGTGAGGGGGGAGGGGGAAGTATTGTTGAGGGGAGACTGAGAGGAGGGGGACGTGGTGAAGGGGATGTGAGAGGGTTTTGGAGAAGTTTAGCGAAAAAGTGATGTAGTGAGGGTGGTGAGAGGGGAAGGGAGGGTAGGGGGTAAGAGGGAGTGGTGAGGGGGATGTGAGGAGAGGGGAAGGGGGTTAGGGGGAAGGGGGTTAGGGGGAAGGACGAAGGGACGTTGTGGTGAGTGGGAGTGGGAGGGGAGGGGTAAGTAAACTAATGTCGTGCGTCGGAGCTGACACGCACACTGTTTTTATTTCTTTGAACGCGCTAATATCTGGAACCACCAGTTGGACTTTAAAAAAATCTTTATTAATTTGATAGCCCAAGTCTTAAGGAATTTCACGCGGAGGATGTCAGGGGCAGGTTATAAATGCGAAAGTAACTCGGCCTGTTACCACAGTAACAGGCCGAGTTACTTTACGTCACGCCTTAACGGCTGAACGAATTTGGATGAAAGGGATAGAGATGGACCATTGACCTGGATTAGCACATAGGATACTTTTTATTCCGGTAGTACGTTCCCGTTAGACAATTTCCGACATCCACGCATGCGACAGCTAGTCTAACTATATTTGGTTACAGTTGTTTTATCTCAGGAAAGCGGGCGAGCCATACTGGTATGTGTAAATGTTACATGCACATTGTCTTTGCGTGTGTGAGCTCGGGAGCGCGCTACCTGCAGTTACGCACACAAGACCGCGTGTCTATACGCATTACATCTAAAAGTATGGCTCACCCGCTTTCGTGAGATAAAACAGCTATACCAACATCATACCCCGCGTTTGTGCGGTAGGTATGACGCAATGGAGATTCTAGAATTACAGATATTTTTGAAACAAAGAATAGCCAAAATATTAAAATGACTTCCGATTTATTCTTAATTGTTGCCAGCTTTTAATGTTAGGTACCTACTTCAGATTTAATAATTGTTACTCTTTCTTTGGGTAGGCAAATAAACAAATGCAAATATAAAAGTTTACATTTAATACCTATTTAAAAGGTTACAAAAACAATGAGTACTTAATATATTAATTTAATTCGAAATTGTACATTTTTATACGCGTTGCCCTATGATGCTATCACACTTCCAGCGAATTTAGTTCTGCGATTCTGTAAAGAAAGAAAGCATTTTTTAACATTATTGCTATTACTGTAATCGAAATATATTATAAAACTACAAGTCACATGACTGTGCTCTAGCCTAGTCGGCTTCCTGTCTAACCGGATGCAGCTGAATACCAGTATTTTACATGGAGCGACTGCCTATCTGACCTTTACAACCCAGTAACTGGGTAATGCGACTTTCGGGCTTCTGACGACCCGTAACGACTGTCAAAGTTCCACCAATGACAGCCGGGACCAACGGCTTAACGTGCTTTCCGAGGCAAGTAGGAGTCTCGGTATGTAAAGATGGTCACCCATCCACTGACCAACCCTGGCAAGCGTAGCTTAACCTGATGGATCGACTCTTGTGGCTGTTATTACTCCACGAGCTCCACCGGCCCGAGGATGATGATGATGTAGGTAACCAAAATTATTTTATTAGTCTCTGTATGTAAATATGGTGACCCACCCATCCACGGACCGCAAATTAGCAGACACAATAGAAATGTTACTGTTATCCGCACACATGGTACCTAGGCAATCGTCATTTTAAGAGGTAACCTGATGTATGTTGATCCACCAGGTTACCTCTTAAAATGACGATACGATATATGAGCCGCATAGGTTGCTATGTTGCTGTTATTTTCACCAATTTGCAAACACTAATTACACTTAATTAATTCCAGAATATAAACATTATCCTGATTTTCAAAATCATTTTACAATATCTTTTGAATAATTTGAATCAATATTCGTTATTGAATTAAAAGACAAGATTCCAAGGCCACAGCTCGATTAAAATGTAAGAGTTGACCTCTTTGTACAAAATGTCAAGCAATCTAACATCGAGGTTAGTTTTTAACTCAAGTTTTATAATTTTAGTTACAAAACATTGTACCTAACGAATGGTTTTCTGTGATAATGTAATCAATTCCGTTTTCGTTATTATAGATGCACAGGCAAATAATAACTCTAAGTTCCGGTAATACGGTGCATATTAAAGAAACATAAAAGTGACGTCATCGACAACATTGAATATCGTGTATCGTGTGCCTATGTCAACATTTCTATCGAAACTGCGTTTAATTTTATATGAATTACCAAAATTTTACTCACTGTTTAATCCAAACATGTTTTGCCTCTCTTCTTCGGTGTAATCAGCGAATTTGTTAATGCCAAAAGTAGCACTAGTGCTCTCGGCATTCAGTTTATTGATCTTTTCCAAATTCTTTTTAAAAGCCTGTAAGTGTACATCTCTATCCGCGGCATCTTTGTAAGTCCTGTTGTGCTGCTTCACGAAGTCCTCGAAGTAGGCTTCCGCATTGCTCAAGTCGTAATATGGTTTGGGTTTGTCAGAAGTAGGAGCCGCGCTCGCCATTGCGGCCACTACGAGTATCAACACTACACTGACGGAACGCATCTCTAACGCGATAATAAACTTGTTTCTTTGTTAGCACAGCTGCTATTTGTTGACAAATGACACTTAATTACAATGTCGCTATTTAAATAGGTCCAGTTTATCCTTATTAATAATAATTATTATATAGGCTGACGTTTATGACCACAGTAAGTGTGAGCACTACGGAATGAATATAGATATAAACCTGTTTATAGTATGGGTGTGGTGATTCGGATGATTGTTTCTTCCGCCGTAGGTACAGTGTTGCCCGTGTTATAAATTTTATTGACGCTAAGCATTATATTACTTAAAAAAATATATTAAACGTAAAATAATGATTTTTAATTGTGAAAATTGTTAAAAATCATTATTTTACGTTTAATATATTTTAAAAACCGCTCCACGATTTGGATGGGCACATGGGTAGACCACCTGGATTTGTCCATAGGATTCTTTTTATTCCGGCAGTAGGTTCCCATGGGATAATCTTCGACTTCCAACCGGGCGAAGCCGCAGGCAAAAGCTAGTAACTAATAAGTTACCTACTAAAATAATAATTTCTACGATTACAAACTTACATTTGCAGTTAGATTAACGACCGTGATGTAGAACAAACAACGAATGGGAGAACATTTTTGCAACGGCAAAGTTAATACTTAAAATAAAATTGTCTTGAAGTAGGTAATAACATCGAGACTATATTTCATTCAAATTGGTACTCCCTCCATTCAATTAAAAGTTTTTTGTCAACTGCAAAGTTAAGTTTGTCCTTCAATCCGGAATTGGAAATTGGGTCAGCTGGACACAGCTTTAAGACGGGACCCCCAGGCTGCGAGTCCTACTCGCACTTGTGCGTATTTTTATGTTCAATAGGTTAATTTAATTCTATGTAAAACGAGCTTCTACCCGCGACTTCATACGCGTTTACTTTACTTCATACGATATTTTTTGTTATTAGGTCCCCTGAGAGTAGACTGTAAGCAAATTTGCAACACTGAATACCTTGTGCTACTCCCATGGTTCTCGAAAAACTGCGAAATTCTGGCACGTGTTTCAGTTTTTTTGAAAAATATACCTTATGGACGCGTTTATAAATAGTTTTTGGTTCTATATTTTGGTAAAGCAAACTAAATTTGGTTCAATTTGAGCACAACTCAAGCACTCCAGGCCTATTGGTTGCGAAGATACAGCTAAAGTAACCGTCATGAGAAGCTATAAGTTTTGTAAACAAGTGTTCAGGAGTTCACAACATTTGGACCAACAAAAAAAATGAATTTGTTTAAGATTTAATAAATTATTAAGTAACAAATATTAATTAACATATATTATTTAAGAATAATTATTCGTCAGATTCAGATGTTTTCATTTCTGTGTCAGAATCAGTGACATGTATCACGAAGCTGTCTACAGTTTTATCAATCATCTACAATAACAAATAAAATTAACGCAACAATTAAAGTAACAACAATAAAAAAGTGATAACGAAACAATAACAAAATTAACAACAACAACCAGATCCGCGATATATGCAAAGCAATGAAACAAACTCGTACGCATTCGAAACTCGAATGACGCGTTTATTTCAAAATGGCGTCCCGATAGTTTACAATCCCTGCGACGGACGCGTTCCGGTACCAAGAAAAACAAACGATAGCGCTTTGCGTCGTTAAAATATGATCCGACTAAATTAAATAGGTTGTTACTTTCATATAACCCGTCTATATTTCATGTCGATTGAATATGGTCATTATCTCGCAGTATAAAATGTTTACTTAGTAAAAGATGTTTGTTTACATAATTTATAGCTTCTCGTGACGGGTACTTTAGTCAGAGATGAGCACTTTTCCAAAAAGTGAAAAATTATCGATAGGGTCATTTGCCAAGCCACGTAGCGGCTGAACCCTGCTAGAAAAAAACCGGTCAAGAGCGAGTCGGACTCGCGCACCAAGGGTTCCGTTCCGATTTCTGAAAAAGTGTGCTATTTAGAGACATCGTTTTATTTTTCCTGTAATCTTTACATAAACTTCTATCACATAGAATAATTTCAGATTTTTCGCTTTGCAAACTTCGGAGTTAAGGGGGGGAGAACGGTATTTTTTTTTACATTTTTCATCAAAAGTCGAAAATGCGGTCTACAAAAAAGAAAAAAAAGTGTTTGAGAATGTGGAAACAGCGCTCTTTCATATGATACCCCCACATGCTCTAGTCATGCCCACTTTGAATTTTTAAGACCCCCTTTCAGTCCCTGTTGCAAAAACATAAATATTTTTATTTCTTTCTTATTTGCAAAATAGTTGGGTAAACGTCATCTAAAACTGTTCCAAATTTCAAGTTGATAGCATTAGTAGTTCTTGAGATATCCAGCTGTGACAGACAGACAGACAGACAGACAGACAGACAGACTGACAGACAGACAGACAGACTGAGTAACACCATAAGGGTTACTTTTTTACCATTTTGGTACGGAACCCTAAAAAGACATCAAAGAAGTATTACTGTAAAATTAAATTAGCTTTAATTTAATTTTAAAGTTTTTTTCTTTATACTCTAAGTTTCATAGTTTCTTCAAAAATAAAGGTTGGGACCACCTTTATTTGACTGACGAGGGATGGTTTTGTTCCTGCATGCCAGTGGGCGTGACACCACCTCTGCCCTTTTCTGGCAAGGCAAGATGAAGAGGTGCAACGTTCTAAAATTTTTTTTAGAACGTTGCACCACTTCCTGAGTGGATAGACCTCGCCAACATTTTCCTTGATCCAAACTCCAACCAGGAAGAAGGAAATGTTAGCGAGAAGACCTTGATGAACCTCTACGGAAAATTAGCAGTTACGCCAAAAATAGCCGTTTTTGGCGTTAACTGCTACCTGCGTTAACTGCGTTAAGGCTTCGAACCTAGGAGGTTTTAGTGTTGATTTTTTTGACCTCACCTGACCTACATGATCCGATTAAAAATGTGAAGTTAGGAAAAGAAAAAAAATATATTCTGGCGAGATAATCTTTGTCGAAAGAAATTTCAAAATGTTCCATTACTCAAGACTTATGATTTTTTTCTCAATGTTGGCACTAGTTGGCGTTACTACTCGCCTTAAGAATGAGAGTAAGGAAAACAGGAGCGCACACGTGTTTACGCACTCACTTGAGCGCTACAATATCTTCTGCGTACTTGGCAGGTCTTCGTTGAGATTTGCTGCTGTGGCCGAAATTTGGTTGGGAGGATGTAAGATTTATATAAGCAGTCAACAGTGTACTAAATTCTCTGTTCCCGAGTTCCACCCGGGTCCAAGGTCCGAGTAAAGACTGCCCATAGAGTACATCAAGAATTTTCCTGTATTTACCGAAACATTAAAGAGGTGCACCTCGCTTCCGTCTGATAAGACGGTTATTATTACTTCTCTCAGGCAGCCATTTTTTTTTAATTTTTTTTTTATTTATTTATTATAACATTTTACAAACAAAACCTTAAGCTAAGAACTATGCCCCGCAAAACCGTTTTCACGGTTTGTCTGTGGGAACGGTACAAACGGTATTACAAAAAAAGTTTTAGTGCGGACACTTAATTTTCATTTAATACCAAATTACTCATTTGCCCTCCCCCCAAAGGTCTGCAAACCACTTTCCTAAGAAAATAGCCTACAAACCCCCGAAAAAGAACAACTTAAGCAATTTGGCAAATTTACGTTTATTTTCCTGATTCCTTATATCAGCAGGCAACTGGTTGAGAAGGTATGGTACTCTTTTATCAAGCGTTCGGTCGCCAAAATAATTTCTTATTCTAGGTACATTAAATTTACCTGCCGATACCATCCTAGTTCCGTGGTTATGGGAAACTAACGAGTGACGCTCCCAGTTGCCATGACTGTTAACCAGAAGTAGGTATTTATGTTTTACGCTGATAGGAAGAATTTTGCAAATTTTAAATAACTTATAATAATCATCCTTACATTTGTTTTTAGTTTTCTTACTTACTAATAATTTTAAAAATCTAATTTGCTGTGCTTCTAATTTTTCTAAATTACTTTTGAATGTAAGTCCATAACAGTCGAGGGCGTAACTTAATATTGGGTCAACCAATTGTAGATAAAGACACTTAAGAGTATTACTGGGCACTTTAAAGCTTAGATGGTAGAATTTCCCGAGCAATATTCTAAGTTTATTACATAAATATTCAATGTGGTTTGACCACGAAAAGTTCTCGTCAACTTTTACTCCGAGATATGTTACACATTCATCTCTTATACAATAGGTTTACAATTACAGTTAACATAGTTTAATGGCCGTTTCCACTAACGTCTATAGTCAGGTACTGCCTAATATAAGCTGATCCTAAGCAGAGATCGTACAACCCCGTTTAAGAGTTAAGCCTTTCGAAGGGGTGAGCCGTTTATGAGATTACCTTTATCATGTGTAACTCCTTGAATGAGTTTTAGCCTTGAAACCCAGTAAAAAGGTTATTCCTTCAATATGGATAACCCATTGAATGGATTCTAAACTTGAAACCCAGTGAAAGGGTTACCCCTTCATTAAGATAACCTATATAATACAAGGGTTTTGTACGGGTAACCTTATTTAGCAATTTGCAACGTATGCCCATCATCAAGAGATCATATTACATTGCTCTGAGTCGGAATATTACGCTGTTATCGTTCTAAAGAGAGTTGAACAGCTTATTTTAAGCCGTTCAAAAGTATTACCCACATCGTATGGGTTTTTGTTTTACTGCTTAGAAAAACCTAATCGAAATACCTTTCAACGGATACCCAAAGTGGTCCTTTAAAGCCATTCAAAAGGGTTACCTACATCGTAAGGGTTTTTGATTAATTGCTTACAAAAACCCTACATATCTAAAATCCTTGTAGCCAAAATGGTCCCTGATTCTAAGTAATCACTCCCGTTTCAGCATTTGCTTCTCAGTAGGCATCTTGTAAGCATCGAATTCTACATTTTGACACTTGTCTGTGGTTTTTATAGGCTAGTTCGGTATCTGTCAATATTGTTAGAAACCTGTGATATAGGTACTTGTAAGTTTTGGTTGCGGAGAGGTGTCTGAGGTTATAAGATGTTTAATTTGATAGGTTCCCACTGATTCCAGAATCTCCCCTCACTCCACATGCATAATCTCATGAAACACTAAATCATGCATCATTCAGAGAAGTGATTGTTGGAAAAATGACAGCAAAACCAATCGTATAATGGACCCTATTATACGATTTATCTACGGGAGTAATACGTAGGTTGGAATGTCGTTTTTGCGAAGGTCGCCATTTCGAAAAAATTTGCGAGTGGTACGCCAGTTCGAAAACTCATTAAATCGAAAACCGCTATATCGAATGACGCTATCACGAAGGTCGCCATTTCGAAAAATTTTGCGAGCATTACGCCAGTTCGAAAGTCATGGTATCGAAATACGATGTTGAGTTAATTGTCTAAGAATCGAACTCACTTTAGAGGCATGAGGAACAGGGTGTAAAGTTCACTCATCCTCCATAGAAAAGGGAGGATCCTCAGACCAGACGGGTGTTGTGTCTGGTGGGCTACTGCCCAACGGTTGATGTCGGGACGTTGTATACAACGTGTAATGCTAAATGCGCAAAACCTCTTAAGGGGTCATTGTACTCATCATTATGAACAACTTTTACTATGGGACCAAACCTGAAATCGCGAAAAAAAAATCAGCTGTTCAGTACATTTATGTTCGCATAATTCGTCAAAATGTATTGAACAGCTGATTTTTTTTTCGCGATTTCAGATTTGGTCCCATAGTAAAAGTTGTTCATAATGATGAGTACAATGACCCCTTAAGAGGTTTTGCGCATTTAGCATTACACGTTGTATATGCTAATCGCGTGGTAAACTGGTGGTGGTTTGCGTGACGTCATCTCATTGATGCGTAGTTCATATGTGACGATGTAGGTGCCGCCACACTCACGACCTCAATGAGGCGAGACACAGAGAGCATGGTCTTTTGATTTGGTTTGGGAAAAAAAAAAAAAAAAAAACTCAACAACAACAACAACAACGTCGGACTTCGATATACCATGACTTCCGAACTGGCGTACCACTCGCAAAATTTTTCGAAATGGCGACCTTCGCGATAACGTCATTCGATATAGCGGTTTTCGATATAATGAGTTTTCGAACTGGCGTACCACTCGCAAAATTTTTCGAAATGGCGACCTTCGCAAAAACGACATTCGAACCTACGTATCACTCCCTTTATCTACATATCTACATGTTAAAATTATACACTCGAGTACTAATCGCTTTAATGATATTAACACCTTAAATTCTAACCCGAGACCACTTTCGTCGTTTTTAACCGAGAATCGAATTTTTTTCTTCCCGCGCCTTTTTCTACTTTACAAATATAAAAAAATCAATACATTCAGTCTACATTTATTATCAACTAGCTGCGCCCTGCGGTTTAACCCGCGTAAACCTGGATAACAAGTAGCCTATGTGTTAATCCAGGGTATAAGCTAACTACATACCAAATTTCATCCAAATCGGTTCAGCCGTTTGAGCGTGAAGAAGTACCAAACAAACAAACACACACACACACTCACTCAAAAGTTTCGCCTTTATAATATTAGTGTGATTTATAACAGTAAGTACAAAAGCAATACATATATATAAATTTTATTCGAAAAATTACATTTTGATGCACATCACTTTACACCGCTATGACACTCCCAGCAAAATGATGTTACTTATCTGAAAGAAAAGGAATAGAAGTTACTATTTGATACAATATTTTTTTCGTAATCGTTCTTAACAATCTTTTGAGTCCATTTTTAGGGTTCCGTACCAAAATGGTAAAAAAGGAACCCTTATAACATAAAGAGAGCTGTTTGCACATTCTCAAACATTTTTTTCTTTTTTTTTTAGGCCGCATAGTTTTCGACTTTGGATGAAAAATGTAAAAAAAAATACCGTTCCGCCCCCCTTATCTCCGAAGTTTGCAAAGAGCAAAATCTGAACTTATTCTATGTGATAGAAGTTTATGTAAAGATTACAGGAAAATTCAGAAATCATCAACAAAAATTACATATAAATGATGGTACGGAACCCTCGGTGCGCGAGTCCGACTCGCAGTTGACCGGTTTTTTTATTTGAACCTGCCTAAAATGACACAATAACACACATTTCCCTGAAGGTTTTAGCAGAGGTGTTCCTATAGAAAACCCACAATTCGCCTGTTATGTTTGAGTCTCGTCCCGTATAAAGGCTTTTACAGACAGAGGCGATATCGCGTCGCGACGCGATATTTTTCTACGGATATAATATCGTAATATCGCGTTGCGGACGCGATATCGCCTCTGTCTGTAAGAGCCTTAATACGGCCCGCCGGCCTACTGCCGTCAACCAGTTAGCGCTTGCGACTATTACACCAACGAAGCACGAAGCTATTTTCATATGAACTTCTAAAAAACTGTCACTTACTGTTATATCCCAATCCAAACATGTGTTTCTTCTCTTCTTCGGTGTAATCAGCGAATTTGTTGATACCGAAAGTAGTATAAGGGCTCTCAAAATTCTGCCTGTTGATCTTTGCCAAACTTACGACAAAGGCCTGGAAATGTGCGTATTTGTCCGCGATATCCTTATAATGCCTGTTGTAGTCCTTTATGAACTGCTCGAACAAGGCTGGGGCATCTTCCAAGTTATAATACACTTTTCCATTAGTAGGAGATGCTGTCGCCATTGCGACTACGGCCACTACAAATATCAACATTACACTGACGGAACGCATCTTGGATAGGAAACCTATTTCTTTGCAATCACAGCTGCTATTTATTGACACTTGATTAAAATTTCACTTATATAGGTTTTCCGGGCTTCTCGCTTAATATAATATATTAAGACTATGACTAAATAATTATCTAAGGTGACGTTTATGACCACAACAAATCTGAGCAGTGAGATGTAATCGTATTATAAAAATAATATTTTATGGGTGTGAAGAATCTTATGGCGCGTAGTTGCCCGTGTATAAAATTTTATTTTCTTCAAGCATTATAATGGATGTAGCTACTATCAGTACCTATAATAATCGCCGAGCCTACATCCCACATGTCGACATCCTCAGGAGCCAAGTCAAGGCATTATGTTTACCTTATCTTTCTCGTCTTTCACAAGGTTCACGTCATGTGGGACTGTTACATCAACAATCATTATTGTGCAATGTTCTTTCACCAGTTCGAGACTTATTCGCAATACTGTCAGTAACTCCATTAAAACTATTCATTATTATATTTCGCAGTACTACAGACTGTAGGAAAATAACAAACAATATAAAATAGCGATATTGTTACATAGACCAATTTCAATATTTTTTTCCTTGAGGAAGATGCATCATAGCAGCTCCAATGTAAAATGATCTCAAAGGTAATAATTACTTCAACAAACAAACTCTTCTTGACTCTCTGTTTACATTGTTTTGCATCCAACTTCTTGAAACTATTATTATTATAACGTCACAGCATAATTTCATGTGTTTTATTCGTGTTATAAATTAAAAAAAAATTAAAAAATAATGAAAAAAATTCAAAAATATATAAGTAATGTAATATTCGTGTTATGGAAACTCTCTTAAGAAACTGTTTCCGGCCCTGTAATTATCTTCATATTCGGAACTGAAATTAAATGCATATTTCAAAGAAAAAAACCGGTCAAGGGCGAGTCGGACTCGCGCACCGAGGGTTCCGTTCCGATTTCTAAAAAAGTATGCTATTTAGAGATATCGTTTTATTTTTCCTGTAATCTTTACATAAACTTCTATCACATAGAATAATTTCAGATTTTACTCTTTGCAAACTTCGGAGTTAAGGTAAACAGAACGGTATTTTTTTTTACATTTTTCATCAAAAGTCTAAAACTATGCGACCTAAAAAAAAAATAAAAAAAAAAATGAGAATATGCAAACAGCGCTCTTTCATATGATACCTACCCCACATGCCCTAGTGGCCCCACTTTGAATTTTTAAGAACCCCTTTCAGCACCTGTTACAAAAAAAAAATGTAAATATTTTTATTTCTTTCTTATTTGCAAAATAGTTGAGTAAATGTCATCTAGAACTGTTCCAAATTTCAAGTTGATAGCATTAGTAGTTCTTGAGATATCCAGCTGTGACAGACAGACAGACAAACAGACTGAGTGACACCATAAGGGTTCCTTTTTTACCATTTTGCTACGGAACCCTGAAAACGTGAAAAAAGAGTAAGGCCGCGTTTCCACTGACGCGGAGCTGGGCAGAGCGGAGCGGAGACGTGCAGGAATCGTCCAATTACAGACGAGGCAAGAGACGCGATGAGGATTTCAACCATTATGATTGGTCGATTCCTGCACGTCTCCGCTCCGCTCCGCCCAGCTCCGCGTCAGTGGAAACGCACCCTAACACACTGTCGTGCTGTACGGTAAATGACATCTCACACAAAATATGTCAAAAAAGAGATCTCGGTAAAAAGAGATATGCGTCTTTACGGCGTTAAAGATCTCGGTAAAAAGAGATATGCGTCTTTACGGCGTTAATATTTTACAATACTTTCTATGACTCATATACCTAGTCTTTACAAAAAAAAAAGAAACTTGATGACGAAAAGGACTTTGGTTAAATGCGTTTGACGGGGCAAGTGTACAATATTATACTCATATACCCAATATTGCGTAGGTACTTGTATCTAGAGTAAATAAAAACAACAAATAATGTGTACAGAATTCTTTACTGTATTTTAAAGATAGGTACTAAAAACAAATCGCCTTAAACTATACTTATGAAAATCCATAATTAAATTGTTACATCTAAATTGTAAATTCAATCACAGTTTGCATTCAATATTTTTAATACGAAACTAGCTAATGCCTGGCACGCGTTACAATGCCTTTTTATTTTTTTGTTACTAACCTTCTCCGGCGCGCACACAATAACTTACCAAAGTTTCATCACAATCGGTCGAGCCATTTTCGAGTTTTTACGAGACTAATGCACGGCAACTCATTTTTATATATTTGTACTAAACACCTACGATATAATAAACAAAATAAAAGGTAACATATTTGCTATTCTCGGGAACATAATTTTCTTCAATTTTTACAAGTACATAAGTTACAAATTAATTATAACTAGTCCTTATAAATATCTCAATCATACATATCTTCAGAGAGTTTTAACAAAGCCATATTTTAGTAAATTCAAAGTATCGCACTGATAGACACAGATTTTTTAATAGATCATTCTTAGGCCGCGTCCTAATCAAAAGCGATCGTCGAACAAAAATGATCGTTCGCACGCGATCGTAGCATTCATATGTCACTTTTGATCGGAAAACCGGAATGTGTCTTCTGTGTGCGCGACCGAACAAAAGTGCCATTGAACGCGAAGATCGCGTATTCGGGTGAACAATCATTTTGATTAGGACGCGGGGTTAGGCACCTGTCCAGTGCCGACGAAGAAGCGACTAGTTATCGATTATTTTCTCGCTCAAGAACCGAACAAAAGATTGTATGTAGGTCCCATATAAAAAAGAAATAAATACCAGTAGGTAAGTATTAATAGTTGATCGCTGACCGTTCACACCGTCAGCGAGTACCTACTAGTTTATTGCAGTGACAAGGCTATTAAAGAGAGTACTCGCTCAACGACGCTCGCTTGAAGGGCAGAACACTTGCCGTGAGACTTACGCTTGGTACACATAGCAGCAGCAGGTCAAGTTACTACAAACTGTAAAATTTTGAACTTAACCATCAACATTTTAAGGTTTGAAATCATTTGACAGTTTGGTACAACCTGATGTGCTGTTGTCTGTTACTGTAGATACGCATGCCAGCGAGTAAACGCTCGTCGCCGTCGCGCACTCGCCGCTCGTTGTTCATCAACTCATTGTGGGCCTTAGATCGAAGATGCATTTCAAGATATTTAAGGTGTTAAAATTCTCTGAAAATATTCAACCGTGACTAGTTGGCAAAGTCTAATTTTGACATAATTATACTGAAAAGTTTCTAAGTTTTCTGAGCACAACTTACTAATATTCACCAGCGAGAATGCTACGAATCATACGCATCAGAACATATTTAGTACCGTGGTATTGGTTTTAAATAATGAAATATCACCGCTTTTCTTAATTGTAAGGGTCAGCGCACACCAAGAGCCGAGCAGAGCAGAGCATTTTCTGAGACTATTGAAAAATTAATCTTATGACAATTCCATACATTGCAAAATTCAATCGTCCAAACTTGATGCTCGACTGCGCTCGAGGATGCTCGAGCATGCTTGGCGTAGGTATATTTAATCTTGTCATAAGAATAATTTTCCAATAGTCTCAGAAAATGCTCTGCTCTTGGTGTGCGCTGACCCTTACTCCCGTCGACACACAAAACGGTTTATCATGAGTTCATGACCGCATTAATTGCCATTATTTTTTCTAATTATGATAGCAGAGTACAATTTACAAAATTAAAAATTCCTTAATAATAAACATTAAAAACTAAAAAGCCGTATCATTAGTAGTAGACTGCGCTTCCTCCGTACCTGCAACAATATAAACAAATTGAAAATTAAATGTCGCACTATATTGTGGGACGCAATCGAAATAATTTGTCAGCCAAACGAATTATTGTGATTGCATATTAAACCACCGATTGGCGTGATTCCAATAATGCTTAATAAACCATACCGTACTATCAATATGTCACGTTCAACTGCCAAGTAATGAGGAATGTTTATTGGGCTTTAAAAAGTTTCATGTTAGCCCATGTGAGTGTCACTTTTTTTGTGCTGAACCTAAATTACGCCATTTTTAAAACTTTTGTAGCTATTAGGAATGATGAATTGATGACTGAACATTTTTTTTCGTCCGTCAATGTACTTAGATTATTATAATATATTGGACACGTATTTTTTTCTTTTTTTACGTAATCAAAAGATTATTAGCGATACATTGAGTTAAAATGTGGCACGACGTCACTCCTTGCTAGATTTTATACATAGTTTGTTAAAAGTTGTGACGTAGCGAGGCCCAACTTTAATACGTTTTATCCAAGTAATTTTTATTAATATTATTAGCTAAAGCAAAAACTACGTGTCAAATTTTTTTTTTATTATCTGACTGAGACTAAACGGAATTTCTTTTTTTTTTACCCAGGCAACAGCCCTATTGTCACGCAGTGGGAGCCAAAAGACGGGCGTCGTCGCCGAGGGAGGCCTAGGAAACGCAGGCGCAGGTCACACTGGGAACGAAACTTTAGCTTCGCTCATGTAGCTACCGCATGTTTGCATGCTTCGGTTCACACCACGAACTATGAACCGAAGTATGAATAGACGCGGTAGCTACATGAGCGAAGCTAAACCAAGTTAGCTTCGTTCCCAGTGTGGCCTGCGCTCAAGAGGTATTTATGTTAGATGACAACACACAGGGAAGAGTGTAAAGCTGTGGGGGAGACCTACCCACCAAACAAGACAACAACACAACAAGATAGACAAGACAGGTTGAAAAAATATACGTGTTCAGAAAGGGTCCGCGCGAATATAATATTTTAATATTATTGAAAGCAAAGATGATTTAAAGGAGTTCATGAAGGATAATAATCTTGGCCCAAGAAAATTCATCATCAATTTTACACTGTGCACCCGCGTGCACCAATACAAGTCAATAAAATTACAAATAACAAGGGTACCTACTACAGGATCATAACCATCCGATACAGGCACCTATTATCGGCACATAAAAGTGACCCTAAACTTTTCGTCGCCCCATATGTACACACTGCTGCAGTAAGTTTTCTCACTTACTTTTATGTCGGTACCATACCATAGTATACATATGTAAAGTCAGTGAAATTAATTGTTTACAACTTAAATTGTCCTTATATTTAAATCTCAACCGTCTTATAGGTTGCTGAATGGCTAATGGTGGCTGAATGGCTATGGCTACACAGGGCCAATAGGGATGATGACAATTTTTTCTCTATGCAAACTTCGGAGGTAAGGGGGGGGGAATGGTATTTTTTTTACATTTTTAATCAAAAGTCAAAAACTATGCAAAAACAAAAAAATGTTTGAGAATGTGCCAACAGCGCTCTTTTATATAATATCCCACAAGCCCTAGTAGCTCCGCCTTCGATTTTTTAAGACCCCCCCTTTCAGTTCCTGTTGCAAAAAAACATACATATTTCTAATTCTTTCTTATTTGCAAAATACTTGGGCAAACGTCATCTAATTCAGTTCCAAATTTCAAGTTGATAGTATTATTAGTTCTTGAGATATCCAGCTGTGACAGACAGACGGACAGACAGACAGATAGACTGAGTCACACCATAAGGGTTCCTTTTTACCATTTTGGTACGGAAGCTTAAAAATACCTGTCTAGTATTTTTTTTTATTATCTGACTGACGGACTAAATCGAATTTCTTTTTTTTTACCCCAGCATCATCGCCATTGACGTAGTGTGTCAATTTGTTCAACAATGAATTACCCTGACTGTATTTCCATCACATTATCAAAGCAATTCCATAACATAGTGCTTTCATTTTATATTCCACACATTAATATTTCGGAACGCTACGTTTCATTTGTTAGATGAAACTCATGCGTTACTGATTAATAGTGGAAGTTCTATTCAAATGCTAAACTATTTTAGTAATGCTCATATCAGATAGGTACTCGCCTAGGCGTAGGTATATACCATAGCCAATTGATTGGCCATGAATATTCTTAACTTAATTTAGCCTTTTTATCTTAAATGACTTTCTACTTTATATAATTGTGCTCCAAACTGGAATGCACAGGGATTTTTTTCGCGATTTCATGTTTAGTCCCAAATTAAAAGTTGTTCATAATGATGAGTACAATGACCCCTTAAAAGGATGACCATGTATTAAATTTCATTCTGTATAAAATATTTAGATGTTTAGGTACAAAAGAGAGTTTCTTACATTTAAAGATGATTATCTAAAAGCCCAAAAGTTACTAACTAAGTTCTTAAAGTTACCGCAAAACTGTTCTGTTGGAAAAGGGAAAACTCTGTGAATCTAAAACATTAAAGGTACCTAAGTACCTAAATCATATTAAGTATAAGATTAATTTATAGAGAAGATATATTGAATTATCAACGTCGCATAACCAGTTATACAGTCTTATTTCCACTAAATTATGTTCCTAATACGTTTCCTCTGTATGAGAAGAAGTATTTTCCCGGTAGGTACTTAGATAGGTTTAACAAAACTTAGTTATACGTATACCTAAGTACGGAGTAGCTATTTGAGTAAAAATACTTAAGGGTCCCCGAAACGATCAATTGCAATTGTCAATTTTTACGTGATTGATACACATTGATGCGCAAATTGATCGTCTACCAAATGCAATTAAAGCGATTGACAATAATACTAAGTAAGTAATAGAAATTGATGGCAATTGATCGTTTCGCCGACCCCTCAGTTAAGTAACTATACGTAGTTTCCGTTATAACTACTTTTACTAGTAACTAGTAGACTAGTAGTGTCACTTACCTCTGAGGAAGGATTTCAGCTGAGTGCTGTCACAGAAGATGGGCTCAGTCATGACGCCGCTCAGTTGATTTTTGACCGACTGCCGCGCGTTGCACCATATCACACGACCCGTCCGAGACCAGTCCTGCACTAACATTTTCATACTCTGAAACAAAACGTGTACTAATGAAATTAGTAAAAAATTACCTATTAGGTACCTACCCCTTCGGAAAATACAGGCATGTTATTGTTATGCGTTTATGATGAAAACATGGAGATGCATAGGTAGTTATAACGGGGGGCCGCTCTCCATTGAAGGTAATAAATAGGTAGGAATGAATATGAAATCGTCAATTTCTAAAAAAGATTTAGGGCCTGTTTCACCACCTACGATTAAGTTCCTATTAACTTACTTGGCAGACACAAAACAAAATCTGTTCGAATTTTTAATTTATTCGGTAAGTAGTGGCTACTTCGGACATCGTGAAATACGCCCTTAGAATATTTAAATCGATTTTGTTATTCTAACAAACTAGCAAACTAGCTATTAATAATAGCTACTTACACCAACAAAAATATAACGTGAACATATTAATATTAACAAAAATTACTCGCAGCTCCTGGTAACAAGTACTTAAAGCTGTGTTTCTGACTCGGAAGATTATCTTTAGTAGGTTGCTTCTAATAGGTTTTTTAAATAGTAAGTTCCTCAGATATACTACTACTACACTAAGGCCGAAATATCTTGGCGAGTCTGAACTTCGCCCAGAATGCTGCGCAGTAACATTTTTTATGAAGCAAATGACATGAGGCGAGTGTGAGTGAGAGGACATGCGCGAGAGTTTGTAGGTCCTATGTTCAGACTTGCCAAGATATTCCGGCCGCAGTGTACCAGCGTGATAATTCATCCTTTCAACACACCTCATTGAGCGGTGACCAACGGTCAATCGTGGGTTTATATTTTATAGAATGTCTGATAAAGCCCAAAATACAATACAATTCTCATTATTTTAACGTGCACTACCTACGAATATTTATCTTTCATTCAGAAATTCATACAACATCTCAAATATTATTTTAACAAGCTCGCATATTTTTCGTTATTAAATCCATAAATAGTTAATGCAGGTAATCTTGTATTCTCTGTTCATAATCCAAGCTAATGGCTTACTGAATAAAATCCCTATGTAAACTAACACTAAGAAAATATTAACATATTTTAATAAAATGCAATAATGAGATTTTCCCAGGACCCGCTTATTATGATGAATATTCAATGCTTTCACCCTTCTATAGATGGAATATTTAACTAATAATAATACACTGTGTTGTAAAACAACTTATCAATACTTTTCTGTAGTATGAAATATGTTGGATATTGCGATAATTACGACAGTAACACAAGGACAGGAAAACAATGATGATCATTAAGATTAATATGAAAGAGCTGTCAATATTTCATCGCTCAATTTTATTATACTATACTTAAAGAGTATAAAACACCTCCACATCAACCATATATAGATAAGGACAGGAAAACAATGATGATGATTAAGATTAATATGAAAGAGCTTTCAATATTACATCGCTCAATTTTATACGACGAGTATAAAGAGTATAAAACAACTCCACATCAACCTTAAAAAGATAAATACAGGAAAACAATAATGATTAAGATTAATATGAACGAGCTTTTTATAAGAACTAGCTGTTATTAAGATTAATATGAAAGAGCTTTTTATAAGAACTAGCTGTCGCCCGCGGCTTCGCCTGCGTGGATGTCGGAAATTGTTTCACGGGAACGTACTACCGGAATAAAAAGTATCCTACCTATGTGCTAAGATGCTAACCCAGGTGAATGGTCTATCTCCATCCCTTTCATCCAAATTCATTCAGCCGTTAAGGCGTGACCGCTCCCTCTTACCCCCTCCCCCTCTCACCACCCTCACTGCATCACTTTTTCGCTAACCTCCCCAACCCCCTCTCACACCCCCTTCACCGCATCCCCCTCCTTTCCCTCTCCCATTCACCTCCACCTCACCAACAAACACCTCGCCCTCACCCTTCATTAATCCTCATTAATTAAGAGGAGGGATCCTCTCCACACCCTCACCAACACCTCCCCTCAACCTCTCCCCCTCCCCACACCCTCACCAACCCCTCCCGTCTCCCTCCTCACCACTTCTGGTGGTGCTGCCTAGCTAGCCGAGCAGGGTGAGCGGCGACCACGCGACTTTTTTCTAATACTTACATTTTTAAGCAGTCTTGAATATGAAGTAATTTATTTTGATAGCCCGGGTAGTCCGGTCAAAATAGACATTTCAACTAACAAAAATTCCGACAGAGCTAAATTTTGGTGGAGACCTTGGGTACATCATTACAAATAAAGTGTCAAAAGTCCCCATCGATCCCATGTGTGCTAAAAAAGTTATTGGGGGTCAAATGTCAAAATTTGAGGATTTTTCTCGTAAACGGTAAGTTATATCAAAAAAATATGTGAGACAAAATCAAAGATCATAAAATTGTCTCAAAAATTGTCTGTATACTTTTTTTCTAATAATCACCGTTTCTGAGATATCGCGATTCTAAAAGTTGAAGGGGTCACGTTGTACATGATATGCACACATTTCCAAAAAAGTACACTTATTGTTACATAACTATAATAGCTAGACATATGTTGTCGCAACATTTTTTGTAGATAATTATGTGTTCTACAAAGTTGTAGTACATTATTTTGTTCTATCATCAGTAGTTTTCGCAGCGCACGCGATGTAAGCATTTTTTTAGGTAATTTTTTTACTCCTCGGGTTACATTATTGGAGTTTTAGTAAGGATCCCTAATTTTTTTGAAAATATAATATAGCCTATGTCACTCGGGGATAGTGTAGCTTCCCAACGGTGAAAGAATTTTTAAAATCGGCGCAGTAGTTTTTGAGTTTATTCATTACACACAAAAATACAAATCTTTCCTCTTTATAATATTATAGGTAGAAGAGCTTTCAATATTTTATCGCTCAATTTTATACTATAAAGAGTATAAGATACCTCCACATCAACCACATACAGCCGCACAGCCGCAGCCGCAGGTGCAGCCACTGCGCCAACAGGCAATCTCTTGCCCACATCTCAATTTATTTGGGATTGGCGCAACATGGTCTTCTTCTTCTATTATATCGCATAGTTGAAAAGCGGCTTATGACGTCAGCTGTCACGCACATCAGCAAAACAAAGTTGGCCTATTTGTTTTTTAGTTCTTTTGCAGCGCGACACTCTATCTAGACATAAATATATAATCAAACACTCCTCGATTCGAGCAGTTTCCGATACTTTTAATCGATCCAACGCACACCAGCAGAACAAGCACAATGACCCTATAAATCGCCACCGACCAACAAGTAACATCAACAAAAGTTGTTTCAACTTTGTACATAAAATTATGAAATTAAAATAATTATGCACATACACAACGGATACAACGCCACGTACTTTTGGATAACATCGACTTCAACGAGAAGTGAAATTGAATCAAAACAAGCACATCGAAGCGTTCGCGTGTAAACGGGTTTAACATCCAAAAGATAAATAATTACATATAAATAGTTAACAATTAATATTAATTGTATTCGTTGCAAGTTGCGCGCCTATTGCACGTTTTAACTCGCGCTGCGGTCACCACATCAACATTGCATGTGATTTGACGTTGTGGTTTGCGGTCAATGGAATATTAAATTGATGCTAATTTTATATACCCTACTTTAGTTAGACAGGTATCTTTTGTAACGTTCTATAGCATTGTAATAAATATATTAAGTTGTAATTTTTAAGTAACCAAATAAAAATTAATATTTACAAGTATAATACAAAAAGGAAGGGAAATAAGTATAGGGCATCGAAAAATTCATCCGCATCGCTGTGGAAAGGAAAGATGCCCAAAAGGCTGGCAACATTGCCGAGCCACGTTGTATGGCAATGCTAATTCTTTGGCCAAAAAATAGGCCAGCCCTTTGGTCACGTGTAGAGTCGAGCTTGGCGATGTCCCGAAAAACTAAAAGGGCACTCGGACCCCATGGCCCTAGTGTTTCAACCCCAAACGGCTCGAACATATAAGTCCCAATAAGTGATTGGTGTATCAAGTGTAAGGTATCTTTTGTGATTTTAAGTTCTATAGGGATATTTCCCATATATCTACATTAATAAGGCACATCAATGCCGGTTTTATGATCCGTAGTCTCAACCAATAGTTAAAATTAGTAACTAATGGTTCATTTAGGGCTGGTTTCTTGATCCGGGATCAAGAAACCTAATGAACCATGGCCCTAGCTTGTCGTTGGCAATCTATATTGAGTAATTTATACTATTAGGTCATTATTGATATTTTTATTAGGTTTGCATATGTCTGTTTTCTTCTCTTTTTTTTTATTGGCACCTTGCTTTTATATTCATTTAATTGTACTTTTGTGTGTTTGTGCTGTATTTTAAGAGCACTAAATAAATGGTTTATCTATATATGTATACATCTATCCATCAATGTTTTAAATGTGTATTCTAAATATGGTTAAAGGCTCCACAAACAGGAGCGACACGCGACGCGAATCGCATGCGACAGACACAGGCACCGCATGTCGCGCGACGAGCGGTGCCTTTGTGTCGCGGGCGACGTTCGTATAAATTTGATATTTCAGTCGCCTTAATTCTTAGTCATCAAGCAGATCATTATGCTTGTACTTTTCTATTTTACTACCACATTTTCATTATAATCTACGCAATTTAAGAAGTCCGTTTGGACGTTTCTCATTATACCGAATGACTTTTTTTACCGTCTCGAAAAAAATTGGGTATATTAGGTGATCGGAGTGCCTATGGCATACCTAACTTTTTTTTCCAAAAAAAAAACAAAAAAATCGAAAATTCAAATCATATGCAGCAGGCTGTATATGATTTGAATTTCGATATTTTTAAACTATGTATTTTTTTTTTTTTTAAATTTCTGTTTTTCTGGTACAAAAATGAAAAGTTTACATCGAATTTGTTCTATTTATTGGTACTTAGATAATTTTTCTGTCTATGCTATTAAAAAAAAAAACTAGGTATGCCATAGACTTCTACTCTGTTCACCTAATATACCAATTTTTTTCGAGACGGTAAAAAAAGTCATCCGGTATATGCCGCGATAACTTTGTATGAACTTACCTACTGTGTTATCCATACATATACTATAACAATGAGTATCACGTAAGCACCAAGTTTCACTTTATATTGGAAAAATGCACTCAAAAACACGAATTAATCGTTGATTAACATTCCGACAGGACGTTATTACAATGTCATGTCTATAGGTCCGTTGCCGCAGTGTTGTGACCGACCGTTCTACGCCGTTTATTGACCAAATAAAACAGATTTTCAAAAAAATCGATAGGACAAACGTACAATTACCTACTGTATTCTTAAATGTAAAAAGATACATATAAAAACAAAATCTGATCACATATATTTTTAGCTTTATTTTGATATTTAATCATTACTAGGTAGGTACGCCACTGGTGCATAACAGACAATGTATTATTAATTTATTATACATAAACCTTCCAGAAGAAATCAGTATACCGGGTTTTAGTTTATGTCTTCATTTGGCTTTGAAACTCGCCCAAAATTTAGTTGGGATTTATGTAATAACTGTTCAATATTACAAACTCGTACGTGTAATAAAACGATATGCCTCAAGAAGCAGTTTTAAGCAATGTAGATAAATTGTCGATTACAAACTCTAAGTATGATAAATCGATATTTATGTCTGGAGAATCAATTTTTAAAGCAACCGATTTTTCTCCTATCACTATACGCAAAGTATTTTGATAGCTGCCTAAACGGGCTTCTTAGATTGCGTTGATGGGCATTTTTTTTTAAACTGCTACCTACTTTGAAAACAGCTTACTAATATTGTTTTGGATATTTTAGCAAATTCTTGGTTTAGTCGAATGATACATTTTACGGATTTTGCTAGGTATGTATTTTTTTTTATTATATGGAGCTTACTTCAAATAATATATGTAAATAAATAGTAACTTAGATACGTTTTGGTCATGACCGTTACCAAATAATAAGGACAGTACTGCAAGACGTAAGATGCCACATTTCAGGATTTAATTTTGTTACTTTTTTTTTAAATTTCTGTTGGCAATTTAAGTAAAAAAGAAAACTAGTCTTTTGGAACTATTTAATAATTACTCGACACTTCTATGTTATAAAAATGTTAATTATTTGCAACTTGTATGTATGGGACATCCCATAAGTGGGTTGGTAGACATTTTGACGAAAATGCCCTGATAAGTCACTTTATTGTTTGTCTGTCTGTCGTTCCGGGTCGCATCTTGCAACTCCGAGCAATTCCCGATTAGCTATCCGTCTGAAATTTTCAGAGTAGCTCACAACTCGATGACAGTGCGTTCGAAACTCCACCATGACAAGGCATGCAGGCAGGCATGCTGCTAGGCGCAAAAAAAACGTGATTTTTAGATTTTTTTAGAGTTTTCAAAATGGTAAAAAAGGAACCCTTATGGTGTGACTCAGTCTGTCTGTCTGTCTGTCTGTCTGTCACAGCTGGATATCTCAAGGACTACTGATGCTATCAACTTGAAATTTAGAATAATTTTAGATCACATTTACCCAACTATCTTGCAAATAAGAAAAAAGTAAAAATATTTATATTTTTTTTGTAACAGGTACTGAAAGGGGGTCTTAAAAATTCAAAGTGGGACACTACTAGGGCATATGGCGTATCATATGAAAGAGCGCTATTTGCACATTCTCAATTTTTTTTAGGCCGCATAGTTTCTAACTTTTGATGAAAAATTTAAAAAAAAAATACCGTCCCCCCGCCCTTATCTCCGAAGTTTGCAAAGAGAAAAATCTGAAATTAGGTATTCTATGTGATAGAAGTTTATGTAAAGATTACAGAAAAAATAAAACGATGTCTCTAAATAGCACACTTTTTCAGAAATCGGAACGGAACCCTCGGTGCGCGAGTCCGACTTGCTCTTGACCGGTTTTTTTTTAATCTACATTAAATATTCTACTACTATGCAGGTATTTGAAACTGCTGTATGAACACAGAATTAATAAAAGATCAGTTTGGCTTCACAATGATGCGAACATAATCTATGTTAGTTGAAGAGCAAGTATATAGTTTATAGGCAAATGTGACTTCAGGTTTCTCAGAATACTACCTTTGTGGATCAACTTTATAACATGAAAAAGTCCGTATTACCTGCCTACGTAAGTACGTGATACCGACCCTTTTTATTCCCTATTTTCTTTCACAAAGGGTACTGATAATTCCAATTTAGGTACACGAAAAACATTTTGTGTTTTCCTAGAACTGACGTTCGTATTTCTGATTCATTTTCTGTTAAGTCGCTTTTGATTTACTAGAAATAAAGTAACAACTACGTAGTCGTCAGAGGTTTTTCCGGTTAAAATTAACCAAAAATTGTGCTTATTTTTGTTTAGTAACATTTTTAAGAAAGTTTTATTTAATTTTAGCAATTTAGCAAGAGACACATTTTTTCTAAATCGATGATTTTCAAACAACACTTTATTTTTGCTAAGTACCTAATAACAGCCGCACGGGTCGATCGATCCTCCTCCGTAGATGGGTGACCATCTTTATGTACCAAGACCTGTACCAAGACCGTGGCTCGGAAAGCACGCTAAGGCGTTGGTCTGGCTGTCATTCGTGGATCTTTGACGGTCGTTACGGGTCGTCAGAAGCCCGAAAGTCTGTCTTACCAAGGGTAGCCAGTAAGTAACTGGGTTGTGTAGGTCAGATAGGTAGTCGGTCCATGTAAAATACTGGTATTCAGCTTCATCCGGTTAAACTGGAAGCCGAACCCAACACAGTTGGGAAAACCCTAGGCAGATTGACTCTCATAGATTCGACAATATCCGACATCATCTTCATGCTTATCTAGAAGCTTTTTTACCTGAGTACGGCAATGCCAAAAGGAAGGGTTATGATTTTAGCAGTCTATGTATGTACGTATGTATGTAAGTATGTATATAAGTATGTATTTTTACCCGACTACGGCAAACCCAAAAGGAAGGGTTATGATTTTAGCAGTCTATTTAAGTATGTAAGTATGTATATAAGTATGTATTTACGTGTGTTCCACCGTAGCGCCTAAATTACTGAACCGATTTTGATGAATGAGGTATCAGTAGATTCAAAATAATGGTGCGGGTGACATAGGCTATATAAATTCTCCCTAAATTTAATATAGTGGACTTTACACGTAAATTTGTGACCTCGAAAAAAATTAAATTGAGATAATCATGACATGTTTGGTATCAAAAGAAAGGTCTTGACGAGCACATTTCAAATATGTATATACCTATGTCGTTATTGTTTAAGTAAATAAATATTTTTAACTTTTTAGATCAATTTTATTTTTCCGTAGTCGGGTTACAGTTTTTTAAACTTTATTCTTGTTGAACAGTTAATTTGTCTTAAAAATACGTTACAACTTCCGTGTCCCGGAATAATGGCGGAAAAGCAAATTATTATGGGAAAATACTAGGCAGGTAATAATGACTTTTTTTTTGTGAAGCCATTTTATAATTTCATGCTTACCTAAACATGTTTCAGTTTAGGTTTGTTTTCAACGACACACATCAACTTACAGTGATTTTGGAAAGGTCATTGGACTGAAGTCTGTCGTCTGTCTCGGAAAGGATAATTTCGTGATAACACTCCCGAAAATAGAATATGGAGCATCCGCTTGACCACCCACGATAGACATGTAATATCGTCCGCGAGCCTGGCAGGGTTCACATATCCTTTCCTAAACAATTTTTATATGGCGTCGATAGGAATGGGTTTCATAAACATTTACCCGATAGGCTTGGTTAAGCATTTCATATTTTTACACGTATTTATAAACGGACGTTTATAGCGCTGTGAATTGTCTGGTTAAGTAGTCTCGGCCTCTCAAGGTCAACTACGAGATGCCCTACGCAGAAAAAAAACAGCGCTGTAAAACTCATTTTCAAATGTTGCAGCATCATACTGAGATGCCTTTTGGCCTCATACAGAACAATGTTTTTTTTCACTTTTCATATATTTTTTTTATGATTGTTTTTAGTTGGTGATCTTCCTGTGCGAGTCACAATATATACTTTTTCTTTCTTTCTTGCTTTCTACTAATTTATTTTCTTTTCCTTCATTATGCGTACGGTTTCTTACACGTGGACATCGAGATCCCTAGGGAATCTGCTACTTAGATTACTTCTAAATACCTTTGTGTTAGCTAATCCGTGTCGGCAAGATTCGAGTAACAAACTTCCGAACTGTCTCAACTATAATAAACTAGCTTCCGCTCGTGGCTTCGCCTGCGTGGTATGTTGATTAAAAGTAGCCTATGTCCTTATCCAGGTCATGGTCTGCCCGTGTGCCAAATTTCGTCCAAATCCGCTGTTTTAGCGTGAAAGCGTAACAAACAAACAAACTCACTTTCGCATTTATAATATTATTACTAGCTTTTGACCTCGGCTTCGCTCGCGTTAATTTAGAATTTGACAATCAATTCGAGTTGTAGGAACTCTGCTTATAAAAATATAATTCAATCATGATTCGAAAGACACGTGGCGCCATCTATTATCATAAGAACGTTACTGTTGTTTTACGTGGGAACAGACACCTGACAACGTATACGCAAAATTTCAGGATGATCGGTTCAGTGGTTTAGGCGTGAAAGGGTAACAAACCAACTTAATATTTTCACATTTACAACGTGTAACGTTAAATGCGCAAAACCTCTTAACACATTAGCTGCCAGACAATAGACACAATAGAAAATTAATTGTTTGAGGTCACCGGTGACCGGCGTGGCAGTTAACCTGTTAAGGGGTCATTTTACTCATCATTATGAACAACTTTTACTATGGGACCAAACCTGAAATCGCGAAAAAAAAATCAGCTGTTCAGTACATTTTGACGAATTACATAAATGTACTGAACAGCTGATTTTTTTTTCGCGATTTCAGGTTTGGTCCCATAGTAAAAGTTGTTCATAATGATGAGTACAATGACCCCTTAAGAGGTTTTGCGCATTTAGCGTTACACGTTGTATAATAGGTAGGTATCAGTTAGGACATAGTTACGATTATTATTATTACTTTGCCATTTTCACCAGGTGTGCAATGCACCGTGTTCCGTCCAAGTACTAACATAATAGTTTTCCGGTATGAAAACTACATCTTTGGTGAAGTACCTACGTAGGTACCCTAGCTTATAATCTAAATCGATTCTGTAGTTTGACCTTAAAACTGTCCAAAACACAGACACACAGACACAAAGACCCACTTTCACAGTTAAAAGGGCGTTTACTGTCAAAGTGTTCATACCAGACGGCCTCTCTAATTCGATTTTTAAAATAATCAAGCCACGTTCCTTGTCTAAAGTAAATTACACTTAATGCAGTTTAATTCTTAATTCATTCGACAAGCAACAGCCACAGGCCAGTACATTAATTAAAAGTAAACACAATTAATATGAACAATCATAATAATTTGCTTTTCCGCCCTTATTCTGCGACACGGAAGTTGTAACGTATTTTTAAGACAAATTAACTGTTCAAAAAAGCTTCTAGCTAAGCACGAAGATGATGTCAGATATTGTCGAATCTACAAGAGTCAATCTGCCTAGCCTTTTCCCAATTGTCGGGGTCAGCTTCCAGTCTAACCGGATGCAGCTGAATACCAGTATTTTACATGGAGCGACTACTTATCTGACCTCCACAACCCAGTAACTGGGTAATACGATACCCCTTGGTAAGACTGGTTGTCAGACTGGTTCCTGACGACCCGTAACGACTGTCAAAGATCCACGAATGACAGCCGGGACCAACGGCTTAACGTGCACGGAGGTGGCTCAATATGTAAAGATGGTCACCCATCCACGGACCAACCCCGGCAAGCGTACCTTAACTTGATGGATCGACCCGTGCAGCTGTTATTACTTAGCCACGAGCTCCTCGAGAATCTACGAGAGTGACAGTTTTAATTAAGAATTAGACATCAATCTTTGTTTTTGTGTTGAGTAGACATTTGACTCGACCCAATACAAATACTTAATGCATAATAATTGGCTTGTTGTAAGTACTTATTGGAAACCTCTTCAGATTAGGTATGTGTAGGTACAGTGGGCTGCAAATTTTAATATAACTGGGGTAACCAATTGATGCCGCCCACTGTACCTCTTCAAATCTTCACATTTATGTCTACATGTCTTTGGGGATGTTTAAATGAAATCAAGCATAAAAGTGATCAAAATTATGACGAATGATGTCGCACCTTGAAAACAAAAGTGAATTCATAAATTAAAATTTTTCAGTATGCCCATTTAAATTTTTTGACTCAGTAACTGAAATAAAAGATTGCAATTAGTTTCACTTATCAGTTTAACTATTTATACAGGGTGTAAGGGACAGCCCTCCGCAAACTCACAGGGTGCATTCGGCTCCTCATTTTGAATCATATTTCACCGGAAATTTTCTCAGGAAAATTTTCATTTTTTCAAAAAAATTTTCAGTTACATTTTCTTTATTTCAATGTAAAATTACAGTGCGTGTTCGCAGCACTCCATTTATGTAAAAAAAACAGCAAAAAAAACTGAAAACAAAAAACCAGCAATGGATGTAGAAATACTCTAACGAACTACGCGTGAAATCAGCTGTTCACTTTCTGTCTAGCTACAGAGTTCACCGAACTCACCGCATACCTATTACCTACCCCTCCCAACCAGTAATAGACGCTCCAATTTGTGCACAGAAACATAAACAAATCAGGTTTATTGGAGTCCCATAACGTTCCCGAAAAAATTTCATGTACCGGTCATCTTATTATGACATACTGAATTCACCCTATCAGTTTGCGGAGGGCTGTCCCTTACACCCTGTATACTGAAAACATACCAGTCAATTATGGAGTTATTTAGAAAACATAGTTTTGATATTGCCACTTTTGTTATCAAGGTGCGATTTGGTTACAATAAACAAATATAGGTATAACAGGTAATATAGGTAGGTAACAGAATCCAAACTTCCTAACTACATAATTATCCCAACTAATATTATAAATGCGAAAGTGAGTTTGTTTGTTTATTACGCTTTCACGCTAAAACGGCTAAAAATATGGGTAGACCATGACCTGTATTAGGACATACTTACTTTTTATCCTGGTAGTACGTTCCCGTGGTATAATTTCCGATTTCCAATCAAATTAAAATCAAGTCATTTATTCAAATTAGGCTGAGAATCAGCACTTTCTGAACATCAAAATTACATAAGACAGTACACACAAAACGACCGCTCTTCACGACTTCCTAGTGATTTAGCTGGGAAGAAGAAGTGGCGCAACAAACTCCCCAGCAGCACAGCTGTCTGTTCCATGCGGGCGAGGCCGCGGGAAAAAGCTAGTAATACAATAAAAATATTAATGTTAGTGAAATACATAGAAGACCATTAGCAGTAAAACATGAGCTAGCCATTTGCCTTAATGAATGGTTAAATGATGCCTAGCGTAGCCAGTGACCCGACACTGAACATTGTGTGATCGTTACTACTAACATGTTTTGTTAACACAGGGCAAAAGGGCACATTTGTGGCTTATGTGGACTAATGATTTAATTTATTTAAATTAATGTCGGTCGTGGTGGCCCAGTGGTTAAGGCCTCGCATCCCATGCACGAGGTTGTGGGTTCAAATCCGGGCAAGTACCAATGTGACTTTTTCAATTCATATGTACTTTCTCCGTCTTATTACAAAACGAGGTTTTTCTTCTGTCATGGTTTAAACCGAGCCAGTTTTTGTAATAAGAACCTAGCTGTGATAGAAATACAGTTATTTATACAAAACTGACAACTTATTCCGGTACTAAGTTGTCAGTTTGCACAGTACCGGTGGAAGTGGCGGTGCTTGGGGTGGCTTATGTCCAGCATTGGACGTCTTTCGGTTCAATTGATGTTGAATCTGGTTTGCCGGAGACATCTAGGTTCAAAGCTCAAATAGTTGGATGAGGTAGACCAAGGTTTAAGAACTGTTGGAGTGAGAAATTGTAGAGAAAAAGTTGGAATTAGGGAGAAATACAGGGTGTGAGGGACAGCCCTCCGCAGACTGATAGAGTGAATTCAGTATATCATACTAAGATGACCGGTACATGAAATTATTTCAGGAACGCTATTGGAATCCAATAAACCTTATTTGTTTGTGTTTTTGTGCACAAATCGGGGCGTCTGTTATTGGTTGGGAGGGGTAGGTAATAGGTATGCGGTGAGTTCGATGAACTCTGTAACTTAGGTAGAAGGTGGACAGCTGATTTCACGCGTCGGTCATTAGAGTATTTCAACATCCATTGCTGGTTTTTTTTGCTGTTTTTTTTTTACATAAATGGAGTGCTGCTTACACACAATGTATCTATTATTACATTGAAATAAAGAAAAGGTAACTGAAAAACGATAAAAAAAAATGAAAATTTTCCTGAGTTTCCGGTGGAATATACTTCAGAATAAGGAGCTGAATGCACCATGTTAGTTTGCGGAGGGCTGACCCTTACACCCTGTATACTTCACCAGGCTTGACAAGGCCCAACCACCAGGCTTGTAAAGGCTTAGATGATGGTGATACTTAGCATTCAGTAAGAATATTCTCGAATTAGGTACTTAATATTAATACTTAACATGATTTGAAGGATCAAACGATTGCATGATGTTAGCTGACCGTTTTTATAACAGCGAAATAAGTATTCACACATCAAAAAAGATACGTAGGTTCACGCCAACGCAAATCAATTTCCTCTGCTCCACCTTATTACGGAGTGAACTAAATATATCGAAAAATCGATTATAATATTATATTATTAGGTAGAATATATCGAGAAATCGATTATAATATTAACATATTATCAGGTAGAATATTAAAATCTTGATTTACCACACGTAGCTATCAACATGTGGAACGTAGATTTAGAAATCATTGTGTCGATAAACGTGACGGTCTAATGTTATAGTTAAGAGCTTTGATGAGTGTCATAGGAAAACTATTTTAGGTGACTTGTCTGAAAGCTTTGCTGCAGAAACAGGTATAGTCTGTTCTAAATTTATCTTGTGGCGGCATCTACATCGCCACATATGAACTACGTATCAACGACATGACGTCACGCAAACCTGCATCGCGCAATTAGAGTTTACCACGCGATTAGCCTACATACAACGTCCCGACATCAACCGTCGGGGGCAGTAGCCCACCAGACACAACACCCGTCTGGTCGGAGTATCCTCCCTTTTCAATAGAGGATGAGTGAACTTTACACCCTGTTCCTCATGCCTCTAAACTGGTGACCCCGAGCATGAACGTCAGCGCAGCCTTCGTGCAACTCCTTCAGCGTGACGTCATCAGCATCACTTCCTCAAGCTTTCGAGTGGCGAGTCACACAGCCAGCCAGCATCCACGGCTTCAACGGGTATCCTGACCACAGCATGTAGCGGACGCGCATTCCTGGTCAACACCTTCAGCCTCAACCCAGCGCTGTACACTCCGACTCACTGGAGCATAACGCAGCGCCACCCCGACTCACTGGGGTATCACCGCAGACAGTTCCGACTCACCGTGAACTATGCGGTACCCGGTTCCGACTCACTGGAACCACAACTGGCACTGGCAAGCATCGCAAGATACACGACTCAGCCCACTATCGACCGCCGATCTCCGGAGGGGAGTGATGTGGCGGCATCTACATCGCCACATATGAACTACGTATCAACGACATGACGTCACGCAAACCTGCATCGCGCAATTAGAGTTTACCACGCGATTAGCCTACATACAACGTCCCGACATCAACCGTCGGTCAGTAGCCTACCAGACACAACACCCGTCTGGTCGGAACATCCTCCCTTTTTAATGGAGGATGAGTGAACTTTACACCCTGTTCCTCATGCCTCTAAAATCTGATGAAAATGTAAACAAATGGTTGAGAAAAAGTACTTGTGGAAGTCAATTTGTAGCGCCACTTACAAATTGAGTGAATCACCATAAAGATAATTTCTCATTAACCTCAATTTTCCTCGAAGATATTTCAATTACAATTTATTATTGTTATTCAAACAATAATTGTTGGAAAAAGTGGTGGGATAAATTGAAACCTTATACCTAAATACTTACAGATGAATGTTTTACTAAGTCCCTTTAGTGAGTGATTGCGTAAGAATTTAACCCAAACACGGTTTGTTTACACTGTCACCACTGTGTGTGATACTTTTGGAACAGACTATAGGTACTTCTCGTGGGAAGGAAGTTTCTCTCTATAAACCTCTATCTTTATTTTCTGGTTACTTTAAACCATTTTCGTTGTAATGCTGCCTGGTAAAACATAAAAGTAACAATATGATTTTCATAGTTTTTAAATGAAATGTAAAAGACTTACCTGTTGAAAAGTGTAGTCCAACATGTGTAACGCGTCACAGTAGACCACAAGTAAGTCCGCAGACTTAACGCCACTAGATTCGACGTCATTTTTTCTTCTGTCACTATGAGGAACAGATGTGGCCGCTCCATTCGGCACGTTCCACTGACCACTTCTAGGAGCTTCAGTCTCTGGCATATTGCTTATGGTATGTATTGTGGTGACTGAGGTAACAGTTGGTTTGGCTTTTTGTTGTAGCATGAAGAGTTTGTTCCGAACGCGCTCGGCGCCCGAGAAGTGAAGACCACCTACGGGATGGATCGCGTAGTGTGGCGGGAGGGTGCCGTTCTGTTGAAATTAAATAAGTCATTTTAAGTAACATTTTGGATGTTGTGTTAAGAGGCTACCGAGCGCGCAGTGGCGCCCTCTGCGTTTGTTTTGTTATTTCTTTTATTTTAGAATGAAAATGCAGAAAATAAGCCGGAATAGT
This sequence comes from Cosmia trapezina, assembly GCA_905163495.3. Lineage (NCBI taxonomy): Eukaryota > Metazoa > Arthropoda > Insecta > Lepidoptera > Noctuidae > Cosmia > Cosmia trapezina. Next base: position 17,301,883 of record LR991030.1, read on the forward strand.
TGTGCTCCACAAGACTATACGTTATTATTATTACAAATAGGGGCTTTATATTGTTACGTTTTATTATAATCGTTAAAACGGAAAATAGTGGCCACTTTTTTCTGCATTTCCATTCTAAAATAAAAGAAATACTTAACCAAAAAAAAACAATAAACAAACGATGAGGGCGCCACTGCACGCTCAGTAGCCTTGGTAGCTGATACTCAAAAGCGTTGAGATGTCCACAGTGACGGACATCTCAATGCTTTTGAGTATCGGCCGTAACATTAACATAAATTCGTGACGTCACCCGAAGAGACTCTTCTCTTAGGGAAATTCACAAGTTTTGCGTTGCGACTCACCGCTTTTATTTGTGTCGCTACTAACAGAAAATATATGGATACAATAACATCACACTGATCAATTTAAAATGAACCTTCTACCAAGCGTTAACATTTTAGGAGTTAACAACTTCCACAAAACAACTAATTCTAGAAAGGCAGCGGACAAATAACAGTGCCTGTGAATTCTGTAAAAGCAATATGTAGCTTCAAGAGGTGCTATGAACTGAAATAATGTGAAACTGTAAACACTTTCGACGTGGTCGAAAATATGGGAAAACCTCGTTAGCTAAATTGAAAGTAACATGCTTTATTATTATTAGGAAATTGCGTTTAAACTCATTTCATATAGGTACAGTAAAACGGACAAAATATTTTCATCAAAGCTGAACGCATTAAAACACATTTCAGTAAATCCACAACGTAACTAAATTACCTGTTTTAAAGTTCTATAGACTAGTTTAAAATTTACACATGTAATATAGGATGCTGTGAGGAAACTTTCAGTATGCATGCTTGACTCACATTTGATAGAATTTTATTCAAACTTACTGCAAAGTTGCACGTTATGAGCTGTGATGCCTTTTCACACAAAACTAACTTCAAACGCTTTAGCTTTATTCAGGGTTATTTAGTGGTGCGACTCTTTGAGGAAGAAAATAGAAGATCTAGGTACTGAAGAATATTAATATGATCACTAGCATATTAATATAGGGTGACTGGTAATTAGTGACCGATATACATGATTGTACTCATGATTACAAACAACTTTTTCTATGGGAGCAAACCTGAAATCACGAAAAAAAATCAGCTGTTCTCTACATTTTGACGAGTTATGCGAACATAACAGTAGAGAACAGCTGATTTTTTTTCACGATTTCAGGTTTGGTTCCATAGTAAAAGGTGTTTGTTATCATGAGTACAATCATGTGTTAGTATCGGTCACTAATTACAAGTCACCCTATTTAAGAATTTTAATGAATTCTTGGGGAAAACTTTTGTTCAGCAGTGGACGTCTGAATGATGGTGATGCTGAATTTGAGTGTCAAACTGGTAATTTAGTAATTAATGCAGTGAATTTATCGCTTGCTGACGAATAGAATTTGGTTTGTGGTTTGCCGCAAATCAGTACCATTTCGGCACGCAGCAAAACGTGCCCACTTATGGCATATGTACTTCCATCTCCAGTCAACATGCTAAACGTCCACTTTAGTTTCTGAATGTTTGTTCAGCAGTAAAGACTCCTTCGTTAAGTCTTCTCGTCGCCAGTCCCACAGTGTTTGAAGAAACTAAAGTGCGTCCTGTTCGTTAAGACATACAGTGCCGTAATGGACATTGGACACTGAAAATCGGGCTGGTCCACAAATTTAAAGTCGCTCAGCGCGAGTAAATCTCAATTTAGAGAAAATTAGGAAATTTATTAGCGTATAATGCGGAACGGGCAATGCTCGGAGTTTCTTTCAAGAATAAGATCAGAAATTAAATTATCGGGAAAAAAAACCGAAGTTATCGACCTAGCTTGCAGAGTAAGCAAAGTGAAGTGGCGGTGGGCTGGCCATATTTGTCGAAGGACCGATGGCCGGTGGAGTAGACGAGACCGTGTCTCGGAAAACGTAGTGTTGGACGCCCCCCAGCTAGATGGACCAACGAACTTAAAAAGGTGGCTGGGACATACTAGTGTGGAAGGTGGAGGACAGGGTGTTGTGGTGAAGCCTGGGAGAAGCTTATGTCCAGCAGTGGACTGTAATAGGCTGAGTTGAAGACTCCTTGGAGTGTATTTCTTACGTGACTCCTGACCATTGATCATGACCTAGCAACACGAGAGACCTTGAGCATAGGATTAAGACAGGATTTTGTATGATCACCTAATAAGCCTCTCCTACACTATATTGGTGACACCTTCGATTCCAACTAGATAGATAGATAAGTAGATAGATAGAATACTCTTTATTATGCACACCATACCAACCAGGCTCACTTTCGTCATCTAACTACTGAGCAATAACGATATTTTAATAACTATCATACTTACGGGCTTTGAGCTGGCTCTGCTTACAGACTCTGCTTTACAGTAAGCGGTAGTTTCTAGCTGTAAGTAATTGGTAGTTGTTCAGCCAGGTTATGGTATACTTACATCAACATACTGCACGTCTAGCGGTGGTCGCGAGTGGTAGTACATCAATAGCAGCGCGTCGATGCCCACGCCGCAGCACAGACCAATCTCGATGCCCAGGAATAGACAGCACAGGAATGTGCCCAGCAAAGGGATGATGTCCATTCCTGCGAGTATATTGTATTGTCAGATTTATCTCACTCTTTTAAGGTTTTGGGTTTAAAGTCGGCATTAAAATGGCATCCACGGCTGCGCCTTTGCTGATTGGCTGATGTTATCACCACGGCATGACATATTGGTATTCGTGTGGCGATACGTGACAAAGTAACTATAAATAGAGGTGTAACCTAGGCAACTAGCAAAAGGTATATTTACGAGGCAGATGTGAGCGGAAACGCCTGGAGGGAACGCCCTAAGAATAGTAACCTTATTGGTGATGTTCTTCAGAAAAATTCAGGCTGATTGGCTGATGTTATCACCACGGCATGACATGTTCTATTGGTATTCGTATGGTGATACGTGACAAAGTAGGTAACTATAAATAGAGATGTAACCTAGGCGACTAACAAAAGGTATATTTATGAGGCAGATATGAGTGGAAACGCCGGCAGGGAACGCCCTAGGAAGTCATATAGTGACCTTATTGGTGATGTTCTTCAGAAAAATTCAGGTGCGTAGTACTCGGAACCGGCGTGCGTGTATGACCAGATGTATGAACGTAAACGAGGCAAAAAGAGTATGTAAGGATCGTAGCAGGTGGCGTTCTGTACTTTCTGCCTACCCCCATGGGAAGAAGGGGTGAGTTTATGTACGTATGTAACATACAATGATAGGTACCAATCCAGACCTGGACCTAACGGCATCTATACCTTTTCATGTCTTTTCATAAGAAATAAAATAATATTCAGTATAAAGTAATTTTTGATTAAGTAAATAGTGTAAAATGTTCCAAGAAAGACTGAGGAAAAAATGTTTTGTACCTACTATCCACTTGCTAATTTTGTGCTAAGTGTAAACGATTCTACAATATTCTTTCTTAGTGTTACAAAAGTTTCATCTAATAATATCTCAATTTAGAGAAAATTAGGAAATACTTAATGAAAAAGCTGTGGAAATAGATTTTATTCCAAGAAAGGCTCAGCTAATATTGTACTACGTTCTCAACTTACACGAAACTATTAGACTTAGGAAGGAACTCTTTTTTGTGCTACAAAAGGTTGTATGTAAAACGTTTTTTTATTATTAATTTTTATTATTTATTAATTTAATTTCGCAAACAAGTTTTAAAAAAGTTTGAAAAATGTATTGTTAGTTAGTTGTATACAGGGTGTCCGGTAAAGAATGGATAACCTTGGAATAGCATATTACAGACATGATGGCCGTTCTTAAGAAAATACAAAAAAAAAATATTTAAAAAAAAATATTTTTTGGAGAATCCAAAAAATCATAATGTACGCACGACAACAGATCAAATTTTCAGTATAAGCTGATCTCGCATTGTATAGGATTTCCTTACAATGAGAGGTCAGTCTAAACTAGAAATGTATAGCTTGATGTGTAGCCGTGTGTACCTACTAGTGGGGATATTTTTTTTTTTGTATTTTTTTAAGAACGGCCATCATGACTGTAATATGCTATTCCAAGGTTATCCATTCTTTACCGGACACCCTGTATAAATATACAATGTGGAGACGAATATACTTGGTTGTATGCCGACTGGGAACGTCATTTAAAGATCGGATAATCTGATGGTTAGGTATTCACCTAAAGTTGAGGTGTTGGCTTTTATGGAATGCACTTTTGTGCTTATCTAAAAAATCCCGGAATTCCGCGATCGAAAAATTTACAGTTCTGATTATAGAATCTAAATAGTTAATTACGTTCAGATGTTAGCTAAATATGAAAAGCACTTTTGTATCAATCGTTAAAATCTCGAGATTCCATAATTCATAAATGTAGTACTTTTTGCCTATAGAATCGAATACCTATGCTAGCTAATATTTTAAAGTAGGTTGCCAAATTGGCATAGCAAAAAATAAAAATGAATTTCAAGTAAGTACCTAAACAAGTATTCGAATAGTTATGTGATCCTGCTCCGGTATTTTTAAAATAAATAATACCACATATTTAAAAAGTCTTTTCCATACCGTGTATCCGATTAGTTGTGCATTCCAGGATTTTCCCGGAAATCCCGGGATCTATATAAAGAAAAAAAAATAAAAAGCAGCTTCCATAATCTATTAGCCAAAAATTTACTTTGGGTAAATATGCACCCGATTATACGATCTCTGGTCAGTAGATATACCTACAAAGTTTAATTTATTTTAGTATTGTCGTCTCCATCTTGTATACCTATCTCAATTTAGAGCAATAACGAATTAGGTACTCGCATTCTATCAAATAGCTGACGAGTGCCTACCAGGGCTTGACTCAGTCCTGATAATAAGACTACAAAATATGATAACCCTGATGAGTAAGAATACTAGGAATTGAGATCCAGACCTCCAGCTTCAATAATAATAATTTTGCTGCCGAAAAATGGATCAATCAATCTGCCTAGCCTTTTCCCAACTATGTTGGGGTTTGCTTCCAGGCGCAGCTTAATACCAGTATTTTACATGGAGTGACTGCCTATCTGACCTCCACAAGGAAAAAATCAAATAATCAATTTATCAAAAAACAAAAAAAAATAAAAAAAAAAACAATCAATCAGTCAATCTGACTGGGTAATACGACACACCTTGGTAAGACTGGTTGTCAGACTTTCGGACTTCTGACGACCCGTAACGACTGTCAAAGACCGTTGCCGGAAAATGGATATAGAACCGAAAAGCTTACACAAAATAACATCCTGTCAAAAATATAATTTAACAACATACATGAGCTTATTCATTTGAACCCACACATGAGTTTAATTAAAACAGCTTAACTCTGTAGGCGTGACAACGTAAACATATTTTATTAAAAACTTCTTTCAGACCGCTGACGGGACACTAATGAATATAATTCGATTAGTTCTTAATTTTGTAAGCAGCTTCCTAGGTTACATACGTGTGGCGTGTATAAATTCGCGGTTAGACCACAGTATAATAATGATACAGTATTTTATCTGGGCAGTGACCTAAAATTAATTTCCTACGGCCGCTCGGTAGATAAATACAATGCGTGCCACGAAAGATGAGACATGACGAGCGCAGTATCGCGCCTCCTGCGCTCTTTCCGCCCGCCCCGATGACGCCCAGTCCTTTCCCGTCTCAGACCTCATACCGCTAAAGAGACTTATAAATCAGAATAATCAGAATCTGAGAATTATAATCTAGGTACTGCGCAAGTCAAACTACGTGGTGTGTCAAGTTTCATCTTTCGTGGCACGCATTGTACGTGTCCGTCCGTGCGTAACTGCCGCGCGCTCGAACTAACGTAACTGAGACTAACTGAGATTTCGAAGCACGTCGTTTCGGCCGTTTTCTATGAAGATAAAGTACTGTATCATTATTATACTGTGGTTAGACGTAGGATTAGCTTAGTTTAGGTATTAGTAACAAATACCTTCAAAGCATTCATTAAACTGGTACTTCTTTGTCTTCGTTATCATAAAGGAAAATTTAGTTGTTTAGGAGAAACGTGTCAGGAAAGCGGCTTATGCTAATCTGACGTCGGTAAAGTGATACTAGCGGAAAAGCGCTTAGTTTTTTAATCCGCATATCCCGTTTATTTTACTATTTTGAAGTGTAGCAAATACCTATAGTGCAAAGTATAATTTATAGAGACTAAGTCTGATCATTTTGAAATGACACTGCACGTTACCGTAAGCTATTTATAAACTATTAATCCGCATATCCCGTTTATTTTACTATTTTGAAGTGTAGCAAATACCTATAGTGCAAAGTATAATTTATAGAGACTAAGTCTGGTCATTTCGAAATGACACTGCACGTTACCGTAAGCTATTTATAAACTAAGTATGTGCGGAGTTTCGCTAGGTAATTTAATTTGACCCTATACAACGTGTAACGTTAAATGCGCAAAACCACTTAAGGGGTCATTGTACTCATCAAGAGGACCCCTTAAGAGGTTTTGCGCATTCAACGTTACACGTTGTATAGCTACAATCTATTCATATTTGTTGTCTTTTAGCAAACAATCACAAACACACTATGATTATTAGTGTTTGTGGCGCCGATAAGGTTGGCTTTCTTTACTCCGTAGTCCTACCTTCCAACCTTATCGGCACCAATCCACCATTACATTTAGCAAAGTTTACTAACTTCACAAGTATTTTTCTAACACTTCCAGAATGAGGGTAAAAAGACACGAAATAACACGAACGACAATGAGTGAATCTTGGCAACTCTTGAACTTTGTCTACCACCAAGTGGAATAACATTATAATCTTTAGTGGGATTACAAGGGGTCTGCCAAGTAGCTGACTGAATACGAAAATGGAATTTAATGGAATACGATAGTAGGTAAATATTTGATTTTCCTTCCATTCAAATTATTCCAAACGTTTCTTAAGTGTTGCAAGATGAAAGGCGTTGCTGTGAAATTATCTTTCACGGCCTTAGATATTGTTTTAACGTTTTACGAGATGTTTTAAATAAAAGAAAGCAAGAAAAAACGTTTATTGGGACACAGTTCGTAAAACACAAAGCCAAAGTCAAATCTATACATAGTTTAGAATAAAGTCGCTTTTCGTGTGTCTGTGTGATCGCTTAGATCTTCTAAACTACGCAATGGATTTTGAGGCGGTTTTCATCATCACTATTGATGTATTGCTACACAAATAACACAATACTCAATAATTGGCAAAGAGGTGTGAAAGAAGACGAAGGTAAATAAAAAAACTTTCTGGTTTACAAAAAAATTGGATTATTTTATACTCACTGCTAGTTTTCCAGAGTTTCTTGACCATGCTATAATCAACCATTTGCAGGACAGCGCATACGATGACCGATGCGAGCGCGGCGCGCGGGATGAAGAAGAAATACGGCGTCAGTAATACTAGCGTCAGTATCACTATTATACCTGTATATTTAAATAAATATGTTAGCATTTAATATACAACATTAGTTTTTGTTAACACTAAACCCGAAAAGGGGTCATTGTACTCATCATTTTGAACAAATTTTGCTATGGGACCAACCTTGAATTCGAAAAAAAAAATCAGCTGTTCCATACCTTTGTGTTCACATAAATCGACAAAATGTATGGAACAGCTGATTTTTTTTTCGTGATTTTAAGGTTGGGCCCATAGAAAAAGTTGTTCTCTCTCTCTCTTCTTCTTATTACAAAAACGTTAAAAATATAATATAAAAATAATAGAGATCTGTAGGTAAGTCTTGAAACTTTATCTAGCAACGATTGCAAGAGTCTAACCCTTAAGAAATAGTCCGAAGAACAGGCAATTTTCCATTATAAATCAAGTAATAACCCTTTGATCGACAGTACGTTAAGTAAACTCGTAACGTTTAAATAAATCCCGTGAAAGCAATGACATATTTTCAGCAGTCTCGCGAGCCAAGAGTCGACGTGAGTTATTACATCTTATAACCATAACGGTAACTTCTGCATGAGATATCACGGAGTAAAAGCACGTGCATTACCTAGAATCTTGTTACATCAAACTTTAGGGGAAGCTGCATCGACGTAGTCACGCGTCAAAGGAATTCAATCTTGCTCAAAGTGAACTGTAGGTATTGAATCATTGATTCAATACAGTTCTGCAAAGTATTCTGCGTGCGTCTTTTGTTATGGTCTACTGGAAACGGACAATTATCTTAATATAAAAAAAGAAAAATCCTGACTGACTGACTCATCAACGCCTAGACCAAACCATTCGACCTAGAAAGCTGAAATTTTGCACAGAGGTTCCTTTTATAATGTAGATAAGGAATAATGAAAGATTTTTGCTCCCGTTGGATATTTCCCGACATCCACGCTGGCGAAACCGCGCGGGAAGTCCTAGTTAGGTATAATCTTTGCGACCATTTATTTTACTTTAGCGTCCAAGAAGTATTGCATTTTTTCGTCTATAGTTGCCTGTCATTAAATAAGAAAGTTCATAGCGTCCTAATTGCATTTTATCGTCTATGGTTGCCTGTCAATCAATAAAGAACTTAGGCGTGCTTACGTCAAAAGTAAAATAAATGGTTGAAAAGTCTGTCAAGGAAATCAAAGGGGCAATTCCCATAATTATAAACGTTCACAGTCTGATCTGTCTCAATCTGTCAAAAATTTTCCTGCATTTTGTCAAGTTTTTGACAATGATTGTCGCTGAGATGAGAGAGATATTGCGACTAAATTTTTAACGTTTTTAATTACGAGAATTGGTCTTCAGGGCTAAAACATAGGTACTAAGGCAAGGCAGTATGAAAATATATCACTAAAAGTAAACAATAAAACTATTTCATCCCCTAAAAAGATATCAAATATATTTAACGACTTTTTTGCTACAGCAGGTGAAACAAAAATTGATGCAAATACGAATACCACCTTAAAAACTGGGCGTCCAGTAATGAACTCACCAACTAAATCAATGTACTTACGCCAAGTAAACCAAAAAGAAATACTTACCATAATTAAACTAATGAAAAATAAGCATAGCTGCGGAATAGACGACATACCCCCAATATTAGTAAAAAAATGTGCAGAAGAATTGTCAGTTCCACTCACATTCTTAATAAACCAGAGCTTTGAGAACGGAGAATTTCCTGACTTACTAAAAATTTCCCTAGTTAAACCCATATACAAAAAAGATGATACCCCACCCCTAGTAACTATAGACCCATAGCGTTGTTGCCGACATTTTCAAAGATCTTTGAAAAGGCTTATGTGTAACAGGCTAAACTTTTTCTTAGAAAAATACAATATTCTTGATGATTGTCAAAATGGTTTCAGAAAGACGAGATCCACAACATGTGCAGTTTACAAATATGTCCAAACAGCTCTCCAACAAATAAATGACAAAAAGTATGCATTAGGCCTGCTACTCGATATGTCAAAGGCCTATGATAAAGTATCATATACCATATTACTAACTAAACTTTACGGTTCCGGTATACGTGGCCATGCTTACAATTGGTTTAAATCATATTTGAGTGAGAGAAAACAAATAGTTCAGGTTGAAGATCACAATATTAACAATAGGGAAACAAAAACAGTTCGATCCCAAATGAGAAATCTCACATGCTCCATCCCTCAAGGCAGCGTTCTAGGCTGCATACTATTTTTAATATACATAAACGACCTCCCAAAAATTCTAAATAAACAAACTACATTACCCGTACTATTTGCCGATGATATCTCCATACTTGTGAAATGTGACAAAAGTTGTGACCCAACTACAATCTTACAAAATACTCTCGAGACAGTAACACTTTGGCTACAAGATCACAATTTAGAAATTAACTGTAAAAAAACTAAAATGATGCAATTTAGGTCGTATAAAACACCCCCCCTAAGCTCTAATATAATTTTTAATGACACCCCTATAGAATCAGTAACTACATTTAACTTACTCGGTATAAACATAGACACGCATCTCAATTGGAAAAAGCACATAGAAACAATTAAATCTAAATTATCGAAATTTACCTACGCCTTGTTCCAACTTAAGTACAGCACAAATACAGAAACAGCGCTATCGGCATACTACGCCTACGCAAATTCGTGGCTGAGGTATGGAGTGATGTTATGGGGAAACAGCGTCAACGCAAGTGAAGTATTTATAATACAAAAAAAATGTGTTAGAATACTGGCCCATATTGACAATACCCAAAGCTGTAAGCCATATTTTGTTAAGTTAAAACTCCTAACTTTACCTTCTTTATATATACATGACCTTTGCATATTTGTATTTAAAAATAGCAACATTTTTCCAAAAACAAAAGACATTCATAACGTAAACACACGCCATAAAAATAGATTACATCTTCCACCCTCTCGGATCAAAATGCTTTACCATAGCCCATATTACATGGCAATAAAAATTTTTAACAAATTACCGGAACAAATAAAACAAGAAACCAATTTCAATAAGTTTAACAGAAAATTAAAAGAATATCTAACACAAAAATGCTTTTACTCGGTCACAGAATACCTAGAACAAAATATTTAGTGGGAAAATATTTGATAGTTAGATAAATAATTAATACTTACAATTTTATTTTATTTTAATTTTAATGTAATGTAAAAATAACTAAATTATATCTTAACATAACTAAAACTATTCACAAAAGAAAACATGGCGTCGAAAAATTCATCCGCAGTGCTGTCTACTGGTAATGGTGATAATGTACCCAAGAGACTGGCGGCATTTGCCACGTCTCTGTAGGATAACGTTGTTATGATAATTATGTAATACCGTAAATAATTAAGGTGTAAAATTTAAAATTGTCTAAGGGCGAGTTGCGAGTTGGCTTCGACCCCTCGTACGCCTTCCACAGGTCCGGGACCCCAGGGTCTCGAGATTATGTCAATAGCATTTTAAAGTAATGGTAATGGTAGTGGTAACATAAAGTAAGTAAGTAATTACATACATCTTACTATTATGTTATTACTAGTATTACATAATTATTTAAAATTGTTGTTATGTTGCCGTGCCCTAACCGGGTTTCATGTTGGAACTATTTTAATTGTACCTAACAACTAACTACACATGAATGCAATAAAGAGTTTGAGTTACCTACCTAAGCCCGGTCCTATTAAACAAGACCACAAATGGTTGTAACAATTAATATCAATAAATCACGGCTACTAAGTAGGTACAAGCGTCCCTATTTCAACACACCTGTATATAGTCCGCCAATTAATATAGGATCTATTGAGAGATTAACACGAACATTAATTGTAGAACTATTATTACGATTACAATCAAGAGATGCGACACTGAATGAGAATAACGTCTCGGTTTGGTTTCTACATACAAATAGTTCGCAAATTGGTCTAGTAAGATGAATAGACCATTGATGATAATTAACAAGTAATTTGTCTGGACTTAATGTCATGTACCTACTGGAAAAGTGCATTTGTATCAAAAAGGCAATTAATCAGAAAAAACAAATGGACAACATTCATTGCATAAAATGCGAAGTAAGTAAAAATAAGTTGCCAAAGCAAAAATTAAAAAATTAAACTGCAAATATTAATAAAAGGAAAAGTCAACATCGATGTTCATGTTATTTACGTTCCACCAGAATTAAGACATTTAGGCGACGTTGGCACGGACGTAAAAAAATTGCGGCGGGATTTTATCGAGCACAGGATTTTCAACTCTCAGTGTTGAGCCGAGCTTCGAGAATCCAACCTGAGTGCATCCCAGCGCGACGAAAAACACACTGTTGGATTTTCAACTCCCGGCGCTAAGCAGAGCGTTGAAAATCCAGTGAGCTATTAAATTTTTTACGTCCGTGCGAACTTCGGCTTAGTCATGGATTAGCGCATGATGAAACAATCGCTACTCTTAATGTCCCGTTAACATTTTAACAGAAGATTAAACTAACTAACATGGTATAGTAAAACTAGGTCTAATGCTACGATTTGACTTCAGTCTAAAATAGCATGACATAATAAAAGTCAACCAGTCATGACATAAACCAAAGTAAAAGCTTCGAATCCAAATCATAAGTATCGGCATAAATCGCCAAACCGGTGAGTGCATTCAACACAATGGAGCCACAAATCCACCTGACAGACATATAAAGGGAGCCTCCTGATATTTCAGACGTATATTTGAAATTGTAAAACCACGGAAACTTGGCTGTGACAGTAAACTACGATGCAAACTTTTAGATTTATGAAGTACCCACTACATAACTCCACGCTGTTGTCGCACATGGTAAAAATGATTTATATCCCTGGATTTACATTTGTCTTACTTCAAACACCCCATTTCTGTTAAAACTAATCCTAAGATTAAAAGCCGGGATTTCGCAAACATGAGACAAGCCACAAATCACGCGGAGTTATTCTAGATTCGACGAAGACTCGGAGGATTTCTCTGAAGCGATTTCACAACCATAGTTAACGGTAATACATCATTTATTGGATCTCTCTTGTAGTACCTATCTTAATTATTCAACCGATTAGAGAAACATTTACATTTGTGAGTAACTCTGCTCTTTGTTTGTACTTAAATAAGCAAATTCATGACTTTATGTTTTATTGCTATGAGGCCGTACACGAAATTTTGCCGATTTCGCTGATTTACGTGATTTTACAGTTTATAATATAGTATTTGTATAAGTTTGAATGAACAACATGAAAGACATTTCAATTATGATCTAACGTATGAACTACTTTTTATTTTTATTATTTAATTTTGATTAATCGACGTAAGCGGGCAACTGTTTTGTGAATTTTGCCGATTTCGCTGATTTACATGATTTTACAGTTTATAATATAGTATTTGTATAAGTTTGAATGAACAACATGAAAGACATGTCAATTATGATCTAACGTATGAACTACTTTTTATTTTTATTATTTAATTTTGATTAATCGACGTAAGCGGGCAACTGTTTTGTGAATTTTTGCTGTGAGAGGTTTAGAATATCACATATTTACGAAACGTTTTGATTTCTAAAGAGTATTGAAAAATTACAATGTATTTTTGTGAAAGTTGTTTAGACAATGTATGAATCACTTTTTACCACTTTCATATAAAATTTTTGAGTATTAAAATATTCAACTTAATCAAATTTTTGAGAAAATTGGCAAAGAATGGCTTTTGATTTCGGCTACATAGAACTCTCGTTCATAAAATTAAAACAACAGAAATAAACTTCAATTCAAAATCAGTACATTTCCTGAAAAAAAAAAATGCAATAAATTAAAAACATTTGCCACTAAAAAATATTTTAAAACAACCTAATTATCGCATAATAAACTCGACGCAAACTAAAAAAGTAGCTCATTCATTAGATCATAATTGAAATTATTTTTATGTTGTGCATTAAAACATAGAATTACAGTATTTTGACTATAAAATTACGTCTTTAAAATCACGCAAATCAGCGAAATCGGCAACATGTTTTGCGTTCTGCAAACGATAATAACTTGTTGGATAGGTGCATAGTAAATTATCGTTGTAGACATCTATCAAAATTTAAAACTGCGTTCTGGTCTTCAACAGCAAATACTTGCCGAAAAAAATCAGGTCAAGACCATTAGTAGTAATTTTTTAGATAGAAATAACTGTGCAAAGAAAACTAAAACGTTTTCTTAACTCACAAACCAAGTTAAAACACCCAAACAAGACCTATTTACCGAGTCGAGAACTCGAGATTACTCTGACTCCCCAAATAATCCAAGCCGCAATGTTAATGTCGGACTAACAAAACTCTATTGAGATTCAATTGGGGCGAGTAAATATTCATTGGGAACACCCTGAATAATGTAAAGTCGAAACAGCAAGTTTGCAGGTTGACATAATGCGACACACGATCTTTGACCTCGGCGAGGCGGGGATGGTCCGATGCTGGATTTAGGATATTGCAGTTATATGTTCTAAAACAAAGAAAGAATAGTCTCATTTCAGGGAACTCTCGGAAAAGCGAACGAACGAAATAAGTTCACGGGTTCTGATGAGACAACAAACACTTATAATTTAATCTAAAAGGGTCTCGGTGAGGTGGGGATGGTCGGATGCTGGATTTAGAATATTGCAGTTATCGGTTTTAAAACAAAGAAAGAACAGTCTCATTTCAGGGCACTCTCGGAAAATCTAACGAACGAAATCAGTTCACGGGTTCTGATAGGACAAGAAACACATAAAATTTAATCTAAAAGGATCTCGGTGAGGCGGGTATGGTCGAATGGTGGATTTAGGATATTGCAGTTATCTGTTTCAAAACAAAGAAAGAATAGTCTCATTTCAGGGAACTCTCGGAAAAGCGAACGAACGAAATAAATTTACGGGTTCTGATGAGACAACAAACACTTATAATTTAATCTAAAAGGGTCAGCATTTAACTTTATGAGGCATGAGGAATGGTTTATAAAGTTCACTCCTTATTACAAGGGCGGATCCTCTGACCAGACGGGTTTTGTCTCTGGTGGGCTACTGCCCGACGAGTGATGTCGGTACGTTGTATACAGGGTGGCAGGGACATCGACGCGCAACCTGTAATCATGATTCAGTAGGTACACACAGCAGCAGGTCAAGTTACTACTAACTGTTGTATTTTCTCATTCGATTTCGAACGTAACCGCCAACATTTTAAGGTTTAACATCATTTGGAGAAATTTGACAGTGTGGTATAACCTGATGTGCTGTTGTCTGTACGTCTGGACCCCTTGCGTCGAAAGTTTTCGTCAAAAATAAAAATCTGTTCCATACGTTTTGACCGCATAGGTACTTTTGTAGGAAACGGCAGATTTTTTTATCTTATCATTTGATTCTGGACCCCATGGTCCAGAATCATGTACTGAATCCATGGTAACCGGTTGCGCGTCAATGTCCATACCACCTTGTATATGCTAGTAGCCGTGGTAAACTTTGCTTGTGCGATGCAGGATTTTGCGTAACGTCAGTGTGATGCGTAGTTCGCATGTGGCGTTAGAGAGCCGCCACAACTTCGTCCATTTTCAATATCCAAGGTTGGTTTTTAGTTTGCATATCTACAGAATACCGAAAACATATTTTATTTTCGTGAAGTAGCAATGCAAATGAATCCATATCAGCTACAGCTACGTTGAAACGTTGGCGAACTGAAAATATGACAAAGCTTTTAAAAAAACTAAATGGACGATGCTACCACTTGTATTGGTACTAAAATACAGCTTTTTACGTTTGATCCATGACATAGTGTTTTAACTTGTTGGGCGACGTGCAAAACTTTTTGAACGCTCAGTAAAGGTTGCTTTACACAAGTCAACATTCAGAGCAACAATTTTAGTTTCAACGTCCATGCTGCTGAACCCAACCAGGACGAATTTAGGATGAACTTTAACAGTGTACAGTAGACAGTTGAAGCAGAGACATCGAGTACCTAGGTATATCTTCAAAACAAAGATTCATAAACCATATTTTAAAAAAAACTTTACAATAGTATTGGAGTAAAATCACAATCATTATATCATTGCATTGATACTATAATCAGAACATAACAAAAACTGTCGTTACAACATACGGATCAGTGCATTGTATTATTCGCAGATGATACCACTGTTTTAACTAAAGAAGTTACTATTGATCAGGCGATAAACGTCACCAATGGAGCTCTAAAGGATATACATGACTGGTTAATTGTAAACAATTTAGAAATAAATACCGAAAAAACTAAATTCATGAGATACCTGACATATAATAACAAAAGAAATAAAAGAGATACAATAGACTTGCCAATAAAATATAATAATAACATTATTGAAGAAGTAAGTGAAATAAAATTTCTAGGAATAAATATTGATACTTATTGTAACTGGAAATCTCATGTAGATCTTGTTTGTAAAAAAATTCATAAATTCGTGTATGCGCTACGTAAAATAAAAAAAAATACAAATATAGAAACAGCTATAATGGTATACCATAGTCATGTATGTTCAGTATTAAGGTATGGGATAATCATATGGGGAAACTCTACAGATGCCCAGAGAGCTTTTATAGCCCAGAAAAAATGCATAAGGTCAATTTATAGTCTTAAGTGGACGGATTCATGCCGACCAATATTTACTGATAAACGTTTACTTACACTTCCATCCCTATACGTTTTTGAAATGTGTACATTCGTTAGAAACCACCTATCACTTTTTGAGCAGGATGATAAGGCCCAATTCAAAAGGAAAATAGTACAAAAGCCTCTGGTAGTACCTCGAAGCAGATTAAAGTTATGTGACAGAAACTGCTACACCATGGCGGTGAAAATTTATAATAAACTACCGGAAAAAATAAGAAAAATTAATAACTTAGAATTTAATAGAACTTTAAAAAATTGGCTTTGTGACAGATGTTTTTATTCAATAGATGATTATTTAAATTTTAAACAGACATGATGTTTAGCTATACTTTATGAACACTTATTTAAATTAAAATCATTGACATTATTTATAAACTTATTGAATAAATTGATGAACTGGCTTGACTGTGAAATATAATCTAATAAACTAAAGTAATAATTTTATAATTTGTAATGTGCCTAGTTAATATTTTAACACCGCAAGACTTAAATTTGTTTTTTATTTTTTTTTTCTGTGTTTAAAATACGTATGACTAATAAATGACTAATGATATTGATGTAGGTCAGGTAAGCCAGCCTAAGTAATGCAACCAGCCTAAGTAATGTCATGATATTATTATGCATGTATGTACTACAAATATTTGCACGACTGATAAGTCGAATATAGAGACACTGAAATTATTCTACCATATTATTATGCACCTATATTCTGGCAAATAAATAAATTTCATTTCATTTCATTTACGCCAAAAGATGTTGAAAAATTATTCATGAAGAAAAATTGAGATGTAATAAAAAGTGGTAACGATAAACCAACCATATCTTAGCTCTAAAGCGAATAAGGCGGGAAGCGAGAAGGAACTGAAAAATTGCCAATAAAATCTCATCTTTATATCTCTTAGTCCACTGATTATTATTATTAGTCCATTTTAACATAGCTTTTTAGTATTCTAAGAAGTCAGCCAGGCAACTTTAAAATGAAAGTTTATAACCAAGATTATAACAACACTAGCCCTGCCCGCGACTTCGTCCGCGTCAAATTATTTATACGACGGCACTAAGACACTCGGCATCGGCAATACTTTATATTCCTATTAGTGAAAGAATTTTCGGAATCGGATCAGTAGTTCCGAAGATTACCCCTACATCTCTCTAAAAAAAAAATTTAAAAAAATATAGATTAAGTAAATTAATTTTTAATCTCACTCTTTCTTTATTTTATCTCTTTATGTTATTTTATGTAGTTAATATCTATACTTATAATATATAAATAATATTATAAGTATAGATTCCACTCCCTGAGAGGAGGCCTGTGTCCCAGCAGTGGAAACGTTATAGGCTGATTATACTCGTATGTACAGTATAGATTGCCGCTGGGGTCGCGGGTAGTTTTAAGAAGATACCGCGGCCCTGGCATAGGCAACTGAAGGAACACGGGTGGGTTTTAGTCAGTAAAAGTCTGACACTCCCTTCCGGTCCACCCAGAGCGGGAGAAGTTATTTGATGATTTCCCAACCTCAAAAAAAAAAAAATGTACAGTATAGATTACATTTTGAAGGTTTCATTAAAAACATTTCTAGCAAAGTTATAAAACCGCCTCATTAATCTAGAATGAACTACTTTCGTAACCCGATTCCTGCGGTCCTGGTTTCGTTGGTTAGGTCGAACAGGGTAATTAAGATTTTCTGATACAAAATGTTCAATAACTTGACGGAACTACTCGATAAAGGCAGACCTGCTTCTATCATACCAGGAGTTCAGGACCTAATGCAATCACTGACGAACGCGGATGTTCGCGCGCACGATGCATGAAATTACAATTCTACCTAGAGTATTACGACTAAAGTTTGTTCCCACACCAACTTGACTGTAAAACCAGAGGGAAATGAAGTACGGACCAATTTATACGATGTTTTCAGGAAATCAAAGTTCACTATTGCACTTAAAACTGTGTCAGAAGTAGTCAAGACGTCACCAAGCACGGGAAGGAGCCGTCACGATGATAAGTGCCGAAGCCGTCGACAAAACATAACAAAGTTAACTGCTAACAAATTGTCACAAAATAAATTGAAACAAAGAAAGTCGTAAATAGATAGAGATCGAGGAAACAAGATTGATGCCGAGTTTATTACTTGTTTATTTGTTTTACTCGAAACTACATATCGAATAAGAAAAAAACTTACGACACTTAACATTCGTTATTTCTGGCAACAAATCAATCTGCAGATGTCATTGTTTTAAGCTGTCGATTTACTGGTCATAAATTGCGGTCTTAAATGAAACGTGCCTGTTAATGGACTTTACTAAGTAGCTATGTCCTTTATCATCATCATCATTTCAGCCGAAACACGCCCACTGCTGGACATAGGGCTCCCCCAAGAACCGTCACTTCGACCGGTTCTGTGCTTCCCGCATTCAGCGGATTCCTGCAATTATGTATTAGTACTTGGTCGACCGAGCTCTGCTCGGTTGGAAATAGAGAAAACGAAATTTCCCAGATATGAGACCTAGCTAGATCGATTTTTCACACCCGTAAACCCCTATATTGCAACTTTTATCTAAATCGTTAGAGCCGTTTTCGAAAACGTGATTACAAATATATACATAAGTATACAAATATTGCATTTTGATAGTACATAAAGGATATATTATTAGTATATCCTTCGATTGACATGAATCAGTGTGGTTAACCTTTCAGCACACGCGTTAATTTGTCATTAATATTTTCATAATATGAAATGGCTTTAGTCAGATCTCTATTCCAATGGCAATTAATCATTGCAAAGTAAGTACTTACAACCCAATAAATCAGACGTATTAAACCAGTTTAATTACTACATGAATCTCCAATAATCCTAACACAATCTACATCAGATCTACGTAATAAATGTACTACATTACATTGAACACGTTTATCCTTTCAAACATTCAAATCTTTTACAAAACTCCATTTGAGTAATATGCTATTCTAACAAATACCACATTTAGCCAAATTCTACAATCTAAGTACATACCCGTGTAGATTCCAGAGCCGGGCGTCCTGACTCCAGAGGCATCGCTTACAGCGCTTCTTGAAAACGAGCCGTTCACTGGTATTGACTGGAAGAAAGCGCTGACTATGTTGCACACGCCCAAAGCTACAATCTCTTGTGTCGCGTCCACAGTTTTCCCTTTAGCTGAAATATGATCGACTTTGTTAAAGCATCGGGAGTTGTTTTACGCTGTGTCACTGTTTATTATTGTGATGAATTGTTTAACGACGTACTTACACAGTTGTGAATATACAAATTGGGATGATGACTAAAAAATTTTTTTTGTCCGTCTTGTAGGTTAATAATAAATATTGGACAGGTTTTTTTTTCTTTTTTTATGTAATATAAAGATTACGACTATACATTGAGTTAAAATATGGCATGACGCGTAGCTAGATTTTATACGTAGAAGTGACGTAGCGAGCCCCCCCCCCCCTCCTTAATGCGTGTTATCTAAGTATTTTTTTTATTATTATGATAAAGCAAAAAATACGTGTCTAATATTTTTTTATTATCTGACTGACGGACTAAATAGAACTTCTTTTTTTTACCCAGGCATGAAACCCATTGTTAAACATATTAAGGTATTGATGTGAATATTTATAACAAGCTTACAATGCTCTTTCAAAAAATGAAAGAAGCATGAAAAATTGGTTTAGTTACTGATGTTAAAATATTTCACAATAGCATTGTCTATTCATGTCTCACACGGTCAACAATATTATTGTTAAAAAACCGGCCAAGTGCGTGTCGTCGGACACGCACTTGGCCGGTTTTTTAACAACACGCACATTGAAGGTTTCCGTAGTTGAAAAGTATTTATACCAAAAACAAACTTAACATTGCAATTGTGATATACGTCACGGTCAATTATCCACCTGCAAATTTAAGTTTGTAATCCCAAAAAAATATTTTGTTATGATGTGATAAAACAACTTTCTGACTTTTCCTTTACTTGTGCTGTGAGACCTTGCTACTTGCCAAATTTCATGATTCTAGGTCAACGGTAACTACCCTATATGTTTTGATTTACTTGCGAGTATCAAAATATGTGTGTAAAAAAAAATTTTATTGCGTTGACTTAGAACAGTAATTCCCAAAGTGGTCCAGGTGGACCCCCAGGGGTCCACGTGAGACTCGACGGGGGTTTACGTTGAGCGTGACAAAAAATGGGGGTCTACAATCGTAAGCGGGGGGTCCATGAAAATTAATTTGGTTTCGATAGTGAAGAACTAAAATGTTGGCTTGACTTCTCCTATCAATATAGGCAGATAATATTTTAAGCCATCTTAAAAGAATTATACCGGAGGTAACTGCAATTCACTGTATTATCCACCCACAACGTCTAGTAGCGAAAAATTTGAGTGATAGATTGCACCAATCGCTTTAATTTGTGATTAATGCAGTTAACAAAATAAGAAGCAATGCATTGAATACGCGCTTATTTGCACAATTGTGCGATGAAAATGATGAACGATTGCTGTTACATACTGAAGTACGCTGGATGTCGAAAGGTGCATGTTTATCAAGATTTTATTTACTTTTTGGACTTAGTTTTACAGTTTCTGGAAAGTAAAGGTCCTGATTTAAAAAAAACCCGATCAATTTTTTTTTATTATTATTATTAAATAATTAACCCTATCAAGCAATCAATTCTAACCTTTTTTTTTATTAAACTGTTAATTTGTCGTTGAAACTCAGTCACAACGCAAGTTTCCATGGATAGATCTAATCTGCACTTTTTTTTCGAGATTTAGAAATTGGTAGTAATATAGCTGCAGGGGTCCACTGGATCCAGCAAAATTTGGAAAGTGGTCTATGAAACAAAAGAGTTTGGGAACCTCTGACTTAGAAGAATGATTTTTTAGAGCTCCATGGGACCCTATAGACCTACATAGTTGATATTAATTTCAACTTGATACCTACACTCGTACCTGAGAAAAAGGGTAATGACAGACTGACTGACAGACAGACAGACGGACACTAAGGGATCTTACAAGGTTTCCATTTTTACCATTACACGGAACCCTAAAAATTAATTGTTTTCCAAGGTACAGAATAAATTAGCAAAAGTTTGTGTAAGATAACGTAGACAAGTCACAATGTCACGACATCAGGGTTCAAGTAAGGGGCGTGCTTATAAGCCTACAACGCTAATCCAATAACGCCTACGTACCTACGTATAATTTTCATCGTATGAGCATAAATTCAGTAATTGTTATCATAAACAAGTCAAGTTTGTAATTTAAGGTAGCAATTTGTTTATAAACTCGATTAGCTCATCCAATTTTGAGCACTAGTTCTAGAACAAGTTCACTAAAGTTGATTTACTATTATTCTCCACTTATTTCAATGGTTGTTAACTTGGTATTTCAGGGAGACGCGGGGCGTTGTTCGGCGCGTCTGGCGTTGGGTCGCGCGGCGCGTTGCGCGTTTTCTCCGTTTACAGAAAAGCGGACGGTGGGGCCCGCGGTGCCAGCCACGGCGTTGGACGCACAAATACAAATATAATCCCCCTTATTCATAAAAAAACTAAAACGCTCTATAAATCTATTTTAGTTAAAATGGTGTTTTGTCTTCTTCTTTCAAACTCAAATCATAATTCGAATGAAATTGACAAAACACTATCTTAACTAAATTAGGTTTGTGGAGCATTTTAATTTTTTATGAATAAGGGGGAACAACTTTAAATAACGTGTAGTTCCGTTTCTGAAGACGCGGGGTGTTGTGCGGCGCGTGGTGCGTTGCGTGGGGAATGGCGGTTTCTGTCGCGGCCGTTCTATTTTAGGGTTCCGTACCTCAAAGGAAAAAGCGGAATCCTTATAGGATCACTTCGTTGTCCGTCTGTCCGTCATTCTGTCAAGACCCTTTTTCTCAGGAACGCGTGGAGGTATCAAGTAAAAATTAATATCACATACGTAAGCCTATGGACCCTTGGAGTTCTGAAAAAATCAAGCTTCTAAGTCAACGCATTAAAAAACACGGCCATTTATGCGACATATTTTGATACTCGCAAGTATAAAATCAAAACCCGGTACTACCCGTTGTCCTAGAATCATGAAATTTGGCAAGAAGCAAGGTCTCACAGCACAAGTAAAGGAAAAAGTCCGAAAATTGTTAATTTGTAATTTAATCACAATCCCAAAAAAAATTTATACTGTAATAATTTTTTTTTGGGATTCAAAGAAGTCAGTCCAAAAACAAACTTATCATTGTAGTTAAGTTTGTTTTTGGGATGAATTCATTTTAACTACGGAACCCTTCATTGTGCGTGGTCCGACCCGCACTTGCCCAGTTTTTATGTAGTGGATGATTCTTCTATAGCTCAGGTCTGTTTTTAACTGCGGCAATCAATTGCTCCGTTTTTTCTTCCTCCATTTTGAAACATACAACACGCTCGCTCGGCGCGTCTAGCGTCTCCCTGAACGAGGCCTAAGGGTACCTACCAATCTATTACTATTACTAATTAAAACATTCAAAGTAATAAAACTATCAAAACTTATCAACTCACTTGATAGTACTTTAAAGTTTAAACCGTGCTTGAAAGATATTTCTATTTACTAACAAGAAACATTGAATTTTCGTTCTAGAACCCTATAAAATAAACAAATGTAAGCAGGTACCATCGCGGACATTTGCGGTTAACCACTTTTGAACCTCATTACCATAGTAATAAGATCGAAAGAGTGGTTAACCGCAAATGTCCGCGATGGTACCTAGCTACTAAATAATGAAACTGTTTTGATCAAAGCAATGTCCACGAAATTCACTGCGTTTAGAAGCACATGCCAGAGCACATGTAAGACGTTTAGATACTGACTGCTAATAATTTATTGATTATACCTATAATTTACTTTTAAAACCGAACAGAAATTCTTTAAAAAAAAACAGAATCTAAAATCACTGTCACGCCAAGTGTCCAGCTTATAGCTCTATATACAAACAAAATAAATAGGTACGACAAACGAGTAACACGCATTCCTAGAATTCTAGAATCACGTTAAAAATCTGCAAATATTGACTTGAAATATCTATTGAAATGCTGGTAAATCTGTCAGCTTCGGTACATAAATGCAGTAAAAACGAAACGTCACTGAGTAAACAAGCTCGCATAGATACATTTTTGCTTGGCAGTTTGAAATTGCATGGATTTTTGAATAAATTTCACATTGGCTTAACTGACGTGAATCGACGGACATCCCTTTTGTTAAAATCATATAGCAAACGTATGCAACATGTTTATGTCCAAGGATTTAAACGCTTCATGGCTTGTATTGTCAAATTACTGAAATGTATTTGTTTGACGTAAATACGATTGGATTGGGGCAGAGAATTTAAATATTTTAAGAAAAATAAAAGGAGCATTGAAAAATTTACAAATTGAGCCGGAGGTGCTTAATTTTTTACTCATTATTGTGTGCAAGATGTTGTATTATAAAAAAAACGCCCAAGTGCGTGTCGGATCACGCTCATTGAAGGGTTCCGTAGTTCCGAATTTATCCCAAAAACAAAGTTAACATTGTAGTTGAAAAACATGTTTGTAATCGCAAAGAAACAATTTTTTATGTGATAAAACTACAATTATCGAGACCTTGCTTCTTGCCAAATTTCATGATTCTAGGTCAGCGGGAAGTTGGAAGAAAGAGTTTTGATTTATTTGCGAGTATTAAAATATGTCCCATAAATGGCCGTATTTTTTTATTTCGTTGACTTAGAGACTTGATTTTTTAGAGTTCTAAAGGACCGTAGGCTTTACGTATTTGATATTATTTTCAACTTGGTAACTCCAAGCGTTCCTGAGAAAAAGGGTCTTGACAGACTGACAGAAAGACGAACAACGAAGTTCCGTTCCGTTTTTTCCTTTTGAGGTAGGTACGGAACACAAAGAAAAACATGTACTTAGATTTATAAAATTCTCTCTGAAACCCTAGCCAGGACTTTTCTCACTAAATTAATTTTAAACATAAATCTCTAGTTAAGGAGACGTGAAATAAAAGTAAATATTTGGCGGTTTATTGGCGTGAGAAATTGGAATGTCCAGGTGACAATGAAAACGCAACGGAGCGAACAAACGTACTCGGATTGAGAACACAAATAACAGGAGAACAACGCAAAACGAGAACATTGCTATTTAATTATCACCTTAGAGACACAACGGGAAACGAAAATTCATTATTGCTTTCGCTCTGTCGTGTTTGGCGTCATTGTACCTATAATCACGAGACGGCCGAACTCGGTAGGGTATAGCTACTATTTTGTATTATGGCGTTACATAAAAAAACTCCATTGGGTTCACTGTCATTGACGAAATGAGAGTGTAAAAATACGCCTCTTTGACGTCAGAACATAAGCATGACGTGCGTATTTAATAATTAGGCATAGCTTGGTAGGTTCTAACCGTTATTTTCTATTGAAGTTACGTGCTTTGTATTATGTCCACTGTCGTAATCTCTTGGTGTGAGAAAGACTACAGTCGGTTCGTAAGTATGTAAGGCATTATTTTATTACTTACTAGCTGACCCAACAGTCGTTGTCCTGTCCAAATTTCAATAATTCATACAAAATTCCCATAGAAAATGCACTTTCAGTTTTCCCGAATTTTCCAATTTTCCCGGTAACTTTCCTATTTTTGTCTTCATATGAACCGTTCTTGGACTTAGACAAACGAAAATTTGAAAAAAAAATTGCTGAATTGTTTCAGCAGTTCTGAGTTTTTCGCTTATAGCAACACATTTAGCCAATCATTTTTATTTATATACATAGATAGATAACATTTAAAAATTTACGTTAACCCGTCGCACGCCATTTAGCAGACACAATAGATTTTTTATTGTTATCTGCACACCTGGGTGTCAATCGACGATTAAAGAGTTAATACCAATACCAATTTTTTTTCTCTGCTTGAGCAAAAATATTCACATCTTTTGCAAAATTAAATGTAGTTTCTACATTCGGAAAAGCGGTTACAGCTTTCTTGATTGCTCTACATTATAAAGACCTTTCAAAACCGTATTTGTAGCAAAAAATAATACTATTATATTACATTCAAATTCGACTTACCAAAAGCCTTAGCAATAGCGACGTTGCCTAATATAGCCACTAGAGGAACAACAGCCAATCCAGAGCCGAGATACGAGAGCATATCGCCAGCCGTATACGTAGTATCGTCTAATGTCGTTTGAAATGCAGGCGGACGAACTTGCGGCAATCCCGCCGTTATGTTACCTGGAAAATATAGAAAAGTAATTGTGGTTCATCATAAGAACAAGTAAAAAGGATGGACTTTTTAATAGAGTGGCAAAACTAGATTTAAATTTAGGAGGAAAAGGTATGTACGACTTATAATAACTATGACTTGGCTTTGAACTAGGTATATGTATTAATAATACTGTCCTGGAAGAGAGGGCTTGTGTTGCCGCGATTGGTCCGTGGATGGGTGACCATCTTTACATACCAAGACCCCTCCGTGCCTCGAAAAGCACGATAAGCCGTCAGTCTCGGCTGTCATTCATAGATCTTTGACAATCGTTACGAGTCGTCAGAAGCTCGAAAGTCTGACAACCAGTTTTACCAATGGGTATCGTATTACCCAGTAAATGGGTTGTGGAGGTCAGATAGGCAGTAGCTCCTTGTAAAATACTGGTATTCAGATGCATCCGATTAGACTGGAAGCCAACCCCAACATAGTTGTGAAAAGGCTAGGCAGATGATGAATAGTGTCCTGGAAAAATGAATTGCTAAGTATGGTTTCTACAACATTATTATCCATTAGGTATCTACACTTGAGACGCTCTGGGCGACGGGGATCGATAGCCGATTCCCGGCCACCGTATACAGGGTGAAATTGAATAGATGCGACAAAATTTAAGGGGGTGTTCTACGCATCAATATGAACAACTTTTACTATGGGACCAAACCTGAAATCGAAAAAAAAAAATCAGCTGTTCAGTACATTTTGACGAATTATGCGAACATTAAATGTACTGAACAGCTGATTTTTTTTTCGCGATTTCAGGTTTGGTCCCATAGTAAAAGTTGTTCATATTGATGCGTAGAACACCCCCTTAAATTTTGTCGCATCTATTCAATTTCACCCTGTATAGGCGCTTGCGGATGGCGAGCAATGGTTAGCTCGCCGTCCGGTAAGGAGTCTACGCCCTAACCCCGTCCGTTCGTCCGTCTGTCCATCAGTCCGTCCGTCTGACATAACGATTCATCAAAACAAGTGTAAAAGATAAATTTATCGGACGGCCATAAACCCATCGGGGTAACGACAACTGTCAAATCGTGTTGTCATTCATACTTCGTTCGGGCACCGAACCAATCATCCATCCGTAGGTGATACGGAGTAGGAAACGCCCGTAACGAAGACCAAAACTACGGGCTTCGTGCTTAGGGAGTAGACCCCCAAGCCCGGGTCGACGGCGGGTTGTGCTCCACGCGCGCCTCAAAGAGATGTCAGCAGAGATGGGCTCCGATTCGAAAGAGATACCGTGGCCCTAGCACAGGCAACTGAAGGAACACGGGTGAGTTTTAGTCAGTAAAAGTCTGACACGCCCGCCCGCTCCGCCCAGAGCGGGAGAAATCATTTGATGATTTCCCATCCACAAAAAAAAAGAAAAAAAAGGTATCTATACACTTCATTGTATACCTAAGTCCAATAGAGTAGGTTCAACAGTACCTAGGTTAAAACTCCGTATTTACTGTCCAAGCTGACAGTCTGACAAAGGAGGTGCTAAAACATTAATTAATTTAAATACTTCCACCCTTCACCTGTGTACCGATAAAATTTTATAACTCTAAGACGTCATGCCCGTTTATAGTTCTTCCGGGAAAATCCATTAGTACATTTAACGTTTCCTTAACAATACCAAGTCACTGGCTGACACAGTACAAAAAGATGAAAAAATAACTAAGACCGTTCTTAATATAACTACCTATTCCTGCAATATTTCTACAATTCAAGGGCACCCGGTTTATCTCGAGCACTAAAAATAAACAAAAACATAAAAATGGCCTGTATGTGGATGTCAATTGATTGCAAAACTAGGCCTGACGACAATCGCTGCGTTTATTTTGCTGTTGGAAGGCCAAGGTCGCGAAGGCAGTGGCCGAACGAATACGCCAACTTTAGAACAAACTATGAAGAAAAAAACTGAATTAACGTTTTATTTCTAGCAATATCGAAGAACTACCTGAACGTACAGCTAACTAATAGTACCTATGCATAGGAATATAGCCTCTAAAATTTCATAGCAGTTCCTAAAATCTGTACAATATTGGAAGGTCTAGTCAGCAAAAAAAAAAATATCCGATAGCAAAGTCAAGGTTCTTGAATGTAGAATAATTTGAGGTTCACTACTACGACGAAATTCGTACTGTCCTGCCTACTCGACACCCAAATCACGACACGATTATGTCGTGATTTGGACTTGTCCTTTTTTATAACAACAAAAGAATAGGGATGATGCGTGGTTAAAAAATAAGATATTATATTTAGTCCGTCCGTCAGTTTAAAAAAAATGTTAGACAGGTATTTTTTGCATTATCATATTTTAAAAAAACCGGCCAAGTGCGTGTCGGACCACGCGCAATGAAGGGTTGCGTAACCACGGAACCCTTCAGCAACCCTTCACCAAACCCTCCCCCCATCCTTCCGCTTTAACTCTTTATGACAAACACCTCATGAACCCTTCATGTTTTTCAAAACTGTAGTTGAAAAAGATTGTCTCTCATACATTGCTAAACGTCATTGTCAATTCTCCAACTGCAAATTTAAGTTTTTAATCCCAAATTAATATTTTTTATGTACTAAAATTACAAATTATCGATTTTCGGACTTTTTCCTTTATTTTTGCAATGAGACCACATGCTTCTTGCCAAATTTCATGATTGTAGGTCAACGGTAAGTAACCTATAAGTTTTTATTTACTTGCGAGTATCAAAATATGTTGCATAAATAACCGTATTTAAAAAAAAATTCTGACAGACTGACTGACTGACAGACAACGGACAACGAAGTGACCCTAAGGGTTCCGTTTTTTTCCTTTTGAGGTACGGAACCCTAAAAATTACTTAGATAAAACGCATTTAAGTTTGTCGGGACAGAAAACTCGCTACGTCACAACTGTAACAAACTACGTACTTATAAAATCTAGCACGGAGTGACGTCATGCCACGTTATAGCTCAATGTATCGCCGTAATCTTTTGATTACGTAAAAAAAGAAAAAACACGTGTCCAATATTTTTTTATAGCTAATCTAGATGACGGACAATAAAAAAAATTAGTCATCATCCCTATTCAAATGAGATTGTATGTTGTATTGTGCGTTCTTTAATTTCTCTGTGTCAAAATACCTAGTCTAGTCTAGTATAGTCTACGAAACAGGGACTTACCAGTGAGAAGGAAAGGGTCGGTTTTATCTTCATGCAAGAAGAACGCTATCACAGACGCCAGACACACGACCACGGCATTTCGAGCCACGCCGGAGAGCCACAGCACTTTCTTCATTATTTTCGCTTTACGACAACCCTTGTCGTCCGCTGCCTTATCTTTGATTTTGATGTCTTTTAAAGCCTGAAATTAGAAGAAAAACTCATTTAAAAACCTGATCAATACACGACTCATAATTATTTAGTCTAACAATTCATAGTAAGTACCAGAGTTATCATTCAGTACTACATTAAGGCCGCGTTTCCACTGACGCGGAGCTGGGCGGAGCGGAGCGGAGACGTGCAGGAATCGTCCAATTACAGACGAGACAAGAGACGCGATGAGGATTTCAACCATTATGATTGGTCGATTCCTGCACGTCTCCGCTCCGCTCCGCCCAGCTCCGCGTCAATGGAAACGCACCCTTATAGATAACTATACTCCATCGGTTTTAGTAGTTAAATAAAGGTACTTAAACAAAAAAAGCACGTCTCTGGATAACCGACTAAACGTAATACCTGTCAATTTAGTCGTCATGCTACGACACAGTTGTACTCTCCAAATTTAGCAATGCTATACAACGAATTATAAAGTTGCTAAATTGAAGAGTACAGCTGTGTCGTAGCATGGCGACTGAAGTGACAGTTATTACGTTTAGTAGGTTAACCAGACATGTGCTTTTTTTTGTTTACCTTTATTTAACTACCTAAACCGGTGGAGTAAGTATACGTATTTGCTCGACCTCTGAAGTTAACAGAAACAAGATCTTTTCCAAACTGCGAAAACTTGGAAAAGTACTTTGAAGTTATCAATTTCATTTTGGATACAATGAAACCTCAACGGGACATTAAATTTGAAAACTTTGACCTGCAGAACAAAAAGATTCCAAACATCTGACACAATACTCAGCATTATTATCTTTCTATATTAAAACAAAATTATTATTCTATAACCTCGCTATTCCTTAGAGAAATTCATTTCATATTTAAAATCGTTCCAACTTTCAGATTTCTTCTGCACTTACAAGTTTTAAGAAACGGAATATATTTCCATAATGATTACAGTCGTAAAGATGTTTTTGAACTAATTAGGAATGTTAAGACGAATGGTAGGTAATGAAATTGTCGCCTAGAGTCGAGTTCAACTCTAGGAATTCATAATAGTTACAGATAGTTGAATATACATAAGTTTGTAACGATCTTGCCTTTACAGGATCATACCTGATTGATAATAAAGGGTGAAATTTTAATGGTTGTTTTCCTCATAAAGGGTAGTTGTAATCGTCATTTTGAACAACTTTTACTATGGGACCAAACCTGAAATCGCGAAAAAAAAATCTGCTGTTCAGTACATTACCACCTGATGTTCACCTTGATAACAAAAGTGGCACTATCAAAACTATGTTTTCTAAATAACTCCATAATTTACTGGCATGTTTTCAGCACATAAATAGTCACTTATGAAGTGAAACTAATTTCAGTTATTTGCTAAGGTATTGACCAAGATACTGCGTCAAAAACTTTAAATGGTCAGCATACTCAAAAATTTTTTTTTTAATAACGCCACTTTTGTTTTCAAGGTGCAATTTATCTACATCAAACTCGTCAAAATGAAGGGAACTGCTGATTTTTTTTTTCGCGATTTCAGGTTTGGTTTCATTGTAAAAGTTGTTCATAATGATTAGTACAATGACCCTTTAAGAGGAAAACAACCATTATTTCACCCTATATAATTTGGATAGTATTATTTATCTATGTAACATAACATAATAAGTAACATGTATTATTCCCAAAATCAATCTGATCGCGTGATGTAGGCATATAATATATGTAAGATATCGATTACCTCAAGGAGAGGCATACTATTGAAGCTCTATTTTATATCCCAAACTGTATTACAAGATTACCTACTATGGAGTAATCTCTGGCAGCTGTGAAAATTAGTTCCAAAGTAAACTTTATATGAGTGTGTAAGTAAGTGTATCCGCTACTTTATTTTTTGTAATTTTTATCTGTGGAACTTGATATTAAAAAGATTGTCTGTTCATCAAATGCAAGGAAAAATGGTGGTTTTTTATTTCGTCCTCAATTTATCTAATTAAAAGTAAAAAGGTATTTTCGATCCCGTAATATAAATAATACGTGGGCAAGACGCTCACAATCTGGCGACCGTGATTATGGAACAGAAGACGAAAATACGCTCCGTATTGCGTCGGCATTTTACAAAGTCTGCAAACGCATTCGAAACTGTGCTGAACGCAAAGGACTACAACGAAATCGAGGCGAAGTCATGCTATAAATTCATGGAAGAATGCTACAAAAATTTGAGTAAGTTAGACAGCGAAATTCAAGAAATCTTATTAAGTTCCAGTGACTGGAAAGAAAAAGATCTTGATGACGAATTGAACGATGTCTCAAAATATGAAACAAGATGGATGCTCTTACAAGCGCAATACGAATCGATTCCGACGACGAAGCCGTCTCCAAGATTCGCAGACAGAGATCGCGATGTGAAATTACCGCGTCTACAATTAAAAACATTCAACGGAAACATAAAAAATTGGTTGACCTTCTGGGGTTCATTTCAAAAAGTTGATAACAATCCTGAAATTGACGAAATCGATAAATTCCAATATCTGTCACAAGCGATGGAAGAAGGAACCGACGTTAAGTCATTTGTGGATAGTTTTCCGTTGGCAAATGCGAGCTATAAACAATGTCTGGAAGAGCTCAAAGCACGGTATGCTCGAGAAGATTTATTAATTCAAGTGTATGTGAGGGAATTATTAGCATTAATATTAAATAAAGAAGCAAATAAGGATCTAACCTCACTATATGACAAACTCAATGCTCAACTGAGAGCTTTACATATATTAGGGGTGGCAAAGGACAAATTCTCTGCATTTCTTCTACCAATGGTGGAGTCAGCGTTGCCAACCGATACCCTCAAAGCTTGGGAGAGAGCGAGACCAGATAAAATGGATGATGTACTCAGCTCATTACTGGAATTTCTAAAGAAAGAAGTGGAGAGTGAACAGAGAATAACCATGGCTAAATCAACATTCAACACAGAGACAGGTAAGCCTCTCAAAGTAACTGCAGGATGCTTTATGGTAAACACTGAACCAACTCGAAAAGAGCGCACTGATAAAAAATGTATCTGGTGTGAAAAGGATCACTCAAGCATCGAGTGCTATAAAATATCAAAAATGTCTATCGAAGAGAGACGGGAACATTTAAAAAAGAAAAAAGCCTGTGTCTTGTGTCTAAAAGTTGGACATCATGCAAAAGTTTGTAAATGTTTTATTAAATGCTATGTGTGTGGACAAAGACATTCTCCTGTTTTATGCACTGGGACATCTTCTCAAAAAACAGTGAGTGACAATAAAACATATTCAAAGTCCCAAACAAGGGGTGACCAAAAGACATACCCAAAATCTGAAAATAGTGACTCCGTGGCAACTTTACAAAACTTCTCACAGAATACATCTAAGACAACAACTCTACTGCAAACTGTAGCTGTAAAAATCCACTGTGGAGACAGAGTAGCAACAGTGCGATGTTTGTTTGACAGTGGCTCACAAAGGTCTTATATCAAGAAAGAGGTAGCGGAAAAGCTCGGACTACCAGCTGCGGGGAAAGAAGAATTAAGTCATTCTTTGTTTGGAGGCGTCACTGTATCCTTTAAAGAGTACAATATTTATAATTTCACAGTACAAAGTACTGATAATTCATTTAAATATGATATGTCAGCCTTAGAGCAATCTTGTATATGTAAAAATGTTCCCAAAGTGGATAATGAGTCTGTAATAAGATTGTTAAACAAACAAAACATTAGGTTGACTGATACTGAAAGTTCTGATATAGGCCTATTGATAGGAGCTGATTATGCAGGGCTGTTACTGACTGATTCCATTGTTCATCTTGAAAATGGTTTAACTGCCATTAAAACAAAATTAGGGTGGACATTACAGGGAAAAATATCTGTGACAAGCAGCAACATAGTAACATCTTTATTTTGTTCACAAGAGGTAATGAACTTTTGGGATTTAGAGATATTAGGTATTAATGACCCTATGCAGGTGCAGTCCAAGCAGCAAAGAGAAGAGGAGGTGATAGCAAATTTTGAAGAAAATATCCATGTCGACTCTGAAGCCAGGTATGAGGTGCATCTTCCATGGAAGACTGGGCATGATGATCTTCTGAGCAACAAACAGCTTGCCATTCTCAGACTGGAATCTACAACAAGAAAATTAAAAGCAGGTAATAAGTTGGATGATTACAATAAAATTTTAAGTGAATGGGAGCAGGCAGGCATTATAGAAGAAGTACCTGATGCTGAGAGAGACATAGACAAAGTACATTACTTACCTCATAGGGCTGTATCCAAGGAGGCCAGTCTTACCACAAAGTTGCGTCCGATATTTGATGCGTCCGCAAAAGATAAAAATGGTAAGTCATTAAACTCATGCTTAGACAAAGGAATTAATTTCCTTGATAAAATTCCCAAAATATTAACAGGATTTCGCAAAGGTAGTATAGGTATAACCGCTGACATTGCAAAAGCATTTTTGCAAGTGTCAGTGACACCACAAGATAGGGACTACCTTAGGTTTTTTTGGTGGAAGAATGGATCGGGTGAAGAGCTTAAGGTATACAGACACCGTAGAGTTGTTTTTGGTTTAACTGCAAGCCCCTTTCTGCTTTCTGCAACTATTTCACATCACCTTAATCAAATAACAGAGCAAAAGGGTACAGCAGAAATATTAGCCAAGTCATTCTACGTAGACAATTTAGTAACAAGCTTAGATTCTACTAAACAGACCCAGGAATTCATTCAGGAAGCTAAATGTATAATGAATAAAGCAAAGTTCAATTTAAGGCAATGGGTAACATCACCTTTACAAATAAATGAAACTAAAAATAGAATGATCCAGGTGTTAGGATTTCAGTGGGACACTGTCACAGACGAGTTGTGTTGTAATTTGAATGCTATGCTGCCATATACTGAATTACACAAAATTACCAAAAGAATTCTTTTGTCTTTGACACAAAAAATCTTTGATCCCATTGGATTTACATGTCCAGTCACCTTGGTTTCAAGAGTTATTTTACAGCAAATTTGGAACAGGAAATTAGCATGGGATGAAGAATTACCCGATGATATTCAATCACAATTTCAAAATTGGTATAAACATATTGAATGTTTAAACAGTTGCAGATTACCACGAAGACTGTCAGCGGCACAGCTACAAGAATGTGCTACAAGCCTGCATATGTTCTGTGATGCTAGCCAGGTTGGATATGCAGCCTGTGTTTTTCTGAGAACCGAAAACAAAGGTATTGTGACTGTTCGATTAATTTCTGCAAAATCAAGAGTTTCGCCTCCAGAGAAAATGACGATACCGCGACTTGAATTGTTGGCAGCACTAATAGGTGCGCGGTTACTAATGGAAGCGAGAAATGATCTAGAATTTAATGACTGTAAAGAATTCTGTTGGACTGACTCTGGAGTAGTATTATGTTGGATCAAAAGGGAACTGCTCTGGAATACTTATGTAGGGAACCGTGTCAGAGAAATCAGACAGAATACCAAGACAAGCAATTGGCATCATATTCCAGGATCAGAAAACTGGGCTGATTTAGCATCCAGGGGTTGCAACGCACGTCAGTTGCTCGAGGTTCGTTGGTGGGAAGGTCCAGCTTGGCTCAGACTGCAACCAGAAATGTGGCCGCAATCTGCGCTTGTTGTGGATGAGAAAGAAGCCAACGCAGAACTGAAAAAATCCGTATGTAATGCTAACACATGCTGTAAGGAAAGTATGATACATTCTCTGTCCAGCTACTTCTCTAAGTACACAAAAATAATAAGAATGACAGCATGGATTATGAGATTCATCTTTAATGCTAGTCACAAGAATGACAAGAGGAAAGGAGAATTGACTTATGAAGAGTATGAAAAAGCTGAAAAGAAAATCATTAAAATTATACAAGAAGAAAATAAAGAATTAATTGAAAAGCAGTGTGGAAAAACAATAAAGCTACAAAGTGACACAGACAAGCTGCTTAGAGTACAAACTAAATTGTTACTTACCGATTTTCCAAACGACACGAAGTCTCCGATGATCATACCAGCGAAAAATGTTATCATCCGAAGAATGGTGGAGCAGCGTCACAAAGAGCTACTACATGCTGGCACCAACATGATGATCACTGACTTACGAAAACGATTCTGGATAGTCGGCGTCAGGCTTCTAGTGAAGTCGGTCATAAATGATTGTGTAATATGTAAAAGACACAGATCTAAGCCAACACAAGCACCGACAGCGCCGCTACCTGTAGAACGCGTTCAGTTAAACGCGCCCTTCGAGGTCACAGGAGTAGATTTGGCGGGTCCGTTATATCTGTTAGATGGTACAAAATGTTGGATCGTACTTTATACATGTGCCGTTTACCGCGCAGTACATTTGGAGCTCACAAAATCCTTGTCAACAGAGGCATTCCTACGAACGTTTCGTCGTTTTATAGCACGTCGAGGACGTGTAAGAATAATGATATCTGATAACGGTACGAATTTCACAGGAGCAAAAAACTTGTTACATGATGTTGATTGGGATGAAGTACAACGGCAATCAACTATTCAGCGCATAAAATGGAAAATGAATGTCGCTACGGCAGCCTGGTGGGGTGGTTTTTTCGAGCGTCTAATCAAAACAATGAAAGAAATATTGAGACGTGTTCTAGGTAGATCAACAGTTACATATGAAGAAATGGAAACGATACTTTGTGATTGTGAGTCCATTATGAACAATAGACCACTCACCTATGTCGAAGACGACAGTGCCAACTCGCTAGAACCCCTCACACCGTCGTGCTTCTTACAAGCTCTACCTCAATCGGATGTAACCGATTTGGATCACATTGATGCAAAGAGCTTAAACAAACGGTTAAGGTACTTACAGAAACTAAGGGATGATTTTCGTCAACGTTTTAAAAATGAATATTTAACTACATTGACACAGAGAGGTAATCACAAACACGAAAGCTTAAAAGTCGGGGATGTAGTTCTAGTTGAAGGAGAAGACAAGAGGGTAAAGTGGTCATTAGGACTTGTTATAGAAACATTTATTGGAAAAGATGGTATCAGCAGAGCTGCCAAGGTAAAAACATCTGCTGGATACAAGACCAGACCCGTTCAACGTTTGTATAGATTAGAAATTTCTTCCTCAGAGGTGGAGGGACCGCAGGATAAGTGTAGCAAGGATCCTATTGGTAAGAAATTTAAAATTGTCACTAACCCAAGTACACAAGTGACCAAGGAGGAGAGACGGCAAATTCACACACAAAAGGTAACCCGTACAGGTAGGACTCTCAGAATGCCAAGTAGGTATGTTATATAATCTTACACAATTTCTTTTGGCATTCTCTGCAAGCGTTCTGCAAGTCTTAACAGCATTTTCTTTTAATTAACTAACCACATGTGTCGGATTTCTCATTGTCAGTCATCTAATGTGCCTATGATTAGTTTTAAGATATTATGGAGATTATGTATATTGTTTGTGTGTTCTAATGCCTCCTAGTATTTATTAAGTTCATGTTGTATTGTAACATTTTATTTTAATACAAATGCAAAATCGGATACACATTGAATTTGTTTTCTGGGTGTGGAGGATATGAGTGTGTAAGTAAGTGTATCCGCTACTTTATTTTTTGTAATTTTTATCTGTGGAACTTGATATTAAAAAGATTGTCTGTTCATCAAATGCAAGGAAAAATGGTGGTTTTTTATTTCGTCCTCAATTTATCTAATTAAAAGTAAAAAGGTATTTTCGATCCCGTAATATAAATAATACGTGGGCAAGACGCTCACACTTTAGGTACATCGGTCGGAGTATGTCTAAAGTGAATTATGTATTAATCTCAGTCGATAGAAGATTTCGGCTGTATACGTAAGTTACAACCAAGCTTGAATAAATCATGTTTGCATTTGACTTTGATTTAATTTGATTCGAATTCGAACAGCTACGAATAATTGATTTATTTATGAACTCCTTTAAATGCGCAACAGTGAATTATGATACAACTTGTGTAGTCGTATCATGGATTTAATAGTTCCCTCGTTGTTAACAACGTCGACTTAGATGGGTTAGTGCAAAGTTACAAGGGATTTAATCAGCCGCCTGTGATCTGTCCATATTCCGGAGAAGTTTATCATTCGACCAAAATAATGTATACTTTTATCATAGACTTATAAAAAAAGACTTTTATACTAATAATTTAAAGCTGAAGAGTTTCTTTTTAACCGACTTCAAAAAAGGAGGAGGTACTCAATTCGACTGTTTTTTTTTTTGTGTGTGTTTGTTACGCGATTACTCCGCCAATTATGAATTGATTTTGATGGTTCTCTTTTTGTTTGGTAGGACGTCATACTTCAGAAGTGGTCTCATATAAATAGTATTAACTTTGCTTGGGGATCTTTAGAGTTAGCTTCGATAATACGTATTTAATCCACTTTGTGTATGTTCTATTAGTTACTGTCACTGTTGTTTACCTATCAAGTAGTGGTTTAGGAATTGGCGTGGGGTAGGTACCATAACTAAAAAAACCAGCCAAGTGCTTGTCGGACCACGCACAATGAAGGGTTCCGTAGTTCAAAAGAATATATCCCAAAAACAAACCATATTATTGGATATCAAAAAAAAAAATGATGTCATAAAATTACAAATTCACAATTTTCGGACTTTTTCCTTTACTTGTGCTGGAAGACCTTGCTTCTTGCCAAATTTCATTATTCTAGGTCAACGGGAAGTACCCTATAGGTTTTGATTTACTTGCGACAGTTGCGAGTATTAAAATGTGTCGCAAAATTGCCGTATTTTTTTATTGCGTTGACTTAGAATCTTGAATTTTTTAGGGCTTCAAGAGACTGTCTACTTACGTATTTGGTATTAATTTCAACTTGATACCTTTACGCGTTCCTAAGAAAAATGGTCTTGACAGACTGACAGACAGACAGACGCACAACGAAGTGATCCTATAAGGGTTCCGTTTTTTCCTTTTGAGGTACGGAACCCTAAAAAAATTCAGAAAGAACGCTAAGCAAAAACAAAGTACCTAATAGCACGAGCAGGCGATGCGATGCGAAGTGTGGGTCGGGGGAACAAGAAATGTCACGCGGATGAAGTCGCGGGCAGAAACTATGGTAAAAGTTTATTGGTTTTATTTGCACGAATGAATCTGCCAAGCTATCTACTACGATGACTTTCAGACGATTCTCTGAAAATTATAGCGGCTAGAAAAAAAATACCTAAAGTTTTCTTTTTCTACTGCGAATAGATAAAAAAAAGCTTAGCGTCGGAGTGATGTGCAGGGATCCTTGTTATGTATTTATAGCAATACTTTTAAAAGCTCAGATGTTTGGAAAAGAGTAAGATATATTTCTTTACTTTGCGCTGAAGTCTGAAGTGACTCGTCAAACTGACCCGACTTCAAGGAGAAAGATGCTGGAAATACCAATTACATTATCTTTGAGAAATAAATACTTCATACATGTAAACTCCATCGATTTAATGGATCACTAGTATGTCGTCAGAAATGCATGTGGTCAAATACGCATTTCGTCATCTCTCAGGATAGACTCGCAACTTGTCAGAAACAGAACTCGACAGATACGCAGCTCGGCAGACACGCAACACGACAGATACTCATTTCGTCAGATATTTGAAACCATCCACCCAGATTGATGTAAACAAAAAAATAGTCAAATACAAGAGTTAGTAATGGTCACTTGATCAGTATTAGGGTTCCGTACCAAAATGGTAAAAAAGGAACCCTTATGGTGTGACTCAGTCTGTCTGTCTGTCTGTCACAGCACAGCTGGATATCTCAAGAACTACTAATGAAAAAAAAATCTTTTTACATAAAATTCCGACTACACTACCTACCTACTAATTAACCGTATTTCAAAAAAAAAACAGAGGAGGTCATCAATTCAAACCCTCAAATTTTATATACGTATAGAGATTTGGGTATTTTATATAGTACCTTGTGCATTTGCTCTCGAAAAGCACCATTTGGTGAAGTGGAACTGATGATGAAGACCAAATAATATGGCTATCGGAACTACTCAATAATAAGTATTTCACGGGTTGCGATTCGATTACGAATTTATGCTCGTCCGTCACAATGCATACATATGGTGAAGTGGAACTGATGGTGACTTCACCATCAGCTCCAGTTCTCCTGGTTCTTACTAGGAGAACTCCTCAAAAATTAACGTCTCTAAAAGAATATAGGGAAAAGCAATATTTTGTAAAAGATGATGAGCAGTTGACATTAGGCTAAACGTGCAATGTGAATGGAATAACTTAGATAAATTACAAACTGACCCACTAAAAAGTGATAAATAAAAACTATTTTACAAAAACAAAAAAAAAAAAACAACCGACTTCCAAAAAAAAAACTACAAAGAGAAAAATAACTTTAATTTCGGAAGCCGGTGGAAAAAAAACTAAGATACAATCAAATAAGATCAAAAGACACCTACTTCCGAAATTAAAGTTATTTTTCACTTTGTAGTATTTTTTTTGTAAGTCGGTTGCATTGACTTATTTTATATCAATGGTCGGTTGTTTTTTTTTTTGTAAAAGTTTATTATTTGTCGGTATTATTGGATGTAGGTATTTGTAGCTTGGCACAGAGGACACGCTTTTGCTTTTAAGACGTGGCGGTCAAAAAGTTAATCATATTAGTTTTTTAATGATAAAATACAAAATAGCACATGTACTTTGCTTTTAAATCTTATTTATTAATTGACTGTCGAGTTGCGTATCTGACGAGACGCGCATCTGTCAAGTTGCGTGTTTGTCGAGTTGCGTCTTTGACGTGGTGCAAATCTGACAAGATGCGTTTCTGTCAACATGCGTTTTCTGGCGAAATGCGTATTTGACGACTTGCATTTCTGACGACATACTAGTGATCCGATTTAATGACAAACTCCCATAAACGTCGAAATTAATTAATTTTGGTTGGTTTACCTGGTTGTCCATACAATGATACTCTCTATCACAACCACTCTAAATAACGACAACAATACGTCATTATTAAAAGCAATAAACAGTACAATGCGTGCCACGAAAGATGAGACTTAACACACCACGTAGTTTGACTTGCGCAGTAGAATACAAGTCTCTGATTCTAATTATTATTCTGATTTATAGGTCTCTTTAGCGGTATGAGGTCTGAGACGGGAAGGGACCGAGCGTCATTGGGGCGGTGGAAAGAGCGCGGGAGGCGTGATACTGCGCTCGTCAAGTCTCATATTTCGTGATACGCATTGTTACTGAAACGTTACGTTCCTAAGAACTGCAGCTGTGTATGTTCATTTGTTTGTTATTTTGTTGCTATAATGTCTAGCACGACAACACCACAGTATAATAATGATACAGTAGTTTATCTTCATAGAAAACCGCCGAAATGACGCGCTTCGAAATTTCAGTCAGTCTCAGCACGCGGCAGTTATGCACGGACGGACACGTATTTATCTACCGAGCGGCCGTAGGTAATTCATTCAAGGTCACTGCCCATACAAACCACTGCAGCTTTATTACTCTATGACAACACCTCGACTGTCGGCATCATACGTAGGTACCGAAGATTCTAATATATTTTTTGTTTGTTGTGATTAGATAGCCTGCACGTGTCACCTTGAAGCTAGACTATCGTTAGGTTGTTATGCATGTCTAGATGTTATCATAATAATGTTCATAATTGGTCACTTTATTAGTAAATACATTATTTTATGTAATAGTAAAATAATATTGATTTTTCTTTTCTCTATTTAACGACAACTCTCAATAACGCCATAAAATGCGTGAGTTTACACTGTACCTATAAAGCCGTGTCTCCTGCGCGTGTTTTTTCGAAACATTACACAAATACATCGAATTAAAGAGGCGTGGCCATACACATTTGTGTATGCAAACACGATGTTTTTGTTTTCCGAGCTGCAGAGAAAACATTCCCCTCGCGGGGGAAGAAGAGAAGGGTTTGCTTCATAACTCAACTGCGGCTCGCACCGCGCACATCAGTTGTCAAACTGATAGCACGTCACGTCTTCCTCGTTGTTAGTTATTTACTGACAGAAAATGTGCTAGCTAAAAAAAGCAATTTAAAAAAATTAAATCGACTTCAAAAAGAAAATAATGAAATAACTTTAATCTCAGAAGGAGGTGTCTTGGGATCTTTTTTTTTTTTTGTGGATGGGAAATCATCACATAACTTCTCCCGCTCTGGGTAGAGCGGAAGGGCGTGTCAGACTTTTACTGACTAAAACCCACCCGTGTTCCTTCAGTTGCCTATACCAGGGCCACGGTATCTTTTTTAAACAACCCGCGACCCCAGCGGCATCGGCCGTATTGGACCCCATCTTTTGCTGACATCTCTTTGAGGCGCGCGTGGAACACAACGCGCCGTCGACCCGGGCCTGCAGTGCGATTCTGTAACCATCTCACCGTGAAAACTTAGGTGAGGTGAGCGTGGAGTAAGCTGTCAATAGTGTCAATTCCTAGCAAAAATAAACTCACTTCACCTAAGTTTTCACGGTGAGAATTTTACAGAATCGACCGGTTGGTCCTTACCGGACGGCGAGCTACCCACTACTCACCGTCCGCAAGCCCGCGCCTACGGTGGCCGGAAATCGCCTCTTGATTCCCGCCACCCAGGGCGTCTCCTGCGGTGACTGAGGGCGTGAGGCTGCCTCTCCCTCACGCGTTCCGCCTCCTCCTTCGCGAGCATTACTGCTTCGCAGAACGAGGTGATCCACACAATGGTGATCCACACAATGGTGACACCCGGGCGTTTCCTCCCGCCTTATGCGAAACAGGAACCTCCCGAAACAACCGTGTCCGGTGAGGACCTGCGTCAGGTGGAAGGTGACGACGCCGTGGCGCCTCTCTAACTACTCCTCAAAGAGGGGACTTATCGCCGCAATTGTGGCGTGCCCAGCGCTGCGGTGGATTGCGACAGTCGCACTCTCCATGTCGCCATGAGATCCCGCCGGAGCTGTGTCTTGGGATCTGTATTTTCGTTTTTTGCCACCAACTTCCGAAATTAAAGTTATTACATAATTTTGAGTTAATTTCTTTTTGAAGTCGATTTAATTTTTCAAATTACTTTTTTATTTCGTAATTTTTTTAAGGAAAAACTGGAATATTTGTTTGCAATAAGTAGTTAATAGTTTTGTAAATATTGCACTAGAATTTGACCAAGGTTTTGAGATGTTTTCCCTTTGACACCACACCCCCTAGTTCGTATCTATAAGCCAAGCCGTCACACTTACACGTATCAGCCCATATCTTGAAAAATACTGAACCGATTCTGATGAAACTTGCACTGTTCCCTAAGTTGAAGTAAATTTAAGCCAATAAAAATAGAATGGTCACGTTCCGATTAATAATTTCGGAGAAATGTGTAGACAAACATGCATACACCTATAAAGTTTTGTAAGTGTATTTGTTTGAAAGCCCTAATAATTATCATAATTATGATGTATTACTGGAACTGCACTACATTCAGATTTATCGAATTGATAACATACTTTTTTTTAAGTCAGTTATTTAAATATTTGAATACGCAGGAGACAGCTTGTGTATGAAAACAAACGTTTTTGCGTATGGTTTTTGGTGTAATGTTTCGCAAAAAGACGCGCAGGAGACAAGGCTTAACAGATTCTAGTTAGTATTTTAGTATTTCTTATATCACACCAACCAAAGCCATACAATTTCTAGCTGCCCATTTTAATTTGCACAGTCCTTCCCGCGTTCAATTAGATAACCGAGCTATTGTCACTATAACTCGTTGTATAAATATAAGTATATCGCAACACTGTCTGGCCTTGACAAGTTACAAGGAAAGCGAACTCACTATCAATATTATTCAAATACGGTACTATGATTTTTTGTAGCTAAGACAGATTCACTGATTCTCTGAATCTGAATTCTTTTTGTGAAGAGGGAATAAATGATATAGGTACTCACTTACTGAAAGGGTAAAAACTAAAAACATCATCTTTACAAAACGATAAAAGCAAACAGTACCTACGTGTTTGCTTTAATTTAATTATGCATCTTTACTAAACGAAGTGAGACAAAACTATACAGGGTGTCCCTGGAAGTATGAATCAAATCGAATAAGACTTTTTAACCCTGAGAATGTCGGTGCAATTTTTTACGGTTCAAAAGTTATGAGCAATTTTTGTTTTTTTCCATCACTGCGCATAGTGCTCAAAGAAAAAATCATAAAATAAAACTATCGGGGCTATCAATAAAACTACTTTTACGCAGCTATAAAACATTGTGTTCAATAAGAAAAAAACATTTATTGCAAATGGTTACGTCTGGTAAAAATTTTACCCAATTTTCGAGCGATTTTCAAAAAAAATTTCACCGACATTCACAGGGTTAAAAAGTTTGAAAATGACCTTGCCCACGCCCCTATTCGATTTGATCCATACTTCCAGGGACACCCAGTATACTACTTACCTCAAAAAAGAACAAACATGTTCCTGAATCGTATGTCCATCTATCAACCTGTGCAAATGTGCAGCAACAAGTGCAAATGTGCATGACAGCATTATAAGGCTGACGCACATTTAAGCGGGCCGTACCACGCTTTTTAGGGTTCCGTACCCAAAGGGTAAAACGGGACCCTATTACTAAAGACTCCGCTGTCCGTCCGTCTGTCTGTCCATCTGTCACCAGGCTGTATCTCATGAACCGTGATAGTTAGACAGTTGAAATTTTCACAGATGATGTATTTCTGTTGCCGCTCTATTAACAAATAGTAAAAAACAGAATAAAATTAATATTTAAGGGGGCTCCGATACAACAAACGTGATTTTTTTTGCTCGTTTTTGCTCGATATTGATAACGGCAACAACTAGACGAAGAGGCGCTTGAAATATTCACAGAATATTTAATTATATATTCACTTTAAAAATAATAATTAAATTAAAATAAGACAAATATTTAAGGGGGGGCTCCCATACAACAAACATGATTTTTTGCCGTTTTTATAGATAATGGTATGGAACCCTTCGTGCGCGAGTCCGACTCGCACTTGACCGGTTTTTTGTATTGACATACTATGCGCTGCAGCCCGATGCGGCTATAATATGCGCTTAGTTTTACTGTCTACTGTCCATAGTTGACAGAATATTCTAGTCTTGGAGTGGCATTAGCAGTAGTCTAGTCTATCTGTGGCCAGCTAACGGTACAGAACAAGACTAGAGACATTGTCATCACATTCACGAGCAGTTGTGTTCATTGTGACTGTGTTAAACAAGTTGTGTTGTTAATTCTCATGCAAATACTCGACAGATGTTGGTACGGTCAGCTACGCTATTCGGTTAACACTGCTACTTTTTGACATCATCTAAATTAACAGAAAATGATACGATAACCTGCTCTTTAGTATTTTATCTACACCCATGCTATAAATTCTCTATAAAAGTTTCT
This sequence comes from Cosmia trapezina, assembly GCA_905163495.3. Lineage (NCBI taxonomy): Eukaryota > Metazoa > Arthropoda > Insecta > Lepidoptera > Noctuidae > Cosmia > Cosmia trapezina. Next base: position 17,345,975 of record LR991030.1, read on the forward strand.
GAAACAGTTAGCTTATTGCCAACATTAAAACAGCCATCAATGTCATAGTAACCACTGGTAACCATAATAGCATCCAAACGGGTGTTTTAATGTTGTACTGAATTTCATAATGCAACTCGTTTTCAAAAAAAGAACATTGTAATGCACGCGCGTTTCACTACAACAGCGCCGTAATTTAAAAAAAGAACTTATTCGAATTCACGTCGTATACTATGACGCCGGCCGCCATGTTCGATACGAGTATTAGTATTGCAAAAAACTGTTTCAGAACCTTTTATAGAGGATTGATAACATGGATGTCGATAAAGTCTCGTGTGATAACCCCACATTCGTGTTTTAGTACCCCTTATTATACGTCAGTTGCATAAATAACTATAATTTAATAGTTATGAGTTAATTTTCTTTAAAATTTACATCTGTTCCAATTTTAATGAAATGTTTTTCTCAATAATTAATATTAAAAAAAACTCAAGTGATAGTCGACTTTTGTTGCTGACTATACCTACTGTTAACAAGATATAATTATTTCTAGATCTTTGTACCGATCGACATAAAGGAGTAAATAGTAAACTGTGCTAGGAATAGCTATGAATCCTAACTTTAATATTATAAATGCGAAAGTGAGTTTGTTTCTTACGCTTTCACGCTAAAACGGCTGAACGGATTTAGATGAGGGGGTAGACCATGCCTTGGAATAGGACATAGGATACTTTTTAGCCCGGTAGGATGTTCCCGTGGGATAATTTCCGAAAGGCACGCCGGCGAAGCCGCTAGCGAAAGCTAGTACTACCATAAATAAATAAACATTACCTAATAAATACAAAAGAATTGTCATTATGGATAAGTGCTACGTGCGATAGTTCGTATGACTTACGTAATAAATACAAAAGAATTGTCAGTATGGGTAAGTTCTATAGTTCGTAGCACGTGGCGTAGCACGGAAATTTCCATATTATTATACAGGGTGTTAGGTTAAACGAGGGACTTACTTTAACGAAGTCTAGTACTCATCATTATGAACAAGTTTTACTATGGGACCAATACCGAAATCGCGAAAAAAAAATCAGCTGTTCAGTACATTTATGTTCGCATAATTCGTCAAAATGTACTGAACAGCTGATTTTTTTTTCGCGATTTCTGGTTTGGTCCCATAGTAAAAGTTGTTCATAATGATGAGTACTACACTCCGTTAAAGTATGTCCCTCGTTTAACCTAACACCCTGTATAGTTTTTTCCCACGCCCCGTTCACATTCATTTTCACTGGAGTCTAAGATAATAATCTCCTAAAGACGATTAATATTCCGCACCAATATCCAACACATCAAATAACCAGTAACAAGGGATGCTATCCCAATTCTGTTTCTAGTAAACCGTGTATGTGCCGAGACGACAATCAGACTCAGTATTTACTTTGTAACGGAGTTTGCCAAGTTGTGGCTCCGTCGTCGGTCGCTCCTCGCTTACCGCGACGGAACGTGTCGTATTGAATTATCGACGAAATTAGCAAATAAACAGTCCAACTTGTCGTTGTCTCATAAGTACTCATAACTCATAATATGATGATGATGTTCCAAACTATGGTAAACGGTAATTAGTAGGCATTTAGAACTTAGTTGGGAATTTATAATGCTTGAATGGTTTTATCAGCTTTAAGGATTAAGAGCTGAATGATGACTTCTTAAACAGTCAGCTTTTTGAGAAAGTTCTAAATTAGTCTTGATTAGTCTAGCTAGATTAATTAATTTACTCTTTAATTTAGTGATGAAAAGAGCCTCTACTCGTACCGGTAGGTATAGACACGTATCTACAAGGTGTAACTTAAATAACGCACAACGTCTTAAGGGGTCATTGTACTCATTGTTATGAACAACTTTTAAAGGGACCAAACCTGAAATCGCGAAAAAAATCAGATGTTCAGTACATTTTGACAAATTTGATGTAAGTAAAGAGATAAATGTACTGAACAGCTGACTTTTTTTTCACAATTTCAGGTTAGGTCCCATAGTAAAAGTTGTTCATAGTGATGAGTACAATGACCCCTTAAGAGGTTGTGCGTTATTTAAGTTACACCTTGTATACATAGATACACCCAGCGCACCCAGTATTGCCAGCTTCTCTACTATACGTGGCAGTCTGGCGAATCTTGTACTCAGTTCTTTGAGGGCACGACAGAACAAAAAATATAATTAATCAGTAGAACTTCAACTTTGATCTTTTCACCAATAAACTCAAAAATCAGGAAATATAAGAACAACTCAAACCAATGTTCTGCACTTAATGCAAGACGAGTTTACTTCTACACCCTTCTTTGTTAAACATACGCAGACAAAACTAAAAACATCCCAAAAAGATCTGTATTCAATCAATAGATCTAGAACACAGAAAACTTTACTAACTGACACGACAGAGCCTTGTAAACAATGTTGTCGGTTAACACAACTAAATGTATCCAGGCATTTAGTTAGGGAACGTCTACAAATGTTAGCTTTGGCGTTACCACTGTTACAAGTAATAAAATATTTGTATTCTGCCTAAAAACGGTTAACATTTGTAAAAGTCGGTGGTCGGAAGAATTGTTTCAGCAATTTATTGTTATTTCTTTTGTAATGTCGCGACGAGTTGAATAGTTTGTTTATCTTCCAGTTGAATTGGATTTTAATGTTATAGTGTGTCTCACTGTAAAGCTTAGGTCCTTTAATTTCAGTGCAAAGAAAATACTAGTAATCCTTTGACGAAAATAGCCATATTAGGCCTGATTTTACCCAACGTCAGATAAAAAAACCGGTCAAGTGCGAGTCGGACTCGCGCACGAAGGGTTCCGTACCATATTATATGTTTAACAATCGCAAAGATACAGTATTGTTGCTTAAATACAGTATTTATGGTACCTACATGGTATAAAGAAGTTTCAAATTCCTAATTTGTTGAATTGTTGCGTTAGAGCTCGTATAAAAATGGTCTAAAATTTACAACTTTTGCGGCCCCCTATTTCTTAATTTTAGAAGATAAAAAAATATGTTTGTACTCTACTCAATGAGTTCTAGACGATAACACCCCACATGCTAGATTTTTTTTTTTTTTTTTTCAAAATGAAAAGTTTATTGTATGGGGACCGACCCCTTAAATTTTTAACTTTACTTTAATTTTATTATTTGTTGTTATAGCTGTAATAGACAGCGGAGGCTTAGTAAGTTTGTACTGGACTGTACGTGGTTGTCTGATTTCATGGATTTTAATTTTCTTGCGCGGAACCCTAATTATTTCTCTAAAATAAAAATAGCCTAAGTTACTCCTTAAAACATCAGCTATATGCCGTCAAAATCGGTGAAAATTCGTTTGGCAAGTTTCCTTACTTGACTCAAAGTACCATTTTTTTAATCGGACTGCGGTTTAAAATTCTTCTATACAAACTTTAACATCCCTAAACCTCATTTGAGGCGTAGTTTTGAAAAACTTATGCAAGTATTTGTGCTAAGTTTAAGTTCATTAACCAAATTAATAAGATTTTTCATATAAACTGTAAGTATCTCTGTTTTCACGAACACAGATAAAGAATTTCAAAAATCGTCTGGTATGTTTCCATAACTTGACTCAAACATTATTTACACCAATTTTCGAGTAAATCAAGCCCCCAATAAAATCCTCTGCTGTAAAATTTACTACCCCTTTTCACGCCTTAGGGTTAGATTTTTGGAAAACTCTGATACACGTTAGTCTTCATTCTTGGTCTTAAGTATAAAAACTGAGTTTTGAGTTAATCGGACCGCGTGTTAAAATTCCTCCATACAAACTTTGACACCCCCAATCCCTCTTTAGGGGGTAGTTTAGGAAAACTCAAAATGATAAACTTTAGAATTTACTTAGATGAATATTCGTGCTAAGTTTCAAGTCTATTAACTCAAGGGATAGGATTTTTCATACAAACCTTCATCCCCTATTTTACCCCCCCAGGGATGGAATTTCTAAAAATCCTTCCTTAGTAGATGTTTACACTATATAAGGTATCTTTGTGCAAAATTTCAAGTCTCTAGGTCCATTGGTTTGGGCTGTACGTTGATATATTAGTCAGTGACTCAGTCAGGACTTTGATTTTTTTATATATATAGATTTACCATGTTATTTTAAGACCACAGACTTCTTATAGGTTTTCCTGTAATCTACAGATATAGAACTATTTTCTATATTTTTTTCAAAATTTTAGGCTCAGTAGTTTCGGAGATAAGGGGGGGGGAATGGTCAATTTTCGTCTATTTTCTTAAATAACTTTAAAACAATATATTTTAAAACTATAAAAAAAATATATTTGAGACCCTCATAGTAAGCCCTTTCATTTGATATGTCACACGGTACAGTTTACAAAACTTTTTTTTTAAATTTTCTTATTTTCCCCCTAAAAGTGACTCTCATATTCAAAATTCATATATTTATTTTAGCTGTACGTGTTTGGGTCACAGAAATCTATATGTGTACCAAATTTTAACTTAATCGGTCCATTAGATTCGGAGCAAATTGGCTGTGACAGACGGACAGACGGACAGACAGACAGACAGACACACGAGTGATCCTATAAGGGTTCCGTTTTTTCCTTTTGAGGTACGGAACCCTAAAAAGTACCTACTTAATAAAAAAAACTAAAAAACCCGACTGCTACAAAAACTAAAACTGAAAAGCTAAAAGCAAGCCCATTTTAAATTTAATAAAAGTTGGAAGCAGGCGGGACCCGTTTGAGTTTGAAAATATAAAAATGGAATGGGTCCCGCCTGCTTCCAACTTTTATTAAATTTAAAATAAGCTTGTTTTTAGCTTTTCAGTTTTAGATTTTGTAGCAGTCGGGTTTTTTAGTTTTTTTTATTACTTTTTTTATTTCCAGGTTTTCAGTTTACAAATTTGAAATATTTCACAGACGATTTAGTTAAATAGTCAAGCCCTCGAAGTCCTAACTCTGCTCAAAGCAAATTTTTTTTATCAAAATTCAATTTGTCACTTCGAATTACTTTTAATCATATAAGTTGTATATATTTTTGTAATCACCTTTAAAAACCCTTTATGTTGATACCCCACTCGATGGTATTAGAAGACAAAAAAAAATCGAACTCCACATTATATGTCACCCCAAATCCGCCATTTTACTTTATTTTTGATGTTAATGTAGCCAGTGACACTCGCGCCACCAAGACAAATCTAAAGACGTATAATTTATCCAAATCCGTTCATTCGTTTAGGAGTTACGAGGGAACAAAGAAACGGACATACATACTTACATACAGGTCAAATACATAACCCTCCTTTTGGGCTTCGCCGCAGTCGGGTAAAAATTGACGTCTGTCAGTTTTTGCAAGGAAAAACTGTCAAATAATTCGATTTTGCTATGCGCTTTATTGCACAGTAAAAATTACTTCAAACAACTTCAGATAACTTTTATCTGAAGAATAAATATGAAAGTTTGACAGCTTCTGTACCTACAAAAAACATGTCAAACCAACAGACGTATAAATTCTGCAGATAAAAGGTATCTTGAAAAACGGGCCCTTAATACAATCAATCTACCTCAATCTGCCTAGCCTTTTCCCAACTATGTTTGGGTCGGCTTCCAGTCTAACCGGATGTAGCAGAATATCAGTATTACCCTTAAATATAGGAGGAGCTCGTGGCTAAGTAATAACAGTGGCACGGGTTGATCCATCAGGTTAAGCTACGCTTGCCGGGGTTGGTCCTTGGATGGATCCGTGCCTCGGAAAGCACGTTAAGCCGGTGGTCCCGGCTGTCATTCGTGGATCTTTGACAGTCGTTACGGGTCGTCAGAAGCTCGAAAGTCTAACAACCAGTCTTACCAAGGGGTATCGTATTACCCAGTTCCTGGGTTGTGGAGTTCAGATAGGCAGTCGCTCCATGTAAAATACTGGTATTCAGCTGCATCCGGTTAGACTGGAAGCCGACCCCAACATAGTTGGGAAAAGGCTAGGCAGATTGATTTGACCTGAAATATACATAACATTAAATACCAACCTTCATTCCTGTGAGCACGACGCAGCACCCCAAGCTAAGCATGCTGTCTGCCAGGCGCGTTTCATTCACATGCTTGAAGAAGTTCGCCCAGGTGGACACAAACGTGTCCGCGCTGTACTGCAGACCAAGCAACCCTTTCACCTGGGATGATGCTATCGTCACCGCTGCCGCAGATGTAAACCCTGATACTACTGGTAGCGATATGAATTCCACCAGGAAACCTAGAATCAAAGATTTTGAACTAGTTAAATATCACGCACAGTATAGCTACGGCCTTTGATAAGGGACATGGCAGATTTTGACATAGGTGTCACTCATGTAATAATTTCCAGTATAAGCTGATCTCGGATTGTATAGGATTTCTGTACAATGAGAGGTCAGCTTATACTGGAAATGTATGGCTTGATATGTAGCCGTGTGTATGTGTGATAGAGAGCACGCTTTACAAAGCCGACTTTTTCGGTACAGTTGGTCGGTCAGTTGGTTGGTCAGTTGGTTGGTCGGTTGGTTGGTTGGTTGGTCAATTGTTGTTGGAAAAAACGAAACTCAACATTGAACGTAAATGTTACAAAATTTAAAATATTCTTATTAGGTATCTTATAACTGCTTCTGCTTCCATCCTTTTATCGTACTAGATAAAGAAAATTTCTTTGTCTAAGGAAATTTAACTTTAGTACTTACACAATAAATTGCATTTCAACATCAGCCCCACGGACTAGAAAAAAAAGAAGGACTCCGCGCCCCGCATATCGAAAGTGAAGCACAGTAATTATCGGACCGCGTAGTTATACAAACACGCCTCACGCACACATTTACATCATAGTATGCCGACCGGCCGCCATTACGTGACACGACGGCGCGGCGTCTTTGTTTTGTCAAATCACGCACACATAGATCGGTACGGTGCTTCACTTTCGATACGCGTGGCGCGGAGTCCGCCTTTTTTTTCTAGTCCGTGATCAGCCCAATAAAGTTGCTAATATTGAGTAACAAAAAGATAAACAAATCAACAGTTATTTCTTACCAAGTTGCGCTATACCGGCCACGATTTGAACGATACCAGATATGAAACACAGAAGTATGGCGAAGTCAGGATTTGTACCATTTGTGTATGTAAATGTAAGGAGAGATATTAACGCCGACGGCCCGAGGTTCACCTGTGGACTGGTACCCATAATGGCGTATATAAATGGGCCCATGAATGACGAGTACAGGCCATACTGAAAAATAAAAGACAAACTTTAAGTAAATCGTATCAGGAATCTGTGGAAAGCTTTTTTGCTTATATAACAATGGCTGCTCTAATTTAATCTAGAAGTGGTAGGTTTAACCTCAATCTATTTTAATTGAATACATTTTTATTGTAATTATAATCACTACATAGTATAAAACAAAGACGCTTCCCGCTGTCTGTCCGTCCCTATGTATGCTTAGATCTTTAAAACTACGCAACGGATTTTGATGAGGTTTTTTTAATAGACAGAGTCATTCAAGAGGAAGGTTTATAAATGTAATATACTAGCTTTTGCCTATAAAGCGTTTGCATACTTATAAACCTTCCTATTAAATCACTCTATCTATTAAAAAAACCGCATCAAAATCCGTTGCGTAGTTTTAAAGATCTAAGCATACATAGGGACAGACAGCGGGAAGCGACTTTGTTTTATACTATGTAGTGATGTGCGGGCGAAGCCGCGGGCAAAAGCTGGTTGTTTTATAAGATAAAAATTTGTTGTGAAGCAGTTGACAGATGGTAAAAGTGATGCGTAGAACGAAAATACAGTTTTCAGTATTATAGTTCAATACAGATAACTGACAAGCAAGCAGAGAGAACTCGGAATATCACATTTAAAAAATCGCATCCTATCGAATATTCGATCAAAAACTTGTAAAAAGGTTATCAAGATTCTGAGCACAATCACAAAATCTTGATTTTAGTAAGTACATCTTTAAATATAAATCGCCGACAATAGATAGATATAGATATTAAATAGATATATTAGATAGATTGTGATAAGATTGTTTTATTTTATACTTAATACAAAATGGCACCAATCGTTGCTCGGATATGTTTATTATTCTGTAGTGTAACCCTTAAACAAATGATCTTTCAGTTAAGTATTATTGTTTCATCAAGATTATACACAGCATTGTGCATTTCATCAACCAAGCATGTTTATAATATTTTAAATGACAATTAGATTGTGTAATATAAATAGGTACTTATAATACGCGCCACGAAAGATGAGACTTTGACAATTGCCGTACCGCGAGTCATCTTTCGTGACGCGCGATGACGCCCGGTCTCTTCCCAACTTTGCCTCATACCGCTAAAGAGACCTATAAATCGTCTACTGCGCAAGTCAAACCGCGTGGTGTATCAAGTCTCATCTTTAGTGCCACGCATTGTTTACCTACATGCAAACAGTGTCATCAAAAAGGATGTCATTCAAAAAAGACATAGCTGCGTAGCAGGTAACAGCTTCCCTACATAGTGATGCTGTGTATAGTGATGAGCATAATAAGCCAAAGCCAATTATTATGAGTTAAGAAAATCTTTGTTAACGTAAACTATTTTTTTCCACAAAGAAACAGTTTGTCCACACTTGTAAGTCACAGTAGATAGTCCATTACTAACGACCGAATGTAAATCAAAAAAATAAATCAGGCAAATGCTCAAGGTAAGTTACTTACTAGGTAAGAGATCGGATAATCGCCGGTTGCATATTTACGTAAAGTTAGTTTTTCGTTAAGAAACTATGCAAGCGTCTTCTTAATTTTTTTTTTCTTAATTTGAATCCCGGGATTCCAGAAAATCCAGGAATACACAATAATTAATGGAATATGGTAAGCGGGAATGTGTGTGGTATAATGTGGTATTATTTATTTTAAAAATACCGAGATACCGGGATCACATAACTTTGCTATGTCAGTTTGGCAACCTACTTTACAACATTAACTAGCATTCGATTCGAGTCAAAAATTTATCAATTCCAGAATCGCGTGATTTTTACGATCGATAAAAAAGTGCATTCCATATTTTATTGTCCAACACCCTAGTAAATATAAATTCGATTCTATAATCAGAACTATACATACGAGTATGTCGACCCCGGAATACCGGGATTCGATTCGATACGAAAGTGCATTCCATAATAGCCAACACCTCAACTTTAGGTAAATATGAATCCGAATATCCGATCTATCTAATATACAGGGTGTCCCGTAAATAATGGATAATCTCTTAAGGGGTCATCGTACTCATCATTATGAACAACTTTTACTATGGGACCAAACCTGGAATCGCGAAAAAAAAATCAGCTGCTCCCTACATTTTGACGAGTTTGATGTAGATAAATGTACTGGTCAGCTGATTTTTTTTCGCGATTTCAGGTTTGGTCCCATAGTAAAAGTTGTTCATAATGATGAGTAAAATGACCCCTTAAGAGATTATCCATTATTTACGGGACACCCTGTATATTTTTTCACAATATACATTGTGTTATGCAAATAAAATATTATTATCGTTAATCTAAAGGAATAAGTATTTAATTTCAATTTAACGTTTCGATTTGCCCCAACATTGTACCTATCTGATTATTTCACCACGTATACCTACATTATTTTGTAACATTTTTATAAATATCTAAGTAGGTACAATAATAAACACGTTTCTGTGAATCATAAATTACGAGATACCTACTTATTTCGCGTCGAGTGGTAATTAATCTCTGAAACGTACAGAAGATTACTTCAGGGAATTGAGTAGGTTGGCCGAAGTACCCGTTTCCTACTGGCGTAGGTAATAACAAAACTTTTACATTAGCTGCGATTACACATACATATATTTTGTTGTACTTAGAGGTACTTCTTATAAACTTAATGACAAGGTTTTAAAAAAAAACTATTTGCAGGCAATACCACAGAATAAACAGCTGCAGTAGTTCATCTGGGCAGTGACCTTGAATTAATTACCAACGGCCGCTCGGTAGATAAATAAGTGTCCGTGCGTAGCTGCCGCGCGTTCGTACGGTTTTTAGGGTTCCGTACCATAATGGTAAAAAAAGACTCACTAGTGTGACTCAGTCCGTCTGTCTGTGTGTCTGTCACAGCTGGATATCTCAAGAACTACTAATGCTATCAACTTGAAAGGAACAGTTTTAGATGACGTTTACCCAACTATTTTGCAAATAAGAATTTTTTTTTTGCAACTGTTACTGAAAGGGGGGTCTTAAATATTCAAAGTGGGGCTACTAGGGCATGTGGGGGGGGGTATCATAAGTATATGAAAGAACGCTGTTTGCACATTCTCAAACATTTTTTTATTTTTTTTAGGCCTCATAGTTTTCGACTTTATCTCCGAAGTTTGCAAAGAGAAAAATCTGAAATTATTCTATATGCTTAAAGATTACAGGGAAAATAAAAGAATGTCTTTAAATAGCATACTTTTTCAAAAATCGGAACGGACCCTCGGTGCGCGAGTCCGACTCGCTATTGGCCGGTTTTTTAATCTTGTGCTCGAACTTTTGCGTACTGGTACCTATTTAGCCGTTTACTATGAAGATGTAATACTTCTTACTTTATTATACTGTGCCAATCTCCTATTATAGAATTAGTGGCAAAACTGTCGAAGTCAACTCGCTCACTATGAAACCGCAGCTTGAAATTTAAATATTAACATCCACTTGCAGCCTGCGGCCCTTGCATTGTGTAATTTTAATATTAAGATACACATTGACACCACCTGCATAACAAATTCAAACTAGATAGGTAATAATATAATCTCGAGTTAGCCAGTTTTCGAATTTTTACTTTAAATGAACCGGGTCATGGTCATCAATGCAAGACTAGTTGACTACAGACCTCTGACTAAATAAAAAATAAAAAGTTTTTAATTTAGTAAAAAAAAAAACAAAAAAAGAAGTTTTTATTTAGTCTGACTAAAAACAAAATTCAGTTTAATTATGTTCCTAGAGGAGACAGAAGGTACCTAAAATTTAATTTTTAATAAATAATTGTTGACATCCAAAATGTGAAACGCACATTGATGTGCTTATTAAGGTTCCGTACCTCAAAAGGAAAAGCCGAAACCCTTATAGTATCACTTCGTTGTCCGTCTCTCTGTCTCTTCTGTCTTCTGACGTCTGTCAATCTTGACAGATTCAAGATCCTTTTTCTCAGGAACACGTGGAGGTGTCAAGTTGAAATTAATACCAAATACGTAGGTCCTTACCTGGTACTTTAAGTCAACGTAATAAAAAAACACACGGCCATTTATGCGACATATTTTGATGTTCGCAAGTAAATCAAAACCTAAGGGTACTTCCCGTTCCGCTGCCGCGAGAAATCACGGTACAGCGGACAGAGCTCCGGCGGGATCTCATGGCGGTATGGAGAGCGCGACTGTCGCAACCCAGCGCTGGGCACGCCACAATTGCAGCGATAAGTCCCCTCTTTGAGGAGTGGTTAGAGAGGCGCCACGGCGTCCTCACCTTCCGCCTGACGCAGGTCCTCACCGGACACGGTTGTTTCGGGAGGTTCCTGTTTCGCATAAGGCGGGAGGAAACGCCCGGGTGTTACCATTGTGTGGATCGCCCGGAGGACACGGTGGAGCATACAGTGGAGGTCTGCCCGGCTTGGGCAGAGCACCGCCGTGTTCGCACGGAGGCGATCGGCGGCGGCGATCTCTCGCGTCCGAGCCTGGTCCAGGCCATGGTGCGGAGCGAGAGTGCATGGGAGGCCGTCACCTCCTTCTGCGAAGCAGTGATGCTCGCGAAGGAGGAGGCGGAGCGCGTGAGGGAGAGGCAGCCTCACGCCCTCAGTCGCCGCAGGAGACGCCCTGGGCGGCGGGAATCGCGTGGCGATTTCCGGCCACCGTAGGCGCGGGCCTGCGGACGGTGAGCAGCGGGTAGCTCGCCGTCCGGTAAGGACCAGGCCTGAGTCGACGGCGCGTTGTGTTCCACGCGCGCCTCAAAGAGATGTCAGCAAGTGACGGGGTCCAATAGGGCCGACGCCGCTGGGGTCGCGGGTTGTCTGAAGGGGTTACCGCGGCCCTGGCATAGGCAACTGAAGGAACACGGGTGGGTTTTAGTCAGCAAAAGTCTGACACGCCCTTCCGCTCCACCCAGAGCGGGAGAAGTTATTTGATGATTTCCCACCCTCAAAAAAAGAAAAAAAAAAGGGGTACTTCCCGTTGTCCTAGAATTAGGCAAGAAGCAAGGTATCACAGCACAAGTAAAGGAAAAGTCCAAAAATTGTTCATTTGTAATTTTATCACATCATTTTTTTTTTAATGGAAGGAATTACCTATCATGTTAAGTTTGTTTTTGGCATAAATTCTTTTCAACTATGGAACCCTTAATTGTGGGTGATCCGACACGCACTTGTTTATTTTTAACCGACTTCAAAAAAAACCGGTCAAGTGCGAGTCGGACTCGCGCACGAAGGGTTCCGTACCATATTATATGTTTAACAATCGCAAAGATAACTGTTTACTTATTTTATAATAATACTGTGAATTACAAGGTTATTTTTTGCAGTTGCAGAAAATCACCCATGTTTAAACAAAATACCTTATGAATCGCCGTTTTCAGTATTGTTGATTAAATACAGTATTCATTGTACCTACATGGTATAAAGAAGTTTCAAATTCCTAATTTGTTGAATTGTTGCGCTAGAGCTAGTACAAAAATGGTCTAAAATTTACAACTTTTGCGGCCCCCTCTTTCTTAATTTTAAAAGATTTAAAAAAAAAATGTTTTTACTCTACTCAATGAGTTCTAGACGATGACACCCCACATGCTAGATTAAAATTTTTATTTTTATTTTCAAAATGAAAAGTTTATTGTATGGGGATCGACCCCTTACATTTTTAACTTTGCTTTATTTTTATTATTTGTTGCTATAGCCGTAATAGACAGCTGAGGCTTAGTAAGTTTGTACTGGACTGTACGTGGTTGTCTGATTTCATGGATTTTAATTTTCTTGCGCGGAACCCTAATTATTTTTCTAAAATAAAAATAGCCTAAGTTACTCCTTAAAACATCAGCTATATGTCGTAAAAATCGGTGAAAATTCGTTTGGCAAGTTTCCTAACTTGACTCAAAGTACCATTTTTTTAATCGGACTGCGCTTTAAAATTCTTCTATACAAACTTTAACATCCCTAACCTCATTTGAGGCGTAGTTTTCAAAAACTAATAATGACAAACATTATTACTTACGTATGCAAGTATTTGTGCTAAGTTTCAAGTTCATTACCCAAATTAATAAGATTTTTCATATAAGTATACTGTATCTCTGTTTTCACGAACACAAATAAAGAATTTCAAAAATCGTCTGGTATGTTTCCATAACTTGACTCAAACATTATTTACACCAATTTTAGAGTTAATCAAGCCCCCAATAAAATCCTCCGCTATAAAATTAACTTTTCACCCCTTAGGGGTAGATTTTTGGAAAACCCTGATACACGTTAGTCTTAATTTTTGGTCTCAAGTATAAAAACTGAGTTTTGAGTTAATCGGACCGCGTGTTAAAGTTCTTCCATACAAACTTTGACACCCCAATCCCTCCTTAGGGGGGTAGTTTAGGAAAACTAAAAATGATAAACTTTATAATTTACTTAGATGAATATCCGTGCTAAGTTTCAAGTCTATTAACTCAAGGGATAGGATTTTTCATACAAACTTTTATGCCCTATTTTACCCCCTTAGGGATGGAATTTCCAAAAATCCTTCCTTAGTGGATGTTTACACTATATAAGGTATCTATGTGCAAAATTTCAAGTCTCTAGGTCCATTGGTTTGGGCTGTACGTTGATATATAATATTAGTCAGTGACTCAGTCAGGACTTTGATTTTTTTACATATATAGATTTACCATGTTATTTTAAGACTATAGACTTCTTATAGGTTTTCCTGTAATCTACAGGTATAGAACTATTTTCTATATTTTTTTCAAAATTTTAGGCTCAGTAGTTTCGGAGATAAGGAGGGGGAATGATAAATTTTCGTCAATTTTCTTAAATAACTTTAAAACAATATATTTTAAAATTATAAAAAAAATATATTTGAGACCCTCATAGTAAGCCCCTTCATTTGATATGTCACACGGTACAGTTTACAAACTTTTTTTTTAAATTTTCTTATTTTCCCCCTAAAAGTGACTCTCATATTCAAAATTCATATATTTACTTTAGCTGTACGTGTTTGGGTCACAGAAATCCATATGTGTACCAAATTTTAACTTAATCGGTCCATTAGATTCGGAGCACATTGGCTGTGACAGACGGACAGACGGACAGACAGACAGACAGACACACGAGTGATCCTATAAGGGTTCCGTTTTTTCCTTTTGAGGTACGGAACCCTAAAAAGGAGGAGGTTCTCAATTCGGTTGTATGTTTTTTTTTTTTTTTTGTTACCTCAGTACTCCGTCATTTATGAACCGATTCGGGACATACCTTTTTTTATTTGAAAGGGTATACTTCCAGATTGGTCCCATTTTTATCAAAATTCAGTTCTGATGATGGGATCCATGAGGAATCGAGGGAACTCCTCAAATATTATAGGCATACATATACCTATTTTGGTATTTTCATCAACAAATCAAGCGTTTGCATTCAGAAAATATCATCTGGCAAAGTGGAACTGATGAAGAAGACCACAGAAAGCCACGGGAACTCCTCAACGATGATAACTATTTCACGGGTGGCGATAAGATATCTCGATTAATAGTTAAGCGACTATGACGAAGCTTTAAATAAATGGTTCTGATGAAAATGGTACCATCGAACCGATCTGATGAAGAAGCCGGAAGGTAGGCATCGGAACTCAGTAATAAAACAATGTATCCTAGCCGTGTTTGGGCTTATTGGAATCGTCATGATGTGCACTCTGGCTATAAATGGTTCAAATTGCGCTAGGTACTTGAGTTGTGTGTTATGTGTGGCCTTGATTGTCAGAAGGCAAATTTCGTAGCCTCGTTATCTCTGTCAACTAAAACTACGCCTACCAAACTTCTGACACGACTTAGCACGACGTATTTGCTTTTTGCAAAGTTTTTATTTGAAATGGTATACTCCTGAGATGGTCGCATAAAATAGTCCGGTCAATTTAGACCAAAAAATGAGAGTGAAGTTACATAAAGTCCCAACAAGCTGAATTTCAGTGAAATTGTTCAAAATATAATTATAAACAATGTCTAGAAGTTCCCCATCATTCCCCTGTAAGGAAAAAATTTTATTCAAGGTCAAAGGTCAAAAAAATGAGTTTTTCGCGATTTTCAGCAAAACGGTAAGTTTTATCATAAAAGTACCTCAGGCAAAAATTGTAGATCATAAAATTATCTATAAAAAATGTATCAATACTTTTTTCTTACGAGCCACTGTTTCTGAGATATAACGATTCATAAAGTTATAAAAGTTGTTATCGTCATAATATACATGAGTACGCCACGTATATACATCTAGAGTTGTTATATTAAAAAAAAAAAAAAAAGAAAAAAAAAAAAGAAGCTGAAGTTTTTAAAAGAGTAATTCAACTCAACAAGAAGTTATTACCAACGGCATCCGCTTTCTTCTTTCTATGTACGGAGCTCCTAAAAAAACTACCTGTTTAGATAAGCATCGATATGCATGTTTCGTTAAAAATACTAAAAATAAAAAACAAGTTCAATTAGCTTGTCTTCCTCCAACCTCAGTTGCTGCTCATCAACATCTTTTTCGAGTATATTACCAAGTTCAAATGTGGCTTGGTTATCAGCTAGACCCTACAGACTGGGGTTGGAAGTTGGTCAACAACATATTAGAGCCAGTTCAAACTTTACTTCCACCTGCGCCGGAAAAACTGCTGAACACTATTTTTTGCAACTGCAAAAAGGGATGCAGTGCTAAATGTGGTTGCAAAAAAGTCGGACTGTCTTGTTCTTTGGCATGCACAAATTGTCAAGGCCGGTCGTGCTCTAATATTGAATCACAAACAATGGAGGATTCGTTTGACTCCGACGAAGTATCATGCGATACATCGCTATTGACGCAATTTACTTGCATCCAAAATGAAGATGAAGAAGAAGCAGGAGAAGAAGAACAAGAAGAAGAACAAGAATTTGAAACTTACGAATAAGACGAATAAACTTCAACACTTTTTTTTAATTTACATCGCTTCTATCTTTCCCAATCTTTGAAAATTTCCGTTATTATGCAATAGTTTTACATTAAACAGGATCACAACTGACCCGTGGAGTAGGCCACTGGGGAAACCACGTTAAAAAAACGCGCTAAGTACACTACCTCATAGGTGGCGTGGAAACGTGTGCATATTATGACGATAACAACTTTTATAACTTTTTGAATCGTTATATCTCAGAAACGGTGGCTCGTAAGAAAAAAAGTATTAATACATTTTTTATTGATAATTTTATGATCTACAATTTTTGTCTGAGGTACTTTTATGATAAAACTTACCGTTTCGCTGAAAATCGCGAAAAACTCATTTTTTTACCTTTGACCTTGAATAAAATTTTTTCCTTACAGGGGAATGATGGGGAACTTCTAGACATTGTTTATAATTATGTTTTGAACAATTTCACACAAATTCAGCTTGTTGGGACTTTATGTAACCTCGAATGTCTAAATTGACCGGACTAAAAAATATCTTCCAAGTTCTGACGAGTGGCTTTTGAGTTAGCTTCAATAATTTAATACGTATTTTTCCCATTTAGTCTATGTGGATGATGCTCTAATTTATTTTGCAGAGTGGTATTCAGATTTGTGTGGGGTAGGCACCACTAAAAAGTGAAAAATATTTTTTTTTACAAAAATGAAAACAACCAACTCCCAAAAAACACTACAAAGTAAAAAATAACTTTAATTTCGGAAGTCGGTGGCAAAACAAACGAAAGTAAATAAAAAACCAAAGACACCGACTTCCAAAATTAAAGTTATTTTTCACTTTGTAGTGTTTTTTTGGGAGTCGGTTGTTTTTTTTTTTTTGTAAAAAAAATTTATTCTAAACATTTTAGATCTGTATTTATAGCCTCAGATCAACAGAAAAAGGAAGATTCGCGCCGCGAACATCAAAAGTGAAGCCACCTTTTTATTTATGTGTGTGTCGAAGGCCGAAGGGTTGCCATTTGTTAAATTGTTTCCGTATAATTTGGGGAATAATATTGTATCCATGGGTAAGATGTCATTATTGTAACCCTCGCACTTTATCTCACTGCGTTCATTCGTTGCGGTTTTTTGTTCCAAGTATCCTTTTTAGGGTTCCGTACCTCAAAAGGAAAAAACGGAACCCTTATAGGATCACTCGTGTGTCTGTCTGTCTGTCTGTCCGTCTGTCCGTCTGTCACAGCCAATTTTCTCCGAATCTAATGGACCGATTAAGTTAAAATTTGGTACACATATGGATTTCTGTGACCCAAACACGTACAGCTAAAGTAAATATATGAATTTTGAATATGAGAGTCACTTTTAGGGGGAAAATAAGAAAATTAAAAAAAAAAGTTTTGTAAACTGTACCGAGTGACATATCAAATGAAAGGGCTTACTATGAGGGTCTCAAATATATTTTTTTTATAATTTTAAAATTTATTGTTTTAAAGTTATTTAAGAAAATAGACGAAAATTGACCATTCCCCCCCCCCCTTATCTCCGAAACTACTGAGCCGAAAATTTTGAAAAAAATATAAAAAATAGTTCTATACCTGTAGATTACAGGAAAACCTATAAGAAGTCTGTGGTCTTAAAATAACATGGTAAATCTATATATATATAAAGTCAGCCGGGGCTATTGTAGCCGGGGGGCTAATGTAACTGGTTGATTAATCCTAGACAGCATGGAAACGCAACAATAACGAGTTATCTCAATCCGTTACATTTGCCCCCTGGTTACAATAGCCCCGGGTGACTTTATATAAAAAATCAAAGTCCTGACTGAGTCACTGACTAATATACCAACGCACAGCCCAAACCAATGGACCTAGAGACTTGAAATTTTGCACATAGATACCTTATATAGTGTAAACATCCACTATGGAAGGATTTTTGGAAATTCCATCCCTAAGGGGGTAAAACAGGGGATGAAAGTTTGTATGAAAAATCCTATCCCTTGAGTTAATAGACTTGAAACTTAGCACGAATATTCATCTAAGTAAATTATAAAGTTAATCATTTTTAGTTTTCCTAAACTACCCCCTAAGGAGGGATTGGGGGTGTCAAAGTTTGTATGGAGGAACTTTAACACGCGGTCCGATTAACTCAAAACTCAGTTTTTATACTTGAGACCAAAAATTAAGACTAACGTGTATTAGGGTTTTCCAAAAATCTACCCCTAAGGGGTGAAAAGTTAATTTTATAGCGGAGGATTTTATTGGGGGCTTGATTAACTCTAAAATTGGTGTAAATAATGTTTGAGTCAAGTTATGGAAACATACCAGACGATTTTTGAAATTCTTTAGGTATCTGTGTTCGTGAAAACAGAGATACAGTTTATATGAAAAATCTTATTAATCTGGTTAATGAACTTGAAACTTAGCACAAAAACTTGCATAAGTAAGTAATAGTGTTTGTCATTATTAGTTTTTCAAAACTACGCCTCAAATGAGGTTTGGGGATGTTAAAGTTTGTATAGAAGAATTTTAAAGCGCAGTCCGATTAAAAAAATGGTACTTTGAGTCAAGTTAGGAAACTTGTCAAACGAATTTTCACCGATTTTGCATATAGCTGATGTTATAAGGAGTAACTTAGGCTATTTTTATTTTAGAAAAATAATTAGGGTTCCGCGCAAGAAAATTAAAATCCATGAAATCAGACAACCACGTACAGCCCAGTACAAACTTACTAAGCCTCCGCTGTCTATTACGGCTATAACAACAAATAATAAAAATAAAGCAAAGTTAAAAATTTAAGGGGTCGGTCCCCATACAATAAACTTTTCATTTTGAAAAAAAAATAAAAAATTTAATCTAGCATGTGGGGTGTCATGTCATTATTTCATCACCGCTGCTCTCAAAACGGTGAAGGAAAACACCGTGAGGAAACCGGCATGTCCTAGAACCAAAAATTCGAAGACATGTGACATCTACCAACCCGCACAGGGCCCGCGTGGGATTACGGCCCACTCCCTCTCACCGAGAGGAGGCCTGTGTCCCAGCAGTGGGAACATTATAGGCTGATTATGTGTTATGTGGGATGTCATCGTCTAGAACTCATTGAGTAGAGTACAAACATATTTTTTTTTATCTTTTAAAATTAAGAAATAGGGGGCCGTAAAAGTTGTAAATTTTAGGGCACTTTTGTACGAGCTCTAGTGCAACAATTCAACAAATTAGGAATTTGAAACTTCTTTATACCATGTAAGTACCATGAATACTGTATTTAATCAACAATACTGAAAACGGCGATTCATAAGGTATTTTGTTTAAACATGGGTGATTTTCTGCAACTGCAAAAAATAACCTTGTAAATCACAGTATCATTATAAAATAAGTAAAAAGTTATTTTTGCGATTGTTAAACATATAATATGGCACGGAACCCTTCGTGCGCGAGTCTGACTCGCACTTGACCGGTTTTTTTCTGTGGATGGGAAATCATCAAATGACTTCTCCTGCTCTGGGTAGAGCGGAAGGTCGTGTCAGACTTTTACTGACTAAAACCCACCGGTGTTCCTTCAGTTGCCTATGCCAGGGCCCGGTATCTCTTTCGAACAACCCGCGACCCCGGCGGCATCGGCCCTATGGACCCTAAAACCGACAAGTAGTTTATTTAAGTAACAAAAAACCGATGTTATTTTAAATAGAAGTGAAAAGTGATTCCGTGAGACTTTTTATGTGATTCGCTATTGTTTTTACTCAAACTCAAACTCGAACTCAAAGCATTTATTTCAAATAAACCAATTACAGGCACCTTTGAATTGTCAAGGGGTCGGTCTTGGGACGGTCAGTCAGAAAGATGAAGGAATGGGCATTCCAAAGCGTAGATCCTATGGAGAAGAACGGGCAAGAAACTCCACAAGTTTACAAGTTTTCACAAACACAGGAACGCATAATTCAATTTTTTTTAACTATGTTAACTAGACAACGACTCTTCACGTACTAAGAGCGGTGGCATGGTTTTAGTTGTATGTGTGCGTGAGCGTGTATTATACTTGCAGGAAGACGGTTTTGTGGCTTCACTTTTGATGTTCACAACGTTCAATCTTCCTTTTATTGTTGATCTGAGTTTATAGCCAACTTAAATGAACCATTTGTTTGTGTTCCGCATGTAAAACTATTCGAATTAATTTAGAGTTCAAAATGACAGTCCCGTTCAAAAACAAATGTGTAAGTAGGTATATTCTTGCTATTATCACATTGAGTGGCGATCCGGGTCTGTAACCAGTGCTATCCTTAGTATGCTTCCCACCCACATACATATATTCATCGGTAGCGAACCTCAACCGATGGCTGGAGCTAGCAGTGAGTACTAGCCCTTGAGAGAGAGTCGCCATAAGGCCGAAGACAAAGGTATAGAAAGTGGTCAGTTTAATATTAATGGTCTAGGTAAAGGCAAGCTAATACTTACTTAATGTTCTATCACTTAACTTCGGTTTAGTGAATTAATATTAAATGCAAACCTATTCAATATTTTAGAAATGGCGCTTCATTTGGAAGGATATGAAGTGATACATTTTTTTTTAAATTTAATTTATTATATTTAAAATTGATCCGAAAGTGTCATTAAACAGTTTATTTCAGTTGCATAATACTGAGTACCTTTGTGTACTTATTCCTTTACCAAAGTAACAATAAGATTACAAGAGCATTATAAAACAGCGGATGCTATCAATGAATGAAGGGCCGCCATAATGTGCGCTAGCGCAGTGAATGATTTCTGTGTACGTTTGAATATGTATTGTAAGAGTTTTACGTTGACCAGTAGGTAATAAATGCGTGACCTCAGAAACATTTTCGCGGTCAAAATGTGTTCTAATCAAATCGATGTTACTTTCTTAAGGCCCGGTTTCCACCAAAGCAGAGAAGAAAGGAGACGAGAGGAGATGTGTTTGAATAAACCAATCCGAAAGTTAAGCGGAGAAGGGATGTTGAAATAACGAAATCGGATTGGTTTATTCAAACAAATCGCACCCTTAGGCTGAGGCTACATTAGGCCGCGATGCGACCTGCGACACATGAGCGACTAAAACAAATAAATTAATGCTCACGTATATGGCTACACCGTACATCAAATATTACTCTCGTTATTCGTTTCGCTCTTCCAGTCGCATCGCAAATCGCTGCCTATACTGTAGCCTCAGCCTTAGGGTGCAACTCGAAATATTGAGTTTTTGAAGGTAAATCCGATGTTTTTACTTATTATATTCAAAAACTCAATATTTCAAGTTGCGCGCTTACATTACTAAGGTCCGTATTACAGAAGAAAACTCAAGCACTGATCTTTGTTTAAATTTAGTTTAAAACTAGTTTCAACCAATGAAATGGCTTGAATCTAGTTTTAAGTAATGCTTGAGTATTGAGTGACGTTCTGTAATACGGACCTAAGACCCTTAGTAATGTAAGGGTGCAACTCGAAAAATTGTGTTTTTGAATATAATAAGGAAATGCAATGTTTTCAAATTGATGATTCAAAAACTCAATATTTCGAGTTGCGCCCCTACAATACTAAGAGTGCGACATCTCCTCCCCTCTCTGCTTTGGTGGAAACTGGGCATAATGCATTGATAAGTAAACTGCTACGATTTGCTACTTAGAAGCGTAGTTTTAAAGTCACGTCAACCCTTTGTATTTGCTCCGTGCTTCAACCAATATACCTCGTAACGTATTAACTAACTTAGCCGTTAGCTGAATAATCACAAAAATTGGTTTCTTGGGTTGTCGAGTTTTTGCGTCGGATAGTTTCATTGCGTTACGTCATACGTAACGCAATGAAACTATCCGACGCAAAAAATACAGTGGACACAGAAGGGTTTAAAGAAAAATATTAACCGAATAGAATAGTCATAGATATTCCCAATAAAAAATTTGGAAGTTGCTCCACAAAAAACTTAAAAAACTCCAAATAAACTTTGGCGTTGAACATCTCTGTATTTTCAGGGATAACGTTTATTAACGTTTCAATTTTATTCGTAACATTATTTTTTTTTATAATTTAATAGAATTAGCATTTTTTTTAAACTTTAACCGGAAAATTATTTAATTTATTGTGTATATTCTGAATAATCTAAAGAAAACCCGGAAAATAAATGCACATTCGCAGCTTAGTCACATCTCGGCAACACAAATATTGTTTTCAATTTTCAACCTTATTTCAAGCCAGCTAATGGTGACAATAGATTACGCGGTTGTGTGCCGTTTAAAATCGTTAGTCCGCGTCTTAAGGCATTAAGTCCGCCTTTGTACATTTTTTTAGTGCGAAAAAATTAAACAAATAAATAAATAAATCAAAATATACTGAAATTTCTGTTAAATTCCATCCAATGTTTGTTTGTACACACGGCTACACATCAAGCTATACATTTCCAGTTTACAGTGACCTCTCATTCGTAAGGAAATCTTATACAATGCGAGATCAGCTTATACTGGAAATGTATAGCTTGATCTGTAGCCGTGCGTATATACTTAAACAAATTGGCACTAACATCAAAAGACAAACTTTACGCTTCACATACATGTTCATTGCAAACATTGAACATGTTTTCGCGATGTTTTCTTACAAACCGTGACATTGGAAAAAGCCGGATCGCTATCTTCCGGAAAGGTCGTTAATAATTAAGGCCACAGGAAATATCTTAGGGAAATATTAACATCAAAACATTTTCCCCAAGAAATTAACGCAAAATGTTAAAAATTCAGTAGAACTACAAGAATGTGATCTTTAAGATCACATTCTTGTAGTTCAACTGAATTTCATTCCACATTTACTACCTTGTTCGCACATGTATACTGGGTAAAAAAAAAAAAATTCTATTTAGTCCGTCAGTCAGATATTAAATAAAAAACGACATGTATTTTTTAGAGTGGGGGCTCGCTACGTTACTTTACATATAAAATCTAGCTAGGCGTGACGTCATGCCATATTTTAACTCAATGAATCGGCGTAATCTTTTGATTACATAAAAAAATAAAAAATACGTGTCCAATATTTTCGAATAATCTACCTATATGATGGACAAAAAAAAAATTTTAGTAATCATCCCTATTGGGCAAAACTGCAATAAGGTATGGTTTTGTTTTATAATTTAATTTTGCCATGGGTACCTTAATTCTAGCGCCACTAGTTTTATATTCTTATTTTTCTGTGTTAACACTTACAGGACGACACAACTTAGCTGTAGCATCGGCAAAATTCGTAAAACCGATCACGATCTGAACTGAGTGCGCCTTCAACATCACCAGTCTTTAATACTGCTTTAGGTGAAAATGATCTTTACGCATAGGTACGCAATAACTTGGTAAAGTCATAATAACCAAATACTTACATTCGTAAAATTTTCAAATCTAAACTACATCTAAGTTGTGTCGTACTGTACCTATGTTTGAGAATGCTGACTAACTTTTGACTGGCTGTATAAGCCCAAGACTTAGCCGACGTTCGCTCGGACGTAAAAATAACGCGGCGATTTTTTTTCACGCACTGCATTTTCAACGCTCTGCTTAGTGCCGGGAGTTGAAAATCCAACAGTGTGTTTTTCGTCGCGCTGGCTTGCACTCTGTTATTGTTAGGTTGGATTCTCGAAGCTCGGATCAACACCGTGAGTTGAAAATCCAGTGCGCGATAAAATCCCGCCGCGATTTGTTTACGCACGTGCGAACGTCGGCTAATAGTTGTTACCTATACTTATAATGTACCTATTGTATACTCCTGAGCTGTTGATACACCTTTATAAATAAATAAACATCTACATACATAAGGACGTTAATCAAACGTATGAAGACGGTTTCCCTCCATAAATCCGACCATCACCTTGGTTAAGGCCTTTGACGTAGGACATGTCCATCCATGTAGAACGATTGATGCCACTGGTAATCAAGCGTAAATTTTGTCAACTGTAGATACAGTACTTATGTACCTGTCTTTGCCTAGATCTAGTACCTACCTGAGGTTCAAGTCCGGCTAGTGAGGCGTACGCAATCGACTGCGGAACCAATGTCAGTGCGATGGTGATACCGGCTATTAAATCCCCTAACCCTGCTGCTGCGTCGTAAGTCCTCGACCATTCCAGTATAGGGAAGAGACCGATAATGAATGTCTTCGGATTCGGTATCTTCATTCTTGAGCTGCAACAAAGATATCATCTCACTGCACGAACGCAACGTAAATATAGTATTGTATTTAATAAATACACTTTATAACCTTATTGTAACATATATTTCTCTGAGTATGTTTGACATTTTGTCAATACAGAATTAAAAAATCTTTGAAATATCTATTAGGTTCCTACGAAAGAGTATATTGCATTACACTATGGTCATTTTAATTACATATTTGGGGTGGGCTGATTAAACAAAACCTGTAATCTTTACATAAACTTCTATCACATATAAGTAATAATTTCAGATTTTTATCTATGCAAACTTCCGAGCTAATGGACGGTATTTTTTTTACCCCACATGCACTAGTATCCCCACTTCGAATTTTTAACAACCCCTTTCAGTCCCTGTTGCATAAAAAAAATGTTTTTATTTCTTTCTTATTTGCAAAATAGTTGGGCAAAACTGTCCTTTCAAGTTGATAGCATTAGGCAGTAGTTGAGACATCCAGCTACAGACTGAGTCGCACCATAAGGGTTCCTTTTTACTATTTTGGTACGGAACCCTAAAAATACCAATAAAATAAACTTACAAGCAACGTCTAGGTCTAAAACGCCTTCTCATATTCACAAGAAAATCACAAAATTTACACTTAAATCAAACGTTCAGCTCTAACGACTTACTGAGTACAATCAGTTTCAATTACTGACAAAGGCAAGGAAAGTACGAATATTAATTAATCGCAATCATATCAGCTTAGATAGATCTAGATCCAATATCATAATGCTCTGATATTGTGTTTATACGAGTAAGGGAGCTCGCCCACGTAGGTACTACTTTTTGTAGCTCCGATAGTCGCAGCGAGTTTTTTATGAACGACTTTTTGTAGCACGTGGGCGTTTCAGTATTGAACTCTGAACGTCTACTATTTGACGAAAAAATAATCGCTCAGCGGTTTTCGCTCGAGGTCGAGCTCTCTTAACAATCTCATGTTATCAATTTTTTTTTTCACAGACTTTTATCAAATGATTGTGTTCATGTGTGCAATTTCTCTATTGGACTAAATTAAATACTCGAAATCGCGTCTTAGAAAATTCGTTTTTCTCGCGAGAATTATTCTGCTTACCCCAAAACTAATCAAGTGGTAAGTTTTTTTAGCATTTTACCATGTATTTGTAACAGTCGCAGTACTATTATGGTATTACTTAAGTAGTGGACAATTGTTGGTGGAACGAAGATTTTTACTATGGGCAGAGCATAAACTTATGCTCTGCCCATACTAAAATAATAATAATACTTGTATTGAATTTGGGAATTCAGGTAAGAAGAAGAATTAGGTTTGCCGAGAAGAGAGAACAACGTCGGCAGAGCCCTCAACTCTCTGCGCTGACGAATGGGTAACTAATTTAAGAGCAGTCGGTGCGCAGATACATGGTCATACTTACGAATATTGAAAACCAATCTAATGCTGTTATTTAGAAGGCGGTCAAGTTTATTGAGATGATGTGCATTCAGGTCATAGTAACACACATCACCATAGTCAATTAAATCAATGGTAAATTACTTTTTAACTTTAAATGACTTTACACAAACTAATAAATTGCTCATAAGTACTTAGTGAGTTTCCTTTTTTTCTGATTGTGATAACATACGTATATAACCATCTCAACATGAATGAAAATATGTGTGTGGGGGTGTGTGTGTGTGTGTATAAATGAATGAACATACAGCATTTTTACAACTATGTGTGTGTGTGTACAAGTTCGGTGTACCTACTTACAAGTGTAATGATTTTTAAAATAATAATTACGAATAAGACTTTTTTCCACAAGCGACAGATGGCGCTAGTGATTGCACGAACTTTATACATCCGTTTAGGTATTCATTTGTAGAATACTATTATTAAAGTATATTTCTTTAATACAGTTAGTAAATAATTATTGTTTAAGTTTTAAAAGTTTATTTATAATAATCATAAGTCATGAAATTGTTTAAGTCAGTCAAGTGATTGTGTGTACTCTTTACTTTGCTCTGTTTGGTTAGCCGGCTGAGTGTTCACTTCCGTTTAAAGTTTCAGTTGGCAATGGCAACTGATTTGCTAGGACAGAGTCAGTCTTTTTCTAGGCTTTGACCTGTAAGCATATCTGACGGATCCGTGCTACTTTTATTAAATTCATGATGATAAGTGATAACTGTGATAAGTGATTGTTAATAACCATGAGTTTTGGAATTAAGTGAATAAATTATATTCAATACTGCAATTGAGGTGTATGATTTCGTCACATCTCAGAAGTGGGACATGCCTACAAAAAAAAGAAAAAAAAAAGAAGCCAAGTGTGCTTTAATTACTAGAGGCTATGTATGCCTATTGAGCCATGTGCGCTTAGTTGTTAGAGGTTATGTGTGCCTACAATAGAAAGCCAAGTGTGCTTTAATTACTAGAGGCTATGTATGCCTATTGAGCCATGTGCGCTTAGTTGTTAGAGGTTATGTGTGCCTACAATAGGAAGCCAAGTGTGCTTTAATTACTAGAAGCTATGTATGCCTATTGAGCCATGTGTGCTTAGTTGTTAGAGGTTATGTGTGCCTACAATAGGAAGCCAAGTGTGCTTTAGTTACTAGAGGCTATGTATGCCTATTGAGCCATGTGTGCTTAGTTGTTAGAGGTTATGTGTGCCTACAATAGGAAGCCAAGTGTGCTTTAGTTACTAGAGGCTATGTATGCCTATTGAGCCATGTGTGCTTAGTTGTTAGAGGTTATGTGTGCCTACAATAGGAAGCCAAGTGTGCTTTAATTACTAGAGGCTATGTATGCCTATTGAGCCATGTGTGCTTAGTTGTTAGAGGTTATGTGTGCCTACAATAGGAAGCCAAGTGTGCTTTAATTACTAGAGGCTATGTATGCCTATTGAGCCATGTGCGCTTAGTTGTTAGAGGTTATGTGTGCCTACAATAGGAAGCCAAGTGTGCTTTAATTACTAGAGGCTATGTATGCCTATTGAGCCATGTGCGCTTGGTTGTTAGAGGTTATGTGTGCCTACAATAGGAAGCCAAGTGTGCTTTAGTTACTAGAGGCTATGTATGCCTATTGAGCCATGTGTTCTTAGTTGTCAGAGGTTATGTGTGCCTACAATAGGAAGCCAAGTGTCCTTTAGTTACTAGAGGCTATGTATGCCTATTGAGCCATGTGTACCTAGTTGTTAGAGGTTATGTGTGCCTACAATAGGAAGCCAAGTGTGCTTTAGTTACTAGAGGCTATGTATGCCTATTGAGACATGTGTGCTTAGTTGTCAGAGGTTATGTGTGCCTACAATAGGAAGCCAAGTGTGCTTTAGTTACTAGAGGCTATGTATGCCTATTGAGCCATGTGTTTGTGTGTCTTTTGCTTTAGTTATTTTTTCTCTTTCCCTAGACATTAATTTTACTTGTTTATTTTAATGAGATTCTTTTAATTGGACATTACGTTAATGTAGGTACTAAAGTTTAAAGAGATAATTATTAAAAAAAGAGCTTAAAATTACATAAGTATTCAAATTATTCATGTGATGACAGTATGCCCTGGACTGGGTTATTATTATTGACTTACTAGATTATTATAAATGATTAATGGGACATTAATGTGACAAGTTACCAAATTGTGTAACTGTATTAACCAGTGTATTATTATGTTTGAGGCAAACTTCAGAAGAAGAGCCGCCTGTTACAAGACAAACCAGTAGCCCCTGTGTCGAACAAGGCAGAGACAAAGACGACACGTGCAAAGAAGTGATCTAAATGGAAGCGCAAGATGTCTACTTCGACCTCTTCGTCTTCAAGCATGATATCTGAAACAACAAGTACACCACCACGACGCAAGAAACAGAAAAGGACATCAAGTTATTCTCAAAAAGAGGTACTGAATCATTTGAATGTTTTTCAAGGAAGGAAAAGATACAAGATATATTTATTTTGCAAAACATGAGTAAAATTATACAGGTCTTATAATTAATATGAGGTAGCTAGATATTTTGCCATTTGTGGCGTATATAATTAGTCATACTAGACAAACAAATACAAAAAAAAAGCAAAGAAAGAGATTACAATGTCTATTTGAATTAAATTTTAATGTCAAAATTTATTTTATAATTACAAAGTCAAAATTCAAAATTAAAATGTCAAAATTAAAATTTAATTTGAGAATACTATACAAGGAAAATATCATTTATGAATTCATCTACGCTGTAATAGCACTTTTCTAATAATAACCCTGAAGGGACTTTTTAAATTTGTTTATAGGCATACATTTAATAGAATCAGGTATTTTACTATAAATATTTGGAGCAATACCAAAGAAACTCTTTTTTTTTAATAAAGCAGTTTTGCATTTGATTCGGCACAACAAATTCTCATATTGGGATTCGTTTTTACAAACAATGCAGTTTCTAATATGTACAAACATGGTAAAGTTAGTATTTTTAATTTTTTTAAAGTAAGGAACACAACTAATCCGTTATTCTCAGACCACACATTGATCGTATACATCTTTTTTGAATCCTGAATATAAGTTCTCTATTAGTTGACTGTCCCCAAAAAAAATAAAAAAAACAACACCATATCTTAAAAAATAGAAGCGACCAATCCATGATATGCTATTAATAGAATGTCAGCATTAACTTTCTTGGATAATTGAAATAATTGATATGCAGATTTACTCAGACACTTGCAGATTTCCTCTAAGTGAGATTTCCATGTTAGTTTATTATCTACAGTTGTACCCAAGAACTTTGCATTCGTAACCTCTTCTACTATAGGGTTATTATACGTAATGCTAACTGGTGGATACTTACGACGCTGGTGGCAATGAATAACTTTTGTTTTATTTATATTAATTACAAGTTTCTTACTGTCAAGCCAATTTATAATGTCACTCAAAGAATTATTTATGTCATTTTGATAATTAGGTACTACAATTAATATATTCCAATCTTAAACGATAATAATCATTTGAATAAAGTTATACCGGAGTTCGATCCTTCTAGTAACTCTGAGTATTGAAGAAGGTGAAAGAATGTGCATATACGAATGGGAAGAGAAGCAGACCATACATTTTCTCTATAAAACCTTGCTGAGCTTGCCAAAAATGGTTCGAAACCCGAGTGTAGTATTTAGTTGGACTGAGTGGCAAGCCAAACTTACAAAGGAGTTTCCAAGTGAGCAAAATTATGGTCGGCTTCTAGAAGAAATGTTAGCTCGTACGACTCAAAGTAATGATAACTCATCTGAATATTTTTACGACAAATCAATGCTTATACACAGGTGTCATATTACTGGTCAAAGAGCCGTAGATTGTATAACTCACGGTATTATTGATTGTCTGTGTCCGCGTTGTTCTTCGTGGATACGCAACGGATTTTGATGCGGTTTCCACCATTATTTGGATAGTTTGTTCTGGAAGGTTTTTATGTGTTATCCATGTATATTAAACATAAACGTAGATAGTATTGAAATTTGCCATCAAGTCGTGAAAAATAGGTTTTTTTTTAGCACTTACATGGCGTGCGCTGACTAAATGGTAAGAGATACATAAAATTAATGTTCTATGGGATTGTATATATTAAAAAGTTCAACAGGAAAGTCTATGCAGAAAAGTCTGCATATGTCTTTCTTGTAAGGATTATTCACAGTAACAATTTTTATCTTTTACAATTTAAAAAAAAAATATAAATTGTTATTTCCAAAGATAATTTGACGGTTATATTACTAATCCTTATCCAATAAAATACGTTAGTTTAATTGAGAATTTCATTACGATTAAAATATGCTTTGACATCGGGTTTTAGGTAGGTAATGACCAATATAAAATTGCTGAAATTCTGGGATTTAATAAAAGTCAACATCAAATAATGTATTTCAAATAGGCACTTTTGAGCGTCAAAATTAAAAAAAAATTGTTTCTAGCTGTCCCTTCCAAAATTTAGCGTTACCTACTCTTTAAAAAAACTGTTTTACAATATTTTGTATACATTAATAAATAATTATTATGTGAAGATGATACAACTAGAATAAAAAATAATATACTTGTTAGGTAAAAATAATTAAAAATGAACAATGACAGATAAATTAATTATGTTAAAGATACATTGTAAAAGTATATACGATTTTCTTGAAATTTTAACAAGTAACAAGTCGTGAGTTAAAGTAATCACATGGCAGAATGTAAAATCAATGTCATAAAATAATAACGTCACGTGTCATACAATTAAATTAGCAACCAGTTTGATTTCATCTCGACTCTAGATTGTCCTATGAACAGGACCAGCATGTTTCCAAGCATTCTAATCCTGGATTAATCCTATAATTTGTATTATGCTTGTTTACAAAGCGTATTTTTAATATGAGTTTTGAATTTTCTTTTATTTAAATGCAATATGTCACAAAATATTTTATAAATGTAAATAAAATAACAAAAATTCGGTATTCTTTAGCTAATCTGAAAAATGGTTGATCTATTTTATCTTTATTTCTAGTAGGTAATAAAATTATGTCTATCACTTATTTTATTAAAAAAAAAAAAAAAACGAAAAATAAACGGAAGAATACAATATAAAAGCATAGTTTCCGATGACTGTAAGACCATAAAAGTTCATCAAATAATAATAGTAGCTCATCTACTGGTGCTGAAAGTAATAATGTTGACGATAAACCATGCCCCAGAATCAAATCCGAGATCAATGAATAACCGAATGTAATGATTATATAGGTATGTAAGGTTTATTTTAATTTAACTGTTATTGGAATTGTAAAATCGTGCGTCAGGAGATCGCACGATGTCGGATGGCCGAATGTAATGATTTTTAAAATAATAATTACGAATAAGACTTTTTTCCACAAGCGACAGATGGCGCTAGTGATTGCACGAACTTTATACATCCGTTTAGGTATTCATTTGTAGAATACTATTATTAAAGTATATTTCTTTAATACAGTTAGTAAATAATTATTGTTTAAGTTTTAAAAGTTTATTTATAATAATCATAAGTCATGAAATTGTTTAAGTCAGTCAAGTGATTGTGTGTACTCTTTACTTTGCTCTGTTTGGTTAGCCGGCTGAGTGTTCACTTCCGTTTAAAGTTTCAGTTGGCAATGGCAACTGATTTGCTAGGACAGAGTCAGTCTTTTTCTAGGCTTTGACCTGTAAGCATATCTGACGGATCCGTGCTACTTTTATTAAATTCATGATGATAAGTGATAACTGTGATAAGTGATTGTTAATAACCATGAGTTTTGGAATTAAGTGAATAAATTATATTCAATACTGCAATTGAGGTGTATGATTTCGTCACACAAGGGGTTACGAGAAAATTCTTTAGAAATTTTATAATGAATTTTCCCGTAACCATCACAACCACCGTTGTACACCATCTACGATTCTACGCTTCGTAGCGGCGTAGTGCGTAGGTTCGTAGTCATGTAGTGCATAGGTTCGTAGCGGCGTAGTACGTACGTAGGTTCGTAGCCGTGTAGTGCATAAGTTCGTAGCGGCGTAGTGTGTAGGTTCGTAGCGGCGTAGTGGCGTAGTGTGTTAGTTCGTAGAGCCGCTCGACATTATATCTTTGCCTAAGTTATTTTCACTCACAGAATATAGTTATTACTCTATTATTAATCTATTAATAAACATGCAATTAATTCCTTCCAGCTTAAAAATGCTTTAATTCTACTAATTCACGTATGCGAGGAATTGCTAAGTACCTATATTTTTAACGTAAGTAGGTACGTAAGTTTACTAGTTAATAAAATCATTACGCGACGGTCTGAAGTTAGTTTGCTTCAACTACAATTAAAATAAATCTTAGCTTATCAAAAACATTTAAGAATCACGAATATTTAAATGATATTTTTTTTAACTTTACCTTTATTATTAGATTAATCACATGGTAAAACACTACATTGTTATATGTATCAAGCAAATCGAGATTATATTAATTTTAGTTGAAAACAATGCATGATCACTCTGAACTTTGACTCTGACATAAGCCAACAAATTAAAACTTCCGCTAATTTTCGTATTTATGTCTTATCGGAGAAACGGCAAGGACAAGGCGAAACGGATGACGTGCATAATCTTATGTAGGTACTCACCTTTGAATAATGTATGTTAAATGCAACAACAACAATATTTAATTAATATTATAATATAATATCACAGAACTCCACTAAAATCTCCACTGCATTTTCCAATTTATAAATATTCCTAATAATGAAATTCCTAATTCGAATTTCACACTACAGATAAAAAATTAATCTACATGTAAACAAAGTTTTCCCGCCTTTTTATCGGCAACCGCGCATGCGTCGCAAACTTTTTTAACCAGCGCATTCGACAACGACGTTATACAAACTGCCTGATGGCAGACTGACAACAATCTCGCAATGAGTTAATTTCCCTGTTACGGTTTGTGATTCCACTTAACGTAGTGACAAAATTAAGGCGTCATGAAAAGATTGATCATCAAATGAAGTGCTGAAATAATGTGCTAATTATAATGAGTACTTTACGTGATCTTATTAATTCAATACGTTAGCTAGAATTGAATAGATGCTATTATTTATCAATATTGTTGATAGTTTTCAGTTGTGGAAATCCCTTGTGGATACACTCGTCATCATAAACAGTAAACACGTTTATAAATGAATATTACTGATGAACTAGGGTTGTTAATATTACTGCAACTCATTAACACTTATCTCACTCATTATATAATTATTTGCTGCATAGCAGCTACCTTAGAAGAAAGTCACTCCCTTAGAGTAATTAATTCTATGGTCACTCCACTGAGTTTTCAACATACATGTACAATCTAGAGAAAAACTTTATTTTGTATGTCGAGACGATCGGTCGCAGGCCTAATTTATACATCAATGGTCGCAGGTTATGTTTTGTAGCATCAATAGCTAAATTTCTTCCTTTCCTACTGGTACCTACGTTTCTATTTCTATTGGGTACCTATAATTCTAAAGATAAAATACATCTGTACCTACTAATAAGGAAGTATAATGGGCAATTTATTTCAAAGTCAATTAGGTAGGTAAGTACTTATTTATTATGATAGAGGTTGTATTCAGTAAGGCACTATCAATCGGACTGTGATTGTGTTGCAATTCATTTGTTTCGCGGTCAAATAACGAAACCTTTTGTACAGTAAATTGGATTTCTACGAAGTTTTTCTTTCGACGGAACGGATCTATTTTTGAATGGTATTATTTTATTACTTAGACTTCACACATTTGTTACCTATATATTTACTTACCTTCAGCTGTTCTGTTACAGGGAGGGCGTGTTGTGTCTGTAGAAGAATCCTGAAAAGTTGCAGTTCCAAGAAAAAGTCCGGTTTTCGGGGCATAAAATCTGGAAACCAGTCACGAAAAGTTAGGTTGGTATAAATGTCTCCCTCATTGAATTTCAAAGAGTGTTAGTTCAGTGCTTTAGAACTATTTGGACTGTCTTCATAAATCTTTAGGTAGGTAGGTACCTCATTTTAGATTATGGACTATCGGTATGTTTTGTATAGGTCAGGTTGCACATTTCAATTTGACTTTCGCAGGCCCTTAGGTACCCTATTGTTTTTCCTTGGGGAAATCCTTATGGATACTGGTACTACCCTCCGACTGGGGAGAACGGAGGGGTATTTCGGACTTCCAAAAACCCCACTGTTCCTTCTAGTACCATGAGGTGGGGGCCCGGGAGATACTTGTACATTCGCCGCACCCTCGACTGGCGGGCCCCACCACCAAGGCCCTACTGTAGTCGTGACCCTAACGCATCCCTAATACGCAAGAGACAGCTTGTGTATAAAAAAAAAATGTTTGTGTGTAAAGGTTTTGGAACGAAGTTCCTTATCGGACGGTACAAACACGATTCATTTAATTCATTTATTTATTTATTTAACTTGGCGGATGGGGCTAGCCAAAAAAAAATTAAGATTTTTCCGTCACGATCCTTGTGTGTTGTGATATACTTAAACTACCTAGGTATGTCAATCAATCTGCCTAGCCTTTTCCCAACTATGTTGGGGTCGGCTTCCAGTCTAACCGGATGCAGCTGAATACCAGTATTTTACATCGAGCGATTGCCTCCGCAACCCAGTAACTGGGTAATACGATACCCCTTGGTAAGACTGGTTGTCAGACTTTCGGGCTTCTGACGACCCGTAACGACTGTCAAAGATCCACGAATGACAGCCGGGACCAACGGCTTAACGTGCATTCCGAGGCACGGACGAGTCTCAGTATGTAAAGACGGTCACCCATCCACGGACCAACCCCGGCAACCGTAGCTTAACCTGATAAATCGACCCATGCGGCTGTTATTACTTAGCCACGAGCTCCTCATACTTAAACTACCTATGTATAAAATGAAATAAAGGAAATAATAATAATTAAATAAAAATAATAATATTTCATTATAGATTATTTCATATTAGTTTTATTAAACATTTTAGTCAATAATGTGATATTAATGTGGAACCTCAACTCAACTGAAAAAAAAAACTTCTATAATAAAGTAAGTACCTACAGCTCGACCAGAGTTCACACTTCATAGGTTTTAGTTGTCGTTGACGAACAAAACATTTAAATAAGAGTATATATTAATAACCATAAAATGTATATATTAATTAAATAGATATCATTATCATCTGCCTACCCTTTTCCCAACTATATTGGGGTCGGCTTCCAGTCTAACCAGATGCAGCTGAATACCAGTATTTTACATGGAGCGACGGCCTATCTGACCTCCAGAACCCAGTAACTGAGTAATACGATAGGTACCCTTTAGCAAGACTAGACTAATTAAATAATACTAGATGTCAAATGTAGAATGTCAGACTAGATTAATTAAATAGATTTATTTATTTATTTTATTTTGGTTTACCAACAATTGTTTACACTAACATCTTGAGCAAAAAAATAAACAGTGTAACAATTACTTAAAGGTAACCACATGAACTAAATTAATTTATGTTAATTGTAAGCTTAGGTACAAGTACCTACAGTTTAGAGCCAACTTAAAACAAAAGAAAAATGTTATGTAGGTATAAATAAAGACTTAGTTTTATAAGTACAAACAAAAATAAATATATGTACTGAACTGATATACTAATATTAACACTTTACAATAAAACAGATAAACAACTCAAAATTTTAGATTTCTGCTTAGCTAAAGATAGGTACCCTTTAGCAAGACTAGACTAATTAAATAATACTAGATGTCAAATGTAGAATGTCAGACTAGATTAATTAAATAGATACTTACTTGAAACAATTTTTTTTTTTTGGAATTAAAAACCTTAATTTCCAGTTGGAGAATTGACCGTGATGTATGTATGGGAGAAGATGGTTTTCAACTACAATGTTAAGTTTGTTTTGGGATAAATTCTTTTGAACTACGGAAACCTTCAATGTGCGTGGTCCGACACGCACTTGACCGGTTTTTAGGGTTCCGTACCAAAATGGTAAAAAAGGAACCCTTATGGTGTGACTCAGTCTGTCTGTCTGTCTGTCTGTCTGTCTGTCCGTCTGTCTGTCTGTCTGTCACAGCTGGATATCTCAAGAACTGGATATCGCTATCAACTTGAAATTTGGAACAGTTTTAGATGACGTTTACCCAACTATTTTGCAAATAAGAAAGAAGTAAAAATATTTATGATTTTTTTGTAACAGGGACTGAAAGGGGGTCATAAAAATTCAAAATGGGGCTACTAGGGCATGTGGGGTATCAGATGAAAGAGCGCTGTTTGCACATTCTCAAACATTTTTTTGTTTTTTTAGTCCGCATAGTTTTCGACTTTTGATGAAAAATGTAAAAAAAAAATACCGTTCTCCCTCCCTTATCTCCGAAGTTTGCAAAGATAAAAATCTGAAATTATTCTATGTGATAGAAATTTATGTAAAGATTACAGGAAAAATAAAACGATGTCTCTAAATAGCACACTTTTCAGAAATCGGAACGGAACCCTCAGTGCGCGAGTCCGACTCGCTCTTGACCGGTTTTTTTTATCTCTGAAGCAGAGAAGCCTACCCACCCGCATTGACCCACAGAAAGACACGTATCGCTCGCCTCGTAACTATTTTCTAGCACTAATTACTTCTGACAGACCAGACGCTGTATTAATATTTCTCAGGTCTTCATCAAGGACGCTTCATTACGTAAGTAGGTACCTTCATTGGTAGGCTTCATTATGTAGGTAGGCTACATAAGTTCTAAGGTCCGTATTACAGAACGTCACTCAATACTCAAGCATTACTTAAAACTAGATTCAAGCCATTTGATTGGTTGAAACTAGTTTTAAACTAAATTTAAACAATGATCAGTGCTTGAGTTTCGTTCTGTAATACGGACCTTAGTATTTGTATTATAATACGTAACTGATACGGAAGTGTTAACTATTTTGATGTAACTGGCCTGCCAGAATAACCATGATTAGATGAGAATAATTTGGACAAATAATCGTAACACGTATTTAATAAGTACCTATGTATCATAAAGCCAGTACTTTAATCTAAAAATACAATTTATTTATTCATGGATTTATTTGGAGCTGTTTTGGGCTTTTGCAAAAAAAAAACTGAACCATTTATGAAACACTAGGATTTGAAAAGCGTAAAAAAAGTGCAGACACGAATTATTTATTATTTATTTATATTCTTTAATAAAAACGATTTAACGCCACAAACACGGGGCAGTTTTTGGCACGTGTCATGTAGGTATCCTATCTACTGACGAGTTCACACGTATTTTGTGGCCTTTCAACTTGCGTAACTGAAACAAAAATACCGTATTAGAGCTCCTAAATTGATAGACACACATATATAACTTTGTTCAAGATGTAGTTTTGTCATTATCAGATAGGTAATTGTTTTTCTTGTTTTCATCATAAGGATTACCCCGTAGGATTGCGCAATTAACAACTTACCATAAGGCTATTAGGTAGCTGTCAATCAAATAATCACTTTATAGTCAGATTTATTGTTGTACGGTCGGCAACAGAATTTGTTTAACAAGTTTCTTTCATTTCCAGTCACTCAAATTTGTGTTGTTCTTTCTTCAAAAGACCATTTCGGACATGCTCCTCACATGATCTGACTGACCAAGTCTTGGTCAAACAAACTCAGGGGTCAAAGTCTCTTTTAAAGTCCAGAAATAATCTTGGTCACCAAGATTATTTCTGGACTTTAAAAGAGACTTTGACCCCTGAGTTTGTTTGGCCATTCCTTCTCAGGTGTAGTCGGAAATGTCGACTGCATATTTTTTTTTATATTCTTAATTTTTTTAATATGACCTGTAAAAGTGATTCCCATGCTATTTACAGAATGAACAATTTTATTTCATTTCATTACACTCTACATTACACTATTCGGCCAACGTTTTGTGGACTTTATGAGCTTCACGAAAAGGGTTCTAGGTTTTTTTTACATAAGCAAGATTTTACATAGGTGTTTTTAGGCGGTAAGGTGTTTTATTGCCCTTTTATCTCAGACAGGCCTATTAATAATTTCAACAGTAGAAATTATGCCAATGAAGATGTTTTTTTTTCATCAAGCTTTTTGGGTGAGCTGATCACTCGTTCCACTAGACTAGTCCCCCAGGGGACTACACGGCACTCAATGTTCCACTACGATCCCTTAAGCTGGGGATTCTCTAAGTACTAATAAGTTGTGCTATTCCTTTATAGTCCCTTCTAAATAAAAACGTAGGTACGCCACTTACAAAATAACAATACTTATGTAAGATGTGTAGCCAACCTACTCTTAGGTATAATACCAGAACGATACCTAATTTTCCAACCTACGTTATTAGTCTAGTTCATTAAAATCTAAATTCTACAGAGTTAAGGCTCCCTCAGACAGGCACGACGCGACGACTCTAGTAGAATAATTTTTATGAAAACTTCATGGAAATTGTTCTACCAGAATCGCGTCGGCGAATTCGCGCCGTCGCGTTACGCCTGTCTGCGGGAGCCCTTAGCAAATTAGCTGCCAGTAATAGTACCTAAACACTTTACGTTCGGCAAAAAGTTCGGGGAAAAAACGTGACGTAAGTTAAGTTACTATAAATAGAAATAACACTCTGTTTTCGGTTTAAGCATTTTATCTAAGCTTCTTTCGTTTTCCTTAAACTTAATATGTGGTTTTCCCACAAAAACTTTTGACTATGAACTAGCGTTGTTTTATCAAATACTTAACAAC
The DNA here is from genome assembly GCA_905163495.3 of Cosmia trapezina. NCBI lineage: Eukaryota > Metazoa > Arthropoda > Insecta > Lepidoptera > Noctuidae > Cosmia > Cosmia trapezina. The sequence goes on from LR991030.1 coordinate 17,384,455, forward strand.
ATCATCACGTGAAACGCTGGACGATACATTTCAGGTTCCCAAGTTCGGGTTCACCATTCTACCATCACCGAACTTAATCCAACATCATCGTCGGCATCAGAGCATTGAGCTCCGAGCCAACACCATTTCCGGATATCTGCGGGCTCTGCGCCTGGTGCATATTTACCCGCGTATCCGCGTCGAGGCGCTTCTGCCGACCGTCACCACTCCTGACGTCTGCAGCGTGGCGCACCCGCTGTAGTTGTCGTCACACCAGGTATACTGTGCTAGGTACTCCCAAGGGAAGTGAAGGAATCTTGTGGCCATTTCAACCTACAGGCCGTTCAACTAGCGGCCTGAATGATACTTATTCAATTATATGTTAGGTTGTAACCATGACCAACTACGCGCGAGCCGAATTGGTCGCAATAACTAAACCAGGAACCCCGACCCCGACCAAATTAATTAGTGTTAGCGATTTCCGGTCCTGCATATACCACCTCAACTAAGTAATTTAAATAATCATTCTTAAAGTCAATATTTTAGTATTAATTATTATGAAATTGTTTAGCCAAATGTTCGATTTATTCTTGGTGTTTGAAATAATCACAATTGTTGAATATCCATTATGGCGCCTTCAGGTTGTCAGCTTCCGGCGCGCCAAGTATAAAGTTTAAATTAATTATTGCTTAAGATTATTGATTTGGTCCTTCATTTCATTTATTTCTTTGTTAGTAAATGTTATTTAATTTTAATCAATTTAGTAAGTAGTATAATCAAAATATTAAGTTATTAGTGAAGTCTATAAAAGCGGATGTGTTAGGCAGTTCGAATCAGTCGTGTTGTAACCATCACCAAGTGCAAAATCCGTAAGTGGAAACTCTGTCCAATTGTAGAAAATAATAAATCAATTATAGTGCAAATACATCTTTTGTTGTGACCATCCTGATTCCTGACTGTGCCCACCGTTCACAGTCAGAAGTGGGATATGTCAGGCCCATATATTGATGGTATTGGCGCCAAGAAGAGGAGACACTATCCAACAGAGTCGTCGGAAAGTGACGAAAACACAGATTTTTTTTCTTCCGATCACGAGGTTACCGATAGAAGATATTGTCGACGCAAAAGGCACCGTGTCACCCAAACCGATGCTGAAGTTATTCCAAAGTTCCGGCCGGATGAAAAATCAAGCAACGTCAAAGGTTGGTTGCACAAGATTGACCAATTTGGCGATCTATACGGTTGGGACAACAAGGATCGGCAGTTCATCATGCAAATTCGTCTTCGCGGATCCGCACGTGATTGGTATAACGACTTGGAAAATTATAACCTCACTTGGAAGGAATGGAAACACGAATTAGAGACCGCCTTCCCACGTTCTACGGATTATGTTGAACTATTAGAGACTATGCTCGCTCGAAAAAAAACTGACTCTGAAACAATGACAAAATATTTTCACGACAAAGCATCCCTACTCAAGAAATGCAATATTATCGGTGAATCTGCGATTTCATGCATTATCAAAGGTTTACCTGTGGAGATAAGAGCCAACGCAAAAGCTTATCAATGCGAAACCCCAACGCAGTTGTACTATGGATATTTATCATCCCTCGAAAACTACAAGCAAGTGGAAGCAACAGCAAGTAACTCCAAGCGGCCGACTTCAACATGGAGGAGAGGGGGCAACATTGCTCCAAATTCAAAAGAAAACGAACTGCTGCCGAAGATATGCTACGCCTGCAGAAGACCAGGACACGAGGCAAAGGACTGCAGGACTCCACGCTGCGAGGTGTGTCAACGTCCGGGCCACACTGCCGCCAGCTGCTGGTTTGCAGCCAGATCTTCACAGCAACAGTCTCAAAAGGTTGGTAACATTATGTTTACAACCTACAATATTTTCATAGACCTGTACAAGAAGGCAGTGGTAATTAATGGACATGATCTTATTGCGTATATCGATACGGGCAGTAAATTAAATATTCTCACAGTGTCACAAGCTAATAGTTTAAAGTTAAAAATCATGCCTTCTGCAGTTACAATGAAAGGTTTTGGTGGTGCATACTCTAATTCTTTGGGAACAACTCATGTTGATGTTAAAATAGATAACATAATTTTAAGTGGTTTTGTTGAACTAACTAGTAATGATCTAGCTGATATAGACCTAATAATCGGTCAATCAATGATAAACCAGAGAAACATAAGCTTAGTTACTTCAGAGAACTGTGTTAAGTTTTTATGTAATTTTGATTTAAATAGTGAACTATGTCTTATGCAATTGAATGAAACAGATTTCATTTCAAAATACCCTGTCTATTTAAAATATCATAGTGTAATACCTCAACGAAGTTCCGCTTTTGTACAAGTCTATGTCAATGTCAATCCTAACCATACTTTTCTTATGCGTTCTGTTTATTTTGAGCTAGGAAGTATGTCTTATGTCATTATAGGAGGACTTATAAGGTCGAGGGATTGTTTTTTAAAAATAGTAAACGTAGGGGATGATATTATAGAGTGGCAAGCAAATAGGCTAGTAGCGCGCGCGGAACTAGTGAGTGATATAAATAGTAATACGCATACGAATATAATGTCAATTGATCAATCTTCTGATAGAGAATTGCAGTTATCTGATTTAGATGTAGGCGATTTAGAAACTAATGATAGCAATCGATTGCTACAGCTATTAAATAAATTCAGACACTTGTTTGCGGAAAATACCAAAGATTTAGGATGTACCGACGTGCTGGAGATGCATATTCAGACAACAACCGAGCAACCTGTTTACTGCAAACCTTATCGACTTTCTTATAAGGAAAATGAGATTGTTAATGAAAAAGTTCAGGATCTTATTGATGCAGGTGTTGTAAGAGAATCTATGTCTGACTATGCAAGTCCAGTAGTTCTTGTGAAGAAAAAAAGCGGTGATTATAGATTATGCATAGATTACAGAGCACTCAACGCACGCACTATCAAAGACCGTTATCCGTTGCCTCATATAGACGACCAGGTAACTCGTTTATCTGGAAAATCTTTATTCACTACTTTAGACCTTGCACAAGGCTATTACCAAGTAAGAATCGCTGAAAACTCAGTTCATAAAACCGCGTTTGTAACACCTTCAGGGCATTACGAGTTTTTGAAAATGCCATTTGGTCTGGCCAATGCGCCGGCGGTGTTCTCACGTCTCATCAAAGTAGTTTTGGGTAGACTGGGCAACGACGTAGCTTCATATTTAGATGACGTAATGCTCCCGACAATCTCGGTCGATGACGGACTAAGATTGTTGGGCGATGTCCTGAAATTTTTATCAGAAGCCAATTTAAAACTGAATTTAAGTAAATGTACGTTTTTGAAGAAAAGCGTAAATTATTTGGGACATGAGATTACCGCAGGTACAATACAACCAGGACAAGCTAAAATTCGCTGCGTAGCTGAATACAAAAAACCACGTAATGTGCACGAAATCCGACAATTTATTGGGTTGACATCGTATTTTAGGAAATTTATTCGCGGATTTGCGGAAATAGCTAGACCCCTCACACAGTTAACAAAAAAGGATGTAGAATGGACTTGGGGTTCCGCACAAGAGACTGCTTTTCAGACTCTAAAAGAACGTCTCATTGAAAGACCGGTTTTAGGCATTTACGACAAAATGCACGTACTGAGCTCCATACCGACGCCAGTAAGCTAGGACTAGGCGGTATACTATTGCAATACCAAACCGATGGTGTCCTGAAACCGATTGCGTATTTTAGTAGAGTCACAAGTAGAGAAGAACAGTTTTATCATAGCTATGAGCTGGAGACATTAGCAGTCGTCGAATCTCTCAAAAGATTTCGAATTTATCTCGTAGGTATTCCTGTCACTGTAGTGACAGATTGTGCCGCGTTGCGAACTACCTTAATTAAAAAAGATCTGATCCCTCGCATAGCCCGCTGGTGGCTTTCAATCCAAGACTACGATCTGCAAATCGAGTATCGATCTGGTGATCGTATGAGACATGTAGATGCTTTGAGTAGGAATCCAGTACAGAGTCCTGTGTTATTAATTGATGATTCCGATTGGCTGGTAACGTTACAGTTGCAGGACGAAAATATTCAGTCGATCCTAACCCAGTTACGTAATGGCACAAGTAATAGTGATATAACTAATAATTACGTAATAAAAGACGACCTTCTTTATAGAAAAACAATCAACGGACATCGTTTTGTTATACCCAAATTAGCAAAATGGGGCTTACTACAAAAATTCCATGATCAAATAGGACATGTTGGCTTTGAAAAGTGTGAAAAGACCATTAAAACACAATTTTGGTTTGAGGGTATGACTAGGTTTATTCGTAAATATATAAAATCATGTCTTCGATGTGCTTACGGGAAAGGGGACCATGGTAAATTGCAAGGAGAGCTGCACCCAATTCAAAAGGCGGCTGTTCCCATGCACACACTACATGTTGACCATTTAGGTCCATTCGTTAAGACTCGTAAAGGAAACTCGTATGTACTTGTTGTTATAGACTCGTTTACTAAATTTGTATTTTCAAAGCCTTGTAAAAGCTGTAGTTCCATTGAAACTATAAAGCATTTGAAAGATATTATTTCTCAGTTTGGTAATCCTAGTAGGGTCATTACGGATAGAGGAAAAGCATTTACAAGTAGATATTTTAAAGAATTTGCTGAGGAAATGCAATTCAAACATGTCTTAAACGCTATTGCAAGCCCCAGATCAAATGGCCAAGTAGAACGTGTAAACCGAACTTTGATTAACGGTTTAAACACTATGTCTGACAGTGAGTGCACCTGGGATGATCACTTGAGTGATATAGTTTGGGGCATAAATAATACTCCTCATGCAACTACCGGTTTTCCCCCCTTTAAACTCTTATTCGGCCATTCTAACTCACGGTTACCGGCTTATCCGACACCCCAAGCTAACGATTTTGAAGGTCAAGCACAGGCTCTTGAGGAACGGCGATGTGCGGCTAAATTGCGTATTGATAGAAATATGACCCTCATGAAGGACAGATTCGACCGATCTCATAAGCAATGCGTTAAGTACACTGTAGGGCAATTAGTGTTATGGAAAGGAGGAATTACTAGGGAAAGCGCGAATGTAACTAGGAAACTTAACGGGTTGTACACAGGGCCGTATAAAATATGCAAAGCTGATCACTCGTTAGATCGTTACACGATATGTAGCATAAAGGGTATGAAAGGGTATAGAAAATTTTCAGCAGTTGTACGTGGTGAAGTCCTCCGACCTTATAATTCGTCTACACCTGATGAAAGTAGTGGTAGTGACCATGAAGTCGATAGGGATGATCTGATAGACCTATTAGAAAGCTAATTTAAGTTATACTTAACCATTCATAATTTGCAATGTACTAAAAGAAAAAAAACATAGGTGGGCATATACATAAATTAGTGGAATAATTAATAATACAGATTAAGCTATGAACAAAATAAAACCCTTGTTTAAATTTGATTTACAGATTTATTTATTAAAAAGTATGTTGCGCTCTTCCACAAATTACAGCTGCATAAATGATTATCATAAATTAAAACTGTGAGAGATAAGGATTATTAAATAATCATTTAAGCTGTGTGAGTAATTAAAACTGTGAATAATTAAGGCTGTGTGAGTAAATAAAGCTGTGTGAATAAATAAAGCTGTGTGAATAAACAAAGCTGTGTGACAAAATAAAGCTGTGTGATTAAATTTAGCTGTGTGACTAGATAAACCTGTGTGAATAAATAAAGCTGTGTGACTAAATAAAGCTGTGTGAGATAGGAGTATTTAAAGCTGTGTGACATACAATTATTTTATGTAGCTAAACAAGATGACAGTACAATACAAACTGAGCTATGTGAAATCTTACTAACAACACAATAATATAATAGCTGTATGATATAATATAAACTGCAATTGCTGCACCTTTACCACATCAGTTATTTAGAAGAATAAATGTACTGCCCATACTGTTTATTATTCCAGACGCCGAATACCAGCGACAGACCAGGCGCAAGTGGCAATGCTGACCGCCGTGGGACACGTCCAGCACAGGATGGCCGAGTGTTAGCGATTTCCGGTCCTGCATATACCACCTCAACTAAGTAATTTAAATAATCATTCTTAAAGTCAATATTTTAGTATTAATTATTATGAAATTGTTTAGCCAAATGTTCGATTTATTCTTGGTGTTTGAAATAATCACAATTGTTGAATATCCATTATGGCGCCTTCAGGTTGTCAGCTTCCGGCGCGCCAAGTATAAAGTTTAAATTAATTATTGCTTAAGATTATTGATTTGGTCCTTCATTTCATTTATTTCTTTGTTAGTAAATGTTATTTAATTTTAATCAATTTAGTAAGTAGTATAATCAAAATATTAAGTTATTAGTGAAGTCTATAAAAGCGGATGTGTTAGGCAGTTCGAATCAGTCGTGTTGTAACCATCACCAAGTGCAAAATCCGTAAGTGGAAACTCTGTCCAATTGTAGAAAATAATAAATCAATTATAGTGCAAATACATCTTTTGTTGTGACCATCCTGATTCCTGACTGTGCCCACCGTTCACATTAGGTTAGAACTGTGACCAACCGTGTGCCGCGGTAGCGGCCGCGAGCACTACTTCCAAAGGTATAACCTTTGGAAGTAGTGCTCGCGGCCGCTACTTTTTTTACTTTTTAGTTCGTTTTTGGCAGGGCAGTAGTGTTTTTTAATTTTTTTAATTATTTATTTTTATTTTATACATTTTAGTGAGAGTCTTACTAAAGCCTGATTAAATGCTCAATCTGACAAATTCTAATAGAATGTAGCACAATTTTTGTTTGGCTTTCACATTTGGACCAAAAATGTATGAAACGTGGTTGATGCTAATTAATTATATTTTTTTTTTGGAATGTGCTGTTCAAGGCCTTCAATTTGATACACATATTGTAATAACTGAAGAAAAATTTTTTTTTCTCATTTCAAAATGTAGCGATACTGCCGCCATATTGAATTTTTCAAAAAAAAATATAGTCAGTGTCACTCTGGATGATGTAAGGATTCTAACGATGCCCCATACATCCAAATCTGTTCAGGCATTTAAAAGTTATGGTGGAATAAAGAAACTCACATACATACATACATACATACATACAAACATACATACAAACATACATCAAGCCTGAATACATTACACTCCTTTTTGGGCAGTCGTGTAAAAATTATAAGTACTCGAGGAGCTCGTGGCTAAGTAATAACAGCTACACGTGTCGATCCATCAGGTTAAGCTACGCTTGCCGGGGTTGGTCCGTGGATGGGTGACCATCTTTACGTACCGAACTCTTTCGTGCCTCGGAAAGCACGTTAATTCGTTGGTCCTGTCTGTCATTCGTGGATCTTTGACAGTCGTCACGGGTCGTCAGAAGCCCTAAATTCTGACTGACAACCAGTCTTACCAAAGGTGTATCGTATTACCCAGTCACTGGGTTGTGGAGGTCAGATAGGCAGTCGCTCCATGTAAAATACTGGTATTCAGCTGCATCCGGTTAGACTGGAAGCCAACCCCCACCATAGTCGGAAAAAGGCTACTGAAGTACTTACAATCATATACTCCGTAAAATCAACATTCAAAATTAAAATCTTTCTTCTATTTCTTTTTTATTAATAATAGGTACCTACCACTATACTTTTAAGTAAGTACTGAACTAAAATACTAAATAAACTTTGAAAATTATTACATTTATCGGTACTAAGGTTACATTATTAATAATCACCGGTAAATGTGTTTAATTTCTTACCTCGACTTTCGGTAATTATTAATAACTAGCTTCTGCCCGCGACTTCGTCCGCGTGAAATTTCTTGTCCCCCCCACCCACCAACCCCGACGCATCGCATCGCAACGCCTGCCCGCGCTATTACTTCGTTTACGCTTAATAGCACCCTTTATGACATTTTTTCTTTTTGCTCGGCTCTTAAGGTCCCTAGCGTGATGTTAAATAGCCTATATTTTTCCGCATCGCCTGCCCGCGCTATTACTTCGCGCTCGGCTCCTAAGGGCCCTAGCGTGATGTTAAATAGACTATATCCTTCCGCATCGCCTGCCGGCGCTATTACTTTGCGCTCGGCTCCTAAGGGCCCTACCGTGATCATAAATAGCCTATATCCTTCCGTATCGCCTGCCCGCGCTATAACTTCGCGTTCGGCTCCTAAGGGCCCTAGCGTGATGTTAAATAGCCTATATCCTTCCGAATCGCCTGCCCGCGCTATTACTTCGCATTCGGCTCCTAAGGGCCCTACCGTGATGATAAATAGCCTATATCCTTCCGCATCGCCTGCCCGCGCTATTACTTCGCGTTCGGCTCCTAAGGGCCCTACCGTGATGATAAATACCTAGCCTATATCCTTCCGCATCGCCTGCCCGCGCTATTACTTCGCGTTCGGCTCCTAAGGGCCCTACCGTGATGATAAATAGCCTATATCCTTCCGCATCGCCGGCCCGCGCTATTACTCCGCGTTCGGCTCCTAAGGGCCCTAGCGTGATGTTAAGTAGCCTATATCCTTTCGCATCGCCTGCCCGCGATATTACTTCGCGCTCGGCTCCTAAGGGCCCTAGCGTGATCAAGAAGTAGGTTATAAAATGCAAAATGATTTTTTCAAATCCAACTGGGGTAGGTCCAGAGATAGCGCATTCAAACAAACTAACAAAAAAAAAACTCTTCCGAGAAAAAATACTTATTTGCACAACGTACTCTAGGGGTAAATTGATCCGCACTAAACATGTTTGCTCAAGAGCGACCGGTGTGAATTAAAGTTATTTTGCGATTTAGTAATTTTATATTATCTCCGAAACTGTATGACCAATTGACATACTGTAAAGGCCAAATCTTATCTCCATGATGTCCTTGTGATTATAAAATAACTTATTTTGATAAGGATTAATGTTTTGTTGTTTAAATAATCATCCAAACTTAAGTATGTCTAAAAAATACTTTTTTATGATGAGAGAGAAGATGTATAAAAGATAAAATATAAAAGATAGAAATATGGTGTCGCGGACTTTTTTGTAGAATTATTTAAGACGGACCAGACCGCTGTACATTGTTCTCAATTTTAAGCAACCGTTTAGGCAGCGCATGCAAAAAAGTCTGTTTAAAGAGGTATTTCTTTCCGACTTGTTAGACAAAAATTGTGATAGCTCGGCTAATATGCATGATATAGATATAAGTTATAGCCTATAGCACTCAGGAATAATGTAGCTTTCTACCAGAGAAAAAATTTTTAGAATTGGATCATTGGTTCCGGAGATTACCCCCTACATACAAACTTACAAACTTACAAACTTACATACAAATTTTACCTCTTTATAATATTATTAGTATATTAGTATTAGTATTAGTATTAGTATATTAGTATAGATGATACACAATTATTAATAATTTTCAATTAATCACACTTACCGTAACATATACTTACATCTTTTTGAGGCTGACTGTACAAAAGCAAGTTCTTCTCTCTCTAAGCCACTCTCTAATAATAAGGCTATCCCGTATCTTCGATAAGGAGCAAATAAACTCAACCCTCGAACAATCCGATCTAAGTCAGCTACCGGGCAAATCGCATGCCTAACGCATGAAGGAAGATTGAAGATTTTAAAAGGAGCGGGCAAAGGATGTGCTTTAGGACAGGCAAAGTGATTGCTGACGGCAACAAAACTATCTATTCAATACGAAGCTCACGAGTAGGTACTTTTTAGGCCGTGCGCTGCGTTAGGCGTGCGCACGGCGCGGGCGCCCGCGTGGCGTGCTATTTTCATGTAATCTCATAGATCAGCGCAGCGCAGCACACATGAGATTACATGAAAACAGCACGCCACGCGGGCGCCCGCGCCGTGCGCACGCCTAACGCAGCGCACGGCCTTAGGGTTATGCCTCAAAAGGAAAAAACGGAATCCTGAGTTCGAACCCAAGGCACGCACCTCTGACTTTTCGGATTCATGTGCGTAGTATTTTATAATATTATTATTTATTATCACTTGTTTAAGGATCGGATCACTTCGATGTCCGTCGTCTGTCGATGTCCGTTAGTCCGTCTGCCTGTCAGTCTGTCAAGACCCTTTTTCTCAAGAACGCGTGAAGGTATCAAGTTTAACGTATTTCAACTTGATATCTCCTTGAAGCTCTAAAAAAATCAAGCTTCTAAGTCAACGCGATAAAAAAATAAGACATGTACTTATGCGATTATTTTGATAGGTACTTGCAAATAAATCAAAACCTTCCCGTTGACCTAGAATCATGGACACGAAGCAAGGTCTCACAGCACAAGTAAAGGAAAAAGTCCGAAATTCGTTAATTTGTGGTTTTATCACATAAAAAATGTTCTTTTACAGTTGCAGCATTGACCGTGACGTAGGTATATCATAATCAGCCTATAATATTCCCAGTTCTGGGACACAGGCCTCCTCTCGGTGAGAGGGAGCGGGCCTTACCTAATACACCACGCGGGCCCAGTCCATGCAGGTTGGTAGATGTCAATGTTTTCGAATATTTGGTTTTAGGACATGCCTGTTTCCTCACGATGTTTTCCTTCACCGTTTTGAGAGCAGTAGTGATGAAATAATTTACACAAAGCAAAGCGCCTGTCAGGGTTCAAACCTACGATCTACAACCACGGGGCCGCCACTGCTCTCACATCGATGTATATGAGAACATAATTTAAATTACAATTACATAGTTTGTTTTTGGGATAAATTCATCCCAACTACGGAACCCTTCATTGTGCGTGGTCCGACACGCACTTGGCCGGTTTTTTTGATTTAGAAAGGATAATATTTGAATTTCAAATATTTACCTTTTTAGTCTTTTGAGACTCATGGCCAGTCTCCTCCTCAACTCATATTCAAATCACGAAAAAAAAAAACAAAAAATTATACTGCGGCTGAGGAGTTGTAGGTACCTACCTACCTACCAAAAGCGCGAGGAGTGAAATACTTATATTGTTTGCTAACAAAAGGTGTGTCCTGATTAGTTCCAAATTAGTATCCAAACTCAGCATTTTCGAGACCTAGTTTACCTGGCTCTGGTAAGTACAGGTACCTACATATTCTGCTGGATATTTTGTATAAGTCTCTGTCTTCGGGAAAGCTTTGATGCCCTAGTACATACCTACTAGGAGCACCAAAGCTTTCCATCTTTCAGTCTAAGGGATCTCCGACACGATCAATTGCCATCAATTTGTATTGTAGTAATATTGTCAATCGCTTCAATTCCATTTGGTAGACGATCAATTTGCGCATTAATGTGTATCACTCACGTAAAAATTGACAATTGCAATTGATCGTTTCGGGGACCCTCCAGTGTTTGTTCCTTATATTTTTCAAATGTTTGTATAGAAAAGTGCAGGGGCGTGCAGTTTTAGAGTGAAATATTTCTACCTACTTATTTCTGAGCGAGTCAAGCATATGTAAAGTTTCTGTTATAACTTACCCCAGTAGGTAGACGCACCAGTTTTATATAAGGTTGATTGTTTGCTAATAAATAATAATAATTGCTTTATTTTCAGGCAAATAAGACCCATAAATAAAATACGCAAAATAATATTACAAATACATAATAAAAACATCGTGCTACAAAATCTATTTACTAAAAGTGATGAGTCGATGACTCGGCAAACCAGATCTTCAACATGATAAAAATCATGCATCACCGTTTTTTGTTTGTAGATAAACATAATGACTAGTATGAAGAGTAAGCAAGTAGGTACTTGTAGGTACTTCCCCAACTATTGCTTCACAACAAACACAACGATTAAAAAACTACACACTTTAGTACCTTTTTTGCTTATCTCGTTTTTACAATTCATGGATCTAACTATATTCTACACAATCATTGAAGGTAGGTAGACTCCCTAAGTTAGCGATTATAATTAGATACATAGTTGTTAATTTCGGAATATTGATCAATGATCATCAGAGAGCCAAAGTAATGATCCTTTTAAATAGGTATGTATATGATACCTAGGCAACCCAGGCTAGCGGTTACTTCTAGATAATGAGCAAGTTTTCATTTATAAATCTCTTCTGAAACTCTGGACAGTATTAACTTACTTAAGGCGAGTAGTGCTGCCAACTAGCGCCACCATTGAGACAAAAAAAAATGCAGGAAAACATTTTGAAATTTCCTATGCTCACATTTTTAGTCAGATGAGGTAGAATTTTTTGTATCAAAAAAATCAGCACTAAACCTCCTAGGTTCGAAGCCTTAGCAGTTAACGCCAAAAACGTCTGACTAAAATGTGAGCATAGGAAATTTCAAAATGTTCCATAACTCCAAACTTAAGTATTAAGTATTTTTTTCTCAATGGTAGCGTTAGTTGGCAGCACTACTCGCCTTAAGTTGCTGTCTGTACCACCTGCACTTTGATTTAATTAAAGCTCCCGCATCGATCCCGGTTAGGTACACCTGCATACAACTGACTCAACGTAAAATAGGAGACAATTCTGGTGTATGTGGCTCTCTACAATAAGTTTATTTTTGTAACAACTTATTTAATAAGCAGGTAAGAATATGAAACACTCAATATTATTGTGGCCACGCTCAGTTTAAGCTCAGCTAAACTGGATAAGTTAAGAATAAGAATAATTTATTTTCAAAAAATACAGGTTTTACCAGATGTAAAAAAAATGCTGGTTTAATCACAGTCCATATTTTGCCTGTTTAGGGCATGCAAATTAGTTAGGCACGCTAACTGAAATGGTAGGTATGTACCTAACTACCTCTACAAGCTCTTGAAGACTAGCCAAGATATAAAATGAAAAAACAAGTTTTGATAACAAATAAACAAAAACCTGCACCTACCCATGGCCCTCAAAACATTCACGATAGCATTCTTATAGGTTGTCATTTTAACACGGCATGCAGTTCCAAGCTGACTTAATGAAATTCAAACATGCTAGACATGTTTGAATTTCATTAAGTCAGCTTGGAACTACTTATCCCAAAAGGGCAAACAGCATCATGATTTCCATCTCTCCGTGGGAATTTATCGAACCAATATTTGCGTCACGCAACCCACAAATAGTTTTTTTATCGAATAACTGCAAAAAAAAAAGGGTCCACATTCGCCTGACCGGACCCCGATCAGTTTACGAGATATAGAAGTTCTCTACAAATGGATTTTAACCTCTGTTATTCTATCCGGCTCAATCTAAAATGCGTTTCTCTTATTTGCAGTTTTTCTTATTTCCTCGGCACTGAACCAAGAGCTGAAAGAGAGAGGGCCAGACCGCATCGCCGTTCAGAATCCGCAATGAGGTGAACAATGGATCATCCGGATATTGCCTGTCAACTGAGCTACCTACACGCGCAGCGCTAAACGATACTAGGTCGACCGGACCGAGGTAAAATGTTTCCATAAAACATGAAGCTAATACAAAGAGTTGTTTGATGTGTACCTACTCTCCCTTCTATTTCCCTTTTAAAATAATAGGTCCGCCTTTCATATATTTTTTAATATAATCATTCAAGAGTAGGTAGGTAAAGAGAAGACTTCTTTGCTTTTCGGATTGGTGGAGGCTTACAATAGCTCATCTTTGTGTACATGTCTACATTATTACAACCCTTACATAATATATGAATAATGCTTGTTAAATATTTATACCCTAGCAAATATGTTGCTGCTGTCAAAGCCAAAGAAAGCGCAATGACTACAAAATATTTTATTTATGTATCGGTATCGAGATGTTATAAAGGTTGACAAAAATAAATGATCCACAAAGCGTTGAGGACAATCCCAGGAGGGAAGGGTCACCCAAAACGCGTGAAGAATTCACAATGAACGAGCTCGAATATTTATCATCCGTTCAGCTATCAGCGATTAGATTGCTTCGCACAAATACGTGCCTACTCTATAAATGCATAGCGAAATTATTTCGCTGCTTGGGTCCACACGGGGCTAATATTAGGTACTAGCCTCTCGTAATAACTACCTAAGTACTTATCTGAAGATGATCGAAAGGAAGCATAACACAAATAATCTTATAGCTATAGCTACGGTCCAATTTAAGTTAAGTACCTATAGTAGGAAATTACATTATTTATGGAGGCTTCATATGCCTAAGTACAGTACCCGGCGATAAATATTGCACATCGACCTTTGGAAAGAGACAATCGGCTAATTTCAGCTTCGTAGAGCGTTATCTCTGTCGCACACTACCTATGTGACGTTTTGTCAGTCGTTGTTCAAAATATATATTTAGAGTTGTTAACACCCCCACAAAATAATTTAAAGTTGTACTATGGCATCTTTAGGAAAAAGAGGGAAACCTTTACGAGGTCAGTCACGTGAAATTATCTACAATGTTTATAAATATTTTGTAACCGAAGCTGACAGATTTAAAAAAAATGAAGATGAAAATGTAAGTTGTTATTTTAAGGCGAAAGCGCCAGGGTAGCCCGCGAAATTCAAAATTTCTTACGTTTTATGCAATTTGTAGGTCAGTTTGAGCTTGTATGTTGATTAAAATAGGATTCGCGGCCGTAGCTAATATGGCTTTACAAAATTATAATCATTAGAATCAGCAATACAGCTCCATAAGTTAGCATTTACCTCAAACCTCATGATTTTATGAAATCGCTAGATTTGAGATAAATGCTAACTTATGGAGTTGTATTGCTGATTCTAATGATTATAATTCTGTAAAGCCATATTAGCTACGGCCGCGAATCATATTTTAATCAACATACAAGCTCACACTGACCTACAAATTGCAAAAAACGTAAGAAATTTTGAATTTCGCGGGCTACCCTGGCGCATCAACCTTAAGGAGGTTCAAGAGCAAGTTGCAAATGCCACTGGAATTTCAAGAAGAACTTTGAACAATATACTAAACGAAGTCAGTACTGAAATACATTCTACTGAAATTAAGTTCAGCACTCCAAAAAAAGGGAGACCAAAACAGCAATTTCGTTTATACAAAATAATTAAATACGTAAACATAATGTGAACATGTTTTTTATTTTATTTTACCCTAAAGCCATCACTTATAGAAAAATTGGTGTATTTTAAACAAAGAATAAAAAGAATTATCAAAAGAAGCAAATCATAATTGATTTAACAGCTCCTAATAGATACCGGACTGTTTGTATTTCGTGCGACAGAGATAACGCTCTACGAAGCCGAAATTAGCCGATTGTCTCTTTCCAAAGGTCGATGTGCAATATTTATCGCCGGTGACTGACGATGACATCAAAATCAAATGTGTTTAATTAGTTCATAACAACTGGAAATGTTTAAAACAAGTGTTTGAAACCCTGGAAAAAATACAAACACGTTTTAAACACGTTTAAAACATAATGTTTAAATAAAGTGTTTATGTGTAAGTAGTAAATACTATAGTTTTTTTTTAAATCTCTTCATCATTATTTTGATTTTATAAAATAAATAAATAAACATCCTTGGACATTTCGCACAACGCTATCTAGTCCCAAGCTAAGCAACCTAATGCTTGTGTTATGGTAACGAGATTGCTGATAAACTACTTATACAACGTGTAACGTTAAATGCGCAAAACCTCTTAAGGGGTCATTGTACTCATCATTACGAACAACTTTTACTATGAGACCAAACCTGAAATCGCGAAAAAAATCAGCTGTTTAGTACATTTTGACGAATTATGCGAACATAAATATACTGAACAGCTGATTTTTTTTCGCGATTTCACGGTTTGTTCCCATAGTAAAAGTTGTTCATAATGATGAGTACAATGACCCCTTAAGAGGTTTTGCGCATTTCACGTTTTATTCAAAACATTGTTCCCTATATGGAAACAATGTTTTGAATAAAACGTGATCTCCCTTCACGCGGAAACATTACGGTATGATTAATTCCTGATATTACATTTATTGAAACAATGGGTAGGTATCAAAATAACATAACAGTAAAGTTAATACCAAAGAGATTTAAGATACTCTAGATTTAATATCTTCTCTCAACTTTAATCTAGATTTTACTAGATTCTTGTACCACAGGCCGATAACATTATAATGTTATAGCCATGATCATAAAATAATAGGAGCAATAAATAAATGATAATCCCAATCAAAACAACCTAGGAAACAAAACAAGGTCGCAGTGGCCGCGAAATAAATAAGTTATTGTAACACGCAAAGAAAAAGTCATCGACGAATATTCAATCGAGCGAGAATGTACCACAGACAATGAACAATACTCTTTATATATGTCGCACCTGCCCCGTGATTTAGGTACCTATCTGCCGTTGGAAAACTCATTACTCAACTCGGAAAGTAGGTGTTTAAGCTAGAAACATGACTGTGTTTATTTATATATTTGCGCTGAAAATGGTAATTAAAATTTCTAGTAGCAGTTATAGCGTTTCAGTAGGTACCTATGGTGTAGTGTAAGCTCTGATTTTTAATTTGCTATAAGTACCAAAATGACAGCTGCGATCGAACTTTTTTGTCAGTTTTATATTTTAGTCATGTTATGTTAAGTCATTTTAGTTTAGCAAATTAAAAATCAGAGTATATAATAATATATGAATAACTTCAAGAGTTTAGGAATGTTTTCAAGCAGGTTTGGATTTGACAGTATGAAAAGAATGCATTATTATTATTGTATTTTTCTTTTCAGATATTGTTTCTAGATATTCTCAATTGTTTACGTGATTTACTGCTGATACACCAATTAGTTTCCATAATTTATGTAAAGTCTAACAATGCTTATTTCTCTCTGTGCTAATTCTTCATGACATTTTTAAGTTGTATTTATTAGTCTTATTCGTCACACATGGTTTCTTAACAATCTCAATAGACTAGGTCCATAATTATAACAAAAACAGCACCTATTTTTTATTTATTTTGTATTTTGGTAGAGTGTAATTAAGGCGGTCCTATTTTTTAATTCCTTTGCAATTACAGTTCAAGGCGGTCCTATTTTTTATTGCCTTTGCAGGTAGAGTTTAAGGCGGTCCTATTTTTTATTTCTTTTGCAGGTTGAGTTTAAGGCGGTCCTATTTTTTATTTCCTTTGTAGATAGTGTAAGGCGGTCATATTTTTTATTTTCTTTGTAGGTAGAGTGTAAGGCGGTCCTGTTTTTATTTCCTTTGTAGGTAGAGTGTAAGGCGGTCCTGTTTTTATTTCCTTTGTAGGTAGAATGACATCGCTCCTTCATTTGTCGTCAGAGCTGAAGAGGTGTCGGTACAGAGATACACTATAGTAGACATATTTGTCTGAACATAGGCTGTTCGAACTTTTGCGCATATTCTCTCACTCGCGAAGTTCGGACTCCCCAAGATACGTCAGCCGTATTGTAAACATCACCAGTGTCAAGAGGCAAGCGGAGGTAAGAATAAATTATACAACATACATAAGAAAGTAAACATTTATTATCAATAGATGAGGTGGTACTGTAACTAACATTTGGCTTATGTAAACTTTATATACTCTTACAAAATATGTAATGCTTATAACTTTAATAATCACAGTTAATTGAGGCACATTATTGGTATAGTCGCTACAAATCTCGAGCGCGCGTCACGTCACTCGTTGACATAAGGCTTTTATTTCGTTGACATACGGCTTTTATATCGTTGACATAAGGCTTTTATATCGTTGCCATAAGGCTTTTATATCGTTGACATAAGGCTTTTATATCGTTGCCATAAGGCTTTTATATCGTTGACATAAGGCTTTTATATCGTTGACATAAGGCTTTTATATCGTTGCCATAAGGCTTTTATATCGTTGACATAAGGCTTTTATATCGTTGACATTAGGTTTCAATTGTGACTGATACTCACTCGTGAAATGCATCAACTAGTTGAAGTTGCACATCTTTACAAGAATGGCCCCCATCCAATGTACATTTGGCAGAGGTTGTGAATGCTGGTGGCCTCCACTATGAGATGTTCCACCTGACCTTCGGGAGACAAGGACAGCGATAGCTGCTTGTTCTTTGTTCTCACCTTGAAAAAAAAAGAAATTAAAATTGTTAGTAACCGTTTCGTATATTTAAAAGAAATAATGCAGTATTTTCGAATTGTAGGTATGTCAGATAAATAATATCATTAAAGTGAAAACAATAGTTGTACGACACGAGTAAATTAAACATGGTCTTTAATTTTTGACCACGTCCTTTAAATAAGTGACATTCACTTGACCCAAAGATTATTTTTACAATTTTTTTAATTAATCAAGGCACGCAATAAAATCTTCCTTTAAAAATTTAATTACTCTTTTTTACCCCTACAGGTATAAATTTTTAAAAACCCAAAATCTTATTTGTGTTACTTTTCTGGCAAAAGTATAAATACTGAGTTTTGAGTTAATCGGACTGCGGTTTAAAATTCTTCCTTATAAACTCTAACACCCCTATACCTTCATCATCCTTTTGATTTATCATCGTTTTATTTAAAAGACCCTTACCATCCCATTAAGCCGTTGCTTGATATGCAGTAGATGCTGTAACGCCTGTTCATTGGTCCGCTCGCCGCAGTCCACGGGTCGAACTCGTCCCCACGACACCAAGGGATCGTACACAAACGGTTCGATCACAGACATCAGCGCTGCTGTTTGAGCCCGGAGAGCACGCATCACGGCTTCGCAACTTTTCCTAAACAATTTACGAAAGTACATGTAATTGTTGTTCATTGTTGTTTTAATTGAAATTCTGAAATATTCTGAATGTTTTCAAGACATTTAGGTTATCTGTGGATACCAAGAAGAAAAAATAATAATATCCTAATGTGCAGGGAGGAAAGTTCGTATGGAAGTTCGTCATTTTTTCCGATGAGTAAATAAGTAATAATAATAATAATAACTGGCAACACTGGCAAATCAACAAATATTTGAATTCATATTTTCGTTAATGAGACTGTATATCCCGCGAAATTGTGGAGGCCGAGGCTTTTTAAACTCTAAGACCCTCCACAATCGCGAGATATGCAGTCAGGGAATATTTCCTACAAGCCGACGTGGGGATGCATCAAGATGTGGTCGTAGTGGACAAGGCCCTCACCCCGCTCTCCTTAGTTAAAGAGAACTTGCTCAAGCCTGTAGTGGTTGATACTAACGATCGCAGGGAGGTATGGCATGGGCACGCTACAATTGCGGCGATAAGTCCCCTCTTTGAGGAGTGGTTAGAGAGGCGCCACGGCGTCCTCACCTTCCGCCTGACGCAGGTCCTCACCGGACACGGTTGTTTCGGGAGGTTCCTGTTTCGCATAAGGCGGGAGGAAACGCCGGGTGTTACCATTGTGTGGATCGCCCGGAGGATACAGTGGAGGTCTGACCGGCTTGGGCAGAGCACCGCCGTGTTCTCACGGAGGCTATCGGCGGCGGCGATCTCTCGCATCCGAGCCTGGTCCAGGCCATGGTGCGGAGCGAGACTGCATGGGACGCCGTCACCTCCTTCTGCGAAGCAGTGATGCTCGCGAAGGAGGAGGCGGAACGCGTGAGGGAGAGGCAGCCTCACGCGCTCAGTCGCCGCAGGAGACGCCCTGGGCGGCGGGAATCGCGGGGCGATTTCCGGCCACCGTAGGCGCGGGCCTGCGGACGGTGAGCAGCGGGTAGCTCGCCGTCCGGTAAGGACCAGGCCGAGTCGACGGCGCGTTGTGTTCCACGCGCGCCTCAAAGAGATGTCAGCAAGTGATGGGGTCCAATAGCGCCGACGCCGCTGGGGTCGCGGGTTGTTTGAAGAAGATACCGCGGCCCTGGCATAGGCAACTGAAGGAACACGGGTGGGTTTTAGTCAGTAAAAGTCTGACACGCCCTTCCGCTCCACCCAGAGCGGGAGAAGTTATTGCAGAGTAAGGAGCTTCACGGACGCTTTTTCCGGGACCTACATGGACCCGATGTAGTTTTGCTAGATAGCGTCCGTAGCCTGGCTGCGTTCCGGTGACCTCTTTGGGGAAACCCAACGTTTTGTCTGGGCAATTATGGACGAAGTTATCATGACGAACAATTATTGGAGATTTATTGTGAAGGACGGCACGGTTGGAATTTGTCGGATATGCCACCGTCCAGGAGAATCAATCGGACACATTATATCCGGGTGTTCTCGTCTAGCTAACGAAGAGTACTTGCATAGACACAACTTTGTAGCCCGGATTATCTATCAGCAACGCTGAATACAGCCTTGCGGAATCGGAAGTGCCCGACACAGGGATGTGTCGGATCCAGTTCAAAATGGAAATACCACATTGTACTGGCATCGATCCATCAGCACTGACAGGACTATTGTTGCCAATAAGCCTGATATAGTGATGGTGAATCAAATAGAGAAGAAGGTATGAAGGGAAGTATGGCAGAAGTTATCTCAATATAATAAAAAAAAACTCATCAACGCCCAGCCCAAACCCTTGGACCTATAAAGCTGAAATTTTGCACGAGGTTCCCTTTATAATATAGACAAGAAATAAGTAAGGATTTTTGTTCCCGTGTGATATTTTCCGACATCCACACGGGCGAAGCCGCGGGCAAAAGCTAGTACAGTATAAAGGAGATAGTAATAATAAATAATAATAAACACACACACACACACACACACACACCCACACCCACACCCTCACACATATGCAATTATGCACACATGGCTTGGCTTGTCAAGTGTAAATAAGATAAACAATCGTACAAGCATTCCATTTCTGTACAGTAATGGTCCTGTAAAGACCTCTAAGCTTAACGTAAAAGAGAATTCCTATAAAAATAAAGTATATTAAAAACCTATTTGACTTCCGTATTAACGTAGCTAATATACATAGTTACGAACATGTGCGCAACCTCGTGAGAACTACATAATTATAATTATGACTATTGTATTTATAGTGTCGGCAATTTTTAGCTGCAATGACTGTGAAACAAATCAAAAACATATCTATTGTGACTACTTTAAACATAACTACTTATATTTATTTGCTTTAAATTGTATTGCTAAATCACTACCTACTTTACAGCTAAAGCACTAGGAAGTGGTGAATGGCGGGCGTTTTATGGGACTGGCTTATGTAATTTTGACTTTCGAAAAGTGCTGATTCTCAGCCCACTTTGAATGACTTTTGATTTTGATTGATTTTAGGGCCCTCGCCCACGGCGATTTTTTGTAGCGATGCTGTCGCGCGTTTACGAAATGCGCGACTGCATCGCTACTAACACGCGTTAGTCGCATTTGCAACGCGCTACTGAAGCGATGCCAACGCGCTACTAACGCGCTACAGTACCGCGACTGTATCGAGGCAAACGCGCGACCGTGTCGGCCGACATCGGGGAGTGAACAGAGGGCGGGTGGCGCGTGAGTGGAGAACCGAGCTTTCGTTGCCTACGCTTCAGCTGCTTACGTAAAAGCAGCACCAAAGACAACGTGACTAATGTTGCCTTAACGGAGTCCATCTGGCAACTGCAGCGATCGCAGGTATTTTTGTGCCGTTACTGAATCGAGTTTGCATCGCGACAGAAGCGCACCAGTATCGCGTTTGCATCGCGACTGAATCTGGGCCCGTGGGCGAGGGCACACAGCTAGCGACCGCTTCGCGACTGTATCGATGCGGACGCGCGACAGCATCGCTACTGCATCGCTACAAAAAGTCGCCGTGAGCGACGGCCCTTACGGATACAATTCACGAATCGGATTCATTTATTTTCTTGAAAAAGAAACACGTTTTCGTAACAAGTTACAGGCAACAATGGAGCATCGTGCGTTGGACATTGGTATTTCAGAATTGCTTACTTTTAATTGGAAGGTAATAATAAAATTGGTCGTGTGGGATTGTATACCACAACACATCCTAACCTAACTAATATTATAAATACTAAACTAAGTTTGTTTGTTTGTTACGCTTTCACGCTAAAACGCCTGAACAGATTTGTATGAAAGGCACATAGTCTACCTGGAGAATGACATAGGCTACTTTTCAACCTGGATCCTAGACGATGTCGCGGGCAACAGCTAGTATTATTAGAAATGCGAAAGTGAGTTTGTTTTTTTGTTTGTTTGTTACACTTTCACGTTAAAACGTCTCAACGGATTTGTATGAAATTTTGCACATGGGTAGACCATGACCTGGGTTGGGACATAGGATACTTTTATCCCGATATTCCCACGGGATCGAGACTTGTGAGGGTGAAGCCGCGAGGCGCAGCTAGTATTATAATATTAAAGCTAGGTACAAATCGTTAGATGATGATAATCAATTTAGCATCATTGTGATGTTTCAGTTTACCTACAGTTCTTGTACACGTTGAAAGCATGCGAACCCTTACGAGTAATAATTATGAATTAAATAATCATAAGTACAGTGCTACCCAACTAATAAGGCGCGTCGTAAATCTTCGTTCACACAGAAGAGAAAGTATGGCCCCGAATATTAAGGAGAATGCTTAAAACTTACAATCAACCTTAGATCACTACTATAAAGTTCATAATACACTGCAGCTGTTAGTTCCGTCTCACTCGCAAGTATGGCGACTGACTAACATCATGGCGGCAGCTGCCGACCAATAGCGGTACAGGAAAAAGAAGCACGGTGCGTGGAGCGTGCCGAATGGTCAATAGCATTTCCCACGCTTTGAAAATTCATCTTCTGCGCCGGTAACTCGGTAAGCCATATCAGTTGGGTACTACTGTACCTACATGACCATGAACTTGAAAAAAATTACGCCTAAAAATATTTTTAATCAAATTGGTTTATCCATTATTAAACTGGATTGATATACTAAAAGATAATAATCACTATAGATAAGAATCACAATACCAACAACAAAAACACTTCATTATCTAGATTTTTATTTAAAAAGGTGCAATTAGCAGATAACTTGTTGTTGTCACCTTTTTTATCGCTACGATTCAACATTGTACTGTTACCAAGGCCTCTTCATGTTAAGAGTCACAAATCTTATTGTAATAGACAATTTAAATAATTATGTATCTCTTTAGCTAGTCAAAAATAACAGAAAAGGTGACTTATGTGACTACTCATCCGCAAATATTTCGTCCGCGGATGAAACGTTACCCTTTTAAGAGGTTACATCATCAAGTTTTTCTTTATATCGTAACACAAAAAAGCTGGAAGGTAAAAACTACATAAAGGTTTGACAGACAATCGGATTTACCAGTCATGTGGACCATGTGGTACATACAAGCTATAAGTTAACACGTAATAAGTTTCTTTTCGATTTTTATCAGTCGTTATTGATACTTTGACTGCCTTTCGGATTTTTACTTATCTATTTATTCTTAAGTAGCGGTAGGTTATATTATTTGTTTTTGTTTTTATTATCTTATTATTTTCTCAGTCATTTAATTGCAAACCAAGTATTTATATTGGTTCTTACTTTAATGTGGGCGGTGTGTTTTTTGTTTTTGTGCTCACACCATAAATTATTATTTTATGTCTATACGTGAGGATTTGTTATTAGCTTTTTGGTGACTATGGTTTCATTTTTGTTTATTTTTATTAGCTGTACGTCCTCCATGTATTAAAATAAATAAATTATTTAAGTACACAATTTACTGAGGCGGACTTATAATTCCATATGCATCTTACCCCTTATTACCAGTGACTCTGTACATACACCTACATAACGCCAACCGCCAATTGTCACTTTCAAGAGAAAATGGATTTATCACTGTCTTTTTGTGCTAAATAGGTGCTACATTTGAGGGTCAGCGCGGATAGAACAGCAAGCGGCTCGAGCAGTTTCATAATGATAACATAATACTTAATGAACTTGTATCACATTTAGAATAGAGTTCAAAATAGCGTGCAAATGATTATTCGCGCGTATATTTTCGCTCAAAATTTGACAGCAAAGAACATGCTCTGCTGCTCAGCCCGCGCTGACCCACAGTGGCTGTAACCAGGTACTTCTTACCGAAACATCCCCTCATGTCTGAGCGGTCCCATGGCAGCTTCCATGTTGTGAGTAAGGCGGAAGGGCACTCGTTCCGGCCACTCGAATGCCTCTCCCTTGTTGAACAAACAGTTGAAGTCTACGTGTACCGTGTCGCCATTCGTAGAGTCGAAGGATATGTTCTCGCCGTGTCGGTCGCCTAGACCTAGTGGAATACCAAAGGGTTATAATAAAAATAAACAGTAACCGGTGACATTGTTGTTACCAGTTACGTGGAATAGAAGATTTTTATTTTTCTATCGGAAATCAGCCATTGAGCTATAATCAGATCTGCTGGCGTTGTGGCAGTTCGAGTTTGACGCATCCTGTGACGTGTCTCCTCATTAAAGTTAAAATTTAAAAGAGTCATTAAATTGAGGCTATTCGTTTCGTTTTTAGGCGGAATATGCAGTTTTTACTGTCCAATAGGGTAACAGCGATATGGTTTTTGTGTCGCTCGAGTCTTTTCTTGTAGTTCATACATGATCTTTCCACTTCTTCCTTAATTAATGAGATTTCCAAGTATTCATCAGTGGCGTGCACTCCATACATGCAAATAAGCTCTGCATACCCTGTAGTCCCATACATACATGCCCCTCTAAATGATAAATAACTATTTAAATTAAAAAAAAACATGGTAGGTATTAAATGAAAAATTAAAAAATCCGTCATTTGAATTCCCGTGTTTATAATGCGATTCCGCGCCATCTATTACTTTTTTATGGAACTAACTAGTTGGAGCGGCGAACACGCGCCACCGATTCACCGCGCAAGCAGCGCTCCCGTGTGAGCAAAAGCACTACTACGTCTTGCTTATTTTTCATACTACGCATCTCGTGAATTCTCGTGTAGTACACAGCAAAAGTGAGACTGTGTGCGTGAAAATGTGTGCGCGTGTTGGAGTTTTAGAAGCAGAGCTTACATTGCAAACCGTCCAAATTGAGAAGCCGTTAAAGCACCGCTTATTTGTTGATTGTAGAGAATCAACTTTTTTTAGTCGGATTAAACAATTTATTTGTTCGTATTAATTGTAGTTCGTAATTGCTATGTTTTTCGCCATATTTATTGTTTCGATTGATTTAATATCATTGTTCGGTTGTATTTCTGGGCGGAATGATTGATTGTCTAAGTAAAGTTTATTGTAAAAACGAAAAATTATACCCGTGAAACCTGTGCTGGCCAAGTGTGTTCAAATAAATTAAAATCTGCCGCTTTTCGACGTCATCTTTTGAGGAAGAAGTTAAATTGATTGCAAAGGGGTCCGTGTGTACCCGGGGTTTGGTTTAACACAAAAAAAAGGTAATGCTACTTACTCGTTATTTACATAAAAAGTATTATGATAATTGTTACTGGCTAACAGCTAAAGGTTGTGTACACACAAACATATTGTATTTTTTACCTTGCATTTTATTTACAAATCAACATAAAAATTATATATTTGGATCTACATATAACGGATGTTCAGATTTAAATAATTTAGGTATTTTTGGTGGTGGCAAAGAAACGCCATGCAAAGCCAATGGTTTTGTGGGGCTTAATATATTTATAAGCTAAGTAAAATCATTGTAATAAATAAATAAATAAATAATAATAATGGCGCCGTGTGGTAAGAGTCGGGTATGTAGGTAACTAGGTACTGGGTAGGGTATCTAGTCGGCTGAAACTGGTACTTACTTAAGTTTTTTATTTTATTTCAACCGTGCATACCCTGTCTGAAATCTCTGTGCACGCCACTGGTATTCATGTACTTCACTGTTTTTTGTGAACCACGCACAGGTGCACCACCTTGGTTCACAAAAACCAGTGAAGTTCATGAATACTTGGAAATCTCATTAATTAATGAAGAAGTGGAAAGATTGCACTGCTTATCGTCTTTAGTGCTTTGTTTTGGAAGCGTTGTAGAATCTCTATATTTGAGTGTCTGGCCGAACCCCAAAGCTCTATGCCGAATGTCCATACTGGTTTTAGTATGCATTTGTAAATGAGAAGTTTGTTTTCAAGACTGAGTGAGGACTGTCTACCTACAAGCCAGTACATGTCTGCTAGTTTTCTGTTTGCCTAATCTCTTTTGTTCTTTATATGTTCACGCCAGGTAAGCCTTTTATCTAGATGCATACCTAGGTATTTGGCAGTATTTTTCTGGGGCTGGACACTTTTATCTAGTTTTACTGGAGGGCAATCATCTCTCCTCAGAGAGAATGTGGTATGGACCGACTTTGCAGCACTAGCTCTGATCCTCAACTTCTTCAGCCAAGATTCTACTTTGTCCAGTTGTTGTTGGAGTTTCAAAGACGCTGCAATAGGATCCTTGTCACACGATAAGACAGCCGTGTCATCAACATATATTGCAGTGACCATATGCTTCGATGTTGGGAGGTCAGCAGTATAGATCGCGTATAGGATAGGGCCCAACACAGAGCCCTGTGGCACTCCAGCTTCAATTTGGTTGAAGGAAGATAAGCTGTCTCCACACTTAACTTGGAATATCCGGTCCTCTAGGTATGATTTGAGGAGCATAATATACATTATGTGGTAAACAAGATTTGATTTTGTATAAGAGGCCCTTGTGCCATACTCGGTCGAATGCCTGCTGGATATCAAGAAACACAGCTGAGCAATATTCTTTTCTTTCCAATGATTGTCGGATTGTGTGCACTAAGAGGATATATTTTATCAAATAAATATTTATTACTAAGTCATCAAATGCGTGCTGCGCAAAAAAAAAAGAAATGGCTTTTTTTATTTATTTATTTATTAACTACGTCTCCTACCTTTATGAAAATTAAAATTATTTACAAAAAAAAAAACTTACCCAAAATGTATCCAACCATTGACATGACAGCAGTTGTTCTGATGTAAGCAGATCTTGCTTGATACCTGCAGAAAATAATTTAAACTGTAGAAAACTCAAAGTATGGCAAAAAAAAATCTTTAAAATAAAAAAAGGTGAACTAGATGTCTGGTTATGCGAATTGACTGACCAATTGCCTTCTAGTAGAAGGCAATCGGTCAGTCAAATAAATATTTGTATCGCATGGAAATCGAACGAGATTCCCACGCGGAACAAATATTTGTATGTTTTACCTGCAGATACTGTCAAAGTCAAAGTATGACAGCAGACTCTCGAATTAAACTGGGATTTTATGAGTAGAAGAAATCTATTTGAAAGCATATTTACCATCCATAAGGATCAGAAAACACTCTTCGGAACCACTCCTGAAAGACAGGCGGATGACGCGGCAGTAGTTGTTGTTCGTAAATACGCCTCTTCTTTTCGACCGGGTCTTTGTTCGCGCACATCATCTCTTTCAACTCGCGATTGCTTGTATGAATACCTAAATAAGATTAACATATATTTTATTGTAAATGGTCACGAAAACATTTCATATTAGAAAATCGTGTAGCTGCAAAGAAAAGAGAAGCGTATGTATATTTTCTGTGCGCAGATCAAAAGGATTTGTGTTTTTGTTTAGGTTTTATTGTTCGTTGGTTACCATGCCACACACCATGACACTTCAAACGTCTAAAAATATGCGTCAAGAGATTTTTCGCTCACGCATTTCTTACCTTTCTGCTTATAAATGTGCATCAATATCGGCCTCAATCCAACTAAGTTCGGGACCCACTCGATAAGCCCACACTCCTCGTTCAAAGGCAGCACACTATAGGTACGTATGTACAGTCGCCTGCGCCGAGTCTCGGGCGCGTCCTGTAGGAACCGGTTTACGACTCCGTTGAACTCCATCAGGCGGTAGTCCTTGCGAAGATCATCGCGGGGTTTTAGCATTATTATGTAGGATTTGCCGTCGGAACCTAAAAGAAAATAGTACAGATTACAGGTCGCCGGAAGCCTCACAACAACCAGCTTTACCAAGGGGAATCGTATTACCCAGTAACTGGGTTGTAGAGGTCAGATAGGCAGCCACTCCATGTAAAATACTGGTATTCAGCTGCATCCGGTTATAGTGGAAACCGACCCCAACATAGTTGGGAAAAGGCTAGGCAGATGATGTGTGAGTCAGGTTTTTCTTGGCACAAATGACAATAATTGCCTGAAGATTTAGGATTAGGCCAGATAAAAGGCAATCCAAGAGCCCTATGCAACTTAGTATGCTAACTAACATCATCATAGCGAACTGGTAATGTACAATCAACCGTAATTCAGTGGTAACACTTGCATAACGAAAACCGCCCTTACTACGACATAAAGGCG
The DNA here is from genome assembly GCA_905163495.3 of Cosmia trapezina. Lineage (NCBI taxonomy): Eukaryota > Metazoa > Arthropoda > Insecta > Lepidoptera > Noctuidae > Cosmia > Cosmia trapezina. The sequence goes on from LR991030.1 coordinate 17,412,533, forward strand.
CTGTCAATGTCAATTTGTTACCACTGATGTGCAGTCGACTGTACAAGGGTACAACAGTGGACCTCAGCATATCTAACAAAAGTAGTAAGATTTAAGAGATATCCTACAAATGTTATACAATTACCTTTTAAAGTAACCTTCCTAGGCTTCTGCAAAGAAGGCAGTATACTAATGTTCTCTTCAATGCCCGCGATATACACCGGTGGTTCAGTAGGTATGTTGAAGTCTATGCGCTCTTGCCGTGCCGCCTTGGATGGTAGCACTATTTTACAAAACTCCTGGAATGGCATCATTACGTGGCTGAAGTTATCGGCAGCCAGGAGGCGGGGTAACGATCTGACTAGAGTAGATACTGTTGTTGTCTGTGAAGATAGAAAGTAAGCTGTAGAATTTGAAAATAAATGGGTCATGGTGATGTCATTAGTTGAAAGATGAATGGGAGTTGAGGAGATAAAAATTGGCCTATTCTGATCTGCATCTGCGAATATGGTAAAACTAAGCTAAAAAGCAAGGAAAGTTAAGGCGGTCGTGGCTTAAGGTAAGCAACTTAAGATAAGAAAGAATATAATGAATCCACAGTAGTCCGAATCTTCGAAGAATCTTTGCTTGCCCAAATTAAGATGCAACACATATATTGTAGGAAAACATTGATGTTCTAAATTTAGCGCAAAATAAACCCATATTACGCTATACTCCAAAAAAAGGCGTCATCATGAACGTGTATGTAATTTGTATAAGGTATTTTAATATTTGCAGTTTGATTTGACACCATCATGGTAATCTAAACAGTACGGACATTCCGAAAACTTGGTTTCGTCATAGATCAACATTAGGAGGTACTCGTTAGCATGTCTCGGAACTTTATATAAACAACACGATTAAACTGAGAAATACTTAAGTCTACATGTACTCGATCCATCCCATCCACTCCATCCATTCCATTCATTCATCTAATCTTATCAATCTTTCGGTATACCTATTATAAGCAAATACACGATTTCTTTATTTCTTTAAGATTCGACTAGGAAATCGTGTTATTGATTTTGGTCTTGGATAAGTTTATATAGAATACTTAATGCCACGAAAAACAACGTCTGGCTAGCTTAGGAGATTCAACAGTCAGTGAAAAAAATCGGATTGATTGCAGATCATAGTTTAAAAAAATAACACTAAAAACGAGCAAAAAGCACTTGTTTCTTTTGTTGACTTTGGTGTAAAGAAGAAAATGTATTACGATGACAACAAAGAATACTGTGGTAGATCTTGAATTTTATCGTAAAAAGTGAGTTCACAAAATCAAAATATTTTTACAGTACCAGAGTCTGCTATCCTAAAAATCGTATCATACTTCTTTTAAGTACTTAATTACTTTGATCGAAAACATATTTTATCAAGATTATCACCTAATATATGTACTTATAACATGTTTCGACGCCCCGGGTGGTAACGCTCTTATCAGGAAGGACAAACGAAGCATGGGTGTGGACTGTTAAAATAATAATAATGAAGTCATAATAAAATATATTCTTCTTCTAAATCTTGTTTTCCTTAAGAAGTTTTCTTTAGTGGGAAGTCGCATCCCGCAAGGACTAAAAAACTTCATTATTTGTTAAGCCACGTTTGGAGACGCGTTTTGTTTCATTGATAAGGTTAACTACTCGGCTAATTTAGAGACCAGGACTTCTCACGTGTATGTTTCAGGCAATGTCAAAACAAATACTTAAGTAAAGCAGTAAACAATAAAACATATGAATATTTCAGCACATTCAACGTCTATTGACGTTCTAGGAAGTCGACATTTATATAAAACTATATAGAAGCCACCCGGCTTCTACATAGTTTTATATAGACCTAATGGTTATAGCGTGATGTTAAATAGCATACAGCCTTTCTCAAGAATTGGGCTATCAAATGCAAAATGAATTTTTCAAATCCGACTGGTAGTTCCAGAGATTAGCGCGTTCAAACGTATAAACAAACTCTTCAGCTTTATTACTAGTAAAGATATTTATGGTGTATTTACATAGTAAAGAGTATTCTATCTATCTATCTAAGGTTTACTTAGTTTATGAAACACAAAACACAAATAGCAAAAAAAAGTGAAAACTATGTCTTATACAACAATAATGTCATCTCGCGGCTGCTCCAAAAAGGTTGATTTCAGCATTAATGCCAGACAGACGCTGTCTGACGCTGGTTTTCGTTTTGATTTGATTTGATAACAACTTACCGAAGAACTCCCAGCTATCGGCTTATTACACAGTTCGATTAACTTCTCAGCGAGTTGCGTGAAGTCACTGATTAGCTTCAACATGCGCGGTTCCTTGAGCCTAGGGTCTGCGAACACATCGGTACAGCGTTTGATACGTTGTGCATAGCTGGACTTGATGACGCTCATCATCATCCAAAGAGTGTGTTGTGGGTACGCCATTATTAGCTTCACTATTATGGCTTTCAGTTGGAGGTACACCTGGAAGATAAAGATTACTTAGCTTACATAATGATCCATGCGTCATGTTCGTGAACGGGCGCCGTCAGTTGGGACTGGTCCTCTCTTAGCTGCCACGGCTTATTTTTATTTTTTAATTTAGTTGTTTTTAGTTTTTATCTTTTTTATTACGGACGCTTTTAACGTGCACGTCTTTCTACATTGTTCTCACATGTATATTTTCAATATGAACGATGTAACCAATATTTTGTAAAATACTTGATTTAAAAAGTGTCCGTGGAGTTTCTTGCCCGTTCTTCTCCATAGGGATCTACTACGCTTTGGAATGGGCAACTAGCTTCATCTTTCTGACTGACCGACCCAAGACCGACCCCTTGACAATTCAAAAGTGCCTGTAATTGGTTTATTTGAAATAAATGCTTTGAGTGAGTTTGAGTTTGGTAATACAACATGTCCCGGAATTAACGCACAACCTCTTAAGGCCCAGGTTTCCTGAAAACGATCAAAAAGGTGGTTTTTTAAAGCAGTGTATCTCATAAACCGTAAATAATTTTGACATGTAAAAAAAATATGATATTTTCAAGTCTTTTTCGCATACAGTGATGGAAGCCAAAACATAATTATACATATTTTAATGCACCAAAAAAATCTTTAAACATACCTCCTAATAATCTTTAAAAGCAGTTTATCCCTTCATTAACAATTATAATTATAATTAAAAATATACCATGAAATGTCAAATTCCAAACTGCATCCAGTGATGGATTACTTTTTATTAAATAGTTAATTTCTAATTTTATACGATTTTATTTGCATTTTTACGACATAATTCCGGTGCGCGTGAGAATCTTCTATCTCGTGCGTCAAACTAGACAGCCATAACGCCATTTCACTTACACACCGAGCTAAACTAATCTTGGAACCTGGGCCTTAAGGAAGGCATATTTTTTTTTCGTGATTTTAGGTTTGGTTCCCTAATAAAGGTTGTTCATAATGATGAGTACAATGATCCCTTAAGAGGTCGTGCGTTAATTCCGGGACATATTGAAGCCTACACAGATTATAAATTAAAGTCGCGTTTCGTGTCTGTCGGTGTAACCGCGTTGCTCTTCTAAACTACGCAACGGATTTTGACGCGGTTTTCACCATTATTTAGAGAATTTATTCCATAAATAAATCTTGATGTTTTGTCACGTTGTAAATCCGTGCGAAACAGGGGCGAGTCGCTAGTATTTTCTATATTATTCATCACATTCACCATCATCATATTCATCATAGATTCCGAACTTTGTGATTTGTGTTTATACTATAGTAACTTAGTGGGGCTCGTGGCTAAGTAATAACAGCCGCACGGGTCGATCAATCAGGTTAAGCTACGCTTGCCGGGGTTCGTCCGTAGATGGCTGAGCATCTTTACATACCAAGACCCCTCCGTGCCTCGGAAAGCACTTTAAGCCATTGGTCCCGGCAGTCATACGTGGATCTTTTACAGTCGTCACGAGTCGTCAGAAGCCCGAAAGTCTGACAACCAGTATTACCAAGGGTATCTTATTACCCAGTAACTGGATTGTGGAGGTCAGATAGGCAGTCGCTCCATGTAAAATCCTGGTATTCAGCTGCTTCCGGTTAGACTGGAAGCCGACCCAACATAGAAAAATTGGGAAAAGGCTAGGCACATGATGACTATATTATGTAGATGACTCAAACATGGTAAATTTCAACTGCCTGTTATGAAGTCTATTCTTTTTCTACGAATTTTCTTAATTGCAGGATAAATAATATTTCCAACAGTAAAAATATAAAGTAAATATTTTCTTATACTTCAGCCGTCGTGTCGTCAGACGACGCTTACACATTCATTAACATTTTCCGTCATAGATTAACACGTTTTTCTGCATGATTATTTCCACGCTAATGTTAGCATTACACACACACATTTTCATATTTTATCACCTCTCTCGCTCACACGGGATCAAATTTTCATAAATGTTAAATGAAAAGATGCTTTTTGAAAAAATCAATCTATTATTATTGTTAATAAATAATATTAATTTAATAGGTAGGTAATTAAACACATTTCTATTGTGTTGTACACATTTCTAAATTCAGATCAATAAGTATTATGATCTGTTTTTGAGCAAACTTTATTATATAACACAACAGAAATGTGTTTTTTAAATTACCTATTAAATTAATATTATTTACATGCATTACTATAACGGTTATTACCTCTTTTACTGGATGGCATATTCTCGATACGATTTGCGAGAAAGCCGTGAGATACAAATATAGCGGCAATCTCTCCGAGTACGTCTTGATGATCTCTGTCATTTGTGCTAGCACTGAGTGGGCGCTTGTGTCTGTTGATGTTACTTCGATATCCAACCTGAAAAATAAGATAACCATGATCATTTATTCATACTTATTATAAAATAATGTCGATTTCGTGTCTGTCTGTGTGGCTGGGTTGTTTTTCTAAACTACGCAACGGATTTTGATGCGGTTTTCACTATCATTTAGAGAATTTATTCCGGAAGGTTTATATGTATATAACATACTAGCTTCTGCCCGCGACTTCGTCCGCGTTAAATTTTTTGTAACCCCCACCCACCAACCCCGACGCATCGCATCGCAATGCCTGCCCGCGCTATTACTTCGCGCTCGGCTCCTAAGGGCCCTAGCGTGATGTTAAATAGACTATATCCTTCCGCATCGCCTGCCTGCGCTATTACTTCGCGCTCGGCTGCTAAGGCCCTTAGCGTGATGTTAAATATACTATATCCTTCCCCATCGCCTACCCGCGCTATTACTTCGCGCTCGGCTCCTAAGGGCCCTAGCGTGATGTTAAATATCCTATATCCTTCCGCATCGCCTGCCCGCGCTATTACTTCGCGCTCGGCTCCTAAGGGCCCTAGCGTGATGTTAAATAGCCTATATCCTTCCGCATCGCCTGCCCGCGCTATTACTTCGCGCTCGGCTCCTAAGGGCCCTAGCGTGATGTCAAATAGCCTATATCCTTCCCCATCGCCTGCCCGCACTATTACTTCGCGCTCGGCTCCTAAGGGCCCTAGCGTGATGTCAAATAGCCTATATCCTTCCGCATCGCCTGCCCACGCTATTACTTTGCGCTCGGCTCCTAAGGGCCCTAGCGTGATGTTAAATAGCCTATATCCTTCCGCATCGCCTGCCCGCGCTATTACTTCGCGCTCGGCTCCTAAGGGGCCTAGCGTGATGTTAAATAGCCTATATCCTTCCGCATCGCCTGCCCGCGCTATTACTTCGCGCTCGGCTCCTAAGGGCCCTAGCGTAATGTTAAATAGCCTATAGCCCTCCTCAAGAACTGGGTTATAAAACACAATTTTTTTTTTTTAATCCGACTGGGGTAGTTCCAGAGATAGCGCGTTCAAACAAACTAACAAAAAAACAAACTCTTCCGCTGTATTCCACCGACATTTTGCACAACGCCATCTATGGGTAAATTGATAAAACGTCCGCTTGTTTGCTCAAAACATGTTTGCTCAAGAGGAACCGGTATGAATTAAAGTTATTTTGCGTTTTAGTAATTTTATATTATCTCCGAAACTGTATGACCAATTGCCATACTGTAAAGGCTAACGCCCGGTTTCTCGACGGCTATTCAAATCTAAAATCAACTAACAAACTGGTTAAATTAACAGACCAGTCAAATCAAATTGGGTTGCTGAATCGGCGATTACGATAAAATTAAATAATCAACGATCAATGTCAACTGATTAAAGAAAATAGATTATGTGTATGGCAACATCGTATTCTTCATTCATTTTGACAAATAACTCGTTCAATTTAATGTCAAGTTGACACTGTTGACAAAGGCGGCATTTTATTGAAAATATGAATGTTTGAGGATAAAGTTATAAGATTGTTTGAAGTACCTACTTTTCATTTTATTTATTATGGCATCGATATCATCAAGAGGAAAAAACTACACAGAACGCGAGAAATGTTCACTGTTGAGTATAGTAGATAGGTAAGTAACTATTGCACGTTTTTATTCATATCATTGCCTATAAAGTTTAGCCTATAAAATTAGAGCAACTGGAGGTGGAACATACAAACCTGTGCTGAATGATGCTGGAGCTCAAATACTGGCATTAATGGGCTCCCAAGTAAAGCCACTAGCGAACTACTGTGATAGTGCTTCTGAATATTATGTTACTGGTTAGTGATATAGGTTACATAATGTAATCAGTGCAGAACATTCTATTATACAGAAACAGCATTAAGTGCTAAAATTTTAATTTAATTGCAGTGGAAACCGCAGACCAAAATGAGGTTGGAGAAAATCCAGAATATTATGCAATTGGTAAGTAAAAGATTTTAAATTTAATATTTGCAACAATATATTTTTCTCAGAAAAATGAGAGCCCTTCAATACATTTCCTCAGCTTTGTAATATGCCTACGGTGCCTACCGTATTAAAATATAACAGCAATTTAGGTTCATGAAGGTATAATAGCTTTTATAAAACGAAACAATAAGAACAGTTAATTTTGCCTACAATAATGAATCATTATATAGATGCTAGGTAGGTTGGCTGTGAAATGAAATGTTTACACAACAAAAAAAAGTCAGTAATAAACTGTTACTTTTTATTATTTTCAGATACAAATACAGCGGAACAAAATGTCCAAGGTAATAACGAATCCAGATCACCAGCAATAACCTCTCCAATCAGTCGGAAAACAACCAATGCCTCCTGCAGGCTCCAGGCTACTCGTATCCTGAAAACAAAGAAAAAACAAATTAGAAATAGTGACATTTTGAAAAAACAATTTTATCAAAAGAAAGTAGAAATTGCGATAATTGAGAAAAAGATTAAATTAGTTGAATATAAGAATGCTATAAGTAAACAAAAAAATTTAGATTTAGATATCAAAATTAAGAAACTTGAATATGACAATTTACTGAGACAATCACAAGGGTTACCATAGTCATGTTGTTTTTTAACCGACTTTTCATAAAAAAAAAAGGAGGAGGTTCTCAATTCGTCGCGTATTATCTATATACAATGAGAGGTCAGTCTGGCGCCACATCATGTAGGTGCTCGCTGCATATCCCTCCTAAAGATATCAGTGACTGTGCCCCCAAACGTTAGGCATCTAATTAAGGATTGTACAAATTTTGCTACAGTTAAATGCCAACTATGTGTGTGGCATCGCCTTGGATATGCTCTAAGTCAATTTTTGGTAGTTAGTTTAAATATGTATCTACTGTTATGTCAATAAAACATTTTATCAAAGTATTTTATTTTACTTTTTCTGGTATCTCAAAAACACCTATCTTGCCTGATGAGGTATAAGATTCCATTTGCTAAAATGTAATCTTTGCTTGTCATTTAAAAAACAGTCATTTTTACATAATTATGTTCTTACAAAGTAAACAAATAATAAAGAGCCCGGCTTACTCACCTATCAACTAAAATGTGTCAAAAGAAGAGAAGAGCGTACTGCAGTGTTCTGGTTTGATGTTGGAACCTCATAATTACTGTCCCACTGTACAACAGCTTCATCATTTTGATCTTCCTCAACTGTATCATTGTTATCAATTGCAATGTTGTGCAGCACACAACATGCTACAATAATATTCATTGTAATTACTAGTTTTGTCCTTAGGCCCATGGATAAACATGGAAATCTTCTTTTCAACACACCAAAGCATCGCTCAACAGTGTTTCTGGTGGCTATGTGTGCTTCATTATATGCCTGCTCACTTGGTGATACAGGGTGTAGGAATGGTGTTAAGAGATAAGGCCTGCAAGGGTATCCACTGTCTCCTAACAAATAATCAGTTCCATATACACCTTGTTCAAAATCGGCACGAATGTGGGAATCATTGAGGATTGTGGTATCATGCACTGAACCAGGCCACCTAGCTATCACATCCATGATTTTTAAATTTGAGCTGCATATAGCTTGTACATTCAAGGAAAAATATCCTTTTCGGTTCCTGTACAGCTCTGCTTGATCACCACCTGGAGATTGTATTTTTATATGTGTACAATCAACTGCACCCACAATATTTGGGAATGACTTGGGCATAAAAACCACTTTTAATTTTATTTCTCTCTTCTTCGTTTGTAGGCATTTTTATAAAATGTTGTCGCAGTTGGGCCAACTCATGTGATACACTCTTTATAAAGCGGCATGCGGTACTCTTGTGTACTCTTATATTATCCGCCACTGTCATTTCAAACGCTCCAGTTGCATAAAAACTTATAGTTAGCAATATTTGCTCGGTAGCACTGATTGCATTGCCTCTCACAGTAAATGGTTTTAGCCTGGTGCCAATGAGATCCACTAATTGGAGTATAGTCTGCTTAGATAGCCTATACCTGGCCTTGAACTCCTCATCATTGTAATGTTCCATTGGATGCATTCTTTGGCGATAAACTCTAGACCTGGTATCTGTTTGCTCATCTTCACTGCTACTAGACAAAGACAAAGACGACAGGGACGATTCCATTATCTATAACAAAAATATGTACCGTATGTTACTAGAATTTTTATTGTTTGGTTTTAGATTTTTATACAAGTAAATAATAAGAAGATGATTGTTAACCATTGCTACTTACATGTGTATTTCTAGTTTGTGAAAACGTGAAATCCTTCGTACAACCTCACGGTTCCGTTTGTTTGTAGGAAAATATTTGTACGGTTAACAAATCTCAGAAAAGCAATCTCGAGTCCGTTATGCGTAGCAGAAGTTGTTTTTTATTAATTAAAACTAGAAAATATCAAAAGAAAACAGAAAATCACGGGGAACGCAAAGATAATCGCCCAAGCTTGACAGATTAGCTAACCACAACATTTGACAGTGACTTGACATGACATTCGAGCTTAATCGTTTGTTCAGAAACCCAAATTCTGAATTAACAAGAGATTTTTGTACTAATTTGATTGTTGTGTCAAGTGATCAAAGATTCAAATCAAAGTACTTAATCACAGTTCGTGCAACTCGTTTTCGACTTAACAAGAGATTTTACACATGGTTAGTTAATTTTAGATTTGAATAGCCATCGAGAAACCGGGCGTAAATCTTATCTCCATGATGTCCTTGTGATCATAAAATATCTTATTTTGATAAGGATTAATGTTTTGTTGTTTAAATAATCATCCAAACGTAAGTATGTCTAAAAAATATTTTTTTTAAACAATAAAAGATGTATAAAAGATAAAATATAAAAGATATAAATATGGTGTCGTGGACTTTTTTGTAGAATTATTTAAGGCGGACCAGACTGCTATACATTGTTCTCAATTATAAACAACCGTTTAGGAAGCGCATGCAAAAAAGTCTGTATAAAGAGGTATTTCTTTCCGACTTGTTAGACAAAACTTGTGATAGCTCGGCTAATATGCATGATATAAATATAATTTATAGCCTATAGCACTCAGGAATAATGTAGCTTTCTACCAGTGAAAAAAATTGTAGAATTGGATAATTAGTTCCGGAGATTACCCCCTACATACAAACTTACATACAAATTTTACCTCTTTATAATATTATAGTATAGAAATATAATAAGAAACTTTCACGTTTTGTCAAGTCGTAAAAACCGTACGAAGCAAGAAGCGGGTCGCTAGTTTATTTATAAAACAATCCACATTGTGTTTGAACATTGCATTGTATTGCATGCAGAAAAAGCAAAAAGGAACTTTTGTCAATATTCTTATTTGTCCATTGATTGAAAAAAAAAAATTGTTTCTTTTTTTTTTTAAACAACAACAAATTGACATAATTACTATCGAAAAAAGTTAAAAACTGTATCGCAGCTATCAACGCCCGTCTAAACATAAGAAGCACAATGTTTCAGACTTAAGTACAGTTTAGCTAACTTTGGTACTTATCTAAAGTGTAATAATTCACTGGAGTAAACTGACAGATGCTTAATGTCACTTTGTAAAATAATGGTGCCATATTTATTGTAATAGTGATGCGTTTCGTTCGTTGTGCTTCAGTTCATTCAAACAAAGTCAATAGGAACATTTATTATAAAAAGTAATTAATTATAATACATACATGGTGTAAGTGTAAATGACCCCTTAAAAGATTGTACTTACACTTACATCCTGTAAGTTTATCTAAGTACATAAATTCAATGCATTTTTATTTCATTTTAAATAATTCGCTTTTTGAAAGTCATCATGAATCGGCCTATAAAGGTACTACAAATATTTTTATATCGATTAAACAAAACTAACCTGGGAGATTTCTTATTAAAATAAATAAAATAATGTGATTTGATTTAGAACGTAACAAGAATGAATGAGCGAGTGATTGATGTCAATCTTCTTGTCACAACACTATTTTCTTTTCATCAGAAAATGGTAACACCGTAAACGTCACATTACTCCAGTGAATTATTAATTACTTTAAATAAAAAATCGTAAACGTTCTAAAATAAAAGACATGCAAACTGTGTGTGATGGTAGTAGGTGTGGTGCAGTGTGGAGTGGAGTGGTAGTGTGAATGAAGGTGTATGTGTGTGAATGAGGGTGTTTGTGAGTGAGGGTGTGTGTGAGTGCTTGTTTTAAGTTTCCACAATTTTTCAGTTGCGTCATATGATAGAGATTTCAACCATTCGTAGTCGGTCAATTTAACTCTCCGGACATTACGAGGTAAGCGGAAAATGTCGATTATTGGGGCCAACAAAAATCGGAGAAGAGTGCGAAAAATCGTGAGGCGAAACACAACAGCCCCTGGACAAGAAACTACATGAAGACCACGACCGCTCTGTCAAGAGTGCCACGAAGAAGAAACAATATCTATGACATACCATATAGACAGCATCCGCGGCATACTCTGGTACAAATACTTGTGTCCGTACTGCAGCGCCTTGCCGTAGCTGTTCAGTGCGTACAGACGTCGCGACCACATCGTGCTAGTACTGGTGCCTTCACCACAGCTCACTTTCTCATAGTACGCTCCAAGGCATACCTGGGAAGAAAAAATTATAACAATAAACTTTACAAGAACTCATGGGGCTCATGGGGGGCTTTGCTCTGGAGACAACCTGAAAAGCAAAGTAATATATAAAGTACCCTCCAGGGGCCGTACTATGACGTAAAAAATATCATGGATCCGTTGAGAAAAAGGATGGTGCTATAGGTCGTATATAACTCCATCTCTTTCTCACACTGGAACCGTTCAACTTCTGCCCTGCTATAAGAGCTCATAGTAAACCCCCTGTACGTGATAAGTTTTAGTGCAGTTATATAACAGTTTTCAAAGTCAGTCTTTTCATACAACTAAGCCCTTAGTCATTTTTTTTTTCGTCGTTAATGTTCAACTTACCAAACTTTTCTCCCACTGTTTAAAAACTTCTACAGACTCCTTGTAATATCCAATGTTGACGTCGACGTCAACATTTGTGGTTTCATCGTTGTACTTGGCTATTAGTAATTTTGCTTTGGCACATATTTTTCTGAAAAATAATGAAATAACGTTATAAAAACTAATAATTGAACGACCATAGTGAAAGTTGTTAAGAGCGTTGATAGCGCGCGGGCTGGCAATGTCGCATTTCTAGAGGTTTTTCGTGATTATTTCATTAAATTTAAATCAAAGGACAATTTCCTCTGATAAATTCTTAGATCGTTGGTATTTATAAGTACAGTATTCCCAAGTGAATAATGCGCATGCAGACTTCGCTAATTGTCGTATTCCCGGAAAGACCCGAATCATTGAATCGTAAGAGCCCTAAATTATGCATGAAGAAAATGCACTTAAGGCGCAGATTTCCTGAAAACCATCAAAAAGGTGTTTTTTAAAGCTGTGTATCTCATAAACCGTAAATAATTTTGACATGTAAAAAAAATATGATATTTTCAAGCCCTTTTCGCATACAGTGATGGAAGCCAAAACATAATTAAACATACTATAATGCACCAAAAAAATCTTTAAACATACCTCCTAATAATCTTTAAAAGCTGTTTATCCCTTCATTAACAATTATAATTACAATTAAAAATATACCATGAAATTTCAAATGCCAAACTGCATCCAGTGATGGATTACTTTTTATTAAATAGTTAATTTCTAATTTTATACGATTTTATTTGCACTTTTACGACATAATTCCGGTGCGCGTGAGAATCTTCTATCTCGTGTGTCAAACTAGACAGCCATAACGCCATTTCACTTACACACCGAGCTAAACCAAGCTTGGAACCAGGGCCTTAACCACTCTATATACATATCGTCTACCGACGCCGTGGGAATACGACCGTTGCCGAACAGTGACGAAGATTTCTATGCGCATAATCACTTTGGGAGACCTGTATGTATGCTATTTTTTGACAGTTATTTTGGTAATTACTCTTAGAAAATGGAAAATAATTGACAAAATGTCATATTTTAAGAGTAAAATCCAAAATAGCTGTCAAAAAATAGCATACATACTTATAAACTTATAAATACCCACGACCTCAGAATTTGTCAGAGGAAATTGTCGTTTGATTTAAATTTAATGAAATAATCACGAAAAACCTCTAGAAATACGACTTCGCCAGCCCACGCGCAATCAACGCTCATGAAGTAGAAATATAATAAAATAAAAAAATAGGTAAGTACTCATGGGGACTGCTGACAGAAGTGAAAACTTAAACGTAAAATAATTTATGCATAGCATCATGACGCGGTAACGCGAACCCGTAAGATTTCCCCCTACCAAAAATCGCTCAACGCGCCTAAAGAAGTTTTCACTTCAATAATATATAATTTCTTAAAGAATAATGAAAATATCACTCTAATATTTCCTACTACTTCTATTTTTTACTTTTTTATTCCCTTCCGGTGTGGTTCGTAGGTACTAGCACTTCCGCACTAAATGCTTAAGTCGACGTTCGCACGGACGTAAAAATATCGCGGCGATTTTATTTCGCGCACTGGATTTTCAACGCTCTGCTTAGCACCGAGAGTTGAAAATCCAACAGTGTTTTTTCGACGCGCTAGAATGCACTCTGTTGGACTCTCAATGCTCGACTCAACAACGAGAGTTGAAAATCCAGTGCGCGATATAATCCCGCCGCGATAATTTTACGTCCGCGCGAACGTTGGCCAAAGGTTGTTAGTTTACAATAAGTACTTTTCATACCTCTGATCATTATTGAGTTGTTCCAACATAGGATATGTATCATCTAAACCTCGTCGTAGCGTAGTAAACGCATGTTCGTGCTGACCACGCGCCCAGTACATCTTAGACTTCTCTATGAACAACTCCTCCGGTTGATATTCTTCCGCATTGAGAACGTACATGTAGGACTGAAAAGACAATGGATTATTTATGCTGTAGAACATACTAGCGTTTGCCAGCGGCTTCATCCGCGTGGTTGTTGGAAATTATCCCACGGGATCCGTACATTTTTCCGGGATAAAAAGTAGCCTAAGTGCTATTCCAGACTAAAATCTATCTCTGTGCCAAATTGCATCCAGATCTGTTCAGCTGTTCTGGCGTGATTGAGTAACAAACATCCATCCATACAATCATTCGCATTTATAATAGTAGCACAGATTAAATACAGATGGGACACTCCACAGTTTAGGTATGAAGCTACAAGTACGCGGCGGGCTCATCTCATTGGGTCAATTCAGTGTGGGCTGCCGCGCACCGGCCGGCTCGCACGTTAGTTCGATACTCACTCACGCGTCGCGTCGTAAAAGAAGACAACTCTAACGAGTCAGAAGGTATAAGAGTTACGCGATAGAAAGAGAGGCAACTTGTAGGTGAATATAACTGTAGGTAATAACCGTTGTGCGACCAGAATTGCACTTTATTATGTCGTAGCAAGAGTCGGTTTCTATTTAAATGATTTTGCGGGAGTGTCCCATCTGTATTAATCTGTGATAGTAGTAAGATAAGAATTAAGATACTGCTGGTTGAAATTCAAATGATAATCAAAAGCTAAAATCTAGCCAGTACTGTTGTTTCTTTTACACTTTGGGACTCTCACACACTCTCTCTCTTTGACAGATTCGTAGCTAAACAAAATTCATTCGTAAATACTATTATACTTACTAACCATTTATAATGACGGGGCTTATTTGTACAAATACTTGCATTTCTTCCCTAATACAAAATTAACTTTAACATTGTAATGAAAAAAGGGTATATTCTAATATGGCCAAGTAACGCTTATATTGCAACTAATACGTCAAGTGAAATGCGTAATATTAATTGTATTCATAGAAATCAAAAGTTTGTTACCTGTTGGAATATTCCAGCTTTTCTGGCATGCTTAGCGCTTTGCAACCAGAGGTCTCCGATACATGCCTTTAATCGACTCGCCGTAAGAGGATGTGATGGCTCTAGGAGTTGCTAAAACAACACATTTAAATAAGGATAACATACGACTGTATAAGCTTATAAGCACATGAGCTTATTTTATCATTTCAGCCAGATTACATGTAGGTACTTATTTTTCTACTCTTGCATCGGCATGAATTTATGAAAATAGCCTTGTTTCCCCGGAGCGTTGGAAAAAAACTATCAGCGTCCCGCGGTTTTACTCGCATAAGTTTCGGTCCCTTGGGAATATCGGGATAAAAAGTATCTTATGTGTTAGTCCAGGTTATAAATTGCGTGATTGAGAAACAAAGATCCAAACATACAAATGTCCATATTTATAATATTAGTGGGATAACTATCATCAGCAAGGCGCAAGCAAGGCAAGGCAAGCAAGCGCAAGGCAAGGCAAGCAAGCAAGGCAAGGCAAGCAAGCATGGCAAGGGGCAAGGTAGCGCGGCTATCTTCCCAGTGTGTGACAGACGTGCATTTGCTCGACAATATAGAAGTGTTTATAACATAACATAACATCACGCCTGTATTCACCGAAGGGTTAGGTAGAGGTGTATACATAGTCGCTGACCTCTAATATACAAGTACGCTTGACTTAATAATACCGATGCCAAAATGAAGACATTTGATTTTCGCCATTTTGGCGCTGATAGAAACGTGAGCGTCCGTGGAAGTAATATTAGAGATGGGACACTGAAATTCACTTGTGGTTATTCCGCTGTCTTTAAGATAGCGAATTTTACAAAAAGCGCATACTCTCATTGTTAGAAAGTCATTTGCATTGGTATCGTGGCAACACCAAATAAACTATGGTTAGATGGTTGGCTTTATAGAACATTGTGTATTGTCTATGATCACTGTGCTTTCTAGAATAAAGTTATTGTCTGTCATTAGCGTTCACAGTACTCACATGGTTTTATTTCAATATTCCCGTTCTATTAAAAAAAAAATATAAAAAAAATGTTCTAAATATTACGTAGTTAACACAAAATTCACAAAACAAATCTTTATTCACGATTTAGACCTAAAACATCAGAGACGTACCAAAAGAACACGTCGGCCATTTGCAACAGTGTGTCAATTTTAGTTCTTGAGACGCTCGAGCGGGGGCGCTTTGAATGGGCACAAAAATCAACTGTCATTTCGTATACTATATTTAGTCCCGCGTACACATTTCGCCAGTTATGTTTTAAGTCCCATTTAAGTAAATATTATGATGTCATTTGATTATTTGACACATAGGCAATATTTTACGCAAAAAAAAATTGTGTTATCGCTTTAGATTTTGAAATAATTACATTTTTGTTTTTAAATGACGTCACAAAAACAAGATTACATATTTTGTTTCAGATCGTTAAAAAACTAAGTAATTTAGAGTTCTCAAACAAAAAACGTAATCTAGCCTGGTCTATCCACTTTAAGAAACATTAATTAGATTACTATGAACCCATAGACATATTTTGAATAGAAGGCGTGTTTAGGTGCGCCCGCGCACCCGTTCTGCGCCGCTGCGCGCCAACGTTTTTTGTTCGGGGCGTGCCATGAGGGGTCCCGCGAAAATGAGGCGCGTTAGTGGGTAATAGGGGCGAGCCTATTGTCATTAACCGAGCACAAATCTAGACTCCGGGCTGCTACTGAGAAATTCTAGATGGAAAAACCCAGAACTTCTAGATATAAGTGACTTATTAAACCTACCTGTGACTGTTGTAGTAGTATTCTCCTAAGTCGTAGCAATGGCTCTATGGTCCTAACGTCCGACTGCACGACGGATAGTCGCCGTCTCCACTCGTCCAGTAGCTGGTTGACCATCTCTGTGCTTTGACGATCGCCGTCTCTTAGCTCTTTTAGTCTAAAGAAATATCATGAAATGTCATCATTATGGATTTAGTTAGTTTTCGGATTAACTATTAATACCTATGGTCAAGCCGAGTTACTTGGTGGTACTTGAACTCTCGTTCAAAAACGTAAGGACTAAAAATAAAAACCAAGTCCTTATAATCAGGCGAAGTCAATAAAAATCTTGATCCACGATCTTAGTCGGCTGCCAATGATTCGCCCTCAAAAAGACTCAGATTGGCAAACTGAGCCGTTGATTGGTTACAGACAAAAATCGGGATCAAGATTGGGATTGAGATACATTATAAATTTTTGATGTTAGTGTTAAATTTTTAACTCACATGCACAAATGAACTTAACCCATGAACCTTGTTGCGCATGAAATAGAGCATATTTTACCTTTGCAGCATCTCCTCAGCATGACTAGTTTCCGTAATAATATGAAGTCCGAGCACACTTTGATAGCCGCTCCTCAAAGCGTTCTCCCCTTTGCTCTCGCCGTCCATTTGAGCGAGTAGTCTGCTTGTGGTGTCTTTGCAGGATATGAGGAAAGCGTCGTGGTCTTGTTGGCGGTAAGCGAGCAAAGTACGACCCATGAGTAGACCCCAGTTTTCGTTTGAAGGTGGCTACAAATATTAGAACTTACTTAAAAACTTATTAAGCAGTCGTTTTGGCAAATATTCTGTTTCGGTTTAAAGAATTTATTCTAATCAAGAACACAAACAGCTCTCTTAAAATATGAGATATACAAGCTAAATAATGCAGTTATAAGGTAACATAATGACTCCGTGAGCCGATAAAAAGAAAACAGAATATTTAAATACACAGTATATACAGTTACAGTGGTAAGGGTTTCTAGCGAACATCTGGTGAGGCGTAGGGTAACGTTGGGTCTTCAGAATAAAATATCAAACGTCACAAGTATAAGGCACATAAAATGCACTTTTGAACGTCAAAATTTACAAAACCATTGAATTGATTCTAGTCGTCCCTTCAAAAAATAACTATCCTTCGAATATCCCTCGAAAATAAATATCCTTTTTTAACCACTACAGCATAAAGTGCACAAGGAACGCCGTCTAGTTAACAGCAATTGCACTGTAGTTTTCCAGGTGTTTGCTAACCCTATTTTTTTTAAGGGATACCTCCAATTAGCATCGTGTAGAAAGTTAATATTTTCAAATAAATCCTTTTATCAGTACAAATAGGATGAATGTTTTATTTATTGTCAACTTACAACAGGTTTCTTGCAAAGCTCATCTAAATCATCGAACCGTCCCAAACGCCATAACGGTTCTGCTGACAACTCCATCATACCGTCTTCCTCTTCATGTTCGCTCAGTAACCTATACGCGGTGAATGGCTGGTCCAGACCTAGGTAGCAGTCGATCATGCCCTGAAAGATTATAATAAGCCATGAGAGATGGGATTATAAGGAAAATGAGTTTTAATATTGCACTATTTACTTTTTGATATCAAGCCTTTAAAAAGGCAAAATTATGTATTGGTGTGGCAAAAGAGCAAGCAGCCCACTTAATAGTATCAGGGGGCTTACTATGAGCTCAAAAGACTGACTGAGGCAAAAGTTGAACGTTTCCAGTGAGAGAGAGAGAGATGGAGCTCCCTAGTAGTAATCCCCCTGGTCACCGCTGCCTATCTACAACACCAAAAGAATGACAGGTGTATTGCCATCCAGAGACCTTAAATTGCACCGGCACACATAACCTTCAAACCTGACGAGCTTCCTGTCAAAGAGCTCTTCAAATACTTGATCTAAACATGACTTTAGAATATTTTTTTTATTTTCTTAAAAATAAATAACTACCTAGGTTATTTATTTTTCAATACACTTTCTCGAAAACTGGTTCATATCGCACTACGATTAGATTTTTCATTTTCCCACCCGTGTGCGGGAATGCCACAGATAACTTATAATATACTTAGTCCAAATTGGTTCAATGGCTCTTTATTCACAACTCTCTATTCGGAGGTGAATTTTTTTTTAATCTCCGCAAAGAGATATGCGTCTTTAAGGCGTTAATATTTTTTGAATATTTAAATAATGTTTCTTTAAAGAATATTATCAAAAACCATGATTATTACAATAAAAAAACGTTTATGAACAAATTAACATTTATTTATGTTCTAAACTCAAAAATATTTGAATTTTCTATTTTTCATATTAGGCTGTTTATCGGCTTTATACCTTTGCTTCTCTTTCAACCTGACAAAAACAAAGCGCGGAAAAAAAAGAAAATTTTAATCATAGTTCCCTATTAATTCATGACAAAAATATTTTCCGTTATTTTATGTGTTTTTTATTTTATTTCTTCCAAAGTGAAAAACGTCGTTTGATACTCGTGGACATTTGTTATTGCAGTTCTCGGCTCAAAAACAACCTCGCCTACGGCTCGGGTGTTTTAATTCCGCCTCGAATGCAATAACAAACGTTCTCCACTTGTATCAAAATGTACTATTCCTTACCTGCAAACTGTGTCGATCTAATTGGCCTTCTTGTGCCAATCGTTCGTAGCATAACGCAGCATCTTGCAATCGCCCAGTCACTACTTGAGCCAAGATTAACTCTTTTAGTGAAGGCTCTGACCTCTTCATTGATAGAATACCTGAAAACGATGACGTGGAAACTATGATAATTCTGCATTTACCTCTACTAATACTTGTCTAAGTTATAGTCTGTTTACGAAAGAATGGTTTGTTGGATCATTTTTTCAGCCGAAAGAAGTCCACTGCTGGACATAGGCCTCCCCAAGCACCGCCACTTCGGCCAGTTCTGCGCTTCCCGCATCTAGCAGATTCCTGCGGCCTTCATAAAGTTATCGGTCCACCTTGTGGGCGGCCTTCCAACATTACGTCTTCCGGTATGCGGTCGCCACTCCAGAACCTTTCGGCCCCATCGGCCATCTGTTCTACGAGCAATGTGCCCTGCCCACTGCCACTTAAGATTGGCATTTCTTCGGGCTATGTAGGTTACCTTGGTTCTCCTGCGGATCTCTTCATTTCTGATTCGATCACGTACGGAAACTCCGAGCATAGCCCTCTCCATTGTCTTTTGGGTGACTTTTACTTTGAACACCACATGCGCAATTTTTATTTTAGAGCGTTGCATAAATCGAAAGTTAGTTATTCAATAATCAAACAGTTAAGTTATTACATTTAATATAACCGTGTAAGTTAAGTTACAAAGTGTACAACAGTTTTCGCTGCTACAAAGTTTTGGACGTATCTCTTATGTAAAATTAATTAAAAAACTTCTAATAAAATAAATCTTACCAGCCACAGAATCCGGTTCATCCAACAAGGCGTATATCTCAGCTAAGAAAGGTAATTGCTCCTGCATCTTATCTTTTCTCTCATCCATGTACAACTCTATGTACTGTAGCGCCCGTTCTAACTCGCCGCAAACAAAGTTCCCACGGGCTACCGTCAGCTTGTCGAATTTATCCAGGAATGATGATATTGCTCTACAAATGCATACCTTATTTAGATATAAGTATAAAAGGATTACTATGCAAGCAAGACATTTACTACTACAAGTCGTAGTCTACGACTATTAGTCGACGGACGTAAAAATATCGCGGCGATTTTGTTTCGCACACTGGATTTTCAACGCTCTGCTTAGCGCTGAGAGTTTAAAATCAAACAGTGTGTTTTTTCCTCGCGCTAGAATGCATTCTGTTGTTGTTAGGTTGGATTCTCAATGCTAGGCTCAACAACTAGAGTTGAAAATCCAGTGCACGATAAAATCCCGCTGCGATATTTTTACGTCCGTCCGAACATCGGCTTACAGTATTTTTATCTCACGAAGCGCCGCGCGCTTTACTTGCGTTTACCAAGTGTACAAACACGCTGTGAATACGAGTAGCGTCAGCACATAACACCACACGCGCACACACACTCTTCCGACTTCGCCATAGTCTCGGACGGTATCGAGAGCTCCTGCGCTTATACACATATTCACAACGTGTTTGTACACTTGGCAACCACAAGTAAAGCGCGCGTCGCATCGTGAGATAAAAATAAGCATAACTGGATGGAGTCTTTCCTTCCCCCACCCGCTTATCGCCTCAGGTACCACTTTCCTTTGTACCGTTCACATTCCTAGAATCAAGTCAAAAGCGGATGACGTCACGACAGACAGTTGTGTAATTCACCTGGTTAGATAAAATAGCTTCGCAGAAAACTTAGTAATGCTAAAATGATCGCACTCTTGACTTACTTGTAATTGTCATTTTCCGTGGGACGCTGCTTTGAGTGACACCACTCCAGAAGCCATCTATTCAAGAAGTCCAATAAGGTGTAAATTGTTTTACTGCATTTGCTCTGAAAGTTAAGAACAAACCTACTGTTTACGTCAGTCTCAATAGTTTGGTCATTCTAAAATAAACCTAGGCTACCTGACTATAAGATTCAAGTTCCTAGTAGGATTTAGAACCCAAGTAATTAATTAAGGCCTTACCTGGTTGCCTTCTTCAGTTTGAACTGAGTTGATGCTGGGAGTCATTCTAATGTGTCGCAGCATTTTATATCTACTTCTTTCTATGGTCACCGCATTTTCCATTTCAAAGTTCTCTAGACCTAAATTGAATAAAAAACAATTAATTATTTGGTACATATTATAAATAATAGTCGCTTTTCGTGTTTGTGTGACCGCGTTATTCTTCTAAACTACGCAACGGATTTCGCTCCGGTTTTCACCATCATTTAAGGAATTTATTCCGGAAGGTTTATGTGTATAATATAAACTTACATTACTTGAAATGTCGATGTTTTGTCTACTTGTAAAAACCGTGCTTCGCGATAAATAAAAACTACTTATAACAAAAGCCAGTGTTATTTTGGTATTGAATAAGTATGAATTGAGATCATACCTATGACAGCTAAAATTTCTTCTTGTATGTACTGTGAATTATTCTTGGACTTGACAGCATGCAACAACACATATGGTAGGAAGAGGAACAGAGTTCTGACGTCACGCCGCATACTCGGGTGTACTGTGCGCAAGAGTTCCCGAATGCTTTCCGATTCTATTAGTGGAATCAGTTGGCCTGCCCAGCTAAAAAACAATACGGAAATGACGTTGAAATATTTTATTTAAATGTATATTAAATGGAATAAAAATGAATATAAAAGAACTTACTTGTGTGCCCATTCTAAAAACGTAGTAGCGTAAGTGGACCCAAATAAAGGATGCGCTTTCTTCGGTTGAGAGGGATACGCCAATGTGTACCTAGAAGTCAAAAAAATATAATTTAAAAAGTTTTTTTTTTTGTGAGCCTACATTGTCCCACTTCTGAGCAAAGGCCTCCCACAAATCCATCCAAGAATCCTTTTCCAGGGCCATCTCAATCCAACCATTGCGGTACGCCTCCAGGTCGTCTCGCTACCTCTTCCTGGCCTGGCCTCGGCGGCGCCGTCCATCCTCAGGCACGCACCGTGTGGAGACTGTTGCCCAGCGGTCACTATGCATGCGACAGACATGACCCGCCCAGTCCCATTTCAGCTTGGCAGCCTTTTACCTACGTCTAGGATCCCTGTTTTTGAGCGCAACGTAGTGTTTCGTTTTCTGTCAGTTCGTTTTACGCCCAAAATGCTGCGTTCCAAACAAAGTGTATTTACAAGATACATTCATTTGTCATCTGAAAAAAGACGGCCAAATATTAACAAGAAAATACAGATGTTGAACATACCTGGAACTTAGCAGAGGATGCATGATCTGATGCATGTGTTCAGGAAAGCTCTCCCATACATCTTTTTTGCTGCCAGTTGGTGATATGTCGTAGATTTTCAATATCTCCTGAATCGTTAAAGCGTAACAATCCATGTTCTGAAACAAATCATATTTTTCTGATTGTTGTCTGTGCTGTGCAGTAAACAGTCAATTCTAAAATAATCATGGAGCGAGTTACACGCGAAATTTGTTTGAAGATTATAACTCTAGTGTTACTTTAGTGTGTGTGTGGGGGGGGCGGGGGGGTGTATATTTGTGTGAGAGAGGGTGTGAGGGTGTGTGTGTAGTTTTTATTATTTATTTTTATTTTTAACCGATATTGTTTACGAGCTAAGTGTGGGCAGTTTGATCAAACGAGGCTTTGAGTGGAGATCGTAAATCGACAAACGTAACGTTGGGCGCCTCCTATTAGTCGAACTAACCTAAAAAAGCAGTGGGGGCAAGCGGAAAACTATGTTCTGGCACAATTTGAGAGCTTTTCTCCAGTACTGGAATGCCAGTCTTAAAAGATTAAAAATATTGATTTATTTCTCTTAACAACTATCTATACAGACATCCCACCTACCATAGTATCTTTCTCATACTGGAACGCCCGAGCCAGTTCAACTAACGCAGTAGCAGCGAAGCAGTCGTCTCCTATAGAAAAAGCGAACGGCGATCTATCGGGCTGTACGTACTGGCGAGGCAGGTGGCCCGCTTCGATAGCGCCCAGCTGACCGAGACACGCGCCACTTGAGAGACTCACTTTAGCGTCTGCGTCTTTGCAACCTGGGAAACAATTAGGTACATACACAAAAACACAACAATGAACCACTTTGCGACCTTATTACTATGGTAATAAGGTTCAAGTGGTTCACCGCAAATGTCCGCGATGGTACGTATTATTAAAACGTGAACTGAAATGGGCAGTTGCGGTAATCTATTTACAGAAGCCCCTGCACGAACGCGCGAAGTATGACAATTCGTAATACCTTATATAATTTCTATAACTGTTATCAGTATACCCCATCCATAGATAGGTATAGTATGTCTTAAAAATAAATTATGTTTTGTGGGAAACGAGTATTTTCAATTTTAAAACCGATCGAATTTCCGTTACGTGTGCTCCGCACGTTCGTGCTAGCCTCACAGTCTCACTGAAGGCGGAATAAGCGGGTCTTCTCTCTCGCAGCACTCCCTGTAATTGATGGCCGCCTCACGAAACAGGTTCTCCGACTGACTAAACAACAGCTGCGTACAGTTACAGCGGCTATAACTGGCCATGGGTCATTTAATAAACACCTCTTTGTCATAGGAGTCACAGACAGTCCGCTGTGCAGGGCCTGCATGGAGGACGAGACAGCAGCTCATGTGCTTCTAAACTGCCCGGTGGTCGCCGCATACAGGGCAAAGTACTTCGGTACCCAGGTACCCTACGGGAGGTTGTCAGTAATATTAGGGCGCTGCTGGCCTTCTTTGAGGAGCTGGGGTGGATCGAATAACTGATTTTCCCACCCATACGCAAAATACGCGCATTGTCGTGGAATTGCGGATACCTGCTCGTATTACCTATTACATAAGCGGGTCTTTTTTAACCGACTTCTAAAAAAGGAGGAGGTTCTCAATTCGGATGTTTGTATTTTTTTTTTTTTTTTATGTTTGTTCGCGCATAACTCCGTCGCTTGCCAACCGATTTGAAAAATTATTTTTTTGTTGGAAAGGGTATACTTCCCAAATGGTCCCATTTTTGTCAAAATCCAGTTCTGATGATGGGATCTTGGAGAAATTGAAGGAACTCTTCAAATATTATAGGCACACCTATAGCGATTTGGGTATTTTTTATAGTAACTCGTGCATTTGCTCTCGGAAAGCACCACTTGATGAAGTGGAACTGATGATGAAGACCACAGATGGCTACCGGAACTACTCAATTATAAATATTTCACGGGTTGCGATTCGATTACTTTAATATGGTTGCTAAGCAATTTCCGCTCGTCACACAATGCGTGTGGTGAGTGGTTGTTGAGGAGTTCTCCTGGTTGTTACCAGCAGAACTCCTCAACAATTAACGTCCCAGCATCGGGAAAAGCAATATTTTGTAACATGTGATGAGCAATTGACATTAGACTATTGTAACTTATACAAATTATAAACAGACCCACTAAAAAGCGAGAAATAAAAACTTTTAACAAAAAAAAAACCGACTTCCAAAAATCAGTACAAAGTGAAAAATAACTTTGATTTCGGAAGTCGGTGGCAAAAAAAAAGAAAGTAAATAAATAACGAAAGACACCGACTTCCGAAATCAAAGTTATTTTTCACTTTGCAGTGATTTTTGGAAGTCGGTTTTTTTTTTGTTAAAAAGTTTTTTTCAGAATGTTTTCAAAACCAACAAACAAAATTACTCACCTAACAGCAAAGAATCTACGAGCTCAACTATAACTGGGTCTATATTTTTTCCGCCGAATATAGCCGAATGTATCTCAGATCTATCACTTTTTAATAACTTGTCCAAGTGTGAAATCGCATACGCCTTTATAATGGGTATGTCATGGTTCAAACGCTGCAAGTACCACTTGATCTTGTCTAAGAAACCATCAGGCTGGGTCCTCTTTACATGCCTCTTTATAACCGTCTTTATTTTATCCGATATCTTAGTATCTTCTAAGAAGAAAAGGTCTGAGATATGAGAGCTCAACAAATTCTCATTGTTCAAAACAAGGTATTGGAATATTTTGTTTATTTCTTGAGGCGCGTAGTCCAATTGTTGCAAAAGTGAAACTGCCAAATTGGACATAAGAGGTCCTAGAGATATCGTATCGATGTTATGAATAAACGCGCCCCAAGCCTCCGCTAATATCTTCGGAAATTCTTTCGCCAATTGGAGAGCAGACCTCAAAGTAGCTAAGACCTTAAACCTCAAAGGAGTCAAATATTTGACTCCCATCAATTGCATTATATCAGGAAAGCTTTTCAATGCTTTTCGTTTCACTGACAGTGCCACTTTGGCGTTGACCAACTTGTGATCAAAATATGCCAGGACTCCTAAAAACTTCGGATTCAAAAAGTCCGCTATTTGTGATGTGCTCATGCTCATATTTCCAGTCGGTGTCGACACATCAGGGTCGTGACAAGCCAGATACCGGCAAGCATTTAACACTTTTTCA
Source organism: Cosmia trapezina (assembly GCA_905163495.3). Taxonomy (NCBI): domain Eukaryota; kingdom Metazoa; phylum Arthropoda; class Insecta; order Lepidoptera; family Noctuidae; genus Cosmia; species Cosmia trapezina. Next base: position 17,438,047 of record LR991030.1, read on the forward strand.
GAGTCACAGCAATATTGTAGCAGAAATTCCGTTAAAATTACTCGAAAATGTCTCTTTATCAAGTTTAATACAGACGTCTTTGTCAACTTTCCAATAATATCAAGGCATTTCTTCTCAACTTCCTTCGATTCGTTCAAATAAACGTGAACGTAAATGTGAGGGAATCTTTCGATCAAGAATTCTGAAACCGAGCACTGCACTAGGGACGCAATTTCTTCAATCATTGAAGGAACTTCTTTTATAGTTACAGAGTAAGGCATCAAGTACGGTAAGAAATGATGCACATCCTTAGAAATGAAATCTCTGTAACCAAAAAAGCCAAACGCCCTGACAACTTTAAGAAGTGATATAGCAAAGTCCTTTCCACTGTACAAGCTGCATTCAACAAATAGTTTGCAGTAATCCTTCTTATATCGATGGTACACTTGATTAGGCGTGTACCCATGAAGCTCGCAAACATCTCTTAGACTGACTATAGCTTTAGGTCCAAGAGAGCACTGTGGATGCATTATAAAATAAACAAAAAGCTTTGTTACTGGCAAAATAACTTTTTCATTGGAACATAATCCAAAATCCTTTATGAGATTCAGTGTGTTGGTCTGTTGTGTATTATCATTGTTCTCTAAACTAGCCCTTGTGGACTGGACAAGCACATTTACGCACAAACTAAAAGCTGAATCCTTATGGGAATTCCATTCAGAATCGTCTTCAACCTGAAACAAAATTGATTTACCAAATACAAGTTTACAAGAATTGTTGTTTACATCAACATTGCATTAAATACTCACGTAATTTTCATCAATGAATGGTTTGAATGACTTGAGAACATGTTGACTGTTATTTTCATTTAAAAGATCTGCAGGAACTCCATAATTAAGCACATAATAGTGATGACAGAGTCTAGCAAACAAGGTCCAGTAGCCACTGTCTTCCAACTCTGCATATTGCTTCCAGTTCAAGAACTTTGCAAATAAACTCTTCATGCTTGTAATAGTGGAATGTTGACTTGGAGTATAAGTATTACTCTCAGAATACACCTCAACTTTATTTTGATTGACTGTAGTTAAAAAATCTTCTGAGTATAGATTTTTGTCTAAATGATGGCATTTAGAACATATTAGTAACAGGTCTACAGCATTGTTTGAGAATATAGACTGTCCAAAACAGTCTTTTGGTATACTGATGACGATTTCATAGGTTCCCAGTGACATACAGGCAATAGCTGGTATGACTGAAGCCACTTCTCTTTGAATATCACAATCTTTTGTCAGAAAGGCTGGCATAAGCATGTCTCCTATAAGTTTACTTGCAGAGAATATTTTATTCAACATCAAAAGTGGACACAATGGTATAATCTGGAAAAAATATGAATAAAATTGATAATTTGTAGTAGGTACAATACGCGCCACGAAAGATGAGACTTGACACACCATGTGGTTTGACTTGCGCAGTAGACGACTTTAGGTCTCTTGATCTTGGTCTTTCGGTTTGAGGCGCGGGGTCATCGGGGCGGCGGAAAGAGCGCGTGAGGTGCGGTCAAGTCTCATCTTTCGTGGCGCATATTGTATATCTTTTTTTTGCTGAAATCATGCTTCTAAATTAACACTTACTTCTTTATACATATTGACAGTTTTATTTTTGAGAAAACCATTCACTAAATTAGAAATGATTCTGTCCCATGAATCACTAGGTTTTACTTTTAGAGCAAGTTTAATGATCATCATATACTTCAAGATTATTGATTTAATGTTATCATTGTACCCCAAATTATGTTCAGAAAACTGTGGTGAACTTTGTAAACATAATAGTTGAAGAATTCTTTTACTATCATCTCTTGATGGAGTTTGATAGAGGATTACTGTACTCAGTATTATGTCCATGAATAATCTAGTGCAATTACAGTCTCCTAGAATAATGCTCTTATTATATCCAATAAGCTTCAGTAATGATCCCCAAATTATATGGATGTCTTCTTTTAACAATATTGTTATTTTGCTTTTGTCTTGTAACTTTTCGCATTGTATTGCAACATGTTGCAATATACCCAAGCCAGACAGACATCTCTTCAAATGGTAACTTATTAAAAATATATCTATTTTATTATCTTCACAGCTTTTAATTGATTTTATTACATTCAGCACTTGCTTGAAATACCAACTTCCTTTTAAATCAATGAGGCTATTTCCTTGCAGCTCTGATCTTATATGTGCCAATATATTTTTGCAGTAGTTCTCCTTCAACACATCTATTTCACTTGCATCCATATTCGAGACATCTATTAAATCTCTTGGAAAATCAAAGTTTGTGCTCAAAGACAGGCACTCTAATTTTAAATCATTATTAAATATTTTATTGCTCTTTGTCTTTAGAATAACAGTACAAATATTCAAAAGAATTTCTTTGTTTTCTTTTTCACAACTTTCTTTATTAATTTTCATGAAAGTACACATCAGTTTATTAAAACCATTCAAGTACAATGCATCAATTTCACCTTTTTCATGGTATACATTTAAAGACTTCAACAGGGCTTCTATAGAATAAAGTAAGTCAAGATAAACAGGTGGGAAACACTGGTGGAAAGTGCATATGCCTATTTGTTCATAATTACTTATCAAAGTAATGAAAAAGTTTAGTGAGGTAAATTTTAAATCTACACTGTAATGTTCGAGCATGTATAGAATTTCATTAAACAACTTACAATACTCTGTTTTGTGTTTATTAATATAAATAGAATTTGCTGGTAAACTCTCTGCAAGAAGCTGCAATGTTAAATCTATCAATGTTTTGCATGTTTGCATATCTGTAACATTTACATAAATAGGTTCTAAATTGAGTTGTACATTAGGAATTTCAATTTGTTTAGATTTAAAGTTTTCTAGTAACAGTCCTCTTGACTGGTCATTTGGATTCTCTTTGTAATAATGGACTAACTTTGTCAGTACAGAAACATATTCTGAATGTAAACTGTTATAAAAAGATGCAGCATTCATACACAGTATGTTTAAAATTTTCAATTGAGCATCCTTGCTTGTTGCATGTATCCTGGAAAAAAAAGTTAACTTATTATCATAAATTGCCAAACGCTAAAAGTATAGTGTCTGCTAAAGGGGTGTCTCTTAGTTTTCTAAGCCAGCAAACATTTCCCAAATTAATGTACAAACATTATTGCCATTCAGGTTTATTTCAGGCAAATGCTGAGAACACCTACTTGTAATCACATTAAATTTTTGGAGATAGGAACTGAAACCATTTTCATAAAGAAAGTCAAATGTGTGAGCCATTGTTAAAAGTTCTATTAATATACTTACTTAAGGTGATATGTAAAAAGCGAACTGGGCGGGAAAAAGAAAGTGACAGAGTCAATTACTTCCACAATTCCACATGCTTTAAAGAAAAAAAGAGAGTGATAGCGCCAAATTAAATAAAAAAATATTTAAAAATAAATTAAGCTATCTATCAAAATTATGTTTAGCCAGAATTTTCAATTACCTAATATGCACATTTTGAATGCAATTTTGCAATGAAGTTAGGATTTTAGATTTATAGAAAAAAAAATAGAGGTCTTTTCGGAATTAAATTCTATCAAGGAAATTTAACCCAATTCTGTTTTCCTTCACTCAAAGTATTAATCAAATAGTCAATAAACATATCGCACCTTTGGTAAAACAAGGGCACAACTGCACTTTTACCCCTTTCTTAACTAAAAAAATTGTATATAATAAATTAAAAAATATTTAACTCTTTTAGAGTACATGCACCAAATCACAAAAGTATAGTGCTTATTTCATGCAAAGAATCACTTCAAGGTGGTATGAGCAGAATAATACGGTATTGAATGTAAAAAAAAAATCTTAAAATGGCAATCACAAAAAGTGCAGTTGTGCCCTTGTCTTACCGAAGGTGCGATATATCCAAAAATTAAATCCATACATGCTGTAATAGTGAAATAAATGGTTACGAAAAATCCTCCAATTTATTTTGGTAATGCCTTAATAAGTCTTTATTTTTTTTCAGAATACAATGAGGTCTACAGAGTTAGTACCTACTTAATAACTAAAATAGATTGGGTCCTGTTTGTGAATGCCCACACTAGCGGGCTGTCTGCCAGCTTTCGATTGCAGGATAGTATTGGGACTGTCACGCAACCTGTAGAGTAGCGAGACAGATTTCTTAAGCCACAGTGCATCAAAGCCGTCAGCACATGCGTCCGCAAACATTGCCGAGGCACTACAGAAGCGCGGCAGTCACAAATGTTAAATGGTACAATTGAATAAATAATTACCTGCTTAACTCCTCCACAGACCACACATAAAATAATCTGCCAACAAGCCATGTATTGAATGCATGATAATACGAGTCGGGATATTTGGAGGAACCAGCTCGGGGGACTAACACTTCAGAGAAGTCTCTGTAACCAAACCATATCACAATCATCAAGACTGTAAATAAAGCACTGTTGCTTTTTATAAGACTATGTATTATAAAGATATAACTTAAAATTAGCAACAAGTGAACAATATTTCTATAGCCATACCCTGATAACTTCAGAATTGAAGTTAGTAGTCTATCCAAACCATCAGCTGCATGCTCCAAGTTGTTAAACAGCACCATAGTCGGCGCATTAAACATTTGCCAAACGGTAAATGGCCCGTCTTGGTTGTCATCCTCCATTACGGTAAATATTATAACATAACACCCAGTCAAACAAAGTTAATTATTTACAAAAATCGAATCAACAAAATATACGACTACCGGTATAAACACAGATTAAGGGTATAAAGTTTTAGTTTCTGTTTTAATTAAAAATTGACATATGACTGACACTGACAAATGACAAACAATTTTCCCGCCAGGTTTATTGTCGCGTTCAACAAAATATCAAAAATAAAAGAAGACATTCTCGATCCGTTTACCAGCATCGTTCTATAATCGACCGACTCTGAATAGAATGTAGCAAGGTGTTTCATAAAGTCTTGCCCGATTAATGTAATGCGTAATACATGGTGTATTACTCATTATTACCACTAGGTGAAGACCTAAGTTAGTATGTTCAAAAGTTATAAGGGTTTCTAAGTGGCCGATCTGGGAAGCATCTTCCAAGCTTGGCTCAAATAATCATCAACATTGTGCCGTAGTCATTCGTAGAGTAATCAAGTAGCTAAGCTGTTTAGCTGTTGCTGGTGTGATTGACAGTGGCATGCATGGTCACCATCAGGGATTAATTTTGATGACACAATTTGTCACCAAATATCAGAATTTGTCGGTCACTGGTTCAAAAGTTTTATGGTTTTCTAAGTGGCCGATCTGGGAAGCATCTTCCCAGCTTGGCTCAAATAATCATCAACATTGTGCCGTAGAGTCATTCGTAGAGTAATCAAGGCTGTTTACTTGTTGCTGGTGTGATTCCGTGTTATTGACACTGGCTTGCATGGCCACCGGTATCAGGGATTAATTTTGATAACACAAAAAAGTCGCCAAATATCTGAATTTGTCGGTCACCGGTTCAAAAGTTATAAAGGTTTCTAAGTGGCCGATCTGGGAAGCATCTTCCCAACTTGGCTCAATTTGAATCTCAAAAGCTAAGGCACCTACCCAGTGACCGACTAATTCTGATATTTGGCGACCAATTTCGACTAATTTTTTGTGTTATCAAAATGTCTCTGATGGCGGCCATGCCCGTGTCAGTCACACGACAAATGGGGAGGAAAACTAACTTTTTATCACGCTAGGTGGCACATGATCGACTGTCCTTTTTCATTGATTTGACATAACGAACGATTGTCAAATTGTATGGATTTGTTTGTAAAACAATGTACAGTCGTTCAGAGCGCCATCTACAAACAGCTTTGCGTGTGGCTCCCCATTGGCATCGTCTGCTTTGCGTCTCACCCGAATCATTCAGCCACTACGACCGATTTAAGCCTCATGTCTAGTTTACACAGTGCGAGATAGCGTACGAGTCGGCCTACCGAGTAGTACAGTGTGGACTTATCCTAAGAGTTACTCCCAATTGAAAGTTGGACAGGAGCTCACGGCTGAGTAACTTCAACATTTTTGTTTTCGTGAGAGTTGGCGAGCCGAGTAGCTACATTGCAGCAACTCGCACTGTGTAAACCGCTAAGGCAAGCCGAGCTACTGACGTGGGAGTAGTACACAGTGCGAGCAAGCTGTCTACTGTCTAGTCAGCAGCTCGCACTATGTAAACCCGATGTTGATTGACAAGGTTTATTAAATAAATACGAAGTATATTTCTTGTTTTTATTCGTACATCGTATTATACATCATATAACTTAAAATATTATAACAAAACAATTACCACATCAATGAAGATAATTAAACAAAATATTAGAATTTCTCATTTATAAATAATAATATTATACTACGGTTTACGAACGACGAATAGTTTATACATATTTGCATTTACATAGATTACAACGCTTTTCTAACTAAAAGAAATCTATCAACTACAGCAAATGATTTATGGGGATAGATTATATATTTTGATTCTTATGATTGTGTCATATTTGCTGCCAAATTTTGATCTGGTAATATAACTAATTGTGATAAACTATTTTGTGATAATTAAAAAGCTTGAGAACCGCTTTACTTATAAAAGTTACAACAATATTATGTTATTTTTCAAAATGCAAAAATGCTAGGAACCTCTCCTTCAAAACCCTTGTCATCATAGTAATGGACTATAAATTTTACACACCATCTTACATTTATAACGTTTATAAGTAAAGGCATTCAACATTATCTTCTATAAAATCTCAAATTTATCTATACACGACAATATTTTGGTTTTAAAACTCACAACATAGCACAATATCTAAGTGCATAATAAATAATAATTATTGCATAATTAGAACAAGTATTATTATTCCAGTCATTTATTTGCAGAGATCTCTCAATGTTGGAACTGTTATTCTCAATCGAAACTTATTAGTTCTGCAGTGTTATTGTTTTGTTCTGGCTTGCCGGGTGTTTGCGCCTGTTGGTTAGTACCGGGTGGTAACTGTCCTTGCGGCACGTTCGGTTGCTGCATTTTCTGTTGTCCTGGTATGTTTTGTTGCCCAGGTTGCACTTGCTGTAATTGCTGTTGCATTTGTTGTTGAGGCATTCCCATTTGCTGGTGCATCTGCCCTTGCATTGGAGGTCCTTGTTGCATCTGCTGGACAGGTGCCATTTGCATCTGATGACCCATTTGCATCTGAGTTTGATTTACAGGCTGTTGTAATTGACCTTGAATCATTTGTTGGCCTTGGAGACTAGTGGGCATCTGTCCTTGATTCATTTGCTGTGGACCAGGAGGTAATTGACCAAGCGGCACAGCACCTTGCGGTACTTGACCTTGTGGTGTTTGGGCTTGGTTAATCATTTGACTTTGATGTTGAATTTGTTGCCCTTGCATCATCATTTGTTGGCCTGGTTGCTGCATTCCCTGGCCAGGTACGGGCATTTGTTGATTAAGTGGCATCTGCGGCTGATGAAGATGTTGTTGCGGTGGCATCTGTTGGCCTTGGGTTTGGGGGACCTGATGTCCCTGAGGCGGTAAATTTTGGCCTGCTTGTGGTATATTATTGTTCATCTGTATGCCTTGAGGCTGTCCAGGCATAGTTTGTCCTTGCATCATTTGCTGTCCCTGCATGGGCATCACTTGTCCAGGCATTTGCAATTGCGACTGTATTTGCATATTTGGAGCTTGAGATCCTGGTTGCTGAGTATTGACTTGGTTAGGAATATTCATGTTCTGATATCCAGAAACTGGAACTTGCTGATTAGTATTTGGTTGGTTGCCTTGCATAAGAGACATTCTCATGTTCTGCATTTGTAGTCCAAGCATTGGATTGGTATTCATTAATTGTTGACTCATATTTTGCTGGCCTATATTTTGTTGGCCTACAGACATTTGAGGCATCATAGCATTAGGTTGTTGCTGAGGCTGGTTTGGCAAATTCTGCTTTGGTAACTGTGGATTTTGTCCATTCTGTTGTGGAATACTCGGTCCCGGCATGCCATTGGCAATAGTCTGTGGCACAATTTGATGCATACCAGCTTGTACGGGCATGCACATCTGATGCATTTGCTGTAGCATCATTTGTTGCTGAAGTGGCGTTAATTGTTGAGCTAGATTGGGTCGTAGGTTGGGCTGGTTCATGGATGGCTGCGCGCTGACGGGAGTCTGGTTGATAGCACCGGCAGGCGGCGGCAACGCAGAGAACGTGTTTGTCAGCTGTGGCATGGACTGAATAGTTCCCATCGGATTCATGTTCATCGGCATGTTAGCTGTGGACATTTGGGCTTGACCCGGCACAGGCACCGGCACATTGCTATCGGTAGAGGCTTGTGATTGCGCTGCCTGGGCGGCCATCATCTGTTGATGAAACTGTGAGTTTGCGTAAACAGGCTGATTCGAGTAACCACCCTGGTACTGTTGCATGGAAACGCCGGGCATGGAAACACCGGGCATATAAAAATTGTTGGCATTCATCAAGTATTGATGCTTCTGTTGTTCTTGTCTCATCTGCATTTCTCTTTCTTGTTCCTGAAAATATAGTTTTTCAATTAGCAAGAATTCACTAAAAATTTGAAAAAAAAGTTTGAAAATGTGATTAGTGTTATGTACCTGAACTCTTTGTAAAGCCAGCTGTCTCTGGTACTGTAGGTACTCGTGTTTCTTCTTCCTCATGGCCTGCAGCTTGGAGGCCATCTGCATCTGCCGCTGCCGCTCGGCCGCCTCGGCCGCGGCCGCCAGGCGCGCCGCGTGCTCGGCACGCAGCGTGTCGAGCGCCGCGCGGCTGTCGCGGATTTGAGTTACTTTGTCCTGGAAAAAGTGATGATAATCATTTATTTGCTTAGAAAGTAGGTAAGTAACTTTTATACAAAAAAAAAAACAACCAACTTCCAAAAAAATACTACAAAGAGAAAAAAAATTTTAATTTCGGCAGTCGGTGTCTTTGGATCTGTATTTTAGTTTTTTGCCACCGGCTTCTGAAATTAAAGTATATTTCACTTTGTAGTATTTTTTTGGAAATCGATTGTTTTTTTTTTTTTGTTTTAAAAAAGTTTTTTATTTTTCACTTTTTAGTGGGTCAGTCTGTAATTTATCTAAGTTACAATAGCCTAATGTCGACTGCTCATAAAAAACGTCAGTCAAAATAAAATTGTCAAAAATAAAAAAATAAAAAATGATAGAATTTAAAGCGAGCTTAACACATATACATATATATCCATAACAAATCATGTCTGTATTATCTAAGGGGAGGCAGTGGGTTTAATAGTACACCCACAAGACGCAAAGTCCCAGTAAGTAGTAATTAAATTATCATGGTGAGAGCCTAGTAGTTATGACTTACATAGGAACGGACATACATACAGGTCAAACACATCCCTCTGCCGCAGTCCGTTAAAAAGGTTGGTGTGCTTACCTGCAAACTCTCTAAATAGACTCGCTTGTCATCTTGTTGCTGAATGTAGCGAAGCAGACGTGAATGCATGGCCGTGATGTTCATGAATAGGGTCTGAACAGAAGTGTCATTGGCGATGGAACGTCCTCTGAGAAAAATTAAAGCTATTAATGATCATACATCTCCAACAAAGTGTTAATAACGTTCTGTAAAGGTTTGAAATAATTACTGTCATACCGTGAAGAGTTGCTCTTCATTCTGTTAACAAATATTTCAACTTGAGATTTCAGTGACTCCACGAATTCGTCAATTTCTTTGTCCTCGGCGTCGTCATCTTGCACCTTTGCAGTAGAAGGCTTCGGGAATTCCTGTAAACATTATTGGACATTCAAGTTTTTCTTTATCCATAGTCATATTGAGATATGAGGACTTGTGCTGTATTGCGACCGAGGCTAAAATCATGATAGTTAGTATAACAATAAATTAAATTAATACTGTCACATATTTATACACGCTGCTTTTTTAGTGGCTGCCACTATAGTACCATGTTACCAAACCTGAAATCGTGAAAACAAAAATCTGCTGTTCTCTACAACAACATTCCTTCCATATCTGACACCAAGTAGTGTTCCGGTTAAAAGGGTTGAAGGGTATATGGACAGTAAGGAAACTACGTACAAAACGGAAACAAAACAAACACACTCACACAGACACGCGCGCACCAACGAGGCCCCAAGCGAGTCGCGGTGCTCTCAATATACAGTATGTTAAATAACAGAGGGCGTTCCCCTAAACTCGTTAATCTATATCATTAATAGATTAAAATAAAAATATCAGCATAGAAAAATAAGCGTAAAATAATCCGAATTCAAAAAAATAATTAATTGACAATAAATTCGAAACATCCTGTTTAAAATCAAAATATTAGCGCGGAATAGTACCTAGCGTAGTAGCATTGCCCAAACCGGCAACGTTGCAATACGCACGATGCCGAGCGTCTCACGAATACTCACGAAGCCGAGCGAACCGGCCGCCGCGCGCCGCGCTGAATGGCGAGCGGCGACTTTTATAATGGCGGCATAAAACGTCTGGAAACTAGAGTTCCCAAGGGCACTTTAGTTAGCGGATAATGAATTAGAAAGACGTCGTCGTCGGATTGTTATCAGTAAAATTAAACATTTATGTAAGTATGTGTAGTTTTAGCAATAACATTTAACAACCCGTCTCAAATGCCCGGCTGACAAAGGAATGCGTCACTGAGGCCCCTTGGACTTGGAAGGACCTATTCGCAAACATAAATAAAAAAACCAGGGCACTCACAATAACACGAGAATTCCGCGGTTGACTTGTGCATTGGGGCACCTCTCAGCATACATCCTAAGAGCACGTGCTCTGAGGATGTATGCTGAGAGGTACATGCACCATCGCTACATGCACCATCATAATTACACTCAGCATAAATGAGCACCATGGTCGCGTACTCCTGAGCACTGAACTGATAACGCGGCATTTTTCACACAAGAATGACGCAAGATGTTGCAATGCAAAAATAATGCACGTCCGGTCAGCGCGTGATATTAGTTCCGACTAAAATTACACATCCGGGGGCAGGGGGCGGGGCTAGCCACATCAGATCGCCGCACGCGCGGCCCGCCATTCATAAATAGTTAATTGCGAAGTTGCCGTCCTTCAAGAACGCGTGTACAGAGTGTTTCTTTACGTATCAATTTAACATTTTTAGTGAATATTTTAATATTAAAAAAAAAAAAAAAACATTTTGTTTTCGAATGGTAATATTTTTTTTAGCATGTATGGATGCTATACCATTGCGGGTTAACGGGAACTCTGTTAGTTAACATACTGTATTTATTGTGGCTAGGAATTCTTTTACCATATGCAAAATACGCGCATTGTCGTGAAGTTACCAGCCCGTATTACCTAGGGGGTTAGGAGTCCCGTCGATGCACGCGTCTACGTGTGTGCCGTTTCGTACGTTTTTTCATAGTTTCCCGACTGTCCATATTTATATTGTGGTATGACGGTCCGTCCCCATGTGATCTAGAGATGGGTATCTCAGGAGAGATAGATACAAAAGATATGAATCATTCCGTTTCTATCAATCACTCTTTATGGGCATTTTCGTCAAAATGTCTACCAACCCACTTATAGGATGTCCCATACATACAAGTTGCAAATAATTAACATTTTTATAACATAGAAGTGTCGAGTAATTATTAAATAGTTTCAAAAGACTAGTTTTCGTTTTTACTTAAATTGCCAACTGAAATTTAAAAAAAAAAAGTAACAAAATGAAATCCTGAAATGTGGCATCTTACGTCTTGCAGTACTGTCCTTATTATTTGGTAACGGTCATGACCAAAACGTATCTAAGTTACTATTTATTTACATATATTATTTGAAATAAGCTCCATATAATAAAAATAAAAACATACCCAGCAAAATTCGTAAAATTTATCATTCGACTAAATCAAGAATTTGCTAAAATATCCAAAACAATATTAGTAAGCTGTTTTCAAAGTAAGTAGCAGTTTAAAAAAAATGGCCTTATATCCGTTCGCATCCGAATGTATCACTGTATCAGTGTATCTTTACAACTCATTCACTCACGGCGTCTTTTTCTGTGTGTCGCAAACTAGCATGCACTTGCGCGAACATTATTATTTTGATTATATTGTTCAACCAACTTAACTGTGCATTTATTGGTGGCCCTGTTCATCACTAAAAATACAAAAATTAAACAAAAACTGATCTTAGGTCCCATTCTAAATGTTAGTTCCAAAAACGTCCGTTTCACAAATAAGTTGGTCTAAATCTATCACTCTTACTGATATTGACTACTGAAGCGAGTCACGCTGAGTGAGTGAGTGAGTGATGAGCTGCGCAGTGCAATATGGGCTGCGTGTCGTGCGCGCGAGCGTGAGCTACTGATACATAAGGATATAAAGATATAAAAGAGTGGATGGAGGGTAGCGTGATGTAAACAAAGTTTTGATTGTGCTCTCGTAAAATAAATCTCTAAAAATATTAAAAGTGTTTAAAAGACCACAAACTGTGCATAAAAGTGAAAAAGGACACTGAAATCAAATGTAGCAGTGTTATTAACGACACCCGTGCAGCGGAAAACCTACAAAAGAGATTATTAAAACGGGTAACATAGTGACTTTCAAAATCAATGTGGAAGCAGTGATATATGCTATACTTAAACAGTGATCAGAGTGTAAAGACTCCAAACCAGTGTTATAAAAGAAATATAAAGTGAACAAACGATTTATCCTAAAACTCAATCACAAAATCAAATTGTAACTTATTATGGATCCGTTTTTTATTTGAACATATGGTAAAACCACGCCATCTCGTGGTTAACTTGCGACCTGACATGTCATCAATCGATATCAAATACAAACTGTTTCAACTGTCACAAAATAATATATTATAACCATCACATACGCCTCAAGTAACGCCATCTTTTGACATATTGAAATAGAATACTGAATCAACAGAATACGACCTGCTATTTCGATACGTAACATACTGAGGAGATAGCCAGTAGGCCTACACAGGCGACTGTGGCGCAAAGAACTCTAGTTCGAGTCTCGCCACACGAGATTATTTTTGTAATATCATGAATTTTCTGGAGAATATTACGTTCCGTCGCAGGCGCACCCGCTCAGAACCAGAGAACGACACCGACAGTAATATATCTCAAAATGTAACAATTAACAGCATGCCTGAGCCTGATATGTCTGGGGACGATGACGACTCACAACTCAAAACATTACAAACCACAATCGAACGACTCACATCGCAATTAGATGGTGCGCATGTTGAAATTGAGACGCTATTACTGGAAAATAGTGAATTGAAGAAACAAAACGACGAACTAGCTAAAAGAAACGAACTCCTTAAAAAAATTAATAGCCCCGCCAAACCAAGAAAACTACAAGCAGACTTACAAATAGTAAAGAGACCCAAACAGAGAATTTAAATAACGTATCTGAAAACATAAATGTTATGACAAATACGAGTGAGATAACACAAAAACATTATAATACTACTCGAGTCTCACCGCTAAGCGGAACCAACAGCAAGCAGACTATTACTGTAGATAAACCAAAAATATGTTTATTAAGCAGCGAAACTTCAAATAGATTATACACCGCTACAGAGAAAACTAACCTGCGTAACTACGAGATGTGCCACTATCGCAAACCAAAATGTGGACTGAAGCAAATATTTGAGAATATTGACGCAAAAGTCCAAAACTTAACAAGTAACGACTACTGTATTATTTACATCGGCGAAGAGGACTTCCGAAGAACGCAAAATTATGTAGAACTAGTAATGTTTATTCGAGAAAAATTAATTGCATTAACCAATACTAATATCATTGTTTGTCTACCGACTTATAAATTTAAATTTAATAATAACTATTATGTAAAACAGCAAAATTATGGCAATACTCTGTACAATAGTAGAATAGAAACTTTTAATAACCTTTTATATATGGATACACAGACATTTAATTACGCATACCTACTGGACTCTAATCTAAATCTTTCCTATAACTACGATATGTATAATCATCGCACGGGCGCACTGAATAGTAATGGCACGACTGTTGTGGTATCAGACCTACAGGATCTTGTTATGACAATAAGCAACCTAAACAATGAAGATTTTGAGGTAGAGTATTTACAGTCAGATAAAACAGAAATATCTACGGATTCACAACCACAAACTAGCCCTAAGTTTTTTCTTTAACAACAACACATCAAAAAACAGTACACAAACACATTCATGCAATAATAAAACCATCCTATATCAAAACATACAAAGCCTAAAAAATAAACGTTACCTATTAGAAGCAATCACGAACGAACATAAAATAGAAGCGCTTTGTTTTACGGAAACATGGATTACAGAATTAAAAAAAGACCTACTAAGTTTGGAAGAGTATACTGTAGCCGCGAAATACTGCCGCACAAACTATGCGGGAGGTGGTGTGTGCATTTTCTTAAAAGATGATATTGAATTCAAAGTAAGACAAGATTTAACGGAAATGACTATTGAATTTATATTCGAAACATGTGCAGTAGAAATTCCAAAAATGAATCTTTTACTAGTAGTTATCTATTGGCCACAAAAAAATAGGGAAACCGAAATATTTTACACATCCTTGGAAAAACTACTACTTAAAATCAACATAAAGGACAAACATAAACACATAATTATAGGCGGGGATTTCAACGTAAATATCCTAGAGAAAAATCGCAATTCATTTAATCTTCTTAATACTATGACAAAGTACAATTTTCGACAACTAGTGACGGAACCTACCAGAGTAACAACTTCAAGCACCACATGTATTGACCTAATATTCACAAACGCACACGACAAATTCCATATAGAAGTAGTCGAGCTTGGACTATCTGACCATAGAGGAATATCAATCACTATACCTACTCACGATCCAATAATTAATAAAAAACAAATATTAACTCTGAAGAGGATCTATAATAAACAAAATATAGACTCGTTTAAAAACGAACTGAAAAAACTAGACTGGAGTAAAATAATAAATGAAAACCAAAATATGAATGCTAATTATCTGTCATTTCATAACACCTTACAAAACATATTAAATCAGTGTATACCAAAGAAAACCGTAAATATTAAAAAGAAATCATCTAAATCATGGCTAACAACTGGATTAAGAGTAGCATGCAAGCATAAAAGACAACTAAAGGCATTAATGACTACAACTAATAACAATATTTTAGACAAGTACTATAAGCGTTATGAAAAAATTCTTAAGAGAACAGTAGCCCACTCTAAAAAACTAAACTACATAAGAATAATGAGTAAATCTGAAAATAAAACTAAAACTATGTGGCAAATAATAAAAGAGCGTACAAATAAAAATAGCAAAAAACAAATAAAAAATATAAAATTGCGTGTACAGAATACTATGACAGAAAACGCGACTGCCGTCGCCAACGCTTTCAATGATTATTTTGTATCAGTGGGCAAAACGGATACTGCAAACGGGAGCGTTTGTCCAACTGGCCGTCCTACTTCCTCCCAAAGCGAAAACTCCATTTACCTAAGACCTGTTGACCCTAACGAAATTAAGTTTATCATAAAAAAATTGAAAAACAAGCGAAGTTATGGGCATGACGAGCTACCGCCTATACTTATAAAAGCATGCGTTGAAGAATTAACGTCACCGCTAACTTATTTAATAAATCAGTCTTTAGATGAAGGCTCAGTCCCCGACCTGCTGAAAATATCGGTAGTGAAACCAGTTCACAAAAAGGGAGACCAGACTGACACTAGTAATTATCGGCCGATAGCATTGCTACCGACCTTCTCAAAAATATTGGAGACTGCGATGTCAAAACGACTTTATTCTTATTGCGAAAAATATAAAATATTCAACGATAGCCAGAATGGGTTCAGGAAAAATAGATCTACGACATTAGCAGTATTTAAGTTTATCCAGGAAGCTTTAAATATAATCAATAACAAAAATTACGCAGTAGGGATTTTACTGGATATGAGCAAAGCCTACGACAGAGTTTCATACAAAATTTTACTTAGTAAATTATATGCAATAGGTGTTAGAGGTACAGCACACAAGTGGTTTTGCTCGTTCCTAGAAAATAGGGAACAATTCGTAGAGGTAGAACATAGCGATCCACATACTGGCCAAATAATACGCGTAAGATCTAATAAAACAAAAACAACAATGTCAATACCACAAGGATGCGTTTTGGGATGCTTATTATTTCTAATTTATATTAATGACCTCCCTAAAGAAATTGACGCTCAAAGTATTTTATTTGCTGACGATATTTCTATTATTTTTCCTTACACCAATAAAGATAACCTAAACTTAAGTCTAGACGATAAGCTCTCCAAAATAGTAGCATGGTTAAAAGACCATAACTTAGAATTAAATTTTGACAAAACAAAGCTAATGCAATATAGACCATACCAAAAACGCAAATTGGATATAAATTACTCTTACAACAACATAAAGCTGCAATGCATAAACGAGTTTAAATTGTTAGGTTTGACTGTAGATACGAATATAAATTGGAAAGCCCACATAGATACATTGGCAAACAAACTAGCCAGCTTTATATATGCTTTGGGGGAGCTTAAAAAGGCTACTGATTTTAAAACTGCTCTAACAGCATACTATGCCTACGCATATTCCTGGCTAAATTATGGAATCGTAGTGTGGGGAAATGGTGTAGAAAAAGATAGACTTTTTATTCTACAAAAGAAATGTATACGAATTCTTGCCAATATACATAACACAGAAAGCTGCAAACCATTCTTTGTAAAATACAAAGTTCTTACACTAACTGGTATCTACATTTTAGAAGTTAGTAAATTTGTAAGAAAACACCAGTCACTATTCCCACTAACTAAAGACCTTCGTGCACAACATCGCAGTGTTAGACGCCAAAACAAAAATGAATTAGCCTTACCAAGCTCAAAATTAACTATGTTTCATTCAGGACCTTTAGCCATGTGCGTGAAAATATATAATAAGCTTCCAAATTCAATTAAGGACATAGAGTACGAAAATAAATTTAAAAACAGTCTCCAAAAATACCTTATATTAAAATCGTATTACACTCTAAAGGAATTCTTTGACGATAAGTAAATTTTGACATTGATATTCACATAGAACCTACATACTTATAATTTTGACTTATGATTATTATTTTATCGCTATTTGTTTTTAATTTAATTTTTATCTTATTTTAATTTATGAATGGAAATTATGATCTATTAATTTTATTGTTCTCACCCTAATTATACCATCATGACAGTTAGCATGTTACAATTAGTATTAAGTACAGAGGTTTGTCTATTATTGTGAAACTGTAGCACATAACAACCTGTTTATATTGCTGTGCCCTAGCAGGGTTCATGTATGAAACTATAAATACTTGTAAGTCTTGTAACAACTTTATACTACATGAATGCAATAAATGATTATGATTATGATTATGATTATGATACATATCCCGGTGATCGAAAGATACATTTCAATCTTTTCTTTTCAGTGATACATTTTGCCCATGTCTAATGTGATCAATGAATAACTAAGTTAGCGCAATTAGTTTTGTAATGTAAATCCAGCTTAAAATAGTCGTGAATAACTACCTCAGTAATATCAGATGCGTGGGAGGCAGGCGCGGGCGCGGTGGGCGCGACGGTGTTGTCGCGAGATATCCGCTGCTCCCAGTAATTGCGGTCGAGGTACCGCGACAGCTCTGAGTTGGCTTGCGTGCTGTGTTCCGGGGAAGCACTCACGGACGACGGCGTTGGAGACACTGGAATATAGTTTATGTTATGGGAGTAAAAAATATATTTGCTGACCATAATTGTAATAGTAGAATGTAAAGGGGCCATTATAGTTTTAAAATCATACATTGTAAACCTACATTCTAGCAAATAAATGAAATAGTCTTATTTCATCAAATATATTTTTTGAGAGCAGTGGTGGCCGCGACTTATGCGTTGTAGGTCGTAGGTTCGAACACATTCTAGCGCTTTACTTTGTGTAAATTATTTCATCACCACTGCTCTCAAAACAGTGAAGGAAAACATCAACACTGCTGGGACACTGGCCTCCTCTTGATGAGAGGGTGCGTGCCATAGTCCATCACGCGGGCCCAGTGCTGGTTGGTACATGTCACATGTCTTAGAATTTTTGGTTCTAGTCTAGGACATGCCGGTTTCCTCACGATATTTTGTTTTAACATTTTGATGTTAATCTAGTCATTGTTTTATAATAATTGCCAGTTTAATTTTGATCAACATACAATGTAAAACAGCACTGTAATTTGTAAAAAAAACTTTAAAAAATTTGAATTTTGCGAGCCACATTGTAGGAATCACCATAATAAGGTGCTAATCTTCATCTTTCAAACTGTAATGTTACATTTATCTCTTTGTATGCAGAGAAAGTTAGGTATGTTAAAGAATGATCCAGTACTGCAGTGTATGTTCAATGGGTAGAGAAAGTAAAGGCGATAGTACTAGCTACTGATGCTATCGTTTCTACTTTCTCAGAGCTAGCTAGTATTACACTAACTGATATTCAGTCTCTTCATGGACCGACGGGACCACGTCCTGCGGCCAGAAGTCTTCTTCCATGACGAGGGGCAGGTAACAGTTCGGTACACGCACCATAAACGCCTTGAAGTTGACGTTGCGGCGCGACTCCAGTAACTGCACCCTCGGCGTGTATTTTATTTTATTTATTTTATTTTATTATATTCGGGAAACTTACAGCTAAAGTAGACAATATCCTTATACAATATGAATCTGAAGGCCATTTACAAGTTTCCACTGATAAAAACCTCGTCTTATGGCGCATTTTATACCAGTATACATTCCCGTGGGCTAACATCCGACCTCCACACCGTCGAAGCCGTGGATACAACGTAGTTAGGTTTATAATGGTCACAAGTCACAACATATACTCACACGTAGGATGATGCGGTACAGGATCAGGCGCAATGTGATGGCGCGACTTGCGTTCTTTCTCTTTATGTTCGGCTTCAGACTGGCTGAGAGCAAGCGCCAACTGCAACTCTTCTTCCTCTTGTAATTCTTCTGCAGTCTTGCCTCCAGTGCGCTTCGCCTGTAAATAGTTTTAGTTCAGTAAAGTTTAACTAAAAGAAACAAGAAGATGTTACAATTAACAAATGTCAAAATCAAAATCGTTTACTTGCATGAAATGTGATGGGTACAAAAGATGTCTAAGTACATATAAAATTCATTGCAAAGATACAGTCCGATATGCAGTGATGGCATCATCATCAATTCAGCCGAAAGACATCCAATGCTGGTCATAGGCCTCCCCCAAGCACCGCCACCTTCGACCTGTTCTGTGCTTCCCGCATCCAGCGGACTCCTGCAATCTTCACAAGGTCGTCGGTACACCTTGTGGGAGGCCTTCCAACGTTACGTCTTCCGGTACCTACCTTCCGGTCGCCACTCCAGGACCTTTCGGCCTCATAGGCACCATCTGTTCTGCGAGCAATGTGCCCTGCCCACTGCCACTTAAGTTTGGCAGAGCATGCAATGCAAGTATCTAATAGATGTTAGTCAGACCTTTTGACCGCTTTTTCGTCCTAAACTAAAATCTTTATTAAATAGATATATTGCTCCTCCTCCTTATTTACTGTAGGTACTTATTATTTAACAATTTGTAGCCGCGCGCTAGGGGCACGGTAATTGATATTTAGCCAAGCGGTCAAAGGGTTAAACAATAACATACAACATTAAAGACAAATTAGTAACAATTTTTAGGTATTAAATTCGAGTTTTAGCGTTAAAAATTCTATGAACGAAAATAACAATTTGTTCAAGTCAATACAAATACCAGTATACCTACCTACAGCTACGCATTTAGCAAGGAATTAAATCCCTATACAATACATGGAACTTGTAACTGGCAAAGTCTGATACACTTAATGAATCTGCCTATCCCAGATCCCTACAAGATACACAGGTGCCATTTTATATTTCATGATTTCTCTTAATATTAAAATGCATCAACATTCAGTTGAAAGACATCCACTACTGGACATAAGCCTCCCACAAAAATAAATTGAATAAAACAACACATTTCTATCTGTATATGTATATCTTTAGAAGATTGTAGGACTTGTAGGAAAAATGATACAAATAATCTCCAATATGCGTGTATGTGACTCAGACACACACTTAAATTGAACTCAATTGATGTTATCTTGGAAGTAATCAGCAGTATCACTACATTGAGGTTAGACCAAGTCAAATAAAACAATATTTAGAGACATTGTTTAATAATTACACTGAAAATCATTAAATACGTAATAAATCTATAAATTCTAAACCCTAATGAGAAAATTAAAAATGTTCTAATAGTATGTCACTATCCATAAAAATCACAATGTCAGTACAATAATGAAATAAGTAGTAATATAAATCCAAAACATGATAGCAGTCAGGTGTAAGGAATATAATAGACAGAGTTAAAAGTATTCCTTATAGTTTTAAATTGAAAATACATTGGATAGGATAGACAGTATAACATTAATTTTGTCTGAGGCGTCGAACAAACTGAGGTGTTTGTGGCACAGTGAGGGGGGCAACAGATCTTTCTGGAACAAATGGTGCGGTACCACATTGAGGGACTGGTTTAGCATTATGCACCAACGTTGCTCTGAACTGAGCCATCTCTCTTTCCTTAACTTCTTCTTGTTGTTTTTCCTTCAAGATTCTCATTCTTTCTTGCTCCTCTTCCTTTTCTTTCAATTGTTTATCAAACCTCTCTCTTTCAGCTGCACGCTTTTCTAGTGTGAGCTCAAATGGAGCAGCTTTAATTAAATGCACTGACTGAAGTACAGGCTTAAATGGTTCTTTGTACAATACCACTGGTGGCTTAGCCTCAAACTTAACATTCTCTTTGTTTTCTGAAGATGTTGTAGAAGAGCCCCCTTTAGGAGCAGTGCAGTGTATACGTTTCTTAACTGCTCCAGGAATAGGTTGTGCTTTAAACAGACTAGCCTGTTTGCGCTCCTCCTCAATTTGGCGCTTGATTCTTTCTTCTCTACAGCGCTTCAGTTCTTCATCCCTTTTTTCAAATGAAAATGGCTCTGGTTTAAGTGGACCTGTTCTAGGATGATGTTCTGCTTTAGGTTTGTTTTGAGGTTTCATAAAAAGCAGGTTATCATTTCTAAGTTGATCAGCTGAGTTTGTTCTTTTGTAGCGGAATTTGGGGCTAATGGGTTTGGTAAAATGAACTGAAGGTTTAACAGGTATGTCAGGCTTCTCGAGTATATGTTTAGGGGCTGGCCGAGCCTTGAATTGATAATTACCATCAGAAGATTGTGCTGCTTTCTTTTGAATTTCTGTTAGCTTGAAAGGCTCTGGAATGGTTATGGGCTTCTTTGGCACTTCAGGAAGGTTAGTTCCTTCTATTACAGATTTTGGAATAGGATTTGCTTTAATTTTGTATTTCCTGATTTCTTCTAGCTCCATTTCTTCTCTCTCTTGCTGGGATAAAACATGTGACGGTCTCAAGCGTGTCTTAGATCGCAGCATAGGTGATTGAGGCACAGTAAGACCTGATGGTCCATTAGGTCTTTGAGAACGGAATATCTGAGGTCGCGTCGTATGAAAACGAACAGGAGTATCCTTTTGGAAATGGTAAATAGCTTCGGCCGTTGACACAAATCTATTTCTTGACAACTCTAGTGGAGCACCCGATGTCTTCCGATGTCTGTGATATATATCTTCTCTAGAGTGGAATTCGAGATCCTCTCGGAGCGCAGTAATGTCGCTCATAGACATAGATTTTCTCATATTACCAAAATCATGTTCAAACGAGTAATCCAGGTTATTGTGATCGCCGAAATCCTCTTCAACAGGGGTTACAGGCTCGTCCTTGATATGCAATTTGCCGTTTGGAGTGAAATAAATTTCACCACGAAACTTCGTCACATTATTATTATCCATTTCTTCCACAAATTGTGATCCACGCAAAACAAAACCACTTATTGTTCGTCGCTCGTTTTCTTTCAGATTCGTTATTTTCAAATGAGCGAGAACAAACAAACTTTCAAACTTGACGTTTAGTATTGCCATACATAATTTCCAGTTCTCCCCTAATTAGCAGTTTTTTTTAAACTTATATATTATGACCGCTTTAGTTTTTTCCATCTTTTTTTTATTCAGGGGTTGTGTTGTAATAGCCCGCGAAATTCAAATTTTCTTGCGTTTTTTGCAATTTACAGGTCAGGTTGTATTTTGATCAAAATATGTGTGGTGTCTTGGTTTTGGTTAGGTTTAGGTATCACAATAAAACACTGTTTGCAATATCACTGCGTTAGGCGTGTTGTCATAACGGCCGCTCGGACCAGACTGAGTGTGGCGCACCACTCCACAATCCGCCCACTGCGCAACCCCTACCACAGCACGCATAACTTGTTTATTGAACGTCACATCCGCATAACTTGTTTATTAAACGTCACATCTCTTCTTTACAAAATGTAAAAAAACAATAATAAAATCATTTGCTTATAAAATAAATGGCTGACAATATTTCAATTAATCTTGCCTGTAATTAATCAGAAAGCTAGTCGTTCGTTCACAAATCTACGTCTTCCTGGAGAATAAGTACAAGAAACTTCATGGAAACAGTATTAAAGTATTCTATCAACACATTTCTTACATTTCCATAACTTATCGTTAACTTCAAAACAGTTCTATCTCTTGGACCATTACTCAGAATAATAGCAACAATAGAACTTGAATATTGCATTATACAATTTCAACACATTAGCAATATAATATACCTTACACAAAGACATAATCATAATAAACAATAATTACGGTATAATATATGTAAATAGTTAGTTTGTGAATCAAATTCATTACTGGAATCACCAGTTTCTGATTTATGGACCGTCCATTTACTTTCTAATTTCTTTAATTGAATAATGTTTCTACGTGACGTCTGTTCTGTAATATCATCCTGTTCTTCATCACCAACTCTTTTTTTTTAATGAGATTGATCATTAAATTGTTAAGTTAATACATTTCCTTTAATCATTTTTGTTGTTTTCTTTGATCATAATATTGCTATTTTACTTTACTTTCAAGTAATTTGACATTTTTGCTAGTCTAGCAAAGATTTCAAATTTCAGATTTCAATTTAGCTAGCTTTGTTATTTTACTTTCAAGTAATTTGAAATTTTTTGCTAGTCATACTGCTAGTGTTGTGAAAGACATAAATCCTTTAGTCTTTATTTCTAGGCCAAAATAGATTTACAAGACTTGGGGACTATTAGTCAAAAGTCACGACTCCTTTGAGTCTTTTAAGTCCCGAGTTCTTTGACTCTTTGAATCCTATGTCCTCTAAGTATTATATTTTAAACACACATCTAATTTCAATTATTTTTTCCTTGGCTTAACTTTAGATAAGGAGTCAGGCGACTCAAACCCAAATTCTTTGAGACATACTCGAGGAAGTAGCTATCATAAGCAGGTTTGGGTAGTACCTGAATTTCTTGTTATTTGAAATACAACTACCTATTTGTTTTCAAACTACTATTACAAACGTAATTTGTAATTAATATTTCAAATACCTGACGCTGAATTGTTTTATAACTAGTATTTCAAACACTTATGACTTCAAAATACATTTTTAATTAAATACATTTAGTGATCTTATTAATGAAAACGAAAAATATGCTGCCTTATACATACACTAGCATCTGCACTAGAAGCAGTATATATGTTAATGTTTAGAGTTGGCAACACTACGTGTACCGACTGAATTGTTCAATTTTCTATTGAAATAGTTATGAATTTTGTCTATTTGTATGCTTGTATAAATTTGAGTTATAGGGCTCTATAACTACCTATCACTTGTACCATAAGTATTCCAAAATTATATAAGCATTATTAGCACATTCAAGTGTGGAAGTTGAAATCGTTCTTACATTAGGGCACTTACGACAGTTATAAGGCTCTGAATGTATTTTAAATAAACAGAGTCAAAATATTTTGTATTTCAATCGAAGCAAAGCATATTATATTTTGCCCAGCCCTGATCACAGGTAAAATTAGCTTACGAATCTATTTACATAAATTCCCAGTTTGGCAATAAATTAGCTTACGAATCTATTTACATAAATTCCCAGTTTGGCAATAAAAATGCTACCACTGGTAAGCAAAACGATTCTGTTTTGTTTGTAAGAACCAAGCATTAGTTGCCCAGGCACTAAATATAACTTGATAGTTTTTTTTTTTAGTTTTATTGAACTCGAAAGAATTAATTAAACAAAATACTCAAAATATTCATTGCAAGATTTTGATCACTTACTTTACAAATTAAAGTGCTTTTAAGTTTATTTAAATAAACAGATGTGGTCTGATTGCATCTGCACTTTTTATATTGGTAAGTTAAAACATTGTCAATTTGAAGTATTTAAACAAAGTAATACCATCTGCCTAGCCTTCTCCCAACCATGTTGGGGTCGACTTCCAGTCGAACTGGATGCAGTCAAACACCAGTATTTTACATGAAGCGACTGCTATCTCACCTTCAGTTACTGGGTAATACAATACCCTTTGGTTAGACTGGTTGTCAGACTTTCGGGCTTCTGACGACCCGTAACGACTGTCAAAGTTTCACGAATTACAGCCGGGACCAACGGCTTAGCGTTTTTTTTTTTTTTAAATATTGAAGTCACCACACATAATTACTTCTTTATTTACAGTTTCAAGTTTTGCCAAAACATTCAGTTTCAAGTTTTGCCAAAACATTAATTGCCGACTCATTTATAGAGTACCTATATTTAATAATTTGGGGGTCTGTCAACGCACATGGTATATTATGACGTGCTTAACTAGCACAACACAAGAAAGTTCACAGGTATGTTCAACAGATAATTCAACTGTCTTTACGAGTTTTTGATTGAATAAACTTTTGATTAGGATTAGTGAACCAGCACACACAATATTATTTTCATGCAATTTAACTGCAATGGTTCGTGTCACTAAAATGACTTGACCTTGTGTTCACGTTCTGTGTCCAAACAGTTTATTCTTTCATTACTTCTTTTTTGTTTTGATATCACCTTTTGTCATTTAAAAACTATTAGAGTAATAATGGCATTAGGGTCATAAATGTATTCATAACTGATGAAATTATGTATTTGTAGGAAGCCTGTGGCATACAATAATTTTGAGAAGAATGACTCAGTTTGTTGCAAAGTAATTTCCATAACCCCTTTTCCAAAACTATCAGAAAACATAATGGAGCAGTAAAACTTTACTACTTACAAGGAAGAGAACTAGTTTTTAACTGAGCTACTTGCAATGGACCTTGTTCAATGCCTGGTGTATCCTGATTGGGGATACAGACTCAAACACTTCCTAACTGGGACGGGTTCTCCGTTGCCTCAGTTTGGAGAGTGGCAAGTTTGGATTTCCTTAGCAAAGAACAATGAGAGCTGCTGAGAGTTGGTGAGTCCACTTGTCTGCATTAGATTTGCACATGTCCACTAACTCATTTGCAGCAAGGATATGCTTCTGAATTAGTTTTTTTTTTAGACCTCACATACCTAGTATAAAGTGACTGCATTGACTCTTCTACCTGAATTTCAGAGTAAGCGTTGTGTGTCAATCTCATAGATGTTCTTACTGTCTTCTCATTTAATTTGGTAGTTATTGGATTTATTTAGTAGCAAAACAAGTTTTTTCATTATATTTGAACCGCGTTTTTTTTTATTCCTTATTGCATCTTTTTATGATTTTATTTTGAGCTACCTACTTTATAACTATTATTATTATGTTTCAATTTTCAATATAGAAACTTCAGTAAGGTCTATGTTTAGTAAGGAAGAAATGTTGAAATTGGTTTTATATTATTCAATATATGTTACTAGTTTTCATAGCCAGAGTACATTCTTTTTGTTTTGTTTCAGTAATTTAGTAACTTGTATTTTTGCATGAATTAATGGTGCTACTTACATGTATAGCTACTTACATGTTTTCCTATTTATCTGGTACCATTCAGACTTAACTGAATTACCACATTAACAATAACTCATTTAAAATGCAACGAAAGACATTCAAAAACAACTGTTCCATTTCAAACAGAACAACAAATTTATAGTATTATTATTACAGCGTAACTATAGTGAAAACCATTAAAATTGACTGTATTTAACTGATAATTAATCTTATAAGATCAATTAAATAATATTGCTTGGAAAGTAGACCAAACAAATATTGTTATTTTCACTCGAAATATTTTACTTTGCAATCTTTAAAGTGTTTATTATAAATATGAAATTTTAAAAATTATATTCAAATTATAAGTTTCTTGTAACACTAAAAGGTGTTATGATAATGTTTAAATTTCGAGATAATTATTTTGATAAAACCTAATTGGTTTTTATTTTCACTAGCGCTGACCCAATTTCTGTTGAAATCTCGTTCTTGGGGATTAATAACGTATTTGGATTTTGTAGTCTATATTTGCAAAAATGTATATATGATTATCTACCAATGTCCGTGGTTTGTCGACCACAGGTATAGCGTGATTAAATAGGTAACTCACTTGATATTTTCACATTGCAAATTGTGAAAATGTAAGAAATGTTTTCAAGATTACTTTGGGCTATCTGCTACTATTGTCTTTTGTTTGTTGTTTGACATTGCTTATAATAGTTTTGTTTTTATTTACTGATTTTAGCAGTTCACTATTTAATTCATACCAATATGTTTTTTCTAGCACTAACAACTTAGCTAGTTCGTTTTTTATCCACTAAGGTACCAGGTATCCAGGTAAGGTACCCATTGGATTTATTTAAGCTTATTTAGCTTAAAGGTACCCACTATTCATTTGATAGTTTACCTTTTCAAATTACTTCGTAATGTTATGATATCTATTAACCAAATAATCTATCAGTTTAGGTACCCACTATTCATTTAATAGTTTACCTTTCCAAATTACGTGTAATGTTTTGATACCGATTAACCACATAATCTATCAGTTTCGCACTTTCCACGACTCATTTGCCTTTTTAGCAATTTCGTTATAGTTTAGTTGGCACATATCAACAAATGAGGTCATTATTATTTTGTTTTTTTTTTTTAGATGTTTAAAGTGAAATGTAGGTAGGTAAGTAAACATTTTTTTTTTATTCGTGACTAGATATTCACGGTAAATAAACAAAGAAAATTAAATGCCACTCACGAATGATTGACGATTTGATTTGATTTGACGATGATGATGATGCATAAAATGACATTCACGGTTTTCACGATTATTTACTGTTATTTCATGTGTATTTTCTTAAGAGCACTAGGTACTGGTAGTTAGGTATTGGTAGTTTCATGAATATATGCTATGTTTTACCACAAATTATTCAGGGGAAACTTAAACTACATGAAACCTCATTCGTTAACTTGCCAACATATCTCGCAACCATTAGGTTGTTTTAATTTTAAATTTTATGCACGACATACCTTAATCCTCGTCGCCACTTGTGGTGTCTTGGTTTTGGTTAGGTTTAGGTATCACAATAAAACACTGTTTGCAATATCACTGCGTTAGGCGTGTTGTCATAACGGCCGCTCGGACCAGACTGAGTGTGGCGCACCACTCCACAATCCGCCCACTGCGCAACCCCTACCACAGCACGCATAACTTGTTTATTGAACGTCACATCCGCATAACTTGTTTATTAAACGTCACAATATGATTAGCAACAATAAAAAATATGTATGTACTTACTTTTATTAGTCCGAAATCCGACTAATCCGGATGAAATATATTTGGAGAGATCTATTGATATTTTTATGGTTAAAATTATATAAATAAATATTTATTACTGTCGCTAATCATATTTTGATCAAGACACTGTCCTGCGAATTGCGAAACGCAAGAAAATTTGAATTTCACGGGCTAACACAGCGCAATCACCTTAACATTATTATGCATAGATACAATTATATTATAACACAACTAAATGTTTACACTAGGTAATAAGCTAAATAATTAAACTTAGTTTACAGGGCAAATTTTTCAATAGTCAGATAACTCTTATCTGAATAGTAAATATGACAGTTTGGCATAACAAAAGCTGTCAAATTGAAATATTTATTCTTCATAAGAGTTATCCGACTATTAAAAAATGAGCCCTTAAGTCATTTAATTTAGAACATAGTGTGCATAAATTGTATTTTTGGAAGAAAAGGAAGGATTGTTATTATTGTTGAATTAATTAACGCATAGCACTGATTTACCCTAACCGTTATCATAATTACCCCTTTACCGATTTTATTATTAAGGTGTGGCAACTATTGCGGTCGTTCGGAAACTTGACGACAAAATCGGTAAAACGTGTAATAAAATGTATAAATGAAAATAACCATAATTACCCATTTTGAATTAGACAAATTAACGCACTGATGACTGAAAATTAAATCCAAGCGCAACCTATTTTTTTTTCATTATGAAATAACTGCAGCGCACTTTGCTATTATGAACTTATTAAACATTTCCGAACGAATCCGCTTATGTCAAACTAGGCTAAAAGTAGCGTGATTGTGTTTTCCGTGAATCAACAAAATATTACTAATTTTGGAATTTGGTTTCTGGATATTCCATTAGAAACGTAGTTTGTCTTCGTTTAACCACGTTATATCTTAAAAATGGCGCAAGCTTCACTACCAAACCCTAACACGTTGTTGCCTCTTGAACTTGTGGATAAGTGTATAGGCTCTCGGATACATATCATCATGAAAAACGACAAAGAAATGGTCGGAACCTTACAAGGATTCGATGACTTCGTAAACATGCTTCTGGATGACGTCACGGAGTATGAATCGACGCCAGAGGGAAGAAAAATAACCAAACTAGACCAAATCCTTTTGAATGGTAACAATATTGCAATGTTGGTACCTGGTGGTGAAATGCCAGGTGACTCTTACGACGGATAATTAAATTAATCCAATAGTTTATGAATAAAGTATTTTTAAGTGCAAATTGTTTCTGTTTTTTAAACAAATGTACCTAAAATAGCCTCATTTATAACCAAAAATTGTAAAACTTGTTGTTGTTATCATGCATTTTAAACTAGTAATGATAAAACGAAATGCTATGTTTGCAAATGAAAGCAGAATACTCTGGCACCGTTTTCAAATTCACAAATCACAATATTGTTAAATAAATATCACATTGGCAGATAACATAAGCTTTGTGCTATGATAAAAGTAATAAAACTAACCTGTGGCTGTGTAGTAGGTCCATAGTCGCTGGCAGTATCTACAATCTCCAGCTTTGTAGATGATGGTGGGGGTCGGCTTACTTTGTCAAAGCAAGCATCGCACACACGCACCTGTCAACAACCTGCTGTTGAATATCTAGAGAGAAATGAAGTATAGGGCTGGTCTACACTTGCAGTGCAACACAGCTGGATTTGAAAGGACTCATAACAAAAGAAAGTGTTTGTGCAATAAAATGTTGAAAACCATAGATTCATCATCTGCCTAGCCTTTTCTCAACTATGTTGAGGTCGCCTTCCAGTCTAATCAGATACAGCTGAATACCAGTTTACTTAAAGCAACTGCCTATCTGACCTCCATCACCCAGTTACCGGGTAACACATTAAACCATGGATTCTCATATATAATTTTATTATCACCTATGCATGAGGAGCCTCTGAGCTTACAAATACACATTTCTAGGTATATTGCAGTTGGTTACACAATAATTGAGACTTTCTATTTCTTACCTCCTTTTCAATTCCAAACTTGGGCAGGGTAGATTGCTTGGCACTACATTGTTGGCAGAAAACTTGACCGCAAGCACGACAGTGATGTCGCCGCACCATCAATGAAAATGCCACGCGACATCTGATATACAACAAAAATATCTAAGTATATAAAAAAATATATACTTTATAACTAGTGGAATGAGCTGTTTCAAGGTAAAAAGCCTTGAATGTCTTAGAGGAAAGTATGGTAAAAAGCAGCAACATAAGGAAAACTAACCAACTGAATTGTTACTTTACTGGAAAATAAGCATTTGTAAATTGTTGATCATTATTATCCACTTCAGCGTTATTACATTATGAAGGTTGGTTGTACACTTAATGTAAGTATATCATACCTGTGGCAAACTTCTCCATCTGCCCACTCCGGGGCAGTATCAGCAGAGAACATAGCGTCAGATTCCTTGAGGGGAGGGAACTTGTAACACTCAGCCTTCAAAATGTTCACAGTGTCCTATTTGCAAAAAAAAAAAACATTTTTATGAAACACTGTAAAAACTTCACTATGACTAAGCAGAAATACACTGGAAACAATTATTGTGACAGAAATAACTCACTAATGTCAATATATTACCACTTCACTAAACCATATTTTACCATTTTCCTTTATCTAAAATGTTTATAACACAGAAGCTTAGAAAAGAAACGTCGCGTCGATACACAAAAGAGTTGCTACCTAACTGTTTATGTTGTTTCGCGAGACTATGATTCATACTGCGTCTGACTGATAACATGTGACGCGGCATTCGCAGGTATACGTATACCTACTATAAAATCTAGGTATGTACACAACAGAGATACCTGTTTATAGTTAGACGGCATGTGCGGCCGTATACTGGTTGAAAAGCGGCAGTTTTGAATGAGTAAAGTATTTGATTAAAAATGACTTTTTACAAGGCAAACATTGCATTGTTTTGTTGAAACATAAGTATGAATTTATGAACACTAGATACTGTACAATGCCATGATACGTAGTAATACAAAATAAGGATAGTAGGTATGTATAGAATAGAAGGGCAGTCTGGGCAATACATAAATACCTATAGATAAAATCACTCCACAGGACATTGACATGTGACCCGTACTGTAAACAGAACAATTATTTCAATAGAATCTACAGCGGAGTGCAGACCAGCTGATTAGATTGAAATAAATGAGCGCTTACGTGCATGGGCGTCAGTTCCTCTTATTTATTGTAAACTTAGGAACAGAATAACAGATAGGTAGTTTACACTTTACAGTAGGTACACTACAATACAAATGTCGAATGTGGCAATGACATGAAAGCCGGACATAATTTAATTATAGGTGTGGCTCTAGTGTGGTTAGATCAATATTGCAAAGAACTTATGTTGTTTAACCTTGGAATGGGACAAAAATGTTCAGTGAACTGTGACAATTTACATCTACTGAAAATTCTTATTTTATTACCTAACTAAGCTATCACCGTCTGTTGGCAGTTTCTTATTTGATTTTCGGCATGTTTATAATTTCTCTGCACAATTTTATCATCTTCAACTTATCCCTGCTTGCTTATGCATGGTATATTTAAAATTATAAAACAAACAAGTCCAGATGTGAGCAGGTTTAATTAAGTTGAAAATTATTAATATCATGGTACCTAAGTAAAAAAATAAACCAGCATATATTGTGCCACAATAGGTATTGGAAAGGCTCGTTTGTAAACACAAAGCAATAAATAATAATTGTTTTGGCCCACAAAGTTCAGGTTTTTTCATGATGTTTACCTTTACCATAGGTCAGTCCGTAGTGTAATACATTTCGATAATCATAACCCTCCTTTTTGCTTCGCCATAGTCGGGTAAAAAGTACCAATGACATTGAAAAGGTCATAATGGTAGATGCACTGTTTTGAAATTAATCCTCCAGCCTACCACGGCCGCGCCGTAAATATACTTTTAATTAAATTAACTAGCAAAACTCCACAAACCCAGATTTATAATTTCAAGTAACGAGACGCGGTACGGGCGTTGACCCCATTATCGGCTGTTGTTTACTTTAATAATATGTTATGATTTGAGGAAATTTATTGAAATTTAGAATTGACCTAAATGTCACGATTTCTTGAAATATAATGTATAAGATTTCAAGAAATCGTGACATTTAGGTCAATACGGTAAATTGAACTTAAAGAGTTGTATTAATGATTTGAATGGTTGCAAATCATATCTTGATCAACATACAACCTGAAACCTGATACCGAGTCTGACCTGCAAATAACAAAAAACGTAAGAAAATTTGAATTTCGCGGTGAAAGCTGAATCTCATTTTACAGCACCTGGGTTTTAGAACCCTTAACCTTTTCTGAAATAAAATTGAAAAAATATAGTTTATTTTTGGAGCCCCGCGCTCCAATCGGTCACTCGACGCCCCCCCAGGAGGACGCGCCCCACCGTTTGGGGAACCATGAAGTAGATAGACACCTATCAAGTCTATGAAGTTTCGCTTAAAAGGCCCTGTATGCCTTACTTCTATTTAGTAATAACTGGAGATTATTATAGTATTAAGTACCTGAACTGATCTATATTTGGGTGAGTTTCGGAATGCAAAGGCCCAAGCTTGAATCAGTTCGAGGATCTTGCTGCGAAGGTTGTCATGCTGTGTGGTCTTCACCAGCTCACGGAGCGATTCACAAAATGCTTTAGATGTCACTTCATCATGGACTCCAGAACCTGATAAGATAAAAGATTATTTAATGTATGAAACATCATTCAATGAGGTAGTATGTAAACAGAGGATTGCCAATATTGGCATCAGATTCTGTGTTATATGAGTTGAGTATACTTAATATTATCATTTACTATACTAGAAATGAAAAGTAGCATATGTCATTCTCCAGGCCCCAGGCTACTTAAGCTATCTGGATGAAATTTGGCACAGTGATAAATCACTAACAGTGTTAGTGGTCTGGTATAGCACACAGCCTACTTTTTTATCCCAGTAGTAGTTTTCCGTGGGTTCATTTCCGAACTCCACGCGGGCAAAGCCGCTGACAAAAGCTAGTTTATAATGTTAGTTAGGATTTCTTTTGATATAGGTAGCAAATGTGTCTATACTAGAAAGGTTTAGGTAGTAAAATAAAGGTAAACAATATTTTACTCTGAAGACAAATACCCCCATTTTGATTATTGTGTTATCTTATTTGCACATTCAGTAGGTATATTTAGTGGACTTATTTACATAACAATTAAAATGTTATTTAAGACTGACCAACTTTGGTCATTATAATGTGTAGTTAACAACAATGACAATATGCATGCACATTTGTAAGTTCCAGAATTATTAAATTACTAGCTGCGCCCCGCGGTGTTACCCGCGGTTTATGAGATAAGTACACTAAAACGTGTATTATTTAATGTAAAAAGTATTCACAAAAAAATTGCTCATCTCAAGGGGACACTACATTTTTTCGGGATATAGTGGCATGAGTGTTAATCTAGAGAGTCAGCTACTTCCTCACCAAATTTCATCAAAATCTGTCCAGCCGTTTGAGTTTGAAAGAGTAGCAAATTATATTTTGAATTCCTTGGTCATTCCACAGGAACACTACATTTTTTCGGGATATAAAGTAACCTTTGTGTTAATCCAGGGTGTCAGCTACTTCCAACCAAATTTCATCGAAATTGGTCCCGCCATTTGAGCGTGAAGAAGTAACAAACACACACTCACAAACTTTCGCCTTTATAATTTTAGTGTGATGATGTGATAGTGTGATTATTTATCATACAGCTGAATTGATGCCAACCCCAATGTAGCTGAGAAAAGTCTAGGACCCAGCCTTTTCCCAGCTACGTTGTTTTTTTTTATCTGTATCAATTAATCTGCCTAGCTGTTAGGCAGATTAATTGATACAGATAAAAAAAACCGGCCAAGTGCATGTCGGACCACGCACAATGAAGGGTTCCGAAGTTGAAAAGAATTTATCACAAAAACAAACTTAACATTGTAATCCCAAAAAAAAAACAATTTGTTTAAGCAATAAAATTACAAATTAACAATTTTCGGACTTTTTACTTTACTTGTGCTGTGAGAGACCTTGCTTCTTGCCAAATTTCATGATTCTAAATCAACGGGAAGTACCTTTAGAGGCATGAGGAACAGGGTGTAAAGTTCACTCATCCTCCATAGAAAAGCGAGGATCCTCCGACCAGACGGGTGTTGTGTCTGGTGGGCTACTGCCCGACGGTTGATGTCGGGACGTTGTATATATGCTAATCGCGTGGTAAACTCTAATTGCGCGATGCAGGTTTGCGTGACGTCATGTCATTGATGCGTAGTTCATATGTGGCGATATAGATGCCGCCACATCACTCCCCTCCGGAGACCGGAGGTCGATAGTGGGCGGAGTCGTGTATCTTGCGATGCTTGCCAGTGCCAGTTGTGGTTCCAGTGAGTCGGAACCGGGTGCCGCATAGTTCACGGTGAGTCAGAACTGTCTGCTGTGATACCCCAGTGAGTCGGGGTGGCACTGCGTTTATGCTCCAGTGAGTCGGAGTGTACAGCGCTGGGTTGAGGTTGAGGCTGAAGGAATGTGCGTCCGCTGCATGCTGGTGGTCAGGATACCCGTTGAAGCCGTGGATGCTGGCTGGCTGTGTGACTCGCCGCTCGAAAGCTTGAGGAAGTGATGCTGATGACGTCACGCTGAAGGAGTTGCACGAAGGCTGCGCTGACGTTCATGCTCGGGGTCACCAGTTTAGAGGCACGAGGAACAGGGTGTAAAGTTCACTCATCCTCTATTGAAAAGGGAGGATCCTCCATTGATCATGTCGGGGTCACCAATTTAGAGGCATGAGGAACAGGATGTAAAGTTCACTCATCCTCCATAGAAAAGGGAGGATCCTCCGACCAGACGGGTGTTGTGTCGGTCGACGGTTGATGTCGGGACGTTGTATATTTGCTAATCGCGTGGTAAACTCTAATTGCGCGATGCAGTTTTGCGTGACGTCATGTCATTGATGCGTAGTTCATATGTGGCGATGTAGATGCCGCCACATACCCTATAGATTTTGATTTACATGCGAGTATCAAAATATGTAGCATAAATGGCATTATTTTTATATTACGTTGACTTAGAAGCTTGATTTTTTTAGACCTCCAAGGGACCATATGCCTACGTATTTGATATTAATTTCAGCTTGATACCTCCATGCGTTTTTGAGAATAAGGGTCTTGACAGACTGACAGACAGACAGACAGACAGACAACAAAGTGAGTTTGTTTTTTCTTTTGAGCTACGGAAACCTAAAAATGAAAAAACCTAAAAATAAATAAGTTTGCTTACCACAATTTTTGACAATACTCTCAAGGGTGAGTAGAGCAAACATAGCCTGATGTGGGTTTGATGAGCTCAGTTTCTTTTTGACTGCTGTCACTGCATATTTTGGTCTGTAACAAGCATTTATAACATTACGCCTGTTTTCCCCAAAGTGTTAAGCAGGGGTGTAATATAGTACACCCAAAGGATCATGGTCATTTTGGACTAAGAAAAAACAGAATTCCGACCTAAGATGAGACTGTCACCAAAATGTAGTACATTGTTAATGTAATTATTAGGTATCATCAGTTTATTTTTAAAAGATTGGGAAGTATTTAAATAATCATCTTTATAATTATAACTTTGCTTTATCAGAACGCAGTAAAAAATATTGATTTTGAACGCATTTATAGTTATTAACGTTACTAGAGAAGTCCGTACTTTAACTTAGATCAAAATCGATTTTATTTTTTAATCGAAATGAAATCCCCGGCAATGTCAACTGTTTAAAAGTAATCATTTTAGGCATGTATTTAACGCGGCGACAAATTAATCTGAATTTGGGATTAAAAAATAATTAAAGCCGGTAGCAAAAATAGTTGGTTGGCAGCTACAGCGAAGGATAATTTTACGTAGAAAACAGCTTACTAATCAGTTGTTAGCTTTGTTTCAATATAAACTAGCATGCTTCTACAACGTCTCTGGCGCTGCGGGAAGTGCAGTCCCTTCGCCCTTACCTCCGCAGCTTCGGCTTCGGCTCGCACGGGTGCCTAAGCTTTGTTACAGCGGGCGGGGGCTGCTCTCCCTCCACGCCTCCGGATTTATATGCACTCTAGGGGTAGCAGCCAAAAGACTACGTGGAGTCGGGATGCCCCAATTCGGTTTTGAAACAGATTCTACCTATTTTAATTATGAAGTAGGGAGTACACTGACTTCCTTCAAAGCAGGATCCACGGTTAATATTAGTTGCCATATCATTATTTATAATGTGTATAAGTTGATCTTGCATTGTATAGGATTTCCTTACAATAAGAGGTCAGTGTAAACTGGAAATGTATAGCTTGATGTGTAGCCGTGTGTACCTCGCCTATGATTTCAATTGGTCCTGTATAATATGTACGCTACCAAGTAGCAGCCATTATTTTGTTTTTATAATTCCTTGCATTTTAAAGCTCATCTAATATAAATAATGCTAAGATATTTAATCGCTGCTAGTGCCAAGTAATTTTTTTAGTAGCAAATAGTTAGCCGCCCGCTGTCAGTCGCCTGAAAAATGATTAGCCACAATTTTACATCTAAAAATCGATACTGCATAAATTGATCGATTACGTGGCCTCCCTATTTTTGACAAATTAATGAGTTTTTTTGTCGATGTTGTTTTAAATTAGTAATTTTAAAGTAGA
Source organism: Cosmia trapezina (assembly GCA_905163495.3). Lineage (NCBI taxonomy): Eukaryota > Metazoa > Arthropoda > Insecta > Lepidoptera > Noctuidae > Cosmia > Cosmia trapezina. The sequence continues at coordinate 17,474,525 of LR991030.1, forward strand.
GAGGTTGAGCTACCTATGTAGAGCAGCTTTCGAGAAACCTTGAAAAAGTTTTTTTTGTCCATGTCTGATAATTATGGTACCTACTCATGTATGAAGATAACTCAACCGTAACAGATAATTATGTGGAGTGGGAGTCATATGAGTCTGCAGCTGCACACGACTGAGGGTGCTGCTTGGTACTATAATATGCATATATGAACTAATATGCACCGTCAGTAGAAACCACGATTAGTGGCGATCTTGGACACGCACAGACTTATCTGGCTTGCATTCGACATAATTTGTAACACGATGTAAAAAAAAACAGGTGAAAAACCTCTCAATTCCAAAAAGCCACAGATTAATAACCTCAAAAAACATATTTCTTAATTACTTGACTCTCCCGTCTTTTAAAAATATACTGAAGGCCGTACTTAGTTACATTTCTAAAGGTAAATGAAACAACGTATGTTTCATCAAGGGTCGTTTTGTTAGATTTTAATAGTCCAAACATGTTAGCCGCGTGGCCATGATTCTTTCACCAGATATGTTAAAGCCGCATGTAATAGGGGACCGAGCCTACTAACATCAACTAGGTACAAATAACAAGCATTTATATTAGGATACATTATTTAGGAATTCCAAAATCATTCTAATTATATGGTCAATGTAGCAACAGGACTATCGCCTTACTGTGATGTTTTAGCTCCAATTAGCTGTCAAACTGATTAAAGATGAGTCACTTGTGTAGGGTGTTATCACAGTTAGTATGACTGCTTTCATTGTGAGACCTATTCTTAAATATTATGATCTCATAATATTTTAGCTTCATCAATCAACAATTTTCACTCTGCTATTGTATTGTGTGACATAGGATACTATTGGACACACAATCATGCGGAAATATTGCTACTTAATTAATTGAATTGAATCTCATACTATTTATAAATCTAAGTCTATAAAGTCTTTGATAGATTTAAGAAGTATCTTAATTTTTTCATTCAGTAATAATGAGCAAAATGAATAATGCAGTACATCTGTAAGTTGTACTTTTATACAAAATAGTTTCAATGACTGATTAGTAATCATAAGAACATATTGTGAGAAATCACAGAAAGCGGACCAGAAAACTGTTAAGTATATTCCGATTATTTAAAGAGCACTATTGTAATGAAAAGTTTTACAAATTGGAAAAAGTGCCTATAGCTTTCTACCAGGAATTTAGGGGTCATTCAAGATGAAGACAAATAGGTAAACAATGTTTTGACCTTTTCTAAATATTATGATGTTAGTCATAAAATTACTTACGAACAATCATTCTGTCTAATTAAATCACATATTTGTAGGATAGTCGGCCAATCGGGATCCAGGCGTAGATTACTTGTAGCTTTATCTAGAACAAATTATTTCACCATTTTAGAATGGTAATCAGCAAAGGTATTGATAATGGGATGTGTATGTTTCTGTAAGACCTTGTGAGTTATATCCGCAATGTATACCCTAATTATAATACTATTTCGGAAGAAAAATAAAGAAAGCTAAATGCTAATCAGAGAAAACTGCCCAGTAAAATTGTGACAACGAAGTTGTAATTTTTGTTGTGGACGTACGCGATGATGCGAAACACAGCAAATTACATTTTTGTTACTTACCAAGCAACTTATCAAAATTATTAGCTCGAAACATCTTTTCCTATGAAACGCAATAATAAACTTTTGTTTTATAAAATCAACAGTGATTGATTCGATGGACAGAAAAATGACAGCACAATTTTGTCATTTTTTATTTTTTGTTCTTTATGTTGGCATTAATGAACGTCATTTGAAGATAGGGCTGCTATAGAAAAATAATCATATTGAATACTGGCAATGTTAGCTGTTAAGGTGCGGTTTGATTAAAATAAGTCAGTCAGGTCAGGGGCAGTGTAGTTATGTGTGTTGTGTGGTGTGGATGTAAATTATCTAAGGTCTGGGCTTACTGAGCTTTTAAAAAATCATTCAATTTCCCGTCAGTTCAAAAGCAGGGCAGCAGCAGGCCCATAGAGTAAAGTAATATATCGGAGCAGGCCTAGGCCTAATCGTACTATGACAGTCAATATGACAGTAATAAACGAGTAATAAGGTCACGGGTTATCTTTAAGTGCTCCAAAGAGCACCGCAGTTGTCTTTACTCGTAGACGCCTTATCCCGCAGGTTGACATTAGTATTGACGGTCAATCCATCCCCATTAAGGAGAAGGCCAGGTTTCTTGGGGTTACCCTGGACTACAAATTGTCGGGAGTGGCTCACATTGATAACACAGTCAAAAAATGTGAGCGCTCGGTTTCGGTCCTCAAGGCTTTGGCAGGCGTCTGGTGGGGAGCTCACCCATACACTTTAAAGCTTATATACAATGCGCTGGTCAGAAGCGTGTTAGATTATTGCAGTTACCTAATTGAGCCATGTAATAAGGAAGCTCTGCATAGACTAGATTCTGTCCAGGCCAAATGTTTGAGGATCGTAATTGGTGCCATGAAATCCTCCCCCATTAATGCTCTACAGGTTGAATGTGCAGAACCTCCCCTTAACCTTCGGAGACAATACTTAGCAGATCGTTTCTTGTCAAAAGTTTTCTCCCTTTCGTCCCATCCTTTACACCCCATTTTGGACCAAATCTACCTCTCTCTTAACATGTCTTCCTACTGGAATAATAAGAATATTCCATTGATGAATAGGTACGGAGAGCTTAAACACCTCTCCTCACCTGTTTGTCAATACCCTTCTCTTCCGGTCTTTTCTTCCGCTTATGAGGTGGTCCAGTTCAGGCCAAAGATCGTTTTGGGTCTTGGTATCTCCAAAACATCCCAGGACGTAAAAGGTGACTTCGATCGGGCCATCAAGAAGTACTGGGTGGGTTGGAATTTGTTTTATACGGACGCATCCAAATTGTCCTCAACGGGATGTACAGGAGTTTCAACATATTTTCAAAACTCAAAAATTGCTCTCTTATTCCAATGTCCACCAGAGGCCTCGGTATTCACAGGGGAATGCATCGGTATCCTAGAAGCCATCAATTTTATTTTAACCCATAATATTAAAAATTCGGTCATTTTCTCAGATTCTCGCAGCAGCATTCAAGCTTTAGCTCAAAACCAACTTAAATCTAAAATTCACAGTAAAATAATTTTCGATATACTGAATTTACTGTTCATTTGTTCAAACAACGGTTTAAACATCGAAATAGCTTGGGTTCCTAGTCACTCGGGTATATGTGGCAACGAGTGCGCCGACTCACTTGCTAAATTTGCTTCATCTAACCCGGTGGATCAGAAGCACTACATAATACAAAGTTACGACTTACGAACTGACACCAAAAACAAGTTGTACAACTCGTGGTCAGCAATGTGGCAGGTAAGTTCGAAACTTAAGGGGGCGTACTACGCCGCTATTCAACCCGACATCCAGCGGAAACCTTGGTTTTTTAAATGCCCCAAATTATCCAAGAGAACTGTTACATCCTTGTGTAGACTGAGACTTGGTCACTGCTGCAGTCCAGTATTCCTGAACAAGATCCATGTTCGTGACAATTCCTTGTGCGAATGCGGTCTTGACGATGGTACTCTGGACCATATCTTTTTTTCATGTCCTTTATATTCCCAATCCTTTGACTTGTACCGTAAGCTCTCCAAAATTAAAATCCCTCTTCCTACTAACTTCCATTCCCTCTTGACTAACTTTTCTCCTAAACTTGTCCAAGTTCTATCAAAGTTTTTAAAAGTAAATGAAATCAAAATGTAGTTTGGTGTGTAGTATTATTAACTTTGTAGATATAACTGTAGACTTGTGGTGTTAGATTTAGGTATATGTAGGAAAAAAAAAAAAAAAAAAAAAAAATCTGTTTACTAACAAAAATTGTCTCGTCCTTTCAGCTGCTAACATAAAAACAGGTAACTACCACGAAGTGCAAAGTTCGACGGCTCAAGTCACTGCGTCGCCGCCGTCACCCTAAGCCGTCACCACTTGACGCTGGCAGAATAGTCGACATCGGCTCAGTTGCCAAAAAGGAAAAAAAAAAAAAAAAAAAAAAAAAAAAAAGGCATAATAAACTTAGAGCATTTAACCCTCAGAAGAACAACAAGCATAGAAGTAGTGTTTAAATAGCAACTGAACTCAATATATTTGTTTCATTTTGACTTATGGAGCCGCTATGATGTAAAAGAAGGACACATATACAGAAGACGTTTCGAAATTTTGTAGGTTGTCATTCATTTTATTCTGACTAGTGATGTACCCACTAAATTTCAACGTCGATAGAATTTACAATGACATTCTTTCTTATACTGCCAAGAATAATAACCGTAGGTACACCCGGCTACACATCAAACTATACATTTCCAGTTTACACTGACCGCTCATTGTAAGGAAATCCTATACAATGCGAGATCAGCTTATACTGGAAATGTATAGCTTGATCTGTAGCCGTGCGTACCTAAAATTTTGAATTAACTAAGCATCCTTATGATCCCAATACTTAATACATTCGTTCAAAATGAAACAATACTTTAAGTATGAACTAAATAGTTCGTCATCATCATCACCAAAGTCTTCCTTGGTTCCCGACAGCTCTTCATGTATTAAATCTGACCCGGCTAAACCAGAATGTATTTAATTGCCATAATAACTGATGAGTTTATTGAAAACAAGTGGGAGACATTCGGTTTTGCAAATGTTTTTAGCAACTTACTTTCTCATATTTATTTGAATTTTAGATTACATCATAGACTACTCAACAAAGTCTAGGGAACAAGGGTATTCAAAGTACCTAATAATTTTTATTTTAATACTTTTTATGTAACACATTATTTTAAATCGGTAGAAGCGTAATTTAATAGAGATTTGAATTATTTGATTAAATAAAATGGTTGTTAGTGAAAAAATAAAATTTATTATGAAAATTCAAATTTTTGTACATAAAAAAATAAATAACGACCAGATAATATTTTAAATAAAAAAATAAAATGCCTAGCAACTTTAATAATCTGTTAGGCGAATTCCAGCTCACACCATAATCATTCCGCCCTGGTACGAATGAACTTCCTGAGGATTCTGGAGTCGGCTCTGGCGACCAGGAACTCGCCAAAAGCGCAGTCTTCTTGAATCGGGATGGAATCCAATTATTTCTGAATTTGTTATTGTCATCTGTGTCAAGGATTCCTAAAACAAACAGTTCTCAATAAAATTTATGTAAGATTTTTTATCAACATTTTTATTTAGGTATTTACCTAAATAAAAATGTTGATAAAAAATCTTAAATCTTTAAACTAAGTTTTATTTGTATGTCTTACCTGACTGATGTGAGATGATTTCACGAGATGTCAAGATCAGTGGCGATTCATTAATCTGTATCGATGTACTATGTCCTGTTTCAACTTCCATTGCTACGGGATCCTACAATTACGTATTTTTTATTAAAAATAAATAAATAAAGTTGCACACGATTATATTTCCGAATGGGATAATTAGAAGAATCAATCAATCAATCAATCGCATCAATGATATTTTTAATATAATATCATTGTATCGCATATATCAAGTGAACATATTTCTGAAATGTTATACCTGTCTTCATGTTAGATTGCTGTTGATTGTGAGCGGTTCTTTTAATTTGCAGTACTGCGCTATGTCCTTCTTCGCAGACTTCCATAAGTATTTCCTGTAATGTAATAAATAAAGTTTTAATTTGAACGGGATACTATTTATTGCCAATAAAATATCTTAATTATATCATAATACTGGGTGAATTTTTTATCATGCACCAAATCGAAATGAGAGATTGTACTCATCATTATGAACAACTTTTACTATGGGAACAAACCTGAAATCGCGAAAAAAAAATCAGCTGTTCAGTACAGTTATCTACATCAAACTCGTCAAAATGTACTGAACAGCTGATTTTTTTTTCGCGATTTCAGGTTTGGTCCCATAGTAAAAGTTGTTCATAATGATGAGTACAATCTCCCATTTCAATTTGGTGCATGATAAAAAATTCATCCTGTATATCAGAGCATTTCATCTGTTCTATCCATAACAAATAATGTGACGACTTAAAGAACATGCTACATCCATTATAAAACACTATCGAAAACGGGTCTTATCGCGATATTCTTTTTAACGAGGTAAACAGGTACCTACTTGTTTCCCGACGTTTCGACCGCCTTGCAGCGATCGTGGTCACGGGAGGACTGATGACAGCTCAGCGACGTCTTCGTAAAGTGCGGGTATGTGCATCTACCCTCACTTGGTCTTCACAATTTTTATAAATGTCACTGTCGGTACTTCTACACACAACACTAAGGACGTCTACACACTGGCGGACCTCGTCGGACGACCGGCGTTGCTTGCACTTGCTAATGACTGGATTCCAAGTTGTAGGCAGTCGGTATCCATCCTCTCTGTTGAAATTTCTATATTTCCTGATCCTGATTTCAACCGCTTCACGTACTATTCTGGAGTAATAGTAACGATCAGTGGAAAGAACCTGTGGCTTGTGTAGTTGAAAAAGTTTAAATGCTACATCCATTTCATAGGTTCATTACCAAATGAATAGAAAGTAAAATGCTTGGAGCATATTATGTGGCTGTGCTTTTTGGAGTCCAATTTCATCTACCAATACAATTTATCCAATTTTTTTTCACATCGTCTAGGAAATCTGTAAAAGAAAAGTATCGACAACATTATTTACGTCACTATGGCTGATCAAGATAACCCCAAAACAATTTCCGAATATTCGCTAATAACTTCTATTGGAATAAATATTACGACTGGTTTCAGCTATATAGTGACACAGCAATATTTGTTATGTATTTATATTCGTTTATCAGATCATTATGCAACAAGAAATTGAGCAAAAACTTACCGATGGAAGGTCAATATTTATTGTTCATTTTATTTTCGCTATGAATGGGACTTGCAGCCCCCAACCACACAAGAAATTGCTCCACAGCGTCCACACACTCACTATTTGTAGTTAAACAAAGAATTCATGCAATCTAACAGTAGAAATATTATTAAAACATCGCAAAACCATGGAAGATTACGACAAACACGTAAACAATGAACACGCGAATAAGTCAGGTAGTTCAATGAACGAACTGTCAGGCATTGAAACAAAGTACTATCAAATTTGGCCGCGTCATACTATAACTTTTTTAACCAAATGACAATTGATCTTGTGACCATGCCAAGAAAGTAAAACAAAGAGTAAAACATTTATCTCTTTCCCACATCCTTTATCGTACCTTTAGCGTACCTAATAATAGAACGGGACTAAAGGTAGTTACAGAATTCTGTTTTTAACCTTCCTTCTATGCTTTGTTATTGTTCTGAGATTTAACCTATGGAGATGGCATAGCTGAGCGAACCCCTCTGCCAAAGTCGACTGGCCATATGGCCATGCACGTTATATAAAACTAATTCATTTGGCGACAGCTGTCATTGTGTATCGTATTGTGTCGCAAGAAAGTGCTCCCAAAAAATGGTGAATTGTGCAGTTTCCTCGTGCGAAAAGCGATCTGCCACTTCAAATTTGCGAAACCATGGTGTTTCTTACCACATGTTAGTATAAATAATACATTCAAATACTTTTATTTAAGTACAATGTCGAAATAATCGTTGTTGACATTACGATAGAAAAATACAGTGGTACGTTGGTAGCGCAAACGTAGTACAGGAAGGAATTAAAGGAATTTGCATAGTGCAGGGACAACGTGAATGAATGATTGATACAATAAATGATTTTTTCAGTCAGTATGTTCAGTAAACATAGTTCAGTTTTTTTTTTTGTGAATGTATCTGGATAAGTCAGGTTGAAATTAAAAAAAATATTATTTATAAAATATTAATTTCAGTTCTTTGTGAGTCGATTTAAATTCTTTTCTTTTGTAGGCTTAGGCTATTAAAAAATAACAGTTAGTTCGTTTCGAATGTGAGTTTTTGCAGCTCATGCAATTTGAAAAAAAATTAATTCGCGGTGGAATAATTTAACAATTATTCCACCGCTTTCAAACCCCAAACCGCTCAAAAATATAATTACCGATAAGGTTATTATACTTCCGCCGCTTGAGGTTTTCCGCAGCCGCAGCAGCAGTGTCAGCACAGCACGCCGAGCCATGAAGGTGGGATGGCGCAAGAGTATCGACACACGTAGCGTCCCACACTAAAGGCCTACCCACCTTCCATGGAAATAATGACATGCCGTCCGGTCTCTTGCCATCGTCGCGTGCCAAGCCATTGGGTTCTAATACAGCTGGAACGCCGACGGTGACAAGGGCTCGTCGGATGATGTCATTGATGTTAGCGTGCCGCGCTTAGCGACCCGCAATTCGGCTGCAAGACAGGCCGTGGTATCCGAGGCTGTTGACAACTTCGCCACAGTGACAGCGGTGAGGAGATAATAATAAAATTTCGTATATATGTGTCTCACTTCCACGCTTCACACTGTAATCATGGCAACGTCTAGATGTTTAATGTCAGTGAAGTAGACTATGGCTATGAAGCCACTATGAACTAGCCCATGGCTATGAAGCCGCTATGAACTAGACTATGGCTATGAAACACCCGCATGTTTTCCTACTAAAATATCAAACACCTCATTTAGTTTATTTAATTAGTTAGCTAGTAAACACCGAACTCAAATAGTTGTAAAAAAAAGAAACCGAACGGGTAAAAGACGTGTATTTATTAGTATTTATTCTTTTGCCAGTTATCTATCCCTTGTGTTGCACCTACCTTGTTTTGTCTCTGCATCACCCTAAGGTTGACTGGTAGAAAATGCCTCAGGCATTAAGTTCGCCTTTGTACAGTATTTTTTTACTTGTGCATAAAGTTTTAATAAATAATAAATAAATAAAAAATTATTTTTAACGAAATAATAAAATTGGCTGTGTTGTTTTATTATTTATATTCTACACTTCCTACTTTTTTGACACGTATACCTACAATAAGCCCGCATTATAAAACGGGGCTCAGTATGTATCCCGAATTGCCGACCCTAAATGCAGAATGATAGGGAAAGGCACTGCAGTGCGATTCTGTAACCATCTCACCGTGAAAACTTAGGTGAAGTGAGCGTGGAGTGAGCTGTCAATAGTGTCAATTCCTAGCAAAAACAAACTCACTTCACCTAAGTTTTCACGGTGAGATTTTTACTGAATCGACCGGCTGGTTCAGCAATATGTTATTTGAAAAAATATTTGACTCTATAAATAAATACAATCGTTCTTTTTCTAAAGCACTATAAATTTTTTGGTCATTACTGGCTACCTACGTAGTTTCGCAGGCATTAATCATATTGCGTATTTTTGTGTAGGTACACACGACTACACACCAAGCTATATACATTTCCAGTTTACACTGATCTCTAATTATAAGGAAATCCTATACAATGCGAGATCAGCTTATACTGGAAATATACAGGGTTATTGGTAAAACACCAGCAACCTCTTAAAGGGTCATTGTATTCATCATTATGAACAAGTTTTACTATGGGCCCAAACACGAAATCGCGAAAAAAAAAATCAGCTGTTCAGTACATTTTTATCTACATCAAACTCGTCAAAATGTAGGGAGCAGCTGATTTTTTTTCGCGATTTCAGGTTTGGTCCCTCATTAAAAGTTGTTCATAATGATGAGTACAATGACCCCTAAAGATGTTGCTGGTGTTTTACCAATAACCCTGTATAGCGTGATCTGGAGCCGTGCGTATACATACAAGAAATTAAGATGAATGAACATTTATTCATTCATTCATGTAATGAAATATCACTCATTGTTTGTGTCACATCACTAGCACTGTCAAATTTTCCTAGTGTGCTGTATGTGTTTTCCTCGCCCCCCGCATAAAGTGGCAGAAAATGTTGTTCGGTGATTCGCTGCTTGCCATCTCCATAGTTAAATGCTCTAAGATAATAAAGGTGAACCATGAACGACAATGATTGAACGACGTTGAATGGTAATGCTTGTCTGTGGCGGCAACGTTCAAAAATCTTATTCCGTTTTCACTTTACCGGTTTTTTGGTAAATTATAGAAACATGATTTTTTTGGTTACATTACGGTTGAAATATCTTGGCAAGTCTGAACATAGGCACTATGAACTTTCGCGCATGTTCTCCACTCACTCGCCTCATGTCACCATTTTGGTTCCTAACATAGTTAAAAAATGTTACTGCGCCTTCTGCGCGTAGTTTATGTTTATTATTCACAGAACTTAAAGTATGTGGCGTAAATATAGTAGTCCGTCGCTGTTACAAATGGCTAGTCAAATCATCTGCATTCATAAAATGTTTTTTAATTTGGTAAGGTGGAGTCTTGTAATTGCAACTAAAAATATTGGACTCCTTACTTAACGGTTCCATAATTCTATATTAAATAAGCACAATGTATTTTTTGAAAGATTAATTAATAAGTAAATTTAATGTAGATTTATATAACCGTCATATTTAAAGGAAAGCTGTAAAGAATAAAAACATATTTTATAAATTTCTTACACAGGCAGCAATAGTTACAATTACCAGTCCTGGCGGGTAATTGCAACTAAGTACTTGTTTTACTTTTTATTCTATGGGTGCACCTATTGCAAAATTTAAAAAAACATGTATTGAATAAGAGTTCGTAGGATTTCAATAGCTATGCCTTTAAAACAAAGTCCAATTTTGCACAAAATAACTTTTTAGCCGTGGGACCGGTAATTGCAACTATTTACCTTAAAATAGTGATGGGAACCTAATCATGATTTTATCGACCGGCATGGTAACAAAAGTTAAAGTCAGGGATATAGTTTTATATATTTTTATTTTACTCGTAAACATCGTACGCGCAAACATCGTTCATTATTTAAATTAAGGAATTATTATTATGTTCACTGGTTAAGTTTACACTTACCAGTGAATATTTTGATAGGAATATTTTGAAAGGATTACTGTGACATTACTATCACAGTAATCCTTTAGTAATCAAACAGTGTTTTTACTATTATCTTCAAGCTCTTTAGTTTTTTTTTCTTCAAGTTCAGGTGGTCTGCTAGGCGTTGGCTATTTGGCATCGCGCGTTCCATATAGACGGTGCATAATATGTAGTTGACCTCGGGATTTCGTATTTTACGGAGGCTTCATAGCTATTCATCTTGTTTTGCCGTACATCTTCAACTGCTTCTATTAGATCAGTTAAAGAATATTTTTTCTCTTTTTTAAGTTTATATTTTGGCATCTACAAAATGAAAGAAAAAAATACAAAAAAGTTAAATTGATATTACAGTTAAATTCAGAATTATCATTCTTTGAATGAATTCAGATGACATAGACAGCATTCTGCAATCCAGCATAGTATGGAAGTGTGCATACTCTTTCGATAAAATAGTATATATCGACATAGTCATTTTCACTGTCACATTACTGGCATTTTCATACTTCATACAAAAACGGTCAGTTAATTGCAACTACCCTAAAAATTTAAAAATAGTTGCAATAACCAGACTTTTTATTTTTAGTCCGGTAAATGTAACTGCATCCATAACTCGGAGTAGATTTATCGTAGAATGAAACAAATACGTAAAAAGTAACTTAACGTGGTTAATAAACACTCTCCTCGTGAAAAAACCTTCAAAAAACCACAAAAAACTGAATTTTACATATAATTACGCTCCGCGTGTACTCGGCGTCACTACGAAAAAAATGGTGGTTTGACAAAAATAACTGTCATTCACATAGTTCTTGACATATCAGCGCCATCTATTTTTTTTCATTGAGAATTTTAGTAGAAGAACAATATCACGCCTGTCGTTGTTCAGAACGGTGATCCTAGAGGGAGTTATTTATGTTAGTTGCAATAACCGGATAGTTGCAATTACAAGACTCCACCTTACATTTATTGAGAAACTGTAAATAAGTACCTATAATTATATTTATAGTTCAGAATCGTACCATGCACATCTACTCGTATCAACAATTTGGCCAAAAAACATTAAAAAGTTTTTTTTTTGGGATTAAGTAGGTACAATGTTATGTTGGTTTTTGGGATAAATTCTTTTCAACTACGGAACCTTTCATTGTGCGTGGTCCGACACGCATTGGCCGGTTTTTCCAGTCTCAGAATGAAATATTTTTTATATTATTATTTGAAAAATTGACATCTTGCTTTACTAATAGTTACTTTTACTTTCCTAAAATTACATGCACATGTAAAAAAATGTGATCTAGTCAATAAAAATTTTAAAAAATCTGAGACCTAGGTACGAAAAAAACTGGTTCAAATTGTGGTACCTATGTGATAGCTGAATATAGGTACGGTGTAACGACCCCTGACCGTTGGACCACCCAGTATAAACCCTAAAGCTTTGGCCACACCTGAGCGACCAAAGCGTCTACGAAGCGGGACTGCGGGAGCGGCAGTCGCGCGGCAGACGCTGCCCATCAATGACTACTATAGTATACTGGCTACTGCCCATGTTATCCTATGACGCCTTGCGCACCTGCGCGACCGCGACGCGGGAAGACCGCGTTTGCAAAGCGGGACGCAGTCGGACGCACGCGTCTTGTAGTCAGACGTGTGTAGAGCTTGTCTACTCTGAACAAAGCGAGACTTATAGGAATAGTGACCAGCATTTGTACCGTTTCTGATGTTCATAGCGCTTTATAATGTCTTAATTGCATATTCGTTGCATTTTAACGCTACTATATCGTCCTCCAAGGAAGAGGGTCCAATTAGAAGTAATAACCCTGTATAATAAAGTAAGACTGCGGCTAACTCTTGTGAAACAGGTCGAAACAATAGTCAATATCAAAAACATTAAGTAGATACTTATTTCTGAATAATGATTTGCACTATTTCGATGTGCTCCTCTTTTCTGGAAGACCAAGTGTCCTTCTATTCACAACAGATTCACGACACCACACTTCCGTCATATTGATGACAGCCTAATAAGAGGTAAGAAGAGCACAAGTAAACTAGGGTACCTAGTAGCCGTCTGAACTAAGTTGCATGGACGTAGACAGATATTAAGGATAACAGCCGATTTATTCTTCTGTAAAAATCTCTGCATTCCATCTGATGACACAACAGGCCGGTTTTAAAAACAGAATAAACCGCGTTTGCCCCACGACGGGGATCAGGGTATGGAGAGCGAGACGCGGCGCATGCATTGGCATCTACGATACAACAGCTGGTTACGATACATCATTTCAGACGAAAGACGTCAACTGCTGGACATAGACCTCCCCCAAGCATCGCCACCTCGACCGGTTCTGTGCTTCTCGCATCCAGCAGTTTTTTTTTTCAATTCCTGCGGCCTTTACCAGGTATCGGTCTACCTTGCGGGAGGCCAGCTTCCAACGCTACGTCTTCCGGTACGCGGTCACCACTGCAGAATCTTTCGGCCCTATCGGCCATTTGTTCTGCGAACAATTTGCCCTGCCCACTACCACTTAGTTTGGCAATTCTTCAGGCTATGTCGGTTACTTTGGTTCTCTTACGGATGTCTTCATTTCTGATTCACCATGATCACCTAGGGAAACTCCAAACATAGCCCTTTCCATTGCCCTTTGGGTGACTTTCAGGCTTCTAATGAGGCCTATTGTGAGCGACCATGTTTCAGTGCCATAAGTCATCACTGGCAACACGCACTGGTACATTACGGCACGGTACAAATGTATGTATCTAATGTATCTAATGAAAAACGTTTAGTCAAAATATGTTTTTTTTTTTTGTATTTTCAAACTTGTATAGCAGCGGAAGCGTTAATTGTATACTCTCGTTGTAACAGTAAATAATGCTGAGGGTGTAATTTTCCATAAGAAAACCAATTTTTTTTTTCTCTGGAATTTTTGGGTACAAAATGTTCGACACCTGAATGATGTCCTTTATCGATATCGTGGCCCTCCGGGACGTGTACCTGTGAGATTCGGGACCTCAACCACGAACCCGATTTTTTATCTACTTAAACAAAATCTTAGCTTAGGTCGGTAACTAGTTAAGTTTTGTATACTTACAGGAAAAAAACAGACTTATGGCACGATATTTTTCTAGTAAAACTGACTGATAAAAATATTAGAAGGTATGAATCACCTTGGAACATATTAGTTTTATACATTTTGTGTCATGCAATTCTGAAATCTTATCAGTGGTTGACACACCTTATGAAATAAAATCATACCAGTAGGTGCTAAGAACTGAGAAGGCATGAGTTCTTATTTTTCAACATTTTACGACAGTTTTATTGTTTGTAAACAGATTCAACGTTTTATTTATTCTGGAGTTTAAATGGATTTACTTGGCCGTATACTTAGATGTAGAGTGTTTGTGATAACTGTGATAAGTGAGCAAAATTATCGAAGACAATGACTGAATACGTGAAAAAATACTTACAGGAACAAAATGAAGTGAACAAAAAACTGCTTTTGAAATTCGATACAGACTTGCAGATGAGCAGAGCTCAGCTAACAGTGGCAAAGTTAATGGTGACAGCATTGCAACGTGACATGACGGCAATGAGGACATTGTATAATGATTTAATGGAACTTAGACAAATAATCGTCCTTTTAAATCCACATTTACAAAAGACAAGGTAACTAAGACGAAAAGAAAAAACTTCTCAAGAAATATTATTTTTTAATTTTCTCAAATTATTCCTGTAAAAAATATTCAATCGTTCAGCCGAACACAGTGGTGTGTTTACAGAATATGTTTCGTCGAACTTGGAATAATCTATCACAAAACCATGTTTATCTTTCCGATACTCGACCATATCCATAAAACGATGACCCCATAAAATTTCTTGGGTGGTGTAACTTGACTTCACTTGGACAGGCTGTCCAGTTGACTCTATTGTACCTTCAAACACTACCAGAATTTCCATATCTGCCTTCAATATGTCAGAAGCAGACATTGAGAAAAATGGACTGTTCACATCTATAGTGTGCACAGCAGAAACTGGAAACATAAATGAGATATTCTCGCTGGAATCCATGGAAAGATCTAGTTTTATTTGTTCATCCAACACATCGATGGGGCTGTACCTGATCAAATAAGCTTGAACGTTGCCCGCTATGATCCTCGATTTTCTGGTATTCCCGAGTCTAAATATCAAGCGTAAATTACGATCTCTTTGGTTGATGATGGCATTCTTTGAGAATAAGAGCGTCTGAGCTCGATTCTTCGGTCTCGTCAATTTGGCGAATACAATACCAACGATGAAGGATTGTGTGATAGTTCCGATAATGCTCTCAATGCACATGGTGAACATAGCCGAAGGACACTCGAGGGTGATTGTTCTAGTTCCGTAACCGATTGTCGTGTGGATTTCGATGCTGAAGAGGAATAAAGATGTGAAACTGTAGATTTCTTTCACACAAGGTATCCAGTCCGAAGAATTGGTAACGTGTGGCATGTGTTCCGGTTCGAAGTCACCGTGAAGCTCTAAGATAACCCACCAAATTCCTGTAAACGCTAGCCAAATGATGATATATGTAAGGATGCAGTAGAAGAGGGTCCATCTCCACTGAGCGTCAATGAAGCCTTGTATGATGTCGGGAAACACATGATATTTAGATTTTTTCCATTTCTCCAAATTAAATTGGCCAGATTTAAAAACGACGCGACCAACTTTTCTTCTTCCTGATTTTCGTTTCTGACTGTTTCTGTAAAAACGTTTGATTTTTAACATAAGTAGGTAGGTATTCGTATTAAATAAGTAAATATTGATACTGTGTTTTACTTACCTGCAAAGTCGCCGCTTATTTACAGTGGCTCCTGTTCCGTTTTCAACTTGTTCTAACTTACACGGGCATCCGTTAATTAGTTTATGTTTTTCGGGAAAAACCATTTTCTATAGTTTTATTTTATTTTTAATAGAAGAAATCGTAAAATTATTTTATCTCATTATTATGATGTGATTACTCTCTTGTCTGCGCAGTAACTGATGTATAAATCCTTCCGCATAAATACCTTTGCGTATATTTGAATAAAAAGATAAAACGTGAGAGATGTTCTCAAGATTGCATGTGAAACTTTACGGCCAGTGTGACTGACGTTAAGCTTGTATTATGATTGAATTTTCCATTTCCCTAATATTATTATGACGTCTGAAACAATATAGGTATACAGGGTGTGACCAAAACTGAAATCGCGAAAAAAAAATCAGCTATTCAGTACAGTTCGCATAATTCGTTAAAATGTAGGGAACAGCTGATTTTTTTTCGCTTTTTCAGGTTTGGTCCCCTAGTAAAAGTTGTTCATACTGATGAGTACAATGACCCCATAAAAGATTGTCACTGTTTACACTTACACTCTGTATAAGTATGTGTAGGGTCAGATGTCCAACAATGAAACAGTGGTACACAGTAAAACATAGTGATATTTCTAAAATGCTGCATTGCCAGATCGTGCATTATATCGCTTTTTAAGGACACTCTCGAGAACCCCCCGCCCTACCCCAGTTTGCAGCGGCGCCGCGTAGGAGAAGACTGTCTGCGGAGCATTTTTAATTTTTTCGACAAAAATGTAAGTATTTTCAGCAAATTCTATAGATTTTTCATTAAATAATGGTAGAAAATTTCATATTTTTCTTGATTACCTAGCATTAAACATATTTTGTAGATTAACGTGGAACGTCATATGTTAAAATGTTACAATTTAGTGGATTTTTCTTTGAAGTTATTAAAATAAACCTTATGTAGTCAACAGTGAAACAGTTGCACAATGGACACAATGAAACACTTTCGTTGTGTACTATCTTTCATGATTCATGTATTTTCCATGGAAATGAATAACTTTTGTGACTAGAAGTTTTTTTTTAGGATGGCGCGTACGGAAAATATGCTTTGAGCTATTCTAATGCACTGACAAGGAAAGAGCTTGAAAGAAGAGAGCTGCACAAGAGTGCAATGTCCTACATTTATACTACGCTACTTAAGATTTAGAATAAAATCTTTTTGAATGAACTCAGCATTTTTGTCATACACCTACTTCCTAAATATTACACAAAATATGAAACAGACACTATTAATTATTATGTTTCATTGTTGAATTTGTGGTGTTTCATTGTGTACACCACTGTGGACACAGTGAAACATTTCCCATTTTTTAGTTTTTAATTTTTTGCTGATCAATCACACATTAATTTAAAAAACTATAAATGCCATCTGATACCCAATTAAATTACCTATATGCCTGTAAAAAATTAGACTTCTATCTGTAAAAACAAAAGGTGTATGAGACTTTAAATTTTTAGTGTTTCATTGTTGGACATCTGACCCTACATAACCACAGTATAAAAACATAACCATCTTACCCCCTGAAGAACTTCTGGTGGGTGAGTGGGTGCATGTTGAGTGCTACAAGTTTTTAAATTATTTTAACAACATTATACCTACTACTTAATAATTACCTAGGTATTAGTATAAACGATGCTAATGGGTGACTTAAAAGTATGTAAACGGATAGCCTATTCCCATTTTTGGGAGTAGGTACTTAGATCTTTTGGGATGACAAAAAAAAATACATAAAAAAAAACAAAAGTATTTAATAACCACAGGAAAGACGCACACAAATACCTACCAACAAATAAAACAAAAGATTTAAACATGCGTCATATCCGTCAAAACAGTTATTGGTCCGCATATTACTAACAACACATGTTAAGACTGCTATGATTGCATGATTGAAGCATACAGTGCTGATCATCCGATAGAGTTGGGTTAATAGCACAAGAGGCACATGGATCCGCTGGTCGATCAGGTGAAATAGAAGCGGTCACAGCAAAGACTCGCAGATGACAAAATATAAGAAGAGGCCCAGTAGAGGTTTGGATTGAAGATAATGAAGAAGCTCGTGGCTAAGTAATAACAGCCGCACGGGTCGATCCAATCAGGTTAAGCTACGCATGCCACGGTTTGTCCGTGGATGGGTGACCAACTTTACATACCGAGACTCCTTCGTGCCTCGGAAAGCACGTTAAGCCGTTGGTCCCGGCTGTCATTCGTGGATCTTCGACAGTCGTTACGGGTCGGTCGGGTCGTCGTTAGTACCTAAGTAACTGGGTTGTGGAGGTCAGATAGGTCTCAGTCGGTACATGTAAAATACTGGTATTCAGCTGCATCCGGTTAGACTGGAAGCCGACCCCAAATAGTTGGGAAAAGGCTAGGCAGATTGATTGATTGATTGATGATAATGGGTGAAATTCATAACATACATTTTCCAGTGCAGAGATGTAGGCACCCGTAAATAACCATTGTCAAGGAAACCAAAATTGAAGTTGTGTGCTATCCACTACTAGATGTCGCCAATGCTTCTAGCGACATCTAGTAGCCGGTAGTTACAATACTTCGGGAAGCTTTGCGCTATTCCACTAAGGAAAGCCAGGGAGGGAATGCTCTTCACTAAAAGGGTGTGAATGGAAGGCAACGCACCTTAGCTGATCTAATGAACATGGTAATAAGGTAAGATTACACTACCTACTTACTCATCAGGCCAGCCTAAAAGTGAACAATGGTTAACCAACTTAAAATAAATTTTGACGATTTGCCGTAAAGCTAGCAAGTTTTTCATCAACGTTGACTTAGAAACTTCTTATTTTACAGTAGGTAGCCAGATTCATAGAGTGTTAGCGATATTTACTTACTGATAGTTTAGGTAGGTACCTACTAATACAATCAGTTCACATAACAAACAAAAGAACACTTTGTTTGACCAGCAATTTTCTCCCGGGCTGATTTTTAATCATTAGATAACTTTAACTTATTCTTGATATGGTTACCACCATAACAAGAATAAGTTATACAACGTGTAACGTTAAATGCGCAAAACCTCTTAAGGGGTCATTGTACTCATCATTATGAACAACTTTTACTATGGGACCAAACATGAAATCGCGAAAAAAAAAAATTAGCTGTTCATTTTGACGAATTATGCGAACATCAATCAATCAATCAGCTGATTTTTTTTCGCGATTTCAGGTTTGGTCCCATAGTAAAAGTTGTTCATAATGATGAGTACAATGACCCCTTAAGAGGTTTTGCCCATTTAACGTTACACGTTGTATGAAGTTAGTATGGCAATGGCGAAAATATACAGGGTGTTTCTATTAAGGTGTCAAGCTAGTGCGAGCTGATAGCAGAGAACCATACCTATCGATTTAATCCCCATGTATGTTCTACGATTTTTTGTAGTTTTCGAGTTATTTTGGATCCCTCATTTCATATCAATGGTAATGGTTAAGGATAGTAGTAGGTATAAAAAAATTGTTTTTATTATCAACTGAGACGTAGAGGAACAGTAACGTATATCAGGATTGACAAAAATATGCAAAGTTAATAACAAATTATAAAATATGAAAATCACAAGATTTCAGATACACCCAACGAATATCATTCTTAATTCGTTGGATACACCACTTTCAACGGCCGGTTTCAGCAAATATTGCCCTATTTAGTAGTGTCTTGTTCAAAGTTGACCAAAAAAAAACCGGTCAAGAGCGAGTCGGACTCGCGCACCGAGGGTTCCGTTCCGATTTCTGAAAAAGTGTGCTATTTAGGGACATCGTTTTATTGTTCCTGTAATCTTTACATAAACTTCTATAATTAGACTTTTCTATAATTAACATAGAATAATTTCAGATTTTTCTCTTTGCAAACTTCGGAGATAAGGTGTTTTTTTTACATTTTTCATCAAAAGTCGTGTTTCTATTTTAATATAGCGGGCTTCAGCCCCATTTCTACAGTGCATTACTGTCTATTTATTTATAACGTAGTTAGCCTCCCGCTGTGAGGTTCGAGCCCTCACATTTGGTGGAGGCGCCGGGTAGTCAAAATTCTAACGCAGAACCTAACTCATGTTCAATCTCCAGCAAATTCAAAGAAAAATATCGCGTAATGTCAACACTGAACCCTTACGTAATTGTTGATGAAAAAGTAGAAAAAAAGTGGTTTGACATTATGTTATTTTTTTTAGGCCGCACAGTTTTCTGTGCGGCCTAAAAAAAATTAAAAAAATGTTTGCGAATCTGCAAACAGCGCTCTTTTATATTATACCCCACATGTCATAGTAGCCCCACTTTGAATTTTTAAGACCCCCTTTCAGTCCCTGTTGCAAAAAAATACATATATTATTATTTCTTTCGTATTCGCAAAATAGTTGGATAAACGTTATCTAAAACTGTTCCAAATTTCAAGTTGATAGCATTAGTAGTTCTTGAGATATCCAGCAGACAGACAGACAGACAGACAGACAGACAGACAGACAGACAGACAGACAGACGGACAGACAGACAGACAGACAGACTGAGTCACACCATAAGGGTTCCTTTTTTACCATTTTGGTACGAAACCCTAAAAAGATATAACTTTTTAAAGCCTTCACTCGTTGAATCAGGAAAAATATCGAAAAAAAATTATAACTCGAAAACTACAGAAAATCGTAGAACATATGTGGGGGATTAAATCGATAAGTATGGTACTCTGATATGCTCGCACTGGCTTGACACCTTAAAAGAAACATCCTGTATAATATGGGTTAATTATATTTATGGTACCTACCCATAAAAAAGAGTTTAATCATTATGTATAATGTCAGTTATTTATGGATTAAAAAATACAGAATTATTTGATTGCATCAACCCTCAATATTGTAGACATTTTGTAATTCCTGGCACTTCCATGGCACCATCCTGGTCGTTTTGTCACGGTCGGCAGGATGCAATATTCAGCCCGGACGAAGTGTTGCCAGAGTGGGAATCATTTCTATTATTGTACAATTCTATGATTTGTTAGTAGGATAGGTATCCTACTGCTAACTAAACTCATATAAAGAGTAGAAGAGACGAAAAAGACATTAAGTAAGTATGTCTTGTCTAGAGGATGGTAAAAACATAGGTACGTACTGTCTTCCGAGTCTGATGAATGGTGAATACAAAGAACATCTTAGGCCTCGTCCTAATATAAGGCATTTGTCGCACGAATACGCAATCGTCACGTTCATAGTGTCACTTTTTAATCTGAAAACCGGAAGGCGACCTCTGTCGGCGCGACCACGCGGTCCGGATCACCGAACAAAAAGTGACATAAGAACGCGATGATTGCGTATTCGCGCGACAATCGCTTTATATTAAGGATGGTATTTAAAAGTACTTCAATTTATTCCCATTTCATTTACCTAATTTTGCCTGTGTTCCACCAAATATACTGAATGTGCACCAAAATATGTTCATTAAAATATGTCATAACGAGCATATGATATGGATATGGCGCTCAGCGGCCGATGCCGCGGCACCGCTCGCTTCGCTCGCTCGCCGTCGCGCGTTAAGGGTCACTGTTCTAACCTAACCTAACCTAACCCAAATGATTCACCAGCAATAGAGGTAATGGTCACTATTCTAACCTAACCCAAAGTTTGTGTAACATTCAGGAATATTTGGTGCACGATCAGTATTTTGATGTACGGATAATATTTTTGGTGAACACAAAAATATTATCCTTATATTAATAGGCCTTAAGGAGTTAAGGTGCATCCACACCAAAGTAAGGATAATAATAAAGCAACTGATAATCATTGATTTGATAGGTAACAAGTAACTCTCTATGACTTTTATCTAGTAAATTTGCTAAATAACTTTTTGTTATCCTTTGCAGCCCACTAACATTTGCAAACGTTGATCTACAAAAAGGAACTTTTGTGTGGATGCACCTTTACAGCCAAGACAGATGGCAGATTACAAGCATATATATCAAGAATACATGGCTATATATCAAGCTATAAATTTCCAGTATAAGCTGAGAATGAGAGATTAGCTTATACGAGAAAGAACGAACTTAATCCTTTTTTTCTACCGGAAATGTATAGCTTGGTATTTAGCCGTGTACAACGATGAGGAATCAATGGGAATATTGATGAGGTATACATTTTGACAGCTTCTTGTGTGAGAAGTAGAACGCAAACAAACATTTAAACTATAGAACAACTTTTAAACGCCTCACTTTCATCTAAATTAATTACCAACTCCAAACAGGAAATATTTTAGCCAGGAACGATTTAAGAATATACGACGTATTTTAGAAAACCCTAACCCACATCTGGCAACTCGCTGGAGGCGGAAAGAGCAGTGGCCATGACAGAGGAAAGAGCAACGCGACACGCGGGGAACGTAATTCGATAATCGCCGTGCTCTTGAACGCGGAGCTGTCATACATTTGTCATGTTGACTGACTTGACCTGCTGAGGATGTTACACGTATTACGAAGAGTCATCAACGATATGTTGATTGTTTAGTTCGCACCTGAGAGCGTAGAAGTAAGTGTGGTGTGATAGATGTGACAAAATATTTCAATTGAAGACACTCGTGATTTGGCATTTGGTGGGAGGAAGTTCCTTTATCCATCTTTGCCATCTCTTAGGTCTATAGCTGCACAAAGAAATGGTACAACAGTAGGAGTAGATAACTCTCTTGCATGTCAAACTTCTATGTTGATTACTTGCATAAAAACTACGGTTGCTACTAGCTGAACTTTTTTATACGGAGCTTCCTGTGTGACATGGAGGTTCCTAGTGTAACGAAGTTTTTCGTTGCCCAAGAAGAAGGAGGGAGAAGGTTGCGGAGGTAAAGGAGCTAAACAGAAGCAAATTGATTCTGCGAAAAATATAAGAGTTATAGATGCTTGTTTGTTTCCATAATACCTAGGGGAGACCGGGGCTGGTGCTAACGGGGGTAAGAATTAACTTGAATATACCCGCTAAACGGTAAGCGTTACAATCATGATACTCGGTTTCCTAGCACTATTTACGCCGCCTAACATGGCACGACTCGTCAGTCCGCGGTCGATCGCCTCTTGTAGGAGTAGTGCGAAGCAAACCCGGATTGACAGGTAAACGAACTTTTCATGGTTTGCAATAATTTGGCTCAAGGCGTAGTTATTCACTCAATCGAATATAATATTGCCCAGAATGAAGCTTAATTTTATTGATAATATTACTGTGCTATGCGTTTTTTAGTATTCCTATTGATTGATTTTATGTGATTAATTTTGCAAAAAAAAGTGACCTTGGGGTAACAAATTAATAACAAAATAAATAGTAACAAATTGACCGGGGTAAATATTAACATGTTAATACATACCCCGTATGTGGGGCAAATGTTAACAGATGATTGACGAGCATACCTGATGATTGTACTTAGAGGAGGAAACTAAATGAAAGTTATCCAAAAAGAAGAAAACTAGTCAGGAGGAAATGAAGAGTAAGGATAAAGGCAAAGGATAAGGGAAGGGAGAAATAACTGGAAAGGTAGAAGTAGAAAAGGTGAAGAAGAAAATTCTGCAAGAGGATAGTGATACAGTAGAAGAAGACTGTTTCTGCTGAATTGTTTCTCAGACTAGGATTACGAGTCATAGGAATCATTGACAAATATTGCCAACTCGTTAAGTACCTATGCACAAATTATCGTATTTATTAGTTTTTGTTACAAATTGGCTTTAGGTTGAAGCAAGTTATTAACCTATGTATTACATTATATTCTATTACATTATATTTCTTAAAATGTCAGTTACTTGACGAGATAAAAGTTGTTTTATTAGTTAAGTATTTAATTACAGTTAATTAGCACTTAAGGCTGCTCGAACATTTAGCGTCTTCATACAAACTAAAAATCGCTCTAAATTAGTTTTTTGAAAATGTTCGTAATTTAATATCTTGATAAATGTGTCTTGCTCATGCATGTAAAGTTTCATTACTGTCCGCCTTTTCATTTTTAAGAAATTTTATGGCAAAGTTTTTATGGAGGCGCAATATGTTGGAGTAGCCTTAGCGGAATAGATAGTGCAACTTATACTTTGTATCTATGATTGAAAATAGGTTAATTTGATAGAACATAAGTTGATTAAAGATATTTACGAATAAAAATGGGGATTTCTTGGAATTATTTAATTGAAAAACTCCCATGTTACATCTTGCCCCTTGCGTTAATACTTAACTCAGCCCTATTAAAACTTACCCCGAATACGGGGTAAGTATGAACAACTGACTTTTTCATTAAAAATGCATCTAATTCTGAAAGTATCCGTCTTATTCTTATTATAAATGCAAAAGTAAGTTTGTTAGTTACCTTTTCACGCTTAGACCACTGAAACGATCAGTGTTTACCCGTGGTCCCGGTGGGTCGCCCCTTACCGGGTCTATGGGTAATTTTAATTACCCGTGGTCCCATGCCCATGACATTAGGGATTTCTCCCGGACTTCTAACTATATCGATAGAAAATGAAAACCATCAGTTACATACATATATAAGAAAGTTTACTCATTCAAAGCAAATAAAATAATTATATCCTTGGGAACAAAAACATACTCCTAATAACAGCTATATTGAAAATGATGAATTCATAACCGATACACTAAGGACTTACGACAAACTATCTTAACATTTCTAATGAGTATCCAACTGATATTTCGCCATATTTATTTGATTTGTATTTAATCATAAGTAGGTTCTTTGGTTGTAATTAATTTTCTATCGATATAGTCAGAACTCCGGGAACAATCCCTAATGCCATGACAACGGGTAATTAAAATTACCCATGGATCCGGTAATGGGTCGACCCACCGGGACCACGTGTAAACACTCGACACGATCATCATGAAATTTTGCATATACCTACGTTGTCAGTAAGTGACTCAGGTGTACAGTAACGGACTTAAGGTACCTTTCATTCCAAAAGGTAAAAAGTACTGTTCCCGAGGAAAACAACAATACCTAACGTTCTTATGATAATAGATGGCGCCACGTGTCTTTCGGATCATGATTAAAATATATTACCTATTACAAGTCAATAGAGAACAACCCGAATTGACTGTCAAATTCTAAATTAACGCGAGCGAAGCCTCAAGTAAAAGGTAGTATGACATAATTATAACTTCAGCGAAAGTGTGTTACGCTTTCACGCTAAATCGGCTGAACGGATTTTGATGAAATTAGACGCGGTCGGACGAAGTCGCGGGCAACAGCTAATATGGAAATAAAGCTTAGCCAACGCATAGTCTCGCCTTTCTAGACATATTCATTGCAGTCGTAACATGCGTTGCGTCTTGATAGCCAAACAAAGACCCATCTACTCGCCTTGGTCGCCAATAACCAGTCTTTGTTCGCCAATCTGTATTTTTGCTCTCAACTGTACTGACATGACGTGAACTACGTGAAGTGACGTCTGACCCACAGGCATGACAAAGACTAAAGCAAGGAAGCTTTAGTTAAAGTACTGTAATTGACCGTTACCGCCGTTTACTTGCTCACTGTTGTTTTTCTCTTAAAAAGTACTTAAAGAGTTAAGTAGTTTCGAAGCTTCTAAAAGTGCTAACCACCGTTTACGTTTATACAAGACTATAGCTTCCTTACGCGGCTACGCCCGCGTGGTATGTCGATAAAAAGTAGCCTATGTCCTATTCCAGGTCATGGTCTACCCGAGTGCCAAATTTTATCCAAATCCGTTCGGCCGTTTTAGCGTGAAAGCGTTACGAACAAACAAACAAACTCACTTTTTTATAATATACCTAGCTATGAAGTTAGGATGATACTAAAAAATGACGTCATTGGCTTTATTATGTATAAGAAAACATCGATATAATAAAACAACTAAAAGTACAATTAATGAACCAGTTCTGTTTCTCCAAATAAATTAATTCCATTTTATCTGACTCCTTAAGCGTTTAAAACATAATTAAAATACTTTCATTGACAACTGAACAAGTCCCCGCGTGCAGTAAATCAACAAAACATGTGAATTTCGTAATTATATGTAACCTAAATGGACATCGATACAAATTATCGCCATTATTCAGTCACTACTTACAAACTGCAGTACATAAATCTTTGATGTTACCATTACGAAAAAAAAATACATAACCATTTTACATAGACCTTACGAAAGTTCAGTAAGTAGCAAATGATTATGGGAAAATGGTAGGTCATGTTATATTGGTTTTTGTATGAATGATTGACAGTCAGACAGGCGACAAATGAGACGTGTCGTAGTTGAAGAATGTCGGATATTAATAGGAAAATAGGTGCGACTTGCACAATTTTCCGGGGGCGTGTGTCAATTTCGACTGTTTGCTACTATTGCAACATGTAAAGAGCAGGTTGCTGATCTAGAACTACCTGGTCCAACGAGCGATGTGTTGGTCCAAAGATTTAACATTGCACTTAATTGCAGTGTCGTCGTGAATACGCTTCTGCCTCTCCAGCAATGAAAGAAACATTTTTGGAAAAAAAAAAAAAACCATCAGAAGTGCAGAACTACCGCATACATTTTATAAACCACCATGTACATTTAACATAACACATAACATCACGCCTGTATTCCCAGAAAGGTTAGGCAGGGGCGTACCTAAAGTACCATGTTATCATTAAGTGGAAAATGATCTAAGTTTGAGTTGCGGGTAGTTTACCTACAGCTTGGCCACAGAGCAGTGGAACGGCGCAGATTGTACAACATGCTTGGAAACATTTAGGTAGGGTAGGGACAGTAGCAACAATTGAGAAACTTTAATTTACCTTTTAACCTAAACCCTGTTTGCCTTAATACCTTATCTTTCTAAATTAAACATTTAGGCATTAAACCTCAAACATGGGCTAGCTGCTAGCCCATGCCAGTACCATATAAGGAAACTAGATAAAACAAAACTGGACATGCAAAATCTTATCTGCATATTCTAAAAGCAAACGCAGTCAATTGTTTCCAAACGCGTGGACAGTTAAATAATCGCGGTTCACAATTGGAATAGGTACCGACGAGGTATACATGCTGCTGGCAGGCCAGTTCACGCTCTCCCGGCGTACGATGCGCACACGCATAGCGTACCAGTGACAACCCTAACGTAACCCCGCCCCGAAAATATCGATGTTGCCAGCGTATGTGATAGTATTTGTGAAAGTTGCAAGTGTAATGAAAAGCTCTGAAAATGTGCGAGTTTAATAAACGCGGTAAGTTTCGGAGACATTAATGTTTTTGATGAAACTTAATTCGGGACAACGATTCTAGACAGAAAAGGAATAATATTGGGTCACTGGCGTGTTCTGGAATAGTAAATTATGTAGGAAATTCATATAACCTACCGTTGGATGTCTGAGTTTCCCATTTTCACGGTTCGAGGTTAGAGGTTAGTTTCAGATCGAACACAAGATAAACAATGTTGATACATTTAATACTATCGCTATTCAATCTTAAATTGTATTCTACTAAGTACTGTGTCAAACATACCGTCGCGTCGTCATAAAACTGCGGTTTCTATAAAAGTATTAAATTAAATAGTATATCAGGAACATAATAACGACGAAAACAGGTTTTAGCGCAATACGTCACACAAAATTTGTATACAAAGAGGATATATTCGATCAAATGTTGCGCATTTTCAAGGTGGTTTTCGCATAATACTTTTTATTAAAAGCCTAGAATATCAGGTTTTGCCGTGATTGCTATGCGAGTCTCATTTGAATTTCAAATAATATAACAACGTACAATTATTGAGTAGTTCTATCCTATGACAACAGCTGAAGACTGACGGAAGATCACGCCTGTACTCATTGTTAGAACTACTACTGCAACTGCTAATACTTTGAAACTTCTTCAGGTCAGTCTCCACCAAGCGGAAAAATCTTCGCGGACCAAGCGGAAAAATCTTCGCGGATACTCGAGCACTTTTTAAAATTCACTGAATAAGCAAGCGGAAAAATCTTCGCGGATACTCGAGCACTTTTTAAAATTCACTGAATAAGCAACTGTATCAATATTGACTTTAAGTAAGTATAAAATTCGACGCAGACATCACGTTTGATAAATAAGCTTGATGTTTGCGGGAAATTTACTGGCAACCGCAAGAAATTTTTCCGTTTGGTGGGTGCTGGGCTTTGGAGTCCTCGATTCTCGATTGAATAACTCAACATCTTTTGGGGTACAGCAGAAAAGTACCTTCCGACCTATAGGGAATATTTATTCTGTCAAATAATGTAAGTTCATGAGGTAATGATTGAAGAATCTTAGTCAAGGTCAAAGTGGAGGATATTAGCATAATCAAACAAACAGTGAACTTGCGATTTGGCACCATTTTAATGAGATTTTATCTACATCATAATTTATTCAACGAAAATATTTATATTGCAAGCAACCTTGATCAGGATCAGGGTCCAGTTTAGTTTGTCTATCACGTTTGCATTTATTACGAGTAGCATCTGGGTCTAGGATTTAGACTTCCTGATATTATTTTTTTTGATGTAATCAAGGTGCAATATGACAAAAGCCTTTTGTCAAAAATGACAATGTGATGGGATTTGTTCAGATCATTTTGACTAGTGGTGCTTCTCCTAGATCAATGGCCATTTAGATATCAATGGTTTCCACCATTTTTCGGTATCTAGTATTTGGTCTTAATCTGCAGCATCCATGACGAATCAATTCGTATTGATATTAGTGCCAAATACTGCTACTGGTCATATAAGTGCTCGATATATCTTGTTTTCAGTTTTCCGGTTCTTAATTTCGATGTTTTCTGTTGTTTTACTTAAAACGCTCATGAACTGCTTCCTGGTAGGGTAAGACTTGGTAATACACCCTATTTTTTTTTTAAATTGAAAAAAAAAATCTTACAAAATTTTTAAGAACAAAAGGCTAAATATTGTTCCAAAATAAAATGTTTGATTATCAAACATTTTATTTTGGAACAATATTTAGCCTTTTGGCAATAATGACACAAGTGGTAATCTTAATAAGAACTAAATAGTCTTCATTTACCTCGCTACTGCTCGACGATACTGACATAAATGTCTCGTTGAAGCAAATATTCCTACATATATATTACAAAGTTAGCTATCTAGACATTTTTACGTATCAGTGCATTGCAATTTTCAAGTCTATTGCACACAATTGAGAATATTTTACCTGAATGTTTTATTCAATACTCAAATGAAGCCACTACCTATATATGTCTTATATAGGAACAACGAACAACGTTGAATTTTCTTCTTCTTTTTTTATATGTTTCACCTCATGTGTTACCTTTAAACAAGCAAATAAATGATTTGATTTGATTCAAATTAGCTAAAACTGGTTGCTTTCTTAAACATAACTCTTTAACTCTCACAGCAAATAAAAGCAAACTTATAAGTATTACAGTGACATTAACACAGCGTATGATTAGCGCACGTAAGTGGAGCATGTAGGTGAGATGTCAGGCACGCGCCGCACGTTAACGTTGATTCACGTGGTCTGTAGCGGTCATCTATAAATTACGTCACACGTTAAGAGGGTGGGAGGGGTTCAATAAAGTGTGACTTCGTGTGATACGGAAGGGACCAGCTTTGTGACCTCACTTATATAAATCTAAAATATTAATACTCAAAACTTTAATTCTCTTATAATAACCAACTGTATCAATATAATAAGATTTAATTTAAAATTGCAAAATATGTGACGTCACACCGGGGAGGTGATACAAACATGGCCACCTCTGACAAGGGCTCCAACAATCATGAAATTCGTTTGACGTAATTTATGGACGACCCCTGATCGGGCAAGTCTTATTGCTACTTACTGTTGTGTCATGGAATACTTTGTCATCCTAAAAATATATACACTGGACATCGACGGTTACCACGTAGGTATTCAGTACATCATTCTGAGCCCCCCTATATAGAAATTTTTCATCGGTTATTGAACAAAAATCTGCAGTTTCCTACAATAGTGCAATACCTACACGGTCAAAATGTATGGAAGAGCAGATTTTTTTGTCAATAAACGATGAAAAATTTCTATATAGGGGGCCTCAGAATGATGTACTAAATACGTGGTAACCGTTTGCGCGTCGATGTCCCTTCCACCCTGTATATAAAACATTGGCAATCAACCACTACATTTCTCGTAGTCTGCACTATATTTGGAGTCAACGTGGATTTTAGAACACCTAAATTGCGTAACACGCTATTAATCGGAATTGGTATCATTTTGACAGTTCAACATTAATTGTGTCATTTACGGTGTTGAGAAGACAAATTTTTCAAACATATGAAGCAATCGATTAGCAATAAGTTTCAAAATCATTCAGATTCCGATCGAAAATGTGTTACGCAATTAGGGTATGTTATTTTTATCTATTTCAGGCACTCCTTTAATTTTTCTCCATAAAGTTAGTATTTCCTTATAGACCTTTCCCACGAAAGATTTATATTTTTGAAAACTGTATTTATTAGACTTGGATGATAACATGGAAGACGCCTTCCTCAATGCTTGAATATTATCAGCTATTATGATTTTTCCAAACTTAGATTTTCATTAGCTTCCCAAAATTTTCGGGGTTATTCCTCCTACCAATTCTTCTCCTCTTCTCCATAGGAATCTACTACGCTTTGGAATGGGCAATTATTTAGCTTCATCTTTCTGACTGACCGGGTTGGTCAGACCAACCCCTTGACAATTCAAAAGAGCCTGTAATTGGATTATTTGAAATAAATACTTTGAGTTTGAATTCTTCCCTAAGTCCAAGATGACTCTTCTCTTTTCCAACTGTAATGGCTTCCTGTGCCTTTAATAAAAAACCTCTTGTCATCTCTTTATGATGTTTGGGAAAAGGGTCTACTTAATCAAATCAGGAATTGATTGTACACATGCTATCTGTATGTCAATTACTATAATAGACTCCTGTCCCAATATAGACTTCCTGTCTGCAAATCGGCCACTTTGTTACTAGCCGTTTTACTGAAGGACCTACATGACCATGCTACGAGTACTTATCTCCTAAAATGATGCTTTTGTTGACAGGTAAGATATGTCGTATTTTGGTCATCGAGATTCAATCTAAAGTTAAAATAATATTAACCAGCTATTCTATAATTGGTATTAGACTATACCTTTATACACATTTATCTATGCATTCTTTATTCTCAAACGAGGAAAAACCGATTGAGCAATACAAATATCCTACACTAACAAATACTAGTTTCCGTCAACCTGTGCAAACAGCATAAAATTTTAAACTGTATTCGTTTAATGTTTATTTTATTTTATCCTCAATATAAAATTATGATATAACCTCGAATTTCTATAGAATTTAAAGCTTAATAGATACAGTGAGAGGACATGCACCTGCGCCATTACTTCGCCTACTGTCCAAGTGCAAATCGTTATAAGGTTAATTCTGTACTCCGAGACTTAAACAGCCCACTTTAAAGTTGACAAGTGCTTAATAAATGGAGAATGAATGATTTTACTGCCATATTATTATGCAAGATTATTAGTATTTGGACTTAAAGTACAGGCAGATCGTTAATTTACTGGATTTCTTGACATATTTTATTGAAGCGTTTTCATTATAAGAATGTTTAACTGCTTTGGGTTGCAATCGCTCTGGGCCTCTATTCCCAGAAAACAAATGCTTTAATATCGAAAAACTCAGCTGGAAAAAACGCTAACACAGAACTGTTACCTATCCCTAAAAACAGCACCCCTGATTTATGGTTACCACAAAGAATTAAGCACAGCACCCTAATTGCATAACACATCTATCAATCGGAATTTGAATAATTTTGCCAATACAAATCCAAAACATGTCTGCTCAACAAAGTAAATAACGCAATGAATGTTGTTGAACTATCAAAATGAAACTGATTCCGATTGATAGTGTGTTACGCAATAACTAGGGCTTTGCAGTTCACTTGCTCCATAGCCACCATTATCTCCTTTGGCCCTAACCTTGCTTAACGGAGTGTATGAGTGTCGTTTCTTAGACCAATCTGTGGTAAAGACATAACGTGCTATTTTGGTATCCAGGAACCTATGGCCATGGTAGAAACAAAACATGTAAGTGACCCAAATTGCTACAAAACAAATACATATATTCCATAAATCATAACAATAACGCTTTCTCTTGTCATAGCTGTCATAATTTCCTGTTATTAAATAAAAGATCAGCTGAACTAGCATAATGGTGGCACATAGATAATGTTCATTATTAGAGCACAATGAAATGCAATTCTACCATTTATCGTACGTGGCGTGTGAAGGATCCCCAGTTTATGTAGTTCAACCCATTTTGCTATTACGGACTATTATCGTTAAGTGATAGTTATGGATCATTATGTTTAGATCCTCGTGATGTTGGTTGAGATAGTTTAAACGATGACTGGTTGTGTAAAGTCTGTCGGTCGGAACCCAAACTTAAGGAAACGGAAATCTTAACCAACATTCCTAAAACAAGAGCGTTGCTTTATTAGTTATCGTTTGTCAGAATCATTATATCTTCAATCCAAACCTCTACTAGGCCTCTTCATATATTTTGTCATCTGCGTCATTCACATTTAAGGTCTTTTCTGGTATCACTTCTATTTCATCTGATCGACCAGCGGATCAATGCAGGGTGATACAAAACTGCAAACAAGAGGGTTGCTTTGTTAGTTATCGTTTGCCATTTTAATATTGAGTTGGTAAGAGGGCAAGCAGCGAATCATTATCTTCAATCCAAACCTCTACTGGGCCTCTTCATATATTTTGTCATCTGCGTCAGTCACATTCAGAGTCTTTTCTGTGACCGCTTCTATTTCATCTGATCGACCAGCAAATTGATCCAATGTGCCTCCTGTGCTATAAACTCTATCGGATGATCAGCACTGTGTGCTTCAATCATGCTCCTATCAGTCATAGCATGTGTTGTTCGTAATATGCGGACCAATAACGGTTTTGACGGATATGACGCATGTTTAAATCTTTTGTTTTATTTTTTGGTAGGTATTTGTGTGCGTCTTTCCTGTGGTTACTAAATACTTTTGTTTCTTTATGTATTTTTTATCTGTCATCCCAAAAAATCTACTCCCAAATAGGGAATAGGCGCTATCCAATTACCTACTTTACTTTAGGCGCTAAAGAAGTATATTGATGACATGATGATGCTTACCTACCTAAGTCTTTGAAGGACTAAATTATTATACTGACTGCATCGTTCATTACCTACATACATAGGCCTTATCAAAATTCTATCTAGTCATACATTGCTGCAGTCAGCTGACATCGTCATTACAAGGGACCTCACAATAATTTTACGACGTGATTAACCTCAACATGCATGGATATATTTTCACATGAACTTTACTTAATAACCTGGCCATACTTGTGTATTTGCCTAGACATAACAGTATTATTAGAGGACGGGAAATTATAATTTAGTATTTAAAGTCCGCGAGGTCTAAGCTGAGCTTTGCATTTGTGTGAGTGCACATAGATAGTGTAGGTGTGACGCCCGGCATAGAGCGCGACGCGTTCTTTACTTGGTTTAAAACCGGTTTATACTGCTTTTTGGCAATCGGCTTTTGTTCTTTTAGACCAGAGGCCATGACCAAAACCATGTCGCATCGCTGTAAAACGTAAAACGATACGACGATTGAAGATTATAAGACAAAAATTTTGGTCATGGGCTCTCGTACCATTTTGGTGATCACTCACACAAATGCAAAGCTCACCTTAGACCTCGCGGACTGTACTTATTTGTAGGAAAAGTAAGTTGATAGTAGATAGGAGATAATATGCATTTCCACGGATTTCAGAATTTAACGCAGTGAATGTTGTTGAAATGTCAAAATGAAACGCATTGCTATTGTAAGTGTAAGTAATAGGCAATCAGGACATCAACCGTGTTCAAGGGCTAGGTACGCTACAGGGTCATCATTGCTCCGGAATGTAGAATGTATACCCTACTATGTACCTTTGGCTATACATTAAATTATGACAATTGCCAGCTGAGACGCTTCAGATTTTTTTATGTCACCGTTTCGATCCCAAGGAACCTAATTTCTAATTTTCTTTCATCTAGTACCTATTTTGGTAATAACAGTGATAGTAAACGAAACCAGTTAGAACTCACGCACCGATCGATAAGGGCGTAACTAGGTACAACACACATGAAACAAGACACAGCCAGGGTACTTTATTAATTACCGAACAGACACCGGCAATTGAGACCGACCTTCACCAATGGACAGGTATACGTTTCGCAGAATGTTTGTAAACGGACTGGCCGCTTTTGATTGGCTGTTTTATGTCTCATTCTGCTGGTGTCGGGTCGGCCTGGACGTTCGAACTTTAAACTTTAAATGTCTTTAAATGAGTCATCACTTTTGTAAAGAGCAGCGTGGCGCTGTGTGAAGAAAAACTAGATGGTGCCCAATTAAACCAGGAAATGGCATATCAACAAAATTCCGCTGAGCTGTCATCTGGCATAAACCTGCTTGCTAAGTATTTTTTAATAACTTGTGGAAGTTTTTAGCAAACAATTCACTGAGGTTTCCTCATAATATGTTAATGTGTACCTACCTTTCGTAACAGCTATTACCAAAGTGATGTAAGTGACAGACAATTGCTATGAACAATTCTTTAGGTAAATGCTGCCCACAGGTAACATTAGGCAAGCACAGCATCCTCAATATAAAAAAGATTCCAAACTCACCTTTATATGTCCCACTTCCAACAACTTCGCGTGAACTAATAAAAGAAACATCATTATCAATTCCTCCTTCCTTCTTACAAGGAACATACTAAGCGCGGAATTTTATTCTACGAGGTTTTCCGCAATAAGTGCAGGACCTGTGGGAGGGGACATCCGACACTATTCATCAGCACTTACTGTGTAAACTGTAAAGTATAAAGATCGACTACATCCTGATGGGTACAAGGACGTAACATGTCAACGTACAGTCAGGGAAACAAATTCTTAAGCAAATTGACACACTACGTCAATTTGCCGTGTTATAGCCATTTCCTACAACTGTCCTAGAATGACGGTTGCGATTTGAATAAAAGTCCTACGGCTAATTTAAATTGGTAGCAATTAATTTCCATGAGGAAACATTCCGGTAACGACAGTTTTCAGGAAAAATATTTTTGTAATGGTTTGTGATTAGGTTAAGTGCAGGCGCTTCTATCAGGATGATTGCGATTTTCTTTTGAATATGTTCTCGTCAAGAAAATGATGGTATAAAATAAGATAAAAAAAACTATTATTTTGTTTGGTTAAGCGAATAAAAGCAATACTTTAATTTAAATGTGAAATAATGAATCCTTAATTGTAATTTAAATCCAATAAAAAAACGCGAAAAGTTGTAAGTACTGTTAAGTTCTGCTACTCGATAACAGATGGCAGTAGTGTTAATATTTTCAATAAACTTCATTTACCAATTCGTGCCGAATTTTAAATTACAATTTACTTTTTTGCTCCTAACGCCATTATGCAATACGGCTAGACTCAGCTACATTACGCCTTGTATGTTACATCTCGGTATTCGTAGTATTAAACAAGTAATTAAGAACGCAGATGCTGGGCTAATTGAATTTGACATGACACTTGTGAACTCTTGAGTTTTAGACGCCGATCTGATCTAGGAGAGTTCTATTTGGATAACCTTTTATAGGTATTATTACATCTGTTTACTATGAAGGTACCGAAAATTATTATAAATCAGGCTTATCAATCTTTGGGATAACACGACATAACAGATTCTACTTATTTCTTGTAGATACACTTAGGAAAACCACCTTACCAGTACGCCTTACTGTATCAGTTTTGAAAATATGTTAATTAACTACATAAATCAATGTTTATTTTCCAGGCACTTCCACAAATGTCGAAGAAAAAACAACACATTAAAACAAAACCCATGATGAAGTCAGGGGACGCGTTAAATAAAATGCCTGCCATTAGAAAATACGTGAGGACACTTTTGTGACAATTGTTAACATTAAAACAATGACGGAAGCGGCTTCGTCTTATGAAATGCCATCTCGGAACGAAGAACAAAATGATGGGAAAATTAAGCCAGGGCTATCAGCCGGCAAAATATTCTATAAGCCTGGTGTCATTGAGGAAGAGACGGATGAAACGAGTGCTTTCGACAGCTCGGTTGTTGACACCCCTATGCTTGGAATTGGGCTGGGTGGTAGTGGGTTCCTGAGGCCACCACAGATATATCCATCGAGCAGTCTACACAGGATACCTACGTATGCTAGCTCGATTGGACAGAGCACTGTGTACCGACAGGATACTTGCAGGTAAACTATTGTTTAGTAATTAAATTCTAAACCTCTACATATACCAACATCTGACCTGGATTACATAAAAAGCAAAATCGCTTTTATTATCTGACAAAGATAGTAAGTTGCGAGAAGTTAAGTTTTCCGAAGGAAAATCGTAAAGTAGGTTCCAGAACATAATTTTGTAATTATTCAGTTCGAAGTTCTATTACATAAGTAACAATCTGGAATAGTCTTTATATAACTTTCACTTGTCCGCCTTGCATTGATAATAGTATATTATGCAATTAGTGAATAAAGGACGGATTTAAAGCGAGGGCCATAGATGAATCATGAGCTAGTGAAGGATTCTTACAATTGAATCACGACCGTAGGGAGTGATTCATGATGATTGAATCACGAGCGTAGCGAGTGATTCAAGTGTTAGAATCCTGAGCGACGCGAGTGATTCATGGCCCTCGATATAAATCCGTTTTATTCAAGAGTTGCATACTATACTTTATACCATGACTACGAGAAAAAGAAAGATTTAAGTGAAAATAGACATTTAATGAAGAAAAAGGAAAGTTAAATTGGCTTTGATGTAAACCAGCCGTGATTTTTTGGGTAGCAAGTTTTCCACTATATCGGCCGCCCTCTATTTCATAAACTCCGGTGTTAACACATCTTCATCACTAGAATGCATTTTTAATCGATTAGAACAACACTAAACAAACACAAAATTAAAGATTAAAGTAACACTAAACTTTGTGTTCGTACAACTTACAGTATTCAAAATAGCGGCAATTTACTAAGGACAGCAAAGAACACAAAACAGTTTTTATTCTAATGCTAAACTCCTTGTCGAAAATGTCGACCAATCAAATTGAATTTAGAACACATCAATATAGGTCGAATACAAAGATTACACTTACACTAGATACGGCAAGCCACGACCAAGCGTGCCCTGCATGTTCGACTGTTCGTACTAAAAAAAGTCTGTTAGCTCAGTGACGCTTAGCGATTGAAACAATTCTGTTTACGTTGAGCACATCACTAAATGGCTGGGGTGAAGTTATCGAAGGTATAAAAAAGATGACACGTTCGGTTTTCATACTATCTAATAACATGCCGTATCTAGCCTAGGTACTCTAAATCTGTGGTCGAATACATTGGTGTGTTCCATTTTCAAACATCAAAACAGTGAGTAAAAGTGCTTTTTATTCACTGTTTTCAGTGAATAAAATAAGCTTTTTAGAGGGGGAATGGTATAAAATATTGTTTTCTATTGATAATTAGGGGTGCTGCCTGAGAAAAAAATCTATTTCGTCCGTCATCGTCAGTTAGATAAAAAAAAAATTTAGACACGCATTAAACTTGGGGAGTGGGAGCTCGCTACGTCACAACTAAGTATAACAAACTACGTATTTATAAAATTTAGGAGTGATGTCATGCCACATTTTAACTCAAATTATCGCCGAAATTTTTTTATTACATAAAAAAAGAAAAAATACGTGTCCAATAATTTTACATCTACAAGACGGACAAAAAAAAAATTAATCATCATCATCCCTATTCCATTCGTAATACATATTTGGCATTAACCTCTGCAGGCAAGGAGGATATTGTTACCTTAGATTTAGGTTAAGTTCAGCCCTTTCGATCTTTTGACCGACTCCTGTTCCTAAGGATTCTCATAGATAATATGTAAGACAATCAGACCAAGGGTACTACGAGTTAATTAAATTCTGTCCTTTAATGACAACTTCGTAACGAAAGCGATAAGTGTCGATATAGCCTTACACATAAAGATCTTTAGGTCAAAGGAGACTTTATTTATAAACGATCATTAATCACTTTATATTGTCATTAATTGCAATTATTATCAAGAACGCCGTTAACTCAGCTGTTTGTACACCAATTTGTATGCCGTGAATCAATCCTTGAGTCGCCGATATCTAATCATAAAGATAATAACCTGACTTATCGAAATGGTTTTGTGGAATGAGTTATTCGCGTGTGTCTTTGCGACTGCTTTGTGTCGTACTGAAATAATTTGTTCCAATATTTTCCATGTAACTTTAGTGTTTTATAACATGGTGTCAGTGCGGTAATATTCAAGTGTAAAATGCGTCGGCGTCGTAAACAGTGTTCTTAGACATTTTCAGTGTTAAATTAAGTGTTACATTTTAGTACTTATAATATTTTAAAGGTATGTTTGTAGTAGATTTAAGGCGAGTATAGTCGTGAAATTGTCATTTTTGAGAGCCTATTATAATGCTTTTAAAAGAGCCTACAGAAAAATTCAGAAAAAATATATAGGCGGCTTTAAAAATATCTGTCACGTCTGCAATGGGAGACAATATTGTGTATATAGATTACAATAGTGAAGATAAATATTTGATAATTTTTTTCATACAAAAAAGTCCGTATTGAGTTATTTGTATGAGACCGTCCCGTAGTAGTAAGTGTTCATTCCCAGAACAGTTAGAAAGAGGTAGCAATTGTTTTCATTGACGAAGCGACACACCGCGCTTAGTTTGTAAACCATGTTAAGCAGAATAAAGTAAATGTTTATTTAGTTACATTAATTTCTCAAATTGATTTAACAATTCCGGGGTACAAAATTTCTTCACTATTGTAATCTATATAAGTACTCAATACTATCTCCCATTGAAGCCGTGGCAGATATTTTTATAAAATATTTAGAAACTTTGATAAGTATACCTACTTCAATCTGAGCATTTGAAAATTTTAAGCAACATTAAATACGAGTACCATGAAAAAAATTTAAATGTGGTTTTTTTTAACTGTACATTCGCTACTGCTTGTAAACTACAAGTGATATTTCACGGCTTAGCGACGATAATATGAATGGTAAATCACTTATATCTTACAACTGTGCATTTTTTATTTTAAAATAACAATTATTTTTTACAAAACGCAATTTTAATAGCGGAAATGTAGAAATATTCGCTAGCGGGTCCGTGCGACGACTGTATGGGACTACGCGCTACGGGTCGACGACTATACTCACCTTAAGTACGGAATTTCGTAGATAATAGTGTAGCCCTATCAGTGTAACATCTGTGAAATAAGGCCCCCGGGGGCACGAAAATATAGCTTGCCCATTAACATCCATTGTAGGCATCGTTAAAGAAGTGGAATTTAAAGCGGAATTTTAAGATAGGCAGAATATTAGTATTATAAAGCTTTATAACTTACTACACAGCTTTGGATAAGATCATAATTGGGGTAGGTAGCTAATTAAAAAAAGATTTTCCATGGATTATTTTTTATATTTTATATTTTTTATGCGAAAATCTATGTCTTACCTCTACCTACCTTTGGACAAACATCTTTTAATTTGTTTTGGGTTTAATTTTTAAATATGCATTAAAGTACCTGAAAACTTGTTTCCAATATCAGTTTCATTTGATAAATGGTTAACTGGCAACCCTGCATACGTTTCAGCTAAATCGGAGTGACTCAAAACAAATAAAAATCATTAGTTATCATTTGGAGACAAGCAACATTTCATGATGAGTCGTAGGACTGTAAAAATATAAGCTGAGGTTGTACTTGACCTATTTGTCAGCATTATCTTTCTTTTATCAATTCGGAAATTCGGAGTTAAGTCTTTGCTAATTGCCCAATTTTAGCTGACAATGAAGAAGTGTCACATTTGTTCTTCATTCAAAAATTGGTCACCACTTCAATTGTTTTATACAGACTTAAAGTTTTCCTTTACCGATGTCAGTAATGTCCAAGACAAACTTAGAAAGTACATAATATGAATTGAAAAAGTCCCATTAGTACTTGCCGGGGTTTGAACACACAACCTCGGGCTTGAAAGGCGCTGGGCCATGACACTCCTACTAAAAATCAGTGTCTAATCAACCAATAATTTGAGACAAGACTCCCAGAATGTTTGTACAATAATTATCTTATGCATAAACTCGTAATCCGTCGCCAAATAATAAGATAATGTCAATTTATTTTGATTTTGACAAATTACTCGACATTGGGAGCTATTGATTTTGCCGCGTACCATACACGAATCACCAGATATCTTAATACTTGTCTGTGTTCGGGTAGTTTTCCTTAGAATACTACCTGTCTGTATTTTATTTACATTTTATTACCTACCTATATATCTTTTTACAAACTTAAGTAAAACCAAATATGAATGGAAAACTAGGGATATAAATATAAATACAGTACCGGTCGACCGAGCTCTACTCGGGTGTTAATAGAGAAAATGAATTTACCCACATATGAGACCTAGCTAGATCGATTATTCGCCACCGTAAAAGCATAGTTATATTGTGAACCGTTAGAGCTTTTGTTAGAGCCGTATTTCGAGAACGTGATTACAAATATGTATGTATATACAAATATTGCTCATTACTCACAAACAATAGTAGAAAATAAATTAATTAGAAGTACGTACCTATGTCGATATCTAAACTACTTATAAATTCAACAGCTACTTTATTATAATGACTAAAGTGCAATAAACTATTATCATGCACCTCATAAGTAAGATGTAAATAGAAAGCAAGTAGGTATGTACATATTTAATAAAAAGCAGGGAACTCTGCAAATAAATTGTAGGTGCAAACAATAAAAATACATACCTACTATTTTTTATTTTTTTATTGGGCCCACGCACATTGGTCCACATGAAGGTGCGGAAACCAAATCTTTTCACATAGAACATACTAATTTTATGACTGCAAGGCAAAAAATAACATCATTATACATAGCATCAATATCAATAAATTAAAAAAGGATTAGGTAATTATTAACAAAGTGAATTTATTTTTAGGGTTCCGTACCTCAAAAGGAAAAAACGGAACCATTATGGGATCACTTGTTTGTCCATCTGTCTGTCTGTCAGTCTGTCAAGACCGTTTTTCTCAGGAACGTGTGAAGGTATCCAGCTGAAATTAATATCAAATACGTAGGTCTATGGTCCCTTGGAGTCCTAAAAAGATCAAACTTCTAAGTTAACGCAATAAAAAATACGGTCATTTATGCGACATTTTTTGATACTCGCAAGTAAATCAAAACCTATAGGATACTTCCCATCGTCCTAGAATCATGAAATTTGGCAAGAAGCAAGGTCTCACAACAAAAATAAAGGAAAAAGTCCGAAAATTGTTAATTTGTTATTCTATCACACAAAAAAATAATTTCAAAGTTGTCAGTCTGTCAAGACCCTTTTTCTCAGGAACGCGTAGCGGTATCAAGTTCAAATTAATAACAAATACGTAGCCCAGCCAGCACAAACCTTCTGAGTAAGTTTTGTTTAACAGCAGTCATATAAACTAATTGCTGAATAAGACTACTGTAATTAGCTGATTTGGCGCTTACTCAGACGTTATTCAAGCAATTTGGGCACAAAATTATACTGCTAATAACTGTGTAATAGCAACGTAACAGATGAATAAGTTTTGAATAATTGTACGACAAGTTGAGTATATTCTGCATAAAAGCATTTTGCTCTTTTGTACAAGTATTACAGCCAGATGATGAATGAATGATGAGTGAACTATGGTTAAGTCCTTCAAAGCTCAGATATTCAGATGATACACAGCGTTTAGCTAATTTCAGTATATTTTATCAAGAAGTTAATCAAATTAATTTGAAATTGACTAATCCGAACACCCGCGGTATGCGTTTGTTGGTAAACTGCGACATTGAAATATAATATGGCCGAATTGTATTGCCTATCGTCAGTAAATTTTACCCTTATTTATGCTTAGAGAAGGAAATTGTAGGTGCGCATGCAACTTTACTGTGTATTTATATATACATTTCGTATAAAATTTTCACGCGCTACCTGTTAAGCCGGGTTTTGGAGAAATAAACAACATTTCGTCTATTGGTTTGTTTTTACTTGTGAAATATTTTTTA
Organism: Cosmia trapezina; assembly: GCA_905163495.3. Classification (NCBI taxonomy): domain Eukaryota; kingdom Metazoa; phylum Arthropoda; class Insecta; order Lepidoptera; family Noctuidae; genus Cosmia; species Cosmia trapezina. The sequence continues at coordinate 17,516,470 of LR991030.1, forward strand.
TGTTTTATGCAGTTTAAGGGTTCAACAATAACCATGTAATACTTTTATAAGAATATTACACCGATTTCGTTATTAAAATTGAGTATTTGAGTATAAAATTCCATAAAATTGTAATAGGTTATGTTATTCGATATGGCGACGCTCATTCTGAATAAAATCTGATTGCACAGCAGCTTATCGTCTTATGTCTGCTTAACAGACCTTACGTGTCCACTTATTAAGTTGTTCTCTGGTTAAAAGTGGTCTGCATCTGCACTCAACATATTTTCGATAGCTGTTCTATAATCACACACATTCGTACTGTAAATCAAACAATTAGGATTCAGTCTTATAGTAATGAAAACCCACACTGTAGGTATATTACCTATTTGTTCTTTTTAGCTCTTATCAAATTCAGATAATTATTTAATAATCAATATAAAAAAGCTTTTTAACAAAAATACTTATCGATGAAGTCGTTAGGTATTTTTGTTATATGATCTAATCATATAAATAATAACTGATGAGTTTTAGTATCTACCAAACACAGCTCTTCATTCCAGTTTTTGGCTTACAATCGTTTAGGAACAATTTGGCAATGTAAAATCTAAGAAGTATTAAAGTATCATACTATTGTTGGCTCTTCTTCGATAAAACTCACTTTTAGGCACACGAAACACTTAAAATTATATCACTTGCTTGGAGCCCAGCTAGTAACCGACTGACCCATGAGCTAACGCGCTGCGCTGGCAACCATCAAGAGTGAGGACCGGATGCAGCGCGCCACCTCGTTTGGTAAAACAGTATCATTAATTGACATCTTAAATACAAACCTTTTCTAAAATTCTTTTAAATATTCGATTTGACGTTACATAAATACAGGAATTAATGAATGCATAACTTTAAATGTAAAATCAATGTTTGACAAAAGAAATGGATCGTAGCTATACCAAAAGTAACGCCATCTAGTGGTATAAGATGACAATCATATCCAACGTAGAAATTAAGTATCATACCCGCACAACAATAGCCAACAGATTAGTACACTTCAAAAATCAATAGCCCATCTTATTTCAATTAAATTCTAACACTATTAAGCATTATGTTATCAATTGGTAAAGTTAACATTAGTGTTGATTACTGTTGGCGACGACAACACGAAGAACTACCTAACTAACTGATTGTAAACGTATAATTAAGTTTGATTAAAATAACTAAATAAATAACAATGAAAGTAGTCATAGATATAAGTAAATTGTACCTACTGAAGCATAGGATTAGTTTAATTACCTACCCTATACACCTTACATACCTTAGTACATAACATAATTATACATATCTTAGTAAACTTGATTGAAGAATGTCTACTTTTCGTGATTACCCAGCAAACTTCTGCATAAGAGTCTGTTACTATTGTTTTTACCACATTTAGCTGCACATGACGGTAATTTCGTACTTAAAGTGGCATAAAGCAGTTATAACAGCTATCTTAATTTCTATTAAGTTACTATATGCTTCATAACAGAAAGAACGCCTATTTTATACAGCAGCTGAATAACTATCAAAATTTGGTGTTTAATAGAACTAAAAGAGAACAGAATATAAATTATCCAGTATCATGCTTGATAATGTAATTTTATACCAATGTTATACAAAAGGTTACACAAACTCTTGAGTAACAGGTCTTTTTATGATGATTATTCAGTTTTAAGAAATAAAATCGGCAAATTACAAAACTATCTCAGCTAATAGCATTATTATAGCAAAAAAAATAATTAATACAGAACTTCGTAATACACACAGCTTCTACACACATATAATAAAGCTTAACCCTGCATAAGGTTACATTGTTGGCCAGTTATATGACTTGTGTGCTGCCTGGGAGGTCATGGTTTATTGAAGTCCTAAAAAACTCAAGCTTCTAAGTCAACGCAATAAAAAAATACGGCCATTTTGCGACACATTTTGATACTCGCAACTGTCGCAAGTATAAATCAAAACCTATAGGGTACTTCTCGTTGACCTAGAATAATGAAATTTGGCAAGAAGCAAGGTCTCCCAGCACAAGTAAAGGAAAAAGTCCGAAAATTGTGAATTCGTAATTTTATGACATAAATTTTTTTTTTTTTGATATCCAATGTCAAGTTGGTTTTTAGTATAAATTCTTTTCAACTACGGAACCCTTCATTGTGCATGGACCGACACGCACTTGGTCGGTTTTTTTTATCAAAGGTCTTACCTACTTACCTATTGGTACAACTTTATCGGTATTAAGTAAAACCCACCTACATATTTATGTTTTCAAATTATAACGTATTTGGTTTATTCAAGAGATTATAACGAACTCATTTTTGCTTTCCATCTTTCTGTTAAATCAAAAAGGTTCATAATATTTCTGCATTTTTGAATTTTATTAAAGGAAATTGAATGGAACTAAAAATATTTTACCTACTAAGTTAATTAAGTAAGTACAGACCGCTTTGGTTAAACAAAAATAACAGAAAGCCATATTTGCCTGAAAAAAATTTTATAAAAAAATAAAAAGAAATGGCATTTTAAAATATTTTGACCAAATGCAGCCAGTGTGTAACTTTAATGTTACCCCCGGAAAGAGGTTTTAATTTTATAACCTTTTTACTTTACTAAATAAAAAAGAGGAACTGTTCCACGAAACAAAAAAACAGGTGCTTGCAGAAATCGTAAATAAGTAAATCGTTTTTCCATATTTTCGGTCACTTTCAATACATCCAAGGTTTTCAAATAAACGCGATGACAGCGAAGCAAAGCCTACGGTTGATAGGTTAATCTTCTACAATCCAGCGAAATCTGCAAACACTGATACGTGTCTAGATAATCTTGATTAATGACGTCTAGGAACCTTTCCACCGCTGAACTAGTATAGATAGTATTCTAGTTATTAATAGAAGTTACCGACGTCTTATAAACTGGTTGAAGTGGGAAGAACAAAAAATATATAGACTGTTCAACTTCTTATCAAGACTTTTTATTTGCTTGGCGACAGGGTGTTGCACCTCGATGATTAGCGGTTTAATCAACCTTTAACAATATTTAATAATTTAATAATAATTTAATTATTTCACTATCAATTACATTCATTTCATTACAATACCAAGATCATTTAAGCTTTATCTAATAAGTTTTACAAGACATCTGTGTCTGAACTAGATAATTTAATATCTGTATCTCAGACAACAGCGATCCTCCCTATAAAAATGAACATTTAATAGCTAACAAGTAGGTACTAATGCGGCTCTAAAATTACAAAAATTAATGCAAACACAAAAAGAAAAACAAAAGAGAAATTATAAAAAGAGTGTGATTAGTAGGCCTCCGTTTTAACAATATTTGTGACAAATATGATTTTTATTTTTAGTCCGATCGGCAATTTAACACCCAGATCACCATGTTATGCTTTCGTAGTCAAATGGCATTTTATTGATTTGTGGCTGACCTATAAGTAACTGACGTACAGGGTAAACATTGAAACAGGGTAACATACGAAGAGGTTTTTTGTTTTTCTCAATTACCCGGTAACAATAGCATAGATACAATGTCTAACCAGGGTCGTCTTTGCCATTGGCCACTCTGAGCGAGTGCGCAGGGCCCCGCGATTGATGGGGCCCCTAGTTCCTGCCAGCGTCGTAGAGGGTGTCAAAAGAAAAGCTAAGTAAATCTCAGATGGGTTGCTAAAATTTTCGAGTATACATATATATATGTACATCCTCCGTTTTCTTAGTTCCCAAACTTTTCAGCATGAGTCGAAAAAGTAAATGCTATTTTTGTATGAACGGTCCAAAGAAAACTTATCCGAGGTATAAATTAGAGGCTATAAATTTCGAGCTCGCTCTTGCATCCTGCATTCTCCATATCCTAAAGCACCCAGGACCTCCAATAGACTGAACCACACTTTAGCGCTGAAATAGGTATAGGTACTTACTGTAAATCCTTACATAAAGAGGTCGACTGATCTATGGCGGTTGATCTCATTTGCGTCATGAAGAAAGTATGAAAGATAGACCGTGACCAATGTCATTGAAACATAAGGCCAACACGCTGTGCACATGCGCGGTCAGACACTTAACACATGATGATATTGATGTTATACTGATAGAAAACAAAGATTGACGCACACAAAGGCCACTATCAACACAAGGCCCATCATCCACGACGCTACTTGAGGCGAAATGGGTTCCAAAGAAACTTTTTTTGACGTATTTATAAATTTTTAGGGTTCCGTACCTCAAAAGGAAAAAAACGGAATACTTATAGGATCACTCGTGTGTAACGCCTGTCTATCTGTCTGTCCGTCTGTCACAGCCAATTTGCTCCGAATGTAATGGATCGATTAAGTTGAAATTTGGTACACATATGGATTTCTGTGACCCAAACACGTACGGCTAAAGTAAATAAATGAATTTTAAATATGGGGGTCACTTTTAAGGGGCAAATAAGAAAATAAAAAAAAAGTTTTGGAAACTGTACCGTGTGACATATCAAATGAAAGAACTTACTATGAGGGTCTCAAATATATATTTTTTTATAATTTTAAAATAATTTATTTTAAAGTAAATTTAAGAAAATAGATGAAAATAGATGACCATTACCCCCCCCCCCCCCCTAATTGCGAAACTACTGAGCCTAAAATATTGAAAAAAAAATACAGAAAATAGTTCTATACCTGTAGATTACAGGAAAACCTATAAGAAGTTTGTGGTCGTAAAATAACATGGTAAATCTCTCAAATTGTCAGTACAAACTTACATTTACTGCTGGAATGTAGGGGAGAACATGTTTTTCAACTATACCTAATGTTAAGTTTGTTCTTGGGATAATTTCACCCCAACTACGGAACCCTTCATTGTACATACGTTGTCCGACACGCACAAGGCGGTTTTTGTCCTCAAAAACTACAAATTTGCCTTATTCTTTTTCATGATTTTTCAAGTTTCCTCAAAATTAGCATTTTTCATGAAAAAAAAAAAACGTTTTATTCGATTGTACTTATTCAAAACAATTTTAGTAAAATTTCGGCTACACGTTCACCATTATGGACCCATGATTATGGCTGGTTTATTTTAATGTAATAGACAGAAAACAACTTTTATACAAAAAAAAAAAACGACCGACGTAAAAAAAAGGACAAAGTGAAACATAACTTTAATTTCGGAAGACGGTGTTTTTGGATCTGTATTTATTATTTTCTTAGTTTTTTGCCACCGACTTCCGAAAGTAAAGTTATTTTTTACTTTGTAATTTTTTTTTTTGAAGTATTACCACAGATTACCCACTTACTGGGCTATAATGGAGCTAAGATAGGCAGTTGGCGCCATGTAAAGTACTGGTATTCAGCTGCATCGGGTTAGAATGGAAGTCGACCCCAACTTAGTTGAGAAAAGGCTAGGCAGAGAGAGGTGTTTTTATTTTGGTAATTTAGTTGGAAAAGACTATTGCCACTAAAATAAAGAGGATTATGATATACTTAATGTAAAATGTGGTCTATTTACCGTACCTATGACTTCTTGTGGATACGCGCTTGAACATCTCCATAAACTACAAATTAACGATTTTGAAGAAAAAGGCGGAACGTTCTACAGGAGATTCGAGAGCCATGACCGAAAAATGGTAGAACCACAGTATTCTTGCGGGGAACGTTCGACGACGTTCAGCAAAGACCCATGATAGATATAACTGTACTGCAGTTTGGCAGGAGATTCGTGTATTAGCAATTTGTATTACCTATTACCTTTCCTACCTACCTTTTAGTCTTTGAATAATAAAAGATTAAAAAAAAAATACTTAAAAAAAAAACCGACTTCAAAACCTAAAACGAATAAAATAACGTTCTTAAAAAACTTAACAGTGCCTAGCTAAGGTGCATTGAAGAATTTAAGACACCGACTTCAGAAGCGTTAAGTTTTTTATGAAAGTTATTTTATTCGTTTTAGGTTTTGATGTCGGTTTTTACTTTTTTTTAAAGTAAATTTAATTTTCCATTTTTAGTAGAATATACAAAATTGTATATGCCCAAGAAAAGAAGAAACATCAAAATCCGCTTAGAAGTAAAAGAATAAAAGGAAAAGGATACAGCATTTGTGCATATAACTTCGTACATAAGTATAATTACCTAATGTATTAAAAACTAAAACCTTCCTGACATATCATGTTAATGAAAGAATCATCAAAATTGGTTCATTAGTTTTTGAGAAATTCGCGGACATACAAACATACATACGGGTCGAATACAGAACCTCCTTTTTTGAATCGGTTAAAAAGTCCAATAAAGTGTTAAAAATTAACTTTACAAACTTTAAGAGGTGCTTTAGACCATCTTGTCCACCATTTTGTTTTAGACCATCGAACTGAATAACTTTTACTATGGCAAATAAAAACTTTGAAATCGCGAAAAAAGAAAGAGCTTCCCCAAGAACAATAAATAGGTATTAAACTTTAGTATGGAACAGCTGATTTTTTTCCACGATTTCAAAGTTGGTGCCTTGTTAAAAGTTACCTATTCAGTATTAAAGCACTCCTAAAAGTTTGGTCTAAAGCACTCCTTAAAGTTTGTAAAGTTCATTTTTTAACACCTTATATATTTTCAGACCGACAATTTTTTGTCAAGTAATGGCGACTAATCGAAGACTGAATTACAGCGAAGTAATATTTACTGTACGAAGAAAAGTTTTCTAAGCTTGTAAAACCAAAAGCAAAACGACTCTCCCCCCCGAATATTACGACACAAATGTCACCCAACGTTGGATAAGCGGACAATATTAATCATATAAAAGACAACTGTTACAACATTATTTGATGTAGGTAATCTTATAATTAACACTGTTGAATAAACTAGGTAATTATCATTAAACAAAACAGCAATTAACATTAAGGATTTATTAATTCGTTGATCTTTGTTCAAACTTGTGACGTCGTGTGTGTGTGGGTGGGTGTGGTCAGACAACAATATTGACAATGTTAATTGTGGGGAAATCCTAGCATGAGATCCATCTGGGAGGAACGGAGGGCTAAGAAGGCACCCTACCGACTAAAACCTGGTGATTGTGTTGTTCCTGCATCCACCATAAGTCAGAAGCGCGATAGGAAAGAGGTACCACATTTGCATCGCGCTCTCGACAATTTAAATATTTTTTTTAATTTTTTTTTTGCCTTGTTTATTTTTTTAATTTTTGACGGAAATGTAATACGGGGATAAAAGTAGGTACCCTATGGGTTAATCCAGGCAAACAATGTCTTCTCGCACGTACAGTATCCGAGGAGCGGGAGCGCGCGAATTGATATACATCTATAGGTACTAATATTATAAAGAGGTAGGTATAATTTGTTTGTAAGTTTGTATGTAGAGGTAATCTCTGAAACTACCAGTGGATTTGAAAAATTATTTTTGCATTTGATAGCCCAATTCTTGAGGAAGGTTTGGTAGCATCACACTAAAGAGAAGAGCTGAGCAAAGTGAAAATTGTGAAAAAGAGATAGACGAAGTAATAGCAGGGGCGAGCGATGCTATTCGTCGCGGTGGGTCGGGGAAACAAGAAATTTCACGCGGGCAAAGTCGCGGGCAAAAGCTAGTATTTTATGTGATTTCTGAAGAATAAAAATCCTAAACATAACAATAGTTACGGAATTACTGAATATATAACGGTGGTCAAATGAAATGGTCTACCAATCTACAATAAATTACGTAGGTGCACACTTTTCTTCAAGAACATTTTATTTCTGCTGCTCTCTAAAGATTCAGATGATAGCCCATCCATCTCTACCCAATACACTCAGAATTAATGGATTAAAAACTATGGAGAAGAGTCTAAAGTAACAACTAATAAAGATATTAAAACAAATCCGTACAAATAAAAGAGAAATTAAATACGTCACATCAAAACATTAAAATTTTGTCATATAATAATAAGATTACGAGTTTACAGTAACAGATTACTGTGATTACAGAGATGCACCTGATAAATATATAGTAAACTACGTAATTATATGACTGACTTAGTTGTTTAATTCCGGGATAAGCAATAAGCCCCCCGTCACTTTTTTGTTATGAGCAAACATGCATAATTATGTGACATTCACAAAGGTGGCCAATGGCCATGGCCGGTATGGAGTTATGCATATTCCCACAATAATCTGCAATAAATAAGATATCGATATCAAAAAAGATCAACCTCATAACATTTATGTAGTTACGGAGATGTTATTTTTTTTAAATATTAATCTAAATTTTACACCTACTTTACCTTTACCTACCTTTTCTACTAAACTTTATGACTACGTTTTGGTCTTCTACGGAACAAAAAATGAAAATTTACAAACAAACCAACGTTCTAATTTACAAAAAAAGCAAAAATAAAACATATTTTTGCACGTTTTCACAAAACGTCCTGGGCCTCAAGTCTGCTATTACAATAATAGTGTCAGAATGGTCTATCATTCATTGATTTCATAATTGTTGATTTTCACAATGGTAATCTACTAATATAATGGCGTCATAATGGTGTCATTATGACTTTCCAATGGTCAACCACTGACACTTTATTGTAAGAAATTATGAATTTAGCGGATTACGAACTTTTAGCAAAATGACAATGCAGTGACAATGGGATCGTGTTGGAATGACGAATTTCTAATAAATAGCAGACTTGGGGCCCAGGTACCTTTTGTCGTAGAGTGTCACACATAACATTATGTTATGCCTATATTCCCCGAAGAGTTAGTTGTGTTACATACAAATAAACTTGATGAAATTACAAATTGGATGGGCAGCTGTATCTACTTTTAAACTTAAGAAAATTTTTCAGTAGCAAAGACTTCTGACTGTATTGCCTATTAAAGGCGTTCTGCAAAGTATACTGGCAAGCTAGGTCTCCAGCAGCCACGAAAAAACTGGGATGTCGAGTAAACATATGGCAACAGAAACAAACATAACTTTCATAAAAACTGAACAGCTTCTGAAGTCGGTGCCAAGCTAAGGTGCATTGAAGAATTGAAGACACCGACTTCAGAAGCTGTTAAATTTTTATGAAATTTATTTTATTCGATTTAGGTTTTTCAAGTCGGTTTTTACTTTTTTTAAAGTAACATTTATTTTTCCATTTTTATTTGAATATGCAATTATGATACATTATTTGATAATACCTCTCTCTAATAGGTAAGCCCAAGACGAACGAAAAGAAGAATCATCAAAATCTGCTTAGAAATACCGGAGCTACAGTACATTTAAATGCATATAACTTCGTACATAAGAATAATTACATAATGTATTAGGTCTTTACCTATGAAATTGGAGACTTGTATGAAAATTTTAAAATATAAAAATTTTGGTAATTTTTTTATTTTAGCTAATCAAAGTACTGGCCCAAATTATCTATACAATTTTGCCATTTTGATGGCAGTTTGTTTATCTATTTACTGTAGAAGTCTGCCGGTCGGGAGGCGATGAAGTCAGCGAAAGCGTTTCGTACTGCCTCTCGGATGTTGAATTTTTTCCCACTTAAAAAATTGTCTAAATTTTGAAAAAAGTAGAAATCTGTTGGCGCAAGGTCCTGTGAGTACGGTGGGTGACGGAGAGCTTCCAGCTGTAACTCTTGTAGCTTTGCGGTGGTCTGTTGTGAAGTGTGAGCTCGCGCGTTGTCGTGGAGAAGCAATGGGGAAGAGCGATTGACCAGTCTTGGTTGTTGAATTGCGAGCTTCTCCATCATTGTTTGCAATTCTTGACAATAGACTTCTGCCGTCACTGTTGTGCCATTCGGTAAGAAGCTGTGGTGTACAAGTCCGGCACTGGTCCACCAGACAGTTACCATCATCTTCCTATGAGTAATCTTTTTTTTAGCGCACTGATTAGGTGCTGTACCCGGATCCACCCACTGAGACGAACGCTTACGGTTGTCGTACAGGATCAACTTTTCATCGCAGGTAACAAATCGATGTAGGATTCCCTCGATTCTATGCCGATTCAGTAGTGCTATACATGCTTCGACGCGTAAGTCTCGCTGTTGGTCGCTTAGTTCGTGTGGCACTCACTAGTCTAGCTTTTTTATCTTTCCGATTTGCCGCAAGTGCTTCAATGTGGTTTTGACACTAACTCCAAGGCCTGCAGCAAGCTCAGCCGTAGATTGAGTTGGATCCGCTTCCACTGTCGCCTTCAATTCATCGTTGTCGACAATGGTTACCGGCCGACCGCGAGGCTTGTTCTTCAACTCAAAATTTCCAGATTTAAAACGATTGAACCAATAATGGACCGTGTTTATGCAAGCAGTGTTAGGCCCGTACACGTCATTAATGTTTCGTGTTGTTTGCGCAGCGGTAATTCCACGTAGGAACTCATATTCGAAAATTGTACGAATTTTCAGTTTATCCATGGCGCCAAAAACTACCACAATTTCACAAAAACAAAAAACTATCGAAAAACAAATGACTGAATTTGAAATTAAATTAACACGGCTTTCGAATAAAATTTATTTGAATTTCGTATTAAGCGGCAATCCACAGATATTTAAATCTGAAAATGTTGGTTGTAGAATGTCCAATTACATAGGTAAAGACTTATTATTATGTACTGAAACCTTCCTGAAAGTATGTAGATTACGTTAGTGAAGAATCACTAAAATTGGTTCATTAGTTTTTAAGAAAATCGGGGACATACAAACATACATACATACATACATACGGGTCGAATACAGACCCTCCTTTTTTGAAGTCGGTTACTAAAATATGACCTTGTCTGACTGCTAGCCCTTTGAGGAAAAGATGATGTTTAACATTTCATTCTTCAAAAGTGCATTTAAATACTTATAACTCAATCAGCGGCAGCGATTGGTGGTTACATAGGGTACTTTTTATCCCGGAAACAATTGTCGTGGACGTCGAGTCCTCGGGCGAAGTTGTGCACAATTTAAGTGATCATAATAATTTAGCAAGTGCATAGGTGAGTGTCTCGTGCGACCAATCACGTACATCGTTTAGATGCGTATGTGCATGTAGGGCTACCGATGGGTCCGAAAGGTTCTGAAGTGGCAACCGCGTACCGGAAAACGTAAGCGTTGAAAGGCCTCCCACAAAGTTGGCCGATGACCTTGTGAAGGCGGCAGGAATCCGCTGGATGCGAGAAGCTAGAACCGGTCGAAGTTGCGATGTTTGGGGGAGGCCTTCCAACGCTACGTTTTCACGAGGTCCAGCAGTGGACTTGTCGTGCCATTACATACAACTGTCAAAGAATGACGGTTATGATTTGATTATACGGATAATGTAAGTTGGTAGGCAGTCAATTTGCTCAGTAAAATAGACATTTATTATGTTTGTTAATTACAGAATTATGTTAATAGTTAGTACAATAATATATGTTAAAGGGGTTATTAATAGATATTAGTGAAATTAATTCAGTAAAGTCAATCAGGAATACCTACTTTTTTTTAATTTTTTTTTTTTGAGGGTGGGAAATCATCAAATAACTTCTCCCGCTCTGGGTGGAGCGGAAGGGCGTGTCAGACTTTTACTGACTAAAACCCACCCGTGTTCCTTCAGTTGCCTATGCCAGGGCCGCGGTAACCTCTTCAGACAATCCGCGACCCCAACGGCGTCGGCCCTATTGGACCCCGTCACTTGCTGACATCTCTTTGAGGCGCGCGTGGAACACAACGCGCCGTCGACTCGGGCCTGGTCCTTACCGGACGGCGAGCTACCCGCTGCTCACCGTCCGCAGGCCCGCGCCTACGGTGGCCGGAAATCGCCCCGCGATTCCCGCCGGCCAGGGCGTCTCCTGCGGCGACTGAGGGCGTGAGGCTGCCTCTCCCTCACGCGTTCCGCCTCCTCCTTCGCGAGCATCACTGCTTCGCAGAAGGAGGTGACGGCCTCCCATGCACTCTCGCTCCGCACCATGGCCTGGACCAGGCTCGGACGCGAGAGATCGCCGCCGCCGATCGCCTCCGTGAGAACACGGCGGTGCTCTGCCCAAGCCGGGCAGACCTCCACTGTATGCTCCACCGTGTCCTCCGGGCGATCTACACAATGGTAACACCCGGGCGTTTCCTCCCGCCTTATGCGAAACAGGAACCTCCCGAAACAACCGTGTCCGGTGAGGACCTGCGTCAGGCGGAAGGTGAGGACGCCGTGGCGCCTCTCTAACCACTCCTCAAAGAGGGGACTTATCGCCGCAATTGTGGCGTGCCCAAGGAATACCTACTACTTTTAAATTTTAGCGAACGACGAATATTTTCCTAACTTAGGAAATATTTCGTGAGTTACAATTTCATGATTTAATCCTCTACGATCCGAATCCCCAGGACTTCTACAATCTTTAGCTTTTGAACTACTTAATGTAAAATTATGACTGTCTGTTGGTGAACCATAAGACATTAACGTAAATGCAGCGAACTTCTAGACAAACTGCATGTAAACGCGCCATCTCGTCTGCCGCGGAAAAGCAGCTACAATTTATTTTACGTCTCAGGATCTAAAACTAATCTGGGACATTTCGCCGCTCTCCCGAGACTCTGTAGGTAATACAATGAATTGTCAAAGCGTTGTAATCTGGACATAACCCTCCCCATTTCTAAATACAAAAAGAATTTAACCACCGCAAAATAAAAACTATGTTTCTTCCGCCTGAATATTCAATAAATGTGACTGACATAATTAATTATTTTAAACTAAACGAATACTCAATTTTGACATGTTAATTTAATTTATTTTATTTTTTTCATTTGATTTAACTAATATTCTTCCCTCCAATAAATGTGAAATAATTATCATTAAGTATAATAACCAATAATATTCATGAATGCTTAATCTTGACATGTAATTTTTATTTATTTTTTTCTCAAATTTAATCACTTAATTATCTATTGTTATTTCTGTTTAGACCTCAATGATGTACTATAATACCTCATTGTTAGACCTAGTTATATGTGCATGCTGTGGTTTCCTATAATTGAAGGAGCACACTTGAAAGAAACTTTCTAATTATTGTAATTAATATTGTATATGTGTATCCTTTGTTGGAGATCCCCAAATAAATAAATAAATAAATAAACGTTAATTTTTTTAAAAACTACATATTTTTGATTTAATTTTTAAAATAAATTTTCTTGTTTCTAACTTATAAATAAAATAGACAAAAACAAAATTACATCAAGATCATCCGTCTACCCAACGAAGAATAGCTAAGGATACATAATTATGTATAAAAATAAAACAATACAGCGAGGTATCATCAAATAATGTAATGACCCTAACACCTATCCTCTATGTGACATGCGCATGAGCACGCGCTTACTTATTCAAGTGCATGATTGTCCGTAACCGTGTTGAAGTGCCAACTGACTGCAGGGTGCTCGTCAATCGGCTTGATAGCACGCGACGCTTCCAGCCAATTTATCTCGTTGTGATCTGGGAGTAAGAAACGTCTAATAAGAAAAGAGTTTCGAATATTCACGTTGACGGTAGTCCAAAAAGCCGCTGGGGTCGCGGGTTGTTCGAAAGAGATACCGTGGCCCTGGCAGGCAACTGAAGGAACACGGGTGGGTTTTAGTCAGTAAAGTCTGACTCGCCATTCCGCTCCACCCAGAGCGGGAGAAGTCATTTGATGATTTCCCATCCACAAAAAAAAGGTAGTCTAAAAACAGGTAAAACAGGTAGACACAAGTACACTTTAAGGCTCCCGCAGACAGGGGCGAGGCGCCAGCGCGATGCGACTCTAGGAGAACAATTTCTATAAAAAACTTCATGGACATTGTTCTTCTACCAGAATTGCGTGGGGCCTATTTGCGGGGAGCCTTTATAATCTGCCTCGGTTTTATGTAGGTACCTAAGAGCCTTAGCACACTTCCGCCGCGAAACCATAGCACTGAAACAGCAGTAGTTCAATTCAACTGACGCATGATGTTCCACTACTCGAGTAGCGGTACATTTGCGGTTTCGCGGCGGAGATGTAAGTACTGAGGCCCGTGTGTTGAATAACGTTCGATATGATTAATCAATCTGTCTAGCCTTTTCCTAACTATTTTGGGGTCGGCTCCTAGTGTAACCAGATGGAGCTGAATACTACTATTATACATGGAGCGACGATTTATTCCCTTTATGTCGAGTGCCGTTATGTCGAGTCTGGAAGTCTATTGTTCTCCAAAGTATTGATATTTTACGCTTTCTATTACCTTTATGTCGAGTTTGGTGAACAGGTACGGTCAGGGATGTAAATTAAAAGCCAATGGCATAAAAACATTGTTTTTTTGATTTGATTTGAGTTGAATTTCGGTTAGTCAATTATAGTCTGCCTATGTCTGACCTCCACAACCCAGTAACCGGACTTAACAACCAGTCTTAACAAGGGGTGTCGTGTAGGGGTACACGACACCCCTTGTTAAGACTGGTAGTCAGACTTTCGGGCTTCTGAGTCTGACGACCCGTAACGATTGTCAAAGATCCACGAATATCAGCCGGGACCAACGGCTTAACGTGCTTTCCGAGACACGGAGGAGTTACGATATCTATGCAAAGATGGTCAACCATCCACGGACCAACATTCGATATGATCACAGACAGTATTCCATAACCTAAAGACACATTTGAAATCCATCACAGATCAAACTTTTTCTTGGAGTTTTTCTTTGTAACTAACCTGAAATTCCGCTTCAGTCATACAATACTTCTGAGTTTAAAAAGCAATACGTTGGTACATCCATGTCACGCTCCAACGACGTAAGTACGAAATTAACAGTGATAATTAAATTATGGAGGAGTGGCGCCCCTTACAGCTACTCGTAGCAACGACGACACAGCCAAGCTTAGATACGGAAAAATAACCAAAAATGTCACCTACACAGGTGTTTATTTTAGTATCACGATTAATTTATTTGTCGCGTTATTTACAACACAATAATGTGTCGTGTAGACCTATGTTTACACGGAGGCGGGGTGTGAATTAACTCTATTTAAAATCACGTTGTAAATAAGCAGGACAGTCATCAATGATGGCGTTGAGCGGATTTGTATTCAAAATATGATAATTGTGATTAATTTATGTATTTAGATCTTGTGACATAATGTGGGCTGGGTTTTCACGTAAGGACTCGGTTGGTTGGAAAATGCGGAGAAAATATTTGTTTTTTTTTTTGTAATCAATAGTAGGATAGGAATGTATCTAAATGTATTCACGCTCTCTTCATAGTAGTATCTAACTAATTGGTTCACTTCACTGTTCGAATTTCTGTAAAATTTTCGTCAAGCTTTTGCAGATTTTTGACAGAAACATAAATACCCAACCATCTTTAAACAGTAATTTCGGTACTAAATATTCTACTTATTTATGTAGGGTACCTATTATACCGAAACTGTTTTCTAACTAATCCTCTCAACCGTCGATCGACCTCCTAGAGGTCGGTAACCATAGTTTAATTGTGTCTCATTACTATGACAGTTGAAGCTAAACTTAGAAATATGTTTCGTAGAAACTACTTATAAGCAAAAATAATATTGTTGATAAGTCATCTCCACTGATATCAAGCTTTTAATGACTACTTAGCAGTTTCATGGCCTTGCACTTGTGCCGGGAAATGATCGAGAACAACGAATTAGTGTTGGGAAAAGATGCGCATTAGCAACTAACAATTTGCGCACTATCAAATTATGTAGTTAATGAAAAGTCTGGGGTTTGCGCCATCTTATTTTCAAATACAGGACGTTTCAAAATCTAACATTTTCATAGTTCTTGTAGATTATTTGTATTGACCTAGGTACCTAGAGTGCTACAACGAAATGTTGGCACCTGAATGACATTGAGGGCAGGGTTAGTTCTAGTTTTGGCCACACGCTACAATAAACATTTATAAACTCTTAATATATAATAAATCGGTCTTGGTTGAATTGATCAAAACGTAATATTGACCTTTTACAATATTCGGATAATGTCGGACGATTAAAACTACCCGTGTTTTTGTAACCACTTAGTATGAAGCGGAGCCTCTACGGCGCGGCGTAGGCGTTCGTAGCGCTTTAGACCCCGTAGCACTCACGGGTGCTACGGGGTTTACTATAAAGGGGTAGTTAGGATTAGGAACGGTATATAAATAAAGTTAGTAGGTATTGTAGATTAAATCAACACATACTTTCTGCCTTATTCGTTTTTGAGTAATAGAAATGGCGTTTGTACAACTATGACTACCTAATGACTATGTACAATCTTACATACAAAAACTTACTTGACTTTATCATTGTTTTCATAATCAAGGATAAAGTCTATGTCTTTTCTTACCGGATGTTATGAATCTGAGGTGTGTTTACACGTAATTTTTATTTCAATTATCGAAAGATATTATAAGTACTGTTTATTGGAAAAAGATTAGGTACATTGTTTCATGCCAATACCATTTAATCAGAATCATTATTTGAATTTCGATCGCAATCTGGGGAAGTAAGATAAAGTTTAGCAAATACACAAACATGAAACATGTAATACGATTTTTATGTTTTATGAGTTTACTAGAAATACCTATAATTTGATGACTATAGGACTCTTCATAAAGCTATATTTGAAAAGCATAATCAGCCTATATCATTCCCACTGATGGGACACAGGCCTGCTCTCTGTGAGAAGGAGTGAGCATCCACCACGCAGGCCCAGTACGGGTTGGTTGATGTTAAATATACATATATTTAAAAAGCGGCACTTTTGAGTAGCTCTTACACAACCCCGCTTAGTCCACACATTTAGACCATTTATAGATATAGCCTATCACTGACACAGTATTTAAGAGGAACTTTCATATTTACAAGTTGAAAGGGATCCCCCATCGTTCTTAAATGAAGTACAGTGGAAATTCACTCTAATTAGGCCTGCGTTAAATCTATAACCTTAATAATTAAAAACGTTGTCTTATAGATAGTTTTTTTTTTTTTGTTTAAAGTTTTCTTCGCCGAGTAGGTAAGTATTTGGCAGTTTCAACTTTTATTGCAATTTAGCTGCGAAAATACTTGAAGTGTCAGAAAGTGGTGGCAATCTAAATCCTTTGACCGATATCTTAACTGGGTCACAGTAATAAACTCCTGATAAAATGGAAGATATTGTCGACTACAGTTTACTGTCAGCTAAGCACATCAGAAACTTGTTTTACTTTTCACCAAAAATTACAACGAGTAGTAGAGTATACCGAGGTGTAGAGTTCTAAAATAAGAGATGATATCTATGATATGATGATGATGATCTTTAGCGAAGTCTCTAAATAAGACAAATCAACACTTTTTAACTTGCTTAAAGGACTTGTTATTGTGCCTTTACTTTACCGATCGAAAATATTGAAATAAAATATTAAATGATGTGGTGACCATGCAAACGAGTGACGAACAAATGGACATAAATAATAATTATTAACAGTAAATATTAACTTGTCGCCTGCGCATCTCTAATGACGCTAATAACCACTGTCAGTGGCTTGTGCTCTGTTTGGATTTCATTATTTTATGTCACAATCTCGTAATCTTATGTCATAAACTGTCACACTATATAAAAGAAAATGCAGTGATAGTGATGTTCTATATATCAGAGTTATTGAAGCCGAGACAGTCAAAATAGCGCGACTAGTTTCTAATTCATTATTTTGATATTCTGTTACGAGTTGTAGCTGTTCCACTCAGACAAGTAGCAATTTCTTGTATCAAGATATCACCCTGTAGGTCTGATAACGTCAACGCAGGCACTAACTAAAATTTGTTTTCCGTAGCGAGCTGATAATTTCCGATATAGAATCTCGCGATACAATTATACAACGTTTAGCGCGTCGTTTGTGCGGGCGGGCACGAGAGAGTCAGTCGTGACCGAGACATTATCGCGCGCGATGCTTCAGGAGGCTGCCCACTGAGGGATGGTGGCGCACACGGTCCGCTGCCAGTGAGTCGAGCGCACGCCAGCCGCCCAGCCATGCACGCCGACCCGGAGTCCCCCGCCTGCCGCGAGGAGTCGCAGCTGCTGCCCGACGAGTGGCTCAAAGTGAAGCCTGTGCCGGGCAACGGCAACCTCTCGCCCGGCGTCTACTACCCCACCACAGGCAGCAAGAGGTTCGTCGACGCCCGCCACCCCGTGCCGTCTCCGACAGATACCATCCCGTACTGTGTCGCTTTTGTCCGTTTATATGCGTCCAAATGTCCTCTTTTTGTTTAATGTCGTGATTATTAGAAACGTTTATGTTAATTAGAAAGCCTATTCTCTATGTTAGTGGCAGAATATTACCGATATTAACATTGATGAAGGTCGTAGCCGTCGCACCGCTGCGATGCAAGCGTGAACTCTACATTCACACTTCCAGAACTGTAGCGGGTAGATAGATAACTAGGCTCATTGAAGTGTACGTAACGTAAACAAACATATTAATGTGATCGTTTGGTTTTAGGAGCCGATCTCACAGACATGGTGCAACGAGGAGGACGAGGCGACGAGCGATTCTCAAAAATGGAGAGTGCAATATTCTCAAGTCAAAGATCTCCCAGCGGCGGCTGAGATTTCTTCAGGATATGTTCACGACCCTCGTGGACGCACAATGGAGATGGACACTGCTAGTATTTACACTCTCCTTCATCTTATCCTGGCTGGGATTCGCATTGATCTGGTGGTTGATATCATTCACACACGGAGACTTAGAGTTAGACCATCTGCCGGCCATGCAAGAAGGATCCAACTGGAAGCCGTGCGTGTTCAACATTCATGACTTCACCTCGTGCTTCCTGTTCAGTATTGAGACGCAGCATACGATCGGTTATGGTTCGCGTACCACTACAGAGGAATGCCCTGAAGCGATATTTATTATGTGTTTACAAAGTATTGTGGGTGTGATGATTCAAGCTTTCATGGTCGGCATAGTGTTCGCTAAGATGACGCGGCCCAAACACAGAACGCAAACGCTTCTGTTCTCCAAGTACACCGTCGTGTGCCAGAGAGACGGTGAGCTGAGCTTGATGTTCAGAGTGGGCGACTTGAGGAAGTCGCATATCATAGGAGCCAGTGTGCGGGCTCAGCTGATACGATCTAGAACGACTAAGGAAGGTGAAGTACTGTCTCATTACCAGACGGAACTAGAGTTAAACGCAGATGGCTGCGACAGTAACTTATTCTTCATTTGGCCGATAACGATGGTGCATAAGATAAATGCCGACAGTCCGTTCTACGGAGTGTCCGCGGCCGATGTGTTGCAAGAGAGGTTCGAGATTGTGGTTATTTTGGAGGGAACGATAGAATCTACGGGTCAGACGACTCAGGCTCGCTCCAGTTATACGACTAGTGAAATAATGTGGGGACATAGATTTGTCCCGTTGGTGACGTACAACCGTGAGCGTCAGGGGTACGAGGTGGACTACTCCAAGTTTGAGGAGACGGTGCAGGTGGACACGCCGCTGTGCTCCGCCAAGGAGCTGGACGAGTTCTACGGCAGTCAGGGTGATCGTAGATCGATCGGTGAGTTCCTTTTTCGACTTAAATCTGGTGTTAGATTTGGTGGTGGTCGCTGGTTATATGTGCCCCCTGTTAACTAACAACGCTTTTCTGTGTTTCTTACAATGACAGGAAAGGAAAATCTAGAGACAATTCATTATCATTCATATTTTAGTGTAGACTCATTTATATTTCTTGTAAAATCTAGTATGGGTTTTTACAATATTTCTCATGCACATTTTAATTTGCAAATGATTCCTTTAATACTAATGTGTAAAGTATATTCCTGTATCATCTATATCAATCACTGTAAGCACCGTTCTTTGTTTGGCAACAAACAATTCGACCTACATAATGTACTTTATATTTAAACAATAATTGCAATAAATCATGCAGTACTTATGTACCATCGCAGACATCATCGGTGAACCACTTTTCAACCTTACTACCTTCGCAATAAGGTCGAAACGTATTTCATCGTAAATGTCCGCGATGGTACCTAACATAAGTAAAGCAAATAGATATATCCACACGCAAGTTTCTTGCACTTACAATATTTCCGTTCCGCGTGATATAATGAGAGATATGATATATTTGCAATATTATTGTATATCTGGGGTCAACAGACATCTCTCGTCTTTTCAAGATAATGTCTAATTTATTGTTAAAAAGGGTTTGTTTGCATACTAGTTACATAGTTTTTTAAACCCCTTTTACTGATATGTTTGTTATTGTTTTTTACTAATTTCATATCGATAATTTATTCCTTATTCATTCTCAATAATAACAAGGTATAAACAAGACATGGAACCGAAAACATCGAAGAAATTAATTGGTTACTAAACCTCATATTTTATACATTACTTTCAAAATATAACAATACAAAACATAATACTAAGATTATGCATCAGTTATTTTGAAATATCGAAAAGGTTTTCAGACGATTAGCCTGAAAAGTGTACTTCTTTGTAAAGCACTTGTATTTAAATAATATTATTCTAATAAAATTATTATTCATGCATCGTTGCTTCTCGTGATCTCTTATGAAGCGTGTCACATATCTAGACACAATAGAGATGTATTAAAACACTATGTGCATATCTCATAAGTGTCTAGGTAGCTAACGTCTTGTACCTATGTAATATGACTTATGTACTGACATATGTACTATATAAGTTTACTTCAGGTGTGAATAAGGTATGTGACTGTATTTATTGAGTCATGTGACAGATCTGATTAATATATGTTTCAGCTTCATCTAATTTATGTGCAACTAGGCTTACCAGATAAAAAAAATAAAATTCCGGACATTTCAAGAAAATTCCTGACTTTTTTGTAAATAAGTAAGTATAATAAGTTAACGTCGAGTTGTTTCATGCTGGTTTTCGTTATATTTATGTGAGAGTGAACTAAGCAATTCATGTTTTCGCGAATATTCTCGACGAGGGGCGAGCGGGGGAGAGGGAAGTGCCCCTTCTCCGCCCACGCTCGCTGACAGTTACCTAATATTGAATTAATATATTTTTATTTTATTTTTACACAAATAAAATTATAGAAATTCCGGACGGCTTAGAATTCCCCCCACATGCCGGACATAGACTTATATTACCGGACATGTCCGGAAAATTCCGGACGTATGGCAACCCTATGTGCAACAGCATTTTATGCATCACTGGTAGGTGGTTGAAAAGTTGTAGGTACCTAACTTCAATTTTATAAATTAAAGTAGGTATCTTACCTATGTTTTTTGTGTCATATGCGATATGATTTTTGATGGATATATTGCCATAAAACTGTTATTTCAAAGCATAAAGTTAAGCTAGTTAAGCTGGAAAAAAATGCCTGAAAAATTTGAAAAAACGGGGTATTTATTATAATCTATATATACAGGGTTACTTGTAATTCGACCTATTCCTTGCAGGACGTAATAGTACCTATGTTTAAAATGCAACAAATTAAGCGACCAAATGTTCTACCGAAATTCAGTAGTTTTTGAGTTATATTACATTTTTTTATGAAAAATATAATTCAAAAATGATTTACGGCGCGACTTTACTGGAATTTAAGCTATTATCATAGCAAATGCTGCAGCAGATATTTGTTTAATAATACAAAGTTCAAAAATGCCTAAAATTTTGGCAAAGATCACTAATTAAACATTTTATTTTTCGTAATTTATATTTTTGCTAGACAAAAATTACAAAAAAATACTGAATTTCGGTAGAACATTTGATGGCTTAATTTGTATGACGTCCTGCAAGGAATTCGTCGAATTACAAGTAATCCTGTATACAAATGAATCCCTATTTCTCTTGGTCAGGCCATAACTTGAGAACGACTTTACCGATTTAATTCATGTTTTTTTTAAAAGTTTTCTAACACTTTGTAGAAGGTTTTTACGGAAAGAAAATTGCGCAGAAAATTGGAAAATTTCAGAAAACTTCACGACAATTTAAACTTCGCGTGTTTACATTAGAATATTCATAGTTAAAACAGGACAACGTCTGTCTGGTCAGCTAGTACTTTATAATATTATGTTAACAGCTGCGTTACCTACACATAGGTACCTTGTTATTTTAATTAGCAACAGCAAATAAGATCACAAGTTACTATAGTTAGCCTAAACGTGTGAACATTTATTCCGAGTATCATTTACTTAAATTACTTGCTTCGTACGTGTTGAAACACAATTGTGTGTTCGCACATAACGCTAATAAACTTTTAAATAGGTGCTATAACCCCATCATTTACATTTTGACGTCATTATTCGTCATTTAATAGGAATACCTAATTGTCAATAAGCGCTCAATAGGAAGCTTTAAGAATCACGTACAAATACTGAGTGTGTTCATTAGTTTGGTAAATAGTAGGCATATATTTCAAAGACTTCAAAGTTAAACTATTATATAAGTTCTATAATTGCAGTTTAGATTATTGTTTACAAATCTTGACAAAGCAATATTGAGAACAGGCGTAATTCACACAAGCAAGAATTGCTAGATTGATAAATAGGTACCTGTCTTTAAAGTCTCGACAATATGGAACCTCTTTGTCGGAAGCAATAATATGAACAATTCATCGCCCCTTAGCATTGTCACCTCTGTCTTGCCTCTGTCAGCCTAACTGTTAGTGCGAAGGTCTTCGGGTCTCCTTTGATTTTCCTACACCCATCACCACGGCCGTTACCCGTCGGTACATTAATATCAAATCTCAGCAGGATGTACCATTTTGCCAATTTGTTGCCCCTTTTTGATACAGGATACATTTGTTTTGTCGATCATTTAAGACGATCGGTTTAACGGTCGCCTGTCATTTGGAACGAACAATTTGAATCATGGCAATGGCAAGATGGCCGCCATCGTTATTTTAATGGTTCCATTTTCAATTTTAAATGTTTTTTAACGGTTTTATTAGTCGGTTATTTGTAGTGTTACATTGCACTTAACATTTCTGTGAAGGAGATGCGTCGTTGAACGAGTTATTATTTATCTTTTGTGTCATCGACTCTAAAGCTGCGGTCTTATTTGACATCATCACATCAATTACTCATTGTTGACATTATGTATGTAAATAACAGGTAATCAGGATATTCTTAATTCCTGCGGTTAGGTAAAACCGTTATTAAAAAAAGTACCTAAGAAAACATTGATCATACTTTACTAATATGTCACAGCACTCTCTAATATTTATATCTCTCTACTAATAAGTCTTCTTAATTTTATTTTTAATCATTTCTTTAACTATGTACCAACTAATATTGTGACTAACAAAAATGTATGTAGGTACTCGTAAGTAACTAAAGATCTAAAGATAATTTCCTTCGTTTACTAACTTAGTATAAAATTGTAACCTATGATGATGTGCAAAGATTGATACGATGTACATGTCTCTGTTTGCATGTCTTATCAACAAAAACATTCATACCTGACCTTAAAAGGAATCTTACATTGTCTGGGTGTATTTTCGTACAATTTTTAACTAGGTTAAGTGTAAAATATTTAAGGAAAATATTGGCTTATTTAATAACAGGATGGCTATTAAAATACCTTGAATTACAAGATGCAAATATCTACTAAGTCAACCTTAATACTAAAATAAGCATATAATTCCTAAAATATTTAAACTAAGTATATATTATGCAACACAACTAAAACTGCCACATATAAGTAATCTTCGAAGAGAAAAGACTGTCTAATCTGAAATTCATCTCTCTGCTCAAAACTAAAAAAGACTGAGCTCTGTGTTTTTTATACATATAGGTACCTATCTAATCTTACTTATACATAAATGTCTGCACTAGTATGTCCTATAGCACACTAGAGTATGTTTTTATGTATGTGTATGTAACTGTGCCTGTGTTTGTGATGTCGCACAGAGAGCGGGGATCACCACCTGATGCTGAAGATGCCTGAACGCGAGCCACACGAGCCAAAAGCCGAGGAAACCGATGGTGACTTCACCGTCACCCTATAATTAAGTTAAATATAGCTATTATTTAAAGGAAAAATCAAGAAATCCTATTGAGATACGTAATAGCCCCCGAAGACACGACGTGGTGGAGCGTTACGTTTGAATTTAGAAGCGCGTAATGTCTTACAACGCGACGAAGCATATTATGTATCAACCACCGTCGAAATCAATCGAGAAACGAAATTTTTGTTCGGGAGCTTCTTGTCTAAGAATAGATTTAAATTAAATAATGTTAGGATTGTGGATACGCCTGGAACAAGGTACTGTTTGGTTTAAGAAATAGGGACTCGATTATAACTAAATGTTACCATGTTATTATCTGAATTAGTCCATCAAGAAAATGATGTTGGGTATTATAATATAAGAGATTGTTATGTTTTGTATAATAAGTATGATCTGGTCTGAATCATGAAAACAAAGATCTGGTAAATGATTAATGCTGTTAAGTAGTATTTTATGATGTTTTAAAAATAACCCAGTGCCACTAGTCAGCTTTAAAATAAAAAAATAAAATTACAAAAATTGATTTAAAAAAAAAAACAGTAGAGTTCTCACAGGTTGTGCTTTAGTCTTTTATTGAAACATTCCAGTTGTAAAAAAGTGCAATTTTAATATTAAATTAGTTAGTTAATAAGTTAAAATGTAATTCACTGCTTCAAGATGTACCTACAATGTGATAGTTAGGGCACGAGACACGAATCCTTTTAAGGATAGTCGACTGCACATTTCAGTCATGCCTGTTGAAAGAGCATCGTGTAAAGGGGATCTTATAGTATTAGATATCTCGCTATGTAAATAAAGATATTGATGTTGCAAATAGTTGTTCAATATTATATCTAAGTATATACATAGTTAAAAACTATACGCATGTATTGTCACGTTCTGTGTTGTTTTATGTAAATAATGAATGAATAATTATTTATGTTGTGACGTTGATTTGTGTTTGATTTATGATACCTTAGAAATTCTAGCGCTCTGTGCAAACTGTCTTAGTTAAACGCAATGTGAAGAGACAACACATGACTTACCTTGACTCGGACGTACCTCATACTTGCCGGTTGAATAAAGAAATTCCTTGATTCCTCCCAATAATTGAATGAACATGGCTTATTTATGGGTGATCACTCAATCTGCCTAGCCTTTTCCCAACTATATTAGGATCGGCTTCGAGCCTAACCGGATACAGCTGAATACCAGTATTTTACATGAAGCGACTGTCTATCTGACCTCCACAACTCGGTTACTGGGTAACACGGTACCTACCCTTTCGTAAGACTAATTGTCAGACTTTGGGGCTTCTGACGACCCGTAACCCGTAAAATCTAAGAATGACAGCCGGGTCCAACGGTTTTAACGTGCTTTCCGAAGTACGGCCCACCCAATCACGGACTGACCGCAGAAAGCGTAGCTTAACCTGATCGATTGTCTTGTTATTACTTAGGTAAGAGCCCCTTATTTATGGCTGATGCCTAAAGCTTAACCTTTTACTTCTTACAATTATTAATAAATCAGCTCAGTCTTTCGAAGGTGAGTGACTAGAGTAGATACTTATATTATAACTCCCAAGCTGAGTTACACTAATTACCCATCCAGATAGTCCCAATTGTTTGCTCACGACGGTAACTCATGGCTTTTACATTCTACACTATTTGATAGTCTTCAAGCCACATCTAGTACCTACTATTTGTTAAGACGAGTCTTCCAACACTTCCATTCATAAAATAGTCAAGTTTCCATAATAATTTGAATGCAAAAATACTCCTAACTACCTATACAATTTTCCTTTCACACCAACTTTTCAACGATTACGCATAGAGTGATAGAAGATTAGTTCTTGAAGGTTCACTGTGTTTGTCGAGTGTCGTTTTAGTAAAGATTATCGTCTGCTTATCTGTATGTATGTGCGTTGAAATTATGTTGTGATGTCGGCGAACTGTGATGTCAAACCTTACTGTGATCCAGGTAAAGTCTGTCCTTGATATGTGTAATTTTAACTGTCTTTAGCGTCTTATAATACGAGTACGGAGTACCTATAAGGGCAGTGGACATTGTACACATCATTATGAATGACTTTGACTATTGAACCAAATCTGAAATCGCGAAAAAGCAATCAGCTTTTCAGTACATTTACCTGTCTACATCAATCCGTCAAAATGTAGGGAGCAGCTGTTTTTTTTTGCGATTTCAGGTTGGGTCCCATAATAAAAGTTGTTCATAATGATGTACAATGACCCTTTAAGGGGATAAAGACGATTAAATTTACACTCTGTATACAAAGTTACTGCACGAAATTAATTGACAGCACGAATAATTTTATAGGAAGTCAATTTAAGCATCTTTTACTGATGAGAGCCAGATCAACAATTTCCCAAATCTTCCTGTTTTGGTACACTTTCGTAATCGCTTAGTGAAAAATAAACAGGTAGGTAACTTATTTAAAATGTAGAGTAATGATAAAATCAATCTTGCTACTATTTCATTTTGTCACTGGTGCCTTTTAACCACAATATAAATATGGGCAGTAGGGAAACTACGAACAAACGTACGAAACGGCACACACACAGATGCGCGCATCGAAGAGACCCCTAAGCACAGTAACAATACTGAGAGCGCCGCCGCCGGCGCCGCGACTATCGCTTGGGGTCTCGTCGGTGCCTGCGTCTGTGTGAGTGTGCCATTCCAACCGTTTGTACGTAGTTTCCTTACGTTGAGTTACACGAAACCAGCATCAGTTTAACAGAGACTCTAAATTCATAACATCCCTTACATTTTGTAGGTATTAAAAAGAAAGTGACAGCATCAATTTAAAGTCTCTGTTAAACTAATGTTGGTTTCGTGCAACTCACTGTTAGTGTCCATATATTTATTGTGCTTTAACGGTGCCATTAGGTACTTTAGTAAAATAAAAGATAGATAATATAGACTCTATAATTTCTATGAAAGGTCCTTAAAAATTACAAAGATACAACAGTAGTATCTAAATACGAGTAGAATGGTATTATTTCACGAAACATTGAAAACACACGAAGTCAGAACACTTGAATCACATGCTCTAATTGGTAATTAAAGGCTCAAATGTAACAATCATGAATGGGCTGGTATGGTAGGTAGATCCTATTATAGCAGACACTCAAACATAGGTATTTGTTTTTAAGTATGCATATAATTTTCTTATCGAACAAATTACGCACCAAGGTTTCAGTAGAAAAAGCTTTCAGTGAACTCATTTCTTGATTCATAGTAATTTTCATGAGTCAAGTACCTACTAATTACTATGAATTCACGAATACTACATTACTGATATACGATCGCTGTATACGATACTATAAATACCTACTTAGATTAGCAACCAACCAACAACCAAGCCAAACCAGCAAACCAAACAAACCAAACAACCAAAACAAACCAAACCAGAACTAAACGGTGTCGAAACTTTAATGAAAAACAGTTCTCGGTAACAACAAAGAATGGTATGGGATAATAGATAGGTATTATAGGCAATCAGTGGGTAATTACCTTAGTGCTTACCTATACTAAATATAAATAATTATATTCTTTTGTCACAATAGCTGGATACGTTCTGCAATCGTGTGCGTTACTGCAGCGGAATGTTGTCGCTTTTCAGGATTTCATCTTGACAGGAATTAGTACCCAATCTCGTGTAAATGTGCCCGAAATTTAGAATTTGTGCGTCCAGCCGATCCAAAGATATTCACGAAAAACAGATTCCGCTGGAGTAACGTTACTGCAGCGGCATGTTTTTTTACCAGTGGTCGTAGCTGGATACAAACTAGCTACTTAGATAGATATAATTTGTGCCTAATTGTGCCCAAAAAATAGAATTTGTGCGTCTTGAGGTTTCAGAGTTATTCAAGATGCCGCTGCGGTAACGTTTAACAAATTGCTGTATCTCTTAAACGGCATGACATACAACTACGATTTTTTTTACTACGGCGGGTCTTAATTTGTGCTTAATTTGTGCAATTTTATTTTTCTATAATCGACACCATTGGAAAACAAGAATTTTTTTTTCAAAAACCCTAAAATCGATCCTCGCGCTTCAATGAGAAACCCTAGAAAATGACCAATTATGGTGATTTGTACCTGTCATGAACTCAAAGCATCATGTGAAATTCAATGTTTATATTCCAACTCCATAAAGAGTTATTCCATTTTAATAAAAATCTGGCCATGATATAATGTAACGCTCCAATACATGAGTTATTATTAAGTGACTGATATTATGATTATACTAATAATTAGTACCCTTATTAAATTGTTTATTCTTAAAGTTTCAGCTGAAAAAACCTTCTAACTACTTAGATATGAGAAAAAAACGATAGGGAAAGAAATCACACGATTAACCGAACAAATTCGAATGACTACATAAAAGCGGGCTCACAGTACATTATGCCCACCTTCTTAAATTGGTAGTATTATAATTGAATTTTGATGGGTACAAGTGCGTACAAATGGTTTAATTAGGTAACTATTTAATTACATTTACATAAATATGTGACGTAGAGAGTTATCAGAGAGTAGGAAGTGACCTAAGGGCGAGCGCGCACTGCGGTGCGTTTTTGTAACGCATAATCTGTGAAGTATGGAATGTCTTTGAAGTGCGCGCACTGCGGTCATGCGTTTTGTTACTTTTGGCCCCGCCCAGTGCGGCAGAACTAACGTAAACGCACCTCAATGCGCGCTCGCCCGCTTATTGTCGAGTTTATTACAAACATAATGTTTCGAAACTTTGATACTTAGTAGATTTTAAAAATATTAATAACTCCATACCGATATTGGTTCGTATGGCCTGATGACGTCACTTGCCTTAAATTATTATGTATGAATATGCACTTTTACCACCATAGACTTAAGAAAAAAGGAGGACTCCGCGCCACGCATATTGAAAGTGAAGCACCCGGCTCCCGTTGCCGCGCTTGCGAAATTAAAATTTTCTTACCTACGTTTTTTGCAATTTTCAAGTCAGTCATGGGTTGTATGTTGATCAAAATATGATTCGCGACCGTAACAAGTTTTACAGAATTATAATCATTGAAGTCATCAATACAACTCTATGACCGTAATCCTATTCAATTACTATTTCAAGAAATCTTGACATTTGAGCATTATAGGTACCTACTAACTTAAGGAGTTGTATTATTGATTCTAATGAATAATTTTGTAAATACATATTTGTTACGGTCGCGAATCATATCATAATCTTTCTAAGTAAAAACAACAGGTATCATCAATACATCTCTCTAAGTTAGATTTTATGCAGATTCCTCAAACGAACGAAATCTAACGAATCTGCACGAAATCTAACTTAGAGAGATGTATTGATGATTTTTATGGTTAAAATTATATAAATACATAATTATGTTTTATTGCCGCGTATCATACTTTGATCAAGATACAACCTGACACGGACCTGCAAATTGCAAAAAACTAAAAAAAAAATGATTTTCGTGGGCCTGTGCATCATCCGGGTCTCGCTCCGTTACTATAGTACCGAGGCCGGGCTGAAGTGCGGGTTTCCAACGTATTATATTGCGAAATGATAAAAATTATAAACTTACCTTAAAATCAGAACTAGGTACAAATATTAAAATAACATAATAGTTCCGGAAAACGGCTCTACTCTAACGCACAGAAAATACATGTGTGTCTTCTTTATCACTGAACAGTTAATTTATTTCAACATAAGCACAATGTACCACAAAACCAATGCGTATTGTCCAGCCGAAATTACACGCGTCGTAATTATACACACAATTCCTTGAATTACTGGGAAAAAGATAATGCGCACACGCTCTCCACACACGAGATTGGCGGCCAATTACTCGTGTCAAACAAAGTTAACACCGAACCGAACTAAAAGTGCGTTTCACGAATGTTGGTACCATTGTTTTTCATTGAAGAAATGTTTACAAAAATCCATTCCATACGGCAACTTCGAATGAAGCAACGACAAGCTCTGGGGATTCCCCCCAAGTAATGTTTTATTATCCCGGTCGTTCTGACGGCATAGCATAGGGTAGATGTATTTTATATATGTATGAGTGTAATAGTTCCGATTGACGAATTGGCTGAGATCTAGACAATATGGACATCCACTTTCCTCAATTTGTGAATATTTCTATTAAGTAGGTTACAGAGGTATCAATCATGCTATTTTATTTCAATTCAAAACTAAATCTAGAAACGGTATTTTTTCTTTTATTTTTTTGGCAATAAAAATACACTTTCTCGTCAAATAAACCTTTTGTCTTTATTAGATTGCTGTACTTACTAACATTTGACTGAGAGTTTAAAGGTTTGCAAATCCTCAATATCATTTATGGCTTACACACTGTGTGTACGCATAGACTTATAAAAAAGATGGACTCAGCGCCGCGCATATCGAAAGTGAAGCACCGTGCCAATCTATGTGTGCATGATTTGAGTACCTGCTAAGACGCAGTCGCTCGTGTCACGTAATGGCGGCCGGTCGGCATACTATGATGTAAATGTGTGCGCGAGGCGTGTTTGTACAAACGGTCCGGCATACTTACTGTGCTTCACTTTCGATATGCGTGGCGCGGAGTCCATCTTTTTTTATAAGTCTATGTGTGTACGTAATACCCATTGAGTTATAATGTACTACGTACTTACGTAATACCTACGTGTTTTACAAAACAATAAATTATAAGTAACACTTTTGTGCGAGACTGTTTCAAAAAACGAAATGTTGTACTACATATTTAAGAAGGTTGGCACAATGTACTGTGAGCCCGCTTTTATGTAGTAATTCGAATTTGTTCGGTTAATCGTGTGATTTCTTTTCCTATCGTTTTTTTCTTATAACTAAGTAGTTAGAAGGTTTTTTCAGCTGAAACTTTAAGGATAAACAATTTAATAAGGGTACTAATTATTAGTATAATCATAATTACAGTCACTTAATAATAACTCATGTATTGGAGCGTTACATTATATCGTATCCAGATTTTAATTAAAATCGAATCAATCTCTAAGGAGTTGGAATAGAAACATCTAATTTCACATGATGCTTTGAGTTCATGACAGGTACAAACCACCACAATTGGTAAGTTTCTAGGGTTTCTCATTGAAGCGCGAGGATCGATTTTAGGGTTTTTGAAAAAAAATTCTAGTTTTCCAGTGGTGTCGATTATAGAAAAAATAAAATTGCACAAATTAAGCACAAATTAAGACCCGCCGTAGTAAAAAAAATCGTAGTTGTATGTCATGCCGTTTAAGAGATACAGCAATTTGCTAAACGTTACCGCAGCGGCATCTTGAATAACTCTGAAACCTCAAGACGCACAAATTCTATTTTTTGGGCACAATTAGGCACAAATTATATCTATCTAAGTAGCTAGTTTGTATCCAGCTACGACCACTGGTAAAAAAACATGCCGCTGCAGTAACGTTACTCCAGCGGAATCTGTTTTTCGTGAATATCTTTGGATCGGCTGGACGCACAAATTCTAAATTTCGGGCACATTTACACGAGATTGGGTACTAATTCCTGTCAAGACGAAATCCTGAAAAGCGACAACATTCCGCTGCAGTAACGCACACCTGCAATCAACTCTAGATCCCAGTCATAAAACAAAAGATCAAGAAACATTTTCTCTCTAAGTAAAATATATAAAGTATTGTTTACATTATAGCTACCTACCTAAGCTAAGAAAATGCGGACCCAGGTAATCCGTTTTCCAATTGAAGGGCCCGGTTCCAGAAGTCCCTTAGTCCAAAAACGACATTTTTGGATAATGAGCACTTTTGTTCAAAAAATATTCTGGAAATATGTTTTTCATGAAGTTAACATAAAATCAAACATATTATAATGTAATAAAAATCAACCTTTATTCTCTATAAGTAAACATCTTATTATTCATATAAATGTTTCAATAATTTACATTTTTTTTAAATGGACTTATGTTCTAAAGTAAGGACTTAGCCATTTTTTCTTACTTTTCTAGGACATAGGAACTTTTAGTAGTTGACAAGAAAGATCACTGAACTATAATATATGGGAACTAAATAATCAGACTTTTCAAAATATATAAAAAACTGTTGAACATTATTCAACCTCCTCGTCAGAGTCAACTCCTACATTATTAGGCTAGGCAGTATAATAACATTAATAGTAATAACATCTTCATAATAATGTTTTTCAATATCGGGTACAAACTTGAATAGGTGTTAGATATCCTTAACTTTGCCTGGTTTCAATGGGGCTTCATAGGCATCTTCTGACTCAACACGTTCTCCCGACACTAGTTAACACGATTTAAAGCAAAGGACTTGAATGGTCCTGTCATTGTGTTTTTCAGTGATGGACGATTTATCTTACTGAACATTACCTCGCGAGTTTGGGAAATGCCAGGAACTGATTTAACATAATTGTCATACAAATTCTTATAATTCTTAACTTTAATCATTCTTTCATCAGCCTGGCTTCTTCTCAGATTTTTTTTCTACGAAAACTGTCGAAAGAAGGTCGAAAGGTTGTTTTACTCTACTATTTTTTTAACGAATCCATTTGTCAGGTAACGAATCCATTTGTCAGGTTCGTGAACGGGCGCTGTTGGTGGAGGCTGGTCATACCTTAGCTGCCACGGCTTATTTTAATTTTAATTTTGAATTGTTTTTTTTATTTTTTTATTCCGGACGCTTTTAACGTTCATCGTTCTCACATGTATAATTTCAATATGAATGATGTAACCAATATTTTGTAACCATATTTTGATTTAAAAGAGTGTCCGTGGAGTTTCTTGCCCGTTCTTCTCCATAGATCTACGTTTTGGAATGGGCAACTAGCTTCAACTTTCTGACTTACCTACTGACCGACTCTTTGACAATTCAAAAGTGCCTGTAATTGGTTTAATTGAAATAAATGCTTTGAGTTTGAGTTTGAGTTTGAGTTATTTTTTATTAAGTTGACATAATATTCAGGTGAATAAATAGTTTGCGTTTTAAGCCGTTTTCTTTCAATTTTTGCAAAATCCCTGTCTATTGGCATCATAGAATGTCCTGGAACTGGGAAAATTACATTCACTATTTCAAAGTCCCAAACATCTATCTCATAAACAATGGACTTAGGGATTTTTCATTAAAAAACTTTGGACTAAGGGATTTCATTCCATTTAGGGACTTTTGAGTTCAAAATCATTGAAATGTCAAAAAATAAAGCTGCATTTTATGTCACTTGGGTACTTTTTATTCGTTAATCGAGGGTTATGTCTTGAGTATTTTTTTACGTAGAATTCGAAAATGTTAACAGATAAAAAAATCCCTAAGTGGACTTAGGGACTTGTGGAACTTGGCCCTTCAATTGTCTCTTACAACCTATATATCTGCGACACAAGGACTTTGGAATATTCGATAAGATTCTGGGATCACCTTCAATACCTGCTCATATTTTTCTTTAATTTGTAATGTGCTTAGCATGTGGCTAATTTAATTTATCTCTTCAACGATATGTTGTGAGTTTTGCTTCGTTTTGGTGACATATTATATATATGTCAGCATATATGTATGTTAGTATAGTTTACTACTGCGTAGACAACTATTTATAAAACAACTGGTATCTTTATATCAATCAATCAACCAACAGCCCTTAGAATATTTCACTGCTGGATTTTTATCTTCTCTCAATACCTATCACAAATTCTGGGTCTCCACAATCTCTACCTTTAACATCCTGTTTGTCTTCTTTTCTTTATCTGTTTAAGCATGAAACTTTTCATTCAATCGTAATATTGTTTTACCTTTTTTTTACGCAATCTTGACATCTATTTCAGGTTACATGGCAGCCAGTTCACCATTACCTGGTGAAGTAACTCTTCGGGAATCTATCAACTCTGCCATCTTACCGTCACTAGGTGCAAGTTCGCCTCTCGCTAATATGGCGGACCGGCTAGTAGCTGATGCTATACGACGAGCCAGCCTCACAAGACGACCATCTTCTATCAAATACCCTCTTAACTACTTCAGCAGTCCCACAGAAGAGTCTTCTTCGTCAAGCGAAGACGAAGCAACAAAAAGGCGCAGCAAGAAAATTAAAGAAAAAGTGTGAAATGTAACTGTATGGAGTAATATGTGTAATAATTTCGTATCTATGCTACATCGACCTAGTGTTCGATCGATCAATCTCTGCTTATCTTCAATGAGATGAGAATGTTCGATAAAGGTTCGATATTTCATATTATTATGCTGATGCATTTTTGTGCTAAATGCAAATATGTTTCAGTATTAGTGTCGAAAACAATGTCAGTGGAATTGGAGCTTTTATAATCATATAGGTAGTAGATAAGCGCCGCCAAATTAAAACCAAATATGCAGCTAGTAGCTACCCACTATGTAAGTTTACATTTTGTTCCTATTGTGGAAACATTTAATTTAATCTACAAAGATTTATCTGAAATGTTTTTTTCGTAAATGCTGTTTTTAAGCTAATTAATAGGCTATTAAGTTAGTGATCAAATTGTAGCAGTGCCAATAAATGTAAAAGTAAATTGAATACAGCGCCATCTATTGTCAAGTAGCGATGTGTAATACTTTGTAAACACGTCTGGGGTAATCCATGCATTTTATTCCACTCAACAAACGACCAAAAACGGGGTGTACAGTGCGTGAGCTCGGACATAAGAAATTTCTTCAGAAAGCTGTTCGGGGTGCTTAGGGAGTAAACATACTAAAAGTCCCCGCGTCTAGGGGGTGCGCCGGAGTGGGGGTCGATAGAAGTTCCCACTTTTGAGTTTTTCGCTAATATCTTTAAAACGGTGCGTCGTTGAGAAAAAATATGTTCTATGTAATGAAAGCTCATAAAATTTGTTATAACTTTTACCTCATATACTTTTTCTAATTCCTACTCATTTTCGAACTATACGTTCCGGAAAAGTGAAAATTGTCGATAAAACGACTTTTATCAAACACTAGCCGTTGCCTGTTCTTCGTTCCCGTTGTATCGGGATAAAAAGTATATAATTGTTAATCCAGGTCCTAATCTATCTACCTACCAAATTTTATCCAAATCCTTTCAGGCGTTCAGTTATCGAAACTTTTATATATGTAATATATCGCCCGCGTGGATGTCGAATATTATCCCACGGGAACCTAATACCGGGATAAAAAGTTTCCTGTGGGTTAATCCAGGTTATAAACTATATGTGTGCCAAATTTCATCTCAATCTGTTTACTCCCTAAGCTGAACAGCTTTCTGAAAAAATTTCTTACGTCCCAGCTGACGCACTCTACAAATTATTTGTTGAGTGGACTATTTACTTGTATCATGACAGTAGCGCATTCCGATCTTTAGAAATATATCGATGCAGAAAAAATTGTAATAAAAGCTACTGTTATTAAGTATTAATAACAAGAAAAAAAGAGAGTGCGAAATAAAACTCGTATATCGTATAAACTAGCAACTATATTTGTTTTGATCTGATTTATTCTATCAGGAAAAGACAAAGCTTTGGGCTAATTTATTAAAAAAGGTAGCAGCGCCCGCGCCACTCCAGGCCCCTGAATTTCATAACAACTGAATGATACAATAATACTATGATTCGTGTATAACATTTTAATAATAGAGTTGTTATTATCGTTTTATAATAATTAAATATTATAATCAGTACATATTCCAAGCATTAGTAGTACTAACACTTATAATTTAATTTAGCTAGTCTATACACAAGGAAAATGTGTCGATAACAAAGTGAACCGTGCACGGCAGTACACAGCCAAGTTCTAAGTACTTTTGTCCGAATAATTTAAGTATCCAAATATATCACATATTTGTTGCACACATAACTATACTTTGTACAATATTTAATGTATGAAAAGCTTTAGATAGTAAGCTACGTGTACATTCACAACTCGTTACGTAGATAGCTGGATACAATTAAATACTTAAGAATATTATTTTGCACTATTCAATAGTTATTGGATTTAATCCGAAAGCACAAGCTAGAAATTCTTTATTAACATTCTCTTTGGAATTTGGTCCTACAGTGGTATACTGGACAATGATTTTAGCCTGAACAGGGGCCGTTTAAGTATCAAAATTTTGAATTAAATTCGTCATTGGAAATATAAATATTTCTTAAAAATAACTCTAATTCCATCTCTAGTTTGACTGTCGATAGAACAAGTAAAACTCCTACGTTTTCGTAATCTTACACACAAACTGCGGAGACGTCATGACCAACTAAAGATTTTAAAGCTTCATGTCATTTAACTTCTCTAAGTTTAGTCACCGCTCTACGTCCACTATATTATCTAAATAAATACTTGGTCTAAATACAACCCTATCTGGTACATCGATGTTTGATGAAGTAGACGATAAAGGAGAAAATTTATGTCTGTTATAAAAATATATCTGTCTAATTTTTAAGGTCTTGGCACACACGCTTGAGAAGCCTTAGCTCTTATTTTAGCACTAAGTACTTAATGTAAAAAAAACTTGGTATACGATATGTACCTCAAAAGCAATAAATACGTCAAACATTTAACACTACTATTATTGACCATCAACAAATTCTGGGATAACCTTAATTTATTAAGTAATTTTGAACACTGGTAATACGACGACAACAAATGTTAATCACAGTCTTTTACGAAATACTTTGAAAATTGCATTGGAAAGCCCTCTTCTTTTTCTTCGAGTTTAGCCCGAACTACTATTTCTCAAGGATCACTCCTAAATGATTTCCTAAATTATTTAGATATAGTACAAATTCTTCTTTCTTCGTTAACGTCAGACCATTTTCTACCACTAATCTCCTAATCTTCATCAATTAGCTGGTGTATATTCTCGATGCTCTCGGTATGGGGCGAGAAAGTGACGTGCGGCTTCCTCAGGCGCGGCGGTGCGACTGCGGGCGGGTTGTGCGCGCGCAGGGGTCAGGCGGGCTCTGGCGCCGGTGACGTCACCAGGATGGGAATCACTGGCGGCTTGTTGTTGTTGGCTATGTGGGTCTCACTTGGGGATCTGTAAGGAATGACGAATGGAATTAAAGGCACTGAAGGCAACTAATGTATAACTCAGAGTAGGCGTGCTGGCATGCTACACACTTGATGCCGGGCGGTAATATCTATCTTCTATATAAATAAAAATAGAAGTCCTGACTGACTGACTGATTGACTGACTCATCAACGCCCAGCCCAAGCCCTTGGGCCTAGAGAGCTGAAATTTTGCACAGAGGCTCCCTTTATAATGTAGACAAAGAATAAGGAAGGAATTCCCGGTAGGTAGTACGTTCCCGTGGGATATTTTCCGCTGGCAATAGCTAGTCAAATATATATTTTGCCGTTCGGCTGTACCGAATCATGCCAACCCGAACAAGTCTGTAGTACGCCCAAACATTGACTCAAAATATTATATTGGTGAACAGCAAGGACTTTTTTTAGCGCTTCGCATCGGAATCCAGAGTTGCGCCATTGCCATCATCACTTATCATAGCAAATGCACAGACTGGCGATCACAGTAAGTTGTTAGTTATTAGGTTAGGAAGATTTTATCTCTCATCTTCTGTTTATCCATTTGCAGTTAAACTTAAATATAAAACAATCCGAGGACACTCACTTTCTTATTTTATTATGCTCATGATGACCGTTACCCGCATGGCCAATGCCATTCGGGGTCAGTCCATGAACCTTCTTCATACTAGCGTGACTATGGCTTCTATGCATATGTTCCTTCACTTCTGGAGGATGTTTGTACTCCGTGGAATTATTATTTCTATGCTGCAGTTGCTCTAGGCCATTTTCAACAGCTAAGTGCGTGTGGCTTAGATTTCTTGATTTCTCATTGATATGATGGACGAAGTTGTTTTGGGCCATTAATCTGTTCTCCCTGGCTCTCGCTTCGGGGATCTTGATTTCAATGTGTTCGTCTAAGGATATGGAGTCAACGGAGCTGAGGTCTAGAGTGTCAGCGGAGAACGTCTTCGGGATGGTGCCTAGCATACGATCTGGAAAAATAGATATCACAATTTAGCTTTTATCTCATTTACGAATGAAAAGATCCTTAAGAGCTTGATGCAATGATATTCTTGTGCATGCCTTGTTAATAAATAAACAGTTTTATCACAAGGTTCACTTCAAACAGTTTTGGTATTTTTATAACAAAGTTTTGAATAACATTGAATACTGCATGGCAACTAGTCTTAGACCTCAGTTTATATACTGAATATAATTCGATTGGCAATGAACTTTCGTACATTGTTTGATTATAATGATCCATACCTAATTTTTGTGAGGTCGAAACTGTAGCTCTTAACTCATCTAGTTGCTTTGAAGAACACAAAGGAGTGTCGACTTCATATGTGTTGTTGAATCTGGTGTAATCAACCTGAAAGGGAAGAAAAATACCATATTTTAATTATTATGATTGTGAAATAAATTATCATCGCACAAAATATTCCGAACTTGGCTGGGGATTTGTCGTGTCCTATGTAGGTATACTTTAATAGTTTTCTTAAAATTTTCAATACTTATGGGAAAACACAAAAAATATTTAATAAGTAAAAGCCACGATAGATAAATATAGTATGTTTCGTATGTGTAAATTGGTAGACATGTCTAAGGAATAATAAACTGTAGTAGGTAAATAATTAG
Organism: Cosmia trapezina; assembly: GCA_905163495.3. NCBI lineage: Eukaryota > Metazoa > Arthropoda > Insecta > Lepidoptera > Noctuidae > Cosmia > Cosmia trapezina. The sequence goes on from LR991030.1 coordinate 17,554,988, forward strand.
CTGTATCGAGTATTAACAAAATAAATTTTAATGTTTACAAAACACGTGGAATAAAGACAATATTATTATTTTTAGCCTTGGGTGTGTGAAAATGACGTATATTTTTTTTAATAGTGTTAATTTATAAATCGATTTTCTATATAGTTACGTATCTACTAGGTAGGTACTCAACGTTTTCCTGTAGATTTTTTTCTTACTAGAGGTCGCAATCGTGTATTTAGAGTTACCTACCTAAATTTCGAGTTACCGATACGAATTTATTGGGGTTTTGTTTAGTGATAGCATAACTCTAGCGGAATCACGCTCAAATCAAATAGGTATTATAAACTGCTTAGGTAGCTTTTCCAAACTAATAAACTACCCCCACTACCAACTTATGTACTTTTTATTTGCAGCAAAGACAACCCCATTTTATGTCCAGAAAATCACTGTCTATTCCGAGGTTGTCTGGAAGAGATCGCAGTAAGTGATAAGGCCGCCAATTGTATGTTCAGTAGTTTTAATTTATTTTACTTAATGTGTACATAATCTGGTGTACAATAAAGTACCTAAATATAAATAATAATAAATAAATAAACATCTTGCAAAACATGCAACTTTTTTCAGAAACCATGAAAAATATTTATACAAACACCGATTATGATACAACTGAGAAAACACTGCACGAAAACAAATGAATTGAATATTTACTTTCATCTATCAACAGTCATTTGATTGATTGATTTAAAATAATAAACTATTTTTTTACACAAACACATTTTTTATCATCAAAGTACTCGTAGTTCTGTTTACTTTTTCACATTTGTTGGGCTGGCAGCACTAGCAAATATTGAAAATAACTCTCCTTTTTAAGGTTCCGTACCTCAAAAGGAAAAAACGGAACCCATATAGGATCATTTCATTGTCTGTCTGTCTATGTCTGTCGGTCTGTCAAGACCCTTTTCCATTTGCCACCATTTGACACGCACTTGCCCTGTTTTTAGGGTTCCGTGCCAAAATGGTAAAAAGGAACCCTTATGGTGCGACTCAGTCTGTCTGTCTGTCTGTCCGTCACAGCTGGATATCTCAAGAATTACCAATGCTATCAACTTGAAATTTGGCACAGTTTTAGATGACGTTTACCCAACTATTTTGCAAATAAGAAAGAAATAATTTTTTTTTTTTTTTTTTTGCACTAAGGACTGAAAGGGGATCTTAAAAATTCAAAGTGGGGCTACTATATGTGGCGTATCATAAGAAAGAGCGCTGTTTGCACATTCTCAAACATTTTCTTTATTTTTTTTTAGGCCTATGCGGGCTAAAAGAATAAAGAAAATGTTTGTAATGTTTTCGACTTTTGATGAAAAATGTAAAAAAAAATACCGTCCCCCACCCCCCCTTATCTCCGAAGTTCGCATAGAGAAAAATCTGAAATTATTTTATGTGATAGAAGTTTATGTATAGATTACAGGAAAAATAAAACGATGTCTCTAAATAGCACAGTTTTTCAGAAATCATCCAACAAAAATTACATATAAATGATGGTGCGAAACCCTCACCGGTGTTTTGCCTTGTTTGGGTAATAAGATCATAAGAATATTAGAATTTGGTTTCCAGTTTTATTGTAAATAAAAAAATAAATAAATAAATAGTGTTTTATTGCAGGCAAGAGTACCCATATACAAGAAAAATACAATTGAAGCAAATAAAATAGCAAATAAATCATTACTGTATGTCGGTAGCCTCGGAAGTAAAAATATTCGGATAATTGTTGAATTTTGCAATTTGCATATTCATGTAAGGTCATGATGGTGAATCCGGCTTAGATTTTTCCGGATTTTGGTCAAGTTAGGAGAAGGTCCTTTGTTTTATACATACTCTTCCTTAAAACAGATTTACCGTGTGGTATGGTCAAACGGAAATATATATGGTTATTGTGTGCCATATTACTTGACCATGCAAGGGATTCGTTGCTTCAATTTTTGTTTTATACCATACTGCAAGAAAGCATCTTGTAAATCGCGCTTTATATGAGTTGCTTAAAGTTAAGACAAGCTTAAATGCTACTTGCATTTGAGATTGCAGAAAGAGATGTCCACAATGTACGCTTTGCTAGTTCGCCTATAAAATAAATAATGTGTACTTAGGTAGGTACTTGTGTAGGTATACTTATTAGGTATGTAATAACTTTTTCTAAATATTTTTAAGTAAGAAGTAAGAATGTAAAGTATTTAACAAATGACTAAGGAATGAGTAGTTATGGCGTTGTACTTTATTATATGACGCGTATCGTAGTAGTATGTACAAAGGTTGTTCCAGGTAGTAATTTGATTTAATAATATACGTAATAATTGATACAATAATTACGTACTAATGCAATTATATACGGAGGCATTAATACAGTAAAATGCATAATTAATAACGACTATTTTTTGTAAGCAGGTAATCGCATACGTGGCGCCATAACTGTGCACTTAATTTATTTTCTATAATAATGTTTTAAGCGTTTTCAGCTATGTTTTTCCTTGTAAATATTTAATAACTAAACATGTCATTTATTGAAATAATAAACATTACTTGTAGACTTAGCAACCGGTTTTGCTAGATATAAGACATGGAAAAATTGTGATTCACGCCTTTTGATTGTTTGTATCTTTAGTGATTCCTGTGTATGGTTGGTTGTATGTAAGTATGGTTTACCTATATCAATTACATATATCATTTAAAAAAAACAACGCTTTTTTCATTATTATAATTTTGAATATCAGAGTGTCCAAGCAAACGGCCGAGACGGTGACCCACACAGAACCGGACCAAATTCTAATATCATTTTCATATTGCATGATAAAATTAAGACAATATAGATAAAGATAATAAAATTATAATAAGGGAAACACACCTCATATTCACCAGTATCCTTCCTGAACGTGACCATGGTCTCGAATCGGTGGCCCCACAAGATCTCAGATGGCAAGAAACTACTGCGCGCCTGGGTGGTCATACCCGTCGACTCGATCACACCCTCTGAAATCATATAAATAAAAGAACATCAGATAATGTTAACTACAAAACAGGCCTTTCACAAAATGGATACAACTGAAACTAAAGAAAAGGTAGAAATAGGAACAGTGGTGATATTTTTTACCATTTACAGGCAAAAGTTCATGATGATGCAGCCATTCACATTGAAGAGATCTCAGACCGAACATAAACTTTTGCAATGCAAAGAGTCATATATTCAAGATCAATATACCTGCCGATTACTATGAGCTCGGGTTTTTGAGACTTCTAGAAATTGAAGACTAGTGTGTATTTAGCATATTAGGATTTGTAACACCTACCAAAATCACATGTGATCAGAAGATCACATGTGATTTTGGTAGGTCAATTCTCGTAGGTAGGCCAATCCTCGTACTTAAAAACGTTCAAATTCAAATCACAATCTCATGCCAGCGACAGTCAAATGTCAAAAGTGTAGGTAAATGCTATACAATTTTTGACAGATTGAGAGATGAGATTGCGGACGTTGTTAAAAATACGGGAATTGCCCTTCTGAAGGCCGATTATATTAGTATTGGCAGTGATATTAATGATATTAATATATTTATGGTGGTCACGTGGAGTTATCGCGTAATTAACGGACTATATTGTAAAAACAGCTATATGATGTTTATTTATACTATTAATAAGATCAAACAATGAAATGCAGCTTTTTTTAAATGATGAATAAACATGATAATATATTTAAGTTTTTAGTTAATTAATTCCGTGTCTATTCCTGTGTTAACTAGCACGTTGAAATCGGATATATTTCTTAATAGAGGCATGACTCACTGTGCTTAGGAGCCGTTCTACGGATTGTGTCACTAATGGGGAATTTGGTTTAACATTAGCATAGAAAGTTTTTATTTATGCTAAGTTTATTCCTATCTTCTCTTCCAAAACAAACCTTCGGCTTCATCTACTCTGTTGCACAAACTAATGATGCTATCTTTCTTCACATTAGTATTACTAAACATAACATACTCTCAAAATATACCTTACAATTATTATAATATATGGAATCATATATTCGTATCATGTGTATTCAGGGCAATCTACCAAAACTTCTGTTAAGGAAGTGCCAAGAGCATATGGATATTACGTGTATCTACATTCCATGAAACAATTGCCTTTGATGTTTATTAGAATCTATTGCAGCCAGACACTGTATAAAAAGTGACAAAATATTCGCGTGGTGATGGAACTATTTTTAAATCCTAATTGTTTCTTCAGAATGTTTAAATGTCTTCGAACTATCTGTAGTTTCTGTCTGATCTTACACTGTAGTTTTATTATTGTTTGTGTTGTTGGGAAGAACATTATTTATTACAGCTTTGTTTAGATAGGTTTCTTCTAAAATTATCTGGTGTTGACGGGTATTAGACAAATTGTAATAATCTCGTATAGGATGTTGGCTTGCTCCACCGTTCGAGAGCACTATATCATACACTTGACAATCAACATCAGTAGATAGCTCACAGTCTACGTACGTGAACTCTATTTAGAAGTCAGATAGTATCTACATACTGAAGGTTTGGTATAATTTTCGGTATTCTCTTAGAAATGTATGATACTTATGTGATTTCTGTTTCATTAATAACGGAGTACATTAAAATAGCCACCACGTGTAGCGATACTTGGATTAAAGTTCGGCGCACCCTTGGCAGTTTTCGAGAGAAGGAGAAAAAGATATAGAATTGTATACTTATACAATTATAGTTCTTTATCTTGCAGTTTACACTTGTACTGCATTCTAAGGCGTCTGCTCCATGCAATGTAAAGGAAGAATGTAATGTCAAGAAAGCTGATCTATTCATCGTCGGCGACGAATAGAAGTGCAAGATTTTGGTCACATAAGAATTTAACTTTGACTAAACTCACCCAACATCACAACGATCTCAAATCTCTCCCTCAGCATGTCTGATGCGGAGAGGTTGTACAGCGGCGACTTCTCGTTGATCTTGTGCACGATGGTCATCGGCCATATGAACATCAGTCTGTCTTCCTCTCCATCCGCGCCAACCTTCAACTCTTGCTGATAGAATGGCAGGACTTCACCCTCTCTAGTAATCTATGTTTTGGAAATAAAAAAATTATTAGATTTTTTTCTTTAATGCTTTTGGGCCATCACGGTCTCACGGAAGCACGAAGTTTTAAGGTTATTAAGGTCAGGTACAATTTTCTTCAGTATTTATTTTGAATGCACGTACTGATGTAATAGAAATAACTATTACCTTAACAATTGATGTTTCGTGCTTTCGTTATGCATATAACTCAAGTCATAAACATAGCTAATCGCTCATAAAGTTGTGTTGCAAAAACGATGACCTCATTGTCTAGTGATTTTATAATTTTTAATGGCGTTACGTGATTTTTGCAAAATAACCTTATAAACAAAATGTTAGAAGCCAAATTGTATATAAAAGCAGCAAAATGGTAGCAGATTCGATGTCGTTCATATTTAGATATTGCATGATTTGTTGTTACTGAATTTAAATGCAAATTATTAATGTCTGAAATAAAAATAATAATTCGAGCAAGAAAATAATCTATAAAAGCGAGAAAATAATAATCTATAAAAAAACATCATTATTTATGGTTTGTCAAACTTAATATACCTAATTATGACAGTCAGGTGACAGGTCACTCACTAAGTTTGTCTTCAATTCCCAGCACAATTGGCATGGAAATTAAAATATTTATTTGCTGACATTTTACATGTTTATAATGCTGATGTTACATTTTATAATATGAGAGAAAGTTATACAGAAATCAATCTTTACTACAATCCGTAGCTGCCTGAATCGTCTTTTCCACGCTATGAGTCAGTGTATCAAAATGCTTTGATTTGTTCCAGCAGGTAAACATTTTACATAATAAGCTAAATATTACTATGTACGTAGGTATATACCTACTAGTAACCACTTTGAGTTGTTATTTCCATAAACCATAGTAAACGTAAAAGCAAATTGAACTATATAATTATTTTGAAATAATTGGCAATTATTTTTAATTGACGTAATCTAAATTTTACTAATCATTTGTTTTGCCTTGATAAAATATGAATTCGGGTTAAAACATTTTAATTGAACATATTTAGCAGTTTGCAGGAACAGTAACAGAATAGCATATTATTGTACAAATACATGCTAATGGGAAGAACCAATAGTCTAGTTCCGATAAATATTTATTCAATATAAATTCGAACAGCTACTTATCGATGTACAGTACAGTCCCCTCCAAAAGTTAATTGCTTAAAATTCTAGTTTGTTTGAACTGTACACTATAACGTTTTTACTGACTAATTCAACTACCTATGACCCATCATAAAAAATAATCAGGTAATCCCTTAAAATTACCTCATTATTTTTCAATTTTAAATCATAATGTGGCACAGCTGAAGGGGAAAGTCAAGTAACTTTTGGAGGGCACTGTATAATATGTATATTTAGACCTAGATAATTTAATTAAATAGAAACCAAAGTTATTCAATGTGCAAGTAAATTATACAAATAGCAGTAAACTGAGTAATAAAGCATAAATAAAATTAAGTCATGCTGTATCGTCCATAGATGGGTCATATAAGATAGCAACGAATGCAAAATTATCGCGCAAATAAAATAAGTTTTGCAACACTTAATGCATTTTACAAATAGCGTATTAGAAGTATTAAGTGTTACCTTTTTCCTTATAAGCTGGGCGCGCACGTGCGCTTCCAGTATGTGCGACTTGCGGATATCTCCAACACGGAATAGAAGGCAATATTCCCCATCCCTCAGACATATAACCGCGTTTCGCGAGAACAGGAGTGTGGTGTTACGCTTTTTTGAACGCGCCAGCTTCGCGAATATAAGACCCACCTATGGACAAGAGAGAAAAGTTCTGAAATTCGTATTCCAAAACTTGGGGAATCGAAGTCTGAAGACCACATTGTAGACTTATATTTCTGGAGTGTTTGTATCCAGAGTTCGACACCCCGCAAGTTAGAGAGAGGAGTCAGTGTGAACTCATGTTAGACGTAACTAGGCGTGCTGACTGAAGTCCCCAATCACTAACCAGTCTCCGTTTTTGGTGAAATAATATACCTTGCGGCGGATTATTTGTGCTCTTATATGCGCTTCAACAATATGGGATTTCCTCATGTCTCCGACACGGAACATCAGACACAGTTGGCCATCACGCAAGCAAATGACAGCGTTCCTGGAGTAGAGCAGGGTCTGGGCTCGCTTTTTAGGTCTAGACATCTTTGCGAACACGATTCCCACCTAAAATTAGAACAGCATTGATGCAATGTTCGGCGTGTGATAAACCACATGTACAAGACTGTGTTTTGGCCGCCTGCATTGTAGTAGTTCCTGAAGATTACGTATTGCCAATGTCAAACACCGACACATACATATTCGTGAGCTGTGGATTGGTCTTAATTATGATGATACAGTTAACGGCCACCTGATGATAAAAACCATCTTTTAATTTTGTAATTATTTTTAAGAGAACATCTGGCTGGATCATATAGTACGTTACGTTAATACATTTGGATCGATTCCAAGTTTATTTTAACATTATTATTATCATATTAGCTTCAGAGTAGGAAGATTTTTTTAAAGTTTAATGAGCTCAAAACCCTTTAATTATTACTGTGTATAAAATACTGATTAGATATTTGTTAAAATAAGATACAAGCCAGCATTAACATAAAAATAGGTCGTTACTTTTACAGCAGTCTAGTTCAATGTTGTTAGGATTTATTGCCAGTAAACGGTATTTGTTTTGACAGTAACTATATAGTCTTTCAGCATCCGTCGTGCCACGTGTTTATTTAACTAATTAAACGAATGAAATATGGGAGAGAAAATAAACATTTAAAGTGTAAATCTTACCATGAAAGCCTGGATGAAGACGCCCACAATACTCTGTAAGCACATGACGAAGATAGCCTCGGGGCACTCCTCGTTAGTTGTTCTGGAGCCATAGCCGATGGTGTGCTGTGTTTCCACGGAGAACAAGAAGCATCCGGTGAAGGTATTGACGTTGTTGAGGCAGGGAATGAATGTAACGTTTTCGTTTAGTGGGGGCGGGGTGAGGTCTCCGTGGGTGAAGATGATGAGCCACCAGATGAGAGCGAACAGCAGCCAGGAGAGGATGAAAGAGAGTGCGAACACGAGCAGCGTCCAGCGCCACTGCGCGTCCACGAGGGTGGTGAAGATGTCCTGAAGGTATCGGCGCCTGCGCTTGGCCACGTTCCATTGGACGACGTTGCAGTCACCGTGTTTGAAGATGACGCGTTTTCGGACGCGTCTCGCTGCGTAACGGGCTTGACGGTATCTGGAAGTAAAGAAAACAACTTGATATATCTTTGTCACATGTTTTATACTGAAAACCATTCAACCCTAACACTTTAGTGAAGTATGAATGATAGGGATGTTCTGTCAGTATCCAGAAAATTTCAAAAACAAAATCGAATCAACAGATAATTACAATCTATAGCTATTATATTGTATTCCTTATTCATAATGATGTTTGCAAATGAATGATATGTCAATGTTTGACGAACATACAGATGAGATATGGTTGGTTTGATTGCGGTTTTTACGTTAATGACATTAATCTCCATCAATCAAGTGGAAATATTTTTCTAGATTTTTTGGTGTAGTGTATTTACTTCAAATACTCTACAGCTTGCGATAGCTTTTTCTCTTATTTGTTTGTCCTCTATTCCGTGTTATTATGAGACTTAATAGATGTTTGCTTTTTATTGAAGTCCATGAATAAGGTAGGTATATTGTTTAGATTACTGTGCAATATTATTTATGTAAATTGCTTCTATTTGATCAATGTTATAATTGTTAATGTGAACTGACATATAATAACAAGATATGGTATTTCCAGTAATACGCTCATGAAAGAAGTAATATATTAATGTGAATATACCTGGAAGTGTAGAGAATAACATTAAGTTATACATAATTGCTCACATACTATTATCATGTCATATTTCTATTGCAATTTTAATCAACGTTAATGATGTCTACATTCTGTTTATAAGGATTTTTATTATTCTTTACGAGGCGCCTAATGCAGATCCTACTACTATTTTTTTACTCTTGATCATTTTATTGTATTTCTATCAACATGGTTCACTATTTTATGAAGAAACTTAAATGAATCAAGTATTAAGTTTATATTACAATTCAAACACTATCCAAAACAATAGCAAGGATTCACAAATGTTTTCATAATAGCACATTCAAGCACTCTGATTCAAATTAAAGCATCACCTGATTGACAGTCTACGCATTTTAATAAAATTGAAATTCATTAAACAAATGAAAATTATTCACCACTGATGTATGACGGGATGGTTAAACTAAACGTAAATGAATCAATCCATGTCACTTAGGATGCAGAGTGCTACCTAGTAAATTAATACACTCGATTTGATAGTGTCACCATAAACCCGCCACTTATTTCCATAGATATCATTCAGATAATGAATACGGGTGATTTTATAGTGCTCACGGGCCTACGCACCACTCGAGATAGATGTTTTATCACTTATCCTGACCGTCACAGTACCACTATAAAATAAAATAAGCACTCTCATTAATCTTTTAAAAGCTTTTTGTGTAAAAACAAGCTTTTATCTTTGCAAGTGCTGAAATTCATTTGTTTTATGTGTGCTTTGGTAAAAGCTTAAGATAAAAGCGAAACAGGAGCTTGTACATACAATAGATACTAAGCGAATTCTACAATTCGTTTACCGCAATAAGTGAAAAAGTTAACAAAGATGTGTAGGTATGGTGCCTTCATAAAAACAAAGGTGTCCAAATTATACGTGATGACAATTTTTTTGTCCATAAAAATTATATTTATATTAGGTAGGTACTTTGCTTTGACAAGAAATACATTATTGTAAATCAATTCAGAACCATAGCAGCTATAGCTACCACTATTTCGTCATTAAGACCATTATCCGCTGTTTTTGTTATACCTGAATTGGTCTTAACGACTTCATAATCATAAAAACACATAAATAATAATAACAAACTCGTAGTACTCACGATTTTTTATAATATACTCACGTGTAAGATTAATTATACATATTCATACAATACAAAGAATAAGTGCTACTCTGGGAACGATTGATGCTTGCCATACATCACATCTATGATACGTAGCTTAAACAATCAGTTTTTGCACGATGTGAATATATCGAGGTAATTGGAATAAACGATTCTGGTTATCTATTTGATGATAATAGTTCTAATGATACGTTGGGAAAGAATCAGTTCAATGAAGAGAACTACTCGGATATTAAATTAGCTTAGCATAAAAGGGAAACTTTTGTTACTAATGACAAACTAGTCTTTGGTACACAATCTCATAATAATGCAATAATTCAATAGGATAAAATAATCTACGGGATAATACTAGAATTGTAAATCCAACCTTTGAGATCAAACCAAAACTTTAACCTACAATCGTTTAAACAGGTGAATTAAAATCGTATGCATTGCAAGCGCATAGAAAGAATAAGCGAATGAAAAGATTCATGAACCAATATTAGATGTCTGCAACATAATCATACTTTCTAGGAGTGTGCTACTAGATAACACACGACTTTTGTAACTTCATAAATAAATTCACTAAAAAATTTAAAGTAAATATTTTTGAATATTGCACTCATGAAACATATAATAGGTCTATGAGTCAGTCTTGACGGTTTTGCAAATATCATCTACTTTTTATACTGTCAATTTGCTTCCTCATGTTAGTCTCTAAGTTATTTTTATAAGGTGATTGGCGCGGTATTATGTGTTTGAATATAATTATTAATTATATTTTTATAAAACTATTAACATATGTTATTAATTAAATACATTAATTAAAAATTAATATCGTCATTTACGCTAAGAGATGTTATTTACATAAATAGTAGTTATTTTAACGAGGAAACCATAAACAGAGCTAGTTACTATTATTGGTAATGACCAAGTTGGTATATGACCGAAAACTTATTTACAATGGAAAAATATATGACTGATTAAGTATTACCTATACATTAGTACAAGACTTTATCAGTTAATTTTATTGACATAGTTAAGTGCAGGTAAACGTTTTGGTGCTTCGTAAAGTAATACGTCTATTAGAAGATATTAAAAGATAGTTATGACACAGTCACATTTACATAGGTTATTAAAGACCACCTTGAAAATGTACCTATTATTACATCGTCGTCTGGATGGGGACGCCCATTACCGCAGACACTGCGAGCGTAAAAGAATTTCTTGCAACATCATTTTGATTTTAATTATATGAGGCACACACAGACACAGTGCAAGCATTTACCCGACGCCTGCAACTGTAATATTATTAATTCTAATTGTATTTTTCAACTTCACTTTACAAGCCGACCCCAACATAGTTGGGAAAAGGCTAGGCAGATTGGACTTTACAAGCATTTGAATTAATAATGTTATTAGAAAGGATCAGCCCAGTAAATTTTAAACTTGTTTTTACGAGATGAAGTCACGTAAAGGGATCAGAGACCTAAAACGAGATTCTTATATAAGTTTTCATTGGCAGTAATCATATAACATTCAAATATTAGTATAAATCTGACATCAGATGGGCGTCAACTATGTCGATATTACTGGATTAAGAATTATCATTAGTAATGCTATATAATGTTTAACCAAGTTGTGACACATATTTATAATGCGCTAGTGAACGCCATTTAAAGCTGTTTATGATATAATAATTACCGTCTAATTGATTATTAACAACGCGGCTAAATGTACCGATTACGGTGGTCTTACCAATCAACTACTTATTTAAACGATCTTAATTATATATTATGTCCAATATCCATGGCAAATTCTCGATTTTCACAATCGATTAACAATTTACAAGAAGTATATTAAGGTAAACCGCAGGACACGAAAATTGTGTGGCTCAGATGTTAATAAATGCAACATTAACGAGAAATAACATATTTCTATGTTTAAGGCGTGGGTTGATCTTAGGTTTCTAAGAAATAGGTTTCACTTTGAATGTGGGTGTCTATGTAGACTTTTGTGTCTGAATGGAAAGCTAACAATGACACAACCAAATACATACTTAGATCATCTGTTAAAAATATACTATCAGAAACTTGGTCTCTGTTATTGTTAAAATCTCAATTGCTAAGTGTGCGTCGATAATCTTGTTCAATGTCTTTAATCCTAGAAGTTTTAGGTGTCTGTGTATATCTTTTTCAAGGAAAAGATACCTCAGGAGAGTTTTATTAATAATATTTTAAACGTTAACCCTTTAAATTAAAGAGTTTTGGCCGTCGCACGTCGTCGCGAGTATACGAAGTCGTGTGGACGCCCACTTTGCGAATGGATGACATCAAGCGATGTGAAGGTCGCCTGGATTGGATTATCCAGTCGAGAAAACATGTTTCTTCGAAGAAGCAGATTTAACTCTCAGTTAATTCAATTATCGTGCGCCAATAAATTTAACAAAATGATCACTGAATGGATATTTTTAATGTCAAGATATTCTGTACTCCGGATTCAGTTTTCGGTGCCAGCTCCTGATTTTTCTTTTCTGATTGCCAGACAGTAATTTATTCATCGCAAAATAACACTTATCTTAATGTTTTTAAAATTGTCTGCGACTATTACATTATTCAAGACGAAACAAATAAACACTTACTGATATTATAATAGAAAATATTTAATTATATGTGATTATCACTTATGATATTAGATCATTGATTAATCAGTTATAAGTAAACCTAATTATGGGTTTATTTGAGTTCAATGTTTGATACACAATCAGCGTCGTCTGTAAAACATTATCCATCGCCAAGGTATTCCAAGAAACTTTCGGGAGCAATGAATTAGCGAATCACTTGTTGCCAAATATTTGAACACCTTTCTACGAGCGTAGAGGCCGCTTCCCTTTCTTTGCTTCATAACCACTACGACGCAGAATTCTTTCCCTAACTAAAATACACTTACTTTTGCAATTCTTCGCTCCATGCTGATTCCGATGAGTTTATCGGCTTTCCAGTCAATAGCATTGACACTTGACTCACACATCTCTTTAACCCTGACATTCTAAAAAGTATGGAATTTCCTTTTAGTTTTATTAAATTAATACTGAATTAACTCTTCGACTTTCTAAAATTACTCAAACACTGCTTATTAAGTCACTAGTAGAACTATCGTTATCGAATTCAAACGCTAACCAGCACAACTGGACTGTTATATTAACCTTAAATTATTATCACACAGTCGAATACTTTCTTCGGAACTGTTAACCTTCGATTTATTTCACTGAGTTATACAATTTTCTCCACTCTATCTTTCAGCAGAACGTTGATGAGGGATTCACTAAACACTTCTTTCATATCAAACAACAAAACCACGATTTTCCGCAACATCGTCAACGACGTCATATCGGAACAATAACAAAAAGAAGGAAAAAATTAAAATGGCGACGTAAGGAAAACTGCGTGTAGTCTAACGTGCAAGGATCTTTTCACTCGCACCGATTGCGATGAGAATTGGTCCAATACTGAAACGCACGGATGTTTAATGAAACAGATGCGAAGATGTTCACAAACAAACACTATACAGGCGTGCCAACGTTGCCAGTGGCGCTGTGGCGCGTCGCGACGTCGCCTTGCCTATTTTTCGAACAAAAAATCTACTCGGTTCCATCTGCACGCGTACTTCATGGATCACGTTTTCTGTAGGGTGCTTATTAAGATTTACGAATGATCTTCAGATAAATATTTGGACTCCGCGTTTCCAGTGAAAGAAATTAAAGTCTGCTCTTGAGGATTTATTTACTATGGACGTTGATTGAAAACTTTTTTGACTTCGAAGGCAATGTATTTGTTGATCGTCAAACTTGAGTAAGATTTAATGCTTTATGATGAATCATTGTTTGGGGAACATTAAAAGTTTTTTTCGTGCTGTTACTGACTAGCGAATGTGTAGTATTTTCTCGTGCGTATTTTCATTAGAGTAATGTGATAATGGGAATGTTTATGGAGCCGTCAACTGGCTGCAATAACATTAAATCCGCAAAGTTTATGCGCTTGGTCTACATTTACAAACAGTAATTTAGCGTTAGAAAATAGTCGTTAGCATTTTAGCAATCTCGTATTGTGCTTCTATTGAAATATTATACATATAGTTTACTCAAAAGATATACCTATGTATAGTAACTAGTGTAACATTAATATTTACATTAACATTGTAAGGATTTTCCAGTGTCATTTTTCCCCTTATGGTAATTACTACATAAAACGATGAACTTATACGAAGCTCGAAGGCGTCAATTAGAACGTAAAATTAGCACCCATGGCCGCACACTATAGAAAGGCATCACTGACGCGGGATGATGACGTCACATTATACTGCGACGGTGGTCCGCGAATAGACTGCCTACTGGGTGTTAAGAAGCGACGAAGAGATTATGGCATTAGCAGGATAACTGTAGTTATTACGTCATCATCGTCAGCAGTCTGCCTACAGGTATTGTGAATGTGGCAGGACTCTAAGGACTGCTTAAGAGGATGGTTGGAGACTTCTTTTAAAGATAGTTTAGCGAAAGCGTATGGCGTTATCTATGGGAACTTTTGGTTTTAATGACGAGCTTGATTGCTTTAAGATTTCTCGAAAGTAAGATACAAACGGCACTGAGTAAGGCAATAACCTTGAATACTCGAATGAATTCATTGAAAAATTCGTCGTCGTCATACCATTTGGTTAATAACAAACCCCATTAATGAAGATGAACCCATTCTACCAAAGTACCAATTTGTACTGAATGTACTTAGATACTGGCTGATGTCAACTATTTACGTCACATTCGTCGTCATAATGGTCCGCACGAATACTCACGATGCATGTATCTAAATCTGTAGATTACAATACTGTCTGGAACGGCCAGACACAATACAACGAAAAATTTGATTTTCAAATTTTTGTGAGTAGGTAACATGTGGGCTGCATATTTTCGGTGGAATATTATGGGTCATTTCTGTTTCCTGCAGAGAATAAGCTACTTTTTCTTCCTGTGGGACTTTATTTCCATTTGTCTATACTTCTATAGGATAAGCAGAGTCATCCTTCACCAATCAGTATACAGAGATGACATATTTTACGACTAATTTTTGTAGCGGAGTTTTAGCAGTGGTGACTACTATTGTTAAAATATTAGTCCTCCTTTTAAGAGTGTAATATAATTAATATTAGAGAATAGAGACGTGCCTGAAGCACGTGAGAAAAACACGTGCTGCGGTTGATATGAAGAACTACGTTCCATGCAATCGAGACAAGGCATTGAGTTACGAATTTTGTCGAAGTTCTGATACAATAATTGTACTAAATCTGTGACACATGTCTTAACGCGACACTAGTCACTTTGTTCATAAATACACCTACTTATCTGCTGGTGCGTATTGTTTGGTAGTCCTTTCGATAACAGGACAAACGATTAAAACGTGACCTGTAGTTAGCCTTCATGGATTTAATATTGACATTTATCGCAGCACGTTATCCTTAGGTATTTTAATGACGCCATTCGACATACCGATTTATTGTGACCTTCCAGGATACAAAAGAAAAGACCCTATCGCACGTTTGTTCTGCTTCTTTGTTGTTTTATCTGTGGGTAAAGCGTTGGGATGGTTATAATACGAACATGTTATTTTCACAGCCAACTAGCCTAGCTTTTTAACTTAACGGCACCGTTCAACTACCGGTCTGAATAATATTCAATTGTTACGTTAGAACTGTGACTACCCGCCATGGCAGCCAGCATTACTTTCAGAGACTAGGCTGTTAACTAAACGGCTAATTAAGCTATGTAGTTGCCTGCGACATCATCATCAAAATGGGTCATCAGTTCTATTTGCCCTTTCAAGGATCGGTCGAAAGGAAATTGCAATTGAAAAGAAGTTGCAGATTGTTATTAATAATTTAAGAGACATGAAGTTACTGCCGCCTCATCTCCTGACTACGGAAAATAGGTATATATGAAGAAATCAATAAGATGACAAAGGAAAATAATGCCACAGAATAGAAAACTTTAGAATTTTCTTCACTATTATCTTCAAATGAATATCTTCCATTGTTTACTCCATTAAAAGAAAGTTTGTTCCGCATTTTCGCAATAAAACCTTTTACGTACTTGACTAGTTTTTATCGGCGAACTTGAGAACTGTTTAATATCGTCACTGGGTCATAAAACAAATGTTTATTTATGTTCGTATCACTTAAGGCCAACACTTCACCTTCTGGTGGGTTAGTTATTAACAATCAGGGCGGATAATGGTTACTAATTATAGGTGTCGTTTTAAAACAATTAGGTGTATTATGGCAAACAGTGAGCATTTCTGCTCCATGTGTACCTATTCGAATATCTGAATAACTCTCTCTGTAAATGCAAAGTGAATTTTTGAGTCCATAAAATTGTACTTATCCAATGAAAAATCTTAGCTCTATCTACTTTATAATATAAATAAATATGACTATTTTGATACTATTTATAAGTTGGCAAGCATATCTAAGGGAGCAGTAGGTACCTACATCAAAATGTTTATTATTAGAAGACTTGAAAATGTATTAGATTACAAATTTATAGATATTACTTCTGATTTATTTAAATAAATAAATAAAACGTTTATTTCAGAATCAATCCATAAAGCATAGGTAATAGTAATAAATATAAAAATTACTGTACTACTACTAACTAAATTTAAACAGGCATCATTTATTTATTTATTAAAGATATACGTATACAACATAACATATTTAAATAAATCTAAGGCGTTGTACAGCAAAACTTAACAAAACACAATAAAAAATAAAAATAGAATACTTACGAGAAATTAGCAAAATTTACATAATAAGAAACAATGTAGATATAAAAATGCAATCAATAGAAAAGTACAAATTTTTACTTTAATGACTGTTACTTTTTTTTCTACATATGTAGGTATGTACATTACTAACGTACCTACTTAGGCTTAGAAACTATTCACATAGCGGAAGTGAGTAAACTGTGTGACCCTTTAGCTGGCAATTGGCCTACAATACCATAGGTACTAACAAATGCCAAAGGACCCATCACTCATCGCATACTTAGTAGTAAATTACTGCATCTTCCATGAAACGAGGCCGAGAATAACCCATCGGCCATCTTACCGACGCCATTTCTTCTATTTATTTTTGTTAGCCGATGAATAATTACTAGTTGTTTCAAGAAGCAAGCCAAGACAACCAGATATATATCTATCATATTGGTAAGATATCTCAGTAAACGATATTTAGATTATTGCGAAATATTGCCCATTAAATGAACACATTTATGTATTATCCTGGTGCTGTTCCATTTTGCGGTGGCCACGACATAAATTGCATGTTACATTATATAAGGTGTAAAAAAATTAACTGCAAGAACTTCGTCCACATACTCGACATCGAAAAACAAACACATTACAAAAAAAAATTTGAATGGAATCGCGAAAAAAAAATCAGCTGTTCAATACATTTATGTTCGCATAATTCGTCAAAATGTACTGAACAGCTGATTTTTTTTTCGCGATTTCAGGTTTGGTCCCATAGTAAAAGTTGTTCATAATGATGAGTACAATGACCCCTTAAGAGGTTGTGGGTTATTTATTTTACACCTTGTATACAGCATAACTAACGGCTGTGGAGAATTTAAATGTACATATTTGTGACAAGCGGAACTGTCAGTATTACAGAATAAATCGATGTTTGAAAAGTGTGTAAAGGAGTAATATTTGACCTTAATGTGGCTTCGAAGTTCGTTACCCGAAGCAGACGGTCACCTCCTTTGCGCACTTATATGTATAAGTAGATATCTACATAAAAACAGGTGTCGTTCCGTTTTATAGTAGGTATTAATGTAGATGCAGTGAGACTGAAACTGGAATGGCCTTAGCATCCGTCAGTTCACGCGTTATTTTCACTGATGCCAAATGTTGAAGGATAGCGTGCGAATGTTTACGTTTATTTGTTTTTTAGTGAATTGTAAAGCAACGTGAAACGAAACACACTGGTGCCGATTCTGTTGTACACCGAACTAAACTAACTAAACTATCACTAAAATTCCTTACTTTTTTCTATGAGAATCTTAGAGCTATTCTGCAAAAAAAACCTCTAAATTTAGAAAAAATTTTGACACAACTAAAATTGAGTTTGACAATCGTGACTCCGCGTGGTATAGTGCTCGTAGTATATTTGACCCGGTGGCTTTATGTGGAACTAACGAAATCACTATGAAAAGTGAGAAGGCTTGTCATATTTTGTTTACAGACAATCCGACATCGCCGCCGTTACCGTGTCAGATATTTTTTAGAGCTGGAGGGGGGCAGGGAGGGGGCAGCTTCAACGTGTTTTGTGGATTTTTTTTTTGGTACATACGTGTTGAGGGTTACGGGTTTAAGGGTTTTATAAAGGGGGGCCAAATTTTCATTATTTTTGCGATAGGACACACCGTTTTCGAGATATATGGAAAATAAAAAAAAATACACTACTGTTTTTACACTTGAAGTCAAGGTGTTTGTGTGAATTTTAGCTCATGACAACTAATCTTATTCCACACCTTTTTAATCGCGATTAAAAATAGTCTAATTTAGTTTGACAATCAAAATTTTAGGTGAAAAAACGTCAAATTCAGAATAGCAAAATTGCCAATTTCACTAAATTATAATCTCAGTACAATCTTAGTGCTGTCAAACCAAAATTTAGTTAAGTTGTGTCACTTTAATCAATTTCAGAATGGGAAATCGTCGTTTGACAGGAATAAACTAAATTTTAGTGATTTTTAGTCTAGTTTAGAGGCATTTGTGACAAGAGAATCGGCACCACTGGTCGATTTAAAGCTAGGTTGGTATTGTGTTGATAAAAGTAGTGAGGTTTTTTTATCGATTTAATAAGCTAAAGTTCAACATAATCGTAGTAGAGGTCGATAACATTACACTACTTAATAGAATTTTGTTCAGATAAAGATAAAGCTTGCTTTTTACTGCACTGTAATAAAGTAATATACGTAGGTGTTTACTGTTTACTTGACTAGTGAAGTACATGAACTTATGCCTCCCTGACATTTGCAAACGCAAACAAAGTTGTCTAAGGAGTTTGTTTACGACAACAAATTAATCATTCCGCATTACTGGAGCGTACCTACCTATTTAACTAGAATGCCGCTGTCGGGTCGCATCAGCGAATTAGAACAGCCACTTCTATTCGCTTATTACGTTTACGTCATCAAAAACTGTGCCAAAACCATCATGACCAAAGTTCAGAACATTTTCCCCGATAATACCGTTGAAGTCATTTGATTCGTTTTATAACCAGTTTCACGGTTTATTTTTTACGTAGAGCACCGCGTCTGTTTGGGCAAATACGTCGTGACTAATGACGTCACCGTATAGTACAACGAACACCCACATTCAAATTGTGTCGTCATTTTAAAATGTTAAACAGCCTATGCTGTAATTAATAGTATGTATTACTTGTGACGTGGATGGGTAGTACGCATCGCAACGTATCCATTGAGATAAAATAGAGTATAGTTATTTCAGTTTCTTTGAAGTGATCTTCAATACATCCATCAATTCGTATTATCTTTATTGCAACTAGATTAGAGAAGTAGTATCTGAGAATTTGAGTGTGAAACAAATTCAGGAAACCTATGGTAGGTAAGTAGGTACTATGATCTAATCTGTCCCAAAGACGCTACTTCCTTGCATATCAAAATGTATGCAGAAACACGAGACTTCCAATTGACAATACCTACCTAATATCAGTAAACGTGCAAAGTTTTGTCGGCAGTTAAAAACAGGAATTTTATTTTTACTGCACGTTGTATTTTCTCCGCTTTCTATTTCAAGCTAGTTGTATATTTGTCAGTGCTAAGCGACATAATATTGGACCAAGGTAAAATGTGAAAAAGTATTTTCTTCTTTCACACTTTCCTGATTTATCAGGCCTAGGAAAATTCCAGAAGCCACGCAATTTAATGTAGGTATATCTACCAGCAATGTTAGCCACTGATCTGACATTAGACTATTTGAACTTCGTTCTCAATGAAATAGAGCCGGGAACCGTTGCCAAGTCAGCCCGTCTGGTGACACGTCAGTCGGAAATAGCTGTTGAAACTCACTATCGTTTTACGTTGGCCAAACGACTAGTGATTGTGAAGATTCTGCTACTCCCTAATAGATGGCATTGTTACCAAAATCTTTGACGAAACGTGACCGATTTTTTCTGGAACTACGATAACTCTCGCGCACGTTTTTTCTTCATTGCCAGTAATCTAAGCAATGTCAATGTAAAGTTACTTGAATATATCATCCATGACCACGTGGCTCCTAACGTTTTGTTCAAAGTTCATAAATCTCGCTGTAGTAGGGAGGGATTTCCGGGATTGGTTGCTAGGCCATCGCAGCCATCGCCCACATGTGCCTAATGCAATAACTCATTTCCCGAAGTTGAATCATAGAATATGTTCCAGATGATTACTAGATGTTAAACGACATATTTTCCCGATTACTACTGAAATATGCGACCTATGTTATTGAGCCAAAATGAAATAAGTATTTAACAATGATACTGCACCATAATTTTAAAGTCCTACAATATGATTGTCATACATACAATGCAATGATGACAGCTGAATGATCGGTGAGTAGGAAACATTAATTTCCTTCAATGGCAATAATGCCATACCTACCTACATACCTAGATGGTATTTTTTTGAAACCAAATTATCATATTTCAATGTATATAACGCAAACACAGTAAGTAAAAAGTTTGATAATCAATCAAGATCATCAAGAACGACGAAATTCGATATTTTATTATTTGTTTGCTTCGTCTTCATTAAATTTGTTGATTGATGCATAGTTTGCTATCAATTATTACAGGAACATAGCCAGATTTTTTTTCCAAGACGCTCTTTTTCCTCTTACCGAGAACCTTTTCCAGGTAAGTCTAAATTTAGAAAAAGCCTCATGGAGTCAAAATTAATTGAATCTCAAAAAGGTCAACGTCTCGAGTCTTGTTGTAACCGCAATATGACTCATTCTAATTCTGATAACTATAATATAAATCTAAGTTCTAAAAAACTAAAGGTAATTTATCTGATCCTCCATATCTAAGATTGATTAATAACGAACACTTGTTTTTATACAAGGTGTAAAGCTCAACTCATGTGTTTTAATCCTACTAATATTATAAACGTGAAATATTGTGAGCATGGATGGATGGATGGATGTTTGTTACTCTTTCACGCAAAAACTGCTAAACGGATTTTGATGAAATTTGGCAGACAACTAGATTATAACCTGGATTAACATACATAATACTTTTTATCCCGATATTCTTACGGGTGAGAGGACTTACGCGGGTGAAACCGCGGAGCGCTGCTAGTTTTAAATAATGGGCAATTTATTTCCAATTTATGCGGTATATCTAAAATAATAGGGGCTTTATTAAAATTAATTACTTGCAATTTATTATGTTTTTGTTACTTTTCTTCATATTGTTTTTTCATGTATCTGTCATTATAATTGATTTTCTTTGAAGGTATTCATTATACAAAAACACTTGTACTTAACCAAGGTGGTATATGATATTTTTTAACAAATCTTCAAACGTAAATGGTGTGAAATGACAGCAACTTTGTCAACTTCATTGCGGTATCGGTTACTGTTCATGTTTATATCTACTTGCTATAGGTACCTGTGCCCTGCAGTTAATACGGAACGAATTCACCGGCATGACGCACCGGTTACACAATATAATTATTACTAACAGTTATTTCCAGTATAAACACGTCACCTCCCTCTTTTTTATGTTCCTTAATATTTTTAACATGGTTATAATTATGAAACTGTTATGAAATGGCTCCTGGATGCATAACAGCCATATTGGTTTGTGAAACCATTGATACTTAAAATGAGTGCATACCTAATTAATCTGTTATGAGATATTTCCGAATATTTAAAATCAACAAAATGTCTGGAATTCTGATTTTATTACTTTATAAACTTTGGAAACTTTAAAAAAAGACATCCTAAAAATTATTCGCCTTGGTTGTTGAAAGAAGCAATACAATACCGTCGCACAGTGAAATCATCAAATTATGCATCAATTATTTACTTGGTTAGCAATTTTATGAAAATAATCAAATTCAAATTCATTTATTCATATTTAAATAGAGTAAAGTACAGTCGGTGGTTTCACATGTTACATTATTTGGTCATTAAATCTATTTAGACTTAGTTATGACATGTGAAGCTTTAATAAGTAATAATAATAATTAAAAAATGAATATGATAAAAAAATGGGTATTTATTATTTAGTCATAATCATAATTAATACATATAATTCATGTATGTATGTCTAGATAGGCGCCAACGCCGTATAAGAAGGTATTTGTACTGATAAAGATAATAATTAAACCAGCACTACCGTAACTTGATCTCCAGATCATGACTACATTACCAAGATGCACAAGATTTATAATAATCAAAGGCGCCTTCGTTATTATTTTCCTAGTAATGATTCATCGATTAGTATAGTTACTAACGTAAACTAAGAAACATGCACTGATCTACGATTACACATCACGATTAATAAAGAAGTCGGTTAAAAAAAAACTTGAGTAAAATGTACAATATTTAAAGAGATTATTTTTAAAACTACTTCTATTTTTCAATGCCCATTCCTAGAATTTTTTTTATTAAGTTCGTGTATCTCCCCAGTAACAACTTCGCGACTAATTAGTCAACAGTTGGTTAGTATAAATAGAGAATGATTCATTAGAATGAATAAGAACTAATGACGTTTGTGACAAAAAATACGGTTATTCAGACAAAATCGTCACAAATACGGTGCGAAGCCATTTGGCCAAATTAATAATTTCCTGATTGGTAGTGATTGACGAGTAACTGACGTAACTTGAACTAAGTTTGACAAAGATACTGTATTTACAAGCAATACTCCAGGACTTTTATTTCAGAAAAATTAATTTATAGCTATTTATATGAAAATTAATGATGTTTATTCAAAATCCCAAACACATTCGTATTTTGCTTACTCTTTGACTAAACACTCGTTACTTTCTCAAGTGAAGAGAGAGTCTGCTGAAAAACGTTTTAATAGATGTCTTAACCCAGTCGTCCTCTGGAAATAACCACTAAATATACAAACTTCTTAATGCAAGATTGTAGCTACCGAAGCACTAGTCATGTAAAATAATACTAGTTGAAAAATAACTCATAGGCTATCTCTAGATAAAGGCAATATTAAAGTAAATAATAAATGAAAAGCAGCTACAGCTACTGACAGCTACAAAAAACACAAATGAAATATCTTTGACGCTGTAGAAAGCAATGAAAACGGTATTAAAAACCAATTGAACAAGAAATAAATGAATGATCGTAATATTTTACTGCTTGTGAAAGTAGCGTTGATGATGTACTCGAACGTGGTCATACATAATGTGTTCAGTACTAAGTACATACATACAAATAATATATTGAGAAAGCGGTCCATAACGAATACAAATTGTGGTCATAAAGAGTACAAAACGAAATAACAAAAAGTATTTCCATTGTAATCTATCATGTCAAAATGAATAAAAAATATGGATATATGAATAATTTTGGAATCAAAACCTAGACAACAAGAAATCTAATTCAAATTCAACAGTTTGTCATTCCAGTCGTTACCTAGCATAATGGGCCATTAACCTCTCTTTTGTATTAGAATAATCCTTCAATAACAATTTCTGACACGTGGCCTACTTATACAACGTGTAACGTTAAATGCGCAAAACCTCTTAAGGTGTCATTGTACTCATTATTATGAACAACTTTTAGTATGGGACCAAACCTGAAATCGCTAAAAAAAATCAGCTGTTCACTACATTTTGACGAATTATGCGTACAGAAATGTACTGAACAGCTGATTTTTTTTTCGTGATTTCAGTTTTGGTCCTACAGTAAAAGTTGTTCATAATGATGAGTACAATGACCCCTTAAGAGGTTTTGCGTTACACGTTTAACGTTACACGTTATATAGTTCATGTTTAACAAAATGGGTTCCAAAGATATTTTGACGCATTTCGGCTGCACGCAAAATCAATGTTTGTCCTCAAAAACTACAAATTAATTTGCCTTATTCTTTCTCATGATCCTAATTTAAATAAGTTAGTCAACTATGAGGGCCAAAACATGATTGACACAATTTGACTCGATACAAAAAAATCGCGGTTTCCTAATAGTACATTATGATATAAGTGCGGTAAGTTGAAAATTACAGCCGAGGCGATATTGCTAGCCCGAGCCGTAGGCGAGGGCTACAAGAAAGCAGAGGCTGTAATTATAAAAGCGCACGTATGTCATACGACGTTTTATAACATATTTGCGAGGAAAAACTCGGACTAAATAAAACTCGGACTTTCTTAAACGAATAAATCTTTAAAAACACACTTTCTGAAAATGAATTTGCAATTTGAAATTTCATCGTATGGGAAACAAGCAAAGATGCTTGTTTTCCATACGATGAAATTTTGATACGCTTGTAGGTAAGTATCTATCGGTCGATTTTTCGGGCAAGAGGCTTAGATTAGGCTTTTTCGCTGCCTCTGAGACTTCTGGCGGTGTCGAATGAATAAATTCATCATTAGTTGACGACATTTTCAAATAAAAACAATACAGCGAAAAGAAAAAGCGCGCGGAATAGTTTTTACTTGTTCACAAATTAGCGATGCGCGCGCACCAGCGCTTTTTTTTTAAGGCAAAGCCACAAAAACAGCCAGTATTATTAAAGTAAATTAATATTTTTTTTGTTTTTGTTACAGATAAATGGTTGTAATTTATTGTCAAAATTAATTAAATTATTTTAATGTTTCACATTTAATTCTTTAATTTTATTTTATCCCAAAGTTAATTTTATTCATAAAATGTTGACCACTTTTCTGACATAAAAACTCTTTGCTAAGATTTAAAAAAGTACCGTTCGTTTTAGACGGAGCATCATGATACCTTATTAAAAAGAAACTCGTGCGTTTTACTTTACGATAACGCACTAGTACGTAATGACATACATTACGATATTGAAATTGGTGAAATAAGAGACCCTTTACGAGCAAATGTGTTATAAAAAATATTATTTTGATGAGAAAAAAAAAATTCAATTGTAATTAAAGCAATTTCAGTAAAATTTCGTCGTCACCCTTTACCATTAAAATAAGTCAGGTACAATTTTAAAATTAAATATTTAAAATTTTTATATGCTCCGTTTGACCATACGAAAGCTCCAAACCCCGTTACGATACCATTTCGCCTTAAAGTAAAATAATATTTTGAGAAATGGAAGGAAAAACCAAGAGTTGTATCGGATTTCTTATCATCTTGCGCTAGTTGTAAAAGTAATGAGGGAAACGGGTTACCGGGCTCTTAACCTATACTGTTGCTATCTTTAGACTCGATTCCAACTCTTAAAATACTTTTCTCTAAATATGCATACCTACTCTACCCATACCTTCTGCGAGTGGCGCCTACGCAAGTATCCGTAACAACATTTGGGATCCTGGTCCCATTTAACAAAAGAACGGCACATTGTGCTCCTGCAAATAATATTATGAATTGAACTATCTCTGCTTGTTCATCGGGAACATCGAACTGCCACGTTGGTATAGTGGTAGCAAGCGCTTTTGCTGCATGAGGTGCTGGGTTCGATTCCCAGGTCAGGCCAAGTGTTATTGGATTTTCCTAGAATTTCCTAGTCCCGGAGTCTGAATTTGTGATGCCCGGTTGATGTCAATAGACTGACCCTCTATCTGAATATAACTGTCGAAATGTGGGTGTAGTATATAGGTACCTACACCTGTCTGCCCAATACTCCTGGGAAACGTATATACCTAAGTATTCATCGGGAAACTGATGCAGACTCTTCAGCCACCCATTTGGAAAATATTTGCCAGAAATACCAGCGTCACTAGTTCCATATATCATATCTATGTTTTATAGTGTTCCTCTGAAACAGATCTGCTTCATTAGTCACTGCGTACCCATTGAAATCAAAAATCAATCTGCCTAGCCTTTTCCCAACTATGTTGGGGTCGGCTTCCAGTCTAACCGGATGCAGCTGAATACCAGTATTTTACATGGAGCGACTGCCTGTCTGACCTCCACAACCCAGTAACTGGGTAATACGATACCCCTTGGTAAGACTGGTTGTCAGACTTTCGGGCTTCTGACGACCCGTAACGACTGTCAAAGATCCACGAATGACAGCCGGGACCAACGGCTTAACGTGCTTTCCGAGGCACGGAGGAGTCTCGGTGTGTAAAGATGGTCACCCATCCACTGACCAACCCCGGCAAGCGTAGCTTAACCTGATGGATCGACCCGTGCGGCAGTTATTACTTAGCCACGAGCTCCTCTTACCCATTGAAATCATTCTCTGTATTTATTCACTCTACTGTTTTATAACGAATAATTACCATAAAGAATCAATTATGATGACGTCATTCTAGTATCACGAACGTTTGTTTTTAATCATTCCACGCAAGTTAGGTTCCAATGGTGTTAACGTCATGGCAATTATGTTGGGTTATTGGGCTCAAGACTAAAGGCTCCTGCAGAAAGGCCGACGCAACTCTGGTGGAACAAATTCTATGAAAACTTCATTATAATTGTTCCACCGGAGTCACACCTGTCTATGGCCTTAAAGGAATTACTCAAAACTACCTACGAAAATGTAGACGTTAAATTCTCTAATTTTTACATATAAAAATTTGTTGCAGACAGTAGCATAGAAATTTTTCGACCAGAGTCGCGTCGCGTCGTCACGTCGTGCCTGTCTGGAGCCTTAACTAGTCCTGTTTGTTGCTTTATGAAAATCACACGAAGTGAGTTTGGCATAGAACTAATTTTAAACGCATCGTTTTCAGTAACTTTTCACCAACTTCCCGATAGACTTTTCGCAGACATTCTTTCCACTTGATTTTCTAATCTTACAATTTAAGTATTTTGCTCGTGGAAGTCATGAATTTTAAAATAAATAGTTTGCCGATTAGTGTTTGCACAAATATTTTCCCTATCAAATAACTCCATTATTCCATTGGGAGTGTTCAAAAATTTACACGTACAGGTAAAACAATGACTTCCTTGTACAGATAAATAATACAGAGGAACTATATTAATTATTGATACCTATGACCGTTTCAAAGAAACCCTTGTTGATAGACGCGTGCGTCGTTGATGTCAGACCATAAGGAAAAGATACCGGTAAGTAAAGTGAAGTGAAGAAGTGTCCTGCAAATAAAAGAGACTTTGATTTGATGATCGATCGTTTTTAAATGCTAATGTAATCAGGAAAACTGTTAGGTTTTCCCCTACAGCTAAGTTTTGTTGCCAATGGGCTAGGTGGTCTAGCATTAGTAATGCTTAGTGAAAATTTAATTGGCACTGATTTTCTCTATAGCAACTTGCGAATGCGTAAGGAATTCATTTTACCTGTAATGATAAATGATAAGTTATTTTATTTATATACGTCAATCATATTTTAAAAACTACATAGATGAGATCGGCGTTTCCTATCTGACTACTCTGAGAAGAAAGACCGAAACAAACTCAGAGGTCACAGTCTGTTGGTCAGATCATGTGAAGACCATGTAGAATGGTGTCTGATATGGTCTTGTGAGGAAATAACCACACAGATTGAGTGGAGCTGTCCAGTCAGTGCACGTATTTGTTAGTAATCGTGCAGCTCAACTCAGAAGATATTCTGTTTTGCAAATTACTAGGTACTGCCTAGTCTACGATGTCACAAGTGTTGCCCGATGTTCCACGCTTAGTGAATAGTTGCATCGCTTTCATTGTTGTTATTTTGAAATCTTCTGCAAAAGTTTTGTATACTGTGTTTGCAGTATGCAGTATCCTTTTCCCGGAAAACATGCGCTTCTATTTACTCTTTGGATGACGGTCATTCGAAAATAACTTTGAGGAAAAACTAACACAGTTTTGGCAGTATTGTTGAATTGCTGTAAGTAGTGTGCCATTATTTTTTAAATTGTGTTCTTCTATCGTTTTATTATTTAGCTATTATTAGTACCTACATACACCACAACACCATACATCATAACAGACGTGTACCTATAGTACACCCACATTTCGCCACTTATGTTTAAGTCCCATATAATAGGGGGCGAGCCTATTGCCATCAACCGGGCACAAATCCAGACTCCGGGCTGCTTCTGAAAAATACCATGATGACCAACATACATAGACTCACGCCTCTTCGCATGGGGGTAGGCGGAAACAACAACAACAACAGAACGCCATCGCCACTTGCTACGATCCTTACATAGTACTTTTGATTCTTTTCCTTGACATATCTCGGGACCCTTGGAAGGCCGAACCCTTAGACAATTTTGAGTGTTGAGGCACGAATTGACGATTATCCCTGTATACACTATGCAAATGCACCCAAGGACAATGCCCGGTTGGTGCAGGACTATTGCAGAACATGGAAGTTCGTTTCCGTTATTACTATTAACGTCCAGAAAATATTATAAGTATTTATTCCATCCTTCCTTTATCTCTGTGTACTAATTCTGCATTAGTTTTAATGCTGTATTGAAGACTTTTCCCACTAGCATATTGATTCTAAACACTTCATACAAAACATTGTTGCATTACGTATTTCTTCTAACTGCTGGCTAGGTATTATCTTAAACATCTTCTAAGGTTTTCCTTAGAATGTGTTTAAAATAACAAGAAGACTTAAAGTGAACTGTTCCAAGTAAAGCATAATAAAACACGTCATTCACATTATTATGTTTAACTTAGGTACCTATTTTGTACCCATTCAACTACAGAGTTTTTCATTTAAAGCAGAATTTTCCCAGAAATACTGCATAACAGACTCTACGTGTATTTGTACCTATACAACAAAGTTACTAAGAGGTTCTTGTAACCTTGTTTATACAGGTGACACCTCATGGTACGTCAGTGTTTCGTAATTATCGCGTCATCAGCTGTTTTTAGCGCGACTGTCAGGATATTTCGACATTTAACCGAAGAAAAACAGTGTGAGCGAAAGTATTGGTAAGTTCAGCAGTGCAATTCCGTTTAGCTGTTTTGGTGTTTATGTAAAACTGAAACTATATTACCTACTTATTTTCACATTTTCTCAAAAATAGACGCGATAAAATTTCAACTAGTTTTTTCGCCCTACTTCTTTGGAAGTATTCAGTATAAAGTTGTTGAAAGTCAACATCCTTCGCGTTCTATTTCCAATGTTCAATTCGAACCACGAGTTAAACAGAGCAAATAGTTCTTGCTGTAAAACGTGCATAGAAATCCGTATCCAGGTCGGGTTTGCCGGCTGGTGATAAGGCATGCCAGGAAGTGGACCGAATGTTGAAGTGCAAATATTGGCACCAACACACACACATTCGTCGTACCAATACGCCAACTCGCAGAAGTGTGAATACTTCGATGGAAGTGAATGGCCTCGCGACGTTCTTAGTACAATCGTGCTGTGAATCCAAGTTTTTTTTATTTTGAAAATTATTTTACAAAATATAATTGGATCAAAGCTTTCTATGTATTTAAAGCTTTGTATGCTTTATTTCTGAAGTGTGCCAATAAAATGCGAAAAGGCACACGCTGATACAATTTATGTTGGTCTGAGCTATAAATCATTTTCAACGATAGCTAAATGCCATAATCTAGACGAAGTTACTTTATTTAAATAGATCAATGCGTAGCTCATAACTTTGAACGTAAATTACATGTTTCTGAGACCAACTGTTTTCAAAAATAGGAATATATAATGGGCTCAATGTCAGAAAACTCATTCTTTTAGTTTAGGGGCATTGACCTACTGTTCATGACCCAGCTATCAATTGATAAACACAGTTACGCATTTTGCCTGATAACTACTACCTACTACTTTTTACTGTATCAGCTCGACACTTCTATCTTTTATCTTTACTTAATGTAGGTCATGCACACATACCTTTAGACATAGCACATTATAGTGAGTATCCTCCAAATAAATTAATGGAACTAGCTACTGCAAAAACCTTGCCACTTTATTCCATCTATTCATCATCTAAAATCTAAATTATACGTATAGTTCCTCTGAAAGGCAATTCCAATAAATGTAATCGAAGTACATATATTAGAATTCGTTTTTTGGTGACTCTAGGGTCAGTGGCCTAGAAGTCAAATAAATGTTAGCAAAAACGAACAAAGCTCCGTTTTTAACTGTAACCAACATCAAATCTATTAAAGTTATTTGCGTTCATAAGTTTTTGTTGCTACGGAGACATGCTATTCGTGAGACACGATGCCGATGGAAAATTGTCAATCAATCTGCCTAGCCTTTTCCCAACTATGTTGGGGTCGGCTTCCAGTCTAACCGGGTGCAGCTGAATACCAGTATTTTACATGGAGCGACAGCGTATCTGACCTCCTCAACCCAGTTACTGGGTAATAATACAATACTCCTTGGTAAGACTGGGTTGTCAGACTTTCGGGCTTCTGACGACACATAACGACTGTCAAAGATCCACAAATGACAACCGGGACCAACGGCTTAACGTGCTTTCCGAGGCACGGAGGAGTCTCAATATGTAAAGATGGTCATCCATCCACGTACCAACCGCGGCAAGCGTAGCTTAACCTGATGGATCGACCCGTGCAGATGTTATTACTTAGCCACGAGCTCAATTGTATCTCTTTAATAGCTACTAGCTTGACATTAAGCATCATCAAAAGAGACGGGCACAAGAGGGAGCTACCATACTGAGCAGACAGTGGGACAAGTCAATACGGACTGAAGATGATGACTTCGATGAAATATAGCGCGGTGTTTGAACATTGATAGATAACCATTGATATAGTATTGGTTCACATTAAAGTTATAAATGAAACAACAATGTATTTCAGTCAATCACACCATTTTCGATTACCTAACTTAAACAAGTGAGCATCACGAACAAACACTAATATGTGGACGTATTTTTCCATAACAACATTTCATATCAAATCAAAGAGATTTCATTCTTGTTGGTATCAATAGTACGCGTAATTTATCAATTCAGAGTGGGTGGTCGAAAACCAATAAAAATAAAAACAAATAACTACACTTCGCGGTCATAAATCTTAGGTATCTACCTAATATACTCATTCCGAAATGGACCGCACGTAATTCGTACATTTATACGCTTGTTTCCGACGGTGACGAGCCTAAATCAATTGAAAAGTCATTTGTATTCACAACTCGTAACAAGGAGATAAAAATAAGAGGACACGGATTGCGCTGAACGGATGGCCCTGAATTGCTACTTCCATTCCATCCAATCGTTCAGTTTATTCATTGTGTTCTGCAAGGAGCATTGTTTTAGGATGGCTGTCTACCACGACCACGGGCGCCTTGTTTCCTGCAATTCTTATTTAAATAAGGACGTCCGCTTCCTTTGCAATTTTGCATATGAGAAAGTTATCGGTAAAAATATTTTTATTAGGAATTGATGAACATTCATAAACGGAAGACCCATTCTTGACGTTTCATTATCGACTTGCAAATAAATAACTATCGAATTACACAGTGTTTTATAGCCACATAATATTGATCACGTGTGATGTAGATTTATTGATATAGCTTCTTGATAGATTGACAGGCTTTTACGAGCGAACAATGAAGTGCCTAGCTCGTATTTGAAATACAACTTCTTCACCAAAAATTTTTTGTTCATCCGCCATTAAACAAAATGTTCAATTATAGAAGAACTTTATCTGCTGCACTAATTAGACGCTGACATTGTCTCAGCTAATTAATTTCTTAATTTTCCTTAAAATAGCGCAGACAGCGACAGACAAGTCAAGTTGCATCTCTAAGACCAATCAGTGCGAAGCCTCACGTATTTCAGACCATGAAGGTTGCAATTATGTGGAAAGGTTGTACTTGATGGTAATTATGGCAATGAGGAGGTTAGTGGGGAGTCAGACGAAGCCTTGTGGTCATGTGGCGCCGTTTGTTCTTGACCTACCATGAATTTTCTAATGAAAATTCCTCCATGGAGTCCCATGGCACGTGACAATATATTGTAAACTGCAGGCTCAAGGGCACTTGGTAAAGGTCATTCTTGCATCGTTTCAGAATATCAATTTTATACTGAACGGGACTACCATCGTTATTTTATGAAAGCGGATAGAGAGGTCTCGAGGAGCTCGTGGCTAAGTATTAACAGCGCCACGGGTCGATCCATCAGGTTAAGCTACGCTTGCCTGGGCTGGTCCGTGGATGGGTGACCATCTTTACATACCGAGACGCCTCCGTGCCTCGGAAAGCACGTTAAGCCGTTGGTACCGGCTGTCATTCGTGGATCTTTGACAGTCGTTACGGGTCGTCAGAAGCCCGAAAGTCTGACAACCAGTCTTACCAAGGGGTATCGTATTACCCAGTTACTGGGTTGTGGAGGTCAGATAGGCAGTCGCTCCATGTAAAATACTGGTATTCAGCTGCATCCGGTTAGACTGGAAGCCAACCCCAATATAGCTGGAAAAAGGCTAGGCCGATTGATTGGATAGAGAGGTCTCGAAAGTTATGCTGTTCACTTGATGCATGCTTCCACCTGATTTGGCATCCTTTCAATTTTAATATTTGCTGTTATTGAGAAAACGTTGATATAGGTAGATTAAAAATATTTTGCGTCATCTAAAACATTATGCATTTAACATACCCAATGTTAAATGCATACATTATGCATTTAACATTGGGTATGCAATACATTATGTATTTCCCCTTTTTATTAAGTGTCAGCCGTATCAAATTGTGTAAACCTAGGTATTTGTTTCGCGATATTTCTTTGCAATCGTCGCGCATGACGTCAACTTGTAAAGTACATAAATCAAGATCTTGTTAGACTCGTCCGGAAAAGGCCAGGCCCGTCGTCGGGAAAAGGCCCGGGTCGACGGTGCGTTGTGTTCCACGCGCGCCTTATAGTGATATCAGCAGTGATGGGGTCCGATAAGACCGACGCCTGCCAGGGTCGCGGGTTGTTCGAAAGAGTGGCCCTGGCACAGGCAACTGAAGGAATACGGATGGGTTTTAGTCAGTAAAAGTCTGTCACACCCTCCAGCTCCATCCAGAGCGGGAGAAGTCATTTGATGATTTCCCACCCAAAAAAAAAAAGATCTTGTCCCTCCCCTCCCTTATCCCTTTACTTTCATGAAAAAATCAATGAATCCTTGGATATAAATCCGCATTAGCACATAGATTGATCTGTAATAAAATTTTCAATATAAAACTGTGACTCACCTAAGAAGAAGGTTGAGAGAGCTGTCATTCCTGGTCGTGGGTACATCCTTGACACTCGAAGGTTCGCTTCGAACTCCTCGCAATGAGTTCCTCAGCTGCCTCGGGATCGAGCTGAGAAGGCCGCTGCTATTTCTTCGCTGATTAAGGCTCTTGGATCGCTTCAACTTGTTTC
Source organism: Cosmia trapezina (assembly GCA_905163495.3). Taxonomy (NCBI): domain Eukaryota; kingdom Metazoa; phylum Arthropoda; class Insecta; order Lepidoptera; family Noctuidae; genus Cosmia; species Cosmia trapezina. The sequence continues at coordinate 17,588,570 of LR991030.1, forward strand.
CCTCCAGATCCTCATCGGCTTGAGGGTTCGCAGACACCTCCTCGCCGCATCGAGAGATGGTTGTACTCGACACATTAGTCTTTATTATCGTAGGAACAGCAGTGTTCACCTCTCCCAACAGTTTCTCCCAGGGCGACGCGGTGAGGTCCTCCTCCGAGATCGTCTCGAAACTCCTCGGGCCGACCGACGACGAGGTCTTGTCAGACATATTGAGCACTATAGGTAAGGGGAAGGCAACGGAACGGTAGCACAACAGACACCTACAGGGCACTTCGTCACTTTGGGTTTTTAGTTTCTTGACAGCACTTCACTCTTATCATAATATCCATTTGTAAATCATAATGTTTGGGGTAGAAATGTTGACACTGGAACAAAAGGAAAAGAAGTTGTTAATGCTATGGAATTATATACTGATTTAAAAACTGAGCTCATGTGCAACACATGTATGTATTCACATGAAACACATGTAGAATGTTAAATGTGAAACAATACAGGTTGATCCATTCAAAAGTGAGAAACTAAAAATACTTTCATAAAAATGTCTACCAACTTTTACTTTTACTGAAATTACACATAAATATGGAATTATAAGCAATAAACTGAATGTATGACGGACATTAAAACGCTTTCGAGTAACTGACTGCAACTGATTTGCAGAAATGCTGCTAAAACATTAGAAGATGCCTTTCTAAATAATGTTCTTTAGCAATATTGTGTTATTGTTTGAAGAGAAAGGTGCTGTTCCTCGTTAACCAGAGATATGTAAACAAGTGGAGCTAGTCTTAATTAAAAGGTACACAGACTTTTAGGTGGACTAACTGTCAATTAAGTAGACAACATTTGAATCTGAAATGCTAATGGGATTCTAGAAATTTTCACTTGTTGTAATTCGCGTTCGAGAGTATTTTTTATGCATGTAAGTTTTTTTTCCATAGTAAATTACAAGTATGTATAAGAGGCGACGAGAAAGTGGCACATAATTGTATGGTTATCTGCGTCTATTTCGCAATCAAGTGTACCATAAAAGTGCGCAGCAATTTGATTTCGCGTGCCGAGGCTCGGTTCAATCAAATGATTTCTATAGGATGATTGCAAATTCATTATAATAGACGTAAATTATAGATAATGTGTTCCGGACTGTTCCTATTTGGACTCTGTCGTGTGTGTTTTGTACTGAATGAGACAAACAATATCGTTAGTATACAGACTTTTCGTCACCAGAGAACTTGAATATTTTTTGTACGATGTTGATATTTAAAATTCAATCACATACGAAGAAATACTGAATGGTAAATATGGACCGGACAAAGTAAATTTGCAAAACCAGCAAAAATCACAACGGCTTTACGGTTTGTGGGCCAAAATATTACATAAGGCCGGTCTAGGTACACATTACCGTTATAATTTTCTCTCGGTAATAAGCCCAAGATATGTGGACTGTGATGTGGACTGTCATGTGAAGTTAAGTATAATTTAATTGCTCTTAATGCTTGTGATTTTTGCGAAAGTGAAACATGTCCCTAATGCGTAGTTTAATATGTACCTAAGTAGAGAAAGTGGCACACAAATTGCAATTCTGCCGCTCGTATTTTTGTGTATGTTTGTGTCTTTTTTAATATTATGTATAGAGTATAGACTGAAAGCAATGTGGTTATAAATAGTTTGCAGGTATTATATTTAAGAAATAGATAATTTTGTTTTTGAATACGAAGACTAGGGTTATCAGCAAGATACCAGAATATGGTTTTATAGTATTCTAAAATCTACATAACTGGACAACCTAACAAAGGAATATAATATTATAAAAAGTAATTTTATTTTTTGATTAAGTAGGTTGTAAGTATCGCGGCTATTACACAAAAGAGAAGAAACAATTTGTCTTCTCAGAAATTCCTTGTAAAAAGACAATGCATTAAAAGTACCTAATAAGATGTTCAATGCTCAGTAAACGTGAGTAATAGGATGACGATGAATTTGTCTCTTTTAAAATAAAGAAAAATAATAGTTATTTCGAGCTATACGTGGAACCAATTCATTTTGTATGCAGAATTACATTAACATGAATTATTTCAAGAAACAATATGGCGGTACCGGCGACCAATTAATGTGAAGTTATGTATAACGGAAAAATTTTACGTTGGCAACTATAGTAGTTGTACAACTCGCGGTATTATGTTTAGACACGTTATGTAACGTCTAGGACAATAATTTATAAGCAGGTTGTTTAAAATAAACTGGGAAGATATTACACGTGCGACAATTTATAGAGCAGAACGGTAGGTAGTTGAAACCAATGAAATATGTTCGTTTCGGGTATCACCGGATGATAATTCAAATTTAGAGTAATCCTACACTGGTGGGCTGTGGCTCGTTCCACCCAACGACATAGCGGCTGATCGTATTTTAAACCGAAGCGACTGCCAAGTGTCCCGCGGTGCACGAATGTGGGTCAATGCTCCAGTTGAATCATGGACTGATACCACTGCCCTGATATCACTGATGTATTCTGACATATAACGTCCAAATATTGGCCGAAATATAAGCCAAATCTTTGATCTTCCAAAGATTTCGCCGAAGCTGCCTGATTAATGTTCTTCCGGGCTAAAGCTTTTATATTGAAATGTTGCTCACGTGAACTCTTAAAGCATTTTTCGGATTGAAATTACTAACACCAAGCATTAAACGCAGAATCAGGTTCCACGTAAGTACTTACATATTTTTTTAGTGAAATAACGGACTGCCTGGTGCCAAAATTCGATTAAAAAATTCCAGGTTTGATGTTTCGCAATAAACTATGTAAATATGATCACAGTTTACATACCTACCTACCTACCTCAGGTAAACTAGTAACTATATAACTAATCGGTGCAAAAACTTGTTACTTAAACTTTTATAACATGATAAGAGTTATAAATGGCGACGGTGGGAACATGGAACAATGCGTAGACCTTATCTCGGTTATTATTTATTATCAGATCCTGCCCTACACGACCGGTTCGAAGTAACGTAATTTAGGGCAAGAATTTAAGCCTTCGTGTTGCTTCTATAAAATACAAGTTCGATTACACACTACTTTTTATGGGTAAACGCTAAAAACTGGTTTGATTGAAACATGGATCAATGGGGTCCTGTTTTTATGAGCAATAATTAACTGACGGGCTATTCATTTAATTTGCCTAAGATATGCACTTTTTAATGTGTATAAAATAGTTATATCCTATGTAGACATTCTTTGGATCACGACTTCGTGGAATTTATAAGCGACTCTAATAAAACAATAATTGAAATTACAAAGCTCCGGTAATTGATTTCGCTGCATTCTATAAGCTGTTATTTTCAAAAATGAAAATTACGTAACTGTGATTGAATAAACATATGTACCATTTATGGTAAAATGTCAAGAAAGGTCGAAATTTTGAATGGCAACGTCAATAAATTAGCCAATATCTTTGAAGATTCATCAACTCCTCATCCCATGGCTTAAGAGCAATGATTTGTCCACATTATTGTATTAAACTTATCAGTCATGGACTAGAACAAACCCATACAATATAAACTAACTATAGTACCTAATGGTATGCTGTATGATAATGAAGTCTATGCCGAAGCCAAAAGGAAGTAAAGAAAAAGTTATGAATCAGTCAGTCCTTGTATTAGTATTCCTGATGTTTAACTATTCTATACACTGACGTGCTATATTTTCTATGCATTATAATATGGACGTCACGAACAGCTATTAATGTTCTCCGAACGCATTCTGTAAGCTGATGTATGAAAATTGGAATTAAGTCTACAAATAGTCTACCCAGATGAAGACCAACACTTATTAGCTTAAATAATTGTAATGGTATTCGTTAATGACCACGACTAGTCATTGACAATTAAATATTTAAAGCCGATTAATCAACAGCTTGGTTGTTTTCTATTCTGGTTTGTTATGTAGAGTTCAATCAGTAATCTATCAGAGATTTTAGTCCTATCCTCCACGATGATACTCAAACGTAACGTGTTACTAAATAAAATCACTAATGTAATGAGTAGTTACTTTTAAATTGCGTCGTGGACGCGGGGCCTAACTCTACAACTTGTCGTTTTGCATCCTCGTCAAATTTCAGGGTGTGATACAGAACATCAAACCGAACAACTTTCTCCATGGGACTAACATATCGTAATCGCGTAAAAAATTTTCACCTGTCCCTTAAAAAACTTCAATACCTACTCGACGCAAATGTACGGGACGGCTGATTATTTTTTCGCGATTAAGATGTTGGTGCCATGGAAAAATTTGTTCGGTTTGATGGTCTATACCACACCCTAAATTTGTTCGGTTTGATGGTCTATACCACACCCTAAATTTGTTCGGTTTGATGGTCTATACCACACCCTAAATTTGTTCGGTTTGATGATCTATACCACACCCTAAATTTGACGAGGATGCAAAACGACACGTTGTATAGTCTCCATACTTTTTGAATTAAAAATGGTGAACAATTTAAATCTATTAAGGATATCTAAGACATTACAAACATCACGTGTCCTAGTTAATAAGTCTTTGTTCATCTCTGCTCAGGTAATGATGAGGCATACCTAAGCATGTAATTAAGGCTGCTATTACTGCACTATTTGCATAGCTATCTGCATAGAGATCCAGATTACTCAGTGCAATAGTATCATGAACACGAGGAGTGCTAATCAGCACTATGGTCACGCATCGTTATAAGCAATTGTCATAAATACCATGAGTTTTTCAAATTCATTAATAATTGTATTTCATTAGGAAAGACAATTCCCAAAACCAAACGGAGCTCGGAGGTGTTATTGTTTTGTTTTTATTGTCCACAATCCATGAGACGAATTTCAAAGATATAATTATGTCATTAACTCCCATTGGCCTTCATAGAAGAAAACAATAGAAAAACCTATTCTAGAGACGTCCTCGCTGGTTTTAATTAATGCTAATGCAAAATGAACCGAATCAAAGATGTTTTTGAAAGATGAATAACCAAGAACGAACGTGGAGGTACCTATAATAGATCTTCTGATCGAATGTCAAAGCAAAAACTCAAATCTTTGAAGTAGAAGCACTGTCTACGGTGATGGTAGTACAAAATACGCCTGAAGCTCATAACAAAATTACAATCTTTCATTAGCGACATAATATTTAATCATAGTTTAAATTCCGTTTGTCCAAATTAGCCACACTCAAAGTTAGCATCGTCCAATTTGTCCAGTCATGTGCTTTTAACGAGATGTTTTGTGACGCTAGTGACAAGTTCAATCACATGTTTATTTGGATCAAAAAACTGTATCTGCACTTTCACATACATATTTAGTAGTACGAAACAAATTAGCGACTGTCACTCACAAAGTCTGTGCGTAACCTAAATTGCCAATTCAGTCCTCTCGGACCTCACTTTACACCACCTCGGTCGCCTTACTATAAAAACTCGCCAATCATGTAAATAATGGATTCCATTTCATACATTTGTGTGATGTTCGGAATACGGTCAAACCAACACCGAAATCAAAGGAGCTTTAAACAGAATGTGTAACGAATAACGGTGCTAACAACGTGACGCTATTTCAGTATTTTCGGGGTTTCCATCAATAACAAACAAAGCGATTTTTATTCGCGAATAAAAATTTTATGGCCAACATTTGACACAAAAATGAAACCACGATTTATAACTTTGAATCGATTCTGAAATATCTTTATTATCCATTTTAACGAGAAAGCTGCTCTGAACATCAAAATAATAATATAATGCTAGACTAGGAAACTTGTGCTTACTGGAAAGGAAAAGCACAAAACTCTTAAACGAACACCTTTCAAGTAGAGACTATATATTTTATAACTCATAAAAAAGTTTTATGTGCTGATAAAATATCATTAATAGACATTGTAGACGGTCGATATTTACGACAGAGCTTTAAAAATCACTGCAATAACCGTTATTTTGCCACTTATTTTTACTTTGATTATACAATACGCGCCATGAAAGATGAGACTTGACCGCACCTCCCGCGCTTATTCCGCCGCCGCCGCCCCGATTACGCCCCATCCCTTCCTATCCCGCGCTCAGACTTCATAGCGCTAAAGAGACCTAAAATCGTCTACTGCGCAAGTCAAACTACGTGGTGCGTCAAGTCTCATCTTTCGTGGCGCGTATTGTACTCGCACGAAGAGTTTTCTAGAAAGTTGGCTAATCGTTAAAAACAAAAATAATATTTATGGATGTCCTGCGAATTATTATCATGTTAGACACTAATTTGCTCTGGCACAGAATTTAATGATACACAACATATAACACGTTCAATGACGCTTGTCATCTATATACGAATCATACATAATATAAGATCATTCAACTATTATTTTAGTAAAAGAGAAATGTTGGCAGAAAAGCCGGAAGTTATACTTGGAAACTGACGTATTTCGTTTGCGACCTTAATCAAAGGAAAATTTCGTTAATTTCTGCCAGTTCTTGGAACATGTCTGGCCATCACAGTATCCAGTCTATGAACACGGAAGCCAACGAACTTTATTATATTATTAGTGCAATTTCACTCTCTTCTCTCTGTTGTCGCTGTTCTCAAGAATAAGGTTATTTCCGCGGATTTGTGAATTCGTTCCACGAACACATATACGGTCCGTTGGCCCAAGAATTAACTGGTTCACGATAAGGTGGCAAAGACTCATTCATAATTGAATAATTGATTCGCTAATCACAATTTATACAATTAGGGCATTTAAAACGGTTATTTTTAACCGACTTCAAAAAAAGGAGGAGGTTCTCAATTCAGTTGTATTTTTTTTAAAATGTTTGTTACCTCAGTAGGTACTCCGTCAGTTATGAACCGATTCGGAAAATCCTTTTTTTATTTCAAAGGGTAAAAAACTTCCGAAATTAAAGTTATTTTTCACTTTGTAGTGTTTTTTTGGGAGTCGGTTGTTTTTTTTTTTGTAAAAAGTTTTGTATTTCAAATGACATGAAACATTGGAATCTAATACAAGAGTAGATCTACTTTTTTAATATTTCGAAAGAACCCAAAAAACAGATACTTAAGACTAGTTATGTCAGAAAATTCTAAGTAAACATTCCTAACGTTGGATTTCACATTGATATTGTAAACGCAATTAAGAAATTAAATGCTATTGATTGCAGCGACTGTGTTCTTCCAGCCAAGGGAAATATTACTGACCGTTTTAATGCAGACTTGCATAATATGAGAAGTCTACAAACTATAGAACTTACTGGCACTGCTTCAATTGTTGCTAGGGTGTCACTTGCCGATGACAGAGACCTTGCAAATCATAATAGTAGATATTTCCTACAAGTATTCGGATTACTTGCATCATTGTTCAAGTATCATCTGACAGCCAACAAGTTTCAGATAAGGGATGGGAATCTTAATGATTATTGTTGCTTGACGTGTCTTTTCTCATATTATTGGTTGCTAAGCACGCTTTTATGTAACGACATCTTTGTTTGATTACATATTTGTATGTATTTATGGGCTCTCTGTTTGTGAAGTTAAAATTGAAAATGAATTGTAGTGTGATAAGTCTCATTCTTATAAAATTATACGTTCTTTCTAGCGGTTATCTAAGTTTTTAACCGTTATTTATTGTTTACGTAACTTCTTTCGAGTACCTACATAAAAACGGAGTAACACAGTCACCATTTTCGCGGTCTGGTGACTCTATTCAAAAATCTAAATATCTAGTCAGTTCGTAAACAAAGTGAAATTCTAAATATTTGAAAGTAACAAAGTTATTGCTCGTAATAAATATTGAAAAGGTGAAACTGAAAAGGAGTTGAGGTAGCGTGTGAGAAGTGGGACTATGCAAGATAGAATGGTCATAGAGAAATCGAATTTATTGAGCGTTGAAACGAACGAAATCAATGTTGATCGAAAAACCAGCAAATTCCTCTACAGTAATAAATTATTATCTCAATCATCCGGTTAGCCTATGTCTGCTGTTATCAACATCATTTAGAGCAGTCATCATGTTTAAACGCGTTAACCTCTGACGCATGTAAACATACAAAATGAACCCAAAGATATATATGTTATCAGAGTCAATTTGAACGTGATTGATTCCCCCGAACTCTGTAGTATAACTGTGTATGAATGGTCGAATGAAATAGACGTAAGGTCAAATGTTCGAGTGCTTGTGAATTGCCAAGAATATCTATTTAATTGTACATACCAACAATAGCAATAGACATTAATTGAAACGCCCGTTGTGATTGAACGATTGTATCTACTGCATGGCAGAGAAACAGCTACCTAAGTGCAGAAGTAATTGAGCAAAGAAGAGCATTGTAGTAAGTAGGGATATGTAATGTCACTGAATTCGCCCAGTGAAATTACAATTATTAGACTAAAATTGTGCCGTAATATTTTATGATGAAGAAAAAAGTCAAATATAACCCTGCGACAGGTATTATACTTACCTAATACATAAAAAACTTTTTTACAAAAAAAAAACCGACTTCCAAAAAAAAACAACACAAAGTGAAAAATAACTTTAATTTCGGAAGTCGGTGTCTTTGGATCTGTATTTTAGTTTTTTGCCACCGACTTCCGAAATTAAAGTTATTTTTCACTTTGTATTGTTTTTTTTGGAAGTTTTATTTTTCACTTTTTAGTGGTTCAGTTTGTAATTTATCTAAGTTACAATAACCCAATGTCAACTGCTCATCACGTTTTACAAAATATTGCTTTTCCCGATGCAGGGACGTTAATTGTTGAGGAGTTCTCCTAGTAAGAACCAGGAGAACTGGAGCTCATGGTGAAGTCACCATTACCATTATGCATTTTGACGAGCATAAACCATAATAAAGTAATCGAATCGCAACCTGTGATATACTTGGATATAATTGAGTATTTCCGATGGCCCTCTGTGGTCTTCATCATCAGTTCCAGTTCACCGAATGGTACTTTCCGAGAGCTACTATAAAAAATACCGAAATCGATATAGGTGTGCCCATAAAATTTGAGGGTTTCCCTCGATTTCCATGGGATCCCATCATCAGATCCTGACTTGATGATCATGGGACCACTTGGGAAGTATACCCTTTCGAACAAAAATCCAAATCGGTACAGCCATTTTCGAGTAATCGGGGAACATACATAAAAAATAAATAAAAAAAAAACAAAAAGGTTCCGACGAATTGAGAACCTCCTCCTTTTGGAAGTCGGTTAAAAATCAGAGGGAATCTGACTGAAACTTATAGAAATTGGTAATAGCTCGGCGTCGACACACATCTATGGACCGAAGCAAATCTTTTTTGAAATATTCTATAGTCACTAAATAAAGATTAATTATTGTGGAAACTAAACCCCAAGTTTTTAACTAAATGGTGAGGAAAAAGCTAAACATGAGTGCCCTTCGATAGCAACCAATGGCAGAGGAAAATTTTTACTTATCAATGTTGATATGTAGTTTAATAATACTAGTGTGAATTCAGTTATGTTTGGTTTTGTTATTAAATTATCCATGAAGAATTTTGACCTATGACATTGCACGTACTTGCAAAAATTATTTTCGGAAGGTTATCTTTTAGGATTAATTCTTGCTTTTTATATTGCCTGGGCACTATTAAGGCTCATGGCATTTTTTTGCGCAAGTTGACGCTCGTGTTCCAGCAATGAGAACACAGGCTCCTCCTGATGGTAAAACAGCGTAACATCCGCGATAGAAGGTGATGCAAAATAGTTTAATGCATGCTTAATGACCTGACAGAATCGTCATTGTCACATTATTATTAACTGTGGTGAGTGAAATAGTAAAAAATATGAAGACTACGTTTTCAAATAAAATATGATCCCAACCGACTCCCACGCATTGAGTCAGTTTAAAACTAGCTTAGGTTTTGTAACAGCTCTACCACTGTCATGCTCTCCTGTGCATAGTTTCATCTCGTCTTCAATAATGATTAAAACATCTTTCGACATAGTTCTTTGAATTTTAGCCTTTTGCACACAGCCTTTTAGCAATTATCTTAATTGTTGTAACAGACAGGTTTCTTCCAGACATGTATTGTTTTTATTTTAGAATTGCGTCAGACGATCGACGGACTCTTTTGGCGCCATATTTAATGAATACATTCATTAAATTAAACTTTAGGTAGGGTTATTAATATGTTCAACTGTTTTACATGTACTGTATTTTATAAGTACAGTTAAATAAATTCATGGTTATCGATGGTGGCAGTTCTTTATTTGGTATCGTAAGCACCATTTGTATTTTGTACTAGCTTTTGCCCGCGGCTTCGCCCGCGTGGATGTCGGAAAATATCCCACGGGAACGTACTACAGGGAAATCCTTCCTTATTCCTCGTCTACATTATAAAGGGAACCTCTGTGCATAATTTCGGCTTTATTAAGGTTCAAGGGTTTGGGCTGGGCGTTGATGAGTCAATCAGTCAGTGCCTGGTCTCAAAAATGAATAATTTATGTAAGTTTAAATTTAGCATAGCAACAAATAGGTACCTACTAACGTGTTTAGGAGCAATGTTTCCTTAAAAGTCATGCTAAAGCGGTAGGTATTTAGGTACCTACCAACCTTGCGGTTAGGTACCTACCCACCTATAGTCATTTTTAGGTACCTATCTTAATTAGGTACTAATAAAATAAAAATCGATTTAATATTTCATAAAAACATTGTCATTATTAGAATATATTAAGTTACAAAATAACTATTAAGTAACATTGGGAAAAGGCTAGGCAGATGATAACACATTTTCATTCTTGGTTTTTAACATTTTCATTCTTAAGCTTTTGACATTTTCAATCTTTGGTTTTTATATGTTGGGGCTACGATTTTTCTTATTAATTCTGAATTAAATAACAGACAATTTTCACATTTTGAAAACAAGACGGAATAGGTAGGAAGGTATCTTACTATCTACATAGCTATCATGTCGCCTGTTAATTAAACGACTATAGTTTTAATAACCGTAGCAAGACGTATCATATCCATACGTGTCACGTGTGAGCCAGCCAGTCTGAAATTAATCATCGCCTAGGTATTAATTGCTACTTTAACCAACCTTGAACGACCTGATGTTCATTGATGCGATTTTAAAGTACCTGCAGTACCCAACATACTTTTAAAAATTACAAGAATACCTATTAATCACGGTGCACACATATAAAAACAAATTAAGTGAGAATAAAAAACATAATAATAAAGTCATGTAAAAAACCACTCATTCTTTGAAAATTTGTTGAGCAGTTTGTGAGCTTTGATTTCAACAGTTACCCAAAACTGCATGATTGTATACGTTCATAGTTCGTAAAAAAATATCAATTCAAACGAGTATATTCCCAGCACATTACAGCGACTACCGATGAGTGTCGAAATAATGATAATCATGGCTATTATTATAGCTTGCTACTCCAACAGAACCGTGGGCGGTACGGTTTCAAATAAAGTTAATTTGCGGTTCAGGGGCATCGGTAATCGCCATTGCTTTTATATTTAAATGACTGTGTTATGTAAACGTAAAACACTGGCATTATGTCACAAGTGATTAGCTGGCCATTACAGTTCGGAACGAGATACCGAACGAAGTATGCAAAGCGTGATACGAATTATTACTAGTTACGACACTTGTTGAAATGCTAAATATTTATAAGAATTTCAACCTTATTGCTAGGGAACTAGTGGCTGAAATTACGTAATTAAACGCTTATCCTTTTTTTAAGTCGTGGCGACAAAGAGTCGTAATTTTGCAATCGTAGCTAATTGTGGCACAATTGAAAGTATTGAAACTTTACCTATTTGTTCGTCAAACTTTTAAACCTCCCGCAGACATTTGCGACGCTGAATCTGGTAGAACTTTCCATGCAGTTGAACACTGCATGGAAAGTTCTACCAGTACATAGTTCTACTAGAGTCGAGTCGCGCCTGTATACGGGAGCCTTTATGTTAATTCATAGTTTCATAGCTTCGACATCACATGATACTATTGTCTTCTGATTTATAGACAAGTTGGACATGGTTGAATAAATTTTAAAGGAATTATTCTCAATGTAATGTAACTAATGTGGCAATTGAACTCGGTACCGAATGTTGAGTTCGACAATGGTAACTAAATAACAATACGTCATTATGTACTATTTATTTCTGAAAAACTTAAAAGGCAAATTATTTGAGCAATGCAATATATAGGTACCTTACCTATATTTGTAACTGCTCTATGTAGAACTCAGTGTGGTTTGTAGGTGGAACAAATTTTGTCAGCTCGCGCAGTATGAATACCCCTCTTATTAGAAAAAAATACTTAGGTTAAAGTCAGGGTGTTTTTCTACCAAAAATAACTTAATATTATTTGCATGTAAAATCATCTAAAATAACGAAAAAACTCGTTGATTTGCTGAAGTCTACGTTTGAGTTCCTCTTGATCTAATGTGTTTGCAGTTTTGGATTGTTTACAGACCCTAAGTATTTTATTAGCATTGCACATTTGTGTTTGCATTTTCAAAATGTATGCTTAGAAACAATAAAAAATGAACAAAGTCTAGTCCAGACAGCTTTACCTAATGTTTTTCTAATAATCATTGGCTTTACGTATTGCGAATTCTAAGAAAATGAAGATTTATACTTTGCAATCAATTAAGTTTTGGATTAAAATCTCGTGAGCTAAGAGCTGTAAAGTAATTAAAACAGAACAATTTATTAAGGTAAGTTATAACCAGTACCTATAGGTAGATTAGTAAGCGGTAGGTGGGTTCTACAACTACATGTAGTAGGTATATATTATAAGTTTATAACATACAAAACATAAACTCACGCCTTCTGTTTATGGGGGTAGGCACAAACTACAGAACGCTACCTGCTATGATCCTTTCATAGGTACTCCTTTTGCCTCGTTTACGTTCTTACATCTGGTCGTATACACTCTCCTTAGGGAGAAGAACTGCTCCATACAGCCCATTCCTTCTCTAAATCCTGCCTGCACAGCCCATATCGTCGCTAATCTAACTAAGTGACGTAACTGATTTGAAGCAAATTTTACAGGGCAAGCTATTTTTCTTTTTTTTTGTAAACTGTGGATACTTCGGTCTCTATTTTTGAATTATCATGGGGACCGTAAGGTATAGGTACAGATACGCTGATTAGACAGATCGATTCGACTTGGAAAATGTATCAAATTACTATAGTTTGGTAGCTATCAGCTTAGTCCAAATGTCAGATACGTCAGTTAGTTAAATTATTGACGATATTTCCTCATTCTGTCACTCTTATCACTCTATTTATATTTATTAAAACCTTCGCATTTTATATAGGTATTATAAGTACCATCACTGTAAGGAATGGATTACAGTTAGTCCTACTTTCAAATTATCCGCTACATGAACTTAAATTCCACGCATATAATTTCCTGATTCGGTAATATTGACGTATTTCGATGCAGGGGACAACTATTGCAATAACGCTGCATTAAGGTCTTTCGAACATGCAAGGGGACTATTAAGTACCTATCTTATCTTGTATCCAAAACCTTGGATGCCATTTCCATCTTTAGCTTACAGAAAATAATGTCGATTTTCCCATAGAATATATTTTAAGGCCATAAAAATAAACGGCCCATTGTATATAGCGAATGGGTACATAGACGAATACAACGGTCAACTCTGCGAATTTCGATATAATGATTCGATGATTCATACATAACCAATATAAAAAAACCGGTATCTTATTCCTTTTTCTGAGTGATTCTCATCTCGAAAAATGTCTTTGACATTCGGGTTGATTTATTTTTTACATAAATTCGTGATGCAATATATAATTCGACAGTTGGTTTATAAGTAAATGCCATGACGCTATAGGTGGGTCATTTACATCGAACAGTGATTTGTAAAATCTCCTATTTTTTTTAAATCATGTGTCATTCTTGTATTTGAATATTTGGGGATGACCTACGAAAATTCTTATCAAAGGGTACCTATTTCATAAGCCTCCCATTTTATAGTGTTAGGTGTTGAGTAATGGTTCCCTTACCGAATTAATAACGAAGATTTATATATTGAAGAATTTATTTCTATCATCAGAAAAACATAATCAAACATAGTTGAGTCGGTGGTTCCCCAAAATGACAGAACTTTGTCAACGTTATAAAATAGGGAAAATTATCACGAAAATGATCAAGTTTTCATTCAAAAACCTCAAAAATTCTTAAGTAGGTACCTATACATCATTTTTAGGGTTCCGTATCAAAATGGTAAAAAGGAACTCTTATGGTGTGACTCAGTCTGTCTGTCACAGCTGGATATCTCAAGAACTACTAATGTTATCAACTTGAAATTTGGATCAGTTTTATATGAAGTTTACCCAACTATTTTGCAAATAAGAAAGAAATAAAAATATTGATATTTTTTTGCAACTGGCACTGAAACGGGGTCTTAAAAATTCAAAGTGGGGCTACTAGGGCATGTGGGATAATAACCCCCTTCAAAATCCAAAGTATAGGTATTGTCCTCGCCATATAACTATACCTACTTGCTTTTCTACTGGACACAACCAAACTTCAGCTTCAATACCTATATAGGTACCAAAGCAGCAGATGTTATACATTTTCTCCCCAGAGAGTAACTTTATAATTTTCATATTTCAGTTATGTTAGGTAAAATGTTAGTGGTCTTTTTTTATCAGTATGAAATCAAAATAGGCCAAGAGATAAGACCTTATGTTATCTTCTATAACAATCTAGAAACTAAATCAAAACATGTCTAAGTACCCAGTAGGTAATTAGGTGTATCAAAGGCTTATCAAACAAGTAAGAAGTCAACAGGTTGCTAAGACTATATACATACTATACATATATGCACTAAGTAACTACATAAGCAAGAAGCTTAGAAATCCAGTTTACATACATTTCATCTATAAGACCTACTGAAAAATGTTATCGAAGTAGGGAAAATAAAAAAGCTACGGTTTCGTTATTAATTAAAATACTTTAAAAATATTTTGTTAAAAATAGTTCGGACAAACGAGAACGAATTCTGTGGTGAATATGTTAATTATTAATATCAACTATGCATAATTCCAAACTTGAACCATAACAGCACAGAATCAGCTGTTTCGGTAAAATTAAATTCTCTGTCTCGTGAAAATCTATGAATAATCTCTATTAGTCATAGTGCAGGAAGCATAAAATTATAAGAAAACGTAAACTACGAGGTACATGCACGTATTAAAACTATAGTTCACTTTTGTAAAGAATGAATCATTTTATGATTCTAAAAGTGTTTATAAAGTCATCATAATATACTGAAGAGATTCACTTCAAAATAAATAGGTAATAATAAAAAATGTCTTCCTTCGCAATTCAAAGTCGATAGGTACTTAGAGTTACAGTTTATCGGTAAGCGTTCCAATAACGTTCAATGCCGTCATTTTCATTGAATAAATGTATAACAAACGCATACACGAAACAAGTTTGAGGTTATAATTAACGTGTTCATTTCACTTGTATAAATATTAAGTACTTGAATACTACTAAGACCTCGTAATTCCCATAACGTGTACTTAAGAAATTTTAAGGTTATTTGAATGAAAACTTAAAATTTTCGTGAAAATTTTCTCCACTATAACGTCGACAAAGTTCTGTCATTCTGAGGAACCACCGACTCAATTAACACACTGACGTATCCTAAATAGTGTTGTCTCTAATGTGATATTCAAACATTTTCATGAGTAGGTAGCTTGTTTGTTTTTGACAGGCAACAACAGACTAAGTAAAGTATTGTATGTACATGAAGCACAAATGTTTCAGAGACCTCGTCACAAGCATTGAACAATTGACAATAATTACACACATAATAAAACTAAATTATAAAACGTTTAAACACTCACCTTCATATATGGACCTATCATAAAGAATTTTTTGGTTAATTGTTTCGCGAAAAACGTTTCACGAAACCGGAAATGTCAAATTAAAAAAGTTTTGACCCACTACAGTTTTTACAACTAAAAGTTTCACAGCAAAATAATATCACAGGATTTTTGTACGCGATAACACGACACTGCAAGCATGTGGTTCGTAAAGTCACAGATTACACGTGATCCAGGTAATAATAAAAGAAATCTATTTCTTTTTAGGCATTATTTCAAAAGCTACCAACAGCTGGTGAGGAACTTTGAATTCAGAACGTGCGCTTTTCAATTTGCGGCGGGAAAACTGTTCGCTTGCGCGCGGCGCGAATGTCTACCGTGTGTTGTCTGAGCGGTGACTGGCTGAATGCCGCTAAACCCACTACACTTGTATATTCGCGGACGTTAAAAAATAAATACGACGAGGTGCGATGATGGAAGGCTCGTGGCCCGTTTCTTAGGAATTATCTAACTGGCATTTCCAATACCTACACGCTTCGGGCGAATTCAAATGGCGCCAAACGATTCCTTTCACGCTTTTCGATTCTTAAAAGCGGAGCAAAAAATTCTGGTCGAGTCCGTCCACCGCACCCAGCAGTTAGGTAGGAATTTAGATTAGTGTGTAGGTACTGTGTATACTTAAGAATTCTAACAAGCTGTAGCGCCAGTGTTTAGAAATCAGAGCAGTGTTTTCTCGAAGCATTATTTACGAACCTAGTTGCCATAGAAATTCTAGAATAACTTCACTACTGTAGATTAGGAACTAGGCTGGGGGCCCTACTTCTGTTTGATTTACTAAAAAACAGACACACACACACACAAGAATTCTTATCTGCTTCTGGTTTTGAATCCAGACAATAATATTTAGATTTAATCATATCAAAGGGGAAGTTATGTTTGTGAGCGTCACTGCGTCAATATTTTCATCTCTACAGACAGACGCTATTGGTAGTTCATGTATATCTTACAACCAAAATAGCTCGATAAAACCTAATGATGTTCATTAAACTCACATTTGCAGTGGAATACCCAGGTTGCTTTAAAAAAAAGTACTTAGAGAATAACTAAAAGAGCTCTCCCTTAAGGCACTTCCCCGACCAAACAACCTTGAGCGTTCGGTACTTAACTCTATCCCGCCGCTCAGTCTCGCTTTGTTCGGCTCTCTGCACACGCCCCTTTATCATGGAATTCAATTTTTTTTTATAAAATATAAAATGGGCGATTCCATTATCGCGGGTGCAACATTTAGAAGCATTTAAAAATTTTTACTAATGTACAAAACATTTTTAATTAAATTATTTTGTGAATCACTACATTTTAACCTGTTTTCTTTGATTTATTGATAAGAATTTAAACGAAACATTATAAATAGTCACGAGGGATGTTTAAAGTGCTATCGCGGGTGAAACAAAATTGGCCCCACCTTTCCAGATCGTAGTATAAAAACACAAAAGTCTGTTAATTGTATAACGTTTATTATATTCAGTCTTCATATTTTACAAGACGATAAATTAACTAATTACAAAATTAAAGAAATATATGGAAAACAAATATAACTAATGAATTATTCACTTTTGAAGCAATCGTGGGTGCAACATCAAATTATCGGGGGTGCAACGCGTCTAACTTCAGCGAACATAAATGCCAATAAAAGCACATATATGAACGATTTGTGAGATAAAACAGCGTATATTACTAATAAGTATACTTCCTTGTCATTTAAGCTAATTATTTCCTTTTAAATAAGTCAATATTCGCCAAAATTTTATTAATATTATTGATTGCCATCATGATTTTTCATGAGATGAGATGATGTTCGAGGACTGATGTATCTAGCACCTGTTAATTGAATTTGTCCTTCTTTACGACGAATGAAGTCTACTAGAGGCTGCATTCTTTCTCTTGATCTAATTCTGGCCAATATTTCCAAATTTTCATTTGCCTCTATTTTCCTTTTGAATTACTCATCTCCGTTTCGAATAACGAGCCCTTTCTCGCCGGAGATGGTTTGCATGAAGTTGAGGATTTTCTTTCAGTTTCCTCCTATATTTCTGTGAAGCAGCTGCTCTTCTGTCATTTTAGCCGATCTTTCTATAAAAAGAGCTAAGTATTACATAGTATAAATTAAGTAATAATTATACACAGCATATATTATTATTATCCAAGGCTTATTAAATCAATAAACTAAGATAAATGACACCATAATACTAGGAGTCAAAAACGTTGCACCCGCGATCCTAATAGTGCGATCGCGGGTGCAACCGATTTGAGTCAAAGTTTATTTAAATTCAACTTATAACATTTAGCTCATTAAAATAGATTTAAATTTTCTTTTGATTTCTTCTTTCTTTTACAAAGTTTCAAAAAGTTAGCACTTTATTTCTGTAAGAAAACCAAACTTTCATATCTTTTGTATCGCGGGTGCAACAATTTAACAGGATGGCCTCTCGTAGTCAATAATATTAGAAATTTATAACAGGTACTTACATTTTTTTGCACGACTGGATAAACGGATGTTTCCCTAAAATATTAACCGGTAAAATATAACCTGAAACTGTCGGTGTCGGCTGTTTCACGCGAGTGTAGGCAGGGTCCAAACCGCAGTTTGCAACAAGCTTTCGAATTTTTATGTTTCTAAGCGCGCCAAAAATTTAAATATGAACTTAGTCGAAAAAAAGTCGTTTTATTATTAAATTTAGATCTTCTTCTTTATATGGGCATTGAAAAAAGTTATAAATACTTTGATTTAGAAATTGATGTTGAGAATCGTCTACAGCGGAATCGCCCAAATATTTTAATAAAAAAAGAATAGCTATGTTTTCAAATAAAATAAAACGTGAATTATTTAGATGTTTAAATTATCTATCCACTATCGTAATCCTAAAATGAATACAACGTCAACTTTACCAAAAGATGCATGCAATAAATAATTTTAGTCACTTTTTACAAGGAGATTTTAAATGTATTTATAACACATAAAAACAAATAAGAACGTGTAATGTAATAATAAAATTTATAATGTGCTTTTAGATGTAGTTTATTACTCTTAATTAATGAGTTATTAGCGTCTGAATAACGCAAGGTTTTGTTCGGAGTAGCGCCTTAAGAAGTCACGATATTCCAACCCACTCCTATTTCCCAAAAGAGTTTAACACTGATTAAGGTTCTTCGTGAGTTGTTAACAACAAAAGAGTCAAGCATACATACAAATGCACTTTTTAGTGGGAATTTCGATCGAATTCGAACCCATAACCATCAGTCCTCCTTCGGTAAAATAATGTGAGAACGAGAAACAGTTCTGGGAAACTTAAGTTACTTAGTATTGATTATTCGATGACACTACCTACTTAGTACAACCTTGTGGAAGATAATTACTTCTCGCGATAAACAATAAAACGGCTAATTTTAGCTGACATTCACTATTTTACTGCCTTTAGATAAGTATAAGTCTAAGTACAAATATATGGGTTGATTACATTTGAAAGAGAGGCTAGTATTACTCTCAACAAATAGGTTGTAGAGTGCGTGAGCTGGGACGTAAGCGATTTTTTCAGAAAGTTTTTCAGGGTGCTTAGGGAGTTAACATACTAAAAGTCCCCGCGTCTAGGAGGTGCGCCGGAGTGGGGGAGGGGGATAGAAGTTCCCACTTTTGAGTTTTTCGCTAATATCTTTACAACGGTGCGTCGCGTCGTAGAGAAAAAATATCTGCTATGTAATGAAAGCTCATAAAATTTGTTACAACTTTTACCTTATATACCTACTTTTTCGAATTCCTACCCATTTTCGAACTATACGTTCCGGAAAAGTGAAAATTGTCGAACAACGACTGTTATCAAACACTAGCCGTTGCCTGTTCTTCGTTCGCAATATTAATCGTAATATTAGTAGCATTAGGTCATACCATTTATGTCTTCATCCGTTTTGGTCGTGAAGGTCCTGACAAGGGTTCTTTTTCCAAGGCACTATCATCCTCAGTGGAGGGAATGCTGAAGGGGCTGGTTTTCAGACTTTTTCACGGCCTAAACGGATGAAGACTTAAATGGTACAATCCTACTAATATTATAAATGTGAAAGTTTGTGAAGATGTTTGGATGTTTGTTATTCAATCACGCAAAAACAGCTGAACGGATTTAGATGAAATTTGGCACACAGATAGTTTATAACCTGGATTAATATATATAAAACTTTTATCCCGGTAGTAGGTTCCCGTGGGATAATATTCGACATCCACGCGGGCGATATACTACATAGATAAAAGTTTGGATAACTCAACGGCTGAACGGATTTGGATAAAATATGGTAGGTAGATATATTAGGACCTGGATTAACAATTATATGCTACTTTTTATACCGAAATAACGCGAACGAAGAACAGGCAATGTATAGTGTTTGATAAAAGTAGTTTTTTCGACAATTTCCACTTTTCCGGAACGTGTAGTTCGAAAATCGGTAGGAATTCGAAAAAGTATATTAGTTAAAAGTTGTAACAAATTTTATGAGCTTTCATTACATACACTATATTTTTTCTCTACAACGCACCGTTTTAAAGCTATTAGCGAAAAACTCAAAAGTGGGAACTTCTACCCAAACCCCCCACTCCGGCGCACTCCCTACACGCGGGGACTTTTAGTATGTTTACTCCCTAAGCACCCTGAACAACTTTCTGAAGAAATCGCTTACGTCCCAGCTCACGCACTCTACACCCCCTTTTTGGTAATTTGTTGAGTGGACTTATAATAAGACTTGGTCGCTTGGTGTATCAAAAACTGGTTTCTAGAAAGTTTAATATTTTTAGATGATTTCTAAGATAAGAGACGGTTACCAACTTCACGTAAAACAAAATGGTTTCTGCACATACTGAAATTCAAAAGCTAATTTCTTTCAAAACATGAAATTATGAGTTTTATTGTTTTGACTCTGTTGCTTTGAAGTTATAATTTTTAAGTTTATTTTTTTTTGCTCATTTTAGTGCGAACTATGCACAGGTGTCTTTAATTTCTACAGGTGATCTCTCCTTTCTTTGAAATGCTCGTTAGTCATGGGGGTTCATGTAAATAAACAAATTCTCAAAGGAATTGGTGCACATTTAAAAAATTTAAATATTGCAGATATAGCAAAATCCGTAACGACTCTATCGGAGCTCGTCAGCTTTCGGGATGTCCAGAAATCGTTATGTAATAAACAAGTTTACCTTTTGATATGAATATATAATATATAATATATACCTGCTTATTTTTATTGAAGAGTGAGGACTAGCACAGAATAGTAAAAAAGTTTCATTTTCTGTGTACCAAAGTGTCCAGTATATCCAGTCAGTGTGATCATTCACTAAAAGTCTTAGAATTCCAGCATAACCTTTAGTCACCGGTGAAGGAAAACACCATGAGGAAACCGGCATATCCTAGAACCAAAAACTCGAGGATATATAATCAATACTAACATATACCAACCCGCACTGGGCCCGCGTCACCGCGTGGTACAATACTCTCTCTCTCTCTCTCTCGAAGAGCCTGTGTCCCAGCAGTGGGAACGTTACAGACTGATTGTGCTTATGCTTTATTCGCCCTAAGAAACTATTATTCGCCTTATATACAGCTATTACATAAAATTAAAACTGTAGGTATGTAGGTACTACTGTTTCTCGGAAACAATTGGCTTTTCTCAATAGTACGAGTACCTATGGCATCTCACCTCGTAAAACTTACGTAAGTTCCAAACCAACAGTAATTTCTATGCACAATGAAATCATTTTTAGTGAAGGAAAAAACGGAACTCTTTTATGATCACTTCGTTGTCCGTCTGTCTGTCAGTCTGTCTTAGGAACGCGTGGAGGTATCAAGTTGAAATTATCAAATACGTAGGTCTAGGTCCATTGGTAAAAAAATTACGGCCCTTTATGCGACATATTTTGATAGTACTCGCAAGTAAATTGAAACCTACTTACCGTTGGCCAAGAGGAAAAATTCCGAAAATTTGTAATTTTATCGCATATTTTTTTTTGCGAGTACAAACTTAAATTTGCAGTTGAACAATTGACCTTGATGTAAGTAAGTATATCAATGTATGGGAGAACATGTTTTTCAATAACAATGTTAAGTTTGTTTTTGGGATAAACTCTTCAATGTGCGTGGTCCGACACGCACTTGGCCGGTCCAATCCTTTGTGAAGGATCTGGTCTGCGAAAGTGTTACCACCATAGGTACAAATTCCTGTCGTCCCGCAGCATTGCCTTGTTCCGATTTGAAGAATATTGCCATGCAGGATTATGACAGGCACATGTGACATTCCAGCTCATTCTCTGAGAAGGCCACGCACTGCGATATCTCTGGGATTGCAGATCCACCCATCATCATCTGCCTATCCTCTTCCCAACTATGTTGGGGTTGGCTTCCAGTCTAACCGGATGCAGCTGAATACCAGTATTTTACATGGAGCCACTGCCTATCTGACCTCAACCCTGGGTACCTAATACGATACCTCTTGGTAAGACTGGTTGTCAGACTTTGGCCTTCTCTTTTCGGGCTCTAACGACTGTCAAATATCCACAAATGACAGGTCTCGGTATGAAAAGATCACCCATCCACGGACCAACCGCGGCAAGCTTAGCTTAACCTGATCGATCGACCCGTGTTTTTCGATTTCTTACGTAGAAATTCATACAAAGTTATCGCGGCATGTATAATGAGAAACGTCCAAACGGACTTCTTACATTGCGTTGATTATAATCCATAATCGCCTCTGCAGAACAAATAGCATAAAAGACAAAAATAAATTAAAGTGAACATACGAAACAAATTACATAAACAAACTTTGTCAGTCAACTCATTAAACCTATTCAACGTTGGTATTAACCACCGTTAGTTGGGTTGGTTGGTTATAGGTGTCTTTATTTATCTGTTAAATGTAGGGATGACGTGTTTTCATATTATGACCTGAGATTATTAAAATAATTGGGTGTATCGTTATTATTGTGCTTAACACTATTCAATTATTTAACCTTCATAATTATCAGAATCACGCTATTCTGGGAGTAATATAAACTATATCATGGTCTCGTGTATGACGGTGTATGGTTACTGCTCTATACTATAGCTATAATAAAAGGTCCCACTAAAATAGATGGACAAATTTTCACAGGGTGTGCGGCGAAAGCGGACTGTTTGGCTCCACCGATATACAGGATATTTTTTTAAGCAGTGCGCAAATTTTCACAGGGTGTTACATGAACAACTTTTACTATGGGACCAAACCTGAAATCGCGAAAAAAAAATCAGCTGCTCCCTACATTTTGACGAGTTTAGTGTATTTAGTGTATTAGAAAATTTTTCCATCTATTTTAATGGGACCTTATACAGGGTGTAAGTGTAAACAGTGGCAATCTTTTAAGGGAATCTTTGAACAACTTTTACTATGGGACCAAACTTGAAATCGCGAAAAAAAACCGGTCAAGAGCGAGTCGGACTCGCGCACCGAGGGTTCCGTTCCGATTTCTGAAAAAGTGTGCTATTTAGAGACATCGTTTTATTTTTCCTGTAATCTTTACATAAATTTCTATCACACATAATAATTTCAGATTATTCCCTTTGCAAACTTCGGAGATAAGGGGGGGGGGACGGTATTTTTTTTTATATTTTTCATCAAAAGTCGAAAACTATGCGGCCTGAAAAAAATAAAAAAATGTTTAAGAATGTGCAAACAGCGTTCTTTCATATGATACCCCACATGCCCTAGTAGCCCTACTTTGAATTTTTAAGACCCCCTTTCAGCACCTGTTACAAAAAAAATATCAATATTTTTATTTATTTTTTATTTGTAAAATAGTTGGGTAAACGTCATATAAAACTGTTCCAAATTTCAAGTTGATACCATTATTAGTTCTTGAGATATCCAGCTGTGACAGACAGACAGACAGACAGACAGACTGAGTGAAGTGTAAGGGTAAGGGTTCCTTTTTACCATTTTAGTACGGAACCCTAAAAATCAGCTGTTCAGTACATTAATGTTCGCATAATTCGTCAAAATGTAGAGAACAGCTGATTTTTTTTTTCGTGATTTCAGGTTTGGTCCCATAGTAAAAGTTGTTCATAATGATGAGTACAATGACCTCTTAAAAGATTGCCACTGTTTACACTTACACCCTGTATATCTCTATGCTATATATATATGTAGGTTAATTTTAATAATACCTAATCATTTTTTATTTCTTTTTGTCAATAATGGTTTGTGAGATGGGAATGGTTGACTCTACCTAATTATCACAAGGCAATAAGGTATTTATCGCTTTTTGAGATGTTGCACAATTTTGCACATCAATTCCATCAAGATTTTCGCACAAAATGAGATACCCATCCTTTAGATTATTAAAAAGATTTATTAGTCTTTGCTAAAATAAAGCGTAATTTCAGGCAAAAACATTGATTGTAATAACGGTTTTTGTGCTTTTTCGTTGACGATAAACGCCAAGCTTTAATTTAAAAAAAACATGCGTAGGAGTGGGTACCTAATAGTAATAAAAAAAAAGAAGTCGTGTCATTCAATTTTTCCGCGTAAATCATCCGATTTTCAATAAAAAAAAACTTTGTTACAGAAATAAACAACGTGCAAAGAACCGCGTGTTTTTGCTAACGCTACCATTGATTGCTGGACGAGGACAAATAAACACAGCAACGTATGTATCTTCGGCAAACCTTTGTTTGTTCCAAAGTTCAAACAAACCTCAAACTCAGCGCTTTCAATGTTAATTTAATTGTTTAGTGTAAATCCAAGAATGCATCTCTATAATTAGGCTCTTTAACATACCAAATTGCTTGTAATTCCTTCCAAAAATAGGAGCATAATATTGTTTGTTTTAAAGATCAACAATAAACCGAGTTATATTTAGGTAGGTACCGACTACTATCGTGACGGGAGAATTTGGAATATAACAATGTTGGAGAATTCAAACATCTTGGTGAATGGTCGATATTTTTGGGGATCTTATAGAAACATTTAGACAGACAGTTTATCCAGAGCTCAGCTTTTCTTTCAAAATGTAGAAGTTTAGGGTTGACCGAGGCAGGTTTTTGGTTCTCCACTGAGAACGAGAATAAAATAAAATCTCGGACGAAACCAAGAACCGAGACCGAGAATAGAAAAATCGGAACAGTTCTGTTAAAGAGATTTTCATTTGATTTGCTACACTAGTAGGCGGAGCTATAGAAACTGCTGCCAGGCCTAAGTATAGGTAGTATAAGGTGACGAATACCAGTACTCAAAAATATTTGCATAGAAGTTTAAGTACTGAAAGTTATAATTCGCCGTACAATGTATGTACCTACACACTGCTACACCTCTCTTCTCATTGTAAGGAAAGCCTACACAATGCGAGATCAGCTTATACTGGAAATGTATAGCTTGATCTGTACCAACAACAGTTTTAATCATAGCCCCTTGCATTAAAATAATACTTGTCAAAGGGGTTAAAAACATGAATACTTGCTGTATGAACACTAACTGTACCTGTTGCTCATAGCAAGAACCGAAATGCGAAATAAAGTTCGTTGGTTTGTTTGTTTGTAACGCTTTCACGCTAAAACGGCTTGGATGAAATTTAGCACACGCGTAGATCATGACCTGGAAAAGGACATAGGCTAGTTAGTCACTAGGAATACCTAGTTCTTATAAGTAGTTATAGCGGTAAGTATTAATAGGTAATGTGAGGGGAACTAATATTTTAGGTAAATAATATTAGCAATTCAAATTAATTCAAGGTGCAACCGCCGCCGCCGCTACTGTGATATATGAAATGGCAACTATTCCAGTTTTCGCGAAACAGATTCATGTTATCGAAAGATCTAGGGCACGAGGTATTTCTAAAGTTATTGGAACAATGTGGAGAAACAGCACTGAAATGTTAAATAAACAGGTATTATTTTACTTCGGTGTTTTGTAGAAAAACTCATTCTTATTTATAACCTGAAACACTGAAATTCAGAACGCGAATTGGGGAAACACTTTTAAGATACCTAGGTTCAATTGAATGGACCCAACACTATTTTCAGCCTCAAAAAGATGTATATGTTACCAGCTAAACCCGATTTCAGGCCTAACTAGTTTATCCTAGGCCAAACCAGATTGTCTTACGTGTGATATGTCGCAGCTAACTAGCTTAATTAGCCGTTAGTTAACAGCCTATCCTTTGGAAGTAGCACTCGCCGGCCGCTGCCGCGGCACCGTTCTCTCTGCTCGGGTCGCGTCCGGATGGTGGTCACAGTTCTAACATAACGGGTCGGGTCGGGTTGCCTTGGCTTAAAAAACCGGTTTGGCCTAGGATGAACTAGTTTGGTCTGAAATCGGGTTTGGCCGGTAACTTAAACATCGACAAGAATTCATTTGATTACTTAGATACCTACCTAATACTGTGTTCCATAATACTGTATCAATCAATGGGAATTAACAATAATGTACCTACACATTATGGAACAAAGATTTTAAACAAATAAAAGTTTAAAATCTTTGTTCCATTCTCGTAGATTAAGTACATCTTATTGGAGGCTGGCAGTCTCCTGACTGAGTGAACTTAAGCCTAAGTTTGATAAACACCCACACACGCACCTGAGCGCGCCCCCTCTAATAATAGAATGACCAATTTATCCTGACACATCATGGCGGCGCTGATTGGTAAGGCCGGTCAACACTGTGTGTTAACTTCAGTACCTACATTTGAATTTAGTTCCACATTTCACCCCGTATCAAGATAAACTGGACATGTTTTACTATATGACCTCCGAAGTCTTAAATCTACGCAATTTCAAACAAAACCATTCAAAGTGATGAAGTTATTTCTATCATCAGCCCATTGTTTTGATTCGAATTAAGTATTGTTGTTCTTAGTTGTCGTAATAACATCATAACATTGTATTTCCTCGTGGAATTTTCTGTACGGAAGGCTAAAGCCACCATGTTGTTTTATTTTAAATAAGTAATCAACACGTGTTTCCTTCATTGCTTTATCTCCCATTTTATCCTTTTGCTGTGTAAGTATTGCATGTGATGAATAATCAATCATCTCTAACAAAAAATGTTTCGTCCCCAATCGTTCCCTTTACATTTTCCAAAATGTATTACCTATTTTGTTAATTTGGTCTAACTTCAGGAATGCTAAAAAGTTTGCAATTTCTCCTGCCTCAAGTGTCGCATGATGCACCATTTGATCTTAACGAAAAACTTTATAAACGTAAGATACCATCATGCATCTTAAAATGCCGATCGCGAGCTAACAGTAGATAAGAACCTATTTAATTTAATTTAATTTAATTATTTTTATTTCGGAATAAATAATCCATAGAGTGCTATTAACATAATATTAACTAGTGTTAGTACCAATCACCCTCCGCACAAACTGCTTTATAATTTTGGAGAACTGAAGCTCTCCCCTACGTTCTCAAGATGCTGTTGCGACTGTCTCTGACTCTTGGCTTCTGTTGACATTTAAGCACACATTGACATCATGACATGAACCTATAGGGTATCATGCGACACTCAACGGGTGGGCTTTACACAGCCAATACTATTTAATTCCCCGGTGCACCTGGGATTAACACCCTTAGTTTACACAAGATCTCAACATTCTCATTTCTGTTGGTTTGGTGTTGCAGCAGTCATATTCAAATATAAACTGTTTTTTTTTTCGTCTGGTAAGAACGGATAGTAATGTCGGCTATTGACTAAAACCCCACGGTTCCTACCATTACCATAAGTGGGGGACCCAAGGAAAGGTACGCACGGCTACAGATCAAGCTATACATTTCCAGTATAAGCTGATCTCGCATTGTATCGGATTTCCTTACAATGAGAGGTCAGTGTAAACTGGAAATGTATAGCTTGATGTGTAGCCGTGTGTACACGACAACGTTCAAAGGATCCATCGTTTATTTTTGTAAAAACCGAAATACTTATAAACATAAAATACTTATGTGAGTATCGACCAATACAAATTTATTTATATTCGCACCAATTCGCACTTAAATTACTATAGATTGACGCAATAATGCCCCTATTGGACCAGACAAAGTTCGGTTTTTCCGAAGGTGAAAATGATGGAACCTTTGAAGTTTGAACCATCGACGTTGTCGTACCGGGACGCGTATACAGGGTGAAATTGAATAGATGCGACAAAATTTAAGGGGGTGTTCTACGCATTAATATGAACAACTTTTACTATGGGACCAAACCTGAAATCGCGAAAAAAAAATCAGCTGTTCAGTACATTTTGACGAATTATGCGAACATTAAATGTACTGAACAGCTGATTTTTTTTTCGCGATTTCAGGTTTGGTCCCATAGTAAAAGTTGTTCATATTGATGCGTAGAACACCCCCTTAAATTTTGTCGCATCTATTCAATTTCACCCTATATAGAAATGATAATTCACTACGTCCCCTCAGGCGGAGACGAATACCTGGAGTTAGCGCATTTCCAGGCGTTAACCACACGTAAATGCTAGTATTCAGTAGTATTTACGCGGAATTAGCATTTACGTGTGTTTAACGCCTGGAAATGACTCTGGCGTCTGGGACGTGTCGTCGGAGACGTACTGAAGTAGCATTTCTATATACGCTACCGGGACACTCGTGCGCAACCGCAAGGCCGCGACTAACACGCGTGGCTTGGATTTGCCTTGTTACAACTACAAGTTTACGGGACTTCAGCAGCATGAATACATAGGTTGACCCTGGCTATGAGGTAAGGGCAGAAACTCATAAGAACCTTCAACGTGTAAAGGACTTGAAACGTAATTCGCCTACTCAATTATTACTGCAATACCCATCATCACCATAGCCTTTTCCCAACTATGTTGGGGTCTGCTTCCAGTCTAACTGGATGCAGCTGAATACTTACCAGTATTTTAGATGGAGCGACTGCCTATCTAACCTACCAAAGCCCCTTGGTAAGACTGCAGGTTGTCAGACTTTCGGGCTTCCGACGACCCGTAACGACTGTCAAAGATCTACGAATGACAGCCGGGACCAACGGCTTAACGTGCTTTCCGAGGCACGAAGAGGTCTGCGTAAAGATGGTCACCCATCCGCGGCAAGCATAGCTTAACCTGATCGATCGACCCGTGCGGTTGTTATATACTTAGCCACAAACCCCTCTGCAATACTCACTGCAATACCCACGACAGCGATTCGATATTTTAGTTCAGACGACTCGTTTTACAACCTGCAGAAAAATTCATCAACAGCAACTTTGCTATGTTTCGGGTTGGAAGGGAATACCTTTTACACGGTGTAACATAAATAACCCACAACCTCTTAAGGGGTCATTGTACTCATCATTATGAACAACTTTTACTATGGTACCAAACCTGGAACGCGAAAAAAAAATCAGCTGCTCCCTACATTTTGACGAGTTTGATGTAGATAAATGTACTGGTCAGCTGATTATTTTTCGCGATTTCAGGTTTGGTCCCATAGTAAAAGTTGTTCATAATGATGAGTACAATGACCCCATAAGAGGTTGTGGGTTATTTATGTTACACCTTGTATAAAGGCAGGAGAGATAGTTCAGCTTTGTACCAGCGAACCGCACATCAGTGGAACAATTTGACACTGACAGCGCTTCTCTTCTATGTCGTAGCCATAAAAATTCTTTCTTTCTTATAATTTATTTTATCTATGGTCGTAGCAGTAAGATCGACTTTCGAAGTGCAAGTTAGCATTGATGTGTGGTTGACTATAGGTATGAAGAATATCTGGGATATGCATATTGCATATTGATAAAAATAATATTATTTAAGTCAATGGAGCAACATCATTATCTGCGTGAATCTGGGTATTGCAGAAGTCTATAGGCGCTGCCACCGCGCCGCGCCGGTGATCAGTGATCAGTGTGATCACTTAGCAGTGGAACAAAAATAAACCAACCATGCAAATATTTTAAGGAAGTGGTTCTTCTGGTTAGCAAAACTAGCGGAACCAAAAATCTTCAAAAAGGTACTTTCCCGTACCGGGAATCGAACCCGAGCCTCCTGGGTGAAAGCCAGGTATCCTAGCCACTAGACCATACGGGATGTGAGAAGAGTGTTGAAATACTGGTTCATAAACATTATACAGTATTTTAAATAAATATTATTAAAATAAAAGTTGGTTTAATATTTTTTTCAATTTCATTTAGTTATGGTATTTTTATTTAAAAGTTTTGTTTAATTCTGAATTTAAAGCACATTAAATTTAAATTACTGACATCTGGAAAAAATATCAAGTACTAACCTACCAGAGAACCGAGGCGCTTGGTTAATAGTAACACTACTGCCCACTAGAGGGCAGTACTAACAACTTAATAGTACACCGATAGGTGGCAGCACTACAAGTAAAAAGGACTCAAAATTTAATCTGCAATTGTTTCTATCCTAACCATCACCACTCAACTATTATTAAAACTTTTGAAAAAGAAAAAAACAAATACATGTATCAAAAAAATTCACATTTTTAGATCTTAGGCAAAATATTATGATTCGCAGTACATATTTATATTTAAAAAAAAATTATTAGAACAAAGGTACTTATTTGTTCTATTCAAATTATTTTATTTATTTGTTCTTTGATCATGCAAGAATGAATGCGGCCCTTACAAATATATAGTAAAATATCCAACGAAGATCCGAAGTAAGAATGTATGGAATAGAATAGAATATTTATTCTTAAGTGAATTTTTTTCACATTAAATAAATACGAGACCAAAACAATATGGTATGGTATGGCTGGTATGAGATCAAAATAATAAATAAATAATAATAAGTGACTGAGGGTTGTATTAATTAATATTATTATTTATCTGTTATTTTGGTCTCATACATTCTGACTTCGGATCTTCGTTGGATATTTACTACTTAGCTAAAAGGTTTTGCTTCTTGCATGATTTCCTACAAAACAAATAAATAAAATTCTGATATTTTTTCACGCCCAAACGGTTGTAGAAATAAATATTTTACAATAATCTATCTATACTTAGCTATTCATTAGTCAACTCCTGCGACGCGTATACGGAAGAACCTTAGTCACAGAGATGTCAGAAGCTCTTTGAAATTAGAATAACGCACATTTGTCATCAGCTTAGTCATTGGTTATGACCGCTATTAGGCATTCCGTGTAGTTATAACCTAGATGTGAAGAAACAATGTTTACTTACTGTTATCTCCTGTAAAACTTAACTTTTCTTTTTTTTTTAATAACTTTTGAAGAAAATAGGAACTAGCTTTTGTTCAATGGTGAAGTCAGATTCTAGCTAAGGCTTCGATAGAAGAAACTCAGGCTTTGAAACATACAAGTAGCCCTCGGCTAGTGGTCTCGAACCTACCGATTTTTCGGTATTTCTACCGATATGGGCTCTGTTCTACCGAAATATTTTTTTCAATAAATAAACGAATTTTATTGAATATTGCATTTTTTTGTCAAATACCGATTTTGGGTACAAATATACCGACTTTACCGGCAACTCTACCGATCTTGCTCTATGACGTTTGAGACCACTGCCCTCGGCCCTCTTGCCTCCCGTCTACCTCTTTAATTTCATAGCGTTGTTTTGCCCCTGTGAGGTTCCACTCCTCACAGTACCTAATTATGCGTCTCTAATCATGATTCATACATTGGCACGTCCTATAAGCTTACACTTTGATCACAGTAACTATAATCCCACATACATTATCATTATCATACAATGCTTTTAGAATATCTGATAATATAGCCATCAGAATAATCAACGAACAGAAATCTATCCAGTGCATATTATTGTCATATCTGTTCGTATTATTCCTATCAAGATTTAAGTAGGTACTAAATATTATTTGGGTTTTTCAAACACTAACCTAGGTATCGATTCATTCAATATCGCACCGGTTGGATGAAAAAAGTTTCCTCCTCAATAACTTTTAAACTTCTTTTGATAACACTAGCAGTCCTACAAATCGTTCTAATGCAATATGACTTCTTAGCTTCTCTCTTCCTTGATCCTAAGTCCTAACTTCCTTCCACTCAATCTTGCTCTCTCTTCCACACAAACAACTCTTTATCTTTCTTACTTGTGGATGCGTTCCGATTTCCATAAATATAAGTCCTATTTTATCAAGTCAGAATCCAATATGCTTCCTCAATGGATATACAACATGTCCCGTAATTAACGCAAACCCTCATATTTGGTCATTGTACTCATCATTATGAACAACTTTTACTAAAATGGGAACAAACCTGAAATCACGAAAAAAAATCAGCTATGTCATACAAAAGTTCAATCAATACCTATTCAACCAAAATGTATGAAACACCAGATTTTTTTCGCGATTTCAGGTTTGGTCCCATAGTAAAAGTTGTTCATAATGATGAGTACAGTGACACCGTAAATGGGTTTGCGTTATTACGGGACATGTTGTACATAGATATAGGTACAGCATGTAATTTTAATCACCGTTAACCTCATAGGGGACATTGTACTCATCATACAACTTGTACTATGGGACTAAACCTGAAAACGCGGAAAAAAAGTCATCTGTTCCCTACATTTATATTCGCCTAACTCGTCAAAATGTAGAGAACAGCTGTTTATTTTCGCGATTTTCCTGAAATCTAAAGGACTTATATTTTATTATTATTTCCTCCTTAAAGCATCATCACGTTTAACGTTTCACAATAGTCATAAATAGGTACCTAGACCATGACTGTATCTGCTGCATATTATATACTATTAACATACTAGAACTATGATAATATATAACGAGGATTCACTCAAATGATTCATTCCGAGCCTCTGAAAAGTTTAATTTATAACAATATAATGTGAATATTGATTATTACAATGACTCAGGAAGCGCCCTCATTCCTGTTTGACTCATGTAATAAGCTTGTAATGCCACGAAATGGTTCCATCAATCCATCTTTCAAAACACAAATAGGTATCTTTAATCTATTCAAAGAATTATCTAAAGAAAAGCTCGCGTGTTTCTCTGAGAAACTATACAGGGTGTAATTTTATTCGTCCTTATCCTCTTAAGCGGTCATTGTACTCATCATTATGAACAACTTTTAGGGACCAAACCTGAAATCGCGAAAAAAAAATCAGCTACTCCCAATGATTATAACCATAAATCATTGGGAGCAGCTGATTACGTCATTGGCTGCTCCCTACATTTTGACGAGTTTGATGTACTGAACAGCTGTTATTTTTTTCGCGATTTCAAGTTTGGTCACTTAGTAAAAGTGGTTCATAATGATGAGTACAATGACCCCTTAAGAGGATAAAGACGATTAAAATTACACGGCACCCTTCTAGATCACAAATAAATAAATAATCCATATTAACAAAAAGCCATTCGACATGATAGTATCAGTATTCAGAACTTGGATAAGGAGAAAATGGATAATACAGATATCTAATAGGTATACTTACTTATTATCATGATAACAATATAATATTTAATGTGTCGAAGGTTCTGAAATAACAAAAGAAAATATATCTAGGGATACCTAATAATATGACTGTTTGAATTTAAACTTTCCTGACATTTATAAGAAAACTATAATTTAATTTAATTGAACTGAATGTATAATAATAATTTAATTTAATATCTTTTAATTTTCTAAGACTATTGGTGTATGTGCTTGCCTGAAATAAATGAATTTTATTTTATTTTTTATTTATTTATTTAATAACATGAGAATACAGAATATTAACTTCAAATAGCATAAATATACCTATAGGTAGATAGGTTATGCTACAAGGTTTCGAAAGTTACATTACTCTTTTTATTTTAGACAGCCAGACAAATGGATAGATACGGTGATGAGGGTTCCTTGTAACTACAGACCCTAAAAACAATTCGGTTACCACCCAAGGGATTTAAATTAGAGCAGTCGATATTGGTTCAAACGAATCTCGCCATTCGTGTTCCCCTGCCAGCCAGTTGGAATTGTATTCAATGAAATACAATTAAAAAGTAATAATAGCTATACAAGTGTGGAGCACGTATTGTGCCGAAAAAGGGGAGACACGTAATCCTCGGGACACGAAATGTGCGTGTCCGTTACAATGTTCGACCCGGAAACTTGTTACTGACGAGTGCGACCCTTCGGTATTGATGTTATGATTAAAGCTCCATTTACACGGTGCAAGTTTATTGCCTGTGGCATACCAAAAACTGAAACGGAATTAACTGACACCGTGTTAACATTACTTACTTACAATATTGTTGCATGATACGGGCAAGTTAGTTGCCGTTAAAAACTAATATAGGTGTAAACAGCCGTACAATACAATTGAACGTACAATAAAATTGCACGTGTAAAAAAACGCATCAACTCTACAAGTACGAACGAGTGAAATAAATTTTATAAAAACCTTGAGAAGACGTTGAATAATTTTTTTATTAAATATTTGGCAGCGCAAAAAGGGGCAATACTTGAATTAATTGCAACTCTGTGCTTAGACGAGGCAAAACTTGCATGCAATAATTGCCATGCAATTTAATGGCCTTGGTGTAAGTCATATGCAATTTTATTCAATGGCAAAACTTGCATTCAATTAATGTACTTATGCCATTTTATGGAAATCGACGTGTGTAAACACGCAAGTGTTTACACACGTGCGATTTCCATGCAATTCTTGAATGGCAATAAAATTGAACGTGCTGCGATTATTGATCTTGTACGTTCCAGAAACTTGCACCGTGTAAATGGATCTTGTTTCCATGTAATACTGAAGATATCTATCTAAATTATTATGATTTATATTGTACTGTAAAGAGGTAAAATGGTTTGTTAAGTTTGGAAGTACTGATTACTGATTCAATTACAATAATTCTTTCACTGATAGAAGGTTCTATTGCCGTGTGCCATACATAGGACACGTTTTCAGTTAAAACACGCGTTAATTTTACGAAGTCGTGGCCAGAAGATAATTTATTATTTGACCTGTGGTATTTGAGTCTTTTTCCGTAGAGTTTATTATTAAACTGCAGATCATATAGGTACTTATACTTTAATAATCTCTGTTGAGCACAACTAAGAAAGAAAAAAACAGAGCTGAAGAAATAGCCATAGTTATGGGAGAACGAAACAATAGCGTCTTAGTTAGCCAGTTGCACAGATAGTGTTTACAAACATAGAGTTGGTAAGCAAAAACAAAAACAAACAGTTCAGTGTGTCTTTTAATATCCGTAAATATGTTTTGCTCTTTTCTTACCGAATTATTATTAAAAATTGCGTGTGAAAAAAATTGAAAAGAAGTATACCTAGTAAGTATTTTTTTTTTTTTGCAATTGAGCCGATCTCGACTATTCTGCCAGTGTCACGTTTAGACAGCAGCGCAGAGAAGCGGGCCGTCGACTTTGTACTTTGTGGTAGATCTACAGAAGTTAGTCGCTAAAAGAAAAACGAGGACAAAGGTTAAATATGGACAACACGAATAATCTAAATTACAATAATATATACAATAGGATAAAACAAAAAAAAAACAATACATATTTATTTACGCACCAGAGCTACAATTTAATATTGTTTTCGTTTAAAAATGTACTTAAAATTTTAATAATTTTGGGAGAGAAGTGGGATAAAAAACAATGGAAGTTAGTTGGGACTTTGGGAGAGGAATATTACATTTGGAAGTTTTTCGATAGAGATCGAAGGATTTGGTATTCAAGGAGCAGGAGAAAAATATATGATCCAAAGAACCTTCCGCAAGACCACATTCACACAGGGAGCTGCCTAACATGAATCTTATTCAGAAATACTGGGCTACAACAATGTCCGAGTCTTAGTCTGCAAAGCGTCGAAACAGTTCTTTTGGACAATTTCGGATATTTAAAAAACCAATGTTTCCGCTGGATGTCGCGCTGTATAGCTGCGTAGTAGATCCCCTTGGCTTTTGAGGTCTTATTCCACATTTTTGTCCACGAGTCGAACAATTTGGGCTTGGCACCATTTCGCAAATCGTAGTTATGAGCTACGTAGTGCTTTCGATCAGCCGGATTTGATGTGTGGCATACTTTGCTAACGAATCAGCGCACTCATTGCCAACAATACCCGAGTGACCAGGGCCCTGTTTAATAAAGCTGACAATTCGACATATATGTCAAAAAACCGGCCAAGTGCGACGGACTCGCACACAAAGGGTTCCGTACCATATTATATGTTAAACAATCGCAAAGATAACTTTGTATTTCGTAGTGATATTGTGAATTACAACGTTATTTTTTACAGTTGCAGAAAATCGCCCATATTTAAACAAAATACCTTACGAATCGCCGTTTTTAGTATTTCTTGATTAAGTACAGTATAAGGTACATTATTTATTATAGCGCTCGTATAAAAATGGTATAAAATTAACAACTTTTACAGCTTTTAATTATTAATTTTAGAAGATAAAAACAATAAAAATATCTTTGTCCTCTACTCGACGAGTTCTACACAATAACATCCCCACACACACATTTTTTTTTTTTTTTTCAAAATGAAAACTTTTCTGTATGGGGACAAAAAAAGTAAAGTTAAAATTAAAGGGGGCAGCCCCTTTAATTTTAACTTTACTTTATTTTTATTATTTGTTGTTATAGTCGTAATAGAAATACACAATCTGTGAAAATTTAAACTCTCTACCTATTAAGGTTCATGAGATACAGCCCTGTG
Organism: Cosmia trapezina; assembly: GCA_905163495.3. Taxonomy (NCBI): domain Eukaryota; kingdom Metazoa; phylum Arthropoda; class Insecta; order Lepidoptera; family Noctuidae; genus Cosmia; species Cosmia trapezina. Next base: position 17,625,113 of record LR991030.1, read on the forward strand.
ACAGACGAACGGACGGACGGACGGACAGCGGAGGCTTAGTAAGTTTGTACGCACAATATTGAGATACTAGCTAGACTGCCCGTGGCTTTGCCCGGCGAGGATGTCTGATTTCATGGGTTTTAATTTTCTTATTATTGTTTACTTTTCATCAAAAGTATGAAATACTGAATACTGAGTTTCAAGTTAATCGGACTGCGTTTTAAAAATCTTCCATACAAACTTTAACATCCCTAAACACCCTTTGCGGGGTAGTTTTGAAAAACGAATAATGACAAACTTTATTACTTACATAAGCAAGTATTTGTGCTAAGTTTCAAGTTCATTAACCAAAACAATAAGATTTTTCACATAAACTGTATCCCCGTTTTTACCCCCACAGGGGTAGAATTTCAAAAATCGTCTGGGATGTTTCCATAACTTGGGTCAAACATTATTTACACCAATTTTCGAGTTAATCAATCCTCAATAAAATCCTCCGCTGTAAAATTTGCTACCCCTTTTCACCCCTTAGGGGTAGATTTTTGGAAAACCCTGATACTCGTTAGTTAGTCTCTATTTTTGGTCTCAAGTACAAAAACTGAGTTTTGAGTAAATCGGACCGCGTGTTAAAATTCCTCCAAAGAAACTTTGACATCCACCAATCCCGTCTTCTGGGGTCGCGGATTGTTCGAAAGAGATACCGTGGCCCTGCCATAGGCAACTGAAGGAACACGGGTGGGTTTTAGTCAGTAAAAGTATGACACGCCCTTCCGCTCCACCCAGAGCTGGAGAAGTCATTTGATGATTTCCCTTCCACAAAAAAAGGGGGTAGTTTAGGAAAACTAAAAATGATAAATTTTATAATTAACTTAGATGAATATTCGTGCTAAGTTTCAAGTCTAATAACTCAAGAAATAAGATTTTTCATACAAACTTTCATCCCCTAATTTATTCCCTTAGGGATGGAATTTTCGAAAATTCTCCCTAATGGATGTTTACTCAAACTCAAACTCAAACTCAAAGCATTTATTTCAAATAAACCAATTACAGGCACTTTTGAATTGTCAAATGGTCGGTCTTGGGTCGGTCAGTCAGAAAAATGAAGCTAGATTGCCCATTCCAAAGCGTAGATCCTATGGAGAAGAACGGGCAAGAAACTCCACGGACACTCTTTTAAAATCAAATATATTACAAAATATTGGTTACATCGTTCATATTGAAAATATACATGTGAGAACAATGTAGAAAGACGTGCACGTTGAAAGCGTCCGTAATAAAAAAAAAAGATAAAAACTAAAAACAACTAAATAAAAAAATAAAAAAATAAAAATAAGCCGTGGCAGCTAAGAGACGACCAGTCCCAACTGACGGCGCCCGTTCACGAACATGACGCATGGATCAGCACCAATTAGCTCAACCATTTTGAAGGGAACTTAATGATTTTGAAGGAAACTTAATGATTTACACTATATAAGGTATCTATGTGCAAAATTTCATGTCTCTAGGTCCAGTGGTTTGGACTGTGCGTTGATTATAATCAGTCAATGAGTCAGTCAGGACTTTGAATTTTTTATATATAGATTTACAAGACCACAAACTTCTGATAGGTTTTCCTGCAATCTATAGGTAAAGAACAATTTTCTGTATTTTTTTCAAAATTTTAGGCTCATTAGTTTCGGAGATAAGGGGGGGGGAATGGTCAATTTTCGTCTATTTTCTTAAATAACTTCAAAATTATTTATTTTAAAATTATAAAAGAAATATATTTGAGACCCTCACAGTAAGACCTTTCATTTGGTATGTCACACGGTACAGTTTGCAAATTTTTTTTTTAATTGTACTTATTTTCCCCCAAAATCCCACCCCATATTCAAAATTCATTTATTTACGTTACATGTCCGTGTTTGGGTTATCAAAATACATATGTGTACCAAGTTTCAACTTAATCGGTTCATTAGATTCGGAGCAAATTGGCTGTGACAGACGGACAGACGGACAGACAGACAGACAGACAGACACACGAGTGATCCTATAAGGGTTCCGTTTTTTCCTTTTGAGGTACGGAACCCTAAAAAAGACAAAATTGTAGAATTGTCGCGCTTAAGCTGTTTAATAAAAGTGACAAATATGTTAAAAATCGACAGGTGAAAACTTGACATATTTGTCATGTAAAAACGCGTTTAATAAAACTCGACATATTATGTCAGAAAACCATGGTCAAAATATTTCTGACAATATTGTCGGTGACAATTGTCGAATTGTCGTGACAATTATGTCGACTTTTGCCATATTTGCAAATGATTTTGTTTTATGAAGCTAAATGAGGCTAAAATAGACAAAATAAAGAATGAATCAATCAGTAGTGCAACTTCGATTGTTTGATAATAAGTAGTCTGTGATTGTTTGTTTTGATCGCGTTTAAAATGGAAATGCACAATAAACTTAACATTTTGGGCCTTATTTATGAAAGTAGATGTAAGTACCTTTTTTGTAAAAAAAAAACCTTTTAAAAACACTTTCTTACACTTTAAAAATTCAAAATATGATTTCGCGACAGAGGGTAAAGCTCCTGTCAGAATTGTCGGACAATTCTACAAATATGTCAACATGTCATGACAATTTTCTGTTTAATAAAGCAGATTTGACAAGTTTTTCACGACAAATTGTCACCTGTCACCTGTCGCTTAAAAAGTTTTATTAAACAGAAAAATTCACAAATACGTCGGATTGTCACGACAATCCGACATATTTGTGAATTTTCCACCATGACAATTTTGTCGCCTGTAAGTTTTATTAAACAGAAAAATTGTCGAATTGTCACTTTTTGACATATGTCGGACTTGTCGGATTGTCAGCTTTATTAAACAGGGCCCAGGGATCCAGACTATTTCGATGTCCAAGCCGTTTTGGGAACACGCAAATAACAGACTTTTAATTTCTACGATGATTTGACTATGGATTTGACTATGGAGTTGATTTTGTGGTTAGTAGAGCTAATTCAATAAAACATTTACATACGACTGAGAACACATAATAAAACGTTAGCTATATTACGATACATAGCTACTATGCGCGCCAAATAAGAATAGGATCGCACTTGCTGCTAACTTCACACGATGGCTGTGAAATTAGTTTCTACGCATTATTAATGAAGTTCGCGAGTATTGCGGAACAAAATGGCGTCTAGACAGTACTATTTTTAATTGGCACGCATATTATATTCCTAGATATCCCTAAGGATATGACTATGTCACGGCTTCAGCCATCTTACTGCGAAATATAGAAAAAGATGGGTGTTCCATTCCAAAGCGTAGCACTCTCTGCTACGCTGCCGCCCGTAACTTATGTCCGTAGCACGTTACGGTCTACGAATCTCTAACAGGTTTTACAACTAATATCAAACACTGCTAAAGGTAACCAAATAATCACATTGAAATACAGAGACACTATTCTGTTTTGATCACTTAATAATAAGGTCAGCCCCTTGTAAATCCCTTGTGGTTTGAACAGATAACTCTATTATCCATCTTCTATTTGAGTGACAGGTTAATAAGTAAATCGAATTTCTTGTTGTTTTCCTTTGGTCACAAAATTTGAGGTGTTTTCTGTTGGGAGATTAAATAACCGGAATCATCTTAGCTTGGGTGTGGCCGTGTGGCCATGGGGGATCGCCTGGACTATTAGAGCAAGATCCTAAGGCCGCCAACTTAAGTGTTAGTATGTACTTTGAATGTACTTCTCAGGTATCAGGTACCAATAAGTTACGTAAAAATATTACTCACTTTTCTTATAGTCTGACTGCTGATTTTTATGTATGTTTTACAGAATATTGTTAATAATTAATAATCAATACTGTCAGACACTTCCCGTCAGCGGTTTTTTCCGCCAGACGTTTTAAAGCTCGCAAAAAAAGAGCGTCATCTTTTGAGTTTGAGACCTAATTTTTATATAATGATACTCGGGGAACTATTTCAGTATCTACTATTTGTAAGCAGCCAGATCAATCGTAGCGGTCAAACATCCCCGAGACACAGTTAATTGTGACGGGGGGATGTTTGACAGAATGTCTGTAGGTACTGTGAGGGCTCGAACCACACAGCGGGAGGCTAACTACGTTAAAATAAATAGACAGTAGTGCACAGAAGAAAAGGGGCTGAAGCCCGCTATATTCAATCAGAATCAAATTATAATACACTCCCTAGGTCCTACGCGGAGCCCTAGCTACCAGCTATCTGACAATCCTTATAAAAAGCGACCATCACTTTTTATAAGAATATTCGATGTTTGAATGATCGGAATGTCAGCCAGTTATCCATACTTTGGCTTGTACACTCTGCAACAGAGATAAGTAACCAGTGTTATAGTGTGCGTGACACTACAAAACTGTATTGCTACTGTTAAAACGATTCATTACGTACAGCACACAATGCCCTCACGCACACATCGCGTTCATGTGCGAGTGAGTGCGCTAATGTCTTCTCAATTATAGTATAACATAATTTCGCATTGAAAACTTAAGCGTTCGTAGCCCAACGAATAAGGCATCATACTTCTGAGTACTATTCAAATCTCTGAAGTGATGATTCTTTTTGCGATTTATTATTTTAAGCTAAAGCAATTAGAACATTTTTTGTTAAGAAAATGTTTTATTTATTTAAAATTGCTTAAATAAATAAAACCATTTTTAATAAATATCTTTATTTAAAAAAAAGAACATCACTAGTAAACATGTTTTATTATAAATACAACAATATGTTTAGAACATGCTTATATACCATTATATATGTATGCAACAATGGGCGGAGTGAATAAACATGTCACATAGATAACAAATAATAATATAATCTGATCCAGTAACAATAACATCACTCACACACTCCTACCTACACGGTACCGCCGACTTAATTTATTATGGCTAAATATGCTGTGAAAGTATTAAGTATTTCGTTTAGGTATCTATTATAAAATAAAGTCGCTTTTCGTGTCTGTCTGTGTGGCCGCGTTGTTCTTCTAACACCACAGATTTTGATGCGGTTTTCACTATCATGATAAATATTTAACTTATATAATATAGAAACATGTTTTGCCAAGTCGTAAAAACCGTGCGAATCAGGGCCGGGTCGCTAGTTCAGTTATATACAGATGTAAATTACCTACATTTTTGAAAATTAAAATTAAAATAAAAACATTTACCACCTGTATCGGGAACAGTAGGTATTATAATTATTACCAACCATTATTAATTATTTCTAGGAAAATAATAGATTTAAAAACGTTAAAATGTCTGAAACTTAAAGGTAGTATATATGTTACGATAAGTCGGTGGTGATTTTCGATGAAGACATTTTTCATCAGTAATTATGACGACATTGTTTTGTCAATCGAAGTGCCGATATTCCGCGATTTTGACGGTGCACGGTAGATAATAAAATTTTACGCATCGGTCTGCAACATGCCAAACCGTCCGCTTGCAGGTGGTTCCGTACAGTTTGCATAGTGACGTTGTGTGCTGCTGCTGTTATCCTGGTCTAAGCGAATGGATCTGATGTATGGGTGGCAACAATCTCACGCACGGTGCCGAGGCGAAACATTTGTGTAAGCCAATGGTGTCGGTCCAGGCAGGCGACGGTTTATTTCGCTTGTCTCAGTGACAATGCACCCACAGTCGAACCTTTTTTCTCTACAAAAAAAAGTTAAAATATTAGGTCTAAACATACACCTCCCAAATTATAAATTAAGAAATAAAAAATACACAATATAAATACAATGCAGAGAATATATATCTATATACTTAAATACAATTGATATATAAGGCTAGTGGTCAGTAATAATGAAAATTAGAATACGATAAAATAAAAAACAAAATTCTACAACTGACTTGGACTTAACACGAAATACCATACAAGGAGGTTACAAACAAGTGTCTACGTCTAATAAAGTAAAAACTGCATTGAAGTTTGATAAAGAAACTATTGGAAGTCATCAGGAAAATTATAACAACTCGTCTCAACTGCAAGTCAAGAAAAACAAATTGTGTATAATAAGTAGTAATAAGACAAACAACGTATTATCCATAGCGCACAACACCTTTCCGAACCATCAGTTATGCCACTATATCACAACTAACTGTGGAATAAGTACGCTTGTTAGTAATCTAGACTCAAAACTAACTAATTATACTATGCAAGACTATTGTGTAATTCTTATAGGTAGTGAAGATTTTAATAAAACTGGCAACTATTCAGACATAATTTGTAACATTAGGGAAAACCTTTTAATGTTGTCTCATACAAATATAATTCTATGTCTGCCTACATATAAATGCAATGATTACTCTAGTATGTTCAACTGGAGAATTGAAATGTTCAATAGCTTACTATATCATGACATACAAATTTATGACTATGCTGTAATATTTGACTCCAATTTAAACCTATTATATGATTCTACCATGTTTTCAAATTACAGTGGTAGATTAAACAACTGTGGAATGAGAAATATTTTTGACAATTTAAAATATAATGTTATGGACTATGATAATTCAAATAATATGATTACTGACCTACAAAGCTATAACATGCAGTCTAACGAAGAGACAAGCAACAATGACAATAGTGAGAGTAACAGTTTTTTTCGTGACTAACCACCTATATGCTATGCATCAAAACATAGCAGGATTGATATCAAAAGCAGACTCACTATCTGTCTGTTTGCAGGAATTATCGGAAAAAGGAATAGAAGTCGACATTTTATGCATAACGGAACATTTCATAATGCAGGGATATGAGCATCAATTATGCATAGATAACTATTGTCTGGCAGCGTGTTTCAGTAGAAAAGAAAGTAAGAGAGGTGGATCATGTATACTTGTGAAGAACGGACATCAGTGGAGAGAACTGCCAAAGATTGCAAAAATATCTTCTGTTGGGGTATTCGAATGTAGCGCCATAGAGCTTATTAAGCACAATACCATTTTTGTATGCATTTATAGGGTTCCTAACAGCAAGAATGTATCACAATTTTTTGATAAATTATTTACACTGTTACAAAATTATAGAAAGATATCTCATAATATTGTCATAGCGGGAGATTTTAATATTGACATATTAAAAAGAAACAATAGGTAATACAATTGAATTTGAAAATCTGCTAATAAATTTTAACTTAAAACTAGCATTGAATGAACCTACACGATTGAAGAGCCAAACATGTATAGACAATTTTGCACATAATTTCAATAAGCCATGCAAAACCATGATATTAGAATTCGCATTGTCTGACCACACAGCTCAACTTCTTAAATTCCCGGTAAACAAAACGTGCGCAATAAACAAGTGGCGTATAAATAGACGGGATTATAGTGATGAAAACTTAACCAAGTTTAAAAATCATTTAAGCAGTTTAACATTTACAGAGGTATATAATGATTAGCATTATATAACTCTGTAAATGTTAAACTGCTTAAATGAAAATGTTAAACTGCTTAAACTGCTAAACCATAATACTGCATATAAGGCTTTTTTAGATTTGTTTAAATTAATGTATGACCTGTGTTTCCCTCATATTGGGATAACTGTAAATGTAAAAAAAAAAGTAAATTGGATATCTCGTGGTATTAAGGTTTGTAGCAAGAAGAAGCGACAACTACTATGGCATTATAGGTTAAAGCCTAATCAGACAAATAAAATTCGTCTGAAAAATTACACCAAGTTGTATAAAAAAATTATAAAGCTGACACAGTGCGCACAAAATAATTATAAAATTAAAACTTCTACAAATAAATCCAAAACGACTTGGCAAATAATTAAACAAAACCAATTAAATTTACCTAAACCCTCTATAGACAAAATTAAAATTAATAATGAATCCATCACGGAGCCAAAACACATAGCGGATCTCTTTAACAATTATTTTATCGACAAAATCCAACCCATTGCAAATGCTGGAACTACAGTAACGAAACATATTTTGAATAAAAGAGACTCTATGTTTATGGCACCGAGTACGCCATACGACGTACTTAAAATCATATCAACACTCAAAAACACAAATAGTGTAGGTTACGATGGAATTTCCACAAAAATACTCAAAGCAGTGGCTGGCGTCATAAGTTCTCCTTTAAGTTGCATAATTAATTTGAGTATCAGTGCTGGCATATTCCCAACTGCGCTAAAGACTTCTATCGTAAAGCCATTGTTTAAGAAAGACAATAAAGAGTTGATGGTGAATTATAGACCGATATCGCTCATCCCTATAATTTCCAAAATCTTTGAAAAATACATTCATAAACAACTAAACTCATATTTAGAACAAAACAAGATCCTGTGCAATGAACAAAAAGGTTTTAGGGAAAAAAAAACTATTAACATGGCAATTTATGATTTTTTATACACAGTAATGACGTGTATGGATCAAAATAAACCGGTGTGTAGTATATTCTGTGACATGACTCAGGCGTTTGACTGTGTTCAACACAATATTCTACTTAAGAAACTTGAAGCATATGGCATTAGAGGGAATATACTAAAACTATTTGAGTCATATCTTCAACATCGAAAACAAATAACGGAAGTCAGTAGGATAAACATTACTACAAAACGTGAAGAGTCACATCGGTCGCAAGAACGTGAAGTTGTGTATGGTGTCCCACAGGGAAGTGTTTTGGGACCTCCCTTGTTTACATTATATATTAATGACTTGCCTAAATCCACAGAACAACCTATGAGCCTTTTTGCCGATGACAGTGTAGTAACAATTGCGTGTAAAAATCGAGACATATATAAATCGGACATTAATAACTCGTTAATTGCAATTATAGAATGGTTAAATAATAATAATTTAAAAATAAATTTAAATAAGACTAAAATCATGCATTTCAGTCAACGCTCCTTGACATTAATTAATAATTTAGACATACAATATAATAATATTAATATTGACGAAGTTGATACAACAAAATTTTTAGGACTTACTATTGACAATAAATTAAATTGGAAGCCACATATAGAGACAATCAGTAAGAAAATAAGTTCCTCAGCATATGCTCTGTACAAACTGGCAGCAGTAATTAATAAATGTAGATGCTTTGCTCACCGCATACTACGGCTTGGTGGAGTCCATCTTAAGATACGGTGTTATCTTTTGGGGTAACTCCACGGACAGGGAACTTATATTCAAAACTCAAAAGCGTTGCATTAGGTCGATGTTCAAACTTGAAACCATTCAGAGTTGCAAGCCTTATTTTCAAAAATACAAAATCTTGACATTACCATCACTTTATATATTAGAAATTGCAATGTTCTTAAGATCCAACCCTCACCTCTTTTCTCGCATGGCAGATCGATTTCCTCGTAATAGACGTGATAATACACAAATTTGCCTACATCAATATAGAACGGCACTTATGGGTAAAAGTGTCTTTTGCATGGCTCCAAAAATCTATAATAAATTTCCTAAAAGCTGGAAGCAGTTAAATGATGTAGAGTTTAAACAGAAAGTTATTAATTTTATAGCAGATAAAGCTTATTATAATTTGAATGAGTTTTTTGATGAGAAATTTTGATTATGTTTTGATGATTTATTATTTTTAATGTTCTTATAATTATCATGACATTTTTAATTAATTTGACGCGGAATGACATTTTATATAATATTGTATTAATAATATTTGCATGACATTGTTTTGAGAAAAAAAAAAAAATAGTTGATGTGGTAATTAATTATCATCATCGATCATCGAATCGTTGCTCCAGGCCCAAACTATTCATAGATTATGACTTTATGTATGATTATTCGTAGATTACTTATATCCAAAAACATAGGATAGATAAATCCTACAATATAAGACCTTACCTAACTTACCTATTTATATGTATTTGTACGCCGATGAGGCAAAACATGACAGATATATATATTTTTTTTTTAACATCTTGCATGCCATGTGTGTATACTCATGTTTTGGACAAATAAAAAATCTTTATCTTTATCTTATCTTTATAGAAATAAAAAGGCAGGGCGAGTGACCTAAGTAATACACAATATCATACTAATCACAAATAAAAAATAATATATAATATAATAATGACACTTATTATTTACTTTATTCATTAGTGCACATATAAAATGCAATTTTTTATTTTTTTATAAAAAGTATTAAACAATATTATTATACTTTATTTAGAATATAAATCCTTTGTTTAATTACCATACATGCAATTTACATTTTTAAATGTTTAAAAAACAATTAAATCTTTTCAAAATTGTATTTTATTATTATTTTCTAATCATTTACAAACATATTCATTACTTATATTTTTGAATATTTTATTACAAAACATAGATAAAAAAACGATTACTGTAATACTGTGTAAACCGTTAATGGAAATGATTAAATAATTATCGATATAATGAGTGGCAGTTAACAAAATTAGTATTTATTTGTTAACTGCATAGCCACTCATTATACTAAATTCAACTATTCCGGTGTCATTTTCTATTAGATTCAAGTATTCATATCCACAATTCGTTAAATGAGATACAACAGACAATCATAATAAAATTACTGGTTGGGATCACGGTGACATAATATGTAAATTAATACATTCTTATTAATAATAATTTCACTCACCGATAGCATTGGGCGCCTTGCGATTTCACTAATAGAAATAATTTTTTGCTCATGCAAAACAATAATCTGAGCTTTTTGAAATCTTATTAAATGATGCATGGTCTAAATTAATCAATATATCACAATCACAAACTTCAAGTGCAAAAGAAAGAGTATATGTGTAGTTGCTAATGCAGACTGACTACATAAGTTCACAATTAAAGGCAGGAATATATTTTTAAAGCGGGTAGTTAGCTTCTAAACTGGGAAATCATAATCATAAAAATCTTTATTTTTCTCATTCAGTATTACAGGCACTAGATATTATATGCACAATCTTATATAGAGAAAGGTGTCTGAAGTAGGAGGGCCCTGAGTTACAGATCACCCGGCTCTTTTGTTACACATGTTACATTACCAAATGGTTAGTCAAGATATACTTTCAATGAAATGTACAAATTATAAGTAGATATATTATTATTAATGATACGTTAAGACAAAACAAAATAAAATAGAAATGAGATTAACGAAAAATGAAGAATAAAATGAATGAGTGTATGAATGAGAGTAAGGGTGAGTGTATGGATGATTGTAGGTGTAGGAGTGTGAGTGTAAATGCGTGGGTGTTAAGACACTGGAAATAATTTTAAGTAGGCGAGATACTTGTGGTAGATTCTCAAACTGGTCAGAATATTGCCTTATTCAGTTAGTATATTCATTTTAAATTACGAAATCTCAAAAATAATATTTTAGTAAACTCGTGGCTCGAACTCGGATCATTCTGTCCCTGTAGGTTGAATGCTTACCTTTTGCGCCACGAGAGCAACTGTCCTACATTGCGAAATCATGTTACACTATCATTTAAAAGACGTCAGCGCACTCACTCTATGAAAGGGATGTGTGCGAGGCTGTCATTGTGAGCAGTACGTACAGTAGCGATATAGTTTTGTAGTGTGCGTGTCTGGTTACTTAACTCCTTTGCCCTGTGTACATAACAAAACCTCTACAGTACTGAGTATTAGTACCTACTCACCTTTTGGTATCCATACAGCCGGTCGATTCTGTAAAAATCTCACCGTGAAAACATAGGTGAAGTGAGTTTGTTTTTGCTAGGAATTGACACTATTGACAGCTCACTCTACGCTCACTTCACCTAAGTTTTCACGGTGAGATGGTTACAGAATCGCAGTACAGTATCGAAGTGTTAATTTACGTACCTACGTAGTGTTATCAAAAACTCGAGTTGATATAAGTATTACCTACTGCCGCTGTTAGGTAATCAGCATGACATGTTTTTAATCTTATTGTTTTCATTATTTAAGTAATTAAACTGTCGTCGCCTTCGCCCTAATTCTTTATCAAATCAATATACCGTAGCTAAGTAGCTATACCTACTTATTTGTTAGCTTTTCATTGTTCGCAACCTTGAACCTTAATACATACAATCAATCTGCATAGCCTTTTTCCCAACTCTGTTGGGGTCGGCTTCCAGTCTAACCGGATGCAGCCGAATTCAAGTTTTTAAAAAAAAATCTTAATACACTCTACCTTATTTACATTGTAAATTTCACTTGTATTACCAAACCAATCAATTAAGGTATTATTAGAATCAAACGCAAGGCCGAGCTCCGGTAATCAGCATGATCGTTATGTTATATACTATTATTTCCGTTACAGAATCGATTTCATATTTTACAAGTGTAACGAACTCTGCTTACAGACACTTGGTACCTATGTGTACACTTCCGACTGAATCGATTATCTGAACCGTTAACACCACATCTAACAGACGGCGGACCCTCTGTCTAGCCGGGGGCGAGATTTGTGACCTTGGCGCACCCCTTCCGAGCCACATCTACATTTATATCGCTACGACACCGCTGCCGCTGTGAGCTAACAAAAATAAATCGTGTGTTTTTGTTTACGTCCACCGTCTTAATAAACTTTGTTGAAGATAAGTCGCTTATGGTCTGATAGGGTGACGTCCGCGGTGTGGTCACGAGCGAGGCTCAGCTCTGCACAGAAGTGTCGGCGGCAGAGTGGGTCCGCCTTCAGTCTCTCCGGCCGCGTCGCTCGCGCCACACGTCCGCCGCGCACCCATCGACGATGTTAGCGCTGCTGCTCTTTGCCGTCGTCGCCGCCGCGGCCGCGCAAAACGACACCTACCCGCGACCACCCGCGCCAAGACGCGAACAGTTTCGAGTCATATACGAATGGAACGCTATAGATTTCGAATGGAAATCCCCGGAAGACCGCGAGGCCTCCCTCAATACAAGCCGATACATCCCCCAAAACGTTCTAATCTCTGGCATAAACTTCTACCAAGACGATTTGTTCCTGACGATGCCGAGAATGCTGGACGGAGTGCCGGCCACGCTAGCGACCATCCCAGTGACGCCGACAGACACGGCCCCCAAGCTGCGCCCGTTTCCTAGCTGGAGCCAGAACGCTGTTGGAGATTGCAATGCTTTGCAGTTTGTTCAAAATATAGAAATTGATAAAAATGGTGTAATGTGGATTCTGGACAACGGCCGTGTCGGCACTCTCACTCAAAACCCGGACCCCAAGTGCCCTCCGTCGCTCGTGCTCATCGACCTCAAGAGCGGCAATAATGAAATGGAACGCATTCCGTTCCCATCGGACTCAGTGAATCCTAACACTACTTATTTGAATGATCTTGTGGTGGACAATCGGGATGGTGATTACGCGTACATAACGGACAATAGTGCTGTTGATCCAGGCATTATAGTTTTCCGCCGCCGTGACAAAAAGTCGTGGAAAATTCGAGACACTCAATCAATGTCTTCAGTCGCCGATGCCACATTTTTCCGCATCAATGGCACCACGGTCAACCTCCCTGTTAACATTGACGGCATCGCCCTCGGACCCCAATACCGAAACGAAGAAGGCAAAGTGGACAGAAAACTATACTACTGCCCGTTGTCCAGTTATCACCTGTACGCATTAAACGCATCAGTGCTGCAAAACGAATCGCTCGCTCAGGAAGGTAACGGTGCGCTGCGTCCCTACGTCGTCGACCTCGGCAACAAAGCCTCACAGACTGACGGCATGAAGATGGATTCAAATGGGGTTCTTTTCTACGGTTTAATCGGAAATTCGACAATTGCGGAATGGAACACCACGATCGACTTCCGCGTTGGCCAACGGACCATCGCTCGCGATCCCAACTACATTCAGTGGGTAGATCGATTCACATTCGATAGCAAGGGGAATGTGTACGTGGTCATAAACAGGCTGTACAACTTCGTGAAAAATCAGGTGTCCCTGAGTGAAGTTAACTACAGGATTTTGAAGTCGCATACTGGTTCGAAGAGTTACGTGTTCAGCGAGGACCTGGTGGAGCCGACGGTGCCGCCGCAGAGCGCGGCGGCGGCGCCCGCGATCGCCTGCTCGCTGGCGCTGCTGGCGCTGGCACACCTGCTGGCCTAGTCCTTGCAACTGTTCGGTCGCGGTCCGCAGTCGACCGTGGCCTCCAATACTAGTGATTGTCATTTTGCGACGCTCGGACTGATGCGTAACATTACCAAAAATATTTAAAGTTACCTTGACCTCGTGGTCCAACCAGTGATATGCGCATGTAAAAATGCTTTGTATAATAATAATAATATTCTAGAATAGTTTTTACACATAGGTATAGAATACCATAGAACGATCAACAGTGACCTTTCTAGGAAGGGTCGTACCGAAGACGAGTCATGTCGGTTCGAAACGAAAGGTCGGGGACGAGTTGCCAAACGCCGTGGCTCGGCTCAACAATAAACATTCCAACTATGTCTATAAGGTGCATCTCAGCACAATATTTATTTATAACTTTGTAATACTTAGGTAAGAGTATAAATACAAGACCGTAATGTGCGAAAAACTAGAATCTCAATATCTGTGAGATTTGGCACAAGTATAGTGTTCGGTAGATCTAGTTAAGATCTTTTTAAGGTAAACTGTATAATATACATTATTGTAACTAATCTGTACGAATGTTTATTGCGTGGACGCGGCTGTGTGTGACTATGAATAAACGTGTTTATCATATTATGTTGTTTGTACTTTTTATTTGCATGCGAATACTGATCGTGCTTATAGCGTTATACTGCTAACTTGATGTCACTGAGGAATCTTGTTAATGGTTAGCAAGGCCGGCTTGAAAACAAGGAGCTCAACCTTACGAATACTTACCTATAAAATGAGTATAAAAATAAATTACCTTTATTTTTTTATTGCATATTAAATCAATTAAGGTGAATGACATTCTTGCATTTAAGTAGTCAGGTAATCAGCTAATCAATTTTTACCACCTGTTGCCCTACATTCGCGATTTGCTACAGATTGCCGATGGCTTTCGGACAAGATGCTTAAAACTGTTGTTAGAACAACTTTTATGTAGGATTCAACAGTCTGTTACAGAGAATAATTGCCAAACATTGCAGAAAAAAATACAAAACGAACAACAATCACGCAATGTCTCCACATTGCGAGGTTATTTATTTCATTACCTAGTTGAGTAAAGTAAAAAATTGTGTTGTAACTATACCACAGCAGTTTCAAACATACATAAATTCACTATTTAAATCTGAAAATAAAGGTAAAACGCAGTAACGAGGTTTTCCTGAAAATCTCAAAGATGAGGAACTCCGTTCAAATCTAAAACTTCGTATGAATCAATCAAAGGCACCAAATTATAGCGTACCTAAATGTTCAGTATCTGAGGTCTTCTGATAGTCTCTCAATAGCTTTTGATTCGACAAAGATATCGGACATAATATTATGTAGAACTACTAAATACTTAAGACGCAGATAAATGCCAACGGCCTTGAGTGGTTAGCTTGCGTGTTCCGTGCTGAGCTCACGCAACGCGTCTTACGTCCAGCCAGTAATAGGACTCGCTGATCAAGGAGTGCTGTTTCGAATTAGAAGCATTATTAATTTACTAGCTTTTTCCCGCCGCTTCACCCGCGTGGATATCCGAAAATATTCCACGGGAACGTACAACCGGGAAATCTTTCCTTATTCCTTATCTACATTATAAAGGGAATTTTTTTGTGCAAAATTTCAGCTTTCTAGGTTCAAGGGTTTGGGCTGGGCGTTTATGAGTCAATCAGTCAGTCAGTCAGGACTTCTCTTTTTATTTATATAGATTATACATGAAACAAAAGGTATTATATTAAAACACGTATACTAAACGATACATAATCAAATTATCTTTAAAATGGTGAAGGTTTCATAAAGTACCTACTCTTGATAGTTTTTGCGAGAGTCTCTGTTTTTTATCCGCGTTAGTTATAACTTTACAAATTAGTTACTCTATGTACATAATATTAACATAATCTAAAATATTCAAATATTAAGTTATTAAGATATTATATTTTTTCCAAATCATTAACACTACTCGTTTAGACGTGATCTTTAGTTTAAAATCATTAGAAGTCGGTTATCGTCGCCTTAAGACTTTACATAAAACGATACAGTAAAGAGACACATTGTTAAGATCGATGCTCAAGGTATTTACTTTGCATACAAAGCTCGGAGCATATAGAGCACCTGCTGAAGACTCTCCTAATTTATTGCCTGAACGTGTTAAGTTTACATAATAAAGTTTGGTATCGTCCTACCTTATAAACAATGCTTATCTCATACTTTGTTAACAACAATGTTTGGTATACTTTCGTATGTCATACTACATTTTAATAGGTGTCAAAAGTTTAATGTTCTTTTTTAGGGTTTCGTACCAAAATGGAACCCTTGATTGAATTGAGGGATTGAAAAGGGGTTTTAAAAATTCGAAGTGGGACTACTAAGACATGTGGAGTATCACATGAAAGAGCGCTGTTTGCACATTCTCAAACATTTTTTTCTTTTCTTTAGGCCGCACAGTTTTCGTCTCTTAATGAAAAATGTAAAAAAAATACCGTTCTCCCCTCCCCTTATCTCCGAAGTTTTCATAGAAAAACCGCTCTTGACCGGTTTTTTTCTAAATATATAATGTTCGCTTGAAAAATGCAAACCCTAAGCCAAATAGAGCGAAGAAAAAAATAGATAGAGAAGTATCATGAATTGAACGCAAAAAAATCTAGCAATAGGTACCTACAAACAAACAAGACAATTTCGTAACAGTTTAAGTACTAAAGGTAGGTAAGGTATGGTACGTTTCTGGTACATCCATGAATTATGAACCACCTTTTAAAAAAAACCGGTCAAGAGCGAGTCGGGCTCACGCACCGAGGGTTCCGTACCATCTATATGTAATTTTTGTTGATGATTTCTGAAAAACTGTGCTATTTAGAGACATCGTTTTATTTTTCCTGTAATCTTTACATAAACTTCTATCACATAGAATAATTTCAGATTTTTCGCTTTGCAAACTTCGGAGATAAGGAGGGGGAACGGTATTTTTTTTTTAATTTTTGAAGTTGATAGCATTAGTAGTTCTTGAGATATCCAGGTGTGACAGACAGACAGACAGACAGACTGAGTCACACCATAAGGGATCCTTTTTTACCATTTTGGTACGGAACCCTAAAAATACTAAGAATATAAGAAGTAATACCTCAATGGCCTCTAACAATAAAATACACGGCCATATTTTTCCATTTTCATAATCACAACGTATTCTTATAGTATACTAATATTTACGATATTTAAACATCGTGAGCAACGGTATGATCAATAAAATACTCGAGGTGTGACTTCGCAAGCCGGGCTCCAAGATCAATGGAAAAATTTACTGTTCAGCGCGAACGATGGACATTAAATATGACCATTCATGGAAAATTTATGTAAGTGCCTTTAATAAATGGACATACCTGCGTACATACCTAAGTACCTATCTAATTATCTAAGTCCATTGCAAGTGAACATTACAAACCATTAATTAACTAAACACTTAAAGTCACTTTTCCAATCGTCATTATAATTAAATAATGTGGAATTTTAATTTACGTGTTGTGAGTATTTGTTAGGTTGTTCAATTTTTCGTTACATTTTTTTTTTTTTAAACCCACCCGTTACCCATTATTATATGGGTAATCACGATGTATAAAATCCATAACTTATCGAGAGATTATATTTTATTTCTTTCTGTTTTTGCAGTTTTTTTAATTTATTTAATGAACTCTAGATAAAAGTTCATGGATAATTAAAATTCTATTGAAAAAAATACACAGTTTCTATTCAATTTTATTGAATGTGTTCGTAAAGACAGTTTGAATGGCTACAAAATACTTAGTTTCAAGAGTCATTCATGAAACAAACAAACATTCAACATTGTGTTATTTGTTATTAAACGTTCAACAATGACCGTAATAAACGTTGAAATTGAAAAATTCGATTCAACTGCTTCCAAAAAGTACACAAGTTCAATACTTATTAATTTTAGACATTAACAAGCAAATCAGATTTAACCCATAGGTAATTTAAAAAATTCCAGAGGAATTCAGGAAGTTATAAAATTCGTGCTAATCATTACCTACTTAAAAAGTAAAACTTGAAATGTAGAATGTAGAATGCCATTCTAATAAGCCTAATCACATTCAAAATATTACAACAAAATAATGATGTCCCAACTGACGCGCGATTAAGTGTATCAATAATAACTAGGTAAGTATTAGGTACCTATACATAATTATAAACAAAAAATAGTCACAATAATTAAGTCATAATTGTAGACGAAATAACTGATAACGATAAACGACCTCTACTGCACGAAAAGGTCAACTAAGTTTTCATTTCAGTGATGAAAAATTATCTCATTGGCTCGCATAAGTACCTATCATACGCGCGTTTTATTTTCCATGTTCACTAAAGCCGGATCATAATAAAACTACGCATTTAAGCATCATATTGGTACTTACTTAAGCGATGTGTTTTTCCTGGTGCCACATTGTGCATTAAGAAAACATAAAGATTTATTAAAGATTCATCATGAGTTCTAAATAGCTCCTTTGTCTTTTATAAATTACGTTCTTAACTTTTTAATCTACGCCAATGTTCATTTCCAAGTTCTTAATTCAATTGTGAAATGTGAAAGAACTACGTCAAACTTTGTGACAAGTTTGAACACTTTCTAAAGCCAGTGTATTATGCAAATAATAATAAAAAGGTATGAAGTGTTGTGCTGTGCGTGCATGTGATAGGCTGTCAACGTGTTATTGAACGATGACTATCGATAATTACCGTCAGCCTTGCACCGAGATCGACGTGACGCGGTGTCAACTGTTTTTAAACTAGTTTCTATTCGATCCGGAACCGAGACTGGCTGATTTTCACCAAATATTTTTTGTACACTTTGCTTAGAGGATTAATATAGAAAGTACTCGTCTGCTATCAATGAAAGTTCGATAAGTAATTCGAAGAACTGTTTCTAGATCAATTTAATAATTAATTAACTCTTTCTTTTAATTATTACCCAACTACAAATAGAGGGGTAATGATTTCACCGAACTCGATTGCATGTCGATATGAGTTGAATAATATATGGCATGTGAGCGATTGAATTGTCGATGTTAATTCGAAATCGATAGTTTTGTCGTTTATTTCCGAGTACAGGACGACTAGGAAAGTGTACTCGTACTTTTAGAAGAAACGTTACCTATTTAAAATTAATTTCGTCGATTCTCAAAGAATAAAAACTGTTTAATACGTCTCGATCCTACCTGTGCTATTTTAGGTCTTCGGGTGGTAGAGTAGACAAGTTTAAACAACACCAAATGTCCTATTACAATATTTTTCTGTGTTAATGTAGCGTTTAGCTTTTTACGTACTTAAAAGCCTTTTCGTTAAAATTTAATAAATACCATCGCTCTCTTTATCTTCAATAGGCACTGGCGAACATTCGTCTAGTTACCAATACAGCTCTCCCGATTTCCTACAAAAAACAAAAAATACAATGATTGAAAAACATTCTGGCAAACTATATATCTACGCTACCTTTCATTATCACTCTAATGTATGGCAATGCAATGATGTTTATCAAGGGTAAGTATAGATGAGGTATCCCTACACTACTACTACCTACACAAATAGGTATCTAAAACGAGGTATTGGTCCATAGACCTCTTCCCATACAAATTCGCCCAATCTCCTTTTAGTACCTAAGTAATAGCCTAATTATCATCGAATCAACGAATTAGTTAAATTGTAGGTACATAATTGTCGTGTTGACAAGCTGTCAAGGTAATGAGGCACAATGCCATACAAATTGTGGTCACATAACATATAATTCATCATGTCCTCTATAACCATATTAGCTCAGAGAAGCGCCGTACATCGTAATTCAAACGCTTTTAACATTTAATGTGTTCGTTTACGTGCCGTTCTACATAATGTGCGTTTTATATGCTAAGTTAGGAATAGAGTTACCAAGAGTTAAAGTAGAGACTTTAACTCCGCACCAGGTTCGGTTTTAAAATGTAAAACAACTAGTGATGTTTCAGTACATAAGAGGTATGGAGATCAAGCTGCTTTATGTAACGAAATTGGTTCCCAAATAATCACTTCTTTTCAGGGTTCCGTACCTAAATGGTAAAAAGGAATCCTTATGGCGCGAGTCTGTCTGTCTGTCTGTCTGTCACAGCTGGATATCTCAAGAACTACTAATGCTAGCAACTTGAAATTTGGAACAGTTTTAGATGACGTTTACCCAACTATTTTGCAAATAAGAAAGAAATAAAAATGTTTAGTTTTTTTTGCAACAGGTAAAAATTCAAAGTGGTGCTACTAGGGCATGTGGGATATCATATGAAAGAACGCTGTTTGCACATTCTCAAACATTTTTTATTTTTTTAGGCCGCATATTTTTTGACTTTTGATGAAAAATGTAAGAAAAAAAATACCGTTCGGGGAATGGTATTTTTTTCACATTGTTACCCTTATCTCCGAAGTTTGCAAAGAGAAAAATCTGAAATTATTACCTATATGTTATAGAATTTTATGTAAAGATTACAGGAAAAATTAAACGATGTCTCTAAATAGCACACTTTTTCAGAAATCGGAACGGAACCCTCGGTGCGCAAGTCCTGCTCGCCTTACCGGTTTTTTCAATCAGTGATTGGAGGAATAAGAAACACGCGGTTCCCACAGATAACAGACAGCATAAATTATTCCATGATTCCCTCAAACAATATTCATTATTGGATGACAAAATAAAGATTAAATATAGAATAACATGTTCACGAGTTGAGTTTCACACGAGGTCTTTAATCATTAATCACTATAATCTGCAATCATCCAATATTGCACGACCATCTTCGCTTCCTAGAAGGAAAAAACTACATATTACACATCATATTAATGCAAGAACAGTACCATATACCAACCTACTTAGGCTCAGCAAGTAGTATATGGTAGGTTAGAACTTCTGCCCTGAATGCACTTCCTGGTCGGCTAGGCCACGGCTGCATAAAACAGAAGAGTCAAGGTGTTTTCCTGTTGTTTACTCAAAACTTCTTCCTAGAACTTTTAATAAGAATATTTTACTTCCTATATTGAAAATATGCTGTTTTTGACTTATAAGTATTATAGATTCGGCCTGGGACCCAATTCCGGGCTCGAGCTAGATATCACGACCATGGAGATAAATCTCTGTTTGAAATCTCCGCATCAATGTCCGGTCCAAATCTCGATACTATCAAAAAACCGTATTCTGGTAGACCATGGAGAAATATCTACAACGGAGAAAATAATCTCGTCTAAAAGACGTTCCATTTTTATCGACTCACTTTGATTGTAATCGATTATGCTACGTTTTTCTTTTTTTAGTATTAATGACGTGTTTAATTTATTAAATCCAAGCAAACACATTATAAAAGATAATTTTAGTATATTGTGTTTCTTTACCTGTGCTTTTTTTATAATTACTTACTGAAAATAGTAATTGCAAAGTCGCGTGATCAGAAACGCATTTCGCATGATTTGTGTCCATTTTCTGACGTAGGTAGGTTTTAATTTTCATATTAATTATGACTATTTTTAATCGTGATTAAAAAGGTGTGGAATAAAATTAGTTGTCATTAACTAAAATTCACACCAACACCTTGACTTTTATCGCTTATATCTCGAAAATTATTATTATATTTTTTTTGCTTATATCTCGAAAACGGTGTGTCCTATCGCAAAAATAATGAAAATTTGGCCCCCCTTTATGAAACCCATAAACCCCTAAGCCTCTACATGTAGGTACCAAAAAAAAACGAATATAAACCTACGAATGTAAATTTTGACAGATGTTCCAACGGAGATTTCATATCTCCATACCTTAGGACCAACCGTGATATCTCGCTGGTTTGCGATCGAAAAATTTATGAATGGAGATCGTAAGAATAGCATTTTTTCGTTTTCGACGGAGATAAGCAGTTTCTCGACTGATATTTCGACCATGGAGATAATTTCCATGCCACCGGAATTGGCCTCCAGGTGGGATATCTGATATTTCGCAAAAAAATATAAATATTTGAATTAAATTTTTGTCTATCAATAGGTAGGTAGGTATAAGCCATAAGGCTTGACCGCTTGACTAACTACTTGGAGAATATAAAAGATTTATGATAAACTTAAATAGTGTTAAGTTGTATTGTCATGGATTCGTATTTCCACATCATCTGTCTAGCCTTTTCCCAACTATGTTGGGGTCGGCTTCCAGTCTAACCGGAAGCAGCTGAATACCAGTATTTTTTGAAGCGAGACTAATACAATGTATGCGTACATGAAATACGAATAAGCAAATTAATAGTGCCGTGAATTCCTATAATTTAGATACATGCGAGATCTATAATTATAACAAAGTAGGTACCTATGTATCTAGTTGGTGAGTCTTTATAAATAAATAAATGTAACAGGTACCTACCTGGTTGTTGTTATTTGTCATGGATATAAAAAGCAAACGTGACGCCATTGAGGAATTACATATTCAATCCCATAGCTGCTGTAGCAATCTGATCGGTTCCGTGTACTGTTCTATTTAAATATTATATTCAACTAGCTGTGCCCCGCGGTTTTACACGCGTAGTTCGGGATAAAAAGTAGCCTATGTGTTAATCCAGGGTATAAGTTAACCTTCAAAGCAACAGTGAACAGGCAGGCATCTTCTGGGCAGTTCTGGGTACGCTCGTTTCATCACAGACCCATCGCTTTCCACCAATCGATATAGACGACAAGAGCGGGCCCATTTATCTCAATTTATAAAAAGAAAAGTCCATGACTGACTGACTCATCAAGGCCCAGTCAAACCCTTGAACTTAGAAAACTGAAATTTTGCACAGAGGCTCCCTTTATAATGTAGACAAGGAATAAGGAAGGATTTCCGTGGGATATTTTCCGACATCCACGCGGGCGAAGCCACGGGCAAAAGCTAGTTAATAATGAAAAACAACATAAAAAATATTATTTCTATTTCTATTATCATCATCATCATTTCAGCCAGGAATCACTCATTGCTATGCTAGGTATAGCCCTTCCATTTCTTCTGCCATCATTCCCGGTTCCGTGCTTCCCTCATCCAGGTGTTTCCCGCGACTTAGACGATATCATCAACCCAACGCACTTTGAACGGCTCTGGGGTCGTACTCCCTAAGCACGAAGTCCGTAGTTTCCTACTCCGTATCACCTACGGACAGATGATTGGTTCGGGTCCTGAACGAAGTATGAATGACAACACGATTTGACAGATGTCCCTACTCCCGATGTGTTTTTGCCCGTCCGAAAAATTTTAACTTGTACACTTGTTTTGATGGATCGTTATGTCAGACGGACGGACGAAGGGACGGACGGACGGATGGACGGACTTAGGGAGTAGGCCCCCTGGTTTCTTTGACCTAAAAATGGCCACCATTCGGTCAAAGCTTTACTCCATTGGCCATCTCCGCGTCTAGCCAAATTCTTTCTATGCATCCTTAGTGGATTCAAATAAGTCGGGAGACACCAACTATTCCAATTCAAGGTATTAAACTCTACGTAGGTATTTGGTACCTACGTGTAGGAATCGAACCGAATGAATAGGTCCAACATTTTGCACGGTTGTAAAATATGTCTGGAGGGTTACTCGAAACGATATAGAGTACCTATACGCAGCTGGCGTAGTACT
The DNA here is from genome assembly GCA_905163495.3 of Cosmia trapezina. NCBI lineage: Eukaryota > Metazoa > Arthropoda > Insecta > Lepidoptera > Noctuidae > Cosmia > Cosmia trapezina. The sequence goes on from LR991030.1 coordinate 17,648,788, forward strand.
CTGGTCTGATAATAATAATAATAAAGGTCTGCGATCACCAATTCATATTGCTCTTCAATCGATATTATTTTGGGGCCATTAGCTCTACAATGAAATTCCCTGACTTTACGTTAGGAAATTTCATTGTATACTGTAAATTCAGTACCTACCATAGGTATATTCAAATTACAACTGTCATTCGTTGACAGTACCAAGTATGAAATACCCATGGAATTATATAGTATACTGTACTATATTTGAAACTAGCTGACTCGACAGACGTTTTCCTATCCAAATTTCAATAATTCATACAAAATGCCCATAGAAAATGCACTTTCTGTTTTCCCGAATTTTCCAATTTTCCTGGCATCTTTTCCATTTTTAGGGTTCCGTACCTCAAAAACAGAACCCTTATAGGATCACTCGTGTGTCTGTCTGTCTGTCTGTCCGTCTATCACAGCCAATTTGTTCCGAATCTAAAGGACCGATAAGTTTAAATTTGGTACACATATGGATTTCTGTGACCCAAAGACGTACGGCTAAAATAAATAAATGAATTTTGAATATGGGGGTCACTTTTAGGGGGCAAATAAGAAAATTAAAAAAAAAAGTTTTGCAAACTGTACCGTGTGACATATCATATGAAAGGTCTTACTATGAGGGTCTCAAACATTTTTTTTTAATAATTTTTAAATAAATCGTTTTAAAGTTATTTAAGAAAATAGACGAAAATTGACCATTCCCCCTTATCTCCGAAACCACTGAGCCTATTTTTTTTTTTAAATACAGAAAATAGTTCTATACCTGTAGATTACAGGAAAACCTATAAGAAGTTTGTGGTCTTAAAATAACATGGTAAATCTCTCAATATTGTGAGTACAAAATTACATTTACTGTTGGAATGTTTTTCAACTATGATGTTAAGTTTGTTCTTGGGATAATTAATTTAATCCCAACTACGGAACCTTTCATTGTGCGTAGTCCGACTCGCACTTGGCCGGTTTTTTCTTTTCATAAAAACCTTCCTCGGTGTTCAACAAATATTTTTTTTAAATATTAGAAGAATATTGGTCCAGCCGTTCTCGAGTTTTTCGCTTAGCAACACATTTATTTAGCCATTCATTTTTATTTATACAGATATATTTGATATATAAAATCAGCAGTTGCCTACATTTATGTTCGCATACCTCGTCAAAATGCACAGAACAAATTTTTTATTCGCGATTTCAAAGTTTGTCCCACAGTAAAAGTTATTCAGTTCGTTAAAGTAGAGTTAATTTTTTAACGCAATATATATAAAAAGAAAGTAAACAGAAAGTCCTGTACGAGGCCAAAAGGCTCCTATCTCAGATGCTGCAACATTTAAAAATAAGTGTCGCAGCGCTGGTATTCTGGTACTACCTATACCTATCGTAGTTTGTAGAAACATTTTCTTACAACTTATATCTTTTTAAGACCTACCGATCGGCTTCAAATTGACCACCACTACCGTTATGTATGATGTAGGTGAGTAATAATTAATATGGAGCATGCGATTATGCGCATTGCATACCTAGATATTTGCATGTTTCGTCAGTAGCCGCAATAACTGCATAGTCTTATTAACAAGCCGGCAATTTGCACGTCTGATGACAGCCTTCTTCGGGCCACTTTCAATTTACAACATACAATTAAAGTGCATTATTTTTGCAAAGCTTATTTATTATAAAACTGATCCCATCATCTTGAAGTTGGTTCTTAAATCTATGACAGTCATCAATAGTTCTTTCAAGTAGCTGAGCTCTCTGATACAGATTTCGACTAAAATTTTCCTCCAGGGAACATCGTATTTCTGCCATAAAACCGAATGATATTATTTTGAATAATGCATTTTGGGTGGTCTGTAGAATTTGATCATAGATGTAGACGACCCATGTTCTTATGGTTCCATTTTCAAACTATCTGTTTGTTTTAGCAACCACCAACTGGAATGCAGGGTACAAGAATATGGCAGTGGCATATACCTACAAATTTTTGACGTGAAAACGTCTTTTCGTTGGGTCTATATGTATACAGGGTGTAAGGGACAGCCCTCCGCAGATTGATAGGGTGAATTCAGTACATCATACTAAGATGACCGGTACATGAAATTATTTCAGGAACGTTATGGGAATCCAATAAACCTGATTTGTTTTATTACCTCGCACGCAATGTATTGCTTCCGTGGCAAAACGCACGTAGCAAACGGTAGCGCAGTGAGTGTTCGGCTGCCCCACCCGCCACGGGGTCAATTCTCGCGCCACTTGTCTTAAACTAGCGACAGCGTAGTGCACAAGTTAGTTGAGTAGGTAGATACTTACGCGCAGGTACAGTAAAAGCGACAATAATTTAGCCTTCATTTAATTATTTTTATAACTGAAAGATGTTTAAAGTGGTGTATGGTACCTACTTATTGGTCAGTTTGTCAAGTACGGGTAGGGTTCAATGAAAAATAAAATAAGTAGGTTTTATGAAATAAGGAATAATGTTTTTATTTTGTATTTACGATGATGGCTGTATTCCCTCAAAAACCTTTATCTTTTCTGGCTTGCCTACGTAAAACGTTGTATCGTCTGCGAGGCATTTTTAAACAAATTAATACAAAAGTATTTTCCGCTCAACCAACAACAGTCTAAAACTTAACGAAAATAACCAGCAGATGAAACAAACAGTCAATAAAAATAAAAAAATACTAAGTACTTGCAAACATTCATTCAGGCTTCTCATTAGCTGCCCTTTCACACAGCGGGAATTCCGCTTTGGTAAAGCGAGTAAAGATAACAAAATAATAAGCACTAGAGTTAATTTTGTGCCAAACAATAGCTACAACTAACGTTGAAGTGGTTTTCGTTTTTTTACCCGACTGCGGCAAGTTAAAAAAGGAGCGTTATGTGTTTTTACCATAAGTACAATGCTTATTACATAGAAAAATAATGTAAATCAATCAGTCTTATTTCAATAGGTATCAAAAATTAATCCTACCTTAGAATCGCTCCGGTCGTATGAGATACGGCTCGAAATGACCTCCACCGAGACCTTCACACACATTGGCACGGCGCAGGGTCTCCCCGTGCAAGCGGGTCAGCAAGTTGGGATCTTCGTTGCAGCTGTAGCGCAGCTGCTGGAATGTGTCTGTGATTCAATCTCGCATTTCTTCCTCACTCGCACATGCACTAACAAACACTTTTTCCTTTACGTAGCCCCACAAAAAGAAGTCTAAAAGTGTGAGACGCGGGCTCCATGATTCCGGCGCAATAGTCGAGCTGCAGTGCGTGTGCCTAGGCGTGGATTTTGACGGACCAGGTCTAAAACTCTTTCTACAGTTGCACCGCGAAGTGGTCTTCCGGCGCCTTCTTGATTGGGAACTATGGGCTGGTTATCTAGCACTCGTTGATAGACATTGGTAATTATCCGGGAGTCTGATGGATGCCGACGGTCAGGATACCTATCGATGTAATTTCTGAGCGCTTCCCTGGCATTTCCCCGAGCTTCCCCGTAGCACATTATCATTTCGCCATATTCACGAGCTTAGTGCTCGTGTAGCCATTTCTCACAGACAACAACACAAATGGGTAAGTACGTAAACTTCACGACGCGACTGCGCGAACAACAGCGAGCGATACTGCGCAGGACACAGTCGCAGGACAACTAAACTGCACTAATGACTACACGAAAAATCACACACAAAAACAGTGTTGTCAACTACTCAAAAAATTTTGCATGTTTCTTGCAAAAATGTTGTACAAAAATACCACTATTTTTAAGCTTGACTAAATGTTAGAGCTGTTATTTTTTTTGGAGAAATGAAACGATTAATTTGTCAATTTAATTCAAAGTTTATGTTAAGCAAATTAATAGTAGTGATAGCCCAGCGTGATAGAAGACTGGGCTTCCATTGCAGAGGGCTTACGTTCGATTCGCGACTCGACTACCAGTCGGTAGCTGCCGTAAAGCCATGAAAAGGCCCTTGGGTGGCTTGGAAACTGGATCCAGTGATCGCTTGAAAAGTAGAATTAATTAAGTAATTAGGTATCTACCTACCACGAATACTCAAGGGCACATTATGTGCGTTTTTCCTTTAGAAATTAAGTGCACTAAAAGATTTGCATTTAACATTAGAGGAGTTCTTATGTGAACCAAGTTTGATCTAACATTTTCGTTCACAAATTGAGGTTTATTAAGTTGGCAATACTGTTGCGACTCGGTAAATCGGAGCGTCTCGCTTGTCTCTATTGTATTGTATGCAAGTAGTATGCGGTGAGTTTGATGAACTCTGAAGCTATGCAGAAAGTGAACAGCTGATTTCGCGCGTAGTACGTTAGAGTATTTCGACATACATTGCTGTTTTTTGGATTTTAGCTGTTTTATTTACATAAATGGAGTGCTGCAAACAGAGAATGTAATTTTACATTGAAATAAAGGAATATTAGCCAAAAAAACGTTAAAAAAAATGAAACTTTTCCTGAGAAAATTTCCGGTGGAATATGATTCACAATAAGGAGCTGAATGCACCCTGTTAATTTGTGGAGGGCTGTCCCTTACACCCTGTATACTGGTGGTAAGTTCAATATTTCTGACCTACAAAAACATGTAAGATTTCAACCGGTAATAACAACGAGACTTTTAATGCTAGAGTAATGGTGGGGCATTCAAAAGATAGGTCATATTTATAACAATTTTAAGTGCGAGCGCGCATTGCGGTGCGTTTTTCTACCGCATAATCTGTGAAGTATGGAATGTCTTTGAAGTACGCGCAATGCGGTCATGCGTTTTGTTACTGTAGGCCGCGCCCAGTGCGGCAGAACTAACGGAAACGCACCGCAGTGCGCGCTCGCTCTAAGGCCGGTTAAAATTTGCGTATTACTCGTACGTTACACTGCGAGTGCACGCGCAAGCGCGCGACTCTCTACTTTTCACTATTGTGCCAAAATATCTATATGCATAAAAATATGTTTAGCTAGATCAGTGGTTATTCTGATGTCTTTGTCCAGAGTTGACAAAGCACTACCAGGACCTAAAGAGAAACAACAGAAATATTGCCAAATTATGGTTAAAAACTGATATTTACAACAGCAAAATAATGTCAAATGTCGTCTCATATCGGCTGTAAATCTGCTCAGAACTGAAAAACATCATAATCGGTGAAAGCTTACTTTATAAATAAGGAATGCAATTAGACTAATAAGTCTAGTGTCGAGCAAATATAATGGCTACGGCAGTATCGGAAACGGAGTAAAATTTCAATCTGTTTTCACGAAAACAAACGGCGCGCGCGGACTCGATCTGCACTTACAAATATTTTATTTAATGATCATGACGTCAACAATACAATTATATCGATGACTAGCTTTTGCCCGCGGCTTCGCCCGCGTGGATGTCGGAAAATATCCCATGGGAACGTTCATGTGGAACACATAGGGCATATCCCTAACTTAAGAAATGCTGGGTTTCCCACACAAACTTTCATCCCTTTTATCACCTCTTGTAGGATTATGTTTTAAGACAAAAAGTAGCCCATGTCCTTTCCCAGGATGCTATCTACAGGGTGTAAGGGACAGCCCTCCACAAATTAACAGGGTGCATTCAGCTCCTTATTGTGAATCATATTCCACCGGAAATTTTCTCAGGAAAAGTTTCATTTTTTTTAACGTTTTTTTGGCTAATATTCCTTTATTTCAATGTAAAATTACATTCTCTGTTTGCAGCACTCCATTTATGTAAATAAAACAGCTAAAATCCAAAAAACAGCAATGTATGTCGAAATACTCTAACGTACTACGCGCGAAATCAGCTGTTCACTTTCTGCATAGCTTCAGAGTTCATCAAACTCACCGCATACTACTTGCATACAATACAATAGAGACAAGCGAGACGCTCCGATTTACCGAGTCGCAACAGTATTGCCAACTTAATAAACCTCAATTTGTGAACGAAAATGTTAGATCAAACTTGGTTCACATAAGAACTCCTCTAATGTTAAATGCAAATCTTTTAGTGCACTTAATTTCTAAAGGAAAAACGCACATAATGTGCCCTTGAGTATTCGTGGTAGGTACATACCTAATTACTTAATTAATTCTACTTTTCAAGCGATCACTGGATCCAGTTTCCAAGCCACCCAAGGGCCTTTTCATGGCTTTACGGCAGCTACCGACTGGTAGTCGAGTCGCGAATCGAACGTAAGCCCTCTGCAATGGAAGCCCAGTCTTCTATCACGCTGGGCTATCACTGCTATTAATTTGCTTAACATAAACTTTGAATTAAATTGACAAATTAATCGTTTCATTTCTCCAAAAAAAATAACAGCTCTAACATTTAGTCAAGCTTAAAAATAGTGGTATTTTTGTACAACATTTTTGCAAGAAACATGCAAAATTTTTTGAGTAGTTGACAACACTGTTTTTGTGTGTGATTTTTCGTGTAGTCATTAGTACAGTTTAGTTGTCCTGCGACTGTGTCCTGCGCAGTATCGCTCGCTGTTGTTCGCGCAGTCGCGTCGTGAAGTTTACGTACTTACCCATTTGTGTTGTTGTCTGTGAGAAATGGCTACACGAGCACTAAGCTCGTGAATATGGCGAAATGATAATGTGCTACGGGGAAGCTCGGGGAAATGCCAGGGAAGCGCTCAGAAATTACATCGATAGGTATCCTGACCGTCGGCATCCATCAGACTCCCGGATAATTACCAATGTCTATCAACGAGTGCTAGATAACCAGCCCATAGTTCCCAATCAAGAAGGCGCCGGAAGACCACTTCGCGGTGCAACTGTAGAAAGAGTTTTAGACCTGGTCCGTCAAAATCCACGCCTAGGCACACGCACTGCAGCTCGACTATTGCGCCGGAATCATGGAGCCCGCGTCTCACACTTTTAGACTTCTTTTTGTGGGGCTACGTAAAGGAAAAAGTGTTTGTTAGTGCATGTGCGAGTGAGGAAGAAATGCGAGATTGAATCACAGACACATTCCAGCAGCTGCGCTACAGCTGCAACGAAGATCCCAACTTGCTGACCCGCTTGCACGGGGAGACCCTGCGCCGTGCCAATGTGCGTGAAGGTCTCGGTGGAGGTCATTTCGAGCCGTATCTCATACGACCGGAGCGATTCTAAGGTAGGATTAATTTTTGATACCTATTGAAATAAGACTGATTGATTTACATTATTTTTCTATGTAATAAGCATTGTACTTATGGTAAAAACACATAACGCTCCTTTTTTAACTTGCCGCAGTCGGGTAAAAAAACGAAAACCACTTCAACGTTAGTTGTAGCTATTGTTTGGCACAAAATTAACTCTAGTGCTTATTATTTTGTTATCTTTACTCGCTTTACCAAAGCGGAATTCCCGCTGTGTGAAAGGGCAGCTAATGAGAAGCCTGAATGCATGTTTGCAAGTACTTAGTATTTTTTTATTTTTATTGACTGTTTGTTTCATCTGCATCTTGTTATTTTCGTTAAGTTTTAGACTGTTGTTGGTTGAGCGGAAAATACTTTTGTATTAATTTGTTTAAAAATGCCTCGCAGACGATACAACGTTTTACGTAGGCAAGCCAGAAAAGATAAAGGTTTTTGAGGGAATACAGCCATCATCGTAAATACAAAATAAAAACATTATTCCTTATTTCATAAAACCTACTTATTTTATTTTTCATTGAACCCTACCCGTACTTGACAAACTGACCAATAAGTAGGTACCATACACCACTTTAAACATCTTTCAGTTATAAAAATAATTAAATGAAGGCTAAATTATTGTCGCTTTTACTGTACCTGCGCGTAAGTATCTACCTACTCAACTAACTTGTGCACTACGCTGTCGCTAGAGCCAAGTGGCGCGAGAATTGACCCCCTGGCGGGTGGGGCAGCCGAACACTCACTGCGCTACCGTTCGCTACGTGCGTTTTGCCACGGAAGCAATACATTGCGTGCGAGGTAATAAAACAAATCAGGTTTATTGGATTCCCATAACGTTCCTGAAATAATTTCATGTACCGGTCATCTTAGTATGATGTACTGAATTCACCCTATCAATCTGCGGAGGGCTGTCCCTTACACCCTGTATAGCCTTGCCAAATTTTATCGAAATCCGTGCAGTTTTGTAAATTTTAAAATCAACTCCTATTTTACCCACTTAGGGGATGATTTTTAAAAAACGCTGACCCGCAAATTTCTTACCAATAGCATAAATTTGTTATCCCTAACTTAAGAAATACTGGGTTTCCCTTACAAACTTTCATCCCCTATATCACCCCCTGTAGTATTATTTTTGAAAAAAATAGTATCCTATGTCCTTTCCCAGGATGCTATATAAAGCCTTGCCAAATTTTGGCGAAATCCGTGCAGTTTTGTAAATTTTAAAATCAACCCCTATTTAACCCCCTTAGGGGATGAAAAACGCTGAACCGCATATTTCTTTATTTCCTATCAAAAGCATACATTTTAATTTTCACATCCCTAACTTAAGAAATACTGAGATTCCTATACAAACTTTCAACCCCTTTAACACCCCCTGTAGGAAATTTAAAAAAAAAGTAGCCTATGTCCGTCCCCAGGATACCATTCAGTGGTTCAGTGGTTCTGGGTTTCCCATACAAACTTTCATCCACTATATCACCCTCTGTAGGATTATTTATTAAGACAAAAAGTAGCCTATATCCTTCCCCAGGATGCTATATAAAGCCTTGCCAATTTTTATCGAAATCCGTGCAGTTTTGTAAATTTTAAAATCAACCCGTATTTTACCCCCTTAGGGGATGATTTTTCAAAAACGCTGAACCGCATATTTCTTTATTTCCTACCAATAGCATAAATTTGTTATCCCTAACTTAAGAAATATTGGGTTTCCCTTACAAAATTTCATCCCCCATATCACCCCCTTGTAGTATTGTTTTTGAAAGTATCCTATGTCCTTTCCCCAGGATGCTATATAAAGTCTTGCCAAATTTTGTCGAAATCCGTGCAGTTTTGTAAATTTTAACATCAACGCCTATTTTACCCCCTTGGGGGATGATTTTTCAAAAACGCTGAACCGCATATTTCTTTATTTCCTATCAAAAGCATACATTTTAATTTTCACATCCCTAACTTAAGAAATACTGAGTTTCCCATACAAACTTTCATCCCCTATATCACCCCCTGTTGGATTATTTTTTAAGACCAAAAGTAGCCGGTGTCCTTCCCCAGGATGCTATATAAAGCCTTGCCAAATTTTATCCAAATCCGTGCAGTTTTGTAAATTTTAAAATCAACCCCTATTTACCCCCTTAGGGGATGATTTTTCAAAAACGCTGAACCGCATATTTCTTAATTTCCTACCAATAGCATAAATTTGTTATCCCTAACTTAAGAAATACTGGGTTTCCCTTGCAAACTTTCATCCCCTATATCACCCCCTGTGGTATTATTTTGGAAAAAATAGTATCCTATGTCCTTCCCCAGGATGCTATATAAAGCCTTGCCAAATTTTGTCGAAATCCGTGCAGTTTTGTAAATTTTAAAATCAACCCCTATTTTACCCCCTAAGGGGATGATTTTTCAAAAACGCTGAACCGAATATTTCTTTATTTCCTATCAAAAGCATACATTTTAATTTTCACATCCCTAACTTAAGAAATACTGAGTTTCCCATACAAACTTTCATTCCCTATATCCCTATATCACCCCCTGTAGGATTATTTTTTAAGACAAAAAGTAGCCTATGTCCTTCCCCAGGATGCTATATAAAGCCTTGCCAAATTTTATCGAAATCCGTTCAGTGGTTTAGCCGTGAAAAGGTAACAGACAGACAGACAGACAGACAGACAGACAGACAGAGTTACTTTCGAATTTATAATATTAGTATGGATATTATTAAGTCAATGGATCTTACGGATGTGTCATCTTTGTTCGTATGTACCTGTGAGAGTGAGCGCAAGAGTTTTTCCCTATTAGCGTTTAATTCATTCTGAATTAGTAATGTTCATATAGGAACTGATACCTAAGTATAATATTACCTAAGTCTAATTATAGTCTTTTGAAATAATAAATCGTAAAAGAAATTGAATCCCAACGAGCCCGGAACAGAAAAGGTTTAATTGCACTGACATGAAACGTAAAGGATTTCTTGAATTTAGAAACAAGATTTAGCAATTATCTTGTTTAGGGTTCCGTACCAAAATGGTAAAAAGGAACCCTTATGGTGCGACTCAGTCTGTCTGTCTGTCTGTCTGTCACAGCTGGATATCTCAAGAAGTACTAATGCTATCAACTTGTTTGGAACAGTTTTAGATGACGTTTGCCCAACTATTTTGCAAATAAATAAGAAAGAAATAAAAATATTTATGTTTTTTTTGCAACAGGGACTGAAACGGGGTCTTAAAATTCGAATGGGGCTACTAGGGCATGTGGGGTTTCATATGAAAGAGCGCTGTTTGCACATGCTCGAACATTTTTTTTTCTTTCTTTTAGGCCGCATAGTTTTCGGATTTTGATGAAAAATGTAAAAAAAATGATTACCCCCCCCCCCCCCACTTATCTCCGAAGTCTGTTTAAATATAAGCTTATTTAAATATAAATGATGCTACGGAACCCTCGGTGCGCGAGTCCAACTCGCTCGTGACCGGTTTTTTTTTCTGACTAGGTATTCTTGTTTGTAACCTTGCATCACAGCAGCGGTCTGTAATATTAATTTTTCCAACTGCAATTATTTAAATGCAATCTTTTTTGCCTATAAAACATCTGCACTGACCCGGACAAAGTTATCGAAGTAATTAATTAAAATGTAAACTTTTTAGTTGTTTACCTACTTTAGATGCAAAGTTAATTGGCCATGCGCGATTCAAATAATGATGTAAAGCCATATAATTTTATTTTTAATCGTTTTACTTTTTTATGAAAGATGTTTTTTTTTTATCTAATTCAGCAAGCATTTTTTCTATTTATCATACTCATAACAGTCATAACACATAAATAGAAACTTCTTAGTCCTTAGGTGGGTATACCTAACTTAGGCCCCTCGCCCACGGCGACTTTTTGTAGCGATGCTGTCGCGCGTTTACGAAATGCCCGACTGCATCGCTACTAACGCGCGTTAGTCTCGTTTGCTACGCGCTACAGAAGCGATGCCAACGCGCTACTAACGCGCTACAGTATCGCGACTGTATCCATGCAAACGCGCGACCGTGTCGGACGACATCGGGGAGAGAACAGAGGGAGGGTGGCGCGTGAGTGGAGAACCGAGCTTTCGTTGCCTACGCTTCGGCTGCTTACGTAAAAGCAGCACCAAAGACAACGTGACTAATGTTGCCTCAACGGAGTCCATCTTGCAACTGTAGCGATCGCAGGTATTTTTGTGCCGTTACTGAATCGCGTTTGCATCGCGACAGAAGCGCGCCAGTATCGCGTTTGCATCGCGACTGAATCTGGGCCCGTGGGCGAGGGCACACAGCTAGCGACCGCTTCGTGACTGTATCGATGCGGACGCGCGACAGCATCGCTACTGCATCGCTACAAAAAGTCGCCGTGGGCGAGGGCCCTTCAGTGTATTGTTTATCTGTACCAAAGTCGAAACTCGAACTCGAAATTCGAATGAAACTTAATTGAATTCTAAAATTGTGACGTAGTTCAAAGCTTGATTAATTTAATACCTACTTGGTTTGCAATAAGGGCTGCCCTTCGTAATTCAAATAATAAATAAATCAAGGATCGAGCCTCTTTAAATTGTTTTCGTGTCTCTAACATCGCGAGCAACCGGTGGTAGATATCGATTACGACTCGTTAGGGTTCCGTACCTCAAAAGGAAAAAACGGAACCCTTATAGGATCACTCGTGTGTCTGTCTGTCTGTCCGTCTGTCCGTCTGTCACAGCCAATTTGCTCCGAATCTAATGGACCGATTAAGTTAAAATTTGGTACCCATATGGATTTCTGTGACCCAAACACGTACAGCTAAAGTAAATATATGAATTTTGAATATGAGAGTCACTTTTAGGGGGAAAATAAGAAAATTAAAAAAAAAAGTTTTGTAAACTGTATCGAATGACATATCAAATGAAAGGGCTTACTATGAGGGTCTCAAATATATTTTTTTAATAATTTTAAAATTTATTGTTTTAAAGTTATTTAAGAAAATAGACGAAAATTGACCATTCCCCCCCCCCTTATCACCGAAACTACTGAGCCTAAAATTTTGAAAAAAATATAGAAATTAGTTCTATACCTGTAGATTACAGGAAAACCTATAAGAAGTCTGTGGTCTTAAAATAACATGGTAAATCTATATATATAAAAAAATCAAAGTCCTGACTGAGTCACTGACTAATATACCAACGCACAGCCCAAACCAATGGACCTAGAGACTTGAAATTTTGCACATAAATACCTTATATAGTGTAAACATCCACTAAGGAAGGATTTTTGGAAATTCCATCCCTAAGGGGGTAAAACAGGGGATGAAAGTTTGTATGAAAAATCCTATCCCTTGAGTTAATAGACTTGAAACTTAGCACGAATATTCATCTAAGTTAATTATAAAGTTTATCATTTTTAGTTTTCCTAAACTACCCCCTAAGGAGGGATTGGGTGTGTCAAAGTTTGTATGGAGGAACTTTAACACGCGGTCCGATTAACTCAAAACTCAGTTTTTATACTTGAGACCAAAAATTAAGACTAACGTGTCTTAGGGTTTTCCAAAAATCTAACCCTAAGGGGTGAAAAGTTAATTTTATAGCGGAGGATTTTATTGGGGGCTTGATTAACTCTAAAATTGGTGTAAATAATGTTTGAGTCAAGTTATGGAAATATACCAGACGATTTTTGAAATTCTTTAGGTAGGTATCTGTGTTCGTGAAAACAGAGATACAGTTTATATCAAAAGTCTTATTAATTTGGTTAATGAACTTGAAACTTAGCACAAATACTTGCATAAGTTAGTAATAATGTTTGTCATGATTAGTTTTTCAAAACTACGCCTCAAATGAGGTTTAGGGATGTTAAAGTTTGTATAGAAGAATTTTAAAGCGCAGTCCGATTAAAAAAATGGTACTTTGAGTCAAGTTAGGAAACTTGCCAAACGAATTTTCACCGATTTTGACGACATATAGCTGATGTTTTAAGGAGTAACTTAGGCTATTTTTATTTTAGAAAAATAATTAGGGTTCCGCGCAAGAAAATTAAAATCCATGAAATCAGACAACCACACGTACAGCCCAGTACAAACTTACTAAGCCTCCGCTGTCTATTACGGCTTTAAAAACAAATATTAAAAATAAAGCAAAGTTAAAAATTTAAGGGGTCGGTCCCCATACAATAAACTTTTCATTATGAAAAAAAAATAAAAATTTTAGTCTAGCATGTGGGGTGTCATGCCATTATTTCATCACCGCTGCTCTCAAAACGGTGAAGGAAAACATCGTGAGGAAACCGGCATGTCCTAGAACCAAAAATTCGAAGACATGTGACATCTACCAAACCGCACTTGGCCCGCGTGGTGGATTACGGCCCACTCCCTCTCACCGAGAGGAGGCCTGTGTCCCAGCAGTGGGAACATTATAGGCTGGTTATGTGTTATGTGGGTTGTCATCGTCTAGAACTCATTGAGTAGAGTACAAACATTTTTTTTTATCTTTTAAAATTAAGAAATAGGGGGGCCGTAAAAGTTGTAAATTTTAGACCATTTTTGTACGAGCTCTAGCGCAACAATTCAACAAATTAGGAATTTGAAACTTCTTTATTCCATGTAAGTACCATGAATACTGTATTTAATCAACAATACTGAAAACGGCGATTCATAAGGTATTTTGTTTAAACATGGCTGATTTTCTGCAACTGCAAAAAAATAACCTTGTAATTCACAGTATCATTATAAAATAAGGAAAAAGTTACCTTTGCGGTTGTTAAACATATAATATGGTACGGAACCCTTCGTGCGCGAGTCCGACTCGCACTTGACCAGTTTTTTTTCTTTTGAATTAAGTAAATATCTAGTTTTCTTATACGACTGCACGAGTTTACCCTGTAAATAAAACTTACGAACGGATACATAATAACCGGCAGTTGATTGCACAAGTTAATTTTACGTATCTATCAAGCACCTAACTCCAATGCATTATTAATTTTTCGTCTATAACAACTGGATGTTCTACGGGCAATTAATTAATAGGTAATGGCTGGTATCGCTGGTTCCGCAAATTAAAGTATAGTACAGGAACACGTAGTATATGTTAATAATTATTGATGGTAAACGGATAAGTGGGTGTATTTGTTAATCGAAACTTTATTTAGTTTGATTAATAGGTACTTACGCCCTCATGGTTCCTAAATATGTAGCCTGTTGTTTGTGATGTAGGCTGTACCTAATGGTTTCGAATATGTAGGTACTGCTTCTTTTCTATTGTAATCCTAACTAACTACTTAATCCTACTTAATATTATAAATGTGAATGTTTGTGAAGATGTTTGGATGTTTGTTACTCAATCACGCAAAAACGGCTGAACGGATTTGGATGAAACTTGTCACACAGATAGTTTTTAACCTGAATTAACACATAGGATACTTTTTATCCCGGTAGTAGGTTCCCGTGGGATAATTTCCGACATCCAAGCGGGCGAGGCCGCAGGCAACGGCTAGTATTATACAAAGGGGTCAAAAAATTAAAAATTAACTCTACAAAATAGGTTGTCTACCATTTGTTTTCACCGCTCACCGCTTGCCGCGCCTCACGCCGCGCCGCAATCCGCGCCGCGCTTGGCTGTGGCCAGGGGGTAGACAATCGAACTGAATAACTTTTACTATGGGTCAAACTTTGAAATCGTGAAAAACAATCAGCTGTTCAGTACATTTTAACGAATTATGCGAACATAAATGTACTGAACAGCTGATTTTTTTTCGCGATTTCAGTTTTTGTCCCATAGTAAAAGTTGCTCATGATGATTGACCCCTGAAAAGATTGCCACTGTTTACACTTACACCCTGTATATGCGAAAGTGAGTTTGTTTCTTTATTACGCTTTCACGCTAAAACGGCTGAAGGATATGGATGAAATTTGGTAAATAGGTCGACCATGACCTGGAATAGGAGGTACAAAGCTTATATCCCGATATTCCGCTATATTCAGCTATAGTTTACCATTTGTTAACCGACTTCAAAAAGGAGGAGGTTCTCAATTCGTCGGAACCTTTTTTTTTATGTATGTATGTTTGAAAGGGTATAGGTACTTCCCAGGTGGTCCCATGATCATCAAGTCAGGATCTGATGATGGGATCCCATGGAAATCGAGGGAAATCCTCAAATTTTATGGGCACACCTATATCGATTTCGGTATTTTTTATAGTAACTCGTGCATTTGCTCTCGGAAAGTACCATTTGGTGAACTGGAACTGATGATGAAGACCACAGACGGCCACCGTAAATACTCAATTATATTCTAAGTATTTCACGGGTTGCGATTCGATTACTTTAATATGGGTTCTAAGCAATTTATGCTCGTCAAAATGTATAATGGTGATGGTTACTTCACCATGGACCTCCATTTCTCCTGGTTCTTACTTGGAGAGCTACTCAACAATTAACGTCTCTGCATCGGGAAAAGCAATATTTTGTAAAAGATGATGAGCAGTTGACATTGGGCTATTGTAACTTAGATAAATTAGAAAGTGACCCACTAAAAACTGAAAAATAAAAACTTTTTCACAAAAAAAACACCGACTTCCAAAAAAAACACTACAAAGTGAAAAATAACTTTAATTTCGGAAGTCGGTGGCAAAAAACTAAAATACTGATCCAAAGACACCGACTTCTGAAATTAAAGTTATTTTTCATTTAGTAGTGTTTTTTTTTTTTGTAAAAAAGTTTTTTTTTTAAGTTGAAATGTTTGTAAATCAAGAGTCATCTAATAGTTCTTTTATTATAGTCCTTGAATAGTTTTATGCTATGCAAAGCCAAGCAGACTACTTTGATCTTTTACAATTAATTCTAACACGAACCCTGACTTTCATAAGTTATTTTCTTTATTTTAGTATTTATCAATCGCCAAAAAAAGCCATGTAATAAGGCTCAATTTATAACCTAACTAGCTTTTGCCCGCGGCTTCGCCCGCCTTTATGTCGGAAAACATCCCACGGGAACGTACTACCTGGATTTCCTTCCTTATTCCTTGTCTACATTATAAAGGGAAACCTCTATGCAAAATTCCAGCTTTCTAGGTCCAAGGATTTGGGCTGCGCTTTGATAAGTCAGTCAGGACTTCTCTTTTTATGTATACAAGGTGTAACATAAATAACCCACAACCTCTTAAGGGGTCATTGTACTCATCATTATGAACAACTTTTACTATGGGACCAAACCTGAAATCGCGAAAAAAAATCAGCTGACCAGTACATTTATCTACATCAAACTCGTCAAAATGTAGGGAGCAGCTGATTTTTTTTCGCGATTCCAGGTTTGGTCCCATAGTAAAAGTTGTTCATAATGATGAGTACAATGACCCCTTACGAGGTTGTGGGTTATTTATGTTACAGCTTGTATAGATATAGATAACCTTATTAAACTATTCCCTATTCATGAAGCCATAGCAAACAGGAGCTTTACTAGCGTGCTTCTTACCCATAAATGTACTAAATTAAGATATTACCACGTCACAGATAAGCCGAACACAGTAACACACTGCGCTGTTCTAATACTGTGGCGGACAAAACTAAATGCACAGTAATGTTTCAGATAGGCCACAACAAGAATAAATTACTAAGAAAAAGGCAAAACGAAACACATAAACAAAGCATGAAATGAGTAAATGTTTCTGTGGAGAAAATAAAATAGTAGGTCAGGTGGAATAAATAATGAATATTTACACCTTTGGTTGTACGAAGTATGTAATAAAACGTAAAACAGGCTTATTTAGGTACACATTGTACCTACATACATATTATATGGAAACTGTTTACGACGCAGCACGTAATATCTATAAAATACTGTTAGCTGTCAAATGTTTACTAAAATATGAGCATTTGTTGTTTTATCTTGTAGTTCTGTGTTATAAAAACAAAATGCAAAAGCACAGAATAAGTAATAGTATTAAGCAAAAGTAACTACTTACCTACACTTAGGATGAATCCGACCAAACTTTTATACGTACCCATACCCAGTATAGGACTTTCGAATAAATTTTTAATTTTCGGCAGTTTTTCCATACTTAAACTGTCAGTCGTCAATTTTATTCCACGGATAAAAGATATCCAACTTTCGTTCACACAGCATTCATTCTATCTCAAAAAATCCATGTTGTTTTTTGAAGAAAACTGGTTTTGATCTCGTAATAAGAAATCGTTGATCGATCAATGCATACTGCTTCATAATCATTGTTTATTTTATTTTTTTGTTTGCCACACGATATTTCGTCTTTCTTGAACTAACATAACTTAACATCACGCCTGTATTCCATGAAGGGTTATGCAGGTGTGTAAATCCATTTGACGCCAATTATATTTAAGTCCCTTGTAATAAGGGCGAGCTATTACCATCCACCGGGGACAAATCCAGACTATGGGCTGCTATTAAGAAGTTCCGTATGGAAAATCCCAATAACACTTTTCCCGACACTGGAATCGAACCCAGGACCTCATGATCAGCGGCCCCTGCGGCCACTAGACCTACATCAGAAGCGAGGCGAGGCTTGAAGTACTTTACTTGTTAACTAATTAGAAAAAACCGGCCAAGTGCGTGTCAAAACACGCACAATGAAGGGTTCCGTAGTTGAAAAGAATTAATCCCAAAAACAAATTTAACATTGGATACCAAATAAAAAACTTTTATGTCATACATAAAATTACAAATTCACAATTTTCGGACTTTTTCCTTTACTTGTGCTGGGAGACGTTGCTTCTTGCCAAATTTCATTATTCTAGGTCAACGGGAAGTCCCCTATATGTTTTGATTTACTTGCGACTGTTGCGAGTATCAAAATGTGTCGCAAAATGGCCGTATTTTTTTATTGCGTTGACTTAGAAGCTTGATTTTTTTAGAACTGTAAGAGACCATAGACTTACCCATTTAATATAAATTTCAACTTGATATCTCCACGCGTCCTTGAGAAAAAGGGTCTTGACAGACTGACAACTTTTTTTTTATGTGATAGAATTACAAATTAACAATTTTCGAACTTTTTCGTTTATTTGTGTTGTATGATCTTGCTTCATGCCAAATTTCATGATTCTAGAACAACGGGAAGTACCCTATAGGTTTTGATTTACTTGCAGGTATCAAAATATGTCGCATAAATGGCCGTATGTTTTTAATGCATTGACTTAGAAGCTTGAGTTTTTTAGTACTCTAAGGGGCCACAGACCTGCGTATATGATATCAATTTCAACTTGATACCTTTACGCGTTCCTGAGAAAAAGGGTCTTGACAGACTGACAGACAGACAGACGGACAAACAAGTGATCCTATAAGGGTTCCGTTTTTTCCTTTTGAGGTACGGAACCCTAAAAAACAATTGCAGTTGAGTTTGCACAACGCGGATTCAATTAGATCCGTCGATTGATAAAAAATGAATGGAGTTTTTATACTAAGCAAAACGTTTCCTAAACAAAGAATATCTTTTTTATTTTGTTTAATTAAAAAAGAGGTAAGTAAGTAGGTACTTAAACATGCAAAAAATATAGTGCTTACAATTTTCGGTGTTTCCTCTCTGCGAAGTATTGGAAAATCTATGTGAGTTGTTAAAGTCAGGGAAATTTTAATGTTGAGCAAATGACTACCAAATTTAAGAATAAGTTTTCAATTTTCCGTATAATGAAATCTCAACTGGAATTCTCTGACAGTTGTATGAAATGACTACTAAGTACCTACACGGCAAAATGACGTAAGGTGTTAAATTTTCTTAACTATTTCCCTTACCACTTAATGAATTTACGAGTAAGTAGTGATGTATGGAACCAGGAACGTCGTTTATAAGTACCTACAGGTAAAACGCAGAAGCTAAACTAAAACAAACATCGTTTAATCGGATTTATGTGCCGTGTCAATTAGAAGGCTTTAGCTAAGCGATTGTTCAAGCATTTGATCGCACCATTAGTCAGGTGACGTCCCCTTAACCGTGAAGGTCGAATGGAGTTAAGGTGACTATTGCACAGTTGAAAAAGATAAGCGTTATACAGAGAGAACTTAATTATTTAATGTGATCTATACTGCGTTCGCGATGTAGTTTCCAAACATGTTAACAAAATATTTATAATGTTTTTGATAAAATAACTTTAGAATTCACCTACGTTAATACAATTTTAATTTAATGACTTTTTGAATAGTACCAACTAGTTATTCAGAAATCACATTAGTTAACACATAGGTACTTATGAGGGCTGTCGCCTTCTCGCTCACACCGGACCAAATTTTTAAGATTTTTAAATGAAAAGATGTTTTTTTGAAAAACGTAATCAAATGGTTATCGAACTAGTAATATTAATTTAATAGCTACCTAATTTTAAAAACACATTTCTATTGTTTAATTATCTAATAAACTGCTCAAAAACGATTAAGTATCTGTTTTTGAGATGAGTTAAATAAATGCCACAATAAATATGTGTTTTTAATAATTAGGGTTTCTAAATTAATATTATTTACTATTAACACATTTATAAAAAAGCATCTTTCATTTAACATTCTCGATTTCGTCCCGTGTGAGCGAGAGAGGTGACAAAATGCGACAGCCCTTTTAGACATGATATTTGATGATATTCGTTAATCGTTCGTGAAAATAACATCAATAATTGTAAACAGGTAGGTACTTATTTAAATAAATATACTTTACGTTGTTACATCTGTGGACAAACAAAAACAGGTACACTAGGGTCAAAAAACAGGTTGCAATTTTGACGTCTTGTTTGACCTATACCATTTGTCCAAAGGTTGTTTGAAACCGTAGCTTTAGCGATAAAACCGTCTATTAATTATTATTCGGGTTATTCGCAGTAAAAAACGTTTAGTACCATAGGTTAAGATTCTCTTTAAAAACAAGTTTCTTTATTACGCTGCATTTTTGCATAAAACGCATTTTCCATAAGAACATAAGTTCGAACCGGCATCGTACTAATCATGAATATTTGAGCCTTATAAATTCAAGTCCCCGATGACGATCTCCGTTTGTTTTTGTTAACAAAATCAATGAGCGAACCAACGAGTACCTCATGAATTATGTAAGAGTTCCTCGAACGCGAACGTGATTAACATTGTTTAATGTTTACTACTAAGTGCAGAACTGTTATTGATGTTTTATAGTAAACTAAGGTAACTGAATGGCTACTTCTTACGGGACTGAAATGTTTTAACGGCTTGCTTTGGTTATGGAATAGGAGAGTTTTGGGTTTGCATGGCTTATAATATTGTAGATTGGTAACAATACCTACTGGTATTCAGCTGCATCCAGTTATACTGGAAGCCGACCCCAACATAGTTGGGAAAAGGCTAGGCAGATGATGATTATAGTTAAGTAACAAGAAACTGATAATCAAAGCTGTGCGTGTTTAGTCTGATGAAGTGATGAGGTAATACATATAAGTACTGTATAAATAGTATACACACATCAAAAAAAGTTTGTGATCACTAGAAAAAGCTGATATATTTTAAAAATTTAACTCTATCAAGAAAAAGTGTTTACGTTACATACAATAAAATACAGCGTAAGTATTTCTATTTGAAAAATATATAACGTAAGTAAACACTTTTTCTTGATAAAGTTAAATTTTAAAAATATCACACCTTTATGGATTTTGCTAGTGATCACAAACATTTTTTTTTATGTGTGTACTTTTATAATACTACATGTCCTAGAATTGAATGCATAACCATTTAAGGGGCGTTGTACTCATCATTATGAACAACTTTTATTTTGGACCAAACCTGTATTCGCGAAAAAAAAATCAGCTGATCCCTACATTTTGACGAATGTACTTATGTTAAATGTACGGAACAGCAGATTTTTTTTGGCGATTTGAAATATGACTTCAAACTTTATGTTCAAATGTAACAGTCATCAAAAAAAGTAATATGTACAAGTTTAATAAAAAAAGGAGGGGAAATAATCTTAAGGCATCAAAAAATTCGTCCGCAATGTATGTGTCCGCTGTATGGCAATGCTAATTCTTTGGCCAAAAAATAGGCCATCAGCCCTTTGGTCACGTGTAGAGTCGACCAACCGCTTGGCGATGTCCCGAAAAACTAAGAGGGCACTCGGACGGTCGGATCCCAGGCTCTAATGTTTCAAGTTCAACCACAAACGGCTTATATTTATGTTAGTATATAAATAAGCTTAATAATCATAACATGTGTAGGTAATTACAAGATGTCTAGCACTCGTAGCTATATCTACCTAGCTACCTACCTACACTTGTAAGTAGTCATGAATTCATGATACCAACATCCTGTTTGTAGCGGCTACGGCGTAGCAAGCGGGAAAATTATGGTTATCACGTTTTTCTACATAAACATGCTCTGCAGTATAGGGAAAAGGAAATAAGGATTTTCTTTGTCTTTGAAATAATCCTAACTATTATAAATGCAAAAGTGAGTGTGTTTCTTTGTCTGTTTGTTACGCTTTCACGCTAAAACGGCTGAACGGATTTTGATGAAATTTGATACATGGCTAGACCATGATCTGGATTAGGACATAGAATACTTTTTATCCCGGTATTCCATAATTTCCGATCTTCACAAGGGCGAAGCCGTGGGAAAAAGCTAGTAATAATATATAAAAGCATATGACGTGTTTTTTTCTGTATCTTTTTAGGGTTCCGATTCCGAACCAAAATGGTAAAAAGGGAACCCTTATGGTGCGACTCAGTCTGTCTGTCGGTCTGTCTAATCTATCAGCTTGAAATTGGGAACAGTTTTAGATGACGTTTACCCAACTATTTTGCAAATAAGAAAGAAATAAAAAATATGTGTATTTTTTTTGCAACAGGGACTGAAAAGGGGGTCTTAAAAATGTGGGGCTATTAGGGCATGTGGTTGAGTATCATATGAAAGAGCGCTGTTTGCACATTCTCAAACATTTTTTTATTTTTTTTAACCCGCATCGTTTTTGACTTTTGATGAAAAATGTAAAAAAATACCGTTCGGGGTGGGAACGGTATTTTTTTACATTTTTCATCAAAAGTTTCCCTTATCTCCGAAGTTTGCAAAGAGAAAAATCTGAAATTATTCTATGTGATAAAAGTTTATGTAAAGATTACAGGAAAAATAAAACGATGTCTCTAAATGCCACACTTTTTCAGAATTCGAAACGGAACCCTCGGTGCGCTAGTCCGACTCGCTCTTGACCGGTTTTTTGAAATAGGTTGTTACATACCTACTTGTCTAAGAGCTAGTCGTAAAAAAATATAAAAGAAACTGAATTATACCTCTGGAAAAATAAAACTTAAGACGGTGATGAAGAGCCAAAACATTACGTGACATGTATACTTAAAACATTTCAACAATTAGAGCATATAGGTAACTACACTGGACAGCAAATAAACCGGGCCACCCGCTACCTTGGAACTCTGATTCGATTTTCTCAAAAAGTATAAAATTAACAACTATCAATTTATACCTACAGAAAGTGCGTTCCATGATTATTAAAATGACTATAAATTTATTCTAAAGTACCGTCAACTCACATTGTAATCAAGCAACAAACACAATGCTAACGATTTGCTCTGTTTTGACTAGAGTTCACGATTAGCGTTCATTTTTTCTACACGGAGGCTAGTCGGATATTTCTTATCATTTCTTTAGTTTTTGTCCATCGTTTGCTCAGACGCGTGTATTTTTGCTACTTTTTTCGGTCAATAATGGATACGACACCTCAGGAAGCAGCTCAAGCTGTAGCACTACTTCAAGCAGGCGTTGCGCAACGTGAGGTCGCTCGGAGACTTCGAATCAGCAGATCTTCGGTGCAACGAGTTTACAGACGATACTTAGAGACTGGAGCATTCGATCGCCGTCCAGGTACGGGCAGACCTAGGGCTACATCAGCGGCAGATGATCGTTATATCCAACTTACTGTTCTCCGAAATCGCCGCCTCAACGCAGTTCAAGTCCAACAAAGTCTGCGTGACGTACGCCAAGTGGTCATAAGTTCAGATACCGTCAGAAGGAGACTTGTAGAACGGAACCTGACTCCAAAAAGAGCTGCAACAGGCCCAGCATTAACGGTAGCCCACCGTCGAGCACGACTTGAATTTGCTCGAGAGCATAGAGATTGGACGTTAGAGCAGTGGGGTAATGTACTCTTCACTGATGAGACCAGGGTGAGTCTACATGGAAGTGATCGACGTCAGAGAGTGTATCGTCGTCCTGGAGAACGTTATTCTCAGTGTTGCATCGAGGAAACTGTTGCTT
The DNA here is from genome assembly GCA_905163495.3 of Cosmia trapezina. NCBI lineage: Eukaryota > Metazoa > Arthropoda > Insecta > Lepidoptera > Noctuidae > Cosmia > Cosmia trapezina. The sequence continues at coordinate 17,672,128 of LR991030.1, forward strand.
ATGGAGGAGGATCTGTAATGGTCTGGGGCGGTATCTCGTTAACTGCACATACAGAGTTAGTTTTCATCGAACCTACGGGCCCTACACGTGGATTGACTTCTCATCGCTACATTACTGAAATACTCGCAGACCATGTGGTTCCGTACGCAGGATATATGGGGGCAAGATATGCAGTTGATGCATGATAATGCACGGCCTCATGTTGCTCAAGTGGTGACCCAGTATCTACGCGATGTTGGCATTCGTTCAATGGACTGGCCAGCTCGAAGCCCGGACTTGAATCCGATAGAACACTTATGGGATGAGCTGAAACGTCGGGTTCGAGCCCGGGTACCTGCTCCAACAGGCCTTCCAGAGCTGCGAATCGCAATTGAAGAGGAGTGGAATGTAATTCCTCAAGATTTCATCGTCAGGCTCGTGAGGTCGATGAATACGAGGATGCTGGCAGTTATCCGAGCAAGGGGAGGGAATACTGAATACTAACCAAAACTTTATTTTTAATTTTTTCTTTGTTTCTGGCTTTAATATTTTTTTTTTAGTTTGTGATTACTAACGATTAACATGACTGGAAAACGACTCTTTTTTGTAAAATCCTTAATAAACACTTAAAAAATTGATTAATCCCAATGAGTTTTCTTTCATTTGAATAATCATGGAACGCACTTTTTGTAGGTATAACTTTGATAGTTGTAAGTTATATACTTTTTGAGAAAATCGAATCAGAGTTCCAAGGTAGCGGGTGGCCCGGTTTATTTGCTGTCCAGTGTATTTTGTTTAATTATGTTTGTAGTCGTTGTAAAGATCTCCGAGGCATTGTATTGACTCGTCTGATCTAAGCATTGTTTATCGAACAAACAATGAGAGACTCATTTTACTTTCATTGTTCTATTTAGTTATACTACGCTCGTCATGCTGTGTATATTAAGGGATTATCTATTGTAAACATCATTCTTCAGTTGTTAGTGTGGAGGCAAACTGTGTTCGAAGAGAGTTGAGAAAGAAATAGAATTTATACAGGGTTATTGGTAAAACACCAGCAACCTCTTAAGGGGTCATTGTACTCATCATTATGAAAAAAAATCAGCTGTTCAGTACATTTATCTACATCAAACTCGTCGAAATGTACTGAACAGCTGATTTTTTTTTCGCGATTTCAGGTTTGGTCCCATAGTAAAAGTTGTTCATAATGATGAGTACAATGACCCCTTAAGAGGTTACTGGTGTTTTAAAAATAACCCTGTATAAATACTTGATAAGTAGTTCATAGGGGAAGGACAGGGCCAGTAACACGATACCCCTTCAATAGGATTACTTGCACCCTAATTGCGTAACACATTATCAATCGGAGTTGGTTTCATTTTGACAGTTCAACAACATTCATTGCGTTATTTACGTTGTCGAGCAGACAAATTTTTCGAACATAATGAAGCAATGGATTAGCAATTTGTTTCAAAATGATTCAAACTCTGATTGATAATGTGTTACGCAATTAGGGTGCAGGCGGCCTACTCCCTAAGTCCGTCCATCCGTCCGTCAAATCCGTCCGTCTGACATAACGGTCCATCAAAACAAGTGTAAAAGTTATTTTTTTCGGACGGGCAAAAACACATTTGACCCGCGATTTGACAGCTGTTGTGAGGGAGTAGGGACAACAGCTGTCAAATCGTGTTGTCATTCATACTTCGTTCGGGCCCCGAACCAATCTTCCACCCGTAGGTGATACGGAGTAGGAAACGCCCGTAACGAAGGCCGAAACTACGGGCTTCGTGCTTAGGGAGTAGATCCCCAGGTCTTAAACGGCCTTATTACAAAACGAGGTGTCCCTTCTGTCATGGTTTAAACCATCGAGCCAGTTTTGGTAATAAGAACCTAACTGTGATAGAAATACAGTTCTTTATACAAAACTGACAACTTAGTCCGGTACTAAGTTGTCAGTTTTGTAAAACTGTCATCTTAATGTGTTGGAATAAAGTTCGAAATTCATAAAAGCGTCCATATAAGTTTAAACCTGGGTTTGAAGATGAACCTTGTTTTGTAATAAGACGGAAAGAGTCGTATTGATGACTCTAATGACTATAATTCTGTAAATACTACTTGCTACGGTCGCGAATCATAGGTATTTTGTTCAACATACAACCCAATATAGACCAGAGCCAATCCTGTTTGAGGAAAAAAAAATTCTTAGCAGTATACGAGTGGTCGGAAAATTTAGTTAATGATGTAAATAACGAAGGAAAAATTAAATGTAAATTAATGTATCGGGACAACCTTCTGGAATCTGCTGTTGGCTGTCAACAAGGTGACCCCCTCGGGCCAGTGATTTTTAGTTTAGCCATTCACCCAATTATTCGACATCTAAATTCCAAATTTAACGTTTGGTATCTTGATGATGGAACCTTGGGAGGTGATGTAGAAACTGTTTTAAACGATCTTCAATTTTTAAAAAATGAACTTCATTCCATTGGCCTTGATCTCAACCTTTCGAAATGTGAACTATTTTTAGCGGACAGTACTGACAGACAACTAACCCTTCCTAAATTTAATGCAATAGCCCCAGAAATCAAAATTATCGAAAAAAACTCTCTTCGTCTCCTCGGGTCTCCAATCTATGAAAATTCTTTTCCTCTTTTTATTGAAGAAAAAATTCAAAATTTCAATGACGTTTCGGAAAGATTATTCCAAATTAACATGCATTCGGCCATAACATTAATTCGTTACTGCTGTTTTGGCCCTAAATTAACATATTTCCTTCGCGCTTCCCATTTATGGAAGCACACTCACCTTTTAGACGAAATGGACAAAATTATCCGGCATACTTTAACTTTGATCTTAAATGTGGCCTTGGACGACCGTGCTTGGGCACAAGCTACTCTTCCCATCCGTATGGGAGGCCTCGGCGTCCGCAAAATTTCTAGTATTAGTTTACCGGCGTTCATATCCTCGGTCCACGGCGCAGAGAAATTAATCAGGAAAATCCTAGCCTCCACACTGGTTAATTTTGATGTGCCTTGTTTCACCGAGGCTATGGATGCCTGGAAACTCGCTTGCCCGAATTCAGACCCACCCGAAAATCCATCTTCCCAGAGACGGTGGGATGAGCCGCTCTGCAGAGTAGTACAGAACAATTTACTTGACACGTCTGCTACTACTGCGGAGCGTGCGCGCCTGCTTGCTGTGGGCAAGTGGGAGTCGGGTCTGTGGCTTCATGCGCTACCGTCGTCGAACATAGGCACTTTGTTCGACGACACTACTTTCCGCCTCGCTGCTTCCCTGCGACTTGGAGCTCCTTCGTGTTCTCCTCATCGCTGTCACTGTGGCGAAGTTGTCAGCAGCCTCGGACACCACGGCCTGTCTTGCAGCCGAAGTGCGGGTCGCTTAGCGCGGCACGCTAACATCAATGACATCATCCGACGAGCTCTTGTCACCGTCGGCGTTCCAGCTGTATTAGAACCCAATGGCTTGGCACGCGACGATGGCAAGAGACCGGACGGCATGTCATTATTTCCTTGGAAGGTGGGAAGGCCTTTAGTGTGGGACGCAACTTGTGTCGATACTCTTGCGCCATCCCATCTTCCGGGCTCGGCGTGCTGTGCTGGCACTGCTGCTGCGGCTGCGGAAAACCTCAAGCGGCGGAAGTATAATAACCTTATCGGTAATTATATTTTTGAGCCGTTTGGGGTTGAAACCCTTGGGCCGTGGGGTCCGAGTGCTCATAGTTTGTTTAAGGAAATCTCCAAACGGCTTGTTGACACTTCCCGTGACCCAAGGGCTGGCTTTTACCTTGGCCAGAGGATTAGCATTGCCATACAACGTGGCAATGCCGCCAGTCTCTTGGGTACTCTACCAGTCGACAGCGATGCGGAGGAATTTTTCGACGCCATATTTTAGTTTTTTATTAGTTTTAGTTTAAGATATTATATTTTTAAGTTATTTTAGCTTATTTTTAAGTATATTGAAATAAAATATTTAATTATAAATTTAAAAAAAAAAAAAAAAAAAAAAAAAGGAAAAATAGTCTAGACTCGGAAAGTTCTGGTGGGGGTGGTAATATACAACGTGTAACGTTAAATGCGCAAAACCTTTTAAGAGGTCATTGTACTCATCATTATGAACAACTTTTACTATGGGACCAAACATGAATTCGCGAAAAAAAAATCAGCTGTTCAGTACATTTTGACGAATTATGCGAACATAAATGTACTGAACAGCTGATTTTTTTTCGCGATTTCAGGTTTGGTCCCATAGTAAAAGTTGTTCATAATGATGAGTACAATGACCCCTTAAGAGGTTTTGCGCATTTAACGTTACACGTTGTATACGTTTTTAGGGGTTTGTAGGTACTCGTTTTTTGCGATTTGCTGCTAAAGTATGCATCCTATCAAAAAAAATTAAATGTAATAGTGGTAGATAATAAAAAAATCTTTAACTTTCTTCTTATACATTATTACCCATAACCTCAAAATTATCGAGAAAAACGCAAAAAAAAAATTCCGACCACTCGTATAGGTACTGCTAAGATTTTTTTTTTACGATATTTTGAGCGGTTTGGCCCTGGTCTAATACTGACTTGCAAATTGCAAAAAACGTAAGAAAATTTTAATTTCACGGGCTACCCTGGCGCTATCGCCTTAAGGCCGAGATTCTTGTAAAGTTTTCTTTAAGTACTAGGTACTATACAACATTAATTTTGTTTACCATAAACCCGAAAATTGTACTTATCATTTTGAGAATCTTTTCTAACCTAACCTAACCCAACCTTGAAATCGCGAAAAAAAAATCAGCTGTTCCATACATTTGTGTTCACTTCAATTGACAAAATGTATGGACCAGCTGATGTTTTTTTCGCTATTTCAAGGTTGGCCCCATAGAAAAAGTTGTTCAAAATGATGAGTACAATGACCCCTTTTCGGGTTTAGGGTAAACAAAATTAATGTTGTATAGTAGTAGTATCTAAGTAGGTACTTTAGCTTGTATGGTGGTGTTTCCTTCTATTTGCCGGATGTCACACAAATAGTAATCGTCATGTAGTTTTACCCGTAAAATTGTTAATCTCCGACTTGCTTAGTCAGACAAGTTCTTAGGTAATTAGTTTTAACTTTTTTTGCGCAAACATTTCGTCTCGGCTAAGAGGGTCATTGTTTATTAAAGAGCCTTCATCCGTCACTATTACTCATTAGTGTAATATTGTTAGAAAACATAGATAAGTAGGTATTTATATTTCTATGTTAGAAAACATCTTGTTAAATTGTAATTAAAGTTCCATTAAGTTTCATAAACATGCTTAAATAGGTATGTAGAATGTGGTAAGGATTGGTTAGAATATTAATTATGCATATCTTTTAACATTTGTAGCCTTTATTATAAACAAGAGAGAAATAAAATAATGTAGGTAAATAGTGTTTATTGTAGATCTGGAATTCTAGATACATATACTTAGCGTATTTAGTTCTTCGCGACATATTCAATGTGTACCATATTGAATTATGTAGAAGAAGCATTAGTTATGTAGAACTGAATATTGTTTTAAATACTTTGTTCAATTCCAGTCATATGATGTGTTTTCCTTATTCAGAAATATTCAAACGTTCCAAACTTTAATCTTTACGTAATTCTTATTTGAAAACATTAATAACAAATATTTTACCTATATTATACTGATAAATAGGTACTTATAACATTTTTCAGATAGGTGTACTTAGTAAAATTTAAAGGTGTGTTACAGACCATTGAGATTTCGGTCGAGTAGGTATTGAAGTTTTGTATGGAACAGTTGATAATTTTTTCACGATTACGATGTTGGTCCCATCGAGAAAGTTGTTCAGTTTATTGTTCTGTATCACACCCGTAAATATGACCACATCTTTCTGATACACGCTGAACAGGCGGCCAGACTGCATTGTTCCACATCAAGCGATCCTCATTACCTTGACGACGCGACGCCATGATAATAATTTGTATAAAAACCTGTTTGGACCGATACTATAGTTATTTCAATGTCATATAATTGTTATATTTTTTGTACCTACCAATAATAATGAATGCCCATGCCATCAGTCAAGCAACCTCGATGTTATTTAAATTGAGGACAAAATTACATGCTTCAACTGTTTTAACTTATCTTTAAGGGTCTGTTTCACCACCTACGGTTAAGTTCCTATTACCTTACTTGGCTGATAATTTCATACAAAATCTGAATTCCATTTCTGAATTTATTCGGTAAGCAGTGGCTATTTGGACATAGTGAAATAGGGGCCTAGGCTATTTCTATTAATGTGAAGAATATGTTTCAAATATTTTATTACTAGTTAAGTACCTACTTAATCTTTTTCTTCAATTTAGAATGCATCATTTTGTCCAGCGTTACTAGTTAAATAAATAATTTATTTAATAAAACTAACAATGTTAATGTATCATTAATTCATCAGTTCAAAATTAAATTATCCGGATAAGAACTGGGAGTTATCGACATAGCTATCAGAATAAGCAAGCTGAAGTGGCAGTGCAGTGGGTAGGCCATTGTTTATCGAAGAACTGATGGAATAAACGAGCGTATCGGCGCTAGCGAAGTGTGGGACGCCCCCCAGCTAGATGGACACAGACTGAATGCGGAAGGTGATGGACAGGGTGTTGTGGCGCAGCCTGGGAGAGGCCTATGTCCAGCAGTGGTGTGCGATAGGCTGAGTTGATTTATTGACTATACCAAATGATATGTTTCCATAGAAACACATTTATTTGCATTAATGAAAAACACATGTGCCCGGCGGGGTTTTGAATCGTCATGCTAAAATTATTTCTTTAAATAAGTAGGTATATTTTATTGTTTAATATAAAATTAAAATAACAAGACAAAACAGCAATTAAAATGTTATCGAATAATTATAATAACAATACAGACATAAGTCATAATGAAAAAGAATTTATGAAAGATGATTGCTGAATCGTTACATAAAACTAAAATGGCTATTAAAAATCATATTTATTTTTCTGTTCATTAAAATATATCATAACATCATACTATTATTATACCTAGTGCTATTGTATTATTAAGTGAAAATAAATACTAAGTATTCGTAATGGTTGACTTATCAGTGACGTCACACAACATGGCGTCTTTCTCATGTAAGCCAATACGAAAGTGAAACGGTGATATGTTACGCCGATCACGTTACTCTTCACTTATTATTAGTGGAATCTTCGAACGAGTGAAGAAGAAAAAGTTTACTGCGGTCAATAAAAAATTAGTGATGAATCAAGAAAATAATCATTAGCACTGTACACACATGTAAACGACCGCTTCTTGTCAACTCAGCTTGGTGTCGCGGAGGCATTCTCTGGTTTAATGAAGCTAAGCTATGGAACATTAATGTTCAAGATGCGTTTGATGGACGATAGTTGAAAATTTGCTCTACTTGGCAATCGAACCCACTGACCGTCTCAGATTCTCAAACCGATCTTGGAACACATACGCTTTAGAATTGAATATTAGTGAACAGTGTACCCGTCACCTGACTATTTAAACATATCTTGCCAATTAGAACAGTTGGTGCAGCTATTTACAATTTAAAAATTGTACTATAATATAATGGCAATGAAAACAGTACAAATGAAATTCTTTAATTTTTCTATTTTGTAAGTATTTAAGAGCGTAGACGGGCTGCATTTTTCCATACATATGTATTCCCCTATTCTCTTCCTGGATAATGCCTCTAGAGTAATCGTTTTTATTTATAAAAATCCAGGTCTATTGAAGGCATGCCCCTGTCATTTTTTTTTTTTCAAAAAATGTATTACAAAAATAAATATGACTTACCAAAAACCTAAAAAAATACCCCGTTTTTACCTACGTAATCAGACGACTACCAAAGAAAATTGAAAAGTTTTTAAAATAAAAACAAGTAATAGGGGCATAGATCTATTCTTCCTTTAAATTTTGATACCAAATATAATTTAATTGGCTTAGGTTTCGAGGAGAAAACAGGAGAATACGAAACGTCGATCGGTCAAGGTTTTGTATAGGTAAAATCGTTCTGAGCTGCAGTTGTCTCTATCGCACTCTACGGGGGGAGACGAGAGGTGAGGGAGGGTTAGACTAATACGTACACAATTAGGGAAGTGACTAGTGTCGAAGTTTTTATCGAAATCATAGTGATGTCAGTCGATATCGACGTTTATCCTATACTGATTTACTGAATAGTGTTTGATGCTCATTTTGTTTTTTTTTAAGAGACAACGAAGTAACAATTCAATGACATTTTTAGGGTTTATAATTAACTAATAATTGAAATGAACTTTAGCGAAGTGTCTCTTATAAAAATACAAACCGGAAGCATTAGGTATAATACGTAACTAAAGTTTGCACTATACTGCTTGGTGTGATAATTCTGCTTTTGACTTGACATAAATATTTACAGGGGAGTTTAAAAACCGACTTCCAAAAAAAACACTACAAAGTGAAAAATAACTTTAATTTCGAAAGTCGGTGTCTTTGGATCTGTATTTTAGTTTTTTGCCACCGACTTCCGAAATTAAAGTTATTTTTCAGTTTGTAGTGTTTTTTTTTGAGAATTTCAATTTTAGGTCAGACCACCCTCGAAAGGGATTAGACAGGCTCCTCGGAGGCGCTATTACTACCCTTCACAAACAACGGATTCGTCCTATTCTCCTATAAAAGTAAAATATGAGACGACTGCGTGACCTACTTCCAAAAAAAACACTACAAAGTGAAAAATAACTTTAATTTCGGAAGTCGGTGTCTTTGGATCTGTATTTTAGTTTTTTGCCACCGACTTCCGAAATTAAAGTTATTTTTCAATTTGTAGTGTTTTTTTTGGAAGTCGGTTTTTGTTTTTGTAAAAAAGTTTTTATTTTTCACTTTTTATTGGTTCAGTTTGTAATTTATCTAAGTTACAATAACCCAATGTCAACTGCTCATCACGTTTTACAAAATGTTGCTTTTCCCGATGCAGGGACGTTAATTGTTGAGGAGTTCTCCTAGTAAGAACCAGGAGAAATGGAGCTCATGGTGAAATCACCATTACCATTATTTTGACGAGCATAAACCATATTAAAGTAATCGAATCGCAACCTAACCTGTTATATACTTAGATATAATTGAGTATTTCCGATGGCCCTCTGTGGTCTTCATCATCAGTTCCAGTTCACCGAATGGTACTTTCCGAGAGCAAATGCACGAGTTACTATAAAAAATACCGAAATCGATATAGGTGTGCCCATAAAATTTGAGGGTTTCCCTCGATTTCCATGGGATCCCATCATCAGATCCTGACTTGATGATCATGGGACCACTTGGAACGTATACCCTTTCGAACAAAAAAAGAAAAATCCAAATCGGTCTAGCCATTTTCGAGTAATCGGGGAACATACATAAAAAAAAAAAAAAAAGGTTCCGACGAATTGAGAACCTCCTCCTTTTGGAAGTCGGTTAATAAAATAATGACTGCTCTTATCAAGTAAATCTATATATTAGGTCTTTACCTATGAAATTGCCGTTCTGCAGTACTGGCCATTTCAAATCAAAATAATTTTTGTTTGGCTAAGAATTCTAATTTCAAATTAATTTTATTTTAAAAACATGGATTTTTTTTTCCAATAGTAGTCATTTGTTTATTGATTAGTGTTACATTTTCATCGCATTTCAATCTTTTTCGTCATCATGGATACGTTAAAAATTCGAGTAATTATGGAATATGAGTACCGTCGTGGCAGCAACGCGGCACAAGCGGCACGCAACATCAACGACGTTTACGGAGCTAACACTACAAACCAACGCACCACCTGTTATTGGTTTGCTCGCTTCCGTTCTGGAAATTTCGACCTGAAAAATGAACCTCGCGGTCGTCCGAAGACTTTGGTCGACAATTACGAATTAAAGGTGATTGTGGAAGCTGATGATACACAATCTACGGCTGAATTAGCAGCAGCAGCAGAAATGGATTCTGTTCGATAACCGCAAGCGCTCAGCAAGTTGGTTGGATCCTGGTTCAGCACCTAAACAATGCCCTAAACGAAAACTTACCCCTAGAAAAGTGAAGGTCACTGTTTGGTGGTCTAGCGCCGGTGTGATTCATCACAGCTTCTTACCAAACGGGGTGAGCATTACTGCAGATGTATACTGTGAAGAACTAAACACAATGATGGAGAAGCTGGCACATCTCCAACCAGCATTGGTCAATCGCTCGTCTCCGCTGCTCCTGCACGACAACGCGCGACCTCATACTGCACAGCAGACGGTCTCCAAGTTGCAAGAACTGGGGTTGGAAGCTCTCCGTCATCCGCCCTACTCACCAGACCTTGCGCCTACAGACTACTATTTTTTCCAGAATTTGGATAACTTCTTGGCGGGAAAAAATTCAATACCCGAGAGGCAGTACAAAATGCCTTTGAAGAATTTGTTGCCTCCCGACCAGCTGATTTCTTTAAGAAGGGCATCAATAAACTGCCACTGCGTTGGCAAAGATGCATTGATTGCATGGGTGATTACTTCTATTAATACAAATAAAAAATACATGAAAAAAATTCGTTTAAATTTTTTCATACAAAACGGCAATTTCATAGGTAAAGACCTATTATGTAAAAGGAAGTCGACAATCGTGTTAATTACACCGATTTTTATATTTTTGCGTTTTTGGATTAGCCGTCGCCGTCGTCCGAAATAGGATAATAAGTTTTTTTTTAATTATTTTTTTAGGTAAGTAGGGTAGTAGTCAGTTAAAAAGCTAGGCAAAAGCTAGTTCTTAATATTTATGCAGAAGAGGCAGAAAAGGTGCTTGTGGGTATTTTAAATAATACAAAAGTTATATAATAATATGTACATTTATTCTGTCGTCATTTCCATCCTTTCTCTTACAGGTTTTCTTGGTATGCGACCGTCAATTATTTCAGGGAGAAGGCATTCATGGAAAAATTTAGTATAAATAGCACGATCACACGAAACACTGCGCACGCCGATATTTTCAATCCGACTGAGACATGGGGCCTACTCCCTAACTCCGTCCGTCTTCCCGTCCGTCCGTTCATCCGTCCGTCTGACATTACGATCCATCAAAACAAGTGTAAAAGTTAAATTTTTCGGAGGGGCAAAAACACATCGGGAGTAGGGACAACTGGCAAATCATGTTGTCATTCATACTTTGTTCGGGCCCCGAACCAATCATGAATCCGTAAGTGATACGGAGTAAGAAACGCCCGTAACGAAGGCCGAAACTACGGTCTTTATGCTTAGGGAGTAGGCCCCCAGAAACGAACGTAACGTAGGTAGTTTGATTGGCGCGAGCGGGCGGGAGATGCGCGCTACTGAGCTACGCACACAAATACAGACTTCACTCACATATTGATACCGCCCGGTTGCTAGAGCGCAGCGCGACGGCAATAGTTTCTTCAAATACCTATTTTTCAATTCCCGCGCAGCCCGTCTACGCTCTTAATAAGGCCAAACATTTACGTAGGTATATATCGCTAATGTCACTTGAAATGTTTTTTCACGCGAAACTAAACACTTAGGCTCTATTCACATTAGGTCGGAGTTCGGACCGACAATTTTACCGGAACGACAAAAGTATCGGATGCATAAGTATTGGCATAATTATGTATTTCAATAGCGCTGTTCCTATTAGGCCGACGCGATAAAATTGTCAGCGACGAAACATTTATCGGGTCGGGTGTATTACTGGCATAATACTGCTTTGTATTGCGCCGTTCACACTTGTCGGCTCGGAGCGGCAAAACCACCCGCACATTCCCCGCTCTCGCCACTATTTTGTACAGACAACAGAAAATCTGATATTCTGGTTATACCAAACTGTCATATTTCTCCAAAGGATTTTAAACCTTAAAATGTTGACGGTTAAGTTCAAAATCGAATAAGAAAATTGTCAGTTTGTAGTAACTTGACCTGCTGGTATATGTACATTACTTCGGTGACGTGTACGCGAAGTAAATGCAGATGTTCTGATTATCTCTGTACAGAAGCCAACTCACAACTCCTTTGTGACGAGCCGGGCCGCGGTAAATTCACGGTGTTGACATTAGGGCGGATCGGCAGCTTCACATTGTAAGCTACCCGACAGTCGGCCGGCGGTAAAATTGCCGGTCCGACAAAATGTGAACCGGGCCTTCCGAACGAAATTACGCAAGATCTCCGATACAATAATATTGCTATTGCTAAATGTGTGGTCATTCAACCACAGTCAACTACTTTGAAACTGTTATTGTGTTACCAAACTTAATATCAGTAATGTGGTACATTTTTATGGAACTTTCACCTTTTTTGTTAAACCTTTTTAACCAATTTCATGGTGTCTGCTTAAAAGGCAAAGTTGGCCTTTATTGGCGATTTTTCGATGTACTTTGTCGTGACTTTTATTTTCACAAAATCTTATGTCAGAATGTGGTATGCTAGCTCTTAATAAATAAAATTACATACGAATTTAAAAAAAAAACTCATACCGTTTATTTCACCATAAAATGAAAAAAATTACATGTCATCCTGTTGTAGCTGTTCGTAGCACGCTTGCTACGAGCAGGCACATTTCGTAGCACGTAGCAAGCAAGTGTGCTACATTCGTAGATGTCGTAACATACAACATTTTTCGGGATATCCATGACACCACCTACCTATATTCTTGCAAATAAATATCATTAATTAATGCATTCATTCATTCAAAGAATTCAATAATATTCAAATATTTTTTTAAAATCTGCTGTCATTTAAACAGCTCTTTGGTCAACTGATGCCGTTCGAGCTCATCCCGCGGGATGAGTTGACCAATGACTATTTTGAATCGGTCAACTCGGGATGAGTTGACCGATTCAAAATAGTAGTAGTTGATACTTTTTATGATTTGTACAAACACGAAAGAAAGTGTTAGACATTAGATTTACGAAAACAACAAAGCAATCACAAACGCATAAATTTACAGAAACCACCTACTACTACCTGTAGTACTGTATTACCTGTAGTAGGGTGGGGGAACACCATGGAACACCTCAAGGGCATTGACAATGACCTCAGGGTCATTGACCTTAAGGTCAAGGTCAAAATTCCAAAATTCAAGACCCGCGCTTCTCCTTAGGTCACTGACCTTGACCACAGGGTCATTGACATTCAGGTCAAGGTCAAAATTCGGAAAGTCAAGATCCGTGATTTTTCTAAGGTCACTGAACTTGACCTCTAGGTCAATGACCCAAGGTCAATGACCTTGAGATCAAGGTCAATATTCCAAGGTCAGTGATCTTAGGAGAATCATGGATCTTGACTTTCGGAACTTTAACCTTGAGCTAAAGGTCAATGACCCAGAGGTCAAGGTCAATGCCCTTGAGGTGTCTCATAGTGTTCCCCATCTAATATATCAGTATAACCAAGCCATGGTGTGTCATTTTTTCCCCAAAGAATTTTGTTCACGCCTGTACATATTTCTGTAGAAATAATAATCTTTTTTAAAGTGGGATCAGTTGACCAATTCAAAAAATGCATTGGTCAACTCATCTCGCGGGATAAGTTGACTAAAGAGCCATTTAAACCTACTATGGGCCTGCAGTTACAGATCTGTCATGAAAAACAATTATTTTGAGTAAAACAACGTTGGCAGAAGACTGAATTTAATCAACAAAAGCATGAAAACCGGAATAAACCTTTGATCTTTCCACCATTTTGACATTTTCTGCCCATTGATTCCAAATGCTGTTAATATTTAATAAGATAGAGTAAAGAAACGAGTCTTATGTTGACGACATGAAGCCACGAGCAAACACTCTAAATAAACCATTAAACGTATTAAAGTATCTAATTTTGTGGCAAGCATCCGTATAAAAACAGAGTCAAGTAATAAAGAAGGTAAGTAGGGACTCGGTAAATAAATTAAATAAATGAAGGCACACGAAATGTGTTGGATTTATTATTACTGTTTGTTTATTTTCGCTGTTACACGTGGCTTGGCATCGAATATGTATTATTTTATTATAGTTAGTCTAATAATATAATACGACAAACTTTACACGACATCAGTATGTCGTGTATTATTTTTTTATTCGACATTAAGCCTGTTTTCAATACAAAAAAAAAATTTAATTGAATTGTTGATTGAATTTATTGATTGCAAATTGAATTAGCAAGCGAAACTCCGCAGACGTGACGGGTATCGATATCTAAACACGATAACAAAAATAAATTAATTTGTTGAGTTTTTTTGGAATCACTTTTAATGTAGTCACGTGAAATATCAGTTTAGAAAATCTTTTCTTTTTGTGTAAACTTCATACGCGTTATTCTGAGTATCAATATCTAAACACGATAAAACAAAAAAAAACAGCCAATGCGTGTCGAACCACGCACAATGAAGGGTTCCGTAGTTGAAAAGAATGTATACCCAAAAACAAACTTAACATTGAAATCCCAAAAAAAATGTGGTGTGATAATAAGTGTGTTATGGATAACAGATAAAATTACAAATTAACATTTTTCGGACTTTTTTTCTTTACTTGTGTGTAAGAAGTCGGGTAGAGGCCGAGAGCGCACCCCTTCACTACTTCCTAGTGCTTTAGCTGGGAAGAAGAAGTGGTGCATCAAACTCACCAGGAGGCTCCTCCTACCACGCTGATTTGGCTGGGAAGAAGTGGCGCATCAAACTCCCCAGCAGGCCCGTACCACGCTGATTTAGCTGGGAAGAAGTGGTGCATCAAACTCCCCAGCAGGCCCCTACCACGCTGCTTTAACTAGGAAGAAGTGGCGCATCAAAATCCCCAGCAGGCTCCCACCACGCTGCTTTAGCTGGGAAAAGTGGCGCATCAAAATCCCCAGCAGGCTCCCACCACGCTGCTTTGGCTGGGAAGAAGTGGCGCATCAAAATCCCCAGCAGGCTCCCACCACGCTGCTTTGGCTGGGAAGAAGTGGCTCATCAAACTCCCCAGCAGGCCCCTACCACGCTGCTTTAGCTGGGAAGAAGTGGCGCATCAAACTCACCAGCAGGATCCTAACACGCTGCTTTAGCTGGGAAGAAGTGGCGCATCAAACTCCCCAGCAGTCTCCCACCACGCTGCTTTAGCTGGGAAAAGTGGCGCATCAAACTAGCCAGCAGGTTTATATCACGCCGCTTTAGCTAGGAAGAAGTGGCGCATCAAACTGCCCCGCGGGTTCCTACCACGCTGCTTTAGCTGGGAAAAGTGGCGCATCAAACTCCTCAGCAGGCTCCTACCACGCTGCTTTAGCTGGGAAAAGTGGCGCATCAAACTCCTCAGCAGGCTCCTACCACGCTGCTTTAGCTGGGAGAAGTGGCGCATCAAAATCCCCAGCAGGCTCCCACCACTCTGGCTCATTTCAAGTTGGCGATTTCATCCTAAGTCTAAGATTAAAAATTCAGATTTCCTCAGCGTGTTTTCCTATACCGTCAGTCATGATAAAAACGTTCGTTGCAAATAAGTTCCAGACCTGCAACCCTGGTTCGAAAAAATCCACCTAGTTCAACAGAATGCAAGAAGAGTTTAACTAGTTTTAATACAACTTAAGGTAAGTACATACTATATGTTACATAAAAAATAATAGAGCAGTCATTCCGTCAGTTCCAATTCACAGTTTCGCAGTGAGCAGTATAATAACACACATTATATCATAGGTGGGTAAAAATAAAGTGTTTCGTAGTAAACGGCGTGGTATTGCGTGACCGTCTTTGCCGCGACGTACGAGTAAACGCGATATAACTCACCCGCTGCGGCTCTGCTAGTACCTGCCTTGCTTGTATGGTCAGCAAAGTGAACACCATGTATCTATGTCATAATCCTACTAATATTATAAATGTGAAAGTTTGTATGTTTAGATGTTTGGATGTTAGTTACTCAAGGTAATTTTTAGGGTTCCGTACCAAAATGGTAAAAAAGGAACCCTTATGGTGTGACTCAGCCTGTCTGTCTGTTTGTCCGTCTGTCTGTCTGTCTGTCTGTCTGTCTGTCTGTCTGTCACAGCTGGATATCTCAAGAACTACTAATGCTATCAACTTGCAATTTGGAACAGTTTTAGATGACGTTTACCCAACTATTTTACAAATAAGAAAAAAATTAAAACATATACTTATTGTTTTTTTTGCAACGTGGACTGAAAGGGGGTCTTAAAAATGCATACTAGGACATGTGGGGTATCATTTGAAAGAGCGCTGTTTGCACATTCTCAAACATTTTTTTTTAGGCTGCATAGTTTTCGACTTTTGATGAAAAATGTAAAAAAAATACCGTTCCTTATCTTATGTTATCCTCCTTCCTTATCTCCGAAGTTTGCAAAGAGAAAAATCTGAAATTATTCTATGTGATAGAAGTTTATGTAAAGATTACAGGAAAAATAAAACGATGTCTCTAAACAGTACACTTTTTCAGAAATCGGAATGGAACCCTGGGTGCGCGAGTCCGACTCGGTCTTGACCGGTTTTTTTTACCTCACCTGACCTACCACATCTTACTAAAAATGTGACCATAGTTTTCAAAATGTTCCACATCTCCAGACTTATGATTTTTTCTCAATGGAGGCACTAGTTGGCGGCACTACTCGCCTTAATATAAGTTTAGAAAAAAGAAATTGTGCAATGCTTAATATTATTGTTTTTACATCACATCAGTGATCGGATTCGATTTATAAAACGCATCAATTCTAATCAAAAACATTTCTTTTATTATTCTTATTTTTGAGGTTTTTGGTGTTTTGCAAATAACTCTGTAAGTATAGTAAACGTTATTCCTAATGAAAACTGTTATTTATTTAAAAAAAAAATATTTAGATCGATATACTTAGTAGGATTTTTAGTGTAAAAAAATTAAACAAAAATATCTTTAGTAAACTACTTATAATATGTAGATACTAGCTTCTGCCCGCAACTTTGTCCGCGTGAAATTTCTTGTAAACCCGGGGGGGGGTTTACAAGAAATTTCACCCCATTTTTTAATTTTTCTCGGCTCCAAAGGTCCCTAGCGTGATGTTAAATAGTATCCTTCCACGTCGCCTGCCCGCGCTATTACTTCGCGCTCGGCTCCTAAGGGCTCTAGCGTGATGTTAAATAGCCTATATCCTTCCGCGTCGCCTGCCCGCGCTATTACTTCGCGCTCGGCTCCTAAGGGCCCTAGCGTGATGTTAAATAGCCTATATCCTTCCGCGTCGCCTGCCCGCACTATTACTTCGCGCTCGGCTCCTAAGGGACCTAGCGTGATGTTTAATAGCCTATATTCTTCCGCGTCGCCTGCCCGCGCTATTACTTCGCGCTCGGCTCCTAAGGGCCCTAACGTGATGTTAAATAGCCTATATACTTCCACATCGCCTGCCCGCGCTATTACTTCGCGCTCGGCTCCTAAGGGCCCTAGCGTGATGTTAAATAGCCTGTATCTGTTTAGTAATATGTATTTACGCTGATATGATGTGTAAAAGTTTGATAAATTTTTAGTACGACTAGATAAACGATCAAAATCGTCTTGTCTTCGTAATTTTTTTATGACCGAGTAAAGTTGTAAATATCATGTTTTGAACCAAGTTTAAATTAGTTACAAGTACCTACCTATGTTTTGTTATAATCAAGACTGTGAATAAAACTACAACATATATGTTTATCCGATCAATACAAAGAATATTTGATTGTTTACGGTTACTAAATCAAAATTGATAAAATTTGAATATCCTGGCCTTAAAACGATGTTTCATTGCGTTTAATCACATCACTACTATAGATGTGTGGCAACATTTTTTAACGAAATGACGGTAAGAATAAGAATAAGAAGTGTCATTTAAATCCAGCTAGTAAAAAGTCCAACCATAGATAGAATCAATTCTGTTATTGTTCATTTTTACGTTCTAAATTGCCTTTTATGTGTTTATTTAAAATAAACGATTTGACTTTGACTTTGAAAGATATTTGCAGCTAGACTGGTATTTTTTGAGAGATTTTAATGTTTTGTATGGCATCCTCAATGTGATACCTACTCTGTTTAGACCATCATAGCGATTAACAACCATTCGTCGAAAATGACACATTTTCGTTCAGTTACTGATTTGTCTTACCCCTGACTGCAAATAGCAGAGTGGCGGTCGTATAATTGATTTAAACTGACTAAATTTTAGGGTTTTGTATTTGTGAACAGCCTTTGTTCTGTAAAGGTTGTTCACAGATACAAGACCCTTTGATAACATTGATTGATGTTCGATTCGGCACGGAAGCGTATCGAACGGTTGTGAGTAGTTATGCAAACCTCGGTACTTTATATCTGTGAATAGTTAATTTTATTGTTGTCCATCATATATATTAGTACTCACTATAGAAGGTATAGGAAAATTTACTACTTATACGATTTTCTAGTAATTATTCTATCTAACTAGACTGTACAGTCCCAATGCAGGGCAAAGGCCGGCCTCTCCCTTTTTCACACAATTGTGTGTGTCTGTGTCCGTGATGTCGGAAAATATCCCACGGGAACCCACTGCCTGGGATTCCTTCCTTATTCCTTGTCTACATTATAATGGGAACCTCTGTGCAAAATTTCAGCTTTCTAGGTCCAAGGGTTTGGCCTGGGCGTTGATGAGTCAGTCAATCAGTCAGTCAGGACTTCTCTTTTTATTTATATAGACACTCTGTGCAAAATTTCAGCTTTCTAGGTCCAAGGGTTTGGCCTGGGCGTTGATGAGTCAGTCAATCAGTCAGTCAGGACTTCTCTTTTTATTTATATAGACACTCTGTGCAAAATTTCAGCTTTCTAGGTCCAAGGGTTTGGCCTGCGCGTTGATGAGTCAGTCAATCAGTCAGTCAGGACTTCTCTTTTTATTTATATAGACACTCTGTGCAAAATTTCAGCTTTCTAGGTCCAAGGGTTTGGCCTGGGCGTTGATGAGTCAGTCAATCAGTCAGTCAGGACTTCTCTTTTTATTTATATAGACACTCTGTGCAAAATTTCAGCTTTCTAGGTCCAAGGGTTTGGCCTGGGCGTTGATGAGTCAGTCAATCAGTCAGTCAGGACTTCTCTTTTTATTTATATAGACACTCTGTGCAAAATTTCAGCTTTCTAGGTCCAAAGGATTGGGCTGGGCGTCGATGAGTCAGTCAATCAGTCAGGACTTCTCTTTTTATTTATACAACGTGTAACGTTAAATGCGCAAAACCTCTTAAGGGATCATTGTACTCATCATTATGAACAACTTTTACTATGGGACCAGACCTGAAATCGCGAAAAAAAAATCAGCTGTTCAATACATTTATGTTCGCATAATTCGTCAAAATGTACTGAACAGCTGATTTTTTTTTCGCGATTTCAGGTTTGGTCCCATAGTAAAAGTTGTTCATAATGATGAGTACAATGACCCCTTAAGAGGTTTTGCGCATTTAGCATTACACGTTGTATATAGATAGATTTAAAAATAGATTCAATGAATGCCACTGTTTCTTTTATTTCCTGATTAAAATCATTGCGTGCAGCTCATAATAATGAATAAAAACTATAACCTGCTCGAAGGAAAACTGTGTAAAAAGTAATAATTACTCGATGATTAATTTACAGAAGAGATTGTTAGAATGTGAGATTCCCAGGTATTTTTTTAGTAAAACATTGTTTTTGCAGACTGTACAAGCAGTGACTCCACTTTTACTTTACTTTTATAGCGCATGACAAACAAAGATCTTTATATTGAAACAAGCAGGTAGGTATATGACCCCGTATACAAACACATAATAATGTCCACATTAATACTGCAACAGTTTCCATTTAGAAATATCAAGGTGAAGCTAATTATAAATAATTATAATTTTTATAATTGTACATAATTAAACAAGCTGCAGTGCTAGATATGGTTAACTCGCATGCATGGTAAATAAAGTAGTGTTTTCTATATCAGCTACACGGTTTGAGGACCAACAATCTAGGTATGTCGTGATATAAGTCTACAGGGTGGCACGACGCACAATCTGTTACCATGGATTCAGTACCTACATGATTCTGGACCCCATGCGTTGAAATTTATCGTCTGTTATTAAAAAAAATCAGCTGCTTCCTACAAAAGTGCAACACCTACACGGTCAAAATGTATGGAACAGCAATTTTATTAAAAAAAATACGCTTGGTGTTCCAAAATCATGTAGGTAAGTATTACTGAATCCATTGTATGTAGCAGATTACGCGTCTATGTCCTCTGCTGCTGTAGGTAAACTTCCGTTCTTATGTCTTTCTCTTTATCTTATTGATGTAGTTCAATGAACTCTGTAAGATTTGAAGCAGGTGCTGAATCAAAGGTTTTTCTAAAGAATGTTCTGAGTCAGCATACAAATAATTACATAGCATTTCCAAGGAAAAGCACAAAGGTTCTCTATTTCTTCGCAATTTCAGGGCTATTCTTTTATTACACTTACACCCAATCTTGACTGTAAAGTGGTCACTAAATTGTATAGTAGCACGCTTGGTCACCGCACGCTTAGCCATAATATGACGGAAAATCAATATACTTAGTTCAGTTCTTGAAAACATTCTAAGTTGTTATACAAATAGTACTGATGTGTACTGGAACTATTTGCTCTACATAAACATGTCGCGAAGTGGGTAAAAAACAACTTTGCTTCCACAGAATACATTATGACTTGCATGTTTTCTCTTAGCAAAAGAAAATGTTTTGGCATTTTCTAGCTTTTTAATAGTAGGTATAATCGTTTACAGCAGAAAATAGACGGTGCTACTTTGGATTTTTTTTCTATCGATAAAATTTCAAGTAATCATATTCGGTTTTAGTGCAGCAGTAGACAGTTATAGTCAAATAACAAAATTTATAAAAAATCCAAATGATGTAACCATATACCTACATTTGGTTTTATAAGAATTTTAAAAATACAAAGTTATCGATGTATCCCCCTATGTGTAAGGTACAATTAAAGGTATGATGCACTTGTTATTTGCTTGAGGTAGGTACCTTTGTGAGTCATTGTGATACAGAAGATTTACAATGTGAAATGTCTCTGACATGAATCATCGTCAACATACCTTTTCTCAGGGTATAGCTCCCAGTGCATACATAAATGCTACAATCAGTAACTATACCATTTCACTTTTCTCATTATTTATGTAGGTATGCGTTGACGCAGTAGTCGAAACTCATGTGTGAAAAAAAAATTGTTATAATGGCACCCATTTAAAATTTTAAATGATTCTATGATTCTGTGTCGTAATCATCACATAGTTTGACATTATTATAAAGTATTATGTAAGGACGTTAGATAGAGGAAGTTTAATTAACTTTTACGTGTGCATATTACCTACTCAATTATAATTACTAACTGTGTTGGGGTCGTCGGTTTCCAGTCTAACTAGATGCAGCTGAATACCATTATTTTACATGGAGCGACTGCCTATCTGACGTCCGCAACCCAGTTACTGGGGGTAACACGATATACCCCTTGGCAAAACTGGTTGTCAGACAGTCGGGCTTCTGGCGACCCGTAACAACTGTCAAAGATCCACGAATGACAGCCGGGACCAAAGGCTTAACGTGCTTTCCGAGGCACGGAGGGGTCTTGATATGTATGATGGTCACCCATCCACGGACCAACCGTGGCAAGCGTAGCTTAACCTGATCGATCGACCGGTGCGGCTGTTATTACTTAAAGCTACAAGCCACTTTAATAAATATTGTATATCTCTAAATTACAATTTGATAAAGACTTGTTTTTGTCGACTTTCAACGTCTATATACATTAGCTTATCACAACACTACAATAGATAGATACATATATCACCTAGGTACTGCTCATTTTCTATTGACAGGTGCACGTGTACCTACTACCTATTATAAATGTTTATTACTTCAAGTATACATAACGTACCTAATTTATCTCTCATTACAAGATAATACACTCGGGAAATCCATAATTTTCTGTACATATTATGATGATCTCTAAGATATATTGTAGAGTGACTACATTAGTCGTGTCTTAGTCCATTATGCACAAAACTAAGTCGTCACTCAGTCGTGTCTGAGTACTAAACTGTCTGCTAACCACTTAACATTGGGAGTCGGCAACCGTGAAGCGTGAAACCTCGGAATCGAAACCATGACAACCGTTTATTACACTAATATAACTGAAGAAAAAATGTGACCTCATTGCTTGCGAAAACATTGATACTATTGATAGCGTACAGACAACAAAACGGTTTGGTGTGCAAGACACAGCAGCTGTGCTGTTGCGTTACTATTTACTGCTGACACGACGTTGCTGCCGTGCTCGGAATGTAATCTCATATAAATCTAGAGACAATCTATCTATGGGGACCAGTAGTGCCGCGACAGCACTGTTGCGGCAGCACTGCTGCGTGCAGCGTGGTTCGGAATCATACCTTTAAGGCTGCTGGTAGAACAACTTCCATGAAGTTTTCATAGACATTGTTCTACTAGACTTTACAAGAGTCGCTTCGCGCCTGTATACGAGGCCCTTTACTCTTCGGAGCGGTAAGGAAAGGTAAACAGGGATTGGGAAGGAATAGGGACAGGGGTAAGGAAGGGGTAGCAATATTTGACCTTCTCGTACATTGCGCTGCACAAAAGTCAAATTTAATAGGAATAACTTTTTAAACATTGGGCATTGGACCCAATCAGATAACCCTTTTCAAAGACGGGACCTCTCAGTCAGACACAAAACTTAAAATAATATCGATATACGTACAGACAAACATTGAACTTCCTCTTAAAACGTTGGAGTTAAATCCTGGACAGGGACAAATTATTACTTATTGCTTTTGTTAACTGTACAAGTAAATTATTGTTATTGAGGCTATTCTTATCTTGAATACAAACTGTTTTGTAATGTGATAAACACGAGGCAATGAACAGATTACCTAAGTATAAGCAATCAAGAACAGATTGAATGTGTTTCACATCAAGGTGGATGGGTGACCATCTTTACATACCGAGACTCCTCCGTGCCTTGGAACGTTGGTCCGGCTTGTTATTCGTGGATCTTTGACAGTTGTTACGGGTCGTCAGAAGCTCTAAAGTCGGACAACCAGTCTTACCAAAGGCCGGGGTATCGTATAAGTCAGTTACTGGGTTGTGGAGGTCAGATAGGCCGTCGCTCCATGTAAAATAGGTACTGGTATTCAGCTGCATCCGGTTGCACTGGAAGCCGACCCCAACATTGTTGGGAAAAGGCTAGGCAGATTGATTGTGGTCAAAAGGATGGAGAAATATACAGAAACAAAACTATAAAAATTTAAAACTTTCCCAAGAAAAGGTACAAATTAGCCAATCTCAGAAAAAGCCCATATTTCCTACTGCAAAGAACACACTATCTTGTGTCGATATTCTTCACAAGCAAAAGTAATATGTCTTTAATTTTATGCCCGCAAAACAGACGATCATATTTTGGAGTCCCATATAATCCAGCATGAAAACTAACATATATTTACATAAAAAATGTATGTAATGTTCTATGTTAGACATCTACCTATTTAACATTCACATGGTGTCACATTCGCGGATGATATTAGCAATAGATGTGAGTCTATTAGTTCTAGGTATGTAAATTATGTTATGGATCATTACAAACACACTTGCTCCGATACAATCCAGACGTTTCGAGGTGTATCTGATTTCTACGTCTAGCTAATTGGTTTTCGAAATAAGGTGATAACTATAATTTTTGTTTTTAAACTCTCGGTTTGATTAATATTTGCTTTTATTATGTAAAATAGTAGTGGATGGAGAGGGAGAGGAAGGCCAAAGAAAAGATGGATGGATTGTGTTAGGAATGATATGAAAGAGAAGGGAGTGAATGGTACGAGTGACGGTTGACAGGGGAGAATGGAAGAAGAAAACGTGTTGCGCCGAGTCGCACATGGGATAAGGGCAGGAAGATGATGTTGATTGTAATAGAGGTGGCATGCTTTCATTTGGTTAGTCAACGAATTATCGATATCATTTCAGACCATAAACGGTATTTTTCTCGAATGTGGACGGACTTCCAATATTACCTATAATAGAGAAATGTCTTATGGAAAACTGCAGTAAGTATCCCTACAATTGGCAAACAGCTGAGTTCTTTGAAGTACCTAACCTGAACTTTCCTCAAGAGTGGATAGTTTAAGTATGACTAAAGTAGATAGCCGAGATAGACGTTATTGGGCTGATTTAATACTGCTTACCTGCGGAACCTTAGTCAAACAATCCTCCTTCAGTCAATCTTTAAAAAGTCCAATCACTGTTGATATGTTGATATATAATGATGATGTTATTATAAATAAATATTGTTCCATTATACTCTTTCCAACCATTTATTTTACCTACTTATGACATAAGCACGTATATGAAGTTCTTTATTTATTGACAGGCATATACACTTACGAATAAATGCAATACTTCATCACCCTATTTATTTATTTTAACATAAAACGGCCAGTTACATTAAATTACCTATGTAAAATTTCAACATTTATATCTGTAATTTTTATGGTGTGCATATTATAGAGTATTCTATCTATATATGTATACTACATGGACGCTATAAAGTTCCTTATCTATTGACAGGCAACTATAGACGAAAAAATGCAATACTTCATGGATGCTAAAGTAAAATTTATTTATTTATTGAAAGGCCTTAAAACTACCATTACAGGACTTATCCTAATGCGATAGCTAAGTCACACGCCTAAAATTAAAATTAAAGTACCTACAAAATATATCTAAAAATAATTGTTTAAATAACATAATCTATATAATAGTACTTTTGCGAATTCACCCCAGTAACATGTAAATACATTATGGTTGTAAAGATATAAAGGTTACATTGTAAACGAACTAATCAATGTTCTACATCCCTACCTAAATACAAAATATCATCATTGGTATCGGCAGTAATCGACAAGGTATGTACAGAATGTACACCTAGGCACAACGGCGTGCGCTTGATGATGACGTAGTAACTAACCGGCATGCTAACCTAATCAAGGTTATCAACACATTACTATTTTTTATGCTTTACTTCAGGTCAGCAGAGAAGTCACACTGAACTTAACACATTCCCTGTCCACGCAGCAGACACTTTAAAGACGGGATAGCGAATGGGATACCATATTCCTTCAAAGGGTCTGACTAATGGCAAGTTCAGTACATTCCATTTCATTGTAAAATTATCGCAACAGTCTTAATTGGAAATCTAAGTAACACCAATCTTCTTCTCTACTCTCTTAGCTACCTTCTGGTTTGCATTAGAAGTCTCTTTTTATCTGCAGACTTATTAGTTAGTACTTACTTACCTATTAATCTTGTAAGTAAAACTGTTTAGAAAATTGCCATTTTTATCAAGATTCGTCCTTCAATATGCACTTTTGAAAGTTTATATTATGAAATATAAGCCGTTTATTCAGAAAAACCTTAACAGAATCACAATAATAACAAGAACTGTACTGAAATGTAGAATTGTGTTGAAACATAGGTAGGTATTATGTTATAATTTCCAATGCAATAGTTTTTATCACGTGCTTAGAAAAATCATAAAGATAATAATATATCCATAGACTATATCATAGTAGGTTCATTTATTCTATATCATCATCATGAGCAAGTTACATAATAAGGTAACACGAATTTGACTTCACCTGACGAGTGATGACGATTCATGATATATCATGATTAATATTTCAAACCATCTTCAGGCAACCCATCGCAACACCTGGTTCTGCATCATTCTCATCCAGTCTGTCCTATGTCAGTCGCTGATCCTCCCAAGCTAAGTTTGCTGATTCAAAGTCTTACCTAAGGATTCGTCTGGTTCAAAGGCCCTTCGACAGACAGTACTGGCATACTGTCATCATTCTTCTATGTTTAAGTAATGTTTCACAATCTTTGATAGGCTATAAATTGCCAGACACAATAAAGAAAGAAGAAAAGTTCAATATATTTGTAACTAAACTTAAAAACTTATTAATAAAAACATGCTATTATTCCTTACATGAATATTTAAATGATAAACATAAATAATAGAAGAAATGTTTAAAGTATAATGTTAAGTAAATTACTAATATAATAAAAACCGGCCAAGTGCGTGTCGGAATACGCACAATGAAGGGTTCCGTAGCTGAAAAGAATTTATCCCAAAAACAAACTTAACATTGTAATACCAAAAAAATATTTTCTTACGTGATTAAATTACATTAATTACATTGCTGTGAGACCTTGCTTCTTGCCAAATTTCATGATTATAGGTCAACGGGAAGTACCCTATAGGTTTTGATTTACTTGCGATTATCAAAATATGTCGCATAAATGGCCGTATTTTTTATTGCGTTGACCTAGAAGCTTGATTTTTTTAGAACTCTAAGGGTCTACAGCCTTACGAATTTGATATGAATTTCAACCTGATACCTCCATGCGATCCTGAGCAAAAGGGTCTTTACAGACTGACATACTTGAAATTTTTTGTATATATGATAAAAATTAAAAATTATCTATTTTCGGACTTTTCCATTACTTGTGCTGTGAGACCTTGCTTTTTGCCAAATTTCATTATTCTAGGTCAACGGGAAGTACCCTATAGGTTTTGATTTACTTGCGCGTATCAAAATATGTCGCATAAATTGCCGTATTTTTTATTACGTCGACTTAGACGCTTGATTTTTTTAGAACAGTAAGGGTCTATAAAAAAAAAAAAAAAAAAAAAAAAAAAAAAAAAAAAAAAAAAAAATTTTTTTTTTTTTTTTTTTTTTTTTTTAGAACAGTAAGGGTCTATATATGCCGTACTTTGTCCCGCCCAGTGATTACTGGGTGGAGGACCTGAGCGGCTCAGTGACCCTCATTTCGTCGGCCGCCGCCGGTACCCTGTCCCTTGAAGCCGTCAAGAAGGGACAGGGCTGCGTTGCAGCACGGTTCGGGGGGATTGTCGTGGTGGGGACTTACTTCTCCCCGAGCCGAACTCTCGCCGAGTTCCACAACTCCCTTGCGGAGTTGAAAACCGTCGTCGTCGGGTTTCGTTCCCTTCCCGTGCTTGTCCTCGGGGACTTCAACGCCAAGAATGTGGCTTGGGGTTCCCGGTATACGGACACACGGGGCAGGATGGTGGAGGACTGGGCTCTGGAGACAGGCCTGGTCGTCCTAAACCGGGGTTCTGTCCCCACGTGTGTGCGGATGCGGGGCGAATCGGTGGTGGACATATCGTTCGCCAGCCCCGCTCTGTTGCCACACGTGGTTGACTGGCGCGTCATGGAGGGGGTGGAGACCTATTCCGATCACCGGTATATCCGGTTTGATGTCTCCGCCCATACCTCGAGCGCGCCGGTCCGACAGGCCCCGAGTGGTCCGCGGTGGGCGCTGAAGAAGCTGGACCGGGAGCTCCTCCTGGAAGCCTCGATCGTGCAGGCCTGGGTGTCACCACCGGACAGGCCTGCCGACATCAACGACGAGGCGGAGTGGTTCCGGGAGGCCATGTCCGAAGTGTGTGACGTGGCAATGCCCCGGGTCCAGCCCGCTCGCGCCTTTCGCCAGGTGTATTGGTGGTCGCCGGAGCTGACGGCTCTGCGCGAGGCGTGCGTCGCCGCGCGACGGCTATACACCAGGCACCGCAGGCTCCGTATCCGCCCTCCGGATACGGAAGCCATTCAGGCGGAGCTGTACGAGGGGTACAGAGCGGCGAAGACCGCCCTCCGAGCGGAGATCTTGCGGTCCAGGGATCTGGGCCGCGAGGAGTCGCTGGAGACTCTGAACAGAGACCCATGGGGGCGCCCCTATAAGATGGTGCGGGAGAAACTCCGCCCATGGGCGCCCCCGCTGACGCAGAGTCTCCGGCCCGAGCTCGTGGAGGACGTGGTGAGCGCTCTGTTCCCTTCGCGAGGGGAACATACTCCCCCGCCTATGGCTCCGCCTCATGCGGTGCCCGCTGCGGACCATGACACCGACGACGACGATGATGCTCCGGAAGTGACCGAGGTAGAGTTGAGAGCGGCGGTACGTAGGCTCAGTGCCAAAAATACCGCCCCAGGACCCGACGGCTTACCTGGAAGAGCCTGGGTTCTGGCCTTTGGGGCTCTCGGGCCTCGACTAGGGGGGCTCCTAAGCGCATGCTTGGAGAGGGGCCAGTTCCCACTTCGCTGGAAGACGGGGAAACTGGTCCTCATTAAGAAGCCGGGGCGCCCTGCGGACTCTCCGTCCGCTTACCGACCCATCGTACTGCTCGACGAGGTGGGCAAGCTCTTTGAAAGAGTTATTGCAGACCGCCTCGTCGGGTGGCTGGTGCAGGAGGGGCCGGACTTGGCGGAGAGCCAGTTTGGTTTCCGCAAGGGGCGCTCTACGGTGGATGCCATCATGCGCGTGCGAGCCCTCACGACGGGGGATGCAGTGGCCCGGGGTGGGGTCGTCTTGGCGGTGTCCCTAGACATCGCCAACGCCTTTAATACCCTGCCCTGGAGTTGCATCAGGGAGGCATTCCGGTATCACCGGATGCCGACCTACCTCTGTCGAGTGGTCGAGGCCTATCTGACGGACAGGGCCGTCATCTACCCCGGTCATCAGGGAGAGTGGAACCGGCGAGAGATGTCGTGCGGTGTCCCACAGGGATCGGTCCTGGGGCCGCATTTGTGGGACATCGGCTACGACTGGGTGCTGCGCGCCGACCTCCCTAGCGGCGTCAGCGTAGTATGTTACGCTGACGACACGCTGGTCCTGGCGCAGGGGAGGTCGCACCAGGCGGCGGCTGACTTAGCGACACGCGGGGTTGCGATAGTAGTGGAGAGGATCCGGCAGTTGGGACTCGAGGTGGCCCTGCACAAGTCCGAGGCCATGTGTTTTCATGGTCCTCGGAATGCGCCACCGTCGGGTTCCGAAATAACGGTGGGAGGGGTTCACATCGGAGTCGGGTCGACGAT
This sequence comes from Cosmia trapezina, assembly GCA_905163495.3. NCBI lineage: Eukaryota > Metazoa > Arthropoda > Insecta > Lepidoptera > Noctuidae > Cosmia > Cosmia trapezina. The sequence goes on from LR991030.1 coordinate 17,700,988, forward strand.
GAAGTACCTGGGACTCGTCCTCGACAGCCGGTGGAACTTCGTGGAGCATTTCCGACGTTTGGCTCCCAGACTGGCACGGGCTGGGGCTGCCTTGAGGCGGCTCCTGCCCAATCTGGGGGGTCCAAACGCCTCCTGCCGGAGGCTCTACGCGGGGGTCGTGCGGTCCATGGCCCTTTACGGAGCACCAGTGTGGGCGCGTTCCCTAAGGCTGGGGCCAGCCGGCAGGTTGAACGCGTCCCAGAGGGTCATGGCCATCCGGCTAGTCCGGGGATACCGCACGGTCTCCCGGGAGGCGGCGAGCCTCCTTGCCGGATTGCCGCCGTGGGATCTGGAGGCAAAGGTCCTCGCGCACGTGTGGGAGTGGCGCGAGGAGGCGAAGCGCCGGGGCGTAACTCCGCTGCCGCGAGAAATCACGGTACAGCGGACAGAGCTCCGGCGGGATCTCATGGCGGCATGGAGAGCGCGACTGTCGCAACCCAGCGCTGGGCACGCCACAATAGCGGCGATAAGTCCCCTCTTTGAGGAGTGGTTAGAGAGGCGCCACGGCGTCCTCACCTTCCGCCTGACGCAGGTCCTCACCGGACACGGTTGTTTCGGGAGGTTCCTGTTTCGCATAAGGCGGGAGGAAACGCCCGGGTGTTTCCATTGTGTGGATCGCCCGGAGGACACGGTGGAGCATACAGTGGAGGTCTGCCCGGCTTGGGCAGAGCACCGCCGTGTTCTCACGGAGGCGATCGGCGGCGGCGATCTCTCGCGTCCGAGCCTGGTCCAGGCCATGGTGCGGAGCGAGAGTGCATGGGAGGCCGTCACCTCCTTCTGCGAAGCAGTGATGCTCGCGAAGGAGGAGGCGGAACGCGTGAGGGAGAGGCAGCCTCACGCCCTCAGTCGCCGCAGGAGACGCCCTGGGCGGCGGGAATCGCGGGGCGATTTCCGGCCACCGTAGGCGCGGGCCTGCGGACGGTGAGCAGCGGGTAGCTCGCCGTCCGGTAAGGACCAGGCCCGAGTCGACGGCGCGTTGTGTTCCACGCGCGCCTCAAAGAGATGTCAGCAAGTGACGGGGCCCAATAGGGCCGACGCCGCTGGGGTCGCGGGTTGTCCGAAGGGGTTACCGCGGCCCTGGCATAGGCAACTGAAGGAACACGGGTGGGTTTTAGTCAGTAAAAGTCTGACACGCCCTTCCGCTCCACCCAGAGCGGGAGAAGTTATTTGATGATTTCCCACCCTCAAAAAAAAAAAAAAAAAAAAAAAAAAAAAAAAAAGGGTCTATAGCCTTACGTATTTGATTTTAATTTCAACTTGATACCTCCACGCGATCCTGAGGAAAAGGGTCTTGACAGACTGACATACTTGAACATATTTTTTTATATGATAAAATTACAAATTATCAATTTTCAGACTTTTTCCATTATTTGTGCTGTGAGACCTTGCTTCTTGCCAAATTTCATGATTCTAGGTCAACGCTATAGGTTTTGATTTACTTGCGAGTATCAAAATATGTCGCATAAATAGCCGTATCTTTTTATTACGTTGACTTAGAAGCATGAAATTTTTAGAACTCTAAGAGACCATAAACTTGCGTATTTGGTATTAATTTCAACTTGATATCTTCACGCGTTCCTGAGAAAAAGGGTCTTGACAGACTGACAGACAGACAGACAGACGGACAACAAAGTGATCCTATAAGGGTTCCGTTTTTTCCTTTTGAAGTACGGAACCCTAAAAATGACAAGAATAATAATTGATAACAAAAATTAGTGATAGTCACGCAATTTATAGATATGTTTAAAATAAAAATGGTATGATATGGTAATTATTAATATAACAATAAATGATAATAATAAACAATGTAATATAATAATAAAATAATATAACAAAAATAATAATGCAATTAAAATACTTAGAAATACGAGTAATAATAAATTAAATTAAATAATATAGCAATAATAATTATCCATGATCTCCTAAAACAGGGCTTCCTTTCCTTATTGAGTATTGGGCTGTGTACCTGCCGCGTGTTCTCCAAGTATATTATAGGCGAAGACGCAGCAGGTGCACAGTCCTTTGAAAAGCGGACAGACAGTAATTATACTGAACAAAATAATGGTATTCTAAATAATTAGTTGCAGCGGCTTTATCCATACAAACGTGTATTGATGTTATTGAGTCGCTATTGACATACATTGCATTGCATTGTGAGTGGGGTAACAATGCAGCAATGCTACGTTCCATCTGCGTACCGAATTAATTTTACGCTACAATTCAATCAAAAACATACTGGATTGAAGGATAATAAAGCTTGATTTATAAATAAAGATACTATAGAACAATAATTGTTAGTCTCTATAGGTGATTAAAAAAACCTTGTATAATTTAATAAGTAAGTACCTACAGTACTTACTTATTAAATTATACAAGGTGTAATTTTAATCACCGTTAACCTCTTAAGGGGTTCTTGTAGGTACTCATCATTACAAACAACTTTTACTATGGAACCAAACCTGAAATCGCGAAAAAAATCTCCTGTTCCCTACATTTTGATGAGTTATGCGAACATAAATGTAGGAAACAGCTGATTTTTTTCGCGATTTCAGGTTTTTTCCCATATGTACCTAGTAAAAGTTTTTCATTATGATGAGTACAATGACCCCTTATGAGGTTAACGGTGATTAAAATGACACCGTGTGTAGTATCTTTAAAAACTAATCAGTAAAGGCTTGCTTTTTACCAAGTTGCAAAGTTCTCGGAAATGAATTTAGTATTTCAGCATAAAACTATGTAGCTATGCTCTTGGCTACAAATAATCCCCTCCCACACTTCCCAAGGGTGTAGTAAAAACAACTGAGGGATTATATTACCTACCTACATTCACTAGATAGAATTAATGCCTGCCATGTGATTAATTCTGCCTCCTACTGGGCGTTCATAACAGTACGTATAGGTTTACAAATTTAACAGTTTTTTTCGGGATCCCTTAAAATTTTATCTGAGATATAATCTTGAGACCGTTTTGTATTATGTGATGAGATATGATTTGCTTCTGAGTCCACGTTAAAACAACCGCTTCAAATGTCATGTGTGTCCAATTCACAATTAGTTTTTCCAACCATTGCAAAATGTGTGAAGAAAATCCCGCGTGAGAATATAAGTTTCCAAATAGTTTTAATAACTTCTGAGCACGGTAGATTTGTTGTTGAATACGTATTTGTTGCAATACAGGGTGAAATTTTAATTGTTTTTATCCTCTTAATTTTACTTAAGCAATCGTCATGTCAATGATAAATATTACGAAGTTTTAAAATAACTAAAAAGTGGGGAATAGTGTAGAGTAACGCATACGCAAGTATAAAGGGTGAAATTGAATTCATGGGGTAATTTTACTCATCATTATAAACAACTTTTATTATGGGACCAAATGACCCTTTAAGAGGATAAAAACAATTAAAATTTCACTCTGCTTTCTATCTCGAATTTATTTATTATAATTATTTATGATTTATTTATTTATTACACCAAAAATAATACAACGGATTACTTATTAGGCTAGTATTTAGGATTATTAACATGGGAGCATCTGCAGCCGAACTAGGACGAGTCTTGTATCTCGGCACACAGCGCCAGACCCCTCAAAACAGACATTAATACATAATATAGAATTGACTTATCTTTCCAATACAACAACTGCACAGCAACAAGACTAGATAATAAAATGAATCGCTAAGAATCTCTCAACTTCTCTAAGTAAGATCACACAAACCGAACCATCTGTTCTTGCCCATCGATCGGTATGTCTCTCGGAAACCTTACAAAACATGCGTACCCTAGTGATGAATGGCTAAACCGGTTCATGAGACATGTCAGCAGAGTGCTAACAGCTCATCATACACCTTGTGAAGATATTTGCTATCTTGGCAGACCTTGACACACTGATATCGTCATGATAGAAGTTCCGATGTGGAGCGGGGATTACGCTGGAATGGTTAGGTATACATTGAATTTCCATATTTAATGCCCGCCTTAGACGATTGTTTGATTTATAAATTGGACTAGCTTTTGCCCGCGGCTTCACCCGCGTGGATGTCGGAAAATATCCCATGAGAACGTTCATGTGGAAAACATAGGGCATATCCCTAACTTAAGAAATGCTGGGTTTCCCATACAAACTTTCATCCCTTTTATCACCCCTTGTAGGATTATGTTTTAAGACCAAAAGTAGCCTGTGTCCTTCCCCAGGATGCTATATAAAGCCTTGCCAAATTTTATCGCAATCCGTACAGTTTTGTAAATTTTAAAATCAACCCCTATTTCACCCCCTTAGGGGATGATTTTTCAAAAATGCTGAACCGCATATTTCTTAATTTCCTACCAATAGCATAAATTTGTTATCCCTAACTTAAGAAATACTGGGTTTCCCTTACAAACTTTCATCCCCTATATCAACCCCTGTAGTATTGTTTTTGAAAGTATCCTATGTCCATTCCCAGGATGCTATATAAAGCCTTGCCAAATTTTGTCGAAATCCGTGCAGTTTTGTAAATTTTAAAATCAACCCCGATTTAACCCCCATAGGTTATGATTTTTCAAAAACGCTGAACCGCATATTTCTTTATTTCCTATCAAAAGCATACATTTTAATTTTCACATCCCTAACTTAAGAAATACTGAGTTTCCCATACAAACTTTCATCCCCTATATCACCCCCTGTAGGATTATTTTTTAAGACCAAAAGTAGCCTGTGTCCTTCTCCTGGATGCTATATAAAGCCTTGCCAAATTTTATCGAAATCCGTGCAGTTTTGTAAATTTTAAAATCAACCCCTATTTTACGACCCTAGGGGATGATTTTTCAAAAACGCTGAACTGCATATTTCTTAATTTCCTACCAATAGCATAAAGTTATCCCTAACTTAAGAAATTCTGGGTTTCCCTTACAAACTTTCATCCCCTATATAACCCCCTGTAGTATTATTTTTGAAAAAAATAGTATCCTATGGCCTTCCCCAGGATGCTATATAAAGCCTTGCCAAATTGTCGAAATCCATGCAGTTTTGTAAATTTTAAAATCAACCCCTATTTTACCCCGTTAGGGGATGATTTTTCAAAAACGCTGAACCGCATATTTCTTTATTTCCTATCAAAAGCATACATTTTAATTTTCACATCCCTAACTTAAGAAATACTGAGTTTCCCATACAAACTTTCATCCCCTATATCACCCGCTGTAGGATTATTTTTGAAAAAAAAAGTAGCCTATGTCCGTCCCCAGGATACCATCTATAGCCTTGCCAAATTTTATCGAAATCCGTTCAGTGGTTTAGGCGTGAAAAGGTAACAGACAGACAGACAGACAGACAGAGTTACTTTCGAATTTATAATATTAGTATGGATTAAGGTTATACCCATATGAAAGAGCGCTGTTTGTACATTCTCAAACATTTTTTTATTTTTTTTAGGCTGCATAGTTTTCGACTTTTGATGAAAAATGTAAAAAAATCCAGGCCATGGTGCGGAGCGAGAGTGCATGGGAGGCCGTCACCTCCTTCTGCGAAGCAGTGATGCTCGCGAAGGAGGAGGCGGAACGCGTGAGGGAGAGGCAGCCTAACGCCCTCAGTCGCCGCAGGACAGGAGACGCCCTGGGCGGCGGGAATCGCGGGGCGATTTCCGGCCACCGTAGGCGCGGGCCTGCGGACGGTGAGCAGCGGGTAGCTCGCCGTCCGGCAAGGACCAGGCCCGAGTCGACGGCGCGTTGTGTTCCACGCGCGCCTCAAAGAGATGTCAGCAAGTGACGGGGTCCAATAGGGCCGACGCCGCTGGGGTCGCGGGTTGTTTGAAGAAGTTACCGCGGCCCTGGCATAGGCAACTGAAGGAACACGGGTGGGTTTTAGTCAGTAACAGTCTGACACGCCCTTCCGCTCCACCCAGAGCGGGAGAAGTTATTTGATGATTTCCCTCAAAAAAAAAAAAAAATAAATAAAAGGTGCGCGAGTCCGACTCGCTCTTAACCGGTTTTTGTATTTATATGGTTATACTTATACCTACCTACCTACGTATCGTAGCATGTCGTCGCAGTAGCGTCGGTTCTTAGGGCTACGTACGAGGAACCAACGCGTCGGTTATGGCTACGTACGAGGAACCTACATACCGTCAATACCCGGGGAATAAGGAGTAATTTTATTGTAAGTATCTTTATTTAGTAGGAAATTACCCTCAAACCTGTAGGTAAGTACTGACAAAGGTATTTTCATCAATTTTTGTCATCATCTACTTACTTCCATTGTGAATACTACCTAGTATACCTATCTAATATTTGCATCAGGTAATGGATGGAAATTACTAAAATGGCCAAGTTAACACCTGCCAAACAGTAAATAATTAAGTAGTTAAGTAAGTACCTAATGGCATTAGCGTCCACAATATCTTCAATGCCACAGTCAACTTTATTAAAGATCCATTATTTATTTGGATATACGAAGTAGGTAAATATATTGAACATACACATATAACACGAGTACTCCTTCAGACCGAATTTGGGCCGTGGCGACCAATCTCAGTGGAGACCAGCCTTCGGCGCGGGAGTAGTAGTAGGGATACTGCACAAGTGTGTGCGCATACACAGGTGAACTCTCTCTTCCCTCACTCTCATAGTCCGATGGGATAAATTCAAATACAAATTATTGTAATGACGGCAGTCCGACACGACCGGAGAGAGATCAGGTGACCAACGGCTTTAGGTCCCCACACAGTCACACATTTACAGTCCGCCCTCAGGCGGTCCATTCATAAAAAACCCATATTCCTTTACATATTTCTTTACATAAACTTCTATCACATAGAGTAATTTCAGATTTTTCTCTTTGCAAACTTCGGAGATAAGGGGAGGGGAACGGTATTTTTTTTACATTTTTCATCAGAAGTCGAAAACTATGCGGCTTAAAAAAAGTTAAAAATAGTTTGAGAATGTGCAAACAGCGCTCTTTCATAACATACCCCACATGGACTAGTAGCCCCACTTTAAATTTTTAAGACCCCCTTTCAGTCCCTGTTGCAAAAAAAATATAAATATTTTATTTATTTCTTATTTGCAAAATAGTTGGAAGGGTAAACGTCATCTAAAACTATTCCAAATTTCAAGTTGATAGCATCAGTAGTTCCTGAGATATCCAGCTGTGACAGACAGACAGACAGACAGACTGAGTCACACCATAAGGGTTCCTTTTTTACCATTTTGGTACGAACCCTAAAAATGGATCGCCAGTTTTTGTGAGTGGACCGCTTGCCGGCGGACCTATAACCTACAGTATTATTATAAATGTGTCGCCCTTTAACGCGATTTCTGAGGCACGGGGATATCACACCGCCAACATCCAAACTCCGAGCTGTTATTAAGAAATTCCTAATGGAAAACCCAATAACACTGCCCGACCGACCACTGACTCATTAACTAATAGCAACAATAACTATTACAATAAAATTCTTCCATAAAATTAATAATTATTTTGATAGCGCCTATTAATAAAATCATTACTTTGACTCACAACCACATAAGTTCTGAATAACAATTAGAACGGAAACAACAAAGTGATAATTTGCTTACTTTCAATTAAACATTTAAATTAACTGTAAGTACCTAATTTATCTAAAGGTGGGTACACATATTATGTGAAACGTAACATTAGATTAATGTAATAGGATAAGTACGTTGAAACGAACATCAATCAATCTGCCTAGCCTTGTCCCAACTATGTTGGAGTCGGCTTCCAGTCTAACCGGATGCAGCTGAATACCAGTATTTTACATGGAGCGACTGCCTATCTGACCTCCACAACCCAGTTAGTGGGTAATACGATACCCCTTGGTAAGACTGGTTGTCAGACTTTCGGGCTTCTGTTCTGACGAGCCGTAACGACTGTCAAAGATCCACGAATAACAGCCGGGACCAACGGCTTAACGTGCTTTCCGAGGCACGGAGGAATCTCGGTATGTAAAGATGGTCACCCATCCACTGAACAACCCCGGCAAACGTAGCTTAACCTGACGGATCGACCCGTGCGGCTGTTATTACTTAGCCACGAGCTCCTCCGTCCGTTGAAACGAACATGCACAGTCCAAAATGCAATGTAAAATGAAATGTACCATACATTGAATCAAATTCACCTCTAGTTGTTGTGTTACATTTCATGTTGCATTGCAAAATACAGTGTGTATCAAAAATGTGTGGTCATATTATTTAACCCTTCACGCGTCGCTATGTACTAATTTATAAGCCCAAATCCCCACGGGTGGGATGGGGAGGGGGGGTAGTTGTTAACCCCATAGGTTCACAAGTTCACAACTACTGATGATGATTGGTTTTCCATCGGATGATGTTTTTTACGCTTATACAGGGTGTTTGGCGCATGGACCGACACAATTTTTTGGGGGATTGGGGGGGTCATTTGCTAGGTTTCACCTAAAGACCTCCATGTCCTAAGTGTGACGGTAATAGTTTTATTTTTTTTTTGTTCTTTCTTTGAATTACCCAAAATCTCGCCTTTGAATCGATATATTTTTTTTGTTTATGGTTGTAAAAGAACAAAATAATTTTTATTAAGTCTACAATGTATTCTTATTCGAAATAAAATAAAAAAATATAGTAACCGTAATAAGTCTTTTCTTAAAACACTCCATAACTGACTCTCTAACTAGTATTTTGACTACATTTGAATTGTTTTTCATAGCGTGTAGCATACCCTTAGAAAGGGTACAAGCTAAAGAACTTTTTGAGATAAAAATAAGGTCAAAATGGCTTTATTTAAAAAAAAAATGAATTTAAGAGTAGTAACTTTTCATACATTTAAACATTTTTAAGACTTTGGAAGCACGTAAGTCATTTTCTACTGATCAATTACATCAAATAATAATTTATTTAGAATAAAAATACATTGCAGACTATTATAAAATTTATTTTGTTCTATTGCAACCATAAACAAAAAAAATATATCGATTCAAAGGCGAGATTTTGGGTAATTCAAAGAAAGCACAAAAAAAAACATATCTCAATTACCGTCACACTTAGGACATGGAGGTCTTTAGGTGAAACCTAGCAAATGACCCCCCCAATCCCCCAAAAAATTGTGTCGGTCCATGCGCCAAACACCCTGTATATATGTTATACAAGCTTATATACCTATTATGTAAAGGTTTTTCCTTATGAACAGCCGTGTGTTCACTTGACATGTGAGGGGTTAAGGGTGTGGTACTGACAATCGAACTGAACAACTTTCTCCATGGGACAAACATCGTAATCGCGAAAAAATAATCAGCTGTCCCATACAAAACTTTAACCTACTCGAACCAAATGTATGGGACAGCTGATTATTTTTTCGCGATTACGATGTTGTTCCCATGGAAAAAGTTGTTAAGTTTGATGGTCTGTACCTACCTGTCATAGAGTGTCCCTTATTCAACTACAACTACACTTATTCAGCTCAAATCAGCTTTTGTCCATACAAAACTGATGTTTTCTATGGAAAAAAGCGAATTGAGCTGAATCCTACTAATAATATTATAAATGTGAAAGTTTGTGAAGATGTTTGGATGTTTGTTACTCAATCACGCAAAAACTGCTGAACGGATTTGGATAAAATTTGGCACACAGATAGTTTATAACATAGGATACTTTTTATCCCGGAGTAGGTTCCCGTGGGATAATTTCCGACATCCACGCGAGCGAAGCCGCGGGCAACGGCTAGTAAGGCTGTATAAGTGTAGTTAGTCCCTAAATATGACCACACATTTCTGACTACGCTGTATTTGGACCACGCTGTTCGTTTCAACGTACCTATGTTACATTTCATGTTATGTTTCACATAATTATGTGTAGTTGTGTACCCACCATAATACATTACCGACATTACCTACTAATGTATTCGTTTTCTTATTATTCTTCATTAAATAGCTCACAAAGATCAGCGGTGCATTGATCCACAGTTGTCGCTGATAGCGTTAATAACTCTATTGTTCTGAAATAAGTCGTAAACCAGCGACTCTTACGCATTCATTCGGCTAAGATTGAGCATAAATAATCATGAATTATGATTTCTACTTTGTAATAAAATTGGCGACATTAAATCTACAATATTGCTAGTAAAAATACGCCCCCTATAAAAGTAAATACAATGCTCTACTTTATTTAAATCATTTTGTAGGCGGACTCAATCAATCAATCTGCCTAGCCTTTTCCCAACAATGTTGGGGTCAGCTTCCCCTTTAATCGGATGCAGCTGAATATCAGTATTTTACATGGAGCGCCTGCCTGTACTTATGACCTTCACAAGCCAGTAACTGGGTAATGTGATATTTTATTTATTTATTCATCAACAAATACCTACCTACCTTAATACCTTGGTAAGAATGGTTGTCAGACTTTCGGGCTTCTGACGAACCGTAACGACTGTCAAAGATCCACGAATGACAGCCATGAAGTGCTTTCCGAGGCACGGAGGAGTCTCAGTATGTAAAGATCTCAGATTACAGAATAAAGGTTAATTCTACAATCTGAGGTAAAGATGTTCATTCCCCACGGATCAACCCAGCAAGCGTAGGTAGCATAAATTGATGGATCGTCCCGTGCGGCTATTATTACTTAGCCACGACGTCACGAGCTCCTTCCTCGTACAGCTACATGGCAGACATTTTCTACCAGTCGTGGATTCATTTTCTTTATGTACCTAAGTATAGTTTAGTATAATTTCTGTTGTTTTTATTAACGTTACAGTGAGCATGGAAAGTGAGCCGGAAAATTGCCAAGATCAGCAGAGAAAGCTTGAAAGACACAAGTGTTGACAATTCACCGTACAATTGATGTTTTTGTTGTTTTTGCTTTGTGTGAAATTACATGTTAGTAACAACAGCTACAAATGTACCTACTTACCGTGTTTTGTACAGTCAGAACCTTTCATCAATTTGCCGTGTAGCCAATTAACCATTTCATAAAGCTATTTAAGAATGCAATTCCGATTTGAAATACCTAAATTAAATAAACGGCCCAACGGCCGTCAGTTTGATTGTCAATTTGTTTAACAAGTAAGTTACCTATATACCTATGTTATACTTAAGTAAGTAAACATTTTTTTTTCTTCTTAATTGAACGCCACTTACATTGTTATTAGGTAAAGTCCCTTTTATTAGATAACTCTACTATTTATTATGTATTTACCTACTGGGTATTTACCTACACAATATACATATACAAGGTACAACTTAAATAACGCACAACCTCTTAAGAGGTCATCAACCTACAAAGCTGAAATTTTGCACAAAGGTCCCTTTATAATATAGATAAGGAATAAGGAAGGATTTCCTGGTTGCACGTTCCCGTGGGATATTTTCCGACATACGACACATAAGTACGACAAACGACAGGAAGTGCTAGTGCGAACATAATAGGTAAATGCAGAGAACAGCTGGTTTTTTTTCGCGATTTCAGGTTTGGTCCCATAGTAAAACTTTTTCATAATGGTGAGTAAAATGACCCCCTAAGAGGTTGTGCGTTAATGAAGTTACACCTTGTATACATTATTCTAACCGCAATTTGTAAAAGCCATAGGGCAATGGGTCGCCTTAGGTAGTAGGTACCTACTCTCCTTCCAATGCTATCTTTAATTGCTGGACCCGTCAACAGTGTTGTTGGCTTGTTGTGGCTAACCACAACAGCTAATACGGTTAAAGGCTAGCTAAGATTAGGGTAGGTACCTACCTACGCCGCGCCGCTCCGTTAAAGGATTACTTCGTTGACCGTCTACCTGTGAGTCTGTCAAGACCCTTTTTCTCAGGAACGCGTGGAGGTATCAAGTTGAAATTAATATCGAATATAATACGTAGGTCACTCCGGTCCCTTGGAATACAAAAAAAATCAATTTTCTAAGTCAACGCAATAAAAAAATACGGCCATTTATGCGATTTATATTCGCAAATAAATCGACACCTATAAAGTACTTCCCGTTGACTTAGTACCTAAGGGAAAAGTCCAAAAATCGTTAATTCGTAGTTTTATCATATTTTTTTTTTTTGCGATTACAAACTTACATTAATTTGCATTTGAAGAAGTGTTAGCTCAATAATCACAAAAATTGGTTTCTTGGATTGTCGAGTATGACGTAACGCAATTAAACTATCCGACGCAAAAAATACAGTGGACAGAGAAAGGGTTTAAAGAAAACTGTTAACAGAATAGAATAGTAAAAAATAGTTTGATATTCCCAATATAAAATTTGGAAGTTGCTCCACAAAAATAAACTTTGGCATTGAATATCTCTGTATTTTCAGGGATAACGACATTAATTTTTTAAGAATTTAATAGAATTAGCATTTTTGTAAAACTTTAACCGGATAATTATTTAATTTACTGTGTATATTCCGAATAATCTAAAGAAAACCCGGAAAATAAATGCACATTCGCAGCTTAGTCACATCTCGGCAACACAAATATTGTTTTCAATTTTCAACCTTATTTCAAGACAACTAATGGTGACAATAGATTATGCCGTTTAAAATCGTAGTCAGTCCGCGTCTTAACGTTACTATTATACCGATGCCTATGGGCAGTGGCGTAACTACAGGGTGGCAAGTCGGCAAAATGCCACGGGCCCCCAGCCGGAAGGGGCCCCCGGTCAGAGGAGAATCCCACCTCCCAACATCTATTATTACACATTTAGTAAAAAAACCGATGAATTTGCCACGGGCCTCGAACGGTATAGTTACGCCACTGCCTATGGGAGAACATTTTTTCAACTACAAAGTTAAGTTTAATCTTGGGTTAATTCATCCCAACGGAACCCTTCATTGTGCGTGGTCCGTCACGCACTTGGCCGGATTTTTTGTATGAAAATCATAGATCACTAAGTTCTTTACTAGTGATCGATGATGAAAATGCGTTGCGCTGCGGCCCGTAAAGGCTCCTACAAACAGGCGCGACACACGACGCGAATCGCACGCGACACAAAGGCACCACGCGCCACGTGTCGCGCGATGAGCGGTGCCTTCGTGTTCATTGCTATTACCACGACTCTTGCCATCACCACCTCATAGTTTTTGCTCAGATTGGGTGTCACCATTGTAGGTCTATCATATCAAACTTACCAACACTTTAATTGTTATAGACGACCTATTGTATAGACCTAGTGCATGGTTTAATGAATTAACTATAGAACATAAAGAACATAGGTAGAGGAAAAGTGGGAGGTTAACCTGTAGGTAGGTACTACGTATACCTAGGTAGGTACCTAAAATGGACATCTATTTAATTAGCTCTCAATGACCTATTATGATACTAGTAGGTATTTGTAGCAGATCAGGCGCAGGGTTGATGGGCGATCCGTGAAATAATACGAAGATGAAAATCAGGAAACAAATATATTCTTCACTAAAACACGTGGTCACAACAAATCACAATAATCAAACTAGAGCAGAGCTCTTTACATTACGAAGGGCAACCGGAGACTGATAGTTACAGCACGAGGATCAAGCGAAGACTGACTCATTTGAGCAAATGGCGGCCATATTTATGTGCGCGCACGTAGGCTGGAGGGCGCGGTGGGAGCGCGTATATTGCTTTCTCGCTTCCTCCAACCTAAGTTCAATGTTTACAATTTAAACTAGGTAGTTAGTGAGAGATATGTAACTAATAATTTTCTATGGGATTTACTTTCAATATTAATTCTCTACCAAGTCTCCGTAATTCAATTTATCTAAATTAACTTATATCTAAATAGATTGCTGTGCTCCTTAACAATCCCACCCCCAGTAAGAGGGTTCAACCGACTATACTCCCGTCTGTAGGGAGCACAACAACCTTTACAACGGGCCGACGCAGGACCCCATGGTTGGTTCTTATATCTACCACTCTTATTATAGAGTCCGAACCTGGATACACATTTTTAATGACCCCTTTGGTCCACTGGTTACGTGGTTTATTTTGGTCTGTTATCACTACCACATCACCCACTTTAACGTTTGGCACATCTTTCGTCCACTTGTTGCGTCGCTGGAGCGTTGGGAGGTACTCGCGCAGCCATCGTTTCCAGAAGAGGTCGGCCAGCGCGTTCACCTTTTTCCACATGCGGCGGGAGTCGACGTCAGTGGCGTGTCCACGCGTACACGGAGCATCTCCCGCGGCGGTACCCAGCAGGAGATGGTTGGGGGTCAGCACCACCGGGTGCTCGATGTCACTGGTCACGTAGGTGAGAGGCCGGCTGTTTATAATAAGCTCGGCCTCAGCAAGGAGGGTGTAAAGGACCTCCTCGCGAGGGGCGCGCTCTCGCAGCGTCGCTTTGAGTGCGTTTTTTACTGAGCGCACTAGTCGCTCGCAGCACCCACCCATGTGCGGAGATGCCGGAGGGTTGAAATGCCACGCGATCCCGCGGCCTGAAGCTTCACTTCTCAGCTTGTTGTGATCCATGTCACGCAGAGCCGCACGTAGTTCACCGTGCGCTCCGACGAAATTGGTGCCACGATCGGAGTACATGTCCGCGGGTCGCCCGCGGCGCGCAATTAGGCGCCGCAGGGCCAGGATAGCTGAGTCAGCGCTCAGTGATGATGCCAGCTCTAAGTGGACGGCGCGGGTGGTGAGGCAAGTAAACAAGACGCCCCACCTCTTCTCCCTGCGCCGACCGATGGTAACTTCCATGGGGCCAAAATAATCGACCCCACAGTGCACGAAGGCTCGCCGAGTCACCTCCAGCCTTGCGGCCGGGAGATCACCCATTTTAGGTGTTACAGGTTTGGCCTTCTCCAGACGGCACCGTTGACAGCTCGCGGTGACAGCTTTGACTGTTGACCGCAGGTTGGTCACCCAGTATCTCTCGCGGACTCTGTTGACTACGGTTTCTTGGTTAGCGTGTAGAGCCGCTGTGTGATATCCATATATCAGACGGCGAGTGAGCGCATGCTTCCCATCTAAAATAATGGGGTGGCGCTCTCCGAAGCTGAGCTCGCTGCAGGCGCCTATCCTGCCGCGTACTCTCACCAGCTCATCTTCGAACAGCATTGGGTTTAGGTGTCGTAGTTTGCTGACATTAGGCAGCGGGCGAGCCTCCCGTAGTGCCGTGATGTCCGCTCCGTAGCTGTCTGCTTGCGCCAGCCGCAATAGGCGCAGCTCGGCCTCATGCAGGTCCTCTGTGGTCACGGTGGATGACTGGCGCCGTTTGCGGCAGCGATCTGCAAAAATTAGCAGACGCGCCACAACGTACAAGGCGCGCGTCCATGTGGGTATCCGCTCGTATCGTAGCAGTGGTTCAGCCTGCACTGCCACAGCGTGTACCCGTTGCACTCGTTCCAGCTGTGATTCTGCCACCGTGTCGAGATCGGTGTCCTCCGGCCACTGTTCCTGAGGGCAAAGAAGAAAAGAGGGACCCGACAGCCACTCGTTACTGTTATTGGGCCAGTCCATTCGGGTGGCTTTGTCAGCGGGATTCATCGCCGAAGGAACCCAGCGCCAGTTGGCTCTCTTTGACCTTTTATCAATCTCAGCTAATCGATGTGACACAAACCTTTGAAATTCTAAAGCGTCTGAATTTATCCATTTTAATACTGTTTTACTATCTGTCCATAGATATTTACAAGTAATAGGTATGCCTAACTCTTTCTCTACAGTGTCGGCCAATCTACAGGCTAACACGGCCGCCTGTAATTCCAGACGTGGAACAGAAACTATCTTCTGTGGCGCTACTCTAGCCTTACCTATTACCATAGCTACGTTCCTATATCCTTCTGAATTAACGCCTGTTAAATAAGCTACTGCGGCATAAGCGGATTCGCTTGCGTCACCGAACACATGAAGTTCCAATCCTTCTAGCCTTAGGCCGTACCACCGAGGTATGGACAAATTAGTGAGGTGATGTAGATTATGTAGCCATTCAAACCATATTTTGGCCTCTGCATCTTGCAGTTTCTCATCCCACTGGATCCCCGTGTGCCATATCCGTTTCATCAGAATGCGCGACTGAATGACACACGGGTACAAGAAACCCAGTGGGTCAAAAATAGACATAATAAATCGGAGGAACTCTCGTTTAGTTGGTATAATTTGTCCCTCTACTATGGCCTTAGGTAGCCGCTTAAATGACAAGTCGAAAGCTAATTTGTCCGTACCTGGTGACCAAATCATACCTAGGGTGCGTTCCGTCGCACCTTCTGCTTTATCTAACGAAACCCGGTTAGGCATTTCTATTTGTAGCTTGTCACGTAGCTCCTGACAATTGGTGACCCACCCCCGTATAACAAATCCGCCTGTGGCGTGGATGTGGGTCACCTCCTCAATTAAACTACTGGCTTGCACAACAGACCACGCACTATCAAGGTAGTCGTCCATGTAGTGTTTTTTGTGTATGGCTGCTACCGCCTCGGGATATTTTTCTTTAAATTGCGCCGCGTTCTTATTTAGAATGTAAATGGCCGATGTTGGTGATGACACTGCCCCGAATATCATTGAGTTCATTACATAAATATCAGGTTCTTTGCTACCGGTCGTGTTCCAAAGAAATAATTGCACCCCCCGGTCTTGTTCTCTAACTTTAATTCGGAGGAACATATCGGCTATATCCCCGGGAAATGCGATAGGCCCTATTCTAAATTTAAATAACACGCCTAAAAGAGAATTTAAGAGGTCAGGCCCTGAAAGCAAATTGTTATTTAATGCAGTACCGTTATGACACGCCGCGGCGTCAAATACTAGTCTGAGTTTTTCAGGTTTGTTAGGATTCTTTACCCCGAAATGAGGTAAGTACCAAATTGGGTCAAACTCGACTCCGCCTTCTATTTTACTGGCGTATCCCTCTTCTAATAACCTATTGATTTGTGCAGTATAGGCCTTAGCATACGCAGTGTCTTTTGACAGACGACGTTCAATTCCCGCCAAACGTTGGCGTGCGTACCTATAATTGTCGGACAACTGCGGGTTGTCCCGACGCCATAGCAGTCCTATTTCCCACGCACCGCTCTCTGTCTGACGGCTAGTGGCATCTAAAATAGCGTTAGCTCTATCGACATCTTTATGCGTTCGAAGCAACTCTGAAATTCCAATAGCTTCTAACTCGAATTGTTTCTTGACTAAGTTATGTAAGTCAATGTTTGACTCTATGACACAATTTACAGATTCCTCTCTAGTGTTATCTATTTTCCCTACGGGTCCGTGCACTACCCACCCTAAACTGGTCAAAGAGGCAACAGGCTTACCAGATTTCCCTCGGCGTGTCTCCCGGCTGACAAGCAACTCCCAGTTGTCCTGCCCCAGTAACAGCAGCGGCCTGGCACCTCTCATCTCCTCGCAACCCAAGTGGCGAATGTGGGCGTGCTCCGTCATCACTGTGGCGGGCACTGTTTGCGCGGGTAAGTCCAGTCTTTTTAACGTACGACACTTCACATTATATGTTTGCCCGTTTGGCCCACGCACTGACACACTGATTACACGTGAGTTTTCGTCTACTATTTCCTGACCGCGCGCACTCCGTAGCACTAGTGGAACTTGTTTTCCATTGGCGTTGTTTGCCAATGAATCGTCTATTAATGACACTGTGGCACCGTCATCCAGTAGGGCATAACACTGATTGTCTACACCGTTCACGGTTACACACACTGGTATTATTTTTAACAACGCCTTCCCGGTGTAGTCGCTGACATTTGTGACGCTCTCCGTTTTCTTATCGGCATGTAATAATATGTGGTGCGCGTAATTGCACGACGCGCACCTACTTGCACGACAGAAATTCTTCCCATGTCTCTTGACAATACATTTAAAACACAATTTATTTTGTTTCACGTGTTGCCATCGCTCGTCGATACTTAATTCAGAGAACTTTTTGCATTTTGATAAATTATGCTGTTCCTCACATAACGTGCATTTATCCTCTTTAGCTTTTGCCTGTTGCTCGTTATCGGAATGTACATGCAGACGTTGTATATTTCTAGGCTGCTTGAAGATTTGTGTATTTGCTCGGGGCTTAGTAGTGCTAGTCGACGCTGTGGGCTGGCTCATTTCCATTTGCAGGTAATATGACGTAGCTCGGGCTAGATGATTCAGGAACTGTGCGAGTAGTTCCAGACTAGGTGAAACTCGCATATCTATGCCCTGGTTCGCTGCTACGCCCATTGCAAAATCACCGTATTGAGCACGTTGTACAGGCGTAAGCTTATTTAATAGTTCACTCACCAGTTGTGGGTTATTTAAGTATCCATTCGCGTTCACACTTTTCAGGAGCGACACACAATTTCTCACTGTCGTTGAGAACTTTCTAAGTTCACGACCACTTTCCGACACTTTAGGTAGGGCGCGCACTTTCTTGAGGGCACATTCTAGCACTAGATTAGGATGACCGAATTCTTCATCCAGAGTCTTTATGATGTCCGCTGGGTTCACTGAAGTACGCAGTAGATCCTCCACAGCTAACTTGGCGTCTCCTTGGAGCGATGTTTTCAAGCGCGCTAGGTTTTCATGCGGCTTGAAATGATACATTGCTGTCGTGTCGTGATACATGTTCTTGTATGACAGCCATTCCGCTGGGTCGCCATTGAAGAACGGCAACTCATAGGCTTGCCTCGGTACTGGCCGCGGACGCGCCAAGTTAGATATAGCGTCTGCTAACTGATCAATTTTTCTGTCCCGAGACCTGCTTCTATCGGTGTCCTCGGCGAACGTGTTTTCCCACTCAGGCACTTCTCTAGTTGGCACTTCAGTAGTCGGCACTCGCGGAGCCCTAGCCGGTGCTACAGGCGTAGCGTACTCTAGGTACGTGGGTTCGCGAAACTGTACGGACGCGGGCGCACACTGTTGTTGGAGCGCAGGTGTATGATCGAGCGGTGGTAATGACACTAACAAATCGCGGGGCGTCGCGGACACGGTCGCACACTGTTGTTGGAGCGCAGTTGTATGGTCGAGCGGTGGTACGCGGGGCGTCGCGGACACAGGCGCACCCTGTTGTTGGAGCGCAGTTGTATAGTCGTGCGGCGGCGGCTCGCGAAACACAGCGGGTGCGGACGTTTCTCTATTGACAATGGGCGTCGTTTCTGTAATACATTCTTCAATACGACGCGTTGTTCCTTCTTCATCTGAAACGGAGTCTTCCTCTGCAGCAGCGTCTATTTCAGCGAGATCAGCTTCAAGCTTCTTCTTGACTAGGTTTTCCTTCAGGCGCACTAACTCTCGTTCAGCCTCGTACTCTACCCTCCGACGAAGATAGTCGGCACTCCTCTGGCCGCTCTTCGAGGAGACGTGGCTTGTCCCGGATCTTGCTCCCTGTTGTTTCTCCGATCTCACAGGCGTGACAATTCTGTGGTCAATAACACGACCTCCCGCCAGTGGGATCACAGGTGCAGGAACCGACGATGTTGTAGGCGCGATGGAAGGTGAACCGGGCGCCCTTTCAGAGAGCACCCCTGAATCGGCTTGCAGTACTCGACGCTTATTCATTTCTGCTTCTATCTTCCGTAGCTTGCTCCTTGTTGTAACGGTGCTTCGTTCACTCATCTTCGACGTATTCAGCAGATCCAGGCACGAAGGACCAAAATGTAGCAGATCAGGCGCAGGGTTGATGGGCGATCCGTGAAATAATACGAAGATGAAAATCAGGAAACAAATATATTCTTCACTAAAACACGTGGTCACAACAAATCACAATAATCAAACTAGAGCAGAGCTCTTTACATTACGAAGGGCAACCGGAGACTGATAGTTACAGCACGAGGATCAAGCGAAGACTGACTCATTTGAGCAAATGGCGGCCATATTTATGTGCGCGCACGTAGGCTGGAGGGCGCGGTGGGAGCGCGTATATTGCTTTCTCGCTTCCTCCAACCTAAGTTCAATGTTTACAATTTAAACTAGGTAGTTAGTGAGAGATATGTAACTAATAATTTTCTATGGGATTTACTTTCAATATTAATTCTCTACCAAGTCTCCGTAATTCAATTTATCTAAATTAACTTATATCTAAATAGATTGCTGTGCTCCTTAACAGTATTAATTATGGCATAAAACGATTTATTTGGTGTGACTGACACTGGCATGGCATGGCCACCATCAGGGATTTTTATTTTGACAACGCAAAAAATTTGTCGCTAATTAGTCGAAATTTGCCGCCCAATATCAGCATTTGTCGGTCACTGGTTCAAATGTTATAACTATAAGGGTTCATAGGTGACCGATCTGGAGAGCATCTCCCCAGCCAAATTTGGGAGAAAACAGATCTTCGCTAGGTGACCTAGTTGTTGAGATATAAATGTGACCAAGCTGGGAAGACGCTCCCCAGATTGCATGGCCACCTATGACCCCTTATAACTTTTGAACCAGTGACCGACAAATTCTGATATTTGGCGGCAAATTTCGACTAATTAGCGACTAATTTTTGTGTTACATATCAAAATAAAAATCAGTGATGGTGGCGATGCCCAGTGTCAGTCACACATTTATTTTCCTCATGGTCAGTACCCTATAGGTACTAGGTACCCAGCTTCTTGAGTTGATGACGTTGGTAGTACCTAGGTATATAGGTTTTTGTGTTTAATGCATTATTTAAACATTCAAACTAAACTAAACTAAGACTCGTATAATCAAATGTGCCATACCAACCTATTAAATTTGTCGTCTCATAGGCGCAGGTGGCAGCTTTCTGCCCGGGGTAAGTATGAGTTGCAGTTTGCGGTTATATTTCCGGTCCTACTGAACAATAAATGCTGAAAATAATTTATTCCTAATTGTAAATCTAATTATTCTATAGGTACTATAATATTTTTGTACAATGTACAATGCAATAAACCTAACATTAACTCACACTGTTGTGTCTCTCTAATCTAGCTAATCGTTAGTCTTGATGGCCCAAAATCAGAGTGCAGTGTATGGTTAAACGATCTTGATTTGTAGCTTGCTGTCGCTTTTATCATATTAACTCGCTCATCCAATTAGGTAGGTATGTAACATCAACAGTATACTTAGAGCCCTTTAGAACCAATTAACAATCGATCACTACGACTACGAGCGACCGCACCTGCAAATCTAGTACAAGTTTAATCACAATCATAATCGTCCTCATTAATGTTTGAGTAGGCACCAATATCAATCGTCAAACATGACTACCTACCATAAATGTGCTCGCCAATGTTAGTTCAGCGACTAACGAATTACAAAGCAATTGTTACTCGAGTGATTGAAATCGCACAATTGACTCAAGCAGACCTCATTTGGAATTTTGGAGCTATTGATAATATATTATGTAGGTACTTACCTACCCATCTAGTGGCTTTGAAATTTAAGGGTACCAATGCATTGTTCGTTTATGATTTTTTTAAATAATTCCATCCCAGAATATTTAATTGCATACTGATTCATATTTCATCGCATTCCATTATTTAGTTATTTCAGCTTGCAGCGGTCTGTTCGTGGATGGGGACCGACCATCCATTAGGTACATAATATCGAGACCCCTCCGCGGCTTGGGAAGACGGGAAGCATACGTTCAGCCTTTTGTCCCAGCCGTCATTCTTAGATATTTGACAGTCGTTACGGGTAGTCAGGAGTATGTACCTACAAAAGTCATACAACCACTGGGTATCGTATTACCCAGTTACTTGGGGGCTTAATTGTGGAGGTCAGACAGGCAGTCGCTCTACGTAAAATACTGGTATTCAGCTGCGTCCGGTTAGACTGGAAGTCGACCTCAACATATTTGGGAAAAAGCTAGACACATGAAACGCAGTGAAGTTTGTCCGCAATCTGCAACTGATTGAAGTATACATGAGGTAATTTGCAATAGGTACAAGTCAATCGCATCTCAGTGGTAACAATTCATGTTTGTGTCCCTTTGAGGCCAGAAGATCCAGAAACTTCTGTATAAGTTACCAATCCATTCAAATTACTTTAATTAAACTAACTACCAAACAAGTGTAGACAGGTTCCCACAACTCATTCCATAGCCTTCACTTTTAAACACGAAAGCACATCATCGATCATCTGCGCCTAGCACTTACCTAATCTCGAATCGATCTATGAGAATATACAAGTACTTGTACTTTACCTAGGTACCTACGCAATTAAAAGAGGGAGACCAACACGCAATGTATGCAAATCAGCTTGCGTATGCGTGAAGAAGAAAACGTGTTGCGCTGACCCCAAGTAACATGGGATAAGGGCAGGAAGATGATGATGATGATGCGTTCCTCTATCTACACTATTCCCCCTTTTTAGGGTTCCGTACCAAAATGGTAAAAAGGAACCCTAATGGTGCGACTCAGTTTTTCTGTCACAGCTGGATGTCTCAACAAGAACTACTAATGCTATCAACTTTAAATTTAGAATAGTTTTAGATGACGTTTACCCAACTATTTTGCAAATAAGAAAGAAATAAAAATATTTATATTTTTTTTGCAACAGGGACTGAAAGGGGGTCTTAAAATTCAGTGGTGCTACTAGGGTATGTGTGGTATCATATGAAAGAGCGCTGTTTGCACATTCTCAAACATTTTTTATTTTTTTTAGGCCGCATAGTTTTCGACTTTTGATGAGAAATTAAAAAAAAAAAATACCTTATATCCGAAGATTGCAGAGAGAAAAATCAGAAATTATTCTATGTGATAGAAGTTTGTGTATAGATTACAGGAAAAATAATAAGATGTCTCTAAATAGCACACTTTTTCAGTAATCATCAACAAAAATTACATTGAAATGATGGTACGGAACCATCGGTGCGCGAGTCCCACTCGCTTAGCCGGTTTTTTTTTAAATCTTCGTAATTTTAATTTATCATTGCCATGACGATTGCATGTGTAAAATAGTACGATAGTTCTCGATAGCGTCAGTGGGTGCATAATATCATAATTTCAGCATTACTTTGCGCAACGCACGTTTCACCAGCGGCAAAGGAAGGCGGACGCGTCACGGTCGGTCGAATTAAACAAGTGTTCAGGAAAGTACATGTAACTAGTTCTTTGGTTATTGCAATTCGCGTGGAAGAACGCTAAGCATTTATCATAATCGTGTCCAACTATGGCGACTCGTCATTTAATTATGTTCACTGTCGTGTGTCGGGAGCTGCAATAAACACTCATACTTTTTGTCTCGTTTTTACTACGATGTTTTCCTTGTCCGCCATCAAGGTAATCAATCAAGATAGATACAAATCATGATGGTTGCGCTGACAATCATGTCTTCACCACCCAATAACTATTATGATGAGGTCCTTGAATAGATTTTTTTTACCAAAATAAAAACAAAGTAGTAAATAAACATATTTTATGTATATCCATTTTCTTACAAAATTATTTACAACACCATTATTATGCACATAACCGCTGTCATATAAAACATTACATTGATAAATTAACGTTTCTAAAGCGAATATACAGCGCACTAGTAGGTACTCTAATACTACTATAATAGTAAGCTAAACTAGTTGCAGATCAATTGTAGGCACCATTCCATAAACAATAATTACAAAACAGAATATTTACCTCCCCTAATATCATTACTACATAATTGCGATCTATGACATTTAAATTATTAATAATAAAAATTATTTCTCCAAAACCGACAATTTTTACATAAATAGTAAATATTTGAAGTAAAACAGCCATACTTGTTAGTAGTATTACTAGTTAAAAATTAAATAATAATAACGCCTGTTCAACATTGCATAGTTAAAGGTTTTGTAACATTCATCTACACTGATTACACAAGGCGTTGTACTGACCGATTGTTCGAATATAAATAGAGTATGGCCGTTTTACCATTTAAAAATAATATGACGAATTATACGAACGTACATAGATGGTAAGAGATCTCTATAAATAATCCTCACAAAATCTTTTAAAATGTATTGACTTTGTAACATAAATAAATCGAGATACATTGATAAATCGAAATAAAAGATTGAAATCGAATATTATTTGAAATTATTTACAGAGCATAAAGATTTTAATGATAAGAAAAACATTAGAATAAAAATGCAAATGAAAATTAAGACATTTCCTCACATTCTTTTGAGATTTAGATTTAAGAAAAGGAATGTAAACTAAAATTTTGTTGCCCATTTTAAAAAAATAATAATAATAATGGCAACATAACATCCAACTTCTGAAATACTATTTCTAATGACAACTTCATGATATTAGGCCACGAAAAGGAGACTTTTCTAATGAGTCATTAACCTACTGTTTATATCTCTCTATGTTTATGGGCGGAAATGATGATAAGTTTTGTTGATGACAAGCATAACCTGTATTTCATTTATTGAATAAAACATAAATAAAACCGATTCACTTTGTAGATCCATGCCGAGAAAAAAATATCTTTTCCCATTAATTAGTTTTTCAAAAATTGGTGTTATGCCATCCTGTCATCAAGCCATATGTACATTCTCATTAGAAATAATACCGGTGGCCATCATACACTACGTTAGGATAATTAAACTATTTATACATGTATTACTTTACATTTTCTTCACATATGTTACATTATATTATCAAAGTAATACTTTTTATGTAATACAATTCCGCCATGGTTTTATTAGGCTAAAGATCAGCAAAACATTTGCCAATCTCATAAAATAAACTTATTGTCTGTTTGAGAAGCGACGCTAAAATAACCTGCCGAACATTAAAACAATGCCGAAAACCAATAAATATCCCTTTAGCAATCTATTACAGTTTTGACAGTACTCGCTCATAATAACAATCGTAACTAATCTCACAACAGGAACTCGATATATTTTCACCGAGTTGCAGTTCAAGACATTCATTTCATTTTAGTCACGTCCTCATTAATTTGATTGTATTTTACATCAATGTGCGAATTTGTTTACGTATGTGCGGACGTGTAATACGGACTTCTCCATAAAAATATAATTTTTCAAGTCTACACTGGTAATTTGAAAGTTAAACTAAAACGCACGCGACTACAAGTTCCATTTTCGAATAGGCGATGTTTAAAAAGCACAATTTTCAGTCTTTCCTTCGTTTATATACATGGACCAACAGCCATGAAATGATGCGTAATTATTGTGTTTCGATATGTACAACACAATACATTCCTTGCGTCGTTATCATGGCTAAATATCACATATTCATTGGAGTTATGACTAATGGCTATTGTCAAGTCATTCGGTGACTTTTGACGGACGTTACCTCGGGGTTAAGCTCACATATGATTTTGACACAAAATAACACGATAAATAAAACTTATTTCGCCATCAATGTTGATATAGACTTTATATCAGACGCCTTACATATCACTCGTTATGCATATTTCGCTCTATAACTCTTTAGGTACACTGTATTTATAAAATTCTACTATATTCTCTACAATAAATTATGATTAATGTCGATATTAAGAGTTACAGAAATACGACTTCGTTTTTAATAGGCTAACCCCTAAAACATTACTTATGTTTACTTGTATTATTGGGCAGAAATTGTATAAACCACAATTTAAAATTAAGGCTTGTTTACTGAGGTGGCTTGATGTTGTTTAAATTGCACTTATTGTTGATAGTTACTTGTGTAATCTGTGTTTTATCATAATTGTTTTGCGAACACTGTTCTTCAGAGAGATCTTGGATCAGTCTGGCGCATCACAATACCAATTGACAAACAAACAAAGAGATTGTTAGGTTCAAGAGGTATGTTCACTCGGTAGTTGCACTGGCACATAACTCGCGGTCGCGAGTCGAGTGTTGTGTGGTGGACTAGTGTGCGGAGTGCACGTTGTGTTGTGCCTTCTTCTTGCGCTGCGCTAACATGTCGTAGAACGGGTTGTGACTTATTGAGCGGCGGAGGCACTCGATCCATTCGTCTCGCTCCTCCACTGTAGCTGCCGACATTCTGGAATGAAAAATATAATTATGTTAAACGATATTTCATGGGATGTCTATAGTCTAATCTAAACTGTACAAGCAACAATGAAATGCTACTTATTAAACCTAGCCGGAAAAGACTAGTCCCTCCAAAAGGCAAAGATTCGAGTTGTTCCAGACACGGTGGTGCTATATAGACAGACATTAGGTTTTTATCACACTTTCTTCACATCTATTGGCCTAAATACCTCAGGATTGTAGGTAATGTTCAGCTACAAAACCTCATTAAGCTTTAGTGTCATTAACCCGGCTTGCCTTGCCAAGCGATGATGAACAATATTATCTTGTTTTCATTGACAAGTTAAAACAAAAGTCTGGATTGTAATTTCACCGGGACTTTACTGCTAGGACACCCTTATAAACAAATTACACTAAAGCAGAAATAGCTGGAGGAAGAATTTTTCCATATCAACTGTTTTACATAGCTCCCACCGGCCCAGATAACCGCGAACAATATGTAATTGTGTCTCATTATTTGCTGGGCTTTATATGACCCAATTGTGGAATATGACTGTTAATAAACCATAATTTACCTGTAAACAGTGTGTTTTCCTTCAACGACTTTCCCCTCGGAGTCAGTCTTGCACGCCTTTATGAGATCAGCGCCACCGCTCGCGTATAACTCCAAACAATGCGGTCGTTGTCTATCGCTAGCTGCCCTCACCTGGAAACAAACACATTGGATATTTTAGTTGGTCTGTGACAAAAGATCAGAAAATCGCCAGTTCTAACAAAATATTAAGCCAGTTTATCACGCCTGTATCGTTAAAATAGCGGTGTACTGCACCTACTTTTAAAGTTCCCTAAAATTATTATAGCCAATAGTGTCTTAAAAATATGTCAGTCTTTCTTTTTCTTTTGGCACGTCGTAGGTATTTTCGTAATATTCATGTAATTTGTTATTACTAATCTTGTACTATGTCTTTTGTGCTCACCAAATAATCTATCTATCAAAATTAACCCATTTCCCTACAATATCATATCTAAAAATATGGAGGGATGTTATATACACTGAATTGCCTGCATGGGCCTTTTAGGAACTAAAGTTCAACTTCAATTCAGCTGTTTACTTAAGTGTCTGCTGTCTGACCTCCCCAGCGTACGAGCGTATACTGGGGGATGTTATGCTAACATATTAAAATTTAGTTACTATGGGTTTGAATAAACATTGCTTCACTGCATTAATTGGCTATTCTCTTTCTGCTGGCGTCTGTAAATAAACCTGTGACGAAAACCTGTGACGAAATATTGTCCTTATCAACAACGATTGGAAAATATTGGTGATCAGTGTACTTCAAATCTCCATTCAATACTGTTATCGGCTCATGCCATATACAAATACTGCAACCTCTTGACATACTTAGCGCCAGTTGCTGAAAGGCTTTTCAGTTTAATCTGTTATAAAACCATCTCAGGTCAAGAGATTTGATTGCTTGTTGTTATGTACTCTTTACACGGACAAATTAATTCGTTTAAAAGTTTATTTTATTTTTAATAGCAGGATTGGGTCTGCTTGTATTACACACATTTAAAACCTTCCGGTAGAAATTTTCTAAGCGATGGTGAAAACCGCATCAAAATAGGGATATGCATATAATTCAAAACTTTTATTATTTAAATATACATTTTATAGGAGTTAAGAAACAAATTAAGAAACGAGTTAAGAAACAACGAAAGAAACAAAACAAGAGTAAAAAACAAGGAGTTAAGGAACGGAACGCAAACTCGAAACGCGTCGTCTTCGAAAAAGCCGGAAGTGACCTCAAAAGATATGTAAATAAATCTTTAAATAATATTTTCTTAGCAAACTGTTTGAATTCTCACTCGAGGTTACATTCCTCCTAGCCTGCACCTTTTTTTGAAATCGTTTAAAAAGATATGTAAACAAAGCAGTATCGTGAATTATGACGTCACATTATGGCCGCGACAATAACGGATGTTTGAACTGTAGTAGAAAATTGTTGGAGTTTCATTTTCATCATTGTTTTGAGCAACAAACAGTAGTAACATATGACTTATAGCAGTACTTTTCTTGGGTTTATAATATTGTGCTTTATAAATTAAGAGAAAAAAAAATACATCCATATTCCCTATTCATAGTGTAGTTCTTTAGAACAACTACAGTTCGGCCGTCGAGTGATTGCGTTCCTGACAGTTGGACAATTTATAGTAACTGTAAGGATCAAATTCGCAAAATACATATTCGTTAGTATAGCTTGTCCACGCTGAAATGACGCGCCCCACTACTTAAATTTGTATACGTACACCACAGTAAATGCGGTAGCGGGGCGCGTCATTTCAGAGTGGACAAGCTATATCTTAAACTGACAGGTCCTCGTGTCAAGAACGCATTCTCTCGACGCCGACGGCCGGACTGTAAGCGGTCACATAGATACGAAAAGCGCCTTTCTTTTATATTATGTACAGATTTCCCATACATATTTCAAGATCTTTTACACAAATATTGTCGTTGCCGATTCTTTGGTTGACGTGATAACTGTATATGATGATGATTAGACTTACTTAGGCCAGGAGCTAGACCCTTGTTACTAAAACATTGGAAGTGATGAGGTTGCCTTTTTTCGTCGAATGATTATATAGCCAACATAATAGATCTGTTTAAAGCATCAATCAAGCTTCCTAGCCTTTTCCCAACTAACCTGACTGACCTCCACAAACCAGTTACTGGGTAACACGGATTGGTTACCCAGTTCCAGTTCCAGTACCCCTTTGGTAAGACTGGTTGTCAGACTATCAGGCTTCTGCCTACCCGTAAAGACTGTTAAAGATCGAAGAATGACAGCCGGGACCAACGGCTTAACGTGCTTTCCGATACACGGAGGGGTCTTGGTATGTTAAGATGGTCACTCATCCAGGGACTGACCGCGGCAAGCATAGCTTAACCTGATCAATCGACCCGTGCGGGTGTAATTACTTAGCCACAAGCATTATTAACCATAATATTTTTCCACTCTAAATAACACAACAAGTACTTTGTATGTCGGTATGTCGGGTCTCGTGAAGCATCCAATAGAACTTGTTTATCTTGTTCAACTTCACAAAGAAACATCTACGTATTACAAGTTGAGATCATTCTTACTTCTACCAGTTTTTAAACACCCTCGTCGTTTTATTTCGCATCAAAACTTGACTGTATTCAGGACAATTTAGTTTTCGTCCGTAGAAAAAAAAAACAGTTTTGTATAGAACGACGCGGAAAGCTGAACGCATCTCCATACAAAACTGTTTTTTTTTTTGTGTTTTTGTTTTTTATGGACAAAAGCTGAATTAAGCTTAATAAGTGTAATTAGTCCCTAAGCAGGTATGACGGCTTTAGTAAATAAATAATATGTACCTTGTCCAGCTTGTCCTTATCAGTCTGAGAGAGGACAACGATCAGTAAAATTATTTTAGTAGTTATAAGACCGCATGAATTACTTACGATTTAAAAAAAAGTCGCTTTTCGTGAGTGTCTGTATGACCACGTTGTTCTTCTAAACTGCAAAACGGATTCTGATGCGGTTTTAACCATTATTTTAGAGAATTTATTCCAGAAGGTTCATCATCTGTCTAGCCTTTTCCCAACTGTGTTGGGTACGACTTCCAGTCTAACCGGATGCAACTGATTACCAGTATTTTACATGGAGCGACTGCCTATCTGACCTCAGCTACTGGGTAAATACGATTATAACACATTAATAAGAAACTTACATCCTACTAATAATATAAACGCGAAAGTTTGTGAGGATGGATGTTTGTTAATTCTTCACGCAAAAACTACTGATCGGATTTTAATTAAATTTGGCACACAGATAGTTGATTAAAACACAGGATACTTTTTATACCGCTATTCCTACGGGTTCGAAACTTACGCGGGAAAAACCGCGGGGCGCTGCTAGTCACTTCACAATCACTACAACATAGTATAAAACAAAGTCGAGATCTTTAAAACTACGCAACGGATTTTGATGCGGTTTTTTTTTAATAGATAGAGCGACTACGATACTAGCTTTTGCGCGCGGGCGAAGCCCCGGGCAAAAGCTAGTATTATAATAAAGAAATCTCGATGTTTCGTCAAGTCGTAAAAACCGTGCCGAGCAGGGCCGGGTGGCTTACGCTTACAGCTTTACGTCTTACGACAAAATAAACCTTTTCGTATACTTACAGAAATATTCTCTAATGGAATGATGCCCCTGGGTTCTTTGTCCGTCGTGTATTCGAAGTAGTACAGGCAGTTGTCGTTGAGTATAAACCACCGTCTCTTCCACGACTTGTATCTGTAAGTTACAAAAACCTAATGTAAGTGGACAGGTAGATGTTTTAACATAGACAAAAAAAAATAGGTTTAGTTCTGAACAGATACACTCTATTGAGCACTTATTGTTTTTTTTTTCTCAGTTTTGTACAGATTCTGGTCTATTGTTATGCTAAATCTATTTTGTTAGTTCAATTGCCACAATATCGAATAGTTTTTGAGTATAAAACTAATACTGAACTTAGTATGAAGATTGAAAATATCGCAGATCGTGTTGTGTCACGTATCGAAGTTCAAAGGTATGAAACATACCTATGTGATGTCATCACTTATTGCTTGTTTACGATTAACATTAGGATGCCAAAACAAGGAAAAATAACACACATTGAGCCGAAACATTTGCAAATAAGGTGCCAAACATTTGTCATATAATATTTTATATACTTACCTACCTATAATATCCAAGGTGTAACCTAAATAACGCACAACCTCTTAAAGGGTCATTGTACTAGTACAGCTAATTTTTTTTCGTGATTTCGGGTTTGGTTCCTTAATAAAAGTTGTTCATAATGATGAGTACAATGACACCTTAAAGAGGTTGTGCGTTATTTAAATTAGGTACACCTTGTATACCTTCTCGTTTAAAACCTAAGTCAATATAAGAGTTCACTGCCTTTGACATCTAGCGATGCAATAAGTATCGTAGTTGCAGATAATTATTTCTAACCGTCTCACATGGAAGAATGCTTCATTCCATGTGCTTAACATTACCTACTTGACTATTTAAATAATTTCCTGATTATTCATGTAAGTATATTATTGGCGTGATCCTCACGCCCATGTGACTTCACGTTACTCGCGTGTTTTTAATGATGTAGAATAATGGGCACGTGGTTAATATAATACTTATTTCCATACCATCTCACGTTTTAACAGGCTACACAACCATAGCAACACGCTACGCAAAATACTACGCATATTCTAATCTAAATTAATTTTAAAATCATTATAGGTTTTATCAAAAACAAAAGGTAAATGGAATTCCCCACTGAAATGTCAATGACCAGCAGTCATTTACGAAATGATACTCGAAATTATAATTCCTTCTGTACATTTCGCAACGTTACATAATGAAATGAAAACTAAGGCACTTGAAATCATTAATCTCAATGACATTTGTTAGGAATAAGAAAGTGTAACGTGAGATCATCTGCGCGCTGGTTTTTTCCGTTTCCAAAGCGAACAAAGCTCCAAAAGTTTTGAACGCGAGGTGAGTTAAAACAGGTCAGCTGTCAAATCCACGTCTGAAGTGAGTGTGAGGGGTTAAAGATCGCACTCGTGCCAAATCTGGCAGGTTGCTGACTCGGCTGTTAAGAACATTTTTATTGCATGAAATCTTTTTTTACAGTCATTTATGTGAAAAAAGTGAAGTAAAATATGATTGCTTACCTTCCTCCCTGTTTCCACAGCCATCCCTCTTTGTCTGGGTTGAAGAATGTATGCATGAGATCGTTGCCGTCGTCCTCCGGTATTTTAAATGGCTCTGTTTTTATCGACTCGTACAGCGACTGGAAAAACAAATAAAAAGAAACTCAATCAAATGTTTTACTAAGTTAACACTGTAAAAATCCTTACAATGTGTGAACCAAAATAAGTTCGTCTATTTAGGAGATAACAGACACAAAAATATACAAATTAAAACTCCCATTTAGAGTCGCACATTTAAATACTTTTACCGTTCGTTGATGGTCATAAAACCACTAGTTTAAACAGAAACTCACATTCAACTGTGACATTAAGATACTGATATTTATCGCGCAGTTACTTCACAGATAACGCCGCTAATGATTTCAGATTGTTTACAATGTTATTTACGTCAACTCGGGTTATTACCATACAGATTGTGGTTTATCGTGATTGTTTGAAAACTAATTATTATGAATTATTTATAGACACGAGCAAAACAACACGCCCGTGACCTGTGTTGGTAAAAAACATAAGGAAACGTCACGTAATGTGAATTTTATGTTTCAAATACAATGTTTGCACGGCGGAACGTAATACTGCAGTATGTCAATGTGGTTTCGAGCGGTGTCGACTTAGTGTTGGATGTTGGCAATGGCATCAATATAAGTAAACATGCTTATACACCGCAGTAGCCCAAAAGCATGCTAATTTCGAGCAGATGCTACCTGTTAGTGTATAGGAAAAGAGTAGGTATGATAATTTTGCACACACGGAGAGCATACTATAAATAATCATTCTACTTACTATCAAACAAGCATGCTTTTTAATAGCATGTGCGTTTCAGCCTCTATTTATAATTTACTTATCGATATTGTTGTACGCAACGGAAAGGAAATTAAAATCTATGCGACTTCGGCCGTTCGGCGTGATTTCGATTGGGCAACTGTTTTTATGACAATTCATTCAGGAAATGGCATTTCACAGTGGTTTTTAGCGAAACGTATTGTTAGTAGATACAGGCCTACATGACTTAGTAATAAGTACCTAGATACTAAATTACTAAGTAACTATACGAATCATAAATTCGCATTAAAATAATTCGCGATTACACTTGTGTAAACTACGTTAAACACTTGTTTACGAAAATGTCTTCCATTTATTATTTATGTATATAATATACATACATAAATAATAAGCCCGAAAATCTGACAACCAGTCTTACCAATGGGCATCGAGGCATCGTATTACCCAGTATCTGGGTTGTGGAGGTCAGATAGGCAGTGGCTCCATGTAAAATACTGGTATTCAGCTGCATCCGGTTAGACTGGAAGCTGACACCAACATAGTTGGGAAAAGGCTAGGCAGATGATGATACGGCTATGGATTTAAATAAAAGTAATTATAACAAGTTATAAGCGGCTACTAAGAAGAACAAAAGGATAGAGCCTTAATCTCTATGACTAATACAATAATTTGTTTTATTTCATATTATTGACTATTGTGTACAATTTTATCACAAACAATGGTTTCCGCAGCTGTCATTTTAACACGTAATAAAGCAGTTAGTAATTTTATAAGAGGTGTAGGTACCTATACCTAAATAAATTAAAATAATTAGGCAGTTACGTACTTATAAAGAAGTACCTACAGGAAAAAAAGAAAAGAAAATAGGTAAGTATTAAGTATACCTTTTAGCACTAGAAAAAAAAACTGTAAAATAAAATGTATGGCGTTAACCTCGCATGTTGGTCAACTATATTAACTAAAGGCACGCAGAGGTGACCTAAATGTTGCATATACCTAACATGAAGCGCTAATTGTACTACAATGACGTCAAGTAACAGTACCTAACGTAGGCGGAGAAGCTAGCGACACTTCGTCTAGGACGGAAAGGATTAAATTCCATCCCATACAAATCCGGAACGAGTTGAACCTATTTATAGAAAAGTCTGATAAAAATATAACCATCTATTCTATATTATAGCAACACTGTCCATTTTGTTGTAGTTATTGTGAAACGACAATCTCCCAGCATTCTCACTCAATCAAAACATATTAATAAACACGAGATGACAATCTGTTGTGTGAACTGCCAGTTACAAAGGTATCACCTTTCATAAACATGGTGAAAGAGGCATGGTTTAATACAGGGGCGGATCTATATATGGGTTTTATGGGCTGCAGTCCAGGGCCCCGTGGATATAGGGGGCCCCCAGCGCCCATTGAAGACAATGGACAATTTAATTAATTTTTAAAAAAAACTTAAATATTTACCTTCTTACAAATAAAACACGGAATAAAGTTATATCAGGGATAACAAAGGAATAACCATACATTTTCATAGGTTTAAATTTGGAATAACTTTATTCTGTGTTTATTTGTAAGAGGGTAAAAGTTCAAAGGTAGGTACTTCTAGAATCATGAAGTCTGGCAAGAAGCAAGGTCTTAGAGCACACATAATGGAAAAAGTCCGAAAGTTGTTAATTTATCAATTTATATCATATTTTTTTTTTGGGATTACAATGTTAAGTTTGTTTTTGGGAAAAATCTTTTGAACTACGGAACCCTTCATTGTGCGTGGTCCGACACGCACTTGACCGGTTTTTTTGCTAAACGATGTACTTAGTTCATCATCGTCGAAAACTGTTTTTGACGAAATGGCAATTACTTAGTTGATTAATTAGACTCCTTTAGGTTAGGATTAGGGACCTCCAAGTAATATTAGCCATTTAGCCCAGGGCCCCACAAACTCACGGTCCGCCCCTGGTTTAATAAACATGGTGGTACTCACCAAAAGTAACTCCTGAGGTAGATCTCCTCCGTTGTTGATCCCCCGGTTCATCGCCACAAACTGTTCCGGCAATGGCTTGTCTTTGACACTGGGGTTGTGAAGTGAAGTGTTCAACATTATTATCGCAAAACTTAGTACGTAACACGTGTCCGCGTTGGTGAAGATGTCCGGGTTTAGTTGGCAATATCTCTGAGCGAAACACTCCATCATACGATCGATCTTCTGCGCCTCGCCCGGTAGACGGAAACTCCACAGGAATTGTCTGTAATAGATAAAACAAACACTTAAGTATCGGTCCATTACTCCCCGACAAAGGTCCGTATTACAGAACGAAACTCAAGCACTGATCTTTGTTTAAATCTAGTTTAAAACTAGTTTCAACCAATCAAATGGCTTGAATCTAGTTTTAAGTAATGCTTGAGTATTGAGTGACGTTCTGTAATACGGACCTAAGTCTACATACATAGCTCTATACTAGGCGTCCTTTTTAAACTTTCTATAAATAATAGGGACACAGTCGTCATTTTTCTGCAAGCCAGAAGAGACTATATAGAGTGTGAATGACCTTAGTGCAAAATGGTATGTCTGCCAAGTGAAACATTTCCGAATGCCAAGTGAAGACGAGTCTACAGATGGCTGAATGGCTTGTTTGTTTTATTCGACAAAAAGTAACTAATCTGTTTGCAGCTTGTTTAAATGTATTCAAATAAAATGGATGAGAACTGAAAGCTAGCAGCATATAACCAGAAAGTAGACACTCTATTGATTGAAACATTGATGGCATAGTGGTTTGAGGAAGTCCCCAATATGTTTAGGTTTTTTTTCATTCATTGCTTACAAGTTATAACAAGGAAAAATAATTCGCATTGTATACGCAGAGTATTTAAAAATTATCAAAATAAAAGTTTTTTTATTCAAGTGTTTACTTGTTTGAATTGTAAAAATATTTGTTAATTAAACACGTTTTCCCAGAAAATAACTCGTAATCTTTTTGTTTGCCTACAAATTAGGAGGAAACAAGCGCCACAAATTAATTACTGTAAATAAATATTAAAAAGAGATTAGATTACAACTTCCTGTATTAGTTGGTGATTGTTTCCAGTTTTACAATTCACGTACTTAACTTATTACAGTTTACATCCACTGGCATTTTATTAATTCATAGCTAAACTTGAAACTTAAAACTATTCCTCTTTGCAAAATAATATTCGCCTGAAATGGAATCGAGCTATTTGATCCAATTTCCAACCAAAGGCTTCGCTTGCCAGCCAGGTAACGGTTGTGACCCTCGTATAAATTTCACTAAAACTAAAACGTTATTTCTATATTATAATGATTTTCTGATCAAAGAAGTCTCTAATGTGTTCCCGGGAACCTTAAGACTACTTTAGCTGATATGTTGAGACTTTCTTCAACTCACCTGAGTGCCTGAACTAGTATTAGGTCCGTAAAGTCATGTAATTCAACGAATGCTTTGAGCACCGCCTCATTGAATTCTGAACGTTCGCCGAGGTAGTCGCCTATCGCCGTCTTACTTAGACCTTCGCCTTTGTGAAGAAATTGCGCAACATCTTCGGGCGTCCTCTGCAGTAGACCGTTCTCGTACAGGTATTCGATACCTAAAAATAAATTGATACATGTTACGACAGTTAGCATAGTGAACAACGTAATGTATTAGTAAAATAGTGAGAAATTTATTCGCCTCCCAGGCATTGTCACTTGGCACAGGTGTACAAAGAGAAAATTAAAGCACATACTTTTACAAACTTCAAATTCAGATCATGTGTGTGACTGTGACAAAGAAAAGCATACAACTACTACGCAACGTACAAGAGCATCTTTATTTGCCAACAAGGCTTTCTACATAACCTTATCGATAAATATAATATGGTAATATAAAACTGGGTTTTTAAACTGTATCAAAAGTAGGTTCACAATATTTTCCTTCCTCAATTTATATTCGCGTCATTCATACCGAAACATCCTTGTTTGGTGGAATATAAAAATTACTTATTAATTTGAATACAATTTCGAATGTCCCATCTTGAAGGTGAAGCCTATTGAAAGCCTCTAATAGACGAATGGTTCACGGCGACGATATGCAAACTGTCGTGAAAGCGAGCGGTGACCGTGCCTGCACCCATTTAGAGCTGCAATCGTAGGAGCAATGGAATGCAACTTCCAATCAAACAATGCCCGCTATACGAACGCTAAATGCCAACCTTTCAATACATAGCTAAGCATTTGCAGCAAGTTTAAATGACTGCTTAAACAATGATAAATACTAAAGAAATTGCAAAGAAATATTTAAGCTGCTATAGGGAAACGTAGCTTAGAGTAATATTGAAACATTATTCCTACATACACAAAACCTGAGTTGCATGCAAGAGACTCGAGGCTGGAAGAATGGCATGCGATACAGGGGACCTGCACTCAACTTTGAGTGGATACGGATTGAAGAGAGAGAGAGAGATAAAATAAGACAAGTTCCTAATTAATATTTCGTTCACAAGTTACTATCACCATTAAAGCCAAACCAATGCGCTATACAATTTAAATGCTTGCGTCACGACGGTTCTGTGTGCAAAATCCTAATGGTCTGCGTCTTAAATGACGTCATCCGCCCCCACACTGAGCCAGGAGCTTCAATGGGGGGTAATATATAAATAAGCGTGGGTTGTGAATTTCAGGCTCCGCTTGAGAGAAATGCCAAAAGTTACATACAAAAACAAAGTATTTTACGGCTGGCCAAGGAAACCCTATCTATAACAAAGATTTATCATCAACCAGTGTGATGTTATTACAAAGATTTTTCTCCATCGAAAAATTTTATACCCTCTACGGTAGTCGGTTTAACAGACTATAAATATGAGCAATTTATCTTCCGTATCGCGTATGTCGGGAGAGTGTGCACTTTGGTTGTTTTATAAATCTCGGTGTCGACTGGGGCTTCCATCTTGCGGCATGCAAAATTGCAGATAGCAGCATGACGGATCGTTGGTGCTAAGTGAGCGAGAACCGGAGCAACCGTGTGACGCTCGCCACAATAACAAGCTTGTTAGCGATAGCGCACTGGCGTCTAGAGATGGGTCATTGACGGTTTTTGAGTTAATGTAATTTAACTGTTAAACATTAATGGTCAACGGGTTAAAAAAACTGTTAATAAATAACAGGTTAAAATTTCAATGATTCAATCGTTAGCGATAATCGTCAATTTATTGTGTCAACGTTTACGATACGAACGAATACGCATAAAATAACAATTTTAATGCAGTTTAGGTTGAGATTTGATAAGAAATAAGTTTTTTTTTTTTATTAAACTGGACTGTAATGGAATGACCTAAGGAGACTAAATTCACAGAATAAAATAATATTGAAATAATGCGTTGAGTGCGTTGACGTAAACTGACAGCTAATATTTTCAACCTGTTTTTTCATTAATGATTAACAGTTAACCCGTTGACCAATGAAAAGTCGTTAAAAAAAACAGTTTATTGATTCAACGCCCACCTCTACTGGCGTCTGCGAAAATACGAAACCAGATCGATATTTTGATTCAACAACCTTTGAACGTAATTGGAAATAGCTGAGATGGCGCTTTTGTGTGAGAGTCTATTGTGACAATTCAAGGATCACAAAATATTGAAGAATAAATAAATTTAAAATACAGTAATTTTTGTAACGAAGGCCAAAATTAAACAAAAGTTAGATCACGTAAGGCCTGCTTCACGGCTGGCTGACTTTTTCAAGCTTTATTAGTTTGGACTAGTAATTACATTTCCCAACGAATGACTTTATCGGTTGAATTTTACATAATTCATCAAGTGTTTCAGATTTCAGTTGTAGAACTTGTTATGGAAACTGCAATGACAAGGATAGTCGAATTGTCACGGCTTATACGTAACCGAGTAAACAAGTAGTGATTATGCTGATAAACAACATGATTAATGATAATAGATGCACGACAGTCTTCTGTAGTCTTCCAGTAGTCGTAAAGTCCATTTTGTTTGTATGCTAACGAAACGAACCAAACAGGAAAAGTATATACGAGAAAGAAACGCTGGACAGTCGAGTCGTTAAGAACAATGAAAGCAAGTTGAATTATTTCCCGAGGGAAAGAAGCCATTGGAGTCACGTATTTTACGTAATTTGAATTATGAATGCATTAAGCGATGAATAGGACTAGAGTTATGCAATTACTGGGGGCAATCATGTCTGATGTCTCGTCCATAACAGTTGTTGCTTCACAGTCAAATAAATATTTAATAGCGTCAGGTATTTTCAGTCCATGTTTATTGATTGACTTTGTTGCTTTCTTTTTCTATCGAATTTTTAATGAAGCAATTTAGATTTCAGGAGATTCCAATCATGACAAAATCATGGACATGCACCAACTTTTTGTATCTCCAAGTTGGAGATAATATAATCCAACTGCACAATTTAGGTCAAACCGATATCGACCGATTCCCGTTGTGCAGGTATTTTACCAGATTTGACCAGATCACAGATTGGACCTGACTCCAGTCATCTGTAAAGTCACCAACATGTTGAATTGGATTATAACCTGAATGATCATTTAAATGCTACAGCACTTTATAAATTATATTGACCCTACATTTCCAAAGTTAAAGTTTCAAGAATGTTACTTATCTGACTAATATTACAACGAATTCTACTAACGTTCAGTTACTGTCACGGATTCTTGGAGCTGAAAGCAAATATTGAGAAATATTATTTAGTAAATCCATCCAGCTGCAATTAATGCCGAGTGTATGTTCATGAAGAGAGATTTTGTTGATTCCGCGTTTGGGCATCATTTGACAAGTAGTTATTTACTTATATCTCTTAATGATCTTTAATTCCAATTTGCCCTGTTTATTGCTGTTACTTCTCCATCTAATCACGTATGTAGTGTGGGAGCACTATTATAAAGCTATTAAGTTTTTATATAAATAGTGACCATATTTTATGATTCTGAAAGAGCGATTACCCTTTACCGTAATGTCGCCGCCATAATCCAGCATGGCTAATCCTGATGCGAAGACAGCTTACCGCGCAGAAATAATGTTACTTACCGCGTAAAGCCGGTCACAAAATGCTTTGAATTATAATCAAACGGTACTGCACGTGTTCTGGATAATTTTAATTTGACTAGAAAAATTCTAAATTTTTATTTAAACTGTATTTTTTTTTCTGTAAGAAGATTTTCAAAATAAATTTGTGAACAGCACTTGTATTTCCCTGACTGAACGCAATATCATTCCTTAACAGCAAACGATGAAAAATTCGATAAGGTTCAACCAGATAAGGTTCAGGTCATTATTTGGAAAAAGGATAATGGCTGTCGTATGACGACGTGTCCCTATTCACAAGTTGACGTCATTAGGAAGTTGTGCAACCAGGTGCTGTATACGACTACATCCCATTACGCCTGCTCTTGAAAATAGGGGTACTCGAGCGTCGGCCGAGCTTGGAGCATGTATTCAGAAGACCTCGTGCCTTACATCTAACCTCTCCTGAAGCTAGTTGTTACTGTCAACATGACCTAATTAGTACTGCTCCTGGAACACTGGCTGAAGTATCTTATAAGCGAAAGACGAAAAAAGATTTTTGCATTAACTCTGGAGACCCCGCATTATTAAAAAATGCTAAGAGAGTTAAACGCCAAGCCAATACATGCTCTTGTAAAAACTCTTGATTTACCCCTAATGCGGGCAGATGATTTATTACCATATCAAAAGCGTTCTTGATCGCGGTAATTTGTACCGTTACTTGCAGAAAACTAACCTATATCAAGTCCACCTACCAGAGTTAATTACAGGATGGCGGCTACTGTTACTGATTACATCTAATGTAGCATATCTAAGTGATCGAGTTTACTAGACATGATCACGAGAATGCAATGAAACGTAACATGAACTTACATAAAGCAGAAACAGCTGAGCTCTTCAGTCACATACTCTTCGAAATCTCGAAATCTTTCAGTGAAATACAGTAAGATTTTCTCACATATAGAAACGAAGAAAATAGGAAAGTAACTATGAAAGAGACACGCGAGTTTTAAAAAAGGTTCTTGTTTGGATATCGATTAGCTGAACAAACAATCACCCTGCCAAGATTAAAGCGGATCAAGGTCTTAACGCCATTTTGTTATGAGTCTTATGAGGTATTAAAAAAATATCTGGAAAAGATTTTTTGAAGAATATACTTTAGAAATATGCATGAGTTATCGGAAGATGCGATTAGTTCCGTCCGATACAAATGTAGTGGAAGATTCGAAGTGACGCAGCTATTTAAAGTAGAACGTGCTATAATGGGTTTTTCAAGGACAATATGCGCACGATTTATCTAGCACCTAATGAAAGATTTGTGTAAAATAACATGTTGCAAGCATATACAATTTTAGTTATTAGCAATTTACTCATACAAAATAACTTTGTGATCAACTGATCACAGAATAATCAGAGAAGAGTTCAGTCAAGTTCCTAACAAAGACAATTTTATTAAAATGCAATTGTTATAATTATAATGAGCCGCAGGGCATTTATCTAATTTATGATAGTAATCTATAAAACTCAGGAGTTTCCGTTGGACAGGTGTAAAAGTGCAGGAATAGAACAATTTGCAGAATATGTCGTTGGACCGGCCGTGGGAACGCCGCACCTGCCGCATCGAATAGCATTGTACCAAGAATTCTACTTCTTTTACCGCCATTATTTTAATGATAAGAACCACATTAAAAGCCCCTTAATTGCTCCATGTTTGAATTCTTCCCATATCAACGCAATAGCTCAATCCTATGATCATAATCATTAATTGTCAGAAAATGGTACATCAAAATGGTCCTAAGATTAGTCAATGGTATTATCATATTCTGCCAAGTGTGGCGTGTACATACGTGTATTACAGGACAGAGGACCTATAACATTAAGCAAAGCCAAATTATCTGCATTGGGGATTTTGAAACCTTGATGGTAAGCCAAAAAACATAATGCATGGCCGACATTGTCTACCATATAAAAATGCTTAGCCAACATTTACAATAAAAGTGTCTGGACCGTTACGTGTTTCGATTTAACGAAATCTAGAACTATATCCGAGTCTTTTACTGTTCTCTCATTTACATTTATAACTTCTTTTACTGTAGTGTATCTGTATCCTTTACCAGACCTCATGTAGTTTACTACTTATGTACTTATAGGTAAGCACAGAAATAAATTCAGCAACAGAAAAGTTAAAATGTTTTTAATAAAACCGAGGCGCCACAAGAATTTTTCGTCAGATTCTTCAGCGAGCCAGTTATTTCATTCCTCGAGCTCTTAAATACGTATAACATGTATATCCACACATTGTATAATATATAGGAGCTAAATAAGAAAACACGTCGCAACCCAATGTGACTGATTTTATAATAAAGAAAGGCCAGAATCGTTGTTCATATAAAAAACCTACTTCGATACTTTCTCTATTCCAGTAATTGAAACGAACGGCTATGCTGCTAGTTTTTGTGAGACACATGAAGCAGGTATTACGGGCTACGGCCCTTAATCAAACGGGCTTGTCAGACTCTCTCGAGAACGTATGTATTTGTTTTTGCTCACCTTTCTTGGGGTCCATGTTGAATTTCTTCCTCCCTATACTCATCTGCTTGGCTTTACTGTTTTGCTTACACTCCTCCTGCCCATCCAGAGCCTCCAGCTCCGCGACCACTTCACCGAGCTCATCTTTGAGTTGCTGCAACAAAGAAAATTAAGGTTAATTGAAATGTGCACTGATTTCATATTTATCATTTAAATTTTTTCTTATCTCAATTTCTCAGGTAAGGTGAGTACAGTTACGAATGAACCAGTTCTTCAGATCTTGGTTTATTTTGGAGAATATATTAATAAACTAGTTTCTGCACCGCGACTTCGTTCGTGAAGAAGTCGTAAGATGCACAATATACTAAAATAACGTCGCCCGCCTGCGCTCGAATTTCGCTTAGCGTTCTATCTGACTTTGCCTTTCTCAAGAATTGGCTATCAAATACAAAAATAATGTTTCAAATGTGACTGGTAGTTCCTGAGATTCGCGCGTTCAAACAAACAAGCTCTTCAGCTTTAATATATTAGTAAGTATAGATACAATCAATGTATTAAAATAAAAAATTAAATTCAAGATCCTTCCAATTAAATTAAATACATAATGAACGCATTCGCAATTTTTTAAATCCGTGTTGAGGTCATGCGACAGATCCGACTGAGGCTTTCAATTGCATCGGCATTCCTGTTGCAGATCATGTTATCACTTTGGTGTCAGTGGCGGGCGTGAGTGGCGACCGGCGACCACAAGGCAAACCGCAAGACGCAGCGCATTCTACGTTGCAGCCGCAAGCGCAGCGTGGTGTTAGATTCAGAATGCAAGCCCGCTCGTATCGCAAATACGAGGCCTTCTGACGTTATTTGCATATTACACGCGTCATTATCCTTACTCCTTTTATTTTACTGCACAATATCGATTCGAGAGTCAAGGTATTTTCCTTGAAATCTTTTTTCTACATCAAGTCAAGCGTTACATTTGCTTTGTCTCTCCAAGTCTCGACTACCTGTTTGGGGACACAATATTTAATAACTATTCAGACATCATCGCCGCTGTTGATTACCGTTTAAAATGGTCAAAACCACTGGTAACCTTTAGTTTAATAAGAAATAAACCCCAAACAGAATGGTAGGTCCCAGAAACTGGCGTTTTAAGTTGATCATAGAAACGTTATCCCCAGAATCGGGCAAGATGAAAGTTCCGGACTTCGTGAGTGTCTGTATGTTTTCGTAGATATTGTACTTACGCATACATTTCGTCTGATAAATGGACGAACAATTTGTAGAAGAGACAAATCACTCAAGTAATAAGTTCAAGTAATATTCGTCATACAAAAAGTCCGTAGTCTGTAGACTGTTCAGAATGTAAACGAATGAAGATTAATGAAATGAGGATTAATTACAAAGTTCAAAGGAATAATCACCAGCTACTTATTACTTCTACGAGCCAGAACAAAAGCAAGCCCAGTTGAAAATCACAAAGACAAACGAACAGGGAACAATGACCGAAAGTAACTAGCTATATAGCTAGTTTCGTTAGTTCTT
This sequence comes from Cosmia trapezina, assembly GCA_905163495.3. Lineage (NCBI taxonomy): Eukaryota > Metazoa > Arthropoda > Insecta > Lepidoptera > Noctuidae > Cosmia > Cosmia trapezina. Next base: position 17,744,490 of record LR991030.1, read on the forward strand.
CGCGTTTGCATAGTTATTTTGCTGTACAACCCTGTACCTTTCGGGGAACTGCTTTGTCGTCGTGAGCATGCAATTTAAACGTGTAGTGCTTGATATTTTGTTTTCATTGACCTTGAATTATGCCGTCTGCATGCACTTTCCGTTCTATGTATAGAATTTTCATGTGAATCGATAGTATTTCTTTGTTGGATAAAGTATTGACGAACATTACATTAGCAATAATCGAGACAGTCAATTTCAAGTCAAGGTCTTACACGTTTATGATTGAAAGTAACCTACAGTTTGCATACGTATTACCTATTAAGGATTCTGTTATGATTCCGACCTATTGTTTGAAAAGTGACTGTATTGTTCTAGCAATTATCAACAGCTAAGCATCAGCACAGGGTAGCATTCCCAATCCTGTAAAACTCTCGTCTTGAATGAGTTCTTTGAAAACTTCAGGGAATCGGCGGAAATTACATTTTCATAATCTCAAGAGAAGTCCGTTTTCCTCACTAGGGATGACTAATCGGATTTCCCGATATCTAAAAGTAACAACAGTGGACTTATCAATAGGCAGGCGTAACCGTTTCGGGATGACTAATCGGATTCCCGATTTCCCGATATCTAAAAGTAACAACAGTGGACTTATCAATAGGCAGGCGTAACCGTTTCGGGATGACTAATCGGATTCCCGATTTCCCGATATCTAAAAGTAACAACAGTAGACTTATCAATAGGCAGGCGTAACCGTTTCGTTTACGGTAGAATGGGGTTACTTTGATAACAACTTTCGACTTACGAAAAACTAATTCTAATCGGTGTGTGAATAAGGTTTTGTTGGTGTACCGGATAATGGGCACTTTTAAGGTACAAAAAACTTCTGATGCCTCGACAAATCTATACCTATAGATCTATACCTCGAAAAATCTAAATCTATACCTAGTCATTTTTTCATAACACGAAAGTTGTTATCAAAGTAACCCGTAGTATCAAAGTAACCTCCCCATTCTACCATACTAGGGATGACTAATCGGATTTCCCGATATCTTAACAGAGGACTTATCAATAGACAGGCGTAGCCCTCAGTCTCCAAGAGGACCAGTGAATACGCCCTAATAGAGACTCAAACAAGCACACAATGGTCGCTCGTCGCCACGGTCTGGCAACGCTAACATTATTTGCGGTACGCTACCCATTTTCCCCCAGGAGACATGATACCGGCCGGGCCTTCCTTGTCTAGACGATGAAACAAGCTCATAGGGAGCTAAATTTCGAGCAAGTAATAAACTACACTGAAGCATGGTTTAGCCAGTGAGCTCGCCAAACACCATTAATCTACTAATAGCTTACAGGTTAATTTAATATTATATTATGAAATTATCTAATAATTGGCTGTAGTGCTTGATGCGCCTACCATAATTACAGCGACAGCTCTTGACTATCAAAGTAGAAATGTGGTGCTGCCGTAACTAATTAGCTTAAAATGTGTGTTACAATGAGTACCTCGTCAGTCACGCAAAAAAGCTTATGTATGTTACATAAAATATACATGGCTACGAGGTCAAAGTTCGGATAATAGAACAGAGCGTACAGCGTATTGAACTTCGGACAATGGAGGAACGAAGTAAACAATAATCTGCTGACGACGTGACGTTTATACAATTGCAATATTTACATTAGCTTTACAAGTCAACGAGCATTCCTAAACCAACAACCAGAATAAATTAGGTCGGAATCATAAATTAGTACCTATTCTAGCCACAACAAAAAGTTCCAGGTGAACTCCTAACAAGGTGATTTTCAGGCAAGTTTATTTAAACGTTACCCTTATTTGGTACATTTATAACAGAATGCAGACTGCTTGTACGGTGCAAATAATAAGATTGGAAATAATTTGATTCTCATTTAAAGTGTTTTCATCAAGTGTAGGCCCGCTGCGATCTAGCTTAATGCCGTCTAGACGGGTTTTTGCCCTGCAAATGTAGCAGGTGACTGAATTCCTACAAGTAGGAAAAAGCCGGATGCACTAAAGTCGCATTTTGTATGAAAGGCTTTAAGAGTTAGAGTGATCTTCTCTGACGACTATTATCGAACGTTCAGGATGGACGTGAACATTTTGTTGGATTTCGTTTTTGTCTATTCAGTAGTCAAAAAATAAACATTATTTAGTTAAACTCAATAATTAAATTCCAAAATTACGAGTCTTCCTTCTGCTGGCTGGGTTACTGACATGAAAGTTCTGCCTTGTATAAGGATAAATCACAAGTGACCTAACCAAACAAATGACACTACGCGTATCGTGTCGTGACGTGAACTCGTGAATCATCCCAATTGCGACACAATAATAATTGAAAATTGGTGATTCTGAGTAGGTATTATAAGGAAGTCACAGATACTGATAGCCTGATGTTTTATTAAATAATTATTATGAGATCACCATTTTGCATTGCTGGTATATACTGTGTGGTGAATCGGTGATCACCCGGCATTGCAGCAAGATATTGATTGTGTCTTGGTGTTTTTCTATCTATAATATGTATGTATTTACAAAAAAAAAATGTACATAAGTAGTTTATCACCCATCTCGTTACCATAATACAAGCATTAGGTTGCTTAGCTTGGGACTAGATGGCGTTGTGTGAAATGTCCAAGGTATTTATATTTATATTTATTTATATTGATGATTAAATGATTCATCATTCAAAAAAGCAAACATTTGTGTACCTTATGAAATTCAGCATTTTTTGTGAGAATTAACCACTTTTACTACTAATCAATCTCGCAGTCGTAACACTACCTCTTATTCACTTTCGCCAAGATATTTACAAATGAACCTTTCACCGATATCATATCAAAAGTGAATGCTATGAATTCGCTACGGGTTACATTGGCACATCAACACCATTTCAGATTGCCAATTTTATTTTAATAGTTAATTTTACATTCATTATTCGCACCTAGGTACGAACCTAGATAGATGTTTTGTACTTTATTGGATGGATCACCTCTTATAGCAGTATTGTATTTATATTACTTCAGTGTGGGAAAGAGCTACGCCAATGTTCTAGAACAGTGACGTAGCCATCAGATAATCGTACAAATTGAAAAGACCGAGTATCCCCAGCGTTGCCAGCAAAGACTAATTACGGGCAGACATTCGATCAAAGGCCCAGACGCAGAACGGATATCAGTCTAATTCAATAGGAATCGTTTGTTACAGGGTTTCTACGAGAAGATGTGAAGCTCTAAATTGTATGTCTAAGTCCACATGACATTCTGATCACGAAGATTTGTTATTGCGTCGGCTCATTTGGATGCGATGTGAGCTGAGCCCGTAATGGATGGCGATTAAGTCTCGCGGCGTATAAATAGCTGGGGACACGAATACCCTGGTCACAGATAATAATTATAATACTACGCCCTGGTGTTGCAGCAATTGTGAAGAAATAGCGACAACACGTGGTCTGACTTTAAATACGCACGTCATAAAATGACGATTTATGAATGCAAATCCTTGTGTGCATATACGTTTCACTGTAATGGATATGACTCAAAACTAAAATGATTCACTATTGTTTTGACGGCAATTAAAATTTTAACTATTAGTAAATTAGATGTGCCTTTTAAAAATTAAACGTTGTGGTTTTCTGTCTAACAGAAGCTGTTCTTAGCACTGGTGAAAGAGGAAAACTATTTATTTATTTTTAAACTGTTAATTTACCTAACTGTATGGCCTATCTCTACTCTCTAAGTCTCTACCGCTTTTGCATGATGTTACTTAACATGTTACCTGTAATTTATTTATAATAATTTGAACATTCTATTTCATGTTCAAAGGTTATATAAACTGATTTAGTCACAGTTACATGAAGAGATAAATATAACCATTTTGGTAATAACAGTCAGTGAGCCATATCCGTTATTATAAACAATTGAACTCTACGAAAGTGTGACCCCGGTCCTCGGTATTATATAACATTTATTTAGTCACAGATTAACTTTCTATGATTTTAAAACATCTAATAATGTAACAATCTGAAGACGACATCACGCTACGATTCCACAAGAGGCGTATCGAAAGGTTGCCTTACTTGCCTTTAAAACGCGATTTCATTTACCATTGAAACAAATTCATCTGAAGTGGTCTTGAATAACGAATATTTAGTTCGTCAATATATGAAGTGTCATGATTGAAACAAAATTTAACAATTGTGATCAATGGAAGTCGGTGAAAAGGGCCCACGTCGAACGGGGTTCCGACATTGATAAATCAAACCTAGCTAGTATAGCTATTGAGTTTATTGATATTTGACCCAAAGATTGAGCAATAAGTAAATTATTCAATAGCAATACAATTCTCAATCAGGGGAATTTATGTTGAGCTTGGTTGTTACGAGTTGTTCATGAATATGACGTGTGTTCCCACATGTGACTAATTACTCAAAGTTTAAAATACATCTCGACAAATGAGAAGCACATACGAGATTAGTTCCTCGTGTTACAAACTATTTATAGTTAATTAGTAAAACAAATCAATGAACTTTAAGTAACATTTATGAAATTAAACCCTTCAGAGTAGCTAGCAACTTAGAATAAATCACGCAAAAGAGATAGAAGCGTAGAAATATTTTCATTAGATTACTATTGTCTAGAATTACTTGAGGAAATCGGGGGCATTACTATACCGAAACTCCCCTCACAGAGAAGAGGCATGTGTCCCAGCAGTGGGAACATTATAGACTGAGTATGCTACACCAAAAATATTCGTAGTGACATAATTAACGTAAGTATCAAACAAGAGTGGCAAACAGTAGCACCATGTAAAATTATTTTAAGCAATTTATATGTTACAACATAAAATACTTAGTGTCAGGAACTGAGGAATAAGGAAAAACAACTGTGGTAAGTACCTACCACAAGAGCCGTTTGCAAAGTACTGATTTTATGTGACTAATACGTAGTACCCAGTCACATAAAATCACTGCTTCGCAAACGGCTCCAATTGTATTATTTGTGCAATCATCTTGATGAAATCTATTGAGAGTGGACAATAAATCTAAATCAAGTAACCATGCAGCGAGCAATCATGTAATTCAAACTGCAAAGGTCTATTTGCAATTTCATGAATTGCTTGTACAGGGTGGTCCAAATGTAACGTCAGAAAGAAAAATCTGAATTCCTCATACCCAGCGGGTATTCGAAAATAGGTACCCCATGTATGATCCACGATGTTTTGTAGTTTTCGAGTTATTTTTGTAATTGTTTACAGTTTTCAGCCGGTGCCGGCCGGCAGCTTCAAAAATGCATATCTTATTGTCGTCTTGAATGTTACATTCATGTCACAAAAAAAAATATCAGAAAAATACACACTACAAAAAAAGACAAATTTTTCAAGCTCCATCGGCAGAAAACTCTAAATAATTACAAAAATAAAAATGACTCGAAAACTACAAAAAAATCGCGGAACGTACATGGGGTATTTTCGAGTACTCCTGGGTATGAGGAATTCAGATTTTTCTTTTTGACGTCACTATTTAGACCATCCTGTATATTTTTTTTTATACAGGCGTTGTTATTTAATTAGGGACTTTTGTATCATTGTGTTTATTCTTAGCTACATACAGTTCGGATCCTTCACATGACATTGGCGGCACGTAACGAAAGCGAGCACGCGAATCCTTAGAGACTTTCCCCTATTAATTCACTTTCCCGACGCTGTTTGACTCCAATATCGTAGAGAGATCGATTCGGTGTTGTTATCTTTTGATTGCCAATATTCTAGACACGTATTTCTTCTTAGTCTAGAAGTCTTGTTTACGATGTTATGTATAAAATATAGGAAAAGGTTTTCGAATACAAGCGTAAAAAATATGAACATGAAGTGATTAATTAAACATTTGCGTCATAGTTGAAATTCCATGACATTTGAAAAAGAAAGGCTTCCGTCATAATGTTGGTAATTAGCCACACAAGTATTGTTTAAAAGGTAAAGTTCACCATAACTCCTTAAGCCACATTATGTTGACTGTGGGTTGAGTTACGCAGGCCGTCGGTGCCACGTGACTCACGTGAACAAACAGTACCCTCGACAAGTGAACCGCTGGGGCGGATGCATATTTACAAACTTTGCTTCCGCGTCCCGACTAAAATATTATCTTTTAGGGGTAACGACAAAAATAAACCTAAGTAAGGTGTGGTCGGAACACCACATTATTGGCTACAAAATGTAGTTAAAAGGTTCTTAAATATTGAAAGCTTTTTAAGAGACATTTAATTTATAAATAAACTAAGAGTACAGTGACTCAGAAAATAAACAAAAATACCTTGAAGATGGACGAAAATACATACTTACAGCAGAAGATACAATAATTCTGAGAAGTCTTTGACAGACAAACTCTTAGTCAGTATATTTTGAAAAGATACGTTTACACAGACTGTCTACAAACGTACTAAGTAAAGAAACTAAATAGGTTCAGGTCAGAGAGAAGTAAACCACACGACATTTTAAATATAAAGCCGTCAGTTAAAATGTTTAACGTTTCTAACAATAGCTTTCAGGTCAATACTTAGCCCTTAACGACACGGTCCATCGGCTAATGGCGCGGCTAATGTATGCCGAGCTATAATTATAAAGCTCACATTATTAGGGCGCAAGCGTTCTCACATAATTTATTAGCCGAATAAAATTTTGATAATACGCTAACGAGCATAGATTAGTATTCGTAGAGATATCAAAACTCACAATTTATCGAAATGAATGATTGAACATGATTATGATAGTTTATTACCAGAGGTTTGCTAATGGGATTTTAATGTGTCAATCATAATTTTCATATTTAGTTTTACTACGCCGCCTTAGATTGGACCGGTTTGAACTGCACGCGCGCCGAGGTGAATCGCCTCAGAAACTCAGAAGTCAGAACGTAATGTGAACAGTTCCTGGCAGTGTTCCCAACCGCAGCAACAAATTATACTATTGTCATTGCACGCAGACGTACTGCTACGACCTTCACACCCATACCAACTGGAGAACTAGTGTTCCGTTAATATCAGACTGATGCTAAATTAATTCAATTCACGCTCAAGGTTACATCTACGAAGACATTGGGTAAACAAATAATTAGCCAAGACTATTTGCAGCAAAATAGTTTCATCAACAAATCAAGTGATGAACATTAGGTCAAGGAATATTAAAAAGTTCAATTGGAAGCAGCATCGTTGAAACCCAGCTACAAAGTGATGAGCCCTTGTTACGATTGTGAAATCAATTTTATAAGTCCAATTTTTGCCACATTGAAGAATTAATTTAATTATTTCGATTTTCTATCGTTTGTATAGCTTTAGTGAAACTTAAAAAGCACTCATAATTATTGAAGAGATCATGGCTCTACGAATTTGTATATAGAGTTTTAAATCACGAAGGCTTTGCCGCGATTTTCAAAGTGCAATTTCTGGGCACTTGAACTCTCAATTACATCCCTCGCAGTCGTTTTCATTAAGCACTTCAGAAGCTTCATCATCGATGGAAAATTATTCTTTCACTTTATGTTTGCATACCAAAGGCAACCGGGAAGGGTTCCAACTAGGTGTATTTTTGGTACTTTTAGTGGCTGGCCCAGTGATATTTACCATCCAGCATTGTCTGCCAGCTCAACTATTATTGGAGTTTCCATTTTTGAATGAACTGTGATCTTTCGCGGGAAGACTGCGTTCCTTGAACCGCAATAAGATTATGTAGGTATACAAAATTCTTGTAACGCTCTGCATGCATTGAATATGATTTCAACATAACATCCAAAATATCATCTCACATATCCAATATTTAGATATCGTATATCATCACCAAGTGTCCATACTTATAAATATTTAATATCAATGCATTTATAAATTACATTCATGCATATTTCATTACAAATCTTTCGAAAACTGGGCCAAGAACAGTATTGAAACATGCTGAACGCAGCGGCAACGGCGAAAGGAGGATGAACTTAAACTTCTCTACAATACTTTCAAGGATGCAGTGGTTAACAATGGGCGATATACTTATTGTAATCTAATGGAAACGATTAATTACTAGTTTCCACATACGTTACTGAACCTCAACAATGTATCGTGAAATTAGTTTAACATTATTTTTCTATACATTATTAAGTATCGACGCTAAACAACCCGGTAGACTAGAACTGGCGTTGTGAAAGTAACTAATTACTGCCAGTGCCAACTTATCATTGACACGAAATCTAAGTGCGATTTCTATAGTTTTTCGTGTCCAACTTTTTAATTATTGGTTAGTACAACAGAAGTGATTTAGTATTACCTAATACGTCATCATCTGCCTAGCTTTTCCCAACTATGTTGGGGCGGCTTCCAGTGTAACCGGATGCAGCTGAATAACAGTATTTTACATGGAGCGACTGACTATCTAACCTTCACAACCCATTTACAGTGTAATACGATACTCCTTGGTAAGACTGGTAGTCAGACTTTCGGGCTACTGACGACCCGTAACGACTGTCACAAGATCCACGAATGACAGCCGAGACCAACGGCTTAACGTGCTTTCCGAGGCACGGAGGGGTCAAAATAACTATAGCACTTATTTTAAGATTCCTAGTATCGTAGAGTTATCCGGTATTTTATAACCAGTTTCAAATACATTATTATGATATTATTCATGCAGACAATGCATTTGCACGAACCGCTCCAGTTAACGCAGACTTTGCTAATTTTTTCACGTATATTGTGCAATCGTGTAACACAATGTATGTTAAATGTTAATTACTTGTCTTCGATTTTGTTATACTTCAATCTCGTCCCAGTTCACTTCATCCATGAATTTAAGGCGAGTAGAGCTGCTAATCGGCAACATCGCCATTGAAAAATTAATAAGTCTGGAGATAAGGAACATTTTTACCCGACTACGGCGAAGCAAAAAGGAGTTATGATTTTGAGCGGTTGGTATGTATGTATGTCCATCTGTTCCCTCATAACTTCTAAACTTATCATAATTTGTTTCATATTTTTTAGAGCGTTGATCTTTTTGTACTCGGTTTTTAAACTTATTGTTTATGAAATTTCCTATGCTCACATTTTTAGTCAGATGAGGTAGAATTTTTTGTATCAAAAAAATCTCAAAAACTATCAAAAAAAAACTGACTAAAAAAGTGTGCATAGGAAATTTCAAAACGTTCCATATCTGCTGACTTATTATTTTTTTCTCAATAGTGACGCTGTTGGCAGCTTAAAGCCCTAATGATGATTACAAATCGATACCAAAGAGCCTACTGATCTTCTTTCTTCTTCTTCCTTCTTATTCATACAGTTACTATTCATATTAATACACTAAGTTAATATCATTATCACACAGGACTTTTGTACTCCCTTGAAAGGCGAAACTTAATCAAGAACTTGGCTGGGAGAGGACCGTACGATTTTACGCGAGATTCTGTCCGTAATAACTTTTGCAATCTCTTCCGCCACGTAGAAACTTTGTTTACAGACAAACTTGACTCTTTCTTGTGACTTAATTAAATCACGAATAGTTCGTTAATATTGTCCCTATTTCGGTAGCCTTTTCACTTTACCTCGCTCGTTTCGAGAAACTCCGGAAATCACAACACTATACACTATATCTTTCAGTTTTCATGAAACAGTGCCGAAAAGTACTCCGATCGGGGCGTCTACAGGGTGTATCTGAATGGTGTGGTCAAATTTAAGGATGTGGTACAGACCATCAAACTGAACAACTTTCTCCATGGGACCAACATCGTAATCGAGAAAAAAAATTAAATAACTGTCCCGTACAAAGCTTCAATATCTACTCAACCTAAATGTATGGGACGGCTGATTTTTTTTCCTCGACTACGATGTTGGTCCCATGAAGAAAGATGTTCAGTTTGATGGTCTGTACCCTGTACCTACCATACCCTTAAATTTTACTATACCTTTCTGGTACACCCTGTGTAATAAAATGCGACACTTACTTTAAAGAACCCGACATCGTATCTAGCAGTTAACTATACCTACATTGACTGGTTTATAAATAGAACGATCACAAAAGACCTGCGTTTTTATTTCAAATCCTTCAGTGATGTAATCCGCTTACGTTCACTTGCCATCTATGGAAATAATGTCTATCTTAGGATTTTTTTTAACACTAGAAGTATCATCTAACTTTTTTGTGGATGGGAAATCGGTATCTAAGTTTCATCTACCTACATCTTTATTATTTCCTAGATTCCTGTTTATTTAGCGCTTGATGTGGTAATGACATAAGAATGTTCCAACTACCATAAAATGACATCAGTTGAATGCGGCTCGCATCGTGCTACGCGGAACGCGACCTTCAGGTGTGGCCGGTGAAGCGAACAACAACATGTCACAGAGACTTTGTATAAGTGATTGTTACATTTTGATGCAATGAGATGGTATGCCTTCGTTGTACGTAGGTATACAGTTACTAGATAGACAAGTGCGGGTACCATGACAGTTAAATCGATTGCCATGGAGACTGGCAAGTCATTGCTCAGTTTTCATTATTTTCATGATAAGAATTGGCTGTGTTAGGAATTTGTAACGAAACTAAATCTACAATAATATTTACAAGGTGTAATTTAAATAACACACAACCTCTTATGGCCTCATTGTTCTCATCACTATGGGACCAAACCTAAATTCCCTACATTTATTTATGTTCGCATAATAGCTCGTCAAAATGTATGGAACAACTGATTTTTTTTTTTGCTATTGCAGGTTTGTTCACATTATGTAGTAAAAGTAAATGAGAACAAATCTGAAATCGCAAAAAAATCTGCTGTTCCCTACATTTTGAACAGATATCCGAACATAAATGTAGGGAATTTAGGTTTGGTCCCATAGTAAAAGGTGTTCATAATAACGAGTACATGACCCCCTAAGAGACTGTGCGTTATTTAAATTACACCTAGGTTATAATATAATATAATAATAGGTAGGTAGACCTATTGTTTAAAATATTAGGTCAAAGATGATTATGATTTTATTGGGAAATTGAATGTGTCAAGCAAACATATAATGTTTCATACACACGCATCAGCTAATTAGCTGCTAGTGTGTTTAACCAAAATAATAATAAATAATAATAATACGAAGAAATGGTAAAGTGAAAAGAATTGAACCGGATTAAAAAACCTCGAGCCTCGGTTAATAACCCATGAGGCAGGAGTATTTAATAAAGATTTCATATACGGTTACTACACTACTTAGTTGTTATAACCCAGCGAGCGTGTTTCCTGCGAGTTAAAATAAGTACAATATGTAAAAATAATAAAGTGATTCACCGGTTTCCACGCACAAACGAAAGGGTACTTTGGCCTTTGCCTTTCCTACTGAACATTTAATAACCCTTCACTTGTAATCATGATTGTGAAAACTCTATCAATGCGATCACTGTACCAAAAATATTTTATATTTAGGCATGTAAATATAAAATACCTACCTGTGTATGAATTTAGAATCATACACAGGTAGGTATTTACATGCCTGTGAACCTGACCAGAATGTGTAAATTTAATTTAGTATACGGCGCAAAATAAACTCATACATTTATTTATTCTTTTCCGCCCACAGCTGCTAATTATCTACTAAAACACAACGCGTTGAAGTGAACAAACTTCTGTTAGAAGTTCTCATTTTAGAAAATATTATTTTGCATTCTATGTAACATGGATTGTGTTGTCTACGCAAGTGACTCAGCGGGCAGTACAACAGCTGTATTAAGTACATTTAATTTGCTTGCAACTGGCATTCATTCTTTCCAAGAAAGGTGGCGGGTATCATGATGAGCGAACGCCGGATGATCATAGATGTAAAAAAAAAAGACTTTTGATCTAAATGATAACTACTTATACGAAAGTACAAAAACTTTAACTGTATTGTAATTTATTCTATGTATTTATAACCTTGTGAATAGTTCTTTGTACAGACGCCAGCACATCAAGCCACCCGAAACTGTCAAATTTTCCCAATCAACCTTGAACCTAATGCTTTAGTGATAAAGATGAAAATCTATTTAAAAAAATTGACAGATGGTAGTAGCTTGATCTGGCGTCTGTACAAGATCTGAGTCAAGACACGTCTATCGACGCTGCACATTTAGGTACCTAGTTGCAGTTTGTACTGTGCCGTGATTTGATCGGTGAGTCGGTGACGTATTGACCCACACGACCTCCAGTCGCCACCACCGCATTCTTGACCCACACAGTCACTCGCAGTCGCACAGATATTGAGCGTCACACGTGGAAAGTAACGTTACCGCGGCAAAATTCCGTAAATTTCTCAAGTTCAATTCTTTTTAAGTCGGTCTTTCTTACCCCATCACCTTGAAGCGTGACGTAAGAGAATTCTTACCTGAAAAAGAATAAAAAATTCGTTAATATTGGAGTGATGACGAAAAAACATCGGTGGGATTTACCAACATCGATTAGTCATAAAAAACCCGCTATCTTAACAGACGGATGTTTTTAGAAGTACGGAACCCGTTATTTAGATAACATCGAGTAGGTAGCATAAAAGTTTTGCATTTCGTGCTTTTTTACTTATCAGCGTATTGCGTTCATACTAAAACAGTCATTCGAAATTTGGAATGTAACAAAAAGCCGCTGCTAGTGATAACAATAACAGAAACATGCGATGTACTAAGTGAAGCACATTGGGGTGCTCTCGGGCCGGGTAACAAAAATACGAAGCTGCACAATGGGTTCATATTTCCGGCCTGCGGTCACGGAGCGAGTGCCACTGCCGAACAACTTCCAAAGATTTTCGTTTTGCACAGTCTCCAACAATCCGCGCGTAAATTAAGGCCGATTGTAAATCTGGCAAACTGCCAAAAAGGGAAGAACGCAGAGACATTAGTGATTTAACTAAGTACTTGACCAGCGAAACCGCTTGATGTCTGTTTTTCAATAAATACTTTGTCCGTTGCACATTTGTGATTAAAGTATTCTTTGTCAATAAATAATGCGATAATAAACTGAATCAATACACCAGTGGCTTATTATTTAACACATGTGAGTTAAATATAACTGGACATGAATCAACTGTTGTAATGATTAATGTGTGGGTAAAACGGGTTGCTTGGAATTTTCAACGACTTTAATGCTAACACAAATAAAAGAAGACACAAATTAATTTCAATTAAATGAACATGCGCGACTTCCTACAAATAAAACGACTGCTATGTCCGTCGCCATTATACTTCGATAACGAACGAGGGTCAAACAGGAGTATGAGCAAAAAATATTCGCAAAGGCATCTAGTGAGACTGTTAGTATGGGAGCGGTGGTCCGTGGAACATGCAAGCCGGGCAACGCCCCCACAAAATTTATCGCCGCCGTTGACATCGATCTACGATGGGATTTGAAACGCTAATCAAAAATACCCCTCAAAACTCCGACAACAATGACGCTAGCTGATGAATATCAATTATTTTATAGAGACGTATAGAATGTTAAAACGCTGTGTCAATGTAAGAAGCTTAAATTATACAATTCTACATTCATTTTTAATGTCCCACAGACTGAGGTTTGCTGTGAATCAATCTGCCTAGCCTTTCCCAACTACGTTGGGATAGGCCTCCAGACTAACCTGATGCAGCTGAATACCAGTATTTTACATGGAGCGACTGCCTATCTAACCTCCACAACTTCACATTCTTAAACATCTTACTTAATCTCTTAACAACACCCGTTTGAATTGTACCTATAGATAATTAATTTGTTATGTAACAAAAACAAACACTGAAACACATCTGAAACCTAATTCGAATTTCTAATCTTACAATAGTTTACGCAATTGGCCGTTATGCAGGATTTCACATCCTTTACATATAGGTGATTAACGAGTGATTTATGTAAACACGATTTCTTTTATTTATACTGCATCAGTAATTAAATACTCATTTGATGGATTAATAAATATAGCATTCTAACTTTTTCTTTTAACTACTATCGAAAATTATTATCGTTATTGCATGACAATTTAAAAATGGAATCGTTCGAGCTCTCATTATGTAACTGGAGATGGAAAGCATTAATTAATGTAATCATTGTCTGCGAAGCTGACTGTTCTAGTTTCACGATGCTTTGGGTTTCAACACAGAACACAATTGGTGCTCACACCGACCTGACTCGCAGACATTTTACATGATTACTCTGATGACAGCATACACTTGCGAACTTCTGTTGTATTGCACGACTCACAGTTCAATAATCTCATAACATCAGACACACATCATAATCTTCGTCTAGATTTTATTTTTAAAAACGTTCGTCGGTCAATAAGGAATGAGGAAAACAATTTGGAATACCTATCATGGAGGTTCACTTTCATTAAATTTTATGCACTTTTCATTGAGGAAATAAAACAGACAACAGCAGCAGTATTTAAAAACAAAAATACAAATATGAGAAGAGGGTGAACAGATAGTTTAGTTCCTTCGGTCGTTCCTTTTCAAGAGAAAGATAAATATGATAAAGAAGCCATATGGCGGGGCATATGTTGGATAACTATAACCATCGACATTTTTACGCTGGCCATGACCGTGAGTGTTGAACCATTGGAAAGCTTAACGTCCTGATTTAATTGGTTTATCTTTATAGTTTACTACTTACTATAGTTAATCAGCTTAATTTTATGTGAACACGTTAAAATCCAAAGATAGCATTACAAGTTGAAATTAATGATATTGAAATCAAACATGGTAATTTAAAAGTTCGAGAGTTCAGGATTATTATGATGTAGATACCTATACTTAACAATTTAATCTAAGGGATCTGTTGAACATATTCATGGCGCAAAAATTCCCAGCACATCCGCATAAATCAACTCCCACAACTCCCACGCATTCCGAGCAAAACTGGTAAAAGCCAGAAGCACTATCAATACACAAACAATATACCATAGACTTATAAAAAAAGATGGACTCCGCGCCACGCATATCGAAAGTGAAGCACAGTAAGTATGCCGGACCGATTGTACAAACACGCCTCGCGCACACATTTACATCATAGTATACCGACCGGCCGCCATTACGTGACACGAGCGACGGCGTCTTTGCAGGTACTCAAATCATGCACACATAGATCGGTACGGTGCTTCACTTTCGATATGCGCGGCGCGGAGTCCATCTTTTTTTATAAGTCTATGCAATATACATAGCTTTTTAAAGTATAATATTTCAAGAGCAAGGAAAAGACAAGGTCAACGTACAAACAAAATAGAACATTGACATGAAACATGTGGCACACATGACACAGCTTAGCGTAACACTGTTACAATGCAGACATTCCGCTATCCTACATATTTACGTCTACCATCTTTGGCAACACTGTTAAATATATTTAAATATTTTCAAATATTTTTGGACATTTCACACAACGCCATCTAGTCCCAAGCTAAGCAACCTAATGCTTGTGTTATGGTAACGAGATGGCTGATAAACTACTTATATACAATTTTTTTTTGTAAATACATACATATTATAGATAGAAAAACACCCAGACTCGAAACAAATACTTGTAGGTCGTACAAATATTTGTTCCGAGCGGGAATCGAACCCGCGATATGCTGAGCAGCAGTCAATCGCTCAACCACTGCGCCAACCGTGTCGTCAAATTAAAGGTACAATATTGCGTAATTTGGTAATATGTAATAGGGAAGCAAAGAAAATGAATCATGAAACTCGTGACATGATAATATGTAGGTACTAAGTATACGTATGTTAGAGAAAAATTGGCTACACAAAAATGTTCAGACTTCGTGTTGGGTTATGTATGAGTTACGGCAAATGAAGGACGGTCAAGGACTTGGCACTCAAGAATTTTCAGCAAAAAATTAAGCCAGCAAAAAGGCGAAGATATAAGAAATGGTCCCTAAACAAAAATATATCTGACGGTTTTTATATATCAATGGACAGGGAGTATTTTTTGGAATAAGGGCAATTACGTGTTTAGCGGGGCTTTAACGCCACATTATAGCACCCCATGGGAACATTGCAAGTGTTACTCGCCCCTAAAAAGACGACATTTCGAGTGGCTTGCTTTCGTTTCGCATCAGTGACAGCTTACGAAATAATATTTCAAATGTTAGTCTGTAGCCGCTTAACCGCTGAAAGACCTTAATAAACACTTGATTGTTTCGTAGAATTATCAACGTTGACTATAAGTAATAAAAACTATTATAATGATGAACCATCCATACACAGTAATTAATAGTCAACTTAGGACTAATTGTTTAATAGTCAGAGAACATAATCTGAAGAATAAATATGACAGTTTGACATGTTTTCCATACAAAAGCTGTCAAACCACCATATTTATTCCTAAATAAAAGTTATCTGATGGTTGAAAAATTAGCCCTTGGAAATAGGTTCATTAATAAGGGTGTTCGACTACTCATAAAGAGGTCAACAGTCAACCAGTAATAATTACACATTACTGTATTTGATTGGGTACTAACAAGTAGTCGAGTCGTAAGATAACAATCTTGAAAAGTTTCGAGCTCTGCCAACAATATGAAACGTTCCGATCGATGTTATGATAAACGTAAAAATATCTAGAACTGCGCAGCTTCTTACAATCTGCTTATTGTCAATTTGGCTTCCAATGTTCCAATAAAAGTAATATAAAAGACGTTTACAAAAAAATAAAAGTCATTTCTCATATACGGCGGAGGCACTGGTGGTTTGTGACATGAAAGTAATTTGCCGATATTACCAGCAGCACACCCCCGCCGCCAGATACGACATAAAAACGCATTAGGAACATGTAGTACCTATGTCCGTATACTCGACTCGTATATAAAATGTTAATAAAGGTAAATCAAGCCGTTTTATACCCAATTTAATCCTATATACGGCCTAAGTATTACAGATTTACGATGGAATTAACCACTGCACCCCGCAGTGTTTGTATAACAAACAACTGATTTGTGGTTACTCTATTTCTAAGATAGATTTTATGGCAAGCCTGTGAACGAGTGTCTGGTTCTTTCAATCGTTCTTAAAATGGTTGTGTATAGAAAGTATTCCCGGGAACGTACATACTTGTAGGAAAAAGTTGTTGCGACTTCTAGTGTAGCACAAATACACAGCACCGTGAAAAAAAAAATTAGATATTTTTCCAGGTGCTCAAAAATAAATAAATAGTATATCAAACACATCAATAGCTTAGCCCAATTAGTCACGGATATCAAATATTTTGTTTGTCCATAAAAATAAATCATTTGATGATAGATCAAATAAAACCTAATTTATTTGAAGGCCTTCAAAATTAATCAAACATACAATCACAATGTTAATGGTAAGCCTGTTGGTGTTATTATTTCACACGTGGCTTTAATATTACCCATACCAGTTCAGAGAACTGTTGATATTCGACATTAAGCTATTAATTAAATTAAACAACCATGGGGGTGCATACAGACGCTTCTCGCGGGGATCTAATAAAATTTATGTCGACGCCAGAAATACATTGTGAGTTTTATTACATACCACCCCTACAATTAATATCAATATGGAACTGGATTTATTATAGGAGGAACATTAATCCGAATGTGTTACGTTACGTGTTCCCAAAGTTAGCACAAACATGTTTACGTAACTCTTGGCCGTTACGTTCGGTGGGATGACCGTATTTATTGGTGTTTCCCGTAACAAGTTGGTAGCACTTAAGGCCATCAGGCATTAGCTTACTAGACCAGTTCCTGCAATGTTTACTGTATTGGTTACAAGAGAAATCACTTGGCCACTAAGTTTCATTTAAAGTTACAAAGACGAAGACTACTGTTGAACACGGGTCATGGAGAAAACGACCTCAATAATTGATGAGTCAGTTAGAAAAAGGTCAGATATTATCTACATTTTATCCTGTAATTTTTACACAATATAGTCAAAGTGGTTCTGCTGCGGAGCATGACACCAAAAAAGTATTTAATATCCTCAAACATTTGTTGACATTGACACAAGGTCAACATAATATGTCATGGATTTGCTAAATTAAAAATGCATTCTGACCGTTTCTCCTCAGCTCTTTATTCTAATCTCACTTTTACTAGCTCCTGTACACATATTATATAATTTACTTTTCTAGGAACGCACATGCATGCATTCAATCATCGTTTAATTCAAGTAACAAGACCATAGGAGACTGTTTTTCGGACGTCAGTTTTTTATTACAAACTAGCGGACCCGACAGACGTTGTCCTGTCTGAATGATCCTAGAAGTAGAACCCGACTGCAGCGCCACCTACCGGGTCCAATTGTGTTTTCAAACCATCCAGGAACCCATTCAAATATACACACAAAATTTCATCTAAATCGGTCCAGCCGTTGTTATACCTCGTTTTATCCGTTTTTTTTAAAGTATCCTATGTCCGTCTCCTGGTTCTAAGCAACCTCCCCACCAATTTTCAGCCAAATCGGTTCAGCCGTTCTTGAGTTATAAATAGTGTAACTAACACGACATTCTTCTTATATATGTACTAGCTGTGCCCGCGACTTCGTTCGCGTGCATGTCGGAAATCAATACATAATGTGTCGCTTATGGTGTAGGTATTCACTACTCCAATAAAAATGAAGAATCTTGCGATCTTGCCTGGTGGGAAGTGCTACCTGGGGTTCTCTACTGTGGTATCCCGCTATCATAAACCGCAGTAACTGCAGGGCTGTGGCCCTGCAGTTACTGCGGTTTATGATAGCGGGGTTTAACACGTATTCGGACTGCTGGAAACACAACGCGCCATTCCAAACTATCGTTTCGGAAAGAACGAATAGCGGGGTTTACACGTACCTACAGTTTGGACCACGGATCTGTGGACTGCGTTCCAATCCGCGGATGGATCTGTGCGGTTTGGACTGCGCATCAAACTGTCTTTCATTTATAGCGTGAACATCCATGTTTATGGAGGCAAAACTTTTAAAAACGATCGAAGTCCATAATTAGTTGACCACGGATAGCCAGTAATTTTCTTTGATTTCTGTACCAAATCACAGTTAAGTACGTATACCTACTGTACGTTATTGAGGAGTTCAATTGTCTGAT
Organism: Cosmia trapezina; assembly: GCA_905163495.3. NCBI lineage: Eukaryota > Metazoa > Arthropoda > Insecta > Lepidoptera > Noctuidae > Cosmia > Cosmia trapezina. Next base: position 17,763,551 of record LR991030.1, read on the forward strand.
CTTCATCAGCTCTGGAGAAAACTCTTTCAAACATAAGGTGTGTGACATACGGACGGATAGACGGACAGGACGTAATGATAAGACTTCCCCTTCTATGTACTATTTGGCTACGGAACCCTAAAAACAGAAGAATTGAAAACCAACTTCTTTATTTTTGAAGTCGGTTATAAAGATGCCTCAAATAATCTCGACCTCTAGAGAGAAATCCAGGTCCAGAGACCGGAATTCCAGGACAGCATCTATTTTATGACTGAAAATGTGTCACTCTTCTGCGGAAAATCTTGACACCGCGATTCCATCTATACAACATCTATCGGATACAGTGGTTAACTGGAAGCTCACTCTGCGTACAATAAATAAACTTACAAAGGTACCCAGTTTGATTTTAAATAAAAGTGTGTGTGTCAGCTCTGGCGACGACTGGCGTTTACTTCTTTTTTTTGTGACGTTCCGACTTTCTATTTTTCGGTCAAAAAGCAAAATTAAGGTGTTAAGGCGCTCGTCACCCCTCCTCTCACCCAACCTGTCAACCCTCCTCCTCTAACTCTCCTCTCAACCATAAATTACCACCCCCTCCCTCTCCCCCTGTCACCCTCCCCTCTAATACCCCTCACCGCATCCCCTTCCCCCTTCCTCCCCCTCACACCTCCTTACTGTTTCTCCCTCCCTCTCACCGCGTCCCCCTGCCCTTCCCCTCTCAAACACTCCCTGTCCCCTCTCAAACCCTCCCCCTCACCTTCTCTGTGTATGAAAAGTTGATAGGATTATTATAACTGACATTGCATTCTTTTTAACTCGGAACACCACATCAGTTATTAGTATTAACTATCATATTACAATTTTATGCCCATTTTGCCAAAACCGGTCAAGAGGGAGTCGGACTCGCGCACCGAGGGTTCCGTTACGATTTCTGAAAAAGTGTGCTAATTAGAGACATCGTTTTATTTTTCCTGTTTTCTTTGCATAAACTTCTATCTCATAGAATAATTTCAGATTTTTCTTTTTGCAAACTTCGAAGATAAGGGGGGGGGACGGTAGTTTTTTTACATTTTTCATCAAAAGTCGAAAACTATGCGGCCTAAAAAAAAAAAAAAAAATTTGAGAATGTGCAAACAGCGCTCTTTCATATTATACCCCACATGCCCTAGTAGCCCCACTTTGAATTTTAAGACCCCCTTTCAGTCCCTGTTGCAATACAAATTAAAATATTTTTATTTCTTGCTTATTTGCAAAATAGTTGGGTAAACGTCATCTAAAACTGTTCCAAATTTCAAGTTGATAGTATTAATAGTTCTTGAGATATCCAGCTGTGACAGACAGACAGAGAGACAGACTGAGTCACACCTTAGGGACCATTTTGGTATGGAACCCTAAAAACGGAACCCTTATAGGATCACTCGTGTGTCTGTCTGTCTGTCCGGCTGTCACAGCTAATTTGCTCCGAATCTATTTAAGTTAAAATTTGGTACACATAATTACGAATTTCTGTGACTCAAACGCGGACAGGTAGGTAAAGTAAATAAATGGATTTTGAATATGGGGGTCACTTTTGTGGGGCAAATAAGAAAATTAAAAAAAAAAAAACTTTTGCAAACTGTACCGTGTGACATATCAGATGAAAGGGCTTAATTAATAAGAGGGTCTCAAATAGGTATATATTTTTTTATAATTTTAAAATAATTAAAAAAAAGTTATTTAAGAAAATAGATGAAAATTTACCAATATATCCCCTAATCTCCGAAACTACGGAGCCTAAAGGTTTGAAAAAAATACAGAAAATAGTTCTTTACTTGTAGATTACAGGAAAATCTATAAGAATAGTCTGTGGTAAATCTCTCAATATTGTGAGTACAAACTTACATTTACAGTTGGAATGTATGGGAGAATATGTTTTCCAACTACAATGTTAAGTTTGTTCTTGGGATAAATTCATCCCAACTACGGAACCCTTCATTGTGCGTGGTCCAACACGCACTTGGCCGGTTTTTTATATTTGAAATTCTTTTAGCGTTACTAATCAACCACCAATAGAATCAATCTGCCTAGGCTTTTCCCAACTATGTTGGGGTCGGCTTCCAGTCTAACCGGATGCAGCTGAATACCTGTATTTTACATGGAGCGACTGCCTATCTGACCTCCACAACCCAGTTACTGGGTAATACGATACCCCTTGGTTAGACTGGTTGTCAGACTTTCGGGCTTCTGACGACCCGTAACGACTGTCAAAGATCCACGAATAACAGCCGGGACCAACGGCTTAAAGTGCTTTCCGAGGCACAGAGGAGTCTCGGTATGTAAAGATGCTCAGCTTAACCTGCTGGATCGACCCATCAGGTTAACCACCCCTATAAAGCGATTTGTATTGTTAGTACCATTTAGTATCAATAGATGTCGTTACGTGTATGAAGACATCGTCATGAAAAGTTCTTCTTGAACACTTTAAATTCATATATCTATTGATAGACTGAAGCGATTGCGATGAAACAAAAACTAAGTAAAACTCTGAGTTGCACACAATATTTGAGTATCAAATTTAACCACATTGGTTTTGTACTTTTGACGTGATACTTGCACAAAAATTTATGAACTCTCACAGACAAACAGACAAACAGACAAAAATGACAAAAATGGTAGAAATGGCATCTGTTGGTGATTCTTATACCGACCAACTATTTTTTTTTTAAATATTTGCAATGTACAGAAACGCCTCGTCTACAGATTTATTATATGTATAGATGTAGATATGTACAGATATAATTAGTCATTTAAAACGTGAGAGTAGAAGAACTTCCGAGTGACAAATATGCATAATCAAGTAGGTCGATTTTTTTTAATCTCACAAATTTTCATCAGCACGCTTAGCATGACGACGGAATAATAGACACACATATACACATTGCCATGCTTAGACGCGTAGAAACCGTACAAATATTTCTACTATCTGCCATTTTGTCCATTCTTCCGTCGACAAAACCCGTTTCCATGGCGGTCATGCTAAGCATGCTGGATAAAGTTGAAAAAAAAATCTACACCACAAAATAATTACACTAAAAAGTAATTCATTGGGTAGTTCAAGTGTCTTTCAAGCTTCATTTTATACAGCAAAATAGCGTGAATTGCTTAGAACCAGCCAAATCATGTTTTTTTTTTTATTTTTAGTTTTTTTTTTTCATAAGTACTTAGTCCGCTGTTTTAGGAAGAGATATTAATACTAAAGTTCAGACCAATTATTCATCTATTACACACAAAAAAACTATGCCCTAATCTCGTGGAGTTTAGATACAGTCTACTAAAATAGGCTGTAGTCTACAGCCTATTTTTGAATGTTAATTGTTATTTTTATTGCAATTAGTTTTTGGTGTGGGTACTTACATTTTTTTTAACCTTATCCGGATGATAATTTATGAGATTTCAAAAAAAAAATATCTGCTTAATTAAGTAAGTATATGTATTTGTCACTGAAGAGTTCTACTCTCACGTTTTAAATGACTAATTATATCTGTATTTCTAATAAAAAGCTGACGTCCGAAAGTGGTCTCTATTACACTGGAACGCGCGAACGGTAACAGTTATTATTAATTAAGTAAGTACTATATTTCTAAAGGTCATCGAAACAATTGTTTTTGAAATCTTTTCAGATTCTTTAGTAGATACCGTTTCTGGAAATATTATTGATATAAATAAACATTTCTACAAAAACAGCAGAAACAATAGTATATTATGCAATTAGTGAATAAAGGACGGATTTAAAGCGAGGGTCATAGATGAATCACGAGCTAGTGAAGGATTCTAACGATTGAATCACGACCGTAGGGAGTGATTCATGATCATTGAATCACGAGCGTAGCGAGTGATTCAAGTGTTAGAATCCTGAGCGACGCGAGTGATTCATGGCCCTCGATATAAATCCGTTTTATTCAAGAGTTGCATACTATACTTTATACCATGACTACGAGAAAAAGAAAGATTTAAGTGAAAATAGACATATAATGAAGAAAAAGGAAAGTTAAATTGGCTTTGATGTAAACCAGCCGTGATTTTTTGGGTAGCAAGTTTTCCACTATATTGGCCGCCCTCTCTTTCATAAACTCAGGTGTTAACACATCTTCATCACTAGAATGCATTTTTAATCGATTAGAACAACACTAAACAAACACAAAATTAAAGATTAAAGTAACACAAAACTTTGTGTTCGTACAACTTACAGTATTCAAAATAGCGCCAATTTACTAAGGACAGCAAAGAACATGAAACAGTTTTTATTGTAATGCTAAACTCCTTGTCGAAAATGTCGACCAATCAAATTGAATTTAGAACACATCATTAGAGGTCGAATACAAAGATTACACTTACACTAGATACGGCAAGCCACGACCAAGCGTGCCCTGCATGTTCGACTGTTCGTACTAAAAAAAGTCTGTTAGCTCAGTGACACTTAGCGATTGAAACAATTCTGTTTACTTTGAGCACATCACTAAATGGCTGGGGTGAAGTTATCGTAGGTATAAAAAAGATGACACGTTCGGTTTTCATACTATCTAATAACATGCCGTATCTAGCCTAGGTACTCTAAATCTGTGGTCGAATACATTGGTGTGTTCCATTTTCAAACATCAAAACAGTGAGTAAAAGTGCTTTTTATTCACTGTTTTCAGTGAATAAAATAAGCTTTTTAGAGGGGGAATGGTATAAATATTATTGTACAGCGTACGTCAAAAACAGATAATTACTGTTTAAAAATAAAGCGAATTTGTAGTACCTACATACTGTTGTAGTAACGTGTGTTGTTTGTTGTTTTTTATACGAATCTTACTGTGTACGTACTTATTTAATTTACGTAATAGTTTCGTTTATCAGAGTTCATATTATCGTTGTCAGAACTATTATACGCAATTGCCATATTTTTCGGCAACAGCGTTGAATGTGCTATTTGATTAGCTTAATAAAGTAAATTGGACTAAATTGGATTAAATTAAGGTAATGAAGCAGATTTCTGAAACATTTTTGCATACCCACTATGTAAAACATATTCTACTAAGGTATATTTTCATTACAATAAAAGGTAAATGCAAAGTTTTGTACCCACAGGTAAAATATATAGGGTGACTGGTAATTAGTGACCGATACCTAAACACATGATTGTGCTCATGATAACAAACAACTTTTACTATGGGACCAAATCTGAAATCGCGAAAAAAAAATCAGGTCGGTCACTAATTACCAGTCACCCTATATAATAATATGATTTATGAATCATTCGATTAACCAATGCAATAGCAAAATATTTGTAGGTAGGTACCTAAGTATAATTAATATCAAATCTGGGATCGCTTAGCTGTAGAACAAATATCTGACGTCAAAACTATATAAATCTGATAGTGCAGAGACTGAAATTGTTTTCGATTCAAAACAAGACCGACCAAGTTGTTGCCAACAAACTGGCTGGCGGATGCTACAAAGTTTTTGCACTCTTTTTCATGAAGCGTCAACAAGCGATATTAAAATGTTCCAAATACAAAAACGTTTCAAATAATATCTTTCTTTTGAAATCATCGAAGGAGGATCCCTGTCCCCTTGATGATTAGCAATGCAAGCAAAACTAGTCTTGCGAGTCAGTGACCGCGTGCGTGCAGTTCGCGGGACCCTGCCCCCCGCCGCCCCCGGCAAGGTCAAGGCATACCTCTCCGCCCCATCTTGTACGCGATTCCAGGAACGCTATCTCATTCAAAGGATTATACCGGTCAATATTAAGCTCACGTTGATAATAATCTAGATGGGTGGTGTTCCAAATCTGATTGTAAACAATGTTGGCAAGCAAACGTTTCTTTTTTTATTTATAGATAAAAATCAATGATTTTGGAGACTTTCGGTGCTCTCCAACCCCAGCGACATTAAGGTCGCAATTGAGCAGAACCGAGGGTCGAAAGTGTTCACTCAGCAATTATAGTGAAGTCTCATCTGACGAAACTAAGAACTGCGTATGGCAGAATCGTGACTTTGTAGTCAAAGATATTCGAAGAAATCAAGGATTTTTACAGGCACCTCTACTCAACGCAGACGGCGAAACCAGATGACCATCGAGCTGAATTAAAGCGCCACTACACGGAGGACATCCCGGATGTCGACCAGTGCGAGATACACCTGGGGATGACGTTGACGAGCCACGTATACAAGCTGTTCTCGAGAGTCCTCACGAACCATCACGCCAGGAGACTTAACAAGTTCCAGCCACCAGAACAAGCCGGTTTTCGAAAAGGCTTCAGTACAGTAGACCACATCCATACTGTTCGGCAAATTTTACAGAAGACCGAGGAGTACGACCAGCCGCTGTATATGGCATTTGTGGACAACGAGAAAGACTTCGACTCTATCGAAATATGGGCAGTTCTGGCGAAGTGTTGAGATGCTTGTATCACGCTGCCACGATGACTTTCAAGATCCAGAATCAGAATACCAGCCCCATGCAACTGCTCAGAGGGGTGAGACAGGGGGATGCAATGTGATATCACAGAAACTGTTGCTGATTAGACAGGGTATCATTCTCAGACCTACGCTTCACCGATGACATCGTCATAATGGCAGAGACGTTGGAACAGTTAGATCAAATGCTGCACAGCCTAAATGGAGCCCCTCGGCGGGTTGGCCTCGGCATGAATTTGGACAAGACGAAAGTCATGTACAATTCACACATCTTGCCGAGTCCAATCCAAATCGAAGGGTCGGGAAGGGGAAGGAAAAAGTAAGTCTACCTAGGGCAAGTCATTCAGCTCGGAGACAACTTTGAGAAATAAGCCAACAGAAGGATCCGGTTGGGTTGGGCAGCGTTTAGGGAAACTTCGTCTAGTCTTTTAAAGACTGAGGTCTTCAACCAGTGCGTCCTGCGACATACGGTGCCGAAACATGGCCACTGATAGTTAGGCTGGTCCACAAATTCAAGGTCGCTGAGCGTGCTATAGAGCGGATTATGCTCGCTGTTTCTTTGAAGGATAAATGAAATTTTCGGATAAAAACCGGAGTCACCGACAGCTTGCAGAGTAAGCAAATTGAAGTGGCAGTGGGCTGGCCATGTTTGTCGAAGGGCCAATGGCCGGTGGAGCAGACGAGTCCTGGAGTGGAGACCGCGTATCGGCAAGCGTAGCGTGGGACGCCTCCCAGCTAGATGGATGGACGACCGTAAGAAAGTGGCTGACACAGACTGTATACGGAAGGCGGAGGACAGGGTGTTGTGGCGCAGCCTGGGAGAGGCCTATGTCCAGCAGTGGACTGCGATAGGCTGAGTTGATTGAATCAATGATTTTGATACCTACTTTGTTAATTACGCTAATCATAATGTATCTACTTGATTAGAGATTATGACGTAAATTAGTAATGACGCGTAACACAATTATATGATTTGTTTTATTCAATATTCATTGTACTTATTATTAAATATTTAATGAGTCGGGCTCATTGTCATCTACCTATTAACAACTAATGAAGATGTTAATAGACGAGAATATGACTCAATGATTATGTTCTCTAAATAGACCAAGGAATTGGATCGCGAGAAAATTGACACACTTGTGTGAACGTGTGAATGTGTGAGGCATGTCGGCGATGTCACGCAAGGTACCTAATAAACATCATTATCGCTTTATGACGCAAGGACTGAAAAGGTCATCTTAATTCCACGCCAACACGCCAATCGTACTTACTAGGAAGCACTACAAATTGGCAAAACGTTGTTTGCATAACATTTTCAAGAAGTTCCGAGAATTGAGTTTGACCTTAACAATGTAGCAAAACTATGTTCTGAAGCATTAGGAGTTTAGCCGTCGACATTCGAAGGAAACTGCGGAGACAAAGCTTTACATTGTACGGGACACACATGATTTCGCTGAGATTTCCTTTGTCACCACATTCAAATACGTAAATGTAATTTCTTATTCCCCGGGTACACAGTTTTTTACAAATAACAGTTTCTATCTGTCTATCTGAGTGACCAGTATTAATGAATGTTCTGACCGAATTTAAGGGTCTATCTACGGTCAGGCCGACAGTAATGGTTGACAATGACGAAGTCTTTTTACCGCAGTGGTAGACACAAGATTTGACGAACGACTCTGTCGATAGCTATAAATAGAAAGGGCGGTATTTTCAATTGGAAATACCTCGAATTTAAGGCTTAATTTCATCATATCCCTGAATATGGATATCCTGGCTATCGGCGTAAAACCAGACAGTTTTGTTAATTATATAATCAATACCTACTTTCGAAATACTTAAGGCGAAATGGGTTCCAAAGAAAATATTTTGACGCATTTCGGATGCACGCAAAATAAATTTTTGTCCCCAAAAACTAGAAATATGCATATTTTTTTTCCACGATTAAAAAATTAAAGATTTTCTTTAGTAAATTATGAGGGCCAAAGCACTATTGACACAATTTGTCTTGATAGGTACAAAAAAAATCGCAGTTTCCTCAAAATTAGCATTTTTTATGAGAAAAATGTTTTATTCAATTTTTCAATAAAATTTCGTCTACACGTTCACCTTAAGACACAAGGGGATTATTTTAATGGAACTCCGTTTTTGCCATACCAATGCTCCAAGCCCCGTTACGATACCATTTCGCATTAACATTAATCAACTAAGTAATCGTCATCTCATTTGTAAGGCGAGGAATTAGTTAAAACTATAAAGATTCAGAAGGATATAGAAAACCATCAAGCACTGTACCGTACAGAGACCGAAGACTTTATGATTTCTTTTATTCCTGGAATACTGGTACAAAAACTTTAATGATGTTCACTAGATGTTACAAAAAAGCAAAGTTCATATTCTAAACCAAGCTCGATGCAGTGAGGAGTGTATGGAAAGAAATAGTGTGTCATGCATGGCCGGATCTTTATAAAGTTTTTTATTCGAGCGAGTCACGGCAGGTGAATACGTCACTATACGTAATATAATTTGTTCCAAATTGAAATACCGTGTGAAACAAAATGTAACAATCGGCAACAGAACCAGCGAAAATGCAATATCTAAATCTGACGTAATTTTATAGAAGCACCGGACTTCGTTTGGTGCGAAGGTAAAAGTTATAATGATCGCATCCTCGGTCTGCTATTTACGAGTATTCTAAAAACAATATCGAATAAATTGGAAGAGAATTGTTGGAAGAACCTCCAATGGGATGGTTTACTATGCAAAGCTATGAGGTATTTGTTTTATTATTGGTAAAGATACAAGAGTCTTAATTTTAACCAATAACGGTCCGTACATTATAGGAATCGACCATGTGCACAATAATCTCCAAAAATTCTCTTCCAATTTATTCAATATTTTTTTTAGCTTTGCATAGTAGACCATCCTATTGGAAGTACTTCCAATGGGATGGTCTACTATGCAAAGCTATGAGATATTTGTTTTATTATTGGTAAAGGTACAAGAGTCTTAATTTACTTAGATATCACAGGTAAAATTTGCTTACAAATCTATTTATATGCCCAGATTGGCAATAAAAAATGCTATCATTGGTAAACAAAACGATTCGTTTTTGTTTAAAGGAACCGCACCCTAATTGCGTAACACATTAGCGATCGGAGTTGGTTTCATTTTGAAACAAATTGCTAATCTATTGCTTCGTATGTTCGAAAAATTTGTCTGCCCGACAACGTAAATAACGCAATGAATGTTGTTGAACTGTCAAAATGAAACCAACTCCGATTGATGATGTGTTACGCAATTAGGGTGCTGATCATTACAAGTGGAATCTTCATATATTTCGATAGAGCAAAACAGTATAACCGAATAAAATGTGTCATTGGACAGCAATATTATACTAAAATCTACTATGAAAGATGAAAGCATAGCAGCTTGCTCCGATGAAAAAACTTGCTCTACTTTCTACAACACAGTATAGGTATACCAGCTCTTCAGCTTTAGATACATTTGTTTGTATTCAACACAAAAGGTCTCATATTCGACTGATGATTTACACTGTGAGTCAAACTAAGTGACCGTTGAGGAAATACCATCATGCAAAGCTCAAGACAGTGGAGCAGCAAAACCAAACCGTTGCTTGAACAAAAGACACATTTGCATTAAGTGACGACGTGAATGAATGTCAATAATGGCCGTTCACGATGTAAATATCGATGAATTCGCTGAATAATAGTAGGTTAGACATACAATTTAGACAGTATGTAAAAACCTCGAACTCGAACATGGAAAAATACTGAAATTGTCAGAAAAAGTCCAACTTGTAATACATTTTTGTGCTCGGCTTGACTAAAGCTGCACCCCAATTGCTTTTCACCCGAAGGATTTTGAAGGCGATTGGTAATTAATTGCTGCATTATTATTAAGTTTGAAGAATTCGTGTCAAAATTAAAGGCAATTAATTGGCATTGGAAGTGTGCAATTACTAATTACCCGCTGGTTCAAAGACATTGCAGTAAGCTATACAAAATTAAATCTCTTTGGATTAGCAGTTGAAGCATCGCAGTTATTTAAAGGGAATTTAAATCTGTCTAAAACTCTAAACTGACCCCAAGTTAAAAATGCATTTAAATAACATTTGGAACAAGAGAAAAATGCCCTTTTTCAATTTAGACCACAAAGAGAAGCTATAAGCTAATTTACACAGGCGTGGAGCGGTCAGGTCGTAAAACGTAGTAGAATCGAGGGGTATTCGATACAGGCGCCATATGTCCATTGTTCTCAGGCTACACATGCGAACTAGTAGGTCGTACAAACATTGTTAGGCAAACATACTGGAATCGTTTGCTTAGTGATGTCACATTGATAAACGTTCCACAGGACCGACGGTTATTTGATATTACATTTTCAAATACGGATAACAGATTTTGTGTGCCTTCAGACGTGTGCAGACCACGTTTGATCGATTATCGTCGCGGAGATAATAATATCAAATGCTTTGAGTTGTCCTTCAACAACGGAGCACGATTAAATTGCAGGCACGTGAAAAAAAGTAACAAAAAAACTTGATTGCATAAAAAAAAATAAGGAATGTGCTGCTGCCGAAAAAGTTTGTAATTTTTCATAAAATTAAAAGAGACAAAATTAAGTTTAGCGTTTCCTTGCAATTGCTTTAGTATTTGAAAATTTCGATGGCGTTATGCAATTATGATTAAGATGCGATGCCGCATTGATCGCCATCGCGTTCTTCATCGTAGTTTTATAGTGTTCTTTCTATACATTGCAATTTCATTGGGGGTCATGTGCGCCCAGATGCCTCGGAAGATTCGTTTTATGTGAATTTGATAATGTATCTATCAAAATTAAAATCTAAAGATTTTAATTTTTTTAATACTAAATTCACACAAAAGTAGACGCATTTTCAATTTGTCAAATAACTTTTATTTATTTTAATGTCGAGATAAAATTTGAATGTCGCTGACTGGCACAGTGCATTATGGTGGGGCCGTCAGTGACATTCAAATTTTCTTGTTTTTGCAATAAGCAGGTCCGTGTCAGGTTGTATCTTGATCAAAATATGACAACAATAATTTATAATTTTTTATATCAATATTTTGATCAAGATACAATCTGACACGGACATGCAAATTGCAAAAAAACGCAAGGAAATTTGAATTTCGCGGCCTAATACAGCGCATCTCTCCCTCAAGGTAGATCCGCAGTGCCGCCCGCGAAATTCAAATTTTCTTGCTTTTTTTCGGAAATCAGACCAAACCACGGCAAAACTAACTTAGAGAGATGTATTGATGATTCCTATGGTTATTATTTTGTAAATACATAATTTGTTACTGTCGCGAATCATATTTTGGTCAAGATATTTATAACCTGTCACTGACCTGCAAATTGTAAGAAACGCCAGAAAATTTGAATTTCGCGAGCTACCACTGCGGATTGAGAAAATCTCAAAAGAAGTAATAAGCGAGTTTAAACAATAAAATGAATACAAAAAGAACGTGTTCTGTGAGGCTATTTACTGTGTCCATAGAATCTAACTCCCCTGGTAAACACGCAATTCAAACAATTGCTATGCTCTACTTTAAACATTCTGAGCTTGTTTCTACGTAGGTAAGTAAAAGAGAAAATAAAAACTTTTTTACAAAAACAAAAACCGACTTCCAAAAAAAACACTACAAATTGAAAAATAACTTTAATTTCGGAAGTCGGTGTCTTTGGATCTGTATTTTAGTTTTTTGCCACCGACTTCCGAAATTAAAGTTATTTTTCAATTTGTAGTGTTTTTTTTGGAAGTCGGTTTTTGTTTTTGTAAAAAAGTTTTTATTTTTCACTTTTTAGTGGTTCAGTTTGTAATTTATCTAAGTTACAATAACCCAATGTCAGCTGCTCATCACGTTTTACAAAATGTTGCTTTTCCCGATGCAGGGCCGTTAATTGTTGAGGAGTTCTCCTAGTAAGAACCAGGAGAAATGGAGCTCATGGTGAAGTCACCATAACCATTATTTTGACGAGCATAAACCATATTAAAGTAATCGAATCGCAACCTGTTATATACTTAGATATAATTGAGTATTTCCGATGGCCCTCTGTGGTCTTCATCATCAGTTCCAGCTCACCGAATGGTACTTTCCGAGAGCAAATGCACGAGTTACTATAAAAAATACCGAAATCGATATAGGTGTGCTTTATGGGCACACCTATATCGATTTGAGGGTTTCCCTCGATTTCCATGGGATCCCATCATCAGATCCTGACTTGATGATCATGGGACCACTTGGGACGTATACCCTTCCGAACAAAAAAAGAAAAATCCAAATCGGTCTAGCTATTTTCGAGTAATCGGGGAACATACATAAAAAAAAAAATAAAAAAAAAAAAAAAAGGTTCCGACGAATTGAGAACCTCCTCCTTTTGGAAGTCGGTTAAAAATGTAGCACTTTGCTTCATTAATTTTAGTACCTACCTAGTACCTATAGCAGTTAGGTACAAATGAAAAAAAACCGGTCAAGAGCGAGTCGGACTCGCGCACCGAGGGTTCCGTTCCGATATCTGAAAAAGTGTGCTATTTAGAGACATCGTTTTATTTTTCCTGTAATCTTTACACTATCACATAGAATAATTTCAGATTTTTATCTTTGCAAACTTCGGCGATAAGGAGGGGGGGGTATTTTTTTTTTACATTTTTCATTAAAAGTCGAAAACTATGCGGCCTAAAAAAAATAAAAAACAGTTTAACCCTTTAACCGCTTACGTCGGATTAATCCGACACATATTTTCGTGTCCATTTCGCCAAGGTCGTATATTTACGACCAAATACCACAGCTCCTATAATCTGTTTTTTTAATTTCGATAAGCTGTATTCTATCAAAAAGATTTTTTAATTTTCTGTGCTTGGCGCTGCTGGGGGCACGACAACTGATATGAAGTCTGGCGGTTAAAAGGTTAAGAATGTGCAAGCAGCGCTCTTTCATACGAGTATTATACCCCACATGCACTAGTAGCCTCACTTTGAATTTTTTTTTTTTTTTTTTTTGTAATATGGACTGAAAGCCCCCTTTCAGTCCATATTACAAAAAAAAAAAAAAAAAAAATACTTCTTTCTTATTTTCAAAATAGTTGGGTAAACGCACGGATATCTATGGGTAAACGTCATCTAAATCTGTTCCAAATTTCAAGTTGATAGCATTAGTAGTTCTTGAGATATCCAGCTGTGACAGACAGACAGACTGAGTCACACCATAAGGGTTCCTTTTTTACCATTTTGGTACGGAACCCTAAAAAATGGATATGAGTCTAGAAAAAATGTGTTTCGAGTCAAAATTTACAAACAAAAGCACTATTGCGTACATTACATGCATTGAATAAGTCTAATTAATCCATTATTCTAAGTAGGTACTCGAAAAATTATCAAAGAACAATAGACACTGCGCAGATAATTCGTTGTAATGTCTGAGCTTTACATACCGAGACTCCTCCGTGCCATTGGTCCCGGCTGTCATTCGTTGATCTTTGACAGTCGTTACGGGTCGTCAGAAGCCCGAAAGTCTGACAACTAGTCTCACCAAGGGGTATCGTATTACCAAGTACCTGAGTTGTGGAGGTCAGATAGGCAGTCGCTCCATGTAAAATACTGGTACTCAGCTGCATCCGGTTAGACTGGAAGCCGAACCCAACATTGTTGGGAAAAGGCTAGGCAGATGATGATGTCTGGGCCTGAGGGCTTAGCCTAGACAAAGTGATATTCTATCAACGACAGCGATGCTGGAAATGACTAAAAATGTATGGGACTGACTTAAGCTGTTGAAAATCGTAATAGAAATATGAAACGCGATTGCAACTTGTCTAGGCCCTCTACACCCTAAATGCGTTACACACAGTGAACTTATTATAGGAACTAATAGTGAGGTACAATTATTAGTTCCTATAACACAGGTAATTTAAAATCGAAAATATTATTAATTTGTATTCTGTAGTTGTATTGGAAGTTTCAACTTAAACAATACAATAATAAAAACGATTGTTGATAGAAGATAGATCAATCAAATCATACATTTCATAGTAACAGACGTATGTCGTTTGACTATGAGGGCAATGCTGAGCTATTACTGGTTATTTGTATTCAATCAGAGAAATGATGAATCACACTATTGTTTTATTTGGGTAAACGTATTCATTATAGTCATTCGTAGCAATGAATCATACGGAATTTGACAAAATACTTTCTATGCCGCTTGCCCTGCTTTGTAGAAATGTTTATCGTTATCGAACGATACCACTCGTGGAAACACATGTGCTATCGATAAAACTAAAAACAACTTTGTTGTTTTGCACATAAAATAATACAATTTATGAAACTACAAATCGCAATAAAACGTTAAACGTTAGCAAAATAAACGTAAGTAATACTATATTAGGCGATATTTCTCCATAATGAGGAAAAATATTGTTTAGTCATCATTTCACACGCAGACGCAAAGAGCGTGATCGATCCAGCGCATTTGGATTCCAGCCAAATGCGGTCTCCAGCGCAGTGTGTCATCACATGATGACTTCTAACGTAAATACGATCGTAGATAAGATACAGACCAGTCTAGTGACGGTTGTAAGGTCCCAGGCGGAGCGGGTCTTGCCCCGGGGCTGCGAGCCATCCTTCCGCCTGCCCAGCGAACCGTAACCTGAGGGCACGGCAGTTTCCTCACGTTTACGTCGCCCGCCACCGCGTCTTAAAGATGAGAACCAATTGGAGACAGATCCTCGGCGCTCCGGTTCGGCCGCTGCCGGCCCGGCCTTGATGAACATTACTTCACAAGTGCCAACGCACCACGCACATTACACTCTCACACACCGCGGATCTTGACCACACGAACACCAATATTAGGAAGCTAGCAGGCACAGGATACCTATTAAGCCCACAACACATTTTAAAATAAATTGCGGAGTTTTAAATAAGCAAATAAAGTGGAAAAGTGGATGACTGCGCGTCGCCGGACGTATGTATTGGTACATTCAAGTACTTGCCAAAAAAAGTGAAGCTACACAACAAAGAAGTATGTTTGCGAAGTGCACAGTAAGCGGCAACGATGACACACCTGATCATAGTCGTCGTCGTAGGTGCGGGTTGCGCGGGCGCATCGCACCAGCAGTGGCCACCACAGCGCGCCGCACAGCAGGCGAACATGAAAACACATCGCGCGCCATACACCTCTCTCTAAGGAACGCACTAAACTGAAGATAGTCGCGGGCGCCACCGGTCTTTGGCACCGTGACAATTACATATACATAGATGCCACTTCGCTTTATCTTTCTGCACGTCTGTGACAAGGCCGACGTCACAAACAATTATTTATATTTCTAAATTTTGCTTTACAGATTTCATAATAATATGGTTTCAAAGTTTAGTTACAGGGTTAAGGTTTCATTACGCATTTCAAAGTTTAAGTCTAACTACCCACAACTTTTGAAGGAAATTTCAAATTTGAATACATCGCAAAAATCTAGGTACTGTGATAATCTTACTTTAATTAGTATCACATCTGTCTATTACCTAATGTGTTACATTTTCAACAGCATCAGCTCTTTAATAACTCACGTTAGTCCGTAGCACAGAATGAAAAATATTTTTCCACATGCGAAAGGATGGCGAATATCATAACAATATTGTGGACAGACGGCACTGTTATCGGAGCCTGCAGCCACGCTGCGGAAGCGGTAAAGGAAATATGATAAATCCATCATCGCGAACATTGTCCAGTTCGAATAAATAAATATCGCGTCACCTCAAAACAAGCTTTCATTCGGATGCTTACTGTTTTGAGATTGAGAAACGAGTTTTTTTTTTTAAACCAATCTGTATCAATCTGGAATTTGTACAGTGAAATCATAAGCATGGCCACTCATTACATTATACAGAATAAGGGTCTTGTCTGAATGACAAAGTTATCAATAGCTAAATTCCATATTAGATTATAAGATATCGTTCAACATAACAGTGCATCGCAATGTCGTGAAGTGGATTAATCTATGACCTGTATTTATCGAAACTAATAGAGACTGCCATACTATGCTAAAGATACAAGCGGAAAATATCATACAGATGATGTTGAAACGACCGTGTAAATCAAAATGGAGTGATGAAAGGTCTAGGACAAAATCTGACGCACATTTTCCTCTGTACCTAACCTACCATTGAAATTTTATCAATTCGAGCAAGTTCATAAATTGTATTGCAAATATCTTGTTTTTACATTGATGATTTGATGTATATGATCATATAGCATTATTTATTTACTATGTGGAGATAAATATTAATGAAGGTTAACTAGCTCAAGGAATTTAACAGTAAACAACGACGGTGACGCTATGGCAAATATTTAACATAACATATTATTTTAAAGACTTAATGCTTCGTGTTTTGCTATTGATACAACATTAGCTAGAATATCGTATAAAAGGACCGTCCTAAAACACAATCGCATAAATCAAGGAATATAATAACAAAACTCCCGGTGTCCGACGACGTAGTCATAGCAATTTCCACTTAACCACCTTATCACTATCAAACTTACGGGTGAGATCACTATTCAAATTTGAAGTTATGAATAAAAAACGCACAGAATAAAGTTACAATTCACCATTTTTTTAACCACAACACTGAGACAAAAGTGATAGTGACAATCTAAATAAATAATAAACCGACGGAGGGCGACACGTCACGCCCGCGTCGCGGCCCGCCTCGCACTGCCTTACTACCAACCAATCAACCAAGTACCAGGCTGTGTGTAGTAAAGCCCAACCCAAGCATTGACGGCTTACGTCAGACCAGTCCGCATGCCGGCCGTATTGAATGAAATGGCTAGGGAATGGATGGGGTGCTCTCAGTGCTCTGACATGTGCGCAAAAAAGACCGAAAACATGAATGATTCCTATTGTACAACGATAAATTCTTCTTTTTGTATTAAATTTTTTACATTAAATTTTTAAGATTTAATCCCGCCACAACAAGCAGTTTATAAAAAAAAGTAATTAAAAAAATTTAAAACCCGACTGCGGTAAAAAACTTAAGTTAAAAAAACTGAAAAGCTAAAAACTAGACCATTTTAAATTAAATTAATGTTGGAAGTAGGCGGGAACCATCTAAAAATATAGTAAAAATGGTATGGGTCCCTCCTGCTACCAACATTTATTTAATTGAAAATGGGCTTGTTTTTAGCTTTTCGTTTTTTTTAACTTAAGTTTTTTACCGCAGTCGGGTTTTTATTTTTTAATTTTTTAGTGTTATTAAGTATTTAATGAGTTTGTATACTAACCTTTATTTATATACATGACACACAAATAGTAAAAATACAGCTTTTTAGTTTACAAAATTCTTGGTACGTGTTTTTTACGATTTGTCACTTCGAATTACTTTTAACCATATAAGTTGTATACAGGGTGAAATTGAATAGATGCGACAAAATTTAAGGGGGTGTTCTACGCATCAATATGTACAACTTTTACTATGGGACCAAACCTGAAATCGCGAAAAAAAAATCAGCTGTTCAGTACATTTAATGTTCGCATAATTCGTCAAAATGTACTGAACAATTTGGCGCCAAAAATCCGCCATTTTGTTTTTTTCTATTCTATTCTGTTTTCTTTTTGTTTTGTTTATTTCTCAGATTTTTTACCGTCCTTCTGGCGCAGTCGGGAAAAAAATCTGAGTGTTTATGTTTTGATAAAATTTCGTTACGTGATGTAACTGACTGAGTTGGTAAAATATGAATATTATAAGAATAAAAATTGTACAATAAACTTTGGTAAAAATACAACAAAACTTACTTTATCCATCTATCTATTTATTTATAAACGAATACAATGCGTTTCAACTAAGAATAGGAATGACCTTGCGCCATATTGTGAAGATTTATCAAAATAGCATCTCGTTTACACATTTGTAAAGTCAGTGACATATTTTAACAAAACCAAATTTCAAAAACAGAACAAAAATGGATAAGAATAACACTACAAAACTTTGCAAGCCTTAGATTTCTAGCTTCAGTTGACAGTTAGAGGTCATTGACTTTCCTATTCTTAGTTGAAACGCATTGTACATTACCTAATTATGTATGATGCTGCAGAACAATCTTTTCTTTTTTTTTTTTTCAAAAAAGCTTCTTTTAACTAAGTAAGTACTGACGTTTATTTTGATGACGAAAGAGTACAGCTGATTGCCAGTGATGAATTAAAATGCCAGAATTTGGCCTTTAAAATTAAAGAAAAGGAATATTTTTTTCGAAATAAATTCTATAAATTAAGGTGAAAACCGCATCAAAATCCTTTGCTTATTTTAGAAGAATAACGCGGTCACACAGACACACAAGCCATATCCTTTAAAAAAAAGAGACTTTAATTTTTATAATATAATATAGAAGCAAAATATATATTAACAGTTTTTAAAACTTCGGAACTTTAATTTAAGCAACTTATTCGTTAATCGTAATAAGTACCCTATCGGTTTCAATCGGCTTCAAGTTCATAGCAATGTGTAATCTATTGTTGAATTAATTGATGAAATGAAAGCGATTTACAATACGAGTTAAATTAAAATTACGATTGCGTTACGTACGCAATTAGGGTGCAGGTGAAATTATTTTATGAAAAATATAGTTCACAACTCCTAGACTACTTTTTTCTGCCCCTCCAATACCAGCTTTTTAAATAAGTCAGTAAGTTTAGGAAAGTAAAAGAAATCATCATGAAAACAACTGAATTGTCATTATATATTTTAATTTAAGAGTAGGAAGATGTAACTAAAATGTTTTTAACATCAGTTAGAAAATCAAAAATTAATAGTAAAAATATTTTCAGCAGCACCCTAATTGTGTACGTAAGATATCGTAATGTTAATTGCTTTCATATCATCAATTCAAGCATTGCTATGAAATAACGATGGGATTACGATTAAGAGCGTGTATAGTGTATTATTATTAGGGTGCAAAAATGCAAAGTACTTAATTGTTTTTTTACCATATTATTTTTTTTTTACATTTCAATTCTATTTATGGTTCGGGTGTACATATACCGTGTATGTATATTGTAAGCTGCAGTCGTTTACAGCCACAATCCCAAAATTCTGACAGCCAGTCTTACCAAAGGGTATCGTGTAACCCAATAACTGAGTTGTGGAGGTCAGATAAATAAGCAGTCGCTCCATGTAAAATACTGATATTCAGCTGCGTCCGGTTAGACTGGAAGCCGAACCCAACATAGTTTGGAAAAGGCTAGGCAGACGATGATGTCTGGGCTTGAGGGCTTAGCCTAGACAAAGTGACATTAATATCTACTATCAACGATAGCGATGCTGGAAATGACTAAAAATGTATGGGACTGACTTAAGCTGCCGGAAAGCTTAGGTTAATTCTGTTGATTATTAGGGTGCAAAGTATTTTTTTTTTTTACCATATTTAAATACATTTCAATTCTATTTATGGTTCGGGTGTACATATACCGTGCAATGTATATTGTAAGTATGTCTATTTCTTTGGAATGCTCTGCAGTTGTTACAGCCAGTAGCCCAAAATTCTGACAACCAGTCTTACCAAGGGGTATCGTGTTACCCAGTAACTGGGTTGTGGAGGTCAGTTAGGCAGTCGCTTCACGTAAAATACTGGTATTCAGCTGCGTCCAGTGAGATTGGAAGCCGACCCCAACATAGTTGGGAAAAGGCTAGGCAGATTGATTGCCCTGCAATCGAAACCGCATGGATGCATAATGTATTTTTATAAAATTAGCTATGTCGTTAGATCCGTCTTAATACTGGGAGTGGCGGTGCGCGAGACTTATGCTCCATTTACACGGTGCAAGTTTATTGCTTGTGGCATACTGCAAACCATAAAATTGAAGGGCAATTAACTGGCACCGTCTACACAACACGTACAATATTGTTGCACGATCCCGTATCGTGTTAGTTGTCGTTTAAAACTGGTATACATACTTAGTGTAAACAGCACGTACAATAAAATCGCATTCAATTCTGGCATGAAAATTTTCTATCATTCAAACATAAGCGAACGAAACAAGAGGTTTAATAAAACTTAATGAAATATTTGGCAGCGCAATTAATACGGGTAATACTTGAATCAATTGTACAATGACGTGCAACTCTGTTTATACTAATTAGGCAAAACTTGCACGCAATAATCGCCTTGCAATTTTATTGCCTTGGTGTAAGTCGCATGCAATTTTATTTAATGGCAAAACTTTCATTCTATTATTGTATGCTATTTTAAGGAAGTTGCACGCGTGTAAACACTGGCATGCAATTCTTGAATGGCAATAAAATTGAACGTGCTTTATAGCATGCGATTATTGCTCTTGAACATTCCAGAAATTTGCACCGTGTAAAACCAGTTGAGCGGATATAGCTTTATAATGTAGTTATATTTTTTTTTTTAATTAAGTTGACTGCGGTGAGAGATATTTTTTTGCCGCAGCGGTCGTGTTCCTTGGGCGCGCTATTATAGCCTAAATAATTTTATTTGAATATGAAGTTTAATAAAATGGACATGTTTGAAAAACCTAATTATAAAAACAAAAACTCAATTTCAAAAACACCAAATTAAGGCAAGTAATTGCTGGTGGAGTGAAACAAAAGTTACAACATATTTTTGTGGTTTTGGTTTGTCCACGAGCAATAATTTGTTTTTGCATTTTTTATGTAACAACTCTACAAGTGAAGATACGTAAATAAATGATCAGCTCACCTTGCTGACTGCAAGCCGCAATAAACGTGGCCACCTACTGGGCCCAAACAGTATCTAAGCAACATAGATGTAATGTACAGTAGAAACAAAAATAAGAAGATGATATATTCTTTATTTTTTATGCCATTAAGAGCAAAGAGTTACGATTTTATTTATTTATTTATAATTTTTATGAGAGATTTATTTTATTTATGAGAGATGATAATAATATTATGCATGAGAAGTTACCTCATGATCATTTTGCAACACTACATTAGTACTATTACTTATTCTGTGCTTTTGTAACTAACTGTAACTTAATAATTATGTTAGATATAATAAATGTAAGTACTAATATTTCTAAGGTTTCAATGGTTTAATGGTTTCAACTATTAATGGTTGACTTTTTGCACATTGTCTGTGTATGCGTTTCGACCGCGCGGCCATGGCGTTATTAAAAAAAAAACTATGCCAACATTTTGTAACAATTTGTAAAAGTTGATTCCCAAAACCACAAAGAAGGTCGGCCAAATCGTACCTGACTACGAGGCGGTGGTGTACAGATATCCCATATATATGAAAAAATCTAGTATTTTTTAAGGTCTTAAAAAACATAAGAAATAGATATTTAAGTCGCCAGAAAAAAAAGCACAAACACATTTTTTTTTTAATAGCATAATTTGCAAATTATTTAGAATAACATGTTCAGAACGCACCTTTGACGATTCATTTTGCTTAAGAAATGATTTAGTACTCAAAGATTATAATTATTCACGTTATTAGATGTAATTCAATTCAGACATGCCATAAATATGAAAAAATCTAGTATTTTTTAAGGTCTTAAAAAACATAAGAAATAGATATTTAAGTCGCCAGAAAAAAAAGATATACACATTTTTTTTTAATAGCATAATAATTTGCAAATTATTTAGAATAACATGTTCAGAACGCACCTTACGATTAATTTTGCTTAAGAAATGATTTAGTACTCAAAGATTATAATTATTCACTTTTTTCTGAATAGTTATAAGATGTAATTCAATTCTATATACTTGTGTATCAAACCAACTAGTGC
Organism: Cosmia trapezina; assembly: GCA_905163495.3. Taxonomy (NCBI): domain Eukaryota; kingdom Metazoa; phylum Arthropoda; class Insecta; order Lepidoptera; family Noctuidae; genus Cosmia; species Cosmia trapezina. Next base: position 17,785,781 of record LR991030.1, read on the forward strand.
TGTTTTTATTATGTATTGGATTCTTGTCATAAAAATAATTATGTGGGTTCATAGTAAGTATTAGCATTTTGTTCAATTGTGTACAACGGAACGTCATAATATTTCATCGACGCGCGCCATGGATTGACAGTGTCAATACTGTCAATTACAACGGGTGTCAATTTGACACTAATATACTGTAGTGTGTAGTCTTTGCACCCGGCGATCTCGCATTGTTGTGTTGTTGTTGTTACTGTGAATATTGTGATACGTACTGTACTGTTTTGGATTTCTTTCTGTTGTTTGACCTTGGCATTGTTTTATAGACTGATAACTAGGTACCGCTTGCGACGATTATTCTGTGCTTTTGATTTCCGGACACCGCTAACCACAAAAGTATTTTTTGCATTATTAAAATATCTTGGCTATTTAGATATTATTTTCGAAAGGGATGGTGTTTACTACATAAAACAATCAAATCTCACTATAATTTGCTTCTGTACACTGAAAATAAAACTCAGGTCCAGCTTCTATAGAAATTTAACCGACGTTCTTTGTCAAAGCTATGGTTAAAAAGTTGGAAGGGTTTGAACGTGGCCGCGCAATCGAAACGCGGAGAACCGCGCCGCCACGGAGATCTCTAATGCACAGAGCTGAAATTTAGATAAATAACAGATTGAATTCGTAAATAATTTGTAAAAATATAGAAAAAAATCCTACGTTAATATTTTAGGAGCTGTGAGACTAAAACCCCCATGGCCGCACCATCGAAACGGTGAAAAACACGTGATAGCCGATATATCGCTGAAAAAGCAACGCAGACGTTCAGAGTTTTTTGTAAAACCAAGATTTCAATTTATCAAAACTTGCAAAAATATAACAAAAAATCCTAGGTTTATATTTCAGGAGCTGTAAGACTAGAACCCCATGGCCTCACCATTGAAACGGTGAAAAACACGTTATCACCGATATCTCGCTGAAAAATCATCGCAAAGGTCTGAAGTTTTTTGTAAAACCTAGATTTGAATTTGTCAAAGTTTGTAAAAATACAACAAAAAATCCTAGGTTTATATTTCAGGAGCCGCTCCACTGAAACGGTGAAAAACTCGTTATCGCCGATATGTCACTAAAAAAGCATCGCAGAGGTCTGAATCTGAAGTTTTTTGTAAAACCTAGATTTGAATTTGTCAAAATTTGTAAAAATACAACTAAAAACCCTAGGTTTATATTTCAGGAGCTGTAAGACTAGAACCCCATTGCCGCGCCATTGAAACGGTGAAAAACACGTTATCGCCGATATCTCGCTGAAATAGCATCGCAGATATCTGAAATTTTTTGCAAAACCTAGATTTGAATTTGTCAGTAAAAATACAACAAAAATCCTAGGTTTATATTTCAGGAGCCGCGTCATTGAAACGGTTAAAAACACCTTATCGCCAATACTTATACAGGGTTACTGGTAACTCGACCACTAATTCCTTGCAGGATGTCATAGCAGGGTTAAAATGCAAAAAATTAAGCGACCAAATGTTCTACCGAAATTCAGTAGTTTTTGAGTTACTTCTATTTTTAGTTTTTATATGAAAAATCCAATTTAAAAATGATTTACGGCGCGACTATACTGGAATTTAAGTTAGTAATATAGCTGATGCAGCAGCAGTTCTTTGCTAATAATTAAAAGTTTTGCCTAAAACTTTGGCAAAGATCATTAATTAAACGTTTTATTTTCGTAATTTTTGTCGGACAAAAATAAAAATTACGATAAAATAAACTGAATTTCGGTAGAACATTTGGTGGCTTAATTTTTTGCATTTTAACCCTACTATGACATCCTGCAAGGAAGTGGTCGAGTTACCAGTAACCCTGTATTTATTTCACCGTTTCACTGGCGCGGCTCCTGAAATATAAACCTAGGATTTTTGTTGTATTTTTACAAATTTTGACAAATTCAAATCTAGGTTTTACAAAAAACTTCAGACCTCTGCGATGCTTTTTCAGTGAGATATCGGCGATAAGGTGTTTTTAACCGTTTCAATGGCGCGGCTCCTGAAATATAAACCTAGGATTTTTGTTGTATATTTACAAATTTTGACAAATTCAAATCTAGGTTTTACAAAAAACTTCAGACCTCTGCAATGCTTTTTGCGATGCGTTCTAGTCTTACAGTTCCTGAAATATAAATCTAGGATTTTGTGTTGTATTTTTGCAAGTTTTGACAAATTCATATCTGGGTTTAAAAAAAACTAGACGTCTGCGATGCTTTTTCAGCAAGATATCGGCTATCACGTGTTTTTCACAGTTTCGATAGCGCGGCCACGGGGGTTTTAGTCTCACAGCTCCTAAAATATTAACCTAGGATTTTTTTCAATATTGTTAAAAATTATTTACAAATTCAATCTGTTATTTACCTAAATTTCAGGTCTGTGCATTAGAGATCTCCGTGGCCGCGCGGTTCTCCGCGTTTCGATGGCGCGGCCACGTTCAAACCCTTCTAACTTTTTAACAATAGCTTTGACAAAGAAGAAGGGTCATCTGTGACCCAAGCCCGGCGCAAACGAAACATATCTCACTTTTTTTTGTTAGTTTATGTATTTAAATCTTAGAGCATTTAACCTATGGAGATGGCATAGCTGAGCGAACCCCTCTGCCAAAGTCAATTGGCCATATGGCCATGCACGTTATATAAAACTATTTCATTCGCCGACTGCTGTCATTGTGTATCGCATTGTGTCGCAAGAAAGTGCTCCCAAAAAATGGTTAATTGTGCAGTTTCCTCGTGCAAAAAGCGATCTGCCACTTCAAATTTGCGAAACCATGGTGTTTCTTACCACATGTTAGTATAAATTATAAATTCAAATAGTTTTATTTAAGTATAATGTCGAAATAATCGTTGTTGACATTACGATAGAAAAATACAGTGGTACGTTGGTAGCTCAAACGTAGTACACGGTAATACAAGTAGGAATTTGCATAGTGCAGGGACAACGTGAATGAATGATTGATAAAATAAATGATTTTTTCAGTCAGTATGTTCAGTAACCAGTTTTTTTTTATAATGTATCTGGATAAGTCAGGTTGAAATAAAAAAAAATATATGTATTATAAAATATTAATTTCAGTTTTTTGTGAGTCGATTTATATTCTTTTCTTTTGTAGTTTTAGGCTAATAAAAAATAACAGTTTGTTCGTTTCGATTGTGAGTTTTTGCAGCTCATGCAATTTGAAAAAAAAATAATCAGCAGTGGAATAATTTAATAACTATTCCACCGCGGACCGTAGGCAGTGGGTACTTACTAGTAGGTTTTTTCAAGGCTGTTATGAAAACGTAGTACGTACACAATCAAATTAATAGACATGATTTTCGTTTGATTCTGTTGGCACTTATTTAAACTGATTACTTTTATTCTATATTTTTCTTCAACAGATTTCCAAAAGATCCTGTACTATGACAAAAATGGAGGATATTTTGCGGTAATACAGAAACTTGGGGACCCACGCGTACTAGTGCAATCTGTTTAGAACATTTTATGTCGTGTAATTTTAAACAACTTGCAAATAATAGAAGGAAACTAATTGAGGGTACGATACCCACTTTAAAAAACATTCTTGGCACGGAAGAACCGCCTGCAAAATTAAAGATTTTAGTATGACCGTTTTATTATTGGCAACACTTCTGAAATGTCAGAATTCCGTCGAATTAAAAATCAGACTGTAGTCGTCATTATTCAGACATATGAATATGAACTAACGATGGCTTTGGCTATGAAGCCACACCCGCATGTTTTTCTACTAAAAGATCAAACACATCATTTAGTTTATTTAATTAGTTAACTAGGAAACACCGATCTCAGATAGTTCTAAAAAACAAAAAATGGACGTGTAAAAGTGTTATTTTTAACAAAATATTAAAATTGGCTGTGTTATTTTATTATTTATATTCTACCCTTCCCAACTTTTGACACGTATACCTACGTTAAGCCCGCATTATAAAACGGGGCTCAAGTATGTATCCTGAATTGCGGCTCCGAAACTTCACATTGGTGAATCACTTGGGTTAGGTTAGAACAGTGACCCTTAACGCGTAGCTAGTATATAAAATCGCCGGGTGCGTTTGTACAGTGGTTCCCGAATTTCTAAATGCAGAATGATAGGGAAGGTCCAGCAATATCAATAACGTTATTTGAAAAAAATATTTGATTAAAAAAATAAATACAATCGTTCTTTTTCTAAAGCACTATTAATTGTTTTGTCATTACTGGCTACCTACGTAGTTTCGCAGGCATAAGGGCCCTCGCCCACGGCGACTTTTTGTAGCGATGCTGTCGCGCGTTTACGAAATGCGCGACTGCATCGCTACTAACGCGCGTTAGTCGCATTTGCAACGCGCTACAGAAGCGATGCCAACGCGCTACTAACGCGCTACAGTATCGCGACTGTATCTGTCGGACGACATCGGGGAGAGAACAGAGGGAGGGTGGCGCGTGAGTGGAGAACCGAGCTTTCGTTGCCTACGCTTCGGCTGCTTACGTAAAAGCAGCACCAAAGACAACGTGACTAATGTTGCCTCAACGGAGTCCATCTTGCAACTGTAGCGATCGCAGGTATTTTTGTGCCGTTACTGAATCGCGTTTGCATCGCGACAGAAGCGCGCCAGTATCGCGTTTGCATCGCGACTGAATCTGGGCCCGTGGGCGAGGGCACACAGCTAGCGACCGCTTCGCGACTGTATCGATGCGGACGCGCGACAGCATCGCTACTGCATCGCTACAAAAAGTCGCCATGGGCGAGTTCTCTTAATCATATTGCGTATTTTTGTGTATAGACGCCAGCAAGTCAAGCTACTACAATCTTTACAAATCTAAAGTATTAGGTTCAAGGTTGATTGGGAAAATTTGACAGTTTCGGGTGGCTTGACCTGTACATACAAGAAAATAAAACGAATGAACATTTTATTTATTCATTCATTCATTCATGTAATGAAATAGCAGGTTAAGCTACGCTTGCCGGGGTTGGTCAGTGAATGAGTGACCATCTTTACATACCGAGACTCCTCCGTGCCTCGGAAAGCACGTTGAGCCGTTGGTCGCGGCTGTCATTCGTGGTTCTTTGACAGTCGTTACGGGTCATCAGAAGCCCGAAAGTCTGACAACCAGTCTTACCAATGGGTATCGTATTACCAAGTAACTGGGTTGTGGAGGTCAGATACGCTAGTCGCTCCATGTAAAATACTGGTATTCAGGTGCATCCGGTTGGACTGGAAGCCGACCCCAACATAGTTGGGAAAAGGCTAGGCAGATTGATTTTTGATTCATGTAATGAAATACCACTGATTGTTTGTGTCCCATCACTAGCACTTTGTGTTTGTTGTCATAGGACAGTTGCGTAGATACGCACAAATTTGTCAATGTGTATGTGTTTTTTTATTGTGTGGCTATTATTCTTTCGTGTGCGTTCGTAGCAATACGAAGCATGTATCTGTGTGTGGTTGTCAAATTTTAGTAGTGTGCTGTATGTGTTTTCCTCGCCTCCCGCATAAAGTGGCAGAAAATGTTGTTCGGTGATTCGCTGCTTGCCATCTCCATAGGTTAAATGCTCTAAGATTTAAATATATAGCTTTTTTTTTTCGATTTTAGTGGCTAACCTATTTAAATTGCCGTCGTAAGGCAAAATATTATTTTTTAACTAAACCCGCTTAAAATCTTTTTCAAAAATGTAAAATCTATGGAGACTAGTTAATACTTACCAATAACTACAGAATTCAATATAAGTAGCTACATTATACCTATAGCTAAGTTTTGGTTACAATAACAATGGAAAAAACCATTGTAGCGAGATATGGACGTAAAATGATCGGCGATTCTACTTATCTCGCTAGTGTGACACACAAAAGAACTCGCACATGCTATCTCACTCCTGAACTCCCTAAAAGAGCGAGATGTCTATAATTGGGTTTTTTACCAGCACTATAGGTAAATCGCGTACGTTAAGTACAACCCAGAGATTGAGAGCCGAAACGCTATTCTGGAGTACTATTGTACATGCAATCATGGAAGACGAACATAATAGCTCATGCCATGCTCATGCTCATGTCATGTCGTAAGTGTGGTTTATTACTTAGGGTGGGCTAGACATCGAGATGACTTCCAGCATCCCGCACTGGGATCCCCATTTATGGGGATTTAAATATGTTAGTATTTATGATTTACAGATTTATGTACAATCGCGTTACTTCCCGGTGATACACTTTTAAAAGAAAATGCTTTGAACGACTCTACGCTGCATAATTGCGCGTGTGTGCGTGTGGCTCTGCCCACATTTAGAGCAAGAAAAATTACGCTATTTCAATCAGAACATACAGCAGTAAAAAAAAAACTTCCAAATTCAAAAATTACGTAAGTTGCTTCTTTTTTGACATGTATTGTAGTATAAACACATAGAAATATAGTTATTTTAAAAGTATAAATAAGTGTAAGATAAGTGTAGTTAAATATAGTTATTATAAAAGGTCCCTCTCATGCCGATTAAACACAAAAAATGTCAATATAAATATTTTGTATATTTATACACATTACCTACTCACATACTAATATATAGAGAAACGCAAAAAGATGTGAGGCGCTCAAAACAGCCACCTGCGCTGGCCATGCAAGCGATTTTAACATTATTGGGTGGTCGACCGGAAAGTAACGCCACTGTACTTACATGATTATATTAGTATAGTTTAAATATTATATAATTTCAACATCATGGACTCATGGTGGGCCATCGTCAAGTTGTACCATCACTTTTCGACCTAATTACTATAGGGATAAGGTTCATTATGATTTCATTGAAAATAAAAATATCTAAAGAAAAAACCTTTGTTTAATTTCCAGAAAAACATTATTTTTTGTCTTACACAGGCAATTTAACTATTCTAACTTAGTGAAAAACCCAAATATATAATTATATAATATAATATAATAATATAATATATACATATAATATAATACTCGCTCTTTTAGGGAGTTCAGGAGTGATAAATAGCATGTGCGAGTTCTTTTGTATCTCATACTAGCGAGATAAGCCGAAATGCTGATCATTTTACGACCATTATCTCGCTACAATGGTACATAACTTGGTTTTTTCCATTGTAATTGTCTTTACTAAAACATAGCTATATAATGTAAAGCTTCTTATTTTGAATTCTGTCGTTATTGGTAGGTTTGATAAAAATAATATTTTGCATTGTGAAGGCAATTTAAATAGGTTAGCCACTGAAATCGAGAAAAGAAATACCTGATAATTGATGTACTTAAAATAATGAAAAAACTAAAATAATAGGTCTTTACCTATGAAATTGCCGTTTTGTATGAAAAAATTTAAACGAATTTTTTTCATGTATTTTTTATTTGTATTAATCGAAGTAATTACCCTTACAATCAATGCATCTTTGCCAACGCAGTGGCAGTTTATTGATGCCCTTCTTAAAGAAATCAGCGGGTCGGGAGGCAACAAATTCTTCAAAGGCATTTTGTACTGCCTCTCGGGTATTGAATTTTTTCCCGCCAAGAAGTTATCCAAATTCTGGAAAAAGTAGTAGTCTGTAGGCGCAAGGTCTGGTGAGTAGGGCGGATGACGGAGAGCTTCCAACCACAGTTCTTGCAACTTGGAGACCGTCTGCTGTGCAGTATGAGGCCGCGCGTTGTCGTGCAGGAGCAGCGGAGACGAGCGATTGACCAATGCTGGTTGGAGATGTGCCAGCTTCTCCATCATTGTGTTCAGTTCTTCACAGTACACATCTGCAGTAATGCTCACCCCGTTTGGTAAGAAGCTGTAATGAATCACACCGGCGCTAGACCACCAAACAGTGACCATCACTTTTCTAGGGGTAAGTTTTCGTTTAGGGCATTGTTTAGGTGCTGAACCAGGATCCAACCAACTTGCTGAGCGCTTGCGGTTATCAAACAGAATCCATTTTTCATCGCAGGTAACAATGCGGTTCAAAATTCCTTCATTTGTGTCTGTTGAGCAGTGCAAGGCACGTCTCGACGCGTACTTCGCGCTGGCGATCATTGAGTTCGTGGGGCACCCATTTGTCAAGCTTTTTTACCTTGCCAATTTGACGCAAATGGACCAATATTGTTTTGACGCTAACGTCGAAAGCTGCTGCTAATTCAGCCGTAGATTGTGTATCATCAGCTTCCACAATCGCCTTTAATTCGTAATTGTCGACCAAAGTCTTCGGACGACCGCGAGGTTCATTTTTCAGGTCGAAATTTCCAGAACGGAAGCAAGCAAACCAATAACAGGTGGTGCGTTGGTTTGTAGTGTTAGCTCCGTAAACGTCGTTGATGTTGCGTGCCGCTTGTGCCGCGTTGTTGCCACGACGGTACTCATATTCCATAATTACTCGAATTTTTAACGTATCCATGATGACGAAAAAGATTCAAATGCGATGAAAATGTAACACTAATCAATAAACAAATGACTACTTTTGGAAAAAAAATCCATGTTTTTAAAATAAAATTAATTTTAAATTAGAATTCTTAGCCAAACAAAAATTATTTTGATTTGAAATGGCCAGTACTGCAGAAGGGCAATTTCATAGGTAAAGACCTAATATGTTCTGTTCGCGCCGGGCCTGGGTAAATTTTGTATGGATTGTGACCCTTCTTCTTTGTGGTTTTGGGAATCAACTTTTACAAAATCTTGGCATAGTTTTTTTTTTTTAATAACGCCATGGCCGCGCGCTCGAAACGCATACCATTTTCTTGTATGAACAAAATGATATGTTTCAGCAATTACTTTGTTGCAACATCTACAAACAATGTTTGCTTCATCTCAGTTCTCTATAATGTTGACAAGTTTAAAGAGCAAGAATGTAAGCACCTGCATAATAATTTTGTAATTTAAATGTCTAAGTAATAGTATTTAATAATATAAATTGACATTGTAAAATCTATTATCATCTAGCAAGAAGGATGATTTGATTACATTCAAGTACACATCAGATAGTTTATGATCTGATAGTGATCAGACTGATTTAAATCTGTGTCCAGATATATTTCTTTATTTATAACTAGCTTCTGCCCGCGACTTCGTCCGCGTTAAATTTCTTGTACCCCCCACCCACCAACCCCGACGCATCGCATCGCAATGCCTGCCCGTGCTATTACTTCGCGCTCGGCTCCTAAGGGCCCTAGCGTAATGTTAAATAGACTATATCCTTCCGCATCGCCTGCCTGCGCTTTTACTTCGCGCTCGGCTCCTAAGGGCCCTAGCGTGATGTTAAATATACTATATCCTTCCCCATCGCCTGCCCACGCTATTACTTCGCGCTCGGCTCCTAAGGGCCCTAGCGTGATGTTAAATTAAATAGCCTATATCCTTCCGCATCGCCTGCCCGCGCTATTACTTCGCGCTCGGCTTCTAAGGGCCCTAGCGTGATGTTAAATAGCCTATATCCTTCCGCATCGCCTGCCCGCGCTATTACTTCGCGCTCGGCTCCTAAGGGCCCTAGCGTGATGTTAAATAGCCTATAGCCCTCCTCAGAACCGGGTTATAAAACGCAAAAAGATTTTTTCAAATCCGACTGGGGTAGTTCCAGAGATAGCGCGTTCAAACAAACTAACAAAAAAACAAACTCTTCCGCTGTATTCCACCGACATTTTGCACAACGCCATCTATGGGTAAACTGATAAAACGTCCGCTCTAAACATGTTTGCTCAAGAGGAACCGGTATGAATTAAAGTTATTTTGCGTTTTAGTAATTTTATATTATCTCTGAAACTGTATGACCAATTGCCATACTGTAAAAGCCAAATCTTATCTCCATGATGTCCTTGTGATCATAAAATATCTTATTTTGATAAGAATTAATGTTTTGTTGTTTAAATAATCATCCAAACGTAAATATGTCTAAAAAATACTTTTTTAAAACAATAAAAGATGTATAAAATATAAAAGATAGAAATATGGTGTAGCGGACTTTTTTGTAGAATTATATAAGACGGACCAGACTGCCATACATTGTTCTCAATTATAAACAACCGTTTAGGCAGCGCATGCAAAAAGTCTGTTTAAAGAGGTATTTCTTTCCGACTTGCTAGAAAAAACTTGTGATAGCTCGGCTAACATGCATGATATAAATATAATTTATAGCCTATAGCACTCAGGAATAATGTAGCTTTCTACCAGTGAAAAAATTTTTAGAATTGGATCATTAGTCCGGAGATTACCCCCTACATACAAACTTACAAACTTACATACAAATTTTACCTCTTTATAATATTAGTATAGATCACACTAATATTATAAAGGCGAAAGTTTGTGAGTGTGTTTGTGTGTGTATGTTTACTTCTTCACACTCAAACGGCTGGACCGATTTGCATGAAATTTGGTGTATAGATAGCTTACACCCTGGCTTAACACATAGGCTACTTTTTATTCCGGTCTACGCGGGTGAAACAAAGGGGTGCAGCTAGTAAATCATAAAGATCACTTAGACAATGGTCCACTTGAAGGACTAAGTGCAGAAACCAAACCAAATAACATAGAATCATAAAGATTGATATTGTGCATACAGCTGTTAAAATAATTAATAGAGAAGTATGGAAGAAAAAGACATGTTGCGCCAACACCAAATCAAACGGATAAGGGCAGGAGAATGATCAACTGTTAAATTCTTGATCAGAAGGTTGTCTTAGGGGCGGCTTTATTGGTTTTAAAAACTGTAAAGTACTGGAGTTACTTAAACTGAAAAGATAACAAATCACCGCCTCAAATAAGCTAGAAGAAGACACTAGAACTAACTTCAATAAATATCTATAGTTCAGGACACAGAGTCTTATCATTCATAACATATCAACATTGTATGACAAAAACAACAAAATATTGTGGCAATCTTTTCTTAACTACAGGATGTATTAGAATCCTACTCCAGTCTAGTAGCAGTATGACTTACTCACTGATAAGGATCTAATTCATAGTGGAGTTGATAAAAGTATCAGATTGTCAGTGAGTAAGCCAAGTAATTCAATGTTTCACTCACCTGAATTTCCAACAGCAATTCTGTTTTTCGACGCCTTATATCTATCAAAGTCTTTTGCTGCTCAGGTGTCAACTCTGAAAACAACGGTGCAGTAACCATATATATCCAGCAGTAATAAAAACCTAGCCATTGAGGTCATGTTATAATTGGAAAACAAATTGTTCTACGTCTACAATAGAAATGGATCCTAATTACCGGTATGAGTGAATGGATCACCATGATTACTCGCAGCATTGTTTCCTCCAAGGGACAAGTTTTCAAATTCACTTATCATGTCTCAAAATATTTAGAAAACAGTAAACAAAAGTTTACATCGTTGAGAACTGAGTAGCCGCCATATTTATTTACTACACTACAGCGCCACACAGCGAGCGATTGTAGGTATTACATAAACTACGCCATCGCCACGCCAATCTTTCAAACTGACAGCATATCTTGAATATATTCCTGTCCATCTGTTTTTGATCCTCGATTGAATCATAGTGAAAAAATAGTCTCTGGTTTAGACTACGCAGACCTTAGAGCATTTAAGACGCAGACCGCAGAACGACGAAGAAGAATATTTTATTGGAAGTGTCTAGACAGCGGTCTTCATCGGGTATATATAGTTTAGTTTATGTCTACAGCTGAAGGTCGATTTAGAGTAGACCAAACGAGGGAATGCTCATTCTATCCCCACTCTAGCAAATTCTTTTGTGTAAACAGGGATAGAGCACTCCTTCGTTGGTCTGTCCCTGGTCTCAGACCTGTGCCACCCTCAGAACCTCAGAATCTCTCAGAATAATAACTTCTGAGGTGCCACCTGGTGCCACCGCCCTGGACTGAGCTCTCTCTATACTTACTTTACTCTTTGGACTGAGCTCTCATACCAAAAACACGAGCAGAGAGAGATATGTCACATTGAGGCAGTTTATCTCTAATAGGGTGACCAAACATTTTTATGACGAACAGGAAAATTCGTTTATACAGAGATAATTTGCGTCCGGTTGACCCTAAGTGATTTCAAATTATTTTTTGTATTACAAACATATTGTAATTAAATAATATAAAGAAATAGACCTTTTTCGAAAGCTCCTTTATGAAACTGAACATTATTGTGTTCTATGTCGGTGTTGAATCATGTACCTACCCATGTTTTTGAGGCAAGAAGGAAGAACTACAATATTGGTGAGACTCGTCTTGTGGCGAATCATCAGATCACGTAGGTATACGTGGCTTATGATGAAGTAGGCATGTAGAATCTCGTTCTGGGACCATGGTACTTTTTTGCTCTTTTTTCATTTACTCTACAGAGCTGGTTTGGGTAAGTATGTAATTGAAGCAAGGGGAACTAAAATGATTCTGGAATTACAACCAACCATATTTGTTGAATTTCTTTTTTGGATGGAAAGCTGTAACCAACTTAAAAATAATGCTATTTCAATCATGCGATACATAAGTACAAATTGTATTTATTATGCGCCTCATATTAATAGTTTTAATCAGAAATACACTACTTATAGCTTTTGTAGACAGAAGACGCTAAGTCTTCTGTCTACAAAACGTCTAGAGCATGGTTACACTACTTACACTCAAAATTGTTATTATTTCGTAACAATTTTAAGTCTTTTATCGAGATTTATTTAAATCTTTGTTATTCCTTACAAGTTCCTTACCTGTGAAATTAAATGCCACAACCAGCATAACATTCACTTTTACATTTCTTGATGCAACACTTTCTCACCATTTTCGCTACCTATCTAAATTGAAAAAAACCATTGATTTCAGTGTTACCAGAGTAATTATATGATAGTACATACCAAACATTAATCAAAATTATATTATTTTGATTATTTTACTCATGGAGCTTATTTATAAAATTATTGACTATGATATACAGTTGTAAACCTATAAATAAAATTATTTAAAACTAATCTTGTGGTGTCTTGGTTTTGGTTAGGTTTAGGTATCACAATAAAACACTGTTTGCAATATCACTGCGTTAGGCGTGTTGTCATAACGGCCGCTCGGACCAGACTGAGTGTGGCGCACCACTCCGCAATCCCCCCACTGCGCAACCCCTACCACAGCACGCATAACTTGTTTATTAAACGTCACATCTCTTCTTTACAAAATGTAAAAAAACAATAATACAATCATTTGCTTATAAAATAAATGGCTGACAATATTTCAATTAATCTTGCCAGTAATTAATCAGAAAGATAGTCATTCGTTCACAAATCTAGGTCTTCATGGAGAAGAAGTACAAGAAACTTCATGGAAACAGTATTAAAGTATTCTATCAACACATTTCTTACATTTCCATAACTTATCGTTAACTTCAAAACAGTTCTATCTCTTGGACCATTACTCAGAATAATAGCAACAATAGAACTTGAATATTGCATTATACAATTTCAACACATTAGCAATATAATATACCTTACACAAAGACATAATCATAATAAACAATAATTACGGTATAATATATGTAAATAGTTAGTTTGTGAATCAAATTCATTACTGGAATCACCAGTTTCTGATTTATGGACCGTCCATTTACTTTCTAATTTCTTTAATTGAATAATGTTTCTACGTGACGTCTGTTCTGTAATATCATCCTGTTCTTCATCACCAACTCTTTTTTTTTTAAATGAGATTGATCATTAAATTGTTAAGTTAATACATTTCCTTTAATCATTTTTGTTGTTTTCTTTGATCATAATATTGCTATTTTACTTTACTGTCAAGTAATTTGACATTTTTGCTAGTCTAGCAAAGATTTCAAATTTCAGATTTCAAATTAGCTAGCTTTGTTATTTTACTTTCAAGTAATTTGAAATTTTTTGCTAGTCATACTGCTAGTGTTGTGAAAGACATAAATCCTTTAGTCTTTATTTCTAGGCCAAAATAGATTTACAAGACTTGGGGACTATTAGTCTCAAAAGTCACGACTCCTTTGAGTCTTTTAAGTCCCGAGTTCTTTGACTCTTTGAATCCTATGTCCTCTAAGTATTATATTTTAAACACACATCTAATTTCAATTATTTTTTCCTTGGCTTAACTTTAGATAAGGAGTCAGGCGACTCAAACCCAAATTCTTTGAGACATACTCGAGGAAGTAGCTATCATAGGCAGGTTTGGGTAGTACCTGAATTTCTTGTTATTTGAAATACAACTATCTATTTGGTATTTGTTTTCAAACTACTATTTACAAATGTAATTTGTAATTAATATTTCAAATACCTGACGCTGAAGTGTTTTGTAGCTAGTATTTCAAACACTTATGACTTCAAAATATATTTTTACTTAAATACATTTAGTGATCTTATTAACGAAAAAGAAAAATATGCTGGCTCATACATACACTAGCATCTGCACTAGAAACAGTATATATGTTAATGTTTAGAGTTGGCAACACTACGTGTACTGACTGAATTGTTCAATTTTCCATTGAAATAGTTATGAATTTTGTCTATTTGTATGCTTATATAAATTTGAGTTATAGGGCTCTATAACTACCTATCACTTGTACCATAAGTATTCCAAAATTATATAAACATTATTAGTACGTTCAAGTGTGCAAGTTGAAATCGTTCTTACATTAGGGCACTTACGACAGTTATAAAGCTGTGAATGTATTTTAAATAAACAGAGTCAAAATATTTTGTATTTCAATCGAAGCAAAGCATATTATATTTTGCCCGGCCCTGATCACAGGTAAAATTAGCTTACGAATCTATTTACATAAATTCCCAGTTTGGCAATAAAAATGCTACCACTGGTAAGCAAAACGATTCTGTTTTGTTTGTAAGAACCAAGCATTAGTTGCCCAGACACTAAATATAACTTGATAGTTTTTTTTTTTAGTTTTATTGAACTCAAAAGAATTAATTAAACAAAATACTCAAAATATTCATTGCAAGATTTTGATCACTTATTTTACAAATTAAAGTGCTTTTAATTTTATTTAAATAAACAGATGTGGTCTGATTGTATCTGCACTTTTTATATTGGTAAGTTAAAACATTGTCAATTTGAAGTATTTAAACAAAGTAGTACCATCTGCCTAGCCTTCTCCCAACCATGTTGGGGTCAACTTCCAGTCCAACTGGATGCAGTCAAACACCAGTATTTTATACGAAGCGACTGCTATCTCACCTTCAGTTACTGGGTAATACAATACCCTTTGGTTAGACTGGTTGTCAGACTTTCGGGCTTCTGACGACCCGTAACGACTGTCAAAGTTTCACGAATTACAGCCGGGACCAACGGCTTAGCGTTTTTTTTTTTTTTAAATATTGAAGTCACCACACATAATTACTTCTTTATTTACAGTTTCAAGTTTTGCCAAAACATTAATTACTGACTCAATTATAGAGTATATTTAATAATTTGGGGGTCTGTCAACGCACATGGTATATTATGACGTGCTTAACTAGCACTACACAAGAAAGTTCACAGCTAGGTATGTTCAACAGATAATTCAACTGTCTTTACGAGTTTTTGATTGAATACAACTTTTGATTAGGTTTAGTGAACCAGCACACAATATTATTTTCATGCAATTTAACTGCAATGGTTCGTGTCACTATAATGACTTGACCTTGTGTTCACGTTCTGTGTCCAAACAGTTTATTCTTTCATTATTTCTTTTTTGTTTTGATATCACCTTTTTTCATTTAAAAATTATTAGAGTAATAATGGCATTAGGGTCATAAATGTATTCGTAATTGATGAAATTATGTATTTGTAGGAAGCCTGTGGCATACAATAATTTTGAGAAGAATGACTCAGTTTGGTGCAAAGTAATTTCCATAACCCCTTTTCCAAAACTATCAGAAAACATAATGGAGCAGTAAAACTTTACTACTTACAAGGAAGAGAACTAGTTTTTAACTGAACTACTTGCAATGGACCTTGTTCAATGCCTGGTGTATCCTGATTGGGGATACAGACCCAAACACTTCTTAACTGGGACGGGTTCTCCGTTGCCTCAGTTTGGAGAGTGGCAAGTTTGGATTTCCTTAGCAAAGAACAATGAGAGCTGCTGAGATTTGGTGAGTCCACTTGTCTGCATTAGATTTGCACATGTCCACTAACTCATTTGCAGCAAGGATATGCTTCTGAATTCGTTTTTTTCCAGACCTCACATACCTAGAAGTGACTGCATTGACTCTTCTACCTGAATTTCAGAGTAAGCGTTGAGTGTAAATCTCATAGATGTTACTGTCTTCTCATTTAATTTGGCAGTTATTGGATTTATTTAGTAGCAAAACCAGTTTTTTCATTATATTTGAACCGCGTTTTTTTTAAATTCCTTATTGCATCTTTTTATGATTTTATATAGTTTTGCATATTTTTTCATTTTATTTTGAGCTACTTTATAACTATTATTATTATGTATCAATTTTCAATATAGAAACTTCAGTAAGGTCTATGTTTAGTAAGGAAGAAATGTTGAAATTGGTTTTATATTATTCAATATTATGTTACTAGTTTTCATAGCCAGAGTACATTCTTTTTGTTTTGTTTCAGTAATTTAGTAACTTGTACATTTGCATGAATAAATTGTGCTACTTACATGTATACCTACTAACATGTTTTCCTATTTATCTGGTACCATTCAGAATTAACTGAATTACCACATTAACAATAACTCATTTAAAATGCAACGAAAGACATTCAAAACTACTGTTCCATTTCAAACAGAACAACAAATTTATAGTATTATTATTACAGCGTAAAAACGTAGCGTAGTGAAAACCATTAAAATTGACTGTATTTAACTGATAATTAATCTTATAAGATCAATGAAATAATATTGTTTGGAAAGTAGACCAAACAAATATTGTTATTTTCACTCGAAATATTTTACTTTGCAATCTTTAAAGTATTTATTATAAATATGAAACTTTAAAAATTATATTCAAATTATAAGTTTCTTGTAACACTAAAAGGTGTTATGATAATGTTTAAATTTCGAGATAATTGTTTTGATAAAACCTAATTGGTTTTTATTTTCACTAGCGCTGACCCAATTTCTGTTGAAATCTCGTTCTTGGGGATTAATAACGTATTTGGATTTCGTAGTCTATATTTGCAAAAATGTTTATATGATTATCTACCAAGGTCCGTGGTTTTTCGACCACAGATATAGCGTGATTAAATAGGTAACTCACTTGTTATTTTCACATTGCAAATTGTGAAAATGTGTAGGTAGGTAGGTATTTGATAATTATGCCCGAATGTTTTCAAGATTACTTTGGGCTATCTGCTACTATTGTCTTTTGTTTGTTGTTTGACATTGCTTACAATAGTTTTTTTTTGTTTGTATTAACTGATTTTAGCAGTTCACTATTTAATCCATACCAATATGTTTTTCTAGCACTAACAACTTAGCTAGTTCGTTTTTTATCCACTAAGGTACCAGGTATCGAGGTAAGGTACCCATTGGATTTATTTAAGCTTATTTAGCTTAAAGGTACCCACTATTCATTTGATAGTTTACCTTTTCAAATTACTTCGTAATGTTATGATATCGATTAACCAAATAATCTATCAGTTTAGGTACCCACTATTCATTTAATAGTTTACCTTTCCAAATTACGTGTAATGTTTTGATACCGATTAACCACATAATCTATCAGTTTCGCGCTTTCCACGACCCATTTGCCTTTTTGGCAATTTTGTTATAGTTTAGTTGGCACATATCAACAAATGAGGTCATTATTCTTTTTTTTTTTTTTAGATGCCTGTTTAAAGTGAAATGTAGGTAGGTAGGTAAGTAAAAAAATTTTTTATTCGTGACTAGATATTCACGGTAAATAAACAAAGAAAATTAAATGCCACTCACGAATGATTGACGATTTGATTTGATTTGACGATGATGATGATGCATTAAATGACATTCACGGTTTTCACGATTATTTACTGTCATTTCATGTGTATTTTCTTAAGAGCCATAGGTACACTCTTAGGTATTGGTAGTTTTATGAATATATGCTATGTTTTACCACAAATTATTCAGGGGAAACTTAAACTACATGAAACCTCATTCGTTAACTTGCCAACATATCTCGCAACCATTAGGTTGTTTTAATTTTAAATTTTATGCACGACATACCTTAATCCTCGTCGCCACTTGTGGTGTCATGGTTTTGGTTAGGTTTAGGTATCACAATAAAACACTGTTTGCAATATCACTGCGTTAGGCGTGTTGTCATAACGGCCGCTCGGACCAGACTGAGTGTGGCGCACCACTCCGCAATCCCCCCACTGCGCAACCCCTACCACAGCACGCATAACTTGTTTATTAAACGTCACAAATCTAAATGCTAAAAAAAAATATACGTAACTTATTTTACCTACTTTTTCTACCAATATTCATTTTTATCTGTTGGCAATTGAGCAAAAGGGACAAACTACTCAACTCGGGCTCTCTCTCTCGGCTCGTTTTGCCTCAGCTAAGATATCCTATCAAAAGTAAACCTAATATGCAATACTAAAGGTTAGTTTCTGTATGATACGATTTTTGGAGAGCTCAGTCCTGTTTATATAGTATCGAAGACAGTGAATATAGTATATTAGGTCCATGCCACCGCCCGCCACCCGCCGCCGGTGTTGCGCCCATAGATTATACAGTATATTAATGGTAGTTGCGCCGGTGGCACTGACAAAGTCTGTGGTCAAAGTTGTCTAAATAGTTTGCCACTAGTGGTATGTAACGAACTCGATACCACAATTTGAGCTAAGAACGGACTCAAAACTGCTTGAAACATTTTCCATTTATCAATGACGACGCGCTGATTCATTTAGTTGGCTAAAATGTTTACTTTTGAAATGACTTTTAGAGGAGAAGCGCGAGGGTAGCCCGCGAAATTCAAATTCTCTTGCATTTTTTTTGCAATTTACAAGTCAGTATTAGGGTGTATGTTGATTAAAGTATGATTCGCGACCGTAACAATGGGGAGCCACACGCAAAGCTGTTTCTAGATGGCACTCTGAACGACTGTACATTGTTTTACAAACAAATTCATACAATTTGACAATCGTTCGTTATGTCAAATCAATGACAAAAGGACAGTCGATCACGTGCCACCTAGCGTGATAAAAAGTTAGTTTTCCTCCCCATTAAGAATGTATGTGTTTATGTGTTGTTTTTTGTTTTTTTTTTTAATTTTTTATTTTTGTATGTGTTTTTTTATGGTGTGCATAATAAAAAGTATTCTATCTATTTACAGAACTATAATCATTAGAATCAGTAATACAACAAATAATACAACTACCTAAGTTATTATAATCCTCAAATGTCAAAATAGTCATTCAATAGTGTAGTAGTATTACCGGGTCGCGTATATAGAAATGCTAATTCAGTACGTCCCCTCGGGCGGAGACGAATACCTAGAGTTTCCAGGCGTTAGGGTGTTACACACACGTAAATGCTAGTATTCAGTAACATTTACGCGGAATTAGCATTTACTAGAATTTACGCCTGGAAATGACTCTATCGTCTCCGCCTGAGGGGACGTACTGAAGTAGCATTTCTATATACGCTACCGGGTCTAAAAGTTTTGTTGATGACTAATTATTTAAATACACACTTGGTACAGTTGTGAATCATATTTTGATCAACATACAACCTATACTGACTTGCAAATCGCAAAAAACGTAAGAAAATTTTAATTTCGCGGGTTACCCTGGCGCTTTGACGCTTTTGCCCTAAACTATTCGTGTTCGTTTAAACCGCGCGGCCATGGCGTTAAAAAAAAAACTATGCCAACATTTTGTAACAATTTGTAAAAGTTGACTCCCAAAACCCCAAATTTGTCAAAGCTATGGTTAAAAAGTTAGAAGGGTTTAAATATGGCCGCGCCATCTCAGAAATTAAGCGTTGCACAGACCTGAAATTTTGGTAAATAACAGATTCAATTTGTAAATAATTTGTAAAAATACAACAAAAATCCTAGATTTATATTTCAGGAGCCGCACCGTTGAAACGGTGAAAAATACTTTATCACCGATATCTGGCTGAAAAAGCATCGCAGAAGTCTGAAGTTTTTTGTAAAACCTAGATTTGAATTTGTCAAAATTTGTAAAAATACAACAAAAAATCCTAGGTTTATATTTCAGGAGCCGCGC
This sequence comes from Cosmia trapezina, assembly GCA_905163495.3. Classification (NCBI taxonomy): domain Eukaryota; kingdom Metazoa; phylum Arthropoda; class Insecta; order Lepidoptera; family Noctuidae; genus Cosmia; species Cosmia trapezina. Next base: position 17,805,912 of record LR991030.1, read on the forward strand.
CATTGAAACGGTGCAAAACACGTTATCGTCGATATCTCACTGAAAAAGCATCGCAGAGGTCTGAAGTTTTTTGTAAAACCTAGATTTGAATTTCCCCCCTTCTAACTTTTTAACCCTTCTAACTTGTTAACCATAGCTTCACACATAGCTTTGACAAAGTGGTTTTGGGAGTCAAGTATACAAAATTGTTACAAAATGTTGGCATAGTTTTTTTTTTTTTCCATGGCTGCGCGGTTGAAACGAATACAACTATCTTGTAAATATGACAAGATAGTTGACGCCTCGACTGAGTTGTGAGTCGAGGATCCTTCGAGGCTACGACTTAGAATATAGGTGTTAGAGCAGTGAGCTCGAGTCATGGATTCTATACAAACAATAGAACTTCCATGGCTCGAGGACTGACAAGCATAGACAATACACTACATAAAGCTTACATAAAGTAATAGCTGACGAGTGTTATAAATGTGTTCCTTGCTTTAATAATAGTCAGCTGCGCTTGGAGTTGCGTTGTTTGTTGCCCTTGTTGTTGCGTATTTTACCAAAAACGAAGAACACGCCCCCATCCACTGCTGTATTTCAATCTGTTTATTTATTAGAAATATTTGTAGAAATAAAATCTGGAGACATCTTTCATTGTTTCTTTAAAATTACCATCAAAAAAATTGTGTTAGTGTTTGAGTACAATAGAATGCTTTTATTTTAATTTTGTGGCGTCTGAAGTAGACATATTTTGCCTAGCCGGTGTATTTCACAAGCCAAATAATGAATGACAATGGTTGTATACACCTGAATAATTTTAAGGCTGCAAAGGGTACAAACCCTTATAAAATCGTGCATGCATTCTTTGTGTCATGCACATCTTACGAAGCAAGGAGATACAAGGTAAGTTTTCACGTAACATAGCTACAGCGAAGTACTTTGTGCGTTTATGACCTTTTTATGCGTCGCAAATAGTTGTATATTGATTTTTATCACATCGTTTGGCGTTACATATGGATTACGGTAGTATTTTCCTTCGTTGAAACTGGGAAACATGGATTTGCCAAATGGAGTTAACAATAAAATTCGTGATCAGCTGATTAGTGTTCTTTGACCTTAAAACAGCTGTTTGGTAGCATTGCATTGTCGTTGTCGCGATCACAGCTATGATTGGTACAAGTTTGCAGTCAATCAGTATCAATCAAATACTTGGATAAAAATGCTTTACATTAAATCATTGTGTTTATGAAATAGATTCTATCTCTGATTATTTATGAACAAAGGATAAGTTACTGAGAACATCTTGTAATCTATTTAGAAAGATCTCAAGTCTCCATACTATTTAATAAACTGAAAAATAAAAAATTGATTTGCTATCATTTATATTTTTTGACTTGACAGTCAAAGAGCCTTGTTCATTATTATACTTACTGTTGAACAAGATAACTGTACCTGCTACAATTATATTCAATAGTTGGCTACTTTCTAAATACTTACACGTAATTTATTTTGTTACCTGACTGACTATGGCAAAGCCAAAAGGAATGTTATACTTTAACTTACACTTATATTTAAAAGTGTATATGTTATGTCTTTATGGGATCGGGGATAAAGGGAGATGGATCAATAATATCACCTCAATGGTATTTGAGTACTTATACTGTTCTTTTATGTACTTAATGATTATGAAAAACATACATAAGTAATCAATTGCTTCTTTACTGGAACCAACCAAATTACGCTGCAAAGTAGTAAATAGTAGCAATCTGCTAATAAAATAGCACATATATTTGTCTTCGTAGCGCGAGTGTCACTGGTCACTTACATTAAAATAAAGAAAAAGTAAAATAGATTGATAGATTTGGGATGCCTTATTGTAGAGTTCCAAATTTTTTTTTTTCTTCAAATACTGTCGAGTGGGATATCAAATTAAAGGGTTTTAAAAGGTGATTACAAAAATATATAAACTTATATGAGTAAAAGTACCTCGAAGTGACAAATCGTAAAAACACGTACCATAAATAAAACGTCTGCGAAATCTTTCACATTTGTAAACTAAAAAGCTGGAAATAAAAAAAATAATTAAAAAAAACTAAAAACCCGACTACGGTAAAAGACTTATGAGTTAAAAAAAAACTGAAAGCTAAAAACAAGCCCATTTTAAATTAAATAAAAGTTGGAAGCAGGCGGGACCCATTCCATTTTTATATTTTCAAACTCAAATGGGTCCCACCTGCTTCCAACTTTTATTTAATTTAAAATGGGCTTGTTTTTAGCTTTTCACTTTTTTATCACATGTCTATTCAGGGACTGTATGGCAAATGATTTGGGGCATACATTTAAATAAAAAAAAGGAATAATGTTATTCAACCAAAGTTTTAAATATTCACATTTTTATTTAAAAGTTTTAAATATGCACATGACGACACGGTTGGCGCAGTGGTTGAGCGGTTGACTGCTGCGCAGCATGTCGCGGGTTCGATTCCCGCACGGAACAAATATTTGTACGACCTACAAGTATTTGTTCCGAGTCTGGGTGTTTTTCTATCTATAATATGTATGTATTTACAAAAAAAAAAAAAATGTATATAAGTAGTATATCAGCCATCTCGTTACCATAACACAAGCATTAGGTTGCTTAGCTTGAGACTAGATGGCGTTGTGTGAAATGTCCAAGGATATTTATATTTATATTTAATAGAAATCCCACACCTTCAATCTCAAACAGGTTATTTGCCAATCTTCTTAGTGAACAATGACTTCAAATTAAGATCTGTATACTGACTTCCATCAAATGTTGGTATGGTTGTAATACTAATATTTTAAGTTCTCAAAATACTGTATTTTAGGAGAAAACACACCCACAACAATGCCTACATATATTTCAGGCAACATCATGCCTGTGCTTCACCTGTGGCCTGCCCGGCCCTCGCATGCACTCGTGCCTGCATTGTATCTATTTTGCCTGCTATGCGGGCCACATTCAAGACCATTCAAAGAACAAAAAGCACTTCCTGTATGTGGACCTTAGTTATGGGAACATCTATTGCGCTCAGTGCCAAGATTACATATATGATCGAGAACTTACTGAGATTGGTGTGACTCACAGACTCAAAGAAGCTAAGTATGCACCGTTATCATTGTGTTTTGTTTATAAGAAATATTATATTAGTGAAAATATTATTTAATAATTATATGTAACTCTGTGTTTATGTTACTCAGACATGAGACAAAGGTTCAGATAAAAGATTTAAAACATCAACAGCCCGTCCAATTGAAATTATCATAACCTTTTTTGAGGATGCTCGACTTATTGCCTTACCTGATTCTCAACCAGATCGCTTGGCATCAGCGTACCATTCATGCCATGGCTGCCGAATAGCAACGAAGCTATGGCGCTGAGGCGCCTGCGCAAGAGGCGTCTAATCAGCCCTCACACCACCATCGGACTGCGAGGGCTGCAGAACTTGGGCTCCACTTGCTTCATGAACTGTATTGTGCAGGTCAGTACAACTACTATACGACTTCCTCATTGGTCAAGTGGTTGCAAGCGGTACTGCTGAACATGAGATCCTGGTTTCGATTTCCAGGTTGGGTAAAGTGTTATTGGGTTTTCCATAGAGAATTTCTCATTAGCAGTGATCAGGATGGCAATACGCTCTCTCCATATTACATGGGACTTAAACATAACTGGCTGAGTGTACTATAGGTACAATACGCGCCACGAAAGATGAGACTTCGCCGCTCTTTTCGCCGCCGCCCGGTCCCTTCCCGCGCCTCAGACCTCATACCGCTAGAGACCTAAAATCGTCTACTGCGCAAGTCAAACCACGTGGTGTGTCAAGTCTCATCTATCGTGGCGCGTATTGTAGGTATACCTCTGCCTCTGCCTAACCCTTCGGGGAATACAAGCGTAATGTTATATGATAAAATAGCCCGCCGGCTACCTAAGTACCTAGCATCGCATCGGTCGGTCCAGGGGTAGTGTTACCAGATGCAGAAACGCAAAATATAGGCATAGCTTGAAAATTACAGTGTCCTCATACAGAAATTTCCAAAAAATAGTGATTGTATGAAAGGTCGGATGTCAAAGTTCTGTGTTTGTATGAAATTGTACAAAATTCATTACAGTAAACAACATGAAAATACAGTAAATCTACTGTGTATCTAGCAAGGGTCCCAGGGGCCCAGGGTCCTATGGCATAGGCCATAATGGAGATTGAGATAGGAATCGGCGCCGCATTGGTAACTTGGAATCTATTCTAAATTTGACAAAAATATAACAATATTTTAAAGGCTGTCCAGTTTGGGATGTTTTGAGAAGTAGTTTTATACTACTTGGTTTTAAAAGACGCCAGTCATAGTATAACGAGCGATGTAGTTGCTACAATCGCTACTTGCCCCTCACAAGGGATTAAAATTTCCTCATCTAGAAACATGATCGGAAACAACGTACCTATTATCAATTTATATTGCACATTGTGGAGTTCTCAGTACACATACGGAGCAAAACGCATCTCGGTTTTTCCTTATTGTGTTTTTTATTGATCTTCTTGGTTGAATGAGTATTTGATGAGCTCTATAAAATCTTTATGAAGCTTGTTTGACAGATTTAATTAGCAATATATGGCTATGAAATCTGTGAAGCGTGAGCATGTGAGTCGAAGATAGAATTGTTTGCTTCTAATTAACGTGATAATTCGACTCTAGTGTGTTCCTACGAAAGAGGTAGGGATAGCCGTTGGACGGTCTTTAATTAAGCGTGATTTTGCGTCGTAAATAAATAAGAGACAATGCCTCAATTACCTATAATTACAATGACACAGGAAAATGTAATATTTTGTGCGTTTGCCGCCTGTAAATAGATTGACAACACCTAACTAAAAATATACGCAATAATCTCCGTAACGTATTCCAACTCCGTAGGTACATAAATAACAAAAATCTGTAATATTTTCTACTGAAAATTTGCTGATACTCATCATTCAAAACCTGTGAAAGAATATCTAGTATTTCTTGTGAGTTGTGTCTCAATAAACTCACCGCAAGGCCATCTGACACACTTGTGTCCTAGTTCCAGGACACATCTATTAGCTATTGCGAAACCTACCTATATCGTAACGATGGAGGTTTTTATTTATTGCATTACAAAATCCAAGAAAGAACTACCCCGTATTCTATATGTACTTAGACGATGCTCTTCTGAGCGTTCTAGAATAGGCATGAGACTACAAAAGGAATATAATTTTTCAGACATTGATCCACACTCCGCTACTGCGCGACTATTTCCTGGGAGAGAAGCACAAATGCAAAGCACAAGGGTCGGGAAAATGTCTCGTTTGTGAGGTTTCCAAACTCTTTCAGGTAAGTTTGGGTGAAATAAATTCATAATACACGTGCGAGTTTCGTGGTAATTGGTTTACTTAACGCTTTTTTGAAGCCATCCCTTTCTGAGAACTTCCCGCGTTTAATACAGCCGCGTATCCAAGTGATGCATTTATTTATAGCCACAGCCACACCCACCGGGAAATCAAAAACAAACTTTACTTTGAATCATACTTTTTTTTCTTTCCTATGTGATAAAAAAATTTTGTTCATTTATTTTTTTTTTTCTCTAGGAGTTCTATTCCGGTGCAAAGACACCTCTAACCCTGCATCGCCTCTTGCATCTGATATGGACGCATGCACGTCACCTAGCCGGCTATGAACAGCAGGATGCTCATGAATTTTTCATAGCAACCCTTGACGTGCTGCATAGGTAGGTGTATAACATAATAAGCTGACATTTTAAGTAAGGTAATCTGGCATGAATTTATTATAAATCTTTGCTTTTTATTTCCAGACATTGCATGAACGGTGTGGACGAAAATGGCGAGAAAAAGGAAAACGGTCGCTGCAATTGCATCATCGACCAAATATTCACAGGCGGTCTTCAGAGCGACGTGGTGTGTACTTCATGCCACGGAGTGTCCACCACCATCGACCCGTTCTGGGACATCAGCCTCGACGTGGCCGGGCCGGGCTCGCTCGCCGCCTGCCTCGAGCGCTTCACGCGCGCCGAGCATCTTGGGTCCGCCGCTAAGATCAAGTGTTCAAACTGTCGAGCTTACCGCGAGTCCACCAAACAGCTGACTCTGGAAACACTGCCCATAGTGGCCAGTTTCCACCTGAAGCGTTTCGAACACTCTTCGCAGATCGATAGGAAGATCAACGCCTTCGTGTCGTTTCCTGCTGAGATAGACATGACTCCATTCATGTCGTCGCACCGCCGGGCGGTGGATGTCGGTGCCGACAACAACAACGCTCCCGAGGGCGTGTGCGAAGACAACCGCTACTCGCTGTTCGCCGTGGTGAACCACGTGGGCTCGCTGGACGCCGGCCACTACACCGCCTACGTGCGCCAGATGAAGGGCAGCTGGTTCAAGTGTGATGACCACATGATCACTCGCGCTTCGCTGCGTGAGGTTTTGGATAGCGAAGGGTAAGTTGACAAAATAACAAATATCACACCAATTATAAGATTCAGAGAGGAGCTCGTGGCTAAGTAATAACAGCCGCACTGGTCGATCCATCAGGTTAAGCTACGCTTGCCGGGGTTGGTCAGTGGATGGGTCCATCTTTACATACCGCGATTTCTCCGTGCCTCGGAAAGCACGCTAAGCCGTTGGTCCCGGCTGTCATTCGTGTGTCATCGTATTACCCAGTTATTGGGTTGTGGAGGTCAGATTGGTATTCAGCTGCATCCGGTTAGACTGGAAGCCGAACCCAACATAGTTGGGAAAAGGCTAGGCTGATTGTTTTTTTTTATAAGATTCAGAGAGGTCATTCAGATGGACCTCACCCGTAAGGGCGGTACACTGGAAACTTGCGAGAAATATTATGGAGATGCAAATAACATGCAATAGAATATTTAAAAAAAAACTGCAAAGTTTGCAAGCAGTGTAATGATTTATCTCGCGTGCTACATAAAGCGTTTTACGCGGCGTATCCACCACCATTACATTTATTTTCCTTATCGCGATTTTTATAACCATTCTGTTATATTCCCAGAAGTAAGTAAAATCTCTTCTTTTTCAGGTATTTGCTCTTCTATCACAAGACTGTTCTGGAGTACGACTGCGACGCTTCTTAAGGCGATTCTAGTAAACCCTTTTTACAAAATATTCAGTCATTACTTTGTAACTGATGTGATTGCGTCACGTCTCTTAGATTTTCCTATATGTATGTATTATGTATACAAAAAGGATAAGGTTTTGTTTTGAAACAAAATAAACTTTAAGTCATCTCCCCACGTGATATTAGTGTAGATGTTTGAAAGATGTCTCAATGATCATCATGTTCGATGTTTTCGGAATCATTCACGAATTTGTTAGTTTTAAGCTTTAATGTAATACATATTAACATAAAACACTGTCAATAGTAATGTACGCGAAGTTGTTAAAAACATTATTATCTATCACTATACATACATAAAACTTTGGAAGACTACTCGATTTTAATGATGTTAATCGTTTAGTGTGGAGTGCGCTTTATTGAGCTATTTATTATTTTAGCTTGTCCACTCAGAAATGACCCACTACTTAAATTTGTATACGTATACCACGGTAAATGCTGTAGTAGGACGCGTCATTTCAGAGTGGACAAGCTCCTGCACTCGGCATGTTTGACTTAAGTTTTGGACTCTTCATATTGAAAGTAACTTGTAGTGCTTGTTCCTACAAATTTTTGTTTGACCGTATATTAGGATGTGTTGATTGTATTAGGTGTTAATTTATCAAGTATGTTCTAACTACTCGTCACAATACAAACGAGATATCATTTAGGCGCTTATCCATTTAAAGCTACATATTATTCTTTAAAAAATACTTTTATAAATTGTATAAGGAAAAATACTATGACTATGAATTACGACTACAAATACAAACGCTGTTTGCGTATCATTCCTAGTAAAAGATAATAGTTTTTGTGTGTGCATGAAATCATTTAAAATATTATTCCGATGGTGCACGGAACAAACATTTCAATCTACCTCGCTGTTTATCTCTTATTTGCATTTCGCTTGAGCTCGTTAAGAAATTTAAGAAATGTTTGAAAATAGAAATTCCGCTGTCTATGTTGCTTGTATTTTATACAAGGCTAAATATGCCTCAGTGTAACCTATTCGAGAGATAATAATACCACCGAACCATCGCCACTCCCCACCCCGCGACGGGTAATATATTATATACAAAAAGCTTTGAAGACTCGTGTTGTGCCCTATTTTATAACACGTAAAATTACATTTATTATTATTATTTATAAAACTTTCAACAGATGTAGCAACATGTGTGCCGAGTGTTTTATTTTTCGCTTATGTGTATTCGTAGGTGAAATGAAGTAGTTCTTAACCTATGACTGGACTGACATTAGCTTAATGTGATATTTAATATTTATGACCTGTATTAAATGTAGTTAGTTGTATGGATTTACATTTCAAAAATAGGTATAATTTTGTTTGTTTAAATATATTGCTTGGTAGTACTAGCAAAAGACGAAAAACCTTCATAATGTGTCTCATCATTGTAGTAACACTCACTGCTATAACTACAAATTTAATAAATAAAAAAAAAACCTGTACATAGATGCATTATATCTTATTTATAACCCATAGGACCATAACCAGTAAAGGTTTATAATTAAGATAGCTTCTGGCCGCGACTTCTTCCGCGTGTTTCTTGTTCCCCGACCCAACCCGTTGCATCGCATCGCCCGCCCGCGTTTCGTTTACTTCGTTTTGGCTTAGCGTCCTTTCTAGCTTTTTTTCTTTTTACTCGGCTCCTAAGGGTTAAATAGCCTTCCTCACGAATTTGGCTATCAAATGAAAAAACAATTTTTGAAATCCGACTGGTAGTCCAGAGATCAGCGCGTTCAAATATACTTACAAAAAAAACAAGCTTCAGCTTTTTATTATAGACTAGCTTTTGCCTGCGGCTTCGCCCGCGTGGATGTCGGAAAATATCCCACGGGAACATACTACCGGGAATTCCTTCCTTATTCCTTGTGTACATTGTAAAGGGAACCTCTGTGCAAAATTTCAGCTTTCTAGGTCCAAGGGTTTGGGCTGGGCGTTGATGAGTCAGTCAGGACTTCTCTTTTTATTTATATAGATAGATTGAATTAATCCTCAGGTTTTTTCATCATTTGCTAGTATCACGAATCAGTTTTATTTGCATTTAATATTAATTTAGGATATGGGTCCGAGCCTAAACAAGTATCTGAAATATTAGTCCATAATTATTATGGTAATGATGTGATAGACACAATGTCACTGTTATGATTTTTACTTGTAACTCAATTGATATGTGTTTCGTACCACTCGATCAAAAATATACCTAGGTTTAGGCGTCATTTATAACGCTAAGTATTGGCAAAAATACAACAGGTACCTACCTACTTATGCTTAAATCAGAATTATGAAACTTGTTTATACTATTAATTTATGATGGATGTGTGATTGCGGGAATTCTGAACATAGCAATTATATTTTGTCTTTCGACTAAATGTCTTAATTATTTATGATAAAACATAACAATTTGCAATAATTAAGTTATTTTATTCTTACAAATTGTTATGTTTTTTCATAGTCGATGTAACTGTAATCGAACTAAATGTCTGAACAAATAAATCAATCGGTCTTGATGTAATTAATTAATTATAAACATTTGTTTGATATCCCACATGGTATCTACCGAACTAATAATATGTAAATAATTGATGTCTAATGCATATTAGAGCAAAAATGCTCCTAATGTATGTTCAAGTAATTATCTATAGGTACCTACTGTAACATCTATAGGGTTTCATACACATAATTTATGAACTACATAGGTACCTATCTCTATTATCTGTAATATAAATAAACAAGAAATGCAAGAAAGTTATGTATTTGCTTTTCTAGATTATTTGTCCTTTTCCCAATCGATTTTCGGGATTGAAGTAAGTAATAAAACTAGGATTTTTTTTAAAGATTATTAACTAAAATGTTTGTTCGTATGTTACAGAACTTTACTGTTCAGGTTTATCATCTTCTATTACTTGAGAACAGCTGGACCTATTTGGCATTTTTTAGTTTTATAATATTGGTACTTAATTTAGTTTTTACGGCAACTTTTTTTTTAAAGTTGCCTGGAAAATAGAAAATTCGGGGAAACTGTAAGTGTATTTTCTGTGGGATTTTTTTTATTATTTTTTAAAATTTGGACTACGTCTGTCGTGTCAGCTAGTCTGGAATATTTTATACCAACCGGCGATCTCCAGTAACTGGAGGAACTGTAACTAACACCAGCTACAGGAGGTTCCGTACAACGCCGGATAAGAGTTAAGTCTTTCGAAGGGGTAAGCCATTTATGAGGTTACCTTTATCATGAGTAACTCCTTGAAACCTAGTGAAAATGTTATCCCTTCAGTATGGATAACCCATAGAATGGGTTCTATTCTTTAAATTCAGTGAAAGGGTTACCCATTCATTAAGATAAAACCTATATAATTACAAGGGTTTTGTTCGAGTTACCTACCATATTAGCAATTTGCAACGTATGCCCATCATCGTTTTTAAGAGAGTTGAAGTGAAACCCTTTTGAACGGCTTAAATAACTGCTTAGAAAAACCTAATCGAAAACCCTTTCATGGATAACCAAAATGTTCCCTTATAGCCATTCAAAAGGGTTACCTACATCTGGGATCCCTACTTGAAATCGAATGACGTAAGATCGAATAACACTTGCTCGAAAACGTTAGCTCGATAGTACTTGAAATCGATAAATTATGAGCGCGACAGTTCACTACCTCGATGCATCAAAATCTCGAATAACTATAGCTCGAATCATCAGCAGCGCGAAGGCCAATTATCTTGAAACATAATTTCTCGAACGACCATCTAATCGATTTACATAATAGTTTCAAGGATTTTTATTTGAGAACAATGTAACGAAACAATATATATAGATAAGGGGCTCGTGGCTAAGTAATAATAGCAGCTCGGATCGATCGATGAGGTTAAGCTACGTTTGCCGCGGTCAGTCCGTGGATGGGTGAACAACTTTACATACTAATGATGTTTCAAGATAATGGGCCTTCGCGCTGCCGATGATTCGAGCTATAGTTATTCGAGATTTTGATGCATCGAGGCAGGCCCGGATTGGCCATAGGGCAAATCTGGCAAATGCCAGATGGGCCGGATACCCGATGGGTCGGTGTGGCCGATTGGGGGACGACTTTCATTTGCTATTTGAAAAAAAAGCATCGCGATACATCGATTCAAATAACGTCATCTACCGGCCTCTATGGCGGTGTTGGGGGAGGCCTATGTCCAGCAGGGGACGTCTTTCGGCTGAAATGATGATGATGATGAATCATTTTAGTCGTTGCAAACATCTGCATTATCTATCCCAGTTTAGAAGTTGTAATAATTAACTTCGTTAACTAGACAAGAATCATTAGCATACAGCTTCCGTCACATATTTGAAAAATGAAAATCGTTGGGTTGGGAAAAATGAAAACATTGATCGATATCTTTGCATTCGTCGACTTTCCTGCATTCAACAAGTTTTCGGACTTCTTCAAGTTTTCTACATTCATCGAGTTGTTTAGAGTTCTTCGAGTTTTTGGAGTTCCTCCAGTTTTTTTTTCATCGAGATATTTACAAAGCTCAGTTTTTTCGCGTCTCCTACATTCCTCAAGTTTTCTACACTCTCCAAGCTTCTTACATCCATCGACTTCAGTTTCATCTTGTTTTCTATTATCGAGAGTCCCTGCATTCTTCGAGTTTTTTGAGGCCTTCAAACTTTTTACTTTCATCGCGTATTTTGCGATCTAGAAGTTTTCTAAGCCCATCAGGTTTTCTACGCTCATCGGATTTCCTACATTCTTCAGCTTGTCTTCGTTCTTGTAGTTTCCTACATTCTTCAGCTTGTCGTCGTTCTTCAAGTTTCCTATATTCTTCAGCTTATCTTCGTTCTTGTAGTTTCCTATATTCTTCAGATTGTCTTCGTTCTTGTAGTTTCCTACATTCTTCAGCTTGTCGTGGTTCTTCAAATTTCCTATATTCTTCAGCTTGTCTTCGTTCTTGTAGTTTCCTACATTCTTCAGCTTGTCGTCGTTCTTCAAGTTTCCTATATTCTTCAGCTTGTCTGCGTTCTTGTAGTTTCCTACATTCTTCAGCTTGTCTTCGTTCTTGTAGTTTCCTACTTTCTTCAGCTTGTCGTCGTTCTTCAAGTTTCCTACATTCTTCAGCTTGTCGTCGTTCTTCAAGTTTCCTATATTCTTCAGCTTGTCTGCGTTCTTGTAGTTTCCTACATTCTTCAGCTTGTCTTCGTTCTTGTAGTTTCCTACTTTCTTCAGCTTGTCGTCGTTCTTCAAGTTTTTTACATTCTTCAGCTTATCTTCGTTCTTATAGTTTCCTATATTCTTCAGCTTATGTGCGTTCTTTAACGTTAGTACAATCCTCAGATTGTCTGCGTTCACTATGTTTTCTGAAGCAGTCATCAGATCTTTTACGGTCTCCGTCTATCCCGTCTTTTTTTGCTCCTTGATGGAACGTCTACCACGGGTGGAAAGTACCTTGACCTAATAGTCAAATAGCTTGCTTCACTTTGTTTCGAGCCGTTGTGACTCGTTACGGCCAACATTTGTGTAGAGTTACAAATTATTGTAGAAAACGGTTTTTTTAATGAAAATTTTTTCGAAACATCATATGTTTCTGGAGTTTTAATTTCATTATGTTACACAAATCCTGTCTAAACACGTTTTGGGGGGAAACTTTCTAAATTGTGCGGTTCCAGTTCTAACGGTACCTAGTCGTTTCCTGTAACGCAGGACATTGGCTTAAAAAATCCATGTTACTGTACACTATTTTACGAAGTATTTGTGTGCCGCCTGGAGTATTCTCTAAACATGCCGAACAAGTATCCTCACATCTACTTGTTTTTGCTTCTCCTTAAAAGATAGACGTTGCTGCTAGTTTTTTTTTTAACTTTTTAGAACATAATACATAAATTGATGCACTAGCATTAATTTATGTATTATGTGCGTACTAACGCACGCACGAGGCTATCTCGATAAGCAGTATTATATGTTATTACCTATATTATAATTTTAACCCACATATTTTGGAGGGCCGACCGTCACTAAAATGCCCGGGCCGGTTTCAGGTCCCAGTCCGGGCCTGCATCGAGGTAGTGAACGTGTTGCGCTCATAATTTATCGATTTCAAGTACCTACTATGGAGCTAACGTTTTCGAGCAAGTGTTATTCGATCTTACGTATACGTCATTCGATTTCAAGTAGGTATTCCACTACATCGTATGGGTTTTTAATGAACTGTTTAGAAAAACCCAAATGAAAACCCTTTCAATGGGTAACCAAAATGGTCCCTGGCAGCAACACGTATACCTAATAGATTGTGCTGTGGTCCCACCTCCCGAACAAGCCGAATTCCGTAAAGGCTTTAGTACTTACTTAGGCTGCGGCAGGTTATGCAGAAGACCGAAGAGTATAACCTGCATATCTGCTTAGCGTTCGTGGATTACGAGAAAGCCATCGATTCGATTGAGAACTGGGCTGTACCTACTGCAGACTCTTCAACGGTGTCAGATTGACTATCGGTACATCGAGGTGCTGAAGTGTCTGTACGAAGACGCTACTATGTCAGTCCGATTCCAGGACCTGCAGACTCGAACCCTGTGCTTCTGCAGCAAGGTGTGAGACATGGGGACGTTATATCTTCGAAACTGTTCACCGTTGCAAGGTTCTGGACTGGAAAGAGGTAGGCATCAATTTCAATGGCGGGTACATCACTCACGGGCACGTTCGGTTTGCCGACGATATCAATCGAGTAATCATGGCTCAGGAGGACCTCAGTACTATGCTTGATGACCTAAGTAGAGCTTCCGAAAGAGTGTCTTAAAATGAACATGGAAAAAACAAAGCTCATAATTATCAAATGCCCACGTGACACCCACTCATGAAGATCGGAGACTACACTCGAAGTCCCGACTCCGACTCGGTTGAGCAGCTTTCGGGAAGCTATGCCATATCTTCTCGTCTCAATGCCGCAGTATCTCAAGACGAGATACCATTTGACCAGTGCGTATTGCCAGTGGTGTATGGCACTGAAACGTGGTCGCTCACAATGAGCCTCATTAGAAGAAATTCACCCGAAGGGTAGGAGAGGGTTATGCAGGGAGTTTCCCTACGTGATCGAATCAGAAATGAAGAGATCACCAGGAGAGCCAAGGCAACCAAAATAACACAGAAGAATTGCCAAACTTATTTGGCAGTGGGCAAGGCACATTGCTGACAGAACAGATGGCCGACGGGGCAGAAAGGTTCTGGAGTGGCTACCGCGTACCGGAAAACGTAGCGTTAGAAGGCCTATCGCACAAGGTAGACCGATGACCTTGTGCAGACCGCACGAATCCTCTTGATGAGAGAAGCACAGAAGTCAGAACTGGTCGAAGTGGCAATGCTTGGGGGTGGCCTATGTTCGGCAGTGGGACGTCTTTCGGCTGAAATGAGTATGCTGAAACCTTATTCCAAATATAAAACTGGGATATTTTTAGTAGGCGTTACATGTAATGTCCTAAAAAAAGATACACCGAATGTCCAACATAACAATTTGACATTGACAGCGCCTTTATATCGTAGCAGTAAGTTCGGTTTTCACAGTTCAAGTGTAAGGCTGAGGCTACAGTAAGCAGCGATTTGCGATGCGACTGGAAGAGCGAAACGAATAACGAGAGTAATATTTGATGTACGGTGTAGCCATATACGTGAGCATTCATTTATTTGTTTTAATCGCTCATGTGTCACAGGTCGCGTCGCGGCCTAATGTAGCCTCAGCCTTACGATTGGCCTGCGTGCTGCGGTTGACCATAAATTATAGACTTTCAGCAATGTGGCGCCACTTCATCAATATGCAAGAACGAATAAAATAACGATAAGATTTGTTTAAATAAATTCTCATGATTTCATAACAGCATTTATTACATAAAAATATCACAAATTCAACAAAAAATTTTGCTTCTAGCGAGGACAATACATTTTTTCCAATAAATAAGTATAACAACGAATACATGTCCGATCATTAAGTAACTACACAAATAATATAAGCGATACGTTACGATAATTATTATGAAAGCTTCTAGCATCTATTCGAGCTACAAATGATTTCGCTGCATATAAAATATTGTATCAACATTCAGACAAAATTACACTATCACATACATCAGACTAAATATTTCCGATCCTTCATTCGAGATTTCCATTTTTTTTTTACTCAAATAGCTTTTTGCCACAAACGCCACATATTTTTAAATCCTAAGTATATGAATAGACACTACATCAAACCACAATGTGATATACTGTTAGTGGTGAAAGAATACTTTCAATATTATTTTATGTACTGTACTTTCAATATTACTAAAGGGAGAGATTACTAAAATTACTAAAACTATTGTCATGAGACTAAAACGTGAGTTCAACAACTAATAACTATGATGACACCACTGTCGTAACTGTTACAATGATGACTAGGTTAATTTCCGCTTCCGATGTCAATGTTAGTATGACTTGGTAAGTAGCAGAGAAACATTAAAACCATTTCGCTGCATTAGGGTTGTTTCCCGGAAGCTTAGCCGCCAGAGCGCGCTGTGTTTGTCACTTTTCAGTCATCTTGAAAACAAAGCGACCAATCGGCGACAAGAAAAAACACTTAGCGCCATCTCACGGCAAAGTTTTCAACAAACAACTTCATTGACAGCTGAATGAAAGTAACAAACACTTATCGCGAAGACAGATCGTCATATACGCGGAACTAATTTGACAGTTTTCTTACCATTAAAACCTTAAATTTTATAAAATGTCCATCATTATTGTTTTTATAACATCCCCATTCAATATTACTATATTAGCTTACTTTGCTGGCCTTTTTGGTGCGCACAATATCTTCTGACAACTTTTACATTACATGAATTATGTTTTTGAATACGTGGTAATTAAATAGTTGATGAGTAGTATAGTGAATGGGTATATTATACAGAACAGTATAATTTTCCATGTTGTTCATTTGTTCTTCATAGAGGGCGCAGCGGGCGCCTCGTCGAGTAGGTTCTCTAGCTGTTTGACGTCGGTGACGGGCAGCGAGCAGGCGTAGCGACGGCACACGTATGCTGTGGGCACATCGCCCACAGACCTGATGCGGCTCAGTACTGGAAGCAATACACAATTCATCATTCGCTTGTATTACATTATAAAGGGAATCTCTGTGCAAAATTTCAGCTTTCTAGGTCCAAGGGTTTGGGCTGGGCGTTGATGAGTCAGTCCATCAGTCAGGAATTCTCTTTTTATTTATATATATATAGATTATAAAAAAAAATATATTTGAAACCCTCAAAGCCCTTTCATTTGATATGTCACACGGTATAGTTTGCAAAACTTTTTTAAAATTTTCTTATATTCCCCCTAAAAGCGACCCCCATATTCAAAATTCATTTATTTACTTTACCCGTACGTGAAACACGTACGTGTTTGGGTCACAGAAATCCATGTGTACCAAATTTTAACTTAATCGGTCCATTAGATTCAGAGCAAATTGGCTGTGACAGACAGACGGACAGACAGACAGACAGACAGACACACGAGTGATCTTATAAGGGTTCCGTTTTTTCCTTTTGAGGTACGAAATCCTAAAAGAAAAGAAAATAGGGTGTGTGCTTATCACCACACGATAGAAGTGAAGAGTTTATACGATTTAACGTCACCGCCCGATTGGAGCCGAGTATACCCGAATCAGCGTCACCGACCCGAGTGTGACGTTCAGTTTCGTTCACTGTTCAGAAAGAGCGCAGTGTGCCTAAAAAAGATTTCACGTCAAAAGTAAAAAAAAAAATAGAACTTTAACTTTTCAATATCTCCGTAACCAGAAGGTTCCGTGGTCCAGTAAAAAAATATCACAACGACGGGGAGCATCAGTGACTCTCGGCGTCTTTTTACACCCGTTAAAAAACTAAAATGTTAACAAGCAAGCCGGACGTTACTCATGAGATAAACTCACGTATGTCGGACATACCGGCGGGCGACTCTGCGGCGGGGTCGGCGACGGCCAGCACGCGGCCCGGCAGCAGGCGCGAGCGCACCACACGCACCAGCTCCAGCGTGCGCGGGTCCGAGCAGCCGCCCGCTATCAGCACCTGGGATACGAGAATAGGGTATTTCACTAGGTACTATCAAAAATATACACGAACAACATGACGCTTCCAACGGTACCTCGTTTGTCAAAATACGTCGAGTAGTTTAGAAGTTATGAGGGAACAGATGAACATACCCTGTCAAAATCATAACCCTCCTGTAGTTTTGCGATAATCGGGTAATAAATACTTATTTTAAAGATGTTTCTACATATAAGATGATTTGTGAAAAAATAAATAAAATCGGTGGAAAAATGGAGAAGTTACACGCTTTTGAAATTATTCTTCTATCGTCGTCCCATAAAACGGCCATTTTGATGAATGGCGCTAAGTTACTATGGCGTTCGTGTTGTGACGTCAGATCGCAGCAGTGCTGTCTCTGTCTAGCATAAACTTTAAAACGCATATAACTTCGACAGTTTTTGAAATATTTATACAATTATTTTATACTGTGCTTAATTTTTTTTCTGGGTTGCTAAAAACTAAATTTAATAAATCCAGTCTAATATCCTATTACGATGGTGGTAAATAGTTTGAATTTATCGTTGTTCTAGATCATATACACCGTATATACGGCTGCGGAATGCTGTGCAAGTTAGCGGCGATACACCATTGTGCATCAGAGAGCACGTAACATAGCCGTCGGCTCTACGCCTAATCTCTCTCCTGTCAGGTCAGATTGCCGTTCCATTGGACTAAGAAGAATGTGTTAATGCTCTCTTGCGTATTTAGCTAGTGGGAGCTGTGACCGTAATTCCGTCAGTTTAATAGTAAACAGTAAAACGCTGTCGTGATAATACGCGGTATCGGTTCGTGAATTTCCATTAGACACTCTCGACCCGATAAGTAGGAAAATTGTGCACATCATATCGAACAAACCTGAGTTGGCGAATCATTATAGAACATGAGCGCGGACATCATCTCGGGGAGCGATGTGGGAGTATCGTTGAGTCTTTTGGAGAAGGCCTTCAGCAATTTCATGGCCATCTCTCTCTCTTTGTCGCCGCCCTCGGGCGCTGCGCCTTTGTCTGCGTATGCCGCGAGGCGCTGTAAGTTGTGGCAAGCCACGCTGTTGCCTGAAGGCTCGGCGCCATCTTGATCTGAAATAAAAATGTGACACAAAATGTTAGTGTACAATTTCTAAACTACAGCAGCTTTAAAATAAATCTTTGCTGAAATATAAACCAAACCGGCCGGAACCAAGTGTGTAAGGGGAAAATTAAATTGAGAAGGTGGATGATAGTGTAGACGAAGTCAGGAACTTTCGGATGATGCGACAGGTGTTGAGAATGGTGGCTTTTTGGAGCATGTAAAGTGTGTGAGAGGGCATGTGTAGAGTGTTAAGACTTTGTGTGAGAGCCTTCGGTATTACACCAGTAGATGAGAGTACTATAGGGACGATATGGACGGTTTGTGCTTTCCATTGGGTTTTTATTTCTATGGCGAGATCTTGGTACTTACTAAGTTTTTCGGATATTGTAGTTTGAATGTTGTGTGAGTTAGGTATAGCTATATCTATCAAGTAAACTGTTTTGTTTATCTTGTCGTGAACGGTGATATCAGGTCTATTGTAATGAATGGTTTTGTCTGTAATTATTGTTCGGTCCCAATAGATTTTCTGATTCCTGTTTTCTAAAATGATTTCAGGTTTGTATTTATAATATGGAATCATTTCACCTATAAGTTTATATTTGTGTGCTAAGTGTTGGTGTATAATTGCGGCAACCTGGTCATGTCGGTGTTTATAATCTGACTGTGCGAGTGATTTACAGGCCCCTGTTATGTGTTGAATGGTCTCAGAGGCACTGTTGCAATGTCTGCATGTGTCAGTCGGCTGATTGGGATCTTTTATTATGTACTTTCTGTAGTTACGAGTTGCTATTATTTGATCCTGTATGGCCAGCATAAAACCCTCGGTCTCGGGAAACAATTCGCCTCGTTTAAGCCATTCGTTCGACTTAACTTTGTCGACGTGTGGCTGGCTCAGGAAGGCTCGGTGTCTTCCGTGTAGGGCTTTTGCAGACCAAGTTGCAATTTTTTGTTGTGTACTAACAATGTGTTCATTTATTTGCGTGTCCCTGTTTTGTAGGTTTAGTGGTGAGAGTTTTTTATCTGTTTCTGTTACCAGCCGGTCGATTCTGTAAAAATCTCGCCGTGAAAACTTAGGTGAAGTGAGTTTGTTTTTGTTAGGAATTGACACTATTGACAGCTCACTCCACGCTCACTTCACCTAAGTTTTCACGGTGAGATGGTAACAGCCGGTCGATTCTGTAAAAATCTCACCGTGAGAACTTAGGTGAGGTGAGTTTGTTTTTGCTAGGAATTGATACTATTGACAGCTCACTCCACGCTCACTTCACCTAAGTTTTCACGGTGAGATGTTTACAGAATAGCACTACAGTTTGTGTAGTGATGAATGTTCTGATTTGTTATGGAAGTACGCTCTGAGTGAAAGTATCTGTTTGTTGTGTAAACTGTGTATGTCTATTAATCCTCTTCCTCCCTCTTGGCGTGGCAGTGTAAGTCGTTGTATGCATGATTTTGGATGGTGTTTTCTATGTTTGGTGAGGAGTGTATTGATAGTGCACTGTAGTTTTTTGATAGCAGTCTTTGACCATCGTATAATTCCGAAAGAGTATGTGAGAATAGGTATTGCAAATGTGTTGATGGCTTTAATTGTGTTTCTAGAGTTTAGATAGATAGATAGATAGATAGATAGAATACTCTTTATTATGCACACCATAAAAATTACAGATATAAATGTTGAAATTTTACATAGGGTGACACAATGGGCGGTCTTATCGCTAAAAGCGATCTTTTACAGACAACCTTTGGTTTAGGTTGCTTTTTAAGATAAGGTTGAGGCGGTGTGAGAATTTTTTTATCAATTCTTGTTTTTACATCTTTTGATGTATCTGCCTGGACTGTTTAAACCCTAAATATTTGTATGTACTCTGTTCATCCATTGGCTCGATCGATTCACCTGATGCGAGTGTGTAACTATTAGTTTGGATTTTTCCTTTTAAAATTGATAAAATTTTGCACTTATCTACTCCGAATGACATGCAAATATCGTCAGAAAATTGTTGTGTTATGTCAGCTAGTTGGAAAAGCGCTTTATTGTCAGCTGCGTATAACTTTATGTCATCCATGTACATAAGATGTGTAAGAGTGTATTGTGTGTCATTGTTTGCCAGGGTAAATCCTGCGTCTGTTTTATCAAGCAAGTGTGAAAGTGGATTGAGCGCCATACAAAACCAAAGAGGACTTAGAGCGTCTCCTTGAAAAATTCCACGTTTTATATTGATTGGCTCAGTAGCTACAGTTGAGGAGGATGAATTAATTTTAAGGACAGTTTGCCAATTCTGCATGGAAGTTTCTAAAAATTGTTTCACTGTTGGGTGAATTTTATACAAATTTAGGACGTGTAATAACCAGCTATGCGGAACTGAGTCGAAAGCCTTTTGGTAATCAATAAACATTGTGTGAATCTCCTTTCTGTTTTTAACAGCGCTGTTCATAGTAATCGCATCAATGGTAAGTTGCTCTTTACATCCTTGGCTATTCTTACGACATCCCTTTTGTTGTTCTGCTAGAATGTTATTTTTAGTTAAATGTTCATACACTACTTCACTTACGCAGGCTGTTAAGATTTTGTACAAGGTTTGTAAGCAAGTAATTGGTCGATATTTCGCGGGGTTTTTAGTGTCATTCATGTCTTTAGGTATCATATAAGTTACTCCGTGTGTTATGTATGTTGGAAGTAAATTTGGTGATTGGATGAATGTATTTAAATGGTTATGTAAGAATGGATGTGTGTAAGAGAATTTCTTATACCAGTAGTTGTGGATGTGGTCAGTGCCAGGCGATTTCCAGTTGTGTGTACGTTTGATGACGTCTGTAAATGTATCTATAGGTATAAACTCAAATTCCATTTCGGGGATTTCTCGTGTTGTTTCGTTCACCCAGTCTGCGCGATTATTGTGGTATACTGGATTTTCCCAAATGTTGCCCCAAAATTCTCTTAGTGTTTCGGATGAAGGTGTCTCAGGGTTTGGTTAGTGGTATCTCTGTTATTAGATGCAAGGTTCCAATAAAATATTTTTTCATTGTTAGTAAATTTTCTTTTCTGTACTTTGCGGTTCGTGCATGTTATATATCTTTTAAGTCTACTGGATGCTGCGCTTAATTTTTGTTTTAACGTATCTAAAAAGTGTTCCATTTGTGTATTTGAGTTTTCGTGTTGTGCGTGTAGTTGGTATTTTTTCTTTATTTCTTCTACTGATGCTATTAATTTTTGACTTCTAAATTCAAATTCAAATTCATTTATTAATTTTGTGAACACAGAGTAAAACCACCACTACTACCATTAATGAAATGTGTCAGCCTACCTATGTTTGCTCTTAGATTTTTAATTTTCTTTTCTAATCTGATTTGCCATTTTGGCTTATGCTGTATAAATGTGCGCGGTTCATTTTGTGTAGAGTCTGATAGTATTTTAGCTCCGTTGCATGTAGCTGCCGTCCATGCTGCACAGTAAATTATGGTCTGCAATTTGAGGAACTCAGTGTCAACATCTACGTGCTTCGGGAGAATGATAGTATTTATGTATGTAACTATTTCGGAAAACTTTCTAGATGTCTTTTGCTTGGGGATGTATGGTCTATTAGTGGGGAATGTGTCAGTAAAATTTTGTTCAGCTTGTTGAAATGTGTCTTCAATTTCTGTGTTGATTTCTGGGGCAGCATTATAGTTAGTTTGTGTAGGTCCAAGTTGACCAATATCTATGTTGTTCAAAAAATTATCTTCATCTGTATTTACTAATGTCTGATATAATATGTCAGTATCTGTGCTATTGTTTAGTAATATATGAGTTGTGAGGGTGTTTGTAGGTGTGTCAGTAAAGTAAGTATTTATATCAGGTTGTTCTAAGTCTGTCTGCGTTTGTGTATTCAAGTGATCGTTATTTATATAGTCAATATTATGTGTATTGGTGTTACTTTCCCTTAATGTTGTTGCTACCTGGTTTTTAATTTCTTCTAATCTGTTGGGGTTTATATAATTGTTATTTAAAATCGCTCTCACTTGATCAGATAATCTTTGTTCTGTTAGATGTGTTAATTGCGGATATATATTTATGAATTCCTCATGTAAATATTTTCTATATGCTGTTTTATCTGTTTCTAATTTTGTGGCAGTATAATATATTTTAATTATTGTTTCATTATATTCGTTCGTCCATTTCATGCGCTGGCCCGTTTGTGTATGAGGTTGTGTAGAGTGTTGCTGTATTTGAGTGTGTACCATTTGTAGTTCGGCTCTGACTTCCTCATAGATCTGATCTATTGTGGCCTGTGGTAGTAATTTCTTTTGGTATGGCTCGACGCTGGTCACCTATTCTTTGTCGGCTCACTTGCATAGCCGGGTATTTTTCTAAAAACTTTGTATGGAGCGATGGAAGGTATGCATTTTTGTCTGTATCTATACTAGTAAGATGAAGATAAGTGCGTAGGATGAATTTATTCATTTCAATGCTCCATTTCCTACGAGTTGTTGCAGTTCTAGCGGTGGGTACAGTATCGTCGACAAAATTAGTCTCCTGTACAACATCCGCTGACTGTATACTGATTGATGATGATGATGGCGTCGGAGTGACGCGGAAAGATTTTGATGATGATGGAATTGATGGAAAAAGAGATGAAGGAGATGACGAAGAGAATTGTGAAGTTTCGTCAGTTAGCTGAGGCAGATTCGCCTGAAGTTGTTTTTTTGTTTTAGATCTAGTATTCATGTTGTTCCCACGAGTAGCTAGGGACTTAAAAAGTCGACTACAGCAGAGCCCTGCGTTCACTGTAGTAAGGGTAAATAAAACTGGAGGTCCCCTATTATCCAGAGTTGGCACACTAACGACTAGACCTCTCCTCTAGCCATGAAGCCCTCGGCATGTGCGACCTTGGCTTGGATTGTATTGGGATTTGGGATCGACGGGATGTGTGGATAAGGAAGAAAGGGTTGGTTAGGTGTTAGGAACATAGGAATGGGTTTATGGGTTACCCTAAGCCTGGGATTTGACCTTCGGGAACTTCTCTTGTCCGGGATCTCTCTTGAGATGCTCCGGGTACGGGATCGACCTGCACAGTCGGTCCCGCAGCCGGAGTTGGGCCATCCGCAACCTGCCCACCCGCTCGGTGGCAAGAGAAGAAGTGCCTGGCAGTCTGGGTCGCCCCACCACGGATGTACGTATACATTTGCGTTGGTGCGATCCAGCCTCCCCCGAGGGTGCGATCCAGCCTCCCCCGAGTTATTATTATTATTATTATATGTTTACATATCTCGGGACCCTGGTATCCCGGACCTTTGGAAGGCATACGAGGGGCCGAAGCCAACTCGCAGAGGCCCCTTAGACAATTTTAAATTATGATGAGGCACCAGCCGACGATTATCCCTGTATGCAGTATGGAAGTGCACCCAAGGACAAGCCCCGGTTGGTGCAGGACTATTGCAGAACATGGAAACAAAACATATTGGGCTATGGGTTTGGGTGGTTGTGGACTGGTTATCTAGAACTATAGAAACACTATGGCCCCTGCCTGACTAATGTTTTGTATACAATACACAGATAAAATGGCAGGGGGTGACTTGCACACTCAATAATGGGCCCCCGAAAACGGTCGCTAGCACATAGTGTCGTAGCGGCAAGGGGGCAACATGTCCAGAGATGCTTGTGAGGAGTGGAGAGGTATCCCACGGTTCTCAGAACAATCCCAGAGCCCGGAAGATGGTCAAGATCCCTACAAACACTTACTGGAATACTTCCTTCCTCCGAGCACGTTTGCTCTTGCGAATCTCCACTCAAGCCAGCCAATAAAGGCAAGAATGAGGTGGGAGCTCTGTTCCCGTCAGTTTTCACTCCAGCCGGCCAATAAAGGCAAGCCAAAGATGAGGAACAAGACTACTCCCGGGAGATAGGGTCCGTGGGGTCGCTACTGCCCAACAGCTCGCCACATGCTGCCCTGCGGGTTTCTGTATCTCTCTTGGTCTGGCTCCTCACCCTAGACTTGTTTCGGCAAAGTAAACTCTACCGGCACAGGCCCAGAGTTCGGAGCGCGCAAGCCCCACCACGACGTCAACGTAGAGATACGGCGGTGGGGAACGTAGAGATACGGCGGTGGGGTTATTATTATTATTATTTGTTTTTTTAAGGATAAATTCTTGCTTATAAAGTTTAGAATAAGGTTGAAGAGTCGTGCTACACGTTCACTTCGAGAATGCCCCTACCTCGCGTCCCAATTCCCTACCTCTAACACTCTCTCAGTTCCGATGTATACGCTGCTGTCGGAACTGAGCGGGTGTTAGAGGTAGGGAATTGGGACGCGAGGTAGGTACGGGTATTCTCGGAATAAACGAGTAGTATAATAGTACATTTTGATGCAAGTGTGCAAAGTTGACATTGGACTCAAGGCGGGACTTTATGTAATGGGGCCGAGAGAATATGTTTTATTTATTTACACGGTTTATATATTCATAACATCATAAAAGGCTCTTTGCTGAGATTAAAAAAAAATCGATTGTCTCCGACTAGTATAATAGTTTACTGTGGCGCACTTTCCTGCACTAGTCCGGGAATGCAAAATAAAAAGCAAGCATGTTAAACACACTGTAATGTGAACCTAAAGTCGGTGCAATAAGACCCACTTTTCGAGCAAGTCAAAATCAAATCAAAATTTTATTAATTCGGACAACAAAGATCCTTAATGTTAGCACTACCATAAAGCTAGTGTTAGTAAGTAATATAATATTATTAGTAGAGGTAATGTTGAGGTAATTTTTAAAGTTTGAAGCATTTTGCACAGAAGATGACCAAGTAAGTTACAAGTTTCTCACCTGGCCATCCTCTCCACAAGATGCCTCAAAATGGGAGACTATAAACTCTCTGTCACTGTTTTCAGAATGCTGTTGTTACATCCCCGGGTTCTAGTTAATGATGCTATTCCAAGTGATGTGATGAAAAAAAAAAACCGGTCAAGAGCGAGTCGGACTCGCGCAACGAGGGTTCCGTTCCGATTTGTGAAAAAGTGTGCTATTTAGAGACATCGTTTTATTTTTCCTGTAATCTTTACATAAACTACTATCACATAGAATAATTTCAGATTTTTCTTTTCGGAGATAATTGGGGTGGTATTTTTTTACATTTTTCATCAAAAGTCGAAAACTATGCGGCCCAAAAAAAAAAATTAATAAAAGTTTGAGAATGTGCAAAACTGCAAACAGCGCTCTTTCATAATTATGATACCCCACATGCCGTAGTAGCCTAGTTAGCATTCATACAAATTTCAAGTTGATAGCATTAGTAGTTCTTGAGATATCCAGCTGTGACAGACAGACAGTCAGACTGAGTCGCACCATAAGAGTTCCTTTTTACCATTTTGGTACGGAACCCTAATTATTGCATCTTATTTGTACCTGAAAATAACATGCCAAACATTCCCAATATTTGTTCTGTTATAAAACCTTACCTTCCTTAAGTCGAAGCACCACACTGGCATCATCCATGGAGCAGGTGTAATAACCACCGTTGACTGTGTCCCAGAACAATTCGTTCTGTTTCTGCTGCAGGTCGCGCGCCCACTTCAGCCAGCGGTAGTCCAGAGACGCCTCGTACAAGTCCAGCAAGCCTTTGACCAAGAACGCGTAGTCGTCTAGGAAGCCCTTAATCGGCACGGCACTGTAAACAGTTAATAAATACTGATTTATTATACGAATTTTATGCTGCGATAATACATTATTGTTAAAATGTGTCAACATACGTTTGGGCGACGGATCCATCTTCAGCTCTATAGCAAGAATGTAATAATATCTTGGCTGATTCATCATACAAATGTTTTTGTATGAACTCTGCTGTTTTGATCGCGTCCTCAACGAATTGCTTCTCTCCCAGCCCTTGGCCAGCTTGTGCCAAGCCAGCTATCATCAAGCCATTCCAAGAGCAAAGCATTTTAGTGTCCAAATGCGGACGAGGCCGCTTCTGACGAACATCATACAATATCTCAACACTTTCGGATATGACTTGATTGAATTGCTCCATGGAAAGTTCGTATTTTTGAGCTGTGTCCTGCTTACTACCATAAATAATCAATACGTTTTGATTGGTAAGTTCTCCGTGAGGGTCACTTTCGGGAGAAATATTTCCATCCTCTTCAACACCGAAGTAGTCGCAGAAAACATCCAAGTACGACACAGAATTAATTGTCTTGTCTTTCAGTAGAGATTTTAGTTCCTTGTATTCCCAAGTGCAAAACGCTCCTTCTTTCTTATGTGCAGCTCCGAACTCTGGGAATGAGTCGGCATCTTCAGCACTATAAAATCCGCCAGATTCGTGTCTCAGATCTCTGTTCACATATTTTATGATATCTCGTACAACTTCGGCGTAAAACTCATCTTTTGTCGCGAGGAAAGCGTCCGTATAAGCAACCGTCAACTGCGCCTGATCATAAAGCATCTTTTCGAAATGAGGCACGTGCCAGTCACTATCGACTGAGTATCGTGCAAAACCGCTAGATATGTGATCGTGAATACCACCTTTAGCGATTTTGGTCAAAGTGTACAGACACATATTCAAGCATTTTTTCCCTTCTACATTGTTTTTGTCACGAGCATAATAATGGAAAAGAAAATTAAAAATGGAAGCCTGTGGAAATTTCGGTGCTGCTCCAAATCCACCAAATTCTGGTTCATAATTAGTCATATATCTGCGAATACATTTTTCCCAGGTTGCTTCTCCAGGAACAGAATCAGAACTGTCTGAGTCTACTAAGGATATTTTTTGCAGTGCTTCCATGATATTGAGACTTGCTTCCAAGAACTGTTCATGATTAGCTTTCCATTTGTTGGCTAGCGAAAGTAGAATTGTTTTGAACCCTGGCCTTCCCCAGCGGTCCTCAGGAGGGAAGTATGTTCCGCCAGTCACCGGCCGTAAGTCTGGCGTAAGGAAGACTGACATCGGCCATCCACCACCGCCACTCGTCGCCAGTATGAATAACATGTAAACACGATCAATATCAGGTCTTTCCTCACGATCCACTTTGATGTTGATGTAGTGTTCATTCATTATTTTCGCTACATCCTCACTTTCAAACGATTCTTTCTCCATGACATGGCACCAATGGCAAGTGGAATATCCTACTGATAGGAATATAAGTTTGTTTTCCTTCTTAGCCTTGTCAATGGCTTCTTGACACCATGGGTACCATTGCACAGGGTTGTGAGCGTGTTGAAGTAAATAAGGAGATTTCTCAGAGATTAAGCGATTGGTATGCTTTGGTTGTTCTGTTGGTGGAGTATCAGCGTTCGGAGTTGCCATTATAATCTTATTGTCACTAAAACTCCTTGTGAGTTGTGGGACTGTTATATTATTTGGTCCAAATGATGATAATCTGCAAGAATGATAGGAGAATAAATTATGAATACCATTTTTGACATTGAAAATGTCTTTTCGATCGCATCAGGTATGGTGTGTGGGGTGAGGGGGTATAACAGCCGCACGGGTCGATCCACCAGGTTAAGCTACGCTTGCCGGGGTTGGTCAGTGGATGGATAACCGTCTTTACATACTCCTCCATGCCTTGGAAAGCACGTTAAGCCGTTGGTGCCGGCTGTCATTTGTGGATCTTTGACAGTCGTTACGGGTCATCAGGAGTCCAAAAGTCTGACAACCAGTCTTACCAAGGGTATTATATTACCCGGTTACTGGGTTGTATAGGCAGTCGCTCCATGTAAAATACTGGTATTCAGCTGATTCAGTTAGAGTTGGGAAAGGCTACACAGATGATGTGTAGGTGTAGGATGGTAGATGTGTTTTTATGTTCTAAGGGTATAATTGGTGTTACCTAACATTGCAAATGTTAATTTTTTATATAAGTATTTTTTGTTTTCTTAAGACTGTGGTCGCATATTTTCGCGCTCGGATTTTAAACATCTGACGCTCGAAGCCGCGTAGCGAGTGCGCGTGTGTGCGTTTTTCCTCATGTACGGCACACAGTTGCGATGCTGCGACGACTAAACGATCTTGATCTGTAGCTATGGCGTACCTATATTTTTTTGAAGTAAAAGCTAGAGGTTTACGGAGAAAATAAAAAGACTGTCCACAATACATTATTAGTGTATTTTAATTAAATTTATACAAATATGGATGAAGAAAATAATATTATGTAGGTACTTATAAAAACTAAACTCATTTTACTTATTTGCTTAAGTATTTGTATACTTATAAGTAATTGAAGTTTTATAAAAGTATTTGTATTTGACGACACGGTTGGCGCAGTGGCTGAGCAATTGACTGCTGCGCAGCATGTTGTGGTTCCGATTTCCCTAGATGGCGTTGTGTGAAATGTCCAAGGATATTTATTTATTATTTATTTTATTTATTTGTCTAAGGGGATTGATCGACTTTTCCTTGGATCTATAATTTCTGGGAGAACACAATCAGAATAAAATTTTGTTAACAGCGGAGCCATCTTTTGTCCAAAATCATCGTTTTTTTATGTAAAACAGTTCAATTTAAGCCCTATTTCAATGTAGATAAAGACGCCACGCGCTAGCTATAATTATTTATTTTTCTTGCGGCATTATAGGTTTAGCAACCGCATCAAGTTCATAAAACAGTTGAATTTGAACCAACAATAATACATAAATACATAAAGCCGCCTCATGCGCAAATGTTTGGTTTACTGTTTTCAAATTTCAAATAGGTAGGTCACCCCGCTGCCACAGAATAAATATTAGTACTGCTGCGTTCGTGTGGGGTTGGTTTTATAATGTTTATTAGCCTAGGCAGGTATTGTACGTGTCCAGTCGATCTAATGACTATACAGTCGACCACACGTCGCACGTCAGTGGTAAGTGATAAGGATTTGTATAGGTATCGTTTTCATAGTTTTCGATTTCGACTATAGCCAATAGTGAAGTCAAAATTAAAATCCAAGATGGCGGCTGCGAAAATTTTAAAATTTTTCGTCATGGATGTCGTTTTCATAGTTCTCGAGGATGAAGCCGATAGTGAAGTCAATCATCCTAGAAGGGATGATTGACTGCACTATGCGGCCCAAGAGAGCAATGCAATGGTGGCCCAATGGTAACGATCCCGACATACGAGTAGGTCATGGTTTCGAACTCAGGCAGGCACTTTGTGTAAATAATTTCATCACCACTACTCTCAAATCAGTGAAGGAAAATATCGTGAGGAAACCGCCTAGAACCAAGAATTCGAAGACATGTGACATCTCCCAACCCGCACTGGGTCCTCGTGGTGTATTACGGCCCACGGCCCTTGTCCGATCAGAGCGCGGCTAGCCGCGCGTGGCAGCAGCGCTCAAATGCCGCTCTATATTTGGACACACCTTTATATAGTGCCTTTATCTATGCCTCACTCGTTTCGTATCGTTTAGTGCGGTCGCGATTTGAGTGTATTTCCCATAGTTTTATTGATGTTTTCCTCGACCCCTGTTTTCTTTCTGCGGACTTCTGATCTTGTTTCTTGTACGAACCTTGCTACCATACCGGACACGGTACGGAGAACCCCGCATAAACGTTGGACTTGAACTTGTTATTTTGTATATTACGACCAGCCTACTGATTTCATATTGGCACCATGGATCGTTGTGTAAATTGTGGCAAAGTGACTAGAGGCTGTAGTTTACGTGGTCGTCGAGCTGAAGAACTTCAAAAATCAGCTGTTAAGTACCTATATGTAGATCGTTATGTAACCTCACTTTTATTACATCTCTTTTAACTCGGAGCTCAGACCACGAAAATCCGCAAAATGTTCAGTGATGGTTTGATAATATAGTAGCTATAAATTGACACCAATTTCATCTTTTCACAACCCAGGCCCAGGCCCAAGTTTATATGACATGGTTTCCGTCTCCGTGTCACTGATCCACAATAGAGATTGTGGCAGTAGAGTTTTCAAATAAAAATCTGATATAAATTTTTTCTCCATATTCATCCTCCAAAATTCTTGTAGCCATCTTGGATTTACATTTTGACTACACTATCGACGTTAGCACCCACAAGAACCATGAAAACGATACCCATGATGAAAAATTTGAAAATGTTCGCAGCCGCCATCTTGGATTTACATTTTAACGTCACTATCGGCTTTAGCATCCTCGAGAACAATGGGAACGATCCCCATGACGAAAAATTTAAAAATTTTCGCAGCCACCATCTTGGATTTACATTTTGACCAAATTATATTGTATTATTGATATTTTAATTACAATATCAATATTACAAGTAATACAACATAATTCAAGAATTGTAACATAATTCTCCTAAAGTAAGTGTGCCTACCACGTTAGCTTCTTAAAATATTACTTAAATGAAAGGATTAAAAATATTTAGTCGCACTACAATTGACTATATATCACGCGAGGCGCATGCGCGGCGGCGGGAGGTCAACCGACGTGGGTCCTGCGTCGAAGAGCGCCAGAGCGCGACTGACTTAGACCGTTCGATGCACCCGATTTTATACTCACTTTAAAAAAATATTTTCGTAAATGATTGAAGACAGATATGTTTTATTTTTTACACATATATAGTACAATCTTTCTTCTTACGTATAAAATGATTTGTGTTGCCAAATGACTTTTAGATTCTGAGAAATGACGTGTTTTTTTGTAGTCGATTTCTCGATTTTTGATTATCTTAGACGTGATTAAAATACAAGTTAATGAATTAAAAATCAAACTTTTCTCAATGCATTTTAAATTTCAGGATATGCCTCTTTGAATGAATACCACTTTACCTTCTTAATTAGTAGTAATAATTGGTGTAAGATTACTTCAAAGTTGAGCCTTCACGCGTCATCTGGAAATCGCGCCTTCGAAATCGACTGTTTTCGTAGTCAATAATTCAATTTGAACAAGTTTTTTTTAATAGACTTTAAATAAAAATATATGATAATTACTATGATTGAAGTCAAAAGAAGCTAAAAAAATAAATTATGTGACCAAAATCACTTCAAAATCTCCCAAGTTCTCGATTTACGTATGAAAAATGCAACAACGCTCTTAAACATAAGGTTCGTTTTTGTATTCTATGATTAAAGTTAGTATAAAATTCTAAATTTCACATTTCTTGTATTTTGGTATAATAAAAAAAAAATTAGTAATTATGTATTTGTTGTGTATTTATTTTTCTAATGCTTTAACTGAGTTCATTTTCATGCACCTTGAAGGTATAAGTTTTTAAACTGTCATGGTCACTAACATTATTGTTAACACAAACGGGATATTTACCATGTTTACTGTTCAATTCGAGTTCCCGATATTTCGGCACTGTTGCAAGCACCTTGAAGGTCATCTATGCGCAAGATCTGTGATTTTTTTATTTCTTTTGCAAAGGCTTTGAAGGTAAAGCAACATATCTTTGTTAGTCTGCTCCTATTTTTGAGTTGCAAATGCTTAGTATGCCTATAACCACATTTCTGAGGTATTGTGGTTTTTCTTCATAGAAATCTATACATATAATAAAACAGTAACGAAAGAAAAACTGTACATTGAGAATTTTCGAGAAAAAATAAGTGGCTTTTGTTAGAAAAACGTAACTGATGACAAAAAGTGACTTTTTAGAATTTTTGTCTGTTTGTCTGTGTGTATGGTACGGCTTCACGCCAAAACTACTGGATAGATTGAATTGAAATTCAGCAAAAATGTTCTCTGTAAACCAAGGAAGGCTTTAGGCTACATAATATCACGCCCTATGTTATGGGAGGTAAGCAATATTGATTTTAAAAGGTTTTTGTTCATAATTGAATGCAGAAAATGACATGTTATTTAGTTAATCAAAATTTAACTCTGGGAACATAATAATCACGCTATTTTTATAAAGGAGCAGGGCAGTAATATTATAAATTGCAAGGGAACAGCTATTCAACATTATAATAGGTTACCTACACCTTATCTAAGCGATACATTATTGTTTTCCGACATGCACGTGAACGAAGTCGCGGGCACAGCTAGTTATAAATAAAATTATTATTTTTATCAAGGTTTGGATGTCCACGAAAGTGTTTCCGGGGCCGCTGCTAGTTTTTAACACACTCATTGTTAGATTTCACAAAATGATGCATGCAAACATTTTGAGAATTCTGTTATTTGCAGACATATTTAGAACTTTATTGTAATTTAACTATCTCACAGTGATAACTGATAACCAAAGGCCTCAGATTTATGGTAATTAAAAAAATGTGACAATTTGATAAACAAGGAATTCAAGGAACTTGCTTATCATTTATTTTAACAAAAAAACTTGAGTTTTTACTGATTAGTTCAAGGTTAATTTACTTTGACTGAAAAAATAACATTACATACTTGGTCAGATAATTTTGACTACCTACCAAGGACCAATCTTTATCAAAGAATCCCAGTATTGGAAACAAAATTTGCCTTCCAGTCCCAATACAGACTCCAAATAAGCAATGTCATGCTTACAGACATTTATAAAAATCATAGTATTTAATTTATTTATCATTCACCAATTACATAAGATTGTGAACAGGTACACCTGAGACACGTACCAATCCATGGGTCAGTGGGTCGTCTTAAGGGCGGAGTTAATCCATGGGCCCAATTTTATATTCTAAGTACCTTAAATTATAGCAAAGAGGTTCACAAACCCTAATTAATGCATTATTTATGACAAGCGACAATGATTCCCTTCTCTTTCGATCGTCGTAAACATGACATGTAAACAAAAACAAGGTCATATAACAGTAGGTATTACATTTTCGGATGAAATGTAAAGGATTCAGCCGGGCACAGTACAAAATATGATGGAAAAGTAATAACTTAATGATAAATTATACATCTAAATTATAGTATACCTTCTTGGCAAGCACAAATCCCTGGGACTGCACACCGGGTTAGCAACGAGCGGTTCCT
Source organism: Cosmia trapezina (assembly GCA_905163495.3). Classification (NCBI taxonomy): domain Eukaryota; kingdom Metazoa; phylum Arthropoda; class Insecta; order Lepidoptera; family Noctuidae; genus Cosmia; species Cosmia trapezina. The sequence continues at coordinate 17,839,054 of LR991030.1, forward strand.
TTGTAGTATTTTGATTCAAATTAAGACTTTTCAGCCTATTATCACCCGTCGAGAGACGCCGCAACAACAGAGCAGCACGCCCAGTAGGCATAATAATATAACGTATCACGAAAAATCGGTTTTTAAACACGGAATTTCGCTTTATTTTTGTTTTTCTTACATAATTTTCACTGCGATGCGATATCCACGACGAAACCAAATATTTTGACGTTTTCAATAGAGTTGCCAACGAAAAAGAAATGAAATAATAAACGTCCTATTACAGTGATTAAAAAAGTATTTATGCAAGTTTGCAAAAGTTGTTAAAGAAAACCATTTTATCAACAACTTAAAAAAATTAAAACTCATCGTTTTAGGTTTATAAGTAATAATAATAAACAATGATGTTACCTAATTAAAATGCCTTCCATGTCAAATGATTGCACTAGTGTTTTTTGCTCTTTAAAAACGTGTAGGCGCATCATAGGTATAAGGTGCATAATTATCCTTTTTGAAAAGCAATTAATAGCAATAGCTGAGTCCTTTTAATTTAATAGATTTCAATCAATTTACCTTTAGGTATAGGTAATAGATACGGTTGATTAGGGTAACTAAAAACCGAAAATTAATTAGGTAGGTACGATCATACGATGCGTGCCACGAAAGATGAGACTTGACACACACGTCACGGAGTTTGACTTGCGCAGTGAATTATAATAAATTCTCTGATTCTGATTATTCTGATTTGAAGGTCTCTGTAGCGGTGTAAGGTCTGAGACGGGAATCCCTTCCCTCAATCGTCTCGGACCTCCGGGCGTCATCGGGGCGGGCGGCGGAATAAGCGCGGGAGGTGCGTTAATGCGCTCGTCAAGTCTCATCTTTTGTGGCACATATTGTACTACTTAGAAAGTGTATTATAACTCATATTTCTCTACACTCGGTTCGTGGCTAATTAATAACAACATCACGGGTCGATCGAAGGTTAAGCTACGCTTGCCGAGGTCGGTCCGTGGATGGGTGACCATCCATTACATATCGAGACCCCTCCGTGCCTAAGAAAGGCGTTGGTCCCGGCTCTCATTTGGAGATCTTTGACACTCGTTACGGGTAGTCAGAAGGCCGAAAGTCTGACAACCCTGCCTGACAGTCTTACTTCGGGTTATCGTATACCCACCCGTACCCAGTCGTGGGGGGGGTACCCAATAGTTCTGAGTTCTGATCTAACCTCCACACCCAGTTGAGTTCTTGTGGAGGTTACTGTACCTAGTCGCTCCATGTAAAATACTGGTATTGAGCTGCATCCGGTTCGACTGGAAGCCGACCCCAACACAAAGTTGGAATGGCTAGGCAGATGATGGCTCATTCTGAATTTTGTTGTGCAGATTGCACTAAGAGCTTGGTTTTTGACCTGCATTTTACACATTATTATCTCTATGATAATAGAAATCAAACCACCTCTTATGTGGAAATTGCCTACACGCTTATAAGCACTAGTCTGTATGAAAACCAAGCGTACCATTTTTTGACTTCCTACCTTACAAGCACTGTTTTATACGTTTACATATCTCAGGACTCTAGGGTCCCGGACCTTTGGAAGGCGTACGAGGAGCCGAAGGGCCAAACCGCTCAAAATATAGTAAAAAAAAATAATTCTTAGCAGTACCTATACGAGTGGTCGGAAAATTTAGTTGATGATGTAAATAACGAAGGAAAAATAGTCCAGACTCGGAAAAAGTTCTGGAAGAGGGGTGGGGGGGGTAATATATACGGTTTTAAGGGTTTGTACTCGTTTTTTCCAATTTGCGGCTAAACTATGCATCATATCGAAAAAAGTTAAATGTAAAAGTGGTAGATAATAAAAAAATCTTTAACTTTTTTCTCGTACATTATTACCCATAACCTCAAAATTATCGAGAAAAACGCAAAAAACCGTTTTTTTGGTTTTTAATTTATAACTATAGCAAATATTATTATTTTTTCATGAAAATTGGTGTAAATGTTCCTTTTTGTGTTTCAAACAAGCCCAAATTTTTTCAAAACGAAATATTTATTTGTCGATGTTTTATGAAGAAAATACAAAATAAATACCTTATTTTCAATCGAAAAATTTGGTTAGTAAATTTTAGATAAATTACCTTTACCAGTGCTCATTTTTTTTGTTGAAATCTCAGTTTTTATATGGAATTAAAATATAATATTGTTTACGTTCAAAAATATCCTTAAAAAAGCGAACAACCGAAAAAACTACTTTTCAAAAATCGATTTTTTGAAAATCGAATATAATTCATATAAAGCGTTACTTCTCATGAAATACTCTATTATTCAAGTAATTTACATGTAAGTACTTAACTATTCTCGGCTTTCAGAATCCCGAAAATATTGTTGAAATCGCAATTATATAGGTAAAAACTCTAAAAACACCAAGGCAGTCAACTGAGATTTTTTAAATTATTTATTGTTGTCCGTTAGTATTTACAAGTTATCACTTTTAATACTTGTCTTTAAATACTTGATTTAAAATACAAAAATTAAAAGTAAAATAAATTTATTGAAATCTTTTTTCTTCATGGGCACTTCTTCATCGCCAGAACTCACCAATTATAAGAGAGGTAAGTAAGTACTTACGTTTTTTCATAGATATTGCTAATTAGTAGAAATAAAATACATACCAACAACACAAAAATTTATAAGGCAGAATAGGTATTTTTCGTTGCCATTCCATTTAACTAGACGAAATTTTTTTTTAATATAACAGTTTGTAGCCACCACACTACAACATCACATCACGTCTTGACTTCCGTTAAAGAAATACCCAGTGAACAATTATCGTTCACTGGAGATTGCAGCTCTGAGAAGAACTATTTATCACATCACGTTTTGACACCCGCTAAAGAAACATCAGTTCTGAAAAGAACTATTTACACGTTTTTGACGTCCGTCCACTAAAGAAACAGGAACCTGCGAAACCACACTCCGGATCCCATTCACCAAGATCAGCCGTCCAGCAGCACCGATTAACACTACGATCTTCTGTCGCCCGCTCTCGCCGCTCGCGAGCACAAACAACACATCTGCACTGGACCCGGTCGCCTCGACGAATGACGCGTGGCGCGCGTCACCTATATTTATAACCTTAAGCGCGCGCGCGTCACAAGCGACACTAGCGCCACCTCGCGGCGCCAACGGACAACAGTGTGCTGCGCTCTGATTGGCTAATATTTTGTAAATATTAATTCTCTAGTTTTTATTGGTTAGCTCATAATTGTAAAATAGGATATAAGCGGGAACATTTGGAAAATAAAATATCATTCTGAATCAATCTTCAACTTGGAGACAAGCGTTTTACTTAACCGCCAACCATCTCCAAAGTGGTGACCCCGAACCAGACACACCTGAAGAAAATACTCAACCGCTGAAGAACCATCGACTCTCAACTACTTCAAGATGCCTAATTCCTCATCCGAAGATCAGTCAAGCTCATCGACATCACACACCGTCACGAAGCCTGAAGCTGCTGGTATCTCTCTCACCATGCGCATCCCACCGTTCTGGCGCGACCGACCACGACTCTGGTTTATTAGCTTCGAGGCCGCAACCAACGACCTGAAGAAAGGACAAGCACAGCTCGCCCAGATGGTCATAGCACAGCTGGAGCGTCAAGACATCGAGCAGATCATGGACCTACTGTACAACCCACCAGAGACGGACCAGTACAAAACCATCAAAGAAAGGCTAATATCCGCTTACGAGGAATCTGACAGCCGCCAGTTTCAAAAACTACTGTCAGAGATGGAACTCGGAGACCAAAAGCCGACCCAACTACTCCGCCGCATGCGAAACCTCGCCAGAGACAAAGTTCCCGACTCCACTCTACGTCTCATGTGGACCAACCACCTTCCATCACACGTCCGATCAGTCCTCGCCGTCAGCGAATCATTCAGCACCAAAACAGCACTCGAAGAACTCGCGCTGCTCGCCGACAAAATGATGGAGCAAACTGCATCTACTGAAGTCGCAGCCGTGCAGTCACCCGCACCACCTACACCATCCGCACCGCAAGCAGATACGCAATATCTTATCAACGAGATAAGAAAACTATCACTTGAAATAGCTGAACTTAAAGCAAGACCATACAACGACAACCATCGCCGCAGCCGCTACCCATCTCATCACCGTCGTAACACATCAAAATCACGCAGTCGAGAAGCATCGCCATCACCATTCTGCTATTATCACCGACGTTTCAAGGAGCAAGCTAGACGCTGTACAGCGCCTTGTTCATTCAAGAATACGGAAAACTAGACAGAACGTTGGCAGAGGCGGACACCGGCGTTCAAGAAAAATCACACCGCCTGTACATCACCGACAAAAACTCGAACCTATCTTTCTTAGTCGACACTGGAGCCAACATATCCGTGCTACCGAGAAGAAAGGGACAAGTCGCAACGCCGTTACCATTCCAACTCTATGCTGCGAACAACACTACAATAGCTACGTATGGCGAGAAAACATTATCTCTCGATTTCAAACTACGACGCCCATACAAATGGAAATTCATCGTAGCCGACGTTTCGAAGCCAATACTCGGTGCCGACTTCCTCAAACATCATCAACTCATCGTCGATTTGAAAAACCGAAAACTAATCGACGGTGTCACGAGTTTAAAGGTCAACGCCCCCGTACGAGTATCGAACGTGCCTACCGTACGCAGTATCGACATGTCGCAATCCTACCACGACATCTTAGCTCAATATCCCGGCATAACAAGACTTACATCAATGCAATTGAACTCCGACATCAACGTGCAACATTTCATTGAAACACGAGGACCACCGATATACAGCCGCGCCCGACCAATTCCACCGCATCGCTTCGAAATAGTGAAGAAAGAATTTGAAAATATGATCGAGCAAGGACTCTGCCGACCTAGCAAAAGTCCATGGGCATCACCACTACACATCGTGCCCAAGAAAAATGGTGATATTAGAGTTTGTGGTGATTATCGCCGACTCAACTCCATCACCATACCAGATCGCTATCCCGTTCCACGCATCAAAGATTTTACTCATCAACTATCAGGAAAAACTATCTTCTCTACAATAGACCTCAACCGTGCATACCAACAGCTGAGCGTAAGAGAAGAAGACATAGAGAAGACAGCCATCATCACTCCGATGGGATTATTCGAATTTCCACGTATGTGCCCAGGTTTGAAAAACGCGGGACAAACGTTTCAACGATACATCCATGAAGTACTACGAGGATTAGATTTCGTCTTCCCATTTATCGACGATCTCTTGCTGGCATCAGAAGACGAAGCTCAACACCGAGAGCACCTTAACACCGTACTAAAGAGATTAGAAGAAAACGGTATCACTATCAACCCCGCCAAATGCAACCTAGGCAAACCAGAAGTCCAGTTCCTAGGATACACTGTATCAACAGCAGGTATCAAACCTCCGCAACACAAAATTCAAGCTATCACCGAATATCCCAAGCCGACTACAATCGAAGAATTAAGAAGATTTCTCGGTATGATCAACTTCTATCGCGATCATATACCTAACGCCGCATCTCTACAAGCACCACTAAACTCATACCTACATAATGTAAAGAAGAGGGATAAAACTCAAATCACGTGGACCGACGAAGCAACTCAAGCATTCGAGCAATGTAAAGCTAGCATCATAAACGCAGCTCTACTCGCTCACCCATCGCACCATGCAACACTCGCCTTATTTTGCGACGCTTCCGACAACTCAGCTGGCGCCGTACTACAACAATACATCAATGAAACATGGCAACCGCTTGGATATTATTCGAAGAAATTCACCGACGCGCAAAAGAAGTACTCTACTTTCGATCGTGAGCTACTCGCAATCTACATGGCAGTCAAACACTTCCGAAAAACATTCGAAGGCCGTCATCTCATCATATTCACCGATCACAAGCCGCTAACATTCATAATGTCGAAGACTCACTCAAACTCAGAAACTCAGAGACGAACGAGACAACTTCTGTTTATCAGCGAATTTACCACAGACATACGTCACGTGAGCGGTAAACAAAACATCGTCGCCGACACACTCAGCCGCATAGAAACTATTTCATGCCCATCTTCAATAAACTACAACGACATAGCCAGCGCGCAAGAAAAGGACAGCAACATTCAACAATTATTATCACAAAACAACATAATTCTCAAGAAAATAACGATACCTAACACTGACGTCGAATTATTCTGCGAAACGTCTACGCCTTATGTACGCCCGTACATACCCGAGATATATAGAAAAGAAGTTTTTGACAGCGTGCACAACATTAGTCATCCTGGTACACGCACTACTCGAAAACTTACAACTCAAAAATACTTCTGGCCATCAATGAACGCAGACATCAGCCGGTGGACTCGAACCTGTATACATTGTCAGAAAAGCAAGATACAACGACACACATTCTCGAACATCTCATCTTTCCCGCCGAGCGAGCGTTTTCAACATCTACACGTCGATATCGTCGGACCGCTACCTACAACTACTCAAGGTCATCGATACTTAGTAACAATGATCGACCGACTAACGAGATGGCCCGAAGTTAAAGAAATACCCAGTGAACAATTATCGTTCACTGGAGATTGCAGCTCTGAGAAGAACTATTTATCACATCACGTTTTGACACCCGCTAAAGAAACATCAGTTCTGAAAAGAACTATTTACACGTTTTTGACGTCCGTCCACTAAAGAAACAGGAACCTGCGAAACCACACTCCGGATCCCATTCACCAAGATCAGCCGTCCAGCAGCACCGATTAACACTACGATCTTCTGTCGCCCGCTCTCGCCGCTCGCGAGCACAAACAACACATCTGCACTGGACCCGGTCGCCTCGACGAATGACGCGTGGTTTTTTTTTTTTTTTTTTTTTTTTTTTTGAATGGCTTCTCGCAGTTGACCACGGGGGGTCGAGACTGTTTAACCGGACTTTCCTGTGGCTGCTTTAAGCAAGAGCTTAAAGCCTCCGGCCAGGCTTAAAACTAAGACTTAAAACTAGGGGTTTTGAGCGACTCTGCACGTCGCTGCGGTAAGGGTAGGGAGGTCAGCCAGAGGGTTCAGGCTGGGTCGTGACGCGATAACATCCAAGGTACTACTAGGTACGAGAATGATCGGTGGGCAAGGGGAGTTTAGTGGCGGGTTAGAGGCTACAGGCTCGGCTGCGCTACCGGCTGGCGCAGCCTCGCCGAGTAGAGGGCAAGGGGGTGGTGGGCAATTACGTTTCCGACCTCGACGGCGAGGTCGGAACGTAGATCTTAATTTACGTTTGCGGAGTGTACTGGTGGCCTTATTACTCTCCTGTAGGAGGGTTATAGGGTCATCAGGTTCGGAGAGAACATGTTTAGGACGGCGGGTCCTACTAATCCGGGAGGGAACATAGTTGGCGGATTCGACAACCAAAGGGTTGCGATGTTTCGCGGCGGTTTCAAAGAAACGCACGGAATTGCGTTTCAGAAATTGTCGGATCGTTGGGATTTTGAGGTCAAGGTGGAGGTTTTCGTTCCGAACGAACCAGGGGGCACCCGTTATCTTTCGGAGAAAACGGTTTTGCAGTGTCTGCATTCTATGTATGTGATGGGGCTTGGCGTGAGCAAATACCGAGCCCGCATAGGTCATGATGGGCCGAATGACGGCTGTATAAATGCGCAACTTGCACTTAAGTGACAATTTGCTACGTGCATTCAGAACGGAATGGAGTCTACCGAGGGCAAAAGCGGCCCGTGAACGAGCGAGCTTTATGTGCTCGGAGAAGCTTAAGTGCTCATCGAGCGTGACACCGAGATATTTGGCTCGCTTCTCCCAAGGGATCGGCTTGTCAAACATCGTGATTGGTCGGGGTAAAGGACGTGTGTGGTACGGTTTCAGAAAGAGAACCGCTTGACTTTTATTCGGGTTTACTTCGATTCTCCACCTACGAAACCACCAGGCGAGGTTATCGACTGAGGTTTGGAGAGTACGAGATATCGCGTCTGGGCTTTTTCCCGTGTAGTAGATGGCCGTATCGTCTGCGAACAGAGCCAACTGAGCCTTTCTACTTTTCGGGATATCGCTGGTAAATAGAGTAAAGATAAGGGGTGAAATTACAGAGCCCTGTGGTACGCCTGCGCGGATAGGGTGGGGAGAAGATAGCGCTCCTTCGATACGGTATCGAAAGGTGCGGTTTGACAAAAAGTCACGTAAAATGAGCACGAGACGGTCTGGCACTCCGAGTTTGTAAAGCTTATAAATTAAGCCGTTGTGCCAGACTTTGTCAAAAGCTTTCGCTATATCGAAAAATACCGCTCCCGTCATCGAACCGCGCTGAAAGCCAGCGCCTATGTGTTCGATGATGCGGTGGACCTGATGTACACAAGAATGTTGGGTACGGAACCCGAACTGTTCGTTAGGTATGAGGCCCTTTGTCTCGGCATAGTCTCTGAGGCGCTTATAAATAAGTCTCTCATAGACTTTGCCGAGGACACTGAGCAGGCTAATGGGGCGGTAGCTAGAGGGCTCGCTCTTGGGCTTACCGGGCTTATTTATACCGATAATGGTGGCCTGTTTCCAGGCTTGCGGAAATATGTTATTGCTCAAGGCACCATTGAAGATGATGGTCAAGAGCATTATTAAACGGGCAGGGAACAGTTGGACCACCCTATTGGTGATACCATCTGAGCCAGGGGCTTTGCGGGGTCTCAGACCCTTGATTATCTCATGCACCTCATCCGGAGTGACGGGGGGCAGGGGATAATCAGGGTCTTCGACGGGAGGAAGGGAGGCTCTACGTTCGACTTCTGCGTCGACCTCAGAGAGGTGAGCTTGGTCAATCGGTAGAGAGCTGGGTGTGCATTGCGCCTCGAGGCTGTCGGCAAGGCATTCCGCCTTGTCGATATCCTCGAAGGCAATGGTTTTGTCAGGGCGGACTAAGGGTGGCATAGAAGCTATCCCCGGGGATCTAAGTCTCCTCTGGAGATCCCAGAAGGCAAGGTGGTTTGGCTCTAGTTCGCTCAGCATCTTATCCCAGCCGGCGTTACGCAGTTCCTCCATACGTGTCCTTACAGATTTCTGTAAGTAACGCATGTGGACTTTGTTCGCGCGACAGGGAAAGTTGCTGTAGGCACGGACCGCCGCGTTCTTCTCAGTCAGCAGCTCACGTACATCGTCCGGCAACTTCCAGCGACGGTCTTCCGCCACTGGAATTTCCCTTGAACAATCGTTCAGGACAGATTGTACGTGTTCTGTGAGTGAGTCGATCGCGGCCGTCGTGTCAGCGATAGAGTCAAAATGATCGGGTATAGCGTCTAAGTGAGGGGAAGAGGAGGATTTCAGGCAATCGCTTACTTTCGTCCAATCCGTCACTTTTTGGGTGCGAGGTGGTACTGAGGGGTCACGGAGCCCTAAACGGGGGACTAGACTTACGACAACCGGTCGATGGTCAGAGTCCAGTTCATGTATCGCTTCTATAGAGTCCAACCGAAGGTTGATATTCTTTAGAAGCGCTACATCAAGTACGTCAGGGGTATGGTTATGGTCGTGGGGAAAATGTGTAGGAGTCATTGGTGCAATGACGTCAAAGTTTAAAATGGAACAGAGGTCGAACAAGTGTCTACCTCTGGTGGTGATCAAGGAGCTATTCCAGGCGGTATGCTTGGCGTTGAGATCGCCCGCTATAATGACGGAGTCACTCAAGCCACATAAGATATTAAAGTCGTCAGATAAATTCTGGTAATTCTCTGGGACGGTACGGGGTGGAATGTAAGCCGATACTAAAGTGATCGGCTGGTGGCCTGTCATGCCAAGGCGGCAGACAGACACTTCCAAACGTGAAAGAGGAGGAGGGTCAATGGGGATGCAATAAAGGGTGGATTTATAGTAGATTAGGGTACCACCCGCGTGGCATCGCGTCCTATCATTGCGCACTATACGGTAGTTGGCAATTGATGGGTTACGGTGGTTGGGTTTTAGAAAGGTCTCCTGTACAAGGAGGATATCTAACTGGTGGTCGCGAAGGAAAGTGCAGATTTCATCGCGTTGGTTTTTAATGCCATTGGCATTGAAAAAACCTAGTTTAAGGGATCGGGGTTTGGTTCTCGCAATAATTTGTCTATCCATTATTGGTTAGATTTATTGGAGAAGGAGACCAGGGCTTGCGTGATCTCCGGGTAGGCATTATAAATGTCGTGAATTTTGCGCAAGTCGCCAGCGCTTCTGGCGACGACTAGCTCGTTAGCCATTTGCATCGCACGGGGCGACATAAATGTAAGGAACGTGCCGGTAATGATATTGAACGGGTCAATAGTGTTGTTGCCGGCCCCAATAGTGTTCGGGGACGCGGTAACGGTAACATTAGCGGTAGTGGCGGCTGCGTTTTTAGGCGCAGCCGTGAGTTTAGTGGGTTGGGTAAGGGGTGGCTTTGGGATGCTAGGATCCACTAGAGCCGGCGTGGGTAAAAGAGGTGGTTGCGAGGACCTCAACGCAGGAAAAGCCTGCTGATGGAGGCCTGCGAACCAAGGGTTCGGTCTTTGGGGACTAAGCCGCGGGGGCATGTCGGGTACCTTAAAAGAGTAAGGGCATTCTCTTTGCTGACGAACGTCCGAACGTTTGTTCAGCTTAGAGGAATTATTATTATTTTTTGGGGCTTTAGGGCAGCCACGGTAATTAGCTGGGTGACCAGCTTCACCGCAGAGCACACAGCTCGGAAGATCAGTGCACAAGGTGTGGTCTTTAGGCCGAGAGCATTCAGAAGTGCCATGGTCACCCAGGCACTTGACGCACCTGGGTCTCGCATGGCAGTTCCTTTGAGAATGCCCGTAAAGCTGGCAGCGGTGGCACTGGCCAACGAGGCCATTTTTACGGGGCTTCTCTATCTCAAAGCCTACCAAGTTACAAATCGATCTGATTTTAAAAATCGGATGGTACCCCTCAGAGGGGGGGCAGACTACGAGGACCATATCGTAAGCTTCCCCTCCCCTGGAGCGGTGCATCCGATGGACCTCGTCTACAGGAATCTGTTGCGACTCAAGGTCGGCTTTGATTTCCTGAGTCGGAATTTCTTTAGGGATCCTACGGATCACCACGCGAGTCTGGCGATCCTCGGGTAGAGAGTATGTGTGGAAAGACACAACTCTCGATTTTAAAAGTTTGGTAAGTTCCCTGTAGTCTTTCGACGTCGGTACTGATACCTTAATACCCTGTTGGGTAGAGCGGGCGCTGGTGAAACCGATCCCGAGATCGGTACACCACTTAGAGACGTCGGTCCACTTTGCCTTGTCTTGAATATAGACGGGAGGCGTGGCGGGCGACTTAAAAGGGGCAATGGGGGTATCCTGCAAGGAGGATGATTTAGAGGGGGCATCCTGCAAGGAGGATGGAATGGTAAGGGCGGGTGGGGCCAAGGGCAGGTCAGAGGGTTTAGGTGGAGGAGGGGGAGAGTCTGAGTTCTTTCCCTTCTTCGCCTTGGTTTTCGCGGCTTTCGTCGCCTTCCTTTTCTTATTCTTCCGACCCTCGACGACCTGAAAGCCGTCGTCGTCGTCGGAAGAAGAAGAGGCGGAAGGGGACGAAAGAACGGGCTGGGCAGAGTGCTCAGCCTCGATGTCGGAAGAGTAAGGTGAGGTAGGGCCTTCAGTGTCCATGGACACTGTCGGGCAGTCTACGTAATGGACCGTAGGAAGAGAGGATTGGGTGGGCTCGAGAGCATCGCTAAAAGTAGCGATGTCTGAGGCAGGGGCATGCTGAGACTCAGCGAGTTTAGCCGCGATTTTCGCGCGAAAATCGGGGCTTTTGAGTAGCGCTTCAATGAAGGAGTCTGGATCCTTAAGGATATCCTTAAGGTACAGCTCCTTCGCTGATGCGGACGCGGGCATCCTAGAGGAGGAGCATAAACAAAAACCTATGAATCCCTAACACCTATCTCCCCGGGTGGGATTGCCCGGGGGCCCTAACCCTCCCTGTCGGGTGATGACAGGGAGGTAATGACGCGTGGCGCGCGTCACCTATATTTATAACCTTAAGCGCGCGCGCGTCACAAGCGACACTAGCGCCACCTCGCGGCGCCAACGGACAACAGTGTGCTGCGCTCTGATTGGCTAATATTTTGTAAATATTAATTCTCTAGTTTTTATTGGTTAGCTCATAATTGTAAAATAGGATATAAGCGGGAACATTTGGAAAATAAAATATCATTCTGAATCAATCTTCAACTTGGAGACAAGCGTTTTACTTAACCGCCAACCATCTCCAAAAGTTTTTATTTGTTTGTTTTTTATAATTTCCTCGCATTAGGTACTGATGAAAAGTAGAGTGATCAACTCGGGTTGATTACTTACATCCTATGTTTAACAAATCGAATGTCTATTTCGAAGCTTTGAAAGCCGATAATAGTTAGGTAAATGTAAATTACTTGAACAACAGAGTATTTCGTAAGAAATGACGCTTTTGATGAATGTAAATGTTTATTATCATTTACATTTGGTTTTCGAAAAATCTATTTTTGAAAAGTAGATTTTTCGGTTGTTTGCTTCTTTAACGATATTTTTGTACGTAAACATATGTATATTTTAATTCCATATGAAAGCTGAGATTTCAACGAAAAAAATGAGCACTGGTAAAGGTCATTTATCTAAAATTTACTAACCAAATTTTTCGATTGAAAATAAGGTAATTTTTTTGTATTTCCTTCATAAAATATAGACAAATGAATATTTCGCTTTGAAAAAATTTGGGCTTATTTGAAACACAAAAAGAAACATTTTCACCAATTTTCATGAAAAAATAATATTATTTGCTATAGTTATAAATTAAAAACCAAAAAAACGGTTTTTTGCGTTTTACTCGATAATTTTGAGGTTATGGGTAATAATGTATGAGAAGCAAGTTAAAGATTTTTTTATTATCTACCACTTTTACATTTACCTTTTTTCGATAGGATGCATAGTTTATCCGCAAATCAGAAAAAACGAGTATAAACCCCTAAAACCGTATATATTACCCACCCCCCCACCCCTCTTCCAAAACTTTTTCCGAGTCTGGACTATTTTTCCTTCGTTATTTACATCATTAGGTACATTTTCCGACCACTCCGACCATTTTCCGACTGCTTAGAATTTTTTTTTCCTCAAACAGGAGAGGCCCGTTAGACGCTTTCAATGAAATTAATGCAAGTACACCGAAGGACAACCCCTGGTTGGTGTAGCAGAATATGAAAACAAATATATTGGACTATGGATTTGGGAGGAGCTGGTGGCTAAGTAATAAAAGCCGCACGGGTTGACCCATCAGGTTAAGCTACGCTTGCCGGGGTTGGTCCGTGGATGGGAAACCATCTTTACATACCGAGACTCCTCCGTGCCTCGGAAAGCACGTTAAGCCGTTGGTCCCGGCTGTCATTCGTGGATCAGAAGCTCGAAAGTGACAACCAGTCTTACCAAGGGGCATCGTATTACAGAGGGGAGGACAGATAGGCAGTCGCTCCATGTAAAATACTGGTATTCAGCTGCATCCGGTTAGACTGGAAGTCGACGGGATGCAGCTGAATAGTTGATAGCTGGAAGGATTAAGGCATTAGGTATCTGAACTTAAATGAACGCTCTCTCGACTTACGCTAAGGTACCAAAACGGCTCACACTTGCGGTACCTATAACCCGTACAACGCAGCATTTGAAAGGGCCCAACCATACATATTTCATGGCAAGCACCCTCTTGTGATTCTAAGCAACACGCATGCGCTGAAATCTGGACGCCATTCTCACTTTCACTGGCATACGAAGTGTTTTGACATATAACTAAATGTCCACCGCGTTTGGAAGTCTAATGTGTTCTTGACACGAAACATATTAAATGTGATATTTTGGAAATGGAGCCACGTGTAAAGTATCCCTTATGATAGTGATGTGAACGATTAGGAAAGATAAAGGTAAGTGAACGATTTTGGTTATGTTGATTATGGGAAAACAAATGATCTCTCGTTTTATTTTTATTTAAGTATGTATTATTTGATTAAAAGTGTTGTCACGTATAGTTTGCTTTTTGTTAGATTAAATTAATCAATGGTCAGAATGAGATAAAACGGTGAATTATGCACTTAAACAGATGGCAAATTAAGGTAAAGCTATAACATTTAAAAAGAAATCATTAGGTGTGTGTGGGTAAACATAACTAGGTACGTATGAGGTATTGTTAACATTTTAATATTCGACACTTCGACAATACTTTTTAAATTCCGTTTATAGAATGAATACAAGAAATTCTTAACAAAACACGTGTTCGGCAAATAAGCCTAGTGCTAAGCGGGGTATGAAATTGCGGCCCGTTGTCATAGCAACGTCAAGAGGGTTGAAGCCCTCTGGCCCGCAACGTTCCGCTCACGTTTCCCTCCCTCAGCTGATTGGCTATCTCGGTGTTCAGAAAATTTGATTTTGTGTCATCGTTGCACCAGACGTAGACCTATTAAATTAACGCTTTACGGCTATAACAGTAATAACAATAAAACTTCTACTGTGTCTTCCGATAAGTATAAAAATCACGATTTTTTGTAAGATACTTTTTAATAAAAAAAAAACCGGCCAAGTGCGTGGCGGACCACGCATACATATTTTGATACTCGCAAGTAAATAAAACCTAAGTATAGGGTAGCTACTTCCCGTTGACCTAGAATCATGAAAGGCAAGAAGCAAGGTCTCACAGCACAAGTACCTATAGGAAAAAGTCCGAAAATTCTTAATTTGTAATTTTATCACTTATAAAAATATTTTCAAGTATGTCAGTCTGTCAATACCTTTTTTCTCAGGAACTGGTGGAGGTATCAAATTGAAATTAATATCAAATACGTAAGTCTGTGATTCCATATTTCTAAAAAAAATCAAGCTTCTAAGTTAACGCAATAAAAATACAGCCATTTAACCGACTTATTTTGATACTCGCAAGTAAATCAAAACCTATATCTCCCGGTGACCTAGAATTGGCAAGAAGCAAGGTCTTACAGCACAAGTAGGAAAAAGTTCAGAAATTGTTAATTTGTAATTTTGTCACATAGGTACATTGTTTTTTGTATTACAATGTTGTTTGTTTTTGGGAAAAGTTCTTTTCAACTACGGAACCCTTCATTGTGCGTGGTCCGACACGCACTTGGCCGGTTTTTTAGAACTCTAGGGATCATAGACATCATATTAATTTCAACTTGATATCTCCACGTGTTCCTGAGAAAAAGGGTTTTGACAGACTGACAAACAGACAGACGGACAATGAAGTGATCCTATAAGGGTTCCGTTTCTTTCTTTTGAACGGAACCCTAAAAATGTAAAAAAACACAAATCAATAAATACAGCAATCATTGATACAGTTTCGTAAATCTGGTAATCAACTACCACGTTCGTGCAATCCTAAATTGATTATTGCTAGAAGGTACAGTCAGCAACAGAAGTCAATTAACACTTGAGTTTTCTAAATCTTAATTTTTGAGAAAAACACTTAATTAAAATCCGAACAGATGTAAATTTTGAAGAAAATTAACTCTTATCTAATAAATGAAATGCTAAAAAGCAGGTTATCGTACCTATCATTTTGTGTTAATTTAGATGATGTCTAAAAGTGGCAGTGTTAACCGACTTCTGTTGCTGACCGTACGAACCATAGATATAATTATGTTTTTAATATTTCTACGTAATCTGTTAATATCATTATATCTATTTTTAGGGTTCCGTACCTCAAAAGGAAAAAAACGGAACCCTTATAGGATCACTTCGTTATCCGTCTGTCTGTCTGTCTGTCTGTCAGTCTGTCAAGACCCTTTTTCTCAGGAACGCGTGAAGGTATCAAGTTGAAATTAATATCAAATACGTAAGTTTGAAACCCTTTGAGGTTCTGAAAAAAACAAGCTTCTAAGTCAACGCAATAAAAAAATACGGCCATTTATGTGACATATTTTGATAGGTACTCGCAAGTAAATCAAAACATAAAGGGTACTTCCCGCTGTCCTAGAATCATGAAGTTTGGCAAGAAGCAAGGTCTCACAGCACAAGTAGGTAAAGAAAAAATCCGAATATTGTTAATTTGTAATTCTATCACATAATTTTTTTTTTTTCAAGTCTGTCAGTCTGTCAAGACCCGTCTAAGGAATTTGAAATTAATATCAAATACGTAGGTCTATAGTTCCTGGGATTTCAAAAAAATCAAGCTTCTAAGTCAACGCAATAAAAAAATATGTAAGTACGGCCATTTATGCGACACATTTTGATACTCGCAAGTAAATGAAAACCTAAGTACCTACTTCCCGTTGACCTAGAATCATGTTTGGCAAGAAGCAAAGTGCTGTGAGACTGTGCTTCTTGCCAAATTTCATGATTCTAGGTCAACGGGAAGTACTTAGGTTTTCATTTTCACAAATAAAGGAAAAAGTCCGAAAATTGTTAATTTGTAATTTAATCACATAAAAAAAATTTTTTTTGTGAGTCCAATGTTAAGTTTGTTTTTGGGATACTTAAATTCTTTTCAACTACGGAACCCTTCATTGTGCGTGGTCCGACACTCACTTGGCCGGTTTTTACATTGTCACTCCTACCAACCAACCAACCTGTGGAATGCCAATCAATGACGATTTAAGCTTTGAACTAGCTGGAACATTTTTTAGTGCTAGGGCCTATTGTAGGTACTGAGACATTGATCGTCTTGGTAGCGCCATCTGCGAACTGCTGTTTCAGTTCAGTCCAGCACTTTCTGATGGTTTCTCTTCGTGTGACAGGCAGGAATCCGTTATCAACTAAATGAAAGTTCTAATAACAGTGCCAGCAAAATAAGAGGGAGCTTAGGTTTTATTACTTAGGGACTTACTTAGGGACGAATGAAGTCGTTAAAATTCATAAAAGCTTTTCGAAATCAGAAATCTCAAGGCTAAACCACAACGATAGGTAGGCTATTGTTTTTAAAGAGGTCAAGTACGATTTATTTAGATGAATAAAAGTTAGGGTGAGGGTCGACAAAGTAGTGCCTAGCTACCTAAAATTGCATATCTACCTCGTAGATGAATAGGTACCTAATGGTTTTATTATCAAGAATCTGATCTATTATATACCTACGTACTTATTCCATTGTTTCAGGTGCATCGATCAAGGCGAAATATATCAAACAACGTGCCTTATAATCTTCCAAGCATAGAATCTAGTTACTTGTTGTTATTCACTTCCTTCCTTATAATTCCAAAGTCCAAAATTAAAAGCGTCCAGCACATACAGTTTCGGTCCCAATATCTGTCCAAAGAAAGTATATACGAATATACAATTTGTAGCTTGACTGACTACTACAAATTACTGACTACGCAGCGCAGTTTAGTATGATATCCAGGGAGTTATTGTCATAGAGGGCAAGTGCAGTGGTGTGGATGGTGTTGCAAGCAGCATGTCTGTGTGGGTGGGCAGTGGCGCAGGCGGCGACGTGCGCGCGCCGCCTGCCGCCACTATCCTCTCGACCAACACCTCCATGGAGTCCGGGATCGAGGCCGGGGTACTGCCCACCGTCACGGGATCGCTTGCCTCAGCCCGGGACTCCCTCGGCTCTATTTCCCGCGCAGCAGAACCCCTCTACGACACGGATCACACGGACCTCGGCTCGGAGTTGGACGAGGCGGAAATACGGCGGGAGTTGATGCATGATGTAAGTTTAGGAATTCTGTAAAGTAGTAACTAAGTTTAAAACAATAGCACTTTACGTCATCAGAGGAATATTTGTTAAATTAAGTTACCGTTAGATTTAAGGTTGATGCACGGTTGATGCACGGTTAATACATGTGTGGGACCTCATTGTTTTGAATGAAACTAATGGTATTGATAATATTTTATTTCACTAGTAGATTAACACTCATTTGAGTTCAAAACAGCCTTAAAACATTTCCTTATTAATTTTGCATTTCACTCATCATTTCAATTAGTCTTATGTTTTTTTTTTTTCAGAAATGGCGCCTCTTATTTGATAGAGTGAGTATCCAAGCTTTTTGTTGTGAAAAGTTTTTTTAAGAAATATCTAGTGCTAAAAGTATATATTTGAACAGCTGTTTTTCTCAAGAAGGAAGTATAATACCTGAAACAACCTCATGGCATTGACGAGATGTGTTGGGGTTGAACCGTAATATTTTATTAAGTTGACAGCGCGACAAGGTTGATGCCACGTGTGATATCTTTTTAACTTATTTTGCTACCTGTTGTGATGGTAAACAAAAAGATGATTTTATTATCTTTGAATTAATTTATTCTACTCAAAGAGGTGCTGATTTAGAATTAATAAAGGGTATTGCGAACTGGAAACAACATTTAGACCTTTGCATCCACCGAGAAAGGATTTTTCGAAATTCGCCTAGATAGGTAGTAAAATTGTGGACTTGACTTAAGTATAGACAAACTCTCTTATTATAAGGGTGATAGTTTGTATGAAAGAAACCTAAGTCCGTAATTTTTTTTTTGGTGCAGTCAAAGAAATAAAGACTAAATAATGGGCTTCGGTAATAATTCGGATAAAAGTTTGTTTGGGACAGTCCGAAATCTGCACGATTGAAGTTGCTTGTAATAAGTAGGTATAGGTAATACTAATACTGCAACACGACAATAAAATGATTAAGTTAATTAATTGTCTTATTTATGAACGGTAGAGCTTGTAAAAACTGTTGCTGTTAACTCTATGAATATGAAATGACAATAATTATTTTTAAAGCTCGTAAAAGTGGCGACTCTACCACATAAAGGTAGGAGTTAAAGCCCGCATATTTCATAAAAACTGTCGTTTAGGATACGGAAACAAATTTCAAAGAATACTCTTTGTTTTTGACTGATTAAAATGTACAGAAGCGGGATATAAATTTTTTTATACTTAGGTAGATAAAGGAGGCGGTGGCTCGCGGATCAAACGGTGAGTCGTCACGTAGGACACATTGAGATAGTGCGATACTGAGATAGGGGCGCTTCTTATTTTTTGTGCCAGTGTTTTGGGAAACACATGAAAATATAACTGAAGGCACATGTGTGAAGTGCGGCTGACGTGTTATGACGTTCGGGGTGCCACTGTGAAATCATAATCAAGGGCTCCGCTACGTGACCGTATCGGGACGGGATTAAATTTAATGAGCGCTCTGCACTGCTTTTAAAAAGTAACACCTCTACCTGTTCGCCTGTTCCTTTCATCTTTATGTATATTTCCTTGTTGTTATTATTCAGTTAAATAATTTGGTAGTTTTTTTTATTGATATAATTATGTACATAATATATAAACTAATACAGATTTAAAATAAATAATAACCTAATAATAAGCATCTAACCTAATAAGTAGCTGGATAAGAACCTCCTTTATCATGATGCTTCCTGAAACAGCCTTTGCTTAAAAAATTCTAGATTATTTATGTCGATTCTTCCAATCTAGAATTCTAGAGTGACTTCCTTTGTTGCAGTTCGATCCGGAGGGTTTCGGTGAAATCCCATGGCCAGATTTCTTACAAACCCTTCAAAATCCAGATTTTATAGCACAGGTCCCGCCCCATAAGCGTGAGGTAAGTTTCTTCATCATCACACCAACAACAACGACATCAATCAACTCTTAATTTATTAGTCGAATTTCTTTCCTAAATCTTCTTCCTGAAGCTTCGAAACCATAATGACAATCTAATTTCAGAAAAGTTTTACCCATCTTAACTTTACGGGGACGTTTTCCTGGCTAACATTTTGAGACTGGCTGCTTTTCGTTCCAGATTCTCCTGGACAAGGCACAGAGTGCAACGAGCAACGCTATTACATTTCAAGAGTTCGTCAATGTGGTAAGTGTTTTTATACCTCTAGAATAAATACTTCTGTTTATAATCCTAATAGCTTGTGATCCTGCAGTGATCTACTCATCTACAGAACCTTTGATCCCAATTAAGCCAATAAAATCATTCGTTTTATACAAGTGTGTAATAAATATAGGGATATATGCGTCAGTCGGGCACGGCGTCCTTTACCTCCGCAGTGGGTTAGGTTGTGTCCCACAACGCGCTCGCCGCCGCGCCGCCTCCCACAATACAAGACAACTAAATTAAGATGCAACGCCGATTACGCTCAGCTCGCGCCCGTCCAAAACCTACACGAGTCACTAAAACCAAATTCGACACCAAAGAAGTTTCACCGTATAAAGGTAAAAGGAAACTTAACGTAAACCAAAATGTTAAGAGACACGAAACCTTCTTACGAGTGGACCCACATCCTTATCGAGTCCTTACTGTCGCGTCTCGAAAGTCGATAAGGTCCGGCACGATTTATTAGGTGGACATTTATTTTTGTATGGTTAAATATATTATCTTAAATGCGTATTAACACTGAGCACCGTCGTTTATTATTTTGTTTATTTTGATTAGATCTTAGCGCTTTTAGAAGGTTTAAGATAAATAATTGTTTAAATTAATACCTTTAATGTTAAACGGTTGTTGCAAAAGTTTATAGGGTATACCTATAAACTTTTGATTATATCTATATATATATGTTTTTTTAAATAAATTAGTCACAATTAACTTTTAACCAATTTATTGCAGTCTTAACTGTAAGTGTAACTCTATATTTTTTGTTGACATATTCTAGGTAAGTTTAACCGTTGATCTTTTTACTCTAGACAATCTTTCAAGGTCTACCTTCCAGCTCTAAATATAGGTAGGTAGGTACTTTAGAATCATCGTGCTCGAATTACGAGCGAATCTCCGAGATAAGCATTAATTAAACTGAACGCCCGACGATTTTGTTTATTAGCTGTTTAAAATAATTAGGTAGATGATCTGATTAACCCTCATTTATCAAATTAATACTCGAATATGCCAAAAGCGAGTATTACCTCAATTAATTTAATCGGCCGAGGTAGGCGATATTTTTAACAATATTTGCATAAAGGAATCTTAAGAAGCACTTTAATTCGCCCTAATGTCGGTCGTAAATTATATTACCAGACCTCTTTTATTAAGTTATTTAAAAGGGGTTCAGATGGAATCAAATGTTGTTGGAATTGAAAAATTAAGGGAACGTTCAGAGTAAAATAATCACAGTAAAAACAGGTGTGACAACCTTACAACTTAGTAGTAAAAAATGTTTGGACAATAGAGTACTTTAAAACTAAGATGGATCTAAGTTAGAGATGCAAAATAGGAGTTTTAATACTTACAATATGTGGGATAGGATAGGAGTAAGAAGGAAGGCTTTTGCCTTTATTAATATATCCCCAAAATCCGTTTATCTCTGCACAAGTACCTATTCGTTCAATTTATATTTAAACGGGTTACTGTAAATTCATCAGGAGAATCCTTTAACCTTAGAACTACAAGGTTTTTGGGAATAGAACTTTCTACCTGTACGAGCTACGCTGTACATTGACCTGTGTGGTAGTTTGTACGTCACACTCAGTTATGCACACCAATAATGCTTACCTGTGCATCTCTAACATATTATTTAAGTGTACTACTTTTGTAATTATATTCAGTAGCAATAAATCCATCAAGGGAAACATTCGTCTACTCATTTACATAACATTCAACATAACATAACATAACAAGTACATAACAATTTCACTGTTGGGAGTTACGCCCCAACATTTGGTCCTTCGAGCAATTTAGTGTTGTGCGATTTATATCTTTTACGGTCGCGAATCGGTTGGACTGGTCTCTCACAAGCGAGTCGCCCCAGTAACCAATTGAGAAGGCGCATATCGTGGAAGAGCAAGTTTGCACAATACCAAGAACCAGGAGTGTGGAGCAACAGCCTACTTCTCAAAACAAGAGGTCGTCAATTCGTCGGAAAGTTTGGCAACATGACGTCATCAGCAAATACTTACGAGAATCAGTGCGAACTTTACGAAAACATCAAGAAAGTCGGCATCAACACCAAGAAGGATGGCTGGGACAGGAAGAACTTGGACTACTTCAAACGGCGTATACAAATGCTGGAAAACTTATGGAGTGAATTCCAGTTCAACCACGATCGTCTGTCTACAGAAGTAAGTGCGGATCATCCTTACTTTACAAGTGATTTATGTAACACAACATTGAAGTGTTATAAAGAAGTCAAGGAGTTAATTCTCCAACAAAATCAGCAACTGTCGACGCACAAACGGTCCATAGGGGGAACGGCGGTGCAACCAACAACACCGTTCGAAAGTACCTCTGAACAAGAACAGGCAAGTACATCAAGCAAGAAATTACAAGAGCAACAAAACAGCGAGGAGGAAGAAGAAACCAGTAACTCAAATGAGAGCAACAACAGGGATCAATCGCCTCCTCAGCAACAACGAAGCCGTAACAAGAGGGACACGGGGTCCTACAGCAAACTGGACGACCTTTTACGCAAACAATCGGCAAACTTCAAGGCCTTCATGAGAGCTGTCGCCAACATTCAAGTGGAGTTTATCACAGAAAAATGGGAATTCCAGGATGCGTTGCAAACGTTACAAGCACGTTGGACTGCTATTGACAGTCTCCATTGGGAAATCGAGTGCGAACTCGACGGGGACAAGAACGCAGTATATGAAGAGCGCTATACAAGATACGAAAACCAATATATCGATCTGAAGAAGGCATTAAACACGAAGATGTGGTCCGGAGCATATAGAGAAAAAACAACACCAAAGCTGGAGATACCTGTATTCCATGGAAAGTTTAATCAGTGGATACCGTTCAAAGACCTTTTCACGGAAGCCATCCATAACAATACATCCTTGTCAAATGCGCAGAAGATGCAATTTTTGAAAAGCAAGGTCCAAGGAGAAGCTGAAAGGTTGATACAGCACTTACAAATAAGCTCGGACAACTATCTAGTGTGTTGGGACATTCTCAAGAATCGCTATAACAACAAAAAACTTATATTCACATCGCATATCAACATGCTCTTCAATCTGCCTACTATGCAACAACAGTCATTAGCACCAATCAAGAAAATACATGACGTTACAATAGAATGTTTGCACGCTATCAAGAATTTAGAAGTGGATGTCAGAACCTGGGATCCGCTATTAGTGCACATTTTGGGACAAAAACTGGACGCTGAGACTTACTCAGATTACATTGAATCACTGAAGAACTCGCGAGAATTACCTGTATTAAAGGATTTCTTAGACTACCTAGAGGCGAAGTTTACTTCAATGGAATCGTCGCAGCGTACACAAAACAACTATCAGAAGACAAGTTCTGCAACAAATCAGAATCAAGAAGCATCCCATAGCAAGAAACACAGCTATCAGAACAACAAGAATCAAGCGGCTAGTAACAACAAGGTTACGAAATCGTTCCATGCGTCAACGTTTACTTGTCCACTCTGCAACGACGAGCATGGCCTCTATTTTTGTGCAAAGTTTTTAGAAATGTCGAACGACGAAAAACTTAACACAATACACAAATTGCAAGTCTGCATTAATTGCCTGTACAGTCATAATGGCAAAAAATGTACGTCAAACCACCGATGTCGCAAGTGTAAAGATAAGCACAATACGTTATTGCACGAGACTTTAACAAAAAACAACGAACAAAACCAAACAAATTCATCATCTCATGTCTCTCAAAAAGATGAAGAAGATTCGGAGATCCTATTAGCGACCGCCATTGTCAAGGTAGAGGGAGCTGACGGAACTCAGTACAACATGCGAGCTCTTATAGATCAAGGGTCTCAGATATCACTGATAACAGAACGAGCAGCTCAACTTCTTGGGATCAAACGCCAGAAATGTAAAGGAGTTGTCTTTGGAGTTGGAGAAAAGGAGAGCAATTGCAAGGGCATGATAACAATTTCATGCAGCTCTGTCTTCAGCGACTTCACGTTCAGAAAACCAGTATACATCATGAAAAACTTAATCAAGAATCTACCAAACAAAACATTTACAAAACCATCATGGCCTCAAATACAAAATATAAACTTGGCAGATCCAGAATTCAACAGCAGCCGACTTTAGAGACTTTAGACAGTAGATCTTCTATTTGGAGCAGACATTTTTTCCCAGATCATGCTAGGGGGAATAATCAAAGGCGATGACGTCACACGGCCCATCGCACAACAAACATACTTAGGCTGGCTCCTATGCGGACACATCAAAACTACAAAATTACAATGCAACGTGGTATTGAATAATCTGGAGGATATGCAACAGTTTTGGGATTCCGAAGATATCACGGACCGAGACGATTTCTCAGGAGAAGATCAGAAATGCGTTGAGTACTACACTAGTACCACACAACGTTTGGAAAATGGAAGATACGAAGTGAGACTTCCAATGATAACCGACTGGGAATGCAAGCTGGGTTCTTCCAAACAGATGGCCATAGCCCAATTCAAAACGTTAGAACGAAGATTGGGAAAACAACAACACTTAGCAAAAGCCTATAAAGAATTTATAGCAGAATACATTGACTTAGGTCATATGCAACAATCAACATGTAACAAGACACTCGACTGCTACTTGCCGCACCACGGCGTCGAACGCGCTGAGTCAACAACAACCAAGTACAGGGTTGTGTTTAATGCATCCGCAAAAACAACTACCGGTTGGAGCTTAAACGATCTCATGTACAAGGGCCCAAACCTACAACAAGATTTACAAACAACATTATTACAGTGGAGGCAATACAAGTATGCTTACAAAGCTGATATTGAAAAGATGTACAGGCAAATTTTAGTGGCCCACTGTGACCAAAGCCTACAACAGATTGTCTGGCGAGAATCACCCGAACAACCTCTACTTTCATATCAGCTCGCTACAGTAACTTATGGCACCAAAGCGGCGAAATCAACGGCAATAAAACAAGTCAATGTTGCCCAAACCAACACAGAAACCATCAACATTATCGAACAATTACTACAAAAACATAGCTCTATTAATCATGTCATTCGAATAGTCGCATGGATACACAGAGCATTGAACTCAACAGTTCGAACATTGGACTCGAAACATCGCCAATTACCGAGTTACCTTACGTTGCAAGAATTGAACAGTGCAACTAAGACAATAGTGAAACAAACACAACAAAAGGTATTTGAAACGGACATGAGTCATTTACATAAACACGGCAGAGTGACATCAAGTAGCAAGCTACTGCCTCTCAATCCTTACATTGATCAAGAAGGCTTGCTAAGAGTCGGAGGAAGATTGAACAACGCCATGTTAACTGAAGACATGAAGCATCCGATGATCATCCCTCACGACAGCCACCTAACGCATTTGCTCATCGATCAAGCTCACCAAATGACGTTTCACGGAGGACCGCGACTCACCTTGTCGCACCTACGCCAAAAATACTGGATCATCGGTGGCGTGCGAGTCACGAAAATGCAAGTCAGAAAATGCGTAACGTGCCGCAAGAACAACCCAACAAAAGAACACCAACTGATGGGGAACCTACCGAGCGCAAGAGTAAATCAAGCGCCGCCTTTTTACCATACAGGGGTGGATTACACTGGATTTGTGGACGTCAAAATGAACAAAGTCAGAGGAGCAAGAACAACGAAGGGCTACATAGCAGTCTTTATATGCATGGTGACCAAAGCTGTGCATATTGAACTGGTATCAGATCTCACCAGTTCAGCATTTTTGGCAGCCCTCAACAGAATGGCAGCAAGAAGAGGCGCCCCTCGTCACTTATACAGTGACAACGGCACAAATTTTGTCGGCGCAAACCGCCAACTCGTGGAGCAATACGAGGAAATCGAACATACATACAAAAGCGACCAACTACAAAAGGAAATCGCGGAGATGAAGATTGAGTGGCATTTTAATGCCCCCGCTTGGCCATCAGCGGGAGGATTGTGGGAACGAGCAGTCAGAAGCCTAAAACACCACTTGAAACGAGTAGTAGGAGAACAAAAATTAACATTTGAGGAGTTTACCACAATCCTAACAAAACTGGAGGCCTGTTTGAATTCCAGACCTCTGTGTCCACTAAGCGAAAACATAGACGATCTAGACTGTCTGACGCCAGCACACTTTTTATCGGGTAGACCGGGGCTGACAGTCATCGAAACAAAGGAAGATGCAAGAACAAGATGGGAACTAACAAGAAAGATCTTTGTAGAAATCTGGAAGAGATGGAGAAACGAATACTTGTGCCAACTATCAGCCAGATCAAAGTGGCAGGAACCACAGAAAAATGTGAAGATAGGCGATCTGGTGATTATTCGTGATGATCATACACCAGCCGGAAAATGGTCCATGGGGAGAATAACAGAGCTTCACCCTGGGAACGATGGATATGTTCGGGTCGTTAGCCTAAAAACAAGAAATGGGCATATGAAAAGACCTATTACAAAACTATCCGTCTTACCTATCAACTGTAACGAAAGTGCTGAACAGCAAAATACGTCAAACACAAACGAAAATGAGTCATACCTACAGACAAACAGCAAGTCGCAAAGTTCACGACGATGCAAAACAGCAAACAGAAAAATAAACTTCATTGGACTGGTCACGGCACTGCTGTATTTGCTAAATCCTGTCACAGCCGCTGACACAACAAAAATTGTCGAGCTTCAACAAGGTCTATAAAGTGACCAATATGCAACTAATACGAGGCGAGTGGAAGATTATCGTGTACTATGACGTCAAGCCCTATTGGCACGGTACAGCAGTATCCAGAAAATTCACCAATCATCTAGAAAACATCTGCGAGAAAATAAAACAGAAAACTCAATGTAACGTAATTTTAATACAACTACAGCACTCGACCGATGAAATAGGACACTACAACCATATGTTGCTGAATCCGCAAGGCCGAGTGAATACTAGAAGCAAACGTGGGCTTATCAACGGTGTCAGTTCCATCGCGCGCTCCCTGTTCGGAGTAATGATGAAGTCGCAAAACTATATAAACATGACATTGACCTGTTCAAGGCCAACGAGAAACACCTGTGCACTGTTGTTAAGAAATCAGACTTCCGTGATCGAAGTAGAATACTGCAAACTGCTTAACCAACATCTGCTAAACTTTGAGAAGCTTACGAACAACCACAAGAAGGAACTGGATTCTCAAGAACTGTCCATCGAACTTGTGATGTCCGCTATTACGGCAAATAGCCTGATTGAACATCTCAGAAACAACGCAGCTGTATTAGACGTCACAGACGACAGCAGCGCAGTGCACTTATCAAGTGCACGCACACTCAACAAAGCAACGTCGCCTATTGCGCGTTGTGATTTAATTGTATAAGGATCGGATAGGTCGGTAGATTATTTTCTTTTACATTTTATCTCTTTTTTAACATTTTATTATATACTTAACATAACATTTTCAATTCCATTATTTACAGTTATCTTTTGTGAGTGGGCAATATGTACGAGCTACGCTGTACATTGACCTGTGTGGTAGTTTGTACGTCACACTCAGTTATGCACACCAATAATGCTTACCTGTGCATCTCTAACATATTATTTAAGTGTACTACTTTTGTAATTATATTCAGTAGCAATAAATCCATCAAGGGAAACATTCGTCTACTCATTTACATAACATTCAACATAACAACATAACAAGTACATAACAATTTCACTGTTGGGAGTTACGCCCCAACACTACCCACACATACAATAGTGCTCAACTGATGCGTGTGTGCAGTAACGGTCGCCATACCGTATGTAGGTAACAGGTACTTACCACCAATGAGAACTATAGATCCATTTGTAAAAATTGCAAAAGCTCGTTTACAGGCGCTCCATAGGTAAAGCCGGCGCGGCGCGGCGCACTGGTAAAAGAAGCTTTTTCACCTTACGCGAGAAAATGGATAATTATATCCTTTTGTTCCATTAAAATTCGTTCGTGATGTTGATATGATTAAATGTTCTCTATCAACAGGCTGAAATTGTAATGGTTGTTTTCCTCTTCAAGGGTCATTGTACTCATCATTATGAACAACATTTAGTATTGGATCAAACCTAAAATCGCATCGTCAGCTGTTCAGTACATTTATCAACATCAAACTCGTCGAAATGTAGGGAGCAGCTGATTTTTTTTCGCGATTTCAGGCGTGGTCCCATAATAAAAGTTGTTCATAATGATGACCCTTTAAGAAGGCTTTTAAAGGGTCAGTTTCACCCTGTATAAATTATAATAATTTGCCCTCTTTCTCATTCCATTATTGGTATTGTTATGACAGTTTGTGTCTAGCAGAGCGAGAAAACATTTTATGATAGACTCATAGTTGGAACAGTTGGCGCTGCCGCTTTTTAGGGTTCCGTACCTCAAAAGTAAAAAACGAAACCCTTATAGGATCACTTCGTTGTCCGTCTATCTGTCTGTCTGCAAGACCCTTTTTCTCAGGAACGCGTGGAGTTATCAAGTTGAAATTAACATCAAATACGTAAGTCTGTGGTCCCTTGGTGTTCTAAAAAAATCAAGCTTCTAAGTCAATGCAATAAAAAAATACGGTCATTTATGCGATATATTTTGATACTCGCAAGTAAATCAAAACCCATATGGTACTTCCCGTTGACCTAGAATCATGAAATTTGGCAAGGAGCAAGGTCTTACAGAACAGGTAATGGAAAAGTCTGAAAATTCATAATTTGTAATATTATCACATAAAAAAATATTTTCAAGTATGTCTGTCTGTTAAGACCCTTTTTCTCAGGATCGCGTGGAGGTATCAAGTTGTAATTAATATCAAATATGTAAGTATATAGACCCTTGGAGTTAAAAAAAATTAAGCTTCTAAGTCTACGCAATTACAAAATACGGTCACTTATGCAACATATTTTGATACTGCAAGTAAATCAAAACCCACAGGGTACTTTCCGTTGACCTACAATCATGAAATTTGGCAAGAAGCAAGGTCTTATAGCACAAGTAATGGAAAAAGTCCGAAAGTTGTTAATTTATAATTTTATCAAAACTAAATGTATAAAGTTTGCCTTACCGAATGTTAGAAATCTGGGACCCAACATCGTCTTAGATGAAGAGGTGCTTATGACTGTACAATCAGCAGTTTTTCTGGGTATAACAGTAGATGCTAAACTTCAGTGGGGCCCACATATATCAAGCCTAGCGGGAAGGCTCAGTTCAGCCGCCTACGCCGTCAGGAAAGTAAGACAATACACTGACGTTGATACAGCTCGGTTAGTCTATTTTAGTTATTTCCATAGCGGTATGTCCTACGGTATTCTGCTATGGGGCAAAGCGGCTGATATTCAAAATATTTTTGTTCTTCAAAAACGAGCTGTTCGAGCAATTTACCAGCTAGGTGCTAGAGTTTCTCTGAGATAATTTTTTAAGGATATTGGTATTCTCAGGGTGGCATCACAGTTCATCTTCGCCAACATCTTATACATTAGGCAAGATATACATTTGTACAGTAAAAACAGTGATATTCACAATATTAACACCAGAAAAAAGGACAAATTACGTGCTCCATTTCATCGGCTTCATAAGGTTCATAAATCATTTGTTGGTCTTGGTATAACTTTTTATAACAAGCTACCTTCTTCTTTACTAGATTTGCCTTTTAATGCGTTTAAAATTAAAGTAAAATCCAATCTTTGTTCAAAGGCATACTATTCTATCAACGATTACTTAAACGATAAGAATAGTTGGTCGCTGTGATTAACTCAAGACAATGTTTATGTTATGTTCTTTCTCCAGAATCAGCTTACATAATGACAGGTTAAATGAGTTAAGTACTAAAATTGTTTATTTTATTTGACAAAAATATAATTTAATGTATTGTGTTGCGTAAATTATTTTGCATAGGTACTATTGTATAGAATCTAGTTCTTCTAACTGAACAGACAGCTGTGCTGCTGGGGAGTTTGGTCCGCTACTTCTTCTTCCCAGCTAAAGCACTAGGACTAAGCACTAGGGTGAAGGGCGGGCGTTTTGTGGGGACTGTGTTACTGTAATTTCGACGTTCAAAAAGTGCTGATTCTCAGCCTAATTAGAATAAATGACTTTTGATTTTGATTTTGATTTTATCACATAAAAAAATATGTTCAAGAATGTCAACCTTCAAGACTCTTTTTCTCAGGCACGCGTAAAGGTATCAAGTTGAAATTAATGTTTTATATGTAAATCTAATCAAGCTCAAGTCAATGCAATAAAAAATACGGTAATTTTTGCGACATATTTTGATACTCGCTAGTAAATGAAAACCTATAGGGTACTTCCCGTTGACCTAGAATCATGAAATTTGGCAAGGAGCAAGGTCTTACAGCACAGGTAATGGAAAAGGCCGAAAATTCATAATTTGTAATTTTTCACATAAAAAATATTTTCAAGTATGTTAAGACCCTTTTTCTCAGGATCGCGTGGAGGTATCAAGTTGTAATTAATATCAAATATGTAAGTATATAGAACCTTGGAGTATAAAAAAATTAACCTTCTAAGTCTACGCAATAAAAAAATACGGTCATTTATGCGACATATTTTGATACTGCAAGTAAATCAAAACCTACAGGGTACTTCCCGTTGACCTAGAATCATGAAATTTGGCAAAAAGCAAGGTCTCACAGCACAAGTAATAGAAAAGTCCAAAATTTTTTAATTTGTAATTTTATCACATAAAAAATTTTTTTTTTGGGTCTACAATGTTAAGTTTATTTTTGGGATACAATCTTTTCAGCTACGGAACGGAACCCTTCATTGTACGTGGTCCGACGCGCACTTGGCAGGTTTTTTATATTCATTTCATCGAAAAATGTTTTACTTACAATTGTGTGGAGGATCGTAAATCAAAATTAAATTCGACGTATAAACAGACAACGAGGGACAGTGTAGGGTCGTGGGCGTGCATGATGCGGCATTCTTATGCTAATCCGAGCGAACCACATTCGAACGGGGTGGGCCAAATTGTTATTTATATTGTCACCTCGCGCTTTTTTGTTCGAACCTACCAAAACTCCCGGCCTAAATTACTGGCTGACTTCATTGCGGCCAGATAACGTAGGTACTCGGTGATATATTGTGTCCAGCGATGTGTAGGTATATCAACAAAAACACGAAATAGTAGATTACTTTGTTTGACTAATTGCGTATGTACCTATATGACTACAACTACAAGCGTTTAAATTTGGTTTAAATCCTATTTATTGACTGTTTGTTGACTATTGACTGTCGAGTTACGTATCTGTCGAGACTCGAGACGCGCATTGTCAAGCTGCGTGTTTGTCGAGCTGCGTTTTTGGCGTGGTGCAAATCTGACAAGATGCGTTTCTGTCAACGTTTTCTGGCGAAATGCGTATTTGACCTCTTGCATTTCTGACGACATGCTAGAGATCCAAAACAACTTACTATGTATTGCATTGATTTTCAAATCTTATATAAATAAATTGAAAACTCCGGTTGGTCCGTGGATGGGTCATCTTTACATACATACATACCGAGACTCCTCCGTGCCTCGGAAAGCACGTTAAGCCGTTGGGTCGTTTCGTGGATCTTTGACAGTCGTTACGGGTAGTCAGAAGTCCGAAAGTATGACAACCAGTCTTACCAAGGGGTATCGTATTACCCAGTTACTGGGTTGTGGAGGTCAAAGAACAGTCGCTCCATGTAAAATACGGGTAAGTATTCAGCTGCATCCGGTTAGACTGGAAGCCGACCCCAACATAGTTGGGAAAGCTAGGCAGATTGATTGTATAAATAAACTGAAAACTTGAAATGATAAAACATCTTAATTTTTTTTAATTCTAAAAAAGCTCTAAGCTCTCTCTTCACTAGCCTACTCTTAAAGATGTATTTGATGCAGATTGCCATACTTAGAATGCATTTCAGTTCTTCACGTTCAGTATTCCTTCCGGCTGATGGCGGCTCATTTCTCAGCAGTCTTCAAGTATGTCATCAACTCCTCTGGTGGCCGGATGTCTAGCAGATGAAAGGAAGTTATTCTGGGATTAAAAACTCTGAATGGACGGATGGTCCAAATAACTTGCATTCATAACACAAAAGCGAAACATTTTAGCCTTTTCCATGTTTTTTCTGTCTATTATAACATGAAAAGTATTTCTGTATGTCGCGTGTAAGTTTTTGCTTGACATTGAAGACGATCAACGGTCCAGTTTTGATATTTTTCCTTTTGTATCGGCTCTATTTAGGTCTGTGTCAAAGTTTGCCTTTGCCATGCCTTTATAACTGGGTATTTATCCTAGTCATAAATGCTTCAGGAAAAGTATGTAAACATACTTTACAGAAGATAGTCATGAACGATTTAATCACCTAAATAAATAATTATGAAAAAGAACTAAAATGCATTTATTTAGCGGTCACTAAAAAAGGCACACAACATACTTGTTCAAATTCAGTTCAAAATCCATCTAATTCATTTTTATGTACCTCAAAAGGAAAAAACGGAACCCTTACAGGATCACTTGTTTGTCCGTCTATCTGTCTGTCTGTCTGTCTGTATGTCAGTCTGTCAGTCTGTCAAGACCCTTTTTCTCAGGAACGCGTGGAGTTATCAAGTTGAAATTAATATTAAATACGTAGGTCGATGGACCCTTGCAGTTGTAAAAAATCAAGCTTCTAAGTCAATGCATTAAAAACATACGGCCATTTATGCGACATATTTTGATACCCGCAAGTAAATCAAAACCTATAGGGTACTTCCCGTTGTTCTAGAATCATGAAATTTGGCATGAAGCAGGGTCATACAACACAAATAAAGGAAAAAGTCCGAAAATTGTTAATTTGTAATTCTATCACATAAAAAATTTTGTTAAGTCTGTCAGTCTGTCAAGACCCTTTTTCTCAAGGACGCGTGGAGATATCAAGTTGAAATTTATATTAAATAGGTAAGTCTATGGTCTCTTACAGTTCTAAAAAAATCAAGCTTCTAAGTCAACGCAATAAAAAAATACGGCCATTTTGCGACACATTTTGATACTCGCAACAGTCGCAAGTAAATCAAAACCTATAGGGTACTTCCCGTTGACCTAGAATAATGAAATTTGGCAAGAAGCAACGTCTCCCAGCACAAGTAAAGGAAAAAGTCCGAAAATTGTGAATTTGTAATTTTATGACATAAAAGTTTTTTATTTGGTACCTATCAAATGTTAAATTTGTTTTTGGGATTAATTCTTTTCAACTACGGAACCCTTCATTGTGCGTGGTCCGTCACGCACTTGGCCGGTTTTTTTTTAGTCCAAGACACCAATGTGTAGAAGTCTACCTATACCTAAGTAGGATTCAGAAAAAAGTTGTGATTTTTCATCGTTGCCTGTTAGAATTCCAGGCAAAACCTACTTGGTATATTAACCAAGTAGAACATTAAAAGAAAGTGCCGAGCCACGATACAAACGAGGCACAATAGATCGATTGGACCATTTTTAAAAGCTGGTTACTCCTTTGTTATGAAAATGTTTTCACGTTGGCGAACGCGAATGATTGATGTAACACTGGTGACTGGAACAGAAGCTTTTAGGGAAATCGTACTCCCTCCCCAAAGCAATTTCCTGACAGGAAATTAGTTCACTCCATTATTTTGATTTAACACCAAAAAGTGTTAAAGATTAATCGCTAACACAAACTTTCTTTTGCCTGCTAAAAATCTTGAATATTTCTAATATCATCGATGTTCTACGATGTTCATTTCGATCGCTAGTGCTAGGATGGCAGCAGTTAAGAATTACCTGTCCTGACTCTTGCGTCACAAAAAACTTTTGAGAGTCGCCGCTGACCCTTAATCAATTTATGGGGC
This sequence comes from Cosmia trapezina, assembly GCA_905163495.3. NCBI lineage: Eukaryota > Metazoa > Arthropoda > Insecta > Lepidoptera > Noctuidae > Cosmia > Cosmia trapezina. The sequence goes on from LR991030.1 coordinate 17,872,700, forward strand.
GCTAACTGGAACATGGAAAATGTATTAAAGCGCACTGTGGGAACGAGCCACAAGTTCTGGAACACTCATAACATTTCATTATAACTTTTAACATTCTTTTGTCACCCCTATTGCCCCTAATACCGTGAAATTTTAAGTGTGTGACAAAACTTTGGAAGAAAGTTACCTACTTTATCTGATACATTATAGCTTTGTTAGTTCTTCGATAAAACGTCAATAACTTAAACAATACATTGCTGAAAAAACACCACCAACAACAAATCATAACTTCATGGTGCGTTTCCAATCCACATTGGGAACAAAAACAATTACTTAATAAAACACACCTCAATCAAAATTAATTGCTTTACGCATTAATCTCTTTATCTTCCCTTACCTACAAAACAACGTGTCCGTTCTCCAAGGTAATGGAAGCAATCATTCCAGATAAGATCCCTCTAATGTGAGAAAAGGTAGACGTTCCGTTCGGATCGTTAATTTAATTTGAAATAATAAAAGTTATATCCATCATTTATCACTTTCGACAAATTTATTTTTAAATGCCCACTTTGACGTCCTTCTTATCTGTGACTGGCCAGTGGGGTGGGAGCAAAGAGACAAAAAGGTTTGTTATAAATAGGCGTAGGCGTGCCGCTGTCGGCGAGGCGTCAAGCCGTCATCAATCCGAGGTGGCGCAGCGCGACCTGCTGGTCAGCATGGTACGGCACTGCGCACCAGCAAACCGTGGCTCAGGCGCCCACCGCACACATCCTCAATTCACCATATTGTCGAAGGGGTAACAACACAATAACAAAACCCATGCATCACCTGCAAAAATATTTGCTCATTTTTCCTCAGTCATTAAGTATAAATACGATAAAAAATAAATTAAATTAGACGTGTCAAAGAAAAAACTTGTGAGTACCTAATTCGTTAGCGGGTCCTGTCACGGGCACATTCCATCGTCGAGTAAGTTTTCGTGTTCGGTCTGACTGTCCGTCCGTAACTCACACGGTATCGGTGCCATCTAAATTGAGATTTTATTGACGATTACTGTTCTAGCGACGATATCGTTGCGATCTTGGCGCCCGCGCCCGCCGGACCGCGCCGCCTGCCGGCCGCCACTTTGATCCCACCCTTGATGTAATGCATTTCGAACCCTTCATTTATAATGTGGATGTGTGACTTCATACTGTCCACTCCTAAATTTAAGTAAACATACAGAAATGAAGGTGAGAGCAAGGTGATGTCATTGCTCATTTTGCAGTTATTCAGCATTTGATCGGAAAAAGCTTTTTTGGGAATATAAACGGTATCAACAAGAAATCAAACATCCATTCAACGCTGGCATTTTTATCGCTCCTTGGTAATTGATGTCTTACTTACTGAAATGAAAATTCTTGCTCGTTCCAATCGCAGTTGAGCTGACCATTGAGAAACGTTTAACGACTATTCTTTGACATCGATCAGGACATTAATTTCTATATAACCTATTGTTTCGCATGCGCACAATGAAAGGTATTCTAGTGATTCCGATTCGTCCATTCAAGTAAGTAATCAGGTTTGTTTTGATTTTGTCTACCAAATGCATTGATCTGACTCATCCATCTCATCATTAACCAGCTAGCCTTGTTGATTCTCATGCACTTGAGTTGATTATAAGAGCGTTTAGTTTAATTGTTTTTCCATTTAATTTCTATTCATCAACCAGGATTACCTGCTACCTAAATAAACTTCTCTTCTAAAAGTGTACAAAAACTTCCATCCCTCTGAGGGCTAATGTCCCCGGGAGGGACAAATGATGATGGCGCACGGAGGTCACCGTAGTGAATCGCCCGTGGGGGTTGATGGATCGTGTAATCGTTACAGTATTTTTTTTAAGACCACACCGAAGCAAATTTACAGTAATTTCACGCGCGGCAAGTTCACACGCACCTGTGCCCTGTCGATACTTCGATAGGTTTGTTTACGTAGATAACTAATAAAAGGGATGAATCAAACATCTAAATTTAACGCTTCGAACCGATGAAATAGAACCATTTCAAAACATTTTCAAATCAAGATATTTATTGGCTGGAGGCATCCTTTGTGACGGCCTACAAATTATTTAACAATGGCTTCGATAAGGTTACATAACAACACAGGTGATGATATCATAAGTCCATAAAGCTATGCTATTTAGAATATAAAATATTGTTTATGTACGCATGCGGTCATAGCCGGAAAAGCCAAAATGATTAATGTACAATAGATAAAAATTATATTCCATATTTATATGTCCACTTTTCAGAAAAAAATGTTCAGAGTCTTATAGATATAGGTAGTATCTACCCTGATGCTGAAAAATGACAAATTAAAATCTAAAAGCATTAAGTATATACCGGATGACTTTTTTTACCGTCTCGAAAAAAATAGGGTATACTAGGTGAACGGAGTAGAAGCCTATGGCATACATAGTTTTTTTTAGGGTTCCGTACCTCAAAAGGAAAAAACGGAACCCTTATAGGATCACTCGTGTGTCTGTCTGTCTGTCCGTCTGTCACAGCCAATTTGCTCCGAATCTAATCTAAAATTTGGTACACATATGGATTTCTGTGACCCAAACACGTACAGCTAAAGTAAATATATGAATTTTGAATATGAGAGTCACTTTTAGGGGGAAAATAAGAAAATTAAAAAAAAAAGTTTTGTAAACTGTACCGTGTGACATATCAAATGAATGGGCTTACTATGAGGGTCTCAAATATATTTTTTTATAATTTTAAAATATATTGTTTTAAAGTTATTTAAGAAAATTGACGAAAATTGACCATTCACCCCCCTTATCTCCGAAACTACTGAGCCTAAAATTTTGAAAAAAATATAGAAAATAGTTCTATGCCTGTAGATTACAGGAAAACCTATAGGAAGTCTGTGGTCTTAAAATAACATGGTAAATCTATATATATAAAAAAATCAAAGTCCTGACTGAGTCACTGACTAATATATCAACGCACAGCCCGAACCAATGGACCTAGAGACTTGAAATTTTTCACATAGATACCTTATATTGTGTAAACATCCACTAAGGAAGAATTTTTGGAAATTCCATCCCTAAGGGGGTAAAATAGGGGATGAAAGTTTGTACGAAAAATCCTATCCCTTGAGTTAATAGACTTGAAACTTAGCACGAATATTCATCTAAGTAAATTATAAAGTTTATCATTTTTAGTTTTCCTAAACTACCCCCTAAGGAGGGATTGGGGGTGTCAAAGTTTGTATGGAAGAACTTTAACACGCGGTCCGATTAACTCAAAACTCAGTTTTTATACTTGAGACCAAAAATTAAGACTAACGTGTATCAGGGTTTTCCAAAAATCTACCCCTAAGGGGTGAAAAGTTAATTTTATAGCGGAGGATTTTATTGGGGGCTTGATTAACTCTAAAATTGGTGTAAATAACGTTTGAGTCAAGTTATGGAAACATACCAGACGATTTTTGAAATTCTTTATTTGTGTTCGTGAAAACCGAGATACCTACAGTTTATATGAAAAATCTTATTAATTTGGTTAATGAACTTGAAACTTAGCACAAATACTTGCATAAGTAATTAATAATGTTTGTCATTATTAGTTTTTCAAAACTACGCCTCAAATGAGGTTAGGGATGTTAAAGTTTGTATAGAAGTATTTTAAAGCGCAGTCCGATTAAAAAAATGGTACTTTGAGTCAAGTTAGGAAACTGCCAAACGAATTTTCACCGATTTTGATGACATATGGCTGATGTTTTAAGGAGTAACTTAGGCTATTTTTATTTTAGAAAAATAATTAGAGTTCCGCGCAAGAAAATTAAAATCCATGAAATCAGACAACCACGTACAGTCCAGTACAAACTTACTAAGCCTCCGCTGTCTATTACGGCTATAACAACAAATAATAAAAATAAAGCAAAGTTAAAAATGTAAGGGGTCGATCCCCATACAATAAACTTTTCATTTTGAAAAAAAAAAAAAAATAATAATCTAGCTTGTGTGTCATCGTCTAGAACTCATTGAGTAGAGTACAAACATATTTTTTAAATCTTATTTTTTAAATCTTTTAAAATTAAGAAATAGGGGGCCGCAAAAGTTGTAAATTTTAGACCATGTTTGTACGAGCTCTAGCGCAACAATTCAACAAATTAGGAATTTGAAACTTCTTTATACCATGTAGGTACCATGAATACTGTATTTAATCAACAATACTGAAAACGGCGATTCATAAGGTATTTTCTTTAAACATGGGTGATTTTCTGCAACTGCAAAAAATAACCTTGTAATTCACAGTATCATTATAAAATAAGTAAAAAGTTATCTTTGCGATTGTTAAACATATAATATGGTACGGAACCCTTCGTGCGCGAGTCCGACTCGCACTTGACCGGTTTTTTAAATAGCTTAGTCAGCAAAAAATGATCTAAGTATGAATAAATACTACAAATTCGATGTAAACTTTTCATTTTAGAACAATAGAAACAGAAATTTAAAAAAAAAATCGATTAAAAATATCGAAAAAATCATAAGCAACCTGCATATGGTTTGGATTTTGATTTTGTTTTTTTTTTTTTTAAAGTAAGCTAACTTTAACAGCCTATGGCATACCACCTAGGTGGTATGCCATAGGCTTCTGCTCCATTCACCTAATATACCCTATTTTTTTCGAGACGGTAAAAAAAGTCATCCGGTATATCTAGCAACTTGCCTTGGTGGTGACAAGAAATATTTGGAAAACATGTACCTAATGTTGTTTGGTTGCAATGATATTATTGGCGTTTCCACTTTGAAATTCTTTCTTAGCTCAACCTTCAAGCGACGCTTCCATGCAAAAATAGGGACAATAACGGTTATCTAATACTTTTGTTTTCTTTTATTTGTAATGTAATAAAATAAGGCTTTCATGTTTCCATTCAAGTGTTTCGCCTCATTTTTTACCTAGGTAGGTAGGTACATATTCGATTTAATTTGTTTGTTTTTTAATCGATAATCTTGAATTGTGTCCGTTATAATATAAAGTGGTTCTCTTTCACCTTTTGACTTCACATTATGTTTATTGTTCATGTTTTCTACAGTTATATTCAGTTCTTGCTAATGCCTATTTAATTTGGTAACCTGAAAAGAAAGATTTAGCACCATCATGAACAGATTTTGTAAAGAAAATACATTCCTACCAACCAATTAAAAAATTTAAATGTAGAGTCATGGAATGAGTAGGTATGTACCTATGTTCTGTTTATGTTCTGCATTGTAAAGCAACGGTAGGTAAAGCCTACGTAGATCTTTCATCCATTTATGTCAATCTAAATGAAGAAGTCATTAAAACACGGATATGCTCATCAGATCACAAATAGATAAATGTAAGTTGACAATGACATTCATATTCGCGTCGGTGAATGAACTGTTGCGAATATGTGGAGGTGTCGATCGTAAAGATTCCAAAACGGGCCCCTTCATGATGATGGCATGGCACGCGGTGACATCAGCACGGTAACAACAAACACTGCTCCAAATAGGAGCCAGCCATCCTGGCTCGCCGCGAACAACTGACATTTAAAATAAGAAATTGTAATCGAAAAAGGATAATAAAACAATTGGACAGTTACCCGAGAACAAGGCGCGTTGTCCATGGAATGCCGCTCTCTATATTTAGCGAGCTCGTTTGCGTTGTGTCGAAATGAATAATATTATATGAGAGAACAGAAGTTGAGCGGCGCGTATAAATTAGCAGATAATCGACCGACATCACCTGTCGATGCCCACGCGCACGCGACTCGGCGCGATCGCGACGCGCGCTCCGATACTTGATTTACTGCGCTATCTCCACTATGATACCACGCCACGCGTCTACTATCTAACATCCACGCTCCACTAAATAAACTTCCTGATTATCTGCGTAACGAAGTTTTCAAGGATCGCTCGTTTAGGTGCCACTTTCTAATCAGTATTTACAAACCTGTATCCTGTACGTTGTCGGCGCTGCAGGCTCACTCAATGTTGTCCATGAAATGGTTCACGCGCCCGATGAAGAGATAAGGCGAGGGCGATGCCAGACGCCTCCCGGACTAAATATTTACAGTGCGACTGTGAGGAAACATAAATACTGGCCGTCCGACGGAATATGTTAGTGCTGTTAATTGGATTCGTCATGTGGCCGCGGGCGATTGTACGCAGACAGTCGCCGATCACCGCCGCGGACAATCACGGGCAGGCCTGTATTGTTCGCGACATCAGCTGTAAACAAACCAAAATAAATAAGACTTAATAATGGACTTCAAGGTGTATAAGTACAAACAAGTATAAATGCAAGAACGGAACAAATGAAAATATCGTTTGATAAAAAGAAAATAGGAAAGCATGCCATCATTACACAAGAACGCATGAATTAACTTATGAGTGGGAACGCACATGAGCGCGAATTATCATTCAAAGCTATGCACATACAAATATAGGGTAAACGCCCCTAATGCTGGCGTTACCATGTGTTTGACGTCCAGATAATAACACAGGTGGCGGCTTTAGTACTAATTAACTGCCGTTCTCATGGAGCTGCGATTAAAAGGAGCAGCGGAATCGAACCTCGACCTGCAAGAAATGTCCGATGAGATGTTGTTACTGCATTAGGATATAATGAGGAACGTGAACGAAGAAAGGTGGTTATTTGTCACGGTTGTTTGAAAACATTTCCTACTAGAATTATTTATAATATATCCTTCCTCTTTAGGAAGGAGGTTGGTTGTACACAAGTATGCAATAAAAAATAATGTGCAGATGCAAACACCATGTGAAGCGCAAACAATTTCGCTTAGATATAAAAATTAATTTCGTCGTTATTAAATACTAAAGTGGCAATTTATTTTTAATTTATCAATGTTTTAGATTATTGTTTTGAAATATATGTATTTAAATGGTGTAATTTCACGGTGGGTGAGCGAGTGCAATTAGTCACTGCGGCGACGTGAGAGTAGAGAGAGCTGATAAGGATCACATGGGTCGAGAGCCACCACTCCGTCACACCTCTTGCCTCTACCTCAGTTCTCACGAGATTTTTCAAGTCGGATTAACAACAAAACTGAATTAAATATGTTTTCTTATTGTAAATTACTCTTAGTTCACATAGTAAAAAATATCGTCCAGTTTACCGTTAGCCAATTGCATATCACATATATTTAATTAGTTTAAGATTAATTAGAATAACTGACGATGCATTACTCCCAATTTTAATCAGAGATTGGGGGAGGTCAACTTGGGGACAGGAACAACTTGGGGGGAGGTCTACTCATGACCAACTGTGGATTGCTGTACGCTGATTAATTGATGCTGCAATCAAATTAATATATAGGCAAGTGTTAACTTGACAAAAAATAAACAGCTAGGAAGCGATTTTTGTGGTGTTCACTGACCAATCTTATGTTTTTGCTAAGCTGTTTACTGTTTTTTCACCACAAATTGTAATCCTAAATTAACTGGGTACTAATGAGGTAGTGTTTATTTGTCTAGGCGAAGTGAACAGTCATAGTCTGGCAGACTGGCAGTAGTGCGCCGTGCGTGTTTGACTAGAACATTAGCGACGCGAGTCGGCGCGGGCGCAGCCCCCGCCCGCGCGGCTTTCTCACGCCCACGGACCAAACCAACTTGCCTTTCTTCTTTATTGCTCACTATTAGCCTTTGTTCTAAGACTAAAATATTGTGGATCTTTTTAATAAAATTGCATTAAGTATGATTTCAAAATAATCTTAGTAGTAAACTTTGAAATTACTGTTTCAGGCAGGTATCTAAAGATGATGATTCAATTATTTTAAACATATTTATATAGCCGTGTATAACACAATAAAACCCCACCAATAAAGGCGTACTGCTTTATAAAATAAACTTTTATTTCACACCTAAACGGAACTAAGCTGAGTGCGTGCGATCCTTGCCACACAAGTCGTTTCTTTCCCGTGTTACCGAGAAAATGACAGAAATAAGCCACACGGCGGGCGTAGGCGGCGGTACGGACACTATAATCAATTGTTACAGTCCGCTAATGTGCTGTTTACCTTACATTAGCAGCTAAAGGAATAGACTCCTTTGTGACACATTTGTAAAAGAATATTGTAATAGTATTTTAGAAAAGACTCCTTGTTGAATACCGCGCAAGGTCCGTTGGCACCCTAATCCGTTAATACCTGAAGGATTATGACGATTATTTTACTTTAGAGGAAGATATTCCGGAACTTAATTTTGTTTAGACCTGTGTGGTTTACGCTTATTGTCGTTTTTACACATCTTGCAAAAATAAATTAAAAAAAAACATTAAACGCGATTGTTATTGACACTCATTTTGTGGATCTCCAAAACTATGTAATTGTGCCAAAACAGTCCGTCTGATTGGCGTTTCCGTTACATCTTTTGCAATCCAACAACCCAAATGTATTGACGTTAATTACACACATATCTGTAGTTGATAACGTGACATCACGTCTCGTGCTCGTCTCGTCGGCGTGTGGGCAGACAATAGGTTATGTGGACGTGGGCGGGCGCGGCCAAAACGCGATCCTACGCGGTCGCGCCTCTCTGCACCGCCCTGACCCCACTGACCCCGACCCATTCAAACTTTACGCAGTTTACTTCATATTTTTATTGATTAATTAGAATCAGATAAAACAGCGAACAGTCAAGATTAGAATGCAGCCTTTCCACATATATTATTTGGGGTGTTTCACCTTTTTCATGAAACGTAACTAAATATTTTTTCAATACACTTCCTCGAAAACGGGTTCATATCGCACTACGATTATGTTCACAATGCAATGTATTTCACACGCGTGAGATTTTTCATTTTCCCGCACGTGTGCGAGAATAAAAATTGCCACAGATAACTTATACCTATACTTAGTCTAAATTGGTCCAATGCCTCTATTCACAACTCTCTATTCAAAGGTGAAAGTTTTTTTTAAATCTCGGCAAAGAGGTATGAGTCTTTACGGAGTTAATATTTTTTGAATATTTAAATAATGTTTATAAATAGAATATCATCAAAAACTATGATTATTACAATAAAAAAAACTTTTATGAACAAATTAACATGTATTTGTGTTCTAAACTCGAAAATATTTGAATTTTCTATTTTTCATATTAGGCTGTTTATCGGCTTTATACCTTTGCTTCTACTTCACAACCTGGCGAAAACAAAGCGCGAAAAAAAAAGAAAATTTAAATCATAGTTTCCTAATAATTCGTTACAAAAATATTTTCCGTTATTTTATTTTATTTCTTCAAAAGTGTACTTATTGAAAAACGCTGTTTGATACTTGTGGACATTTGTTATTGCAGTTCTCGGCTCAAAAACAACCTCGCCTACGGCTCGGGTGTTAATTCCGCCTCGAATGCAATAACAAACGTTCTCCACTTGTATCAAAATGTACTATTAAATATTATTATTATTTTCCATATGTCTACATATCTCGGTACCCTGGGGTCCTGGACCTTTGGAAGACATACGAGGGGCCAAAGCCAACCGCCCCTTAGACAATTTTAAATTATGAGGAGCCACCAAACGACAATTATCCCTGTATGCACTATGCATGTGCACCCGAGGACAACCCCCGGTTGGTGCAGGACTATTGCAGAACATGGAAACAAAACATATTGGGCTATGGATTTGGGTGGTTGTGGACTGGTTACCTAAAACTATGGAAATGCTATGGCCCCTGCCTGACTAATGTTTTGTATACAATACACAGATAAAATGGCAGGGGGTGACTTGCACACCCAATAATGGGCCCCCGGGAACGGTCGCTAGCACATAGTGTCGTAGTGGCAAGGGGGCAACATGTCCTGATGTGCTTGTGAGGAGTGGAGAGGTATCCCACGGTTTTCAGAACAATCCCAGAGCCCGGAAGATGGTCAAGATCCCTACAAACACTTACTGGAATACTTCCTTCCTCCGAGCACGTTTGCTCTTGCGAATCTCCACTCAAGCTAGCCAATAAAGCAAGAATGAGGTGGGAGCTCTGTTCCCGTCAGTGTTCACTCCAGCCGGCCAATAAAGGCAATCCAGAAATGAGGAACAAGACTACTACCGGGAGATAGGGTCCGTGGGGTCGCTACTGCCCAACAGCTCGCCACATGCTGCCCTGCGGGTTTCTGTATCTCTCTTGGTCTGGCTGCTCACTCTAGACCTGTTTCGGCAAAGTGAACTCTACTGGCACAGGCCCAGAGTTCGGAGCGCGCAAGCCCCACCACAACGTCAACGTAGAGATACGGCGGTGGGGTTTATTATTATTACTACTATTCTACCTATAATAATTTATTATTTTAGCGAATTCATATCTCCAAATTAAAATTACTTAGTAGGCCGTAAGTAATTCAATAGGTTTTTGGCCGTGACAATGAAATAATTTGGTACCATTGGACTGATCTGATGATAGAGCCGGAAGGTGGCTACAGGAACTCAGTAACAAAACGACGCAACATTATCGAGTTTGGGCTCGTTTGGTTCGTTCTGACAAGGACTGGTCCTAGATGATATCCAGAGTTCCAGACTAACAAAAGCTTGTGTTTTAAAAATGTTTTTTTGAATAATACTTACGTCTTGTTATTTTCATGATGAGTAGGAGGTACCAACTTATTAAACTTTATATTATTTTTAAGTCTCATAGACTTATTTGAGCTTTGAAGTTTTATGTTAAACTTGAAACAACACGCTTGCTTCATAAAAAGTTCTCAATTATAACTGGATGTGAAGTATTTTCCAGTACCTTGTCATACCATTAATTTTGATAAGGCTAGATGTAGATTAAAGAGTAATGTAAACGTCAAATATTTTATGAGAACATAATTTTCCAGTTATATAAACATATAGGCGCAGTATTTCTAAATGTGTCATGTTATTATCAAATCACAGTGTGGTATGCGCACACGCAGTTGGAAGCGGTGGCCGCCCCCCGGGGGTCCGGAGCTTTGTCGGCGCCCCCGCGGCTCCACACTCCCACTTACGTGAAAAATTACACCAAACTCACTAGCTAGCAACACCATTTCAAACCGTACACCGTACCCATAGAACACACTTTTCTTTTCAGTTACTTATGATTGTTTCGAATCAGACACCTTTAATGCGGTTGTTTTGTCACATATACCTAAAGCACCACATATCTCACAAATGAAACACAATTTTCATACTATTATTATCTTTATAGTTAAAGAAATACTGATGAAATTAGCTTGGGGAATGTTATATTAGGCATACATTTGGCAGGTTGTACGCGGGCTCGGCAAAGTGGTACATCTTAATAAAATCTGGTCGAACGTCCTGTGGCGTCCTCGGTGGCCCATACATGATATATCATAATGGACATAAGTAAATATAGAACTACCACTCGTTATGGACACTCATATATTGATGTTTCTCTTTGTATGTCCAAACATCAGTATTTTATATTAATAACCACATCATTTATTGTTAGAACGTATTTATAAGATTAATTTATGCATGCATTATAAATAACTCATAAATACCAGTTACTGTTTACGTTTACCTTGTAAGTTTGGATTTTCATGCGGAAATACACAAGGATATCCGGTTGCTAAAAGCCTGCGCTACGGCGGCCGGCGCGCGGCGCGGCGGCGCGCGGCGGCGCGCGGCGTAGCGCGAATACCACGACTACGCATTCGCATATTAAGTTCACAAACCTTAGGTACTCAGTTCTTGGGAAAAATATCTACAGGATTGACGTATAATAAATTCGTGTATCAAGCTAATCGGTGTGTCGACACAATTCCGATAAAGTCGTCAACGTTACGAAATCGATTCGTCACCGGTCAACCGATGTGATCTACCGGCGCGTCGTGACGGCAGGTGGAGACCAATGTAACGCTTCGGATCGGTAGCGATCAACAATTCTATCGATTATTTACAAATAATCCGATACCGAATTATCGAACGCTATCCGTAGTTCAGTCACGTCTTCCGACAAAAAATCGATTGTAAAAGTCGTGCGGAAAGGTGTGATCGATTACGTACACAGATAGATACATAACACAATTCCGGTAATAACTCATTTTCCTGTTAATAGATTTTAATATTCCCTGTAGGTACGGATTGAAGATAAAAGACGTATTCATGGTGCATCAGCATGCAATGCAAAAGCTCTCGCCGTGCTGATAAATCCCAAAAAACAGAGGCGGTAACACCTCTAGGGAGGAGCCAAAAAGCTTATCGATATAGTTGCTAAAGTGGGCTTGTTCAATAACATAGTAACAGGAAATGCTGGAATAAATAGAATCTAAAAAAGGTTTTGAATTAATGCTGCTGGATAACATAAAAGCTTGGAATTACTGACACTTCAAAACTTTTATGTTGACAAATATATCAATCAATTACAAATTATGCCTAATGTAGATCAACTTTTGAACTTAAGAAAAAATTAAGTTTATGTTCCCCGCACAATTTATGTTACCTTTGTAGGTAGCTTTGTTGTATGCTTTGTTGGTATTGGAGTTCATTTTATAAATAATAGCAAAAATATATCGATAAACAGTCGTGCCGCCAGTCCGCCACCTCCGCTAAGCTCCATTTATAATTTATAATAAGTTAATTTTTGACAAGGCCCGTAAACCGATTATTACTAACAAGGTGGTCCATGCCGACGTTTGCGTCTCTTTCTTTCTCACGTTTCGTATAAATTGTCTCCTTTTGTAAAACGTGATGATGCACAGTAAACACACAGCAAGATCTCAGAGATTGCCACCTTCCACCCATTTCTATAATAAAGGTGTCTCTGAGCCCTCACATTTATTTATTATTCTTTACGTTTTGATCCGCCGCGCTTTAACAATGTTTTGTAGAAAACAATTGTGTTTCTTTCAAAAGGTTCTCATAAGACGGAATGTTGACAATTCCAAACATGTTTACGGTCATTTTGCCAAAATTTATGACCGTCCCTTGATTTTTAAGTACAAATACTTGACAGAAATTTATATTTAAAATTGCCATATATCCTGCTTTTAAAGCTGTCGGTGTTCGACTGGCTAAAAGCAATTTCTCTAATTTTCATATTGATATCAAGTGCACTTAGGTTTCACTCGAAGTTAATATCAAGTGCGGTATGTTGCGTTGATTGCCATTTATATGTTGAGCGGAGTATCACCAGTGCTATTCCTGTCTTGTCCCGGGATAGCGGTTCTCGGAATGCAGCGGAAGTCCCGGGCGGATCCCGCGAGCCGCCTCCTTATTAATGGCCTGTTTAGACGAGCTCCTTTGTTACTCGCTCACGTCCTGCCACTTCAATACACTACGTACTAATGGCTGCACTAAACCATGCACTGTATCACATACTGAGTTTGTTTCATCTAACAGAACTACGTTTCTTCTTCAGAAAGAAAGCTACAACGTTCAATGAAAATCCGTCGCAGCAAAGAACAATATCGAATGAGATCGAAGGTGCACTTTGGCATATTTGTTCTCAGTTTCGACTAGTTTAAATTGACGTATCCTGTTGTCAGATTTCCTGGCGTTAATCCTGTGGATCGGGTGTTTAAATTAGTTACGAGCGGTTTGACTCTTTCTTTTGATGTTTGATTGGGTATCGTCGGAAGGGATATTTTTAAGACCGTTTGTAATGTATCGTTGCTTAGGTGTGTTGTTTAATTTATACAAATGGAGGGATAGCCGGCGATGTGTTCTAAAAAAATGGTTATGGCATGAATCATAGCGTGTCGCGGCGTGAGTCAAATCCGCGTGTTGTCCGGCGACATTCGCAAGGTCGTGCTATTGCCCCTCGCGCCGCACTGCCTACATCCTGTCTCGTATCATTAGTAAACACACCTACTAGTTCACCATCACTTATGTAAAACATAATTGTTAACTAAAGTTGCCAAATATGCCACGCTACGCTATATTTAACAAATTGTTATCTACTAGTACGTCTATGGACCAAGCCTTTTTAGGTTTTTATCTTCATAAGTATGCATCTCACATTATCTACAGAAAAACTAAATCACACCGATCCCATAAAAACGTCCTCAATACGTTTCGCAATAACCATTAAATTTTATAAGATATCATTATCGAAGCGTTAAGCCAAACTAGGTGCTACGTTGTACAATACGCGGCGCCCGCGCAGCTCCGTGGTCGGCGCCGACAATCACAGACGCGATCAATGACTGCCCATTCACGTCATCCCACGTGCTTCTATGTTGGGGGCCGGTTAAATAGCTGAATCAATTATCAATAATAACATTTTTTAGAGACAATTACAATGCTTACGAGTGAGCCCTACTTACTTTCTAGTCGCTGCGATCAGTGCGCAATCAAAGTTGATTGTATGTTTTGGTAGATTTGCTTTATTTATTGTCTTGATGCTGAGATGGTATTCGTCTACATTATTTCTTTTTGTATAGTATAGCAATCGTAAAAATGTTTATTATGTGCATCCTAAACAACATTCAGCTTCATCTCTAAATTGACTTCGTTTTCGTAGGTACAGCAAAATTTTCCTCGTTTGGCAATAAGGTCCAGACGTCAGATGCAAAACGCGCTATATCATAAATGATGATGGATGACCGTGTGTTCGCGAATGACTGCATACCTAATCATACACTCTAATAGATGAGGGATTGGGGAAACGGTTAGTGTAATATGAAAAATGTATTCCCAGCAGTTTTCCGATTTTCCCATTATAATAAAATATTGGAAGCTTATTAGCACAGTCTATAATGTTTTTATACTGTGTTATTAGTAAGCAGTTTTGTCGTCTAACTCAAATTGTCCAGACGACATCAAACTGTTATGGAACCAAAGAGCAGGTTTACACAAGGAAGTAAACTGATTTCCTCACGATATTTAAACATAACATGGTTCAGGAACAAACAAAACAAATAATAAATTTCATTTATTTTCGATGCGTCGCTTACCGCAACGGACTAGAGTAGATGATTGCTCAATTACCAGGACCTCCTTAGTCGAGACACTAACAGCAATCTCGGATTGACTACACTTTCGACTTTACGACATTAAAAATAAACGCTTTTTTGTTTCGCTCCATTAGTAATCTCGGTCGGCTTTACACAAAAGGTGGCTTGGAGTCCGCGCCTTGTCATTAGAGCACAATCAAACATTATGTTTAGGAATCGCCGACAGCTTAACCTGAGTTTTTCATCCATTTCATAATTTGTTATTTGGGATTATAGGGAGCGTGCCGCAAAAGACAAAGTAAACATTACCACCGTTACGTCTCGTCGTCGGAGAGACGAGCTGCGAGGCAGCGGCAGCGGCAGCGGCGAGCGGCCTATCAACAGACAATGTGGATTGATAATTGAACGTCATCAACGTTTTTGTGTTTTATATTGTGCGGTAGGTGGTGCGTAATGTGAATATGATTTAGTGCGACGACAACAAGAGGTGCCGCTGTATCATCCATAAGCAATATTTTGAGGTAGAGCGCGGTAGAAACTGCTACGAAACCTTTAACAACTGGGCGGGCGGCTTGTTCTTGCAAGTCGTTGTAATGACTGCTAGCAATCTACAATTATGAGCCATTTCTCACATTAAAGTAAATAACATAATCAAAAGCAATTTAGATTTTAATCCATCTATGAAAACATTTATGCAAATTCATTTATTTTCATTCATGCTGTAACAATGGGTAGATGAGAATTCATCTTACAGTTAACTTTGGGTTACTGACTCTACAAGAAGGTATTAAGTTAATGTCTTAATCCTAATCATCTTCCCAATTTTATTTATATATTAATTAATTCGTTATGTGTGTAGAAATATTTATGTTTTGATTTATCCGGCAATAATGTTTAGTGGAAAACGGTAGGTTTTCAAATCGCAATATTAGGGATATGCCACGGGCCACGAGCAAATCCAAATTCAAACAGACAAAGATTCCACACTAAACTACCAAGGATGCCTCAATGCCGCCACGCTTGATCAGCACTGGCCAGATCGAAATAATCGCACTTTACCCACATTAGTAACAGCAGAATCTGCATAACGATTGCGTAGCATGCGTGTTTCAGTGCTGCGCGGTTTTACGGTACACTACGGTAAATGTTAATGGGCCTTATTAGTTCCGCCACATGCCGAGCGAGCGGTCGACTTCTTCCACGCAGCGGTCATGCTTGGTGACACCTCACCACTGTTTGTTTGTTGATATAATTGATTTACTTACTTACAAAAATCAATCTTTAGTCGATTCTGCAATAATCGATATATCGTAGGTACTTATTATATAAATACTACCCACCATTATTATTGCCTTACTTCATGTTTGAGCCTTGATAAAGACGGACGTGTAACCTTCCTAGTGACTTATAATTGGCTAATAATAATCTTTATATTTTAAAAAGCCAGTAACTCGTTTTATTGAAGTGTTAGAACCTAGATTTCCAACAGGTTATGGGACCAGGTTACGTTTTTACTGCAATATAAGTGGTTAAAATTTAAATAAAAAATACGGGCCTTGTTAAGTGAAATGGACGTGATAAAAAAAAGTTCCAATGTTATCGTCGAGTAGGTGACGGCATACTCATAAAAAAATTTAACAATTTTTGATGATTTGATCATCGAATTGTTAGCCGGCACGCTGCCGCCAAACCACGCCACGCGAGGTAGCACATTTGTTGCTCAACCTACCCCCATCTAATGGTGGCGTGATAGTTGCGATCGAAACTTTAACGGAGGATAATTTAATGCTAGCATTCGTTAAACCAAGGCTTTTGGATCATGAAGTCAAGTTTAAAAATGAGTCCAGTGATACCAGTGTCAAAAGTTTTGCAAGTTGAGAGGAAAAATGGACAGGAATTTCGAAAAACAAAATTCGATAATTCTCAAAATAATAAAGGGAATAATAACTTCAACTAGAAGGTTAACAAGCAGAAGAATAAGTCTCAGTTCATGAAGTGTTGTCACTGTGGCCGCAAGGAGCATGTGAAAAACGACAGCAGCAGAAAATACGGAGAGGACAAGGACGGTCCAGGCAGTTGAGATCAGTGAACCATCCACGTCGAACTATTTTTCTGGCTTTGCTTTTATGATGGCATACTATCAAGCGGATCATGATGGAAGCAAAGTTACTTTCCTGTTGTATCCTGGAGCATCGGACCATACTATAATCAGGGAAGATCTTTTCATTAGTCACACCGTCTTGCAAATGCCATTAAAATTTCTATTGCTTAAAATGGTGAATTTATTTCAGGGAACGGTGTATGTGACCAGCAACATGGGCGTTCAAGAAGTTTTGGAGAACGTGTTCTCCTATGCTGCGGTACCACCGGTGCGGTGCGGTGCGGTTCTTAACGAAAATGCAACGTGCTGGGTTGGCAGTCATTTTCGACCAGCAAGGAGCACAATACTTAAGGTTAATAAAACTATCATGCAAGGTATGTTGAAAAATAATTTAATTGCTGTAGACTTAATGGCATCTGTAAATAAGTGTCAATCTATTTCTCAAGTATGCAGTAATAAAAATATGTACAAACTATGGCTTTGGTCATAATAAGAACAAAATTAATTCATCGAAATTAAAAAAAAAAAAAAAAAATGTAATGGTTGATGACACCAGCCAAATCAAAACAGTAATACCAGCCTGTATGATAAGTTGTGTGAGGCCTGTATAAATATGAAACAAAGTCGACTTCCGTTCATATCAGGTCAAAAATTAAAGTCATGTTAAACAGCTATTATTTATAGTGCACTCAGATGTTTGTGGACTATTGTTACTGTTTATACCTACCCCCAACTAAAAACTACCTTGTAATTTTTGTTGATGAGTATACGCAATACTTTGTTACGTACCTATTTAACCTATAAAAATCAGATATGTTTGCTGTTTTTAAAGATTTCGTGGCTAAAAGCGAGGCTAAGTTTAATTTAAAATTAGTCAACTTGTACTGCGATAATGGTGGCAAACATTTATCGACTGAAATGAAAGGTTATTTATTGTGTAGAGGGATATCAAAAAAAAAAAAAATATATATCATTTAATAGTTCCGAAAACACCACAGTTCAATAATAAAAGCAGTAAGACCAAGTTTGATCAAAAATCATGGAAAGTGATACTTGTGGGTTATGAACCAAACGCTGTAAAGTTTGGAACCCAGAGTGCGAAAAATTACATAGTAGTCAGGGATGTTATTGTTGATGAGACTGGATTTTTTAAATCCAGGTCAATCCTCAAGTCTAAAGGGAATATTAAAAATTCTCACGGCAAAACTGATGATGTAATATCCAAGTCAGTGCCGGTCAAGTCTCATAACTCTGACAGTTCTAAATCAGATACGTCTATGGGCTAAATCTGATGGGTACTGAAGGGAATATTAAACATTCTCACGGCAAAACTGATGATGTAATAATATCCAAGTCAGTGCCGGTCAAGTCTAATGACTCTGACAGTTCTAAATCGGATACGTCTATGGACTAAATCTG
The DNA here is from genome assembly GCA_905163495.3 of Cosmia trapezina. Taxonomy (NCBI): domain Eukaryota; kingdom Metazoa; phylum Arthropoda; class Insecta; order Lepidoptera; family Noctuidae; genus Cosmia; species Cosmia trapezina. The sequence goes on from LR991030.1 coordinate 17,891,107, forward strand.
ATGAACACGAGTGTAAAATTCGCAAATTAAACCATGATAATTTAATTGAATCGGAGCAAATAATTGATATGAATACTTTCTGATAACCCGTCTTCACCAGAAGAAAACACAAATAAAATCCTGACGTTAGAAAAAGCAATAGGCCAAAAATCGTCCGCGTATTTCGTATAATGAAGACGATGATGATGATTGCCATTTTGTGTGCTCAGTCTATTCTATGTAAAATGTAAAATACCTACCAAATTCATTAGAAGAGATCAAAACAGATCTCAGTGAGAAAGTGCAATTAGGGACGAACTAAATTCTCTAAATAATACTTGGGCTTTAGTACCAAGAGCTGAAAATTAAAACATTGTCAATTTACTGTAAATGGATATTTCCTATAAAACATGATGAATTTGGAAAACCTTTAAGATAAAAAAAAAAAAAAACTACTTGTTGCAAGGGGTTTCAGTCAAGAATACCTCACGGACTATAGTAAAACTTTCGCACCAGTAGCATGAGTAGCGATAGCAGTTTCAGATCAATTTAATTTGCTAGTTCATCTTAGGGATGTCAAAACTGCCTTCTTGAATGACGAATTATAGGAAGATATTTATATGAAAGTCCCTGAGGGTATCTCTGGTCCAGATAATTATGTGTGTAAATTAAATAAAGCACTTTACGGGCTGAAACAGGCAGCTAGGTGTTGGTTTGAAGTCTTTGAGAGATCACTTAAAGAAAAAGGTTTTCAAAATTTTTCATTCAAATATTTGCTAGACAATGGAGATATAGATACCTAAGCATATAATATGTCATTTTATTTAAAGGTGTTTTAACCTAACAGTATGTGCTGATATTGAAACAATTAATAATTTTAAAAGGTATTTAATGAGTAAATTCAAAATGACTTTTTTAGACAGATATAAAAGAAAGAAAAAAAATGTATCTTGGTATAAAAATTACAAGCATGTAATGAAATAACATTAGATCAAAGTGCATACACAAAAACAGTATTAAATAAATTTAATATGCACTATTGTAAACCTATCATAATCTATTAGGATAACAATGGCTGTATACGCATTGCAAATAATCCAACCAATCACAAAACATAGATATAAAGTATCATTTATCTAAGGAACAGATTGAAAAAAAAAATGTAATAAAATAAAATTACATTCCAACAGTTCAGCAGTTGGCAGATGTTCTGACCCGCTATCACTTTTCAACAGATGAGAAGTAAAATGGGCTTAGAATAAGATACTGATTTAATGTTTTGTGATTCTACATAATAATATGATTTATGATTAATTTAATTATTACTAAATGTTCCGGTCATTTAGGTATTACTTTGATTTATTTTGTTTGTATAATTAGGTAGATCAATTTTTGAGGGGGCGTGTTGATATAATCGATTTACTTACTTACAAAAATCAATCTTTAGTCGATTCTACAATAATCGATATATCGTAGGTACTTATTATATAAATACTACCCACCATTGTTATTACCTTACTTCATGTTTGAGCCTTGATAAAGACGGACGTATAACCTTCCTAGTGACTTATAATTGGCTAAAAATAATCTATACATTTTAAAAAGCCAGTAACTCGTTTTATTGAAGTGTTAGAACCTAGATTTCCAACATTGTTTCTTCCAGTTTTTTAATCTTGTTAAATTCGCACTGGTCTATGTTCCGTTTTGTAGGAACTGTAAAAATTATGTAGATTTTACGGTTTCTACAATGATGATATTAGGCTGAGGCGCCTTGATTTTATTTATTGATGATCGTTCACATTTTATTATCTACATTCTGAGTCGCATTTCATGATTCATTTATGCATTAAGTGTATTTACAAACTAGATTAGACGAATAATATTATTCGTCTAATAAATAAACCTCTAATCTAAAGCATCAGTGCGAACCTGTTCAAGTTCCCTAGGACACTGGACATTTTTGTAATGCATTAAAACTATTTTTCAAGAGTTAACAATAAGTTATTGTTGTTAATCATTCAACTATACATAGGGATTTATGTTTTGACATCAATTATTAAGTTAACAATATAATCTGACGTTAACCTGGGAATAATTCGTAATGATGAACGAAATAGGTAGGTACGCACGGTAAAGTAAACTTCTATTGTTAAAAATCTTTTACGGTCAAGTAAATTTCATGCAGCTAACCCTTTCGAATCGTTAGCAATGGATCACGAAAATACACGATTACACAATTATATTCATTGCCATTTTTAAATGGCAAGATTGCTATAGTTACCAAGTGATGTATTCAACATGAGAGCAGAAACACAATACGATACTGAAGAATGCACCCACGAACACTCTTTTATTATTTTTTATTTGATGCAAGCAATAAAAAGTGCCCTGCGCTTCTACACAAACTGTAAACAGCGAAAATAATGTCGACATCATGTAAAGTGGAGCTCGTTGTGTGTAACCCAATTGGTCGAGTGACGCAGCTGATGCGTTCTGACAGTTATTGCTTCCCAAATTGCGAATTTGTAAATATTAGTAAATCACAAGAATAGCGAAATACAAAGACGAACCCGGATCTAGGCCCTCTTACCTGCGGCTTCCGAAATCCGCGAACAAAAAACGTAAAATTGATTCAGTGGGACTGCACAAAAAGGTTTACATTGTGTCCCCTGTATTTAGCGATGCCGATCCGACTCGACAAATAAGGTTATATCGTTTGGAAAAAAATTGGATTACTGGTTTGAGAGCGTCCTATTGCTACCAGGTTGGCGGAATAGACATTTTGTATAGCTTCGGTAACAATGCAGGAACTGGATCAATACGGTGGATGCTTTTTAATTGACTATCGACCTGATTATTGTTGTTCGTGGAATGTGGGTCAGTGTTAGATGGGATCTAGTAAGCAGACGGGAATTGGAGGCAGGATGCAGGTAATGAGAGTACTGAGTAGCGGCGGTACTGAGCTCGCAATTGAGATGACGAATCCCACGCAGTAACACTTGGAATGATATCACAACACATTATGAATCTCATAAAAATTGTGTTCTTCGTAAGCGTTTATCGACCAGTGGTCAAATTGATCTACAGGCAAATGACACTAATAATTTTCTGACGCCATCGGACTACCCGGGAGTATAGATTATTCAGATCTTTCCTAAAGATCCTTTTCTATATGACATCATACAGGCCTAGCTAAACAAATTGTCATCATCAAATCACTATCACGACGACGTTCACAGCTGTAAAAACGGATCCTTCATGCATTTATACTACAACTGGTTATGATTCTTCCCAAATAATACCAAAACATTTATTACAAGATACAAACTCCGAACTCTACAATAAACAGTACCTACTGTCAATTGTAAAGAATGCTATACATCCAGCTTAATAAATGAACTCAAAGTTTGTGAGTATACAGGAAGCGAATCATGATGCTCATCAATGTTAATACTTGCACAGTTAAGACAAAAAGAAACCGTCGGCGCGTGCGCGTGCGACAATGAGGAAATGCTTCGGATGTCCCGGCTGACGACATGCGATATACATCACTGCACTTGGTACTTATAGCTACTGAACGGGGATTAAACCACTATGTGCACATTGCTAAAGAATTGCTTTCGTACTTTTGAACCAACTGTATTTAATAAATAGTTCAGAGGTTTTGATTTAGTACTTAAAGTAGATTGTGTTATGTGAAAGCAATTAAAGGTAGGCGAAAATAAACAAGTGTCTCTACAAAGATGCATTGTCTGTCGAAGATTCAGTTTCAAATTCTTTGCCCAAATGTCTTGGAATGCAAGATTAACGATGCACACAAGATCAAATTCCTTTAATAGTATCTTAAAATGCAAATGATTGTAGGCATACATCATATGCAAAATAATTAGCATGCAAAAGCATAATCAAATCCTACAGTTTTAAGAGAAAATGCAAACGACGTTACTGTTTTAATTATAGCTCTACATTTTGCAGACAAATATTTGGACTCTACAGAAGACTTGAATACCAGAACAAATTCTGTAAAGTTGTCTCCGCTGTATTTAGTACAGTAGTTAAATTCTATCTGGTTTAATAAACTGGGCAGATTTATAATGAGACGGAAATTTTGCTAAAGCTTTGTTAAACCTAATATGTAGCAGGATTGCAGGAATAATCTTCTGGCTGTAAATAGTTGTAGCATTGTGAGTTACCTACAAAAGAAGATTGAACACAATCTTTCAAAATTAGCTATCACTAATTTGCCAAAGAAGCCTTTGCTCAGGTGCGAAATCGATACCTCCGGTCATCACATGATTCGATCCCGGCTATCGAATTATATCGAGTAATTGTAGTGTTTATGTCGGCAGCGTCGCGTCGGCGCCACAAAACATTCACATTATAAAACATAGAGCTGTCAATATTATTTACCAACTTTTATGACCATTCGATTTTGTATGGGAACGTTAATGTTAGATCGTTCTTCGTAATGCCTTTATTGGTGATGGCCTTGATGGTTGACGTCAGTGAGAAAGTGGCGTTATGGAGAATTGTGTTCTGTGACGTATACCGTGAAGTAATTACCGGTCCGCTTGTGTAGGTATTATATTTTTTTAAATACATACCAAGAATTTCTCTGACGACAGTTTAATTCAATGTCGCAACTCGTAGGTAAGTATGCAAGTCGTACGAGAAAACCCAATCAAAAATAAATATCCAGTCCAGAGCATCATAGATACACGTCAGACAATTTTAAAAAGGAAAATATATTAACCTCTGACCTTCTACCTCATCTGTGGCATTATTGAAAGCAGCCGAGATCGGGCGCCGTGTGTTTATTGGATAATGAGGCAATCCCGCGGCGTCCCGCCTCGATCAATTGAATGATTGGCCGCAGTAGTCATAGTTACGTCGTCTGCCACACGCTGCCGCTTGCCGCCATCTACTACCATGAAAACTCATTTTGCATGCGGAAAATGTCGCGCATTTTCCACGAAAAGAGAATTTCTTGAATTTGTTATCGTATAGTGTAGGGTCTTCTTATGTTGTGGAGTTGTCTTCCTGACATTCAAGTATTAATAGAAAAATCTTTACCTATTCCAATTTATTTCAAAATCTTTAGTTAGAGCGAGAATCATTCGAGCTTTTTTGCAGTTGGTAACCTTAGTAACGCTTTCGTTGACCTTATGTACAGCAAGTAATTACGGTAATCAATCACTGATTAAAGTAGGCAATCACGGTCTACATACATTGATTTACAATACGTAATTACATAAAAATATATATGTTTTCTATTATCACGTGGAAAATTCTTGGAACATCATCAATCCGGTCGATGTCTCAAGAATTTTACAATTCAATGTAATAACTGTTCTAAGCAATTACCTTACTTATGTATAATATTTATTGGTTTTAAACAGTTAGCTTCTTAATTATGGAAACCTAGCGAATCCGCTGTGCCGCAAAAAACGAATACAATTTGCTGGGGCATACCGCAAATTCAGTTGGTAACCGTAAAACAGCAAACTGACGAGTTTCCCATCAAATTACGTCGGTAACGAGTGGGGGCTGCTTTTCCGCGTTTTTTAAACAAGTGCAGTGATTTTCAGAGTCGGCCACGGTGACGGGCCCACGTGAACTAGCCCAATTAGCTCGGTTGTTAATGAATGGATTAGTGAGCTCGGATTAGATGCCGCGCGTTCGCTGAGAATCACCGCGGGTGTCGCATTATGTAGAAAGGTACAGTAAACTCAAGTGAATTGCGATTGTTATGGACCCGAATTAAATGTAGTCATTGTTGATGTCTTAATTATTGTTGTTTGGGAGCAATTCTTACGATTATTGAAGTTTAAATTAAATAATAAGTACATCTTAGAGTTCTGAACTCATATTTTGGAGTCAAAACTTTGTCAAACACCAACATGAAACCCCGATGTAGCAATCTATGCATTGCATCGAACATAATTGGTTTTCTGTACATAAGTAACTATTAATTCTAATCAAATAATTCGCGACTGCGATCCGAACTGAATATAATAGCGTGATAATAGTGACCTGTGGCAGATTCTTAGCGTAGCGGTCGCTAGCGGTGGCCTATCTCTCACTATTATATTATTTAGAGGTCAATATCATCGGCAGCTCTCTACAATGCAGGTTATTGTCTTGTCCAATGTTTTGTTTACTCCATCGACTGGGTAATTCCAAATCGACACAACTGTAACGGACTGCACAGTTGATCGATCTGAACTAGATTCACGGCACCTATGTCCGATCGTGCGTAACTAACAATTAGGGCAAATGCAATCAAACATTCACATCGTTCTGAAATAATAGAGGAATGTGTTATAGTTTTCGTTTAAATGTGGACTGTGATTAGGCTGAGAATTCGCCGAACCAACTTGTAATTTAGGTAGCCTGATTTTCGATCTTTGCTCAAGAATTTTGAAACAATGAAGGTATAGTCAAGATGTTGGTTTAATCGGAAAAAACTATTTAAAATTTAGTTTACACGATATGTTTGACGATCCACGATCAAAGTTTCCCATCACTAACAAAGTTCGGCGATCATCTCAAAGGTTACGTCAGTTCTCATAGAGATCAAACACAAAATATTGACCCTGCCCGGCTCACGGCTCTCCAACTTTTCCCATAAACTTTGTAAAGCAGTCGTCGACACGTCGTCGTTGCCCGTATTTGTTGGGAGCGGCAAACTGCCAGTGCAAACAACTAGTGGTCAAATCCCTTAAGTAGGCAGCGGGTCAATATTTTTGTTAATAATTTAGTGTGCGGTGATTCCCACGGGCCGTGGTAACGTAAGAGAGGGCTCGCTTACAGATCACACCCTCTTTAACCAGGATGATGTTTGAACAGTGTTCGGTGACCTGTACGACATCATCTACTCAATTTCATTGGACTCATATTTAAATATTAAGCCCTTCGTTTCACTTTCTCTAATATCCATCACCGTATCATGTTCATATTACCAAATGTGTGACTCTAATCTTTATTTGAAAATAAAATTTGGCATCAATTCTCTCAAACAATGTAAAAATTATTGCAAAAGATTGTTTAATGTTTCAGCTGCATCCGGTTAGACTGGAAGCCGACCCCAACATAGTTGGGATAAGGCTAGGCAGATTGATATTGCAGAAGACTGTTTAATAACTTTTACATCTCGTCGGAGTATTCATTAAATGGAAGCAAGAAGTTGGTCAATGAACAAATTAACAATACGCGGCTCAAACAAAAGATAATTAAGACGTGATGCAATAAAACCGTTTGCTTATGTGCGGGAACAAAAGAGAGCCGAAAAACTGCAAATCGGATACCTAAGCAACAACGGCAACGCGACGACGACGACGTCCAACTTTCATAGAATCGCAATAAGATAAAGTGTCTATTTACCTAGGCATGCTTGTAAGTCTGCTAGTCACTTATGTGACTATCAGTGTTCGTCTCTCCAGAGAACTGTCGCATTTTGTCACTTCTTTCGCTCACACGGGACCAAATTTTTAAGAATGTTAAATGAAAAGATGCTTTTTTGAAAAATGTAATCAATTTGCGAACTAGTAATAATATTAATTTAACAGGAAATTATTAAAAACATGTTTTTAATGTGGCATTTATTTAACTCATGTGCCTAACACTTTTTGAGCTGAATTTATTAGATAGCACATTAGAAATCTGTTTTTAATAATTAGGTTCCTATTAAATTAATATTATTTACTAGTTCGCTAATTGATTACATTTTTCAAAAAAACATATTTTCACAAAAATTTGGTCCCGTGTTAGCGAGAGAGGTGACAAAATGCGACAGCCCTCTTAAAAAGTTCAAGATCAGTGAACAGTTTAGACACATCTGGATAATTAGGTACTAGGTATTCCCAGTGCTTAGTCATTCCAGATTTAGGTAGGTAGGTACATGATTCACCTTAAGTTCAAAATAATAGATGTCGATGGAAGTTTTTGTATATTTTGCGAATCATTAGGTACTTAGGTAGTAATTGTTTGAGTGACTCAAAGTTACACTGTGAAGGTACAACTAAGTTGAAAGAGAAAAAAAATGTTAATGCGATCAGTCGTCCTCAGAATAGTCTCCAAACTACAACATTTCTATGTAACGTTGCGATTAGATTTCGACTACCTTGACATTTTCATAATGTTCTTACATGGATGTTAAGTTTTTTAACATTTTAAAAGGGAAAGGTGAATCAAAATGTCCATAAAATATCAAAATTAAGCGATTTACAATGGTCGCTATTTATACTTGTAGGTAAGAATAAGAACCTTCGCCTTCTCAAGCTCTGCCTGCAGATAATGAAAGGGAAAAAGAGTTCAGCAGAAATGGGAGGATGGTGTGAAGTAGCCACGTGGTGCAAATTGCAAATGCCACACTCTCCATACCTTTCCGACTAACTACAGTAAATTTTCCCACACTTCGTTATGCAACGAGCATACCTCAGCCCATTAGATCATTTTATTTTATAATCAAACGTGAGTAATTTTATTGCTATATTATTCTGCTCCCCACGCGTCTTCGTCTTATCCAACTTGTTAGACTTCAGCGTCAATGGAATAAGGAACGAGACCAAAACTGCCTAACTTACATAAATACATATTTAACAGGTACATAGGTAATAAATATTGCAATAATGATTTTGCTTGTTAAGTGGACAAATAAAATAAAATAAATAAATAAATATCCTTGGACAGTTCACACAACGCCATCTAGTCCCAAGCTAAGCAACCTAATGCTTGTGTTATGGTAACGAGATGGCTGATAAACTACTTATATACATAAATACAAAAACCATGCTGTTATTTAACTCAAGGAAAATGTATAGGTTCCAGAAGGTATTTTTATGTTCAATATGACAATGTAGGGAAGTGCCAAGAATACAGAACTTATGACAAAACTTAGTATTGGCAACAAAATATGTTTTTCTAGCTTCGCTGTAAATGGTAATGGATGAGATGGACCCGGCTGTCTGGACTTTTTGAAAGAAAAAGTATTGTCAGAACGACTGGTAGAAGTGCCGTCTCAGCCAGTGCACTGGATTTTCAGATTTTTTTTCCGTCAGATTTGTTGTTACGCTATTTAATGATTTTTAGAGAACATCGTAAAGTTATATTATAGAGTTAGTTAGGTCAAAGTGGTAGGTACCCACTCCATACAAACAAGAAGAAAAATATGGATTTAATTAAGAGTTAAGATTGCGTGTCGAAATTGGTAACAAAAAATTGGTAATCGTGTTAAGTGCAATGCTGAACGTTGATGTAAGATTTCCAGCACAATTTGATGCAAGGCTACTATTGTGTGAACAGCGAGTGCGAAATGTGGAGCACTAATATGAGAACAGCAAACATTTGCAGGCTTCCCACAAACCGTTCTTATTGAAAAAATAATTACCACTTAGTGGACGGACAGTTCGGTGTAATTCTACAGACTAGTAGCTAATGCGTTGAACAAATACGCTAACGTGTTTCATAAATTGCTTGGCGCCTGTTTTGAGGAAGCATTTCCGTTTGAGCACCTATTTTTTGAGCACCAAAGGTATTCCCATTTGAGCACCAATCAATATTTTAACGTGGTGCTCAAAAGGGAACAATAAAAAATATTCAACTTTATTCTCTTTTGAGCACCTACGGTGCGGTAGCTTCTAGTGATGGGGTGTTTAATAAAACATATCGATACAAATTGGCAGTACTTTTGAACACCATGGGCTACCTCAAGGTCAATGTCCCTGAGGTCAAAGTCAATGACCTTAGGAGAATCGCGGATTTTGACTTTCGGAATTTTACCTCAAGGTCAATAATAATAATAATAATAATATATCATTTATTTCGGGTAACTAAGACCCATAACATAAATACCTTACAGACTATCATACATATTTATTTAACCTTTAACAATGACCCTGAGGTCAAGGTCAATGCCCTCGGGGTATCCCATGGTGTTTAAAAGTACTGCCAATTTGTATCGATATGTTTTATTAAACATCCCATCACTAGAAGCTACCGCAGCGGCAGGTGCTCAAAAGGGAATGAAGTTGAATATTTTTTATTATTCATTTTTGAGCACCTCGTTAAAATATTGATTGGTGCTCAAATGAGAATACCTTTGGCGCTCAATGCATAGGTGCTCAAACGGGAATGCTTCGTTTTGAGCGCACAGAAGTTAACATTCTGTGAACAAAATAACAGAATCACATCAGCTACCCGTAGCTGATGACCATAGGTACTGCTGAACATAGGTTCATAAGTTCATACAATGAACGGACATGGAAGAATTGAATGAAAACCTACAACAATGCGATGTAACTCTCATGATTTCCGTAGATGACATATTATTATGTACACAAGGTTGACATTACGGATGCACTCTCTGAACGGTCGCCGGGTCTTGACAAAGGGCGCGACGCACCAAAACAATAACAATGTCGACAGCGGCGCGTGCGCTGACTCGCTGAGTGCGCAAGTGTTACAAATTGTTTCACACTACCGAAGTGCCGATAACAACAGAGATAACTAACTATAGGCCTCTTCCTCATAATTTGATTGTTTCTATAACCGCTGTAATATTATTGTAATCATTGAAGGGCAGGTTAAGAGGAGTTGTACTAGTAGCTTGGGTTACGTTATTAAATTACTCACATTTTTAAATACTAAGTATAATTAAACCTAAAATTTGAAGTGATCGAACGAAAGTAAATAAAACCTAAGCCAGTCGTTTAACCCACGACAGAAGAATGTAAACACTAGGTATTAGGTATTAATTTGTTCTCAATTATTAATTAAGACGATATTTGGTCTGGAAGCAAAAAAGCTCGCGAAAAGCGTTGAGGAAAATTGGTTACAGGTTTTCTTCAATATTGACTAATGGCTACACAGCTGAACACTGAAAAAGTGAAAACTCAGGTGTCGATGCGGTGCCTATATTCAAAATTGGTAGTTAATTAATCGAAGATTAACAGCAGCTCTCACATTTTGGCACATTCACACGTTAAAAGACGTTTGTAGAAAGAATAGATCCCTACGTCAAAACGCAACATGCATTTTAATTAATAAGAAGCATCATAAGAATTTCCTTTGTAAAGTGATTCACTGGCGTAGGTCAAGTTCCGTCATAATTCAATTTTTAGAGAGAATGAATGAATCACGGCTTGGTTGGTGAGCGGGTGAATGGAAACGCACTGCATACCGGAAGGCGGACGGACATGAGTGACGTTGCCGATGCGCCGCGAGTAGAAGCACTGTGCCGCAATGCACCTGTGCCATAGAATAGGCTGCAGACACGCTACCCGTGTTATGTAAAAGGATTGGAAAATGCGACTATGTCTGTGTGACGTAATAATCTATACTAGAATGATTTAGGTAGTTAAAGGTAAACAATCTTGTCTTTTATATTTTTAATTTTTAACCGACTTCTAAAAAAGGAGGAGGTTCTCAATTCGGATGTTTGTATTTTTTTTTTTTTTTATGTTTGTTCGCGCATAACTCCGTCGCTTGCCAACCGATTTGAAAAAATATTTTTTTGTTGGAAAGAGTATACTTCCCAAATGGTCCCATTTTTGTCAAAATCCAGTTCTGATGATGGGATCCTGGAGAAATCGAAGGAACTCTTCAAATATTATAGGCACACCTATAGCGATTTGGGTATTTTTTATAGTAGCTCGTGCATTTGCTCTCGGAAAGCACCACTTGGTGAAGTGGAACTGATGATGAAGACCACAGATGGCTACCGGAACTACTCAATGATAAATATTTCACGGGTTGCGATTCTATTACTTTAATATGGTTGCTAAGCAATTTCCGCTCGTCAAACAATGCGTGTGGTGAGTGGTTGTTGAGGAGTTCTCCTGGTTCTTACCAGCAGAACTCCTCAACAATTAACGTCCCAGCATCGGGAAAAGCAATATTTTGTAACATGTGATGAGCAATTGACATTAGACTATTGTAACTTATACAAATTATAAACAGACTCACTAAAAAGCGAGAAATAAAAACTTTTTAACAAAAAATAAAACCGACTTCCAAAAATCACTACAAAGTGAAAAATAACTTTGATTTCGGAAGTCGGTGGCAAAAAAAAAAGAAAGTAAATAAAAAACGAAAGACACCGACTTCCGAAATCAAAGTTATTTTTCACTTTGTAGTGATTTTTGGAAGTCGGTTTTATTTTTTGTTAAAAAGTTTTGTAACATGTGATGAGCACTTGACATTAGACTATTGTAACTTATACAAATTATAAACAGACCCACTAAAAAGCGAGAAATAAAAACTTTTTAACAAAAAAAAAAACCGACTTCCAAAAATCACTACAAAGTGAAAAATAACTTTGATTTCGGAAGTCGGTGGCAAAAAAAAAGAAAGTAAATAAAAAACGAAAGACAGTTTAAAAATAAAACGCAACTAAAAACCATTGTAAATACAACAATAATGATTACTAAATCAATTGAACCATTAGTTTAAGCAGTAGTTTATTTGTTTAATATGTGTTTGTGTAAAAAGTCACATCAAGATTGTTTACCTTTATTTTACTACTACCTAAACCTTTCATACGTAGTGAATACTGTTATGTTATTCGCTGTTGAACTAGTTTCAAACTCAAATTACACAGACACTATGGAATTGTCAAGCAATCGGTCAGTTGCGCAGAAAGTTGAAGCCTGTTCCAAAATTCTGGAGATGATTAAAGGACGTAGATTTCAAGTTTCCTATTTGTCCAAACCACACACAGACAAGCACTGATGTGGATGAAAATTAATCCTATCATTGTCTTTAAGAGTTGAGGTGGCCTACGAGGAATTTGAAAAATAGGAAAATATTGCCGTCGCGCTGCGCCCGAACTGTGATATAAGAGTGCGATAGGGACAGCTGCAGCTCAGACCGATTATATCATTCAATTTTTGACGACATCGACGTTTCGTATTCCCCTTTTTTCTCCTCGAAAACTGAGGTGATGCAATATTTTTTTAAATTTTAATTTTAAAAAAGAGTATGTCTAGGTTCCTATCATTTTCTTTTATTTTAAAAACTTTTAGAATTTGGTTGGTAGTCCTCTAATCACGGCGGTAAAAATGGATAATTTTTTGTAATTTATGGAGGGTCATATTTTCTTTACTAATTAGTTCCTGGAAAAAAGAAATGACAGGGACGTGTCTACAGCAGACTTAGATTTTATGAAAAAAAAAATGATTGCTCTACAGTATGGAGAATCGAAGGCCACCTACCCTCAACTTAAAGTTAAGTTTCAGCTACGGTTAACAAAATCAGAGCCTCCTACGACGCACAAATTAAACTTAATTATATATTCACGCAAGTTGACACAACGTTAAAACAATGAATTGACATTTCCGTAATAAATAGACGTGTCTATAAATCTCAAGGTTTGCTCTATGGCATCAATATCGTTGGTCGAATTGAAAAGGCAACCGGTCGTCTTGTACGTGAGGTAACTACGAGAGGCGCGGGTAGCTGCAGAATGAATTCATTCATTCATTACTACAGCAGGTACAATGACATCGGGTATTAGAGATTTTTTGTGGACTTTATTAGCTAGGTGCTGGTAATTACGAACAAAGTAACAAGTGGGTGATGTAGTATATAACTGTTCGGATTGGATGACTTTGATAACACATTGTCCTAGGTTTTGTGTGTCTACTTCAATTGAGAAAGTTTTTGTCAGGCTTTTAATTTTTTTCATGTAAGTTTAAGTAAGTACCTACTAAATTAGTAAGTAACTTTACTTTGGAATCTCAGGTATCTTTCGACGACCGTCATTTACACCAAGGCGTTACTGGCCTTCCTTGGGGAGTTGGGGTGGATCGATTGATCGATTTTCCCAACCGTACGCTTAAAGTTTCCCGCATACAAGCGCGACGCGACGGCGCGACGCGACTCTACTATACTAGTAGAACAATTTTAAATCTTAAATTATACATATTTATTTCACCAGAGATATGGTACAATTGGTGTTAATAAAGTAGTGCTTTTTACACATCTCACATAGAGGAGTCATGCGAAAATTTACTATTAGTTATTACAGTCTAATTATTACAGTCAAAATAAAATACAAAATACTTACAAAAGTTCACAAATACAATAGGTCACATATTTTAGTAGTAGGAATTAAGTCTTAAAGTTAAAAAATTCACCTAAGGTATAAAAACAGTTCTCTATTAACCATAGTTTAATTTGCTTTTAAAACTGATACCTTATAGGGGAAGTTCTTAAAACTGATACCTTATAGGGGAAGTTCTCTCAACCGACGTGAAATATGGTTGTATACTTTGATGGACATCATTAGCTATTCTTTTTATGTAATGCGCTCCTACAAGAAGTATGAATGTTCAATTTCGTGGGTTTAATGAAGTTTTCATAGGAATTGTTCCACCAGAGTCGCGTGATCACGTCGCGCCAGTCCGCAAATACCCGCTTGGACGTGGAGTTGCGGACACCAGACCGTTAAACTATACTAGGAGTAACTTAGTCCAGACTTGCAATTTTTTTTCCCCAGAAATCTCTATAGTTATTTTATTTTATAAAAAAAAAAACATTTATCTTTTCAGCGCCTGTTTACATTTCACAAGCTCACAATAATAGAACAATAAGCGCAGTTAACGAGACGTAACGGGTGTCCCGGTGTTTAGTGTTAATGGATATAGAACGTGAGAATTTTGCTCCAAACCAACACTATCCCGGACTTCGGAGGTGTCCTACGTGCCAGTACAAAGAAGGCACACGACAGACCAAATTTTACATTTTATTGAGTAGGCGGCCTAACACAAAAGGTGTCATAAACAATGAATATCTATTGGCTGGTGTAAGACATTAAGCCGTAGAACTTACATACAGTCACGTAATTATTTTTGGGTGAAATAAAGCAATTGTTAGCTCGGTGGAACCCGTGGGAAAGGCGTGGGATCTGACTTCCCTGTGATACTTCCTGTTTAAAGAGACGAAATGTAAACCTTTGAAACAAGCTCTTTTTTTCAAAGACTGAGGCATTACTGAAACAAAGGTGAAAAACTAGCGAAGTGCGTAATTGTAAGTAGTTGAAAAACAGATTCTCTCATTTCTTTCATACATTCCAACTGCAAATGTAAGTTTTTCGGCACAATATTGAGATATTTACCATGTTATTTTAAAAGTTCTTATAAGTTTGCCCGTAATTTATAAGTATAAAACTATTTTCTGTATTTTTTTATTCAAAATGTTAGGCTCAGTAGTTTCGGAGTTATGGGGGGAATGGTAAATTTTCATCAACTTTCTTAAATAGCTTTAAAAATCCTTAAAAAAAAATTTGAAGCCCGCACCGTAAGCTGTGTAACAATTAGCATTTTTTTTTTAATTTTCTTATTCGCCTCTCAAAAGTGACCCCCACTTGAAACATTCATTTACTTATTTACATTATACGTGTTTGGGTCACAGAAAGTCGTTAGTTCCGTTTTTTCATTCGGACGTACGGAATCCTAAAAATCTACGACAACGAGCTTACAAACATTAAATAGCAGTTTTCATTACCATTGAATAACATCTAGTATTTTTTTTTTTTTTAATCTTTATTTTAAGGGCTTTATCGCTGAGCGATAACGTCGCCCTGTAATAACAGTACTTATAATGAATTAACTAAAAAACAATTAAATCTTATTTTAAAGCCAAAAAAGCAAGTTTGTACAGAATCCTAGCATGTTCCGATAAAGGACAAGCTGGGATAACATTTACACTCTCCAATATCTAATCTATTAGTTGCACCAATTAAATCAAATCGCAAAGCCTCATTCCGCACACACTCCATCAAAATATGCTGTACATCTTCGATTACTCCACATTCTACACAGTTGGGTGACATACCCTTTTTCCTAAGAAAACCAAACTTTAAAATAATGATAGTAGGTAATTCTAATTACACAAACAAGATATTATTATTCAAACATTAATTTTTTACTAAACAAGTTATAATTTTAATAAAATAAATAAATAAAATTAAATAAACTTTTACGGCCCCCTATTTCTTCATTTTTGAAGATAAAAAAAAATATATATTGTACTCTACTCGATAGATTTTTTGAGACCGTACTGCCGCATTATGTTATGAAACCTGTAATTATATAGTTATAAGGGTGATAAATAAATAAATAAATAACGTAAACAGAAAACCATGAAGTTTAGGCCTCTTCTGTCATTTATGGTAATAAAATAAATAAATATACAGGGTTATTGGTAAAACACCAACAACCTCTTAAGGGGTCATTGTACTCATCATTATGAACAACTTTTACTATGGGACCAAATCTGAAATCGCGAAAAAAAAATCAGCTGCTCCCTACATTTTGACGAGTTTGATGTAGATAAATGTACTGAACAGCTGTGTTTTTTTTCGCGATTTCAGGTTTGGTCCCATAGAATTAGTCTAATTACTCTAAGGTCCGTATTACAGAACGTCACTCAATACTCAAGCATTACTTAAAACTAGATTCAAGCCATTTGATTGGTTGAAACTAGTTTTAAACTAAATTTAAACAAAGATCAGTGCTTGAGTTTCCGTGTGCCTCACCACACAATCCTCATATTTGAAAACTTCAAGAAAATCAATTTTGAGAACGCCAAAAAATAGTACTGAAATAGTCATAAATAGTACCATTGGTCAAAAAAATAGTACCATTACGCTTCCGGAGTTATAGCTATCAGTTGGTGAGGATTGTGTGGAGAGGTTCACCACACAAGCCTCACCTCTAGTGCAAGCAAACGGCTGGGAGTATCGACTTGGTTTCAATTCCAAAAAATACTACTGAAATAGTACTGACGCTATGCCAAATCTCGAAAATAGTCATTAAGTGATTCCAGAGATATATAGGTGTCTTGGTGAGGATTGTGTGGGGAGCTTTTATGATTACCTGATTACTGCGGATCGCTTACGTTTTTGAATTTGAATTTAGTGTCAAAAAATAGTCAAGAAATACTACTCTCCAACCATGATAATTTCGACCTGGTTTACTATGTAGAAGTATGTTAAACTTCCACGTAAACTTCTACATACATTTTGTTTTGGTACAGTCGCAAACACTAAAATTACAAATCAATTTATATATTGTTATATATTAATTTAAAACAGTAATAAAATATTGCAGTTACTTAATATATTTTTTTCTGTCAAAGTTTAGGTAATATTTCTAATATTTACTACGATTTCAGTTCTAGACATTTCCTTCCGGTTGGCTTTATGACTTAACTGATAATTTGATATACTTAATATAAAAGACTAACCGTATTATTCATTAAAAAAAACTCAAACGCCTAGTTATAAACCTGTTTTAGTTAAAAACTGTCTTGCCAAAAGACAAAACACTTTTTAACTATAGGTTGATTATGCGTTTTAGTTTTTTTATGAATAAGGGAGTAGGTAAGTCTTTATTTCAAATATTTTTTTCGTAGTATGAGTAATATTAAGACTATCTGACTACTTAACTATTACTAAAATACCTACTTACTGTACTTACGGTGCCGACAATTTTGTTTACATTATTAGTAACAAAACATTTTGAGAATAATAAAACAAAACAATGATTATCAGTTTTGGGAAAACCATTGAACAAATACCCAGTGTGGCTCAACATCCCGGCATCGTGGGATTTTTATTCTCAAAATGTTTTGTTACTAATAATGTAAACAAAATTCATACAAATGTGACTTTTATAGTTTTTGTCGGCACCCATTTATCAAAATATACCTTTCATATTTGTACAGAGGTCGGAATAGGTACAGTATAATTACGTAAACTTTGAGCAAAGAAGTCACAAGAGTGGATAATACCTCCTATAAAATCCCGGAATCATAAACATAACGATTAAATCTCGATAGCAGGACTCTTGCGCGAAAGATACTTGCGCGAACCCACTCGCACGAAAAGACATTTCCGCGCATGGACTTTTGCGCGAAGGGATTTTTGCGCGAAGGGACACTTGCGCGAAAGACACTTGTGCGACAAGACATTTCCGCGACTGGACTTTTGCGCACATGGGCGTTTGCACGCAAGGCACTTGCGCGAAAGACACTTGCGCGAAAGACTCTTGCGCGAATCCACTTGCGTGAAAGGACAAGTTCTTCATAACATCACGCCTGTATTCTTTCAAGGGATTGGGCAGGGATGTACAGTACATTTTTTTTTTCTTATTTAAGTAAGTAAAAGTACAGAAAAATTCTAATAATATAGTTATCTTATTATTGTTATTTCTTTTAGTTTTTTTTTTCGACATGGGTGCCATTTTCATGGTTTTTGAGGTCACTGAAAATAATAGTGGGGTCAAAATGAAAATCCAAGATGGCGGCTGCAAAATTTTTAAAATTTTTCGTCATGGGTGTCATTTCCATGGTT
The DNA here is from genome assembly GCA_905163495.3 of Cosmia trapezina. Lineage (NCBI taxonomy): Eukaryota > Metazoa > Arthropoda > Insecta > Lepidoptera > Noctuidae > Cosmia > Cosmia trapezina. Next base: position 17,909,441 of record LR991030.1, read on the forward strand.
TTTGAGGTCGCTGAAAACGGTAATGAGGTCAAAATGAAAATCCAAGATGGTGGTTGCGAAAATTTTCAAATTTTTTGTCATGGATGTCATTTTCATGGCTCTTGAGGTCGCTGAAAACGATAATGAGATCAAAATAAAAATCCACGATGGCGACTGCGAACAAATTTTTCTTTTTAAAATTCATTTTGATTTTGACTTCATTATCGGCTTTAGCGTCGTCGAACACAACGGAAGCGACATCAATGACGAAAAATTTAAAAATTTTCGCAGCCGCCATCTTGGATTTTCATTTTGACCTCAATATCGTTTTCAACGACCTCAAGAACCATGAAAATGACACCCATGACAAAAATTTGAAAATTTTCGCAGCCGCCATCTTCGATTTTCATTTTGACCTCTTTATCGTTTTCAGCGACCTCATAACCATGAAAATGACAACCATGACGAAAAATTTGAAAATTTTCGCAGCCGCCATCTTGGATGTTCATTTCGACCCCACTATCGTTTTCAGTGACCTCAAAAATCATGAAAATGACACCCATGTCGAAAAAAAAATTAAAATAAAAAAATAAAAAGATATTTTTTTTGATATTAGAAAAAAAAACTTAACAAATGAGTAGGCACTCAAATGTATTTTTCTGTATAATTAATGTACTGTACATTCCTGCCCAACCCCTTGAAAGAATACAGGTGTAATGTTATGAAGATCTCATTTCCGCAACTTTTTCGCGCAACTGTCCTTTTGCGCAAGAGACTTACGGGCAAACGTCCATGCGCGCAAAAGTCCATTCGCGCAATAGTCCAGTCGCGGAAATGTCTTGTTGTTAACTATTATCAGAAACCAACTTTGTGATTAACTGTGCTGTTAGTTTGTAAGTTTTTATTCAACTCTTAAATTAAACTTTAGTTTGTTTCTTCTTAGATTGTCTTTTTCTGATCACAACCCCTACCTACACTCAACATTAATTAATCTTGTTTGGTAATTTTGTAAATATTCATTTTTGGATAAAGGCAGAAATCCGTCTGCCCGAAACCCGACACTCTCCCACGCACTGCAGTAGCAATGAGAAAGTCAAAATGCCAAATTTTCGGACGCCGAATATTCAGCGCTTCGGCAGATAGCGTGACTTGGTATTCAGCTAAATCATTATTCATGGCATAATAATAAAATATCTTGTTTTTATTTATCTCTACTTTAATTAATCTTTTACGACCGAATAGTTTTGTAAGGAAAATTCAACATTATAATGTAGGTTATGATATTCTATAAATTCAAACCAATCGCAACCCGGCTTCGCACAGGAAGCATATTTCTATACTTACACTTAAACCTTCCTCATAAATCACTCCATCAAATTGGTGAAAACCGTATGAAAATCCGTTCGGTAGTTTTTGATTTTATTGCGTTCAGACTTGGTTCAGATAGTTCGCGTTAAACACATACTTGAAATACCTACTTAAAATAGCTACATAACTAACAATGCAACCAAAAAATACGCTTTTTAATACAACCAAAAAATAAGGTGACCACTAAAAATACGTACTTAATCACTTTTTGCTCGACTGTACTCGACTCGAAAAATGTATGTAGAAGTTTACGTGGAAGTTTAACATTCTTCTACATAGTAAACCAGGTCGAAATTATCATGGTTGGAGAGTAGTATTTCTTGACTATTTTTTGACACTAAATTCAAATTCAAAAACGTAAGCGTTCCGCAGTAATCAGGTAATCATAAAAGCTCCCCACACAATCCTCACCAAGACACCTATATATCTCTGGAATCCCTTAATGACTATTTTCGAGATTTGGCATAGCGTCAGTACTATTTCAGTAGTATTTTTTGGAATTGAAACCAAGTCGATACTCCCAGCCGTTTGCTTGCACTAGAGGTGAGGCTTGTGTGGTGAACCTCTCCACACAATCCTCACCAACTGATAGCTATAACTCCGGAAGCATAATGGTACTATTTATTTGACCAATGGTACTATTTATGACTATTTCAGTACTATTTTTTGGCGTTCTCAAAATTGATTTTCTTGAAGTTTTCAAATATGAGGATTGTGTGGTGAGGCACACGAGTTTCCTTCTGTAATACGGACCTTAGTTTGGTCCCATAATAAAAGTTGTTCATAATGATGAGTACAATGACCTCTTAAGACGTTGCTGGTGTTTTACCAATAACCCTATATATGGTTAGGTTAGGTTGAGTGAGAAATCCGGTGTGCTTACAATTTACTGATAGAATTATTTGAGTGATAGCCGTTCGTCAAGAATAATCTGTAATAATGCATCAGCCAGAGAATCAGTGTTGTGCCATTAGGTAGTAGTCGTATCTAAACGCAGGAATGACGAACGCATTATTTCACTAAAAACGAGTAACTAATTTCGCAAGGAATGGTAAATTGCAACGTTGCAAGCATTTTACAGTCAAAACAGTACAGGTTGTGTTCTGATAGTTTTAACGCTGGAGAAGTAAGAATAAATTTTTTAAGAAAATTTTAAGAATTTTTAAAAATTTTAATTTTAAAAAAAATTAAGAAATTTTTTAAGAAGGATTTTTAACATTTTGCTTTGTTAACCCCGCGTCAAAGTGTCGCCATCTGCTCTCTCATTTTTGCGTTGTATTCCCTATTGATTAGTAGGTACTCGAGCTGTCAAAAGTAAAATAAATAGAAGTGCCATCCATGTCGAAGTGACGAGTAATTGAACGCTCTCGGCTCAGTCCTGTTAACTGTGTTGTACTGCAGCTCGGTACTTACTGTATGATCGATGGTGGGCCGATATCCGGCGGACACACGCGAACTTCCGCCCCTCTATTGTCCTCCACCCTCGTTATTAAATATATTTTACCTCGCAATGAGCCCTCTAAGTGCGTCCCGTGCACTATGCGCTTCCCGGCATAGCAATGAGCTGCGTCATGCGCCATACGTGCTATTATTCAATTATTTATTTTTAATTATAATTTGACATTCTGTTCACCGTTATTCACCTTTTGCTGTACGTATTGACCGTACTTAACAAATATGTATTTACAGAATTATAATCATTAGAATCTGTAATACAACTCCTTAATTATGTTAGTATCCTAAATGTCAAGATTTCATGAAATAGTCATTCAATAGGATTACGTGGGGGGCTAAAACAGCCACTTTGGCAGAATCATAATAGGATAATATTATGAATAATATTTGAAATCGTAAACCGGTCACAAACTGACAATTCATAACCTATATTGTCAGTTTGTGACCGTTTTACGATTTCAAATAGGTATTATTCATAATATTATCCTATTATGATTCTGCCAAAGTGGCCGTTTTAGACCCCCTGGTATAATTCTGCTTAAATACCTATATTTGTTACGGTCGCGAATGAAATTTTTAATCAACGTACGTACAACTTAATAATGACTTGCAAATTGCAAAAAACTTAAGAAAATTTTAATTTCGCGAGCTACCCTGGCGCTTTCGCCTTATTCAGGTAACATAAAAAGGTGGGCCAGCCTAGGTAACCTATACTGCTGCGAACTTTGACTAGGCTTCACCGCGCCGCAGCAGGGCTCAATGCAATGTAAACTTAAATTCATAAACCACCACAGTTTAACAAATACTTTAATTTAAATTACCATTTTAAACTCAGTACCCAATACATTTAAGTATACCAATTTAATGCCTCTTCAACATGAAAAGGGAAGTCCGATAAATGCTAATTGGTCTTTAACAACTGCTTAAACGGCCGTAAAAAGTCTTTAATCGTTTGCGTAAGCGATCAAGCAGAATGGTTGGTGTCCTCAAACATTATTCGAGTCTGTTCTTTAACATATCTAAGTAAACGGAAATGTGTTTGTTGTAATTTTATGTAGAGCATTAGTTGAGACGGTCTTTTAAAGTAATTACATGTTCACTATAATAGTTATTGTATCGTTACATAATTATTATAATTTGTTTACAATTCCAATTAGTAGGTAATCCTGATAATCGCTCGAGTTCTCATTACTAATGGATGTTACACTGGAAGATTTAAAGTTGCTTTTCATTTGTATTTCTCTTTTCTTACGAATTTTCCTAAAGATACTTAATTACATCTGAATGGGACAGAAACATTGACAGTTACTGTTATACTAAAATACCGGACGAATATAGCTAAAATCTATTATGCTTTCAGTTCATTCTATCTACCTACAGCGACAAACAGCATAAACCATATGACATTTGCATGGCACTGAAAAAAAGAGAACTTTTTGAACTACACACCACCCCTCAGGCCAGACGGTTCAGGGGTCGTCGGTATGGCGGCAGGTGCGCGTACGCACGTGCGCCGCAGCTTTCACGCCGCCACATCTAGGATTAACTCGTATGATTTCTTTTACCAACCACAAATATAAAGAATTTGGGTTGCAAGGCCAAAACATGGATTCGAAAAATTGTAATTATTCCAAAAAATTACAAATGGAGTCTACCAATGGACAGTAGTGAAATATAAGCCACTTTTTTTAAACAACTCGAATGTTAAAGGTACCAAATTAAAACAACATTTTATGAATGGCCCGTATCATGAAATAAGCTCTACTGTGTTAAATATTTTGTACATTTTGTTTCTGAAAAAGAGCACGTTAATGCGCCGAGTTAACAGATTTCATGCCCTTATTAGTTTCAAGACGAAGGAATGCAGTTTTTACCTTTCCGTCGCTGACGCATACCTAATCAATTTATAGGTAACTATAAAATAGAGCATTCCTGTCAAGTGAACTAATAAAGTACCTAAAGACGAAAATAAAACTGGTCATTTGACCACAACAAAATAAGAAGTTCAGTGGTGGACACGGACAGAGATAAAACTGATTATAATAATTGTGAAACAAGTAGAGTGAATGAAAATGAAAATAAAAAAATCAAAAACATTGCTGCGGTTAACAATACATTTTTGAGTCCACCTGTTCGAGAGCATTCTGAACATTAGGTACATATACTATTTAACGCTTCGATAACAATGTTGAAAATATAATAGTAGTAGTCCGGCCATTACTGGGATGATGAGGCACCTACACAATTCAAATTAACGCGCGTGCGCACTCTATCGTTGTTGAAGTTAAGTTTAGTTCACATGGACACGCTTGTTATATTATATATTGCTATGAATGCTAATAATAACTTAAGAAGATAAATCGTATTATTGTAGGCACCAACATACCTTTTAATCAAATAAATGCCTAACTCAGACTAAGCTGGAGAAGCCAGAGGAGGCAGAAGATCTAAGCTGGTACTCGTAGACATTAAGATGATTTTTTTACTATCGAGAATATGGCTATTTTTCAATAACGTAAATATCAGCCCTAACTTCAAACGACGCTGCAAAAAGTGTTGGTACTGTCGAGTTCATTAATATGTATATTGACCCTTTCAGGCTTCAAAAACATATGAACGTCACAACAGTTCATAATATTGTGACAACTATGAGCATAATTAAATTGTGGTCAAGATTTAGATTCATCCTACTATCCTAATAGATAATAAATTATAAATGTGCAAGTTTCATGATTGGATGTTTGTTACTCAATCACGCAAAAACGGCTGAACGGATGGATGAAATTTGGTATACAGATAGTTTATAACATAGGATACTTTTCATCCCGGTAGAAGTTTCCCGTGGGATATTTTCCGACATACACGCGGGCGAAGCCGCGGGCAACGGCTATTACTTTATTAATATGTGACTGCTTTTGCTTTTTCGACTTTTCCTTTGGCTGTATACACGTTACTGAGAAAAAGCAGTCATTTAAAGAATGAATCTAAATCTTGACCACAATTTAATTATGCCCCAAGTAGCACAGATCTGCATTATAAGATATCACATAGGGTCCACATTGGTAACTTCAGCATTAATGAAGAGTTATTAGAGTTCACTCGAACTGCAAAAGCTGCAAATTACGCATTCGCCTGTTTATTGACTGTATTAACAACCACGGCAATGACATTGTAATGTTGCGAGCGTTATTATAGGTGTACAGGTCAGTGTTAGTCAGCATTTAGCAATCAATAGTACTGTAAGCTGCAATGTAGCATTTTTGTGGACCTAAAAGTAGCTATATTCTGAATTGAAGGCCACAAACGTACCCATAAAATGCTTGCATTTTAAGACAGAACATGTGAACTACTATAATGCAATCAGCTATTCTGTGACCTCAATTATCAATGATATAATGCGTCTTGCTGAACATAATTGAACTTTTACAATGTTAATTAGCTTGTTATACGCAATCTTATAATAGCACTTATCTAGCCCACGGGTGAATCCATATAATGCTAAATTACAGCAAACTGCTGTAACTAAGATCACATGTAATCTTTGATCCTGGTTGGAGCTGAATACTTGTACTAGCATGGGCAATTAATCTACTATGTGCTGTTAAATAAGCTGTCATAGTGCACCGTAGGTATTATCACTATACTTCATTCCATTAATGCGTACTGTTTAAGAAATAAAAAACAGAGTTACTGATGATTTTGTACTTTTATTTATTATTCATGTCCATTATAATTAGAAAAAAAAGTTTCATCTAAAACAAATACGAGCGGTTTAAAAGTAATATAGCAGATTTTTGTCGTCGAAGTGTAACTATCGTTGCGTTGGTAGCCGGTTGTGATTTACCCTGTAAAATAAAGTATTACATGATTACAATTAGCACATATTTTAATTTGTAATGCAGGTACCTAAAGTGAGGATTTATGCTATTTCCACAGACCCTTAAATCTAAGTCTTACAGAAAGTTTAGCGGTTCATTGGGTACAATATTTGCGTAAATGTTACCCACTATTAAGCTTTACATGGATCTGTGGCTGACTTTTTTGACAGAAGTACTACTCGTGTCAGCTTGTTGCGGATTCACGTACCACGAGTGAACTACTATTCAGCTCATAACATCTACAGTTAACTGTTATTCAGCTCATAACATTTAATTGTGGTTAGTGCGGTGCACATTGGTTGTCCGCCATTTTTCAGGTTGTAACCTTTATATTATAATAATAGTAACAATTTCTATTTGTTTAATCAACGAAAATAACAACTACATTTGAAAAGGATACCAATTATTTATGAGTAAACAGCTTATTGTCAAATTACATGTCATTCAAAAAGAGATTTCTAGCTTTTTTTTTATAGCATCAACCTATTTTATTCTATAAATTCCAAGTAAACAGTCACATTTTGAGAGCGCGTGAAAATTTTCGCCTATATTCATACGGTATTTGACAATAGACTTGCTTTCCCAATCAAATTTTACGCATGTATAAGAAAAAATCAAGGTTTTACTTACCACAAATACTTGTCACAAAATGGTTCGCGCACACAACACCAAAATAATAAATAAAATATATTCACAACTGTGCCACTTATAAATTTTCAACAACTGCATGATCTCGAAACCTTAAAAGGATCCCCGTGTGTAGTTTGAGCTGAAAAATAGGTAACCCACGCCTAATACATCAGCCATGTGCTGCATACCAGGTAACACCCACTCTAATAATCAGCCAATGTTCAGCTCTTGGGGTGACTGTTACCCTTTTTAATGCTTAAATAATGCTAATATAACGCAATTAGTTACAGTTATTCAGCTAACAGCTGTTTAATTTGTGCCCAAATCAGAGTTATATCAGCTGAAACAGCGCTGCTAAAGCTATTATTCAGCAGGCTTGTACAGCTTAGGATTCTATGGTAGACAGTTATTCAGCTGATATACAGCACTTTTGTGCTACTTGGGGCTTATAGTTGTCACAATAATATGAACTTTTTTGACGTTCATATATTTTTGAAGCCTGAAAGGGCCAATATATTAATGAACTCGACTGTACCTGGAAATATTAGAACCTCTATAATCAAAGCTCTACAAATGTAAACAAGTCTTATAGTCACGGTGGAGGCACAACTAGTTCGCTACCAGACAATGGCGGCAAGTCACCGTGGCCCGCGCTGCGTGGAACAAGTAGCTTGTTGCCACAATGTCACTCGACACTGCTGCTCAAACCTGTCCTCCAACAACTACTTGGATCAGCCAGTACCATGCCTGGAAGTATTCATTACCTAATTGTAATGAATACTTCCAGGCATACTGAATTTTGTACATAATTCGTATCATTGGCTTATTCGCCTAACTTACTTCTTCTAATATTATAATCGGTCATACAACGCTATCATTGTATCTAATAATATGTAATCTTCATCCACTTCTGTATGGACAGCTTACACAAGATATTTCTGTGCTTTATTTGTTAGAACTACTTACATATTTTTGGCTTATTTCAAGTTCATTATGAACCCTACATACCGTCGTTGTTGTTACCTATATCACATCAACAACAATGAAAAACATTGGATTACCACTCCCCTAATTGTGGTGAATGAGTGTACACACATGCCGTATGGCAACAGCAACGGCACGTCAATCCTTGTCCACCCCTAAGGACACTTAACTTAAAGAACGCGCAAGTACAATCGGCCGGAAACGGAAGGCGCGCGTTTCGCGATCTCTCGGCGAAATTCGGGCGGCAGCTGCGCGTGCGCCGCCGCCATACCAGCTGCTATCTAATAGGTCATTTCCGCTTTGTTTACCGTACTGTGCAGACGTCCAGTTCAATGAGGCTAGAATAATTACTCTATAAAATGAGATTGGATTCTATTCTATCCTTATTGTGGCTACGAGCTATAAATAAGGGGTCGAGAGCTTTCAAAGCCTTGCCTAGACTTGCTCTAGACGGCGCGGACGTGGAATTTTATAGAATAAAAGACGCTTGCGTAGCGACAGACTTTTTGTACTTGCATTTACTTATACAACACATCACCCTCATAATGTGGCTCATACTGAATTCATTTGCATGGTGTTTTTACATAGTGTTTCATTTATATTTAGATTATAAACTTATGAAATAAAAAATGCAAGGCGGCGTTCTTATTTTTAGTTAGGCTGCAGGGGAGATACCGAGAGCTACCGTCAATTTATCACCTGGATTAGAAAAAATTATCTCAGGGGACAGTTGATTGCATAAGGGAGTAGAAAGACAAGTGAAAAAACTGTTTTTAACATCGGGACGCATAAGGAAGACGTGTCGCGTGCTTAAAAATAAATATTGATAAAAAATGTTCATGGTTGTTGCATTAATTTCTACTTGATTGTTTTAAGTCTAAACGGAAGCATATACAGATGTCTCTTCGTAACGCTTTTTTTTCTTTTCTAAAATAGAAGCATAAGAAGAGTGAACTTTTTTGGTCGATGACAAATATCTCTTGTAACCGTCGGGCATCATTAAACCCGCGTGTTCGCGACAAAAGGAAATTTAATAAAGCCCCACGATTTATGTACTCTCCTGCCGACTGCAGGAAGTATCACTAACGCAAACTAGACATTAAGTGGTTTCCTCCGTGTAGAGTTTGCGGCGATTTTTAATTGACACTTAACCTGATTTCAGCTCTTTGTCAGCAAAGCAGAGAAGTTTTCATTGCGTATTTGCAGTAAATAAGTTTAGTCATTTTATAGCCAGTAAACCTCAACCCTAAAAGAAGAACGAATGATGGTTTTAACTGGTCCCATGTTCAAAACTTTCTTGACAGAACCCATTCGTAAGTAAAGGGAAGCCACAAGTAGCCCCATCGAAAGGTTTTTTGCTGAATCACTTGAAGTTAACCCCTCGGCTGCGAAGTGCATATGTCAGTAAAAAGTAATTCGATTACCGTCAGAGCGCCTTTCCATCTGTCGGGCCCCTCCGTCGCGGGGGCCGCAAAAAGCACGCGCCCAAATACCTTCTTCCGCCAACCTGCTTCCGCTGCTCAAACATTGCTATCGCTGTTAATTGTTGATATCGGCTTTCTTAAATGCATCTGTTCGTCGTCGGTCTTTGCATTATTCCTCGGAAATATTATGACCTTATTACATTTCTATACTGGCCTATTATATTTATGATCGCATCCCATGTATGAAAATTGTTACTATTGCCCCAAATAGGAACTACTTTTTCAACAACTTCTACTAAACAGTTTTGAATGCGTCTTTTATTTCTGAGATACCTGTATTAGACAGACATCGAGAATCGAGGCGATCCCTATGTAAACCTTTCTTCTTCAAAAAAGCCGCATAAAAAGCACACTTTATTTACGGATGTAACATATCGATAACAGCGTTTTTGAGTGAAAACATCCGAAAAAGCGAGTAATGTGTACATCTGGTAAGCAAGCGTTGAAATATCGTATCATCGAGTCGAGATACGCCGCGTGCTACCCGTAGGTAGGACTGTCCGTAGACAGAACGGTCCGTAGGCAGTAGGAACGGGCCGTAGCTAACTGCACCGATATGTTGATGTTATTTTTATCTAAACACGCACATCGTAACTCTTATGTGTGTTTATATCGTAGTAAACATGAATGAAAGTGTATCATGTGAGCTTTATTGACTTTTTTATCGCATCATATTTTGGTTATTGTTTAGTTTATGTTTACGGTGCCTTGAGTAAATTATGACATGTCATAATATTAATGGTAAAGAATATTTTCTCATTAGAATACTTAGTAACATGACTATATTATTTTCATGAAAGAGATTTGTTTCCCTACTTGAGACTGTTATCATCTATCAAGACTATCATGAATGATTCATAACATAATTCATTGTTCAAATTCACAATACAGATTAGTATATACCTACATTGCATAAATACCTATCACGCAATAACGACTGACCCATTTCATTTTGTTGCAGGTATGTACGCATCTCCAATTCCACCGGCAAGTATTAATACATTAATTACAAGAATCCCCGTGTAATCTTTTTACAGCGTTTGTAAAAAACTTGTGTAAAACGAGATTACTCTCCTCTACAGCCAAGATCTATTGTGCTCCGTTGTAATCCTATTGTCCCAACACGCGTTAGCGCCTGGCGAAACCACCTTATCTCCAAGTTATCTTGTTCACGGTAGCAAAGTAACAGATTAAGTAATCTATTCACTTATTCAGTTACTTCGTTATCAGCTGTTGCATCGACACTGTCCCTTATTTGTAAGGGATGGTATCAATTTGCGATAGAAAAACATTATCAAGTTTATATGTAGAAGCGCCTTTATCTGAAATGTAATGGTGCTTAATACTTGGGTTATCTCTCTGTTTATCCCTTGGGTATTGTGAAGTCGCCCTTTAAAGTTAATAGGCTGTAAAGGTTCTACTGAATGGGCAGCCTAATCTCGTATTGTGATAACAGCGACAGATCGTCTACGGAAAGAGTTCTATTATGATCGTTTGATGGTAGAGAGCCAACATAGAGTAAGTTAGTTTTCATACGATGTTTCCTGTCGCTGTTCTAAACAAATGTAATTTTTTTATTTGATTTGAGCTGACATAGTAGCATTTTAAAAATCGCATATGCCAAAAATTTTTGCATACCTTTTAAATAGTTCAGAAATCATCGATTCGATATTAAAAACCGCAACACAAAGACTTTCAATCCGAATCTACACAATAGGGATATTTCCTGGGCAAAAAAAACAATTTTTTTTTCGTCGTCAGATCTTAATAAAAAAAATATTAAACACGTATTTTTTGCTTTGTCATATTAATAAAATAATGCTTAGATAAGACGCATTAAAGTTGAGGAGTGGGGGCCCGCTACGTCACAACTATAACAAACTACGTATAAAATCTAGCAAGAAGTGACGTCATGCCACCTTTAACTCATGTATCGCCGTAATCTTTTGATTACATAAAAAAAGAAAAATACGTGTCTAATTTTTAATAATCAAAATGACGGACAAAAAAAAATTTTTGCCATCATACCTATTTTAAAACTGAGATTCTGTTCCAAAAGCTGCTGCAAAAGCTCTTCATACAGTACTTTTAATTCTTGCCGACGCAGTATACGAATATTATAAAACCAAAATGTGTTGTATCGATCATATTATTCATATTTAACGGTGGCGGCTGACAAAGCCAATCCATCAGTATTTGGGGCAAATCTCTAACATCTGTTAGGCAAGGTGTCTTTACTTGTAAAGTTACCATTCAATTATATTTAACACACGTGTGCCACCATTTTTTTTTTAGTTTATGTTCAAAATAGGTTTTCACTAACGTAGAATTCAATTTTTTTAGTCGGTATTTGTTTACACAATCTATAAAGTTATGACGCAACGTTAGATATTATTCAAGAAAGCTCGATTTCAGTAAATCCATGAAATTGTTTTCAAGTTTCCAATCTCTGTATTTTGTCTTCTAATTATTTTTTCTTGCCATTGCTGTCTCACTGCTGGGCCTCTAATAACAGTCTTTCATTGCCTTGATTAATAAAAATTCTAAATATATCTTATTTCACAAAATATAACCTCTTAAAGTTCACGAGGCACCCATCCCGTAAGGGGTGTGCCATCAATCGGGGGCATTAGCCGGCTGCTAATGTATTTTTTCTGAGACATGTGCTACTACACTGCTAATTTACCAATAGGAAAGGTGTTCGGGCACCCACGGCGCACACAGATTTAACATGTGTCGACGTTCGAACAAACATTTGTAACCAACCTTTGCAAAATAATGAATTAACCTCTTAGGGTCATCTTGGTACAGATTTTATATGTATAATGTAATCCCACCAAAAACATTTTCATGTAAAATGTTGCCAAGACGAGACCACATATAGCTCGCACTGCCAAAAATCTATCAGATCTCATGTAGAGCCAAGCTTCTAACTCTACACGCCCTAACTCTCCAAGCCCTAACTTCACAAACTCTACACCTTAGTCAAAATATGAGGCTTGGCCGTTTCGTTACTACAAGAACTATTGTATAACAGAAAAGTAATGAACAGTGACATTTTTTACCTTGCGCCCATGTGATGGTAGCGAAACGGCCAAGCCACATATTTTGACTTAGTTAGGGCTTGGAGAGTTAGGTCGTGTAGAGTTAGAAGCTTGGCTCTACATGAGATCTGATAGCTTTTTGTCAGTGCGAGCTATATGTGCTCTCGTCTTGGCAAAATTTTACATGAAAATGTTTTTGGTGGGATTTCATTTGCGTATAGGTTGATAGGTAGGAGATTAATAAACACTTATCGAAGTATATACAAGTGTATTAATATTATTCGTAAGTATAAGTACCTATTATTTGCGGAAGTCTCATACAAATTTCCATCCCCTAGTTTAAGGGGTTGGGGGGTAAAAGTTCCAAGTTTTAGAATTTTTTTGTTGTTTGTGTACTAATACTAGCTTACATACCAAATTTCAGCTTTCTAGGACTTTATTTGCGGAAGTCTCATACCAATTTCCATCCCCTAGTTTAAGGGGCTGGGGGATAAAAGTTCCAAGTTTTAGAATTTTTTTGTTGTTTGTGTACTAATACTAGCTTACATATCAAATTTCAGCTTTCTAGGACTTCAGGAAGTACCCTAAGATTTTTTACGATCATCAGTGAGTTAGTGAGTCAGTGACGAAATCGGGGTATTTTAGATATCAATAAAATCTAAAGTATAAGAGCTATGCAATTGAAACTTTATAGGTTTAATAAATCAACCACTGACATCATTTCCCGAAAATTTTGTTTATCTGGTATAATCCAAACCCAAGTTAAGAAGGTTCAAAAATACGTCGAAGTGCTTCGAGAAAAGGTAGGTAGTGCCCTTGCGCTTCGCTTGGCTCGTCTTGGCGGGGGCACTACCGTGCCCCCAGATGTGTGATAGTTTTGTTATTTGAATTCTAAAACGAATTTTAAAGGTATCTCAGCTATGGCATGGTGCGATATAAAAATACACGTATGGGAAGTGTAAAATCGTAACAAAAATTATTGAAAAATAAAACTTTTGCAAAATAACATTAAAATAATCATGTCAGCCAGTTAATCGAAACTTCCACAATGTATTCTCCCATAGCTATTTGTTTTACTTCCTTTGTTTTCGTACCTAATTATTTTATTTTATTTTATTTTAGAAAAACCAGTCAACAGTTACAGTAGTCTCATGTAGGAATCGATTTTCTTAATGTTCGTATCGAAACAATTACCACTAAGCTGCGTCTGCGCTACGCCAACGCTTCTCCTACGCGGCCTCTACGCTCTGTTACTACGCCGCGCCGGCCGCTACGTCAATGCTACTGCTACGCAGCCTCTACGGTGCTGCTACGCTGCGTCTGCGCTATGCCAACGCTTCTGCTACGCGGCCTCTACGTTCTGTTACTAACGGCGCTACGTTAACTGCTACGCGGCCTCTACGATGCTGTTACGCTGCGTCTGCACTAACTACCACAACGCCTACGGTGGACCAGTGTAAACGCACTTTACGTTCTGATAGCAAAGTTCTGATTACACTTACGATACTTACGATAATACTGTAGCAAATAATTTTCTAGGTAGTAGGTAGCAACAGTAGAGGAAACAATCAAATAATTTTATTACTAGCTTTTAACGTGCCCCATGGCGTCGATATCGTAAAGTTCAGTAAGTCGCACCACACTTATGGTGAAACCCCATGACGCAGCGGTCATAAATACACACTACCCCAGGAATGGGGTTCCGGACTAAATAACGTACCTGTCGGAAGGGGAGTTCGCAAGGTTTATTAGGAAAAACAATTCGCCAATTGAATTCGTCTACAGGGGCGAAGGATCTCGTACCATACATTGAAGCTACAGTATGTGGCAATTATTTTTATTACTGGCATTTAAAGTAAATACTTGGCACGAGTTGCCATTTCTTCGAGTGTGGCTTTACTCCGTCTTTCGTGGAATAAATGTGGAGTAAATGTGGCATATTGGATTTTCATCGTCCTTTAGTGAGTAGATTGATTCGGTTACGCTATGGGAAATGAACTGTAACCTTTTATGAACTGATATTGATATTCCTGCAATATCATGCATTGTCATTAGAAGATTAGGTATGCATTGGTAGCTAATATTAGTGAAACAGACTAACATGATTTCTCCAAATCTATACTAATAGTAGAAAGCTGAAGAGTTTGTTTGTATGTTTGATTGAACGCGCTAAGCCTCAGGAACTACTGGTTCGAAATGAAAAATTCTTTATAGGCTATATAACATCACGCTACGACTAATAGGAGCGGAGCATCAATGAAAAATGTTGCAAAAACGGGGAAAATTTATTCCTTTTGAGAGATTCTGTTGCGTGCGCCTGCGTAAAGTTACGCAACAATCATGTATGACGGAATTGTTCCTTTTAAAAAGTTCTAAAAAAAAGTCCGCGATATCAATTAGGTATGTTTTTAAGGATGGCTCACTATAATTTTTTTAATGGTAATTAAATACCAGGACATAGATTCATATGTGGAGGTGACTGGAACGCCAAAAACGTTCACTGGGGATCACGACTAACTTTACCCAGAGGCCGAGAATTGAAAAGAAGTATGGACACAAACAAACTCTATGTACTAAGTGCAGGTGAACCCTCGTATTGGCCCACAGACCCAAATAAAACTCCGGATCTTCTAGACTTCTTTGTGTATAAAGGATTGTCTAACCATTACTTAAGTGTGGAGACTTGTCTAGACAGCAGTTCAGACCACAAACCAGTAATAGCAACAATAAGTACCACCATAATTGAAAGACCAGTGAAAGAGCGGCTCTACACCAAAAAAACTGATTGGCATGCATTCAGGGACTACATATGCGAAAACCTCAACTTAAAGGAGACACTTAAGACAAAAGATGACATCGAAAAATATGCAACAACTTTAACAAACCTAATACAAACAGCCGCGTGGAAATGTACACCGGTTACCACATTAAAAAAAGGTTGTAGGAACGTACCCAAGGATATAAAAACAAAGATCATGGAAAAGAGACGACTCAGAAGAGTGTGGCATTGCAGTCGACATTCCCAAGATAAAAGGGCGTTTAATAAAGCAGCCGCTGACCTGAAACAGTACCTTAAAGACATCGAAGAAGAGACCCTACAAAATAGGTTAGCAAACTTGAATCCCCAAGCTAAAAACGAGTATTCACTCTGGAACACGGTAAAAAGTGGTAAGGTAGCCCTTCAGGTCGCACAACATCCCATCAAAAAAAGTAATAACACTTGGGCTACAACTGACAAAGATCGGGCTGAGGTGTTTGGACAATACCTGCATGAAGTCTTCACTCCGAATGGTGGTGACGCAGAAACCGAAAAAGAAATACAAGACTATCTAGAAACTGATCTACAACTATGTCTCCCACTGCAAAGCTGCTCACCCCGCGAAGTCCAAAGAGAAATAAAAGGTCTAGAGCTAAACAAGGCTCCTGGTTTCTGCCTGATAACAGCTGAAATTCTTCGTCAACTTCCTAAAAAAGCTATAGTCGGTATAACACACCTTTTTAATAGCATAATTAGGATTGGTCATGTTCCAATGATATGGAAAATATCAGAAATAATCATGATTCCGAAGCCTGGCAAACCCCCGCACCTTGTGTCTTCTTACAGACCAATTAGTCTACTACCAACACTATCGAAATTGTTCGAGAAGATCATCTTGCGAAGGCTAACACGAATACTTAATGATAACGATCTCATCCCTCAACATCAGTTTGGCTTCAGGATTGGCCATTCGACTACAGAACAAGTTCACCGAGTGGTCAACAAAATAAGAGAAGCTCTCGAGAAAAAGCAATACTGCTCTGCTGTCTTTCTCGACGTACAACAAGCATTTGATAAGGTTTGGCACTTAGGCCTGCTTTTCAAAATGAAGAACCAACTTCCACATAACTTCTACCTGCTCTTAAAATCGTACTTGGAGGATAGAATATTTAGAGTTAAAATCAATGACACCTACTCTGCCTTCCAAGACATAAAAGCCGGGGTACCGCAAGGTTCCATTTTGGGCCCTACTCTTTATCTTATGTACACTGCAGATATACCCACAACGGATAATGTTTTATCTGCCACATTCGCTGATGACACTGCTGCACTTTGCAATCATGTAAACCCCAGTGTGGCGTCCTTAGGTCTACAGAATCACCTGAACAAAGTCAACAGATGGATGGAAAAGTGGCGCATCAAGGCCAGCTCCAACAAATCAGTGCATGTCACTTTTACTTTGAGAAAGGACAATTGCCCCCCAGTTAAACTTGGAAACGACGTTTTACCCCATCAGGATTCAGCAAAATACCTAGGCATGCATCTTGATAGGAAGCAAACATGGAAAATTCATATCCAAAAAAAACGCGATGAGTTAAATATAAGACTCAGAAACCTAAACTGGCTATTAAACAGAAGATCGCACGTCACTATGGAAAATAAGATACTCATCTATAAAACTGTAATCAAGCCGGTTTGGACTTATGGCATCGAGTTATGGGGGTCAGCAAAAAACTCAAATGTGGAGATTTTGCAACGGTTTCAGAACAAAGCACTGAAAATGATAACTAACGCACCTCTATTTATCAGAACCAGTGAATTGCATGAGTACACAGAAACAGAAACAGTTAAGGAGGAAATTGAACGCAGAACAATATCATATAAAGACCGTATTAAAGGTCATAGTAATATTCTAGCAACAGCGTTATGTGAACCAATAAATCACAGAAGGCTCAAAAGGCAACACATATGGGACCTTGTTCACTAACAAGTTCTGAGTAATAAGAGACAGTTTCCTCACTGGAGGAACGCTTCTCTCCCGTCAATTTCCTTCAGCAAATCTGTTAAGGGCTGTCAAGCCGATCGCAAGATGTACCAAAGAAGAAAAAAAAAAAAAAATGGTAATTAAATCTATACTAATAATAAAGCTGAAGGGTTTGTTTGTTTGAACGCGCTAATCTCTGGAACTACCAGTCGGATTTGAAAAAATATTTTTGCATTTGATATTCCAGTTCTTGAGAAAGGCTATTTAACATCACGTTAGAACCATTAGGAGCCGAGAAAAAAGAAAAAAAAGTCAGAAAGGCGAAAACGAAGTAATAGCTCGGGCAGGCGATGCGATGCGACGGGGTGGGTCGGGGGAGCATGAAATTTCACGCGGACGAAGTCGCGGGCAGAAGCTAGTAGAATAGAGTAGAAAACGTTTATTGTTTCTAGTATTACAGCTAGTAGTAGTGGTACTTAATATCTAGCAGTTTTTAAAGTATAAGTCATCTTTTATTAGTACATTTATTTTGTACATCCCTATTATCGTATTCTCAATAACTCAGCAATTATAATGAATACATGACCCACCGACCTAATTACCTTCAAAGTTTTAATTAAATTAACACGAATTAAACAATTCCACAAAACTCCGCTACACAACGCTACAACGTAGACGCGTAGCTACCATTGAACTGTCTAATTATCACATTTGAGTAGATAATCTTCTAAAAGCTCTCGTCATTCCGTTAATAAAGTCATCGCAATGAATATGTATTTACGAGAAACTCTAAAAGCGGAAATGTTATTCTGATTCGAATAATTGCTGCATTCAGGTGATTACACGGTACACGTAATCGAGCCAAAATCGCCCCAAATTTTAGTAGCACAATAGTTCGGACACAATCGTACATTGTAATGGCATTTAATTGGTCGTGTCGCATTCATAGCGGACATTTTGCTTCAAATACGTAATAGGGACATTAAAACCCTTATTTTTCAGCCCACTTTTGGAGTTTTTATCAAATTACATTCAGACTGAATCATCCAATTTCATTTAGTTACTCTGAAAGTAGGTTACATCTTTATAACAATCCTATTTTCGGAAGTTCAAAACGGGGAACTAGTTAGCACGTTAAATAATAATGTTGTGGCCTCTCCAAGGTGTCCGGGTCAAGTTTCGAAACTTGTATCATTATTCACTTGCAAAAAATAACGTTTATAGCATAGTAAAGTAAGTTGATAGTTTTGGGACAAAAAACAGGACGGCGCCGCCGAGCCTGACATGTCTCAACAACATAGATCATACACGCGTCCTAGATAGAAAGTAGATAAAGTATATTTATGAGATAATATTGCCTATCACTCAGCTCTAACAACACATTACTGCGCACGTTCGACACAACCTATTTTCGTGATGTTTTCTCCCAACTTGCAAGTTTGCGGAGCGATCCATTTCCCTAAAATATAGTCATGCTATTGTTCTTAACCCTTATTTACTGTCTAGCGTAAGCGTCTCGATTACTTCCCTACTATGTTTTATGCATGAGATGAGAACAAATGGTAAAAATATTCAGGCCGTGGTCAGAAGCCAAGTTTTTGTTTATTAACAAAAATAAAGGCTAGCTGTAGCAATCAAACATGAATTACTTAGACAGAGTGGCGCCGGCGACGCGCTAGATACAACGCTACGCTAGGCATCATCACTATGTAAATGTTATCTTGTTATGACATTTTTAGCCGCATGTTTGTGGCGCGATGATCGTTGATATAAATTCAACGATAACAACCTTGTGGTGTTCTTAGTGTAGTTCGTTCGGAAAAATATCGTAATCGTGAATTTGCTTCTCTTGATTAACTTATCAGAATTTCTGAATTGAGGCCAATTAAAATTTATTTATTTATTTAAGATATACGTATACAACTTAACAGATTTAAATAAATCTAAGGCGTTGTACAGCAAAATTTAACAAAAAAAATACAATTAAAAATAAAACAACATAAAAAATAGAACACGAGAAATTAATAAGAACCAAAGTAGAAGTTACATGCAATCAACAAAAACTAAACAGAAAATTATTACTTATTTATCTTTCATTCATCATCTCACAGAATCTTAAACATTCACGACACACATCTATCCATCTCCCTGCAAATAAGTCACACTCCGGTGTTGATTTCAAAAGAGCATCGTAAGCGCCCGAACGAGGGGCGAGTTAGCTCGTGACACTGTGCGTGCTGAAGGTACGGCCAATAACGGGTGTCTTCGCGGCCTCAGTTGGTGTTTGGGCACAACAGGAATAAACAACCTCATCAATTGAGCCACAAGTGCTGGACAATCGGACTCACCGCGCATAATACGGCAAGCTGAGACAAGCAAGAAGTAGTTACGCCTCACTTCAAGAGAATTAAAATTTAGTACACCAAGTAAAAATTTTGTAGGGTAAAGAAAAGGGTAGTATCCTAAGAGTTTTTTGTAAAGAAATCTAAGAAAGGCCTTTTGTACTTTCTCAAGAAGTAAGGCGTAAGTGTTCTCATAGGGATTCCAAATCACTGCGGCTGATTCTAGCTTACTCCTTACTAAGGCCATCTAAACTAGTTTAATGGCCAGTGGGTTGGTAAAGTCTCGCATGTTCCTAATAACAAAGGCTAGTTTCCGGTACGAATCAGCTGCAAGTGCCCTCATGTGTTCGTGAAAAGTAAGCTTCGTGTCAAATAGTACTCCGAGATCTTTGACAGAGTTGACACGAGCTATCGGTTCCTCTCCTAAGAAGTATTGAATATGCTTAGGTTTATGTGTACGACTGAAAGACATAATACTGCATTTGTCAATGTTAAAAAGCAACTTGTTATCAACACTCCATTGAAAGACTGAGTTAATATCCTCTTGGAGTGTTGTTGAGTCAGCATCCTCCTCCACGCCATATATTAATTTAAGATCATCGTCATAAAGTAAGCACTTGGTATGTTTCAGAACCTTCTCAAGGTCTTCACCATAACTCCGAAAAATAGTGGTCCCAAAATCGTTCCTTGGCTTACCCCAGACCGAGTGTGATACGGTTCTGAGACAAAGCAACCATGCCTAACATATTGCTGACGATCCCGCATATAACTCGCAAAAAATTGGAGTAACTTTGGTGAGAAGCCAATGTTAGAGAGCTTGGCGAGCAAAATGTCACTATCCACTCGATCAAAGGCTTTTTTGAAGTCGAAATAAACAACATCAACTTGTATTCCTTTGTCCAAGTGCTGGGATATGAGATCCACAAGCGTTAGAAGGTTTGTACTAACAGATCGGTTCGATCGGAAGCCGTGCTGAGCATCGCAAAGAAATGGCTGTATCTGGTAGCTGATTAACTTATGTAATATTGATTCAAATAATTTAGGGAGGGTTGATAGTATAGCTATGGGTCTGTAGTTTTCAACTTGTGAAGTGTCATTAGATTTGGGTACAGGTAGGTTGAACTCGTGAGACCTTCCAACGCTGTGGATACTGCCCTATGGACAGCGCTAGATTAAAAATGTGATGTACTGGTGATATTATGTGCTCTTTACATCCTTTTAGGATATAAGCAGGAATATTATCAGGACCTATAGCAGAGTTAGGTTTTAGTTTCTTAATTGCTTAATTAAAATGCTTAGTTAAATTCTTAATTAAAATGTTATAGTTATGTCAAAAAAACCGGTCAAGTGCTAGTCGGACTCGCGTACGAAGGGTTCCGTACCATATTATATGTTTAACAATCGCAAAGATAACTTTTTACTTATTTTATAATGATACTGTGAATTACAAGGTTATTTTTTGCAGTTGCAGAAAATCACCCATGTTTAAAGAAAACACCTTATGAATCGCCGTTTTCAGTATTGTTGATTAAATACAGTATTTATGGTACTTACATGGTATAAAGAAGTTTCAAATTCCTAATTTGTTGAATTGTTGCGCTAGAGCTCGTACAAAAATGGTCTAAAATTTACAACTTTAGCGGCCCCCTATTTCTTAATTTTAGAAGATAAAAAAAAATATGTTTGTACTCTACTCGATGAGTTCTAGACGATGACACCCCACATGCTAGATTAAACTTTTTATTGAAAATGAAAAGTTTATTGTATGGGGACCGACCCCTTAAATTTTTAACTTTGCTTTATTTTTATTATTTGTTGTTATAGCCGTAATAGACAGCGGAGGCTTAGTAAGTTTGTACTGGACTGTACGTGGTTGTCTGATTTCATGGATTTTAATTTTCTTGCGCGGAACCCTAATTATTTTTCTAAAATAAAAATAGCCTAAGTTACTCCTTAAAACATCAGCTATATAAAGCTATCAAAGTCGGTGAAAATTCGTTTGGCAGGTTTCCTAACTTGACTCAAAGTACCTACCATTTTTTTAATCGGACTGCGCTTTAAAATTCTTCTATACAAACTTTAACATCCCTAAACCTCATTTGAGGCGTAGTTTTGAAAAACTAATAATAACAAACATTAATACTTACTTATGCAAGTATTTATTATTAAGTACTAACATAGGCTAAATAATATTGTCACTAACACATTGGACCTTATTTGTTGTCTTTAAATAAATCACTAATAATAATTTGTGCTAAGTTTCAAGTTCATGCGCCAGGGTAGCCCGCGAAATTCAAAATTTCTTACGTTTTTTGCAATTTGTAGGTCAGTGTGAGCTTGTATGTTGATTAAAATATGATTCGCGGCCGTAGCTAATATGGCTTTACAGAATTATAATTATTAGAATCAGCAATACAACTCCATAAGTTAGCATTTACCTCAAACCCCATGATTTCATGAAATCGCTAGATTTGAGATAAATGCTAACTTATGGAGTTGTATTGCTGATTATAATGATTATAATTCTGTAAAGCCGTATTAGCTACGGCCGCGAATCATATTTTAATCAACATACAAGCTCACACTGACCTACAAATTGCAAAAAACGTAAGAAATTTTGAATTTCGCGGGCTACCCTGGCGCTTTCGCCTTAACGAAATTAATAAGATTTTTCATATAAACTGTATCTCTGTTTTCACGAACACAGATAAAGAATTTCAAAAATCGTCTGGTATGTTTCAATAACTTGACTCAAATATTATTTACACCAATTTTAGAGTTAATCAAGCCCTCAATAAAATCCTCCGCTAAAAAATTAACTTTTCACCCCTTAGGGGTAGATTTTTGGAAACCCTGATACACGTTAGTCTTATTTGTTATTTGTGGTCTCAAGTATAAAAACTGAGTTTTGAGTTAATCGGACCGCGTGTTAAAATTCCTCCATAAACTTTGACACCCCCAATCCCTCCTTAGGGGGTAGTTTAGGAAAACTAAAAAAGATAAACTTTATAATTTACTTAGATGAATATTAACTCAAGGGATAGGATTTTTCATACTCAAACTCAAACTCAAACACAAACTTTCATCCCCTATTTTACCCCCTTAGGGATATAATTTCCAAAAATCCTTCCATAGTGGATGTTTACACTATATAAGGTATCTATGTGCAAAATTTCAAGTCTCTAGGTCCATTGGTTTGGGCTGTGCGTTGATATATTAGTCAGTGACTCAGTCAGGACTTTGATTTTTTTATATATATAGATTTACCATGTTATTTTAAGACCACAGACTTCTTGTAGGTTTTCCTGTAATCTACAGGTATAGAACTATTTTCTATATTTTTTTCAAAATTTTAGGCTCAGTAGTTTCGGAGATAAGGTGGGGGGAATTGGTCAATTTTCGTCTATTTTCTTAAATAACTTTAAAACAATATATTTTAAAATTATAATAAAAATATATATGAGACTCTGATAGTAAGCCCTTTCATTTGATATGTCACACGGTACAGTTTACAAAACTTTTTTTTTAATTTTCTTATTTACCTCCTAAAAGTAACTCTCATATTCAAAATTCATATATTTACTTTAGCTGTACGTGTTTGGGTCACAGAAATCCATATGTGTACCAAATTTTAACTTAATCGGTGCATTAGATTCGGAGCAAATTGGCTGTGACAGACGGACAGACAGACAGACACACGAGTGATCCTATAAGGGTTCCGTTTTTTCCTTTTGAGGTACGGAACCCTAAAAAGAACTTAGAATTCACATTAGATCCATAATTTTCTCAACAAAAACAGTTGACAAAGTTCGGAACCGTGTAAAAGAAAAACTAACTCAAGAACATCGTAGTTCCGAGTAAGTTTGAAGTGCCGACTATTACCCACATGAAGCCCATCAAAGGCGGAAGACGTCAGTCGCGACGGCGGCGGCGGCGTCGGCGGCTACCCCATAGCTTTTTACCCTCCTGAATTTATTGCAATCCGATACAAGCGTTCCATGTCTAGCGAGGGGGCGAATCGTATACTTTTCAACCACTTTTTCTACTGATACGATGTCGATCCCTGATTTTTCTTCCTTCAGTCAGTTTTCGTTAAATGGGCTATGATATCGTATTTTTGCTTTATTTACGGTTATCGTTCGTGACTAAGGAGTATTATTACTATTAATCAATAGGGGTTGTATTTTATAGGTTGCTGCCGAGAGCAGATTGGTGACCTCATTCCATAAACAGTTTATGAAAAAATATGTGAAGTAAGTAGGTACCGTAAGGGCGGGTTTCTTTGACCCTAGCTAGGGCATAACTTTGGCCCAAATCGAGATAGATGTTTACTGTCATAGTACGCGTCTATATCGCCGTCTATTAGTTACCGAAGGACATACGACGTACGGTTCTTTGCTCGCGACACTTCGGACAGTTGTCTCGATTTGAGCCAAATTTATGCCTTAGAGTCAAAGTAAACCTTACGGTACTTATTTAGATTTAGAACACTTTACGTAAATTAGTTACTAAATCTAAAATTGAAAATCATTCAATAATTTAGACATAAATCATTTCTAAATTTTACATAAAAATTTTTTACAAGTCACAATATGAGAAAAATGTAAACTTATGAGGGTAAAATGTTTTAACAAAATAAACTGTTTTAAAGTCACATGAAACCTAATGGGAATTTCCATAATTAATGGCGTCATGACCTGAAATAAGGTCTTGCATGTTGAAACAACTCTTTATTATACCTCGTATTTTCCATCGACGAAATATAATGTTCAGGGGAAAATGAGAAAAACGCGTGTCGGCGCGGTCAATGCCTCCTGTCGGCCGCCCTAGCTGCCTGTGCCTACCCAATGTGCTGATAAAACATAAGTTATAATAACGTTGTAGGTTTTATTTTATTGAAAATAATGAGGTTAATTAAAACACGAACATTCGTATGGCTCTGATTTTAAATGTGATAGGAAACCCTTAATAGTATTACTGTAATCAATTCTTATTTTATTATTTTGTAACAAGATCGCAAGTAACTTTACTTGGAAGGACAAGAAAAAGAAATTCATTGATTTCAATAAAGCATAGGCAAGCAATTTTCTATTTTAATATCCTTCAGTAAATAAATGTTTGAACACATTATAATAATTACAGAATATCGCTATTATCAACAACATAGGTTTCCAAAGATTTTTATCACTTTTCAATTTTCACATTCCTATTATAATAAGCCTATAAAAATAATATAGTGTAATTGAAGTAATTTGGAAATAATCTCAATGAGTTCTGTTGTTACGACTACTTAATTGCTATGGTGGTCACATAAATATTGCGGATAAGCGATAGAAGGGAAGTCGACTTGATTAGCTATGCGGGCTTCTTATATTACCACATAAACATAAAACACGTAATGAGTCTAACGAAACAAATGCATGTCGAACTTATTTAAATTACCGAGCAATCCGTTCCAAGACAATTAGCTTTGTCATCGTGGTAGGTCTGGAAGAAATAATTGATGTTCAATTGTTTAAGATAACATAGATTTGGTGTTATGGCCTGTTTCTCCGGATAGGCACTTCTATACACATAAATTATAATACAGGCTCTATTTGCCTAAAAGGAGGGTCCAATCAAAAATTTTGTTTATTTTTTTAATTTGTTTTACCAATAAACTATTTTTATTATTTTTTTTTATTATAAATTCAATGCGCTTTTCGTGTCTGTATGTACGATCACGTTGTTGTTTTAAACTACGCAACGTATTTTGTTGCGGTTTTCACCATCATTTAGAGATTTTATACAGAAGGTGTAAAATAAATTAATATTAAACTTACATATAAGTAATAAAGAAAGCTCGATGTTTTATCAAGTCCTACAAACCATGCGAAGCAGCTCTCGTACTTCAATATAAATAAAAATAGGAGCATACATTTTTCTGCTGGATAAGTGAACCCGAAATTATCTGGAGATAGTGAAACAGACCATTAGTTTTCACGACGTTTCCTGGCTGGCTTCGTAACTTTTCCCGTCGTTTTCCCGGTTTCTTCGCGACGTCCATTTTGCTCAAAGGAAGTGGTCGTGTGCTTACTAATGAGCGCATAATGAATATATAATGAGCTCCCTTTCTTCGTCTGAGACGTGGCGAGTTTCTTGTAGCGGCTTTATGTGGAGCAAATGTCCTTTTCACTCTGCAACCTTTCGGAAAGTTTACTTTTAGTTAAAGTACAGCGGTATGTCCGGCCACCTAGTTATTCTTTAACACAAGTTGAGATGACATGAGTACCTAGCTTATAATAATACCTACAGCTAGGTATAATATAATACCTACAGCTAGGCTAGCTATAATATAATACCTACAGCTAGGTATAATATAATACCTACAGCTAGGCTAGCTATAATATAATACCTACAGCTAGGTTACAAAATATTATTTGTCAGTGAGCCCCAAACTAGATAGTTACTCTGTCTTTATCTGGGGGCTCGGGGAACATTCCATATTGAGTACCTACGCTCGGACTTTTATTATATTCTATTTTTAATAAATTGCAAGCAAAGCTTATTCTGCCAATGTCTAAAGTGAGATAAAAAAACAAGTGTGCACGAGAGAGAAAACAAAAAAATATATTTTAGTCTTTGGTAGTTTTGTATAGTCTTTGGTTATCTCATTTTAGTGGCAAGACACACTCTCTATTTAAAATTGCTGATTTACAAACAGGAAATAAGCGTTCATGACATTTTATCATTACATAAGAAAAGAATGCTTAAAATCGTCAAATATTACAAATAATCGCTCACTTTCATAAAAGATACGGAAAACGTCGTGTTTACAGCATTTTGTAAACTGTTAGGTAGATAAAACGTAAACTTTCTTCGATTATGCGCTATTATTGTCAATTCGTTCTTATCTGACAGAGAAAGCTTCCGATAAAAGAAAACGTGGGATTCTGCTACAGAAAGTTTTATACGTAAAACGTCAACATTACAATACTGCGATTCAATTATATGCCATGTTTCTAGTGCCATATTGTTTTTTGACGTAATTAGTTCAGCACAATTGAACGTGGATTGAAAGAAACGAATATCGCCACATTGTTCATATAATTTCTATTTTTGTTTCTTTCACTTTGATTTCGTATTACACACCATAAAAGAATGAAAATTAACAATACTCTACTTTTATCTGATTGTTCACGGCCGACTTTTTACCAGTCTTCGGTATTTCGGGTAAGTACCGTTGACATTTAACAATGTCGTAAATCCAGTACATTCATAATTACATATTTGTGTAAAGTAAAAACATCAGTATGTCCGATGTGTTGCGCGCACTGAATGCGTATGGGCATTATGTCCACCTGCGCCTGCGCGGACCGGACGGACGCGTGCGATCACTAACGTCACAAAACCAACCACATCTTTGCGACTTATCGATGAATTATTCACGATGCCATTTCGTTATTTTATCAATTATGTCAGCGCGATAAACACTCGGAGTTAAGTCGTGAAAACGTTGGTTACATCGTTAGTTTAGCTTTAGCTAGTTTCCGTTTTAACAGATAAATCATAGTTATTCTTTTATAGAGTCTGTCTGTCAGTCTGTCAAGACCGTTTTTCTCAGGAATGCGTAGAGGTATCAAGTTGAATTTAATATCAAATACGTAGGTCTACGGTCCCTTGGGAGTTCTAAAAAAATCAAGCCTAGTTCTAAATCAAGGCAATAAAAAAAGGAAAAGTTCTAAAATTGTTCATTTGTAATTTTATAACATATTTTTTTTTGTAATTACAATGTTATGTTTGTTTTTGGGATAAATTCTTTTCAACTACGGAACCCTTCATTGTGCGTGGTCCGACACGCACTTGGCCGGTTTTTTTTTAAATTAAATAACCATAACCGGTTTTGAAAAAAAAAATGTTTCATAATTCAATATTCATAAAAACGAGCAGGATTCCTGTCATAAAGGAAGCATGCCAACACGAGCATGTTGAACGGCCACATTAATAAGTGCGATGCGACAAGAAGCGGTCCACACCACCTCACCTCCGGTGTCCTCTTGATGCTGGCCAGTTTTTATTCGCACATACCTGCAGAGTTCGCGAGCACCTCGCGTATGAAGAATGAACACCCACACAAAATACTTAAAAAAAGAACAGTTTCATTGAGTTTGGTTTCCGCAGAGTGAGAAAAATAATTAGAAAATTCGATTCTGTGAACTAAACATGGGAGTGGATCTGTCTTGGAAATCGGTGGAGTTTGTTATTTTACTTGTGCGTCACTGTGGAATATATAGACAGCACGTAGTACTAACTAGTACCTATATGACTGGACCTACCTATTTTCTTTTAACTCTAGTAAATTTTAATTTAAATTCTTCATGTAAGATCGCCAAACTGTCAACAATTTCAAAATAAATATTTTAGTTACATTTTGGATAATTCTGTTTGTAAGTTTAACTATGATAGTGAGGGTGTTCATCACCACACTCCACACACTGCGGCTGTTCGTGTAGATAGCAGCCGTTACGCTTTCTAAACATTATTTTGTTACTGTTACGCTTTATTGTTTTAATTTTAATGATCATAATGAAATTACTTCGCTTTTTAATTACGTAATGCATTGTGGGTTTGAACATAACTTTTAATAGATCTCTTAGAGGTATTCAACTACTTGTGAGCATCAAAGTAAGTACTTAGTCCCACAACTTTTACCGTTTACCAGAATTACTAAATTGTTACTGATATGATCTTTGGGTAAAAACGAAAATTACCGCCAACGCACTGCCTTAGAGAGATTTTGGCGAAAAAAGAAAGCTTGTGTTTGCAAACTTTGCCTTGTGGTTTGCTACCTGAATTAATATTTTATTATGCCTAAAGAACACAAATCACACAGAGTTCACTTTCTATTCTTTGTTTGGAAAAGAAGGCTTTAAACTTATGTTTTTAAAATATTATAAGATCAAAAAGGCGTTATGATTTTCATTTTAGCCTTAAAACTAAAAAAGGAAATGTTTACTCTTGCGATAATTATAACATTATGTACCAAGGAAGTGTTTCTCCAGACCGGACAAGCGTTGAAACGAAACGTAGTGTCAAACGGATCCGTGGGAGCATTTTAGTGAGTGCGTGTGAACTAAGCGCGACAATAGGCCGAGTACACACATGATGCACTGAGAAGCTCTGATTTAGAGGAGACATTACGTCGAACAATGCGGGATCGGTGTGGCGCAATCTTACGATAATTATGTGCCATTGCGTAGGACGCATGGGAACTGCGACCTCCAGGCGATGCGCGGCCGAACTAAACGCAGCCTTCCTTGTACTTGAACTTACAATAAGAACCATTCAGCCGTGTGATTCTGTAAGACCTCATTCTAAACTTCGAATCTGCCGGTCGATTCTGTAAAAATCTCACCGTGAAAACTTAGGTGAAGTGAGTTTGTTTTTGCTAGGAATTGACACTATTGACAGCTCACTCCACGCTCACTTCACCTAAGTTTTCACGGTGAGATGGTTACAGAATCGCACTGCAGAATCGCACTGCTGAATCCGCTGTGAGTTTCTTGATTGGCATTCTAAATTCAAAGTGTCAAATAAAAAACAAGTGAGCAGAAGTGATGCGAAGTGAGAGTGAATAGCGTTGTTGTTTGAATTCACCAATTTACTAATACATCGTGAAACAAAGACATGTCATTGTAATATATCGCGTATAAGTTTTAATACTTGTCTACGTGGGTTTGAAATGGCCTTCTTTATGGTAAGTTGCCATTCGAGAAAAATAATGACTGTCCAAAATCAGTTTTAGGTTAATTTAAATGAAATCCTTAAATCTTTATATAGAGTCATATACATAGGAATAAGGAGTTGATACCTAAATTGTCAGCCGGCATCAATATTGAGACTTGAAAAAAGCTTTTCGGCACAAGTTACCAGTTTGAAAAAACCTTTTAAAATTGTTCGTATCAACAATGAAATTTACGAACGCCCCACATATAAAGAATCGAAAAAATTCTAACAAAATATTTCAATGCTCAACATTTTACAAAAGATTTCTCATAATTATCTCAAGACTAATAAAAGTTGCAATCATTTTCGCAATGATACAAATGTAATCTGAGACTATTGTAACACCCACGATACTTACCTTGTATACCTACATGTTTCTGCTTTCCTGATACATATCTCTACGGGTCGATTCATCATAGCTGTCTGGAAGCTAGTCATTGTGACGTAACAGCGAATGAAACCTCCTTATCGTTTGCTTGAGAGCGTTTCTCAATCAAGATGCAGCATACAGCATGCAGCACTCGGCTGGCATGCTCGGCACTTCCTGAAATAAAGTCTCTCGGTGCGGTAGCCTTGAGGAGCTTTCCATTTTAAGTGGGACGCGAGACTTTTGAACAACACACAGCGTAATTAATTTATTTTGACTCAAGGAGATTGATATTATGAAATGAAAAATATTTTCAGAGTAGCTAAATGTAGCAAGCTTTTACAGCATTTTGTAAAATTTTCTAAGTTAATGGCAATCTTTCTGTTATTCGTAAAGATAGGTGTATGAAACTCAATCATTTTAGGTTGGGATACATATAGGTAGTTCTGCGAACAGTAGACCTCGCGAGCACAAACTTATTTGCAACAATTAATATATAATACCACTAAAGTTATTTAAAACGGAATATTTACCATGTTTTTACTTCATCAGATGTTCACCTTTCAAATAAAAAAAAAACCATCGAAATCGGATCTCATAAAGTGGAAATTTCCAGTTGCTCCCTTTTTGCCCTTTTTTGGAAGAAGTACACATCCAATCAAAAATCGCTGGGTTCCAAAAAAATTATATAAAGTCGTAAAACCTGTACACCAAGTTTCGTCTAAATCGGTTGTAAAATACGACCTGTAGAGGAATAGCAACAAACTGACAGACAAAAGCAAATTTTTGACTTGAAGCAGAGACGCTTCACTCGCTACGCTCGCTCGGTCAATTATTCTTTGGTGATCCGTAGCCAAAAAGTTTCGTAAGAAAATGCCTTAAGTTGCAACTCAACCGGTCCAAACCTCAATGTGTGTCGAACTAAGTAGGTACCTGGCCCACCTATGGCTCAGACTATAGCCTAATAGTGTTATGCGTTATGTCATCAATCAAGGTGCAATGGCCACTGGCCAGTGGTCCCGCCCTGTGCTAATTTGACAAGCTTGTGCCGCATCGTGGCGTGACACACGCCAACTATTTCAACTGCCCGCAATGTTACAGTAAAATGGATTACGTATGAAAATGAATCCGCCTCGAAATGTCTGAGACACGAACTGTCGGTACCGTACCGTCGTGATATCGTTAGCGATGATAAAGCTATTTAATATATTTCAGCAATAAAAGATGGCTACGTGAAGATAGTGCTTTGATATCATTACTTTTGATGTTTCAGCTGAAACAGAATGTTTCATTTTGGTTGATGAATGCTTATGTACAATATTTCGCTGTGTTTTACAGTCAACAAACTGTGGTCACAGTCACACACATCACTACACGCCATGGGTGCTTCATGCTGGACAAATTTCAGTATTGACGTTAATACGTACAAAATTATATCATTTAAATTACTATCAAACTATTTATTTAGCGTGTAATGTCCCACTGGTGGGCAAGGCCCCAGTTTCCCATTTTTTGTATTTTTTTTTGTTTTCCAGTTTTTGTTTTTGTTTTTTTGTTTTTTTTTTGTTTTTTCTGTTCAACTTCATCATCATCCACAGCCCGACTTCACCCACTACTGGGCACAGGTCTCTCTTTTCTTATACCAATCTCCACGCTCCTGTTCCAACCTCATCCCGGTTTTGCCCGCGTTGGCAACAATGTCGTCCGTCCATCTCGCCACCGACGACCGACATCTCATCTTCCAGTCCTTGAACGCCTCCCTGTTGCAGCCTTACTCCACCTGTCATCACTGCGCCTTGCCAGGTGACCTGCCCAACTC
The DNA here is from genome assembly GCA_905163495.3 of Cosmia trapezina. Taxonomy (NCBI): domain Eukaryota; kingdom Metazoa; phylum Arthropoda; class Insecta; order Lepidoptera; family Noctuidae; genus Cosmia; species Cosmia trapezina. The sequence continues at coordinate 17,941,298 of LR991030.1, forward strand.
CATTTGAGTTCCATAATACGCTTTCCGATATCGAAGACCTTCGTACGTATCTCGAGTTTGGAACTCGGTCTACAGAAATTCAATTACTGGAATTAAACGCGACCAGCGAATCGTTTATAATTATTCGCGCGTGGCCTACAATGCCGCGAGCCGCAATAAAATCGCGACCCAAACAAACAATCGAATGAATAATAAACAGCATCTCACATTTAAACGCAATAACAATGTTTTAGAGCTGAACGTATCGAATGTTTATGGTAAAGACAACATTAGGCGGAAAAATCCGAAAATAAAACTTAAAAAGCTTCTTCATTCACACAGTAGGTACACGAAATCCGAGTTTAATTTAATTTATTTAATTACATGAATAATCACATTTACTTCAACGCGTCTAACTTCACAAGGTTTTATTATAAAACACTGATCAAGTTAAACTGGCAGCTTGTTTCCACCTCAAGTCTATCATTACTCGTAGACGTCTTAATGTCCCCAAGTGCGAGATTGGTTGAGCGCCGCGACGCTGACGATGCCTGCAAAGAGAACATCGCGACAAGATCGTCGGGCGACGCGGATGTCGACAGATTTAGACACACCAACCCGTCGTAAAGGATTTGCGAAAAGGGTTACCATGTAAGTATGGATCTTTAGCGTGTTAAAAAGCACCGAAATAGCAATAAACCTAAACAACCTGGTGCTCTTTTTAAATGACATCGAATAGAAACAAAGAAAGAGTTTCAGTAATTCATAATTCAGACTATCGTAGCATCATGTCTGACCCAAAAATAGGGAACGATCTTTGGCGATCGTTCTCTTATTTTTTGTAAAGGAAGTTCCTCCAATACTTGTCAAATAATATATGCAGCTTGAAGGTGCAGTTGCTCTAAATCCGAGAATAACCCGCGATTAATGTCTCTGTCGTCTAAGCAATTTATTATAAATCGAACCGAAGCGTTTAGTAGCAGAACGTCTAACATTTCAGAAACAATAAACGGTATCCCTAGTGGCGTCTACACAAGTGCGAGCGTGCCCCTCGTGTTGCGAATTGTTTGAACTAATTCTGGCCTTAATGTCTACGTAATAGGTGCATAAACTTCCACCTTAAGGGGTAACGGGCGGATGTGTTCGAGAACATACGCAAGCTACCTTCCATATTTAACTGTGTAACATATTTATTGTGCTCTAGATTCAATTTAAATAAACTTCTATTAACTTGTGGGCTGTGTTCCACTTGTTCCAAGAGATACCTATGCGTCATGTGAGCTTTCCGGTCATTCGAAGAGTAAATAGATATATCTGTCACTGCTGTATTATTCCTTTCTGCAAACAAAGTTGCTGACGGTTTCATCAGCGGCTATTCTTATCTCCAATTTTACATTAGATGCAAAAATGACAAATAAAGCAATATAAAACCAGTACTTACTAGCAGCTGAAACATTAAGCCTTGAAGAGGCGCGTGCGCTAGCGGGCCGGCCTCCTGACCTATTCCGCGGCCTCGCAGATGCCTCCAAGCAGGTGCTAACTAAATAATTACAGAATTATTTCTACCAGCCATTCCTTGTCAGTATAGTAAACCGCGCGAGCTGTCCGTGCTCTGGAATGCGGTGTCCAGCGCAGTGCTTAAAATTACACACTTACAATTCACACTTACATTTAAAATTAGCTGTAAGCATGGAATAAGCAAGAAAGTGCTTTAATGGAATATTCAGAAATAATGAGCTTTGCAGTGACTATTTCGAAACTTCTTGAAAAAACGGTGAAACCCAGAGGAGTGATACAAAATGATCTAATATATGAAAGCAACTTTTCAGTTGCTTTCATATATTTTCACACAACGTAAGTTACTCCTTTTCTAGGTACTAATCATTGTTGAAATGTACTGAAACAAAAAAATCCTTTGTCTTTGTTACAACATAGGTAATTATACGAGTCAGTACACAGCATGGCGATGATTGTTGAAAAACTTTTGATGTTCTTATCATTATTGGAACTAGTTACAAAAAGATATCGAAACACAACAGTGACACTTGTCGATATACAAACACAAACAGTGAGTGACGCGCGACTTCACTTGAAAATTTCAATAGATAAGTCGCGTGTCTGGCCGAAGAAGGCTACAGTCTAAAATATACTTAGCTTAACTTTGCAAACATAACTATGCGTATGCTGAAACGTATATCCTCCCTAATGTTCATCCACATAAGGCTGAAGATTGTTTTTAAATCAGTTACTTATAACATGGTAAGGTTGTGTCGGCTGTGGCTCAAACAAGAGGTGTTTGCAAGAGATAGCAGCTATCGCCTGGGAACGTCAAACAGGCGGGCCTGTCCCGCGTGCCACTGCCTCCCGACACTTGCACAACAGACTCACTGTACCGAGGAAATACCTGCTAAGGCGATTTCGTGCGATTCATGCGAATTGAGAATCAATATCGAGGTCCACATCGATTTTGAAAGAAAAATGTTTCGTTTTCTTGTTCTTGGTTTTTAGAGGTCTTAAAAAACTGCCTGGTCAAGCTTATGTGAAGCTATGCGGTAGCATAAATTTACTTATTCTTCTGTGTGACTTTGCTGTTTCCTAAAACATCAATTCAGTCGAACCCAACGCAACTGTTCCAAATTGCTGTATTTACGAATCCAAAAGGACATTTAAACATCGCACCCTTAGTAATGTGCAACTCGAAATATTGAGTTTTTGAATGTAGTAAGGAAATCCGATGTTTTTACTTAATATATTCAAAAACTCAATATTTCGAGTTGTGCCCTTACAGTACTAAGAGTACGACATGCTTTTCTCGGGAAAACTCATTAAATACCCTGAGCACTGCTTATTCTATTTATATTTGTCCAATCAAACTGAGCTCTACATTCATTCACAGATAAATTGGATTTACTAGGGCATGCGTGAAAATCACTGCACCAGAACTCTACCGTGCGAATCTCTACATGCGATTATATCTCTATTCTATCCAAAAGGGAACAGTGTCGGCGTTTATATGTGTTGCATAAATAGCTCGAAATTTACGAGCCGGAACGAACAGTAGTACTTGTGTTTGCTACGGCCCGAGAACTTTACATACTCAATTTTTATGTCCTGTCTCTATTTATAATAATATAGATGGAAAGGGAGGGAGTATATTTTGAGTGACGATTTAATGTGTCCGAAGCACCGGTTGTAGAATTATTAATTTGACGAGTGTCGGAACTACGGCCATCGGTATTCAAGGAGCGACGTCCGCCCGCGTCCGTCGCGCGTCGGCGCCAACTATCTGTGACGTAAAACTTTACTATGCCGACTATTTCTATATTTGCGATCTCCATTCATGACGGGCAGGTCCTTTGATTATACATGGCGAATTATTGGCTGGACTGGTGATGCGTATGCGTAACTAGCTTTTACACAATAAACTGTGGGAAAGGTCTTTGAAAAAACAATTGAAACTATTCGTTAATCTTGTTATCGATGCAATTTGTTACAAAATTATGATTGGACCAGAATTTATGAGTTTAGCAATTGAATAGGACTCTAACATTATTCAGAACAAACCCTCCAGCAATAACAACACTACGTACACCAAGCTTTAATTGCAGCAATATGAAACATAGATCCTTCGTCCACTACATTCTGACAAACGGCTTACTGTCCAGTCGGTAGATACCTACAAGCTCGTTTATAAACTAAAGTGTTTGTTGATTGAAGAAGAATCCGAGTAGATAATCAGGAGTGATCAGTCGGCGGGCGGAGGTTCGAGCGAGGAATGTAACAATCGAGCACAGGTGCAAGAGCACACCTGCCGCGGATCGTACCTCCGCCGCGCGCCTGCGCCTGCGCCGGTCCCGGTGACAATTCGCGACTACACTATAGATATCGATACATGATAAAGTCGACTGGAAACGATGATATCAACGTAATTATAAGTAAACTTACATTATTAGGCTTAATTGATGTCCTAGCTGATGGAAAGGGGAGTTTATGAATTAATTTCTCATTTGAAGTAATAAGTGAAACTTTTGGTCATTTATTAGTTTTAGGTAAAATAAAGCATATTTTTTCCCGACTTACGAAATATGAAAGCTGAGTAGGTATTCATGATGACATCAGGCTACCACGCCCACGGAGTCATCCTTACACATCGTAATAACTAATAAAATATTTGTATATTAAAAGACTCATGTATTTGAATAAAAAATAAATATAACTGACAGAAGTTAAAATATTCAATGTTTAGTACCTAGTAGTCTAATGAAAAGATAATCGTTCAGTCTAAATCGATTAAAAGAGTTACATCCAATATAATTTATGGTAGATAAAATATCATATTTGGATGGATAAAAAATATATGGCTCGGGTACGGCAGAAAAGTAAAACTGTAAGTATAGTGAAACACTTTTCAATTTCATTTCTAAAGAACAAAAGGTAGGTACAACATTACGTTGCTATAGATACTCAGTAGCTCCAAACACATAATTTTATCACTAATCAACGTTAAGTACATAAGACAGTATAATGTAACATCACGCGTACTTGCGGAATGTTAGGCAGAGGTGTATCTATAAAAGTGCATCCACTTTTCGCCAGTTACCTATGTTCCACACTACATCGAGTTATTTTAGCCTATACATGCTTATACCCAAAACATGCTTGTATAATGTGTCACCAACAGGCGCCCCGTTATTCCCGGAGAGGAGGCGATCCCTTTCATACGCGGTTCGTTCAAGGGACACCCGTCCTGTTAGTCCGGGAGGTACCGTTGCATTTCAGGTACCCATTTTATGCCGATCGATTGCCTATTTTTTCAGTAGTTCTCGAATCACTAATAAGTAAACCAAGCGTCAGCTGACGCCCCCGCGGTGGGTTTGGGTGTGGGAGGTTGCGAAAGTTGTAAAAAAAAAAAAAAAAAAGTCATAGTACGCCGGCTGAAACCTTTTTACATAAATAGTTGACATCATACTGAGCTGAAAAAAAATAGTCAGCTGCACTTTGGAAGGGGGAATATGCGTCAGCTGCTCACATGAACTTGTAAAAAAACACGTAAATAAAAAAGTCATAGTAAGCCGGCTGATGTTGACATGGATAGTTGATCTTGTATGACTAATAAGTAAATCGACCGTCAGCTGCTCAAGTAGCGGTGGGTTTGGGAGTGGGAGGTTGCGAAAGTTGTAAAAAAATTAATAAAAAAAAGTCTTAGTAAGCCGGCTGATATTGACATGGATAGTTGATCTTGTATGACTAATAAGTAAACCGACCGTCAGCTGCTCAAGTAGCGGTGGGTTTGGGAGTGGGAGAGGTTGCGAAAGTTGTAAATAAAAAAAATAGAAAAAGTAATAGTACGCCGGCTGAAACCTTTTTACATAAATAGTTGACATCATACTGAACTGAAAAAAATCGTCAGCTGCACTGTGGAGGGGGGCATATGCGTCAGCTGCTCACATGAACTTGTAAAAAAACACGTAAAATAAAGTACGCCGGATGAAATTTAACTAGGCGATTGTTTAAATAATTGAAAGTACGAAAACAACAATCAGCTGCGTGCGTAGCGGTGGAAAGACCGTCAGCTGGCGCAGTAAAGATACAGATTATTCGAGCAATGCACAGTACCTTTCAGGGTCCAGCTGACAGAGTTCCCCTGCCCGCACCCAGCTGACTGATAGTTTTTGTAAACGTAACTATTAAACTATCATATTGTCAAATTTCAACCGGCATAGTGGTAATTAAATGCTAATGTCGGGACATGTGTAAAACTATATCGTATGAAAACATTTTGTTTTTTTTTTATTGTTTTATTTTATACTAGCTTTCGCCAGCGGCTTCGCCCGCGTGTATTTCGGAAATTATCCCACGGGAACATACTACCGGGATAAAAAGTGTCCTAGAGTCAGTGCGGAAAGAGAAGCGGCTTAAGATTTGGTGGCGCAGCTGTGCTTAATTACCGTATTTGTGATGTTGTCAACACTGTTACGACATTATAGTGCGACATTATATAACGTCTAGATTATTATGAGGCAAGTTAGAATATTATAATGTTTTTAGATTCTGTGTTAATAATTGTTTTGATGAAATTTTTAGTAGTCATACATAATGTTAGTTCCATTTTACGCCACGCCGCTTCTCTTTCCGCACAGACTCTATCTCCTATTCCAGGTCATGGTCTATCCGTGTACCAAATTTCATCCAAATCCGTTCTGCCGTTTTAGCGTGAAAGTGTAACAAACAAACAAACTTACTTTCGCATTTTTAATGTTAGTTAGGATTAGGATATTTAAACGAAATGCATGATATAAAATAATATTGACTGTAAAAAGGAAATATAATCATTTAATGTAAAGAAATAGGAATAGAAATATAAAAATTAATGACTGCAGAAATTATTCTTTATGACTGGTATCGCAATCATAATCGTTCTCTGATAAATCATCATCAGAACTCTCCCCTGTTAAAACATTCTCTTCATCTTGTTCAACTTCTTGAGCTCGATCCTCTTCACCATCATGTTGTAATAAACATTTTAATCATTAAAATTAGGCTACCAGAAATATACTAGCTTAAAGAAAGTGTCACTGACAAAAAATCCATACCGGCAATATTTTCGCTGCTATCATCCGTTATTCTCGTGACTGATGGGGGTACTTGATCTGCTTCGAACCATTTGAAGATTTCTCTTCTTTTTCTTCCCTTCCCCAGTCAGTGGGCGACAATTGAGAAGGGTCTTCAAGGTCAGCATGGCTCCAAAGGTGCGCTATGTACGACGTGCGCAGTAAAGAAGATTGCCCCGCGCGTCGATATGATTTTTCATTCTCATAATTATTTAAACAATTACCTAGTTAAATTTCATCTGGCGTACCATAACTTTATTTTACGTGTTTTTTTACAAGTTCATGCGAGCAGCTGATGCATATTCCCCCCTCCACAGTGCAGCTGACGATTTTTTTTCAGTTCAGTATGATGTCAACTATTTATGTAAAAAGGTTTCAGCCGGCGTACCATTACTTTTTTTTTTTACAACTTTCGCAACCTCCCACTCCCAAACCCACCGCTACTTGAGCGGCTGACGGCCGGTTTACTTATTAGTCATACAAGATCAACTATCCATGTCAACATCAGCCGGCTTACTATGACTTTTTTTTTTTTACAACTTTCGCAACCTCCCACACCCCAACCCACCGCTACTTGAGCAGCTGACGGTCGGTTTACTTATTAGTCATACAAGATCAACTATCCATGTCAACATCAGCCGGCTTACTATGACTTTTGTATTTACGTGTTTTTTTACAAGTTCACGTGAGCAGCTGACGCATATTCCCCCTTCCACAGTGCAGCTGACTATTTTTTTTCAGCTCAGTATGATGTCAACTATTTATGTAAAAAGGTTTCAGCCGGCGTACTATGCCTTTTTTTTTTTTTTTTTTTACAACTTTCGCATCCTCTTACACCCAAACCCACCGCTACTTGAGCAGCTGACGGTCGGTTTACTTATTAGTCATACAAGATCAACTATCCATGTCAACATCAGCCGGCTTACTATGACTTTTGTATTTACGTGTTTTTTTACAAGTTCATGTGAGCAGCTGACGCATATTCCCCCTTCCACAGTGCAGCTGACTATTTTTTTTCAGCTCAGTATGATGTCAACTATTTATGTGAAAAGGTTTCAGCCGGCGTACTATGACTTTTTTTTTTTTTTTTACAACTTTCGCATCCTCCCACACCCAAACCCACCGCTACTTGAGCAGCTGACGGTCGGTTCACTTATCAGTCATACAAGATCAATTAACCATGTCAACATGAGCCGGCTTACTATGACTTTTGTATTTGCAACGCAAACGCCCGGACTATGTCGTCCTGCCGTCCGTCCGGCTGTCACTAATACAGGCAGACGCTATAAATAAATTTCATTTTATTCCTCTTGCTCGTATTCGCAGACAAAAGATATTATAAATAGATTTTGAGCATTTAATTGAGTAGATACCAAATGTTTATTATACAAGGGAAACATTAGGAAAATCTTAATTAAATAAATTGTCACTGACAAAAAACTTCCTATTAACAAAAAAGTAAACCGAAGAAAAAGACGACACGGCAGAGTTTGCAAAACTTTTTTTTTAAATTTTATTATTTGCCTCCCAAAAGTGTCACGATAAATTCATATAATTACGTTGCACGTCCGTGCTTGGGTCACAGAAATTCATAATGTGTACCAAATCGGTCCATTAGATTCGGAGCAAATTGGCTGTGTCACAGACACACGAGTGATCCTATAGGGGTTCCGTTTTTTCCTTTTGAGGTAAGGAACCCTAAAAAACCTTTTATTCTAAGCAAGCTCCGAAATGAATAATAGTAGGTAACTAATTATTCTGAGATGGCGCCAAACAAACAATTGATTTGTTCAATTGATTGATTCTGAATAAAAACGTGATTTTATGAAATAAACAAAGATGTACACTACTGGCTAGTACTACCTTCTTTTCCTGAGCTTGTATCTGCTGACTGGTCTTCTTATAATAAGTATTTATGAAGATTTAGTCAAGGCAGTTTAATGCGACTTTTAGCCAATATGTTTTGTTTATATTTAGATAGAATACTCTTTATTATGCACACCGTAACATCTATTATTATTATAGCATTCTATTATGTCAACAAATAATGGTTAATCAAAGACACCCAAAATTCAATTACACATTTTGAAGATCCTTGAACATCAAATGAGACGTGACGAACTAAGCTTTGATTTTAGCGAGCTTTCCAAATCCTAAGCAGAAGAAAGGTCATTGGCACGCACAAATAAAACACCAATCATATATAAACAATACACAGATCGCGTTAAAGATTACGGATATGATGGCCCGTTACGGCGGGGGCGAGCAAACTCGGCCGACCCATATAGGTACGACGCGACGCGACGTCGTCGAGTGTTGACCGAGCGTCGCGCGGTCACCTAGGCTAGACAATCATATTGCGAATGTCATTTGATTTCGAGTCTATAATTGGTTTTGGGGCCGTCTAATCTAGCAATGTGATAAATACGTGGGTGGGTTTTACTGAATGGTCTGGTGATCACAGTGATCGTCACCATCGGGTGTTCAGGTTCACATAACGACTAAAAAGTTATACAAGTGTAACGTTAAATGCACAAAACCTCTTAAGGGGTCATTGTACTCATCATTATGTACAACTTTTACTATGGGACCAAAACTGAAATCGCGAAAAAAAAATCAGCTGTTCAGTAAATTTCTGTTCGCATAATTCGTCAAAATGTACTGAACAGCTGATTTTTTTTTCGCGATTTCAGGTTTGGTCTCATAGTAAAAGTTGTTCATAATAATGAGTACAATGAGGGGTCATTGTACTCATTAAGAGGTTTTGCGCATTTAACGTTACACGTTGTATGTATTTAGCTAAAATGTTCAGCAAAATTTTTAATCTGGTAAGTTTTTATTGCGAAAAAGTATAAACTCATTTCATTTTCAAGTACCGTAATTTAATAAACGAACAATATACTTCATTTTAACTCTAATAAATTGGAATTAACTATGCATGAGATTAAAAAAGATAAACACTGAAACAAAAAATAATTTCATGCTCAATTGGTTTATTCATGGCGCACTTTTTTCTAAGCGGTTGTTTAATCAGCAATGTCAGAAACACTGTTATTTCCTTATATTTATAGGAAATCTAACATTTTATGCTCAAGTTTTACGTTGTTTGCTTATAGAGCGAATAATTAACGTGTTTATCGGTATCAGAATATGGTGGTAGTAATTAGGCAAGATACTACAGGTACGTGCACGGCTACAGATGAACCTATACATTTCCAGTATAAGCTGATCTCGCATTGTATAGGATTTCCTTACAGTGAGAGGTCAGTGTAAACTGGAAATTTATAGCTTGATGTGTAGCCGTGTGTACTACTACTACAGGTAGATACTACCAAAGAATTAGCATTTCCATCCAACGTGGCAATGCTGCCAGCCTTTTGGGCACTTTTCCCATTGACTGTGATGTGGACGAATTTTATGATGCCCTATGAGCTCTGCCCCTTTTCATTTCTTATTATATACTTCTACATAATTTGTAAATATATTAGTGTTAGCTTGATTATATTGTAATTAAGATTTGTCTATTAAATAAATACCCCTATGACTACAGGTTCGATTTCAGAGAAAACATTTTTTTTTCTACAATAATCTGATACAGTGCGACGCGATTCTGGTAGAAAGATTTCCATTAAGGCGAGTAGTGCTGCAAACCAGCGTCACCATTGAGAAAAAAATCATTTAAAGTCGAATATGGAACATTTTGAAATTTTCTATGCTCACAATTTTAGTAAGATGAGGTAGAATTTTTTTCTCTCATTAAATTCTAACTAATCTGACTAAAAATGTGAGCATAGGAAATTTCAAAATGTTCCATATCTCCAGACTTATGATTTTTAGGGTTCCGTACCAAAATGGTAAAAAAGGAACCCTTATGTTGTGCCTCAGTCTGTCTGTCTGTCTGTCTGTCTGTCTGTCACAGCTGGATATCTCAAGAACTACTAATGCTATCAACTTGAAATTTGGAACAGTTTTAGATGACGTTTACCCAACTATTTTGCAAATAAGAAAGAAATAAAAATATTTTTTAACATAAATAGTCGGGGGCGAATAGAAGTATTTTGTAAATCTAATAGAAGTATCTAAAAAATGTGCGCAGCCTAGTTGACTGTTGACATTATTATTTTATTTTATTTTATTTTATTTCGAAAGACTGCGCGTCATTTATTTCGAAGCTTCTAGAACCGTCTAGAAGCTTCGACTCGACCTTATTGGACGAGCGGATTGTGGCGGGAGCGGTTAGAAAAGGGTTCGCGTTATAATTTATATTTTTTTTGCAACAGGGACTGAAAGGGAGTCTTAAAAATTCAAAGTGGGGCTACTAGGGCATGTGGGGTATCATATGAAAGAGCGCTGTTTGCACATTCTCAAACATTTTTTTTCTTTTAGGCCACATAGTTTTCGACTTTTGATGAAAAATGTAAAAAAAAAATACCGTTCCCCCCCCTTCTTATCTCCGAAGTTTGCAAAGCGAAAAATCTGAAATTATTTTATGTGATAGAAGTTTATGTAAAGATTACAGGAAAAATAAAACGATGTCTCTAAATAGCACCGTTTTTCAGAAATCATGAACAAAAATTACATATAAATGATGGTACGGAACCCTCGGTGCGCGAGTCCGACTCGCTCTTGTCCGGTTTTTTTATTTTTCTTAATGGTGGCGCTAGTTGGTAGGATTACACGCCTTAAGTTTTCATAGAAATTGATCAATTGTTGAATTGTGTTCGCGTTGCGCCTGTTGCAAACAATGTATACCCAGAATACTGATCGAATCTTTGATTTTGTATATACAAGAAGCTGATATCTTGTAAGGCAATAAACGTGCCGCTCACACCTTTATCCTCGTTTATGAGTTATAAATAAGGTTTGGTATTTTAATCTTTCTGATTTGAGATGCGAAAAGATTTAAATTGAAAAAATGGAGAGTCGGCACTTTAGAATTTCTATTGTGTTGGGTTTTGAAGTAGGTTTTATTAAGCTGGGTATCAACAACATCTATTTAGGATTCTAGGCTCTACGTAATGTCAACAAAGAGAATAAACGCAAGTCCTGAAACTAATAAATTCAGAAGAATCGGCAAATGTATCGATTTCAATCATTTTGTTCAAAGGTTTCGTTTTTCCTTGTGTTTAGTTTAGACTCACACACACTCACAGGGTTATTTGTAAAACACCAGCAACCTCTTAAGGAGTCATTGTACTCATCATTATGTACAACTTTTACTATAGGACCAAAAAATCTGCTGTTCCGTACATTTATCTACATCATAACTCGTAAAAATGTAGGGAGCAGCTGACTTTTTTCGCGATTTCAGGTTTGGTCTCATAGTAAAAGTTGTTCATAATGATTAGTACAATGACCCCTTAAGCGGTTGTGAATTAAATTTTGGGACATGTATACAATGTGTCTGTTTACAGTGTGGCGAAAATTATGGGTGTGCTACAGACCATCAAACTGAACAAAATTATTATCGAAATTTGGTCGAGTAGGTCTAGGTATCGAAGTTTTCTATGGGATGACTGATTTTTTTTCAAGATTACGATGTTGGTCCCCGGGAGAAAGTTGTTCAGATTGATGGTCTGTACCACATCCTTAATTTTCGCCATACCGTATACAGACACACTGTAAGTATACTTATCATGTTTGAATATCGCAAATTCGCAAGGTAAGTTAATGAAACTGTATCGATTGATAGTAGATTTTACTTCGAATTCTTCATGACCGTTGAACACAATATACGCAATCCTGTCTAACAACCTAAACCTTTTAAATATTGATAATAGTACATTTTGATACAAGTGGAGAACGTTTGTTATTGCATTCGAGGCGGAATTAACAACCGAGCCGTAGGCGAGGTTGTTTTTGAGCCGAGAACTGCAATAACAAATGTCCACAAGTATCAAACGACGTTTTTCAATACACTTTTGAGGAAATAAAATAAAATAACGGAAAATATTTTTGTCATTAATTATTAGGAAACTATGATTTAAATTTTCTTTTTTTCCGCGCTTTACTGTCGCCAAGTTGAAGGAGAAGCAAAGGTATAAAGCCGATAAACAGCCTAATATGAAAAATAGAAAATTCAAATATTTTTGTTGTCATGAATTATTAGGAAACTATGATTTAAATTTTCTTTTTTTTCCGCGCTTTGCTTTCGCCAGGTTGAAGGAGAAGCAAAGGTACCTATAAAGCCGATAAACAGCCTAATATAAAAATAGAAAATTCAAATATTTTTGACTTTAGAACACAAATAAATGTTAATTTGTTCATAAACGTTTTTTTTATTATATTAATCATAGTTTTTGATGATATTCTATTTATAAACATTATTTAAATATTCAAAAAATATTTACGCCGTAAAGACGCATATCTCTTTGCCGAGATTTAAAAAAAACATTCACCTCCGAATAGAGAGTTCTGAATAGAGGCATTGAACCAATTTGGACTAAGTATAGGTATAAGTTATCTGTGGCAATTTTAATTCCCCCACATGTGCGGGAAAATAAAAAATCGCACGCGTGTGAAATACATTGCATGTGAACCTAATCGTAGTGCGATATGAACCAGTTTTCGAGGAAGTGTGTTGAAAAGATTGAAACGTAAGTAGGATAGTGTAATAAAACAATCAATAAGCGACTTTCATTCAATGGCCAAAGATCAATAATACGATTCCCTTCCAAACTTGCCCCATCTGCATATTTTCGCACACATTTTTAACCCTTCTTCTACTGTAAAACTATTACCCTCAACCACTGTCTATAGACAATTAAGGTCTGTTACATTCTCTTTAATGACATGAAACCGTCGCGCGCGTCGCTTGTCGGCGTTCTACCAGCTCGGGTGTAATCGTTCGGCATTGTCCTTCCGAGTCGGAAACCGCAAGCATTCTCACGAACAGGTTAAGGCGCGTCTACACGAACCACGCTATTACTTCCACCTGTGGTTTGTTGCTACACTTTGCAGCCAATGGCTTGTGCTTAAGTGTAATATGCATACCTTATGATGCTGAAATGTTTATGAAATGCTGCCGAATGATGATTATGTAAGTTTGAGTAAATGACAAAGATTGAGTTGAGAGATTAATTGATTAAGTACACCTACTTGATGTCAAAGTTATACTGATCGTACAAGCTAGACACAAGTGAAGTATCTTTGTTTACGATCAATTACAATTTTAATTAATAATCTATTGTTACCTCTGAACCTTCTCTTCGTATCGTCATTATAACAAAAGATTTTATGTACCTATTCATAATAATAACCCGTCGCTATCTGAACAAATCTTTCATCGTAAATTCATAACATCCCATAGCGCCGGCGCCGGCGCCGCCAGTGTGAGAATTGGACTCATTGACACGTCAGCCGTGACCGTCTCGTCACCCGCGGGACATCTCGCAAAAAACCTGTCACGGGTATCACCAAATCGATTCTCATCGATACCAATGACAATTCTTATCGATCAATACTTCCCTTTTAATCGATTTCGGATCATATCGATTCGATGTTAAATTAGATATGCAATGTAGATACAAAAAGTATTGAATGCGTAATATCCGGCGGTAAAGTTGAAGATGAGGCTGGTGAGTGGTCGCAAGTGGAGATAATGGGCTCGGACGGGCGCGGCCGTGGCGCCTGCGTCGGCGGCGCGGCTTCGCCTTCTTCGTTTCGGTAGTGTTTTAACAGCAGTTAAGTTAGGGTTAAGGTGATTAAAACCGCCCGAGCGCGTGCCCCCGGGCACTCGCCGCCCGCACATATATCACATTCCAATATAAATTAGTTTTGGACGGACGCTGGTTTATGTGCCGAAATAAGCTCTTCGGGTAACTCAGATAATTAGCCGGTGCTTAACGTAACAGCTCTCGACATAAAAATATTAATAAATTAATAGAAACAGGTGCTGAACATGATTAGGCAATAGTTGTGGACCTTGTAAGTACGCAATACCTACCTATGTGAGTGTAGGGCTGAGATCAGAAAAACACTCTCTAAGAACCCATTGTAAACAAGCTACAATAATGCATTGTGGTATTGCATTACAATAGGATACTAAACGACTGTCATTTTTTAGGTTTAATTCATAATTGTCTTCTACGGTTGTTAATACTATCAACCGTCTACTCATCACTCATACTCATAGAATGACTAAATACGAGTAGTGACAACACCCATGAATTGCATATCTGCCCCCGTTAAGTAGTCCACCACGACGCTAGAAATCGAATGCATTGTGTAATTCTGTAGGTATTCATTAGATCTGCTTCAGAAATGGATATCTTAAGTTCACACATAGGAGATTTGGTATAATTCCATTTTCCCTTTGATCTGAAATGTAAAAAAATATAATGAGCATTCTTTAACGTACAACAAACAAAAGTAGGCCTTTGTAAGTGTCGAGTAAAAATAAGCCGGTAATAATCGCACGCGGGTATCATTCATTTAGTCGCGTTTACGATTCGTAATTGGGGAGTGCATTCAAGTGGCCGCGGCTTGCGGTCGGCGCGGGCGCATGTCTGCCGCGCGCCGGCCGCCGCACGCGATGCCCTAGTGTTAGTCTGCAAAGGTGCACTGCTGAAACTGAGCGCAATTTCTGAGTTTCGCCCGCGGCCGTCGCCAAATTACAACACACGCCGCCAGCGTAATTGCGAGCGGCCAAGTCTGCCCGACCCGACCGACAGACGCGTGTGGGAACACCGACCGATTTATTAAGATTTAATCGCGCCCAATTAAAATACGCACCACATTATTACCGAATACAAAAAGCTTATGCAAATTCTCCGAGTCGTTCGGCGGCGCCACGCAACCCGCCCGCTACGAGCCCTCGCTACGAGCGTAGCGCGTAGAGCGTAGACCATGGAAAACGTTACATTTACGAAGTTGTGTTTGGTATGTTTTATATTATTGGTAAAATACGTCAACAATAAATAATGTTGTTACATTTTCTTTAAATATAACAAAAAAGCTTTTTCGAGATACAAAAATGTTAGGTATTAAAACCGGACTCCATACAAAAGCGACTGTAAAATACGTCCAGAGAATGTGACGCAGCGTACTTACATTTAGTACATATAAGGGTTTTGAAAGTATATGTAGGAGAGGCAGATCGCGACGATAACGTCTTCCCACGACACAGCGCGGGACCTCCCTGGCGCGCATACATTACCACACCACGCATTGTCGTCGATGCGCCCGCGCCTCACGCCGGCCACACGCATGCGCCAGCCTGAACCATTCACTCGATATATTCACCTGCACTTTTACTAACAATCAACCTAATTTGCCTCTTTTATTACGCGTATAACCTCTTGCTCTTGTATCACACAGTGCTAAAAGTCTTCCCAAATCCAACATCAAGGAACATTTTTTTTCAAACGGGAACCACTGTTCACTTTCTGCAGCAATAGTACCCGCAAGCACGGGTAATATTTTAAGACACAATTTTATTTCGCTCATTCTGTTTCTTCAGAAGCCTCTTTTGTCATCTGATGGTGCTTATGCAATACATGCATGCTTCTAAAAATTCCTGTAACTCCCGAAGCAGATCATCCAGTAACGCCGGTGACCCACTGAGAGCATCCCGATCCCTGCTCCAGAATCGGCATTAGCATGTTAATGAAGGGGCGTGGTCGAGCGCGCGCGGCGGTTCCACACAAATCACGTCGTGTGTCTCCCACGCGACCCGCTCGGTGTGCCCCGACCCTCGCAACCGTGATATATGCGCTTTTTAATAACCAATTACATTGTCCACTAAACCTTTTTATTTCGAATGTTATGTTTCTATTGAATTGTTCAGACGTATTGTGGCACAAGTGAAATTATAGTCTCTGATTTTGTTTGATGATTGTCTTTAGGACTTATAATGACGAACTTCATGATATGGTGTACTGGATAAAAATAACAGTAGACAAATCTCCTTTATACCCACACAGTCATATCACCATGACAATCCTCCGCATGGGAAAATCAACAATCATAAATTCCATAAAACTAGAACACCTACTCTAAATTACATTCCAAAGGCTTTGTTGATACATTAGAATGAAGAGCAGATCTGTAGGTAGCAGGAATTAACATAGTAACGAAGGGGCGGGCCGGCCGGTAACTCACGCCCCGCACAAAATAAATAATTTGACTCGAGGAATGCGGCCCGATAATGGTCCGAGGATACCTCCGCAGTGATGTTTGATCTTAGTGCACACATACGTACGGGCAGGCCCTTATGTTCAGTATAGCTATACATATGTATATGATTTAAAAGCAGATAGGCTCTATGTTCGTCAATGTCCACTTGTCCAGTGTCGAGGTAAATAGGTACAAAGTAGGTTTGTCTGTATGTATGTTTATATGCAAATCTGCAAAATCCGCCTTGATTGATAATATTATGTATAGAAAAACTAAGTTGTCTCAACGACCCGAAATGAGTCTTTGGACTACGCGATACGCGAGGAAAAAAATACTACCTACCTAATTCTTATGGTAATTTTAGACAGATCCCATAATAAGTATCTTGATCTGACATACTAGACTCCTAAATCCACATAGAGACACGACGAGTTATGGGAGTGAAACAAATTAAAACCTACACAGAATCAGTCACCTCTATTATCTAAAGTTTTTGCCGACCGACCTTAATCCTTATAAAGATTAAAGTCAAGATCCTCGGACGTCCTCTGAACCTCTAACATTTTTATATTATCCTCTAATTTACACGTGCCGGCCAATTAAGTATCGCAATAAAAAGCATTATATCGGAATTTGCTTAACATTTATAACAAGAATTTTAAGTGGGTCAGAAATAATACGTAAGCTTGATTATAATCGGGTTTGTTTGAGTTTTAAGGAGCTTACGATGCATTTATCATTTTTACGATGCACAATGCAGTGTTTTAGCGTAAGTAATTAAAAGCAAACATAAAAGCTTGCCGTTTTGATGACCGATCTTCAAATGCTCTTCAAATTCAAATGATTTATTTGTTCATTATCTACAACATGTCCCGTAATTAACGCAAACCCTCTTAAGGGGGCATTGTACTCATCATTATGAACAATTTTTACTATGGGACAAACCTGAAATCGCGAAAAAAAAAACAGCTGTTTCATGCAGAAGTTCAATCCTACTCGACCAAAATGTATGAAACAGATGATTTTTTGTCGCGATTTCAGGTTTGGTCCCATAGCAAAAGTTGTTCATAATGATGAGTACAATGACCCCTTAAGAGACTTTGCGTGAATTATGGGACATGTTGTATATTAGCATTTTCAGAATATATCTAAGCAATAAACAGATATAACCAGTAAGTTCTAGAAAACAGCCCAGGATTTACACGACTGTATAATAATTGTAGGTAATCCGAAAACTTGAAATCTAAAGTAATTCCACATTGAAGGGATTGAATGAAATAAAAGGCAGATATATTTGTGTGTTGTATTTATTGGAACGTCTCGGTACCGCCGTACCACGGGGTCGTGCGTTCAGTGGGTGGCATCGACATTTGTCACCGGCCACCAGAATCTACGATACCACTGAGCGTACTCTGTGATTTTAGAGCTTACCTATTCAAATAGGGTTGCTATGTGTTATTTAATAATACCTGTGAAGGAAAAAAAAAGTTAAGTGCTGGGTCAATGTAAGGACATTGAGCCGATTCTTAGGTTTTCCACCGATTTTCATGACCTTATTTACGAGACGGGTAGCTTTCAACAAAAAAGATAAATATAGGAAATAAAAAAGAATTGTCTGCTAGTAAAACATCTAGCTAGATATAGGTATCGTAAAACAATCAATAGAAATCTTATTTTACTGTCCAACTGTACTGGTCAACCTTATATGACATTCCATCGCTCAAGCAGGGCGGTGTCGAACTACTTTTGATAAGGTTTTCTAGCTTTTGTTCACAGGAAAAGTCAGATAATTATTCAAGATAGGATAGGGGTATGCAGAAGAATTCTGTTATTCGTTTAAATAAATATATATTTTTTCAAATAACAGCAGATTAATCTATGTTTTCCTATTAATATTTTTTTTCCTTTTTATTAGTGTCAAACCAAACCAAACGGTTATCTAAATAGTTTTAATTATTATAATTTATGAAATATGTTTCTGCTTGTGTGCTCACAACATAAATACTAGTAGAAGTCTAAACGCGAAGACTTGTAATTGGCTTTCTGTTGACTATCGTTTCCCTTTTTGTTGTTAAGTTTTTTTTTAGATGTAAGTGTTCCATGCTGTAATAAATAAATAAATAAATAAATAAATAAATATAAATATCTCATGGTTTTATCATCCTCTATCATTTGTAATTTGTAATAGTCGTTTATAGCTATCCGCCCCCTGTGAGGTTCGAGTTCTCACAGTACACGTACTACATCATTTCATGAAAGCTGAATAATATAATCTGTAGGTATTTTTTTTATTAAAGCCTCACAGTTGCCTTTCTGACAAAAGTGTCTATGAAAAGTATAAAGAAGACATAATTACCTAATTATATTTTCTGCCTACACTGTTAGTCTTCTAAGTATTTAAAAAGTTACATCCATAGTATCTAAATGAATATTTACAGAACTATAACGCGGATCTTTGACAGTCATTACGGGTCGTCAGAAGCCCGAAAGTCTGACAACCAGTCTTACCAAGAAGTATCGTATTAGCTAGTTCCTGGGTTGTAGACGTCAGATAGGCAGTCGCTCCATGTAAAATACTAGTATTCACCTGCATCTGGTTAGACAGGAAGCCGACCCCAACATAGTAAAAGTATTTAAAAAAAACACTGTAGTCACTTTTATGGAGGCGACATGGAAAAGGAATCCTTAGAAGAAATCCGGTACCAACGATTCGCAAAATCGTCAATAAGAAGTAAATTTAATTTTGCTTCGTTGCCACCAACACACACACAGACACGCTGCACGGTATCTTTCGTTTAGGACATATCACCAAGTCTAAAAATGATATGGAATTTTAAAAAATCCAGAAGACGGGGGCTGGAGATCTAAGACATCAATGGGCTCACTCTAACAAAGCAGCACCCCAGACGCTTTTGAAAATAACTTCTTGACACTGCAAAAAAGGATGCAGCAGAGCATGTAGCTGCCGAAAATCTGTACTTAATGGTTATTCTTGCGAAAATGCGTTAGAAATTCGGATAGAAAACGAGGACAAATTAGAAACCCAGATTTTCAGAAGCACCGAAAATGAGTCAGAAAATGGCGGCGATGCTAATGAAATTGTGAACATTAACCTACCTGGACCATCAAAACGAATTAAAAAGTAGTTTAGCCCAAACGAGCCAAAGAAAGCAGGATGCTTGGTATATATATTTTTCAATATTTCTATACATTTTTCAATCAAAAAATAAAACATTGACGATTTTTGAAAATATTTATTTTCCGACACTTATAAATTTATAATATAACTTTTTACCTGTAATAACATAGGTAAAAAATAAACATGTATGCAAAAATTTTTGGTAATTTTATTTTCTTTATACTTAAGTACTTACTTCTCCTAGACGTTTTTGGCATAGAGTCAACTGAGGCTTTCAGTTAAAAAAAAAACAAATTTTGCCACCTTAAGGTCGAAAACTTGGATTTTTATTTTTATTAGGCACATATTAAGCAACATATGGCAAATCCGTTTCTACTCCACCTTTTGCAGAGCTTACAATATTTCACAGACTGAACTAGAAACAGGGATCCATTTTATTGTTGCAGTAAATGATGAATATCCAAAAGGCAATTCAGTAGCAACATACAGACACACCATACACACATAATCAGCCTATAACGTTCCCACTGCTGGGACACAGGCCTCCTCTCGATGAGAGGGAGACACACCATAACAGAGTATGAAATTGCCGATAGAAGCAAGACACAAACAATCACATCCAAGTCTTCGTAGATCTCCGCCGCAAGGTAGAACTCGCGGTGGCCACTATCGCGGCAAGCATCGAGCACTATGCAAATGCAGTTTTTGCCAGCTACCAATTGAAGAGCACAGTCGAAGGTGCATCTCCCAGTGCTGGGTGGCCGTATGTTCACTACGGGAATTCAAGGGAATAATATGAAATTGCCAAGTAACTGTCTGTAGAATGTGTCATTGTGACTACCAGAACGCGGGAAATATTCGCGTTTATTTTGCTTACAAACTGTCTCTAACCGGTAAACCAGAAACATTGCTAGATCAACTGAAAGTAGGTATTATTTTTTTGTTGTTTAATTAATTAGTTGCCGCTGTAATTAATTGTTTAGCATACAGTCTAGTTTAGAAGGCCGCTAGAGCAGCTTGACAAATCAATTGTAATTGTAACCATTATTACCACTACGTAAATAGGTAATGTTTATGGGAATCCCCGCTAGTCGTTTTATTCCATAATTGAGTTAGACTATAAAATTGTCATGATATATCCATCTTCAAAGGCTTTGGTGCAAGGAAATTTCTTCTGTGGCCTGTGATAGACTATTTTTAGGGTTCCGTACCTCAAAAGGAAAAAACGGAACCCCTATAGGATCACTTGTTTGTCCGTCTGTCTGTCTGTCTGTCTGTCAGTCTGTCAAGACCGTTTTTCTCAGGAACGCGTGAAGGTATCTAGCTGAAATTAATATCAAATACGTAGGTCTATGGTCCCTTGGAGTTCTAAAAAGATCAAACTTCTAAGTCAACGCAATAAAAAATACGGCCATTTATGCGACATTTTTTGATACTCGCAAGTAAATCAAAACCTATAGGGTACTTCCCGTCGTCCTAGAATCATGAAATTTGGTAAAAGCAAGGTCTCACAATCACAACACAAATATGGTTTAAAGTCCGAAAATTGTTAATTTGTAATTCTATCACATAAAAAAAAATTTTCAAAGTTGTCAGTATTTCAAAGTTGTCAGTATGTCAAGACCCATACAGGTATCAAATTGAAATTAATAGCAAATACTGAGGTCTATAGTCTCTTGAAGTAGGTACTAAACTCAAGCTTCTAAGTCAACGCAATAAAAAATACGACCATTTTGCGACACATTTTGATACTCACAACTGTTGCGACAGTTGCGCAAATGAAAACCTATAGGGTACTTCCCGTTGACCTAGAATAATGAACTTTGGATGAAGAGACTACCAACTGACTTTTGCAATCAACTTTTGTATCCCTACAATACTTACTATATGTACGTATACCAGACTTTCAGACTTCTGACAGTCCGTAACGACTGTGTCCGTCCGTATTCTCCTGCCGATATTCAATTGTAATTTATAAGTGCCTTGTTACGAATGCGATACAATGAATTATACAGAATGTCACCTCCCCGCCCGTACACAATCGTTGTACTAATAAATGTCACTAATTGTATAGAGGCAGAACAGACCGCTCCACCGAACAACAACTAGTTTACATATTATAATATTCAAAATTGCTCTCAACGACTGAGTCATCCTTCGTCGAGATTTTATATTCAATTTTGTTTAAGACCTCGTTCTGTTGTGGAGACACACGACACATTATTGTTCAGATAATAAAAATATGATAAGATTTAAAAAAAAACACAATTCAGGGGTTCTTTTCAGGCCCAGAGAAATAGCATTCAACATTTACATAGTAGGTACCTACACTTTTGTAATAAGCAAACAGAACTTACATGTGTCTAGAAAACTAATGGGTTATTTATCAGGTGATAGCATTTTGGAGAAAACATAGTCCAAAGATTAATTGTAACAAGTCTTCGTCGAATATTCAGGTTATGGCTTGGTCGATCAGTCTGATCTTTTGTTCCTTGGTTTTACGTTGAATGAAGAAAATCATTTATCAAATCCAGTACAAATAAATATTAAAAGGGTTGCGGCTTTTACCGTAGCAGCACTGCACCTTAAATACAATATTTTTTGCGTGCCGCGGCTCGGTGCGACACGACAATAAATTAGATGCGTTGAAATGTTTGTGTTGTGGCTCCGCGGCCGCTGTCGGCGACACCGCACGCGCATACATTAGCGCACAATACCGCGGGGGGCGCCCATTGTGTCCTCACACTTATACGACCCCAGACCCCGCCACACCCGCCACCCCCGCCCGCCGCAGCACGCCCCTAATGAAGGATTCAACACCAGACCTGCAATTACAAGATAAAAATCTATTTTTATACCCCAAATAAATACTTCGTAGCTTCGCAATCTAAAGTACTTTTAGACACAGCTTTTGACCACACAATAAGATCGTCTGTTCGCCAAAAGCCTTGCTATTTGCATGGTCCAGGTGAGTGAAACATTTTGGACACAGTTACCACCATTTCCTCCACCATGGGGCTCTAAACATCGCGCTTTACTACAAAGACGCTATAGTTCTCAAAACTGTAAAAGACTATAGGAAATAAGCTTAAAATCAACAAAGCAATTTATTTTACCCCTACGATAACGATAACATACTGTAGGGGTTTTAGAGTTGCACACACTAATTTCGGGTCTCGCGGGTTCCGTGCCGACTAATGACCGGATAATTGTACGGCAGGTGCGCAAGCGCCGAGGGCTGCACGCCAAGCGCACACGCCAAGCGCCAAACGCCTCCCGAAGCCTTTTCAACTTTTTCGACGATCCGACGATAAAATTGTAAGAATAACAGTCCGCATTAAAATGGATCCTAATCAAACAGATTTGAATAAATTAATGCTCTGCTTCCGTTCTGAACGTCATGCGTTCTTATTTCTTAATTTATGGCTCTTGTCACGTTATTAAACAGATAATTAGTAGTTATAAACATAAATCAATGTTACACAAAATTATTTTTGTTGAAGTGTGTCACAGCTTCATAAAACTCAGTTTCTTTAACATTTTGATTATGATCATAGTTTATTTTTCTATTAATATCTACTTTTTTCGGTAAGTATATAAAAACAGAACACTTGTAAGTTTTGATCTTCGTAAAGATCATCAGTTTTTAAGCAATAAACACACAACAGCTGTCGGCGCAATCGACGAACCTAATTTTTGTTACTTTTTTCTGTTTTGTGTTCCTATGTAACATATTTACCCAGAACCTGTACATACGTTGCATTTATATAAATAATTATCATTAATGTTTTTGCACTAGCAAATTTTCAGTCAGACACATACAAATTGTGGAGTTTGAAATAGCCGCTGTTCAATAAATTATGAAATTATCCTGTTTTCGCAATTTTCTTGTTTTTCAAGGAGAACATAACAACAATCATGCAAGTAATTTTTGTTGACAAAGAAGTTTCATTAACTGTATTCAAAGATTGTGATGTCAACAGAATTTTCCTGTGAGGATTTCACGAAAAAACATTTCCATTTTCTTTATTGGATAATCACAAATTGATTATCCAATAAAGATAGTACTTATTGAATATAGTGAATTATAACTTAATAAGTAAGGTCTATCTATTCATACACGAAATCTCTTTAGGGGTCATTGTACTCATCATTACGAACAACTTTTACTGTGGGACCAAACCTGAAATCGCAAAAAAAACAGCTGTTCCCTACAATTATGTACGCATAACTCGTCAAAATGTAGGGAGTAGCTTGGGAGCAGCTGATTTTTTTTTCGCTATTTCAGGGTTGGTCCTATAGTAAAAGTTGTTCATAATGATGAGTACAATGACCCCTTAAGAGATTTCGTGTATGAATAGATAGACCTTATATAAATACTATGTTTATAATACATAGCGATAACTGTATCAGCCTAAGCTTAGCAACGGCTGTTACGGCGAAAGAAATTGTTTTTTTTTTTCTGGACCACCTGGTACGCCACCCGCGCCAGAGACTAACACAAAAACTCAAAGAAAAAACGTCATAATATTTGAATATTATTACAAAAAACAATTAAGGGTGCCGCACGTCACCTGTCGCGGGCACGAGATACGCATTTGCATAGAGAAACCAATTTCTAAGGCTACGACTTTAGGGTCGTGACTAGCGATTTATTTGTAAAAAAAAAAAAACTCGATGCATTACCAATATTGGCTCGGCACAATTTAATGGTAGGTGAAGCATATTAAATTTGATTAAAGTAGGTACGTAACTGTTTAATTAATTTCATAAGTAAAACGTTTTATGCCTGAGCTACGGGCGGCTACGCGATGCTACGCGCGACTTTGCGCCGTAGGCGGTACGTAGCGTCTACGTTACTAATGTTCTTGGCTATGTCAGTTTGTAATCAAAAAATATTATTAAGTACTTAATTTATTATTATCCTATAATATTATTAAATGATCAATATTTGTATAATGTATAATTATTATATTTGTAATCACGACTCGATGACGATTTCGATGAAAGTTACAATAAAAACCCTACGGAGGCGAAAAATCGATCTAATAGCTGGGAAAATTCATATTTCTCTATTTTCACACGAGTAGAGCTCGGTTGCCCCACATAATCAGCTTATAACGTTTCTACTGCTGGGACACAGGACTCCTCTCTATTGGGGTCGTAATCCACTACGCGGGTCAAGTGCTGGTTGGTAGATGTCACAACTCACATGTCTTCGAATTTTTGGTTCTAGGACATGCCGGTTTCCTCAAGATGTTTTCCTTCACCGTTTTGAGAACAGTGCGCCCCGCTGAGCACTACGAGTATTTTGCAATAAAAACATATTTTCTTATTTATAATGTACTTTTAGAGGCATGAGGAACAGGGTGTAAAGTTCACTCATCCTCCATAGAAAAGGGAGGATCCTCCGACCAGACGGGTGTTGTGTCTGGTGGGCTACTGCCCGACCGTTGATGTCGGGACGTTGTATATATGCTAATCGCGTGGTAAACTCTAATTGCGCGATGCAGGTTTTGCGTGACGTCATGTCATTGATGCGTAGTTCATATGTGGCGATGTAGATGCCGCCACATACTTACAAGTACGCTAATAAGTTAAAAGTGCCGTGCTTTTCTGTAATTTAGACATGCGAAATCTATAATTTTATTATGAGAAAGATTGTGGGTGAATTATGTGTACCTATGTATTTTGTTGGTAAGCCTTTTATACTTCTAAATAAATAAATAGACCTTGATTGTTTAAAAATTATTCATAGGTGCCATACTACAATGTTTAACGTTGAACTACTTACTCACAATTAAATTTTGTAAAACTATAAATTCACGCATTTAAAAAGAATTTAAAATAATCGCTATTTTTTTTAATGTTTACTATGCTCTCAGCCTAAAACCAATTTGACGACACATTTTTAAACAATATTCTTTATAAAAGACCTTTTGTTGTACCCGAGACACACTTTGCGATACTATCTAACGTATATCTAACAAAATAAAAAGCTCCTTTGTTACATCACTTTCCATTTTATTTATACACAAATTGTTTTATGCCGTTTTAGGAAGAAACATATGCCTACTGAAAACTGACGCCGACTGTAAATTAATGCACATTGAATTATGATTATGAGACACAAAAATAAAAAAAATAAATGAATTGGCATGAGGCAAGAATATTCAATGTTTGAGATTGACCTTACCTTACGAGTATAACTTATAAGTAAGTATATAATATTAACATACAGGGTTACTTGTAATTCGACGTATTCCTTGCAGGACGTCGTAGTAGGGATAAAATGCAACAAATTGAGCCAACAAATGTTTTACCGAAATTCAGTATGTTTTTGTCTAAGAAAAATATAAATTATGAAAAATAAAATGTTTAATTAAAGTGATCTTTGCCAAGGTTTACGTCGCGCGTCGTGACATTACTGGAATTTAAGTTATTATCATAGCTGATGCCGTAGCAGATCTTTTTAAATCATTTTTGAATTGTATTTTTCATTAAAAAAATCTAACTAACTCAGAAACTATTGAATTTCGGTAGAACTACAGTAACCCTGTAGTATGTCACTAGCAGCACCCCGCGGTTTCACCCGCGTAAGTCTCGAACCCGTAGGAATATCGGGATACAAAGTATCCTGTGTGTTAATCCAAATTAATTATCTGTGTGCCAAATTTCATCAAAATCTGTTCTGTAGTTTTTGCGTGAAAGAGTAACAAACATCCATCTATCCATCCATCCTCACAAACTTTTTATAATATTATAATTATTAGGATTAGTAGGATTGTCGTAATAAAAGTGAAAAATATCAAGAATTAATCAGATTTGCTATGTTATAGTTAAGAATTATTATGAAGATTTAAAGCAATACATAAACAACAAACAAACACAATCCCTGAACCGACTAAACGGCATGACACACACATCGCATTCGATGCTTTTGGAAATCATCTAAACGGAATAAAACAAAAACAAATTCCGAATGTTTATCGGTAACAATCGTGTTTATGAATAGTGAGACACATGTCATTGTGTATCGAAAGCAGCCAATCATCGGGTCGTCAATGGTTGAGTGGTACTGGTAATGTAAACGGTCGCGTCTAGTCTATTGTGACCGGGAACAATCGATGCCCCGCTGCTGACTAACCCACAGAACTAGATTAATCTATGCTGCTTAGATGTTTAGGATCACTTACATTATACTTTCTCCATACGACCAACATCGTAATTGCGAAAAAATAATCAGCCGTCCCATACAAAACTTCCTTGACCCAAATGTTGGGTGGGACAGCTGATTATTTTTTCGCGATTATGATGTTGGTTCCATGGAGAAAGTTGTTCAGTTTGATGGTCTGTACAGTCAGCAACAAAAGTCGATTAACACTTGCAGTTTTTTAATCGTAATTATTAAGCGAAACATTTAATTCAAATCGGAACAAAAGTACTTAAAATTTTAAGAACATTAACTCTTAACAATAAAAGCAGTTTATCGAATCATTTTATGTTAATTTAGATGATGTCAAAAAGTAGCAATGTTAACCGACTTCTGTTGCTGACCGTACCACACCCACAACCACACCCTTAAAATATGACCACACCTTTCTGATACACAGGTAAAATTAAAGTCACTTTTATGTCTGTCTGACTGCGTTGTTCTACTAAACTACGAAACCAATTTTAATGCTGTTTTCACCATTATTTAGAGAATTTGTTTCGGAAGGTTTATGTGTTTAAAAATATTAAACTATTAATAAAGAAATCTGGATGTTTTATCAAGTTGTAAAAACAGTGCGAAGTAGGGGCGGGTCGCTATATAAACTGTTGTTAGTTCTTACATCTACATCTTTACAGTTACTACTCGTATGTTACCAACAGGCAGTCTGAAATACCATGTAAGCACGAAAATACACATGCCTGTAGCGGATACAAAACTATGCAAGAAGCTGACATGTCGTATGCCTTAACAACTTTTGATTGGTCAATGTCACAATGGCATAATATTTGCCAGCAACTTGCACAGTTTTGTACCAGCTACAGGCACGTGTATTTTCGCCCTAATTCAAGCTTCTTGCACACCTATTTTTTTTAGTTTCACATTATAATAATTCTTATTAGTCGGTTAACAAACCTCGTCTTTAAACATTGAACTTTATAGACATTGTCCAGTGCGTAACCCGTGCTTTAAATTGTTGCATAACTTTCATAAAAAATAGTTTTCTTAAGCTGCACTGTAACTGCCGCGCGCGCCGCACATTCCGCGGTTTGCCGCTGAAAATTATGATCTTTATTTCAAAACGTATTTTATGCCACTAACGGATTTAATCAAAAATGTGCACTAAAAATAGCAAGGTAAAGCCTTAAATTGATTGTTCAGTATTTGAATGGAAGTGCTATTAAGCGATATTTACGGATAAGCAGGTGCGGCGGCGGCTTTGAAATCTCTTATGACCGCTGATCTGCGCATTGATACAAATTGCCTCGTTATACATACTTGCCCATCGGCTACCGTCTATCGACACTCCAACGCGTAAAAATTGATCGCTTCTGCACTTCTTTACCCCATTTGGTTAAGTTAGTGTCATGGTACTGTCTGCCAGAGTCTACTAAAGGCGTGTACGCACGAGCGAACAAAAAATGGTGAACACGACCATCGAACATGGATCATCTGAAGAAACTCAGGACCCTGTTGAACATTTAAAGTGTTCGATGTTCGTGTTCACCATGTTTTTGTTCGTTCGTGCGTACCTTAAGGTGAATGTGTACGTCTATACGTACCTACCTATGTAACTACCTATAACAAATTGCCATGGACGTCTTTCGATTGTAACTCCACACAGTTTATTTATGCTTGCAATTCATAATTCAGACTTTTATGTTAAGACGCTTTGATCAGCTCTGCCTCCAAAATTCCCTTGAACGTGTAAGGCATTCTAATAAATTTTAAGATGTCACACTTTAGATAGACATTAATGAGGGACAAGAGCTTCAAAGTAAGCAAAAATAAACAAAAGACAGTTCAAATCCAAAAGTTTGTAACTGTCCAATAGATTGCCATAGAGTGGCAAGCGCTACTACTGAACCCTGGCCCGATCCTGGCTTCATCAGGAATTTCTCGGTAGAAGTCTGGATTTGTGCCGCGGTTGATGGCAATAGACTCTCCCGCTATTACATGGAAATGTGGGTGTAGATACCTACAGGTATAGTATAGACCTCTGCCTAACCCTTCAGGGAATACAGGCGTGATGTTATGCTATGTTAGTTAAGATATGTTATATTTTTTCTATTCATCTTTACGAACACATTTTACATTTGTTTCCAAAATTCGAACACCGAAGGATTCGAGTAGGATTTCGTACAAATTACTTGCAATTTGGAAGTTATTTTTGACGGCCGTCATTTTGAAACCCAAGCTTTAATAAAATAACATACCTACGGAACATCTGAAAATACCTATAAATAATTTATGAAATCCAGCTCTGAAAATGTCAAACGTTTGTTATTTTAAAGTTGACACTGCGTTGCTCGGAGCGACCACACGCAAACTTCGATAAATTATGACAGTGATGACCTACCCTAAGGGGACAGCACACTAAATGGAGTTATGTAGGTATATCTTCTTGCTTATAATTTAAGTCACCGACTCTCCGTTAAAGGAGAGTTAAAGTCTTCTCCGGAAAAATATCTTAGATATCAATTACTTCATCATAAAATTTTATATGTGCCGAAAGTTTAAAAGGTAAAGCCGAAACAACGGTAGGACCAATAACAATTCCGAATAAATGCTCATTTCCTTTGATTGTAGCGTTGCATGCAGTTCTAGTTTATTTTTTACCATAAAGAACTAATTTAACTACCTAAATGAAGGTAATGTGGAATTACGAAAATTGCAAAAAATCAGCGTGAGCGCGTGCATGGTGCGCTCGGTAGCGCGCCGCCCGAGGCGCTCGTGCCATTCGCGTTCCAATTTCGAATGCAAATTTTGTTTTTGGAAAACAGAACGATGGCGTTATGACCACTCATATTCATATCGTGCCAGAGTTCTGACCGGTTGCGTGTCGAGAACGTTGCACTTTGATGGTAGCCCTCTCCCAGGCATGTTGTAACTTCCCTTCTAGCAGCACCTAAAGAAAAATGCATAAATTCCGATGGCTAAATTAGGAACAAGCAGGTATGCGATACTTTAAAATGTAAAAAATGCCTTCCTAGACAAACACAGCTTCAGAAACAAATAATACTTAATTTTATAAAGTACCTTTATGTTATATGAGATACTAAGATTGGGGATAAAGCGCCTACAGTGACACTTAAAATACATAAATGTTGATTTGCCCCCGATTCGCGCAATTAAATACTTCGATCAATTACATTAATAAAGCAAAGCATAAAGCCGAAACGCCCACATTTTTCAAGTGTCCGCATTGTCAGTAAAGTAGGCTAACGTCATCAGGCTAACGCCCCGTGGAAGTCCTAGTTGGACATATATACTGCCGCTATAAAATATCTGGTCACGCACATACTCAACCCTTAATAACTATTTAACCAACGAATCATTTGTAACAAGAAAATTTTCGCATTTGTATTATTAAGTCATAGGAGCTCTCGTGTTAATATATGACTAACATAAAGTAAAAATAAAACACAATTTCCTTGAAATAAACAAAATCTAAACTAGTTACAACACGAATAGCAATGAAAAAAAACTACAGCTGCTAAATGGAACACATGCGAGTCACCTAACGCGAGCCGAAACCCAGCTGTTCAAGAACACAGCACACATTTTTCAGCGATGTTTACAAGGTCGGTCACTCACACGCGCATCTATACTATAATCATAGACAACATGCACTTTTGACTCACGACGATGCGCGCTGGACGTGTGTAACACCCGTGTAATATTAATGAATCACCTACGTAAGTGAATCACGGCATTGGGGCCGCCGAAACACATCTCTGTATCACCTTACTACCGCGGAATTAGTCAATTGTTACACTAATGATATTAAAGCATATTATGATTCAATTAGTCGAAACAGTGATTTCGTAAACTGCTCTGATTTCGGTTCTAGGAAATGCAATTAAATTACCGTGAGGAACAGAGTAACGAGCCCTAGATACAGAATCGCTGAATCAGAACCAAAAATACAATTAACTGAATCACTTTATCTACTGCAGATTATGTGCTCAAACAATTCAGTAGGTATAATAATAAAAAATTTGGCAGACTTTGATAAAGATCTTTGTATTGTTGAGGTTGAGAGTGAGACTAATGAAAGATATAAAATTAGACTCTTTTTTGCATGTAGTCTAGATTGTAAATATTATTTTCACTTGCTACTGAACCATCAGCCTCCTTAAATGTCATTGAAGAATCATCATCTAATGGCAAATGGCTTGGCAATCGATGGCGAATACATTACTACTGGGCCTCAAGTCTGCTATTACAATAGTGTCAGAATGGTGTATCATTGATTTCATAATTGTTGATTTTCACAAGTTTGGTAATCTACTAATATAATGGCGTCATAATGGCGTCATTATGACTTTCCAATGGTCAACCACTGACACTTTATTGTAAGAAATTATGAATTTAGCAGATTACGAACTTTTAGCAAAATGACAATGCAGTGACAATGGGATCGTGTTGGAATGACGAATTTCTAAAAAATAGCAGACTTGGGGCCAAGGTTTCATGCTTTGGTCAATCCTTAGCAATGATTCTGGCTGACATTTCGATCATTCAAACATCGAATTATTCTTAAAGAAAAGTGGAGCTCACTTTTCTTTAGGACAGATAGATATTATACAGGGTGTAAGGCACAGCCCTCCGCAAACTAACAGGGTGCATTCAGCTCCTCATTTTGAATCATATTCCACCGGAAATTTTCTCCGGAAAATTTTCATTTTTTAAATTTTTTTTTCAGTTATATTTTCATTATTTCAACGTAAAATTGCATTGTGTGTTCGCAGCACTCCATTTATGTAAACAAAACTGCAAAAAAAAAACAGCAAAAAA
The DNA here is from genome assembly GCA_905163495.3 of Cosmia trapezina. NCBI lineage: Eukaryota > Metazoa > Arthropoda > Insecta > Lepidoptera > Noctuidae > Cosmia > Cosmia trapezina. The sequence goes on from LR991030.1 coordinate 17,973,156, forward strand.
AAAAAAACCAGCAATGGATGTTGAAATACTCTAACCAACGATGCGTGAAATCAGCTGTTTACTTTCTGTCTAGCTACAGAGTTCATCGAAGTCACCGCATACCTATTACCTTCCCCTCCCAACCAGTAATAGACGCTCCGATTTGTGCACAAAAACACAAACAAATCAGGTTTATTGGATTCCCTTAACGTTCCTGAAAAAATTTCATGTACCGGTCATCTTAGTATGACATACTGAATTCACCCTATCAGTTTGCGGAGGGCTGTCCCTTACACCCTGTATAGTGCTCTGTGTAGGCTGTGTGTGAATTATAATTTATTCTGATTATTAATATAGCGGTAGTAGTGCCCATTTCTCCTGGGCACTACTGTGTTTTTATTCCGTAGCTAGCCATTCACTCTTGAGGTTCGAGCCCTACCTAATTAAGTAGTTTATTGTTGTGAGTTCTTCCTTTCCTGTCAAAAATATTTATTCGCTCCAATTTTATCTTAAAACAGCTCCAACGTTCCAGCTATGCATTGCATGAGTGCCTACCTATATTATGTTCTGGGATGACTTTAAATTGACTGCGCCAGATTGAATGAACGAAATTACGGATCGTTTACTTTCAAGTCCTTGTAATTGGTAACCGCTTCAACATCCACATTACGTGCGCATACGCAGTGTTTCGGTCATGGATCGCTGTGGAAGGCCCAATTTGTCTGTGCTACTAAATCATGGAACAAACACGCCGCTCGATCTAAATCGATTTGTCCAAATTATGAGACGGCGCGGCGGTAAGATGAACGATGGTGGCTATTCCCCTGATATACTCTTTAAATATTGGCCGTTTGTAAAACACCTGCGCTTTCGCTAACCGCATCCAGTTGGACTCAAGTTAAACAGTTCAAACACAGATGTTCAACGTCGTCGTCCTAGTCTAGTTATAACATTATCAAGGAAAACGTTATTGCAACTGAATTTGTAAATATTAAGAAAGGCACGCATTGGAAAACATTGCATATTGGAAAAAAGTTACACAATATTAAGAAATAGGCTTCTTACAGACCGTTGCCTCATATTTTTAATATCTGTGCATTAGACTTACACACAAAACTTTCGTCGTGTACATTATTATACAAACATACAGAAAAGGAACATTTCATAGGAAACGAAAATCTGTTGCATCACTTACATCACACGTTGAGATTTATTTTTCTTTTGGCATCCAAGTGTGAAAATTCAAAATTGGAATTAGAAGTTTTGACATTTGTGTGTATTTTTTAATCGGCCAATTACGCAAAGGTTTTTTTTTTACAATGGCTAGGGATAGGGACTGGTTTCACTATGCGAGGGATAAAACATCGTAGGTAGCAGCCGGGATGACTGGCTGTTTTGAGTGGAATTAACAAATTTTTGATAACACAACAGCCGCGGTCATGGCTGGCTCACCATATGCCAGGGTCGTTAAGTAATATGACGAGGAATCTACTTGAAAACTTTAAACTTGGGGTGACCCTTAATGCGAACTCGATGTACCGTTTTATGATACTTGGTTTGGTACCCATGCATACCCTTTGTTTCTTACAATTACTTATTGAGCAAGATACCAGGGATGCAGGGCCGCCAGACCTTACTTATTTCCTGATTAACAAAATGTACGGGATAGAGTAGTGTTATTATGTACTTTGAACGTACGCATACCTGCTAGCTTGGGCCGACGGCCAATTTTTAGGTATCAGGTAGGTAGGTACTTAATAAAGTTACATAAAAATATTACTAACTTTTGCTGATTTTTATGTATGTTTTACAGAATATTGTTAATAATCAATACTGTCAGACCTTCCCGTCGGTTGTTTTTTTCGCCAGACGCTTTAAAGCTCGCAAAAAATGACGTCATCTTACTTATAAGTAGTGTGGTGGACTGTATTAGGTTGGAGTAATAAAAGACTTCTTGCTGCTGTCTTCTAGTTTATTCTTCTTGTAGAGCTGTAGGCCGACTGACTGACTTTGGTTTTACAAGTAAGGCTTTTTATATGCCCCAGTGGCGTTAGTTCTATCCCTACTATTTCCCACGCTTTGGGTGGTCTAACAAAGTACTGGCTACGCTATTTAAAACTATTGTAAACACATAAAAACAAACTTTCTTAGAATTATTACAAATGGCTAAAGAAATGCATATCAATAGACACCGACAACAAATAATTCGTTTCCTAAAACTAAGAAAGATATTTTGTGCGGATTACAATTTACGCAGAACTGTTACCTATTCAACAAAAGGTCTCGACAATAATGAGTTCCTTTAACAGTGCCGCTAGTAAACATTTTAGAATATAAAACAATGCATTTTACTGCGAAAACGCCCGGCGATAAGCAAAACAAAACATTTCGGGCGCCGTGGGAATCTCTAGCATCTGTTAGACTTAAAGCTGAATGCTAATTATCCACAAACTGAAAATACCACATGCCTAAAGACTATGATATTACCACGCTAACCTAACAGCAAGCAGCTATCCTGCACAACTTTCATAGTCTTTTAATTCACACTATGCTCGGCGTCCGTAACAGCTCTCCCCCCGGCGCAGCTCGCGTAGCCTCCTCGATCTTCAATACGACGACGAGCTTGCTCACGGGGCGTCGGAAGACGCCGGCTCTGGTGCGCACCTCGACGATCCTAATGCCGCCGTCCGGTCCACGATGCGTGCGCTCGACGACTCCCATCGGCCAGGTGTTCCGGGGCAGCGTGTTGTCGACCACGAGGACCACGTCGCCAGCTTGCATTGGACGCACATCGTTCTGCGGCTCGCCGCGAGGTACCAGAGTGGGTAGGTACTCGCGCAGCCAGCGTCGCCAGAAGTGGTCAGCGAGTGCTTGACTAACTCGCCATGTTCTTCTGTCAGCCTCGTCGCAGGGTCCCGTCGTTGGCAGCCCTTCCGATGACCCCAACAGGAAGTGGTTGGGGTAAGGGCCTCTGGATCGCTGGGGTTCACGCTAACGTGGGTCAGCGGTCTTGCGTTGATGGAGAACTCGGCTTCGGTGAGTAGAGTTCTCAAGACTTCTTCTGCTGGCGCCTTCTCTCGCAGAGTGATGCTGAGAGCAGTCTTCACGGAGCGCACCATTCGCTCCCACGCGCCACCTTGGTTGGGCGCGCCAGGAGGTATGAAGCGCCACTCCATTCGATGCAGTAGCCCCTCGTCTCGCAGGGCAGGCATCCACTCGGCGTAGGCGTTGCGAAGCTCTTGGTCAGCTCCGCGGAAGTTGGTTGCGTTGTCGGAGTACATCACTCGGGGCCACCCTCTGCGTGCGGCCATACGTCTCAGCGCCATGATTGCTGAGTCAGTGGAGAGTGATGCGACGAGCTCGATGTGCACGGCGCGGGAGGTGAGGCACGTGAAGAGTGCGCCCCACCTCTTTTCTCGGCGTCGCCCGACCTTGACCATCATTGGTCCGAAGTAGTCCACCCCGCAATTAGTGAACGGGCGGTGGAAGGGGTCAAGGCGGGCGTGTGGCAGGTCTCCCGTTCCGTTCCAGTTCTTCTCGACAGCGCGTACTGTGGGCCGTAAGTGGATGACCCAGTACCGCTGTCGCAGGTCGTTCGTCACGCGCTCTCTGTTGGCGTGACCCGCAGCGCAGTGCTCCCGGAGTACAAGGAGCTTGGTCAGCTGATGACGGCCATCCAGTATGATTGGCCGCTTCGTCTCGGTCGGCGCGGAAGAGGCCTCGATCCGGCCCCGCACCTTCAGGACATCGTCTTCCAGTACTGGATCCAGCCGGTACAGCCGGCTCGCTTTTGTCAGCGGGCGTGCAGACCGGATCCGCTTCAGTTCCTCGCCGAAACTGTCTTCTTGCGCCTGTCGTATCAGCTCGGCCTCGGCGCGCTGGATGTGGCGATGTTCCATCGCTGTTGCTCGTCGACGGCAGATGTCGGTGAAGGCGATTGCTCGAGCGGTGGCCCTCACCAAGACTTCATACTTCGAGAAACGGGCGGGGTTCGGTAGCCAGCTGTCTCGTTCTGTCTTCTCGAATAGTCCCAAGATCTTGCTCTCGGGCTGATCTCCCCCCAGTGTTGTGGGAGCGGTGGCGTGCAGTTCTGGTGGCACGTCGCGTAGTACCGACTTGTCGCTGGAGCTCCATCCTCGTAGCGTGAATCCCGCATGCACGTGTACTGCTCTCGTTTCTTCGACCGCCTTCCAAGCTTCCTTCGTGTCTTCGTAGCTGGCTACCAGGTCGTCCATGTAGTGACTCTTCTTGATGGCTTCCAGCGCTCGTGGATACTCCTGCCCGTGTACATCCGCGTTATGGTTGCGGACATAGTGGGCCATGTACGGGGAGCTCGCTGCGCCGAAGATCATGCTGGCCATCTTGTACTTCTTTGGAGGCTCTACTCGTTCGTCGCCTCGCCACAGGAACTGCTGCGCTGGTTGATCTTGCTGTCTTATTCGGATCCTCAGGAACATTTCTTGCACGTCCGCTGTGATCGCCACTGTCTTCTCTCGGAATCTGAATAAGATCCCTGGCAGTGATAATAGTAGATCGGGCCCCTCCAGCAGCTCGTCGTTCAGGCACACGCCGTTGCTTTTAGCCGCTGCGTCGAATACCAGCCTATGCTTGCCGGGTTTGTTCGGGTTCTGCACGGCGAAGTGTGGCAGGTACCAGCAGATGGCGCTCGCTTCTTCCGATCCATCGCACGGCGTTGCGTACCCCTTATCCAAGAGGTTGTTGATCTGCTTCGTGTATTCAGCTGCGAACTCGGGGTCGGCGTCCATTTTTTGTTCTATCTTCTTTAGTCGGCGGAGCGCCTGCCCGTAGCTTGGTGGCATGATGACGTCATCTCGTCGCCACGGCAGTCCAACTTCGTACCCGGTGTCGATCTTCTTGGTCGTTTTCCTGACGATGTCGATAGCTCGCTGATCGGTTTCCTTGACTCGCGGCTTCCCCTGGATGCCGAGTGCGTCGATCTTGAAGTGGGCTTCGACTAAGTCGTGGAGTTCTTGCTCGCTTGTCCTCGGCGTTCGTTCAGGCTCGAAGACGTGCAGCACGTTTCCCTCTTGATAGATGGTCTTGCGTGGCGCGGTTCCGTGCACCACCCATCCTAGTTGTGTTCTTGATGCGGCCGGTTGATCAGGGCCGCCGACTCGTAGCTCGCGGGACACGATGCATTCCCAGTGGTCTGTCCCCATCAGGATTCCAGGACGGGCCACATCGTAGCACACCTCTTCTGGTGTCAGGTCCCTCAGATGCTCGTAGTCCAGTAGGGTGTCAGGAACGGATTGACGATGGAGGCGGAGATTCTTCATAGTCCTCGCTCTGACCTTGTAGTTCTCGTCGCTCTTCAATCCTCTGACTTGAATATCCACCAGCTGACTCTTTATCTCTTGCTGTGACATGTTGACCCCGTTCAGGTGGAGAGGTTGCGCTGGTCCCTCCGCTCCGATGCTCGCTGCTAGTTCTTCATCGATGAGGGTGATTGTAGCTCCTTCATCCAGTAGAGCATACGTCTTCACCTCCCCCCGTGGTCCGGCTATGACGACAGGGCACATCTTCAGCAAGACTGCTCTTGGTCCGGCAGCTGGTCGGGTTGCTAGGGACAGGACCGCTTCCTCCTTGGGTGCATCTGTCTTCTTTTCTTCAGTCTTTGCTTCTCGTACTTGATGAAGAGTCGCATGATGCGGGCGGCGACACTCGTCCACGCCACACGCCTTTGCTTTGCAGTGTGTGCGCCTGTGTTGCTTCTGGGCGCATTTGAAGCATATCTTCTTCTCCTTTACCAAGCTCCATCGCTCGTCCACAGTAAGTGCCTTGTACTTCGGGCACTGTGTCAGGACGTGAGCTTGCTCGCATTTGGGGCACTTGACCTTTTCTTCTGCGCTCTGGACCGTAGTGAAGACGCTCGCTTTCTTCTTGAGTGTCACGATGGGTCGAGTATCCTTCTTCTGGCTTGTGCTACTCGTAGACGGGGTGTATGTATACCGCAGTGCTCTGTCCGCTTCTCTCATCAGGAAACGGGATAAAATGACGATCTCCGGGTCAGTCATTCCTTCGTGGTCGTAGGCGTAGTCGCACCAGCGGGATCGAAGATGCGGGCTGAGCTTGTCCAATACTTCTCGCGTCATCAGGGGGTTGAACAGGTAGCCTCTTCGGTCGATTGTCTTCAGCACGCAGATGATGTTCTGCAACTTGATGGCGAAGCTGTTGAGTTCGGCTGCTGATGATCCAGGTTTCGGAAGTTTCTTGAGGTCTTCTAGTGCTCGGTCGATGATGACTTCAGGTCTTCCAAAGCATTGCTCGACGGTCTTCATGATGACGTCCGGATCCGTAGCTGTATGCAGAAGGGCGGCCACGGCGTCTCTTGCTTCCCCTTTGAGGCAGCTCCTTAGCCTCTCGATGTTTTCCGCTGCTGACACTTGGTACATCTCGGTCGTATCTCGAACTGCTGCTTTGAATGGCAACCATTCATTGGCTGCTCCGGAGAAGGTCGGCAGGTCAGTGTGTCGAGGCCTGGGTCTGGCCATCTTCTCCAATGTGGCGGCCAAGTGCTCGATGCTGTTCTTCCTTGTTGGAGTTGGCGATCTTCCTCGCGGTGCTTCGAAGCGTATTTGCTTTGGCTCTTCCCTGGCTTCCCTGGTTCCTTCTTCTTCCCGAGAGTTGAGGGGGTTCGTCCTCAACCAGTTGTCCACTTTCTGATGTGGTTCTTCACGGGGAGGAGTGGCTTCTTCGTGCACGCTGTATTCATCGTTGATCGCGGATACTTCGGCTGCTAGTCTCTTTTTGACTAGGTCGGCCTCCAACTCCAACTCCTTTCTTCGGATCGTCGCTAGCTTCTCTGCTGCCTCCAGTTCCGCCATCCGTAGTCGTGTTGTCACGCTGGTTGTTGACCTGACGGATCTAGTCGGTGATGGCTTTCGTTGCTCCGCAGTAGCCCAAAGTCCGGATGGTCCCGCTGTACTGGCGTCCGCTGATTTCCAAAATGGTGATGCCGGCGGGTCCAGTGAGATTCTTCTCAATCGTTCTTGCTCTATTCGTTCAGCTTCTCTGCGGCGCGCCTCCTGTTCTTGGATGCGACGCTGCTGCTCCTCGATTTCTGCTAATTCCCGTTGGCTTCTGGTGACCACCATCTTGAAGTTTTTTCGACTCGGCCCTCTTCTTTCTTGACCCAGCCCTGGTTTTCTTCACGCGGCCCCTCTTCAACGTGGCCTCTCTTCAGCGCGGCCCCTCTTCAACGCGGCCCCTATTCAACGTAGCCCCTCTTCAACGTAGCCCCTCTTCGACCCGGCGACGATCGGGTACGTCGGGTCGGTATGGCGGCGCGTCTTCAACGTGGCCCCTCTTCAACGTAGCCCCTTTTTAACGTAGCCCCTCTTCAACGTAGCCCCTCTTCGACCCGGCGACGATCGGGTACGTCGGGTCGGTATGGCGGCGCGTCTTCAACGTGGCCCCTCTTCAACGCAGCCCCTCTTCGACCCAGCGACGATCGGGTACGTCGGGTCGGTATGGCGGCGCGTCGTAGGTACGTCGATTCTTCGGGACCGGTTGTTCGATCGGTCGGTCGATGCAGTCGGCCTCGTAGATTCTTGCTCTTGCCGCAGATTTCTTCGTTTTTCTGCCGCTTGGTTGGCGCTGGTTCTTCGTTCTTCAGAATTATCCGCTGCTCGATGGACCAGACTGTGGTGGACTGTATTAGGTTGGAGTAATAAAAGACTTCTTGCTGCTGTCTTCTAGTTTATTCTTCTTGTAGAGCTGTAGGCCGACTGACTGACTTTGGTTTTACAAGTAAGGCTTTTTATATGCCCCAGTGGCGTTAGTTCTATCCCTACTATTTCCCACGCTTTGGGTGGTCTAACAAAGTACTGGCTACGCTATTTAAAACTATTGTAAACACATAAAAACAAACTTTCTTAGAATTATTACAAATGGCTAAAGAAATGCATATCAATAGACACCGACAACAAATAATTCGTTTCCTAAAACTAAGAAAGATATTTTGTGCGGATTACAATTTACGCAGAACTGTTACCTATTCAACAAAAGGTCTCGACAATAATGAGTTCCTTTAACAGTGCCGCTAGTAAACATTTTAGAATATAAAACAATGCATTTTACTGCGAAAACGCCCGGCGATAAGCAAAACAAAACATTTCGGGCGCCGTGGGAATCTCTAGCATCTGTTAGACTTAAAGCTGAATGCTAATTATCCACAAACTGAAAATACCACATGCCTAAAGACTATGATATTACCACGCTAACCTAACAGCAAGCAGCTATCCTGCACAACTTTCATAGTCTTTTAATTCACACTATGCTCGGCGTCCGTAACAAGTAGTTTGAGTCCTAATTTTATATAGGTAATGATACTCGGGGAACTAATTCAATACTATTTGTAAGCAGCCAGATCAATCGTAGCGGTCAAACATCACCCATTGCCCCAGACAATCAATCTGCCTAGCCTTTTCCCAACTATGTTGGGGTCGGCTTCCAGTCTAACCGGATGCAGCTGAATACCAGTATTTTACATGGAGCGACTGCCTATCTGACCTCCACAACCCAGTAACTGGGTAATACGATACCCCTTGGTAAGACTGGTTGTCAGACTTTCGGGCTTCAGACGACCCGTAACGACTGTCAAAGATCCACGAATAACAGCCGGGACCAACGGCTTAACGTGCTTTCCGAGGCACGGAGGAATCTCGATATGTAAAGATGGTCACCCATCCACTGACCAACCCCGGCAAGCGTAGCTTAACCTGACGGATCGACCCGTGCGGCTGTTATTACTTAGCCACGAGCCATTGCCCCAGACACAGTTAACAAATAAATAATTACCTACCTCGTTGCGCTTGTTGATACACGACATAGTTACTTAATCTGAATTAAGTAGGGTTTTACAACTTAATTACCTTTTTATCCTGTATCAAAATCCATAATTAGGTACCTAAGTACGTATGTAAAAATATATTAATACTTTATAATAGTAGGCACCTAGTAAGTATACAAAAAAAAACCTAGGAGTAACCTACACCATTCTGTAATCACTAATCACATACAAATCCTCTATCATACCAACACAGATCATTTTCTAAGTAAATAAAGGTATAATCTATTAGCTTATTAGTAAGCAAAAGAATGATCAAAGGTGCCGCTTAACGCCAAATGTTCCACTATAATAATGACCCTCGATTTGAGTCGGCGGCATCTTGCGAATAAATATTGGGCAAATTAGCAGATCCCTGATCCCTCTGTCGATGACGTAGCGACGGCCGTGACGACTGACGTCCACCTGTCATTGTTTCACCGTGTATCGTAGTCCATGTGTTGACGTATCGAGACCGTAAAATTCCAGTTGAACCCAAATGAGTCCGAGCGTGAAATGTCATTATGCCGGGACTTAGGTAGAACCCGTAGAACCATCTGCTTAGTTTTTTTTTATGTTAAGGTACTGTTATGATATGTTTAGGCCTTATCTTCAGTTGTTACGTGTCAACGTGTAGGGATTTTTGCCTTACTAATAGTTTATTTATTTAATTTTGTCACATGGCCACAGCCTATCTGTGTTATTAGATTCAGTGTTAAAAAAAACCGGTCAAGAGCCAGTCGGACTCGCGCACCGAGGGTTCCGTTCCGATTTCTGAAAAAGTGTGCTATTTAGAGACATCGTTTTATTTTTTCTGTAATCTTTACATAAACTTCTATCACATAGAAAATAATTTCAGATTTTTCTCTTTGCAATCTTCGGAGATAAGGAGAGGGGATCGGTATTTTTTTTTACATTTTTCATCAAAAGTCGAAAACTATGCAGCCTAAAAAAAAAAATGTTTGAGAATGTGCAAACAGCACTCTTTCAAATGATACCCCACATGCCCTAGTAGCCCCACTTTGAATTTATAAGACCCCCTTTCAGTCCCTGTTGCAAAAAAAAAAATTATATGTTTTAATTTTATTCTTATTTCTAAAATAGTTGGGTAAACGTCATCTAAAACTGTTCCAAATTTCAAGTTGATAGCATTAGTAGTTCTTGAGATATCCAGCTGTGACAGACAGACAGACAGACAGAGTCAAACCATAAGGGTTCCTTTTTTACCATTTTGGTAAGGAACCCTAAAAACGTTTTGTAAAATAATGTAAAATTATACACTTGGGTACTTGTACGAATCACTTTAATGATATTAACACCTTAAATTGTAACCCGAGACCACTTTCGTCGTTTTTAACCGAGAATCCAATTTATTTTTTTCCCGCGCCTTTTTCCACTTTTTCAAAAGTCATCTATGGGTTGCCACAACTAAAAACTATAAAATATTTAAAAATAACAATGTTGCAACCCACAAATAATATTAGTTTTAAATAGTCGATTATTGCGTATGCTAACAATAAGAAGTAAGTAAGTAGGTAGGTTAGAGTCTAGACCTAACCTATTTTCATTCAAACTCTATTATAGGTAGGTACGCGCAGTTACAAAAAAAAGGTAGTATTGTAGTTAGGTCTAAAGTCTAAAGCACCGTAAATACCTATTCTCATTAATTATTTATTGATCTGCTTAGCAGTTTGTTAAAAAAAGTTAACAATATAATTAATTAGTTAACAGTAATTTTTTGTGATTTATCTACGGTCTATGTTTGTTTAGGAAACTTTAAACGCCTGAATGAATGAAATGAAATGCACCGACGACCCCAGCGTGGTTTGCAGACTCGATTACTCGAATGAACCCTTAGATTCACACTACTTAGCCCCTGTTGCCTCGTGTTACATGGTAGCAACAGAGACCATTGCATATCAAGGAGTAGACCGGGGAAACTTTAAACGTGTGAGACTTAGGTACAAAAATACATCCAGTTATTTCAGTTAGTTTTGTATTATACTATCTGTAAAAATTTAACTCGTAAAGACGCATAAAAATATAAAATCAAGTAGTTATCAAATACCCAATTGTTATCACTTCTGGCATTTGATCAGCAGCTGCGGGGGCACCCAGCGCTGGGCACGCCACAATTGCGGCGATAAGTCCCCTCTTTGAGGAGTGGTTAGAGCGGCGCCACGGCGTCCTCACCTTCCGCCTGACGCAGGTCCTCACCGGACACGGCTGTTTCGGGAGGTTCCTGTTTCGCATAAGGCGGGAGGAAACGCCCGGGTGTCACCATTGTGTGGATCGCCCGGAGGACACGGTGGAGCATACAGTGGAAGTCTGCCCGGCTTGGGCAGAGCACCGCCGTGTTCTCACGGAGGCGATCGGCGGGCGGCGGCGATCTCTCGCGTCCGAGCCTGATTCAGGCCATGGTGCGGAGCGAGAGTGCATGGGAGGCCGTCACCTCCTTCTGCGAAGCAGTGATGCTCGCGAAGGAGGAGGCGGAACGCGTGAGGGAGAGGCAGCCTCACGCCCTCAGTCGCCGCAAGAGACGCCCTGGGCGGCGGGAATCGCGAGGTGATTTCCGGCCACCGTAGTAGGCGCGGGCCTGCGGACGGTGAGTAGCGGGTAGCTCGCCGTCCGGTAAGGACCAGGCCCGAGTCGACGGCTCGTTGTGTTCCACGCGCGCCTCAAAGAGATGTCAGCAAATGATGGGGTCCAATAGGGGCGACGCCGCTGGGGTCGCGGGTAGTTTTAAGAAGATACGGCCCTGGCATAGGCAATTGAAGGAACACGGGTGGGTTTTAGTCAGTAAAAGTCTGACACGCCCTTCCGCTCCACCCAGAGCGGGAGAAGTTATTTGATGATTTCCCACCCTCAAAAAAAAAAAAAAAAAAAAAAAAAAGTTGCGGGGGGTGTGAGGGGATCGCAAAACGACTCGAAAAATTTGGCGCAAAACTCGAAAAATTTGGCATGACCTTACTTGAAAAACGTAGAGATAATAATGATTTAATCTTTCAGTTGAAAACTCTTCACAGTAAAATGCCCCCAGTTGTTAAGTAGGGTAAGTTTAATCTCAACCTACACGCTATTACGTCCCCCATTCCGCAAAACTGTTTCATGGTCTAACTCTCCAGTCCCAAGACTGCAGGCTTCTAAACAATTATGCATTATGAAGGGATTAATATTTGTTGCACTTCACTTCAAATATTCAAGCGCCAAGTCATAGATAGACCTATAAAAAATCCGCCAAGTCCACCAAAATAGTTATTCTTATAAATATGTACCTAATGCACGATTTCCCAACTATTCGTCAAGTATTCAAATTATTATTTTTTTCTGTGTACCTACCTACTTCATTTCTGTATTTTGTACTTACCTATACTTATTAAGCTGTAAAACAAAAGAAGATAGGTACCGTTTCTTTTATTATTAAATAAGTATCACTGTACATTATTAAGTATTCAAGAGTGATAATATGAGTCTGACCGAAAGAGTGAAGCGTCTCTACTACAAGTCTGACAAAATTTGCTTTTGTCTGTCAGTTTGTTGCCACTCCTCTACAGGTCGTATTTTACAACGGATCTGGACGAAATTTGGTGTAGGTACAGGTTTTACGACTTTAAAGATTTTTTTTTGTCGTCGGGGATTTTTGATTGGACGGCTACTTCCTCCAAAAAAAGGCAAAAAGGGGGCTACTGGATATCTCCGCTGCCATAGGAGATCCGATCATCCGAATTAGATGGTTCTTTTTTTATTTGAAAGGTATAAGTAACTTTAAGTTAGTCTTAGAAATGTGGTGAAGATCTAATGAAAAATAAAATTTTAAAAGGATTGTAAATATCTCGTTTTAAACAACTTTAGTGGTACCTAAGTATCTACATTATTAATTTTTGCAAAAAAGTTTGTGCTCGCGAGGTCTACCTACTGTTCTCATAAGTAACTACTAGTAGATATTTTTTGTTTAGGTAGGTACCTAGGTCAAATCAGTAATGTATGGCTAAGGCTAACCTTCCAATAACGTCCTAGGTATAGGTACTCGGCTGCTCCTAAATAAGGGTAGGTACCAAAAATAAAACAAGCAATGCAAATCCATAATAACTCATTCAAAACTTAAAGAATTATAATTTTCTCAAACATGCATGGAAATGTTGTCATTATTTTCGAATAAAGCCAAATTGGCAATGGAAAACCTGCTTCCAGCGAAGTCAAAAGAAAAATACATGAAACTAGGTATGTGAAAATTTTATGATTTGGAAAAACGAGAAAAAAGTGAACATTTTCTCTGAAACAGTATTTTTGGCGTATTTTAATGAGATTGCTGAAACTAAAAACCCATCTACATTATGGACAATCTCGTATTAGTGAAGTCCTCGCCTACGGCTCGGCCTTCAAACTCATACTCGACCTGCAATTGCCTATTTCACGGCCTTTGCAATAATGTACTATTAAACAAAGAAATAGGTAAATAGAAAGTATCTGAACCACAGAACAGATAAAGAGGTGTTCTGTGATCTAAACGAATAAGGCGCTACATAAAAGTTGACGCCTAACTTTAGTAAGCTTACTAACTGACCGGTCAGACCTTGTCCTGTCAAAATTTCAATGTCAACTTTCCGGCTGTTCCTTTGGGTTTTTCCTAATTTTCTTTTTTCCTAAACCACACCCAGTATTGAGGCGAACAAAACAAAAAAAAAAATTGAAATCCGTCGAGCCATTTTCGAGATTTTGCGAGACTAATGCACGGCAATTGATTTTTAATATTTTTATAATAGGTCTTTACCTATGAAATTGCCGTTTTGTATGAAAAAATTTAAACGAATTTTTTTCATGTATTTTTTATTTGTATTAATCGAAGTAATCACCCATGCAATCAATGCATCTTTGCCAACACAGTGGCAGTTTATTGATGCCCTTCTTAAAGAAATCAGCTGGTCGGGAGGCAACAAATTCTTCAAAGGCATTTTGTACTGCCTCTCGGGTATTGAATTTTTTTCCCGCCAAGAAGTTATCCAAATTCTGGAAAAAGTAGTATAGTCTGTAGGCGCAAGGTCTGGTGAGTAGGGCGGATGACGGAGAGCTTCCAACCCCAGTTCTTGCAACTTGGAGACCGTCTGCTGTGCAGTATGAAAATGTAACACTAATCAATAAACAAATGACTACTTTTGGAAAAAAAAATCCATGTTTTTAAAATAAAATTAATTTGAAATTAGAATTCTTAGCCAAACAAAAATTATTTTGATTTGAAATGGCCAGTACTGCAGAACGGCAATTTCATACGTAAAGACCTAATATATAGGTAGGTGTCCCTCTTGACCCCCTCATTGTACTCATCATTATGAACAACTTTTATTATGGGACCAAACCTGAAATCGCCTAAAAAAGCTGCTGTTTCCTACACTTAAGTTCGCTTAGATAACTCGACAAAATGTAGGACTGGAACCAATGACGTATTATAGATATCATTGACTGGAACAGCTAATTTCTTTTCGTGATTTTAGGTTTGGTCCCAAAATAAAAGTTGTTCATCATAATGATGAGTAACTAGGTACATTAAATACGGGACACCTTGTATTATTTGTGTTAAAAGTAAAGCTGGAAGGAACAATGCAAAAATATATACCTAAACAGTAAAAACATAAATCTCTATTCCGCTCTGAAATGGAACCACCCCTTTAGTTAGTATACAACAATGCAGTACACTGTACATACTTACATACCTAGCCACCACTCAGCCCAAACCGCAAAAAAAAAAAACACCCGTGCATTCGACAACCGGACGAAAACGAAACGCAACTACGGAACGGACGGACGGAACGGAACGAAACGTCAGTCTGTAGGGAGCGCTGTTGAGAATAGTTCGTGTCGCTCTGCGCTCTCAGCACAGCTGATTCCGCACGCGTCTTCTTATACGTATACGAAAACTTAACAAAAGAAACAATTATCTACCTCACGCATACAAACTCAGTGACTTTTAGTGTCGTGAACGCAGTTTTTATTTATTTTAAGAAGAAAACAATAGTTTTGAAGTGGGAATACACACTTCAGGAAAATGATGGGTAAGTCCTCTCAGAATTGTTATTATTATCGAATATTAATGTACTTTAACATTAACTAAATATCATTTATATTAATAGATATAAAATACTACCTAATACAAAATTAATTAGATAACCGGTAAAAATTAGCATTAAGTATAGGTTATGTTTACTTGTTTACATTAATCGATAACGTAAAACAGAATATGTAGATTAATTATTAAGATGTTCTTTGAAAATTGTCATCTCTCAGCGCCAGCTAAATTTATGAATATTGAATTCGTTTCTTTAAATTATTTTGATATTTGTTTTGTTTGATAAATGACAAATGACAACATACATCGACTAACAAGCCTTGATATTTCCAACTTCAAAATATTTTTAACAACATGAAAAATGTAAAACTTAAGTTTATTTTTTAAAGAATATGGAAAAAAATTATTGTTAAGCTTATTTTGTTTATGCTAATTATAATTTACCACTCACAATATTGAGTGTTTGTGTAAGTTTATATCACGTGTAGGTAAGCTTTATAAGTTTAGTAAGTAACATTTCAAAAATGTTCTGTAATCTACCTGCAGCTTGCTTTATATTGATTAACTAGCTTTTGCCCTCGACTTCGCCCGCGTGGATGTCGGAACAAGGAATAAGGACGTTCCCGTGGGATATATCCCACGGGAACGTCCTTATTCCTTGTCTACATTATAGTGGGAACCTCTGTGCAAAAGGTTTGTGTTGGGCGTTGATGAGTCAGTCAGTCAGTCAGGACTTCCCTTTTTGTTTACATAGCTAAATATTTTAATATAATATCTAAATATTATATATAAATTCAAATTAAATATTTTTATTACTTACGTACCTACAATACTGTTAATATGTTCAGTAAATCCTATACTATTAAATAAGCAATGTTTGTATAAACATATACCTACTTGTATTACGTTCTCGAAAACGGCTCTAACGATTACGATGAAAGTTGCACAATAGGGGTTTACGGGGGTGAAAAATCGATCTAGTGCGGTCTCATTTCTGGGAAAAATCGTTTTCTCTATTTTCACCCAAGCAGAACTCGGTCGCCCAGGTACTAATATATAATAATATGTAGAGAAACCGCCATCATTTTGATATTATACAAATAAATTTGGCAGTAGACACCGTATGTAGTACTCTACCTACGCACAGTGGGCGCGACGTGAGCTATAAAACAGTTTCGATTAACAGCATAGTTTTTAATTAGTACTAATATAGTACTAATTAAAAACTATGCTGTTAACTTGTTTGTAAAATAAAAGATAAATGACATAGGTACTCAGCTAACTCAGTGCAACGTTATTAAAAAATTAAACAGTTATAATTGCATTTTGGACCTGAAAAATTATGTGGGTGACTTTCCCAAGTTCACAAAATGTATAAATTGGACACTGCAAGTATTTAGGTTTATAATGGCCGTGTGATGCATGTATTTAGGTACTAGTTATCATTTAATTTTATAATACCAAAATTAACCTATTTCAGAATCGTGATCAGAAATTACATTTCTCCGTTACAATTCATTCGAAATGATCAGTGTCGCACGATTTCCGTATAAATAGAAAAGCTACAAAAGAAATTGAATTGATATCCGTGAATGTTAAAAAATTGTTATTCAAAAGTTATGAAGTATTCATTTTAAAATCATATTAATCTTTACAGTTAGTATGAGGCGAAAATTTTACGTCTAAACTTATTTTATTTTCTCAACTTTAATTAATTCATTGACTTAAAAAGAAAAACTACCGCCGCGTGTGACAGCAGGGTTCAATAAAATTAGAAGCAAGAAATCAATAGGACACTGAAGCAACCAAATGTAACTGTGGAGTAATAAGTTAACCTAACAAATCAAACGCAGTTTCTGAGATTTGACGAAATAGAAGTTAGATAGGTTAGAATACCATATATTTTCATCCTGATAACATGAATTACCTACTAATAAATTTTTATGTATGAACTTCTTAAACGATGAAACACGTTGTTATACATTTGTATATCTTTCTACTCTTCTGAGTCACTGTCAGATTGATTTCATCATTTTAATTTACATAGTTGAATTACCAGATTTGTATTATGTGATAGATTATAATTATTACGTAATTTTCTCTGCGGTGTGTATCTTTGCAACTTAATCCCTTGTTTTTATTGAAATTTGGAGCAATTCAGGTTCAGGTGACATATTGTTACTGCCTGTTCTAATGTTACACCGAAATCCAAGGAAAAAATAAGATATAGTTTAATAATAGTCAAGATACTTATTGACTAAGAGTAGGTTAGCAGTGACGTGTATGAACATGTTGCGACCAGGATAAGTGAGTGCGTCGCACCGTGTGTTCAAGGGCGCAAACCGATACAAAACATTAAAACACATAAGTATTGTTATGATCCTACAGTACTTAAACAGTTATATTATAAATTACTATATATTACTTAATTACAGTTATATTATTACTTTCATATTAATGTTAATAGCGTTAAAGAGATTTTATAAATCGATCAATTTATTCAAACCACACCAAAAGTTTTAAGTACTGTGGCCGCCGCCGGAAGTTCCGACAGGAAATCGCGGGTACGCGCACCGGGCATGGTGCCAGTCACCGCTAGAACCAATTTACGTTACCCTGTAATCCTGTATATCACATACCAATAAGCACAAGCACACGTGTGGGTCAGGTAAATAATCAGACCAAGTTACTTAAAAGCTTTTCTTCCTTTAATTAATATTTTCTACAGTCTTTCTTTGGAGTCGAATTCCGCGATGTGAATTTATTACCCTTCCCACTTGCAAAACGAATAGCGTACTTTCACGGCTTCGTAATAATGGAAAGAGACTACAAGAGATTAGAACATAATGGTGCGGAGGTGGGTGCGTGGGAACGCTCCCAGAGTTCACGTGCCCGGCCATCGCTCTACCATACCAAATCTTACATGAATATGCTAGATTTAGATAAAAATCCCCCATCTAATAGCTTGGATTCAATTAAAGAAGTGATTATTTGCAACGAAAGTACAACGAAGGAAGCATCGATGTGCCAAGATCTTTGTCTTCTCGGGAATTTTATTTTGAATGGTAGATGTTTGAGTAATTATATGTTTAAATCTCACTGTCTATTCGGTGCGCCTTTCAAGAGTAGGTATAACCTACTCTTGAAAGGCGGGTTAACTTATTTTCAGTTTGAATATTGAAGTAAGTACGGGAATTCAAAATGATAATTTATTTATAAAAGATAAATTATTTTGGTACAGTACAGATAAGATACTTGCCTTGCATAGGTTCCATCTTACGGAAACCTTACTTAGTGCACCAGACACAAGTCTGGTGCACATAAGCACCGACCTATTTCCTTTAAGTGATTAATTAATTATGATAATATTATATTAAATAAATAATTAAATTGATTCCCATTTAAAAAAAAGTTAAAACATATGACCCTGCATGGAAACTTAGATGCCTTCAATTACAACATTAGAAGGATATAATCGTTAGTGATTTTTTTTTATTCGTAACACAAATTATAAATATTTATAAAGCATAAATGAATAATAGGAGTGAATGAACTACACAAGAAAATCAATTATACTACCATTCATAAAGCCGTAATAATTCTATGCAGCGTAGGTGTCCATAAGTCACCGTCTAATAAATCTACCACTCTAGCCGTTTGCTCCTTATGAATGAGCTTAAAATAAGTTAAAGCTAATTGAACTTAGCAATCAGAACATTTTACCTACTGTTTTCTCCAAAACTAACATGAGCAAAAACAATAACACTGAAATAATATTGAGTAACCTGTACTTCTCCGGACTCATAAGTGAGGACATACGAAGTAATTTTTGTTTTCATGACAATATTAGTATAATTATTAATTAGTCATGTAAGTATACTTATGGTAATGTGGGTTATTGAAATGACTGTTGTGTCGCGTAGGCTCGTGCGCTCGTTTGACTGGCAACGGCAATAGGTGCCTAGTTAGTGGTTCCGGATACGGATCGGACGTGTCGGATGTCGGCGTGAGTCACGCGGCGCCCACGCCGCCGCGCCGCTCCGCCACCGCCGCGCCAGTGCGCCCACTGGCGCCCAGGTTGCCGCCAAACTACAATATTACTAGGTTGTAGTTTAAAAAGTACAGTAAACGATACTAATAATTACATAAATATGTTGTAGTTATCTAATACCTTTAAGTAAACCTACGGCTACGATGGAGCATCAAGATTAGTTAGTCCGACATTCATTATTTGTCAGACTATTGACATTACTTAGCCATAGACTGTATGCACAGAAATCTAGATTTCTGTGACTATGTCAGTATGTCACGTTAAGTCATAATTATTTTATGAATAAATTCAAATAATATGGTACCTATTATGGTTTGTTTTTCTTTTTACAAAATTAAATCAATTTTTAAATATGAAGTTCCCAAACCAATATTAAATTTTGCTAACTTAACCAAAGACGAGCTTTAATGGCCTTATTTAATCAAATAATCATCTAAGAATATAGATAGATTTCTTACGCTTGGTGTTCATCTCAGCAGCTGAGCTGGCTTATCTACTCAAAATAACACATTTTATGGATACTATTAAATCGGCATGACGAGTTTACAACCGTAACGCTATCATGACAATGACTGAGGACTCACACGCACAGTCTTCTAAATTAACGCAGTCGCTGTTGCCGAGACAGATTTAGTTGTGTCTGCGACGCGTCTAGGCTATTTGTATTTGGGTTTTGGCATTGGACATTTCGCAGTCTCGTGGGAAACTGAGTTGAACGACTGCGGAGACAATGCGGCTGTCTGGTATCGCGACCAGTCGTTCACCGGACCACCGCCCACCCGTGCGGCATGGCGGCAGCGCCGAGTGCCGCGGCTGCACCTCACGTTCCGCATTACATCTTCAGCCATCTTCTATTAAAACACCAAACTTGATTTATTCACATCGCTTTACATTCAAAGCATGTTTAAAGGAAGCTTAACGTGGGAAGGTGGAAGGTATGCAACGAGAGGATAGATAGACCGAATTCCTGTAGCTTTCACTAGTATTCAATCGGTTTATTGTACCTAACATAATAGTCCTTTATGTAAAACTGTAGGTAGGTACTATTCTACCAAATAATTCTAATTCCCCCGCTGCGGGTGGTGGTGGTGACTGAAACTTAGGTACCCCTAGGTACTTATCAAATTCTGAAACAAACTTGTCAGAGATCCTGCAAAATATTAATCTTTTCAATAATTTAGACGTTAAAAACACACTGCACTGCACCATTGATAAGCCTACTTATCGAAGTAAGTTGTAAGACTTGTAGGTGACAGGCAAGTGCAATACCTACACATTGCAAGCATTCAAAAACAATGTAGGTAGCTGATCCAAGCCATCTAATCAATTAGGTAATAAAATGAGAGAACATATCTTTATGGCTAGGACATCATCTCAAAATCACTACCCATCCATTCTCTTCGTACCTACCTACTTACCTACATGAAGCAGTGACTAGAAAAAAAAACATACGTAGTCAATGGGGACTGCCGACAGAAGTGAAACCTTGACAGCGTGATACGTGACGCGAGCTCATAAGATTTTCCCCTAGCGAAAATCGCTCATCGCGCGTAAAAAGTTTTCACTTAAAAAACTTTTTTTAACTCTTAACCCCTCAAGTGTCGAATGCACCCCATGTGTGCATAAGAAAAACCGTTTTTTTGTTAGGTACATAAGCTTATATCACATATATATAAATGTAAAAAAACATCATCCGATGGAAAACCAATCAAATCATTAGTTGTGAACTTGTGGAGTTCGCAGCTAACCTCCCCTCCCCCCCCCCCCGCGTGTCAAATGCACCCCAAGTGTGCAAAAGGACAAAACTTTACATAATAGGTATATAAGCTTAGATCACGTATATATAAACGTAAAAAAACATCATCCGATGGAAAACATATCATTATCAGTAGTTGCGAACCTATGGGGTTCGCAACTAATCCCCAACCCTCCCCACTCGCGGGGGTTTTGGGTCTAAAATCAGCCAAACTCAGACACTTGAGGGGTTAAGCTGCCTTGCTCTGTACAAAATTCCTTCTATTTCTTTATTTTCTTAGCAGTAGTACCTAAGTATAAAGTTCAAACATTGAGAACCTAAGTGTAGAGTGTAAGTTAGTTCAAACATTGAAATGTAAAAGCACGTGTGTCAAGGGCGGGTGTTTGGGGGGGTTGGCAGCGGGGTCGATAAGCGCTGGCCGCGCGCCAGCCGCCAGAGCCGCGACACATAAATACACCCTCGCCTCTCTAAAGTGGAAGTTCTCACCAATTATTTTATTGAACGTCAGACGTCACTTTTTATAATTTCCACCATTTGACATTTCCTTGGTCTTAAAGTTTTATTGGAGTTGAATTTTATTATCACAGAACAACTGTGAACTTATAATGTTACTAGCTTTTGCCCGCGGCTTCGCCCGCGTCCACGTCGGAAATAATCCCACGGAAACGTACTATCGTAAGGGTACTTTTCCACCAGATGCTACGTTGCTATGGATGTGTTTGATATCATAGCAGGGGTGGAAAACGCATTCAATGAAGCTATGTTTTTTATATGGAAAGGATGCGAGCTATGGATACGTGCTATGGATAGGAGCAATGAATACGCGAGTGGTGTAGCTATGTGCATCTTCCTCGCACAGCTACCCCGCGGCGGCGCATCTTCGCGTAGGCTGCTTTTCCACCGGAGATGTGCTATACAGCTTTGCTGCGAGGATGTAAAAGCTAAGCTACGAAACTATGTGACCGTTTCCACTGATGCTAAGCTGTATAGCGGAGCGAGTAAGATGTGCTATGAAGATGCGCAGCTCGAGCGATGCGATGCATCGACAGTAGTAGGAAGGCACGGGGAACGGCAGCTACACCACTAGCGCTAGCGCATTTCTAAAGAATAGCTTAGTTGAACCTGTTTCCACCCGTGCTATGCTATGTGGACCAATGAATATGATTGGTGGATATCCAGGATATCAAACTTATCAATAGCAACGCACATCTCTGGTGGAAAAGCACCCTAACGCTCCCCGGCATGATTTTTTCCGACATCGTCAACAATCATCGTCATATTTCAGCCAATTTACAAAAAACTTTAATGAATTATACACCTTAAACTTCCACATGAATCACTCCGTCCATTGATGAAAACCGAATGAAAATCTGTTTAGTAGTTTTTGAGATCATCGCGATCATACATACCTTCTTTCTTATATCTATGATACAGACAAACAGACGCGGCGGAAGACTTTGTTTTATAATATTGTTAGTAGTGACTATCAGCAATGTGCCGATACCCCAGAAATAAGGATAAGCAGAAGTGATGGATATCCTAGTACTGATGAATCACTCTGAATCACTCAATTAATCGAATGTAGCAGTTTCTTCTGGACATACGCCTCATTCAAGTTTCACCATCGCAAGCAGTTCAAACTTATCCCGCTTTTTTTCTGCAGTCCTGATGCTGCTGAATAGGAAGGAGCTAGTGCCATGAAGGGCTACGCTACAGTCGCGTAGAGAATTCGGTTATTTGCAGGTTTTATCAGGCGGAGATCAATCCCTTTAGCACACTTGGATTGCGTACTAATGCAATGAAAGGAATTTGAATAGACTTAGGTACTTAAGTAACATTAAGGTAAATTACAGTAAACGTATCTTACAGCCTACATCGTTTTACCTAGAAACACTCCGCCACATTGTTGGAACTACACTTTAATTAATTAGAAGCTTGATTACATCCGACTAGCTGTAATATATTGGCTAGTGCAACATAATTTAGTCCCACGAACTTATTTACAGCGACACTTAGGTAAGTACCTAAAAATGACTTGGTACACATATTTTGCATATTGATCCACTTTTATACACAGTAAATCTGGTGCAGTGTATGTACATTTGGCCTTAACAAAATTACCACGTCACGTGAGGGAATTAACTGACTGTGACTGTACAAGGGAAACACGCGTTATGTTTTATTGTCTTTCCGGGAACGGATTACATTTTGAACGGGGTTTAAATTAAACTAAAACAATACATAGATATACCTTTACTTACGGCTGAACCCAATAACCTACTGTCAGTAAAAGACAGATCGCTACTGATGATAGACATTAGGATAATTATATCTTACGTTCCTTTCGTTCGTGTTCTTTTGTTTTATCTGTCTTAGATTATTGGGACGTTAAAACCATAGATAAATACGTGTTTTCTACCTTCAATGTGCCAAAACTGGTGACAGGTAGGCTATGGTAGGCGAGCAAGACTTACCAGACGCTTCATAAGCGCAACTAAATGAAGAAAGTGCACACAATCAAGCTATGAGCAAGATGTCATTTGATCAAGTCTGATCAAATCTTTTACTGCAGATATTTCTAATGAAAACACCACTTTATTCTCTCAAATATTTTAATGAAGTGTACGTTTGTTCCAGATGAGCGGCAAGCGCACCCGCAGCTATAGATGCGCAGTACACCAACGCGACCGTGAGGTCAGCTCCGAGAACGACTTCCATCTACTCCTCGAGGATCCCACGTTATTCGCCAGGTAAACATACCAGCCATTAGCGCTCCGCTATATTTATGTAATACCAATTACCGCACGATCATAGAACAGGAAAATACTCCCGTGTAGGTAATGTTCCAAACACAACAAACACCATTCATTACATAAAGCGTAGAGACATATTTACTACCCTCTATTAACTGAGTGTAACCGTTTCAAAACAATTTTCAAATAAATCGAGTATGCCGTGACTCGTCTGTCATCTTCCAGAAAACATAAATCCTTTGTCGATGTACAACTTGTAAATTACCAGTAAAATGTAACTTTATGTTACCTAAATCAAAATTTCAGTTTAACTAAATTATGTAGTGTAATATTTTCTTTATTTCCACTGAAATAATAGTCGGGTGTATCGATTGCCGTCGCTAAAAATATTTTTATGTTCACTTGTCGTGTCACGTTGACATGTGGTGTGCTTTCATACAATAAAACCGTAAATAAATTGCTTTTATTTAGATCGAGAATATAGTGAAAGCAAATTGATTGATTGCTTCCAATCCAATACGGTTTTAAAATAGGAATGTAAAGTTTTCATCATTGAAAAATACAGGTAAATTGTTCAGTATCAAAACCAATGATATATTACCATCAAAACAATATGAATTACTATAGGTAGCCTTTGTCTTGGGAGTGCTTTGGAATCCTCTGAATAGGAATGCTGTACGATATGCAGATTGTTCTATTGAACATGGATTTAAACGGCGTGAAGTAAGGTACCTACATCAATGTTCTTGCTCAAAACGTATATCCTTCGTATCAGCTAAATCAGCTGAAACCGCTGAAACATCTCTATCTTGTCTAAGTCATCAATTGTATTTATTTCTTCTATAACGTAGTGTATTGTTTGCAGGATGGTGCACTTGGTAGCGATGGAGATGCTCCCGGAGGAGCGGGATCGCAAGTACTACCAGGAGAGGTATACTTGCTGCCCGCCGCCCTTCTTCATCATCTGTGTAACGCTACTAGAGGTAAATAATCATGTTCTGCGTAAATCATAGAGCTGCTTAGTGCTTGCCGAATAAGTTCAACGTTTGTGTCCGCAACTGGTATTACGATAGTGAAAAATATCGATTTTATGCAACCGCTAGCTATGGATATAAATCTTTCGTATAAACACGGTACCAGAGGCGTACAAAGTCATCACTTTCTACGTGCCTAGTGCCGCTTCAATCCCCGCTCCAGTTACTTCGGTTAATTAAAAATTATAATAGCGGATTTCACATCCGTGCAAACAAGCGGTTTACGTGAATCATAACAATCGGTCTGCGCGGCGGTGCTCACACTGCTGCTCGTCACACGTTGATTCACCGCAGCCCGCAACGCGCAGGCGCAAGTGATGCTCTGCTATAGCGCACACAGCTTTCGCGCTAACGGTTTTCCCCTCTATGAATAACGTTATAAAACGTCACTATTTACGCAAATTACAATTACACTTAATTATTTATTTATCCTTATTTTGGTTTGTCGATAAATCATTAACTTTAATTTACAATAAATATTAAGTACATAATTCTAACTGGAATCAATTTTGCGGTATTCCTATTCCTGCAGGTATATTGTGAATTTTACAGGTCCTATTTTTCATAGTTGGAATGACTTGAACCATGTTTTTTGGTCCAACTACAAGTAGGTACTAAACATTATTCATCAAAATTAGCTGCACATTAGTTAGTGAACCGTTCAGTATAGTTATTTCGAAAACAGCTGTCTGTGCGTGATAATAAATAATTCACAATGTTTGGTACTAAATACTAGATGCCTAAATACGAAGCAGGTACATCTTTAAATGACAGTACATGAAGCATTCGGAGACTATACCGCCCTAATAAATAAAACTCGATACACTCACTATCAAAGACGTCAAATCAGAATTCAGAGCGAAGCGAATTAAACAGTTGTGGTTATACTCGGCGCTCTGTCTTCCGCCTCCGACATGTCTTACCCCTGGATGCGTATATGCTCTCTTTTTGCTCGAAGCAATACTTCGATATATCGCTTATTATGTTCCTACTGCTGGGACGCAGACCTCCTCATTGTCAGAGGGAGTGGGCCGTTAATGGGGGTCCACACGATACAGACTTTCATCAACTTCTATAGAATTTTGTCTGTGCAAACAAAGCAGTACAGACAAATATCGGTGTGTCAGTAAAGTCGAAAGTCTAACATGGCTGCGTATTTTGTCGGAGCCAAATAATTAATTATTAAATTTTCGAAAATCCAAGTCTAATGAAAAGTCTACGCAAACATTCTGTGGAGATGTCTGCATGAAGATTTTTACCCAGATTTCAAAGACCACTACTTATTTAGACCAAAAGTCTGGATAGTGTGGACCCACCATATAGCGTAGGTACCGTTATCCACCACGCGGGCCCAGTGCGGTTTGGTGGATGTCACAATATCTTCGAGTTTTCAAAAGTAATTCATTCAAATTAGGTTGACAATCTGCACTTTTTGAACGTCAAAATTACATAGGACAGTCCCCCAAAACGCCCACTCTTCACCACTTCCTAGGTACTGCTAGGGTAGGGTAGGTACTGCTGTCTGTTCAGTTAGTTTTGGTTATAGAACCAGACCGGTGGCGGTTTTCCTTGAAAGCTCTTTTACACGATCGTGCTTTACAGTCTTGTCATTTGTCCACAGTTGGGCGTGTTCGCATGGTACGCTTGGGGTTCAGGCGGCGTGGCGGCGGCGGCCGGGCCGGTGCCGGTGGATTCGCCGCTTGTGTACCGTTCCGACCGGCGCCGCGAGCTGTGGCGGTTCCTCACCTACAGCGTCGTGCATGCCGGATGGCTGCACCTTGCTTTCAATCTGCTAGTCCAACTCGCGGTAAGTTAGAGTACTTCACATTCATCATAATACCAGCCTATTATTGTCCCTATGCAGGGCAAAGGCATTTTGTTCACCACGCTTGCGCAAGAGATCTCAGACTAAATAAAAAACCCAGACATAGCGCTGCGAACAATACAGTGAAGCATGCGCAAAACTACACCTCGCTCGGTGCTTACAACGCTCACACGCACACATTTACACCAAACTACAATTAAACTACACCTCATTACGCGCGTACACATGTTTGTAACCGAAACGTGCTGCCTCACATCACTGTTGACATCGCTGTCTTCGCTTTTTATTTAGTCTGAGGTGGCGATAACAAGTCCAGATTTAATCACGATGTTCCATGTCACATCACATCACATGACATGACAACCTAACCTGACCTGTGTGTTTGACTTCACATTGACATTCATCAAAAAGCTTCAACTGCTTGGAAATCTTAATTTGTGGTCTTCAAGGCCCAATCCAAGTTTATGGAGTTATAAGAGGAATCTCTGGTCATCTCTTACAGCTAGACGTTTGCAGCTAGAAATCTTACACAACACAAATTGTCTGTACGAAAATACACCCACCTTGAGCTTATCATTAACGATTGTCGCAACGCGACGGCCGCCAAGACTCGTAAACATCTACAGCACAGCAATAAATTATGAATCGTTATTCTTTCTAATTCCAGGTGGGTCTACCGCTAGAGATGGTGCACGGAGCGGTTCGGTGCGCGGCGGTGTATCTAGCCGGCGTGTTGGGCGGCTCGCTTGCAGCGTCGGTATTGGACCCGGATGTGTGCCTGGCCGGCGCCTCGGGCGGTGTGTACGCGCTCTTAGCCGCTCACCTCGCGAACGCTCTGCTCAACTTCCATACGATGCGCTATGGAGCCGTGCGTCTGGTCGCCGCGCTTGCGGTCGCGTCCTGTGATGTGGGCTTCGCTGTACACGCTAGGTATACAAAGGTAAATATAGTTTATATTTATCATTACCAGCTAGTACAACTAGGGGTCTTCCTTCTATAATTGGTGCGTTTTATAGCATGACGCGATAGCAGTTACTACCCTCTTATTATCTGTTTATTGGAATCCGAAAAATAAAATATGTACTGTTACGGAATCAGAATGCTCAAGGACTCTTATATTCTCTTTTCGTTCTAGAATCTGTAAACGCATGAAGGTTCAATGACCGCTATTACCATGCGAAAATGCACCAACTATACCATGCCTATCTAGCCTTAGCCAAACATAGCTATAGATATTGAAGTCCAGACGGATTTGTAAGTTTTTCATGTTCAAATATAAAGTTATCTTTGTATTGACCCAGGAAGCGCCGCCAGTGTCCTACGCCGCGCACGTGGCGGGCGCGCTGGCCGGGCTGACCATCGGGCTGCTAGTGCTGAAGCACGCGCAGCAGCGCCTGTGGGAGCGCCTGCTGTGGTGGGCGGCGCTGGGCGCGTACGCCGCCTGCACGCTGTTCGCGGTGCTGTACAACGTGTTCAGCGCGCCCGTGGACGAGCTGCACTACATGCCGCCCGACCCGCCGCCCGACGCCGGCTTCTGACGTCACTCGCGGCCCCGCACCACCCACAGACCTTAGGCTTTCGACACACAACCGTCATACTAATACGTCCGTTTATTATTTTCGACGTTAAAGCCTACGTTCGCGGACAGTGCGCACCACTCACAACACGCCTAGTCAATTTACCTTAGTGTGATTTGCTATAAGTAGTATTATAATACGAGGAGGTCCCGATACCTGAATGTCAGTATATACGTTTCGTATTGTGCCTATCGAGTCATTTCTTATGTTCATTGAGATTATTTTGTCCATTTTCGTAGTTTCGTTTTTTACAATGACCTCCTCGCGATACTTAATTGTTAAGTAGTCTTAATTATATTGAATAGGTGAACTATTTTTGTACCTACTATCAGCGTCCGTAGTGTATAGATTGAAGGCGTTACCGCGACACAACAGTTTAATGCTCCCGTGTGGACTGACCGACTTTACTAAATGAAGTGCCACGTAATTTATTCACAATAACAATAATCGCTTCTTTATAACCGCGCTACATTTAGTAAAGGCCTCAGCGTAGTTATGCCAGCACACCAAAGATTAGGATAAACGGCATCCTTGCTCGAGTAGTAGAAGTTTTCTTACTCTCTTCTCCTTGTTTCAAATTTGATTGAATACGATTACATATAGATTTTTAATTAAATTGCTCACTGTTAAACAAATACTATAAGTATGCCTCAGTAACTGATTCTAACGTGAATAATTATTGTTATTTAAGTATTTGTGTAAATTGCTCAATTGCAATGATTATTTTTATCAGAAATGATAATATGCTCAAAAGTGAGTTTTTTTTATGTTATTGGATCAATTATTTGCTGATATATTATTATAAAAAATAATAATGTTTATTGTGATTTCGTCCATTTCCATTCGTCACTCGCATTCGTCCTGTTTCCTAAGTATGATCCAACGATTAACAAGTTGTCTTGCTACTCACTAGTAGGTAAATAGTTTTATTATTAATAATGTGCCTGATTCCTATTATTGTAAATTTGATCGTATACTTTAATTCTAATCAAATGTCAGGAAACGACTGAGTTTTGTATTAATTATTGCAGAATATTTTCTCGTTTAATTTATTTTAAAATTATTTTAAGTGTGAATCGGAATAATTATGATAAATGAAAATAAGAGTGAATATAATTGAGAATTATTTAAAAAAACTTTTTGGTTTTATTTTCCAGACACAGCCATTTACATAACAATAAAACAAGATAATAATATGATAAAAAAAACTTCATTACACCTTTCAGCAGATTGTAACATGTTATAAACGTAACGAATCATTTCAACCATTAATTGACAACATTAACTACATTACAAACCGCAAACTAACCATGCTTTGGTACACATTTGTTCAATACAAAAGTATCAATAGCGCATCTACTTTCAGCTAGAGTATCAGGCCGCGTCCTATTTAAAAGCGATAGTCGCGTGCATGTGTCACATTTGTGTGGCTGACACTGGCTTGGCCACCATCAGGGATTTTACTTTTGATAACACAAAGATTTAGTCGTTAATTAGTCGAAATTTGTCGCCAAATATCAGAATTTGTCGGTCACTGGTTCAAAAGTTGTAAGGGTTCATAGGTGGCCGATCTGGAGAGCGTCTCCCCAGCTTGGCCACATTTATATCTCAAAAACTAGGCCACCGAGCGAAGATCTGTTTTCTCCCAAATTTAGTCGCTAATTAGTCGCAAGTTTTCGCCAAGTCACAGATTTAGTCGGGTCTTAGTTTAGAAGATATAATGAGTTCAATTTTTAGGGTTCCGTACCTCAAAAGGAAAAAACGGAACCCTTATAGGATCACTCGTGTGTCTGTCTGTCTGTCTGTCCGTCTGTCCGTCTGTCACAGCCAATTTGCTCCGAATCTAATTAACCGATTAAGTTGAAACTTGGTACACATATGTATTTTGGTAACCCAAACACGGACATGTAACGTAAATAAATGAATTTTGAATATGGGGGTCCCTTTTGGGGGAAAAATAAGTACAATTAAAAAAAAGTTTTGCAAACTGTACCGTGTGACATATCAAATGAAAGGTCTTACTGTGAGGGTCTCAAATATATTTTTTTTATAATTTTTAAATAAATAGTTTTGAAGTTATTTAAGAAAATAGACGAAAATTGACCATTCCCCCCCCCTTATCTCCGAAACTAATGAGCCTAAAATTTTGAAAAAAATACAGAAAATAGTTCTATACCTATAGATTACAGGAAAACCTATCAGAAGTTTGTGGTCTTGTAAATCTATATATAAAAAATTCAAAGTCCTGACTGACTCATTGACTGATTATAATCAACGCACAGTCCAAACCACTGGACCTAGAGACATGAAATTTTGCACATAGATACATTATATAGTGTAAACATCCATTAAGGAAGAATTTTTGAAAATTCCATCCCTAAGGGAATAAAATAGGGGATGAAAGTTTGTATGAAAAATCTTATTTCTTGAGTTATTAGACTTGAAACTTAGCACGAATATTCATCTAAGTTAATTATAAATTAATCATTTTTAGTTTTCCTAAACTACCCCCTTTTTTGTGGAAGGGAAATCATCAAATGACTTCTCCCGCTCTGGGTGGAGCGGAAGGGCGTGTCATACTTTTACTGACTAAAACCCACCCGTGTTGAGGCTGAGGAGACCATTGCGCATGTTCTCTTTGAATGCATAGGCGTCACCCAGATTAGAACAGAAACTCTTGGAATACCCCGATCTTTCACAGATGTTCTTAATAGACCCAGAGATTTGATTAACTTCTGGAGGGAGGTGGGCTGGTTGGAATAACCCACGAAGGCCGCCATGGCTCACGCACAATGGTCCACATAAAGGACTAAGTGCGGAAACCTAATCCTTAACATAACATAACCCACCCGTGTTTCTTCAGTTGCCTATGGCAGGGCCACGGTATCTCTTTCGAACAACCCGCGGCCCCAGAAGACGGGATTGGTGGATGTCAAAGTTTGTATGGAGGAATTTTAACACGCGGTCCGATTTACTCAAAACTCAGTTTTTGTACTTGAGACCAAAACTAGAGACTAACTAACGAGTATCAGGGTTTTCCAAAAATCTACCCCTAAGGGGTGAAAAGGGGTAGCAAATTTTACAGCGGAGGATTTTATTGGGGATTGATTAACTCGAAAATTGGTGTAAATAATGTTTGACCCAAGTTATGGAAACATCCCAGACGATTTTTGAAATTCTACCCCTGTGGGGGTAAAAACGGGGATACAGTTTATAATGAGAAATCTTATTGTTTTGGTTAATGAACTTGAAACTTAGCACAAATACTTGCTTATGTAAGTAATAAAGTTTGTCATTATTAGTTTTTCAAAACTACCCCTCAAAGGGTGTTTAGGGATGTTAAAGTTTGTATGGAAGATTTTTAAAACGCAGTCCGATTAACTTGAAACTCAGTATTCAGTACTTATACTTTTGTTGAAAAGTAAACAATAATAAGAAAATTAAAACCCATGAAATCAGACATCCTCGCCGGCAAAGCCACGGGCAGTCTAGCTAGTATCTCAATATTGTGCGTACAAACTTACTAAGCCTCCGCTGTCCGTCCGTCCGTCCGTCTGTCAAAGGGCTGTATCTCATGAACCTTAATAGTTAGAGAGTTGTAATTTTCACAGATTGTGTATTTCTATTACGACTATAACAACAAATAATAAAAATAAAGTAAAGTTAAAATTAAAGGGGATGCCCCCTTTAATTTTAACTTTACTTTTTTTTTCTCCATACAGAAAAGTTTTCATTTTGAAAAAAAAAATAATAACCTGTGTGTGGGGATGTTATTGTGTAGAACACGTCGAGTAGAGTACAAAGATATTTTTATTTTTTATCTTCTAAAAAGAAGAAATAGGGGGCCGTAAAAGTTGTTAATTTCATACCATTTTTTTACGAGCTCTATTATTATAATGTACCTTATACTGTACTTAATCAAGAAATACTAAAAACGGCGATTCGTAAGGTATTTTGTTTAAATATGGGCGATTTTCTGCAACTGCAAAAAATAACGTTGTAATTCACAGTATCATTACGAAATACAAAGCTATCTTTGCGATTGTTAAACATATAATATGGTACGGAACCCTTTGTGTGCGAGTCCGTCTCGCACTTGGCCGGTTTTTTTTTTTTTTAAGTATAGTTCAAGAGCTAGATTGAAGAGTTTAAAATCTTTGATCTAGCTCTTGGTCTATACTTAAAAATTGAACTCATTATATCTTCTAAACTAAGACCCGACTAAATCTGTGACTTGGCGAAAACTTGCAACTAATTAGCGACTAAATTTGGGAGAAAACAGATCTTCGCTAGGTGGCCTAGTTTTTGAAATATAAATGTGGCCAAGCTGGGGAGACTCTCCAGATCGGCCACCAATGACCCCTTATAACTTTTGAACCAGTGACCGACAAATTCTGATATTTGGCGACAAATTTCGACTAATTAACGACTAAATCTTTGTGTTATCAAAAGTAAAATCCCTGATGGTGGCCAAGCCAGTGTCAGCCACACGTCACATTTTATTCGGAAAACCGAAAAGCGCCCTCTGTCGGCGCGACCACGCGTCCAGGTTCACTGAACAAAAAGTTCGAACGATCGTGTATCGACAACCGCTTTTAAATAGGACGCGGGTCCTACAATAAATAATACTGATTGAAATGGTTAAAAAATTAACAGCTGCTTATTTCCACTTAAGGAACAGAAAATTACTGGCAATAACAATACTTAAGTAAAAATAAATCAAACTAAGTAACTATAATAGCATTATTCCCTATCTATACAACATTACTTTTTGTTTATACTAAACCCGAAAGGGGTCATTATAGGTACTCATATTTTTGAACAACTTTTATCTACTTCAAACTCGTCAAAATGTACTGAACAGCTGATTTTTTTTCGCGATTTCAAGGTTGGTCCCATAGAAAAAATTGTTCAAAATGACGAGTACCTACTTACAAGAAACAAAAACTAATGTTGTATAGGTATATAAAAATGAGTCCCCATTTCCCTTGGTCACGCCCGCCATAACCTGAGAACGGCTTGACCGATTTGATATTTTTTATTTTTGTTTAGTTATTCTCAGGTGGTTTATAAGAAAAAAAAAAAAAATAATTTAACAGGACAACGTCTGGAGGTTCAACTAGGGTTTATTATAATTTCGTAGACCTGCCAATTTAAAATATCCCGTAAAATATACAAAATCATTAAGAACCATAATCACAACTCATTAATTTGAAGAGCTCCTCAACAAGCCGTATTACTATCACAAAACGTTAAGAAGCATTGTACTAAAAAGAAAAAAACTGAAAGAGTATTTTTCCAGGGCAATAGAGTACTAATCACAAAATAACAATCTTATAGTTGTGATGATAACATGGCTTTATATACCCGAATAAGTACCATGCACTGGGGATTTTCGTGCCCTTATACAATATTGTTATAATACGCATATTTTATTTGTATTCTTATGTATGTCTACCGACCACCACATTATAACGCCAGATATTTGCGGAAACATGTCACAGGACGTCTATTCGCAGGCTTGACCTTCCATAAGGACGCGTCCTATTTAAAAGCGATAATCGCGCTCATATGTCACCTTTTGTTCGATGAACCTTAAGAGCCTATACAACCTCAGCTCAAATTCAAATTTCGCCCCCACTTCCCCGCGCCACCTCACTCTTTATTTCGCTCGCACACTACTACTCGCGGTGACGCGGACACACAAGGTCAAAGCGATTTTGTTACAGTAAACTACACTAATATCGGACGAGTACTAAGTAATAAAATTATCAATAATAATTTAATATTAACTTGTCATTATAGGTACGAACATGAAATTATATATCGCAAAATTAATTTCAATGTACTAAGTACCTACTAACTTCTCATCAAGCTATATTTTCCAGTATACGCTGACCTCTCAAGGTACGGAAAGCCTATACAATGTGAGATCAGCTTATACTGGAAAGTTATAGCTTGATGTGTAGCCGTGTGCAGTATTTTACCTACTGCTACAAAATACTAGTCAAGAGCGAGTTAGCTTAGCGCTGAAGGTTCCGCCCATTGGTTTAGTAGTAAGTTTACGTTTTATAGTTTGCGCCGTGTATTTATGTAGGTAGTAGGTCTATGCAAGTACCTACATATACATACCTACGTATATGTTACATATTTTGCAAATCGATTCATAAATTCCAGTGTGCGTCTATCTGACAGGCCCCAACGAGATTCATCAACAGGTGATAGCTTGTCATAAAGACATTATTTTGTACCTAAAGAAAATAAATAAGATATATTTTGTACCTCGACAGTTTTTGATTAAATTACGTTTTTATGAAGTGTCTTGCTAGCGGGGCCTTTATGGTTATTTTTATTGTTATTATACTTTCAGATCGCACAATAGTGTTAGGAGCTTGATACTATTATGTACCTTACAAATCCAAAATCTCGACTTTCTGTGAGCTACACTTCAGAAGATATTCGTTATTTAAACAAGCGTCCAGCCAGCGGGCCCCTTTTTTAAATACTACTATTTTATATCATACAATAGTGTTAGGAGCTTGATACTATTATGTACCTTACAAATCCAAAATTTCGACTTTCTGTGAGCTATACTTCAGAAGATATTCGTTATTTAAACAAGCGTCCAGCCAGCGGGCCCCTTTTTAAATACAACAATTTTTCATCATACAATAGTAATAGGAGCTTGATACTATTATGTACCTTACATATCCAAAATTTCGACTTTCTGCGAGCTATACTTTAGAAGATATTCGTTAATTAATTGTGATTTTTTATTTGCTTTAGCTCGTCAGTCATTATTATGTTACAGAAAACGAATTTTTATTTTTATTTTTTTTTTATTTTGCCAAGCATGAGACCTAGCTAGATCAATTTTTTGCACCCGTAAACCCCTATATTGCAAGTTTCATCGAAATAGTTAGAGCCGTTTTCGTGAACGTGAGTACAAATATTACTCGTTTAATAGTATAGGGATGTTGTATAAGGTTTTTGATGTTGTCTAAATTTGTAAGTTCTAAATTGACATTTGTTACGCGTTGTCTGAAATTTTAAAATTATTTAAAATTACTGTCGACATGTTTAGACATCTTTTGTTCCTAACAATTTAAACAGATTAAAGATTATAATTACTATTACATTTTCTCTTTTAATTTACATCGTCATCATTAGCGTCGTACTTAACTCTCTTACTCTTTTTCTTAATCCCAGTTTTGGTGTTATAGCCCTATTGGATTATGAACGTAGGTATAATGTTTGAAAAGGGGTTTGCTAGCTAGACGATCGTTTAATTAACGAATATCTTCTGAAGTGCTCGAGAAAGTTGAAATTTTGGATTTGTAAGGTACATAATAGTATCAAGCTCCTAACACTATTGTATGATATAAAATAGTTGTATTTAAAAAAGGGGCCCGCTGGCTGGACGCTTGTTTAAATAACGAATATCTTCTGAAGTATAGCTCACAGAAAGTCGAAATTTTGGATTTGTAAGGTACATAATAGTATCAAGCTCCTAACACTATTGTATGATATAAAATAGTAGTATTTAAAAAGGGGCCCGCTGGCTGGACGCTTGTTTAAATAACGAATATCTTCTGAAGTATAGCTCACAGAAAGTCGAAATTTTGGATTTGTAAGGTACATAATAGTATCAAGCTCCTAACACTATTGTATGATATAAAATAGTAGTATTTAAAAAAGGGGCCCGCTGGCTGGACGCTTGTTTAAATAACGAATATCTTCTGAAGTGTAGCTCACAGAAAGTAGAGATTTTGGATTTGTAAGGTACATAATAGTATCAAGCTCCTAACACTATTGTGCGATCTGTAAGTATAATAACAATAAAAATAACCATAAAGGTCCCGCTAGCAAGACACTTCATAAAAACGTCATTTAATCAAAAACTGTCGAGGTACAAAATATATCTTATTTATTTTCTTTAGGTACAAAATAATGTCTTTATGAAAAGCTATCACCCGTTGATGAATCTCGTTGGGGCCTGTCAGATAGACGCACACTAAATTCCACTGCTACAAAAAACTTGTCAAGTGCGAGTCACCATTGCGTTGAGGGTTCTGTAGGTACGCATAAGGTTTGTATAAATATAAGATGCATAGGTATAGGTAGGAATGGTAGGATAGGGATGTAGGTAAGTATGTAGGTAGGTAGGTAGGATAGGTAGGTAGGTAGGTAAGTATGTAGGTAGGTAGGTAGGTAGGATAGGAATGTAGGCAGGCAAGTAGGTAGGTAGGTAGGTAGGTAGGTGGGTAGGGTAGGTAGATAGGTATGGTAGGTATATACGATAAGTATTTTGAAAGTAATTAAAGATCGTCAAAATTATACAACAATTATTTTAATTCGCTTAAATCTCTAATTGGCATATTTCGAACATGTCTGGGATCGCATAGCTCAGGCAACATGCATGTAATGTAAAAATGTTCTAATTTTGGTTCCATTTCTTCCCAATATTGGACATCTCTCTCTATAATTTCAACTTTGATGTCTTTGTCGCATCCAGACCATACTCCGAAAATACATTTTTGCCTACCGGTGACATGTAATTGTCCCTGCACTTGTATATACCATGGATGTTGGCACCGTCTCCGATATTCAGGAGAAGTCCTGGAGTGAGGCAACATTATAAAAAAAAACAATTACCTACTACATAGATACCTACCTATTTCTTGTATATTGTGTCAAAACAAAAACAAACCTATTTAGATAACTTTTTATTTTTTATAAAAGTTATCCCCACCTGGATTTATCCTAAATCGTGGACAAACACAAATCTTCACATGCCAACTATTTTACGTGTAAATGGCGTATATTTTGATTTGTCTAAAGTTAGCAACTCAACTAAGTCGCCAACCGGCGCAACTACCCTACTTACTTCAGTACGTTTATCATATGTTTGCCTGTTTCTTTACGCCAACCCCGTCGCTTCTTATTTTTATTACGGTTATTTCCCATTGCGCCAACACTATAAACCTAAGTACTTCAATGTATTTTAATTTTACGTCGTCCTGTTGTGTAATTTGTGTTCTGAGCGCAAGCGACACAGCCCTCGCGTACGACAGCCGAAGCGACACTGAACGGGGGTGTCGGGCGGAAGGGAATGAACGTCAAGACGCTGATAGTTTAGGTAATTTCTTTTTACAGTGAAAATAATGGAAATTTAAAAAAAGTATATAACATAAGACCTGCTTTATAGTTAGTTCAGTTAGTATGCAAAGTTTCATGATCCAATTTGACGTATTTTTTTAATAACAGCGGTTTTTTGTTCGGTTTGGAGGTAACTTTGGGATTTTTTTGTATCGAGAAAATTTCAAGGAATCGTGTTTTCGTCTAACATAGTACCTAACATTAATCCTCAACTTTACCATATATTTAATTCAAAATTAAAGCTGCTGTATTTTCGACGTAACGGAGGATCATGCTAAGCCATTTGAGGTAGTATAGGCTCTTAACCCGTGGTAACGCCGACAGAAGGCGTTTTCCGGTTTTCCGAACAAAATGTGATATTATGCACGCGAAGATCGCGTATTCGCGCAGCGATCGCTTTTAAAAAGGACGCGGGGTACCATTATTTAAAAGTACGTTCTAAACAGACCGACCGTTGCTCGTACCCATAGAGGTGTCTCCCTGTTCTGTAGTTCACTACTACACTCCGATGCAAACTTGTGCAACTGCTGCGACTCTTCGTGTAATTTGCGCTAGAAACAAGAAGCAATACTTAGTTTTATTTGAATCAGTTGACTGACTACAAAAAAAATACTTTTACTATTTCACCAAAAAAATGTGTCATACTATTATAATTCGTTAGTTTAATTTTTTTCCAAGTTATCTCTCAACAACACCCACTTGGATAAATTCAAGAACGCATAAAAGAAGGTCAGTTTACAAAGTAACACGCGATAATGGCACTGAGTAGCTCCGAGCAAAAGATTGGCGACCCAAGCGAGAATAGTGAAACTGCTAGAAATGATAATGTAACTCTTACCTGCAATTCAGGCGAAACAGTGAAAATAGCAGCCTGCGCTTCAAGATCTCGTCTTATGGATCGTTCGCCTAAGTTGGCGGAGCCTACTATAGTGGCCCACGGCACTCCACAACCGGGTGGGTAATACCTGCAAATCAAATTAGATTCACATTACAATCTACATCCCCATAATAAGAATCCGACCGAAATTGAGATTTCAGCCGAAAACAAATTCCTACGAAATTCGACCTGATTTGAATTTTCGGCCTAAAACCGAAAAAAAAAGAAGTGTTTATGATTGTCGATGTTGATTGTTGGGTTTTTCTTAATAACAAAGTCAAATCACTTATTTCAAATAGGCATATGAAAGTTTTACAATATTTTGTATACATTAAAATTATATTATTATCCGCTGACGTGCTTTTGGCAATAAAAAAATACGCAACCAAAAAAATATACTTTTGTCAACTCTATATTTTTCTGTATTTTCCTGTTAGAAGTAAGTATTGATTTGCTTGCATTTAATTTCTTTCGGCCACAACCAAATAATATCCTTTTTTTTCGGCCGAAAACGAAAATTGCCGAAAACGTAATTCGGTTGGACTACCTAGATGTACTGTATTGGGTTTTGGACAATAAAAATAAATAAGCATTACCATAGTCCCTTGGCATGAAATGTCCACCCAGGGCGCTCATACTCCAACATTTCCACTCTATTCATTTGTCTGTAGTCCACAACTCTTTGCCAGAACCTGTAATTAACATCTTCATGAATAAACATTCTGGATGAAAAGATTCGAAACACATATTTATCCAATGTGGCTTGCTCCAACAATCACCAACCCTTCCCCAGTTGCTATCCTTCTAACGCTAAAGAGAAGAAGCAAGGACAAAAAAGCCCAAGACCAGGTACATTGAGATGAAAAACAAATATAATGTTACTTCACTTACTTTCTAGCAATTAATGAGTAGGCATGTGGAATTCCACCAGCAGGACCTGAGGCACCCAAAAATCCATTCGCCTGAGAAATATAAAAGATAAAACTTACTCCAAACAACTTTACTCAAATTCAATTTTTTTTTTTTAATCAATAAATACACCACTATTCAGCTGCATCCGGTTA
The DNA here is from genome assembly GCA_905163495.3 of Cosmia trapezina. Classification (NCBI taxonomy): domain Eukaryota; kingdom Metazoa; phylum Arthropoda; class Insecta; order Lepidoptera; family Noctuidae; genus Cosmia; species Cosmia trapezina. The sequence continues at coordinate 18,012,140 of LR991030.1, forward strand.
GACTGGAAGCCGACCCCAACTTAGTTGGGAAAAGGCTAGGCAGATTGATTGAAATACACCACTGGTCAAGTTGAGCCGTAACACTTAGTATTTTCTGTTTTACCATAAACTGTTAAATAATAATAATCTAAATATCTTTCCCAGGTTGGGCAGGCAGGTGTTATTGCGTTTTTCTATGTGGAATTTCTCAATAGCAGCCCGGAGTCTGGATTTGTGCCTGGTGCCTGATGGCAATGTTTCTAGGACATGTCGGTTGCCTCACGATGTTTGTCATTCGAAGACATGCCCGAGTGGTGCATTATACGGCCCACAACCACACACAGAGGAGGCCTCTGTCCCAGCAGTGGGAACATTATAGGCTGATTATGGATGCCAATAGGCACGCCCCCTATTACATGGATGGTAGGACTAAAACATAAGTGGCGAAATGTGGGTGTACTAAAGGTAAACCTCTGCCCAACACCTGGGAAACAAGAAGTGATGTTATGTTTGTAAACTGTTAAATAAATAAATAAATAAAAATTTCATAATGAGTGAGAACAACTCTTTAAAACAAGGTTACTCACATTTGGGTGTGCCATCAGTAAGCTAATATTTGCCTTGCAGTCATTCAACAAAGTCTTAGCATATTCATCAGTAAGGTTGAAGTACCCTGTGGCGAGCTGAATGATGGAACCTTCTGGAACTGAGGCTAGGACCTTCTTCGTGACCTGTTCATCTTGAGTTATACCATACTCTCCCATTTGAATGAGAGGGAATATCCAGGTGTCTTTAGAACTTGCTGTAATTACATATATTCAGGTTAATGACATAATGTGCTATTAAAGGGTGTTTTTTTAGAGGTAAGTATACTTTAAAATGAAATAAAACACATGAAAATAATATTAATATCTATGGTATTGGCTTTATTTAATAGTTAATTTTATGCCATTATTGTTTAAATAATTATTTCGGCCATGTGAGTGCCACGGCTAGCTTGAATCTTCATCGAGCAACTGGGGGCTTATATTAGCAACTAACACTTCCCCCGCGCGACTTCGCCTGCGTGGGTGTCGGAAAATATCCCACAGGAACGAAGTCCTTCCTCATACCTTGTCTATACACTAATGGCATAAATTAATATAATTAATATTATTTCAAGTGTTCTGTTCCATTTGGAATATACCTTTAAAAAAAAAACACCCATTATCCTGAACAAAGAGCGAGTTAAAATGTTACTGGAACTTTTGTAACATGAATTACAAATGTGTCTGTCTGTGTCTAGCTTCACTTACATGCAAAATTTGGCATTACCCTAATAGTTATATTTCAGACTTAAATAGATCATGAACACCTCACAGTATGTTATTCCTATTCAAAATAAAATAAAACATACCATCAGAATCCTCTGAAGAGGTCAGTTTGGACATCTGTTTCCCCTGCCATCTTACCATAAAATCATTGACCTTCTTCCTCATATCTTGGATGAACAACTCTTTTGAAGCATACTTTCTTTCCTCTATTCCATTCTTTGAACAATGCTTACTGAAGTTGCTTACTTCATCTAAAATGCAAATGTTAAGGATTGGTGGGTGTCTCAAAGAAGCAGACTCTCAAAGTATTTTATCAAATCAATAAATAGTAACATAAAAATATACTCCGCAAAACACAATATTGTCTCAAATAAAAAAAAAACAGATACTAATAACTTACAGTCATCATACCTATGAGTTCACTATAAAAATTCGCCAGGTCTGCATCCTCAATCTCAACATAGCGATCCTGCCTTTGTTGGAAGTAGTCATTGGAATAATTGGCACCACTCAGCAACACCGAGTCATCTGCTATATACAGCTTCATATGCTGTAGTCCTACGAGTTCGTTATAACGAGACGGTAAGGCTTTCGACCAAGACCCATGTAATCTGGGTGTCTGATACAAACTGACTGAACACTGGTTAGGGACATCGTTTACAAAGTCTCGTAACTGAGTCACCGAGTTTACCTGACCCCGCGTACCGCGCTGATAATCTAAAAGAACTTTGAAATTCAAACATTTCTTGTCGTCCAAGTTCTTTTTTGTAATATCTAAAAGCTTCTTTTCCATAGATCCAGTTCCTAAGTATAGACTCGCGACAGATATTCTTCTATTAGCGTTCTGAAATCTCTCGCAGAGGGTGTCGTAAAACTTTTTAGGATCATTTATAACATTAACTTTACAGGCATTCACAGGAAAACATGGTGCGACATTGTATATCCAGTTGAAACAATTAAACTCTAAAGGCTTGAACCTTAATGGCATATTACCGTTAAATAACATATTTAGTTTTACTTTAGTATAAAATTTGTCTCACGTAGGTTAGTACTAAAATAAATGTTTAAAAGAAAATTAAAATTAAATCTCCCATTCGGATTTCACAATAACATTAGATTTACTGTCAGCCAGACGTCGGTACTGTCAGTCTGTCACTGTCATTTTTAATTTGATTTGTCTTTGTCACATGGGTTGTCATTGTCACAGTGTCACTGTCATTGACGCAACGCATTTCTGTTTTCCAAAATTAGTAAGTACGAGCGGCGACCGCAAGATCCGCTACGTTATGCAAGGGATTCCCTTCGAGAGAAGTTCAAGGAAATAAATATTCTGACTGTAGCCTCTCAATATACAGGGTGATTGGAAGATGGGTGCAAAGCTTTAAGGCGAAGACAGTACAGACAATTTAGAACCATTTAAGCCATGGTTGTCTTAGACGAAGTCTTATCATTTGTTTTAACCTAATTTTTATGATTTATATCGAAAATTCCCAAAATTTTAACTAAACTGCTTATTTATGGCCAAACTGAATGATAAATGAATTCATTTTTATTCTATTTAATTAAAGTAATGTGTAAGCAATCTAGCAAAACATGTTTTAGGCCTTTAATTAGTCTGCCTAAAATTTAAAATTTCTCCCTCAAATTGGTTTGTAGGTCCTAATTTCAATAATTTGTAAGATATCCACGTAAATGATACCTCAAAAGAAAGAGCGATTATCAAGCATGTTTTCAAAAATGTTTGAACAAAAAAAGCACCCTCCGTTTTTTTTAAAATAAAGTTTACAAAATGTATTTATGAATTTTTAAAATTTTAATGAATTTTAAATGTCTGTAAAAAAAATTCTAACGACACAGAAGCCTAAAACATAGTTTTCTAGATTGCTTACACGTTAATTTAATTAAATACAATAAAAATGAATTAATTTATCATTCAATTTGGCCATAAATAAGCAGTTTAGTTAAAATTTTAGGAGTTTTGGAAAAAAAAAACATAAAATTTGGTTTAAAAAAATGGTAAGACTTCGCCTGAGACAACCATGGCTTAAATGGTTCTAAATTGTGTGTACTATCTTCGCCTTAAAGCTTTGCACCCATCTTCCAATCACCCTGTATATTTGATAATCTATTGTATGCACAGACTTATTAAGTCTGTGATTGTATGTATGTACACAAAAATATATCCAATTTTAAGAAGATGTCCGATATTCTATTTATCATATTCTCTAAATCATAGTTTAAATACTAGGAATAAACACAATCTTGCTGTACATCGCACTCGTACAACAAACTTCCCATTGACATTCGAAACTTACCCATTAAACGATTCAAAAGCTGTATTAAAACCAAACTTTGTAAAAAGGACTACTATAAAATTTCTGATTATTTAGAAGACAAAAAAGCTTGGGTTTGAGCTATTCGCTCAACCTTGTAATACATAATAATACCAAAATCATTATAATATACAAAATGACAACCCTTTGTTTAAAAAAAAAAATTTTTTTTTCTTTAATTATTGTGAATGTGAGCACTATGTGGATCTTTTTTCTTTTTTAGTTTTATTGATGGTCTGACATTTTTGAGTACTTTATGCGACCTACCCAAATGTCCTTTCTTTGGTATTGTTCGTCGAGTTATTGAGCTCCTTAAATCCTGAGTTGAGCTACACGATTGTTGACAAATGCTTGCACTGACAGGACAGGTCCACTCAAATTTTTATGGTTCTTTCCTCAAAAGACCATTTCAGACATGGATCTACATGGTCCTCACATGATCTGACCAAGATTATGTCTGGACTTTAAAAGAGACTTTGACCCCTGAATTTGTTTCGTCATTTCTTCTCAGGGTAGTCAGATAGGAAATGTCGACTTCATCTAACTTATGTAAAAAAAAAAAAAAAAATATGACGTGTAAAAGTGATTTCGATATCCTATTTACTGAATAAACAATTTCATTTAATTTATTCATAAGTTAAGCCCATGGCACATGTTCATAAAAGTGATGCTAAGTTTCGAAAAACCGGTGGAAAAAATTAGAATTGGCCAAAAGTACAAAAAAAAGTACCACTTCCGGTGAAAAAAATAAATGGCACTTACGTCATTTGATGAGAGGATACTTGTGGCATCAAATAGCACTATATACCTATAATATTAATTAAACGAGTAATATTTGTATGTATAGGGTGTTTCTCTTAAGGTGTCAAGCCAGTGCGAGCTAATAGCAGAGTACCATACCTATTGATTTAACCCCCATGTATGTTCTACGATTTTTTGTAGTTTTCGAGTTATGATTTTTATTTCGATATTTTTACTGATTCGACGAGATGATGGCTTTGATGACGATTGGGGGTACGAATCGTTATATTTGGAACAGGCTGCCAAGCACTTTCGACAATACAGGAACTGGCACACAAGATTTTTCTTCATCTACTTACCTATATTGATGCCACAAGTATACTCTCGGTATCAAATGACGTGCCATTTATTGTTATCACCGGAAGTGGTACATTTTTTTGTACATACTTACATACTTTCAGCCAATTCTATTTTTTTTTTTTCAAAAAAAACTTAGCATCACTTATAAGAACATGTGCCATGCGGCTTATCTTGGTATCAGTATCAGATGACGTTGCGGATCTTACGGTCGCCTCTCGTACTATTACAGCCCTCTTCTAAAAAGAACTCGAATTTAGTGAGTCCAAACCGAGTGGTCTAAAGTGAGTCCGAACGACCAAACCGAGTGGTCTAAACTAGTCTAAAGAACCATAGATAATTCACTATAGTATACTACAGCGAACCGAGTGACTACTGGCAGCAGCTAACAATCGCCACTGCTAGTAGCACACAGAGCCTCAGACCTACGCTCACCGTGCTCAGACCAAATAAAATAGGTCTATAACACAGAGCATGTAACTTTAGTTGCACAGTCGTTGCATATAGTGTATTATCTATGATGGTTGCCGTTCGAGCAACTGCAACCAGCCCGCTAGTTGCAGTTGGTCGTGCCACCGTGAGATCTTCATTTTGATTCTTCACAGCACTTCGTTACTATACAAATTGAGTAAAAGGTACCTTACCGTCGCTCGAGTTTACACTTTCCTATCCAAGTGTTGCCTGCCGCCTACAACCCAGACCAGAACATTGTCATGGCAGGGCAGAACAATGATTACAAATTAATTGAATAACATACAGCAGTTCATTTTGTATTGTATAAATCTGTTTATTGTGATATACATAATATAATAACTTCATTATCATAAAAATATAATTATAATATTGTCTGAAATACCCTCCCCCAAACATAAGTGAAATATTACTCTTCACAATAATTAGTCTTCATTCTATTTATATACCTAAGTACGTAGGTAAATGTAGTCGTATTTATAGCTGTCTCATTTAACAGTTCTTTAGCTGATATTCCTCTTGAAGAATTTCGCCTGGTTCGATGCCGTAAAATATTTGACATTCTTTGACGTAAGCCCAGGACATTCTTTTCGAGCTGAAGTAAACGCCAGCGTCACCATCTTTTGATAAGGTAATCGCTCCCGCAGTATTCCTCAGCCGAGAAGTCATTCCTATGAAAAATATGGAATAGTAAAAAATTGAGAAGTCCGCCCATGATCCAACATTTTCTTTAAGTACCTACGTATAAAACGTGTATCGCGAGTTAGTGCAAAACAAACCATAAAAGATAACGGAATACCTTTTACCGCAGTGGTAGTAGCCGTGTTGGCATCTGTGCCACACTCCATAAGCTTTATAATACTGTGAGCCAAACAGTACTTCAGAATAGACTCCCCATGACCTGCAATAGGATAAAAAATAATAATAAAATGTTCTTCTGAAATTCAATTAAGTAGGTACTTACAGACCTTACAGACCTTAGCTGTTACTTATTTTAAAAAAATACAACTGACGTGCTGACCTGTAGTGGAGACACCACCAATTAAATCGTCGGCGTAAGTACCGCTACCAATTTGTGGCGTATCCCCGATCCTGCCAACTGCTTTTCCACTCATACCACCTGTACTGGTGGCGGCTGCTACGTGACCTTGAGAATCTATGGCTACAGCACCAACTGTCCCCACTCCACCCTTGAAATTATTTTGGGTCAGACATTTAAGAACATTTACGAGTGTATTTATAATAATTTAATAACTGAGGTTAGGTAGGTACCTCATCTTTAGGTCCTATTTCTGTTCTTCCAAGATCTCCATGTTTTAAGAAGTTTTCCAGGGCTTTCTTTGCATTTTCACTTATCAACGATTCTGGCGGAATTGGTTTAAACCCCTGCAAATATTAAAAGAATCGGTATCGAAAAGTTACGTTATCTCGGGCTAAAACGGCCACTTTGGCAGAATCATAATAGGATAATAATAAGAATAATATTTGAAATCGTAAAACGGTCACAAACTGACAATATATTATTAATTGTCAGTTTGTGACCGTTTTACGATTTCAAATATTATTCACAATATTTTCCTATTATGATTCTGTCAAAGTGGCCGTTTTAGCCCCCCAGGTAGGTACGCAAGTAAAGGCCCAAGAACTCTTTTTACCTTTTCTAAAGCAAATATTTTAGCACCCTCCCCTCCCAAAAGGGAATGTGATGAGTCCGTAAGAACTTTATGAGCAATGCTGATAGGGTGCAGAAACTCCTTGACCAGTGTAACTCCACCCACATTCAGATCCTGCCCACGCATGATGCTTGCTTCCATTTCGACTTCTCCTCGCAGAGTTAAAACTGATCCATAACCTGAATGTGGTAATAGAAAATCGTTTAAATGCCTGGATTCATAAGTAAGCTTGAGTTCAAATTCAAACAAAACGAGGTAACACACAGAGATTATGAGTTTGACTTTGACCCCGAAGAAATCGACTGTCAGTACGAAGTGATTTGAAAAGGACATTGAGCTAGGCTTGGACCAAATGCTGCCCAGACATAGGAGTTCAAATAGTTCCTTGTATCAATAAATTCATACTAAAAAAAGGAAACAGTCCCAGGGTTAAAAAGTTAATAAGGTTTTTCTGGTAGTTTTTTTTTTTTTATTTTTTTTATATTATTATTATGTTTATGATAGCGTCATTGAGTTCGAACTTTTGGTCTTGACAAATACTATAGCTTCCATCTGAGGCTAAAGTATTTGCAAGTCTGTCTCCAGGGGCTGATGATATTACGGTATTTTTTTTACATTTTTCATCAGAAGTCGAAAACTATGCGGCCTAAAAAAAAAATGTTTGAGAATGTGCAAACAGCGTTCTTTCATATGATACCTACCCCACATGCCCTAGCCCTAGCCCACTTTTTAAGACCCGCCTTCAGTCCCTGTTGCAAAAAAAACATAAACATTTTAATTTCTTTCTTATTTGCAAAATAGTTGGTTAAACATCATCTATAACTATTCTAAATTTCAAGTTGATAGCATTAGTAGTTCTTGAGATATCCAGCTGTGACAGACAGACAGACAGACAGACAGACAGACAGACTGAGTGACACCATAAGGGTTCCTTTTTTACCATTTTGGTACGGAACCCTAAAAAGTACTGTTCCCGAGGAAAACAACAATAACGTTCTTATGATAATAGATGGCGCCACGTGTCTTTCGAATCATGATTGAATTATATTACTACAAGGAATATGGAAGGATTTCCCGGTAGTACGTTCTCGTGGGATATATTCCGACATTCACGCGGGCGAAGCCGCGGGCAAAAGCTAGTAAATAAATAAAACTTCTAGAAAAACTATAACTTTTAACCCTGGGGCCGATTTTTTTTTTTTTAGTATGAATTGATGCAAGGAACCATTTGGAAGCAGCACTGGTCCAACTCCCATAGGTGTATGGTCAAAGTCCTTTGAGGTACTGACACGAAAAGAAGAAGGTGACTGGCAAACTAGGCAGTGAGCTAGGCACGAGCTAAATGTGCATACTTCCGCTAAATAAAATAAAAACAATATCAGATACAATAAAACATTAGAAAAGAAAATACCGGCATTGAAGTTTTCATCTTTCTCCATAGACACAACAGCAGCTTCCACCGCATCCAAGGCGCTGCCTCCACTCTTCAGCACCTCGTATCCTGCTCTTACTGAAGTCTTCGTGCCATCCAACTTGCCTTTCACCCGACTTTGTGGAATATCCCCAGCTCCTCCGTGCACGATTATAATCGGGTTCATTTTCGGAACTCGATATTTTCTGACTTCTCTCCAATGCAACTTGCGCTTAATGTATGTGCTTGATAAACTCTGAATAGGTACGTAATGTAGGACAGTTTACTCATGCGACATTATCAATTTGACGTTCCGCGTTCGTTATCAATATACAATATTAGTATTATTTACCTTAGATGTTAGGTACCTACTTTTATTGTAGGTACCTACGTACCTACCATAATATTCTTGTATTGTATGTTTATACAAGTTAGCAGTTATATCATTAATTCATTATTGAACAAGATAGAAGGTAATAAAATTTATTTCTATCTGAAATTTTAGTACAATAGGACTGTGATAATAACTATGTGGCTCCACTGTACTATCACACCCGCGCGTCCGAAACTTCACATTGGTGAATCATTTGGGTTAGGTTAGAATAGTGACCATTACCTCTATTGCTGGTGAATCATTTGGGTTAGGTTAGGTTAGGTTAGAACAGTGACCCTTAACGCGCGACGGCGAGCGAGCGAAGCGAGCGGTGCCGCGGTAGCGGCCGCCGAGCGCCATATCCCCTCTATTTTTGGTGAATCATTTGGGTTAGGTGAGGCGGTGAATGTCTCGTATATTAGACGATGAAAGCCTCAGGGTCATTGACCTTGATTTCAAGGTCAATGGTACTCGTACTGTAATTTTTTTTTTTTTTCGGCGTCTATTATTTTGCGCACTTTGTTGTTTTCAATAATACACTAAAAAGGTCTATTGTACCCAAAAAAAAATAGCTAGTATATAAAATCGCCGGGTGCGTTTGTACAGTGGTTCCAACTATGTTGCTAAGGTATTATATAACGACTACTATTTTACTGAAACATTTATTTAATTAATATTTTACATACGACAATATCAGAGGGGCAATTCCCGTAATTTTAACAACGTTCGCAATATCATCTCAAGACTCAATCTGTCAAAAATTGTATAGCGTTTAATACAATTTTTGACAGATTGAGTCTTGAGATGATATTGCGAACGCTGTTAAAAATACGGGAATTGCCCCTCTGTTGTTTTACGTAGACACTTCATGACACACCAACATGACAATAGCTTTTTTTATTCTTCTAGAGGTCGAGCATATGCAACCTCATTATACAGGGTGTAAGGGACAGCCCTCCGCAAACTGATAGGGTGAATTCAGTATGTCATACTAAGATGACCGGTACATGAATTTTTTTCAGGAACGTTAAGGGAATCTAATAATGGGTAAATAAATTAGTTTGGAGGAGGACAATAAATAGGTTTGTGTTTTTTTGCAGAAATCGGAGCGTCTATTACTGGTTGGGAGGGGTAGGTAATAGGTATGCGGTGAGTTCGATGAACTCTGTAGCTAGACAGAAAGTGAACAGCTGATTTCACGCGTCGTTGGTTAGAGTATTTCAACATCCATTGCTGGTTTTTTTTTTTTGTTTTTTTTTTGCAGTTTATTTTTCCATAAATGGAGTGCTGCGAACACACAATGCAATTTTACATTGAAATAATGAAAATGAAACTGAAAAAAAATTTCAAAAAATGAAAATTTTCCTCAGAAAATTTCCGGTGGAATATGATTCAAAATGAGGAGCTGAATACACCCTGTTAGTTTGCGGAGGGCTGTCCCTTACACCCTGTATAAATAACACTAGCTTCTGCCCGCGACTTCGTCCGCGTTAATTTTCTTGTACCCCCACCCACCAACCCCGACGCATCGCACCGCAATGCCTGCCCGCGCTATTACTTCGCGCTCGGCTCCTAAGGGCCGTAGCGTGATGTTAAATAGCCTATATCCTTCCGCATCGCCTGCCCGCGCTATTACTTCGCGCTCGGCTCCTAAGGGCCCTAGCGTGATGTCAAATAGCCTATATCCTTCCCCATCGCCTGCCCGCGCTATTACTTCGCGCTCGGCTCCTAAGGGCCCTAACGTGATGTTAAATAGCCTATATCCTTCCGCATCGCCTGCCCGCGCTATTACTTCGCGCTCGGCTCCTAAGGGCCCTAGCGTGATGTCAAATAGCCTATATCCTTCCCCATCGCCTGCCCGCGCTATTACTTCGCGCTCGGCTCCTAAGGGCCCTAGCGTGATGTTAAATAGCCTATATCCTTCCGCATCGCCTGCCCAGTGATGATGATGAATGGAAATGAATAAAATTATTATTATTATTATTCCATTTTGCACTACAGGTAAGGCTTGTGTGGTGAACCTCTCCACACAATCCTCACCAACTGATAGCTATAACTCCGGAAGCATAATGGTACTATTTTTTTGACCAATGGTACTATTTATGACTATTTCAGTACTATTTTTTGGCGTTCTCAAAATTGATTTTCTTGAAGTTTTCAAATATGAGGATTGTGTGGTGAGGCACACGAACCAATGACATTATACGAACCACAGTACGAACGAAACGAAGTTCGAAAAAAGTCGACGAAACCGAACAGTTGTTCTGCTGAGGAAACGAACTTTTTTTTTTTTTTTTTTGTATGGCATATCGCAGTGTGACCACTTGGGGTCGAGACTGCTTAACCGGACTATCCTGTGGGTGCCTTAAGCGAACTCAAAGCCTCCAGCCAGGGGCATGTTTACTTATAAACTAAGCGACTGCGCACTAAGGGCACCCCCTGTGGGGTACGGACCTCGGCTTAGGGCGTCGCTGACTAAGAGAGGACAGCAAGGAACAATTGGCTGGCTCAAATCGGGGTTATTATTATTATTAATTGGGGAGTTTAAAGCTACAGGCTCAGCTACGCCACCAGCTGGCTCGTTATTACCGATCAAGGGAGATGAGTTTACATTTACAAGGGAAGTTCGTCTACGCGGAGGACCTCGGCGGCGAGGTCGGAATGAAGATTTGTGTGATCTGTGTTTGCGTACTAGAGTACTAGTAGCATTACTACTTTCCTGGAGGAGGGTAATAGGGTCATCAGGTTCAGAGAGTGCAAGTCGCGGACGGCGGACTATACTGATTCTAGAGGGGACATAATTAGCGGACGCGACAACCAGAGGGTTGCGGTGCTTCGCGGCAGAGTCAAAGAAACGCTTGGAAAGGCGTTTCAAGAATTGACGGATGGTCGGGATTCTAAGGTCTAAATGGAGGTTATCGTTCCGAACGAACCAGGGGGCTCCCGTTACCTTTCGGAGGCAACGGTTTTGAAGGGTCTGCATCCTATGGATGTGGTGGGACTTTGCGTGAGCAAAGACTGGGCCCGCAAAGGTCATGATGGGGCGAATGCACGCTGTATAAATACGCAACTTGCACTTAAGGGACTGTTAGAGTTTCTATAGCAAAACTCATTGAAGGTGAAGCTATGGAACCTCTAATGGAATCTAGTGACATTCCTAAAAAAAAAAAAATGATGGTGTCACTTCTGATTGTTCAATTTTATTTGTCTGTTCTATTAATATATTATTAAAGTTATATTATGATATTTATGCCTCTATTTATTAAACTTTAACATGGTAGCAGAGCGCTGAGTTGCCTGAGGCTAAATTATATGGGTGGATAGAAAAAATAAAAGTAAGAAACTTGAATTTTTTTACATGAAAGTCGAACTGTACCTACGATAAGAAAAATTTACGATCGCTATCATGCAGTCTGTAGCTGGGGCAAAGATCGAAATAAACAAATTGGATGGACAGAATTGGCAAACGTGGAAATTCATGATTACTAGATTACTTAAAAGTTATCCAGGTACAACGGATGTTATAAAGGGTACAATTAAAATGCCTACTCATCCAGGAGCATTGGCCACACCCGAAGTAATAGACAAATTTAAAAAGGAGTCAAACAATTTTGATATGTTAGATAACACTGCACAATTAGTACTTTCAGCAAATATGACTGAAGATATGCTGCACAAGGTGATGAGATTCAGCACAGCAAAGGACATGTGGGATGAACTTGTCAGGCTATACGACGGAGCTACAGAAGATAAGAGCTACGACTTATGCATGAAGTTCTTTAGCTACCAAAAAGATCCTGAGCATGATATGACCACACATATATCTGCAGTAAAATCTTTGTTCTACGACCTGAATACTGAATTAGAAGGAAACGATTTACCAGTAATTCTAGTCATTTGCAAGATACTGGATACACTTCCGGAACAGTTTTTTGCATTTAAGTCAAGTTGGCTTTTGATGGCAAAACAAGATAGAAACATTGAGAATCTGACGATTCAGTTATGTGCATATAATAAAGCAGAATGTAATAATAATGTGAAAGCTCTTGTAGTAAAATCTGAGAAGAGTAAGAACAACTTTAAGAAAAAGGAATTAAAGTGCAAATATTGCGGACAGGTCGGTCACATTGTCAAGAAATGTCATAAATGGATTTCCGATGGAAGACCACCAAAGAATTCGACCAGTAGTGTGAACAATATGAATTTAACAGTTCTGTCAGTTGAAGATACAACAGAAGCAGATAAAAATAGTTGGTACATAGACAATGGCGCAACTAGTCATGTCACAAACAGGTCTGACTTATTTGAAAGCTTTGAATATTTTCAAAATAATCACACTGTCACTACAGCATCTGGACAGACAATCAATGCTATAGGCAAAGGATCTATACGTCTCAATGCTGATGTAAATGGACGAGTCAAACCGCTTCTTTTAAAAGATGTATGGTATATTCCAGCATTACAAAGAAATTTATTTTCAGTTCTTGCTGCTCAAGACAAACTACATAATAGTATATTCGAATCCCGTACAGAATCGTGTACATTGAAGGTAAACGATAACGAAATAGTGAACGGTAAGCGAAGAAAGCTAGGTGGGCTTTATAGACTTAATGTTAAAATTGTCACACCAAAGCAAGAAGTAAATATAGTCACAAATTCACAATCGTTACAATTGTATCATGAACGTTTAGGACACCAGAATAAAAAACATGTGAAGAAGATAATAGAAAAGGAATTTGACATAAAATTGGACTATAATACAGAATTATGTGAAGGTTGTATTAACGGCAAAGCACACAGGTTGAAGTTCGGAACACGAGAACGAGCGACGACGACTGGAGAGCTCATTCACTCTGATGTTTGTGGACCTTTTAATATCATAATATAACTTTAATAATATATTAATAGAACAGACAAATAAAATTGAACAATCAGAAGTGACACCATCATTTTTTTTTTTAGGAATGTCACTAGATTCCATTAGAGGTTCCATAGCTTCACCTTCAATGAGTTTTGCTATAGAAACTCTAACATCTTCTCTTGAAGCTAGGGAACAACAGAGTGTCTAAACGTGCACATGCACTCCAATCTGACGACAAAGCATAGTCAGTCTTGGCTTATAAAACATGTCAGCAATTTGGTTTTCTGTACCAATCTTTGCAATCATCATTGTCCCATCAGCTATGGCTTCTCGTATAAAGAAATGTCGTAGCTTGATATGCTTGGTTCTGTTATGGAACTCATATGGCGGATTCAGTGCAAGCTTGATGGCAGACTCGTTATCCACATGGAGAACAGGAGTCATCGTTGATTGTTCTATGTCTTCAATCAATCGTTTAAGCCATATTATTTCTCTTGCAGCTTCGCTAACAGCTACAATTTCGGCTTCAGTGCTAGAGATCGCGACTGATGTCTGTAATTGACTTCTCCATGATATTGGACCTCCGTAAACACATACAAGTCCTGAAGTCGACCTTCCAGTGTCAGGATCACCCCCATGATCCGCATCGCTGTAGCAGACCAGTTCCTTCTGCATGCCTTTTCTGTACGTAATGCAGTAATCTCGAGTACCATTCAAATACCGAAATATTCTTTTCACTCTTGTGACATCTCTTTTTGTAGGAGCTTCCAAGTGTCTGGATGCAACACTAAGAGCGTAAGCTATGTCAAGCCTTGTGCCCACCATCAGATATGCAAGAGCTCCAACCGCTTCTCTATAAGGAAACGAATTGTCTCCTCCAGCATCTCTCGATTCGGAATCTTTAAGTATAGGTGTAGCGGCAGCCTTACTATTCTCCATACAAAACTTTTCAAGTACCTTCTTGGTGTAGGCACCTTGATGTATTTTGATACAATCTTCCTCTTTTTTTATTTCAAGACCTAGGAAGTAGTAGAATGTTTTGTTACTTTGGGCCTTTACATTATATCGCTTCTTTAAATTCTCAAGAAAAATATCAATTAGTGCCTGTGACGTACCAGCAATCATGCCATCGTCAACATATAAAGCTACAAGCAGCCTGCCTTCTCCCTTTTTCATAGAGAATATACAAGGATCTTCTCCAGGTTGGAAGCCTTGTTCTAGAAGAAAGCTTTTGATGCAATTGTTCCAACACAACGGTGCTTGTTTAAGTCCGTACAAACTGCGTTTCAATTTGCATACTTTGCTAGTTCCATCGTTATATCCTTCTGGCTGTTTGACGTAAATTTCTTCATTTAAACTTCCATAAAGAAATGCGGTAGAAACATCAAATTGCGCTAGGAACATACTATCTCGAGCAGCAATACTTAGTAGCGTCCTGATTGAGCTCATTTTTGCGACTGGACTAAATGTTTTCTCATAGTCAACGCCTTTCTTTTGAGAATAACCAACAGCTACTAGTCTGGCTTTATACTTCTCGATATTTCCATTCGCGTTTCGTTTAATCTTGTAAATCCATTTAGTGGAAATGGCTTTGCGTCCTTTGGGCAATGGCATTAAGTCCCATGTTTCGTTTTGTTCCAGGGAACTTATTTCATCATCCATGGCATTGCGCCATTTGTTTTTATCAACAGACTTCATCGCATCTTTGAACGTCTTTGGTTCTTCTTTTTCATGATCATAGACCTTTTCAACACAATGAAGAACAAATTCATCAAATCTATCAGGCGGTTTGATTGTTGAACGATCTCTTAAAGTCATTCTATGTGGAACTTGTTCTCGACGTTGATCACAATGAACGTCTTCTTGAGATGCTTCTTGAGTTTGAATATCTTCTCTTAATAAGTCATCTCTTGACTCATTTTGTAGATCTGTATCACGATGCGGTAAAATAATTCCAGTTGATGAAGTGTCATCGACATCAGAGTCAGACTCAGCAGTATCAAAATTAACAGAGTCATTAATTGGACCAATCGGTACATTTGATTCATCAGTTTCTTGATCATGTGCCATCTGTGAATCTTCTTCTGGTATGATAGGCTGTGTTTCTGGTTTAATAGAGGGTATTGGTATAACAAAACTGTTTTTGTCTACCTTAGGTTTCTCCACTGCTGTCTGATCTATAGATTTTTCTATGAGAGGGCGTTCATCAAAAATCACGTCTCTCGATCTGATAAGCTTATGATTTTCTTTAGACCATATTCGATAGCCATCATCTCCATCGTATCCGATAAGTATGCCTTTTTCGGCTTTCTTACAAAGTTTCTTTCGCCTTTGTTTCGGTACGTGTGCATAACACGTCGATACAATTATCCTCAAATGTTTGATGCCTGGTTTCTTTTTATAAAATAACTCGAAAGGTGACTTTCCTTCAACTGTTGTCGGTCCCGTTCGATTAAGAATGTAGACAGAAGTATTAATTAATTCCGCCCAAAGACCTTGTGGTATTTCATTATGAGCATGCATCATCGCTCTAGCAGTTTCTACTATAGTCCTATTATCTCGTTCCGAGCACCCATTCTGTTCTGGTGTATAAGGCATAGTGAAACGCTGTTTTATACCATTCTGTCGAAATGTATTGAGTACCTGCTCATTATCAAATTCTCCTCCATTATCGCTTAGGAACACTTGTACAACATGGCCAGCGGTTCTTATCTCAGCTAGAAACTGTTTAAGTTTGCTGTGAACTTCGCTTTTGTTTTTCATGAAGTATACATGACGATACCGAGAGTAGTCATCTTTGAAAAGAACAAAGTATCGAAATTTGGAAATGGAGTGCATGTGCACGTTTAGACACTCTGTTGTTCCCTAGCTTCAAGAGAAGATGTTAGAGTTTCTATAGCAAAACTCATTGAAGGTGAAGCTATGGAACCTCTAATGGAATCTAGTGACATTCCTAAAAAAAAAAAATGATGGTGTCACTTCTGATTGTTCAATTTTATTTGTCTGTTCTATTAATATATTATTAAAGTTATATTATGATATTTATGCCTCTATTTATTAAACTTTAACAAGGTTAGAATAGTGACCATTACCTCTATTGCTGGTGAATCATTTGGGTTAGGTTAGGTTAGGTTAGAACAGTGACCCTTAACGCGCGACGGCGAGCGAGCGAAGCGAGCGGTGCCGCGGTAGCGGCCGCCGAGCGCCATATCCCCTCTATTTTTGGTGAATCATTTGGGTTAGGTGAGGCGGTGAATGTCTCGTATATTAGACGATGAAAACCTCAGGGTCATTGACCTTGATTTCAAGGTCAATGGTACTCGTACTGTAATTTTTTTTTTTTTCGGCGTCTATTATTTTGCGCACTTTGTTGTTTTCAATAATACACTAAAAAAGGTCTATTGTACCCAAAAAAAAATAGCTAGTATATAAAATCGCCGGGTGCGTTTGTACAGTGGTTCCAACTATGTTGCTAAGGTATTATATAACGACTACTATTTTACTGAAACATTTATTTAATTAATATTTTACATACGACAATATCTGTTGTTTTACGTAGACACTTCATGACACACCAACATGACAATAGCTTTTTATATTCTTCTAGAGGTCGAGCATATGCAACCTCATTATACAGGGTGTAAGGGACAGCCCTCCGCAAACTGATAGGGTGAATTCAGTATGTCATACTAAGATGACCGGTACATGAATTTTTTTCAGGAACGTTAAGGGAATCTAATAATGGGTAAATAAATTAGTTTGGAGGAGGACAATAAATAGGTTTGTGTTTTTTTGCAGAAATCGGAGCGTCTATTACTGGTTGGAAGGGGTAGGTAATAGGTATGCGGTGAGTTCGATGAACTCTGTAGCTAGACAGAAAGTGAACAGCTGATTTCACGCGTCGTTGGTTAGAGTATTTCAACATCCATTGCTGGTTTTTTTTTTTTTGTTTTTTTTTTTTGCAGTTTATTTTTCCATAAATGGAGTGCTGCGAACACACAATGCAATTTTACATTGAAATAATGAAAATGAAACTGAAAAAAAATTTCAAAAAATGAAAATTTTCCTCAGAAAATTTCCGGTGGAATATGATTCAAAATGAGGAGCTGAATACACCCTGTTAGTTTGCGGAGGGCTGTCCCTTACACCCTGTATATATAACACTAGCTTCTGCCCGCGACTTCGTCCGCGTTAATTTTCTTGTACCCCCACCCACCAACCCCGACGCATCGCACCGCAATGCCTGCCCGCGCTATTACTTCGCGCACGGCTCCTAAGGGCCGTAGCGTGATGTTAAATAGCCTATATCCTTCCGCATCGCCTGCCCGCGCTATTACTTCGCGCTCGGCTCCTAAGGGCCCTAGCGTGATGTCAAATAGCCTATATCCTTCCCCATCGCCTGCCCGCGCTATTACTTCGCGCTCGGCTCCTAAGGGCCCTAGCGTGATGTTAAATAGCCTATATCCTTCCGCATCGCCTGCCCGCGCTATTACTTCGCGCTCGGCTCCTAAGGGCCCTAGCGTTATGTCAAATAGCCTATATCCTTCCCCATCGCCTGCCCGCGCTATTACTTCGCGCTCGGCTCCTAAGGGCCCTAGCGTGATGTTAAATAGCCTATATCCTTCCGCATCGCCTGCCCACCCTATTACTTCGCGCTCGGCTCCTTAGGGTCTAAGCGTGATGTTAAATAGCCTATATCCTTCCGCATCGCCTGCCCGCGCTATTACTTCGCGCTCGGCTCCTAAGGGCCCTAGCGTGATGTTAAATAGCCTATATCCTTCCGCATCGCCTACCCGCGCTATTATTTCGCGCTCGGCTCCTAAGGGGCCTAGCGTGATGTTAAATAGCCTATATCCTTCCGCATCGCCTGCCCGCGCTATTACTTCGCGCTCGGCTCCTAAGGGCCCTAGCGTGATGTTAAATAGCCTATAGCCCTCCTCAAGAACTGGGTTATAAAATGCAAAAAGATTTTTTCAAATCCGACTGGGGTAGTTCCAGAGATAGCGCGTTCAAACAAACTAACAAAAAAACAAACTCTTCCGCTGTATTCCACCGACATTTTCACAACGCCATCTATGGGTAAATTGATAAAACGTCCGCTCTAAACATGTTTGCTCAAGAGGAACCGGTATGAATTAAAGTTATTTTGCGTTTTAGTAATTTTATATTATCTCCGAAACTGTATGACCAATTGCCATACTGTAAAGGCCAAATCTTATTCTCTTCTTATATAGATAAGGATTAATGTTTTGTTGTTTAAATAATTCATCCAAACGTAAGTATGTCTAAAAAATACTTTTTTAAAACAATAAAAGATGTATAAAAGATAAAATATAAAAGATAGAAATATGGTGTCCCGGACTTTTTTTTAGAATTATTTAAGACGGACCAGACTGCCATACATTGTTCTCAAATTATAAACAACCGGTTAGGCAGCGCATGCAAAAAAGTCTGTTTAAAGAGGTATTTCTTTCCGACTTGTTAGACAAAACTTGTGATAGCTCGGCTAATATGCATGATATAAATATAATTTATAGCCTATAGCACTCAGGAATAATGTAGCTTTCTACCAGTGAAAAAATTTTTAGAATTGGATCATTAGTTCCGGAGATTACCCCCTACATACAAACTTACATACAAATTTTACCTCTTTACAATATTAGTATACAGGGTGTCCCGTAAATAATGGATAATCTCTTAAGGGGTCATCGTACTCATCATTATGAACAACTTTTAGTATGGGACCAAACCTGGAATCGCGAAAAAAAAATCAGCTGCTCCCTACATTTTGACGAGTTTGATGTAGATAAATGTACTGGTCAGCTGATTTTTTTTCGCGATTTCAGGTTTGGTCCCATAGTAAAAGTTGTTCATAATGATGAGTACAATGACCCCTTAAGAGATTATCCATTATTTACGGGACACCCTGTAGATAAGGGTTGCTATAACAACTTCAATCAATCAACCTTCGGGGCTATACACTACTCCAGTCGGGGGTGCGGCGAATGTTAATAGTAGTCTATGGCGAATGTGTAAGTTTCTCCCGGGTCCCCGACTCATGGTACTAGAAAGAACAGTGGGGTTTTAGTCGGTAGAAGTCCGACATAACTATGAGAGTATCCATGAGGATTTCCCCACGAAAAAAAAAAAGAAAAAAAAGTGCTATACACTAGCTACAGTGAACAGTCCCTGTCCCCAATAGGCGATGTTTATGTAGGTAAAGGTGGTGAAAGTAAGACAAGAAAAAATAAACATTTTAATCTTTTCTTCTGTTTTATACATGTCTTTCTGGAGACGTGATTACCTATGGCCAGAATTAAAAGGATACGTAGGTAGGTACTTATCTACTTAGATAGGTACATTCTAAGGGTGCGTTTCCACTGACGCGGAGCTGGGCGGAGCGGAGCGGAGACGTGCAGGAATCGACCAATCATAATGGTTGAAATCCTCATCGCGTCTCTTGCCTCGTCTGTAATTGGACAGGGCCGGATTTAGGGGTCCAGAGGCCTCGGGGCAACAAAGGAGTGGAGGCCCCCTTGCCCTAAATTATTTTCCAAATAAAATGAACAATTTTTTTCAGTCGAGTTTTTCAATAAATAATTTATTGTGAAACCAAGTAGATTCTCTTAGTATTTAACAAACACATATAAATATAATCGGAAACAAGAATTATCTGAAATTAAATTTTAGTGTTAACGAACGGAACCTTTCGAGCTTTTTTTGCCGAAAAATCGTTATCGGAATCGAATACCCAACCTCCGAGGTTGCGGGCAAGTACCACCCCACTGAGCCATTGAGCCATTGGGGTGCTTATTAATTGGAAGTGCTTATCAGGGCCATTTGAGATTTTGACATTTCACTGATTGCCTGATTGGAGTGAACAAATATAGATCAATGATTTCTGTTAATATTTAAGATTAATATAATCAAATAATCATGTATGTATAAAGTACTTTAGGCTGTAGGTAAAGGTGAAAGCGAAAAAAAAATATCAAAGGAAAAGATGTTTACTAGGTTTACTAGTTGAAATTTGAAAGAATTTTTTTTTCCGAAGTCTCTATTGTGGAGGCCCCGGGGCTTTCGCCCCGGTTGCCCTCCCCTAAATCCGGCCCTGAAATTGGACGATTCCTGCACGTCTCCGCTCCGCTCCGCCCAGCTCCGCGTCAGTGGAAACGCGGCCTAAGGGTACATTATATCAGATTTTTATATTGATGCAGTTCTGTAGTTCTAGCCACAGAGCATGTATAGCCATGTCACAGTAGGCCGTGCTCGCCGGGTTGTACAGCCAGCAGTAGAAGTTCCTAGGTTTTACTCTACTTTTACCTATGTAGTTTTAGAAGAATCAGAAGAGATGATGAATGAAAAATTGCAACTTATTAGTGGTCTTTTTATGAAGTGATCTTACTATGTGGACAAAATTAGAACCTATGTAATATGGTACCTTCTTAGATTCTAATTTTCATAGACTTTTTTTACATGTATAAGTACTTACCTAATGAATTATCAAAATTTCAAATGATCAGAGCCCTACATTACTTCACGAATTAAATGCATTACATGCATGCATTTTTAAATTATTTAACCCACATCAAACAAATTACTTTCAAATGAATAGTTTTGAAAATGCCGCTTTTTGTAATTATATTGCCTCCACGAATGACGATAAATAGTCTTGTTTAGTTCACAGATTTAATGCCTATTTGTCTGGACAGCCATATGCTTTCCTAAAGCAGCTTATAATATTGAATTCATGTCAATCACAATTCACAAAGTTATGATACGAAATACGAGAAGCCACAAACCTAATATTTTGTTGTCACTTGTTTTCTTTCTTTCTTTGTTGACCTTGACAGGTAGGTTGTTGACAAACTAACATAGACTAAAAGGAATGAAATGAATGAATTTGATTGATCCGAAGCTGTAGTACTGTACTATAGCAGAGATCCGAAACCTTTCGGAATGTTTACCGTACATCAGTACCACATCCGTGGCCGTTTTAGCCCCCCGGGGGGCTAATATTTGAAATCGTAAAACGGTCACAAACTGACAATTCATAATATATTGTCAGTTTGTGACCGTTTTACGATTTCAAATATTATTCATAATATTATCCTATTAGGATTCTGCCAATGTGGCCGTTTTAGCCCCCCAGTAAGTTTATCGAGAATACTCCTAAGAAATGCAATTCAGAGTAGTTCTTCAAAAAGTATTCTCCGCGTAGCTTTCGTGGCGAATTTTTTTTAGAGTAATCTTCAAATAAATGGACACGCATTTAAGACGCTGTAAATATAATATGTGCAATTTTTATTATATGTAAATCGGTGCATAAACTACGGTGATATTCTATTATGACATTTCTTTTCCCACGAAAGTTACGAAAGCTGCCACAAAAGTTACAAACGTATTTTCTACAAGCAAAATAAAGTTTTAAATCCTTATTTTTTCTTAAATTTCCTGTGAATTGAAGTTTGTAAAATGAAATACTTATTATAAATGAATCAACTGGTATTTGAGATCAACATAGTGTTTTGAGATCAGCTTATTATTACTTATTAGTAACTTAGGTTGCTAACTTAGCTTTGGTCCCAGTAATTAAACTGTAAAACTGTGTTTACATCATCATTATCATCATCATTTCAGCCGAAAGACGTCCACTGCTGGACATAGGCCTCCCATAAGCACCGCTACTTCTGTGCTTCCCGAATCCAGTGGATTCCTGCGGCCATTGCAAGGTCATCGGTCCACCTTGTGGGAGGCCTTCCAACGTTACGTCTTTTTCTCTTCATTTCTGATTTGATCACGTACTGAAACTCCAAGCATAGCCCTCTTCATTGCCCTTTGGGTGACTTTTAGCCTTCTAATTAGGCCTATTGTGAGCGACTACGTTTCAGTGCCGCAGGTCATTACTGGAAACACGTACTGGTCAAAGACTTTCGTCTTGAGATTGAGATACTGCGGTATGTGAGACGAGAAAATATTGCGAAGCTTCCTGAACGCTGCCCAGCCAGCAGTTGGACCTACCTAACTGGACAGTTTATCCTAGATAAACATACTCGTCCACAACTTCAAGTGTAGTGTCTCCGATCTTCATGAGAGTGGGTGCTACATGGGCATTTGACATGACCTTTGTTTTATCCATGTTCATTTTAAGACCGACTCTTTCAGGAGATATACTGAGGTCATCGAGCAGTGTACTGAGCTCCTCTATAGTCTCAGCCATGACTACTGTATCGTCGGCAAACCAAAGGTGAGTGACGTACTCGCCATTGACGTTGATGCCTAGCCCTTTCCAGTCCAGAACCTTGAAGATATACTCCAGTGAAGCGGTGAATAGTTTCGGAGAGATAACGTCTCTCTGTCTCACGCCTCTCTGCAGAAGGATAGGTTTCACACCGTTGACGAGACTGCAGTACAGCCCATTGGTCTCTTGGTTGAATCGAAGGCTTTCTCGTAGTCTACAAACGCTAAGCAGAGAGGCAGGCTTCAGTCTTCTGTATAACCTGTCGCAACGTTTGTATGTAGTCTACGGTGCTATAGCCTTTACGGATTCCGGTTTGTTCGGGAGACTGGAAGTTGTCAAACCTGCGTGCGAGAGGTTCGTGATGACTCTTGAAAACAGCCCTCGAGTATGATGGAATCATCACAGCCTTTGGAGGGTCTTAAGAACGGATTTTCCTCCGGCCCTCAAGAGTTCGGCCGTAACTCCATCATCACCGGGCGCCTTGTTGTTTTTGAGCTGCTTCAAAGCTATACTAATCTCGTACAAGCTGACGTCCGGGATGTCTTCGGTATAGTGTGGCATCAATCTAGCTCTTGGTTCGCCAGATTCGTGACGGGATTACTTGTTGAAAACATACAACATTACCATAATTATTACTTAGGTACTATACTATTGTAGCTGCTGGCAGATAATGTGTGCTTTTGAATATTGAATTGAAAACACACCATTTTCTGCCAGCAGCTATAATAGTAGTTTACATTTAATTTTTATTTAAGTTTAATTTTGATACTTTTAGCTGACAACCAATCTACATAATAAAATTAATAAGGTATTATCTTACTGTCAATTAGCCTATTGACTAAATGAGCACAGGTTGGGGTGGACTAAACTGTTAAATTGGCTACAAAAAAATATAAAACAGAAACACATAAAAAAAAAATTGAAGCACTTACATGCATAAATACATAACATCTTTCTTTTGAGATTCGCGACAATCGAGTAAATGCTTCAGCGGCGTCACAAAAAATCGGAAGTCGTTATTTAATGCAGATATATTAACTTTCATGGTGCGCTAGCTGACTTTCGTGGACAGTACAAGTTTCGTGGTTATTTAATAACCACGAAACTTGTACCACGAAAGTTACGAAAATTTCACATTTTTGGAAATTACTATTAAACTTATAGGTAAATTAATGAACAAAGTACTTGGGAATTATCCTTCATTTGCGCATGAAAGTTTCTTGACCAAGGCTACTTGAAAATATTCAAAGGTTAACTTATCTCGTATTTTTTTGTTTAGAAGCAATGAATGTATGTGTCTCCCCCACTGATGCTGGGGGCTGGGACACTACTGAGCGTCCGCGGAGCTAAAATGTGTAGCGACAAGTTGCCCCTCTTGGAAGATAGGTGCAGTTTTATTGCGCGCTCGCGAAACTAGCAAAATCGTGTGACAGAGACATAATGCCAAATTAACTATTGTATACATTAAGAGATACAATTAATATTCTTTGGTAATTATGATGCATAGTTAAACACGATCAATTTGATGTATTACATTATATCCTTATGAATAGAATACAAAAGTTATCAAAGTTTGCCGTGAGCGCGAACAGAGTGTGACACGCGAGGAACACCGATTTTGCTCCCGTTTTCGACATTAGATATTTTTTTAAATAAATATTATACATAATTTTAGATGTTTATTGTTGAAATTATACACATATATAAATAAAGAGTAATCTGTATTTGGTCCTAAGACTGAATACTTAATTGGTTAGGAATTAAGACCGTGTGACCGCGTTTTGAGGGCCCTCGAAGAACTACCTTCAGTTGACTGAAAGGACACAGTTCCCTGCCAATTTTATTATTTAGTTATGTGAAAAAAACAAAATCATTTCATTCATTCATTGACATTCATTCAACGAAATAAAAATGGTGGTTGAAAGTTTATGTGAAAATCGTATGAAATCATTTTAAAATTTATTTAATCCAGATGATTATTCCATAGTATAAAAAAATGTCCACTCCCGTGTCCAATCGTAAATATGGTGCCCAAAAAATACGTTTAACTAGTGAGTGCCCTGTTATCCAACCATTTCCGCTGCTTGGTGTGAATATTTTGCTTCGAATAAGACATTCTTAATAATTAACTCGCTTATTTATTTTGTTTTATAGTTCTATGTGCAAGGAATTTGGTCAGGAGGGACCTATTTCGTAAGTACTACCACTTTGTATGATTATTATGATTAATTCAAAATTGAGCAGTGTTATGTTCAAGGTGAGATTCATACGACCTGCGTTGAATTTATACGAAAACAAGACGTCTGAAAGAACTGCGACGCAATTTCAGCTTATTCCAACTATGTTTGGACTCTTATATACCCTGCCTTAACACATTAATGATAATTTCTTAATTATTTTAGGTTTGCCAGACCCCTTTGCAAAAATCTCTGTTGATGGCAGTGGACAGGTGTATTCTACTAATACTGTGAAAGCAACCCTCGATCCTAAGTGGAATACACACTACGATCTGTATCTAACAAAAGGAGATGGCATTACAATTAGGTAAGTTCGATAGTTACTATACTTATCTTATACATATAGGTATAGTGTTGATGAGTCCTCAAGCAATTAAGAGCTTCATGTTGTCCTTAATTAGGAATGAAATGTTTTTGTATTTAGTTTCTTGCTCACAATTGAATGACATACATTCCTTGATTAAGTATTATATTGGTTAGCGGAATTGTTTATAAATAATAATAATAATATGCAAAATGTATCATAAAGTCTAACAATACAGTCTTATGACTACATTCTAATTGATTAAAATTGTTATTCTGTCCGACTGTATCTGTGCAATGTTTAAATTGTAATAAGTTGACCTATATACTGTTTCATAGCTTATCTCAAATGATTCTTATCAAAGATATTTGACGTTGCACATCAGATCATACTAAAGTGAAAGTACCAGTGAGAATGCCACAGTGAATCTCAATTTACGCGAATGCAGGAACTGATGACAAGCATAATAATTATTTTCATGCTAAAGTTGTACTTTCACTGCTTCAGCATCATTAATGTACAATTGAGGAAGTAAGCTGGCCATAAGATAGTAAACAGTTATTGTGCCTCACTAATTGACTATAATTAATAGAGATGGTAAAAATGTGCTGCTTTAGGATAAAAACTTTGCCGAAGATAACATTAATGTGTTGCATCATAAACAGAAATGAAGTACCTACACTACCTACATAATTTAAATTGAAGAAAAGAAAGAAATGCTTGATTGAATTCTGTGGGACTCCAAACAATTCAATCAATCATTGTTGATATTTTCGTGCTTATTTGCTATACCTAGATTTGACTGTTTTAAAACCTTGCTTGTACATTTGTTTGTTTGTTTGGATATTCAACTAGGATTAGGACCCACTCCAACACTGTTATATTGTTAATGTGTTTCTGACCTCAACTTCATCTGCGTTTACCAGGATAAAAAGTATCCTAAGTAGTGTTAATCCAGGATAGAAACTCGTTGTGTCATCTGTGTGCCAAATTCATTTCATTCAAATTCATTCTGCAGTTTTCGCGAGATGAGTAACAAATGTAGAAAAATACTTAAAAACTTTCACATTTATAATGTTAGTAGGATATTATTGGTCTATGCTGGTCATCACTCAGACCAAAAGGATTTCAATATATTATTTCATCATACATCTCAAATGTAGTAGGTATGTATGTGGAATATGCACAGGTAAAAACAAATTATGGAAAGTAAAACAATTTCCTTAGAATCTCTTAATAAGAGATGTGTGTGTCTTTTGAAAGTCATTTTAAAACTGTGTGGTAAATTTATTCTTCTTCTTACCATGTCAATGGCAAATAAGGTTGTAAAAATTCAAATATTATGTTTAGTCCAAAATTCTGCTACTCAAACTCCGTTCACTGACGCAGTCATGAGATTTTCAAGTATTATTAAATTATATCATTATTTATTATTATTAAATTATACTCATCCTCAATATATTATTAATAAAGAACTACAGTCCTTTTTTGAAGCGAAGGGAAAAAATTAGTTAATACCTCTGAAGAATGATATAAATGATTTCATTTACAGTGTATGGAATCAACGCAAAGTCCACAAGAGACAAAATTCAGGATTCCTCGGGTGTATTCGAATTCAGCCGTCTACTGTACACAAATTGAAGGACACGGGATGTAAGTTCAAAATGTTCTATTTT
This sequence comes from Cosmia trapezina, assembly GCA_905163495.3. NCBI lineage: Eukaryota > Metazoa > Arthropoda > Insecta > Lepidoptera > Noctuidae > Cosmia > Cosmia trapezina. The sequence goes on from LR991030.1 coordinate 18,039,110, forward strand.
TGTTCATTGTCTCAGGTCACTGAACACCAATGTTCATGAAACTAATGAATGTGCGATCTTGAGTATCATGTTCCATTCAAATATGGCCCAAAATGTGTAGTTCAATAATGTGTCTCATATTCAGTTTCAACTTGGTTACTCAGAAATCATTTTGTTTATCAAGCTGTAGTTATGCAGGTACAGAACAATAGAAATCAATTATTTTCTTCCTCAATGTAAGCAGAAGAGATAAAAACTTTTTATTGCAAAGTAAATTAGTTTTGTCCACTTCACATAATTTTCAGCTTCCTGTAATATCGAAGGAGATTGTGAATCAAATTACAGAATTCAATGTTACCTCTCAGTTCCTTTTCAATGACCTTTAATTTAACAGTTTTTTAAATGAAGAAGATTTTTATTGTCATACTTTTTAGCCTCTCAAAATCGATTAACATTTTATCGTCGCCTATTATAGTTCAGTAAAATGTTCAAAAAGAGAATGTGGATAATTTTTGATGTTTCAAACAGACCAATGCCTGGAGCTATGCGAAGAGGGTCCAGGCGAGACATTCGGCGTTCGGGGACAAGTGATCGTGTCACTAGTGTCCCGAGACGCGGCGCGCGGTGAGCCAGCGACCGCGGCCGGCGAGGGCTCACCCCTGGCAGTGGTGGGCCCGGCCGGCGATGTGCGCGCGCCCCGTGACCCACGTGACCCGCCGCCCGCGCAGAATGGCACGAGAACCCCACTGCCACAACACTGGGAGGAGAGGTTCACATCTAGCGGAAGGTTAATATTGTTCTATATGTGTGTGTGTGACCGGTGAAGGCTTGTTTCTTGATGTTATTTTGTTGTACAAATGCTGAGGTTTTACGGGACTCATTGCCACACCCGAAGGGGTAGTTTGCGTCTAGTTGCAGGCTGACACGTTTTTGTATTCATATTTCGTTATGTACGTGAGGTACATCCAGGCCTAGCATATGATTTGAATGCGCTCATCTAGATTCTAAAATTTACGATAAAATGTTCTAAGATTTACGAGATCATCGTCGCATATTTCTATAGCAATAGTAGCCCAGATGCTGAAGTGAAGAAGGTAATAAAACTCAAGAAACACAAAATTCATCATTGTAGAGCTTACTACGTCAACCACGCGTCCCGCCGCACCCAGTGGGAGCGGCCGACGTGCCCGGGCTCGCCCGCGTCGCCGGCGGGCTCGTCCCCGCCGTCGTCCCCGACGCCGGCCGCCACCCCTTCCGCCCCCGCCTCCCCAGCGTCGCCCTCGTCACCCTCGTCACCTGTAACACCATCTTCCGACACAGACGTCAATCATGCCACTTCCATATCTTTGAGGTTTGTACTCATTTTGTGTTCTGTGTTTTCACTGTTAAATTTTGTAGATCAGATGTTTGTGTGAATGTAAACCATTCTATTAAGGTGGAAGTAAACGTAAATAAGCATTGTAAGAGACAAGCAGTGAAAGCTTCGCCACGCAGATATCACAGAGGCATTCTGTAAAAGGATAGTGGATATAATGTACCCATCCGGAATGAGGACCTGAAATTGTCATTGTAAATATTTTTTCATGACGATAAATAATTGATTCAATGTCAGTGTGGATTTGGTGTCTCCAAACACTGCTTGAAAAAAGTTAGAGCTCGAACAAAAACCTATTTAGTTGATACAACAATAGTACGATCTAGCCAAGGCCAGTTGTTATTTTCATTGATTCATGGTAGAGTTTGTGTTTGTTCACTGATCATGTGGATGAGAAAGATTAAGTTAACTTTGTGTCCAGCAACATTTGGGACTGGTTTTGTCAAACTGTTTCTGTTATGTATTTCCCTCAAAGGACAGTCCAGAGGCTAACCTGCATTTTGTTACCTACATGTTTTTTTTTTTTAATATTCTGGACTTTAAAAGAGACTTTGACTCGTGAGTTTGTTTCGCCATTTTTTCTCAGAGGTAGTCAGATAGGAAATGTTGACTCCATCTAGCTTACTTTTTTTTAATACAAAATAATGTGTTAAAGTTATTCCATTAACCTATTTACATAATAAACAGTTCCATTTAATTTAAAGTTTAATTTGCTTGACTGTATTTGTTTGTTGTAGACCAGAACCGCAGCCGCAGACGGCGGTGCGGTCGCGCATCCCGACGGCGGCAACTCCACCCGCGGGCTCGGCCGCCGGCAACCCGCCCGCGGCAACCACGCCCTCCACGCCTATTGCTGCCACTGACCTACCGCCTGGCTACGGTAAGAAAGAGATCTTATGATTATTGCTATTTTGTAATATCATGCCAAACTATTATTCTACCTGAATTGAAAAAATATAGAAGGTACAACAACACAACAAGTATATACAAGGTTTTGCCCGCGGTTTCCCCCACATGGAGGTCGGGAATTATACCATGGGAACATACTACCGGAATAGTATCAAATTTCATCCGACTCTGTTCAGCCGTTAAGACGTGAAAAACGGCGAGTTACTTTCAGACTAGTTACTGCAATACTTTACACATGCATCATTAATTCACACTTTTTTTTTTCATTACACATTATTTTACATATAATAATTATTAAGTAAGTATGGGTTTGTCTTGTAAATGATTTACCACAGAGCACTGCTACATTTAAGACGCATTCTAATAACACTAATCTGGAGTACAGTAAACCCATGTTATTAATTTAGTATCATGTTTTGTTAATGTGCCTCCTAGCCTGTTCATATAAAAACAAACCAAGATGTTTATTGTGTGAGATTACTTCAGTGTGATATAGCATTAACATCTATTAGGTAACACACATATATACACCACACATGATACATGTTTAAAGCCATTCTTTATACGCGTAAAGCCTGAAAAACAATGACCATTTCTTTCTCATCGCTATGAAACATTTTAAAGCCATTTTCGGTTCTTTGTAGACCACGAAGTAACGATTGCTGGCAACAAGAAACAACCTCTTTTGTTGTCAAAGTTTATGTTGTTTCTTGTCAGTATTATCCTTTTACAAAAGACCGTTGCCCAGCCGTGGGACAAAATAGAATATTAAAAAAAAAACTGTATCAACAGAACACATTGACTTTTCTTTGACAAAAGCCTGAGCATTGTTGCATGCTACACATGATTTCATGAAGGACGTATTATGTATCAAAGTACTCATTATAACATTAATTTGTATTCAGCACATACAACAACCACCTAACAATGTTATAGGATAACGACATATTGTTACCACCTCATTAGTCTAGTTGCGGCTGCCAAGTAAGATTCCTTGAGTTTGGTTCCCAGGTCAGTACAATTGGATTTTTTTTTCTCATCATCATCTGCATAGCCTTTTCCCAACTATGTTGGGGTCGGCTTCCAGTCTAACATCCGGTTAGACTGCTGAATGCCAGTATTTTACATGGAGCGACTGCCTATCTGACCTCCACAACTCAGTTACTGGGAAATATGATAATGCTAAGGTAAGACTGGTTGTCAGACTTTCGGGCTTCTGACGACTCGTAACGACAGTCAAAGATCCTCGAATTACAGCCGGGATCAACCGCTTAACGTGCTTTCCGAGGCAACGTAACCGTTCCGTTCCGTTTGCATAACGGAAGTTCATCTTTGCCGATGGGAAATACCATTGGGCACATGGCATAAGTTGTAATAATAATAGTTATCATAAATAACATTTCCATTTCTGCATTCCAGAGATGCGCACCACGGCTCAAGGTCAGGTATACTTCTACAATTCCGGCACGGGTGCTTCGACGTGGCACGACCCGCGCGTGCCGCAGCACCTGCGTCACTGCGCCGCGGCCGCTGGCCCCCTACCGCCCGGCTGGGAGATGAGACACGCGCCCTCTGGACGACCATACTTCGTGGACCATAATAATAGGACCACGCAGTTCACAGACCCCAGGCTGGCGCTGTCGGCTAGACTTGTGAGTGTTTTTGGATTCCTTTTGTTTTAAAACCGTCACTGTGTCGTCGCTGCCACCCGGCTGGACGACCATACTTCGTGGACCATATTATTAGGACCACGCAGTTCACTGTCCCCAGACTGGCGCTGTCGCCTAGACTTGTTCTTTACTTCGACACATTTGTGACAGTGTTCACCGACCTGTTGGGCATCCCTCGAGACGACCGCACTTTGTAACCAGACTACTAATACAGCAGCTCACTGATGCCCGGTTTCTGAGGTTTTTAAACGGAGTTTATCCGGAGTGATTATTGGTTCGATATCGTGTTTGTTAGCTGCCATAACCTTTATAATAAAATCTGTAACTTAAGTGATTTTACAACAATTAACATGAGATTCAACAGCAGATTTACAAAATAATCATGCTTCCAGAATCCGCTGATTAATTAGTAACTGATTTCCAGCATGATAACTGATACCAAACTGCTTAAGATCTAACATCACATTTTCATTTCCAGCCTCAACCCGACCCGGCAGTACTACCGTCACAGCCGGCAGTAGCTGCGCCCGCGCCGGTCGCAGAGCCGCTTGACTCAGACGCACTGCCTAAATACAAACGAGACTTGGCGGCCAAGGCGAGGGTGTTGAGGGCAGAGCTGCAAGCACTGCAGCCTCAGACTGGACATTGTAGGATAGAGGTGGGTTACTATATCGAAGAAAAACGCACATTCCTAATTCATACACAGTACTAGGCCGGAATCGCAGTATTAGAAAGAAAAAAGAATACTTAAAAAGTTCAAAATTATAAGTTATAAAATACTGTGAAGTTTCCAATCCTCTCACTGCAGAATGATGTACTTTTAGAGGCATGAGGAACAGGGTGTAAAGTTCACTCACCCTCCATAGAAAAGGGAGGATCCTCCGACCAGACGGGTGTTGTGTCTGGTGGGCTACTGCCCGACGGTTGATGTCGGGACGTTGTATATATGCTAATCGCGTGGTAAACTCTAATTGCGCGATGCAGGTTTGCGTGACGTCATGTCATTGATGCGTAGTTCATATGTGGCGATGTAGATGCCGCCACATCACTCCCCTCCGGAGACCGGAGGTCGATAGTGGGCTGAGTCGTGTATCTTGCGATGCTTGCCACTTGCCAGTGCCAGTTGTGGTTCCAGTGAGTCGGAACCGGGTGCCGCTAGTTCACGGTGAATCGGAACTGTCTGCGGTGATACCCCAGTGAGTCGGGGTGGCGCTGCGTTATGCTCCAGTGAGTCGGAGTGTACAGCGCTGGGTTGAGGCTGAAGGTGCTGACCAGGAATGCGTGTCCGCTGCATGCTGGTGGTCAGGATACCCGTTGAAGCCCTGGATGCTGGCTGGCTGTGTGACTCGCCGCTCGAAAGCTTGAGGAAGTGATGCTTGATGACGCCACGCTGAAGTAGTTGCACGAAGGCTGCGCTGACGTTCATGCTCGGGGTCACCAGTTTAGAGGCATGAGGAACAGGGTGTAAAGTTCACTCACCCTCCATAGAAAAGGGAGGATCCTCCGACCAGACGGGTGTTGTGTCTGATGGGCTACTGCCCGACGGTTGATGTCGGGACGTTGTATATATGCTAATCGCGTGGTAAACTCTAATTGCGCGATGCAGGTTTGCGTGACGTCATGTCATTGATGCGTAGTTCATATGTGGCGATGTAGATGCCGCCACATACTCAAACAAGCTGATCTCGGACAGGTGCTTGTCATATTATGACTTTTTTATATTATTGGATGGCACACAAACCGATGTTAGTAGTCCGCTGCCTCTGGACATCTGCATTACCAGGGCATCGCTGAACAAAGCTGGTGTCTCCTGTACCTGTAATTACTCCAGTTTAATTCTTTTACATTCTTAAGAGGCCCTGGCATGCATAGTTCATACAAACCAAATACCAAAATAATTTGTAAATCAAACATATTTTTAAGTTAGTGTGTATTTGTACCGATTGGATTAAATAATATCTAGGTTCCCAAATATATATTTTGAAGGGACACTGATTTAAAGACGAGATATTAGGAACTTCTCTATAAAAAACTTATTTTTCTCATAATTCATGTTTAAATCAGTGTTCTTATTTTTTTTTTTACTCATTCAACTAACACCCAAAAACAAATCAAAATTTGCAGGTATCCCGTAACGAAATACTAGAGGAATCGTACCGGCTCGTAATGAAGTTACGAGGCAAGGAGCTGCGAAAACGTTTGCTGGTGAAGTTCCGCGGCGAGGAGGGGTTGGACTATGGAGGAGTGGCGCGCGAGTGGCTCCATCTGTTGGGCAGGGAACTGTTTAACCCGCACTACGGACTGTTCCAGTATGCGAACGCAGGCGACGATCGATACGCGCTGCAGATTAATGCTGATTCTGGGGTAAGGATTGCCAATTTCGTCATCATTTGAATATCTAAAGTTCTACGAAAGTAATATATTATAGCAGATATCTTCCAATCATTACCAGCACTGACGCGCCACTGATGCGTGCACTCCGCACTCTCAACCTCATAGCTAGTGACACGTACCTATTCTGTTGTCCTCAGAGTGAATTCACAAATAATGCATTGTTTGTAAAAAGTTACAAAATTGAATTATTGTCAAAATAATAATCACACTATCACACTAATATTGTAAAGGCGAGAGTTTGTGAGTGTGTATTTGTATGTTTGTTACTTGTTCACGCTCAAACGGCTGGACCTATTTGGATGAAATTTTGTATGAAGATAGCTTATACCCTGGAATAACACTTAAGCTACTTTTTATCCCGGTCTACGCGGGTAAAACCGCGGGGCGCAGCTGGTTTAGGATAAGAGTTAGTAAGACTATTGCATTAGGTTAAAAAAAACTTGTAATGAAAGGTATAAATAAAGAAATAAATTAAATATTAAATACCATTTTTCAAATATAAATTAATTAATTACCATTAATCTACGTAAATAAATACTTTCATGATCTGATTTCATAACATTTTCTTTGTGCAGGTGAACCCAGAACATCTTTCATATTTTCACTTCGCGGGCCGCATCCTCGGCGTGGCGTTGTTCCACGGCCATCAGCTCGACGCAGCGTTCACCGCGCCGTTCTACAAACAGTTACTTGGTAGACCGATCACACTCCGCGATATACGTGACGTGGACCCTGAACTACATCGCTCGCTGTCCTGGATGCTGTTAGTACATTGGAAATTAAATAAACATAACATAACACCTCGTTTGCAGCCCCCCAAGGGTTAGCCACCCAGATTTCGCCAATTAAATTAAGTCTCATGTAATAACGGGCGAGCATATTGCCATCAACTGGGCATAAAGCCAGACTCCGGGCTGCTACTGAGAAATTCTTAACGGAAAACCCAATAATACTGCCCGGCCTGTTGATCGAACCTAGGACCTCATGCTCAGTAGTAGCGCTTGCGGCCACTAGACCAACGAGGCAGAAATTAAATAAAATGAATTAATAATAGAAATGCGAAAGTGGGTTTGTTTGTTTGTTACGTTTTCACGCTAAACGGCTGAACAGATTTGTATGAAATTTTGTATTTTAGACCAGCACCCTAATTGCGTAAAACACTATCGATCGGAATCATTTTGAAGCAAATTGCTAATCCATTGCTTTAAATGTTCGAAAAATTTGTCTGCTCGACAACGCAATGAATGTTGTTCAACTGTCAAAATGAAACCGATTCCGATTGAGTGTGTTACGCAATTAGGGTGCTAGACCTGGAAAAGGACATGTAGGCTACTTTTCACCCTGGATCGCGGACGAAGTCGCGGGCAACAGCTAATATACCAATATTTTGAACTAGATTTACAAATGTGATTTTATGCTAAAAAATATTTTGTTTTACAATAAACACTATGACACTCTGCATTAGTGTAGCTTTCTATCAGTCAGTTCAATTCAGATCAGTTCTTTCAGAGATTACGTTTTAGAAATATACGAAAAAAACATTTACTTCATTATGATATCAATATATTAAGATGTGTGATCCATTTTGTTATGATTCCAGGGAAAACAGCATTGCTGGCGTGATAGACACTACTTTCTCAGTAGAATGCTCCTCATTCGGTGCAGTGCGCAGCGTGGAGCTGCGGCCAGGAGGCACCAACGAGGCGGTGACGGACACCAACAAGCGTGACTACGTGCGGCTGTACGTGGCGCACCGCTTCACGCGCGGCGCCGAGCGCCAGTGGCTGGCGCTGCAGCGCGGCCTGGCCGACATCATCCCGCCGCAGCTGCTGCGGCCGCTGTCGCCGCGCGACCTGCAGCCGCTGCTGGCCGGCCGCGCCGACCTCGACCCCGCTGACTGGCGCCGCCACACGCGCCTCAAGCACGTCACGCCCGACGCGCCCATCGTCGGCTGGTTCTGGGAGATCGTCGAACACTTTGATGCGGAAATGCGAGCTAGGTTGTTACAATTCGTCACCGGATCTCGGCGCGTCCCACTGGCAGGCTTCCGCGCCCTACAGGGCTCCACCGGCGCGGCGGCTCCGCGGCTCTTCACGCTTCACCTCGTAGCGGACGCATCTCCCGACTCGCTCCCCAAAGCCCACACTTGTTTTAATCGTCTCGACTTACCTCCTTACCCGAATAAGGAGAAACTCCATGATAAACTCAAACAGGCGGTGCTCGAAACAGCCGGCTTTGCCGTCGAATGATACCGATATTATTATTAATACGTAAACCAGGATATATAAGAATTTAATTCAAAATGTGTTCATTTAAAATCGGTCGCCTTTCAGAATTTTATATATTTCGGAGGATTGTGATTGTGGACGGTGTAAATATTGCTGCAAATTGTGAGTACTAAAGAAACTAGTCTGGATTGTATTGAAATAAAGACAGTTATATTGAGACTGAGGAATTTCTGGATGAGATGTCATGACAAAATTGTTTTGCTAAGGAGCTACGTTGAAGTCAATAGGGATGATGCCTGGGCAAAAAAAAAACAAATTCTATTTAGCCCGTCAGTCAGATAATAAAAAAATATTAGAAACGTATTTTTTGCTTAAAAAATTACTAAGATAACGCGCATTAGGGTGCGTTTCCACTGACGCGGAGCTGGGCGGAGCGGAGCGGAGACGTGCAGGAATCGACCAATCATAATGGTTGAAATCCTCATCGCGTCTCTTGCCTCGTCTGTAATTGGACGATTCCTGCACGTCTCCGCTCCGCTCCGCCCAGCTCCGCGTCAGTGGAAACGCGGCCTTAAAGTTGGGGAGTGAGGGCTCGCTACGTCACTTCTACGTATAAAACATAGCTATTGTCAAATTTTAACTCAATGTATCGCCGTAATCTTTTAATTACTTAAAAAAAAAAAAAAACTTTTTTAATAATCTACATGACGTACAAAAATAATAATCGTTAGTCGTCATCCCTATTGAATGTTTTCTCAAACGAAATCATTATGATATGAAACCAGGCCATGGATAGAACTCATTTATTTTAAAGCACTAACATACTTTAGCCCTTTTTCTTTTGCTGCTAAAAAGTTTTTATTTACCTATGAATCAACTATTACAAGAATGAGTGGACCTTTGACGAGGTGTTGGTTGCACGTGAGGAATATGTGCACATTTAATCGCTTTATGGCTAGCTATAATAACTAATAACGCTCAAATCTATGTTGTTTATTTACTTTCTTAATTTAGTGTAAACTTCATCTGAATATTAATCTATTTAATTACACCAATATTTCCAGTGAAGCAAACATTTATTGGGCTTCCGTATTTTTTCAAGTTAAATAATTTAAATAAAGCAATAGCAATGTTACAACAGTAGTTTTCGTAACTAAGTCGAATTATAAATGTAACGGCATAATAACATAAGTTCTATTTTGCATGTACAAAATAGGTAATAATGAATTAGGTATTTGAAATATTTTTGTAGAATATATTTGTATATAATTTTAATAAATCAGTACAAATGAAAAAGTATGCCGACATTATACACGTGTACTTTAGCATTGTAATTCCTTTGATTTTCTAAATTATGTAAAGGCGAATGCTCATGCTTTGGTGCCTTATTATGTTATTATATGAACATAAGTATTGTATTTTGTATGTCAAAACGTAAGTGAATGATTTTATTATTTATGACTAAATATTCCGTTTTATTGATGTGTATGATAATAATCTTGTATTTTAAGTATAATAACTCGAAAACGACTATTATTTAATCTATGTTTTGGCAAACATTTACTTTTGTTTATAATTTCAATCAAATATGATATTCCGAGTGGTAGTCACGTGTCAACTATTGAAGTTTTTTGCTGAAAATAGACACACTCAATTCCATAATGATAATATTTTTAAATATTGGGTATGCAGTTACTAATCTGGATAACTGACGTGACTGTTGCTTGATATGCCTAGAATTATAGTATAGTGTTGATAAGAAGGATCAGTGCCTTTACCTGTTAAAATAAATGACTCTAATTATAAAGCAGCGACTGTCTAGTGATATAAAACTATTTATTAGTGATAATGAATATTTAAAATTATAACTATTACATTATTTTTGCAAAATATTCCGATTTTGATTTCTTGTAGCTTTACGAAATATTCGAACACACCACTCCGATGTGTTTCACCAGATGTGAGAACGTAAACGAGGCAAAAGGAGTATGCAAGGGTCAGACTCCACCAAACGGAAAATCCTCGGTGTGTCTGACACTGGCATGGCCACCATTAAACGTCAACGTCAATGCCCATAAACGCTTTAAGGCTGCTCGTCCCTAAAATACAGCGAAACTAAGTAACTTTGTAACCATCTTTTACAGTAACTATAGCATCTTTCTGATAGGAAAAAATACACAGTAATCTACAACACATAAGAAGTGATTTCATGTGTCCTAACATCTATTTTAGTTTGTAGAACTAGGAAAAAAAACCTAAATCCAGGTCTATTTCAGTCTATTTTTTCGAGTTGTAACTATATACTCCTACAGTTTTCATTAAAAGTGTTAATAAATTTATACAGTTCTTTACAAACTAATAAGGAATGATTTCTTGTCATTACTTTTATTTTTTGTAAATCGATAAAAACTTCATATTTTGCAAGCGTTGTGTCATCGCGCTTCTCTTTCTTTTCTATGCAGTCCGACAGTGACCGCGCTTTTTGCGACGGACAAGCCTTAAACATCGCGGTACTTAAATTCGGTCAAATTATCGCCGTAAGTGGTGGCTACACCTACGGTTATCGCCCTTCAACGCGATAATCAACGGCGATGTCCGTATAATGTGGCCCCGGCATTAGAGTACAGAAACTGATTAGATTAGACCGATTCGTTAGATTTCGTCCGTTTGACGATGACGAATCTGTACGAAATCTAACATATAGACCTGTATTGATGATTTTTATGGTTAAAAAACTTTTTAACAAAAAAAAAACCGACTTCCAAAAAGCACTACAAAGTGAAAAATAACTTTGATTTCGGAAATCGGTGTCTTTCGTTTTTTTATTTACTTTCTTTTTTTTTGCCACCGACTTCCGAAATCAAAGTTATTTTTCACTTTGTAGTGCTTTTTGGAAGTCGGTTTTTTTTTTTGTTAAAAAGTTTGTATTTCTTGCTTTTTAGTGGGTCTGTTTATAATTTGTATAAGTTACAATAGTCTAATGTCAATTGCTCATCACATGTTACAAAATATTGCTTTTCCCGATGCTGGGACGTTAATTGTTGAGGAGTTCTGCTGGTAAGAACCAGAACTCCTCAACAACCACTCACCACACGCATTGTGTGACGAGCGGAAATTGCTTAGCAACCATATTAAAGTAATCGAATCGCGACTCGTGAAATATTTATCATTGAGTAGTTCCGGCAGCCATCTGTGGTCTTCATCATCAGTTCCACTTCACCAAGTGGTGCTTTCCGAGAGCAAATGCACGAGCTACTATAAAAAATACCAAAATCGCTATAGGTGTGCCTATAATATTTGAAGAGTTCCTTCGATTTCTCCAGGATCCCATCATCAGAACTAGATTTTGACAAAAATGGGACCATTTGAAGGGTCCACTGCAATAATGATGAATGTCCAAAAAACATTTTTTCTTATTCAGTAATGCCATTCGGTCACTTGACTATGTAGTTATGAAATCGCGTTTACAAACTTAGCAATATCGCTGACAGTCCCGAGATAAAACGTTTTTAATATTTTGGCTACACGGCTAGAACGCTTAACGTCACAGGTGTTCACGACAATAACGATGAATGTCCAGTCGCAGGCGCCTCGCACTGACCGCCATCTTGCTGTCAAAGAAATAATAAATAAATACATATACTTTAACTTTCATAAACAACATTTCATTATCTTCCGGTCCGAGTTTTTTCACACCGATTATAAATTTAAAACCCAGTTATCTTAAAACAAACGACAATGGACATTCATCATTATTGCAGTGGACCCTTCATTTGTGAAGTATACCCTTTACAACAAAAAAATATTTTTTCAAATCGGTGGGCAAGCGACGGAGTTAAGCGCGAACAAATATAAAAAAAAAAAAAAAAAAAATACAAACATCCGAATTGAGAACCTCCTCCTTTTTTAGAAGTCGGTTAAAAATTATGCAAATACATATTGTTTTATTGGCGCGTATTATATTTTGATCAAGATACAACCTGACACGGACCGGCAAATTGCAAAAAACCCAAAAAAAAAAAATGAATTTCCCCTAGAATTTCGCCTAGAATGATTGAATGATCGAATGAAATTAAGCAGGTCACAGAGTATAAATATACTTACTTTACTCTTTGGATCTATGCTGGTGTTAAGTAAGACAGATGAGAATAAAAGGTTAAAAATCCTGAAAGAACTGCATTTATTTTCCTATCTTTATCTCAAAATAATTTAAATAATGATAGTGTGAAAGCAGTTTACTAATAATTAATATCGGTTATCGCTATCGGTGGGTTTGCATGTGTCGACCTCGGAGTTTGAAATGACATTATCGACTTTTCACTGCGAGCCGCGCGCGGCCCGTTGGACTAGCTAGAGTGACAACACTAATACACATAAATAAATCGTTGCTCACGCATGCACCACGCTACTGTAGTCTGTTGTGTTTACTTGCTTACTCTGCGTGTAATCCTGTGAAGTGCTTATAGTTATTATAATAACGAAGTCTTTGTTTGGGTTTTGACTCGATTTCTTTCAAAATGCCTACGAGTGCGGTGTATCAGCCTACCACAGTGACCTATGAACAACAACCCACGGATCAGCGTTGGAACTGTCCCATGAGCTACTTCTCTCGACGTATGGCTTCTAGCTGGAACCGGGCAGTATGCATGCGAGTTGGATTATGTCTGGCGGGCAGCACGTTATTTATTATCGGTGAGAAAAACATTTGCGCTTGTATGAATAATACTAATTGTTTTGTTGTAGGCTTCTTGATGAAACGCAATCTGAATCATAAGATTGCATAAAACTGCAGCACTTGAAGCGTGTTTCTGTTTTATAAGTTCGCTTCGTAACATTATTGTGTGAGACAGTGTTTTGTTTTCATTTCATTAGCAAACACACTTCATGGTTACCTACTTGATCATGATCATGATCACTCATTGTTGTAGTGTTTCCTAAAACTTTTCCAATTGACCTGCGAACATTCTGTTGCTGAGAATGAAATTAAATGTTTCATTCCATTGATATATATACACTTTCATTCTTTCTTTTTATGAAATTTTCAGTTATTAAAATATTTACTAAAACATTCTATTTTCATAATAAAATTGGACATCCAATTTCTAATTTGTATCCAATTTTAAGAATCCTTTTTATCAATGCTAATAAAGTAACCTACGGACACACCTGATTTACTTTTAAAATCTTTTCACAAAGGAGTTTCTTTGTTTTTATAAAATTAAAAACTAAAATATTTTCAGGTGCAAAGTTAATTTGTTTTCATTTTCATATTTTCATTGATCAGCTGATATTGATTAATTTTATTACCAAGAATATCATGTACAGACGCCAGCACATCAAGCTACTACAATCTGTCCAATTTCTTTAATAGATTTTCATCTTTATCGCTGAAGCGTTAGGTTCAAGGTATATTGGGAAATTTTGACAGTTTCGGGTGGCTTGACCTGCTGGCGTCTGTACCTACGTACCTATTCAAATAAAAAATCCATTTGGTACATTAGAACAACCTGTGTGACTTCTTCTACAAAATTGTTTTCAGGAAGAACAATGATACATTTTGAAGATACTCTGTCCTTTTTATCTGATAACATTCTAATGTTTAGATCCTTATCTCTTACTGCCATGGTGATCATGTATTGGAAAGCTTTAATCATGTTCCTGTATTAATAAAGTTCCTGTTTGTTTATGTCTTATGAGGATGGGAACCCCTTGGCAAATAAGCACAACCTTAGGAACAGATAACAACATTATGTACATATAAATATAACCCAACTTGCTTTACTAATTCTAACATAGCTATCAGACAATAAATTCTCAAGTTTAATTAAAAAAATTCTGCTGTTATCAGCAGCATTTTTTACATTATGACTGTTGTAACTGTGACTAATTGTTAATCTTTTTCATCATCATCAATAAGATTGATCTTCCAATATGTTGCAAACCATGCTAGATGCAATTAACATAGTGACTCAACCTCTGTCTCGGGTATCTTCTTAATTAAAATTTAGTTTTTCTCTGTAATCACAAAGGTATCAATTTTAACAAGGATGTGACTCATGTCCTGTGAATTATTAATACCTAGCAGTTTAATTTACAAAATCAATCTTCTTTAAAATTAAATTCATTATATTTTAGAAGGTATTTAGATATAGCTAGATACAAAATACATTTTTGATGTATTCAAGCAAGGTCCCAAGAATCAGTAATTTTTTTTTACCAGTTCTTTAGAATAATTCCTTGTACTGAATTATTAAATAGACCTTGGCTAGGCATGAATCAATCTGGCACATGCATAGCATAAGGTATTCTGGTGTTGCAATCATTATTTGCTACCATTCATTCAGTCAGACTTGCCATACTACCTACCTAATTATACATACCTTTTTGTTGTTCTAAGCACATTACTTGACATTACTATTAGGCTATTGATCATGTCCTTTATAAAGGAACTAAGACTTTCATGGGACTTTATTGCAGGAATTGGTCAATGGGTCATTTAAGAAGAAAAAGCCACAGAGTGCTATTAAATTAGAGGGTGGAAATTGGAGATAGGGGTGGAAATGCACCCTTTTCAGTTTTCAAAATGTCTCGCAAACAAAGCAAAATTTCGATATACTTTATTATTATGAAACTTTTAGTACAGAATTGAATTTCTCATCGAAATGATTTAAGTAGGTATTTAAAAAACATTTTTTTTTGCCAAAAATATTGAAACAAAAATAAGAAAAAGTCAAATTTTCGTTTTTGTCTGTTTTGTTTCTGCTTTTTTGCCTTTTAACTTTTTTTGGGTCAGATATAGGTATAGGCATTGCAGAAAAAAAAATCCTTTCAAATGCTGGGTGGAAAAAATTTGTGGGTTAAAAATTGTCCGGAATTAAGGCCACTTGAACATAGCTTTTTTTTTCGACTTTTATCGCTCATAAAGATGAAAACATCATTCTCATTTTGTTGAAAAAATTGTTATATTGTTCGCGAAATTTTGTCTACTTTTTATTTCTATGGGATTAAATATAATGACTACCAAAAAAATTAAATGCTCACCAAATATGCGCCGTCCTACTGACGAAAACCCTAACCCTAGACGGTCGACGACGTCAGGGGCACCCCGAGGTTTGGTTGGTCGACCTGCTGTCAGTTTTCTAAAGTTATAATTTCACAATAAAATGGTTTTAATTTTGGTGAGCATGGCAGGTATTTAGAATTTTTTGGTAGTAAAATAGGTACTTTTCTGGTAGGCGTTTAAATACAAGCCTTTTTCTATCAAGCAATGCCTAGCCTATACCTATCTGTGATTCAAAAAAGTTAAAAAGCAAAAACAAAACAAAAAAGCGAAAATTTGGCTTTTCTTCTTTTTGTTTCAATATTTTTGTAAAACATAGAATGTTTTAACCATTTCTATGAGAAATTCAATTCTGTACAAAAAGTTTCATATAAAGTACCCACCTATATCGAAATTTTGCTTCGTTTACGGGTTACATTATTGAAAAAAACTTTAAAGGGTGCATTTTCACCCATATCTCCTTTCCACCCTCTACTTTTATAGTACTCCGCGGTTTTTTCTTCTTAACTGACCCATTGACCGATTCCTGCAAAAAGAACCCATGAAGTCTTAGTTCCATAATGCCCTGTTGTTTAGGACATAGGTAATCAATAGCCTAATATTATGTAGGTACTCGTAAAACGACAGTATTGTCTTCAAGTGTCCTCTGCTTTGTTCCTCCCTATAAATATAATTACGGATTTATGACGACCTTTTCTTGGATCGCCCGCGCCGTTACCAAAACAACGTCGCGCATCGGCACATCATAATTCTCCTATTAGGTATATATTATGTATATTAGTCTATGATCATAATTCTCTGAAATGACCGATGGCCTTCTCATTCTCACTTGTAGTAAATGATTACCGTTCATAATCAAATCTACTTCCGCTAGCGCCTACCTGCTTAGTTATTTATTCGAGAGTCGTAACTATTCCTTATGTACTCACGTACACAATTATTATGTATTGTCACGACCACTATTACTACAACAGCTTTTATTTCCTCCCTACTACTAAGATATGAATGACGGACAATTTCCGTACTTATAATATAACAGTACTTTATAAAAGGCACGAAGCCATAGGTGGGCTGTATACGCAGATATATAATCACTATTCACATGATTAGTATTCTTTGGACGCACCTTGATCTGACGAGTTACACTTAACGGCTAGCTTTTAATAATAATGGTATGGCGCGAACCGCAAATGTGTTCTAGAGATGTGCAAAATGGTTTAAAAAAAGTATTTAAATACAAAATGCAAATACTTTTTTGATAAATTATTATTTCAAATGCAAAAAATACAAAACAGTTTAGCTTTTTTGTATTTTAAATATTAATTACGTAAATAAATACTTTTTTTTTAAATTCAATTTTCATAATTGGGCCGATTTAAGCAAAAATGTTCCAACCCACAACCTCGACAATTTCGAGTTTTTGTGACCTGTACTCCAAATAAGGTATATTTTAACCATTGACTTATAAAAAAAGATGGACTCCGCGCCGCGCATATCGAAAGTGAAGCACCGTGCCGATCTATGTGTGCATGATTTGAGTACCTGCAAAGACGCCGCCGCTCGTGTCACGTAATGGCGGCCGGTCGGCATACTATGATGTAAATGTGTGCGCGAGGCGTGTTTGTACAAACGGTCCGGCATACTTACTGTGCTTCACTTTCGATATGCGTGGCGCGGAGTCCATCTTTTTTTATAAGTCTATGATTTTAACATATCAAAGACTGAGGTTTGTGTGGTTTGTAACATTTTTGCTTATATCGGTCCAATTGACTTTTATAAGGTTTTTATCAAGTTGTTTATAAACACTGTCACTCATCTTCCTCCTGTGGGTCGCATATTAATACCACCATATGAAAAGTCTTTCTACAGCCTTGCAGCGCCTTTAGTGGCCAATACAAACACCTATAAATAATTGTATATGAAATTTGACTGGCAAAACTTAACAGTAAAAGTATTTTGCAAATGAAAATACGTCTCAAAAAGTATTTCCAATAAGTCGTATCATTCGTATTTCTGGTTCTTTAGCACTTTTTGCTACGTTTACGTTTGGTGTCTGTCGAAATGTCCCGGTGTGAAACGAGCAACAGCATCCACCTGTAGTCTGATTACGTCATTCTGCCAAAACTGGTTTCCGCAAAATTCGCGGTTACCAGGCGGCAGTAGCCTCGCGCTAGTCCATGGCTCGCCAAATCATAAGTTATGACTTCCATCATCTTCTGTCTGGGCTTGATATTGATTGACACATTATGTTGAAATACTTCGTCATATTTTGTATCGGGAAAAGATGTTCTGGAAGAACTTGGGGAGTCCTTTGCCCATAAGCGGGACAGTATGCGCTCGAGATAAAAAAAAACAATGCAAACTCCCAAAGCATGGTCTATTCGAAACTTTTTGTCCTACTATGAGCATAGAATTTATTGGGAGCAGTCGACAGCTTAATACTTCCAGGCATTCCCAGAACTTGTCGTGTTAAACAGGCCTCGACCAGGACAAGTCCAGATAAACTGGCCACAGAAACCTGTTACTCAACCAAGTTACTATTGGCTCTACACAGGGATCATTAAAGTTTTGTGGTTCAGTCTACTAGGTACCTACTTTACACGAGTGCTTCATCGATGTCATTATTCATTTACACAATAACTTTTTTTATAATCAGGTTACAAAATAAATGTTACCTATATAGTAATAATGATGAAATAATGAGGCACTTCTATTTTAATTATAGCTACATATTTAATTAAAATGGCAATAATATCTTTAGTTAATGAATGATCTAGCTAGTTAGGTACTAACTAGCGAGCATAGGTATAGGTTGCTTAAAAACCAGGCTTGTCAGAGCTGTTCGCAGTTTTAAAATATGATCGAACGTCGTGTGAGGGAAGGTTTTTATGATTCTGGTGGCGATGGCGCACGCTCGGTAGCACGAGTAGCATCGATAAGCTGAGTCGATTGCGTATATCGTACACAATGAGCGGTGGTAGTCGTAAAAGGTATCGGGTGTCCGGTGTGCGCGGCGCTTGCGTCGGTCGCCGGTGAGGGTGACTCATCCGGTGGCTGCGTGCGCCGTGATCTGATCACGACGAACCATAGAAAGCGAAAATGTAGACAGCACTTTGAATTATTTATTTCGTCTGCTCTTTTCGAGCTATGAAATTTTGTTCGATTGCATTTTTTATGACTACGTTGTCGAAGTGATTCGTGTTCGTGACTTGCGAGACATAACGCTGGTTGTTAGAAGATTAATTATGACCTCTGTGCTAGGGCACGTGTCAAAAATCAATCTGCCTAGCCTTTTCCCAACTACATATTATGTTGGGTTCGGCTTCCAGTCTAATAGAACTGGACGCAGCTGAATGCCTATCTGAATTGTGACCTCCACCACCCAGTTACTGGGTAAGATTGGTTGTCAGACTTTCGGACTTCGCACAGCCCGAAACGACTGTCAAATATCCACGAATGAAGCCGGGACCAACGGCTTAACGTGTGTGTGTGTGTTATGTAAAGATGGTCACCCATCCACGGACCGACCCCGGCAAGTGTAGCCGGCAAATTACTAAAAACGCAGATTAAGCAGAGACGGTATTTTTAAATATGGGCGATTTTCTGCAACTGCAAAAAATAACCTTGTAATTCACAGTACCTATCATTAAGAAATACAAAGTTCTTGCAACAATCTTTGCGATTGGTAAACATATGTACATATAATTGTACGGATCTCTTCGTGTGCGAGTCCGACTCGCACTTGGCCGGTTTTTAACTATTAATTCTATGACATCCATCATAATCCATATCTAAAATACTCTATGTTCGTTTAGGAATCCATCATTTAACAAATTCTACAAGTTAGGTACTATTATAGCGCGTACAAATTATAGGTCTAGTAGAATCCGAAGGCTGTATTGTTTAATGGAACAGGCATTGCGAACGAAGGTCGACAAACTCAACCGAGGCTCGACTGCCATGACGTTTCCGTAATAGGTGCTTTATTCACTTCCACTTTAGTCCTTGGACACGCCACACACATCATGTATTGCAAAGAGAGCGTAGCTAAGTATTATAAATGAATTCATATAAAAATTCTATCGTAGTTTTTGACTTGAGTCATCAACTCATTATCAGACACTACTTTATAAAAAAAAAGTGCTACATTCACGCTTGAACTATGAAAAATTCCTTTCTACCGTTATAATATTGTGGGGCGTATGAAAGTTGAGATTGCGTAAAGTAATTCGACAAAAAAGGTTTTTATAGCGAGTAGTGACGAATCGAGAAAGGTTTAGTCAACGAGTGCAACACAGCGTTCGTAAGTTAAACGTGGAAAGAAGGAAAGTCATTACTTTCCTCGCCCGTGGGCGAAACACGAGCCCCGCTGTCGTAATATTATGTCCCCATTGAAGATCTTCTAACAATAAAACTTTTTAATGGCCACGTTTTAAGCTTCAATGACTAGGAAATGGTTCTGAAACGCAGAAATCACATAAAGTTTGATAGGTCCACAGTTCCATACTTGTTTTAAGAGCCAAGTGCCACCAATACCTGTGCCAAAACAGAAAACATCATAGAAATTCCAGTAGAGTAGAGCCCTCTCGAAACCATTTCGAATGCGTGTTTAAATAGGTACTTATAGGAATCTCTTTTGAGGATTGAGTATGAACCGTTCGCGACAAATACTGCATCGTGTCAGTGGGTAGTGGGTACACAATGCAAATGGAATATGAAATTGTTTGTAAGTAGCTATAGATTACCGCGCGGGTGTTTATTGTTCTAGTTCCATAGCGGGTGAAAGCCGCCGAGTACTAATGAATCACTAATGTGTTAGCTGCCCACTGCCTTAACCTACTCCTTCCGCTGCTGTGGCCCATTTTCGCAACACTCCGGGCGAAGTAGAACGTCGATCGAAACCGGTTGTCTGCTGAACGCTTCGATTCGTGTCGGACTATTTCCTATTGAATAAGTGCATTGTTACGTCATGGCTAAGTTTCATGTTTTTGCATCTTCAAATCCTTAAGTTATACTTTATTTAGAAGTCTCGTTGATAAGAGCCTTCGATTCCCTTATTTATAATTCCTCTAACATAGCGTCCATTCGCTACAGTCCACTTGTTTAGTTTCGTAGGATGTCGACCCACGCTGTAACAAATCCCGTAATTTAGAATAAATTCTAATACATAACAATTGTTAAACAGACAACACTGGTCACTACAATATTAAGATACTTAATTATTGGAAGTTTTTGCGTCTACAATAATTATGCATAATTTAAACTATGTTCTAACTTGGGCAATAATTGCTCATTTAATTTTAATCACATAATATGACAGCATCTCGCCACCTTTGGCCAAGTTACTTAACAAGGGTCGGCATCCAGTCTAACATGAATACCAGTACCAAACCAAAGTACTGGATACCAGTACTTTACATGGAGCTACTGGGTTGTAGAGACAGATGCCTATCTGTCCTCCACAACCCAGTTACGGGGTAATACTATATCTCTCGGTAAGACTGGTTGTTAAACTTTCGGGCTTCTGACGACATTACTGATTAAATACTGCAGTTGAATACTTTTTAATATATTATGAAACTTTCCATATTAAAATGTGTGAAAGCAGGCAACTGGTTATAAAGTTCGTGTATGTAAACTTTCAGTTAGTTACTCAGATCTGCATTCAGAGATTACTAATGCAGTTGACTGTTGACTCACACCCACACGAATACATTATCACTTTATCATAAGTGGTGTTTAACGATATTTATAAACACGAGTAACGTACGTAAACACTAAAAAAGTTTATCTCGTACAATACCTACCTCAATTTGGTTTATCCATTGGTCCAAGCAACCTTTGGTCCAGGTACAAGTTAACGTTTTGCAGTAAAAGCAAATGTCGTTGACCCTTATGTGTGCCGAAGTATAAACAAAGAATTCCTTCGAGACGCTAAATTAATACCGAGACAGTATTTTCTCTCGCGCTAGAATTTTGGCATTGCCTAGACAGGAGCAAAAGAATCTACATTGGTGTACCGTTGTGAACGGATGACTATTTACCCGTTTAATTCAATGTTTCTAAATAGCATAATTACAGGAACTGCATTATTAACAAAGGAAATTAAACCTAATTAATTTGGTCCATTTGGCTTTAGGGATAAATGACCTGTTGCTGGGTATTCGTTTCCGCTATTAATATTTCTTTGCTGGGTTAGTGCAATGGTGGATGGCTTTTCCATACGCTTCATACTCCATACTCATAAGTGATGCCACATTTTACGTAAGTGGCGATACTGCGAAGAAACAATATCGTCTGAACGGGCGGAGATCGGTTTTCATTCAATAGAAAACTTAATGGATTCAGTTATATTATATTACCTTGACTTGTCACAATCTAATCATCCTTTATAGTCTACTTCTAATTCAGTTGACTTAATTAGGACCTCTTTCACCACCTACGATTAAGTTCCTATTAACTTACTTGACAGACAATTTCATGCAGTCTGTTCCATTTTTGAATTTATCCGGTAAGTAGTGGCTATTTGGACATCGTGAAATAGGCCCTAGTATCAGAACATTTTAATTTACTTATTCAATGTAGTCTTGATAGGTACCGTTTCTATTCTTATTGACTACTTTTTGTGTGCATTACTGCTAACATTGGCATTCATCCCTAACTACACATCTATCTATTTAGTCCGTAATGTCCCACTGCTGGGCAAAGGGCTCCGTCGTCGGTACCTTACAAATCGTATATTTTATTTGACACGTTTCGTGCTTCACCGTTTCCCGCTTGTAGGGAAATTGGGGAAATCCAAAAAATGCTTGACTCATTGGGAAAGGCAATTCAGTGTAGGCTTGTACTTTGTGCCTACATACCATCAAAGGTGCTTATTTTGTAAAGTTAGAATGACCATTTGAAGTAAAATTCTATAGCTAATAATTTTTAGCAGAGTGGGCAGTTCAGCGTAGGCTGCTGTATCAAAAACCGGCCAAGTGCGACGGACTCGCACACAAAGGGTTCCGTACCATATTATATGTTAAACAATCGCAAAGATAACTTTGTATTTCGTAATGATATTGTGAATTACAACGTTATTTTTTACAGTTGCAGAAAATCGCCCATATTTAAACAAAATACCTTACGAATCGCCGTTTTTAGTATTTCTTGATTAAGTACAGTATAAGGTACATTATTTATAATAGAGCTCGTATAAAAATGGTATAAAATTAACAACTTTTACAGCCCCCTATTTCTTCATTTTAGAAGATAAAAAAAATAAAAATATCTTTGTCCTCTACTCGACGAGTTCTACACAATAACATCCCCACACACACTTTTTTTTTTTTTTCAAAATGAAAACTTTTCTGTATGGAAAAAAAAAAAGTAAAGTTAAAATTAAAGGGGCAGCCCCTTTAATTTTAACTTTACTTTATTTTTATTATTTGTTGTTATAGTCGTAATAGAAATACACAATCTGTGAAAATTTCAACTCTCTACCTATTAAGGTTCATAAGATACAGCCCTGTGACAGACGGACGGACGGACGGACGGACAGCGGAGGCTTAGTAAGTTTGTACGCACAATATTGAGATACTAGCTAGACTGCCCGTGGCTTTGCCCGGCGAATATGTCTGATTTCATGGGTTTTAATTTTCTTATTATTGTTTACTTTTCATCAAAAGTATAAAATACTGAATACTGAGTTTCAAGTTAATCGGACTGCGTTTTAAAAATCTTCCATACAAACTTTAACATCCCTAAACACCCTTTGCGGGGTAGTTTTGAAAAACGAATAATGACAAACTTTATTACTTACATAAGCAAGTATTTGTGCTAAGTTTCAAGTTCATTAACCAAAACAATAAGATTTTTCACATAAACTGTATCCCCGTTTTTACCCCCACAGGGGTAGAATTTCAAAAATCGTCTGGGATGTTTCCATAACTTGGGTCAAACATTATTTACACCAATTTTCGAGTTAATCAATCCCCAATAAAATCCTCCGCTGTAAAATTTGCTACCCCTTTTCACCCCTTAGGGGTAGATTTTTGGAAAACCCTGATACTCGTTAGTTAATCTCTATTTTTGGTCTCAAGTACAAAAACTGAGTTTTGAGTAAATCGGACCGCGTGTTAAAATTCCTCCAAAGAAACTTTGACATCCACCAATCCCGTCTTCTGGGGTCGCGGGTTGTTCGAAAGAGATACCGTGGCCCTGCCATAGGCAACTGAAGGAACACGGGTGGGTTTTAGTCAGTAAAAGTATGACACGCCCTTCCGCTCCACCCAGAGCGGGAGAAGTCATTTGATGATTTCCCTTCCACAAAAAAAGGGGGTAGTTTAGGAAAACTAAAAATGATAAATTTTATAATTAACTTAGATGAATATTCGTGCTAAGTTTCAAGTCTAATAACTCAAGAAATAAGATTTTTCATACAAACTTTCATCCCCTAATTTATTCCCTTAGGGATGGAATTTTCGAAAATTCTCCCTAATGGATGTTTACACTATATAAGGTATCTATGTGCAAAATTTCATGTCTCTAGGTCCAGTGGTTTGGACTGTGCGTTGATTATAATCAGTCAATGAGTCAGTCAGGACTTTGAATTTTTTATATATAGATTTACAAGACCACAAACTTCTGATAGGTTTTCCTGCAATGTATAGGTAAAGAACAATTTTCTGTATTTTTTTCAAAATTTTAGGCTCATTAGTTTCGGAGATAAGGGGGGGGGGGAATGGTCAATTTTCGTCTATTTTCTTAAATAACTTCAAAATTATTTATTTTAAAATTATAAAAAAAATATATTTGAGACCCTCACAGTAAGACCTTTCATTTGGTATATCACACGGTACAGTTTGCAAATTTTTTTTTTTTAATTGTACTTATTTTCCCCCAAAATCCCACCCCATATTCAAAATTCATTTATTTACGTTACATGTCCGTGTTTGGGTTATCAAAATACATATGTGTACCAAGTTTCAACTTAATCGGTTCATTAGATTCGGAGCAAATTGGCTGTGACAGACGGACAGACGGACAGACAGACAGACACACGAGTGATCCTATAAGGGTTCCGTTTTTTCCTTTTGAGGTACGGAACCCTAAAAAGGGAGACTTTTCATTATAGTAAGGATTTTCATTAATGTACCAAAACGGTCAATTTTTCAACTAGTCTCTCGTCAGGTCTATGATTAACTCGATAGAAGTAAATGGTCCACGTCCGGCAAACAGCAAGTTGTCAAGGTGAATCGGTTCTCTATGCGATGCTTCAATAATATCATTATACTTTTAACATAGCTGAATTATACTAAATTTGCTGGCCTTATGTTTAAAACATTATCGTTTGGAGTGGCGTAACTAAGCCACCTGTTTTTATAAGAGTGTACCTACAATCTTTTATGGCCTCGTGGGCACCTACATAGCAAGAAGTAAGATAGATGTACCTAGTGTACCTACACCAGATAGTATATTATATTATGGTTGTTTTATCTTAATTTATCAGCTCCAAATTTTACCAATTTTTTTTTTGCATTGTAAAAATAAATAAAATAAGCCTTTATTGCTGGTTCTACAATGTTTACTAAAATATGTCTTTACTACTTATATATCTAATAATTTTTCTTAAATATCGACGTTCAGTGCACTTTTTCTATACAGCTTGTCCTTCGACAAAGCCCTCCTCTAAAGATTTCCACTTCACTGATCTCTCTATCTCTCGCCCTCTGAATCCAGTCTGGACCAGCTACTCTTTTGACGTCGTCCTCCCAACGTTTCATTTGTTTTGCATTAATCTATATTATAAAAATTAATCTCTATTTCCCTTGGTCATCGCATCACGCGTGAAAGGATGGAACAATTTCGCTAATTCTTTTTTTTTTGTGTTTATTATTGTCAGGAGAAGGTTCTTATGTAGAGAAAAATTGGAAAAGTTGCCGGGAAAATTGGGAAATTCGGGAAAACTGAAAGTGGATTTTCTATGGCAATTTTGAATTATTGAAATTGGGACAGGACAACGTCTGTCGGGTCAGCTAGTTCATTATAAATATGAATTACTTAGCTAGAAAGCAACAGATACTGAAATTCCAACTTAGAACCCATCTTCGTTTTGTTTTACTACCCATTTCAGATGTACCTAAATATTGCAGATGCAGACTCGCAATTTTGTGCTAGACTGTACATTATTGCAAAGCCTGGGTATTATACCTACTGTGGGTCTCATGTTTCTCGTTTTGCGCAACTCCCAGGTGCGGTTGCAGCCACGAGATGCGGTCGTATCATTCGTACGTTGATATTCCTATCTGTGTCAGTTTCTTCTATCGATTCGTATACATGCGTGTTATACTATGTATCTTGTATTGTATAAGAGTTGTGCTTGTAGTGTAAAGACAATATCAGTGAGTTTCATGGATAATTGTTTGCATAACTGTTTTATCAGATCAGCCTCAGATGCACAGCTTTTCCCTTCCGTGATATTATAAAGGATGTTTTATTTAAAATATACCTAAGGTGAATTGATTATAATTTATATTAAGTACCCATTATTTTCCTACCTAGTTTCTATAAAAAAAAGCTATATAGGTACGTAATCCTATTTATAACTGCGTATCTTATAGGAACAAGGCTCTGTAATTGAATATAATATTGTATTACCCAGAATACAATACACTTCGAAAGAAAAATCTACTACTAACTTACACGGTTAAAATAAAGGGTTGACCTCATCTCATAACCTCGGGTAATGATATTGCAATTAGCATAGAGTACATAGATACGCAGTGATTCATACCATGTAGGTACTTACTAGAGATAACACAAGTACGTTGACCTAACGATTTGATTGATACTCGTAATATCAGAAAACTGGTTATAAAATGTGTGGGAAGTGTCGATACATTGCTCGCGTCGATTTCAGTCGCGAATATCTGACAAAATGGAGCGGTCATCATGAGATGCGGTAGATGCATAATTGAACATGTCATAGCCATTTGGTTTTTTTCTGGATGTAATTCCGTATTCTCGGACGGCTGTAATTTTGATGTAGCCCGTTCGATAGCGATGCCATCACTTGGTTTGTACTTAAGATTACAAAATTTAAATGCTAAACTCGTGGCTTTTTTACATTCAATTGCACATCAGTCGTAACAATTTGACATGACAGCGCCTTTATGTCGTAGCAGTAAGGCTGATTTTCGTAATGCGTGTTACCATTTATTTGCGGTTGACTGTACCTATTACATGTTTAGAGATGTAGTAGCATTAGTATATCTACTGATAGCACCTAGCTTAGCGTGTTCTATTACCCACGTCAGGAAATCTGGAGTGGTCAATTCTTGGATTGATGTTATACAATACCTACTAATTTACCATCTTCTAATAATAAAATACCTGATACTTAATCTATTCTATACAATACAAATAAATAAATAAAATTGAAGTGTCTGTTTGTAATATCAAAATAACAGCTTTTTACTAAATGCATAAGAAAGTATATACGGCACTTATAACAAAAAAAACAGTTTTTATTGTGTCTGTTTGTTCTGGCTAATCTCCGAAACGGCTGGACCTATTTTGACAGGACTTTCACTGACAGGTAGCTGATGTTATAAGGAATAACTTAGGCTAAGCACTTTTATTTTGGGAAAAAAATATGGTTCCGCCCATAGACTTATAAAAAAAGATGGACTCCGCGCTGCGCATATCGAAAGTGAAGCACAGTAAGTATGCCGGGTCCGTTTGTACAAACACGCCTCGCGCACACATTTATATCATAGTATGCCGACCGGCCGCCATTACGTGACACGAGCGACGGCGTCTTTGCAGGTACTCAAATCACGCACACATAGATCGGTAGGGTGCTTCACTTTCGATATGCGAGGCGCGGAGTCCATCTTTTTTTATAAGTCTATGGTTCCGCCTTAGATTATGAAATGGGTTCCGCGCAAAAAAAATAAAACCCATGACATTGTGAACATAAAGTCTAAAACACTATCGAAACGGGTCTTATCGCGATATTCTTTTTAACGAGGTAAACAGGTACCTACTTGTTTCCCGACGCGACGTTTCGACCGCCTTGCAGCGATCGTGGTCACGGGAGGACTGATGACAGCTCAGCGACGTCTTCGTAAAGTGCGGGTGTGTGCATCTACCCTCACTTGGTCTTCACAATTTTTATAAATGTCACTGTCGGTACTTCTACACACAACACTAAGAACGTCTACACACTGGCGGACCTCGTCGGACGACCGGCGTTGCTTGCACTTGCTAATGACTGGATTCCAAGTTGTAGGCAGTCGGTATCCATCCTCTCTGTTGAAATTTTTATATTTCCTGATTTCAACCGCTTCACGTACTATTCTGGAGTAATAGTAACGATCAGAGGAAAGAACCTGTGGCTTGTGTAGTTGAATCCAGTGGTTTGGACCAGCCTTACAAATCGCGAAAGTTTAAAAAGTTTAACATATAGTCTGATTTGAAAAATTCTTTTTGCATTTGGTAGCCCAGTTCTCGAGGATGGTTATAAGCTATTTAACATCACGCTATGACCCTTAGGAGCCGAGCAAAAAGAAATAAAGTCTGAAAGAACGCTAAGCGAAAACGAAGTAACAGCGCGGGCGGGCGATACAAGGCGGATCGTGGGACGAGGGAGTTATTAAAATGTGGTTGTTATTTTAGTATATTATAGTGTATCTTAGTACTTCCGTGTGAACGAAGTCCCAGGGCACATCTAGTCATAAAATATAATCCTGTTTTGCCTTTTGCCTGACAGAAGTTTTTGTGTGTCAAGATTTTGGCAACGATTGTTTGAAACTTTTGTTTTTCCAGACAACTTGTAATCGCGACCTCTAGTCACGCGAGTTTTTTTTACTAAATTACGTGGCTCTATTTCTAAGTACATACCTACCTAAAGTACAAATAAATTAAAACGTACCTACTATAGACGACGAAGTAAACACCATTGATTTAACATACCAAAAGCGAAGCGTATTTGTCTCTAATATGTAATGTACCTAGTATATTTCATGTTAAGGCCTTAACATGAAATATACTAGACAGAGGCGATATCGCGTCGCGACGTGTCGCGTAGCGATGTTGCGACGGGATAATATCGCAATATCGCGCGCGATGTCGCCTCTGTCTGTAAGAGCCTTTAATCGTAAACCGCAGTCACAGATAATGCGCAGTTATATTTGACGAGTGAGTCAAATATAACTAATAATAAACTAAAAAATAAAAAATAACAATAATAAAATATAAAATAATAATATAATATATTATAATTTAATATTGTTAAATATGGCCATGTGGCCCAGACATAATATAGGATAGAAGAGAATATAATCACATTTTCTTTTTTTCACGAATTTCTAAATTTTAACCTATCATAATGATAAATATAATTCCTCTCATTAAAACATCATAATATTTTGTTATCAGGTACGGTGCTGATTATCGTGGGAGGCGTGAAATTCTCCAATGCAGCTGAACCGGACCCCCACAGTTTCGAAAATGGCGTCGGCGAACTGGTTGCAGGCAGCGTTTTAATATGCTTAGGAATGGTAGCTGGCCGTAAGTATAATATTACTATGATCCTTTATTTAGTACCGTCTTATTCCAAACAGCCCGCCACGATAAGTGTTTCGCGTAGAGAAATTTTAATCGTTAGTTGGTAAAAGTAATGGGGCTTGTGAGCTGTCTAAGCGCTAAGCCTGAAACTTGATTATTCAACAGGTTTGGAATAAGGATGCTGCACCTGTTTGTGATTTTAATACTTATCTATTATCAAAATAACGGCCGTGAAGAATACTAAGCGAAAATCTTCTAATTTTCTGTTTGTGGCTTATATTATCAACTAGCTGACCCGACAGACGTTGTCCTGTCTTAGCTATGAATATTCTAATGTAAACGCGCGAAGTTCCTGAAGGCGCAAGCTGAGCACATTTTGAATTGTTTAGGAAAACTTAATTTATATTTTAAGAATGAACCTAAGATTTTTTGCTGAAAAGTAAAATACCGGAATAAATTTATACTTAGTAAAAAGTCAAGAACATGAAAATGATTAATTGGAGCCAATTAATTTGAAAAAAAAAATTGTTTTGAGTATGAATGTCAATGGCTAATGAGTAGGGGAAGATCAAAAAACGATGGATGGACTGTGTTAAAGATGATATGGTTATAAAGGGGGTGACTACCGAGATGACGACTAATAGAGAAGTATGGAAAAAAGGGACATGTTGCGCAGACCCAAAATAAATTG
Organism: Cosmia trapezina; assembly: GCA_905163495.3. Lineage (NCBI taxonomy): Eukaryota > Metazoa > Arthropoda > Insecta > Lepidoptera > Noctuidae > Cosmia > Cosmia trapezina. The sequence goes on from LR991030.1 coordinate 18,068,970, forward strand.
GGATAGTAGGTTGTTACCTTAGGCCTATAAAAAATCTGAGGTTGTTACTTGTATCAAATCTCCACATATTTAGTACAGTGTAGTGTTAGTAAATTGATGTTATAACAATAAACTGTGTAGAAGTTTCTTTCATACAAACTTGGTCCTGACAATTACAAATACAACAAAAAAGAATTAGCCAAATACGTGCATCCGTTCTGAAGTGATGCGCGTACCTACTTACATACATTCGGCAATTGATTTTTATTTTAGAATACTACATAAGTAGCTGACCCGCCAGACGACCTGTCGAAAATTCAATAAATCGAACGGCAGCAAAACAAATGAACAACTGATTATAAAATGAATTTGAATTTGGAATTCTAAAAAGAATGAAAGTTTCCCGACAGACATTGCCCTGCCCTTTCATGTATGAGAAAATGAATTTTCTTCATATTTTTTGTGAATTTTCCTATGCTTTTAATAGTTATTCTGCTATTCGGGACGGAGACAAATACAACAAATCAAAAACCATGAAAATTGGTCCAGTAGTTCTCGAGTTATAAGTGTTCGAACAAACCCGACTTTGTTTTATATATATAGATAGATAGATTAGTGGGTTAAAGTTACTGGGTTTTGGTGGAGGTCAGCGCCCTAATATTGCGTAACACATTATCAATCGGAGTTGGTTTCATTTTGACAGATCAACAACATTCATTGTGCTGTTTACGTTGTCGAGCATACAAATTTTTCGAACTTAAGAAGCAATGCATTAGCAATTTGTTTCAAAATGATTCAAACTCCGATTGATAATGTGTTACGCAATTAGGGTGCAGATAGGCAGTCGCTCCATGTAAAATACTGGTATTCAGCTGCATGCGATTAGACTGGAAGCCGACCCGCGACCCCAACATAGTTGGGAAAAGGCTAGGCAGATTGGATTGGATTATCAATGCCTTTTGTTTCTGGCCTATATTATCAAGCATTATTCTTGGAAAAGCATTAAATAACGTCCTTTTAGTCATTACACTCATTACAAATGCATTTCAAAGAATTTCTTTTATGTCGCAAGTTGCCTTAATGGTCATTACATTACGTATGATCAGTGTTTCTTTGGCATGAGCATGACCTCACCCAGAGGCGTTTCAGTTCCTATATTCCTAAAAAAAACCTTATCAACAAATTATCATTGGCTGATATGCCCCCGATAAAGATTGCTAAAGAATCCTGTCTCAAATGGAATGGACCACCGTCAAAAAGTAATTCCGAAAAACTGTAATAAGTACGATACAGTTTTTCGGAATTTCTTTTTGTACACCCTCGTAGAATTTATTCTAAAAGTTAACCGCACATATTTTCTGCCCAGTCACATAATCTAACAACTGACCAAGCCTCTACTGACCTTTACGTAACAGTAGATAAGGTGCATTTAAAGATGGCCTACACGATTATATCGACCACGTTTTGAGGGGTTTATTTATTTTATATCCAAGAATTCATGGTTCATCTTCCTAAAACTCTGACGAGGGCAGTTCTTGCTGATCCTTAGATTTTTTCTTTCACAATCATTACTTAGTTGCACTGTACGAGGTGTACCAGAAAGGTGTGGTCAAACTGGTTGTGGTAAAGACCACCAAACTGAACTTTCTCCATGGGACCAACACCGTAATCGCAAAAAAAAAACAACTGTCCCATAGAAAACTTTAATACCTACTCGATGCGATTTATGGGACGGTTGATTATTTTTGTTGTTGGTCCCACAGAGAAAGTTGTTCAGTTTGATGGTTTGTACCACACCTGTATAGATAACCGTAGATAGAGAAATAAAATAAGTGAACGGCATTACTGGAAGAATCCTCGCACTTCTCCATTTTAATATTACAGTTTTCAACAAAATATATAATTTTTATTTGATGAATGAAACTACTAATCAATAAAGATATTCATCATTGGTGTATGTTGTTAAGGCACTATGTCCCCTTCTAAGACAAATCCAAACATCTATTGACTTTGATTCATCTTAGAATTTAAATTTTAAGATATTTTCGTAGTTTAAAATTCTGAAAAACACGTGAGCTTGTTCGTCAGCACTGACAAGCTCAAGCTGAGATTCTCAAGCTCACGTGTATAATGACAAGATTTGAAGCAACCTATACAGTGAGAGACTCTGCCTTTTGGCTGTAAACTTTGCATAGAAAATGAGGTGTAACTGACGACGCAAGGTGCTTTAATTCGCTAATGAAGATACATAAATAATTATTTAATTAATTTAAAAAAACTCGTTTTATGTCATCGTCAATCGTGATGGTCAGACTCGGGGCTGATGTCATAGTACAAAACGGTTAATGCAAAGCACAATCCCCGAATCTTATTCAGAGATAAACTGAGCTTCTACAATAAGTGGAATTCAGAATATAATGTAGGTATAATAAATGCTCAAGTTTCCACTGATGCTCTAAACATTATATAGCCTTTGTATAGCTAATATTAGATACATTCCGCATCATGTGACAATTATGAGCGTAACGAATACTCAAGGCTGTGTAGCGACACCATGATTTCGATTGAATAACTTTGTACTCGAAGTATGTATACGTTTACCAGTTGCCTTCACTCATCACATTACTTTTAAGATTGACAGCTTTTGAACTCTGTAAGTAAAATTACGTTTTTTTCCTCAGTATTAGGTATTTCGTCGTATTCATCGAGATGGGGCAATGGCAAGGAAGCCCCAGCGAGTGGAGCGGCGGCCCTCACAGCTCTGAACCCTTCGACGGATCCTCTGGTGGCTGCGCAATACGCGCCAGTGCGCGACGCCCCGCCCGCGCCTGATGACGAGATGCGCAATCTCATGGACAACAAGGACTGGTGAGAAATATTGCAACTTTTATTATTTCACATATTCGTTTCACGCGATCACTAAGTTGCACTATAATCAGGGTTGGTGATGAGAGTACTACTTGCTACAACACCAGCAGTGATTTTACTGCGTCTGCACACAGATTGTTAGCTGTCTGTTTGGATGGTTATCCCACCAATATTGAGCCATCAGCTCTCTGTCTAACTGAACCGTATTAAGGGAAATTACTACGTGTAGTGTGGTTGATGGGGATCTACCTACATCGACCTAGGTATATCTCGGGGATTTTTGAATTTCATGCCTTGTATCAAATGCTGAAAACAAAATCCTCTTGTACGAGTACAATATCATACAAATGAATGTTTGGCGTTACGTTGGATGTTTTGGCAGTACATCTTCGCATTCTATTAATTAGCAGAGGATAGCTCCGCGGCGCTAAACTCCGTGCTGATCACCTCGTTTCGCGTGACTCTCATCCAAAACTTATTTTTAGTTTTAACGGTGCTTGTTACCTATTTCACTCGTGGATGCATGAGTGCCAATCTAAATAAAACTTGGGTCAGCAATCAGCATGGTATAATAATCATCTCTATAATTTCTCTATTCAGCTGAGAAACACATTTTAAATGAACAATAGATTTTGCAACTTGTTGAATCTAAAGGAGAATCGACACGGAGCGTTGAGTCGTCCCTTAACGGTAGTTAGCTGACTTGTTAGGGTCGTGATGCTAATGCAACAATAATGGGTACGAGTTTATTGTTATAACTCGGACACCGGTTTTCTTTTGTCAGTGTAACTGTGTATTGCGTAGTATCTAAAATGCAATTATATGTATATTTCGAAATCGTGATGTCTCATCCAGTCACCATCTCGGTTAGTCACTTACCTATTGTTTTTAAATCGGCTATTAAATGAAAACGACCAACTATTTTGTTTCAGTAATATTTTAATAGTATGTAGGTATCCTAGAATTTCCGAATCAGAGGAAATGCGAAAAAATGCTGAAAAATCTGTAATTCGTATTCTGTCACCGGTTTGTTCGCAGACAGTGTCAGATTTACTCCATAAAGATACTAATTTGCACGCACACAACATAATAAGATGTTTACTAAAATTACGTGTGTATTGTTACCGATCCGCGTTGTCTTGCGTTGCGTGCGATGTTAAAGTTCGCGCCATTGTCTTCATTTGTTTACCTCACGATCCTAGGCCGCGACCATAGACTTATAAAAAAAGATAGACTCCGCGCCACGCATATCGAAAGTGAAGCACCCTACCGATCTATGTGTGCGTGATTTGAGTACCTGCAAAGACGCCGTCGCTCGTGTCACGTAATGGCGGCCGGTCGGCATACTATGATGTAAATGTGTGCGCGAGGCGTGTTTGTACAAACGGCCCCGGCATACTTACTGTGCTTCACTTTTGCCTAGGCCACACACATCGCGATAACCCGAAGATTCGCGTAATCGCGATGTATGTAGCCAAGTATTCGCGTATACTTCGGAGCTTCGTGCGTAGTCGCAACTAGCGTTGCCGGAGAGTAATATTCCGAAGTATTCCCTTCGGAAGTATTCGGAAGTATTCGCAAGTTTTGAGTAGTATTCGCAAGTATTCCCCGAGCTAAGTACATGTGCGGTCACGCAAGTTTATCTATTAAAGTTTGACTATTGACCGCTAGATGGCGTTAATTAACGCCATCTAGCGGTCAATAGTCAAACTAACATTACGTCGTGTGTGTTGTTGTCGTACGAGTATGTTGCGTTCATTCATGACTCCGAGTAATATTCGATTTGAAAACTTCGCAATACTTCCGAATATTTCTTTACATCTACTTATATAAGTACTTACGTAATAAGTTTTTGTATGTGGTTTAGGTGTGAAAGTGGTAGAGAGGTAAGTAAATAGGTAGATTACTGAGTTTATAAAATAGTTTAAAGTAAGTATCAAGAAAGAAGTCAAGGTTTGACTTCAAGTGCAAAAACACACCATTTTCGAGATATAAAATACAGTACATTTTTTTTTTCTTTTGCTTATATCTCGAAAACGGTGTGTCCTATCGCAAAAATAATTAAAATTTGGCCCCCCTTTATAAAACCCATAAACCCCTAAACCTCTACATGTAGGTACCAAAAAAAAAACCGTAAAGAACACGTTGAAGCTGCCCCCTCCTAGCGCCCCTCCATGTACAAGAGAATCGGCACTAATATCCGCACAAAATAGACATTTTAAACTCAACCATACAAAAATAAAACAATAATTACCGAGTCACTGGTAGATAACTACTTACAGGGAATTATTCCCGCTAGTAGATAACTACTTACGCGGAAATATTCGCGCTAGTACGTAGGCATCGAATAATACTCGTTGATTTTATGAATGAACGGGCTCGAGCTTCCTAAATCACGTGTGCAAGTGTGCAAGTGAACGCCGCTGGCACCGCGCGCCGACCAACTTCGGGTACTTATTGGATTATCTTTTAAATGCGACTATTGACCACTAGATGGGGGCGCAGTTCTCATTGCAAATTACATATATTATGTCCCGCATTGGTGATAGTGCATTCATTAATACCCACGAATCAATCTTCCACCATTCATAAGCTAATCAGCAAACCTTGGTCACTGCAGCAGCAGAAAGCGTCGCATTAACACGACTAATCACGCTAGTTAATGCTACGCTTCTGTGGCACCATCTTGCGGATTCTTGCGATAACAATAGAATAGTCGGCGCACTGCATTTTTGTCCTTGAACCCCCACTTGTCCGGCACTGGATTCGCCATAAAAACGTGTACAGGAGCGCTAATACTTCGTTGACTCATGAATGAATGGCTGCGAAGCTCGGTGGTGTGCCACTTTACTATCAAGCCAATGCCAGGCGAGCGCTGGCGTCGCGGAGCGACTAACGAGAGCAGGTGTTCATTTACAATTCTACCATTTCCCCCTAGATGGCGTTAATTCATTTAACGGCACGGCGTAATATATTCGGCGAGTCGAGTCTCATCAAGCGACCTACGCAAGTACGCATATATTCGTAACTAGGCACCTACTGGCAATAATTTCATTCTTAATAGGTAATAAAAAGTAGGTTACCTACTACATTCTTACTAGTAGTATTCCTTCAAATCGAAGTATTCCTTTGAATATTTCGCAATTATTCCGAATACTTGCGAATACTTGCGCAGTTTTGCAACGCTAGTCGCAACGACTTCGCTCCGCTGTCGGTAAACTCTCGCAGATCAAAGCGTTTTATTGCGATGAACTTCGCTTGCGCGGCCACACTTCAGTCGGCCCCCACCCTTCGTACGTAGTGGAAGTGTTAAGTTAAACTACAGTGCATAATATAGCTAATATAGTTCTTAATTTGTGAATAGTTATCATCCACTTCCTCCTTTTTCTTGCTTTTAATTTGTTTTTTACATGACATAAATGTAAAAAATAATTATTTGCTGCCATAAAATACAGAGCAACCGCGGCGTCCATTTTGTTTTATTCGTTTGTACATCGCGATAAACTTGACAACACGCACTATGTGGCCGCGCAGCTTCGCTGTAGACCGAAGACGAAGTTTATCGCCCGAATGTCATCGCGATGTGTGCGGCCCAGGCATTTCGATATGCGCAGCGCGGAGTCCATATTTTTTTATAAGTCTATGGCCGCGACGTTATTTGTACTGGAAACTATACCCGACTCGTGCGTGACCAAACGATTTTTTAAACTTGTCCGCCTCACTGTTATTATTATACATGAAAATATTTTGTTCTTTCAGCCTGAGCAGCGCAGAGGAAAGCGATAAGATGCTGGATGGCAGGCCGTCCGTCGCGTAAATACGATCATTATATGATATAACGAGATTATTGTTACGAGCTTAGGCTAGTCCTAATGTCCCCCTATTGTGTAATGAACGGTGTTAGAGATACGTTACGAATACGTGGCTAAGCATAAGTAACATAGAATTTATTTTTATGATATTTCATCGCAATGTATAGGCTTTTAATCGTGAATACAGTAATGTATCTTCAACGCCGCTCCATCTCGTCAAGTCTCGTGTCCATAATCCATATTTTATGGTTGCAATTTGGTACAAAGTAAAGAAGTACTTTACAATAAAACACTTTAGCGAATAATAACTGTTATTCGCAAATAATGTGTGCTTGTTTGTGTGATATCTATCTGATTTATTTATGGTGCACTGTAATTCATATTTCGATAATTATGATATTTTAAATTCGTCTTAATTATACCTTCGCGATTGTATTTAGTTTCTATCTAAGTAATTAGCTAATATGAATATCATAAAAAATGCTAAACCTTAACATCTCTATGGCAACTTTTACTTGTAATGTTCATACCTCAGGATATACTATAAGCAAATAAGTATGACAGAATTAGTAATATTACAAATACGACCACCAACCCTGACCTTTGTCTGAGAAGAATAGGACTTAGGTCATGTAGGTACATTACAAGCAAAGCGTTTCTAATAAAATTACATACAATGTATGTAAATGTGTATTTTTATTTATGCTATCACTAATAGTCTTTTAAGAGAAGGTTACTAAAGAACATAGACTTATAAAAAAAGATGGACTCCGCGCCACGCATATCGAAAGTGAAGCACCCTACCGATCTATGTGTGCGTGATTTGAGTACCTGCAAAGACGCCGTCGCTCGTGTCACGTAATGGCGGCCGGTCGGCATACTATGATGTAAATGTGTGCGCGAGGCGTGTTTGTACAAACGGACCCGGCATACTTACTGTGCTTCACTTTCGATATGCGCAGCGCGGAGTCCATCTTTTTTATAAGTCTATGCTAAAGAAGTATTCTTTAAAGTGTTCAGATTTAATATAATCTCACAATAAGATCACATGCATTTAAATGTATACTACACGTCATTAAATCGTTAAATGCCGATAAATTATAATATTAGACGTGTTTAACACTATTTTGCAATATTGTATGAAGCTTTGATGAAGTATGCCCTTATTTTTTATGAATAATTAGTAAAAGACGAGAGGCCAAATTATTGTCCAGATTTATGAAAGTAAGTGTAATGTGAATATGTATTTGTTACATTTTAAGATACATGTAATTTAATATTACGAAGACATTAATTTAAAATTCCTAAGTATTAACGTTTTAAATTATTACCGAACGGAATCCAAAAAATCACCTTAGTATTATATATTTCAGAGTAATAATGACACGTAGGTAGTCAGATTTTACGGCTTCGGTATTTATATTGTAAGCCCCATTGATTTGCATAATCTCAACCAATTCTTATTTTTTATAAACAATCCTACGTGAGAAATGTAGGATTGTTTATAAAAAATAGCTTAGCGCTTAGAGTTATTCAATTTTTCAATAGCTGTCGGTATTATTTCTATTTCTTATTATTTTCTTTGAATGAGGATTTTCTGAAATGACGTTCACTAATATAGGTGGTAGCACTGAGACGTCAGGTCCGAGCACCTGTCAAAGCGTTTATAATTTTTGTTCTCCTCTTAATTGGGGTGGTTTAAAAGAAAAAAAAAAAGAAAATTGAAATTTTGTCAGGACAAAGTCTGGCGGGTCAACTAGTATTTTATATTCATTGTCGAAATGGAAGACCTCTTGTCAAGGCGGCGTTAATTTTCATGGAAACCCTCATTTATGATATTTTCTTCTGCTTGAGAAAATGGGCATATCAAAGCTTGTAAAGTCTGGTCTTATCGACATCTTGTACTCATAATTTTCCGATACATAATAATGAACATAAAAAGTCGAATTTAAATTAGTACATTTTATTCTGAGCGTTAATTTTCCTAATTTCTAATTTTAGCTGGATGATAAGATAAAATTTTGTTTTTGTGTTGTCCTTATAATTATTGTGTAAGGTACTAAAGTAATGATTGATTTGAATATAAAAATATTTTCGCAGTATATTATTGTAGGAGTAACTTTGATCATTTTTATATTGTAAATATCTGAATATTTTAGATTGGCAGCTTTTGAATTGTGTTATTATTTATAGCGTTCAATTATTATACGAGGCAAATACATTTTCCATGAAAATATTCTAATCAAAAAGTTTGCAATTTATAAACCTGTAGCTTTATACTTACCGATTTGGATTTGAAAGTCATAAATTCCATGATTGTTATATACCTAAAAGACGTTTTAGTAATAAGCAGACTCAAACAATAATAATGCAGGTTTGGAATTATGCTAGGTATTTGTAAGGAGGTGATAGGCGGCGGCAGGCCCTGGCTGTAAAACGGACTTGCTTTCGTTGAGTATACTGGAGACATACGCCACAAGGACACCAAGTATCTTGTATTTGAGGTACTTTCCTCTATGTGGTGCTCGTTCTTACCTCCCTGTATATTTATGGTTGTTGAAACAGATTCCGTACCACCACAAGATTAATAATTTGCCACATAATTTATCGAATAAAATCGCCTATAATTATTGTCATCTCCTTGTCATCACACATAGGGTATTATTGTTTAGTCCATTTTATTTTATGTGACCGTCCTTAGATGTAAGTGTGCGGGCCATGTGGTAGTTATAAGATTGTCCTAGAATGCATTGTCAGACGGGACGGAATGCATAGCATTTAAATAATGTGTTTAATTCTAAAATAAAATTTGATATTAATTTATTTTGAGCTCTCTTTAAAAGGTAGATGATTGAATCCGATCTTCAGCTTGCAATATTCTACATCACAGTTTTGTTGCTACAAAATATAGGTTATCAATCTGCCTAGCCTTTTCCCAACTATGATGGGGTCGGTTCGTGTAAAACAATCAAAGTATCTATTGATGTAAGTCTATGAAGGAACCTACTTGTTATGTTTTTCATTACTTGTTTATTTATTTTGATAAATACTTGTGTCAAAAAACTAAAGTATTTTAATAGTGCTGAATTTCGATAGTGAAAAACTGAATATAAATTTTTGTTTGCAATAATTTACGTGAATGTTTTAGAGATTGTCTACCTAGTATTTTAGTAATTTGATGCTGATCTATTTCGTTACTTATTTTTTTCGTATCAGGAATTTAGATAATACCTGTCTATTTTTGTTTATTTCGATGCAAATACGTATTATTTCTTGTACTCACTGGGTTTATATTTATGAAGGCATTGTAAGGTTTTGAAGGAATTTGATTGTACATGTTACGCAAGCGTAATAATTCGCGATCATAATCGCACATACTTAAAGAAAAAAGTTCTAATAAAATATTTACTGAAAACATTACTTATTACAATGTTTGATTTTATGATCGAGTTTCCTTGACATTGCTTGCGTAGCTATGTTAATTTGCAGGTACTTTTTCGTACAGTACTGTTTTATATTTTTAATTATGTACTTAATTATCAATGTCAAATGTTTGGATGAATACTTATAATAATAAAAATATACTTGAAAATTGTTGTCTTATTTAAATAAGATGTCTCCAGGGTGGTGCATTTGGTTAATTTTTAACAGACTTCTCGTATGCCGGGGCCACATTATACGCCATGTGCCGTTGATTATCGCGTTGAAGGGCGTTAGCCGTAGGTGTAGCCACCACTTACCGCGATTGACCAAATTTAACTACCGCGATGTTTATGGCGTTTCTGGGCATTGACATTGACTTGCATTACTGTTTTCGAGAAAAATAAATGCATATCGACGCTCTTAGGTACGTTACATCACATTCACATTTTACTGCTTCCAGTGGCACAATACAAAAGGTTGTATGCTAAAGAATAAGTGGAATGGGTGCTTACTCTTAGTTGGCTCTTCATCATCATATTTTTATCCAAAATTGCGCGGACAGAACCTTCGGTTTCCCAGACATCAACAAAACGTAGCCAGGAAACGCTATGAAGTCTACTTCGGGCCTATAAATAATTAAAACAATAACAAGCAAAATAGTACATCAATTCACGTTTTATTGTAAAAATAACAAGATCGTGGTATTATTTGTATATCCTTAAGTAATCAATATTATTATTAAATACAAATGTGTATATGAACTTAAATCTAGTCAGTCTCTGTTATTTCGACGCCACCAAGGAATTCCAGTCACGTCTTCTTCTGCACATATATTTACTGTGGGTCTGTAACAAAAAAAAAAAATTCTAATGCTAGCATTGATATAAAAAGTAAAGATACGGTCGTCCGTACATTTGCCTGACGCGATCGCCACACAGAAACACTAACGCCATCTATTAGAACTACTCTTAACTACGATGTCGATCGGCGCAGGCTGCTCGTAGCCGTAACCTTGTAAGAGCGGCGTGGTATCTTTCGAGACAAAGAAATTATGAAAACTTTTATTTTTCAAAAATTATATTTATTGCAGTTTGTTTGTATAAATAATAAAATTTTCATTGGCCTTTTTGTTATTCTTGACATATTTTCCATTTTGGATTCGTAGTGTTTTCTGACATTGTATATATTTCAATTATTGACCTTTAATAAATGTAATTTATGATTAATAACACAGGTTGTTCCATTGAGTGAGAGTTTGTATAAAATTAAATCTTATTGTAATATAATTAAATCTTTATTTCATCGGCTACAAGGCACGCCGCTGCAAAGTTATGTCGCACAGCGGTACGGTCTTGTGGGCGTGGCCTCGCGTCGTCTAAGACAATTTACTTGTAGCAGGAAAGTAGAAAAGAAAATTGTTTTAAATAATGTTAGAAGTTGATTTATTGACATATTTTTGACTTACATGTGATATGAAATGTTATAATTTTTTTTGTTATGCTTTTTGTCGTAGTTCACGCAACCCGTCACGACATAATTTGGCTTTTTTGCCTTTAAACTTTACGACCGCACCCGAAGATAGCCGATCGCGGACTAGTTCACTTGGGTTTAGGGGAGGATCATTCTCGGACCACGTTCGTGGCGTCATTTTAACATGCCGTCCGCCCAGTCCTTACGCAGTAATATATAAGTCAATGAATGCTAGGAAATATTTTGTGACTGTATTTATTACTAATTTATTTAGATATCGTTCGTAGCAAAAATGGGGCACGCATTAGAGATAATGCCTTATAGTCCGGGCGTTTGCGTTGCAAATACAAAAGTCATAGTAAGCCGGCTCATGTTGACATGGTTAATTGATCTTGTATGACTGATAAGTGAACCGACCGTCAGCTGCTCAAGTAGCGGTGGGTTTGGGTGTGGGAGGATGCGAAAGTTGTAAAAAAAAAAAAAAAAAGTCATAGTACGCCGGCTGAAACCTTTTCACATAAATAGTTGACATCGTACTGAGCTGAATAAAAATAGTCAGCTGCACTGTGGAAGGGGGAATATGCGTCAGCTGCTCACATGAACTTGTAAAAAAACACGTAAATACAAAAGTCATAGTAAGCCGGCTGATGTTGACATGGATAGTTGATCTTGTATGACTAATAAGTAAACCGACCGTCAGCTGCTCAAGTAGCGGTGGGTGTGGGTGTGGGAGGATGCGAAAGTTGTAAAAAAAAAAAAAAAAGTCATAGTACGCCGGCTGAAACCTTTTCACATAAATAGTTGACATCATACTGAGCTGAAAAAAAATAGTCAGCTGCACTGTGGAAGGGGGAATATGCGTCAGCTGCTCACATGAACTTGTAAAAAAACACGTAAATACAAAAGTCATAGTAAGCCGGCTGATGTTGACATGGATAGTTGATCTTGTATGACTAATAAGTAAACCGACCGTCAGCTGCTCAAGTAGCGGTGGGTTTGGGTGTAAGAGGATGCGAAAGTTGTAAAAAAAAAAAAAAAAGTCATAGTACGCCGGCTGAAACCTTTTTACATAAATAGTTGACATCATACTGAGCTGAAAAAAAATAGTCAGCTGCACTGTGGAAGGGGCAATATGCGTCAGCTGCTCACATGAACTTGTAAAAAAACACGTAAATACATACTTGAGCAGCTGACGGCCGGTTTACTTATTAGTCATACAAGATCAACTATCCATGTCAACATCAGCCGGCTTACTATGACTTTTTTATTTACGTGTTTTTTTACAAGTTCATGTGAGCAGCTGACGCATATTCCCCCTTCCACAGTGCAGCTGACTATTTTTTTTTCAGCTCAGTATGATGTCAACTATTTATGTAAAAAGGTTTCAGCCGGCGTACTATGACTTTTTTTTTTTTTTTTTTTACAACTTTCGCAACCTCTCACACCCAAACCCACCGCGGGTGCGTCAGCTGACGCTTGGTTTACTTATTAGTGATTCGAGAACTACTGAAAAAATAGGGAATCGATCGGCGTAAAATGAGTACCTGAAATGCAACGGTACCGCCCGGACTATTAACAAAATCCTGTAACTTGGACCAGTGATCATAATTTGGGAATTCGATATTAAAAGTAGTTAAAATCTAAATGAACAAAATAGATAAATGTTTTTAGATTTATTTCATTTTAATAATGCGCCTTCGCCTTGATGGTATTAACGAATTATTATTACATAAAACAGACTTCCAAGAATGGATCAATATTAGTTCAGAACTAACAACTGCTAGCAGTTGCAAAATTAAAATTTTAATTTTGAACACAAAAAATTTGTCGAAATTTGACGCCAAATATCAGAATTTGTCGGTCACTGGTTCAAAAGTTATAAGCGTTCATAGGTGGATCTGGAGAGTTTCTCCCAAGCTTGGCCACATTTATATCTCAAAAACTAAACCACCTAACGAAGATCTGTTTTCTCACAAAAGTCGCTAATTAGTCGCAACTTTTCGCCAAGTCAACAAGTCACAGTTAAAGTCGGGTCTTAGTTTAGAAAAAATGAGTTAAATTTTTAAGTATAGTCCAAGAACTAGATCGAAAATCTTTGATCTAGCTCTTGGACTGTGCTTAAAGACCCGACTTTTGTGACTTGCCAAAAAGTTGCGAGTAATTAGCGACTAAATTTGGAAGAAAACAGACCTTCGCTAGGTGGCCTAGTTTTTGAGATATAAATGTGGCCAAGCTGGGGAGATGCTCTCCAGTCTCCAGATCGGCCACCTATGAACCCTTATAACTTTTGAACCAGTGACTGAAAAATTCTATACTTACTGATATTTGGCGGCAAATTTCGACTGATTCGCGAAAAAAAATCGATGATGATGATTGATTCGCGTGATCAAAATTAATATCCCTGATGGCCATGCCAGTGTCAGTCACACCTGCTCGCGCCATTGTTTTAGGTCGAAAGTAAACAAATCGATCAAGTATTTACATGTACTTAACACGTAAGTAAATAATTGCAGAAGTTAACATTTATACGAACAGTGATTATGCAAACCATGTCATGGTTTTCTGAAGAGGAAGTTGTGGTATGTATATTGTGTACAATGCGTTTCAAATAAGAATAGGAACGTCAATGACCTCTATCTGTCAAATGTTGATTGAAATACGGTTTGCAAAGAAAACTTATTTGCGTATCAATAACGTTTTGTTTTGTCTTAGCTAAATCAAAGTGAAAACAGGCATAAAAAATTATTCATAATTAGTTTTTTTATAAATTATGCTTCTTTCTTTCTTTCATATTTTCGTTGTTGGTAACAATTTTTTTCATTTTTTTCAAATTCTTCATTCGTGATTCGTAAATAAATGTTAACTAAAAATATCTTGTTTTGCTCACCCTACCCAATTCAGTCGATTTGACAGCTATGACGTCACAACATGGCGCTGAGTCGATCCTATTCTTATTTGAAACGCACTGTATACTGTATTTGAACTTCAACTCGGGAAGCTTGCTAGAGACTTTTTTAGGATCGCAGTACTAGATTTCTACAAATGTATTTATTGTACTTTGTTGTTTTTAAGTAAGTACAAAAGTATTTAATTAACATTGGTACTTATAGATTTCTATGAATATGTTAAGTTTTAGTTCTTATATATATATTAAACTGTTGATCAAAAAGAAGATAATTTATTAGTATAGTATAGTTACATTACTTACCTATATATTTGACTATGAGGTAATGTGGACGTCAATAATGGGCAAGCTTGGGCAGGCGGTTCCTGAAACATAGATAAAACAAAATATTATGTACACAAACAACACTAGTAATCGCTGTGCGACTAGCGATCGTTGCGCTCATTCACGCGATTAATCAAGTCGCGTGTGTACGTCATAATTCGGCTGTAACTTGGCGAGAAAAACGTGACATTTCGAAAAAGGTGTTTTTTTATTATTCGCTATTTTAATATTCAATATTATAGATACGTTTATTAGATAACTCAAGTAAAACCACATAATTTACTGGTCATAGTTTTTTTAAAGTTTACTTATTATTCTTATTGCTTCCTGTAAAATAGCATTTTTCGAGATAGCACGTTTTTCTCGCGCTCTAGATGTGAATTCATATAAGCGATCGACGCGAACGTTCCGCGTCGGTCGCTTTGACACGGAGTAACGGCTAGAATAATTAAAAATCCTATAATAATTTCAGTTTACTACAAACGTTACTTATTTAATAATTTTTTTTTTTTCCTTTCTCCTTTCCTATCTACAATCGGCTGTTTAGCCATAATTATTTAGGTGTGGTCTGGGGTGGATTTTAGTTTGATTGCCATTCCAGTGAACAGCACCAATTACATGTGAGAACACTTCAGGGGGTCTCTACTACCTAAGCACGAAGTCCGTAGTTACGGCATTTGTTACGGGCGTTTCCTACTCCGTATCACCTACGGACAGATGTGTGGTCCGGGTCCCGAACGAAGTATGAATGACAACACGATTTGACAGTTTTCCCTACTCCCGGTGTGTTTGTTTTTGCCCGTCCAGAAAATGTAACTTTTAAACTTGTTTTTAACCGACTTCCAAAAGGAGGAGGTTCTCAATTCGTCGGAACCTTTTTTTTTTTTTTTTATTTTTTTTTTTTATGTATGTTCCCCGATTACTCGAAAATGGCTAGACCGATTTGGATTTTTCTTTTTTTGTTCGAAAGGGTATACGTCTCAAGTGGTCCCATGATCATCAAGTCAGGATCTGATGATGGGATCCCATGGAAATCGAGTGAAACCCTCAAATTTTATGGGCACACCTATATCGATTTCGGTATTTTTTATAGTAACTCGTGCATTTGCTCTCGGAAAGTACCATTCGGTGAGCTGGAACTGATGATGAAGACCACAGAGGGCCATCGGAAATACTCAATTATATAGAAGTATATAACAGGTTGCGATTCGATTACTTTAATATGGTTTATGCTCGTCAAAATAATGGTAATGGTGACTTCAACATGAGCTCCATTTCTCCTGGTTTTTACTAGGAGAACTCCTCAACAATTAACGTCCCTGCATCGGGAAAAGCAACATTTTGTAAAACGTGATGAGCAGCTGACATTGGGTTATTGTAACTTAGATAAATTACAAACTGAACCACTAAAAAGTGAAAAATAAAAACTTTTTTACAAAAACAAAAACCGACTTCCAAAAAAAACACTACAAAGTGAAAAATAACTTTAATTTCGGAAGTCGGTGGCAAAAAACTAAAATACAGATCCAAAGACACCGACTTCCGAAATTAAAGTTATTTTTCACTTTGTAGTGTTTTTTTTGGAAGTCGGTTTTTGTTTTTGTAAAAAAGTTTTAATGAATCGTTACGTCAGACGGACGGCTGAACCGACGGACGGACGGACTTAGGGAGTAGACCGCCAGTTCCTTTGGTCGAGTTCCAGTATGTGCCATATTTTAAATATTTATTTTTTTATATATATTTTTTTTTAAGGTGTTTTATGTGGTCTTTATCTTGAAGTAGTTCTCTAGCTAATGTGTTGCTGTGGCTGTTTAGTTGTTCTTTGTGCTTTTTGCTGTATTTGTTTACTTCTTCTCTTATGGTTGGCATTTCTAGGAATTCATGTATTTCAGAGTTCCGTACAAACCAGTGTGCGCTGGAGACCGTTCTTAGTGCGACATTTTGGAATCGCTGAAGTATCTCTAGGTTGGAGTTGCTAGCAGATCCCCAGAGTTCTACCCCATAGGTCCAAATTGGTTTAATGATGGCCTTGTAGACCAGCAATTTATTGCTGATAGACAGTTGTGATTTCCGGCCTAATAGCCATGAGAAGTTCTTAAATTGTATATTTTCTTCTGTTCTCTTGGCTTGGCTTGATGGTTTCCCCATGTCAATTTAATAAATATACAATAAGTTTTTTTTTTTTTTTTTGGAGAAGTGCATCCTTGGCGCTCCTAGCATGTTGATGGCAAAAATAATATACATAATTAGTCGGCGTTCCCACGAGCGCAATAAAATCGCGGCGGGATTTTATCGCACACTGGATTTTCAACTCTCGTTGTTGAGCCCAGCGTTGAGAATCCAACCTAACGAAAACAGAGTGCATCCCAGCGCGGCGAAAAACACACTGTTGGATTTTCAACTCCAGGCGCTAAGCAGACAGCTGAAAATCCAGTGCGCGATAAAATCCCGCCTCGATTATATTACGCTCGTGCGAACGCCGACTTATACATTTTAATTCTTGCCACTATTATTACCTGAATTGATTGCATTGGTATATGCATATTGGCACGTAGTTTCCTCTGTCTAATCTCGCGACGGACGCAGCACTGGACGCCAAGCAATACGCCACACACGCAAGAAGACAAGCATCCTGTGTTATAAGTAAAAATAAATAAGTATTGTGCTAGACATAGACAGATAGATGAAAGTTACTGTATGAAAACCTGGAATCTCTTGAGAGTCAAACAAAATTATCTGTATCTTTATTATCAGTTGTCATTATGGTGCTGTTATTAAAAAATGCACCTTACTTTGATAAAATGTACAGAGACTTAGCACATGAACATTGTATAGAAAGTGTTTAAAGATATTCATAACTTACCTATATACACTAATACACCAAGATCTCCATTACGATTTGTACGCCTCAATACAATTCCAGCAATGCATAGTGATATACCGGTCAATATACCTACTACAAAAATAACCTGAAAGATAAGGCACAGCTATAAAAATAAGAAATTGTACCTACATATTTTTTATGCTGATTGCAAGACAGTATAATGTGTGTACTTATTTAATCTATATCTATAAAAGGAAAGCGTTACTGACTGACTGACTGACTGATCTATCAACACACAGCTGAAACCACTGAACGAATTGGGCTGAAATTTGGAACACAGGTAGCTATTATCATCTAGGCATCCGCTAAGAAAGGGTTTTTGGAAATTCGACCTTTAAGGGGGTAAAAAGGGGGGATATTGTTTGTATGAAAAATCTTATTCCTTGAGTTAATAAACTTGAAACTTGGCACGAATATTTATCTAATTAAATTATGATTTTTGTGATTTTTAGTTTTTCTAAACTACCCCCTAAAGGGGAATTGGGGGGTCTCAAAGTTTGTATGGAAAAATTTAAACTCAGTATTTATACTTAAAACCAAAAATAAAGAATAATGTGTGTCAGGGTTTTTCGAAAATCTACCTGTAACGGGGTGAAAAGGGTTAGTCAATTTCACTGGGGAGGATTTTACTGCGTGGCTTGATTAACTCGAAAATTGGTGTAAATAATCTTTGAGTCAAGCTATGGAAATATCTCAAACCATTTTTTTGAATTCCACCCCTGTGGGGGTGAAAACAGGGAATACAATTTACATGAAAAATGTTATCCATTTGGTTTTAATTGACTTGAAACTTGGCACAAATATTTGCCTAAGCTTGTCATTATTAGTTTTTTAAAACTACCCCAGAGGGAGGGTTAGAGGGGGAGGGGCAAGGGAGGGTTGGTGAGGAGTGTGAGTGGGAGGATGATGGACGCAGGGAGAAAGGGTAGGAATTGGTGAGGAGAGGAGGAAGACATGGTGAAGGCTGAGGGTTGGGGAGGGGTTGGTACTTGGTGCGCCGGAGGTGGAGGAGAGGGGGAGGGGGAGAGGGAGGGGACGGGGTGGTGAGAGAGAGAGAGCGAAGGGAAGTGGTGAAGGGGTTGTGAGAGTGAGTGAGAGGGGGAGGGAGAGGTAGCGGGAGGGGATGTGGTGAAGGAACGAGCTAAACTCTGGAACTACCCTACAAGTCGGACTTTAAAAAATCTTTTTGCATTAATGATAGCCCAAATCTTATAGAAGGCATATTTAACATCACTCTAGGACCCTTAGGTGCCGAGCAAAAAGAAAAAAAGTCTGAAAGAACGCTAAGTGAAAACGAAGTAATAGTGCGGGTAGGCAATGCGATGCGACGGGGTGGGTCGAGCAAAAAATAAATTTTACGCAGACGAAGTCGCGGGCAGTAGCTAGTTTTATATAAAGTACATATGCAGATTATTGAGCAAATGACTTTAATTTAATATACCAAGCATATCTCTCCAGTCTTGGGTGTTTACTTGTGCCTACAACAGCATTATTTATGATAATGCTGCTACAGTTGTTGCATTCAGTATTCAAAGTGATCAGACTGACAGATTGCTGGGTTTTGAGAAAGTATTTGTTTATAGATTTATATAAATAAGGACATGGCTTTTAGACAAGATAAATTAGGGCGAGCACGCACTGTGGTGCGTTTTTCTACCACATAATCTGT
The DNA here is from genome assembly GCA_905163495.3 of Cosmia trapezina. Taxonomy (NCBI): domain Eukaryota; kingdom Metazoa; phylum Arthropoda; class Insecta; order Lepidoptera; family Noctuidae; genus Cosmia; species Cosmia trapezina. The sequence continues at coordinate 18,088,304 of LR991030.1, forward strand.
GAAGTATGGAATGTCTTTGCAGTGCGCACACTGCGGTCATGCGTTTTGTTACTGTAGGCACCGCCCAGTGTGCCAGAACTAACGGAAACACACCGCACTGCGCGCTCGCCCTTCATCACAATCATCATACCTGTAAAATATAATAGCAAACATATTCAAATCCAGGGCAATGCCCTCCACAAGCACCTATTATAGGTACTTCAGGGCTGATGGATGGTACAGGTGGCACAGGGGAGCGGCTCACAGCCTGTGTATGAGGCTCCACATCACACAATGGCAGAGAGAAGGCAGATGCACACTGTGGAAATGAGTATGCTTCTGTTAGTGGACGATGTGTAGGAATTTTCTCTATTTTCTTGTAATTACGCCAAGTTCCTCCACCATAGGGTGACTGATACACTGGTGAAGGTGGCCCATAATCTCTCACAGTTCCATTGTAGTAATGAGGCATCTGAAATATAAGGCGAAATATAATTAAACACGTTTAATAAAAATAAATTGGACACTCAAAACTAAATGCCTGTGTCAATGTATTTGCAAGAATAAGTTATGTTTTTTTACAATTTTGTACACAAAAAATTTGGACATACATGGTACGCATTGTCGGATGTAGAGCTGTCGGTTCCTGCAACTTGATAAACTGGAGTGTTTATATCTTCCGCCCACGGGTACTTCGCCCTTTGTTGCGCAGCCGATGCAAATTGCTGTTCACTCCTAGGCACAACCGTCGTTTGGTAAGGGTGAACTGTCCGGGGCGATAGTTGTTGCTTAAACATTCTTTTTTTCAACGTTACCTAAAAATATTTACATTTAATACAAAAAATAAACAGACACATTAATGCAACGTGGGATACAATGGAATATTTTCCTACTGTAGACACTGTAGTCCAGATACTGAATTACCTCATTATGTGATAAAAGATAATTTTTGTTTTATTTAGAGTAGTTTTCGTTAATCCTTATCACTTTTAACATACATAATACTCGTAAATTAAGTCAAGTTATCTACCACAGTGTAGTGTTGTGTTTTTGTTCTGTGACTACCTACTCAATGAAATGAATGAACAGAATGGCCGCCATGTTTTTGTGTTTCGAATCGAACGAAGTAGCGAACCATGAACGAATGAACTCGAAAGTCGAACAGAATCGTATTTTCGATTTCACTCGTTCGTTTCCTCAAGGTCGATTTAGACCTTAGACCAAACGAGCGAATGCACATTCTATCCCCACTCTACTCTACCAAATTCTTTTGACAGAACATTCCTTCGTTGGGCTCTCCCTATTAAAATGTCAAGAATATCGACAAAAGAATGCTCTAGTTCTTGTTCTTGTTCGTGCCATGTTCGTTTAGTCTAAATCAGCCTTCAGAAGAACAACTGTTCGGTTTCGGTCGACTTTTTTCGAACTTCGTTTCGTTCGTACTGTGGTTCGTATAATGTCATTGGTTCTCAATCTCATACATACCTTCAGTACCTCATACCGGGGCCACATTATACAGTCATCACCGTAAACCGTTGAAGGGCGGCGATAATTTGACCGAATTTAACCATCGCAATGTCTACAGCGTTTATGGGCATTGATGTTGACGAATAATGTGGCCCCGGCATTAGAATTGGTTGCATTGCATCGTCGTAGTCGAATCAGGGAAAAAATTGTCAAATTAGTTCCGCGTACCTCGCGTACCTAGATGGTTTGCTACTATCATTCAGCTGCCAATAGAGGTCCTTGCTGAAAAGTAAAACTTTGCCCCGAGATGCATTTTTGGAATTTACTCGTGGGATGCGCTAAGGTAGCCCGCGAAGTTCAAATTTTCTTACGTTTGCAATTTGCAGGTCAGTGTATGTTTGTATGTTGATTAAAATATGATTCGCGCCCGAAACTAATATGGCTTTACAAAATTATAATCATTAGAATCAGCAATTCGTTAGATTTCGTTCGTTTGGCGAATCTGCACGAAATCTAACTTAGAGAGATGTATTGATGATTTTTGTTTTAGACCAATTCACAAAATATTAAACCGAAAACATTGTAAGAAAATGTTATATAGAAATAATGGATGTAAAATGTAAGTAAATGTAGTTCGTGTATGTGCATGTAAAATGTAGATACTATATTATTTTAGACATATGTTTTATTGCCACTTATCATACTTTGATCAAATTTTAATGCAACCTGACACGGACCTGCAAATTACAAAAAACCCAAAAAAAAAAAATTTCGCGGGCTACCACTGCGCATCATCCATTCTGTCTGTGATTTCGGTGCTACACCAACGGGATATGCCGTTCCCGTTGATTATTGCGATGATGGACGTAGGCCGTAGGTGTACCCACAACTTATCGCGATAATTTTACAACGGCATTCACATTGCCAATTGACATAACTCGGTGGCGGCGTCCAAGTGTGGTTACTCAATTTATCGCGATAATTATTGGAATAATTAGCACGATGTCTAAGGTGATGATGGGCATTGACGTTGACGTTGGTGTGGCCCAGACACGATAGTGTGATTCTGTGTTCTGTGACAGGACAGTAAAAAAATGTACTCTGTGGTAACACTAACAATATGATGACAGAATGATTTGTTTGAACTTGAAGTCAAAATAAAAATAATGCATTGAAACCAGAAACGCATAAAATTTTTTAGACTTGAAGATAATAAAATTGTGTTTTGTTATCGAGAACAATGCCCAAAACATATACATTCCTGGATAAAAGGTAACGAGTAACGCTAACGGCCAACTTTTGTAGTAATAGTTGTCTTGAACAAGAAGGGCAAACAATGGGAACATGTGATTTTTATACCGTTTAACATTTTATATAATGATCGTAACGTTAAACGTGAACGGTGCAATGAGCACCAATGATGCCGGCGAGAAGTCGGTTCCGGCCGCCAACTGTTATTGCAGAGATTACATTCGCGGTTGTTGCACACGAGAAAACTGTCGCTTCATTCATGTGATACCTCCAAAATCGTGTCTAAAGGAACTCTTTCGATTTTGCCATGATTTTCAAAACAAAGGGTGTTATAGACCAAGTTGCAAATTTATACACAGCACAGTAGAAGACGAAGATAATTTCTATGCCACAGGCACGTTTCCACGTAATACGCGGAACACACCAGTATGCCAAGCCTATGCGCTCAGTGCCTGTTCTAATCAAGACTGTCAGTATATTCACCCACCTGATGTAAGTGGTAATGAGATTGTTTCAGTACTTAACATGCCACCACCACCACCGCATTACAATCGCCCACCACCACCAATTAGAGACGATGATTCCCCACCAGAAGCAAAATTGAGAAGGTTTGCATTTGAAGAAAATGGTTTAGACAAACAGGTTTTACAAACATCCAATTTATGTTCAAATTGTGAAGTTTTGGATCATAAAATAAAATTACTTCATGATAATATAAGTGTATTACTGAAAAAAGTAGGTGACTTGACTGAAAAGAATGTTCAGTTAACTTCTATGAATGAATTTTTACTAGAACAGACAGCTGCAATGAGAACTGGTCAGCCCTGTGTGATAACTTCAAGACATGGCACCTCAGCACCTGTATCTATGGCAACTGTTAGTGTCACACCGGTAGTGAGCCTCGCCGGTGCTCTCCCAGCATTAGTTCCTGCAGCAGCCACACCAAATTTGACTTTGGCTCCTGCCGCTTCTCGTGCTCAACTATTAACACCTGCTCCACAAATACTAACAGTAAGCACAACTCAACAGCTTATGGGTAACTCAGGTGCCCTCATAGTCACAAGTGCTGGTGCCCAACAATTGATGCAAGTAAGTGACTCAGGCACACTGATGGGTGGAGGACAAACTGTTGTAGCAGTTCCAGCACAGCTAACCTTAACACAGCCTGCACAGCAGCTTATGAGCAATGCATCTCAAACAACTGTCCAACAACTTGTCCAGCAATCAGCATTACAACCACAACTAGCATCTCAACACCAAGCAAACCAGTATGCAGCACAGCAATCAGTTCAACATTTAGCTGCTCAGCAATCTGCCCAGCATCTTGCGCAACAATCAGCTCAACATTTAGCTGCTCAGCAGTCTGCCCAACATTTGGCAGCCCAACAATCAGCACAGCACTTGGCACAGTCTGCACAACATATGGCTGCTCAACAGTCAGCACAACATTTAGCTGCCCAGCAATCTGCACAGCATTTAGCTGTCCAACAGTCAGCACAACATTTGGTGGCACAGCAATCTGCGCAACACTTGGCTGCACAACAATCAGCTCAACACTTGGTTGCACAACAATCCGCACAGCACTTAGCAGCCCAACAGTCTGCCCAGCATTTGGCGGCTGCAGCCCAACAGTCGGCGCAACAACTGGCTGCTGCTGCACAACAGTCTGCTCAACAGATGGTAGCACAGCAGTCGGCTCAGCAACTAGCTGCCCAGCAATCAGCACAGCAGCAGCTTGTCCCCTCGGCTCAACAGCTCGTACATCAATCATCCACCCAGCAAATTACTATTTCCAGCACTAGTCAACCAATGGCATTAACTAACTCTCAGGCTCAGCCAATTACATTCCCAATGATATCTCAAAGTATACTTCCACATTGAAAATATGTGTTTGGATAAAACTGAATATCAATTATTTCTAGCTATTAATTGTTATGATAGGAGTGTAGTATTTTTAAGCATATAGCAATAATAATGTGCAAAGTGTGGATTGCATACACTATACAATATGGAAAAAAAATAAATTTCATCTCAAACACAAACAAATTAATATCTTTTGCTAATTCTTATTAATCAAGAATTTATTGTGCTTTTAAACCATAAAGTAAGCAGTATTTTTATGATATTATTGTAGTCGTAATTTGTGCTTTAAAACCCTAAAATTAGGTAGATTGCAAAGACCAGCGCACTCCAAACTTTAAGCTAAGATTTATCTATTTGCTTTGTCAGTTTTAGCTTTAAGGCTCGTGCAGACTGGCGCAACGTCACTCTGGTGAAACATCATCATTATGAAAACTTCATTGAGAAATTGTTCTACCGGAGCTCGGAGTCCCGTCGCGCCTGTCTGCAAAACATAATATTAAAATCAGACATCACATTTCCACTGTGTGAGGAATTGAGGATGGACCTCATCTATTATGGTATATTTTTTCTGTGGTGTGTTTTCATTGTATAAATATTACAATACGTGCCACTAAAGATGAGATTTGACACCACGTGGTTTGACTTGAGCAGCAGACAATTTTAGGTCTCTTTATCGGTATGAGGTCTGAGGCGCGGGAAGGGACCGGGCACCATCGGGACGGGCGGCGGAAAGAGCGCGGTCAAGTCTAGATGAGACTTGACCTTCGTGGCGCGTATTGTACAATATTGTTTAATTATTTTCGTTCACATTGTTTGATTTATTTAATACAAGCTGAATTTTTGAAGTGGGCGTGGCGGGCCAAATCCTAAACTATATGAAAAGAGTCACGGGGCCGATGTTTACAAAACTAAATAGCATCATTAATTTTTTTTTCTAAATAACTTTCCTATCCGGGAATCAAACTCATTGATTTTGAAAACGGATACACCCAAGTATTACTTCATCAGCCAATGGTATCGCATATATGGATTAAATTCTGTTGATTGTTCAAAGTCTAATTATGCAATTTTAACATAACATCACGCTTTGTGTCCCCGAAGGGTTGGGCAGAGGTGTACACCTACAGTTCGTCAGTTAGATTTAAGTCCCATGTATTATGGGGCGAGTCTATCAACCGGTCACAAAAATTCATACACCGAGCTGCTACTGAGGAATTAGAAAAATCCCAATAACACTGCCCGACATGGAAATCCGACCCAGGACTTTTTCGCTATTTCTTATAAGTAGGTCCGGATTTGGACATCCACGCCAGGCTGAAAAAAATCACCTTTATACCTACTGTGTGACTACATTTATTTGTAAAATGATCAGTGCCTACTGCATGGTTATTGTGGGGCTGTACGAAATAAGGTACCTACCTATGTAATTTATTTTTATTATTAAAATAAAAGTTTGAAATATATTATGATAAATTTTATTTTCCGCCCAAAGAAGTACAAATTAAGTACAGTAGGTACGGCCGATTTATCTTGGCAAGTCCGAACTTCGCGCAGAAGGCTGCGCAGTATCATTTTTTAGGAACCAAATGGTGACATGAGGCGAGTGTGAGTGGTCGCGGTTTGTCTGAAGGGGTTACCGCGGCCCTTGCATAGGCAACTGAAGGAACACGGGTGGGTTTTAGTCAGTAAAAGTCTGACACGCCCTTCCGCTCCACCCAGAGCGGGAGAAGTTATTTGATGATTTCCCACCCTCAAAAAAAAAAAAAAAAAAAAGGCGAGTGTGAGTGAGAGGACATGCGCGAAAGTTCTTACTGCCTATGTTCAGACTTGACAAGATATTTCGGCCTTAGGGTACCTATATGAATTACACATTTATGTAGGTATATCATCATTGATTACTTGGGACTTTCTGATGTGGCATTCATTTTTCTTATATTTCAGAATTTTACCGCGAATACCAAGTACAAAATCCCCGGTGGTATCAAAAGCTATTGCTGTTATATTTTCAGGAGCATTGTCGACCAATTTTAGATTCCCCGTATCATTTTCATGGAAATACATCAAGTCGTCACTGGCTATAAATACGTTATCATTGTGGACGGCGATTTGCGCCATGCCATCGTATGTGACGTTACCAATACAAATTGGCGATGAAAGGGAAGATTTCAATACGAATAATTTTTCATCTTTTATGTAATAGAAGTTGTTTTTGTCATCAATGGTCAATTCGTTCAGTGCTTCAAGACTATTGAAGCGTATTTTCTTCATTTCCCCATCTAGCAAATAAAGTTCTTCGATACCGTCATTGCTTTCTGTAATATATTTGTTGCTGTCCTTGTCTACAAATATCATGTCAAGCTTGAAAGTACTGCTAGAGACAGAGGTGGCATCGTGACTCTCGTAATTGTACTTAAAGATACCCTTTCCTGTGCCGAAGTAAACTTTCTTCTCGTTTTTATCGACGGCAATAGAGTAACTGATGTCTTCTGGTAAACCTATGACAAATAAAAAAATAAGCATGATTTCGGCCACGTAAGGACAACCTTTTAGCAACACGAAGGGATCGCGGTAAGTTAGGTCTATGTGCCTGATGCTCTGTGGACGAAACAGTAGAGCCTTACGATGGGGACATTCCAGTATTTTTGCTAGGTGTTCATTTACAGGTTACTTAAAAATAGAGCCGGAGTCTGGATATAGGTATGCCTGTTAGTGGCAATATTAGGCTTGCCCCACATTACATGTGGGATTTATACATAACTAGCGACCCGGCCCTGCTTCGCACGGTTTTTACGAATTCAAACATGAAGGTTTCTATATTAATATCTAAGATATAAAATTTAAAAATTATAGGTAAAAACCTTCCTGAATAAATTCTCTAAATGGTAGTGAAAACCGCTACAAAATCCGTTGCGCAGTTTAGAAGAACGCGGACACGAAAAGCGACTTTATATTTTTAATAAGTAGGTAAAGACTACGAATAAGTATTACTTATTCGTAGGGTAAAGATAACAAATGGGAAAATGTGCACATCTGCACATGTGTATAAACAGCTGCCTATCCCCGAGAATACAAGCGTGAGGTTTGATTATATGTGTCGCGCATGCGTAACCTGTATGAGTAGCCCGATCATATACCTATGTCATTCAGGTGCAGCTTGTAATTTATTGTGGAGTGGGGATTAGGCTCCTTTTCGATTTATTTTAAATATTACAATAAAACATTATTTTATTATGTATTTGTAAAAAAACCTCAACTACTCAGTATTGGGCTAGTTGTAAAAAAAAAAACATCTCACCCGGTATTTTCTGAGGTGCTGCAGTTTTGAATTTTATAACGTTAGCGTTAAAGTAGTATCCATTGTCGTTTCGTCCAGATTCCACATAGAACAAGTTGCCATAAATGTCATAATGGGCATCAGTGGGGTACGCATCGCCGACATGATACGTATTCGTCACATTGTAGTGGTTGTTGTTGATATTTAATTCTGATTGACACCCATCTCTGGGCAGGTCAAACGCGTCACACAGTAGAAAACACGACAGAACTGCTAATACAACGTTAAAATTACTCATTTTATAAAAAGGAACAAAATATGAGAGCCTTTTGAAACAAGTCCGTGTCTTCTCTTTGCTGGTCCGTATCTAACAGGGTTACACGCCCACGCCCACCCCACCCCTTTGCAAAAAAAAACAATTTCTAATCAATTTTATTATATTATTGCCCCTAAGATATTAACGGTAATTGCAGATGAAAAAGGTATAACAGCACAAATAAATTATCATTATTAATATAATAAAGTATTATGTATTTTATAAAAAGAAGATACATAAATTAGTAACATTGTTATTATCTTAATTACCTACATACTGCAATCTTATGTACTTTCTAATAATAACTCGTATTTTACTTAAAGTAAATATTATTCATAAATTATTATCAATTAAATAAAATCTATTTGACAGTAAAATAATACTTTTAAGTAGCGATAGGGTATTTTCTTATATATATTAAGTTTATCACTCTAAGGACAGACTAAGGCCTCGTTCACACGTTGAGGATGAGTAGGTACCTTATCAGTCTCCTGCCCTTATCCCAATATTTTGTTTGGAGTGTTTTTCATCCATACTTCTCTATTAGTCGTCATCTCGGTAAGTAGTCACTCCCTAGATTAAATCACCGTACGACTTACAATATCACATGGCAGTTTCATACTGCGGTTTGTTAAGGGACCCACACATTGCACAGTTGGCCTGCAGTCTCTGGTCCTGCCTGCCGTCCAAGGCCTACATAGACCACACACTACAGCGATTACTGCCTGCCGCCAACGGTCGATGCCGGCTCTGGGTCTACACACTAGCAGGCGGCAGCCGGCAGTCTCACACCTCAATATCGCCTGCCGGCAGTGGCCTGAATAGCGGTTCAGTGTCAGTTCACGAAGTGATAATGTTACGTAAAAAACGATGTGCTATTTTTTATTTTCACTGGTTAGGATAACATCGTATGAATTATATTATATTTTTAAAATGATAACCAAATTAGCAAAGTCGCTAAATTGACAACCTGCCGCCGGCCGAATACCTGTTTACTCGATTTGGCCTTGACATCACGGACTATCCGGTCCACAGAGCATGTCCGGCCGATACCTGTCGACGCAGGACTGCGCCGGCAACAGGCTGGCATTGGTCGTCAATACAAAATCTTAAAAAGAACTGTGAGTCTGTGATCTATAGCGATTAACTGACAGACTGATATCCGACGGCGGACTGTAAATGTGTGGGGGTCCTTTAACTTTGTTACAAGATTTTTTTTAAACCATATAGACAGCGGGATGTTGTCGTGTGATCCCAACTTTTTACTGTTAAAAATATCGTACAGTATCGTACCGATCATTGCCATGTGAACGGGGCCTAAGTAAAATGTGTTCATTTAGACATATTGGCTAAATAAAGAAATTTGTCTCTTAAATTAATCACTCTTTTTTTTATACTGCACAAGTAGATCACTAAAAGCCTCCAAATATTTTCTACTACATAGCAACCAAGTCGAATTAGCTTTGGCGTCTGACAAACGGTAGTCTGATATAAAACTAGGGGCCCTAAAGCACAGAATAATAATATTACAGTAGTTTATCTTTATAGAAAAGGCCGAAACGACGGCCTTCAAAATCTCAGTACCTATATACCAGTAGGCAACAATCGAGTGCGCGGCAGTTAGAGCGAGCGCGCACTGCGGTGCGTTTCCGGTAGTTCTGCCGCACGGGGCGGGGCCTACAGTAACAAAACGCATGACCGCAGTGCGCGCACTTCAAAGACATTCCATACTTCACAGATTATGCGGTAGAAAAACGCACCGCAATGCGCGCTCGCCCTTACGCACGGACGGACGCGTATTTATCTACCGAGCGGCCGTAGGTAACTAATTCAAGGTCACTGCCCAGATAAACTATTGTAGCTTTATTATTCTGTGCCTAAAGTGAAGTTTTTTTTAAAGCCATCATTGTTCCAATGCGGACATGAGATGGAGCTATACAGGACGAATAGTGCCACCAAGAAGGCACACGACTTTTCGTTCTAAACGAAAAGGACGTGTGTGCTCGGCTACATACTGGTTCCAACACAGTAAAGAGTAGAGCTCCATTTCCAATATTAGCTAATAAGATCAGGAAAGCTATATTCACAACCATTCAATACGCTTCCGTGCTGAATCCAACATCAATCAATGTTAGACGAGTCCTCTAAATTTTGACAGATTGATCAAATAGACGACCTTCTTGAAGGCAAATCAGGTAAATGATACATTTTCGACACGGCAGCCAATCGAATGCAAGTGCATAGCTTTGCATGTAGCGCTACATCCTCTCACTCTCTTCAAATACTGTTTACTAAACTAATAACCAAAACCTGTGGTATAGTGTGCGCGCAAGTGCTAGTCACCGCCTGAGGTATGTGAGCGGTGAGACGCAGGAGCGCGCCATTGACAAGATTGGCAGACTGAGTTCTTGTTTGCCTACCTCCCCCGCCTCACCGCTCACATACCTCAGGCGGTGACTAGCGCTTGCGAGCACACATAAAGTCATCATCAGTCAGTCAGCCATTATGCCTGCGACTTGCGAGTACGACGGTGAATATTTAGTACACGGAGCAAATACAAAGAGATGTTGTAATTAGATTTCCCTATGAAACAACGCGTGACAATTTGCGGGGTGATCCGGGTGATAGGGTATTAGATCCTGCCCACTTCTTTATTCCCCATATACCGGTCAATAGCCAAACTATTCGCCCGTTCTGTCAATTTTACTTTGTACTTACGTAACTATCTCACACTAGATTTCACTAAGTACAGGATGCAACAGGGTCGTATTCAGAAAATGTTTACAAAATGATATAAAAACTACAAATATAATATTTTGGTCACTATAGGGTCTTTAGGAATTAATGTTGAACGAATTTCAGTACATTTGATTATTAAAATATGTTAGTACTGAGCTCTACGTGCCTAAATATTTTTAGTTCCCATGACACCAAGTGTCGCCATCTAATGTCGGGTAGAATTATGTTTGGAAAATAGGAATGTTTACAAAGTTGTGCACAGGACGAACGCCAACAATACAGTAAGGCCACGCCTACATGATGACGTCAGGGCCTAGTTGAGAATCACAGCGCACAGTTGCTTAGGCCGTCTCCCCTTATTTCTATTCTAAAAACTAGACTGTGTCACATATCATGTCGCTCCCACGTTTTATGACCACGTTTGCCACAACTGTTAGCGTATACTTGAAGCCAGAACTTATCTACAAAATGTTCAGTCAAATTACATACACATTATGCCGTAATAAAAACGATAAGTTGCCAGTGCCGATATTATTGGGGTTTTGTCTTGACTATAGACTGGACATCTATCTTAAGGAATAAGGAATACGTAATAAGCTAAGTGGGTACCTATACAGGGTGTAAGGGACAGCCCTCCGCAAACTCACAGGGTGCATTCAGCTCCTCATTTTGAATCATATTCCACTGGAAATTTTCTCAGGAAAATTTTCATTTTTTGAATTTTTTTTTCAGTTACATTTTCATTATTTCAATGTAAAATTGCATTGTGTGTTCGCAGCACTCCATTTATGTAAAAAAAACTGCAAAAAAAAACAGCAAAAAAAAACCAGCAATGGATGTTGAAATACTCTAACCAACGACGCGCGAAATCAGCTGTTCACTTTCTATCTACCTACAGAGTTCATCGAACTCACCGCATACCTATTACCTACCCCTACCAACCAGTAATAGACACTCCAATTTGTGCACAAAAACACAAACAAATCAGGTTTATTGGATTCCCTTAACGTTGCTGAAACAATTTCATGTACCGGTCATCTTAGTAAGACATACTGAATTCACCCTATCAGTTTGCGGAGGGCTGTCCCTTACACCCTGTATATTAATAATTGTGTTCACAGTTATTCATGTCGTCATGAACGTTGTTCTCATTATTTAGTCGACGTTCGCACAGACGTAAAAATATCTCGCGACGATTTTGTTTCGCGCACTGGATTTTCAACGCTCTGCTTAGCGCCGAGAAAATCCAACAGTGTGTTTTTCGACGCGCTAGAATGCACTCTATTGTTGTTAGGTTGGATTCTCAATGCTCGGCTCAACAACGAGAGTTGAAAATCCAGTGCGCGATATAATTCCGCCGCGATATTTGTACGTCCGTGTGAACGTCGGCTTAGTCCTATCTTTTGACATTGTAAGTACGACTGCAGGCGACCTTATCTTTGGGTACCTACATATTAATAATTGTGTTCACAGTTATTCATGTCGTCATGAACGTTGTTCTCATTATTTAGTCCTATCTCTTGACATTGTAAGTACGACGGCAGGCGACCTTGTCTTTCGCCTTTAATTTTGTGAATTTTCCATCTGTGACCTTGTAAAATTTTCCTGAAACAGAAGACACATGTTATTACACGAAAATATAATAATTCTTTACATTTTGGCGTACGAGAAATACTTACTTAGTATTAAACTTCTTGTGGCAGATATCACATTCCACAGTGCCTTGCCTTAAATGTATATCTTTGACATGCCTTTTCATGTCATGCTGGTAGGAGAAAGCCTTGTCACAATAAGTACACTGGAAAATATAAAAAAACAAAACATGGTATGTCTATTTATTTAAACACGTGAGGATGTCTACAGACAGCTGACTTCTGACCCACTCAACAGTCAAGTAATTGTATTAAAAAATGTTAGAAAGTTTTTGAGACTGCACTGCGCATTAACTCAATTTATCAATCGCCTATCTATACGCTGCGAGAATTTGTGTGTTCCCACAGCAAATCGTTTGAGCGGCAGCTGACTTTATAGATGGATAAAACAATATGAACTCTACAGCTATGATCTTACGGTTTCAAATTGAGTGGCATGAAATAGGCTCTATGTCCTATCATATATGGCTAAATGATAACTGCAGGTCATCATCTGCCTAGCCATTTCCCAACTATGTTGGGGTCAGCTTCCAGGTTAACCGGATGCAGCTGAGTACCAAGATTTTACATGGAGCGACTGCCTATCTGACTGCCACAACCCAGTAACTGGGTAACAACAACACGATACCCGTTGGTAAGATTTGTTGTCAGATTTTCGGCCTTCTAACGAGGACGACCCGTATGTATGGGACGGCTGATTATTTTTTCTCGATTACGATGTTGATCCCACGGAGAAAAGCCTGTATCACACCCTTCAATTTGATCATGCCTCTCTGATAAACCCTATAATATTATATCTCATCATCACGCGATCGGATTTCCAAAGATAGTCTGACTCCCGAAGCGCATACTTTTCTTTGTAGGTTATAAATAGGTAAAAAAAAATTGGAAAGACAGACAAAATCGGTTAATACCTTAAATGGTCTCGTAGTGCTATGCACATGCCGCATATGCTTAGCAAGATTACTGGATGTAGTGGTTGCCTTAGGACATTGTGTACATTTAAATGGTTTATCAACCAAGTGAGATCTCTTGTGCACCTTCAGAAGATCCATTGTTCGACCTTGGTACGGACAAACGTCGCATTTGAAAGGAAACACATTCTCGTGGATCGCCCTGTAAGGAAATAAAAATTATACGGATGACTTTCATAAGGATTGGAAAGAAGAAGCGCCCGATCGCAAGAGATGAAAAATATGGAGGCAGAATTTTGCTCAGATGTGGTGGTATGTACAATACGAGCCACGAAAGATGAGACTTGACCGCGCCTCCCGCGCTCTTTCCGCCGCGCCGTCGCCGCTCCGATGACGCTCATACCGCTAAAGAGATGAAAAATCGTCTACTGCGCAAGTCAAACCACGTGGTCAAGTCTCTCTCATCTTTAGTGGCACGCATTGTATAGCAAAAGCGAATCAACAATGATAATAATTAAGAAACAAAACAACACCAACACCTATTATTTTTGGAATTTTACGCTACAAATTCGGCGCAGAGTTGACCGTTATCATCACAGCCGACATCACCAAAATACTTTTCTGGAAAGAATCCTATTTCCCAGAAAATAAGTTCCATATTCAATTGCATTACATAAAGTGCGACTTTCGCCTGATCGTAGCTCGGATTGGTTTTCAATGCTTAGTCAGAAGCAATGTTCTCAGTTTGAAACCTTACACAAAGGAAATAACAATTACACCCCATACATTATTTGTCCCCTAACATGGGAATCATAGGTTCACCTCTGCCTAACCCTTCGGGTATTCGGCCGCGATGCTGTAATAATATACCTACCTATGAACAAGAAGACTAGCATTAGAATAAGCAGTCTTTCCACAGATATCACAAAGGAACTTCCGCTTAGTTACTTCCTCTGGTGGTTTTGGCGCGTCTGTTGATTGGGCGTTGCACTTGATTACATGTCTGCTGTAGGTGGCCTGCAAAATTATAATTTGATGGTTATTAGCTTCCTTATTTTGTTTGAGTTGTGGGGCAACAATCTAATTAAATTAGACATAACTAATTAGTTATTTTACATAAAATGTGTTGTCTAAGGTACTTATTTGTTTTTGGTTTACTAGTGTTGCTTGACACTTCCTCTGCATTTTTTACATAATACAAATATTCAGGAAAAGTAGCCTATGTTCGTCTCAAGGTCCTTTATGTCTAATTTCATAACGATTGGTTCAGTGGGTTAGGTGTGAAAAGGTAACAGGGTTACTTTCGCAATATTAAAATATAAATTTTTATTTATTTATTTATTTAAATCAGACATAATTATGCATATTTTTGTTAGTAGATATACTTAAGAATTATATTGTTAGTAAATATTAATAATTTTACTAATAATTTGAATTATAAATGCGAAAGTTTGGATGGATGTTTGTTACTCAATCACGCCAGAACGGATTTGGATGTTTAGCACAGAAATAGATTAGTCTGGAATAGCACATAGGCTACTTTTTATGCCGACAAATTTACGGTTCTCGTGGAATAATTTCCGACATACACCCGGCCGAAGCCGCCTGGCAAAATCTAGTAAATACTATATACCTACTTACATCTTTTTATATTCTAACATTTAAAAATATTAATGAAATAAAGGAAATAATATATTAACGATTAAAAATTTGGGTAAAGACATCGAGGATACTTTTTATTTCCAGGCAGTATGCTTATACTACTATGTGATAATTTCCGCGATAACCTCCACGCAGGCGTAGCCGCGGGAAAAAGCTAGTAATTAATACATAAGAAAATTGAAAAACTAACCATAACATGGAATTCTTCACCACAATTTGAGCACCCCCAAAGAGAGAGAAGTTCAGAGTTATCCATGGTGAATTCTGGTGAAGGAATGTTGTAAGAGTCTTCACTATCAGCTTTGGCAACATCAGCATTGTGATCCTCTTCATAATTATGACAGTCTTGAGTAAATTCTATGCAAAAAGAAAATTTATTTTTAAATGTTTAATTGTGCTTGTACTTAGTTGTTAATAAACATGCAAAATGTGTATGAGAAGAGGCCTTTGCTCTGCAATGGACAATAATAGGCTGGTACCTATTAATATATAGGGTGACTGGTAATTAGTGACCGATACCTTTTTTTTTTTTTTTTTGAGGGTGGGAAATCATCAAATAACTTCTCCCGCTCTGGGTGGAGCGGAAGGGCGTGTCAGACTTTTACTGACTAAAACCCACCCGTGTTCCTTCAGTTGCCTATGCCAGGGCCGCGGTATCTTCTTAAAACAACCCGCGACCCCAGCGGCATCGGCCCTATTGGACCCCATCACTTGCTGACATCTCTTTGAGGCGCGCGTGGAACACAACGCGCCGGCGACTCGGGCCTGCCGGTCGATTCTGTAAAAATCTCACCGTGATAACTTAGGTGAAGTGAGTTTGTTTTTGTTAGGAATTGACACTATTGACAGCTCACTCCACGCTCACTTCACCTAAGTTTTCACGGTGAGATGGTTACAGAATCGCACTGCTGGTCCTTACCGGACGGCGAACTACCCGTCTCACCGTCCGCAGGCCCGCGCCTATGGTGGCCGGAAATCGCCTCGCAATTCCCGCCGCCCAGGGCGTCTCCTGCGGCGACTAAGGGCGTGAGGCTGCCTCTCCCTCACGCGTTCCGCCTCCTCCTTCGCGAGCATCACTGCTTCGCAGAAGGAGGTGACGGCCTCCCATGCACTCTCGCTCCGCACCATGGCCTGAACCAGGCTCGGACGCGAGAGATCGCCGCCGCCGATCGCCTCCGTGAGAACACGGCGGAGCTCTGCCCAAGCCGGGCAGACCTCCACTGTATGCTCCACCAAGTCCTCCGGGCAATCCACACAATGGTGACACCCGGGCGTTTCCTCCCGCCTTATGCGAAACAGGAACCTCCCGAAACAGCCGTGTCCGGTGAGGACCTGCGTCAGGCGGAAGGTGAGGACGCCGTGGCGCCGCTCTAACCACTCCTCAAAGAGGAGACTTATCGCCGCAATTGTGGCGTGCCCAGCGCTGGGTTGCGACAGTCGCGCTCTCCATGTCGCCATGAGATCCCGCCGGAGCTCTGTCCGCTGTACCGTGATTTCTCGCGGCAGCGGAGTTACGCCCCGGCGTTTCGCCTCCTCGCGCCACTCCCACACGTGCGCGAGGACCTTTGCCTCCAGATCCCACGGCGGCAATCCGGCAAGGAGGCTCGCCGCCTCCCGGGAGACCGTGCGGTATCCCCGGACTAGCCGGATGGCCATGACCCTCTGGGACGCGTTCAACCGTTGGGCTGGCCGCAGCCTTAGGGAACGCGCCCACACCGGTGCCCCGTAAAGGGCCATGGACCGCACGACCCCCGCGTAGAGCCTCCGGCAGGAGGCGTTTGGACCCCCCCGATTGGGCAGGAGCCGCCTCAAAGCAGCCCCAGCCCGCTCCAGTCTGGGAGCCAAACGTCGGAAATGCTCCACGAAGTTCCACCGGCTGTCGAGGACAAGTCCCAGGTACTTCATCGTCGACCCGACTCCGAAGTGAACCCCTCCTACCGTTATTTGGGAACCCGACGGTGGCGCATTCCGAGGACCATGAAAACACATGGCCTCGGACTTGTGCAGGGCCACCTCGAGTCCCAACTGCCGGATCCTCTCCACGACTATCGCAACCCCGCGTGTCCCTAATTCGGCCGCCGCCTGGTGCGACCTCCCCTGCGCCAGGACCAGCGTGTCGTCAGCGTAACATACCACGCTGACGCCGCTAGGGAGGTCGGTGCGCAGCGCCGCAACCGATGTCCCACAAATGCAGCCCCAGGACCGATCCCTGTGGGACACCGCACGACATCTCTCGCCGGTTCCACTCTCCCTGATGACCGGGGTAGATGACGGCCCTGTCCGTCAGATAGGCCTCGATCACTCGACAGAGGTAGGTCGGCATCCGGTGATACCGGAGTGCCTCCCTGATGCAACTCCAGGGCAGGGTATTGAAGGCGTTGGCGATGTCTAGAGACACCGCCAAGACGACCCCACCCCGGGCCACCGCATCCCCCGTCATGAGGGCTCGCACGCGCATGATGGCGTCCACCGTAGAGCGCCCCCTGCGGAAACCGATACCTGAACCCATGATTGTGCTCATGATAACAAACAACTTTTGCTATGGGACCAAACCTGAAATCGCGAAAAAAAAATCAGCTGCTCCCTACATTTTGACGAGTTATGCGAACATGAATGTATGGGGCAGGTGATTTTTTTTTCGCGATTTCAGGTTTTGGTCCCATAGTAAAAGTTGTTTGTTATCATGAGCACAATCATGTGTTTAGGTATCGGTCACTAATTACCAGTCACCCTATATATTTTTATGCAAAAATAATCAAACTTACTTATTTAGAAATGTTGCTTAAATTTAAGAGATGTTTATATATCAAAAATAAAAATATGGTTAAGGTGATTGTAGTAGTATTATGTATTAGTATTATTATTGTTGTATTGTGTTGTGCAGCCCGCGAAATTCATTTTTTTTTGGGTTTTTTGCAATTTGCAGGTCGGTGTCAGGTTGTATTTGATTGATTTTTATGGTTAAAATTATGTAGATACATACGTTTTATTGCCGCGTATCATACTTTGATCAAGACACAACCTGACACGGACCAAAAAACTCAAAAAAAGAATTTCGCGGGCTGCCACTGCGCATCATCCTTAACTTTAAGTAATGTTTAAATGAGGAGGAACTTTTATTTACAACTACTACATTTGAACATTAGTTTAAATATTAAAAATATATTTATAGAGCAGATAGTTAAAAAACAAAACAAATAAAATAATATATTTATTTGTATTGTTTTTTGTCTACCTGTCCTGTGTCACTGCTGGCTAAAGGTCTCCCCTATTGCTTTCCAAGCTTCCCTATGTGTTGCCTAACTGGTATAGTAATTGTATAAACAATTTGAAAGGTTATAAAAACTTTCATATTTCTGACAATACATATAGGTATTTTATGTTATAATTTTTAGAAGCATTGGTAAGGAGGCACTTGCCTCCATACCAATGCCAAAACTTAAAGAATCTCATGGCATTCTTTGTAAATAATAAATAATGAGAAATCGGCTGTACCAGCCCTTGTGTGCAGCGCTTTTGTCATACAGGAATATCATAAACCATACCTTTCTTAATAGATATTTCAATCAGTACTTTGTTAGTCTTCTGACACATTTCTCTGAACATTATACATCCATTTAAAAGATCCAGGCAGCTTTGACACATATGTTTTGATAAATTGTCTGCATTATTTAACTGAAAACAGAAAAGATTTTATAATGGGTTATTTTCCAAACAGAATATTTAATTTAATGCAGATGTAACTCGTCCTTTTGTTTTAGCCAAAACTGCATTTTTACATTCTTTTTATATACATTACAAACGGTTGCTTTACTTCTTCAGTGTAAATTAAAAATAGGTAGTATTTAAAAACTTACAGTTATGCCTGAAAAGTTCTTTATCTCTTCAGGGATATTGGGTTGTACAAAATTGTTGAATATTGGTATGTCACCTGGTTCGTCGTTGCATATTCTACACATACTTATGCTTGCTATTTTCTTAATTTTAGGACTGGAAATGAAACAAAACACAAGTTTTAATAATGAAAACTAAGAAATAAAGCAGAGGACACTGCATGAAGCTGTTCATTTCAATATTATCCCAGGTTGTACTCGGCCTTTATTTAGGTTTAAGTGAAACAAAAACAAACAGTTATTTTACATTATAAGGTATATATGAAAATATACATACGTTTTCCTCATCTTGCTCTTCTTCTTCTTTTTATTCTTTTGGAGAGCATTAGCAAACAACATTGACTTGAGTAATAAAAGAGAAGTCATAATTAGATGGCTTTGTAATGTTTACAGCGAATTTAGAGCTTTTTACACAACAACAATCAAGAGAAACAACAGGAATTATAAATTATTTATGATTGCATGGATGTTATGTTATGTTTATATAAATAGCACAGAATTCATATTACTAATGCCCTTACACTCATAATAATTGTATAAAGCCATCCTGCTTTTATGCTAAAATATCTGACATTTTCTGAAGCATAACCCCTGCCCGGACTGAACTACCTGCATGTCAAATTGTCAATGTCATTTCTTGACAATGACATAACCAGAGACTAAAAATAATCTAAAGCGATCGATAAAATCATTTCATCATGGAATGACCAACCCATCAAAGACCAACCCTAAGCAGCCTTTTTTAACCGACTTCAAAAAAAGGAGGAAGTTGTGTGTTTTTTTTTTTCAAAAAAGGCTGCCAACTATTTCTTTCAATCAATGAATGAGCGGTCGCTTTTGATTGCAGATCCCGTCTGACGTAGACAGAGACTGAGCTCCTGAGTATATGTATTCTGTGGTTTGTCTGCTGTCATAGTGTCTATAGTGCGTTTCATACAATAGTTCCTATGCCGTAATGTTGGTCCACTGATAAACTTTAATACATGGACCTATCAGGTCCATCCATTCCAACAGTAGCGTAGCGTATCGTGTTGGTCCTAAAACAGTGAAGCCAACATTACGGCATAGGAACTATTGTATGAAACCTCAGACTAAGGAAAAAGTCTGAGTATGAAACGCACTCTACTAAAGTACTAAAGTGTCAACGACAACCACAGAGTATAGTATAATAAAATAGTGTCAACTGTCAAGAGAAGAGAAATATAATAAATTGGTAAATATTATGAAAAATGTACAATTTAAATAAATAATCGTGTGAAAATAAGTGACTACCATAATGGCAGTCTATTTAACTAAGAAGATGCTGTCGAAGATGAATAAATTGAAATATCCATGTAGCTCGCCTGCTGAAAATGAGGCAAGCATTCGTGATGATCCTTGGCCTAGCCTGATATTGGAGAGCAAGTAAGTGTCTCAACATTTATGATTAGCCTCTAACCTAACCCCTACCAGCTCTCACCCTCCTGCCAAACGTTATTAGATCCGACCTGCCTCTGCCTTTGGTTCAATGTTCCACAGCATTGCAAAGGCTTCTCTTCCCTTCTTTCTAGTGTCCTTCATTATTTGTATATACACGCTACTTTTTTACTGGCTTAGCTGTTACGATAGTGTTGTACTCATCATTATGAACAAATTTTATTAAGGGAATAAACCTGAAATCGTAAAAAAAATCTGCTGTTCCCTACATTTATGTTTGCTCTCGTTTAAAATGTGGGAATCAGCTGATGTTTTATCGCTATGCTGGCAGCTCGCTTCTATCTAACCTATTCTGTTTAAAACCTGATTTTATTGTTTTGATTACAGTAAGGAAATGCTGAATTTGGCTAAAGAGATGATATGCAGGGTGTGTGCCAGGAGTGCCTGTAATCCTCTAAGCGATCAAATAGATGGCTATGATATTATGAGTGCCATTCGGAGTATTTCTAATATTACAGTGAGTTGCACAAAATTTTGTAATTTCTACTGTTGTGCTGATTGTTTTTGTTAAACAGTACTGAAAAGAGTTTGATGTGGTATCATCACCATCATCATTTCAGCTGAAAGACGTCCACTGCTGGACATAGGCCTCCCCCAAGCACTGCCACTTCAACCTGTTCTGTGTTTCCCGCATCCAGTGAATTCCTGCGGCCTTCACAAGCTCATTGGTCCACCTTGTGGGGGTGCTTCCACCATTACGTCTAGTTTATGTGATGTGATAAACAAGGAGCCTTTTACTAAAACTTATTCAATTTAAAATCAAATTGTTCTTTTATATAGTCACAAAAGAAAGTTATTGTCAAATTTTGCATTTTCAGTATGTTTGTAAACAAATTGTACTTGCTATTGTTTACAAACATTGCAAAACTATTAACTAAATCCAAAAATGATCAGCAAAAATCCTTCAAGCTGACAAGTTTATCATGAACTTGAATCAGTAATGGCTAGTTATAATAACATAAACATAACACCACAGGTCGGGCAGAGCTCTGGATCTGGTTAGTTCTGGATTTGTGACTGTTTGATAGCAATAGGATCACAACCTATTACATGGGACTTAAACTTAACTGGTGAAATGTGGTTCTGACTGCTAGTTATAATAATAAAATAATTTTGATCTTTTACAGATAGAAGTTGATGATTCTCTTCCCAAATTCATCTGTACTGTGTGTTTGGAAAATCTCAAAGTAGCAATAAATTTTAAAAGAACTTGTGAGGCCTCTGATAAGAAATTCAAGAAAATACTGAACCCAACAGGTAACCCTTTAACTTTACTATTCATACTTAACTGTGCATTCATACTTTTCTATTCATTCATACTTTACTATTTATTCAAACTTTACTATTCATTCATACTTTACTGTTCATAAATTATTTACTATTCATTCATACTTTACAATTCATTCATGCTTTACTATTCATTCATACTTTACTGTTCATTCATATTTTTAGCAATTACAGTGGCTTTCCTTCTAAATATTTAGATCTTTTTCAACACAGATTCAATTAGAAGTTGTAATGAATAATATGATTTCAAACCATTCTTCATTTAAGTTATGTATCAAGGCCCTGTTGCTTTTGGATGCAACCATTACTTAAAATAATATTTTGAGATGACAATATTTACTAAAAATGCCTGTTTCTTTCCAGGCAATCCAATCACACCATCATATCCATATTCCAAGCATGACTTCCATCTGATACTTCATCAGATCAAACAGAAAAGAATGAAGATTGAAGAAAAGGTAGCTAAGGAGCAAATGAGGAGAGAAAGACTGCAACTAAAGAAATCACCTAAAGTAAAACAGTTCAAATGTTCACCTTGTGATTTGACATTCCCAAATAAGGTTTGTATATTTATAATACGGTATTTTTATCTCACGGACTGACGCGCGTTTTACTTGTGGTATCTAAGTGTACAAAAATGCTGTGATGTGTTCATGAAGATGAATAGCGTCATCGCACATAAAACACACACACTTCCGACTTCGCCATTGTCTCGGACGGTACCGAGAGCTCCTGCGCTTACACACACATTCACAGCGTGTTTGTGTTCTTGGTAACCACAAGTAAAGCGCGCGTCGCGATAAAAATCGATCTATCTGTATAAATAAAAAGAGAAGTCCTGACTGACTGATTGATTGACTGACTCATCAACGCCCAGCCCAAACCCTTGGACTTAGTATGTACCAGGTAGCTCAAACGAAGCAAAAGGTGTATGTAAGAAATACACATTTTGCTTCGTTTACGGTCATACACGCACGCCATCGGTTGAGAATGTGTTAAAATCAATTGCCGTGCGTTAGTCTCGCAAAAACTCAAAAATGGCTCGACCGATTGTGATGAAATTTTGATAAGTTTCTGTGTGGAGAAGTTTCCTAACAAAAAAAAAATAATTAAAAAGGCATTACTTAGTGTGAAATAAAATTATAGGTCTATACTAAAACCACATAAAATAAAAAAATACAATCACATAAAAATATATGTGGTTCTGAGTAGGGCTTATATATTTCAGCCTAGTAAGTAGGGCTTATATCTTTAGAGACATTTATTGTTTCTTATTATGACTTATAGAGAATATTCCATATTTTATTTACCCTTTCGCCCTGATATACCAAGATTCTATGGTGAAGTTTTAAATAATGATGATTAATGAAACACACAGTTTTATATTTATTTTAATTAATCTTTAATATTGTTTAGGAAAAGCTGATGGCCCACCGGCGCGAGCGCCAATGCATGCGTCGCGCGTGCGATATTTGTGGCCAACTAGTGCTGAGCATCACACAGCACATGCGTCACATACACAAACAGAGTGTGCCCCATCAGTGCCCCACTTGTGGCAAAGAATTCCCCATCATTGCTAGACTGAAGAACCATATGTAAGTATTCTTTATTTAAGGCGAAAGCGCCAGGGTAGCCCGCGAAATTCAAAATTTCTTATGTTTTTTGCAATTTGTAAGTCAGTGTGAGCTTGTATGTTGATTAAAATATGATTCGCGGCCGTAGCTAATACGGCTTTACAGAATTATAATCATTAGAATCAGCAATACAACTCCATAAGTTAACATTTATCTCAAATCTATCTTTTAATCGAAATTCAAAATTTGTAAAATGTTTAATCTATCTAAAATATATATCTATATATATAAAAATCAATGGCACTTTTCGTTGTAATTTTATAACTCAAGAACGGCTGGGCCGATTTAGCTGATTTTGGTTTTGAAATGTTTGACGTAGTCCAGGGAAGGTTAAACGATGAGAAAAATTGGAAAAGTTGCCGGAAAATTGGAAAATTCTGGAAAACTGAAAGTGGATTTTATATGGGAATATTGAAATTGGGACAGGACAACGTCTGTCGGGTCAGCTAGTATTATATAAAAATCAATTGCCGTGCGTTAGACAAGCAACAAATTCAAAATGGCTTTATATTGGGGTGGTTTAGGAAAAAAGTAAATTAGAAAAAACACAAAGGAACAGCCGAAAAATCGAAATTTGATACGAGAAATTTTAAACGTGGTACGAAGTTCACGGTCATCTAGTGCAAAATAAAATTGCACAAAAGCTGACTATTAAGTTTGCTTTTGAAAAAGTATCTGTGTGCCAAATTTCATCCAAATCCGTTCAGCCGTTTTTGCGTGATTGAGTAACAAACATCCAAACACATTCATAAATATTAGTAGGATAGTAGGATAAGAAGTCTTTAACCAACCAAATCTTTAACTCTGTGTACAGGCTGGTCCACACAAACACGTTCAACTTCTTCTGCGACCTGTGCCCCTACAAGTGCAAACACAAGTACTACCTGGTCATGCACATGCGGACACACACCGGTGAGAAGCCGTACAAGTGCGCGCAGTGCCCCGCCACCTTCGTCAACCCGTCCAATCTTAACAAACATAAGCTTACGCATCAGGCCAAGGCTTTTAAAGTAAGTATTAGTTGTTACACTTCATTAACCCCTCAAGTGTCGAATGCACCCCATGTGTGCATAAGAAAAACCATTTTTTGTTAGGTATATAAGCTTATATCACATATATATAAATGTTAAAAAACATCATCCGATGGAAAACCCCTCATCATCATTAGTTGTGAACCTATGGAGTTCGCAGCTAACCCCCCCTTCCCCTCCTCGTGTCAAATGCACCCAAAGTGTGCAAAAGGACAAAACTTTACATAATAGGTATATAAGCTTAGATCACATAATTATATATAAACGTAAAAAAACATCATCCGATAGAAAACATATCATCATTAGTAGTTGTGAACCTATAGGGTTCGCAACTAACCCCCACCCTTCCCCACTCGCTTTGGTTTTGGGTGTAAAATTAGCCAAACTCAGACACTTGAGGGGTTAATAAACGCTATTTAGCTCGAACTTTGGCTTAACATTATTTTTGTCACTGTCGGGAAACTGTCAAACTATAAGCCGACGTTCGCACGGACGTAAAAATATCGCGGCGGTATTTCAACGCGCACTGTATTTTCAACTCTCGGTGTTGAGCCGAGCTTGGAGAATCCAACCTAACAACAACAGAGTGCATTCCAGCGCGTCGTAAAAACACACTGTTGGATTTTCAACTCTCGGCGCTAAGCAGAGCATTGAAAGTGCGCGAAAAATAATCGCCGCGATATTTTTACGTCCGTGCGAACGTCGGCTAAGTGCAAGTTATAGGACGTAATTAATCTCGGTATTAGACTCACAAAATCATCATGTAGTCAAATAATGCTCCAATTGATTCCGAAATTAGTCGAGAAATCCCGAAACTTACCTGCAACGTAGCATCAGTCCTTGCACAAAAATAAGTGCATGACTATTTTGTTTTCTCCTATAACCTCGGAATTTACATAAAGAATGTACATACCAACCCGTTATGGGGCCATTGTACTCATCATTATTAACAACTTTTTATTATGGAACCAAACCTGAAATCGCGAAAACAAAAATCAGCTGTTCCCTACATTTTGACGAGTTATGCGAACATAAATGTAGGGAACAGCTGATTCTTTTTTCGTGTTTTCTGGTTTGGTAATTATGATGAGTACAATGACCCCTTATGAGGTTGTGCGTTATTTAAGTTAAACCTTTTATAAAGCAGGAACGATTCGATTCGATTCGTCTGTTTTAAGGCGAGTACAGTTGCTAACAGCGCATTTCAAAATTTTCTATGCTGACATTTTTAATGAGATGAGGTAGAATTTTTGTATCAAAAAAGTCGAACACTAAACCTCCTAACTTCGAAGTTATTATAGCGGTTAACGCCAAAAACGGCCATTTTTGGCGTTAACTCAGAGCATAGGAAATTTTAAAATGTTCCATATCTCCAGACTTATTAATTTTTCAATGGTGGGGCCGCCGGTTAGCAGATATACTCGCCTTAAGGCTGAACTAGGTTGTCCTAAAGACACTTAATGAAACGTAAAATAACATTAATTTGTCCTCAGTGTATTCTGTGCGAGAAAGCGTTCCGCACGAACACGGCGCTGCGGGAGCACCACGAGGCTACTCACATGAACATCAAACACACGTGCAACTACTGCGGACGTGACTTCTGTTATAAGTGAGTACTCACATGTACCCACATTGTACACTCAACAAAAGTGATTGGTAGACAGGTACCTATCTAGCTAACTACAATCACTTTTCAACCCTTGCTGGACGTGTGAATATGTGCGAACGCGCACTGGTGCTGCCATGACCATGATTCAGCTGGCCGCATTCGAATATAAGAACTTGAATTTAGTATATAGACACATAGCCATAGTCACATCAGTGCGCGTTCGCTATCAGTACATAAACCATCGATGCCAATACAGGATACGCTTTACCGCGTCAAAAGATGATCACATTTGTGCCTAGGTTGTCATCTGTCACACAATGACGTAGTGAATTGTCAACGGTACCGTCAGCATACTCGTTTCGAAAAGGGTACTTAATTTTAAAAGGAAGTTCTATTGAAATAATAAAATGTTTGTTTTTATAGTCTTTATTAAATATTCAAAATTATAGTAATAAAAGGAACTTAGTATGTGATTACGATAAAAACATAACCGACACGACGCGGGCGAAGCCGCGGGCATAATCTGATCTATGTAACTATAACTACTTATTCTAACCTACTACATAATAACCGTATAACTAGTGATGCAATATAGATGTTTTGGTGGCAGTGAAAGCCTCGCTGCGCTGCGCTTAGCACTGGCCAAGTATTTTTTCTCTCTGTAGACCATCTCGCTGGTCAACTTAGGAGATTGTCGGCTTTTTAACCGGGCTATCCTGTAGATGCCTGGGTTAACGGAATAATCCAGAATCTCCATTACCTCACTCTCATAGTCCGACGGGATGGCGACCCACCGCGAGTGGAGAGAGATCAGGCGTAGGACCCACGCTTTATGTGCTTTCGAAGCACGTCGCGTTTTATTAATAAGTTGTTTATGTATCTATATATTTATTTATTTATGTATCTACATTTTTTTTTTAGAAAACATAGTTGCAAAGGAAAGTTAATCTAAATAAAGAAAGAGAATTTTCTCTTTAAAAATCCAGCTTTTTAACATTCAAATTTTAAACTTTTTTTGTCAACGCTACACTACCCTATCCTTCGTTGTCATGGGAACGTAATTTTTGCTATCCGTCATAATATTTATTTTAGAAATCGTAAAATATTAAAAAAAAATGTACTTACACATGGATTAATATGGAGTAATACATTTAGCTATATTTGAATTTTAAGAATTGTTGGCATGTTTAACAGCTGTTTGTATTAAAAACAAGAAAGTTCTTCCGATGTGTCACGAACTGTGACGAATGAGCAAATGAATTGCAGTATGCGCCGTCGCTCTTCTTAAGAGGGAAACTTCTCGTGCGACGTAAGCAGGGTGAGGGCACATAAAAGTCAAACAAAGTCATGCGTCAAAGTGTACCAAAAAGTAGGTATGTGACTGAATGGTAAAAAAATCGATAAAATCGTTTTTTAATAAACTAATATTTTTTGTTAAATAAACGATTTTTTGTAAATTTAATGAATTAATAAAAAAAAATTAATACCAGTAGAAAAAAATAGAAAACAAGCGACGACAAATATGAAAAAATCGACCTATAAATATTCGTTCTATTCCTAATAATAAGTTATTACTTTATTACGCACACACCCATTAATAATGAATAAAACATGCGTAGGGCATACATACTTACATGGTTATTCTTGCCTACATACCAAATTGTTTTTTTGACTATACCGAAATGTACAGACAGGGGACTACTACAAACTTAATTTCATGAGCGGAGGACTTTATCTTAAGTGGACCTGCGTGTCACACGTTCACTGCTCAACAATGTTTTACCTGAAATGCTTTATTTTCTTTATACGATAAAAAATCCTTAAGATTCCTGATGAAATGCGGATTGGTGCGTGTCCCACTTTGGGTCGAGTAGGTATTGAAATTATGTATGGGACAGCTGATTATTTTTCGCGATTACGATGTTGATCCCATGGAGAATTTTTTTTAGTTTGATGGTCATTTTTTTTTTTTTTTTTTGTTTTTGTTTTGTGTGTACTACTAACAACTGTACTAACACTGTCTTTCGAATATTGTATGCACTGTTGTTGTTACTGTTTTTATTTTTTATTTATGGACCCTGTGCTGTGGTCTGAAATAAAGGTAAATTAAATTATACTAAATAAAGTCGGCGTTCGTTAGTAAATTAAAATGAAGAAACGTGGGGGGTTAGAAAAAAATACGTCGGGTTGGTGTCGTGGGACACCCGGTTGGAATGAAGTTCCTTTCGCTGTATATTATGTACTAGCTTTTGTCCGCGGCGTCGCCCGCGCATGTATTATACATATAAACCTTCCTCTTGAATCACTCTATCTATTAAAAAAAACGCATCAAAATCCGTTGCGTAGTTTTAAACATCTAAGCGTACATAGGGACAGACAGCGGGAAGCGACTTTGTTTTATACTATGTAGTGATTAACACAGAGCTAGCTATTGTAGTATGGTCTCAAGTTCCAAACGTCAAGTTTTTATATTTTAATACAGAGCCATAAAATTAAGATAAAAAAAGATGGTATAAAAACAAATAGTATGAACGCTTTTTCGTTAGTGACGACTTCTACCAGTCAACTCCTACCGTAGAATAACTGAACAAAACAAACACAACATGACAGTACATTTCACGTTTACTTCTAGCTAATGAATTAAAAGGACGTTGGGATGGTATTAATCCCACTTAGTCTAATGCATTTACTTTGCCAGCCATAAAATC
The DNA here is from genome assembly GCA_905163495.3 of Cosmia trapezina. Classification (NCBI taxonomy): domain Eukaryota; kingdom Metazoa; phylum Arthropoda; class Insecta; order Lepidoptera; family Noctuidae; genus Cosmia; species Cosmia trapezina. The sequence goes on from LR991030.1 coordinate 18,117,059, forward strand.
ACGTTCTTCCATAAGACTGCTCGGTGGTCTCTAGTCTCTAGTCTCTAGTCTCTAGTCTTTATAGCTTTTGTTCAATTATTTTATACGAGATTATTATGAAAAGTTGAAGTTTGGTTGAGCTTTAGAGCTTAATTGTTTAAATAGTTTCTGTTTTTGACATCAAGTATCAACAACTCACTCGTATATCGCACAATAGAAACAGGGTGGGTCTATTCGTAACCAAATATTGCTCTCCCTAGTAGTCCCTAGATAAGGATGTTGTCATAAAGGCTTATATTTCGAAACGCCGAACAGAAAATGTTATAAAAGATGGCTATGAATACCTTACGTGTTAATAAATTTGATCTGGCTAGGCAGTCGCAGTATGATGTTATTAGTGCTGGGTTTCTTATGCTCCTGATAATAATCTTTTCGTTCTTTATTAATTTCTTTCTTGTCGGGCATGTGCTACACAAGAAAATATACCTAGGGACATAAAAAGATTAGTAACTTTGTAAGTCAGCAAGACCAAGGACATATGAAGGTGTTGTTATTTGTGGAAACAGCTAATCGGCATTTTATAGCTTTAATCCTGTGGGATTTCTTCTATATTTGTAGGATAAATACTTTCCAACCCCAAGGAGAATAACTATTCTTACTTCACATCAAACAGATTTATTATCGAACATTTAAAAACCAAATGTTATCTCCAGGTCAGACCTGCGAAAACACGAAATACGGAACCACAATCGTATGAAACGCGACTACATCGGTGGCGAGCCAACGTACAAGCAAGTGGAGAGACTTCAGAAACTGCAGGAGAATGAGGAGATGGACAAGTGGCGCGTTCAGGAGATGACCATCGCGCAGGTGCCCGTGGTGCAGAACACGTACATCGACCAGCCCAAGGAGTTTATAACTAACCATGCGCTGTACTTCCCCGACGTCGGCATGATACAGCAGCAGCAGATTGGTGAGTGGATGATCCTTTGATTCTTCTTCTTAGCGTGTTGAAAGTAAAAATAAAACAAAAAAAAATGGTAGTCATGGGGACTGCCGACAGAAGTAAAAACTTAAACTTAAGGCGCGCACTGACTACGATTTTAAACGGCACACAACCGCGTAATCTATTGTCACCATTAGCTGGCTTGAAATAAGGTTGAAAATTGAAAATAATATTTGTGTTGCCGAGATGTGACTAAGCTGCGAATGTGCATTTATTTTGCGGGTTTTCTTTAGACTATTCAGAATATACACAATAAATTAAATAATTGTCCGGTTAAAGTTAAAAAAAATGTGTATTCCCGTTCGTCCCCCTGATTTCGTTCCAGTATGGGGACGAACGGGAATTTGCAAAAATAATATTAAATATGTTCCCGATCGTCCCCCTAGGGATTGTCGAGGGGACGAATGGGAATATGTTCTTAGATTAGTCTCATTCGTCCCCAGTAGTAAATAATATTGTGCATGGAAATGTCAATCGTTGTTTTGCAGTTTACTTTTCAAATTAGTTAATTGGTAGTTATAATTATTTTGCAAAATAAATTGTTCTGTATACATATCTATTACTGGCTCGGGCGCTACCTTGAGGTCAAGGTCAACATTCCGAAATTCACCATCCATGATTCTCCTAAGGTCACTGACCTACTTACTCGACCTCAGGATCATTGAATTTGAGGTAAAAGTCAAAATTAAAACCAAACCTAACCTCGGGGTGCCCTCGACATAGGATACAAGAGAAACATCTATTACTGGCTCGGGCGCTACCTCAGGGTCATTGACCTTGAGGTCAATGTCAACATTCCGAAATTCACCATCCATGATTCTCCTAAGGTCACTGACCTTGACCTCAGGATCATTGACCTTGAGGTAAAAGTCAAAATTAAAACCAAACCTAACCTCGAGGTGCCCTCGACATAGGATACAAGAGAATCATTGTCCATTTTGGATCTAACGCGAATTGGACTTTCTGAATTATGACCTTGCCCTCAAGGTCAATGACCCTGGGGTCAAGGTCAGTGACCTTAGGAGAATCTCGGATCTTGACTTTCAGAATTTTGACCTTGACTTCAAGGTCAATGACCCTGAGGTCGAGGTCAGTGACCTTGAGGTGTCCCATGGTGTTCCCCCACCCTTACAAAGTAATTTCTAACTTATTTAATAATAATAATATTTCAAATCGGACGGAGTCAGGGGGACGAACGGGAACACGAAAAAAAAAATTATTCCCGTTCGTCCCCGCCAACAAAATCAGGGGGACGATCGGGAAAAAAAATATGCAAATTCTATTAAATTCTTCAAAAAAAGAATGTCGTTATTGCTGAAAATACAGAGATGTTCGACGTCAAAGTTTATTTTTCTGGAGCAACTTCCAAACTTTTTATTGGGAATATCTAACTATTTTTTACTATTCTATTCGGTTAAAATTTTTCTTTAAACCCTTCTCTGTCCACTGTATTTTTTGCGTCGGATAGTTTCATTGCGTTACGTCATATTCGACAATCCAAGAAACCAATTTTTGTGAATATTGAGCTAATCCCGCGCCTTAAAACTATGCACAGCATGTCGCGGTGTCGAGGTGTCGCCGTGACACGAACCCGTAAGATGTCCCCTACCAAAAACCGCTCCACGCGCATAAAGAAGTCTTCGCTTCAAAAAAGTTTGGCCCAAAATTCACTGCTTACAATACAAATTACTTTGATTCTAAATCGTAGAATGTATGTTGAGAAACTCAGATTTATTTTCGTTTTTAGTTTGCAAAACTAATTTTAATATTAAGTAGGGGCTAAGGGCTAAGTGGTTCAAATGAACAATTTAGTTTGATGCGAAAAACGGTAATAGTAAAATTAATGGACCATTCAGTTATTTAGTTAGCCAATAATGACAACTTAGATAGGTGAAAGCACCCCGAATATTAATATCAAAAAGATCACACGTATCCTAATAGACATTACTTGGAATTTTAGGTAACATAAACTGCTATACATTTTGGGTCTTTGCAAAAGCTCGGTGGACCGCACCGAAAAGCTCACCGACCCGCAGATTGGGCGTCGCTTGTGGAATATCATTTATGCGTTAATAGGGTTCTGAGCGACTGACAGATATCGATTAACTATAATTTGTCGCGATACATTTATATTCATTATTACTAATGTATTCTTGTTTTTCTTAAAAGATGGGAGTTTATTTTTACTAGCTAGAGATTACTAGAGAATAATCTAGTCTCGTAGTCCTAGTCATTAGGCGACTTCAGGCTTTATACACTGGGAAACATTGCCCCACTGTACAGGGTTATTGGTACTTAATATCTCGACAATCCAGTAAGGGGAAAATTTATAAAAAAAAATCAAAAATGGTTGACATTTGCATAGGAGTCATAAGGGGTCATTTGGTTGCAAACGAGAGGTTATTTGCAACCAAACGACCCATTATGACTCCATTTCCACTCCTGTGCAAATGTCAACCATTTTTAGGGTTCCGTAGTCAACAAGGAACCCTTATAGTTTCGCTATGTCCGTCCGTCTGTCTGTCATTAGTCATTAGTCATTAGTAATTTATTCAGTAACAATAATTTGTATTTGAATTTACACAAAAAGAAAAAAAAATAATAAAAATAAAATAAAATCTACATTCAAAAAATTAAATTACACACAAAACAAGACATAGGTATACTTATCATTGATTTTACAAAATTAGTTCAATATCATATGTCATATAATAATTCTAAATAATACAATTAATCAGATAAGTCTGTCTGTCTGTCCGTCCGCAGCTTACCTCAGAGACTCTTAGTACTAGAAAGCTATAATTTGGCATGGATATACATATTCATTACGCCATATCGGCGTAATGAATACCTATGTATATCCATGCCAAATTGCCAAACCACATGGTTTAGTTTAGCGTGTTAGATTGGTTGATTATGGCATTAATTACTGAAATATTTACCTACGTTTAGTAGATTTCCTTTGAAATGTAGTCGTGCATTGGTTGTTTTGAAATTAAAATTTAATCTCGTATTAAAAAAGCGTGAGTTCAATGTTATCTGGCCCAGGCCACTCACTTATTTCATAAAGTGGTGTCGACAGCATTCCCTTTGCTATTCATCATTGTTCGCCACTTCATAATTGGAAAACTTGTTTCAACGAACACAAATTTTGTGCGCCGTGAAATGTGAAAATGTTTCAAACTTTTGTCTTTGTTTCAGTTCAACAGCAGACTGTGGAGTTGACATTGTAAGTTAATTTAAATTGCACTGCATTGTTAAAATAATCGAGAATTTAAAATATATTTTGTTATTTTGATCATAGACGTATAAAAAATAGGACTCCGCGCCACGCATATCGAAAGTGAAGCTACGTACACATGATTTGAGTACCTGCAGACTCGCTCGTGTCACGTAATGGCGGCCGGTCGGCAACTCGGCATACTATGATGTAAATGTGTGCGTGAAGCGTGTTTGTACAATCGGTCCTTCACTGCTTACTGTGCTTCACTTTCGATATGCGTGGCGCGGAGTCCTCCTTTTTTTATAAGTCTATGATTCTGATATAAATTGTTCTTTTCAGACCCGAATTGTCATTGAAGAAGGACGAGGTGAAACTGTACGAAACCCAGCAAACAATCGGATATTTTTAAGATCAAGTGCATTTATTTACTTTATAAATCGGAAAACACACAAAATGTTATTTAACAACGATGTGTCCTATCATTTATCTATGAAATTATTTTAATCAAGTATAAAATAATGTAGCAACTAACAATAATTAAGTATTATACGAACATAATTATTTCGTGATTTTTTTTTATTTCTCTTTACATTTTCAGAACTTTCAAATTGCGTAATTTCGTTGCCTTATAAAGTCACTGAAGTGGGTTTTGAACTAAGCTTAGCCGATTTATATTCCTTAATTCCTGTACTGAACGGCACCTGTCGATTAAACCTTCACCAATCGCTGTCAGTAACTTTAGCGGCGACTATTTATCTCGGCCTCTACATTCTGTAGTCGTAGCTCGTAGCTCTTCCGCTACGCTTACACTACTGGCGTAGCAGCGTAGTACGTTTGCGTTTGCTACGCCATATTCAACCAGTCAATATTACAGGGTGGCCGGAACATTGACGTCCAAAAATAAAATTTCGGTCCCTCGTATCGTGGGGTATTCGAATCACCCCCATGTATGTTCCGCGACTTTTCATAGTTTTCGAGTTATGAATTTTTTTCTGAATGTTTGAAAATTTTCGACCTGACCAACCTAAAAAAATTCTAAAAAAAAAAGTAGAGGGTTTTATCGAGTTTCTTTTTTTGCAACTGAATTTTCATAAGTAGTACTTTTATGCATAAAATAATCAGCTTCGTAACTGTGATGAAAGTTATGAAAATGTTGATCTAAAGTGAAAAATTTACGTTCGGTAAATTATGACTCAAATTTTCAACTTTAAATTAAAAATCTTAACAGTTGACTTCATAATTCCTAAGTAGGCTTCAAGAATGCGCCAGACTCTCAGCTTTCATAATCATAAAAAAAATGAAGTACTTAATAGGGCTACTTTGTTTAAAATCGGCCTTCAAAGACAGCGAGGTGGAAAAATTCTTAAAATTACCCATCTGAGTAATTATTTTTTTTTGGCTATTTTCTCGTTCCGAAGGTTAATTAATGATAAGAATACTGAAAACTAACCAACAAATAGTTTCAGAGTTGGGTAAGAAAAGTTTTACGTAAAAAGTGGTTTTGAATAAAACACAGATGATAATGTGAAAAAAGTACTTAATTTATTTTTAACATTTACAAAAGGTTTTCAAAGTGGCCACCACCAGCAGCAATACACATTCTACACCTACGTAAGAAATTGTCTGGCAATCGTCTAAAAGCGTCTCTGTTCTCTCTCACAACACGTTCAGCTTCTGCAATCAACTGCCTCAGCTCTTGTTCACTTGAACAGTCTCGGGCGTATGCTATTTCCTTGTAATAGCCCCAAATAAAGAAATCGATGGGGTTGAGATCAGGTGAGCGTGGAGGCCACCTAATTGGTCCGCTGCGTCCGATCCATCTGTTGGGGTATGTTTGATCTAAGTAATTTCGGACCTGGGTTGCATAGTGACACGGGGCGCCGTCATTTTGCAACACCATGGTTCGTCTGAGTTCGAGATTCACATCTGCCAGCAACAATGGAAGTTCATTTTCCAAAAAGTTTTTGTATGTTTCTCCATCAAGTCTGGACGGCAGTTCAAACGGACCAATTAGTTCGCCATTGAGGATACCAGACCACAAGTTAACGCTGAAGCGATGTTGAAATGTCGAAGCTCTCACTTCGAGTGGATTTTCATTCGCCCACGTGTGGTAATTATGAATATTGAATATTCCGGATCGCTCAAATCGTGACTCATCTGACCATAAAACTTTATTGAAAAATCCAGGATCCTCTTGCTCTTTTCGTAACATGGTTTGGCAAAAATCAACGCGCAATTGGTGATCTGTAGGCAGTAAAGCTTGGACTCGTCGGATGTGGAACGCGTGGTATTCTTCATCGTGAAGAATGTCTTGGATAGAAGTCCTTGGGATGATCAGAGCACGAGCCATACTTCTCGTACTCGTAGACGGATTTCGCTGAACTTCTTCCAGCACCATTTCTCTGCGATCCGGGTTAGCTCTAGGGATTCCTTCATGACTGCCGCGTCGACCAGGAATGCGGCCTGCCATCAAAGTGTTGTGCGTGTTAATAAAAACATGATGGTCGGGATATCGCTCAGGTTGCGGCCCACCACGACGTTGAAGTTGTTCGCGATACAGTCGCGCTGCTTCATGGCCGTTTCCTTGTGCAACTCCATAAAAATAATGCATTTCTGCATATTCACTTAACGTGTAACTCATTTTTTACACTTCCACGTAAAAAAAGTCCAAATCAGAATGCAAAACACAGTCCAATAAACGAGCAAAGTAGTCAAACAAGTAGGCAGCGGAGTCCGTGGGCAAAGCGAGTGTGGTAAAGACAAAATGGCGACACGCGTATAGCAGTAAACACAATGTGAGTACGACTGAGGTACTTGTTTTGCGTTGGCTTCGGTTGCGCGCCTTGCGTGAGAGAGATAGCAATAATTCGGTCTCTTTTCCTCTCGGTCCATTGTTATTGCAGGTAAAAGAGTTGCACCCTCGTTTACAACCCATAGTCCACGAGAACGGATCGCGCAAAATTCATTAAACTAACATTTAAAAAAATCTCCGTGTTTAAATCTTAGCTTTCCTGCAGTCATTTTTGGTTAGCAAACTAAATAACCTTAGGAGCGAGAAAATGGAAAAAAAAATTAATTAATCAGATAGCTAATTTTAAGAATTTTCCACCTCGCAGTCTTTGAAGGCCGATTAAGGCCAAAGTTAGCCCCATTAAGTCCTACGTTTTTTAATGATTATGAAAGCTGAGAGTCTGGCGCATTCTTGAAGCCTACTTGAGAACCATGAAGTCACCTGTTTAGATTTTTAATTTGAAGTTGAAAATTTAAGTCATAATTTACCGAACGTAAATTTTTCACTTTAGATCAACATTTTCATAACTTTCATCACAGTTACGAAGCTGATTATTTTATGCATAAAAGTACTACTTATGAAAATTCAGTTGCAAAAAAAAAAACACGATAAAACCCTCTACTTTTTTTTTTAGAATTTTTTTAGGTTGGTCAGGTCGAAAATTTTCAAACATTCAGAAAAAAATTCATAACTCGAAAACTATGAAAAGTCGCGGAACATACATGGGGGTGATTCGAATACCCCACGATACGAGGGACCGAAATTTTATTATTGGACGTCAATGTTCCGGCCACCCTGTATAGTCCTGTACTTTATATAGGTAATAAATTCCTATCATATTTTCCTCGCAAAAATAATCCAGTGCAAACTTTGGTAAAAATGTGGTTGTAAGATAGACCACGAAATTGGATATAGACCCGCGATTGAACCATTCAAAGCCATGTTTATGAGGTAACTCCAACGTAGTTTAATAAAGCCACCGGCCCTGCGTATAACGCGGATTTGTATTGAAAGTGGTTTACCGTCCATTAATTACGTAATACTCACTGTCCTTGGAATCACGGTTCCTCGAATATGACGTCATTACCAGGCGATGTTAATTGCAGGCTCCAGTTACAAGATAATGAATTCGTGACCGGAGTGCTAATTAGTTTCATTCTGAGTGTTATTACATGAAGGAACATACAGTCAGAATATAATCTGAAAGTCAGGCATATTAATCCTTATTCAAATTCGTGGATTTAATTTTATGAAGCGATAAATTTTGCTCCTGTTTGGAATTAAATACTTTGGTGAATGATGTGTATACCTACGAGAGAACAGCGTTCATTTGTTTTATCGTTTAGATCCCTTCAAAATGGTTGAGCTGGATCGTGCTAATCCATGCGTCAGGTTCGTGAACGGGCGCTGTCAGTGGAGGCGGGTCATATCTTAGCTGCCACGGCGTAATATAATTTTAATTTAATTTTTGAATTGTTTTTAGGGTTCCGGGTTGAGGTATCAAAAGGAAAAAACGGAACCCTTATAGGATCACTTGTTTGTCCGTCTGTCTGTCAGTCTGTCAAGACCATTTTTCTTAGGAACGCGTGAAGGTATCCAGCTGAAATTAATATCAAATACGTAGGTCTATGGTCCCTTGGAGTTCTAAAAAGATCAAACTTCTAAGTCAACGCAATAAAAAAATACGGCCATTTATGCGACATTTTTTGATACTCGCAAGTAAATCAAAACCTATATGGTACTTCCCGTCGTCCTAGAATCATGAAATTTGGCAAAAAATAAGGTCTCACAACACAAATATAGGAAAAAGTCCGAAAATTGTTAATTTGTAATTCTATCACATGAAAAAAAAATTTCAAAGTTGTCAGTATGTCAAGACCCTTTTCTGAGGAAAATTTAAATTAATATCAAATACGTAGGTCTATAGTCTCTTGAAGTACTTAAAAACTGAAGCTTCTAAGTCAACGCAATAAAAAAATACGACCATTTTGCGACACATTTTGATACTCGCAACTGTCGCAAGTAAATCAAATCCTATATATGGCACTTCCCGTTGACCTAGAATAATGAAATTTGGCAAGAAGCAGGGTCTCCCAGCACAAATAAAGGAAAAAGTCCGAAAATTGTGAATTTGTAATTTTATGACACACATTTTTTTTTTATATCCAAAGTTAAGTTTGTTTTTGGGATTCTTTTCAACTACGGAACCCTTCATTGTGCGTGGTCCGACACGCACTTGTCCGGTTTTTTTTATATTTTTATTACGGACGCTTTTATCGTTCTGCATCGTTCTCACATGTATAATTTCAACATGAATGATGTAGGTAACCAATATTTTGGAACCATATTTTGATTTAAAAAAGTGTCCGTCGAGTTTCTTGCCGGTTCTTCTCCATAGGAATCTACTACGCTTTGGAATGGTCAACTAGCTTCATCTTTCTGACAGATCCTTTTGACAATTCAACTTAGTTTTTCATTTCAAGTTTTTCATCGTTTCATCTATATCTATCTATACATATAATAAATCTGTAGACGAGGCGTTTCTGTACATAGCAAATATTAAAAAAAAAATAGTTAGGGTGTTATAGAATAACCAACAGATACCATTTCTACAATTTTTGTAATTTTTGTCTGTTTGTCTGTTTGTCTGTTTATCTGTTTGTCTGTGAGAGGTTTTTTCGTTCAAGCATCACGTAAAAAGTACGAAACCAATATGGTTCAAATTTATACTTAAATATTGTGTGTAACTCAGAGTTTTACTTAGTTTTTGTTTAATCGCAATCGCTTCTATACAGGGTGTCCCGTAAATAATGGATAATCTCTTAAGGGGTCATTGTACTCATCATTATGAACAACTTTTACTATGGGACCAAACCTGAAATCGCGAAAAAAAATCAGCTGACCAGTACATTTATCTACATCAAACTCGTCAAAATGTAGGGAGCAGCTGATTTTTTTTTCGCGATTCCAGGTTTGGTCCCATAGTAAAAGTTGTTCATAATGATGAGTACGATGCCCCGTTAAGAGATTATCCATTATTTACGGGACACCCTGTATATCAAAAGATATATGAATTTAAAGTGTTCAAGAAAAACTTTTCATTACGAAAAGTTCATACACGTAACGACATCTATTGACGCCAAATGGTACTAGCGAATATCCATAATAATTTATTATTTATTTTTTATATCTTATGATGGTTTTTATTTTATGTTTTCATAAAAATATTTAAAAATATAAATGATAGGTAGGGTATGTAAATGAAATAAAAGATTATTAAAATTAAATATTATAAACACATCCTGTGTCTGTGTTAAGTATTTCAATAAAAATCGCTTTCTATTGGTGCTTAACCTGATGGGTCGATCCATCAGGTTAAGCTACTCTTGGCGGGGTTGGTCAGTGGATGGGTGACCATCTTTACAGACTGAGTGCCTCGGAAAGCACGTTAGGCCGTTGGTCCCGGCTGTCATTCGTGGTTCTTTGACAGTCGTTACTGGTCGTCAAAAGGCCGAAAATCTGAAAACCAGTGTTACCAAGGGGTATCGTATTACCCAGTAATTGGGTTGTGGAGGTCAGATAGGCAGTCGCTCCATGTAAAATACTGGTATTCAGCTACATCCGGTTAGACTGGAAGCCGACCCCAACATAGTTGGGAAAAGGCTAGGCAGATTGATTCTATTGGTGGTTGATCAAAAACCCGGCCAAATGCGTGTCGGACCACGCACAATCAAGGGTTCCGTAGTTAAGATGAATTTATCCCAAGAACAAACTTAACATTGTAAATAGTTCAAAAAAATGTTCTCCCATACATTCCAACTGTAAATGTAAGTTTGTACTCACAATATTGAGAGATTTACCATGTTATTTTATAACCACAGACTTCTTATAGGTTTTCCAGTAATCTACAGGTAAACAACTATTTTCTGTATTTTAAAAATAATGCAACGTCATATAATAATCATAACAACTAACAACAACAACATAGAGATGGGGGGGGGTACGGTTGACAGGTGAGGAGGGGGGATGTGGTGAGGCGGAGGGGGAAACACTGACGGGGTGTGAGGGGGAGGTAGGGGGAAGGGGATGCAGTGAAGGGATTAGAGGGGTGGTAAGAGGTGGGGTGAGAGGGGGGACGAGCGCCTTTACATCATAAAGTTGTTTTTTGTATAGCACTGATTCATTGAAGAAACCCGACAGAAATGACCGAAAAATAGAAAGTCGGAACGGCACAAAAAACTGAAGTAAACTCCAGTCGTCGTCAGAGCTGACACACACACTTTCTATAAATCAAACTGGGTTTTACTTTGTAAGTTTATTGTACGCAGAGCGAGCTTCCAGTTAACCACTGTATCCGATAGATGGCGTTGAACAATTGTCGTCATTTTCTAAATCGCGGTGCTATGATTTTCCGCAGAAGAGTGACACTTTTCCAGTCATAAAATTAAAAAAATTGTATTAAAATTATCGGACCTATAGTAGTTTCGTAGATGCTGTCTTGGAATTCTGGTTTCTGGAACTGGGTTTCTCTTTAAAGGTCGAGATTATTTGAGGCATCTTTATAACCGACTTCAAAATGGAAGAAGTTCTCAAATCTCAATTCGCTTGTTTTTAGGGTTCCGTTCCGTAGCTAAATAGTACATAGAAAGGGAACTCTTATCATTTCGTCCTGCCCATCTGTCCGTCCGTATGTCACAAACCCAATGTTTGAAAGAGTTTTCGCCAGAGATGGTCCCCTTTACTATGGTGAAGATCTGATAATTGAACTCCTCAATAACGTACGTAACGTAACGTATACGTACTGTGATTTGTACAGAAATCAAAGAAAATTACTGGGTAGTTGCTATCCGTGGTCAACTAATTATGGATCTTTTTTATAAGTTTTGCCTCCATAAAAATGGATGTTCACGGTATAAACGAAACGACAGTTTGATCCGCAGTCCAAACTGCACAGATCCATCCGTGGTTTGGAACACAGTCCACAGATCCATGAGCGCCCCCCACACGGACCGCGCATCTTGGACTGCGTTCCAAACCGCAGTTACAGTTACAGTGTTAGCGCCCTCCACACGTACAGTTCGGACCGCGCATCTTGGACTGCGGTCCAAACCGCAGTTACAGTGTTAGCGCCCTCCACACGTACAGTTCGGACCGCGCATCTTGGACTGCGGTCCAAACCGCAGTTACAGTTACAGTGTTAGCGCCCTCCACACGTACAGTTCGGACCGCGCATCTTGGACTGCGGTCCAAACCGCAGTTACAGTTACAGTGTTAGCGCCGGAACCACTGTACAAACGCACCCGGCGATTTTATATACTAGCTATTTTTTTTAGGTACAAAAGACCTTTTTTAGTGTATTATTGAAAACAATAAAGTGCGCAAAATAATAGACGCCGAAAAAAAAAATTACAGTACGAGTACCATTGACCTTGAAATCAAGGTCAATGACCCTGAGGCTTTCATCGTCTAATATACGAGACATTCACCGCCTCACCTAACCCAAATGATTCACCAAAAATAGAGGGGATATGGCGCTCGGCAGCCGCTGCCGCGGTACCGCTCGCTTCGCTCGCTCGCCGTCGCGCGTTAAGGGTCACTGTTCTAACCTAACCTAACCTAACCCAAATGATTCACCAGCAATAGAGGTAATGGTCACTATTCTAACCTAACCCAAATGATTCACCAATGTGAAGTGTCGGACGCGCGGGTGTGATAGTACAGTGGAGCCTTAGCGCCCTCCACACTTACAGTTCGGACCGCGCATCTTGGACTGCGGTCCAAACCGCAGTTACAGTTACAGTGTTAGCGCCCTCCACACGTACAGTTCGGACCGCGCATCTTGGACTGCGGTCCAAATCGCAGTTACAGTTACAGTGTTAGCGCCCTCCACACGTACAGTTCGGACCGCGCATCTTGGACTGCGGTCCAAACCGCAGTTACAGTTACAGTGTTTCGGTGTAAATTGATTTCACTTATTTCGTCAATAGCGCCCTCCACACGTACAGTTCGGAGCGAGGGATGGAACGCCGCGTGCTGTTTCCCGCGCTCCGAACTGTACGTGTGGAGGGCGCTCATAGCCAAACCAAACTGTATGTGTAAACCCCGTTGTTCGTTCCAAAACGACAGTTTGGATGGCGCGTTGTTTCCAGCAGTCCGAACTATACGTGTAAACCCCGCTATTATAAACCACAGTAACTGCATTCGCAAGGGCTGTGGTAGAGAACCCCAGGTAGCGGTTCCCACCAGGCAAGATCGGAAGATTCTTCATTTTCATTGGAGGAGTGATACCTACACCTTATCTAAGCGACCCATTATTGTTTTCCGACATGCACGCGAACGAAGTCGCGGGCACAGCTAGTCTATCTATACATATAATAAATCTGTAGACGAGGCGTTTCTGTACATTGCAAATATTAAAAAAAAAAATAGTTGGGGTGTTAAAGAATCACCAACAGATGCCATTTCTACCATTTTTGTCATTTTTGTCTGTTTGTCTGTTTGTCTGTGAGAGTTCATAAATTTTTGTGCAAGTATCACGTCAAAAGTACAAAACCAATGTGGTTAAATTTTATACTCAAATATTGTGTGTAACTCAGAGTTTTACTTAGTTTTTGTTTCATCGCAATCGCTTCAGTCTATCAAAAGATATATGAATTTAAAGTGTTCAAGAAGAACTTTTCATTACGGTGTCTTCATGCACGTAACGACATCTATTGATACCAAATGGTACTAACAATAAAAATCGCTTTATAGGGGTGGATAACCTGATGGGTCGATCCAGCAGGTTCAGCCGCTACGCTTCCCGGGGTTGGTTAGTGGATGGGTGAGCATCTTTACATACCGAGACTCCTCCGTGCCTCGGAAAGTACTTTAAGCTGGTTGGTCCCGGCTGTTATTCGTGGATCTTTGACAGTCGTTACGGGTCGTCAGAAGCCCGAAAGTCTGACAACCAGTCTTACCAAGGGTTATCGTATTACCCAGTAACTGGGTTGTGGAGGTCAGATAGGCAGTCACTCCATGTAATAAACAGGTATTCAGCTGCATCCGGTTAGACTGGAAGCCGACCCGAACATAGTTGGGAAAAGCCTAGGCAGATTGGTTCTACTGATGGTTGATTAGTAACGCTAAAAGAATTTCAAATATAAAAAACCCGCCAAGTGCGTGTCGGACCACGCACAATGAAGGGTTCCGTAGTTGGGATGAATTTATCCCAAGCACAAACTTAACATTGTAGTTGGAAAACATATTCTCCCATACATTCCAACTGTAAATGTAAGTTTGTACTCACAATATTGAGAGATTTACCATGTTATTTTATGACCACAGACTATTCTTATAGATTTTCCTGTAATCTACAAGTAAAGAACTATTTTCTGTATTTTTTTTCAAAACTTTAGGCTCAGTAGTTTCGGAGATTAGGGGATATATTGGTAAATTTTCATCTATTTTCTTAAATAATTAATATAATTTTAAAATTATAAAAAAAAATATACATATTTGAGACCCTCATATTAATTAATCCCTTTCATCTGATATGTCACACGGTACAGTTTGCAAAACTTTTTTTTTTAATTTTCTTATTTGCCCCACAAAAGTGACCCCCATATCCAAAATCCATTTATTTACTTTACCTACCTGTCCGCGTTTGGGTCACAGAAATTCGTAATTATATGTACCAAATTTTAACATAATGGGTACAATAGATTCGGAGCAAATTAGGTGTGACAGACGGACAGACAGACAGACACACGAGTGATCCTATAAGGGTGCCGTTTTTAGGGTTCCGTACCAAAATGGTATAAAAGGAACCCTTATGGTGTGACTCAGTCTGTCTGTCTATCTGTCACAGCTGGATATCTCAAGAACTACTAATGCTATCAACTTGAAATTTGGAACAGTTTTAGATGACGTTTACCGAACTATTTTGCAAATAAGCAAGAAATAAAAATATTTTAATTTTTATTGCAACAGGGACTGAAAGGGTGTCTTAAAAATTCATAGTGGGGCTACTAGGGCATCTGGGGTATAATATGAAAGAGCGTTAGTTTCGACTTTTGATGAAAAATGTAAAAAAACTACCGTCCCCCCCCTTATTCTATGTGATAGAAGTGTATGTAAAGAAAACAGGAAAAATAAAAAGATGTCTCTAAATAGCACACTTTTTCAGAAATCGAAACGGAACATTCGGTGCGCGAGTCCGACTCGCACTTGACCGGTTTTTTTTCTTTTGAGGTATGGAACCCTAAAAATGGGCATATAATTGTAAGATGATAGTTAATACTAATAACTGATGTGGTGTTCTGAGTGAAAAAGAATGCAATGTCAGATATAATAATCCAATCAACTTTTCATACACAGAGAAGTTGAGGGGGAGGGTTTGAGAGGGTAGGGGCAGGGGGACGCGGTGAGATCCCTCTCACCGCGTCCCGCTGCCCCTGCCCCTGCCCTAGGAGAAGCAGTAAGGAGATGTGAGGGGGAGGAAGGGGGAAGGGGATGCGGTGAGGGGTATTAGAGGGGAGGGTGACAGGGGGGAGAGGGAGGGGGGTGGTAAGATATGGTTGAGAGGAGAGTTAGAGGAGGAGGGTTGAGAGGTTGGGTGAGAGGGGGTTGACGAGTGCCTTAACACCTTAATGTTACTTTTTGACCGAAAAATAGAAAGTCGGAACGGCACAAAAAAAAAGGAAACGCCAGTCGTCGTCAGAGCTGACACACACACTTTTTTTAAAAATCAAACTGGGTACCTTTGTAAGTTTATTTATTGTACGCAGAGCGAGCTTCCAGTTAACCACTGCATCTGATAGATGTTGTATAGACGGAATCGCGGTGTCAAGATTTTCCGCAGAAGAGTGACACTTTTTCAGTCATAAAATAGATGCTGTCCTGGAATTCCGGTCTCTGGACCTGGATTTCTCTCTAGAGGTCGAGATTATTTGAGGCATCTTTATAACCAACTTCAAAAAGAAAGAAGTTTTCAATTCTTCTGTTTTTAGGGTTCCGTATCCAAATAGTACATAGAAAGGGAAGTCTTATCATTACGTCCTGTCCGTTTGTCCGTCCGTATGTCACACACCTTATGTTTGAAAGAGTTTTCTCCAGAGATGGTGAAGATCTGACAGTTGAACTCCTCAATAACTTACAGTAGGTATACGTACTGTGATTTGGTACAGAAATCAAAGAAAATTACTGGCTATCCGTGGTCAACTAATTATGGACTTCGATGGTTTTTAAAAGTTTTGCCTCCATAAACATGGATGTTCAAGGTATAAACGAAAAGCAGTTTGATGCGCAGTCCAAACCGCACAGATCCATCCGCGGTTTGTAACGGAGTCCACAGATCCGTGGTCCAAACTGTAGGTACCTACGTGTAAACCCCGCTATTAGTTCTTTCCGAAACGATAGTTTGGAATGGCGCGTTGTGTTTCCAGCAGTCCGAATACGTGTTAAACCCCGCTATCATAAACCGCAGTAACTGCAGGGCTGTGGTAGAGAACCCCAGGTAGCGGTTCCCACCAGGCAAGATCGCAAGATTCTTCATTTTTATTGCAGGAGTGATACCTACACCATATCTAAGCGACACGTTATGTATTGATTTCCGACATGCACGCGAACGAAGTCGCGGGCACAGCTAGTCTGAAATAAATGCTTTGTGTTTGAGTTTCACCGCGTAAAGTCTGACAAACAACAACAGCGGTAATGCAAATGACGCATTTGCATTACCGCTAACACTAACCGCTCTAATATACTTCGTGTGAACAGCCTCGAAATTCGAAACCACGTACCAAAATGTTACTGCAAAGTGGTGCAAAGCTAGCTAATAGTCAACTACTGACTACAGCTTCAGTTTGATACTTCACATATCAATTATGTAGGGACCTACATACCTACTCGTGTTTAGAGAGCGATCAATAGACCAGAAACCCTGCATCTGTCTTGTTTCCTGAATTGCCTTACTTACTACCCCCTGAATCCGTAGCGCAGTCGAATTTACAATTTAAGGCGCCGATAAGCAACTTTTAATGACTTTAAACTGAAGATCACGTCTAAACGAGTAGTGTTAATGATTTGGAAAAAATATATGTTAAATTAGAGCATTTTCTTAATAACTTAATATGTAAATATTTTAGATTATGTTTATATTAAATAGAAAAAATAAACAAAACAAAAATTGATTAATTGGCAAAGTTGTGTCTAACGCGGATAAAAAACTGAGAATCACGCAAAAATACCGTATTTTTTTAACCTTCACCATTTTAAAGATAATTTAATTATTTGTCTTTTAGTATATTTACGTGTTTAAATATAATATCTACCTTTTGTTTTGTGTACTTACCTATAATAAATTAATAAAGAAGAAAAGAAAGAAAAAAAAGAAAATACGTTTATTTGCGGTAAACATGACGCAAAGAACAACAAAATAAAATAAGTAGTAAGCAAGTTGGGGGAAAATATGCGTCACATCTACGCAAAACGGCCATCGCTCAGCTTAATGCCGCGACCCCATGTGAGACGGAGCCCCAGCGCTGGTTTTCAGCGATAGCGATAGATAATAATGCGTCTAATTTGCAACAGCGCTCCTGAGAGCTGTGAGCTCAGCACAGAACACGTAAGCTAACTTCTCACGGCCGTTGGCATTTATCTGCGTCTTAACGCAGAGGGTACAACTGCAACGCTACTCTAAGCTGAACCCTCATTCAGTTTTTCTTTAACTCTTTTTTGTCCCATTACGTAAATGCGATCTGTTTCTCTGTCAGTTTGCATAATAAATGCGATTTCTTTGTCAGCGATTTAAGTACCCTTGTGACCCACGATTCCGTCAGTTCCGTTATTTTTTTGTTGGTAGCTGGCAGTATTTCTTTGTGGAGTTTTGAAAACGATATTACATATTTAAAATGAAATAAAAAAAAAAAACAACCGACTCCCAAAAAAACACTACAAAGTGAAAAATAACTTTAATTTCGGAAGTCGGTGTCTTTGGTTTTTTATTTACTTTCGTTTTTTTTGCCACCGACTTTCGAAATTAAAGTTATTTTTCACTTTGTAGTGTTTTTGGGGGTCGGTTGTTTTTTTTTTTTTGTAAAAAGTTTTATTTTTCACTTTTTAGTGGTGCCTACCTACCCCACACAAATCTGAATACCACTCTGCAAAATAAACAACAAGGTAACAAACATACAAAAAAAAAAAAACATACAACCCAATTGAGAACCTCCTCCTTTTTTTGAAGTCAGTTAAAAATAAACTTCTCTGGGGACTAGGTATATAATTTACGTCATTTGAGCGTAGGTACAGAGAGTCGAGAAATATCAGATAGATAAGCACTTAATAAAGTTTTTATTATTTATTTATTTTATTTATTCCATGATTTTTATTCTAAAAATGATTGGGTTAATACAAACCGATATAAGAGCGGTAGATTAACAAGTAGGTAAGCAGATAATTTATATCACATAATTAAGCAAGTACCTACCTAGCTAATAATTTCGCTGAGATTTAGGTACAGTCAGCGTCAATAATATGGGGACGAACAGACTGTTCAAAATGCTCTAAACAACTATGAAAATGAAAACTCTATGACACAAGGAATGTTTCAGAATGAAGACAGTACCTACACGACAACTGTCATTCTGATTCTGACTAGAACTTTATCCAATTGAGATAAAGTTTTTTTTTTTTTGATGAGACCTCTTTGAACAGTCTGTTCGTCTCGATATTTTTGACGCTGACTGTACATACATTAGCCACAATTAATTAATAACTAACACGAGAGACGGCTCTTCGTAACACAACCACAGATGAACATACTTTTTTGAAATCGTGCTTTCGAATCGTGTTTTTTGAATCTTTGGTGAACCAACGAATATCAACGTTGCCACGTTATTTTAGGACAAGGTACCTACTTAAACTTAATGGCGAAAACTTCAAATCCCGATTGCTAAAGCAGTCGAGTAAGCTTGCGGGGCAGCTTACTATCTCAAAAAGTATCGGAGATTTTCGAGCGGAACAGTCAGTGCGAAGAATGACTTCGAAAAGATAGGGCAGACTCCATAGAGACTAGCGTACCCACACGCCAACAGAACCATCTCATCTGCTCTTAGTCTTTTTTAGGGTTCCGTACCAAAATGGTAAAAAAGGAACCCTTATGGTGTGACTCAGTCTGTCTGTCTGTCTGTCTGTCACAGCTGGATATCTCAAGAACTACTTATGCTATCAACTTGAAATTTGGAACAGGTTTAGATGACGTTTACCCAACTATTTTTCAAATAAGAAAGAAATAGAAATATAATTTTTTTTTTGCAACATTGACTGAAAGGGGGTCTTAAAAAAACAAACTGGGGCTACTAGGGCATTTGGAGTATCATATGAAAGAGCGCTGTTTGCACATTCTCAAACATTTTTTTTCTTTTTTTTAGGCCGCATAGTTTTCGACTTTTGATGAAAAATGTAAAAAAATACCGTTCCCCCCCTTATCTCCAAAGTTTGCAAAGCGAAAAATCTGAAATTATTCTATCATGTGATAGAAGTTTATGTAAAGATTACAGTAAAAATAAAACGATGTCTCTAAATAGCACACTTTTTCAGAAATCGGAACGGAACCCTCGGTGCGCGAGACCGACTCGCTCTTGACCGGTTTTTTTTTTGTGGATTGGAAATCATCAAATGACTTCTCCCGCTCTGGGCGGAGCAGGAGGGCCGTGTTAGACTTTTACTGACTAAAACCCACCCGTGTTCCTTCAGTTGCCTGTGCCAGGGCCACGGTATCTCTTTCGAACAACTCACGACCCAGCGGCATCGGCTCTAACGGAGCCCATCTCTGCTGATATCTCTTTGAGATGCGCGTGGAACACTACGCGCCGTCGACCCGGGCCTGGTCCATCTGCTCATAGTCTAAAAGACTTAACATGATAGAACCGGAAAGAAAAAAAAAACAACACAGTACAACTTCATCATACAAGATTTATTTATTTGAAAAAACACAGCCTTAGCACATAAGTACATTAAAGATTAGATGAGGTAGGTACCGTGGATGTTCAAATACAGTCTCCATCTCCTTGGTGAGCCGTATCTTACAAATCTAGTAACTGAATGCCTGTTACTCTTATTAAGGTTACTTTGTGAGACGACTAATGAGACCGTCTACATCTATTGCGTAAAAATGGAAATTATTTAGGTACCCTCGTGTCTAGTCTAGATAAAGTGGGCAATAACTATGTAAATAAGCGTTCATTCAATTTCTTTTTCCTGAAATATTATTCGGGCCGTATTTCATTATCATTATTACGTATAAATAAATCAAGTAAACTGAGTAGGCAAATGTACCTATATTTTTGGGTGGTGTTTTCATCATATAGCCAGATAGACTCGCTGGATGTGAAAACAAAAACAGTAATGTATCATCCGTTTTTAGGGTTCCGTACCCAAAGGGTAAAACGGGACCCATTTACTAAGACTCCGCTGTCCGCCCGTCTGTCTGTCTGTCCGTCTGTCACCAGGCTGTATCTCATGAAACGTAATAGTTAGACAGTTGAAATTTTCACAGATGATGTAGGTATTTCTGTTGCCGCTATAACAACTAAAAATCAGAATAAAATAAATATTTAAGGGGGCTCCCATACAAGCAAACGTCATTTTTTTTTGCTTGTTTTGGTCGATATTGATAATGGCAACAGGTAGACGCTTGAAATATTCAAAGAATATTTAAAGATATATTCACTTTAAAAATAAATACTTAATGAAATTAAAATAAAATAAATATTTAAGGGGAGCTCCCATACAACAAACGTGATTTTTTTGCCGTTTTTATAGATAATGGTACGGAACCCTTCGTGCGCGAGTCCGACTCGCACTTGGTCCGGTTTTTTGTTTTAGTTACGGCTCTTTGATGGCTTCCTACCCTTAGAAAAAGATTTAGCCAGGCAATCCCTGCCTGCCAGAGAATACCCATGGAAAGCGTACCTATTGTTATAGGCATATATCTACTAGCTATGAGTAATACGTGGCATGATGGGAAAAAAGCTGTTCCCTTCTAGAGATTTTGTTTTGATTAATAACATTGTACGTTTCCCTTTGTTGTGCCTGAAAATATTTTGACATAATCTCACACCCTAACGTATGTACGTGCGGTAAATTTTGGGTGCCTCATTTTTCTGTATTCCTATATTTTTTTCATTGGACCTCTCCGTAAAAAAGGCCTCATAGGTACCTATTGGACCTTCTGGGTATAATCAGGTACAGGGTTACTGCCCCCTAAGAGATGTGTGGTGCTATTTATATCCCTAACCTTCATTCAATTTAACTTACCTAATGATGGACAAAGGTGCGGGGCTACTCAAGAAAAATCATCGTCAATTTAGCCTAAATGCTCCGGCGGCGTTGCCAATTGAATTCTCAAATGGATTAATGAGTATTAAACGTAGGTGTACCTACGGTACCTATCTAGGTATAGATACCATATAATTTATTATATTCCGAATATTATAATTATTGAATAGTAGGTATTCCTAGCACCACCCGGGCCGATTTTCTGCACTGAATTAATATCAGAGGTAAGTAGTTATTTAGGTGACGTAAGATTCAATGCAATGTAGGTAGAGTAAAACACGGGTTCAGTATTAACACCGTGATTTCAACTTATACAAGTAAGGGCGGGAATACAAATGCCTGAAGGCAGTACAAAAATATGCTAGTAAGTAGCAAAATCAAAATCAAAATATTTTATTTCATATACTTAAACCTACACTGGTATGTATGAAACTACAGAAGCTAGGTGCACGGTTCGAATTGGTCGTTTCCTATGTAGAAGAGCTGGCTCTTCGACATAAGAAACGACCAATTGAAAATAGGAAACGACGAGAAACCCTTTTAAAAATAATTGGCTTTTACAATCATTGATATAATACATATTTTTAAAAAACAGTGTTTAATAGGTACCTATGGGAGCACAATGTAGCTTGCATGCCATTGTGACATTCAGCAATCAGAAGCTGTTATGGTACAAGTAGCAAGTAGCTTGCATGCCAATGTACATTGGCATGCAAGTTACTTGCATAGTTTTGTACAAGCTACAGACATGTGTAGGTATTCCGGCCCTAAAGTTAATCCCGTACCTATTAATTGCGAAACAAAGTTGTGCTTTGCACGACATTGTTTCGGTAACATGTTTTTGTATTGTAGGAATCAAATTCTTTGTTAAACAACAACAACAAAGTTCTGCAACATTGGTTTCAGACGATCGAACGATTTTTATTTAAAAAATTTGCGACAAGCACCAATATCTAGCTATATGAAAAAGTCTGAAAACTCAAATAAGTATTTTTAATATTTACCTTCACTGAGAAAAAAGTATTGTGAAATTAACAATAAAAGTTTGCGAAATAGGAGCCAACAGAGTAAGTTTGTTGCCGCAGCAACTTTTTTATTGCGAAAAACTATTGCGAATGTGACAAAGTGGAAATGTGTACTTTGTGGATTATCATAGCGAATCATACATCTGTCTTTGTCGAGAATTTCACAACACTTCATCACACATAATTTCATAACACTTCTTTTTCACCACACGCACTTTTTTTACTGTTTTAAAATACTTTTTCACTACGAATAACGGCGCAGACGCGCCGACTCTGGTCATAATAGTACATTATGATATAAGTGCGGTAAGTTGAAAATTACAGCCGAGGCGACATTACAAGAAAGCAGAGGCTGTAATTATCAAAGCGCACGTATGTCATACGACGTTTTATAACATATTTGCGAGGAAATAAATAAAACTCGGACTTTCTTAAACGAATAAATCTTTAAAAACACACTTTCTGTAAATGAATTTGCATCTTTGCTTGTTTTCCATACGATGAAATTTTGATACGCTTGCTTGTAAGTATCTATCGGTCGATTTTTCGGGCAAGAGGCTTAGAGTAGCCTATTTCGCTGCCTCTGAGACTTGTGGCGGTGTCGAATGAATAAATTCATCATTACTTGACAACATTTTCAAATAGTAATATAGTAATAGTAATAGTAATCTTTATTTAATTCTCTCTTCACAAAGGTTCACTTAGTTTATTTTATAAATAGAGACTAGAATAATAACATGACAAAATCAAAAATATGATCCTTTGTGAGAGACTGGCGTCCATACTAGGATACCCTGTGTGACAGATCACCAGGCCCTCACCCCGAATTTAATCTATAATAATAAGGCAAACTATTCTAATACTCTAGACAAATTAATTATTGCTGAAGAGAAAGAAAAAAAAACAGACATGTTTAAATTAAATAACCACAAAAGAAAAAAGAAAAACAGAATAATAATAATTAAAAATTAAGAACAAAAAAAAAACTTTGTATAGTGCAATGTATGTCTTGTGTGTGTGGGGGTGTGTGTGTGTGTGTGTGAGGGGGTGTGTGTGTGTTATGTGTAAGGATATGTAAAATGATGATGTGAGTGTGTGTGTATGTGAATGGTGTTTGTTACAGTCAAGAACCTGCAAAACATTAAATATCACCATGGAACAATAAGTAGCTGCTCCGTGGCGTCATAGTCCAATTTTTGTAACCAGATAGAGAGGGTTTTTTTGCAACTCTGCTTGGGTAGGGCATAAATTGACAAAATTCCGTTAATTTTATTATATAAATAGCTTCCAAGAAAACCAAAATGTCGACGGGAGAAAGCAGTATGAAACTGAGTTGTGGGACAGACAGCGTATTTACGTCGCTTACCTTCAAATAAAGTAGGATTATAGGTAAGATGAGAGTGTTTGCGCAAGATCGTATTTAAAATGAAAAGTTGACGTACAGTTAACACTCCAGTTCGCTCATAAAGTTCTCTAGTGGGAAACAAGAAAGGCATGAAATTACTAACCTTTAGAACGGCCCTTTGTGCACGTTCGATCCGGAGCATTGATGTCAAATAAAAACAATAGAGCGAAAAGAAAAAGCGCGCGGAATAATTGTTACTTGTTCACAAATTAGCGATGCGTACGCATCAGCGCTTTTTTTTAAGGCAAAGGCACAAAAACAGCCAGTATTATTAAAGTAAATTAATATTTTTTGTTTTTGTTACAGATGGTGTAATTAAAACAATGGTTGTAATTTATTGTCAAAATTAATTAAATTAAAGAATTAAATGTTTAACATTTAATTCTTTAATTTCATTTTATCCCAAAGTTAATTTTATTCATAAAATGCTGACCACTTTTCTGACATAAAAACTCTTTGCTAAGATTTAAAAAAGTAGACGGAGCATCATGATAAACCGTACGGGTTACCTTATTAAAGAAACTCGTGCGTTTTACTTTACGATAACGCACAAGTACGTAATGACATACATTACGGTATTGAAATTGGTGAAATAAGAGACCCTTTACGAGCAAATGTGTTATAAAACCTATTTTTCACGTATCTGCACAGACTATGTACGTATGTATCTGTGTGTCCGTGCGGTGTATTTAATAATGGTTCCTAGAACGGCTAGAACTTCCTAGAATCAGATAATTATGGCATTATGACATTGGTATTTATACAACGCGTACCAAGTGTACCAACCCAACGCACGCGCCGCGGAGATATATTCTAGTACTAGGTATACGTAGTAGTGTTGCCCGCCAAGGCCGACCGAAGACTAAACTAGATTCCGAGCGATTTTAACAACTTTACCAAATTCAAACACTGTCGAGAATGGACTTTGTGATTTTCACTATACACTATACACTGTAGTTGATTTGCATTTTTATCTATGTTAGGATTCCCTCACTAAGTTTGAGTTGTGTTTATAGCAAATTGAACATTGTTAGAGAATATGCACGATACAAACTTTAACCTTGTGAACGCCTCTTAATAGGATATTGCGGTTTTACCCACCCTTTGATAAAATTAATTGTCAATGATATAATGTGATGATTATATAAGATTATTGGCTAAAACATATAAAATCAACGTGCAACTTAAATTGCGAACTACACAAACTTCAACTATGTGAACCCCATCCACAGATTACCAACTTACGATTTTATCAAAGGTCTCGATAATTGCTAACGCCACACAAACGTATAACCTGTGAACCCTTTCTTCTTATTGTTAGCTTAGCTAACAGAACCAGCACGAATGGAAAGATGGATTTAGATATATAATAGGATAAAGTTACTTTTGACCAGAAATCAGCCATGCCATAAGTGAACCCCTCAGATTACCACATCGTGATTTTATCAAAGGGCCCGAAAATTGCTAACGCCACAACATATAAAATCAAAGTGCAACTTAAATTGCGAACTACACAAACTTTAACTTTGTAAACCCCACAGATTACCAACATGCGATTTTAACAACGGGCCTGAAAATTGATAACGCCACACTTACAACATCAATGTGCGGCTTACATTGCAAACTACACAAACTTTAACCATGTGAACTCCGCATGTTAACGGGGCACCGAGCTTTTTATACACACAATCACGATTTTATAACCGTTGTTTGAAGTAGTAAACAATTAAATTAAAATCTAGGAAAATATATTGGTATTATTGATGATACGTACTAGACCGTATACAGGATGGAAACACGATTTGATGAAGTTGGCTCGATAGAATAAATTCGCAAAGTTACCTCTTTTCGAGTAATTTTTTCCTCTATTTCGCTATTTTTTTATATAAATAAATATTTTTTTAATAAGATTCATTTACTAGTATAAAGTTCATGGATGACTGAAGCGTGTATACACGATAGTTTTTTATCTAAGAGCATTATGATGAAAATAACAACGTAAAACATTGAACAAGTGCAAAAGTGTGGTTATTTTCTTTACTCTTTACACGTAAAGAAAAAGACAGAGACGAAGGAAAAAGCTCGGTGCGCCCTTAACACTTTGCGAATTTATCAAAGGCCCCAAAAATTGCTAACGCCACAACATCTAAAGTCAAATGCGCAGCTCAAATTGCGAACTGCACAAACTTTAACTATGTCAACCCCGCAAATTACCACTTTGCCAAGTTATCAAAGGGCCCAATAATTGCTAACGCCACAACGTCTAAAGTCAATATGCAGCGCACATTGCGAACTACACAAACTTTAACCATTTGAACCCCGCAAAATACCACTTTGCGATTATATCAAAGGGCCCAAAAATTGATAACGCCACAATATTTTATTGCGGGGTTCACAATATTTGCGTTTCACAAAAAAAAAAGTTGCTGTGGCAGCAAAGGGTACTTTGCTGTAATCTCAAAATTATTTTGTCACTTTCGCAAGAATTTGCTCGCAATGTAAAACTGCAGCTTTGTGTCAGGATTTTTTTCTCAGTGTACGTTTAGAGATTTCGTGCGGTCGTGCATGGTCCACAGGAACATTAACTTTTTCTCTCAATGGATAGGTACGGGAATTAAACAACGTATCAGGTAAAGAACAAATAACATTCACAAACGTCTTTGTAGCTAAGTTAAATCTGAATAAGCTCGCAGTCAAGCACATTAAAAGATTCCGGCTCAAGGAAGGATCTCATTTTATTTTAAGAATCGTTTCGGGTTTCTTGCCTCGTGCTTGTCTGGTTGAGTATTCTCTTTTATGACTAATTTAGGTACTTTTCACTTTCTCGACAGGGACTATATTTTTATGGAGAGTTAAATTAGCTCCTCGTGTCTTAATTCTAATAAGCTTCATTGCAATAATTTTATTGTCATTGGGGTTTTGGTGAGGGAAATTAGCATGGATGAAGTCAGAAAGGCAGTTCAAAGTATGAAAAATGGAAAGGCTCTGGGCCCAGATGATATACCAGCAGAAGTATGGAAGTGCTTAAAAGAAGATGGATGTATGTGGCTGACTTTATTCTTCAATAAGTTGTTGCATGAAGGAGGGATTCCACAAGAATGGTGCAATAGTTCGCTAGTGCCCATTTACAAGAACAAAGGTGATGTACAGGACTGCAACAACTATCGAGGAATAAAGCTCATGTCACATAGTATGAAGGTATGGGAGAAAGTAATAGAGAAAAGACTGCGAGAGGAGAGTGAAATTACCCCGAACCAGTTTGGGTTTATGCCAGGTCGAGGAACAATGGACGCCACTTTTGCACTCCGCCAATTATGCGAGAAGTACAGACGTGCACACAAGAACTTGCACATGGTGTTCATTGATCTGGAGAAAGCGTATGATAGGGTACCTCGGGATGTGTTGTGGTGGGCCCTGAAAGAGAAAGGTTTGCCCGGGAAGTACGTAGAGTTAATTCGTGCTATGTACAGTCAATCTCGTACCTACGTCCGGTCGGCTGCTGGCAATACCGACGAGTTCAATGTGGCTGTTGGCTTGCACCAAGGGTCTGCTTTAAGTCCTTACCTCTTCCTGTTGATTATGGATGCTCTGACGTCGAATCTACAGGAAGAGGCACCCTGGTGCATGCTGTTTGCCGATGACATTGTTCTTGTCGGTGAAGATGTACCTGAGATTCGGAGCAGATTGGAGAAATGGCAACAGAAGCTGGAGAATGTTGGCTTGAAAATCAGCAGAACCAAAACCGAATACATGTTCTGCGATTTCGGCGGTATCTCCAGTGCTGGAGCCATAGCGCTTGATGGCGCGCTTCTCCCAGTCTGCTCCGACTTTCGGTATCTCGGTTCACTCGTCCAAAGCGATGGCGAAGTAGATCGGACGGTTAAGCACAGAATTAACACTGGATGGATGAAATGGCGGCAGGTCACGGGAACAATCTGCGACTCCCGCATTCCCCTTAAACTTAAGGGGAAGATATATAAAACAATGGTTAGACCTGCTGTCTTGTATGGATCAGAATGTTGGGCCACAAAAGGGATGAATGAAAAGCAACTGCATGCAACTGAGATGAGAATGCTAAGAGGAATGTGTGGTGTTACACGAATGGATAGAATAAGAAATGAGTACATAAGAGGAAGTTTGAAAGTGGCACCGGTGACTGAAAAGTTGTGCGGAAATCGGTTGTCATGGTATGGGCATGTGATGCGGAGGAATGAGGAAAATGTGGTGAGGAAAGTTTTGAGTATGAATGTCGATGGCTATAAGAGTAGGGGAAGACCAAAGAAACGATGGATGGACTGTGTGAAAGATGACATGGCTAGAAAGGGTGTGACTACCCTACCGAGATGACGACTAATAGAGAAGTATGGAAAAAATGGACATGTTGCGCCGACCCCAAATAAATTGGGATAAGGGCAGGAGAATGATGAATGATGATGAATTGAGACAATAAGTAATGAAAACGTGTTTGGCATCATTCGAAAGGGTTTTCTTTTCTTAGAACCAAACAAATGTCAAAGTACCTACTTACAAGAGTTTTGTACGTGTTAATGTGGTAATTTTCCAATCTAGGTACCTACGGAGGTATGTAAGTAGCACACGCATATCACAATAAAAAAAAATAGACCTATAATTTATTATTTTCATGCCCCACTGAGTTTTACAGCACAACAAACCGTCGAATAAACTCGGATCACTACATTTCGTTGATTAGCTGGGGAAAGGTTTTTCAATAAATTGCGATTTATTCACTGGTTAGGAAAAACCTTCGCCGCTCAATGAAAATAAAACCCTGTGTAACACGTAGAGCGAATAAAAAATAGGGTGAGAATACACTGCATTACGTATCTAGGGCAGCTAGATTTATTTTTATCGTGGGTAACATGTCGGCTATTTGCAGGCGTAGCAACAGAGAGGTTACCTAATAAGGGATTACCTAGTCAGCGGAGCGGCGTGCCCCGGGGGTATAAGACGGCACCGATACCTTGTTTGTGTAGTGCTCCGCAGAATAATATTAATCAGCGAGATATCTACTCAATACAGGCACATCGAGACTTTGCTTCGGTATTTCTTCTCAGAGATAGTCAGATAGGAAAAGTCGACACCAGTATATTTTGTTAAAAATGCCGTGTAAAAGATATTAGAAATTTTTATTCATTTCCATTTCAAATCAAAATAAAAATAAACAGTAGAGAGCGTGCATGTCAATAATACCCTACATTGGCAGCTCATGTAATCCGGGCTTAAAAGATAAAGCTACACACAAAAAACGAAATGACCAACGGATATATATCGTACCAAACAATTACGTTACACAGTTGGCTCTTCAATCAAGGGAGGAAGTATAGACCTTTTTTTTTTTTTTTTTTTTTTTTTTTTTTTTTTTTTTTTTTTTGAGGGTGGGAAATCATCAAATAACTTCTCCCGCTCTGGGTGGAGCGGAAGGGCGTGTCAGACTTTTACTGACTAAAACCCACCCGTGTTCCTTCAGTTGCCTATGCCAGGGCCGCGGTAACCCCTTCGGACAATCCGCGACCCCAGCGGCGTCGGCCCTATTGGGCCCCGTCACTTGCTGACATCTCTTTGAGGCGCGCGTGGAACACAACGCGCCGTCGACTCGGGCCTGGTCCTTACCGGACGGCGAGCTACCCGCTGCTCACCGTCCGCAGGCCCGCGCCTACGGTGGCCGGAAATCGCCCCGCGATTCCCGCCGCCCAGGGCGTCTCCTGCGGCGACTGAGGGCGTGAGGCTGCCTCTCCCTCACGCGTTCCGCCTCCTCCTTCGCGAGCATCACTGCTTCGCAGAAGGAGGTGACGGCCTCCCATGCACTCTCGCTCCGCACCATGGCCTGGACCAGGCTCGGACGCGAGAGATCGCCGCCGCCGATCGCCTCCGTGAGAACACGGCGGTGCTCTGCCCAAGCCGGGCAGACCTCCACTGTATGCTCCACCGTGTCCTCCGGGCGATCCGCACAATGGTAACACCCGGGCGTTTCCTCCCGCCTTATGCGAAACAGGAACCTCCCGAAACAACCGTGTCCGGTGAGGACCTGCGTCAGGCGGAAGGTGAGGACGCCGTGGCGCCTCTCTAACCACTCCTCAAAGAGGGGACTTATCGCCGCAATTGTGGCGTGCCCAGCGCTGGGTTGCGACAGTCGCGCTCTCCATGCCGCCATGAGATCCCGAGGAAGTATAGACCTACGATTTTTTTTGCCGACTAGGTAGGTACTTATATTAAGTTATACTGTGTTATAGTGGCCGCTGAAATATATGTGTGTGTGTATGTATATGTGTGTGTATGTGTATGTGTGTAGTTAAGTACCGATACTCCGATAGGTACTTAATGACTACTACTACTACTTACTTACTTATAGGGCTAATGTTGGGCGAATTAGAACGGTGCCTTTCATTTGGTTCTGCGCTTATTACACCTCTATTTTCCTAAGGCCCGTTTTCACTAAAGGATTTTTATTTGTAGCTACCTAGGTACCTTCTTTCTAAAGGCAAACCGTTTTCCTTGAGTCAGAAGCCGCATTTTAAAGTCTTACAGCTCAATAAATCAATTCGAGGAAACTTCTTCCCAAGAGCTATAGAAAGTTCCGACATCACCGGTAACATTCTAATTTGTCATTTTTTTCCGCCGGAGATTTGTTCATACCTAGAAGAGAAGGGAGCTTCAACGTAAATGTACCCGCAAAAATATGTTCTTTTTATACAGTGTAGGTACGTATAGTGGCGTTAAACCGGAAGATACATGGAGGTCTACATTGTCGGCAAAACGACCTTTCCCGGAGTTCTGAACTCGAAGTGATAAAGTGGGTCTGTTATTGCACCCGCAAGCGTAACTAAATAGGCACTCGTATGTAAAACAGGATTTGTTAGGAGCCACAGTGTGGGTTCAGAATATAAAGGACTTCGCCGTGTTTTAGTTTTCCTATTTGTCGGTACTTAGGTAACAAGCGCGCGTGATCTCTGTTCCAGCTAAGTAGTGATGTTTATTGTTTAAATTTGTCGAAATACTAGATTAATTTTATTTGTTTAGATAGCTTACCTATTGTGTCTTCCTACATAATTGAGTAAGTATGTAGATATGACAACAAAAACCGAATTTCGGCCGTGACGACCAATCTCAGCGGAGACCAGCCTTCGGCGCGGGAGATATGATAGTGCACAAATGTGTGCGCAGACACAGGTGCACTCTCTCCTCCCTCACTCTCATAGTCCGATGGGACAGCAATCCGGCACGACCAGGCGGGGGTATACCGCCGCACCAACATCAAAACTCCGGGCTGTTAATACTAAGAAATTCCTAATGGTTTCCATTGGTTTCCACCCAATAACACTTTGCCCGACCTTGGAATCGAACCCAGGACCCCACGTTCAGCAGTCGCGCCTGCGACCACGAGATGAACGGGGCAGTCAAGGGTCGGGGCTATGTAGATATATAGGCATTCATTTATAGGACCTCATAGCAGGTCAATCAATCTGCCTAGCCTTTTCTCAACTATGTTGGGGTCGGCTTCCAGTCTAACTGGATGCAGCTGAATACCAGTATTTTACATGGAGCGACTGCCTATCTGACCTCCACAACCCAGTATCTGGGTAATACGATACCCCTTGGCAAGACTGGTTGTCAGACTTTCGGGCTTCTGACGACCCGTAACGACTGTCAAAGATCCCGAATGACAGCCGGACCAACGGCTTAACGTGCTTTCCGAGGCACGGAGGAGTCTCGGTATGTAAAGATGGTCACCCATCCACGGACCAACCCCGGCAAGCGTAACTTAACCTGATGGATCGACCCGTGAGGCTGTTATTACTTAACCACGAGCTCCTCGGACCTCATAGCAGGTATTGTAAATTTAGGTATTGTAATTTAGTTATTGTAATTTTTTTTGCCAGACCTCATAGCAGGTATTGTAAAAAAAAATTGTAATAGTACTTAGTTATTAATTAGTAGGTATTGGTGCCGATTCTCTTGTCACAAATGCCTCTAAACTAGACTAAAAATCACTAAAATTTAGTTTATTCCTGTCAAACGACGATTTCCCATTCTGAAATTGATTAAAGTGACACAACTTAACTAAATTTTAGTTTGACAGCACTAAGATTGTACTGAGATTATAATTTAGTCAAAATGGCAATTTTGCTATTCTGAATTTGACGTTTTTTCACCTAAAATTTTGATTGTCAAACTAAATTAGACTATTTTTAATCGCGATTAAAAAGGTGTGGAATAAGATTAGTTGTTATGACCTAAAATTCACACAAACACCTTGACTTCAAGTGCAAAAATAGTACTGTATTTTTTTTTTCTTTTCCATATATCTCGAAAACTGTGTGTCCTATCGCAAAAATAATGAAAACTTGGCCCCCCTTTATAAAACCCTTAAACCCGTAACCCTCAACACGTAGGTACCAAAAAAAAAATCCACAAAAACACGTTGAAGCTGCCCCCTCCCTGCCCCCCTCCAGCTCTAAAAATATCTGACACGGTAACAGCGGCGATGTCGGATTGTCTGTAAACAAAATATGACAAGCCTTCTCACTTTTCATAGTGATTTCGTTAGTTCCAATTAAAGCCACCGGGTCAAATATACTACGAGCACTATACCACGCGGAGTCACGATTGTCAAACTCAATTTTAGTTGTGTCAAAATTTTTTCTAAATTTAGAGGTTTTTTCGGTAAAACTTTAGTATTCGGTCGCACGAAAATGAGGGTGGGGGGTGGAGGAGAGGGTAGGGGGGGGGTGCTCCCTCCTCCCAGGTACCACTCCCATGAAAAGAGAACGCACCATTCCTGAGAAAAACAAATTATTGTAACCTAACCTAAAAACACTTTTGTCAACACAAAGTTGCTTCTCCACGTCTCCGGCGCTGCGGGAAGTGCAGCCCCTTCGCCCTTACGTAACAAAGGACAGGCACCCGAGCTCACCTCCGCAGCTTCGGCTTACTGGTCGCCTTCGGCGACCAGCCTCAGCCGCTGCGGCTCGCACGGGTGCCTAACCTTTGTTACAGCGGGCGGGGGCTGCTCTCCCTCCGCGCCTCCGGATTTTTAAATACACTCTAGTGTGCCAGCCAAAAGACTACGTGGAGTCGGGGTGCCCCGATTCGGTTTTGGGACAGATTCGACCTATTTTAATCATAAAGTGGGGAAACACTAACTTCCTACTGAACACAATTTCTACTAAGTACTCACAGTTCTTTTTACGTTCCGTTTTATCAATTTTACACGACATTTTGCACCACAGACAATATACTGGTACAGATTTGGTTGTCAATCGCCCATTTTAACGTTTCGTTACACTATTTATGTAATTTGAGGTTATAAACAATTAGTATAAATTTCTTTGCAATCTCTTTTAATAAGAGTGATATCATTACAATCAGGGACCCAAACCCAACGACCTTCAATCACTGTCACCCCCATTTTCGTGCGACCGGATACTAAAGTCAACCCGTTTTTTCTTGCAGAATAGCTCTAAGATTCTCATAGAAAAAAGTAAGGAATTTTAGTGATAGTTTAGTTAGTTTAGTTCGGTGTACAACAGAATCGGCACCATTGTTTGTTCAATAAAGTAATTTGTAGCTAATCTTAGAACCCACGGATCGTAAAGCTAAAAGAATCATACAAACATAGATAAAATAGTGTGGTTGTAAACCAAGGTACCTACTTACCTATAGTCTGCAGTTTTCAAAAGGATATAAGTACCTACTTAGGAAGATACTTTGAGATTTATTACTTCCATTTTCCACCTCTTTAACCCGCATTAATTTTACTTTCAAAGTATGCTCAAAGATAAAAGCAGTTCAGTCCTCAAGCTGCGTCGCAAATGCAGGCCTCATCGCCTGAAGCTTTTTATCGGCCACTTGAGGTGATACCGGCTTGAGGAGCCTTTGCATCGCCCCTCGTGACGAGAATACTAAGCGGTGTTGTTGCGGTTCTTAGCGTCTTAGCCACAAATGAACTGAATCACGTGGAATTGGTATGCGGGGTCTTTTGTTTTACGTACTTAGGTACGTGCAAGGAATAGAGCCGCGGATCACAGGAACTTAATCAGGTTTCTAGACTGCAGCAAATATTTGCAATTTACTCTCGTTAGCTGTACTTAGATAGGAATAATTTCTCAGTAGGTAAACGAGGCAGAAAACGAGGATGAATACTGTTGAATCACATTTACGACAAGATATCTTCCGTTTTAACAATTATTGCTGGGTACTTGACGCTCCAGGGATTTTGAATAAATTTATATTTAATAAGCTTCAGGCACTGGAAGTGAATTGTCAGTCGTTCTTATTAAATTATTCCAAAGAAAATGAAAAGGTTTTTTGCATAGAGACAGAAGAAAAACATGTCGGGCTATTTTTGCTGTAACAAAATTTATTTTATATCGGCTTTGCCACTCAGCCAATGGAATCGCCAATACACACATTCGTATCCGTAGCTATAATAACCATTTCCGGTGTCGGAATTTTTTATATTGCCCATAACCTCGCAAGAAAACTGCCCAGAATTGATTTATTGGGTTTTAAGGCTTTGTCGTTGGCTTGAGGCTTCCGATATTATCCAATATTTTGGTTTTTATTTATCTCCATTAAAGCTATGTCGCTTCTTGCTATTGCTACTATGCTATTTATACAGGATGACCTGAAATTAGTGGCGGACCCGTTAAGGGGTGATAGTAGGCATCAATTCCAGTTGATATCACTCTTAGACCTAAGTCTAAGTCAAAGTCCTAAAGTTAACCCATTTCAAGATATTCCTACTTAAAGAATTTTACAAAAAAATCCTACTTTAAATCTTAAAATAGCTCTAAATCGTAAAAATTGGTCTTTTTGGACCATTTTTTTTTGTTTTGCATCAATGATATTCTAAATAAGGAATGATTAATAGTGATATCTTCGTAAATGTCGATATCTTACGCGAAAATCGTTTAACAATAGTATATTATGCAATTAGTGAATAAAAGACGGATTTAAAGCGAGGGCCATTGATGAATCACGAGCTAGTGAAGGATTCTAACGATTGAATCACGACCGTAGGGAGTGATTCATGATGATTGAATCACGAGCGTAGCGAGTGATTCAAGTGTTAGAATCCTGAGCAACGCGAGTAATTCATGGCCCTCGATATAAATCCGTTTTATTCAAGAGTTGCATACTATACTTTATACCATGACTACGAGAAAAAGAAAGATTTAAGTGAAAATAGACATATAATGAAGAAAAAGGAAAGTTAAATTGGCTTTGATGTAAACCAGCCGTGATTTTTTGGGTAGCAAGTTTTCCACTATATCGGCCGCCTTCTCTTTCATAAACTCAGGTGTTAACACATCTTCATCACTAGAATGCATTTTAATTCGATTAGAACAACACTAAACAAACACAAAATTAAAGATTAAAGTAACACTAAACTTTGTGTTCGTACAACTTACAGTATTGAAAATAGCGCCAATTTACTAAGGACAGCAAAGAACACAAAACAGTTTTATTCTAATGCTAAACTCCTTGTCAAAAATGTCGACCAATCAAATTGAATTTAGAACACATCAATATAGGTCGAATACAAAGATTACACTTACACTAGATACGGCAAGCCACGACCAAGCGTGCCTTGCATGTTCGACTGTTCGTACTAAAAAAGTCTGTTAGCTCAGTGACGTTTAGCGATTGAAACAATTCTTTTTACGTTGAACACATCACTAAAGGGCTGGGGTGAAGTTATCGTAGGTATAAAAAAGATGACACGTTCGGTTTTCATAGTATCTAATAACATGCCGTATCTAGCCTAAGTACTCTAAATCTGTGGTCGAATACATTGGTGTGTTCCATTTTCAAACATCAAAACAGTGAGTAAAAGTGCTTTTTATTCACTGTTTTCAGTGAATAAAATAAGCTTTTTAGAGGGGG
The DNA here is from genome assembly GCA_905163495.3 of Cosmia trapezina. NCBI lineage: Eukaryota > Metazoa > Arthropoda > Insecta > Lepidoptera > Noctuidae > Cosmia > Cosmia trapezina. Next base: position 18,152,711 of record LR991030.1, read on the forward strand.
AATGGTATAAAATATTTTATATGATTTTGTCGACGAACTTCTAAAAAATAGCAGACTTGGGGCCCAGGAACCGGGTATCGGTTCTCTCTACATAAGTAGGTAGCTGTAATAGGTAAGGGCCTGTTTCACCACCTATGATAAAGTTCCTATTAACTTACTTGGCAGATATAATTTCATACAAATTGTGTTCCATTTTTGAATTTATTCGGTAAGTAGTGGCTATTCGGACTTCGTGAAATAGGTCCTTAAGTACTGTAAATGTAAGCATGTCTGCAAAAGGGAACTAGGTCCTACTGCTTTATAAAAAAAGATTATGTAAGTAGAATGTTTACACTGGTTCATGTGTTGAAAAACAACACCGTTACAGTTTCCGAAGTAAACACAGAAGCGAGTTTCTCAAAGCGAAATTACTCACATTACTTACTTTATGGATCATTTCTTTTGTAACTGCGGTAAACCAACAATGGCGTATAAAAGCGTGATATTTGATATTTCCCCTCTGAGAGGAAAATCAACAGAAAAAAAACCGGTCAAGAACGAGTCGGACTCGCGCACCGAGGGTTCCGTACCATCATTTATATTTTTTTTTTTTTTAAATTTATTTAACGTTTACACAAAAGAAAACAGGATTATACATACAAATAGCAACCAAAAACCACTAAGGTTTAAACTTGTGCTATCATGCTTGTGCTATCTCAATATCGAACTGTACAATGATGCATTTCGTTATTGATATCGATACAATTGCTAGGTACTTAAATATGAAATTTTTGTTGATGATTTCTGAAAAATTTTGCTATTTAGAGACATCGTTTTATTTTTCCTGTAATCTATACATAAACTTCTATCACATAGAATAATTTCAGATTTTTCTCTATGCAAACTTCGGAGATAAGGAGGGGAACGGTATTTTTTTTTTACATTTTTCATAAAAAGTCGAAAACTATGCGGCTTAAAAAAAAAGAAAAAAAAAATGTTTGAGAATGTGCAAACAGCGCTCTTTCATGATACCCTAGTAACCCCACTTCGAATTTTTAAGGGGAAAGGGGGTCCTTTCAGCCCCTGTTGCAAAAAAAAACACTATATGAATTTTTGTTTCTTTCTTATTTGCAAAATAGTTGGACAAATGTCATCTAAAACTGTTCCAAATTTCAAGTTAGTATTAGTATTATAGCATTAGTAGTTCTTGAGATGACAGACAGACAGACTGAGTCGCACCATAAGGGTTCTTTTTTACCCTTTTGGTACGGAACCCGAATTATAACATTTTTTTACAGCTAATACATTTTTGTTTTCCATTTCTCGCTACTAGGCAACTGACATGAAACATTATGTTGTAATGCATCATCGTACAGTTGTTCTCACATAAATTAGGGGAAACACGATAACAACATTATGTAACCATGTAACACCATTACGGGATTAGCTCAGAGTTCGGCGACACTGTACAAAGTATCACTCATACGAGTATACAACGTTCATATGTTTACGTAGAAATAAATTCATTCTTGTGTTTCTTATGAACATTTAGCTAAGATTTATTATGATTGTCGACGATGTAGGTACTTAGCAGGCGTGTTTCATTGTTTGCGTTACTCTTTTATGGACGTGTTAATTTAATTTATGTTTTGCCGCCTCTAGGTGTAGAAAGAGTATTTTACGTGAAATGTTTTAAAATGTGAACAAATTAGATTAAGCAAAAGTTTTTTGCACTCTGATATCAGGATTAGCAGGGACGCTTAATTGTGTTTAGCCCGTCTGGAACGTTTGTGGAATACCTCCTATATAACTTAACTTAAACCCCTAAGTTAACGTTAAGCTGCCTAGCTGAAATTAAAAATTATAACCATAGACTTATAAAAAAAGATGGACTCCGCGCTGCGCATATCGAAAGTGAAGCACAGTAAGTATGCCGGGACCGTTTGTACAAACACGCCTCGTGCACACATTTACATCATAGTATGCCGACCGGCCGCCATTACGTGACACGAGTGACGGCGTCTTTGCAGGTACTCAAATCACGCACACATAGATCTGTAGGGTGCTTCACTTTCGATATGCGTGGCGCGGAGTCCATCTTTTTTTATAAGTCTATGATTATAACATAGGTATTTAATGAAAGTTACCGTTGGAGTTTCTATTTTATTAGGGTTCCGTACCAAAATGGTAAAACCCTTATGATGTGACTCAGTCTGTCTGTCAGCTGGATATCTCAAGAACTACTAATGCTATCAACTTGAAAGGAACAGTTTTAGATGAAGTTTGCCCAACTATTTTGCAAATAAGAAAGAAATAAAAATATGTATGTTTTTTTGCAACAGGTACTGAAAAGTGGTCTTAAAAATTCGAAGTGGGACTACTAAGGAATGTGGGGTATTATATGAAAGAGCGCTGTTTGCAAATTTTCAAATTCATTTTTTAGGCTGCATAGTTTTCGACTTTTGATGAAAAATGTTAAAAAAATTACCGTTCTCCCCCTTATCTCCGAAGTTTGCCTATAAAATAATCTGAAAATTTAATGTGATAGAAGTTTATGTACTTATAGATTACAGGAAAAATAAAACGATGTCTCTAAATAGCACAGTTTTTCAGAATTCATCAACAAAAATTACATATAAATGATGGTACGGAACCTTCGGTGCGCCTATTACCTACGGCCGCTCGGTAGATAAATACGTGTCCGTCCGTGCGTAACTGCCGCGAGCTCGAACTGTTGCGTAACTGAGACTGACTGAGATTTCGAAGCGCATCGTTTCGGTCGTTTTCTGGGTTTTCTGGTACTGTATCATTATCATACTGTGGCATTACTCTTACTATCGCTTTGAAAGACACTATACCGCCATAGCAATAATAACAATAAAACTTCTATTGTGTCCCGTTAGTGTCCTTCACAAAGCGTTAACTTATCACTACTCTTCATAAATGTTCGGAAAACTTGCCATTACGTAAGGAAATTGTATGTCTCGGGACGCAGTCATAAACTAAACATAACACTGCCATGAATATTCGGAATTTCTTTTCAGGACAGACATGGGCGTACCCAGGGGGGGGCAGGGGAGGGCAGCTGCCCCCCCCTGGATCTTGTATGCCTAAGTAATGTTGTCGAAAAAGAAGAAGAAGAAGAAGTTATTTTAGAGCCACGTCACGTTGTCGTCGTCGTTGTCGTGTACTTACTTTACAATTAAGTACAATATGAAGCATTAATTTTAGAAAAAACCGCGCTGCGCGGCCATAAACATGCCTTTAATTGGTCTATGAATTAAGCGACTGCATGCTAAGGGCACCCCCTGTGGGGTACGTACTTCGGCTTAGGGCTTCACTGGGGGGAGTACAGCAAGGAGGAACAGGCTGGATAATTATTATGTGCTTGCTACAGGCTCAGCTACGCCACCAGCTGGCACTCCTTCACCGGTCAAGGGTCGGGGGAATTACGTGGCGGTCGTCATCGCAAGGGACCTCGGCGGCGAGGTCGGAATGAATTTTTGTGTTTGTAAACTGTACTGGTGGCCCTATTTTTCTCCTGGAAGAGGGTTTAGGAGTCATCGGGGTCGGTGAGAACATGCCTTGGACGGCGGATTTTACTGATTTTAGAGGGGATATAACTATCGGATACGACCAGAGGGGTGCGATGTTTCGCGGGGGTATCGAAGAAACGCTTGGAATTGCGTTTCAAGATTGATTGATAGTTGGGATTTTAAGGTCTAGTTGGAGGATTTCATTCCGAACGATCCAAGGGGATCCCGAAACGATTTTGTATGGTCTGCATCATATGGATGTTTCGGGACTTTGCGGTTGGAAATACTGAACCCGCATAGGTCATGATTGGGAGAATGTACACGCTGTATAGATGCGCAACTTGCACTTAAGTGACAATTTGCTACGTGCATTCAGAACGAGACTTCATTATGTGCTTAGAGGTCTCATCAAGGTCACACCTGGATATTTGATTTTTTTGGATTGGATCGCTTCTCAGAAGGGATCGGCTTGCTAAACATGGTGATTGGTCGGTGGGGGGAGATCGATTGAGACGCGGTTTCAAAAAGAGAACCGCTTGACTTTTGTCGCGATTGACTTCGATTCTCCACTTTCGAAACCACGCGCCGAGTTTATCGACTGTGGTTTGGAGAGTGCGAGCGACAGCGCTCCTTCGATATGATAGCGAAAAGTGCGGAAAGACAAAAAGTTTCGTAAGATGAGCACGAGAAGGTCTGGCACACCGAGTTTGTCAAGCTTATTATAATAAACCGTTGTTCTAGACTTTGTCAAACGCTTTCGCTTTATCGAAGAAAACAGCACCCGTCATCGAACCACGTTAGAAACCAACGCTTATGTGGTGGACTTGGTACGCAAGAGTGTTGGGTTCGACAGCCAAACTGCTCGTTAGGAATTAGGCCTCGGCATAATCTTTGAGGCGTTTATAAATAAGTCTCTCAAAGATTTTAACGAGGACAGCAGACTGATGAGGCGAAAAAAAAAACATGTGGGGGACCCGGCTTAAGAAATTTCTGGTTTGCCCCCCCCTGGGCCAAAAGCTGGGTACGCCCATGAGGACAGATAAGTATTTTTTACGTCGTCATGACTTGTAATACCTTCACTTGTCCATAAAACATGCATGTAACTGCTGAAGTCTCAACGATATGTCAATAACGCTATATTTACGACTTGATGTCTACGACACGTTGAAGTATCGATGTTGCCGATAGATAATGGGCTCTGTCGCAAAATGACCACTTCTCAGAATGACTACTGATAGCAAAATGTCCCTTTCGCAGAATGTCCCTTTCGCAAAATGTCCCTTTCGCAGAATGTCACTATCTCAGAATGTCCCTTTCGCAAAATGTCCCCTTTCTCAATCAGGCATTAATTCCTTTCATCAGACCAGAACTTTTAGATTAATAGAAAATAAGTAAGTATGTAATAGCGTCATAAGTGTCACGTAATAGCGGCCGGTCGGCATACTATGATCTAAATGTGTGCGTGAGGCAAGGCTATACGCGGTCCGGTACTAACTATGCTTCACTTTCGATATGCGTGGCGTAAGTCCGTGATTAAACATTATTTGTTTAATTGCGGACTAGAAAAAAAAGAGTTTTACTGATTAAACATTACTACAGTAGGTACCCTTCTGTATTGTACACCTACTGGCTCTTGATCAGTTTTTTTACTGATGAAAGGAATTAATGTCTGTTTGAGGAAAGGGACATTTTGCGAAAGTGACATTTTGCGAAACGGACATTCTGCGAAAGGGACATTTTGCGAAAGGGACATTTTGCGAAAGGGACATTCTGCGAAAGGGACATTTTGCTACCAGTAGTCATTTTGAGAAGTGGTAATTTGTCGACTGAGCCAGATAATGGTCATCTAATAAGTTATTGACGAATACTTACCTACTAGGATATAAATAATAATCTCAGTCTTGGTCGACTAGAATGTTGGTTTGCTTTGGATTAGTCTGACCGTAACTTCGGTGTAAGCCTCAAGCCGCTACCAAACTACATGGCGAGATTCTGATTGGGTTTCAAAGTTATGCTGATAGGAGCTAGTTTTGTGTATGCAGCATATATTTTGACAAACCGGGTAGGTGTCTAACTATTCTTTTCGTAAAGTATTAGGTGGAGTTTTATGTGCCAGTAACAAAATATCTGCAATCAATGTCACCAATCCAATCGTCCTACGCAATCATCAGCATAAAGTAGGGTCACCATCCTCACACACACACAGATCAGATTAAAAACAGGACGCAGTATAAGAACAGCGCAATGAAAACAGGGCCAATGGAACTCAATTATTTATAATACCTTATCAAAACAATTTTGAATGAAAGTATCTTCAATTAAAATTTAAAATTTTAATATAATATGAAATACCGATAATCCGAAGGCAAGTAATAGCGCGCAAAATTTAAAACACAGGACTTTACCAGGATGCTTTAAAAAACTCAGGACGCTACTTAAAAACTATCCAGGACACCCCAGGACATCCCAAAAAGCAGGACATGTCCTGGGAAAACAGGACGGTTGGTTGGCAACTCTAGCATAAAGGAAACAAGTCCCTGAAAGACGCTTTTTGTGTCCTTTTTGGTGTTGTTTAGTAACTTGCAGTGGATCGGTCGTTTCATTTATTTCAGCTACAAAATAAACCTTGAATAACACGAACCAGCTGTTGTCTCTTGTCTCCTCCACTTTTTGTCAACCTGTAGATTTATTATGCCTTTTCATTCCCCAAGGAATACAATTTAGTGTAACGTTCTGTTGTCTTGATTGTATTAGTTTACGTCACTTTTAGTGAGATTTACTTTGCCATCACCATCTTGTACTTAAGGGCCCTTAATGTGCAGAGGGTGCTTGGATTTTTTCCTTCTATAAATAAGTAGGCATTTTCTTGGTAAATCCGTTGGGATACGATTCCGTCCAGATATCGACGCTATCTACGCCGTTATTTACCCCTTGAGTGTGTCTCAAATGGCCCCTGTGGGAATTCAGGGCGTTCCAAATGAAAGTAGGTACTTTTCTTTTTAGGTAAGTAATTTATTCGCCATAAAGTTTCCACTTACAGATAAATTGCGGATTGTATGTGTATAAATGTTCTTATCTCTTACATTTTACATGAAGTGCTATACAAAAGTATCACTACACTCGTAATAAAATTAAGTTACTCCTTTCTTTGTACAGGAACATTTCTATGAATTTTATATGAAGAGTAGTCGTCTTATGTAGATGGTAATGCGCTTGCGGTTAGTTGTTGTTATGGAGTCAGTAAAGCTTATCGAGGATTACTAGGATGTAGGAACTAGGAACCTATATTGGAGTTATGGTTTAGTTGTTCAGCAGTTTTTGCACCAATCCGAAACATATCCAGACAAACGGACAAAAACTCTAAAAACTATATTTTCGGCATCAGACTCGTTGCCAATAAGGTACTTTTTTTCAAAAATATACAATGTAAAGTTTTGAATTCGTTACTATTTTGTTAGTATTTGGGCGACCGAGCTTTGCTCAATTGAAAATAGAGAAAACTTATATATAGATCGATTTTTCGCCCCCGTAAACCGCTATATTGCAACTTTCATCGAAATCTTTAGCGCCGTTTTCGAGAACGTGTTTACAAATATTGCTTATACCTACACGTTGAGCGCCAAGCTCAAAAACCGTGTTTGTAATTTTTTGGACTTTGCATGGTGGCACATGTTGCACTTTGGTGTTTTATTTTCAGACATAACTTTTGATCAGAAACAACCATGGAGACCAGAGGTATTAGAATTCATAGTAAAATGTATTCCACTTGTTGTTATATACCCATATAGCTACAGGTAGCTGTATCTGTTGTTCACGGTACATGAATTACAATCTGTTACCCTGTTGTTATATGAACAATATTGACAGGTTAAATCCCAATAGGATATATGTGTAGATACTGCGAGCCGTGAGGTGCGATATAGATACCTATCTGTTAAAGGTACGTCTATGATTTACTGTTTAGCAGTGTAAGTCTCAGGTGATTAGAATATCTGCTGTTTGTTTTCGAAAAACGGATTATAAATGCCTGAGATGATATGTCTAGGTATCTATGAAGTATCGTTTGATATCTAAGATGTCAATGACAATGGGGTCACACAGTTTGGTACATACCTATAATATCAAAGCTAGTCGTCTCGAGTACAATTCCGAAGAAATTATAATTGGCTGTAAGATTAGTTCATTTATTTTAAGTAATTGTTAATGAGCTGTGGATTTTGTGAATAAATAAAACTAGTATTATAAATGCGAAAGTGAGTTTACTTGTTTGTTACGCTTTCATGCTAAAACGGTTAAACGGATTAGGATGAAATTTGGTGCATGGGTAGACCATGACCTGGATTAGGATATAAGATACTTTTTATCCTGGTAGTACGTTCCCGTGGGATAATTTCCGACCTCCACGCGGGTGAAGCCGCGGGCAAAAGCTATGAATAAATAAAGCAAGAAGAGTTCCTATATTCTCAAAGAGACCAAATTAAAAAGAAATAATTCACGAAAAAGTTTATCATGTTCTCAAGGTAGATAGGTACCCATAGCGAAGATGTTCCTTTTTACGCAGAAGGAAGTTGATTAACGTACTTTATAAAGAACAAAATAACTTGAGTGTTTTCACTGCCGCTTCGGTGTTCCCCGAGCGCCTTTTGTTTACCTTTGAACTGTGTGTTTGATCAAAGGAATTCGACGCTTTATGTATTATGTATGGCTTATAATTTACTAGCTTTTGTCCGCGGCTTCGCCCGCGATTGTTATACATATAAACCTTCCTCTTGAATCACTCTATCTATTAAAAAAAACCGCATCAAAATCCGTTGCGTAGTTTTAAAGATCTAAGCATACATATGGACAGACAGACAGCGGGAAGCGACTTTGTTTTATACTATGTAGTGATGATATACTTTTCCTTGGGTACAGAATGGCAGTTTCAAGAAAAATATTTGCTGGTGTAATTAGCGTTACTTTGGTAACGTTTTTAAAACTTTTTGGGAAGTAATACTAAAAGGTATATCTACCTACATATACATATATGAATTCTCTTCTATGACTACTAAACATAAATAAGTACCTTTTTTTGCCCTATTTATTTGCAGTGGCGTAGCTAGTCCTAAAGGGGCCCTATATAAAAAAAATTGTTGGGGCCCTTTTTACCCGACTGCAGTGAATCTCCAAAAGAGGATATTGTTTTTTTTGTAAAATAAATAAAGTGGCATACTTACTGACTTGGAAGGTCAAGCTGTCAATGCTGTCATTGTGATCTTACTAAGAGAATGCAAGAGCGAGCGCAACGAACTAGAAATTTCGAGAATTCAGACTCGGTTCCGGTTTTATCAAAGAGCGAGCGAAGCGAGACCGAAAATTGGAGCATTGGAGCAGCACTGGACCGGGACGACAGGTTTAGTTTTCATTGTAATGTTAATAAGAGAATGAAAGTGAGCAAAGTAACATAAAAGCAGTTACCTACATAAGAACAAAACAAATGTTTATCTACTAAGAGAATGAAAGAGCGAGCGAAGCGAGCTCAAAAATTAGTGAATCCTGACTTGGATTTTCCGTGTGATTTTACGAATGAAAGAGCTTGAGAATTGGACCGCGATTTAATGTAATTCGTTTCTGTTCATGTTCAGTAGATTTTCACTCATTACTTTCAAAAAGAATTTGAGGATTGAAAAATGGTTTATGATTTTTTATTCCACACGTGTCGGGGGGCCCCTGTAGCTTGGGGGACCCGTATCATTGGTACGGCTGATATGAAAAAGAGAGTACCTACTTACTATGTATAGGTTTATTATTAGGTAAAATAATTACTCCAATTTAGGTAGGTACTTACTGAAAATGTTATCGCAAATTCATGTCGACTATGACATAAAAACAAAATACATCAATCCACCGTCGAATAACGAATTGCTATGAAATTTATAAGAGGAAAGCCCTACGCGGTTGAGATAAAGTCGTTATGCGATCAGAGAAGAAATAAATGTTGTTATCTAAATTTTCTGGGGCTCACCGACAGCAATTTGCAATATGTTAACGAGCTCTACTGCGTACCGGTATCACAAAGGGAGGTTACGGTAGGGTTAAGGTTTTATAGTGTACCAACACTTCAATCGATTTTATTTTTAAATGGATATACTTAACAACATGTCACCCAGTGTTGTCATCGCGGATAATTGTGTAGCGACCTATCTAATCTCTAGCTTTAAAGAGAAATACACTTTTATACCGATAGTCCAAGATCCCAGAGCCGCCAGACCTTACTTATCTGATGATTAACAAAATGTATGGGATAGAGTAGTGCTGGTATACTACCTACTTTGAACGTACGCATACCTGCTAGCTTGAGCCGACGGTCAATTTTCAGGTATTAGGTATGTACTAAAGTTACGTAAAAATATTACTCTCTTTTCTTAAAGTCTGACTGCTGATTTTTATGTGTGTTTTATTAGACAGAAGATTGTTAATAAAATTAATAACCAATACTGTCAGACATTTCCCATCGGCGAATATTTCCGCCAGACGCTTTAAAGCTCGCAAAAAACGACGTCATCTTACTTATAGTTTGAGTCCAATTTTAATGATACACGGGGAACTATTTCAATACTATTTGTAAATAGCCAGATCAATCGTAGCAGTTACAATTATCAAACATTTTCCAGACACAAATAATTGTGTATTCAACATCCCGCAGACACAGTTCACAGAGAGAGAAACGGCCGTTTTTGGCGTTAACTGCTAAGGCAACAAACAACAAACAATTTTTTTTATACAAAAAATTCTACCTCATTTGACTAAAAATGTGAGCATAAGGAGTCTCCTAATCCTAACACAGGCTTATTGGCTTAAATGGCGGCTCCAATCACTAGTTGTTCGGATATTACTTGTGAAAATAGGGGGAAATCAGAGGGACGTAGACTCGTTGGCTAAATGGTGTAATGATAATGAAATGACCTTAAACATAAAAAAGTGCTACCACGTGAAATACACCCGAAAAAAGAAAGCAACTGCTAGTGTATATTGCGTGGGCCCTAGCGTTATCCAAGAGGTAGATCAAACAAGGGACTTGGGAGTTATTTTCGACAGCGCCTTGACATTTGTACCTCATGTCGAGGGCGTCATCAAAAAGGCTTCTAGAATGCTAGGTTTTGTTATAAGGAATGTTGCTGGTTTTAAGCGTAATCGGACGAAGATCTTATTTTACAACTGCATCGTTCGTAGTATCTTAGAATACTGCAGTACGATTTGGAGACCTCATTACTCTACGCAGATTCTTCGACTGGAGCGAATACAAAAGAGATTCCTCTGGCATTTAGCCTATGCTACCGGAAATGCTAAAAGGATACGATCCTATGAATCCCGACTATCTTATTTTAAGATGGTCTCACTTGAGAAACGTAGAACAATCATTGACTTTTCCTTCGTTTATAAGCTACTCCGATGCAAAATTGATTGTCCTCTACTACTATCAAAGTTTCGGTTTCGTGCTCCTGCTAGAATCCCTCGTGCTCCTATAACTCCTTTACACCCTCCACTCCGCAGAACTATCTTGGTGCGAACTCTGTCGTTCCTCGTCTTTGCAAATTGTTAAATAGCTGCAGTGATGTTATTGACGTGCATTTTGACTCATATGCCAAGTTTCATAGAACAACTAGATCAATTGTTTAATTTTGATTATAATTTAATAACATAATTTAATCTTGACTTGTTTTTGTTTGTTTTTGCTTGTTTTTTAACTTTTGTTTTAATTTTTTACTTAAATTTTTGATTTTGATTTCATTTATGACTTTAATTTTAATTTTGATTGTAATTTTAATATTAATGGTTATTTTAATTTGACTTCTGATTCGGATTTTAATTAATTTTGATTTTAATATTAATTGTGACTTTAATTTCGATCTTAATTATGATTTTAATAATAATTGTGGTTTTAATTTGATTTTTGATTCGGATTTTAATTAATTTTGATTTTAATTGTAGATGTGATTTTAATCTGATTTTTAATTTCGAGTTTAATTTTTATTGTAATTCTGATTTAAATTGGTTAGACTTTTAATTCGGATTGACTTATTAATATTAATTTTAGTTAAGTACTCAAATATTTATCTTTAATTATAATTCAGTGCTTGTGGCACATCTTATTAGTTTATGGGGCATGTGGTGCTAACCTATAATTAATTGTTACACTAACCTTAGATATTGTATAATTATCAGTGTAAACAATTGTTGGTTGGCCAATAAAGGAAAATAAAAAAAAAATTAAAAAAAAATAATAAACCATTTTTCATTTTCATTTTTCATAGGTTTCAAAATCAATTTTTTTCTCAATGGTGGTGCTAATTGGCAGTACTCGCCTTAAGAAAAGACAACCCGGAAGACAACCCTTTAATTTTCACAAAATCAATAAATCTGCCTAGCCTTTCTCCCAACTATGTTGGGGTCAGCTTCCAGTCTAACCGGATGCAGCTGAACTGAGTACCAGTATTGTACATGGAGCGACTGCCTGTCTGACCTCCACAACCTAGTAACTGGGTAATACGATAACCCTTGGTAAGACTAGTTGTCAGACTTTCGGGCTTCTGGCGACCCGTAATGACTGTCAAAGATCCACGAATGATAGCCGGACCAACGGCTTAACGTGCTTTCCGAGGCACGGAGGAGTCTCGGTATGTAAAGACGAACCCTATAATTTTCACAAGCTTCATTAATTAGACATTCTTTGCACGAAACGTAATGAAAAGGCAAGTTTTGAGAGACGAGAGTCAAAGAGGTTTGTGTTATATTAATTATGCCTATGTTCTCCGTCAAATCTGGATTAAAGAATTTAGAAATGCAGGTAACATTTCACTTAAATTCGTGTGTGTTCACATATTATAAATAATGCAATATTACGTTTTGCGTAACTTGGGACGTAAATATTTTTCACTTGTACCTACATATCTATGTATTATAACGTTTTCTGTTAGATCTCCCCAAGATTCACGAATTACTTCCAGAGATACACCATTTAGATACACAATCGAGAGCAACAAACTAAGATGGTAATAAATACCAAAAGAGCGCGCTTCCTAATAGTCTAACTAAACTAACTAAATAGTCGTCCAAATCTTACGTATTTCCGAGAACTAAGATTCGTAGTAACATCACGGAGCTTATGGTACCTACTTACTAATTCCATGAGGAACATTAAGTTTGTTGACTATAGTTTATAATGATTTGTATCCATTTACAAAAGATCTTGAGCTGGTTGATCGAGAGCTGATAAGGAGAGAAGTTTTAATAGCTTATTATTGTTTTAAGAAAATGAGTTTAGTGTGTCATCTGTTGGATAACCGACTGCAATGAAGAACAGTAATTTCGTATATAACTCAAAAAAATAACAATAGGGGGTGTCTTGTAATTGATAATTGTGTTATACAGGGTGTAAGTGTAAACAGTGGCAATCTTTTAAAGGGTAATTTTACTCATCATTATGAACAACTTTTACAAAACCCCGAAAAACCAAAAACCCGACAAAACCCCGAAAACAAATCAGCTTTTTAGTACATTTATATTCGCATAATTAGTAAAAATATAGCTGCTGATATAAAGCTGAGCTAAATATGCTGATTTTTTTGCGGTTTCAGGTTTGGTCCCTTAGTAAAAGTTATTCATAATGATGAGTACAATGACCCCTTAAAAGGTTGCCACTGTTTACACTTACACCCTGTATACAAACGAACATGAATGTTCCTTGGAGAAAAGAATGAAGGAATGTTCCGAAAATCATGGCGTGTCTCATTGACATACAATAACAAACTTGCGTAATTTTCCCTGAAAGTATTAGGCAGGTAGGTACTTAATACTTTTCTAGGCACAAGATGATGTTACCAGGATAATATCGCACCGTAACTATAACCGTTATTTGCCTCTACGAGTATAACTCCAACGGGAAAATGGAGAGTACGGAAACTTCTGTGAAATTTTAAATTACATACTTAATATAAAGTGAGTGAGTTCTATTGAAACTAGACCAACATAAGTGTTGTTTGTTCGCGGCACAACATAACTCACGTGCCGCACACAAAGGTATCTAATAGACACGGTGACGTCACGTGCTGACTATTCTCTGTAACGGATCCATTTTAACAATACGTTACTTATGTAGTATGATATAAACCTGACATAGGTACCTCTACAACATGTCCAGAATTGAATGCACAACCGCTTAAGGGGTCATTATGAACAACTTTTACTATGGGGCAAACCCTGAAATCGCTGAAAAAAAATCAACTGCTCCTTACATTTTGACGAGTTATGTTAAACAAAACATTACCATTGTAGAGACACTTATTGATGTAGATAAATGTATTGAACAACTGATTTTTTTTCACGATTTCAGGTTTGGTCCCATTGTAAAAGTTGTTCATATTGACTGATATTAATGAATGGGGTACTCATCTCTTCATTAAGGTGATGTATTGAAGAAAAATGTGCTTATTCTTTATCGTTTACTTTATTAGGTTTATGGAATAGGGATTCAACATTTTGGTGTATGTTTTTTAACATGGCATAGTATCCTAAAAAAAGGAATACACGATACAACGAAATTTTCCCGATACAAAAAAAAAAATGCAAAGTTCTATCTACTTTTATGATTTAGAGTACGAAAGAGTAGAGTAGGTACCAAAGCGTAACGCTTATGAGTTATGCGGTTGTGCATTAAATTCTGGGACATGCTGCATATGAATATGCGGGTAGTATTAGCAAAGAATTAGAACATAAATTAGCTTCATAATACCTAAGATAAATTAAAGTTTCTCCACAATGTTACCTACATTTGCTCAAGTTGACTACAAAAATCTTGTGAGAGGGATTAAATACCTAGACCTACATAACTAGCTACCTACCTAGTACCTACCTAAATAGATAAACCCCTATTTGAGTAAAAATGAATAAACTTTGTTCAGTTTCAATACAAATAACAAGTTAAGTCGATCGTATCTAGGTATATTGTTAAGGCAAAAAAAATCAAGCCGTGGCCGAACAAACAATAAAATGCAAAACAAATCAGGTTAAGAAGTCCAAATTGCAAGGATTATAACTTTTTATCCATTACTTTAACTTAATTGAATTTCTTTTGTTGAAACTTTGTTAAATGGATTATAAAGTTTTCGATTCTATCCAAAGAAACTGTAACAAGACATTGTTTCTACTTACAATTTATGTTTCAGTTTAATCTATAAAATAAACCACTTTGTAGGGTGTTTGTAAGATACTTGTTCAGTAGCTGGTCGTAAATATGTAGGTTATAACTTATAACATACAGAACTTGACTTGATCCCTGAACGCGAAGTAGTTTTGCCGGGTTACACACAGTTTGAAATTTCAATGGTCGTTTTCCTCTTAAAGGGTTATTTTACTCATCATTATGAACAACTTTTACTATGGGACCAAACCTGAAATCGCGAAAAAAAAATCAGCTGTTCAGTACATTTCAATCTGCGTAGCCTTTTCCCAACTATGTTGGGGTCGGCTTCCAGTCTAACGGGATGCAGCTGAATACAAGTATTTTACATGGAGCGACTGACTATCTGACCTCCACAACCCAGTAACTGGGTAATACGATACCCCTTGGTTATGTTTACCTGGGTTTTAATTAATCAAGTAAGTAATATACTTAAACGAAAAAGGTCCGTGAAATTTAATTAAGTAATTTGTTTCTGGATCGGTTAGCCGACTGATTTTCCAAAATGTGTTCCTACGTAACGTAAAACGTAACACAACATCATGCCTGTAATCTCCGAAGGGTTAGGCAGAGGTGCGCTGGGGTCGCGGGTTGTTTAAAAAGATACCGCGGCCCTGGTATAGGCAACTGAAGGAACACGGGTGGGTTTTAGTCAGTAAAAGTCTGACACGCCCTTCCGCTCCACCCAGAGCGTTAGAAGTTATTTGATGATTTCCTATCTACAAAAAACAAAAAAAAAGAGGTACGTTACGTGTACCTATATCCTCCACTCCCTAGTACTCCATAAGTTAGCATTTACCTCAAATCTAGCGATTTCATGAAATCATGAGGTTTGAGGTAAATGCTAACTTATGGAGTTGTATTGCTGATTCTAATGATTATAATTCTGTAAAGCCATATTAGCTACGGCCGCTAATCATATTTTAATCAACATACAAGCTCACACTGACCTACAAATTGCAAAAAACGTAAGAAATTTTTAATTTCGCGGGCTACCTTAGCGCATCCCGCTGTTACAAATGGGTAGTCAAATCATTACTTTTTTACACAAAAGTGTGTTTATTAAATAAAATGCTTTGCTTTTTTAAAATGTTTTTTGGTTCAATTGTTGATAAATGTGCATGGTACGATTCTGAACCATAAATATAATTTTAGATAGGTACAGTGTCACAATAATGGTACCGAAGTGGTTTTTTTTACTTCGGTACCGTTATTGAGAAGCTGTACATATCTAAAAGTACGTTTATAGTACAGAATCGTATCATGCACATTTATCAACAATTTAGCCAAAAAAAATTTTAAGAATGCAAAATATTTTATTTAATAAACACACTTGTATGTAAAAAAAGTAATGATTTGACGACCCATTTGTAACAGCGTCCTTCATATTTAAGGTGGCGAGCCTGTTGCCATCAAACGGGCACAAATTCAGAATCTAGGAAATGTGTTCCTTTGGCATAATAACAATTTCAAAACTAGACTACATTAAAACTGAAGAATTGTTGAAAACCCGAGTGACCACTTGAGCGTTCCGATCGCGACCGCCTTTTCTGCTCGTTTCACCTCTCGAGAACTGCTCCACAGATGTTGAGCATTCTGAAACTAGGCTAGAACTTTATTAATTGGGCGTTTGACTAATGGGGCCGACACATTTTAGTGAAATTATGTCGAAAAAGACCTACAGTTTGTCGCCATGTTTCATTTTCATTTGCAAAGTAATATTTATTGGATCAAAGCAAATCGTTTGAAACTTTACTAAAATATAAGTAATATAATACTATTGGCAAAGTTTCTCGATCGAACTCTGCCTTTATTATTCTGAGGACATGGTTCATAACGTTCTAACAAAGTAGCTAGATATATATTATACTAGCTTTTGCCCGCGATTTCACCCGCGTGGATGTCGGAAAATACCCCCCGGGAACGTACTAACAGGAATTCCTTCCTTATTCCTTGTCTACATTATAAAGGGAACCTCTGTGCAAAATTTCAGCTTTCTAGGTCCAACGGTTTTGGCTGGGCGTTGATGAGTCAGTCAATCAGTCAGTCAGTCAGGACTTCTCTTTTTATTTATCTACTACTACTAAATAGATAGATTTTCACTCTAAAATCTCGGTACCTACGAACTAGGAACATTCCTTTTAAAGCGATGTTTTTTTCACAAACGGAACGCTAAAGATTTACCCTCTTACAATAAACATAGAATAAAGTTATTCCAAACCTATGAAAATGTATGGTTATTCCTTTGTTATCCCTGATATAACTTTATTCTGTGTTTTATTTGTAACAGGGATAAACTATTGCCCGTCTCGCAAGCCACCACACGTTTACCATTTTAAGTAAACCAGTTCATATGCAATGCAAATGGCTTTATCTGCGGTCCACAACGACAGATTAGTCCTCGGGAGTTGTCACAGAATAATCTGAAGGCCGCTTCTTGGTAGAACCCTGAACCCTGTAGAATTGACTTGAGGTTAAAGTTTGTAAATAACAAACTAAATCATTTTGGAATTGTTATTTAGCAACACAAAGAAAATAATTCACCTACGCATCGATGTTCTTTTTTCAATAAAAAAGCCTCTATTTTTCTTAGCATTAGTAGGATAAGCTTTCGAGATCGGAAGATTTATGATACACGGGTATTTACGGCTCCTTCAGTCTGTATTTATGTCACGTCGGAGTGAGCTTGCTCGTAGCTTCGTACTTCGTAACTTAAAGTAAAGATTGGATACAACAACAACCCTTAACACTAATTATTGTTAGTGCCCTTTCATTCACTATTTGTCGTTTAAGTAGAACTTATATATATTTTTTAAAATGGTAAATCGTTTTCATTCTGTGAACCTTTCTGTTGCCTGTTTTTTTTTAAACTGGCAACTAGGTAATGCGGTGGTTTATATTAACTATGCCCTTACCTAATTAAATTGAATATCTTTCTTAGCCAGCAATAATTGGGGGACGTGTGTGGGTGTTACTAGGAATTAAGCTAGTAGGTATATAATAAATAAGTAATTTATAGGAGGTGTGAATAAATTTTCTCTCTTTATTATTTTAGGATGAAGAATAATTCGTAATATTTTATTGAGGAAGGATCTATGCCTGTTCAAAAAGTGTTGAAACGTCTGAAGCTATATGATGAATATCCATCCGCTATAACAATATAGTATGTTTCCACGTAGCTACTGCCTAGGGGAATTAAAGAAAACAATATAATCTACTGTCTATTTTCCCGCAGCTTGGTGAAGTGATGAAATAGGGAAAAATAAAATACACTTATTTGCATACGCGCTCTGCAAACAAACTGCTGACATCAGCATACAGAATGTTTGTTTTAGTGGGAATAAAATGTTTGAATTCTGCACTTGGAACGGTCGTCGTTATTAAAACTTGCATTGTGTAAACACATTCTGTGTGTGCACTTATTGCGCGTTGACAAAAGGAAAAGAAAATAACAGAATAGCTAAAAAGCCATCAGAGAACTGGCCTTCTATCCAATCAAGATTCTGTCTGTAAATGAAGGGGATACATCGATAATTTTGTGTTTTTAAAATTCCTTTAAAACCAAATGTAAGTAACTATATGGTTAAATCTATTAATTTGGTTTAATCTATAATATTATTTGACTATATTGTCTACTGGTATACTAAAACCGAAACACGATTAGTTGAACTTTTTTCGATAGAAATAAATTCCAAAGTAGCACCATCTATTTTCTGTTTTGTACGATTATACGTAAACAGTTACTTATTGTGCAGTAAAATTTACTTTAAATCAAAGGTATAAAATATGTTAAGAACTTAATTACTAAGCTAAAAATTGCTATTTTGTCACAATTCTACATTTAAATGAAGCCCGTTTAAATTCCGGTGCGCGTGAGTCTTCTATCTCGCGCGTCAAACTAGACAGCCATAACGCCATTTCACTTACACACCGAGCTAAACCACGCTTCAATATATCCTCTTAATGAAATTAGATGCTGTTCAAAGAAAATACACAAAAGGAACTAAGTAAAATGAGTCGAGGTAGTTAATTAATCTATTTTGCGGTCGGACTGGATCCAGAAACTCAACAACAAACAGATTGGAGTATACCAGTAGGTACTCACGCTGCGCAGGCCAGCCAAGATTGCCAAGTGGGACGCCAACCTTATTTCCATTCAATTGTTTGTGTCGGGTTCTAGCTTCTGGCAAACTCAATTTGACTTCACGAGTTTGTTCGCCGCCTGTTTATCGTCGCTGGGTTTTTCGCCGTTTCTCGCGAGGATAGAGAAGTTGCTCGTAATTGAATCACTTCATTCGACGCGCGTAATCAGTAACAGAAGTTATTTCGTAATTAGTAATAATTGATTGGAAAACGTCTAAATGGGTTCATAATTATAATATGTATGTAGTTATATAACTTATGTATGCGTTTGGAATTCGGATCGTTAAATTAACACTAAGCTGTGTTGACTTGGCTGCCGATGTGATATGTGTACGTGTTTGTGACGTAACATGCTGCGCACAAACGATAATATTACGTAGCACGCGGCGTTTTGTAGCATTTGGTGTATAACTAGTAGCCGTATGAACTAGGGTTGATATTATATTTATTACAATATACGAAATGAAATTTAAAACATGTGCCAAATTGAAATGGGAGATTGTACTCAACATTAACAACAACTTTTACTATGGGACCAAACCTGAAATCGCGAAAAAAAAATCAGCTGTTCAGTACATTTTGACGAGTTTGATGTAGATAAAAAATGTACCTACTGAACAGCTGATTTTTTTTCGCGATTTCAGGTTTGGTCCCATTTCTTAAGTTAGGGCCATAACAAATTTATGCTATTGGTAGGGAATTAAGAAATATGCGGTTCAGCGTTTTTTAAAAATCATCCCCTAAGTGGGTAAAATAGGGGTTTATTTTAAAATTTACAAAACTGCACGGATTTCGATAAAATTTGGCAAGGCTATAGATAGCATCCTGGGAAAGGACATGGGCTACTTTTTGTCTTAAAACATAATCCTACAAGGGGTGATATAAGGGATGAAAGTTTGTATGGGAAACCCAGCATTTCTTAAGTGAGGGATATGAAAATTAAAAATTTGTGCTTTTGGTAGGAAATAAAGAAATATACGGTATAGCGTTTTTTAAAAATCGTCCTCTAAGGGGTACAATAGGTGTTGACAAATGTTTGTGTACCTACCTTTTTAAGAGATTTAAGGGATTGGAAATGTAGTCATAGTTCGAATCTTGAGGTAACATTTAGTCTTTATTATTTCATTCGACGTTTTTACGAGGAAATTATTTGAACGAGTGGACACTCGGACAAAAGTTATTTGTTATTAGAGCGTGACTGGCATAACATTTTAAGTAATTAACAAAGTCCCCCCGCCGCGTAAAGGCTCTTACAGACAGAGGCGATATCGCGGTCGCGACGCGATATTTCGATATTATATCCGTAGAAAAATATCGCGTCGCGACGCGATATCGCCTCTGTCTGTAAGAGCCTTAAGTCTGTCGGTTTGAATGCGATAATGTCAAAAAGTACCGAACGGATTTTCATACGCTTTTCTCCAATGAACGGAGTGATTCAGTGTAATTCATTATGGTTTTGTGTAAATTGGCTGAAATATGACGACGACTGTTGAAGATGTCGGAAAAAATCATGCCGACTGGTACCTTTATGCCTACTATTATACACGGTAACGATATATCGTAGCGATTTGAGTTTGCACAGTTTTATCGGACGGCCCTATGTTTTCCACATGAACGTTCCCATGGGATATTTTCCGATATCCATGCGAGCGAAGCCGCGGGCAAAAACTAGTGTAAGTATAAATTCTTAAAAAAAAATACTGCTATATGTGAAGAGTGGAACAAAAACGTGTGTGGAGTAAAATCACGAGCTTTTTCAGAGAATGTTAAATAATTAAAACCCCTTTTCTACCTTTGCTTTGATACACATGTCTACCTATACACAGGTATTAGCCGTGCAAGTCGCTCCCGAGAGGCGTCACTACATAGCGGTCGAGTAATTAGACCACGACAAAGGGGCACAAATCCGCCGTGAGCTGGGATATTGGCTGACGTGGAACGCTACAGGTCATCATAATTCCGTTTCAGGTAGGTTTGTGCTCTTTGTGCGAAATGCTTATTAGGAAGACGTAGCTTCAATTCAATAAAATAATGTGCAGTGTTTGTGCCTGATAAGACTGTTTTAAATTCCATTATTGAAAACTCGAAATTATCTTGCACAATAGAATACAACTCCTGTGTTAATTTCCATGTTCTTATTTAAACACGCTTTTATTAGCTTCACCAGTATCTATATTTGTATGTAACGGAATCTTTGAACTCGATTTTTACACACTTCGAAATTTGGTACACTTATTATTAGGACCCGATGACAATACAATAATTTAAAATAAAAATAATAAAATATACTTAAAAAAAAATATATTTACATACATCAATACATTTAATAATTACCTATAGAATAAATTATACATATTTGGGAGATTCGACTTTAAAAATTGAAAAATAAATTATAGTTTAAAGAACTAAAAAAACACGCTTTTATTAGTAGTTCGAACTAAAAAATTAAAAATAAATTGTAGTTTAAAAAAACGAAAAACACACTTTAATAGCATTAAACAGAACTAAAAAGTAACAAATAAATTTTTCAATAAAAGAATAAAGGTATTGACGAGAAAATTAATGACATTGTAAAAAAAAAGCGTGGTGTGCTTTCCAATTACAGAGTTAGTGTAAGAATGTACAAACTACAAAGCACCCCACACCCCACGCAAGATAATGTGCAGTATTTGTACCTGAAAAGAATGTTTTAAATCCCATTGTTGAAAACCCGAAATTCTCTTGCACAGTTGAGTACAAATCCTGTGTTGATTTCCATGTTGTTGTTTTTTAGGGTTCCGTACCAAAATGGTAAAAAAAAGCCTTATGGTGTGACTCAGTCTGTCTGTCTGTCTGTCACAGCCTGGATATCTCAAGAACTACTAATGCTATCAACTTGAAATTTGGAACAGTTTTAGATGACGTTTACCCAACAATTTTTCAAATAAGAAAGAAATAAAAATTTGTTGTATGTTATACTTATTAGGTGTGTACCTATGTACAAAAAGTTATGGTTTGTACTCTTTTCTCTATTCTTGTCATCTTTTATTCCTTGTTCTTTTATAAAGCTGTTCGGTTCTATTTATATTAAATTCATTTCTTCTAGCATTATTCTTTTAATAAGTTTATTCCTCCAACACGTTATCAGCACGAGGAAGCTCTTATTTTAAAAGAAGATAATGTCAGGGAATAGTATGAATTTTCAAGGTATTCAGATGTTAAAAAACCGAGACGGATACCCAACCTGGAAGTTCAAAATGAGGATGCTTCTCATTCATGAGGAGTTGTGGACGTCCATCACTGGGTATGATGATTCTGATAAAACGGCGGAGGATGTGCGCTCTCGTAGTGACCAGAAGGCGTTGTCAAAAATATGCCTTACGGTAGATGGAGGTGCAATTTCGCACGTGAGAAATGCGAAAAACGCTAAGGAGGCTTGGAGTGCTTTACAAAAAGCATACGAGGATAAAGGTATGGGTCGAAGGCTCTCTTTGGAGCGTAGATTATATAAATATACCTTGACCGATTTCCAAGACATAGAATCTTATATCAACGCCGTTATGAGTACTGCTCAAGATCTTGAAGATATTGGTAAGAAGATCGACGATGGATCTCTGGCTGCGATTATTCTCGGAGGATTGACATCTCGGTACGAACCGCTGATAATGGCTTTAGAGAATTCGAATGTTGATGTAACCAGTGAGTTGGTTAAGGCAAAACTATTAAACGAGTTTTCGAAGGACCCTCACCAGAACGAGGTGGCTGCGCTACATTCAACAGGTTCTACAAGCAAAAAGAAGAAGTCTATAATCTGCTTTAAGTGTAGACAACCAGGACACAAAAGTCCCGAATGTCCCAATAAGAAGGACAGGAAGGCTATGAGTGTGTCAGGAAACGTTTTTAAAGGTACAGATTGCCATCATAATGAAAAGGTGGAACAGGCTGTTGTGAAGGAAATGGCTCTCTCTGCGCCGGCTGCAAGTTACGGGAAATGGATTATTGATTCCGGTGCAACCATTCACATGACTCCACACCGCGAGTGGTTCAGCAGTTATCGGCCAGTACAAGGTGGAACGATTACTGTGGCAAATGGACAAAAACTGGCGGCTGTAGGTATTGGTGATGTATCCATTGATACGGATACTTTGGCGAACAGAATAGAGAATGTAGTTCATGTTCCTGATTTGAACTGTAATTTACTTTCAGTGAATAAAGTAGTAGAGAAGGGTTACTCTGTAGTTTTCAATAAAGAAGGCTGCACTATTTATGACTCTAAGTGTGATGTAGTAAACAATAAAAATGTTTTAGCGTATGGTTCTGTAAGTGATGGGCTGTATACTGTCGATTGTTCAATTAAAATGTTCAATAATGTTTCAGCTTATGTGCACTCTGATTGTTCCAATTTTCAGCTCTGGCATAAGAGGTTGGGACATCTCTGTCGAATTGGCATGGATCTACTTAGAAAAGGTCAGGCTATCGGCGTGGAGTACACGAAGGTCGACAAGGAACCATGCATACCCTGCATAGAGGGTAAGCAGTCTAGAAAGCCTTTCAAAAGCTTAAAATACAGGAAGGCTACATCGCCACTTCAATTGGTTCATACCGATGTTTGTGGACCTTTTTCTACAAATTCTTTTACAGGTAATAAATATTTTATTATTTTTATAGATGATTATACACGTTTTACTTTTGTGTATTTTATATCTTCTAAAACTGAAGTCAAAAATAAGTTTTGTTCTTTTCATTCTTATGTCGAGAGACAGTTTGGTGGAAAAATAAAGACTTTGCGGTCAGATAATGGAACTGAGTTCATCAATAAGGAATTGATGGATTATGTTCAGTCACTGGGTATCGATTGGCAAACGACAGCACCTTACAGCCCTCAGCAAAATGGGGTAAGTGAACGGTGTAATCGTAGCATAGTAGAGAAGGCTCGGTCACTATTGTCACATGGTTTCCTCTCAAAAGCTTTCTGGCAGGACGCAGTGGAGACGAGCGTCTACTTGAAAAATCGATCACCACACCGCGCGCTTAGTGGTAAAACACCATTTGAAATGTGGTTTAATAGAAAACCCGATCTGTCTCATCTTAAGGTTTTTGGATGCAGAGCACTTGTTCATGTTCCATCAAGTCAAAGATGTAAATTGGACATGAAAGCTGAGGAACAGATTTTTGTAGGATATTCAGATGATCCTCATACTTATTATTTCCGGAATGCGGCAACTCCTAGACGGTCACTAAAGTCAAGAAATGTTACATTTTTTGAAAATAACTTTACTGGACTGAAGGAAAATATTGAGCCTATAGGTACTGTGAACTCTGATATTGTCAATTTGCTTTCCCAGTCACCATCGCCAGCAGTTTTAAGACAAGAAGTATTGCACTCCACTTCATCTGGGAGATGTGAGGTAGATGCTCCTAGCATAGATACTTCTTTCATGGATGCTGAGGATGCTGATGTTGAAATCAATGAAGCAGTCAATGTAGAGGTCAACAATGTTGATGATCAGCAGTCAAGTGAGGCTACAGATTCCTCAAATGAATCTAGTCGATATCCTTCAAGAGTTCGCAAACCACCGGATTACTTCTCATATAATACTCTGCTAGACGATGAGTGCGATGATCCAAATAATTATCTAGCTGCGATTAACAGCAATGAGAAAGATAACTGGATTTTAGCAATGAAAGATGAGTACAATGCCTTAGTCAGAAAGGGCACATGGGTTTTGGTAGACAAGCCAAATCATAGAAAGTGTATTCCTTGCAAGTGGGTTTTCAAATTGAAACGTGATGCGAAAGGTGGCGTTGTTAGGTATAAAGCGCGCCTAGTAGCAAAAGGTTTTCGACAAAGAGAAGGTGTCGATTATCACGAAACCTTTTCTCCGGTTGTACGTAACTCATCGTTGCGAACCCTGTTAGCGCTTGCAGTGCAGGAAGATTATAAGGTCCGCCATATGGATGTGGATACAGCTTTTCTGAATGGCGATTTAGAGGAAGAAATCTTCATGACACAGCCAGAAGGTTTTGTAAGGGAAGGGGAAGAGTCGAAAGTGTGTTTTTTGAAACGGTCCCTTTATGGATTGAAGCAGGCACCAAGAGCCTGGAATACAAAGTTAAAACAGACTTTGTCAGTTCTTGGTTTTATGCAAACATCTGAGCCGTGTATTTTTAAAAACAATGCGAACTTAGACTCCTTGGTTCTGGCTGTATACGTCGACGATTTAGTAATCTTGTATAAAAATGAAACTACGTTTGACAATTTCAAATGTCAATTTGAGAAATATTTTTCATCAAAAGATCTTGGACAAATTAATTTCTTTACGGGAATTAATATTCACCATGATAATTATGGAATTAAGCTATCTCAGAATACGTATATTGAAAAGTTGCTAAAGAAATTCAACATGCAAGATTGTAAGGGTGTTTCTACCCCAATGGTCAAGAAAAACCTTGGGCCTGGTATTGGTGAGTGTGAGTACCCTTACAGAGAGTTAGTTGGCTGTCTAATGTTTTTGTCTGTAAATACCAGACCAGATATAGCCTACACTGTGAGCTACTTGAGTCAATTTAACTCTAAATTTGATGAGTCACATTGGAATATTGCTAAAAGATGTCTACGTTATCTGAAAGCGACAAAAAATAGTGGTATTACATACAGGAAAGAAAAAGGTAATACTACAACTTTGACGGGTTTTTCAGACGCAGACTGGGCAAATTGTCCAACTGATAGACGATCCTACACTGGGTTCTATTATGAACTTGCAGGCGGCCCTATTTCGTGGGAAGCTAAAAAACAGCCCACAGTGGCTTTGTCGTCCGCTGAAGCTGAATATATGGCATTGGCTACAGCAGTAAAGGATGCGTGCTTCTTAAAACGACTAATATCCGATTTAACAGGTAAGTCCCTTAACATAGTTTTGTATACGGATAGTCAGAGTGCACAAAAATTGGCCATGAATCCGGTTCACCACAATAGGACAAAACATATAGATGTTAAGTTCCATTTTGTGCGAGAAAAAGTTAACGATAAAACCGTTGAACTTAGGTATATGCCCACCGACAGGTTACCTGCAGATGTTTTGACGAAACCTTTGGGTCCAACAAAGCATCGCAGTTGTTTGCAAATGATTGGTATATCCTAGTTTTTGTAATGGTTTTCTTTACTGGTTTTATATGCTTTTTGTGTTATGAGTGCAATGCAATTAACTTTTTGAGGGAGCATGTTGTATGTTATACTTATTAGGTGTGTACCTATGTACAAAAAGTTATGGTTTGTACTCTTTTCTCTATTCTTGTCATCTTTTATTCCTTGTTCTTTTATAAAGCTGTTCGGTTCTATTTATATTAAATTCATTTCTTCTAGCATTATTCTTTTAATAAGTTTATTCCTCCAACAGTTTTAGATGACGTTTACCCAACAATTTTTCAAATAAGAAAGAAATAAAAATTTTTATATTTTTTTTTGCAACAGGGGCTGTAAAGGGGGGTCTTAAAAATTCAAAGTTGGGCTACTAGGGCATGTGGGATATCATATGAAAGAACGCTGTTTTTACATTCTCAAACATTTTTTAATTTTTTTTAGGCCGCATAGTTTTCGACTTTAGATGAAAAATGTAAAAAAAATATCCCCGTATCTCCGAAGTTTGCAAAGAGAAAAATCTGAAATTATTCTATGTGATAGAAGTTTATGTAAAGATTACAGGAAAAATAAAACAATGTCTCTAATTAGCGATCGGAACGGAACCCTCGGTGCGCGAGTCCGACTCGCTCTTGACCGGTTTTTTTTTTAGTTTGATGTAGGTAACTACTTACATGTTAGCTTATACATACCTACGTACCAGGGATGTTGCGGATGCAGATTTTTTCACATCCGCGGATGCGGATTTTAAGAGGTTCACATCCGCGGATGCGGTTGCGGATCTTTACAAGTGGGTAGAGTAAAAAAAAAGACAGTAATATTTATTCTTTCTTTATTTAATAATAAAGTAGCAAGTGAATTACTATTACTGATTCATTATTTTATTAAATTTGAATATTGGAGCATTATATTTAATGAAAAGTAGAATGGCCGCCTTTTCGGACTCCAGTCTGTTTCGCAAGGGTTCGTATATTAATCCTGCGCTACTAAATAACTGTTCACTTGGAACACTGGCTGGTGGAGCTGATAAGAATTATTGGTCAATCAGCACGCGCGGTCGACACGTGCCACTCGCCGGACCCGCCCCTTTCTTTCTTGTCGCGACCTGCTACACATCCGCATCCGCATCAGCTCCATCATCGATTTATGCGGATGCGGATGCAGATGCGAATGTCTAAATCGATGCGGATTATCCGCATATGCGGATGCGGATGCGAATATTCGCAACATCCCTGCTATAATACCTACGTTCATTGTTAAGTTCTTTTCTGAAAAATACAGGAGACGGTGACCATTTTTATGGGTTCCTTTTCGTTACTTTCTAACCAGAGCACGTTACACGTCAGCTGATGTGAAATGGGCTGCTGTAGCGCCCGTCAGCGTACTGTCACTACGTGAGCACTTTGCTCATCGTATTACTGCAGCTTTGTCTTAGTAACCTAACGATGCGGTTGCACGTACTTTGTCGAGTTTGGCATCGAATTTACCTACTTGATAATGAATATTTATTAGCTTGCTAGTTCATTATGCTTCAAAATGTGTGTACCTACTTATATGGAGAAAACTTAACAATGTCCACATATAGTAATTTCAGGATTCAGAAGAGATTCGCTCGTTTTCCTATTAGTTAAGTACATAAAAGCCAAAGTTCAATTTTTCACGTGTTTGCGAGTAGGTAATGTCTCATTTTCATGTTTACGAAATGACAGCAACAACAGCTGCGTACAGTTACAGCGGCTATAACTGGCCATGGGTCATTTAATAAACACCTCTTTGTCATAGGAGTCACAGACAGTCCGCTGTGCAGGGCCTGCATGGAGGACGACGAGACAACTCAGCTCATGTGCTTCTAAACTGCCCGGTAGTCGCCGCATACAGGGCAAAGTACTTCGGTAACCCAGGTACCCTCCGTGAGGTTGCCAGTAACATCAAGGCGCTGCTGGCCTTCTTTGAGAAGCTGGGGTAGATCGGATGATGGATTTTTACACACATACGCAAAATACGCGCATTGTCGTGGAGTTGCGGATACCAGCCCGTATTACCTATTGGACAGCAAACCTTCCTTGATTTCATAGAAACTGGTTTTTCTCTCTCCTTCTGATTTTTGTTAGTTACCTACCTATGGTCGGTAGGAAACTATGATTTTATAATAAAACAAAGTTACCGAACGCATCTCTCTGTCTGTTGGTCTATGCGGGGGTGTCCTATTTGAGAAAACTAAGTTAATTCGAATAGAGTTTTCACCACAGTTTAGATCGCATGAAAGGGAAGTTTTATGTTTAAATAGTTTAAACTTTAAACGATATGCTTTATAAAGGTACCTAACAATTTTTACTACTGTTATTGAAACAGAGGTTATTATGATCAGTTGAAAAAGTCACGGGGCTACTGCCCGCGACTCTCAAAATTTAAGTAAAAAATTACAAAAAAGTTTAATTAAGTACCTAGGTCTTACCTACTATTAAATTTTTCGGTGGTTGGTAAAATAGAGCGAAAGTAAAACATGAACAGTAATAAAAAGAAAATTGGTCGCTTATTATTAAAAAAATACTAAAGATAAATGAAAAAAAAAATGCCCAGTAAAAATGTTGGAACAGGCCAGTTAGATAAACAGTTCGGCAGTTCATAGGGTAGGTTGGAAGTACTAACCTAACCTGTGAACTGCCGAACTAATAACTACCACGCGCGAGCCGAGCGAGCGAATCGAGCGGTGTCACGGTAGCGGCCGGCAAGCGCTACTTCCAAGTTAGATTTCTTACTAATCAGACTAATTCATTCTTTCTTACAGACTAGTTACGTCATTTTACTGCTTAGTTATTTATTTAATTACCCATTTAAATATTTACTGCTCAGTTTTAACCTTGAAAAACCGGTGAAGAGCGAGTCGGACTCGCGCACTGAGGGTTCCGTTTCGATTTCTGAAAAAGTATGCTATTTAGAGACATCGTTTTGTAATCTTTACACTATCTTGTATCACATCGAATAATTTCAGATTTTTCTCTATACAAACTTCGGAGATAAGGGGGGGTTTTAATTTTTCATCAAAACTCAAAAACTATGCGGCCTAAAAAAAACCGTTTTTAAAAAAAAATACAGCCGACTTCTAAAAACAACACTAAAAAGTGAAAAATAACTTTAATTTCGGAAGTCGGTGGCGCAAAAAACGTAAAATACATTTAACCAGACAGTGACTTCCGAAATTAAAGTTATTTTTCACTTTGTAGTGTTGTTTTTGGAAGTCGATTGTATTTTTTTGTTAAAAAAATTTTTAGCGTAACTTTTCAATCCGTCGTTAAATATAGGTACCTACACTGTTATTAAAGTGTAATATTGACAACCAAACTTTGTGATAAGTGAGAGAGAGTTCTTGTTCAACGCGAATCAAATACGAAATAATATCCTAAAGTTCTATTAATGTCACAATAGTGTTGCAAGGTCAGCTTTTCCCAACGCTTAAAACTTAGTCACCAACTATTCGCTCACCTTTCATACAAAGCTACCATGTTATTTGGTCATAGCACAGGTTACAGTCGCTTTAAACCTGCTTCAGTTTTGTATGAATTTGTAAAATGTAAGTTGTTCACGTTTTAGTTGAGAGCGCTCCGCGGATTGATGTGAACATGACTGGAGCTGGCAGCACATTAAACTCCATTACTCATACAAGTCCTGGTAACATAAACTTAACCGAGCATTTACTTGACGAATTAATAATTTTATTAAGAAACTATGGCTTCTGCCTGCGACTTCTTTCGCGTGGAAGTCGATAAAATATAACCCATGTTACTCGCTAATAATGTAGCTTTCTATGGTGAAAGATTTTTAAATCGGTTAAATATTTTTGAGTTTACAGTGACAAACAAACATACAAAAAAAACTTTTCTCTTTATAATGCTAGTTTAGACAAGTATTAAAGATTTATATGACTTGACGCAATGTAAAATATTTACAAATGATGCCTTGGTTAGGGCCGATCCCAACACGTAAGTAGTGGCCAACTTGGAAGTTATTACAAACAAAAATTACCGGATATTTTTCCATAGGTAATTATATTATTCAAGCTTGGAAATTTTATATGATAAATGACATCTTCACCTTTTTGCCAATTAAAAATGCGATCACGTTTCGTAGTTCTTTTCATCAAATGTTCGCATATTTTGTTAGGTAATACCCAAAGTAACAAAATATTCGGCTTCTCATGTCTAAGATTAGCCTCGACACGTCCCTTTAGAATACTTTAGATATCCCTACTGAAAAAAAGTCAGAACTTGTCGCGAAGTCCTCAGTGATCAAAATGGTATTCGTTACCCGTAATGATTTGTTAAAGAGATGACAATAACAGCCGCAAGGGTCTATTGATTAGGTTAAGCTACGCTTGGAAAGCACGTTAAGCCGTTGGTCCCGGCTGTCATTCGTGGATCTTTCACAGTCGTTACGGGTCGTCAAAAGCCCGAAAGTCTGACAACCAGTCTTAACAAGAGAAACCCGGTAACTGGGTTGTGGAGGTCAGACAGGCAGTAGCTAGTATGTAAAATACTGGTATTCAGCTGCATCTGGTTAGACTGGAAGCCGACCCCAACTTAGTTGGGAAGGCAGATGATGATGATGAATGATTTGTTAGAGAAATTGGGTCGCTTTTCATCCGTTCAAGAATTTTAGGTTAAAATTACTGCAGGTATTGCGGTAAGTCTTATTGTCTGTGCTTAGCTTGATATTAAACAACTGAAAAATTTTGCGCCAAATCAGAATGGTGGCTAAAATCCGAGCTGGCCAGCCTATATTTGGAAACATTTTTGACAGTATGATTACAATACTCTATCTTCTTTCTAAAGCTAACACTCTATTGGCGTGTCGCCAGAGTCCACATTGCGGATATTTATATTTGTCTTGGTTTCTACTTCGGTGACATGGACTTACTTAGGAAGCGACTAACAGGAGTAAAGAAATAATCAATTTAATTGATTACGGTAAAATGGGGTTACTTTAACATCTACCTACTTATAGATTTTTGGAGGCATCAAACATTTTTCTTACCTTAAAAATGCCCATTAACCAAAAAAAACCACTGAATAAAATTAGTTTTTCATACACTATAGGTAAACCCGCAGTATCAAAGTAACCCTATTTGACGGTGCTAAGAGAACCACACTACTATAACGTATCCAGCTCATTATTGGAAACTGTAACCATACCTACTCTGCAACAGCATTATCTCAGTAACGACGCCTGCCATCTCAGAAGTGTATGCACGAAAGTGGGGTCGCAGAAGAACGACTCACTTAATGTACTGTATGATACAATATGACACGCGCTGTGAAAGTGGCTCGACTACTTCCGTGACGAATTCTACGAAACACAAGAACATTCAACAACAAACAACACTCAAACATCTTCCTCCAGCTAGAATGAAGTAATTTAACTAAGTGCGTGCATATGCTAAGTAAATACGTGAGGGGCTCGTGGCTAAGTAATATAACAGCGCACGGGTCGATCGATCAGGTTAAGCTACACTTGCCGAGGTTGGCCCGTGCCGTGGATGGGTACCACGCCACGGAGCCACGGAAGCCGTAGGTCCCGGCTGTCATTCGTGGATTTTTGACAGTCGTTACGGGTCGTCAGAAGCCTCAAAGTCTGACAATCAGTCTTACCAAGGAGTATCGTATTACCCAGTAACTCGGTGTGAAGGTCAGAAAGGCAGTCGCTCTATGTGAAATACTGGTATTCAGCTGCACCCGGTTTGACTGGCAGCCGACCCCAACATAGTTGGGAAAATGGCTAGGCAGATGACTATCACGTGAATTTGAATATGAAGATATTTACAGCCTACACGTTTAATAATTATGTTGCGTAATTTGAATCCCGAATTCCCTGCTTAGCGGATTCTTGGAAAAGCGTCTTTCACTCATACTTGAGGATATAATGTAAACATTCTTCATGAGATAATGTTAAGTTTCGTGTGTTTTCTTTTCCAATTCATGGAGTGGTTTTACTTGTACAACGAAAGATATATTCACGAAAATATATTTTTTTCTGGAGTACGCCATTACCTACTTTTAAGTGCGTACTCAGTCTGATCTAAACTATGCATTCTTAATTGAATATAAACTGAAACCTTACGAAAGTAACATTAATTATGCCATTTAAAAAACCTTAAAGTTATTATACTTGCAAGTAACGAGAAAATCGTTACTTGCAAGTAAAATAACTGACCGCGCAGCAAAGATTTTCGTAATAGATCGACGAGGTGTGCGTGCTCCAAACTTGGGGAAGGACTTCATGTTAAGAGCTTATCTTCACGCCCAATAAAATGATTTATGATAAACTTAGTACTTGAGACGCAAAATTTATTTTTACTGGCAGGAAGTGTATCTTGCGAATGATGTTTGGAGTACAGCTACTTGAAAATCCATCTACTGATGGCAAAAGGAACATTAATCATGTTGCTAATGCACTTACACTCGTATTTATAGTCAAGTAAAAGTAATTACTTAAGTAAAAGTAATTGCTCAAGCAATGATTTTCTTTCTATAAGTAATTGCTTGAAGTTAGAACTGTCAAAGCTTAGAATTATTAGCCAAGTAATAGTCACCATTTTCTTTACTTAAGAATTCTACCTCAATATGAAATTACTTAGTAGCAAGTAATTACTTTGATTATAAATACGAACTAATGCATCACAACGAACGTCCCAAATTTTTTTTCTTAGATCGAGATCTATAAACGTTACTTAGCACGTACTTTGGCTAAGCGTTAGGGCGAGAATTCACATGCCTGTAACTTGCACAATAGTATGCAAGTAACTTGCATGTCATGTGCCATAACAACTTCTAATTGGTGAATGTCACAATGGCATGCCAGCTACTTGCATAGTTTTTACAAGCTACAGACATGTGTATTCCCGCCCTTACTCTTGTCACTGTCACACAACTGTCAAACTATAGGTGCAAGTTATAGACGGGAACATGTCTAAGCCAAAACCTGTGCTAAGTAACGGTTATAGACCTCGGCCTCAGCACCGTGTGTGAAAATACCAAACTATAACCATCTTGTTCCGCCTTGTGACAGACAGCGGCATGAAATATTGTTCAGTGGGCATGTTTCCCACTAATTCCTACAAGTTGGTGTCAAGAAGAAGCGTCGGAAACTATTATGTTTGTGCTATAAATAGCTCACAACTGGCGCGGGGCTCGACCCGACTCACTTGATACCTTTTACTTTAAAATTTAAATCAGTCTTTCAGATTGAATCTTCGAAAGGACTACTGAGATTTATTATTTAACGATTCAACAGTTGAAGGATAAGAAGTAATGTAAATTATGGTGATGTAAGAAACATTTTGCAACTTTATTAACCGAAGCAAAACAATAGGCACACAAAATTCAGCCAGGAATAATCTTTGTTAATATATTCGTAGGTATCTGAACGGTAGAAATATCACTGCTTTCTCTACCATTCAGGTAAGCCGATCCTTAAATTATATTTCATTTCCTAAAAATAATTACGCTGTCGACCCTCGTCAATATTGTGATATTCATTAATGAAGTTCACGCAGCAGAACAGGCAATACAGTCGTTTTGATAAATCGACGGCTCGACATCTAAAGTGAACAACAAATTGGTACTCCGAGTTTCCGACGTCGGAACACGAGACTCCTTCGTACTCGTGTATATAATTGACTCACAATTTTCTTCGGGTATTTTTTGTATTATATTTCTTTATAGTTCAATAGAATAGTAGATTTATTAACAAGGGTCGAAAAGAATTGGTGACTTTCACCCGTGTTAAACACCCTACTTTTCATTTCGAATATAAGGAAAGTAAGAAATTGTAGTTTTTCTAAAATATTTACTGGTAATAGTAACGTGGGTAGTACGTACTTACCTATTTCAAATTAATTGAGAAGTTAGAACAGTTTATAAAATTTAGATTTTTGTTTGGAATATTATTTTACGCTGTTTGATATATTATGGCAAATTTGGTTGTGCGGGGTGATTTCGATCCTCCTGTCTTTTAAAGAGGAGTTCGTGGTTAGTTACCTAATAACAGCCGCACGGGTAAATAGCCTTTTTAAAATTTTAAATACTGAACACACCGCGTCACCGCCTCGGGTTTTTTAATTCACACTGGCTGTTTATACATTCACAAGACCGCAGCATTTTTTAAATTTTAATCTATATTTTTCTTAATTATGTAACATTATTCGTAGCCGACTACCTAACAAAATTTAGTCCTATTTTTAAAATTCATTCGCGCCCTAGAGAGGGAAGCAATTACTATGAGTCATTCCCGCACAAAGGTTAACAAATGCTACTTTCCGAGTATGAGAAATGAAAAATATATTGCTGTCACACTAAGAAACTTTTTTAGTTTCAATTACAACATAAAAAACTAAAATATGGCGTCGAAAAATTCCTCCGCATCGCTGTCGACTGGTAGAGTACCCAAGAGACTGGCGGCATTGCCACGTTGTATGGCAATGCTAAGCCTCTGGCCAAAGTAAAAGCCAGCCCTCGGGTCACGGGAAGTGTCAACCAGCCGTTTGGAGATTTCGTTGAATAAAACAAGAGCACTTGGACCCCACGGCCCAAGGGTTTCAACCCCAAACGGCTCGAAAATATAATTACCGATAAGGTTATTATATTTCCGCCGCTTGAGGTTTTCCGCAGCCGCAGCAGCAGTGCCAGCACAGCACGCCGAGCCAGGAAGATGGGATGGCGCAAGAGTATCGACACACGTTGCGTCCCACACTAAAGGCCTTCCCACCTTCCATGGAAATAAAGACATCCCGTCCGGTCTCTTGCCATCGTCGCGTGCCAAGCCATGGGGTTCTAATACAGCGGGAACGCCGACGGTGACAAGGGCTCGTCGGATGATGTCATTGATGTTCGCGTGCCGTGCTAAGCGACCCGCACTTCGGCTGCAAGACAGACCGTGGTGTCCGAGGCTGTTGACAACTTCACCACAGTGACAGCGATGAGGAGAACAACATGGAGCTCCTAGTCGCAGTGAAGCAGCGAGGCGGAAAGTAGTGTCGTCGAACAAAGTGCCTATGTTCGACGACGGTAGTGCGTGAAGCCACAGACCCGACTCCCACTTAACCACAGCCAGCAGACGCGCACGCTCCGCAGTAGTAGCAGACGTGTCAAGTAAATTGTTCTGTACTACTCTGCAGAGCGGCTCATCCCACCGTCTCTGGGAAGATGGATTGTCGGGTGGATCTGAATTCGGGCAAGCGAGTTTCCAGGCATCCATAGCCTCGGCGAAACAAGGCACATCAAAATTAACCAGTGTGGAGGCTAGGATTTTCCTGATTAACTTCTCTGTGCCGTGGACCGAGGATATGAATGCCGGTAAACTAATACTAGAAATTTTGCGGACGCCGAGGCCTCCCATACGGATGAGAAGAGTAGCTTGCGCCCATGCACGGTCGTCCATGGCCACATTTAAGATTGAAGTTAAAGTATGCCGGATAATTTATTAATTAATAATTTTTTTTTAATAGTTTAGTTAGGATATAATTTTGTTGTTTATAGGTTATGTTTAAAAGTTCATTACAACATTATAGAAAGTATTAAGTATACTTAATCTTTTAGTACCTACCCTATTATTTGATTTTTGTACCCAATAAGTACCTACATCATTTGAAGCAAGCTGACTATTGTCTGTGCTATTGTGTTGCTATTGTGTTATAAAGTAAAACACTCAAGCTGAAAACAGATTTAATTATGCTTTTTAATTACTTAACCAAAGAGATTTTAATTACACCTAAAAACTTTGCAACCTTTATAAAAAACCAAACAACGGCTACTAATTATACTCTTTAGATAAATAAATTAGAATAATTTTATACTTAAAAAAAAAAAAAACTTTGGAAAAAAAATATTTTGGCAAATACTTACATACCCACTGTCTAAACTGTAAAGTCAGGGAAATTAATTGTTAAACAAATTGACTACCAACAAATTATCCGTATATAATCAAATCACAACCTTGTCATTCTTTGTACAGTTGTATGAAATGGCTATTGAGGAACACGGCAAATTGACGTACCTATGTCAATTTGTTTAACAATTACCTTCCCTGACTGGACCTAATAATACAGATACCGTGGGAACTCAAAAATAAGACCTTGAAATTAATTACTTGATTCATGCTCCACGGACTTTCAGCAAACTTTCTTACTTAAGAAAGTTTTTGATTGCTTTCTTACCTAATTCACTCCTATTGACGTTATTCTCTTGTATCAAAATGTAGGGCAATCGTTGTTCAAAGGGTTGCATTTGCATATCGTTATCAATGCCCGTTTCCTATGTGTATTGGAATTCTTACCGTTCGTCGATATAGGTATAATGCATGCGGTCACACCCATTCACGATCTGACCACGGCAAGATCGACCCGTGCGGCTGTTATTATTTAGCCTCGAGCTCAACTTCGCCAATTGCAGCCGAATTTACGAACTCATTAATGCATAATCAACTGAAACAGCTATCAGTAATAATAACATTCTGCATTCTACGAGCCATATTTTGAATTGTGAACGCAATAACTGAACTGTGCTTTGATTCATTCCGTTGTACAAATGTTCCCAGACATCAAACATCAATCTAACGAGACAATAAATAGAACAATACGTTGTTCTGGCTAACAATGAAAATGTTTGTGTTCGGACGTGACTTCCAATCTCTAGTCATAAAAGCGTCGTTTATTTTCTTGTCCATTTCAACGTTTATGTCTCGATATCAGATTCGAGTTTTATGATTTCGTACTTACCTAAGTATTTTGTCCAGAGTCTGGACAAAATAAAAGTCTCCAGGACTCCAGACTCGTGGCTAAATGTGGGGCTCGTGGCTAAATGAGGGGCTCATGGCTAAATGGAGGGATAATAGCTAAATGAGGTGTTAATGATAAAATAATAACAGCCGCACGGCTTAATCGAAGGTTAAGCTACACTTGCCGTGGTCGGTTCGTGGATCCATTAAATATTGAGACCCCTCTACTAAGGTCCGTGCCTCGGAAGCACGGGTAGGCAGAAGCCCGAAAGTCTGACAACCAGTCTTACAAGGGGTATCGTGTTCCCAGTCACTGGGTTGTGGAGGTCGGATGCAGTCGCTCCATGTAAAATACTGGTATTCAGCTGAATTTGGTCAGACTGGAAGCCGACCTCAACATAGTTGGAAAAAGGCTATGCAGATGATGATGATGATGATGAGAGTACAGTCAGGGAACTTGATGACGTTTAATGATGATGTCGAGAATTTTAGTCAGAAGTCTGCAAAGTAGTATTTTTCTAAATTATTTATTGATGACGTGTTAAAGCCATCATTGTTCCAGTGTGACAGAGAGACGGAGCTATATACGACCGATAGCACCATCCTTTTTTAACAACGGAATCATGACATGATCATCATCCATACTAATATTATAAATTCGAAAGTAACTCTGTCTGTCTGTCTGTCTGTTACCTTTTCACGCCTAAACCACTGAACGGATTTCGATAAAATTTGGCAAGGCTATAGATGGTATCCTGGAGACGGAGACATAGGCTACTTTTTTTTTTCAAAAATAATCCTACCGGGGGTGATATAGGGGATGAAAGTTTGTATGGGAAACTCAGTATTTCTTAAGTTAGGGATGTGAAAATTAAAATGTATGCTTTTGATAGGAAATAAAGAAATATGCGGTTCAGCGTTTTTGAAAAATCATCCCCTAAGGGGGTAAAATAGGGGTTGATTTTAAAATTTACAAAACTGCATGGATTTGGACAAAATTTGCCAAGGCTTTATATAGCATCCTGGGGAAGGCCATAGGATACTATTTTTTTGAAAAATAATTCTACAGGGGGTGATATAGGGGATGAAAGTTTGTAAGGGAAACCCAGTATTTCTTAAGTTAGGGATAACAAATTTATGCTATTGGTAGGAAATTAAGAAATATGTGGTTCAGCGTTTTTGACAAATCATCCCCTAAGGGGGTAAAATAGGGGTTGATTTAAAATTTACAAAACTGCACGGATTTCGATAAAATTTGGCAAGGCTTTATATAGCATCCTGGGGAAGGACACAGGCTACTTTTGGTCTTAAAAAATAATCCTACAGGGGGTGATATAGGGGATGAAAGTTTGTATGGGAAACTCAGTATTTCTTAAGTTAGGGATGTGAAAATTAAAATGTATGCTTTTGATAGGAAATAAAGAAATATGCGGTTTAGCGTTTTTGAAAAATCATCCCCTAAGGTGGTAAAATAGGGGTTGATTTTAAAATTTACAAAACTCCACGGATTTCGACAAAATTTGGCAAGGCTTTATAAAGCATCCTGGGAAAGGACATTGGATACTATTTTTTTCAAAAATAATACTACAGGGGGTGATATAGGGGATGAAAGTTTGTAAGGGAAACCCAGTATTTCTTAAGTTAGGCATAACAAATTTATGCTATTGGTAAGAAGTTAAGAAATATGCGAGTCAGCGTTTTTGAAAAATCATCCCCTAAGGTGGTAAAATAGGGGTTGATTTTAAAATTTACAAAACTCCACGGATTTCGACAAAATTTGGCAAGGCTTTATAAAGCATCCTGGGAAAGGACATTGGATACTATTTTTTTCAAAAATAATACTACAGCGGGTGATATAGGGGATGAAAGTTTGTAAGGGAAACCCAGTATTTCTTAAGTTAGGCATAACAAATTTATGCTATTGGTAAGAAGTTAAGAAATATGCGGGTCAGCGTTTTTTAAAAATCATCCCCTAAGTGGGTAAAATAGGGGTTGATTTTAAAATTTACAAAACTGCACGGATTTCGATAAAATTTGGCAAGGCTATAGATAGCATCCTGGGAAAGGACATGGGCTACTTTTTGTCTTAAAACATAATCCTACAAGGGGTGATAAAAGGGATGAAAGTTTGTATGGGAAACCCAGCATTTCTTAAGTTAGGGATATGCCCTATGTTTTCCACATGAACGATCCCATGGGATATTTTCCGACATCGACGCGGGCGAAGCCGCGGGCAAAAGCTAGTAAGTAAATATAGTAACAAAATCCTTATTCCTCGAATCGAGTACGGTTTCGTTTCATGTTCACATAAACTCTTTTACTTCTTTAACGTTCGCAGTTCACAGCTTTGAAGGTTTGAATTTAAAAGTTTTCCCCAGCTATAACTTTGAAGATTTCTTTGAAGTGATTTTATATCGTATGTTCGACGAATTTTTAAGGCGCGCTTTTCCAAGTGAACAATTTATTATAGATAGATATAAGATACTCTTCTATAAGAGACTCTTATTTTTATTGTGCATACCATAAAAATTACAGATTCAAATGTTGGAATTTTACATAGGGTGATACAATATAATTTAATTTTACATGGTGTCTTATCGCTAAAATAAAATAAAAGTTTTCACAACTAAAAATAAATACTTACATAAATGGTCTTTTGAGGAAAGAACCACACAGATTTTAGTGGACCTATCCAGTCAGTGCAAGCATTTTGTCAGTAAGCGTGTAGCTCAATATGAAATATGATTATGCACATAATGTAAAAACTTCACATAGGCGGCCCTTAGGCATGTTCTTATTATCTCTCCCCATTTTATTCTTGAATTATTTATATGTTCACTTAATTCAGTATTTTTGTTGAGCTTCGTCTCACACAAGCAGACGATAAATCAAACAGACAGACGCTTCCCCTCTAATCACGCCATATAATTTACAATCTAAGCATAAAATGAGAGGAACTACTGAAGATTTTAGAAATGAAAGCAAGCAGATTAATTGAGATTGCAAGAAGATTTTGGAAATGTTTGTTAACTCGATCCAGCTGCGACTGAATAATTAAAGCAATATTACGAGTAGGTACTGGGGTAGCTATAAGGAAACTTATTTGAAAAATAAATGTTCGTTGAAATTAATCTCGTACTTTTGTTTGTAGTCTTTCACCGAAGACAGTAGAATTCTCTGTCTACGTCTTTCACCGACTCACACAGACTCACAATATCGCTAGCCTGTTTGTCGTGATTCTGTAATCATCGCACCGTGAAAACTTAAGTGAGCGTGGAGTGAGCTGTCAGTGTCATTCCACCTGATACTAGGGATGGACCAAGCACATTTTTACAGTCATAATCGAGATTATAATAATATATTTTACGCTATTCTAGTGATCATTTTATATTATTTCAAAGCTAGTATTTAAATGTCTATACATTACTATATAGGGGGTTTTAAAATAAAATTGCAAAACAAATTCAGTCATAAACTCAATTTGTTTTTTTTTTAAATTTGTTTGCAAGACTAGTCCGTATGTACTTATACTAAGGTGCGAGCGCGTCACGCACGAACAATAAATAAAACAAGAATTTCTATTTGACTATTTTATTTTAAAACTCACTAAATAGTAATGTTTATACACTAGCTTACAAATAATATAAAATGATTATGCTATAAAATTAGCATACAAAATATAATTAAAATCTCGATTATGATTGTAAATGTAATTTGGTCAATCCCTAGCATCCGTGGTATGACACTGACAGCTCACTCCACGCAAGTTTTCACGGTGAGATTTTTACAGAATCGACGTAGTCTCCTCTAAGTGTGATTGACAGGAACGATATGAAAACAAAATAATATAAATCATTGATGGTTGCTTAACAACCCTCATTTCTATACCAGCACATCATGAAAAATAAAATTATTATTATTAAGCGAAACTTATGATAATCAACTTATGTCATTTAGTCTGTTTTGAGCCACTAATGCCCGGTTTCCGAGGTTTTTAAACGGAGTTTATACATTCGATAGTGATTATTGGTTCGATATCGTGTTTCTGAACACTTGGTTAAAGAAGAATTTAGTATAAAAGTCGAGTTATTATCGAAGGTTTATCTGAGGACCTCCGAAACCGAGTAGGTACAGTCGAGTTCATTCATATATTGGGCCTTTCAGGCTTCAAAAATATATGAACGTAAAAAAGTTCATAATATTGTGACAACTATAAGCATCATTAAATTGTGGTCAAGATTTAGATTCATTAATATGTGACTGCACCTATCCTGTACTTCCTCCTTATTCTCAGAATATATTATTTATTGAACCATTCACTCGAGGACATACTTTTGGTCTATAGGTTCTATAGAATTTATCGAGCTTTCCAATGTTCACAATATTTTGAATTCTTGACCGTGCCAATATATTAATGAACTCGACTGTACAAGGAAGGAATTCGCTTAGATAGATAATTTTGTCGAATCAATAGCTATTGAGAGTTTAAACTCTGTTTAAGAATTCTTCAGAAACCGAGCATAAATCAAAAACAAACATATTGTAGGCGGCCTATATCCTCCGCCGTTTTTTAAGCCATCACGTCGCCGTCCCAGCTGGCTTCTGATCCGAACGAATTTTTCTTGCGTTATTTGCTTTTGTGTACTATGTACCTACATACATATTATTATTTATGAAGGTAAGTACATAATTTTCTATGTGAAGCTCTAAATTATTCGTCGGGTTTTCTTACGTCAGTACCTTTTATATTCTTCGAAACATCTTGTCCCCTCGTCTACATAATAACGGATAATCTACGCATCAAATTGTAGGCTTTCATATAAATCTACCAAATATCTGACCGTCATCAGTTGTTATTGGTTATCCTTCGGGACCTTTTGACACAATATGCTTGAATATGATACCAAAACGATGTTAGACATCGAATAAAATAGCCTTCCCTTTCCCTTTCCCAAAACATAACCATGCACTAGACAAAAGGCACTTTATCTGCAATTTTAAGATCGTAAAATATAGCTGAGGGCAATAGCACAACGCCTCGAAACCGCGAAACTGCATGATGTTCCGCTACTCGAATCGCGATTCGAGTTCACAGTTGCTTGTCCACTCTGCAATGGCTCGCCCCACTACCGCATTTACCGTAGTAGGTATACGCACCTATACAAATTTAGATAGTGGGGCGCGTCATTTCAGAGTGGACAAGCTCTACTGCGGTTTCGCGGCGGAGGTGTGATACCCACCCACCCCCCCCTATCCCCCCCCCCCCTTATCTCCCCCCTATCTCCCTATGTCAGATGTTGAAAAACTTAAGTAGGTAGGTACACTTAATTACTTTAACAAAGTTCTACGTCCATTTTCTTTCTACATCCTTACAAAAATAACGAAGAAAGGCATTTGAAATTAAAAACATAATTCAAGTCACTAGTTGGGAGCGAGCCAGAGTTCAAACTAATTAGTTTGTCCAACATTTATTACAAAACGTAACTATTGCGAAACAATGAGGAACAAAAAAATGTGCTCGGAAAATGGAGTTGGTGAACATAGATATATGAGGCTGCGTTCACGAACAAAAGTTTTGAATTGCAACAGCAATGAGAGTTTATAAAGAACTTTCGTGGAATTTTTACAACCCGCATCCCGGTTTAAAAAACCTTTTCATTTTACGCTCATTATAATAGTTGGTGCCATGTAGACGACATAATAGTTTGTTTATTGCTATGTTTGTGTACTTCGTGTTCTCGCT
Source organism: Cosmia trapezina (assembly GCA_905163495.3). NCBI lineage: Eukaryota > Metazoa > Arthropoda > Insecta > Lepidoptera > Noctuidae > Cosmia > Cosmia trapezina. Next base: position 18,195,214 of record LR991030.1, read on the forward strand.
TTGAATGAATGGTAGATAAAATTGTGTTCTTTATAAGTACATCAATATCAAAGAAAAGCGCGCATAACCATCAATCAAAATATTCTTCGCGTTTAGTTTTTTAATAAAGTAAAAAACTTCTTGGACATAACGGCAGTGCGTCAGAAACAAAGTTAACTCATTATAGAAAGTGTAGCCACAGTTCATTTAGATTCTCGTATTTTAATATCCGTTAGCCTCAATCGTATTTGATTCAATACCTCTCACGATAAAACAGACAATCGGCCGTTCATTCTGTGAAATAAAACCACCTCGTGACAAAAATTAACCGAATGATGTATGCCGTATACCGCTATGGCACGGGCGGCTACGTGCTACGTACCTATTATTCTTTTACGCTATGAACCTAGCGGCGGCGTAGCAGCACATTCTACGTAGCTCGCTCGCTCGGTCGGTAGCAGTGCCCCGCGGTTTCACCCGCATAAGTCTCGAACCCGTAGGAATATCGGGATAAAAGTATGTTGTGTATAGTTCTATGTGATATATCCAGGTTATAAACTATCTGTGTGCCAAATTTCATCAAAATCCGTTCAGTAGTTTTTGCGTGAAAGAGTAACAAACATCCATCCATCCTCAGAAAATTTCGCGTTTATAATTTTACTAACTTTTGCCAGCGGCTTCGTCCGCGTGGATGTCGGTAATTATCCCATGGGAACCGTACATTTTCCGAGAAAAAAAGTAGCCTATGTGCTTTTCCAGACTATACTTAAATCTATCTCTGTGCCTTTCATTCAGATCCGTTCAGGCGTTCTGGCGTGATTGAGTAACAAAGGTCCATCCATCCACCCAAACTTTCGCATTAATAATAGTAGTAAGATATAGTAGGATGGTGTAGGGTAGGCGACCGCTTGCCATTTATGATTCTGCCATTTATGACCTCTCGCATTACCCTAAACATTACAATATCTAGAACAGCTGATCGCTTCCAGTAACAATAAAACTTTACAGCGGTTGTTCTTGTACAATACATCTTGCATTAAATATGAGTAGTTACGGGACGCTTATTCTGGAAATGGTTACATAGCTACATGTTATTTAGGAAGGTAGTAAGGGCTTATATTGGCCTGCGTAGCAAAATAATTATAGAACAAACAATATTTTTCAATATACGGTAATGAATTATTAACGACTGGTATGAGACGACGCTGATCACTGTCGTCCCCTATACATAATATTTTCATTAACTACAGACGAGGTAACAGTTAACGCGGGGAAGTAGAACAGAGCGATGTGATTTGATAAATCACTCAACATTAACAATGAAGCAGTACCAATTACATAAAATGTGCCAAGTGTGAGTGTATGTATTGAAACGTTTTTTGTAATATTGGACAAGTAATTTTTTGGGTGCAGAAAAATCAACAATCAAAATAGAAATATTGCATTTCACATAAACCTACATGGGCACTTATGAAACGTCAGAAGCTGTTCCAATTGGTCGTTTCCTATGGAGAAGAGCCGGCAAGAAACTCCACGGTTACTCTTTTAGAAATTAATTGGCTTCTACAATGTTTTCAAAGTACAGTGTTGATGGGTATGGGAGGACAGGGTAAGCCAAGCCTGTCAGTAAGTACTTACTTAACAAAAAGAAAACGGTAAACAAATCTACAGAAAAAGAAAACGGTCAACAAATCAACAGTCCACAAGGTCTAGAAAAATGCCAATACTAAGAAAGTTAAGAGCATGAGGCTACAGCTACCATGCAATAAAGTGACTTGGCTCTTGTTTATTTTTACCTGCAGTACACAGCAGCTTTTACCTCAATAAAAAAGAAAATAGTGGCTAATAATTAAAAGTTTCAGAACGTTTGAGTTTTAACTAAATACACACCCTCTACTGAACGTAAAACCGAGCTCGGGTTTAGTTGTTTTATTTTATTAAAAATAAATAAAATAAAATCATTTTATTTCGGATAACTAAAGATCCATAAATTGTTAGTAACAAAATTAGAACTTAAAACACTATTGTTAGTAACTTAAGCTAAAGACAATTTAAATACAGACAAAGAGACAATTAATGACAAGACTGAACCTACACAACAAGAAATGGACACTATGGTATCAGCCTTCTCACAAACTGTCTTATTATCGCAGAGGAAGTGTCTGCCGCCACAGCCTTCAGGATACTATTGCGACTGCCCCTTATTCTGCTCAGAAGTGAAGCCGTCTTTTTGCGGATAATCGCATGAAACCCATCTGTATGGGTTACCGCGAACATTTCCGAGGCACTGCAATACCGAGGCAGTCGCAACAGCATCCTAAAAACATTATTGTATTGGACGCGTAGGACATCCAGCGACCTTTTCGAATAGTTGACCCAAAGATTACCGGTGTAAAAACTCTGACAATAAGCTTTAAAAAGCGTAACCTTTACTTGGTCAGTACACCGAGCAAATCTTCGTGCCAACATATTACCCCTGACCGCCAGCGCCCTACGCTCCCTCTCAATGTCACTATGGTCACTGAGGTCGTCGGTAAGAAAATGCCCAAGATATTTAAACCTGGTCACTCTACGTAATGGCGTACCGTTAATGGCAGGTTCGAGTGTACTTTCCCGGCTCTTACCGGCAACCCCAAAGACCATGTATTCACATTTTTTTTCATTGTAGACCAGTCCATGTGCAGCAGCGTATGTCTCACACACCTTTAATAGCTCCAAGATCGCCTGCGGTGACGGGCCCAGCAGCACCATGTCATCCGCATAACTGATGTTGTTGCAACTAACACCAATTACCCTGCATCCGACACGCATGCTGCTGAGCTCGGCAATGAGGTCGTTAACATATAGATTGAAGAGCCGAGGAGACGACAAGCCCCCCTGCCTCACCCCGCACTCCAATCCATATGATTCCGAGAGCGCATTAGACCATCTAACACAGTTTGTCTGGCCCTGATACCAAAACTGCAATACACTGAGCAATTCCTCCGGTATACCCCTACTCCTCAATTTACTCCAAAGCACGTCGTAAGAAACGAGATCGAAAGCCTTGGAGAGATCAAGGAAGCAGGCGTACACCGGCGTCTTACGGTCAGTGTAGTATTTGACAGTATGCTTGACACTTAGGATAGCACTCTCGGTTGATAATCCAGGACAAAACCCGAATTGTGCATCATGCAACTTTACATATTTAGCCAAATAAGAGTCAAGCACACTGTCCAACACCTTAGCCGCAACTGTTGCAAGAGAGATCGGGCGATAATTGCTTATGTTCGAGATGTCTCCTGTCCTATTCTTTACAATGGGAACTACAATGGTCTTGATTAAGTCTGCCGGTAAATATGAATGGCTGAGACACATCGTATAGAACAAGGACAGGACCCTCGGCAAATGCACGCCCGCATATTTTAAATGTTCTATGCTTAGCCCATCATGTCCAGGGGATTTGCCCCTACTCATGCTATTTATCACCGACCCCACTTCCTTCGTGGTGATACGTAGTAGCGGCTCCTCTCTCTGGACATGAGACACAAAGCCGATTCCTGACACTGAGGGGCCAAGTGGAGACCTCACTTTGAAATGGTCTCTAAATAAATTAGCAATGTCTCTATGCTCAGTAACCCCTCCCACACCCGCTGCCAGACCAGGCTTAGCCTCCAGCTTACTTGTGGACTTCCAAAATGCACAGAAATTATTTGTAGCTCGTTGTTCTGCTAATACGTCCATTTTAATTTGATCTTGCCTATTTTGGCAGTATTTTAGACGGCTTTTGAAAATTTTACGCGTCTCGTACATTTGATCATAAACGGTCCCAGAGGTTGGTCGATCAGCCAAAATCCAGGCCTGGAATCTAAGCCTGGCCTCACGGTGAGCGTCTCGAACATGTTTGTTCCACCCACATAACTGACTACCACGCTTAGGTATATTGTGTACTCCATTAGATTCCCTAGCTGCTTCACAAAGGACATCTACAATATTCTTGTACAGCTTATCAAGGACAAGTTTGTGATCATCCAAGCTGCAAGACCCATGGCTGCACACCGCAAACTCCTGTGGGAAGTCTATCTCCCGCAGTTTATCAGAACACATACCTTGATAAATCTCGATCTCTGTTTTATTTCTGACGCCCCAAACAACAGCACTGCAGGCCGCAATCCTGGGCATCAACTTTGGCCTAACTACATCTAAGTCACATATAATATATATAGGCAAGTGATCAGACACATAAACATCTTCATCAATACCTACACTAACCACTGTCTGCCAGGCTGACGAAGAGACCACACAGTGATCTAACCACCTCCTACAGCCGTGAGCCTCGCTAATGAAGGTGTAGTATTTTAGATCGTATCCTAACTTTTTTGTATCAGCACAGACCCAGGACTGATCTTTACAAAAACTAGATAGCTCAACATAAAACAATTCTTGCGGATGTGCATTAAAATCGCCCATTATATATATGTTTTCAACATCATGTGTCGCAATTATTGCACTTACCTCACTTAGGACCTCGGTAAACAAAGGCAGGTTCTCTGGTGAGTTTGTAGGCATGTATACAGAAAATACAATAATAGTGCGACTACCAGAGACGGCTTTAATGGCCACTAACCGAGAGCTATTACATGATATTACCGAAACAGACTCAAAAACACCCTTTCTCCAGAGAATAGCTACTCCTCCATACGGCCGCCCCCGTAGGAGCCCTTCTGAAGTGTCTACAGCAGACCTCCCAGTGAATTCAAATTCTGGACTTATCGTTCCTAACATCGAGATATCGTGAGGTAGCAGCCAAGTCTCCTGCAGACACACCAAATCGGACCATTCACATATTTTTCTTATATTATCAACTGATCTTTTTACAGATTTACAATTGAAACTAGTTAATTTTACATGACACTTATTTTGACTATCCATAATAAATTATAATCTAACTAACTGTATGAGCCTCTCTATTTGCCCGGTACATAAAATGTACAAAACGTTTAAAAGTAATACCATCAGGCCATATCTGATCATTTAAAAACATGTCCACCTTGTGTTTAGATACATATAGTTTGAAAGCGTTATACTTTTTATACGACTTGATGTTTAGCTTTTTTAACGATACATTTTCGTTAGTCTTACTTTTTATGTAGCTAATAATGTCATCGTCAGAGGCCTCCTTATTCACATTCGATATTAATAACGGGACTTTAATATCTGCCGCACGGAATTTACTGTTTGGTATAATAGTCGCACAACCTTTTTGGCTTGAAAATGTATAGGTTTTAGAACGCGAACGTTTGTTTTGCACTAATTTCCACTCATTATTACTCGGTTGACTCGCCACTATTTTAGAGACGACCTTATCACAATTATCTTTCGACGGCATACTTTCACATTGCACGGTTGTTTGCTGTAATACATGGAGATCACTCGACGCACTCCCAGCCGTAGCGGCGGACACACTGGCGAAGGTCACCCGATTGCCCGAGGTGGGGGATTTGCCTGGCGTGTGCGCACTGATGACCGCGGAAACCGCGGTACTTGTTGTGTCCTCCACGCGCTCTAATTGTTGCGCTGTCTCGCTCCCGTATAGACCGCTCTCATCAAATTTGCACGTCATGCAGTCGGTCTCGCTCGCTTCCTTCGGAACCGCAGTAGGTGTTTGGGCCTCCACGTTCCCGCAATGCTCTGTCGCTGTGTTATGTCCTTGCAAGACAGAGAAGTAATTATTACAGCCGCTGGCTAGTGTTGATGACTCACTTTTAGCCGAGAGGTCGTTCACCTTGCAATCAGCTGTGTACTTTATAGGTAAATATTGTAATCCTATGGGACCACTGTCTAGTGTAAAGCTGTTTTGTAAACATGCTCCTCTTTTCATATTTATATTACCATTATTAACAATCGGAGTATCGTGTATTAAAGATGCCTGTTTAAGACTAGTCACCTCTAGTTGAAGCGATAGAAACTGCTCCTTAGACACGGAATTTTCTTCCAAAACGCTGATCTGGTTTTTCAGTTTTAAAATATCTTTTAGGAGACACGTTACGTCTACATGGTCAAAAGTGACCGGAGGGAGTTTATTCAACTCTTTCGCCACAAATATCGGGAATAATTCAGTACTGGTACCCTTCATGAGACATATCATATCGTCTAGATCCCTAGACATTTTCTTCTTTCCCTCCTTTCGGCGCACTGGCATTTTCTTTCCGCTAGGAATAGATTCAAACAGAAGAGACTTTGCCCGCACAATGTCCTCAGCAGAGAAAGACGAACAACACACTTGATGCACACTCTCTTCATCCATTACATCCAATACATTTCGTAGAAATGCTAACAGTTCGTTGATGACAACATTGCAATTAGCACACTTCACAGTATGAGACGACATTATTTTCGCTTAGTCACCGCACCGGTTACAGCGGCATCGCAAACTCGTCCGCTACTTGTCGGGTACGATGCGAGACTTATTACGTGTGAAAAATTCACAAATATAGTTTTGATAGAACGCCCGCAGCAAAATTCTCCGAATATGGAAATGTAAAGCTGGCAGTTCGAAATCAAACAAAAGAAAATAGAAAAGAGTTCCATTTTCTACTGGCATCTAAAAATCTCGGTATTTGTTCTATACCGGAGCAAATTGCGGTGAAGTTTTAGCCGAGCTCGCCGGGATTCCGTTTGCCCTCTTCACTTCATGAAAATTTTATCAGACGATCCGTTGAGACACTACGACTGACCCCGGTAGAGATACTCTTTATTACCTGCTTAACTGAACTTGCTCCGAACTTTATTTCTTTAAAATCTGTTAAAATATATTCGATTTAAAACTTTACTGCACAATAAGAAACTGGTTACATCATCATTTCAGCCAAAAGACGTCCAGAGCTGGACATAGGCCTCCCCCAAGCACCTCCACTTCCACCGGTTCTGTGCTTCCCGAATCCAGCGGATTCCTGCGGCCTTTACAAGGTCATCGGTGCATCTTGTGGGAGGCCTTCCAACGTTACGTCTTACGGTACGCGGCCGCCACTGCACAACCTTTCAGCCCCATCTGCCATCTGTTCTGCGAGCAATATACTGCCAATTAAGTTTGGCAATTCTTCGGGCTATGTCGGCTACTTTGGTTCTCCTGCGGATCTCTTCATTTGATCACGTAGGGAAACTCCAAGCATAGTGCTCTCCATTATTACTGTTTACGTATAATCGTATAAAACAGAAAATAGACGGTGCTATTTTGGAATTTTTTCCATCGAAAAAAATTCGGTTCGGTCATATTTCGGTTTTAGTACAACAGTAGACAATATAGTCAAATAACACATAAGGAAAATTGAAATGATTTAACAACATACCTACATTTGGTTTTATAGGAATTTTAAAAACACAAAATTATCGATGTATTATACCTTAACGGAACATAAAAAGAAAATGTTTCGTAAAGTTTCTGCAGCATACAATGTTTAACGCCTTCCTGAAATAAAATATTAAATTGAAAAAAGGTTTTAAACGTTGTTTACGTTGAGACAAAATGGGATTTGCTGACGTCATAGTTCAGTACCAGGAGGACTGCAGCGGAGACCTATTGAAATATTTTGCCGACGTGAACCGAAAGCTGCGGTCAAACTGAAATGCAAATCGAAAATATCGCTGAGTGGGGCATGTTGCTGGCATCGGTAGCTCTTCAGGTAGACCGGGTCACGTTAAGTGTATTAAAGCTATCAACATTGTCTACATACCGATCTTTGTTTACGAGTAAACAGAATAGAATATTGAAATGTTCATAAAAATATTTTGTTCAGGTATCCATCCAATTTTTTTTTGGATTGACGGCCATGTTATTATTTAGATTTTAGACAGATTGAAACAATTGCCAGGTGTTCTTGTTCGAATTTTTGTAGGCTCTCTTCTCAATTGCACTCCGAACTCGTGCAAGTTAAATGCTCTACCACCGATTCTAAGAACATGAAACATAACATCATTAATCAACTCCATAAGCTCACAGAAATAAATCCGATTAGTTCCTAGAACTTCTTCATATTTCAAGATATACTATTACTGATCTAGTTTTCACTCGGAATGCATTAAGTTGATTTACTATATTGACTTTTTGTAAAGTTATTTTTGAAGGATAATTTCCTGTTTAATTTTTAGTCAATAGTATCAAAATCAATTAACATATTTAATACCGCGTTGGTGCAATCTCGCGAAAGGGCACTGTTAGCAGCAAATATTAAACAAACTTAAAATATTCAGAACACAATTTCTCTTTCATATTTGTAGCCAGGATCATTGAGGATAGTTCATCGCCCTGTATGAGAATACGGTTTAGGTATGTGTACCTGAACATTGTCTCGAAGCGTTGTCCGTCGACGGTGGAATTCTATTTGCTCGCGGTCTACCGCTCCGGCTCCATCGGGACTGGAACGACAACTATGCAGTGGGCTACTATTTGTCTTTGGATTACCGCATACCTTCTTTAACACAGTTTCAAAGTTATTTTACAACGGAGAAATACCAAGACGAGCTTGCATGAACATTTAAACTGGTAGTCGGTTATTTTAAAACCTCAGCTCCTCAGCTAGATTTCTAGCCTTTATGGCTGTAAGAATGAAATTTTTGACAGATATACATTGAAAGTAAAATATTTCGTTTTTTTTTCAATTTAATATTCTTTTTATTATTTTTCAGTAAATGACTAACTAACTATACAAATAAATACAAAAACAAAAGTACACTTAGGCGTCGAAGTACTCGTCCGCATCGATGTCATCCGGAAACGTGCCCAGAAGACTGGCAGCATTGCCACGTTGAATGGCAATGCTAATTTCTAAAATGTTTTTTTTTTCAATTCTAATTCTAAATATTTAGTGGTTTTGGTACAAGATTTATTATTTGTCGGTGCTCCAAATAGGATTTAACCGTTGAAAGATTTAACATTATTATTCGTGTGATTTATATCTTCAACATATGATAACGAAAATTTACCGACACAAACCTATCCAGCTTAGGTAATAAAAAGATAACAAACTTTGGTTTGCGTTTCATAAATTGAATATTAAATTACTTTACATAGCGGAGCGAAGCTTAATTGCCGACATTCTACATTATATTGTGTCCACGTAAGAGCCACGCCTCAGCACAATATATCACAATGGACTGCGACCGTTTTATAAAACAAACATAAACAAGCAGACCAGCCAATTTGAAACTCAAGGAGAGTGGAAACTTGTGAAAGAGAATCGTTTACGAGTTTAGCTCACATTCGTCATGAGATGAAAGAACAACATAAGGTTTGAATGGAAATACTTGAAGCAGCGAAATATTACGTAGGAACTAGTTACCTTAATGTTTCTGTTATTCATGAGGTCTTATAATGTGGTCTAGTGTGGTGTGTGTGTGTGTGTGGTGATAGTGAAGTTATTCTTGCATAAATGAAGTGCTTAAATATTGCTTATCTGAGTAGGTAGTAAAACTTATTCCCAATACACGAGTAAAAGTTTGATTTGTACATCCCCGAATAAATAAAGAGCAAACTGCTGTCTGATAAATTATTGTTTTATCTTTGTGGTTTGGAACTCCGCCAATTATTGAACTTGAATAATAAATCAATGTCCGACCAATGTTACAGGTATTAGAGGTTCTGAACGTAATGCTATTTATTTATTTAACTTAAATTAACACAGTTAAAAACCAATTACAATAATTTATACATATACACAGAAAAGAAAATTAAAATTATAGAACAATACTATACAAATTAGCAATAGGTACTTTCATGAATCCCTCTCACAGTATATATAGCTGCTATAGCTGGTGGTAACCATTGCGCTGGTAATGCCCGAAGGGACAAGCGATAGGCATCGCTGTTTTTGGAGTGGACCGCAACCAATTTGGTCCCATGCAGTCGAGTTTTCTCAGCTTGTAACTGGACATCATTTCGTACAAACCCATAAATTAAGCTTTCTCATCTCGGTTTATGAGAAAATGGAATGAAAATTTAAAATTCGAAAATTATGAATAACTTAAAATTATTTCAAAACTCGTGGAATTGGTGTGACACCAGACTCTCGGCGCCTGGCGGAAAGCCAACTAGTGCTAAATGAGATTAACTACAAAAATGAATCAACCTCTCCGATTGATTAATGAAGGCAAAGGCTTATTCTACGACCTTTTATTTATTCACAACCTGTCGTCATTCCACGCGTCTATCGTAGGTACGTGGCGACGGTGAATACTCGGTACATAGCATTCAGTAGCTTAGAGCCGTTCTATCCTCAATACTCGGAGCTGTTAATGCGCTTTGCATCAATGTTATCACCCTCACCCAGTTCCCGGATGCCACGCATAGCGAGAAAATAGAATTACTTACTTAGTAAAGTAGTGTGTGTGTGGTGAGTGTGTGTGTCAAAGTATGTTTTTGAGTTCACCCATTGTTATGGGTACCTACCTAAAGGAAAGTTAAATTAAATAGGTGCCGTAACATCCGTTTTATAAACATTGTAGTTTAAGGGGAAAGTTCTAATTAACTATTACATTAATAAAACTTTAGTTTGGCTCACTTTGAAAGAGTGCACCGTGCAGGCAAACAGGCCAGTACTCAAGAACAATTAATCTATCTGACTGGAGTTCAGACTTGCTAAGTTAATCTGTCTCAGGTACAAAGTAATTAACAACATTACCAAAACTTTATACTTATTCGTCTTAATTCATTAATACTAAGGAGTCAAGGTGTTAATTTAATTTAAATGCTTGCTTTGACTTTTAGCATGAAACATGGAATTGCTGTTTCAGTGTAACTTTCAGAGTTTCATTTTGTCGATTTCGCGCGTCGTTTCACGAAGTATGAAGTTTTTTAATATGCAGTGATTTCAGGTACGCGTGCTGACGGCAGTGTGCTTAGTAAAGCCTGGAAATTGTAGTTATACTGTGAATGGAGTGATTTAGCACAGATTTTGACATCTATTTCGTAGGCTTAAAGATGGCATTAAAGTCAAAAAAGTGGTTACAATACCAATTGTTTACTGCAGCTGCCATTTTGTCATGCAACCAACGCAATAGAAGTCTTCAAAATCGGTTGAACGGACTGTAAAAAAGGTTTGTTTAAATGTTTAATCTTATTGTAAATGGGTATAGTAGGGTTAGAACTTATGACGACACAACTTAACTAGTCTTCACTGAATTTAATCACAATAATAGTAGGTATAGACTAGCATTATGAATAGTGATGGTGGTGGTGGTGGTCGTATTCAACGGCATAAAGAGAAAGCTCATGGGAGCTCCTTGAATAATTTCTAACAAACTGGTCTCGGCGTTGTATTAAATATTAAAATTAACAACGTCTACAGGTTTTTACACACATTCGTTCTTTTGTTTAGGTAGTTGTAGCAATACCTTACTATTTATGTATTTTTAAAAAATAGCAAACTTTCATAAGACACATTCACTGAAAAGGAGACTGGGATCTGTGGGTCCAATTGTATTAAGATGAGGTATGGTTTAAAAAAAGGGATATATTTTTCTATTTCCAAATGCGAAAAATGAACCCAATTTACCATCTGGAAAATGAGAAATCCAAACATTAAGTTTAGCTCACGATAAAATGGAATATCGATTAAATAATGATGCTGTAGTTTACGTGGTCGTCGAGCTGCAAACTTCAAAAATCAGCTGTTAAGTATAGATTGTTACGTAACCTCACCTTTACTAAATCTCTTTTAACTCGGCTCTCAGACCGGCAAAATCCGTAAAATGTTCATTGATGGTTTTATAATATAGTAGCTCTATCAATTGACACCAATTTCATCTTTTTACAACCGAGGCAAAACCGTGGCCCCAGATTCTATTGCAAGGTTTCCGTCTCCTTTATAATGTTAGTTTTAACGAAATACGTAATTATTATTCATACTTCCACTGAGTGTTCTGAGTGTTCTGAATGGGAAATAATTCCTCTTATTCATTAACACGTGAAATGGTATGAGATATGTAGGTAGTTTTAATGAGCACAGCTATAAAATTCACAAAACAATTTTCACAATTTAATTCACGTCCATTTTATATCCATATTCCTTTTTGTTAAAATTGTGCTGTCACATCAACAGTTCCATTTTAATAAAATTGGTTTTACCTCCTCCTTGGTAATAACGATATTTATATGCAGAGAAATGGAAGTTCCCTTGTTTTCATTCTTTGGTAACGTTGGTAGAGAGTTGTGTGACTGTGTATAACACACTTTTTGTGCAATCGATACTTTGTGTTGTTCTATGGATGTCGTAATGGTCTAGCTAGGGTATGAGGGCTTCCTCTTCCGAAGCACGTGTTGCGGGGTCTTTCCGGGTACGTTCAAAGTTATTCTTAGCAGAGAAAGCAGGTAAAAAAAAAGTAATTAAAAAAACTAAAAAACCCGACTGCAGTAAAAAACTAAAACTGAAAAGCTAAAAACAAGCCCATTTTAAATTTAATAAAAGTTGGAAGCAGGCGGGACACATTCCATTTTAATATTTTCAAACTCAAACGGGTCCCGCCTGTTTCCAACTTTTATTAAATTAAAAATGGGCTTGTTTTTAGCTTTTCAGTTTTAGTTTTTTACTGCAGTCGGGTTTTTTAGTTTTTTAAATATTTTTTTTTTTATTTCCAGCTTTTTAGTTTACAAATGTGAAAGATTTCGCAGAGGATTTAGTTAAATAGCCTTCGAGGTCCTAACTCTGCTCAAAGCAATTTTTTTTATCAAAATTTAATTTGTCACTTCGAATTACTTTTAATCATATGTTGTATATATTTTTGTAATAACCTTTAAAAACCCTTCATTTTGATACCCCACTCGATGGTATTAGAAGACAAAAAAATTTCGAACTCCACAATATGTCACCCCAAATCAATCAATCAATCAGTCAATTTTACTTTATTTTTGATGTATGTAACCAGTGACACTTGCGCCACCAAGACAAATCTAAAGACGTATAATTTATCCAAGTCCGTTCATTCGTTTAGGAGTTACGAGGGAACAAAGAAACGGACATACATACATACATACAGGTCAAATACATAACCCTCCTTTTGGGCTTCGCCGCAGTTGGGTAAAAAACATCGTCAGAAAAACTGGACGAACCTTTTTAGTATATACTAGCGGACTCGACAGACGTTGTCCTGTCTGAACGATCCTAGAACCCGACTACAGCGCCACCTACCGGGTCCAATTTTGTTTTCAAACCATCCAGGAACCCATTCAAATGTACACACAAAATTTCATCGAAATCGGTCCAGCCGTTGTTATACCACGTTTTATCCGTTTTTTTTAAGTAGGTATCCTATGTTCGTTTCCTGGTTCTAAGCTACCTCCCGACCAATTTTTAGCTAAATCGGTTTAGCCGTTCTTGAGTTATAATAGTGTAACTAACACGACTTTCTTTTATACAGGGTGTTTGGCGCATGGACCGACACAATTTTTTGGGGGATTGGGGGTGTCATTTGCTAGGTTTCACCTAAAGACCTCCATGTCAAGTGTGACAGTAATTGAGATATGTTTTTTTTTGTTCTTTCTTTGAATTACCCAAAATCTAGCCTTTGCATCGATATATGTATTTTGTTTATGGTTGCAATAGAACAAAATAAATTTTATAATAGTCTGCAATGTATTTTTATTCTAAATAAATTATTATTTGATGTAATTGATCAGTAGAAAAGGACTTATGTGCTTCCAAAGTCTTCAAAATGTTTAAATGTATGAAAAATTACTTCTCTTAAATTCATTTTTTTTTTGAATAAAGCCATTTTGACCTTTTTTTATCTCAAAAAGTTCTTTAGCTTGTACCCTTTCTAAGGGTATGCTACACGCTATGAAAAACAATTCAAATGTAGTCAAAATACTAGTTAGAGAGTCAGTTATGGAGTGTTTTAAGAAAAGACTTGTTACGGTAATTATATTTTTTTTATTTTATTTCAAATAAGAATACATTGTAGACTATAATAAGAATTATTTTGTTTTTTACAACTATAAACAAAAAAAATATATCGACTCAAAGGCGAAATTTTGGGTAATTCAAAGAAAGAACAAAAAAAAACATATCTCAATTACCATCACACTTAGGACATGGAGGTCTTTAGGTGAAACGTAGCAAATGACCCCCCCAATCCCCCAAAAAATTGTGTCGGTCCATGCGCCAAACACCCTGTATATATGTGTGTATAGATAAGAAGAAGCCTTTACCCAGGCGGTGGGGAAGTTACCGGCCAGTTAAAGTTCTATGGTATCTTTTTCGTAGCGTGTCGATGGTAAAACAAAACAAAAAAAAAAATTGATTGACCCAAAATTCAGCAACGCGAATATCGTTTGCTATCGCAGCCAATCCTTACTTTTGTAATGTCACCAATCCACAGTACCATAAGTCAATTTCAATTGCTGTCTGACAAAGCTTAGTTTCCCAGAAATTGAAGACCACATCTTTGCTCCGCATATTTCCACTTCGACTCTGCGAGAGTATTATGGCAGATCCATTTCATCATTCCACTTTTATTTCTTTGAGTAATGTTCCGGCAGCAACGAACAATTTATTTGTTGTCTGCTTTGATTTCCCTATCCACTCTCGGAAGTAAATATAATGTGGCTTTTTTCATTTTATTATATGGATTTGAGCTGGGGAGTTATTAGCCAAAGATACTGAAGGAAAACTTAATAATACTTTTAAAACCTTTATTGATCGAAGTTTAAAACAGAAAAGGAGCTAGAGCTACGGAACTCCCGTATGAAGCGTCACTCTCCTGCTGTTATCCCAATTTATTTGTGTTCGGCGCAACATATCTTTTTCTTCCATACTTCTTTATTAGTCGTCATCTCGGTAGTCACCCCCTTTCTAGCCATATCATCTTTCATACAGTCCATCCATTGTTTCTTTGGTCTTCCCCTACTCGTATAGGTAGCCATCCACATTCATACTCATTCCTCCGCATCCCATGCCCATACCTTGACAACTGATTTCCACACAACTTTTCAGTTACCGTTGTCACTGTCAGACTTCCTCTAATGTACTTATAATATTTCTTATTCTATCCATTCGCGTAACAACCACACATCCCTCTTAGTATTCTTATCTCAACTGCATGCAATTGCCTTTCATTCATCTTTTGTGGCCCAACATTCTGATCCATATAAGACAGCAGGTCTAGCCATTGTTTCCCCATAACATCCCATTGTTTCATCTTCCCCTTAACTTTAAAGGGAATGCGGGAATCGCAGATTATTGCCGTGACCTGCCGCCATTTCACCCATCCAGTGTTAATTCTGTGCTTTACAGTCCGTTCTACTTCACCATCCCTCTGCACGAGTGAATGATGAAACTATTAACATAGGTACGCCGGATAATACTCGTATGTATAACCCGGATGAAGCTATTAACATTACCGTATTGTGGTGACCAATTTTAAGTTCGCTCGCGATCGGTTTGCCGGTGTGCACACAAGGAAGAATGGGCTGTGATTACACTTGCCTCTTACTTCATTTACATTTTCCACATCGCACGAAGTCGTATAATCACACTAATTATTATAAAGGCGAAAGTTTGTGAGTGTGTGTGTGTGTGTGTTTGTATGTTTATTACTTCTTCACGCTCAAACGACTAGACCGATTTGAATGAAATTTGGTATGTAGATAGCTTATACCCTGGATAAACACATAGGCTACTTTATATCCCGCGGCCTACGCGGGGCGCAGCTAGTACGTGTTATAAATAACCTCCCGTCCTCACGATCGGTAACAATGGATCAGAAAAAGGTTCGCCGTTTCAATCACGTATCCTGTATTTATCCTTTTTCTCGTAGTATTTTCCTTGTTTTCTGTAACATGGATACACATGACATATTCCAAGGTTTTCGCGAATTTTCGTAGGTCAATGTTATGATATAAAAGTAGGCTTTTATTCTCAGAAATATTTTATAGGATAATATTTAATATTCAGAGACTGAAAGAATCATATTATTATTTCGCGAATCTTCAGCTCACCAAACATTTAATTTATTTCTTTTGTCGTATTTCATTCAGTTAGTTGTTAAGAAGCAGGAAAAGTAAACAATATGATTTGAATTTATAATGGACGTTTATGTTATGGAAATTCTTTTGTTAATTCTGTTAAACAACTCTGGAAGTCTGAAATATGGTGTCTGCTCGCTAATGGTCCAATCATACTCCGTCGCTGTACTGAAGGTACTTCAGTCACAATACAGCTGCTACAACTGAACTAATGTATTATCTTGCTTAAAACCTCCATTATTCTGCATGAAACAATACAGAATAGAATATTAATTTTATGTCTGAATGAGAATAGGATTTTCAATTTCGTTTGCTTCAATGACAATTAGTTTGAATTGTCTTATGAAAGTTTAATTTTAAGTGATTATATCGGTACGAAAATAGATCTAATAATAGAAAGTGAACTTTTCTTTTTATGTAGAACAAAGAAGATATTATAATTTGAAGATTTTTTTTATTTTTATAATTATATCAAACGAGGGAAAGTAAAACTTTCAGCGGACGGATTTTCAGGTTTAGAGATTTTTTACAGAATTAAGGATAATACACCATGTATTCTTAATTCTGTAAAAAATCTCTAATAACATAAATAATTTTATTCGGTATCGATGTTTATCATAACCAAAAACATTAATTGTTGTAAATATAAACATCTATGGATTAAAATTAAAAAAAAAACGTCCGCATTTAAAATACATTAAATACACGTAGAATGCCACTCATAAAAGATAAAAAAAATAAAAATAATATCTAGAAATATCCGTTTCAGACTCATATTGCACTATTACGAATCTTGTCAAAAAGTCACAGTAGCATCCGTAGCGAGCGGCGGAAGCTACGCCGCTACGAATTACTGCTACGCCGTAGCAACTATTTGAATAGGCGAATAGGAATTCGCGCTTTGAGGTCGCTCGGTCTGAGGATTAGTGTTTTCTATCTGGAATTTCTCAGTCCCCCAGTCAGTTTCCCCAGAGCCTTGATTTGTGCCCGGTTGATGCCAATAGGCTCGCCCCCTATTTCATGGGACTTAAACATAACGGGCGAAATGTGGGTGTACAGTCGGCTGCATCAATTGGGTACCCCTCAAAAGACATGTGGGTTCAAATCCGCGATAGTCCGAAGTTGGTTTTTGTGAATAAATAAGTTTATATTGTATTTTTTTTTTTACATAAGTCTGTTTTTATTATTGTCTTTTTCAATAAAACTTTAACCCTCTTACAAATAAAACACGGAATAAAGTTATATCAGGGATAACAAAGGAATAACCATACATTTTCATAGGTTTAAATTTGGAATAACTTTATTATGTGTTTATTTGTAAGAGGGTAATACTTC
Source organism: Cosmia trapezina (assembly GCA_905163495.3). Lineage (NCBI taxonomy): Eukaryota > Metazoa > Arthropoda > Insecta > Lepidoptera > Noctuidae > Cosmia > Cosmia trapezina. The sequence continues at coordinate 18,212,522 of LR991030.1, forward strand.
TAATATTGCGTATAACGACAAGCAATAAGAGGGTTGACATTTACGAAGAGTTTTTCATCGTCTAAATAGACCAGAGGTTTCAAGACAGCTTGCCGTGCATAAGGTTGGAGGTTCAAATCTTAAGCACGAATTGTTTTTTGTCATGCATTATATATTTTCTTAATATAAAGTATTTTTCTATTTTAAGTACCTAAGTATTTTTTTGTACCTATTTTTTATTTTGTTTTTTTTTTTTAATTTTATTTTAGTAATATTTCTAAAGAATTTAAAAATCAAGAAAAATAAAATACTTTAATAATCATTTAATAATATTTTTTATTGATATTATGTAACAAAACTACAAAGATTTATATATTACAATAATTTGATTTGATAATTTACAGTTACCTTATTATACATATTTTGCCAACTGAGACAAATGTGTTCCTAGACAAATGCGAAAGGTGAAGCAAAACTAGACTCATCAGACGGTAACTTCATTATAGATTAGTAAAATGTATGCATAACTACCCTCTAATAACAAACTATTCATTCACTGCGATTTCATAGACAGAGACAGAGTTATAACGCCAAGTAGATTGATAATTCGTTGAGATATTAACTACCTAACTAGCTTATTTGGTAAGAGCTAGCGGTAATCATTGTCTAACCAATGAGTCGATGGTTCGAATCTCGTCCGGGCATTAGAAACTCTTTTTGTATTATTCTTAAGGATGTATTGTTTGAATTGCAAAGTTGTAGCAAAGTTACTTTTAATACAACTGGGGTACCCAATTGATGCAGCCCACTGTACTATAGGTGCACCTCTGCCTAACCCTTCGACGAAACAAGGCGCGGTGTTATGATATCTGCTGGAAATCAGACTATTTGGCTAAAGTTGAATAATAGTAAATTATTATAAAAGCCTACGAAGTATAACTTGTTATAAAATAATGTTAACGCAACTGCTGAATGCTCCTTAACATTGGTCTCGGTTGGTTGAGAGTTTTAACTTTGGCGAAGTTTCATCTTTATTAATAAGTTTGTACTTAATTATAATAAAATAAATAATAAAAGATCAGTGAGAGCAGTGGTGGCCCAGTTGGTAAAGGCCCCGACTTACGAGTGTAGGTCGTGGCATCGAACCCAGGCAGGCGCTTTACTTTATGTAAATAATTTATTCACCACTGCTCTCAAAACGTTTACATAAATGAAAATACTTTAATGTATTACTAAAGTTTTATACAAGGCCAAATTAAATTAGCGAGAAAAACTCCGCTGACGTATCGAGTTTTAAACACGATATAACAAAAAAAAAAGTTTTGATGTTCCGTTGTTTTTTGGGGTCAACAAACGCTAGTCTTGAAGCTTGAGTTGAGAAAATCAGTATTTTTTGTTTGATCGAGTTTAGATACCCACTAGCTTTTGCCCGCGGCTTCGCCCGTGTGGATGTCTGAAAATATCTCACGAGAACGTACTACCGAGAAATCCTTCCTTATTCCTTGTCTATATTCTAAAGTGAACCTCTGCGCAAAATTTCAGCTTTCTTGGTTCAAGGGTTTGGGCTGGGCGTTGATGAGTCAGTCAGTCAGGACTTCTCTTTTTATTTATATAGATAACGTTTACGGAGTGTCGCTACCTACCTAATTAAATTTGACCCTGGATATTCTGTCAGATTATACACTACAACACAACCAGCTGTTTTAACTTTATGACGAAACTAATGACATTATTTTGCTCACAGTCTGTAGTTAAATCTAAGGGCATTCATGAATAATTAATGAATGCTATCAATGTATGTGAGGCTTATCGTTACCATTCATATACGTTGAACCATCACGCGTCAATACTCGCATAAAGACACGGGATTTTAAAAGCCTTCCAAAGTCAAACACATTACCCTCCTTGTAAATCTGACTTCATCCTTACATATTATGAGACACAACTTTTCTCTCTCACTGGCCGTTAGTGTTATAGGTACTTGAGAACCACTTCCATACATTATTATAAACTAGCTTTTGGCCGCGGCTTCGCCCGCGTGGAGGTCTCAAATTATTCCATGGGAACGTACTACCGGGATAAAAAGTATTCTATAGATGTTCCAGGTCATTCTATAGATGTTCCAGAGATCCAGGTCATAGTCTACCCATGTGCCAAATTTAATCCAAATCCGTTCTGCCGTCTTGCATGGAAGCGTAACAAACAAACAAACTCACTTTCGCTTTTATAATATTAGTTAGGATTGAAGTCGCTTTTCATGTCTGTCTGTATGACCGCGTTGTTCGTCTAAACTACGCAAACTGTTTTTGATCCGTCTTATACCTACCATAATTTAGAGAATTTATTCCGGAAGGTTTTGTTTAATACATGAATATTTAACTTGCATATTATTATAAATAAAGAAATTTCGATGTTTTTTCAAGTCAATAAAACCGTGCAAAGTAGGGGCAGGTCGCTAGTGCGCTATAAAAAATAGGTCAAGAGCTAGTCAGACTCGCGCACCGAGGGTTCCGTTCTGATTTCTGAAAGAGTGTGCTATTTAGAGACGTTGTTTTCTTTTTCCTGTACCTATGAACTTCTATCACATTGTATAATTTCAGATTTTTCTCTATGCAAACTACGGAGATAACGGTATTTTTTTTTAAATTTTTCATCAAGTCGAAAACTATGCGGCCTAAAAACTATAAAAAATGTTTGAGAATGTGCAAACAGCGTTCTTTTATAATGATACCCCACATGATCCAGTAGCCCCACTTTGAATAGAACCCCTTTCAGTCCATGTTGCAAAAAAAATAAAAAAATATTTCTTTCTTATTTGAAAAATAGTTGGGTAAACGCCATCTAAAACTGTTCCAAATTTCAAGTTGATAGCATTAGTAGTTCTTGAGATATCTAGCTGTAACAGACAGACTGAGTTGCAGCATAAGGGTTCCCTTTTACCATTTTGGTACGGAACCCTAAAAAATAGCCAAAACTCGTGCACGATTTAAACGATAGGTGCGGTAGGTAGGTAAGTGGGGCGAAGAATTGGGGCGGGTGCTTCGAATCATCTCAGCTTTTAATTTCGGCATTACGATTGAAAGAAGAGCACTTTATTACAAGGAAGGTTTGAGAAATATTTGAAGGACGAATTCTATCAGCACCCTCTTTTTATTAATCGCTTTTATTACAGTCGGATTGAAGCACGCACAATCTTTATTTTATTTATTACGAAATACGAGTATTTGGGACGCCTTCATTTTGTAATGGCGAGACACTTTATTTTTTATTTAATTTATAATATCTAAGCGTACTTGTTTACGTGTTTTATTTGTACGTTTATAACAATATAATCAAGAAACTGAATGTTGTATTCAAAATCTGATTCTTCTGATCAAACCATTTAGGTACAAACATCTGACGGTATTGTAATATTAATCTCACCAATTAACTATTTAATGATAGCAATATTTGTAACGGTTGAGACTAAAGTTTTTATGGCTCCGACATTAAACTCCTTGAACATAATTTATCTTAACAACATCTATTGTAGCCACTTGTATACTACTAAAGATCATATTGTACACAGTTCTATTAAACTCCGCCATATTCTTGAAAGTATTGCAAACTATGAAAGACTCTTTAAACTCCACTTTAAAAGACGAACATTAGCGTCTATTCAGAAAAGGGTCGCCTACACGTGAAGCAGTTCCTTGCGTCGGAGTTCATAAGCCAGTGAATGAATGACGTCTCTGAAGCAAAGGTCTTTGTGAACATGACGCTTCTACTCCAATAGCTACTGATTGTCACTAGGGACTTTGACGTCTTTTCATTTCTTAATGAGCCCACCTTCGTAATTGAAATGAAAAGAAAATGTGTTGAATACGTTGACGTGTATTTCATTCTCTCTTTTGGTCGTAAATCCATCTTGGTTAATATTATAAATGCGAAAGTGAATTTGTTGTTACGCTTTCAAGCTAAAACGGCTGAACGGATTTGGATGAAATTTGGCACATGAGTAGACCATGACCTGGATTAGGAGATAAGATACTTTTTATATCGGTAGTACTACACACGGGTGAAGCCACGGGCAAAAGCTTAGTTGTAAAATAAATACACATTGGTAATATCTACGAAGACGATATTTGTATTAGAAACAAGCAAATATTCGAACAACAATGGTAACAACAGTAGGTGCCAAAATTTTACGATTGTGGTTTTACATTCAAAGTTGTTCTCAATAACGAATGCTATAAATACATGATGATGCCGTTAGGATCGGAAACTTTATGATTATCACCGTCTTGGAAAAACGAAAAAAAAGGATTGCGTCATTGCAATGTTTTGTTTTAGCGAAAAGTAGCAGAAAACGTTACACACTGTGTTATGTATAATTATGTACCTAGTATGTATATATATAGTTTTGAGTGTTGCTTCAAAAATCAAATTTAACGCCGACATATGTAGGTACCCATGCTCATATTAAGGTGGTGTATTGAGTAAAATGTGCTTTTTCTTTAGAGTTTACTTTATTATGTTTATGGAATAGGGATTCAACATTTTGGTGTATGTTTTTTGACGTTAAGGCCTAGTATCTTAGAAAAAGGAATACACGATACAATGAAATTTTCTCGATACAAAAAAAATGCAAAGTTCTATCTACTTTTATGATTTTTTTAAGTTTCAGAGCGTAACGCTTATGAGTTATTCAATGAAGTTTTAAAACGTAGTGAAGTACTTTAAAACGTACCTAGACGTATCAAGGTTATAATAAAACCAGTTTTGTTTTAGTGATACTTTTTATTTATAAAAGACGGCAATTCGATTTGGCACATACGTTGTTTTATTCCGAGCGCACACACATTATCGCCATCTCTTAATTCTTTTGCCTATCAAAAGTAATGTCATCACTCTCGTTTATTCAAAGATCAGTCGCCCGGTGGGGCTCATCGACGATCAATCTATGTAATTTTTTTTGCAAATCGGTGCGATAAGTAAAGTAATAAATAAGCCACGCCCATTTAAACTACTATTTATTTTCAAGGTAGGGCCTTAATAGTAAGTACGTTTTAAGTTCATAATATGTTCGTGTAAATTTAGTAACTTCGAGGAAATGACTTCCAGGTCAGGTTTATAATTGTTTGTTGCGGGAGGCAGCCGTGCCCTCGTTTCTGGCGAAATGCCAATAAATGTCACACGGTTCCACAGGTGATTACAGTTTTGCATTAAAAACGTGTATTTTTAAACAAAATCCTACGAAATCCACTTTTGTATTTAAATTGAATAAACGCAAATCCGTGAAAACAAATCGATGTGAAATGCCAGCGTTTACCTAAAATAACGGTGAACGAAATATAATTTTGAGTTGCTTTTTCCGATCAACGAGAGCCAAGTTTTATTTAGGATAGTCCGGTAGTTCTTAAGTGAAGGTTTAATCCTGATGTTGGCCTAACGCCAGTAAAACTATGCCACTAGGTTCTGAATACTGCTGGTGCATTTTAAACTAGACTCAGCTCGTTATTCTCACCATTATTGTTAGAGTCTTAAAATCAGAAATTGTGAAAAAATTAGACTGGAACTTACACTAACAACACAAAGCTTCTTCCTGTTTAATATTCGTGATCAACCTACTCGTTGAGAAATCAAAGAGATCTATCCTACTAGATAGAACGGTTGATTTCACGCAAACATGTAAGTAAGTACATATTTTGATGATCCTTGCCTACACATGTTATTCAATAACTCTAAATTCGAGAACTCATGATATAATATTCCAAAATGTAAATGCATAATAATATAGCAGACATGTGTGATGTGGTAGGTAACGCATGTAGAGTATAATAATCAAAACGTGAATAGTTTACAACATTTAGCGGTACCTACTTAAATGAACAACAAGATAAACAATTTCAAACTTGAATAGTCTAATACTTGTTCTGAACTTGTTAATGAATAATTATTTCACGACTACCCAAACTAATAACAGAAGAGGCATTAATTGCGGGGTCTTAGTTTTTGAATAGGTACGAAAGGACAGATGTAAACCTAAGGCTCGAATTTGACTAAATATCCCAAATTCAATCGTAACTGATTGATGATAAGAGACATTTATGCTCAATGGCTTTTCCCGTTCATTAGGTACAAGAAGTTCTTTAAAGCTTCGTAATGTAACTATATGTAGGTAGTGGGTTAGAGCCGTGTCACGTCTAATCGAATGCTGGCTTGTGGCGAGGCATATCCAACGGTCGGGATCGGCCTGTATAATTGATTCTTGCGGGTATGTTACGTATGTGGAGCGCGCGAGCGCCCATATTGAGTTCATGAAAGAATTTTCTGTTTGAATTTTTGGATTGGAAGTTATCGCAAATGTTTTTGCTAACAAAATTTTTATAAAGCCGAGTCTTCTGCGCATCTTTTTGCGAAATATTACACAAAAACATCGAAACAAAGAGGCGTGGCTTAATATATTTGAATAAGTAGGAGACAGCTTGCATAAGAAAACCAATGATTATGTGTAAGGTTTTTTGTGTAATATTTCGCAAAATGACGCGCAGGAGACCCAGCTTTAAAGCTGTCAGATTATTCGCAGAACACTTCCGAAATGAAATTAATTAAACCTACGGCACTGAACGGAAAAACTGCTATGATGATTCGTCATGTGCGCATATGAAATTGATAAACAACAAACTTTGAAAATACTGAAAGAAATCATGAAAAAAACAGAGAGACCTCACTCAATTTGCAAAATAAAATATTTCTCAGCACCCAATCTTTCTTATCTGTTTAATATTTAACTTCTCCTTAATCCTGTTAGTGTCGATGGGGCGACACGTGTCTCGTGACTCGGGTGAGACAAGGGCTGCGGTCTATCCCTCACACTACTTGCACACTCACTGCGCGGAGAGAAAACACATTGACGAGTACACAAAATAGAAAAGTACAGAAAGTCGGCTCCTTACAACGAGCGAAAATGTTCGCACACATTACGAAAGATGTCCGTTTGCCCCGCACGGCCCCCCAGAATTTGCGTTTTGGGTGTGCACCAATGCAATGTACTCGCCTCTAGGAGTTTATGTACCGGTTTCTTTTTCAATGTACCTCTGTACTTTTGAAGAAATATGCAAAAAAAGGGGGTCGTGCCAGCCAAACGTTTTCAGCTCGGCCCCCGTGTAACTTGAAAAATATATAGCCTATTAAAAAGTTTCTTAAACTCAAGGAATGTACTCTATTAACACGTTAAATGTGCCGCAACAGACATTGTGAATTCGTAATAATAAATAATTTATAGATGTGGACAGGGGGTCGTGCTGGAAAAAACAATTATAAGAAAATATCTAAAAAAGACAAAGCACCCTTATCCAAAAACTATTACAAAATAATTGATGTGCGGCAAGTAACATATGTACCGCTTTGGTTTCTCATACAACTTGCTAAATTTGAAAAATAAACCAATTTTAGTTTATTCAGCACGGCCCTCTATAGTTGCCTATATCTTTTTAAATATGACATATTTGTTTACAAAATTCGACTTCCTGAATTACGTATAGGAGAGTACATTCATTCCAAATGAATTGCGATTCTGCTGTATTAGTACTTTAAAGGATAAATTGAATCTAAAATATCATACATTATAACTGATGGGGTGACCATGATTCCATATATTAGGTAGAGTGGGCTGCATCAATTGGGTACCCCTCAAAATACATGTGGGTTCAAATCCGTGATAGGCCGAAGTTGGTTTTTGTATTTTCAAAAACATTTTATTATAAATTAATGTATTGTTTTTGTGAATAAATAAGTTTATGCTAGTATTTATTTTTAACTAAATCTGTTTTTATTATTGTCTTATTCAATAAAACCTTAATACTTCTAATATTTGACATTTACGACAGGGTTGACATTTACGAAGAGTTATTCAACGTCTAAATAGATCAGAGGTTTCAAGACCACTCGCCGTGCATAAGATTGGAGGTTCAAATCTTAGGCACGAATTGTGTTTTTTATCATACATTATGTATTTTTTTACTATAAAGTCTTTTGTATTTTAAATACCAATTTGTTTTTTTTTTAATTTAATTTTAAAACAAGAAAAATAAAACACTGTAATAATCATTTAATAATATTTAATATTGATATTATGTAACAAAACTACAAAGATTTATATTTTACAATAATTTGATTTGATAATTTACAGTTACCTTAGACATATTTTGCCAACTGAGACAAACGGGTTCATAGACAAATGCGAAAGGTGAATCAAAACTAGACTCGTCAGACGGTAACTTCATTATAGGTTAGTAAAATATAATGCATAACTACCCTCTAATAACAAACTATTCATTCACTACGATTTCATAGACAGAGACAGAGTTATAACGCCAAGTAGATTGATAATTCATTGAGTTATTAACTACCTAACTGGCTTAATTGGTAAGAGCTCGCGATTATCGTTGTCTAAATAACCAATGATTCGATGATTCGATGGTTCAAATCTCGTCCGGTCATAAGAAACACTTTTTGTATTACTCTTAAGGATGTATTGTTTGAATTGCAAAGTTGTAGCAAGGTTAATTTTAATACAACTGGGGTACCCAATTGATGCAGCCTACTGTACATAATATTCTATACTTACCTATATTAATTCTTAAATTATGTGACTACATTGAAATAAACATTACACACAACACACAATCACTCAATGGCTACTACGACAGGACAACATAACAACGGATAATCTTCTAGCATACATCTCGTAAAAACACAATCACTAAATCAACGCACATATACACACACGTGCACGCACCCCCACACCCCTGCACATACATACACACACGCACGTACACGAACTCTCACTCACATACACAGCACAATAAAACCTACCTACTTTTATTTCATAGAATTTTACTTTTGATTACGTAACATCGACACTGTCTAACTTGTTATTGAATGTCAATTACTTACTGTAACCATATGGCTGAACCCTATCTCTTAAAATACAGGCTAGACCTAGTTTAAGGGATAGAGTCTATTAATTGTGTATATAGTGTGACAAATGTTAAATGTAAAATCTACAATGTATACAGTGCAATGTGTTCTTGTTTTATGAAATAAATATTTTTATTATTATTATTTTTCATATGTTTACATATCTCGGGACCCTGGGGTCCTGGACCTTTGGAAGGCTTACGAGGGGCCGAAGCCAACTCGCAGAGGCCCCTTAGACAATTTTAAATGACGAGGAGGCAACAGCCGACGATTATCCCTGTATGCAGTATGCAAGTGCACCCAAGGACAAGCCCCGGCTGCTGCAGGACTATTGCAGAACATGGAAACAAAACATATTGGGCTATGGGTTTGGGTGGTTGTGGACTGGTTACCTAAAACTATGGAAACACTATGGCCCCTGCCTGACTAATGTTTTGATTCCAATACACAGATAAAATGGCAGGGGGTGACTTGCACACTCAATAATGGGCCCCCGAAAACGGTCGCTAGCACTATGTGCTAACATAGTGTCGTAGCGGCAAGGGGCCAACATGTCCTGAGGTGCTTGTGAGGAGTGGAGAGGTATCTCACGGTTCTCAGAACAATCCCAGAGCCCGGAAGATGGTCAAGATCCCTACAAACACTTGCTGGAATACTTCCTTCCTCCGAGCACGTTTGCTCTTGCGAATCTCCACTCAAGCCAGCCAATAAAGGCAAGAATGAGGTGGGAGCTCTGTTCCCGTCAGTTTTCACTCCAGCCGGCCAATAAAGGCAAGCCAGAGATGAGGAACAAGACTACTCCCGGGAGATAGGGTCCGTGGGGTCGCTACTGCCCAACAGCTCGCCACATGCTGCCCTGCGGGTTTCTGTATCTCTCTTGGTCTGGCTCCTCACCCTAGACCTGTTTTGGCAAAGTGAACTCTACTAGCACAGGCCCAGAGATCGGAGCGCGCAAGCCCCACCACGACGTCAACGTAGAGATACGGCGGTGGGGTTATTATTATTATTATTTTTTTATTACTTTTTATAATTTGTTTTTTTCTTCTTCGTTTAATATTAGCGATGACATCTTAGGAATTATAACCGTTAAGACTCGTGTGCGGTCCCTATTAGTTCACTGACTCCAATAATTTCAGTACTCACGCATTTTCTACGTGTGGTTGTGCAGTGAATTCTATTTCAAGCACGGAAATGGATTGTTAAAATAAACAGGTAAGTTATAAGTTATGTGGCGCCATCTACATCGCAACATGCAAACTACGTATCACACTGACGTCAAAATCCTGTATCATGGTCACCCCATAAGTTGTAAATATTTTAAATTCAATTTATCGTTTAAAGTACTAATACAGCAGGATCGCAATTTATTTGGAATGAATGTACTCCTATACGTAATTCAGGAAATCGAATTTTGTAAACAAACATGTCATATTTAAAAAGATATAGGCAACTATAGAGGGCCGTGCTGAATAAACTAAAATTGGTTTATTTTTCAAATTTAGCAAGTTGTATGAGAAACCAAAGCGGTACATATGTTACTTGCCGCACATCAATTATTTTCTAATAGTTTTTGGATAAGGGTGTTTTGTCTTTTTTAGATATTTTCTTATAATTGTTTTTTCCAGCACGGCCCCCTATCCACATCTATAAATTATTTATTATTATGAATTCACAATATCTGTTGCGGCACATATAACGTGTTAATAGAGTACATTCCTTGAGTTTAAGAAACTTTTTAAAACGCTATATATTTTTCAAGTTACACGGGGGCCGAGCTGAAAACGTTTGGCTGGCACGACCCCCTTTTTTTGCATATTACTTCAAAAGTACAGAGGTACATTGAAAAAGAAACCGGTACATATACTCCTAGAGGCGAGTACATTGAATTGGTGCACACCCAAAACGCAAATTCTGGGGGCCGTGCGGGGCAAACGGACATTACGAACCTAAGTATAGCGAGTGCAAGCACACAGGCACACACAAGTAAGTTTCAAGGCACAAGTTTCGATCTCCAAACGTTCCGGTCCAGCCCTGTCCCTTGCCCCCAGCGACGTCCTAAGCCAAGGTCTGTACTCCACAGGGCATCACCCTTAATTTTGTAGTTGCTTTGTTTATAAGTTTTTTGTCCTGGCTGGAGGCTTTATTTATAAGCCATCCACAAGATAGCCATCCCATACCGGCGCCCATACCGGCGCATCTGACAAGACTTGACATGCGAGAAGTCATCTCGCTTATTCAGAAAAAGAAGTACCCGTTTATTTGTGAGTGGCATACTCACAAATAAACGGGTACTTCTTTTTCTCTTTTTGTTGGAGTATACCTTCTATACCTATCTATATTGTGACAAGTACTTAGGTAGGCAACCCTTTCTACGGAATACCCTTACGGCCTGAATAAAAGGAACCCTTTTAACGAGCGCTCAAGAAAGTAGGGTTTCTTAGAAGTCCGTTAAACCGTTACGAGCCATATAAGAACATGAATAGCTTGAAGACCGCTAATTATTTTGTTGGAGAAATAATTTCTTGTTATTGGAGGTAGAAGATTATGTATAGGCTGTAAATAAACAGTTTTAACATTTCATCGAACATTATACGCATGTTTTTCGTGTTTGAAAATGCCATCAGAAATAGGGTACATTTCTATGATATGTATACAGGGTAAGCCAGTGCGAGCTGATAGCAGAGTACCATACCTATCGATTTAACACCCATGTTTTCGTTTTCGAGTTATTTTCGATCCCTCATTTCATATCAATGGTAGTGATTAAGTATAGTAGTAGGTAAAAAAAATATGTTTTCATTATCAACTGCGCTCTGCTTAAACGTAGAGGAATAGTAAATATTCAGGATTGACAAAAATATGCAATGATAATATTGGTAAAACAACAGCAACCTCTTAAGGGGTCATTGTACTCATCATTATTACTATGAGAACAAACCTGAAATCGCGAAAAAAAATCAGCTGTTCAGTACATCTATCTACAACGTGTAATGCTAAATGCGCAAAACCTCTTAAGGGGTCATTGTACTCATCATTATGAACAACTTTTACTATGGGGCCAAACCTGAAATCGCGAAAAAAAAATCAGCTGTTCAGTACATTTTGACGAAATTTGCGAACATAAATGTACTGAACAGCTGATTTTTTTTTCGCGATTTCAGGTTTGGTCCCATAGTAAAAGTTGTTCATAATGATGAGTACAATGACCCCTTAAGAGGTTTTGCGCATTTAGCATTACACGTTGTATACTTAATATTATAAAGAGGTAAAATTTGTATGTAAGTTTGTATGTAGGGGGTAATCTCCGGAACTAATGATCCAATTCTAAAAAATTTTTCACTGGTAGAAAGCTACATTATTCCTGAGTGCTATAGGCTATAAATTATATTTATATCATGCATATTAGCCGAGCTATCACAAGTTTTGTCTAACAAGTCGGAAAGAAATACCTCTTTAAACAGACTTTTTTGCATGCGCTGCCTAAACGGTTGTTTATAATTGATGACAATGTATGGCAGTCTGGTCCGTCTTAAATAATTCTACAAAAAAGTCCGCGACACCATATTTCTATCTTTTATATTTTATCTTTTATACATCTTTTATTGTTTTAAAAAAGTATTTTTTAGATATACTTACGTTTGGATGATTATTTAAACAACAAAACATTTATCCTTATCAAAATAAGATATTTTATGATCACAAGGACATCATGGAGATAAGATTTGGCCTTTACAGTATGGCAATTGGTCATACAGTTTCGGAGATAATAGAAAATTACTAAAACGCAACGGTTTCTCTTGAGCAAACATGTTTAGAGCGGACGTTTTATCAATTTACCCATAGATGGCGTTGTGCAAAATGTCGGTGGAATACAGCGGAAGAGTTTGTTTTTAGGGTTCCGTACCAAAATGGTAAAAAAGGAACCCTTATGGTGTGACTCAGTCTGTCTGTCTGTCTGAAAATTTGGAATGTCAACTTGAAATTTGGAACAGTTTTAGATAATATTTACCCAACTATTTTGCAAATAAGAAACAAATAAAACGATATGTATTTTTTTTGCAACATGGGCTGAAAGGGGGTCTTAAAAATTCAAAGTTGGGCTACTTGGTCATGTGGGGTATCATATGAAAGAGCGCTGTTTGCGCATTCTCAAACATGTTTTTATTTTTTTTAGGCCGCACAGTGTTCGACTTTTGATGAAAAATGTAAAATAATACCGTTCCCCCCCCTTATCTCCGAAGTTTGCAAAGAGAAAAATCTGAAATTATTCTATGTGATGCAAGTTTATGTAAAGATAACAGGAAAAAAAAAACGATGTCTCTAAATAGCACACTTTTTCAGAAATCGGAACGGAACCGTCGGTGCGCGAGTCGGAATCGCTCTTGACTGGTTTTTTTTTGTTAGTTTGTTTGAACGCGCTATCTCTGGAACTACCCCAGTCGGATTTGAAAAAATCTTTTTGCATTTTATAACCCAGTTCTTGAGGAGGGCTATAGGCTATTTAACATCACGCCAGGGCCCTTAGGAGCCGAGCACGAATTAATAGCGCGGGCAGGCGATGCGGAAGGATATAGGCTATTTAACATCACGCTAGGGCCCTTAGGAGCCGAGCGCGAAGTAATAGCGCGGGCAGGCGATGCGGAAGGATATAGGCTATTTAACATCACGCAAAGACCCTTAGGAGCCGACCGCGAAGTAATAGCGTGGGCAGGCGATGCGGAAGGATATAGGCTATTTAATATCACGCTAGGGCCCTTAGGAGCCGAGCGCGAAGTAATAGCGCGGGCAGGCGATGCGGAAGGATATAGGATATTTAACATCACGCTAGGGCCCTTAGGAGCCGAGCGCGAAGTAATAGCGCGGGCAAGCGATGGGGAAGGATATAGTATATTTAACATCACGCTAGGGCCCTTAGGAGCCGAGCGCGAAGTAATAGCGCATGCAGGCGATGCGGAAGGATATAGTCTATTTAACATTTTATTCTACTCAAAACGTGAAGACATCCAGTCGCGCTATCTACTCAGACACCGATCTAGACTAAACATACCAAGTTCTCGACTAAAAATGCACTCAAAAAGTCCCTATGTAATGTCCATTAAAGTATATAATAACCTACCCGGATCAATAAAAAACGAAGAAAAAACTCACACATTTCTAAATAAACTAAGAGAATTTTTGTTAAAGAAAAGATACTACTCATTAAATGAATATTTAAGTGATATACATATAAAGTCATAATTTTAGTAGTCAAAATTAAATATTATACTATACTTATTAATTATTACCAGATCTCCCAATAGATACCTATTTATATTCTATATTATAATTTATACCTACTATTAGTTTATCTTAGAAATTACCAACCTACTGTGTAATAATTATAATTTACAAGTGCTTCCTCTCTCCTAACTCACTTATTTTGCTGTGCCCGACAGGGTCCATGTGATCTAATTTTAAGTTTTACCACCTAAGTACTACATGTGGAATGCAATAAAGTATTGAGTATTGAGTATTGAGTAACATCACGCTAGGGCCCTTAGGAGCCGAGCGCGAAGTAATAGCACGGGCAGGCATTGCGATGCGATGCGTCGGGGTTGGTGGGTGGGGGGTACAAGAAATTTAACGCGGACGAAGTCGCGGGCAGAAGCTAGTTTATTATAAAATGTGAAAATCACAAGATTTCAGATACACAACTTTCAAAGACCGATTTCAGCAAATAATGCCCTATTTAGTACATTCTTGTTCAAAGTTGACCGAAAAAAAAAGATGTAATATTTTAAAGCCATCATCTCGTTGAATCGGGAAAAATATCGAAAAAAAATTATAACTCGAAAACTACAAAAAATCGTAGAACATACATGGGCGTTAAATCCATAGCTATGGTACTCTGCTATCAGCTCGCACTGGCTTCAGACCTTAAAAGAAAGACCCTGTATATTATAATAATAATAACACCAGCCTATTACTGTCTCACTGCTGGGCAAAGGCCTCTTCTCATACAGAGAAGGCACAACAGGGTTGCCAACCGTACTCTAAAATAGAGTATTGTACTCTTTTTCTTGTGGTGTACTCTAGAATCTATAACACTAATAGAGTACGCTAAAATACTCTTTTAACATAAACTGACCTTTTTGGCATAATGTTCACTGATGCCAGCCATGAAAGTGAAGTAGCAAGAAGAGCTGAACAAGGGCTTCATTAAAATTGATTAAAAATGAGCTCCTGATCGTATATTAACTTAGAATTGGGATGTTTGGTGTCTAAAATTCTTTTAAAAACAATAAAAAATTGTTATGTACCTCAAAAAGTGCTAAAAAATACAATTTTATTTTATTGGTCAGTCGTCATAAGATTCAATAAATGGTACTCTTTTTAATAATCTGTACTCTTTATTGACCCTCTCTGAAATCACATATACTCTATTTCTTCTAGAAAAAGTTGGCAACCCTACACAAGCATCACCACGCTTGCTCAAGACAGGTTGGAGATTGCAGACTGGTATTAACTATAAAGTTGGCAACCCTACACAAGCATCACCACGCTTGCTCAAAACAGGTTGGAGATTGCAGACTGGTATTAACTATAAAGTTGGCAACCCTACACAAGCATCACCACGCTTGCTCAAGACAGGTTGGAGATTGCAGACTGGTATTAACTATAAAGTTGGCAACCCTACACAAGCATCACCACGCTTGCTCAAGACAGGTTGGAGATTGCAGACTGGTATTAACTATAAAGTTGGCAACCCTACACAAGCATCACCACGCTTGCTCAAGACAGGTTGGGGATTGCAGACTGGTATTAACTATAAAGTTGGCAACCCTACACAAGCATCACCACGCTTGCTCAAGACAGGTTGGAGATTGCAGACTGGTATTAACTATAAAGTTGGCAACCCTACACAAGCATCACCACGCTTGCTCAAGACAGGTTGGAGATTGCAGACTGGTATTAACTATAAAGTTGGCAACTCTACACAAGCATCACCACGCTTGCTCAAGACAGGTTGGAGATTGCAGACTGGTATTAACTATAAAGTTGGCAACCCTACACAAGCATCACCACGCTTGCTCAAGACAGGTTGGAGATTGCAGACTGGTATTAACTATAAAGTTGGCAACCCTACACAAGCATCACCACGCTTGCTCAAGACAGGTTGGAGATTGCAGACTGGTATTAACTATAAAGTTGGCAACCCTACACAAGCATCACCACGCTTGCTCAAGACAGGTTGGAGATTGCAGACTGGTATTAACTATAAAGTCCAATCAATCTGCCTAGCCTTTTCCCAACTATGTTGGGGTCGGCTTCCAGTCTAACCGGATACCAGTATTTTACATGAAGCGACTGCCTATCTGATCTCCACAACCCAGTTACTGAGTTACGTTGGTTGGGTATACGATACTACTTGGTGAGATTGGTTTTCAGACTTTCGGGCTTCTGACGACCCGTATTGACTGTAAAAGATCCACGACGTCTCAGTACGTAAAGATGGTCACCCATCCACGTACCAACTGATGGATCGATCCGTTCGGCTGTCATTACTGAGGCATGAGCTCCTCATAACTATTAACTATGAAGTCCATAATTATATGTAGGTATATATTTGTTGCATAATTAGATATTCTTTTCAAACGCATGTCATAAGCCTACTAGTCGCGAAACATGAATTGCGACTTGTGCTTAGTACGGACAACATTTATGAGGCTATAAAAGACGTTTCGTACTTTAATTGAGGAGACAGGAAAAGGTGACGATGTAAAATTCTCATATAAAATGTGACAACGAGCAAATGTTTATGTACAGAGTGTTAAAGAAGTTGTATGCTGGATACATTATAGTCTATTGTAACTTTGGTTGCTAGGTAACTTTTATATAAAACATGTGTGTCACTCTGTAAAAGGTGAAAATAAAAGTCAACCATATATTAGCGAGTTTTACTAAACTAGCTCTGTTTACAATATATTAATTCTAACAGGTTATGGGCCCAGGCCGTACCTCGTTAATACTAAATTTGTAGGGCAGTTATGTATAGTAAATTCAACTAGGTATAAAGATGGAAAGTTCGACGAGTGCGATCAAAAAGCTCACAGGCCGAAATAATTATGGCAGTTGGGCCTTCAGCATCGAAATGTTATTAATAGATGCGGGGCTCTGGGACTGTGTGAGCGAAAATTTCACTACTACCAAACCTGAAGACCGAAAACGCGACGAAAGGGCAAGGGCAAAGATTTGCCTGTCAATCGCAGAACAGTGCATCACCATTGTCAAGAATGCCAAAAGCTCATGGCAAGCATGGAATGCTCTCAAAAAGGCGTATGCTGACTGTGGTCTAATTAGAAGATTAGGTCTGCTGCGGAAGCTATTTTCTTTGAAACTGGATAACTTCCTAAATATGGATGCCTACGTCAATGAAGTGCAAGCTACGCATCAAGCCCTGGAGGCAATCCAAGCTGCATTGAATGATGACTTAATCGCGGTTATTCTCTTGGCTGGTTTGACGGATTCTTACAACCCTTTGGTGATGGCCATGGAACATTCTGGCAAGGAATTAACATCGGAGAACGTAATAGCGGCTCTTCTGTGTGAAAGTCACCGACAGCAAGTGAATGATGATAAGGACGATACGGTGTTAGCTAATGTTGCAGGTGGTAGTGGCAGCGGTAGCGCTCGTAAGAAAATAGTTTGCCATTTTTGTAAAAAGAAGGGTCACTTTAAATGGCAATGTAATCTCTTCAAAGCCAAACAAGTTAAGACTGAGAGCAATTTAGCGGCTGTAGGCAGTATTAATGATGATCATTCTACAGATTTTGTTACTTTTCTTGCCGCTAATGGGAATAATTGCTGGGTGGTAGACAGTGGCGCAACATCACACATGACATCAAATAAGTATATTTTAACGCCTATAGCAAGCAGTTCGAAAGCTGTTACTTGCGCGAATAATGACAAAATAGTATCGACCTTGCAAGGTACTGTGAAGTTGGACGTACATCACAAGGGACGTCCATTAGGACTGACAATGAATAATGTGTTGTTGATTCCAGAACTAGTCACCAACTTGATGTCTGTTGGCAAGTGCACTGATAATGGCAAGGTTGTAGTCTTTGACAAAAATCGTTGCAGAGTTTTCGATGGCAATGTATCTGTGGATGGGAACATACTGTTTACAGCGCCACGCAAGCAAAACGGACTCTATGTTTTAGGTTCGGGGAATAACAAGGCGACGGTTCTCTTAGGAGAAAGTCAGGATGACTTTGAGTTGTGGCATAGGAGATTGGGCCACTTATCTCAATCTGAAATGTGCAAACTTAAGGACATCGTCAAGGGCCTTAGTTATAGCCTTAGGAACTGCAAGAACCCCTGCGTACCATGCAGTCAAGGCAAGCAATGCGTGAAGAAATTTCCAAAAAGGAAATTCAATAGAGCTTCACAGATTTTGGAGCTGGTCCATAGTGACGTTGCGGGTCCCATTGAGGTGGAGTCATTGGGCGGCAAAAGATACATACTGCTATTCGTGGACGACTACAGCAGGAAAGTTTATGGCTATTTGCTGAAATGCAAATCAGAAGTTTTCGGGAAATTTCGTGAGTTTCAGTTATTAGTTGAAAACCAAACGGGCCAAAAGATTAAAAAGTTAAGGAGCGACAATGGTGGCGAGTACACCAGTAAGGAATTCCAGGATCACCTGAAAAATCGTGGAATTCAACATCAAAGAACTGTAGCGCACACTCCACAGCAAAATGGAGTTGCGGAGAGAACCATCCGGACAATCGTCGAAAAGGCGAGGTGCATGCTAGCAGAAAGCAATCTCAATAAGAGATATTGGGGTGAAGCAGTTCTAACAGCAATATATCTGAAAAACCGCTCGCCCACTATGGCTATTTCGCGACAGGTCCCTGAACAGGTGTGGACCGGAAAAGCGGTGGACCTTTCGCACTTAAAAGTGTTTGGTTCAAAGGCGCAGGTTCTTATTAAGGATGGAAGCCTCAAAAAGTTTGATCCCAAGACACGAGAACTTATATTTCTTGGCTATAGTGAGGAACAAAAGGGGTTTAAGTTTGCTGATGTTAAGAATAATCCAAGGCGGATTATTGTTGCTCGGGATGCCGTGTTTGATGAGAAGTTGCCAAATCAGTCTAAGGACAATGTGGATTTTCTCGGACCTCCAAATAAATCGCCAACTAAGATGCCGGTGGTGGATGTTCCTGAAGAGTTTTTCGTAGTCCCCATTACCGGAGGGACTACCGGGGCTATGGAAACTGAGGAGGAAGTTCCAAGCCAGAGCGTACCAGCTCCAGTAACCGGGTCCACCACACCCGAAAACCTTGTAGTCGAATCTGAGGAGTTCCATGATTCAATGGATTCCATCTCGGATTGTGACATAAGCGAAGAACGAGAAGCTGAACCAGCTGTAGAGGGGCCTCGATACCCTCAAAGGACCAGAGTTCCAAATAGACAGGAAGATTTTGAATATAATTTTCTCAGCGTGCACGATCCTGTGTCGGTACAGGATGCAATGGACCGCGGAGATAAGGACCTGTGGTTGGATGCGATGAAGCAAGAGTACGACTCGCTCATCGAGAACGGAACCTGGGAGCTGGTGGATCGTCCAAGAGCAGCGAACGTGGTCAAATGCAAGTGGCTATTTAAGCTAAAGATTGGCGTTGATGAGACAGTGCAGCGCCACAAAGCAAGACTGGTGGCTAAAAGGTACTCCCAGAAGTGGGGGGAGGACTACTCCGAAACCTTTGCACCAGTGGTTAAACTGTCGTCGGTCCGACTACTGCTGGCGCTATCGGCAGAAATTGGATTGACAGTGCATCATATCGATGTCACGACCGCTTTCCTTAATGGTGACCTTGCTGAAGACCTGTACATGGAACAGCCAGAGGCCTTCATCACGAGGGGGAAAGAAGGAAAGGTTTGCAAGCTGAAGAAGGCCATATATGGTCTGAAGCAGGCAGCACGATGTTGGAACGTGAAGGTTCACGCTCACATAATTGAGATCGGGTTCACGAGGTCAAAATATGACCCATGCGTATACCTGAAGAAGGTAAAAAGCAAATTTCTCGCAATTGCCTTATACGTAGACGATTTCTACATTTTTGGGCATAACATTGACGAGATTCAGGCCGTGAAAGCGAAAATTGGGGACGCCTTCAAAATTAAAGACTTGGGATTGGCAAAGGACTGCCTGGGCATGGAGCTCACGCAAAGGAAGGGAGAAGTGGAGCTCAACCAAAGAAACTTCATAAAGAAGGTCCTCCGAAAGTATAAAATGGAAGATTGCAAAGTTGTCGCGACTCCCACAGAGACTAATCTCAGATTGAAGAAAGGCGATCCGACTGGAGATATGAGCTACCAGGAGATTGTGGGTTCACTAATGTTCCTGTCCTGTGGCACGCGACCTGACATCACATTCATAGTGAGCTACCTGAGTCAGTTTAATTCTTGTTGGAATTCGACTCACATGGCAGCACTCAAGAGAGTGCTGAGGTACTTAAAGAGTACAGTAGATCACAAATTAGTCTACAAGAAGACTGGCAATCCTCTGGTTGCATATGCTGATGCGGACTGGCACCCCCGTTATGTCAATACCTTTTCATATAAATAGCCGCCTCGTCGCTTCCATAACATGTTATTGTCTTTCATATTTTATTACTTTCTACACGTTTATTACTCTTACGCTGTTCCAAAATAAAAGAAAAACTTTTATCATATCACTGCCTCATCTAGCGACAAGTTCGGAACATGAACCAACAGCTGCGGCCCGCGCGGTGTCACCCGCGATTCATCCAGGATATAAGCTATCTACATACCAAATTTCATCCAAATTGGTCCAGCCGTTTGAGCGTGAAGAAGTAACAAACATACAAACACACACACACTCACAAATTTTCGCCTTTATAATATTAGTGTGCCATACACCAATCACACTTGTTATTATGTCTTGGTTATGTATGAAATACAAAACTTAGATTTATTTTACACTGGCTAGAAGCCAATTCTCGCGTTTACACTCGTTCGAGTGACATTCGTCATTGCCGCTCGTCTCTTATAGTCGCATATAAAATGGTGACATTTGTATTCTCACTACGTCGTTCGTACACCACAAATCGAAGGAAAAAATGTTGCCATTATTCGTCGTGCGAAGCAACCCATTCTACGTAACGATGCTACTTTTTAAACGCAATCGTTAATGTACTTTTGACCACCTACAAGGTATAATTTTTAAGTCAAAAACATGTCTTGAGCAGCATTTTATACGTATAATTCATAAACATTTATCAATATCACCATCATTAATGATTTCATGTAACTCCATTTTTTAAATGTTTTAAAATAAGTTCTCCTTAGTATTTGCTACAACGGAACGCATGGCTGATGCTGATTTGTCAATTTCAACGATATTTACGACGTCAAATTCTTGACTGCTAAGTGGTTTTGGTCATAGACTATACACTAGTTTTGGTTTCAATTCCCAGGTGGGGTAGTGTTATTGTGTTTTTAATTTCTCAGTAGCAGCCCGGAGTAAGGATTTGTGCCCGGTTGATGGCTATAGGCTCCCTATTACATGAGACTTGTACACATCTGGCAAAATTTGCTTGTCTACCAACTATTTTTTTCGAATAAAGTACATAATACTATAAATGATGGAAAGAAAGTTACAACTTACTTAAATTCAAACCATTTATTTTATTTACTAGTTTACGTACAGTTTACACACATAGAATACTAATAATAGTATAAAACAAAAAATATTTAATTTTATGCATGCAAAACATCTGCGATTGCCGCCGCGGATCCACCACGTCGACGACGTACTGACATTCTAGATGCCTACTGTGGACCCATTCGAGCTGAGAGAGGCAGCATTCCTAAAAAGCATTTCAGATAAAATAAAAATCTAGCAGAAATGCTCATAACAATGATAGAACAAGGGTTACTACGAATGTTAAGACTATGTTTACCTACGAACATAGCAAATTGCAACAATGTTTATTTATAATGGGTGTAAAAAGATTTGCAGCTTTATAAATAAACATAAACGAAGTCGCGAGTCGCTTATTCTTCGCGTCAATTCAGCTCACACAATAAGTTTCGATGCCTATGGAAAGACTAAGTTCATGTCGAATTGGTAAACTGAGTTTTTAACCGACTTCAAAAAAGGTGGAGTTCGTACAGACGAACTCCACCTTTTTTGAAGTCGGTTGATGGATGTATTTTCTTTTTGTTTCATTGATATTTTCATCAATATTTTAGATCAATTAATCAATAAGCTGATTGTATTCATAAATCAATCTGCCTAGCCTTTTCCCAACTATGTTGGGGTCGGCTTCCAGTCTAACCGGATGCAGCTGAGTACCAGTATATTACATGGAGCGACTGCCTGTCTGACCTCCACAACCCAGTAACGGGGTAAAACACACACCCCTTGGTAACACTGGTTAACTCATCAGACTTCAGACTGGTGGACTGGTGGTCAGACTTTCGGGCTTCTGACGACCCGTAACGACTGTCAAAGATCCACGAACAACGGCCGGGACCATAACGTCACTGGGGCATAACGTGCTTTCCGAGGCACGGAGGAGTCTCGGTATGTAACGATGGTCACCGATCCACTGACCAACCCCGGCAAGCGTAGGTTAACCTGATGGATCGACCCGTGCGGCTGTTATTACTTAGCCACGAGCTCCTAGCCTCCTACCTACATCAATATTGTAGACCGAGGTCCTAGCTAACTCAAAAACTACACAAACCAAACTTTTATTAAGTTTAGTTTTGGTAGTTTTTGAGTTAGCTTCAATAATAAACAATAACTTAACAATAACTTTTATTTGTAAAATGTTTTAAATTGAAATAATTATTTATTATTCGGCTGGGCTCGTTCGCAATGCCTGATTGTTCATCGTCTGCCACTGGTTCAATTGCATCATGGTAGTTGTTAGCCACACAATATTGCGCAGCACACAACACTCGTTTATTATTTGCGTAGCTTTGTTGAGTTTGTAATGAAGGACTCTGTCTTTCAGTAATCACCGAAACCTCCCTTTCAGAACACCATTGCAACGTTCTATCGTTGCTCGTGCTTTTATAAGGCTTCACTGTATCTAAATGCAGCTGTTCCTTCCTCTGTCTGAAGAACCGGTGTTAGACACCAACCACTATCACCTGAAATGAAATTAGTAAAATATAGGATGCGACTGAAAACGCGGACAACAACTATTTTTTGGTTAAAGGAGAATGCCATTGGGGTGCGAGTCTCAACCAAATCTAGTTCATAAAATTACTCCTATATTTTAAATCAGATTTAAGTTTATATTATGAAAAATCTTCTGGGTTTCTGACATCATGAAAAAAAGTACTTGTTGTATCATTATTTCAATATTTATTATTTTTGAAATACATTTTATGCATTTTTATTACGAAAAGAGTTTGGTACCCACAGCAACTCATTTTCTCTAGAATATTGTCATGTCTGTGCTGTTTCCTTTTTACGTTTCTGTGGTGACGTGACAGACTGATGACGTGAAGTGCATACAAACGTTTATTTTTTTGGATCATGGTGTATTCGATACGAATATTTGAAAATCCCTGGACATGAAATATGATGTTTTCTGCATGAGGACCGACGATTCTACGTGTTAACGTGTTCCAAGGCTTGAATGAATGCGTCTCGACTATCTAGAGATTATGTTTTAACAAACGACTGCGTTTTTTTTAAAATAATAATCGTCATAATCATTCAGCTAAAGAAGTCCACTGCATCTCACATGGTGGACCGATAACCTGGTGAAAGTCGCAGGAATTCACTGTATGCGAGAAGCACAGGACCGGTTTATATGATACGACCTATACAATAATATCATAATGTGTACACGTAATTAAATATGATTAAACGTTTATAGCTAATAATATCAACGTTTTTCATTTTTGAAGTACCTTAAGCCGACGAGGAAGACGAGGAAACAGTCGCGCTACAAGTCGCGGCACACACGGCACTTTTTCTCGGGCATAAATACAAATTCTCGGATACATTGTAATCAATCGGATCATACTTCGCAATAAAGGAAGAGCATTGAATTCTCCTCCAAATACACTAGGTTTGGTTTTTGATTGGTACGAGTACAGGGCGCTCTATATTAAAGGGGATTCTCCTTTCCGCCACCCAACGACAGAGGTCGCTACGCTACAGTAAATTACTATTTTATCGTGGTGAAAATGTAAATCGGTCACAATAAGTATAGAAGTATGTAGTATGTACCTACTTGTACACCTCCTAGCGGACTCACTATTCTGACAACCAGTCTTACCAAAAGGTACCGTGTTACTATGTAACTGGGTTGTGGAGGACAGACGGGCCGTCACTCCATGTAACAAGAATAAAATAAAGATCGAGGACAAATTTAAAAGTCATGAAAAAGAGATAATGTTAGTAGTAGGTTTACCATACAACCATATTTTATATTAACTTTTGTTTTAACGCCTATAATGTGTTCTGCATTCACAGACTTATATTAGCCTGCATTCTACTATCACTGGTTCTACCATTGCTTAAGCATTTCTGCTAGATTTTTATTTAAGTAATCTGAAATGCTTTTCGAATGCCGCCTCGCTTAGCTCAAATGGTCCACAGTCTCTAGAATGTCAGTACGTTGTTGACGATGGTGGCTCGGTAGCGGCAATTGCAGCGTCTTCTACTATGTCTTGCATGAACTCGACTAAAAATTCGTCACTCATTTCTGGTGTTTTAAATAAATAAAGTATTTTCTTGGTTCTTACGACAGACACTTCAGTTGACATAATGTCATTGGCTGACACAATAGGTAATGAATGACGTATGACGTTAGGTCGACACCGACACACGGACTTATAAACCTATGGACGTGCCATACCTACAAAATTAGCGTGCACACCTACAAAAATCGGGTACATAACATGGCCGCCTTTCGTAGGGTTGTTACTGCGAGTGCAAGAGAGCAAGCAACCGTTTGACAGCAGATCTACCAATCATCTACCACAACAATCGGCAATCAACATGGCAACCGATCACGCATACACATGATTTGGACGTAACACAAGTGTTGCCTTTAGACCTTGACAAACATTTAGATGTCTCTCTTTTCATTCATATGCAGCTCTTGCTGAGTCAAAAAGAGACAAAACGATTTTTGACATTTGTGTGTCGATATGATAGATATTTGTATAACTATTATTCCTATAGTAGAATATGCCATCTCCATAGGTTTATATATCTCAATGGGTCAACATGACGTCAATTGACGAAGGCAGCTAATATCTTTCGATTCGTACTTTTCCCTCGTTGAGCTATTCTTGCACGTCGATTCGAGCATTTTTCGCATGAAAGCCACGCGATTTGCCTTAGTTTACATGCGACATGCAAAGAGTGGTCGGGACCAGTCGAAACTTCATGTCGATACAAAAGCGATACTTACTTAGTTGAATTGTGACGAGTTTTCACTTCAAGCTTTATCTTTATACAGGATATTTTTTTAA
This sequence comes from Cosmia trapezina, assembly GCA_905163495.3. Taxonomy (NCBI): domain Eukaryota; kingdom Metazoa; phylum Arthropoda; class Insecta; order Lepidoptera; family Noctuidae; genus Cosmia; species Cosmia trapezina. Next base: position 18,237,983 of record LR991030.1, read on the forward strand.
GCAGTGCGCAAATTTTCACATGGTGTTCTACTCATTAATATGAATAACTTTTACTATGGGACCAAACCTGAAATCGCGAAAAAAAATCAGCTGCTCCCTACATTTTGACGAGTTTCGTGTAGATAAAATGTACTGAACAGCTGATTTTTTTCGCTATATCAGAGTAAGTCCCGTAGTGAAAGTTGTTCATGTTCATGGGTGAAAATTTGCGCACTGCTTAAAAAAATGTCCTGTTTATTTAAGAATTTAACAAAAAATATGAGAAAGAACAGTAAAATTCAATAAAAAAGAACACCAGACGCAAAAGAAACCGCAATTATATCGATTAAGTACTGTTTAGATTCTTCATAAACAAATTTTGAAAAGTTCAAAAAATAATCTGTACACAGCGGGGTTCGAACTCACGACCTTTACATTTTCTAGGCAAGCGATGTTTTCAAAACATGGCTAAATGGAATTATGGGCGACTGCCCCAGCAGTGTGTTAAAATTGTACCTAGTAATATGTAAAGCTGAATAGCTGAATTCTAGTATTTCTTATTAAAATAGTTATATGAACTCTATAAATCGCTCTAATCCTGAAAATAAAATCGTAGAAACTCCTACATCAATAGGTAAACAAACTTGTAAAAAAAAAAGATTTTGCTATGAACTTTAGCTAGGCGTTTGTTTACAAGCTTCAACAAATAGGTAAAAAACAAAGATTTTGTTATGTAAACCAGCATAAGCATAGATATTCATCATCACTGTATGATTTGTTGTTTAACTATGTTTCGAAATAGCTCTTCGGTTTGCTATAGAAATAAAAAAGTTAATTATGAAATATGATCCGTCTATTTTTCAAAACACGGCTAAATGGAAGTATGGGCGACTGCCATAGCAGTGTATTAAAATTGTACCTAGTAATATGTAAAGCTAAATAGCTGAATTCTAGTATTTCTTATTAAAATAGTTATATGAACTCTATATATCGCTCTAATCCTGAAAATAAAATCGTAGAAACTCCTACATCAATAGGTAAACAAACTTGTAAAAGTAAAAGATTTTGCTATGAACTTTAGCTAGGCGTTTGTTTACAAGCTTCAACAAATAGGTAAAAAACAAAGATTTTGTTATGTAAACCACCCTATGCATAGATATTCATCACCATCGTGTGGCCTTTTCCAACTAAGTTGGGGTCAACTTCCTGTCTAACCGGATGCATCTGAATACCAATATTTTACATGGAGCGACTGCATATCTGACCTCCACAACCCAGTTACTGGGTAATACGATAACATTTGGACTTGTGACAACCAGTCAATGTTAACCAAATGTTATCGTATTACACTTACGTACCTACCCTATGGCTTTCAGACACGCATACATATTTTACGTATTGATGCTTTACATTGATTTGACAAGGAGACATCATCTGCCTAGCCTTTTCCCAACTATGTTGGGGTCGGTCTATCATAATTCTTTATATCCTACCATGTAGCCTATGCCCTTCCTTAAGACCATTCAATGACCAACTAGCGCCTTGCTAAATTTTAACGAAATATATGTTCAGTGGTTCAGGCATGAAAAGGTAACAGACAGACAGGGTTTCTTTCGGTTTTTTATAATATAAGTATGTTTTTGACGTGCAAATATCGTTGACATTGACAAAACAGCCATGCATTCCGTTATAGCAAATAGGTAGTAAGGAGAAGAGAACTTATTTTAATATGAATAATAAAATAAAAATGGAGTTACGAAATCAATAACGATGATGATATTGATAATGTTTATGACATACTACATATAAAATGCTGCTCAAAACATGTTTTAGACTTAAAAAAACATTTTTAAGGTGCTCAAAAGTACAATAACGATTGCGTTTAAAAAGTAGCATAGTAGTCTTTGAGTAGCATCAATAAGTGGAATGGACTGCTTCATCGCTTATAAAATGGTGACATTATCCCGATTTTTGTATTCTCACTACACGTCGTTCGTACATCGAGTGGAAGGACAAAAATGTTGCCATTATACGTCGCGCGAAGCAATCCATTCCCCATAACGATGCAAATTTTTATACGCAATCGTTAATGTACTTTTAACCATCTTTATAAATGATTTTAAAGTCAAAATCATGTTTTGAGCAGCATTTTTACGTATTTCATAATTATTTAACAATGTCATCAATTCATCATTCATCATTAACTACATTTTTTATTTAATATTCACAATAAAATAAGTTCTCCTTAGTATTTGTTACAACGGAATGCATGGCTGAATTTGTCAATGTCAACGATATCTAAGACGTCAAATTAAAGTCATAGGTCATAATTTTATTGTTTGTTTACATTGGTTATCTACATATATAATTATAGTTAGTTATGAATACACCTCACCCGTCTGCTCTAGACTAAGTACACATAGGTATCATAGGTATGTTTATATTCTAGTAACTTTATCGTTTGCAAGCTCAGCGGTCTGTGCCCACCGCATGAGCCATGTATCTATGGAGATTCAGAATAAAAGTCGCCTCCAAATCGGCAGTACGTATTCTTGTTTTTATTCTCAAAATCCCGAGTACCTTAAGTTTAGTTACATTAGGTTTATCACGCTCCGAAACCAAAAGTGGCGCAGCCGGTAGGATTTTCTCCTGAAAATCCGTAGTTTCCGCGATTTTCCGACGTCCAAATTCGTCCGGAGAAAATTAATCGTAAAATCTACGGCCGAGGAAATCCTTCGAACCAAATAAATATTCTCTTGGAATCGCGTGAGTGTAAAAATCATCAAGTATGGGAGTTGCGGGCGGTTGGTGAGTAAATCTTTTCGCCAATCCTTGTTCCCCTAATCTTCCTATATTTTTCATAAGTTTTAAATGTTATTTTCGAGATCAAACTTCGCTCATTATAACAAGTTAATGTTTCGTGTTTAGTTTGATGACTCTGTATGAAATTATACCGTATGGTCTTATCTCAAATTCTTAGAACATAACATAGAGTAGTGTCAATGTTAGAGAGTTCATTTTTAATTAATTAAGTTTAATATTCTAATCTTTCTTGAATTATTGAATATTTTTTTATTAATACTTAGTACCTAAATTCAATGAAAAGAGTAGCAAGAGGTAAATTAACTTTTTTTTTTTTTTTTTTTTTTTTCTCTTTCTTTTCACAAAATCATTTAAAGTAAGAAGTTTTCATAATTTTATTTTCCAAATAACTTATCCAGTATTCTTGATTATTATAGTACTTTTATTATGTGTTTGTTGTATGTGTGAATTTAATAAGATTGTTTTAAAGCGAGTTGCACCCTCTGAACAGTTTATTACTCTATAATCATGACGACAATTGAACCAATACCTATGGAAATTGTACAATTAATCCCATTATTTAATGGTGATAAAAGACAGTTGAACCTCTATTTGAGAAAATGTCAGTACGTGATTGATCGATTTAAGGGCAGTGAGGAACAAAATCTTTATGTTTTTAATGTTTTAACGAGTAGACTGAAAGAGGATGCAGCTGCGCTCTTATCGGAACGTGAAGATGTTGTTACATGGTCCGCATTAAAAGATTTGTTGATTCAACATTTTGGAGACCCTCGTAGTGAAGCGTGTATTAATATTGAATTAGAATCGTTAAAAATTAATGCGGGCGAAAGCTTTTTAGACTTTTGTAATAGAATCCAAAATGTTCGCTCGTTATTAATGTCAAAGGTGAATACAATTGATGATGTAGAATTAAAACGTGCTAAGTCGGTTATCTATAACAATACGGCTCTAAATGTATTTTTGTACAACCTTCCTGAAAATATGGTGCGTATCGTTAGGCTTAAATCGCCTACGACCTTAGAAGCAGCTTTAAGCATCGTACTTGAAGAAGTTAATTTCTTAGACCAATATAATATGCGTAACCGCATTCATGGTAATACTCAAATTTCGGGATCAAGTTCAAGGTCATCGACAACCCAACCAGTCGAGAACAAACCTCAGTCTAAATTGAATTTGAATAATCCCCAAAATACACAAACTATGGGTCAAGGTCAACCATTCAAGCCAGTACGGGAGTATCGTCCTCAATCAGGTTTGCAACTGCAACAGTTTGGATATAGGCCAGTTCAACAGTTCGGATATAAGCCACCTGTACAGTTTGGCTATAGGCCACTTCTACAGTTTGGTTATAGACCACCGCAACAGTTTGGCTATAGACCACCTCAACCGTTTGGCTATAGACCACCCGTACAGTTAGGACACAAACCACTGCAACAATTTGGGTACTTTCCACCGCAACAATTCGGTTACAATTACAAACCACCGCAACAGGCTGGATCAAATCCTCCTCAGGTATTAAAACCCCAAAATCAAAATAGTGACGTGTCTATGAGAACGGTCCAACCTAAGCCACAACAAGGTTTTAATTTAAATGAACTTACGATGAACGATTGCGCATATGTCTACGACCCCTATTACGATGAACTTTACCATTATAATGTAACAAATGACTATGACTACTCAAATGAGATTAACTACTCCTATGATAACGGAAGTTGCCTGAAAGATTCTAACGTACCTGATGACAAATTAGAACCAAAAAATGACAGGGAGAATGTGGATTTTCAGGAAAAAGCCTCGTTGAAGGACAAGAAATCTTAGAAATAAATTGCGATCCTAATTTAAAGCTTCCCTACATTTATTTAGAAGAAATAGACGCAAGAATGATGATTGACACTGGTAGCATGAGATCATTCATTAGTCCTCAAAAGGCTTATGAATTTTTCAGTGATTATATTAGGAAAGAACATTTTCAAGTAGTAAGCACCCATGCTTCTAGTAAACACGATGAAGTAATGGAAATTCCTCCTTTACCTACTTTTGTAACTAATGCTTGGCATAAATTTTATTTGTATGACGTTGACGCACGATATGACGGACTTATTGGTAATGACCTTTTATTACAATTAGACGCAGTAATTGATTTAAGAAACCAAGTATTAACAACTAGCACTACTTGTATTCCAATAATTAATAATAACTTAAATTATGTAATTGATATACCGTCCCGAACAGAACAACGAGTTAAGTTGCCTGTCAATCAATATTCAGGCGATGCTATTCTTGATTTTCAAGGATTCGAAAATGGACTACGTATGCCCAGCGCTATAGTAAATTGCGTAAATGGATACGCATATACAGTTATCCAAAATACTTCAGATAGTCCAAAACGACTTAATATAATACAACCCTTTACTGTGACTAAATATGAAATCCATGAATATAATTTAAATTTTACTAAAAATAATACTGACATAGAGATAGACAAATTATTTGAAGACAATTTGAATAAACTCAGACTCGATCATACTAATGAAGAAGAACATGAAAAGATTTATAGACTTTGCATGGAATTCAAAGACATATTTTATTGTGACCAAATTCCCTTGACGTTTACTAATTCGGTAAAACATCACATAAGGACTAAAAACGAAGACCCTATATATGTGAAACCGTACAGACAGGCTCCGCTTGTTCAAAACGAAATCAACAGGCAAGTTGACCAATTAATAAAAGACAATGTAATACGAGAGTCCCATTCGCCTTGGAATGCCCCTGTTCACCTGGTGCCTAAAAAGATGGACGCATCCGGTGAAATGAAATACAGGATGGTGATTGACTTTAGAAGACTTAATGAAATTACTATTGACGACAAATACCCCCTACCAAACATTCATGATCTTTTTGACAAGTTAGGAAAAAGCACTTACTATACTACGCTTGATTTAGCCAGTGGATACCATCAGATTGAATTAGAGGAGAAGGACAGACAGAAGACAGCTTTTTCCACACAAAATGGACATTTTGAGTTTCTCAGAATGCCGTTTGGCCTAAAAACCGCCCCAGCCACATTCCAGAGGACAATGGACAACGTTTTACGTGGATTACAAGGACTACACTGTATGGTATATTTAGATGACATTATAGTTTACGGAAATAGCCTTGATAATATGATACAGAATTTACGTACTGTTTTTGACAGAATTAGGGCCACTAACATGAAAATTCAACTAGACAAATCAGAGTTTTTACGCAAAGAAGTGCTTTATCTTGGACACACAATTACTAAAGAAGGACTAAAACCCAATGACGACAAAATTACAGCTGTATTGAACTATCCCCTACCAAAAACGACAACTGAGATTAAAAGTTTTCTTGGACTAGTAGGATACTACCGCCGTTTTATCAAAGACTTCTCAAAAATTACTCAACCATTGACATCTTGTTTAAAAAAACGTAATAAAATTATAATAGACCAGAAATACATTGACGCATTTAACAAATGCAAAGAACTCTTGACACACGCCCCTCTTTTACAATACCCTGACTACGACAAACCTTTTATACTTACGACCGATGCGTCAAGTGTAGCTCTGGGTGCAGTTTTGTCACAAGGACAAATTGGCAGTGACAAACCTATTGCTTACGCTAGTCGCACTCTTAGTGATACCGAATCACGTTATAGCACAATCGAACGCGAATTGCTTGCTATAATCTGGGCAGTAAAACATTTCAGGCCATACTTATATGGTCGAAAGTTTTACATATACACTGACCACCGTCCTTTAGTATGGCTTCGATCTCTGAAAGACCCAAGTAGTAAACTTACACGTTGGGGACTTCGTTTGCAAGACTATGACTTTGAATTAATTTACAAAAATGGCAAACAAAACACCAATGCCGACGCCTTTTCTAGAATTAAAATGTATGCTCTAGACTCAGACGACGACAATGAATCACTTGCAGTTAATCTTGATGAAAAAGATACGGATTACTTGGATAGTGTAGTTACAGAAAAATACCCAGCTGAAAAAAAAAGAGAACGGAGCAATTCATCAACTATAACAATATCAGACACGAGTCGAACAGCAACTGCTAGTTCTATAGAGTTTACTGACGAAAACATTAATGAATATCCTGTTCCATTGGAAACTAGTAAATCAGATACAATTCATTCTGCTTTAAACGAGTCTACTGGCATACCAATTTTACATGAAGCAATAGACTCTAAGCCAAATCAAATTTTAGTGTTCTCATGGCTTAAAAATGAAATGCAGGTGAAGGATCTCTCGCGTGACAAACAGAAAGTATTTGAAGTTTTCTTACCCACAAATAAACCAGAATTGATAAAAGAATTTTTGAAACAATACATTAAACCAAAATTAAAGTATTTCATTTATTTTGAAGAGAATGAACATCGTAAGTTATTCAGTAATATAATAATTCAGCTTTTTAGGAAAGATTTAATAAATTTTTACGAATGTACAGAACGAGTAATTTATGTAGAAGATGAAGCAGAACAGAAAACTATTATAGTTAAACATCATGAAGGAAACACGTGCCATCGCGGCATCAAAGAGACATTAGTCAGACTTCGTAGGAATTATTATTGGGATAGAATGCAAGAGACAGTAGCGGCAGTTATAAATGCTTGCGAGGCATGCCAGAAAATGAAATATGATAGAAAGCCCATTAAACCTATCTTACAGCTGACACAAACACAGAATGCTCCGTTTCAAGAAGTATTTATAGATCTTTTCAGTATTGAAGGCAAAACTTATCTAACCCTTATAGACGCCTTTAGTAAGCTAGGACAGGCTATCGAAATTCAGAACAAATCTACTCCAGAAGTTGTCCGTGCTCTAATGAAGTATTTTTCATACTACGGCGTTCCTAAAAAAATAAGTTCCGACCCAGGGTCCGAGTTCAATAACGAGTTGGTGAAGGAATTTTTAAGCTTACATAAAGTTGAACTTCATATCGGGACACCCAATAACCCCAATTCAATGGGCCTGATAGAACGATTTCACTCCACCATAATTGAAATATACAGATTGGCAAAGTACGAAAAACTATGTACCGATGCGGCATCTGTAATGACGTATTCTGTTATGGCGTATAACCATTCCATTCACTCTGTTACCGAACTCACTCCATTCGAAGTTGTTTTCGGACACACTGATACAAATAACCCGTATAGCATAGAGTTAGAAAAACAATACTTCCAGAAAATGGTTAAGGATCATGCAAAACGAATTAGAGTCATGTACAAACATTTGACAGATAAAATGGTAGCAATAAAAGAAAAGCATAGGGAAAGAAAAGGTGGTGAAGCTGAAGTTGAATTTAATGAAGGTAAAATTATTTTTGCGAAAGACGTGAACAAGCGTAAAAGTAAAGACAAACCAAGATACGTAAAAGCAAAAGTTATAGGTCAAGCTGAAAGAAATGTTTTACCTATACAAATAGAAGAAAGAATTACTAAAACCCCTATTAAAAATGTAAAACGCCCTCCGCAGGTGGTGCGGCATCCTGTTGCTAGTGATGCGGTCGCTGGCCCTTCATCTGCAAAATCTTGAAGGAAACCCAGGTATATTCCCGGTAAAAGAAGGTGTAGCACACATTCAAACTGATCACTGGACAATAATCAAGCTCATAAGTTTAGAACAGATCTATAATGATTTAAATTACATATCCAGCAACTACCAACAAATGTGTAAACTTATCAATTGGAATGCATCATATTCTCAAGAATTAACAAGTATGAAAATACATACCGAGTTTATACGTGACATAACTATAGAAAAATATCGACAACTAGTTCCGCAGAAACGATCTAAAAGAGGACTTATAAATCCATTGGGTTCTATTATAAAAATAATAACTGGTAATCTGGATCACGATGACGCCGTTAGATACGAAGAACTTATTTCCAAGTTAAATCATAATCAATTAATAACTTCAAACAAATTAACAATAGTCTCCAAGATGTTTGATAGTTTTATTAATGTAACTGAAACAATTAATCAGAATACTGTAAACTTTCAAAATCGCCTAACAAAGATTGAACTACTTCTGAAAGATTTATCCGCTAAGCAAAACAATTGGATTTTCTTAACTTACCTTACGGGATTATTTTCTGTATTCACAAGTAGTTTTCGTACTATCTTTGCTAGGCTAAGTGAAATCGAAACGGCATTAGCGCTAAGTAAATTATCGATACTACATCAATCAATTGTGAATTCTACAGAATTATTATATCATTTACAATTAATTTCTAACTCTGGAAACTTGGTGTATTCTCCACTAGAAACAAACTTATTGAAAATAGAGGAAACCATTTGTGTAAAATCATTTATTAAGGATAATCAGATAACATTTATAATGGAAATTCCACTTACGGACAACTCATCATATAACTATTTTAAGATATATTCCTTACCAATCTTTCATGAATCAGAAAATAAAACCTTAGCTATTATCCCTAAATATCCTTACCTTCTGGCGAAAGGAATCAAATACTTACCGCTAATAAAACCCTGTCGACCACTTTCTGCTAACACTCAGTTTTTATGCACTGCGGATAATCAAGCCTTATACTATGAACGTACTTGTGTGGAACAGTTAATGAAATTCGAAGATGACCATACTCCCTGTAAACAACGTGAAATCCAAATTGAGAAGGTCAGGGTTCAGCAAGTCAACGCAGCTAGCTGGCTCCTTTATAGTAGATTGAGAACAACACTGACTAAGAAATGCGGTGAAGAGATCAGTAAACAACTTATATTCGGCACTTACCTGGTGACCATTGACGAGCCTTGTGACCTGCAAATATATGGAATTCACCTTCACCGTCGTATGTTTGTGGAGTTGGAAGTTGTGGAGAAGATTCCCATTGTCACGTTACCGCAGTTGCGCGTGAATGCGACTGTCTCCAAATTAAGTGTAATTAATATGAAAGGAATAAGTTTAGACGAAGTGAAATATATGGCCTTTTCGTTAAAGCATAGTGAAGTGATCGAAAGTGTTTTGAATGAAAAGAAAGACTTTAACTTCAGTGAAAATTTAGGATACGTAACTTTAGGTTTAGTAATTTTCAGTATTCTTACATTCTTGATTTATATAACCTGGCTAAAATCGCCAAAATGTTTATTAATTTGGCAAAATTGTCGCAAAGACTCTCAAATCGAGCCTTCCGATAATTTCGCTCTTAGGGACGGAGGAGTTATGAATACACCTCACCCGTCTGCTCTAGACTAAGTACACATAGGTATCATAGGTATGTTTATATTCTAGTAACTTTATCGTTTGCAAGCTCAGCGGTCTGTGCCCACCGCATGAGCCATGTATCTATGGAGATTCAGAATAAAAGTCGCCTCCAAATCGGCAGTACGTATTCTTGTTTTTATTCTCAAAATCCCGAGTACCTTAAGTTATGTCCGTAAGGATTGAGTCGCCAAATTTCGTATCTTAATGTTTAATACTTATTTAGTAGTAAGTTTAAAAATTTTGTAGGTTCGATCCTCGATTTTGTAGGTATAATACTTCAAAAGATATATGAACATAAAGGTGGCACCTCAATCTAAATATTTGGATTGAGTCGCCACGTCAGAACTAGGTACATGATGGATGAATGTTTATCATTATTTGGTATGATTTAGTAGTAGTTGTGTATAGTACCTACTAAAAATCTCAGTCCTGTACTGTTGATATTGAAGAATATACAATACTTTTAATGTGGCTCCTCAATCCATCAATCAATCAATCATAAGAACGTGAATTTCCATGAAAGTAATTAGTCAATTTATATTCCACTCCAAAGAACATTTAGTAGTAAGTGTGTTCGAATTTGTAGCATATAGAGAAAGTAGTAAAACTGAGTGAATTTAGTAAATAAACGCATTTTATTTGGCTCCTCAGTCCTGACGTTCTGCAAATAAATAATTGATTGTATCTACCTGAGATCACAACGGAATCAATAACCAGAGACACTAACATTTAGTATAAATGTCTACAAAATACTTATGTACAAATCAACATTGTATATATTCGGTATCTGAAAAAAAAATACTTTTCGATTTTCATTAAGAATTCGCTATTGAGGGTGACCATGTTGTTTGTGTACCTGGGACAAACGGTCAAACTAGGTAAGTCCAGCTTCGTTAAGTTAGGGAAGCTACGGAAGATCTTCTTGTCCAAAATATCGCAGTGTCTCGAAACAAAAGTCTTTGACCAGTGTGTGTTGCCAGTTATGATTTACGGCACTAAGACGTAGCGTTTTACAATGGGCCTCATGAGAAAGCTCAAGGTCACCCAAAAGCCAAAGAAGAGGGTTATGCTCGGTGTTTTTCTGCGAGATCGAGTTAAGAATGAGGTCCCTTTTGGGGGGAGCAGTGGACGTCTTTCAGCTGAAATGATGATGATGATGATGTTAAATGAAACCAGGATGACTAGTTTTTGAAATTTATTTTTTTAATAAAATCCCTACTTATTTCTAACAGAATTGTATTATTCACTTCGTAAAGGAGAAAAATAATAAAGTGTTCTTCCTATACGTTCTAAATAATTGCCACTTAAATACTAACTTACCTAATAAATAAACACATTAATACTAATTGTAAAAAACTATTGAAACTGCCCATTGATACCTCTGATGTTATGGTAAGCGTTTATAACTACGATTTTGTATCGAAGCGCTTTTGTGTTTTAAAACAAATCACAATTGAAATCAAGATGTGCCAACAAAGATAATTATGCAAATTACATAATAATAACAATGTTACAAAACCGGTCAAGAGCGAGTCGGACTCGCGCACCGAGGGTTCCGTTCCGATTTCTGAAAAAGTGTGCTATTTAGAGACATCGTTTTATTTTTCCTGTAATCTTTACATAAACTTCTATCATACAGAATATTTGCAGATTTTTCGCTTTGCAAACTTCGGAGATAAGGGGGGAACGGTATTTTTTTTACATTTTTCATCAAAAGTCGAAAACTATGCGGCCTATAAAAAAGAAAAAAATGTTTGAGAATGTGCAAATAGCGTTCTTTCATATCATACCCCATATGCCATAGTAAACCCACTTTGAATTTTTAAGACCCCCTTTCAATCAATGTTGCAAAAAAAGTATAAATATTTCTATTTCTTTCTTATTTGCAAAATAGTTGGGTAAACATCATCTAAAACTGTTCCATATTTCAAGTTGATAGCATTAGTAGTTCTTGAGATATCCAGCTGTGACAGACAGACAGACAGACAGACTGAGTCACACTGTCACATGCCCTTTTGACAGGTTATCGATTGTAGATGTAACATAAGTTTCCAACCGTGTGAAAGTAAATTTATAAAGGTATATATACATAAATATCTGGAAAGAATGAAATTAAAGACACATACCTCAATACACATACAAAGTTTATTCACTATAAACAAGAAGTAACACCTTGCATAGAAATACAGTGAATGAGGCAACTAATCATAAATAAATCCTCCCAGACTTACACACTAAGATGTGTACCCCTGTTAGACCCTGTCTCCGTACCAAGGTATAACAGAAGTACACCACATGAGATATTACAAAATAACGACTCAGGTCGCTTGTAAGGATTCGCGAGGTGAACGCCTAAATACCATCTAGCTCATCGCAAGGTATTGACCAACCAGGGCTGTGCACGTTAAGAAACCTACTCACTATGGTACAGTATACCCGTGACACAACTTAATACAAAATAGAAGTTATTACTGGTCTTGTTACTTAACACATTAACAAAAGGCCTAACTCTTTGTATGAAAATAAACCCAGTAGACAGGTCTAATGCATCTCCCTCATTATAATTAATAGCAGCTCAATTACTACTCAATTAGTGCTCAAGTAGCACTTACTTAATGCTCAAGTCTCTCTCAATCAGTGCATGACTACTAAATCAGTCAATGCAAAACTACTCAATTAGTGGAACAGAATCCCTTGGCATGGCACCAAGGTTAAAAACCTTGGTACCCACGAACAGACGCGACCTACGGGAGAAGTCCAGCAGGATTGCTGTTACCTGGAAAGTTGATGTTTCCTCGAACGAGGACTTAGCTTGGTAAGGCCTTCCTGTACCATGGACGGCCACACTGTCTCAAACCTCGTCGAGCCAATCCTGAACCATGCACGTTCTCTGGATGGCTTCAGGCATTAATCAATCCCGGACCTCCAATGTCCAGGCTAGTAAAACAGCCAGACCTGGAACAAAATCTCCGTAGTCAAATACATGTGCCTTGGACTTCCAGAATGGGAAACAAATGGAGGACGAAATACTCACAGGGTACAGCCTTTTAATGCACTTGGAAACCCCTCGGGTTTCGGATCACCGTTGTAAAAACAAGTGCCTTTATAATAAATATCCTTTGTTCGTTCTGTGCTCTGTCGAAATCAAATGCCACGATTTCTCTCTCCAAATGGACGATTTTTCTCTCTGTGTCATTGCAATCCTTCGCGAGCCTTGCTGGAACCTTCCATGCCACAGACTAAATAGACTCGATTCCGACATGTTCCTAATTATTTAAATTTATTTTAGTTAATGCTTTTATTGCAATTGTTGCGTGTTTTATTTATTTTTCATCTACTTATTTATTATATTTTTAAGTTTTAAAGAGGCGTTCGATCTCCAGCGCCATCTGTTGTTTAAACTGTGGCCTCTGTCAAATGTGATTCTATTAGTCCACAAACGATGTCGCTGCGAGTTACATTTCTTGTTTTGCAACGTCACAATACCATAAGGGTTCCTTTTTTACCATTTTGGTACGGAACCCTAAAAAGGAACTATCCCTATACTATATGTTTTAAAAAACAGCACATAATAAGTGGTAGGTCCACTAATCGAATCGCAACCCGCGAAATACAATAATTGAGTAGTCCCGATGCCCATCTGTGGTCTCCGAGAGCAAATGCGCGAGTTAGAGTCAGCTCACACCGAGACGCGACGCGACGCGATGCGATGCTGCGCGCACATTTTAAAAGAGCGACTCAAAATATAACTTTATTTTCTACACGAAAATATACACATTTCATTGTGAGAATTTAGAATACGTTGCACCATGCAGCGCTGCGCCTCGTGATGCCTCGCAGCGTATAGCGATGCATCGCGATGCAGCGGTGCTTCGCCGGTACGCGCGATGTGCAAGAGCGGTGCTGCACCTCATGAAGCCGCGCGACTACTCTATTACAGTCTCTACTATTTCCGTCCAGTCTTCGTGTAGAATTGATGCAGTTTGGTCGAGTGCTCGAGTGAAATTATAATGATAGACTGGGATCTTGTTATAATCGGACTTCTTGCAGAAGAGGAAGAGGAAGAAGAATACAAAAATAAAATTAAAAAGACGCAGGGCGGGGCGGGAGCACGTGGCGAATGTAGACACGTTCCGCTGCGCCGCGCGGCGTCGGCTTGAAATGGCGGCTGCGAAAATTTTTGCAGCCGTCATCTTGGATATCCATTTTGACCTCATGAACGTTTTAGGTGTTTTTTTTTTACCTCTAGTGTTTTACACCCTTAAAAAATTTCACAAGTTCCATGATGAAACTATGATGATAATGAAGTTTGCTGTGTTGACTGTACAATATAATCCAAAAAAAATAGGCTTGGTAGTGTCGTTAATTGGAAACGATACTACTGGTAGTGCGGCTGGTAGTGTCGTTGCCAATAAACGAAAATTCTCAAGGATCTCTTCATCAGATTCTGACTTGGTGACAATGGGACCACCTCGAGAGCATAACCTTTCAAACAAAAAAATAATTGTGCAAATCCGACTATACAGGCTGACTTTGAAAACATGCGACAAAATAGATTTTGTTTCTATAAGCCACGAAACGTACATTTTCTTTTTAAATCACGTATTCATGGTCACCCCACAAAAAAATTTCATAAGAAATTAAAGAATAGCTAATAACTTCGTAAATATGTACTTTTTTTTGTATTTTTTTATACGTGCATTTAGTAGAAATTTATACAAAATATTGGCGTTTTTTGTTCCAAATTTCGTCACATGATTATGTAGATTAGAGGCAAATCTATTTACCGAAGCATCTGAATTGAGGAGCCACATTAAATATGCTATATCTCCCATTTCTTTCTTTTGTGATTGCCGACTCTTATCCTACAAATCTAATATTTTTACTACTAAATGATGTTGAAATTGCACATTCATTGAACTACTGCTTCTTTGAAAAATGACCAGTCGTATGTGTATGGTCTGAGGAGCCACACATAATGTATTGTAACTTTTTTAATTTTAACACTACCGAGCTCAGATTTTGTCTACTAAATACTCTCAAATACTACTAAATCATACCAAATTATGATAAACATTCATCCATGATGTTCTTAGTTCTGACGTGGCGACTCAATTCAAACATTTAGATTGAGTTGCCACCTATAAGTTCATATATCTTTTGAAGTATTATACCTACAAAATCGAGGATCGAACCTACAAAATTTTTAAACTTACTACTAAATAAGTATTAAATTTCATTAAGATACGAAATTTGGCGACTCAATCCTTACGGACATCCTTAAGTTTAGTTACATTAGGTTTATCACGCTCCGAAACCAAAAGTAGTTTGTATAAAGTAATTAAATATAAATAAAAACAGAATTACTGCCAATGATATTATTCAATAAGTAAACTGATGACTACCGAAATTACATCAAGTCTTATCATGATGGAGAAAATGAAACGTGATTGTCGTAAAGTCCGAACCGAATCACCGGTTCTCAGACTGCTCTCAGAATGGCTGCCGTTCCAACGGTGCAGCTGTATCTACGTGTTCCAAATACATAACTCTACAAAGACTGAAAAGATTGTAATTGCGGAAACAAGTTTCTTCCTTGAGGGTCAAGTGGTAGGAGTCTCGTCACAACACGAATTTCAATATTTTGTTTGTGGTGAAAGTGCTGGACGAACGTCTGTGGAAATTCATGAAGACTTTGGACAAGAGGTGTAATAGTCCGGCGATTCTTAGGCTGCTGTCCCACCAGAGATGTGCTATGCAGCTTTGCTGCGAGTATGTGAAAGCTAAGCTACGAAACTATGGACAGTTTCCACTAATGCTAAGACGTGTAGCGGGGCGAGTAAGATATGCCATGAAGTTGCGCCGCCGAAGTGAAGAAGATTGTAATAGCTACCTGTTAAACCTGTTTCCACCAGTGCTATGCTATGTGGACCAATGAATATGATTGGTGGATATCAAACGAATCCATAGCAACGTAGCATAGCACATCTCTGGTGGAAAAGTACCGTTAAGCTGGCCACTGAACAGCGCACCACACATGACGCCGACTAATCATGTAAACTAGTGATTCTTATATTGTATTTATTGTTTAGGTCCAGTATTTTTATTAGCTATAAGTTTCTTAGTGAAGAAAAATAAAACATATATTTGAAATCTTTATTGTTTGAAATGCTTTTGAAATTATGTATCATGTTGATGGACCTGTCGTAATAGGTAGGATATCATAATTCAGGTTACAAAAGACCTTTTACATACGTATGTACATCACAGACTAGCATACATACATAAACTAGTAAACCACAAAAACATAATTATTATCACACCACACTCGGGTTTGTTCTGCTTCCCTGTAACATCTACACACAACGGTAGCCCAGAATTTTGCCTGGCGGCAGCGGCGGCTTTTTGCAGCGCGGAACCTCGAGGATGTAGCAACGTCCTTTCATCGGTACTGATTTGGCGTAGCTCCTTCTCTCTCGATGTCTGTGGGGTCCAACTAGGAAATATGCAGGAGGATGGTGAGCACTGCAATTCAAAAGTCCTCGCTTACAAGAGTGATGCCGCATTTGTTGTGTTAGCGACGCGATCAACCTTTCTTGCCCCAACTAGAGCAAAGCCGTCCTCATCCATTTGACTGGTTTTAGAAGCCGGCGCCTTCCGCTTTTGTATCTCAGATGTGTCTGTGTCGGCGGCGCACAAATAGTGGATAGTTTTCAACTTTGGCGGAGGCTTGAAGCTTTCTTCGTGTGGTTTTTCTTGTTGTGGCAATCGCAGCGTATTCTAAATGTTTATGAACTCGTAACACATTTTGTTAAAAGATATTTATTATTTTCTTCCGCAATTGACACAATCATGAATGACACGACGTTGACGTTGGTACGACCGCGCCACCAGTCGCCATGACTTCATCTCATATCTTCATGTCGCATGTAAACTAAGGCATGTCGCGTGGCTTTAATGCGAGAAATGCTAGAATCGATATGGCGAGAATAGCTAATACGAGGGAAAAGTACGAGCCGAACGACAAAATCGAATTCGATTTGCGCGAGAATTGCCTTCGGGCTGACACCCGACAGACGTTGTCCTGTCAAAATTTCAATATGTGAGTGTATACAAAAATCCCAAAATACAAAATGAACTTTCAGTTTTCCCGAATTTCCCAATTTTTTCCCGGCAGCTTTTCAATTTTTTCTTTTCGTACAAACCTGATTCGGTATATTACGCAAGTACCTTATTATATAACACCTTATATAAATGTTACAGGCCAAACCCGATTTCAGGCGAAACTAGTCTGTCTGTCCTTATAGATTAAACCGGTTTATCCTACGCATATCAGGGTATACTAGTTTAGCCCAGGACAATCTAGTTTGGCCTAAATAATTTAAGTTTAACTAGTTTGACCTAGGCTACACTGATTGAATCGTTGCAAGTGACAAAATAAACACAGGCTAAATAAACTAAGTAATTTAATGGTACGTCGCAGCCAACTAGCTTAATTAGCCTAGCCTATGGAAATAGCGCTACCGGCCGCTACCGCGGCACCGTACCTCTCGCTCGGTTCGCACGTGGTTGGTCACAGTTCTAACCTAACCCATTTGGTCGGGGCCCCTACGATTCAATCAGATTAGCCTAGGCCTAGGCCAAACTAGATTGTCCTGGGCTAAACTAGTACATCCTGACACGCGTAGGATAAACCAGTTTGGCCTGAAATCGGGTTAGGCCGGTAACATAAATACATGTATTAAACTTTTACCCTCTTACAAATAAACACAGAATAAAGTTATTCCAAATTTAAACCTATGAAAATGTATGGTTATTCCTTTGTTATCCCTGATATAACTTTATTCCGTGTTTTATTTGTAAGAGGGTAAATATTTTCCTACACGCAGCTACCTACTCTGATTTCACGATCAGGGAACAGTTTGATTAGTACACTTTTATTCTAGCTGCGAGTAGAAAACATAAAACTGGAGCCGCATCCGAGGCATAAATGCTGAAATGGACAATGAAACAAACGACACTTTTATGTGTAGAGATGGGATATCACCGTCCGATCACTAGTTAAATAAAACACGAACATTTTCATTACTGGTTGGTCCGTATTGTTGAATTTATTGTCTCGTTAGTACGTTTCCTGCTGTTTGGGAGCATTCGAATTCGAACAGCGCGGCAGCGGACGTAATCAAAGCACAGTTCGGTTATTGCTTTCACAATTCATAATCAATTTGTAGAATGGCGGATTGTTCATAAAATGGCTCTGTTATTGCTTGAAAAGGCTTTTAACTGTGCTATTAAAAGCCTTTCCAGTCACCAACTTGTTAGCTTGTAGGTATCTGGTAACCCTACTTATTCAATCGACTTACACTCGTATGTCATTCAATCGATTATTCGTTCAGACGCCTAGCATTGAACACGCGTAACAAATTGGTGCAATTTAAATCTTACCGAACAAGTACAGGACTTATTATTTTGGTGATATCTGAGTGTTTGAACAAATATTGTGGAAAAGGAATTAAATATGTACTTATGTTTGTGTTTAAATAATGTGTTTAGTTTTCTATTGCGAACCCCTTTATTTCTGAGCTGTACTGTAGCTTACAAACTGTTAGTAATTATAACAGTTGGTGACTGAAAATGCTTTTAATTCTGTAAGGCTTAAACACAATTTGATCGATCTAAATTGTATCCCAGAAATGCATTGAAGTGTTTAACGTTAAAATAACGTAGTACTGATTCTGATCAGCGGATGGGTTAGCCGGCATTCAATGTTATCAATCATCGACAAAACAAAGTACAATATCTACCGTTAGAATAAATATGCACAGTTTTATCTAAAACTGTCAGTAAGTTTTCACTTGTCAAGGAATCAAAACTTTTCTCAAGAATAAAGTTTGCGGAAAGTAGGTACGTGACGGTTAAGTACTACTTTAATAATTAATTTCAAATCTGGTGTCGAATTTCCCACGGTACGTATTACAGGCACAAGTTCCCAGATAAACAATGGGTATTACATCTCGGGCTCGATCTATTTCTTGCGAAGGCAAAACAAACACAAATGTCTCCGCGTTCTGCTCCGTAGGTGTTACGTTGTCAAGTCACTGTCTCAGCGACAAGGGTTGGGCAAAGCTTTTGTAACACGACGCTGGGATATAAAAGTCAACTCATTGCCGAAATTCAGCAGCCGCTGTATTGTTTTCAAAGAGGATGTAAAGCTTTAGCCGGTATTTATATCTGTTTTGTTACAAAAAGGTAAAAACAAAGGTTTATGTTTTAAAGGCCCACTGTTAATTGCTAGGTACTAATTTGGCCTCTGTTACGCAAAATCTGCTAAACTGTGTGGTTACTAAAACTGACCATACAGAATATTAACGTTAACTGCTAGCAGCGTGTAAGTACCTATCGTCAATTTATTAGGTATGATAAGCAAGTTGACATCACAAATTATATCACACTAATAATAGGTCTTTACCTATGAAATTGCCGTTTTGTATGAAAAAAATTAAACGAATTTTTTTCATGTATTTTTTATTTGTATCTATTAATCGAAGTAATCACCCATGCAAGCAATGCATATTTGCCAACGCAGTGGCAGTTTATTGATGCCCTTCTTAAAGAAATCAGCTGGTCGGGAGGCAACAAATTCTTCAAAGGCATTTTGTACTGCCTCTCGGGTATTGAATTTTTTTCCCGCCAAGAAGTTATCCAAATTCTGGAAAAAGTAGTAGTCTGTAGGCGCAAGGTCTGGTGAGTAGGGCGGATGACGGAGAGCTTCCAACCCCAGTTCTTGCAACTTGGAGACCGTCTGCTGTGCAGTATGAGGTCGCGCGTTGTCGTGCAGGAGCAGCGGAGACGAGCGATTGACCAATGCTGGTTGGAGATGTGCCAGCTTCTCCATCATTGTGTTCAGTTCTTTACAGTACACATCTGCGGTAAGTTTTCGTTTAGGGCATTGTTTAGGTGCTGAACCAGGATCCAAGCAACTTGCTGAGCGCTTGCGGTTATCAAACAGAATCCATTTTTCATCACAGGTAACAATGCGGTTCAAAATTCCTTCATTTGTGTGTCTGTTGAGCAGTGCAAGGCACGTCTCGACGCGTACTTCGCGCCGGCGATCATTGAGTTCGTGGGGCACCCATTTGTCAAGCTTTTTTACCTTGCCAATTTGACGCAAATGGACCAATATTGTTTTGACGCTAACGTCGAAAGCTGCTGCTAATTCAGCCGTAGATTGTGTATCATCAGCTTCCACAATCGCCTTTAATTCGTAATTGTCGACCAAAGTCTTCGGACGACCGCGAGGTTCATTTTTCAGGTCGAAATTTCCAGAACGGAAGCGAGCAAACCAATAACAGGTGGTGCGTTGGTTTGTAGTGTTAGCTCCGTAAACGTCGTTGATGTTGCGTGCCGCTTGTGCCGCGTTGCTGCCACGACGGTACTCATATTCCATAATTACTCGAATTTTTAACGTATCCATGATGACGAAAAAGATTGAAATGCGATGAAAATGTAACACTAATCAATAAACAAATGACTACTTTTGGAAAAAAAAATCCATGTTTTTAAAATAAAATTAATTTGAAATTAGAAATCTTAGCCAAACAAAAATTATTTTGATTTGAAATGGCCAGTACTGCAGAACGGCAATTTCATAGGTGAAGACCTAATATTATAAGGGCGAAAGTTTGTAAGTGTGTGTGTGTTTTGTTTGTTACTTCTTCACGCTCAAACAGCTAGACCGATTTGGATGAAATTTGGTATGTAGATAGCTTATACTCTGGATTAACACATAGGATACTTTTTATCCCGGTCTACGCGGGTGAAACCGCGGGGCGCAGCTAGTTCTACATAATTATTTTCATAAGTCATAATAGCCATTTGAAGAATTCTGGAAATCTTTAAGAAAATTGTGAGTCAATTACCTTATACTTACCTACGTGTACGAAGGAGTCTCGTATTTTGATATCGGAGACTCGGAGTACCAATTTGTTGTTCACTTTAGATGTCGAACCGTATATTTATCAACACGACTGTATTGCCTGTTCTGCTGCGTGAACTTTATTAATGAATTTGACAATATTGACGAGGGTTGACAGTGTAATAATCTTTAGGAAATGAATCATAGTTGAAGTCTATATAATATACCATACCTGGTTACCTGTACTTATATAGATACCTACAATATCTTTAAAGGCCTGCATTAATTGGTTTACCACTTTTTGAAACAAGTGTAGGTGAGGCGTGTCCTATTAATGCAGTTCTCCGGTACCTAACCTACGCATTGAAAAACAATGTCGTTATATACCACTTTTCGCAATCGATTCAGTAACGTGTTTTGCCGCAGAAAAGTAGATTAACTCTCGGTATAACTATAATGTTCAATGTTTTCAGCTTGGATTGTGTGCGTTCTCGGCGTAACGACTTTGCGAAACAATTGTGAAAGTCTTCTCTCGCTTTAACCGCAACCTTCGAGCTCAATTTTGTCGTTCAAATAACATTTAACAACAAAAACAAACCTTAGAAAGATAACACCAGTATGTTTTACTTGCTGCTTGTGATAAACAAGTGGATAATTGCCTTAGCGATTATCAATAGATGTTAACTACTGCAAACTTGATTTGTCAAAGGAATTGCCTTCGACTGTCGAATAGCTAAATAATAAACCACAGTGAAGATTCAAAATGGCAGAGTAATTTAAATTTTAAGTTAAAAGGTATCAGTACCTACCAGTCGAGTCGAGGTCCGTCCGAGTCAGTTCAGAGCCTAACAGAATACTTATTACTATACTTATTCCTGACACCAAGTTGTAGGAATCACGGGGAACTGGAGACCTGCCTTGTTTCAAAATAATCATATTTCATGCAAAATGCCTACGATTTTTTTCAGTTTGTATTTTTACGAGCAAAATGTTAATCATGCACTGTATTATGAGCTCGTTGTGCATGATTAACGAGGTATCGGATAAAATCATTCAATGCCATAATTTTAAAAGGCAATAATAATTATGGACCGAAACCATACTCCTTATTTTTTATTATTATTAAATGAAAACTATAGCGCAATTTGATATTAACATGTTTTTTGACGGATTTCACGGCAATTTGGCGGACCGGCCATCCACGAGGAAGATGTCCAGCTCCTGCGTCAATAGAAGACCTGAAAACTGCTTTAGTCGAAGAGTGGCAGAAAATCCCATAGGATTCCATCAGGAAACTCATTCGGTCCATAAAAAACCGTTTCATCATTCATCATCATCATTCACATCATTCATCAGGTGAGTCATTAGGCGGGGTAACATAAAATATTGAGGGGTAAATAACATAAATTGTAAATAAAATTTTTGTCTTTTCATATTACTTCCTATTCATATTAGACGTCCACAACTTCGACTTGAAGATTTTTTGATGGTATCGTATCGAGAATCACTAGCCCTATCACCTGTCTTCGTTTTCGGAAGCGTTTCCCTTACACACTTTTTTTTTTTTTTGGAGGGTGGGAAATCATCGAATAACTTCTCCCGCTCTGGGTGGAGCGGAAGGGCGTGTCAGACTTTTACTGACTAAAACCCACCGTGTTCCTTCAGTTGCCTATGCCAGGGCCGCGGTATCTTCTTAAAACTACCCGCGACCCCAGCGGCGTCGGCCCTATTGGACCCCATCATTTACTGACATCTCTTTGAGGCGCGCGTGGAACACAACGTGCCGTCGACTCGGGCCAGGAGGCCAATTCCGGTGGCATGGAAATTATCTCCATGGTCGAAATATCAGTCGAGAAACTGCTTATCTCCGTCGAAAACGAAAAAATGCTATTCTAACGATCTCCATTCATAAATTTTTCGATCGCAAACCAGCGAGATATCACGGCTGGTCCTAAGGTAGGGAGATATGAAATCTCCGTTGGAACATCTGTCAAAATTTACATTCGTAGGTTTATATTGTTTTTTTTTTGGTACCTACATGTAGAGGCTTCGGGGTTTATGTGTTTCATAAAGGGGGGCCAAATTTTCATTATTTTTGCGATAGGACACACCGTTTTCGAGATATAAGCAAAATAAAAAAAAATACAGTACTGTTTTTGCACTTGAAGTCAAGGTGTTATGTTGGTGTGAATTTTAGTTCATGACAACTAATTTTATTCCACACCGTTATCGCGATTAAAAATAGTTTTATTTAGTTTGAAAATTAAAACCTACCTACGTCAGAAAAAGGACACAAATCACAGAGCACTATATAATACTACACAAATCATGCGAAATGCGTTTCGGATCACGCTACTTTGCAATTACTATTTTCAGTATCTAAGTAGGTAATTATAAAAAAAAAAACACAGTTATAGGAACACAATATACTAAAATTATCTTTTATAATGTGTTTGCTTGGATTTAATGAATTAAACATACGTTATTATTACTAAAAAAAGAAAAACGTAGCATAATCGATTATACTCAAAGTGAATCGATAAAAATGGAACGTCTTTTAGACGAGATTATTTTCTCCGTTGTGAATCTTTCTCCATGGTCTACCAGAATACGGTTTTTTGATAGTATCGAGATTTGAACCGGACATTGATGCGGAGATTTGAAACAGAGATTGATCTCCATGGTCGTGATATCTAGCTCGAGCCCGGAATTGGGTCCCTGGTCCTTAACGGACGGCGAGCTACCCGCTACTCACCGTCCGCAGGCCCGCGCCTACGGTGGCCGCCCAGGGCGTCTCTTGCGGCGACTGAGGGCGTGAGGCTGCCTCTCCCTCACGCGTTCCGCCTCCTCCTTCGCGAGCATCACTGCTTCGCAGAAGGAGGTGACGGCCTCCCATGCACTCTCACTCCGCACCATGGCCTGAACCAGGCTCGGACGCGAGAGATCGCCGCCGCCGATCGCTTCCGTGAGAACACGGCGGTGCTCTGCCCAAGCCGGGCAGACCTCCACTGTATGCTCCACCGTGTCCTCCGGGTGATCCACACAATGGTGACACCCGGGCGTTTCCTCCCGCCTTATGCGAAACAGGAACCTCCCGAAACAGCCGTGTCCGGTGAGGACCTGCGTCAGGCGGAAGGTGAGGACGCCGTGGCACCGCTCTAACCACTCCTCAAAGAGGGGACTTATCGCCGCAATTGTGGCGTGCCCAGCGCTGTGTTGCGACAGTCGCGCTCTCCATGCCGCCATGAGATCCCGCCGGAGCTCTGTCCGCTGTACCGTGATTTCTCGCGGCAGTTACGCCCCGGCGTTTCGCCTCCTCGTGCCACTCCCACACGTGCGCGAGGACCTTTGCCTCCAGATCCCACGGCGGCAATCCGGCAAGGAGGCTCGCCGCCTCCCGGGAGACCGTGCGGTATCCCCGGACTAGCCGGATGGCCATGACCCTCTGGGACACGTTCAACCGTTGGGCTGGCCGCAGCCTTAGGGAACGCGCCCACACCGGTGCCCCGTAAAGGGCCATGGACCGCACGACCCCCGCGTAGAGCCTCCGGCAGGAGGTGTTTGGACTCCCCAGATTGGGCAGGAGCCGCCTCAAAGCAGCCCCAGCACGCTCCAGTCTGGGAGCCAAACGTCGGAAATGCTCCACGAAGTTCCACCGGCTGTCGAGGACGAGTCCCAGGTACTTCATCGTCGACCCGACTCCGATGTGAACCCCTCCTACCGTTATTTGGGAACCCGACGGTGGCGCATTCCGAGGACCATGAAAACACATGGCCTCGGACTTGTGCAGGGCCACCTCGAGTCCCAACTGCCTGATCCTCTCCATGACTATCGTAACCCCGCTTCCCTTACACCCTGTATATATAAAAAAAAAAATGAATCCCTGAAAATGATCCCTTGGTCATCGCATCACGCGTGAACGGATGTAATAATTTCGCTAATTCTTTTTTTGTTGTATTTATTATTGTCAGGAGAAGGTTTTTATGAAAGAAAAAACGCAGAAAATTGCAAAATTTCAGAAAACTTAACGACTATTTTAACTTCACGCGTTTACATTCAGGCGTTTACACAGCTAAGGCAGGCCAACGTCTGTCGGGTCAGCTAGTATGTTATATAGGGGAGCTCTTGGCTAGTAATAATAGCCGCACGGGGCGATCCATCGGGTTAAGCTACGCTTCCCGGGTTTGGTCCGTGGATGTAAGTAAAACTTGTATTATGGAAAAAAATTGCTACTTAGTTAGTAGAATGTGTGTCACAACATTGCTACTAATGAGCATGATTATTTCGAGTATGTTTACGAATAGGCATGCTTTTTATAAGCATGTGTGTAAGTACCCTTACTGTCATAACGTAAGCACACCAACATAACTCGAAATGTTGTTGGGCGTGACAGAGCAGTATTTAACGCTTGATTAACTTGAAGTTAAAAAAATAACTAGCTGTTACTTAGTTATGGTTAGTACCTGGTCGACCGAGCTCTGCTCGGGTGAAAATAGAGAACATTAATTTTCCCACAAATGAGACCTAGCTAGATCGATATTCAAAACGAAAACGTTAGAGCCGTTTTCGTTTTGAAATATGACTGTTTTACCGTCTTGAAAAAAAAATGAGTAACTATAATAGGTGAATGAAATAGAAGCCTATGACATACCCAGTTTTTTTTTTAATAGCTTGGACAAAAATTGATCTAAGTATCAATAGGTACAGTAACAGCTAGAAGTCGACTAGCAATCTCACAAAACTATGGCATAGCAATATTAGTTTACTTAAGACCTTCTTCGGCGCCGCAGCCCGTATAGGTATAAGCGCCGCAACCCGTATAGCGCAGGCGATAATGGTCATTGCGGTGTAAGTGGACTTCTGGCGGTTGACTGTACATACTACAAATCCGAAGTAAACTTTTCTTACTAGAACAATAAAAACAGAAATTTAAATCATATGCACAATGCATATGGTTTGAATTTCAATTTTTTAATAAAAATTTTTGAAGAAAAAAAAACCTACTTATACCATAGGAGGCTTCTACTCCGTTCACCTGTTATAGCCTATTTTTTTTCCAGACAGTAAAATATAGGATTTATCTGCAAAAATAATACTTCAGATTATTTAATTATTTTGTTTGAAAAAATATAAAGTTGCGCAAATAAGACTGCAGCCTTAGGCTGTGTAACAACATAGGCATTTTACGTTACGAAATATTCCAATTTCACGGTAAATTCATGTGACGATCAGAAACCTTTGACGTTCCCGAATTAATAGTCTGCTCTGTAGCAGCCAACCGTTGTGTGATCTTGTAGCAAAGTAGACGTATAATAACATTACTGGAAATATTTTACGTTGTGGACTACTTAGTTACTTCTAGTGTTCTGATTATTTTTTGTGATAAACCTACATACATGTAAACATATACAAGGTTGATATGAGTGAGAGGCATTAAATTAAACCACATCTATCTTCTATATATATATATATATATATAAACACCCTTTCCCACACTTAGTTGATCCAGCAGTGAGCCAATGCATTGTTGACTCCACCTTTAATGCGGAATAACTTGACTCCGGTTTAATATTTTTCGAGCGGAGTGGCAACGTCGCCTTCCACTTGGCGATGTTGCCAAATATATTTGCAGAAATATATTTATACTCAACATTTTTTTTACTCTAGCATCTAAACAAAAGTGGATCCGTAACGGTCAATTTTTTTATACTCAACCATACTTTTTGGCTCCGAATTTTATCTGAAGACCAATACTTATTGGCTCCATATACAGTGAATTTCAGATACTTCTAACATTCATTTTTTTGATTTACACACTCCTTGCATAAAAATGATAATAATTTTCTACCTACATAAGTTGATCCACTCGATATTCTATACGCAATGTTTCATACATTGTTAGATCCACCTCTACTAAGAGGTGCGGCACCACGCACAGCATACTATGTGGTTCCGTTTTATACTCTCCTTGCGGAAATGCATACATACGTTGATCCAGTCGATTTTATATTCTCATTGCTTCATACGTTATTAGATCCACCTCGAATATGAGGTTATAAGTACTATGTGGTTCCGTTTTAAACTCTCCTCGCAGAAATGCATACATACGTTGATCCACTCGATTAATTATATTCGCATTGCTTCATACATTGTCAGATCCACCTCGATTGGTTATAAGTACTATGTGGTTCCGTATTATACTCTCCTTGAAGAAATGCATACGTACGTTGATCTAGTACATTTTATATTCGTAATGCTTCGTACATTGTAAGATCCACCTCGAGTATGGTGGCGGATCCAACAATGTATGAAGTAATGTGAATATAAAATCGAGTGGATCAACCTAAGTATGCATTACTGCAAGGAGTTTTTTCAGTTCTCTACGTTTAGCGGTCTAGGCGGCCGAAGTGTCTGTACGAAAACGCCACTACGTCAGTCCGACTCCAGGACCGTACCTCCAAACCTATCCTTCTGCAGCGAGGGGGACAGGGAGACGTTATCTCTCCGAAACTGTTCGCCGCTGCACTGGAGGATGCCTTCAAGGTTCTGGACTGGAAAGGGCTAGACATCGACATCAATGGCGAGTACGTCAGTTTATCGACGATATAGTAGGCATGGCTGAGACTACGGAGGACTTTAGTACAATGCTCGATAACCTCAGTAGAGCTTTCGAAAGAGTGGGTCTTAAAATGAACATGGATAAGACATGGATGGATGGTCACGTCAAATGCCCATGTAGCACCCACTCTCATGAAGATCGGAGACACTACACTCGAAGTTGTGGACGAGTATGTTGCTTAGGACAAACTGTCCAGTTAGGTAGGTCCAATTTCGAGAAAGCGGTCAATCGTCGAATACGACTCGGCTGGGCAGCGTTCGGGAAGACATACGTACGGCCTGAAACACAGGTTTTAACAAACCTACATCAGGCAGGTCGCTATTGTAATAATTAGACCTTTATCCGATAAATATAAATTATACACTAGATTTTTAACATAGCTTAAGTTTTTCATACTAATATTACTATGTACTTTGTAATGATGTAACTTTTATGTAATTTAATTAATTAATGTGAACTTATGAATAAATATTCTATTCTATTCTATTTATTCTATAGTCCAAAGAATTGCCGAACTTAAGTGGCAGTGGCCAGGGCATATTGCTTACAGAACAGATGGCCAATGGGGCCGAAAGGTTCTGGAAAGGCAGCCGCGTACCGGAAGACGTAACGTTGGAAGGCCTCCCACAAGGTGGACCGATGACCTTGTAAAGATCGCAAGAAGGAATCCGCTGGATGCGGGAATCACAGTACCGGTCGAAGTGGCGGTGCTTGGGAGAGGCCTATGTCCAACAGTTGATGTCTTTCAACTGAAATGATGATGATGAGGTATAGAAGATAATAGAGAAGCTTTTGTGCGCTTTTGTGACCTGATGTTACATGTGACAACACCATTAACAGTGAAGCATTCTGACAGTGACAGGCCACAATGGCGTATTTGGTTAAAATACCACCTATCATGCCGCAGGTTGTGGGTTCGATTCCATACCATCACATCCCATCCAGGACAAGCATTTGTGTGCAAGCACATGTCTGTATGTCCTCAGTCTGGGTGTAGTTATCTATAAAAGTATGCATTTACAAAAAAAAGTGTGTGTGTTAGCTCCGACGTACGACTGGAGTTAACTTCTGTTTTTTGTGCCGTTTCGACTTTCTATTTTTCATCATGTCATTTCTGTCATGCAGGGTTTCTTGAATGAATCAGTGCTATACAAAAATCAACTTTAACGTGTAAAGGCGCTCGTCCCTCTCACCCCACCTCTAACCCCTTCCCTATGTCCCCTCTCTGCCCACCTCTCACCAACCCCCTCCCCTCCCAATCTCACCCCTCCCTCTACCCTCTCACACCCCCCACATCTCCCTCTCACTCTCACCCCCTCACGCATCCCCTTTCCCCGAACCTCCCCCTACGCCTTTCACCACTGCCTCCCCTCCCTTTCCTCCTCACTCTTCCCCCTGCATCTCCCCCCACCCTTTTACTACTGCCTCCCGTCCCTTTTACTTCAAAACATCCCTCCTCCACATCCTCTCCTTCATTACTCTATCCCTCCCACCACTCCTCACCCCTCCCTCTCACCAGCATCTCCCGTTCCCCCGTACTCTCCCCTCTCACCAGTACTCACCACACCCACCCCCTCTCCCCCGTCCCTGTATCCTCCTCCCCTCTCACCCCTTCCCTTCCTTATCTCTCCTTTAATACCCCTTCCCCTGACGCATCCCCTTTCCCCCACTTCCTCCTCTGCCTTTCACAGTGGTGCCTTCTATCCCTCTCCCCCTCAACATGCCCTTCGATCTCTCCTTTTACTACTGCCTTCCCTCCCTCTCCACCTCAACATCCTCCCCCTCATTACCCTATCCCTATCACAACTCCTCCCCCTATCCCCCTTACCACCCCACCACTCCTCACCCCCCCTCCCTTCTTCACCACCCTCTCCCGTTCCCCCCTCATCAGTACTCACCAAACCCTCCAAAAACGAAAACGCGGAACCATGTTCGCGTCTGAAATTAATGTCGCGATAGCGGCGGCACGCTGTATAATGCAAGAATTAATTTGTTTGAATACCATCTCTGTTCTATCTAACTATAGTAGCCAATGACAAAGCCCGTGAAAAATAGTGTGCTCTGATTGGCCCATTTGAATCGGATCAACTAGTGCTCAAATGCAAAAAAGGTGGATTTGTATAAAAATGTCTTAATTATTATTATTACTCGCGTTAACACTTGTGGCTCCAAACAGAGCCACTTACGTATGGTTTGACTAGCATTGGATCAACAAATACCACCCGGATCAACAAGTGAAAACGGATCAACAAATTACTACCTATATGGCACGATGGAGCCACAATGTGCCCATGGGTATATCTATATATATATATAGTTATATATATATATATATATATATATATATATATATATATATAGAAGATAGATGTGGATGTGGTGGAAAAATTTCAGATTTCCAGGTCCAAGGGTTTGGGCTGGGCGTTGATGAGTCAGTCAATCAGTCAGTCAGGACTTCTCTTTTTATTTATATATATATATAAGCTGAAATTTTGCACAGAGGTTCACTTTATAATGTAGACAAGGAATAAGGAAGGAATTCCCGGTAGCAGGTTCCCTTGGGATATTTCCCGACATCCACGCGGGCGAAGCCGCGGGCAAAAGCTAGTATACTATAGGTGCATAGTGTTAACTCGGAACTGTTAAAAAAAAAATTGTACAAAACTAAGAAAAAACTTTTTTAGAGCAAATAAAATAGTAAGTACCTAATCGAATTAAAATGTAAACATCCTTTGTATACGTAGATATCCTGCGTAACAAAACGGCAACGTCGCGTCTAAAACTCTGTGTTTTTTTTAACTTTTAAGGTGTATGACCTTAAATAAGACTGTGGTCGCCTATTTTCGCGCTCGGATTTTAAACATCTGACGCTCGACGCCGCGTAGCGAGTGCGCGTGTGTGCGTTTTTCCTCATGTACGGCACACAGTTGCGATGCTGCGACGACTAAACGATCTTGATCTGTAGCTATGGCGTACCTATATTTTTTTGAAGTAAAAGCTAGAGGTTTACGGAGAAAATAAAAAGACTGTCCACAAACATTATTAGTGTATTTTAATTAAATTTATACAAATATGGATGAAGAAAATAATATTATGTAGGTACTTATAAAAACTAAACTCATTTTACTTATTTGCTTAAGTATTTGTATACTTATAAGTAATTGAAGTTTTATAAAAGTATTTGTATTTGACGACACGGTTGGCGCAGTGGCTGAGCAATTGACTGCTGCGCAGCATGTTGTGGGTTCGATTCCCGCACGGAACAAATATTTGTACGACCTACAAGTATTTGTTTCCGAGTCTGGGTGTTTTTCTATCTATAATATGTATGTATTTACAAAAAAAAATGTATATAAGAAGTTTATCAGCCATCTCGTTACCATAACACAAGCATTAGGTTGCTTAGCTTGGGACTAGATGGCGTTGTGTGAAATGTCGAAGGATGTTTATTTATTATTTATTTTATTTATAAAAAGGGAATTGATCGACTTTTCCTTGGATCTATAATTTCTGGGAGAACACAATCAGAATAAAATTTTGTTAACAGCGGAGCCATCTTTTGTCCAAAATCATCGTTTTTTTGTGTAAAACAGTTCAATTTAAGCCCAATTTCAATATAGATAAAGACGCCACGCGCTAGCTATAATTATTTATTTTTCTTGCGGCATTATAGGTTTAGCAACCGCATCAAGTTCATAAAACAGTTGAATTTGAACCAACAATAATACATAAATACATAAAGCCGCCTCATGCGCAAATGTTTGGTTTACTGTTTTCAAATTTCAAATAGGTAGGTCACCCCGCTGCCACAGAATAAATAATAGTACTGCTGCGTTCGTGTGGGGTTGGTTTTATAATGTTTATTAGCCTAGGCAGGTATTGTACGTGCCCAGTCGACCTAATGACTATACAGTCGACCACACGTCGCACGTCAGTGGTAAGTGATAAGGATTTGTATAGGTATCGTTTTCATAGTTTTCGATTTCGACTATAGCCAATAGTGAAGTCAAAATTAAAATCCAAGATGGCGGCTGCGAAAATTTTAAAATTTTTCGTCATGGATGTCGTTTTCATAGTTCTCGAGGATGAAGCCGATAGTGAAGTCAATCATCCTAGAAGGGATGATTGACTGCACTATGCGGCCCAAGAGAGCAATGAAATGGAGGCCCAATGGTAACGATCCCGACATACGAGTAGGTCATGGTTTCGAACTCAGGCAGGCACTTTGTGTAAATAATTTCATCACCACTACTCTCAAATCAGTGAAGGAAAATATCGTGAGGAAACCGCCTAGAACCAAAAATTCGAAGACATGTGACATCTACCAACCCGAACTGGGTCCTCGTGGTGTATTACGGCCCACTCCCTCTCACCGAGAGGAGCCCTGTGTCCCAGCAGTGGGAATATTATAGGCTGATTATGATTGAGACCCATTAAGTTGTGAGCGAGCACGTTTCAGTGCCAGAGGTCATCACTGATGTGAGACGAGAAGATATATTACGCTCAACACCGCCGCGCGCGGCCCTTGTCCGATCAGAGCGCGGCTAGCCGCGCGTGGCAGCGGCGCTCAAATGCCGCTCTATATTTGGACACACCTTTATATAGTGCCTTTATCTATACCTCACTCGTTTCGTATCGTTTAGTGCGGTCGCGATTTGAGTATATTTCCCACAGTTTTATTGATGTTTTCCTCGACCAATGTTTTCTTTCTGCGGACTTCTGATCTTGCTTCTTGTACGAACCTTGCTACCACACCGGACACGGTACGGAGAACCCCGCATAAACGTTGGACTTGAACTTGTTATTTTGTATATTACGACCAGCCTACTGATTTCATATTGGCACCATGGATCGTTGTGTAAATTGTGGCAAAGTGACTAGAGGCTGTAGTTTACGTGGTCGTCGAGCTGAAGAACTTCAAAAATCAGCTGTTAAGTACCTATATGTAGATCGTTATGTAACCTCACTTTTATTACATCTCTTTTAACTCGGAACTCAGACCGCGAAAATCCGCAAAATGTTCAGTGATGGTTTGATAATATAGTAGCTATAAATTGACACCAATTTCATCTTTTTACAACCCAGGCCCAGGCCCAAGTTTATATGACATGGTTTCCGTCTCCTTTGTCACGGATCCACAATAGAGATTGTGGCAGTAGAGATTTCAAATAAAAATCTGATATAAATTTTTTCTCCATATTCATCCTCCAAAATTCTTGTAGCCATCTTGGATTTACATTTTGACTACACTATCGACGTTAGCACCCACAAGAACCATGAAAACGATACCCATGATGAAAAATTTGAAAATGTTCGCAGCCGCCATCTTGGATTTACATTTTAACGTCACTATCGGCTTTAGCATCCTCGAGAACAATGGGAACGATCCCCATGACGAAAAATTTAAAAATTTTCGCTGCCAACATCTTGGATTTACATTTTGACCAAATTATATTGTACTAGCTTTTGCCCGCGGCTTCGCCCGCGTGGATGTCGGAAAATATCCCATGGGAACGTTCATGTGGAAAACATAGGGCATATCCCTAACTTAAGAAATGCTGGGTTTCCCCTACAAACTTTCATCCCTTTTATCACCCCTTGTAGGATTTTGTAAGACAAAAAGTAGCCCATGTCCTTTCCCAGGATGCTATCTATAGCTTTGCCAAATTTTATCGAAATCCGTGCAGTTTTGTAAATTTTAAAATCAACCCCTATTTTACCCACTTAGGGGATGATTTTTAAAAAAACGCTGACCCGCATATTTCTTAACTTCTTAGGTACCAATAGCATAAATTTGTTATCCCTAAGTTAAGAAATACTGGGTTTCCCTTACAAACTTTCATCCCCTATATTATTCCCCTTCACTATTTTTGAAAAAAATAGTATCCTATGTCCTTTATATAAAGCCTTGCCAAATTTTATCGAAATCCGTGCAGTTTTGTAAATTTTAAAATTAAACCCCTATTTTACCCCTTAGGGGATGATTTTTCAAAAATGCTGAATCGCATATTTCTTAATTTCCTACCAATAGCATAAATTTTTTCATCCCTAACTTAAGAAATACTGGGTTTCCTTACAAACTTTCATCCCCTATATCACCCCCTGTAGTATTGTTTTTAAAAGTATCCTATGTCCTTTCCCAGGATGCTATAGAAAGCCTTGCCAAATTTTGTCGAAATCCGTGCAGTTTTGTAAATTTTAAAATCAACCCCGATTTTAGCCCCTTCGGGGATGATTTTTCAAAAACGCTGAACCGCATATTTCTTTATTTCCTATCAAAAGCATACATTTTAATTTTCACATCCCTAACTTAAGAAATACTGAGTTTCCCATACAAACTTTCATCCCCTATATCACCCCCTGTAGGATTATTTTTAAGACCAAAAGTAGCCTGTGTCCTTTCCCAGGATGCTATATAAAGCCTTGCCAAATTTTATCGAAATCCGTGCAGTTTTGTAAATTTTAAAATCAACCCCTATTTTACCCCCTTAGGGGATGATTTTTCAAAAACGCTGAACCGCATATTTCTTAATTTCCTACCAATAGCATAAATTTGTTATCCCTAACATAAGAAATACTGTGTTTCCCTTACAAACTTTCATCCCCTATATCACCCCCCGTAGTATTATTTTTGAAAAAAATAGTATCCTATGGCCTTACCCTGGATGCTTTATAAAGCATTGCCAAATTTTGTCGAAATCCATGCAGTTTTGTAAATTTTAAAATCAACCCCTATTTTACCCCCTTAGGGGATGATTTTTCAAAAACGCTGAACCGCATATTTCTTTATTTCCTATCAAAAGCATATATTTTAATTTTCACATCCCTAACTTAAGAAATACTGAGTTTCCCATACAAACTTTCATCCCCTATATCACCCCCTGTAGGATTATTTTTAAGACCAAAAGTAGCCTGTGTCCTTCCCCAGGATGCTATATAAAGCCTTGCCAAATTTTATCGAAATCCGTGCAGTTTTGTAAATTTTAAAATCAACCCCTATTTTACCCCCTTAGGGGATGATTTTTCAAAAACGCTGAACCGCATATTTCTTAATTTCCTACCAATAGCATAAATTTGTTATCCCTAACATAAGAAATACTGGGTTTCCCTTACAAACTTTCATCCCCTATATCACCCCCTGTAGTATTATTTTTGAAAAAAATAGTATCCTATGGCCTTACCCTGGATGCTTTATAAAGCATTGCCAAATTTTGTCGAAATCCATGCAGTTTTGTAAATTTTAAAATCAACCCCTATTTTACCCCCTTAGGGGATGATTTTTCAAAAACGCTGAACCGCATATTTCTTTATTTCCTATCAAAAGCATATATTTTAATTTTCACATCCCTAACTTAAGAAATACTGAGTTTCCCATACAAACTTTCATCCCCTATATCACCCCCTGTAGGATTATTTTTAAGACCAAAAGTAGCCTGTGTCCTTCCCCAGGATGCTATATAAAGCCTTGCCAAATTTTATCGAAATCCGTGCAGTTTTGTAAATTTTAAAATCAACCCCTATTTTACCCCCTTAGGGGATGATTTTTCAAAAACGCTGAACCGCATATTTCTTAATTTCCTACCAATAGCATAAATTTTGTCATCCCTAACTTAAGAAATACTGGGTTTCCCTTACAAACTTTCATCCCCTATATCACCCCTGTAGTATTATTTTTGATAAAAATAGTATCCTATGGCCTTCCCCTGAATGCTTTATAAAGCATTGCCAAATTTTGTCGAAATCCATGCAGTTTTGTAAATTTTAAAATCAACCCCTATTTTACCCCTATAGGGGATGATTTTTCAAAAACGCTGAACCGCATATTTCTTCATTTCCTATCAAAAGCATACATTTTAATTTTCACATCCCTAACTTAAGAAATATTGAGTTTCCCATACAAACTTTCATCCCCTATATCACCCCCTGTAGGATTATTTTTGAAAAAAAAAGTAGCCTATGTCCGTCCCCAGGATACCATCTATAGCCTTGCCAAATTTTATCGAAATCCGTTCAGTGGTTTAGGCGTGAAAAGGTAACAGACAGACAGACAGACAGACAGACAGACAGACAGACAGACAGACAGAGTTACTTTCGAATTTATAATATTAGTATGGATTATTGATATTGTAATTACAATATCAATATTACAAGTAATACAACATAATTCAAGAATTGTAACATAATTCTCCTAAAGTAAGTGTGCCTACCACATTAGCTTCTTAAAATATTACTTAAATGAAAGGATTAAAAATATTTAGTCGCACTACAATTGACTATATATCACGCGAGGCGCATGCGCGGCGGCGGGAGGTCAACCGACATAGGTCCTGCGTCGAAGAGCGCCAGAGCGCGACTGACTTAGGCCGTTCGATGCACCCGATTTTATACTCACTTTAAAAAATTATTTTCGTAAATGATTGAAGACAGATATGTTTTATTTTTTACACATATATAGTACAATCTTTCTTCTTACGTATAAAATGATTTGTGTTGCCAAATGACTTTTAGATTCTGAGAAATGACGTGTTTTTTTGTAGTCGATTTCTCGATTTTTGATAATCTTAGACGTGATTAAAATACAAGTTAATGAATTAAAAATCAAACTTTTCTCAATGCATTTTAAATTTCAGGATATGCCTCTTCGAATGAATACCACTTTACCTTCTTAATTAGTAGTAATAATTGGTGTAAGATTAGTTCAAAGTTGAGCCTTCGCGCGTCATCTGGAAATCGCGCCTTCGAAATCGACTGTTTTCGTAGTCAATAATTCAATTTGAACAAGTTTTTTTTAATAGACTTTAAATAAAAATATATGATAATTACGATGATTGAAGTCAAAAGAAGCTAAAAAAATAAATTATGTGACCAAAATCACTTCAAAATCTCCCAAGTTCTCGATTTACGTATGAAAAATGCAACAACGCTCTTAAATAACTATGCGTAGGTACTTAGTGAACTGTTAGGGCAGATACATCGTGTTGCAACAAAGAAAAAACTAAAAGTAATCCTGTGACTAAACTATTGCTTCTATTTATCTGATTTTTAACCGACTTCCAAAAGGAGGAGGTTCTCAATTCGCCGGAACCTTTTTTTTTTTTTATTTTTTTTTATGTATGTTCCCCGATTACTCGAAAATGGCTAGACCGATTTGGATTTTTCTTTTTTTGTTCGAAAGGGTATACTTCCCAAGTGGTCCCATGATCATCAAGTCAGGATCTGATGATGGGATCCCATGGAAATCGAGGGAAACCCTCAAATTTTATGAGCACACCTATATCGATTTCGGAATTTTTTATAGTAACTCGTGCATTTACTCTCGGAAAGTACTATTCGGTGAACTGGAACTGATGATGAAGACCACAGAGGGCCATCGGAAATACTCAATTATATCTAAGTATATAACAGGTTAGGTTGCGATTCGATTACTTTAATATGGTTTATGCTCGTCAAAATAATGGTAATGGTGACTTCACCATGAGCTCCATTTCTCCTGGTTCTTACTAGGAGAACTCCTCAACAATTAACGTCCCTGCATCGGGAAAAGCAACATTTTGTAAAACGTGATGAGCAGTTGACATTGGGTTATTGTAACTTAGACAAATTACAAACTGAACCACTAAAAAGTGAAAAATAAAAACTTTTTTACAAAAACAAAAACCGACTTCAAAAAAAAAACACTACAAAGTGAAAAATAACTTTAATTTCGGAAGTCGGTGGCAAAAAACTAAAATACAGACCCAAAGACACCGACTTCCGAAATTAAAGTTATTTTTCACTTTGTAGTGTTTTTTTTGGAAGTCGGTTTTTGTTTTTGTAAAAAAGTTTTTTAATGTAGAGGCTGAAAATGATACAAAGTATATGTGATTTAATTTAATGCCTCTCGCTCATATCAACCTTGTATAGGTAATTAGGCCTTACTAGGTAGGTATATAAGGCACTGGCTGCTAAGGAAAAAGCCGCTTACTGTATCTTCAAATCCATGCATATGTAAGTAAGTTCATTCAGTATTACGTTGATATGTTCATAGATAATAATATCTATCTTCAGCTACTAGATTACGCTCGTCGAACGAAGTGATTCAATTACCAGCAACTTCTCTATCCTCGCGAGAAACGGCGAAAAACCAAGCGACGATAAACAGAAGGCGAACAAATTCATAGTGAAGTCAAATTGAGTTTGGCAGAAGCTAGTAAAGCCTTGCTGAAACCCGACACAAACAATTGAATGGAATCATGCAAGGAGCCAGTCTTGTTTGTGGAACTGCTATATTTGATGACAAAGTAGTTTACGGATAATATAAATGCTCGTTTAGGTATATTGTGATACAGACATCAAAGATAGATACCAAAGATAGATATCAAAGTCACATTATAATCCATGTTTGAACTCCTCTTCAAATAACAGTACAGTCAGCGTCAAAAATATCGGGACAAACAGATTGTTCAAAATGACCTCAACAACTAAGAACATTAAACTTTATCTCAATTGGCTAAAGTTCTTGCCAGGATGACAGTTGTCATGTACTGTCTTTCATTCTGAAACATTCCTTGTGTCATTGAGTTAATAATTCATTCTGTTCGTCCCGATATTATTGACGCTAAACAACTAAATTCTGCGCAACTATGCAACACGGAGTTGTGAAACTGAAACTGTCAAGTTGCAAGAAGCAGATAGCGTAAACGTTATTGTGTGTAGGATCCAGGAACTGGATCATTATTGATTTCTCCATGCGATTCCGTATCAAAGAAATAGTTTTTTCATTTCCAACAGATTGCAGTTTCATTTCGTTAGCTTTATTCAACGAACAGCACTTAGTTTTAGTCATTTGTAGAAATACTAATTGGACAAGACGCAATTTCTGTAGGAAGTAATATAGAGTTTCATCTAAATACGTTTTTATTACTAGATCACTTTATAACAACTACTGGTTTCTCTACCTTAAACTTACCTTTTCAATGCGTGCGTGTTAAAATTAAAAATGGCCGCCCTGCGTACGGCTTTAACGTAAGAAAATCTACATATGTTCTGCCAACAAGATATTTTGTCTGAAAAAATCTTCACTACAAACGGTTGACGCCAGGAAAAAACGCTTCAAAACAATATAAAGCTAATTTAAAATGCCCAATCGCCGGTCCCGTCTGGGAGAGCGATTTTGTTTGTTTATGCCCCGAACATAATGACAGTTTCTGGTAGACGAATTATCTCGTCATTATTAATGAAAGGACATTTTGATGGACGAGATATCTCGATGACAGCATTGAAAGAGTTAGTACCTATTTGAAGATGACGATGATGAAGCCATCAGCCGATTTCAACGACAGTAAGATCATTTTCATACTTCCAGTCATGGTGGTTGAGAGAAGAATATGCGTGCCCATAGTGTGGCATCGTTCCGCTCACGCCAAGGAAGAAGATGTTGCTCTATACGAAACATGCCGAACGATTACAGGCTGCCGACCGACCGCGGTCAGCGCACTATATCCCACAGCTGGCACAGCTCCACCACAAGTCCCAAGAGAAGTTGCAAGCGCAGTGGAAAAACACAAACAGGAATCTGATACTAGACACCCACTATCTGGCGCACAACTACCAACGCAACGGCTAAAAAGCATCAGGCAAAGCTTCCTAAAATCGACAGCGTCTCTACCAGGAAACTCGACCGACGCCGACGCCCGTTGCAAACTCTTCCTCCTCCAACTTGGGGTGTAACCTTTCGTGGTCCACTTGGAAGTTCCTGAACCGTCTCCGGACACAAGTGGGAAGATTTAACTTCAACCTGGTAAAGTGGGATTACCTCAACGGAACGGCAGCAGGGTGTGGATGTGGAGCTATGTCGTAAGCTATGATCCACCTCGTATCCTGTCCTCTGTGTCCCAAAACATGCAGCCAAAGTGATTTACTGCACTGCCACCGACGACGACGTGAAAGTGGCGAAGTTTTGGGCCAACCAGATCTGAAATAGTCGTGCCAGCGAAACGGAGAAGAAGAAGAGAAGAAAGACGATCCTACTAATATACTATATAATATAATTCTTAAGTTACCTAAGAATCACGGACTTACCTAATTACCTACAATATCAAATTGCTACTTAGAATTTTGTCCCCGAACAACGATGCCCAAATTAGGTAACTATCGGATATTAGAAACCTAAATTCGTGACTTCGGCAATAGTGGTTACGGATTTCTAACTAAATAGATTAACTAACGACGTTTCTTGTGTTGGATAATATGTATGTATATTCTTTTTGCTATTATTTTCTTTGAACTTATATGCTAAACCTCTTGAAAACGATTTTTTATTACGTTTTATTTTTACAAATGCTTCGCTTTTTAGCAACCGTCCTTGAATTTATTTCACTCTCTGTCCCCCGTTGACAGAATTGTGAGTGAATTGGTCTGAAAATGACAGCGCTGATGACAGCACTTGATACGAAATACAGTGCGAACGAATGAGTGCGAATAAGTGGAACATTTCCCTTATTTCATCACTTTGCCAAACTGCGGGAAAATAAACATCAGGCATTCTCTGTTTATTCTTGGTCCCCGAGAAGCGCAAAATAACACGATCTTTTTTTTCAATTAGGTAATATATTATACATTATTGTATTATTCTGTTTATTAGCTGAATATGAACATTGTTCACTAGAGAGAAATTCCTACAAAAATTAGAGCTTATTTTATTGCTTTGTTAGCACCTAAGTTCACGAGACAATACAGACTTCTCGATTCTAATCAAGAATTCCACAGTTGCTGTTGTGGGACTCCAAATAAGGCAATTTGCATTGCACCTGAACTGTTCTGCTTCAAATGGTAAATATATGGTGTAGGAACCTGAAATATCGTTGCATATTTATTCAGTGATTTCCATTCAGATGACATAAAAACTTTTTAGAAAAAAAAAAACAACCGACTCCCAAAAAAACAATACAAAGTGAAAAATAACTTTAATTTCGGAAGTCGGTGTCTTTGGTTTTTTATTTACTTTCGTTTTGTTTTGCCACCGACTTCCGAAATTAAAGTTATTTTTCACTTTGTAGTGTTTTTTTGGGACTCGGTTGTTTTTTTTTTGTAAAAAGTTTTTGTAAAAATTTTTCACTTTTTAGTGGTGCCTACCTACCGCACACAAATCTGAATACCACTCTGCAAAATAAATTAGAGGATCATCCGCATAAACTAAATGGAAAAAATACGTTAAGTCGTGTCAGAAGTTTGGTAGGCGTAGTTTTAGCTGACGGACATAACGAGGCTACGAAATCTGCCTTCTGACAATCAAGGCCACACATAACATACAACTCAAGTAGCGCAATTTGAAGCGGCATATAATTACCATTAAAGCATTTATAGCCAGAGTGCACCTCATGACAATTCCAATAAGCCCAAACACGGCTAGGATACATTGTTTTATTACTGAGTTCCGATGCCTACCTTCCGGCTTCTCATCAGATCGGTTCGATGGTACCATTTTCATCGGAACCATTTAAAGCTTCGTCATAGTCGCTTAACTATTTTAATCTTA
The DNA here is from genome assembly GCA_905163495.3 of Cosmia trapezina. Classification (NCBI taxonomy): domain Eukaryota; kingdom Metazoa; phylum Arthropoda; class Insecta; order Lepidoptera; family Noctuidae; genus Cosmia; species Cosmia trapezina. The sequence goes on from LR991030.1 coordinate 18,279,104, forward strand.
TCGCTATCCGTGAAATACTTTTCATCGTTGAGGAGTTTCCGTGGCCATCTGTGGTCTTATTCATCAGTTCCACTTCACCAGATGATACTTTCTGAATGCAAACGCTTGATTTGTTGATGAAAATATCATAATCGCTATATGTATGCCTATAATATTTGAGGAGTTCCCTCGATTCCTCATGGATCCCATCATCAGAACTGGATTTTGATAAAAATGGGACCAATCTGGAAGTATACCCTTTCAAATGAAAAAAGAATTTTCCGAATCGGTTCATAAATGACGGAGTACTGAGGTAACAAACATACAAAAAAAAAAAAAAAAAAAACATACAACCGAATTGAGAACCTCCTCCTTTTTTGGAAGTCGGTTAAAAAGGAAAATGACACAAAAACATTGGTAAAAAAGTGAGTCCAAACCAATAAACATTAACTATACCAATATAATAAAGCTAAAGAGTTTGTTTGTTTGAACGCGCTAATCTCTGAAACTAGGTACCTGTTGAAAAATTCTTTTTGCATTTGATATCCCAATTCGTGTCGAAGGTTATCTATAGGCTAATTAACATCACGCTACGACCCTTAAGGAACCGAACAAAAAGAAATAAGTCGGAAAGATCGCTAAGCGACGCGTCGTATTACCTATAGGTACAGGGAAGTTTTATAAAAATGTGGCTTTTATTTTAGTACATTGTGGTGTCTTACGAAATTCACTCGAACGAAGTCGAGCACAGCAAGCAAGCAAGCAAGCCTATAAAAGCAAATCTATACTAATATTATATAGCAGGGGGTAATCTTCGGAAATACTGATCCGATTCCAAAAATTCATTCGCTAATGGGAAGCTACAGTATTGCCGAGTGTCATATTTTAATGACCTATTTTATGTTAAAACAAAAAAATTCCACGGATGAAGTCACGGGCAGAAGCTACTGTCTAATAAAAAAATTGATCGTAAATATGTACAATCCGTGGTACAATCACACAACTGACAAATGACAACCGAATTTTCTTGTTGACCGTTTTTCTAAACTGTGTCAGACTTTAGAGAAGCCCGCCCTCATTAGTCGAGCACCTAATTGATAGTCTTTAGCCTAGTTCCAGAATGTTCAACATCTGTGAAGCAGTTCTTGAGAGGTGAAGCGAGTAAAAGGCGGTCGTGAACGGAATGCTTTGCCTCAAGTGATCACTCACTTCACTTCCCAACGATTTTATTTTAATGATATGTCTGAACCTTTTAAAATATTCATGAGACAAAAAGAGCTAAGTATTGTTGGAATACATTTCGTAAGTAAAAATCCAAAGAAGATATCAAAGAAAATTGTCTTTGTTCTTATAAACTTTAGCTTGCTGCTTCTGTGGCGTGAAATAAGATTTTTTATAGGTTTACCTATCCCTTACTAATCACACTAATATTATAAAGACGTAAGTTTGTGAGTTGGGGTATGTGTTTGTATGTTTGTTACTTCTTCGCGCTCAAACGGCTGGACTAATTTTAATAAAATTGGTATAGAATAGAGGTAGCTGGCACCCTGGATTAACAGAGAGGCTACTTTTTATTCCGGTCTACACGGGTAAAACGGCGGGGCGCAGCTAGTAACTTATAAATGCGTAAGTTGGTTTATCCTAACCAATATTATAAACGCGAAAGTGAGTTTATTTGTTTGATTGTTACGCTTTCTCGCTAAAACGGCTAAACGGATTTCGATGAAATTTGGTACACGGGTAGACCATGACCTGAAATAGGATATAGGATACTTTTTATCCCGGACTAACTTAAGTTTTAAGTATAAATGCGAAAGTGTGTTTATTGGTGCTTTTGTTTGTCATTCTTTCACGCAGCAACAGACCGTTCGTGAAGTTTTTCAACAGAGTGACGTCTATTAAAGACACAAATCCTGTGGAATAGACCACGCTAGCGAAGCCGCGGGTAAGAGCTAGTCTTTTGTATTTATGCCAGACACAAAACCGCACTAGTAGAAAACCAATCCACTTATCTCCATAAATCCAACCACGTGGTCATTTTCACATCGACTTGTCCTGTGCTTCTCGCTTATAGTGGGTTACCGCAGACTTCACAAGATCATCGGACCACCTTGTGGCCACGCATGAGGGAGGCCTATGCCCAGCAGCGGACGTCTTGCGGCTGGATGATGTTCACATAAGTAATACCTTAGATTAGGGGAGACTAGGGTTCAAAGTGCCGGGGGTAAGTTGTTCCGGCATGAATAGCTTGGTTTGGTTTTTACATTTAGTAAAAATAGATATAATTAAATGCATGAGATAAGTTTTCAGTCAATGCGCAATTCAATACTGTGCCACTGCCGACGTGCCTAGCTTCACAAATGCACCGCATCTTCGACTCTATATACGTGATTATGCTGTTTGCTGACGCGCTATGAATACGAATTAAATAGACACTAATTTAATTCGTATTCATTGCACACGTTATTAAAATGTAGTTGCGTAGGAAGTATGTACTTATTACCACGTCTAACTCTTAGCTTAGTTGGATATTAATACGAGTATATGCGCATAATATGGTCTTAGTCGACTTTCAGTGTAATCAGATGAGGCTGAATCAATATATAATACACCTAACTACAAACTTTGCTGTAAGAGGGTATGTAGTTACAGTTAATGTTAGGTAGGTAAGCACTAGTTTTAATCATTTATTGCCTAAAGCAAATTCACGAATTATATGGGTAGGTAATTCCAGTCAATAAGGGAGTTGTAGAGAGCGTGAGCAGGGAACTAAGCGATTGCTTCAGAAACTTGTTCAGGGTGCTTAGAATACAGCATAATTGAACAGCACTCCCAGCGCATCTACCACCAAGTGCAGCAGTGGCTCGGGAATGAGCTGCCCTCTCAAGAATGGGGGTAGAAACATGTGTTGGAGACACCCTGGCGCCAACAACAACAGAAGATTCACCAGCACCGTAGGTCTTACTGAAAACAATATTTTGCCCCAGCACCAAGGATTGTGGTAGTGACAAAAGTGGATGGCCGGAAAGCAATGTTGAACTGTTCTGCGGCGTGCCTTTACTGCCAAGGGAAATGACTCAACGGCGTGTCTATTGACGAGGACGACGTAGACCCTCTTCAGCAAGAACCACCCACCACTGACGATGAAGATCCCATGGAGGAGGACCCCTTTGCCAGGACCCTCACGACCTAAGGGGATGAAATCGTATTTTGGTAAAAATCTTTTTTTCGAAGTTTTTCACTTTTGTAAAGCGTTCACGCCCCCGCCACTCCGGCTCGCCTCCTAGAAGCCAGGACTTTTAGTTAGACACCCAGAACAAGTTTCTGAAGTTATCACTTAGGTCCCAGTTCACGCACTCTACACCCCCTTTTGGGCCATTCGTTAACTGAACTACCAGGCTTTCCGAGTATAATGTAGTACCTTTAATTACCTACTATTCCAAATTTCGACCGCCATACATCACATTACGAAGCCTAATTAATGTTCTAATACATTATGTAGCTATGTTCATGTATTGTGTAGGTACCTAAGTGGGATGCGTTGCAGAGAATAGTTGGCCTTTTAATTGTGACGTCATCGCGTCTATGAGATAACTTTGTGCGCGGCATGTGAGTTATGCTGTAGTACGAAGATGAGCGAACAAACAACGGGCTTGTCGGTTTAATGTCAAAGGGGAGCTGAATTTAATATGTTAAGTTTTTAGGTCTCATACTATCAAGGACGGGCGATTGACAGGTTTTGAGAACCTACATCTTCGTAGGACCGCGTGATCTCCGAATAAAAAGCTCTTCCTTCATATTAAAGGCACTTTCATTATGAAGTCAAACCATGTAGGGTCTCATATTGTAGCCACCAACCCGTTCCACTTTGTTAAACTTCGTTCGAAGAGAATCGATTTCTTATAACCACGGGTGTTGACCAACTTTGCTGGTTAGGTAAAAGTATTATGTGATATATCGAGCCTTTTCAGGAAGAAGATCGTAACCGCCATTTTGCATACAGGAGAATTTTTTTTTAAATATTTCTCGAAATATTTATAGCATCAATTTGAAATTTTTACTTGGAGTTAAATGGGCACCTCCCTATTAATTCAAATGTTAAGATTTGACTCAGTACTCTATAATCTATATACTCTATAATATTATACTCTATAATATTAAAACCGTTTTTGGGATTTTTGGCGCTTACGATGTTCTTCCTGAAAAGGCTCGATATGATCTGTATTTCTCATTTAAACTACAGTTAGTAAACAGTGCGTCACGTTAATATCATGAGCTTAAAGCTCAGACTAACCAAACATTCCGAATGTTTACATAAATCCCAGACTATTTGGCAGCGCGCTTCCAGTATTTATTACAACTTATCTTTGTTTGTTTCTCTCAGTTCTGTATCTAAATGGTGGATCTCTACGTAATAATTCGTAAATGTTGCGACTTTATAAGGATATTGTTGAGTTCCAACAGAATCGACTTTATTTTCCCTTTGCTTTACTCGTAAAACTGACATAAGTAAATACTTTTAATCTTTTATTACAAAACTGGCATCTTTTCCTGTTGCTAAGTAGAGAATCTCCGTCGACAAAAAAGTTATAAGTTCGTTACAGTCCCAATGGGGAAGGTCGGGCAAAGCTAATTGTACATGGCCTGATCATAGCTAGGTCCCTAAGGCCTATAATTTCGTTCATTCATGAGTTTAGTTTTAACTTAACTATTTCGTTATTTTCGGACTCGTATTTCAATATTTTTAATCAAGTATTTGACATGGAAAGTGACGGAATTTAAAACCTTAAACATTTCCTCGTTATCACTTTCTTCACGAATTTTTATAAAATCTTTACGAATAGCTTTAATCCACAATCGTCAATTTTAGGGTCTCTAGGGGATTTGGTGGACTACAGTTTCGGAGTATTTAAGAACACACAACGCGTCATTTCCGCAAAAATAAAATAAAATCACCGCACGCCTCTATTTAGCTTGTGTTGGGAACTAGCTAAGTCTGACAGCGCCATTTTGATAGTTGCCTTCCCCATGGATAGAATTTTTTCTGCGCTATTCATTTATTGTCCGTACCTTCCGTCGTCGGGCGGATTATGCTTCTGGGACAAAGCGTCGCAAGTTGTTGTGTAATAATAAGTTTCTATGAAAACAGAACGTTGAAGGAAAATTCCGTAAATTGGATTTACTTTCTTTATTTCTTGAATAAATAACAAGAAATGTGGAATCTCTTTCTTCAAGATCATTAAAACTTACAACATAATAATCGATTGATAGCATACCTCTATGTAATGTTTTGGAAATAGGTAATAAGCTTACTTTCTGTGTATTTTCTTTGCGTCATATTTTATCGCAAATAAACGTGTACAGTTTCTTTCTTTTTATTCTTTCTTTTTAGGGTTCTGTACCAAAATGGCGTCATATTTTATCGCAAATAAACGTGTACAGTTTCTTTCTTTTTATTCTTTCTTTTTAGGGTTCTGTACCAAAATGGTAAAAAAGGAACCCTTATGGTGTCACTCAGTCTGTCTGTCTGTCTGTCTGTCTGTCACAGCTGGATATCTCAAGAACTACTAATGCTATCAACTTGGAATTTGGAACAGTTTTATATGACGTTTACCCAACTATTTTGCAAATAAGAAAGAAATAAAAATATTTATATTTTTTTTGTAACAGATACTGAAAGGGGGTCTTAAAAATTCAAAGTGGGGCTACTAGAGCATGTGGGGTATCATATGAAAGAGCGCTATTTGCACATTCTTAAACATTTTTTATTTTTTTTTAGTCCGCATATTTTTCGACTTTTGATGAAAATGTAAAAAAAATACCGTCCCCCCCCCTTTTCTCCGAAGTTTGCAAAGAGGAAAATCTGAAATTATTCTATGTGATAGACGTTTATGTAAAAATTACAGGAAAAATAAAACGATGTCTCTAAATAGCACACTTTTTTAGAAATCGGAACGGAACCCTCGGTGCGCGAGTCCGACTCGCTCTTGACTGGTTTTTTCTTATTCGTCTTCATGTTGAGTTTGTTGCACCACTTCTTCTTCCCAGCTAAAGCACTAGGAAGTGGTGAAGGGCGGGCGTTTTGTGGGACAGTGTCATGTAATTTTGACGTTCAAAAAGTGCTGATTCTCAGCCTAGTTTGAATAAATGACTTTTGATTTTGTCATTCTTTTTAAGGTTCCGAACCAAAATGGTAACAAAAACAAAAACCGACTTCCAAAAAAAACACTACAAAGTGAAAAATAACTTTAATTTCGGAAGTCGGTGTCTTTGCATCTGTATTTTAGTTTTTAGCCACCGACTTCCGAAATTAAAGTTATTTTTCACTTTGTAGTGTTTTTTTTTGGAAGTCGGTTTTTGTTTTTGTAAAAAAGTTTTTATTTTTCACTTTTTAGTGGTTCAGTTTGTAATTTATCTAAGTTACAATAACCCAATGTCAGCTGCTCATCACGTTTTACAAAATGTTGCTTTTCCCGATGCAGGGCCGTTAATTGTTGAGGAGTTCTCCTAGTAAGAACCAGGAGAAATGGAGCTCATGGTGAAGTCACCATTACCATTATTTTGACGAGCATAAACCATATTAAAGTAATTGAATCGCAACCTGTTATATAATTGAGTATTTCCGATGGCCCTCTGTGGTCTTCATCATCAGTTCCAGCTCACCGAATGGTACTTTCCGAGAGCAAATGCACGAGTTACTATAAAAAATACCGAAATCGATATAGGTGTGCCCATAAAATTTGAGGGTTTCCCTCGATTTCCATGGGATCCCATCATCAGATCCTGACTTGATGATCATGGGACCACTTGGGACGTATACCCTTTCGAACAAAAAAAGAAAAATCCAAATCGGTCCAGCCATTTTCGAGTAATCGGGGAACATACATAAAAAAAAAAAAAAAAAAAAAAAAAAAAGGTTCCGACGAATTGAGAACCTCCTCCTTTTGGAAGTCAGTTAAAAAGGAACCCTTATGGTGCGACTCAGTCTGTCTGTCACAGCTGGATATCTCAAGAACTACTAATGCTATCAACTTGAAATTTGGAACAGTTTTAGATGACGTTTGCCCAACTATTTTGCAAATAAAAATTTTTTTTTTTTTGCAACATGCATGGACTGAAAGGGGGTCTTAAAAATTCTAAAAAGTGGGGCATGTGGGGTATCATAATATGAAAAAACGCTGTTTACACATTCTCAAACATTTTTTGCTTTTTTAGGCCGCATAATTTTCAACTTTTGATGAAAAATGTAAAAAAAAATACCATTCCCCCCCTTATCTCCGAAGTTTGCATAGGGAAAAATCTGAAATTATTCTTATGTGATAGAAATTTATGTAAAGATTACAGGAAAAATAAAACACACTTTTTCAAAAATCGGAACGGAACCCTCGGTGCGCGAGTCCGACACGCTCTTGACCGGTTTTTTTTTAAATTGAATGAGTAAGGACAGTCTGGGTAAAATATTAGCGAGCATTCTGTGCATGAGAACATGAGACATTAGAACCCACCTTCGAAAATGTTGATTTTGGCAGTAGGTGGTGTGGTTACTGGTTAGTATTATCACAAACATCCAAATCAACGAAACAGCCAGTCTGGAGTCGCGACGCGTGATTGTCTGATTCATAAAAATGATGTTAGGATCAATTTTATTGTATCTGACAACGTTCAGTTTTTCCGCCTACAAAAATCGTTATCGGTTTATAGATAAAATCCATTGGACTGTACACAGATTGAATAAATACACCTTCATTTGTAAGACGGTAGAGTTACTTAGTTCGATAAAATATTGCAAATTGCTTTGGGTCGGGAAAATATTTATGTAGATAAGCGGAAATGCTATTTAAATGTTTTTCCGTAGTCGAGTTTTTCTCTATCAAGGGTTCTTAGTAACGAAAACAAACTTTGAGATACGAAACCAATGCCCTAATTGATTAAAAATGTCCGTAAGGATTGAGTCGCCAAATTTCGTATCTTAATGAAATTTAATACTTATTTAGTAGTAAGTTTAAAAATTTTGTAGGTTCGATCCTCGATTTTGTAGGTATAATACTTCAAAAGATATATGAACTTATAGGTGGCAACTCAATCTAAATGTTTGAATTGAGTCGCCACGTCAGAACTAAGAACATCATGGATGAATGTTTATCATAATTTGGTATGATTTAGTAGTATTTGAGAGTATTTAGTAGACAAAATCTGAGCTCGGTAGTGTTAAAATTAAAAAAGTTACAATACATTATGTGTGGCTCCTCAGACCATACACATACGACTGGTCATTTTTCAAAGAAGCAGTAGTTCAATTAATGTGCAATTTCAACATCATTTAGTAGTAAAAATATTAGATTTGTAGGATAAGAGTCGGCAATCACAAAAGAAAGAAATGGGAGATATAGCATATTTAATGTGGCTCCTCAATTCAGATGCTTCGGTAAATAGATTTGCCTCTAATCTACATAATCATGTGACGAAATTTGGAACAAAAAACGCCAATATTTTGTATAAATTTCTACTAAATGCACGTATAAAAAAATACAAAAAAAAGTACATATTTACGAAGTTATTAGCTATTCTTTAATTTCTTATGAAATTTTTTTGTGGGGTGACCATGAATACGTGATTTAAAAAGAAAATTTACGTCTCGTGGCTTATAGAAACAAAATCTATTTTGTCGCATGTTTTCAAAGTCAGCCTGTATAGTCGGACTTGCACAATTATTTTTTTGTTTGAAAGGTTATGCTCTCGAGGTGGTCCCATTGTCACCAAGTCAGAATCTGATGAAGAGATCCTTAAGAATTTTCGTTTATTGGCAACGACACTACCAGGCGCACTACCAGTAGTATCGTTTCCAATTAACGACACTACCAAGCCTATTTTTTTTGGATTATATTGTACAGTCAACACAGCAAACTTCATTATCATCATAGTTTCATCATGGAACTTGTGAAATTTTTTAAGGGTGTAAAACACTAGAGGTAAAAAAAAACACCTAAAACGTTCATGAGGTCAAAATGGATATCCAAGATGACGGCTGCAAAAATTTTCGCAGCCGCCATTTCAAGCCGACGCCGCGCGGCGCAGCGGAACGTGTCTACATTCGCCACGTGCTCCCGCCCCGCCCTGCGTCTTTTTAATTTTATTTTTGTATTCTTCTTCCTCTTCCTCTTCTGCAAGAAGTCCGATTATAACAAGATCCCAGTCTATCATTATAATTTCACTCGAGCACTCGACCAAACTGCATCAATTCTACACGAAGTCTGGACGGAAATAGTAGAGACTGTAGTAGAGTAGTCGCGCGGCTTCGTGAGGTGCAGCACCGCTCTTGCACAACGCGCGTACCGGCGAAGCACCGCTGCGTCGCGATGCATCGCTATACGCTGCGAGGCATCACGAGGCGCAGCGCTGCATGGTGCAACGTATTCTAAATTCTCACAATGAAATGTGTATATTTTCGTGTAGAAAATAAAGTTATATTTTGAGTCGCTCTTTTAAAATGTGCGCGCAGCATCGCGTCGCGTCGCGTCTCGGTGTGAGCTGACTCTAACTCGCGCATTTGCTCTAGGAGACCACAGATGGGCATCGGGACTACTCAATTATTGTATTTCGCGGGTTGCGATTCGATTAGTGGACCTACCACTTATTATGTGCTGTTTTTTAAAACATATAGTATAGGGATAGTTCCTTTTTAGGGTTCCGTACCAAAATGGTAAAAAAGGAACCCTTATGGTGTGACTCAGTCTGTCTGTCTGTCTGTCTGTCACAGCTGGATATCTCAAGAACTACTAATGCTATCAACTTGAAATATGGAACAGTTTTAGATGATGTTTACCCAACTATTTTGCAAATAAGAAAGAAATATAAATATTTATACTTTTTTTGCAACATTGATTGAAAGGGGGTCTTAAAAATTCAAAGTGGGTTTACTATGGCATATGGGGTATGATATGAAAGAACGCTATTTGCACATTCTCAAACATTTTTTTTCTTTTTTATAGGCCGCATAGTTTTCGACTTTTGATGAAAAATGTAAAAAAAAATACCGTTCCCCCCCTTATCTCCGAAGTTTGCGAAGCGAAAAATCTGCAAATATTCTGTATGATAGAAGTTTATGTAAAGATTACAGGAAAAATAAAACGATGTCTCTAAATAGCACACTTTTTCAGAAATCGGAACGGAACCCTCGGTGCGCGAGTCCGACTCGCTCTTGACCGGTTTTGTAACATTGTTATTATATGTAATTTGCATAATTATCTTTATTGGCACATCTTGATTTCAATTGTGATTTGTTTTAAAACACAAAAGCGCTTCGATACAAAATCGTAGTTATAAACGCTTACCATAACATCAGAGGTATCAATGGGCAGTTTCAATAGTTTTTTTACAATTAGTATTAATGTGTTTATTTATTAGGTAAGTTAGTATTTAAGTGGCAATTATTTAGAACGTATAGGAAGAACACTTTATTATTTTTCTCCTTTACGAAGTGAATAATACAATTCTGTTAGAAATAAGTAGGGATTTTATTAAAAAAATAAATTTCAAAAACTAGTCATCCTGGTTTCATTTAACATCATCATCATCATCATTTCAGCCGAAAGACGTCCACTGCTCCCCCCAAAAGGGACCTCATTCTTAACTCGATCTCGCAGAAAAACACCGAGCATAACCCTCTTCTTTGGCTTTTGGGTGACCTTGAGCTTTCTTATGAGGCCCATTGTAAAACGCTACGTCTTAGTGCCGTAAATCATAACTGGCAACACACACTGGTCAAAGACTTTTGTTTCGAGACACTGTGATATTTTGGACGAGAAGATCTTCCGTAGCTTCCCTAACTTAACGAAGTTGGACTTACCTAGTTTGACCGTTTGTCCCAGGTACACACACAACATGGTCACCCTCAATAGCGAATTCTTAATGAATATCGAAAAGTATTTTTTTTTCAGATACCGAATATATACAATGTTGATTTGTACATAAGTATTTTGTAGACATTTATACTAAATGTTAGTGTCTCTGGTTATTGATTCCGTTGTGATCTCAGGTAGATACAATCAATTATTTATTTGCAGAACGTCAGGACTGAGGAGCCAAATAAAATGCGTTTATTTACCAAATTCACTCAGTTTTACTACTTTCTCTATATACTACAAATTCGAACACACTTACTACTAAATGTTCTTTGGAGTGGAATATAAATTGACTAATTACTTTCATGGAAATTCACGTTCTTATGATTGATTGATTGATGGATTGAGGAGCCACATTAAAAGTATTGTATATTCTTCAATATCAACAGTACAGGACTCAGATTTTTAGTAGGTACTATACACAACTACTACTAAATCATACCAAATAATGATAAACATTCATCCATCATGTACCTAGTTCTGACGTGGCGACTCAATCCAAATATTTAGATTGAGGTGCCACCTTTATGTTCATATATCTTTTGAAGTATTATACCTACAAAATCGAGGATCGAACCTACAAAATTTTTAAACTTACTACTAAATAAGTATTAAATTTCATTAAGATACGAAATTTGGCGACTCAATCCTTACGGACATGATTAAAAAGTAATCGGAATTTTTAACTGACCTGCTTTTTTTTTTTTTTTTTTTTTTTTTTTTTTTTTTTTTTTTTTTTTTTTTTTTTTTTTTGAGGGTGGGAAATCATCAAATAACTTCTCCCGCTCTGGGTGGAGCGGGAGGGCGTGTCAGACTTTTACTGACTAAAACCCACCCGTGTTCCTTCATTTGCCTATGCCAGGGCCGCGGTAACCCCTTCAGACAACCCGCGACCCCAGCGGCGTCGGCCCTATTGGGCCCCGTCACTTGCTGACATCTCTTTGAGGCGCGCGTGGAACACAACGCGCCGTCGACTCGGGCCTGGTCCTTACCGGACGGCGAGCTACCCGCTGCTCACCGTCCGCAGGCCCGCGCCTACGGTGGCCGGAAATCGCCCCGCGATTCCCGCCGCCCAGGGCGTCTCCTGCGGCGACTGCGGGCGTGAGGCTGCCTCTCCCTCACGCGCTCCGCCTCCTCCTTCGCGAGCATCACTGCTTCGCAGAAGGAGGTGACGGCCTCCCATGCACTCTCGCTCCGCACCATGGCCTGGACCAGGCTCGGACGCGAGAGATCGCCGCCGCCGATCGCCTCCGTGAGAACACGGCGGTGCTCTGCCCAAGCCGGGCAGACCTCCACTGTATGCTCCACCGTGTCCTCCGGGCGATCCGCACAATGGTAACACCCGGGCGTTTCCTCCCGCCTTATGCGAAACAGGAACCTCCCGAAACAACCGTGTCCGGTGAGGACCTGCGTCAGGCGGAAGGTGAGGACGCCGTGGCGCCTCTCTAACCACTCCTCAAAGAGGGGACTTATCGCCGCAATTGTGGCGTGCCCAGCGCTGGGTTGCGACAGTCGCGCTCTCCATGCCGCCATGAGATTTAACTGACCTGCTGGAATTAAAATAAAAAAAACCGGTCAAGAGCGAGTCGGACTCGCGCACCGAAGGTTCCGTTCCGATTTCTGAAAAAGTGTGCTATTTAGAGACATCGTTTTATTTTTCCTGTAATCTTTACAGAAACTTCTATCACATAGAATAATTTCAGATTTTTCTCTTTGCAAACTTCGGTGATAAGGGGGGGGGGGGGGGACGGTATTTTTTTTACATTTTTCATCAGAAGTCGAAAACTATGCAGCCTAAAAAAAAGAAAAAAATGTTTGAAAATGTGCAAATAGCGCTCTTTCATATGATACCCCACATGCCCTAGTAGCCCCACTTTGATTTTTAAGACACCCTTTCAGTCCCTGTTGCAAAAAAAAATATAAATATTTTAATTTATTTCTTATTTGCAAAATAGTTGGGTCAACGTCATCTGAAACTATTCTAAATTTCAAGTTGATTTGTAGTTCTTGAGATATCCAGCTGTGACAGACAGACAGACAGACTGATTGATACCATTTTTACCATTTTGGTACGGAACCCTAGTGCGTGTCGGACCACGCATAGTGAAAGGTTCCCTAAAGAATTTAAACAAACTTAACATTGGTGCCGATTCTCTTGTACACCGAACTAAACTAACAGTCGTATTTATAGTCAAGTAAAAGTAATTACTCAAGCAATGATTTTCTTTCTATAGTTTAGTAATTGCTTGAAGTTAGAACTGTCAAACCTTAGAATTCTTAGCCAAGTAATATTCATATTTTCATTACTTAAGAATTCTACCCTCAAGTATGAAATTACTTAGTAGCAAAAGTAATTACTCAAGTAATTACTTTAATAATAAATACGAGCCTTACTAAACTATCACTAAAATTCCTTACTTTTGGCTATGAGAATCTTAGAGCTATTATTCTGCAAAAAAAACCTCTAAATTTAGAAACAATTTTGACACAACTAAAATCGAGTTTGACAATCGTGACTCCGCGTGGTATAGTGCTCGTAGTATATTTGACCCGGTGGCTTTAATTGGAACTAACGAAATCACTATGAAAAGTGAGAAGGCTTGTCATATTTTGTTTATCGACAATCCGACATCGCCGCCGTTACCGTGTCAGATATTTTTCAGGTTCTGTTTTACCTTTTGAGGTACGGAACCCGAAAAATTTAGCAAATAAATATTTTGGACGCAAACCGGAGCTGTTTAATGTTAATGATTTTTCGCGGAAATATTTTCCCATGAGAGCATCCAATCAGTGAATGTATTCGGTTCGTTAGTATAAAAGGTATATGGTATCAAATAAAATTTATTTTGTTCATTAGCATTTTAACAACCCGTGTTTTTTTGGGGTCCCTATAAAATATAACAGCTATATCGCATGGATACATAATCCAAGAGTTTAAAAAAATGTAAAAGCTTTTCATTTTTCCTGGATATTATTTTAAATTCAGAGTAGAAAACATTATGCTGGCAGATAGCAGAATCCTTTTCACCGCGTAGTTAGCTAATCTATGTTAATTTTATTCTACGTTTTATAATGTTAATAGTCAACTCCGTGTTTCGTACAGAGTGGCTCTGTTGGGGCACGATATTTTCAGTCAAAAGAAAGTTCAGCAATTACCTACATAATACCTACCTGTGTCAGAACTATATTTTTTTAGGTATAAAGCGATATCATAGGGTGCAACGCAGACGACACGCTTTTTGTGCGATCAAGTCTGTGGCGCACAAAATGTCTGCATGGCACACAAAAAGTCCGTCGCGGATTGTACGCAGACTCAACAAACACGACGCACATCTTCGATCATTCTGTCGGCCGAAATGTAGGAAAGTAGACGCTATGTCCCCCACTTAAGGTGCAGCGAAGACGACAGACTTTTTGTGCGATACTAAAAGTGTGTGCCGCCCGCCCGCCTGCGTTAGCGCGTGTCGAATCAAACGTTTTATTTTTTTCGCGAACTTTTGTGTGGCGCGGCGCGGCGCGATCTGCCAGAATGACACGAATTTTTTGTGCGCCGGACTTTTTGCGCGTCGTGTGCGTTACTGTATAATTGCTTATGTTCTATTTTCACAGACTAAAAAGTGCGCCAAGGTTAGTCTGTCGTCTGCGCTGCACCTAAGACACGCTTTCTAATTTGTTAAATACAAAAAAAAAACTTTTCGTTTAGTAACCAAAACCTAATTCTAACATGTTCTGAACTAACTAACACCCAGATATTTTATGCCGACTGTCAATTAGTATATTTTATTAAATCAGAGATTAGGAATCAGAGATTTTAACCAACTTCATGCGCTTATACTGTCGCACTATTACCGATAATAGTTAACTCTTTTAAGCGGCTATTAAACAAAATAGAAGCTGACAATGATGTGTGTAACTTGTGAGTCCGACAAACAACTTCAACTGAAAGCTACTTATGTACCTACCTATACTATATATTATTGAATGTGACAAACGCCACAGACGTCGAGTTAGAAGCGTCACTTGACTCACTTGATATAAAATGTTAAAGTTGTCTGAAGTAGCAAGTCGTTAAGAGACCTATTACAATTCGACCGTGATTTTTGCGTTAAATGACCAACTTTGGCGTTCTTATTCTGACAAATTGATTGAGTGGTAGAATAATAATTAGGTACCTACCTACCTATAGTTCATAGCGGACTCGCTTTTCGCAAATTTTTCTTAACTATTTACTTATATAAAGACGAAATTCCGAAGAAAGTTTTTCATAAAATATGCTCGTTAGATATAGAGACGATTTCGAGCTCGTGGATTGAACTATTTACATAATTTGCTTATGTAATAAGCAAATGAAATGAGAAATATATTAAAATATCTCTTAAATAGTGGTTTAGCTGATAGCGGCCTCAGAATTTTGAAACACGTATGGAATATCTGTAAATTTCTCTTTATTATATTAAGAAATATTATTACGTAAAATTTATATCAAAATAAACGTTAGTTCATAAGAAATTGAAATTTCATACTTTAAACAAAAATAAATAAATATAAAACTAGAAATAAACGTAATTACAACTGCCAAATTGCTACATAATGCGATGCATCGGCGTGCTTCAATATACCTAATCTGTAAAAAACGCAATTTTGTGATATGTAACCGGCGGCGTCGGCGTCGGCGGCGCGGAGCGTGCAATTTGTTGAATTCAGTGCAAGTTCGTTGGCGAGAAGCCAACTTAGCAAACAAACAGTTGCTCACGAACTACCTAAATAAAACTTGACTCTCGTTGATCGCAAGGTGCTTCTCAAAATTATTTTTCGTTCATCTCAATTTCAGGTAACGCAGATGTTCGTATCGAGAGGCTTTCGAGATTTGCATGAATCCAATTTACATATAAAAGTGATTTTGGTATACTGTATAACCGAAATCAGTATTCCGTTTAGAAATAAACCCTTGCAATACTGTGATCACCTGTGGAGTCACGTCATATTTCTGGCCGTGTGCCAGCAGGCGAGCCCCGCGGGGGGCGGAACTACCTCCCGCAACAATCAATTACCTAGTAACCTGACCTGGAAATAATTTTGTAGGATACTATTAATTTTACACTTGCGTATTAAAACCTAATTGGCTATTAGCATGAGCGTACGAAAATTATGTCAACATTTAATTTGGTTTATGGAACATACACATATTTGGACTTATTTACATACCAGATAAACTGAGTTGAGAGCAAACTCACTTTTTCCGGTCGGGTAATAAAACAGTTATCATTTATTATCATTTATTTTACTATACGAGTACCTACATTCCATAACGATCAAGTCTAGTCAGTGAAGTTAATGTCATTTGAATCCTCTTTTCGTAATAAAAGACAAATGGAAAGAAAATAACAAGGCTCTGAAGATATCATTTTACTTTGAGACGAAAAGTTAGTAGAGTATCAGAAAAAACATTTCTTTTTCCAGAACTTTTCTCTGCGCGTTGATAAGTCAGACAGTCTGTGTAAATCATCGAATGAAGAGTGTTAATAAAACTGGGAAACAGTTCCATTAACTAAATGTATCTTCTATCAATATAATATGAATCTATCAAGAACAACGGAACAGGGTTTTATCAATTTAACACATGTTAAACGGCTGCAATATGAATGTACAACATAATCTCACTACGACCGTAGCTGTTTCATGTTAAATATATCTTTTTCAAAGTACTTTTAGAGAGTATCTACGTGTGTAATTTTTTTTTTAAATTCCTTTCGTTTATTATTACTACAATGCCAACGAGCAAGGTTGTGCCAACTTCAGGAACGTGAAGTATTTATTATACAACGACAACCACACTGGCGCGACATATTCGCGGTATTCAGCAAAGGATCAAATAAAATACGCGTACACTGTGCGCATTCGGCTCAATTTAAAGGTGCAAACCCCAAGCCTATTATAAAAAAACCTGTCAAGAGCGGTCGGACTCGCGCAACGAGAGTTCCGTTCCGATTTCTGAAAAAGTGTGCTATTTAGAGACATCGTTTTATTTTTCCTGTAATCTATACATAAACTTCTATCACATAGAATAATTTCAGATTTTTCTCTTTGCAAACTTCGGAGATAAGGGGGGAGGGGGGGAACGGTATTTTTTTTTACATTTTTCATCAAAAGTCGAAAACTATGTGGCCTAAAAAAATAAAAAAATGTTTGTGAATGTGCAAACAGAGTTCTTTCATATGATAGCCACATGCCCTAGTAGCCCCACTTTAAATTTTTAAGACCCCCTTTCAGTCTCTGTTGCAAAAAAAAAACACATATATTTTTATTTCTTTCTTATTTGCAAAATAGTTGGGTAAACGTCATCAAAAACTGTTCCAAATTTCAAGCTGATAGCATTAGTAGTTCTTGAGATATCCAGCTGTGACAGACAGACAGACAGACAGACAGACAGACAGACAGACGGACAGACAGACTGAGTCACACCATAAGGGTTCCTTTTTTACCATTTTGGTACGGAACCCTAATTATATTTATTTGTTAAAACATCGTACTAAACCGAAATTCATAAAGAAATTGAAGCACTAAGCCCCGAGCGGCAATCAGTAGCTATTGCAGTAGGCGTCATGTTCACAAAGGCCTTTATTGCTTCAGATACATTCATTCTCGTGAACTCCGGAGCAAAGAACAGCTTTACGTGCAACGAACGTTTCGTTAATAGGAGGCTAAGGCCCTCTGCACACGGATCATAAGCGTAGTCGTCTCGTAAGCGTATCGTCATGACGCAACAATTACGAGACCTGCAGAGTTAAGCGTATCGTTTTGTAAGCGAAATCTCATTATTTGAAATCATGGCGTCACTGGAACCAGATGTTTTCGATGGTTTTATTTATGGTCTTACTTTTTCTTCAGACGAAGAAGATTTTATATTGGTTGACTATTTCAGAAGTAATATTATATTAAATTATCTCCAGCTAAGTTTTTGACGATATTTTTGCCCAAGCGTTTTCCGTTACATATTATATCCTTGAATGTTCACTTAATGAATTATTGTATAGACAATGGAACGCTTCAACCAGTTTCATATCGAAAAGTATAGAAATTATTTTAAAGTCATTATTTTTTCATAAAAAGTATTTTTACGCCTTTTTTACGCCAGTACGACTGTAAAAATCTCGTACGATTCGCTGCAGCACCCTTCGTATGCGAACAAGTTTAAACATGTACGTGCTCGTATTGTTCTTGTCGTACGCGCGTATTACGATACGACGCCGTGTGCGGAGGGCCTAGTGTTTATTCTACAGTGTTGTCTGAAGACCCTTTTAAGCTTCCGAATAAAAATGTCAAGACGAATTTATGACGGAGTTGAAAGGCTATTTAACACAATTTCTCATGTTAGATTGCACATCTAACACTTTCTTCTATATACACACAAGTGCTGTACCAAATTTATATTTCAAGGGTCGTTAAATAATGTTCTACACGAGTTTTTATGCGGAGGCCATAAAAAAGTTTAACTGCTCAATTTTATGAAACACAGTTAAATCTCCTCGAGATTAACGGTTGTATGTTCGTAAATAACAAATTCACAATCTTCCTTATGAGATCGTTTTAGTGATTTTAATCATAATAGTTTTGAGTAACATCACCTACTCGGCTTTGAATGATAAAAAATATTTTTGTGATTTTGTCGTTCGTAACTGAAAAACAGATTACGTTCTTAATCACTTCAAATAGTAAATAAGTAAAACATTTTAGGTAAATGCAAATTGTCAAAAAAAACATTCACCGACGATAAAGAATTTAGAAATAGGAGAAATTCCAATGTCTGAATTCTTAGCAAACATGTTGTTCTGAAGAGATCTATTCTTATTGAACCGTTGTTGTCATGTTCCTTAATTAAAGGCCAAGGTGATTTGCGCACTCACCGGAACTGTTCACTCCATTTTCTTCACATTTCTGTCGCTCTCGATTTACGGTTAATTTCACAAAAATGTGATGTGCTCTTATCTCTGTCATAATTTTCTTAACGACCCATTTCGTTCCGTCTACATACCTTTTCGAGGATATATTTTAAAATATTTAAATCCTGTTTTATAGGAGTATTGACGGTTCAACGTTTATGATTCGTAGCCATAAATCTTTTCCTTAGGGTGAGAATTTTGATTGATTTATTTGTAGATTTAACTACAACAAGTCAGCAAAGATATGTCGAATGATTTCGGAACTTCTTTATAATATCGAAATCTACCATAACATTCGATTTTATGGCAAACGAAAATTGAAGATTGCGCAAAATCTATGCAAAAATTGGAAATAAACTTAATCCGACACTTGTTAATGCTGTATAAGAACTTGTTGATCTAATATTACTTTGCGTTGCTGTACATTAAAACCCACCACGAAAGTTTACACTCTCAGCCTATAAAGTTATGTAGTGACCGTGTGATAACAAGTGTTCAAAACTTTTGAAAGTTACGCAAACATTATTACAGAGCTCACATAAACCTAGTTAGTAAAGTTAACCTTCTTATATTCTAAGTTTCTCTTTAGCCAAATAACCTACTTTCTAGCCCGTATTAAATTAAGCCCCAAATCGGGTTTACAAGCGGGATTACCTTTCCGCCTACTCGAATATACGTAGCTAGTTGCTACGGCGTAGCGGTTACTCGTAGCGGCGCAGCTTCCGCCGCTAGCCACGGAAGTGTCTGTGTGGTGCGTTGACATGCATCGTGATAAAACATGCATTACGTACAGACTCATGTGTGTCAAGCAGGTTGTTTTATGTATGGGTGTCGTCTGCATGCATTCAATGAATAATAATTTACGTAAGAAATAAAAGACTGAGTTTAGAACGGTAAGCTTTTTGGGAAGCTTATACTCGTAGCTTCAAAAATGTTTTTAATCTTCTGTAACAATTGAAAGTGATCTCTTTATCTTCGCTGTAATTTAAATCCTTCAAGTGAACTGAGGATTTTGATAGGAACCAAAGGCAAAAATGATGAGGTTTATGAAACGAAAAGTTAATGAAAACTGGAAGTTTACGCGTTTAATAAACTTACAGAAAGGTTTAATTGAGTTGTGTAGGATCATCACAGAAGAGTCTTTATTAATGTAAGTAAAACTTTTATTAAATTCTATTGATCCATGAATAAACTGAAAGTCAAAGGATCTAAACCACTTCTTAGCACAGCATATCATAATCAGCCTATAATGTCAGCCTATAATGTTCCCACTGCTGGGACACAGGCCTAATCTCTGTGAGAGGATGTGGGCCGTAATCCCACACGCAGGCCCAGTGCGGGTTGGTGGATGTCACATGTCTTCGAATTTTTGGGTCTAGGATAGTTTCCTCACGATGTTTTCCTTCACCGCTTTGAGAGCAGTGGTGATGAAATAATTTACACAAAGTAAAGCCTGGGTTCAAACCTACGACCCACAACTCAAAAGTTGCGGCCGTTACTATTCACTCACCACTTCGCACTGCTGAGCTACCATTTTTTAATTAGCAAAATTATTACAATAAATACTTCGTCTAAGTCATAGTGTTGTTATGAAGGTGTTCAGTTATGTGTTGAGTTTGCTTTGTGTTTAGAGCTCAGTACAGTGGCGGAGTATGATAGCAGAGCATTAACGAACCGAAACCATATTCACGAGATGTTTATTTACTCTGGAAAACAATAGTGGTCCATAACTATAAAAGTTAACGTTAATTATACATTTAAATTATGTACTCTTAACGATGTCACTTATTCATAAAAGCTGATTCAACGAACTAGACAGAGGAAATAAATACAGTTGAGTAGCAACGTTAATAAGTAATACGGGCTGGAATCCGCAACTCCACGTCAATGCGCGTATTTTGCGTATTACTCAACGTTAATTGTACTTTTTGTAAGTAACCAGCGAAGGGAAGTAAAGTGGTTTAACAAGAATTGAACATAATTTAGATAATCTGCATTATGAATTAACATTAAACATATTATTTTATGCATATTGACATACCTATCACACAAAATATTACGGCCACGTTTAAACTGAGGTCGTAATGTTTCTTTTGTATCTTACCATTAACCTACGAAACCCGAAAATCCTCCGAAATCCTCCGAATAAGTACGTTATACGAGTAGATAGCAAGGATATACACAAATACATACAGATTCCGTAATTGAAAGGGCGAACCCTTTTCTGATCCATTGTTACCGATCGTGAGGACTGGAGGTTATTTACAATTACTAGGAATTCATGCGATGCGGAAGATGTAAATAAAGTGAGAGGGAAGTGTATCACAGCCCATCCTGCCATGTGTGCGCACCGGCGTTACGACCGCGAGTGAAGAGCTTAACAACATAATATATAGTCACCACATTATGATAATGGTAATGGTAGCTTCGGTCGGGAGCTCCGGCTTATGTTAAATGCATACAACCGCCGGCAGAGGTCGCTATGAACGAGTCGTGGATGGGAAAACGAAAATGTGAAAACAAATAAATTGCTTAGTGCGACTCGACACATTCACAAAGAAATAGAAATGGAATGAGGAAATGAATCAGTTTTATACCGTCGGTGAAGTGAGTGAAAAGAAAAAAGACAAAGACATAGATCTCTCAAATTTTATAAGTAGCTTATTTGGTGGAATTTATACCTCTTTTACGTAAATATCGTCACGATTATACGAGTAGGTAGATGTCAAACCTATAGAAACAATGGACGAAGATAAACTCATTAAAATCCCAGTTTCAATGAAAAAGCTTTGTTTTGTGAAATTATGTTCAAATGTAAATGTGAACTGCAAAATAAAAATGAAAATTCTTCGCGGAGTCTGAATATGTTTTTCATTTTATTTTATTAACTAAAGCTTGTATGGCAAGTAGCAGCTCATAAAGACGACGAAAGAGATTACTTTGAACTAAGAATAACTCGCTGCGATCAACAAACAACTCGTAGGCTTAACTTATTAAGATCATGAAATTGTTATCTTAACACGACTTCAAAGACCTCTTCATTAAAAGTGAGCTTGTACTCTATACTCAGGGTTGCCAACCCTACTGTATATTACAGTATCCTGCTATATTAGAAGCCTAAATACTATATTTCTAACAAAAAATAGTAGGCGAAACTACTATATTTTCATTTCATTACAAAATGGCGAGATGATCGCAAAAGCCTGGCGCTTTTATCTCATAAAAATTAATGGTATTTTATAACCTTAATTTAGAGTGTACTAATAGTTATGATTATGAGACTTTAAAAGGTTAGGTAGGTAGCAAAAAATATGTAATTAAAAAATAAAACATATGTTTTTTACAGACTTTTTAAAAGATTATTTTAGAACAATTCGGGCTTTTACCGGTGAGATTTGGTAAATATACCGGTAAATACTAAGATTTACCGCAGTTCGGGCTTTTCAAATAACATCTATCTACTTATACAGGGTGTTTCTTTTAAGGCCGAACTATACGCCAATGACCTTGAGTGGTTAGCTTGCGCATTCTGGCCTGAGCTCACGCAACGCGTCGTACGTCCAGCCAGTAATAGGACAAGGAGCGCTGTCCCAAATAAGACGCATTTTTAATTTATTATAATAAAAAATATACATGTTTTTAAAAAGTAACAAAACCAAATCATTTTCGTTTGTATTGCAAAGTAGTAGATATTTTTTTATATTCATTTGATAAAAAATGAAGGAGTAAAATGGTTTCATCTTAACGATTTGGAGGTGATTTGGGTATTTTTTTCTTATTATGTGATACCGATAGAAAAATTATGGCTAAACCAAATTACGATTCATATCATGTGTTACTAACAATTTTTTTCAGATGTAATTTCTCTGTAGGTTCCGGCGAAAAACTGCTTCATCTGCACGCTGTTTTTAAGCTTTTTTCGAAAGAGTAGCCTTAAGGTGTCAAACCGCGCTAGCCGTCAAGAAGTGCTAGATTGATATAAAAAAGTTGCCAACCCTACATGTACAATACATACTTAATTATACCGTTATGTAACGCTAGACGAGTCAGTGAGATATTACAATATTAGAATAAGTTTCCATGGGCAATATTTTGTTGAGCCCATGAATAAGTCAGCCAGATAATGTAATTTTATGTAACATTATTACAATAAAAAGACAATAAATATTATTCTGAATGTGGGAACAAGTATTTACTTACTGTTTTATTTTGCCAAGGAGTTTATAAAACGAAAAAAATGTTATGTATTGGTAACTGTAGACTGTGATATTATTTCGAATTACGTAATATTATGACGGTATTGCGTCCGCTAACCAAGAATCTACAACTACAAGTAAACAATGAAGACGGCTGGCAGAAGTCTTTTCTTTGTGTTCTTGATATTCCCCAACAAAACAGGACCGTCTTGTAAAGCGATTTAACTTGCATGTCCCTCGGCGCCTCTTGTTATGGTATCGACGTCTTGAGTCACTTTGAACACTTTCAATGTACCCACAGTTGGGACTTTACCGAAAGGTAATTTGAAGATGTTGAAAATAGCCGAGGAGCTCGTGGCTAAGTAATAACAGCCGCACGGATCGATCGATCCATCTCGTTAAGCTATGCTTGCCGGGCTTGGTCCGTGGATCCTTACATACCGAGACCCCTCCTTGTCTCGGAAAGCACGTTAAGGCGAAAGCGCCAGGCTAGCCCGCGAAATTCAAAATTTCTTACGTTTTTTTGCAATTTTGTAGGTCAGTGTGAGCTTGTATGTTGATTAAAATATGATTCGCGGCCGTAGCTAATATGGTTTTACAGAATTATAATCATTAGAATCAGCAATACAACTCCATAAGTTATGATTTCATGAAATCGCTAGATTTGAGATAAATGCTAACTTATGGAGTTGTATCGCTGATTCTAATGTTTATAATTCTGTAAAGCCATATTAGCTACGGCCGCGAATCATATTTTAATCAACATACAAGCTCACACTGACCTACAAATTGCAAAAAACGTAAGAAATTTTGAATTTGACGGGCTACCCTAGCGCATCAACCTTAAGTGTCTAAACACACTATGCCGAAGTTACGCGACCGAAGTTCGGCATGATTACGCCTGCAATGTTATTTGAATTACTGACGACACACTATGCCAAAATTACGTTGCGTTCTAGCGTACAGCCGAACTTCGGTCGGGCGTAAGTTCAGCGGCAATTCGGTGGCAACGTATTCTGTAGAGCACACATTATACGCGACCGAAGTTTGGTTCGATTGCCGAAGAAGATCCGGGGCGGAAGACGGGGGGGGGGGGACAAGACACTGAAGTTCCGCAGCTGAATTTCCGACGCGTAAGTTCGGCACTTAGGTGTGTCATATCAGCCGAACACGTCGGAACGTAACATCAGCCGCGGAACTTCGGTCGCGTAACTTCGGCATAGTGTGTTTAGACACTTAGCCGTTGGGCGGCTGTCAATCGTGGATCTTTGACAGAAGCCCGGAAGTCTGACAACCAGTCTTACGAAGGGGTATCATATTATACTAACCATGTAAAAACCACCATACCATGTACCATGTAAAATACTGGTATTCAGCTGCATCCGTGGACTGGAAGCCGATCCTAAAATAGTTGGGAAAAGGCTAGGCAGATTGATTGAATGACTTTAGTATTTATGAAAATGACAGAAATCTTCTTTTGTAAAGAATGAAATAGCTCTATTGTTACATAAATAATTATTTACGGTTTTAAAACTTTATTACAGTAGTTATAAGTAACAGCAGAAAACGTTTCAAATAATGAAAGCAATAACAATATGATGTGCCATTGCACATCATATTGTTATTGCTTTCATTATTTACAATTAAAATAAATTGATCTAGACGCAAACAAGAGTATCTACCTATTGCCAAAATCTATCGAATTTAAGTTGAAATTAAAGAGGTATATCTTTGGGTTTGTACGAATGGAAAAAAAATATTCCCGGGAGCTTTCGGGTAAGTACGTATAGGTATGTAGCCTATAAATTAAAACACATAATTTGAAACATTTTTACGATTATTCCTCTGCATGGCTCTGGTTTAATAATGGTCAAGGTATTTCATTTCGTGGCTTTATTAAACCAACATTATGACGTATTCAATTTCGTGTTTCTAAGCTGGACGTTGATATACGTCAGTTATGTGCTCCGTTATTAGATGTAGTGGCTGCGGAACGTTACCATGTTAGAGACGAGATGATACCCTAGCAGGGTTTCAATTTAACTTGTCATTGTCATTAACACTTTAATACTAACCCTTTATCTTTACCGTCTAAAGATTAGCTGTATAGTAAAATCAGCATCGGATGCCCCAAGACACAACCCCATTCATAATGTAGGTAACCGTCTTTAACTTGGAAAATCATGTGCATGTTATAATCCTAACAAGTAATTCACTGAACATACTGCCGCTAACATATGCCTAAAATAATAGCATAATAATCTTTCAAACTTCATGAAACGACGCATGAAATCGACAAAATGGAACTCCGTTGCTTATGCTGAAACATCAATTTACGTATTTCGTGTTTCACGCTAAAAGCCAAAGCCAACATTGATTGAATTAACAACCGCCTTTAATCCTTTATATTAAGTTAATTAAGACGGATATTCAAATCACTTTCAAGTTTACAACCGAGAACATAGTGGGTTAATTGCTTCGCATCTAAATATGAATTAATCTAGCCAGGCCCAACTTCAGTTAGGTAGATAAATGGTCTTGCGAAACTAGACAATTTACCTAAACAATATGTTTTTGTCTAACTACACAAAACTTTGAGGCATAGCTGTATTTTCCTGTTGTCATTATTCTGTTTTAAAACTTAGTAACGATACCAGTGTTTAAAGCATTAAAATTTAATTTAACGTTCTTTCAGCGTGTGGAAATTAAATAATTTGCGGCACGGAAACAATGGTGAGTGTTAAACATTTAACTTTGATTTAAATACAGGTCATTATAATTTTAAACATTTTCGCAGCAGGTGGAGGCGTCGAGGCCTCAGGGTATTGTAGGAAAAATAAGAGTGAGTACACCAGTGACACATAATTATGGAATCTGACCAGTAATATTGTGTTAATGGAACCGAGAATATAGTGAGTAGTTGCCTTAGATAGTCCCTAGGCAACGGAATGCTATGTACAGAAAATTGTGTCGGACTCACCCTCATCAAGAACTACGGAATAGACGCGTGGGATTGCGACAGGTTTAGAATTAATAAATTGTTGAAGTACGCCAAAGCTTGCGTCTTCATTAATCAGCCGGAAATTTTGATTCATTACATTTAATCCAATTCTTGCATATCACATCATGTGTTTAATAATATCTCACTAATAACTACAAGTTCACATGGACATGGATCGGGCACAACAGTTATGCTTATATGGTTGTTACTTTCATCCAGGACTTGGCCTTCTACCAGATCAAGTCTTTCATATTCCTGAAAGTTTAAAAAATAATTTGTAGGTACTTATTTACTAACTTATTATACAACTTACTCATTTTCATTAAAATTATATCTGCCACAGTAGGTACAGTTGAGTACTTGCCCAGATCTAATAACTAAATCACGTGTAAAAACGTTTATGTATTAAAATTCAAATTCCACAACTCGGCGCGCGGCGTGCCAAACCACAAACATAAAACAATTATGTCAGGCTTTGTTACCCTCTTTATTCATCACGGGATTCACAAAGCATGTCAGAATATTTTGGTACGCATAGGTAACCTCGGGTTACGTATGTAGTGGTAACAAAAAATAGATACTTACCTACCACTTACTTTGGAGTTTAGTCTTACACATTATCTATCAACTACTAGTTATTACTTATCAAGTACCTACAACTCAATCTCATATATCCGTGTTACTTTAAAACCGCGCATTTTTATTTCGTTTCGACAAGATGAATACGAACTAAATTCTCGAACTGCCCTTCCATAAGTTTCATACTCTCCTTGTGTTCCAAACTGGCTGGTGTGCTTCTGTTTAAGTTAGCACATAACGGTCGCAGCCCATTGTGATATATCGTGTTGAGGCGGGCTTGTTGTGGACACAATATAACTGAGAGTAATATTCAAAACTTTGCTTCGCTCCGCTATGTAAAGTCTATTCAATTAATGGAATTTAAATTAATATTCTGATTTATAAAGCCCAAAGATTAATAGCTCGGCTGTTTCCTCGCCTTACTGATAATACCTGTAAATCTTTCATCGATTGAATCTTATAAGCTCTACGATTTGGAGCACAGCCAGGCTATAAATCTTAGACAAAATAACATTATTATTTGGGCTCTTCGATATTCCTTTTTACCCGACTACTGCGAAGCAAAACGGAGGGTTATGATTTTTAAAATATATTTTTCAATCTTGAGATTTAGTAGGCTTTAAACAATTTCGTATAAATTAAACTTCTATAATAGGATTAAAATGATCGGCTTTTAAGAATATGAATTAATTGAAATTGGTTTTATGTTTCTTAGGTTCCCATATATTGTTATTAAATTAACTTTATAGTAGGGGGAAACTAGTGGTTTATGATTAAGATGGCGGTAGCCCAATGAGGTGAAGTGAATGTTACTTGGATTTCGATCCATTCCTACGGGAATCGAGACTGCAAACCGCGGTCAAACACAATTCCGTTTCGGTCAGCGCATCGAAACGATTACGAGAGGTAAACTTAGCAGCAATACCTTAGCAAAAATGGAAGTGTTCTTAGCATAAACAGAATACGTTATTTTTTATTGGACATTTAAATGAAAGTATAGATTCTGTTATTGTATAGCTATCGGCACAATAAAATGTCCACGAATTGTAATAGCACCAATGAATCTATCTGCCTAGCCTTTTCCCAACTATGTTGGGGTCGGCTTCCAGTCTAACCGGATGCAGCTGAATACCAGTATTTTACATGGAGCGACTGCCTATCTGACCTCCACAACCCAGTTACTGGGTAATACGATAATCCTTGGTAATAGTGGTTGTCAGACTTTCGGGCTTCTGACGACCCGTAACGACTGTCAAAGATCCATGAATAACAGCCGGGACCAATGGCTTAACGTGCTTTCCGAGGCACGGAGGAATCTCGGCATGTAAAGATGGTCACCCATCCACTGACCAACCCCGGCAAGCGTAGCTTAACCTGACGGATCGACCCGTGCGGCTGTTATTATTTAGCCACGAGCTCCTTGTACGACTCCACTCCACGAGAATTGTAATAGCACCATGTGAGCTAATTTGGAAGCAATAAATAAGTATCGACAGTAGAAAAGTGTTTGTGTGGCACAAAACTTTCTTTTATTTTCGTATCGTTTTGAGTCTTGTAAATACTGGCCAGCGAGAAATACGCTTCTTTAACGATATGTAGGTCCATTTTTATAGGGAAACAGGTCGACAAAAATCGACATATCTTCCTGAATACGTATCGATATCGCCTGAATGGCGTTCAATCCGTTGATATTTTCAATTTGCGTAACTATGACCATTTGAATAACGTTGACAAAATATTCCAATACATATCTTCGCTTCGGTCCTAATTCCAGTTTTTATTGAACCCTATGGCGCAAATAGTTGAACAAATACGACCTTGTAGTCCCTACGTAAACAACGTCTGGCATTCCTTTCTTACAATATGTTTTTATTGCGTCGAAGCAGTATTAACATAATTACTTTATAGAAGATACTTTCGTTTTTCTTTCAGTTTTTATGTTACGTTTAATTTATAGCTAAGGTTCGCCATAAAATGTTCATCCCAAGATTAACAGTTATTGCCCCCTCTAAGTGAAACAACTATAGAGGAATGTATGTCTTTTGATAGTTTTCAGGAGTTTAAAAGTTCAGTTAACGCTTTCGCGGGTGGTTGACGTCTATAGAGATCATAACAATAAAACTTCTATTGTGAACGAATAAACGAGGGTTAATTGCGCACACCCATAAACTGACAATTTATCGCAGTTCCTTTCATTTTGATAGTTCAGCTACGTTCATTGCGTTCTTTACGTTGTTGAGGAGACGATTCTTTCATACCTATGAAGAAATGGATTAGAAACTTTCCAAATTCGCGGATTGTGATTGAAAGTGTGTTACGCGATTAGGTGCTGGTACTTAATAAAGAGTTGGTAATCTAAGTACCTACATATCTTCGACGCCGGGGTCTCAGCGGATCGTCTGATAAAATTTTCAAGTGAAGAGGGCAAACAGATTTGTGACAAGCTCGGCTAGAACTCCACCGCAATTTCATTCGCTATACTATTATCTAACAGATACGAGATTTTTAGGGATCCGCAGTAGAGAGGACGTGGTTAATTTGCTTCAGTCAATCTGAGCATTCATGTGAAAACCCATGTTGCCGCTTTCTGCATATTGGCTGCGGATGAAAAAGGTACCAATGATTGTATGTTCATTTATTTACGTCCGGTACTAAAAATAAAAACAAACAGATGCTCGGTTTTACATCTATTCCCGGATGTGTATTCAAAACTCGCTCGTGTTGTTACTTTAAATTGATCAATATAGGTTGCTCTGTTAGTGAAGTACGAGCTGTCTGCGCCTTTTTTGTATTGTAACAAATATAAAACGCAATATTTTATGTATAACTGTGGCTTCAGACAATTCTAGCAATTATAGCAATAAGAATATACATGAGTAAAAGCGTGTGACACTTGTGTGGAGCCCTTAGTAAAATTGCAACACTCACACTTGACCCATTTTACGTAATTGGTACTGCTTCATTATTCATATTGTGTGATTATCCGATCGCTATCGCTACCTCCCCACTTAACTGTTACCTCGTCTGTAGTAAGTTAATGTAAATATACAGGGAACGACAGCGATCAGCGTCGTCTCGATCTACTCATTAATAATTCATTAATGTATATTGAAAAGTGTTGGACTAATCACACTTTGCTTTCTCTAATAATATTACCAATGAAATAATAAATGAAGTATCCAGGCAATTACATCAACAGTTTTCGAAATTAGCGTCTTGTAACTACTGTGTTGTCAACAACCGCAGTACTGCCGGTCGATTCAGTAAAAATCTCACCGTGAAAACTTAGGTGAAGTGAGTTTGTTTTTGCTAGGAATTGATACTATTGACAGCTCACTCCACGTTCACTTCACCTAAGTTTTCACGGTGAGATGATTACAGAATCGCACTGCTGTTTTATTGTTTTGGCAGTGATCAGCTGCTCCACATGTTGTAATGTTCACGTTATGGGAGCGAGAGGTCGTCGCACCACAAGTGACGATTGCTTCCATATCACAGTACCCGTCCTGGAACTACGAGCACGGCTGCAAATGTAGGCTACGCTGCTACGCTGCTACACTGCTACACCGCTACGTTGCTACGCCGCTACGCCGCTACGTCTTGAATAAAGCGCCACTACTATCGTAAAAGAATAATGGTTACTGGTGTATAGGTTACGGCTAAAACCCGAAGTGCGGCTACAACTAGGTAAAGGTAGGTTAGGTTAGCGAGGTCAAGGCCCAGATGAAGTACTTGGGCCTTGTACTCGACAGCAGGTGGCGCTTCGGCCCACACTTCAGCGGGCTGTCGACGCGCCTGCTGAAGACCGCGAACGCACTGTCGTGGCTCCTCCCGAACCTGGGGGGTCCGAAGGCGCGATGCCGGCGCTTGTACGCTGGCATCCTTAAGAGCATGGCCCTTTACGGTGCCCCAATCTGGGCGGACTCCCTTCACAGGAGGGAGAACGCCACTGCCATTCGCAGGCCCCAAAGGGCTATTGCACAGCGGGTGGGGAGGGCCTACCGCTCGGTAGGCTTCTCGGCGGCGTGCGCTCTGGCCGGCACCCCTCCTTGGGAGCTCGAGGCATGGGTGCTGACCAGAGTGTACGAATGGACGGCGCGGCGTAAGGCGCTCGGGGAGCTCCCCGCCGCAGAAGAGCGGGAGGCCGTGCGGCAAGAGGCGAGGGACGCAATCGTCCATCATTGGACGGAGGACCTCCCCACTGCCGCATTTGGCCGCCGAACACTGGACGCGCTCGGGCCAGTCCTCAAGGATTGGCTTGAGCGGTCCCACGGTTTCCTCTCTTTCCGTCTGGTGCAGGTGTTGTCCGGCCATGGGTGCTTCGGATCGCACCTGCACCGGATCCAAAGGGAGGAGACCCCGTCGTGCCACGACTGTGGCGCGGCGGAGGACACGGCGCAGCACACCCTCGAGGTGTGCCCCGCCTGGTCCGAGCTGCGCCATACACTGGTCGCAGCGGTCGGGCAGGACCTCTCGCTCGGATGACCCTCTCGCGGCGCCGCTCCGCAGGCGAAGACGGGGCGTGAGACGGCGGTTGTATGATCGTCGTCATGCGCCCCCAGGTCGTGAACAGCGGGAGACAGGCGCGGGGGCGCCTTCTCCTGCATTGCACTGTTCACCACCCACGTCAGTCATTCCTGGGCCCCTCCCCGACGGGAGGGGCGTGCCGGGCCCGCCGTAAAGGCGGGCGGTCGTCGGGGGGGGGCCGGATGAAAGGGCTGTGCCAGATTCCCAGTCCTCCTCCACTCAGACGATGCGGGAGTGCCGCTGGGTCGTTTAGTGGGTATACCGGTTCTACCGGGGAGTCCCACATACCCCACCCGTCCCCCGATGGGTGGGTATGCGTAATGCATTTTTCCCAGCGTGAACAAAAAAAAAAAAAAAAAAAAAGGGTAGGTTAGAAGCAGGCAACAGGTGTAGGGGCACCCTTGCCTGTATTGCACAGGCCTTCACCAGTGTCGGACGGGAATGGCCAGGTGTTCCCGGCCATGCTCCCCAACCTGGGGGGCATGCGGGGCCCGCCAGCTAGGTGGGCATGCGCCGGGAGGGTTGTGGAAGTAAAGGTTGAGCCGGTTTCCCATGGCCCTCCCATCACGGCGATGTGGGAACACCGCTGAGTTTTAGTGGGTATACTGTCATTCCGACAGGAGTCGTCCCACATACCCCGTCTCGTGCCCCACGAGCGGAGATGCGTAACGCATTTCTCAGCGTCAAAAAAAAAAAAAACTAGGTGTAGCCGTATTTCGGGTTATAGCCGTAACATATATACACTCAGCGGCACGGAATCTTGGCCAAACGCTTATCTCGCGTATAGTTGCGATAACACAAGCTTTAAGTGTTTCTAACGGTTGTTTCTTATGAAGGTAGGTCAAAAAATGTTTACCCTT
This sequence comes from Cosmia trapezina, assembly GCA_905163495.3. NCBI lineage: Eukaryota > Metazoa > Arthropoda > Insecta > Lepidoptera > Noctuidae > Cosmia > Cosmia trapezina. Next base: position 18,311,087 of record LR991030.1, read on the forward strand.
AGTTGAAGTGGGTAATTCATTATGTTTGAGTGCACTGTAACGTAACTTTTAATTTTTATTTGAATCCCGTGTCTTGAGCGACTAAGTTGCACGTTTAAATTTGTGTATTGTGAATGTTTACGGTTAAGTTATTCAATAATTGTGTTTTCGTGCTTTTAATTTAAACACTAAAGGTGCTTTATAAACAATAAAAATGCCATTAACACCTGCACAGGTTGCACAGGCTGTTGCCTTAATCGATCAAGGATTGACACAGCGCGAAGTTGCTGTGGTGCTTAATGTACCACGTTCGTCAATGCAGTATGCCCTGAAACGATACCAGGAGACAGGCCACTACTCCCGCAGACCAGGCAGCGGAGGTGTCAGATGCACATCGGCCCGGGACGATCGGTTTATTGTCCTGGAAATTTTAAGAAATCGCTACCTTACCGCTGTTGAGATACGCCAGCGGCTCCAAACCGCAAGAGGTATAAATGTTAGTGAGCGAACGGTGAGAAGACGAATGGAGGAAGTAAACCTAAAAGCCCGTAGACCAGCACGCGGTCCTGAACTTCTCAGACATCATCGAGTAGCTCGACTTCAATTCGCACGTGAACACGCCAGCTGGACGCATGAGCAATGGGCTAGAGTACTGTTCACAGATGAGTGTCGAATCGCTTTGCGTGCTCCAGATGGTCGGGAGCGAGTGTGGAGAAGAAGAGGAGAGAGGTTTCTACCCATTACCACCACACAAACTGTGAGTTTTCATGGAGGCTCTATAATGGTTTGGGGAGGAATAAGTTCCGATGCTCGTACGGAGTTAGTTATTGTTAATAACCGCTTAAATGCAACCCGATACATCGAGGAGGTCCTTCAAGAACATGTTTTGCCATATTCGGGGTTCATTGGGTACGACCAATTTCTTCTTATGCACGACAACGCTCGCCCACACGTTGCACGTTGCGTTGAAGAATACCTTCAAGATGTTGGCATTACAAAATTGCAGTGGCCAGCACGTAGTCCAGACTTAAACCCTATAGAACACATCTGGGACATGCTCAAAAGAAAGATTAAGTCCACCTCCGACCCACCAGAAACTCTAAATCAACTTAGAAATGCGGCACTGGACGCTTGGGAAAACATACTGCAAGTTGGTATCAGAAACATCATTCAAAGCATGCCAGATCGTATGCAAGCTGTTATTAGGGCAAGAGGAGGAAACACCCGATATTAAAACGTAGAGACAATTATGAAATTTGGTACTTTTTTCATTTTGTAGTGTTTTTAAATTGATAGTGCATAATCCTTTTTTTCTGCGAAAGTGCCTAATTTCGAAAACATGCTTAATGGTGTCCTCATTTTGTGATAACTAAGTTCTAAAAGCATAAGAAACACTTATAGAGTATACCTACCCTTAATTCAGTGTTAAAAATATATTTGAATACGAATTATCGATAAATTCGCATGTGGCCAAGTTTCCGTGCCGGTGAGATATCATTCGGTCTGTATCTACCTCGAGGTGTTTTTGTCTCACTGAATGAGGACGGTGGGCTATTTCATCGTGTTAGGGCTTGAATAAAATGTGGTTTGGGCTAATGGATATAAATTAGCTATAAATGGTTTGTGGGTACAAGTTGTGCTGATTGATCTTTGTTTTATACTAATATTTAATTTTGTGTTGAGCACTCTGTTCACAATAAAATATTTATGAAAATAAATAAATTGTAAACTAATTTGTTTACATTCACTGAATCGAAGTACGGAAAAAAAATGCACAGGACAATGGGGGCTTTTGTCGACAACTTGGGAACTTTTGTTTTGTTGAGTGGCTGAAGGTGACGGAGTACATGAAATGTAGCTCAACAACAGAAAAATGGCCGTGCATAAATGAAAACGTGCTGCAAGTTGTACAAATTCCATCACGGAAGCTCCTGCATACTCATTTCCGTCGCAATTCAAAACTTTTGTTTTTGAATAATATCTACGTTTCCCAACTTTGGATTCTGAGCACAATTTTCTGTCTCTCATTGTTTCGCAATCAGGAGATGTGGAACACACGAAGTTGGACGCTGGATCGCTTCCAACTACCTGATTAATGTTTTTAATTTAAAGTGTCGTTCTTACAATCAATTTCAATTAATTTTACTCCGTTGTTATCTTTGCTCCTAAGGCTTCGCTAAATAAACTTTTTACTTCGTCTAAGTAATTACGTTGAAGTGTCTCCTTCATTCCAAGGCTTGCGGCCTACTTGTAAGTTTTGTTGTAATTAAAGTAACTGTTCTTCGTTTGTAATTGTAGCATTTTTTGTGGTTGCAATATTATTTATAGAACCTTGTTAGAAAAATATTTGTTACTTCTGTTCTTATTTCGAAAGAAATCTAGTCTTATCGCTTCAAAGGTTCTTTATAAGATAAAAGCACACAGATTGTTCATAAGATATAAAAGGTCATGATGCTGACACAAGCGATGTTTTACTAAATTCATGAATAAACCTTCGATTATGTTTGCGTGTAATATGGATAGTACTCTCAAAGGATAGCCAATAACGACTAACCGCCAAGTACTTCGAAGAGCCTACAGTTTGATTCTAAAATTACCCGGTTATGTAAACGAGGGGACAAAAGGTTTGGTAGAATCGAAAATACTCTTTCATTCGACCATCTAACGTATAATTTTGGAGCAAGACACCTAAAATAATATTTGACCTGTATTACGGTGTATCAATACCGTTCGTCCCACCCGCCGCCTTCCTGGAATTTAAAAAAATATATTTTTATTATTAATTTTATTATTAATACAGGTGATTAAAAAACCTAAGCATGAGAAGAGTGGGTGTATCGGGGTTGACATAACCTACAAGTACTAAAGCCATCTGTGGTACTAGAAACAAAGTAAGGAGGAATATGACAGAGGAAGGTAATAAGATGTTAATAGCGATTATACCTATATGCGGCATAGGAAACCTTACTAATCGTCCTTGGTATGCAACTCTGTGCGGTAGGCCGCGTGTGGTCGACTGCACTATAGAGGAGAGTCGGTATCAGCTACGGTGGGATCGAGTATAATCTGATACGGTAGAACATCAGTACTATCAGTGTCAGCCGTATTTCATTAAATGCAGGTAAAGTTACATTTCAGCTTGCGCTTTCAAGATGGAGTTCAATGAACTAGAAACTGTTTGTAGTACATAAAATCATAATTTGTCTGCAATAAAATAATACGCAAAAGTTTAATTTTGAATTAACAAAATAGTACCTACAACATAAAAGGCAGAATAGCGACTAATGTCAGTATAACCTAACACAAATGGAATGGAATATAGCGATTTAACTAAAGCCTACGAATGCACTTTGATCTGTCTATCAATACATGGGTAAGTAGTGATCGAAATAGAAAACATTTTATTTAGTACCTACATAAATCACGTCGCCCAACCGCGCTATATATGCCAGTTGTAATGAACTGAGGGGCAATTCTCGTACCTAAAAACGTTCACAATCTCATGCCAGCGTCAATCAAAATGTCAAAAATGAAGGTAAACGCTATACAATTTCTGTCAGATTGAGTCTTGAGATGATATTGCGAACGTTGTTAAAAATACGAGAATTGCCCCTCTGACAGACATTAATGTCGTAGCCTTAATAGGACCTGTTTCACCACCTACGATTAAGTTCCTGTTAACTTACTTGGAAATTATTTTCATACAAATTCTTTTTCATTTTTGAATTTATTCGGTAAGAAGTGGTTCGTCGTGGATGTCGTGAAATAGGCCCTAAGTAACATAAAGCCCGTCACAGACGTAGCTATAATATATATTGTAGCAAGACATAACAAGACAATTACGATACATTTTCCATAGTAAACTTCGAGCGACCTCAGACGTAACTGTAATATATATTTATATTACACTAAGAAATTCACGGTATATTCATATATATTATCTACGTCTGTGACAAGTTTTATGGTCTCGCTAGCAACCTTAAAAATTAATGCCATTACTGAACGGTATCAGTCTCATGAAACTTTTGTTGAACATTTTGATATCAGACAACATAGTCTTTCATAGATGGCCATAAACGGTGCCGGTGTGCAAATAGTTTTTAAATAGCCCAACTCTCATAAAGTATACAAAAACAGTTTCATATGTACAATGTCATATTCTCTATATATCAGTTCGCACTCAGTCGAACCTTTGATATCTGTTTTCACACCTGGCTGGATTTTATTTCTGTATTGCGAATAGGTTCGAATATTGAACATGTTTTCATGTATTAAACATGAAAAGTTTCGGTATAGAGCCATAAGAATGTGTCAGTGTTAGATTGAGGATTATTTAGTTAGACTCAAGTATTTTGAATGAGTTTGTAACTTTTGCGAGAGCTGATAAATTAACTAATCAAACAGTTTGATATTTCAGCTGTAACTCCTTAAAAAACTTGGAAAATAGTCTCGAAAGGATTGTTTCTTATTGGTATGTTAGTCCTACAAAGTACGATTTGTCCATATTGATACGTGAATCTGGAATCCTTTCAACACTTTTGAAATTATTACATATCACTAAGGTACGACCAGTTGACCAGTCGTAACTGATCCAGTTGAAGTAATGGTAAGATAAGATAAGATATAGCAGGATAACATCAACAAATACAGGTTCAGACATGTTTGCCACATATTATTATGGCGTGCAATTAATTTAGGAAGTCAAGTCGTTGTGTTAACCAGGTTTATGAAATATTAATAAAATAAAAATGCACTTTCCACAAGAGGCCATGACACACTGTTTATTTTTTAAAACTTCTTTTTCACATGACAAAGGCTGAAGGCTATACAGCCTAGTCTCATATGACACATCCCCCCCTTTAACATTCATAATCAACTAAATGGGAAGGAGGTTTCACAGACCTTCCACTACGAGTAACATATGAACTGCCTGCTTCACAAGCATCTCTAAACACTCTGTGCTGACTAGGCATAGAGCCATCTGTACTCACAGTTTCCCCATTATTTGAATCATTCACCGGTCTGACATTAATTGGGGTATCAAACTCAACTTCTGGTCTCTCATTAAACTTATTTCTACTTAGTAACATATGTTTTTCATTTCTCCTAACACAATTACCTTTTTCATTTTTTACAATATAGGATCTAGGACTATCCTTCCTCACTACCCTTCCTGGCTGCCAATCCTTATCATCCCCATTCTGTATTAACACACTCTGACCATTACTATAAGAAGCTCTATTTTTGGCTGTTTTATTATAATTACTTTTAGATTTTTCTTTCATTATTTGCATTTTTTCATTGATATTGATTGGCAGTCTGGGTTGAAGATCTGTGTAAGTACAAGGTAAGTTAGTTCTTAATAGCCTGCACATCAGAAGTTCAGATGGGCTATAGTCTAAGCCAGCAAGCGGTGTTGTTCTATAGTGTAGCAAAGCCATATTCAAGTTCTCATCATTTGCCCTGCATTTCTTCATTAAACTCTTTACAATACCTACAGCTTTTTCTGCCAGGCCATTCGACTGATGATGATGAGGGCTTGAAAACAACAACTGCATATTAACATCTCTGGAAAACTGTTTAAGTTCAAAGCTATTAAATGGATTATTATCACAAACTGCATACTTAGGTATTCCATGTGTGGCAAATATTATTTTTAATTTCAATATAACATTTTTTGCTGTTTTTTGTTGAACTTGTTTCAACTCAATCCACTTTGAATAATAATCAACAACCACTAGATAATCTTTGCCAGCAAAGGAACAAATATCCATACCTACTTTATAAAAAGGAATATCTGGCACATCATGACTCATGAGGGATTCTTTGCAGTTACTTGACCTATATTTCTCACATTCCTTACATGACAAAACAAAATTTTCAATGTCCTTGGACATTCCTGGCCAGAATAAAGACCTACGTCCCCTTTTCTTGGACTTGACCACACCTGCATGAGCAGTATGTAAAATAGTAAGTATTTCTTTTCTCATACAATAAGGTACCACTACCCGGTTATTATAGTATAAAACATCATCTTTAAAGTTTAAAAAATCTTTCAGTTTGTAAAATATTTTCAACTCTTTATTCAAAATATTTTTATCATTGGATGGCCACTCATTAAAATACCATGTCTTAATTTGCATTAAATTGTTGTCACACCCAGTTTCAAATTGTAATTTTTTAAGTTTTTCATCAGTAATTGCTAAATCAGATTCACATCCATACACAACTTCAGTATCAAAAGAATGAACTAACTCTTGTAAATCGGAGTCATTTTTCCCATTATTTAACAAGTAGTTTCTTGACAAATAATCAGCAATAAACATTTTAGGACCTGGTACATAGCGAATTTCAAATTCATATTTTAGCAATTTTAAGACCATTCTTTGAAGTCTGGCTGATATTTTATTGATGTCCTTTGACATTATTGCCACTAATGGCTTGTGGTCTGTCTCAACCACAATCCTTCTACCATATACAAATTGATGATACTTTTCCATAGCAGCACAAATAGCAAATAATTCTTTTTCTATAGGTGCCCACCTACTTTGGCACTCCGTGTAAACTCTGGAGTAAAATGACACTGGTTTTCCATCTTGCATCAGGCATGCACCCATACCAGATTTAGAGCTGTCAGTTTGTAGCACAACTGTACCCTTGTCACTCAGAATTGCTAAAGTAGGTGTGCAACTCAATTTTCTTTTCAGTTCTAAAAATGCTTCTTGCTGAGAAGAATCCCATTCCCACAAAGTATCTTTTTTAAGTAACTGTCTCAAGGGCATTGTAGTTTTTGTATAGTGAGGTATAAACTTACTTAAGTAATTACACATACCAAGGAACTTCTGAAGCTGTTTGATGTTTTTTGGTGAATCTAATTGAAGAATGGCTGATACATGTTCAGAGTCTATTTGTATTCCATTTTTTGATATTATGAGCCCTATATATTTTACATGATCAAGTCTATACTGTAACTTTTTACTGTTAAATTTTACATTATACTCTCTTGATCTCTGAATAACTTTATTAAGTATTATATCATGTTCTAACTGGTCTTTACCTGCAATAATTAAGTCATCAAAATATACATAAACTCCTTGAATATCCCCAAAGATTGAACAATTTATGCGCTGCATTACTTCAGGCGCTGATGATATGCCAAAAGGCATTCTTTTAAATGCATATCTTCCAAATGGAGTACCAAATGTGCATAATTTCTGAGGATCATCAAGTTCAATCTGAAAAAACCCGTCCTTCATATCAAGAACTGTAAAAACTTCTTTACCTGATAAACTATTGTAAATTTCTTCGGGACTAGCAATTGGGTAATTTTCACGTAGAATATTTTTATTAAGATCTTGTGGATCTAAACAAAGTCTAAGTGATTTGTCAGGTTTCTCTACTATCACTAAATTATTACACCAGTCAGTCGGGGAAGTTACTTTTTCAATAATATTTCTCTTTTCATAGTTATTTAAAGTTTCTTTCAGTCTACCTTTTAATGCCTGTGGGATTCTCCTGATGGGCTTGATTACTGGTTCAGCATTTTCTTTTACTTTAATCCTGTATTTTCCTATATTTCCCAATCCTGTAAACACCTCTATATTTTTTCTGAGAAAAGTTTCTTTTTCTGAACTTGATTGTGTAACATCCACTCTTTTAACTAATTCAAGCCTGTTACAATCAGGCAGTCCTAATACTGGCTGAACTGGTAAGTCTATTACTGTGAACTTTAGTTTTTGTTTTTTGTTTTTTATGATACAATCTAGTTCAGCTGTCCCAGCTGTTTCCACTTGTTGGCCATTGTACACTAATAGAATTATCCCAGCATTCAAAAGACTTTCTGTTTTTCTCAGTTTCTTGAACAATTCCAATGATAGTGTATTGCAATCAGCACCAGTGTCTAATTTAAATTCTACTTCATATCCATTCACTATTATTTTTTCTTTCCACTGTAATTTAATTCCATCTACTGTAAAAATGCTTCCAACTGTAAAGTCTTCGTCACTGTCATCTGTATTTTCTTGAATTACATTAACTCGACTTTTCCTAGTATCACTGAGTTTTTCACTTCTGTTATTCTTGTTTTTGCACATATTAGCAAAATGTCCATAAAATCCACATACCATACATTTTCTGCCGTAGGCTGGACAGTTCCTTAACTCGTGATTTTTTCCACATCGGCTACAGTCTATTAATTTTTCTTTGGGCCTTGCCCCTCTGTTGTATGGTATCACTTTCTGACTTAAGGTGCTCACTTGATCTTCCATTTTATTTCCTTGTAATGTCTGTACTTTTTCTTTGCCTAATTCTGCTGCTCTGCAAATATCAATTGCTGCAGTGAGCTTCAACTCCGATTCTCTTAGAAGCCTTTCTTTGACATTTGTGTCCCTGATGCCAATAACAATAACCATAGTGATCAATCGATCCTCAAGCTCTCCAAGATCACATTTTTTAGCTTGAGTGAGAACTTTGGTATAAAAGTGATGAAATACTTCGCCATCTTGCTGTTTCATAGTGAACAAGTTATATGACAACCACAACAAATTTTTTCGTGGCTCGGCGTATTCTTTGAATTGATCAATCAGAGCTTGTAAGTTTTTAACTTTGTCTTTGCTAAATGTATTGTACACTTCCAATGCATCTTCCCCAGCACAGTTCAAAAACAATGCAATTTTTCTTGATTCAGCCGTATCATCAAGATTCACAGCTTGTAAATACAAGTTAAACTGCTGCACAAAGCGTTTAAAGTTTGCTCCATCTCCCGATAGTTGGAGGCCTGATGGAGGTTTTATTCCGTCCATCGTAGACACACCTGACACCATGTGTTAACCAGGTTTATGAAATATTAATAAAATAAAAATGCACTTTCCACAAGAGGCCATGACACACTGTTTATTTTTTAAAACTTCTTTTTCACATGACAAAGGCTGAAGGCTATACAGCCTAGTCTCATATGACACAAATAACATTAATTTACATTGAATGTAGCAAACAATAATAAATTATAAATGTGAATGGTAAATAAAAATAATAAAATCTATGTCAAAATAATGGTTCTGTCAGAAATTCCTTAAATTATAGTATGCTTTGTCAGTTACAAATAACTTAAGTTGTTTCTTCAATTGTACATTATTAAGCTCCCTCCAACTTTTCGGTAACTTTTATAAATAATGGGAGCCATGCAAAAAACACTTTCGCGCATAAGTGCAGTCCTACTACTTATGCAGAAAGAGCTGACTTTGATCACGCCTGTTTCTGGGAAATTGATCTGCCATTCGCGAAAATAAATTACTATTATTTCTAATAAATTAGGAGTCGATTTATTGTTAGTACTTAACTAATTAACTAAGCTGGTTTCTAACCCAATTTACAGATACCAGATCATAAGCAGTTACCCACATACTTTTGTAAAGTGATGTATCGTCAGACATCCACCCATCCATTCATTGATTTCCCGAAGAAACTTCAAAACTTGTCAAGCGAAACGTAAATTAAATGCATGTTCGAAAACCACTCAATAGTTCATATACCATTCCTTTTAAAAACGTGTCAGGGCGCCGCTTAATGCTGAAGTTACAAGTGTGAAAACACCGGAATATCTGAAAGCGTGCGTTGCACGGGCGGGGCGCCCGGGTCGCGTCGAACAGTACTCCACTCCAGTAGTGTCCCGGACGGCGCCTCGACCACACCACTCCGCCATCTCCGGCCAACACCGCGATCTAACTTCGTCGACAACAATCGTAGCACAATGGAAACAAACGGGATCATTGCGTTTGATGGCGCTCGATCGACAATGTGAAGTGATCGGATTGTGTTGTACGAGTAGCTGTGCCGTGTGCTCTGTACGCGATTCTTTTCGCAAGTGATTTTATCATGTAGATGGCTGGATTAGTAATTGATTTTAATGGTATGGATTGTTCTTTAATTGTTATTTTTAATTAGAATTTAAAGTTTTCTGTACGAAAGAAAATGCAGTGGCGCTCGAGTGATAAATCCGAATCGGTCTTCAAAAACCTTAGTACCTTCGAAACTATGAATGCTAACTTGGATAAATTAATAATTTTAAGTTTAGAAACCTATTTTCAATTATGGAAGCTTAAAATACTAGGTAGTTATACTATTCTTAGTTTCAGATATATTAAAATGTTGCGACTGACCCGGATTCCATGCTCGCGAGGGTAGTAAAACTGCGTTGTTTACAGAAAGACAATCGTTACAAAATGAATGTACTTATTTCACAGGTTTTTACATAGAATAATAAATCCATGACTACGGCAAATACCATAACGTGGTCCACACGTGTGACGTGACATAAGCGTGAAAAAAACTACCCAACCAGCTAGGTTGGTGGTGGTGGTGTGGTATCACCATAACCACTTAATCAGCCTATAATGTTTCCACTGCTGGGATACAAGCCTCCTCTATGAGTGGGTGTGGGCCGTAATCCACCACGCGGGACCAGTGCGAGTTGGTAGATGTCACATGTCTTCGAATTTTTGGTTCTAAGACATTTTCATTTCAGTTCTCCGTTTTGAGAGAATGGTGATGAAATAAATGTAATTTATTTCATCACCGCTGCTAGCAAAGTAATGCACCTGCCTGGGGTCAAACACATGACCTACAAGTCGGGGCCGTTACCACTGGGCCACCACTGCTCCTACATATCATCAGAAATCATTACTTATTCAGAAGCCGCTATAACGTCAAAGCTAGGGCAACTCATCATAACTCCAAGACAAAATGCCTGAAACGCTGACGACCGTGAAATGGTTATTATAATTAAGTTATTTCTTCTTACGACCAAGTCTCGGAAATTTTGAACGAAGCACATTTAAAATTCTATCGTAATTAGACAGATACTTTCGAGAAAAGGAAAAACTTGGTCCTTCGTTATTCAGGACTCTAGCAGAATCTTTTATTTCTAGTTTTACTTTTATCTTAATTTTTTATTGGTTTACAAGAGATAAAATAAAAAATAATTGGAGACTTAACTTTTGTAGCTTCTGTGTACAATGTGTACATACCGAATATGTTTCGGCCGTAGATCTTTGAAAGGCCAGAAACGATCTTTGAAAACGGTACGGAAGGCCACGAATTCATTTTGGAGAGGTCCCTTTGATATCATAATCATTATTGCTGGATCTTGTATTGCTGGATAATTATTTTTGGATATTGTCTTCGACTAAATTAAGTTACGAAAAATTATTCCTACACGTTGTGACACTTGTGACTACACTCCGTGCACATGTTAGGTATACAGTCTTATTCAAGCCCAGTACATGTTAGATAAACAGTCTTATTCAGACTAATACGTATACCTAACAGTTGACTGAATTTCCCAAACCTATCCAAGAAAACATTAGTAGTAATACGTCACCTACTTCTGCTTGGTTCCTATAAACAAAAACTAATCGTTTTGCATATACTCGTAGTACAGTCATTTGGTGCTCAAAAAGGGGGTTAAGTACCTGGATAGTTTTGAAAATTGGTGATTTTATCGAGTTCTTTCATTTATACCAATAGTTGGAATTGTTTCGTCCCCTTTTTCTCAAAAAAACATGAGAACAGAACAAAAAAACACACACACATGGTTTAAGTAAAGGAGCTTGCCGAAGAAAGTATATTTTAATTTACGGAACAAATGAAACATTTGTTACTTTCTTACGTTACGAACCGCCACTTCGTTTCGAACCCTTATTAGCTTTTTGCAATTAGGACAGACAGTAAAGTTTTCTTAATGAACCGTTACTTGCATTCTTTGCTAGTGTACCTCACGTTCTTCTTCATCATGATTGCAACTATCAGTCTTAATATTGAACCATATCAATTAATTATATTATTGAAGAAAGTGAAAAAAATGCTTCTGTATTAAATAAAGATCTTTTGAGTTACTAGGTACTCATCTGTATGCCAATCTCATATGTCAAGTCCCTCGAGCCAAACGAGAGTAAATGATATGGAAATATTACTAACGACTCATCTCATTTTATCTTATATTGATTTTTCCCTATTCCTCTTCGTTTTACTGACTAAAATAAAAAAATACCTACAGCTTATACGAACGAACCCGCTTAGAAGAACCCGTTTTCTGACAAGATGATCGAGCATTACCTTTTTAAAACAAGGAGGAGAAGCTCGTGGCTAAGTAATAAAAGTTAAACTTTGCTTGCCGGGGTTGATCTGTCGATGGGTGACCATCTTTACATACCGGGACTCCTCCGTGCCTCGGAAAGCACGTTAAGCCGTTGGACCCGGCTGTCATTCGTGGATCTTTGACAGTCGTTACGGGTCGTCAGACAGAAGCCCGAAAGTCTGACAACCAGTCTTACCATAGGGCATCGTGTTATCCAGTTACTGTGTTGTGGAGGTCAGATAGTCAGTCGCTCCATGTAAAATACTCGTATTCAGCTGCATCCGGTTAGACTGGAAGCCGACCCCAATATAGTTGGGAAATGGCTCGGCAGTTGACGAGTTGTTTCGAACAATAAATTATAGCAACATAACGGTAATCAATCTAGAGCTAGAAGATTGTGCAATTAATTTAATGGTATATATCTGTCTTGTTTGTTTACCAAGCAAGCTATTAACATTTTACGGATACAAGAGAACAATAGAAAATAAAATGAGAGAACAATAACATTACACACACAGTGAATTTAAATCTCTTAATTGAAAAACAAAACCTGGATTGTTAAAGTAATAAAGAAAAATATAATATAACCTACATATAAATAAATACGCAAGTACATAAACTCTCGCCTTCTTCCCATGCGGGTAAGCAGAAACTACAGAACGACACCTGTTACGATCCTCCAAATATTAATATATCATTAGTTAGATATTGTTGCATCATTAGGTAGGTACGTTACGAATAAAATATATGAAGCGTGAACACATCAGGCGTGATGTGGGGAACTAACCTATTTTTAAACATTATAATGTCAAATGACATAACAGGTTATGTGCCTACGTTTTTGTGGGGCCTATTTCACGATGTCCGAATAGCCACTACTTACCGAATAAATCCAAAAATGGAACAGATTTTGTATGAAATTATCTGCCAAGTAAGTTAATAGGTACTTAATCGTACGTGGTGAAACAGGCCCTAATAGTATTTAATTGTTGTTATTAGTTTATGTTTTATGTTTGTAATTATTATATATACTTTTATTTATGTAATTGGTTTCTTGAGCCGTGTAAATCAAATAAATAAATAAAATAAAATAGCCCTCTTTCGCTCGAGATACCGAGAGTTGTTCCCCTAAAACTTATTGGATGAATGAAAAGCAGAAACTCGACAAAACGACTGCCTCCTCGATTGATAATAACACTTTAAATGCAAGATTTGAAACCCTCTTAACAAAATTGATAATTTTATTATGTTTCTCAAGTTGAACAAGTCTCGTGATTTAAAGATAATGTATTAGATTTTATGACCATCAACTGCCAAGCCATTTACCAACTATGTTGGGGTCGGCTTCCAGTGAAATGAAATGAAATGAAATGAAATGAAATGAAATTGTTTATTCTGTAAATAGGATATCGAAATCACTTTTACACGTCATATTTTTTTTTTTTTAAATAAGCTAGATGAAGTCGACATTTCCTATCTGACTACCCTGAGAAGAAATGGCGAAACAAACTCAGGGGTCAAAGTCTCTTTTAAAGTCCAGACATAATCTTGGTCAGATCATGTGAGGACCATGTAGATCCAGTCTGAAATGGTCTTTTGAGGAAAGAACCATAAAAATTTGAGTGGACCTGTCCAGTCAGTGCAAGCATTTGTCAACAATCGTGTAGCTCAACTCAGGATTTCAGGAGCTCAATAACTCGACGAACAATACCAAAGAAAGGACGTTTGGGTAGGTCGCATAAAGTACTCAAAAATATCAGACCATCAATAAAACTAAAAAAGAAAAAAAAAAGATCCACATAGTGCTCACATTTACAATAATTTTAATTTTTTAATAATTTACATTAATTTTTTAACAAAGGTTTGTCATTTTATTTATTATAATGAGTTTTGGTATTATATATATTACAAAGTTGATTGAATAGCTCAAACCCAAGCTTTTTTATCTTCTAAATAATCAGAAATTTTATAGTAGCCCTTTTTACAAAGTTTGGTTTTAATGCAGCTTTTAAAACGTTTAATGGGCAAGTTTCGAATGTCAACGGGAAGTTTGTTGTAAAAGCATATACATTGACCCATGAACGAGTTGCCTACTCTGTGGAGACGAGTGCGATGTACAGCAAGATTGTGTTTATTCCTAGTATTTAAACTATGAATATCGGACATCTTCTTAAAATTGGATATATTTTTGTGTACATACAATAGATTTTCAAATATATATTGAGAGGCTACAGTCAGAATATTTATTTCCTTGAACTTCTCTCGAAGGGAATCCCTTGGACCTAGATTGTAAATGGCTCGAACAGCCCTTTTCTGTAAAACAAAGATAGTATTAATGCCCGCACAGGTTCCCCAGAGAAGAATCCCATAAGACATAAGGCTATGAAAATAACTAAAATAAACAATTCTGGCTGTATCCACATCAGTTATCTGTCGAATTTTTTTAACAGCATAGGCGGCCGAACTAAGCCTTCCTGACAATTTTTCTATGTGTGGGCCCCATTGCAATTTACCGTCAATGGTTATTCCAAGAAAAACCGTCGACTCAACAGGGTCCAACTCTATTCCATTAAGTTGAACATTGGTAGTTAGCTGCCTGACATTTGGCGTTGAAAATTTGATTAGTTTAGTCTTTTTTTCATTTAGGAGAAGATTATTTACATTAAACCAATGGACAACCCTAGAGAGTGCATCGTTAACTTGTTCAAAGTTGACTAACTGACGTTTGATTTTAAAAATGAGGGAAGTGTCATCTGCGAATAATACAATCTTGTGATTGTCCCTTATGTGATAAGGTAAGTCATTTATATAAATAAGAAACAAGAAAGGACCCAGAATTGAACCCTGTGGAACGCCCATAGTGACCGCAGATCCTGCAGATCTCTTGCCATTAACATCTACCCTTTGAATTCTGTTGTTCAGATAAGAAGTCAGAAGGTCGAGAGCCCTGTCCCTTATACCATAGTGGTACAGCTTCCTGATGAGTGTATCATGATTTACGCAATCGAAGGCCTTGGACAAGTCACAGAAAATGCCAAGAGCATCCTGCGACTCCTCCCAGGCCTCGAATATGCTCTTCAGTAATTCCACGCCCGCGTCTGTAGTTGAACGACCCTTTGTAAAACCAAATTGTTTCAGACGAAGTAAATTATGTGTATTGAAATGTCCTAACATTTGTTTTAAAATTATTTTTTCAAAGATTTTGCTCAATGTAGGTAATATCGAAATAGGCCGAAAATTAGTGGGATCAGTCGGGCTGCCAGATTTGAACAGTGGAATCACTTTGCTAAGTTTCATCAGATCAGGAAATACACCAGATGCAATACAAGAGTTAAAAACAATTGATAAAAAGGGTGCAATAATATCAATTTTATGACCATCAACTGCCAAGCCATTTACCAACTATGTTGGGGTCGGCTTCCAGTCTAACCGCATGCAGCTGAATATACTTGTATTTACATGGAGCGACTGCCTATCTGACCTCCACAACCCCGTTACTGGGTAAAACGATACCCCTTCGTAAGACCGGTTGTTAGAATTTCGAGCTTCTGACGACCCACGAATAACAGCCGGTACCAACGGCTTAACATGTTTCCTAAGCACGCAGGGGTCATGGTATGTAAAGAGATCCGCGCGGCTGTTATAATTTAGTCACAAGCCCCTGGATTAGATTTTATAATGATTCCTCTAATTACTTTGCATTTTTTCTATAGTTGTTTTGAGAAGGCCAGGTAAGGTCAGCAACGGAGTCTAATAACATCATCAAAATTGACACAAAATAATTCGATAAACGGCATTTTATCTTTTCCCAAAGATAGCTAAGAGCTACTTTAAGTTTTATTTATTTCGATTTTAATGAAGTATTTGCTCAGTAATTAAGATTAAAAACTGAAGTGTTAGGTAATCGAATTTTGATGCTGAGTGTTAATCGACTTTTATTCCAATCTGTACAGGATTTTAACGCAAAAGTTCTATTGTCTCCAAAACACCAAATACACTAAGTGTCCATTCTTCACCGAAATTAATCAGAATATAATTAAATTATTGGCATACTCCTAGCTTTAGCATAACAAAAATACCTACCAGTGAATCAAGATTTAGGTAGGTAGGTACCATTCCCGTGTTGATAACTAGAATAGATGTGACGCAAGGAAATATATTGTTCTGTTTTCCTTTAGTTAGCCGTCACTCGTCGCAAGACTTATGACACGTTACATAGCACATCTTTCATAAAAGCAACTATCATCTCGTTTGTCGTGTCGTAGTTGTGTTGGAAATATGTCCTATAAACTGGTAGTTTTATCATTTGAACACAAAAGGACTTGTGCTATTACGATTGTTACCAAATTGGTAAATAACTTATAAACCGTCTTTTAAAACGAAATCGTAGACTTGCTTTAAAATGCCTACGGCAAGTCGACGATTTCGTTTTAAAGTCTTTGACAAATCGTTGTACCTAATGATATAAGTAAGTAATCTAGCTGTAATCGATTTGGTTCGTTATTGAAAGCTCTGAAATAGCAGGCATATACCTAATACCTGGCTCTTTTAATTTAAACCTGAGAATTGATAAAAAGGGGTTTTTCCGAGGGCTCTATACTCTAACAATATAGGTTAGTAGCAGTCGTTTTGGAGTTAAGGAGTTATTTAGTCGATATTTAGTTGAACCAACGTTGCTTGAGTACCTATTAAGGTTTATAAATTGGCTTCAAAAGCTTACAAACACAGTTCAACGTTAGTTCGACGAAACTAAAGCCGATTTTTTTTTTGTATTTTATTAAATAAAAACATTTATTGAATTGAATGTAAGATATTCTGTACAATACGTTTTATATTTTCTTGATTTCTTCAAATGAAATACGAGACCGTAAATGGAATAGGATGAACGAACTCACGCACGCTCTTCACCCTGGGGACAGTTCAACATCATAGAAATGTTCTTTATCTAGGCAAAGGAGTAACTTTAGATTCACTAGTTTTGTTTTATATTTGTGTCTAACCTAACCTTGCAGTGCGTCGATTCTGTAAAATTCAAACAACAAATCTCTATTCACTTTCCTCACTTCGCATCTCTTCTGCTCACTTGTTTTTTATTTGATACCTACTTTGAATTTAGAACGCCTATCAAGAAACTCACAGCGGATTTCGAAGTTTAGAATGAGGTCTTACAGAACCACACGGCAGTTTCGTAAAACTCTTTGATCTATGACAATAAGTACCTATATATTTTTCTTCTCATAACGACAGTAGTACTTCTATATTGTACTAATTAGACCCAGTAGGGAGCCAAGTTATAATTAATTCTGTATAAGTTACAGTACTCTTTACATAAGCTATAAACAAGCTGTAAAAGTCAGCTACTAAGTTTTTAATTAATCCATTTAGCACTTAATTTAATCAACGCATTGTTCAGGACTTGTTCATGAGATTGAATGAACAGCTATACGCCTACATTTGGTTCACTCTCGCGTGGCCTGCCACCTGCACCATATAAGTGATCTTATAGCGCTACATACGAAACCTTTGGTAATAGTTATCTGCCCGAACTGGAAAGGTGAAGGTGCTTCAAGCACCTTTTCACCATAAAGCTTGCCTTCCTGTGTGGAAATAAAAGATAGATGTATAACATATTTCCATAAACTGCTTGTCTACCAAACTCAACAAACCGTCTCACTAAAAGCCACTATTAAGTTACCAATTGTGTGTTGCTGATTGGCGTGGTTAGTCCAGGTTTTTACACGATACGGTTCCACGGTTTCTTCACCTCCACCAGCCAGTGGTTTCTTAGTTGCACCAGTACAGAAAGATCACATCAGATACTTGCTTGAATTTGAAACCACAACTGAGCGCATACGAAGTAACCCAACTTAAGAACAATCTCGGAGTCGGTTCATCATCTACATATTGTACACATCACATAGGTACATAAATATACGGTTTCAATTATGTACATTGCTTTTCCTGTTTGTTATAACAAGTGGCATGTTACTATTGCCTAAGCATAATTATGTAAATCTAATCAAATCAATTGACTCTTTGATTTGTAGACCCAGGATCACATTCAACACCAAAACTTCTTCTGCACATCTTGATCTCAATCTTATAGCTGTCTTCTCAAGGATGTCACATCCTAAGCTAAGAATAAATGATCATGATTTGCAAAACATGGTTTAAAAATAAGAAATTTTATATGAAATCTTGGCCATCAAGGAAGTCTAAATTCAGTTTCATTTTTCATTCGACGAATTTATTCTTGAAAATCTTCCCCGCTACGAAATAAGCTCTGTGATATTAATTACAGTTGAAAGCATGTCGAGCTTTGATAGTCAGCTTAAAAATACGCGACTAAAAGTTTTTAACTTAGTTTTTTACGATCCATTACAGAAGTCAATCGTAGAGAGCTAATGGATTGTAAAATTAAATCCGAAACTTGTGTATTCTATCTTCGCAGATAGAGACCATTACGAATAATTTTACGTCTGTATCTCAATATTGTATTGTTGACTTTACGTTCGAGTTTTAGGTGTTGGTCGATTGTTTAATTTATACTTGAAAGCATTTATTTGCGTAGTAACAATTAGCAAAGTATTGAATAATTAAGCAAATGTTTTAGAAGCTTCGATAAATTTTAATCTCACCGCTGAAATTATACGATTTATTGCGGTATACGGGTTGGTTAATGATTTAGAATCCAAAATGAATCGAATAAAGGAAATCAGGTAGGACCCTTTTGTGGTAGTAAATAGGTGCCATTATTAACACTATCTAGCTAGTGAAATGCCCGGGCGTGGGTAGTAGTGAGATAGCTCGGACAAACCATTAATTCACCGTCACGTAGGTACTTACGTACCATCGCGGACATACTGACTGAAGCGACCTTCACGAGAGCTCGGGTTACCGGTATAGGCACGCATGCGTCTTATTACGAAAATTGTTTGACAATTCTTATCTATACTAATATTATAAAGAGGTAAAATTTGTATGTAAGTTTGTAAGTTTGTAAGTTTGTATGTAGGGGGTAATCTCCGGAACTAATGATCCAATTCTAAAATTTTTTTCACTGGTAGAAAGCTACATTATTCCTGAGTGCTATAGGCTATAAATTATATTTATGTCATGCATATTAGCCGAGCTATCACAAGTTTTGTCTAACAAGTCGGAAAGAAATACCTCTTTAAACAGACTTTTTTGCATGCGCTGCCTAAACGGTTGTTTATAATTGATAACAATGTATGGCAGTCTGGTCCGTCTTAAATAATTCTACAAAAAAGTCCGCGACACCATATTTCTATCTTTTATATTTTATCTTTTATACATCTTTTATTGTTTTAAAAAAGTATTTTTTAGACATACTTACGTTTGGATGATTATTTAAACAACAAAACATTAATCCTTATCAAAATAAGATATTTTATGATCACAAGGACATCATGGAGATAAGATTTGGCCTTTACAGTATGGCAATTGGTCATACAGTTTCGGAGATAATATAAAATTACTAAAACGCAAAATAACTTTAAATCATACCGGTTCCTCTTGAGCAAACATGTTTAGAGCTGACGTTTTATCAATTTACCCATAGATGGCGTTGTGCAAAATGTCGGTGGAATACAGCGGAAGAGTTTGTTTTTAGGGTTCCGTACCAAAATGGTAAAAAAGGAACCCTTATGATGTGACTCAGTCTGTCTGTCTGTCTGTCTGTCTGTCACAGCTGGATATCTCAAGAACTACTAATGCTATCAACTTGAAATTTGGAACAGTTTTAGATAATATTTACCCAACTATTTTGCAAATAAGAAAGAAATAAAACGATATGTATTTTTTTTGCAACATGGGCTGAAAGGGGGTCTTAAAAATTCAAAGTTGGGCTACTAGGTCATGTGGGGTATCATATGAAAGAGCGCTGTTTGCGCATTCTCAAAAATATTTTTTTTTTTTTTAGGCCGCACAGTGTTCGACTTTTGATGAAAAATGTAAAAAAAAATACCGTTCCCCCCCCTTATCTCCGAAGTTTGCAAAGAGAAAAATCTGAAATTATTCTATGTGATGCAAGTTTATGTAAAGATAACAGGAAAAAAAACGATGTCTCTAAATAGCACACTTTTTCAGAAATCGGAACGGAACCCTCGGTGCGCGAGTCCGACTGACCGGTTGACCGGTTTTTTTTTGTTAGTTTGTTTGAACGCGCTATCTCTGGAACTACCCCAGTCGGATTTGAAAAAATCTTTTTGCATTTTATAACCCAGTTCTTGAGGAGGGCTATTTAACATCACGCTAGGGCCCTTTGGAGCCGAGCGCGAAGTAATAGCGCGGGCAGGCGATGCGGAAGGATATAGGCTATTTAACATCACGCTAGGCCCCTTAGGAGCCGAGCGCGAAGTAATAGCGCGGGCATGCGATGCGGAAGGATATAGGCTATTTAACATCACGCTAGGGCCCTTAGGAGCCGAGCGCGATGTAATAGCGCGGGCAGGCGATGCGGAAGGATATAGGCTATTTAACATCACGCTAAGACCCTTAGGAGCCGAGCGCGAAGTAATAGCGTGGGCAGGCGATGCGGAAGGATATAGGCTATTTAACATCACGCTAGGGCCCTTAGGAGCCGAGCGCGAAGTGATAACGTGGGCAGCCGATGGAGAAGGATATAGGCTATTTGACATCACGCTAGGGCCCTTAGGAGCCGAGCGCGAAGTAATAGCGCGGGCAGGCGATGCGGAAGGATATAGGCTATTTAACATCACGCTAGGGCCCTTAGGAGCCGAGCGCGAAGTAATAGCGCGGGCAGGCGATGTGGAAGGATATAGGATATTTAACATCACGCTAGGGCCCTTAGGAGCCGAGCGCGAAGTAATAGCGCGGGCAGGCGATGGGGAAGGATATAGTATATTTAACATCAACTAGGGCCCTTAGGAGCCGAGCGCGAAGTAATAGCGCATGCAGGCGATGCGGAAGGATATAGTCTATTTAACATCACGCTAGGGCCCTTAGGAGCCGAGCGCGAAGTAATAGCATGGGCAGGCATTGCGATGCGATGCGTCGGGGTTGGTGGGTGGGAGGTACAAGAAATTTAACGCGGACGAAGTCGCGGGCAGAAGCTATCATTGAATATAGAGCTTTTTCTTTATAATGGCACGTCCCAAAATTTGTACTAATTGAACGCTTACAATCATAGACAGCATCCAAATATACTTCAACGTTTTCTGGATTCAGTCCGGGGCTATCGTTATATGCTGATTTGTATATACTATCCTTGTTGTAGGTCTCGGCTGTCAATCGTGGATCTTTGACAGTCAGTCAGAAACCCAAAAGTCTGACAACCAGTCTTACCAAAGGGCCCACCCCAGTACCCAGGTTGATTACCCAGTTACTGAGTTGTGGGGGTCAGATAGACAATCGCTCCATATAAAATACTGGTATTCAGCTGCATCCGGTTAGCTATATGTGGTCGATGATTTTGGTGCACGGTAAAACTCTAATGAGTTTATGTTTGCATCAACTTGTTTATAAAAAAAATTAAAAACACTGGAAGCCGACCCCAACATAGTTGGGAAAAGGCTAGGTAGATTGATTTATCCTTGTTGTAGGTGGTGATAAGGTTGACTTTTATTAGTACTGTGTCAATGGATTTTTAAAATGAAATGCGTCTGTCCTTTACGAGGCTTATTGGCAACTAAATCAATATTAGGTCATACTAGGTCATTCGTCTCAACACAGTTTAAATTGGCATTTACAATCCTTATTATGCTCTACAGCTGCGACTTCGTAGACCACTCAAAATGAAGGTCGTAAAGGTAGTAATAAAATGCCGTAATTAAACTTCGAAACCCGCATATAAAACCTAAGTAGAATTTTAAGGAAAAGAGTTATTATTGCGGAAACATTGTCCCATTTTATTTTCCAAACAGAAACCCATTTCAGGAAATAGCTGCAGCACAGTGAACCGACGCGCGATGCTATCTTTTATTATACGATTTACTGGACCGCAATCTTAATCGAAGATAAACGTTCCAAGTTTGATAGTTTTGGCAAATAAATGCAATTTGATGTAGCATCTCAAGACTGGTAAGGCTGCCAACTCCATAATTTATAAAAGAAGATACGCCAAAGTTAATTCGAGTTCATTGTTCAGACAAAGAGAACGATGATCCCTGCATAATGGAGTTTATTTATAACAGTTGCTTGAAGTAATGATTAGTGACTGTTTTAATTACCAAATATTTTTGACGTTTAAATGTCTATTAATTTTAATAAACGTTTACTCGTATAAATAAATGGGTAAAAGGTTGAAATAAAAATGGATTTCACGTTTGGGTTTTATTATGAGAGCTAATTAACCCATCACAAAAGTGCAGATTTAAGCATTAATTGACTTTTAGAGTTTCAATTATGGACTTTTCAACTAAATTGATTAGTCGCACCTGTGCCAATTAATTTGTCGACAATTCCGATAATCTATTCACCGGCAATTTATACAGGGTGTAATTTTAATCGTGTTTATCCTCTTAAGGGCCATTATACTCATCATTATGAACAACTTTTACTAAGGGACCAAACTTGAAATCGCGAAAAAAAACAGCTGTTCAGTACCAGTAACCTGATCGACCGACCCGTGCGGCTGTTATTACTTAGCCACGAGCCCCACACCTCATTATTATATTAAGTATAGTAGAAATAACAAATATTCACTGCTTTCATGAGTCGTAGGTACCTATGTAAAAATACAATATCAGCCACATCTTTACATCCAAAGAGCCCGAATATTCGCTTCTTTTGCAATTGTCACAGTTTAGCCTTTTTCCTGTTTAGTAACACCCGTATCTCTCTGATTTTGGTTTGCTCTGCCAGTAGGTATTTTCTTTTCGTAACTTTTACTTGGTTCTTAGTTTTATTAAATAGTTCTTGCTCGATTTTGGGATAAGTTTATCGAAACTAACAGAGAGCACACGATATTTAGCAAATAAGGACCTTTTGTAATTTTAACATTTAAAAAGTACTTAGAAACGAGAAACGTCTTGGTTGATTTTTATAAACATTAATCATGTACGGCTTTTAGCAACAGTGGGCTTAGTGCGAGTTTTTATACTTACTCGATCGCGTTTACGTTATCGTCACCTTATGTCAATTCGTATGGAATAATTGCGTTTCCTATTGTAGTCACCAGGCGGCGCTCAATCATTTTTAGTACAAACTGACGTTTACGTTAACGTGATCGAAGAAGTATTAAAACTCGCACTAAACCCTCGGAACAGTAAAATAAAACTTCCATATTGTTGCTAAATGCTGTTGGCTAGGATTCAGCCGAAAACCAGTGTTTTATTTATTTATTAGAATCGGAATACGCTAAACAGAAAGCACTTCTACTTGGCAACATTTTGGGTCCTATTTCACTTATCACTGACTGACCCAAAAACTCCTAGAAGTGGGCTTAATTAAGACATCAGACATGACGTGACGCTAATTCAAATTGATGAATTAATTGTTACTTAGCGACAGTAGGACTGACACGTCCATCAGTCTGTCTGTGTGTGTGTACCAAGGGATGTTTTAATTATGCTTTGTTGGTAAGCGTCAAAACATAGATATTTGTCGAAAAATCTAGTGTAGTGAAATATAACATGTTTACTGAATTCAGCAAAATCAGTAATTTATTCGTAAACATGGTTATGGTAAAAGCATTTCTCACAAACACACAAAACCACAAGATCATAGCAGAGAAAAATAATGAAAAAATTTACATTACATTAGGTATATCGTGCGAAAATCCTCTGAGATCTACCCACCTGCCACCACGCACTCGCCTAATCGCTAAATCAAATATTTTCAGATACAAAGCCTTTTCACATAGGTATACTCACAGTCGATATGAAAACGACCCCACGTAACGATACGCGGTTCCATTAAACGACATATTTTGATACTCACAAGTAAATCAAAACCATGAAAAAGAATCTTGAAATTTGGCAAGAAGCAAGGTCACAGCACAAAGAAGTCCGAAAAGCGTTAATTTGTAATTTTATCACCAAATATATTTTGTTATGTATGGGAGAACATGTTTTTCAACTACAATGTTAAGTTTGTTTTTGTGATAAATCTTTTCAACTACGGAACCCTTCATTGTGTGTGGTCCGACACGCACTTGGCCGACTTTTGTTTCTAAAAAATCGTACTTGTACCTATTTATTTTTGGTATTGTTTTTAGAACGGTTATTATAAGGTCTATTATATGGTATTTCAAGGTTATCCAAAAATTACGGGACATCCTGTATTCATATCTACCTAATTTAAGCCTTTTGAAGGATATTTTTCCAATATTATTTGTTGAGTGATTAAGGACGACGCGGTAATGTATTTTTCATGTTATGGATCTCAACGATTTTAGGTCAAGCCCATATTGATATTGTACTCGCGGATAAACTTTATATTGGATAAATTTTGCAGAAAAATTTTAATAAAAGTATTGACATAAGTACCCGTCAGTTGCGTGTGTGCTGTGTGCCTGAATAAAGTTGAAGAGCAGTATTGAACGAAATGATCAATTTCTTTTTCGTGGCCGAAAATTGTGAAAGTCAAATGTACCTATGTTTTGTCTGAATTGGCAGCAACAACCATGCACAGTTTGGTAGCATATCCAGCATTAATAAAATTATAATACTTAATTTGTTTATTCGCTTTCTTCCTGTAAAATGTACATTTTTCAATCACAATATAAATCATACTGAAATTTGTAAATTAATAATTGAGCATGTTTGTAACCCTAGCCGTGCTGGTCTAAACGGATGCCGATATCATGCATGTTACACATTGCACACACATTGATTTTGACGCACGCAATTTAACTTTTATTGAATTTGGAACAGTTGAATTGGTCCGTGTGGTGTTACTATTATATATTACTAGCTCCGCCCCGCGGTTTCACCCGCGTTGACCGGGATAAAAAGTAGCCTATATGTTAATCCAGGGTTAATCCACCTATAAGCTACCTACATATCAATTTCCATCCAAATCGGTCGAGCCGTTTGAGCGGGAAGAAGCAACACCCACACACACACACACACTCACAAACTTTCGCATTTATAATATTAGTGTGAAGTGTGATGTGTTAGGTACTGTTACACGGAATGAAAATTAAAACATGTTCCAATTCGAAGTTGTTCATAATGATGAGTACAATCTCCCATTTCGATTTGGAACATGTTTTAAATTTCATCCCGTATAGGTAGGAATATGAAAATTCTGTTAAACATCAAATTTATTTCCTATACACAATATAATTCCAATAACTGTTAGCATCAGAGGTCACCTGTTGTGTGTTGACCGGCCTAACTCCACTAATAAATGCTTGAATCCATGCATAGTACCTATATGTATAATGTACTATACGTACGCTTTATACACTTAGTGCACTTCCAACCACAATCAATGTTTATTTAAACGCAAATGATGAACAACGCCGCTCTCATTGCGGCAACACTATCCACGTGTAGCTTTTAACTATTGGAAAACAATTTTAATTGGAGATAAACGCTGAATTAATGACGCCAACTGCAAATGACAACTGAAACATTTGCATTTTGTTGCCAGGGAAAATCACGGCATTACGAGGCTTGTATACTAACATATGAATGTTAGTATACAAGCCTCGTAATGCCGTGATTTTCTGATTTTCAACGTCCGTGAAGCATTTTTTGTTTCAAAGCATACCTGTATATGAATACAGCCTAGGTATGCTTTGAAACAAAAAATGCTTCACGTACAGTAAAGCTGAAAAGAGTACGTCAGAGTGTGAAAAGCCTTTCATGTTTTTATTAGCAACAGACGTGTGGGATGCGCCGGCATGACATTCGCGTGAGGCACAAAAGTTTGAACCGACCCTTTTTGTTTTTATTAGGGTTCGATGGCGACAGGCGACAACAAGTTTCACGTGCCGCCCACCGAAGGTGTAGGTATGAAAACTTTGGAATGGAATTCCGAACTTATGCATCACTAGCTGCGCCCTGCGGTTTCACCCGCGTAGACCGGGATAAAAGTAGCCTATGTGTTAATCCAGGGTATAAGCTGTCTGCATACCAAATTTCATCCAAATCGGTCCAGCCATTTGAGCGTGAAGAAGTAACAAACATACACATACACACACACACAAACTTTCGCCTTAATAATATTAGTGTGATAGTGTGATTAGTTAATTTTACAATAGGTGTTCCCAAAGTGTTTATATTAATAAATCGTGGAACGGACTTGTGTAAAGTAGGTACAAATTGACACTATTCTAAGTTCTAAAATATTTATCACGTAAAAATTGCCAGATAAAAAAATAATAATAAATAAACCGGTCAAGAGCGAGACGGACTCGCGCACCGAGGGTTCCGTTCCGATTTCTAAAAAAGTGTGCTATTTAGAGACATCGTTTTATTTTTCCTGTAATCTTTACATAAACTTCTGTCTCATAGAATAATTTCAGATTTTTATCTGACTTTTTATCTTTTATCAAACTTCGGAGAAAAGGGGGGAACGGTATTTTTTTTTTCATTTTTCATGAAAAGTCGAAAACTATGCGGCCTAAAAAAAATTGAAAATTTTTTTGAGAATGTGCAATCAGCGTTCTTTCATATGATACCCCACATGCCCTAGTAGCAATACGGGGTGATACGCTTAGACATATCTTTACACGTGCTTGTTCGTCTAATCTTTGAAAGTCTGACCTTTCTTTTGCAAATTCATCCGGAGACCCGATGCAGTTCCAAAGACCGAGGTCGATAAGGAATATCTTCATACCGAAGCTCCAGGAAGCAAAATTTGATCTCCCTTCCAATTTGCGAATAGGTGGCACGCCACCTGGAATAACGCAGCCTAATGGTCCTTGTGCTCCAGGCAGCACAGGTGAGTATGGTCCCCTCGCAATAGTCGTCTCTGACAGGTTGCTTTGAGAATCCCAGCGTATTTCTGCACTTTGAATTTTTAAGACCCCCTTTCAGTCCCTTTTACCAAAAATTTATAAATATTTTTACTTTTTTCTTATTTGAAAAATAGTTGGGTAAACGTCATCTAAAACTATTCCAAATTTCAAGTTGATAGCATTAGTAGTTCTTGAGATATCCAGTTGTGACAGACAGACAGACAGACAGACAGACGGACAGACCGACAGACAGACTGAGACACACCATAAGGGTTCCTTTTTTACCATTTTGGTCCGGAACCCTAAAAATTAAAAAAATTGTTAGATTAAAATTGCCTATTACCTAGCCTTATAAACTAGATTGTAATTAATTAAGAACCTTATTTTTAAAAAGCGTTAAAAGAAGAAATTACAGTATTTCCGGAAGTTACAACTGTTTATATTATAAGAGCTCTATAGGTAGGTATTTCGAGTTATTCAGTCTAAATTTAATTTTACAATGGAACACGTATAAATCATGTCAGTATATTTCCGTATTCCATGGACCCTCCACACATTCGCTTACGTGACATCTTGCACGTGACATGACGTATTAAACGACATAGTGAGTACCAGTATATATAATAGTAGTCTATGGTGAGTACGTTTCATATGGCGCCCCATGACTCAAGAGCTCGGAAAATAATCGAGAAAGCCGAGAAATACACGAATAACAAATGACGCTGGAGGACAAGATACTTATATCTTGTATCAAATACGAACGAAATGTACTGTAGGTACAATTTCCTTATGTTCAAAAAGGAAAACTGAATAACACTCAATGTATTCAATACAATTGTATGCAGCACTATTGAGGAAAGCAATCGGGCATCTGCCGATATTTTAGAGGTCGTTTGCGGCTAAAGGAATCGGTATTAGGAAAATCCGTAACTCCAATACACGAGGCATGAGTTCAACAACGTTGGTGAACAACAATGTTTGAATTGAATAACGTATGTGGATTTTAATGCTCGTGAGTTATGAATCCGTTCTATACGAGTGATTGGAAATAATATGGCAAATATTAGTATGGTTTTATTAAAGTTTTAAGGCCTCATAGTTATTACGTTATATCTAGAAACTATTATTTATAGGAAAAAGGGACTTATTATACCTGCTCTACTAAAGAGTCAAGCTTTTTAATCGTGACCGACTTTTTGTCGAGTGCGAGCAAGGAAGCAATTAGGTATACGAAAGCGTAGAGAGACTAGGCGCATACATGAAAAATATATTTACAACTCCTAGAAAATGTAAATTAGTACTTTAACTATTTAAATACCCCAGTTCTCTTGATCAAGGCTAGAATTCTTAAAAAGAAAAGGTACGTTTTATGCAGTAGGTAATTATGATTACTTCCTAGTACATAATATTTCTTCGATCGTACCCCATTTGATATCGATAAACAGGTATTTCATATTGCAGGTTTATACATAAAGTAGCCTGTTTTGATATAAAAACGTCACCATTTGCCATTTTCATTGGAGGTTTTGGCACGGACCTTTTTCTTTCTTTTCTAACTTGGCAGCAAAAACAATTGAGTATCGACTATCTATCAATCACCCCGTTGTTAGTGTCACACAAAGTGGTTTTCGTAATAAAATAACTTTTTTTTGTTAGCTGTAGAGTAATTTTGAGCCTGTTAGGTATATTTTTGATATTGAGTTTACTACAATAACTTTGTAATCGAATCAACACGTAGGTACTAACGGCGAGAGTTGTCCGAAGATGATTTGCTGTCTACTCCCAATTCACCAAAGGTCCACCAATTTATTTAACTACATGAGCTATGTAGATTGTATGAAATGGCCAAATACACAATGACATACACAAACCAACTTGAGTGTTGAAGATTTATATAAGTAGGTACCTACTTGGAAAAAAAGTCAAAATCGATCGAAGAGGTCACCCTGAGATGAGTGCCCTCCATCCGAAACGGACAATACCTACATTGATTCAAGAGTATTTTTCATCCATATGACATCATGGCAATTGCATGGAAAGATAAATGGGATAATATAGTCTGAAAAAAAACTCAATGTAATATTATCAGTTCACCAGCTATTGCCCGCGGCTTTGCCCACGTGGATGTCGGAGATGATCACAAACAAACTCACTTTCGCATTTATAATATTAGTTAGGATTATTATGTATGCAGTGCGTGTCGTTTCTTCGTATTTCTGATATTTAATAGCACCTTGTTTTTTTACTGAAAGCAACCTTTGGAAAATGCTACTTAGTCTGGTGATAAAGTTATTAAAAAAAAACCGGCCAAGTGCGTGTCGGAGCACGCAAGGGTTCCGTAGTTGGGATGAATTTATCCCAAGAACAAACTTAACATTGTAGTAGAAAACATGTTCTCTCATACATTCCAACTGTGAATGTAAGTTGGTTGACTTTACTCGTAAACTTCAAAAGCCTACTTAGCTGTGATAGTTTTCCTTTTAACTTCGTATATACATATACTACTACCGTGATTTTTTTCATACCTCCAAAACTAACTGTTTCGCTGGCAGCGGGTGAGACATTTTACTCTAACAAAAATTAGCACTTTAAAGCTTAATATTTCAGAAACGGATCCCTAAATCGAAAAATTGTTTTACAAACCCGCAATATTTTTGAAAGACTCATCCAATACCATGCCACACCATGGGGTAGCCGAGAAAAAAAAACATTCCCACTTTACGTGTACTACACTAAAAAATGGTTTTTTATGATTTTATTTTACCACTTTGTCGGCGTGATAAATATGTATATCCATGCCAAATTATAGCTTTCTAGTAATAAGATTCTCTGAGCTAAGCTGCGGACGGACAGACAGACAGACGGACGGACATAGCGAAACTAAAAGGGTTCCTTGTTGACTACGGAACCCTAAAACCACAGTTATAAGTAACGCAGCAGCACGCTGTAAATAATTTTGCTGCAGCAGTTACCTTTGGCTTATGATACTGGGTCGGGTTGAAGAAAAAAGCGCTCAAGGCAGAGATTTGCAAGATGGTCAGACGCGGTCAAGAAGGCTGTTGGAGGCAGCATTTACCGTGCAGTCCACGCTGCAGAAGACCGCATAGCTTGGATACGCGTCGTGTGTCATCGCGATCCTCAGGATTGAGGGAGGGAACGACGAAAAAGAAGAAATTACCTTTTGGACACCAAAGTTGTCAGAAACACAAACTTTAGATACTGGCAAAACAATTTTGTTTCGCAGTAAGGCCACACTTGTATAGGACTTATTTATTAAACGAGCCGAAAGTTTTATGAACCAAGGGAAATGACAACGTGCTATCGTAGCAGTTTTGCTACAAAAACATACAATTTCTTGTATATAACATTTGTATAGCAACGTTAGCGTGAAGCGAAATGCTTACGCCCTCAATTTCCTTGATTGACGACATTAATCTCGGCAGCGAGTAATGCCATGATAAACATTTAGGCGGGCAAGCGTAAGCACTTTGACGGTAATTGTGATTTACTGTTAGAGTATTTATTTTAATATTATTTTTCATTTTATTCTTATTTTATTCAGAAGAAACAACTACAACATAAAACATGGAAACAAGAAATACAAAAAACTTAAAGAAAATATTGCAGCCCACAACGCTGTTCACAGATTAACATAGAGGATACAAATAGTGAAAATAATCGCTAGAGTTACAAATACAAGTTTTTTTTTCTTACTAAATTACATTACGTATCGTGTAAGATGATACATAATATAATAATGTATGATACTCAAGAAATGGCACTAAAAATAAAAATCCATACTAATATTATAAATGCGAAAGTAACTCTGGTCTGTCCTTTTCACGCCTAAACCACTGAACTAATTTCGATAAAATTTGGCAAGACGATAGATGGCATCCTGGGAAAGGACTAGGCTACTTTTTATCTCAAAAATAATGGCAACCCCAGAATTTCTGAAGGGGATATGAAAATTCAAAGGAGACCATTCATATTGGTCCCAAAATCAAAAGCAAAAACCAGTAAAAAAAAAAGTTTTTAATCTGTTTGGGACATCATTTTAAGTATTTGGTACTATGGCACCAAAGCGGTAGCAGCTACATGAGTTCTAAATAAATGTAAACATATCATCTATATTTCATTTGCAATAAGATTAGACATTTAAACAAACGTTTTTTACAGTCCGCTTAACCGTTGGTGGCATGACAAATGGCAGCTGCAGTAAACAGTTTGGTATTCTAACCACGTTTTTGATTTTAATGCCGTCCATATGCCTACGGAATAGCAGTCAAAATCGGTTGAACAGACCGTAAAAAGGCTTGTTTAAATGTCTAATCTTATTTCAAATAGAGTATAAATAACTTATTTTTCACACCACCTGCTCGAAAATGTCAAATTATATGTCAAGCAACCTTAACCTAAAGTGAGTCATTAGTGGCCGGGGGCACAGCCGGTCAATAATGTTGTACTGGATTTCATTATGACCCGCTGGTCAATAATGTGATTTGAATTTGGAATCTCACATGCTCAGCTAAATTGGCAGTATAGTACTAACAAACACCTTTTGGTGCCAGAAAGAGGAAAGCAATTCTCGAAACCCTTACTACGCGTGGATGATATTCTCGATTTCCTACAAAATCATAACGACTGTCATATCGTTGCCATGTTTTCGAAGACATAATATTGTAAGAATAATTAGATAACTACGAACCATTTTTCATTTTTTTTTTATTTTATTTTTTTAATTTTGGAACGAAGTTCCTTATCGCGCGTTGTGAAAGGGGGCTAGACGGAAAAAAGTCTCACGAAAAGTTGTCACGACACTTTTTGCTATAGGTAGCTATTGTAAGCCGTGCGGCGTGCGCATGTTTCTCTGTCTGTCTCTCTCTCTCTCTCTCTCTTATAGAAAGCAAGCCAGATATTTTCATTTCTATTTCGCATTGAACAGTGTGGTGTCGCGATGATGATGATGATGATGATGATGATGATGATGATGATGATGATGATGATGATGATGATGATGATGATGATGATGATGATGATGATGATGATGATGATGATGATGATGATGATGATGATGATGATGATGATGATGATGATGATGATGATGATGATGATGATGATGATGATGATGATGATGATGATGATGATGATGATGATGATGATGATGATGATGATGATGATGATGATGATGATGATGATGATGATGATGATGATGATGATGATGATGATGATGATGATGATGATGATGATGA
The DNA here is from genome assembly GCA_905163495.3 of Cosmia trapezina. Taxonomy (NCBI): domain Eukaryota; kingdom Metazoa; phylum Arthropoda; class Insecta; order Lepidoptera; family Noctuidae; genus Cosmia; species Cosmia trapezina. The sequence continues at coordinate 18,343,344 of LR991030.1, forward strand.
TGATGATGATGATGATGATGATGATGATGATGATGATGATGATGATGATGATGATGATGATGATGATGATGATGATGATGATGATGATGATGATGATGATGATGATGATGATGATGATGATGATGATGATGATGATGATGATGATGATGATGATGATGATGATGATGATGATGATGATGATGATGATGATGATGATGATGATGATGATGATGATGATGATGATGATGATGATGATGATGATGATGATGATGATGATGATGATGATAAGTATAAAAATAAAATTTTGTTACAATTCCTTCACTAATTAATCGAAAGGAACTTCGTTCCATCCGGGTGTCCCTTGACACCTCTCAAGTTTTTTTTTTTTTTAAATTACACATCAACATCTATAAACGTACCAAATAAAAACTTAACTTTATCTTTGCACAACTGGACTAATGTCTCAAATGTTACCATTAACTTCAATTAATATGTAAGTGCATATAACTAACTAGTTCTAAATATGTTATTCTTACTGTTTGTTTATTTAATAAATACTTTGTTTTTCGTACTATGGTTATTATTTTCTCACAGTAGGTGTAAAAAGTAGAGTATCCTCCTCTGGGCTAAAGGTGTCTTTGCCTTGGGCTAGCTTGAATCCCTCGCTGCATTCAGGATTCTTGTATTAACTCCCTCGCTTCGCTCGTGAGTTAAACTCTTAACTACCTCGCTGCGCTCGGGAGTTAAATCCCGAATCCTTCATTGCGCTCGAGATTCAATATGACGCCCGTGACATAAGACACAACTTTAGCCCCTCGGTGCATAATCTACTATAATGGGTCATTCTCAATGTCAATTTCACTTGGCTTTTTTGCCATGACTGTAAGTGTGACTGTAATATTAAAGAAAACCTTAAGTTCGATTTTCCGCTTAGATTATGAGTTTTAGTATATTTGTGTTCTATGTTTTGTGCATACCGTGTCTTGTGCAAGGTTACTAATTCTCGCAAATAAAAGAATGGCAAACATGTTCTTAATACTATTTTAATCAGAATACACAATATTTTAATTCCGTCAAATAAAACAATAGCAAACATCTTCTTAATACTATTTTCAATTATTTTATTAAGACTATTTCTAAGGTCAAACTAGGACAAATCTTCCAATTCTATAGCTGGAGAGCGTCTCGCATTTGTTCATACCGTGCGTAGGTTAAAAAATACACTATGCACATCCTACTGTCCTCTTTCCAATATAGTGGCTGGCTGCATTGCGACCCTCCAATGTCCTGATTCGTCTGGTGACCATTTGCCGATGGGTGGTCGAAGTGATCAGTGGTCGGTTCAAACGAAATTTTCAGCTTTTGAGAAATGTTCATGTCAACTGCGCCTTATACAACATGTTCCACTATTGTAGAGTCACTGCGGCTTTACTTAACGCATATCATGTTTTGATCGAAGACAACGTCCACGCACAAACATTTTTAGAGATCATCAGAGAAAGGATTGAAATGCCCAACAGGTTAGCCGATCTTGTTGCAGGTACAATTACAATAGGCGAAGTACTTACTTCCGACCCGTCTCCGCTGACCTTCCAGAACACAACGATATACCAAGGCTCACAGAAGAAAATCTAACGTTGTTTAGTCTTGGCTCCTTTCAATTATAGTAAGCAAGGAGTTATTACGCTGAGCACATTAAAGCCGACAGCACATTTACGATAGAGTTAGGAGACGCTCTGCCATAAAATTTTCTGCTGCTGCTCTAAAATTTTCTCCTAGCTCCCTTGTGTGTACCTCTTACACACAAGGGAGCTAGGAGAAAATTTTGTCGTTTTTCGAGGAAGAATTCAATCCCGGCTCGTCACTGCGAAAAGCTATTATATTTATGTGGGTTTTAACAGGACATTGGAGGGTCGAAATGCAGTCAGCCACTACTATTGCACATGTAATATTGGAAAGAGGACAGGAAGATATTGTTCACACGTAATGCGCATAGTGTAGTATTAATAAAATAATTGAAAATAGTATTAAGAAAATGTTTGCCATTGTTTTATTTGACGGAATTAAAATATTGTGTATATTAACTGATTAAAATAGTATTAAGAACATGTTTGCCATTGTTTTATTTGCGAGAGTTAGCAACCTTGCACAAGACATGGTATGCACAAAACATAGAACACAAATATACTTAAACTCATAATCTAAGCAGAAAATCGAACTTAAGGTGTTTTTAATATTTCAGTCACACTTGCAGAATTACAGTCATGGAAAAAAAGCCAAGAGAAATTGACATTGAGAATGACCCATTAAATAAGTCTATTTATAAGTACCCCATTTGAAAAAAGATTAGATATTTAAACAAACCTTTTTACAGTCTGTTCAACCGATTTTGACTGCTATACCGTAGGGTGGCATTAAATGCAAAAACGTGGTTTCAATACCAAACTGTTTACTGCAGCTACCATTTGTCATGCCACCAACGAAATAAAAGTCAAAATCGGTTGAACGGACTGTAAAAAGGTTTGTTGAAATGTTTAATCTTATTGCAAATGGAATATAGATGACATGTTTACATTTATTTATAACTCATGTAGCTGCTAATATGATGGTGCTACCGCTTTGGTGCCATAGTACCAAATGCTTAGGACGATGTTCCAAACGGATTAAAAACATCCTTTTCCGTTCGTTTTCGATTTTGGGACCAACAATGTATGAAACCTGAATGGTCTCCGTTATTCTTTGGTAGGAAATAAAGAGTAAAGAGAGAGTAGAGTATGTGGCTCAGCGTTTTTCGATCACATTACCTACGCTACTTTTAATCTCTGTAGTACGTTCCCGTGGTATATGTACCGTCGTCCACGCCGGTGAAGCCGCGGGCAAAAGCTAGTATAAAATAAACGTTCAAGAAAGCTCCTTAAATATAAGACTTTTGAACATATGTTATTATTATTATTTTGTTCCCTTTTTATTTCACTAAACGGATAAAAATAATAAAATGCACTATGAATTGCGGCAAACGATTCTATTGGTTACCTCTAAGGCCGGTTTTAGTGCTCGACTGACCATCGGTGCGTACGTCGGTCGCGCTTGTCATTTGTATGAAAATTCACAAGTCGTGACAGTGCTCGACCGACCGTACGCACGCGTATAACGCGTAATTTTCATAAAAAAGACAAGCGCGACCGACGTACGCACCGACGGTCGGTCGAGCACTAAAACCGGCCTAAGTATTTCTTGAGATAAATTAATAATTAATTAATTCATTTATTTCAGACCAAGTCCATAGTTCACACATTATAATTATATAAAAAACTAAAAATAAAATCACACAAAAACATGTCATTAAAATAATCAAAATGAGGTTTATTTTAATTTTAACTTTAAGTAAAAATAAATAATGAGGTTTATTTTAATTTTAACTTTAAGTTGAAACATTTGAAAACAAATGGATTAAGAGGGGTACCCCACAATACACCGTGCCGTATCCAAGACTCCCCCTCCCGCTACCCAGTATTTTGACCTAGGCATCAAAATTATTGAACTCAGTTTATTTGGGGCATCCAATAACCTTACTGCTAGGTATCCAATTTCGATGTTTCGCATAAGGCGGGAGGAAACGCCCGGGTGCTACCATTGTGTGGATCACCCGGAGGACACGGTGGAGCATACAGTGGAGGTCTGCCCGGCTTGGGCAGAGCACCGCCGTGTTCTCACGGAGGCGATCGGCGGCGGCGATCTCTCGCGTCCGAGCCTGGTCCAGGCCATGGTGCGGAGCGAGAGTGCATGGGAGGCCGTCACCTCCTTCTGCGAAGCAGTGATGCTCGCGAAGGAGGAGGCGGAACACGTGAGGGAGAGGCAGCCTCACGCCCTCAGTCGCCGCAGGAGACGCCCGGGGCGGCGGACGGTGAGCAGCGGGTAGCTCGCCGTCCGGTAAGGACCAGGCCCGAGTCGACGGCGCGTTGTGTTCCACGCGCGCCTCAAAGAGATGTCAGCAAGTGATGGGGTCCAATAGGGCCGACGCCGCTGGGGTCGCGGGTTGTTTGAAGAAGATACCGCGGCCCTGGCATAGGCAACTGAAGGAACACGGGTGGGTTTTAGTCAGTAAAAGTCTGACACGCCCTTCCGCTCCACCCAGAGCGGGAGAATTTATTTGATGATTTCCAACCCTCAAAAAAAAAAAAAAAAAGGTATCCAATTTACTAATTAATACAGAATAGAGAGTTATGAGATAAAATTGAAAATCGTGGCACAAACATCTCAGGAACTATGCTTGTGATCACCAAACAATAGTTAACAACACAGCGCGGCAGCGGTATAACAAAGTATCTTCAAACCACGCACCGTAATATATTATTATAATACTATTACCACATTCTAATCTTGCAAGCTGAAACTATTCCTACGTGGTAGGGCTACCAGTTAATCAGTTTAAAAAAAAACTAGAGATATTTTGTTAACAGAATTAGATTTCAATAAAATATGCCTTACTACCTATACACTACTACTCTTGCTAACTTATTTAGTTTATATCCGCTTTATATTAGAACTTAGCACTCCTCGTAAATAAAAAACAGCACCTCCTATGTAAAAAAAAACCAAATAGGGTTAGACGTAGTTTTCCAAAGAGTTTTCATATTTCCCCCCCAAAATTCTGTGAGACAGAATCTCAGACAGGAGTTGTTAAAATGAAAACAAGCCGTCAAAACCAAGTTCCTGGCAACCCTATCCGCTACTAAGTGACGACGAAGTGCTATTACGTGGTGCATTATTAAGTTCTGCGATAGTTTCTTGTGGTTTTCACAGTTATGCTTTTAAAATGTTCCCTTTACTAAGTAACTGGCATTTTACAGGTGCTGCGACGAGTTAAACAGGAGGGACAATATCAACATCAATGTAAATAAGGAGCTCGTTTTCTTTTCGAGTTCTAGGAGCGAGCACACAAAATGGCGATCATGATCCGTAAGCATTACTTAACCCATTAAGTGCCGAAGTTAACCATCAAATTACAATCAGTGGCCCCCGACGTAATTTTGTGTTTATGAAGCCCTACGTAATAATACGTAGTCGGCCTCTGCCATTATTACCAGCTACGTAATATTGCGTAGTAGGCATTCAAGGGGTTAACTGGAATAATATTATTACGCAAACTATGTCACGTCGAGAATACCCCAACAGTAAATAGTAATTGATAACTTTACTGTGGCCTTCGATCAATATTATTGATCGAAGACTGTGGCCGTGTTTCGGATGAATGATAACGATAGTAGATGATGCCTGTAGTACACATGGCTACAAATCAAGCTATACATTTCCAGTTTACACTGACCTCTCACTGTAAGGAAATCCTACACAATGCGAGATCAGCTTGTACTGGAAATGTATAGCTTGATCTATAGCCGTGCGTACTCGAAGGGTTAGGCAAAACTATTTCACCAGTTATGTTTAAGTCCCATGTATTAGAGGGCGAGCCTTGCCATCGACCGGGCACAATTACAGACTCCGGCTACTGAGAAATTCCTGATGAAAAAGCCAATAAGACTGTTCGACCTGGGAATCGAATCCTGGTCCTCATGCTCAGCGGTAACGCTAGACCAACAAAGCATTTTTTTTTTTATAGAGATAGTGTTCTATAATAAAACTGATGTTTGCGTAGGTCACGCAGTCCACACCGGCGCCTTGGTGCTGGTGGTGGCGGGCAGCGCCACGGCCAGGGTCGCCGGCAAGATGGGTGGCTACTCCAACAAGAAGGGAGGCAAGTATTGTTGTTACACACTAACTTAGGCTCACTTGCGCCACAATTCACTAAATGCTTTTAACGCTAAACGTATTTAAAACATCATTCTGTATTTATAATTTTCTGTTTTTTTATTTTTTCACTGACAGGAAAATGCAATTATTGATTTGTGATGCAAGCGGGCCTTAAACACTATTAAAGACTTCATTGTCTCCTATTTAGGGCCTTATAGTACATCTCCGCCGCGTAGCCGCGAAACAGCGAAACCGCATGATATTTTGCTGATGTTCCGCTAATGTTCCGCTACTCAAGTATATTGAACAGACGCGCGCCAAAATGCGCTTACCCAATTTATACGTGGTTACAGACATTTTGGGATTCAACATTTTGCGAATTCAACATTTTGCGAATTCAACATTTTGCAAATTCAACATTGTAGTCCAGAAGGAATATTAACATGGGTTTCTAATGGTTAGTAATGCACATCACTGAAATTAAATAAAGTTACATCAGTACCTTAAACGTTGAGGGTTAAAACTCACGATGCCTCACTCGTGAAGTCGTGAGGCCTACACCATATCTTAGTCAATAGAATATTGGTGCAGCCGCCATCATCGCATCTTTTTTATTTTGAAAAAACTTCCGTGCTCTCTCGATACTTATATTCACCATCGAGACTAAATTCAATTACTTATGAATAAATTTCTAGGAACAATTCATATTGTTATCGCTGTGACTGTGTTCGACAAGCCTACAGATCTGAAGCGCGACTGGTTTATTGACACGAACGTCCTCCTCGCTAGAAGTCTATGATGAAACAATGCCCATTGGATTAGAATACGGGTTCGGAATATCTTTCATATTTATCTTTAGGTACTCGTGGTAATTGCGAAACACACATAAAATGACAATTGATCGCAATGGGTTTCATTTTAACAGTTCACTCACGTTTGCTGAGCAGACGAATTTTTCAAGCCTTTCACACTAAAATGTATATCCAATAAGTAGAAGAATATAATAAAAAATAAAAAGAGGACGAGGTCATAGGGCATCAAAAAATTCGTGCACATCGCTGTCAATGGGAAAAGTGCCCAAAAAGCTGGCAGGCATTGCATTTTCTAGATTATATCTATAACTTTTGTAACATGATAATACTTAAATATAGTTCGACGCCGCACAAAATATTCGTATGTTCTTATTATAATAAAATGATATACGTATACGTTGTATGCTGATATACGTCAAACACCACTACTATTTCTGTCTGTTCACAATAAGAAAACTTGATGAAAACCATTCTGAAATAATTTATGTACCTTCGCGAGTCAAGTATACGTGAATATTCGGCTGAGTATTTTTATTCGTCTAAACTCGTTCTACTCTGTGACGAAGGGTCGAGGAATACTACAATTACGAACGTTGCGTACAATTTGTGCAAATAGGACTTCAGTAAATAATGTGATTCTGCGAAAGAACAAATAACAGTCCTCTTTCTAGCTCTTGTTGTTTTTTAGTTTCCTATCTAGGTTGACTATTTTTAATCACCATCTCTATTTTCCTTTTTGTGCCAACGCAAGGCCAGGTTAAGATAGGAAAAGCGTGTATTTTATTTATGTTGTATTTTGTTATTATCATGTAAAGAACATATGTCTGTATAGGGCACTAGTTTTTGGTACACATAGGACAAATAATATCAACTTACTTAAAGAAAAGTCAAGTCATACTCGATACGATAAGGCTAAAAATCTCAATGAATGCAAAAGCGCAGCAAGTCCAATTTACATCGTTTGGCTTCACAAAGGTAGCAAGATAAGCCTCGATTTCAAAGAATGTAAGGCAGTTAAAATAAAACAAAATTAGATTAGTTATGTACCTACATTTTGGGAAAAACAAAAGAAATTAAACTGAGAAACGGCAAATTTCTTAGTACATAATCAGCCTATAATGTTCCCACTGCTGGGACACAGGCCTCCTCTCTTCGAGATGGAGAGGTCTGTAATCTACCACGAGGGCTTAGTGCGGGTTGGTAAATGTCACGTGTCTTCGATTTTTTGGTGCTAGAACATGCCGGTTTCCTCACGATGTTTTCCTTCACCGTTTTGAGAGCAGTGGTGATGAAAATATTTACACAAAGTAAAGCGCCTGTCTGAGTTCGAACTCACGACCTACAACTCGTAAGTCGGGGCCGTTACTACTGGGCCACCACTGCTCTCTTCTTAGTATTATTCAGTAATTATTAACATACCGATCTATCATGTTAGATAATTCTCCGTATGTTAAATCAATACGTTATTTTCGAGGTTGATTATCTCCGTAATCCTATCTAATCTCTAATTAAGAATTATCGGACCAGGCGATATCGGTAATAACATCATGTATTTGCCCGCAGGAGGATAACTACAGACTAACGTTCATATAATAGGTAATAATCCGCAATAACACTAAGGCAAAATACTCGAGTTTCAATGTAGCAACGCAATTTATATTATAGAGGAGCCAATTTTCTCGGATATCTCGCGATGTGTACTTAGGTTAGGATGACCACAAACAATATAGAGTGGCAGAGACAACAGAACAAGCAAACAGACGCTTATGAACAAACATTTGAACTGCGGAGTCTTTAAGATCTTCCTTCCTTGTAATTTAGATGGATTAATCTTTTTTCCTTTATAGGTACGGTAGGCTAAACCATGTCGTTGTCGAACCAAACGTGACTTTAATACGTGATATCGCTCGGAATGAGATCCATTTGTAAAAATATGTTCCGCCGACTATCGAAATGTCTTCCGCAAATATCGTAGTAATATTTTAGCTGACGGTGCATATAATATATAACTTCAGGAGAAAATATTTTACTCGCTTTCATCATGAGCCTGATTTTTCAGTGTCACATGCTTCTACTTACTTTACATTTTAACCTGTGATGGAAACAGAGTTAGAGATGTTATAAGTTTAAGTGTGACAGTGTTTATTCATACCCAAAACGTTACGACTTATATTATTTGACGCACACAATTTTATGAACATAAATCCATTAATCATTAGAATTAGTAATTTATGAACTGAAATGGAGTCACTACATCGTGCAGCACATTTTGCCACACTATGAACATTTAATGAATCTGATAATTTGCAATGCAGCCGGTATAATTGTAAGGGCATAGAAATTATTTTGACACATGTTATGTTTATAAACGTATCTATATGACACTTGATCAGAAGTTAAGAACAACACTAAGCTTAGAACACTAATGTTATTACCATAACAGTAGTGATGAAATTGTTTACACATAAAGTAAAGCGCATGCCTGGGTTCGAACCCACGACTCGTAACTCGGGGCCGTTACAACTGGGCAACCTGATTGCCCAGTTGTAACGGCCCCGACTTACGCAGACTTACTTAGAGCAGTGCACTGCTCTCGTCACTGAATTTAAAATATCATACCGTCATTAATCCTTACTTTAAACAGCTGCGATAGCATTGTAATTGAAAAATATTTATTGCCTGCAGGTAAATCGACAAGCGGCATCAACGAGGAGATAATCTGGATTAGCATAAGTATGGCTATCGCTATCGCGGTTCTCATAGCCATCGCGCTGTGTTACATACTGAAGGAGAAATGTATGAAACGCAAAGCGTACAGGGAGCAGTCATGACGATACCAGGAGGAGTTCGCGAAGCATGCCCTTGCGGACTCCCTCACAGACTTGAACTTTGATCTGCCCGCCTATACGCTGTACCCGCAGTACTCGCCCGACGGTAAAGAATACTTCTACAACTTCCATCGTTTCTCTTACATAAGAAAAAGCTTCAAACTACCCCCCAAAGACTATCCAATAAAAACGAAAGAAGACATTTATATCAATGCGTGATAATGTGCAATGAAAGTGTTTATTGTGTATTTTTAATCTACTGTACCATATAGGTAGTTTAATGTGAATGTCAATGTATGTTTAGAAAATATGTTAACATCGACAGATAGCGAAATGAGAATCATGATTCATGACACATGTATGATATTATGAGATGAGGGGATGTAATTAAGTTTCTGTGTAACTTATTTTATAAGACAAAATATATGTTCTAGCATATTAAGATCTCTATAGGTAAGCGAACTTCGAACAGAAAATACCTACATTCTTTGCAAATAAATATATCTATTCTATTATATTCTAATTCATTTGATTAAAACAGTTTACTCAAATAAACACTACAACATAGTGCTGGAATAAAACTCAGTGAAATATAATTCAACCCCTATAGGTATTAATAAACGTGGAGTTCAGTTACAACCAGTATCATTCATCATTATCATTTCAGCCCGGAATCACCCACTGCTGGGTATAGATAGGCCTCCCCTTTTTCTGCCATACTTCCCGCGTTTCCCGCGACTTTGACGATATCATCAACCCAACGCGCTTTTGGACAGCCCTGGTTTCTTTGGCCTAACCTTGGCCACCATTCGGTCACAGCTTTACTCCATCGGTCATCACCGCGTCTAACTAGATGTCTTGCCCAACTCCACTTGAGGCGCCTTGCCCCGACGTCGTAGACTTTCGACCGTCGACGGATTTCGTTTTTATGCACTTGGTCTAGTAGGGTTATGCCAAGCATGGCACCCAGTAGCACCTTCAGATTAACACACACATCACACATTTTTCGAGATTTAAGTGTGGCAAAACTTTACTCCGAATTTATTAAAAAGGGGCTAGATTTTTTAAACTTCAAGTAAGTTGATTTAAGATTTGGTATCAAGCTTAAATAAAATGTTGTCCTGTCTATTTGATCCATGTTTAATACGGGAAGTCAGCCTTCTCGTAGAATAAACTAGAAATCATAAATATTTAAAGGTTCTTCGATATAGTACCGAAATTACATTTAACTGAAATAGAATACTGACTCGAGGCACAAAGTTTATTTGCAAAACTTTTATTTAAGGTATAAATTTTTGATAAGTACCAGTATCGATGAAAACTTGTTGTTTGGATCATGCTGCGACGACCCAAACAACAGATGGCCAATTCTCGTACCTAAAAACGTTCACAATCTCATGCCAGCGTCAATCAAATATCAAAAACGTAGGTAAACGCTATACAATTTTTAGTGTCCGACCGAAGCTTCGGCTTCGGCTTCGGCTTCGGCCACCTTCGGCCAAAAAAGCACCTTCGGCCAAATCTTCGGCTTCGGCCAAAAATTTGCCGAAGGTTTGGCCGAAGCCGAAGGTTTGGTAGTTGTCAAAATTTGAAATTTACTGAACGATGCTAGCTGATTATTTTATAGAAATATTTTGTGTTCGTCTGATAATTAAAAAAATGTGACTGATTATTTGATTATTTTTGTTAAAATTACTTTAAGTAAATAAATATTTAATTAACATTGTATATTTGAAACTTTTATTTTAGACAATATTTTATTACCTACTTGTATATGTTGGTCACTCGGCTCGTTATTGGGCTAAATCTCTAAAGCTCTCACTATATGTATCTAGTATATTCTGAGATCAAAGTAACTATCGTATTTCTCAAGGTCAATGACACCTTCGGCTTCGGCTTCGGCTTCGGCCGAAGGTTTTGGTGAATACCGATTAATCGGCTTCGGCTTCGGCTTCGGCCAGAATTGCACCTTCGGTCGGACACTAACAATTTTAGACAGATTGAGACTGAGATAAGATTGCGAACGTTGTTAAAAATACGAGAATTACCCCTCTGTTTTCATCGATATCCGTAGTGCGCTACGCCGTAGCACGTAGCTACGAGCTACGATTAACGTTAGGGTGAAAGCCCTGTTTATAAATTATCACTTCATTATTTTGTGGATAACCACTGTGAATCACAAATCCCTATTTCGAAGCTGTACAAGCACGTGTGTAAATGAAACTACAAATTGCTTAGTTGTCTTTCGATGTTTCAAGAAAGAACTGGGTTTCTGGTTCATTTTCTTTTTATAACGAAGTAAATAATTTAACGCGGCTTGTGGTGAGGGGTGTATTAGTAAACTGGTAGAAATCTTCAAGTACCATGCGTGCCACGAAAGATGAGACTAGACGAGCGCAGTATCGCGCCTCCCGCGCTCTTTCCGCCGCACGCCGCGATGACGCCCGGTCCCTTCTCGTCTTAGACCTCATACCGCTAAAGAGACCAATCCAATCCTATAAAACAGAAAATCAGAATTATAATCTACTGCGCAAGTCAAACTACATGGTGTGTCAAGTGTCATCTTTCATGGCACGATCGTTATGCCCGAAAAAGTAAGTTTTAAATGTCAAAAGTTTTTTTTTTGTTTTTAATATCCAGTATACAGCCAACGAAAAAAACTTTGTTCCAACCGGGTGTACCACGACACCTCCCGACTTTCTTCCATCTAGGTACACCTACTGATACATAAAAAATCATTAATAAATGTTTAAGTAATAGTCGATAAAATTTAATGTTCTGATCAATACAGGAATTTTATAATGAAAATGATTAAATTGTATTTATACCTAATTAGTTTTAGGTATAAAATAAATATTAGGTGGAACTAAATGCGCCAAATTAAGTGAAATCGAAATGTACATGTGTAAAATGATGTGATTTAAATATGTAATTTGTGAGTTAGTAAAGCGATATAAAATAAGTAAGTATATAATTATAACAAATAAAGGCATTACAAAGAAATGGCTAAAGCGAGGTAAATCTGAGTTTAGTTTGATCACGACAAAAAATTTGACATAAAATTGCGCTGTGTTCTCGGATCTAGACGATTCCTTTGTGGGTGAATTCATTTTAAAACTTCTAAAAAACTTACCAGATGGACAATGATATTGCCGCTAGCATTGTAAAAAAATCTGTTTTAACCGTTAATCACCAATATGACGTGTATTTCAGTAATTCTGTGTATCAGAACCTTTTATAGAATTGTTCAATTTTTGATTGACCAAACGTAACTTTTATCTGACAATTAATTGCCCTGTTTTTTAGAAAATTATAAAATAAATGAGATGTCAATATCTGCAGTAATCGTTTATTTATTTACTAGCTTTTGCCCGCGACTTCGTCCGCGTTTCCGTCGTTTTTCGCAAAAAAGTACCATATGTCCTTCCTCACGGTTCAGTGGTTTTGATGTAACAGACAGATTAACTTTCGTATTTTTGTAGGGAAATATAATATGTCAATCCACAATACTGTTGAAAAATATCGCAATAAGGAACCGCAGAATATTATTATTAATAGCTGTGCCCGCGACTCCGTCAGCGTGTAACTCCTTGTATGTTACTATGTTAATGTATTGGACTGCTAAGCTATCGGGAGTTACACGTGTTATTGTGAGTCAACCATAAAAGATAGACATATGCTGTTGTGGGATATTTTTTAGATAATTTTTAACCGACTTCAAAAAAAGGAGGAGGTTCTCAATTCGGTTGTATGTTTTTTTTTTTTTTTTTTTTTTTTTTTGTATGTTTGTTACCTCAGTACTCCGTCATTTATGAACCGATTCGGGAAATTCTTTTTTTATTTGAAAGGGTATACTTCCTGATTGGTCCCATTTTTATCAAAATCCAGTTCTGATGATGGGATCCATGAGGAATCGAGGGAACTCCTCAAATATTATAGGCATATATATAGCTATTTTGGTATTTTCATCAACAAATCAAGCGTTTGCATTCAGAAAGTATCATCTGGTGAAGTGGAACTGAGGAAGAAGACCACAGAAAGCCACGGGAACTCCTCAACGATGATAAGTATTTCACGGGTGGCGATAAGATATCTCGATTAATAGTTAAGCGACTATGGCGAAGCTTTAAATAAATGGTTCTGATGAAAATGGTACTATCGAACTGATCTGATGAAGGAGCCGGAAGGTAGGCATCGGAACTCAGTAATAAAACAATGTATCCTAGCCGTGTTTGGGTTTATTGGAATTGTCATGAGGTGCACTCTGGCTATAAATGATTTAATGCTTACTATATGGCGCTTCAAATTGCGCTAGTTACTTGAGTTGTTTCAGTCTATGTGGATGATGCTCCTCTAATTTACATTGCAGAGTGGTATTCACATTTGTGTGGGGTAGGCACCACTAAAAAGAGAAAAATAAAAACTTTTTACAAAAAAAAAAACAACCGACTTCCAAAAAAACACTACAAAGTAAAAAATAACTTTAATTTCGGAAGTCGGTGGCAAAAAAAAACGAAAGTAAATAAAAAGCCAAAGACACCGACTTCCGAAATTAAAGTTATTTTTTACTTTGTAGTGTTTTTTTGGAAGGTTCTCAATTCGGTTGTATGTTTTTTTTTTTTTTTTTTTTTTTTTGTATGTTTGTTACCTCAGTACTCCGTCATTTATGAACCGATTCGGGAAATTCTTTTTTTATTTGAAAGGGTATACTTCCTGATTGGTCCCATTTTTATCAAAATCCAGTTCTGATGATGGGATCCATGAGGAATCGAGGGAACTCCTCAAATATTATAGGCATATATATAGCTATTTTGGTATTTTCATCAACAAATCAAGCGTTTGCATTCAGAAAGTATCATCTGGTGAAGTGGAACTGAGGAAGAAGACCACAGAAAGCCACGGGAACTCCTCAACGATGATAAGTATTTCACGGGTGGCGATAAGATATCTCGATTAATAGTTAAGCGACTATGGCGAAGCTTTAAATAAATGGTTCTGATGAAAATGGTACTATCGAACTGATCTGATGAAGGAGCCGGAAGGTAGGCATCGGAACTCAGTAATAAAACAATGTATCCTAGCCGTGTTTGGGTTTATTGGAATTGTCATGAGGTGCACTCTGGCTATAAATGATTTAATGCTTACTATATGGCGCTTCAAATTGCGCTAGTTACTTGAGTTGTTTCAGTCTATGTGGATGATGCTCCTCTAATTTACATTGCAGAGTGGTATTCACATTTGTGTGGGGTAGGCACCACTAAAAAGAGAAAAATAAAAACTTTTTACAAAAAAAAAAACAACCGACTTCCAAAAAAACACTACAAAGTAAAAAATAACTTTAATTTCGGAAGTCGGTGGCAAAAAAAAACGAAAGTAAATAAAAAGCCAAAGACACCGACTTCCGAAATTAAAGTTATTTTTTACTTTGTAGTGTTTTTTTGGAAGTCGGTTGTTTTTTTTTTTGTAAAAAGTTTTTATATGTAGAACATTTCCGTCATAAATGATTTCTATGTAGCTTTAACCATTAAGCCTGCACACGCGACGGAAGCTTAAAAAATGGAGCAACTTCTCCAGTTTTCCCGACATTTCCCTTCACTGCTCTGCTCCTATTGATTGTAACGTGACGAAAAGTATACTATAACCTCCCCAGGAGTATGAAGAATAATTGTACCAAGTTTCATTAAAATCCGTCGAGTAGTTTTTGTTTCTATAAGGAACATACAGACAGACAGACAGACAGACAAAAATTTTACTGATTGCATTTTTGGCATCAGTATCGATCACTAATTACCCCCTGATAGTTATTTTGAAAATATATATCATGTACAGAATTGACCTCTCTACAGATTTATTATAAGTATATATATTAACAAAGCCATATTTTGATCTGACTGACAGAAGTTTGTAAATGAAAATAACTGCTACAGTCGTCACGGTAGGTCATTATGATTGTTTAGAAATCACCCATCTAGGCTATTGTCTAACCTAAGGATGGGTGATGATTCATCATAATCGTTTTTAGCAGAATCAAAGTAGAACGCACACATGGGCGTACCCAGGGGGGGCAGTAGGGGTAGCTGCCCCCCCCTGCATCTTGTATGCATAAGTAATGTTGTCGAAAAAGTTATGTTTGAGCCACGTCACGTTGTCGTCGTCGTCGTCGTGTACTTACTTTACAATTAAGTACAATATATTATGCATTAATTTTAGAAAAAACCGCACTGCGCGGCCTTAAACCGGACTTAATCATTATTCTATGAATTAAGCGAATGCATGCTAAGGGCACCCCCTGTGGTGTACGTACTCGGCTTAGGGCGTCGCTGGGGGGAGTACAGCAAAGAAGGGACAGGCTGGATCATATCTGGATAATTATTATCTGCTACAGGCTCAGCTACGCCACCATCTGGCACACCTTCGCCGATCAAGGGTCGGGAGGAATTACGTGGGGGTCGTCGTCGCAAGGGACCTCGTCGAGGTCGGAATGTAGATTTGTGTTTGTAAACTGTACTGGTGGCCCTGCTTTTCTCCTGGAAGAGGGTTAAGGGGTCATCGGGGTCGGTGAGAACATGCCTTGGACGGCGGACTTTACTGATTTTAGAGGGCATACGAGTATAACTAGCGGATTCGACAAACAGAGGGTTGCGATATTTCGCGGTGGCATCGAAGAAATGATTGGAATTGCGTTTCAAGAATTGATGGATAGTTGGGATTTTAAGGTCTAGGTGGAGGATTTCATTCCGAAAGAACCAAGGGGATCCCGTAGCCGTTCGGAGGAAACGATTTTGTAAGGTCTGCATCCTATGGATGTTTCGGGACTTTGCGTGTGCAAATACTGAACCCGCGGGATTGGGAGAATACACGCTGTATAGAATGCGTAACTTGCACTTAAGTGACAATTTGCTACGTGCATTCAGAACGAGACTGCTTTATGTGCTTAGAGGTGCTCATCGAGAGTCACACCTAGATATTTGGCTCGCTTCTCCCAAGGGATGCCAAATATGGTGATCGCTCGGTGGGATGAAATCGATTGAGACGCGGTTTCAAAAAGAGAACCGCTTGACTTTGGTCGGGATTGACTTCGATTTTCCACTTACGAAACCACGCGCCGAGTTTAAAGACTGCGGTTTGGAGAGTGCAAGATATCGGGTGTTGGCGTTGGCCGGAATAGTAAATGATACTATAATCGTATCGTCTGCGAACAGAGCCAACTGTGCCTTTTTACTTTTTGGGATATCGGTCTTAAATAACGTGGAAATGAGTGGACAAAGCACAGAGCCCTAAGGGAAACCTGTATGAATGGGGTGGGGAGCGGATAGCGGAAAAGTGCAGAAAGACAAAAAGTTTCGTAAGATGAGCACGATACGGTCTGGCACAACGAGTTT
Organism: Cosmia trapezina; assembly: GCA_905163495.3. Lineage (NCBI taxonomy): Eukaryota > Metazoa > Arthropoda > Insecta > Lepidoptera > Noctuidae > Cosmia > Cosmia trapezina. Next base: position 18,360,093 of record LR991030.1, read on the forward strand.
GTAAAGCTCATTATAATAAACCGTTGTGCCAGACTTTGTCAAACGCTTATCGCTATATCGAAGAAAACATCACCCGTCATCCAACCACGTTGGAAACCAACGCTTGTGTTCGTTGATGTGGTGGACTTGTTGTACGCAAGAGTTGGGTTCGAAAACCAAACTGCTCGTTAGGAATTAGGCCCTTTGTCTCGGCATAATCTTTGAGGCGCTAATAAATAAGTCTCTCATAGATTTTGCCGAGGACATTGAGCAGACTGATGAGGCGGAAAAAAACATGTGGCGGGACCCGGCTAAAGAAATTTCTGTTCAACCCCCCCACCCCCCGGACTAAAAGCTGGGTACGCCCATGAACGCAATGAATGCTGTTGAACTGTCAAAATGAAACCGATTTCGATTTATAGTGTGTTACGCAATTGCCCCGCAAGGTAACTATAATTTGGTTTATATTAAAAAGTTGCTCAAAGTTAAGTAATGATTAGCGACTGTTCAACCATACATTTTTGACGTCTCTTAACTTTAAAAGCAACGTTTATAATTATAGGGGTAAATATTGCTCCTTAAGGCACAATATACAAACACTGGAAGAATCTTATACATGGTTATACTATAACGAACGAATGGTTACTAGCTAGTTATTTGTTGGTAAAATAATTACATAAGGAGTCAATGTTTAAGTTTTTGGGACTGTTCGGTAACCAAGAATGACCGAAAGACCCTACCCTGCTTTGAGCCTTCATAGTAGATCATCACCACCATCCTCTGCATAGCCTTTTCCCAAATATGTTAGTGTCAGCTTCCAGTCTAACCAGATGACGCTGGATAACAGCACATGGAGCCAGTCGGACCTCCACAACCCAGTTCAGTCATAGGTAACTCATAGATATTTATACGATTGTATTCTTATATTTTAGATACGGAATCGAGCCGAGCTGTATCAGCGCGACGCATCCACATCTAAATCCATTCTGCTATTGCAAATACCATCTTCCTACGAGTGGAGAAATCCATCTTAATTAACGTTTAACAACTGGCTTGTGAATTGAGGCTAAGGAGGAGCTCGTGGCTAAGTAATAACAGCCGCACGGGTCGATCCGTCAGGTTAAGCTACGCTTGCCGGGGTTGGTCAGTGGATGGGTGACCATCTTTACATATCGAGATTCCTCCGTGCCTCGGAAAGCACGTTAAGCCGTTGGTCCCGGCTGTTATTCGTGGATCTTTGACAGTCGTTACGGGTCGTCAGAAGCCCGAAAGTCTGACAACCAGTCTTACCAAGGGGTATCGTATTACCCAGTTACTGGGTTGTGGAGGTCAGATAGGCAGTCGCTCCATGTAAAATACTGGTATTCAGCTGCATCCGGTTAGACTGGAAGCCGACCCCAACATAGTTGGGAAAAGGCTAGGCAGATTGAACTGGCTTGTGAATTGCTAATGAATTAATAAAGTTTTAAAGCTAATGTTCCCGGCATTTTTACGTTGTAGGACGTAGACATAAATCAAATTAAATCTTTATTGCTGAACCCAGTAGCCAGTACACAAAAATAGATTGCAAGATGTTGAGTGAATGCGCAGTTCACTTTGTTCCACCAACAAAACAAACAAAATTATAAATGGGTAAGTATTTCATAAATTACAATGAATAATGTTTCAAGAAAAAAATCCATAAGCGGAAAAGACCCGGAGTAACTACCGATATCGACATAGCTTTCAGAGTAAGCAAACTGAAGTGATGGGCTGGCCATGTTTGTCGAAGGACCGATGACCGGTGGAGTAGACGAGTCCTGGAGTGGAAACCGCGTATCGGCAAGCGTAGTGTAGGACGCCCCCGACCTAGATGGACCGACGACCTGAAGAATGTGGCTGGGACAGACTAGATGCGGAAGGTGGAGGACAGGGTGTTGTGACGCAGCCTGGGAGAGGCCTATGTCCAGCAGTGGACTGCAATAGGCTGAGTTGATGAATGCTTTAAGGAAGAAAGGTAATCATAATCCATATCAACCACCATTTACTACAAACAGATAAACCACAAAATGTCGAAATCAACATAAAAATCAAATATATCATTCAATACTATCGTACACAAACCGCTCCCGTTGAAACGTGCTCGGAATTCATCGAAGGAAGCTAATTCTTCTGTCGTGTTGCGAGAAGTCCGCTGGTATCGTGGAATGACTACCGACCATTGATATTAAATACGCAGTAATATATAAGTCAATGCTACCGACCGACCTTGAGTGCCTGAAGCAGTAACACCACTCGATCATTTAGAATTATTGCATTCAGAGGTTTTTTTCGTTCAGTCAGTGGTGTCGTGGGAATGAACGACAAAACCTAAGTGCTTTTACCTCTAAGTCTCTTTAACTTGTTATTTCACAAGTTCCATGATGGAACTAGGATAGATATTTACTGTTCCACTGCGGGGCAAAGGCCGCTTCTCATACAGAGAAGGCACAAGCATTGATCTCCACGCTTGCTCAAGACAGGTTGGAGATTGCAGACTTATACTAACTATAAGTCTTGGTTTCCTCACGATGTTTTCTTTCACCGATCTCAGTAACATTACTTAGGTACTATGTGAAGATAACAACGTCATCAACATAAACGAACTAGCTCGGCAAGTAAATAGGTAGGTACAATATGGGTCTACCGCACGGGCTTAGTCTGCCAAATGAAAAAAGAATCAATCATGTAAATCGACCTAGTACTTTCGATACCGAATAATACCGAAAATAACCAACCCGCACTGGCCTTGCGTGGTGAATGGCGACTCACTCCCTCCCACAGAAAGGAGGCCTGTGTGCCAGCAGTGGGAACAAAGTAGGCTGATTATGCTTCAACAGGATAACGTAATTTTAGCTTCATTAAACCAAAGGGCAAGGTGAGGAGATAGAAATGGTCAAGCTATTCAAATTGAAAATCGAGTTAATTATTTCGAGCCCGAAGGGACTGCCTTGTCCCAAAATCTATTAGACAGAAACGTACAACATATAATAGGATTTCTGCAGCATACCTATAAATACTACAATATCCGTTGCGATTTCATAATATAACTCCTTAGACTTAAAAAAGTCGTCACATCCACACCCTGCTGCCATTCCGTTGAGGTAGTCCCACTTACGAGGTTCGATTTACACCTTCCCACTTGAGCTCTGCGAGACGTTCAAACATGCAGCCAAAGCACAGTCAATAGATCATACAGTCGTCCGACGAAGCCTGTGGCCAAAGTGAGCTCTCCGCTGCCACCGATACCTAAGGCCTCATTTACGGAGACGCGGGGCGTCGAGCGGCGAGTGCGCGGGTCGGGCTGCAGGCCGTCAAGTGTAGTAAACGCTCTCATAGAACGCCCTATGTTTGAATTTAGTGCGGATCGCGACGCACAACGCGACGCGCGACGCCCCGCGTCTCCGTAAATGAGGCCTAAAGCCGTGTACGCACGAACGAACAAAACATGGTGAACACCATGCATCGAACACTTGAAATGTTCAAGAGGGTCCTGAGTTTCTTCAGATGATCCGTGTTCGACGGTCGTGTTCACCATGTTTTGTTCGCTCGTGCGTACACGGCTTTTTTTTTTTTTTTTGAGGATGGGAAATCATCAAATAACTTCTCCCGCTCTGTGTGGAGCGGAAGGGCGTGTCAGACTTTTACTGACTAAACCCCACCCGTGTTCCTTCAGTAGCCAGGCCAGGCTATGCCAGGGCCACGGTATCTTCTTAAAACTACCCGCGACCCCAGCGGCGTCGGCCCTATTGGACCCCATCTTTTGCTGACATCTCTTTGAGGCGCACGTGGAACACAACGCGCCGTCGACTCGGGCCTGGCCTTACCGGACGGCGAGCTACCCGCTACTCACCGCCCGCAAGCCCGCGCCTACAGTGGCCGGAAATCGCCTCGCGATACTTGCCGCCCAGGGCGTCTCCTGCGGTGACTGAGGGCGTGAGGCTGCCTCTCCCTCACGCGTTCTGCCTCCTCCTTCGCGAGCATTACTGCTTCGCAGAAGGAGGTGACGGCCTCCCATGCACTCTCGCTCCGCACCATGGCCTGGACCAGGGCTCGGACGCGAGAGATCGCCGCCGCCGATCGCCTCCGTGAGAACACGGCGGTGCTCTGCCCAAGCCGGGCAGACCTCAACTGCATGCTCCACCGTGTCCTCCGGGCGATCCACACAATGGTGACACCCGGTCGTTTCCTCCCGCCTTATGCGAAACAGGAACCTCCCGAAACAACCGTGTCCGGTGAGGACCTGCGTCAGGCGGAAGGTGAGGACGCCGTGGCGCCTCTCTAACCACTCCTCAAAGAGGGGACTTATCGCCGCAATTGTGGCGTGCCAGGGCTTAATGTCGTGGAAGTGGCGAATATTTGGACATTTGGACAAAATTTGAATAGCTGTCCTGCGTCACGAAGAAAAATAATTATTGCGCATTGTAATTACCTACTACACAATCATATCGGTTAAAGAATTTATGTTTCACAAAAAATTGATTCGTATTCGTAACAACAAAGCTTACAATATCGCAGGAAGCATGAATACTCTCCGAGTGAGAGCCAATTCGCTGTTATCTTTCATAAGGGTTGCCATCCGTCCAGGTTTCCCCGGATTTGTCCTAGTTTAGAGGGCGTCTGGGGAGCTTCCGGGCGGGGTTTTATTTGAAGTCTGGATTTTAGGCCGATGAGTGATGATGACGCATCTAAGAAGATTCTGTTTAGTCTCTTTAGAAGACTAAATTTAGTTTAAAATTGTATGAAAATAAATAAAAATTTGATTTATAACAAAACTATTTTTTATTTTACTGAGTAATTTTGAAAAGACGCTGTTGATATTTAATTTATTTATATATTTAAAAAAATAAAAACTTTTTTACAAAAACAAAAACCGACTTCCAAAAAAAACACTACAAATTGAAAAATAACTTTAATTTCGGAAGTCGGTGTCTTTGGATCTGTATTTTAGTTTTTTGCCACCGACTTCCGAAATTAAAGTTATTTTTCACTTTGTAGTGTTTTTTTTGGAATAGTAGAAGTAGAAGAATAGAAGTCGGTTTTTGTTTTTGTAAAAAAGTTTTTATTTTTCACTTTTTAGTGGTTCAGTTTGTAATTTATCTAAGTTATAATAACCCAATGTCAGCTGCTCATCACGTTTTACAAAATGTTGCTTTTCCCGATGCAGGGCCGTTAATTGTTGAGGAGTTCTCCTAGTAAGAACCAGGAGAAATGGAGCTCATGGTGAAGTCACCATAACCATTATTTTGACGAGCATAAACCATATTAAAGTAATCGAATCGCAACCTGTTATATACTTAGATATAATTGAGTATTTCCGATGGCCCTCTGTGGTCTTCATCATCAGTTCCAGCTCACCGAATGGTACTTTCCGAGAGCAAATGCACGAGTTACTATAAAAAATACCGAAATCGATATAGGTGTGCCCATAAAATTTGAGGGTTTCCCTCGATTTCCATGGGATCCCATCATCAGATCCTGACTTGATGATCATGAGACCACAAAAAAAAAAAAAAAAAAAAAAAAAAAAAAAAAAAAAAAAAAAAGGTTCCGACGAATTGAGAACCTCCTCCTTTTGGAAGTCGGTTAAAAAGACTTTGGAAGACTTACAGCTACATACAAAATGGTGTTAAATAACAGTATGCTAATCAGACATCCAATTACAAGTTTCCACGTCTAGAGCTTGTCTGGTATAAATGTACCAATAAAAAACCGGTCAAGAGCGAGTCGGACTCGCGCACCGAGGGTTAATTTTTGTTGCTGATTTCTGAAAAAGTGTGCTATTTAGAGACATCGTTTTATTTTTCCTGTAATCTTTACATAAACTTCTATCACATAGAATAATTTCAGATTTTTCTCTTGGCAAACTTCGGAGAAAAGGGGGGGAACGGTATTTTTTTACATTTTTCATCAAAAGTCGAAAACTATGCGGACTAAAAAAAAATAAAAAAAATGTTTGAGAATGTGCAAACAGCGCTCTTTCATATTATGATACCCCACATGCCCTATTAGCCTCACTTTGAATTTTTAAGACCCCCTTTCAGTCCCTGTTACAAAAACAATATAAATATTTTTACTTCTTTCTTATTTGCAAAATAGTTGAGTAAACGTCATCTAAAACTGTTCCAAATTTCAAGTTGATAGCATTAGTAGTTCTTGAGATATCCAGCTGTGACAGACAGACAGACAGACAGACTGAGTCACACCATAAGGGTTCCTTTTTTACCATTTTTGTACGGAACCCTAAAAAAATGATGATGTAAATGTGTGTGTGTGTGTATGTGTATGATATGTCCGGGTGTAAAGCTCCAAAGTTTTGACACTTCTTGTCCTGGTTGACAGATTTTATAGATGGCAACCCTATCTTTCATTCACAATAGGTACAGACTCCTGCCTGTTTGAGAGGCGGACTCCGCGGACTATTCAACCTGGGAATTGTATTGTCGTTGGCTCAACAAAACACCAGTGTGAACATGGGCGGAATAACATAGAATTATATACAGGTACTGTCTTTTGAGGTGTCAAGCCAGTGCGAGCTGATAGCAGAGTACCATACCCATCGATTTAACCCCCATGTATGTTCTACGATTTTTTGTAGTTTTCGAGTTATTTTGGATCCCTCATTTCATATCAATGGTAGTGGTTAAGGATAGTAGTATGTATAAAATTTATGTTTTTATTATCAACTGAGCTCTGCTTAAACGTAGAGGAATCAGGATTGAAAAATATGCAAAGATAATAAATAATAAATTATAAAATATGAAAATCACAAGATTTCAGATACACCACTTTCAACGACCGATTTCTGCAAATAATGCCATAGTTACTACATTCTTGTTCAAAGTTGACCCAAAAAAAGATATAATTTTTTAAAGCCATCATCTCGTTGAATCAGGAAAAATTATAACTCGAAAACTACAAAAAATCGTAGAACATACATGGGGTTAAATCGATAGGTATGGTACACTGCTATCAGCTCGCACTGGCTTGACACCTTAAAAGAAACACCGTGTCTATCTTCGATTTAAAACACTAACATTTTTGCAACAAAAGCCAATTTAATATAGGTGAATATTCTAGGTGGTAGGTAGTTACGATTCATGCAAAATCATGGCATATAGACTAGTTTCCATCCCTGCTTCGCACAGCTGACTTTATGACTTTACAAAACATCAAGATTTCTTTATTAAAAAGTAGGTAAGTTTAATATTAATGTAGGTATAAGGTGAAAACCGCATCAAAATTCGTTGCGTAATTTAGGAGGAAAACGCGGTCACACAGACAGAGATGAAAAACGACGTTAGTCTTATCTAATATTATAAATGCGAAAGTGAGTTCACACTAAAACGGCAAAACGGATTTGGATGAAATTTTACACACATGCCATGCCAGACCATGACCTGGATAAGGACATAGGATACTTTTTATACCGGTAGTACGGTCCCGTGGGATAATTTCTGACTTCCACGCGGGCGAAGCTGCGGGCAAAAGCTAGTTTATAATATGTGTGACCGATTTACATTTTCACCACGATGAAATAGTAATTTACTGTAGTGTAGCGACCTCTATCGTTGGGCGGTGGAAGAAATGTTGTGATTGTGTAGTTCATTTGCGCTAGTCGCTGATAGATGGCGCTTGCGTTTATGAATGAAATCTTTTGTACTCCCATTGATTACTTGATAGTAGTTATCGCTCCTCGACGCCAGAGGGCCGCTTTTATGAATGGGCCATTGTGTATTTATCAATGGCCAGCGTAGTTATCGCTCCTCGACGCTAGGGGAAGCACTGCAGAATACGCTGGAATATTCTGGAAACTTCTAGAACCGGAAGTGGTCGTAAATATTAATCCTTTTCCGCCCACTCTTAAAGGACATGGTCTTTTTTGGTACTTTATTCTGAGAAAATCTAACCACTGTAAAGAAAATCATCACAGATAATACTTCACAATAGACTACCTAATCTCAAGTTTCGAGCTGGAAATTGCCTGCATTTTCGAGAAAATAATTTAGAAAGATTGCGCTGTGTAGCCCGCGAAATTCAATTTTTTTTGGGATTTTTGTATATAAATACATGTTTTATTGCCGCGTATCATACTTTGATCAAGATACAACCTGACACGGACCTGCAAATTGCAAAAAACTCAAAAAGAAATTGAATTTCACGAGCTACCCTGGCCTTTTCGCCTTAAGATCATGAAGCGTGGTACTTTATTCAAATGGAACGCAACCACAGATTATGTTGTACACACGGCTACACATCAAGCTATACATTTCCAGTTTACACTGACCTCTCATTGGAAGGAAATCCTACACAATGCGAGATCAGCTTATACTGGAAATGTATAGCTTGATCTGTAGCCGTGCGTACTATTCGGAAAATTGTATTGTTTTGTGACTGATAATAGGTAGGAGATGAGGAAATAAAATTAAAAAACAATACTCAAGTATTTTTTTAAATGTGTATTTATTAATCAAAATCCTCTTACTAATATTCCATCTAAAAAAGGTGCAGATGGAGAAATATTGTCTTGAACTCTTGATTGACCGTGCCCATCCCAAATACCAAACAATAGTAACAACATGAGCACAACTACAACAACGGTCCTCTTGCCTATACCTAATGCAACTACAATAGTAAGCACAGAATATGCTCTCTTTTATTTATTTATTTATTGGGTACACCAACAGCAGTACATAAATTGAAATTAAACAAGTAGAAGATAATAAAAATACTCGTATGTATGCCTATTACAGGTATACACAGAATTGACCACAAAACAACAACGTAATTAACTTAAAAAACTATAAAAACTTATGAACACATAACTTAAAATAAAATACATACAATTATAATTCAATATTAAAATAGCAGTTACTACTACTAATACAGTTAATGTATTTATACTACTACTTTGTAGTAGTATAAATACATTAACAAAAAAGAAAGATATAAAATGTTGTCACGGAAGGTACCTATGAGTGTGGGTTAATCTAAGATTTAATATCAATATGAATTACAAAAAAAAAGTATGATTATTTATTGGTTAATTTATGCACTCCCATACCTCAGAGACTGATCTTTTAAACTTGTTGAGTGTTACACCGTGTAAGTCGGTTTCTGACGACTTACAAAAGTTGTTGTAATTTCTGCACATTCGGACCAAGGGAGCGTTGAGACCAAGATTGGATTTGCAGAAAGGGATATGGATAATCTCTCTTGCCAGTTATTTGACACCGTGTCCAATAATTTACAGTGTTAGTGTAAAGACAGTGGCAATCTTTTAAGGGTTCATTGTACATCAGCTGTTCAGTACATTCATGTTCGCATAATTCGTCAAAATGAACAGCTGAATTTTTTTTCACGATTTGAGGTGTGGTCCCATAATAAAAGTTGTTCACAATGACGAGTACAGTGACCCGAGTCCGACTGCGGTTATGTGATCTCATCCTGCCTCTAATCAAGACGGGCTCACTTGCGGAGATACCTGGTACACGAACAACATTTAACTCTGTAAGTAATCACTTCTACCAAATAATAATAAATAATAAACCATTTATTTTCAGGTAACAAAGACCCATAGATACATACCTTAACCTAATCATAAATAATAACATAGTAACAATTTTGTTAGTAAATAAAACTTAATAACTATGTTAGTTTCACTTATTTTCACTAAGTGTTTGTGCGTTCCGGTGGCACTTGTCCGCGGAAGCGGTGGAATACCACATCCTGCGACCAAAAGCTTTCATCCATCACCAAGTGCAGGTAGCATGTTGGTATGCGCACCACAAACGCCTTAAAGTTGACGTTGCGATGTGACTCCAGCAGCTGTACTCTCGGCGCGTACTTCAGCCTTTGGCGCACGTACGTCACGATGTTCTCCGCAGTAGTGGTGTAGTGGAGGTGGGAAATATTCACCGGAGTATTCGGCTTCGCAGCACGCAGTTTTTCGTTGGGCTACGTAGGAGCCTTGCCGCAGTTGTTCTTACAGCTACTCTGTCGCACCGTCACGAAGCCGTCATCATCAGCCCGGCCTGTTTCCTATAAAGGCCCGGGCTCTGCCGGGGGAGCAGTAGGAATGTTCACAGTAACCAACGGGTCAGATGGTCGCGTAGTTTGGGCAGCGCTACGGGTAGGAGCTGCGGGGACGGGACAATTTGCTCGGATATGTTCCCCTTAGTATAACCGAGCTTGTTTGATTTGATAAATGTTCCCAAACAAAATACGGACTTATCAATCGTGACCATAGATATTTTATATTTCTACGATCGTGACAGTGACAGTGACATCTAGCTTTTTTCAAATGTCATTCAACGCAGCGCGTTCCTAATTACGTTGAATGCATTCTCAAGTATATCTGCTGCAAAGCACAAACATGTAGGTAGGTACAAATTGTTTTTCACTTTTATTTACTTTTCCTCATTATTTTTCTTTGCGTAACCATTCTTATGACTTTGATTACTAAAAATGTGTTTCATTACAACCATCCTCATAATTAATCATTAGCGCTGCGGTATGCATAGGAACGTAAAACATGTTGTTGCCAAAATCAACCTGTGTTGCATTGTGAACTTCAAAATCCTACCAAGCGTATTTTAAAAATGAAAATCTTTATTTTGCAGGATATTTATGTGACTAAGATATAATTTATCCCTACTATATTTTATCCCCTTCCGATTAATACCATATAACCTGTGGTTGCGTTCAATTTGAATAAAGTACCAGGCTCCATAGTATTTCCGTTTTCTCCTTTAGATAGTCCGCTTTCAGAGTTACGATGGTGTACAAGTTTCGCAATGTTCTAGCGCGTAGTTTGTAGAGGGTCGGTAATTATTTAACCAAAGCCATGTTTGCCTATATCAGTGCGTGTAATTAATTAGTTTGTTAGCTATGGAATACCGACAATAAAGGCTCTTACAGACAGAGGCGATATCACGTCGCGACGGTCGCGTCGCGATATTGCGATATTATCTCGTCGCAACACCTTTCACACCAACGCGGCGCGTTATCGCGCGCGATATCGCGCCGCACACACGCACGCGCGCGTTCTTGTCGTCGAATACACGTCTTTCCTTTATTCAAATCCCGAACAAGTTAAAGTGAACCTTATAGTCATCATCATATGATCGTATTCGAGCCGAACGCGGAAACTACGGAGCTAAAAACATCTGGCCGCTTGAACAATAGAAGCGCATTCCACAGCGATAAGAATTCATAGAAAAAACACCTCGTTCGAATGGACGCAACTAAGTAATTAGCCCTACTAGGTACCGAAGATAACTAATTTTTACGAACGTTTTTGTTTGAAGATTTTGTGTACAGTGGAATATACATAATTATACAACTTGTAACGTTAAATGCGCAAAACCTCTTAAGGGGTCATTGCACTCATCATTATGAACAACTTTTACTATGGGACCAAACCTAAAATCGCGAAAAAAAAATCAGCTGTTCAGTACATTTCAATCTGCCTAGCCTTTTCCCAACTATGTTGGGGTCAGCTTCCAGTCTAACCGGATGCAGCTGAATACCAGTATTTTATATGGAGCGACTGCCTATCTGACCTCCACAACCCAGTTACGGGGTAATACGATACCACTTGGTAAGACTGGTTGTCAGACTTTCGGGCTTCTGACGACCTGTAACGACTGTCAAAGATCCACGAATAACAGCCGGGACCAACGGCTTAACGTGCTTTCCGAGGCACGGAGGAATCTCGGTATGTAAAGATGGTCACCCATCCACTGACCAACCCCGACAAGCGCAGCTTAACCTGACGGATCGACCCGTGCGGCTGTTATTACTTAGCCACGAGCTCCTCTTACAGTATATTTATGTTCGCATAATTCGTCAAAATGTACTGAACAGCTGATTTTTTTTTCGCGATTTCAGGTTTGGTCCCATAGTAAAAGTTGGTCATAATGATGAGTACAATGACGCCTTAAGAGGTTTTGCGCATTTAACGTTACACGTTGTATATAGATTTTGTGTCATTGTTGAGTAAATTAAAATGATTTCAAAATTATAAATAAGTTACCTACTTACTTATAATTTTGAACTCATCTTACTAGCCCTTTTTTTGAGTAGGCAAAAATTCGCGGCAGGAAAAAATTGCGTTCAATTAGGTACTTAGGTTGGTTCGGTTTTTTTTCGACGGACCGGAGAATCAAACCTGTCCTAGGTTAGGTTAGGTTAGGTTAGAATCGCGGGCGATATCGCGTGTCGATAATATCGCAAAGTTATCGCATCGCGATATATCTGTGTCTATGCATATAATATCGCAATATCGCGTCGCGACGCAATATCGCCTCTGTCTGTAAGAGCCTTAAATCTGTGACTTGGCGAAAACTTGCGACTAATTAGCGACTAAATTTGGGAGAAAACAGATCTTCGCTAGGTGGCCTAGTTTTTGAGATATAAATGTGGCCAAGCTGAGGAGACTCTCCAGATCGGCCACCAATGACCCCTTATAACTTTTGAACCAGTGACCGACAAATTCTGATATTTGGCGACAAATTTCGACTAATTAAAGACTAAATCTTTGTGTTATCAAAAGTAAAATCGCTGATGGTGGCCAAGCCAGTGTCAGCCACACCAGCCCACTGTACATCAGTTCTTGCCTCCACACACTGTCATAGGCCTTCTCCAAGTCAACGATAATACCTATTACCGGCTTTAAGAGTCGAGACATCACACGAAAAATAATCCTTTGTTCCAGCTATAAGTTCGATACAATAGAAAACCTAAAATAAAAATATTAAGGAAGAAAGCACGGACTAGAAAAAAAGTTTAATTTTCCTTAAAAATTATTGTTGTCCCCGTTTCCTTTTTATAAGAATGACAATCTTCCTAAAGTAACAGCTTTGTGAGCGAAAATTATTTAGATTTTAGTGAAAATTTAAATATCAGGGAGTAAATTCCCCGTTACCAAGGTTTTTCTGCTTTGGAAGGTGATTTTGTTTCAACTGGATTGTGAGAAAATGGCGACGGCGCACTATGGGCAAGCCCCATACAAAGCCGTCTCAAAACCGTTTCAAGTGAAAGTGTTTGTTATGGAATAGAAATAATAAATTAATATAGTCCATTAGATAAGCTTTCATTCAGCATTCAGCGATGACGGTGCTTATTTGATATAAGCGTCAGACCCCTGGACCAATTGTCATATTTGATGTTTAGAAAATACCAAAATGTACTAATATATAAGATAAGATAAGATAGATATAAGATACCTATACCCCTATACCTTTTTGATACTATTTGTTACCTATCTTCAAATATTTTATTACTTTCTGTGCGGACGTGACACAGCCTTGATTTAACCGCTTACAGGCGCTGCGTCGAAGCTTCGAATTCCATAACCGCAACTGCTCGTCAAAATAAACGTTTACGGACGCAGGTGCGTTTTGATAACTAACTGTTACGGCCATTTTATCTGTTCGCAATTCATAGAACAATTTTTATAAAGTTTTCATATAAATCGTTCTACTACAGCCGCGTCGCGCCTTTCTGTGGGAGCCTTAAAGCATACAATAAATACAATCAACATAAGTGGACGCAAGATGGCTTCTTGAACGAAAATAATTTTATACTTACTTATCAAAATATTTTTAAATTGATTGCAAACAAATTATCAAAGGCTTTTTTTTTAACTTTGTGATTGAATGAAAGTGCTACATTCTTACCTACACAATATTGTGTAGGTAAGAATTCTATCATCAAAACATCGCACACTCTCAATACTCCACATGTCATTTTATTTTAGGTATAGGTATTATCAAATATTCATTGAAACTATGGAAGTTTCCAGTTATACTTAATCAAAATATATTATTTCATGAGCATTGGAAGTTTGGAAGTTTCCTTGCCCTGAACGTTCCGAGTAATACGCAATTAGGGTGCGTATGCACTGACGCGGAGCTGGGCGGAGCGGAGCGGAGACTTGCAGGAATCGTCCAATCACAAACGAGTCAAGAGACGCAATGAGGATTTCAACTTTTATGATTTGTCGATTCCTGCACATCTCCGCTCCGCTCCGTCCATCTCCGCGTCAGTGGAAACGCACCCTTACGCATTCCTAGAACACCGCTCGCTCAATTATAGCAATTCGACGAATGCTTATTCCTTCCCTTGTCCTACTTCTTGTTTTTTATTTTACGAAGCGCAATATAAAGGTACACAGAATAATAATGTTACAGTACTTACCTAGTTCATTTTCTTAAAACGGCCGAAACGACGTGCTTCGAAATCACAGTATATACCCGTAGTCAACAGTTCGAGTGCGCGGCAGAGTGCGGACGCGTATTTATCTACAGAGCGGCCGCCGTAGGTAATTAAATCAAGGTCACTGCCCCCATTATTCCTGTGGTAGTAGGTACCTACTTTGTCCCACACAAAAGGCTCAAATATAATATTCGTACGAGTCTGCTCAATTTGCACGAGAATACAATACGATATCGCCTTTACCTTTGCTAAAATCAAGGTAATAAGCAAGGAAACAGCAACCTATTCCAATTGTTTTTTTGGTTTTAATCCAAAACTTAATCAACTTTGGAATAAACTTTTCATTGTGACAGAATGTTAGCAGTCTGGTACTTATTGAAGGATAATATTTTTGTGTTCACCAAAAATATTATCCGTACATCAAAATACTGATCGTGCACCAAATATTCCTGAATGTTACACAAAACACCCGCGCGTCCGAAACTTCACATTGGTGAATCATTTGGGTTAGAATCATTTGGGTTAGGTTAGGTTAGGTTAGAACAGTGACCCTTAGAGCGAGCGCGCACTGCGGTGCGTTTCCGGTAGTTCTGCCGCACTGGGCGGAGCCTACGGTAACAAAACGCATGACCGCAGTGCGCGCACTTCAAAGACATTCCATACTTCACAGATTTTGCGGTAGAAAAACGCACCGCAATGCGCGCTCGCCCTTAACGCGCGACGGCGAGCGAGCGTAGCGAGCAGTGCCGCGGCAGCGGCCGCCGAGCGAAGCGAGCGGTGCCGCGGCAGCGGCCGCCGAGCGCCATATCCAATAGATGCTCGTTATGACATATTTTAATGAACATATTTTGGTGCACATTCAGTATATTTGGTGGAACACAGGCAAAATTAGGTAAATGAAATGGGAATAAATTGAAGTACTTTTAAATACCATCCCTTATTGAATTATAAAAACTAAATAAAAAAGCAATTTAAATTTAAAAAATCGACTTCTCAAATAAATTAACTCAAAATTATGAAATAACTTTAATTTTGGAAGTCGGTATCTTGGGATCTGTATTTTAGTTTTTTGCCACCGACGAAATTAAAGTCATTTCTTAAGTATTTTTTTTGAGTTAAGTAATTTCTTTTTGAGGTCGATTTAATTTTGTTTATTACATTTTTCATTCGTAGATACTTACCTAACTTTAGTTTTAAGTAAAAACTGGAATATTTGTTTGTAATAATAGAAATACTTAATAGTTTTATTGTAAATAGTATATACCTTGGTCAAATTCTAGTGTAGTATTGCACTAGAATTTGACTAAGGTTTTGAGATGTTTTCCCTTTGACACACTATTTATAGCTCTTATCAATAAGCCAGACTATCAGACACCATATCATGAAAACTACTAAATTTGATGAAGAAGTAAAAGTAAGCCAAGTAAAAAAAGTGTCACAATTCGATTAATAGTTTTGGAGAAATGCAAGAACAAACATACAAATGACACACCTATAAAAATTTTGTTATTTGTTTGGAAGCCCTATTGTTATGTGAATATATTGCAGTTCCAATAATATTACCTACATACATCGTGTCGAATTGATAGGTAACCTTTTTTTTGAAGTTGTTTAAAAAAGAAATCTCCACATTTATTAAAGAAAACAAAACACTGACTCAAATAACTATCCTACAAAAAAACTCATAAAAACTGTATGAAACCTGAGAATTTTCCGTCCGTGCGTCTCATATTGTACTCAAGTCGAACAGGAAGTCAATGTTAGCAAACACTAACTCACCTCGGAAGTGGGTCAGCTAGAGATGGGGCGTAGTTTGTACTGACGAAAGCGTGGAGCACAATATACCCTCATACCTGTGGATGCAAGCATGCAGGTCCAGACCGAACAGTCTAATAGTGCAGCGTCTACGATTTATTATTGTTTATTTTGTACTACATAGGTTTTGTATCGTATCTCAATTTTTTTACATGAGTAGCTTGACGTATTGCTTGCAAAGTGAAATCATCAATTTCAAATAGGCACATAAAAGGCACTTTTGAACTTTTGAATTGATCCTAGTTGCCCCTTCCAAAAGGTAGTTTCGTATAGAGAATAATGGGCAAGAAACTCCATCGTTACTCTGTTAAAATACAGTGTGTCCCAGAATAATGTCCACAAACTTAAGGATGTGGTACAGTACAGACCATCAAACTGAACAACTTTTTCCCGGGGACCAACATCGTAATCGTGGAAAAAACTACAGCCAAGTGCGTGTCGGACTACGCACAATGAAGGGTTCCGCAGTTGAGATGAAATTATCCTTAGAACAAACTTAACATTATAGTTGAAAAACATGTTCTCCCATACATTCCAACAGTAAATGTAAGTTTGTACTCACAATATTGATTCACCTGTTATTTTAAGACCACAAACTTCTTGTAGGTTTTCCTGTAATCTACAGGTATAGAACTATTTTCTGTATTTTTTTCATAGGCTCCGTATAGTTTCGGAGATATATATAACTTTAAAACAATTTATTCTAAAATTATAAAAAAAAATATATTTGAGACCCTCATAGTAAGCCCTTTCATTTGATATGTCACACGGTACAGTTTGCTAAACTTTTTTTTTAAATTTTATTATTTGCCCCCTAAAAGTGACCCCATATTCAAAATTCATTTATTTACTTTAGCCGTACGTGTTTGGGTCACAGAAATCCATATGTGTACCAAATTTCAACTTAATCGGTCCGTTAGGTTCCGAGCAAAGTGGACGTGACAGACGGACATACAGACAGACAGACAGACAGACAGACAGACAGACAGACAGACACACGAGTGATCCTATAAGGGTTCCGTTTTTTCCTTTTGAGGTACGGAACCCTAAAAAACAGTCGTCCATTACTTTCAATACCTACATGTCATGTAGGGTATGGGAGGACTGTTTTTTTACTGGTGAGAAAATAAAGTTGATTGATTGATTGATTGAACGTATGTTACGTTACACATACAATATGTGTACCCACCAATATAGCAAACGCTTTGTTTGGACATCTCTAGCAGGACTTGAAAGCTTGAAAGGTCATTGGGAGTTTAGATAGCTCGTATACACTACTACTACTACTACTCACTACTACTACTACTGTGCTCGTACTTACTAAATGAAGAGAATTATGAGGAATTACAATAACTTGATTATTATATAATGCTTAACTAAACGGCACCCTAATTGCGTAATACACTATCTAAGTATAACAATCTGAAATATTTTGAAGCATATTGCTAATCCATTTCTTCATATGTACGAAAAATTTGTCTACTCAACAACGTAAATAACGCAATGAATGTTGTCGAACTTTCAAAATGAAACCGATTCCTACTACTACGCTGGTCGATTGTCTTTATCATGTGATCAACGACACACACTGTGGTGGAAAGGTAACTGATAGGGCTCATAATCCACTCATAAATTACTTAACCAGTCGCACGCCAATTAGCAGACACAATAGATTTTTTATTGTTATAATAGGTAATTAATAATTATTTAATGTTAAAGTACCTAATGGGAATCATGTCAAAAGAATCAATTACATAGTGAATTATGAACTAGGTAATTTGGCTCATATTTTTCGCTCTTAAAAATCCATAAAAATGTGTATTTACTGTAGTATTTAGGTGTATGTATTTAGTAGTAAGACATGCACCATTTCCTTGCACTTTCACGGCCAGTCTATTCACGTTTCCCACCAATGGTAATTTTATTAAATGTAACAACCCATATTCGACACTAACATCAAATTACTAACGCTTATTTTCTCTCCACAGTATCCCAGATGTGTTCCTATAACTTATCTAAGTCAACTCTCGGCTCGTAACTTCTACTTGCTAAATACAGCCGCTGTTTCTAGAATATTATTTTTCACAGCAATGCACCGCCCATTCCTCCATTTCCATACGGACTTAGTTAAAAAAATGCTACTGAAATTATTTTACGCCACGAGATTAAATTCTTTTAGGATGCCTAATAAAAAAAAAACCGGTTAAGAGCGAGTCGGACTCGCGCACCAAGGATTCCGTTCCGATTTCTGAAAAAGTGTACTGTTTAGAGACATCATTTTATTTTCCCGGAAACTTTACATAAACTTCTATCACATAGGATAATTTCAGATTTTTCTCTATGCAAACTTCGGAGATAAGGGTAAATGGTATTTTTTTTTAAATTTTTCATGAAAAGTCGAAAACTATGCGGCCTAAAAAAATATGAGAATGTGCAAACAGCGCTCTTTCATAATGATACCCCACATGCCCTAGTAGACCGACTTTGGCAAAAAAAAAGTACTTTTATTTCTTTTTTAAAAGAAAAAAAAATTTTTTTTTTTTGCAACAGAGCTGAAAGGGCGTCTTAAATAATCAAAGTGGGGCTACTAAGGCATGTGGGGTATCATATAAAAGAGCGCTGTTTGCACAATCTCAAACACTTTTTTCTTTTTTTTTTAGGCCGCATACTTTTCGACTTTTGATGAAAAATGTAAAAAATACCGTTCCCTCCCCCCCCCCCGTTATCTCCGAAGTTTGCATAGAGAAAAATCTGAATTGTATTCTATGTGGTAGAAGTTTATGTAAAGATTACAGGAAAAATAAAACGATGTCTCTAAATAGCACACTTTTTCAGAAATCGGAACGGAACCGTCGTGCGCGAGTCTGACTCGCTCTTGATCGGTATTTTTTATTATTAAACCGAATGTTTGGAGATATGTGCATCATTTAGTTCGCAATTTTATAAAAGAGAAAGTTTTTATAGGTTTGTCTGTCTACCCCTGAAATAGTTTTTTTTTTTTTTATGTACCTAGCTAATACAACAAGAAGACCTATTCTTTTTCCATAAACTTCTCGAGTTACGATGACTTAAAACAACGAATTAAGATCTTAATTCGTTGACTTAAAAGAAGGTAGAGCAGTAACAGTAAACGTAAAATTACGTCACATGAAACCTTCATGAAACTGAATACCCTCGTTACAGCTAAAGAACTACGTAATTTGAGCAATGAATGAATATAATATATTATGTAGGCAAAGCTCTATACCTTCACTCACCTTCCACATTCACAGAAATGATGATCCGAACGGAAATTGAGTCGATTCAATTTCCGTTGCTAAAATCTGCAAAAGTTTTTGTGTAAAAGTTTTGCAAAGTCCCTAGATGTCAAACAGGTCAGTAAGTACATAGGCAGGTACTTTGTAGCCTGTTACGTGATATTAAATGAATGGCCCTTCAGTATTCCAGACTATCTTAAGACTACCGGAAGTGCCGAAGTGCTCTTCAAGATCAAGTTACTGGTAAAGAAGTTCTATTGAATATGTGATTATATCATTGTAATTGAAGTCTACTTGTCTAGTCGACTGACAAGTGCGAGGAAGTAGACACTTATACCACACTTATAATACTAGTATCTAAATCATTAAATATAGATACGGTGGTTATGCACGGAGTTATCATAAGTGAACTAATAAATATTGATTGTGTCCGGCTGACATTCGTGAATCTTTGACAGTTGTTACGAAACCGACGGGTCGTCAGAGCCCCGAAAATCTGACAACCAGTCTTACCAAGGGGCATCGCGTATTACCCAGCCGGTCTGTGGAAACCTACCCGTGATAACTTAGGTGAAGTGAACTGTCATCCTACGTAACTCTAGGGAATCTAGGGATTGACATCTCACTTCTAACTCACTTCACCTAAGTTTTCACGATGACATTTTTACAGAATAGCACTGCAGTAACTGGGTTGTGGAGGTCAGATAGGCAATCGCCCCACGTCAAAATACTGGTACCTATTCAGCTGCATTCGGTAAGACTGGAAGCCAACCCCAAAATAGTTGGGAAAAGGCTAGGCAGATGATGACATGCCGTATGCCGTGTGGCGGTTGGAATTGCCCATCGGCAATAATGACGAACTTCCATACAAAGTTACATAATACCTTTTGGCAGTGAATTTTCGAAAAAATCCTACCTTAATGCTCACTTTCGATATGTAAGGAACTCTTGTATATAGGTATCATGCTTCTAGACCCAGGTTTAGGCTTTGCGTTGTCTGCCAGTGAAAGAATTAAAAAATATATACAGGGTGTTAGGTTAAACGAGGGACATACTTTAACGGAGTGTAGTACTCATCATTATGAACAACTTTTACTATGGGACCAAACCTGAAATCGTGAAAAAAAAATCAGCTGTTCAGTACATTTTGACGAATTATGCGAACATAAATGTACTGAACAGCTGATTTTTTTTTCGCGATTTCAGGTTTGGTCCCATGGTAAAAGTTGTTCATAATGATGAGTACTACACTCCGTTAAAGTATGTCCCTCGTTTAACCTAACACCCTGTATATATTAGACATTAACACTACTACTTATTTCTAATCTTTTATAACCACATAATACATATTTAAAATAAAAAGATTTGACGTCTCGAATAGGTAGGTATATATGTTACTGTAAAAGCCCGAACTGCGGAATACCAAGATTACCAATCAATCTGCCTAGCCTTTTCCCAACTATGTTGGGGTCGGCTTCCAGTCTAACCGGATGCAGCTGAATACCAGTATTTTACATGGAGCGACTGCCTGTCTGACCTCCACAACCCAGTAACTGGGTAATACGATACCCCTTGGTAAGACTGGTTGTCAGACTTTCGGGCTTCTGACGACCCGTAACGACTGTCAAAGATCCACGAATGACAACCGGGACCAACGGCTTAACGTGCTTTCCGAGGCACGGAGGAGTCTCGGTATGTAAAAATGGTCACCCATCCACTGACCAACCCCGGCAAGCGTAGCTTAACCTCATGGATAAATAGTTTCTGAATATTGCATTGTTTTACTCTGAAAACTAACATTTACCTGTATCTGTGGCAAAACCTAAGATTTACCGACTGAATGCCGGTAAAACTCAGAAATTGATGATTATTATACAGGGTGTAAGGGACAGCCCTCCGCAAACTGATAGGGTGAATTCAGTATGTCATACTAAGATGACCGGTACATGCAATTTTTTCAGGAACGTTAAGGGAATCCAATAAACCTGATTTGTTTGTGTTTTTGTTCATAAATTGGAGCGTCTATTACTGGTTGGGAGGGGTAGGCAATATTTATGCGGTGAGTTCGATGAAATCTGTAGCTAAACAGAAAGTGAACAGCTGATTTCACGCTTCGTTGGTTAGAGTATTTCAACATCCATTGCTGGTTTTTTTTTTTTGCTGTTTTTTTTGCAGTTTTTTTTACATAAATGGAGTGCTGCGAACACACAATGCAATTTTATACTGAAATAATGAAAATTTAACTGAAAAAAAAATTGAAAAAATGAAAATTTTCCTGAAAAAATTTCCGGTGGAATATGATTCAAAATGAGTAGCTGAATGCACCCTGTGAGTTTGCGGAGGGCTGTCCCTTACACCCTGTAGAAAATTCGGACTTTTACCGATGAGACTTGCTAAATCCTAAGATTTACCGCAGTTCGGGCTTCTACAGTAACAATAGATATAAAAATAAACCGAATGTTTTCCATTAAAAGGCTGGCGGACTTTCTGACAAAATCAATAATGTCCCACCCCTAGCCACATATCAAATGACTCCATTAGGTTTAACGATTTCACACTACATTAGTGGTACCCATAGTGGTACCTACATTTATATTTTATGTGGTGTGGCAAGTTATTGCCCCTTACATTTTTTTTATTGTGGACGGTTTATACGGTGTCTGTAGTCTGCCTTAGGCTTATATTGCAGCCGCGGATATTGTGTGTCGCGGGCTTTAGAGAATCCTGCGGCTAGTGACAGCTAATTGATAGCTGTCAGACGTCATAAAGCACCGGCGCTGTACGGAGGCTTTCCGTCTCACCGCAAACCACGTTTTTTCAATCGCAGTTCACCGCGCCCGCAAAACCGCAAAACTTTATCACGTTATCCCGTAATCCTCGGGGATAGACTGTGCTACGTTTTCAAAATTAAACATAATAACCCGCGTCCGATTAAATCTAAAATATAGACTTTCAAGTGACCAGTGTACGAGCAAGCAAGGTGGCTACCTTGAACCAGGAGGATTCTTCCAAGACTTCAAGACTCTCACCAGGAAAAGCACAGATACCGCTTTTGCATTATTTGCTGGAGTTAGGCTACAAACGCCACCTGACCGTCACCAATTCGTCTTTGAAAGTTTACTCAAAAAAAAGGCAAATTGAATTATTATGCATTCCAGATAATAATTTTTCTGTCGTCCTCGACCCGCAAGGAAACACGGCTATTTACACGCCTGTCCCTCCATTATGTTTCAACCTGACCAGTCGTGGAGCATAGTAACTGATAGTAACATTAGTAACCCATTTGTTGTACGACCCTTTCCTCACTTGATTTTTAACCGACTTCCAAAAGGAGGAGGTTCTCAATTCGTCGGAACCTTTTTTTTTTTTTTTTTATTATTTTTTTTTTTATGTATGTTCCCCGATTACTCGAAAATGGCTAGACCGATTTGGATTTTTCTTTTTTTGTTCTAAAGGGTATACGTCCCAAGTGGTCCCATGATCATCAAGTCAGGATCTGATGATGGGATCCCATGGAAATCGAGTGAAACCCCCAAATTTTATGGGCACACCTATATCGATTTCGGTATTTTTTATAGTAACTCGTGCATTTGCTCTCGGAAAGTACCATTCGGTGAGCTGGAACTGATGATGAAGACCACAGAGGGCCATCGGAAATACTCAATTATATCTTAGTATATAACAGGTTGCGATTCGATTACTTTAATATGGTTTATGCTCGTCAAAATAATGGTAATGGTGACTTCACCATGAGCTCCATTTCTCCTGGTTCTTACTAGGAGAACTCCTCAACAATTAACGGCCCTGCATCGGGAAAAGCAACATTTTGTAAAACGTGATGAGCAGCTGACATTGGGTTATTGTAACTTAGATAAATTACAAACTGAACCACTAAAAAGTGAAAAATAAAAACTTTTTTACAAAAACAAAAACCGACTTCCAAAAAACAAACAACAAACAAACACTACAAAGTGAAAAATAACTTTAATTTCGGAAGTCGGTGGCAAAAAACTAAAATACAGATCCAAAGACACCGACTTCCGAAATTAAAGTTATTTTTCACTTTGTAGTGTTTTTTTTGGAAGTCGGTTTTTGTTTTTGTAAAAAAGTTTTTATTGTTCGGCGAACATATTATACAGCAATTTTTTTAAGGTTGTCTACATACTTACTAGCTTCTTATAAAAAGTACATTCTGGGAAATACCGTCCGTGCCACAACCATTTCATACAACTGCGCTGCAACTGTCAATATACAGGTTATGTAAGTTGGTAGTCAATTAGCTTATCTATTAATTTCACTGACTACTAAAACAAAGCCCAAAAATAAATTCCAGTAAATCAGTAAAACAAAGTATGATAGAATTGATTGGATTGAAGACATATGCGTCAATATATTTGCTGCTAATGGAAACTGAGCAGACAGAGACATCTCGGTGCCATCATAGGGACAGTGATAAATTGCAGGCGTACCTTCGGCAAGTGAATCTGGGCACGCAATCCGTCTTCGTCTTTTTCTACTTGATATAACAGAGATGTGGGGGCCTTGAGTAAATTTAGTTTTTATATGCGGTCGTGAGAGGCACGCCGGCGCCAGATATTATATCAAGATTGTCTGTCTATTTAGGTATATTTACTTCTAAGTCATCCCACTGTTGTA
The DNA here is from genome assembly GCA_905163495.3 of Cosmia trapezina. NCBI lineage: Eukaryota > Metazoa > Arthropoda > Insecta > Lepidoptera > Noctuidae > Cosmia > Cosmia trapezina. The sequence continues at coordinate 18,384,038 of LR991030.1, forward strand.
GATTTATGTCTTAATGCATCAAATATAATAAGATCCAGCTAACTTTCTTATCAAAGCTCTACTTACCTAAAATCCTTTAAAAATAAACACGTTTTGATAAATATTAGAGGTTTCTGTCCGTTTGCTCTGAAAATTGCCTATTTATTCGCTCAGGTTCCAATTTCATGACCCAGTCCAATGTTATACCTACTTCATTGTGATTCTTCTGACAAATACCATCAATTTCAAGGAGTACGAAAATAATGCCACCTGCCTTCAAATCTATATATATAAAACAAAGTCGGGTTTGTTCGAACACTTATAACTCGAGAACTACTGGACCAATTTTCATGGTTTTTGATTTGTTGTATTTGTCTTCGTCCCGAATAGCAGAATAACTATTAAAAACATAGGAAAATTCACAAAAAAATATGAAGAAAATTCATTTTCTCATACATGAAAGGGCAGGGCAATGTCTGTCGGGAAACTTTCATTCTTTTTAGAATTCCAAATTCAAATTCATTTTATAATCAGTTGTTCATTTGTTTTGCTGGCGTTCGATTTATTGAATTTTTGACAGGTCGTCTGGCGGGTCAGCTACTTATGTAGTATTCTAAAATAAAAATCAATTGCCGAATGTATGTAGGTACGCGCATCACTTCAGAACGGATGCACGTATTTGGCTAATTCTTTTTTGTTGTATTTGTAATTGTCAGGACAAAGTTTGTATGAAAGAAACTTCTACACAGTTTATTGTTATAACGTCAATTTACTAACACTACTGTACTAAATATGTGGAGATTTGATACAAGTAACAACCTCAGATTTTTTATAGGCCTACGGTAACAACCTACTATCCCAATTTATTTTGGGTCTGCGCAACATGTCCCTTTCTTCCATACTTCTCTATTAGTCGTCATCTCGGTAGTCACCCCCTTTATAACCATATCATCTTTCACACAGTCCATCCATCGTTTCTTGATCTTCCCCTACTCATATAGCCATTGACATTCATACTCAAAACAATTTTTTTTTTCAAATTAATTGGCTCCAATTAATCATTTTCATGTTCTTGACTTTTTACTAAGTATAAATTTATTCCGGTATTTTACTTTTCAGCAAAAAATCTTAGGTTCATTCTTAAAATATAAATTAAGTTTTCCTAAACAATTCAAAATGTACTCAGCTTGCGCCTTCAGGAACTTCGCGCGTTTACATTAGAATATTCATAGCTAAGACAGGACAACGTCTGTCGGGTCAGCTAGTAACAAATAATGTCAACACGAATTAAAACTTCGAATTCTGGGTTATCTGTTTATTTTATCTTTATAACAACAATCGTCTTTTGCGAAGCACTATAGAAAAATGTCAACACTTCCTTTTACCTTATTGCAGTCCATCCAATACTTTCGTAAATTCTAAATGTTTATGCACAATCTATAATAGGTATTTGACAGTTTTTAATACACCAAGAACATCGATATAATGTACCATTTTCTACTAACTGTAGGTACCAGAAACAGTATTAAATACGAGTAACATTCAAATCACACATAAACGTTAATGGTATTGCTTTATAACTGAAGACAACTTGGAGAACACCAATGTTTTTACATCCTTAGCAAATAAATAATCGACGTGATTAAAATTTGGATACGGCACTTGATAAAAATCCACCACATTTTGCAGTCTCTTACGCAAAGCGTCTGTATCATCGAACGACACGAGCCAGTCGTTATCACTATAAAATATTGCAATTGGCGTAGTTATTTTCTCCACTGGATACTCTGGGGGTATCTTAGAACCATACATTTCAAAATTTTTTGTTTCTCCATGATCAAACCTTCGAAATTTACCCGATATCACAGTCTGCGAATAATGTTCAACTTGTTTGGTAGCCGCACCAGAGGGCTGGTGAGAAAAAATAACCGGCAATTGTGTAATATTCAACTGAGCAGCATCAAACCCACAAAACGAGAACATAATATTACCACAAATGATTTCTGCAAGCTCTTCCCTACCGCATATGCTCGGGGCAAAATGTTTCACTAAATCATTGCTTGGCAAGAATTCGTAGAAACCCATTTCTTTTACAAGTGCAAACAACAGTTCCGGATGGAAAAGCGTTATGATCTTCAGAAAATTGAGAAAAGGACTTTTCATATTCGGTATTGCAGTGGGAGCTGATAGCGCTACCATCAGAGATATTTTATCGTTGTACTCCGGTAATTCAGAACACATCACAAAAAAAGCTGTACTGCCCTGGGAGTGGCCCACATAAATTAACTGCGTCTGATTCTTCGTATGTAGCACATAGTCAATCATTGCCGGCAGATCGTAGCGCCCGATCTCATCCCAGCTGAAGTCCCAAAATTGGAACGTAGAGGGCATTAAGGTCTCATGTGTTCTCGAATGTTTGTTACCCCGAGCGTTTCCCAACCACACGTCATATCCTTCGTTAGCGAGTAAATAGGCGATTCCACTCTCCGTTCCCGCAGATACAAAGTCGTCGGCGCAGCCTAGCAACCCATGCATTACAAATACGACAGGCCCATCACTAGGGATTCTCACCAAGGTTACAATATACCCATCTTCGGTTTTAACTTTGTGTTCCTCCACAGGGTATCCATATTTGTATATTAACTGAGAAACATTTAAATATATGTCTTCATTATTAAGACCAGCTTTATACTGTTGTAAATCGCCTAGGACCCTCGTACTGGCGAACTGGTTAGAATAATGAGTGAATTTGAGATAATTGTTAAATTCCTGAAAATCATCGTCCAATAATTCACGATCATGCATTTCATAGCTACGTGACCAGCATTTAAAGAAAAGAACACTTATTGTAGCACATATAACTATTTTGATCATCATGGTCACTATACACTCACTACCTACTTCAATTTCATGACAAAATGGAATACTAGCGTTAAAATATCTGGACGCTTATTTATATAGCTCCATGTCTACTATGTATCATAACAGGACCATACCAAAATGATCGCTCGGTGGGTGTAGTCTGTGGTTAGACGGCAAGTAAATCATTCGTGATCGCGTAATCAAAATGCTAATTCGGAATATTATGAACCAGATGAGGACATTTATAGAGACAAATGATAACTGTATTACACTCGTATTGAATAATCTACGACAAATGATTCCGAACGATACCGATTAAATCTACCATATATAAACATTTTTGTTTAGAACTTACAGTTTCTATTATCACTTCTGTTTGAATATGTCTTTGTTAACTGTAAACGAGAATTAACGGTCAACTATTTATTTTTATTTTTGGGGTTATTTAGCCGAATAAAAAAAAATGAATTTAACAATATTATAATCTGCCTATAACGTGCTATAACCCTAACTTTTTATTTATATTCATTTTATTTCCAAATACTGGTACTGGCAGAGGTATCCTATATTACTAAATGAGCAATATTTGTATTTTACCTATATAAATATATATATTTGTAATCACGTTCTCGAAAACGGCTCCCTCGAAAACGACTTGACAAAACATCGAGATTTGAACATTCATATTTTATGCACATAACCTATCGGAATAAATTCTCTAAATGATGGTGAAAACCGTATTAAAATCTGTTCCGTAGTTTAGGAGAACAACGCGGTCACACAGACACATGAAAAGCAACTTTAATTTACAATAGTATGTATAAATATATATACATACATGTACCTACTTACACATGACGGTTATATTAATATACGTGAGACGATTTCGAGTTTCATCGCATACCTGTATTCCCGAAAGGCCACCTTTTGCCTTTTCACCCATATTTCGCGGTGGTTACAATGTTAAGGAGCCAGTTTAAGTATTTCCATTTACTATATAAGGTCCCATTAAAATAGATGGTCAAGTTTTCACAATTTGCATTTTTTTTTTTCAATTTTTATCCATGAATATGAATTTTCACTATGGGACTAACTCTGAAATCGCGAAAAAAAAATCTGCTGTTTATTTAGAGGTACCGCAAACTCGTAAAGATGTAGGGAGCAGCTGATTTTTTTCTCGCGATTTCAGGTTTGGTCCCATAGTCAAAGTTGTTTATAGTAATTGTGTGGTCATGGGTAGAACACCCTGTGAAAATTTGTCCATCTATTTTAATGGGACCATACACAAGGTGAAATTTTAATGGTTGTGTTCCTCTTAAAGGGTCAAGGGTCCATAATAAAAGTTGTTCATAATGATGAGTACAGTGACCCTTTAAGAGGAAAACCACCATTAAAATTTCACCCTGTAGAGGTGCAATAAAACTGCAAACTGCGAGTTAGAAAGTTGGTCTAGAGATTTCCTGACGCTCAGGAGCTGCTCTATTAAATTAAATTAAAATTAAATTAAAATTAATTTATTTCAGGTCATAAAACACCCGGATAAAATACAAAAACACAATTAAAAATAATAAAAGATTAAATAATGTCAAAAGTGAATAATAATTAGTTAAGTATTGCAATGAATTAAATAAAGTTAAAAACAACTAATATTTTTTTGTGTGTTTTTGCGTAACAATCATAAAATTGCAATCGATCGCAATGCCTTTCATTTTGACAGTTGCATTATTTACGTTGTTTACGTTGTTAGTTACAGACGAATTTTTCAAAATTATGAAGCAATTTATTTAAGTTTTCATGTGCAACATTACAGAATAGAATGCCAAGGAGTTGTACAGATCATTTACAAACTCAAAAGTGACACACATACCTACATAAGTAGGCTAGGTAAAATACAATTAAACTATTAATATATATGTATATCAATATGTAAACACGAGAAAATAACGAATAAACAATGTAACACTTGTAAAATAAAAGCAATGGATGTCAAAATGAAAAGCATTGGTGCGGTCAATTGCCATTTTGTGTGTTAACCTTTTGTGGTGTTTTAGATTACGCTGGTGGCCTAATTACATTATTTAATTAGCCATACAGTTATCTTTAATTACAGAGGTTTTGAAAACAAAACAAACAAGTTACATTATCAAACGAATAGATTAAAATGAACTTATCATTATGACGTGACAAGTTCTTTATAATACTAACTAATATCATAAATGAGAAAGTGAGTTTGTTTGTTACGCTTTCACGCTAAAACGGCAGAACGGATTTGGATAAAATTTGGCAGATGGGTAGACCATGACCTAGATTAGGACAAAGGATACTTTTTATCCCGGTAGTACGTTCCCTGGTATAATTTCCGACATACACGCAGGCGAACCCGCGGGCAAAAGCTAGTAATTAATAATTCGAGAAACATTTGAATATTTCCTAATTTATCACTACATAGTATAAAACAAAGTCGCTTCCCGCTGTCTGTCTGTCCCTATGTAGGTATGCTTACCTAGATCTTTAAAACTACGCAACGGATTTTGATGCGGTTTTTTTTTACCATAGATAGAGTGATTCAAGAGGAAGTTTTATATGTATAACCAGTGCGCATTAACATGGCACCTGGCTCGAAAACGAAATTGTGTCTAAATAGGTTTGTTTTGTCACGTTTAAAAAATCGTAAAGTAGTATGTTATGAGAAACTACTTAGCGCAAATTAGATGTTGATATTCATAAGGGCCCTCGCCCACGGCGACTTTTTGTAGCGATGCAGTCGCGCATTTCGTAAACGCGCGACAGCATCGCTACAAAAAGTCGCCGTGTATATACGCGCGTTAGTCGCATTTGCAACGCGCTACAGAAGCGATGCCAACGCGCTACTAACGCGCTACAGTATCGCGACTGTATCAATGCTGTAGTTATAATCAATGCTGGCCTTTGGTAATTTGTTATACATAATTCGTATAAATATGATATTTTTTATTGATTTAACGCTGTTAAGAATATACTATTATAAGAATACATATAATTGTTAAGTGTTGATAGCATTCTGAACTGTGTTGGAGCATTTATATAAACAGTGCAATATACACGAGCACACGATTTTTATTTAACTTTAACGGTTCCATTTATTTAGTGGTCGGTATTAGGTGTCACATAAACGGTATTAGGCACACACCCGATATTTTGAGTCGGTGATAGGGACATGACCCTTTTCCTTTCATTTAATTTTTAATTTTTTAAGTAATTCTTTGATTATCTGTTCTTACACATAACTAAAAAAATCGATAATTTCATTACTTGAAAAATTATTTTTATTGAAGCTACATATTAAGAATGTGCTTATTTTTTGGATATCAATCTGAACTCCGCTTAAACTGGCGGTAATGGGTGCGTTTACGTTATAGCTTGATGCAGTGGCGTAACTACAGGGTGGCAAGTCGGCAAAATGCCACGGGCCCCCAGCCGGAAGGAGCCCCTGGTCAGAGGAGAATCCCAACTCCCAACATTTATTATAACTTATTATTGTACTTATTTTGCCTTTGACATATCTCGGGACCTTGGAGTCCCGGACCTTTGGAATGCGTACGAGGGGCCGAAGCCAAGTCGCAGAGGCCCCTTAGACAATTTTAAATGACCAGAAGGCACCAGCGGACGATTATCCCTATATGCACTATGCAATTGCACCTAAGGACAACCCCCGGTTGATGCAGGACTATTGCAGAACATGGAAACAAAGTACAATATTTGGCTATGGGTTTGGGTGGCTATAGTAGATTGGGTACCTTGAACTATGGTAGAACTATGTCCCTTGCCTGACCAATGTTGCATAATATACACAGATAAATTGGCAGGGTGTGACTTGCACGTAAGACGTGGGCGACGTGGGCTACCGCCTACGGCCTCGCGGTCTGAGGGACCTCGCGCCTCGAAGCTTTATGCATTACTTAAAAGCCGTGAAAAAATCGTTTCGTCATAAAACGAATTGACATACCAAATTCGTTTATTTTTTTTTAGTCTAGCAACATTTGCTGGCGTTGCGTTTCTTTCGCGAGGAATCCCCGAAAGATTTTTGCAAGTTATTAAAAGTTTAATTATTCGTGTTTATATCCCCCTCGGCCCCCGGTCCCTGGGGGCCTGGGCCCCCGAAATCTCGAGTAGTAGGTGCTTTTTAATCAAATCTCAAACAAGGTCAAAACATATTCAGTAACAAGAGGTACTTTGTAGTTGGAGGCCCCTCAAATAATATTATCAACGTGACATGCAAAAATTTTCGAGCTCGCTACGCTCGCTCTTCCATCGTAGATTTTCTTCGTTTTCAAATTTTTCTGCATAGGTCGACCAATAACTTCTATTTTCCTAATAATGTTCAAAAGAAGAACATCTGAGACCGGATGCTAAAATTTTCGAGCTCGCTTCGCTCGTTCCATATTATTTTCCTACTCAAACCCTTCTGCATAAGTTATCAACGACAAAGTATCTCCTGTTTGTGTATATGGTCAAAAGAAAATCTTAATTACCTATCCGAGGCCGGATGCTACAATTTTCGAGCTGGCTACGCTCGCTCTTGCGTCCTGCATTCTTCTAACTCTCAAACTTTTCTGTACAACTTAATAAAATAGTCTCCTATTTTTGTAAGAATGTTGAAAAGACAACCTAATTTTAACCATCCGAGGCGGCGTAATTAAATTTTCGAGCGAAGCGAGCTCCTGCATCCTCCTTTCCAAACTTTTTTCTGCATTAGAAATAGCGGTTGGTGTTGGATAAGACATAATCTTGAAAAAATTGTGTGAGGCTAAAAGCCGGAAAGTTCGTCTATTTTAATTTGTGTTTGTTTATGAATTTTTGTCATCATTTGATTAGCAATAAAACTCATATACAAATGTATCAGTAGGTCTGATACATTTGTATCAGCATAGATTGTAAGATTGAGAGATTGTGTGTTTTTGTATTCAGCTCATTCAAATTAACGTTTTTCTTTCGGCTGGGAAGTTAAAGAGGCCTCGCAAAGCTGATGTCGCCCACGTCCACGTTTGGTTTAGCGCCGCCACTGCTTGCACACTCAATAATGGGCCCCCGGAAACGGTCGCTAGCACATAGTGACGTAGCGACAAGGGGCCAACATGTCCTGAGTTGCTTGAGGAGTAGAGAGGCATTCCACGACTATCAGGACAATCCGGGAAGTACGGTCAATATCCCTACCAGTATCTTACTGCAAGAGCAAAAGAGCTCGGAGGGAGGATCCTCCGAGCTCTTTTGCTCTTGCGAATCCCCACTCAAGCCAGCCAATAAAGACAAGAAAGAGGTGGGAGCACTGTTCCTCGTCATCGTTCACTCCAGCAGGCCAATAAAGGCAGCCAGAGGTGAAGAACAAGGCTTCTCCCGGGAGATAGGGTCCGTGGGGTCACTACTGCCCAACAGCTCGCCACATGCTGCCCTTTCTACCGCTCTGGGTGGAGCGGAAGGGCGTGTCAGACTTTTACTGACTAAAACCCACCCGTGTTCCTTCAGTTGCCTATGCCAGGACCACGGTATCCGGCAAAGTTACCGGCACAGACCTACAGTTTGGAGCGCGCAAGCCCCACCACGACATCAACGTAGAGATAAGGCGTTGGGGTTACTTATTATTATTATTTTAAGACCCCCTTTCAGTCCCCGTTGCAAAAAAAAACATCATATGTTTAATTTTTTTCTTATTTGTAAAATAGTTGGGCAAACGTCATCTAAAACTGTTCCTTTCAAGTTGACAGCATTAGTAGTTCTTTAGATATCCAGCTATGACAGACAGACAGAGTCGCACCATAAGGGTTCCTTTTTATCATTTTGGTACGGAACCCTAAAAATACTATTATTGTTGGTTCAACTTCTTTATATGGGGGGGCCCATCCCTCGAATTTGCCACGGGCCTCGAAGGGTATAGTTACGCCACTGGCTTGATGTGTAGCCGTGTGTACAACAAAGACGCTATACTAGCATTAAATAAATGGACGTAAAAGTCGGTAAAAGTCTAGTCCAGTACTTGTCTAGCTTTGTCTTTTTCTTTGTTTTGAAACTCCATTAGCAAAGAAGTTCGAGCACTGTTAAACGATTTACCAACTAACCATTTATTACTTGGAAACGTAATATGAAACATGTTGACAACACTCTTCTTCTTTCTAAGACTTCACACGAAGTTTGGGAAGCTTGGTGTGAAATATTTATCGAGACTCGAAGCTGCGGGTTCAATATTCTACGCCGTCGGCTAACTTGTAAGGAATTTTCTGGAAAATTGCAACATCTTGCAGCAAAAACGAGCGTCATATCCGAACGTTTTCCTTTTTCTTTTGGTTTGCATTTCATCATCTGCCTCTCTTTTCCCAACTATGTTGGGGTCGTCTTCCAGTCTGCAGCTGAATAGGTACCAGGATTTTATATGGATCTACTGCCTATCTGACCCCCACAAGGCCACAACCCAGTTACTGGGTACCTAATACGATACCCATTGGCAAGACTGGTTGTCAGACTTTCGGGCTTCCGACGACCCGTAACGTCAAAGATCCACGAATGAGAGCCGGGAGCGGTGTATTGTCGTTCGTACCCCCGAGTCCCGAACGGGAATTTGCAAAAAATAATATTAAATTTGTTCCCGATCGTCTCCACAGGATTGTCGAGAGGACGAATGGGAATATGTTCTTAGATTAGTGCCATTCGTCCCCAGTACTAAATAATATTGTGCATGGAAATGTTAATCGTTGTTTTGCAATTTACTTTTCAAATTAGTTACTTGGTAGTTATAATTATGTTACAAATTAAATTGTTCTGTATACATACCTATTACTGGCTCGGGCGCTATCTCACGATCATTGACCGTGAGGTCAACATTCCGAAAGTTACCATCTGCGATTATCCTAAGGTCACTGACCTTGACCTGAGGATCATTGACCTTGAGGTAAAGGTCAAAATTAAAACCAAACCTAACCTCGGGGTGCCCTTTGCTCGACATGGCGAGGATGCAAGAGCGAGTGAAGGGCACCCCGAGGTTAGGTTACTTTAAACCCTTTACACAGAACGACATAGGATACAAGAGAATCATTGTCCATTTTGGATCAAACGCGAATTGGACTTTCGGAATTTTGACCTTGGCCTCAAGGTCAACCCTGAGGTTAAGGTCAGTGATCTTAGGAGGATCACGGATCTTGAATTTCGGAATTTTTACTTTGACCTTAAGGTCAATGACCGTGAAGTCAAGGTCAATGCCCTAAAGATGTCCCACGGTGTTCCCCACCCTTTTACAAAGTAATTTCTAACTTATTTAATAATAATATATATTTCAAATCAGACGGAGTCAGGGGGACGAACGGGAACACGAAAAGAATTAATGAATTATTCCCGTTCGTCCCCGCCAACGAAATCAGGGGGACGAACGGGAATACACCCCGGGAGCACGTGCTTAAGCCGTTGGTTGGTATTTAGTTCCGGTTAATTTGATTTCAGTGCAAAGTTAATTTGATCACTGGAAGATATCTCAGTATTATTTACGGAACTCTGTCGTTATATTCGTAGCTTTTTATAGACTTATGGGATGTCTAGCTATTACCATTTTGAATTAAGACCATGCTGTTGCCGACCATAAAGTGCGATAAAGCACGCTCATTCATCATGACTATTCATGGATACTAAATCAGATCTACTTCAGTTGTAATGGATGCCCGAGGTGATTATTTATTACAATTACGCTTAGATTATGAAATGTCCAGATTCCTAGTAGGCTACCGTAAATTGATTCCTTTAAGTCACCAACAGTGGGGACTCGTTCGATCCCCGCGCCAGACGTCAAGGAACGTTCGCAACGTAAACGTCACGAGCCGGGTGTTTTAATTTTTTAAGAAATGACAGTCTGTACTGTGAAATCGTGCAAAACTACACTAAAAAAAAAAGAAAAGCGCACTAACATCTCATTTCATACGTAAGTATTAAATTTCACCGTGTCCTATTTCATAATTAAATTTGAAAACGAAAAAATAACAATGTGACATTGAATTTGACACAGTAACTGTTAAGTGTTGCCTAGGGCATGAAAAATTTACCCAAATTTTCAACACCTTACGAAAAAAACGAGGGATGACTAAGGAGTTTTATTAACATGGACGATGATTTTTTTTTTGTGAGTATTAGTTTGTTTCTTCAACCGTATAGTTCGGGAGCGCTCCCAATTGGACCCGAACACACGAACCTCCGTCAGCTCATTAGTGGAGTCGACATAATTACGATACGGCACCCTAAATTGATCATGTAAAATGTGTTATGCTACCCATCAAATCTTATAAACGTGGGTTTATTAAGAGAGTTGCATAAAAACTCATTTCTTAACGGCATTGAATCTGTCATCTTTAGCACGCAAGTTTATTAATGTACCTCTATAAAATCACAGGTACCTCATTTATTTCACGCTGAATTGTTCCTATAATTGAATTTAAATTTGGAATGCGCTCGCTCTTCAAAATTATTTTAATTTATTGGACAATTATTTATTGTGGATTTTATTTTTGATAGGTACTTTCTGATACTTTGCTACAGAATGCCCAGTGTACATTTTTAGGTAGGCTTTTAGTGTTTGGGAATTAACGAGTCAAATGCGTAATTACACAAACAATTAAAATGTCATTGCGTCTCGCGTGGATCCACGTTCCGGGTTCCGGCACACAAAGGGTTAATGATGATTAGAGATCGGATAATCGGATGCATATTTACCTAAAGTTAATATTTGGCTAACAAACTGTGGAAGCGGCTTCTTAGTATTTTTTTCTTAATATAAATCCCAGGATTCCAGAAAATGCGGAAATGCACAACTAATCAGATGGAAACGACTTCTTATAAATATGTGGTTTTATTTATTTTGGTCCGTGGATGGGTGACTATCTTTACATACCGGGTCTTTTCGGAAAGCACGTTAAGCCACCGGCCCCGGTTAAGGTCCCGGCTGTCATTCCTGGAGCTTTGACAGTCGTTACGTGTCGTCAAAAGCCCGAAAGTCTGACAACCAGTCTTACCAAGGGGTATCGTATTACCCAGTTACTGGGTTGTGGAGGTCAGATAGGAAGTCGCTTCCTGTAAAATACTGGTATTCAGCTGCATCCGGTTAGACTGGAAGCCGAACCCAACATAGTTGGGAAAAGGCTAGGCAGATTGATTGATTATTATTATTATTTTTATTTTTGATTTAAAAAAACTAGCTGCGCCCAGCGGTTCCACCCGCGTAGACCGGGATAAAAAGTAGCCTGTGTTAATCCAAGGTTTAAGCTATCACACACCAAATTTAATCCAAATCGGTCCAGCCTCTTCAGCGTGAAGAAGTAACAAACATACACACACACACACCCCCACACACTCACAAACTTTCACCTTTATAATATTAGTGTGATACCAGGAAATCGGTATCACATAAATATTCTGTTTGTTACACGTGGTCCCCGCGAGAAATACAAAGCTGCCGAATTAAAATAGTTGTCCATTGAAGGTACCGACACTATATCGGTGGAGTTGTTTTCATGGGTTTCGAGGATGTTATAGCGTATAGTGACGTTAAAATGTAAATACCAGATGGCGGCTGCAATCATTTTCAAATTTTTCGTTATGTTCGTCGGTTTTGATTGACACCCTATAAAAGCATGAAAACGACACCCATGACGAAAACTTTGAAAATTTTCGCAGTCGCCATTTTGGATTTACATTTCGACCTCACTATCGGCTTTAGCATCCTTGAAAACCATGAAACGACACCCATGAAGAAAAATTTGAAAATATTCGTAGCCGCCATCTTGGATTTTAATTTTGACCAAATGCAGACTTTTTCTTTGTCTTCTTTTATTCTTTTAAGTTCCTTTTCAATGTTCCTTTTATATTCAAATTTTCCCACTATTTTAGGGTAATCTTTATGCGCTGGTATTACTCGCGTGTTGCACACATACGCAAATGCGTTATGTAGTACACGGCGCTCACTCACACACGTATAAAAATTGGCTTCACGTTTTATGCTACGTTTTGTACTGAACAAACACGGAATCTGGACATTTCATAATAATCTAAGCAATTACGTAGTATTATATTATCTGTGTTACAATGTTTTGAGACATGTTTTAGTGCTGCTGTGAAACCTGTTATAGTAAGTATCTATTATTAGTTTGATTTTCGATATATTTCCAAGATATAGTATAGCTTTAATAGAATCTTCGAGTCGTTTAAGATCGAAACGCTCACGTAGTTACCCTTACATAATAGGGAAGTGAGAATCTATGAGGAAACAGGTCGACCCAAAGAATTAGCAATCATGATTCACTATGGAAGAACTATCGCCAAACAGATGCCACAGTTCAGAAGGTAAAATAATTCTTATTAGGACCGAGACCGGCTATTAATCTTCTTCTCTGTACGACCTAGGAGAGTGAGCACTCAGCTTAATTGAGCGGTGTCAAGTGGCTCGTTAGATATAAAGTTACACGGATTGCTACTCACTTATAACCTCTTACATAAGAATCTTCCGTTGAGTATACATTGGTAAGTACATACTTACATGGTACATACGAAAAATACATATGGTCTGTTTATTAATTTCTGAGACTAAATTGACAAGTGAAAATGTTAAAATGACTTTTATGATAATGTAATGTAGGTAAGCCAGCTTTACATTTGTTACTTGCATTTGTGGCTCAGACAGAGGTGATATCGCGTCGCGACGTGTCGCGTAGCGGTGTTGCGACGCGATAATATCGCAATATCGTTCGCGATATCGCCTCTGTCTGTAAGAGCCTTTAGTGTCCGCCGAGATTAAATAATGCACCTTAATAGGTATCTAACTAATATTAAGTACTTATTATTTAAAAAAATCTAGATGTACAGACGCCAGCACATCAAGCTACTACAACGACAACTTGTAAAATAACAGTTATCCCCTCAAGTGTGGAATGCACCCCATGTGTGCATAAGAAAAACCCTTTTTTTGTTCGGTACATAAGCTTATAAATATCACATATATATAAATGTAAAAAAACATCATCCGATGGAAAACCAATCAAATCATTAGTTGTGAACTTATGGAGTTCGCAGCTAACCTCCCCTCCCCCCCCCCCGTGTGTCAAATGCACCCCAAGTGTGCAAAAGGACAAAACTTTACATAATAGGTATATAAGCTTAGATCACGTATATATAAACGTAAAAAAACATCATCCGATGGAAAAAATATCATTATCAGTAGTTGTGAACCTATGGGGTTCGCAACTAACCCCCAACCCTCCCCACTCGCTGGGTTTTGGGTCTAAAATCAGCCAAACTCAGACACTTGAGGGGTTAATATTATATATTAAAACCTCAATACCGGCCCGTTCTCCCGTTAAGGGTTAAAGGCCACCTCTGTAAAGAGATGGAACATTAATCACCACACTTGTTCCAATAAAAGATGGTTTCCTTCCAGAAAATAACAGTTTGTAGTTTCCATGCAGGTAATTAATGGCTTTTTACACAATGGCCCACTATTGGCAGGTCTGTTCGCTCACAAGGGAATAGGGATCCATCAACTGACTCGGTAATATATCACGGGACGTTGAAGCATGTCCAACATCGGTTGTTGACTTCACTTTGTTTTGTTGACTTTACGAGATTTTAGTCATTTTTTCCATAAGAAAAATCAAAATAAATAGATCGGTAACATATGTATCGGTAATAAAAAAGGTGTAAGTAATGGTTGTTATATTACATCATCATTATCTGCCTAGCCTTTTCCCAACTATGTTGGGGTCGGCTTCCAGTCTAACCGGATACAGCTAAATACCAGTATTTCTCACGGAGCGACAGCCTATCTGACGTCCACAACCCAGTTACTGGGTAATTCGATACCCCTTGGTAAGACTGGTTGTAAGACTGTCGGGACTGTCTGACGATAGTCAGACAATGCGATGCGTCGCCGTTATTCATTATATTCAATCAAATCAAAACGCAATTTTGAAATAGGACTCTTAATATACCTATAGACAATGATGTGTTAATACCTCATTGCCTATAGACATTAAATGATTTGAGACATTCAATAATTCGTTATTCTAGCAGATTTGCACGCATAACTGGCATAACAGAAAACAGAGTCAACGACGTAGGTAATAATTTTAATGTAGGTAAGTAATTCAATTTCCAGTACAGAATCTCCACCTTCCGACCTACTTTTCGGTGAATCTACTTTGAAGCCAAAAGCGAGTAAACTTTCCGCCTAGATAGGTAAATGTGTTCCACCTTTGGCTCGTCTTCGCTTGCCTTCGCGAAATGAAACCAAACTAACCTCGTTTTCTTATAGCAGACTTTGCATCGGGTTCGATTTTAAAGATTCTCTACCTACTTACTTAAAAGTTTCTTCACTTTGTTTGATCTACGTGGGTAATTTATTATTCTTCTGTGTATCTTACTACCTATGTATGAGCAGGGCCGTCTTTGCCATTGCCCCCCAGTTCCTACCAGCGTCGTAGCTAGAGTAGGCTATCCGAGGCTATGCTATAAATTTCGAGCTCGCTCTTGTATCCTGCATTCTCCATATCCTAAATGTCCAGGGCATCTAATAGTTTAAAGACGGGCCTGTGTATTCCACTCTTAAATTTGGTTTTATCAGGCACCAGCGTTTCCAGGGCCTGCCCCAGGCAGGCTTCCGGGGCTCTACCTGCGTAAAGAAGTAGGTACTGTAATCAAGGATTTACAAACTTTTTTTTAATACAATAGTTAGGTATACTTGTGGCGGCATCTACATCGCCACATATGAACTACGCATCAATGACATGACGTCACGCAATCCTGCATCGCGCAATTAGAGTTTACCACGCGACTAGCATATATACAACGTCCCGACATCAACCGTCGGGCAGTAGCCCACCAGACACAACACCCGTCTGGTCGGAGGATCCTCCCTTTTCTATGGTGGATGAGTGAACTTTACACCCGGTTCCTCATGCGTCTAAATACTTACAGCTTTGCACATATCTAGATCACAAGGTTTCAAACAATAACATAACGTCACTCCTCTGTATTCACCGAAGGTTTAGGCAGAGGTGTAACTCTATCGGCCTAGCCTTTTCCCAACTACTTTGGGGTCGGCTTCCACTCTAACCGGATACAGCTAAATACCAGTATTTCACATGGAGCGATCTGAGCTCCACAAGCCAGTTACTGTGTAATACGATACCCCTTGGTAAGACTGGTTGTCAGACTTTCGGGCTTCTGACGACCCGTAACGACTGTCAAAGATCCACGAATATCCGGGACCAACGGCTTAACGTGCTTTCCGAGGCACGGAAGAGTCAGTATGTAAAGATGGTCACTCATCCACGGACTAACCCTGGCAAGCGTAGCTTAACCTGTTGGATCGACCCATACAGCTGTTATTACTTATAGCCACGAGCACCTGGCCTAGCAGTAGGTATACCTACACCACTACCACATTACCCACATTTCGAACCTTTTGCCAACAACCGGACACAAATCCTGCCCACGGGCTGCTAATTCCTAATGGAAAACCCAATAACACTTTACCCGACCTGGGAATCGAACCCAGTACCTCATGCTCACAGAAGCACTGGCGACCACTAGACTAACGAGACCACAATACGCAATTAAAGCGGTTTAATATCCGTTTCGGAGCTACGAGGCCAAAAAAACAAACAAAACACGTACCTATTCAAATGGTAGGACCCTTCTCACAATAGCCCTTAATTAGGTAAGTATGAAGAAATTATCCATGTTTACCTCGATCATTTTATAATTAAGGGACCCCTAAAATGATTTTTACGCTTGGCTCCTATTCAATAATTAATTGCTTTACACAATACCTTACCAGTACAAATAAATTAAACTGTTACGCGTTAAATGTAGACTCTGTACTATGCGAGCCAAATAAGAATAGGATCGCGCTTGCTGCCAACTTCACACGATAGCTGTCAAATTAGTACTGCCGATAGCTGTCAAATTAGTACGCATGGGTAATGAAGTTCGCGAGTAGGTATTGCGGAACAAAATGGCGCGGGCGTCTTGACAGTACTATTCTTATTTGGCACGCATGGTACCTACATGTTTTGTGGGTACCTACTTTATATAATAGACGTAAAAATGTTGTGTCAGAAAATACAGACTGTGTATATGTATCGACTAGCTTTTGCCCGCGGCTTCGGCCGCGCGGATGTCGGAAAATATCCCACGGGAACAAAAATCCTTCCTTATTGCTTGCCAACGTTATAAAGGGAACCTCTGTGTAAAATTTCAGCTTTATAGGTCCAGAGGTTTGGGCTGGGTGTTGATGAGTCAGTCAGTCAGTCAGTACCTTTCTTTTTATACAGGGTGTTTCTTTTAAGGTGTCAAGCCAGTGCGAGCTGATAGCAAAGTACCATACCTATCGATTTAACCCCCATGTATGTTCTACGATTTTTTGTAGTTTTCGAGTTGGTTAAATCGATAGGTATGGTACTCTGCTATCAGCTCGCACTGGCTATTGACACCTTAAAAGAAACATCCTGTATACACATACACACACACTACACTACATACACTGTGTACATAGCTTCTGCCCGTGACTTCGTCCGCGTGAAATTTCTTGTTCCCCCGACCCACCGCGGCGCATCGCATTACCTGCCTGCGCTAATATTTTCGCTTACAGTTCTTTCAGACTTTTTTTCTTTTTGCTTGGCACATAAGAGTCCTAGAGTAATGTTAAACATGCCTTTAACCTTCCTTAAGAATTGGGCTATCAAATGCAAACATAATTATTAAAGACCGACTGATAGTTCCAGAGATTTGCACGTTCAAATGAACAAAAAAAAGTGTGTGTGAGCTCCAACGCACGACTGGAGTTTACTGTTTTTTGTGCCGTTCCGAGTTTCTGGCTTTCTATTTTTCGGTAATTTCTGTCGGGCTGGGTTTCTTCAATGAATCAGTGCTATATAAAAAGCAACTTTAAGGTGTGAAGGCACTCTTTCCCCTTTCACACCCCTCCCCTTCACAACCCCTCGCACTCTCACCCTCCTGTCTCACTGCGCCCTCCTATCCCTCACCCCCTCCCTACGTCATTCTCCCCTGACCCTCCTCACCACCCCTCTCCCCCACTGCGCTGTCCTATCCCTCTCCCTTTCCCTCCATCATCCTCCCCTGACCCTCCTCACACCCCCCCACCTCCCTCTCACCACACTTCCCTCCTTACCATCCCCTCCACTTCCCCCTCCCCTCTACCCTTCCGTCTGCAAACTTTATTACTTGCTTAGGCAAGTATTTGTGCCAAGTAAATGAAAAAGATTTTTCATATACGTAAACTATTTCCCTGTTTTCACCCCCACAGGGATGGCATTTTAAAAAATCGATTGGGATATTTACGTAACTTCAGTGAAAGATTATTTACACCAATTTTCGAGTTAATCAAACCCCGCAGTAACACCTGCCCTGTAAAGTTGACAACCCCTTATCACCCCGTTAGGAGTAGATTTTCGAAAAACCCAGATACTCGGTATTCTTCATTTTTGGTCTTAAGTATAAATACTGAGTTTCGAGTTAATCGGACCGCGCGTTAAAATTCCTCCATACAAACTTTGACACCCCCCAATCCCTCCTGAGGGGGTAGTTTAGGAAAACTAAAAACGGCAATCCTTACAATTTACGTAGATAAATGTTCATGCCAAGTTTCAAGTCTATTAACTCAAGGAATAAGATTTTTCATACAAACTTCCATCCCTTATTTTACCCCTTTAGGGATGGAATTTCCAAAAATCCTTCCTTAGTGGATGCCTACACTCTGTAAGGTATCTATGTGCAAAATTTCAAGTCTCTAGGTTTAGCGGTTTGGGCTGTGCGTTGATATATCAGTCAGTCAGTCAGTCAATCAGTCAGTCAGGTCTTTGAATTTTATATATATAGATTACGGTAATAATGTATTTTACTTGTAATTTGATACGCTCAGCTCCAGAGATGCAAAACCTTATTGTATACACCCCTATTTGCCCGATTTGCCAGCAAAATACCGTGATAGAACTGAATCTGAAGGCCAATTCCTGTTATTATAAACGTTCCGAATCTAGTCGCAATCTCATCTCAGCAACCATCATCATCATCCCCTAGCGTTTTCCCAGCTAAGCTGGGGTCGGCTTCCAGTGTAACCGAATGCAGCTGAATACCAGTAGTTTACATAGAGCGACTGCCTATCTGACCTCCCTAACCCAGTTACTGGGTAATACGATACTCCTTGGTAAGACTGGTTGTCAGACTTTTATCTCAGCGACCATCATAGTCAAAAGCTTAAGGTAGATCAGAGGCATTTTTGACAGATTGAGACTGCGATTAGAATGCGAAATACGGGAATTGCCCCTGATGAGTTTACTATGGATAAATTAGATAGTATTACTATATAGCTTTTTACATAGCCTCGCACATCGTATTGTGGAATTTAAACATTCGCAGAAGCAGTGAACACTTAGGATATTTTGTTACGTATTTAGTACTAGCTTTTGCCCGCGGCTTCGCCCGCGTGGATGTCAGAAAATATCCCATGGAAACGTACTACCAGAATTAAAAGTAGAGAAGTAACCTAAGTGTTAATCCAAGAAAGCCGACGTTCGCACGGACGTAAAAATATCGCGGCGGGATTTTATCGCGCACTGGATTTTCAACTCTCGGTTTTGAGCCGAGCTTCTAGAATCCAACCTAACAGCAGCAGAGTGCATCCTAGCGCGACGAAAAAACACACTGTTGGAATTTTAACTCTCGGCGCTAAGCAGAGCGTGCGAACGTCGGCTATACAATATCTTCTCGCACTGCTTATATAGTACTCCAGCAGCGGCGCGCAGATTGATATATGATTGCTGGAGGATAATAAATCTTAAAACCAAACAATAGTAAACGGAAATTTACCAACTTGCATGCCTTTACGATACGAACTACCCAATCCCTTAAATCTCTTAGAAAGAGATGCTTACACAAAAATTTTAAAAGTGTTCGTGAATTTTAAAATCAACCCCTAGTTTACCCCCTTAGGGGATGATTTTTTCATAAATCAAAACCATAAACTTGAATTTTTTCATGTCCCTAACTTAAGAAATGCTGGGATTCTCATAAAACTTTCAACCCCTGTAAGATATTTTTTAAGACAAAAAATAGGTTATGTCCTTCTAAAGGATGCCATCTATAGCGTGCAGTTTTGTGAATTTTAAAATCATCCACTTCTTTACCTCCTCAGGGGATAAATTTTTCAAAATCGCTGGACCACACATTTCTTTATTTTCTACCAAAAGCATAAAGTATTTTCATATTCCTAACTTAAGAAATGCTGGGTTTCCCATACCAACTTTCATCCCCTATATCACCCCCTGTTGGGTTATTTTTGTAACAAAAAGTAGCCTAGTCCTTCCCTAGGATACCAACTTATAGCCTTGCCAAATTTTATCAAAATCTGTTCGGTGGTTTAGGCGTGAAAAGGTTACAGACAGACAGACAGAGTTATTTTCGAATTTATAATATTAGTATGGATAATTGTTATTTTCCTCGCTAGAGAGCTCCGATAAACGCGTGCGATCGCTGCTAATCGTAAAGTGCTCTATGGCGAAGCGCGGCCTTCGACGCGCTATTTATGTACCGCCGACCGCTATGTCCCTGCATTTGAAATCTGTAATATCTTCTAAAATATTCATTTAAATTACATGCTGTAAAGGGCCATATTGATGTATAGTAAGTGCACAATGTATTTAAGGTACTTAATTGGATAAGGATTAATGCTGTATTGCTTAAAATAGCTTCGTAAATAAGCCATTATTTCTCGTAAAAAGTAAAGGACAAAAAATGGTTATTGTGGGTTATCCCTGAGAGATAGACATATACCATTGCGGACTTTTTTGCAGACCTTTTTAAGGTGTACAATACTGTAGTACATTATTTTGATCTATCTCGTAGGGTTCAGTCAACGTTTGCAATGTAAGCGCAAAAAAATGTGTTTATTTACGACATCACATTAGAATCCTCTAAAATTATCAGTGTTTCTCTACTATATTATGCATGTATTATACATATAAACCTTCCTCTTGAATTACTCTATCTATTTAAAAAAACCGCATCAAAATCCGTTGCGTAGTTTTAAAGATCTAAGCATACATAGGGACAGACAGACAGCGGAGCGACTTTGTTTTATAATATGTAGGTAGTGATAGTGATGTAGTGATGATGTTACGGGGTGAGAGCCTACATAAATGTTGGCAAACTCTACTTAATTGATTTTTAGAATCACTAATCATAATTTACCATTTCAGTTTTTTACAGAATACCTTATAATGAAAACACTAAATTGCGGTTTTTTAATTTTGATAAATTTTTTATACTGCACTTATTGCATTTCCAATGAAATAGTGCTACGCGATTTAGGAATAGATCCTAGAGCAATTCTCAAGGAGTTTGTAGCAGTCATAGATATTTTAAGTGGTCCAAATCCAGCTTACAATGAAGATGCGGATCTAAATATAACCCAGTTGATAGTTAAATATGGCTACCCTGTGCAAGAACATCATGTGAAGACGGATGATGGTTACATTCTTAAGATGTTCAGGGTCGAGAGCAATGGCCCTGCTGTTCTGCTGATGCATGGGTCGCTAATGAGTGCTGATGATTGAGTGACCGCTGGACCACACGACAGCTTGGCAAATCTACTAGCATCAGCAGGTTACGATGTCTGGATGGACAACGCTCGAGGAAATAAACACTCTCGGCGACACGTTAGCATGTTAACAGACACTCAACAATTCTGGAAATTCAGTAGGGATGAAATTGGCCGTTATGTCTTGCCTGCTATGATCGATTATGTGCTTAATAAAGAAAAAATACTAGTAAAGAAAAAATGGCGTATATTGGACATTCACAAGGTACTACAGCTTTCTTTGTCATGTGCTCAGAGAAAACGGATTATAATAAAAAAAATTACGACAGTGATCGCATTAGCGCCTTTTTGACGTCACATATCAAAAGTCCATTAGCCAGGATGGTCGCTCCGTTTAATTATTACGACATGGCACTTGTCAAAATGTTTCAAATCTATGAAATCTTGCCAAAACCTATTAAGCATATTTATTCAAAAACACGTCTGTGTGAATTAGATAATGCAGGTATAGTGTGCACCACAATTTTATTCTGTTTTTGTGGATTCGACTATGAACAATTCAATAAGAAGAATTTACCCGTGATTTTTGGGCATATGCCCTCTGGCGCTTCTATCAATCAATTTACACATTATTTACAAAATATGATGTCACGATCATTTAGAAGATATGATTACGGTGAAGATAAGAATCTAGAAGTTTATGGATCCCGTAAGCCTCCGAAGTATGCAGTGAACAACATTACAGCTCCAGTTGCGCTCTTTTTAGTGGCAACGATTGGTTCTCTGATGTAGAAGACGTTAAAATGTTAAAGGACAAGCTACAGAACGTTATAGATTATTATCATGTGCCTTTCAAGAAATTTAATCACATCGACTATTTATGGGCGAAGGATTCTAAACGTATTGTGTACGGTAGAATTTTAGAATTGCTCAGATTCAAGCCTAGAGACTTGAGAACATTCTAAATAAACATGTTTATTAGTAAAACATAATTGTTTAATCTTTAGAATGTGTGTATGAACGGTGTCTGGTGATGCTTCTCCAGGGATAGGGGTAGGAATGACGGAATGTACAGACGCCAGCACATCAAGCAGTACTAGCCTAAATGACACTTCACATTGAACTTCACACCAAACAGAACATACAAAAATATCTTTGTCGTTAACGGGTTTTTGTTAGGAGAAAATGCTATGCCTACTTAAAATTTAGCCAATGGAAGAAAAAGCATAACAAACTCTTCTCTACTCAGAACTTGTACCTATTTGGACTAGCGAAGAAACTCGGCTGCGATCAATTAAAACTATAATATAGCTCCAACTACAACAAAACTCATTATCCACTTGAAAAGCTAACGGTTAACGAGTTTAGCGCCCTCTCCCTTGATAGTAGTTAAGTATCTGTAATGTTTCAGATGTTTCACGACTTCACGAGCCACGATAGGATTTTAGTCACGTAGCTTCCCGTGTGACACTCAGCGGAACGGCGGAACAGACAATTCGAATTTAACGACATCCCATTTACCAACATGTTCGAGCCATTTTTTTTTTGCGCTTCACTCTCAATACGTCAATTTCCGGTAACTGCCTTCGGTAACTGCAATCATTTGAATTAGAGCTATGAGTTACGTAGGTACAGTCAGATGAGTCAGCGACAAAAGTCCATTAGCACATCAGTTTTTTTAATCTTAATTAGGTAATCTGGCAATATTCAAATTAGTTAACTTAGCGCTCTGACCTTCGTCAACGAACCCAACTCAATCACGTCGTATCTATAACGTTACGTTTTCGTCAAACGTGCATCAGCACGTTCAGCAGATTCAGTTATGGCCGGCTTCCAAACAGCCTTCTACTTGTAATTAATTCGCCGTCAACCGTCAAGTTACGCAAATTAATTATTATAAACAATAACGGCGCTTCTGTGTGTGACAGCCAGTGTCGTGTTACTTATGGAGTCACAAACTTGCAATTGTGCCAACGTTTGTATTGGCAAACTGTCCCACTGTCTGTAGTGCTGACAATTCTGTCCGCTGTCGATGTTTGGTAAACTTTTCCTACAAAGTGCAAAACAACCAGTTGTACAATAGCGGAGTAATAAAACAACAATACCGTACATGGGTATCATATTCACAACACAAATACCTACGCGCCTGAAAACAAGCGAACTAGACTATTGATAATGATTTGCTGATTTCCTAATGGGGTTAACGACCGCAGGTGTTACACGACACCTCTCGTTTTTTTTCGATATCTAATTTACTTTGTATAGGTACTTCAATGCAAAGAATCTGAGAATTTATTAGGTACCTAAGTACTTACCTATGTTATAAATTTTATTGGTGGTTAAGTAAGTAGTAAAGTGGTAGGTAATAAAAACATTAGGAGCCAAATTGTTATAACTACTTACTCAACTAAGGCTAGGCCCGGGATTAGCCGTCTAAGTCACACTTGTATCCAAGTTGAAGTTGCGAAAACTGCAACTTTGACCGCTCAGAAAATCTCATAATATACAGGGTTGTTGGTAAAATACCAGCAACCTGAAGGGGTTTTACGACTTCACTTTACTATGGGACCAAACCTGAAATCGCGAAAA
This sequence comes from Cosmia trapezina, assembly GCA_905163495.3. Classification (NCBI taxonomy): domain Eukaryota; kingdom Metazoa; phylum Arthropoda; class Insecta; order Lepidoptera; family Noctuidae; genus Cosmia; species Cosmia trapezina. The sequence goes on from LR991030.1 coordinate 18,408,084, forward strand.
AAAAACAGCTGTTCAATACATTTATCTACTTACCTACATCAATCTCGTCAGGTTCAAGCAGCAGATTTTTTTTCGCGATTTTTCCCATACTTACCCATAGTAAAAGTTGTTCATAATGAAAACTACAATGTTGCTGGTGTTTTACCAATAACCCTGTAGGTACCTATACCTACATAATTATATCATATATCTACTAATAAAATCTGATGAATAAGAACCGACATCGACAGCGGCACATGCCGCACATGTATCGAAATAACAAGAAATTTCCTTCGGTAGATTCTCCTTTGTTTCGGAGGCCTACTAAGGTAGGTACGTAATTTGAAGAAATGATTCAATAGTAAAAAGTCCGAACGCAAGATGAAGAACCCCGGAAACACCAGCAGGAACCAGAAAATTCGATACATTTATTTTCAACGTTTTAATTTTTCCTGAGTGTGCCAGTTTTGTTTTTGTCTTTTCCCGCAACGTAAGTTTTGGACTTGATAGGGCAAAGGTTTTTTCATTTCTCATACTCGGAAAGTAGGTAGTGTTTGTAGCGGGTCGAAGACTATACTAGTCTATGGTCGAAGACGCTGCTCCCCACCCTTGGTCGGGAAAGACTCGTATTAATTGCTTCCCTCTCTAGGGCGGGAATGAATTTTAAAAATAGAATTAAAGGAGAAGTTGCAGCGTCCATAGAAAATTACCCCACGTCACGTCCGACAGCTGAGAAAAATATCTCAAAAAATAGATAAAAATGAGTATTAAGTATTAAATTGCATACCTCCGATCAGTGGCGTAACTATACTGTTCGAGGCCCGTGGCAAATTCATTGGATTTTTACTAAATGTGTAATATTAAGTTTTGGGAGTTGGGATTCTCCTCTGACCGGGGCCCCTTCCGGCTGGGGGCCCGTGGCATTTTGCCGACTTGCCACCCTGTAGTTACGCCACTGCCTCCGATTGCCATCCTTACTGGCTAACATAGGTACTTAGAAATTGCTCCAAATATTCTTTCAGGCGCAGTAGGATTACTTATCTTAAAAATATTTGACTTTCAATCATGCAATACCTACCACTCTAGCGACCATAAAAAAACCGGTCAAGAGCGAGTCGGACTCGCGCATCGAGGGTTCCGTTTCTCGTTCGAGTGCATTGTGACATTCTAGTATTAATCTCGAGGTAATGTATTTTTTCTATAAGGATTGGAGTAACTCTCCTGGCTTCTATGGCGTAAGCCACTTGTAGAAGGCCCTCACACTCTACCTGGTAGACAGGGTTAAATACTCCCAGCGAGCTGGATATGTTTATGTTGAGATCGTGTGGGAAGACTCCGACTCTGATTTCGGAGTCGGTCTTTGATCCATCGGTGTATACTCTCAACTCTTGCTGGCCTGAATTCTTCCGTGAGTATTACGTTTTAATGCTGTTGAAAGTAGGTAGTGTTATTTCGGGGCTCTGTCGCATGGTAATGCCATCATTGGCTGTCGTTTCCAGCCTCTCAGTGTCGAGTCTGTACTATGTCTGTCGAGGGCCATGTTGATGCTATTGAACATGGTTTTGTCAAAGGCGCCCTCTGTATGAAGACGGCCAGTGATGAGCACTTGTGGTCCACTGCGCATTCAATTTTGGAAACTAGCAGCCAGTGGAGTATGCATCGGTATTAAATAATAATAATTATTTCTCTTCATTTAAAATTGTCTAAGGGGCCTCTGCAAGTTGGCTTCGGCTCCTCGTACGCCTTCCAAAGGACCGAGACCCCAGGGTCCCGAGATATGACAAAAATAAAAAATAATAATAATAATAAATAGTTTAGTTTTGTGTTTTTTATAGAGGAGCTCGTGGCTAAGTAATAACAGCCGCACGGGTCGATCCATCAGGTTAAGCTACGCTTTCCGGGGTTGGTCAGTGGATGGGTGACCATCTTTACATACCGAGACTCCTGTCGCCAATTACCTATTAATGACGAATATCTAAACCTAAAATACCTTTGTATTAATAATAAGCCTAGGTACGTTATGACTATGATCTAACGACTGCTGTAATTATGTAAACTGACTTCCACTGGTGAGCTGATTCCCGTGGAATAACCTTTACCCAATTATCATCGCAATGATATTGGAGGGCTGTTACCCCCGGGTAGCCTCATGATGTTGGGGGGCTATTCCCCCCGGGTAGCCTCATGATATTGAGGGGCTATTCCCCCCGGCAGGCTCATCATCTTGAGGGGCTATTCCCCCCGGCAAACTCATGATATTGAGGGACTATTTCCCCCAGCAAACTCTTGGTATTGAGGGGCTATTCCCCACGGCAGGCTCATGATATTGAGGGACTATTTCCCCCGGCAAACTCTTGGTATTGAGGGGCTATTCCCCACGGCAGGCTCATGATATTGAGGGACTATTTCCCCCGGCAAACTCTTGGTATTGAGGGGCTATTCCCCACGGCAGGCTCATGTTATTGAGGGACTATTTCCCCCGGCAAACTCATGATATTGGGGGGTGTTCCCCCAGGTGGCCTCCAACCTCCCCTTACAGCCACCCCAAGCCTCGCAACTGAATACTGTTCTTATTTGGTGTCATTTCTGTATCTAATCGCTAGTAAAACAACACACACACGTCGACAACATTGTAAAACAATATAACTTGAATATCTAGTAAATCTAAAGGCACATGCACTGAGAATTAGCAAGCTCACTCACCAATACACTGCTCGCTCCGACCCTCAGGTCCAAAGTGAAGCGGGCGCGCGCGCGCGCTGCCAACACCGCGCGCTACCCCCCTCCTTTACCCATCTCACGCTACCTCACGCCACGTCTTGACTAGTTATTATCTGTACCTATAGGCTATATTACTTCGCATTCGCGACACTCCCGCCCAAGGGAAGATAATTGAAAAATCTGATCTATTGAAATAATTGTTTAATCAAGATCGTAATAGATACAACTGATAGATTTCCAGAGCGATGACGGGTTATAACTGAGTTCTGATTACCAGGATTAATTAATACAACTGATTCCAACCGATTACAACTGATAACTGATTGTTCCATAATTTTAAGATCAACACTAATTATCACTGATTATTGAAACAATCTGCTAATCTACTAAGATATCCACTGTTTAACTCTCTCTTTTGCTAACTCTCTCTTTAGCTAATGCCCTGATTGGTCGTCTACTGATGTGTGGTACTGGCTGAACTATGGGTGCATCATTTATAACTGGTTCATCGTCTCGAGTACTTCGAGACTCAAGATTAAAACTGAACGGGCTTATCACCTTGAGTACTTCCGGACTCAAGGTTGAAACTGACTGAACTGACTTATCGCCTTGAGTACTTCCAGACTCAAGGTTGAAACTGACTGAACTGACTTATCGCCTTGAGTACTTCCAGACTCAAGGTTGAAACTGACTGAACTGGCTTATCACCTTGAGTACTTCCAGACTCAAGGTTAAAACTGACTGAACTGGTCAGCGTTTCTCCTGATGACAATTTAACTTTGGCTACTCTAATCTGCCCATCTAACTCTTTAATCAACTCTAATATTTTGCCAACTCTCTAATGTATTACTATCTAACTTAGTCTGTTGTCTCTGCTAATTGGTGGCGTATTAACAACGACTCTAGGTTGTTTGCGTTTGTCACTTCGTTCGCGAAGGCTAGTCAAATATTGATTATTGAACATTTTGGCGAATTTTGAGATCATGATTTGACCACGTTTCTAACCCTCAATCAGATTCGTTTTGGTTACTGTAGCCGATTCTAAGAAGTTTCGATCTGCAACTTCAGTGGTCAAAGTTCCGACTACACGTAGGAAATCTGAAGGAGTCAATATGTGCTCTAACTCCGCGCCTACAGTAGCCTTGTATTAATTACAGCCTCAAGTTCCTTCATTATTGTGCATAACTGGTTATGGTTTATGAGATGTTTGTCTAAAGTTCACTTTATTCTATGCTTGACTAAACCTACAAGTGTAAGTCGTTCATAAAATCCTCCGAACCATGGAGCTAACTCTGGGATAAATTTCCACCGCAACTGATTATGAATGCAATAATCTGAAGTTAACACTTCTGCTGTAAGCTTAAATTGCGTAGCATTGTCTGACACGAATAATTGAGGTAATTAAGGTTCTGCTGTTAAATCTTTAACGACCTCCAAATGCCCTAATTGTTAGGCATGTAAACAAGCATACCCAGCCCAGAGTTTTTCTTTACTACCCTCATCCACTAGCAGTGAACCGAAATAATCCAGGCCCGTTTAGGCGAAACTCATTGCGCTGATAGATCAGGCATGGGTGTTAATTTAAATGGATCACCACCATATTTTATACACTGTGGACACTTTCTGTCGCGGCAGTAGATATATCAACTACTATTTATCTCTTATTTCTTTTATTTTCTAAAGTATTTTATTATCAAAAGGTATTGAATTCGAAAGACCCTTCCGGCAATTGAATTTGAGTAGGTATCTGTAAGTATGAATGTTGTAGGCCACTGATTTGAATTACTGTTTAAAACGTCAGGTCCTATGAGCCATCTATTGTAACCATCTACCCGTTCCGTCCTAGTGCCTACATCAGATGCATTTAATTCAGTTGGCACATATCTGATTTCTAAAGCCTTGTTCTGTTTTATTTCATCAATGAAATACACAAACTACAAACACAAAACACAAATACTCTACTTACCACAAGTGGTGGAAGTAATTTATCTCATTTGAGCCAGCTTATTACTATTTGACTATCAGTCTACAAAAATTAGTACATTACTTATAAGTCTACATCCAATAAGTACTTCCAGCAATTCTAATCTTGGTGTCTATAAGTCATTTTAGTCCTTTAACGGCGCTAATCTAGACTTTCAAATAATAAAACTGACAATCTTATTAGTGTGCAAGGTACCGCGTAAATAAATTACTGCTGCATCATAAGCATGCATACTTAGACGAATCCGTAAAACAATGTAGTTCGTATTCAATTTGCTCCACGACTTGGCTTTTATTTAAACCTTGAAGCAAAGTAACGATCAACTCTAGACATACAAAATTTGATGCTAGTTTTTGCCTAACTATATAAGTAGACTATCACTCAATTTGACTTAATTTTTTCTTTCCATCATTTTTGAAAGAATAGTTTTGCTGGAAGAACTACCGGAATTGCGGGATCACACTGATCATAAATTGAAGCAATGATCCTTAACACGTCTCCTTTTGACAGAACTGTGCCTGATTCTGTATTGAAGTTAGTAACTGATCTTTAAATGTATGTTCCAATAAACCGAGAATTTCTTATGTGCTCGCGGTCTTCTGCTCTAAGATTATCTGGTATGGAAGAAACTAGTTTCTTTGTTTTTTAATTCAATTCACGAAAATTCATGGACAAGCTATCAAATGATTCTTTTGTAGCACAGTATAGTTTATTTGCGTCTGAAATTATCTGTGCACACAGATTATATATTTCATATAATAATTATAATAATACTAATTATATTATTATGTCTACATAAATATCGTCCGCAATTTGTTCCAGAAATATGTTGTTTGATTTATTTAAGTGATATCTGATTTGCATTTAGTAGAATTGGACTTGATGACACCCAGTGACACACGACAAAAACGTAAGAGCACCACAATAGCTGGTCGAACTGGACTGTTTACGTTTTTTAACCAAAGACATTGCGTTACACCCTATCTAATTCTTGTAGACATAACTGCAACTATTCTTATAATGTGTTCTCTAAACTTAATTAGCAATCCTGCAAGATCCTCCAACATAAGTGGACAATTTAATAATATAGGCATTCGTTTAAACGTCGATTGCCTGCAGTTTCAGCTGAGGCGTTTTAAACAATAAGAAGCTTTTTGGGATTATCGCGACCACGAACACAATATGGCGAGGAAGACGTGAACTGGATAATTCAGTGCTACCTTCGGGTCTGATACAATTTCTATTATTTTAGTCTGTATATCCCAATTTTCTAACCGTTTCATTAAACTCATAGGACTTTTTATTTAGTCTGAGATTAAACTATTGAGCCAACCCCAATCTAAGTCTAGATTATTAGGAAGATTTGAGGGTAGGTAATTCAGTCAATGGCCATTGAACGTGGTATCTATTGTTTTGCTACTGAAATGTTTCATTAAACTATTTATTGCGAGTGGTTTTTGGGGAATCTGTAATGCCTATTTATTCAAGGTCCCATAACTGTTTAATATCATCTAGGTTTTAGGGGGAGATCGGGTTCGTTTAATTTAGTATCAAATGAGCCATCCGATTGAAAGTAAGTCAATACAGTTAACACCGTTACAGTACACACACACCGTCAGTTACAGGTATCGGAACTATCAATGTTTTCACTGATACCAACTAATTCTTCCAGACCATACCCAACTAAAATCTGAATTAACTAATAACAGATCTTGAGTACCGATAGATCTTGACAGTACCTTCTTGTAATATAATGTTAACATAACGTAACGTAACAAACGAGTAACACCCTACATTAGCTTAGTTTTATTTTAGCTTCTAAATTATCTTAAATTACTAGGGCTGTCTGCAACAGCGTAGTGTTATATTAACCATTATTATTATCAGTTGGTACGGACTTCACTGGCTGTGTTAGCTTAGTTAGACATAATGCTCGATTATGATTGCCAAACTTATTACAATGTCGACATTTCCGTTTGTTACGGCAACTGTCAGCCCTATGGCCTTCTCTCCAACAATTATAACAACGGTTTCTTAATTGAGCCTTTCTTGTAAGGTTTTGTACACACTACACTCATCATTAAAATGATCCTGCTTACAACATGCATTTAGTTGTTTTCTTTTTAGGTGGTTCATCGGACCTGTCACCGTCTTATGGTCTTTTCCAAGGGGCAGTTTATGTTTGATATGCTGTCTATTTTCATACCTAGATTTTTATTTTCAGAGGTTTTATGTAAGTCTACGCCTTTTACTAGTCTTTTCCGATGTAATATGTAATGATTCTATTGTAATATTATCTGAAGCCTGTTTATCTTCGCTAGTTGTTTTATTTTTATTCTTAGTACCTTTTGCAGTTTACTCTAATCTATTTGATGTTTCTCTAGCCGATATGATATACTCTGATATACTCTAAGAACTTTCTAATAATATCAATAGACTCATCTCCGTCAGTTATCTTCATTCTTAATTCGTAAATGAGGTCCTCGGGGAACTTTTCTAAAATCATTACTCTAAGATGACTGTAATTTATATCTTCGCCTAAAGAATTTAATACTCTAAGATGGCTCTCAATTTCACTAAGAACGTGCCTACAATCTTTAACCTGACTAGATTCCGCTGATTTAATTATATAAAGCGCTACATAATGAGCATCAATAATTACGCTAGGTTTGCCATAGCGTTCTTTAATGTGACAGCAATACCATAGTTTTTGTCTGTTGTGTCCAACCCAACAATTGCGTGTTTCACGTCACCCTCAAGGACCGATTGAAGGTACAATAGTTTATCGACATCACTATTATTTCTCTTATCAAACGTTCAAATTGGTACCACTTTGGAACATCACCATCAAACTTGCTTGACTCCATTTTTGGTAACTTACTAATTGTGTTAACATTGTTGTCATTATTTGTAAAAACAAGTGGGTGGTTTCGATTATTCTGTTTAATATTAACATCTATTTTTGCTATTAACGCTTCGGCCTGAATCTGTATGGATGTATATTGACTTATTTCCTCAACTTTGATTTCTTTTATCAATTTACAATAATTGTGAATTTCGAAATAAACATCTCATTTATACCTTTTATAATAGTTTAGTTCTAATCATTTATAGTTGGGATCTTCTTCTGATAATTCCGTTAGGGTAGGTACACCGAGTAGAGCTTATCAGAACTTGCAGTACCTCATAGAAGAGCAACAGAAGCTGGATTTGGTCACACTAAATGTCTCAATTATATAATGTATGTACCTACCCACTTATGTATGTATCAGTGTTTCTGTCGATGAATGTTGCACGAAAATGTAAATAGTAGCACTACTCTTGCTCATGTTAACGCTTGTTTTTTTTTTTTTTTTAATTTTTTTTTAAATTTTATTTTGTTATTTAAGTAGATAAGTATGCATACACACGTTGTGGTATAAGACTGATTTACATCCGTTACCTCACACATCGGTCCAGTTGAAAACCAGCGTCAGGCACTAGTTGTCTGGCATTTTTGCTGAACTGGGCCTTTTTGGCGCAGCCGTGGGGCACACATTCGTGTATCGCTTTGTATTGTTTATTATTTTTATTATTTTTTTATTTATTTTTTTTATTTTAGTACATGTTGATTCTTTTTATTATTAAGTATTGTAACGCGACAGCCTTGCTCCTCGGCGCATCAAAGCTTGCATGCCATGCGCGAAAGACGCGCATGCGTATGACAGAAGGCGATGTGTCAGAAAGGCGGCGACGTTGGATTGCGTGACGTTGGTTTTATTCATTGTAAACCTTTTCTTTAAATAAATGTTTGAAGGTGCTTACGTGAATTTATTAAATGTAAGCCTTTTACACTGGCCCCACGTAAGCACCTTCAAACATTTATTTAAAGAAAAGGTTTACAATGAATAAAACCAACGTCACGCAATCCAACGTCGCCGCCTTTCTGACACATCGCCTTCTGTCATACGCATGCGCGTCTTTCGCGCATGGCATGCAAGCTTTGATGCGCCGAGGAGCAAGGCTGTCGCGTTACAGGCTCCCCCTCTAGTTCAAACACTACGTCCTCGCGTTTGGACTAGGACAAAACAAAAACTAAAACGAAACTATAACTCTGAGAATTTTAAGACTTACGCGGGCGGCCTCTCTTCCGCTTTTCTTGCAAAGGGTTTTGCATCTGCCCGATAAAAGGCGTAAGTTGAGAGGCATGATATTTTCCTAATATCTCCCCATTGACACGCTCAAGACTATAAGTCGTACTACTTAAGATTTCGCGTATCTTGTACGGTCCATCACGCCTAGGAATAAATTTGGGAGTTTGCCCTCGACCAGTATCATTAGACCCTTGGGTTTTGAGTAAAACCAAATCACCCACCTTATAATCGGGTGCAGTCCGGCGATGCTCGTCCGCGTACTTCTTCTGAGTCTCCTGCGCCTTCTCATGTACGTCCCTTGCATCTATTAGAACATTTGATAGACGCTTAAGAAAAGGCGTCACGTTAGCTATAAACTTATCACTATCTACAATAGCGCGCATGTCGTTAACGACATCTGCGGGCGCACGCAATTCACGCCCGAATGTTATCATAGCAGGCGAATAACCTGTGCTATTAGTCACGGCAGAATTCATGGCAAACCTTACGGCCGCCAGGTGAATATCCCACGTTGAGTGTTCCTTACCTACGTGGATGGCAATCTGCGGTTTCAGGTCACGATTTTTGCGTTCAACGGGGTTCGCTTCAGGGTGATAATATGGAGTCAGCGCTTGGTCGATACCAAAGACGAAACACACCTGCTGCATAATTTCACTTATGAACTGTACCCCGTTGTCGCTGATCATTCTCCGAGGAACACCGTATCGCAAGAAAACCTCATTTACCAGGATTTCGGCGCAGTCCAGACTAGTTGCGCTCTTCAAAGGGAATAATTCCACCCAACGTGAACAAACGTCTTCAACAATCAGGATCCACTTGTTACCTGACTTAGTCTGCGGAAGTGGTCCGAAAAGGTCTACAGCAACGACTTCGAACCGCTGCGTCACGGCCGGTGACTGAACCAGCCCAGACGGTTTACGAGTGTCTACTTTGTACCTTTGACAAGGGACACATTCCTTAACATAATCGGTGACGAACGTCCTCATACCCGGCCAGTAATATCGTGAAACGATACGCTGCAAGGTACGCTCGACGCCTAGGTGACCGGCAGTGGGAGCGTCGTGGTAGTCAGCGAGAACCTTGCTTCGTTCACTTGACGGTACCACTAGACAAGCATCGTCGTTTTCACTCGACTCCGGTCCATACCTATAAAGTACACCGTCGGAGATGACGTAGCCGCGATCGGCCCACGCTCTCCCCCTAAATGGTTCGTCCAATGCCTCAAGATCGTTTATAATCTTGCGGACATCGGGGTCCTCCAACTGGGTCGCACGATAATCACGAGCACCTCTAGTCGGAACGTCAACTACAGTTCGGCAAAGGTCGCAATCTGCTTCGATAGTACAGGCTGGTCGCGAGAGGGTATCGGCGATCACGTTGGACTTACCAGGGGTGTACTCAATGCGTAAGTTATATGACTGTAGAGTCAATGCCCACCTGGTCAAGCGTCCATTCGGTGATTCGACGTTCATCAACCACTTCAATGGCTGATGATCCGACTTCACGATGATCTCAGCGCCTTCTATGTAGCCGCGGAATTTGGTTACCGCCCACACTACCGCTAAGGCTTCCCTCTCTGTAGTGGAGTAGTTCCGTTCAGCTTGGTTTAACAGACGGCTAGCATATTCGATGGGGCGCTCATCGGGCCCCTCCCCCTGCATTAGAACTGCCCCAAGACAATAGCCACTACTGTCTGTCCTGAGGGCAAACGGTAGGGTCTCGTCAGCCTGACGTAATATAGGTGCAGACACAAGCAGTTGCTTTATACTGTCAAACGCAGACTGCTGATCACAGGACCAATGCCAAGTACTATTCTTCTTTAAAAGTGAAGTCAATGGCCTCGCTATTTCGGCATAGTTAGGCATGAAACGCCTGAACCAACTAGAAGTCTGCAGGAAGCACTTTAAATGAGTGTGATTCTTAGGGGCAGGCATATTGTTAATGGCAGCCGTCTTACCAGGATCAACCTGGATACCACCGGGAACAATGAGATGCCCTAAGAACTTGACAGAATCCCGGGCGAAATAACTTTTCTCGCGATTGATCCTTAAGTTAAATAGTTCAAGCCGGTCAAACACAGCTTCAAGGTCCTTAAGATGCTGATCAAAGCTGTCTGACAGGATGATCAGATCATCTAAATAACATAGGAGGGACACGTCTTGAAGATTTGACCTGAACCTATCCATCATCCGCTGAAAGGTGGCGCCAGAATTACGTAGGCCCATCGGCATCCGCTTAAAACGGTATGTGCCGAACGGTGTGACAAACGCAGTCTTGTCCCGATCCTCTGGAGCTACGGCAACCTGGAAGTAACCTGATCGAAGGTCAAAAGTTGACATGAAGTTGCTGGTTTTGGCCGCGTGGAGAACATCGTCTATCCTCGGAAGTGGATATCTATCTGGCTCTGTGACTGCATTCAATTTACGGTAGTCAATGCAAAGTCGCATACCTCCGTCCTTTTTGGTCACCAAGACTACGTTGGCTGCCCATGGAGACTCACACTCTTCTATCACGTCAGTACCCAACAGCTTGTCTAACTCCTTCTCTAATATCAGCCTTTTGGCTGGTGACAAACGGTAGGGGGGAGAAGCTATTGGTTCTTGTTTCTCTCCTACCTTGATATGATGTGTCGCGAAAATCGTAGGCTCGCCGTCAGCAGCGAAGCGGTCGGCTTTCTTAGCAATCAGATTGTTCAGCTGAGTACGCTGCTCGGCTGACAATTGCATACCCTCGTCTTCTCTCAAAAACAGCTGAGTTGCCTCCATGCATGGAGCTTCCGCATAATTCGACGACACATGACTATGAGTTTGAACAAAATCGTACCTGCTTTTGGGATCATCAACAAAACTCCAACACAACTGAGGCAAGTTAAGTACAATACCAGCATCAGTAATAAAGTCACGACCCAAAAGAGTTCTTGAATCTGCCCCAACAATAGTTAAGAACGTGGTCAACACATCGCGCCCCTGTATCTTCACGTTACACTTACCGCTGAGAACCGTGCGCGCAGTTCTCGATCCATCGCCCAGAGTGACGGGGCGTTGAGTTTCTACAAACTCGATACCAGCATCCATCAATACTCGATGAAGCGACGGGCTGGCAAGGCAATGCGAAGCACCTGTGTCAATAAAAACTACACCCTCGGAATTTCCTACAGTTATGTTAACCAAGGGCCAACACTGGTCGGGGACAATACCCGCACCAAAAATAGCTACAGGCTCTGCCGACCCCCTGTGATTCGACACATAACTCGATAAATATTCGACCCGATCAAAACTATCGGATTCGGAAAATGTCGAATTCGACTTTTTCATGGTATTCGACATTATTTCCGAGTAACCAGAATAGGGACGTTTTCCAGAATACGCCTCTTTGTCAAAATGACTAAAATATGGCCTATCAAAAGAATGTTCGGAATGAAAATAATGCGACTCACAATCTCGTTCGTGGATAGGCAGATAGCTATTAATTTCAATCGAATTAAATGATGACGTACCTTTAGTTTTAATGCTTTTACTACTTTGCGAGCATTTATCGCATTTTGACCTTACAACGCCTTGTTGGCCGCAACCATAACAAAACAAACCTTTGTTATTGTTTTTAGTATTTTTATTACTAGCGTTCGAATGTATATTGGGAATAGTGTTTGAACTAGTGGGGGCATCGTGTGGTAAGACGTTACTAGTTTTAGTATGCTTACTTACGGTTTTAGTAGGTTGTACTACCTCTACCTCCGCCATGCACTCCTCGACGTGTCGCAGCCTGCATACCATATCGTCGAGAGTACTAACTGACTCCCGTGGCAGACGCTTGCGAATTTTACGATCTAATAGTCCGTACACTATGTCCACTTTGGCTTCATCGCACAATGTATATGGTAAGGTACTAATAAGTGCCCTAATTTTACATGCGAACACCTCACTACGCTGAGGAACCACGTGCTCCTCGGCAAATATTTCGCGCAGCACTTTGTACGCGGGTTTGACGATACCGTACATCCCACGTAGATGCTTGATGGCATCGTCCCAGTCTCGTACGCTCTTCTTGATGCCCTGCCACCATACCGCCGCCTCGCCGGCGAGTAGCATGGGTAGTCCACGCAGAGCGTGCTCGTCGCTGACCCCGGCGCAGTCCTTAAACACCTGCACCGCGTCAATAAACGCATCCAAAACCTCGACTTTTCTCGTCGCGCCGTCGAAGCGGGCCGAACACGTACTGAAGTTACCTCCTCCATGTAAGGGGTTGGCCCCCAAGCTCGTTGCGGCGCATCCATCGGCAGTCATCGGCGCAGACGATCGCGCGAAGGACGAAGAAAGAAGCGTCTCTATTAGCTTTCTGTTGGCCTCCGCCTGAGACCTGGCGAAGGCTTCCATAAATATTGTGAGCTCGTTGACGACCTGCGATGGTCCCGCCGCTGGTGGCGGCTGTTGCTGCGTCGGCGCCTCACCAGGCGCTTCGGCGCTGGCGACTTCACGGGCCTCGTCGTCCGTGTTGCTCTGCTCCTGGTCATCGGCGCGGGCGTGATGACGGCCTGCGGCTCGTCTCGGCACGAACGGCATGATGAAGGAATAGCAGCGTCGCACTTCAGCAAAACAATTGGTGATCGCTTAGGTCAAGTTCGAACGAAGACCTCATGAGAATGGCGACTGGCGTCGTCGATGATTCGTGGCCACTAGTTGAGCGCCAGTGTAAAAGGCTTACATTTAATAAATTCACGTAAGCACCTTCAAACATTTATTTAAAGAAAAGGTTTACAATGAATAAAACCAACGTCACGCAATCCAACGTCGCCGCCTTTCTGACACATCGCCTTCTGTCATACGCATGCGAAGCGCCTGGTGAGGCGCCGACGCAGCAACAGCCGCCACCAGCGGCGGGACCATCGCAGGTCGTCAACGAGCTCACAATATTTATGGAAGCCTTCGCCAGGTCTCAGGCGGAGGCCAACAGAAAGCTAATAGAGACGCTTCTTTCTTCGTCCTTCGCGCGATCGTCTGCGCCGATGACTGCCGATGGATGCGCCGCAACGAGCTTGGGGGCCAACCCCTTACATGGAGGAGGTAACTTCAGTACGTGTTCGGCCCGCTTCGACGGCGCGACGAGAAAAGTCGAGGTTTTGGATGCGTTTATTGACGCGGTGCAGGTGTTTAAGGACTGCGCCGGGGTCAGCGACGAGCACGCTCTGCGTGGACTACCCATGCTACTCGCCGGCGAGGCGGCGGTATGGTGGCAGGGCATCAAGAAGAGCGTACGAGACTGGGACGATGCCATCAAGCATCTACGTGGGATGTACGGTATCGTCAAACCCGCGTACAAAGTGCTGCGCGAAATATTTGCCGAGGAGCACGTGGTTCCTCAGCGTAGTGAGGTGTTCGCATGTAAAATTAGGGCACTTATTAGTACCTTACCATATACATTGTGCGATGAAGCCAAAGTGGACATAGTGTACGGACTATTAGATCGTAAAATTCGCAAGCGTCTGCCACGGGAGTCAGTTAGTACTCTCGACGATATGGTATGCAGGCTGCGACACGTCGAGGAGTGCATGGCGGAGGTAGAGGTAGTACAACCTACTAAAACCGTAAGTAAGCATACTAAAACTAGTAACGTCTTACCACACGATGCCCCCACTAGTTCAAACACTATTCCCAATATACATTCGAACGCTAGTAATAAAAATACTAAAAACAATAACAAAGGTTTGTTTTGTTATGGTTGCGGCCAACAAGGCGTTGTAAGGTCAAAATGCGATAAATGCTCGCAAAGTAGTAAAAGCATTAAAACTAAAGGTACGTCATCATTTAATTCGATTGAAATTAATAGCTATCTGCCTATCCACGAACGAGATTGTGAGTCGCATTATTTTCATTCCGAACATTCTTTTGATAGGCCATATTTTAGTCATTTTGACAAAGAGGCGTATTCTGGAAAACGTCCCTATTCTGGTTACTCGGAAATAATGTCGAATACCATGAAAAAGTCGAATTCGACATTTTCCGAATCCGATAGTTTTGATCGGGTCGAATATTTATCGAGTTATGTGTCGAATCACAGGGGGTCGGCAGAGCCTGTAGCTATTTTTGGTGCGGGTATTGTCCCCGACCAGTGTTGGCCCTTGGTTAACATAACTGTAGGAAATTCCGAGGGTGTAGTTTTTATTGACACAGGTGCTTCGCATTGCCTTGCCAGCCCGTCGCTTCATCGAGTATTGATGGATGCTGGTATCGAGTTTGTAGAAACTCAACGCCCCGTCACTCTGGGCGATGGATCGAGAACTGCGCGCACGGTTCTCAGCGGTAAGTGTAACGTGAAGATACAGGGGCGCGATGTGTTGACCACGTTCTTAACTATTGTTGGGGCAGATTCAAGAACTCTTTTGGGTCGTGACTTTATTACTGATGCTGGTATTGTACTTAACTTGCCTCAGTTGTGTTGGAGTTTTGTTGATGATCCCAAAAGCAGGTACGATTTTGTTCAAACTCATAGTCATGTGTCGTCGAATTATGCGGAAGCTCCATGTATGGAGGCAACTCAGCTGTTTTTGAGAGAGGACGAGGGTATGCAATTGTCAGCCGAGCAGCGTACTCAGCTGAACAATCTGATTGCTAAGAAAGCCGACCGCTTCGCTGCTGACGGCGAGCCTACGATTTTCGCGACACATCATATCAAGGTAGGAGAGAAACAAGAACCAATAGCTTCTCCCCCCTACCGTTTGTCACCAGCCAAAAGGCTGATATTAGAGAAGGAGTTAGACAAGCTGTTGGGTACTGACGTGATAGAAGAGTGTGAGTCTCCATGGGCAGCCAACGTAGTCTTGGTGACCAAAAAGGACGGAGGTATGCGACTTTGCATTGACTACCGTAAATTGAATGCAGTCACAGAGCCAGATAGATATCCACTTCCGAGGATAGACGATGTTCTCCACGCGGCCAAAACCAGCAACTTCATGTCAACTTTTGACCTTCGATCAGGTTACTTCCAGGTTGCCGTAGCTCCAGAGGATCGGGACAAGACTGCGTTTGTCACACCGTTTGGCACATACCGTTTTAAGCGGATGCCGATGGGCCTACGTAATTCTGGCGCCACCTTTCAGCGGATGATGGATAGGTTCAGGTCAAATCTTCAAGACGTGTCCCTACTCTGTTATTTAGATGATCTGATCATCCTGTCAGACAGCTTTGATCAGCATCTTAAGGACCTTGAAGCTGTGTTTGACCGGCTTGAACTATTTAACTTAAGGATCAATCGCGAGAAAAGTTATTTCGCCCGGGATTCTGTCAAGTTCTTAGGGCATCTCATTGTTCCCGGTGGTATCCAGGTTGATCCTGGTAAGACGGCTGCCATTAACAATATGCCTGCCCCTAAGAATCACACTCATTTAAAGTGCTTCCTGCAGACTTCTAGTTGGTTCAGGCGTTTCATGCCTAACTATGCCGAAATAGCGAGGCCATTGACTTCACTTTTAAAGAAGAATAGTACTTGGCATTGGTCCTGTGATCAGCAGTCTGCGTTTGACAGTATAAAGCAACTGCTTGTGTCTGCACCTATATTACGTCAGGCTGACGAGACCCTACCGTTTGCCCTCAGGACAGACAGTAGTGGCTATTGTCTTGGGGCAGTTCTAATGCAGGGGGAGGGGCCCGATGAGCGCCCCATCGAATATGCTAGCCGTCTGTTAAACCAAGCTGAACGGAACTACTCCACTACAGAGAGGGAAGCCTTAGCGGTAGTGTGGGCGGTAACCAAATTCCGCGGCTACATAGAAGGCGCTGAGATCATCGTGAAGTCGGATCATCAGCCATTGAAGTGGTTGATGAACGTCAAATCACCGAATGGACGCTTGACCAGGTGGGCATTGACTCTACAGTCATATAACTTACGCATTGAGTACACCCCTGGTAAGTCCAACGTGATCGCCGATACCCTCTCGCGACCAGCCTGTACTATCGAAGCAGATTGCGACCTTTGCCGGACTGTAGTTGACGTTCCGACTAGAGGTGCTCGTGATTATCGTGCGACCCAGTTGGAGGACCCCGATGTCCGCAAGATTATAAACGATCTTGAGGCATTGGACGAACCATTTAGGGGGAGAGCGTGGGCCGATCGCGGCTACGTCATCTCCGACGGTGTACTTTATAGGTATGGACCGGAGTCGAGTGAAAACGACGATGCTTGTCTAGTGGTACCGTCAAGTGAACGAAGCAAGGTTCTCGCTGACTACCACGACGCTCCCACTGCCGGTCACCTAGGCGTCGAGCGTACCTTGCAGCGTATCGTTTCACGATATTACTGGCCGGGTATGAGGACGTTCGTCACCGATTATGTTAAGGAATGTGTCCCTTGTCAAAGGTACAAAGTAGACACTCGTAAACCGTCTGGGCTGGTTCAGTCACCGGCCGTGACGCAGCGGTTCGAAGTCGTTGCTGTAGACCTTTTCGGACCACTTCCGCAGACTAAGTCAGGTAACAAGTGGATCCTGATTGTTGAAGACGTTTGTTCACGTTGGGTGGAATTATTCCCTTTGAAGAGCGCAACTAGTCTGGACTGCGCCGAAATCCTGGTAAATGAGGTTTTCTTGCGATACGGTGTTCCTCGGAGAATGATCAGCGACAACGGGGTACAGTTCATAAGTGAAATTATGCAGCAGGTGTGTTTCGTCTTTGGTATCGACCAAGCGCTGACTCCATATTATCACCCTGAAGCGAACCCCGTTGAACGCAAAAATCGTGACCTGAAACCGCAGATTGCCATCCACGTAGGTAAGGAACACTCAACGTGGGATATTCACCTGGCGGCCGTAAGGTTTGCCATGAATTCTGCCGTGACTAATAGCACAGGTTATTCGCCTGCTATGATAACATTCGGGCGTGAATTGCGTGCGCCCGCAGATGTCGTTAACGACATGCGCGCTATTGTAGATAGTGATAAGTTTATAGCTAACGTGACGCCTTTTCTTAAGCGTCTATCAAATGTTCTAATAGATGCAAGGGACGTACATGAGAAGGCGCAGGAGACTCAGAAGAAGTACGCGGACGAGCATCGCCGGACTGCACCCGATTATAAGGTGGGTGATTTGGTTTTACTCAAAACCCAAGGGTCTAATGATACTGGTCGAGGGCAAACTCCCAAATTTATTCCTAGGCGTGACGGACCGTACAAGATACGCGAAATCTTAAGTAGTACGACTTATAGTCTTGAGCGTGTCAATGGGGAGATATTAGGAAAATATCATGCCTCTCAACTTACGCCTTTTATCGGGCAGATGCAAAACCCTTTGCAAGAAAAGCGGAAGAGAGGCCGCCCGCGTAAGTCTTAAAATTCTCAGAGTTATAGTTTCGTTTTAGTTTTTGTTTTGTCCTAGTCCAAACGCGAGGACGTAGTGTTTGAACTAGAGGGGGAGCCTGTAACGCGACAGCCTTGCTCCTCGGCGCATCAAAGCTTGCATGCCATGCGCGAAAGACGCGCATGCGTATGACAGAAGGCGATGTGTCAGAAAGGCGGCGACGTTGGATTGCGTGACGTTGGTTTTATTCATTGTAAACCTTTTCTTTAAATAAATGTTTGAAGGTGCTTACGTGAATTTATTAAATGTAAGCCTTTTACAGTATTATTTTATTTTTTTATTTTTATTGCTGTTAAGTATATTATTTTGTGTGCCTCATAATTGGTCTGTGCTAAATAAATTTATTTTCTTTCTTTCTTTCTTTCTTTCTTATGTTTGATTGGAAGGATTCATAAATAATTTTTAAACGAGATCGGATAGCGTCTTCCATTGTAAATAGAGTACCTACCAGCTAAGTAATATCAAAGTTAAGGACCGTTCTCTTAGTAAATATCCCGAGTATCTAAAACAATTTATCTTGGTATGAGACTCTTACGAAATCCAGTATACCAACAAATTACACACATCAAACCAAAGTATATGAAATCCATCAAACACTATTGTTATTTTAAGTGTAAGACTATTAAACTAGATAAAAAAAAAAACATTTAATTGGTTCACCTAATAAAGTCTATTTACTTAGTAGGAATACTCCTTTAATTACTAAGATTTCATATCAAACGTATAATCTAATAAACTTTTATTCGTTTACACTTCCTTCGTACATTATCGTGCATTTGGATTTACTAAAGAAATGTTTACTACAGTCAGTCGTGCGTGACTGAATACTGTCCTGCGCGTACCTATATTATTATTTCTTGGAATCGACTTGACGTAGGGTAGGCTGCATTATTATTCTAAGGCTGGTACCCAAGTGCAGACTGTGTAACCTGATAATTAACTACGTTGAAATCAAACTTCGTTCGAGTATAGCTACATAAACCTTAGCCTAAAACCCAAAGTTCCAATCCGATACACTTTTAGGTAGGTCATTATACCATACCAATAATGTATAAAAAAAACTTTATAATAATAACATATTGTAACTAAATTACTCAACACTCAACAGTTTGCAACATTATGAGCTTGTTTTTTGTTGTTATGTTCAGGTTAAATTATCTGGCAGATAATTTCATAGCTACAAATTCTGTTCCATTTTTGAATCAATTCGGTGAGCATAGCGGCTATTCGGACACCATGTGAAACTGGCCTAATTCTTTTAAATGCAGAACGTTTCCGATCTACCCGCATTATTTTACTTTTAGAACTGAACACAACATCATTTTTAAACTATAATAATGAGATCCCAGCATCTCCACCATGTCGCCAATTACCTATTAATGACGAATATCTAAACCTAAAATACCTTTGTATTAATAATAAGCCTAGGTACGTTATGACTATGATCTAACGACTGCTGTAATTATGTAAACTGACTTCCACTGGTGAGCTGATTCCCGTGGAATAACCTTTACCCAATTATCATCGCAATGATATTGGAGGGCTGTTACCCCCGGGTAGCCTCATGATGTTGGGGGGCTATTCCCCCCGGGTAGCCTCATGATATTGAGGGGCTATTCCCCCCGGCAGGCTCATCATCTTGAGGGGCTATTCCCCCCGGCAAACTCATGATATTGAGGGACTATTTCCCCCAGCAAACTCTTGGTATTGAGGGGCTATTCCCCACGGCAGGCTCATGATATTGAGGGACTATTTCCCCCGGCAAACTCTTGGTATTGAGGGGCTATTCCCCACGGCAGGCTCATGATATTGAGGGACTATTTCCCCCGGCAAACTCTTGGTATTGAGGGGCTATTCCCCACGGCAGGCTCATGTTATTGAGGGACTATTTCCCCCGGCAAACTCATGATATTGGGGGGTGTTCCCCCAGGTGGCCTCCAACCTCCCCTTACAGCCACCCCAAGCCTCGCAACTGAATACTGTTCTTATTTGGTGTCATTTCTGTATCTAATCGCTAGTAAAACAACACACACACGTCGACAACATTGTAAAACAATATAACTTGAATATCTAGTAAATCTAAAGGCACATGCACTGAGAATTAGCAAGCTCACTCACCAATACACTGCTCGCTCCGACCCTCAGGTCCAAAGTGAAGCGGGCGCGCGCGCGCGCTGCCAACACCGCGCGCTACCCCCCTCCTTTACCCATCTCACGCTACCTCACGCCACGTCTTGACTAGTTATTATCTGTACCTATAGGCTATATTACTTCGCATTCGCGACAACTCCTCCGTGCCTCGGAAAGCACGTCATTTTTCGCGGGAATAAAGAGTTTTTCTTTCTTTCTTTCTTTCTTTCTTTCTTTCTTAAGCCGTTGGTCCCGGCTGTCATTCGTGGATCTTTGACAGTCGTTACGGGTAGTCAGAAGCCCGAAAGTCTGACAACCAGTCTTACCAAGATGTATCGTATTACCCAGTTACTGGGTTGTGGAGGTCAGATAGGCAGTCGCTCCATGTAAAATACTGGTATTCAGCTGCATCCGGTTAGACTGGAAGCCGACCCCAACATAGTTGGGAAAAGGCTAGGCAGATTGATTGATTTTTATTTTGTGTTTTTTATAAATATGTATGGTAGTCTGTAAGGTATTTATGTTATGGGTCTTAGTTACCCGAAATAAATGATAAATAAATGATTAAGCTGCTCATGAAGTGGTTTTACCCGAAGAGGTCCGTCACGGATGTATCTATGCGTACGCAGATGGTGTGCGTTTCAACCGCGCAGCCATGGCGTTATTCAATAAAAAACCGGCCAAGTGCGTGTCGGATCGCGCACAGTGAAGGGTTCCGTAGTTGAAAAGAATTTAGCCCAAAACCAAACATATCATTGTACTTAATCCCAAAAAAAATATTTTTTATGTGATAAAATTTCAAATTAACAATTTTCGGACTTTTTCCTTTACTTGTGCTGTGAGACCTTGCTTCTTGCCAAATTTCATGATTGTAGGACAACGGGAAGTACCCTATAGGTTTTGATTTACTTGCGAGTATCAAAATATGGCGCATAAATGGCCGTATTTTGCGAAATTCAAAATTTCTTACGTTTTTTGCAATTTGTAGGTCAGTGTGAGCTTGTATGTTGATTAAAATATGATTCGCGGCCGTAGCTAATATGGCTTCACAGAATTATAATCATTAGAATCAGCAATACTACTCCATAAGTTAGCATTTACCTCAAACCTCATGATTTCATGAAATCGCTAGATTTGAGGTAAATGCTAACTTATGGAGTTGTATTGCTGATTCTAATGATTATATTCTGTAAAGCCATATTAGCTACCGCCGCGAATCATATTTTAATCAACATACAAGCTCACACTGACCTACAAATTGCAAAAAACTTAAGAAATTTTGAATTCAGCGAGCTATCCTGGCGCATCATCCTTAACTTAAAAGCTTGATTTTTTTAGGACTCTAAGAAAAAGACTTACGTTCTGCCCCCGATGTCATAATTACAGTAAGTCGTGTTACTGGTGTTATGAGTTTTGAATTTAAACATCTCGAAACAAAAGTGCGATTTCCCACCATTTACATTTTTTGACTTACTGTAATTATGACATGGGGGGCAGCGTTGGTATTTGATATTATTTTCAATTTAATATCTCTATGCGTTCCTGAGAAAAAGGGTCTCGACAGACTAAGATGTACTTCAAAATATTTTTTAGGTGATAAAATTACAAATCAACAATTTTCGGACTTTTTCCTTTACTTGTGCCGTGAGCTTGATTTTTTTAGGACTCTAAGAAATCATAGAGTTACGTATTTGATATTAATTTCAACTTGATACCTTCACGCGTTCCTGAGAAATATGGTCTTGACAGACAGACAGACAGACGGACAACGAAGTGATCCTATAAGGGTTCCGTTTTTTCCTTTTGAGAACCCTAAAAAAACTATGCCAAGATTTTGTAACAATTTGTAAAAGTTGATTCCCAAAACCACTCTGTCAAAGCTATGGTTAAAAATTTAGAAGGGTTTGAACGTGGCCGCGCCATCGAAACGCGGAGTTTCGACGTTATGACTGACACTGACAGATGTAAACGTTCACAGATTCGATTTAGAAGTGTTTGACGCTTAGTTTTCGAGATCTCCGTGGCCGTGAGGTTCTCCGCGTTTCGATGGCGCGGCCACGTTCAAAACCTTCTAACTTTTTAACCATAGCTTTGACAATTTTGTGGTTTTGGGAATCTACTTTTACAAATTGTTACAAAATCTTGGCATAGTTTTTTTTATTGAATAACGCCATGGCTACGCGGTTGAAACGTACACCGAGATGTGTCGGAGCAAGCAAAAAGTCAGTGGGAGCAAGTTCTAACACTTCTAAATCGAATCTGTGAACGTTTACATCTGTCAGTGTCAGTCATCACGTCGAAACGTCAAGCTAAGACTGTAGAGTTCAAAATGGGTTATCAATATTGATAAAAGTTAACTCATGTTTGCGCAAATAAAAACATATTATTTAGTGTAATCGAAGGAATAGTTGGTTTTTCAATACATTATTATGTCCAAGATACTACTAAGAACGTGTTTTAATTCACTAACTAAAAAAATTAGCAGACTTTCATCATACTATTTTGTGAATCCAGTGCAAGCGTTTTACGGAAAAATCCACCCTGAGGTACTTTAATTGTTATCAATTTGTTTTGTTGTGTACTGCCAGTTTATTGCACGTTGTATGCTTTAAAAACTTGTTAAAAGTTTGATAGGTTAGGTGTAGGTCGTGCCCAGGTTATTTTTGATACATATTTGTGTAAAATATTACATTCCGTAAGTACATGCCGTCCGTTTTTGTAGCTAAACTTTTAATATATTACAAATGTAGTTTATTAAAATAACTAGAAGTAGGTACTTAGAAACGCGCGCGTTTGATACGTTACAATAGCTCTCATGGAATTAAGTACAACCAACTCTTGTTTTTGATTGCATTATCTAGTTATCAGTTTGAGGTCAGCGTTTCTCCTTTAAATTACAATATTACGTTTGATAAAGTTCAGTATGTATTCTTGTTTTGTAAGGATACAGTGTCTTTAAAAAATTACGCACCATTGTATATAATACCATTAAAATACAAATTATATCTAATAATAAAAGTTTCTTAAAAATCTGTTTTATTTAAGGCTGTGATAATATTTCAGACTTCTTATTTAAATAGACAAGTACATAGCAGTCCAACCATGAGTAGCTCAATTCTAAATGGAAACCTGTGGGACACGGACCCTGAGCTGTTCGCCATCATTAAACATGAGAAGGAACGTCAGAGGGCTGGACTGGAGATGATTGCTTCTGAGAACTTCACTTCACTGCCAGTATTGCAGTGCCTGAGCACATGTCTGCACAATAAATATTCTGAAGGCATGCCCAACCAAAGGTAAAGATTCTCTCGGGAAAACACTTACTAAATAAATTTAAAAAAACATTTTACTAAAAAGTTTTAATAATTCTTACTAAGAAAATATATTTTTTTACAGGTATTATGGAGGCAATGAGTTTATTGATGAAATTGAACTCCTAGCACAAAAGAGGTCTCTTGAGGCTTATAGGGTGAGTGCGGAGGAATGGGGAGTCAATGTGCAGCCATACTCAGGTAGGTACTACTTGCTTTTTAGAATAAATAATTATTTACACAAAACTGAATTTAATTAGATAACACAAACTAAAATTCAAACTTAAACAAACATAAAAATTATTTTGTTGTATCTATTTGCATTGTAGTTTTTTATTCTGTGTTTAAGTTTGCATTTATTTAACCACTAGCTTTTGCCACCGGCTTCGCCCACGTATAGGTCAGCACGGAAACGTACCTAATACTGGGATAAAAAGTACCCTATGTGTTAATCCATAAACTATCTCTGTGCCAAATTTCATCCAAATCCTATTAGAAGCATAATACTAATGATTGAAATACTATCATGTTAAGGCATGATGGGGTTGGCATATCCGTGTGGCTAAAAACCCCTTTTAATAACATAGAATACAAAAATAAAAAAATACTATCATGTAAGCCTCGTACTTTTTGTTAGGTTTACTGCCTAGAATTTGTGCACAACGTGTCGTTTTATTATATTAGTAGATCATTTTTTTTTTTAATATGTGAAAAATATATTCTATCTAAATTTAAAAAAATAATATATTTTGATTCTGTAGGTCCATTTAACTCTAAATGTTATTCACAATGAAGCTTCTTATCTTTCAGTAATTCGATTTTGAATCCAGAGTGGGTCTTACGTGGTGCACGCACAAACAAACAAACAGACAAAAATTTCAAAAAATGATTTTTTATGTTCTTTTGTGCACTTATTTCTCGCATCTTCCAATGCATTTTTTACAAAAATCTTGACCAGACACGAAAAGTTTATGATTTTATTAAAGTATATTGTTCTAAGTATGATAATAAAAATATAATATAGATTAGTATAATTTTTACTGCACAACCAGGCACAAAAACAAAACAAAAATTTCCATCCAATTATTTAGTTTCCAGACAGTTAAGACATAGGTACTTGAGATAAACAATTGTATAAAGGTTTTTTAATTACTGATATCTTGAACAGTTTTGAACAACAGGTTGCCTTATCAAATGTTTTATGTTGGAGGAGAGTACATAATTGAGTACCTACTTTATATGATTTTGTTTAACGCTTTGAAGGACACTATACAACCATAGCAGTAATAACAATGAAACTTCTATTGTGTCTCTTTCCTATGAATGTGTTGTCCTTCAAAGCATTAATTATCTGTAATTTCTCCTTCATAAATAGATACTTCGGTTTCCTACGAAAGCCAAGGGGATCCCAATATGCCTGACCATTACCAACTAAAACCATTTGGGAGCCGTATCTTCAACAGTTTTCTTCCTACACTACCTTCATAGTGTAGGAAGAAAACTGTAACCTTCATTACTGTATGGCAGTACCTACATAAAAAAATATTATTTTTCCAGGATCACCAGCTAACTTCGCAGTATACACGGGTGTGGTGGAACCCCATGGCAGGATCATGGGATTAGACCTGCCTGATGGTGGTCATCTTACCCACGGCTTCTTCACTGCCACCAAGAAAATTTCTGCCACTTCAATCTTCTTTGAAAGCATGCCATACAAGGTAATGTGAATGATTTTTTATTTACTCTAAGTATCTAATTTCTCTTTTCAAGGCGAATTTATTTCGTATTCGTATTATATCAAAGTCGCCGTTGGACTGTAGTTAATCAATGGTGACGCATAATTTTAAACATATCGTAACATTTCTTAATTAGCAGTTTGCATGGGAGATTAAATCAAAATCAAAAGTCATTTATTCAAATTAGGCTGAGAATCAGCACTTTTTGAACGTCGAAATTACAGTAAGACAGTCCCCACAAAACGCCCGCCCTTCACCACTTCCTAGAGCTTTAGCTGGGAAGAAGAAGTAGCGGAACAAACTCCCCAGCATTAAGAATCATAGGATACTTTAATTATGATGCCAATGCGCAATCATAATACTTTACAAGACAAAGTTACGCATACGCAGCACCAATAGCATAGTTACCAGCCAAACATTATTACATAATACCTACTCAATAAATTTTCAACGAATCGACTCGCCGCGTATAATTAAGTAACTTTCAGTTTCAATGGAGTCATACGTAATCGACTCTTGTCATTTTATTGTTGAAATATTTGCAGTGATAAGCAAAATGTAATAAGCAACCATTTGCAGTGATAAGCAAAATGTAATAGGCAACCAACAGTCGGCGGTCACACCCGCAATCTTGACGTAATCTGGACAAATATTTGCTCTCGCTCATGACGAAGTTACTTTGACCCATGAACTCCAGCCAGTTCAATTGATGTTTGTGTTCTGTAGATAAAAATAACGTAATGATGTGACCCTGGAATGCGAGAAAACAGATAAAATGTTTATTCAGAACAAGACAAATTAAAACTACTATTTAAAAATATTTGTATTTTGATCTAATTATGTTATAATTACTTATAATACCCTGCAAATAAATTGAAGTCTAACATGAAATTCTCCAACACATTACATCTTCAGCTTCCGTACGCAAAATATGCGCTTGGACGTCGAGTTGCGGACACCAACCCGTTATACTATATACATCTTTCATAATTTATTCACATATTTAAATACCATTTAATAACTTGGGTCTTAAACATAGGCGAAATGTGGGTGTACTATAGGTATAGGTAAGTACACCTCTGCCTAGCCCTTTTGGGTATACAGGTGTGATGTTCTGTTATTATAATCTTTATTCAAGACCCTGACCTACTTTCAAATCACACGCTATATCAATCAATTATGTAACACGCGATCTAAAACAATAGTTTAATTATTAAATGTTTGTTTGTAGGTAGACCCTAAGACAGGTCTGATAGACTACGACAAGTTGGCCGAAACAGCGAAGATCTTCAAGCCTCGTTTGATCATCGCTGGCATCAGCTGCTACTCGCGCTGTCTGGACTACAAGCGCTTCCGTCAGATCGCTGACGAGAATGGCGCTTACTTAATGGCTGATATGGCCCATGTTTCTGGACTTGTTGCTGCAGGTATGATATTTTGATGATGAGTTTATTTATGACTTGGTAACACACCATACTCTTCATAATAAAATTTTTGGTACTGCAAGGCCACTTCTCAGTGGCGTAAGTTCAAATCAGCGTAGGAAATTGGGCCCTCATCACCCCAGCGTGATTTTTTTTCAAAAAGTTTTAGGAACTTTAACCTATAGGGTTATTGTTTTCTTCGGAAGGAGCCTGGATCTTACGACACAGGGAATCCTAGTGTGAGTTCCAGGAAATAATACATCAATTGTAACTTCTTATACAATAAATTATTCTATTCTATTCTTCGGACTATATTCCGTCGCTATGGTTTGTGGTCCCCTTCTTGGTCGCTAGCGTGGTTGCCATGTTTGACAATCAATTGACAAAGATAATGCTGGATGCTAGAGCTAGCAAAGCGAGCCCGAAAATTTTAGCATCCTGCTACGAATTTAAATTTTCTTTTGACCATTCACAGAGAAATAGCAGTTACTTGGTCGACTTATGCATATTTTTTTCTGAATGAAAGAATGTGGGCAGCAGGAACGAGTGAAGCGAGCGAGAAAATTTTAATATGACTGGATTATGGTGCACTTTCTTCTTAACATAGTATTCTAAAACTCTCTAAGGCGGTAAGGTCCAACCATGTCCTGTTGGTTTGGCAGACCTCCTAGCCCGCACACTGAATGGGACCCCCAAACAACCATGTCCCGCACCTCTTTGCAACTTAGTAGTTACGCCACTGCCATTTCTAACACAAAAGAAACAGGCAATAATAGCCATGCTTGCTCAGTGTGGGTTGGCGATTTCATTCAAACCATTACCTTTTACTCCATATAACAGTTACTGATGTCTAGGGTTAACCTAGAAAATACAATACAAAACTAGTATTTTGCATTTCGTAAAATATAACGTATTGGATGGAATTAAGTACTTATTCTAAAGTATGAAGACCATCTGCATACCTACATTGATATTTACTCACGTTGGTAATTGCTTCCTTCGAACCCGCAACCTTGAGCCTGACAAGTGAATCTCTAATTTAACATCTACTTCATTATGCTTGTTATTGTTTCAAATAAATAAAAACAAAATAAATTTTCAGGTATCATTCCCAGCCCATTTGAATACTGTGATATTGTAACGACCACCACCCACAAGACTTTGCGTGGGCCGCGCGCCGGAGTGATCTTCTTCCGCAAAGGAGTTCGGTCCGTGAAGGCCAATGGCCAAAAGGTCATGTACGACATCGAGAGCAAGATCAACCAGTCCGTGTTCCCTGGACTGCAGGGCGGCCCACATAACCATGCTATTGCTGCCATCGCCACCGCTATGAAGCAAGCCACCACCCCCGAATTTGCAGAATATCAGAAACAGGTAAGAAATTAAAGTTATACTTACATAATCGATAGCCTAGGCCAGCCAAATCAACTGATAGACATAAGCCTCCAACCGCATGCCATATACACGTCAATCCTCGGCCACAATCGCACACATATACACGTCGATCCTCGGCCACAATCGCACACATATACACGTCGATCCTCGGCTATTATCGTACGACATATATACGTCGATCCTCGGGCACAATCACACGCCAGGTACACGTCGATCCTCGGCTACAACCGCACGCCATATACACGTCGATCCTTGGTCACAATCGCACACATATACACGTCGATCCTCGGCCATTATCGCACGACATATACACGTCGATCCTCGGCCACAATCACACGCCATATACACGTCGATCCTCGGCCACAATCGCACACATATACACGTCGATCCTCGGCCATTATCGCACGACATATACACGTCGATCCTCGGTTACAATCACACGCCATGTACACGTTGATCCTCGGCTACAATCGCACGCCATATACACGTCGGTCCTCGGCCACAATCGCACGCCATATACACGTCGATCCTCACCCTCAATCGCACGCCATGTACACGTCGATCCTCGGCCACAATTGCGGGCCATATAAACGTAGATCCTCATCCACTTTCATACAGCTGCTACCAACCATTCTGTCAAAAACTTCGCTCCACCCAGCCCAAGTGCACCCTGCCATATGTTTCTCGTTTCGCATTCTCCACTCAAGAACACGTCTCATCATCTACCTAGCCTTTATCCCAACTATATTAGGGTTGGCTTCCAATCTAACCGGATGCAGCTGAATACCAGTTTCTTTACATGGAACAACTGCCTATCTGGCCTCCACAGGCCCAGATACTTTGTAATACAATACCCCATGGTTACACTGGTTGTCAGACTTTCTACCATTCATAATTATCTATTTCGACTATGATTGTCAGTGTAAAGAAATACTTTCATTTTCTGAGCTGCAATATTCACCCTTATTCTTTGACACAGGTGGTAAAGAACGCCCAACGTCTGTGCAAAGGTCTGATGTCCCGTGGTTATACGATCGCAACCGGTGGTACCGAAGTGCACCTGATTCTGGTAGACATGCGCAGTGCCGGCCTGACCGGAGCCCCGGCTGAACGTATCCTGGAGCTCTGCAGTATTGCTTGCAACAAGAACACCGTCCCTGGAGACAAAAGTGCGCTACATCCTAGCGGCATCAGGCTTGGTAAGCTACACGGAATTTCTACCTTTAAAACTGCAACTTGGACTTGATCTCTCATAAGTGCCTGAGGCCTACATCTACCTCGTCAGTTTGTTTCAGTGTTTCTGCTCAGAGTAGTCAGATAGGATATACCAACCTCATCTAGTTTTTTAAATCTTATTGATGTGTAAAAGTGTTTGTACAGAAACAAAATCATTTATCATTATTTTACCGATTCGAAAATTAAATTGTTTGAGATGAGTTTGAAAAATACATTTATCTATAAAAATTTAAACAGACACCAATTTTAACATTTTTCAATTGATTTCCCCAGGTACCCCCGCACTAACCACAAGGGGCATGAAAGAAACCGACATTGACAGGGTAGTGGACTACATCGACAAAGCTCTGAAACTTGCCCAAGAGATCACGAAGGTGTCCGGTCCCAAAGTAGCCGACTTCAACAAAACCATTGAAGGAAGTGCAGACTTCCAGGCAAAAATCAAGAACCTCAAGGATGAAATTGAAAACTACAGTAGGACATTCCCTCTACCTGGTTTTGAAACCTACTGATTATTTAAATACTTTTGTATTGCGTTTTTGCATTTAATATATTGCTTTTTTATTATTCTTTGTTTTGATAACTTTAAGTGCCTCGAATATTAGCTAATAGTATTTAAGAATATCCTACTATCTTTAAATAAAATGTTGACATCAAATTGTACTTGTTTTGTATCATTCACCTCTTCAGCCTCGCTTGGCTCTCTGGCATTAACTATATAAAAAAGCCAGTCAAGAACGCCATTGTTCTATTTTCCTGTAATGTTTACAAAAACTTCTATCCTTACTTCTATCACGATCACATCGAATAATTTCAGATTTTTATCTATACAAACTTCGGAGATAAGGGCATAATCTTTGAGATAAGGGCACTCCTCTTATCTCCGATTGCATTTGGATTGCATAGAGAAAAAACAGTATTTCTTTTAAATATTTTTCATCGAAAGTCGAAAATGCAGCCTAAAAAAAAAACTTGAGAGGTGTCAAGGGACACCCGGATGGAACGAAGTTCCTTTCGATTAATTAGTGAAGGAATTGTAACAAAATTTTATTTTTATACTTATCATCATCATCATCACCATCATCACCACCATCATCATCATCATCACCATCATCATGATCATCATCAGCATCATCATCATCATCAGCATCATCATCATCATCATCATCATCGCGACACCACACTGTTCAATGCGAAATAGAAATGAAAATATCTGGCTTGCTTTCTATAAGAGAGAGAGAGAGAGAGACAGACAGAGAAACATGCGCACGCCGCACGGCTTACAATAGCTACCTATAGCAAAAAGTGTCGTGACAACTTTTCGTGAGACTTTTTTCCGTCTAGCCCCCTTTCACAACGCGCGATAAGGAACTTCGTTCCAAAAGAAAAAAAATGTTTGAAAATGTGCAAACGGCGCTCTTTCATAATGATACCCCACATGCCCCCTAGTAGCCCCACTTCAAATTTTTAAGACCCGATTTCAGTCAATACTGCAAAAAAAAAATACATATATTTTTATTTCATAGTGCAAAATAGTTGGGCAAACGTCATCTAAAACTGTTCCAAATTTCAAATTGATAGCATTAGTATTTCTTGAGATATGCAGCTGTGACAGACAGATAGACAGACTGCACCATAAGGTGCAGACGACACTTTTTGTGCTATCGAGTCTGGCGCACAAAATGTCTGCATGGCACACAAAAAGTCCGTCGCGGATTGTACGCAGACTCAACACACACGACGCACATCTTCGATCATTCTGTCGGCCGAACTATAGGAAAGTAGACGCTATGTCCCCTACTGAAGGTGCAGCGAAGTCGACAGACTTTTTGTGTGATACTAAAAGTGTGCGCTGTCTGCGTTAGCGCGTGTTGAAGCAAGCAAACGTTCTATTTTTTTCGCGCACTTTTGTGTGGCGCGGCGCGGCGCGATCTGCCAGAATGACACGGATTTGTTGTGCGCCGCACTTTTTGCGTGTCGTGTGCGTTACTGCAAATAATTGCTTAGGTTCTATTTTCACCGACTAAAAAGTGCGTCACGGATAGTCTGTCGTCTGCGGGGAAAAGGGAATAAAAAGGAACCCTTAGAAGCAGCTTCTAAGGGTTCCTTTTTATTCCCTTTTTGGACCCATAATACAAGTTGTTTGTTATCATGAGCTCAACCATGTGTTTGTCACCTAACTCCTTCTAAACGGCTGGACCGATTTAGATGAAATTTTGTGTGCATATTTCAATGGGTACAATGCGTTTCAACTAAGAATAGGAATAGGTGAATATTTAGCATAACAGCACCTCGTTTACACAAAACAGAACTAAAATTGATAAGGATAACACTACAAAACTTTGCAAGCCTTAGATTTCTAGTTTCAGTTGACAGTTAGAGGTCATTGACGTTCCTATTCTTAGTTGAATCGCATTGTACCTGGATGGTTTAAAAACACGAAGTCGCGGGCGAAGTGCTTTATAGTTACATAATTAAATCCATAACCTAATCTAACAAACCAAACTCCGAAATCCCTGATGGAAAAGACCTATTTACAATGCCTGACCTAGGAATCCAACCCAGGCTATCGCGTTGTGAGCTTGAGCGACTATTGCAGTTGCGACCACTGGCCCAACGAGGAGGTAGCCCGCGAATTTCAATTTTTCAGTTTTTGTACTATACACACTGCTGCATATACACAGTGCGTTTCTTTTAAAGTGTCAAGCCTGCTGGTCAAGCCAGTGTGAAAGCAGAGTACCATACCTACCGATTTAACCCCCATGTATGTTCTACGATTTTTTGTAGTTTTCGAGTTATTTTGGATCCCTCATTTCATAACAATGGTAGTGGTTAAGGATAGTAGTAGGTATAAAATTTATGTTTTTATTATCAACTGAGCTCTGCTTAAACGTAGAGGAATAGTAAATACGAGTATTAGGAGTGACAAAAATATGCAAAGATAAGAATAAATTATAAAATATGAAAATCACAAGATTTCAGATACACCACTTTCAAAGACCGATTTCAGCAAATAATGCCCTATTTAATACACTCTTGTTCAAAGTTGACCAAAAAAAAAGATATAATTTTTTGGAGATGGCAAGCAGCGAATCACCGAACAACATTTTCTGCCACTTTATGCGGGGGGCGAGGCACAGACTACTTAGGGATATGGGGCGAGGAAAACACATACAGCACCAGCACACTACGAAAATTTGACAGTGCTAGTGATGTGACACAAACAATGAGTGATATTTCATTACATGAATGAATGAATAAATGTTCATTCATTTTAATTTCTTGTATGTATACGCACGGCTACAGATCACGCTATACAGGGTTATTGGTAAAACACCAGCAACCTCTTTAGGGGTCATTGTACTCATCATTATGAACAACTTTTAATGAGGGACCAAACCTGAAATCGCGAAAAAAAATCAGCTGCTCCCTACATTTTGACGAGTTTGATGTAGATAAAAATGTACTGAACAGCTGATTTTTTTTTTCGCGATTTCTTGTTTGGGCCCATAGTAAAACTTGTTCATAATTATGAATACAATGACCCTTTAAGAGGTTGCTGGTGTTTTACCAATAACCCTGTATATTTCCAGTATAAGCTGATCTCGCATTGTATAGGATTTCCTTATAATTAGAGATCAGTGTAAACTGGAAATGTATATAGCTTGGTGTGTAGTCGTGTGTACCTACACAAAAATACGCAATATGATTAATGCCTGCGAAACTACGTAGGTAGCCAGTAATGACCAAAAAATTTATAGTGCTTTAGAAAAAGAACGATTGTATTTATTTATAGAGTCAAATATTTTTTCAAATAACATATTGCTGGACCAGCCGGTCGATTCAGTAAAAATCTCACCGTGAAAACTTAGGTGAAGTGAGTTTGTTTTTGCTAGGAATTGACACTATTGACAGCTCACTCCACGCTCACTTCACCTAAGTTTTCACGGTGAGATGGTTACAGAATCGCACTGCAGTGCCTTTCCCTATCATTCTGCATTTAGGGTCGGCAATTCGGGATACATACTGAGCCCCGTTTTATAATGCGGGCTTATTGTAGGTATACGTGTCAAAAAAGTAGGAAGTGTAGAATATAAATAATAAAACAACACAGCCAATTTTATTATTTCGTTAAAAATAACACTTTTATTTTTATTTATTTATTATTTATTAAAACTTTATGCACAAGTAAAAAAATACTGTACAAAGGCGAACTTAATGCCTGAGGCATTTTCTACCAGTCAACCTTAGGGTGATGCAGAGACAAAACATGGTAGGTGCAACACAAGGGATAGATAACTGGCAAAAGAATAAATACTAATAAATACACGTCTTTTACCCGTTCGGTTTCTTGTTTTTACAACTATTTGAGTTCGGTGTTTACTAGCTAATTAATTAAATAAACTAAATGAGGTGTTTGATATTTTAGTAGGAAAACATGCGGGTGTTTCATAGCCATAGTCTAGTTCATAGCGGCTTCATAGCCATGGGCTAGTTCATAGTGGCTTCATAGCCATAGTCTACTTCAATGACATTAAAGATCTAGACGTTGCCATGATTACAGTGTGAAGCGTGGAAGTGAGACACATATATACGAAATTTTATTATTATCTCCTCACCGCTGTCACTGTGGCGAAGTTGTCAACAGCCTCGGACACCACGGCCTGTCTTCCAGCCGAATTGCGGGTCGCTAAGCGCGGCACGCTAACATCAATGACATCATCCGACGAGCCCTTGTCACCGTCGGCGTTCCAGCTGTATAGAACCCAATGGCTTGGCACGCGACGATGGCAAGAGACCGGACGGCATGTCATTATTTCCATGGAAGGTGGGTAGGCCTTTAGTGTGGGACGCTACGTGTGTCGATACTCTTGCGCCATCCCACCTTCATGGCTCGGCGTGCTGTGCTGACACTGCTGCTGCGGCTGCGGAAAACCTCAAGCGGCGGAAGTATAATAACCTTATCGGTAATTATATTTTTGAGCGGTTTGGGGTTTGAAAGCGGTGGAATAATTATTAAATTATTCCACCGCGGATTATTTTTTTTTTCAAATTGCATGAGCTGCAAAAACTCACATTCGAAACGAACTAACTGTTATTTTTTAATAGCCTAAGCCTACAAAAGAAAAGAATTTAAATCGACTCACAAAGAACTGAAATTAATATTTTTTTTAATTTCAACCTGACTTATCCAGATACATTCACAAAAAAAAACTGAACTATGTTTATTGAACATACTGACTGAAAAAATCATTTATTGTATCAATCATTCATTCACGTTGTCCCTGCACTATGCAAATTCCTTTAATTCCTTCCTGTACTACGTTTGCGCTACCAACGTACCACTGTATTTTTCTATCGTAATGTCAACAACGATTATTTCGACATTGTACTTAAATAAAAGTATTTGAATGTATTATTTATACTAACATGTGGTAAGAAACACCATGGTTTCGCAAATTTGAAGTGGCAGATCGCTTTTCGCACGAGGAAACTGCACAATTCACCATTTTTTGGGAGCACTTTCTTGCGACACAATACGATACACAATGACAGCTGTCGCCAAATGAATCAGTTTTATATAACGTGCATGGCCATATGGCCAGTTGACTTTGGCAGAGGGGTTCGCTCGCTCAGCTATGCCATCTCCATAGGTTAAATGCTCTAAGTTAAAGCCATCATCTCGTTGAATCAGGAAAAATATCGAAAAAAAAATATAACTCGAAAACTACAAAAAATCGTAGAACATACCTACATGGTAGAGATCGGATAATCGGATGCATGTTAACATGTTAACATAAAGTTAATATTTTGCTAACAAAGTATGGAAGCGGCTTCTTAGCATTTTTTTTCTTACTATAAATCCCGGGATTCCAGAAAATGTGGGAATGCACAACTAATCTGATACATGGTATGGAAACGACTTCATAAATAACGTGGTTTTATTTATTTGGAAATACCGGGAAATCGGGATCACATAAATATTCCGTTTGTTACACGTGATCCCCGCGAGAAATACAAAGCTGCCCAATTAAAATGGTTGTCCCTGGAAGGTACCGTCACTATATCGGTGGGGTTGTTTTGTTTTCATGGGTTTCGAGAATGTTAAAGCCGATAATGACGTTAAAATGTAAATCCAAGATGGCGGCTGCGAACATTTTCAAATTTTTCGTCATGGGTGTCGTTTTCACGGTTTTCGAGGGTTTTAAAGCCGCATTTTAATGTCACTATCAGCTTTAATACCCCCCAAAACCATGAAAACGACACCCATGACGAAAAATAAAAAAATACTTGCAAAACGCCCTGTACATATTTGCAGTTTGATATTGGTTCGAGAATATTAGGAAAAAACTCAAAAAACCAGTCACCAAACTCAGAAAAACCATAGATTTTTTTAAATATTTCAATCATTCCAAATCATTCGTTCATGTGATTGAAGTCATTAGTCGTCATTCATTCTTTTATTCGTGAAAATTGGGTTGTTTTTGTGTCGATATCTCAATTAAACGTAATTGAGAAAGCAATTATAACGTGAAAATAAAATCATAATACCGTTTCGAGTAAAGATAAAACGGAAGAATTAATTAAACTCATTTGAAAACCTCAACAAGCGGCGACCTTGTTTCCAAGAACGTATGTTATTTTGGTTGGCAGATTGAAGAAAAAGTGGATTATTTCTTGTTTTGATAAACAGATTATTACCCTTGTTGTTCGAATGGCCTTAAGTATTTTATGAAAGTTCATCTTGATGGATCACCGGAAGGGCTAAATTCAGCGGTATTATGTATAAACTTGCGTGTGGAATAGACCACCTGGAGATCAGGCGAGTTACTCCGAGCTCACCATGACTATGTACCCATCGTCTGGAATGGTAGCGACACCACAACAAGGGAGTAGTCAAGTCACACAAAATGGAAGTACAACATTACCTCGATCACATCATCAAAGAACAGGTAAAACAAATATAACTTGTAGTTAGAGCAAGTGTGAACTGTCACTTTCCTTTAATAATTAGAATAAAATTGTATATCACTGGTTCCAAATTGTTACTATTTTAAACCAAAGCATTTACTTATACAATATATGTACAATATACAAGTTAATACTATTTACACTAGTTAAAAAAGTAAATGACTAACTAACTAGCTATACAAATAAATAAAAAAAAAACCAGAGGACACTAGGCGTCGTAGTACCTACTCGTCCGCATCAATGTCATCCGGAAACATGCCCAGAAGACTGGCAGTATTGCCACGTTGAATAACCAAAGCTAATTTATAATGGTGAATTCATGTTTCTTTCTACACACTCATCATATGGCATTGTGATGAATGAACAGCTTAGATGACATGGACAGTCCACTATGAAATTGTAATACATTAGCTTCTGACAGTGTGAAATTTCTTGTTCCTCCGACCCACCGCATTGCATCATCCACCCATGCTATTACTTCGTTTATCGCTTTTTTTTGTTAAATAGTCTATAATCTTCTTCAAGAATTGGGGTATCAAATGCAAAAAGAATTTTTCAAATCCGACTGGTAGTTCCAGAGATTACCCCCTACATACTAACAAATTGTACCTCTTTATAATATTGTATAGATATAGAATAGGGATGTTGTGGGTATTTGCATCAACATAATGAATACGGAGCTCATGCGGATGCAGATGTGGTTGGAAAAGGGTGAATAAATAAAATCATAATCAATAAAATAGAAATTTTAATCATCAATTTATCTCTAAATCATCACATTTCACGAAATAGTCTTAAATCCATCAAACAAATAAGTATAATTTTAAAAACTATATTGATTTTTAAATAATTATAAGTTAGCAAATATTATATTAGCAAATTCAATCTGCCTGTTGCCCTAGACTAGACAACTAAAATCTTGCCTAGTAAGGCATCTATTTATTAACAAGTAAAACATTATTTTTACTTGTTTAACTTATGAGAAACATAATATATTAGGTGTAAAAAAATTAACTGCAAGAACTTCGTCCACATACTCGACATCGAAAAACAAACACATTACAAAAAAAAATTTTCGCGCAAGCGCGAAAAAAAAATCAGCTGTTCAATACATTTATGTTCGCATAATTCGTCAAATTGTACTAAACATCTGATTTTTTTTTCGCGATTTCAGGTTTGGTCCCATAGTAAAAGTTGTTCATAATGATGAGTACAATGACCTCTTAAGAGGTTGTGGGTTATTTATTTTACACCTTGTATAAAAAGAATTAAAAAAAATCAAGATTATAAAAGAAGAAACAATTGAATCAAGAATTTCTATTTCACATTTTAGGACGACCCCCAGCAGCGCCTAAATCTTATGACTACTTATTAAAAGTGCTGCTTGTTGGTGACTCAGATGTTGGTAAACAGGAGATACTTCAAGATTTGGAGGATGGATCCGCTGACTCGCCATTTTGCAGTGGCAGTGGTAAGCTAATATTATTATCTATTCATTATTTATAAGCATAGGCACTATTGTTTTGATGCTAATCTAGTTATGAAGTCACATGGCCTCATTGAGTAATGTTATTATGACTGTGTGCTATAACTAACACTTAAAAAGAAGTTTGTAATAAATAGAACCTGATAATTATATTTTTTTATATCAGGTTTTGTTTATTTACAAACTTCTTAAATGCTACAACTATATTGACAGAGATATGTTGTGGGGGAGTTTGTTTGTGCCACTTCTCTTTTCCTACTCACGCACTATATACCAATAACCACAACTTGTTGCACCGCAATCTTGGCCACAGATGCTTGCACCAACAAAAAAGTTTGCACCATACCAGTCATCCAACTTGTTGTGGGCAACTATCCATAAAATGGGGTGTCTTTCGTCTTCGTTTAAAACAAATAACCCGTGACAGGGACAATGGGAATACATCCTTTTGATTAATGTTTGACATTCAAAAAGTGCTGATTCTCTCTGTTTTAATTTTCGGTTTGCTGGCAATTGTGACTGTCAATGTTCTAAATGTGCTAAAACTTATCTTGTATGAACAATTGTTGCAGGTATTATATAAAGTAATTATCATTAATAAATATATAGAGAAATGATCATGATAATTAAAAATGTTTTCAAAACAATCACAGCAGAGAGGATAATCTATTATTTTCCTTTTTGGCAACAATAAATACATCCTTATTCCTGAACAGCAGATAGTTTAAACTCTGTAAATCCTCTATGGATAGGTAATAGGTAATACGGGCTGGTATCCGCAACTCCACGACAATGCGCGTATTTTGCGTATGGGTGGGAAAATCTGTTATTCGATCCACCCCAGCTCCTCAAAGAAGGCCAGCAGCACCTTGACGTTACTGACAACCTCCCGGATGGTACCTGGGTTACCGAAGTACTTTGCCCTGTATGCGGCGACAACCGGGCAGTTTAGAAGCACATGAGCTGCTGTCTCGTCGTCCTCCATGCAGGCCCTGCACAGCGGACTGTCTGTGACTCCTATGACAAAGAGGTGTTTATTAAATGACCCATGGCCAGTTAAAGCAGCTGTAACTGTACGCAGCTGTTGTTTAGTTAGTCGAAGAAACTGTTTCGTGAGGCGGCCATCAATTGTAGGGAGTGCTTCCCTAGCCTGCCTACACTCACCCTGGTCCGACCATAGCTTGTGATGCTGGTCCCTGGTACGTTTCCTTACCAGAGTGCGCAAGTATCCGAAGGGGAGCGGCACTATGGGTTCAGGTCCCACTGGTGCCATGCTCGACCCCCTTCTGGCAAGTTCGTCGGCTGCGTCGTTGCCTAGCGAGCCGCTGTGTCCCTTGATCCATTGAATGGTTATATTATTGAGTCTACCCACCTTGTTGAGACGCTGGTGGCACTCGTATATTAGCCCAGAGTCCACTGTGTGACTACTTAGCGCTTGCAGAACAGCCATGCTATCTGAGAGTATGCGGATCGAGTGGTCCTTAACTTCCCTGGCCATGATGGCAGCAGCGGCCAGAGAAATGCCCATGCACTCGGCCTGGAACACCGTGTTATGGACCCCAATGGTGTAGCTATGTGTATGTTGAAGTCCTCCGAGAAGATTCCAGCACCTGTGCCACTACCTGTTTTAGATCCATACGTGAAGATGCGCAGCTCTGCGGGGCACAACCCCTCGCATCGACGATCCTCGTGAAGCTGGATCTTGTATTTTTTATTAAAAATAAATTGTTTGGGTACCCGGTCATTTACAGCTTTCGTAATAGGGAACTCCTTGTTGAGTCCCTCAAGCAGCGCGGTGTGTGGTGAGTTAGTCTTACCCCAGAGATCTAGTGCATTAAGACGTACCGCTGCCATCGTTGCTTCCTGCTGTATGAACAGGTGGAGCGGTGGTAAACCCAGCATGGCTTCAACTGCTGCAGTCGGAGTAGTCCTCATGCAGCCCGTAGTCGCCGTGCAGGCTAGTCTTTGCATATGCAATCCTCTATGGATTTACAGAGCTTAAGTTTTTAGTACTATCAGTTTGCCATTTTATCCTTTTATTAGCTTTTTATTTTTAACCGACTTCAAAAAATAGGAGCTTATCAATTCGACTTGTATGTATGTAATATTATTATTGGAACAGCAATATATTCACATATCGAGCGTTTTCAGGAAGTAGATCGTAACCGCCATTTTGCATATTTTACAGGAGAATGTTTTTTTTAAATATTTCTCAAAATATTTAAAGCATCAATTTGAAATTTTTACTTGGTGTTAAATGGGCACCTCCCTATTAATTAATATTTGACTCGGTACTCTATAATCTATATACTCTATAATATTAAAACCGTTTTTGGGATTTTTGGCGCTTACGATGTTCTTCCTGAAAAGGCTCGATATGATAATCTATTAGGGCTTCCAAACAAAAATATAAATATAGGTTGCACACGTTTGTCCACTCATTTCTCTGAGATTATAAATCGGATTGTGAGCATTTTTTTATTGGCTTACATTTACTTCAACTTGGGGGACAGTGCAAGTTTCATCACAATCGGTTCAGTAGTTTTTAAGACATGGACTAATACGTGTAAGTGTGACTGGCTTATTGATATGAGGTATGGGTGTGGTGTCAAAGAGAAAACATCTCAAAACCTTGGTCAAATTCTCGTGCAATATTTATAACAAAACTATTAAATATTTATCACAAACAAAAAAAATAAAATAACGAAATAAAAAAACAATTTTTAAGTAAAAGAAAAATCGACTTCAAAAAGAAATTAACTCAAAATAATAAAATAACTAATTTCGGAAGTCGGTGGCAAAAAACTACAATACACATCCCGAGACACCAACTTCTGAAATTAGTTACTTATTTCATTATTTTAAGTTAATTTCTTTTTGAAGTTGATTAAATTTTTAGGGTTCCGTACCTCAAAAGGAAAAACGGAACCCTTATAGGATCACTTGTGTGTCTGTCTGTCCGTCCATCTGTCACAGCCAATTTGCTCCGAATCTAATCAAATCAAATCAAATTTATTCAAAACCGATGGACCAATTAAGTTAAAATTTGGTACACATATGGATTTCTGTGACCCAAACACGTACGGCTAAAGTAAATAAATGAATTTTGAATATGGGGGTCACTTTTAGGGGGCAAATAAGAAAATTATAAAAAAAAGTTTTGCAAACTTTACCATGTGACATATCAAATGAAAGGTCTATGAAGGTCTCAAATATATATTTTTTTATAATTTTAAAATAAACAGTTTTAGAGTTAAGAAAATAGACGAAAATTGACCCTTATCTCCTAAACTACTGAGCCTAAAATTTTGAAAAATATACAGAAAATAGGTCTATAATACCTGTAGATCACAGGAAAACCTATACGAAGTTTGTGGTCTTCAAATAACATGGTAAATATCTCAATATTGTGAGTACAAACTTACATTTACTGTTGGAACTTAAAGGAGAGCATGTTTTTCAACTATAATGTTAAGTTTGTTCTTGGGATAATTTCATACCAACTACGGAACCCTTCATTGTGCGTAGTCCGACTCCACTTGGCCGGTTTTTTTAAATAATTTAAATCCCAAAACAAATAAATTATTTATTATTCTATTTACAAAAACATTTAATGGATATTGGAAAATAATCATAACTAGCTGTTGCCCACGACCTGCGATCCAGGATGAAAACCTACGAGCCTAAGTCCTTCTCCAGGGTTCCTATTATCAAATTTCATCCAAATCCGTTCAGCCCTTTTAGCGTGAAAGAATAAATAAATAAACAAACTCACTTTCGCATTTCTAATACTAGTGACCCGCGCCGGTTTCGCACGGGTAGCCCGATCGGTACCAAACTTTACAGGATCACCCACTGTGCTAATCTGAAGATTGCCTGGAAATTTCATCAAAATCTCTCCAGTCGTTTTGGAAGTTCATAGGGAACATACATACACCCATCGATTTATATACCTATATAATATAAATAGATTATTTAGGATACTTATTTGGACATGTGAGGTTATCCAAGTATTTAACATGACTTGATAATATTATTACTTAAAAACAATTATTATCAATTATAAAAGTAATGTATTACTTTAATTGCGCTTATCTAGTATAACCTTTAGATTTAATTGGATTAGCAACATATAAAAATACATTGTTGTGGTTACCAATTTTTTTAACTAGTTATTTTGTATGTATGATATACACATATTATAAGTATATATAATTAGGGCCAA
Organism: Cosmia trapezina; assembly: GCA_905163495.3. NCBI lineage: Eukaryota > Metazoa > Arthropoda > Insecta > Lepidoptera > Noctuidae > Cosmia > Cosmia trapezina. Next base: position 18,450,159 of record LR991030.1, read on the forward strand.
TATACACAAACTATAATTTGTCATTTTATTTTTTACCATAGAGACAATTGGTAATTCTTTATTATTGGTATGTTCTGCTATACAGGGTGTTTTTTTTTTCCATAACTCTAGGGTATTAATGAGACCATCATTATGAACAACTTTTACTATGAGACCGAACCCAAAATCGCGAAAAATAATCAGCTGCCCCCTACATTTATGTTCGCTTATCTCTTCAAAATGTAGGGAGCAGCTGATTTTTTTTTTCGCGATTTTGAGTTCGGTCCCATAGTAAAAGTTGTTCATAATGATGGTCTCATTAATACCCTAGAGTTATGGGAAATAAAAAAAACACTGTATAATTACTTGAATGTAGCAGGATTACCCAGATAGAATTGCATTGGACATTGTTTGCTGTAGATATAAAGATGATAAATTTGGTAAGGGACTAACATAACTATAATATCCAAAACAGTTTCCTTATTTATATTATATTATTCCAAATACATATATAAACAGAATGTTATTATGTTGTAATTGTAACAGTAAATATTACTGTGTAAAAGGAAATCAAAGGAGGATAACAAAAATATTTTATTAGAAAAACAAACAACAGCAGAGCACATACAACATAAAATTTTTTGTCAAGCATAGTTTATGTGCTATTTATAACATTGAATTGAGGAAGGCGGCATATGAGGTTTCTGAGGTTTTTAAACGGAATTTAACCATTTCATAGTGACTATTGGTTCAATATCGTGTTTCTGAACACTTCGCTAAGGAAGAATTTATCTTAAAAAATCGAGTGAATTACTATCGTGGGTTTATCTGAGAATATCAAAAACCGAGAATAAGGAAGGAATTCGCTTAAATAGATAATTTTGTCGAATCCAAGACGCGTTGAACATGTGTTTAATTTTTTGTAGCAACACAGTTAAAACTCCATTCTTCAGAAACCAGGCATTAGACATATATCTATCTATCTATATAAATAAAAAGAGAAGTCCTGACTGACTGACTCATCAACGACCAGCCCAAACCCTTGGACATAGAAAGCTGAATCTATCTATCTATCTATATAAATAAAAAGAGAAGTCCTGACTGACTGACTGACTCATCAACGCCCAGCCCAAACCCTTGGACCTAGAAAGCTGAAATTTTGCACAGAGGTTCCCTTTATAATGTAGACAAGGAATACGGAAGGAATTCCCGGTAGGACGTTCCTGTGGGATATTTTGCGACATCCACGCGGGCGAATCCGCGGGCAAAAGCTAGTTTTTAATACTGAACTGAGAAATTTATAACATCCACATCTCTTTCCTTGAGGGCACATATTTCATGAAGATGCAATCAGCGAATTAACCATTAAAACTATTAAAAGCATTATTTCTACTGCAACATATTCATAAATATTTTTTCTTTTTCCAGCATACAAGACAACAACAATTCTGTTGGATGGCAAGAGAGTGAAGCTGCAACTATGGGACACGTCGGGACAAGGCCGCTTCTGCACCATAATACGATCATACTCTCGCGGGGCGCAGGGCATACTGCTTGTTTATGACATCACCAACAAATGGTCCTTTGATAGCATTGACAGGTGGCTCGAGGAAGTTGAAAAAGTGTGTATATTTCTAGTAATAGTAGTAGTAGTAGTTTATTAAATAGTGGTGTTGGGTCGGGTTCATGACCATGATATAACAATTAGTTGCATGAATGCTTAAATGCCAGCTTCTATGTTAAATGTCACTCTCATACTTATAATATTTTGAATCGCATTATATTAATTTGTATCCCTCATCTTCCTGCCTTATACCATGTTACGTGGCGTCGGCGCAACACGTTTTCTTCTTGCAGTCTCCCCCGTCAACCGTCACGCTCACTCATTCACTCCCTTCTCTTTCATATCATTCCTCACACAATCCATCCACCTTTTCTTTTGCCTTCCTCATCTCTAATTTTAGCTAAAAGTCCTTGAGGGTCTTAAATAGTCCGAATCTTGTGGTTGGACTTAGAAACAAAGATCTCACAAATATACGCAAAGGATACAGTCCACTAAATACAAATAATTGTTTTATTTTCTAGCATGCACCAGGAGTCCCAAAGGTCCTAGTGGGCAATCGTCTACATCTTGCCTTTAAGCGGCAAGTGCAGGAACGCGATGCAGAAGTCTATGCCGCCAAGAACCACATGGCGTTCTTCGAAGTGAGCCCCCTGTGTGACTTCAACATTAGAGAGAGCTTCTGCGAACTGTCGCGAATGGCGCTGCATCGGAACGGCATGGAGAGACTATGGAGGAGCAATAAAGGTAAGGTTTATTCAACTTCTTTAAGCAATTAACAATCGTAATAGTATTGATTGTACCCGGCAAACGAATCGACTCTATGGTTTGTTGTTACTGGGATGACATTTTTATAGAACAACAAGCCGATGCGATGGGATTTCCCAACGGCAAAAATGACGTACTTCCATACAAAGTTCTGTCCCCCGTTTAACCCCTTTTGGGGATGAATTTTCAAAATATTCATCCTAAGTCGACGTCCGCACGGACGTAATAATGTCGCGGCGATTTTGTTTCGCGCACTGGATTTTCAACGGGCTAACCGCTGAGAGTTGAAAATCCAACAGTGTTTTTTCGACGCGCTAGAATGCACTCTATTGTTGTTAGGTTGGATTCTCAATGCTCGGCTCAACAACGAGAGTTGAAAATCCAGTGCGCGATAAAATCCCGCCCCGCTATTTTTACGTCCGCGCGAACGTCGGCTTAGTGTTCACTTTCGTTATTATTTTATGTCGCAGCCAACTGGTTTAATTAGCCGTGTAGTCAACGCCCAGCCTTTTTACTAAACTTTTTACTGTGATATCCAGCCGATACGTCTAATAAAGTGAGAAACACCAGAAATATTGTGCTAACTACTGCTTAAACTAATGGTTCAACTGATTTAGTAATCATTATTGTGGTATTTACGATGGTTTTTAGTTGCATTTCATTTTTTAAGTAAGGTTTTAAAATAAAAAAGATAAAAGACGTATGTCTCTTTGTCTACAGTACTCAGCCTCCAAGAGCTGTGTTGTCGTGCGATAGTGGCGCGCACCTCCGTGTACGGCCTGGAGCGGCTGCCGCTGCCGACGGCGCTAAAGTCCCACCTCAAGTCGTACGCCATCTCCGCCGCGCCCAGCCGACACCGCGCGCGCGCACACAAACACTCCCACCACACCCGACTCAACTGCACCGGACGCAACTCCTGCAACATTGCCTGAGAAGCAGACAACCAGCTACTTGTAACATATGACTATTTAAATGTGGCTGACCCTTCATCACTATTGGCATTACATAAAACATTGTTGTTAAACCTCAAAGTCTACGCGTAATTCCAACCCGGCAATAACATTTTAGCATAGTTTAGCATAACATTTTAGTCCCTAATCTTAAATCTTTCTTGTAATGTAAAGATTGTATAATCCTCTAATTATGATTTCTCGATATTTCAAAGTCACATCCTGCCAATGTCCGCATAACAAGTTTCGTGTCAACACAGATGTTAGGAATCTGCGCCACATTTATTATAATCAGTTTCTGACTGCCAATGGTAATCGTTAAGAATATTATTATAGAGATGATTTAGAACATAGTTGTCCTACTTATTGTCGCGAAGTTTGACTACATTTAATTGAAACTTCGAACAATATATTGTCCAAACACTGAGTAATCCTAACACAAAATACAGGCTGTAACTGACAACGGATTTGTGACTAGTATAAAAAGTCTAGGCTAAGATATTGTTACTTAACAGAATATAATGTGAATATTGTGTTATTTAATTGTAATATGTGAATATTTTGACGCGGCATCTAGCCCTATGTTTGTCCATCGTGTAATACCTACATTAACTATATATCAACTAACATTAATAGTGCCTAGTGATATAATAGGACTATTGTTATACTGTGGTGATATAATTAAATTAGAAATAATACAACATGAGTGCCATCAACAAACATTTGGCACTTCATGATTCACAAATATCTTGTATACAACTAACCTACCTGATATTCTTGTGTGGTCACCTATTATTTAAAGACATGCTATTATATCCATTTTAACTGACATTGGTACAGTTTAAAAGTATGTTACATAAGTACAGTTTCTTTATTTCGATGTATGTAATAAATATCAGTCTTGGGTAATATAACTTTCGAATTGTACAAGTATCTTATTGTCCATTATTTGTAAGGTATTATATTTCTTAAGGTCTCATAATGTGTAAATATTTTGGCTATATTTGTATCAACTACGAGAGTTCACTGCATACCAAATGTTCATTCTAAATTATAATGTCGTAAAAATATTGGCTATTTTCAGAATACATTATTATATTATTTACTGTAACTTATTGTTAGTCAACGTAACTGCTACATTTCATTTATGATACCAATATTTTCAATATTAGATGGTTGTGTATGTTTTAGCTTGTAAAATACATAGTTTACTTTGCATTTAATATTTCTGTTTCAGTCACGTTTCACACATGCTAACAACGAAAACACAGTGTTTCAATAAATACTTGTTTAGTCCAGTCCGTCCTTAGAAATAAATCAAACCTAATGGAAAATTCAATATTACTTTTTTACTACAATTCGTTTGATCTATGTGGTTTAGGGCCTTTTTCAGGATGTCCGAATAGCCACTACTTACCGAATTTGTATGAAATTATCTGTCAAGTTAATAGGAACGTAATCGTAGGTGGTGAAACAGGCCCACTGCATGCTGTATGACCATTGCGCTATGATAAAATTTGTTTATCTGTTAAGTTTTTTTTATGAAGCATGTTTATAAAAATCATCAATAATAATCGAAGCTGTATCAAATGTAACCTGAACTATCAAAAAAACAAAATTACTTAAATTTAAAGTAATAATAATGAAGTGACGTGATTATACTTTTGTACATAGGGGTATATATTTGTTTCTATAACGAGTTACTTTATGATTTGTCTACTTGTGATAGCTATAGTGGATAATATAACAATCCAAATAAACTAATACCGACTAAAAGTTTGGTTTAGGTTGATTACAGTCATAATTTTATTATTGCTATTATTCATTACGTAAGTCTTGAAATAAAACTAATTTATAATAATCACTTTGTCTTCTTTACAACCCCATTCTATCCTATGTCCATTGTTTTTATAACCTACGATAAATTCATGCGCATTACGCACAAGTTACAAAAAATAAATCAATAGAAATCAACATGCGCGTCGCGGTCGCTATGAAGTTTCTGACTTGGGCTATGTCCAAACAATGTTTGTAATTCTTGCTGGCAATGGTTGAGTGTTAAAATAATACAAATGTTTGATAGAACTAAGCAATGTAATCTTTCACACAAGATGATGATTCGACTAAACAATTTTTTGTACGTTTTCAATTTACGACAAGGCACAATTCTTATTGCCGTCCATCAAATCGTGAGTATGACAATGTTTTAATGTTCGTAGGACAGTGGTATGAAATTCATGGAAAAAGTGGATATAATGTGTTGTGTTTCGCAGGCACTATCATCTTTTATATTAATAATATTGCTAGTCGGTATATCCCATGTCGGGGAAATGCTGTCAATGTTGCACAACGACATGGAAGATGATGCCGACAGGCGCGGGCTATACGAAGTGGCCTACGGAGATCACCTCAGCTATCACAACGGAGAAGTTATAAGCACTAATAATCAACGCAGATTCGCTAAAGCACAACATCTGGCATCAGGTTAATTCATTGTTACCTAAACATTTGTTTTTGTTCACCTTAAATAGCTTTCCTATTCTGCTCTACTGTACCTAGTATAGTATCTAGCTATTAATTATTAAATTCCAATCACCTATTTCTTGCCCCTAAGGGAAAGTGGTGATGGCAGAAAATAAATTGTTAGTTATTCTGTCTTCTCGGCGCATCAGAGTATAACAACTGGACTTATCGTTTCCCCCTCGACCACTTGTGTCTGATATAGCCAGAAATAATCCAAAAGGCGACCTCTTTCCATTGTTGCTTTTGGGTGTTCGTTGCAGGAACAGTGTGTTAGTGTTAACTGAAACTGCAGGCTGTCGACTCTACCTCATCATTCTCCTGCCCTTATCCCAATCTATTTGAGGTCGGCGCAACATGTCCCTGTCTTCCATACTTCTCTATTAGTCGTCATCTCGGTAGTCACCATAGATTATACAGTATATTAATGGTAGTAGTCACCCACCTTTCTAGGCATGTCATCTTTCACACGTTTCACACGTCCATCCATCGTTTCTTTGGTCTTCCCCTAGTGTTATAGCCATTATTAGCCATCGACATTCATACTCAAAACTTTCCTCACGAAATTTTCCTCATTCCTCTGCATCACATGCCCATATACCATACAACCGATTTCCGCACAACTTTTCAGTTACTGGTGCCACTTTCAAACTTCCTCTTAGCATTTTCATCTCAGCTGCATGCAATTGCCGTTCATTCGTCCCTTTGGTGACCCAACATTCTGATCCTTAAAAGACACCACGTCTAACCATTGTTATTATATATATCTTCCCCTCAAGTTTAAGGGGAATGCGGGAGTCGCAGATTGTTCCCGTGACCTGCCGCCATTTCATCCATCCAGTGTTAACACTGGATGGATAATTCTGTGCTTACCTGTCTAAGCCTACTAGTCAAGTTAGAACTTATTATAGCATCGTGATTAATTAATTATGTTGAAATTTTCAGTGACAGTAATATTTCTGTATACCAGCACAATGTTGACATCTATTTATTTGATGTGCTGCATCTCGCTGCTGCACGGCGCTATCAAGTACAAGCGGGAGTATGTGCTGCCTTGGATCCTGGCTGCGTGCATTGGAGTAGTGCTACTCATTGTGGCCATCGTGGTTGGCGATGGCTATCCATGTGTTGTCAACCTTTTTGGAGGACATAATCTTTATCGTAAGTACCTGTGATCTGTTATATTTATTAGACAAGAACTCAATATTTCGGTTTTTTTTGTATTTACGTACAGTCAGCAACGAAAGTGTCCCAAAGGAACCACTGTACAAACGCACCCGGCGATTTTATATACCAGCTATTTTTTTTTGGGTGCAATAGACCCTTTTTAGTGTATTATTGAAAACAACAAAGTGCGCAAAATAATAGACGCCGAAAAAAAAAATTACAGTACGAGTACCATTGACACCTTGAAATCAAGGTCAATGACCCTGAGGCTTTCATCGTCTAATATACGAGACATTCACCGCCTCATCTAACCCAAATGATTCACCAAAAATAGAGGGGATATGGCGCTCGGCGGCCGCTGCCGCGGCACCGCTCGCTTCACTGTTCTAACCTAACCTAACCCAAATGATTCACCAGCAATAGAGGTAATGGTAACTATTCTAACCTAACCCAAATGATTCACCAATGTGAAGTTTCGGACGCGCGGGTGTGATAGTACAGTGGAGCCGTCCCAAACTTGGCTCTCCCTCTGTGATTCACTCTGCCCCGCCCTGCTATCATCACATAAATGGCTAGGTGTCCAAGTTCTGCACAAGTGCCTATTAGAAATTATGCAATAGGTACCTACACGGCCACCGATATCCTCTCCTCCAGGCGGTAAATTTAGAGGAAAATAAGTATTATTGCTAACATATTTTATTTTTCATTTCAGATTTCGGCTGTGCGCTATTCGTATTAACGTTCATCTACGCTATATGCGCTGTGAGCAGTTTTGCCTTGGAGACCGGCAGCGGCCGGTGTGCTCGCACCGTGCGCGCCGCCAGCGATGAGAGGGGCGAGCGATTGTTGCTACTCGACCACGCTGCTCACTCCAGCCTGCTGTCTGCCGCACAACTCAACAAGTTAAATAGTGGAACACGATCGCAGTTCGTCTAGAAGCCTTCGCTACATAATATCCATATGGCTGCTACATACCTTACCTAGCTAATAGTTACGCACCACGCTAATCGCAAAATTAGATAACAAATACGTCACATTGATTTGTAAGATCTGTTAATTTGATAATAGCTGTTTACATTCTACGTGGTAGGGTAGTTTACAATGTTTTTATCTTTGTTTTTATATTAAGTTTTTGAAGGCATTTGTATTTGGTGTACTTTATCAGTAGGTTTAGGTGCTTATTTATTAGCTGAAAGTTCGAAACTGTGGAGTTAATAATTGATCTATTTTGTAATTTTGAATGTCACATTGTGTTTGTGCACAAATACAGTGTATGTTGGCTTAGTCATCATTAACATTATTATACTTATAAAACACCAGCTGTGTTACAACTGTTATTATAAAAAAATTAAGTGTACTGGGGATACTTCGAGTTACAGTTAATAATGTGAATATAATTATTTCCTTATATTTTATTAAAAGAGAAGAAGCTGTATTATAGACTAGAGATTTATGTAATCACATAAAGATCCGTTTACGTCCGAAAATTTTTGTGCATTAAGTAGCAAAATGCTTAGATACTTACTATTAAAATACTCTGTACTAAAATTATGTACTCATTGTGATATTATTTTATATAAGTGACATAATATTATTAATATTCATAAATTAAACTTGTTGGTACAAAACATAATCAGAGATTCTAAACTTCAAAGACAAATGATAATTATGTTGAGTTTAATCAATTGACAATATAATAATCAATTTTAACATTGTTTTTGAAACTATGTGAATTTTAATGAATAGTAGAAATCTAGCAGTTGTATCTTAAGCATTACTCTATTACAATGCTTCGGAAAATATGCTATTATATAAAGAATAAACTAACCATAAATCTTTTAATAAAACTTTGTTTTTTTTAATCCATACTAAACCACATAATATCAGCATACAACAACATAGTTTTTATTGATCCATTTAAGTCTTAAATAATAAAACAATATTGTTAAGTATCTAAATGACAATAATTAATCTATGTTGATAAGATTTACACTTGACTCATAAAATAATAACACTTTTACATGACAATCTGTGGAAGACTTTTTTCTACACCTACAACATTCTATGGCATTATTTACTTACATATTAAAAATATTTTCTACATACTACTAATACATGACAATAAAAACTGCCCTAACATTTTTTTAAAGATTCAACATTATGTACTTGGTTATATATGTATAATGTAGTGCCTGCCAATTGATCATACAATGAGGCAGGAAAAAGTATTATGCAGTTCCTTCAGTTTCTTTACAGATTAAATTGTTACTCCCCCCACCTTCCATTTCGTAATGGTCTCTGTATCCCTTTAAAGCCTCTAGCTAGTATAAACTTTTCTGAGGACTCTGACCTGCTTGCTTGTGGTTTCAAGACTTTAATATGTTTGTAAAATTTTTCTAAATCCATCTCTAATATAGGCACTTCCTTTCCATCCCACACTTTGAACAACAGGCTACCATCAACCTTGCTGACTAGAGCAGCAAATCTTATGGCCATGTAACAAAGGCCTATTATTCTGTCCTTGTCTAGCTCTTTCACTCCAGTGGCACTGGGAGCCATGTCAGATAGAACTAAGTCCACTTTTGTGCCATCCAGTGCTGCTATTACTTTATCATGAGCATCTATGGTTGAGAAGTCCATGTTGCTGATGATTGATGCCCCCTGTTGAAAAGAAACATTAGGTATATACATTTAATGACCAATGAAGTTTTGTCATTGTGTAACAAAGTTATATTTAGCATAAAGACATCTTCATATTTTAACTCCCAAGCTGCTCTAATGGAAATACCTAATTGTTGGCAACTAACTTAATTATAAAAACAATTTGGCGCCAAAACGAAACATCAATAAGTACCTCTATAGGGAATATCTGTAGTTTATCAATGGCAAGAACTTTCCCTTTGGGTTTAGATGGGTCAGCACCATCAGCATTCGTTTTTTGAACTGCAACTTGTGTCCATGACCCTGGCGAAGCACCAAGATCAATAACTGTTAGTCCTGGAGTCAGAATGTTTGTTTTATCGTTCATTTCTAATAGTTTGAAGGCACTGCGACATCTACAAATTAATAAAATCATTAAGTTCTATGAATTAAACTGATATTTATTATACTGACGTGCAAAATAGTCACCTGTAGTTATATATCTTTGCCTTTTCAACATAGGGATCAGCCTTTTGGCGACTCAACCATTGTTGCGAACTCTTAAATCTTTTGAGGCAGTTTACGAGAAAACACATCTTTGTATAGGTTAAGGGCTTCGGCGCGAACGATCGCGACAGCACCATTGTTTTAATTTATAATTGAGGTTTCTAACCACAAAGAGAGATAACCTATTTATAAACTTGTCATTTTACGTTAATTGTGTAAGCAATGAATTGAAAACAAACATGACGAAGACGAACATTGAACATGAAGAAAGAAAACACAAAACTGACAGACTGACAGTGACAGTCACGCATTCACGCAATGACATTTTTTGACAAAGACAAGTCGGATCGGAATTTCAGGACGAACAAAACACAATTTGATGAATTGATTTCCGAACGGACTTATTTTAAGGTGAAGTACTTTTTACTAAGGATATAATTATGTGGGTCCGGTTAAGCAGCCGACCACCTATGTTGCGAAATGCCTGCCATTCAAAAAACAAGCGGCGACGCCGACGGCGCGTTGTGTTCCGATAGGGCCGATGCCGCCGGGGTCGCGGGTTGTTCGAAAGAGATACCGTGGCGTGGCGTGGCATAGGCAACTGAAGGAACACGTTTGGGTTTTAGTCAGTAAAAGTCTGACACGCCCTTCCACTCCACCCAGAGATGGAGAAGTCATTTGATGATTTCCCATCCACAAAAAAAAAGCGTTATCGCAAGATGGCGCATGTCACGACGTCATCTATGACGATTCACGACACGGGACATCGTTATAGCGCTCACGCTAATTCAGAACGTGTTACGTACGCTCCAATCGATTACAGCGCAATTCGGAACGCACCCAACAGCTGTCGCTGAAAAGTTTGAAATGAATGAATGAATTGTTGTTGATGTCATCGTCATGTCAAAATAGTATATTTATATATGTCAATCATTATCTTTAGTCGGGACTGGGACTGATAAAGTTAATTTTGAATTAAAATCAACCAGTGGAGATTTGTTAATTTGAGTCTGCAGAAAAAGATTATTTTAAAATAAAAACAAAGATGATAAGCTAGTAATTAATATGATTTGTTTATTTCGTACTAGACATAACCTTAAACGGATTTTCTTTATTAAAACGTATATTAGAACATTGAGTCTTTGTAACGTTGAAACTATGAAGTATTTAAACGTAGCCGAAAAGAATGACGCTGCTAAAAATATTGCACAGCACTTATCTCGAGGCACATCACGAAGAGTAAGTAGTAACCTTCCTTCCTTGTTGTTGTTTAGTAGTTTTTCAGAGTGAATAGTGTGATTGAGGTAGTAGTGTAGCGAGTAGGTCAGTATGGAAAACTGTAAAGGGTAGAGGTGTTTTTCTTCATTCGGAAATCGAAGACCTAGACTTGTTGGCCAAGCTCCTTAAATAAAGATTTTAAAAAAAAAACGAAGACTGGTCCACAACACTTATAAGTAGAGATCGGATAATCGGATGCATATTAACCTAAAGTTGAGGTGTTGGCTAAGTATGGAGTGGGCTTTTGGATTGAAAAATCCCAGAATTCCGGTATCGGCCAATTTTGACTTGCGATTATAGAATCGAATGTATAATTTACTAAAGTTCACATGTTAGTTAATATGGATTGCACTTAAAAAAAAAAATCCAGGGATTCCGGAACGAAAATTTTTAAGTTCTGATTTTGGAATCGAATGTTTTAGTTAGGTAGTTGCGTTCAGGTGTTGGCTAATATGGATTGTACTTTTGTATCAAAAAAAATCCCGGGATTCTGGGATTCACAAATTTATAGTTCTGATTATAGAATCGAATGTATATTTACTTACGTTTAGGTTTTGTCTAATATGGAATGCACTTTTGTATCGATCGTCAAAATATCGCGATTCCGGAATTGATAAATTACGTATTTTTTGAAAGTGTAACTTTATTATCACTAAATTTTCATAGGGTGTTCTACTCATGAGCAACTTTCACTATATAGATAAATATCAAATATATAGATAAATCACGAAATATAAGTTAGTTGTTTCATACATTTTGGTCGAGTAGGTATTGAACTTTTGTATCAAACATCGTAATTTTTTTGTGATTTCAGAGTTGGTCCCTTAGTGAAAGCTGCTGAAAATGTAAATCCAAGATGGCGGATGCAAATATTTTTTTATTTTTCGTCATGGGTGTCGTTTTCATGGTTTTCGGGGGTATTAAAGCTGATAGTGACATTAAAATGTGAATCCAATACGGCGGCTGCGAGCATTTTCTAATTTTTCGTCATGGGTGTCGTTTTATTGGTTTTCGAGGGTGTTAAAGCCGATAGTGACACTAAAATGTAAATCCAAGATGGCGGATGCGAATATTATTTAATTTTTCGTCATGGTTGTCGTTTTCATGGTTTTCGGGAGTGTTAAAGCTGATAGTGACATTAAAATGTAAATCCAAGATGGCGACTGCGAACATTTTCTAATTTTCGTCATGGGTATCGTTTTATTGGTTTTCGAGGGTGTTAAAGCTGATAGTGACATTAAAATGTAAATCCAAGATGGCGACTGCGAACATTTTTAAATGTTTCGTCATGTGTGTCGTTTTATTGGTTTTTGAGGGTGTTAAAGCTGATAGTGACATTAAAATGTAAATCCAAGATGGCGACTGCGAACATTTTCTAATTTTCGTCATGGGTATCGTTTTATTGGTTTTCGAGGGTGTTAAAGCCGATAGTGACACTAAAATGTAAATCCAAGATAGCGGATGCGAATATTATTTAATTTTTCGTCATGGGTGTCGTTTTCATAGTTTTCGGGGGTGTTAAAGCTGATAGTGACATTAAAATGTAAATCCAAAATGGCGGCTGCGAACATTTTTAAATTTTTCGTCATGGGTGTCGTTTTATTGGTTTTCGAGGGTGTTAAGGCCGATAGTGACACTAACATGTAAATCCAAGATGGCGGATGCAAATATTTTTTTATTTTTCGTCATGGGTGTCGTTTTCATGGTTTTCGAGGGTGTTAATGCCGATAGTGGCACTAAAATGTAAATCCAAGATGGCGGATGCAAATATTTTTTTATTTTTCATCATGGGTGTCGTTTTATTGGTTTTCGAGGGTTTTAATGCCGACAGTGACACTAAAATGTAAATCCAAGATGGCGGCTGGTAACATTTTCGAATTTTTGTCATGAGTGTCGTTTTCATGGTTTTCAAGGTTTGTAAAGCCGATAGTAACATTAAAATGTTAATGCAAAATAGCGCCTTCTTTAAAACTGTTGATGGTTTTTTGATTACTATCACACGTGTTTTCAGGTTAAAACGCGATACGCGCGTTAGTTAACTAAGCATCTGCCAAGCGTCACGCATTTTGACTCCACTATGGGCTTCAGCACACTCTAAAACCATTAAAACGATAACCATGACAAAAAAAAAAAAAATTTCGCAGCCGCCATCTTGAATTTACATTTTAACGCCACTATCGGCTTTAAAACCCTCGGAAACCATGAAAACGACACCCATGACAAAAATTTTGAAAATGTTTGCAGCCGCCATCTTGGATTTATATTTTAACGCCACTATTGGCTTTAAAACTCTCGAAAACCATGAAAACGACACCCATGATGAAAAATTAAAAAATGTTCGCAGCCGCCATCTTGGATTTACATTGTAACGCCATTATCGGCTTTAAACCTCTCAAAAACCATGAAAACGACACCCATGACGAAAAATGAAAAAATATTCGCATCCACCATCTTGGATTTACATTTTAGTGTCACTATCGGCTTTAACACCCTCGAAAACCAATAAAACGACACCCATGACGAAAAATTAGAAAATTTTCGCAGCCGCCATCTTGGATTTACATTTTAACGCCACTATCGGCTTTAAACCCTCGGAAACCATGAAAACGGCACCCATGACAAAAAGTTTGAAATTTTTTCAGTCGCCATCTTGGATTTACATTTTAATGTCACTATCAGCTTTAAAACGTCACTTCACGTAACTTCGTATGCAATAAGGAGTTTAGTTTTGTGTTTTTTTTAATAAATATGTATGATAGTCTGTAAGGTATTTATGTTATGGGTCTTAGTTACCCGAAATAAATGATATATTATTATTATTATTTTTTGTCTTTGATATATCTCGGGACCCTGGGGTCCCGGACCTTTGGAAGGCGTATGAGGGGCCGAAGCCAACTCGCAGAGGCCCCTTAGACAATTTTAAATGACGAGGCGGCACCAGCCGACGATTATCCCTGTATGCACTATGCATGTGCAACCAAGGACAACCCCCGGTTGGTGCAGGACTATTGCAGAACATGGATACAAAACATATTGTGCTATGGATTTGGGTGGTTGTGGACTGGTTACCTAAAACTATGAACTGACTATGGCCCCTGCCGGATCAATGTTTTATAATACACGGATAAAATGGCAGGGGGTGACTTGCACACTCAATAATGGGCCCCCGAAAACGGTCGCTAGCACATAGTGTCGTAGCGGCAAGGGGGCAACATGTCCTGAGGTGCTTGTGAGGAGTGGAGAGGTATCCCACGGTTCTCAGAATAATACCAGAGCCCGGAAGATGGTCAAGATCCCTACAAACACTTACTGGAATACTTCCTTCCTCCGAGCACGTTTGCTTTTGCGAATCTCCACTCAAGCCAACCAATAAAGGCAAGAATGAGGTGGGAGCTCTGTTCCCGTCAGTGTTCACTCCAGCCGGCCAATAAAGGCAAGCCAGAGATGACGAACAAGACTACTCCCGAGAGATAGGGTCCGTGGGGTCGCTACTGCCCAACAGCTCGCCACATGCTGCCCTGCGGGTTTCTGTATCTCTCTTGGTCTGGCTCCTCACCCTAGACCTGTGTCGGCAAAGTGAACTCTACTGGCACAGGCCCAGAGTTCGGAGCGCGCAAGCCCCACCACGACGTCAACGTAGAGATACGGCGGTGGGGTTATTATTATTATTATTAAAACCCCCGAAAACCATGAAAACGACACCCATGACAAAAAATAAAAAAACATTTGCATCCACCATCTTCATTTTAGTGTCACTATCGGCTTTAACACCCTCGAAAACCAATAAAACGACACCCATGACGAAAAATTAGAAAATTTTCGCAGCCGCCATCTTGGATTTACATTGTAACGCCATTATCGGCTTTAAACCTCTCAAAAACCATGAAAACGACACCCATGACGAAAAATGAAAAAATATTCGCATCCACCATCTTGGATTTACATTTTAGTGTCACTATCGGCTTTAACACCCTCGAAAACCAATAAAACGACACCCATGACGAAAAATTAGAAAATTTTCGCAGCCGCCATCTTGGATTTACATTTTAACGCCACTATCGGCTTTAAAACTCGCAAAAACCACGAAAACGATACCCATGACGAAAAGTTAGAAAATTTTGAAGCCGCCATCTTGGATTTACATTTTAACGCCACTATCGGTTTTACAACCCTTGAAAACCATGAAAACGACACCCATAACGAAAAATTTGATAAATGTTCGCAGCCGCCATCTTGGATTTATATTTTAACGCCGCTATCGGCTTTAACATTCTCGAAACCCATGAAAACAACCCCACCGATATAGTGACGGTACCTTCCAGGGACAACCGTTTTAATTCAGCAGCTTTGTATTTCTCGCGGGGATCATGTGAAACGAACGGAATATTTATGTGATCCCGATTTTCCGGTACTTGCAAATAAATAAAATCACATTATTTATGAAGTCGTTTCCATACCCTGTATCCGATTAGTTGTGCATTCCCTCATTTTCTGGAATACCGGTATTTATATTAAGATAAAAAAATGCTGAGAAGCCGCTTCCATAGTTTGTTAGCCAAATATTAACTTTAGGTTAATATGCATCCGATTATCCGATCTCTACTTATAAGCCTCTAATAGTTTCAGACACATCCACATACTGAGATGCTAAGATCAATAAATTGGTTTGTCTCCTGTCCAAATTAATTTATTTTTTATTATTATGCTTATTGGTTTCAGCGTGAAGGACTATCACAATATAACAAAATCTATGAATTTGATGGAGAGGTAATGGGACAAAAATGCCAGATGGTAATGACCTCAGTATCTGGACATCTATTAGCTCTTGAATTTGTTGGTGCATATAAGAACTGGCAGTCTTGCAACCCTTTAGCCCTATTTGATGCACCTGTCTTCAAGTACTGTCCTGAGAATTATGAAAAAATTAAGGTAAGGTTAAGGGAAAGGTAAGGTGAGGGGAAGGGGGGATTAAAGTTTCAAAAAACATTTTACTTTCATACAAAGCTACAAGGTCTATCACAAGGAGTTCCCTAGCTCTTAAAAACTCAATTTGTTAAGTAATAACAAATTCCCTGTGGAAAGTAAGGATGATGGGTTTGATCAAAAACTTCTACTTTATAAAATCAGAATTATCCATTACATGATCCTTCATGAACCAACCTTGTTTGTAATCAACAAAGATTTTAATATTATCATCATCTGCCTAGCTTTTTCCCTACTATTTTGGGGTTGGCTTCCAGTCTAACCGGATGCAACTAAATACCAGTATTTTACATAGAGCAACTGCCTGTCTGACCTCCAAAACCCTAACTGGGTAATACATTACCCCTTGGTAAGACTGGTTGTCGCAGACTTTCGGGCATATAAACATTACTAGCTTTTGCCCGCGGCTTCGCCCGCGTGTATGTCGGCAAATATCCCATGGGAACGTTCATGTGGAAAACATAGGGCATATCCATAACTAAAGAAATGCTGGGTTTCCCATACAAACTTTCATCCCTTATATCATCCCTTGGCTACTTTTTAAACATAATCCTATATGTTTAAAAAGTAGCCCTTTATATGTCCTTTCCCAGGATGTTATCTATAGCCTTGCCAAATTTTATCGAAATCCGTGCAGTTTTGTAAATTTTAAAATAAACGCCTATTTTACCCACTTAGGGGATGATTTTTAAAAAACGCTGAACCGCATATTTTTTAATTTCTTACCAATAGCATAAATTTGTTATCCCTAACTTAAGAAATACTGGGTTTCCCTTACAAACTTTCATCCACTATATCACCCCCCGTAGTATTATTTTTGAAAAAAATAGGATTATGTTTTAAGACAAAAAGTAGCCCTTTATATGTCCTTTCCCAGGATTCTATATAAAGCCTTGCCAAATTTTGTCGAAATCCGTGCAGTTTTGTAAATTTTAAAATCAACCCCTATTTTACCCCCTTAGGGGATGATTTTTCAAAAACGTTGAACCGCATATTTGTTTATTTCCTATCAAAAGCATACATTTTAATTTTCACATCCCTAACTTAAGAAATACTGAGTTTCCCATTTCCCATACAAACTTTCATCCCCTATATCACCCCCTGTAGGATTATTTTTGAAAAAAAAAAGTAGTTTTTTCCGTCCCCAGGATAACATCGAAATTCAGGATACCTTGCGAAATTTTATCGAATTCCGTTCAGTGGTTCTGGGTTTCCCATACAAACTTTCATACCCTATATCACCCCCTGTAGGATTATTTTTTAAGACAAAAAGTAGCCTATGTCCTTCCCTAGGATGCTATATAAAGCCTTGCCAAATTTTGTCGAAATCCGTTCAGTGGTTCTGGGTTTCCCATGCAAACTTTCATCCCCTATACCACCACTGTAGGATTAAATTTTTAAATAAAAGTATCCTATGTCCGTCCCCAGGATACCATCTATAGCCTTGCCAAATTTTATCGAAATCCGTTCAGTGGTTCTGGGTTTCCCCATACAAACTTTCATCCCCTATATCACCAGCTGTAGGATTATTTTTTAAGACAAAAAGTAGCCTATGTCCTTCCCTAGGATGCTATATAAAGCCTTGCCAAATTTTATCGAAATCCGTGCAGTTTTGTAAATTTTAAAATCAACCCGTATTTTACCCCCGGGGATGATTTTTCACAAACGCTGAACAGCATATTTCTTAATTTCCTATCAAAAGCATAGATTTTAATTTTCACATCCCTAACTTAAGAAATACTTACTGAGTTTCCCATACAAACTTTCATCCCATATGTCACCCTCTGTAGGATAATTTTTTAAGACCAAAAGTAGCCTGTGTCCTTCCCCAGGATGCTATATAAAGCCTTGCCAAATTTTATCGAAATCCGTGCAGTTTTGTAAATTTTGAAATTAACCCCTATTTTACCACCTTAGGGGATGATTTTTCAAAAACGCTGAACCGCATATTTCTTCATTTCCTATCAAAAGCATACATTTTAATTTTCACATCCTTAACTTAAGAAATACTGGGTTTCCCTTACAATCTTTCATCCCCTATATCACCCCCTGTAGTATTATTTTTGAAAAAAATAGTATCCTATGTCCTTCCCCAGGATGCTATATAAAGCCTTGCCAAATTTTGTCGAAATCCATGCAGTTTTGTAAATTTTAAAATCAACCCTTTATTTTACCCCCTTAGGGGATGATTTTTCAAAAACGCTGAACCGCATATTTCTTTATTTCCTATCAAAAGCATACATTTTAATTTTCACATTCCTAACTTAAGAAATACTGAGTTTCCCATACAAACTTTCATCCCCTATATCACCCCCTGTAGGATTATTTTTGAAAAAAAAAGTAGCCTATGTCCGTCCCTAGGATACCATCTATAGCCTTGCCAAATTTTATCGAAATCCGTTCAGTGGTTTAGGCGTGAAAAGGTAACAGACAGACAGACAGACAGAGTTACTTTCGAATTTATAATATTAGTATGGATAATATTGTATCAGTATGAAAATATTATGAACTTGCAGCACAAGATAAGATTGTATTAAAATGGTATACTACTGTGTCATAAATGAATATTAATAATAATACAATTTTATTATTGTACAGTCTGCAACAGAGATAAGTAACCAGTGTTGTAGTGTGCGTGACACTACAAAACTGTATTGCTACTGTTAAAACGATTCATTACGTACAGCACACAATGCCCTCACGCACACATCGCGTTCATGTGCGAGTGAGTGCGCTAATGTCTTCTCAATTATAGTATAACATAATTTCGCGTTGAAAACTTAAGCGTTCGTAGCCCAACGAATAAGGCATTATACTTCTGAGTACTACGGTGTGAGTTCAAATCTCTGAAGTGATGATTCTTTTTGCGATTTATTATTTTAAGCTAAAGCAATTAGAACAATTTTTGTTAAGAAAATGTTTTATTTATTTAAAATTGCTTAAATAAATAAAACAATTTTTAATAAATATCTTTATTTAAAAAAAAGAACATCAAAAGTGAACATGTTTTATTATAAATACAACAATATGTTTAGAACATGCTATTACATCTTTTTATACCATTATATAATATGTATACAACAATGGGCGGAGTGAATAAACATGTCACATAGATAACAAATATAATCTGATCCAGTAACAATAACATCACTCACACACTCCTACCTACACAGTACCGCCGACTTAATTTATTATGGCTAAATATGCTGTGAAAGTATTAAGTATTTCGTTTAGGTATCTATTATAAAATAAAGTCGCTTTTCATGTCTGTCTGTGTAGCCGCGTTGTTCTTCTAACGCCACAGATTTTGATGCGGTTTTCACTATCATGATAAATATTTAACTTATATATTATAGAAACCTTCATGTTTTAACAAGTCGTAAAAACCGTGCGAATCAGGGCCGGGTCGCTAGTTCAGTTATATACAGATATGAATTACCTACATTTTTGAAAATTAAAATTAAAATAAAAACATTTACCACCTGTATCGGGAACAGTAGGTATTATAATTATTACCAACCATTATTAATTATTTCTAGGAAAATAATAGATTTAAAAACGTTAAAATGTCTGAAATTTAAAGGTAGTATATAATATGTATGTTACGATAAGTCGGTGGTGATTTTCGACGAAGACATTTTTCATCAGTAATTATGACGACATTGTTTTGTCAATCGAAGTGCCGATATTCCGCAATTTTGACGGTGCACGGTATATAACAAAATTTTACGCGTCGGTTTGCAACATGTCAAACCGTCTGCTTGCAGGTGGTTCCGTACAGTTTGCATAATGACGTTGTGTGCTGCTGCTGTTATGCTGGTCTAAGCGAATGGATCTGATGTATGGGTGGCAACAATTTCACGCACGATGCCGAGGCGAAACATTTGTGTAAGCCAATGGTGTCGGTCCAGGCAGGCGACGGTTTATTTCGCTTGTCTCAGTGACAATGCACCCACAGTCAAACGGTTTTTCTCTACAAAAAAAAAGTGAAAATATTAGGTCTAAACATACACCTCCCAAATTATAAATTAAGAAATAAAAGTTACACAATATAAATACAATGCAGAGAATATATATTTATATAATTAAATACAATTGATATATAAGGCTAGTGGTCAGTAATAATAAAAATTATAATACGATAAAATGGAAATAAAAAGGCAGGGCGAGTGACCTAGGAAATACATAATATCATACTTATAAAAAATAAAAAATAATATAATATAATAATGACACAAATAAAAAAAACAAACAACAAATAATATAATATAATGATGATTTTTTATTTTTTCTAAAAAGTATTAAACAATATTATTATACTTTATTTAGAATAGAAATCCTTTGTTTAATTACCATACATGCAATTTACATTTTTAAATATTTTAGATAAAAAATGAAATCTTTTAAAATTGTATTTTATTATTATTATCTAATCATTTACAAACATATTCATTATTTTTGAATATTTTATTACAAAACACAGATAAAAAACTATTACTATAATACTGTGTAAACCAATAATGGAAATGATTAAATAATTATCGATATAATGAGTGGCTATGCAGTTAACAAAAATTGTATTTATTTGTTAACTGCATAGCCACTCATTATACTAAATTCAACTATTCCGGTGTCATTTCCTATTAGATTCAACTATTCATATCCACAATTCGTTAAATGAGATACAACAGACAATCATAATAAAATTACTGGGTGGGATCACGGTGACATAATAAATTAATACATTCTAATAATAATTTCACTCACCGATAGCATTGGGCGCCTTGCGATTTCACTAATAGAAATATTTTTTTTCTCATGCAAAACAATAATCTGAGCTTTTTGAAATCTTGTTAAATGATGCATGGTCTAAATTAATCAATATATCACAATCACAAACTTCAAGTGCAAAAGAAAGAGTATAATGTGTAGTTGCTAATGCAGACTGACTACATAAGTTCACAATTAAAGGCAGGAATATATTTTTAAAGCGGGTAGTTAGCTTCTAAACTGGGAAATAATTTTAAGTAGGCGAGAAACTTGTGGTAGATTCTCAAACTGGTCAGAATATCGCTTTATTCAGTTAGTATATTCATTTTAAATTACAAAATCTCAAAAATAATATTTTAGTAAACTCGAGGCTCGAACTCAGATCATTCTGTCACTGTAGGTTGAATGCTTACCTGTTGCGCCACGAGAGCAACTATCCTACATTGCGAAATTATGTTACACTATCATTTAAAAGACGTCAGCGCACTCACTCTATGAATGGGATGTGTGCGAGGCTGTCATTGTGAGCAGTACGTACAGTAGGATATAGTTTTGTAGTGTGCGTGTCTGGTTACTTAATTCCTTTGGCCTGTGTACATTAACTATTCCAATAAAAAAATATTTTCCAAAATCTGGTTTCTACAATTTTGCAGAAAACTTTAGAAAGAGAAGTGAGAGGTTGTGCTGGTTTGATCATCTGGACGGATTGTGACAGAGAAGGAGAGAACATTGGTTTTGAAATAATTGATGTTTGCACCGCAGTGAAGAGCAACCTCAGAATATTCAGAGCCAAGTTCTCAGAGATCACTGGAGTGTCTGTGTCGCGAGCTTTACAAAACTTAGAACAACCAAATAAGAATATCAGTGATGCTGTTGATGTTAGGCAGGAGCTGGATTTAAGGATAGGTAATCAATTGACCTGGTAACCTCCCTAAACCTACAGAATACAGCAGATTATAGCATGTGACTAAAGTCGTTGTTGATACTTACAGGTGCAGCATTCACAAGATTCCAAACTCTACGCCTGCAAAAGGTTTTTCCAAGGAAGCTAGCAGAAAGTTTAATTAGCTATGGTTCATGCCAGTTCCCAACACTAGGCTTTGTTGTTGAGAGGTATAGAGCTGTGGAAAATTTTGTATCAGAACCTTTTTGGAAGATAAAAGGTGAGTTTTCACAACTTTATGAAATTTTAAAACAACTGACTTTGCACTGAACTGCTCTAATGTCTTACATTCTTAATTGGATTTTAGTAAACCATACAATGAACAATCTAAGTGTAGATTTCATATGGGAAAGAATCAGAGTGTTTGACCAAAATGCCTGTCAGATTTTCCATGACATTTGTCTTGAGAACCCACAGGCTAAGGTTTGCGAAGTGAAGACCAAACCCAAGTCCAAGTGGAGACCTTTGCCTCTGGATACAGTGGTGAGTAAAAACTTGAACCTAAAACTTGAAATGAGAAAGTTTGTTTGAACAGTTTGTTACCACTTTTACAATCACAGTAAACAATATTAATTGGTTGAAGGATTAGATTAAAAGATACTGGACGAGGCACAATAGGGGTTTTGCTGTTATTACGCCTGGAGGTGTTTAGTGTCCATAAATGTGTTAAACCTATTGTAATATTTGCAAAATCTTGCTTGAAAATAACTGCCTCTCTGTACAGTACTTTACTTGTCCAGGAACTCGAAAAATTAGCTTCAAGAAAGCTAAAAATCAATGCAAAAGAAACAATGCGATTGGCTGAAAAACTATACACCCAAGGTTTCATCAGTTACCCGCGTACTGAGACTAACGAGTTCCCTAAAGAGATGAACTTGGCCCAACTAGTGGGTCAGCAGACTGGTGACCCCAACTGGGGGTCCTTTGCACAGAACATTCTCGATAGTGGAGGCCCAACGCCGCGGCAAGGCAATAAGAGCGACAAAGCCCATCCGCCTATACACCCTACGAAATACTCAAACAGTAAGATTTTATTATTTTCGCCATTAGCTTTTTGAAATCAAAATTGAATATTATGACCCCATGCCTGGTCAAACAAAGTAAGAACCGCATCAACCGGATGCTTTTATATAACCGCTCCCGCCACAATCCGCTCGTCCAATAAGGTCGAGTCGAAAGTTCTAGAAGCTTCGAAACAAATGACGCACAGCCTTGTCGTTGACTTGCAGAGAGAGACGTATGTCAACCGTCAACTAGGCTGCGCATATTTTTTAGAATTATTTACAAAACTAGATCTTTCCCCAGAAACAAACTGTTTAAGTTAAACTGGCGCCCAACGGTGCCAGTTTAACGTCATTTGTTTCGAAGCTTCTAGAACCCTCTAGAAGCTTCGACTCGACCTTATTGGACGAGCGGATTGTGGCAGGAGCGGTTATATAAAAGCATTCGCGTTATAATATTAAAATATTATACTAAAATGTTTTGCTGTTTTTTTTTTTTTTTTTGCATTCGGTAGCACTGCATAATCGAATACTTTTATTTTATTAGGACCTCCAACAAAGAATACACCTTACATGCTATGTTATAAAAGACAAGAACAAAAATCTATGTGCTCCCTCAATTATAGGAGACCATATTAGGCTTTCATTGTATCCCTGATTCTAGATTCCAATTAAGTAATTGAAAAAGGCTCCCTCCACTATGAACTGTAATGCAAAGGCATGTTAATAAATAAATATCTTTCTATTTACACAGGTTTATCAGGCAACGAACAGCGACTATATGAATTCATAGTCCGTTCCTTCCTCGCGTGCTGTTCTAAGGACGCTCAGGGCCAAGAAACCACGGTCGCTATTGAAATAGCCAACGAAAAGTTCAATGCAAGTGGCCTGATGATCATAGCGAGAAATTACTTGGACGTCTACCCTTATGATAAGTGGTCGTCAAAGGAAATTCATGTTTATGAAGTAAGAGTTAAAGTTGTATTTTGCATAGCACATGTTTGACAAAGAAATAATTATGATTTAATGATGAATTTGTTTTAGAATGGGCAAACCTTTAATCCAACGAGTATTGATATGTTAGATGGCAACACGTCACCACCAAATCTATTGACAGAAGCTGATCTCATTGCTCTTATGGAGAAGCATGGAATTGGTAGGATTCCTTCTTAAAATTTACGCTATTTAGAAAACCACTGCCACATAAATAATATTATTATGTTCCCGCAAGATTTTTGGATCTTAGCGCATTTTCTGTTGGACTACAAAAAAAAAGAAAATATTTTTTTTTGGCCCAGGTTAAGGCACACAATATACTTACACCCGAAAAATATGAAATACTTATAGTTATAATATTGTGTGCCTCACGGCTGCGCCAAATAGGACCATACGTTAGCGTAAATGCCAGACAACTAATGCCTGACGCTGGTTTTAAACTAAAGAAAATGAATTAATGAAGTTGTTTTGTAATACCACTAATATGTAGACTGCAGTTAATACCAGTCGTTTTGATGGATGTGACAAGGCCATTGCTTGAACTAACTGCTTTAAAGTCCGACTAGACAATCGGTGATTCATTTCTTACCATGCAGGAACGGACGCTACACATGCAGAGCACATAGAAACTATAAAGAACAGGTCGTACGTGGCTCTAGCAGATGCTATACACTTCGTTCCTGGTTTACTTGGGATGGGACTGGTGGAAGGCTATGATGCTATGGGCCTCACGATATCCAAGCCGCATCTGCGCGCGCAGCTTGAAGCAGACCTAAAGGCTATTAGCGAGGGACGGAAACAGCCGCAAGTTGTGTTAGCTGAACAGGTAATGAGAATTTAATAAAAAAAAATTAAACACTGAAATCCCATGGCATGTCATTGTGATTTGAAAACAGATGTGCAATTCCTGTATTTTTAAGAATGTTCGCATTCTAATCTCAGTCTCGATCTGTCTAAAATACCTCTGATTTCCTACATTTTTGCCATTGATCGTCGCTGAAATGACATTGAGACTACATTGGAATTGGCCTTTTGATTTAATTCAGGAGCAGTTAATTAGGAAGATCCCAGCAAACGAGGACATCATCATGTTAGGTGATGTCAACATAAATCTATTAGGAGTGAGTGAAAGTCATCAAATGTCAAAGTACAAGGACTGCCTGTGTGGACTAGGGTTACAGTGCGTAATACCACCTACGGAGGTGACGCGAGAGGCTATCGTCGCGGGTGTAAGGGAAGTGTCGTGCATCGATCATGTTTGGGTGCGAACGGGACAGCTGCATGACTAGGTAATAGGTAATACGGGCTGGTATCCGCAACTCCACGACAATGCGCGTATTTTGCGTATGGGTGGGAAAATCGGTTATTCGATCCACCCCAGCTCCTCAAAGAAGGCCAGCAGCGCCTTGACATTACTGACAACTTCCCGGATGGTACCTGGGTTACCGAAGTACTTTGCCCTGTATGCGGCGACAACCGGGCAGTTTAGAAGCACATGAGCTGCTGTCTCGTCGTCCTCCATGCAGGCCCTGCACAGCGGACTGTCTGTGACTCCTATGACAAAGAGGTGTTTATTAAAAGACCCATGGCCAGTTAAAGCAGCTGTAACTGTACGCAGCTGTTGTTTAGTTAGTCGAAGAAACTGTTTCGTGAGGCGGCCATTAATTGTAGGGAGTGCTTCCCTAGCCTGCCTACACTCACCTTGGTCCGACCATAGCTTATGATGCTGGTCCCTGGTACGTTTCCTTACCAGAGTGCGCACGTACCCGAAGGGGAGCGGCACTATGGGTTCAGGTCCCACTGGTGCCATGCTCGACCCCCTTCTGGCAAGTTCGTCGGCTGCGTCGTTGCCTAGCGAGCCGCTGTGTCCCTTGATCCATTGAATGGTTATATTATTGAGTCTACCCACCTGGTTGAGACGCTGGTGGCACTCGTATATTAGCCCAGAGTCCACTGTGTGACTACTTAGCGCTTGCAGAACAGCCATGCTATCTGAGAGTATGCGGATCGAGTGGTCCTTAACTTCCCTGGCCATGATGGCAGTAGCGGCCAGAGAAATGCCCATGCACTCGGCCTGGAACACCGTGTTATGGACCCCCAATGGTGTAGCTATGTGTATGTTGAAGTCCTCCGAGAAGATTCCAGCACCTGTGCCACTACCTGTTTTAGATCCATCCGTGAAGATGCGCAGCTCTGCGGGGCACAACCCCTCGCATCGACGATCCTCGTGAAGCTGGATCTTGTATTTTTTATTAAAAATAAATTGTTTGGGTACCCGGTCATTTACAGCTTTCGTAATAGGGAACTCCTTGTTGAGTCCCTCAAGCAGCGCGGTGTGTGGTGAGTTAGTCTTACCCCAGAGATCTAGTGCATTAAGACGTACCGCTGCCATCGTTGCTTCCTGCTGTATGAACAGGTGGAGCGGTGGTAAACCCAGCATGGCTTCAACTGCTGCAGTCGGAGTAGTCCTCAAGCTGCATGACTACCAGTCGTTTGTTATTGAGTGCTTCATGTCGGATCATCATATGGTTGGTGTCTCGATGCCGTATGCGACGCGACTGTGCAGTGACAGTAAGAACTCGGACACTCGGTATGTGATTAATAATAAGATAGTAGCTAAGAAAATCACTGATTATGATTGGTCTCAACTGTTGTTTATTGATTGCCAGTTAGTTATGTATGATAAGTTACAAAATGTTTTTAATGATTTTTATAACACTAGTAAGACCGTAATGCTAAAAACCAAAAAACGGGATACACAACCATGGATAGGAAGAGGCTTAAGTAATATGTTACTGCGTAGGGATGCGTTATTTAGGGATTGGAAAGAGACACCTAACAATAACACGAAAAGACTAGAATATACACGATTTCGAAATAAAGTAAATAAATTAATATTTAAAGCAAGAAATAAGTTTCGGCAAGAAGAAATAAAGAAGTGTAATGGAGACCCAAAAAAAATATGGGACAAAATTAATAGTTGGACAGGTAGAAAAAAGATAAATATAGATGATACTGTTAAAAGATACTTTGGAGATAAAGACACAATGTATAATATATGTAGTAACTTTGCAGATACATTTACTGAGGAGATTAGTAGTATTAAACATAACTGTAATATTAAATTATTGGATAGAAGTAAGTATGTTACGGCAAGTGATGTAACGTTTCTATTTAGGCCAGTGTCCAGCAACACGGTGTGTAAAGTTATCGATCAGCTGAGTGGTGATAAGGCGCCGGGCATTGATTGCATTCGGGTCTTGGACTTAAAAATAATCAAGAATAAAATCTCACCGGTCTTGTCGCACTTTGTCAACCTGTGTTTATCGAAAGGGGAATATCCAAGCCCACTTAAAAAAGCTTTAATTAGGCCCATATTTAAGCAGGGAGCGCACTCAGATTACTCTAACTATAGGCCCATCGCTATCTTATCAGTAATTAATAAAATAGTGGAGAAAATAGTAGTCGGTCAGGTTAGCGAATTCTTAGAGCAGAATGGTATACTAGCGGATGCACAGCACGGTTTTAGGCGCGACCGCAGTACGGCATCAGCACTATCACAGTTCTCAGAAGACATGAACAGTAGTCTCGAGCAGGGTCATCAGGTTCTGGCTCTGTTCATAGACTATAAAAAGGCGTTTGACACCTTGGACCACGAGGTGCTGTTGCAGGCCATGGATGAGTGTGGGGTCAGGGGGCCCACTAACAGGTGGTTCCGGAGCTATTTGAGCGGCAGAACCTTGCAGACCTGCATTTCTGGTGTGGCTGGTAAAGAAGCTGCGGTAAACCTGGGCGTTCCAACAGGTTCCGTATATGGGCCAGTTGGCTATGTCATGCATGTCAATAGCGTCAGTAATGTAGTTGGGAAGTGTCGGGTTTATATGTATGCGGATGACATGTGCCTTATGTACTCCTCTAAGAACATACAGGAGGTCAGGGCTGTGTTGCAAGCGGACTTCGACAATATTACCCGGTGGGCGCACGATAACGGTATCATACTAAATCTAAATAACACAAAAGTCATGCATGTGCACTCGCCGCACAATCTTGTTGCAAAAAATGTCGACAGTATAGATATAGCATATAAGATGTATGGATTTATAATGAGATCCACTCATGACTTTAAACGGGCCTCTTCGTACCTCTGCCTGTATAAAACACTAGTCCGCTCCCAGCTCGAATATGCCGTATCCATCTGGAACCCGTATTATAGTAAGTACATTGACATGTTAGAAAAAGTCCAACGTAGATTTCTTCGTGCAATGCACTACAGGTGTCACAAAACTTATCTGCAGTATAACCAGTTGCTCAGTAAATACAAGCTTTTGACGCTCAGCTCTAGACGGAAACAATTAGAGGCAATGACATTGTATAACATTGTTAATGGCAATTTCGATTGTATAGATCTAAATAATGTTTTGTGCTATGCAGCACCCAGAACTGTCCATAGACGGCAGGTGCGCGCGGGCAAGCTCTTTGCAGTAGGTACCTGCCGATCTAACACTGGTCTACGTTCACCAGTTCGGCGAATGGCAGCAACCTACAATGAAGCATTCGAACAAATAGATATATTTGCATGCTCTTTGAAAAGGTTTCGTAGCCTTTTGTATGAGGCACTTGCACTTGAACTCGAGGACTAATTTGTTTGTTGCTGTTTTTTTTTTTTTTAATACTGTTTTTATAATATTAGTGTAACTGTCATACATTAACAGTTCACCTCCTAGTTATTAAGGTTTTATTTATTAATGGTAAACTGTGAACAGCGTTGTGGGCTACATTATTACTTAAGTTACTTATGTTTTTCTATTGTAATATTTAATTTTGTAGCTGTTTGTTGTTCCTATTTAATAAAATAAAATAAAATAAATAAAATAGGTATCGTGGGCCATACACGTACGATTGCATGCACGTGAGAAATGACAACTGTGTCTGTCAACAGCTGGAGTATGTTAGTAAATTTAAGTATCTAGGACTGTGGGTGGACCGTAACATGAACTGGAAGACACAGGTTGACACAGTGTGTACAAAGCTTAGGTCAGTTTTAAGTAAGTTCTATATGCTGAAGGCACCGTTGAGTAGGAAAACGTTGCGTGTGATTTATTTTGCTCTCGCCGAGTCTTTGATAAGCTATGGATTAAATACATATGGCCGTACATTTAAAACCTATCTGAACAGTATAAAATCACTGCAAATTCGATTTATGAAATACCTTGTTAACCCAAAACTGAAACGTGAGTGTAAAGAAAACTATGAGAAACTTTTTGATGTATTGTAGGTGCTTCCCGTGCATGAGAAGGTCAAGTACTTGTTGGTTCTAGAGCAGTTCTATAATGACCAATTCAAAGTGCATGTGCAAAACACTTACAATAGGTACTAGAAGTGTTAGAGAACGTAAATTCGTGCGAGCACCAGTCAAAAATTACTATGGCAAAAGAACCAATAAGTATTTGACCCCTACACTTTTTAATAGTCCACTGGTTGAGGGAAGAAAATAGTGTAATTAGCAAAGGAACTCTAAAAAGTAAATTAAAGGCTGAATTGTTTAGCGCACGGGCGCGCGGCCGGTGCGCGTCGGAGCCGGAGGCGACCACAGAGCAGGCCGTCGGCGCTCGTCGGCGACGGTCGTCGGCTGCGGGCCGCTCGGGTATTTGAGTTCGGTGCTCAAATGCGCGAGCGGAGCGATGTCGGCGGTGTCGTGTCGGCGAGTGTCGGCGGCTGCTTGCATCTGCCGGCCGATGGCGCGTGCCGCTTGTGTGTGCGGGCGCTGGATGGTTTAAGTAGTTTGTTCTGTATGTAATGACCGAAATTATTTGTAAAAGGAGCTTTAGTCCTGCCGACAAACTGTCTTGCAGTTTGGCAGGTTTTTAACCGACTTCCAAAAGGAGGAGGTTCTCAATTCGTCGGAACCTTTTTTTTATTTATTTTTTATTATTTTTTTTATGTATGTTCCCCGATTACTCGAAAATGGCTAGACCGATTTGGATTTTTCTTTTTTTGTTCGAAAGGGTATACGTCCCAAGTGGTCCCATGATCATCAAGTCAGGATCTGATGATGGGATGCCATGGAAATCGAGGGAAACCCTCAAATTTTATGGGCACACCTATATCGATTTCGGTATTTTTTATAGTAACTCGTGCATTTAATCTCGGAAAGTACCATTCAGTGAGCTGGAACTGATGATGAAGACCACAGAGGGCCATCGGAAATACTCAATTATATCTAAGTATATAACAGGTTGCGATTCGATTACTTTAATATGGTTTATGCTCGTCAAAATAATGGTAATGGTGACTTCACCATGAGCTCCATTTCTCCTGGTTCTTACTAGGAGAACTCCTCAACAATTAACGGCCCTTCATCGGGAAAAGCAACATTTTGTAAAACGTGATGAGCAGCTGACATTGGGTTATTGTAACTTAGATAAATTACAAACTGAACCACTAAAAAGTGAAAAATAAAAACTTTTTTACAAAAACAAAAACCGACTTCCAAAAAAAACACTACAAAGTGAAAAATAACTTTAATTTCGGAAGTCGGTGGCAAAAAACTAAAATACAGATCCAAAGACACCGACTTCCGAAATTAAAGTTATTTTTCACTTTGTAGTGTTTTTTTTGGAAGTCGGTTTTTGTTTTTGTAAAAAAGTTTTTTATAAACTTGTATTTGTGTTTGGTCAAAATAAATGATTTATTTATTTATTTTTATTTATTTAAAAAAATAGCTGGGCGGCGTCCCACACTACGTTTGCCGATACGTGGTCTCCACACCCGGACTCGTTTGCTCCACCGGCCATCGGTCCTTAAAATAGTTCAATTTAACCCCTCAAGTGTCTGAGTTTAGCTAATTTTAGACCCAAAAACACCAGCGAGTGGGGAGGGTTGGGGGTTAGTTGCGAACCCCATAGGTTCACAACTACTGATAATGATATTTTTTCCATCGGATGATGTTTTTTTACGTTTATATATATGTGATCTAAGTATACCTATTATGTAAAGTTTTGTCCTTTTGCACACTTTGGGTGCATTTGACACGTGGGGGTGAGGGGGGGTTAACTACGAACTCCATAGGTTCACAACTAATGATGATGATTGGTTTTCCATCGGATGATGTTTTTTTACATTTATGTATATGTGATATAAGCTTATATACCTAACAAAAAAAGAGTTTTTCTTATGCACACATGGGGTGCATTCGACACTTGAGGGGTTAATAAAACCCAGGTAGACAGAAGCACTAACAGAAAACTCCAGGTACACAGAAGAGTGTGATAATCTAGTCTTAAACTATACAATCTCAGGGAATATTTGGCAAATAATTCATATGTGTATGTGCTGGGTATTTTTTCCATACTATTTTGCCCATTCTTCTTTCTTACAAAATTCGAACTTGGAGAACTTGACAAAATTCGCTTTTAACATTTCCGAGACGAAGTTTATGTTAAAACACTAAAAAGTTAAAGTTTAAACACAATGATATGCAATAAAAAAAATATTCAGTGTTTTTTTTTTTGTAGGTAGCAAAATATAAGGAAGTTTATCAGACAGTGGCTTTGGAAGCGAATAAAATTGACGCAGCGCTTGCTGAAAGGTTTAGTGAACAGCCTAATCAGTATATTCCTTCAGCTGAGGCACTACCAGTCAACATGCCTGCAGGTAACTTAACACTAACTCCACAATTTATTAGTAAAGCTCAAGCAAATGTCAACTTTATGAAAATGTGAACAAGGTTCATTTAAAAAAATTAAAGACGTTCGACGACGACGAGACGAGAGACGACGCTCGAGACGTCTTTTGTAGTAAGACCGTTGTAGTATAAAACAATTACATTTATGAAATTCCTTCTGTTTCAGCTCTAAAATGTCCAAAATGTGGGTCAGACATGGTTGTAAGACAGAAAAAGAACAATGCAGATGAATTATACATCAGTTGTATGTCATATCCTAACTGTAAGAACGCGGTGTGGTTGCCGTCTCTAGTCAAAACAATACAAGTTTTATCGGATACTTGTCCTGTCGTAAGTACTTTTTTTTAGGTTTAGGAGTAATTACTTATAGATCTACTGTCTTACCTACTAAAAAAGATTTAAACACATGTTCAACGCGTCTCTTACGTTTTTAGGGTTCCGTAACAAAATGGTAAAAAAGGAACCCTTATGGTGTGACTCAGTCTGTCTGTCTGTCTGTCTGTCTGTCACAGCTGGATATCTCAGGAACTACTGATGCTATCAACTTGAAATTTAGAATAGTTTTAGATGACGTTTACCCAACTATTTTGCAAATAACAAATAAATAAAAATATTTGTATTTTTTTTGCAACAGGGACTGAAAGGGGGTCTTAAAAATTTAAAGTGGGGCTACTATGGCATGTGGGGTATCATATGAAAGAGCGCTGTTTGCACATTCTCAAACTATTTTTAATTTTTTTTTAGGCCACATAGTTTTCGACTTTTGATGAAAAATGTTAAAAAAAATACCGTTCCCCCCCCCCCCCCCTATCTCCGAAGTTTGCAAAGAGAAAAATCTGAAAGTATTCTATGTGATAGAAGTTTATGTAAAGATTACAGGAAAAATAAAACGATGTATCTAAGTAGCACACTTTTTCAGAAATCGGAACGGAACCCTCGGTGCGCGAGTCCGACTCGCTCTTGACCGGTTTTTTCTATGTATGGAGATCACGGATATCGAGGGATATGCCTTGGGGGCGTGGCACGTGGCGCCTCGATATTATAAAATTGGTCTTATGTTCGAACGGCGGCTGTACGCTTCATGCAGTCGCTTTGCAACTGCGTACAGTGCGTATTGATGCGTAAAAAACCAAAATGCCGAGTTGTGCTGTAATTATTTGTAAAAATAGGTCAAATACCATCAACCTGAAGACAAATGGCGTGTCCTACCACCGGTAAGTAAACAATTAAGTCACTGTTTTATATTTTAAATCAATTTTTAAATGTTTTACTAACTTTCGTCCCGAGCGACACGAACTAGCCCGAGAGTGCCCGAATCTTCCCGAACGCAACGAGCGTTTTGGATTTAGGGAGGAGCAATCGAGTGCGTGCGGCTGATTTTATCGATATGCGTATTATTGCAGTTAAATATTTTTTTACAGAACTCAATGAATATTCTCGTATTACATGTATAGTAAAAGAGGTTTGAACCAAATTAAGACATTGTTATTTCAATACAGTTACACGTGAAGTGTAAAAACTTAAATTAATATTATGCCTAAAAGATTTTGACTAATGAAGTTTTTAATTTATAGTACAATTATGTTAAGTATTAAGATAAATACATATTATATTTCATCCAATTATTTATTTTTGGTCAACAAATTACAATAATTTATGTTCGATATGCAAAAATATTCAATTATTATTTTAAAAAATCTGGCTATTTGGCGATTTCGTAAGGTGGGCCCTAGACGATTAATAATATTGCGAAATATTATTGACCGAGTGAATTAATATTGAAGACTGCGATGGTTAAAAATTGTCGAAAAAAGGGTACCAAAAGCCCTTAACCACTTCATCGGGTCAAATGTATTCAAATCCATTGATTTTCATCAATTCGACCAGGAGCCGTTAAATAATCATATCATTCAGTTGATAAAATGTGTCATGGAAAAATACATTGACATAAGACTTCACTTTTTGGCAAAAAATGTGACACCAAAAATTTCAAAGCGTCAAGTGCTATCCAAATATTTACATTTTACTGGACAATAAATAATTCTAATTTTATTTGATTTTTATTTGCTATTTCCTTATTTTTATTATTACAGTTCCCACTGCTAAGACTCAAGCCTACTCTCTATTATATGAACTCCACACTCAATTAAACTGAATTAAACCAAACCTGAATAAAGGTAGGCTAATGGGTACACCTTTGCCTAACCCTACGGGGATTACAGGCGTGATGTTATGTTATGTTATGAATGTAGGTAGGCATTTTTGATTAAAATATTTTTTTTTTAATATTAAGTAATATATTATTATATAAATATACAGTATTATATTTAACAGAAAGCGTTCCCTTTAACCGGTAATAAAATATTAAGAAAATTAAACTAAGTTATTTTAATACAAGAATGTGCTAAAATTAAATATCGATAAAAATTATCGACCATCGCTTTCGACTCTCTAATTGCTTGCGTGTGCATTGAATGTTCGCGAATAGCAAATGTTTACAAGTGAATGCCCCGCCCATTCTATGTATGTGTGCTATTAGAAATTGATTTAGTGTAGCTGCTTTCTTCTTAATGTGCGTGTTCAAATTTTAAGTGTGTGTCGTAAGTACACTATTTGTTAATGTTGTGATTATTTGGGTGGGAGATAAGCGGCGGCACTAGGACTCCTTATTATTCCGCAATGAAGGCATATCTCCGGATATCTATGATGGAGATTGATGTAAGACACAAGCTGAACATGTGTTTAAATCTTTTGTACGTACCTAGTAAGACGGCTATTGTTGAATTTATGACCCGGAAGATCGATTTAAACTTGATCCACATGTTCTAGAAACAATTTTGTACTTTATTATCATAATTTATACCATGTTCAATCTCTTTGCAGTGCGGCCCAAATTACAAAATGTTGAAATTCGAATGGAAAAACAACCAACTAAGTCACATATACCCTGCCCCACACACTGGATGTATCGGTGGTTGCGACACAACTTTCTTAGATATGCTTAGAATAAACCCTGCAAGTGTGAGACCAGGCACTGACACCAGAACTCAAGTAACGAACAATACAAGACAACCAAATGTAAATAGGACACAGCCTACAAATAGTAGATCAAATAGCAACAGTAACAGTCCCATCCACACAATTCCTGTCGCACCAGCGCGACAAACCCAAAGAAATACTGCCAATACAAACACAGCACCGCCAAGGCAATTTGTACCTCCACAACCTGCGAATAGAGTTCAAAATACAATGAACAATCAGCCGAGGATGCCTATTCCAGGGAGTAGTGACAGTGGCGATAATAATGTGCTCTGTGGTTGTAATAAAGCCGCGATTCTATTAACTGTGCGGAAACAAACTGCGAACCACGGTAAGTTGTTATACATTATTTCCCTTATTTCATTAGTTTAAACATATAAATTACATTTTTAATAGTAGCACACCGGTATCGGGAACAGGGTCCAAGCTACCAGTGGTCAAGGCTGCTGAGAGAGTAACCTCCTAACGATACGCGCCGTGTCCAAAAGTACCGTCCAGCTGTCTAACGAGAGCCTCCTCAGGTGTTGATCGAGGCTCTTGGCTATTATGCCATTGGCCGTCACGACTATCGGCACAACGATTGCTGTATCCACATTATTATTATTATGGTCAAAATGGTAGCAGAACACTTGGCTTACACTTTCGCGTAAATAGATTAGACTTTATCCGTCTTTCGGTGAAATTTGGCACACAGGTGAACCATGGCCTGGGTTAGGTTAGAGATAGGATACTTTTTATCCCGGTAGTACGTTCCCTTGGGGATAATTTCTGACCTCCAAGCGGGAGAAGCCGCGGGCAAAAGCTAGTATTTAATAAAAACAACTGTTGCATTTCAGGAAAGCAATTCTACAAATGTCAAGCAGGCAGAGAAAATGGCGGTTGCGACTTTTTTCTTTGGGCGCCCGAGAATGATAGCAGCACAGTGCAAAACCCTTACGATACCCCGCCGACCAGTACTAATTCTTGGGACAGTAACGGACATTCCAGTAATGCTTCCACGACGAGGGGTTGGGGCATAGCGCCCAGTCACTCGCGCGACAGTGTTAATAGCAACGATGATGTTATGTGTGACTGCGGAATGCCGAGTAAAAAGTAAGTAAAAAAAACCTAGGTCAACGGGAAATACCCTACAGGTTTTGATTTATTTGCGAGTATCAAAATATGTTGCATAACGTCACCGTGCAATGAAAACCTCGTAAAGAAAAAAAAAATTGTTTTTCTTTTTAATAAATTGTTAGGTAAAAAAAAACCCGTAATGCATATTCAGAACAAACGTGCACAGCTCTAAGATGCTTCTAAAGCTATATATTGGATTATAATGAGAACCTTAGCCCTGGGCCATTTCTCAGACAGTTTTTATCATCTCCTGTAAAATAACGTTCATTGCAATTACGAGGTTTTCACTGCACGGCGACGATAAATGATTGTAGGTACTTTTTTATTGCGTTGAGTTAGAAGCTTGAATATTTTAGAAC
Organism: Cosmia trapezina; assembly: GCA_905163495.3. Lineage (NCBI taxonomy): Eukaryota > Metazoa > Arthropoda > Insecta > Lepidoptera > Noctuidae > Cosmia > Cosmia trapezina. Next base: position 18,486,420 of record LR991030.1, read on the forward strand.
TCCAATGGACCATAGACCTACGTATCTGTACAAATAAAAATCAATTGCCGAATGTATTTAAGCGCATCACTTAAGAACTGCTCGAACGATTCGGCTGTTTTTAGGGTTCCGTAGCCAAATGGCAAAAAACGGAACCCTTATGTATTCGTCATGTCTGTCTGTCTGTCTGTCTGTCTGTCCGTCCGTCCGTCACAGCCACCTTTTTTCCGAAACTATAAGAACTATACTGTTGAAACTTGGTAAGTAGATGTATTCTGTGAACCGCATTAAGATTTTCACACAAAAATAGAAAAAAAAAACAATAAATTTTGGGAGTCCCCATACTTAAAACTGTAACTTAAATTTTTTTTTCATCAAACCCATATGTGTGGGGTATCTATGGATTGGTCTTCAATAATGATATTGAGGTTTCTAATATACTTATTTTTTTTCTAAATTGAATAGTTTTCGCGAGAGACACTTCCAAAGTGGTAAAATGTGTGTACCTCCCTCCCCCCCCCTGTAACATCTAAAATAAGAGAATGATAAAACTAAAAAAAAAAAAACTTTACACATTTCGAAGTCACAAACATCTGTGTAGCCCTGACTCTTGTACTAGGAGTTCCTGTATCACAAGAGCCAGACCTCTCAATTTACAGGGAATATGAAGTAGAAGTGAGATAGACAAAAAAATAAATTACAGTTATGGCATGCATTGACAGGTAGGTTTACAAAATATGCAAGAGAACAAAATCTAAAAAAAATATACTTCCACGGAAAAATGGTTTGAACGAGATCTAGTTTTTTTTTTTGTTGTGTTCGTAATTTATATGAAATAATTTGGACAAGATTTGTATGAAATAAATTTTCTGGAAAATCCACCGGAAACACCCGGGCAACGCCGGGCACAAACACGTAGTTTGATATAAATTTCAACTTGATGCCTCCTCGCGTTCCTGAGAAAAAGGGGTCTTGATAGAATAACAGACAGACGGAAAACCAAGTGGTCCTATAACAACGGTTCCATTTTTTCCTTTCGTGGTACGGAATGCTAAAAATATTGAAAAAATCAAAAAACCCGGCGGCAACTAAAAAGTTAAATAAAAACAAGCTCACTTTACAAGCAGTCTGTGGCAGTTATTTTAGTACAATCTCAGATTTGATGCCACCACAACTGCATCAGATGCTTGAGAAGTGAGCTGATGATTCGAGCATCAGAATATCTTGTTATAATTTTCATTATAAGTTCTATGGTTGAGATGTCTTAATTTGCGACTTCTGTTACAGAATAACGGTGCAAAAGGAAGGTCCTAATAAAGGTCGCCCTTTCTACTGCTGCGTGAAGGACATGGGTTCAAGGTGTAACTTCTTCCAATGGGCTGACAGCGGATCTACCACAGGTACAACATATGACGTCACGCAGCTAAGGGGTGAGCTATACATTTCCAGTATAAGCTGACCTCGCATTGTATAGGATTTCCGTACAATGAGAGGTCAGCTTATAATGGAAATGTACTTATAGCTTGATATGTAGGGGTGTGTGTGTGTGTGTGTATACACACATTTCGCCAGTTACTTTTACTTAAAAATAATTGGCAACACGATATTAAATAACAATTTGCTAACAGTTATACCCGAGTGAATTCATATATGCACACTAGTTCCATCTGAGTGTTAAAATAGGTTGTTATAAAAATGTTACCATGGGTACACTACGGCCGAAATATCTTGGCAAGTCTGAACATAGGCACTAAGAACTTTCGCGCATTTCTCTCACTCACACTCACCTCACGTCACCATTTGGTTCCTAAAAAATGTTACTGCGCATCCTTCTGCGCGATGTTCGGACTTGCCAAGATAAATCGGACGTACTGTAGATTAAACACAAGTCAGAAGTTGTTTCGAAAGTCAATTTAACCTTTATTCATATCAGTTGTCGTGCCTCCAGCGCCAAGCACAGTAAATTAAAAAATATTTTTGATAGAAAACAGCATAATGAAATAAAAAAGCAGATTATAGGAGCTGTGGTAAGTTGGTCGTAAATATACTTACGTTAAAATATACGACCCTGGCGAAATGGACACGAAAATATCCGACTTAAGCGGTTATAGTGTTAAACATCACTTTTTCGCTGGAGACCACTTCAGATTGTTTTTTGTTTTGTAGATTGGGGTAGCAGCAGCAGTAGTAGTAGTAACCGCGGCAGAGGGCGCGGGCGGAGTGGCGGTGGCGGGGCGGGGCGCGGGGGCCGAGGTACAGGCGGGCCCAGACTGTGCAGCCTGTGCCGACAGCCCGGACACACAAGGGGACGATGCCCGAATGCGGAGTAGTCTACCTCAAGTCAGTAATGCTAATATCACCGTTTCAGTGAATAGACTGCAAAAACCGAATTTTTTCGTCATTATTTGTATAGTGATGATTACAAAGACTGTTTAAGTGTTTAAACGCCAGGTTTCGTCATTCTATAGCTTGTCCACTCTGAAATGACGCTCCCCACTACCGCATTTTATCGTAGTTACGTATACAATTTTAAGTAGTGTAGTAGACAAGCTATACTACTATTGTAAAGCATTTAATTTTGTTACTTTGCAAAGAGCCGTGCCTGGTTGAGTGGTTGGTCTCAAAATGTAAACATATTTGAGCCGACGGTAGATATAAAACCCAGACATCTCTGATGTCTAACAAAGCGTTATTCTATATTCAATTTGTAAATAAGGCGGCAAGAACTGCTGATGTTGTTCATAATATTCCGAGAGCCGATGAACAATTTTGGGTAGGTTCTTGACGCACTGTGATAAATTTTGTAATTATTCTTAAAGGAACCCTGAATAAAAGTGGAAATGGATAATTACAAAATTTTTCACAGTGCCTCAAGAACCTACCCAAAATTGTTCATCAGCTCTCGGGCTGTAATATGTTTGTATATTGCGATGAGATTTTTTTAAATATTTTGTAAGATGATAAAAGTTATTACTATGTAAGTAAAGATATTTTTAATACATTTGTTTGTTTCTTCTATTGCATTACCTATTGACTATTTTTTTAGTTACACTATTCAACGACTGTTCAGCAAGCAAGTTGTTGAACCATTGTTGAACAGAGTCTCGCGCTATGAAGATGTGCCAACCTCGTAATCATATCAAGCGGATTCCGTAACGAGTAGTTAGATTAGAATTCTGAACTCAACATTATTGTAGTACACCTTAAAGTTAAATCAAGTCAAAGACGAATTTACTTAAAACTTATTTATTTTATTTACACAACAGTGGAGGCATTTGCCCAGCATTGGAACAATTAAGGGCGCTCACCGGGAGCATTCGCCTTCACTGTACAGACGCCAGTACATCAAGCTACTACAATCTGTCAAATTTCTTTAATAGATTTTCATCTTTATCGCATTAGGTTCAAGGTTGATTGGGAAAATTTGACAGTTTCGGGTGGCTTGACCTGCTGGCGTCTGTACCTAACAGTTCAGATGCGAGCATTATGTATATAAAAATCAATTGCCGGCCATTATAGACTAAGAGGTCACAGGATTTTTCGTAACGATCATGGATACGGTTAGATTTACTTCGATGGGTTGTAGAGTAGTTCCCTAATGTGAATGACGTCGGTCTGCCTGCTCTGAGTGGTTGCAACTTCGAGTTATAGCGCTTACAAGAGGCGTCATTGTTACCAAAAAAAAACGATCAGGGAAATGGTCAGTTTTGGTACACATTCAAAGTATGGCGTCTCCGCAGATGAAAAAAGTTGGTCTGCCGGCTCTCACTGGTTGCATTTCAGAGCTATGATGCGCGCAACATTGTTGCAAAAATAAAACGATAAGAGAAATGGTCAGTTTTAGTACCCATTCGAAGTATGGTGTCTCCACAGGTGAAACGAGTTGGTCTGCCAGCTCTCAGTGGTAGTATTTCAGAGCAATCGTTGTGTATGCAAGACGCTTATTTTTGGAGAAAGCCTAAAAAATACATCAAAAAACGGGACAATAGGCGAATTTTTCAAGTGCACGCCGGCCGGTGTCGTACCCCCACCCTACACCTGCGCCCGCTGCGTGACCGTTCCCCCTGTAAAGGAATAGGGAAAAAGCTAGAGGTTTCAAGAGGTGTCAATAAAAGAAATGGTCAGTTTCAGTACCTATCCTAAGTATGGTGTCTCCACAGGTGAAAAGAGTTGGTCTGCCGGCTCTTAGTGGTTGTATTTCAGAGATTTGTTATACGCAAGGCGCTTAGTTATAGAAAAATTCAACTTAACGTTAATCAATAAAATAAAGAATGAAATCGAACAAATCCAATTTTTAATGATTCAACTTGTTACTTTGGGTAAATCACAGATTAATCATTTTGTAGAGTATAGCTAATGAAACAACTCAAAACATATAGACTGCTAGAAGTAAGTAAATATTTAACTCTAAGTCTTAGCTATATTCTACAAAATTATTTATCTGTGATTTACCCAAAGCAATAAGCTGAATTATTAAAAATTGGATTTGTTCGATTTCATTCTTTATTTGACTGATTACCGTTAAGTTGAATTTTTCTATAACTGGGCGCCTTGCATATAACAATGCTCTGAAATACAACGACTAAGAGCCGGCAGACCAACTCGTTTCACCTGTGGAGACACCATACTTTGAATAGGAACTAAAACTGACCATTTCTCTTATTGACACCTCTTGACACCTCTAGCTTTTTCCCTATTCCTTTACAGGGGGAACGGTCACGCAGCGGGCGCAGGTGTAGGGTGGGGTTACGACACCGGCCGGCGTGCACTTGAAAAATTCGCCTATTGTCCCGTTTTTTGATGTATTTTTTAGGCTTTCTCCAAAAATAAGCGTCTTGCATACACAACGATTGCTCTGAAATACTACCACTGAGAGCTGGCAGACCAACTCGTTTCACCTGTGGAGACACCATACTTCGAATGGGTACTAAAACTGACCATTTCTCTTATCGTTTTATTTTTGCAACAATGTTGCGCGCATCATAGCTCTGAAATGCAACCAGTGAGAGCCGGCAGACCAACTTTTTTCATCTGCGGAGACGCCATACTTTGAATGTGTACCAAAACTGACCATTTCCCTGATCGTTTTTTTTTTGGTAACAATGACGCCTCTTGTAAGCGCTATAACCCGAAGTTGCAACCACTCAGAGCAGGCAGACCGACACGTCATTCACATTAGGGGACTACTCTACAACCCATCGAAGTAAATCTAACCGTATCCATGATCGTTACGAAAAATCCTGTCACCTCTCGGTCTATTAGTCTTGCTAAAACTCAAAAACGGCTCGATTTGTTTTTTTTTTTTTTTTTTTTTGTTCTGGGGTGGAAAAAAAAAGAAAAAGAAATGGAAAGTTTGACAGGACAACGTCTGGCGGGTCAGCTAGTTATGTATATAAAAATCAATTACCGTGCATTAGTCTCGCAAAAACTCGAAAATGGCTCGACTGATGTTTTTTTTTTGTTCGCCTCATTACTGGGGTGGTTTAGGAAAACCCAAAGGAATAGCCGAAAAATTGAAATTGAATTTTTGACAGGACAGCGTCTAACGGGTCAGCTAGTCAGTTATAATAATAGTGAGGGAGCAGTATTGTAACGTAAAATCGAATCTTGGATTGTTACATCACACTGTTATAGGCGAATGCTCCGTGAGGAAAATCTAACAATTTTTATGACCATTTCTTTTTACTGCCCTTCTGTTTCAAGTTGCCTAAGCTCTGTGCTCTCTGCAGTTCTTGCTGTTCAGCCTCTACTGTTTTATCAGTCATCATGTCCAATAAAATTTCGAACTTCAATCTTAGCATATTGTTCTCTTCTTCTAGTCTGTCTAGCTCGTTTTTGAGGCGAATGTTCTCTTTGTGAGCGGCGCCGGCTTTGCCAGAAGCTGGGAAAATAAAATACTTTGCTAATTTTGTTGGCTGATGATGAATATTAATTAGAGGATAATTATATTATTATTTTTTATATGTTTACATATCTCGGGATTCTGGGGTCCCGGAATTTTGGAAGGCGTACGAAGGACCAAGCCAACTCGCAGAGGCCCGTTAGCTGCTTTAAAAGATATTGGACTATGAAATTGCGTGGTTAAAGTGGACTGGTTACCTAGAACTATGAAAGGACTATGGCCCCTGCCTGATGAATGTATTATACATGGCAAAAAAATGGCAGGGGGTGACTTGCACACTCAATAATGGGTCAAAGGAAACTGTCGCCAGCACTTAGTGACGCAGCGACAAGGAAGCAACATATCCTGAGGTGCTTGAGGAGTGGAGAGGTATTCCATGGTTTTCAGAACAATCCCAGAGCCCGGAAGATGGTCAAGATCCCTAAACACTTACTGGAATACTTCCTTTCTCCGAGCACGTTTGCTCTTGCGAATCCCCACTCAAGCCAACCAATAAAGGCAAGAATAAGGTGGGAGCTCTGTTCCCGTCAGTGTTCACTCCAGCCGGTCAATAAAGGCAAGCCAGAGATGAGGAACAAGACTACCACCGGGAGATAGGGTCCGTGGGGTCGCTACTGCCCAACAGCTCGCCACATGCTGCCTTGCGGGTTTCTGTATATCTCTTGGTCTGGCTCCTCACCCTACACCTAACCTAACCTAACCTAACCTAACCCAGAGTTCGGAGTTATTATTCTTTCCTTTATTTCATTAATATACAGATAAATTACCTAATTTTTTCAATATTAGAATATAAAAAACCGGCCAAGTGCTTGTTGGACCACGCACAATGAAGGGTTCCGTAGTTATCCCATATAAATAATTTATACCAAAAACAAACTTAACATTGGATCCCAAAAAAAATTTTTTGTTATAAAATTACAAATTCACAATTTTCGGACTTTTTCCTTTACAAGTGCTGGGAGACCTTTCTTCTTGCTAAATTTCATTATTCTAGGTCAACGGGAAGTACCCTATAGGTTTTGATTTACTTGCGACAGTTGCGAGTATCAAAATATGTCGCATAAATGGCCGTATGTTTTTATTGCATTAACTTAGAAGCTCGAGTTTTTTAGCACTCCGATGGGCCATAGACTTACGTATGTGATATTAATTTCAACTTGATACCTCCACGCGTTCCTGAGAAAAAGGGCCTTGACAGACTGACAGACAGACAGATAGACGGACAAACAAGTGATCCTATAAGGGTTCCGTTTTTTCCTTTTGAGGTACGGAACCCTAAAAATAGTAGCCCACCGGTATCGGGAACAGGGTCCAAGCTACCGGCGGTCAGGGCTCCAGAAAGAGGAACCTCCTAACTATGCGCGCCGTGTCCAGAAGTACCTACCGCTTTCTGAATCAGGTCCCTAATCCAGCTGCCCAACGAGAACCTCCTTAGGTGTTGGTCGATGCTCTTGGCAATTAAGCCAATGGCTGATACGACTATCGGCACAATGATCGCCGAGTCCACATCCCACATGTCGACAACCTCGCGAGCCAAGTCAAGATATTTAAAATAGAGATATCATTATGTTTTTATATGCGATGTTTCGCCAGTACTAGCACGCGGTAAGGAAGAAAAATGCATGTTGCGCCGACATCAATAAAAGATAAGGGTAGTAGAATGATGAGCTACATATAGGTTATGTCTACCTGGAATCCATAGTCCATCTTCAAAAGATATTTCGAAGTCCCCCAATTTCAATTTTAATGGGCTCACATCGAGAGATAATTCTTTCGACGCATAATCGCTGCCAAGCTCATTTTTCAGCACCGTAGTATCTTGTTTTCGCACCGGAATAGTTTTTGGAGAGAATTTATTACTAAATAGTGGCATTTTCTCACAACCACAATATCATACAATACTGTGTTGTAAATAAATGTCATCCTGTCATAACAACAATCGGTTGCTTAGCAACACATACACAAACAAAACTTCATGAAGCAGTGTTTCCGTTTCCAAGGAGTCAAAATAAAATCCCTTAAATCTTTACCCCACTGCCTCAAAGCGTAAAAGTACTCTGTGCTCAAAGCAATGATTACATTTATATCTCTAGGTTTTAATTTATGTTTTTCAGGTTTTGGAGTAGAAATTCTTTTAATCTATAAGTAATAACTACAACAACTATAACATTAAAATGCGCCAGCGCGAGCGGCTAGATGGTACCTAAGTAAACTAAAAGACATTTTATTTCATTATCTCTGCATTTTTAATTTACAATTTAGGAAAGATGTCGAGGCTTTTTTTCTGTTGTTTCTAAACATTGTTTATGTACTTTTACGTTTTTACACATATACTAATAAATGAACAGCCACCTTGTTTTAACTTAGTAATAAGGTCGAAATATGGTTCACCGAAAATGTCCGCGATGCGATGGTACCTACTGCTTAGAGCTAGTGTTATCTAATGACCCTACTGCGAGGGCCTATGTTTATGGTAAACTTTGGTGGTCATTCAAACAAAAATCTTTAAAAATCCTAACTAAGTAATATTGCATAAATGCAAAGTGAGTTGTTTGTTACGCTTTCACGCTAAAACGGCTGAACGGATTTGGCTGAAATTTGGCACACGGGTAGACCGTGACCTGGAAAAGGACATAGGATACCTTTTATCGATATACTTCGCGGGCGGAAGCTAGTTAGTATATATCCAGTCACGCGACAAATACACGAAACTTTACCCGAACGAAAAGCGAGGAAAGTCCGAGTGCACGAAACTGTACCTGAACGTTCAGCTCTTACTTTTTTATTTTTTGTAATTTTGTTTGCGGATCTACCCCTTGCGTTCTAAGTTCTTTGGAAAGGATACGGTACGATATACGGATAAGGTACGGTATATTTTCTAGTGGATATAATAATAATTACGTTTGCGTACCTCTTTGGCGTAGGCCATGAATACCTACTTTCAGAAATTTTCTATTTGATACTATGAACAAATTTAATCCTACACAAAGCGAAAGGGGACTAGCACGGAAAGGAAACGATTAAAATAAGTTGAAAGATTTATTTCTGTTTATCAATTTTGATGAGGTTGGTCACGTATGGACACTATCTTTATGATCAACAGTGAAATACTTTGCAATGACTTGCAAATAGCTATAAAACACTTTTATAATTAATACATGTGTAGATAGATACCTAGATAGCGTTAAAGTTATTGGTTTAATCCTTACAAGACTGGCATAACATGGCAAAAGCCATAATGGACTCTACAGTTATTAACACCAAAAAGTCAATGTATTAATACTGTTTATTCGAGAAAATTAAAAAATAATAATACAAAAATACACAAACAAAGTTAACATAAATAATACAGAACAATTGTATAATACTAAAATAGTGGAATTTCTTAATAAATTATTAAAAATGTTATTGCTTGTTCTTATTGTACATGCAGTGTAAAAGCTGCATTATTATGTTTTCAGTCTAATTAACATCACAGCTGGAATGATTAGAATTATGGAGCCGATGGAGTACGTGATCATGGCGCCCGAACACCAGTATACTGGAACAAAACAAGTATTTGTTAATATTGAAGATCCAATGTGCGCTTTTATAATTTTTAACGTAGCGATATTATCGTGGACGTCCACGGCATCACGATAACATGGAAGTAAAAGTTGTGGCAATATTTGTAGCGCTTTTAAATTTCCATCCACAGTAACTTTATAAAGTGCACGATAATATTGTCACGTAAGAAATTCTAAAAGCACACAATGGCCGGCTCAGTGGTAACGGTCGAGTTGTTGGTCGTGTGTTGGAACATCATGACTTTTCAAAAACAGTGGATAAAACATCGCGAGAAAATAACATCGAATCCAATTTATATATAAAATTCTTGAATATACCGCTACAAAAATTAAAGCAAATCCTCCTCTTCTATATTCGAAGAAATGTCTGTGACATCCAGCCACCAACCGTCCAATCTGCACCGGTTTTGCGTGGTGGATTTGGCCCACTGACGGAAATTACATATAGTTAACACGTACAGCGCGATGAGTATGGGCTATTGATAACTTACAATCATATCAAAGATAAGGATGTATTGTGAATGAAATAACGAGGTCAAGTGCTTCCGCCTATACGATACCTGGAAACTTGACTTACTTAGAAAAAGATACTATTGGCATTCAAGAAATATGTAGATATTTAAATATTTTTGTACCATACAAAGACTACCCGACGGTTTCAAAACCGTCGGGTAGTCTTTGAATTTGGATCTCAGGGTTCCTGAGATAATAAAAGAGGTTCCTGACGTTTTGGATAACATATAATGAGTTCAATTTTTAAGTAAGTATAGTCCAAGAGTTAAATCGAAGAGTTTCTTTGATCTAGCTCTTGGACTATACTTAAAAATTGAACTCATTATATCTTCTAAACTAAGACCCGACTAAATCTGTGACTTGGCGAAAAATTGCGACTAATTAGCGAATAAATTTGGGATAAAACAGATATTCGCTAGGTGCTCTAGTTTTTGAGATATAAATGTGGCCAAGCTGGCGAGATGCTCTCCAGATCGGCCACCTATAAACCCTTATATCTTTTGAACCAGTGCGGTGGTATTTTTTTTTACATTTTTCATCAAGTCGAAAACTATGCTGCCTAAAAAAATAATAAAATGTTTGAGAATATGCAAACAACTTTTATATGATACCCCACATGCCACTCACTTTGAATTTTTAAGTTATGTATGTTTTTTTTATTTCATTCTTATTTGCAAAACAGTTGGACAAACATCATCTAAAACTGTTCCAAATTGAAAAGGTTGATAGTATTATTAGTTCTTGAGATATCCAGCTGTGACAGACAGATAGACTAAGTCGCAGCATAAGGGTCCCTTTTTACCATTTTGGTACGGAACCCTAAAAAGTGTTGTTACCTGAGGATGCAAGTAGCGGTCCAGCGGCTCGTGCGAGCGCCCCGAGCGAGCGAAGCGTGCCAAGCACTGCGCCGCGCGCTTCGCTTGGCGCCTTGCCCGCCGCCATTGAAGTCATGCAAGACACCGCAAACGCCGTCGCTGTGAAAAAGCAAAATAATTTATTACAGGCAAAAAGTTTTAAAAAAAGTTTCTACAAAATGTTGGCGTTGGGGAACAAGAGGAAGTTTGGAACCAGTTTTTTTTTTTTCAAGCACAATATAGGCATAGTCCGTGAGGTTTAAGCTGAGTCTTGCATTTGTGTGAGTGCATATAGATAGTGTAGGTGTGACGTCCGGCCTAGAGCGCGATTCGCCCTTTGTTTGGTTTAAAACCGGTTTAAACTGCTTTTTGGCAATCGGCGTTTGTTCTTTTAGTACGAGAGGCCATGAGCAAAACCATGTCGCATCGTTGTAAAATGTAAAACGTTAAACGATTGAAGATTTTGGTGATCAGTCACACAAATGCAAAGCTCAGCTTAAACCTCACGGACTGTACATCTATCATTAATTTACAGTACCAGTCAGTATTTTGGCGATGATTCGAGACTTCGCCTTTTTAAAACAAAGACTTGAGTTTTTAAGTATAATAATTGACAGTGACACTTACATAATGCAAATAGAACGAGTCCCAGCCAGAGCCAGTATATGGGCGCAAATAATGGCGGATGCGGTAACGCGGCGAAGGCGACGCTCAGGAAAGAAGCTGGGGTTAATGCTAGCGCCCCGCGTGCAGCGACCTCTGCCCCGCGGGCGCCTAGCCTACGAGACGCGCCGCCTTGCAGCACCGCCATTATCAGCCCTGGAAATTGGGTACATTGGAGAACTAATGTATGTAATCAGTTAACCTAAAGATTTATCAAATAAGGTCACAATGAAATTGGGAAGACTAAACTCAATTTCTTTTCGAGTTTTGCAAATCGATTAATCATTATATCGGAAACATTTTTCACACTCATGCAGCACGAATAATTGACATACCTACAATACGAATATTAAAACCAAGATAAAAAAAAACTTACCCATAACTAAGAACATTTTGCCTTGTTGCATGGCTGTGTACTGGAAGGTGTGATGCGTTAAGAATGTAAGAGTGAACTCGAGACCCGAGTATGTAAATAAATATAGAAAATAGATCAGTCCCAACTTCGACAGTACTTCACCCTGATGACGTGAAAGATTTTTAACAGCAGTGAACCTGAGTAGATGCCAAGGGGAGACGAAATCCACGGATTTAGACAGACTGAACGATAAAGGTGCTCTTTTATCCTGAAAAATACGTTGTGTTAAAGCAGAAGGAACATATAATAATAAATCAACCGAAACGTTAAGCAAAGGCAATACTTACTTTAGCCAATGTCTCCGGAATAAAGAATAATACTAGTAGTATATTGGCAAGAGAAAGAGACAGCGCATATAAGGCAGGGCGTTCGCCCCAAGCGCCAGAGGATAGGTCGCTATTCAAAGCGAACCAAGCTCCTGTGACTGGACCAACAATGAATCCGATAGAGAACGCCAAACCTACCAGTGCCTGAAAATAATACAACCAGTTGAAAAGTAAAGGTTCCATACGAATATGAATCTTATTGTTAAGTAGTCCATGTTCTTTTTCGTATAAGCGAAAGCGAGCAAGGGTTTAATTCGAATATGAACATTAATGCTATACGGATAAAGTTCACATCCGTGACGCTTACTTACTAAAGTAAATCTAAGTGTCTAAACACACTATGCCGAAGTTACGCGACCGAAGTTCCGCGGCTGATGTTACGTTCCTACGTGTTCGGCTGATATGACACACCATAAGTGCCGAACTTACGCGGCGGAAATTCAGTTGCGGAACTTCAGTGTCTTGACCCCCCCCCCCCCTCTCGTCCCCCGCCCCGGATCTTCTTCGGCAATCGAACCGAACTTCGGTCGCGTATAATGTGTGCTCTACAGAATTCGTTGCCGCCGAATTGCCGCTGAACTTACGCCCGACCGAAGTTCGGCTGTACGCTAGAACGCAACGTAATTTCGGCATAGTGTGTCGTCAGTAATTCAAATAGCATTGCAGGCGTAATCATGCCGAACTTCGGTCGCGTAACTTCGGCATAGTGTGTTTAGACACTAAGAAACGAAACAAGAGTGCCCAATTTCTAAATCAGATAATTCGATGCTTTATTACATGACTAGTGTCTGTGTGTCAATGCACTGACAAAGGAGGAGGTGTATAGGTACTTAGATGAACATTTACGTAACTTCAAAGTTTGCCGTATTGATTAGCCGCCCACTGCTACTTTTCCATGTTTTGACAAGTGGTCTCTTGAATAAATAATTACATTGCCTACATTCAAGGCATTAACAATGTGTTAAAACAGGGCAGAGCCGTTTTAAAATTATAAATAATGTATTCTTACCATTCCTCTAGCCCTGGTCTTCTCATTGGAAGCGTCGGTGACTACAGCCATGCTTAGACTCACGTTGGCCTTGCTCAATCCGCCAATAAATCGGGCCAGAACAAAAACGCTGAAAGTACTGGCGCAACTCCATAGTGCATGGGATAGTGCTATTCCTACCTAGAAGAAAAAAAACCATAGTCAGTCATGGGGACGCGTGATGCGTGACACGAACTCATAAGATTGTACCCTACCAAGAATCGAGTCAATCTTTTGCAGTAGTTTAGTTTTTATTATCATTTTAAACTAGTTTTATATTACAACATGAACATAGATTAAATCATTATAAAGGCTCCTACGCACTATGCTAGCGGCCACAGCCGGCGGGCATGCCGCCAACGAACCCGGCGGTATTCTCTGGTGGGTATTTGCACGGCAAAACCCGCCGGCATAGCGTGTAGGAGCCTTTATAAAACAAAGTCCCCACGGGCGCGTGCGACTGTATGAACGCGATAAACTCAAAAACTATCGAACGGATTTTCATACGGTTTTCACCAATGGACGAAGTGGAAGTGATTCATGCATGAAGAAGGTTTGAGTGTTTAATTATATATTAGATACAATACATATTTTCCGACATCCAAGCGGGCGAAGCCGCGGGCAAAAGCTAGTTTAATTTAATTTACCTGATTAAAAGTACAGTTTCAATGCAATAGGCCTATTATCTAATGACTGCATCATTATGAAGAATACCACTATTACATAAGTTACAATAAGTATGAGTAACATCCAGTTGGAATTGGAACTAATAAAACTTTTTTTTTGTTATTTTATTGTGCACTGTGGACACGTCATAGGTACCTACTGTCGGTAATTCTGTGAGTCATAAGTTTTCTGAATAAAGTCCTAGCTACCATATCAATAAGATGAGGTGGGCATTCCCGTTTATATTCATAAAAGTTAAGTTGTCTTAAGTCTGACAACCAGTCTTACTAAGGGGTATTGTATTACCCAGTAAAACTGGGTTGTGGAGGTTCAATAGGCAGTACCTCCATGTACAATACTGGTATTCAGCTGCATCCCGTTAGACAGGAAGCCGACCCTAACATAGTTGAGAAAAGTATAGGCAGATGATGATAAATCATAATATTAATATGCATTATAAATGTTGCAAATTCATTTGCTACTGCAACTGCTTTGTAATTCAATAATCATACTCATAAATATGTAATCATTGTATTGATTATATGATGAACATAATATAATTGAGGATATTACATGCATGTTGCATCTTTCCAATGAGGAAGTACATTTTCTATAGCCTTGGTAATATAATAACTCCCACACTTGAGCAAACAGCAAAGTTTGTACACTTAAGAAACTTGAGCTGAATGTGTTAATAATGCAAATTAGTTGTACTTATTATTAATACTTACCTACTTCTGTTTTATCTTAGTATGTTTATTAGTGAAATCTTATGGTACAGTAGGCTGCAAATAAGTAGTAACAAAACCAGCATAAGCTGACCTCTTCTTGTGAAACTTCACACTAAACTAGGCCAGCTCAACTGGTCAGTGTCCACCAACATCCAGTTGACTGTACCTATTTTTCAAATAACTACTCTAATCAACTGAATGTGATTCTTAGGTTTATTTTTTTTCCTTAGGTATTTATTTTTAATTTAGTTTTTTTTTTTCAAAGATTTTATTCTCTTTAGGTAAGTAGGTAGGTACCTAGTTATTTCCATTATCAGTGATATGTTGAAATCCAATAGATTATTATCACAATCCAATACTGACAGCATGTCTTGTTGAGAACTAGACTTGATAAACTCACATCTTCTTTTATAGAACAATTTGTAGTATAAACAAATTATTTTTTATTTATGAACTTTTACTTTTTGCCTGTATTTAGGAATTTGTTTTTGTTTATTATTTGTCTTATTTCATTTATTGAATAAGCAATTGTTGCTTCAGTAATTTAAAAATTAAATTAATTAAAAATAAATTAATAATTACCTACTTCAACAACTTGATTATAAATTAAGAACTTATAAATAAAAAAAAGAAGAATGCATAACATTTTAGTAGGATCTAATAATTAAAACAAACTCACCAAGCAAATTAAAAGCATAGGCTTTCTACCATATGCATCTGAGAGGCTTCCCACTATTGGACTGGTCAGAAATTGTAGGAAGCTATACATCGATCCAAGTACTCCTCCGAATAAAACTGACGCGAATCGGTCAGGAGCTCCTGTGAATTTCTGGAAACCCTGCACTGCTCTTAATAAAGATGCATACAAACTGTTCCCTTTGCCTTCTTCTCTGTTATAATAATCCAGCAGCGATGGCAAAAGAGGTAGAATCATCGTAAAAGCCAACAAATCCAAAAGTAATGACACAAATACCAGTGCGATTGTTTTCGTATTTCCTTTCGTGTTTTTAATCTCCACAGTGTTGATGTCATTTTTAATCAGGTCGTCTTTGTCCACACCATTTCCAATCCTTTTTCTGACTTCTCCATTTCCTTGTTGGTAGTTCTAAAATAAATATAATTTTTGTAAGTAAAATTTAACTGAACCCGCTCCAATACAATCGGCGATTAGAATTGTTTTATAAATGAAACCCTATGTACCATTTTTCATAAAATACAAAATACACCACTGGTAAAAATTTTAATCGAAAAGCAACAAGCCATCTAGCTAAAATAACAATTTCGGACTGCGGCAAAGAATAATTCACACAAACTTTCACTTTTCTGAACAAGTTGTTGACATCTCAATACATAATACTCCGACCATGTAAAGTTGTAATATCATTCATTCTGTTACCGTGCAACTTGTGCGACGTTCTAATACTTTCGAAATTAGTCGTCTAATTTTGACATTTAATCATCAAAATGACATGCGGAATGACAGTTGACACGTTTTATCTACACACGGAATTACAGTGTGCTCAATATATTATAAATAATAAATAAAATAAAAATCGTTTATTAACCAAAATAAATATCTTACATTTCCTTAAAAGTAATACAAAAATAACTCCTTAAATTATAGACAATTTAGGAAACATATTTTTAATAAATTAAGGATAATGCGCCAGGGTAGCCCGCAAAATTCAAAATTTCTTACGTTTTTTGCAATTTATATTATTTTTTATATAGGTCAGTGTGAGCTTGTATATTGATTAAAATATGATTCGCGGTCGTAGCTAATATGGCTTTACAGAATTAAAATCATTACAATCAGCAATAATAAAGTTGTTCATATTGACGCGTAGAACACCCCCTTAAATTTTGTCACATGTTTTCAAAGTCACCCTGTATATTTAAAAGATACGTTATTTAATATTCTACCATTTTTCAATAATGGTTAAGGTACTTAGATTAAAATTTCAGGATTCTATGGAAAAAAAATGAAGCATAGACGGAAACCGTATATGAATTAACTTTTAATTTGTAATTAGTCTGAGATAAATTACAAACAAATCGGTGTATAAAAGCTTATATAAAAGATTCCAATGCGGCCAGTACTTGTTGAGTTATTTAATTGAGTATGAAATATCCCTAGAGGTTAAATGCTCTAAGCTAGACCGTGTTGATGTGAGTTGTGTCGCCGCCACGTCATCCGCGGCACCAGAACGCACGAGCTGGCCAGCCTCGCCCGTCCCGGCCCAGCCAGACAACGTAGCGACGAGATTTTATATGTTTTTTGTGGTTGTTTCGTGATATTTGTACCTGGGTTTTATTCCGAGAAGAATCTTCAATATTTTGGGAGGTTTGCTTCGCATAAATTGGTTTTTAGTTCTTACTGGCTCGCCCCATGGTTCAGCTCGCCATCTGTAGTTTAAATTAAATTGATTCCCACCGTTCTATACATGATATACATACATTAACGTTTCTGGTGTCTTAGGTTTGAAGTCATAGCACAGAAGTGTTACACACACACATATCTGCCTATGACTAATTCGGTTACATGCTCTACGACGCATCGTAGTTGTCGGGTATTAAAGAAGCAACCGCACGTCTGCCAATTAACTTCTTGCTTTAGCTATGTTCAACACAGAACTTTACGTCTTCACGTCTTTTATTAGGTATACCTGAGTTGTATGTACATAATACCCTCTCTTAGTACATACAACAATTGTCTTGGGGAGACTTCGTATTACAGCACCGACTCTCTCCCTACTTTAAAACGGACTAATCATGGCCTTCCGCCTGTCCAACTCTCACGAGGTTTTCGCATTGCCGTATCGAAATACCTCTTAATGTAACCGACTTCTAAGAGCATCAGAAACATCTTATTATTGCGTACTAATTTGCTCCTCTATAGGAAATCTAGAATCTAAGCATTTAGGCTGGGAACCACTACACTATTCTCTAGTGCTACCACTTAGCTTTATATCTTTCAGATGAGCTGCCACTAACTGGACGCCTTCATCACTTTTACTTTGCACTAGATATTGAATTAAATTATGTTACAATTTGGTGTATTCAAATGTACTGACAGACGCGCCATTGCGCTTTGTCTATGGTGATCTCTCTATGAGTTCGGTGTTCGGTGTTACCAGCCAGCATCACCTTATGCTATTAAGACTCGTTTGTTACACGTTTCGCCCTACTAATATTAATTTGACTCGTTTACCTTTTTACTTCGCGACCTACACGTCGCGACACTCCCGCCCGAATAGACTTAAAGCAGGGTTAGTAAGTTACGCGTCCACTCTGCAATTTTTTCCAGAGCTCTGGTGGCCGCGCCTCTTCTTTGTTTAACCTCGTTGTTTACCTGAACTGACTCCTCAGGTTCATTCTCTTTCTGACTCAATATTTTTTCTCTGTCCGTGCTCTCTGATACATTATCAAAGTCTTCCAACATACAGTTTTCCGCTGGTATTATTATCGACTCTCTATTTTCTTTCTCCTTTTCGAAACTATCTGATATGTCTTTTGTATTTATGACTTCCACTTCCATTGGTATAAATTCGTGTACAGTTATATTCTGTGGTGCCTCACTTTGTCTTTCTAATGCGTTCTCGTCGTATTCTATTTCTTGATTGTCCTCCACTTCCAATGGATATAAATGAGTTAAAGATCTTACAAACTCCTTACTTCCAACTTCGACCTTCGCAACTCTGCTAAGTCCGTCAGAACTTTTGACCAATGAAGTAATTTTTCCAACTTTCCATTCTTCTCGATTTTTACTTTCTCCTTTAATCTGCACGATTTGTCCTACCTTTGGGATTAATTTTGCCGTGATTCTAGGTTCTTTGACAGAATGTCTATATCGTTCACGCAGACTTAGTAAATATCGATTTGTGAACATATCCTTAAATTCATTAAGTATAACTAAACCTCTTTTCCAAGCCTTGATAAGGTCTGATTTCGTCGTAGTGCCTTGTACTAAAAAGTCTTCGGTTGAACCTTCCATCGTTATGCATTTTCCCATAGTTAAGAAATCAGAAGGTTTTAAAATATGTACCAATTCGGAATCAACACAAGTAATTGGTCTTGTATTGACAGTTGCTTCAATTTCTTTTACTAATGTAACCAATTGACTATCCGTCAGCATGTGCTTCTCTAATGTTCTTCTCATACAATTCTTCACTATTCCAATTAATCGTTCATAAAACCCCCCGAACCAGGGAGCTAGTTGGGGTATGAACCTCCAACGAATTTCGTGTTTAATACAATAAGAATTTGATAGTATTTCTGACATAAGCTTAAAATTTGTAGCATTATCTGATGTGATTATTTGTGGCACACCTCTTGTCGATATCATTCGCCTCAAAGCATGAAGTCCTTCTTCTGCTGTGAGATCTTGAACAACCTCTAAATGCACCGCCCTGACTGCTAGGCAAGTGAAAAGTGCTATCCAACGTTTACTTGTTTCATTTTTATGTTTAACTAATACAGGGCCCATGTAATCTAGGCCTGTAAATGTGAATGGTGACGTGTAATTCACTCTTTCAGTGGGTAACGCAGTGGTTGGTGGTAGCTTGAACGGTCCCCCTCCGTGTTTCTTACATCTAGGACATTTCCTTATAACTTTCTGGACTTGGCGTTTTCTATGTGGAATCCAAAAGGTTTGACGAATTATAGCGAGTGTATGGTTAACACCTACATGATGATTGTCGATGTGAGTCTGAGTTGAATCTTGTTAGTGTAATCACAATCCTTTGGAATAAGTATTGGATAACGTTGGTCATACGACCAATCCGTGTTCTTTAAACGTCCTTTGCAACGTAAAACTCCTTAGACGTCCAGAAATAGTCCAAGATTATTTTTTATGCGTGTTTCTTTCCCTTCTAGTTCTCTTGGAAAGTGTTCGGCTTGTAGCTTCTTAAGCTGCTTAATTTTGTCATCCTTTTCTTCACTTAGGTCCACATCAATTTTAGTTTGGTTACTTGTACTATCTATATCTTGGTTTTCCACATCAAGTGTATTTTCTGTATCTATTGTATATTCTTTCGGGAGACCCTCCCCCGCACAAAGAGAAGAAAGTTCTATTCATTTCCAATTTAATTTCGTTTCTAGCTGCTTCAATAAGTAGGTGAGTCGGCCATAAGGTAATCCAAAATTCAAATTCAAAGCAGGAGGGTACTCAATCCACGGCCAGTATACGGAGTACCTGATAACTATAAATTCAGAAGTTTCATTGAACTTTTTTACAGCTTCATCTTCTCTATCTTCGCTTGGAGAATCGGTTATGTAGGTATACAATGTATATACATTAAAAAGTTAACTGGTATGGGTTCTATGTAGATAACAGTTACAGGTGTACACGACATTTACATAAAACAAAACAACCTTCGTAAATTATATCAAATTAAAAAGAATAATTATTGAATTTTAATTTTAATGAATTATTAATTAATTATTATCCTTGTTTTCAGTTGAGAATTTAACAGGGCATAAAGCACGATAATGACCTATTTTCTGGCAATGAAAGCATTCCCTTTTATTTCTACATTCTGCATAAGAATGTCCTATTCCAAGGCAACCGTAGCATCTGTTCTTTAATAGGGATTTTCTTTCTTTTATTTCCTTGAATTTAGTACATTCATCACTATAGTGCGACTCTTTACAGAAAATACAATGAAATCTAGACTTCTTCCTAGGTGGTCCTTCTTTTCCCTGGTTTTTTCCAGGATAACTTGTGTATTTTTGTTTGATCCCATAGTTCTTCTGGGAAATATATCCCTTGTTATGTGTCGGGTGGTATCGAGATTTTTCCTTATTGATTTCGTAGTCAGTTTTCTCTTGTCTCCTTTGGTACCCTTTTCTCTTTAGATTTGTGTGATCACTATTCCCAGTGGAGTGAAGTGTCTTTACTGTGTAATATTCTTTCTCATTTAGATTTTTCTCCTGCGTTAGTCTATTTGCATCTTCACGTGCTGAAATGATAATTTCCAAATATTTTCTTATCTCCTCGATCGATTCTTGTTTTATTTTCAATTTCATTTCATATATTATATCTTCTGGAAATTTCTCCATTACCATAAATATATATTGATATTTTCACCCATCGAATCCAAAACTCTTAAATGCTTTTCAATTTCAGTTAAAACTCTTCGACAATCTGAAATGGTTTTGTTTGCGGGATTTATTTTGTAGAGTGAGGAATAGTGCGCATCAACCACTTGAGTTTGTTTCCCGTATCTGTCTTTCAAAGATTGGATGGCTATGGAATAATTTTTATTTGTAATCTCTAACCCGTCTATCACTCCCTTGGCTTCCCCTTTTAAAGAATTTTTTAGATATAATAACTTGTCAACGTCTGGCAAATTCCGATTGTGAATATTGGAACTAAATTGGTATCAAAATTGGTACCATTCAAGAACGCTACCTTCAAACTGTGGTAACTCTAATTTTGGTAGCTTTCCGGATAAGAAACGTTCTTCGTTCTTGTTACTGTTTGTCGTTGAATTTTCACATTCTTCAATTTTCACTTTAAGTTCGCAGCAGTTTTCTTCAGCTTCTAGCTGTATTGCAGAGATGTTAGAAACCTCGTCTACTTGCGGTTCGTTAACGAGTCGAAAATAATTGTTAAGTTCCCTCTCCAATCGTTGGAGATAGGTATGAAGTTTAGAGTATACTACTCTTCCTTCTTGCAAGGTTAAGTCATTTTTTTGATTAGTGAGTTTGTTAGTTGTATTTCGAGCACATTCGGACAGAGTTTTTATTTTATCACGCAAGCCGCGAAGAATGATGAGCATGGCTTCCTCCATATTGATGGCTTCAGATGTTGTTTTCAGTTGTAACCTGACTTAATTAGCTGCCTCCAATGACTAACAATATTGATCCTGTTGAAAGGATAAGTGTACAGGTTTTTATCACGTAGGGTGACCATCTTCACATACCGAGCCTCGGAAAGCACGTCAGAAGCCCGAAAGTCTGGTCCTACCAAGGGGTATCCTATTACCTAATTTCGGGGTTGTGGAGGTCAGATAGGCAGTCACTCCATTTAGAATACTGGTATTTAACTGCATCCGGTTAGATTGGAAGCCGACCACAACATAGTGGGAAAAGGCAAGGCAGATTGTTTTGTTTTTCGTAGGACGCTATACCTACCGATATTCATTTGTTTATATGACTGACCAAATTATATTGGACGAACAGTTTAGATAGTTTTCTGATAATATCACGCTATACCGCCGAGAGAGAAGGAAGATTTACACGTAATCACTAGGTATATCAGGGAATAAATACAACTTCACATAGACCTTAAGAGCTGTGAATAAAAATTAGAAAAATTTTTAGTCAACACATCAACACACATCTAAATGGTACCGACCTTTTTGTTCATCTAGGCACACTTATTTTATTCCCGACGTGGGCTAAATCAAGACCGTAGTTATTTTGTTCTCACAAACACAAACACTATTAAAGTTTTTCAAAACAATAAAATTGAAATTGAATTTCGCACCGAAAGTCAGAGACCAGTCATAGAGCACAAAACTGCAAACAGTTTTGCCAATGTCATAATTATTTTTGTTTCCGGTTCTGTACTGCAGGTATAAATCTCAACTGCCAGCACTCATTTTATAATAAACCTCTTTTATTAATCTTTGCAAATGAATGTATACAAATGATCTAATCCCTGAGATAAATCATAAAATGAATAAAAAACATCATCATTTAATTTATTTCACAAAACGAGAATGTATTTGATTTCATTATCAAGTAACCGTCAATCCTAGATGGCGTTCCATTATGTTATTTGTTTATACTTATTTATTTACTTGTGCTAGTTAATCTGAAGATAATTATATTGAGAAATATTTAATTTTATTAGAGTCAATATCAGCGAAACGTGTATCAAAACCTTTTCAACTTCAACTTTTTAGCATAGCTTCTTCAACCTTTGATACGATACGTTTTACACGCTTTCACAGATGGCAGCACCAGTAAGAACTGAATTTTATTTTAATCAGTCTATTCTTGTATAAATAATATTGTTATTGATTTTCCTTCTCGGATCCCAGCATCTCCACCATGTCGCCGCCACGTCATCCGCGGCACCAGAACGCACGAGCTGGCCAGCCTCGCCCGTCCCGGCCCAGCCAGACAACGTAGCGACGAGATTTTATATGTTTTTTGTGGTTGTTTCGTGATATTTGTACCTGGGTTTTATTCCGAGAAGAATCTTCAATATTTTGGGAGGTTTGCTTCGCATAAATTGGTTTTTAGTTCTTACTGGCTCGCCCCATGGTTCAGCTCGCCATCTGTAGTTTAAATTAAATTGATTCCCACCGTTCTATACATGATATACATACATTAACGTTTCTGGTGTCTTAGGTTTGAAGTCATAGCACAGAAGTGTTACACACACACATATCTGCCTATGACTAATTCGGTTACATGCTCTACGACGCATCGTAGTTGTCGGGTATTAAAGAAGCAACCGCACGTCTGCCAATTAACTTCTTGCTTTAGCTATGTTCAACACAGAACTTTACGTCTTCACGTCTTTTATTAGGTATACCTGAGTTGTATGTACATAATACCCTCTCTTAGTACATACAACAATTGTCTTGGGGAGACTTCGTATTACAGCACCGACTCTCTCCCCACTTTAAAACGGACTAATCATGGCCTTCCGCCTGTCCAACTCTCACGAGGTTTTCGCATTGCCGTATCGAAATACCTCTTAATGTAACCGACTTCTAAGAGCATCAGAAACATCTTATTATTGCGTACTAATTTGCTCCTCTATAGGAAATCTAGAATCTAAGCATTTAGGCTGGGAACCACTACACTATTCTCTAGTGCTACCACTTAGCTTTATATCTTTCAGATGAGCTGCCACTAACTGGACGCCTTCATCACTTTTACTTTGCACTAGATATTGAATTAAATTATGTTACAATTTGGTGTATTCAAATGTACTGACAGACACGCCATTGCGCTTTGTCTATGGTGATCTCTCTATGAGTTCGGTGTTCGGTGTTACCAGCCAGCATCACCTTATGCTATTAAGACTCGTTTGTTACACGTTTCGCCCTACTAATATTAATTTGACTCGTTTACCTTTTTACTTCGCGACCTACACGTCGCGACAAGTTGTGTGTAGTAAGATACTATATCTATGAGTAAGAGTAAAGACTGCTGGTGACCGCGTCAACAAAGAGACTAGACCACAGACTACATAGATATACTAAAGATACCAATAAAGAGACGAAAGATCGGTGTTCAAACTGAAAATTTTGTATTTTTAAAATCCGACGCCATTTTGCGAAGACGTATTTTTGCATCGGCTTGATTAGACTGTGAAGTTTATTATTTGGCTCTGAAAGTAACGAATAAACAGAATAATATGGGTGAAGACAAAGGTACGTAAAGTAATTGATTTATTGCCCTCATAATATTAAGTTTAATGGTCAAAATAATTAATTGTATTACCTTGCTTTGCATGGCAGACCGCCGACGCAGGTCTCGTTCGAGGGAGAGGCGGCGTTCTAGATCTCGTTCTAGGGAACGTCGTGAGAAGCCTGCGAGGAGAAGCAGATCTAGGTCTCAGACACAGGGCAAAAGATCCCGCAGACGCAAGCCTTCTCTGTACTGGGATGTCCCGCCACCAGGCTTTGAGCATATCACTCCACTACAATATAAAGCCATGCAAGCTGCTGGACAAATACCAGCCAATATCGTCGCAGATACACCACAAGCAGCTGTACCAGTCGTAGGATCCACGATAACTCGTCAAGCCCGACGATTGTATGTGGGCAACATACCGTTCGGCGTCACAGAGGAGGAAACCATGGAGTTCTTCAACCAACAGATGCATCTCTCGGGCTTGGCACAAGCTGCAGGGAATCCTGTGTTGGCTTGCCAAATTAACTTGGACAAAAACTTTGCATTCCTTGAATTTAGATCTATAGATGAGACTACACAGGCTATGGCTTTTGATGGTATCAACTTCAAAGGGCAGAGCTTGAAGATTCGACGGCCGCACGACTATCAACCCATGCCTGGCACTGAAAATCCAGCTATTAATGTGCCGGGTGAGTTATTACTTTAGTTCTGATAAAATTTTCCTTATCCTTTTTAGATTATAAGCATGTGGTTTTTAGAAATTGAATTATTTATGCTTTTATAACCCTTTTAAATGATGAGACTAATGAAGCAAATTTTTCATCATGCATCATGATGAAAAATTTGCCCGCCCCTAAGATGACCCACCATTGCTTCATTTGTCTTGAAACTGTTTGTGTTTACAATAATTTTATTCTGTTTATTTGATTTCAGCTGGTGTGATTAGCACAGTAGTTCCAGATTCCCCACACAAAATATTTATTGGCGGTTTGCCCAATTATCTAAATGAGGACCAAGTAAGTTCCTGCTATCTGATAATTAGTGTAGAATATATGTCTGTGACACATTGATTGGTTACAAAATGTAAATAGGATTACTGCACAATTTTGTATTTACCATTTCTAAGTCTTTTAAAAAATCAATGTTTCATAGTATTTTGTGATACATTTTATATTTAATCCTCATGAAAATACTTATTGGATTTAATAAAATCAACTAAGGCTGATATTTATAAATGTTCTAAGGTAAATGTAATATCTGTTTGTTCTAAGCGCCTGTATCTTATGCAGCTTGTTTACGCTTTTTTTATATTTTATGTTTATCAGCCTTATGGTGTATATTATTACACTTCAAGCATTGAATTTAATCACATAACTACACCATGAATTCATGAGTGTACAATTTTCCAATGAAGGTATAAAACATATTCGTCTGCTCATACTGATTATACAAAATTATGTTTTGCAGGTCTATACTGCGACTGCCTCTTGTATTCTTACACACAGATTCTTAGGATTTCTATTGTCAAGTGAACTAGATCAACACAACCCACCTTTCCTTTGTAATTCTTTTGAACCCAAATTATTTTTAGCACTGGTCTATACATGAAGCATATTTTATTGATATTTTCGAAATCACTTTGGTGTAACGAAAAAAAATTAAAACAAACATACGTAAGTCATTCATAGCAATAATAATGAACAAGCTACCCGTGTATATTGCACACATGACTGTAGATGTTCCCATTAGGAGATAGGATTAGGTGCCGCAGCCATTTCAGGGCGAGATTCAACAGTTGACAGGGCTACGGTGGAGCCAGCAGTGAGCCGCGTTATATTTTGGTCAGTTTCAGGTATTTTCACAGGTACCCTAGCGGGATGAGCGTGCGCTTCACGCTCGATATATTCTGAAACAACTCACTGATATAGTTTGCTTTCTGCCCCTCCCTAGCTTAGATTTGGCACATTCGCGGCCCGCGTGTCACTGTTGTCTCTCATTCTCACCTATACGTCTTGTACTTGAATGAGACGTCGGCACTTCAAGGCAAGTCTCCTCCATTCACATCTGATTCTAACATGCGGCTAGACACAGGTCAGATAACATTCATTTAATATTTGCTGCCTTTTGCCTAGCAAATGTAACGGGAACACTAAAAAATTGTGTGTAATGAATGTACAACTGCATAATAGACCAATCATGTACCTAAATATTTATTCAGTGTAATTAGAACTTTATAGAAACAACTCACTTTCTGATTGAATAATGTGTGAAACAGGTAAAAGAATTGCTGATGTCATTTGGACAACTACGAGCTTTCAATTTGGTGAAGGATTCATCCACTGGACTGAGCAAGGGTTATGCCTTTGCTGAATATGTTGATATTTCAATGACTGATCAGGTAAATATGCATGTTGAAATTATATTCACAACTGATGTGTAACTTACCACCTATCTTAACTGTAATTTTTTTTTAATAGGCAATAGCAGGTCTTAATGGAATGCAACTGGGTGACAAGAAACTCATTGTTCAACGAGCCAGTATTGGAGCTAAGAACTCAACTTTAGGTACCATATGCTTACCATATCTACATGCTACAATTTCAGGTGAAGATAATTATTACTGATGTTTTAAAATGTTGTGTAGCAATGACTGGAGCGGCGCCGGTGCAACTTCAAGTGGCGGGCCTGACGCTAGCGGGAGCCGGGCCGCCTACAGAAGTGCTGTGTCTCCTCAACATGGTCACTCCCGACGAACTGCGCGACGAAGAGGAGTATGAGGATATCCTCGAAGATATCAAGTTAGTGTTCTGTTTCTATATTTAAATTCAATACAGGTGGTTTAAAATTTACATGTCTTTCCTACTTTTAAAACTGTAAGTTAGTTAGGATATATTATTTATTAGTAGTAGTTGCTTTTAACTAATGCTTAATCTTTTATTTTACAGAGAGGAATGCAACAAATATGGCTGTGTACGCAGTATAGAAATCCCAAGACCAATAGAGGGAGTTGAAGTACCTGGATGTGGAAAAGTAAGTTTGTTTAAAACATTTTAAAATATTTGTTCAACATATTATCAAGTACATAATATTAATTCTGTTTATCTTTGTCTACAGGTGTTTGTCGAGTTTAACAGTATTGCTGATTGCCAAAAGGCCCAGCAAACCCTCACTGGTCGCAAGTTCAGCAATCGTGTGGTTGTTACTTCTTACTTTGACCCTGACAAATATCATCGCAGAGAATTCTAAGTTTTAAATTTATCTCGTCACTCACAAGTAATTCCCTTTGTCTAATACAATCCCAAAAATGCAAAAATGACATGTTCATTTTAGATAATGAATTTCATATATCCATTCAACTCGATTGTATATTTAAATGATAAAAATAAATTATAATAATATCTAAAACAATTTTTATTTTTAAAACATCCAAACGAAAAGTAAACAACTTGTTTCTTTGTACAAATGAATAAAGTAATAAAAATATAATTAACTTTTTAAACGTCGATTGACACCCAGGTGTCCAGATAATAAAAAATCTATTGTGTCTGCTAATTGGCGTGCGATTAAGTTAGGTGGTATCGTTTTTGTCTAAAACACTAAAACATTACTGGATACAAAATAGGTCTATAAAGACTGTAGAATATCTCATCGAAAAATTGACTTGTTCATTCGAAAAACTAAATGGTGGCATCAATAGGTAATGAGCTTTTTCTTATTATAAAGTTACGATAATCTTACAAATAAACTTAAATCATAAGCAGCTCAAACATCTTGCTGCATAGCCGGTTGGTATGTGTTCAATGAACCTGTCTCTGAAGAAAGTACAAGCTTCCTCATGACGACATACAGGATGCCACCGACAAGCAGCATGCCGATGCCAGCCATCAAACTAATCGCCCATGCAGGAACAGCGTTTCCACCTGAAATTGATAAAATTATTTCAATTAAATCCTGGCAGTCATTCGTGGATCTTTGACAGTCGTTTTGGGTCGTCAGAAGCCCGAAAGTCTGACAACCAGTCTTACCAATGTGTATTGTATTAACCAGTAAGTGGTTTGTGGAGGTCAGATATGCAGTCGCTCCATGTAAAGTACTGGAATTCAGCTGCGTCCAGTTAGATTGGAAGCCGACCCCAACATTGTTGGGAAAAAGGCTAGGCAGATGATGATTTCAATTAAGTAAATTTTAAAGAATTTTTCGTAGGCTTTTGTGGTCAACGGTCAACCGCACGCCTGTGGTGACAATTTCACATTGATAGCGCCTTCATTAGTAGTAGTGGCGCTAAGGGAGGTTTTCACAGTTCCAAGTGTTATTACTGACGTGCGGTAGGATTGGTAGGCTGTACATCAACGAAGCTCGGAAAACAAATGGTGGTCGTTGTTTGCTCGCGTAGCTCTACGTCTAGAGATCACGCTATGATATCTAGACTTTATCCTACAGGAGTACAAACAAACAGCCGGAACAGTTATCTCATCAGGGCCATACAAATATATATTTGTTCAGTCCGGAATCGAACTGTGCAGCAAGCAATCGCTCAACTACTGCGCCAGCCATTCAATCGTATTTTTCCAATGTTCCTGTGCAGAGAGATGATACCTACATGCCGTATGCATAAAAATCGAACTTACGGTAGTAAGTACGTGTCATAACACGCCTTCCTCGGAGAATTTTACGCCTTGCTTCGGTTTCTTGAGTCAGTGTACTCAAAATAACTGAAAGAAGAAAAAATAATAAAGAGAAAACAAGTGATTATCATAAAAAAGTACCTACTCTATGATTAATAAGTTTCGATAGAAAATTCTAAGTACTAACTTAGTTACTAGTAGGTACATAAGTAGTTGGTAAGCACATGCACATGCTGACTACCTTGGTAGGTCGCATATTATTAGTTCGAGTACCTACCTACTCTACTACTACTAGGAAGTTCCCGAAATCAACATTTCATCCTCAACAGAGTAGGGATATAGTCTATACCACCTACTCAAACGAGAGTTTTTGGAGTTTAACACATCAACTGCTGAAATTACCTATCGAAAATGGTGATGCTGCTATTAGGCTAGTCGCCATCCTTTATTCGCATAATATTAGATTCTCAAAATAGCAGATTCGTGTATCGTATTAGCGGTGTATGGACGCGCATACGCGCCGCCAGCAAATCATTGTTTTTATTTTTATAAGTACCTACTTTCACTTCACCTAAAATAGATAACAGCATAATTATCTAAGTAATATTGCAATAGAAGCGGATCCATAAGATAACAGCGGAAATCCGGTAGTATGAATAAGTCGTTAGGTACACCTTCTCAATAACTAATCCAATGATTGTAAAACCTTTAACACTGGGCTCTGTTGCCAAAGGTACCTTATCAGAGTATGAAGCAAGAGGTACAAGACAAGTATCTACACATTCTTCTCAATATCTTAAATAGGTAGATGTCTCATGTGTCTATAATTATTCTTCGCGCATGCGAAACAAATCTGAACTTTGGCGGCTCACTTCTCACATAACCTAGTAGTTATCCTACAGCACATAAATCCCTGGCTAGGTAGGTATGCAGGCCACTGTACATTGGATTCCTAAGTGAATCTTGGTCATGGTTATCGCAATTGAAACAATCCCTTTAGATATATATAACAAAGAAAACCAAGTGTTGTTTACTAAATAACTCACTGTAGATCCTGCTTTACAGAAATGAATTGCACTCACCCAAAATAACAGCGAAATAGAACCACAAAGACCTCTTTTGCGCCATTTTGAACACTTTATTTTGTAATTAGGACACCAGTACCGAATTAAACAACACTTCGCAATAAAGCGAAACTGATGACACACTAAAACATAGGAGCATAGGTGTGTTCCTCGGCGCGAGGCCCTTATCAGGCTTAGATAAGATAGCGCGGTTCTGATTAGTAATGCGTACACACAGCAATCTTGTACTGACAAACAGGTCCTAATACTGAAAGCGTGAGTCAATGTTTCTAGCTAAGGTCTGCTCGTCACTTTTAAAAAAAAAATTGATCTGAGAGATAGGGATACTCGAGTATCCCTATCTCTCAGATCAATTTTTTTTTTTTATCTGAGCCCTATCCTTACTAGATGTAGATAGTGGTCAGTAAATTAAACTTAGGTACTTACTCTCAAGAGAACGTTCAATCAACTCGGCCTATCGCAACCCTGTGCTGGACATAGGCTGAAGCTGGGCTGGGGCATAGGTCTGCCGAGCACGTGAGGTTCTGTGTTCGATCCCCGGTTGAGCAATTTCTCAGTACCTAGCAGCCTGATTTATGCTCGATTGACGGCAATAAGATCGCCTGCGCCGCCAATTGCATGGGACTCAAACACTGTTTAGCTGTTATGTTTCGCCAAAAATGTGTAATTGCACAAAGCAGCAAGTCAAGTTACTACAAACTGTAAAATCTCATTCGATTTTGAACTTAACCATCAACATTTTAAGGTTTAAAATCATTTCGAGAAATTTGTCAGTGATATAACCTGATGTGCCATTGTCTGTACAACTGGCGAAATGTGGGTGTTTAAGTGTGCATATACCTCCTCCCACCCACCATCTCTGCCTATTCCCACGGGAAATGCAGGTGTGATGCGTAGTTTTATGTGGCTTGTTGAGCTGTTCCCGATTCATAAAGAGCAGCGCACCCTGGCCTGTCAGCCCGGCTTGAACGAAATGACTGCACTATAAGACGAAGTTCAATTATAATGAATGGCAGTTAAACCAGCGAGTTCACTAACAACAACTTTATTGAACAATGACTAAATCTAGTTACAAACATAAGTCTAACTTTAGGTAATAATTCTACACGTCATTTTATTCACTTTTCGGAGAAGATATTCTTCATATCAATGTCTGACAGAATTTTAGCAGATACTGAATCTGGGCTTTGTGCAGTAACTTTGGCTTTGACTGCATCTAGTTGCCGTTCACTGCCAACTAGTGCAGCCGACTTTTCAATGAGTTCCTCTTCTGGCACCCTCTCGGATTTCAGTTTCTCATATTGTTGAATGAGCCTCTTAGTTTGAGTTTCTGTTTGACTGATCATACTTATTGCTCCTAACCCATGGCCATTTGAATGAAATTTCCTGTAAGTTAATAGAAATATCTTAATAATATGCGACGGCGTGATTTCAGAAAAAAATCTTTTAATATTATGTAGGTTTGATTCACAACAGAACTGACGGCGGTACATTGGCGAACCTAAAGGTTAGCGCAGATTTGGGCGCACGCCGTAACGCACCACAATGCAAAAATCCTCCTTCATCACTTTCGTATATTTTCTATGAACCAGCGCACACTACAGACGCCCGCACTGCACTTTTTGTAATGCAAATACCAACGTTGCCCTGCGGCCCGTTTCGGTTGTAGGTGCTTGGGTTTATAAAACATCTACTTACGCTCTGACAGTATCTTCGGGATAAAGAATTTGTCTGATAGGTTTGATTTCAGGTTTAGGTTTGGCAAACTTAGGTTCTGCAAGTGGTGGGAAAGCTCTATACACATCAAACCACAGGGGCCTGTCATCAGCTCTCATTGCTCCCTTTGTGAGTAATCCCTCCACTCTGTAAATTGAGAAATTAAAAACCTATAACTTTAAGATGGTGGTGTTAGTTTTGCTTAGCTTTTAATGTCTAACCAGGTGTTTACTGGCTGTGTAGATTGCACATGGTATTACGGTTAACTGTCCCAATATAAAATATGAGTATGCTTGTGCCGGGGGTGATATGATATCACATCAATATCAACTCAGTTTACGGGTGAATTATTTCATCAGTCAATCAGAGGCGCTTTTGCGTCAGGTTATAGAGGGGGTATTTCACTGTTATATATTTAGGATCAAAGAATAGATCTTTGATCCTAAATTATTATATTACATATTTATATGATAATGTAAACCGTAGACAGAGAATTCTATAGACTGCTGGATAGCTTCCTTTGCATTCACACAAGAAAAAGAATAACATATTGAAGGTAGGTATTCAGCTACAAAATTAAGTTTGTTTTTGGAATAAATTCATTCCAACTACGGAACCCTTCATTGTGCGTGGTCCGACACACACTTGGCAGTTTTTTTTTTATAATAATAACAATACACACGACTGCCGACTTGTCCTCCATTGCAACCACATTATGGCAAAAAATTGGATCAAAGAACTACCTATGATAATGTACCTAATATTTATTTATTTTCATGGAGGACTTATTACAGCTAACAAAAAACCGGTCAAGAGCGAGTCGGACTCGCGCACCGAGGGTTCCGTACCATCATGTGTATGTAATTTTTGTTTGATGATTTCTGAAAAACTGTGCTATTTAGAGACATCGTTTTATTTTTCCTGTAATCTATACATAAACTTCTATCACATAGAATAATTTTAGATTTTTCTCTTTGCAAACTTCGGAGATAAGGGGAGGAACGGTATTTTTTTTTACATTTTTCATCATAAGTCGAAAACTATGCGGCCTAAAAAAAAGAAAAAAAAATGTTTGAGAATGTGCAAACAGCGCTCTTTTATATGATACCCCACATGCCCTAGTAGCCCCACTTTGAATTTTTAAGACCTTTCAGTTCAGGTTACAAAAAAAACATAAATATTTTTATTTCTTTCTTATTTGCAAAATAGTTGGGTAAACGTCATCTAAAACTGTTCCAAATTTCAAGTTGATAGCATTAGTAGTTCTTGAGATATCCAGCTGTGACAGACAGACAGACTGAGTCACACCATAAGGGTTCCTTTTTTACCATTTTGGTTCGGAACGGAACCCTAAAAAGGAAACCTACTTGGTATAATATACAGATATGATTCTAGAGGTCATATATTTAGTTATATTAATAGATAGGATCCTTGATATTCTATACCCCCTAATGATTATGAATAAAGTGATCAATACTTGAACGACACTTTAGGGAGCTTGCTACTAAACTCAAAGTCAGTTCAATATCCAAGCTGTTGTTTTGTTAGATCCATAAGGGAAAGATAATTATTGTAGGTTAATTGAAAATGCATAGCAACATTACATACTTGAATAGTTTTATTGAATTGAAATAGTTATTAAATTAAAAGCTCAAAACAACAGTTAAAATTAAAAATCATTTTGCATAGCATGGAAAATTGTTCTGCGCAAATTTTCCCACCCACTTTTCTTGGTCTCGGAAATTAGTTTTTGTTGAAGTGTTTTAATATCATCTTCCAACTCTTCTGCTAATTTGTCAGTTTCGGTTTTATGGTCGGATTCCATTTGTTCACATCTAAAAGTAGAAGGGAAATATTAATTTTATAGCACACAAGACTAATAAAAATACAAAATTGCAGTGACAGAGAATTGGTTTTCTCTATAAGCCGATGCGACGTTCGCACGACGTAATAATATCGCGGCGTTTTTTTCGCGCATAGGATTTTCAACGCTCTGCTTAGCGCCGAGAGCCGAAAATCCAAGTGTGTTTATTCAACGCGCTGGGATGCACTCTGCTGTTGTTGGGTTGGATTTTCGAAGCTTGGCTCAACACCGAAAGTTGAAAATCCAGTGCACGATAAATACCGCCGCGATATTTTTACGTCCGTGCGAACGTTGGCTTACTCTTCTTTTTAATTGTATCCAGTATGAGTTTTAGCTGCTACCTGCTACAATATCAGAATTTGCTCAACCAACACTATATTTTGACGAGTTGAAGTTCGATTTTAATTTTTAATTCCACATAAAAACAAAAAATAATTACTTACTGTTTTTTAAAGGAAGCATGAATATCTTTTAGTGCTTTCAGTTTTTGTTTATGCGCCATAGTTGTCTGCTGCATGCACTTTACAACTGCTGCAGTTAAATGTTCCAACTTTTTCTCATTATCTTTCATTGCATTACAATCTGCTTCCAATTGTAGCATGACTTCTGATAGATTTTCAAGAAGGGTATCACTTTTTTCTTTCCTGAAAATTATTATATAGAGTAGTTTATATTAGTTATTTACCTACGTATTTTTTAAGATAGTGTTCAAATAGGAAATATTAAGTTTACAAACCTTGTTTCTAGTTGATGGCTCATAACATCCAATATCTTTTGCCGTGACTCTTTACAAGCTTCTACATTTACCTCCAATTTCTTTTTCTTAGAATTTGTTTGATATTGTCCTATCAATTTGGCAATGCTCTCCTCTTCGGTCACATCATTTCTTTGACGTTTTTGATTCTTTGTATTGATAGGAGAATTCTTAAGAAACTGTGATTCATTTAGTATTTCATTTATATCTGCTGACAAATGTTTAGGTTTTCCTCCTTTTTTCGAAGTCATTATTGTTAAATTGCAGAAAAGTTAATTGAGAAAAACTACGATACTAACGAACGCACTAGAAAGAAATCAACTGGATTTCTCGGTTTCCAGCCTTCCCGCCAAATTATATGCCTGGTTTGCCGCGTGAAAATTTGTATTCCATTTACAAATTCAAATAAAAAATCAAAGACATTTAAAAATATTTTACCATAGCCTCAGACCAAAATATAAAAAACCTTGGTGTGAGACCATAGCAAAGGGAAATAAGTTCTTACCGTGTGTAAATAGTTCCAATTCTTTCCAAGCGACTGCTTGCCATTTTGGTTTATATTGATGAAACCTATTTTCTGATTCAATTTTTGTTGGAATTCTGCTGTCGAGGCTAGAAATTACAATAATAGTTGATGGATGAGGTTAAGTAGGTTAGGTTTTTGTTTTTCTTTGAAATTGACATTTTGTGATTTATTTGTCTGACATTGACATTTGACAGCTGCCGAACGAAAGTTAACGTTAGTTAGTGCGTTCCGAGTTACACTGTAATCGATTTGAACTCCATAAGTTAGCATTTACCTCTAATCTAGCGATTTCATGAAATCATGAGGTTTGAGGTAAATGCTAACTTATGGAGTTGTATTGCTGATTCTAATGATTATAATTCTGTAAAACCATATTAGCTACGGCCGTGAATCATATTTTAATCAACATACAAGCTCACACTGACCTACAAATTGCAAAAAACGTAAGAAATTTTGAATTTCGCGGGCTACCCTCTCGCTTTCGCCTTAAAAAGCGTTCCGAGTTAGCGTGAGCGCGATAACGATGTCCCGTGAATCGTCATAGATGACGTCATGACATGCGCCATCTTGCGATAACGCCGACCAGTTGACAGCTCTGAGCTGTCATGAACGTGATATCTAAATATTGATGTGAGCGATTATGGTCTTATTCGGAATGCGGCCTTTGTTGACTGTAACTGTAAAGCCGCCGTCCCACGGGTCGATGACTGACAGCCCACTGAGCCCGCGCCAGGCGTTGCTATGCCTGTCTCGTGTCGAGCGAGCATTCCCACGGATTATCCATAGACGAAGTTTCTGTGCGTAATTTCTCTAAATATGTCCTCGCGAGCTTCCTGTATGACCTTGCATACGATTTTAGTCCTTTGTATATTGCGCTTTTGAACGAAAAAACTCACACTCAATCTCAATCTGCCCAGCCTTTTCCCAACTATGTTGGGGTCGGCTTCCAGTCTAACCGGATGCAGCTGAATACCAGTATTTTACATGGAGCGACTGCCTATCTGACCTCCACAACCCAGTTACTGGGTAATACGATACCCCTTGGTAAGACTGGTTGTCAGACTTTCGGGCTTCTGATGACCCGTAACGACTGTCAAAGATCCAGGAATAACAGCCGGGGCCGGGACCAACGGTTCAACGTGCTTTCCGATGCACTGACCAACCCCGGCAAGCGTAGCTTAACCTGACGGATCGACCCGTGCGGCTGTTAATACTTAGCCACAAGCTCCTCTCGAAAACGAAAAAACTCACACTCACCCACAACAGTGTGAACTTTTTTATATCATGACGAGACGCGTTAAATAAAAACCGCGTTAAATTAATACGACGTTTTATAACATATTTGCGAGGAAATAGTTTTTTTTTTTTGTATGGCATCTCGCAGTGTGACCACTTGGGGTCGAGACTGCTTAACCGGACTATCCTGTGGGTGCCTTAAGCGAACTCAAAGCCTCCAGCCAGGGGCATGTTTACTTATAAACTAAGCGACTGCGCACTAAGGGCACCCCCTGTGGGGTACGGACCTCGGCTTAGGGCGTCGCTGACTAAGAGAGGACAGCAAGGAACAATTGGCTGGCTCAAATCGGGGTTATTATTATTAACAGGGGAGTTTAAAGCTACAGGCTCAGCTACGCCACCAGCTGGCTCGTTATTACCGATCAAGGGTGATGAATTTACATTTACAAGGTAAGTTCGTCTACGCGGAGGACCTCGGCGGCGAGGTCGGAATGATGATTTGTGTGATCTGTGTTTGCGTACTAGGGTACTAGTAGCACTACTACTTTCCTGGAGGAGGGTAATAGGGTCATCAGGTTCAGAGAGTGCAAGTCGCGGACGGCGGACTTTACTGATTCTAGAGGGGACATAATTAGCGGACGCGACAACCAGAGGGTTGCGGTGCTTCGCGGCAGAGTCAAAGAAACGCTTGGAAAGGCGTTTCAAGAATTGACGGATGGTCGGGATTCTAAGGTCTAAATGGAGGTTATCGTTCCGAACGAACCAAGGGGCTCCCGTTACCTTTCGGAGGCAACGGTTTTGAAGGGTCTGCATCCTATGGATGTGGTGGGACTTTGCGTGAGCAAAGACTGGGCCCGCAAAGGTCATGATGGGGCGAATGCACGCTGTATAAATACGCAACTTGCACTTAAGGGACAACTTGCTGCGTGCATTCATAACCGAATGGAGTCTACCAAGAGCAAAGTAGGCCCGCGAACGAGCCTTCTTTATGTGCTCTGAAAACGTAAGGTGCTCATCGAGCGTCACACTTAGATATTTGGCTCGCTTCTCCCAAGGGATCGGCTTGCCAAACATGGTGATCGGGCGGGGGGTTTACAGTTCTTGCTTCGCTGTCTCGTAAAGAGAACAGCTTGGCTTTTATCGGGATTGTAAAACTCGGGACTTTCTTAAACGAATAAATCTTTAAAAACACACTTTCTGAAAATGAATTTGCATCTGTGCTTGTTTTCCATACGATGAAATTTTGATCCGCTTGTAAGTATCTATCGGTCGATTTTTGGGGCAAGAGGCTTAGAGTAGCCTTTTTCGCTGCCTCTGAGACTTCTGGCGGTGTCGAATGAATAAATTCATCATTACTTGACGACATTTTCAAATAAAAACAATACAGCGAAAAGGAAAAGCGCGCGGAATAATTTTTACTTGTTCACAAATTAGCGATGCGCACGCATCAGCGCTTTTTTTTTAAAGGCAAAGGCACAAAAACAGCCAGTATTATTAAAGTAAATTAATATTTTTTTGTTTTTGTTACAGATAAATGGTTGTAATTTATTGCCAAAATTAATTAAATCAAAGAATTAAATGTTTAACATTTAATTCTTTAATTTTATTTTATCCCAAAGTTAATTTTATTCATAAAATGTTGACCACTTTTCTGACATAAAAACTCTTTGCTTTGCTTTCTTTGCTTTTCTTTTCTTAAGATTTAAAAAAGTACCGTTGGTTTTAGACGGAGCATGATAAACCTTACGTGTTACCTTGTTAGAAAGAAACTCGTGCGTTTTACTTTACGATTACGCACA
Source organism: Cosmia trapezina (assembly GCA_905163495.3). NCBI lineage: Eukaryota > Metazoa > Arthropoda > Insecta > Lepidoptera > Noctuidae > Cosmia > Cosmia trapezina. Next base: position 18,524,048 of record LR991030.1, read on the forward strand.
AGTACGTAATGACATACATTACGATATTGAAATTGGTGAAATAAGACGCCCTTTACGAGCAAATGTGTTATAAAATATATTATTATATAATATTAGGTCTTTACCTATGAAATTGCCGTTTTGTATGAAAAAATTTAAACGAATTCTTTTCATGTATTTTTTATTTGTATTAATCGAAGTAATCACCCATGCAATCAATGCATCTTTGCCAAAGCAGTGGCAGTTTATTGATGCCCTTCTTAAAGAAATCAGCTGGTCGGGAGGCAACAAATTCTTCAAAGGCATTTTGTACTGCCTCTCGGGTATTGAATTTTTTTCCCGCCAAGAAGTTATCCAAATTCTGGAAAAAGTAGTAGTCTGTAGGCGCAAGGTCTGGTGAGTAGGGCGGATGACGGAGAGCTTCCAACCCCAGTTCTTGCAACTTGGAGACCGTCTGCTGTGCAGTATGAGGTCGCGCGTTGTCGTGCAGGAGCAGCGGAGACGAGCGATTGACCAATGCTGGTTGGAGATGTGCCAGCTTCTCCATCATTGTGTTCAGCTCTTCAAGTACACATCTGCAGTAATGCTCACCCCGTTTGGTAAGAAGCTGTGATGAATCACACCGGCGCTAGACCACCAAACAGTGACCATCACTTTTCTAGGGGTAAGTTTTCGTTTAGGGCATTGTTTAGGTGCTGAACCAGGATCCAACCAACTTGCTGAGCGCTTGCGGTTATCAAACAGAATCCATTTTTCATCGCAGGTAACAATGCGGTTCAAAATTCCTTAATTTGTGTGTCTGTTGAGCAGTGCAAGGCACGTCTCGACGCGTACTTCGCGCTGGCGATCATTGAGTTCGTGGGGCACCCATTTGTCAAGCTTTTTTACCTTGCCAATTTGACGCAAATGGACCAATATTGTTTTGACGCTAACGTCGAAAGCTGCTGCTAATTCAGCCGTAGATTGTGTATCATCAGCTTCCACAAACGCCTTTAATTCGTAATTGTCGACCAAAGTCTTCGGACGACCGCGAGGTTCATTTTTCAGGTCGAAATTTCCAGAACAGAAGCGAGCAAACCAATAACAGGTGGTGCATTGGTTTGTAGTGTTAGCTCCGTAAACGTCGTTGATGTTGCGTGCCGCTTGTGCCGCGTTGCTGCCACGACGGTACTCATATTCCATAATTACTCGAATTTTTAACGTATCCATGATGACGAAAAAGATTGAAATGCGATGAAAATGTAACACTAATCAATAAACAAATGACTACTATTGGAAAAAAAAATCCATGTTTTTAAAATAAAATTAATTTGAAATTAGAATTCTTAGCCAAACAAAAATTATTTTGATTTGAAATGGCCAGTACCTACTGCAGAACGGCAATTTCATAGGTAAAGACCTAATAATAATATATATATAATATATAATAATTATATATTATATTATTATTTTTTTAATTTTTTTTTAATCAATTTTATTATTATCAATATTATAATGTTATTTGTAACAATCGCAAAGATAACTTTGTATTTCATAATGATACTGTGAATTATTTTTGGCAGTTGCAAAAAAGCAAAATACCTTATGAATTTAGGGTTCCGTACCTCAAAAGGAAAAAACGGAACCCTTATAGGATCACTCGTGTGTCTGTCTGTCTGTCTGTCCGTCTGTCACAGTCAATTTGCTCCGAATCTAATGGACCGATTAAGTTAAAATTTGGTACACATATGGATTTCTGTGACCCAAACACGTACAGCTAAAGTAAATATATGAATTTTGAATATGAGAGTCACTTTTAGGGGGAAAATAAGAAAATTAAAAAAAAAAGTTTTGTAAACTGTACCGAGTGACATATCAAATGAAAGAGCTTACTATGAGAGTCTCAAATATATTTTTTTTATAATTTTAAAATTTATTGTTTTAAAGTTATTTAAGAAAATAGACGAAAATTGACCATTCCCCCCCTTATCTCCGAAACTACTGAGCCTAAAATTTTGAAAAAAATATAGAAAATAGTTCTATGCCTGTAGATTACAGGAAAACCTATAGGAAGTCTGTGGTCTTAAAATAACATGGTAAATCTATATATATAAAAAAATCAAAGTCCTGACTGAGTCACTGACTAATATATCAACGCACAGCCCAAACCAATGGACCTAGAGACTTGAAATTTTTCACATAGATACCTTATATTGTGTAAACATCCACTAAGGAAGGATTTTTGGAAATTCCATCCCTAAGGGGGTAAAATAGGGGATGAAAGTTTGTATGAAAAATCCTATCCCTTGAGTTAATAGACTTGAAACTTAACACGAATATTCATATAAGTAAATTATAAAGTTTAACATTTTTAGTTTTCCTAAACTACCCCCTAAGGAGGGATTGGGGGTGTCAAAATTTGTATGGAAGAACTTTAACACGCGGTCCGATTAACTCAAAACTCAGTTTTTATACTTGAGACCAAAAATTAAGACTAACGTGTATCAGGGTTTTCCAAAAATCTACCCCTAAGGGGTGAAAAGTTAATTTTATAGCGGAGGATTTTATTGGGGGCTTGATTAACTCTAAAATTGGTGTAAATAACGTAGACGATTTTTGAAATTCTTTATTTGTGTTCGTGAAAACAGAGATACCTACAGTTTATATGAAAAATCTTATTAATTTGGTTAATGAACTTGAAACTTAGCACAAATACTTTGAAATTCTTTATTTGTGTTCGTGAAAACAGAGATACCTACAGTTTATATGAAAAATCTTATTAATTTGGTTAATGAACTTGAAACTTAGCACAAATACTTGCATAAGTAATTAATAATGTTTGTCATTATTAGTTTTTCAAAACTACGCCTCAAATGAGGTTAGGGATGTTAAAGTTTGTATAGAAGTATTTTAAAGCGCAGTCCGATTAAAAAAATGGTACTTTGAGTCAAGTTAGGAAACTTGCCAAACGAATTTTCACCGATTTTGACGACATATGGCTGATGTTTTAAGGAGTAACTTAGGCTATTTTTATTTTAGAAAAATAATTAAGGTTCCGCGCAAGAAAATTAAAATCCATGAAATCAGACAACCACGTACAGACCAGTACAAACTTACTAAGCCTCCGCTGTCTATTACGGCTATAACAACAAATAATAAAAATAAAGCAAAGTTAAAAATGTAAGGGGTCGATCCCCATACAATAAACTTTTCATTTTGAAAAAAAAAAAAATTTAATCTAGCATGTGTGTCATCTAGAACTCATTGAGTACAAACATATATTTTTTTAATCTTTTAAAATTATGAAATAGGGGGCCGCAAAAGTTGTAAATTTTAGACCATTTTTGTATGAGCTCTAGCGCAACAATTCAACAAATTAGGAATTTGAAACTTCTTTATACCATGTAGGTACCATGAATACTGTATTTAATCAACAATACTGAAAACGGCGATTCATAAGGTATTTTCTTTAAACATGGGTGATTTTCTGCAACTGCAAAAAATAACCTTGTAATTAATTAAATTAAATATTATTTATTTCAGGCAATTATTAAACCCATACAATACATACACATACTCTTAAATACCATAAGCATTAACATAATAATAATAACACAGATAGAATATAAAATACACAATCACAATAACTAAAAATATAATATTAAAAGTCTTTTGCCTCTCTTGCAAGATGGACGACACGGTACACAGCTTTTACAATTTCATTCCTACTCAGGGTTACCCTTGTGCAGAATGACACTCTGAGCTTACTTAGCAGCGCGGAAAAGCCGGCAACGTTGCTCTCGGCGAACATATCAGTCGCACTACACCGCCAGGGCAAGTTCATCATGGCCCGGTAAGCATTATTATACTGTACACGAAGAGTGTTAAACGCACTCCCCGTGTACCGATACCAAAGTTGGCTGGTGTATAACGACTGACAGTAGGCTCTGAACAGCGTCACCTTAACTTGATTCGAGCAGTGAGAAAAACGTCTAGCTAGCATATTGCTTCTACAAGCGATACTGCGTCTCTGTCGTTCCAAATCATCAACATCCGATAAGTTTTCTGTTACAATATGCCCGAGATACTTAATCACAGTATCATTATAAAATAAGTAAAAAGTTATCTTTGCGATTGTTAAACATATAATATGGTACGGAACCCTTCGTGCGCGAGTCCGACTCGCACTTGACCGGTTTTTAGTATTAATTGTTGATAAAATACAGTATAAGCTACATTATATAATAGAGCTCGTACAAAAATGGTATAAAATTGACAACTTTTATGGCCCCCTAGAGGTATTTTTTTATTTTAGAATATAAAAAAAATAAAAATATCGCTGTACTCTACTCGATGAGTTCTAGACAATAACACCACACACACAGGTTATTTTTTTTTCAACATGAAAACTTTTATGTATGTGGGTCCCCATACAATAAAGTTTTCCCCCTTTAGTTTTAACTTTACTTTATTTTTATTATTTGTTGTTAGAGTTGTAATAGAAATACACAATCTGTGAAAATTTCAAGTGTCTACCTATTAAGGTTCATGAGATACAGCCCTGTGACAGACGGACGGACGCACGGATGGACAGCGGAGGCTTAGTAAGTTTGTACGCACAATATTGAGATACTAGCTAGACTGCCCGCGGCTTCGCCTGCGTGGATGTCTGATTTCATGGGTTTTAATTTTCTTATTATTGTTTATTTTACATCAAAAGTATAAATACTTAATGAGTTTCAAGTTAATCGGATTGCGGTTTAAAATTCTTCCATACAAACTTTAACATCCCTAAACCCCCTTTGAGGAGTAGTTTTAAAAAACTAATAATGACAAACTTTATTACATAGCAAGTATTTGTTCTAAGTTTCAAGTTCATTAACCAAATTAATAAGATTTTTCATATAAACTGTATCCCTGTTTTCAGGGGTAGAATTTCAAAAATCGTCTAGGATGTTTCCATAACTGGGCTCAAACATTATTTACACCTATTTTCGAGTTAATCAATCCCCAGTAAAATCCTCCGCTATAAAATTTACTACCCCTTTTCACCCCTTAGGGGTAGATTTTTGGAAAACCCTGATACACGTTAGTTACTCTTCATTTTTGGTCTCAAGTACAAAAACTGAGTTTTTAGTAAATCGGACCGCGTGCTAAAATTCCTCCGTACAAACTTTGACACCCACCAATCCCGTCTTCTGGGGTCGCGGGTTGTTCGAAAGAGATACCGTGTCCCTGCCATAGGCAACTGAAGGAACACGGGTGGGTTTTAGTCAGTGAAAGTATGACACGCCCTTCCGCTACACCCAGAGCGGGAGAAGTCATTTGATGATTTCCCATCCACAAAAAAAGGGGGTAGTTTAGGAAAACTAAAAATGATTAATTTTATAATTAACTTAGATGAATATTCGTGCTAAGTTTCAAGTCTTATAACTTAAGAGATAAGATTTTTCATACAAACTTTCATCCCCTGTTTTATTCCCTTAGGGATGGCATTTCCAAAAATTCTTCCTTAATGGATGTTTACACTATATATATAAGGTATCTATGAGCAAAATTTCATGTCTCTAGGTCCAGTGGTTTGGATTGTGCGTTGATTATCAGTCAATGAGTCAGTCAGGACTTTTAATTTTATATATACACTCCTTTGCAAAAAAAACGGGCGGTTTGGGTTTTTCTACATTATTGGTAATCATTTAGTTCTAAAGAGGTTTTAATAGCCAAACTATGTTACTGGCACTTAATAAAGAGTCTAGGTATGAAAAAAAAGTTAATTTCAAATTCGAAACTGTTGTTTTTAAAAATAATAATCCCTTTTTCAGTTTATGACTTTTTACTTGCTATTCGCGGGTTTGCGGTTAAAAGGTTATCAGGCAACTAAAACTAACTTCTCGTTATTTTTATTAGAATAATTTATGTTTGTCGCATAATCCTGCCTTATTGTGACTTAAAACTGATATCTGTGTGTCGATTGTAATGGCAGAAAAAGCAATAAGAGCTAGTAAAGTTATAGCGCTGCGGGAAGTGGGGTGTAGCCAATGTTACGGCTCACAGCGGTTAAACGTGGGTCGTTCCACCGTCCAAAGAACCTGGACTCGATACCAAGAGACAGGTTCCGTTCAAAGAAGTCAAGATTCTGGGAGAAAACATTGCACACAACCACGAGACGACCGCTTTTTAGTGACTGAGGCGCTGAGGAACCGCACATGCAGTTACATAGACCTCAAAAGAAACGTTGAAGAGGTACGAGGAGCACAAGTTAGCCTATGGACAGTGAGGAGGAGGCTTTTAGCGGTTGATATACGCAGTCGACGACCAGCGCGGTCCCCCAAGTTACTCCGTGAGCACCGGATTGCTCGACTGAAGTTCACTAGAAATTGTCTATCTTGGACACTATGTAACTAGAGTAGCGTACTCTTCTCCGATGAAGCTAGAATTTGTCTGAATGGTGAGGACCGACGTCGGCGAATGTTACGAAGACCAGGGGAACGCTATGCCGACGTGTGTTTTGAAGAAATCACCCATTATGGTGGGAGGTCCGTTATGTTTTGGGCGGGCGTAACTTCCAGCTATCGTACCGAGATAGTGTTCATTGAAAATGGCTCACTAAATGCACAAAGGTACATAACAGGAATAATTTGTCAACATGCACAGCCCGCGCTGACTGTAATTGGTGTAGATGCCATTCACATGGACGATAATGCTCGGGACCACCGTTCTGGCGACGTAGATGCTTATATGCAAGAGGTCGGTATTCGTCGCCTGGATTGGCTAGTGCGGAGCCCCGACCTTAACCCCATTGAGCACGTTTGTGACCTCTTAAAAAGGCGAGTACGATCTGTCCAACCCCTTCCACAAAACATCAGGGAGCTTAAACGTGTGATTTCGGCGGAGTGGGAACACATTCCACAGGACACCATCAAAAGCCTGGTGGAAAGCATGCCAAGACGATTACATGCCGTAATCGCTGCAAGGGGAGGTCATACTCGTTATTAATTTTTATTTTTTAATGTCTTTTTTTAATTAAAATACCATGAAAATACTCGTAGTCATAATTTAATTATACCCTAAAAATTTCCATTTTAATACGACTCTCTGTTTACATTGACTAAAACACCGATTCCAGGATCTAAGGGTTAAAAACTATCTTCTCAATGATAATAAGAAATTTATAGTCATTTATGCTAATGACATACTAAAAATATAAATATTATCCAAAGAAAAGCCAATGACTGTAAGGTGCCCGTTTTTTTTGCAAAGGAGTTTATATAGATTTACAAGACCATAAACTTCTGATAGGTTTTCCAGTAATCTTTAAGTAAAGAACTATTTTCTGTATTTTTTTTTTTCAAAATTTTAGGCTCAGTAGTTTCGGAGTTAAGGGGGAATGGTCAATTTTCGTCTATTTTCTTAAATAACTTAAAAAAAAATATTTTAAAATTATAAAAAAATATATATTTGAGACCCTCACAGTGAGAGCTTTCATTTGATATGTCACACGGTACAGTTTCCAAAACTTTTTTTTAATTGTACTTATTTTCCCCCCCAAAGGGCGTCCCTTTTGGGGGGAAAATAAGTACAATTAAAAAAAAATTAAATTACTTTATTAGTTTAGTTAAATACTACAAAACATCAAGAAAACAAGAAAGGTTTTACAAAAAAAGACAAAAAAATTATCTCGAGGATGAAAGAAACCAACTAGTGGACCAACTTAACCCCTTTCAGATGAAAAACTACTAAAAATCATTAGTCATTACACAAAAATATTCTTATAACAATGGGAAGGAATTCAGCAAGACTGTATAATACTGTCAATAGTGCCAATGATTATTTATACATAATAAGTGCCAATAACAAGTGCTAAGTGCCAATGATTATAACATTTCGTGTAAATAAGTTAAATTAGATTTTTAATTTTAATAAACATTTATTTTTAAACTTAATGCTTCATTTTATTTATGTTAATGGAAACTAGAACCCGACAAAATAATTAAAAATACTAGGTACCAACTTTGTTAATTTTCGAGAATTGACCAATAACTAGTAGAAGTCGGCTTACAGTGCCAATCATTTATACCGTTTACCCTACTCTCAAATAATTATTCCTCTCAAACGATTAGCATTAAGGTGATTGCCCTGTGTAGCCCGCAAATTCATTTTTTTTGGGTTTTTTGCAATTCAAAAAAATTCTTCAATACATCTCTCTCATAAGTTAGATTTCGTGCAGATTCGTCAAACGAACGAAATCTAACGAATCTGCACGAAATCTAACTTAGAGAGATGTATTGATAATTTTTATGGTTAAAATTATAAAAATACTTAAGTTTTATTGCCAGTTTTCATACTTTGATCAAGACACAACACGGACCAGCAAATTGCAAAAAACAAAAAAAAAAAAAAACAATTTCGCGGGCTACCACTGCGCATCAAAGTTCAGAATAATTACATCGGGTGCTAACTTCACAGAGGTCTTAAAGTAGTCGCCACAGGTAGTCGCAAAATAATGATGTGTAACCATGTGTAACATAAACATTTGACAATTATTGAATTGACATCTCATCTTGTTACATACTAAGCTGTACCACCGCGCGCTCTCATTGGTCAAATCAAATAGCGCGCGCGTCCCCGGCTTCCTGTTAGGGCCCTCGCTCACGGCGACTTTGTAGCGATGCTGTCGCGCGTCCGCATCGATACAGTCGCGAAGCGGTCGCTAGCTGTGTGCCCTCGCCCACGGGCCCAGATTCAGTCGCGATGCAAACGCGATTCAGTAACGGCACAAAAATACCTGCGATCGCTACAGTTGCAAGATGGACTCCGTTGAGGCAACATTAGTCACGTTGTCTTTGGTGCTGCTTTTACGTAAGCAGCCGAAGCGTAGGCAACGAAAGCTCGGTTCTCCACTCACGCGCCACCCTCCCTCTGTTCTCTCCCCGATGTCGTCCGACACGGTCGCGCGTTTGCATCGATACAGTCGCGATACTGTAGCGCGTTGGCATCGCTTCTGTAGCGCGTTGCAAATGCGACCCATAGAGAATCACGCGTCCCATAGAGTACTTTTACTTATAGGGCACCACACGCTAATTTTGAAGTTGTCGACGACTAAGTTACTGGTGTACCTGGAAGTGCAGGGATTCGAAAATACATAATAAATTCTAAAGTCGTGTTAAAGCGTGACGAGCCACAACCACAACACAAAAATGTAGATCCGGCTTTGCTCTGACGGGGCGTCCTACGTGAGCGCCGAATATGACGCGACGCGATCAACTCAACGGCATACCCTGCTTGCGGCCTATGTGGCAGTCTGCGGCACAGAGTACTTTTACTTATAGCCCTATAAGTAAAAGTACTCTGTGGTCTGCGGCGAGACGCGACATAACGCGTACTTGTTTTGAGGGCGACCAGACGTGACACCAGGAACTACGAAAGGGTTGATTCAGAAGCGTTGATCGCCGCAGTGCTTGAGCAAAAATTGTTGTGGGACAACGATATTATTTTTAAAGTCTACTTTAAATATGAACTTTTAAGCAAATTTGTACTGTACTTCTCCATAATTCAAGTAATGACCAAAATCACGTAGGACATTTTTGTCGCGTGTAGCATCGCGTCGCGTTACGTGGCGTCGTATTCGTCGCTCTCGCAGGACACCGCGTGAGCGACGCGACATTCCCCCTCTCGATTATTTATAATATTCTGTTTATTAGGGAATGGAAGAAAAACAACACATTATATAATTATAAATCATTTATTTTCTAAATTAAGTCCCAAAACAACACAACTCATTCAAGGCATTCTTTTCTCAACTTAAATATTTTTTCATTGCATATCATACACTTAAATCTATTTACAAGTTTAGAACCTCAAATATTCTCGGTAGAATCACTTTTATAATGTACTCCCGTACAAGCCTTAATATTGCACTAGCAGCCTTACTCAACCTCACGAGTTCATTTGAGCTTTTTGAGGTTTACCAGCAGTAATAATATGCATCTGTTACTGAAGTCGATGCTGACGCCGATTTTTTATCGCAGTGCTGGCTAGGCCTATCAAGCAGATAGGAACATTTTCTCAACAAATAATTTAACCGTAGAAAAATTTGCTGTTTTCGAGAATTCATTTTCCTCACTGACTTCAATAACGTGCGTACACCGTGAAGAAATAACCACGACTATTAACTGCATGCAAATAGTGAGAGTTAGTTCTCGGCGCCAGCACTGACTTCAATTGGAGTCAGCTAAAAAATACTGACTATTTTCCTTGAGTGAGATTCCACAATCGGCTATGATTGCGACCGGTGTTTTCTGAAGCACCGCTTGTCTGCTTGTCTCGTCAGAATGTCTGAGACGAAGTTTCTGTGCGTAAATACTCGAAGTATATCCTCGCGAGCTTCCTGTATGCCCTCGCATACGATTTTACTCCTTTGTATATTGCCCTGAAATGAAACATGTAAATGCTAGGTAAATCACAAGGGAAAAGGATGGTATCAATTCAACTATCTACTATAGATAGTTCAACTCACCTGCGCGCGCGGCGCCATGTGTGCGTGCCTTGTAATTATACAGCGGCAGCGCGGCAGTCGTCGTCCGAGCACAAGTAGGTTTACCCACACATAGCGCCGCGCGCACAGATTAGTTAAACTATACAACGTGTAACGTTAAATGCGCAAAACCTCTTAAGGGGTCATTGTACTCATCATTATGAACAACTTTTATTATGGGACCAAACCTGAAATCGCTAAAAAAGAATCAGCTGTTCAGTACATTTATGTTCGCATAATTCGTCAAAATGTACTGAACAGCTGATTTTTTTTTCGCTATTTCAGGTTTGGTCCCATAGTAAAAGTTGTTCATAATGTTGAGTATAATGACCCCTTAAGAGGTTTTGCGCATTTAACGTTACACGTTGTATATTAAATCTAAGTGGAAGCTATTTTTAGGTACCGACACAGATTAATACAAATGGGACACTCCGCAAAATCATTTAAATAAAAAGCGACTCTTGCTACGACACAATAAAGTTAACGACAAAATATTCACCTACACATTGCCTCTCTTTCTATCGCGTAACTCTTATACCTTCGGCGCGCGGCATTACTACTGAATTAGCCCCGTGGACGGGGCCCGCCGTGTACTTGTAGCTTCATACCTACACTGCGGAGTGTCCCATCTGTGGCACTGAGGAGTTGTAGTCCGTATTTTTTTAAATTGTTGAAGCCATTTTTGAACATACCTTGAGTAGCTCAAGTATTGTGTGTGAATGTGGCTGCAGAGCGGATAGCGCGCGTCCGGAAGCCGTCTCTAGTGCTCGCAATAAACCCGCTAACTGCTCCCCGACGTCAGATTCTAAAGACATCTAGATAAAACAACAAAATCAACATTAATAATTATATAAGATTATAATGCTTTCGGCGACCACAACATTGCCAAGATAACGGTCTAAGGCTTTTGTCTATTACATACAACTTGATGCCTAAGTGTTCACGTCAGAAAGTACTCCCTGAGATTTTTCGAACTTAACCCCGGAAGGTGACAATGCAGGTTACAGATAAAAATGTTTTTTTTTTAAATTATTTAGTGCTTTGGTTGGCATGTGCAACCCAAATAAAATGATTTTTTAAAGGAACCTAACAATGAGCAGAATGTGTTGTTACCAAGTCGTCCATTTGCGCAGTAAGATGATGCACCTTCCAGCCTTCAGCGCTGGTGAGCACATGTTTCTGGCTGGCGATGGCGACAATGTCACGCGTCCGCGGCTCCCGCCGTCGTACGTCCGCCGGACGTGTGAAGTGCAGTGCCGTACTGCGCCAACCGCACACGTAACTCGAACTTAAAAGTGGACCTGTGTACAATTAGAGTTATTTTTCCGTCAGTTTATTTAGGTCACAATTCTAAAAACTGGAGTCGTGCAGGTTTTAGAATTGTGGCGATTCATGATTACACAATTTCAATAAATTCAAATGGCTAACACAAGCAAACTTAATACATAATAACAACAGCCATATTCGAGTCACTAAACTTTGAGTAAACAAAGAGCATCATTCTAAAAACCAGAGACGTGTTTAGCAACATTTTAATGTATAATTATATGGGTGTGATATTATGTTGAAACAATAATGTATGGTTTTGTTTTTAATTTTTAACATTACTCCACACTAGAAATGTTTTATATCACGTGTGCGTTAACAGACACAAAATGTCATGCAAAAACGCCAAAACCAACTATGTATTATCGAAACGCCATAAAAATGTTTTTTCTGTTTGGGAATCGAACCCACGATTTGTACCGAAGAAGCCGTGACACAGCCGCGACTCCAGCTGTTGTTACTGTGTTTTTACGCCATCGGTTTTGCTGTATCTTGATTGTAGGCTCAATTTTCTTCCAGGTAATTTTCTTCTAGTGTATCTTGCTCGGAGAATTTGAAAGGCCATTCTGGATTTCAGCATTTTCTAATGGAAAAAAATATCTAACCCTTAACGCTCGCAGGGACGACCTTCCGTATCCTTTTCTTCCACTTTGGTTTATCTTCCTCATCTGCATCGGAAACGTTGATTTTCAAAACTCATTGTTGAATAAAATGCACAGTAAAGTGCCCCATATCCATTTATGGAGATTAGGCTATAAATTTAGTAATTTAAATAGAGAGCTTAGCTTTAAGTATAGGCGTTGCAAATCACGAGCGAGCGTTTTTTACTTTTACGCCATTGATATAAGTGTACAGTGGCAGCGGGGCGGGCAGCGGAATCCGCTGGCGGGTAACGCAAACACATAGTTCTTGACTAAGGTGCACCAAGTGCGGGCGGGGCGGTTGAGCGGGAATCGCAGCCGGACAAGCGGGTGTCGCGAGCCGGGAGGGTGGACGCAAGTCAGTTTGCGTTTCCCGCTCGATTTGTTCGGACATGCCGCTGACAACTGAAGATTTAATAAGTGCCGTATTGGCTCGGCCACCTTTGTGGAATTCTAGTGATTCAAATCATTCGAATCGACAAGTGATTAATAAACTATGGGAAGAAATAAAAATAATAAGCGGAGATTCACCGATCAATTGATATCGTGGCGATTGCTTTTAAAAAAAGGTCCCACACAGGATATAAGCACTAGCTTTCAAATAATCTGACTTTATTATTATTATTTCGACGAGGTAGGTACGTCCGGACCGCTCAATCGCCCCGCCGCTAATACTGTGTTCATCCATGGAGATGTGCGTTTTCCGCTTGAACCGCCACCCGCTCCGGCTGCCCGCCCCGCGCCACTGTAATCTCACACTAAGGTGCAATAATTGACACGCGTGAAATGCAAGACCTATGCTAGCGTGCTCTTGACAAAGTTACTGAGACATCTAGATACTCACGTTTCGGAGGGTTGAATGCGACAGGAGGCGGCGTGGGCGGTGGCTCTTCTCCTTGATAGTCGCACTGTCTCACTTCGTTGCTTAATCTGTAAGTAGCATCACGTAATTTTTAGTATTATAATTATTTTGACAGCAAAGAAATATGTTGGCAAAAATTGGCATATTGCCCATTTTAGGACAACGTGATGCTCTGAGCATACAATTAAAATGGCAGCAACAAATGACATCACATCGTTTTAAACATTATTGTTGCTTTAACTATGGTATGCCACATGCAATTAAGTCTTACCATCTCTATCAGGCCTAAAATCTTTCCAACAATTTATTTTACTTTTGACATAAGCACGCCTATGAAATTCGTTATATATTGACAGGCAACTGACCCAACCGTATACAAAAAATGCAATAATATCAAAACATATTCATAAATAAAGTCGATTATTATTATTATAAGAAATCGAATCGGCAATGCAGTAGGACATCACTACATAATTGATTATTACTCGAGCTGTCAAAAGCACCCGCAAACTTGCTAAGCCAAAATGGCAATGGTTTGCTGGTGGGCCCGAAAAGTAAGAGTAGGTGAATCCATATTATAAATGAAAAAGCAACTCTGTCTGTCTGTCTGCTACCTTGTCACACCTAAACCACTTAATCGATAATTACGAAATTTGACCGCGACTTCGTCTTCGTATATTTTGTGTACTAGCTTGCGCCCGTGGCTTCACCCGCGTGGTATGTCGATAAAAAGTAGCCTATGCCCTTTGCCAGGGTTCAAAGCATCCCTCCCAAATATTTCATCAAAATCGGTTTAGCCGTGAAAGCGTAACAAACAAACAATCTTTTGCATTTACAATATTATGAAATTCCGAACTAGGATTTCATTTCATCAACAAAATAGTGCTACATACATCTGTTTCCGTGGCTTCTTGCGCGGACTGACGTCGGGCTCGTGCCGCTCCACACGCGGCGGGTCGGGCTCGTCGTCGGGCGCCGGCGACGACGACGCGCTCATGGTGGTGGAGCCGCCCGACGCGCCGCCCACCGGCACATCCTCCCAGCCCGAGCGGCCGTAGCCTGCCTTGCTTGGAGACCTGCGGGGAATTTATATTAACCCATTCAGTACCGAAGTTATAACCGTCAAATCACAATCAGTGGCCCCCCTACAAATGGTCTGCTACGTAAAACATCGTAGTTGGCATCATGAATACCAACTTATAGAAGGATAGGTACGTAATATTGTGTATAAGAAGCTAAAAATTGAGTTAATTATAGCATTTTGTAATAAATCTACATTTAAACGAAGCGCATTTAGTTCCGGTGCGCATGAGAGTCTTCTATCTCTCTCGCGTCAAACTAGATAGCCATAACGCCATTTCACTTCCACACCGAAATATCTTGCCTTTTGGGTGCTTATGAATCAGGTTTCCCGGTACAGCCGGGTCGGTCTCGATCGGTGCAGGTATTAATTTCTATGTTATCTTATGCGCTCACTTATAAAGAAACAGATTGAAACTCGTGGGTTAGAAACCGACAAGCTTAAACCTGTTTCTTATAACGAAACAGGTCACCGCCGAGCGTCTTGCCGCACAGGTTTGCCTGTTATGTAGGTACTGGTAACTTGCTTCTTTATGTTTGCACCCTTTCGGGGATTACAGGCTGTTATGTTAAGACTGAAGTTTGTGTGCAAAATTTTTAAGGCACAGTTACTGTTGCACACACCATGTGCGTAATGTACGTATGTATGCGTGTTTAATGCAGTAGCCATAGACTTATAAAAAAAGATGGACTCCGCACCACGCATATCGAAAGTGAAGCACCCTACCGATCTATGTGTGCGTGATTTGAGTACCTGCAAAGACGCCGTCACTCGTGTCACGTAATGGCGGCCGGTCGGCATACTATGATGTAAATGTGTGCGCGAGACGTGTTTGTACAAACGGTCCCGGCATACTTACTGTGCTTCACTTTCGATATGCGCAGCGCGGAGTCCATCTTTTTTTATAAGTCTATGGCAGTAGCATTAAAGTTAGCAAAGTTTAGCATGAACACGGCGCTAAACTTGCTACGCTACACCCACAATAATCGAAATCTGTCTATTTAGCCTTAACATTACTGACAATAATAATGCCTGTGTCTGCAGCTAAAAAAAATATGAATCTGCCAAATTAAAACGGATTTAAAATCTTACCCTTCAAGATCTCTTTTCCTGAGTATGGATGGTCTAGGCAAGACCGGCTGAGCTTGGACGGAAGACAGACACGCGACAGACTGCACGCGAGTTTCTGGCGACGAAGATACAGCATTCACCACCGTTACTACAAAATATCGGAAAAATCAATTTTATTTTGTATCAATCAACCAATGTCAATCAATCAATGTCAGATTACTATTGAATAAAACCGGCCAAGTGCGTGTCGGACCACGCACAATGAAGGGTTTCGTAGTTGGGATGAATTTATCCCAAGAACAAACTTAACACTGTAGTTGAAAAACATGGTCTCCCATACATTCCAACAGTAAATGTAAGTTGGTTGACTATTACTCGTAAACATGAAAAGCCTATTCAGCTGTGATAGTTTTCCCTTTTAATTTCGTTATATATGTACTACCACCATGAATTTTTTACCCCATCCAAAACTAACCGTTTAGCTGACGGGGGGGGGGGGTGGGGGTACACTTGACTGTAACAAAAATAGCTTAATATTTCAGAAACGGATCCCTAAATCGAAAAATTGTTTCAACAAACCCACAATATTTTTGAAAGACCCATCTAACAACACCCCACACCATGGGGTTAGACGAGAAAAAAAAAATCCTCACTTTACGTGTATAGAAGGTACTTACCCTAAAACAATTTTTTTTCATGATTTTATTTTACCTCTTTGTCGGCGTGATGAATATTATATTCATGCCAAATTATAGCTTTCTAGTTCTAAGCGCCTCTGACCTAAGCTGCGGACGGACTTAGTGAAACAATAAGGGTTCCTTGTTGACTACGGAACCCTAAAAACGACCACAGGTAAACTGTCAACATACCTTGAGTCTGCGGCTGCTGCGCTTGCGGCTGGTGCAGGTAGGGCGCGAGCGCGCGCGGTGGGTGAGGCGCGAGCGGGCCGCGCGGCACCTCGTAGTACAGCTGCGTGGGCGCACTGTTGCCCACCACCCCGCGGACACCCACACTTGCAACTCCAACCACCTGGCAAATTAAAGTTCGACGTTCTTTCTGTTCTTTCTCTTACCATGTTCGAATTACTCCACGATAAAATAGAGGTAACCAATCTTCACTACACCACGTTTGTTACCTTAGCGGGCTGGTAGTTCCTCTGCAGCAGTGGTAACGGTCTCGGTGCGGTCGCAACTGGAGTGGGCGTGAGGGCCCGCGGCGGCGCGTTTCGCCCTGCACCTGATATTACACCACTTGCTGCAAACAACATATGACTGCCTTTGTCTAGTTCTTGAGATATATAATCGGTCATATTTTGTACAGCATCAGTTGTGGATAATTTTGGTCTAAAACCAAATTGTTTATCCGAGAGGGATGGCTTTAGACTCTAAATACTTCATTAACCTATTGTTAATTAACTTTTCTAGTATTTTAGATGTAGATGATAGTATTGAAATAGGTCGGTAATTTGAAGCTACTGTTTTGTCACCTGCTTTATGCACTGGGACAACTAAAGCTTTTTTCAGATAGTCGGGAAAAATGCCTTCAGAGAGGCAAATTTGGAAAATATGAGTTAATGGCGGAACCAAAATTTGCCTGAATTTCCTTAACACACTATTTGAGATACCGTCCCATCCAACCGCACAGACTTCTTTCAGCCCCATAATAAGCCTTTCGACTTGGGTTTTGTCTGTGTTCAATAAAACAAATGAAGTTAATTGGCGATTTCCCCATGACACAGTGGCCCTGTTTCCGTGTATTTAAATGATTTCATCTTCTGTATTGTACTATTATGTATTCTATGCTTGAGTACTTACATGTGAGTACTGTTGTAGTAGGCAGGGTCACGACGGTGGAGTGCGTTGGTTGTGACGGTTGCACGGGCGACGACGTCGGGGCTGCACGCGCTCCTCGCTGACCATAGACCAGTGTGCTGCGGGGGCCACGCGTAGCACTCGACCACGCACCACCTGGTGTTAAGATATTATTGTAGTGACAGAAAACATCTTAACGGACAGCATATTATACTATGTAACTATAACAATCTTTTCTGGGTATTAAAGAAAATTTCTGATTGCAGTTGTGTCCAACCTCAACCTCATAAACTTTCTTTTAGAATTTACTAAACAAACACTATAATATACTTCATAAGACAGGCATTAAACAGGGCATTAAATAAAAAAAAATTGCACCTGAAGCTGCCGAGTTAGATGCAGGGGTGACAGGTCGGACAGCGAGCGAGGCGCCGGCGGCGAGGCCGCGCGGTACGTGGCTCACGTGGCTCGTCGCTCCAACTCCCACACCTTTACTCACTAGTACTCCACTTGTACTGCTCACATTCACACTTGACAGCACAGCTGAGAAGAATCGTTTTTTACACAAACAATGAACAAAAAAAAGGTGTTTCATCTGGCATAGAACAAATAGCTTTATGAATGAGTCTTTTGCATAGAATGATCATAGTTATGGTTATTATTTTATAATTTAGTTTGTTAGAAATTTGTTTTATTCAATTTACATATCGCCTCTGCGATAAAAACGTGACATTTCGGAAAAAGTGCTTTTATTCGATAATTTAATACTTGATTGCTTCCCGCACCATTTGTTCACAACTTCATAGGTTTTAATTTTTTTTTGCGCAGAACTCTAATACTTTTTCTAAAATAATACATCAGCTATCTGCCAGTGAAAGTCCCATCAAAATCAGTCTAGCCGTTTCGAAGATTAGCCAGAAGAAACAAACAGACAGACAAAAATTTGAAAATTGATTTTTTTTTGTTTTATGTGCCGTATGATACTACATAATATACTTTCTTACGCATTTAGTAAAAAGCTATTATTTTGACATTACAAACAGACACTTGAATTTTATTTATTTGAATAGATTGAGTACAGATAGACATCAAATAATTATTAAAAGATTAATTCTTACCTGGCCTGTTATTAGGGTGAGGTAATGGAGGCAGCACCCTCACAGTAGGTGGAAGTGTGCGCACAGATGGATTAACCACCAAGTTACCAGCACCACTCACAAGCTGCCCTCCAACATTCAAGACTTGAGTACCACTCACAGAAGAAGTCACATTTGCCTGAACGTTTGTTGACCCTGCATTATTTGAACTGGAAACTTGTGCAGACAACTGTGTTCCTTGACTTATGATCTGTGTACCAGGACTTATAATAGGGCCAGGTGAAATCAACTGTGGCTGGGACATTATCTGGGAGTTCTGACCAATAAGCTGTGATCCTTGGCTAACAATCTGAGCTCCTTGCAAGATTGGAGATCCACTTATTATCATCTGAGGCTGAAAGTATTGAAGCATGGCTTAAACATATGGTTATCTAAACAGAAGTTAATTCCATGTAATAAAATGCTACAGGAACCTGCATGGCTTATGACATCTGGCCATAATAGAACAATAAACAGAAATGTAATTCCAGTGTTATCTTTATGCAATGCTATTACAATTATGTTCTGTTGATGGTTCTTTGTAGTTATAACAAGTCAATTATAAAATTTGTTGAAACGCATACCTGTGAAGCAACATTCGAGGAAATAATTTGTGCAAGCCCTGGACGCATCAGGCCAGTTGCGGGGCTAGCGTGGGCTATTATTTGACTTGAACCTGTTGTTTTAGCTTGTCCCGGGATCAAATGAGCCATTTTCATCTCTGAATTAGTAACACTTTTAACTATAGTAATTTTTTGGGGCGCTAAATCTATTGGATGCATTTTACTACTGAGTGATCTATCATTATCTAAATTGCTGCTCATTGTGACAGTAGCCTATATCAAATATACATTATATTAAATTAATACAATTGCTTACGAAATTTTCCGAACACTTATCACTAATGCAGTATGTGTAGCATGTGTAGTGCAAGAAAAAACTTGTAAAATACTTAGAAAATTATTCGATATTGAATGACACAAACAACAGCGGACGAAACGAAACCAAACCAACCATAGATAATAGAACCAACTCTCAGTATATATAATAGTAGTCTATGGAACCAACCACAGGCACAGTGTGACCAGATTCAAGTCAAGGGTGAGTCGGACTGTGAGAGATTACAGGAAGACATAGATAGAGTTGTAGAGTGGAGCCATAAAAATAAACTCTATTTCAACACATCGAAATGCTCAATGATGACATTTACGCGCGCGAGGACTGCCTTAGCCTACGAATACAAAGTAGAGAAAGAGCCGATGCAGCGAGTGTCTCAGGTACGAGATCTAGGTACTGCTAACCCCGGATCTAACTTTCCGGGATCATATAGTTAAGATTTGCAAGAAGGCGTACAGAAACCTGGGTTTCGTGCTGAGACAGTCGCAGGGATTCACTAACGTTACTACGCTCAGGGTGCTGCATGACGCTTTGGTAAGGAGTCATTTGGAACACAGTGCAGTGATTTGGGCTCCTCATGAAGCGAAATACAATGTCATGCTGGAGCGAGTTCAGAATAAAACAAGACACTTGTATTTTAAACTTTATGGGGTTTACCCATTTTACCCGCTGATGTATCCTACACTGTTTGTACTAGGTATGGTGGGGTACAATGAACTCAGAGTGCGCCGAGACTTTACACTGGCGGCGTATGCGCTAAAGCTCCTGCGTGGAGTAGCTCATAACCCGGGTGTGCTGCGTCACCTGAAACTGTGCGTGCCAGACCGGTACGTGTGGAGGCGGCGGCGGCCGCCACTGCTGGCCGTGCCTGCTGCCAAAACCAACCTGCTGTCAAAAACATCGCTCACCCGCACAATACGGGTACTAAACGAAGTGCATGAGAATGAGAGAGTTGATATATTTTCGTGCAATCTGAGTGAATTCGCAAGAGTTTTGTTGAATTTTGTAACTTATATTTAAATATTAATATTCTGTGTTATGTCTTATTTTTTTTTTTTTTTTTATATTGTAGGTTAATATTTTATACCATTAGACATAGAATTAATAGGCTAGTCTAATTACTCTAAGCCATTAGAGTTGTTGTTGTTGAATGTTTAGATTTTTAAATATTATTATTAATCTTCAATTTATTTGTGTGTGTGCTTAGATTTTAGAATGTGTGTTTGGAAACCACTATTGTATTGGGGTTATCCTGTAATGATAGTGTGTAAGTTTAAATAAATAAATAAATAAATTGAACATTATGCTAGCTGCTTTGCTTGCTTAGATTCTGCTAAATCCTGCTATTTTTACCCGACTGCGGCGGCGAAGCCCAAAAGGAGGGTTATGTATTTGACCTGTATGTAAGTATGTATGTATGTATGTATGTCCGTTTCTTTGTTCCCTCGTAACTCCTAAACGAATGAATGGATTTGGATAAATTATACGTCTTTAGATTTGTCTTGGTGGCGCGAGTGTCACTGGTTAACATCAAAAATAAAGTAAAATGGCGGATTTGCGGTGTCATATTGTGGAGTTCGAATTTTTTTTGTCTTCTAATACTATCGAGGGGGATATCAAAATGAAAGGTTTTAAAAGGTGATTACAAAAATATTTACAACTTATATGATTAAAAGTAATTTGAAGTGACAAATCGAAATTTGATAAAAAAAATTGCTTTGAGCAGAGTTAGGAGTAGGACCTCGAAGGCTTGGCTATTTGTGCACTTATACAAAAAAGCTTTTAAATAACCCTCAGGGTCAAAACTCTTTGCAAGAACTAAATCGTCTGCGAAATCTTTCACATTTGTAAACTAAAAAGCTGGAAATAAAAAAAAGTAATTAAAAAAACTAAAAAACCCGACTGCAGTAAAAAATTGAAAACAAGCCCATTTTAAATTTAATAAAAGTTGGAAGCAGGCGAGACCCATTCCATTTTTATATTTTCAAACTCAAACGAGTCCCGCCTGCTTCCAACTTTTATTAAATTTAAAATGGGCTTGTTTTTAGCTTTTCAATTTTTTACTGCAGTCGGGTTTTTAGTTTTTTTAAATACTTTTTTTTTTTGTAAAAAATGCTAAAATTCTGCTAGTGAACAATTAAAAAAAAAACGCGAAAATAATTACTAAAAATATTTATTAAAAATATTATTAAATAAATAAATAAATAAATAAGCATTTAATTCAGAATCACTTCCATATTTTGTTAGTATTAACATGAATAACTTCTAATTTTCTGTGGTATCCTCGTTTTTATACAGAGCTGTCGAGCTTTCCTTACCTTGTGTCGCGACGTGTAGGTCGCGAAGTAAAAAGGTAAACAAGTCAAATTAATATTAGTAGGGCGAAACGTGTAACAAACGAGTCTTAATAGCATAAGGTGATGCTGGCTGGTAACACCGAACACCGAACTCATAGAGAGATCACCATAGACAAAGCGCAATGGCGCGTCTGTCAGTACATTTGAATACACCAAATTGTAACATAATTTAATTCAATATCTAGTGCAAAGTAAAAGTGATGAAGGCGTCCAGTTAGTGGCTGCTCATCTGAAAGATATAAAGCTAAGTGGTAGCACTAGAGAATAGTGTAGTGGTTCCCAGCCTAAATGCTTAGATTCTAGATTTCCTATAGAAGAGCAAATTAGTACGCAATAATAAGATGTTTCTGATGCTCTTAGAAGTCGGTTACATTAAGAGGTATTTCGATACGGCAATGCGAAAACCTCGTGAGAGTTGGACAGGCGGAAGGCCATGATTAGTCCGTTTTAAGTGGGGAGAGAGTCGGTGCTGTAATACGAAGTCTCCCCAAGACAATTGTTGTATGTACTAAGAGAGGGTATTATGTACATACAACTCAGGTATACCTAATAAAAGACGTGAAGACGTAAAGTTCTGTGTTGAACATAGCTAAAGCAAGAAGTTAATTGGCAGACGTGCGGTTGCTTCTATAATACCCGACAACTACGATGCGTCGTAGAGCATGTAACCGAATTAGTCATAGGCAGATGTGTGTGTGTAACACTTCTGTGCTATGACTTCAAACCTAAGACACCAGAAACGTTAATGTATGTATATCATGTATAGAACGGTGGGAATCAATTTAATTTAAACTACAGATGGCGAGCTGAACCATGGGGCGAGCCAGTAAGAACTAAAAACCGATTTATGCGAAGCAAACCTCCCAAAATATTGAAGATTCTTCTCGGAATAAAACCCAGGTACAGATATCATGAAACAACCACAAAACACATATAAAATCTCGTCGCTACGTTGTCTGGCTGGGCCGGGACGGGCGAGGCTGGCCAGCTCGTGCGTTCTGGTGCCGCGGATGACGTGGCGGCGACATGGTGGAGATGCTGGGATCCGAGAAGGAAAATCAATAACAATATTATTTAAACAAGAACAAACTGATTAAAATAAAATTCAGTTCTTACTGGTGCTGCCATCTGTGAAAGCTCCGTATAAAACTTATCGTCTCAAAGGTTGAAGAAGCTATGCTAAAAAGTTGAAGTTAAAAAGGTTTTGATACACGTTTCGCTGATATTGACTCTAATAAAATTAAATATTTCTCAATGTAATTATCTTCAGATTATCTATCATAAGTAAATAAATAAGTATAAACGAATAACTTAATGGAACGCCATCTAGGATGGAGCGTTACTAGTTATTGAAATGAAATACATTCCTTGTTTTGTGAAATAAATTAAATGATGATGTTTTTTATTCATTTTAATATTTGTCTCAGGGTTTCGATCATTTGTATTCATTAATTTGCAAAGGTTAATAAAAGAGGTTTATTATAAAATGAGTACTGGCAGTTGAGATATAAACCTGCATTACAGAACCGGAAACAAAAATAATTATGACATTGGCAAAACTGTTCGCAGTTTTGTGCTCTATGACTGGTCTCTGACTTTCGGTGCGAAATTCAATTTCAATTTTATTGTTTTGAAAAAGTTTTAGTGTTTGTGAGAACAAAATAACTACGGCCTTGATTTAGCCCACGTCGGGAATAAAATAAGTGTGCCTAGATGAACAAAAAGGTCAGTACCATTTAGATGTGTTGATGTGTTGACTAAAAATTTTTGTAATTTATATTCACAGCTCTTAAGGTCTATGTGAAATTGTATTTATTCCCTGATATACCTAGTGATTACATGTAAATCTTCCTTCTCTCTCGGCGGTATAGCGTGATATTATCAGAAAACTATCTAAACTGTTCGTCCAATATAATTTGGTCAGTCATATAAACAAATGAATATCGGTAGGTATAGCGTCCTACGAAAAACAAATCAATCTGCCTAGCCTTTTCCCAACTATGTTGTGGTCGGGTTCCTGTCTGACCGGATGCAGTTGAATACCAGTATTCTAAATGGAGCGACTGCCTATCTGACCTCCACAACCCCGTAATTAGGTAATGCGATACCCTTTGGTAAGACCAGACTTTCGGGCTTCTGACGTGCTTTCCGAGGCTCGGTATGTGAAGATGGTCACCCTACGTGATAAAAACCTGTACACTTATCCTTTCAACAGGATCAATATTGTTAGTCATTGGAGGCAGCTAATTAAGTCAGGTTACAACTGAAAACAATATCTGAAGCCATCAATATGGAGGAAGCCATGCTCCTCATTCTTCGCGGTTTGCGTGATAAAATAAAAACTCTGTCCGAATGTGCTCGAAATACAACTAACAAACTCACTAATGAAATAAATGACTTAACCTTGCAAGAAGGAAGAGTAGTATCCTCTAAACTTCATACTTATCTCCAACGATTGGAGAGGGAACTTAACAATTATTTTCGACTCGTTAACGAACCGCAAGTGGACGAGATTTCTACCATCTCTGCAATACAGCTAGAAGCTGAAGAAAACTGCTGCGAACTTAAAGTGAAAATTGAAGAATGTGAAAAATCAACGACAAACAGTAACAAGAACGAAGAACGTTTCTTATCCGGAAAGCTACCAAAATTAGAGTTACCACAGTTTGAAGGTAGCATTCTTGAATGGTACCAATTTTGGGACCAATTTAGTTCCAATATTCACAATCGGAATTTGCCAGACGTTGACAAGTTATTATATCTAAAAAATTCTTTAAAAGGGGAAGCCAAGGGAGTGATAGACGGGTTAGAGATTACAAATAAAAATTATTCCATAGCCATCCAATCTTTGAAAGACAGATACGGGAAACAAACTCAAGTGGTTGATGCGCACTATTCCTCACTCTACAAAATAAATCCCGCAAACAAAACTATTTCGGATTGTCGAAGAGTTTTAACTGAAATTGAAAAGCATTTAAGAGTTTTGGATTCGATGGGTGAAAATATCAACCATAACCACTTGAG
The DNA here is from genome assembly GCA_905163495.3 of Cosmia trapezina. Taxonomy (NCBI): domain Eukaryota; kingdom Metazoa; phylum Arthropoda; class Insecta; order Lepidoptera; family Noctuidae; genus Cosmia; species Cosmia trapezina. The sequence goes on from LR991030.1 coordinate 18,548,746, forward strand.
GTTTATGGTAATGGAGAAATTTCCAGAAGATATAATATATGAAATGAAATTGAAAATAAAGCAAGAATCGATCGAAGAGATAAGAAAATATTTGGAAATTATAATTTCAGCACGTGAAGATGCAAATAGACTAACGCAGGAGAAGAACCTAAATGAGAAAGAATATTACACAGTAAAGACACTTCACTCCACTGGCAATAGTGATCACACAAATCTAAACAGAAAAGGGTACCAAAGGAGACAAGAGAACACTGACTACGAAATCAACAAGGAAAAAACTCGATACCGCACGACACAGAATAAGCGATATACTTCCCAGAAGAACCATGGGATCAAACAAAAATACACAAGTTATCCTGGAAAAAACCAGGAAAAAGAAGGGCCACCTAGGAAGAAATCTAAATTTCAGTGTATTTTCTGTAAAGAGTCGCACTATAGTGATGAATGTACTAAATTCAAGGAAATAAAAGAAAGAAAATCCCTATTAAAGAACAGATGCTACGGTTGCCTTGGAACAGGACATTCTTATGCAGAATGTAGAAATAAAAGGGAATGCTTTCATTGCCAGAAAATAGGTCATAATCGTGCTTTATGCCCTGTTAAATTCTCAAATGAAAACAATTAATTAATAAATCATTCAAATTTAAATTTAATAATTAATCTTTTTAATTTGATATAATTTGCGAAGGTTGTTTTGTTTTATGTGAATGTCGTGTACACATGTAACTGTTATCTACATAGAACCCATACCAGTTAACTTTTTAATGTATATACATTGTATACATAACCGATTCATCATCATCTTCCTGCCCTTATCCCATGTTACTTTGGGTCGGCGCAACACGTTTTCTTCTTCCATTCATTGTATACATAATCCATTCCCCAAGGGAAAATTGAGAAGATGAAGCTGTAAAAAAGTTCAATGAAACTTCTGAATTTATAGTTATCAGGTACTCCGTATACTGGCCGTGGATTGAGTACCCTCCTGCTTTGAATTTGAATTTTGGATTACCTTATGGCCGACTCACCTACTTATTGAAGCAGCTAGATACGAAATTAAATTAGAAATGAATAGAAATTTCTTCTCTTTGTGCGGGGGAGGGTCTCCCGAAAGAATATACAATAGATACAGAAAATACACTTGATGTGGAAAACCAAGATATAGATAGTACAAGTAACCAAACTAAAATTGATGTGGACCTAAGTGAAGAAAAGGATGACAAAATTAAGCAGCTTAAGAAGCTACAAGCCGAACACTTTCCAAGAGAACTAGAAGGGAAAGAAACACGCATAAAAAATAATCTTGGACTATTTCTGGACGTCTAAGGAGTTTTACGTTGCAAAGGACGTTTAAAGAACACGGATTGGTCGTATGACCAACGTTATCCAATACTTATTCCAAAGGATTGTGATTACACTAACAAGATTCAACTCAGACTCACATCGACAATCATCATGTAGGTGTTAACCATACACTCGCTATAATTCGTCAAACCTTTTGGATTCCACATGGAAAACGGCAAGTCCAGAAAGTTATAAGGAAATGTCCTAGATGTGAGAAACACGGAGGGGGACCGTTCAAGCTACCACCAACCCCTGCGTTACCCACTGAAAGAGTGATTTACACGTCACCATTCACATTTACAGGCCTGGATTACATGGGCCCTGTATTAGTTAAACATAAAAATGAAACAAGTAAACGTTGGATAGCACTTTTCACTTGCCTAGCAGTCAGGGCGGTGCATTTAGAAGTTGTTCAAGATCTCACAGCAGAAGAAGGACTTCATGCTTTGAGGCGAATGATATCGACAAGAGGTGTGCCACAAATAATCACATCAGATAATGCTACAAATTTTAAGCTTATGTCAGAAATACTATCAAATTCTTATTGTATTAAACACGAAATTCGTTGGAGGTTCATACCCCAACTAGCTCCCTGGTTCGGGGGGTTTTATGAACGATTAATTGGAATAGTGAAGAATTGTATGAGAAGAACATTAGAGAAGCACATGCTGACGGACAGTCAATTGGTTACATTAGTAAAAGAAATTGAAGCAACTGTCAATACAAGACCATTAACTTGTGTTGATTCTGAATTGGTACATATTTTAAAACCTTCTGATTTCTTAACTATGGGAAAATGCATAACGATGGAAGGTTCAACCGAAGACTTTTTAGTACAAGGCACTACGACGAAATCCGACCTTATCAAGGCTTGGAAAAGAGGTTTAGTTATACTTAATGAATTTAAGGATATGTTCACAAATCGATATTTACTAAGTCTGCGTGAACGATATAGACATTCTGTCAAAGAACCTAGAATCACGGCAAAATTAATCCCAAAGGTATGACAAATCATGCAGATAAAGGGAGATAGTAAAAATCGAGAAGAATGGAAAGTTGGAAAAATTACTTCATTGGTCAAAAGTTCTGACGGACTTAGCAGAGTTGCGAAGGTCGAAGTTGGAAGTAAGGAGTTTGTAAGATCTTTAACTCATTTATATCCATTGGAAGTGGAGGACAATCAAGAAATAGAATACGACGAGAACGCATTAGAAAGACAAAGTGTACTGAATAAAGTGTGTTGAATATAACTGTACACGAATTTATACCAATGGAAGTGGAAGTCATAAATACAAAAGACATATCAGATAGTTTCGAAAAGGATAAAGAAAATAGAGAGTCGATAATCATACCAGCGGAAAACTGTATGTTGGAAGACTTTGATAATGTATCAGAGAGCACGGACAGAGAAAAAATATTGAGTCAGAAAGATAATGAACCTGAGAAGTCAGTTCAGGCAAACAACGAGGTTAAACAAAGAAGAGGCGCGGCCACCAGAGCTCTGGAAAAAATTGCAGAGTGGACGCGTAACTTACTAACCCTGCTCTAAGTCTATTCGGGCGGGAGTGTCGCGACGTGTAGGTCGCGAAGTAAAAAGGTAAACAAGTCAAATTAATATTAGTAGGGCGAAACGTGTAACAAACGAGTCTTAATAGCATAAGGTGATGCTGGCTGGTAACACCGAACACCGAACTCATAGAGAGATCACCATAGACAAAGCGCAATGGCGCGTCTGTCAGTACATTTGAATACACCAAATTGTAACATAATTTAATTCAATATCTAGTGCAAAGTAAAAGTGATGAAGGCGTCCAGTTAGTGGCTGCTCATCTGAAAGATATAAAGCTAAGTGGTAGCACTAGAGAATAGTGTAGTGGTTCCCAGCCTAAATGCTTAGATTCTAGATTTCCTATAGAAGAGCAAATTAGTACGCAATAATAAGATGTTTCTGATGCTCTTAGAAGTCGGTTACATTAAGAGGTATTTCGATACGGCAATGCGAAAACCTCGTGAGAGTTGGACAGGCGGAAGGCCATGATTAGTCCGTTTTAAGTGGGGAGAGAGTCGGTGCTGTAATACGAAGTCTCCCCAAGACAATTGTTGTATGTACTAAGAGAGGGTATTATGTACATACAACTCAGGTATACCTAATAAAAGACGTGAAGACGTAAAGTTCTGTGTTGAACATAGCTAAAGCAAGAAGTTAATTGGCAGACGTGCGGTTGCTTCTATAATACCCGACAACTACGATGCGTCGTAGAGCATGTAACCGAATTAGTCATAGGCAGATGTGTGTGTGTAACACTTCTGTGCTATGACTTCAAACCTAAGACACCAGAAACGTTAATGTATGTATATCATGTATAGAACGGTGGGAATCAATTTAATTTAAACTACAGATGGCGAGCTGAACCATGGGGCGAGCCAGTAAGAACTAAAAACCGATTTATGCGAAGCAAACCTCCCAAAATATTGAAGATTCTTCTCGGAATAAAACCCAGGTACAGATATCATGAAACAACCACAAAACACATATAAAATCTCGTCGCTACGTTGTCTGTCTGGGCCGGGACGACGAGGCTGGCCAGCTCGTGCGTTCTGGTGCCGCGGATGACGTGGCGGCGACACCTTGATAATATTTTTTGATGGCGTAAAATTTACGCATCTACTCTGTTCTTTTACTAGAAAGATAGGCAAAATCATAATGGCCTTTGCAAAATCGACCAATTGCCAAGTGATTTTTGAAATGTGGCCCCAAAATCTGTATGTCTGATTTCCAAAATCCGACCAACCGATCGATGTACTGATGATTTTTATGCTTATAATTATGTAAATACATATGTTTTACTGTCGCGTATCATATTTTATTCAAGATACAACCTGACACGGACCTGCAAATTGCAAAAAAACCCAAAAAAAAAAAAAAAAATCACGGGATACCACAGCGCATCCCCCTTAAGGCGAAAGCGCCAGGGTAGCCCGCGAAATTCAAAGTTTCTTATGTTTTTTGCAATTTGTAGGTCAGTGTGAGCTTGTATGTTGATTAAAATATGATTCGCGGCCGTAGCTAATATGGCTTTACAGAATTATAATCATTAGAATCAGCAATACAACTCCATAACTTCGCGGGCTACCCTAGCGCTTTCGCCTTAAGGATAGACACATTATGCCGCGTCCCCACCGCACGAGGGTCGGCCTCACGGAGCCGCGCGGCTCTATTGGTGACGCAGCTTCAGACTCCAACGTTCGCCGCCGTCAAATGAATCGAAGTCGAACAAGAAATAAAAAGTGGTTGTTTTGTTTATGGTACGCCATGGCGGATCGAGTTGGTGACGGTGATTTTTTGGACGAAAATATACAGAAATTTAACAATGAAAGGCGGAGTAGTAAACAGTGGCTTAAGCTTAATGTTGGTGGAACATATTTCCTGACAACAAAAACAACGTTATCTAAAGATCCTAATTCATTTTTGTATCGATTGGTTCAAGAGGACAGCGACTTGATTTCAGACAGGGTTCGTAGAATTTCTTATTGTCTTTTTGTATGTAAATAAGTTTTAATTTATTTGTCACATTAAATATGTATGTCTGCTTCCAGGACGAAACTGGCGCTTATTTAATAGACAGAGATCCCACGTATTTTTCACCAATCCTCAATTATCTTCGTCACGGTAAACTGGTTATTAACAATGACATCGCCGAAGAGGGTGTGTTGGAAGAAGCCGAGTTTTATAATATAACTGAACTTATAAGATTAGTTAAGGAAAGAATATGTTTAAGAGAAAGGAGGCCCTTGAAAGATTCTAAGAAGCATGTGTATAGAGTGCTACAGCTTCATGAAGAAGAGTTGACACAAATGGTGTCCACCATGTCAGATGGCTGGAAATTTGAACAGCTGATAAACATTGGCTCCCAATATAACTATGGAAATGAAGAACATGCAGAGTTCCTTTGTGTTGTAAGCAGAGAGTGTGGCAGTTCCCTTAACAGCAATGACATAGAACCTACAGACCGTGCCAAGGTGCTTCAACAAAAAGGCTCACGTATGTGAGCTCCTCATCTAATGATTTAATATTTTTTGAGACTGTCGGCTCTGTGTTAGAATTGTGTACATATTTTTAGAGTTTAATACAGTCTGTATATCTTCTTTTTCTTTCTATATTTTTAATGTAAAATTGTCGTAGAGTCCTACAATTTGTCTTAGTCAATTGAGTGGTAACTGTATCTTTGGTCTTCTATTTCAGTAAATTATAAATATTAGACAAATACTCAATTTTGAAATAGAAGTGTGAAAATTTTTAATAGGTTTTAGAATGTGTTATGTTACAAATGGGTGCACCAAAATATATGTTTAAAAAATTATTGTAAATTATGGTTGTTGCTAATTCCCATGGGTTTGCCAAGGGAAATTTTCTACAATATTTTAGAATTGTATACATTTTGGTGCAGTCAGATGTGTATTCCTAAAAAACATTATTCGTCATAGTATGGCCACTGAGACTCTGAGAGATCATAATTAGCTAATGCTATTATTTCTCTTCTGTGTTGGTGGAAACTGATTATTGTATGTGTATGATTTAACATTAAGTTTAGTTAAAAGCTTGTATGATCCTCTTATATTTACTTACCCACAGCTTAAACTAACCGCTGCACTCCGGGACGTCACTTAAAAACAATCAATACATCTTGATAGACTAGTAATTTATTGGAATGCTGGCAGTCAATAATATGACAAATTGAATATTTTTATTTTGTTGACTTGTGCTTAGGGTTACTATTTTGAAAAGTCCTGCCAAAAAGCCAGCCATTTACAATAAAGTCTGAGGATCTTACCACAAAAACTTAAGACACTTTCAATTGAGCCAATGTTGACTATTCTGCAAGTGTCACGTTTAGACAGCAGTGCAGAGAGGCGGGCCGTTGACTTTGTACTTGTTCAACGCGTGTCTAATGTCAGTTTTACGTCAAACTCCATACATAAACAGTTGTTTAGCCTAAACAACTGATAAACACAGTTTTGTGGTAATAGTTTAACTTTTACATCTTTCTTTTTTCAGTATTATCAATCTACTCTATAAAAATAAATAAAATTTAAGTGTCTGTAATAACGGCTTTTTACTAAATGCTGAAAGTCTATTAGATGGTACTAAAAAAATTTAGTCTGTGTTTGTTCTGGCTAATCTCTGATCGGCTGGACCGATTTTGACAGGACTCACTGGCAGATGGCTGATGATAAAGGGAGTTCTTTAGGCTAATTTTATTTTAGGAAAAAAAATAGGGTTCCATGCAATAAAATTAAAACCCATGAAATTGTAAACAAAATCCGATTCAAATAGGGAAGTATTGACATCCTCGCGGGCAACAGCTAGTCTTTTTTAAAGTTCCCTGAGAAATCCCCCAAAGTCGAAAAGTCCGGAGGGGGGCGGGCAGGGTAAAAACCGGACAGGTCCGGACAGATGGTAACCTTATGGTGCAGCGCAGACGACAGACTTTTTGTGCGTTTGAGTCTGTGGCACACGAAATGTATCAATAATAATTAATATTTCTCGAACGCACAAAAAGTCTGTCGTCTTTGCTGCACTTATAATATGTGCTATGATAACACATATTATAAGTCAAAGTTAACGATTCATCGAATAATTATTAAATGACGTATCTGAGTTCGGCAGTTATACTCTGGTTCTAAAAGGCATATGAACACAAAATAGTCAACAGACTCAAACTGAAATAACAGCAGCCAATCAAAAACACTCGTTTTTATATGTGTGGCTGACACTGGCTTGGCCACCATCAGGGATTTTACTTTTGATAACACAAAGATTTAGTCGTTAATTAGTCGAAAATTGTCGCCAAATATCAGAATTTGTCGGTCACTGGTTCAAAAGTTATAAGGGGTCATTGGTGGCCGATCTGGAGAGTCTCCCCAGCTTGGCCACCTTTATATCTCAAAAACTAGGGCACCTAGCGAAGATCTGTTTTCTCCCAGATTTAGTCGCTAATTAGTCGCCAAGTCACAGATTTAGTCGGGTCTTAGTTTAGAAGATATAATGAGTTCAATTTTTAAGTATAGACCAAGAGCTAGATCAAAGATTTTATCGTAAACTCTTCAATCTAGCTCTTGAACTATACTTAAAAATTGAACTCATTATATCTTCTAAACTAAGACCCGACTAAATCTGTGACTTGGCGACTAATTAGCGACTAAATCTGGGAGAAAACAGATCTTCGCTAGGTGCCCTAGTTTTTGAGATATAAAGGTGGCCAAGCTGGGGACACTCCAGATCGGCCACCAATGACCCCTTATAACTTATGAACCAGTGACCGACAAATTCTTATATTTGGCGACAAATTTCGACTAAATCTTTGTGTTATCAAAAGTAAAATCCCTGATGGTGGCCAAGCCAGTGTCAGCCACACTATTTATATTAGTCTGTAGGCGATGAGCTCTTAGAACAGGATACCGAGCCGCTCTCTCATCTTTTAAGCACGACAATACGTATGTTTTGTTACAATAAAATTAAGTTTACATAAATTAAAGAGCGCATTTGGTGTCAAATACGTTACAATTAAATACTGACATGCGATGAACCTCATGAACATTGTCGTACGGTCAGTGCACTGCATTAGAAGACTTACAAAAGGGGAAGCGGGGTGGGGTTATCTAGTCGTACGTCGATCTATGATTCACAAGAACGTTACATTAACTCTTTGTGTGTTCATATAAGTAGGTACATTTTTAGTTAATTTTTGTGTTGATTAGCCTTTCAGAAATTGGGTGTATAAAGACCACGTTTTGTTTATAATAACGGACTTTTCCCTTTTATCAGTAATCAATTCCAGATGTTATGCTCATTTACCAAATGTAATATTAGAAACTTACAATTCCAAAGCTGTTGTTTTATTTTTTTTCAAAAATTTTCGAGATATTGTAGATAAATAAAGATATATGTATGTTGGTGATACCTTTATTTTACTGAATACAATTGACTGAAAACGTAATATTGATTTGACACGCCTTCACTTATAATTATTATTAGTATCTAAGTTAATTTCATAACTACACAATATATAAATCTATAACACGTCGTTTTAAAAAAATAAACATTAGCACTATTTAAGAACATTAAATTATACAGCTTATTATAAAATATTGCATTTAACTGCATTAAATACAAGTTAACAAGAGAATCTATATTATTAGAAACTCTTTTGTATAGATAACAGTGTTATTATCAAAATACAGAAATCTTCACACGCTTTGTAAGGCAATGGGGGTTGTCTAGTCGTCTAATATCATGAAATTATAATCTAATTTCAAATTGGTTGAAACAATTATTGTAAACTAGCACCAATCTGCCATATAGGTAAAGTCATGGAACAACTTGTGATCTGTGGCAGAGAGCGGCCGTGGTTCTTTGGGTGGCGTCAGCACTGCTGCCTCAGATGTAAATTCACTGTCAAAGTTGCTGACGTCTTCTAAATTATTTATTGTTGGCACAAATGGTGGTTTCACCTTACGCAAGAGTAATTGCTCCCAATTAACATTTCGGAAGAAAGCCTGTTTCTTCACATCTTCGGCGTCTCTCTCAGACGATCCTAAGCGTCTTTCGGGATTCTTTCTAAGCAAGCGACGCATAAGCGCGATGGCTTCTAAGGACAGAGTTCTAGGGTAACGAACTTCGTCGTTAACAATAGAGTCAAAAACTTCACCCTCATCCTCTCCAGGAAAAGGCGATTCGCCAACTAACATTTCAAATATTAAGACTCCGAGACCCCACCAGTCTACAGCCCGAGTATACGAAGTTTCAGTTAAAACTTCAGGGGCAAGAAATTCTGGAGTGCCGCAAAATGTACCAGTACGGTCTCCCCATCCCATACCTTCTTTGCAGAGACCAAAATCTGCTATTTTAACATACCCCTCAGTATCTAAAAGTAAGTTATCTAACTTTAAATCTCTATAAATAATGTTATTTTCATGTAAATACTGTAGGCCTAATACTACACAAGCTGCATAAAAAACTGCTCTAGGTTCAGTGAACACATCAGCATGAATGTGCATCATCAGATCACCTCCTGCTGCATATTCCATCACAAAACATACATGTTGTTCAGTCTGGAAACATGCAAACAGGTTCACTAAAAACGGATGTCTGATTGCATTAGCTACTTCGAAAATTCTCTTTTCAGATAGCAGTGAGTCTACTTCATCTCTTGCTATTATATCACCTTTCTTTAAAGCTTTTATTGCGAAATATTCATTAGTGGGTCTGTATTGAGCAAGAATTACTTTGCCAAAGTGTCCTCTACCAAGAACACTTAATAATCTGAAACTTTCCATAGACATTTCACCAGATTGTCTTCTGGTATCCAGTTCTTTGCCTAAAGTATCAATAACTGATGATGAACGAGAAGATGATATTCTCATGTTGCTGGTAATCTCAACTATTTGATCTTCATTACTTGGGAATTCTAGAACCAATTTAGGTGATGGTGAAGGTGGATACTCTACTAATGGTGTATCACATGATGGGGTTTGCGGCTCTTTTGTGACATAGTTATCCCTTGTATAAGAGTCTTCTAAGAATGCAAATGCTTCCTGTAATTCTTTCTCCATTCTCAGAGTAGAAACATTAGGAGGTGGTTGAAGAGGCAATGTTGGTTGAGGAGGGGGTGTGATCGGCAATTGAGGCGTAACAGGTGTGGAAGGTAGTAAACCCAAAGGTCTTATACCAGCCATACCACCCAATGTTACATTTGGATTTTCAATTTCTCTGTTATCAAGGGAAGCAGACTCAAAGCTATGTAGCTGGGACTGATTCATATGAGCTGTTTGAATGTTTTGGATGGAGGGAGAAGAGCGTTTAAGAAGTCTGCCTAGCACCACAGCTGGAATGTGCATTTCACCATAAGATGGCCTAGGTATATTCTTGCCTTGTTGTTTGATAATTTTTCTTTGACGCTGTAGTTTAGGTTTCCTTGATATGATGGGATTTAAGAACTTTATCTCTGCAAATAGAAGGCCTTGTGGTTCAAGTTCCAACGCCATACCATGTCGTATATCATCAATGAATTCTTCCAATCTTAAAACTTTAACAGCACACAATCCACGCCAATCCTTCCAATGAATGCCAATTTCAAGTTCTCTTGATTTGTCTAGCTTGATGGTGAATCTGAAAATTTTAAAACTCTTTTTAGTCTGAGAAAAAGTGCTATTTTTTCTATAAATTATCTAATGGTAAATATACACAGCAGCAATTAGAATGTTATTTGAAATGCAGTTTTTGAAGATAATAAAAAAAAAAAAAACTTTAATGTCCTTTTTTACACCTATAGCAGTTTGTTTACATAGTCGTTTTTGTCTAATGATGGAAGAGTACAGAAGTATTATGAAGTAGAACTTTTAGTCACACTACAAATATGTGTACGGCATGCAGATAAGATATGAGTAATAGCAAGGAATTATAAAGATTGTAATTCAAGGAAGCCAAGATACAGAGATAAATTCAATTAATATTTTATTTTGTTATATAATGTAGGAATTTATCTTATGAGTAGTACAATCATACTTTATTATTTATGAACTACCTATAATCAGAGATAATAAATTGACCTCTTAAAATTTACTGTAAAAAACCCTACATAAATAAAAGCTTTTAAATACTGTTTGTGCTATTTTCCCATTGAAAGAAACTAAATTGCAGAGTTAAAATTTAGCCAACGCACCTTTGATCCCATGCTTGTTGTGAACACGGCCTCCAACTAGTCTGTGCAACATTATGGTTGTCTAGTTTTAAAACAGCCATTATTTCATTGCTTGTGTCTTCCTTAATGCTGTATGTGTACTTCATAGAATTACGTATTGTAACTCCCTTAACAAATGACTTCAAGTCTGAAGGGCTAGCCGTAGGATCACGACGACTTCTACCAGGAACATCTTCTAGCAGATCCTGACAGCCCATCAATCTTACTTCTAATGTTCCAGTCACTTGAACACAAGGACTGATCAAAGGAGCTGGAGATAGAAATTGGGCCCTCGACCCACTACCACCAGTTAAACTTACGTATCCAGGGCTAGATCCTGTACTACGCAATTCGTGTCCTAATTCTATAAATGCAGGGCTCTCAGAAGGAAGCTCCTGTCTACGCATATCTAAAGATCTGCGCAACAAATCTAACTTCTGTGATGATTCTAAAAGGCTTGTCTGAGCTTCTTGTAAAGCTTTCTTGTCAGTTACTTTCTTGTCACTTTGTAAAAGTCTTATGGCATTTTTAGAGCCTTCCACCACAGCTGCCTCAATTCTTAAACGGTTTCTCAGTTCAGCAATTCTTTCATCTAATAATGCAGCAATGCCACTCTCAGAGGTTTTTCCATCACCATTAGCTCCTGCATTATCACCTTTTTGTTGTTTGGTCAGCTTAGAAATACGTAACTTTAAATACTCAATCTTGTCTTTAGAATCTGCTAACATTTGGTGAGCTTCAGCAAGTAACTTTTTGTCTCGGGATTGATTGCTGCTAGTGATACTTTGTATCATATTTTCAGCCCCTTGCTTGACTTTAAGCTCAATATTTAACTGTTTTTCAAGTGATGCCAGTTTTCGATCTGTTGTTGCTTCACCAAGTTGCCTCTGTTGCTGGGCTGCTTCAGAAGCCAGAATAATCTCTTCATCATAAGAGAGGTCTTCAGGTGAAGTGGGAGTGGACTGACCACGAGACAAAAGAAGTTGCGACTCCAGTTCTTGGAGATCTGATTTGAGTTCATTGAGCTTTATGTTGGCTTTTTTCACGATATTAGCGACATCGGAGAGTGATCTTCTGTCAGTGGCCACCTCCCGTAATTTCTCAGCTCCTTCTTTTATTTTAAGTTCTTTACGTATTTCTCTACGTATGACATCCTTGAGCTCCTCCAACTTAGACGGCAATGCTATTTCTGGAATACACTCAGTTTTAATTCCATACTTGACACCGAGCTCGTGGAGAACTGGGTGTCGAACGTAATCACTGTGGTAATAACCTGGCTCTGCCATAATTGAGGATGCACAGTATAACGTCAGTTAACCATAATTATGTGGGAAAATATCACTACTATTGCTTGAGGATCACAAAACGTAGATTGAACTGTAACGTTTCTCAGCGGGAATAACGCTTGATATTTTAAACGAAATCATGATAGAATAGATGACTTGATCGTTTTTATTAAATTAATCACAAAACAAAACAATCTTTACAAGTGAATCGGTCAACGAAACCAACGAAACGATGAAACCCTACCATTATTCCATAGACAAATGATGATTTATAAATGAACCACAAACAAACTATTTTGGCTTTTGGCTAATGACAGGACAAGGTAGCAGTCAATGGGGTTAAAAAAAATCCCTGTATCGTCTGGGCTTAGAGCATTTTCGACCAAACGTAATACAAAACATAGAGGACGTCAAACCAACTGAAGAATATTAGGTCGATTGTATGCATTGACTTATTGACTTACTTTTGAAATCATTGACTGCACAATATGTTTATGTTTTGCGAACATGGAACAAATACTAAAATTAAAATCAGAATAAAGTTCAGGACCAAACGGGCATTGCGAACGAATGTATTAAACATGCCAGAGCTCTTCTAGTATCACCGCTTTGTAGGTAATTACTGCCCGATAAGCCTCATTTATCGGTTACAGGGATATATTCATGATTTTTATGATTAAAATTATGTACATACATATTTTTTATAGGCGTGCATCATATTTTGATCAAAATATAACCTGACACTGACCTGCAGATTGCAAAAAACGCAAGAAAATTTGTATTTCGCGGGGTACTACTGCGTATCTCCTTACTACTTAACCGACGATAAAAAAGGGAGAAGGTTCTCAATTCAACATTTTTTTTTTGAATGTATGACGCATAACTTTTACAGTCGTCCGATTTGAAAAAAAAATTGCTAGATTATATTTGAGACGTCAAAGTTGGTCCTATTTTATTAACTTTGCTTGGATAGTATATAAGTTAGCATCAATAGTACGTATTTTTTTCACCACTTTTTATGTGGATGATTTGTAGTTTCTTTTGCAGGTAGTGGTATTAGAATTTGTGTGGGCCCACCCCACACAAATTCTCATACCTCAACTAAAAAGTGAAAAATAAAAACTTTTTTACAAAAAAATACACTCGACTTCCAAAAACAACACTACCAAGTGAAAAATAACTTTCGGAAGTCGGTGGTGCAAAAAACGAAACTACATTTAAACCCTCAGAACAATAACAAAGCATAGAAGGAAGGTTAAAAACAGAATTCTGTAACTACCTTTAGTCCCGTTCTATTATTAGGTACGATAAAGGTACGATAAAGGATGTTGGAAAGAGATAAATGTTTTACTCTTTGTTTTACTTTCTTGGCATGGTCACAAGATCAATTGTCATTTGGTTAAAAAAGTTATAGTATGACGCGGCCAAAGAATCATGGCCACGCGGCTAACATGTTTGGACTAGTAAAATCTAACATAACGACCCTTGATGAAACATACGTTGTTTCATTTACCTTTACAAATGTAACTAAGTACGGCCTTCAATATATTTTTAAAAGACAGGAGAGTCAAGTAATTAAGAAATATGTTTTTTGAGGTTAAAAATCTGTGGCTTTTTGGAATTGAGAGGTTTTTCACCAGTTTTTTTTTACATTGTGTTACAAATTATGTCGAATGCAAGCCAGATAAGTCTGTGCGTGTCCAAGATCGCCACTAATCGTGGTTTCTACTGACGGTGCATATTAGTTCATATATGCATATTATAGTACCAAGCAGCACCCTCGGTCGTGTGCACCTGTATACTCATCTGGCTTCCACTCCACATAATTATCTGTTACGGTTGAGTTATCTTCATACATGAGTAGGTACCATATCAGACATGGACACAAAAAACTTTTTCAACTTATCTCGAAAGCTGCTCTACATAGGTAATTTGTCGCCGCGTTAAATACATACCTAAAATGATTACCTACTTTTAAACAGTTGACGCTGCCGGGGATTTCATTTCGATTAAAAAATAAAATCGATTTAGATCTAAGTTAAAGTATGGACTTCTCTAGTAACGTTAATAACTATAAATGCGTTCAAAATAAATATTTTTTACTGCGTTCTGATAAAGCAAAGTTATAATTATAAAGATGATTATTTAAATACTTCCCAATCTTTTAAAAATAAACTGATGATACCTAATAATCACATTAACAATGTACTACATTTTGGTGACAGTCTCATCTTAGGTCGGAATTCTGTTTCTTCTTAGTCCAAAATGACCATGATCCTTTGATAGTACTTTGTTTCAATGTCTGACAGTTCGTTCATTGAACTACCTGACATTATTCGCGTGTTCATTGTTTACGTGTTTGTCGTAATCTTCCATGGTTTTACGATGTTTTAATAATATTTCTACTGTTAGATTGCATGAATTCTTTGTTTAACTACAAATAGTGAGTGTGTGGACGCTGTGGAGCAATTTCTTGTGTGGTTGGGGGCTGCAAGTCCCATTCATAGCGAAAATAAAATGAACAATAAATATTGACCTTCCATCGGTAAGTTTTTGCTCAATTTCTTGTTGCATATGATCTGATAAACGAATATAAATACATAACAAATATTGCTGTGTCACTATATAGCTGAAACCAGTCGTAATATTTATTCCAATAGAAGTTATTAGCGAATATTCGGAAATTGTTTTGGGGTTATCTTGATCAGCCATAGTGACGTAAATAATGTTGTCGATACTTTTCTTTTACAGATTTCCTAGACGATGTGAAAAAAAAATGGATAAATTGTATTGGTAGACGAAATTGGACTCCAAAAAGCACAGCCACATAATATGCTCCAAGCATTTTACTTTGTATTCATTTGGTAATGAATCTATGAAATGGATATAGCATGTTCTTTAAGTCGTCACATTATTTGTTATGGATAGAACAGATGAAATGGTCTGATATACAGATGAATTTTTTATCATGCACCAAATTGAAATGGGAGATTGTACTCATCATTATGAACAACTTTTGCTATGGGACCAAACCTGAAATCGCGAAAAAAAAATCAGCTGTTCAGTACATTTTGACGAGTTTGATGTAGATAACTGTACTGAACAGCTGATTTTTTTTTCGCGATTTCAGGTTTGTTCCCATAGTAAAAGTTGTTCATAATGATGAGTACAATCTCTCATTTCGATTTGGTGCATGATAAAAAATTCATCCAGTATTATGATATAATTAAGGTATTTTATTGGCAATAAATAGTATCCCGTTCAAATTAAAACTTTATTTATTACATTATAGGAAATACTTATGGAAGTCTGCGAAGAAGGACATAGCGCAGTACTGCAAATTAAAAGAACCGCTCACAATCAACAGCAATCTAACATGAAGACAGGTATAACATTTCAGAAATATGTTCACTTGATATATGCGATACAATGATATTATATTAAAAATATCATTGATGCGATATCATTCTTCTAATTATCCCAGTCGGAAATATAATCGTGTGCAAATTTATTTATTTATTTTTAATAAAGAATACGTAATTTTAGGATCCCGTAGCAATGGAAGTTGAAACAGGACATAGTACATCGATACAGATTAATGAATCGCCACTGATCTTGACATCTCGTGAAATCATCTCACAGCAGTCAGGTAAGACATACAAATAAAGGCTCTTACAGACAGAGGCGATATCGCGTCGCGACGCGATATTTTTCTACGGATATAATATCGAAATATCGCGTCGCGACCGCGATATCGCCTCTGTCTGTAAGAGCCTTTAAACTTAGTTTAACCTATTAACCGCCAGACTTCATATCAGTTGTCGTGCCCCCAGCGCCAAGCACAGAAAATTAAAAAATCTTTTTGATAGAATACAGCTTATCGAAATAAAAAAAAACAGATTATAGGAGCTGTGGTATTTGGTCGTAAATATACGACCTTGGCGAAATGGACACGAAAATATTTGTCGGATTAATCCGACGTAAGCGGTTAAAGGGTTAAAGATTTAAGATTTTTTATCAACATTTTTATTTAGGTAAATACCTAAATAAAAATGTTGATAAAAAATCTTACATAAATTTTATTGAGAACTGTTTGTTTTAGGAATCCTTGATACAGATGACAATAACAAATTCAGAAATAATTGGATTCCATCCCGATTCAAGAAGACTGCGCTTTTGGCGAGTTCCTGGTCGCCAGAGCCGACTCCAGAATCCTCAGGAAGTTCATTCGTACCAGGGCGGAATGATTATGGTGTGAGCTGGAATTCGCCTAACAGATTATTAAAGTTGCTAGGCATTTTATTTTTTTATTTAAAATATTATCTGGTCGTTATTTATTTTTTTATGTACAAAAATTTGAATTTTCATAATAAATTTTATTTTTTCACTAACAACCATTTTATTTTATCAAATAATTCAAATCTCTATTAAATTACGCTTCTACCGATTTAAAATAATGTGTTACATAAAAAGTATTAAAATAAAAATTATTAGGTACTTTGAATACCCTTGTTCCTTAGACTTTGTTGAGTAGTCTATGATGTAATCTAAAATTCAAATAAATATGAGAAAGTAAGTTGCTAAAAACATTTGCAAAACCGAATGTCTCCCACTTGTTTTCAATAAACTCATCAGTTATTATGGCAATTAAATACATTCTGGTTTAGCCGGGTCAGATTTAATACATGAAGAGCTGTCGGGAACCAAGAAAGACTTTGGTGATGATGATGACGAACTATTTAGTTCATACTTAAAGTATTGTTTCATTTTGAACGAATGTATTAAGTATTGGGATCATAAGGATGCTTAGTTAATTCAAAATTTTAGGTACGCACGGCTACAGATCAAGCTATACATTTCCAGTATAAGCTGATCTCGCATTGTATAGGATTTCCTTACAATGAGCGGTCAGTGTAAACTGGAAATGTATAGTTTGATGTGTAGCCGGGTGTACCTACGGTTATTATTCTTGGCAGTATAAGAATGTCATTGTAAATTCTATCGACGTTGAAATTTAGTGGGTACATCACTAGTCAGAATAAAATGAATGACAACCTACAAAATTTCGAAACGTCTTCTGTATATGTGTCCTTCTTTTACATCATAGCGGCTCCATAAGTCAAAATGAAACAAATATATTGAGTTCAGTTGCTATTTAAACACTACTTCTATGCTTGTTGTTCTTCTGAGTTTAAACCAGACACCGACTTCCGAAATTAAGTTATTTTTCACTTTATAGTGTTGTTTTTGGAAGTCGGTTGTATTTTTTTGTAAAAATGTTTTTAGTAATGTGTTTTTAATCTGTGGGATGCCCCGTTTTACCACGATTTGCTCTGTCAGTGTCACGAGATGCCAAATGGATCTTTTTTTATCTGTTTCATCTGTTTGAGAGTTCCGAAAACCAAGCCGTAACTTTCACACTTCCTTTTTACAAAAATCTACAAGTAAAATAGTTTTTATATATCACGAAACAGTTAATTTATAAAAAAATACTGTAGTTGAGCATATTATTGTACATCGTTTAAGTTTTAATTCATAGAATCTGCTGGAAAAACGACGAACTGTCTGTCTGTCAAAAGGCGCCAGTTGTTGAAGAGAACAACCTATCATCTGTCATACTTACGAAAGCTTGGTCATCCGTTTTAATGGAAAAATAATGCCCGTTAAAGTTAATATAACTCCACCGCCTCCAGCAAATTCCAAACAGCCTGGAGTAACAAAATCTCTGCTCTATAACGGTTCCAAATTTCAAGGGCACCAAAAAAGCAAAGGTAACTCCTATGAGGTCGAAGTGGTTTTACAGGTTAGTAACAAAAACAAAGTACGCAATATTGATAAAATTAGAAATTCATGCACAATTATATGTGTATGTATTGAATTTCAGTGCACAAATACATTTATATATTAATTGATACATACACCGACATGTCAAAAGTATTGTTCGACAAAGAAATTACGTGTTAAAGTTGTATAATGAATCAACTATGCTATGCAATTTATTTAAACATTATATTTACAGCATGTAGATGAGGAAAATTCATACCTTTGCGGGTATTTAAAAATAAAAGGTTTAACTGAGGAGTTTCCCACTTTAACAACGTTTTTCGATGGAGAAATCATATCTGCCAAATACCCCTTTCTCACAAGAAAGTGGGATGCTGATGAGGATGTGGATAGGAAACATTGGGTGAGTGTTATTTACTGTTTTGTTATTGTCTATTGTTTGTAAGCGCTAATAACTAATAATACTTAATTTTATAATTTTCAGAGCAAATTTGATTTGTTTGTACCTTACTTAAAAACATTCAATTCGGATTCGTTTGACTATGACTCTCTTGAAAAGGCTGATTATGTGTTTATGAGGTGGAAAGAACACTTTTTAGTGCCAGATCATACAATAAAGGACATAAATGGTGCTTCTTTCGCTGGTTTTTACTATATATGCTTCCATAAGTCTGCGGCCACAATAGAAGGCTATTATTATCATCGGAGTTCTGAATGGTGAGTACTGTTCAATTTAATTCAATGATAACAATTTCAGAATGTTATTCTATAAAATAATAATGCATTCCTATTTGAAATGTATTGCAAAACCCCCTATTTGTAGTGTGAACTAAACATTATTAAACAAAGTCCACTCATAAGTAACATACTTACATAGGATATTAACATTTTGGAGTCAAAGAACTGTGTTATTTATCAAAGTAAGGTAGTTATCACTCCCTCAGGTTAAGTTGTTATTGTTGCTGTACCTATAATGTTTTTATCTAGTAACGTGTATTGCTTGGTTTAAAGTGTATGTAGCATTGTAGTATTTAACATCTAACATACTTTTTGAACTGGAGTGGTTTTATCATAACAAGCTTTTAGAAATAAATAGGATTTGCAACAATGCTAATCACTTATCCACAAGACTGGGGTTAAAGATCACAGTAGTTCAGAATGATTAGTGATATAGCTTCAACACTCAAAAGAACTGGCTATTTACTGTCCTAATTTAACTTTGTTAACACACTATTCAGCTAGGATGTAAGCCCCTTGTGTGCCCCTGATTTATCTAATTAGTTATACTTTGATTTCTAGAAACTCCATTCTGGCTTATTCAATATGCTATAAGATTAGAATAGAAATTAATTATTCTGTACATATGTACTTTTACTTTGTGCATTTTGGTGATTTTGATTAAATAATAACTAGTGAATTTTGTGTTGATTTTCAGGTATCAATCTTTGACTTTAAGCCATGTACCGGAACACAGCATCCAAATTTATGAGTTTAGATGAAATCAACATGTGAAAACTTAAAAATTTGGATTGGTATTTTTGTGTCCGCTAGTACTTACTTGTTCATTAAGTGTTAACTTCAGTCAGTATCCAAAATGTGTAAAGATTGCCAATGTTGTGTTTCTCCAGTAATTTAAGATAAAGATGTCAGGGCTAATAATAGACATTCATTCAGAACAAAGTAATTCAGAAATGTAATTTTACAAAGTGATTCAGGAACAACATTGTGTCATATTCTGTTTTTGCACATACTTCAGTGTCAAGGAGCTCCAAATGTTGTGTGTAATAGGAATGATGCTTTATTAATTATCAGTAATTAATAAATATAATTATTTTATAGATTTAGAGAAAGAAAATGAGTTGCTGACGTCTTTATGATGTCATCTTCTGTTCACACCATTGCTGTAGTAGTGATTCAGAAACTTAAAAACCATTATAGAATAATCATAATTATATAATGTGTTAAGTTTCTTAATAATACTATGTATTATTATTGTGATATTTTGTACAAATGACTTGCATGTAAGTTGTTTCTATTAGTTGATCATCATTTTTGTTATGAATATTGTATACAATAGTCAGTTAAAGTTACCTACTTCATGTAGATTGAAGTATGTGCAAGTACAGGGAATCTCGTTATACTGAACAAGTTAATGTAATATCATTCGGCACCTACTAGTAGTACTAGTAGGAATCAATGTTATTAATAAAATTGAATATTTTTTTTCAATAAAACATCTTATAGTAAATTTTGGTTTTGTTATTTTCAATACAAATAAATAAAAATGCACTTATCAATTTGATTTCCGTTTTAATGTAACACATTTACTATTTACAATAAAATACTGGCATTGATAAATTTATAGTTTTATATTTCATCAAATATCATCCAGTGAATAAGCAATTTGTTTAATTTTAAATATAACGTTTTAACTTGACATTTTGATGATATATATTCTATTGACTAAAATCTTACAATATTTGTACAATAGTCCTGAAATATTATTTTTTATTTAAAAATTGATATTAATCTTAGAATTTATGCATTTTAAATAAGCATTTTGCATAGTACAAAAACAGGCTTTTTGAAGAAAACCAATATACTTGAGAGATAATACTTGAAAATTTAGGTGAGTACTTCTTTGACTTACTTATATAATTATGAATTCAGGCCGTTTTTGTACTTTTAATTATTTGCTTCATACATGGTTAGTTTCAGTGTTAAAAATAAAATATCTAACCATCTATTTTTTAATACACTGGTTTTAGATAATGAAATAAGTGTTAAGTAAGTAATTGCAGACAAAAGTTTATCATATAAACGATTAGGTATAATGACTCAAAAGAAATAATCGTTGTTTTCGAATACTCTCTGTAAGTAGACATAATAATCAGACACTAACTTTTAAAATTACGTAAAACGTGGTAAATAGGGACGAAACTTGAAAGAGAGTCTAACATTGAATTAGTATAGCTTTATTTATTTAATAATAATGAACGATTTAGCGTCTTCGTTTGTTTTGCCAGGAAATATTAATTCAACATTTAATATATTTCGAAGTATTCCCAATTCTCCCCTGCATCCCTGTTTGCCCGTTTTACCCAGTACTTTTTGTTTGACATTTTTTGTATAATTATAAAATAGCCTGATAAACCTCTGACTTGCTAGCAAGTGTTCGGAAATAACATATATTGTGTTAGGCTCAAAGTAAATAAAAAAACCCTCCTTGAGTAAAATAACTAACAACTACCTAGAAATGGTAAATTCGTAAAGGAATAAATAGCCAAAATTAACATGAAAGCCGTACCTACTCAGTTTTGTTGGATTAACTCATAAAGGACGGAGTTTTGTGAAAACTACGAAAAGAAGCCGTTAGAGCCGTGAGCTCCATTTAGCAAATGTTAAGGGCCTTATCACACTGACGATTTGCGAGCGCGTTTCCAGCGAAGCGATTTGTGAACGTACTCGCTGCGTGTGCGTAGCGAACACGCCAAGAGTGCGCAGCGTGTCCGCCGCGTTTTCATAATATTGTACACTCGCTTGTCTCGCTCTCTCTTGTACACTCGCGTCAATCGCTCTCGTTACGCAAACGCGGCGAACACGCTGCGCATCCGCGGCGTGTTCGTCGCGCACACGTTGCGAACTAGCGGCGAGCTCGCTGCGCACTCGCCTCGCTTTCCACTCGCTCGCAACTCGCTAGTGTGATAAGGCCCTAAACTACACTTTGTACCCCTTTGTCATTTTGCAATAAGAATAATAAGTAGGTGTCTATGAAGTGAGAAACGGAGACTTTATTACCGTTTTGATTTAAGGTGATTACGAAATCTAACGAATCTGCACGAAATCTAACTTGAGATATGTATTGATGATTTTTATGGTTAAAATTATATAAGTAAATACATATGTTTTATTGCCGCGTATCAAAAATTTACTTTACTTTACTTAAAAGTACTACACAAGCAATGTTGATAAATTTTATATGGGACCAACTTTGAGATATACCCTCGACTATAACAAACATTTTTCAATGGACTACTCTGTAAAAAGTTATGCGTGGTCAAAAAATATACGTGTCGACTTGAGAACCTCAACCTTTTTTTTGTCGGTTAAAAAAGCGTTGAGCAAACACCTCATTCAAAGTTTATTTTGGCACTTTTCTTGCGTTGTGGCGTACCTAGTGTAGTGGTTGTAGTAATGGTTATAAGTATAGGTATCTGCCTTAGACATTACCTTGAGCCTAACACATTTATTTCTCGACAATTTTCTTCTCTAAACATTATTTGATTATAAAAATACATTTAATTCATCTACCTTCTAGATAGTTTCAAATACATAGTAAATTATTATGTGACAAAAAAACTAAATACTTAAACTAAGCTTTGGTGGGATCGTTAATGTGTAATAATGTAATAGTTCAGTAATGCAGGTATTTTACGAAAGCACAGAAATGTGAATGTATTGCGAAATGCGAGTACTCTCGAATCATGGCTTTCGCTTAGCAATATGTCACAAGCAAGTTACACAGTTATCCTGCAGATTCGAGAAAATAAAACTTATACATATTGATTAGGTATAAATACTCCTAATGTGGCAAGTATACACGTGGCCAAGTTTAAAACATAAAAAGTTACTGCTTTTGCGGAAGTACATGTTTTGGTGGGTTTCAAGTGTCCGATTTTGCATTTAGATTGTTTGGAACTAATAATACGAACAAATACCCTACTAGCTATATCTACACACATCATAAACACAAAACATCGAATTAGGTTACAACGTATCAACTGCAACGAATACTTAGTTTCTTGAAAAAATGGTGGCAAGCCCGTGCCATTTCTTTTTGCTCTTACTTAAATTAATAATTATATTTTGCGATACTTAATACAAAACATCAAACATCTAAAGACAGATACATTCACAACTAAAAAATTACATAAAAATATACATCGAATAAATATAAATCGAAAATTAGAACAATTTACATTAACTATAAAACAACGATAATACTATGTGAACAATTTATCAGTAGCAAAATAAAACACTTACATTAAAAGATATTTACAGAACTTAAAATTTCTAACAAAAAATAATAACTTAATTATGACTGTAATATTTGGCTTTGAAATAAATAGGCTAATATATTGAAAGCTATGGACAGAAATGACTTCAAATGAAATAAGACTCAATAGAAGTTATCTAGTTATCAATATTGTTACTGTTCTCCTTGATTAATAGGACTAGCTTATTTGATTAACTTGGGTTAAAAATAAGGAAGATACCTAATTAAAGTATATTCTGGTGTTTAGTCTACAATTATAGTGCATGTTCATTTTTTCCATAGCTTCCATTATACGTCGTCGGGTAACATCGAATTGTCTATTATAGCAGAAAGCAAGCTATCTTTTTGACGTCCCTTCACTACTGAACCAATGTCTTAGGCCGAGGAGGCTGTAGAGGTCCTGGTTATTAGCGCGAGGTCTCATCGGTTCGGCTTGGTGTTGGACTACACGGTGGATGTATCCCTTCAGTTGTTCCGGGTATGCTGGAGGTACGCCCGCGTATCCTGCATGAGGGTAGGAATGTAGCCGGAAGTTGTGGGGATAAGAATGATGATGACGCCGAGGATTCTCGTGTGTGTTATACACACCTCCTATTTGGTTACGACCAGGCCAGTAGTCCTGTAAATGCCGGAACGGGTAGTCTGGTGGAGGCGTCTGAGAATGTTGACTCTGCCAGGGATATCTGTAGTAAACCTCGTACTTTGGATAAGCATTATGCATAGCGGTTTTATCGCTGTAAGTCAATCCAAGAGGTGTATTAACTGGTACTGATTCCATTTTTGGTTCTTTTGGCTTGTTGCGACGGTATTGAAGTTTAGTACGTGTACCCAAAACGCTGTCCTCATTCATCCCGTTATTCTTTTGTTCTTTGGTAAAATTGTCATCAGTAGTAACGTCGGCATATCGACTGATTAATTTGATAGCTTCTCCTATATCGGAGTAGTCGTTTTCTGGATTAAGTTTACTTTGATCTCCATCTTTTTTTAACATTTCAGCAGTTGAATTAAAAGTATTTTCAGTTTCTGAAGTGGAAATAATAGGCGAATTCTGTTGGGTGACATTAACAGAGGTTGCAATATTTTCAATCTCTGTTAAGCTGCTAGGTTCAGAATCTGCATTATCCGTTAGATTTTCTGTATTATAAAGAATGGGGTCAACATTAACGTGTCCATAAACTATTTCTTTTTGTCCTTCGTCAGTGACATTTCTAGTCGACTCAATTTCAGTAACGTTAACAATTGGACTATCGCGTTTAGGTTTGTCGGGATAGTTGTGTGTGTTTGTCAGAATATTCTGGTTCACCATGTATGAACTATCAAGAACAGTGCTGTTTGGATTAAGTGTATTTTGAAGTTTTAATAGTTCTAGTTCAGCTTCTATGCTGGCGTCGCCATCCGGTTTATCTTTCTTGTCAACTTTCACGTAGTTTGCTTGCAGCTCTTGAGCCTGGAATAACAAAAGCATAATTTAATGGTCTTGGAACAATCTCAAAGAAAGAAGAAATCCCATCGCCTTCAGATAATTATTTATGAAAGTTCATTATCTTTGTGACATTTATGTATCCGAATTTCTTACCTGTGAAGATGGCTCTTGGCCCTGAAGCGGCGCTGCTTGAGGATCTAAGCCGATGGGTATATTAAGTTGCAGCGGTCCTGGTTCAGCATCGCCGTAGTCGTACAATACGTCTCCACCGGGAGCCGAAGTCACGAAAAAAGCATTCAGATGTTCCAGCAGGATACGTTCGTGTTCGTCTTTGTTTACTGTTACCACCTGGAAATGTAATGAAATTTATTTAAAAACGTATTTTAGCTTCTTAGTATAAATTTACGAAAAATCTCGAATTAAATCACTTCATTGTACTTAGTTGAACTGTCTTTGAAGTACCAACCTGAACGCAGCCATTCCGATCGAGTCTCTGTCCCTCAGGGCAATTTAGGGGCGTTATGAACAGGGACTTAGTGGTTATTCTTCGCGGTGGTGCATTCTGGTTGCCGCTTTCGGGGCTCTGGAGCCAGGACTTCCACGCGAGCTCAGCAGCCTTCCGGTCGAGGGTGCGGGGTGGCGCGCGGGTGGTCGCCACGGGCGCTGGCGCCGGCCCCTCCGCCGGGCCCTCCGCCCCAGTCTCCGCCTTCACTAGTGCACACGACACCAGCAGTAACGTCGTCCACGTGTACCACATCGCAAACACCTGCAAAATAAGAAAATATTACTTAGCTTTTATGTTCGGCTTATGTCTCACAGGGATTTCATAAAAGATGTGATAGGTGCACACGTAGGTACAGGACCCAGATCACATTCTGCCACCCAGATCTATGCAGTGACGTTTCTGCAGTTCGATTAAACTGTTAGGCGTTAGGCTGTTAGTTCACAAACGAGCGGGCCAGTTACCATAAATCTGGCTTAGGGTTTCTGTAAGCCGGCCGGCATGGTCAGTTAGTCAGTTTATGGCAGTCCATTGACATGTCCACCACAAAAAGGTAGGCATAGCCGGTAGTTACCATGCCGCACAAGCGGGTTGGTGACCGCAAAGTCAGTCCTCTCGCACCAGTGACGTAGGTACTAATCACTATTGTATTCTTCTAGTAAGTAGGAAATGGTGCAACGTTTCATTATTCATTACACGAAGATTAATTACAGTTTCCTTAATCAATTCAAGCGTTGCAGTTTAACACTATGTGGATCACGTTTAGCATTACTTGCTTCGAAACAATATTCCTTATTATCTAGGTACTTACGTCGTTTTAATTTATTTACTATCAAGAGTTGCCATTGGAATAGCTGCTCACGGTCAGCTAATGCCGGCAACGATTTCTATATCGAAGGATCTAAGAGATTGCTCATGGAACCAGATTCGATGTGATGTCAACTGGATCAAGGTACGACCTCATCCATTAGTTCAATAGCTCGAGCACGAATTGACTGTATTCATTGGATATTTTCATAATAGATACGTTTCTGCATCTATCTGGATAAATTTGCTATTAGTTATAGGTACGTACCTATTTCGACTTAGGAAGACAGATCGATCTGTCAATCTGCCTAGCCTTTTCGCAACTATGTTGGAGTCGGCTTCCAGTGTAACCGGATGCAGCTGAATACCAGTATTTTACATGGAGCGACTGCCTATCTAACTTCCACATCCCAGTTACTGGGTAATACGATACCCCTTGGTAAGACTGGTTGTCAGATTTTCGGGCGTCTAACGACCCGTAACGACTGTCAAAGATCCACGAATGACGGCCGGCGTATACCTATAGAAATGCTACTTCAGTACGTCCCCTCAGGCGGAGACGATAGTCATTTCCAGGCGTTAAACACACGTAAATGCTAGTAAATGCTAATTCCGCGTAAATGCTACTGAATACTAGCATTTACGTGTGTGTAACGCCTGGAAATGCGCTAACTCTAGGTATTCGTCTCTGCCTGAGGGGACGTACTGAATTAGCATTTCTATATACGCAGCCGGGACCAACGGCTTAACGTGCTTTTCGAAGCTCGGAGGAGTCTCGGTATGTAAAGATGGTCATCCCATCCACGGACCAACCCCGGCAAGCGTAGCTTAACCTTAGCCACGTGCTCCTGTGGTAAGTATTATGTTTTTAAATTATATATGTTTTTTTTTGCAACAGGGATTGAAAGGGGGTCTTTTAAAAAATCGAAGTGGGTCTACTAGGGCATGTGGGGTATCTTAATGAAAGAGCGCTGTTTGCGAATTCTCGAACATTTGTTTTCTTTTTTTTATGCCGCATAGTTTTCAACTGATGAAAAATGGTTAAAAAATACCGTTCCCCCCTTATCTCCGAAGTTTGCATACGGAAAAATCTGAAATTATTCTATTTCATAGAAGTTTATGTAAAGATTACAGGAAAAATAAAACGATGTCTCTAAATATCACACTTTTTCAGATCTCATCAACAAAAATTAAATATATAAATCATGGTACGGAACCCTCGGTGCGCGAGTCCGACTCGCACTCGACCGGTTTTTTTTGTTATTACTTAGCCACGAGCTCCTCGGCTTAGGAAGACAGATATAGGTAGGTATGCATAAATATTGATCTTAGTTATAATTTTCTTCGTACCTATTTATCTTGAATGTTAAATATTATGCTATTATGGCCCGGGTATAACATTTATTGCCGTTCCAGTTTCATTACGATTAACTATCATAAACTGAAACTAGGTTATAGATGCTTAGGTAGCTACAAGGGAGTTATAGACCCAGATGTCAAGAAATAACGACTTATTGTGTTTGAAAGTAGAAATTTTAAGAAATCTGTTGGTGTCAATAATTAACAACAATCCATCAACCTTAATTAGTCTTGGAACCAAGTAGATTCGTGTATGTGGTTCAAAAATCTTCTGCGAGCGACCTTGAGGCCCTTTATCATTGGGAAAGTGAAAGTGTGTTAATCACAGACTATTATGTGGGGGCACTTACGATGCCTTCACTTTTAAGTCGCATTAAATTATCGATAGGCACGTCCCTTCCTATGTTGAAGTTAAGTTCATATTCCGAACCGATGAATAAATTAAGTATTTATTTTTTAATGGATGCTAATGAGTTGAGGCTTTGTTACTACCCAAACGCTAAATTCGGTGGGAGATAGGTAATAATGTTAATTGCGACATTTGGAGTAAGTATCTCATGTCCGGTATTAACTAGGCCAGTCCCCTTCCTCTTAGGTATCGGAGATTAAGACATTCTGGTGACATCAGCCGATCATCGTCATTTTATAATATGTATGTGGTTATGGTAACATCTGACCACGTCAGTTTTGATAACTAAGGGAAGGTCATGAGCGTCAGCTGTGCTAATGATAGTAGAAAAGAACGGAATCAAGTTTCAACTATATTGGCTAAACCTTAACATTGAAATTGGTGCAACACCGATCATTTGCATCTCCTTAACACCTAAGTGATACCTAGTAATGCATCAACGTGTTTTACGTAAGTAATGAGAAAGCGAAAGAAATTACATGTTACATTTGGTTGAAAGCCGCACAGAATGGTGGGTAGGTATGTTTTTTGCACGAACAAATTGAGTGAGAATTTCTAAACAAATATTTCCGACGAGGTGACAACGACAAATGTTCTGCAGCGAATTTCTTAGAACATATCTACCTATGTTTTTTTTATCATCAATAACCGTTTTTCTTATAATCATTTACCTATCTACCGACCTAGTCGTTGAGTGAAGTAGATTTGGGATTTAAAACAATCTTATTTTTTTATGCATGTTTCACGAAGAGGTTTTTGTGGTTAGCATAAAATCCGCCTTGCCTTTTCCCAACTATGTTGGCGTCGGCTTCCAGTCTAACCGGATGCAGCTGAATACCAGTATTTTACATGGAGCGATTGCCTATCTAACTTCCGCAACCCAGTTACTGGGTAACACGATACCCCTTGGTAAGACTGGATGTCAGACTTTCAGGCTTCTGACGACCCGTAACGACTGTCAAAGATCCAAGAATGACAGCCGGGACCAACTTCCAAGGCGCGGAGGGGTCTCGGTATGTACCTCGGTTACCCATCTAAGGACCGACCGCGGCAAGCGTAGCTTAACCTGATTGATCGACCTGTGCGGCTTTTATTACTTAGCCACGAGCACCTGGGTTTTGTGGTTAGCATAACGAAAATATTCCCATATCATCAACTGTGATGATGACATGATGAGTAGGTACCTACCTAATTAAAAAAAAATACAAATTCACAAATTAAGTACCTACCACCTACATAGGATATCAAAACAATCATAATATTGATCCAGTGTGTAATGTCCATAAGAAAGACACGTTTTTATAAACAAGATGAGTTATTTACAAACAGATTTGATGATGTTTCACGTTCCAGTAGGTAGGTACCATTTCTCTTCAGAAGAAGCGTCCAGATATCGAACTACTTACAATACCTACTTTCGTATCTTTGTTTAGTATAAAATATGACAATAATAAAGAAAGTATAGATGCCGTAAAGGTTATGTGAAATAAATGGGCAAGGTTTCTAGCTCCTTTCACTGAAACATAAATAATGAGTTGTGAATGTGTGATGCATGTAGTTTGAAAAGTAAGAATTCATACAGGTGAATGCACCTAGGTAGGTATGGCACTTGATTCTGAAATGTGTACTATCGGAGAAACGAACATCTTTCAGTCACAGTCAGATGGTTGTAGCCGTGATATATTTATATCCCTAGGGATATAGCTATAGGGAGTTACTTATATGAAAGCGGTTCTTAACTAGCTTACTAGGAATATAACAGTCTATAATACGAGCATGATCTAGTACCTACTATTATAAATAATAGGTCTTTCTTTACCTATGAAATTGCCGTTTTGTATGAAAAAATTTAAACGAATTTTTTTCATGTTTTTTTTATTTGTATTAATCGAAGTAATCACACATGCAATCAATGCATCTTTGCCAACGCAGTGGCAGTTTATTGATGCCCTTTTTAAAGAAATCAGCTGGTCGGGAGGCAACAAATTCTTCAAAGGCATTTTGTACTGCCTCTCGGGTATTGAATTTTTTTCCCGCCAAGAAGTTATCCAAATTCTAGAAAAAGTAGTAGTCTGTAGGCGCAAGGTCTGGTGAGTAGGGCGGATGACGGAGAGCTTCCAACCCCAGTTCTTGCAACTTGGAGACCGTCTGCTGTGCAGTATGAGGTCGCGCGTTGTCGTGCAGGAGCAGCGGAGACGAGCGATTGACCAATGCTGGTTGGAGATGTGCCAGCTTTTCCATCATTGTGTTCAGTTCTTCACAGTACACATCTGCAGTAATGCTCACCCCGTTTGGTAAGAAGCTGTGATGAATCACACCGGCGCTAGACCACCAAACAGTGACCATCACTTTTCTAGGGGTAAGTTTTCGTTTAGGGCATTGTTTAGGTGCTGAACCAGGATCCAACCAACTTGCTGAGCGCTTGTGGTTATCAAACAGAATCCATTTTTCACCGCAGATAACAATGCGGTTCAAAATTCCTTCATTTGTGTGTCTGTTGAGCAGTGCAAGGCACGTCTCGACGCGTACTTCGCGCTGGCGATCATTGAGTTCGTGGGGCACCCATTTGTCAAGCTTTTTTACCTTGCCAATTTGACGCAAATGGACCAATATTGTTTTGACGCTAACGTCGAAAGCTGCTGCTAATTCAGCCGTAGATTGTGTATCATCAGCTTCCACAATCGCCTTTAATTCGTAATTGTCGACCAAAGTCTTCGGACGACCGCGAGGTTCATTTTTCAAGTCGAAATTTCCAGAACCGAAGCGAGCAAACCAATAACAGGTGGTGCGTTGGTTTGTAGTGTTAGCTCCGTAAACGTCGTTGATGTTGCGTGCCGCTTGTGCCGCGTTGCTGCCACGACGGTACTCATATTCCATAATTACTCGAATTTTTAACGTATCCATGATGACGAAAAAGATTGAAATGCGATGAAAATGTAACACTAATCAATAAACAAATGACTACTTTTGGAAAAAAAAACCATCTTTTTAAAATAAAATTAATTTGAAATTAGAATTCTTAGCCAAACAAAAATTATTTTGATTTGAAATGGCCAGTACTGCAGAATGGCGATATATAGGTACACTGTAAGGACTATTCTTGCTAGAAGCGCTTGGCCGCTATAGTAGCTTTTGCTAACAGATGTAGTGATCGTGTGCACGGGATTTTGTTTTGAAATTGGTCAGATGTAAGTTTCCTCGATAGTACCTACATGGTCTATAGAGTCTATACAGGGTCAAATTAAATTAGCTAGCGAAACTCCGCAGACCTGATGGGTATCGATGTCTAAACGTGGTAGAGCAAAAAATAAACTAATTTGTTGATGTTTTTGGGGTCATCAACCGCATGGTAGTTTGAAAATATCTGTTTAATTTTTTTTTTGTGTAAACTTCACAGACGTGATCGTGAAACAAAACATATTCCTCAACTTCAAACAACACCACCAGCGGTCGTTGACCAAAAAAAAAATCAACAAATCTTTTTTATTTTTATTTTGTCGATACCCATCATGTCTGAGCTCGATGGTCATCACGTCCAGAGAGCAGTGGTGGCCTAACCGCGACTTAAGAGTTGTAGGTCGTAGGTACGAACCCCGGCAGGTGCTTTACTTTGTGTATATTATTTCATCCAAGGCCGTAGCTAAACTTGAATTTAACATAGGGCAGCTGTTGTTACAGGTAGGGTGGATCATGGTCAATTTTGACTTATGTGTCAGTTAATACTTAAGGGGGATGCGCAGTGGTGGCCCGCGAAATTCATTTTTTTTTGGGTTTTTTTGCAATTTGAAGGTCCGTGTCAGGTTGCATCTTGACTCGTACGCGACAATAAGAAATATGTATTTACATAATTTCGACCATAAAAATCATCAATACATCTTAAATAGTGTGTTGATGATTCTTATGGTTATAATTTAAGTAAATATAGGTATTTACTTAAATTATAACCATAATGCTTATTGTTGCGTATCATATTTTGATCAAGATATAACGGTGTTATGTTATACAGGCTGTCTTTGAAAACATGCCACAAACATTTAAGGGGGCGTTCTACCCATCAATATGAACAACTTTTACAATGGGACTAACTTAGAATTCTCAAAAAGAATTCGACTGTCTGGTATAAAATGGTTCAATCGGATATGTAAGTAACTTTATACGGGAAGTTCGATTTTTTTTTCTAAGTTGGTCCCATAGTAAAAGTTGTTCAAAGTTGTTCTATGAATTATGACTTCAATTTTCAAGTGTAAATTAAAACTCTAAATAGGTGACTTATTGGTTCTTAAATAGGCCTTAAAAATGCATCCAGACTCTCAGCTTTCATAATCAATAAAAAAAGTGGCACTAAAACGGGCTACTTTGGCTAAAATCGGCCTTCAAAGACAGCGAGGTGGAAAGTTCTTAAAATTAGCTATCAGCCCGGCGAGCACGGCCTACTGTGACATGGCTTGAGTCACACATTTTATCATAGTTTGGGCGATAAAACTGTTTTGTCTTAAATGCTAGCACGGCGGCGTGAGATAATTTCTTGATATGTGACATAACTTCTTGACGTTTAGTTGGGACTCATTATGTCTTATTTGCTAATATGGGTGCACCAATTATATCACAAATGTCACATTTTGACGGTGACTAAGAAAAATTTTATCACGTTCGTTCGGAGGTGGTGATAAGATTTGAAAATTGAAAAAAATAATGTTTTCCTGCTAATTACTCTGCACCAAATGGCAATAAATTATTTTCTTGCATTGTGTGGTGGTGGTTTATTTGTGCGTGATAAGGATAACCAAAAAAAAATTTTAATAAATAAATAAATAATTTACTATTTTTTTATATTTTTAAACGGTTTTTTGTTTAATTTTTAAAAATACATATTTAGACATGTAAATAATGCGCCTTAAAACCAACAAAAAAAAATTAAAATAAATAAATAATTTAAGTAAATACAGAGGTACTTAAATACTACTATTTTTTTTGTTACCTACATGTTAAAAATAATCGGTTTATGGGTTTCATAAAGGGGGGCCAAATTTTCATTATTTTTGCGATAGGACACACCGTTTTCGAGTTATTATAAGCAAAAGAAAAAAAAAAAAAGATTTTATTTGGCCGCATATTCAGATAGTCTTAAACATTTTAATTTTTTCAATTTACTATGTCACGCTATGAATTTAGCAACAAGAAAGGCATGTCGCGGCTCTAGATTATGTCACATGGTTGACCCGTGCTAGCATTTAAGACAAATTCTAAGACATGACATAATTTATCATGTCTTGTCACAAACGTCTTGGGTACGCCCGTGCTCGCCCCGCTGATTAAAAAATATTTCTTGGTTAATTAAACCAAAAATAAAACCGGTCAAGAGCGAGTCGGACTCGCGCACCGAGGGTTCCGTTCCGATTTCTGATAAAGTGCGCTATTTAGAGACATCGTTTTATTTTTCCTGTAATCTTTACATAAACTTCTATCACATAGAATAATTTCAGATTTTTCTCTTTGCAAACTTCGGAGAAAAGGGGGGTAGGGGGGTGGTATTTAACCTATGCTGCCTAAGAAAAAGAAAAAAATGTTTAAGAATCTGAAAACAGCGCTCTTTCATATGCCCTAGTAGCCCCATTTTGAGTTTTTAAGACCGTTTCAGCACCTGTTGCAAAAAAATATAATATATTCATATTCTTATTTGCAAAATAGTTGGGTAAACGTCATCTAAAACTGTTCCAATTTCAAGTTGATAGCATTAGTAGTTCTTGAGATATCCAGCTGTGACAGACAGACAGACTGAGTCACATCATAAGGGTTCCTTTTTACCATTTTGGTACGGAACCCTAATGACTGCAGAAAAGCTAAGATTTAAAACTTAAACTAAAAAATAAATTAACCACCAAATGGTTTATTTATTTTTGCTGGTTTTATCTCTGTCGGCCATTGTTATTGCAGGTAAAAGAGTTGTCCGCAGGAGACGCCCTGGGCAGCGGGAATCAATAGCCGATTCCCGGACACCATAGGCGCGAGCTTGCGGACGGTGAGCAATGGGTACCTCGCCATCCGGTTAGGACCTGGGGGTCTACTCCCTAAGCACGAAGCCCGTAGTTCGTGTAGTTAGACAGCACGATTTGACATGTGGTGGAATCTACGTCGCCACATTGCGCGATGCAGGATTGCGTGACGTCAGTGTGACGCGTAATAGTTCGTATGTGGCGATGTAGATTCCGCGGTTCCGCCACAGACAGTTGTCCCTACTCTCGATGTGTATTTGCCCGTCCGAAAAATTTTACTCTTCTCTAAATGGCGGACGGATGGACGGACGGACCGGAAT
Organism: Cosmia trapezina; assembly: GCA_905163495.3. NCBI lineage: Eukaryota > Metazoa > Arthropoda > Insecta > Lepidoptera > Noctuidae > Cosmia > Cosmia trapezina. The sequence continues at coordinate 18,582,769 of LR991030.1, forward strand.
GGAAGCTGAGAGTCGGACGCATTTTTAAGGTCCATTTTTACTTTAGACCAAAATTTTCATAACTTTCATCACATTCATAAAGCTGATTATTTTATGCATAAAAGTACAACTCATGAAGATTCAGTTCCAAAAAAAAATCTCGAAAAAGTCTTTCACTTTTTTTAAAGAAATTTTTTAAGTTGGTCAGGTCGAGAAATTTCTAAAATTCAGAAAAAAAAAATTACAACTCGAAAATTATGAGAAGGACTGAGGGGTGATTCGGATAGTCCACGGTACGAGGAACCTAATTTTTTTATTTGGACGTCCATTTTCCGGCCACCCTATGCCCATATAAAAATGAATCTCTATTTCCGTTGGTCATCGCATCACGCGTGAACGGATGGAATAATTTCGTTAATTCTCTTTTTGTTGTGTTTATTATTGTCATGAGAAGATTCATAAGTAGTGAAAAATTGGAAAAGTTGGCGGGAAAATTGAAAAATTCGGGAAAACGAAAGTGAAAGTGGATTTTCTATGGGAATTTTGAATTATTGAAAGTGGGACAGGACAACGTCTGTCGGGTCAGCTAGTATATCAATAAAAAGTCCGTCGGTAAAACAGCTGAATCCGTCGATTCCCTATACCTAATTATTAAAAATGCGAAGGACTTAATTCAGATCAACAGACTTTGTTCTTTTCTTTTCAAAGGCCAAAAATACGATGCCTGCCATTCTTTCGTGACCCACACATTTTTCAAATACCATCTATGAGCAGAATAAAGAATTAATATAGTTTTATGATTGTACCTAAGATGCCGTGGTAATTCGGAATCGTTTAGAAGTAATTTTTTTCCGTCATAACTTTGTTGATGGTGTTTTCTTAAGGTAGGGCATTAGTGTATTAAGGTAGGGCATTGCCCCACGATGCCCCCCCCCTAGCTACGGCCCTGATTTCATCACCATTGCTTTCAAAACGGTAAAGGAAAACATCGTGAGGAGACCGGCATATCCCAGAATCAAAAATTCGAAGACATGTGACATCTACCAACCCGCACTGAGCCCGCGTGGTGGATTACGGCCCACTCCCTCTCACCGAGAGGAGGACTGTGTCACTGTGTCCCAGCAGTTAATATATGTATTATTACGGGCTGATTATGCATCACGGCAGCGGAGTTTATCTAGCTAATTTGAGCCTGTACAGGAGATACCTATTATTATGATGAATCAGTCGTGTTTAGAATAGTACCTAAATGTTATTAGGAACGTAGACTAAGTTTTTTCATCGTCTATTGTGAAAATTGATTTGTTAATTAACTACTGTGTTCGATATAGAGCTCTTGATTACTCTCATTGTGTTTGTGGGATGCGAACTTCAAAAGTATCGCCCTCTTAGTTTGGATTTTGGATACACATACTGTTCGATATAAGATCGTGTCGTATAGTAAAAAATATACCCGTAATTGATAGTATTTAGGTTCTAAGCATAGACTTATAAAAAAAGATGGACTCCGCGCCACGCATATCGAAAGTGAAGCACAGTAAGTATGCCGGACCGTTTGTACAAACACGCCTCGCGCACACATTTACATCATAGTATGCCGACCGGCCGCCATTACGTGACACGAGCGACGGCGTCTTTGCAGGTACTCAAATCATGCACACATAGATCGGTACGGTGCTTCACTTTCGATATGCGCGGCGCGGAGTCCATCTTTTTTTATAAGTCTATGGTTCTAAGTAACAAAATTTTAACATATTGATACAATGACACAAACAATCAACTTTGTTTCTTCTTTTCATATGACGATCAAAATTGAAGGAGTTTATATGTATTATACTAGCTTTTGCCAACGGCTTTGCACGCTTGGATGTCGGAAATTATCTCACGGCTCACGGGAACCGTAGGTACATTTTTCCGGGATAAAAAGTAGCTTATGTGCTATTCTAGAATATAATCTGTCTCTGTGCCAAATTTCATCCAGATCCGTTCAGCTGTTCTGGCGTGATTGAGTAACAAACATCCGTCCATCCAAACTTTCGCCTTTATAATATAGTAAGATAAACATTCTCCTGGGCTTATTTATTGTGCCAAGTATTCAGTTAGATGAGCAGGCGGACGTCGTACTCTTTCAGAACGACGCAGAGCCTCTGTCGTGATGTTCTGTGACTGGATCGGCTCATTCTGGGAATCTCGCTGGCCATCAGTGTTACGATCATCACCATCGACTGCATCGATGAACTCGTCGTCATCATTGGAATCAGCTTCATCAGTTTCTAAAGAAGATTCCCCAGCTGGATCGACAGCTAGTCGATTAGATACGACAAATTCTCCACCACTGCTCAAACGCACACGAGTATGTTGAGGATTACTTTGCAGAGTCTCTACTTCTTCAACCAATGGATCATATTTACTATAAGTAGTTCGATTATGGTTTCGCATTAATACTTTTCCTGGGACGTTTAGCCATTGAGGCATCGACTGTCCAGTTTAGGATCTCCTGGCGTGAGAGAACATCTGCTCATGGGGCGTACTGTTTGTAGCCGTGCAAAGAAGCGATCTTACAGAATGCAAAGCCTGAGTTAAAACTGACGCCCATTTGGTTATAGGCAGATCATGATTTTTTAGAACTAATTGTACTGTTTGCCAAATAATTCCGTTGTATCTCTCCGTTTGTCCATTGCCCTGAGTTTTGTACGGTGTAGTGCAGCAATGGCCTTCTGGTGAAGAAAGTCTTTCATCTCTTTTGAAAGAAAAGCAGTACCACGATCTGACTGTACGTAAGTTGGCATTCCAAATATAGAAAATAATCCAGTCAGTTTATTAATTTATAACACATTTGCTCGTAAAGGGTCTCTTATTTCACGAATTTCAATATCGTAATGTATGTCATTACGTACTTGTGCGTAATTGTAATGTAAAACGCACGGGTTTCTTTTTAATAAGGTAAAACGTAAGGTTTATCAAGATGCTCCGTATAAAACTAACGGTACTTTTTAAATTTTTGTGTCAGAAAAGTGTTTTTGTGACACAAAAACCCTTTTGCAAAGAGTTTTTGTGTCAGAAAAGTGGTCAACATTGTGAATAAAATTAACTTTGGGAGATAAAATATAAAAAATAAACATTAATTAAATTAAAGAATTCATTCTTTAATTTAATTAATTTTGACAATAAATTGCAACAACAACAAACAAAAACAAAAAAATATTAATTTACTTTATTAATAATACTGGCTGGTTTTGTGCATTTGCTTAAAAAAAAGTGCTGATGCCCGCGCATCGCTAATTTGTGAACAAGTAAAAATTATTCCGCGCCATTTCCGCGCGCTTTTTCTTTTCGCTGTATTGTTTTTATTTGAAAATGTCGTCAAGTAATGATGAATTTATTAATTCGACACCGCCAGAAGTCTCAGAGGCAGCGAAAAAGGCTACTCTAAGCCTCTTACCTGAAAAATCGACCGATAGATACTTACAAGCGTATTAAAATTTCATCTTATGGAAAACAAGCAAAGATCCAGATTCATTTTCAGAAAGTGTGTTTTTAAAGATTTATTCGTTTAAGAAAGTCCGAGTTTTATTTATTTCCTCGCAAATATGTTATAAAACGTCGTATGACATACGTGCGCTTTGATAATTACAGCCTCTGCTTTCTTGTAGCCCTCGCCTACGGCTCGGGCTAGCAATATCGCCTCGGTTGTAATTTTCAACTTACCGCACTTATGCATAATGTACTATACCGTGTTTGTATTGTACTCAAGTCTGGGCAGGGATATGCAAATGGGAATTTTGAAATAATTCCTATGAAATAGCTATAAAAAAATCGCATTCAAAACCTTAAAACTACTAAAAACGCTCCTTATTACATTAATATTATTACGCAGAATTTATACCAGATGTTATAAATTTTGCGTAATAATATTAATCTTCTTAAGAAATTAAAGTTTCATACTATAAACAAGAAATAAACAAATTATAAGACTCAAAATAAACGTAATATAATTACGTTTATATTGAGTGTTATAATTTGTTTCAACAGCCAAATTGCAACTTAATGCGATACGTCGCCGTGTTTCAATATAACTAATCTATCAATACGCAATTTTCTGATAGGGCTCTTAAAGAAATATATTCAGGTGCCTAAGTACCTAAGTATACTACTTGCAGAAGTTGCAGATCTACGTTTAGAGCGATGCCACATTGCTCCGTTGCGTTGCGTTGCGTCTTGCGTCGTGGCATTTTAATATTAACGCTTGCACGGTTCTAAAAGACATTAAATCCTCATGTCTTTTAGAACCAACCAAGAGTCATTGAAATGCGACGACGCAACGCATTGGTAACGCCTGTGTGGTATCGTCCTTAGCCATGGATGTTTCTAAGCTAACCATTGCAGTATTGTGATGTCGTTCCCAAGTCAACGGACGCGTTCTTTGATGCTATATCTTGTTTGCAATATATTATGCGCAGTTTAATTACTTACTCGTTCGTTTTGTTAATTTTGTTGTTCTGGAGCGTATTAGCAGGTGGCGTTCTGTACTTTCTGCCTACCTCCAAGTGAAGAAGACGCGGCTGTATGTGATGTCGTTCTCGTTCGTTTCCTAAGAACAACAAGTGCGGCGCAGAAGTCGCTTGTTTGGAAGTTAACTTCAAAGCTCATTATTTCAGTAGCTAGATACAATAATAAACGCGTAATTAGAATTACTTACTTGTGCGTTTTACTTTATTTGTTCCCGACTTAAGCGTGGAGTAGGTAGGTAATATTATTACCTTGGTGTCGCCCTCTGCTGTTAGCTATTAGTCAGTGGCAAACTGTACTTATGTACTTTGCCTTTTACTATTCTCTACAAATGTTTCATTCATATGTAAAACATATTATTACATAACACTTGATTGCAAATAACGCTGTTTGTTTGTTGTCAGCGACAATGTTGTACACAGTGTTAGTTCCCTTGACCCCGGCTGAGAGAAACGCGCTTATGGTGGATCTGCTGTACACTCGAGTAAATAATTTAGTGCGCAAAACAAGGGCAATGGCTGTTGACCCCGTCGCGATCTATTGGCGGCATCTGGCAATGATCTCGCATCAGGCGCCGCACGCGCACGCGGAAGCTTCTCGCGGGAATTGACCGTGTTTCAATGGTGCTTGATTGAAGCATACTTTATACTGCATTCTCTAGTGTGAAAAGGATTAGAAAGCGGGATCAAACTCGTTGAATGATACTTGGGATTTTCTCCCGACAAATCTTCGGTGCGACTAAAGAATGCAGTGTGTGCTGGGATTATGAAGTTATGTGCGTCTCTGACTGCGTCTGACCTAATGAGAACATTATGTTTACATAAAACAGATACACGTCGGGTATTCTCTTTGGATGTATTATTATCTGCACGGACCAAATCCTCGAATGTTGAACCCTACCTTGACATGCATGCGAGAGCGAGACAAGGCAGTTGCGGAACAGAGGTGCGTCGGCGCAGGGTTACACATAAATAGCTTTCCAGTCAGAACTCGAGTCGAGTGCTTCTGTCAAACATTAATTTGTGCGTGTATGGATGAATTAAATTTTTATTAAGACTTCCAAAATAGAATTGTAGATAATTAATGTTCCAAGCTATCAATTAATCATATTCATATTCAATCTAACTGCATTTGCGTTCAAACGCTTAGGCAGTTGAAAGGGGAAGTGGCTCTGGTCTGTCACGGTTGGTGCGCCACCCTCCAAATAAAAGGCAGGTGTTTCTTCAATCGAATTTGTAAGACTGAGTAGGTTGGTAACAAACAAAGTTGAGATTTAAAACCGAGATAACTACCTACCTACTAAATAATAAAACATTGTTACTTGGAGTTTAAAGAAACAGATGTGTTATCTACACCTGCTGTTTGACAGGTTTTTGGTTACAATAATAAGAAATAGGTGTGATCGGTAGACGTCGGAAATAGATACCTAGTCTGCCATTAATAAAGTCAACAAAAATGTTCTTAAAATAATTCCTTGCTTATCCGACTCTTTTGTCGAATTTCTAAAACTTTGTACCTTCTTATGGGAGAGTTTAAAGGCTCTTACAGACAAAGGCGATATCGCGTCGCGACGCGATATTGTTCTACGGATATAATATCGCAATATCGCGTCGCCGACGCTATATCGCCTCTGTCTGTAAGAGCCTTAAAACGGGGGTAGGGGGCCAGCAAAATCTTTCATAGGAAGGGGGGGGTTCCAAAAATTGAAAAATCACCACACGTAATTAATGGACGTCCCCTAGGTATTGTATAAAGAAACCTTCCTATGATTATTCTAGTCATAAATTTATAATTATGACTAGACAAGATCCATTGCGCTATTCGTGATAATATGACCACGTGTGGCTTGATATTATCCATAATGACCATTGTTTAATAATGGTCATACGTCGTCGGCGAGAAAGTGCCCCGCTAACTGGTCAGACACGATGTCGGCCAAATTTGCATATTAGGTAACTGATTGATATTCCTCGCGAACAGGATATAGGGATAATGATTTCTGACATTTACCACGAATTTTATACCTCGGTACAAACCGAGGATAATGTATGTAATGATAATGACCATGAAAGTGTAAAGAACTCGTAAGTACTTATTGAAAAATATAAACTGTTTTTATTGTACAAAGCTATTGAAATTGAAATAGAGCGTATTCATTCATAATTATATTTATTGGATATCAGTTAATTAACGTCCGGTTAGGTTGAATGGCAGCAATTAAGAGCTGGTTATTAAATTTTCATGTGCCACAAAATCGTGTCAAACTAAAAACAGGCTTTGACGTTGAAAACAAGCGTAGGGAGGAGATATCTTGCTGTGAGGCCTTAGGTTAATCGCTTAGCTATAGGTTATATAGCGTTGTACTCAATCAAGCACAACTTAAACTAAACGCTACGCTACGCGCGCCGCGCTTAGCTTTAAACTTAAGGCGGAAGCTCCAAGTAGCCCGCGAAATTAAAATTTTCTTACGTTTTTTGCAATTTGCAGATCAGAACCCTAATTGCGTAACACATTATCAATCGGAGTTTGAATAATTTTGAAACAAATTGCTAATCCATTGCTTCGTATGTTCGAAAAATTTGTCTGCTTGGCAACGTAAATAACGCAATGAATGTTGTTGAACTGTCAAAATGAAAGCAACTCCGATTGATTATAATGTGTTACGCAATTAGGGTGCAGTATCAGGTTGTACTCGTATGTTGATCTAAATATGATTCGCGACCGTAACAAATCTGTATTTATAGAATTACTAGCTGCGCCCCGCGGTTTCACTTGCGTAGACCGGGATAAAAAATAATCTATGTTAATCCAGGGTATAAGCTATCTACCTATATACCAAATTTCATCCAAATCGGTCCAGCCGTTTGAGCGTGAAGAAGTGACAAACATACAAACACACACACAAAAAAAACACAAACTTTCGCCTTTAAAAAATTAGTGTGAAGTGTGGTAATCATTAAAATCATCAATACAACTCTCTAAGTTCATATAGGCAAATCTGGACATTTAGGATTATACTAACTTAAGGAGATATAATTATAATACTGACTTGCGGATTGCAAAAAACATAAGAAAATTTGAATTTCGCGGGCTTCCCCATTAATGTGTGAGCTCAGTGATTATTTTCTGCATTATCAGTTAAACACAAATTACAGTAATTAACTAATAAATTGTTTAACTCTTTCTTAACGTTATTCGTCATCGTTGTTTGAACGAACTTATTTGCCACAATCGTCTATCGTTCGTATAAGTAAATACAGTCATTTCCGGATGTTGAAAATGTTGAATCGGTTTTTATTTGCGGAAAAGTAAGTGGGTACCTTCACGGGTGGGTAGAACACTGTTAGTCAAGTGCTAGAGACACAGACACTGACATAGAGACATAAATTATCGGTAATATTTACTTGTAAGCTTGTAACAGTGCGTTAGAATTAGAATAAAGACACAAAGCATCCTAAACGGCTCGTACATTTTCTTCTTTATTGTGCAAATATTTTCCTTTTGATACAATGTTGCAATGGTTATTGGGCCGGATCCAGGTTTACGTTTTTAGGGTTCCGTACCAAAATGGTAAAAAGGGAACCCTTATGTGTGACTCAGTCTGTCTGTCTGTCTGTCTGTCTGTCACAGCTGGATATCTCAAGAACTACTAATGCTATCAACTTGAAATTTGGTACAGTTTTAGATGACGTTTACCCAACTATTTTGCAAATAAGAAAGGAATAGAAATATTTATATTTTTTTTGCAACATTGACTGAAAGGGGGTCTTAAAAATTCAAAGTGGGGTTACTAGAGCATGTGGGGTATCATATGAAAGAGCGCATTCTCAAATTTTTTTTTCTTTTTTTTAGGCCGCATAGTTTTCGACTTTTGATGAAAAATGTAAAAAAAAATACCGTTCCCCCTTATCTCCGAAGTTTGCAAAGCGAAAAATCTAAAATTATTCTATATGATAGAAGTTTATGTAAAGATTACAGGAAAAATAAAACGATGTCTCTAAATATCACACTTTTTCAGAAATCGGAACGGAACCCTCGGTGCGCGAGTCTGACTCGCTCTTGACCGGTTTTTTATTCATTATGTCATTCTGTTTTATAATGGCTCTTTTGTTCGAGCAAGGAAGCTTTTGACATCACTAACTCACCGTTATAATCGTTGTGTTAAACTGTCACCAGTCACGACTAAGTAGCTAACTAATACTAATGACCGTGAGTTTCCTACGGGTCTTAATGACCATGTCAACTGTGAACAATGACATAAATATTTAGATAAGTACCTATAGAGACGCTTATATGGCAGTAGGATCAGGTGGAATATGTGATTGGCCTTTTGAAGTGTCAATTAAGTAGAAAGGTATACTTAGATATTGGATTTTCTTAACCAATGAATATTATTATGGATTTTGTTGTTAGGGTTCCGTACCAAAATGGTAAAAAAGGAACCCTTATGATGTGACTCAGTCTGTCTGTCTGTCTGTCTGTCAGTCACAGCTGGATATCTCAAGAACTACTAATGCTATCAACTTGAAATTTGGAACAGTTTTGGATAATATTTACCCTACTATTTTGCAAATAAGAAAGAAATAAAAATATATGTATTTTTTTTTGCAACATGGGCTGAAAGGGGGTCTTAAAAACTCAAAGTGGGGCTACTAGGTCATGTGGGGTATCATATGAAAGAACGCTGTTTGCACATTCTCAAACATATTTTTATTTTTTTTTAGGCCGCACAGTGTTCGACTTTTGATGAAAAATGTAAAAAAAAATACCGTTCCCCCCCCTTATCTCCGAAGTTTGCAATAACAAAAATCTGAAATTATTCTATGTGATAGAAGTTTATGTAAAGATTACAGGAAAAATAAAACGATGTCTCTAAATAGCACACTTTTTCAGAAATCGGAACGGAACCCTCGGTGCGCGAGTCCGACTCGCTCTTGACCGGTTTTTTTTTAAAAGCAACATTGCTTTCAATGTCAATGTAACGACAATTAATTCCACGCATGTTAAAATAAGGAAAGTAAATTGGTCAAAGTTGTGCATGCGCATTGAGTCAGGTCAAGTGCATTTACCTAAAGTAGGTAGTTATATAATCAACAAAATTTAACGCGAGAACGAGAACTCTGAGCAATATGTACATCTGATGCTAAATAATGAGTAGAAAGTCAATCGATTTATCCTATCACATCGTTGGCATGTTTATGGTTATTTAAAGAGTACCTGCTGTAGATACCTGACGTGCTGGTAGTGCTAGTAGTGCTACTCTTCTTAGTGTAAGTGTGCCGATACTTAACTACAAAGTTAGCTTGAGTTAACTATCCTGTTATACATAATTTTGTATAGCTCTAATTATTGCTTCTTTTCTGTTGCCAACACCAGACTTGTCAGTCTCATTATCTTAGTTTTTATCATCTGTATCATTCAGCGGTTATATGTGGTTTCTAGGTCTAGGACTCTCAGTTAGCGCCTTAGCGGCTAAAAAATTGTGCACTAGCTATGTTTCCTACTTATATCATCAGAAGTAACTGTGTGCTTCGGTCTTGTTTAGTGCCATGTTCAGTCCTCGAGGAATATTAAGTGTCACGAGCAAACCATGACTAGCACGACTCTAAATGCTTATTGCGTATAAATCTACGCATCTCTATAAGCGACTTAGCCGTATTAGATTTGTTTGAACGTTTCGGCACACAACAATGTAGCCCGCCAACAATATCCATTCATCTCGATCCTTTTTAGGGTTCCGTACCTCAAAAGGAAAAAACGGAACCCTTATAGGATCACTCGTGTGTCTGTCTGTCTGTCTGTCCGTCTGTCACAGCCAATTTGCTCCGAATTTAATGGACCGATTAAGTTAAAATTTGGTACACATATGGATTTCTGTGACCCAAACACGTACAGCTAAAATAAATATATGAATTTTGAATATGAGAGTCACTTTTAGGGGGAAAATAAGAAAAATAAAAAAAAAAGTTTTGTAAACTGTACCGTGTGACATATCAAATGAAAGGGCTTACTATGAGGGTCTCAAATATATTTTTTTTATAATTTTAAAATATATTGTTTTAAAGTTATTTAAGAAAATAGACGAAAATTGACCATTCCCCCCCCCTTATCTCCGAAACTACTGAGCCTAAAATTTTGAAAATAATATAGAAAATAGTTCTATACCTGTAGATTACAGGAAAACCTATAAGAAGTCTGTGGTCTTAAAATAACATGGTAAATCTATATATATAAAAAAATCAAAGTCCTGACTGAGTCACTGACTAATATATCAACGTACAGCCCAAACCAATGGACCTAGAGACTTGAAATTTTGCACATAGATACCTTATATAGTGTAAACATCCACTAAGGAAGGATTTTTGGAAATTCCATCCCTAAGGGGGTAAAATAGGGAATGAAGGTTTGTATGAAAAATCCTATCCCTTGAGTTAATAGACTTCAAACTTAGCACGAATATTCATCTAAGTAAATTATAAAGTTTATCATTTTGAGTTTTCCTAAACTACCCCCTAAAGAGGGATTGGGGGTGTCAAAGTTTGTATGGAGGAATTTTAACACGCGGTCCGATTAACTCAAAACTCAGTTTTTATACTTGAGACCAAAAATGAAGACTAACGTGTATCAGGGTTTTCCAAAAATCTACCCCTAAGGGGTGAAAAGTTAATTTTATAGCGGAGGATTTTATTGGGGGCTTGATTAACTCTAAAAAGTGGTGTAAATAATGTTTGAGTCAAGTTATGGAAACATACCAGACGATTTTTGAAATTCTTTATCTGTGTTCGTGAAAACAGAGATAAAGTTTATTATGAAAAATCTTATTAATTTGGTTAATGAACTTAAACTTAGCACAAATACTTGCATAAGTAAGTAATAATGTTTGTCATTGTTAGTTTTTTAAAACTACGCCTCAAATGAGGTTGAGGGATGTTAAAGTTTGTATAGAAGAATTTTAAAAGCGCAGTCCGATTAAAAAAATGGTACTTTGAGTCAAGTTAGGAAACTTGCCAAACGAATTTTCACCGATTTTGACGGCATATAGCTGATGTTTTAAGGAGTAACTAAGGCTATTTTTATTTTAGAAAAATAATTAGGGTTCCACGCAAGAAAATTAAAATCCATGAAATCAGACAACCACGTACAGTCCAGTACAAACTTACTAAGCCTCCGCTGTCTATTACGGCTATAACAACAAATAATAAAAATAAAGCAAAGTTAAAAATTTAAGGGGTCGGTCCCCATACAATAAACTTTTAATTTTGAAAAAAAAAAAAAAAAATCTAGCATGTGGGGTGTCATCGTCTAGAACTCATTGAGTAGAGTACAAACATATTTTTTTTATCTTCTAAAATTAAGAAATAGGGGGCCGCAAAAGTTGTAAATTTTAGACCATTTTTGTACGAGCTCTAGCGCAACAATTCAACAAATTAGGAATTTGAAACTTCTTTATACCATGTAGGTACCATAAATACTGTATTTAAGCAACAATACTGAAAACGGCGATTCATAAGGTAATAATTCATAGTATTCATAATTGTTTAAACATGGGTGATTTTCTGCAACTGCAAAAATAACCTTGTAATTCACAGTATCATTATAAAATAAGTAAAAAGTTATCTTTGCGATTTTTAAATATATAGTATGGTACGGAACCCTTCGTGCGCGAGTCCGACTCGCACTTGACCGGTTTTTTTGTAATTAAATGTGTACGGTCACGCTCAATCGTTTGGCCTATAAAGTCGCTTGTAATAATAAATTGAGGTTCGGTTTTGCAGCTGCAAGTTTTGTCACTCTCATGGGCAAGTGTGTCGGTAGTTGAGAGCGACCTACTGACTGCGTGGTTAGCATGTGCCGCGACATTTCACTATCATTCCTTCATCTCGGCTACATTTTGGGTATTGCTGCAAGGTCAACGTATCTATTAGACGTGACCGTATATTGGTGTTGTTTTTTTTTATTGTTTTGAATACAGCTGCGTTTAGATTTGTTGCTAGGCAATGTTTCTGTCACGGTTTTACTCTATCGATGATTTTATCAGAGAAAGTGTGTCTTGTCAACGTATTTGTTTACGTCGATCATGTTTTTAGGTTTATCACTATCGTAATGAACTGCATCATAGATACCTTGCTAATTTATTTTTACAACTTGTTGTTTGTAGATAGCTATATAACTGTTAGGTTTACTTCTGATTCCCAGTTCAGCACTAGATTTATGTTGTATGTGCCTATAAACATATCTAAATTTCATTTTAATTGCTATCAAGTAACGTGAACAATGCGCCATGTGATACAGAGCCATAAAATACTGGAAATGACAAATTTTACTGGATATAATTGTGAAACGTCTGTTGTTTTAAACGCTATATTACCACTAGAATATAACGACCATTTAATTCGCTATTTTATGTTCCTAGTATTAGCTACTATAGGTTTCTACAGTGAGTTGGACACACTCATTTTAAAAAGTTTTTAGTTGTACACCTTGTGCGTCCTTTTTCTTATATTTTGTTTCTTTAAGATTTGGAAAGGTCATATTATAATTATTATTGGAAGATATATTTTAAATGAAGTGTTGTGCCGCTCCACCTCTTTGTTTATCTGTTCCTACATTGGAGCAAATTGCATCTGATCTCAATGTCCTAAAACAATTAAGTGCACCTAAACCAAGCTGCGTAGTACGCAACGGCCTCAGGCGCACAGCCGGCTATGTTTATTTATAAAAATGATCCATTCATCTCCCTTTAATTTTCAACTCTCAGTTTAGTTTTTTTAGTTTACTACATATTGTGGTGTTTTAAATGCTACGTTAGTTCTTTTCTTCCACCAGTAGATAATAGTTTAGCTTCAGAAATATTACTTGCACTGACCCATAAAAAATTGTCGATTTGAAATCAATACGTTGAAAGCTGTTTCTGAAGATCGAAAACAGAAATGATCTTATTTATTAAATAAAGCTCGTAACGACGCACTTGTAAAGATAAAACTTTTACAACTTTCTCTGTTGGACTCCAGGATTTAAAGGGCGTTCAACAAGTTTCATTTATGAAGTCGCTTCTACTTGCCGCTCTAATTTTTCTTCCGCCTCCATTATCCGCTATATTAGTGCTGAGATCAGCTTTTTATACTAGTTCGCGTCAGTGTAGGGCAGCATAGCTTTAGCGACATAGCGTTCTAATTAGTGGTACTGAATTTCTTAAACGGTCGGATGGACGTTGTTAACGAGCGTGTACGAAACGAAATCGCATTCAGCGTTCCGAGACGGATGCGTTCGGAATATAATCTTTGTATTTTTGGAAGGGAAACGGTCTGCTTTGACGGAAGCCGGCGGCGACAGATTTCGCCCGTGAATATCAAATAATATATCACGCTCAGATTCATGGCCGTCGGTTATGCCGCGCCCTGCACAATGAGTAGGCAGACAGTCGGGCCCGTAAAGGTTACCAGAATGCGTTGCCATAATACTCGTTTTAATAATATATCTTGACATGTGTTTTAGGTCCGGCTAGCTATATTTAAAACCCTTTTAATGTTTTTGTTCTTTATTTAAGATCATATCCATAAATTAAACGGGAGCAAGTGAATCCATAAATATTTTGTCGTATTAAAATATGATAAGGTACAGTCAACAGCCACAGCTTGCATTGTGAAACGATTGAAACTGATAAATCGACACGTCCTATTGTGTTGTCTGTACCTACAAAATATATGCAGCTCCCTCAATCCTAGCCTATAAAACGTTGAATATAAACAAAGGCATGCCACCTTTGACCGGTCTTCAGGTAGATAAAGGTAATTGTATCGACGTGACATTTAGCTTCTGTACAGTAGTAACGTTGTAGAGATGATCCACAGGAGAGAGGAAGCTTACCTTGAGGAGAGACGCGCGTCGTCGTGCGCCGGTCACATTATAACGGGCGCTCCAACCCGACACCCGCAGCCCTGCAATGAGAAAACTGGTTATATGATGTTCGCCACAGTGTGTTCAGAAGAGTGTTCAAACTATGTATTATTCTTTATTTGGGAGAATTTTATGAGGAAGATTTAATTTTATTTTATTTAACAAAGTAGGTATCTTAAGACGAAAGCGCCACGGTAGCCCGCGAAATTAAATTTTTCATACGTTTTTTGCAATTTTCAAGTCAGTAATATGTTGTATGTTGATCAAAATACGATTCGCGACGGTAACAAATATTTACAGAATTATAATTATTAAGGTCATCAATGCAACTCTCTAAGACCAAATAATCCTATTGAATGAATATTTCATGAAATCTTGACATTTGAAGATGGCTTGGGTTTAAACACCTACCAGAAAAGTACCTATTTTACTACTAAAAAATTCGAAATATCTGCCAGAATAGATAAATGCCCACCAAAATTAAAACCATTTTATTGTGAAATTGTAACTGTAGACAACTGACGGCAGGTCGACGGAGCCCCGCTTCGCCGAGCTCCTATTTCTGTCTGCAGGGTTTAAAGGAACCTAACCAACCAAACCTCGGGGTGCCCCTGGGTTAGGGTTTTCGACAGCAGGCCGACGCAGATTTGGTGGACATTTATCCATTTTGGTGACTATTTCATTTTTTTGGTAGTCATTATATTTAATCCCTTTGAAGATTATACTAACTTATGGAGTTAATGATTCTAATGAATATAATTTTGTAAATACATAATTGTTACGGTCGCGAATCATACTTTAATCAACATAATTATAACCTAATACTGACTTGCAAATTTGAAAAAAACGTAACAAAATTTGAATTTATCGGGCTACCCTGGATCGATGCTAGATGCTACATAGACGCTACGACATCCAGCAAAAGTAACATGACTCAAAAATAGTCAGTAGGAGGGACAGGAAGCATGCTTAATGGCATAAAAATCACCATAGTGTTAATTTCCTGACACGTGCAAACTGATGAATAATAAGTTCATGAGGGAGGACAAGTCCTAGCATGTTCCAGCCACTGTTGAATATGGACCTATTCAGCAGTGGCTGGAACAAGGCTGCCATGCCAATGACGATGATGATGATAAGTGCTTCAGTAAAAGTTGATTCTTTCTTGCATCAACAATACATCTCAAGCACTAAATCTGCTAAACTATTTTTATGATGAAATCTTTTTCTGTATTGTTCATGTGAGATGACTTTGCAGAGTAGGTAGATATCTACCTACTCTGCAATTATGGTAAACTAAATGCCGATGATAAACTTTGTTGCTGCCTCTACATTGGGAATGATCCTGCCTGATACATGCAGACAGACAGATTAAATCAACGATGTTACGATGAAAGCTCATCACTAAGTGTATAATAAATTCAATGATATGGTCCAGTCAGTGCATTGCAATAATAATTTAATTAATAATGTTGTTTCGGTTTTCACTGACATTAAGTTGCTAAAGATCAAAGAGTACGAATCGAGTGTTTGGATATTACCTACAGTGACGATGACGTTGATAAAACGTTTTCATTATCATTCATCAGTGATCTTAACAACGTTCCCTCACCAGGAGCATTCGCCTGTAATGTAACAATCCAAGATTCCACTGTAATGGGTAGGGCTTTGCAAGAAGACTGCGCAGGCCGAACTGCTAGGTTGTGTAAAGAGATAATTAAAACAAACAGGATGTTAATACATATCGTAATAAATAGGTAGAGAAGTAACATGACTAGGTCGCCGGTAAAGGTTTTACAAGCGAATGCAGTGCTCCCGGTAAAGGAAGCTCTTAACACTTCGACATCAGTTTTAAAGTCAAGGTCAGACTTATCACACTCACTTTATTTCTATGAAACATGAAAGCTTTCATAGTTATATTAAATACAGTGCGAAAATAAATTCAAAGATTCTCAAACCCAACGGGAATTATTCAGCCATTTGATGGGCAGAAAATATTCGGTATTGAAGATGGGATTTGTTTTTATTGTATGGGTAACAGTAATTTGGCATTTAGAATTCGGGTTACACTACCTCTATCTTTTACTGCGTTACTATTGCTTCATTGGAAGTAGGAACGTGGTCGGTAACTATTGATAGATTACTGACAGCTTTGTTGACCTTCTTGCATTCAAATGGGGCGATGGACCGATTGACGTAATTCAAGGTATCGTTATGTTTGGTTATTATGGGGGAGCAGTTCCCATTTCGTCCCAGAGACATGGATCATTTGGGAAGCTTTCTAGCAATATCTGTGATGGATGTACGCTGAGTGCAGAATGTCGCCGCGCAACAATGTCGCTGCGCCGGCGCCTTCGCGCCGCAGCGCCGCTCCGCCCGGCACACAAACTGCATGAAAGTGGACCGGCCTAGCCCACGTCCAGTAGTTCTTAAGTAGGTATAGCCCAAACTAGTCCCTTTATGAGCTTTTATGAAATATTGTTCTATTCGATGTGATCATTGCCATTAATCAAAGAGGTTGGGCTAGCCGTATCAAGTATGTACTTATCAAAGTTTCTAACAAATATTATGTTAATGGCATGGCGGGAGACAAGTGACCTATACAAAACTACAGTAAAATTATAGTTGTTTTACCTGTCGCTGTGTTTTCCCAGAGGTATAAATGGTATATTTAATTTTGTGAATATGGTGCGCGATACCTCGCTTAAGCCATAGAAACACGTTGATATGGAATACACAAAAGAATATCCCATACAAAGAGATTAGCCGTCAGTTAGTAGACAAAGAGAATGTCAATATTGGTTTGTATGGACGGTAAACAGTGGACGTCTCGGGCGACCGACTCCCGAGAATCCGACCATGTTCCGTTCTATATGTACTCATTTATTATGGTCTCTCAATTGTTTCAGAGACAAAGACTGTCTTTCTTTAAGCTTTTATGGTAGGTAAAGACTTACATGAACTCTTACATCAAGCATGGTCAATCATGAGAATGTTCGAACATAAGCTAAGGATAGATCAGAAGTGCAAGAGCATTGAGTGCAAGATTGGACCATTCTAAAACTTTGTTGGATAACAGCTAATCGTTCACCAAACAATGAGCATCTAACAATTGATTCGCAACATTCTTTTAGAATAAAAATAAGTGAATAATTCATACCTAAGTAATACTAATAACAGTACAATCATTCTCAGGCATGAGTCGTGAAAGCAAAACATCGATGCCGTTTGTTTCTAAACATTGTGTGCAAATTTCTGTCGATAAAAGCAAATACGCGAACTCTGCTCGCGCCAGGCGTTCATGCGGTTTGTGGGATCATTGTTGTTACTGTCTCCCTCTGGAGCATTTCTTTAGTTTTTATGACGTCATACCTATATGAATTCATGTTCACCCTTTAAATCCATGAATGTACCCCTAGATTCCCTATTCGTGACTAGATTCATCATAACTAATATAATGTTGAATTTAATTACTATGAACACAAAGCTTACGCAGAGCTCAGATTATAGGAGCTACAGAATTTAAACACTTGCTTAGATACGATTCCAAATACAGAACAAGAAGGGAATGAGCTACATATAAAGTAAGATTATGCTAATAAATATCTGCACAATTACTCACGTTTGTTTACGGTTGAATACATTTTGTATCACGTTCTGTTGTAAGTAATCAAAGCACGTAGGTACCATTGGAAGAAAACATACACAAAGTTAATATTTTGGTGAAACTGAACGCACTCACTCTGCACGAGATAATTTTTGTAAAGTAGATGGGACTAGAAAACTAATGTCTGTCTTCTTGATTTTAAACAGTAACACAGGTTATTTGCAATAACAATTTGTTATGTCCACATTCAGTAAACAGTTCCTTCCGTTAGACAAACACTTGTAGACACTAATGTTTACCCTGTTTATCACTGAGAATATAAATATTGTTCTTATTTCGTTTCTAATTCTAATATTGTACTGTATAACAGACTAATGTGTCCGCACACGTCACGCGAAGAGGAGCAGTATGGGTGGCTGTTTGATACAAAAAATGTAATTGTCAGAAAATAATTAATTAAATGATAAGACTTTATGAGAGCAAAAGGTTGTACGATAACGCCGCGGTTATTGAATAAATCAAGAAAAATATGCAGCAGTAAAACTGAACCAGTATTGTATTGAAATGAATGCAGCTATGTATGCTAATGATGCGCACTGAGGAAGCTCTAACGTTAACCTTAAAGCAATAATTATTGCAGTCGATAAGATCAGTTCTACATTCTAGAGCTGTGTCCTCAACAATCGAAAAACACGGTTAAATATCGTCTCGTCGTCGCTTTTCGATAAAACAACTCTAAATTAAGGCGTATAGTGCTGCCCTACACACTAAGTTCAGCGGCAAATCGGCGGCAACGTATTCTGTAGAGCACACATTATACGCGACCGAAGTTCGGTTCGATTGCCGAAGAAGATCGGGGGGCGGGGGACGGGGCGGGGGGGGGGGGGGGTTCAAGACACTGAAGTTCCGCAACTGAATTTCCGCCGCGTAAGTTCGGCACTTATGGTGTGTCATATCAGCCGAACACGTCGGAACGTAACATCAGCCGCGGAACTTCGATCGCAAACTTCGGCATAGTGTGTTTAGAGTGCAAGTTCACGGTTACCCCATCAGTGCTGTACAAGTATTTGAAGATGTGGTATTCCACCAAGTTCTCGATTTTGCATTCGCCGTCGTTGAAACATATTAAGGCTTCGAAGGCTCCAGACTTATGATTTTTTTCTAAATGGTGGCGCTAGTTAGCAGCACTACTCGCCTTAAACGTTTGTGACATCGTCACAAAGATGTACCTACGTTCTGAATTATACAGCCGTACCTTTATCGCTTGACCAAAACATTTGTGAGTTTTGTGACTGATGTGTGTTTGTTGTTTTGTTATCATCATCGTGGAATCCTCCTACTCAATGTTTTCATTTTCGATTACGAAATATGGACCACCTTTATGTGCCTACTTGGTTTAAAGTTTCTTATCGTTTGTAAAATCTGCTTAAATGTCAGGGTCGTGGGTTGTTCGAAAGAGATACCGTGGCCCTGGTACAGGCAACTGAAGGAACACGGGTGGGTTTTAGTCAGTAAAAGTCCGACATCCTCCCGCTCCGCCCAGAGCGGGCTCATTTGATGATTTCCTATCCACAAAAAAAAGGTATCACTAAGTATTATGATCAAGATCTAGACATTGGAACATAAAAATATTTCATAAAATTTTATTTTGCTCTTGGAAGCGCTTAGAGGGTGTAAACGTTTTATGGAGTGATATAAGTCGTATATTTTCCATGTGCTGTTTTTTACAATGTTCTTTTAATAGCCAGGTTAGTTTTTGCTAAAGAAACAAGATAAATTGTGACTATATGTATAAGTACAGATAATATTGGTCTAGACAACACGTTTTGAAGTTGCGAGTTCAATGTTTTACACGGTAACAAAATTGTACGACACGGTGTTCAATTGATTGTAGAGTTAATTGTGCCTTGTAGCCCGGAGATACCGTACTGCACAATTTTAGTAACTTGTTTGAGCTAGATTGGCTTTCAAGCTTATAAAGTGAGCTGCAAGATGCAAGATTATAACTTCAATGCAACCAACCTAATGGTTGCATTGAAGTTAAAAAGTTAAAATCTTGCATTAGAAAATGAGAAATATAACTTTTGCTCTTCTTTCTCTGATTTATTTATTTATTTAAATGCCTTAAATACTATTACAGGTCTTTTAAGCTAATGTGATAGCCAAGTCATGCACCCAAAATTAAAATTAAAGTACAAAATGCATCTAAAAATTTGCGAATTCACCCCAGTGACATGTAAATAGGTACATCAATTTCTAAATGTCTATAATAGTCCATGTGACGTTGTAAATAGATTTTTATTTTTAGCCCTGTTGCTTTAGTGATTTCAGCAGACGCGCAAAAACCTCTTCTGATGTTGTGACAACTTTTTGGAAGCGTCTTTTTACCGCTCGACTGGATATAGAATTAGGCCATATCTCACGAGTCACGGCACTCGATACTTACTTGACACGTAAGGAGAAGACATTTATGAATCAAACATTGTATATCTTCATTCCAAACAGATACGTAAAGTGCTGCATGTTTATTTAAAACGCGACGTTGTATCGAACAGTATTTACTTTGCAAAGCGCGATCCTAGGCTAGAACTAAAACTAGTCAGTTAACTATTCATGAAAGTTGCTCCTGGCCGAGACAAGAATGCCAGCTGGCGCCACCTCGCGCCGCTAAGGACTTGCTACAAATACTAACTATATAAAATCTCGTCTAGCATAACACCGTATCAGTACTTTTCGAAGAAATGAAGTAGGTGCTGACTTTGATTTTGTTTTAAAAAAGCCATGACTTGTTTTCATGATAGCTATACAACGGGTCGTTTAGCATCCTCGTCAAGTTTAAGGGTGTGCTTTATACAATCAAACCAAACAACTTTTTCCATGACACCATCATCGTAATCGCGAAAAAATAATCAGCCGTCCCAGACATTTGCGTTGAGTAGGTAGAAGAAGTTATATTGAAGTTTCCTATGGGATAGTTGAAATTTTTTTCGCAGATACGATGTTGGTCCCATGGAGAAAGTTATTCGGTTTGATGTTCTGTACCACACCCTGAAATTTGACGAGGATGCAAGACGACACGTTGTAGATACTGAAAATAATCAAAAACTGGCAGCTCGTGAATTACAGCTTAACGCACACTTGCAGCAGTAAAAATGTACCCCTAGAGGTGTTATGACTGCATAGGTACACACGAAACGTGCGAAGTATCACGCATTTTATAACCCCCGTCACGTCACCTATCACGTTGATGCAATAAAGATGGAAACATTATTCGTCGGCTTTTTATGATTCTAGCGTGACTATGATAAAATAGTTGCAGAAACGACCTATAAACCACCACTGTCAAGGTAAGGATGTTTGAGGGGTAGCTCCGGCAGCTAATAATAGAGCAACAATATGATGGCGTCGATATCTGCCGCTCATAGACCCGATAAAGCGTATTAGTACTTGTAGGTAACTACTATTAGTTATGGGACCAAACCTGAAATCGCGAAAAAAAATCAGCTGTTCAGTAGATTTATATTAATTATTATTCAAACTCATCAAAATGTAGCGAGCAGCTGGTTTTTTTTCGCGATTTCAGGTTTGGTCCCATAGTAAAAGTTGTTCATAGTGATGAGTACAATGACCCTTTAAGAGGAAAACAATGGATTAAAATTTCACCCTGTATAATCTGTGGTATTAGTTTAAAAGGAAGCGCTGCATTATGATGTTATTAAAAATAACGATCAACGGAAACAAACTGATTACAGGAAAATTGCAATAAAAAAAGGAAAACGAAACTAAAGCATCCCGCAACGCTATTTTGCACAATGCAAAATGCTCAGACGCAATTTTATAATAATAATAAGTGGTTAAATAAAAACGTACTTAATTATAATAGAAATTAGAAGAATAATTAGGTACATTTGTAAGTTTTCACTTCGGAGAATAACGTCGGTGTGATTTTAATGAACTTGTGAATAGCAATCATTGTTATACAAACTATGAATTGTAAAAATAACTGTTCGTTTCACGGTTGTCTATATGTTAATGATTGTATGTGATAAAAATCTACGCTGTTCAACATACAAAATTACTTGTAAGTTGTATGATTCATGTTTCGCAGACCTACATGGTTTGAGTTTGAGGAACCTACTTAAGAAAATCATGACATTTGTGACCCTCATTAGGATATAATATGCAATTTTAATAGATAGTCATTTGTCATTTATAGATATTTGCGATTCTTATTGTCATTAGTCATTGATGAACGATGGTCCGACCCCTTCGTTCATCAATGAACTTGTACGTTAGTAAAAGCTTATATCTTTTCATCTATCACCAATTCATCACATAACTTTTCAAAATGGAGGTAAACATCAATCAATCAAATAATTTATTTGCAACGAATGTAGGTTACATTAAAATACAGGTGGAGTAGATAAGAGTGAGCCATGTACATTCTGCCTGGAAATAGGCACGCAAAATTAAAAATTAAAATGTCACACTTAGAATTATTACAATTATACACACCTACATTAAATTAATATTGAAAAATGTCAAATCAAAATGTCACTAAGAATAAAATTAAAAAAAAAAAAAATAATGTCACTAAGAATCTCTGACTGATGACTCGTTTAATACAGGGCAAAAAAAATCTGCTGTTTCCTACAAAAGAGCAGAAGAAAGTGTACAAAAGTGTACCTACGCATAATGCAGCGGGGTCCAGAATTATGTAGGTACTAAATCCATGGTAACAGGTTGCGCGGTGATGTCCTTGCCACCATGTAGGTACTTACATCATCCATAAGTTAAAACTGTTAGGTAAGTGGGTGATGGTGACCACCACCCATGGTTTTAGTGACGTAAATATCCCACACTCCCCAGTCTTTCCCTAAAGCCCCGGCGCCTTTTGAAGGAAAAAAAGGTAGGTGGGTATATTTGCCCGCACGAGTCGTGAGCACAAACTCTACTCTTAAACCTAACAAATCTTATTTCCTATCACGGCAGGTTGCACACGGGCGGGAGCAATGAAATCAATATATTATCAAGCATATTTACACATATATACAGATAGAAAACAGAATACAAGAGCATGCTGACGAGGGCAGTTAAAGTTAAGTAGGAGTTTGTGCTCACGACTCGAATTATAGGAACCTACTCGAAAATTCTAATTTTAGCGTAGGTATCTGTGACACAGTATGAAGGTCCCAAGCTTCATTCATATTAAAGTGTTTATTTTTGGTACGTAATAATCATCTCGTGAAAACTGAATAGCCAGGAGGATGAATTTACAGAGTAGGTATGTAGGTCCAGAATCTAATATTATATTAACCGTTGACACCTTTGCGGCATGCGTTAATTATGTCAAGTAAAATTAGATAGTCTACACCTACTGAAATACTGAATTTCACCGAGAGTGGGTCCCAACTCCCAACGTAGGGATTTATTATGCTTATGGGAATAAATTGTTATAAAACTACTTCATCGCGGACTGCTTTGTGATTTTATGTTCATACCTGCTAACACTATCCCACGATCATGGCTATAATTTAAATAGGTACTTACTTAGTATTTTTTTCTAATCTTACTATCTTGTACTAAATGCGAAAGTTTGTATGGATGGATGTTTGTTACTCAATCACGCCAGAACGGCTGAACGGATCTGGATGAAATCTTACCTACTATTTTTAATTTTTTTTCGATGCTACTTTTTATCCCGGAAAAATGAAATTAGATAGGAACCTATTCACAATACGAGCCATATCGAGGAGTACGGTCTTCTGAATCTAGCCCTTGATCTAACCGCCTAACGAGAGCCTCGAGATATGTTGGTCGAGGCTTTCGGCCATCAGGCCGTTGGCCGTTACTACAATCGGCACAATGACAGCCAAGATAAATTAGAATTATTATATAAATTAGTTTCTAGAAAACCTGTTGCGCCGACCCCAAGTAACATGGGATAAGGACAGGAAGATGATGATGATGATGATGATGAGATTAGTTTCTCATTAGAATCTCAGTCACGTTAAATAGTCTGCTCCATGACTGTAGCCATAAGGGGCGGAACTATTACCGCACATACGACACAATGGTGCTCACTTTTACTCGTCCATGTTGCCACACAATGATAATGTTATGTCACAATTTAATATTACAATCGCTGATGATGTCGTTCGTTACATTGTCAATCAATTCTATTATGATCCAAATGCTACGAGTTATCAAACTGTATCTTTCTTGTTCTTCTGTTTATATTCTATGAGGTAATGAAATTCCTATCTATTCTGCAATACTATAAAGTTCAAATTAGATAATTAAATAATTGTAAGCCATTTGCTACCAAAAAAAACGTGAGCAAAAAATCAATCCTATACACAATTGTACCAAAAAAAAAACATAAAGACGCATTCACAATTGTATTATTTACACAGTAGCAGTTTTCACTTTCGTCTGCAATGATAAATGAGGCGATTAACAATTCCGCCCGCGGGCAGGACGGCACGTCGCTCGCCGGGCGGCGCAGCTTCCGCATTAGCATCGCCGTCCTCACGGGACAATGCTGTGTGCACGGGCCTTTACTTTCTATTCTTTCTGCAAACATAATGACTGCACTGCGACACTAATTAATGTTTGGTGCTTATTTTAATTTTAAATATTTTGTGCCATTACCTACGCCAGTGGGAGACCACTTTCACTTAATTTTGTCATCGCATGATCTAATGATATGCAAATTATTTATAATCTGTACAAAGAGGATAAATAAATGGCAAGTTAAGGAAGTGTCATGGTGGTTTTAAAATAATCATTGATATACGTGATTAGTATGGTAGGTGGTGTATCTATATCAATCGTTATGTGCTTATTAAGTATTCTGCAGTTGAACAGTGCTTCCTTCCTCGCTCTATTCCGGGCACTTCGTCGTAACTAAGAACTTTTGTGTGACTCGAACGTTCTAGGTATATGATTTACTAATTTGATTCATTTTTATAAATTGATGAACATTACTAAGGCGGTAAATTCTAGAAATATTAATTGTCTTGTTTGTTTCATCCTAATGACATTGACCTTTTTGCGAAAACTCCAAGAGAGCCATATTCTTGCAAAAGTTAGATTTCCATTAGTTATGGTGCAACGTACAACACAAGCATAATTTTATCAATTGCAAATTTGTAGTTTCTGCGTCACTTGTGTAACTTAGTAAAAGCTTTTACAAGAATTCAAGTTATATTTTATTTTAAAATATTAAGCAATACTAATAACGTACTACGCACAGACATATCTGTATCGTAAATTCATAATTCTGATTTTTTATATTAGGGACAAAAATGTAAAGTTGAGTTGACGAAATAAAAAATCTAGCATAAATATTGAATCGTGAATTAGAACGGAATTTTTTATCAAATAGTTATGCGTAACATCATTGCTACAACAACATGATAAGGCAAATGACGTCGACTGAAATCTCTAGGAAGTACTTATGTACTAGTAAAAAAATACAAATAAACAGCTTCTGTAGGTACCATAAATTCATAATAGAAGATAAGTACACGTGAACTGATAGTTATTTACTTGCTGCACACTTATCAAAGTATCAACACAAAATATTTAAGAATAACGCGTTATCAAGTTGAGTTCTTGCGTACCTAAATGGTAAGGGGTAACTCCAACACCCTGAAGTGCAATAATTACAATTCACCTACCAGACGCCTCTCGTACAAATACCACCGTTAGTAAAGGGGCCCAATCAATCAGACGACCGTGCGGGCGTCTACATACACTACTTACATGAGATTACATCTATGCAAAGACAATCTGCCTAGCCTTTTCCCAACTAGGTATGTTGGGGTCGGCTTCCAGTCTGTCCGTATGCACCATGTGAAATACAGGTAATGGTTCCTCTTCCCAAGTCAATATCTAGCAATAAGCAGTGAGCAATACTCATCATCCCGTGGCCTTGTGTCCGGCATGTTGTTATCAGGTAATGGTTACTCTTCCCAAGACAATATCTAGTAGTATTTCACATGGTACCACTGCCTATGGTACCATACTGGTAATACAATACCCCGTGGTAAGACTGGTTGTCAGACTTTCGGGCTTCTGACGACCTGTAACTCCTGTCAAAGATCCGCGAATGACAGCCGGGAGCAACGGCTTAACGTGCTTTCCGAGGCACGGAAGAGTCTCGGTATGTAAAGATGGTCACCCATCCACCGTCCAACCCCGGCAAGGGTCCCGTACGGCTGTTATTACCTACTTAGTTAGCCACGAGCTCCTCTTGCAAAGGCTTGCGCCGGGAAATGGGAAAGCGCGCGGGACATACAATATGGAGACATAACACGACAATATGAAAACACTGGAAATAATAATGCATAGGTAAATAAATAAATAAAATAAATATCCTTGGACATTTCGGGTATTTTAGAACTATCAAATTAATCTTAACACCGAAATAACTAAAGTGATTTTGGCCCGACTATGGGTTTTGCCAATCTTTGACTTCGACTTCCGAAATTAATAGTACATTATGATATAAGTGCGGTAAGTTGAAAATTTACAGCCGAGGCGATCGATATTGCTAGCCCGAGCCGTAGGCGAGGGCTACAAGAAAGCAGAGGCTGTAATTATCAAAGCGCACGTATGTCATACGACGTTTTATAACATATTTGCGAGGAAATAAATAAAACTCAGATTTTCTTAAACGAATAAATCTTTAAAAACACACTTTCTGAAAATGAATTTGCATCTTTGCTTGTTTTCCATACGATAAAATTTTGATCCGCTTGTAAGTATCTATCGGTCGATTTTTCGAAGCTCAGAGTAGCCTTTTTCGCTGCCTCTGAGACTTCTGGCGGTGTCGAATGAATAAATTCATCATTACTTGACGACATTTTCAAATAAAAACAATACAGCGAAAAGAAAAAGCGCGCGGAATAATTTTTACTTGTTCACAAATTAGCGATGCGCACGCATCAGCGCTTTTTTTTTAAAAGGCAAAGTCACAAAAACAGCCAGTATTATTAAAGTAAATTAATATTTTTTTGTTTTTGTTACAGATAAATGGTTGTAATTTATTGCCAAAATTAATTAAATCAAAGAATTAAATATTTAACATTTAATTCTTTAATTTTATTTTAACCCAAAGTTAATTTTATTCATAAAATGTTGACCACTTTTCTGACATAAAAACTCTTTGCTTTGCTTTCTTTGCTTTTTTTTTTAAGATTTAAAAAAGTACCGTTGGTTTTAGACGGAGCATCATGATAAACCGTACGTGTTACCTTATTAGAAAGAAACTCGTGCGTTTTACTTTACGATTACGCACAAGTACGTAAACATTATGATATACATTAC
This sequence comes from Cosmia trapezina, assembly GCA_905163495.3. NCBI lineage: Eukaryota > Metazoa > Arthropoda > Insecta > Lepidoptera > Noctuidae > Cosmia > Cosmia trapezina. Next base: position 18,610,097 of record LR991030.1, read on the forward strand.
GATATTGAAATTGGTGAAATAAGAGGCCCTTTACGAGCAAATGTGTTATAAAATTATTTTTCACTTTGTGGTGTTTTATTTGGAAGTCGGTTGTTTTTTGGTATCGAAATATTACGATTCTAGAGACGTCATGTTTAGATGTTTACGCGTACACACATAGTCATGTCTCGATCCAGAGTTGTAATTTGTTGCGTTGCGCATGTTTAGTCTGCATACCGAATATCGGGTGCGGTAATAATTGTGTAACACACAATTGCAATACCATACATTTTCATTTCAACAACATTCATTGCCATAGTTGATGAGCAGACGAATTTTTCAAAAATTTGAAGCAAATGGATTAGGAATTTTCTTTAAATTCCTTCGGATTGTAATTGCTGTAAGCAAGTGAGACTGGTGTTACGAACAAATTTGAACTGAAGATCACAGTCATGTAAACGAGTAGTGTTAATGATTTGGAAAAAAATAATGGTAAATTAGAGCATTTTCTTAATAACTTAATATGTGAATATTTTAGATTATGTTTTTGTGTTTACATTGTGTAATTAATTTGTAAAACTATGTCTAACGCGGATAATAAACTGAGAATCACGCAAAAACTATCAAGCGTATTTTTATGACCTTCACCATTTTAAAGATAATTTAATTATTTATCTTTTAGTATACTTTTGACTCATTAGTGACAGAGTTCTTGTAATTAGGAGAAATCGTTTCTCGGAACGACAGGTAGGCATGATGACTTATTGATAACCTACTACGTAGGTACTAGGTATTGCCTTTGCAACACGGCGGTCATCACTACATAGTATAAAACAAAGTCGCTTCCCGCTGTCTATCTATCCCTATGTATGCTTAGATCTTTTAAACTACGCAACGGATTTTGATGCCATTTTTTTTAATAGGTACCTACAGTGATTCAAGAGGAAGGTTTATATGTATAATAAACGCGGGCGAAGCCACGGGCAAAAGCTAGTTCATTCATAAAAACTGTTTTTGACAGTTTTTATGAATGACCGCCTGCTGGCCGACTGTGTAATGTGTAGGGCCATTTATATTATGTTATCAACTTTTTTTTGCATTCAAATTTCAAATTGTTAGACGTTTGCGTATAATTATAGTTTGTTAACATCAGATAAAGAGGTTACTTTAACATTTTGTATGTTTAAAATCACGAAGATAAGAAATATGGACATATGGAAGCTTTTTCAACGTTCAGTAACTTTATTTGTAAAAACATTTTGCGAGAGATCGTCTTGATTACTTATTTGACTTGCAATCCAACTGTTGTTTTGACAAAGACTTGAAGATTGCAGTAAGCAGACACATGGCTTGAGTAGACTTAAAAAAAATAGTTGCAAGTAATCTGTAAATGTGTCTCTACATAATTATAAAATATGGTGCTTAATTTTCGTGGTCTTTCATACAGGTCATCTGTACGCTTCGCATTTAAAAAAAAATGTTTATTCAAAAAACAGTTTAGACACATTTGTTAAAACTTTGAACATACCACACAAATCATAGCGGGTTTAACAGCGGTATGGCCAAGGCTTCTTTTTTTATCATTTTTAAACCTTGCTTTTTTGTAGCGGCTGGCGACCTGGGATAGGCCTGGAAGTCAGCAACCGCTGCAATGTGATACATACATTGATTGATAGATTGATTGATATCCTGTCATCAACCCGGGGGTTGTGCTCGACAGTACACTGGTGCACAGTAGGCAGGTACCAATGCCTATTCCTAAGGGAATGACAAACGATACTGACGCATGGCCATCATTGGAAAGTTTTTATGATTTATTCCGAACTAATACCAACAAACTAATACCACTGGTATTTGTTTGAACTTGTATTTATTTTCTATTCCGAACGGATACCACTTTTTAAATAATTAAATTTGAGGGATTAGTTTGTTGGTATTAGTTCGGAATAAATCGTTTTTATTATCAGGTTGGTATAAAAACCGTGAAAGACCTTTTGGCAGCGAGATTCCAAGCATTAAGGAGCGGTCACACAGTAGCTGAACCACATTCGTAAATATTGCATTAGATCGGTATCGGCAGCCGGTTTCTTGACCGCACACGTCAAAATTTTACGTCGTTATGTGAGTTCTTGTTACATTACAGAGTGTTTGTTTCTAATTATCGTGTCGTCTTTATAGAAAAAGTTGTTTTGAGCTCATCAAGTGTGCCGACGTGATGATTAACTGAATGAGTATTAGATTACAAGAAAAAAATCAATGCCAAGGACGACTGACTATTTACATTAGGAAAAAAACGCACCTTATAGGTCACTAAAAAAACCCAAAACGTTGCATTTAAACAAAACGGTACAAATTAGTCACGTAAATATTTAGGGCGTCGGTAATTATCGAACTGGTAGGGTAACGACTATCGAACTAGCTGTGAGGTGACAACAGATTAAGTGGTCAGTAATGATTACCTACCTACTTACTGACCATAGAGTAGGTACGTAGGTACCTACGACATAGTAAACGAAATAGGACGAATAGTTAAGATAGCGCCAGGCGCCAGAAATAGATACGGTAATGATTGTACTTATATTCAAAAATTTGTTGTGGGTAAGAATAATCATTGGACCTAAACATATAAAGATGTCAAGGCTCGTAGAATGTCAGATATTAACGAACTTTATGAGGATGAGTCCTACCTTTAACTACATGCGATTTTTTAGGGTTCCGTACCTCAAAAGGAAAAAACGGAACCCTTATAGGATCACTCGTGTGTCTGTCTGTCTGTCCGTCTGTCACAGCCAATTTGCTCCGAATGTAATGGACCGATTAAGTTGAAATTTGGTACACATATAGATTTCTGTGACCCAAACACGTGCGGTTAAAGTAAATAAATGAATTTTGAATATGGGGGTCACTTTTAGGGGGCAAACAAGAAGATTAAAAAAAAAGTTTTGCAAACTGTACCGGGTGACATATCAAATGAAAGGGCTTACTATGAAGGTCTCAAATATTTCTTTTTATAATTTTAAAATAAATCGTTTTAAAGTTATTTAGGAAAATATACGAAAGTTGACCATTCCCCCCCCCTTATCTCTGAAACTACTGAGCCTAAAATTTTGAAAAAATTACAGAAAATAGTTCTAAACCTGTATATTACAGGAAAACCTATAAGAAGTTTGTGGCCTTAAAATAACATGGTAAATCTTCTCATTATTGTGAGTGTCAGCACTGTACACAAAATAAAACTCCACACTGCTATTGAACAGAACTCTTTTATTAAAATATTAATGGGTCTTACACTATTAGCACTGTGGCATGATACAATTAGACAGTGAGTACAAACTTATTTTTACTGTTGGAATGTATGGGAGGACATGTTTTTCAACTATAATGTTAAGTGTGTTCTTGGGATAATTTCATCCCAACTACGGAACCCTTCATTGTGTAAAATGTGAGATGATAAGATAATAAATTAAAAAACAAAGCTTGATTAAAACTAATTCGAGTGTTTTAACATTCGAGAAGCTGAAGCTTATTTCAACCTAACAACAACAACAACAACAACATTTTATTAGACAGAGAGACGCCTCGAAGACTCAACAATTTGCTCAACAGAAAATAAAACTGTTTGATATAATAAATTCGTGAGTTCATGACGTCACTATAGTAAACTGTATATAGCTTTATATTATTAGCTGTTTGACGCAGTTATCGCAAAAGTTTATGTTTTTGGCAAGAATCCACGTTAATGAGTACGTCGTTACTACGTCCCATAACAGACGAAATAAGAGTTTTGTTTCGCAATTTAAGCTTGATAATGTTATTAATTAATTGACATTACTTGCTCGTACTGCCTCGCTAGTCTAGTGGTCGAAAGGACGACTGTGAGTATTGGGCAAAGGGATCAATTCCTAGGTCGATAAAGGTGTTTTTGGGTTTATCTTTCGGGAATTTCGCAATAGGAACTATCAACAAAACGGACACCTTTACACCTTAAAGTTGCTTTTTGTATACACTGATTCATTGAAGAAACCCTGCCTCTATGGTCCTTTGTTCTCGTCCAACGGTCCAACAATAGAAAGTCGGAACGGCACTAAACTTTGTAAGTAAAATAGACCCTTGCGTTTATCGATGGCCTTACAAGGCAACATAGTCTGGATTAGTGTTCGTTTAATGGCAATAAGCTTGCTCTATGGGACCTCAAAATAAGTGGTAAAATCTGCGAGTGCTTTACGCAAAATCGTTCATGGTATACAAACATGATTTTGTTTTATGTTATTTACTTGCTTTTTGCTTGCTATTGTGATATCACTGGTGATGGTGCTTACCAGTACGGACACACAACACTGATGACATCATGCTGCGATCATCAAAGCGCTACTACGCGTATTGATTAGGGCATTATCCTCCTAAGATGCGTTGCAATGATCTATCAAGGAAAGAAGATGATTTAGTTGGTTTTACTTACTTATTTTAGACTTACTTACTAAGGCCGTTTGTCCACCGATACGTCAACGGGACGTCAACAAGAACGAGATGGCGGCGCCAATAGCGTACATCATTAACTATGGCTGCGTGTCCACCGCACACCGCCACCGCTGAACCGGGACGTCACGTTCGGTTCGAATAGTCTCGTTTCTCGTTGACGTCCCGTTGACGTTGTGCGGAGAACAAACAGTGTAATACCCGTCAGGGTCGGATTTAGGGGTCCAGAGGCCTCGGGGCAACAAAGGAGTGGAGGCCCCCTTGCCCTAAATTATTTTCCAAATAAAATGAACAATTTTTTTCAGTCGAGTTTTTCAATAAATAATTTATTGTGAAACCAAGTAGATTCTCTTAGTATTTAACAAACACATATAAATATAATCGGAAAAAAAAAATATCAAAGGAAAAGATGTTTACTAGGTTTACTAGTTGAAATTTGAAAGAATTTTTTTTTTACGAAGTCTCTATTGTGGAGGCCCCCTGCTTGTGGAGGCCCCGGGGCTTTCGCCCCGGTTGCCCTCCCCTAAATCCGGCCCTGATACCCGTTTTCATTTCGTAAGAAATTTCGAATTTCGAGGGCAACATTGAAGGAATCACCTTAAGTAATGCTAAAGTATAGTTTGACAAGTTCTCTACAATTAAAAAACAGGGTGATAAACTTTCATACAACCAAAGTCAATCAATCAATTTGCCAAGCCTTTTCCCAAGCCTTTTCCCAACCTGGGGTCGGCTTCCAGTCTAACCGGATGCAGCTGAATACCAGTATTTTACATGGAGTGACTGTCTATTTGACCTCCACAACCCAGTTACCCCTTACTGGTTTTCAGACTTTCAGGCTTCTACCACCACACCAGTAACGACAGTCAAAGATCCACGAACGAAGGGACCAACGCAACGACTGCGGCTTAACGTGCTTTCCGAGGCACTTTCGTAAAACCAAAGTACCCGTATAAAACTGAGATTCGCTTAGTAATCGATTCTACCAAGAAAGTGGTTAAGGAACCCTGCACTTACATGTAAACATACGGCTAGCGGCTAGTTTACTGTAATACATGCATTTTGTAAGCAAAGTCTGTCTGCAGTACGGTAGTTTACAGCCTCCCAGTGCAAATACGGCTAACTAACTAGGTACAGTAAACCAGGTACTCATCTAAGTATTTTAATGTTTACACACAATTATAATAGGTACATTGAACAGCCCAGGGCTAGCATCGATATCTTATTACTTACTTCTGTTATGTTATTGCGGTTTAAAATAGGTTATATTAAGTTACTTCCACTTACTTGTCGGGCATTAAACCTAAATGGAATGTCTAAATTTCTTACATTTACCTAGGATTTTTGTCTCGGAAAGCACGTTAAGCCGTCGTTGGTCCCGGCTGTCATTCGTGGATCTTTGACAGTCGTTACGGGTCGTCAGAAGCCCGAAAGTCTGACAACCAGTCTTAACAAGGGTTATCGTATTACCCAGTTACTGGGTTGTGGGGGTCAGATAGGCAGTCGCTCCATGTAAAATACTTGTTATACTGGGAGCTGACCCCAGCATAGTTGGTAAAAGGCTAGGCAGATTGATTGATTGAATTAGTAGGATTGACTTTAAGCATTTGTTAATTAAGGAGAGACTTGCATTCGTAGTCTAATCTCATGTAGTGAAATTAATTAAACTAATTCCGGTGTCTTTACAAACTAGAAGTACCTATACATATTATAGAAAAGGTTTCATATTGCTCACTACCGGTTCTCTATGTCCTTGTGTGTTCAACGAGGTACCAAGAGAATCAGCTACACGGACACTAGCAATATAAACTGTCTTTGCAGTATCTGAATACGTATTATTGTAGTACCTAGTTGGGTACTTTACCGGAACAGTGTTATTATGAAAATTCGCTCAAGCACACCATTCGACAAAAGGGAAAGCACGGAATCAAATAGGCATCGATTCCATTGTTTGCTCGCACTTTTACCTCGCGAAACACGTTTGCACTATTGTCGGGTCGCTCCTTGGCATTCGGAACAATGGTGGCGATATTGTTTGAACTCGCCTCTCGGTGGACAATTAGTAAGAAGCCGATCACGAGATAATGTCACACGCAACGATGTTCACATCAATGGTCAATACCACAGGCCCTTCAAAAGGAATTCCTCGTATTCATATCGCTTATTTCACTAGCCGTTTCTAAAATTCTAAGAGATAATTGTGCCTGAAATTATACACGGATAATTTCTATAATCTGCACAATGTTTTTCGCCTTGACCTATACGTACAGACTAGCCAATTTCGGTAACTGACCTATAATATTCGCTGCTAAAATGTTAGTCAGAAAATAAATGAGTGATTTAACGAATTATACAGCTGCACTAAAATTAAGTTTGACTTTAGCGTTCTTTTGTTTTTGTCAGATCTAAACTCTGATTTTTATTAATTTGCTTGATTAAAATAACAGCTGCGGTCGAACTTTTTTGTCATTTTGACATTTTAGTCATGTCATGTCATTTTACTAATTTTCGTATTACCCAGTAACTGGGTTGTGGAGGTCAGATAGGCTGTCGCTCCATGTAAAATACTGGTATTCAGCAGCATCCGGTTCCGATTAGACTGGAAGCCAACTCAACATAGTTGGGAAAAGGCTAGGCAAACAAACAATTGACACAACATTTAGTGATCTGTGATGCAAGTGGGTCATAAGGATGCCAACTCAGATAATGCAAAAAAAATTACTTAGATACCTACTTAAATAAATAACAAATAAAATTTTTATTTCAGAAAAAACACATAATATTTACCGTTCATAAAAACTATTTTCCAAAGTAAAAATAGTAGAATATTCCAGAAAGAATTGTATCGATAGTGTCTGTACTAATGAAAAAATCACTGTATCACAAAAACTAGCGCCTTCCAAACTAGGTTACATTAAAAACAAAATTTTTCACTTACAATTTACATGGTGAATTTGTAAAAAATATATAAAATATATGAAATATAGAGAGACGACGGATCAACGGTAATCAATTAACAATGTAAACCTACGTTTGCCTCCTTACTGACTGATGAATTGATGATCAACTCGTGGGCATGTAATTGTGTGGCCAAAAAGAAACATAAAATGGTTTGTAGAGGAAGAGCGATTCTCCAGTCGTCGGCGTTGAGATATTTTCTAACATTACTATAAAATATTGAATGCCATGAACAGAAGAAGAAAGAGTCAATCAATCAATCAATAGTCTTTATTTGTAAACATAGTTTACAACAGTGTCATGCAACATATTAATATTGCATGACTCTGCACTGTATTTATGAAATATCAACCATTTTCTAAACCAGCGATTCCAGCGGTTCCGCAGAACCTAAGGGAAAAATCACCAGGGTTCCGCGAATTTATTTATCAAATACAACTGTCAATCATATAATACCGAACTATGAAGCAATATTAATAAAACAGTAAAACATTTTCATTCTTCACATTAATATTTAAAGTAAGTAAATAATGTTTTTTTTATAATTTCACTTTTAAAATATTTCACTAGATAACTACACTAACTAAGTTATACTAGATTTAGATAAACGTTCCACTTTTAAAATATTTGTAATAAAAGTTTTTGTTCTTATTTAAATTGCACTGTCTTTGATTTGTAATAATTTGATGTGGGGTTCCACAAAATAAAAGAGATTTGGTGTGTTCCACTACCATAGAAGTTTAGGAACCTCTGTTCTAAACAACCTAAATGGTTTTTTTTTTCAATAAATTATCTGATCCAGTTCCTCTTATGGCCCCCACACATCACACAGTCCGCCGGCAGGCGGTCATTCATAAAAACTGTCAAAAACAGTTTTTATGAATGAGCGCCTGCCGGTGTACTGTCGGCGGACTGTAAATGTGTGGGGGCCCTTAAAAATGATCATCTCAAAATGAGATTTTACGGTCCGTGTCGCTTGTTTCATGGCCATAACTTGAGAAGTGCAAAGTGGGTGTACCTGCATGATTGTAAGATGACAACAGACATGTCTTTATATTGACGAAGGTCCAATGTGGGCTTAGTCGCTAAACCAATATCAAATTGGTTCTCGTTACAGTTTCAACCCAAACAATCCGTTGTCCTCCAAATAACTTTCTCTTGTCAACTGGTCAATTTACTTAGTGATTGAAATAGTTTTACTTTGTATAAGCATCAAGATAAAATTAGCCTTGCTTGAAGAAACAAATAGATTCAAAATCTTTAGCTTCACTTTTATAATTCTTAAACACAGGATTGTTCTTTGAAGCGAACTTTTGAAACTGGAATTATGGACAACATTATTGTCATCACTTCAGAATATGTGTCACGGTTGCTGTCAATAAAACTGTTTGTTATTGTTCAATAGTTCAATTGCTTAATGTCTCACTTATTTGCTATTGATTTGAATGCTTGCTGACTTTGGTTTTAGGACCCGAAAGGTAATTGCTTGAGAAACGCAGACAATAAACATGAATAGTGTACATTTAATTAGTTCTCTTGTCGAGGTACAATTTGCCTGCTTTTCTATGCTCGTTACAGCCATGATAGGAAGACTAATAAGCAGTTGTGATATCATTCGGTCCAGGTTTCCTTGTACGGTTAACTTCGCGTTTATTGAAAGGTTACGAAGAATACCGGACTTTGATCTTAGTGCGTACTGCGCGCACTATATCCGTGTAAGTTAGTTCACTGTCACTAACAAAGTACAAAGGACTTTCAAGGTAAAAGCACAGAATAAATAATAGTACTAACGTAGTAAAAGTGTCACAGGTCATATATATTTTTATTAATAATTGAAACCAGAGTGAAAAAAACTGAGTGTGTGGTTGTTGTTATTTGTGGTTAGAATATATTATGTAGTAGGTATTTGATGTGACGTAACAGGAAGTGGGATCCTCTTCAATACTATCACATGACATTAGCATTTACAGTACCTAATAAAATAAGTAAAAAGTCCATTTAAAACTTTCTGTAAAAGGTACGGTTTTAGATTTTAATTCGTCCAGTTTTACAGTGAGATCGGATTTACTACGGCCAATGTAAACAGTTTAGGACGGTTTCTACCTCTCGTTAAAACTATCCGGTTGTGTGTTAAAATGTAGGTATCAGATGCAACGATTGAACAAGTGTAATTATGAAACTTGATGAATTCATTGAAAATTGTTTTGTATTTTTGATTAATCATTAAGTAATTAATTCTGTATCGTGATTTTAAGATGTTTGCATGTTATTAGGTCAGTTTAAATAATTGGGCCAGCTATCGGTCAGAGATTTTCCCAAAAACATAAATGCATATTATGAATTTCAGTCAACTAATGGAGCCAATACGTTAGTATGTAAGCGGGAATGAAATGTGATGCCATTGTTGGCACAGCCAATATATCGGTGACCGGATATTTGCAATTCAATTGCAAATTGAACTATCGTGTAATTTCAATACGAAAGTTCCGACGTATTCTATGGTCCATTTCAAAATTTATGATGAACTTTTCACGTTCAAATCTACCCGGTGCCCGTCGATACTTGATTGAATTTGGAATGTTTGTTGAACAACAAATCAATTTTTTCGCATGAAAGGGAATTTGAAATATTCGATTTAGATAGCCCACAGTAGCGGTGCAACAAAAGTTTTTAAATATCTGGCTTTGCCGATAGTGACAGTACCTACCTACGTTTGTATTTTCATGAACTGTTTTTGCGTTTGGCGGAGCAATTACAGTGTATTCACCTCACCTTAGATGCTTTCCTGTCTCGTTGGTTGCCCCGTCGCCCATTAACCGAAGGGAAGGATCTCGGAGGATGGGGGAGAATTGAGAAATGTCTCCCTAGGGAGGAAACGTCCGTGTACTCACAAGTTATCTGTTGCATTTGGTTTTATACCAAATTCTAAAAGTGCTGTCCTGCTGTCCAGTATATGTCTCATCTTCTCTAATATTAATTGAAGTTAGAAAGAAAATAACGAGTATTGACTATATAGGAAAGGTTTAGGTGGTAAATAAAGTAAAGGTAAACAATCTTGATGTGACTTTTTACACAAACACATACTAAAAAAATAAACTACTAGTTAAACTAATGGTTCAATTGATTTAGTAATCATTATTGTTGTAGGTTTGGTTTACATTGGTTTTTAGTTGCATTTTATTTTTATACTGAGGTTTTAAAATAAAAAAAGATAAAAGACACATCAAGATTGTTTACCTTTTTTCACTACCTAAACCTTTCTAGTATAGATCTTTCATCATAACATTGAGTTGATAGCTGGTACAGATTGGTGAAATGTAACACAAATCACCCGTCCTAATTTTTATGCAATGCAACATGAAATGTAACGTAACAACCACGCGAATTTGTTTTAATGTGTGTCATTTTCATGTTACGTTTCACCAATCTGTACCGGCATTACGTAGATCAAAAGTCGCCTTCCCTTTTTAAAAGTTAAATATACCAGACTAATATGAATATTTATTGATTTAAATATTGCATCGCTGTTTTTCCATTTCCTGCATTGCCAATAATTTATCATTAGAGTCTTCTCTAAAGAGGTTTATGTTGAGGATTCTATTTGTATGTGGGAGAGCACCTGAGGCCCGACCCTTCTTCAAACAGGTAGAAACTTACATGCTGGTATGTATGTGTGTTTATGTCTAGGAGGGTGACACTGCAGTCACGGACTTGAAATAATTGAAGTAAACCTTCTTGGTACCTATAGGAAGTTCTAGGTACGCTCAAACTAATTAAATATCTGGTTCACCATTGCTCCATTAGTTATGGGTGGTTATGGCTTGTTAATAATAACGTCAAGTTATATTTTGTGTCAGGGCTTATTTTTTTTTTTTAAACCTAAGGCACTATTTCTGTTCCGCCTGACGCAGGTCCTCACCGGACACGGTTGTTTCGGTAGGTTCCTGTTTCGCATAAGGCGGGAGGAAACGCCCGGGTGTTACCATTGTGCGGATCGCCCGGAGGACACGGTGGAGCATACAGTGGAGGTCTGCCCGGCTTGGGCAGAGCACCGCCGTGTTCTCACGGAGGCGATCGGCGGCGGCGATCTCTCGTGTCCGAGCCTGGTCCAGGCCATGGTGCGGAGCGAGAGTGCATGGGAGGCCGTCACCTCCTTCTGCGAAGCAGTGATGCTCGCGAAGGAGGTGGCGGAACGCGTGAGGGAGAGGCAGCCTCACGCCCTCAGTCGCCGCAGGAGACGCCCTGGGCGGCGGGAATCGCGGCGTGATTTCCGGCCACCGTAGGCGCGGGCCTGCGGACGGTGAGCAGCGGGTAGCTCGCCGTCCGGTAAGGACCAGGCCCGAGTCGACGGCGCGTTGTGTTCCACGCGCGCCTCAAAGAGATGTCAGCAAGTGACGGGGCCCAATAGGGCCGCAGCCGCTGGGGTCGCGGATTGTCCGAAGGGGTTACCGCGGCCCTGGCATAGGCAACTGAAGGAACACGGGTGGGTTTTAGTCAGTAAAAGTCTGACACGCCCTTCCGCTCCACCCAGAGCGGGAGAAGTTATTTGATGATTTCCCACCCTCAAAAAAAAAAAAAAAAAAAAGGCACTATTTCTGTACCTATCATTTAAGATGGAATATAACCCTACCATTTTAATGTTGAAAGTTAGTGAGTGATGAAATCTTTGATTTTGATATCCGTATTTTTTGTTTATATTATTCTTACACTGTAATAGTGAAGGTTTGGTTGTGGTCGGATTGTTAATTTAAATTTTAATGCTGCTGCTGACCTGCCGTTACCAAGAATTTGTACATATTTTCTTGGTCAATTCTGCAAATACCTAAGCGGTTTGGCAGACAAGAAAACCTTACTAGGTATAGGTATTTAAATAAATTCAAGACAAACTTTAAACAATAATTTATATTTTAGTGATGGTGTGTGTATGCATATAATCAATACAGGGTGAATTTTACAAGTTTTTACAATTTTATAAAATCGAATGGAACCGAAAAAAACAAGTAAGTAGGTAGGTAAGCAATTATAAAGAAAACTAAGAAAAATTTGCGAACCTATTTTTCGCTAATAACGGATTTGGCCATTAACACACTTGATAAATTGACAAATTCACCCGGTATATATCCTCTTTCACCCTCTTCGTCGGTGCTGAACACATATAAACAAACATACCATAATAGGAACCTATAGGTATTTTAAACTCACGATGAAATTGGAAATGAAGCGGTTCAGTGTATGTACAACTGAATTGGTTATGTTTAAAATTACATTTATTGCTGTTAATCATCTGTCATCAATCTGTTAATCGCAGAGTGAATAGTTGTACGTGGCATATACAAAAGGATTTTTGAAAAAACGGCGCGGTGCGGAATTTATAAAATATTTTATCGATTGATCATTTAAAAGCATTATTAGATATAACAATCATGACATTATTTGAAAATATAGTCCGTAGGTATGCACAGGAAATAACTTTGATTTAAATCTATATGTTAAAGAGTCGGTTGTAACTTTGTAAGTGTTGTAACATCCAATGGCTGCGACGAGTTCATTGAGCACACGTATATTAATAACTTCAATATTGCTTGTCATAAGTTTCGCCGTACTAGCTTTATGTTTTTCCTTTATTCTGAGATCAGTAGTTGAAATTTGCAGCCATGATGTAAGTACCTACCTTACTCTTTGTAGGGGTCATTGTACTCATCATTATGAACAACTTTTACTATGGGACCAAACCTGAAATCGCGAAAAAAATCAGCTGCTCCCCACATTTTGACGAGTTTAATCTAGATATATGTTTTGAAACATGTATTGAACAGCTGATTTTATTTTCGCGATTTCAGGTTTGGTCCTATAGTAAAAGTTGTTCATAATGATGAGTACAATGGAGGTTGGTGGTGTTTTAACAATAACGCTATATATTTCATTAGACTTATCTCGGGAACATTCAATTGCTCTAGGAATGTCAACTTCCGCGTTTGTTGGTGTTGCTATCATTTGCTGGACAATTAAAAGGCTAGGTTACACCATTGTCAAGGTGCCAAGTGGCTCTGTTTATAAGACATCCATCTCATACGTGTTTAGCTGTTCTTCAACATATGCAGGCACGTTTATCCTTATCGGAAACCAACAAACTCTTGAAGCCACGTGCGGCTAAATCGATTAACTGGGTTGCCACTTCAAACAAAAGCGTTTAAAAGCAAGCAAGTAAAACGTTTCCGATATGCTTCGTTTTACCTTAATCTTTTAATCGACCTGGAGCTTTGTTAAAGATGTTAGGGTTTCTGATTATTTTTTTTGAGTCGCATTGGAAGATGAATAGTTTGAAGTTTCTGTTTTTGTATCAGTGATGTTTCTAGAGAGTCTCGTGACAAATACGCACTAGCGACCTATGTTTTGTATGTAGGCCTCTGCAATAAGTCAGACGCAGCTAGCCGCAGTCTCGCCGGTGTGGCGAACAGGTTCCCGGCTGAAGCAGCATCAGCAACTTGTTAACATCACCGCTATACTTACACACCTATCGAAACATTCTTACTTTCTATAAAAGGAAATCGAAATTATCTCACTACTTGGGACATTCCATTTCTCTCTCGGTAGTTTTGATAATTGAACCTCGCTCATTCGTTTTTACTTTTATCGAGCAGTTAAAAAAACACTATCATCAACATTCTCACAGAGTTATATCAACAAGTTCCTCTTACAAATGGTACACGTAATAGAACTTAACCGTCAATCACATTTGTCTTGCATTTCGATATCGAGAATATTTTTCCGTCGCTTCGCCCCTTCCATCATATTGAGTGCCATATCCGATTGTATTAGGTACACACTCAATTGGATACTCTCACTCACTGGCGCGACTCAATCACTGAATCATTACCAGCTGCTCCATTTACAGGGTTATTGTTTCGAGTCTGACCTGATGTACTCGAACATCCCACTTTATCGGGTTGGCTTGTATAGCAGGTCCGGGGTCACAGATGCGAAATTCGATTTCCTGTTTCTATTAGTGCCGTATGGGCTACATCTCGGAATCGGCACTTTTATCCTTACCCTCCACATAAACAGAGAGGAAACTGGACATGAATTGTTATTTTAAATGTGTAAACTATCACCACAAACACCCAAACCCTTAATCCCATGGCATTGTTTACGAACCGCCCGAACACTAAAAGGTTCGACGACCTCACGTAAAATGAATTGCTACGTCGTGTAAGCACTTGAGAAAAAAGTAAGAAACGGTGACCAACAATTAATTCGATGCAAAGAAATGGAATAAAAATGTCTCAATGGACGAAACACGCGGTTAACAGTGTTGCGCTGAGCACATTCTAGTTTGCCATAGAAGGAGGCAGATCTGCCTGGAGCGATATAAATAGCGAAGCGGACGGGGCCACAGACGTAAAGTGGACACCAGTTTTAGAAGTGATCGCGTCTATTTCGAACAAGTGTAAATAAATCTAGCGAGTCACTTTCGTACACAGTTGTCACTTTCATTGCTCGCGCCAGCCTCGCCTCGTCCTGCGCCGCCTATCCGCGTGGCCGCCTCCTCATGAATATATTCAGCCGAAATATTGCACACCGACACTCCTCCACTGTCACTATGATACTAAATGACTAAATCGTAAAGCGTTTGCTTCAAAATTTACAAAAGCTTTGGCTCCGTAAACACCAAGACAGTGTTAGTCATGATGACAAAAATGCAATTAAAATAATAATTATGCTCGATCGGTGGGTTTGAAATTCTTGATCACGATGTTATGATTCATTAAATCATTAGCAATACACTATAGAAACGATTTTGATTTATTGAGGAAGAAGACTTCTTCTAAGAATAATTTTATTTAGCAAGAAGAAGAAATACAATGCATGTTACAATAATATGAAAGTACATTTGTGCTCAATTTTTGTGAATAATGACATGACTCCCATGCTAGGAAAATCCTGTGTTATAGGAGTCATCCATTCGTCCGTAACTATGAAATCAGTCATTCTTTCAGAGGATAAAGGACATCACTCTGTCTAATGTTATTGATAACCTCAACTAATGTTAATTGAATGTCGGACTTTCCACACACGTGGTACTTACTTTATGCGTCTGTCATTAGAAATTAATCATGATTGTATCGCGGCATCATTGATGAATCTACGTTGTTTTGTTAGCAGTTGAATCTAATTAAATCAGAAAAGGGATTGGCATCAAAACATTTTTTTTTTCTGGCTTCGGGCAGCACAAGACCTGTCTCAGATAATATTCGTAGAGGATTTGCTATTGTTATGTCACATAATTATAACCAACACAGCCCGAAGAATTGCCAAACTTAAATGGCAGTGGGCAGGGCACATTGCTCGCAGAACAGATGGCCAGTGGAGCCAAAAGGTTCTGGAGTGGCGACCGCATACCAGAAGACGTACCGTTGGTTGGAAGGCCTCCCTCAAGGTGGACCGATGACTGTAAAGGCCGCAGGAATCCGCTGGATGCGGGAAGCACAGAACCGGTCGAAGTGGCGGTGTTGGGGGAGGCCTATGTCCAGCAGTGGATGTCTTTTGGCTGAGATGATGATGATGATGTCGCATAAAAAAACCAAAGAGTAACCACTCTTCATGACTCTTCTAAACCATAAAACCATCATCATAACAAAAACAGAACTTTGAACTTGCTATGTGTGTGAGTTATGTGTGTCTAAATAAGTGGAACACCCGACACAATGGGTGAGTACATTTTTTTAACACAAAAAACGTGATACAGGTACGTATCATGGGAAAGAGGTGTGATTTTATGGCCCCGTTTATGTAAATATCTATTTTAATAAAAATATATAAAATTTGTGCCTGCCTTGGTCTACGAGGTTGTACATTTAATGCGTAAGAACTAGGCGTTACTAGGCAAGCACGTGTTATGGACAGGTCAAATTTCACTTGCGTTGGTCCATTCCTCGCGCGTCAACCTAATCTATTCCCACGTTGTTGCATTCTTTGCACAACAATTAACAAATAAACTGCTCCACTTCGAGCATAATGTTACTACGCGGCCATTATGCTCAAAATTCAAAGGTACGAGATGATTAATTAAAATTCGGGCAGGAAATACTATCTAGAGTAAATTGCGTGACTTTATGATAGGAATATTTTTGTATATAACATTTGAAACTGCATGCATTTGGTTTTACAATAATTGAAAATAATAACAGTGACCACATGGTTGCAACAGAAAGACTAAGTGAAGAGCGATGATATAAGACATGGTTTAAACAAGGCGCGCCGGGACTCGGGCGCACGTCGCGCTGCCGAACCAAAACAAATGAAGGCGACACCGTTACACCACTTCGCGGAATTAAATAAAGTAAAAAATGACAGTAACCAACGGTAATCTTTGTTCGTGTAAGGTCGAAACCCCGTCTTCACGGTAAAGCACCGCCGACTCGCAATCTAAGAGCGTAGCGATAATTTGTCGGCAATTAAAATCAAACTGAGGAGAACTGATGTCGTTGTCCGATGATAAACACGCTCCGCAGCATCCGCAACTATCTGCCAAGTAAACTGAGCGAACATATGTGCGCAAAACTCGCCGAGTAGTACCGCGTGTTTTAAAAGGGTGATAAATAATGTCAAGTCGGCCGGTTGTCACCTTTAGTGCACCCAGATGGCACAGTTCCCAGTGAAAACAGTTTTGGAATCTCTAACCGAATTTAAAAATCTAACATGAGACAAACGCCGCCGACTACACTTAGGAAAGCCACTTATCGTCGCCTTAGAGTGAAAACCTCGGGAATGCATTTTTGCTCAAATTTATTTTATTGCGTTTCTAGGAAGAAAACCTCGCAACGCACATCCTGATCGGACTAATTTGTTCATTCGATACTCGTAGCGCCATCTATGATAGTACCTAGTATTTGCATGCTTTAGGTCGAGTTTTTTGTACGAATACCTCGAAAGTAGCATTTTATGCATTTCGGACAATCCTATAGAATCGAACAGTTCTTGATATAAAAACGGGTTAAATTTCCACATTAATTAATTAAAAAAAATAAAAGACGCCGTACAAAAATTTTACAGCGCGCAGTTTTTTCTTCCTCCTGAAAAGTTACTTCTTTTACACTTACGAGGTTTTCTCTCTAAGGTGTCGTTATAAACCTTTCTATGAAGATACTTACCTACTTAGTTGTTACTAAAGTGCATCATGTAAGTTATTGTAATACTATCGTGGTGTTCCACATTTGAACTGGAATAGGCCGAGGCCGGTCCCAAAGGACTGGTATCGGTATCGTATAGACGTTCACGGCAAAAAATTAATACGCGGAAGCCATCTCGCTTCTACAAAACATCAGAAAAAGACAAGTTTCACTTCCAGGAATGCCTGGGGCAACGTTAACGATTAAAGTAAACAACAAAGCTGGAGAAAAAATAAGCAGTAATGTAGCTATTGTGTGTCCATGAGGTGAAGACGGAAGACTGGTGGCGTGGGAGTGAGCGCGGGAGCCGACCTGCATGGCGGGAAAATGTCGCTCTGTGTGCGCGTGCACATCGACGACAATGTGCACAAAAACAATCAACTTGTGCGCCATCTTAGCGATGAAGATAATTAAACACACTCGTAGGTGATCACATGGTATCACATGATCCCAGCTGCTCGTTAAGTATGAAAATCTATTTAATTACTATGTTAAAAGCTTTGATACAGGCGCTGTTTATTGCGATTCGAGACTATTAGCCAGTGAATTAATTAATGGAAGTATGTTTTCATGTGAATCGGAGCAATAGCAGTGAGGGACGGCTTTTATGCAGCTTTGATGCTGTCTCAGTTTACGACTCGTTTCCAAACGTTATTGGGAGGTGGGAGGATCATTAAACCTGAGGTGGTGCACATGCTTGTTCTGAGGTGGTACCTATTTTAGAATAAGGGAAATTAAAAGTAACATTTTAGGCGACGCTATCTGACTTTTGATGATGTTAAACTGAAGATCACGTCTAAACGAGTAGTGTTAATGATTTGGAAAAAATGTATGTTAAATTAGAGTATTTTCTTAATAACTTAATATGTGAATATTTTAGATTATGTTTTTTATATTAAATAGTTGTAATTAATTTGTAAAGTTATGTCTAACGCAGATAAAAAACTGAGAATCACGTAAAACTGTCAGGCGTATTTTTATGAAACCTCCACCATTTTAAAGGTAATTTAATTATTTATCTTTTAGTATACGTGTTTTATTAAAATGCCTTTAGTTTTATGTATAATAAATTAATAATGCGTCTAATTTGGGACAGCGCTCCTTGATGGGCGAGTCCTATTACTGGCTGGACGTACGACGCGTTGCGTGAGCTCAGCACAGAACGCGCAAGCTAACCACTCAAGGTCATTGGCGTATAGTCCCGCCTTAATAAGACACTAGCAAAGGGTACGGTGACATCTATCTATCTATATAAATAAAAAAGAAGTACTACTGACTGACATGAAACACTCATCAACGCCCAGCCTAAACCCTTGAACATAGACAGCTGAAATTTTGCACAAAGCTTCCGTTTATAATATAAACAAGGATTATAGACCGATTTCCCGGTAGTACGTTCCCGTGGGACTTTTCCGACATCCACGCGGGCGAAGCTGTGGGCAAAAGCTAGTTAAAACATAGGCAGAGGTGTACCTACCAATAGTACACTAACCCCCGACCTTTATTCAAATCAAAACAAAATCATTTATTTGCTTAAAATGTGGGTACAAAAGATGTTTCATATAACATTTAGTGCAAAGACACATTCCGACATGCAATGATGTGACATGCAAATATTTAATACATGTTTGTTAACTTAATTATAATAAAATTATAGACAAATTAATAACAATATTTATGTACTAAAATCCGAGTTTTAGCGTTAAGAATTCTATGAATGAAAATAACAATAATAATCGAATAAATACCAATGTGAATTAAAATTACACACTGCGTATCTAAATAGTAAGGTAAGTAGCTATAGCGACAAGGTAAGTAACTTAAAATATTAAATGATTGGTGTAATTAGTTTTATAATGAGTTTTCAGAACTAGAAAGGGGAATTATCTTAAATAAAACCTTTTATTGATGACAAAATTGTCTCCAATAATTGCCTAAGGCCTTAAGCGGAAATTCAATTCGACTTCACCCAAGCAATGGAAGCTGAAGAGCATTCGGTTTGTGGGTCGACCAGGTGTGTGGATGTGATTCTGCTTGCACCACCGGACATTTTTAGATTTTAATTTCTTTAAACACCTTAAATTAGAAATATGTACGAAAAAAGTGAGTGTAGTGATGGACGTTTGAATCTGCTGGCTTCTGGGAAAATTCTAACATACAGTGATTACAGGGTCCTCCCTGCAGCTTGGTATTTTTCTACTTTTTACTGTGTCGATAACAACAACAGAGACTCTTTCGTGGGGCTTGTTGAGCGCAACAACGCCTGTTAATGATAGTAACAATATATAGATGATACATACATATCCCACCTTTTTTAAAACTCCGTATTTTGCGGGCATAATAGTTCAAAGTTCGTTTCTAACCAGTTTTATATATTTAAATAATGCTGTATGTGTGAAAATGAGTTTCCTTTCATAATTATAAATATTCATTATCAAGTTTGCCTTGATCCTTTTAGGTCAATAGCTCCATCTATTTGAGCGGTTTCTTCTATTTCTATTTACATATATTCTTAACACGAGTTCCACGTTACCTACATTATGGATTTACTATATTGTTATTTGTGTAAATTTCTCATTATTTTCAAAAGTGTAAACCTTAACTGGAAGAGTGGCTACTGTGGCCAACGAACAATGTTCATATTCTCATTTATCTGGTAAGTTTCTGTAACCTAATCTGCGATTATGCGCCGGCGGCACGCACGTTAGTTTACATTACGGGTCACTGAAGACGCTATTGTGTCCGCTGAGAATCGTACTAAACACACGGACATGCGCATAAGGTGCGTATCCACTGACGTGGAGCGGAGGGAAGATGTGCAGGAATCGACCAATCAGTATGGTTGAAATCCTCATCGCGTCGCATATCTCGTCTCTGTTTGGACGATTCCTGCACGTCTCCGCTCCGCTCCGCCCAGCTCCGCGTCAGTGGAAATGCGTCCTAAACACGAACGCAAATCCAGAATATTGGACTATTTTTTCTTAACTCTCGAAAAGCCGTAGAGCAGTCTAGTTTCTTTATGTTCAGGAGATGGCCGGAGGCTTCCTAAATTAGGATTGGTGACTGATCACATCATCCTTACCGTATTCTGCTGACTTTTTTTTCACGTTTTTTCTACCATACACATCTATTCAAAATTCTGGTGACTGATTGTTTATGTGTATAGTTGAACAATGTTATCGACTCAATTTATGCATTTCTCACATTAGACATTTAGATCATTTTCTTATGAAAATGCTAACTAAAGACTGTTTTTCTCATGAGACAATACACATTATTGACAGTAACATTATCATTGTTAAGAACTTCTGTGCCATGCAGGAATTCAGTTCAGTTCAGCTTATCTTAAAAATTGTCTTGTCTTGTGCACTAACATACCGATGTTACACAATTTAGACTGTCCACAAGCTGTCCGGTTGTTGTGCTAAGCTGTGACAAACTGTGCAGAGCATGTCAGAGCCACATGATTAGGCGCTGTTTACACGATACGGCAAAAACAGGTCAAAGTGACTGCAGGAACTTGGTATTCTGACGGAATTTAAGCGACGCGTTAATTAGGATTTATAGTCACAATGAATTATATGCTACTTTGTATGTGGTTGTGGTGTAGGCTAGGTTTAAATGGTTAGGGATAAGCAGTCTGATTTATATGGAATGCAATCGCACGTTGATGTGTGGCGAAAATGAAGAAAGCCACTGATGGAAAGGATATTTCCACATTAGACAATAGTTTTAGTGCCTTTTCATACGTCCCGGTTGCTGAGTAGCCGGTGCCGGGTACCCGGCGGCACGTGTATGGGCATGCCGGGCAAATTATGCCGGTACGTGTGAAAGATAACGTATATGCCCATACAATTAGCCGCCGGGTAACCGGCACCGGCTACCCGGCAACCGGGACGTGTGAAAAGGCACTAAATGTCCTTATTATGTCACTTTAATTTTGCAAGAAGTTTTTAATTATACCTCCATTGGTCTAGGTAATTAAGTAAAGGTAAATGAATCGTAAAATGAGTTTTTTATAGATGACGCTTTCTTGTTTAAAAATACGTTATCTAATCTTCGTAGATGTAACTGCTTGAGCAGTACTTACTATTAGGTACTAAACTTATAAAATATTTATTAGTAGAAGCATACCTAACTTTAAAAAAAAAAAAAAAAAAAAACAGACATTCTAATCATATGCAGGCTGCATATGATTTGAATTTCGATATTTTTAAACGATTTATTTTTTTTTCTCAAAATTTATATTTTTATGGTACAAAAATGAAAAGTTTACATCGAATTTGTAGTATTTATTGGTACTTTGATATTTTTTTCTGTCTAAGCTATTAAAAAAAAAAACTAGGTATGCCATAGGCTTCTACTCTGTTCACTTAATACACCCAATTTTTTTCGAGACGGTAAAAAAAGTCATCCAGTATACAGTATAACGTATTGTTAAACAAGAAAGAGTCATCTATAAAAAACTCATTTTATGATTTGTTTACCTTTACTTAATTACCTAGTCCTAAACCAATGGAGTAGGCATAATTAAAAACTTCTTGCAAAATTATAGTGACATAATGGAAATATCCTTTCCATCAGGGGCCTTCTTCATTCTCGCCACAATTTTTTAGTAAAACTGAAGTGACAGGTTTACGTTTAATCGGTTAACCAGACGCCTAGCTTTGACAGCTCTTTCATCACGTGGTTTTTTATGTTTACCTTTAGTTAACTACCTAAACCAATGGAGTATAGGTACATCAGTACACAACTATTAATTATTATGAAGCATCAAGATTACGACCCGATCAGCATAGGAAGCAGCTTTAGAAACAGTTATATCCATAAATAATCTTCAAAAGCGGAATTAGAAATAACGTGTAAACGTGGTTAATAGTTGTTTTACTAAATACGATCAAAAGGAACGAATGATGAAGCTTGCGCGGAGCGAATCG
Source organism: Cosmia trapezina (assembly GCA_905163495.3). Taxonomy (NCBI): domain Eukaryota; kingdom Metazoa; phylum Arthropoda; class Insecta; order Lepidoptera; family Noctuidae; genus Cosmia; species Cosmia trapezina. The sequence continues at coordinate 18,632,613 of LR991030.1, forward strand.
GAATGTCACACTGTGCCCATGTGCAGGTTGGAGTTCGTGCAAATAAATAATTTAGCACAATTTCCTCTACATTTCAAATGGTAACCGATAATACAAGTACATATTAGAAGGGCCAAAGTTTGTAAACTACTAACACAACGAAAGATAAGACGTATCATAATATTTACATTAGGTTTTGATCCATTACGGACAATAATAATTACTCGACTTGACAATAAGGACTTGAGTACGTATCCTAGTATGTAACTTTTTTTGTCCTTATTGACATGGTATAAAAGTCAAGGGCTCTCTGTCAGTCCCTCGTTAGTGTGTTTATACCTAACTGGACAACCATTTATCCGAATTACGTGATTTTTAGGGTTTCGTACTTCAAAAGGAAAAAATGGAACCCTTATAAGATCACTTCGTTGTTCGTCTGTCTGTCTGTCTGTGGGTATGTCAAGACCCATTTCTCAGGAATGCGTAGAGGTATCAAGTTAAAATTAATATCAAATACGTAGGTCTATGGTCCCTTGAAGCTCTAAAAAAAATCAAGCTTTTAAGTGAACGCAGTAAAAAAGTATGTTCGGCTATTTATACGACATATTTTGATACTCGCAAGTAATCAAAACCTATAGGGTACTTATCATTGACCTACAATCATAAATTTTGGCAAGAAGCAAAGTCTCACAGCACAAGTAAAGGAAAAAATCCGAAAATCGTTAATTTGTAATTTTATCACATAAACAATTTTTTTTCGGATTTACAAACTGCAGTTGGAGAATTGATCGTGACGTTTAAAAATAATCACCTTCCACTCTAGTACTGTTATCTACTCTTAACTTAAATAAATAAACTACTTAGTGCATCATGGTGGAACGTGTTTCTTTATACAACTGAACTTACCAACCTTCACGACAAATCGGTGTACGGAGTTAACTACTACGACCCGTACATTTATGGTCCTTCGAGCCTGATCTACCATCCACTATCACGGATCATGTTAACCAATATGCAATCTGTTATATTTTATTATCAACTGCTGTCATCACTTTCCTGTGGATCATAACCAGGAAATACTGCACACTGCTCAGGAAGCTATTTCCAAGGAAAACAATTAATAGAAAACAAACGCATGAAGACATCTCGTAGTTTAGTAGGGATTCTTCGTATTAGGACAGTGCCTTATATTTCGTTAACTTTTGTTTTTGTACTTCCAGGGGTTTCTTTTCAGGCAATTTAAAATAAAACTTATTGTAAAAGTTCGAAGTGTTCTCAAAATATTAGCAGCGGTAAATTGCGAATTTATGTATTCAGATTTCGTCAGATTTTTTGTTTTGTAGCGTTTGCTTATAAAAGACTTCAACGCACGCTTTTATAGTTCAAAAATTCTACGATTGAAGAATAATTTAGTTTTTAATTATTACAAGTTTCTAATGCAATAACGATTGTATAGTAATACAATTTGTTAAAGTTCACTAAGAAATTTTAATGTATTAATTAACGCATCGCAGTCATTAAGTACGTATCTACTAAGAGGTGATTGGCTATTGATCAATAGTAATTATACACGCAAATGTACCAGTTTCTCGGTATACTACATCCATAATATTGCTATTAGCTTTGCATGCGGATATTGACCTAATCGACTAATCGCATTAAACCGTAACTCTTTGTATCACAATGTTCGTGCGTAATAAATTAAGTAATTAACTGATGAATCAATTAATTACAATTACTTTTTAATGGCGGTACACAAGGATTTTCAAAGCTTTCCTTGTCAATTATGGAAAGCTTTTAAAGCCCAAAGGTAATAATGAAATAGAATGTGATCGGGCACCGGCCAGGCGACCTTAGTTGGTACAGTAATCTGCGTTCATGGCGCGATCTCTTGGTGCATAAATCAGCTGTGCGAGGCTCCTACGTAAATAAATTAAAACACAAACACGTACTCACCGTAAACAGACGGCCGTATTGAAAATAAACCGATCACCTCCAATGTGGTCACAAAAACAAAGATAAACAACACAAAACCAAAACTGTCAGTTTTCAAAGTATCGGGGGTACATGAAACTTGAGGAACAACACTTGATTCACTTTGCGTCGAACGAGTAAAGTTTCGGTGTGCGAGCGCGCGCGGTGCGTGCGATCTGCTCGGAGGGCTCGAGTCGAATGGTACTGGCGCGCTAACCCGCTCGCCGCCGCCGCGTGCTTCTCGTGCGCCCGCTTCCGTGCACCAGTATGCGTTCGTGCCAATATGCATTATAATCTCTGATCTGTCCACATCCTGCGGATCCTGCGCTCAACAATAAAGCACGATAACGATACTGTCACTTTTATTTAATTCGGCTGGAGGGTATTTTAGACCCAGAATGTAAATCAGCGGTATGTTATTGGAAAGCTCTTTATATTTGGGTAAAACATGTCTGACATAAATGTGTTTACATTGATTTGGAATATAGAAATCATTGGTTGTGGTTTTGTTCTTACGGTAACTTTACAAATACACAATACTTACCTAGGTAAATTAAGTACTTACTAGAAACAATCACCCGGGTATATTTACGGGTAGGTAGGTACTTAATTTATTTTAATTAAGATGTTTTTTAAAAAATATTTTTCTTAAGGCGAAAGCGCCAGGGTAGCCCACGAAATTCAAACTTTCTTACGTTTTTTGCAATTTGCAGGCAAGTGTCAGGTTGTATGTTGATTGAAATTTGATTCGCGGCCGTAGCTAACATGGCTTTACAGAATTATATATATATAATCACTAGAATCAACAATACAACTCCATAAGTTAGAATTGACCTCAAATCTATCGATTTCATGAAATCATGAGGTTTGAGGTAAACTCTAACTTATGGAGTTGTATTGCAGATTGTAATGATTATAATTCTGGAAAGCCATGTTAGTTACGGCCGCGAATCATATTTTAATCAACGTACAACCTGACACTCACCTGCAAATTGCAAAAAACGTAAGAAAATTTGAATTTTGCGGGCTACCTTAGCGCATCAACCTGAAGGGTCCCGAAAAGATCAATTGCAATGCAATTGTCAATTTTTACGTGTAGGTAATTGATCGTCTAACAAATGCAATTGAAGCAATTGTCAATATTAATTGATGGCGATTGATCGTTTCGCTCTTACCCATGATTAATTGATGGATTTTTTTTTATTTGTTTTTTTTTATTAATTTTTTTTTTACTTATGATTTACTAGCGACCCGGCCCTGCTTTGCACGGTTTTGAAGACTTCAAAACATGAAGGTTTTTATATTACATATACCTAAGTTATAAACCTTCCGGAATAAATTCTCTAAATTATATTGAATACCGCATCAAAATCCGTTGCGTAGTTTAGAAGAACACACACACACACGCGGACACACAGACTGACACGAAAAGCGACTTTAATTTATAAAAAAACCGGCCAAGTGCGTGTCGGACCACGCACAAAAGGGGTTCCGTAGTTGAAAACAATTTATCCCAAAAACAAAACAAAAAAAATATGTGATAAAATTACAAATGAACAATTTTCGGACTTTTTCCTTTACTTGTGCTGTGAGAATTTCATTATTATAGGTCAACGGGAATTACCCTATAGGTTTTGATTTACTTGCGAGTATCAAAATATGTCGCATAAATGGCCATATACTTTTATTGCGTTGACTTATAAGCTGGATTAACCAAAGAGCCAATTTTAGGACTCTAAGGGACCACAGACCTACGTATTTGATATTAATTTCAACTTGATACCCCTACGCGTTCCTGAGAAAAAGGGTCTTGACAGACTGACAGACAGACAGACGGACAACGAAGTGATCCTATAAGGGTTCCATTTTTTCCTTTTGAGGTACGGAACCCTAATAAGCATAGATGGAAGCAAATGCAATTACTACACATGCACGATTGATAAATAAAACTAAGTTATGCCTTATAGTTTTATTTATCACATTTCTGTAGGTTTCTGAGGGCTTAGTGCGAGTTTTTATACTTACACGATCACGTTAACGTAAACGTCAGTTTGTACTGAAAATGAATAAGCGCCGCCTGGTGACTATAATCCCATTATTGTCACCAGGCGGCGCTACACAATTATTCCATACGAATTGACATACGTCAACGTTAACGTAAACGCGATCGAGTAAGTCTAAAAACTCGCACTAAGGCCACTGTTCTGTTTAATTTGGCACCAATCGAGAGGTTCAATGGTGAGTTATCGAAAAATATAATAACAACAACAGTAACAGTTTTCTTTCTTTCTTTTCTTTCTTTTCATCTTTCTATAACATTCCTAGATACTTACCTATTACAAAATAATATTATTCTTTTCAAATCACATTACGCACTAGCGGAAACAAGACTTAAACATCTGATAAGCTAGGCAAGTCACCGGAAGGTGGAAACTGAAAAAAGAAAAAGTGTTCATTTAGTAGAAGGACGAGTAGAGAATTGTGTTGAGGAGCTCGTGGCTAAGTAATAGCCGCACGGGTTGATCCATCAGGTTAAACTACGCTTTCCGGGGTTGGTCCCTGGATGCGTGACCATCTTTACATACCGAGACTCCTCCGTGCCTCGGAAAGCAAGTTGGTCCCGATTGTCATTCGTGGATCTTTGACAGTCGTTATGGGTCGTCAGAAGCCCGAAGGTCTGACAACCAGTCTTATCAAGGGGTCAAATAGGCAGTCGCTTCATGTAAAATACTGGTTTTTCAGTTGTATCCGGTTAGACTGGAAGCTGACCCCAACATAGTTGGGAAAATGCTAGGCAAACAGTTCTTGTAATAATTTCATATACCGGTCATCTTAGAATACAATATGCTGAATTTACACCGTCTGCGGAGGGCTATCCCTTACACCCAGTATTTATAGTGTTCATAAACATTGGACAACTTTTCAGTTTCCATGGTTTCCACTGTTATTGTTAGACATTATTTGAAATACCCAAGTTCGCGTTATGTTAAAAACATTCGTATGTAGGTTATGCACCGAACTATCCTAAATTGTTTATTGGTAGATGGGACTTCCTCAATTGCTAAATTGGCCTGTCGCCCGTATAAATAAGATCTTAGCTGGTGATTCACACTTACTGCTGGTGATTCACATTCACTGTAGGATCTACTAGTGTTATTATTAGGCATTTCAATAAATAAATAAATAAATAATAAATAAATTAATGCACAGTCTTCAAAACATCGAAAATAGTTTTTGTATTATATTTTCAGTAGGCGTAAATAAATAATAAGAGGAGCTTGTGGCTAAGTAATAACAGCCGTATGGGTCGATCCATCAGGTTAAGCTACGCTTGCCGGGGTTGGTCCGTGGATTAGTGACCATCTTTACATAACGAAACTCCTCCGTGCCTCGGAAAGCACGCTAAGCCTTAGGTCCCAGCTATCATTCGTGGATCTTTGACAGTCGCTAGTCGTTGCGGGTCCACCAAGGGGTATCGTATTACCCAGTAATTGGGTTGTGGAGGTCAGATAGGCAGGCGCTCCATATAAAATACTGGTATTCAGCTGCATCCGGTTAGACTGTAAGCCGACCCCAACATATTAGGGAAAAGGCTAGGCAGATTTATTGGATAAAAATAAAATAAAAATTTATATGAAATAATTTAATTATATGTACAACTATTTACGGTAGGTACTAATTATGATTTAGGTTTAGGACAATCCGATGGTTAACGCTTAAGGAAACTCAAAACTATATTATTCAATTTACCCCTAAAAATAAAAATTATACACATGTTATTTTATTTGAATAAAATAATAATAAGAAAGGTATAATAATTTTTACAACTGTTCTGTATGTAAATAAGAGGTAGTTACGATCAGTTGAAAAAATTAACGGGCAGTAATTTAATTTTTCTGCGGTAACAACTGCCGTTTATATCAGTGCCATAAAAAGTACAGAGTTCATCTTCTGATTTTTTCCAGAACCATGACGTTCAACGCAGTCAACAGTCGTCTGCAGTTTTGTTGCATTGATAAAAATATGGTGTCTGGTTTGTGCCCAGTGATTAGAATACATGTGACAAAACAGGCTTGGGAGAGTAAGGCTCTTCACCTACATCTCTCTCTACCCCTTCGTGGTGTTATGTAAATGTACAACTTCTAATAAATTCTAGTTATCGTAAGTTCTGTACAATACAATCGATTCGTATTAAAACTTTTAATGGTCTGTTTCGCACTGGGTGCACCTCCTACGTTTGGATTTTTTACAGCATGTGCACTTATGGAAGCTTAAAACTTTGAAGCAAAGTTTATATGTATATTTATCGTAGTTAGAACTATGAGATGAACAAGACTTAGGGCCCTATCTCACTAGGACACCAATGGCCGCCATTCCATCCTAGTGAGATAGGGCCACATGCAACCATGGTCGCACTGTCAAAAATTTAATAAATAAATAAATATCCTTGGACATTTCACACAACGCCATCTAGTCCCAAGCTAAGCAACCTAATGCTTAATGCTTGTTAATGGTTGGTTGTGCAACCCATCGGACGCCTGGTGCGATATCCACCATAAAGCTGTGTATATTTTGCACAGCTTTATGGTGGGTAGAAGTGCGACCATGGTTGCGCCACTATGGTGTTTTAATGAGATATAAGCCTTACAGCTAGTGAAGTGCTGTTCTCGAAAATACGGCGAAAGTTTAAAATTTTAATTCCATTGGTTTAATAAGCGTTTTGTAAGGACAAGGAGCTCGTGGCTAAGTAATAAGCCGCACGGGTCGATCCATTAGGTTAAGCTACGATTGCCGGGGTTGGTTCCGTGCCTCGGAAAGCACGTTAAAGCCGTTGGTCTCGGTTGTCATTTGTGGATCTTTGACTGTCGTTACGGGTCGTCAGAATCTCGAAAGTCTGACAACCAGTCTTACCAAGGGTTATCGTATTACCCAGTTATTGGGTTGTGGAGGTTAGATAGGCAGTCGCTCCATGTAAAATAACTGGTATTCAGTTGCATCCGGTTAGACTGGAAGCCGAACTCTACATAGTTGCGGAAAGCTAGGCAGATTGAAGGTAGATCAACTCCGAATATTGCTCAATATTCGGAGTTGATGGTCAACCTTTAGTAATTGGAGAGACACCAAAAGAAGAAGAAGAATAACCGTTGCAAATGGTTGCTTATAAGCGTTTCAGCTTCGGGTTCCGTATGTAAAGGGTGCCACCGAACCAGCTATGTTCTATGTTAGAGGGTTTGGTTTCCGCACTTATTCCTTCAGGTGGACCAGTGTTTGTTGGCCATGGTGGCCATCGGTGGTTATTCCAACTATGGGCTGGTTCTCTGGCTCAATCCGTGATTACGTCTCCTGGTCTTTTAAAATTAGAAGATCTGTGAAAGATTTGGGTGCCCCGAGGGTTTCTGTTCTAATCTGGGCATTTTTTTTTAAACTGCTACCTACTTTGAAAAAACGTTACTAATATTGTTTTGGATATTTTAGCAAATTCTTGATTTAGTCGAATGATAAATTTTACGAATTTTGCTAGGTATGTATTTTTTTTTAATTATATGGAGCTTATTTCAAATAATATATGTAAATAAATAGTAATTTAGATACGTTTTGGTCATGACCGTTACCAAATAATAAGGACAGTACTGCAAGACGTAAGATGCCACATTTCAGGATTTAATTTTGTTACTTTTTTTTTAAAATTTCTGTTGACAATTTAAGTAAAAAAGAAAACTAGTCTTTTGGAACTATTTAATAATTACTCGACACTTCTATGTTATAAAAATGTTAATTATTTGCAACTTGTATGTGTAGGACATCCCATAAGTGGGTTGGTAGCCATTTTGACGAAAATGCCCATCTGGGTGACGCCTGAATTCAAGACCTATTGCTAAGTAAGCCTACGTCGTCTGTCTGTATGTCGGTGTGCTCATATCTTTGTCACATAACTGTATCTTTTCAACCGTAATAGGTATCAATAAATATCTAACATGTTGCATTACAATGGCTTTCAGTTATGAAGCACGTCTTTCTACATTATTCTCACATGCAAATTTTTAACATGAATGATGTAACCAATGTTTTTGTAACAATATTTTGATATAAAATAGTGTCCGTGGAGTTTCTTGCCCGTTCTTCTCCATAGGAACCTACTACGCGTTGGAATAGGCAACTAGCCTCATCTTTCCGACACCTTGTCAATTCAAAAGTGCCTGTAATTGGTTTATTTGAAATAAATGGTTTGAGTTTGCAGAAGAGAAGGCAGTCTACCTTTTCTTCATCATAAAATCATAATTTTACCTTACCTTAACCTAGGGACACTTATAGGCCGCGGTCACACCAAACGTAAAGTCAGCTGCCGACTGTGTAATACAAACAAAGGACAGACAGCCAGCGGCTGACGTTGTTTTTAGGGTTCCGTACACAAAGGGTAAAACGGAACCCTATTACTAAGACTCCGCTGTCCGTCCGTCCGTCACCAGGCTGTATCTCATGAACCGTGATAGTTAGACAGTTGAAATTTTCAGAGATGATTTATTTGTGTTGCCGCTATAACAAAAAATACTAAAAAACAGAATAAAATAAATATTTAAGGGGGCTCCCAAACAACAAACGTGATTTTGTTGCTCGTTTTTGCTCGATATTTATGACGGCAACACGATTTTTTTGCCGTTTATAGATAGAACCCTTCGTGCGCGAGTCAGACTCGCACTTGGCCGGTTTTTTTTTATTTGTTTTGAACTTGAAGCTCGTTTGGTTGTTGTGAACGAGGAATTAGGTATTGCGCGAGTCCGACTCGCACTCGGCTGGCTTTTCATTCACTATTTCTTTTACGTTCAAGGGCTTTTCATCACTTTTACCGTTGTACAGGGTGTCTCAAACGAATAAAGTGATCCAAAGGCAAATGGGGTAAAGCGAAAGTGGACACTTATCATTTAAAAGTTTGGATGTTAGGTGGTTGGCATTTAGGGATCATTTTTTAAAAATCTGGGCAAAGAAACTTTCGCTAAAGCTTAGTAAAAAGTTAGAAAAGACAAGTAAAAATAAAAACAGAAGCGCTGCAGAGCCATACTGTACGTAAATAGGAATATAATCTTGTACGTACACTATCAAGGCATCTTCCAGCCAGATTTGAACTCGCTACGTCGAAAATTTTGTGCAAAAGTGCATTTCTTGATCTAAATTTTCTGAACTGTTGAGAATATCCCAACTTTTCAATTTTCAAATGATAGGTGCCCACCTTCGCTTTACTTTACCCCTTTTTAGGGTTCCGTACCTCAAAAGGCAAAAACGGAACCCTTATAGGATCACTTCGTTGTCCGTCTGTCTGTCAGTCTGTCAAGACCCTTTTTCTCAGGAACGCGTAGAGGTATCAAGTTGAAATTAATATCAAATACGTATGTCTACGATTTCTTGGAGTCCTAAAAAACTCAAGCGTCTAAGTCAATGCCATAAAAAGATACGGCCATTTATGCGACATATTTTGATACTCACAAGAGTATAAATCCAAACTTATAGGGTACTTCCCGTTTTCCTAGAATCATGAAATTTGGCAAGAAGCAAGGTCTCCCAGTGCAAGTAAAGGAAAAAGTCCGAAAACTGTTAATTTGTAATTTTATGATATAATTTTTTTTTTTGGGATCCAATGCTAAGTTTGTTTTTGGGATAAATTCTTTTCAACTACGGAACCCTTCACTGTGCGTGGTCCGACACGAACTTGGCCGGTTTTTTTTCTTGGACCATTACGTTTGAGACACCCTGTATATAAAGAACACGTGAATTAAGTGTTAATTCACGTGTTCTTTATAATAGTCAGCACTTACTATATTCGTCATAAGCCGTCGCCACTCTAAGCACGTGTTTCTAACCGTCTAGTAGTTTGGCACGTGAAGCCACGCGTCGGAATCGCATGTTACGCATATTATGCGTACGCACACGCATAATAATTATATTCTTACAAGTTTGTTTTTATATGGATTGTACTAAATATTGGGTGTTATTTACCAAAATCATCCCCAGAATTGATAATTGTTGTGGGGTTGTGACATTACAAGAATGTTATGATATGTCATGAATTCATGATTATCAAAGATGAAAGAATATACCCATATTCTTTCATCTATGATATCTTTCATTTGGCAGTATTGACAGAACGAAAACGTACATATTTCTGAAAAAATAATCGATAGTAATATAAACAAAAATATTTTACTCACACGTTTCTCTAAATAAAACATGTATATCTAAATACATTAGCAGTAGCATAGTTTCTGTCTGCCAAGAGCTGGAGATTAATAACAGACAATTAATAAGTATCAATCACAACTTCAGCTCAATTCTTCAGTTTCAGATAATTCGTAGTCGATTGATTAGTAAGAGATGAAAAGTTCATAGAACGGTAGACTGGGAAGAGAGTGGAAGTAAACAGTGCTGTCTAGTAGTTTGGCACGTGAAGCCACGCGTCGGAATCGCATGTTACGCATATTATGCGTACGCACACGCATAATAATTATATTCTTACAAGTTTGTTTTTATATGGATTGTACTAAATATTGGGTGTTATTTACCAAAATCATCCCCAGAATTGATAATTGTTGTGGGGTTGTGACATTACAAGAATGTTATGATATGTCATGAATTCATGATTATCAAAGATGAAAGAATATACCCATATTCTTTCATCTATGATATCTTTCATTTGGCAGTATTGACAGAACGAAAACGTACATATTTCTGAAAAAATAATCGATAGTAATATAAACAAAAATATTTTACTCACACGTTTCTCTAAATAAAACATGTATATCTAAATACATTAGCAGTAGCATAGTTTCTGTCTGCCAAGAGCTGGAGATTAATAACAGACAATTAATAAGTATCAATCACAACTTCAGCTCAATTCTTCAGTTTCAGATAATTCGTAGTCGATTGATTAGTAAGAGATGAAAAGTTCATAGAACGGTAGACTGGGAAGAGAGTGGAAGTAAACAGTGCTGTGAAAACTCTACCCGTCTTACTTTATAATGATCTGCGGAATCATTAAAATAAATAAATGTTTTTCTGTCTTTTTACAGGGTCAAATTAAATTAGCTAGCGCAACTCCGCAGTCGTAATTGGTATCGATGATAAAACAAAGAAGAAATTAATTTGATGTTTTTTTTTGGTGTCATGTAACTTGTGTGTTGTAGTGTATAGTCACTTAAAATTAGTTAAAATATCAGTTTATAAATCAGTTTTTTCTTGTCACAGACGTGATGGATATCGATATCTCAACATGACAAAAGAGATTTTATCAACTCACACTTCAAGTCCAACAATATCAGAGGTCATTGACCCAAAAAAAAATTAAATCTTTTTTATTTTGTCTTTTTTGTTTTGCTAGCTAATTTAATTTGACGTTGTATATAAGATGTATGTATTTATATACGAAATCTCGTAAGGGGTCATTGTACTCATCGTTATGAACAACTTTTATTATGGGACCATACCTAAAATAGCGAAAAAAAATCAGTTGTAGTAGGTACATTTATCTACATAATATCAAACTCGTCAGTGTAGGGAGCAGTTGATTTTTTTCGCGATTTCAGGTTTGGTCCCGTAGTAAAAGTTGTTCATAATGATGAGTACAATGACCCCTTAAGAGATTTCGTGTATGAATAGATACACCTTATAAAGGTAAGGTACAGACTTCGCGGTGGCTACAAATGTGCTAATTTCAATTTTAAACCTCTATAATTGGAAAACTGTAATTAATAATTCTGGAAATAATGGTTATTTAAGCTCTGTTAACATTTTTGTCCCACTGGCAAAATTATTAATATTTGTAAATGATAGCTTGGTTTCAAATGTTAATTAAAAACTATAAATAAACATTACGTTTATTTGCTAAAGTGGAGATGAAATAATAATTAAATTAGAATCAACAAGGCTGTAAACAAACATGTTTTTCCATAGGTACTTATTAGTTATTGGCCTAAATTAATATACTTAACATCTAAGTTCATAGCGCACTACAAATTCATAACTTGGGAAAAGAAATAACATTTCATTACAGCCAATAATAAAAAAAACATAATTTTTATTTTTCCTTTATGATCTTATTCATCGGTGATAACTTCCCCTACAACCTCCTAGCAGGTAAAGGTCGATTAACCAGTATAGTAATAAATACATAATGTAATAATAATAATAAAAGGCAAATACTGTTTAACCTAAACACGGTTTTGTGGATAACAGATAACATTAAAAGTGACCACATACTCAATTTTATTACACATAGTTACGAACCGAACGTAAACGTGTATTTCAGTACCTAATGAATGAGTGGTGTTATCGCGAAACAGCTTACAGGTTCATTAACAAATCATTTTCACATTTCTTTACGAGTGTTTGGTTTAACTGTAATAACACCGGAATACTCGTCGCGAATAAATTATTAAACGAGCTAAACCTAACAGTTGTCGCGTGGCCAATGTTTATAAACACAAGCGTTTTAACCCTTTGACTGCCGACTAACCGGAAATGACGGGGAATATAAATTCACCTAGGTACCTTTATACATACACTAAGTAAGATGAGACGAGATGAGAAAAATAAATTTCTTCATATTTTTTTTTGTGAATTTTTCCTGTTTTAATAGTTGTTCTGCTAGTCGGGGCGGAGACAAATCCAACAAATGGTGTAAATAACCCGACTTTGTTTTATATACAACGTGTAACGTCAAATGCGCAAAACCTCTTAAGGGGTAATTGTACTCATCATTATGAACAACTTTTACTATGGGACCAACACTGAAATCGCGAAAAAAAAATCAGCTGTTCGCATAATTTGTCAAAATGTACTGAACAGCTGATTTCTTTTCACGATTTCAGGTTTGGTCCCATACTAAAAGTTGTTCATAATAATGAGTCACCCCTTAAGAGGTTTTGCGCATTCAACGTTACACGTTGTATACAGGGTGTTAAAGTAATTGCGTGCTATAGCATAGGGTTCAGTATCGATAAAGGGACCCAGGAAAAAAAAACAATAAAAATATTGCAACATCAACCTAATTTGGTATCTAACTATCTTAAAATAGCAATCGTTTAGAATTAAAATTATTTTAGTATTCGGACGCGAGAAGATACAACGATTGCTATCTTAAGTTAGTGGGTATTAAATTAGGTTGATCTTGCAATATTTTTTTTTAGTTTTTATTTAATTTTTGAATTTTTTGAATTTTTTTATTTTTTATTTTTATTTTTCTTGAGTTCCTTTATCGATACTGAACCTACCCCTAAGCTATGGCACGCAATTACTTTAACACCCTGAATAGATACATAAACTCACGCCTTCTTCCCACGGTGGTAGGCAGAAACTACAGATCGCCACCTGCTACGACCCTAACAATACACTCCTGTATTCATTGACACCTGCATCTGGCATCCTTACTTTTTAGTTCAACTGAAAGAATTCATGAAACCAATCTAAAATGTCAAAATGAGTTGGGTTGATATTGAAGTGTTGCGTGAAGTAGGTATCTGGAATTCTGGATAAGAACAGAGAACAGACTGAGAAGATTGAGTAACAAAATAGAAGGCTTATTTTTATCCAGCACTAGCTTTGGCCCGCGGCATCGCCCGCGTGGATGTCGGAAAATATCCAACGGGAACATACTACCGGGAATTCCTTCCTTATTCCTTGTCTACATTATAAAGGGAACCTCTGTGCAAAATGTCAGCTTTCTAGGTCCAAGGGTATGGGCTGGGCGTTGATGAGTCAGTCAATCAGTCAGTCAGTCAGGACTACTCTTTTTGTTTATATAGAAGATAGGTAAAAATGAGCTGCTCAATAAATTAAGCATAAAAATGGATTACGAAGTGGTTTTACTATTTTATTAAATCATCATCAGATTTCGAAGGGTTAATCACCGTGATGCAAGCGTGACTAAAGCGCGTGCTAGCATCTTATTCTTTACGACTGTGTTTTCTTTCAAAATGCTATAAACTGTTTATGACTTCATATACCCCTATTTCGGTTCGAGCAAAATGTTTGATCTTAAAACGTAAACACACTCAAAGTCATTAGTGATACGTCATAATAAAGGGTTGTTGTGACGAATCTGTAATGGTCTGCGAGTAGTAAAATATTGTAATGTATCTTTGTAGTTTCAAGAATTTAAATTAAGATAATAAGTGGATCCAAGTGCTCCCATTATGTGTGGCGCATCCTCAGACTAAATAAAAAACCCAGACATAGCGCTGCGAACAATACAGTGAAGCATGCGCAAAACTATACCTCGCTCTGTGCATACACGCTCACACACACACATTTACACCGAACTACTATTAAACTACACCTCATTACGTTCCCACATGCTTCGTGCGGCTTCACGACTGTTGACAGCGCGTCTTGGTTTTTTATTTAGTCTGAGGGCGCATCATGCATCCTTCTAAGTAAATTCTATGATGGGTTTTAAAAAGTATGATTGTTTTTATGTTTGACATTATATAATTCAGTAAGTACATGAATGTTGTTTCTTTTAATTACTGTAGGGTGCTTGTGTTAAAAACAGTAGACAGATACTTAGGTACCAAATTCCAGAAGAAAAAACTAAAATCTACCTACGTTATACGAGCATGATCAAAATAAATACCTAAGGACCTAAGGTTTCCTGAAAAGACATTGCTTGCAAAATAAAATAAAGTTCCGACAGTATTATTTGCATAAATCTAATAAAAATACGACTTTCTATTGAAATGTCGTAGTAAACGTCTTGAGCAGGCATGGCACGGCCGCAGCCATATGGCGGAGGCACGGTTGTACGTAAGTCCCGCAGCCCGCGCCGCGCTGTTCAGGTGGACTGAGCACGTGACAGCAGGGCCACGTGACCACTTCAGATGCACTTCAAGATGTGCTCCAAGCCACGAAACTGACCTCTTTAAGTGTTCGGGAAAGTTCTGTTCCAATATCTTCAAATGCTCTGAGGGCCTAAGGGCGACCAGGTATGGAAGAACTTTGTGATTAGGTAATCTTTATTTACATCTGATACGTCTGATGGGATGGACAAAAGCTGCGTTGTCGATTTTCGATTGACAAAGCAATAGGTTATGGAATAAGTTCATAGAGAAGATTTTAAGTTTGCTAAACAGTGTTGAAGGCAAGTTTAGGTAGAACTAAGTTTAGGTGGTCTAACAAAAATATTTTACGTAAAATACAAAATATTAAACTTGACATAAAATATCACGTGGCCACTTTTAATTTGATTACAAAACCTAACGTGTAATTAATAATGACCAAGTACCGCTGAAATAAATTTGTTTATTAAAAGATTAGGGCTCCTGTGATAGTCGTATTACGTTTAATATGAGAGGGCAATAAATCAACAAGATATGAACTGGGTCACGGCCCATGAGATCTAAGCTCACCTGTTGCTACAGTTTGGCTACGTACTGTATACGTAATAGGACGCTCAGTGGACGCCAGACTAAAGTTTGGTCCCACAGATTATATCTAAGTTTCGCATGATTAATAGTTTATTACGCTGCCTGGTAACAGTGGTAAGGGTAACACGTTCATCGGTGTAAAATGAAATTAAATGTTCATTGAGACGAAGGCAACGGTGAGATTTAAAAGAAGATATTGTAGTGACAAAAATTGAAAAGAGTACCCGTGCTTGATGATGAGATGAGATGGTTTGGTCATGTTGAGAGAATGAATGAAAGGCGACTAACAAAAGGTAAAGAACCAAAGAAAGAAATATAAACCAAGAAAAAGAAGAGAAGAAAAGAAAGGAAAGAAGAAGATGAAGAACAACCAAAGAAGAGAAGAAGAGAAGAGAAGAAGATTTACCATTGGTGATGTTCTTCAGAAAGCAACCAGATGTATGAACGTAAACGAAGCAATATTACTTAGTAAGTATGTAAGGATCATCGTAGCAGGTGGCGTTTGTAGTTTCTGCCTACCCCCATGGGAAGAAGCCGTGAGTTTATGTTTATGAAATGAACATTATGAATCAGTCTGTCCGTTTGTCCGTCCCTCCAGATGTTGCACAGACTTCTAAGGGCGAGCGCGCACTGCGGTGCGTTTTTCTAACGCATAATTTGTGAAGTCTGGATTGTCTTTGAAGTGCGTGCACTGCGGTCATGCGTTTTGTTACTGTAGACACCGCCCAGTGTGGCAGAACCAACGGAAACGCACCGCACGCAGTGCGCGCTCGCCCTTACTCGGACACTATTTGCAATAAGTATATCGATGATAATTGAAAACTAGGTGTATTCTGTGCGCCGCTAAACAATTGACTCTCCGTAAACATGTAACAGGCATAAAAAAATTCAGTGCACATAGGATTATATTATTTTGTGCATTTGTGTTGTCTAGTTGTTTATGTTTTGTACATATTACAAACATAGTTTGTAAGTGAATTGTTACTAACGTTAAGAGTCCGTGTTACTTGAAAATAAATGTTTTATACATATTACAAACATAGTTTGTAAGTGAATTGTTAGTAACGTTAAGAGTCCGTGTTACTTGAAAATAAATGTTTTTTTTTAATTATTTTATGTGTGTGGGCTATTTATTGTTGGATCCAATGCTTAAAAAGATTAAGATGATGCTTATACGACTCTAATTTTAGTCAATTGTTTTCGAGTTATAGGAATATTTTCGTCTACAACCGCTGTTTAGGTTGTTTTTTTTTTCAATTACGTCTTTTTTTTGTACGCTCTGTATATTGAGACTAAAAAAAACAACTCCTAAGTGTACACACGCATACATTGATGTACACACCCAACATCTTAGTATCATTTGGACAACAATAACTGGCAATACTTAATAACTTGTTTCTCATAGTTTTTTTCGAGAAATACTATGAAAAACAAACTTATTTTTGCGGTTAACTGTACATTTTTTTACATGTTAAATGATCGCAGGCACTTGGCAGACTGTAACCAACAACCACATTACGACAGGATGACGTGTCCGCCGTACCCATTCACAGGTGACGATGATGACGCACCTCCCACGAGGTCCTTAGCATTGCAGCGTCATCAAGTTACTAAACTTAGGGTCGATAAGAAACGCATATAATGGGGCAATAGGTAGAAGTCCCGTTAGGTCTATAAGTAGTAATATTTACGAATGACGTATTTTATCAACTTCGTTTTCATTTCTATGGTCATTGGTTTTTTTTTGTACTGACGAAGTGTGTAAAGGATTCCGCAGACAGGCACGACGCGACGGTGACGACAATTCTGGTAGAACAATTTCCATGAAGTTTTCATAGAAATTGTTTTACTAGAGTCGCATCGCGCCTATCTGTGGTAGCCTTATTACGGTACCTGCGTTGACAGCGTACACAGCACAAAAGGTGTAGAACTACGGTTGCATTCTTAGTTGGCCTTATGCACAGCCTAGATGCAGCGCAAGCAATTGCGTAGGAGACTCGTAGACGCTGCCGTAGCAACTGCGTAGTAGGCTCGTAGGCGCTGCGTAGAAGGCTCGTGACGCTGCGTAGCACCTGCGTAGTAGATTCGTAGGCGCTGCGTAGAAGGCTCGTGACGCTGCGTAGCACCTGCGTAGTAGGCTCGTAGGCGCTGCGTAGAAGGCTCGTGACGCTGCGTAGCACCTGCGTAGTAAGCTCGTAGACGCTGCGTAGCACCTGCGTAGAAGGCTCGTAGACGCTGCGTAGCACCTGCGGAGAGGGCTATGTGCCTTGTGTAACTTTTTGTGTGTGACTTTTGGTGTTAGGTTCGTCAAGTGACTAAGTCACAAAAATCTATACTAATAATAAAGCTGAATAGTTTGTTTTTTTGATTGTTTTGTTTCAAATTCTAAATTTTTTCTTTGTATGTTTGATCGCGCTAATCTCTGGAACTACCAGTCGGATTTAAAAAAATGATTTTTCATTTGATAGCCCAGTTCTTCAGAAAGGATGTTAAAGGTTGTTTAATATCACGCTAAGACCATTAGGAGCCGCGCAAAAAAAAAAAAACAAAGAACGCTAAGCGAAAACGAAGTAACAGTGCGGGAAGGCGATACGATGCGATGTGGTGGGTCGGGGAACAAGAAATTTTACGCGGACGAAGTCGCAGGCAGAAGCAAGTTTTAAAATATAGCTTTCTTGTTTTGATCAGGAATCAGGATTGTTAAAATTTCATAATATTTTAAAATGTAAGTATGTGTCACTTATTAACGTGTCTTTGGTAAAAACCTGTAAATTAAGGTCAACAAGAAAGTGGTTGTGAGAATTGGAAAAATACATATTTTATTTATTACTAGACACGCACGCAGCACGCCCTCATTTTTTATTTTATTTAATGTTTTAAATTCTGATATTGAATGAGTTATTATGATCTAATAGAAACATTATCACTTATTTCGTGTCTAGAGGGGCTTATGTGCCTAAGAGCTGCACGGGTCGATCGATCAGGTTAAGCTACGCTTGTCGCGGTAGCTTCGTGGATGGGTGACAATATTTATATACCAAGACCCCTCCGTGCCTCGGACCGCACGTGAAGCCGTTGTTCCCGGCTGTCATTCGTGGATCTTTGACAGTCGCTACGGGTCGTCAGAAGCCCGAAAGTCTGACAACCAGTCTTACCTCGCCCTATCGCATTGCACTGCTGGACATAGGCCTCTCCCAGGCTGCGCCACAACACCCTGTCCTCCGCCTTCCGCATCCAGTCTGTCCCAGCCATTTTCTTCAGCTCGTCGGTCCATCTAGCTGGGGGGCGTCCCACACTACGCTTACCGATTCGCGGTCTCCATTCCAGGACTCGTTTGCTCCGCCATCGGTACTTCGACAAGCATGGCCAGCCCACTGCCACTTCAGTTTGCTTATTCTGCAAGCTATGTCGGTTACTCCGGTTCATTTCCGGATAACTTCATTCCTGATTTTATTCTTCAAAGAAACTCCGAGCATAGATAGGGGTATCGTGTTACCCAGTAACTGGGTTGTGGAAGTCAGATAGGCAATCGCTCCTTGTAAAATAGGTACTGGTATTCAGCTGCATCCGGTTAGACTGGACGCCGACCCCAACATAGTTGGGAAAAGGCTAGGCAGTGTGTGTGTCTCGTTTACCTTCCTCGAACTGATTAATAATGTTGAAGGTTTGCAAACTAAGAACAAGACATTATAAGAGAGATTTTCATTACCACACTTTTATATCATTATACTGTCTGTCTACTGGTTACAGAGCAAGATCCTAGGGCCGCCAGACTATTACTTATTTTTTTATTAAAATAATGTGTGCGATAATTTTCAGGTATCAGGTACGTAAGGCCAGACCAATCGTAGTGGTTAAACATCCCCCAAACACAAACCATCAAATTATCATCACGCTCGCGCTCATACTAACAGCGCCCTTCTACTTTCTCTCTTTTTTGTCTGGGTATGGGATAATGTTTGGCAGCTACGATTGGTCTGGCTGCTTTCAAATAGTATTGAAATAGTTCCCCGAGTATCATAACATTAAAATTAAGACTCAGACACAATAAGTAAGATGACGTCATCTTTTTGCGAGCTTTAAAGCCCTTGGCTAAAAAAACCGCCGACAAGAAGTGTCTGGCAGTGTTGGTTATTATAGTTATTTATGCAACTGACGTATAAAAAGGGGTCTTAAAACACGAATGTGGGTTTATCACACGAGGCGAAGCCGAGTGTGATAATAGTATCACATGAGTGTTTTAATACCTACTTATGTACAGTTGCATACAAGACTTTATCTACACCCATGTTATCAATTCTCTATAAAAGGTTCTGAAACAGTTTTGGATTTCCTCAGAATAAAAAAAACATTTGTGAGATTGACATTTATGAAAAACCTCAAATATGAAATTTTAAACTACCGTCAGAAAGTATTTATTAAACACAAATAACACTCTAGCTACTTTTACGAGCCTACTAATTCAAGAAAATAATATGCTACTACATAAAATTATTTCAATATACTAACTAAGACTAACTCAGAACTAATTCATATTAGTAATTTTATATAATGGAAGATAAATAAGTAGTATTATAAACATGAGCATGAACAGAGCAATATTTTGCATATTTTATATGTGATTGCTATCAATTTAACAGTAGCCGGCAGAGAGAAAACTATTACGTTTTTATGTGTTACTTATGTAGATTAAGTAGTTGTGTGCGATATACTTAGATAGTTGCTTACAATTTTTGTTAATTTATTGTCATGTCCAACAATATAATACATATTTCCACTATCATCAGTATCAGCATTCTTCCTACATGACCTACGTCGCAATAGCGTGTTATCGAAACTGCAATCATCGCAGTAAAGAACTTTCGCAACAACGAACGTCGCGATAGTAAACTTTCACAGTAACGTATATCGCGGTAATGAACTTTCGCAGTAACGTACATCGCGGCAATGAACTTTCGCAGTAACGTACATCGCGGTAATGAACTTCGCAACTATGATGTACACCCCTAATACCCGTATCGAACATGGCGGCCGGCGTCATAGTATACGACGTGAATTCGAATAAGTTATTTTTTTAAATTACGGCGCTGTTGTAGTGAAACGCGCGTGCATTACAATGTTCTTTTTTTGAAAACGAGTTGCATTATGAAATTCAGTACAACATTAAAACACCCGTTTGGATGCTATTATGGTTACCATGGTTACTATGACACTGGCTGTTTTAATGTTGGCAATAAGCTAACTGGCTCAGAAACTTTTATAGAGAATTTATAGCATGGGTGTAGATAAAATTATTAACAATATTCTGTAAAACATAGGTACATAAAATCAGCAGAAGTGAGTAATATTTTCACGTACCTTACCTTTAGTACTTGATACCTGAAAATTGGCTGTCGGCACAAGCTAGCAGGTATGCGTACGTTCGAAATACATACTAGCACTAAGTATTCTATCCCACACATTTTGTTAATCAGAAAATAAGTAAGGTCTGGCAGCTCTGGGATCTTGGGAGCTAGAAGCTGCATGTCGCTTTTCCTCAATAAGATCATGTGCTAGTTGTCAAGTTTGTTATGGGAATCACAAGCCGTCCTATAAAATAATATGTGCCTAATGTTACGAAAAGAATTACAAGGTAATAATCATAGTTTCCTTCTATCTTTATAAACTTTAAAACTATCAACGTCTTATTGCGAAAGCGTTTCCTGTGTCTTCGATGAGTCAGAATCCACAGCGATACACATATTAATAGCCTATTATAAATTAGTTTTACCGGGAGAAGCTTGTAAATGTCACGATCATCTTACTAACTGGGAGTCCAAGACGAGAAAATTCTAGGAAATCACGACGTGTGAGGGTGATACTTGTGCAAGTAAATCTGACTAAATAAAAACCCAAGACTCTATCTGTCTATGTTTGTGCTGCAAACAATACAGTGAAGCATGCGCAAAACTACAACTCGCTCTGTCCATACACGCTCACACGCACACATCTACACCGAACTACGACTAAACTACACCTCACTAAGTCTCTCACTAACACTCTGTCACTAAGATTCCGACTCCTAAGTCACAGGATCACCTAGTTTAGGAGTCAGGGTTTACCTTCTCCGTATGACCTTTTGTTAACCAAAACTTTTTGTATCAATAAAGATTTTAATTTCATTTATTTTTGTAAGTGCACGCATGTTTACGAAACCGGCCTAACGTCACTGTTGACAGCGCTGTCTTAGTTTTTTATTTAGTCTGAGGTTAAGCTCTGTGCAGATGGGAATCGAAAAGACATGACTGGATGTTAGACATAAAATCAATCAATGTAACTATACCATAATTTAAAAGAGTTGGACCATGGCTTAGATAATATACATCTAGATCGAGCCACCGCGTGGCCGGTCATGAGACAGCAATATTAACAGTGAAAGTACTTTGTTTGGCAACATTTTTAAAGCAAAAATACGGCACGCCGTATTTTTGCCACACAGAAGATACGATGCTTTGTCTCAATTTTCCTAATTATTTCGTATATATGTGTCTCACTTCCACACTTCACACTGTAATCATGGCAACGTCTAGATGTATAATAATGTCATTGGACCATGGACTTCACTTTGGAAAAGCTTCAACTGTCTGACTAACTGACCGGCTCTGACAAATCAATAGTTGACCAGTTTATTTAGAATAAATGCTTTAGGATTTATAAAGCTACTAGAAAGTGAAAAAGAGATGTATTACACTACACAATTTCAATATCACTGCTATCAACAGTTTACATAACCTGTTAGCATCCACAAAAAATATAAACACAATGTTTGATGGTACTTCTCACCCGAGCACACTATAACGGATTAGCATAACATTATTTTAATGTCAGACAGTGGCCAGTTCTTTTATTGTAATGTTTATTTTCTCCATCAATAAGTTCTCCGAAGCTGACTCACCTGTGGTGTGTTGCAGACATTTCTTTCCCGTAATATTGCGTTGGGGCCCCTGTTATAGCGGTGGGTAGAACTGACTGACTTTGAAATCACGAAAAAAAAACCAGCGGTTTCCTATAAAAGTTCAATACCCACTCGATCAAAATGTATGAAACAGCTGGTATTTTATTTGCGATTTCAAAGTTGGTCCCATAGTGAAAGTTGTTCATATTCATGGGTTATTCAGCACACCCTGTAAAAATTTGGCTGGTCATTGAAAAGTAACCCTGTATGGATGAGTTATGCGAATGTATTAATGAGGCTTTCAGAGACTGGGCCCCGGGGTTATTAGCCTTTTAGCCTTTGCTGGCCAAAAGTAAATAGGTATTCTGGAAAACTCAGGAGTTTATTCAAGGTGTAACTTAAATAACGCACAACCTCTTATTTTATGGGGTCATTGTACTCATCAGTAAAAAAAATCTGCTGTTAAAATCAACTGTTGTGTATGGGTTGTGGAGGTCAGATAGGCAGTCGCTTCATGTAAAATACTGGTATTCAGCTGCATCCGGTTAGACTGGAAGCCGACCCCAACATAGTTGGTAAAAGAAGGCTAGGCAGATGATGAGCTTCTAATAGTCAGCTCGAGGGTTTATGAATAACTACTTAGCATACGTAAACAAGTAAGTTCATATCTCCGCAGTTCTTCAGGCCTAATCTCACCTGGCATTTCGCTACTAATGATATTAAGCCAAAGAAAAAACTTTTCTCAGTGACTCACGACCGTAGTAACCGCAAATCAGCGCATAAAACTCGTTTTTATCCAAATCAGATAGCTATTTATTCAAAGTGCGAATCCTGACTCATGATCTGAGCTCGTGATCTGAGAGAATCGTCTTCAATATGCGTGAAATTCTCATTGTTCTGTTCTGTAGGCATATTTTAGAAAGTTTACGAAAACAATTAGAAAATGAGAGCGAATTATAAATGTTGCGTAATGTTTCTATGATTCTTTTATAATTATTTTATTATTACGACTGTCTCGACGTAATAGAGGCGACAGTGACAGTGTATGATCTATGACAGCGACGCTGCTACTAATGTCACAGTAAAGATATCTACAGTATAAATTGTGACTCGGCCCTGTTCTAGAGATAATTACCTACAGCCGCGCGGTACGTAAACACGCGGTAATGCTACCCGCCTACTGCACAATTTTAATTTCATCAGCCTAATTGAGTTTCTTTCTAGTTTTGTGATTGTAAATATTATATTTAAAAAAAAAATTAAATGCGTCTAATGTCTTTGTGAAGGAGCGTCCGTTTGTATGTATAATAAATCCATGATTACAATCGTACAGTACGACAACGTTCAAAATTTCCATTGTTTATCTTCGGAAAAACCGATATACACGTGTCGTTTTGTATCCTCGTCAAACAGGGTGTGATACAAAACATAACAACTTTCTCAATGGGACCAACATCGTAATCGCGAAAAAATTTTCAACTGTCCCATAGAAAACTTCAACACCTACTCGACGTAAATGTATGGGACAGCTGATTATTTTTTCGCGATTACGATGTTGGTGCCATGAAAAAAGTTGTTCGGTTTGATATGGGTTTAATGGCCTATACCACACCCTTAATGACGAGTATGCAAAACGACACGTTGTATGGCGAATAAAATGTGACTGTGAATCGAGCAATAGAAATTGATTTATTCCCACCTAAATTATAATAGGTTAACTCACTCCCAGAATGGCCAGTCACAGTTAATTCGGCAAAGTTCGGTTTTTCCGAAAATAAATGATTGAACCTTTGAACGTTGTCTGGTTAGCTGGTCTGATTAGCAATAATATCGATGTTGCTGAGGAATTTGCAACTTTCTTTACAAATATTCCAATTAAAACTACAGAAACTTTAAATTCCTCGCCCTCACTTGCTATTGATTTATTAAGAGCGAATGTTTCAGCCTGCCCTGTGTAATTTAAATTTAAGCATATAAACCCAGTGGTCGTTGTCAAGGCTTTTAAGCAACTTAAGATCAAAATTACTGAAGATCTGTGGGGCATGTCTACTAAAGTTTGTCAAACCATTATTGAGACAATTGCACCCTATTTAGCTTTAATATTTAATTTATGTGTAGATAAAGGAGTATTCCCAGATTTAATGAAGTATAGTAAAGTTATTCCACTTTGTAAATCGGGGGACAGCAAAGACACTAATAATTATAGAGCCGTATCAGTTTTGCCGGTTTTCAGCAAGGTGTTTGAAAAAGTAATGTTAAATCAGATGCTCAATCATTTTAATCGTAATAACATCCTACACGATCAACAGTATGGTTTCACTAAAGGACGTTGTACAACTGACGCCGGTGTAACCTTATTAAAACACATCTTTAACGCATGGGAGGAGGCACAAGACGCAATAGGCATCTTTTGCGACCTATCCAAGGCATTTGATTGCGTGAATCACGAAACTCTGCTCTTGAAACTTGAGCATTACAGACTGGGTAAACTTGCGCTTAGCTTAGTAAAATCTTATTTGAATGATAGACTGCAGCAAGTTCAAATAAACGGTGTGTATTCATTGGGTTTAAAAGTCAAAATGGGTGTACCGCAGGGCTCAATATTGGGTCCGTTCCTCTTTTTGGTATATATAAATGATTTACCTCATTTACTAAAAAACCACCACAAATGGTGTTATTTGCTGACGACACATCACTGATTTTTAAAGTAAACAGACATGGACAGTAGCTTGACGACGTAAATAACGCTATGCTTAAGGTCCATAATTGGTTTACTGTAAATAATTTAGTATTAAATGAGAAAAAAACTAAATGCATAAGATTCGCGTTACCAAATGTTAGAAGTAGTGAATGTCACGTTGTATTGAATAAGGAGATACTTGAATTCGTCGAAAAAACTGTTTTTCTGGGAATCACGCTTGACTCAAAGCTGAAGTGGAGTCCTCACTTAACATCACTTGCAGCGCGGCTAAGTTCAGCCGCTTACGCTGTTTGGAAAATCCGCCAATTGACTGACGTGGATACCGCGAGACTAGTCTATTTTAGTTACTTTCATAGCATCATGTCTTACGGTATTTTGCTGTGGGGACGGGCTGCAGATATCAATTCTATCTTTATTCTGCAAAAGAGGGCTGTCAGAGCCATCTACAACCTCCGCAGAGGCGAGTCTCTAAGGGAACTGTTCAAAAAAATTAACATCATGACGGTTCCTTGTCAATATATATATGAAAACATTATGTACGTTAGAAAAAATCTACATCTTTTTAGTAAGATAAGTGACAGGCATAATTTTAATACAAGAAATAGGAACAAATTATATCAACCACGTTTCAGATTGTCTAAAGTACACACTTCTTTTATGGGGTGTTGTGTAAAATGTTATAATAAAATACCACTCGATATTCTTCAACTAAATGAGAAGAAATTTAAAACATGCATTAAACGCACACTATGTAGACAAGCATATTATAAATTGGATGATTATAACGTAGACAAAAATGCTTGGCATAATGCTGGTCCTGCTCCACAGCCACTTGGGTCCACTTGTTAACATTTTAATATTTGGAAGAGATGCTTCCCTTTTTTTTTTCTGACACTACGATTATTATTATTATTTTTTTTAATTGGTTTTTTAGCTGTTGAATTCTTTAATATTAATGATTTTCTTACCTTTTGGTAAGTAGTAAAATTTTTATTCACCTCAATTCATTGCAAAATATAGTTTTGTGTAAATTAGAAGCATTTTTTTAATTTTTGTGAATGTGAGTACCATGGGACCGTTTATTATTGGATTATGATGTAGGTAAGTTTGACTTGAAAGAGCATGGCAGTTGAGAGTATGTCATTCTCACTTAAATGTCTCGCTGATGGTGGCGTGTGTGTTGGATCATTCGGTTCCCTACAAAATGGTTGAGCTGGATGGTGCTGATCCACGCGTCATGTTCGTGAACGGGCGCCGTCAGTTGAGACTGGTCATCTCTTATCTGCCAGGCCATATTTTTAATTTTATATTTTAACTTGGTTTAAGTATTTTTTTACATTGTTCTCACATGTAGAACAAATAATATAATGTACCCATGATGTTGTAATACTTATCTTGATTCAAAAGAGTGTCCGTGGAGTTTCTTGCCCGTTCTTCTCCATAGATCTACGTTTTGGAATGGGCAACTAGCTTCAACTTTCTGACTAACTGACCGACTCTTTGACAATTCAAAAGTGCCAGTAATTGGTTTAATTGAAATAAATGCTTTGAGTTTGAGTTTGTCGTACTTATGTAATAGCTCCAATGTCCCATTCATCGCACTGACTTCATTCACTCTTCTTTCTTCGTCTAGTCTATTTCGCTGATGCGGTTGCCATCCTGATTTCGGGGGGGGGAGGGGGGGGGGGGCAGAAAATCAGTAAGTAACCAACCGATTATTTCGCGAGCACATTCGTAAGAAGCTGCCCCTATCGTCACAACGATAATGTTTTCCTATTGTTGGTCTTAACGCAACGCACTTCTGTGAAGCCTTTGCATGTCCATAGGAGTCAGTGATCAATAGAAGCTACCATTACATGGGCAAACCTAACAGAACGCACAACCTCTTAAGGGGTCACTGTACTCATCATTATGAGTAACGTTTACTATGGGAACAAACCTGAAATCGCGAAAAAAATCAGCTGTTCCCCATATTTTGACGAATTATGCGAACATAAACTTTTTTTTCGCGATTTTAGCTTTGGTCCCATAGTAAAAGTTGTTCATAATGATGAGCACTGAGCACAATGACTTTTTGATAAGAGGTTGTGCGTCATTTAAGTTAAGTACACCTTGTATAAACTCCAGAGTTTTCCAGAAAAGCTATTCATTTTTAGCCAGCAAAGTTTACGGTTTAGGTTCTCCCAGTGGGCCCAGTCTCTGAAAGCCTCATTAATATTTCTTGTAATCACAAGCACGACAGTGATACGTAGAACAAAATAAAAAATAATCAAGTCAAATATTCACTTTCAGTTGGAGTGCGCTTTTTAAACGAATGCTGGCCGACACAAAAACACTGGAACATTATGTATAACCGTTGTTGACCTTTTGTATTTTTTATTAAAAAAAAAACATGATTTATATGGTAAAATAATCGAGATTTATGTAACAGGAGTGCTCTAGTGACCTATATATGCTATTGAGGTCGGCAGAGCATCGGTAGTATGCTGCAATTACTAGAATATTGTAACATAATAACGGTGCCTTTAATGCATCGAATGTAAACAACACAGTAGCAGTTTAGGCTAAATGGCTATCACGCAGAGCACTTGATCAAAGAGGCTAAATTATGAGGTTGACATTACTCTTTGGGTTGGTATACACTGACCTCTATAGAGGTCAGTGGTTGGTATAGCATTGCGTTAAAAAAAAAATTGTGAAGTAGGTACCTACCCTATAGGTTTTGATTTGCATGCGAGTGTCAAAATATGTCGCATAAATGGCCGTATTTTTTATTGCGTTGACTTAGAAGCTTGATTTTTTTAGAACTCAGGGACTACAGACCTAAGTATTTGATATTAATTTCAACTTGATACCTCAACGCATTCCTGAGGAAAAGGGTCTTGACAGACTGGCAGATAGACAGACAGACAGACGGACAACCAAGTAATCGTAAAGTGAGGATTCCTTTTGAGGTACGGAACACTAAAAACACACCCATCGAAAACCAGAGAGCAAACTAATATCTCTAATCCATTACAGATCAAGGACAACCTCCCAAAGTTCGTAAGTGACTCTGGTACCTCATGGTCAAGGTGATACATATCTATCGATTGCCAATTTTAAGCTCAGATGATTAATGCGGGTCTGAAACGCATGCGTCAGCCATGTTGACTCACTTCAAAGAAGCTATGATCTAAACACGTTATATACTGGCTGTATTCGGTACTTCCGGAGGCATTTCCACTGATCTGAGACTCCTATAGGATTACAAGGGTGCCAGGTTTGTTGGTTAACATTTGTTTAAGAAGGGAAAAAAAAATGATATCAATTTAGGACCTGTTTGCAGATTAGTTGATAGTACACTTGTCTGGCAGACATTATATCATTTAAATTCTGAACCTAAAGATTTTTCTAGAAAATTTTAGAAAATGGTATTTATATTTATAACTTCTTGATCGCAATTTCGATTACATACCGAGACCCCTCCGTGACTCGGTCCCAGCTGTCATTTTTGGATCTTTAACTGTCGTTACGGGTCGTCAGAAGCCCGACAGTGTGACAACCAGTCTTACTAAGGGGTATCGTATTACCAAGTAACTAGGTTGTGGAGGTCAGATAGGCATGATTCGCTTCATGTAAAATAATGGTATTCAGCTGCATCCGATTAGAATGGAAGCCGACCAATATTGTTGGGAAATGGCTAGGCAAATGATGATCGCAGTTTCGATTGTCTCGAAATCCTAGATTGTCCGCTTAGTTACTTAATTATTGGGCATTGGAAGGGAAGCCAAGCGTTATAATGTAACACAGCAAGTTCACTGGCTTTCTATGCATAGTCAACTAGTGCATCGTATCTGAGAATTATATTATTATGCGTGTACCTGGGGTCTACTCCCTAAGCACGAAACCCATAGTTTTGACCTTCGTTACGGGCGTTTCCTACTCCGTATCACCTACGGATGGATGATTGGTTCGGGGCCCGAACGAAGTATGAATGACAACACGATTTGAAAGTTGTCCCTACTCCCGATGTGTTTTTACCCGTTTTTTCACTTGTTTTGATGGATCGTTATGTCAGACGGACGGACTGATGGACGGACGGACGGACGGACTTAGGGAGTAGACCCCAGTCCTATATTACTGAATTATCTTACGACGCCGCGCCATGACACCACACTTACAATCCATAAAGTGAACCCAATCTGTCGCGATAAAGGTTTATCATTATTAGGTTTAGGTACTGGTGCGAAATTATTAAAAAAAAAATGTTTTTATTTTTTTTTTGTTATTTAGTTTGATTCTGTCGCGATAAAGGTTTAGGTGCAAAATTATTTTCAAAAAAAAAAATGTTTTTATTTTTTTTTGTTATTTTGTTTGATTGCATGTAAAAACGTGCGTGAATTTCTATACCAATATACCGTAATGGCGGAGTTGAGTTTTAGATTAAATAATGTTTTATTCTTTGGTACCTATCAAAAATTATTATTATAAATTATTAAGCTATTATTAAGCTAATTATTATTTTAATTATATAAGCTTGCTTATGCAAGCTTTTTAATACCAACTAAAGGAAAAATAATTTATTCAAAGAAATCAGTATAATGTCATTAGAATTACAAAAACTATACTTTTCACATCATCACCTATCTCATCACAATTCGTCTTGAACCAAATTGGGATAACAATTCCAAATGTTGGTCTGTTCTTGTATAATGTTGACCAGTGAGAATTCTACACTACATTCCAGAGCAGTGCAGTGGAAGTGTTCGGATCCATCACTTCCGTTCATACAGGTATAGAATGCATAATCTACGTGCATCTGGTGCCACGACCTCACATATTTGGACCAACATTCCAATACATTGGCTGATGACCTGACGGTTATATCAGTTCCTGTGGTCGTAGACATCAGGGCCAATGTTGCAAATTGTTTGCTAAGGTAGGTAAGCAATTGTTACGTCATTAGTAGCCGATAGGTACTAATTTGCTAGTAGCCTGAACTTGACTGAAGGCACGTATCTATCATGATTGTATCATGTATAATCGCAAGTTCCTTGACCTAGAAGAATAACTATACAGTTTTCCTTTTGACTTGCGCAATTTTTTTGCCAGTATCTATGGTTTTTTTCTTCAAAATGCTGCTGCTTTTTTGTAGAACTTTTCTGCTTATAAGCTACAGTGAAAAGTTCTAAATTAAGCCATCTATTTTGTACCTGTTTAAAGTGTCTACATAAATTATTTCGAAATAGATGGCTTAATTTAGTATTTTCACTGTTTAATTCCTTTAAAAGGTTTTTTAATGTTTCATAATGGTATTTGGCAAACATGTCAAAGGGATTATCGTGTTTATTGGTGAAACTTAAATCGCAGAGATAATGCACATCACATGCCAAGATAACAGAAAGTAGAAAGTGCCCTTGAATTATTTTATCGACACACGCAAACACTTTAATTCTCTTACGAAATATTTGTTAATGGATGCCACAAAATAGTCCTCATTTGTCAGATTTTAAATCTCGCTCATATAATATGGTGGATTATGGCAGTAGCATAATTTGCTGCTTCCGATGTTAGCGTGCGGCTGCTCCGAACCATTTCGAACATGAAATGGCCATATTCCGGTGTTGATTTATACAGGAAACGAGGTGTTTCATGTGATCAATGGATTCTGCATTATGCAAATCAAGCGGACGAATTGACGGGAGTAGTGAATGCTGTGATAGAACTTCCGTCGATTAACAGTTGTTAATTTGATGGATTTATCCAATTATATACCGATTTTACGTTAACTTATAACATTCACGTAACATATTCGGTCTGTTTATGTTTTTGTTTACATTTTGATCGGCGTGGTTATTAAGTCAATGGATTTTTTTGGTAGCTTAAATTGGGCTGATTATCTTTATTATACAGATTTTTAAAGGCTGTATGGTAATGCGGATATTGTTAGCACGGAACGGCCGGATGTGTGTGTTATGTGATTTACCTCTCATAAGCATACCTATTATTACATAAATTGGTCTTTTTAAAGTAAATATGCAAAATATAGAGCGCAGACAGGTAAGGAAAACAAAATCTCCTTCAATGGTAGATTTGTTTGGAGTTAGGCTTGATTAAACGGGCTTATGCATTAGGCAGTAGGAAGTAGTGTTGGATGTAAGTAATCGTCAGGATCTGGGTCGCGAGAGATGGCGCGTGTAAGCGCGGGAGTGGAGACGCCTTCCTGGCGCCCGCGCATGCTGCAACGTACTGTTACGTAGGTAGGTACTACGCGGTATGAGGATACAAGTAAATGTTTGTTATTGAGTTTTTTAAAATGATTTTATTAGTAAGTCTGTTTTAGAATTATTGATTATTTTTTTTACAAAAAGACAAAATGTTCAGGTAATTTTTGAATCAATTCGCGAAACTTCACTGACACGATAAGGGCGGATCGACTTATAAAGCAAAACCAAAAAGATTTCCTAAATTTATAATTTTAAGTTTGCCAATTAATTATAATAGTCCTTTTATATATATTTTGGTCTTTTTTTTAGCAATAGGTAGGTGGTTACCCTTTCATGGAAAGCTGTGCAACAGGATGCCAAAATACAAATACCAATAGTAACTTGCTATTTTAAATACATAAAAATAAAAAGAGAAGTCCTGACTGACTGACTGTCTGACTCATCAACGCCCAGCCCAAACCCTTGAACCTAGAAAACTGACATTTTGCACAGAGGTTCCCTTTATTATGTAGACAAGGAGTAAGGAAGGATTTCTGTGTAGTACGTTCCCGTGGGATATTTCTGACATCCACGCGGGCGAAGCCGCGGGCAAAAGCTAGTTATGAAATAATCTAAGTGTGTTATTAAAACATTCGTAAATTCATAAGGACTACAAAACGTTAAACACGAATCTCCGAAAACAGGAGAAGATTGATTTACTGTTAACCGCCATAAAGTTATTATTTACATCTGGATATATGTGTAATTTATCTTCTTTAATTTATAAATAATGGTTCCAGCTCACCATGACGAACGATGACTTATTCGAACATTATGTCTGTGTAATATTCTATTAACGGTACTCGGCGTCCGTCAGATATAATAACTTATCCCAATTTATGGGACTGGTGTCTATTTGCATAGATCGTTCGTTTGTGATTCGGTGTGCATAGATCCAATTGACCAGATAGGGCGAATTGTTGCCGACGATAATTACGGGGCAGGAATTAAACCCGTATCGCGTGATGATACCGGAATACGTTTTATTGATCAGGGAAATGTTCGTGTGAATGGAAATTATTTGCTATAATTTATCTTTTAAATGAAAACTCAATCAATCTGCCTAGCCTTTTCCCAACTATGTTAGGGTCGGCTTCCAGTCTAACCAGAATACCAGATGCAGCTGAATACCAGTATTTTACATGGAGCGACTGCCTATCTGACCTCCACAACCCACTTACTGGGTAATACTCTACCCTTTGGTAAGACTGCAGGTTGTCAGACTTTCGGGCTTCTGACGACCCGACTGTCAAAGATCCACGAATGACAGCAGGGACCAACGGCTTAACGTGCTTTCCGAGGCTCGGAGGAGTCTCGTTATGTAAAGATGGTCACCCATCCAAGGACAACTCCGGCAAGCGTACCTTAACCTGATGGATCGACCCGTGCGGCTGTTATTACTTAGCCACGAGCTCCTTTTAAATGACAACTAATAACATAAAATAAAAAGACTTTTATGGACATTGCACACGCAGTATGGCCTTCAATTCAAATACATACCTAGTATACATAAGTATCTAAAATTGACCTTTTTTCAGTTCAGTCATTGTTTAATATTGGATCCACATACGTTCCCCGCCTGCTTGGCCTGCTTGAAAGTTAGTTTGAACGGTTTTCGTAAATTGGATGTGAAAACTGAATGACTTTCCCGTGGGCCAGAAAGTTTTAAGCCGGAACGTTAATAACGCAAATAATATTGTGGTGAAGATCACACCACACAGGTGTGATCTTCACACTGGGTCTCAAACATTGATAAACTATTAAAGCTTGCTTGCTTGTTTTCTTGCTTGGAAGCTTGTAGTGATGATACAGAGGTTGGTTTGGCGAGCTCATTGTTTGCTTTGCTTGATTTCATAAGATATATCTATCTATATAAATAAGAGAAAGTCCTGATTGACTGACTGACTCATCAACGCGTAGCCCAAACCCTTTGGACTTAGACAGCTGAAATTTTGCACAGAGGTTTCCTTTATAATGTAGACAAGGGATAAGGAAGGAATTCCCGGTAGTACGTTCCCGTGGGATATTTTCCAACATTCACGCGGGTGAAGCCGCTGGCAAAAGCTAGTAATTAATATAAATGCAAACTGTACATCCAGCAAGGGCTGATTAAGTTCTAATAGTAAGAAAATAATCATTAAGAATTAAAGAATTAAGAAATAATAAGTTCTTTTTCTAATTTATATATACAACGTGTAACGTTAAATGCGCAAAACCTCTTAAGGGGTCATTGCACTCATCATTATGAACAACTTTTACTATGGGACCAAACATGAAATCGCGAAAAAAAAATCAGCTGTTCAGTACATTTTGACAAATTATGCGAACATAAATGTACTGAACAGCTGATTTTTTTTTCGCGATTTCAGGTTTGGTCCCATAGTAAAAGTTGTTCATAATGATGAGTGCAATGACCCCTTAAGAGGTTTTGCGCATTTAACGTTACACGTATATGACAAGAAAACAAAGCGTGGATGTAGGAAACGCGAAATGTACAAATAGTTAATTCTCCTAATTAGCGTCCAATCAATTTAATAAAAGAGTTTTTAAAATCATTTATCACACATTCACACTCATTAGATACAAATCGAAAAATCATTTAGTCTAATAAATCGCTGATGGGATATCGTAGAAAGTTTT
This sequence comes from Cosmia trapezina, assembly GCA_905163495.3. Lineage (NCBI taxonomy): Eukaryota > Metazoa > Arthropoda > Insecta > Lepidoptera > Noctuidae > Cosmia > Cosmia trapezina. The sequence continues at coordinate 18,666,498 of LR991030.1, forward strand.
ACAATCATTGCCTCAGGGGCCATATTTCGGAATTATTCCGAGTGTTTCTGCGTACTCATTAGTGAAATTGGTCAGTACGTTCATCCGAATCGGATCCAAGAGGTGTTGACGTGGCACGGCTTGACGAAGTGGTTCTACTCATCAGGTAGGTATATCGCCAGCCACTCAATTTGACGTCAAGTGTTATTAACTTCTTTATTAGCCTTAAAAGTACCTACCTATGGTTAATAAATATTTTATCGTATTTAAAATATTATAAACAATAGGTACCTAGTACATAATAAATACATAATAATATTACGTTTAGACGAGTGTGATGATCAGGTTTTGAAGGTTAAAAATTACTTTGAGGTGGATCTCCGGTAACAAAAGTATTAAATGTACCGTGACTGATGAAAGTATTCTTAATTACAAACCAACGCGCCCTTGCAGTGGACGTACAACAAGATTTTGATTTAATTAGAGGCTATTCACACGGGACGCATTTACGGTACCGAGATCACGGTCAATCCTTATTATTGAAATTAATCAAAAATGCACAACGGTCGACCTTCGACGGGTAACAAATGTGTGGCGTGTGATGAGGCAATGCGCGTCAAATCGCCGGCATTCCGGATCGTTCGCGCACCGTTATGGTACCCGGACACTGCGCTTGCGCAACGGAACGCATTCGCTTGCCGGTTATGTAACGCCTGTTGCATCGTCTTTCCACACTATGCGACGGGGAATTTGGAAGGTCACGGAAAGGAAATGATTTTAAAATCCAGGTCGTAACAATAATTTTTAATAATTTAGGCTGACTACAGTCGTGGTAAATATAACACGTGTTTAAAAGACGAATCATAAAATAAATAAGTCTTGCTTTAGAAATAACTAGCTGCGCCCCGCGGTTTCACCCGCGTAGACCGGGATAAAAAGTAACCTATGTGTTAATTCAGGGTATAAGCTATCTACATACCAAATTTCATCCAAATCGGTCCAGCCGTTTGAGTGTGAAGAAGTAACAAACATACACACTCACAAACTTTCGCCTTTATAGTACTATACTGTGATTGCGGATGTCCTAAATGAATTTTGCTACGATAAGCGTTTGATATTTTTTATTTTAAATATTATTAAAATGACCTACAAAATATTTTTCGTTCAATGTAAATAAAGCAACAACAAGCAAGCATCATAAAAATAAAAAAAATAGCTCTGAATTTCAGAATACCACGGCCCCTAAAAATCGCTATCATACTTGGCCCAGAATCAACTGTAGGTAGGTTTATACCTACCAATTTTAGAAGTTAAACTAATTTGGAGTGTAGGATACTTTACACGAGCTGAAATTTGAATGAATTTTCAAAAATGTCACGTGTTTTTTACGTTAAAACCTAAACTTAACTGAAATTATTGATTAAGGACTCCCCTAATTACAGTACCAACTTTTGAGGTTAAGGGCTTTCATCAATTAAAATAAATAAAATGTAAATAAATAAAACTGGCTGGAAATAAGTAGTGGTGTGTGTATCGAGCGTGTGCGTGCAGAAGAGGAGAAGCGCACGCGCCTCGCGCGGCCTTGACAATGTCGTTGCCGGCGCCGCGAGCGCAGCAACAACGTGCACCTTTCATTTTGTTACAAATAAACAACCAATAAGGCTACGCATGTACAAATGTAATTGGTTTTTGTAATTATGATAGAGACCATGAATTAGCTTGTTTGAATCTGTGGCTAAGTAATAACAGCCGCACTGGTCGATCGGTCCGGTTAAGCTACGCTTGCCGCGATTGGTCCGTGGATGGGTGACCATGCATCTTTACATAAGATTATTACGAGATTTCCACGTGCTACGGAAAGCACGTTAAGCCGTTGGTCCCGGCTGTCATTCGTGGATCTTTGACAGTCGTTACGGGTCGTCAGATGCACGAAAATATGACAACCAGTCTTACCAGGGGTATCTTATTACCCAGTAACTGGGTTGTGGAGGTCAGATAGGCTGTCGCTCCATTTAAATACTGGTATTCAGATTTCAGCTGCATCCGGTTAGACTGGAAGCCGATCTCAACTTATTTGGGAAAAGGCTAGGCAGATGATGAATCCGTTTAGTCCACTCTCGGCCCCTAGACCCCCAATAACTAACCTAACCTAACTTTAGTGTATTCACGACCCTTGGCGGTCGAGAGTGGATTTTATTTTCCAGCCAAGTTTTAGTTTCCTCTTGAACCCCAAAGTACAGTTATGTACGATGATAAATTATTTGCGTTTTAGTAGTTATCAAGTGACTGGTGCATGCACAAGTAATAGTACTTAGGGCGCATTTAAAATGTATAACTTAACCAACAAAAAAAAAACCGGCCAAGTGCGTGTCGGATCACGCACAATGAAGGGTTCCGTAGTTGAAAAGAATTATTTATCCCAATAACAAACTTAACATTAAAATCACATTTTTTTTATGTGATCAAATTACAAATTACCAAATATCGGACTTTTTCCTTTATTTATACTGTGAGACTTTGCTTTTTGCCAAATTTCATTATTCTAGGTCAACGGGAAGTAACCCATAGGTTTTGATTTACTTGCGAGTATCAAACTATGTCGCTTAAATGGCCATATTTTTTATTACATTGACATAGAAGCTTGATTTTTTTAGATCTCCAAGAGAACATAGACCTACGTATTTGATATTAATTTCAACTTGGTACCTTTACGCGTTCTTGAGAAAAAGGGTCTTGACAGACTGAAAGACTTGAAAATATTTTTTTATGTGATAGAATGACAAATTAACAATTTTCTGACTTTTCCTTTATTTGTGCTGTGAGACCTTGCTTCTTGCCAAATTTCATGATTCTAGGACCCTATAGGTTTTGATTTACTTGCGAGTATCAAAATATATCGCATAATCGGCCGTATCTTTTTATTGCATTGACTTAGAAGCTTGAGTTTTTTAGGACTCCAAGGGACCATAGACTTACGTATTGGGTATTAATTTCAAATTGATACCTCCACGCGTTCCTGAGAAAAAGGGTCTTGGCAGACTGACAGACAGACGGACAACAAAGTGATCCTATAAGGGTTCCGTTTTTTCCTTTTGAGGTCCGGAACCCTAAAAAAGTTGGGTTTTTTTATTTTTGATTAGTTGTTTTGGTTTTAGTTAGTTTACCTAGTTGGTTTGTACCTTACTGTAAAATATTAATTTTATGTAATTACCGAACTAGGGGTTGAAAGTGGACGAGGTATGACAGTATGACCTGGACCTGGATTCCTGCGAAATAATTCGGCAAATTGCTTGGACCCGTAAACTTATTTTCATTGACACATAAAAACTGCACAGCTTACTTTGTCATGATGATGTACGCTAAAATAAAGCATTACAATATAATATTCTAATTGGTGAACGTACAATGTGGGCGTGGTTTGCATTTCAAGCGTTTATCGAACTTGATTGGCTGTACAAAATTAAATTGGTTACAAAAATTCGATACGAAACGTCAATTTAATGTATGTTTGCTCACTATACACGGTATTTATGGCGGTTCTAATATGATTTATATTTGTTCAACTTCTGGTTCAAGTCATACTTACTTAAAACATCGAAGATTGCGTAACTGCATTAGGTTTTTCGTAGAAACTAGTTTTCAAAATTATTTTTTTTTGTTCCCCGATTAATGTTATTGATAAAGCCGGTTGGGCCGTAATACTCTTGTCAGTTCAATGCAGTCCATTAACGCAGAAGCAATACAACATTAGTTTCCCTTAAGTAATATTTTTTTACGAATTTACAATGTTGTTAACTGTGAAAGTAAAAAAAAAAGTTCACATTATGATGTGCATTACTCCGTGATAAAGCTAGTCTGACGTCAAACCGTCAACAACTCACTCTATGCTCGCTGACATTTCCTAGACGTCTACGCGGTGGCTAACTCCTACACGCTTTCAGCGTAGCGTCTTTGCGACTTTGACGCAGCGTCTAACGCTGTGACGTCCGTGTAAAGGCTCTTACAGACAGAGGCGATATCGCGTCGCGACGTGTCGCGTAGCGGTGTTGCGACGCGATAATGTCGGAATATCGCCGCGATATCGCCTCTGTCTGTAAAAGCCTTAACGCATACGCTGGTAAAATACTCATTGCAAAGACGTTCTTATGTGGCTATGGTGGTATGATGGTTTGTAATTTTCGCACCTTGTTATATAATTTTCGTGTCGACTCGTCGCCGGCGTCAACATAGTTTGTGGTGTCAAGGCGATCCCGCTCACGATCAAACAGTATTGTCATCACTCATTGTTCTCTTGTTGTAAATGTCGATTGTCAATTGTTATGAACATGTAAGTGGTTGAACTTTAGCTGTGTAGGTTCTTCCTTACCTTTATTTGCTAAGGAAGAAAAAATACTATGTATGGTACGAGTCTGTTGTAGAGATGCTTTTTAGGGTTCCGTAACCGAGGGGTGCCAAATGGAACCTTATTACTAAGCCTCCGCTTTCCGTTCGTCTGCCTGTCAGCGGGCTTGTATCTCATGAACCGTAAATAGGTAGACAGTTGAAATTTTCACACATTGTGTATTTCTATTGCCGCTATAACAACAAAATAAAGTTAAAAATTTCATACCCTGCCATGTGGGTGTCATTGTCTAGAACTCATAATTATAGAGTAGAATACAAAGATATTTTTTTTTAATCTTCAAAAAATAATAAATGGCGCAAAAGATGTCAGTTTTAGACCATTTTTGTACGAGCTCTATCGCAGCAACTGAAGAAGTTAGGAATTTTAAACTTCTGTATGTCATGTACCAAATACTGTATTTAATCAACACATACTAAAAAAGGCGATTCATAAGGTATTTTGTTTAAATATGGGCGATTTTCTGCAGAATGTATATACCAGTCTTATACCAAGGGGTATCATAATTACCCAGTTACTGGGTTGTGGAGGTCAGATAAGCAGTTGCTCCAAGTAAAATACTGCTATGCAGCTGCATCTGGTTAGACTGGAAGCCGACCCCAACATAGTTTTGAAAAGGCTAAGCAGTTGATGATGATGATGGGTGATTTTCTGCAACTGCAAAAAATAACTTTGTAGTCACAGTAGGTATCATTATTGTTAAATTTGTATTTAAATTTCCCGCCTTATCGTCTCGTTCATTCTTATGTACCTATGTAGTTTATAATATAATCTGTATCAAACTGTAAGTACCTCAGAATAACGACTAAAGCATAGAAGGAAGGCTAAAAACAGAATTCTGTAACTACCTTTATTCCCGTTCTATTATTAGGTACGTTAAAGGTACGATAAAGGATGTGGGAAAGAGATGAATGTTTTACTCTTTGTTTTACTTTCTTGTCATGGTCACAAGATCAATTGTCATTTGGTTAAAAAAGTTATAAGTATGACGCGGCCAAATTTGATAGTACTTTGTTTCAATGTCTGACAGTTCGTTCATTGAACTACCTGACTTATTCGCGTGTTCATTGTTTACGTGTCTGTCGTAATCTTCCATGGTTTTGCGATGTTTTAATAATATTTCTACTGTTAGATTGCATGAATTCTTTGTTTAACTACAAACAGTGAGTGTGTGGACGCTGTGGAGCAATTTCTTGTGTGGTTGGGGGCTGCCAGTCCCATTCATAGCGAAAATAAAATGAACAATAAATATTGACCTTCCATCGGTAAGTTTTTGCTCAATTTCTTGTTGCATATGATCTGATAAACGAATATAAATACATAACAAATATTGCTGTGTCACTATATAGCTGAAACCAGTCGTAATATTTATTTCAATAGAAGTTATTAGCGAATATTCGGAAATTGTTTTGGGGTTATCTTGATCAGCCATAGTGACGGAAATAATGTTGTCGATACTTTTCTTTTACAGATTTCCTAGACGATGTGAAAAAAAAATGGATAAATTGTATTGGTAGACGAAATTGGACTCAGCCACATAATATGCTCCAAGCATTTAAAAAAAAAAAATCATCCAGTATTATGATATAATTAAGGTATTTTATTGGCAATAAATAGTATCCCGTTCAAATTAAAACTTGATTTATTACATTACAGGAAATACTTATGGAAGTCTGCGAAGAAGGACATAGCGCAGTACTGCAAATTAAAAGAACCGCTCACCATCAACAGCAATCTAACATGAAGACAGGTATAACATTTCAGAAATATGTTCACTTGATATATGCGATACAATGATATTATATTAAAAATATCATTGATGCGATATTATTCTTCTAATTATCCCAGTCGGAAATATAATCGTGTGCAAATTTATTTATTTATTTTTAATAAAAAATACGTAATTGTAGGATCCCGTAGCAATGGAAGTTGAAACAGGACCTAGTACATCGGTACAGATTAATGAATCGCCACTGATATTGACATCTCGTGAAATCATCTCACATCAGTCAGGTAAGACATACAAATAAAACTATATAACTAAATAAAAATGATGATAAAAAATCTTACATAAATTTTATTGAGAACTGTTCGTTTTAGGAATCCTTGACACAGATGACAATAACAAATTCAGAAATAATTGGATTCCATCCCGATTCAAGAAGACTGCGCTTTTGGCGAGTCTTTCCTGGTCGCCAGAGCCGACTCCAGAATCCTTAGGAAGTTCATCCGTATTATGGTGTGGGCTGGAATTCGCGTAACAGATTATTAAAGTTGCTAGGCATTTTATTTTTTTATTTAAAATATTATCTGGTCGTTATTTATTTTTTTATGTGCGAAAAGTTTTTGTCGCTTTGGTACCATTTTGAATTTTCATAATAATTCAAATCTCTATTAAATTACGCTTCACTGATTTAAAATAATATGTTACATAATTAAAAAGTATTAAAATAAAAATTATTAGGTACTTTGAATACCCTTGTTCCCTAGATTTTGTTGAGTAGTCTATGATGTAAAATTCAAAAAAATATGAGAAAGTAAGTTGCTAAAAACATTTGCAAAACCGAATGTCTCCCACTTGTTTTCAATAAACTCATCAGTTATTATGGCAATTAAATACATTCTGGTTTAGCCGGGTCAGATTTAATACATGAAGAGCTGTCGGGATCCAAGGAAGACTATTTAGTTCATACTTTAAGTATTGTTTCATTTTGAACGAATATATTAAGTATTGGGATCATAAGGATGCCTAGTTAATTAAAAATTTTAGGTAGGTACGCACGGCTACAGATCAAGCTATACATTTCCAGTATAAGCTGATCTCGCATTGTATTTCCTTACAATGAGCGGTCAGTGTAAACTAGAAATGTATAGCTTGATGTGTAGCCGTGTGTACCTATATTATTCTTGGCAGTATAAGAAAGAATGTCATTGTAAATTCTATCGACGTTGAAATTGAGTGGGTACATCACTAGTCAGAATAAAATTAATGACAACCTACAAAATTTCGAAACGTCTTCTGTATACGTGTCCTTCTTTTACATCATAGCGGCTCCATAAGTCAAAATGAAACAAATATATTGAGTTCAGTTGCTATTTAAGCACTACTTCTATGCTTGTTGTTCTTCTGAGGTAAGTACTAAGTCTGTGTAATATGTAGACAATAAAATCTCTCTTTATGATTTGTGGTGTCAACGAGTATTTCAATAAATTCTATTTCCACTTTATAATAATAACAGTGAATTAAGTGATCTTTGCTGTTGTTAAATTTTAAGATGAAAAATAATCTTCGTTTAGTATTTTCATAAGTCGTTTAGTATATTAATAAGTTAAAAATTAAAGTCATTCAAGAAACGTGTTTTTATACTGAGGTACCTATTTAAAAAAAAACCGGTCCAGAGCGAGTCGGACTCGCGCACCGAGGGTTCCGTTCCGATTTCTGAAAAAGTGTGCTACTTAGATACATCGTTTTATTTTTCCTGTAATCTTTACATAAACTTCTGTCACGTAGAATAATTTCAGATTTTTCTCTTTGCAAACTTCGGAGATAAGGGGGGGGGGGGGGGTATTTTTTTACATTTTTCATCAAAAGTCGAAAACTATGCTGCCTAAAAAAAAATTAAAAATAGTTTGAGAATGTGCAAACAGCGTTCTTTCATATGATACCCCACACGCCCTAGTAGCCCCACTTTAAATTTTTAAGACCCCTTTAATATTATTAAATACAGAGTCTGTCTGAGTAAGTCTTTGAAAATTACGGTTCTTTATATTTTTACGTCACAACACAGATTTGATTTCGCAGACTGATCTATGTTGATTCAGTTTACGTTTTTTAATAATTTGCTTCATGAATTGCGACAAGCTTGCCGAAAATAATATACACTCTGAATTAATGTTGTACTTTACGCACAATAACATCTCGTATTTCGTATTTCCCAGTGCGTAAGACCACAGATTTATAGTAAGGCATATAATTTTAGGAATATTTGAATATGGATCATGATGGGTAAGTACCTACAATATTTTTTTGTATGGATTTCATTGACTGTATTTCTGGCGAATTTAAATAATTTCTTGATCCATTTAATACCATAGCATATAATGAACGATTTACATAGGTACTAGCTTTTTATAACAACTTACTACTTCTTCTTCTTACTACTTTTTCTTCTTCTTACTTTTTTTTATACTAGCTTTTGCCAGTAGCTTCGCCCGCGCAGACGTCGGAAAATATCCGGAATTACTCCCTTATTACTTGTCTACATTATAAAGGGAACCTCTGAGCAAAATTTCAGCTTTCAGGTCCAAGCGTTGAAGGGTTGAAGGGTTGAGTCTGGGCGTTGATGAGTCAGTTAATCAGTCAGCCAGTTAGGACTTCTCTTTATAATTATATAAATATAATGTTAGTACCTATATGAGGATTTCAAAACGTGATAGTCAGTTAAGTAATTTTTGTAACCCATTAAATAAGAAAACGAAGTCCTACGGCCAAAACGGAATCGACGCCAAAACGACCTAAAAGTATCTGTTATACTTTAAGGTCGTTTGGCGCCGTTTCCGTTTTGGCCGTAGGACTTCGTTTCATGAAAATAAAATGAAAACGAAGTCCTACGGCCAAAACGGAATCGACGCCAAAACGACCTAAAAGTATAACAGATACTTTTAGGTCGTCTCATTTAATGGGTTACAAAAATTATCCTCATCGTCATATTCAAAAATTAATCATGTAGGTGCTAACATTATATTTATCTATATGATAATAAAGAGAAGTCCTGATTGACTGACTGATTAACTGACTCATCAACGCCCAGCCCAAACCCTTGGACCTACGGCCAAAACGGAATCGCCCCAAAACGACCTAAAAGTATCTGTTATACTTTTAGGTCGTTTTGGCGTCGATTCCGTTTTGGCCGTAGGACTCCGTTTTCATTTTACCAAGTTTATTACAGAGTCAGAACACTAAAAAATAATCTATAACTAACTAAGCCGTAAAACATACACAAATATGCTAGTACCACTTCAATCTTCAAAGCAAAACTTGGGATGTTTAATCGTTTGTCTAATCAAACTCAATCTGCCTTTCCCAACTATGTTGGTGTTGGCTTCCAGTCTAACCGGATGCAGCTGAATACCAGTATTTTAAATGGAGGAATTGTCTATCTGACCTCAACAACCCAGTTTCTGGGTAACACGATACCCCTTGGGTAAGACTGGTTGTCAGACTTTCGGGCTTCTGACGACCCGTAACGACTGTCAAAGATCCACGAATGACAGCCGGGACCAACGGCTCATCGTGCTTTACGAGGCACGGAGGAGTTTCGGTATATAAAGATGGTCACCCATCCACCAACAAACCCCGGCAAGCGTTGCTTAACCTGATGAATCGATCCGTGCGGCTGTTATTACTTGGCCACGAGCGCCTCCTTGTCTAATAAACATTGGTAATGATAATGGTGTTAGCTTCGGATACCCAAAGTCTCGATGGTTGATTCATACAACTTCATCAACGTCCAAAACCTATTAAATTCCTTAATTAACGTCCAAACCACGTCCAAATCCAATAACTTATATGTCAATATGTTTAAAATATAAGCTGAGATTAAAATCGATCGTCCTTCTCTGTCAATATGGAGAGGTAAATATTGTATTGTTAACAGAAGCACATTATGTATGTGTATGAGTACAAACTGAGTTCAAACAAACAAAACCAAAGAAACAGTTTATATACATCAAATGAAATAAGAACTGTACATAAAAAAGCAAGTCTGGATATGTTTCAATAAATTTTACATGTGTTTATATACTTTAATTCGTTACGCCTGATTGTTTTATTGGAGATATGCCAAAAAGCCCGGTACTATATACTACTCCACTATAACATCCATTTGTCGGTACTCCTGGTACATGTGTAGGTACGTAAGGTTACGTATGGAAAGTTTGTAGTATTTCAATATTGTTTGGTTCAAACTTCAGGGATTCGGAACCTTTGTTTTACCAGGTCGCTTACATGTTATGGAATGCAGTTCGTTCTTTCAGTCCTGTGCAAAAATAAGTTACCCTTGAAATCACGAGATTTTAACTGCACGCTTAGCATGACGACGTTTTGTCGACGGAAGAATAGACAAAACTACACATTGCCATGCTTAGACGCGTAGAATGTGTACAAATATTTCTACTATCTTCCATTTTGTCTATTCTTCCGTCGACAAAACCCGTTTCTATGGCGGTCATGCTAATCGTGCTAGAAGTCATTTTTGATATTTTCAGTGAGTGCTACAGTATTTTTATCTCACGAAGCTACGCGCGCTTTTATTGTGGTTTTTGCCTGTTTGTACACTTGTTTACCACAATAAAGCGCGCATCGCTTCGTGAGATAATAAACATCCCAATTGATAACCTCCTCCTTTTTTGGAACTCGGTAAAAAATACTGTTCCGCTCCATCGTATCGCTTTATCCAGACGTTGTTTTTGACAAGCTATACTTTGGCCGGCTTTTCACTCGGGCCACAAAGAAAATTGTTTTACTCCTGCAGGTTGATCACCAATGGTTTCGTTCAACTGTATACATACATACCATTCGGTAGAGATATACCTAAAGACAACAAACTGTATCGGTTGGTTTTACCGCGCAATTCGTTTAACTCATTAGTTCTGGAATATTGCGATCTTGAAATCCGATACGTAAATCGCATACGGAAACCCAACTTCTGCGTCGTCAATTAAAAATTGTATGTAGTCTGAAAATTCAACTTATTTTCTTCTTCAGGAAATTAAACTGATTATAGAGTACGATAAATGTTATAGTTTTGTTTACGTTAAAACTATAAACACAAGTGTGTTTGGAAGAGACTTTTCTAGAACTGTTTTCTAGATTTAACTCTTTAAACGTCGATTGCACACCCAGGTGTTAGATAGCAATAGAAAATCTATTGTGTCTGCTAATTGGCGTGCGACGGGTTAATAATAATATGAACATGGAAAGAGGAGAGAGGACTACGAAGCATAGCTGCTTCCTGAAATGAACAGGTCAATATTAGCCTGACTGTTATGCACGAAGAATTTGACGAAGTAAGAGAGAGGGGTAAACCTGAAAAAAAATTGGTCTTAAGATCTTTAATCAAAAGCCTAGTGCTAGTCTTTTTGTCCAGGAATACAGCGCATATAGTCTGCGGCTTTTTCTGCTTCAGAAATTGCATGTCGGACACTGGACAAAGTAACTGCGTTTTTGTGTTAGATTTTCAGTCACAGATTTTTGACAATTACTTTTGTGATTTCATCAAGTTTTCAATATTGACCACTAGAAAATATTACTATAAAACTACATAGGTAATTATTATGATTAAATATCAGCCTGAGAGAAGGAAAGCTGGCCTTTCCAGACTGTTCCTATAAGTCTAGGTTTTCTCATGAGGTCTTTCTTCACTTTCAGTTATGCCCAAGTTGATCTTGGGAGGAACATAAATTATAAGTACATTTTGCAGCAGCGCTTACGACCGCAGCCAGGCGCTGCTGCTAAGCATGAAGTGCTGGGTTCGATTCGCGGCTCGGGCAAAGTGTTATTGGGTTTTTTCATCTGGAATTGGATTTATACCCGGTTAATGGCAATAGGCTCGCCCCCTATTACATGGGATATAAACATAACTGACGAAATGTGGGTGTACTATAGGTGCACCTCTGCCTGACCCTTCGGGGAATACAGGCGTGATGTTATGTTATTTATAACATATAAATACGACTTATTTCATGTCCTTGGCATTTATATGAAGCGACACCTCTGCCTAACACCATGTATTTAGTCGTATTCGTATAGTATATATTCACTTGTGATATGATTGTATTGTAGTACCTACAGTATGAATCACGTTAAACATAACGTTTTGTAGATAGCGTGTTATTTAGAGACAAGTGTTAGCAGTGATACTGAGCAGTTGTATTGCCGACAGACAGCTCCGAGAAGAGCAACATTCACAACTTTATCTAAATATTGATTAGTTCCCGGAGAAGCATGTTAGACAATTGATTAAATGGATAATGTATATTTATCTATATGATTGTATGGTCAGCAACTGAAGTCGGTTAACACTGCTACTTTATGACATCATCTAAATTTACACAAAATTATTCGGAAACTGCTTTTTTTATTTAACTGTTAAGAGTTAACGTTCTTAAAATTTTAAGTATCTACCTCTGTAAAGTAGTACCTACCTGTGTCTGTTTTAAGTAGTACCTACTTCTATTCCGATTTGAATGAAATATTTCGCTTAATAATTAATATTAAAAGACTGCAGTGTTAATCGACTTTTGTTGCTGACTGTACACATTGAAATGCATTTTTGATTAAAGTACGGAAATATACAATTATACAGGTGGCTGCAAGCCCTTGGGTAGTGACGAAAGAGAAAACACAACAAAAGAAAACAAAAATCAAACAGCAGCGGTTCATAAATGATAGATTTACATTGTTTTCAAAATCCGCAAGCATCAAAATAAAGCGTGAATATATTTCGCATAACAATTACCGCTCAAGTAGGACGAAGTATGCATCGATGGATGGGAGAAGCGGTGAGGCCAAGTGACTCAACTGGAAACATGGCAAAGTTTGTGGCATTAAACGTGTCATCGCAATATTTCAGTGGGGCGCTCATAATGACTTGACGTATGGTTTCGAGCCATCAATTTGGGTCGGCGGTAGTGAGATGTGCGCCCGCGCACTGGGCCGAAGGTCGTCGCTCGCTCCCACTGGACAGCGTGTCGGCTACGCGAAATGTTTGCCAGCCATCTTGAATTCTTGACTAGTGGTAGTAATACGTATGTAATGTACTAATACACTAAAGGATTAGTGATCCGTACGCTCCGTACGCAAAATAGGTACGTGCATTGACGCGAAGTTCTGGAAACCAGCCCGTGTTACCTACCTAGGATTAGTAATTTAATTTCAGTTTAGAGCGGTATGTAATGTAATTGATGTAAAATGCACTGTCATCTCCAATTCGCAGGTAGGCATTTCTATTCCGCCCGTTTTGGATGGAACTGGATATTAAGATCACGAATTGAGAAAATTCATAAATGCAAAAAGTCTCAGAAAATCTTACCGGCACTGTTTCCAAAATGGTGCTGAATATAAAGTCCTTAAATATATGGATTTCATGGATTTCAGTTTGTTGTCTGTCAGTATGTCAATACCCTTTTAATCAGGAACGCGTGGAGGTATCAAATTGAAATTAATATCAAATAAGTACCTAGGTCTATGGTCCCTTGGAGGTCTAAAAAAATCAAGCTTCTAAGTCAACGCAATAAAAAATACGGCCATTTATGCTACATATTTTGCTACTCGCAAGTAAATCAAAACCTATAGGGTACGTCCCGTTGTCTTAGAATCATGAAATATGGCAAGAAGCAAGGTCTCACAGCACAAGAAAGGAAAAAGGCCGAAAAATATTAATTTATAATTTTTTCACATAAAAATTTTTTTTTTGGCATTACAATATTAAGTTTGTTTTTGGGATACCTACATTCTTTTGAACTACGGAACCCTTCATTGTGCGTGGTCCAACACGCACTTGGCCAGTTTTTCACTTTGACACGGTCAAGACTAATTTAGACGAAAAGTTTCAACTTCATCAACAATCGGTCGTTTGCGACTATGTTGTGTATGTCGTGGTAGTATTTCTAAATAAACTAGATAGATTAATGAAACGATACTAAATATATACCTACAATAGCTAATGTTTATTATTAATCTCAGTAATCTTATTGTTTTCTTAATTTAGTGAAAACAGTGCGTTGTTATAAGGAATGTGGATATTTTAATAAAAAACATGGTCTGTATTCTTTAAAATCATTAGATGTTCCTTTTGAACGTTGCTTTTTACATTTTTTTTACGTTGATAACATAATATAACATCACGCCTGTATTCCCCGAAGGGTTAGGCAGAGCTGTAGCTATAGTAAACCTACATTTTGCGAGTTATGTTTGAGTCCCATGTAATAGGGGGCGAGTCTATTGCCATCAACCGGCACAAATCCAGACCCCGGGCTGCTACTGAGCAATTCTAGATTGGAAACACCCAATAGTACTATGCCTCACCCAGAAATCAGACCCAGGACCTCATGCTCAGCAGTAGCGCTTGAGAACACTAGGTTCTACAAGGTTTATGCTCAATCCTTAAAAAAAAATCCTTTAATGGTATGCACCACTAATTTGATAAAGTCCGGTGTGACGGACGTCAACAAAAATCTTAGAGCATTTAACTATGGAGATGGCAAGCAGCGAATCACCGAACAACATTTTCTGCCACTTTATGCGGGGGGCGAGGAAAACACATACAGCACACTACGAAAATTTGACAGTGCTAGTGATGTGACACAAACAATGAGTGATATTTCATTACATGAATGAATGAATAAATGTTCATTCATTTTAATTTCTTGTATGTATACGCACGGCTACAGATCACGCTATACAGGGTTATTGGTAAAACACCAGCAACCTCTTTAGGGGTCATTGTACTCATCATTATGAACAACTTTTAATGAGGGACCAAACCTGAAATCGCGAAAAAAAATCAGCTGCTCCCTACATTTTGACGAGTTTGATGTAGATAAAAATGTACTGAACAGCTGATTTTTTTTTCGCGATTTCGTGTTTGGGCCCATAGTAAAACTTGTTCATAATGATGAATACAACCTTTAAGAGGTTGCTGGTGTTTTACCAATAACCCTGTATATTTCCAGTATAAGCTGATCTCGCATTGTATAGGATTTCCTTATAATTAGAGATCAGTGTAAACTGGAAATGTATATAGCTTGATGTGTAGTCGTGTGTACCTACACAAAAATACGCAATATGATTAATGCCTGCGAAACTACGTAGGTAGCCAGTAATGACCAAAAAATTTATAGTGCTTTAGAAAAAGAACGATTGTATTTATTTATAGAGTAAAATATTTTTTCAAATAACATATTGCTGGACCAGCCGGTCGATTCAGTAAAAATCTCACCGTGAAAACTTAGGTGAAGTGAGTTTGTTTTTGCTAGGAATTGACACTATTGACAGCTCACTCCACGCTCACTTCACCTAAGTTTTCACGGTGAGATGGTTACAGAATCGCACTGCAGTGCCTTTCCCTATCATTCTGCATTTAGGGTCGGCAATTCGGGATACATACTGAGCCCCGTTTTATAATGCGGGCTTATTGTAGGTATACGTGTCAAAAAAGTAGGAAGTGTAGAATATAAATAATAAAACAACACAGCCAATTTTATTATTTAGTTAAAAATAACACTTTTATTTTTATTTATTTATTATTTATTAAAACTTTATGCACAAGTAAAAAAATACTGTACAAAGGCGAACTTAATGCCTGAGGCATAGACTTATAAAAAAAGATGGACTCCGCACCACGCATATCGAAAGTGAAGCACCCTACCGATCTATGTGTGCGTGATTTGAGTACCTGCAAAGACGCCGTCGCTCGTGTAACGTAATGGCGGCCGGTAGACTTACTATGGTGTGAATGTGTGCGTGCTGGCTTGTAGACATTAGCGCACTGACTTACTATGGGTGCTTCAGTTATTGTTAAAGGAGACGGCGTCCGCCTTTTTTTTTAGGTCCATGGCCTGAGGCATTTTCTACCAGTCAACCTTAGGGTGATGCAGAGACAAAACATGGTAGGTGCAACACAAGGGATAAATAACTGGCAAAAGAATAAATACTAATAAATACACGTCTTTTACCCGTTCGGTTTCTTTTTTTTACAACTATTTGAGTTCGGTGTTTACTAGCTAACTAATTAAATAAATTAAATGAGGTGTTTGATATTTTAGTAGGAAAACATGCGAGTGTTTCATAGCCATAGTCTAGTTCATAGCGGCTTCATAGCCATGGGCTAGATCATAGTGGCTTCATAGCCATAGTCTACTTCAATGACATTAAACATCTAGACGTTGCCATGATTACAGTGTGAAGCGTGGAAGTGAGACACATATATATGAAATTTTATTATTATCTCCTCACCGCTGTCACTGTGGCGAAGTTGTCAACAGCCTCGGACACCACGGCCTGTCTTGCAGCCGAATTGCGGGTCGCTAAACGCGGCACGCTAACATCAATGACATCATCCGACGAGCCCTTGTCACCGTCGGCGTTCCAGCTGTATTAGAACCCAATGGCTTGGCACGCGACGATGGCAAGAGACCGGACGGCATGTCATTATTTCCATGGAAGGTGGGTAGGCCTTTAGTGTGGGACGCTACGTGTGTCGATACTCTTGCGCCATCCCACCTTCATGGCTCGGCGTGCTGTGCTGACACTGCTGCTGCGGCTGCGGAAAACCTCAAGCGGCGGAAGTATAATAACCTTATCGGTAATTATATTTTTGAGCGGTTTGGGGTTTGAAAGCGGTGGAATAATTATTAAATTATTCTACCGCGGATTATTTTTTTTTCAAATTGCATGAGCTGCAAAAACTCACATTCGAAACGAACTAACTGTTATTTTTTAATAGCCTAAGCCTACAAAAGAAAAGAATTTAAATCGACTCACAAAGAACTGAAATTAATATTTTTTTTAATTTCAACCTGACTTATCCAGATACATTCACAAAAAAAAACTGAACTATGTTTACTGAACATACTGACTGAAAAAATCATTTATTGTATCAATCATTCATTCACGTTGTCCCTGCACTATGCAAATTCCTTTAATTCCTTCCTGTACTACGTTTGCGCTACCAACGTACCACTGTATTTTTCTATCGTAATGTCAACAACGATTATTTCGACATTGTACTTAAATAAAACCATTTGAATGTATTATTTATACTAACATGTGGTAAGAAACACCATGGTTTCGCAAATTTGAAGTGGCAGATCGCTTTTCGCACGAGGAAACTGCACAATTCACCATTTTTTGGGAGCACTTTCTTGCGACACAATACGATACACAATGACAGCTGTCGCCAAATGAATTAGTTTTATATAACGTGCATGGCCATATGGCCAGTCGACTTTGGCAGAGGGGTTCGCTCAGCTATGCCATCTCCATAGGTTAAATGCTCTAAGACAAAAATTAAATCCTACTAGTTTTTTATCCGATTCTCATCGATTACAAATCGACTAAATATTTCTTAAATTCATAAACTAATAGTAGAAAATATATTTTGAGTGTGGCAACACTGAATTATGTCATTCGTGACACAAAATGTTAGCGCAAAGACGACCACCTTTTAAAATTGTCGAAACTAACTGATCTTAGTCACATTGGCGCTGCGGTATATTACCAAAGCTCCAAAATTATTTTACAATTTAAATGCCCTAAGGAGTCTTCTGTATTCACTGGTGAGTGTGTGGCTATATTGGAAGCTTGTCTTTTTATAGAGGCACACCATAATATTGAGAAAGCCGTTATTTTTACAGATTCTCTTAGCTGTTTGCAAGCCTTAGTCCAAAATCCCTTCAAAAGTAAATTGCACAGTTCTCTTATTTTCAAAATTAAAAACTCTTTATTGTCCTGCGCTAATAATCGAAAAGATGTTCAGTTGGTTTGGATACCTAGCCATTGTGGCATTAAGGGTAACGAATGTGTTGATGCTTTGGCTAAAGATGCTTGTTCATCTGCAACGTCAGACCTCACGTACAACTCTTATCAGGGTTACGATCTATTGTCCCTCCCAAGACTGAATTTGCAGTGTTCCTGGCAGGAGCAATGGAATAAGTCCAGCAAGAAGAAAGGCAGTTTTTTCTATGCAGTGCAACCGACCATAAAACCAAAACCATGGTTTTTCGGTCACAAAAAAGTATCGAAAACTGTCATTTCTGTTCTCTGTAGGATCCGCTTAGGTTTTTGTTGCACTCCCGTTTTTCTACATAAAATCCGTGTTCGTGACTCATCTCTTTGCGAGTGTGGGCTGGATGAGGGCACCCTTGATCACATATTTTTTGAATGCTCTAACAACATTCCTCCTTTAGACCTTTATAGCCGTCTCCCTAAATTTAAAATCCCTCTTCCAATTAATTTCCCCTCCCTTTTAACATATTCCTCTCCAGAACTGCTTGTGGCGTTGATGATTTTCATCCGTCACAATAATATAAAATTGTGATTTATCTCCACATCTGTCTATGTGGATGTGGCATGCAATATATTTAATGTTTTAACAATTTTTAATAATATTTATGTAATTTTTATCTTTTCGTTTGTTTCAGTCCCGTACTAACCCCACAAGATCAACTGTATCGTCTTATTTTTTATTATTATTATTATATATATATATTTTTTTTTTTTTTTTCTCTTCAATGCACACTTGCTTTCCTTATCACTTTTGACACTGGCAGAATAGTCGACATCGGCTTTGCTTGCCATAATAAGAAATAGAATAGAATAGACGACCACCTGTTTTGCTCAAGGTATTTATATTCTTTTTTCCTCCTTTTTGCCTATGAATGTCTTGAAATCTCGACTCAATTATTAGAAAAACATTCTATAAATAATTATAACCTACAAATCAATACCTTCTTTTACATTTTCATGCTGTTTTTTGTTGCTAAAGTGCTTTGTCCGTCACAGCGAACATTGCTAATTGCATAGATATGTAGTACTTTATTACTATGTCCGCTGTGGCGGACAACGCCAAAAAGGTTAATATTTTTTTTTTTGGTATGGTTCTCAGTTTTGTTTATTTTTCTTTGTCAACAGCCTAACCGTGCTAGTAAAATTATCGCTTTAGTTCCAAATGAGCATGCACCTTCCGATGCTAGTGAGAATTCTGAATCTGAAACAGAAATGCATGATGACCCGCGTGCTTATGCTTCTTCCCCACTTTCTTCTTCTGCACCATCAATTACATCTTCCCTTGCAAACCTAACAATCCCCCCCAATCGCCCGCCCATCGAGTCCAGTCAAATATGACAACATAGGCCATTTCCCCTCAACGATGGAAGAAGGTCGTTGCAGATACTGCCAAAAGAAGACCGTCGTATATTGCATAAAATGCAATACTAGATTATGCTTTGTAACAGGCAAAACCCCGAGACATTGTTTTCTAAATTTCCATACCAAATAATTAACATTTTCAGGTCAATTTCTGCGTTTTTTGTTTTGTATTTTCTTATTTTAATAAAATAAACATAATAATATTAACGTTTTTTATTTTTCCATAATTTGGCACTGTCCACCACAGCGGACATGCAAATCTACGCGTTCATCGTTAAGTTATTGGTAATGTCCGCTGTGACGGACATGACTTTTCCCAACAGTGGGCAACTGAGGATTTATTTCAACATATTTTCGGGGCTCTTTAGCACACCCCCAAAGGCCTCCAATAATTAAATTTATGTATTTCTTACTTTTTTTTCGTTGCCAAATTAAGGGTAAAGAGGAGCTCATGGCTAAGTTATAAAAGCCGCACGGGTCTATCCTTAAGGTTAAGCTACGCTTGCCGGGGTTGTCCGTGGATCTTTACATGCATAACGAAACTTCTCCGTGCCTCGGAAAGCACGTTATGCCGTTATTGTCATTCGTGGGTCTTTGACAGTCGTTACGGGTCATCAGAAGCCCGAAAGTCTGACAACCAGTCTTACCAAGGGGTATGGTATTACCCAGTAACTGGGTTGTGGAGGTCAGATAGGCAGTCGCTCCATACAAAATACTGGTATTCAGCTGCATACGGTTAGACTGGAAGCCGACCCC
The DNA here is from genome assembly GCA_905163495.3 of Cosmia trapezina. Taxonomy (NCBI): domain Eukaryota; kingdom Metazoa; phylum Arthropoda; class Insecta; order Lepidoptera; family Noctuidae; genus Cosmia; species Cosmia trapezina. The sequence continues at coordinate 18,686,564 of LR991030.1, forward strand.
AACATAGTTGGGAAAAGTCTAGGTAGATTTGATTGCAGACCATTAAATATAGAGAAAAGAATAGAAAAACTAAGAACTCTCTGAACTGAACTGGGTTTTAGTCAGCAAAAGTCTGACAAGCCCTCCCGCTCCGCCCAGAGCGGGAGAAGTCATTTGATGATTTCACATCCAAAAAGCAGTGATGATGAAATAATTTACACAAAGTATAGCGCCTGTCAGGGTCCGAACCTAAGACCTACAACCTGTAAGTCAAGGCCGTTACCACTGGGCCCCCACTGCTCTCTGTTGTCCCAAACTAAAGATAATAATGTACCGCCGCGGATGTCAAAACTTCAAAAGTGACAACCGCGGTGTATGGACGTTTGCTGTCCCGGACAGCAACATGTTGCTCAAAAATTTTGTTCGCGGTGTCTGCTCTAGTTTACATTGAAACTCGATGCACCTGTACCCTTAAGCGCCGTTTACACGGGGCAAGTTTCTGGAACGTTCAAGAGCAATAATTGCATGCCATAAAGCACGTTCAAGTTTTTTGACATTCAAGAACTGCATGAAGTGTTTATACGCGAGCGATTCCATAAAATGGCATGTACAATAATTGAATGCAAGTTTTGCCATTCAATAAAATCGCATGCGACTTACACCAGGCAATAAAATTGACAGGCGATTATTGCATGCAAGTTTTGCCTAGACATGATAATTCATTAAATTTTATTGAACGCTTCTCAAGATATTTTTCAAGTTGTTCTTGATTTGATTTCTTGCCTCAAAATAGCAACAACGATCACCACACCCTCACTTACCGCACTCATATTTCAATGACAGCACAAATGTCAGATCATGCCAGAATTGAATGCGATTTTATTGTACAAGCAATTATTGTATGTACTGTGCGATTTTCTTGTACATGCTTATACCAGTTTTCAAAGTTGCCTGTATCGTTCAACAATATTGTACGTGTAGTTTAGACGGTGCCAGATATTTGCCTTTCAATTTTATGGTATGCCACAGGCAATAAAATGGCGCCGTGTAAATGGAGCTTTAAGGGCCCGGCCTATTTCACGATGTCCGAATAGCCACTGACTGCTCACCGAATAAATTCAAAAATGGAACAGAATTTGAATGAAATTATCTGCTAAGTCAGTTAATAGGAACTTAATCGTAGGTGGTGAAACAGGTCCGAGTAGTCTGTCAGAGAAGGCTGTCGCCTGTTAGTTGACCTTTTACACTGGGGAAACGAAAACGTCAAATGGAAACGATTTCAATTACCTACGTCGTTACAGTAACTAGGCCGTTGGTTTGCGGTGCTTAAGAAGACGTACAGCTTCTTATAGCCTATTAGGTAAGTACCTAATCATGAGGTTGATAGCCGCAGACGCCATAATGGTTTGTATTTACCACCTTTAAGTGATTGAAATGAAAGAAAAAGTTATTTTGTCAAGTTAAATTGTGCTCAAAGCAATGATTGGAGTGCTGTTAGGGCAGTTAAATATCTGGGTATAGTTCTGGACAAATACCTAAATTTCAAATCCCATATTAACACTCTTTCTGGTCGCATACGAAAGTTAATCTACATTTTTAAAACCCTGCGACATGTAGCCAACCCCTTAATCATCCGAAAAGTTTATTATGCCCTCTGTCAGTCCATCCTAATCTATTGTATCTCATGCTGGGGTGGTGCTGCAAAGACCATACTTAAGCCTCTGGAGGTCGCACACAGAGCTATTCTGAAAGTGGCTACGTTCAGGCCGATACTCTCACCAACTATTGAACTCTACCAATCATGTAGCGTACTTAATGTAAGGCAGCAATATATTCTACATATTGTCCTACTACAACACCGACGAACACCTTTCAAAATTATCTCCAAACGCCGCAAAGACCTAATCTGCACAATACCACCTACACGTTCAGCTTTTATAAAAAAGTTTGCCTTCTATCTGGGCCCTTCACTCTACAATAAAATAAACGCAAAAATTCCAATTTACGGCTTAACAAACTTTAACTGCAAAAAGACTGTTCGCTCCTTCTTTCTAAACTTAAACTACGACGAAACCGAGGAATTTCTAAAGAAGTGATCACTCTAACACTTACATGCATCACACACGACATAAATTAACGATACACTCACCACACTAACAAAATACTCACCACACTAACAAAATACTCACCACACCAACATACTGAACATTTATTTATTATTTTGCTCTTTAAATTTTAATTTTTAAGTTGGGTACTTATAAATTTGTCTTTTCCGAATTTGCTATTTTTATTTTTATTTTTTTGTTATTTAAAGTTTTTGTTTTTTTGTTGTTTAATAGCCTAAATAATTGTCTATTATTAGTAGCTTATTGTAATGATTACTTTTTAGATATTTTTAACTTTCATAACACGTGCTTATTTATATCAACCATTTATGACGGGGATCGGAACTGTTTCTCCTAAACACAGGTTATACTGTAACCTATCTAGGAGAACAGTACGGCACCCACTAACTAGATTAAGAACGTATGCTTGAGCTTTATACATAACCTACCTTGCCATTAATTTTACTTAAATTGCACTTGAAAAGACACATATGTACTATTTTCAACATGAACGATCTACGTAACCAATATTTTGTAAAAATATTTTGATTTTAAAGAGTGTCCGTGGAGTTTCTTGCCCGTTCTTCTCTATAGGGACTTACGCTTTGGAATGGGCAACTAGCTTCATCTTTCTGACTGACCGACCCCTTCATAAATGAAAAGTGCCTATAATTGGTTTATTTGAAATAAATGCTTTGAGTTTGAGTTTGACTCACTTATTCTGTTCAATTCCATTCCATTTTGTTCATAAAAAATACCAGTTTTGTATGGAGATGCGTACGCATCCGTTCAGACGCGGAAAGCTGAACGGATGCGTATACGCATCTCCATACAAAATTGGTGTTTTCTATGGATAAAAGCTGAATTGAGCTGAATACTTAAGTGTAGTTAGTCCCTTAAAGAATAGTAGCTGTATAATTACTTGCACTATAATAATTGATTTAACTCTTCTGCAATCGATCGATCAATTCATTCTGACTGCATTTAAATACCTAAGTACCTACTTCTAAAATTCTCGTGCAGCAAATCGCTCAAAATGTTCTAATAACCAATGTATAGTTTCAGGCGGTAAAAAATAAATACTTATATCTATATATCTCTGGTTTTTTTTTAGGTTATGGAGCTCGGTGATAACTTCGCAGTTAAGTTTATGAAACCAATCAGCTGAATCTGTATTATTTTCTGTAATGGGGTTGTATCCCGGAAGCTTCGCCGTAAGAGTGCGCTGTGTACCTATTTGTCACTTGTTAAAGTTATCTTGAAGACAAAGTAACCTATCGGCGACAAGAAAAAACACTTATAGCACCATCTCGCGGCAAAGTTTTCAGCAAGGAACTATTGACAGCGGAATGAAAATAAGTAACAAACTAACAAACACCTAGCGCCATCTACGGGGAACTAATTTGACAGTTTTCTTCCCCATTAAGAGAAAACTTGAACTTTCCACGACTGAACAGTCTAGCTAATCTAGTTCTGTTCACTGTTTCCACACGGCATCCGGTACCCGAACACATGTCGGATGTGGTCAGGATAAAACTGAAGGTCTGACATGTCCAATACGTCTCGAAATTGTAAGTATGTTTTGGTTTGGTATTTTTAGGTTTTCTACCTATCTGAAAATGCTGACGGGTGTTGTGGATAAAAGTTATCTACTCACCTGTTGCAAAATCAGACAGACATTTGATTTTACCAAACAAGATATTAGTAAAATGATCATCATGTGCGTCAGACAAAAGCGTTTGCCCGCCGCTAAAACTTCCACACGCGATGTTCGATTAGGTATTTTATTTTATTACCTAGTTGTTTAGCTTTGGCAAAGTGCCTGGTGAATAAATTCGCATCAACAAAGATGTACTCTAAGCCTCAGTAAGTTAACCTCTGGTGTTGTTTTGGATTTGCACCCATCGTAAGTGAATCATGATGATGGGATGACCACGAAAATACGGAAAACCCTTATTATCATTATCTTTAAATCTATCTAAAGGTTGTCTTTAAAATATCGCTTTTAGCGATAAGACCGCCCATTGCGTCACTCTATGTAAAATTTCTACATTTGTATCGTATGGTGTACATAATAAAGAATATTCAATTCTATTCTGTTCTACGTCGGCCATTATCGATTCCCTTCTAGCACTTAGTGTAGGTATGTACCTACCTTTATGGTACATGTATGTAAGGCAGGTGGAAATAGGAAATTGAATTGAAATGTGTACTGAATTGTAGATATTGTTGAGATTTGCTTTGTAGTTGCAAGCAGCGCCTTCATGAATTGTTCGGATGTAGATACTCGTACCTATACTATGTGCGTACCTATTTATATAAAAGAGTCTGAACTAAGAGAGTTCCCGATTATTACACCTGGGTTAAGAGAGAAACTAAAAAGCCTCGTTTGAAAAAAAAATACAACCGAATTGAGAATCTCCTCCTTTTTTTTTTAAGTCGGTTAAAAAGAGAATGACCAGGCTACTATTCTATTAAGAGACATGGCGAATTTTATTCTGGCTTATATAGTAACATAATAGATGAAACATTAAACATAACTGGCGAAATGTGGGTATACCTACTATGGGTACGCCTCCACCTAACCCTTTTGAGAAACAAGGCATGATGATGATGTTATAAACTTATAATAGATCAAAACCTGGCTTGATCTTTTCAAAAATACAAATCCGTCCAACGGCATTTTCGTCTTTCGATTAGGACAGGAGGAATGGGAATGGCATCTCGCAGGTCAACCTAGGAGGTTATCAGCTGCTTAGTGCTTAACCGGACTCTCCTGTGGGTGACTCAATAAATTAAAGCCTCTAGCCAGGGCGTAAAACTTATAAACTAAGCGAGTTCGTTTCAACCGCGCGGCCATGGCGTTAAAAAAAAAAAAAACTATGCCAACATTTTGTAACAATTTGTAAAAGTTGACTCCCAAAACCACAAATTTGTCAAAGCTATGGTTAAAAAGTTAGAAGGGTTTGAACGTGGCCGCGCCATCGAAACGCGGAGAACCGCGCGGCCACGGAGATCTCAGAAACTAAGCGTTGCACAGACCTGAAATTTTGGTAAATAACAGATTCAATTTGTAAACAATTTGTAAAAATATAGAAAAAAATCTTAGGTTAATATTTTAGGAGCTGTGAGACTAAAACCCCGTGGCCGCGCCATCGAAACGGTGACAAAAACGTGATAGCCGATATCTCGCTGAAAAAGCATCGCAGACGTCTAGAGTTTTTTGTAAAACCCAGATTTGAATTTGTCAAAACTTACAGAAATGCAACAAAAAATACTAGGTTAATATTTTAGGAGCTGTGAGACTAAAACCCCGTGGCCGCGCCATCGAAACGGTGACAAAAACGTTATCACCGATATCTCGCTGAAAAAGCATCGCAGAAGTCTGAAGTTTTTTGTAAAACCTAGATTTGAATTTGTCAAAACTTGTGAAAATAAAACAAAAAATCCTAGGTTTATATTTCAGGACCCGCGCCATAGAAACGGTGAAAAACACGTTATCACCGATATCTCACTGAAAAAGCATCGCAGAGGTCTGAAATTATTTTTAAAACCTAGATTTGAATTTGTCAAAATTTGTAAAAATATAACAAAAAATCCTAGGTTTATATTTCAGGAGCCGCGCCATTGAAACGGTGAAAAACACGTTATCGCCGATATCTGACTTAAAAAGCATCGCAAAGGTCTGAAGTTTTTTGTAAAACCTAGATTTGAATTTGTCAAAATTTGTAAAAAATACAACAAAAAATCCTAGGTTTATATTTCAGGAGTTGTAAGACTAGAACCCCATGGCCGCGCCATTCAAACGGTGAAAAATATGTTATCGCCGATATCTCGCTGAAAAAGCATCGCAGAGGTCTGAAGTTTTTTGTAAAACCTAGATTTGAATTTGTCAAAACTTGTAAAAATACAACAAAAAATCCTAGGTTTATAGTTCAGGAGCTGTAAGACTAAAACCCCGTGGCCGCGCCATCGAAACGGTGACAAAAACGTAATAGCCGATATCTCGCTGAAAAAGCATCGCAGACGTCTAGAGTTTTTTGTAAAACCCAGATTTAAATTTGTCAAAACTTACAAAAATGCAATAAAAAATACTAGGTTTATATTTCAGGAGCTGTAAGACTAAAACCCCGTGGCCGCGCCATCGAAACGGTGACAAAAACGTGATAGCCGATAACTCGCTGAAAAAGCATCGCAGACGTCTGAAGTTTTTTGTAAAACCTAGATTTGAATTTGAAAAAACTTGTAAAAATACTACGAAAAATCCTAGGTTTATATTTCAGGAGACGCACCATTGAAACGGTGAAAAACACGTTATCGCCGATATCTCACTGAAAAAGTGTCGCAAAGGTCTGAATTTTTTTGTAAAACCTAGATGTGAATTTGTCAAAATTTTTAAAAATACAAAAAAAGATCTTAGGTTTACATTTCAGGAGCCGCGCCATTGAAACGGTGAAATACGGTTTTTTGTAAACCTAGGATTTTTGTTGTATTTGTAAAAAAATTAACTAATTCAAATCTAGGTTTTACAAAAAACTTCAGACCTCTGCGATGCTTTTTCAGTGAGATATCGGCGATAACGTGTTTTTCTCTGTTTCAATGGCGCGGCTCCTGAAATATAAACCTAGGATTTTTTTATGTATTTTTAAAAATTTTGACAAATTCACATCTAGGTTTTACAAAAAACTTCAGACCTTTGCGACACTTTTTCAGTGAGATATCGGCGATAACGTGTTTTTCACCGTTTCAATGGCGCGTCTCCTGAAATATAAACCTAGGATTTTTTGTAGTATTTTTACAAGTTTTGACAAATTCAAATCTAGGTTTTAAAAAAAACTTCAGACCTCTGCGATGCTTTTTCAGCGAGATATCGGCTATCACATTTTTGTCACCGTTTCGATGGCGCGGCCATGAGGTTCTAGTCTTACAGCTCCTGAAATATAAACCTAGTATTTTTTGTTGCATTTTTGTAAGTTTTGACAAATTCAAATCTGGGTTTTACAAAAAACTCTAGAAGTCTGCGATGCTTTTTCAGCGAGATATCGGCTATCACGTTTTTGTCACCGTTTCGATGGCGCGGCCACGGGGTTTTAGTTTTACAGCTCCTGAAATATAGACCTAGGATTTTTTGTTGTATTTTTACAAGTTTTGACAAATTCAAATCTAGGTTTTACAAAAAACTTCAGACCTCTGCGATGCTTTTTCAGCGAGATATCGGCGATAACATATTTTTCACCGTTTGAATGGCGCGGCCATGGGGTTCTAGTCTTACAGCTCCTGAAATATAAACCTAGGATTTTTTTTTGTATTTTTACAAATTTTGACAAATTCAAATCTAGGTTTTACAAAAAACTTCAGACCTCTGCGATGCTTTTTCAGTCAGATATCGGTGATAACGTGTTTTTCACCGTTTCAATGGCGCGGCTCCTGAAATATAAACCTAGGATTTTTTGTTATATTTTTACAAATTTTGACAAATTCAAATCTAGGTTTTACAAATAATTTCAGACCTCTGCGATGCTTTTTCAGTGAGATATCGGTGATAACGTGGTTTTCACCGTTTCTATGGCGCGGGTCCTGAAATATAAACCTAGGATTTTTTGTTTTATTTTCACAAGTTTTGACAAATTCAAATCTAGGTTTTACAAAAAACTTCAGACCTCTGCGATGCTTTTTCAACGAGATATCGGTGATAACGTTTTCGTCACCGTTTCGATGGCGCGGCCACGGGGTTTTAGTCTCACAGCTCCTAAAATATTAACCTAGTATTTTTTGTTTCATTTTTGTAAGTTTTGACAAATTCAAATCTGGGTTTTACAAAAAACTCTAGAAGTCTGCGATACTTTTTCAGCGAGATATCGGCTATCACGTTTTTTTCACCGTTTCGATGGCGCGGCCACGGGGTTTTAGTCTCACAGCTCCTAAAATATTAATCTAGGATTTTTTTCTATATTTTTACAAATTGTTTACAAATTGAATCTGTTAGTTACCAAAATTTCAGGTCTGTGCAACGCGTAGTGTCTGAGATCTCCGTGGCCGCGCGGTTCTCCGCGTTTCGATGGCGCGGCCACGTTCAAACCCTTCTAAGTTTTTAACCATAGCTTTGACAAATTTGTGGTTTTGGGAGTCAACTTTTACAAATTGTTACAAAATGTTGGCATAGTTTTTTTTTTTTTTTAACGCCATGGCCGCGCGGTTGAAACGAACACAACTAAGCGACTACACGCTTCCTACGCGCACCCCAGAGGGGGTACGGTGCTCTGCTTAGGGCGTTGCGGTGGGAGACGGTAGCAAGGGACAGGCTGGGTCGGTAACTTCACACTCAGACCGACTTAAGGCCAGTAGTGCCACCAACCAACTAAAACAACTAGCGCCACCATTGAGAAAAGAGTTATAAGTCAACAACAACATTTTGTTTCCTTTGCTCACATTTTTAGTCAGATGAGGTAGAATTTTTTGTATAAAAAAAACACTAAACCTCCTAGGTTCAAAGCATTAACTGCTAAGGCTTCGAACCTAGTATGTTTAGTGGCAGTGGAGTGCTAGTTGGCAGCACTACTCGCCTTAAAGACCAGCAATGCGATTCTGTAACCATTTCACCGTGAAAACTTAGGTGAAGTGAGCGTGGAGTGAGCTGTCAATAGTGTCAATTCCTAGCAAAAACAAACTCACTTCACCTAAGTTTTCACGGTGAGATTTTTACAGAATCGACCGGCTGACGGCTAGTTGTATAACGAAACCATAGCGCAATCTAACTCGTTCCCAACGCCATCTATGGAGCTAAGAGACAGCTCTTCCATCGACGGAGTTAAGTGAATGTTTTTCTTTGTGGTAAAAATTAGTTTTTATTACCTTAAAAATATGATTAATAATGGAGTGTAGCTATTGTTCTTGATATTGTTCGTAACAACTTTCAGCCCCACTTAAAATATATCTATTTTTCTATACTTAAAATAGTGCAAGGGTCGCTGGATTCCGCCGGAGCCGGAGGTACTACTAAGGTAAGAAAGGCGTTTTGTTCATGAAATGAAAATTATCTATTTACAAACACCTTAGTCCCTTTGTCTAAATCCAAGCATTCTTCTCTTCGTCTGTCGTCATAAACATTCGTCCAATTAATTAATTAATTAATTTATTTATTTATTTAGAATCTCTAACAATCTTTAGAGAAAACAGTGAAAACATCCGCATCCTGTAGGTATTTATATAACCATGCAGGTAAGTACTCGAAGAATAAGATTTGCCCTAGAACACAACTATGACAATACTCAGGTAAGTATAGACTTTACCTACGCTATTCTACAGGGTGTAGATAATATTATGTGACATGAGATAGACGGGTATTGTAGAGAAACACGTCGATATCGACATTCATGTGACAGCCACTGTTCAAAATAGTTTTGATGGATACGTCATCATATTGTAATTTAGTTTTATGACTTTGCTTTGATTTTGGCACTTGGCTTCCCATACCGTTCCACCATAGTGTGGTTACTGCCAGGATTTGAAGGTTGGTAATGGTAATGAAAATTCAGAAAAGAAAAGGTTTTTTACTTTTCGAGCATACTGGATAGGAAAACAGCAGTTTAGCAGGTGACACCTGGTCCTGGTGAAAGTATTCGTGCTGGAATGTGCGAGAATTTCTACTAGTAGGTAAGCAGGATTTTATAGTTCCGATTCAAAGGGAATATAAATTAGACCCGTCTGCTAGTTCCGCCGATCCCCTCATTTCCTTCTTTAGCAAAGGTACCTAACTTAAATGAACATTTGCAATCTTGACATATTTATACCTATACATTTAAATCATGTTGTCCCACATAGAACGTAAACAAACCAGTCACATATTTTTATCAACAGGACAAAAATAGAGGCTGTATGAAAAATAGGGGACGTATTACGATCGCCGATGACCTCATGCGTACGACATGACACCTCTGCTTAGCCTTTCACTGCTCATGAACCTGCGTGACGTCATTTTGTTACTTGATTGCCAGAGGGGCTCATGGCTAAAAAATAACAGCCACACGGGTCGGCTATGCTTGCCAAGGTCGGTCCATGGATGAGTGACCACTACCAACCATTCCATATCGAGACCCCTATGTGCCTCGGAAAGCACGTTAAACTGGACCCCTCTGTGCCTCGGAAAGCACGTTAAACTGCTGGTCCCAGCTGTCATTTGTAGATCTTTGCCAGTCGTTACGGTAGTCAGATGCCCGAAACTCTGACAACCAGTATTGCTAATGGGTATCGTATTACCCCGTATCTGGGTTGTGGAGGTAAGATAGGCAGGTGCTCCATGATTTTGTAAAATACTGGTATTCAGCTGCATCCGGTTAGTGAGACCGGAAGCCCCCAACATAGTTAGGAAAAGGTTAGGCAGATTGATTGAGTCAATCTTAAACATTGAAATTAATAAACTAAAATTAAAGTTTGGCAATATTTAAAGACATAACATATGTCGATGACATGATGTTTAATAATTAAATAATGCAAAACTTCCTTCGTGAAACACACGGCATATAATAACACTCCCAAACATATCCGTACAGATTCACATTCCATTACACGATAAGGATAAACGCCTATAAACAAACAGATACAAATATTCAGCGAATGTTAAATTATACGAGATCCAAATCGTTGGCATGAGCGGCGCATTAATATTGCGTTTTGAATTCAACTCTCGATATGTGAGTTAGACAAATAAGTACCCACGCTTGTAAAGGTAAACGATCCTTTGTGTAGTACGCCTTCACTATTGAGATGTTAGGCATCATTTGTTTTTCTTCGCTCAGCTCAGTAGATGAACAGTGAAAAGAAACCACACTATAGTACGAGAGCCCACGACCAAAACCATGTCGCACCGTTTTACGGCCAAAACCGTATAAAATCAATAGTTTAGATGATTCTGAACCCGACTCGGTGGGAAGTATCGGTCAGAAACGTCACAGTTTTATAGGAGTCCATTCTGCTATGTAAAAAAAATAAGCAGATTGTTTTAACACGGTATATTAAAAATGTACATAGGTTTCATAATTTTATTACAAGAAAGTTTGTTTTCAGACATTTTGAGCGTCACACGTGGCGTGAGCGCATTTTCAAAAATGTAAAAAAATGTAACCGACCTGTGTCATAGCAACCTGGTAATTTATTTTTAAAATCCTTTGTATAGTTACCGGTGTGGCCAAAACCTGTTTTAAATGTCACCTATAATTCCAAAAAAGACAATAAGACATTGAAGATATAGTACTGGAGAGTGATTTGATGATGACGACAACGATGATGAGTCCGACAGTGATTAAAAAACCGGTCAAGAGCGAGTTCGACTCGCGCACCGAGGGTTCCGTTCTGATTTCTGAAAAAGTGTGCTATTTGGAGAAATCGTTTTATTTTTCCTGTAATCTTTACATACTTCTATCACATAGAATAATTTCAGATTGTTCTCTATGCAAACTTCGGAGATAAGGGTGGGGGGGCATGGTATTTTTTTTTTCATTTTTCATCAAAAGTCGAAAACTATACGGCCTAAAGAAAAGAAAAAAAATGTCTGAGAATGTGTAAACAGCGTTTTTTCGTATGATATCCCACATGCCCTAGTAGCCCCACTTCGAAATTTGAAGACCCCCAACAATTTCAATCCCTGTGGCAAAAAAACAAAAAATGTTTTCATTCCTTTCTTATTTGCAAAATAGTTGGGCAAATGTCATCTAAAACTGTTCCAAATTTAAATTTGATAGCATTAGTAGTTCTTGAGATATCTAGCTGTGACAGACAGATAGATATACAGACAGACAGACTGAGTCGCAACATAAGGGTTCCTTTTTACCATTTTGGTACGAAACCCTAAAAACGATAAAATTTACAGTATTTTTTTTTCAAATGTTACCCCAGTTTCCTTTAAATTAAATAAATTGTCCAATTTACTAAAAAAGTCCGTCAATTCCAGTCCGATTGTTCCGGGTAAGTTCTTTTTAATCGTTATCTAAGAATTTGAGAGTTGCAACTTATTCATTTGCTTGATAGACGTAAATAAGCAATACAATTTTTCAAAATAATTTTGACTTTCGAAAAGTTGTCAGATTAGTAAGATGCCACACTTAATTTGTCTGATATAATTTGTTTCAACATGTTCAATATGGTTTCAACACTAACGATGCTCTCACACTTTCTTCTAAAAACTGATTTATTCGCATCAACTGACCAATATTCATCTGAAAACAAGATTTTCAAACGGTTAGCTATGGATTTTTTTTTCAGCCTCATTTTTAATTTGCCTGGTGTCAGACTGAAACAGTTCGGTAATTTTTTTGCAATATTTGAAAATACGGTCTGGCCAGATGTGACGCGGAAATATTCTGAAATTAGGATTTTTGAATTCAGAATAACCAATAAGTATCTATCTGTTTTATACGGTTTTGGTCGTAGAAGATAAGACAAAAATTTTAGTTATGGGCTCTCGTACCACTACCAGTTTTCTTTAGCACTTACAGTGTCGCCTGGTACCGCAAAAAATGAAATAAGTAGTTCTTTGTTATCCTTTGTTCATAATTTCAGCCTAAAGATGTCTACTGCTGGACATAGACCTCCCCAAGCATGGCAATTCCGACCGTAAAGTCTCCTACAAATAGGCGCGACACGCGACGGACGCGAATCGCACGTGTCACAAAGGCACCGCGTGTCGCGCAACGAGCGGTGCCTTTGTGTCGGTCGCGTGCGATCGCGTCGCGTGTCGCGCCTGTTTGAAGGAGCCTTTATCCTGTTTGAATCCATTTGAACTAAATCCACGTTATACTCACATATCTATATCTATAAAAATCAATGCCAATAACTCAAGAACGGCTGGGCCGATTTAGCTGATTTTGGTTTTGAAATGTTTGACGTAGTCCAGGGAACGTTTAAACGATGAGAAAAATTGGAAAAGTTGCCGGGAAAATTGGAATTTTCTGGAAAACTGAAAGTGGATTTTATATGGGAATATTGGAATTGGAACAGGACAACGTCTGTTGGGTCAGCTAGTTTGGTATATAATTGTCAAACAATATTTATGAAAAAAAGTGGTATGTATAACGCGCACGGCTTTAACATGGCACCTGGCTCGAAAACAAAATTGTGTCTAAATGCTTTGTTTTGTCACGTTTAAAGTTATGCTTATGAGAAACTACTCAGCGCAAATTAAATGTTTATTCAATTTTTTTTTTGCACTCAGTTCTTTAAACGTAATTCATTCGAGCCAGGTGCTATGTTAATGCGCACGGGCTAGCTCTGTTTGTTAATAATCATTTATTCAATGCAATAAAGAAAGTTACATCGGCAATAGCTGTGGCGTTCAATTCAAACCGTTGCACTTTGATGTGATTATCATAGTAACATTTGCGATAGTTACTTTGAGAGTTCAACACCAATATGTCATGTAAAACCCCAAAGCAATATAGCTCTCTCGGCTCGGTTTAATCTCGAAAAGTCTAGTAGGACACCAGTCAGATGAAAGGAAGACAATTAATTTTCCCATTTCAGACTGCTTCGCTTAGCTCTCTCTGTTACCTCGACTATTTGTATTGTTACGTCAATGGTATATAAATGTATAGGTATAGATGTAAGTACATAAATTCGGATGAGCGAAAGGCCTTTATCCGATGTTGAGATGTTATGTTTATCTAGCTTTTGTCAGCGGCTTCGCCCGCGTGAATGTCGGAAAATATCCCACGGGAACGTACTACAGGGAATTCCTTCCTTATTACTTGTCTACATTATAAAGGGAACCTCTGTGCAAAATTTTAGCTTTCTAGGTCCAAGGGGGGTTTGGGCTGGGCGTTGATGAGTCAGTCAATCAGTCAGTCAAGACTTCTCTTTTTTTAACCGACTTTGCAAAAAACAAAAAGGAGGAGGTTCTCAATTCGTCGCGTACATATTTTTTTATGTATGTACACAAATTTCTCCGTCAATTGTGGACCGATATTGAAAATTCTTTTTTTGTTTGAAAGGGTGTGCTCTCGAGGTCCCATTGTCACCAAGTCAGGATCTGATGAGGGTTTCGTTTTTTGAAAAAAGATTTTTATTTATATAGATAGATAGACAGATAACTTAGAGATTGGATAATCGGATGCATATTAACCTAAAGTTAATATTTCGCTAACAAAGTATGGAAGCGGCTTCTTAGCATTTTTTTTTTTACTATAAATCCCGGAATTCCAGAAAATGTGGGAATGCACAACTAATCGGACAAACACCGCCGCCATCTTGGATTTACATTTTAATGTTACTATCACCTTTAACACCCCCGAAAACCATGAAAACGACACCCATGACGAAAAATTAAAAAATGTTCGCAGCCGCCATCTTAGATTTACATTTTAGTGTCACTATCGGCTTTAACACCCTCGAAACCCAATAAAACGACACCCATGACGAAAATTTTCACTATCAGCTGTAACAGCCTCGAAAACCATGAATAGTACCCATGACGAAAAATTTGAAAATATTTGAAGCCGCCATCTTGATTTACATTTTCAGCAGCTTTCACTATGGGACCAACTCTGAAATCACAAAAAAAATTACGATGTTTGAAACAAAAGTTCAATACCTACTCGACCAAAATGTATGAAATAGCTGACTTATGTTTTGTGATTTACGGGTTGATCCCATAGTGAAAGTTGCTCATGAGTAGAACACCCTATGAAAATTTAGTGATAAAAAGTTACCCTTTCAAAAAATACTTAATTTATCAATTCCGGAATCGCGACATTTTGACGATCGACACAAAAGTGCATTCCTTAATAGCAAAAACCTAAACGTAAGTAAATATACATTCGATTCTATAATCAGAACTGTAAATTTGTGAATCCCGGAATCCCGGGATTTTTTAATACAAAAGTACAATCCATATTAGCCAACACCTGAACGCAAGTACCTAACTAAAACATTCGATTCCAAAATCAGAACTTAAAAATTTTCTCTCCGGAATCCCGGGATTTTTTTTTAAGTGCAATCCATATTTACTAACATCTGAAATTAAGTAAATTATACATTCGATTCTATAATCAGAAGTCAAAATTGGCCGATACCGGAATTCTGGAATTTTTTATTCCAAAAGCCCATTCCATACTTAGCCAACACCTCAACTTTAGGTTAATATGCATCCGATTATCCGATCTCTACAGATAACACAGCACAGTAGCTTATTTTCATAGAAAAGACGCGCTTCGAAATCTCAGTATATACCAGTACGCAACAGTTCGAGTGCGCGGCAGTTACGCACGGACGGACTCGTATTTATCTACGGAGCGGCCGTAGGTAATTAATTCAAAGTCACTGCCTAGTTAAACTACTGTAACTCTATTATTCTGTGATACTTAATAATAACATATTATTAATGTGTGCATTTTTACAAGCTTATATTTTTAGTTTCACCTGTCCCGGTGTCTGTCTGTCTGTCTGTAATCTAATCATGCAATATTGAACCACTTTCCGGTTTCCGATTGAGCTGATATTTTACATGCTTAAGTAAATCGGATAATAATGCAATATTATTATGAAATGGAGCTGATTTGATGATGAAGCCGGAAGGAGGCCATGGGAACTCAGTATTAAAACGACGCAACTCTATCGAGTTTGGCCTCGTTTGATTCGTCTTGACAAGGACTCTAGTCCTAGATGATATCCAGAATAACAAAATCTTGTTTTAAAATAAAATCGTACACTTTGTTTCTTAGTAAGTAGATACCTCTATGGTAATTTTCAAATTAAACGAGTCAAAAATAACGATAGGTTTTATTTAAATTTCAATCATAAAAACAGAAATAATATAATATTTTATGGTGTTTGGCTCCATATGTTATGGAAATTACAAAAATATAGGTACCGACCGTTAGGCCTTTTCGACAGTAAAGTCTCGAGTATTTGTTTTTATGAATATTTAATATTAATAAAACAATATAATGATTCTTATTCTGATTTAGTTTACATCGTCACCTTGTAAAGTTAGGGGCGTGGTGGACCATCTCGGCACTTAGTGCGCAAAATATTTTGCACAGCGCGTCGTGCAATTCATAGGAGATAGCGGTTTTAGTTTTATTTCAGTAAGAATTTGTCCAAACTCCTTTTTTCTCTTGTGTGGACAGTTTACGTGTTCTTTTTCACAATAACTCACACAATGACTTATTACTTGTTATTTTTTACAATATTTGTAATTATGTTAGCACCATTTATCTGTCACATAATTAATTTATCATTTGTTTCATTTTTTACCTATTGTGGTACAGTAATTTTATTGTAGATCATCTAGCATCATCTTCACATTATATAATTATATATTTTATATCTATCTATCTATAATGATGTAATTCACGTGTGGAGGTGGAGTTTCTTGCACATGTTTCTCCATACCAAACTACATTTTGGAAGGGGCAACTAAAGTCAAAAGTTATTTGAAATAAATAATTTGGCTTTGACATTGGCAATATTTTTTGTGAGAAAACATATTCAGTATGTTAGGAACACAACACACACACATACTCGATTCACTCAGGCGGGTTGGATAGGTAAATAAGGAAAACAATCAGTATAATAATAAATGTTTACTTACTATAGTTACGGTGTTAACGTTATCCTGATATTGTATCACATTTTCATTATTCCCGATTTGTTATCTAGGATTTAGATAAAAAAGTGCTTTTATCTAATTACTCCTATTTATCTAAATCCTGTGAAATTATCCGGCTATCGGTTCCGCATGGAGATGGAAGTGTGATAGAGCCATATTTTTTTTTCCACCTGAAAGATTCGCGCGTAAGTACGTAGTAACAAGAGATACAAACTGAAACCACAGTACATATTATATTTAAAAAAAAAATAATAAATTACAAAAAAACAAACGACTTCCAAAAAAAAAAAACACTACAACGTGAAAAATAACTATAATTTCGGAAATCGGCGTCTTTGGATCTGTATTTTAGTTTTTCCAATTCGTATATTACTACTTGCTATGTAAACCACAGTAACTGGTACAATTAGAACTAAGTACATCAAGATGCACAAAGTGGATTAAATACGTATTATCGAAGCTAACTCAAAAACTACCCAAGCAAAGTTAATACAATTTAATAAGGAACCACCGTAACAGCTACCAAACAAAAAAAAAAAACGATTCATAATTGCCGGAATAATCGTGTAACAAACATAGAAACAAACAAAACTCCTTTTTTTGAAGTCGGTTAAAAATAAATGTCATATATTTTGTCAAAACCACAGTAAATAATATTTCGATAAATCCGAACATCTCGTTATTAAAACTAATTGAAAATTATTTAAATACCTGAAAATAAAATTATATTATGGTTATTATAATTGATCAGTAGAGATCGGATAATCGGATGCATATTAACCTAAAGTTAATATTTTGCTACCAAAGTATGGAAGCGGCTTCTTAAGTTCTTAGCATTTTTTTTCTTAATATAAATCCCGGGATTCAAGAAAATGTGGGAATGCACAACTAATCGGATACATGGTATGGAAACGACTTCATAAATAACGTGGTTTTATTTATTTGGAAATACCGGGAAATCGGGATCACATAAATATTCCGTTTGTTACACGTGATCACCGCGAGAAATACAAAGCTGCCGAATGAAAATGGTTGCCCCTGGAAGGTACCGTCACTATATCGGTGGGGTTGTTTTCATGGGTTTCGAGAATGTTAAAGCCGATAGTGACGTGAAAATGTAAATCCAAGATGGCGGCTGCAAACATTTTAAAATTTTTCGTCATGGGTGTCGTTTTCATGCTTTTCGAGGGTGTTAAAGCCGATAGTGATGTTAAAATGTAAATCCAAGATGGCGGCTGCAAAATTTTCAAATTTTGCGTCATGGGTGTCGTTTTCATGGTTTTCGAGGGTTGTAAAACCGATAGTGGCGTTAAAATGTAAATCCAAGATGGTGGCTGCTAAATTTTCTAACTTTTCGTCATGGGTGTCGTTTTCATAGTTTTTGAGAGTTTTAAAGCCGATAGTGTTAAAATGTAAATCCAAGATGGCGGCTGCGAAAATTTTCTAATTTTTCGTCATGGGTGTCGTTTTATTGGTTTTCGAGGGTGTTAAAGCCGATACTGACACTAAAATGTAAATCCAAGATGGCGGATGCGAATATTTTTTAATTTTTCGTCATGGGTGTCGTTTTCATGGTTTTTGAGAGTTTTAAAGCCGATAATGGCGTTAAAATGTAAATCCAAGATGGCGGCTGCGGACATTTTCTAATTTTTCGTCATGGGTGTCGTTTTATTGGTTTTCGAGGGTATTAAAGCCGATAGTGACACTAAAATGTAAATCCAAGATGGCGGATGCGAATGTTTTTTAATTTTTCGTCATGGGTATCGTTTTCATGGTTTTTGAGAGTTTTAAAGCCGATAGTAACACTAAAATGTAAATCCAAGATGGCGGATGCAAATATTTTTAAATTTTTCGTCATGGGTGTCGTTTTCATGGTTTTCGGGGGTGTTAAAGCTGATAGTGACATTAAAATGTAAATTCAACATGGCGGCTGCGAAAATTAAAAAAAAATTGTGATGGATATCGTTTTCATGGTTTTTTAATGGGAATTAAAGCTGATAGTATCATTAAAATGTAAATCCAAGATGACGGCTGCGAACATTTCGGTCGGTTTTACAACCTTCGAAAACCATGAAAACAACACCCATAACAAAAATTTAAAAATGTTTGCAGCCGCCACCTTGGATTTACAATTTAGTGTCACTATCGGCTTTAACACCCTCGATAACCAATAAAACGACAACCATGACGAAAATTAGAAAATGTTCGCACCCGCCATCTTGGATTTACATTTTAATGTCACTATCAGCTTTAACACACTCGAAAACCAATAAAACGACACCCATGACGAAAAATAAAAAAATATTTGCATCCGCCATCTTGGATTTACAATTTAGTGTCACTATCGGCTTTAAAACCCTCGAAAACCAATAAAACGACAACCATGACGAAAATTAGAAAATGTTCACAGCCGCCATCTTGGATTTACATTTTAATGTCACTATCAGCTTTAACACCCTCGAAAACCAATAAAACGACACCCATGACGAAAAATTAGAAAATGTTCGCACCCGCCATCTTCGATTTACATTTTAATGTCACTATCAGCTTTAACACCCTCGAAAACCAATAAAACGACACCCATGACGAAAATTAGAAAATGTTCGCAGCCGCCATCTTGGATTTACAATTTAGTGTCAGTATCGGCTTTAACACCCTCGAAAACCAATAAAACGACACCCATGACGAAAATTATAAAATGTTCGCAGCCGCCATCTTGGATTTACAATTTAGTGTCACTATCGGCTTTAACACCCTCGAAAACCAATAAAACGACACCCATGACGAAAATTAGAAAATGTTCGCAACCGCCATCTTGGATTTACATTTTAATGTCACTATCAGCTTTAACACCCTCGAAAACCAATAAAACGACACCCATGACGAAAAATTATAAAATGTTCGCACCCGCCATCTTGGATTTACATTTTAATGTCACTATCAGCTTTAACACCCCCGAAAACCATGAAAACGACACCCATGACGAAAAATTAGAAAATTTTCGCAGCCGCCATCTTGGATTTACATTTTAATGTCACTATTAGCTGTAACAGCATCGAAAACCATGAATAGTACCCATGACAAGAAATTAGAAAATATTTGATGCTGCCATCTTGGATTTACATTTTCAGCAGCTTTCATTATGGGACCAACTCTGAAATCACAAAAAAAATTACGATGTTTGAAACAAAAGTTCAATACCTACTCGACCAAAATGTATGAATCAGCTGACTTATGTTTCGTGATTTACGGGTTGATCCCATGGTGAAAGTTGCTCATGAGTACACCACCCTATGAAAACTTAGTGATAAAAAAGTTACCCTTTCAAAAAATACTTAATTCATCAATTCCGGAATCGCGACATTTTGACGATCGACACAAAAGTACATTCCATAGTAGCCAAAATACATTCGATTCTATAATCAGAACTATTAGTTTGTGAATCCCGGGATTTTTTTAATACAAAATTACAATCCATATTAGCCAACACCTAAACGCAAGTACCTAACTAAAACATTCGATGCCAAAATCAGAACTTAAAAATTTTCGTTCCGGAATCCCGGGTTTTTTTTTTAAGTGCAATCCATATTAACTAACATCTGAACTTAAGTAGGTAAATTATACATTCGATTCTATAATCAGAAGTCAAAATTGGCCGATACCGGAATTCTGGGATTTTTTAATCCAAAAGCCCACTCCATACTTAGCCAACACCTCAACTTTAGGTTAATATGCATCCGATTATCCGATCTCTATTGATCAGTCTTTTTAAGAGATGAAAAACTAACTCATAAGTTCCTTCCCCAGAAAAAGGCACTTTCCTAATAAAGTCGTGTATAGGGGTCTTACGTTAACTATTACAGGAAAACCCCATCAGGGCGAATATAATGTGAATGGTTAGCAATGTCAATGACCCCATGTCCCCAATATTCCATTTTCCTGGCATTTACTGAATATTATGCGGCCATTTATATTTGTTTGGAAAAATATTTGGCTGTAAGTAATCAACTATCTTTTGATAGGTAGTATTTTATCGTAATCAGATTAATAAGATGTATATGTAATAAGGGAAATAAAAATATACTCGGGGAATTGTCATGATTTCATTATTTATCCTATTATCATTTAAGGAAGGAGTCAATCTGCCTAGCCTTTTTCGAACTATGTTGGGGTCGGCTTCCAGTCTAACCGGATGCATCGTATACCAGTATTTTATATGAAGCGACTGCCTATCTGTCCTCCACAACTCAATTACTGGATAATACCCCCCCTGAAATCCCTTAATGTCCCTTGGTAAGACTGGCTGTCAGACTTTCGGGCTTCTGACGAGCCGTAACGACTGTCAAAGATCCAAGTATATGTGTAATGGAGTCTCGGTATGTAAAGATGGTCACCCATCCACGGACCAACCCCGGCAAGCTTAGCTTAACCTGATGGATCGACCCGTACGGCATTTTCATGATGACGAAACCAAAATGTTGCTTCCTTAATATTTTTCAGGCTAGGCATAGGGAAATTAGTCAGGATTGTGTTCCCTGTATCCAACATCAGGAAGACGTAGAAACCATTTTACTTCGTTACAATAAAAATATTAGATATGATACCTACTAAGTAAGTGCTCATACACACGAGCGGCACGCGTCAACGGCAGAGGCAACTGCTGCCGTCGACAACAACGAATTGACTTTTTTATATTAGGCCTAGAAAATACGTGGTTCCAATAAGATTGAGCCAAACCATGAAGCACAAGATATAATGACCCCCAAAATCACCAGATTCGATATTTGATTTCGATATTTTTTCTGCGAGGCTATATACTTGTTGTGGCGAATTTTGGGATCACTAGTATGTCGTCAGAAATGCAAGTCGTCAAATACGCATTTCGCCAGAAAACGCATGAACACTAAAAGTAGAATAGGTATTTGTGATTCTAATAGTGGAATACTTAGGAAAGTACACACAACAAAAAAGATCGGTATGCATAGCACATCAACACAGTTGTTGGTGTGCGTACAGTCAACAGGTGTATTGCTCTACGCCTATTAGTGTTTGCTTCACAATATATATGAAGCAAAGAATATGAAGCATAAATTTAACATCGTAACTATCTGGTCCCGTGGCATAGGTGCATAAGCATTCGGCTGGTAAATCAAATGTCTTAGGATCGAGTCTCACCGCAGGCGGCGCAAATTTTTTGCATCATAAAAAACTTTTTTTTTTTTTCATTTTGATGAATTTTATTTAAGTAATTTACCTGATAATAAAAACATTCGAAAAAAATATATGGAAGTAAAAATTAAACAATTTGTAATAAGAAAACAACAATATTTATTGACTAGGTTTTTAAAATTATAATTACAAATTATAAAGTTTTGTGCATGACAAATATTCTAAGCCGGACAAGAAATCAACATTATTTTTAATATTTAGTGGGTAATTTATTTGTTAGTGATATGAATAAACATGTAAGTAAGCTAGATATTAAGATACAGTAGGTATCCTAAATTGTAGTCTCACTAACAATAACATCACTCACATAAAACAAATTTAATTACCCCCCGATATTTTAATTAATAGCTCATGCTAGCAACCATATTTTTTTTAATTATAAGAAGAAGAATATTTTTTTTAGTATAGCGCTTACCATCTTGTCGCCACAATATTTTGCGACCGTCCTTGTCTTGTCCGACTTAAAACATTTTTCATCGCTATTTATAACTATAATTATTATTGCACCTAACGAAATCCAAATATTCTCTTGCGAAGCGTACCCGGTTTTGCATGTAAATATCTGACAGTAAAATTTTCTTGGCTGGCCTACGACATTTCACACCAGCTGCACGCAACTGGTTCCGTACAGTTTGTAATGTCACGTCATGTTTAGTCGCCATGGAACGAGTAGTGAGGAAGGGCTCAGTCATATTTATCACAGTGCCGCACATTGGTAAATGCAGCCTTTGGTCCCGGTCGGCGAGGATCAATCCTTCCCGAATCTGCATAACGATGGACCCACAATTGCACAGTTATTCTCTGTGAACAATAATAAAGTAATGTTACAATAAACAATAAATTAAACCTAAGTATTAAACTTCAAAACATAATACCTAATAACATTTTGTTACTCACCGATATCTTTAAACGCCTCGCAATTATACCAATTGAAACGTTTTGCTCATGCAAAATAATTATCTCAGCTTTTAAAAGTGTAGTTATGTGATTCATAGTGATTCAAAATTAAAAGCACTTCTCAATCAAAACACGCTGGGTATAATGACTAAACACGTAACGAAAGTCCGATGGTCAATAGCATTATGACGATGAAATATGCCATTTTTAGAGGGTAGAAAATAAGAATACTCGCGACATTAATCATTATATTTTTGTCATTAAGGTTGAAAGTCTAATGAGTAACACGACTACTAAAAATAAAAAAGGCGAGGGTGGATTAATAAAAAAATATCGCGCATCAGAAACACCTAAAGTTAAGTTTCTACGGTTAATATGTAGCTAATTCCGTGATTAATTTTAACAGCTGCTTGTGATTGTGCGATATTGAACTTTATGAAAATATACGCTAAGGTTCAAATTCTTTAGAATCTTGCGTCTAGCATAACAAGTAAAGTTAAATTTCAAGATGATTAATAAGAGTTGAGTTGGTCTCATGGTCACTAAGTCAATTCGATAATCATCGTTGCCTGAGTTCAAAACCAGGAATAATCTAATTATTATAGGTTTTTGTTCACAATGTTTTGTTTTTAATTATTATCTTCTTTTTACTTTTCTTTAACGAACGAAGGCGGGAAATATCTTTATAAATTAGTTTGTATAGAAATAACACAAAATCATTGCAAGAAATGAAAATGTTTATTATTTAATTAAAATATACATAAGTAATTAAGTTAGAGTAAGTATACGATCTTAGTTCAAAATTAATATACCAACATTTTATAATATTATATTCAACTATAAACATTTTAAAAACGGCATGAAAAAAAAAGAAAAAAAAAAGAAATAGAAAATGAATTAATTTATAAAATGTTTTACAGATTTAAGTATTACATTATTCTGTATTATGTAGTGAATCAATATGTTATTTAAATAGAAAAATGCATTTCCATTTATAATAATAACATTACCACAGAATCTGCAACATTTTAATGGTTTAGCATTCTTTCGCTATTTTTTTGTAAATTAAGGTGAAGTGTAAAAATAATATAACAAAAATTGTGGGTAGTGATATGCTATACAGTCAAAATAAGTTGGCTGAGAATTCCGTGCTCATATCTCAAACGTTGTAAATTACTCATCTATGAACGGGATTGAATCATTAGCAATTCAACTTGGTAATATGTTTTAGGAAAATTATGATTAGAGAATTTACAAAAAGAGAATAATATAGCACCGAGATTTGAACTTAGAACATCTCATTCACCATCCAGAAACGTTAGCCATTGTGCTAAATCTGTTACAACGAACAAGTGCGAAATATTCTAACTCATTCAATTATATACATTATTACTGCCTATCGGCGCTGCTGCTACATACGCACACTAATAAAAAACTGAGCTCGCTCGTATCTTATAGTTAACGTTTGTGTGCGCAAGTATTCATGCCGATACAGCTATCCGTGTGTGAATGTAAACTGAATTGATTTGCAGAGTGTACATAAGCGAAAATCGATAGCATTTTAAACCAGCAAAAAGGGGGAGATCTAGCGGATGTTACTTCAAACAAAATTGCCCAGCCTGTTAATATAATTAAAAAAATGAAAAATGTCGGGTAATTTTCGTTTGTAATAAAAATAATCTTAATTTAAAGTTGTAATATACATTCTAATTGGCCATCCCTGTACAAATCAAAGATCTTTAGTAAGCCAAGGGCGAACCAGTGTTTTCAAAGTTGCTATACGATAACCATTTCTGTACTTATGTCAAAAAAACTTGGTGCAGATATCAATTTAAAATGCTATGCCATACACCACCAATAAACATGACAAGTTCCATAGATCATACATAGCATAGCTGACCTCTCGTAATTTGCGCCCGGCCCGCCTAAACAACAATACGAGCAAGGTGAAGCAACCTGCGGAAAGGGCAAACTACGCAGATATAAAACGTGAACATCCCTGCGATCCGTATTCCGACTCCGGCGCCGGTTCAGACAATATCGACACGAACCATCTCACTCACAATGACGAAACTGGTAAGGAATTGGCTTTTGTTGTGGGCTTTTCGTTTGGCATGACCTTAAATGGTATTTTGCGGCTTCACCTTTATGGAGTAATGATAAGAGGAATCCTTTTGGAGTTTATCAGATGACTGGCATGCTAAAATTTTGCCTAGACATGAGTGTACTGCTAACAATAACGTGACTTAAGTTTTTTTTTTGATTTTTAGTTCCGATTACAAAAAATGCCTAAATCATGCTTTTGGATAAAAATAATGCTTTGAAGAAGTTGCGCTTTTTCTGCACTTGAAAAAAAAAACGATGTTCACATGTAGGTAACACATAGTAATAATTTTGGCTATTTTCTTATCACAGTTTAATCGGTTCGGCGGACGGTAAACGAGACACAATAGAAGTTTTATTGTAATGACGTCTATAGACGTCAACCGCTTGCGATTATAGATCATAAATGTTGACTATTTTCCTATCTCAGTTTAAGATCCGTATAATTATCGTTTTGTTCTAAATCAAGAGCTTTGATATTCCAATTTTAGCCATGACGAATTGAGGTGATTAATCAAATTGCTATTACTTATACCTTCAGCAAACTTCACACACGATATTAATATCTATGTTTCCTAGTGTCACCTCGAATTGGGGCCACTTGGCACTAGGACATTAATTTATTGTTCTATTTAGCCCTAATTTAACAATTGCTTCCTTGGTTGTACCTAACTACAAATGAGAGATTTTTATCAAATTCTTTAAACCAACTGACTACTTTTAACACAAAATAACAATGTTTAAACCTAAATTTGAATGCAATTTTGCACTGGGTGGGCGTGCAGGTACACTTCTGCATATCCTTTCGCGAAATACTGGCGTGATGTTTTCACTGGGGAAGGCAATTATTCCAATATGTCTGTTTCAATGTCCGATACCATTAACGTAATCGGTGTTACCTCTTATATCTTTAACGGAAAACAAACGGCTTTCACTTCACATAAATTATCGTGACTCCTTTGATTTTTATTCATTTATAAAGGGTGTAAGTGTAAACAGTGGCAATATTTTAAGGAGTCATTGTACTCATCATTACGAAGAACTTTTACTAAGGGACCAAACCTGAAATCGCGAAAAAAAAATCAGCTGTTCCCTACATTTTGACGAATTATGCGAACATAAATGTACTTACTGAACTGCTGATTTTTTTTCGCGATTTCAGGTTTGGTCCCATGATAAAAGTTGTTCATATTATGAGTACAATGACCCCTTAAAATATTTCCCCTGTTTACACTTACAACCTTTAGAGGAACATTAGCAAATATTTATACGCTGAAGTCTCTATTACCTACATAAAGCTCGATAAAGTTATTCGATTCTCGATTAAACTCAAATCGAATTACAACAACAACTACTACTAACAAACAAACTTACATACTTACTAACAAATTGCTAACAGCAGGTATTGTTGTACCAATTACTATGAATATATGTTTCAGTTGTTCGTGTGCGTGGCAGTAGCGCTTGGGTGCGTAAGCGCAGCTCGGCTAGATCACCTAGTGCCTTCAGGCTACGCCGGCGGCCGCGCAGGATACGATGCCACGCCCTACCACTACGAAAATGTTAACAACGGCGATGGGAACTATCGCTTCAGGTAATGTCAAGTTTGAATTTATTGTTAAAGGTCTTATGTTTATTTGTGGTCGAATCTGCAAAATGGTTTGTTACTTTTTGCACTCTCGATCAGGCTCTAGCAGGAACGTATGAATTCAAACGATTGTTGAATTGGAAATACAACTATCCTATAGCATTTTGGTTTAAATTTGTGTAACAAACACAATGTCACCATTAGATCAGAGGGTCAATTCTCGTATTTTTGACAACGTTCGCAATATCATCTCAGTCTCAATCTGTCAAAAATTGTATAGCGTTTACCTAAATTTTTGACATTTGATTGACGCTGGCATGAGATTGTGAACGTTTTTAGGTACGAGAATTGCCCCTCAGATATAAATAAAGCCTTGAAATAAAACTAAGTAAATATCATTTGCGAAGCGAGTATTTTAAATTTTTAAATCTGTTATTTTAACGTTGCTTACTCCGCACGTTCGTGCTAGCCCAACGAGTCTACAGTAGCTTTGATTTGATCTCAAACTTTAACTATGATCGATGGCAATTGGTAGGACTACATTAAACTTAGAGCGCAGTCTTAAATAACTGATTGCTGACAGCTACACAGTTAATTAAAACTACCTATTAATTAAAAACATTTCTCTCACACTTTTTTATTCAAACATTTTCGCGTTTTGAATTGTGCAATTTTAAATCTCGGAGACTAAATTGACAAGTGCAATTGTCAAACTGGCTAGACATTACATTATCAGAGGGGCAATTCTCGTACCTAAAAACGTTCACAATCTCATACCAGCGTCAATCAAATGTCAAAAATTTAGGTAAACGCTATACAATTTTTGACAGATTGAGACTGAGATGATATTGCGAACGTTGTTAAAAATACGAGAATTGACCCTCTGGTCATTTTAAGTTGTCAATTTAGTCTCGGAACAGTGCAAATGTCAAACTGGCTGGACATTACATTATCTTGTAGGTTATTTTAACTTGTCAATTTAGTCTCGGAACAGTGCAAATGTCAAACTGGCTGGACATTACATTATCTTGTAGGTTATTTTAACTTGTCAATTTAGTCTCCGAGATTAAAAAATAGCACATATAGTTAGTGAACTCGTAGTTCATAAACACACTGATACTATGTAATGCGCTGTTTCTGGCTACAACCTGACTGCGATGCTGATGCTGTGATAATGACAGATATACCGGATGACTTTTTTTATCGTCGAAAAAAAATGTGTAAATATTTTTTTTTTTCAAAAAAAAAAATCAAAAAAGTCAGAAATTCTAATCATATGCAGGCTGCAGATGATTTGAATTTCGATATTTTTAAACGATTTTTTTTTTTTCAAAATTTCTGTTACTATATGGTACAAAAATGAACAGTTTACATCGAATTTGTAGTATTTATTGGTACTTTGATCATTTTTTCTGTCTAAGCTATTAAAAAAAAAAAACTAGGTATGCCATAGGCTTCTACTCTGTTCACAAACCACCCAACCACTCTGTCTGTCTCTCTGTTAATACACCCAATTTTTTCCGAGACGGTAAAAAAAGGGGAGTGATACGTGAGTTCGAATGACGCTTTTGCGAAGGTCGCCATTTCGAAAAATTTTGCTAGTGGTACGCCAGTTCGAAAACTCATTAAATCGAAAACCGCTATATCGAATGACGTTATCGCGAAGGTCGCCATTTCGAAAAAAACGCAATTTTTTTCGAAATGGCGACCTTCGGGAAAATGTAAACTCCCTAAAAAAAGTCATCCGGTATACAACGTGTAACGCTAAATGCGCAAAACTTCTTAATGGGTCATTGTACTCATCATTATGAACAACTTTTACTATGGGACCAAACCTGAAAACGCGAAAAGAAATCAGTTGTTCAGTACATTTATGTTCGCATAATTCGTCAAAATGTACTGAACAGCTGATTTTTTTTTCGCGTTTTCAGGTTTGGTTCCATAGTAAAAGTTGTTCATAATGATGAGTACAATGACCCCTTAAGAGGTTTTGCGCATTTAACGTTACACGTTGAATATATAAGCATTCTTAGGTATCGTGGGAAACTCTTAACTTATACGAATTCATTAAAATTCTAGTGCAATGCATGTGACTGATGTTTTTGCGAGAAGCACCTACAACGTCAACCAGTAGAATACAGCAACGAAACAACAACATTTATTTATTTAATAGTTTAAGCACACACATAAACAGGGTGAATCTTTTAAGGTCAAGCCAGTGCGAGCTGATAGCAGAGTACCATACCTATCGATTTAACCCCCATGTATGTTTACGATTTTTCGTAGTTACAACATACATGGGCGTTAAATTGATAGGTATGGTACTCTGCTATCAGCTCGCCCTGGCTTGACACCTTAAAAGAAATACCCTGTATACAGACAGGAAGAAAGGAACAGAAAAATACGTACAAAGGTGATGCCTATTTCTTAGGAAACCTCTTCCAGCACACCAGCGATAGGAGAAGAGTAATCTTTATAAATAAAAATCTATTGCCGAATATAATAAAGCGCATCACTTTAGAACGCTTGCACCTATTTTTCTAATTATTTTTTGTTGGTTTGTAGTGTCTTTGTATGATAGACTTTTTTTGGAAAATTCACCGGAAAAGTCAGAAATTTGAATGGTATTTTTGTATGAAAACATACAACACACAGCCTAAATAACTGGGGATAGAAACATGAAATTCATCCAGGCAACGCCGGGCACGAACAGCTAGCCTAATATAAAATAATAAATACACACACAACTATGACGAAGTGGAAAGACAGTGGTATTTCACTCTTCTTATAGTTAAGAAGCCAATATTACGCATATAACAAGTTTCGTTCAATGGCTAACCTATTGTTGTACTGTGCTAAGCATAATGAACATTTAACACTATAGTTAATTGTCCTTAGTAGTAATTAACGGCAACAACATACCACGAACGACTGCAGATGACCTTATAAACAACCATACTCAATTTTTAATCACTCGCATTCCAGCTACGACACTCCCGAAGGCACATCAGCTCACGAGAGCGGTTCCCCTCGGGCCCAAGGCCCCGAAGGCCCCGCAGTGACAGCTGAAGGCGGCTTCTCGTTCCGCACACCCGACGGCCAGCAGGTCTCGCTCACCTACACCGCCGACGAGAACGGCTTCCACCCCACCGGCTCTCACATCCCCACGCCGCCACCCATCCCAGAAGCCATCCTCCGCTCCATTGAGTTCAACAGGCAGCATCCTTCATCGTGAGTTTCTGTCATAATAAAGATTGGCCCCGCAATTGGATGTAGATCTTTTTCAGTTTATAATAATCCTTAGTTATCTTGCTGTTAGGAACTTGGTTCGATTTCCAAATTTGGCAAAGCGGAGACTCAGTTCTTCCATCAGGAATTACCCGGTAGAAACCTGGATTCGAATCTGAATTTAAGCCACGGCTTATGCCATTAACCGGGCTATGTTTAGTTCCATGAAACGGTAAATGGAACTAAACATAGCTGGCGAAATGTGAGTAGATACGAGTAAAATAAGGTGTTAAAAAAATTACTTTACAAACTTTTATGAGGTGCTTTAGCCCATCTAACTGAATAACTTTTACTATGACACCAACTTTTTAATAGCGAAAAAAAAAGCTGTTCCATACTAAAGTTTAATACATATCTACTATTCTACTATATAAGTGTATGGGACAGCTGTTTTCTTTCCGTGATTACAAAGTTGGTTCTTTAGTAAAAGTTATTCAGTCCGATGGTATAAAAGCACCTCATAAAGTTTGTAAAAGTTAATTTTTTTAGCACCTTTTATTATATTATTATTGTCTATATACATATATATGTCCACCCACGTTCGCTGCAATTTTATCCCTTCAGTGAATACCAATACTCCATGCAGCGTAGCTAGCAAGCAGCATTGTGTGTAGCTAGCATTATTAGCTAGGCACATTATTTATGTAAACATTTAACCCTTGCCTCAATTTCTTATTTCGGAATCCAATAGGGATTAACTATCAGCGTCAAACTATTTATACAATGATTCCTCACCCCAAGAAATTACAAGAGCGACTATTCCAAGCATCGCTGACATGTCACGTACTAACAAATTGCCATCTTTAATTACAGTGATGGCGGCTCCTACAACGGCGGTGGAGGCGGACGCAATTACTACTGAAAATGTTTCTGAAAAATGTTACCCGTACCGTAACAATAATGACGTATTCTTATTCCGTACCTCAAACCGTGGACTGTGATATCGAAATAACGTACAATTATAACAATGTTACTATTTATTAAATAGTGTATTTTATGTAATGTTAATTTAATATACCTGATGTATTTTTTTAATAAAGAAAGTGATGCTCTGATATTTTACTGTAATTATTTATTTTGTGTATTATTAATATATTATTAATTTTCACGTTCATATCACGATTTTCCGGCAGCGGATATATAAATATTTACCTCGTATGAATGTTTGTGTTTACGCGAAAATAATGCCAGTCCTTGTGGCGTGGATGTTTTTTTATGATTGATTATATAATAATAACAATCATCTCTAGCTAATAAATAATTAAGTTAAAGCCGCTTAAAATTAAGTATACAAACCCTAATAGGTGGGTTTTGTATTAAAGGGGTTTGACCGTCTTCATTTGCAAACTTGTCGCTAAAAGTCTACTCTATTTCTGAGATACCTACTTCGATTCGTCTCGAAACTGGCCCTCAAAATATGACATGTAATTTCGTATGATCTACACAGATAGACATAAGCCACCACCACGGGTTCTTCAGTAAAGCTACGGTTTCCTAGAAGAGCGGTGGCCGCCACTAACGGCCGCAGTGTCGGCTGTCATGAAAATGATAGCAGTGGCAAAGATTTAAATCGTCAGATTCGCCCTACCGCGTCAAAAGACAGTCGTATTTCGTTTTGAGACCTCTGACAGACAATGACGCAGTGAATTCACTTGATTATCATGAAAAGTTGTTTAATAATGTGTGAGCTCACTCTTCTCAGTATGGACACTTTTCTTGTGATTAGGTACGGTGAGAGCAAATCTAGCGATTGAAATCTTTGGGGCCAAGATTTAATTTCTCAAAGATTTAAATCACCAGTATTTAACATTAAGTCAAACCCCGCCAGGTTTGACATAATGTCAAATACGGGTGAAAATGACAGATTTTCATGACGGCCGTTATAATATCACGGAACCGCTTTCCTAGGAAACCAAAGCTTTAGTAGTAGGTACCTACTTATGCGTATGCCATTGCCAGACACATGATTATGAAAGCAAAATCTGAAAAAAGTATTGGATTTGTTGCTGATAGTGAGCCGTCCAAAGAAACATTATAATCATAAACAAAATGAATTATTCAATGGACGGACGAACTTCATTGTGATATTATACAGTATTGCTGTCATTGTATTTCATAATAAAATGTAGAAATTTAATCATAAAGATGATTTAATTCATACTAAGTTCATACTTTTAGAAATACGTTTGTAATGATGACCATGTTAAACCGGAGAGTGCAGAGGCAATTTCTGATATAGAGAAGGAACTAATTGCCACGCTTGCTTACAGAGGGTTGCCGATTTATTTTTTAAGTCTCGTTTTCATTGATCATCATCTTCCTGCCCTTAGCCCATGTTACTTGGGGTCGCTGCAACACGTTTTCTCTTTCCATTCTCCCCTGTCAACCGTCACGCTGTCATTCACTCCCTTCTCTTTCATATCATTCCTCACACAAT
Source organism: Cosmia trapezina (assembly GCA_905163495.3). NCBI lineage: Eukaryota > Metazoa > Arthropoda > Insecta > Lepidoptera > Noctuidae > Cosmia > Cosmia trapezina. The sequence goes on from LR991030.1 coordinate 18,718,789, forward strand.
CTATCCATCTTAGTCCATCTTTTCCTTGGCCTTCTTCTCCCTCTCCATCCATAAACATTATATCCATCACTCTTTTAGTCACATGCGTTTCATCAATGACTTTCTATAATGTTTAAGATTGACTCAATCAATCTGCCTAGCCTTTTCCATGTTGGGGTCGGCTTCCAGTATAACCGGATGCAACTGAATACCAGTATTTTACATGGAGCGAATATGCCTAATCTGACCTCCACAACCCAGTAACTGGGTAATACGATACCCATTGGTAAGACTGGTTGTCTGACTTTCGGGCTTCTGATGACCCGTAACGACTTTCAAAGATCTACGAATGACAGCCCAGACCGCTTGACGTGCTTTCCGAGGTACGGAGGAGTCTCGTCGCCACAGCCAACCCGTACGGCTGTTATTACTTAGCCACGTGATTGCGAAAGGTACAAAAAAAATTGAGGAATTCAGCCACTTCCGAATCTTCAACCTTGATCTCTCAACACAGGCCTCTGAGAAACACTTGCTCTAAAAGACAAGAGGATTTAATGTCTTTTAGAACCGAGCAAGCGTCATTGAAATGCCACGACGCAACACAACGCAACGGAGCAGTGTAGCATCGCTCTGCGTCGCGCACGTTCGTGCGAGCAGCGTTCTGGAGGAGCGCACAACTCTTCTCGGCGTCCGATATCGGAAGTTACACCTTAGCTGCTAAACTTCTCTTTTCATATTCACCCAAAAACAGCGGGGCGATTGCGTAACACTCTGGCAATCAGAATCGGTTTCATTTTGGCAGCAGGGACGTTTTCTGACATCTGACCTTCGTGGTCTCGCAGTCAAGAGGATATGAAAATGGATTATCACTTTGCTTCAAAATAATTTAGATTTCGATTGATAGTATCTATATAAACTTCAATTACATTTAAATTATTGAATACATTAAGTAATATATAAGTAATACGAGTATATTTCTGTAAGAAAGAAATACATAGAGTTTCATTGAATTATTCATTTATGCTCCCGAGCTCCCGACATATTATTCTGTATGGCCAAGATACATATAATAATATCTTGGCCAAGGCATATCTATACATATAATAAATCTGTAGACGAGGCGTTTCTGTACATTGCAAATATTAAAAAAAAAAATAGTTGGGGTATTAAAGAATCACCAACAGATGCCATTTCTACCATTTTTGTCATTTTTGTCTGTTTGTCTGTTCGTCTGTTTGTCTGTGAGAGTTCATAAATTTTTGTGCAAGTATCACGTCAAAAGTACAAAACCAATGTAGTTAAATTTTATACTCAAATATTGTGTGTAACTCAGAGTTTTACTTAGTTTTTGTTTCATCGCAATCGCTTCAGTCTATCAAAAGATATTTATTATGAATTTAAAGTGTTCAAGAAGAACTTTTCATTACGTTGTCTTCATACACGTAACGACATAACGACATCTATTGATACCAAATGGTACTAAAAATAAAAATCGCTTTATAGGGGTGGTTAACCTGATGGGTCGATCCAGCAGGTTAAGCTACGCTTGCCGGGGTTGGTTAGTGGATGGGTGAGACTCCTCCGTGCCTCGGAAAGCACTTTAAGCCGTTGGTCCCGGCTGTTATTCGTGGATCTTTGACAGTCGTTACGGGTCGTCAGAAGCCCGAAAGTCTGACAACCAGTCTGACAACCAGTCTTACCAAGGGGTATCGTATTAGGTACCCAGTAACTGGGTTGTGGAGGTCAGATAGGTAGTCGCTCCATGTAAAATACAGGTATTCAGCTGCATCCGGTTAGACTGGAAGCCGACCCCAACATAGTTGGGAAAAGCCTAGGCAGATTGGTTCTATTGGTGGTTGATTAGTAACGCTAAAAGAATTTCAAATATAAAAAACCGGCCAAGTGCGTGTTGGACCACGCACAATGAAGGGTTCCGTAGTTGGATGAATTTATCCCAAGAACAAACTTAACATTGTAGTTGGAAAACATATATTATTCTCCCATACATTCCAACTGTAAATGTAAGTTTGTACTCACAATATTCAGAGATTTACCATGTTATTTTATGACCACAGACTATTCTTATAGATTTTCCTGTAATCTACAAGTAAAGAACTATTTTCTGTATTTTTTTTTTCAAAACTTTAGGCTCAGTTGTTTCGGAGATTAGGGGATATATTGGTAAATTTTCATCTATTTTCTTAAATAATTAATATAATTTTAAAATTATAAAAAAAATATACATATTTGAGACCCTCATATTAATTAAGACCTTTCATCTGATATGTAACACGGTACAGTTTGCAAAACTTTTTTTTTTAATTTTCTTATTTGCCCAACAAAAGTGACCCCCATATCCAAAATCCATTTATTTATTTTACCTACCTGTCCGCGTTTGGGTCACAGAAATTCGTTATTATGTGTACCAAATTTTAACATAATGGGTCCAATAGATTCGGAGCAAATTAGCTGTGACAGACGGACAGACAGACAGACACACGAATGATCCTATAGGGGTGCCGTTTTAGGGTTCCGTACCAAAATGGTATAAAAGGAACCCTTATGGTGTGACGTCTGTCTTTCTGTCTGTCTGTCTGTCTGTCACAGCTGGATATCTCAAGAACTACTAATGCTATCAACTTGAAATTTGGAACAGTTTTAGATGACGTTTACCCAACTATTTTGCAAATCAACTTTTCATACACAGAGAAGGTGAGGGGGAGGGTTTGAGAGGGTAGGGGCAGGGGGACGCGGTGAGGAGAAGCAGTAAGGAGGTGTGAGGGGGAGGAAGGGGGAAGGGGATGCGGTGAGGGGTATTAGAGGGGAGGGTGACAGGGGGGAGAGGGAGGGGCGTGGTAAGATATGGTTGAGAGGAGAGTTAGAGGAGGAGGGTTGAGAGGTTAGGTGAGAGGGGTAGTGACGAGCGCCTTAACACCTTAATGTTACTTTTTGACCGAAAAATAGAAAGTCGGAACGGCACAAAAAAAAGGAAACGCCAGTCGTCGTCAGAGCTGACACACACACTTTTTTTTAAAATTAAACTGGGTACCTACCTTTGTAAGTTTATTTATTGTACGCAGAGCGAGCTTCCAGTTAACCACTGTATCTGATAGATGTTGTATAGACGGAATTGCGGTGTCAAGATTTTCCGCAGAAGAGTGACACTTTTTCAGTCATAAAATAGATGCTGTCCTGGAATTCCTGCCCCTGGACCTGGATTTCTCTCTAGAGGTCGAGATTATTTGAGTCATCTTTATAACCAACTTCAAAAAGAAAGAAGTTTTCAATTCTTCTGTTTTTAGGGTTCCGTAGCCAAATAGTACATAGAAAGGGAAGTCTTATCATTACGTCCCGTCCGTCTGTCCGTCCGTATGTCACACACCTTATGTTTGTAAGAGTTTTCTCCAGAGATGGTGAAGATCTGACAATTGAACTCCTCAATAACTTACAGTAGGTATACGTACTGTGATTTGGTACAGAAATCAAAGAAAATTACTGGCTATCCGTGGTCAACTAATTATGGACTTCGATGGTTTTTAAAAGTTTTGCCTCCATAAACATGGATGTTCACGGTATAAACGAAAGACAGTTTGATGCGCAGTCCAAACCGCACAGATCCATCCGCTTTTTGGAACGCAGTCCACAGATCCGTGGCCCAAACTGTAGGTACATACGTGTAAACCCCGCTATTCGTTCTTTCCGAAACGATAGTTTGGAATGGCGCGTTGTATTTCCAGCAGTCCAGATACGTGTTAAACCCCGCTATCATAAACCGCAGTAACTGCAGGGCTGTGGTAGAGAACCCCAGGTAGCGGTTCCCACCAGGCAAGATCGCAAGATTCTTCATTTTTATTGGAGGAGTGATACCTACACCATATCTAAGCGACACGTTTTGTATTGAATTCCAACATGCACGCGAACGAAGTCGCGGGCACAGCTAGTTGTAAATATTTTCTCAAAGTTTGAATTATTTTGTCGGTAAATACCTACTGAGGTTGATTTAATATAATTGTAATTGTTCTAAGTTATATTTTGATTCTTTCCAAAAAGTCTGAATGTATGCCAACCGCTGCAAAGCTTATGTTTTAGATGGAGTTCGGAGCTTATAGAGATCTAGCTAAAATGTTGGCTAAAATTAAAAGTTTCTATTTTAGCCACGGCATGCGGCAAATCACAATAAAAGTGTGAAAAACAGGGAAAAAAATCCTAACAGTGACGGTTTGTGTGACTACGAGTCCACACCCAAATTATCTCATAAGAACATGGAAATCATTCAACATTTTCCATCTTTCTGATGACTTTGTTAGTGGCTCACAGATGTTTTTAGATAGAAACGAATACAGGAGACGCAAGTATGCTCTCATGACTAACATTTTGAACAGGGGTAAACAGGGTGGATGGCGGAAGATATATAGCACAGTTAATAACAACATCAAACATCGCAAACGCGCATGTAACTACGATTTTTTATATGTTGTTAGGTCCCCCGAGAGCAGTCTATTGCTGAAGTTTGCAACACTGAAAACCTTGTGCACTCCCATGGTGCTCGAAAAGAAAAACTGCAAAATTCTGGCACTTGTTTCAGTTTTTTTTTAAAATTATATCTTAAGTTCTTGGAGTTTTGTCTATCCTTTAACATGTTACGTTATAAACGTCTGAAAACATTAAATACCTACCTTGAAAAAACTTATTAAAATCATTTACGTAGAGAGACAAGAGCTATGGCGTTTTCTCATTTCGGAGGCCTATATTTCGGATTGCTAAGCTGACGGTAAGTTAAGGGTTATATATAGGTTAAGCTGAGTTAAGCTGTTAGCGCATAGCAACGTCACCAGTGTGCAAGATATCTCATCAACCTGCTTGCACGCATTGGTAACAATGATCGCGTCGGCACAGCAGGAGGTAGCTTCATTGAAATGCCAAATGCCAGTGTCAGATATTCTTTACACTGAATACGCCCTGGCCGATATCGTGCAAGGATTTTCGAGGGTAACATCAATATAAAAACACTGTAATTATATGCAGATATCATTCAGCGAATAGTGTTGTACTGAACAGCATCTCTTAAAAAATAATAAAAATTGATCCATCGAAATGGCTGGCCTAAAGGTAAGTGCAAAACGTAGATCAAGGAGTTTTGTTTTGCAATTCCAATTTGTAATATCAAAGTTTTTTCGTGCTCATTGTGCTTTTATTCACAACTAGCTGACCCGACAGACGTTGTCCTGTCCAAATTGCAATAATTCATACAAAATTCCCATAGAAAATGCATTCAGTTTTCCCGAATTTTCCAATTTTCCCGGAAACTTTTCATAAGAACCTTCAACCATTTAAAAAAAAAATTGCCGAATTGGTCCAGCCGTTCTTGAGTTTTGCGCTTAGCAACACATTTAGCCATTCATTTTTATTTAGATCATGACGTAGATGCTTTGTTGAAGCAACATTTTGTACCAACGAGTGATGTAGCGTAGTTTACAGGCGCATCAACATCAGCCATAAAAAATCGATCCTATAAAAAATAGACACCGTTTGGCTAATAGGTATAATCATTGAAGCCTGTGTTTCTAAGTTCTACCGTTCTTCTTTCATCCTCAGATCGTTTCAACCCTCGCCCTACTATCAGCGGTGTCAGCAGGACATTTAGGCCACTTCCAGCCCTCGACCGGTTACAGTGCGTTCGGCGCAAACGCATACAGCTCTGCGAGGGCTTCGGCATCGGCGTCGGCCTACACCAGCAGCTATGGCGCACATATACCAATATTAAGTTATGAAAACGTAAACAACGGGGATGGAAATTACAGATACAGGTAAGGAGAAAAGTACTAGCGTGTGAAACGTAACAATTGAATAGAGTAGAGGAGAAATTAGATTAACTACTATTTATCATTTTTAAGCTACGAGACTGGCAACGGCATATCAGCGCACGAGAGCGGGGCTCCACGCGCTCCCGGCCCCGAAGGGCCCGCAGTGACCGCCGACGGAGGGTTCTCGTACCGCGCCCCCGACGGCCAGCAGATCTCGCTCACCTACACCGCCGATGAGAACGGCTTCCACCCCACCGGCTCTCACATCCCCACGCCGCCACCCATCCCAGAAGCCATCCTCCGCTCCATCCAACTGAACAGGCAAAACCCATCATCGTAAGTTTTTGCTGAAAATTTTCAACATCTTATGTGTAACTGGCATCTTTAGGGAGTTTTTAACTTATCACTCGATTATGGTGTGTTTCTAGCAATGCTATTTATATAGCTAAGACCACTTTTAGCAGGAACGGTGAGTTGCACGAAACCAACATTAGTTTAACGGACACTTTAAATTGATGCTGTCACCTTCTTTTTGATACAAAATGTAAGGGATGACATGCATTTAAAGGCTCCGTTAAACTAATGTTGGTTTCGTGCAACTCAACGTTAGCCTTTATTTCCGAGTAAATAAGAAATTAGCATCTTGTCAGATTCTCCTGTAACTTTCTTAACAGGTGAACTTCTTAATGGTGGATTTTACTGAAAAAGTATTCAGGTCAAAGTTGGTGACTTCAGTATATTGAAGTCACCAACTTTGACCTGAATACTTTACACAGTCACCATGTTTCGTAACAGTTACGAAACTGTTGCGACTTGTTACATCTTTAACATATCTGCGACCAAAAAGCGCTATATGGGTACGGATGATGCCTGAGTAAAAAAGAAAGAAATTCTGTTCAGTCCGTCAGTCAGATACTTATGGTGATTGCGCTGTGTAGCCCGCGAACTTCATTTTTTTTGTTTTTTTTTTGCAAGTTGCAGTCCGTGTCAGGTTGTATCTTGATCAAAATATGATACGCGGCAATAAAAAATATGTATTTACATAATTTTAACCATAAAAATTCATCAATACATACATATCTCTAAGTTAGATTTCGTGCAGATTCGTCAAACGAACGAAATCTAACGACTCTGCAACGATTTCGTGGGCTACCACTGCGCATAATACTTAATAAAAAAATATTAGACACGTATAATCTGCTTTGTCATAAATAAAAAATGACATACATAAAACGTATTAAAAAGTGGGGGCTCGCGACGTCACTACTAGAACAAACTAAGTATACTAACTAACAAGGTGTGACGTCATGCAACATTTAAACTCAATGTATCCCGTGATCTTTTGATTACGTAAAAAAAAGAAAAAATACGTATCCCATATTTTTTTAATCAACATGAAGTACAAAAAAAAAATTTTAGTCATCATCCCTATTTTTTTTTTCTTTACTACTACAGCAACTAGTTCATTCGTTAAATGTTTTCAAATAACCTTTAAACCCAGCATGAACACACGTCTGTTGCAATGGCGTTGGTGTAGTGGTGTCGTTACCGCCTGAGGCTCTGCTTACCCCGTAAGGCATGTATGATGGGCGCATTGAACGGTCCAATTACAACAACGGGCTCATACCATACCATATCAGTCGTGCCATAACTTGGCTTCACTCTTTTCAGCCTTTCACTCTCAGATATTGTGATTTGTGGTGTTAGATATTTTATAAAGTCAAAGAAATTAATTATTAAGCAAATTGACTACCAAAATTTTCCGTACATTTAAATCACAACTGTCATTCTTTGTACAATAATTGTAACACGGCAAATTGACGTAGTGTGACAATTTGCTTATACAATGAATTTCCCAGACTGTTCATTGTAAAAATAAATAAGGGCCACCACTTTGAACCTGACTCTCACAAGTAGGGTTGCCAACTTTTTTCTTATCAAATATATAGTATTTTCAAAGGCATTGCCTGTAAAAATATAGTAGATGGCGAAAAATTAAAAAAAAAATAGTAGGTATGTTTCATAAATATTAAATTGTTTGTATGCATAATGTTTTGCCATTTTGAGATTAATACTGCGCTCATCTCGCCATTTTGTATTAATCATTAAAAATATACGCTCAGTAAAAGCTGAAGTTGCTGGAACTTGACAAGTTTCGTTCCACAAACTAATATGTTATTTGATTTTTCTTCAAAAATATGGTAGTTTCGCCTACTATATTTTTTACTAGAAATATAGTATTTAGGCCTCTAATATAGCAGGACACTATACAGGGTGTAAGGGACAGCCCTCCGCAAAATAACAGGGTGCATTGAGCTCCTCATTTTGAATCATATTCCACCGGAATTTTTTTCAGGAAAATTTTCATTTTTTCAAAAAAAAAATCAGTTATATTTTCATTATTTCAATGTAAAATTGCATTGTGTGTTCGCAGCACTCCATTTATGTAAAAAAAAACTGAAAAAAAAAACAGCAATGGATGTTGAAATACGAACGACGCGTGAAATCAGCTGTTCACTTTCTCTCTAGCTACAGAGTTCATCGAACTCACCGCATACCTATTACCTACCCCTCCCAACCAGTAATAGACGCTCCGATTTGTGCACAAAAACACAAACAAATCAGGTTTATTGGATTCCCTTAACGTTCCTGAAAAAATTTCATGTACCGGTCATCTTAGTATGACATACTGAATTCACCCTATCAGTTTGCGGAGGGCTGTCCCTTACACCCTGTATTATACAGGGTGAAATTGAATAGATGCGACAAAATTTAAGGGGGTGTTCTACGCATCAATATGAACAACTTTTACTATGGGACCAAACCTGAAATCGCGAAAAAAAAATCAGCTGTTCAGTACATTTAATGTTCGCATAATTCGTCAAAATGAACAGCTGATTTTTTTTTCGCGATTTCAGGTTTGGTCCCATAGTAAAAGTTGTTCATATTGATGCGTTGGCAACCCCAATTCACAATGGAAACTGGCGCTTGACCAATCTTGAGGACCTGTCACCATTGGCATTGTGGTTTAGTAATAGTGTTACATGTTGTAGTTTTCTTAGTGTGAGAATAACATGCTTGTAATTTGCACAAAAGTATGCAAGTAGCTTGCATGCCGTGTGCCATAACCACTTCTGATTGGTGAATGTCACAATGGCATGCTAGCTACTTGCATAGTTTTGTATAAGCTATAAGCATGTGTATTCCCGCCCTTATATCATGTACTAGCTTCTGCCCGCGACTTCGTCCACGTTAAATTTCTTGTACCCCCCACCCACCAACCCCGACGCATCGCATCGCAATGCCTGCCCGCGCTATTACTTCGCGCTCGGCTCCTAAGGGCCCTAGCGTGATATCAAATAGGCTATATTCTTCCGTATCATGTATTTAATTGGACTTCAAATAATTGCCATTTTTTTTTCCTAACAATATGATTGAACCCTTTGTAATGAACGGTCTCTTTTTGTGAACTTCGAATAATTCTTATTTTGGGTTCCTTGTGCCTGTTTTCACCAACCCTAAGTGACACTTAAACGAATCCCTTAATAAAAGTGCGCTGTTGGGTTTTCAATGCTAGGCTTAATAGCGCCTAGCATTGAAAATCGAGCAGTGCAGTAATATTTAGGCATTCATTGAAGTGTCACTTAGGGTTGGTGAAAACGGGCATAAAAATAGTGAATAAGTAGCCAAGTAACTGAGACCACCTTAAAGTTTTTAGAGGATCAGTTAAATATTTCTCATTTCATAATATAATGCCCATGCTTGCAAAAACATTCTTGTATAATACTTAAGCATTATGTATAAGTACCTACCTGGTTGACCGAGCTTTGCTCGAAGAAAGAAAACGAATTTTCCCAGGTATGAGAACTAGCTAGATCGATTTATCGCCCCCGTAAAACTTTCATGGAAATCGTTAGAGCCGTTTTCGAGAACGTGATTAATTTAAGTAGGTACCTACAAATATTGCTCATTAAATATTATAGAATTTATTATACTAGCTGACCCGACAGACGTTGTCCTGTATTAGCTATGAATATTCTAATCTTAATTCGTTGATTCTAATGTAAACGCGCGAAGTTGAAATAGTCGTTAAGTTTTCAGAAATTTTCCAATTTTCTGCGCAATTTTCTTAATTTTTCTTTCCGTAAGAACCTTCTACAAAGTATTAGAAAACTTTAAAAAAAGATGAATGAAATCGGTAAAGTCGTTCTCAAGTTATGGCGTGACCAAGGGAAATAGGGATTCATTTTTATATATACACGGTTACTTGTAATTCGACGTATTCCTTGCAAGTCGTCATAATAGGGTTAAAATGCAACAAATTAAGCCACCAAATGTTCTACCGAAATTCAATAGTTTTTGAGTTAGTTAGACTTTTAGTTTTTTCATGAAAAATACAATTTAAAAATGATTTACGGCGCGACTTTACTGGAATTTAAGTTATTATCATAGCTGATGCCGTAGCAGATCTTTGTTAAAAATTAAAAGTTGAAAAATGCCTAAAACTTTGGCAAAGATCACTAATTAAACATTTAATTTTTATTAGACAAAAGTTACACAAAAAAAAACTGAATTTCGGTAGAACATTTGGTGGCTTAATTTGTAGCATGTTAACCCTACTATGACGTCCTGCAAGGAATACGTCGAATTACAAGTAACCCTGTATAGATGTGTGTTGTTGCTTATATTTACATGTTCTAATTTATTTCGTTCAATATTTTCAGCGGCGATGGTTCTTACAACGGCCACTTCAACAATGGATACAACTACTAAGTGACATCGGTTGACACATCGACGACTGACGGCGGCTATGACTACGGAAGGAACTGTGAACATGCTTACATTATTATTCTTTTCATGAGCATCACTTTTTGTTAAATATTTTTATTTGTTTGTAGCTATTACGTTGTAAATAAAGACGTATGAACAAAAATTTTCTTTTCAATACACTTCCTCGAAAGCTAGTTCATATCGCACTACGATTAGGTTCACAAAGCAATGTATTTCACACGCGTGCGATTTTTCATTTTCCAACACGCGTGCGGGAATAAAAATTGCCACAGATATCTTATATCTGTACTTAGTCCAAATTGGTTCAATGCCTCTATTCACACCGTCTCGCGCCAGTTTCATTTTGGTACTTGCCGGTGCCAAGTGCCAAAATGAAATTGCCGCGAGACGGTCCTCTCTTTTCGGAGGTGAATGTTTTTTTTTAACCTCGGCAAAGAGATATGCGTCTTTACGGCGTTAATATTTTTTGAATATTTAAATAATGTTTATAAATAGAATATCATCAAAAACCATGATTATTACAATAAAAAATACAAAATTAACATTTTATTTGTGTTCTAAACTCAAAAATATTTGAATTTGCTATTTTTCATATTAGGCTGTTTCTCAGCTTTATATCTTTGCTTCTCCTTCAACCTATCGAAAGCAAAGCGCGGAAAAAAAAGAAAATTTAAATCATAGTTTCCTAATAATTCATGACAAAAATATTTTTCGTTATTTTTTTTTATTTCTTCAAAAGTGTATTGAAAAACGTCGTTTGATACACGTGGACATTTGTTATTGCAGTTCTCGGCTCAAAAACAACCTCGCCTAAGGCTCAGGTGTTAATTCCGCCTCGAATGCAATAACAAACATTCTCAACTTGTATCGAAATGTACTATTTTCATTCTGTGACTGATTGATATTTACTTATCTTATTTAACAAAACTATTACAACAATCACGCCCGGATTTCTCAAAGAAAGGGGTAGGGAGAGATTATAGCACCACAACCACATTAAAACCCTAGCTGCGGACAGTGGCGTAACTATACCGTTCGAGGCCCGTGGCAAATTCATCGGTTTTTTTATTAAATGTGTAATAATAAATGTTGGGAGGTGGGATTCTCCTCTGACCGGGGGCCCCTTCCGGCTGAGGGCCCGTGGCATTTTGCCGACTTGCCACCCTGTAGTTACGCCACTGGCTGCGGATATTCTTCATTTGCTTAAAAATCTTAAAATCGGATTATTTGAAGTAACAGTTGGTAATATTTTGGCTCCATACGATAAAAACAGTTATTTTTAAGGACTTTCTGAAGAAAGCAGCCACTTATTGTGGCTATATTTTTCTTAACACAATTCCCTCGACCATTTTTAGTGATCAAAACTTTTAGTCAAATCACCATGTTGTGTTGTCTAAATGTTTCCCAAACTCGAGAATATTTGGAAGAACAACAACGCATTATTTGTGTAATAAAATTAACAAAAGAAACAAAATTGTAATACCAACAAATTCAAATATCTACAAAGCGACTGTCTGGCCTCCTGAGTTTGATGTCTAGGTCGAAAAACTGTAATAAGTAGCCTGGAATCTGGTGGATGTCCAGATAAACCTCGGCTCAGCATGCCTTCGGCAAATACAGGTAAGTTATTTTATTATGATTATGTCTATTCATATTTTTGCCCAGTAGTAACAGCCCCAACTTTGAGTTGTAGGTCGTGGGTTAGGCAGGTGCTTTCAAAACGGTGAAGGAAAACATTGTGAGGAAACCGGAAATTCTCAAACTTTCACATATATAATATTAGTAGGATTATGGCATTACGGCACGTATGTCATAATGGACAGGACGCACTGGTTGAAAACCAGTCTTCAAACATCGCGGCTTAGGTTACGAAAAGACTTGACAAAGTTTTCCAAACGCTGCCCTACCTAACTGGATCCTTCTGTCGGCTTCTTTCTCAAAGTTGTGTCTACCGAGCTGGATAACTTGCCCTAGGTAGACATACTCCTTCACAACTTCGAGAAGCGAGCCTTCGATGCGGATTGGACTCGGCAAGACGTGTGATTGTACATGACTTTCGTCTTGTTGGATTGTTGCTGTAATAGTCTTGTGTAATTTTTTTTAGCCATACATGTACTTAGTTTTTAGGTAATGTAGGGTCTACGGCATCAAAATTAATGCTGTAGCCATGATGATGGTGTGTTATTTCTATCTGACATACCTCAAATTTAAATTTTAATGTCTAATGTGCAATCAATAATGTTAATATAATCAAATAAATTAATAATAATAAATAAATAATATATTATGTCCTGTAATAAATGTATGTATACGATTTTATATACGTATACCAAATTTCAACTCAATTGAACACCTCGATTGAACACCACAATTGAACAATTGGTCACAACTTACATACGAACATTGCTTGAATAAAAGCTTGTAAAAACGTTCCTGTGGATGCCAATTTTGTAGTGCCACTTAGGTGCAAATTGAGGCCTTTGATTTAATTATTTGAATACATTCCAATTTTGAATCACCTTAAGTACCTTTAAGTAGATGCTTTTCGTTTTGGTCAATTATGGTTAATTTTATAATGTCAATTTTCGTCGAGGTTTTCGCAATTACGATTTGATTAATGTTATTCAAACATATATTGTTCGATAATTTAGTGAGATGTAAAGTTGAAAACGTCTAAAGACAGATCTTTAGGGAGTGATTGCGTAAGAATTTAACCTGAACACTGAACAGGGTTTCGTTTACACTTTCATCTGGTGGCTAAGAAAATCAAAACTACCAAAATCTGTGAATGAGTTTGTGGTTTTCTCACCCCAATCAACAAAAACTTTTTCTTATTTTTATTATATATAAAACAAAGTCGGGTTATTACACCATTTATAACTCAAGAACGGCGGGACCGATTTATACGATGTTTGATTTGTTGGATTTGTGTCCGCTCCCAATAACAAAATAACTATTAAAACATAGGAAAAAATCACAAAAAAAAAAATGAAGCAAATACATTTTCTCATATTTGAAATTTGGACAGGGCAACGTCTGTCGGGTCAGCTAGTTTTTGAATAAAAGCATCTGACTACTGAAGTTAATGCCAAACCGATTGGCAACAATCGTGATTATTAAAATATTTTAGGGCCCTCGCCCACGGCGACTTTTTGTAGCGATGCTGTCGCGCGTTTCGTAAACGCGCGACAGCATCGGCATCGCTACTCGAATCGAATCGTAGTGTAGGCGAGGGCAAACAGCTAGCACCGCATCGCGACTGTATCGATGCGGACGCGCGACGACATCGCTACAGCATCGCTACAAAAAGTCGCCGTGGCCCTAAGACTTTTGTTTTATTTTAAGAACCGTAGTAACAGTAGCTGGTATATGTTTTAAATTCTTAATTTACAAAAAAAAAAAAAAAACAATAAGCAGATAGAAATAAAAAAAAATTGTTCATTCTTAAAACTTTATTTTAAAGCCCATAAAAACAAGTAACAGTTAATACTGAATAAATAAGTTGCATATGAAACAATAGGTTTCTGTAAGTGCTAGATCGTTCCGTATTCAGCCGCAGTCGTCGTCGTAGTTGCTTAGTAGTTGTACCCTTGGTTGTAGCGACCGTGGTTGTACGAGCCCTCACCGCTGAAAATATTATAGGTACAAAGCGTTAAAAATTTGTGCTAGATTAGTCCTTAGAACATATCCAAAATAACCTTAATGAGGAGAACCGTAAAGGGGACAAATTGGTATTTTTCGCCAGTTATGTTTATGCCAGATGTAAATAGATTCAAGGTATACCTCTGCCCAAACCTTCGGGGTAACAAAATGTCTTTGCCTCTTTGGTCACATGTATGTAGATAACGGGGGTAATCTAAATATTTCATTGGTTAACAGAGGGCATTAGGTTCCATTTGCAGTGGAATTTTTATCAGAAAAAAAACTGTTTTAGAGGCAATATTAATCAGGAAATTGAAATCGCATTTTCCTCAACTTACACTAAAGACTGTATCAAGTAATTGCAAAATTGTAAGAAAAACTCACGATGAAGGATGCTGCCTGTTGAACTCAATGGAGCGGAGGATGGCTTCTGGGATGGGTGGCGGCGTGGGGATGTGAGAGCCGGTGGGGTGGAAGCCGTTCTCGTCAGCGGTGTAGGTGAGCGAGACCTGCTGGCCGTCGGGGGCGCGGTACGAGAATCCTCCCTCAGCGGTCACTGCGAGACCCTCAGGGCCGGGGGCACGTGGAGCCCCGCTCTCGTGCGCTGATATGCCGTTGCCAGTTTCGTAGCTGTGGATATCAGATGAAGAGATGAATGACATCATATTATGTGACAGTATACTTTAGTTATTGTTTTATGTATTATAAACAGGTTAACAATAGCCATTGGAAGTCCTTGCAAATTAATCTAGAACCATTACCTATTGAATAACAGTTAAGATGGTTTTTAGGGTTCCGTACCAAAATGGTAAAAAAGGAACTCTTATGGTGTCACTCAGTCTGTCTGTCTGTCTGTCTGTCTGTCTGTCTGTCACATCTGGATATCTCAAGAACTACTAATGCTATCAACTTGAAATTTTGAATAGTTTTAGATGACGTTTACCCAACTATTTTGCAAAAAAGAAATAAATTAAAATATTTATGTTTTTTTTTGCAACAGGGACTGAAAGGCGGTCTTAAAAAATCAAAGTGGAGCTACTAGGGCATGTGGGATATATTCTCAAACATTTTTTTCTTTTTTTTAGGCCGCATAGTTTTCGACTTCTGATAAAAAATGTAAAAAAAAATACCGTTCCCCCCCCCCCTGTCTCCGAAGTTTGCAAAGAGAAAAATCTGAAATTATTCTAAGTGATAGAAGTTTATGTAAAGATTACAGGAAAAATAAAACGATGTCTCTAAATAGGACACTTTTTCAGAAATCGGAACCGGACGCTCGGTGCGCGAGTCCGACTCGCTCTTGACCGGTTTTTTATACTGTGGTAGTCACTGGTAACAAAACTGTGGTCCATAATACTATTCTTTTCCTTACTTGTATCTGTAGGTTCCATCTCCGTTGTTCACATTCTCGTATCGCAGAATAGGGATATGTGCTCCCCCGTAACCACCGGTGTAGGCCGACGCCGAACCGAATGCCGCACCAGCACCACCGCTGTATGCGTTTGCGCCGAACGCGTTGTACCCCGTGGAGGGTTGGAAGTGACCCAGGTGACCCGCTGACACCGCGGACAGCAGGGCAAGAGTTGACACGATCTGAGGATTCAACAATAATCATGTTTGTAAAGAGTGTTGATACAGACAGTAATCTTGTTTTTTTTTTCCAGAAAGCCGTTAAGGTCGTAAGAAATTATAACTTAACGGAAAAGTTAAAAATAATTGCCAAGGGAAATCATCATTTAGCCTTTTTATCAAATTCCTAAACTAATAACTACTTACCTTTAATCCAGCCATTTCTTTGATTCAATTATTTTTCGTTGAGATGCTTTTCCGTAGGATGCTATTGTCTGAATGATATCTGCATAGACTTACAGTGTTTTTATATTGATGTTACCCTTCCAAGAACCTTGCACGATATCAGTCAGGGCGTATTCAGTTTTGCGAAGAGTTTGATACATTCGGCATTCCATAGAGGCCACCCCCCGCCGTTGCGATGATTGTACCAACACCAAATTCAGACAATGATTTTATTTGACGTTTATGTCAGTCTCAAGGCTGGTTCGATTACAAATGTAATTTAGAACTCTGTGCCGAGAGAACAAGGTCAGAGTTCGATTGGCTAGACAGCTAGACGCTACGCATTTGACCTGTAATAAATGTTAGGAGGGATGCTAGACTATTTTTTGAGTAGGTATAAATAGAGACATCTTGATTAAGAACATCGGAGTCTGTTTTGAATACGGCAATAGAAGACCTCGTTACTAAAATATTGGCTTTGTACAATAACAAACTGCAATGAAAAAACCGGCCAAGTCCGTGTCGGACCACGCAAAATAAAGTGTTCTGTAGTTGAAAATAATTTATTCCAAAAGAAAACTTAGCATTGCAGTTGTAAAACATGTTCTCCCATACATTGACATACGTCACGGCCTATTCTCGAAATGAAAATTTAAGTTAGTAATCCCCAAAAAAAAAACCGGTCAAGAGCGAGTCGGACTCGCGCACCGAGGGTTCCGTTCCGATTTCTGAAAAAGTGTGCTATTTAGAGACATCGTTTTATTTTTCCTGTAATCTTTACATAAACTTCTATCACATAGAATAAGATTTTTCTCTTTGCAAACTTCGGAGATAAGGGGGGGGGGGGGGAACGGTATTTTTTTGTAAATTTTTCATCAGAAGTCGAAAACTATGCTGCCTAAAAAAAAGAAAAAAAATGTTTGAGAATGTGCAAACAGTGTTCTTTCATATGATACCCCACATGCCCTAGTAGGTCCACTTTGATTTTTTAAGACCCCCTTTCAGTCCCTGTTGCAAAAAAAATATAAATATTTTAATTTCTTTCTTATTTGCAAAATAGTTGGGTAAACGTCATCTAAAACTATTCTGATAGCATTAGTAGTTCTTGAGATATCCAGTTGTGACAGACAGACAGACAAACTGAGTGACACCATAAGGGTTCCTTTTTTACCATTTTGGTACGGAACTCTAAAATCATAAAATTACAAATTAACGATTTTAGGAATTTTTCCTTTACTTGTGCTTGTGCTTGTGCCTTGCATCTTGCCAAATTTCATGATTATAGGTCAACGGGAAGTGCCATATACACACATCAAAAAAAGTTTGTGATCACTAAGCAAAAGCTGATATATTTTTAAAAATTTAACTTTATCAAGAAAAAGTGTTTACGTTACTTATATGTTTTTTAGGGTTCCGTACCTCAGAAGGAAAAAATGGAACCCGTATAGGATCACTTCGTGGTCCGTCTGTCTGTCTGACTGTCTATCAGTCTGTCAAGACCCTTTTTCTCACCAACGCGTGGAGGTATCTAGTTGAAATTATTATCAAATACCTACGTAAATCTTTCTCTTGGAGGCCTAAAAAACTCAAGCTAGGTACTTAGTCAACGCCATAAAAATATACGGCCATTTATGCGCCATATTTTGATACTCGCAAGTAAATCAAAATCTATTGGGTACTTCCCGTTGTCCTAGAATCATGAAATTTGGCAAGAAGCAAGGTCTCACAGCACAAATATGGATAAAAGTTCAAAATTTTTAATTTGTAATTCTATCACATAGAAAATTTTTCAAGCCTGTCAGTCTGTCAAGACCCTTTTTCTCAGGGACGCGTAGAGATATCAAGAAAAAATTTGTACTTATATGTCAACGCAATAAAAAAATACGGCCATTTGGCGACATATTTTGATACTCGCAACTGTCGCAAGTAAATCAAAACCTAATTGGGTACTTCCCGTTGACCTAGAATAATGAAATTTAGCAAGAAGCAGTCTCCTAGCACAAGTAAAGGAAAAAGTCCGAAAATTGTTAATTTGATTGATGAATGAATGAATTTAATTTTTTTAGAGCTCCAAGGGACAACATATCTACGTACTTATTTGATATTAATTTCAGCTAGATATCTCCACGCCTTCCTGAAAAAAAGGGTCTTGACAGACTGACAGATAGACTGACGGACAACGAAGCGTTCCTATAAGGGTTCCCTTTTTCCCTTTTGAGGTACGGAATCCTAAAAAATAAAGTGAATATCTTAAAGTACAATCTATGTAATTTGCTGTCTCAATAAACACAGTTATCAAGCGAAGTTTTTCAACGCGCCGAGCGCAGATTTGACCCACACAAAAACAAACGTTTGCATTGCCTGCGAAATTCTGTTCAGACTGGGCATGAAACGAATCTGTGTCAGCAAACAGAAAGGACGGTACAGGAGAAATTTAATAAAAAATAGACCTGTGCAATCTGCGTGCCCAGTTTATTTATAACTCTAGATGTCTGTCGAAGATATCTGCTATTTAGCACTTAGTGCTAAGTATCAACACCCGACATTAGTTAATGGCTTAGCCGGTTTACTCTCCCGGGGGCACAAAAAAGTGAGCATCTCATGTCAGCAGCGATCTAACAAGCCGCAGCTTGCATTTGCAATAGGCTTTGCTTAATCACAAACATCGAACGACTATGCAGAAAACTAATCTTAGATCCCTCGTCTAAATTGCAACTAAACGTACGTACGTCTAACTAAAGTGTATCTTACAAAATAACAGACTACTGAAGATTAACTCACAGATACTGTATAATCAGATTACATAATGAGCCGCAATCAACAATGCCTGATGCTCTCGTGGGCGCCATATTCCGCTGGATCGCGCATTTCGCAAGATAAAAACATTTTAATGTGTAGTTTACGGGCATGAACGTTCTGGACCATTTAGGAAATGTTTCTGCTGGCAGCGTGGAATTTGCAAAATATTCATATATTTGGAGGTCTATTCAATTTCTTAATTTACTCGTACAGTCAGCAACAAAAGTCGACAGTTTTTTAGTCTCAATCACTAAGCGAAATATTTAATAATAATTAAAATCGGAACAGAAGTACTTAAAATTTTAAGAACATTAACTCTAAACAGGTAACTCTTTAAACGTCGATTGCACACCCAGGTGTTCAGATAACAATAAAAAATCTATTGTGTCTGCTACGAGTTAAACGAAAAAAAAGCAGTTTATCGAATCATTTTGTGTTAATTTAGATGATTTCAAAAAGAAGGAGTGCTAACCGACTTCTGTTGCTGACTGTACCTAAATTGCTAGGTACTACATGGACGCATCACCGTGAAGTAGTAATTTGTTAAAAAAATGTTGAACAAGTAATTAAGACGTATATTAACATGTGTGTTGGTGTAAATATTTTGAACTTGCATACTATTGATGGAATCACAACATATACTGTTTTAATAAATAAGTAAGCCATCTCTTTGTACAAACGAAACCGTAAACGCTCTTTCTTGTTATGACCAGAAAAGGGGACACTCCTGCTTTTTCTCTTGACGTCATTCGCTTAGGGGCTATCTCCACGGGCGAGAGTATCGCGGCGATAGTGTCGCCGTGCCATCAAATTTTTGCCGCGTTATTATCGCCGTATGGAGATTGCTCCATACAGTTTCTATTGAATTTGATGCCATGGCGTGACTGTCGCCGTGATACAATCACCCGTGTAGATGGCGCCTTAAGTCGCATTTTATGACACCCACGGAAAAGATAGAGTAAATCTTATGTCCACGTCATCGCTTGGAAACCTGATACTATTGTAATACAATAATACTTCAGAAGCTCAAAAGTTCAGTAAAAACTTTTGTTTGTTTAGCCCTATTTTAGGAAATTTAACTGAACCCTGTTTGACTAAAATTCCAAGTTTTCTACGCTTCCATAAGTTTATAAGTACGTAACTTTATTTATCGGAGAACGTCACTTTAGTGTCAATGAATTTCTTCAATATCAAATGAAAGGGCTTACTATGAGGGTCTCAAATATTTTTTTTTTAAATAATTTTAAAATAAGTTTTTTATAGTAGACGAAAACTTACCATTCCCCGCCCCCCTAACCCCGAAACTACATAGCCTAAAATTTTGAAAAAAATACAGAATATAGTTCTATATCTGTAGATTACAGGAAAACCTAAAGAAGTTTGTGGTCTTAAAATAACATGGTAAATCTCTCAATATTGTGAGTATAAACTTACATTTACTGTTGGAATGTATGGGAGAACATGTTTTTTAACTATAATGTTAAGTTTGTTCTTGGGATAATTTCATTTTAACTACGGAATCCTTTATTGTGCGTATAGTCCGACACGCACTTGTCCGGTTTTTTTTTAAAGAAAATAATGACTGAATTCTGGTAAAGAAAATTCGAAAAAATATATAAATATACATAATAAGTAGCGGTTTTATTTAGAATATTCAAATTAGCTGTTTTAACCGTTGGGCAGTAGCCCGACAGGCATAAGACCTGCCTAGTTGGAGGATCCTCCCTTTTCGTTGGAGGAACACCATACCTCGTACCTCCACACTAATATTCCAAAAAGGAGGAGGTTCTCAACTCGACTGTACGTTTTTTTTTATGTGTTTGTTACGCGATTTCTCCGTCAACTGTGGACCAATTTTGAAAAATCTTTTTTTTTGTTTGGAAGGGCATGCTCTCGAGGTACCTAGAGGAGCTCGTGGCTAAGTAATAACAGCCGCACGGGTCGATCCATGAGGTTAAGCTACGCTTGCCGGGGTTGGTCAGTGGATGGGTGACCATCTTTACATACCGAGACTCCTCCGTGCCTCGGAAAGCACGTTAAGCCGTTGGTCCCGGCTGTCATTCGTGGATCTTTGACAGTCGTTACGGGTCGTCAGAAGCCCGAAAGTCTGACAACCAGTCTTACCAAGGGGTATCGTATTACCCAGTTACTGGGTTGTGGAGGTCAGACAGGCAGTCGCTCCATGTAAAATACTGGTATTCAGCTGCATCCGGTTAGACTGGAAGCCGACCCCAACATAGTTGGGAAAAGGCTAGGCAGATTGATTGCTCTCGAGGTACCTAGTCCCATTGGCACCAAGTCAGAATTTGTTGAGGGATTCCCATGGAAATCGAGGGAAACCCTAAAATTTTATAAACACATCTATAGCGATTTGTAGGCGATAGGTAGTAGGCGATACCGCTGGCAAAAGCTAAATAACTTAATGAGTATAACTTAACTTTAAATACCTCCCCCCTCCCCGCCCCCCGACTCCTGTACCGTTGCATGCACACTTATGCACAATGTTTTGCGTGTCTTAGGTCCGTATTACAGAAGGAAACTCAAGCACTGATCTTTGTTTAAATTAAGTTTAAAACTAGTTTCAACCAATCAAATGGCTTGAATCTAGTTTTAAGTCATGCTTGAGTATTGAGTGACGTTCTGTAATACGGACCTTACATTACAGACTTCGTAAAAAATGAATTTTCATACCAAAAATAAAAGTCGTTTTAAAGAAAATATTTTTGACCAATTAAGTACTTACTTATTTTTACACCCTGTGATAGTAACAGAATCTTCTAGTGACCATCTCGTCCATGGTCGCTGGCGCGGCTGCTGTGTGTGGGCCCATGCGATCGTATTCCAGGTCGAGCCAAGTAGTATTGGGTTTTAATTCCTAATACCCGGAGTCTGGATATGTGCCCCGTTAACGGAATTGCACTGTTTGTCCACCGCACAACGTCAACGGTGCGTCAAGGAGAAACGATATTATTCGAACCGATCTAGACGTCCCGGTGACGGACGTGCGGTGGACACGCGGCAATAGTAATTGTAGGTATGTATCGCTACTTCGGCGCCATCATCTCGTTCTCGTTGACGTCTCGTTGACGTGGCAGTGGACAAACGGCTTTAGGCGAAATGTAGGTATAGTAAAATAGTGACGTCAGTTTGCACTACAAGATAATAAAATTGTAGCTTCAAAAGTTGTGGAAACTAGTACCTAACCTTTCGTAAATAAAGCCCTGAAATAAAACTTAATATGTTTCAAAAAGTAATTACGAGCTTGAACTCCATTATCTACTATTCGCAAATTGCCAATACGGTTTTTGACAGTTAGTTTAACTAACTTAAAGTCCAAACAAAACGTTTCTATTGAACACTACGTCTAGTAGATACGTGTGTGCATAGAGATGTCGTTATTTCTATGATACTTCTGTTGCCCACTTTGAACATTTGGATACCGATAACGAGGAGCTTAGGTTGAATATTGGGTGCAAGATTGCCTCTTAGACCAAGTGCCATTCTATCACCGATAACGATGACGGCCAAGTGAAAAATGTATTGGATTGACATAAGTTGCCGAAAATGTCAATCCTGTTGAAAATCGTTGTAGAAATTAGAAACGCTTTGAAAGCGATTGCTATAATTATGGCCACTATTCAGCTAATCAAATAATACCTATCGTTTGAAAATATTACATATGTTTAAAGTACTAGTAGTAGTTCTGCGAACAGTTATACCTAGCGAGCACAAACTTTTTTGCAACACAGCGCGATCTAGAAGTGCACAGTAGCGCCATCTAGTGATCTTATTGTAAAACTAACATTAATATTGTTTTTAAACTGTCTTGGATTTTTAATCGTATTCAGTAACAGTTCGAAGCAAAATAATTTTCTTTTTTAAATTACTTATTGTTTATATAATATGAAATAAACGAATATAACGTGTTTTAATTAAAACTTTATGCACATGAACACATTGACAAGGTAGTTTCACAAATTCTTTTTTTCACCTCATTGTATTCGTTGTAATGTGATAACGACAAGATCGAAGAGCTCGTGGCTAAGTAATAACAGCCGCATGGGCTGTTCCATCAGGTTAAGCTACGCGGGGGGGTTGGTCTGTAGTTGGGTGACCATCTTTACATACCGAGACTCATCCATGCCTCGGAGAGTACGTTAAGCCGTTGGTCTCGGCTGTCATTCGTGGATCTTTGATAGTCGTTACGGGTCGTCAGAAGCTCGAAAGTCTGACAAGCAGTCTTACCAAGGGATATAATATTACCCAGTTACTGGGTTGTGGAGGTCAGCTAAGCAGTCGCTCCATGTAAAGTACTGGTATTCAGCTGCATCCGGTTAGACTGGGAGCCGACCCCAACATAGTTGGGAAAGGTTAGGCAGATTGATTCGTGATACACAACTTTAAAAATTTATAAAAAAAAATCGAAAATGGTTGACATTTGCATAGGAGTGTTAAGGGATGATTTGGTTACAAATGACTTAATGGATTGCCAAAATATTACCAAGAACTCTGTATAAATAAAAACCCTTTCTCACGGTTATTCTAGAAACTAAGTCAAGAGGATGAATATCATGGTTTAGGTTTCAATATCTAATAAAATTCGTTGAATTATACCAATTAGTTCAATACATTAGTAGGTACTTGTAATTACTTCGCAAAGCATTTTCAAAATTGCATGCTCATCCCGAAGTATCATTAGCCATAATGGTTATAAACCAGCATTTATCTGACAATTCGTAATAGTTTGAAAGCTACGAGATAAAAATAATAAATATAATTATTACTCCCAAACTTGGCCATGTTATAACATGGCCAAGTTTAGGCCAATGTGTAATAATTATATTTATCATCTTAGCTTCCAACCTTCCACTATTAAATGTGGCATTTATGATATAATTGTAGTGAAATATAACTGCATTAAGCTTGTGTATTGGGTTGAAAGCAACACATTTATAGCACTGCAGTGAGTGGCCTCATGTCCAACCTAGGTATTTACTTATGCAAACGAACTCTAATCTAATTGCGTATTACGTTCTAATACATTAAGGGGCTTAGCACCTCCGCCGCGAAACCGTAGCAGCGAAATTGCAGTAGTTCAATTCAACTGACTCGCATGATGTTCCGCTATACCTACTTGAATCGTGATCCAAGTAGCGGAACATCGTACGGTTTCACGGCGGAGGTGTGCTAAGGTCCTAATAATATGACATACAATGCGTTTCAACTAAGAATAGGAATGACCTTGCGCCATATTGTGAAGATTTAGCAAAACTGCGGCTTGCTTACACATTTGCAAAGTCAGTGACATATTTTAACAAAAACAGAACTAAAATGGATAAGTATAACACTACAAAACTTTGCAAGCCGTATATTTCAAGTTTCAGTTGACAGTTCGAGGTCATTGACGTTCCTATTCTTAGTTGAATCGCATTGTATTAGAAACTATTTTGGTGTTATATTGTATTTAGCAGGATTATGTTCATGCGGTAAATTCCAGTCATACCAAGGGGTATTGTGTTGCACAGTAACTGGATTGGTTGGACTGTAAAATACTGGTATTCAGCTGCATCCGGTTATACTGGAAGCCGACCCCACCATAGTTGAGAAAAGGCTACGCAGATTGTTTGATGTTCATGCGGTACATTGCAATGGATTGACTTGATCAATAACTTTTTCGACTTGTTGATAGAGCTTTAGCGTATATATTTTTTATTGAATTGAGATGGTAATTATGAACCCTAGTATTTTGATTCCTGTAGTATCGTAAGTTTCCTTTCACATCACTACAGGAGACCTAAAGAACGCCGCTGATGCCGCTATCAACGTGGACTACTGCTGGCTCAAACAATATAATAACAAAATACTATGAACACGAAAAGAAGATCACAATTATCATTAATAGCCATTTTATACTTTACTATTACATATACAAGTTGTAACTTACATGACGCACAACCTCTTAAACTCTCTGTACCTACTCATCAATAAGAACAACTTTTACTATTGGACGAAAACTGAAATTTCGAAAAAATATCAACTGCTGTCTCTAAACTTGACTTACCTATGTATTGCCTATTTCAAATTTTTTTGCTGAATTTCTTCTTGACATGGTAAACTTGTATTGATTTGATTGAATGTGATAGTACTAAATATATTTTGAATGTCTTTAATATTATAGCTTAAGCTGTTTGCATGCCTTAGTTAAGGTAGTTAGTTTAAGGAACTTTTTAAACTAAACACCTGTAACTTGTACCTACTTTCTGTGCAAATAAAAAACTATTCTATTCTATTCTATTCTATTCTATTCTACATTTTGAAGAGTTATGAGTAGTGTGTAATTGGGGTATCTGGATCAGGGATCCAGATACACCCAATTACACACTTGTTGTGAATCAGACAATCAGTCAATCAATCAATACTTGTCAATACGATTCATTCATTCATTCATTTACTCGGGTTCTACATTCAAGCATTCGAAATATGATTTTAAGTAGGTACTTACCTAGATCATATTTCGAATACTTGAATGTAGAACGGTATGTATATGTATGTATATATATGTAGGTATGTCATTTAATTACGTTGCGATTATTCGAGTATTCTAAATATCTACCATTCATCGTGGTGTGATGCTGTCGAGGTAGTGCGGGTGCGCTACACAACGCATCACTTTTATTCCCCACTCCGACCACCCCCCTTCAATGGAAACCTTATTGATAACCACAATTCTATTCAATTCTATTTATAAATTACAAGGGACTCCATTCACCGCATTATTAGGATTGTATGCGCTAGCAAAAAAACGCAAGGTAAGTTCAGATGATACCTACCTACGTGTGTGTTTGTGATTGTTTATGTTTTTGTAGATGTGTACGAATCTATTACAAGAGTAGGTACTATACAAAAAAACATGTATTAAATTTAAATGAATTTAAATGACAAGGATTTGAAATAAAAAGCAATTTAGTAGTTACAAATATGCATTTATTGATAGAAATTCAATTTAAAACATGATTTAATTATGATTATAGGAGGCAACTATACACATTATTGTACATTCCAGCTAAAATACACTATAAAAAATAAATATTAAGTCCGAGTGCAACATCCTTCAATTACTTACAATATAACAGAAAGGGTACTAAGCAGGTACTTCCCAGTAGTCCCAAACAGATAGTCACATAACACCATTTTACAGTATTTGATTGTCTCATGTACTAACCATAGTAAAACATATTTGGTTATACTAACTAAATAGTCAGGTTGTCACAAATAGCATTTATTCGATAGACTTATATAATAACTACATTAAAACATATTTAGCTTTAGTAACTATGGGTTCTCCATGTTTTCCTGAATTTTGTTTATTAATTCCTTAGTGCCAGACAATATGTCATCCATTAAAATGCTTTTAACAACGTGTTGAGCACAAACCTCTGCTTCACAATAATGATTACATATTGAACTGTCCTTCTGCTCAAAGTTTTCTGCATCGATAATTTGTATTCTTATGATTTTCGAAGGCCTTGTAACAGGTTTTTTTATGTACGAATATGCCATTCGTTTATTCTTTAATATTTTGCGAGATGATTCAGCAAGACCCAAATATTTTTGATTTACTGCGTGTATTTGAGCAGGCGCCTTTTCTAAAGGTATGAAGTTAAACAGCTCTTCCGAATCCTGAAATTATAAAATAGTATGATTAACGTTATGTCATTAAATCAAGTTAAACTTTGTAATAAAATCAAATATAAAATAAAAGAATTAAATTAATACTCACCGACATAATTATTACTCGTTGATTACTCGCGCTTGCTGGTAGGAAACTAAATAATATTTGAATTTTCATGATAATTTATCCTTTATATAGGAATCTAATAAATAATTATCAATGGTTATAAAGTTCAAAATTGCTGTGAAAATATTAGCTGAGACAATACGACGCTGTACCGTTTCAGATTACAATTTAATGCATACCATAATATAAAGCCACCGGCAAATAGACGGCGCGGCGGTGCGATGCGATAGCGTCGCGGTGATGTATAAATGTTAGGGAATGCCTGCACCCTAATTGCGTACCTAATACACACTATCAATAGGAATCTGTTTCATTTTGACAGTTCAACAAAAATCATTGCGTTATTTACGTTGTCGAGCAGACTAATTTTCGAACTTATGAAGCAATGGATTAGCAATTTGCTTCCAAATGATTTAGATTCCGATCGATAGTGTATATACAATTAGGGTGCAGGACACTGCTCCACATCGTGTGTGGGCGCGCTCATAATGATTTGAGCAATGCAAAACGGCACCGCGACGCTACCGCACTGCATCGCTAACTGTGAACTGGTGACTTTAAAGTCAATACACACAGAAAGCGGTATCATCCAGAGCGGCACCTAATAGACATCTGAACCGGACCACCCACCGACTTAGCAAAATTAAGTATCTTATACGATGAAGATAAAGTTCAAATTGCAATATCTCGATGTTTAGCAAGATATTTTTTCTGCAACGTAAACTATTACATATTTGGGTGTTAGGGCTGACAAAGCATTTTTAGTAACGCGTGCCCTATTCCTTATAAGGGATATCGTGACGTGGATTTACCACTATTTAAGCATGCATCCTGCAGAAGCTGGATCACATCAACACTTCAGCTAGGAGCAGTTACATCTTACATTAAACTACCAAAGCAACGTCATTCTTCTAAAATGTAAGTATATACCTCACTTTTCAATGTAATTTACTTTGTGTTTTCTGTTAAAGTTTAACAAGAAAGAATTAAGTGGATAAGAAATGTAGTACATTCACTATTCAATCATTCAATCATTCAAGTATTATAATTATTCATTAACCTCTTCAATAATTTAGATAAGTTAGCGAGTCTTCATCTATAAAAATTAAACTGTCCATTGATTCATAATTTTTAATATTCATTCATTCAAGTAATAAATTCATTCACTTAGTCTCGTCTACATGATTAAAACAAAATTTAACTGTACTAATTCATTGTTTTTATTTATCACAGGTCCAAGAACACTGCTGACCATATTTTCCCTTCGGAGGACGAATCGGCAGACGAGGAGCGTGCTCCAGTGAAAACTAAGCCAAAGGAGAACAAAAAGCGCAAGTCTTCATCATCGAACAGCTCCCAGCCGTCTACGAGTAAGAAAACCAAGCCGATCACTCCTGTCACAAAGTCAACGGCTCGCGAGTTGTTCGGGAGCGACACTGACGACGATGAAATTGATGTCGTTGCGGACAAAAAGACTCCTCCAATATACTCGTACATCACGAGGAGACTGGCGAACGGATTTTCGCGACAAATGAACGAGCAAAAAAGAGGTGAGTTCTATATAGAACTCAAAGTGTATAAATGTGATGAAATAGAGCGGGTCCAACCAGTAAATAGGTGGCGACACTCGGTCATGACGATTAAAAACAAATGTGATGAGGATTCAGAGTCCTGGCGTCACCTAAACGCCTACATAACAAGCACCAGGAAGGAGTTTAAAAAATGTGCTCCTACTTTTATAAGCTCTTATCAATAGTCTTACCAATAGTTTACATTAAGAGATCTATGTTATAACCCATTATATACTTAAATGGAGTTTACTTTAAGATAGTATTTTTGTAACCGCATTTAATCCCAATAATTAAAGTAAACTATAAAAAATGTTGTGTCTTTTTTTTCCAGTTATACACCCCGGTGATGGCTCATCAGCAAATTCTGATATTAATAATGATAAATGCCAAATTGATATCCCAGAAAATGAATACGCTAAATGCCAAATTAATATCCCAGAAAATGAATACGCTAAATGCCAAATTAATATCCCAGAAAATGAATACGCTAAATGCCAAATTAATATCCCAGAAAATGAATACGATAAATGTAAAATTAATATCCCAGAAAATGAATACGATAAATGCCAAATTAATATTCCAGAAAATGAATACGATAAATGCCAAATTGATATCCCAGAAAATGAATACGATAAATGCCAAATTGATATCCCAGAAAATAAATACGATACAAATGTTTATGAGCGAAATTGTTTATCAAAGTATATTAATTGTGATAAATGCAAAATTGATATCCCAGAAAATGAATACGCTAAATGCCAAATTAATATCCCAGAAAATGAATACGATAAATGTAAAATTAATATCCCAGAAAATGAATACAATAAATGCCAAATTAATATCCCAGAAAATGAATACGATAAATGCCAAATTGATATCCCAGAAAATGAATACGATAAATGCCAAATTGATATCCCAGAAAATGAATACGATACAAATGTTTATGAGCGAAATTGTTTATCAAAGTATATTAATTGTGATAAATGCAAAATTGAGATCCCAGAACATAAATACAGATATCATAAAAGAACGAATATGCATAAATCTAATTGTTTAATAAAGTCAAAGTTTGAAAATGTTGATATTATAGCTACAGCATTTAAAAACAGAATCATGACTTATCGCGTAAACCCTTCAATAGAAGACGAGTACCTCATACTAGAGGCGTTCTTGGGTGATAAGCGAAAAGATGTTATGAAAATCATTGAATTATCATTATTGGAACATACCTGCATTAAAGTTAACTTCGAGCTGTTTGCATACTTTTTACTACCACAATTAAGTGAGCAGCAGCTGAAATCATTTAATACGAAATATGAAACTATATACTGCAGTACTGACTTTAATAATGTATACTCCAATATAATAGAAATATTCAAAAGAAAACTTACTGAATTTGAGCATTGTGAATCTGGATGGTCATTTGTCTGTATAAATCATTTAGAAATAAATATAAATAAATATTCCCCCATGCGGGGTGGTACTTATTTAGAGTTACCAGAAGTTATTAAAAACACAAAGAGTTGTTTGAATATACATAATAATGATGAATACTGTTTTTTATGGAGTATTGTTGCCGCATTATTTCCAGCAAAAAATAATGTGTGTAGAACAAACTCCTATCCACACTTTAGTTCAATATTTAATATACAAGGAATTTCATTTCCACCTTTTCCTAAAGATATCAAGTTGTTTGAAAATAATAATTGTGAGCTCAGTATTAATATTTACGGATTAGATGAACGTTGTACTGTAACTGGTCCTCTTTATGTGACGAATTGTAAGAAAGATAAACATATTAACTTGCTGTATTTTGAAAAACAAAACAAAGGTCATTATTGCTTGATAAAAAACCTTTTACGCTTAGTGCGACGGCAAGTTTCATGCCATAAAGGTAAAATGCATTTATGTGAAACATGTTTGCAATTTTTTAGTAGTGAAAAAAAGTATCATTCTCATAGTTGTTCCAAAATTTTAACCATACTTCCTGATGAAAACAATATATTACAATTTAAAAATTATGAGCGAAAGCAAAAAATTAACTTTGTGATTTATGCTGACTTTGAAAGTATACTATTAAATTATAAAGAAAAACATAATGATACAAGTACGATAAAAAATAAACTACATCTACCATCTTGTTTTGCATATTACGTATGTTGCTCACATGATAGTAGCTTGAACAAATTCGTAACATACAGAGGACCTGACTGTGTAAAAGTGTTTGTTAAGAGATTAATTAAAGAAGCGAAGTTAATTCACAAAATTTTAATGACTAAGAAACCCATGAGATCTATGACGAGAGAGCAAACTGATAATTATAACAAAGCAACTACATGCCATATCTGTAATCATTTATTATTTGATGATAAAGTTTGTGACCATGATCATATTACATCCGAGTACAGAGGCGCAGCGCATTCGCATTGCAATTTAATTTATAGAGTGTGTTCATTTATACCTGTTTTCTTTCATAACTTATCTGGTTATGATTCTCATATATTTATTACAGAATTATCGAAATACGATGGCGAGATAAAAATTATACCAAAAACCAAAGAAAAATATTTAAGCATAACTAAAATAATCAAAACCGGTACAGGATGTAAACCTATACAGATTAAATTTGTAGATTCATTTCAATTTCTTAGTTCAAGTCTTGACAATTTGAGTAAAAGTTTAACGGAGAACGATTTTATTCATTTATCATCACATTTTCCAGATAAAAGCCAATTAAATTTACTGCGAAGGAAAGGTATATATCCATATGAGTACATTAGTTCTTGGGAAAAATATAATGAAACACAACTTCCAGCAAAGAATCATTTTTATAACACTTTACAAATGAAACATATACCAGATACTGAATATGAACATGCCAAAACTGTGTGGAAATGTTTTGACATTAGTTCTCTTGGTGAATATACTGACTTGTATTTAAAGTGTGATGTACTTTTACTATGTGATATATTTGAAAATTTTAGAGAAATTTGTCTGCAGCACTATAAACTCGACCCTGCATATTATGTGACTTCACCTGGATTGAGTTGGGATGCTATGCTCCTTTACACAGGTGTTCAGTTAGAATTGATTAATGATTTAGAAATTTATAAAATGTTGGAAAGAGGAATACGTGGAGGATTAGCTCAGTGCTCTCACCGGCATGCTAAAGCCAATAACATATATTTACCTCATTTCAATAGTTCTAAACCATCCTCTTATTTGATATATTTAGACTGTAATAATCTTTATGGATATGCTATGACAAAAAAATTACCGACATCAGAGTTTAAATTCATGAAAAATAATGATATCAAAAATTTCAATTTGTTTGATGTTCCTGATAATGGCGAGTATGGTTACATTTTAGAAGTAGATTTAGTATATCCAAATCATTTACATAATTTACATAGCGATTTGCCTTTTGCTCCCGAGAAATTCATACCTATTGGAGGGAAAACACCAAAATTAATTGCAAATTTGTATGATAAATATAACTACATTATCCACTATGTTCATTTAAAAGCATGTCTTAAAAATGGCCTTGTTTTAAAAAAAATTCATAGAATCCTTTATTTTAAACAAGAATGTTTTTTGAAAAAGTATATAGACTTGAATACTAGCTTACGACAAGCAGCTTCAACATCATTCGAAAGAGATTTTTTTAAGCTTTTTAATAACTCAATATTTGGCAAAACTATTGAAAATAAACGTAAGCAAGTGGAGGTCAAATTAGTAACCAAATGGAGTGATGATTTGAATAAAACGAATAAAATACTAGATGCTGAGAAATTAATCGCAAAACCTAATTTAAAAAGTGTTTCTATCTTTAATGAAAACTTTATAGCCATACAACTGAGTCCCATGAAACTTGTTTTAGATAGACCGATATATGTTGGATTTGCGGTGCTAGAATTCTCTAAATGGCATCTGTACAATTACCATTATAATTTCATTAAAAATAAATATGGTGATAAAGCTAAATTATGCTATACTGATACTGATAGTTTGTTGTATTTAATACATACTGAAGACTTTTATAAAGACATGCGGGATAATTTATCAGAATTCGATACAAGTAATTTTGAAACTAATAATGATTACTTTATTCCTAAAGTGAACGAAAAAATTCCTGGATTATTTAAGGATGAGTTAGGAGGTGACCCAATTACCGAATTTACAGGCTTAAGAGCAAAACTATATTGCATTAAATCATTAAATACACAAATAAACAAAGCAAAAGGCGTATCAAAGCCTATTACGAGACGTTTAAAATCATCTAATTATAAAGATGTTTTATTTAAAAACATAACACTAAAGCGTAAGATGAATATGATAAAATCAATGAAGCATGTGTTGTTCTCGCAAGAAGTAAATAAAGTAGTTTTAAACAGGATAGACGATAAAAGGCATGTTCTGGGAAATCAAATAGATACTGTACCATGGGGTCATTGTGATTACATATTTTAATTTAGTATTTTGTTTACTTCAATGCTTTATTTATTATTTTAAATGTAAGACTGTATGCTGAATATTCTATGTATTTAAAATTCTGAAATAAATTTACTTTTATGCTTTCCAATTTTTATTTTTCATTTCTCTATTAACCTAAATACTGGAGCAAATATTATAGTAGGTATAAATATTATTATAAATACTAGAACATTATTATTTTTCTGACAGATTCAAACATGAAGTGGGTTAAGCAACCAGTTTCATTAGAAGTTAAAAATATTGAGGTAAAGGAAAATAAGGTACACGCTAAGCATAGTGTTCTTCTACCGAATAATATAAGATGTATAATATGTGGTCCCTCGAATTGCGGGAAAACGAACGTCATGATTAGTTTGTTAATCCACGAAAATGGTTTAAAGTTTAAAAATGTTTACTTGTATTCCAAGACAAGCTTTCAACCAAAATATCGTTTTTTAAAACAGATCTTAGAAAGAGTGTCAGAAGTAAAATTTTTTGTATTTAATTTTGATGACGAAGTTATTCATCCTAACGATGCATTACCAAACTCTGTTATTATTTTTGATGATGTGGTTTGTGAAAAGCAAATTAACATACGAAATTATTTTACAATGGGCAGACACAGAAGTATAGATTGTTTTTATTTATCTCAAACGTATTCCAAAATACCAAAGCAGTTATTACGTGACAATGTTAACTTTTTGATAATTTTCAAGCAAGATGAAGTTAATATGAAACATATATACGATGAACATGTTAGTTCTGATCTCAGAACAATAACAAAGCATAGAAGGAAGGCTAAAAACAGAATTCTGTAACTACCTTTATCCCGTTCTATTATTAGGTACGATAAAGGTACGATAAAGGATGTGGGAAAGAGATGAATGTTTTACTCTTTGTTTTACTTTCTTGGCATGGTCACAAGATCAATTGTCATTTGGTTAAAAAAGTTATAGTATGACGCGGCCAAATTTGATAGTACTTTGTTTCAATGTCTGACAGTTCGTTCATTGAACTACCTGACTTATTCGCGTGTTCATTGTTTACGTGTTTGTCGTAATCTTCCATGGTTTTGCGATGTTTTAATAATATTTCTACTGTTAGATTGCATGAATTCTTTGTTTAACTACAAACAGTGAGTGTGTGGACGCTGTGGAGCAATTTCTTGTGTGGTTGGGGGCTGCCAGTCCCATTCATAGCGAAAATAAAATGAACAATAAATATTGACCTTCCATCGGTAAGTTTTTGCTCAATTTCTTGTTGCATATGATCTGATAAACGAATATAAATACATAACAAATATTGCTGTGTCACTATATAGCTGAAACCAGTCGCAATATTTATTCCAATAGAAGTTATTAGCGAATATTCGGAAATTGTTTTGGGGTTATCTTGATCAGCCATAGTGACGGAAATAATGTTGTCGATACTTTTCTTTTACAGATTTCCTAGACGATGTGAAAAAAAAAATGGATAAATTGTATTGGTAGACGAAATTGGACTCAGCCACATAATATGCTCCAAGCATTTAAAAAAAAAAAAACATCCAGTATTATGATATAATTAAGGTATTTTATTGGCAATAAATAGTATCCCGTTCAAATTAAAACTTGATTTATTACATTACAGGAAATACTTATGGAAGTCTGCGAAGAAGGACATAGCGCAGTACTGCAAATTAAAAGAACCGCTCACCATCAACAGCAATCTAACGTGAAGACAGGTATAAAATTTCAGAAATATGTTCACTTGATATATGCGATACAATGATATTATATTAAAAATATCATTGATGCGATATTATTCTTCTAATTATCCCAGTCGGAAATATAATCGTGTGCAAATTTATTTATTTATTTTTAATAAAAAATACGTAATTGTAGGATCCCGTAGCAATGGAAGTTGAAACAGGACCTAGTACATCGGTACAGATTAATGAATCGCCACTGATATTGACATCTCGTGAAATCATCTCACATCAGTCAGGTAAGACATACAAATAAAACTATATAACTAAATAAAAATGATGATAAAAAATCTTACATAAATTTTATTGAGAACTGTTCGTTTTAGGAATCCTTGACACAGATGACAATAACAAATTCAGAAATAATTGGATTCCATCCCGATTCAAGAAGACTGCGCTTTTGGCGAGTTCCTGGTCGCCAGAGCCGACTCCAGAATCCTTAGGAAGTTCATCCGTATTATGGTGTGGGCTGGAATTCGCGTAACAGATTATTAAAGTTGCTAGGCATTTTATTTTTTTATTTAAAATATTATCTGGTCGTTATTTATTTTTTTATGTGCGAAAAGTTTTTGTCGCTTTGGTACCATTTTGAATTTTCATAATAAATTTTATTTTTTCACTAACAAC
This sequence comes from Cosmia trapezina, assembly GCA_905163495.3. Taxonomy (NCBI): domain Eukaryota; kingdom Metazoa; phylum Arthropoda; class Insecta; order Lepidoptera; family Noctuidae; genus Cosmia; species Cosmia trapezina. Next base: position 18,753,811 of record LR991030.1, read on the forward strand.
CATTTTATTTAACGAAATAATTCAAATCTCTATTAAATTACGCTTCACTGATTTAAAATAATATGTTACATAATTAAAAAGTATTAAAATAAAAATTATTAGGTACTTTGAATACCCTTGTTCCCTAGATTTGGTTGAGTAGTCTATGATGTAAAATTCAAAAAAATATGAGAAAGTAAGTTGCTAAAAACATTTGCAAAACCGAATGTCTCCCACTTGTTTTCAATAAACTCATCAGTTATTATGGCAATTAAATACATTCTGGTTTAGCCGGGTCAGATTTAATACATGAAGAGCTGTCGGGAACCAAGGAAGACTATTTAGTACATACTTTAAGTATTGTTTCATTTTGAACGAATATATTAAGTATTGGGATCATAAGGATGCCTAGTTAATTCAAAATTTTAGGTACGCACGGCTACAGATCAAGCTATACATTTCCAGTATAAGCTGATCTCGCATTGTATTTCCTTACAATGAGCGGTCAGTGTAAACTAGAAATGTATAGCTTGATGTGTAGCCGTGTGTACCTATATTATTCTTGGCAGTAGGTATAAGAAAGAATGTCATTGTAAATTCTATCGACGTTGAAATTGAGTGGGTACATCACTAGTCAGAATAAAATTAATGACAACCTACAAAATTTCGAAACGTCTTCTGTATACGTGTCCTTCTTTTACATCATAGCGGCTCCATAAGTCAAAATGAAACAAATATATTGAGTTCAGTTGCTATTTAACCACTACTTCTATGCTTGTTGTTCTTCTGAGGTTCTGATATAGAGTGGTCTAAGTTCAAAGATCTGTGTTCTAAAATCTGGATACATCCTTATGATTTTTTGACTATTAATAAGGATTGTGAATTAAACAAAGGCAGATATAGACAATCATTTGACAACTTTATTTATTTTGATTGATGGTTATATAAATTATTACTGCAAAAAAAAATATCATTTGAGCATAAATTCTTCTCAGTATAAGTCGTATAATGGATAACATTACAGATCAATTAATAAAGTCTGCGGACGCCATAAAAGAAAAAGTGAAACAAATGAAACATGATGAGTTTAACACCAACACTCATCTCAAGTATTTTTTTAAGCCTATCGCAGACCCTCTTAATGCAATAGTAGCTAACAAGCAAATTTCTACCATAAAAAATGAATATAAAGCTAATGGTGACCAAATTAAACACATTGATATAGGTTCAAAAATGTTTTTGCGTGATAAATCTCATGATATGTACGAACATGAATCATCTAATGAGTCAAGCTCATTAGAAAAATTTTATTCAGAAGATGAAGGAGGTAACACAACTGAATCAGAAAATGATAATAATGTGTCGTTGAAAAAAGAAGATATCATTGAAATATATGATGATATGAATATACCATTTGGCGTACGTAGTTACAAAAACAAATATATGATCGGAAATACAATAGTTAATTTCTCTACCACTGATGAGATCTCCGGTAAAGTGTATAACATTTGTGTATCTAATAAACAGTATAAAATAACACCTGGTCTAAAAGAACTATTGCTTCGCAAAAAGCCTGATTTAAGTTTAGTCAATTTAAAAGATAAGTTGGTTTACAAAGAAATACTCGTCACAACTAATGCTCATAAAAGAGACTTTGATCCTGCAGGTCAAATTAAAGGTGATAAAGGTCTAAAATATTCTCAAGTGGTCAAACCGTTATTTTCTGAGTCTTGTAAACATTTACAAGAACCTACAGAAGTTAAATCAAATAAAAAAAGAGGTGCTGGTCTACCATATCTAAAAAAATATAAAAAAAATACTGAACTTGTTTATTGGGATGATCCTAATGAATTAGTGGACAGACTTAAACTTTTGATCGCATCTAAAACTGCAGGTAATACTAATCTTGACAATGAAATTTTATCAATTATTGAAGAGCTAAAAGAAGCGGGCGTAATACAAGAATAAAAGGGCTTATCATATGAGGTGTTACTTAGTCTAATTTTGTAATTCACAAGTAACAGTTGAAAGAATGAGCGAAGTGAAAAGAGAAATTATAAACGAAATTCATAGAAGTGCAAGAATAAATTTTCCTCGAAGACATGTAATATTAAAAGATATTGATGATCTTTGGCAAGCTGATTTAATGGATATGCAAAGTTTCTCCAAATTCAACAATAATTGCAAGTATATTTTACTCGTCATTGATGGATTCTCAAAGTATGCTTGGGCTATTCCACTAAAACAAAAAAATAAAGAAACTGTATCTGAGGCTTTCAACACTTTATTGAGTAGAGAAAAACGTATCCCTAGAAACTTGCAAACAGATCTAGGAAAAGAATTTTACAATAAAAGTTTTAAAAAAATATTATTAAATAATTCTATCAACCACTACTGCACTTATTCAACGAAAAAGGCTTCAATTGTAGAACGGTTAATAAGGACGATAAAAAGTATGCTTTTCAAGGCGTTTAGTTTCAAAGGGAATTATAAATGGACAGACGGAACACTTGCAAATATCATTAATAGATATAATCATACCATACACAGAACAATTGGTTTACCCCCCGTTCAAGTGAATCATAGCAATAAAATTAAACTACTGCAGAGATATTTCAATCAAAATCAAACTAAAAGAACATGTCGTAAATTTAAGACAGGTGATTTTGTTCGAATAAGTAAACATAAAGGTTGTTTTGAAAAAGGTTACACTCCTAATTGGTCTACAGAGGTATTTAGGATCAGTAAAGTTCAAAACACAAATCCTGTTACTTATTTATTAAAAGATGTTAAAGAGCAACCTATTTTAGGAGCATTTTATGATCAAGAATTACAAAAAACTAAACATCCTGACATTTACCTTGTTGAAAAAGTTTTGAAAAGAAAAGGCAGAAAAGTTTTCGTAAAATGGTTGGGGTTATCATCCTGTGAAAATAGTTGGATTGGCGATACAAATGTTTTATGAGTGGTTTATCAATATAACATCATGCTCTATGATAATGGTATCATTCTGTTTGTATACATGAAGGGAGAAGGACTTGTCAATAATTTAATTAATAATTTACCATTTGAGCTCCATTTACCGGGTTATCATTATTGCGGCCCAGGAACTAGATTACGTGAAAGATTGGCTCGAGGTGATAGGGGTGTGAACAAATTAGATGAATATTGTAAACATCACGATATTGCATATAATAATTCCAAAAGTTTGAAAGATCGTCACAAAGCAGATATAATTTTATTAAAAATGGCAAAAAAGCGTGCTTTATCTTCTAATGCAAGCACAGGAGAAAAACTTGCTGCCAATTTAGTTAATAATATAATGCTAACAAAAGTAAGTTCTGGAGCTGGACTCAAAAAAAACTTTAAAAGTTTAGTGACCCATACTAAAAAGTGCATTAAAAAAATTAAACCGAAGTGTAGGAAAAAACTAATAGAATTGGCCTACGCTGCTGCTAGAGAGTTAAATCGTGATTCATCTGCCAGGGTTCCACGTATCATACCAATTCCTAAGTCTGGCGGTGTTCTACCTTTAATACCAATATTTGCTGGTTTATCTGCTGCTGGCAGTATTGCAAGTGGAATTGCTGGAATCGTCAAAACCATAAAAGAATATAGAGTTGCAAAAAAGCGTTTAACAGAAATGAAATGTCATAATAAGAATACAGAAGGTGTATGTATTGGAAATGGACTGCGGCTAAACCGTTACAAAGATGGACTCGGAATATATACAAATTTAAAGAAAAAAAACTAAATCGTAGGCTACCTAATCGTGCTCTTACTAATATAGATATCATACATTTTACTAAAGACGTTCCATATTTTCGTGGAGTGTTTATGAGGGATACCTTACCGAAGTCTCCGTTTTTAAAAGAGTGTGGAATCATAAATTTAGATAATTCTAAAAATTCTGGTACACATTGGGTAGCCTATGTAATTTTAAATGAATATGTTGAATACTTTGACAGTTATGGCAACTTGAAACCTCCAATAGAATTCGTTCGCTATGTAGGTTCTGAAAATATCAATTATAATTACAATAATTTACAAAATAATAACTTATTCAATTGCGGACATTTATGCATTAAATTTCTGAAAGAATTTTGGAAAAGCAAGGTTTCAAATCATTAGGTACTTAGAAATGGTTTAAATGTTGGGTGTCGTCTACATAAGACAACACTTTAACATTATCTGTTACAAGAGACGAATGTCAATTAGATTTGAGTGAAAAAAAAAAAAAATGATAGTTTACAATATAAAATCATCCGCCAAAGTTAATAGCATTACTCGTTCTCGTACCGTCAGAAGGCAAAGACATATACGAAGCATAAAAAAACTAAGTAAAGATAACAAATTATTTCTTCGAGCTTTGGGATTTAAATTATGAGTATTCTTCAAGTGAATGATTTACCACAAATCGATAACTCTATAGTGAGTTATGAAATTCATACTTATAATCCATATAGCAACAGTTTTAATGAAAATGATGAAATACGTATACCCATACATCAACAGGACTTGTACGTATTACCTTCAGCCAGCTACATTTATATTGAAGGTCGAGCCACTGTGTTTTCGAAAGATGCAGCAGGAAAAATAACACGAAAGAATGTTAATTTTACTAATAATCATATATCATTCCTATTTCAAGACATTCGATATGAAATTAACGGTGTTGAGATAGACCGCATAAAAAATGCAGGTATTACTACCACTCTTAAATCATACGTGTCTATGAGCGAGGGAGAAAGTAAGGCTGCTGCTATTTGGGGTTGGAATTTGAATGGCGTTAAAGATAATGATGGTATTTTTAGTGCCCTTATACCACTGAACAAAGTTTTAGGATTTGCGGAAGATTATAATAAAATTATCATTAACTGTAAACATGAGCTTATTCTCAATAGAAGCAGTTCGAAAGTCAGCGGTGTTACACTTGATAATAATAATGACTCCATTGAAGTAAATATAGAAAGACTGCAATGGCGTGTGCCTCATATAAAAGTTTCAGATCGAGAAAGATTAACTTTACTCAAATATTTAGAAAAGGATCGTCCTATTAAAATAGCTTTTAGAAATTGGGACTTGTACGAATACCCTTTATTACCTAGAACTACAAAACATTCCTGGGTTGTGAAGACTGCATCACAACTCGAAAAACCTAGGTATGTGATCTTTGGTTTGCAGACTAATAGAAAAAATATGAAAACTAAAGACTGTTCAATATTTGACCATGGTAAAGTAACTAATGTTACTCTTTTTTTAAATTCTCAATATTATCCATACGAATCGGTTAATGCAAAATTTTCTGAAGATAAGTATTATATATTATATGAAATGTTTACTCAATTTCGTCAGTCTTATTATAACACCAGACCTGAACCGATGCTTGATTTGCACGAATTTAAAGAAAAGGCTCCTTTATTTGTAATTGATTGCTCAAGACAGAACGAAGCCTTGAAAACTGGAGCTGTAGATGTGAGACTAGAAATAGAAAGTTCTGAAGATATACCAGAAAATACATCTGCCTATTGTCTAATCATCAACGATCGTCTGATTGAATATAAACCCTTAAGCAGTATTGTAAGGAAATTGTTATGAACGCCATAGTCGATGTGCAAGGGTTTAAGACCGAAAGTAACGAGTTTATCGTGAAAGAAATAGCAATAGCATGCAGAAATCAAATTTTGGTATTATTAATCAAACCACCATGCCCATTTTACAATCTTACAAAAAAAGAAAGATTGCAAGTAAATTGGATAGAAAGAAACAGAAAAATTTTCTGGAAAGAGGGTTTTATACCATACTTACACTTGCCGCAATATATTGAACCTTATCTAAAAGGTAAAAACATTTATGTTAAAGGATGTGAAAAAGTGTCGTGGCTAAGAAACATTGTAAAACATGATAAAGTATATAATTTAGAAGATAAGAACTGTCCTAGTTTACAAAAATTATTTAATGATTATGAAATGTCTAGTAATATATTTAGCTGTGTGTATCATTCGAATGTATGTGCTTTAAAAAATGTAACATGTTTAAAAAAGTGGATTGATAATGAAAATATCTTTTAATTGTTTATAATTTAGAAGGTAAGGGTAAAAAATATTAGTTAAGTAATTTGTTAGCTATATATGTCATAACAATATATCAGAATAAATGTTTTTTAAGTAAATGTTTTCTTGTTTTATTTCATAACATTAAGAATACGACAGCGAAATATGCTATAGTATAAAAGTCTCACATCTCTATAAATTGAGAACACCAGATACAAGACTTCATTATTCTTTTATACACAAGCGTATCGAGACCTAAAAAATGATTCAAAATTATATCAGCCCGCGATATGAAATATATAATGAACATAAAATTCGATTATGTTCATTTCGACATTATTGGGCTACAGCAGATTCTAAACGAAGATTGGTTATGAAAATGGCTGATGCAGGTTTTTTTTACTGTGGAAGTGGCTTAGATGATAAAGTTATGTGCTTTTCGTGTGGAGGTGGCATCGAAGATTGGGAGTATTACGATGATCCTTGGATGCAACATGCTATATTTTTTCCTGATTGCTTTTATTTAAATGCTGTAAAAGGAACAGATTATGTTGACAAACTAAAACGTCTATTTTATAAAGAAACAAAAATATAAAAATATTCTAGAGTAAAGGAGGAGGATTGATTGTCTAATGAATAAGCTACTAAATGCTATTAGCAATGGAGCCCAAGTAACTATAAATTACTTACAGTCATTTAAATCACATCATTCGATTCTTACAATTGTACTTAAAAGGTTGAATCATAAACTGAATTAAACAATTTAAAATTAAAATTATATTAGCTACAATGCAAGATTCAGTGAAATATACTTCTGAAGGCATTTGTAAAATTATTATTCAGAACGCTAATGGCGAGGCTATATATGTCCGTGATATTCATCCGGCTCATAAAAAATCGAGCACAGATTCATCAAAACCTCAGGTCAGAGATACAACGCAAGAAGATTTATTGTATAAAAACATGTATGATGCATTAAATTCAGGAAACATGCACGAACTTGTCTTTAAAAGTGGTAATAAAGAGCTAACATTCTCCCGAGTTAACGATATGCAGATTGGTCCTGAAAAATTGAATGCGGGTTCAGAAAAGTGTCGGGACAGGAACATAATGCGTGATTTAGTGATACCTGATTCAGAAGACATTATATGCTACCAGATTCTACCGGAAGATGAAATTCCATTTATTTAATTTCAATTAGTTTGAAATAAATTTCAATTTCAAATCAGATGAAAAGTGGTAACTGAGGTTGAATAGATATGAGGCTGGGCAGACACATTTACAGATCTTCTTTACTATATGAATAGATGTAGTACAAAGCCGAGCATCACAAGCGATGTTAATCGTACCACTTACTAGTGTCTGGTTTTTTATAAAACACTTGTATTTCGAATACTTGAATGTAGAACCTGAGCAAATAAATGAATGAATTGTATTGACAAGTATTGATCGATTGACTGATTGTCTGATTCACAACAAGTGTGTAATTGGGTGTATCTGGATCCCTGATCTGATACCCCAATTACACACTACTGTTATGCGAACGTAAATGTAGGAACAGCAGATTTTTTTTAAACCCCTTATGATGTTGTGCGGTAGGTATTTATGTTACACCTTCAATATAGGTAGGTACCTATAATCAAGAAGGTACTTACGTAAATGACTGTTTCAGCGCTACTCATCAAAATGTCTATTGGTTTCATGAATCTACTTGTTGAGCGAGGGGTGAGTTCGTCACAATACTCCAAGGGGTAGGATTTGAACCCTTGACCTTTCACAACTTTCCAGCTGCTGCGGTACTATTGCTCATCTTTAAAACAATATTTCTATTTTAACAGGGTGTAAGTGTAAACAGTGGCAATCTTATAAGGGGTCAAACCTGAAATCGCGAAAAAAAAAATCAGCTGTTCTCTACATTTTGACGAATTATGCGAACATAAATGTGCTCAACGATTTCAGGTTTGGTACCATAGTAATAGTTGTCCATAATTATGAGTACAATGACCCCTTAAAAAATTGCCACTGCCACTTACACTCTGTATAAATTAATCAGAAAAATAATGATATTACAAATGGTGAAAAAGGGACAGCCAGAAAAATCATATTCACATAAACATACGTTTATTCATACACCATGCCTATTTACATTGAAAGACTACAATTATTTACTAAATAAATAAACAGTGCGAGTTTCGTCGTGGTATCACAGTCCTCCCCAGTTCAAGCGGTCATTTTCGTCGTATCGATGTCTCATTAGCTAAAATTGCTTTGAAATCGCAAGCGAACGCACTACGTAATTGCGGTCAGTTGGACTACCCTTCTAAAGACGACCTTTAACATTCCTTGTGCTTGTTTTCACTTGTTCCTTTGAGTATGTTCAATAGCAACTGTGGTTTTGTACCGGTGAACCTTCATTTGTTTGCCATCATTCGTTCTATCTTTGAATAGCCACAGCATTGGTATTCTCAATTCCACACTACCAATCAAGCCTATTCCCATCTAGCAACTTGAAATTAGCTTCCAATACCACAAAACGCCGTAAAATACTCAGAACCGAAGCCATATTCCGGTTATTCCGTCCACAATCCAATACATCCACTTCAGTCCATCTATTCCATGCCTTTCTACTTCTACGATTCCACAGCACTGATTCTCTTAACTACTATTTACGTACGGTAGGTTTGCTTGCGAGTTCTAAGCGATTAACTAAGTGAGTATAGAGTGAGATCAGTAGTGGTAGCCGTTTCCATTGCCGCCGCTGCCGGATCCGCCGGAGCCGGAACCGCCGCCGCCGCCATTGTAGGAGCCCTCGCTGAAATAGAAAAAATAATACAATTAGTCTGTGCGGTTGTGTAATCCACGTTCATTTTTATCCGCTCTTAAGTAGCGGTATGGAAATATTTTGCCTCTTAGAGTATCGATTTAAACGGAAAACTTTCATGAACTTTGTGAAGCAACAATGACGTAAAATGCAGATACAAGTCATCATCTGCCTAGCCTTTTCCCAACTATGTCGGGGTCGTCTTCCAGTCTAACCGGATGCAGCTGAATACCAGTATTTTACATGGAGCGACTGCCTATCTGACCTCCACAAGCCAGTTGCTGGGTAATAAAATACCCCTTGGTAAGACTGGTTGTCAGACTTTTGGGCTTCTGACGACCCGTAACGACTGTCAAAGATCTACGAAGGACAGCCGGGACCAACGGCTTAACGTGGTTTCCGAGGCACGGAGGAGTCTTGGTATCTAAAGCTAGTCACTCATCCACGGACCAACCGCGGCAAGCGTAGCATAACCTGATCTATCAACCCGTGCAGCTGTTATTACTTAGCCACAAGCCCGTCAAATTGCAGATACAAGTATGATCTCGAAATGTTTCTCTCTAGTCTTTTGAATCTTCCTGTTTAAGTACGATCAATTTTAATAGGAAGGTATTCCTTTGATACAAACTTAAAATGTTCAGTATAATCACTTCTACTAGCAGGTAAACACCTGTTTGTAAGCCACTGTACTTTGGTACAATAAGGTAGGCAATTGTTCAATTTCAATGTCAGTACGTACACCCAGTGCTGCGACTAGTACCATTTTATTTCACTTTTAAGACGTAACTTTGGAGTCCAGTGAAGTTTTATAGCCCTTGACAAAGTTTAAGAAGTCCGAAGCTCATCTCTTTGTAACTGTTACAGTCGCTAGTTATTAGATAACTTAGTTTTAACAGCCTTACGACGTATACCGGAGTTATAAAAGGGCCAAAAGCGTTACAAGTCCGGTTTACGTCGTGTGTAAATCTTTATTAGTAAGGCTGTAAGAATATAAACATTTCCTTGTTAAATAGCCTCCTTTTATTAAAAGGAGTCTTCATTTATGACTTAGTAATTTTTTTCTTTGTGTTCTTATTAGAGAAATACGTATTAAATTAATAATTTTGCTGTTCTAAAAAGTGTTAGTTAACGATTATAAAAACCATAGTTTCGGCACTATACCACATAATCAGCCTATAATGTTCCCACTGCTGGGACACAGACCTCCTCTCGCTGAGAGGGAGATGGGCTGTAATCTACCACGCGGGCCCAGTGCGGGTTGGTAGATATCATATGTCTTCGATTTTTTGGTTCTAGGACATGCCGGTTTCCTCAAGATGTTTTCCTTCACCGTTTTGAAAGCAGTGGTGATGGAATTATTTACACAAAGTAAAGCGTCTGCCTGGGTAAAAATCTTCGAGCTACAACTTTACCACTTTGCCACCACTGCTAAAACTAAGTACCTATACCAATACTTAGAAAAATTTTTATGCTCTATACTTCTATAGCTCAAAGCTTACACGTGGAACCGTAACACAGGCAGCACTATACAAGCTATTATATTAACAAAACAAGATTAACTTGCTACTTACGATCCGGGGTTACGCTTGTTGAACTCAATGGAGCGGAGGATTTCTTCGGGGATGGGAGGGGGAGTGGGTAGGTGGGGGCCCACTGGGTGGAAGCCGTTCTCGTCGGCGGTGTAGGTGAGCGAGATCTGCTGGCCGTCGGGGGTCTTGAATGAGAAGCCTCCTTCAGCTGTCACGGCGGGACCTTCGGGACCCTGCGCACTAGGGGATCCGCTCTCGTGGGCTGATATGCCGTTGCCGGTTTCGTAACTGAAAAGAAGACAAGGAAACGTTACGTTTGTTGCATCTACGATTATTTCTGGTAGAATTCGTCTTTGACTTTTACTGTTGTGCTGAATGTCAGAGTGGTATAGTACCTACTAAGAAATGCCTTGCGGCGCTTTAATAATTTACGATTCCTTGTGTTATCGACCAGATAGATGGATAAACTTTCTCCACAAAGATTAATGCGAAGTTAAGTTATATCCTCCTTCCAATATAATGACTTGCACTAGCATGTTTTAAAAACCAGTATTAAAAATCCAAAAAAATCTCACTCGAAATGGTAAGTCCCATCGCCGTTGTTGACATTCTCAAACTTCGTGATGGGTATTTGATTGCCGCCGCCGCTTCCGCCGCCAAAAGATCCGCCGGATCCGCCGGATCCTCCAAATCCGCCTCCGGAGCCACCTCCAGCCCCGCCGCCGGCGCCAAAGCCGCCGCCCGCACCCCCGCCTGCGCCACCACCGGCGCCATTACCGGCGCCACCACCAAACCCACCACCAGGCCGCGGGGGAAGGTACTGAGGCTCTAGACGACCACATGATCCGATCGCGACCAACGCCATGGACAAGATCAACTGAAAAGAGAAAAATGATTCGTTATCACGTTAAAGCACAACGTAGTTCAAATTTATAAATTAAATGTGCATAATTTGTTAAGCTAATTGTCTTCGAAAGCAGATGTAGTAGAGAGAATTAAGTTGGGAAGGTTTCTACAAAAAAGTTCAGGTTGGAATAAAATTAATATTAAGATATTTCAATTAAAAATTAAAAGAAAACGGCTTGAGCAAAAATTATTTGCAAGGGTATTTTCAGGACAATTTCAGGTGATCCACAGCAAAACCATTAAAATGTTTGGCTTCAGGGAAAAAAGGATTTATTCAGAATTGAATCTAGGGTAAGTTGAATTTAACCCGGATTTAAAAATCGTTGTTTTTGAAGAAGGAACATGAAAAGGAGGAGCACCGTATCTTCATGGACTTACCAGTGAAGTAGTCATGTCTGATGTTTTTAATTATTTTATACAAGTGAACAGGCGCTCTTTGCTGTTCAGCTGTTTGCTGAATACTGTTAGCGAGGATGTGCCTCGTTTTATATTGCTCCGATTTGCCCTTTCTCGGTTGCTTCACCTTGTGCGTGCTCCGCCGATATCGCGAGTGCATCCGCGCCTCGTTGCCCCACGCCTCAAGCTCACAAACATTTAGCTAACCTGGAATTCCCTTTACGGATGTATTCCTCTTGCAAAAGCCAATGCCTTTAAATTCCCCTAAGGTGGTTCACAGAAATCGAATTGTCCCTCCACGTGTAAACTACATTATAATGAGCTAACTCGTTGCAGCACCCACTACTTTGCACTTACGAAAGCTTACCACTGCATGATTAAGTTGCGTTAGCTATTTCCATTAAGATTTTCTTAATGGTGCATATTGGACTAATACGAATATGATGTGTGAGTGTTCTAGTTGAAGTTTGATCGACTGTACATGGGAAAACATTTACGTCACGATTTATGACAAACATCAGAACGTGAGAGACGCTTGTAAAATATTCAAATATATGCTTAACATCCACAATAGTCTAACAAATCTGTTTTACTGTATATCGGTGTACTTAGATCTAGTTTCTAGTTAAACTTGACTGCGATGCAAACAAACATTGTTACATTCCGTTGGATGAACTTAACTTTTGCAATAAGGACTGCAATGCAAACGACAACTCGACGAACTCTATAAAAGTTGGATAATGAATCCAGTAGCTTTTTAGTTTAAGTTTATCATGACATTCCTATTATTTTCTTTGAATGCTTTTCTTACGTATCTGCTAAGTACCTAGTTACTTACTGTTGAATTCCTGGCTTATTAAATTGAAAATAAGTAGGTACTTTTCAATTATTCGTTTCTACTTTCTACTACACACATCTTCAAGAATACATAGTTAGATAAGTGCTCCTAGTGCATAACTGCATTTACAAGCTCTCAACGAACTATGGGCATTATACTAACTATTATTATTATTTCCTATTTCAAGAGACCCAGCACATGAAAGGTCTTCACTTTGCGGGACACTAAACTTCCATAGACATAACAATAAAACTTCCTTTGTGTCTCATTCAGTGTCCCCGCAAAGTGACTGACGAGGGTAGAATATTATGTCTCATCTATTCTACCAGTGTCCAAAGATAAAAAAGGTTGCCCCTAACTTTTTAATAGCTATTAATCTCAACAATCTAACACCTCAGCACGCTTAGTCTAGCGAACATTACCGCCATACCTTGATTCCCATTTCACAATCAATGAAAGTATAGTGTACCTATTCATTGTTGGTTTTGTCGATGGGAACTTTCAATTTCAAACTAGTGGGTGGTAAAACGTTGGTTTTGTGTAAATGTCACATAGCATTGAAGTTCGAGTCCGTGACCGTAGTGCGCCTGCGCTCCTCTCGCGTCAACGACTATTACTTGAAAATGATCTTGTTCCGATCCTGCAGCGGAGTCGGCAGCTTCTTGCGAAATAATAGCTTTTTTAGTATAGAACGGAAAATAATGAACAAGGATTATTTTTATTTCTGCTTTTGTAGTTTGGTTAGGTGCGTTTTAGTATGTAATAATAATAATATAATTAATATTGGCTAGATACAGGTTTTTAGCATTGGTATTTCTTTTTGCGCGAAGAATAACCTAATTAATGTTTAAAATATTTATTAATATTTTTTTGGTAGGTATGTATTTAAAAATCACCTATGAGGAAAAATGGCTCGAAAACTGTATCACAGAAAGTTCCACTGCAGTGCATCACATGGCTGGCTGGCTGAGGATCACAAATCCACAATTCACAAAATCAGGACAGTGTTGCACAAATACGCAAATAGATATGTTCTTATAAATTTTAATTGAAAACGTGCATGTAAAACCCAAGTAAGTAGCCATATAGTATTATAGATATTAAACGCTGTGTTGTCTAGATTTTAATTGGTAATTAGTTACAAGCTCGCAAGGGGACGGCTGGTGTAAACGAAGCTAAGCATGATGGATGATGACGAGACTTTTAGCTTATTAATTAACGTGACATATACGGACGACCTATAGAATATCTAGTTGACTCCACTTGCATAAGGTAAACTGAACATTCTTAAAGTTCATGCGTTTTCTGTAGCACGTCTATTATGTAAGACTGGAAACACCCACTCTGCACGAAAGCGTTTTCAGAAGTCCCGAATTTAAACATGTTGATTTAATATATTATTTACAGAAAGACAAAAACAAAATAAGAATAAAAATGAAATTGAAAATAAACAAAGCAAAACTTGTTAAAAAAATGTCAACGTCACGCGGTGTTCCCAGGCGGTTACCCATCCAAGGATCGGACGAGAACCGGTGTTTTCAGCATAGTAAGGACGTTGACGACTACATGGCTAATTAGTTGACAAGTATCCAGTATCCAAGAACTGTAGGTTGTCATGATGTGTCAGGTTTTTGCGAACGAATGAGGTGACGTGAGAATAGTGTTGTGTAGGTGCAACATAAGAGTGGGGGAGACCACAGAAATTATGGATGGATTCTGTGAAAGATGATATGACTTGAAAGGGGATGAATATTGAGATGACGGTTGTTATAGAGATTGTATAACAGGGACAGGAAGGAAAAAGACACGTTGCTTCGACTACAAATAAATGAGGATTAGGGCAAGAAGATGATGATATCCAAGAACTGGAAAGCATAACTTCATATTAATTATCCTATTAGGCGCAAATAAACTTTTTTCTCTCCCTCTTTATTTATTAAAACTATTAGTACTATTACCAGTAAAAAAAAATAGCGTACAAAGGCGGACTTAATGTCTGAGGCATTTTCTACCTGTCAACCTTAGGGTGGTGCAGAGAGGAAACATGTATGGCAGGTGCAGCCTAAAGGATAGATTTATATAACACGACAATACAACAGTAAATACATAGATATATAGGTACATACATAAATATAAACAGAATAAACTTTGTCAAGACAAATAATGATCGGTAGAGGAGAAAACGAATCCAGAAATTCGGTGCTGGGATGTTTCTGCCAACTTCTTACGTATATGCTCACGTGCCTTCACTTTAAAAGATAGGCGACTGGTTGCCGTCCTGTTGTTCAGAGAGAGCGCATTCCAAAGAAGACCGCCTCGACAAAGAAAGAAGAGCGAATGAAACCAGAGCAATGAGAAGGACATCGTAAAAGACGTTTGTTGGTGGAACGAAGATAATGAATCTCCCCCTTAATCATAAAAAATAAAACGCTCTATAAACCTATTTTATTTATAGAAGTATTTTGTCTTCTTCTTTCAAATTCAAATCATAATTCAAAAGAAATTGACAAAACACATCTATAACTAAAATAGGTTTATAGAGCGTTTTAGTTTTTTTATGAATAAGGGGGTCTGTCTTTCGTACTTGACAAAACACTTCTATAACTAAAATTGGTTTATATAAAGCGTTTTAGTTTTTTTTATGAATAAGGGGGTCTGTCTTTCGTACTTGACAAAACACTTCTATAACTAAAATTGGTTTATATAAAGCGTTTTAGTTTTTTTATGAATAAGGGGGTCTGTCTTTCGTACTTGACAAAACACTTCTATAACTAAAATTGGTTTATATAGAGCGTTTTAGTTTTTTTATGAATAAGGTGGTCTGTCTTTCGTACTTGACAAAACACTTCTATAACTAAAATTGGTTTATATAGAGCGTTTTAGTTTTTTTATGAATAAGGGGGTCTGTCTTTCGTACTTGACAAAACACTTCTATAACTAAAATTGGTTTATATAGAGCGTTTTAGTTTTTTTATTAATAAGGGGGTCTGTCTTTCGTACTTGACAAAACACTTCTATAACTAAAATTGGTTTATATAAAGCGTTTTAGTTTTTTTATGAATAAGGGGGTCTGTCTTTCGTACTTGACAAAACACTTCTATAACTAAAATTGGTTTATATAGAGCGTTTTAGTTTTTTTATGAATAAGGTGGTCTGTCTTTCGTACTTGACAAAACACTTCTATAACTAAAATTGGTTTATATAGAGCGTTTTAGTTTTTTTATGAATAAGGTGGTCTGTCTTTCGTACTTTCTATCAAGGTCTTACTAAGTAAGCCAGAAAATATTTAAATGTCTGTCTTAAACCCCCCAGGTTGTGATTCACCTATTGCATCACCTGCAAATGGCCGCCTCTAATATCTCCGAGATAATAAGATCGGCCTCGATCACCGCTAGAATTTGACATGATCTGTATTATAAGAATATTACCAAGATTACCTACGGTCGACTGTCATTATCACAAAGTGGAAACACCTACTGAGTTTATAGCACAGAGGAAACCTTTATAAACACGGAAATTCATACCAAAATGCTATTGCGATAAAGACAAACACAAAAATGTGTGAAATTAAAATAAAGACTTGTCCTTAAAGGTTTTCAGTCAGTTTATCCTATGTATGTATGACCCGTTGCGTGCCAATTAGCAGACACAATAGAAATTTTATGGCTATCCGCACACATGGTATGCAATCGACATTTTAAGAGACTTTTCAGACTATATTTTGGTGGCCACATAGTAACATGGTCCTGAGAAAAAATCAGATGTAAGTACAACTGATGTAATTTATCTTCGACTGCTTGTACTTACATACCTACAAACATCTGTGAATACAGAAGCAATAGACGATACACGTTTACAGTCCGCTAGCAGTCCGCCGGCGCCGGCAGGCGGTCATACATTCATAAAAACAGTTTTTATGAATGACCGCCCTGTTTTTATGAATGACGCCTGCCGGCCGACGGATGGACCCTTAAAAATAATTCAAGGAGGGTAATCTCCTGTATCATTTACAGGGTTATTGGTAATATGTCAGCATTCCATTAAAGGGATATAGGACAGGTCATTTGCAACCAAATGACTCCTTGTGACCCATAAGCAAATATCAACCATTTTCGAGTAATTTGATATTTTTTTGAAGATAACTGAAAATTTTATAAAAAAAACAATGCATGAAATATTTTTTAAAACGATTATCTGCTTGCTTCAATAGGTACCTGCATAATAATCAACCATAAAATGACAAGTACCTTACTTAAATAGTTTTTAAATCGTTATAATTTTCATAATTTCGAGCAGGTTTCTTGACTAAAATGGTCGATATCTGCAAAAAAAAAAAACCGGTCAAGAGCGAGTCGGACTCGCGCACCGAGGGTTCCGTTCCGATTTCTGAAAAAGTGTGCTATTTAGAGACATCGTTTTATTTTTCCTGTAATCTTTACATAAACTTCTATCACATAATATAATTTCAGATTTTTCACTTTGCAAACTTCGGAGATAAGGGGGGGGGAACGGTATTTTTTTTACATTTTTCATCAAAAGTCGAAAACTGTGCGACCTAAAAAAAAATAAAAAAATGTTTGAGAATGTGCAAACAGCGCTCTATCATATGATACCCCACATGCTCTAGTAGCCCCACTTTTAATTTTTAAGACCCCCTTTCAGTGCCTGTTGCAGAAAAAATATAAATATTTTTATGTCTTTTTT
Organism: Cosmia trapezina; assembly: GCA_905163495.3. Classification (NCBI taxonomy): domain Eukaryota; kingdom Metazoa; phylum Arthropoda; class Insecta; order Lepidoptera; family Noctuidae; genus Cosmia; species Cosmia trapezina. The sequence goes on from LR991030.1 coordinate 18,771,037, forward strand.
ATTTGCAAAATAGTTGGGTAAACGTCATCTAAAACTATTCTAAATTTCAAGTAGATAGCATTAGTAGTTCTTGAGATATCCAGCTGTGACAGACAGACAGACAGACAGACAGACAGACAGACAGACGGACAGACAGACAGACAGACTGAGTCACACCATAAGGGTTCCTATTTTACCATTTTGGTACGGAACCCTAAAAATGGTTGATGGTGGTCACAAGGGGTCATTTGGTTGCAAATGAGCTCTCCTATCATCCCCTTAATGGATTGCCGACATATTATCAATACACCCTGTATAGGTATTCCCAGAAGAGCAAGAACTGAAACTACACAAATTAAAATGAAAATAATCAAACGATTATTATAGGTCTCAAATGTGTCTTGTAGATAAAATCTTCATTGGAACCGATAGAACATAAAATATTAGGTTCATCATTACCTACATCTTATCGCACTTCAATATATCATGGCAAAGAGTCTGAAATATCTGAGGTGAGCGGGTTGAAGCATCGCCCGCGGCCGCTCTGAGTATTTGTGCACTTTAAATGTAATGCCCGATGAGAAATATCAATCGATAAATCTAAGTACATAATATTAGTGCTAAATAATAATCAATAACATTAAGTATTACCATCAATATACCAGTATTTTACATAGAGTGACTACCTGTCTGACCTCCACAACCCAGTTACTGGGTAATACGATAGCCCTTGGCAAGACTGGTTGTCAGACTTTCGGATATCTGACCCCTAACGATTGTCAAAGATCCACGAATGACAGCCGACCAACAACGGCTTGACGTGCCTTCCGAGGCACGGAGGAGTCTCGGTATGTAAAGATGGTCACCCAGCCACGGACCAACCCCGGCAAGCGTAGCTTAACCTGATGGATCGACCCGTGCGGCTGTTATTAATATATTTAGCCACGAGCTTCTCTTGTTTACCGTGTAGTTCCTAGTAAATTGTAGGCTTGAGTATTTAAGTGTCTTCCGTTTCTTTGAATAACAACAGTAGGTAAGTACCTAAGTACCTACTATAATTTTAAAGTTTTAAGTTAAAATTATAGTACTTACTATAATTTAAAAAAATAAAGAAGAAGTTTTAAGTTAAAATTATAGTACTTACTATAATTTTAAAGTTTTAAGTTAAGTAAGTTTGTACTATAATTTTAGTACTTACTGTTGTTATTCAAAGAAAAGGAAGACATACATATAAGTTGATACGACAACATCCCTTGCATAATCTATTGTGTAAACTAGTAAATAAACCGATGCAGCTTTAGATGACAGCCAAGATCCAATAACCGTAGATCATAATAAAAATAAAAGAGACAAGACAATCGGGTAACCAGAGACTGCCACGCTCGGCTCGATCAGCGGCTCTCCGAGAATGCAATCAACGCTGCAGACTACACTCCAATTGGATTTCAAATAATAATTTCTACTAGACATGAACTAGTAAAATCTAGATTTAACCCGAAGCGGTCAGTAAAAACTGCAATTTTGTGAGAATAACATAGTGTTAGCAGACGATGTGAAGCCATCTTAGGACGTTAAACCTTATGATTATGATTAGACAGACGTCTGTGACTGGGAACGTTATTGTAATTTCGTAACATTGTATCTCCGCAGCTTCCTTTATGGGTGAAGTTACAATGAAGCTTTGATTGGCAAAAACAGCCGCTTACAGACAATGGGAGTTCTGGCTTTCCATTATCACATAATCGGTTGCTTCTGATTAACAGATATCAAATGATTTTTAATTACTTGGGAGAACGGTAACAAAAAACGTGATTTTAGAAGCAATATTTTTAGAATATTTTTAATATAGACTAACATACAGTAACAACTGCATCCGGTTAGAATGGAAGCCGAACCCAACTTACTTGGGAAAAGGCTAGGCAGATTTATTGATAGATTGATTGAGTATAGACTAAAGGTTCTTACACACGAGCGACACGTGTCAACGGCAGAGGCAAGGCAACTGCACGCGTCGACTGCAACGACCACCGCCGACATGCGACCGTCGGCGGCAGCAGCGAACCTAAAGCGACGCTTGCAGTTGTGGCGTGTCGCGTCCGCCATTTTGTCACTCCTGAACTATTTGTAGTGACAAAATGGCGGACTTCGCTTTAGGTCGTCGGCGCGTCGACGACTGCCGTCGACGCGTGTCGCTCATTTGTAAGAACACTCGGAGGATGTTATGTAATGGTCCTGAACACTTCGATGTTGTGGATTGGGTGGGACACCCTTCAATATACTCGCCTGACCTGTTCAAATTGTTTATCGATCACAGACAAAGTATGTACGATGACCACCATTGTCAACAACATAAGGTCAAGTGTAAAAGTTTGCTGGTTCGCAAGTAGGTAGCAGGTACGTTTACTGCAACAAATCGATAAATTCTATAGCTTTGAGATTGTATGTATTCACTTATCTATATAATATTTATAAAAATTAATCTCTATTTCCCTTGGTCATCGCATCACGCGTGAACGGATGGAACCATTTCGCTAATTCTTTTTTTGTTGTAAGTATTTATTATTGTCAGGAGAAGGTTCTTATGTAGAGAAAAATTGGAAAAGTTTCCGGGAAAATTGGAAAATTCAGGAAAACTGAAAGTGGATTTTCTATGAGAATTTTGAATTATTGAAATTGGGACAGGACAACGTCTGTCGGATCAGCTAGTTACCTATATTTTTAAACACCTTTCCAATATATGAGATACTTCACCATGGGTTGTCTCGACTTTATGTTTAAAGAATCCAAGAATTCCTATATCTACCTACTACCCACTGGGTAATTAAAATATTCGACCTAAAAGTTTTATGAATGGAAAACAAAAGAAAAGGAATCTATTCGGAAGAAATTGATTTTATTCAACGCTTGGCAGTGGTCATAAAAGCAGTCAATTTGATTGTTTCGAAATGCTTCCACTCTGGGGTAGGTCGCAAAGGGACGGAAACACGCAGATTTCTTTAGAAAAGTAATTTTATGTGTTTGACCTCTTGGGGTTTTGTCCCAGAATAGTTCAAGCCAATTTGGTAATCCTATTCCATTCAGAGTTGTAACCTCAAAGGTATTTGAAACTGTACGCAAATAAAACAAAGCTTTATTGTTTATTCCATCTTGGTAACGTTACAAAAAAGAGAATAATTTCCTTTTTAATGTTAAGCTGACGCCCGCAGAGTGAAGTGTGATATTTCAATGTCTTTTCTATGCAAATCGTATTAACTTTCCGGTCCCTGGTGGGCTCTTTGGAGTCCAGCTTAATCTGCCAGCCAAATGAAAAATTAAAAATGTAACACCTCATTTCATGAAAGACCTCATCACAAAAATTAAAATAATAAACAATGAAGTATCTAATGGCTGTAAACTTGTTCACTTGTCCCTAAAGGTAATTTAACTTTGCACAGATACTCTGTTAGCTACAAAATAAAATCACAAAAAATATAAAAAATATAGGTACCTGTACCTACCTAACGTAGGTACATAGTTCTTTTTAAAATACAATAGTTTAGGCTAGAATAGAACCATATCTGCACATTTTTTTCCCCCGATATGAGACCTAGCTAGATTGATTTTTAGTCCCGTAAACCTCTATATTGCAACTTTCATCGAAATCGTTAGAGCCGTTTCGAGAACGTGATTACAAATATTATAAGGTGTTAAAAAATTAACTCTAAAAACTTTAAGGAGTGCTTTCTTTCTTTCTTTTATCATCGAACTGAATAAATTTTACTATGGGACCAACTTTGAAATCGCGAAAAAAAAAACCTGCTGTTCCGTACATTTTCACGAGTTATGGCTCTTACAGACAGAGGCGATATCGCGTCGCGACGCGATATTGCGATATTATATCCGTAGAACAATTTCTATGGAATCACGCGCGACCATACTCACAGCAGCGATGCGATATCGCCTCTGTCTGCAAGAGCCTTTATGTGAACATAAATGTAGGCAACAGCTCATTCTTTTTTCGCGATTGCAAAGTTGGTCCCATATAAAAGTTATTTAATTACATGGCCTAACTAAAGCTTTCCTTAAAGATTTTAGAGTTATTTTTTTAACATCATATACATAATGTATCAGAAAGGTGTGGTCAAATTTAAGGGTGAAGGTGTGGTGAAGGGTGTGATACGTGGTACAGACCATCAAACTGATCAACTTTCTCCATGTGACCAACATCTAATCGAGAAAAAATCGAGAAAAAATAATCAGCTGTCCCATACATTTGCGTCAAGTACCCAGGAATTGAAGTTTTGTATGGGACACTTGATCATTTTTTACTCGATTGCGACGTTGGTCACACGAAGAAAGTTGTTTAGTTTTATGGTCTGTAGCACCACCCTTAAATTTGACCATACCTTTTTGATACCTCTGTATATACAAATGTCAAATCCTATACTATTAAATGAGTAATGTCATTTAATAGTATAGGATTTGACAGGGTTTGGTTAAGTTCAATGAAATTTTAACAAGAAGTTCATCGGGCAGCGCAGAATGCTTTAAATATGGACATTCTGTAATTGGGTAATCTGAAAGTTACCCGACATCTTTGTAATGATAATAAGTATTAATAAGTAATTAAATGTAATGTTTTACACGAGTCCAAATGCGTGCCAAAAGTCGTAAATGTGCACAAAGACATCTGTATGATGGATGTTGTTGGAACATTATAGAACAAGAAGCATAAACCTAATTGTTTTCCTTTCCCTGGTCATACTGGTCAACATTTAGACGAATTGATTGACATTAAAGGTTGCTGTTGTGTTTTGTAATCATTGAGCTCAGATCAACAAAAAAGGAAGATGGAGCGCCGCGAACATCAAAAGTGAAGCCACAAAATACGAGTAGGATCACTTCGTCTTGTCCGTCTGTCTGTCTGTCTGTCTGTGCCTTTTTCTCAGGAACGCGTGGAGGTATCAAGTTGAAATTAATATAAAATACGTAGGTGTATAGTCCCTTGGAGGTCTAAAAAAATCAAACTTTTAGGTCAACGCAATAAAAAAATACGGCCATTTATTATTTCGATACTCGCAAGTAAATCAAAACCTATAGGGTACTTCCCGTTGTCCTAGAATCATGAAATTTGGTAAAAAGCAAGGTATTAGAGCACAAGTAAACGAAAGAATCCGAAAATTGTTAAGTTGTAATTTTATCACATAAAAAAATACTTCGAAGTCTGTCAGTCTGTAAAACCCTTTTTCTCAGAAACGCGTGAAGGTAACAAGTTGAGAAATAAATATGAAATACGTAAGTACATAGTATAGTACCTTACAGATTTACAAAAATAAAGCTTCTAAGTAAACGCAATAACAAAATACGTCCATTTATACGACATATTTTGATAATCGCAAGTAAATCAAAACCTACAGGGTACTTCCCGTTGACCTAGAATTATGAAATTTAGCAAGAAGCAAGGTAAAGGAAAAAGTCTAAAAAATTTTAATTTGTAGTTTTATCACATATTTTTTTATGAGATTATAATGTTAAGTTTGTTTTGGGATAAATTCTTTTCAACTACGGAACCCTTCATTGTGCGTGGACCGACACGCACTTGGCCGGTTTTTTATTAAATTAATAAATTAAAAATTTAATTTTTAATTAATTGGTTTTTTATTATTATGAGTTTTAGGTACTTACTTGGAACAAAAAACTTAACGCAGTGACATAAAGTGTGAGGGTTGCCATAATACGATTTAAAATTTCCCCATTCGATTAAACAACTTGATACGATAGCTTACCCATATAATATTATTGCCCAAATTTAGTAATTTGGGTTGCCATTTTTTGTTTCCCTATAGTTAGGGAAACAAAAAATTGCAACCCAGACCCACACAAATGGCGACACACACTTTTGATGTTCTCGGCGCTCCATCTTCCTTTTTTTGTTGACTGAGTCATTGAGTAGGTACATATCTACCTACAACTGTTTCTCATCAATTTTATGTGAGCAATGTGAAGACGATTTATTACTATCACAGATTAAGTAGTATTATTACTATGTTGAACTCCTACCGACTAAAACCCCACGGTGTTTCTCCTGCTACAATGATTCGGAAGAGTTGGAGTCGGATATATCAGCATAAACTACGCGTCCCAAAGCTAGGTAAAGATAATACTCATATTCTCTAATAACGAAATTATATTGTAGACTAGCATAAGCCCGCAACTTCTCCCGCGTGGAGTTCGGAAATCAGGATCCCACAGGATCGTACTACCGGGATAAAAAGTATCCTATGTCCTATTTCCAGGTCATGTCAGGTCAGGTCTACCTGTGTGCCAAACGTCCAAATCTGTTCAGCCGTTTTAGCGTGAAAGCGTAACAAACAAACAAACAATTAAATTAACTTTCGCATTTATAATATTAGTTAGGATGTGCAAGTGATTATTATTTTACAAAATTAACAATTACTTTACGACGAACACTGGAAGGTTACTATTAATTAGTATTTTACTATTAATTAATATAGTTTACAATTACAATTAATTAGCTATGCATATTAGCTAAGCCTAATTACACATGCTTACTTATGTTTATTTATGTTTCATTCTTAAGTGGAAATTGAATAAAGGGATAATGGTTAGTTAAGTTATTTACTATTCTGCTCAAGTTGTATGAATTACATGATGTATGTTACCGCACTTATTAAGTTTCAGTAGTTTCGGCTCTATAATACGTATACGTTTTAAACGCTGTGCTGTGTTGATTTGACTCAGGTGTCTATGTTGCAGATGGATTTTTGAATCCGCTATTTTACATAATCGCTAGGTAGCTGTTTTACAAAATAGCTCCGTTATTTAAGGCCCAGATTTCCTGAAAACGATCAAAAAGGGTTTTTTTAAAGCAGTGTATCTCATAAACCGTAAATAATTTTGACATGTAAAAAAAATATGATATTTTCAAGTCTTTTTCGCATACAGTGATGGAAGCCAAAACATAATTATACATATTTTAATGCACCAAAAAAATCTTTAAACATACCTCCTAATAATCTTTAAAAGCAGTTTATCCCTTCATTAACAATTATAATTATAATTAAAAATATACCATGAAATGTCAAATTCCAAACTGCATCCAGTGATGGATTACTTTTTATTAAATAGTTAATTTCTAATTTTATACGATTTTATTTGCATTTTTACGACATAATTCCGGTGCGCGTGAGAATCTTCTATCTCGTGCGTCAAACTAGACAGCCATAACGCCATTTCACTTACACACCGAGCTAAACCAATCTTGGAACCTGGGCCTTAAAACAGCTGAACGACGTTTAGCGCATTTCCATAATTACTGAACTTTAACACGCAGAATCGCATAAACTTTTTGCATTTATCAATGTAGCGGGTCAACGATTAGAGGTTATATAAAACAGCGTACAATGAAACGTCAGATTGTAGATTTTAGTTCAAAATTTTGTCGCTCGTGGCTCTGTGTGGCATAACAACAATAAGGGCGTCCGAAACAGAAATACATAAAACGAGTAATATGAGTGAACATTTCCCAACTCAAGCGAAAACAAAGATTCTAAGGACAATTTCAATAAAAAGTTATCAAAGTTTCGTGAAAGTCAGTCCTAAAAATACTAAATAGCCAAATTGCTACTTCCATGTTGTTCGCAATTTCTTGGCTATTTAGTATTTTCATGAAACTACCTAACCTAAGCCAATTGGCCAGGTGCCTTAGATACTGCGACCGATTCGGCATTAGAAGCCACACCGCTTTTTGTGACTGCAGCTAAGCCATTCTGCATTACGTCTAAACGTGGGTAGCAGTTTTGTTAAACATAACTCAATGGCAAACCAGCTGAACATTATTCAGCTGTTTCACATAACGCAGATGTTTTGTAAAATAGCTAGCGGTTATGTAAAATAGTGAATTTGACAATACATCTGCGACATCTATATTAGCACAGTGACCAAATGATTTCTCTACAGACACAGTAAGACATTGTTTCAGGTTTGTTGTAGACAGCCCTGAAAGGTACGAGTAAGTGGGTATTTGAACGTGTGGGCGAGAAAACAGGCGAGCTAAGACGCTTACTGAAAAACAAAGCCCCTGTTTATGCCGTGACCGATTTTTTTTACGTAAATAGTTTTAAATATTTATGTTTTACTAGCTGCGCCCCGCGGTTTTACCCCCGTAGACCGGGATAAAAGTAGCCTATGCATTAATTCAGGGTATAAGCTATCTACATACCAAATTTCATCCAAATCAGTCCAGCCGTTTGAGCGTGAAGACGTAACAAATATACAAACACACACACACACAAACTTTCGCCTTTATAATATTAGTGTGATAGTGTGACTCCTAGTTTAGTCCCTGGCTGTGTTTTTAGCGATAAGACCGCCCATTGTGAGTATGTCAATCAATCTGCCTAGCTTTTTCCCAACTATGTTGGGGTCGGTGTCCAGTGTAATCGGATGCAGCTGAATACCAGTATTTTACATGTACCTATCGACTGCCTATATCTGACCTCCACAATCCAGTGACTAGTTAATACGATACCCCTTGGTAAGACTGGTTGTCAGACTTTCGGGCTTCTGACGACCCGTAACGACTGTCAAAGGTCTACGAATGACAGCCGGGATCAACGACTTAACGTGCTTGCCGAGGCACGGAGGAGTCTCGGTATGTAAAGATGGTCACCCATCCACGGACCATTGTGAGTATGTAAAATTTCTAAATTTTTATGATGTAGGTACATACATGCAACACATACATGTAAAAAGAACCTATTCTATTCTATCTATCAATCTATGTTTGAGTTATTTTGAAAGTCAGGTGTTGTACCTATGCCTTCAGGCAACTTTTGAAGAAACAAGACGAGGTTTCATAAAATTTCATACATCCAATTACTTACGTGGTTATAAATACATAGTGGTTACATGGTTGTGGTTACAGATACATAGGTATTATCACGAAATCTCAACTTCGATAACGCAATTTCCTAAATAAAACAACAACAAATAACAATCAATTTCATAAACATTTGTGTATTGTAAGCTCTGTTTTTATTTTTCGTTACCAACTTTTATTGTTTTACAAATACCGAGGGACGATTGCTTCTTTGTTTGCACCGTTATTACGTTAATGAAAATGGAATAAAAGCAATTCTTACCACAAAGACTCCTTGAACTTTCGATAGTCACGGAATGGGATGTATCTGTTCAAATTAGTATTTAATACCAACGAAATACGTTTCAATACTTAGATATTTTGTATTATGGATGACGATTTTGAATTCTTGATGCGGGAAGGGGCTCGTGGCAAAATAATAACAGCCGCATGGTTTGATAGAATGTTAAGCTACGCTTGCCGATGTCAGTCCCTGGATGGGTGTCCATCCATAAAATACCGAGACCCCTCCGTGCCTCGGAAAGCACGATAAGCAGTTGGTTGGTGGTATTCTCAAACTCAAACTCAAAGCATTTATTTCAATTAAACTTACAGCCACTTTTGAATTGTCAAAGAGTCGGTCAGTAGGTAAGTCAGAAAGTTGAAGCTAGTTGCCCATTCCAAAACGTAGATCTCTATTCTGTCTACGTCTCTATTTGACAATCGTTACTGGTAGTCAGTAGCAACCAGTCTTACCAAGGTGTATCGTGTTACCTGACCAGTAACTGGGTTGTGGAGGTCAGATAGGCAGTCGCTCCATGTAAAATAATGGTATTCAGTTGCATCTGGTTAGACTAAAAGGTGATTCCACCATAGTTGGGATTGTTCAGATTGACCTACGAAATGCGTTTCAATACTTCGTTACTTTGTACTATGGATGACGATGTCGATGCGGCTTTTTATGTTGGCACGTTGCCAAGCTTTAATAGCATGCAGTCTTGTTAAGCGTAACTCCACATCAGTATGCTACTGTGAGTTGATTAATCTATTATATTAAACGAAGTTTCTCGCATCAATGACGTGGTTCTTCCTTATAAGTAGTCTTATTGATAGTTACCTACTCCGCCAGTTCATTAAAGTTTAGTCGTTTGCCAAAGTGAACCGGTAAACTTTTTTGACTCCCTGTGGGATGGCAAAGAGACACATGAGATTGTCACGACTCACACGTGACAATCTCATGTTCATTAAAAACATACAAATGGAGTATCGTCCTGCCACCATAGGACATCTTGCCAACACAGGGCATATAACGAAGTTTTTGTTTATTTCTACATCAGCAACAAAACTTTTATTATAGAACCTATAGGATATCAAAACTCTTTTTATATATACCTACTTGATATTTGCACAAAACGTGACCTATAAAATGTCACTCTCACAGATGTCACAGTTGCTGAGCTGTCAAGTTTGGGTGTCATGTAATTTAAAACAATCGTGTTATTGATATTAAATAAAATTTTCCTAATTATTTACATTTTCATATAAAAGTATATCACAATGTTAATACCGACATGTTTAATAAAACTTTGTGAGTTGGTAAGTAATTCCATAACAATTTATCATCTGTTTTAAACCCAAAATGTTGCGTCCCATTTCTGCAGGAAGAATGTTATTATTTATGTTCCTAAAATTCTAAAAGTTAACAGCAGTATTTATATCTAATACTTCAGTATCAGGCAGTATCTACTTGCTGATAATAATCATAATGATAATTCATCAATAGATACTTTTTGCATCAAGACTTCGGTGCATTCTTGTAGGTACACAAAATACACCGTATTACTACATGTTTCCCTAATACAGGGGTTGCAATTTACAATATAATTAGAAACACAGAGTTCAAGTAGTTATTAGCATATTCATGGTGTCATCAAAGGAAAGCTTTGGCCAGTTGCTTCGTGAAGTTTATAAATGCATTCCCCGGGGCATCCATTCTAGCACTCGCAATTTAATTTTGGCCTTAGTTTAGGTAATAGTAACGTACTGTAATTGGTAACGTTTGTCTCTTGTTTGTATTTCTCGAAGTATACTCACATATCAACCGTTACGTTTAAAACACATGTAGAGGCATAGAATAAGCAAGCTGAGGTGGCAATGGCCCGGCCATAATTATAAGCCGTAGCACCGATGAACGTTGGGGTAGACGTGTTCTTGAGAGGAAACCGCGAATCAGCAAACGTAAGCTAGGACGCACTCAGGCTAGGTGGAGCGACGATCTTCGCAGGGTGGCTGGAAGCAGCTGCCTTGCAATTTGAGAGGCCTATGTCCAACAGTGGACTGCTATAGGCTGGTGATAATGATGATGAGTAGGGGGCGATTTTACAGCCATTAACTAACAAAACGAGATTCCAGGCAGCTTTTGAAGAAGACAAAAAAAACACTACAAAGTTGAAAAATAACTTTAATTTCGGAAGTCTTTGTTTTTTTATTTACTTTCGTTTTTTTTTGCCACCGACTTCCGAAATTAAAGTTATTTTTCAACTTTGTAGTGTTTTTTTGGGAGTCGGTTGTTTTTTTTCTTGTAAAAAGTTTTTATTTTTCACTTTTTAGTGGTGCCTACCACACACAAATCTGAATACCACTCTGCAAAATAAATTAGAGTATCATCCACATAGACTAAATGGGAAAAATACGTATTAAATTATTGAAGCTAACTCAAAAGCCACTCATCAGAAGTTGAAGATATTTTTTGCGACCATCTCAGGAGTATACCATTTCAAATAAAACTTTGCAAAAAGGCAAATACGTCGCGCTAAGTCGTGTCAGAAGTTTGGTAGGCGTAGTTTTAAATTTAGCGTAGTATTAAATCTGCCTTCTGACAATCAAGGACACACAATAACATACAACTCAAGTAGCGCAACTAGAAGCGGCATATTAGTTAGCATTAAATCATTTATAGCCAGAGTGCACCCCATGACAATACCAATAAGCCCAAACACGGCTAGGATACATTGTTTTATTACTGAGTTCCGATACCTACCATCCGGCTTCTTCATCAGATCGGTTCAATGGTACCATTTTCATCAGAACCATTTATTTAAAGCTTCGTCATAGTCGCTTAATTATTAATCGAGATATCTTATCGCCACCCGTGAAATACTTATCATCGTTGAGGATTTCCCGTAGCTTTCTGTTCTTCATCAGTTCTACTTCACCAGATGATACTTTCTGAATGCAAATGCTTGATTTGTTGATGAAAATACCAAAATAACTATATATATGCCTATAATATTTGAGGAGTTCCCTCGATTCCTCATGGATTCCATCATCAGAACTGGATTTTGACAAAAAAGGGACCAATCTGGAAGCCCCTTAACCTATACCCTTTAAAATAAAAAATGAATTTTCCGAATCGGTTCATAAATGACGGAGTACTGAGGTAACAAACATACAAAAAAAAAAAAAAAACACAACCGAATTGAGAACCTCCTCCTTTTTTTTGAAGTCGGTTAAAAATAGATAATATTATAGAACAAAGTTTTATAAATAAAGGCCTTTCAATTGCACGAACTTAGGCCTCTTTCTAGTTGTGAGCCACACCAATTGGCTCTCTTTCTTCCACAAGGCCTTCGCCTCTCGCTCGCTCTACCTTATCACATGAAAATCTTTTTCAACTACATAATGAATTAAGAATCTTAAGCGTCATTTTGATGTAATATTTAATTGCTAATTATTAAATGTTTATCAAACCGTGGAGGTTGATGGCGTTGATGCTCGTTCCTTGTCTCTTCACTTTTGGTCTAAAGCGGGATAATAATAACCCTGAAGTGCGCAAGCGTATAGTAACGTTTTAAATATTCCTCCTTCCAGATGTTAACAGCGGCATGTCTAATCCTACACCACTATAGTTACGACCTTACAGACGTTCCTACACTCATGCTATGCTCTGGCACATACGTCGGCTATGTGGTGGTTCTCTCAGGGGAGATCGTCGGTGAGAATGTAGACTTCACTGCCTTATCTAGTACCGCATACATATTGTGCAATACGTCTCGACAAGTACTTATGATCGTAGACTGGATATACCTCGCATATCTTAGATATTCAGTTCATACTGTAGCTTTCATGTATTAAAATGATGGTGTATTAAAATTGTAGCTAGTATTAGTAGGATCGATAATATTAGTTCGTTTCATTTAAAAATTCTAGCACTGAAAACTTCAAAAAGTTGATTAATTTCATGGTCAATGAGATCATTGCTTAATTACACCTAGTTATGCAGTAATGCTATATGGTTCCGTTTTTTACTGTAGTCTATGGTATACCGTATTCAATGCAGAAGTGCCGCATTTATACTGGATTCAATTACCTATCTTCTATTTCTAACTTTTAATATTCGTCCTTCGCCAGGCGAATACTGAATAAATAGTGAGAAAACATTTCACTGCAACTTTCTTTCAAAGGAAGAAGCGTAGGCAGATATGTCTGTATGTATCTTGCATTAACAATGTTTATAAAATGTTGACTAAAAAAACTTAAATGCATTTCCGTCAGAAACATCAAAAGCTTTGAGTTTAAAGCTTCATTAATTAAATTCACAAACAGTTTGTTGAAGTTACGGAAAGAAGTTTAGTTTGTTTGTTCATTCATCTGTCGCTCCGCTACACGCTCCGCAGTTAATGTATCCCAGTCTTAGCAACTTGAACATTCCAGGAGAGATGTTATTCGCGCCGCTGGATCTCGTCCAAGACATGTACTTTGGTATGCTGGGGGTCGCCTTGTTCTCTGTGAGTGGCGGCCTCGTGCTCGCAGCCAGGATCAAAACCTCCCCGTACCCGAGAACTGGTGACTGCAACGCAGCGTACCTGGGGTCTGCACTGGCTATCCTCAACGCAGTTTTCATGCTTTTTGACCTGAGCCTGGCATACTTGGACTCTGAGGAGTACGATGATGAGGCCAGCGTGTAACGAGGTGAATATCTCGAATGATTGCTTGTAGAATATATTATTCAGTATAAATGCGGCTTATTACGTGATCATGTTTGGACGTAGGCGGTACATTAGCGAATTAGCTACACGTTATCTATATTTGTTAAGTACACGTTTCAGTAATTTTCCCCCACTGGCTTTTAACTAGATTATCTATTTATTTTGTACGCTTATTTACCTTATACACTGTATTATTCCAAATAATACATCATGATGTTTATAAATAAAGTTTTACAAGGCCGTAGGCTTTCATGCTTTATTCATTTTAAAAGGATACCTACTGGGTCCAACCAACATTTTAGGTACCTATCTAAATTTTTGGTTGAACTCATCTGTACCTGCCTACCTAAGTAGATAATATATCGTTTTGTGGTACCTAACTTATTATATGCACATTTAAAGTTATCAGCCCTTTTTGCTTAATCAGTTAGCTTAGGGACGTCCCTGGGTACGCTTGCCGATCGCTTGTTCCATTTGAGGTCTCATTAATATGCTCCAAAGACTTTTGGACTATCTACAGACATGGTCCAGCCTACTGTGTCTTCCAGCTTGCTAACTCTGCAGAAATTGCCGCTAACTCCAGAGGTCGTAATACTTACCTATGTTGAACTGTTACCAGGCGAGGCGGTATCAGCGGCGGCCGACGCCTACGTGGACGCGTGGTGGTCATCTAGCGGTAGCGTTCTGTTCGCGATGTGCGGCGGTCTAACGTTGCACAACTGGCGCGGCTTGCCCAGCCACGAGCGCAAGAGCCTCGCGCAAGCCGCCGCGATATGCGCCCTCGCGAACTCCTCGCTGCTCCTCATAGATGCGCTCATCGCGACATGCTCGGCGCACAGGGAGGAAGGCAGCATTCGGACTAAGTGCCCTAAGAATGCTCCGTTATAAATTGTTAATAAAGTTATGTTTAAGGGTGCTGTGGTGTGTTATTGTTGAACTTAACAGAGTACCGATAAGATTGTTAATGGCTTGGCAATTTTCATGTGGATGAGAAAAACTGTGCATTACGTAACATTGCAGGGTTGGGCAACGGGTGCAGTTTCCCGGGGTCCTGGGCTTCGACCAAACTGAGTCTAACTCTAAATTAGACATAAAAATAATTTTAATAACCTGTATTTTTACTTTTTTTTATTACTAAGATTAGATATAAGTCTTTTACATCCCCGAAAAGGGGGCACATTGTTGAGTTTATACAAAATAGGTGGCGATGGTTTTTTTAAAAGGGCTGTCACGGCTTGAGAAATGACCCCTCCTTCCCCTCCTCTTCGCCCTCCCAAAGAGAAACATTTCCTCTAGTCTTAGTAGTTCGGTTATTCGGGATCGGTATTTTGTAGCAAAAATACTGGAAAGTAAACACTTATGCCACTTGTTAAACGTTTAACAAGTGGGATAAGTGTTTCCGAACAACCGAAC
Source organism: Cosmia trapezina (assembly GCA_905163495.3). Classification (NCBI taxonomy): domain Eukaryota; kingdom Metazoa; phylum Arthropoda; class Insecta; order Lepidoptera; family Noctuidae; genus Cosmia; species Cosmia trapezina. Next base: position 18,786,277 of record LR991030.1, read on the forward strand.
TATTGAACAACCGAACTACTTACTAGATAAGATTAGAGGAAACAATTGCCCCCTTGAGCGAAAATCTAGGTCCGCGCCTGTAACATTGGGAACATTATGTTGTTGCTAGTTATGACTGGTTACACGTGGCTGGGCGTACTGACGCACTTTGTTGACTTGTAAACAAGGGCTACCTCCACCTTACTCCTGCCACTATCTGTAATGGACATAGTATGGGGAACGCTATTGATTGACGCAATGTTATTCTCGATATTTTCGTTTTATTACATTTTTATTTACCTACTCTAACGGATAAAATCCTAAGTTTAGTATTTTTAAAAGGATTACAAATGGTACTTACCGGGACTGACCGGGAGTTTTTAACCTCCTTACCTATTTATTCTGGACTGTTCAGTTGTATAGTTTTAAGTTCTTAACCTGTAATCATCTGGGCTTAACGTATGATTCAAAATGCCATATGGAAAATCAATGTTGTGATCTATTTAGTTTCAAGTACGAAAAAAAACTTCAGTTTTCTGATTGCTTTAGTAAAGAGACCTCTAACGGATACAAGAGGAACTAATACGAGCGCCAGTTTGTGGTTCGCGTAGCGCACGTGGTCCGCTGTAGTTCTTATGTTAATCAAGAGATAGAGCTGTTATGTAATTTTTAAGAAATCATTTTTTGTATAGTATTTTTTAATGTTTTTGAATAACTAAGAATAATAAAAACGTAAAGTGATTACAGAGGATAATATTATGTTGATGGTCCGATGCAGCGATGGTCATCCTATCATTATACATATTTTTCACAACAAACCAATATTGTAGGTAAGTACCTATACTCAGAAACAGAAGGTGTCAAAAGTAAAGGGCAATGAAACAGTTCAAATTCCTCCAATCTGAATCCGGATACATCCCGCATCAGCATCATAACCAATTACTCAAACAACACATTCCATTAGTTCCGTCAACTAAGTCCTTAGCAAGTTAACCTTAATTAAAAGAGTACTGTGAAGTGTAGAAACAAAAATAGAGATGTTAAGTCGGACCCACGTTAATTTGTAGAACAAATAACGCATTCTGTACCACTCTTGCTCATACAGACATAGTACACAAGGGCGTAATGTTTAGAATCTTCAGAACACTGCGTAAAATGAAGTAACTTTTGCTCATAATTTTGTAATTACCCTAATTAGAACTATTTCGGGTGCATCGATACGTCTGTGGATGGGTCTATTGTGCTTGAGTGATTATGATATCTATATGTAGATGAATAAGTAAGTGCAATTCAATATCTATGCTCGTGCCTTCTCTGTATGAGAATATGCCTTCGCCGTTATGTAGGTAATAAGTACAAGTTTTAAATAAAAGTTTTGTTATATATGGGAGGATTTTATAGAAAACCGTTCTAAACACTCTCTTTGGTAAAGGTTTCGTAAGTATAAAAAAACCGGCCAAGTGCATGTCGGACCACGCACAATGAAGGGTTCCGTAGTTGAAAAGAATTTATCCCAAAAACAAACTTAAAATTGGATACCAAAAAAATTTTTTTACGTCAAAAAATTACAAATTCACAATTTTCGGACTTTTTCCTTTACTTGTGCTGGGAGACCTTGCTTCTTGCCAAATTTCATTATTCTAGGTCAACGGGAAGTAACCTAGAGGTTTTGATTTACTTGCGACAGTTGCGAGTATCAAAATGTGTCGAAAAATGGCCGTATTTTTTATTGCGTTGACTTAGACGCCTGATTTTTTTAGGACTATATGGGACAATAGACTTACGTATTTGATATTAATTTCAACTTGATATCTCCAAGCGTCCTTGAGAAAATGGTCTTGACAGACTGACAGACTTGAACATTTTTTTTATGGGACAGAACTACAAATGAACAAATTTCGGACTTTTTCCTTTAGTTGCGTTGTATGACCTTGCTTCTTACCAAATTTCATGATTCTAGGTCAACGGGAAGTACCCTATAGGTTTTGATTTACTTGCGAGCATCAAAATATGCCACATAAATGGCCGTATTTTTTTATTGCGTTGACTTAGAAGGTTGATTTTTTCAGGACTCCAAGAGACCATAGATCTACGTATTTGGTATTAATTTCAACTTGATACCTCCACGCGTTCCTGAGAAAAAGGGTCTTGGTAGACTAACAGACAGACAGACAGACGGACAAACAAGTGATCCTATAAGGGTTCCGTTTTTTTCCTTTTGAGGTACGGAACCCTAAAAAACAGTCCGAATAAAAGTTAGCGTCAGAATGGCTGGTTGCCTATGGCAAACGCCTCTGAAAGTATATTCAAGAATTGCTACATAATTGCTTATATTTGCTACATTTCTTCAATAATTGCTACATACGATGGATTCAGAGAAAAATGAATATTTTTTTGACCAGCCATTCTGACGTCAGGATGGCTGGTCGCCTCCGTGTTCAGCATGAAGGACGCAGAATTTCTAAAAGTTTGTTATGTCAATAATTGCTATCTAATTGCTTCATTCACGAATTTAAGTTTGAGCTTCATACATACATTAGGTAAAAAGATATAGCTTTTATTAATTTTTTTACGAAGAAGTGCCTACTAATTTGGAAAGGCAACAGATTTTTTTACTACAGCGCGCGTCTTGTTTAAATCTTGCAGGCGTGCGCTTAGAGTGATGTTGTATAATGAATAGCTTTTAAAACGTACCTACCCTCAAAAACACAATACATTTACTAGTATCAGTATGTAAAATAGCTGGGACAGATAATACTTTGAAAACTGTTTTAACTTATTTGATAAGTACATCAAAAGCAAAATATTGGACTAAGTAGTGAAAGAACAAAGGCGAAATCGTAGCTGAATTTAATTTGAGCGACTAAAAGTGACTTATATACGAAGGCAGCTCTATTATTTTTCTACGTTTTTTTAAAATATCACCTTAACTAGTTAAAAATACTAGTTTAAATGAAAAGTTATTTGTGTGAAAAGTGTTTAGTGTTGCCATTTTGTATTTATTCTTCCAAGTGACAGTAAGTACAGCATTATTGTATTATAATCCAAATTTTTCGTCATGGGTGTCATTTTCGTGTTATTTTAGGTCGCTGAAAACGATAGTGGGTTCAAAATGAAAATCCAAGATGGCGGCTGCGAAAATTTCCTAACTTTTCGTCATGGGTGTCATTTTCGTGATATTTTAGGTCGCTGAAAACGATAGTTATTCATTTTGAACCCACTATCGCTTTTGAACCCACTATCGCTTTCAGTGACCTAAAATATCACGAAAATGACACCCATGACGAAAAATTAGGAAATTTTCGCAGCCGCCATCTTCGATTTTCATTTTGACCCCACTATCGTTTTCAGCGACCTCAAATATCACGAAAATGACACCCATGACCGAAAATTAGGAAATTTTCGCAGCCGCCATCTTGGATTTTCATTTTGACCCCACTATCGTTTTCAGCGACCTAAAATAACACTAAAATGACACCCATGACGAAAAATTTGGATTATAATACAATAATGCTGTACTGTCACTTGGAAGAATAAATACAAAATGGCAACACTAAACACTTTTCACACAAATAACTTTTCATTTAAACTAGTATTTTTAACTAGTTAAGGTGATATTTTGAAAAAACGTAGAAAAATAATAGAGCTGCCTTCGTATATAAGTCACTTTTAGTCGCTCAAATTAAATTCAGCTACGATTTCGCCTTTGTTCTTTCACTACTTAGTCCAATATTTTGCTTTTGATGTACTTATCAAATAAGTTAAAAGTTTTCAACGTATTATCTGACCCAGCTATTTTACATACTGATACTAGTACCTAAATGTATTGTGTTATTGAGGGTAGGTACGTTTTAAAAGCTATTCATTAAACAAAATCACTCTAAGCGAACGCCTGCAAGATTTAAACAAGACGCGCGCTGCGTTGTAGTAAAAAAATCTGTTGCCTTTCCAAATTATTAGGCATTTCTTCGTAAAAAAATTAATAAAAGCTATATATTTTTACCTAATGTATGTATGAAGCTCAAACTTAAATTCGTGAATGAAGCAATTAAGTAGCAATTATTGACATAACAAACTTTTAGAAATTCTGCGTCCTTCATGCTGAACACGGAGGCGACCAGCCATCCTGACGTCAGAATGGCTGGTCAAAAAAATATTCATTTTTCTCTGAATCCATCGTATGTAGCAATTATTGAAGAAATGTAGCAAATATAAGCAATTATGTAGCAATTCTTGAATATACTTTCAGAGGCGTTTGCCATAGGCAACCAGCCATTCTGACGCTAACGAATAAAATGCCCCAATGCTTTTTGTGTTTGGCCCAAAAACGCAAAGGCAGGTGCTTCTATGCACCTGCTGACAGGTAGAAATAGAAAAAGGTCGAGCTCGAGGGACTTTACATACTTATGGTGGTCGTCAGAACAACTATCTTTGTTTCATTTTGGATACTTATGTTATGTACTTAGATTCAATCAGACCCGCAAATACAAAACGCTCCAAGAATACAAGAAAAAAATTTATTCATTTATGTCCGATTTCTGAGGTTTTTAAACGGAGTTTATCCATTCGATAGTGATTATTGGTTTGATATCGTGTTTCTGAACTCTTCGTGATTCAGCTGAAAAGTCGAGTGAATTAGTATCGAGGGTTTATTTCAGGACCTCAAAAACCAAGCTTATGGAATGAAATTGTGTCGAATCATTAAACTCTGTCTAAGAATTCTCCCGAAACCGGGTATTACCCATACTCACGTCTTCTTCTCATGGGGGTAGAAACTACAGAATGCGATCCTTAAATACTATTCGTATTTATTTAATTAGTCAGCAATTATCACAATGATCTCATTTACACAACAATTTTGACAATTATTTGTCAATACGGTCTAATTACTAATTTTCCTGTATACGCTTACAGGAAAATTATTAATTAATCATTGAGTGAAACTGAGAGTCACATAGAATGAGCCAAATGATCGACAATATAGCCAGGTACTTGTTTCATTAGTTACAATACAGTAGGTACCTACATAGCTACGTCTAGCGTCTGCTCAAAAAATAAATCGCATGCTATTTTTATTTAATTTTTAATCTACTCTTAGTAGTTAAGTAGGTATCTCATGAAATTTTAAGAATAGTTTCGGTGGGAAAAAATTGTCTAGGTATACTTAATTGTCTCCAAGTTAATGTAGATTCACTTTTAGGTTTCTGGTTTTTCTTTAATCTATAATAATCTTTACTTATAATAAAGCTGAATAGTTTGTTTGTTAGTATGTTTGAACGCGCTAATCTCTGGAACTACCAGTCGGATTTGCAAAATTCTTTTGGCATTTGATAGCCCAATTTTTGAGGAAGGCCATTAACATTAACATCACGTTAGGTAGGACCCTAAGGAACCGAGCAAAAAAAAGTCAGCAAAAACGCTAAGCAAAAACGATCCTAACATAACAGGTAATAGCGCGGGCAGGCAATGCGATGCGACGGGGTAACAAGAAATTTCACGCGGACCAAGTTGCGGGCAGAAGCTAGTTTGGAGATAAAAATACCATCCTGAAAATAGCAGGGAAAGATTTGTAAATGTTTTGTAGACGCCCATCGCGTTAGATAAAGCATGGCTATAATAAGCCAGCCCAGGCACAAAAGATACACTTATAAAGTTTTCTTGAATATCGATTCACACACTGCAAACACAGGCTGACGTTGTTCCCAGAGATGTCGGTGGTCAGGGTCGTGCAGGTCTGAGGTGGAAGGCGTCAATTTAATATGACATTGGAAGTTCAGTAAATAAACCGTTTATTTGTAAGATCGATCGATTGTATGAACTTGCATATACACATGTATAACCACTCACGCGACAATTGCACGAAATACCTACTTATCGGTCGTTCTGAAATCAACTTAGGTACTTACCTAATTTACGCCAGCAATTTTTTTTTAATTGATTTTAAAAGTCTTTAATTAACATAATTTTTACAAAGTGCATTCATTATGATCCTAATCTAATCGTGTACAACCATACAAATAACAATAAGTTCTTAGGCTAACTTACCTTCACAAACATTTTGCGTTACTGATAAACTGCTATACCGTTGGAAACAAGGATTCGAATAGGCTTTAGAAGTTTGAGACCACACCATAAAAGTATCTGTTTTACTATCCTATTTTATTTTGGTGAGTTAGAATGGTTATTTTCTTGGTTTACACATGGTAGAAAGCAGTTCGGTTACTTATTAGAAGAAAGGTGGTAGCCTTTAACTTATTTTTATTGAAAACCCCGATTTTGGTAATAGCGTTTCAGGTAGCATTGCAGCTAATTTCAGGCATTGAACGAGATCAAAAAAACACGAGAATCTTAGATCGATCGGAGAAGACCAGTGAAAAGTGGCAAGTGTATCCACTGAAGCAGGGGGCCTACTCCCTAAGCACGAAGCCCGTAGTTTCGGCCTTCGTTACGGGCGTTTCTTACTCCGTATCACCTACGGATGGATGATTGGTTCGGGGCCCGAACGAAGTATGAATGACAACATGATTTGCCAGTTGTCCCTACTCTCGATGTGTTTTTGCCCGTCCGAAAAATTTAACTTTTACACTGGTTTTGATGGATCGTAATGTCAGACGGACGGATGAACGGACGGACGGAAAAACGGACGGACTTAGGGAGTAGGCCCAAAGAGCGGACCGGAGTGGAGATTTCGAGCACTGTGATTGGTCGGACAGCCCTGCTCGACTCCGTTCTGTTCGGCTGGGGATCGTGTGTTCATACGGTATGGTACTGAAACATGTGTAATAAATCAAACGTAGTACTGGTCTAAACAGAAGTATAGCAAAATTTATTTCAAAGTCCGCTCCGCTTCACTTACTCTGTTCACACTGACGCGGAGTGGAGTTTTCGGGCACTCAGACGGTCCCCCCACCTCCGCGTCAGAGGAAACGCACCCTAAGGTTTCTTGAGGAAATCCTAAAAGTTTACGATCGTAGTAGAGATCACTATTATTTTTAGAATTTATATGTTTATCTCATACATAAATTATCAAAAATAATACGGTACACGTAGAACGATTAAAACTGTTTTTTAGGGTTCCGTACCAAAATGGTAAAAATGGTAAAAAAGGAACCCTTGTGGTGTGACTCAGTCTGTCTGTCTGTCTGTCTGTCTGTCACAGCTGAATATCTCAAGAACTACTCATGCTATCAACTTGAAATTTCGAACAGTTTTAGATGACGTTTACCCAACTATTGTAACAGGTACTGAAGGGGGGTCTTAAAAATTCAAAGTGAGGCTACTAGGGCATGTGGGGTATCATATGAAAGAACGCTGTTTGAACATTCTCAAGCATTTTTTTATTTTTTTTTAGGCCGCATAGTTTTTGACTTTTGATGAAAAATGTAAAAAAAATACCGTTCCGCCCCCTTATCTCTGAAGTTTGCAAAGATAAAAATCTGAAATTATTCTATGTGATAGAAGTTTATGTAAAGATTACAGGAAAAATAAAACGATGTCTCTAAATAGCACGCTTTTTCAGAAATCGGAACGGAACCCTCGGTGCGCGAGTCCGACTCTCTCTTGACCGGTTTTTTCTTGTACATATAAAAACGATTTCGTAGAATATGATGTCATGAATGTCGTAGGCTACTATTTTCGATTCTATGACCATGCCATACAAAGTACGTATAAAATATTATGTTTTTAACAATGGTTTTTAACGTAAGTAGTATAACATTTTAAACTCACATAGTATTTATAAGTATTACGTTGCTGGTACCTAGTAGTTATAACGTTTGAAGAATGCGAGTGACTGGTATTATTAGTCATCAAAGCAAATGCTCATTGTAGCACATGTACCTAATTTAAACGTGAACATTTGGGATTGTTTGTTTATTTACCCGCTAATAGGAGTTAAATCAATCATTGTCAAATTAGTAATAGTAATAGTAATTTATTTCCAAATTTCAGTGTACGTAAATTAATGTCAGGTCCATGAAAGTTTATGTAATAAACCGTTGAATTAAGTTCTACTATTCCGTGTTCCTACCATGACGTCACCAACATCATTTTCCTGCTCTTATCTCAATTTATTTGTGGTCGGCGCAACATTTCTGTTTCTTTCATAGGTGCTTACTTCTCTATTTCCTGCCATGAAGTCAACTCAGCCTATCGCAGTCCACTGCTGGACATAGGCCTCCCAGATTGCGCCACAACACCTGTCCTCAGCCTTCCGCATCCAGTCTGATCCAACCACCTTCTTCAGGTCGTCGGTCCATCTAGCTGGGGGCGTCCTACACTACGCTTGTCGATACGTGGTCTCCACTTCAGGACTCGTCTGCTCCACCGGCAATCGGTTCTTCGACAAACATGGCCAGCCCACTGCCACTTCAGTTTGCTTACTCTGCAAGCTATGCCGGTTACTTCGGTTATTTTCCGGAGAACTTCATTTCTGATTTTATCCTTCAAAGAAACCCCGAGCATAGCCCGCTCCATAGCATGCTGAGCGACCTTGAATTTGGTTTGCAAGTATCCACGTTTCAGCACCGTATGTCATAACGTATTGCGAAGAAATAAAACCTTCACTTCATTCTTTTTTTGGCTCGACTGGCTGTTCATAATGGTGTGCTGGTACGCTTATGTATGGAAGCTAATGTTGGGTGTGGCAAAAGAAGTATGAAAGTAGAATAAGTGCTGTGGAAATGCGTTCTTTGCATGTTCGAAGCATGTGTGGTATGTCTATGACTGAGGAATGATGTGATAAGGCAAAGGTGTGGTTTACAGATGATGTAGTGACAAAAATTGAAAATAGTATGCTTGATATGGTTTAGTCATGTTGAGAGGATGAATGAAAGGCGATTAACAAAAGGTTTTTACAAGGCAGATGTGAGTGGAAACATCGGGAGGGACGCCCTAGGAAGACATTTGTGACCTTATTGGTGATGTTCTTCAGAAAGGTCAGGTGCGTAGTACTCACTGGCGTGACTCTCAATTTCATTCATGATTAATCACTAATTTTCCTGTAAGCGTAGACCGGGTTGACAAATGATTAATAAAATGAGATCATTGTGATCATTGCTGACTAATAAATCAAAAATAAATACTAGGACTACTAGTAGGAGTATTTAAGGATTGTATCAGGTGATATTCTGCAGTTTCTACGTACCCCCCTGAGAAGAAATTGTGAGTTTATGTATGTATGTAAAACCTTCACATCCTGAAATGCTTTTTATAGATACCATTATGTGAAATGTTAGATAGCAGCATTTTCGGGCTAGTGTTCATGTATTTATATAATGAAACAAGTCACTACACTTTGTTGACAAAATTGCACGCGATATCGATTCTTGAGTAAATGATGTCATCTTAGGAGAATAAGGAGCAAAACTACGATTGTAATGTAGCCATGAAATTATTTTTTATGATCCGGGTCTTGGAATAACTACCTCAATAACTAATGCGAAATTTTGTATTAAAGTGTTCGAAAATCCAAGTAATCATAAAGAAAATGTTCTCGAAACCGACATATATCTAAAATAAAAAATAATAATATAAATAAATATATTAATAGTAATAAAAAAAATAATAAGTTTTCTGCCAATTTTCTGACTGTCTCTTCGTTTGGTAATTAAATTATTGTATCCATTATCTATTATTAACCTTTACTTCACGTCTTAGATAGAAGTAACTTATTTTGACATTTCTTGAACTATAATCTTCGTATAGTACAAAATTATCCTTCACAAAAAATAGGTGTACCCCAAGGTTCTATACTTGGTCACGTACTTGATTAGGCCATGTGATGTGCTGGGTAAGATTTTTATTGGTTTGTTTATTATGTCCTACGTTGATAAACTCGATGGCCACGCCAGTATGGGCTATGCTATGAGCTCATCGCTTCAATGACCGACGCCAACTTACGGCGCAGTCTCCGTGGCGACTTCACATCGCACGCACGTGTTTAGTGTAAACATAGCCTATAAACATCGTGGTATTTTGAATTTAGAAGTGAATCACGATGTCGATCAGCAGATTGTCTATTGTCAAGTTTTTGGAGCTGGTAATTATTTTTATTTTATTAAACAATTGCTATTACAACAGGATTTAATGTGACGCCTGCACAATGTAAGGTTAAGTCGGCGAATTGAAAATGATCTTGTTTTTGTTAGTAAACTGAATTTGTACCTTGACGAAGTATATGAAATAGTGGGTAATAAATAAATAACGATATTTAGATATAAGGTTATTTGATGTTTACGTTGTACTATCGATAAAATAATCGCATTTTGAAATACGGGTTTCTTAGTGTGATATCAAGTAAGTTATGTCTCTCCTTTTGATCGATAACACATTGATGAATTTACAAAAACGAGTAGGTATCTATAGATGTATTTCTAAACTTTTTACACAAACAATGCACTAATAGTGGAGAATGTAGATAGGTACATCCTACCTTACTCTCTTCATATTCTTCATATATAAAGGCTCATCAAAGACTGGCCTCTAACCAAATTAATGATCCAAGAAAAGTTCTAAAAATAAATAAAACGCTTTCTGTCGTAAACGAACGCTAACAAAAACAGTAGCCCATCCTGCCCAACGCTATCAAGATACAAAGGGCGTTGACTTCTTTCACTTTCATCGACCATACAAATGAAAGAGATGGCAAAGGGGCTGTGGGATGTATAATAACGAATACAATTGAGACCGAAATGGAATGGATTGCATTCAATTGTAGCTAATTTAACATGGCGGGACTTACTGGAAAGAGATTTTTTAAAAGGAAGCAACTTTATTGAACTATCGATTAACAACATGAATAATTCATCAGTCAACATTGTAGTAGGTGATAAGGCAATCAAATTAAATAACGATTTTAAAACTAAACCAACGCCTGATCTTAACGTTCAGCATTGACCTGGCCTAACCAAAACATTAAACAAGCCGTATTAGATTTGAATAGATATGTAGTACAGTTGAGTTCATTAATATATTGGCCCTTTCAGGCTTCAAAAGTACATGAACGTCAAAAAAGTTCATAATATTGTGACAACTATAAGCATCATTAAATTGTGGTCAAGATTTAGATTAATTAATAATTAGGTGACTGCTCTTGGCTTTTTCTTTGGCTGTAAGTATACATGTTACTGAGAAAAAGCAGTCAAATATTAATGAATCTAAATCTTGACCACAATTTAATGATGCATAGTTGTCACAATATTATGAACATCATCATCTGCATCCGGTTAGACTGGAAGCCGACCCCAACATAGTTGGGAAAAGGCTAGGTAGATTGATAGTTCTTCCAATATTATTAAATTTTTTGACGTTCATATATTTTTGAAGTCTGAAAGGGCATATTAATGAACTCGATTGTACCAACAAATCTAAATATTTTTTTATAAGAAAAGCATCCAAATATTTCGAACACTTTCCCACTTGTTTTGTTTCTACACGTATCCAAGCTTCGTCATTCTCTGCATGACCCGAGTAATTTGAGTCAACAATGTAAAAATTACTTATCACAGGATTACATCAGTGTCCATCAGCTATTCTTAGCAGCCTGACCTAAGCGGCTGTTCGCGTATCAACACTTTTGTTGACCACTCTCTGACAAAGCGTTAATAAATTTATTCACACTTAGGCTCCTGCGTGAGGCGTGTCTTCATCGTAATCATCGTTTTGCGAATTCAGTTTTCTTTATCATATCATATGAATTCTAAGGCCCGTTTTACAGATCCTCACTCAAGAGTTAAGCATTACTTAAACTAAAACTAGTTTCAACCAATGAAATAGCTTTGAAGTATAGTTTAAAGTAATGTTTGAGAAGCTCTTAGACGAATTAGACAAAATTAGACAAAACTATTTGGTAAACATAATTATATTTCTGTATTCGGAAACATATCTCATGATGGCCGTGGCGGTCAGTCAGTAGCAAGTATAAACAAACGATAAAATTCAAACTAAAAATAAATATGAAATCATTATTCATCCGATATGAGTAGGTAATGTAACTACTGACTCGCTTTACGATTGCCTAATGGTACATCAACACGTTAATTTTAAGAGAAGCTATTTTATAATATTGGTAAAAGGAATTAGTGTAAAAATACTTCCTGTAGTCTTATACTTATTGCATAACTCAAATTGTTTAGATTTTTACGTAGATGGATGAACATTTCAAGTGTGTCAGCTCTCCACTGTATTCCGAATATCGTACACAAGCAACTGACGCCCACCGACACTCGCAAACTAGTCTAATAGAAGTTGACGTCGACTCGGTTCACTAAAGTTTACCTTATCGATACCTTAAAGCTTTCCACTATCGACAACAATCAATCAATCTTCCTAGCTTTTCCAACTAAGTTGGTCGGCTTCCAGTCTAATCGGATGCAGCTGAATACCGGTATTTTATATGAAGCAACTGCCCATCTGACCCCCACAACACAATTGCTGGGTAATACGATACCCTTTGGTAAGACTGGTTGTCAGACTTTCCGGCTTGTGACGACCCTTAACGACTGTCAAAGATCCAGATCAGATCAGACTTAACGTGCTTTCCGAGGCTCGGAGAAGTTTCGCTATGTAAAGATGGGACCATCCACGGATCAACCCTGGCAAGCGTAGCTTAACCTGATGGATCGATGCGTGCGGCTGTTATTACTTAGTCACGAGCTCCTTGACAACAATGAATTGTATTTTTAAATCAGCATTTTTTTGTTTGAGGATTACCTACTGTATCTTAATATAAAATGTTTTGGTTTTTAGTACCTACCAGATGGTACCTATACCTTGATTTAAACCTTCTATAACATCTTTCACAACTGTTGTGGTCGAAACGATGCTCAAAGATACTAAAAATTACTGAATGTTTATGTAAACTTTAAACTTTTGGATACTTATTTAGGTAGGCACTTACTCAAACTCATGATCTCAGAAATACGATAGCCTTCACAAGCATACAGGAAGTATATTTTACATGTGCCGGTAGTCTATTAACATTGATAGCTGGTAAAATGACCGTGCCTCTCATTGTTTTACTGCCATATGAAGGTGATGCTACTAATGATTGAAGAGTTGAGTTGCGAAAATAAAACATTTGGTATTTGATACTGATATTATATGTAGACGTGATATCTACAACTATTGGCCTGACAGACGACGAAGTGGATGACGTCATGTATTCACCCTTCTCTATTGATTGTCAAAATAAAGGGCAAAGTAGATACGTATATGTTCAGCTACCGCGCGGTAGTTTCACAAATAATATTTTTGCATAATTATGGTATTGTTATGATTATGTGCAACTATGGCTTCATTAAGTAGAATCTCTACGCGTTTACTTTTAATAGCATATTTTAAAACATATCGTTTATTTTATTTCAACACTGTTAACATAACGAGTAGGTGATAATAATCAGTACTAAATAAATGAAAATGAATGTCACGAAATACACATCATATTTAATTTTAACATTAATGATGTTGCATACTTATATTAGAGAGAATGCATTTTTAGATAATATGGCTAGTGTGCTTAGTAATATTTACGTTACTGTTGAGACTCTGTTCGCATGAAATAATTAAACAAGGGAAAGCGAAATCGTGTTCTAATGACAAAACAGGACGGTAAATGACGGAGGTGCGACCAGTTCCCGGCCGTATATGGCCGTACACTTTGTACGGCATACCCATACAACTAGCATGGTCGTTTTTAGAAGTGAAATCGATTCCAAAAGTGATGACTGACTTCATGTAGCTAGCTACCAGTAACAGCAACAAGTAGAGAATCTTGCTCTGTTTATACCGATGTCTCGTAAAATATATGAAAAATATTTGCCTTCGACCACCTGTGGCTTGGCAGTCAATTTGTTTGCATTCGGTTTGACTGTATTAACAACTAAGTTTATTTTAAACTCGGATTTTACAAATTCCTAACACGTTAAGTCTGAGTTTTGGTTGGTTTATAGAGGTAGAACGGTAAATTGGATGTTATGTACATCGCATTTCCGATAGATTAGTTAACCTTACAAAAATGAAGATATAACATTATTTGTCTTATCATTAGACACTATTATCGTTTTAATGTTACCGGAATCATGACTGTATTCGTTTTTCAAGAAATTAGAGCAATTGCCATTATCCGTTTTAATCCTGGGGGTCACATCACCACATATTTGTTGATGACGTACCGTCACATGATGCACTAGAATTATGACTTGGAGATAAACCGGATTAAATGACAAAGTAGGACAGTGTCCTCAGACAATCTAGTTGTTAAACGAGTACTTTGCTGAAAGTCTTCATTTCGCAGAAGTTCTGATAGAGGCGCAACAAGTAGTTTTAATTTCATCAAAGACAATATAATATCAACAGTAGCTAAAATTACATTTTTCACTTGCATTCTGTTCATCGTTAAAAAACGTTTGTAATTTAGAAACCATCACATCACTTCCTAATGTTATGAGTTCATAAAAAAGTAAATCGTGTAGAGTACTTAATCATTACTAACTTTAGCTTCCGCTAATAGATACAAAGTGAACATAATAGCGTGTAGACTATATTAATCAATGAACGATGACTATTATCGCAGCAATTTGTATGCTATAAAGATCCATTTGTACGGCGAATTATAGAACAATTAGTCTCTTTAGCACCTCGAGTAAATCGGAAGAAGTAGCACATCAAGATTAAGGCAAATATTGCATTTAATGAGCTAATGATAAAATTTGACTTATCAATAAAAACAAATGAACGTGACCTATATTGATACCAAAAAGTTTAAGAGTTAACTGTATTTTCTAGTAGTAAGATCTATTTTTTTATCTTATTACGGGTCATGTCAAGTAATGACATGCATTACATAATAAGATAACAAGTTATATTATGTTGATTCAGAAATCAGATTCCAATACAACCCGTGTAGATGCCTTATAGATTCTGCCTTCAATAAATAAACAGCATGAACAATAGAACTATTATTGTTTATTTGTCTTTGTTTATGTGTTTAGCTACCGTATAGGCGTATACTTACGAACCACATTTTCACCACAGGTTTCACTCCTCTATGTAATGCAATTTATTCACGGCACGCATAATATACTTGAATGAATGAAAACATTTGCTTTCACTATCGAAACTGTAATGTTTAATGCTTCAATGTGTATGAATGGATATTGACTAAACATTATTAGAAATTTTATTGTAAACTTATTCAGTCCTTATGGGTCTGAACTGAGGGAGGTACTATTTTCTTATTTTTTTGGATTCTATTGAACTGTTCGTTTGAAAAAACTGCTGGACTGTTGGTATCAGTTTATAAACTGTTAAAAATGGCTAAGTAACAACTCATATAATTTTCCCTGTATCCCGGAATGCACTTTGATGGCCTTTGACATGGGCCATTTCTAACAAATAAGGATACCTACACACAAACCTACGCACGCTCATGACTGGTTCCGCTGGTGATCAAAACAATTTATTAATTTCTTTTAAAGCTACACTTAGCTAATTAATTATTAAAGGGTGCTTCCTTTAATAATTAATTACTTAAGAATATACAAGAACCTCAATGATCGAAAGCAGGTCGCTGGGTAGGATCCTAATGTAGTTCAATGAGGTTGAGTACCTATAACACTAAGTCGTTGCCATTAACCTCATTTATATAACAGTTAACGATCGTGTCGATCGTTTTTAACTGATCAGTGTAATACTATAAAGCAATAATGTATGTTAAGAAGTTTATAGTGTATTGAATGATGTGGATAAATAAATAAGACTAGTAGGTAGTGGGAATGAGACAGGAAAGAGAACAGTCTAAGTATCGCTATTTCACATGACGAAAAACAGACGGTAATATTTTTATCGTTTCAATTTAGTACCTTGAGCACTGGGATTCTTCTTCTTACCCCGCGTCCTATTTAAAAGGGATCGTCGCGTCCATTATTATGTCAATGTTTTTTGTTAAAACCGGTAGGGGCGCCTTCCGCCTTGTCGGCGCGACAACAAGTTCAGGTTCACCGAACAAAAAGGACGCGACGATCGCGTATTCGCGCGATGATCGCTTTGAAATAGAACGCACCCTTAGCGTATCGGTGGCAAACAGTTCAAGAACATGCATAATGCATAATCAGCCTATAACGTTCCCACTGCTGGGACACAGGCCTCCTCTCAGTGAGAGGCAGTGAGCTGTATTCTACCACGTGGGCCCACAGTACGAGTTGGTAGATGTCACATGTCTTCGAATTTTTGGTTCTAGGACATGCCGTTTCGTCACTATGTTTTCCTTCACCGTTTTAAGAGCAGTGGTGGTGAAATAATTTACACAAAGTGAAGCGCCTGTCTGGGTTCGAACCTACGACTCGTAAGTCGCGGCCGTTATCACTGGGTCACCACTGCTCTCATGAACTGGGATTGAATAAATGGAATTTGTACGAGTAATAATCAAACAATGACATATGAAGTACATACATTGGCAAGAGTTATGAATTCAATATGAGTAATTTTCCAAAAATACTTAATGAGTCAAGGCGACCACGCCGTAACCTCGACCTTTCAATAATATGTATGTTTGTGTTTACAAATCAGATATTTCGTGTTGCGATAAAAGGTTATCATCACTTTGGTACCTGCTAGTTACTAGATCACTCTAACGATATAATAGCGGGTTGGGAGAGTTTTTCTTAGTTCGATGTCTTGATTTGTAAAAGAAAAAGGAGCACTGATGACAAAGCAACTTAATGTGATCCTTTAATTTTCTTTCTTGGTGTTCGAACCAAACTTATAGCTCGAATTACTGAGCCCCTTGGGTCTGCTAGAATAGGTTCCTCAATTCTCACTCAGCACTGTGTGATCAACAAGTTTCATTATACAGGATTACAGGCTTAGTGCTTACAGCATATAGGTAATTTCTAATTCATTGCATGGTTTTCCTCATACATAGCCTAAAGATCCGCAAATATGCGTTGTGCGTGTGTTTAGGCTCAGGTGACATTGAAATTGTTCGACAGAAATGGTTGTGATGACCGTTTTTGTGTCTATTTTCTTTATCAAATTGTAATGATGATATCACGTAAACAGTATGAAATTTTAGTAGGAATTTGTAAATAATAATAACAAATCATAATTTCTAAGAAAGCAATTCCATAAAGCATAGATATTGATGAAATATAGTATACTGAAGGCGAACTCAATGATAATTAATTATTGACTTTGGATAAGATAATATTTAATAAAATATCTCCTTTCAATGTTCAAATATGGACTTTTGAAATTGTTTATAATTTTTTTAAAGAGTTATCTTTTTTAGGATTCCGTACCAAAATGGTAAAAAGGTTTATGGTGCGACTCAGTCTGTCTGTCTGTCTGTGTGTCTGATGTCTATCTGTCTGTCACAGCTGGATATCTCAAGAACTACTAATGCTATCACCTTGAAATTTGAAACAGTTTTAGATGACGCTTACCCAACTATTTTGCAAATAATAAAGTTTTTTTTTTTTGCAACGGGGACTGAAAGGGAGTCATACAAATTCAAAGTTGAGCTACCAGGGCATGTGGGGTATCATATGAAAGGACGCTGTTTGCAGATTCTCAAACATTTTTAGACCCACAGCTGGATATCTCAAGAACTACTAATGCTATCACCTTGAAATTTGAAACAGTTTTAGATGACGCTTACCCAACTATTTTGCAAATAATAAAGTTTTTTTTTTTGCAACGGGGACTGAAAGGGAGTCATACAAATTCAAAGTTGAGCTACCAGGGCATGTGGGGTATCATATGAAAGGACGCTGTTTGCAGATTCTCAAACATTTTTAGACCGCACAGTTTTCGACTTTTGATGGAAAATGTAAAACAAAATACCGTTCCCCCACCCCCGTTATCTCCGAAGAAAAATCTGTAATTATTCTATATCTATGTGATAGAAGTTTATGTAAAGATTACAGGAAAAATAAAACGATATTTCTAAATAGCATACTTTTTCAGAAATCGGATCGGAACCCTCGGTGCGCGAGTCCGTGTCACTCTTGACAGGTTTTTTTTTTTTTAATATTGAAAGCGTAGTTGACCAAATGAAAATGCAGAAAATAAGTTGAAGGTTTTTAACACAAGTATGCAACTAATTTAACAATTAACAATAACGTGAAATATGAAAACATATAGTCATAGAGACTGATAAATGTTTTAAAGTTTATAAGTAAGTCACGCCTTGTATTAAAATTATAACTACATGTTTATTATTGTTTAGCTTCACAAAACAACTACTTATTGTGCTCATGTTTAATCTTATAAATGATTAAATTATCTTATAAATTAACAAATTCAATTAAATCTCTAATGAAATTTAATTACGGACGTCATTTGTTGACTCTTGTTAAGAATAATAAAATCAACTGAGGATTAATACAATGGATTAAAAGATAAATAGAATATCGAATGTACTTCCTACTGTACGGAAATTGATTGCTATAATAAAATTAATGACTGCTATACAAATGAATGACACGTGCGAATACGTTTCTTGTTCGTGAGCTGAATACATTTTGTTATATTTATGCATCATTCATAATAATGCCACATACATATAAAAAAATTCGCGCCACGCTTATCAAAAGTGAAGCACCGTTAAAACACACAAAATTTAATCGTTGAAATGTTCTGAAATCCGTAATTTTTTCTTGGTAATTTCCTATCCGTCAGGGATCGACCTTGATGGATAGATTATAAAAACATACGATTTAAATTGAGAACCTCCTCCTTTTTTGAAATCGGTTCAAAACTTAAAATGATTATCGTCTATCTTCTTATAAATAAAAAAAACTTTTTTACAAAAACAAAAACCGACTTCCAAAAAAAACACTACAAAATTAAAAATAACTTTAATTTCGGAAGTCGGTGTCTTTGGATCTGCATTTTAGTTTTTTGCCACCGACTTCCGAAATTAAAGTTATTTTTAATTTTGTAGTGTTTTTTTTGGAAGTCGGTTTTTGTTTTTGTAAAAAAGTTTTTATTTTTCACTTTTTAGTGGTTCAGTTTGTAATTTATCTAAGTTACAATAACGCAATGTCAACTGCTCATCACGTTTTACAAAATGTTGCTTTTCCCGATGCAGGGACGTTAATTATTGAGGAGTTCTCCTAGTAAGAACCAGGAGAAATGGAGCTCATGGTGAAGTCACCATTACCATTATTTTGACGAGCATAAACCATATTAAAGTAATCGAATCGCAACCTAACCTGTTATATACTTAGATATAATTGAGTATTTCCGATGGCCCTCTGTGGTCTTCATCATCAGTTCCAGTTCACCGAATGGTACTTTCCGAGAGCAAATGCACGAGTTACTATAAAAAATACCGAAATCGATATAGGTGTGCCCATAAAATTTGAGGGTTTCCCTCGATTTCCATGGGATCCCATCATCAGATCCTGACTTGATGATCATGGGACCACTTGGGACATATACCCTTTCGAACAAAAAAAGAAAAATCCATATCGGTCTAGCCATTTTCGAGTAATCGGGGAACATAAAGGTTCCGACGAATTGAGAACCTCCTCCTTTTGGAAGTCGGTTAAAAAAGAGATGTTCTGATTGACTGACTGAGTGATTGACTGACACATAAACGCTCAGCCCTAACCCTTGGACCTAGAAAGCTGAATTTTTGCACAGAGGTTCTCTTTATAATATAAACAAGGAATAAGGAAGGAATTCCCGGTAGCAGGTTCCCTTGGGATATTTTCCGACATCCACGCGGGCGAGGCCGCGGGCAAAAGCTAGTTATACATATCCAAGGATTTATCAATACGCGTTCAGGCCGCAATAACAAAACAGAAATTACTAATTCGATCAAAACATTATTTTGTACAATGATTAAATTACTATCAATGCGCAAAACACAAATATACCTACATAGGTATTTCATTGAATGTGCAGTCGACCTTATTTTAATGTTCATCCTCAAAGACAAGGCCCCAAGGTGTCGAGCAGTTGGCCTCGGCTTTATATTGCGTGTTCAGTATGACATCATCGCTCCAGAACTGGTTGCGATATTATCTGTGGTTCGTCACCATACGCTTGAGGAATCGCGTACTATGACGTCAGGTGTTTGTAATACCGCGCCATTTTGGAATCGTAAGGTGTGACGATTACTAATGAATGAAGATGATATTTTTTAGGAGAAGCAAACACCTATATTGTACCTAGTTTTATAAGTTTTTATTGATTTTACGAATCCTATAATGTTGAAAATAGGTACTACGGTCTTCCAACTTTTGTGCGTTTTAAAATCTATGACCATATCATCTACATAAACTATTTTCTCTTTTTCAGGCCCTGACATGCTCGTGCGTGGCCCTCCACTACCACAGCTACAACTCTGATGCCGACACTGGTATGCTGGTGACCGGCACCTTTGTCGGTTATCTCATCATCTTCGCTGGAGCCGCTGCTGGTGAGTACACCTCTCAGATAAAAACCCGCGCTTTGATCTGAATCTTGAAGTGTTACTCATAGCCAAAGTTGGTTTGCAAAATAAATAGTAAAGTAGGATTTACAAAGCATGGACAGAAAATAACAGTGTCCAGTTTTCTCAGAAGCATCTGACTCTTAGTAAAGTTGGGAAAGTTCTATGGAACGGACGAACAATGAACTGTAAAACTGTAATTGACGACACGGTTGGCGCAGTGGTTGAGTGATTGACTGCTGCGCAGCATGTCGCGGGTTCGATTCCCGCACGGAACAAATATTTGTACGACCTACAAGTATTTGTTCCGAGTCTGGGTGTTTTTCTATCTATAATATGTATGTATTTACAAAAAAAAAAAAAAGTATATAAGTAGTTTATCAGCCATCTCATTACTATAACACAAGCATTAGGTTGCTTAGCTTGGGACTAGATGGCGTTGTGTGAAATGTCTAAGGATATTAGTATTAGTATTAGTATTAATTGATTTTGAGCAGATAACTTTACTTGTGTTCTTATGAAATTAGTAGCAGTCATCTGTGTGCGTGTTATCAGTCATTCTTATATTTATACATGACGAATGCTTACCGTCATCTCTCATAATTGTATGTATGAAATGTTTAGCATTTTGTTAAAAACGTTGACAGTCAACGTAGGCCAATTAGAACACCTGTCGCCACTTATTTGCGCACTGTACGTCCTACGTAGCTTTATAAACTACTTAATAATGCAAAACAGCGTACTTTAATTGATAATGACGTCATGTTCCAGGTTACATCATGCAGACACCTTCGCACAAACGGATTGACATTTTCTACTCGCTGGTTGGTGTAGCCTTGTTCGTCGCCAGCGGTGCTTTGATTATTGACAAGTAAGCATACGAATATTATAAATTAGAATTTATTATTTTAGTCATAGTTTGGGAGCACCTGATTATCTAGAAAGCCTTGAAAATCCATGATGGTTTTATATGACTTGAAATTATTGGACTGCTTCCGACCTGTAGCTGTGGCTTTTATAACGCAACCCTCCTAGCAGTGTCTGTAAACTAAAATGAGATTTAAAAAAACTTCTTTATACTGTTAAGTTTTAATTAGACCATCAAAACATGTTTTCGCTTACTTATCTATACCAATCTATCTTTCAGATGGCAACACGCTGGTAAGAGTGAAGCCAGGGACAAGAACTTGGCGAAGGCTTCCCTGGCCATCATCAACGGCGCCGTCCTGCTTGTAGACGCCGTTCTTACGCAGCGCGGAGGCTAAAACACTTACATATTAGGTGTGGCCACACTAAGCATTGCCTAAATCTCAACTTTTTGTACTATTTTTGAATCATATTAATTATGATGAGATGTTATTCGATATTATTGTCAAGATGTTTTGTTTCATACACGCACAATTTAAAAGTATGAATGCATGTGAAGTCTCTGAAGGGAATTTTCGCCCCATTGATTTTAGAGAACAATATGTGGACATTAAATAGAACATGGTTTGCATTTGAGAATTACCAAAAGCTCCCATGTTTCCTAACGCCCATCTTGCATTTCCTCGATCTGATCTGATGCAACCAGTCTTTGTAACGCATTCGTCTGTGGCCATGCCAGTTATATTTTTAGTGATACTAAGCCATGGTTCAATATTGAAATGGTTTCTACTGAACCAACTCGAAAAACACACTAAAACTTGCATTACAGATCAATTTTGAACCATAACTGATTAATTAAGTAAATTATTTTTAGGATTTAATCTTACATTATTTGTACCTCGATAGAATTGTAATATTGTAAGTACATAAACATTAAAACTATTTTAATGGAATCATAACTACTTATACACATTATTATTGTCTATGTAACAGTATTGTGATTCGCTTTTAAAATTGAGCGCAGTGGTAAAATTTGATAGAAGTCATTGACTTGGTCTGGCTTATTTGATAATGATGATGAAAAGAAAAGTGAATTGATAGTGCCTTTCAAGCTTGATGCAATAAAACATGAATAAATGCAGCACTTTTTGATACTATCTACTTTAATCGAGATCTTTGAGTATGGTTTGGGTGAATGAGCTAGTCTGCTTGCAAATCTGATTGTTTATGTAATCTTATAATATATAGCCATCGTTGTTGTAACTCAGACATAATGGTTTAGCTGATAAACTTGTTATTTACCTTATAATTAAAGTATTTACGTGAAGCTGATATGCTGCATAAGTTAAATCATTTTTCATCTTACTTCATGATGAAAACTGAAAATACAAAACATTTTAAGTAGACCACCATAACTTAAATGAAACAAACATGACTACATAAGAATATTTTTTGAACTGTCTAATAAATTTTAAATGTTACATTTGCATTTTTTATACGATTATATATATGTACACATTGTAAAATTTTTGTTTCTACAATAAATCACTATAAAACAACATCGGCTTTGCTTTCAGTATCTTTTGTGACATCTTTCTTGAGTTTAGGTTTTTTAGTGCATAATATGGAAAAGTTTTTATTTGTAAAACAGTTAAATCTTAAGTACTTTATGTGGAAGTTAATGGACCTTCTTAAAAATAGTATACATTTGATAAAATTTTACAAACGAATAACGAATGATAACCCACTTCCCATCAAGTTACCCTTGGCCTGTTTGCCAACAAATGTATTTAAGACAAGCTTTAGGTTTACTTTGGATGTAGTGGACTAATGGATTCTGTATAAACAAATACAAGTGTAAATAAAACTTGAGTAACAATACATTATGTACTGTTAATTTATGTACTTAATAATTGTGATGGTGACAATACAAATTATACGCCTTTCCGTCGTGATATGTGACACGCTATAAAAATCGTTTCTTACATTCCAGTAAAAATGTTAGTTGCTAACTTAGTGTAGTCTGTGTTGTAGCAGTGCTAGTCCGAGTTAAAACTTAGCTGTGAATAATGAAACGCGTTTTAACAATTCTAACTCTTCTACTGTTAATGTTCAATAATTGTTTTGCAACAACAAAGCTCATAAAAACAGCAGTGAATATCTCAAGTACATTCTACACTGACCACTTTACAACCACGGTTATTTGGAAACTAAATGACTCCGAATATGTGAATGAATATTTGAAGAGCTACCCTGGTTCTGTCGTCCTCAGTCCCTGGTCTACTTATAATGATACTAAAATTCGTGATATCAACGAAACAGTTGGATTTAAACAAACAATCTACTTTGCAAATAACTTACATGATTATGAGATTATCATGCAGCTTATAAATGAAGTGATAAGATTCCCCATTCGTTTCATCCTTGTATTGGAAAACACCGTCAAGACAACTGCTGAGATATCTGCCTTCATTGAAGTGACTTCGAAGAATGATCAGGCTGACTTAATCCTAATAAGTGCTTATGATACTGGCGAAGTAACACTGTCGACATTCTTTCCATACAGTGATGGATGTTGCGGGAATTATACACCTATCTTTCTAAAGTACGGCGATGATATGTTTCCTAAAAAGTTTAGCAACTTTTACCAGTGTCCGATCAGAACGGCTTTGTTGGAATATTTTCCCTTCGTTACGGTACAAATGGAAAACGGTACAATTACTTCTGTTGGTGGTTATGATGGCAAAGTACTTATGATTATACTGAATAAATTAAATGCCTCTTTACAAGTTTATTTATTATTTATTTATTTATTTATTTATAGTTAATTAAAACGGTGCAAACCAATTACATTAATTAACGTAGAAACATACTTTACTTAAAAACTAACATGGTACAGTAGACTCCCTTGCATACTTTCTCTCACAGAACACCAGACATATACGCATAATTTTACTCCATTCATCCGCAAAAATATCACATTCAGGGTTGGCAGTCAGAAGGGCGTTGAGCATCTTCAAAGTACGACACACGGGGGATTCAGCTCTGGCGACAGTTTTGGCCAAAGGTTGCGCAAACAGATTGTGCCGGCGGCTCGGACGGAAGTTACCTCTGCTTATAATAATAGTGTATTTGGATCATATGTAAATGGGACAGCAACGGGCTCCATTGGTGATCTGGCTACTGAAAAAGCTGATATACTTATTCCGGCTGACATCCTTACAGAGAAACGTTATACCGTCACTTTGCCATCTCATACCTATCACACAGTATATATCCGATGGGTTGGACGCAAGCAACGCGAAGTTTCTGATTGGCTCAAATTCATTGTTCCAGATAAAACCAACTTTACATATTTACACGGACTGGTATATATTTCCTTTCTCATTGTAGCTATGTTAGTAAGAAAATGTAAGCCGCATAAGACGAATGCAACAAACCGTATACTCTATCAATCATTCATCATATTATTGGGTCAGTCAGCTAAATTCGTGACTAAGTCATGGCTGTTAAATTCTCTTTTTGTTCTTTGGATTTGGTTTTGTTTCTTTTTTCGGATCGATTATCAAGCAGACCTAGTCGATGCCTTGCAGACATTAGACTTAGAGCCACCTTTTGAGTCTATTGAAGACGCAGTAACAAAAGTGGACGGTTATGGTGGAGTTGAGGTAGTTGTCGAATATTATAAAGATACTCCCTTGGAACGTAATTACAAAGTAATACCAATGAACGAATTAAGAAAATATATTCAACGCATCTTTGAAGGGGAAAATTTTTTGCTTGCTACAGATGTCGCATTGGTTAAGTCGCTGGATCCGTATATTCAAATTTTAGAGAAACGTATAAGTGCAACTGGTGCTAGTTTCTACATGCGCCCTGGATGGCCGGCAGCAAAAGACGTAGACGATGTTATTTTCAGTCTAGTTGAAGCTGGATTTATTGAAAATCTGTTAAACGACGATAATAACCAAAGATGGATTTTAAATAGAAAAAGTGATAATGATGCATTAAATCCGGCAGGTATAAGTATGTCAAAGATAAGCACTTTATTTTACGCCCTGGCTTTTATGTGGGTGATTTGTTTTATTGTATTACTTACAGAAATAAAACGTCACAAAAATAGTAATCGGAATCATGAAGAAATATTCTAATTTAATATTGGAAATGCACGTTTTTGGTGTGAATTCAATTCAATTCATTCATTAACAATTTACATTGTGTTTGAAATAATTAAAGTCTTCGGTATTGTTGCAAATTTGAAGCAATAAACTATTTCATTGTCACATCTAAGTGGTGTTATTATTTGACCGGAAGTTAATGATTATCAAAATAACTTTGCACTAGATTGTGGTCCCGGTTGAGGGACATGAACAATTAGTGTGTGTTAGCCAGGGCGGTGATCTGATTGCACCTGGTTAATTATTCCACATTATAGAAAATAGAGGGATCCAATTATCACATAACATTGTTGGTGATAATAATGCTATTTTTGTTATTTATATGGTGTGCATGATAAAGAGTAGATACATATGGTATCTACTATTTTAAAATTGTGGATTAGTAATTTAGCTTTCATATTTCCTGAAAATTCTTTAAATGAAGAAAAATCTTTTGTATTTTTCGAAATTGAACTTTCCCTTTGCATCTAAACAAAAGCATCCGTCATAAACTTTACTAATTTTGTCTAAGCATCACCCTTGTCTCCAAAACCAACTCATTTATGTAAAGATAACAAAAATAATAGCAACGTATCACATACAATGTGTTTGTATGGCACTGTTTTGGACCATTCTCAAATATTCAGAACGCGGCACAGCCGGCGAGCGAGCCTCCAGCAAATGAACCTGATTCTATTTCGGCTATATTCTGACAACTATATAATTAATTCATAATACCTAAGTACTTTATACTTTTATAGATAGGGAAATGAATGAGGTGGTCGTTTCTTGGATGATTAATATTCAAGTAATAGGGGAATCGTACCTCTATTCTGCCAACTTTTATAATAATAAAGATTTCAAGAAGCCCTTTCCAAAAACAAATAGTTTTTCATATCTGCTCACTCACTGCCAAAACGTTAGTCGGTGACTGTGCGGAAGAGTGATGACTTTGCTTCTTGTCACTGTTGCTAAAGTTGTCACAAAACGTTAGTCGGTGACTGTGCGGAAGAGTGATGACTTTGCTTCTTGTCACTGTTGCTAAAGTTGCCACAAAACGTTAGTCGGTGACTGTGCGGAAGAGTGATGACTTTGCTTCTTGTCACTGTTGCTAAAGTTGCCACAAATCTAATCATACTATTAGATAAAATATGACTGCCACACTGTCATCATTGTACTTGTTACCCCGCACGCAGTAACAGTAAGCTATTATTGCCAGCTGCAAGCTGTTTATTCTATTTTTAATAAATTCCATTACAATCATCACACAAAGATAAAAGCTCTCCAACCAAAATAGGCTCGGCCATTCCGAATAAATTTAAATGCATTACTCGAAGTATTAATACTTCTAGTAAGGAAGACCCTAAAATAATTATCGAAATTATATCAGAAACCGAGGTGGAAATTGGCAAACAGTGCGGGCAAGTACCGATTCCATTTGCCAATGAAATGCAAACATAGGTAGCCCACATTTGATCAAACCAATCCGAACTTGCCCTCAGTACCGTGCATAATTTAATTGCATCATGAATATCTTCGGCTGAGAACTACTGACTTCTGCAAGTACTTGTGAATTTGGATTGAATATACTTAGTTTATTTCTAAGAACGAGGTGGAGAGGAGAATGCTATTTTGGGACATCCAAACTGCCATCATGTTCATATTTATCTTAATTTACAAAACGATAAAAGAAAACCAGAGTAATGACAGGTATCGCTACAGAACTTCAGATTCAGTATTTCATTATCCAAAAATTTAATAAAATTCTAATTCGGTGACGCGATTTTGATCAATTAATCAAAATCAATTAATTTTGATTTTGATCATTTAGATCGAAATCTACAGTAAAGTTTTATTTCACACCGCGACGCAATAGGAAAAAAACCGGTTCCGTTCCGCTTTTTGAAAAAGTGTGCTATTGAGTGACATCGTTTTATTTTTCCTGTAATTTTAACATAAACTTCTATCACATATAATAATTTCAGATTTTTCTCTATGCAAACTTCGGAGATAAGGCCCCCTTATCTTTTTTTTTAATTTTTTTTAAATTTTTTTTTAATTTTTCATCAAATATCGAAAAGTTTGCGGCTCGGAAAAAAAAAATGTTTGAGAATGTGCAAACAGCGCTCTTACCAAAAATACCGTTCCCGCCCCCCCGGGAACTTTCCATCAAAAGTCGAAAACTATGCGGCTTTAAAAAAATAAAAAAATGTTTGAGAATGTGCAAACAACGTTCTTTCTTATGATACCCCACATGGCCTAGTAGCGCAACTTCGAATTTTTAAGAACCCCTTTCAGTCCCTGTTGCAAAAAATATACATATTTTTATTCCTTTCTTATTTGCAAAATAGTTGGGCAAACGTCGTCATCTAAAACTGTTCCAAATTTCAAGTTGAGCATTAGTAGTTGAGATATCCAGCTGTGACACACAGACAGACCGACTGAGTCGCATCAGAGGGGTTCCTTTTTACCATTTAGGTACGGAACCCTAAAAAACTTTATGAAATACAGTATTTTTCATATTGTAACACTATACCATCATCTGCCTAGCCTCTTCCCAACTATTTATTTATTTATTTAACACTTCATGCACAAATGTACAGAGGCGGACTTAATGCCATAGGCATTTTCTACCAGTCAACCTTTGGGTGATGCAGAGACAAGCAGTGGCAGGTGCAATTTCGAAAAATTTAGGGGTCGGCTTCCAGTCTTATCAGATGCAGCTAAATATCACAGTATCTATATATATTCCACATGGAGCGACTGTCTGTCTGACCTCCATAACCCAGATACTGGGTAACAGGCTACCCCTTGATAAGACTGGTTGTCAGACTTTCGGCCTTCTGACGACCCGTAACGACTGTTAATGGTCCACGAATGACAGCCGGGGCCAACGGCTTTCCGAGGCACGGAAGGGACTGAGTAAGTAAAGATGTCACCGATCCACGGACCAACTTCAGCGGCAAGCAACTGTAAAATTTTAATAATGGCAGTTATAATTTAAATATACGGACAATTTTTAAGTTGCTAGTCAATTTGCTAATCAAATGTTGCTACCAAATAGTGTGACCGTTTCTAATTGTATAAACCTACGTATTTTCCTTTTCAGCTGTCGCCAGGTGAATATACCAAAAATACACCAAAACAGTTGAAATAACCTAACTTGTTGAATAAACTCCCTAAGCAATTAAAGTAAATTAAAATCAAAAACAACTTTGCAAATAAAACGACTAATAAAATACTACCTTAAAGTGGATCAATACAAAGCTCCTCCAGATCTTTCGCAAATACATAAATAATTTAATTTTAATAACAAAATATTTTAATGTAAACAAGCGAGACGCCTCACTCGCACATAATCTTTCAGTGTTAAGAAGCCGGCGAAGGCCGCTCGCAAATGCAATTCGAGGCGACGGCAAAATTCGTTCGGAATACTGCTATCTCTGTTTCACAAAAGTAGGCGAGTGACGGTGCGCAGCCGTGTGTGCCGATATCTCAGTGAAAAAGCATCGCAGAGGTCTGAAATTGTTTGTAAAACCTAGATTTGAATTTGTCAAAATTTGTAAAAATACAACAAAAAATCCTAGGTTTATATTTCAGGAGCTGTAAGACTAGAACCCCATGGCCGCGCCATTCAAACGGTGAAAAATATGTTATCACCGATATCTCGCTGAAAAAGCATCGCAGAGGTCAGAGGGGCAATTCTCGTACCTAAAAACGTTCACAATCTCATGCCAGCGTCAATCAAAATGTCAAAAATGAAGGTAAACGCTATACAATTTCTGTCAGATTGAGTCTTGAGATGATATTGCGAACGTTGTTAAAAATACGAGAATTGCCCCTCTGAAGTTTTTTGTGAAACCTAGATTTGAATTTGACAAAACTTGTAAAAATACAACACAAAATCCTAGGTTTATATTTCAGGAGCTGTAAGACTAAAACCCCGTGGCCGCGCCATCAAAACGGTGACAAAAACGTGATAGCCCATATCTCGCTGAAAAAGCATCGCAGACGTCTGATGGCCAATTCTCGTAACTAAAAACGTTCACAATCTCATGCCAGCGTCAATCAAATGTCAAAAATGTTGGTAAACGCTATACAATTTTTGACAGATTGAGACTAAGATGAGATTGCGAACGTTGTTAAAAATACGAGAATTGCCCCTCTGGAGTTTTTTGTAAAAACCCAGATTTGAATTTGTCAAAACTTACAAAACTGCAACAAAAAATACTGGGTTTATATTTCAGGAGCTGTAAGACTAGAACCTCATGGCCGCGCCATTGAAACGGCGAAAAAAACGTGATAGCCGATATCTCGCGGAAAAAGCATCGCAGAGGTCTGAAGTTTTTTGTAAAACCTAGATTTGAATTTGTCAAAACTTGTAAAAATACAACAAAAAATCCTAGGTTTATATTTCAGGAGACGCGCCATTGAAACCGTGAAAACACGTTATCGCCGATATCTCACTGAAAAAGTGTCGCAAAAGTCTGAAGTTTTTTTTAAAACCTAGATTTGAATTTGTCAAAATTTGTAAAAATACAACAAAAATATCCTAGGTTTATATTTCAGGAGCCGCGCCATTGAAACAGAGAAAAATACGTTATCACCGATATCTCACTGAAAAAGCATCGCAGAGGTCTGAAGTTTTTTGTAAAACCTAGATTTGAATTAGTTAAAATTTTTACAAATACAACAAAAATCCTAGGTTTACAAAAAACCTTATTTCACCGTTTCACTGGCGCGGCTCCTGAAATGTAAACCTAGGATTTTTAGTTGAAATTTTTACAAGTTTTGACAAATTCAAATCTAGGTTTTACAAAAAACTTCAGACCTCTGCGATGCTTTTTCAGCGACATATCGGCGATAGCATATTTTTCACCGTTTGAATGGCGCGGCCAAGGGGTTCTAGTCTTACAGCTCCTGAAATATAAACCTAGGACTCTTTGTTGTATTTTTACAAATTTTGACAAATTCAAATCTGGGTTTTACAAAAAACTTCAGACCTCTGCGATGCGTTTTCAGTGAGATTTCGGCGATAACGTGCTTTTCATCGTTTCAATGGCGCGGCTCCTGCAATATAAACCTAGGACTTTTTGTTATATTTTTACAAATTTTGCCAAATTTAAATCTAGGTTTTACAAATAATTTCAGAGCTCTGCGGTGCTTTTTCAGTGAGATATCGGCGATAATGTGTTTTTCACCGTTCCTAAGGCGCGGGTCCTGAAATGTAAACCTAGGATTTTTTGTTGTATTTTTACAAGTTTTGACAAATACAAATCTAGGTTTTACAAAAAACTTCAGACCTCTGCGATGCTTTTTCAGCGAGATATCGGTGATAACGTATTTTTCACCGTTTCAATGGCGCGGCCATGAGGTTCTAGTATTACAGCTCCTGAAATATAAACCCAGTATTTTTTGTTGCATTTTTGAAAGTTTTGACAAATTCAAATCTGGGTTTTACAAGAAACTCTAGACGTCTGCGATGCTTTTTCAGCGAGATATCGGCTATCACGTTTTTGTCACCGTTTCGATGGTGCGGCCACGGGGTTTTAGTCTCACAGCTCCTAAAATATTAACCTAGGATTTTTTTCTATATTTATACAAATTGTTTACAAATTGAAACTGTTATTTAACAAAATTTCAGGTCTGTGCAACGCTTAGTTTCTGAGATCTCCGTGGCCGCGCGGTTCTCCGCGTTTCGATGGCGCGGCCACGTTCAAACCCTTCTAACTTTTTAATCTTAGCTTTGACAAATTTGTGGTTTTGGGAGTCAACTTTTACAAATTGTTACTGTTGGGAATCGAACCCAACAAAGCACTCTGCATGCGGTCTACACGCGCAGGCAGCGTGATCGTCGCGTCATCGGCAAGCTGAGGCGCGGCGCGGCGGCGACACGGCTCGGCCCGATGACCGCTCGCCTCCACGAACTCCACCGCGATGGACGACACTCCTCTCTTAAACTCAACGATTATTAATTGTGTGTCCGGGAAGTTATATATTGTTATATTAGACGGCAATATACCAGCCTTATTTGATACAGTCCGCTTTTCATTGCTCCCCGCGCTAACAGTTACAAAATGTTGGCATAGTTTTTTTTTTTAACGCCATGGCCGCGCGGTTGAAACGAACACCGACGCGACGAACGGCGCGGCGGCGCTATAGTTGTCACACGCTGCACGCATGTCGCGTAAACATACATTATTGGCATATTTATTATTACCTATCTTTATTTATTTAGAACCGATTTATTTTTTTAGTAGTCTCAACTTTAAAAAACTAACGCTTCTTAGAAAAAACAAAATGAAATAGGTTATGCAAAAAAATTAAAAAATCAAAGACATGTGACATCTGCCAACCCGCACTGGGCCCGCGTGGTGGATTACGGCCCAGTCCCTTTCACTGAGAGGAGGCCTGTGTCCCAGCAGTGGGAACATTATAGGCTGATTATGTAAGGTTATGCAAAGTAAACGACTAATACCTACTCCAATAATTTAATATTTACGCGATGTGCGTATACCACCTAAAAGTAAATAACAGCGTTCTGGGGTATGAATAAAAGTCACAAATCACAAGGCAAATCTAAATCCAAGTCCGTAGCATAGGTCAATAGTGTCAGAAATATTACAATATACCTACCTAATTATTATTTAGCAAACCAATATGGCCGCACGCACAAAGTAATCGACTAACACTGACATCAAACAAAAGTCCCGAACGAACCCCACCGCCCCGCGCGGGGTGTCGCGTGTCGGTGGCACACACACTAGCGCATCGTAAGTGAGCAGTGCCGCCCCGCGTTCTCACAATTGCTTGACGCGAAAGTACTCAATCCGTAATCCTAAAAATGTTGAATGAAAACTTAATATTTTTCTATTTTTTTTTTTATAATTTGTAACTTGATTATGTTAGCTATGTTTCCGCTCGAACAATATTACAAATATTGTTGTTTTTAATACAAAAAAAATAAGCTGAAAACATGTAGTTTACGCTGTCAATATGTGCGAAATGCAATTCGTTTAAATTTCATTTTGGCCAAGTATTTAGAAAAAAAAAAATAGTAAAGAACCTAAATACTGTGTAAATCCGAATATCAGCATAATATGGTGGAAATATGCTCGAATTGCAAATGATTTAAGAACTACGTTTGTATGGAGAATTCATCCTCCGCCGGCCCCTTAAGATTAAGCGATGTGTGATCAAAACAAAACTATGTAATGTTTCTTTGAAATAAAAACTTTTTTTTTTTTTTTTTTAATTGTACCAATATCTATTATACCGATATTTAGTCTACTAAAATATGGTATCGTCATTCTTCGGAGCCTCAAATATACCAATTTAGTACTAAACTAAAAATACCAAAAACACACTGTACTAAAAGTTCTAACAATTTTGGTATCAACCTGTAGACTAGACCACTGTCTGCAGAACTAATTGGACTGAAATATTAAACGCATCCGCAATCTCTTAGCTTCCAGTCTTATGAAGACCAAATATTATACTCAAACTTAATTATTGCATTACCAATTTGACTACCTGACCTTTATGTATCTCAAAAGATTTTTTTTTCATTCTTTTCATGTTCGTTGTTATACTCTAATTCGCCTATGAACATTGTTTGTGCATTTTTACTCCATTTATCTATAATATTTGAGTAGATACCTATTTTCAGAGTCAATATTTGTCCAGGCTCCAAAAATATCTCAGAATAACATACCTATCCCAATACTAATTTCAACTATCAACGTTGACTGCTTATAACAATCTTCATATATTTATGTTTTGAGATACATTCGATGATGTAGCACACTTTCTTCGTTGTTTTCATTCAGATTACCATTCTTATTTAAGTGTGACTGCAAAGCAGAAAATATCAAGTTTACATTTTGACCAAGAAAATCTATGTAAATGTATATCCATATTGTTACCGATTTATATGCGACGGCATATATTATCTTCATCTCGAGAATTCTGTATCTATGTATTTATTTGGATATAGATACGATGTTCTGGATATACATAATTTGTCTATATATTTTTATGCGTGAACTTCTGAAGAGTGGAAGTTCTGAGGAGTGGTTTTTGAAAAATGTCTTGAACATAAAATTATGTCTTTGTGCGTACTATGAAAGATTCCTTGCGAAATCTCTTGTCTCTTGAGAAAAGACTTTCTTGACTAGACAAAACAAATGTTTTGTCTAGTCAAGAAATATAAACGTTTCATACACTACAAACGTCATGTTGGCATGCAGTCGCATCATTTATAAGCAGAAGCTTGTCAAACCTTACAAAGCTTACCAATATAGAGCTTTCCTCTTTCGGTCTAACTAATTAAAATGGACATTACACAACGACAATCCTAGAGCTTACTTTAATCCGAGTCCATTTGTCATAAATATTTTAATCATAAAACGCTACTTTGACAAATACGTGCTCTAATTTGGAATATATGCTCAAAGAATAATGCATGCGCCCGTTTGGTCCGACACTCATTCATTTGCCGGCTATCTGCAACGGCCCCGATAACCATAAATTGCCGGCTGGCGCTACCGAACTGGGAAATTTTTGTCTCCAACCGATTTTTGTGCCCAATGATACATCATTATCTTTATAGCTCATATTTTTTTATGAATAATGGCATCGAACAAATCGATATTTTAAAAGTGGAACGGTTTTTGCTAACTGTTCAGCGTGGTTGCCAGTATGAAGCTAGTATTACGGAATGAGTAAGCTACCTAAAATTGAATCTTATGTCCATTGGTTATGGTGAGATAAAAGATTATGAGAAGAGCCAAACGAAATAAACGATGCGCCTGTAACATTTATTCGACTTCTGTATTCGAACTAAAAAACACCTCTAACTATATACACACAATTTGAGCTTTGCAATAACAATGCCCATAATATCGATCAGGGGTCTACATTTCCATGTAAATGAATTTTGAAACCGTGCGTGTTATCACTGCTACATATCTTTAATAACCATAAATCAACAAATCGAAGCGGCCAATTATTATTTATGGCATAGAAAAAAGCCAATGGCATTTCGGTTCCGATTGTGGAGCAATCTAGGCATACCTACGAGTACCTAAGCGCAGCTGACATATATTTTACAGGAATGTGTTCGCACTATTATTCAATACCTAATTATTACGAAGATTTTTTGCTTTGAGCAGGATATATGTAA
This sequence comes from Cosmia trapezina, assembly GCA_905163495.3. Classification (NCBI taxonomy): domain Eukaryota; kingdom Metazoa; phylum Arthropoda; class Insecta; order Lepidoptera; family Noctuidae; genus Cosmia; species Cosmia trapezina. The sequence continues at coordinate 18,820,904 of LR991030.1, forward strand.
GTCGTGCGGAGCGAAAGCCGCATCCTGACTAAAGCGATTGTCACGTGAACACGCCACAGTTGGAGTCATCATATTCATTTTTCGGTGAACCTAAGCGCGTGGTCGCATTTATAGAGGGCACGTTCCGGTTTTAGTTCGCAAGTTAATTTTCGGTTTCCGCACGATGTTTTCCTTCACCGTTTTGGGGGCAGTGATGATGAAATAATTTACACAAGGAAAGTACCTGCTTGGGTTCGACCCACGACCTACTCGTAAGTCGCGGCCGTTATCACTAGGCCACCACTGCTCCCTACACACTTGCTTTGGTAACACAGTAAAAGCTTTCAATCATAACTCAAATATTATAAAGGCGTACCTAAACAGTCGAGTTTTACTGCCATTTTCCTTTCAATAAAACGAGAATGCAATAAAACGGTTTAGTTGTAAAATCATAAGTCACTTATTAAATAAGGAAATCAGTCAATGGGCCCTTTTGTTCCTATTTCCAAGCACGGAAAAGGAACTTTACCTGAGAAATTGCTTCAAGCACAATCTGAACAATTTTACATTTTCTATTACAATTAGTTCAATATCTAAAGATTTTTCAGACGTGCATAAATAAATCAACCCATAAATCGGACAGGACGATCAGGAGGGATCAGGCAGTGAGTGACGAGTGCAATAGCACATTATTATTGTCTACTGCAATTTATTGTTGATACCGATTCTCTTATACTTGATAAGCGTAACTAAACCAAATATGAACACGACGTGGGTATCGCCTGAGGGCCCGCATGACTTTATCGTGCCGAGTAGAAAGGTTAGTTCTAAATCTAGTGAACGAAATAGTAATTTAATAGGTTCTAACATGGTGTACGGAGCCAAATCTTACGAAGGATTAAGTACCATTGAATGGTATAACTCCACAACTATGCTGTTGAATCAGATTCTTTCATTTTAATTGTAGGTAGTGTGCGTGGTGTGTGGAAAGTATGTTCAACATCGGGTTCATTAAGTTTAAGCTCTTCTCCAACTGATGTCACTGATACTTGCCGAGTGTTATACCTTATACCGATAGACGTTTCAAAATCGTTAATTATTACCACCACACCACCATAATTTTGTTCTTTGCGCGATCCTCAAGCTTTGTCCTCAACAATAGGTAAAGGCAATGACAGGCTTCATTATAAAATAACAAATCCTCTTTATCCCGCGCCGATGACAAACTGCTGTACATGTCATTTCCAGCTCATGGCTCATTTGTAATAGCTAGGAACACAACGCCAACAATAGGTCCTCGTAGTGCTCGGTGACGTCAATGCACACGATGTTGTTGTTGTCCAAGTGAATTGTTGTGCCGGCGACTCCGGTGCGGGCATTCGCGATAAATCGTGGAGAAACAATAGCGCAGTAGGTGCCTAACGTCGAAGCATCGGACACGCATAAATCAGTCGATTTAGTAACGTGGGCCATGTTGTATGGACAAGCCTCACAGCTGTAATAAAAGCGATGTTGCTGCGTGTGATAATACCTATATATCTGTTGTGGTGTAAACCTGTCTTTGTTGGTTTGGTGGGATAATTCAACTTTTATTCAAAAGCCATTCTTAAGCTTTTGAATAAAAGGCGTGTCCACTGGCGGGAGTCGATAGCCGATTCCCGGCCACCGTAGGCGCGGGCTTGCGGATGGCGAGTAGTGGGTAGCTTGCCGTCCGGTAAGGTAAGGACAAGTGTTCGTTTCAACCGCGCGGCCATGGCGTTAAAAAAAAAAAAACTATGCCAACATTTTGTAACAATTTGTAAAAGTTGACTCGCAAAACCACAAATTTGTCAAAGCTATGGTTAAAAGTTAGAAGGGTTTGAACGTGGCCGCGCCATCGAAACGCGGAGAACCGCGCGGCCACGGAGATCTCAGAAACTAAGCGTTGCACAGACCTGAAATTTTGGTAAATAACAGATTCAATTTGTAAAAATATAGAAAAAAATCCTACGTTAATATTGAGCTGTGAGACTAAAACCCCGTGGCCGCGCCACGGGTTGGGGGTTGTTCGAAAGAGAAAAACCCCGCGTGGGGTTGCGGGTTGTTCGAAAGAGATACCGTGGCCATGGCATAGGCAACTAAAGGAACTCGGGTGGATTTTAGTCAGTAAAAGTCTGACACGCACTTCCGCTCCACCTAGAGCGGGAGAAATCATTTGATGATAATACCAACGCACAAAAAAAAATATAGGGCAGGTAGCCTAAACCATGTGTAATAAAGTACCTGAACTTTTGTAATCGACAGATCGAACAGTTAGTTATCCTGTGAGCCTTGATTTAATATCATCATTGATGACAAATGTACGTAATAACAGGAATACAATACAATGCTCCATCTTGCTCCCTATATTCCTATGTCTTCATGTCTTCTTCTTCCATACATGTTTATTATTAGCAGTTATATCAGTAGTCAACTGCCTTCTCAATCACAAAATTCATCGATCGTTTCTTTGTACACCAAAGAAACGATCGATGACTTTTGTGATTGAGAAGGCAGTTGACTACTACATCACAACCACAACATCATCATACATTACATTCGTGCTCAAAACTTTCATAACGCTTTGAAGGACACTAATGAGACACCATAGAAGTTTTATTGTTCTTACTGCTATAGCCGTATAGTGCCTTTCAAAGCGTTAAAGATTTCCAAGATCCCACAGAAAGCTTCCCGGACCAGTAGAATTTTAAGTACAGTGGGCTGCATCAACTGGGTACCCCAGTTGTATTAAAATTAACTTTGCTACAACTTTGCAATTCAAACAATACAAAAAGTGTTTCACATGCCCGGACGAGATTCGAACCATCGCCTCATTTGTAATCCAATGATTACCGCGAGCTCTTACCAACTAAGCCAGTTAGGTAGTTATTTACACAACGAATTATCAATCTACTTGGCGTTATATCTCTGTCTCTGTCTAATCGAATATGAGCCCGTAGTTTATAAATAGTTTGATAATAGAGGGTAGTTATGGATACATTTTACTAATCTATAATGAAGTTACCGTCTGATGAATCTAGTTTTGCTTCACCTTTCGCATACTAAACGTGTTTGTGCTAAAACAATTTAAAATGATAGATAATTTCTTGAGAACAAAGATTGTGGTTCTTTACGAACAAAATAAAAGCATTAAAGGGATTTCCAGACAGCTGGGCATAGCGGTAAGTCGAAAAATATTAAGTATCTAATACCTAATAAAATAAATTGAATTTTGTCACTCGATTGACTAACTTAAAATGTATTTTCACTCAGAGAAAAACGGTGCGCTTGTGGGTGCGACGTTATTTGGATACTGGTGATGTGAAGTCAAAACCTTTTGGACGGAGAAGTTCAGGCATCTATACAAACAAGTGTGAACGCCACCGTGATATAGTAAATGTTCACTTGAATTCGCCGTTCGCAACCACTAGCTCCAGTGCTCAACGACACGGCATCTCAATCGCCACAGTGCGGAGGCACCTGCACGCAGCAGATATTCACAATTATCGTCCAGCGAAGAAAATTCAACTGTCAGAAGCTCATCGGGCAGCAAGAGTTCGGTTCGCACAGGAGTTTGTGGACTTTGACTGGGAAAATAACATAGTTATTTTCACGGTCAATTCTAGGTCAACGGGAAGTACCCTATAGGTTTTGATTTACTTGCGAGTGTCAAACTATCAAACCATGTCGCTTAAATGGCCGTATTTTTTTATTGCATTGACATAGACGCTTGATTTTTTTAGATCTCTAAGAGAACATAGACCTACGTATTTAGTATTAATTTCAACTTGATACTCGTACCTTTACGCGTTCTTGAGAAAAAGGGTCTGGATAGATTAACAGGCTTCAAAATATTTTTTATGTGATATAATGACAAATTAACAATTTTCGGACTTTTTCCTTTAATTGTGCTGTAATACCTTGCTTCTTGCCAAATTTCATGATTCGAGGACTACGGGAAGTACCCTATAGGTTTTGATTTACTTGCGAGAGTCAAAATATGTCGCATAAATGGCTGTATCTTTTATTGCGTTGACTTAAAAGCTTGAGTTTTTTAGGACTCCAAGGGACCATAGACTTACGTATTTGATATTAATTTCAAATTGATACCTCCACGCGTTCCTGAGAAAAAGGGTCTTGACAGACTAACAGACAGACAGACAGACAGACAGTCAGACAGACAGACGGACAACAAAGTTATACTATAAGGGTTCCGTTTTTTCCTTTTGAGGTACGGAACCCTAAAAATGTGATATAAAACAATAAAACAAACGGTGTTGTATTACAACGCAGATAATGAGCATCAGCACTAAAAAAGTTCTATTGCGGCTCTGCGTACCAAATTTCAAGAGCAATTAATTTTTAGGGCAATTGAATTATGGCCATGCTGTAGAAAGTTTTTTAGGTGGAAATGACGTCCTTTATCTCCCTATTTCATTTGATCCACGACTTTTTGACCACCCTGTAGATACTAGCTGACCCGACAGACGTTGTCCTGTCCCAATTTCCCGTCCCAAAATATATAATCCACTTTCAGTTTTCCAGAATTTTCCAATTTTCCAGGCAACTTTTCCAATTTTTCTCATCGTTTAAACCTTCCCTGGACTACGTCAAACATTTCAAAACCAAAATCAGCTAAATCGGCCCAGCCGTTTTTGAGTTATAAAATTACAACGAAAAGTGGCATTCATTTTTATAGATATAGATTATTATATATAAGTACCTTTATATATTTGTAATCGCGTTCTCGAAAACGGCTCTAACGATTTCAATGAAACTTGAAATATAGGGGTTTAAAATGTTTTAAAATAAAATGAAAATTATTTTTCTCCATTTACACCCGAGCAGAGCTCCATGTAAAATACTGGTATTCAGCTACATCCGGTTAGACTGGAAGCTAACCCCAACATAGTTTGGAAAAAAGGCTAGGCAGATTGATTGATTGACACCCGGGAGCTCAGTCAACCAGGTACTAGTAATAAAGTCCCTTATGCTTCTTCTGGTACAGTCAGCAACAAAAGTCGATTAACTATTCGCGACGATAGGTCTTTGTGCAGTAAATGAAAGCGGACTGTATTACACGTATAATGATTAAGGTTGATTACAACGGTGTCGACTAGAGGCAAACAAGCAAATAAGAATGAACGCTAAGAAGACGCGTAAGCGCAGCCGTGCGTGGAGGCGTACAACAGCTGACTGGTGAGACGTGCGGGGCCGCGCTGCAGCCGCTCGCCCAGCTGCCTCGCCACTGCCCTGCACCCATCGTTCACTGCCGCCAGCGCGCGGCGATGTTGAGAAGAGCGTTCTCAACATTAACACTTCAGTTTTTTTAAATCTTAATTATTGAGCAAGATATTTAATTAAAATCAGAACAAAAGTAAAATAATTTAAATATCTACTAGACTCTTAGGTATTTTAGGAACAAGAATAAAGTTTAAAAAACTGTAACCCGACTACGGAAGAATAAAATTGATCTAAAAAGTTCAAAATATTTATTTACTTAAACAATAATGACATAGACATATATACATATTTGTAATGTGCTCGTCAAGACCTTTATTTTGATACCAAAGAACATGTCATGAATCTCAATTAAATTTTTTTCGAGGTCAGAAATTTACGTGTAAAGTCCACCATATTAAATTTATGAAGAATTTATGTAGCCTATGTTACCTGGACCATTATTACGAATCTACCGATACTTCATTTATCAAAATCGGTTCAGTAATTTAGGCGCTGCGGTGGAACACACGTAAATACATACTTATACATACATACTTACATAAATACATACATAGACTGCTAAAATCATAACCCTTCCTTTTGGCTTTGCCGTAGTCGGGTAAAAAAGGAGATAATCAAATCATTTTGTATTAATTTACATGATGTGTAAAAGTAGCAGTATAATCGATTTATGTTGCTGACCGTACCTACTATAAGTAATGCAGAGATATGGGAGTCCCAAATTCAGCATAAGATCTATAACGAAGATCACAAGTGCCTACATATTCTGTAAAAAGATCAACGTGAAAACTTAGGTGAAGTGAGCTCTAATTGAACTGTCATCCCACTTATATGTGAAGTGAGCTCTAATTGAACTGTCATCCCACTTATATGTGAAGTGAGCTCTAATTGAACTGTCATCCCACTTATATGTGAAGTGAGCTCTAATTGAACTGGCATCCCACTTATATGTGAAGTGAGCTCTAATTGAACTGTCATCCCACTTATATGTGAAGTGAGCTCTAATTGAACTGGCATCCCACTTATATGTGAAGTGAGCTCTAATTGAACTGTCATCCCACTTATATGTGAAGTGAGCTCTAATTGAACTGGCATCCCACTTATTATGTGAAGTGAGCTCTAATTGAACTGTCATCCCACTTATGCTAGGGAGTGTGACGTTTAACAGTTCACTTTAAACTCACTTCACCTAAGTTTTCACGGTGATATTTTTATAGAATAGGCACTACGGTTTTGTGTGTGAGTATACTTCAATATTCTAAAACAAAAGAGACAGAAATCTCATCACGCATTACGATACAATGATGAAGAGATCCACATTTAAAGATACTCGACGCAGATATTTAATAAACAACAAACTGCCATAAAGTCGTAAAACGTTGTATCAAATATCCGTACTATTCATATTCCAGTTTTTATGGGGGACGGACGTATCTGTGTTTCCAGTTTTATGTGATCTTTATGAGAAGGCGACGGGCACGCTGACCCGACATTTTCTTTTATATTTTACATGTTTATAATTTGGTTTTGTTTTGTCGGTCCGAGGTTAGGAAGCTCCTGTTTCTTTTGTGACTATGTTTAAGAATAGTTTTGCTTGTTCATTCTTTCCTAACACTTTACATTCTTATAAGAAAAATATCCTATTAGGTATATTCATTGTAATATCTTTAGTTGTAGGTAAGTACATTAAGTTTTAAATTAAACACAAAAATTTTAATCATGTAACCTTTTAATTTATAAACAATCAACAGAAACATACATTCAAGCATCACATTTTGCTATACAACACATTTTTACATAAATTTTTAGGTACGTCTTTGGCAAGTCGACTCCTTGAACCCTGGTATATGTAACAGTCACACCCCACATTAAACACTAATTTACACTAAAACCACGATTAAAATAAATATAGGTAGGTCTCATCTTAACTGCCAGTATTATCGTAACTATCGGATTCAAATTAACTAATAGACTACTAAATCAAAATAAAAGAAACTCAGTAAGTAAAAGCTACGTAGGATTTCATATTTTAGCCGCTGAAAATAGTTAGTACGTAATTATATTTATAGCTAAATGAAATGATAACCATTCAGTGTTATGAAACATGAGATCAGCTACAAGAAATATGTTAGTAAGAAACTTATAATAGTACACATAGAAAAGCATGTACGATTGCATTGATTTATAGCCTCAAATAAAAAACTTAACAAAATAGAATCAGACGATGTCTGTGTTTATCACACGGAGCTTATTTATGATATGTCTCTTCTTGAGCCTTCAGCTATGGTAACAGAATTCACAACAAAAAGTAATAGTGTAGCAGATGACAATACAACTAAACTTATAAATAAACTGCATTTTACTAATATTATGTACATACAGTAACATTGCACACCCTTCTACGCAAGTCTCGTCTGAGCTCAGAAATACTCATAATTATTATTATCCAAAATATACAGAAAGAACAAATAAAATATAATATCTACGTACACTAATTCTTCAATACTGTTAATTTTTAAACAAAAAAATCGTTCACCGCCGATATGTTAAGTAAAATGAATTTACAATTCCTCTATATATTTGGCATACAATGGCTTATCAAAATCCAGTGGAATGGTTCTAAAATATATTCTGTATATCTCAAAAGTTCATTTGGACAATCTTTGGCACTAAAATCTTACGTCTAATACAAGTCTTGTAGACAGAACCAAAGACAAGGATGATAACGACACGTTTTGCATTGATTACAACTTTTCTTACATCTAAGTTTGTCTTAAGTCACGGATTATGAGAGAGTTCGACTAGCAAGTCATTTTCACTGATTGCACCATCCCTTTTGTAGTCCGTACAACCATATATCACATAGACACTTCAACTCATGAGACCGTTTCTATGAGTCCCGAAGCATATAATAGGTAGTGTGAGCGGTCATACGAAATCGTTCACCTCATTCTGTAGGGGTGTGTCGATCTTGTCGACGCACTTTCTGATGGCGTCGAGGATTATGACGATGCGCCGGTCGAGGGCGGCGAGGTGCGGCTCCCAAAGTACCGGGTCCACCGGGTCTCTCTTCAATGAATCACGGAGGACCTTTGATAGTGACACACCGTTGTGGAATCTGCGCAAATAAAAAAGTAGAATATTTTAGGGTTGGATAATAATATTGGGACACAAATTAGTAGATATGTTTACCCGAATATTAAAAATGGATAAAACAAAATAAAAATATATTAAAGTACTAACTCGAATATTTGACTCCGTGGCGTGGTAATTTTATTTGTTACTTACTTCAATAATGCAGAGAGGGTGGTATGCCTCACGAGGCAGCACTGCAGCAGTGGTGCCAAGATGCTCAGTTCATCGTGGAATGCCTTGCCGAACGCACGCCCTTGATCCAGATGCAGCGTGAACGTCTCGTTCCCGAACATTCTGCATTAACAACACTCGTTAAATCCATCTTAATTTGGCTATGTCCTTATAAAACTTGAAATACTGCATTACAATGACAACGCATATCTTAACTATAAATAGTTGTTTTACTTCCACTATGAACGGAATTTTTTTGGACTCCAATGATTTAAGGAAATGGCCTCGTTCGATTTTCCGGTTGGGCCCGTAATAATGCAGATTTATATGCAATGTAAAATGTCGCATAACCAATAAGATTGAGAGATCATAGGTATACCAGAAGGCCAATTCTCGTACCTAAAAATATTCAAATTCAAGTCGCAACCTCATTCCAGCGACAATGAAATGTCAAAAATGTAGGTAAACGCTATACAATTTTTGACAGATTGAGACTGATATGAGATTGCGAACCTTGTTAAAAATACGGAATTGTCCTCAGGTCAGGCCTTTGAGTTCCAAATACCATAGCCAACTATAACCTTGGACACAAACACATTCCACGTTTCTTTCAAAACTGAATTACCGTGAAAGTCGTTTAGAAGATGTGTTTCCTCACGATGAATGACCGAGATTTAATTTTATAACTAGATTACTTTTGACTAGGTATGCCTACGATTGATAGGAGAATCACCGCTTTCAATCTTAAAGTGGATCCGTAGTGGTAGCCTGCGAAATTCAAATTTTCTTGCGTTTTTGTAATTTGCAGATCAGTGTCACGTTGTATCTTCTAAAGGGTGTTTTTTTTAGAGGTAAAAATTTTAAATGAAACAAGTGGAAATAATATCTATGGCAATGGCTTTGTTTAATAGATAATTTTATGCCATTAGTGTTTAAATATGATTTCGAGCTTATGAGCGCCAAGGCTAGCTCGAATAAAGCGCAATTGTGAAGTCCAATTTTCGACAACTTTATCGAGCAACTGGGGCCGTATATCAATAATAAATAACGCGGCGAATGTTGACTTACAAATGGTCCAACGTCGGTGGTTTATTGGCATAGACTAGTGACTTCCCATACTCCCAAAGAAAGAAATTCAAAGGTGTGAGATCACACGATCGCCACTTTACAGGTCCGTTACCCGAAATTATGCGCTCGCCAAATGTTTCCCGCAATAAATTGATGGTATCGCCCGCCGTGTGGCATGTTGCGCCCTTTTGTTGAAACCAAACCTCTGTATATCAATGCCATTTAAATGAGGAACGAAGAAGTCAGCAATCATGGTTCTGTAGCGCTCTCCATTGACGGTAAGTCTGGCCGGTATCGTGTTAAAAGAAATATGGGCCAATGATTCCACCTGCCCATAAAGCACACCAAACAGTGATTTTTAATGGATGTAAGGTCGTCTCGACAAAGGCTTCTGCGTTTTCTCCACCCCAGATTCGGCAATTCTGCTTATTGACGTAGCCATTTAACCAAAAAATGAGCATCATCGGTGAACAAAATTAAGTTAATAAAGTTTTCGAAAATTGGACTTCACGATTTCGCTTTATTCGAGCTAATCGTGGCGCTCATAATTATGCCCGAAATCATATGTATGCCATTTGTGCATAAAATTATCTATTAAACAAAGTCAATGTCATAGATATAATATTATTTTTACGTGTTTTATTTCATTTTAAATTTTTATACGTCTTTAAAAACACCCTTTATTTTGATCAAGATACAACCTGACACTGACCTGCAAATTGCAAAATCGCAAGAAATATGAATTAATGCGGATCTACCTTAAGGATAAAGTACCATGTAGAAACAATACAAATATGACTGATGATGAAGCATACGCACTTGAAGGTTTCATAGTGATGTCTGTCCATGTTTCCGGAGAGGAAGTCGAAGATGGACATGTCCATGAGGTCGAGCAGTCGACGACCGGAGTCATATGGAGGAGTTGTGCGAATCTAGAAGAAAACAAGGATGTTTAAGTATTGAACAGAATACCTTATCAATTAAAACCATCTAGATACTGTAAGTTAATGTGGATAAGACCCTGTACTTGATACAGATTTACATTAATGTACCGCATTAATGTAAAGCATCTTAAAGTCCGGTTAAAATAAATTCTCTTATTTGGAGCAAACATATTTTTGGAAAGGTGCAAACGTTGATAGTAATATCAATTTTATGCTTATAAACATAAGTGGCGTCCGTAAGGAGAGGCAGAACCCCTCAAATATTATTCTACTTACCAAATTGAATGTATGAGGGAGTGTTCCGTTTAGGTAATGGATAGAAGTTGATATATTTCATTTAGGATTTTATCACTATAATCTATATAAAAGTTCTGATATCTACGAAAAAGATAAAAAGCGCAATCTGTGAAGTAATTTATCCTGTTAGAAAAATTATGTAAGACTTACTGTATCGCAATAATCTGATTGGAGTTCCCACTGAGCTTTTCTTCGCTTATGGTAAGATCTTCTCCATGGATGCCGCCACACCTGAAGATAACACATAAATTGATGCAAAAACTGTAAACCTAAATTAATTATTGAGTTAAAAACTAGCAACAATGGATTCCAAAACTGACATACTTTGATCATTTAAAAAAAGTAACGGTGGAGTTTCTTGCCAATTCTTTTCCATACAAAACTACCTTTTGGAAGGGGCAACTAGAATCAATTCTATCTTTATGTAAATTTTGACGTTTAAAAGTGCCTATTTCAAATAATTGATTTGACTTTGACTTAGGTAGGCAGTAAGACCTTAAAAGAGAAGCTAGGACCACACAAGACGAAATACCTACCTTAAGGCTAGTGAAGTGAAGTTAAATACTTCGCAAGGTTACCTACTCGTTATAATAATTATGTCCGCTCTCAGTGCAGTGGCCAGTTACATTATTAAATTCCATATAAAACTTTAAATGGTTAAGCAGAGATTAGGCTGAAATGCCACGGAACTATTAGGTAAGTATTCTAAATTATAATTATCTGGCCATAAACCCTTCCTTTATGTGCTAAGGGTGGACCTCCGAGCGTATCATCCTACTAAAATATAGAGTTTACACGAGATTACGTTGTACCCAAAATAGAAAAAGAGTACAAAAATACTTTTCCTTTTTTACAATTTCTGGATTTTCGCGAATTTACTAATATTATATTCCGAATTGCTGATGAATAAATATTTACAATTCTTATGAAACCTCTAGTTTAAAAATAGGATTTAAATATTTTGCAAGCATACAACTGTCGAAGCTGATGTTTCACTGATAGAATTTCAAGGAACCTTGCATATCCAATTCAGTGAAAAGCCTGTTAATGTGAAAACGCACACGTCAATCGTTTACGTTGAATTATGTACACAGTTCGTAGTTGTACAGAAAGTAAACACAGATTTGATCGCCCGTATAAAGTGCACGCGGTTATAGCAGGGAAGCCTTGCATTATGTGTGATGCATTACATCGCTGGTCGCCGACGCAACAATTTACCTACGTGATAATTTCTTACCAACAACCACGCTCAATTTGATAATCTGTACATAACATGTACCTACCTGGATAATCGTGTCGCAAGAAACTAATCGAAAACCATAAAAACGATAGTCACGATATTTCTGAATAACATTACGATGCAAAGAGAACCTTCTAATTAGCTTCTTCTAACTACAAATTACAATTTTCAAATTAAAATACTAACCTTTCGTTCAGCGATATCAGAGGAAGGCAAGAACGCGGCGAAGCTCCCTTCAAGCATGTCAGGGTTGCCACAAATCGCGTGACCCGTGTCGCAGTAGTAAGAACACTTTCCATGGAAACAAAAATTATTCGCCGGCGAAACGAAGAACGTCTTGAGGATGTCACCTTCAGTCACATCGTAGATCTCTGTCGTCATGTTGAGCACTCGGCCCACGACCGGCATCGCGCGACGGAAACCGAGTATCCTGGATAACACATGATTTAGATTAGCGTCACCTCTATTTGTACATTGTGGCGCGCAAATAGGGATGTCAGTTTCCGATAGATGATTGGGTCAGCTCTTGGCTTCAAAATTCCAACTGGTAGAACAATAAAAGGCTGCTTCTGATGTCTTTCTCCATTTTAGGATATTTCTATTACCTGAGTGTTAGTTTTTTTTAACATACTAACATAATCAGCCTATAACGTTCCCACTGCTGGGACACAGGCCTCCTCTCAGTGAGAGGGCGTGGGTCATAATCTACCACACGGGGCCAGTGCGGATTGGTAGATGTCACATGTCTTCGAATTTTTGGTTCTAGGACATGCCGGTTTCCTCACAATGTTTTTGTTTTAACATACGATTGCGTTAATATCTAACTCCACGCTTAATATCTTGAATTCCACAAGAATGACTCTTGCGGATGAGTCAATCAAAGCGCTGGCGCTGTATGTTGTTCCTACATTAATAATGTATGACAAGTACGACCCACCTGTCCAGGTGAAACGCGGCTATTTCAGCATAGTGCCGCTCGTAATCAGAAAAATAGAAATGATTGGGTAACGTCTGTACATCTCTAGCAAATCTGTAAACAAAAATATACGGTAAATTCAAATTCAGTCGTAAAAATATCAAAGGAAGGAGATGTTATTTGTATTACAAAACAGCCGATTTATCTTTAATGTTATGCTCGTGTCGAGATGTTATAGAGCACGGTATAAGAGGATTTTAGTAGATAAAGCACGAAGCTGGCCCGGCTCCCTACTTTAGCGGCCATTGATGACTATCTGCATTAATCAATTTGCAGCATAAGCTAGACATGAATAACCAGACTAACGATGTTAAAGAGTTTTTTATCTTCTTAATTTGATAAATTATTGTAGCGCTATCATGAAAGCTATTGTTCTAGCAATAGGTAAAAAAAACATTGAGGCTAAGCTAATACCTACCTTATTTTATTTTTAAATTAATTCCATGACCCGAAAAGTAATACTGAAATCGATCTTAATTCTTAAAAACACCTAAGCGATATTTTAATATAATATCACCAAAAATTCTTGGCAGGTACTTTATTCATGACGTAAATTGAAACCGAGTAATATAAATCCATTAAAGAGAAATATCAAATATCGACTCCCGGAGATAAGGGACCCCTGTCCTTTAAAATAAATTTATAACGTCGAAAAATGTTAAATTACGTACTTAAAATGGAAAAATTACTCATTCGCAGTAACAAATGGCGGTATAATTTCTTTTAGTGTCTAATGAGTCGAATGTGGGTGCTTAATCAATTTCTCGGAAACAAAACGATTAAAGTGGCTCTTAAATCGTGAATCTGGTTAGATAGGAGCAATCCCGGGAATATACTGCACCGAGTGTCTTCCGATTTATTGTCCTCAGTGCGACTCGTAAGTGAGATAGTACAATTTAAAAAGGCTACTAACAAATGGGCTAGATTCTGTGCCCTCTTTACCTCTTCGACATTAAATAGCTTCCACTAATTTTGAATACTTTTTAATCCAACTAGTTTATCTAGGATCCCGATACAATATATCACTTGTACAGAAGTGGCAGTCAAGGTGATAAAACTAATAGATACTCGTATAGGGAAGGGTTACCACCGACTCTCGCGTAATTTATCGCGCCCTTGTGAATCGTGAAAGATCCACGAGGGCCTCTTGATATGTCGCCCGGGTAACCCCTCGAGTCTATAATTTTCTTAGAAAAGTTATCCAGTCCGCTAGAAAAGTTAACTGTCTGCCTATGTTCAAGTATTTCAAGGCGAGAATAATTTATATTGTTTTGTTTTTTCTAACGCCTCTGAGATCGAATGTTGGTTTCAAGAACGATGTAGTAACAGATGTAAAACTATGTGCATACATAACTTGCTTACGAAGATAAGCCTTACTTTTGACGCCTTCAGTATTATTATCTTTATTTTATATGGAATACATATTTTAAAAATAAAAGCGAAGTGCTAAGACGTCTGATACTCGATATACAGGTCTGTCGGGAGGTTCGTGAAATTCCCGCGAGTACATTTTTGGGAATGCTCTTTGTATTCTTTGTCACGTCAAAAATTGTATCAGATAGCATTACAGAATATTCAATATGCAATGCGGTGCCTATGGAGCTGGGTTTTATACATAAACTCTTTGAAATATCGTCATAGAGGTTGCAAAGTCGTCGTTCCATAAGTTCACTGCAACAGTAGGTCTAAAAGCTTTCGTAAATATATAAGCAAGTACGAGGTACTGAATAGAAAACACAATCAACTTTAACAATGGTACGCAAGTAACAGAACTTGGCGAACTCACTACTTCAATAGCACTTGTAGTTGAGAACAGTGTGGACAAGCCGCTAAGCCGATCGCACGAAAGAACATTCTCGGAGTTTTGTGAATAGAACGAGCACACCCAACAAGGTGACAGGAAAGTTGTGGCAACTCCTTCAGGAGCGTGCGCGGACACTTCAAACTACTCCCAACCCAACTTGTTTACCAAACAAAATAAAACTTACGTATCTGTGAAAGACATGACAGATGATGGACGGACACTCAAGGCAAAACTATAAATTATGGACGCTCCATGTCAGACTTACCTCATCGGCTTGAAGAGAGATTGGACCCCATTAGGGTAGTCAATAATAAGTTTCAACTGCGTGCCTCCTTCTTTTTGCTCTGTCGAAAAACAATTCATTGTTAAATTCTAAGTGCGTAGTTATAAGTACCAAGTAACTAGTACCTAACCAAATTTGAATTCAGCCTTCAAACTAGCCATTTAGATGATATTAGAATGTCGCCTATCGCAGTTATCGAGTACACGGGTGTCACTAAAAATAAATGATGTGATACAGGGTGAATTTTTCAAGTGGGCGTGGCGTGGATGGCCAAATTCGAAACTATGATGAATATTGTAATGGTAAATGCAGTAAAATCCTTGAGACGCCAAATCCAGCTATGTATTATATACAATGGGATTGAACAATTAATCAGTTAAGGTTTACTATGTAACTTGGATGAACAATAAAAAAGTATTTTGTTAAAAATTAGCTCTTTCCTTTAATAATCCGTATGTCATTACTTCCCAGAATTCGATCCTTATTAGCGACACAATCAAATGGTGTAATAATATAGTGTTTTTTTTTCAAAATGTGTTCGATTCCTGGCTAGAAATATTGATTTTTCAAAAATCCAATGATGCAGTTTTAGTTTTCATCAAAATCGAGTCCGAGAGTCCTTTGAGTACTTTTCGCAATTCCTCATAGTTTCGGATTTGGCCATCCACGCCCACTTGAAAAATTCACCCTGTATACCATAAAGTCGGATCAACAATAAAATCCATTTAAGTGGTTTAAATATTTAAGTCCAATTCGAAGTAAAGGGCGAGATTGTTGTGGCACTATTGTCCGACGGACCGCTAACCCCGCAACTGATTGCAGACCCACCCTCATTTAATATACATAGCTACCTGATTCAGCTTTTACATATTATGCTAATATAATCTTAGTTATTTTTCATACTACTTCAAGATTGAGATTTGTCTCTATACTCAACTCTGTATTTTTTTACTTCGTTAAGAAAGTTACCTAATGTAAAACTGTTGTAAGGTTTTCTAAATATTATGAAAAATATATCATGCTAAAAAAGTTGGACATATTCAAAAATAGACATAAACAACCGTATGTAATACATTAAAACTGTAGGCATCGAATGTCCAGTCGTAGACTGAGGGTGGCGTAAAGGTTGTCCGTCTAAACGTAATTGCTTTTCTAAGTCCGATCAACGGTGCACTGAATATTTTATGGCGATACATACTTAAATTGAGATCAGGGCTTACTCAATAGTTGAATCGATTTCAGTTATATCGATTGTCGAACGTTGAATAATGTAAATAAGACGAATAATTACGAACTTAATTTCAAATACTAAATTGACAGTGCCCTCAAAATCAGTAAGCTTAAAATCTAGTACAATCTATTTGCTTATGTCTATTTTGTTTTGATTATTTTAATCTAAGAGGTTTATCATAGAATTAATTTGAAAGGTAAACTTACCTACATGTAGGATGGTGGAAGTGGCCATATCTTTGAGAAGGTCTTCCACTAGCGGTTCCGCATCCTCATACAATTCGTGTTGAGCTATCTTCAGTTGGAACCTTTCCAAATTAGAAGCGTTTATGCTGCAATAGAAATTGATTGGTATTATTATACGACATTAATTTCCATTAATTATCTATTATGCGGCGTTCTGCCTTTTGTTTGGGTTTGAATTGGAGAACAAACTACTGATCCAAATGCAATCATTATAGTAGTCGCGTATGATGGCAAACAACAACCGTACAATTGGAGCTACTAGTAATATCGATTAGATATAGACACTGACCCAATTTAATACGTAAATATTGTTAAATTGAACATAAACATGAGAGACAAAAGCGATGCGTAGTACGTCATCGATGAAGTTACTTTAAATTTTTCGCACACGGTAAACCTGGTCGTTAACGTCAAGATTTACATGGAAGATTTTCCGACGGCGGCGCGTCGCGCGGCGGCGTGTTGGTTTTGGCTGCGTGGAACACATAAGTGGACGTGATTTGCCTACTAGCGGGAGGTGTGAGACTCCGGGCGACACGACGCAGCACGGAACTGAATACTAAGGAGCGTACGTGTAACGTTTTCGATTTGTGGCATGCTCCGATAACCTGCATTTAGAAATCAAGCCGGCAGCTATTCTAAAATTTATTGACTCTCTTTCGGTGTGAATTGTGCCGGCGTCGAGTGGGAATTCAAAAAACTCGATTGTTCCGGCTCGCGACAAGTGGACGTTCATGACTCTAAACAAACACGAAGCCCTATTTACTTCCACATTTTATCTGAGCTTATTATGCGCACGGCGACCGAAAAATATAAAGAATTCATAACAAAAGAAAACGTTCTCGTGTTAAACAATGAATGTTCATCCCCTCTCATATTTACGTAGATGATCCCAATTTTGAAAAAATTGTGCTAAATTTTCCATGTATCAACGCAACCCTTTCTACATGATACATGATTTCGGTCATAACAGGTCCCGTCATATCACGAGAGCCGTTTTAAGGAAGCCATCATGCATTCATTCCATTTAGTTTTATTGTCAAAGACCCGCGCCTATCTCGGCGGGACCCCGTAACTGGATTTTAAATAAGATTCCTTGTAGGTCTTGTGAAATTTGCCTCGCAAGATAAAGAAAGGTCGCTTGTCTGTTTCGTATTATATAGAATCATTCTGCGCTGGAAGTATGATATGATCCTTTTTATAGTCTTGTATCAAACGAAATCATGTTGATAGTGTACGTACCTAAACGCGATATGCTTTACATTGCTTTCACGGTGCCCTGTGAGATTTGGTCTAATATTTGCTTTCGTGAAATTACCTGAAGCAGCGGAGGCCGGTCGCGACCTACCTGTTTGATTTTGATGCATACTTCAGTGCTCTGCGGGGGCATTCGTGGCGGATGAAAAGCTATCGCCTTTAGAATGTGCAGTGACGTGTTACATATAACATTACAATGTGGCGCAGGGGCACATTCGGAACCGCAGCCGCGAGGAAATATGTAAACAGTTGTTCCAGCAATGTTCGAGTTATCAAAGTTTAATTGCGGTAATAACGAAGTAACTAACAATTTAATTTGGCGACTCGCGGCGTGCTACATAAATCGTACTTGTGGATGTCAGCTGTCGGCAACTTTAGAGAATTTTCCTTGTAATGTCCTTTTCGCAGAACGTTTTAATTAATATTTCTTAACCGACTGAGTAATCCTTTTATTTTGGTATTTACATTCTGCGAATTTTCTGAACGATTAAAATATTATGTTGATTGCTTTTTTCTGAGAACACTTTGGGACAATATATAACAGACATGCTCAGAATAATAAATTCGTTTTGTTCCATGGTTGTTTTATGGACATTATAACACAAGTCTTTTTCAGCGTAGTGTTTGCAGGTAACATAAAATCAATCCATGTTTATTGTTGAAAGGATAATGACCTGTCTCAACATACATATTTTTACATTAATATTAAGAGCGTTGTCGCATTTTGTCTCCTCTCTCGCTCAGACGGAACCAACTTATTAAGAATTTAGATGCTTTTTTAATAATTAGCGAACTAGTAAATAATATTAATTTAATAAGTCATTATTAGGTAACAGGAGTTGCTGAATAACTTTTTCCTGCAACTAATTCCCACGACCCCAACATAGTTGGGAAAGGGCTAGGCAGATTGAATAGGTCATTATTAAAAACACATTTTTATTGTGGCATTTATTTAACTCTTCTCAAAACAAAATCATAACACTTTTTGAGCTGAGTTTATTAGCTAACACAATAACGAAATGTGTTTTTAATAATTACCTATTTAACTAATATTATTTACTATTTTGTTAATAGATTACATTTTTCCAAAAACCATCTTTTCATTTAACAATTTAAAAAATTGGTTCCGTGTGAGCGAGAGAGGTGATAAAATGCTACAGCCCTCTTACGGCCAAAACCTGACAGAGGCGGTAAATAGTGGTAAATACAATCATCTCACTTCTAAAATTAAACTAAAATGCACCAAGCCCTTACCTAGGTTCTAAGTCCTCCATCTCCCCAATGTTGGGGTTATCTGGCCTCAGGACGTTAAGGTCCCGATGTGGGGGGATGATTACCGTGTGATCTTCGGCTTTGCCCTGCAACTGCGTGAATAGGATCCTCTGCAGGTCTTCGTAGCGGTCCGTAGGGGGAGCGGGGGTCCGTGGCTCGGTGTCCAACCCCCCTCCGCTCGTCTCGCTCGGAGCTGACTGCTCGTATTCTCGAGACCCGTTGCTGCCATTACTGGTGGAAAAGACGGCTATTTAGTTACATTGAAATTTTAATTTTAATATCTGCTACAAAACAAATAGTCAAACGATAACAATTGGAAAACATATGTTCAGCTTGAATATATTTTACAAAGAGTTTGTTAACTTAAAATCACATTGTTATGATATCTTTCCAATTTTTTTTTTAAACAACGTCATTTTCTCAAGATTCCCGAATGTTCGAATCTTGAAACCGCGTCCGCGACAATTTAACATTCGCCAGATGAATTATTAAGATAAAACGCGGAATGTGTCGGACATTCCTTTCACATACACCCGCGCGTAAATGGCTTCATGTAGACAATCTCTTCCAGTTGCTAACTTTAAGTTCTACATCAGCGTGGGAATTAGTTGCAGGAAAAAGTGATTCAGCAACTCTTGTTACCACAAATGCGAGGTCACAGTCCAGCAATTTACTGGAAGGTGCATAATATGTACCGCTTAGTGTATAAGTGCTGTTGGTCATAGCTTCATTTATCTAGCAATGTTTCTTATTTACTTTAATCGCAAATGAAATAATGTGGGATTACAAATAAAGAAATAATATCAGGCAAAGTAACAAGTAAAACAAGAAGAAAACTTTGGTCAGTAACGGATTGGAAAGGGTCGGGAAATTATAATAGAGATCCTAGAAATATGATAATGATAATCTATTAATTGAAAAAATAATTAAAGTAATAGTAGTAAGAACTGTACAGTACAACCATATATATAATAAAGACGCAGATATATGCCAATGGCCTTGAGTGGTTAGCTTGCGTGGTCTGTATCTGTACTGAGCTCACAGAACGCGTCGTACGTCCAGCCCGTAATAGGACTCGCCAATCAAGGAGCGCTGTCCCAAATTAGTCACATTAAAGCTATTTCAATAAAACACGTATACTAAAAGATAAATAATTAAATTATCTTTAAAATAGTGAAGGTTTCATAAAAATACGCTTGATTGTTGTTCCGTGACCATCATTTTTTTATCTTACAAAATAAATACACTATGTACACAAACACACACACACTATTACATAATCTAAAATATTCACAGATTAAGTTATTAAGAAAATACTTTAATTTACCATATATTTTTTACAAATCATTAACACTACTCGTTTAGACGCGGTCTTTAGTTTAAATCATTAAAAGTCCTTAGAATCAAAAGGACCATAAATATCACTATACCTACAATTGTTAAGACAAACATTTTTCTAGTGATTCCAGCTTTATTATCAAGTACTTAGTAATTATTTGGACTTAATAAAGGCTTTTAACGAAATACAATACAATTAAATTGAAACTTATACAAAAACAAGTGCTCTTTGAAATAATGATTCGTATTCTGGTATCGGCTTATTGTTAGAATTATCAATTATATTCGTAAATGTGAATAATTGAAAGGTATTAATCATTTAAGCTTGCCTATTAAATAATATAAGGACTGCTATCATAACTGTTCGTTGATTGAACAAATTCTGCGTATCGTTTCTAAGGTGATTCGCCTTATTATTGTGAGGTCTCGATTCGAAATATCTACAAACACAACGTTTTTATGAATGGTGTAGTTTTCTGAAATACAGGTTTGATTAAATAATCTTCGAGCTTTGGAGATAATTGATACGTCGACTAATTGGCACTGCGCCAAGGAGTGGTTTAATAAAAACAAAACCTTTTAATCTCACATACCTACTCTAATCTAAAAACTAGTCAAGCTATTCAGTTTCTTTTTCATAATCATAATTATTCATATCTTTATTTATATTCCACGTTGTAAAAGATCTTCCAATAGCATAAAGCTAAGGTACAATTAAGGATCCTGTAGGGCACAGCCAAAAAGTGTAAAATATATTTTTTTTTAATAAACATTGTTTGCTAATTTTAAGAAACTATTAACTATTTTTAAATATGATAATAATATTAATTGATTAATAAAAACTTTGCTCGTAACCCTACGTTACCGCATTCATTTATACCCCACTGCCTACTTTTAGTCAAAACATTTGTATGTAGTAAAGACATGGTGCACACTATTTTGACTGGCGACAGTGGGCAATCCGTCACGTTTTGAATGACCTACTAGCGTCGCAGGCACATCGAACGCCATATATTCCTCACTGGTTGGCATACCCAGCGGGTATTGACGGGCTGACATCAGCTAAGCGTGATTATATTTTTTATATACCTAAGTCATCCCTGTACACTAACTGTTCTGGTAAATCTTGGACACAATAGCGCTGTTCCTGGGTTAAAAAAAGAAATTATATTTAGTCCGCATTAAAGTTGAGGAGTGGGGGCTCGCTCCGTTTCAACTATAACAAGCGACGTATAAAATCTGGCAAGGAGTGACGTCATGCCACATTTTAACTCAATGTGTCGCTGTAATCTTTTGATTACTTACGTAAAAAAAGTGAAGAATAAATACGTGTCCAATTTTTTTAAATAACCTACATGACAGACATATAAAAAATTTTAGTCAACATCACTATTCTTTTCGGGAACGAAAAAAACATGGAATTGGAACATGCCAAATGCTGCTAAAGATCAATTATTCAATTCAATTACATTGCAACAGCAACAACCAACCAACAACAAAAACCACATCGACAACATTGACAACTTCAATCGACAGCACTATCACTATCTATCTGAATAATAATACATTATTACGTATGAGTCATCAGTTCATCACATTAGTTAGCTGGATAATGATCCAGCCGTAGCACTTCCTCGTAGCGCTACGAGAAGCGGGCCTCCCCCGTAGACCGCTACGATTTTTACAAGCAAACAGCTACAAACTATTTATTTTCCATTGTAGTTGTACTTCTATTACATTAAAGATTCAGAGCACTTACATTATTTACACAAAAATCTAGAGCAAACAAATGCATATCCGTTCACTCAATGTAGCGGTAATTGGAGGCTCTATGGCGCTACACTGGTATGATATGAAAATGATAAACAAAAATTAACAACTTTGAAAGAAGGCCTTCAGGCTTCTAAATAACATGCTTTAGTTGCATATTTATTTATTTAAGTATGCCTTATCATATTGAACCCAATTCTAGTAAGTTACTGTTAAGTGCTCGACTTACAAATTGCCTTCTACACAAAGTAAATAGGTACCGAAACTTGTTGAAAATAATCACACACTCCAATATTTAGGTTATTGTTGGGTGTATTGTTTCGGTCTATTGAAGGTATTGAGGTTCGAGTCCGGTCTAAATCACTCAATAACGTTAATTTCAAGTGTTTGCGATAGAGTGGGCAATTGTTTACAGATGTAATCATTACGAACTCGGTGTTCAACAACTGAATTGAAATTGTAATCAATAAACGAGTACCTAGTGTGTACTTAAGTAGCGATTTTTTCTATTTCGATTTGGTCTTTAATTGACTGTGGATCTGAAACCTGATCGCCTACGTGAAAAGAAATAATTTCGTTGTTATGTACCCAAAGAATTAACATTGATTGTGGGTTCAAAAATCTACTTACCCTCATTGGGCCCGCGAGGTGGAATATGGCCTAATCCCTCTCACAGAGAGGAGGCCTGTGTTCCAGTAGTGGGAACATTGTAGGCTAATTATGCTTTATAAAAGACTAGCTTTTGCCCGCGGCTTCGCCCGCGTGAATGTCGGAAAATATGCCACAGGAACAAAAATATTGAGATAGCTTCTGCCCACAACTTCTTCCGCGTAAAATTTCATGTTCCCCCAACCCACCCTGTCGCATCGCATTGCCTTCCCGGGGTATTACATCGTTTTCGATTAGCGTTCCTTCTCACTTTTTTTTTGCTCGGCACTTAAGAGTTCTAGTGTGATGTTAAATACGCCTATAGCCTTCCTTAAGAACTGGGCTATGAAATGCAAAAATAATTTATTAAAGTCCGACTGGTAGTTCCAGAGATTAGCGCGTTCAAACAAATAAAAAAAGCGTGTGTGTCAGCTCCGTCGCACGACTGGAGTTTACTCCTGTTTTTTGTGTCGTTCCGAGTTTCCGACTTTCTATTCTATTCAGTAATTTCTGTAGGGCTGGGTTTTTTTAATGAATCAGTGCTATACAAAAAGCAACTTTAATGTTTAAAGGCACTGCTCCCTCTTCCCCCTAATCTCCCTTTCACCCCTCCTCTCTCTCTAACCCCTCCCCTTCCCACCCTTTCACCCTCCCCTCACTGCACCGTTTCACCCCCCTCACCCTCTCCATCCCCCTCTCTCTATCACCCCCTCACCACATCCCTTTCCCGCTAACCTCCCCGCCCCCTCACACCTCTTCCCCGCGCCCTCTTCCCTTCTCCACACCCTCCCCCTCACTATGCTCTCCTATCCCTCGCCCCACCATCAAGCTCTCCCCTTCCCTTTTCCCTCCTCACCACCCCCTCCCATTCCCACCTTCCCCTCTAACCTTCCCTCTGGGGAAAAAACTATTAATGACCAACTTTATTACTTGCTTAGGCAAGTATTTGTGCCAAGTTTCAACTTAATTAAGCAAATGAATAAGATTTTTCATATAAACTATATTCCTTGTTTTCGCCCACAGGGATGCAATTTTAAAAAATCGTTTGGGAGATTTCCGTAACTTAAAAGAAAGATTGTTTACACCAATTTTCGAGTTAAGCCCCGCAGTAAAACCTTTGCGCGAGAATTGCCTTCCGACCTGTAAAATTGACTACCCCACACGTTATTCGTAATTTTTGGTTTCAAGTATAAGAGTTTTGAGTAAACTGGAACGCGCGTTAAAATTCCTACATACAAACTTTGAGACCCCCCAATCCCTCCTGGGGGGGTAGTTTAGAAAAACTAAAAACACAAACTTTATAGTTTACTTAGATAAATATTCATGCCAAGTTTCAGGTCTATTAACTCAAGGAATAAGATTTTTCATACAAACTTTGGACCTCCGTTTCACCCCCTAAAGGGTTGAATTTTGAAAAATCCTTTCTTAGTGCACCTTTAGACCTCATAAGGAACCTACTTGCCAAATTTGGAATCTCTAGGCGCAGCGATTTGGGCGGTGCGTTGATACAAACTTTGACACATCCCCATACCTCCTGAGCGGGTAGTTTAAAAAAACTAAAAATGTCAAACTTTATAATTTACTTAGATAAATATTCATGCCAAGTTTTAAGTCTATTAACTGAAGGAATAAGATTTTTCATACAAACTTGGGACCCCCGTTTCACCCCTTTAGAGGGTGAATTTTGAAAAATCCTTTCTGAATGCACCCTTACACCTCATAAGGAACCTACGTTCCAAATTTGGAATCTCTAGACCCAGCGCTTTGGCCTGTGCGTTGATATATCACCCAGTCAGTCAGTCAGTTTATCATTTTAAAATTCCTACATACAAACTTTGAGACCCCCCAATCCCTCCTGAGGGGGTATAGTTTAGAAAAACTAAAAATGCCAAGTTTCAAGTCTATTAACTCAAGGACTAAGATTTTTCATACAAACTTTGGACCCCTGTTTCACACCTTTAGGGGTTGAATTTTGAAAAATCCTTTTTTAGTGCACCCCTACACCTCACAAGGAACATACGTGCCAAATTTGGAATCTCTAGACACAGCGGTTTGGGCTGTGCGTTGATACAAACTTTGACACCCCCCAATCCCTCCTGAGGGGGTAGTTTAGGAAAACTAAAAATGACAATCTTTATAATTTATGTAGATAAATATTCATGCCAAGTTTCAAGTTTATTACTTCAAGGAATAAGATTTTTCATACAAACTTTCATCCCCTATTTGTACCCCTTAGGTATGGAATTTCCAAAAATCCTTCCTTAGTGGATGCCTACACTGTATAAGGTATCTATGTGCAAAATTTCAAGTCTCTAGGTCCAGCGGTTTAGGCTGTGCGTTGATATATCAGTCAGTCAATCAGTCAGTCAGGACTTTGAATTTTATATATATAGATTAATAAGTATTTTTGAAACTTACGCGTAATGATATTATTAATTACCTAGCTGACCCGCCAAACAAAATTTAAATTTCTTTTTTTTTCCTATATTTTTAAACCACCCCAGTAAAGATGAAAATAAAACACCAAAAAAAAAATTCAAATCGGTCAAACCGTTTTTGAGTTTTAGTTAGACTAACGGACAGCAATTGATTTATATAAGAAGATTTAAGCCCGGATCCCCAGAAGACATATACCTAGATAGATATAGATGTAAATGTAGAGTCATATTATTGGGTCAGAAGGTCTTGCTGTAAGATAGATAGGTATATGAGTACCTAGTCATAATAATATTATGTATGTACGATAACCGTATACATCTGCATATTTTTATATTGAAAAACTCCCAAGTTTTTCCCCAAACGTCAGTTAAAATTGTTAAAATAATAACATATTACTTAGGAGGTATATCAGAGGGGCAATTCCCCTAATTTCAACAACGTTCGCAATCTCATCTCAGTCTCAATCTTTCAAAAATTGCATAGCGTTTACCAACATTAGGATTGACATTTGATTGTCGCTGACATGAGATTACGACTTGAATTTGAACGGTTTAGGTTCGAGAATTGGCCTACAGTTCCTCAATGAACGGTCATGGGACTTTCATGTAATCGTTATGCTTATCAGAAAGGTTGGTGATAGCAAACAGATGGCAGGAATTCTTCATTCTCTTAGAAGAAAATATGCAGCCTATTATCCGGGTGAAATGCCGAATTATAGAAACAATTGAAAAGCCATTTTGTCTCGCGTAGCTCTGCGTTTCCGGTAGTCGAGAAGTTATTATGCTGGAAACCTGGAGTTTTCGCATATTAACTATTTATTACAATTTCTTAGAAACGACTACGCGGCAGGCCCAGGAAGAGATGGCGGCATGAGCTAGATTCCTACTTAAAGTATTGACCCACAATCGCAGTAGACCAGGAAAAGTGGAAAGAGGGAAGGGAGGTTTTTGCCCTGATTTGGGACGACACAGACTTATAATAATAATAGAAACCCAAACAATATTGGAAAGTACTCATACTACACACTACATTCTAACAAAATGAATCAGAAAACCGCACAGTAACTTATTATTACGTATTTTTCATTGTCATACAGTTATTGAATGAACGTGTTAAAAAACCCGCAAAGATCTTTAGCCAGCACAAACACCGGCTGGGCTACTCAAATGTTTATTTTTGTCTTTAGCTGATAAATTATGATAATGCCTTCCCCTCTCCTCAAAGGCTAGTGTCATCATCATCATCATCGTCATTGCCTCCCGTAAATGTCTATACATTTAGGCACTATTGCCTATAACTTCACTAAAACCAGGGCCGTCTTTTCCATTGGCCACTTTGGGCAGTGCCCAGGGCCCCGCGATTCAAGGGACCTCTTATTACCTGCCAGCGTCGTAGCTAGGGGAGACCGAGTGCAAAAAATTACAAGCTCACTTTGCTTGCTCTTGCATTCTTGATACTTCATAGGGTCCGAAAGTTTCCAAGGCCTCCAATAGGTTCAAAACGGCCCGGACTAAAACTCAATATTTACTAGTTACTCATAACAAATCGTATGTAAACAAGCATTAGAGATAATATCATAAATATCTTACATACATATTTGTTTATTAGAGCTATGTGATAATAACGAGATCGATAATTTATTTTGGATCGTCGCCAGAATGTTCTCGCGGATAGTTCCATATCTCGTAATTAATATTTATGAGGTTTTAATCTTTTACATTTGTTTTTCTAGATTCACTAATGGTCGGTTTCTGAAGAATTCTTAAACGGAGTTTAAACTCTTACCCCCCTGATTCATAAAAAAAACAAATGCTCTATAAACCTATTTTAGTTATAGAAGTGTTTTATCTCCTTCTTTCAAACTTAAATCATAATTCGAAAGAAATTGACAAAACACTTCTATAATAGGGTTTTTGGCTGTCATTTGTGGATCTTTGACATTCGTTACGGGTCGTCAGAAGCCCGAAAGTCTGACAACCAGTCTTACCAGGGGGGGTATTGCCCAGTTACTGGATTGTGGAGGTCAGATAGGCAGTCGTTCCATGTAAAATACTGGTATTCAGCTGCATCCGGTTAGACAGGAAGCCGACCCCAACCTAGTTGGGAAAAGGCTAGGCAGATTGACTTTTATAATAGGGTTAATAGCTATTGAATCGACAAAACTATTATTATTTTTTAAATTAATTCCTTCCTTATGCTCGGTTTTTGAGATCCTCGGATAAACCCTCAATAGTAATTCACTCGACTTTTAAGCTAAATTCTTCTTTAACCAAGTTTTCAGAAATACGATATCTAATCAATAATCACTATCGAATGGATAAACTCCGTCGGTCTTGAGTATAAAACTTCATGAAGCTTGGCGCACTAGTCCATTATCGAGGCATTGGCAACGGCTTTCCAAATATTAAGCACATTATTCCAAAAAGCTGAATAAATAATTAATGTGTTTAAGCTGAATAAATAATTATCAGTTTACTAGGGGCTCGTGGCTAAGTAATAACAGCGGCACGGGTTGATCGATCAGGTTAAGCTGCCTTGCGCGGGGTCAGTCCGTGGATGGGTGACCCATTAACATACCGTGACCCCTCCGTGCCTCGAAAAGCACGCTAAGCCATTGGTCCCGGCTATCATTCTTAGTTCTTTGACAGTCGTTACGGGTCGTCGGAAGCCTGAAAGTCTGACACCCAGTCTTACCAAGGGGATATCGTGTTACCCAGTGAAAGGGTTGTGGACGCTAGATAGGCAGTCGCTCCATGTAAAATTCTGGTATATAATTGCATCTGGTTAGACTGGAAGCCCACCCCAACATAGTTGGGAAAAGGCTAGGCAGATTGATTTAATTAACAGTTTATTAACTTCCAGGGTTGGCGATATTTGGCAAATTTTGCGCCCTCACGCCCCTAGTCGCCGCAGGAGATGCTCTGGGCGGCGGGAATCAATAGCCGATTCCCGGTCACCGTAGGCGCGGGCTTGCTGATGGCGAGCAATGGGTAGCTCGCCGTCCGGTAAGGACTAGGCCCGGGTCGACGGCGCGTCGTGTTCCACGCGCGCCACAAAGAGATGTAAGCAGTGATGGGGTCCGATAGGGCCGATGCCGCCGGGGTGGCGGGTTGTTTGAAAGAGATACCGTGGCCCTGGTACAGCCAACAGAAGGAACACGGGTCGGTTTTTAGTCAGTAAAAGTCTGATACGCCCTCCCGCTCTGCCCAGAGCGGGAGAAGTCATTTGATGATTTTCCATCCACAAAAAAAAAAGGTTGGCGATATTTAGCTTTACACCCTGGTGACTCAGCCTCGCTACCACCTTCCGTCTTCCTGTGTGGCAACTTTTTTTAACAGCATAAGCTCATAAGATTCTTTGTCCACCGCACCGGGAACGGGACGTCAACGAAAAACGAGATTATTCGGCCGTAGTAAATGTACTGTCGCTACTTCTGCGCCGTCATTTGTTTTCTCGTTGACGTTGACGTCACCGGTGTGGTAGACAAACATGTAAAGGTAGTTCTTACCGATACGAAAAAAGACCAAGTAAATTCTACGGAGCCTTCACTACATAATAATATTTAAGCAAAGATATAAATAACACACAAATAAAGTAATTTCATAAACTAAAAATAGCAAACATACTTGAGCAACTCAAATTACCGAATAATTCAACAGTTTTTGTTTCTGTTTTAATAAGACAATATAATCGTGATATTTGCTATTGTATGACTTTTTTACAAACCTCAAGCCATACACAGAATACACACATTGTCTCGAACTGCCTGAGGTATGTGAAATAATTAATTATAACGTAATGTGCCAGAAGTTGGTATTTAACACAATAAGTTAAAAATATGGCGTATTTTACCTTTTTGGTGATGTTATTCAGAAAGGTCAGGTGCGTATACTCGCAACCGGTGTGCGTGTATGGCAGAAGGAGTATGTACGGATAGAGTAGCAGATGGCGTTCTATAGTTTCTGCGTACCCCCATTGGAAGAAGGCGTGAGTTTATGTAGGTATGTATGTACTGATGAGCTGGACTTCAACGAGGAGCAGGCCACCCAGTGTTGCCAGACGTTTTGAATGGGCGATCGTACGATGGGTAAATAAAAAGTCGTATTCCCTAAGAAGGCTACAAAAAAAAATAGTACGTTTTCAAAACCTTTGTTTTATTATATTAATAAAGCAAATAATCAATTTAAACACACACTTTTAAGTCTTTATTTATCCCCGTAAAAGGTTCTACTATTCATGTTATTTAACATTTCTCGTGTTGGAGAAAAATCCACACAACACCCATAACGCTTAATATGCTGTATGGCTAAAAGTGTGCCATTTAATGTTTCATTGCTCAGCCTGTTTCGGATCTTTGTTTTATAAGATTGACTGAACTGAAGCAGCTAAATAACTAAATATTGAACGAATGAAATACTTCCGACTTCCGAGTATCGTAACGTGTATCATTGGGATGTAAGGGAAATCCCCTAACCATAGACAAATCTAACAAACTACTAACTAGTGATGTGAACGGTTGGTACTTAGTTAGTAAAAGAATTAATAATTAGTACTTTGGTTGTATGAAATCTAAAAAAGTCGTATGTTTACGTACGATTTCTGCCCTTGGATCGTACATGCAAAATAAATGTAAAAAATCGTATGAATACGATTTAAATCGTACACCTGGCAACACTGAGGCCACCGGCCGACTGCCCTGGACACTCTGCTGCTGACAACTCATCGGAACGAAGACAAAAAGAGCCAAGAATGCAGTTTAGCGCCGGAAAAGATTCAAAAACCAACCTGGCGGCGACATCGTAAAAAGAGCCCATCCATATACAGAGTGGTCCAAATAGTGACGTCAAAAAGAAAATCTGAATTCCTCATACCCAGGAGTAGGTATTCGAAAGTACCCCATGTATGTTCCGCGATTTTTTGTAGTTTCGAGTTATTTTTATTTTTTCAATTATTTCGAGTTTTAAAAAAAAAAATTTTTCAGTTTTTTTTTTTGTAACATGAATGTAACATTCAAGACGATACTTAATGTCACAAAAAAAAAATGAAAAATACCCTCTACAAAAAAAGATATGAATTTTTGAAGCTCCACCGGTAGAAAACTGTAAATAATTTCAAAAACAAAAATAACTCGAAAACTGCAAAAAATCGCGGAATATACATGGGGTATTTTCGAATACCCCTAGGTATGAGGAATTCAGATTTTTCTTATTGACGTCACTATTTGGACCAACCTGTATATAATATCACCCGTCTCTCCACAATTCCATTGCTTACTATAGGGTGCATACTCTGTAGGCTCTATAATCCCTATCCATAGCCTAAGGGCACATCTTCCCTAACATTACCGTGAACCCCGGTCTATCCTTGATATGCAATGGTCTCTGTTGCACCATGTAACATGAGGCAACAGGGGTTCATTCACATCTTTGGGTTAATTCATTGGGGAAGGAAATGGTCAATTTTGTTGATGCAAAAGACGTGTGAATGAGCCTAAATATGGGTTATAATATAATAGAAAGACATCATGTATCATCATGAGGTCATATATAAAAGGGTTCAGACCATAAAACTGAACAACTTTCTCCGTGGGACCAACATCTTAATTGCGAAATAATAATCAGCCGTCTCATACTTACTTCGAGTAGAGTATTGAAGTTTTGTATATTGATAACTTTTTCGCGATTACGATGTTGCTCTTAGGGAGAAAGTGGTTCAGTATGATGATCTGTACCACACCCTTAAATGAATCATAAAGGTGTCATCCACACCTATAAGATACATGCTGTGTACAGAAGACAAATATGTATTAAACCTTATTTGTTCCACATACATGTAAGCTTGTATGTTTTATTGGCAATGTTATTCTTTCACATCTGAGCAGCTAAAAGTACTAATAAAATAAACAAGCTGTCCACGTATTATTAATTTTGTTCACACTTGTCCAGATATTGTGACATATTATTGAATGAACTTGCCTTGAAGGTTGCTATTTATTGTTTGTGTCACAGATTTCTATAATTTGAACATGACGGCAAATTATTTCACAATAGCATATAGGTTGAATAGAACTGTCGCAACCTTATTTAGCCTTTCAGTTAATACTGCCTTAACTATTCAATTATGGGTTAAGTTGGAACTGTGACTAACCACGCTCAAGCCGAGTTGGTCGCAGTAACTAAGCCAGGGCACCCCGACCAAATGGGTTAGGTTAGAACTGTGACCCTGACTGTGACTGTGTGTGTGTGCGCGCGAGCCGAGCGAGCGAAGCTATACTGCTTGCTTCGCTCGCGGCAGCGGCCGGCGAGCGCTACTTACAAGGCTAGGCGGTTAAGTAACTGACTTGGCTACGAAAGAACTATCCAAAAGACAAATTGTTGCTGTAACCACGCTTGTTTCAATGAATTCCAAATGATAAGTAGATAGGTAACACTAATTCTACGAGTATGTCTCCCTATTTTTAAATCTGTAAAAATTACATACTAAAGTAGGACATTTACAATCCACGTAGAACCATTAATAAATCATTGAATGTAACTCTTATCTCGGTAAGGCAAGGTGTAAATTAGAATGATTGCCGAGAGTTTTATCAAACTAACGGCAATCGTTATAATTTATACTTTTATTACAAGGACATAAGAGTTACATTGCAATAACTTACTGATTTTACGTCTGAATGTCTTACTTTAGCTAGAAGCAAGTTAAAGTTAAAATAATGCAGTTTCTGTGTTAACCTTCGGTCCTCCAAAAGCTGGTGCAAATTACTGGTTACAAAAATCGTACCAATGTTAAAACAAGACAAAAGTGACAAAGTGGACCATAATCCTCTACCCACGCTCTTTGTTTCCGAAACCACAGAAGTTTTGTGGTTACCCTAGTCATAAGTACCTACCTACCTACTTTGAATAAAATAATATTTCTTAGGTATTATTGTATCATTGGATCTTGATTTTTCTGGCCTAGAGAGATAACAGGGTTCCTAACACTGTTATAAACATGGGAAACGGCTATTAAACTACACTAACTGTTATTTAGGTAGCTGGACTGCCTCTTTTTAGGGTTCCGTACCAAAATGGTAAAAAAGGAACCCTTATGGTGTGACTCAGTCTGTCTGTCTGTCTGTCACAGCTGGATATCTCAAGAACTACTAATGCTATCAACTTGAAATTTGGAACAGTTTTAGATGACATTTACCCAACTATTTTCCAAATAAGAAAGAAGTAAAAATATTTATATTTTTATTGTAAAAGGGACTGAAAGGGGGTCTTAAAAATTCAAAGTGGGGCTACTAGGGCATGAGAAGTATCATAGGAAAGAGCGCTGTTTGCATATTTTCAAACATTTTTTTAATTTTTTTTAGGCCGCATAGTTTTTGACTTTTGATGAAAAATGTGAAAAAAAATACCGTTCCCCCCCCCCCTTATCTCTGAAGTTTGCAAAGATAAAAATCTGAAATTAGTCTATGTGATAGAAATTTATGTAAAGATTACAGGAAAAATAAAACGATGTCACTAAATAGCACAATTTTTCAGAAATCGGAACGGAACCCTCGGTGCGCGAGTCCGTCTCGCTCTTGACCGTTTTTATTTATTTTACGGACCTACTTTTTATTTCCTTTTACTCATGAGTATAATATTAAGTTAAAAATATAATATCCTAAACTAACTAAAACTATTAAAAAACTAAAATATGGCGTCGCAAAATTCCACCATTCGGACCTACTTAAAACAAAACATTTGAATTTGACAAAATTTCAGTGTGGAACCATAAAAATGCCATAATTTGTAACTGCACATAAAATCCAATTAATAATTTCGTGATTTTATCATTATTCTGGGATTTCAGAGGAGGTACTATCTACTCTATGTTATACTTACTCACTCGAAATTTAGATAAATATACTCTACCATTCATTGAGTGGCGTGAACTGAGACTGTCACTCATTAGTGGCTGCTCCGAATCTTGTTGGCAGGCTCATTCGTTAACCAAATAACAATATCATGTTATGCTAATCTCATTTCGGTAAGAGAAGACATAAACGCACAGACGATGCCTCGGCCTGTTCGCATAATACCTTTTCTTACAACTTTTTAGGTTTAAAGATTCTTTATTTACTCTAAAATAACATACATTGTTCACTTAACGAATAAATACATAACTAGGGTAAAGTGTATTCCAGTAGGTAATAGTATTTTTTGGTTTGGTTTTGCGTTGTTAGTTACGTGCTATTTGAGTTTAGCTTTAAATATGTTAAAAGAGGATGTGCACCTGATTTCTGCCGCTAAATTATTATAAAGTTGTACACCTTCATATTTTATATTTTTCCTGCCATTTTATTTAACTTGCCTTGTTATTAGTAGTTAGGTGGTATGTATATGTATTGGTCAAATCTTGTAAGCTGAATAATTTTCTTAAAAGCTTGATTGAGGCGTGAACGCCCTTCTTACACTTTAAGATAAGCCTCAAGCTTTTAAGAAAATATTAAAGATTTTTAGTTTTTACTGAAATTTTATTTTTAACCTACGAATGATTCAGCTGTTACTAAAGCCTGATTTACACGTTGCGACGTGATTGCCTGTCTCTGGCATACCATAAGATAAAGCAACAATAAAAGTTGCAGCGTCTATAAGCACTTGCTTCAATTTAATTGTATGCCCCAGGCAGGAAACTCGCATCGTGTAAGGCACCTGTCCCACCGGCGGCGATTAGCAACTAAAAACAAGTCATGTGTTTTTTAATTTATTTATTGCCAGTAAGGACCTGCTCTTGGCACCGATCACGCCTAATGGAAAGCGATGGATGAGGCCTATGATGGAACGAGCGCACCCAGAAGATGCCTGTTCACTCTTGCTTTGAAGGCAGACGGGTATATCATGTGGAAGGGAACACAGACGCTGGCAGTACTCATTTGTTTGACTGAGATCTCGCCGGTGCGGTGGTGTGAACAGTCAGCGATGAACTATTAATATATGTATCTCTTTTACTGACATGATATCTACAATATTTTGTACGTTTCTTAAGCGAGAAAGTAGTCGATTGCTAGTCGCTAGTCGTCGGCGGTAGGACAGCTACCTTACGATACTAGAGCCATGTTAATTTTACGGAATTTATATAGGTAATACGAAAACATCAATAGATGTAATCATAGTGTAGAGCTTTTACATCACTTCCGCGTAATACTATTATTACGTGGAAGTGATGTAAAAGCTCTAGCACTATTCATCCAAACCAAATTTCGGCCATGTCAGTCAATCTCATCAGAGACTAACCAACTACGCGGGAGATATTATAGGGCACAAGTGTTTGCCCAGACAGGTGCACTCTCTCTTTTCTCACTCTCATAGTCCGATGGGACGGCAATCCGACACGACCGCAGAGATGGAGTAGGACCAACGGCTTAATATGAGACACGGTGGTACTTCGTAAATCGTAATTACTAATTATGAGCGAAATAACTACTTATTTCGCTCATAATTAGTAATTAATACCATCAGTAATTTAAAGATTTCTGAAACGTAAATATAATTATGTAGGTTTCATCAATATCTTCATTTAAATAAATAAATCCTTGAGTGCGGCTGGTGACAAAATACTTAAAAATAAGTAATACTATAATCACCAACCCAGATAATTATGTTAATCGCATTTAAGTAAAATTATAATAATAGGTATCTTATTTATACTTAATGTGGATTTATTTTCAGTGGCAGGTATATTGGGTAGGATTAAAATATAAAAGAAAACAAAATGATAAGATCCCTAATAATACTTAGGTATCTACTATCTATTATTGATAAGTGTAGGTACCGCCGCGGTAGCTCGTGTTTATGATTTATTTTGTGAAATTAATAAAATTGTTATTTATTGATAGAAATAAAAAAAAATATATGGATTAAGACTAACTATTGCTACTACGTTTAAATTGTTTTATGAAAAAAGTTAAGAACTAAACCGACAAAAATTCCGATTAAATCGACTTCGATATATTTTCGGATTTAGACTTATTGTAGCCAGAGCCATTATCTATATAAATAAAAAGAGAAGTCCTGACTGGCTGACTGACTGACTCATCAACGCCCAGCCCAAACCCTTAGACCTAGAAAGCTGAATTTTTGCATCAGCTCTGTGCAAAATTTTATAATTTTATAATGTAGACAAGGAATAAAGAACGATTTCCCTGTTGTACGTTTCCGTGGGATATTTTCAAACATCCACGCGGGCAAAAGCTAGTAATTCATAATCGTACATATTACGGCTATATGATTTCAGCTTCCTTTTGGCTTCGCCGTAGACGGGTAAAAAATCGAAACATCGCAACATTTTGCAATAAGTATAAGTAAGTATCCGAAATCAAAATGACGTAAGCATTTAAAACCATGTAATTAAATCTATGTTCAATAACATGTCACCTTTGACGTGTCTGATTACTGGGCAGGATACGTACATTGTTCAAATGAAAAGCGATGAGTACCTGAATCATATTTCATTTGTTTAAGCCTCCTCTATTTGCACAGCCGCAGCTTACAAATTGATTAGTGCATAATTGTTTCTATAACAAAAGCTGACAACTTTTAATAATAGTCGCTCCTTGCTTGTTAGTGGAACAATAAAACTGCATTGACAGGGAGGTAAATATATACCTGATTATAATTTCTATTGACCCTCCGGCTGACGTAGAAAAACACAAAAACAATCTGAAGCAGTGTTAATATTGCAAATTGTGTTGTGTTGTATTGTATTGCAAGAATTGGTTTCAATTTCAGCAAGCTTTGTCATTCTTTGCTAGATTTGCTATACATTACACACACTATTGCCAAAGTATCAAAAAACATTATTTTTTCATGAATACGCTCATTCATGTTAAAAAACTCATTCATAAAAAAAAATAAAAAAAATTGGCAAACACATTTTGCCAAAAATTAACCATTAGCACAGAATACAAAATAGTAGTTACTATTTTTAACTATTGCATGGTTGAGTTAACTACTAATCAAAAAACCGGCCCTAAGTTATTTTTATCTTTTGTTTTCTTGTTATTAGTACTTTCTGTTTTACCTCTTTGGGGTTTAAGTAGTTAAATTGAAAGTATCTACTTACAACACGTATCTTGGCCGAGCCTCTAAGATTTGACCGATATACTTATCTATAGAACCACTAGACACGATAAGTTCTGAAGTAGGAGTTGCTACTCCACTATAACAAATTAATATTATCAAAACTGACGACACGGTTGGCGCAGTGGTTGAGCGATTGACTGCTGCGCAGCATGTCGCGGGTTCGATTCCCGCACGGAAGAAATATTTGTACGACCTACAAGTATTTGTTCCGAGTCTGGGTGTTTTTCTATCTATAATATGTATGTATTTACAAAAAAAAATGTATATAAGTAGTTTATCAGCCATCTCGTTACCATAACACAAGCATTAGGTTGCTTAGCTTGGGACTAGATGGCGTTGTGTGAAATGTCCAAGGATATTTATTTATTTATTTAAACTACTTGGCATTGTTTACCATTTCAACAACTAAATATAACTAAATATATTTAAGTTTAATGACCTTTTCTTTTGGTGGGAAATCATCAAATGACTTCTCCCGCTCTGGGTGGACCGGGAGCGTGTATCAGACTTTTACTGACTAAAATGCTAAGATTATATCAATAATATGCTACGATTATATACGTTGAATTGATGACTTAATTCAAGACATAACTTAAGTATGTAGTAAATCTGATGAAACTCCTATAACTTGGCTAAACAATATACTTAAGTAATATCGTTTCAATAACGATTAAGTTAAAGTTCGTCATTCAGTTAATAGTAGAAATCTATAGAGACAATACCTACAAACATAATGGATCGAAGATCATGTGATCGATGCATGCAAACTTGGTGGTGAAAAAACACACCCCACACACAGCAAGTGATGCAATTTACGCTCTTGCCTTCTCTGGAGAAGAGGTTTTTGCTGTGCGGTAATGTCGGGGCCACACCAACGGAATATGCCGTTGATTATCACGATGATGGACCTAGACCGTAGGTGTAGCCACAACTGATCGCGATAATTTGACAACGGTATTCACATTGCTGATTGACGTGGCGATAACTTGGGTGGCGACGTTCAAGTGTGGCCACTTAATTAATCGCTATAAATACCGGAATTATTACCGCGATGTTTATGGCGATGATGGGCATTGACGTTGACGTTGGTGTGGCCCCGACACATAACAGTAAAATTATCTGTTCTGTGGGCCCCGAAATAAACAATTGCCTACAAGCCGACATAAATGTGGCAACTTATAGTCAGCTCATCGCCATTATTAGAGCCATATGTTAACTATTTAGTAAGCTAAGCCATTACTGTGATTATGTCCTTCAATGCACTCCTATGGATCGTATGGAATCAATTATATTTCAAGGCAGGCGAACACTCGCTACGACGACAAAATATTATGCCTCGAATCGTAGAATACCCGACACAAAATGTTATATTAAGGCTCTTACAGACAGAGGCGATATCGCGTCGCGACGTGTTGCGTAGCGTTGTTGCGACGCGATAATATTGCAATATCGCTCGCGATATCGCCTCTGTCTGTAAGAGCCTTTATGGTGCAGCGCAGACGACAGACTTTTTGAGCGATCGAGTCTGTGGCGCGAAAACTTTTTTCTTAATAATTAATATTTCAGGCGTCATATGCGTTAGGTATATATGTATGAATATGAATATATATATTTGTATGCTGGCGTTTGTATAAATAATATTCATTTAAAATGCATGCGACGCCTGAAATATTAATTAAGTATTATTAATACATTTTGTGCGCCACAGAATTGATTGCACAAAAAGTCTGTCGTCTGCGCTGCACCTTAAACTGATCGACAACAGTTAAATGGCCTGTCGCTTGCTACCCTCCCGCAGCGACGCCCTTTTTTTTTTTTTTTTTGAGGGTGGGAAATCATCAAATAGCTTCTCCCGCTCTGGGTGGAGCGGAAGGGCGTGTCAGACTTTTACTGACTAAAACCCACCCGTGTTCCTTCAGTTGCCTATGCCAGGGCCCCGGTAACCCCTTCGGACAATCCGCGACCCCAGCGGCGTCGGCCCTATTGGACCCCGTCACTTGCTGACATCTCTTTGAGGCGCGCGTGGAACACAACGCGCCGTCGACTCGGGCCCCAGCGACGCCCTAAGCCGAGGCCTGTACCCCACAGGGGGTGCCCTTATGCGAGTGGTCGCTAGTTTTTAAGTTTTACGCCCTGGCTGGAAGCCTTAATTTATTGAGGACCCACAGAAGAGTCCGGTTAAACAGCCGACATCCTCCTAGTTTAACCAACAAGATGTCACTTATAAATAAAAATTATATTCTTCTTTAGCAAGAAAACCAAAAAAATAGTTAACAAGCGTCATATAAGGTTGACTGAACAATGAAACAGGTTAGACCACATCCCAGAGTATTTTAAGCCGTAAATGATGCTGATCGCAAGTATTTTTACACTAGGATTTTTTTCCTGCATCAATTCACAAACAACACATGCAAAATACCAGACTTGGGACAACTAAGTATCTGGAGGCTATACAGGGTGGTCAAAAGTCGTGGATCAAACGAAATAGGGAGATAAAGTAGGTCATTTCCAACAAAAAATCTTTCTACAGCATGGCCATAATTTTATTGCCCTAAAAATGAATTGCTCTTGACATTTGGTACCCAGAGCCGCAATAGAACTTTTGTAGTGCAGATACATTATCTAGTAATAATACAACATAGTTTGTTTTAGTGTTATAATATATCACTTTTTTTTTTATTAAGTAGTCTTATTGCGGCTCTGGGTACCAAATTTCATGAGCAATTAATTTTTAGGGCAATTGAATTATGGCCATGCTGTAGAAAGATTATTTGTTGGAAATGACCTCCTTCATCTCCCTATTTCGTTTGATCTACGACTTTTTGACCACCCTGTATAATATTTGTTTCACGTAGCTAAGCAGTCAATCGCATGCGCATCGCGTGGTATCAAGATTTATTCATTGTCTATCTCTATTTGCGAGTTAGTCACAGATAGCAGTGTTATTAGTTTAGCAGTGTCGTTGTCCTACAAAATCGACCCGTAGTGCGTGCTAGGCTTACAGACTATATTATAGTAATTCACTACAATATGGCTGCCCCATATCAAAACCCAGCGCTTCAAACTAAATTTTCTAGGAGATCGCAAAAAAAAAATACTAAGTTTTTTAATTTGTAATCTTGTTTACGTGCGTTACATTAACAAAACTATTAACCATTAAAAAATCTAGTAAGTTCCGAACTTCCGAACACTTGCTAGGTTTTGAATGGTCAAAGTGACTTACATTATTTTTTATTGATTTTTAGATAGTCAGTACTTATTGGTACACTTACAGTTTTGGCGTAATTCAATTCTCTCTTATTGTTAAGATTTTAACGCGGGTGGTTTTACTATTTACTATGAAATTAAAAATTGTTTGAAAAACTTTTTTTTTTTTAATTTATCTTTTACTGCTTTTGATAAGGGGCTTTTGGGAAACCTAGACAGCCGAACGACCGTGGGATGCAAAGAGCTTCAAATATATCAGCCGAATATGTTTTATTGCCGGTGATAAAATAATGATAATTTAATCATCAGAGTTTAACAACATTATTTGTAATAATTTAAAACATCACGCCATTATTCCTTTAAGGGATAGGCAGAGGTGCATACTGTGGCGGCATCTACATCGCCACATATGAACTACGCATCAATGACATGACGTCACGCAAACCTGCATCGCGCAATTAGAGTTTACCACGCGATTAGCATATATACAACGTCCCGACATCAACCGTTGGGCAGTAGCCCGCCAGACACAACACCCGTCTGGTCGGAGGATCCTCCCTTTTCTATGGAGGATGAGTGAACTTTACACCCTGTTCCTCATGCCTCTAAAATACTGCAGGCTGTGTACACTCACACTCGGCCAGTTATTTTTCCAAGTAGATATAAGAGGGAACGATCTGCCCGAAATGGAAGGAAAAAATACTAATCAAATAAGTAAGTAGGTAGGTACATCGTGTTAAGTAAGAATTTTTTGATAACCATATCGATTACAGAGATAAGTCGCATGATAATGCCCAAATTACTAATGTTATCTTTGCATCTAGAATGTGCTGATAACGTATATTATGTACACAAGCTCTAGTTGTTTGTATTAAGATAATTTACGAAAAATTATGTTATTGAACTCGTTTGATGTAGATAGTGTCACAGATTTTTTTTATATTTATTATCAACTAGCCATCCTGCCCCTGCTTAGCACGGGTTTTACGACTTGAAAAAACGACGAGATTTCTTTATTATTTGTAAGATAATTTAATGTAGGTATTATACACAAAAGTCTTCCGGAACAACAACAAAACAAAACAACAACGAGAAACAAAAAAAAACAAAATTTATAACATTTTTATTTAGAATCTAAATTACAGTAGCTGCGTAGTTTAAAAGAAGAACGCGATCACACAGACAGACGCAATTTAATTTATAATATTATTATGTATAAGTATAATATCTCTTTAGGGTATATATGACATTAATATGACTGTCGAAAATGTGTAGGTACCTAGACCTACTAAGTTTCCAAAAACTTTTTACTTTTTTTCCAAAAAAAAAAAACTGTATTTAAAAGCACGATAAAACCTAGACAGCAATATTTGAAATAGAATATTTGCTCCGTAATTATTATCTATTCAATCGATTCGTATTTCTGTGACGTATTAAATGTAAATTCCCGATAATGAGAGCACACACATGCACAAATAATTGTAGATGAAGTTATTGTAAGTAGTAAAGGTCAGTCAAGTTCGCATACATCACATAACATCACGCCTGTAATCCGAAAAGGGTTAGGCAGACAGAGGTGTAGGTACCTATAACCTATAGTATACCCACATTTTGACAGTTATGTTTAACCCCCATGTAATAGGGGGCGATGAGAAAGCCCAGATGGAAAACCCAATAATACATAAAAACATTTAAAAAAAATACATTCCTACATATTATTATGCGGATATTATTTCATAAAAGCTCGCAAAACAAATTAAAAGATCACAAATGGCCACGAGTTTACGAGTCTACGGTATTGTTAATGTCATAAAAACCAAACATACGTTATATCCAATTTTTTTTGCACGGCACGCCAGCATCAACGATATTATTCGTCGAGCTCTTGTCACCGCCGGCGTACCAGCGGTGTTAGAACCAAACGGCTTGATACGTGACGATGGGAAGAGACCAGATGGCATGACATTGTTGCCTTGGAAGATGGGTAGGCCTCTGGTGTGGGACGCAACCTGTGTCGACACCCTTGCGCCATCTCATGTTCCAAGCACGGCGGGCTGTGCTGGCGCCGCTGCTGCGGCTGCTGAGACCCT
The DNA here is from genome assembly GCA_905163495.3 of Cosmia trapezina. Taxonomy (NCBI): domain Eukaryota; kingdom Metazoa; phylum Arthropoda; class Insecta; order Lepidoptera; family Noctuidae; genus Cosmia; species Cosmia trapezina. The sequence goes on from LR991030.1 coordinate 18,862,674, forward strand.
CAAGCGAACAAATACTGTAACCTTATAGGTAACTAATTCAAATTTGTAATTTATTGTTTAATTTTAATTTTTAGTTTGTGTGACAATTTGATAATGTTTTTAGCTTTGTTTAAATACCTATAATTTCTAACCTGTATATTTGTATGCCACAAAGGCCGAACATGACGGATATTCTTTGTTTATAACAACCTGCATGCCTTGTATGTATACTCGTGTTTCTACAAATAAATGTCTCTTATCTCTTATCTCTCTCTTAACTATAGTTTTGAGCCGTTTGGGGTCGAAACGCTCGGGTCATGGGGCCCAAGTGCGCGTTTTCTTTTTAAGGAAATTTCTCGGCGACTGGTCGAGACATCACGTGACCAGAGGGCTGGCTTGTTCTTTGTCCAAAGAATTAGCATTGCCATTCAACGTGGCAATGCTGCCAGTCTTCTGGGCACGTTTCCGGATGACATCGATGCGGACGAGTACTTCGACACCTAAGTGTCCTTTTGTTTTTGTGTTGATTTGTATATTTAGTTAGTCATTTACTTTAGTACTAGTATAGTGTTAATTTGTATATTGTTTAATATAATATTTTTTTTTTATTTCTATAATCCACTTGAATGTCAGGGCGACTAGAGCAGCCTCGCTGACTTAAAAAAAAAAACGTTGAAATAAAAATTAATTATCGAAAAAAAAACGCTCTGACTGCTGGACATTCAAAGGTATATAATCACCCACTACACTAGACACCCATCCTTCCTACTATCCTGTACTACTTACTATTCTTCCTCCAACTTGAGTCATTATGTCCAAGATACGAGTCAGTGATTATCATTATGCTCTAAATAAGATTGTTTCTTCTAATCTGCAAACAGAACCAATTCGAGGATCTAATAGAGTTCAATTGTTTTTAAATTATTGTCACCTCGTTTGGGTTCAACATATTGAGACAGATTGTTCATGCATAAAAGTGATATATCTATTTATCATTCGAGGAAGTAGTTTGTAAAATAAAGCTAGTTATAAAATAAAGTCGCTTTTCGTGTCTATGTCTATGTGAAAACTTCCAAAGGACTAAACTACGCAACGGATTTTTATGTGGTTTTCACCATCATCTAAAGAATTTATTCCGGAAGATTTATATGTATAAAGCATTAATTGAAATATTTTATTTATTAACATATCAAGTGAAATACTTGTATTGTTACTATTTAAACTAACAGATAATAAAGAAATCTCGTTTTTTTGCCGTCGTAAAACCGTGTGAAGCAGGGGCGGCTCGCTAGCAAATAATAATTAAGGAAAGAGTAAAGATTTATAGCTACAGATTAAAGGGATCTACAGTAAAAACACTTACAGATTGGCAATTACGAGACATTAAGATGATTCATATTTTATTATTTACTGTTATTTTACTGACTTTTAATGTTGAGTGATAAAGGCGACTTCCTAATTGTGAGTGCGGGTAAAATAATTATTGTATAGTACCTTCTGATGGAATACTTTCTGATGGAGCACTTCCCGCGCGGTTTCGCCCGCATGGATGTCGGAAAATATCCCACGGAAACGAAAATCATACATTATAAAGGGAACTTCCGTGCTAAATTTCAGCCTTCTAGGTCCAATGGTTTGGGCTGGGCGTGGATGAGTAAGTCAGGACTTTTATTTTAAAGATATACCTAGTTCAGAAAATGTACGCAAGTAGGTATATATTAGTCACAAAAATCGAAAAGTGATTTGTAATTTTCTATCTGTCATCCGAAAGAAAATTACAAATCACTTTCCGATTTTTGTGACTAATATATACCTACTTGCGTACATTTTCTGAACTAGGTATATCTTTAAAATAAAAGTCCTGACTGACTCATCCACGCCCAGCCCAAACCATTGGACCTAGAAGATATCTACTAACCAATATAATATTACTAGGTAGGTATACAAAATCACAATACTATATCAATAAGTCTGTATCGATTCCAGGAAAGCAATCAATCACAATGAATATTGACGATAGTTTTAATTGTATTGTTTTGCGGGCAGAACTTCTACTGGTGTAGTGGTTGTACACGCAGCTGTAGTGTGGAAGGTAGGCAGGTTCTATTTACAGAACAGACTAAAGTACATAGTACCTTTATCGAGTCGATATCGGTCCCTTAAAAACCAAGGTGCCTATGTGATTAGTGAAAACCCCGTAAGTAGTGGTTTTTGTTTTAGTTTAATTATTTAAACTTTATGCACTAGTTTTACTAGGATTTAGTACTTTACCTGAGAAGAGTCTGGAAAGTTTGCGACTTCTCATGCTTCACACGTTTTACTTAGGGAATTTTTTGTAATAGTCAGATAACTTACTGAAGAACTCTGAAGAATAAATATTTCAATTTGACAGCTTTTGTTTATAAAATATGTCAAACTGTCATATTTATTCTTCAGATAAGAGTTATCTGACTATTGAAAAATCAGCCCATAAACGAAGATTGATTTTGAATAATTAGGTACTGATGATGTCCACTACATATTACAATATACATAATTTATTACCTATATGGTCACTCAATATCATCCAATACGGTATCTAATATTATCTATCTCTTTTACGAATTAAGCATTGATAGTGCTGACTCTCACAATATAATCTATAATGATTACAAATCATCATCATGTGGCAACGGATTTTATTACGCGCACAATATTGATCTGGTTTCAAGGATTATATATATTTTTAAATAACTTGTATTGTGGTAGGTACACTCCGAAGCTGACTGTCTTATCTATAAAGACGCTGTCAAACCAGTAAACACAACGATAACATAAGATAACATACGCATAAATTACAAACAGAATGCTCTTAAATTAACCACAGAGCATAAATAATTGTTAAATCTAGAAGTTAAAGGTTTGGACATAGATATCGGTGGTGAAGGCTACGGCTTGTATACTAGGTACCAGCTACAATAAAATTAAATCATGTCTTAATCACAGCACACGGTTAAATTTTTTGTGTGCCTAACGATCAAGAAAGTATTCTGAAGTCATTAAAAACTCGTTTATAAAGAAATTATTTTAATATGTACCGCGCTCAAGTCATCTTCCGACGCAATCAAAGGGTCATTGTTGTATTTGATAAGATAAATTTTGATTGAGAAGTCTGTCTGGAAACTACCAAACTGTCACAATTTATATCTGAAGAAAAAGATATGAATGTATACTTTGCGCTTAAAATAAATAATATAAAACGATGTTTTCATTCATAAAATCAAGGAAACGCGAAGTATTTATAAAGAGAACATTATACATACCGGTTCGTAGATTTCGCAATGCAAAAAAATTCTTCGATTCACATATTGTCACATACCACACAAAAAGCAAAACAATTCTGAAATGCCACTAAACCACTACACCAACCTTTTCTGTAGGAACCGCTTCCGAAACTCTATGTAGGCTGACCGGCCTTTATCTTCAGTGTCTGCTATGGCGACACGGCCGTGTAGGGGCACTCTGTGGCCCGAGATGCCGTAGTCCATTTGCAGGTCTACGACGAGCATGAGGGTGAAGAGTACGAGGAAGGCGCTGACGGCGAGCGCCAGTCGCTCCTTTAGCTTCATGTTGAGCATGATGCGCGCGGTCTTGCTGCGCGGCGCGATGGGACTGTGCGCATGTTCCTCGGGCGAGTCCGGCGTCGGCGACCGCTTACAGTCGCGCGCGCCGCGCTGCCTGCGCCGCCACCGCGCGCGCGCACACCCGCTTACGCTGCAAACAATAACAACATGTTAGGGGCGTGCACGTGGGTGATGAAAATAGGGAAAATACAGAAAAAAAAACTTTTTATTCTTTCGCGATTTGTACACATTATAAAACAAAATAAGAACAACAAATCAACAACAATATCGCGATAAGACCCGTTCTCGATATTGTTTTATTTTTATATTAAAAAAATAAGTACAAAACATTTTTTTTCGTCAATTGTTTGCTTTTATAATTTTATTAATCTGTGTGCAACAATCTTCATGGTAGGAATGATAATATTCGCGGAAAAATAAAATAAGACTTTGATCTACTTGAAAAAGTTTATCTCTTCTGGAGGTTATTTGTACAGAGAATTAGATAATATTTTTAAAACATCGTTTAAAATAGGTAACCTGATAAAACGACACGATAGGTAGGTATTGTAGGTACATAGATAGCCTACCAGTGTGACCTACATCGGCAACCATCTCTCGTAACGAGACATACAAATAAATCTCAACGTCGTGATTACCTATTTCCATTTTATTATTTTTTCTAAGTATTGAAACGTTGTCTCCATTATTTTTACATTAAGATTTACCGAAAACAGACACAAAACACTTATACAAAATATATTCTTAATCAGTTTTCACGCTCATTACCGCTTTCCACAACCTGGCTTTTCCCTTCGCCTGAAGTAGTAATGATCAAAGTACTCGTGCGTATCCCGAAAAATAACAGTCTTATTGTTCTTGAAAATTGTATTGGGTCGAACGATCAGGTTAAGCTATGCTTGCCGCGGTTGGTCCGTGGATGAGTGACCATCTTTACATATCGAGACCCCTCCATGCCTCGGAAAGGTCATTCGTGAATCTTTAACAGTCGTTACGGGTCGTCAGAAGCCTGAAAGGCAATAGTACATTTTTCTAGAACAGGCATTTGTAAACACATGTGTTTGACCTTTACCAGACTCTTGTACAGTAGGCCGCACGATAAAAAAAACCAGTATAAGCTGACATCTTATTCTATTCAAACTCCATACTACTCTAGGCCACCTCAAAGTGCTAAGGTGCTACCACTGTCCACTGTAATACGTTATCAATACGTAATTTATAAAGCCAATACATTGCGCATAAAAGAAAAGCCTTTTAGTAATACATGTCTAAATAATAGTGGATTGCTCAATACATGTCGTCAGATAGGCTATGATTGCGAAACTTGTGAGTTTGCGGCGTCATGTGGAACGCATGCAAAATAGAACATTTTAGAAACATGACGCCTCTGCTCAAAACACAAAGTTCAATGCCTGCGAGTTGAGTAATATTTAAGGTTACAAGTTATATCTATACCTATTATTATATTACGTTAGATAGAATGAGAAGATTTTGATAAAAAAGTTTAATAAACGTTGATAACGTAGTAATGAAAGATCGTCAAGATTTTTTCCTTGTCAAAGGCAAAAAGTAAAAAATATAGTTTATGTTTTTTTTATATATAAGAATATTTGCAAAACTTGACGTAGGTACTTATTTAAATCCTTCTTTCCATATCGACAATACGCAGGTGTTTAAATTAATATTACTTACATGGCAAGAACAAATCACAATTCTGACTCGTTGATGAAATCATCACCAAATTGTTGAAAAAAGAGATAGGTCTATCAAATGATAATAAAGTTTGTAATGTAAAGCTAACTATACAATAGTGCCTATGTGTTTGCAGATATACTGTGTGTGACTGACCGCTACATGGTTATTTAGGGGGCTTTTATCGAGTTTAATAGTTATTTGATTTAAAATAGTGTCCGTGGATTTTCTTTCCAGTTCTTCTCCATAGGAACGTACACGCTTTGGAATGGGCAACTAGCTTCATCTTTCTGACTGACCGACCCCTTGACAATGCAAAAGTGCTCGTAGGTAATTGGTTTATTTTTTAAATAAATGCTTTGAGTTTAAGTATTAAATTGTTTATCCAATAATTTTAAGTTTTTTTAGAGACAATAGGTACAAAGAACGTTTACCATCGCTAGATTTTTGTACATAACACATAATATGAGAGAATACTAATAAAATCAATGTTTTTTTCTTCAACTGCCTTATGTAGGTATCAAGGTATGTTTGTCAGCAATAACAAATTAACAAATTAGCACAATTTTCATATTAGTGCTGTGATTACCGATTTGCTGGGTCTTGCTCATCAGCAATAACCATTAAAATGAAAATTGCACCACTAGATTTACGTATACTCGCGCTTCATCTAACAAATTATTATTCAGAGCGTGTAGATCCGAATAAACCAGTAACAAAGTTTCTAAACTGATCAAAGATCAAAGGAAAATCATTATAAAATAATGCGTTTCTATTGCGCGCAAGCCACTGCGGGAAAGCGGTACTCTTATAGTCTAGGAGACAGAAAGTTATGGATGGCAAAATGATCCACGTGGATACTCTGTATCTGTTGCAGAGAGATCGTCGGAGTTCAACAACAATGTGCAATGGTGGTCATTGGTTCTCTAGGATCTCCGGCAAAATAATATCTCCGTCGGTGACATTTCTTCAGGCGCTATACAGCAGGATAATCATTGCCCAAGAGTTTCATCAATTTCCCAAACTGTCCCTTGCCTGAAATGTCCCTTTCACAAAATGTCCCTTTCCCGAAAGGTCCCTTTCTCTAAATGTTTCTTTCGTGCGACAGCTACTACTACTAGGAATATTTAAATAACATAAGCCAAGTAGTTGTACAAAGTTAAAATCGTTTATTTCAACGTTAATATTACAAAAATGGAGATAACGTTGGTTCCCAAACTAGGCACAGCCTGTATCCTGTAGATGCTGCATATAATTCGACACCAAAGGAAGCCAAGTTCAAAATGAATTCGCTTTCCTCAACAGTAAAGTGAGAGTATTGTCTACGTAAACCAAACGGATATACAAACAAATATAAACCGTTTAACATAAGCTGTACATGTAGTACACAATCCGAGAAAGTTGGTCGGTATTCCAAGAAAGTCCACCTCACGTCTGACTAATATATTGAATATGTGAGAGTTTAAGATCACGAGGAGGTTATCTATCGTGTGCCTGGGTTGAATACTGGATCACTGGACAGTGGACAGTATCTACTGCCGTGGTAGAAAACTGACCCAGGATTTTGCTATGGGCAGTTTTGGAGGTGTAGAGTATAAGAGTAACATTGAAGAGTTGTTGCTCTCTATGCAGGTACATGTTCATTAAAGGTTACTGTGATGGTCTCATTGCTGATATGAGTGTCTCCCAAGAAACTTTCTATAGACAGGAATTCATAGACAAAAAGAAAATAGAAATTAATATCGGGTAATAAAAATAAGCAGAGTTACGACTTGTAGGTGTAAATAATTTCATCACTACTGCTCTCAAAACGTGAAGGAAAACATCGTGAGGAAACCGCCATAAACCAAAAATTTAAAGACATGTGACATCTGTCAACCCGCACTGGACCCACGTGGTAAATCACAGCCCATTCCCAGCCTGCCTCCCAGCAGGGGAACATTATATGCTGATTATGTTATTATGCTAATAAATAACTATGAGACGAGGATACAGTTAAATGACGTGCGCTAGAATAGACATATTATAGGCCACTCCTATCGTGTGATAGGAGTGGCCTATAATATAGACAAACACCATAGGATGAAGACTGCTACTTATAAGCTGATGATGATCAATAAAAAAATACATATACATATAGTGCGTCACTTCAAACCCAATTTGTGCGTCTCCGATTCTACTGAACTATGACTCGAGGTCGAAACGAGTAAACAACCACTTTAGTAATTGTTTTTGAGACGGTTAATTTTACCAGGTAAGTAGGTATGTACCTACAACAGTTTAACAGTAATAAATTAAATGACAATTAGTTCCCGTTATGGGTGACTAACGAGCCTTTATACATTTCATTATAATTAGTTGGCATTAATATGTGTGTCAAATAGAAATGACAATAATTCAAAGATATCAATTTGTCTCTGACTCAACTTTGCCTCATCTTTTTAGGTCTGTCGTGTGCGTACGCGCAGCGGAATGTTGTTGAATTTAAAGATTTTAATTATGCAGATATTTAGTGTATGACGTCATATAATTGTGTATGGTAAAAAAAAATTTGTGCACGCAACCATTGTGGAGAAATTCACCAAAAACTGATTACGCTGGGCGAACGTTGTCCTGGCGGAACTTTTTTTAATCCATAGACTTTAGAAGAAAAGAGATGTGTCCAAAAATTAGTGTGTATTTGTGTGTAATTGTGTATGTATGAATAAAACTAGTGCATGCATAAACTTCGGAGAAATTCAAGTTTCCGCTACGCGAACGTTTGGCCATTAGCTAGTTTTCATATAAAGCGCTTACATAGAGAACTGTAGATTTTTACATACGTTGTTTTGAATTTGTTTATATTTGTTTAAAAAACAGATTTAGAAAAAATCGTAGGGCTTAAAAGATAAAAATATAAACGTAAAATACGCTTATTAGGTCTTAGTTCTTAAAGTATGCACTTTGGGGTCTAGATTTTCACGTTTATACAAACCTTGTAAGTGTCTGCAACATGTTGCCAAGTATCAATGATGTTCCGTTAGTAACTAAAGAGTTATAGGACAAATTTACCATGAACAGATCACTGTTTACAAAGCAGTCAAATATCACGACGTTCTGAAGGAATTGCATGGTAATATGTATGTCAATAATTAGTGTATTCATTCAACTATTCTTATGCAAAATTTCATGTCATTAAATTCAGTAATTAAAGAAAAACAATTATAATACTGACGAAGCATCGAAAACCTACATAACCCGACCAAGTTCGGATGGCTACCAAAAAGCGGCCGTGCCATATATCTTAGAAACGTTCTTAACCTTCCAATATAGTATTTATTAATATGGTACAGTTGCGTACACAAGCGTTAGGAAAAAATAAAACAATTGCATTTCTTGAATGAAAAACGAAAATGATGATGAAATTACGATTATATTACAATATATGTCTAGTATAATTTATTATTATAAATTTAAGTAAATAGATATAGAATTAGATCAGTCAGTAGATATTAACTTGGGTTTATGGTGTCTGTCCAATGTTAATATATCACAATTATTATAATTTATCTTATAATTTAACAACGCATGTAAAAATCTACAGCTCTCTATGTAAGCGCTTTATATGAAAACTAGCTAATGGCCAAACGTTCGCGTAGCGGAAACTTGAATTTCTCCGAAGTTTATGCATGCACTAGTTTTATTCATACATACACAAATACACACTAATTTTTGGACACATTTCTTTTCTTCTAAAGTCTATGGATTAAAAAAAGTTCCGCCAGGACAACGTTCGCCCAGCGGAATCAGTTTTTGGTGAATTTCTCCACAATGGTTGCGTGCACAATTTTTTTTTTACCATACACAATTATACGACGTCATACACTAAATATCTGCATAATTAAAATCTTTAAATTCAACAACATTCCGCTGCGCGTACGCACACAGGTCTGTCTGTTTGTCCGTCTGTCACAGCAATTTTGCTCCAAATACAATGGACTGATTACGTTGAAATTTGGTACAGTAGACCTATGAATTTTTGTGACCCAAAGACAGACGTGCAACGTTAATAAATTATTTTTGAATGTGGGGTCACTTTTTGTGGGACAAATATGTTTTTTTAAGTTTTCCTTATTGTCCCGTGTACCATATCAAATGAAAGGGTCTCAAATATTTTTTTTAATAATTTTAAAATGAACAGTTTTAAAGATAATATAAGAAAATAGGATGAAAATTCCACCTTCCCTCTTATTTCGAAACTACTGAACCTAAACCAATACAGAAAATAGTTACATAAGATTATAGGATATAAGAAGTCTATGGTCTTGAAATAACATGGTAATTAAATCTCTCAATATTGTGCGTACAAGCTTACCTACATTTGCAGTCGGAATGTATGAGAGAATTATGTTTTTCAACTAAGTACAATGTTAAGTTTGTTCTTTCTTCATTCCAAATTCCCCTTCATTTTGCTTGGTCCGACACGCACTTGGCCAGTTTTTTTCTCTTAGACAGACATAACATAGATATTTCAAGAGTACTTGCCTAATGTAAAACTAGCCGGTACCTATTTCCGTTACAGTTCGTATCTAGTTGATATAACATTCGTCAGAGTAAGCAACACTGATCTGATAACAAAATAATCAAAAAAATATTTTTTAATTCGTATTTTTGTCAGCTAGCCCAATTTGATAATAATTAGGTATTACTTTTATCAGGTGAAATCAAGTTTCATAATACCTTATATCCTGTGATAAGGACCAAGGTGTTATATTAAAATAAATTAATGTTTCTTGCTAAGCATTGTTGTCAATCTCGTGATTACGGTATAATTTTAGAGATATTAAAATTTTCACTATCCCTTTGAATTCCAGCTGTCAGAGCGTTCCATTCGTTGTCAATCTCGTGATGACGGTATAATTTCTTAAATTTTAGACATTTTTAAAGTTTCATCATCCCTTTGAATATCCAGCTGTCAGAGCGTTCTATTCATTGTCAATCTCGTGATTACGGTATAATTTCTTAAATTTTAGACATTTTAAAAGTTACATCATCCCTTTGAACATCCAGCTGTCAGAGCGGTCTATTCGTTGTCAATCTCGTGATTACGGTATAATTTCTTAAATTATAGACATTTTAAAAGTTTCATCATCCCTTTGAATATCCAGCTGTCAGAGCGTTCTATTCGTTGTCAATCTCGTGATTACGGTATAATTTCTTAAATTTTAGACATTTTAAAAGTTTCATTATCCCTTTGAATATCCAGCTGTCAGAGCGTTCTATTCGTTGTCAATCTCGTGATTACGGTAAAATTTCTTAAATTTTAGACATTTTAAAAGTTTCATCATCCCTTGGAATATCCAGCTGTCAGAGCGTTATTTTTTTTCGATTAGGCAGAGGTGCACAATGGTACATCCACATTACGTTCATCACTTATTTGAAACTAGCTGTGTCACGCGGTTCCACCCGCGTAGACCGGGATAAAAAGTAGCCTATGTGTTAATCCAGGGTATAAGCTATCTACATACCAAATTTCATTCAAATCGGTCCAGCCGTTTGAGCGTGAAGAAGTAACAAACATACATACAAACTTTCGCTTTTATAATATTAGTGTGATTCTTATATCGAGACAAAGTAGGTAACGCTCAATTTTATAATATTTTTCGATGGAGACACGCGACGTCGGTCAATGTGTGATTATTATGATAATACACGTGTTGCATTAAAGTACTGACACACGTGCTCATAAAAAGCATGTTTATAAGCACGCTTAGTCGAAAACATACTAGAAATAAGCATGCTCATTACTAGTCACACATGCTACTAATGAGCACTTGCTCAATAAAAGCATGCTTTCGTGCTAGTAATGAGCACGTCTGTCAGTTACACTTGACAGTCGTTTTCAAGCGTGTAGGTATAGGAAAAAAAAAATATTGGTAAAACAAGTTTAGACATAAACAAAATTCTTGATTGGACCCTCCTTTTAGGCAGATAGAGCCTGTATTATGAATGTCCGCTCTTCTATAGCAAGACGAAGCGGTTGAAGACAAATTATTGAATTTACTACGAATTCATTGACCCGGACGAAGTAACATGCACAGTAAATATTTTTTGTCGTACAAGAGTGTATTTGCACTGTCACAGCATAAATAAACGCCCGGTAGGCGCCTATGAGAGTCGTGTAGACGTCTCATAGCGCTGCGTAGACACCTCGTAGCTAGCGCCGCGTAGACAATGTGCAGACTCTGCATAGAACCAACACATTCGACCTAAATGAATACAGCTTGTCAGATTCTCAAAAACATACATGCAGCAATATTAGATGTCAGTTTAAAATTACTTGTTGTTTACTTGTAAATGTAATAGTACTAATAATACAATGTAATAGTCAGTGGCGGTAATGCATTTACTGATGACCTGTAATGACCTTGTTACACGAGTCGACTCGAGATGTTGACACTCATTAACTATGCTTGTTTAATTAGAACATTTTTGAGAACCATTAGAGCACATATTTGTGTGCATTTATAATTAGGTATTATTTGCTTACATTGCTTTGTTTGTAGAATAGATATTTGTTAAGTAATTAACTAATGTTTTAGAACTTTTACAAAGTGTTTAATTTTCTTTTCGCAGTATCAATCTAAATTATCAAACTTTTGAAAGAATCTTTTGCAGTTTTATTTAATTTTAAAAGCATCATGTTATTCAATCCACGCCATAAAAGACGCTTGTCTTTTATAAATAAAACTAGCTTCTGCTCGCGACTTCGTCCGACCCACCCCGTCGCATCGCATTGCCTGCCTGCGCTATTACTTCGGTTTCGCTTAACGTTCTTTCTGACTTTTTTTCGTTTTGCTCAGATACTTTGGGTAGTACCTAGCGTGATTTTAAATAGTCCATAGCCTTCCTCATGCCCGGGCCATATTAACGTCGACGTCAATGCCCTTAATTTTAATGTTTGATTTTAATTATATTTTTTATTTTTATTTTAATTTTTGATTTTAATATTATTTTCAATTTTGTTTTTAATTTTGATTTTAATTTTGAATTCAATTTTTTTAAATGTTGATTTTAATTTCGAGTTTAATTTTATTTTTTATGATACAGGATATTTAACTGAAGTACCTAAATGATTTGATTTATTGATAAACGCCATAAACATCGCGTTACCTAGTTAAATTCGGTCAAGATTTGGTCAAATTATCGCAGTAAGTGGTGGCTACACCTACGGCTAACGCCCTTTAACGCGATAATCAACGGCACATCCCGTTAATGTGGCCGCGGCATCAAGAATTGGGCTATCAAATGCAAAAAGAAGTTTTAACTCGGACTGGTAGTTCCAGAGGTTAGCGCGTTCAAACATACAAAAGCAAACTCTTTAGCTTATTTTATAAGTGTCGCCACTCTATCCACATATTTCACCGAAGGTTATTGACTCGTTGTTATGTTATAAAACAATTAATCATAAAATCAAAATAGAGATTTAATCACGGATTTTATAGCTTCATTGACTTTTTGTAAGTATTCTACATCCTTTGTTCGATAAAGCATCACACTGGTATATAACATCAATATTTTTTTATAAAGTTATCATCAATCTACCTACATAATTAGGTAATTATATCTGTGACGGCAATTACTAAAGATTGTTGACAAAATCTGTCCTTTTGAAGAACTAGAAAAATCGTTGACATTCGATATTATTTATCAGATATTCGACATCAAATCTGACTAGATTTATCATCATATCAACCTGATAATCATTAGATATCTTTGAATGTGATAATCACGATTATTCATTAAGCAATACCGAACTCTACCTGGTAATTTATAATCAGATATTTTGTTATTGAAAGCCAGTAGTTTACTCATTTTAATTAATATTAAATGGATGATTATCTTTTTTTTTGGTCGCAGAAAAAAAATATTCTATTATTTTTTAAGCAGCCAAGTTGATAAAGGCTTCTTCAAACATGCGCGATACGCAACGCGAATCGCACGCGACACAAAGGAACCGCGTGTCGCGCGACGAGCGGTGACTTTGTGTCGCGTGCGCCTGTTTGAAGGACCCTTAACCGACGTTCGCACGGATGTAGAAATATCGCGGCGGGATTTTATCACGCACTGGATTTTCAACTCTCGTTGTTGAGCCGAGCGTTGAGAATCCAACCTAACAACAACAGAGTGCATTCTAGCGCGTCGAAAATGTGTTGGATTTTCAACTCTCAGCGCTAAGCAGAGCGTTGAACATACAGTGCGCGAAAAAAAATCGCCGGGTTATTTGTACGTCCGTGCGAACGTCGGCTTAAAGTATCAAAACTGTAACTAAATAATAAATTGGCCACGTTCCTAATAAATGTTATAATGAAAATATGATAAAAAGCATGTGCGTATAGGTACTAAATAAATATCTAGTTTACAATATAGACCATAAAATGCAAACTCGTCATCACTACTAATTTCATACAGAATGCATAAAGTACTACTTTATAGCATCAATTTGAAGTTGAACGTCCCTCGATATTCTTTTTATGCCATTACTGAAATGTAAAAATAAAATCGGTTTCAGCACAATTTGAAAGTTTCGCCGATCGGCACCAGATGCGGAGATATTTAGGAAATACAACATAACATGGTGTATTTTTAACAAAACTCGATAAAGTCAATTTGGTATTGGAGTTACGAGTATGTACGTGGACGAAACAATCAACAGTAACTTTGGTACCGTCACCTGCCAACTTATTTTCGAAAATATAGTGCTACTAGCTTTTGTCCGCGGCTTCACCCGTGTGGAGGCTCGAAATTTTCCCACAGGACACCGGGTCAAAAAGTATCCTATGTCCAAGTCCGTTCAGCCGCAGACAGTAACTACTTTCACATTTTAAAATATTAAGTATTTCTGCCCACAACTTCCTTGTTCCCCCGACCCACCCCTTCGCATCGCATCACGTGCTATTACTTCGTTTTGTCGTAGCGTTCTTTTTGACTTTTTTCTTTTTTCTCGGCTCCTAAATGTCCTATCGTGAGGTTAAATGCCTTCCTCAAGAATTGGGCTATCAAATACATAAATAATTTTTCAAATCCGACTGGTAGTTCCGGAGATTAGCGCGTTCAAACAAACAAACAAACTCTTCAGCTTTATTATATTACTAGTATATGTTAGATTGAAACACCTGGATGAGAAGTATGGTGGAAAAAAGGGGAGGCCTATACCCAGTAGTAGTGATCCGGACTGAAATTATGATGCTGATGAAGTATTAGTTAAGGACAGGATATGAATATCTATTGAATGATGTTAGGGGTTGTACAGGAAGCGAACGTCTACATTATTTTAACTTTGGATTGTGGAAGTTAGATATCAGTCGCTCAATGTAAAATATTGAGCCGTAGGAAGGTAGGTACTGGTTGGGAAAACCGGATGGATGTACCGGAACGCACCTGGCCGAATATTCTGCAAAAAATCCTATCCACCTCACTTCTGTAATAGGGATGATGCCTGGGTAAATAAAAAGAAATTCTATTTAGTTCGTCAGTCAGATATTTAAAAAATATTAGACACGTATTTTCATTAAAGGAGGAGGGGCTCGCTACGACACAACTACTCGTATAACAAACAACGTATAAAAGCAAGGAGTGACGTCATGCCACATTTTAACTCAATGTATCTTTGAATTCCGTAAAAAAAGAAAAAATACGCGTCCAATATTTTTTAATAACCTAAAATAGTACATTTTGATACAAGTGGAGAACGTTTGAGCCGAGAACTGCAATAAAAAATGTTCACGTGTATCAAACGACGTTTTTCAATACACTTTTAAAGAAATAAAATAAAATAACGGATAATATTTTTGTCATGAATAACTATGATTTAAATTTTCTTTTTTTCCCGCGCTTTGCTTTCGCCAGGTTGAAGGAAAAGCAAAGGTATAAAGCAGATAAACAGCCTAATATGAAAAATAGAAAATTCAAATATTTTTGAGTTAGTAGAACACAAATAAATGTTAATTTGTTCATAAACGTTTTTTTTATTGTAATAATCATGGTTTTGATGATATTCTATTGATAAACAATATTTAAATATTCAAAAAATATTAACGCCGTAAAGACGCATAGGTAACTCTTTGCCGAATAGAGAGTTGTGAATACAGGCATTGAACCAATTTGGACTAAGTATAAGTTATCTGTGTCAATTTTTATTCCCGCACACGTGTTGGGAAATTATAAATCGCACGCGTGTGAAATACATTGCATTGTGAACCTAATCGTAGTGCGATATGAACTTGTTCTCGAGGTTGTGTATTGAAAAAAAATTTTTAGTTATCATCCCTATTGACGACACGGTTGGCGCAGTGGTTGAGCGATTGACTGCTGCTCAGCATGTCGCGGGTTCGATTCCCGCACGGAACAAATATTTGTACGACTTACAAGTATTTGTTTCGAATCTGGGTGTTTTTCTATATACAACGTGTAATGCTAAATGCGCAAAACCTCTTAAGGGGTCATTGTACTCATCATTATGAACAACTTTTACTATGGGACCAAACCTGAAATCGCGAAAAAAAAATCAGCTGTTCAGTACTTTTATGTTCGCATAATTCGTCAAAATGTACTGAACAGCTGATTTTTTTTTCGCGATCAGCCATCTCGTTACCATAATACAAGCATTAGGTTGCTTAGCTGGGGACTAGATGGCGTTGTGTGAAATGTCCAAAAATATTTATTTATATTTATTTATTATTGCACCTTAAAAGTGAAAACTGTATTTTTACTGAAGTAGTGAGATCTATAATGACTTATTCCAGAATTGCATCGCTGTTTCATGAAAGTAAAACATGAATAATTTACTCCTGAAAATTACACAAGCCTTACCTTCACTCTACCTAGTAGCTTTTGAAACTGGATGTAAATATTAATATGCACCAGATTTAACGTAAATACAAACAGGGGTACCTTTATTTATGTAAACATACAACTTTACTCTTCTGCGATTACATAGCGCACGATTATGTTCTTCTGAAATCGCGAAAAAATATCAGCTGTTCCCTACATTTTGACGAATTATGCGAACATAATGTATGTACCTACTGAACAGCTGATTTTTTTTCCCGATTTCAGGTTTGGTCCCGTAGTAACAGTTGTTGATAAAGATGAGTACAATGACGCCTTAAAAGATTGCCCCTATTTACACTTACACCTTGTTTAAGTACTATACTAATATAGGGCCAAATTAAAATAGCTAGCGAAACTTGGCAGACGTGATGGGTATCGATATCTATGGTGGTGTTCCACAAAAAAAAAAAGGTTTCATGATTTTTTTGTGATCAATGACCGGTGGAAGAGTTGTTACTTGAAGTGTGAGTTGATAAAATCTGTTTTAACGTGGTGAGCTAGAGATAACCATCACGTCTGTGAAGTTAACACAAAACAAAAAAAAAACAAAAATTGTTTTACCGTTATCGATACCCACCACGTCTGCGGAGTTTTGCTAGCTAATTTAATTTGACCCTGTATACCTAATACACCGTCATGGAAAGAGAGGCCTTTTTTCATCAAGACTCAATGGGTTGAGCATGTTTGTTTAGGGAATCGGATAGGTTTATTATTATTTTAGAATTTCATCCTATGTTTGCTTTCACCATTTTAGGTGAGTGTATTCACTTTTAAAGTCATCACATTGATAGGTACCCTACATATTCCAACATTTAGCTTCTAAGACAATCAGGACTTTTCAGGGTCCTGTACATCAACATGTTAAAACGGAACCCTTAGAAGATCACTTCGTTTTCCGTCTCTCTGTCTGTCAAGACCCTTTTTCTCAGGAATGCGTGAAGATATCACGTTGAAATTAATATCAAATCAAATCAAATCAAAAATCATTTATTTCAATCCATTGATCATAAAATAAGTTCAAATTAATTAATAATATAAATAAAATTAAAATTGTAAAATTAAATCAAAATAATATAAAATAAAATAAAATCAAATCAAAATCATTAAATTAAAAACCACAAAATCAAAATAAAATAAAAAATTACAATAAAATAAAAATTTAAATACACAACATAGTTATATAATAATTTTTATTTAAATTTTAATAATATTATTTAATTTTAATATATCAAATACGTAGGTCTATGGTCCCTTGGAGTCCTAAAAAATCAAGCTTCTTAGTCAACGCAATAAAAAAATACGGCTATTAATGCGACATATTTTCTGACTCGCACTTGGCCGGTTTTTTGACATGATATCGACTATGCAAAATCAGTTCCTGCATAGTCGATGTGTTGTGTACTACCAACAGAACAGACATCGTTTCGTAACAATCGAAGCTCAAAGCTGTAACAAAACCTAGATATATCGGATCATGAGTCTGCAGATAATGTTATGATCGATCTATTCATAAAAGCGAAAGAGGTCACGCGGTAATCTACCTATCAGAACCCCACGTTTCTTTCAAAATGTTTTATCTTCATCGGCCGCTAAATGTGTTTTTGTGAAACTCTTGAAAACATATTTTTTTCGCTTTCATTTAGTCTTTTAACTAAGGCCGAGATCTATAAACGTTACTTAGCTCGTACTTTGACTTAGACATGTTTCCGTCTCTATTTTGCACTTGTAGTTTCAACAATTCTGCGACAGTGACATGAATAATGCTTAGCTAAAGTGTGCTATATAGATCGCATCCTAGGACGCACGGCTACAAATCAAGCTATACATAACCAGTATAAGCTGATCTCGCATTGTACAGAATTTCCTTACAGTGAGAGGTCAGTGTAAAGTGGAAATGTATAGCTTGATGTGTAGCCGTGTGTACCTATACACTTTTTACGGTGACATGTTTCTCATCATGCCATCTATAAAGCACACTTTAGCTAAGCATTATTCATGTCATGATTTGTAAATCAGAGAAGATTCTGCCCGTTATTCATTATAAGGTCTCTGTTTCTGGATAAAGGATAAAGGCACAGACAGGCGCGACGCGACTCCGATAGGACAATTTAAATGAATTTTTCATAAAAAAATATTAACCAGAGCCGTGTCGAGCCTGTCTGGGGGAGCCTTAACTCTAACTAGAACCAGAAATAGATTTTCTGATACCTAGTTTTCTGCACTATGGCCATTTCCTACGTGAAATTATCGTCTCGGCACAGCACATCTTCCGTACTTTTCTAGGTAAGTATTAGTCGTCATCTCAGTAGTCAACCCCTTTCTAGCCATATCATCTTCCACACAGTCCATTCATCGTTTCTTCCCCTACTCTTATAGCAGAGTGTGGATCTTTAATTACGAAACCCATGAACAAACAACAATAAATCCCCTGAATTCCTTTCTTCCACACAATAATGGTGACGAAACTAGTGCGTAGCTAATTAAAAAACAAGTTGAATTGTAGGTACGTCAAGTTGAGCACCTCACTCGAGACTGCAGCGAACAAAAAGGCTCCAATTATCCAAGTTGTGTATGGAGGTGTACGCTGGCTTCATTTACGTATGTTCACAACTTCAACTTAATTAACATATTGACATTGAAGTGAACATTACACTTGGTAAGCAGATTATATGTGGAGTTCATTTTTAAATGTTGTTCGACTTGATTGAGTGTTCTTATCTATGATTCAAGAAAATCTATCAGTCGTTTGAAGAATATCAGTTCTTTTCTAGTTGATGAATGGATGTGAGCATCTTCCACAAGTCTGATCGAGTCGAAGTTTGGTATTCTGTTAGTTCAATGATATTAAAATAACATAGTAATCTTGAACTGAACCTGATGCTGCAGCATTACCTGGAATTTGCAGGATATCCAACTCCCTCACCAACTTACAGACGTATCGTGTTTGGGCTCATTGGAATGGTCTCGATGAATGGGTTGTATAGATAAATGGTAATCACGGGCTGATGATGTAGAAGCAAAAAGAAATTAGGGTTTTATGTCGGGGGTTTTTTATTTTAAAATTAACTTGTTACCTATGTTATCAAGTTAATGTGTGTTAATGTGTTGTTGTTGTTGTGAGTGTTAATGTTGGCCAATAACCGTTTTGATCACAGGTTTTGATTATTTCAAATCTGTTTTGTTTTAAGATGACATAACAGAACGCCTGTAATCCCCGAAGGGTTAGGCAGAGATACTTACTTTATAGTACACCCACATTTTGTGAGAAGATACTGAACTGTAAAATAATACGTATAGGTTATTAAAAAACTCATAAACCATAATTTATTATCCGCCGTTCATCACACATGAAACAAAAGACTACATTTTTACAACTCGTTGATGAGATTCCTAATCTTTGTAGCACTTAATTTGCAATTCACTATGCGCTTGAGAGGATTAGGCATTGCACACATTGTAAGATTTTATTAAATCGGGAATGATTGGAGTTACTTAAAAACATAAATGACGTGATAAAATATTTAAATCATGTTATTTGTCGACGAGCTATCTGAACGTCATTAAAGATAACGCGTTAATTGATCGATCGATCAAAATTTTCCTCATTCATAAAATGCAAGATAAAATTGCCCTGTTGAACTTGGCTTTTTTTTTGTTAAATCTTCATTCAAACCTACCTTAACCCACCTTTTACCTTTTTTGTAACCTACCTTGTACTAATCTGAACCTTCATTGCGTAACACACACACTATCAATTGAAATCTGAATAATTTAGAAGGAGATTTCTAATCCATTGCTTCATATGTTCGAAAAATTTGTCTGCTCGACAACGTAAATCACGCAATGAATGTTGTTGAACTGTCAACATGAAGCCGATTCCGATTGATTAGTGTGTTACGCAATTAGGGTGCCAGTTCTGAACCCAATTACCTACTGACTAATGAAAAAACATACCTACTCTCTGAAAAGCTCCTGCAACAGTTATAATTGGCTACAAAACATATCCATAATTATCATAACGAGATTCCTTCCGAAAGACCTCTCCGTGTCTCGGAAACCACGTGAAGCCGTTGGTCCCTGGCCCTGCTATCACCGGTGGGTCTTTGACAGTCGTTGCGGGTTGTCGGAAGCCCGAAAGTCTAACAACCAGTCTTACCAAGAGGTACCGTATTACCCAGATTAGCTCCATGTACAATACTGGTATTCAGCTGCATCCAGTTAGACTGGAAGCCGACCCCAACATGGTTGAGAAAAGGCTAGGCAGATGATGATATCTTATCAAGATTCATACTTAGTAGCATAGTGCTTATTCTAAACTAGACCACAGATAAGACGCCACACAATCTATTTATCTATCTATGTATATAAATAAAAAGAGAAGTCCTGACTGACTGACTGATTGACTGACTCATCAACGCCCAGCCCAAACTCTTGGACCTAGAAAGCTAAAATTTTGCACGGAGGTTCCCTTTATAATGTAGACAAGGAATAAGGAAGGAATTCCCGGTAGCAGGTTCCCTTGGGATATTTTCCGGCATCCACGCGGGCGAAGCCGCGGGCAAAAGCTAGTTATAAATATAATAGCAATCGCAAAGTCTGAAGTCTGAACCCCTCCTTAGCTAATGCGAAAGCCCATGGGAAGCGATTTGCACAACCACGATGTGAGCGATTACGAGACGGTGGTAGAACGTCACTATTACGCGGATGGGTGGCCGTACACCCGTGCATTATGGTCCACCATTGTCCTCGATAATTCGGTTACAACAGACGAGTAAATTAGTCGCAAATTGTGTGGGATTATAATGTTGTATTAGAAGGGTATGTAGCGCTTTATGTAGGTAAATATTTGTACAAAACATGTTTTTCGTATACGTTTTCGTCTTTAAATTCAGTGGACCTGTAATTTGTTCCCATACCCAAACCTAAAAACTGAACAATCAAATTGGCCATATTGGTTTATTAGTAAGGTACATATTATGATCACAGAAGTCGGCTCAACAACTCCTACGAATTGCGATTAGGTACCTACTTAAAAATAGGTAAAAAATTGGAATCCTCATTCAAATTTCGTCTTTGTAAGTACCAAGTAAATAATCGCATTATTAAACGGCTTTAAACCCATAATCTAACCTAAAACCTTACGTACGACACACAATATAAAAAGAAGCAAATACCTTAACGCCTACTCATAATTAAAACAAAACACAAAGAACTCGTCCATTTATCTAACAAGATATCAAACATTTACAGGGATATGTAGATAATAAGCAGAGTAATATAAAATAAAAGAAAAACAGAAATTCTCGTGAAATAAAGAACAATGTGGAGGTAGGAGCGTGGATACGAACATAAAATATAAGTATTTGGAACACGCAATGATCACCTTAGGCATTCGCGGGATAAACAATAGCAAACTACCAGACGCTGATAACATCGACAACGTTATCCATTAGTCAACGGCTGCGTTTTAGAGATCCGTGGCTGTTTTGATAAATAATAAATGATTTTTTTCTGTAAGTAGGTTTGTACAAACATTTTAACACGTCAATCATATTTTTTAAAACTAGATGAGGTCGGCGTTTCCTATCTGACTACTCTGACAAGAAAGGCCGAAACAAACTCAGAGGTCACAGTCTCTTTTAAAGTCCAGACATAATCTTGGTCAGATCATGTGAAGACCATGTAAGTAGTGCTGTCTGAAAAAACCGACCCGGTGCACAAAAACCTATAAGAAGTTTGTGGTCTTAAAATAACATGGTAAATGTCTCAATATTGTGAGTACAAACTTACGTTTACTGTTGGAATGTATGGGAGAACATGTTTTATGTGTTCAACTATATGTTTACTTTGTTCTTGGGACAATTAATTTAATCCCAACTATGGAACCCTTCATTGTGCGTAGTCCGACCCTCACTTGGCCGGTTTTTTTTTAAATTTATATAGATAGATTAGCGGATGCTACCTATTTGTATAACTTACTATATTATTTCCGAGCCAAATTCTTAATCCCATACTTCTCCTACAACTTATTACTTCTTCATGCATCTTGCTTTTAATTATAAGTACCTAAAAAAATTTTTTTTTTCGTAGTAATGTTTTAATGAACCCTTTAAAAACTAACATTGTCGCCAAATTTGTTGCTACCGACTGCATAATGTTTACGTGAGCTAGAAGTGGCGTGCAATGTCCGTGATTCCGCACGACAATGTAATAGTGACCATTACTGACCAGCTCATTTTAATGACGATAACTATTCGTTTTGTTCCGGTTATTATGATATAATACTGTGGTTTTACCGTCAGTTTGTAGAAGCAAACTAGTTTCGGAATAGCAAATTGATGAACTTACAAATGAATTTAGTACAGCACCGTCCATGCACCGTCCATGCACAGCAATGCAATTTAATTTAGCATGCATGCAATGCAATTTAGCACAGCATGTCGGTTACCTTGGTTATCTTACGGATCTCTTCATTTCTTCTTCGATCACGTAGGAAAACTTCAAGTATAGCTCTCCCCATTAACCCTTTGGGTGCCTTTCAGGCTTCTAATGAGGCCCATTGTGAGTGACCACGTTTCAGTGCCATATGCCGTCAGTGGCAACACGCACTGGTTAAAGATCTTGAACCTCGTGGTATATTAGACGAGAAGATATTACGTAGCTTCCCGAACGCTGCCCAGCCGAGTCGGATTCGAAGCAAAATACTTTGAAACTGACACTTACATGCCTAATAAAATTATATTTACCTACACATTTTTGTAAATGTCCCACTACAAAAACTACAACTAATAAAATAATTGACATTTACGAGCAGAATTTGCTAATGTAATAAATGATCTTCGGTGTAATTGAATATAAATTGATGTCCCTAACCGTAGGACTATTATTCAATTGTGGATTGATTGCCATACGTGTACAAACGGATATAATAATCGGTACGAACATAAGCGATTTTTCACAGATATGCACTTCGATTGGATTCCTGTAATCGTGAAATTGATTGATATCTTGAAGGGCCTGTTTATCTGATATGAAATTAAAATCATGATTTTACTGTTTTTGATGATTTCAAGGTTTTTGCGTATTTATTTATTGGAATGTAATATTACAAAAAACATGTATTTTTATGAGGTTGTAAAACAATCTCAAAACATTCAAGGGGTCAAAGTATTTATAACAAAATCAGAATGTTTTAGATAAACCAAGGAACGTAACTACGCAAGTCTATGCAAGAATTGACCTGCACTTTCAGATCATAGTAATTCATGAAACTATCAACCAACCTAATTTATTACGAGGTGTGGTGGGGTCCCATTTGACGAAATATGGCTTAACAACAGTCAAGAAAAATAACTTAGAAAGACAATGATAAAATTTTATACCTACCTGACTTTACCTTCCTTAAAAAAAAAGAAACTTAAAAATGACCAGTTACACATTAGCGACCAAACATAATACACATTTCTATTAACATTAGCAACACAACCACATAGTATTATGTACATGTATGTACTTATCAACGGTAAACAATAACAGGGAAAAGCCTCGGTGAGAAATGGGACAGTTTTTCATGGCGTGCGCGTCACAATTATAGCCACGGATATGTTTGTGGAAATTGCTATATGGATTAGGTATATGCCAAGCTGGCAGGAAAGTGAAAACTAAGGTGAGCAGTTTCCAAATTGCTCCATAATTCTTAAGCTGCCCAAAATTTTATTAAATGTATTTTTATGATCCTCTATCCCGTAAGAGCGAAGCCACACTGCTCCGTTGCATTGCATTGCGTCGTCGCATCGCAATGACGCTTGTTTCATTGCTCGGTTCTAAAAGACATTAAATCCTCATGTCTATTAAAACCAAGCAATGAAGCAAGCGTCATTGCGACGCGACGATGCAATGCAATGCAACGGAGCAGTGTGGCTTCGCTCTAAGGAGTGCTACACGTCTTCGGGTCGGCATAAACCGGCAAAGCCAGGCGGCAAAATCGAATATTGTAATTACGTAATTTTTCGGTTCGGCTTTGGTTTTCAACAAATACTGCCGACCCGAACAAATGTCCAGTCAAACATTATAGAAGTATTTTTGAGTTATTTGGAAAAAATGCTTATTTAACATCATGCATGTACCTAAACCCCGAAGGAGTAGGAGTAGAGTACTTAGTACATTTAGCCCCAGTCACTCCATGTAAAATACTGGTATTCAGCTGCATCCGGTTAGACTGGAAGCCAACCATAACATAGTTGGGAAAAGGCTAGGCAGATGACGGTGAGTTCGCCAGTTATAACTATTCAAGTTCCATGTCATAGGGAATGGGCATACAAACATGCGTCACTCGGAAATGACATTGTATGTAACAAGTGGAAGTTCCGCGTAATGTGGACGATCCATTGATTGATTGCGCTCTTGAATTCAAAGGCCATCATTACTCACAATTAGAAGAACGATCAATCGGAGTAATTTAGAAATTACCAGACAGCCGTTTATCTATGCACAGGTACAGTCAATGAAAAATTATGTTAAGCACCTTAAGATTACTTTTTACTTGCACTTAGATATCGAGAAATTATTTTGCGTACCTACTAATGTATAGAATCAAGTTTTTTTAACTGAACAGATAGCTGTGCTGCTGGACAGTTTGTTGCGCCACTTCTTCTTCCCATCAGCTAAAGCACTAGAAAGTGATGAAGGGCGGGCGTTTTGTGGGGACTGTCTCATCTAATTTTGACGTTCAAAAAATGCTGATTATCAGCCTAGTTTGATTAAATGACTGTGATTTTGATTTTTATCATATTTCCCACTACGTCACAACTACGCGACATGCGTCTCTGAGAAAGGAATTTGTTCGAAAATTGCTTAAAATTATCGCTTCTTAACGAGAGGCGGTATAAAGACCAAGGACGACCTACAGAAGTTCTCGGGTAAGACCTGGATGAGACGCGCGCGGACCAGGGAAGCATGGCACAAAAGAGGGGAGGCCTATACTCAGCAGTGGGTGGAACAAGGTAGCCAATGATGATGATGATGATCGCTCCTTGACCGCACCAACTCCACAAAACCTAGATCTTTATTCAGCTCACCGTAACAGCTGTCTCCATTCAGATTTTTCTCCATTTTCCCACATCAGTTATAACAGTGTAATTAAAAAACTTCGCGTGCTTAGGATACATCTATAAAGTTTTTGTGTGATACTATCAACACTAATAATAAGTATTGAATTAGGATTATGTAATGAGAGCATATACGACATACTAACCCGAGTTCTCATTAAACAGGATGTGAATCCAAAGAACACTTCTTGTCTGGAGAATTGGATAGGTATTTTAAATGAAAACCTATAGAGTACTTCCCGTTGACCATAGAATCATGAATTTTGGCATGAAGCAAGGTCTCAATGCTTGTGCGACGCGACGTAAAGGAAAAAGTCCGAAAATCGTTAATTTGTAATTGTATGTTTTTGGGATAAATTACTTTCAACTACGGAACTCTTCATTATGCGTAGTCCGATATGCACTTGGCCGGTTTTTTTTAAATTTCCAAGCCAACTAGGATTTCTACGGCGATTTTTTTTTTTTACCTTTTGGCTGTCGATCTATAGGTGCATACTGTCGGTCGGCGAAAGCATCTTTTATCACCAATGCACTCCATATTTGAGAAAACTGAAAATCAGCTCAGACAATCTTTAGTTCTGAAATCGCATAATATTGGGAAAACGGCATTACTACCGGCTACTGAATAAAATAACCCAGTTTCCCCGATCGCCTATAATTACCCTATCTATGAATAAATCAAGGCTCACTCTAGGATCCCCAATACATTGAGTGTTATTATTACGGATTTATAAATAACACAGACACGTACATATTATGTGACACAAACATTCAAAGCCTAATTTTGTCGATGTCCAACCACAGATTAATACAGTGGGACACTCGGCAGTTTAGGTATGAAGCTACAAGTACGCACGGCTACAGATCAAGCTATACATTTCCAGTATACGCTGATCTCGCATTGTATAGGATTTCTTTACAATGAGAGCTCAGTGTAAACTGGCAATGTAAAGCTTCATGTGTAGCCGTGTGTACACGGTGGGCCCCGTCCACGGGGCTAATTCAGCGCGCCGAAGGTATAAGAGTTACG
Organism: Cosmia trapezina; assembly: GCA_905163495.3. Classification (NCBI taxonomy): domain Eukaryota; kingdom Metazoa; phylum Arthropoda; class Insecta; order Lepidoptera; family Noctuidae; genus Cosmia; species Cosmia trapezina. The sequence continues at coordinate 18,888,977 of LR991030.1, forward strand.
CGATAGAAAGAGAGGCAATGTGTAGGTGAATATAACTGTAGGTAATTAGCGTTCTGCGAACTGAATTGCACTTTATTGTGTCGTAGCAAGAGTCGCTTTTTATTTAAATGATTTTGCGGAGTGTCCCATCTGTATTAATCTGTAGTCCAACTGAGTCGTCAACGTCATTCATCATAGATACCCTTATCCCAATTTATTTGAAGTCAGCGCAGCTTTGCTTATCTGTATGTATGATCGAAAATAGTTGGATGGGTGAGGGTTCTTTGCACATCGATAGCTATAAACATCGAAAAACACATGTAGCCCGCCACAAGTATCGATTGCAATGCGAAAACCTGACAGTTCGGACAAGATAAATCACGTGTAGTAGACAAAAATTGTCAGACCATAAAGCCATTAATTCTTCTTAGCGTGTCGATGGCAATAACAGGGTCAAATTCAATTAGTTAGAGAAACTCCTCAGACGTGACGGGTATCGATATCTAAACATGATAAAAAGCAAAAAAATAATTAATTTGATTGATTTTTTTTTTCATTGATCATCAACCGCAGTGTAGTTCAGTTTAAAAATCAGTTTTTTTGTGTAAACTTCACAGATGTGATGGGTATCGATATCTAAACACGAAAAAACAAAAAAAAAAGAGATTTCTCAACTCATACTTGAAGTAACAATACTATATAGTTACCAGCGGTCATTGACCCCAAAAAGTAAATCATCAAATCTTTTTTATTTTTATGCTGTTTTTTAGATTTCAATACCTATTACGTCTGTGGAGTTTTGTTAGCTAATTTAATTTGTCTGCCCAAAATTTGGCTACGAGTTTGGCACCTTCAGTATCGTCCATCAGTTCCTGTAACGTGGAAACAACAGAGGGGCAATTCCCGTATTTATAACAACGTTCGCAACCTCATCTCAGTCTCAATCTGTCAAAAATTGTACAGCGTTTACGTCATTTTTGACATTTGATTGTCGGTGGTATGAGATTGCGACTTGAATTTGATCGTTTTTAAGTACGAGAATTGGCCTTCTGGACATTCTGCACACGACATAAGTGTTCCATTGTTTCTGGAACCAAAAAGCTATTGATCAAATGAATGATTGTCAACCAGCACCCTAATTGCGTAACACACTATCAATCGGAGTTGGTTTCATTTTGACAGTTCAACAACTTTCATTGCGTTATTTACGTTGTTGAGCAGACAAATTTTTCGAACATATGAAGTAATGGATTAGCAATTTATTTCAAAATGATTCAAACTCCGATCGATAATGTGTTACGCAATTAGGGTGCAGCTGTCATTCCTCAATTAAGATATAAAAAGACTCATAACAATCCAATTACAGTCACATTTCTGACAGCGTCATCCAGGTAAATTGATTAACAATATGCACTTTGCAGCAAATAAAGCAATTTACTGCAAACCTGTATTACGGACCTCAGCTGTCAGTAGTTAGCATTCCTTCGCTTATGCTACTGTGACACAATGTAGGAACCAAGAGAAGGTCTACTGCGGATAACGTGCATCGCTTGATCGACCGGAGTAAAAGGTTATGTATATGCTCGTACGTCGTCGGCCGAACTCGGCTGGTCAAACCTAACAAAGGAAATGAGTGCGTACCAGGTGGCCTACTCCCTAGTTCGTCCGTTCATCCGTCCGTCCGTTTATCCTTCCGTCTGACTTAACGATCCATCAAAACAAGTCTAAAAGTTAAATTTTTCGCACGGGCTAAAACTCATCGGGAGTAGGGACAACTGTCGTATCGTGTTGCCATTCATACTTCGTTCGGGCCCCGAACCAATCATACGTCCGTAGGTGATACGGAGTAGGAAACGCCCGTAACGAAGGCCGAAACTACGGGCTCCGTGCTTAGGGAGTAGACCCCCTGCACCTAGTTATCGGACGTCAGTTAAAGTAGTCTTCGCCTCGCGGTGGAAATATTTAGCCAAATCCTAAATAATATTATAAATGCGAAAGTGAGTTTGTTTGTTGGTTTGTTTGTTTGTAAAGCTTTTACACGCTAAAACGGCAGAACGGATTTGGATGAAATTTGACACACGGGTAGACCACGACCTGGAAAAGGACGTAGGCTACTTTTTATCGACATACCATGAGGCCAAGCCACGGGCAGGAGATAGTGTAACATAATCGTGATTCTAAGGAGACGGATAGATTTATATGTACTCTTTAGGATAGGAGATTGCTGCAGCCCATGATCCTATGTTCTCGACAAAAAGACTTTCTGCCAATGACGAGACGATCAATAAACTGACGTATCAATTTTCTTCCACTTATTTAATTTAACTACAAGTGGAACGGCCTAGATCAGCGGTGGGTCATACTTACTCATGACCCAGAATCAGGACACAGCATGAATGAGCGAGAAGAGATAGATGACTTATGAGTTTATAAACCCTTCCATCCTTTAACTAAGGCGCGTATACCTAGTCGTGAAATGGTAGTTTTTGAGAGCCTGCTTTTAAATGAGCCTACAGAAAATTCCAGAAAAAATGTATACGAAACTTTCATAAGTTTGCTGAATTTTAAAATTTTAGGCAACATTAAATACCATGCAAAAAAATGTTGAAATGTTGATATTAATTTTCAGGGCCTAGCCATTGGTACCTAAATCACTAACTTATCTTACAACTGTGTATTTTTTATTTTAAAGTAATAATTATTTTTTACAAAACGCAACTCTAACAGCGGATTTCGCTAGCGGGTCCCTGCGACGACTGTATGGGGGACCACGGATCGACGACTATACTCACCTTAAATAGCTTTCTTGCTCCTTTACTATAAAATTGAAGCAACAAAATGATTTCTTCATCTAAACACTGTTTACACGGTGCGAATTTTATTATTTTCTTCAATATAAGGTACCTAACCCACAGGCAATTAAGTTGCACCGTGTAAGTCAAGCATAAGTTAATACAAAAGCCGGGAGATGTCGTGAGACACCCTCTTAGTACGAAGTTCCTTTCTCTAAGTATATTTTTCGAGTTGTAGAGTCAAAGTTCAAAAACAACATAATGACGAGTTATCGAGATTCTGCTTACTGGAAGCCGTGTTTTTGGGACTCGTTCCAAAAACTGGGCTTTTCTAGGAACAGTCACATGTGCCGTCAATTTGAACAATAGATCTTCTGCATTCGTCTACGCAATGTTACCGCTAACTAAATGACAAATTGTTTCCTGCGCGAGAACAACGGTCCGCGGTTTTTAGCTCCCTTATAGTTGATTGTGATTGGTTGAACACGATTGTTGATATACAGTTGAAAACGAAGTAATAAGCCGAGTTAATGGTTATTTGATGAAAACATGGGATCTGATATGATTAGCTTGTGTATTTGCATCGTTTATTGCTGTATTTTCTAGTATAGTTGTTTTATCTCACGAAAGCGGGCGAGCCATAGTTGTATGTGTAAATGTTACATGCACATTGTCTTTGTGTGTGTAAGCTCGGGAGCGCGCTACCTGCAGGTACGCACACAAGAGCGTGTGTCTATACGCATTACATCTACAAGTATGGCTCACCCGCTTTCGTGAGATAAAACAACTGTAGTAGACTTCGTCAAAAAGTTAACGTAATCGATTTTGTTCACGATCACGTTTCTCGAGGTCGTCTGTCCAATAGGACACTACACTGTATTTAATTTAATTTATGCAGTTTACAAGACCCAATTTATGTCTGAGTAGTTAATCGAAATAATAATACTACTAAGAATGTTAAAGCAACGCCTACCTGTAGAGTTAATTATCAACTACCTACCTACAATGTACTGGCTCGTTGAAATTAAAATCAAGAAAATAATATTATCTACTCCAGATTAAAAATAAGTGTACCTACTTAAAACTAAATTTCTAACGTTTTTATTACCACAAACCGAAACATTCTAAAATATCCATAGGTATAAATATTTTGCAATCAAGTATTTTCGTGGGTGTGAACACCGTTTTAAACTGCAAGATAAAACAAATTAATTGATCAACAGTAAAAGGTGAGTTAAGGTCGTTAAACTTGATTTGTAAATACGTATAAATGCAGGTTAGGTGTTCAGCAATCTATTCTAAACCACTCCCTGTTATAACACAAATGCAGTTTACAAAATATTCAAACAACTTCATCAAATACTTATATAAAATTATATATTATTTGCCTGCAATGTGTCCCACTGCTGGGCACAGGTCTCTCCTTTTTCCTTTTAAACCTTATCAGATCGTCACGCCACCTTCGCCGTGGTCTGCCTGGACGACGATGTCCTCCCTCAGGCGTCCAGTGAGTGACGATCTTTGCCCATCTCTCCACCAAATATTATACAGGGTGAAATTTAATTCATGGGCGAAGTCTTTGTACTCATGATTATTAACAACTTTTACTACGGGACCAAACCATAAATCACGAAGAATTTTCTTCGCGATTTAACGAAAAAAGAAAAACATAGGGGCATAGTATATATCCTTCTTATTCAGTTTATGAAATATCTTTTAAATTGGTCCAATATTGGAGGAGGAAATAGGCGAGAGCCAAACCTCGAAATGTGACTTTTTACATAGGCTATTTAGTCGGATCTGCAGTTGTCCTTATCGCACGAATTCGAGGGCGGAGCGCTCGCAGAGCGACAGCAATACCTTCTTAAAATACCTAACTGGCCACCCGCCTTTCCTCTTAAGGTGCAATCTAAGAAGACCGCACAAAAAGCTGCGTAGCAGCAATCGGCGCACTTCTACGAAAATATTCCTAAATTTTAATGTAGCAGATGCATAAAAATGGGAGCTCGTAGCGCGTAGCACCGTAGCAGCTGCCTACGCGCATGGGAGAGGGGTAGGCTTTATTTTAAATGATGTATGGACGAATATTATTAACTTTTTTGATATTTTAAAGGGAATATTATCATCACATAACGTAATGATATACATTTTGATAAGGATTTTCAAAAATATCAAAATAATCTCGACGATAAATTGGTGGGTACCTACTGCGCTTTATCGATTGTAATTACCCAGTAGCAAATTACCGACTTATCTTTAGTTTCCTTATCTTTTGAGGGATTCCAACAAAGATTTAAATCGTTTTGTTTTGATAGCATTCATCGCGTTGTGATTTCAGAGCGGTAGATATAATCGTCGAATACCTACGTAATGATTTTTACCGCCGAAAGTTATGCGATTATCGCATTAACCCTCAAGTGTCGAATGCACCCCATGTGTGCATAAGAAAAACCCTTTTTTTATTAGGTATATAAGCTTATATCACATATAAACGTAAAAAAACATCATCCGATGGAAAACCTATCATCATCATTAGTTGTGAACCTATGGAGTTCGCAGCTAACCCCCCCTACCCCCCTCGTGTCAAATGCACCCCAAGTGTGCAAAAGGACAAAACTTTACATAAAGGTATATAAGCTTACATCACATATATATAAACGTAAAAAAACATCATCCGATGGAAAACATATCATCATCAGTAGTTGTGAACCTATGGGGTTCGCAACTAACCCCCAACCCTCCCCACTCGCTGGGGTTTTGGGTCTAAAATTAGCCAAACTCAGACACATGAGGGGTTATTTGCAATTTTAAAAATCGAAAGAAAGCCGATATCTTTTCTCAACCGCGATTTTTAAAACTCTGTCTAATAAATACCTAAATCCTATACTTTAATTAACACATAGAACCAATTTTATGATCACGCGGCATCTTAAATCTCAACTTGATTGCTAACTTACCTACTAATCAGTCTGGATAAGACTTCCTTAAACCTAGTATTAGATGACAACATAAGCCAACTGGCTTATGTTAATAAACAGGCTTATGTGAATATGCAATATTTGGGTAGGTAACTTATTGTTTTACGATTTCTTTCATTCGCAAAAATTATAAAAGCGATTCCATTCAACAATATTTCCGACGCTATAAAAACATAATCGAATCTCCGTAATAGGGGCACGTAATAATATTATAGTAATTATATAAGACCGAGTAATTGTTCAATGCAATCAATTCGTCTATAGAAAGAGATGTGAAAAAAATATAATTGAATTTCAGTACTTATAACAATAATTACTTAATTAAATATGTCAGCCTTGCGCTATTTTATGAAATCGCTTGTTAAACTGTACGCCATCGGGAGTAATTAAAAACTAAGTACTTATAAACTAATCCTTAGACGACTTAATTGTTCGTCAAATTGGACAAATTAACCCTATTCTACAAAATACAGTGATAATTACTAAATTGATGTTTAACCAGTTTATAAGTTAGTTTTTTGTTGTTTTAAAATAGTTAGAAGTAACTGGTTCTGGCCCATTTAAAATCTAAGTTTATAATTTTTTTTAAGCTTATTTTTTTTTTATAATTGTATGTTCAGTTCAAGAAATTGTCACTGCACTGGTGAATTTTTGCTCAAAATTTTGTCCATTATAAAGAAATTGCCTCCCACTATCGAGGATAGTTGGAGGCAATTTCTTGTGCAGTTATTCAAGGTTTGCATGAAATATGTCACCGTATAATTATGAACTTCGTTAGTTTATAATCTAACTCGTGAGATTGAAAATTGTGACTGTACCATACTTCTTACTTAAATAATAGGGCCTACTTTTTCAATCGTCAGATAACTTTTATTTATGGAATAAATATGGCGGTTTGACAGCTTTTGTATAGAAAATATGTCAAGCTGTCATATTTATTCTTCAAATAAAAGTTATCTGACTTATGAAAAATCAGCCCTAAAAAACACATTGGCGAATTAGAGGACTGATCTCTTTAAATAACTTATCTAATTGTAATGTAGTGCAACATACATATAACCCGTGCGCGTAAACAAGTGCGATTCTGTAACCATCTTACCGTGAAAACTTAGGTGAATTGAGCGTGGAGTGAACTGTAAATAGTGTCAATTCCTAGCAAAAACAAACTCACTTCACCTAAGTTTTCACGGTGATATTTTTACAGAATCGACCGACTGGCTCCAAAACAAAATTGTGTCTAAACACTATGTTTTGTCACGTTTAAAACCTCGTAAAGTAGTATGATATGAGAAACTAGTCAGCGCAAATTAAATGTTGATATTCAAAAAACTAAAATAAAACTCAAAATTTTGTTGCAATCAGTTCTTTAAACGTAATTCATTCGAGCCAGGTGCCATGTTAACGCGTACGGGCTGTACCTTATCAAAAATCAATACCAACGTGTTTTTGTAATCACTACTTGTTTAATAATAATTAACCGGTACAATTTGTGGTGAATGTGATTTTATCGCCAACCTTGATATTAGATATTACCAACCGTATATTTGTGCATCAAGGAAAACCGGATGCAATGATACTAGTCAAAACAAGATCTGTCTTTAAAATTTGAAATAACATTGAAATTAACCTCCTATTCCAATGATTTATATATTCTGTTCCACACAAAGTTTTGTTATTATTAAAAGTATTACATCATAGGTTACCTACTTCAGTTTTATAAAAACAAATATTTTATTCGATGTCACACTCTACGATTATGTTAATAACTGACATTTCAGCGGCTATTCATATGCATAAAAGTTATTTGCAAAAATACACATCGATCGTATCTTACGGTCGGTTAAATTGTTTTCTAATCTTATATTAAAGATATCAGCAATGGTAATTAATGCTTGAATCTGGTGGCTTGCTGATCCAAAAGTCAAGGGAATAAGAATAAGGCCCTTTGTGCGCACACGTTTTTCTTGCCGTGAAAAACTACGGTTTATTCGCCGTGTGTAGGCACGTTCGTCGGTGTTGTATGGATCACTATGGAAGCAGACACGTTTTTTCTACAACGTAAAGAAACCGTGACGTGTACAAAGGGCCTAAGTGTATCAATTCCCAAACAATTAAAAAACTTGTACCAAAAAATATTTGATGACAGAAAAGCTTCAACTAAAATCATAAAAAATAATGTGCCACTGCGCTAACAACAACATATATCAATATTAATCAGTTAATCTTAAAGCGAAAAATCACAAAACAAAATCAAACAAGATGGCGCGTAACACTTTCATTAGAGCAAGTTACATCAGTTAATCACGATTTTAGGTGCAATAATCGGCACAAGTGCTTACCAAATGCACTTGCATCATTCCTAATAGGTACGCAATACACTAAACTTTTATTAATCGCTACCACTAATCAAATTGTTAACCAGATTTAAATGTTAAAATTTGCACAAGTTTCGTTTGATTCAACTGAACGGAATGTGACTGACAGCGATTGGCATAAGTTGTGTAAACTTGTTCCACAGGTGGCGTAGCTGATAACGAAAAATAATTACATATAATGCACAAAAGGTTTTCAAATTGTAATAAAAGCTATACGAGGTACAATTCAGTTTAATTATTTTAATAATGGTTTGGTTGAGAGTAGTAAATAGTTGAGAGTATGAATGAAAGGGAAATTCAAGAAGAAATTGGAGATTGAAGAGAGAGATTGAAGGGGGGAGGGGGAGGGGGGAGGGAGGGGGGAAGGGGGAAAGGGGGGGTAGTATGTGAGTGGAAACGCCCCAGGAAAACAATAGTGTACCTTATTGGTGACTATAGCTTTTGCCCGCCGCTTCGTCCGCGTAGATCTCGGAAAATATCCCACGGGAATGTACTACCGGGAAATCCTTCTTATTCCTTGCCATAAAGGGAACCTCTGTGCAAAATTTCAGTTTTCTAGGTCCAAGGGTTTGGGCTGGGCGTTGATGAGTCAGACAATTAGTCAGTCAGGACTTCTCTTTTTATTTATATAGATAGATAGATATATGTTCTCCAGAAAGGTCAGGTGCGTAGTTCTCGCAACCGGTGTGCGTGAATGACCAGTTGCATGAACGTAAACGAGGCAAACGGAGATATGTAAGGATCGTAGCAGGTTTGCCGCCGGGGTCGTGGGTTATTCGAAAGAGATACCGTGGCCCTGGCATATGCAACTGAAGGAACACGGGTGGGTTTTAGTCAGTAAAAGTCTGTCACGACCTCTCGCTCCGACCAGAGCGGGAGAAGTTATTTGATGATTTCACATCCACAAAAAAAAAACTATCGTAGCAGGTGGCGTTCTGTGGTTGCTGCCTGCCCCCATGGGAGAAGCCGTGAGTTTATGTATGTATGTATTTAAATAATACGTTACATACATAACATAACATCACGCCCTCGTTTCCCCGAAGGGTTAGGCAGAGGAATACTACTTCGTCTGTGGGCAGAGGTGAACCTATGGTATATCCATATTTCGCCAGTTAATAGGGGGTGAGCTTATGGCCATCACACCGGCCAGAAATCCGGACTTCGGGCTGCTACAACGAGTTAAGAATATCATTCTTAATTAGTTGGGCTGGTCTGAGAAACAGATAGAAAAATCAATAACACTTTGCCCGACCTGGGCATCGAACCCAGGACCTCATGCTCAGCAGTAGTGTTTGCTACCGCTTGGCCAACGAGGCAGTCAATAGAATAACACGTTACTATTACAATAAATCATAACTCCTGAATCAAAATCAATAAAGCCTGAACTAATCTTCAAAATATACCGGAAAAGTTTTTAAGCAGTACGCAAATCACAGGGTGATGTAACCATGAATATGAACAACTTTTACTATGGGACCAACTCGGAAATAACGAATAACAAAATCAGCTGTTTCAAACATTATCGTCGAGTAGGTATTGAACTTTTGTCTGAAACAGATGATTTTTTTTTTCGAGATTTCATAGTTGGTTCTATAGAGAAAGTTGTTCATAATCATGGGTAGAACACCCTGTGAAAATTTGCGGACTGCTTAAAAACTTTTCCTGTATAATATATTATGGGATTACTTATAATAAGTATTATTATGTATCTCCTGAACTTCAAACAGAAACTAGAAATTAAGGTATAATGCAAAAGTGAGCACTGGATATGTCTCCAAGAAAACGATGCAATATACTGCAAATAAAGTTGGCTTAGCTTTAAAAAACAGTAGCACTTCAGTGCTTCGCAATGAAACCCGAAGCATGTTAGCATCTGAATAGCCGAGCAGAGAGCGTTTCCTTGTCCCTCCTCGCATGAGATAGCGTCGTGCGAAATTAAAACCTCTCACCGTTTAGTCTAAGAAAAAGTATTTAAATGAAATGTATTGAGAAACTCGCTGGCGGAAATGAGGTTCTTTCAGCGCCACCTCATTCCCACTTTTTGAGTGACTGTTTTAAAAGTCCAAGCGCACTTTTTTTAAGATTTTCTTTACGTGTTTTTATTTTATACTGAGTTCGCGCTTTTGACTTCAAACAGCTAATATAATGAATGGATTGCAAATCCTGCTATTTATTGAACGTTGACGATTGACGCAATTTGTGATTCTTATCGATAGTCTTGGAATTTATGTTTAAAGTAATTACTTTTACGGTTTCACCTACGTGTATGAAATCGATTTACAGAAATAAAGTAAATAAAATCTTGGATATTTTTAAAGCATTTTTAACGCTTTCAAGGACACTATAACGGCCACAGACGTCTTAACAATAAAACTTCTATTGTGTCTCGTTCAGTGTCCTTGAAAACGTTAATTACGACAGTTCTAGAAGAAGCTATTTGTCCTCTTTTCATGAAGAAAAACCTTTTATGTACATACACACAGCAGCAGGTCAAGTTACTATACAAACTGTCAAATTTTCTCATTCGATTTTGAACTTAGCCTTCAACAGTTTAAGGTTGAAAATCAGCTGGAGAATTTTGACAGTTTGGTATAACCTGATGTGCTGTAAATAATTACGATGTCTGCATGTCTCTACCAAAATGTAACCTTGTTCTACCATCCATTTTTCTCATAACAAAAACATAACTACCGTAATCAATTCATTATAGATCACTAGATCCTAAAGTGTACCTATTTCTGTCGATTTGAGCGTAACTAAACTAGAACAAGATCAAATGGGCAATATGAATGGATGACATTGGCTGGACGATTACACAATGGTGTACAGTTGTACCCCGAACGCGAGCATTCAGTTGCTGTGACAAAAGTGATTGTTAAATCAAAGCCGAATTTGTTAGCGGAGCACAAACCTTCGTATTATTTTGACATCTCTCTTATTGACAATGTCAAGTTTCGTAATATTCGAAACAATGTTTATGCTAATTCTATTCATGGTTTTACGAAGATGGGTTTTAACTCACAGACCTTAGGAAATTTATTGTTCCATGGAATTCTATTTCATACCTTCGTCCTTATACGTTACACTGTTTTGAATGCTTCGCTTAAAAATCATCGCTCAATCGGATCCGTTTACTTGACTTACTTAGCACTTAACCTAAGAAGGCACTTATGCATAGGGTTCGCTTTGCAACGATTGGAACAGTGCCCATTTGCCAAATGACTGGCGTTAGGGGCGTCTTTATCACATGGGACCCTCACCGAACCTTGTTATTTGCTATTAGTGGCAACACACTAAAAGTCTACTTAGGCCAATATCGCCAAGTTTCTGTCATGAAACTAACGGATTGCTTCCCAATGTTAGTATTTGGTAATGCTTAGCTGTTATTTCTATAAGACAAATTCAAGCTAGTGCAAAGAGGAGTGCTACTAACATAGTCTTAAGCCTATTTTATTAACACAAGTTTTGTTTGTATTCAAATATGTATGTTTACATTAAGGTATTTTTCTATGCCGCTGGGGTCGCGGGTAGTTTGAAGAAGATACCGCGGCCCTGGCATAGGCAACTGAAGGAACACGGGTGGGTTTTAGTCAGTAAAAGTCTGACACGCCCTTCCGCTCCACCCAGAGCGGGAGAAGTTATTTGATGATTTCCCACCTTCAAAAAAAAAAAAAAAAGGTATTTTTCTATGGGCTGAAATAAATGGTTTATTATTATAAGACTTGAAGCTGATTTTACTTGCGGATGTCACAAATGACAGGATCTCCTATCTATATGCAGACTTCATTCATTATTCATAGTATCTAATAATATTTACTTTAACCAATGTTTTTCTTCGCTTCGTTTATTGACAGAGCTATCGTAGTTCGCCTCATAATCTGTCTCCTTCTAATGATGCATTCGTTTACAGGACCTCCCACCTTCTTAGCTTTAATCATAACGGGTGATAAATCTAGGCATCGTAAGATGTTTCTTGGCACTACATCACGCCTGTATCACCTAAGGGTTAGATAGAGATGTACATCCTCAACCTCATTATGTCAAAAATGTTTAAATCTCATGTAATAATTGGCTACTAGATTTTCTAGATACTTCGAATTTTTTAGCTCCAGTTCTAGTTTACGTACTTTAAGTCCTTGGGCGATTTATAGGTATTGCACGATGTCATCATCAGCCTACAGCAGTCCATTGCTGGACATCCATTCAGCTCGATTCTCGCCAACTCTCATCCAGCTGCTACCAGCCACCCTGCTTCTACCTTACGTTTGCTGATTCGCGGTCTACAGTTAAGAACACCTCTATCCCCACGGTCATCGGTTCTACCGCTAATATGGCCAGCCCATTGACAATTCAGCTTGCTTATTATCTGTAGTCACCTCTTGGCTTGAAGATAGTTTATTAACGCTAAACACTGACAAAACAAAAGTTCTATGCTTCAGCAAAACCAAAGCATCTTCACCAAAAAACTTCCTAGTTCGTATACATTCCTACCCTTGTAACAGATCCTACAATACTCTTTTGCCACGCTGTAACTGCGCCACGTTAGTTAGATCCACAGAAATTAAATACTTAGGAGTAAATATTGACGACAAACTATGTTGGAAGAAGCACATAACTGCAGTTAGCAACCGACTAAGGAAACTCATTTACATTTTTAAAGACTTGAGATTGATACCAGATTTAAAACTTTTGATTCACACCTACAAAGCCTTGGCAGAATGCGTAATAACCTATTGTATCTGTTCCTGGGGTTCGGCAGCCAAGACACATCTTCTTGAACTTGAGAGGGCGCAGCGTGTTGTGCTCAAAGTACTTCTCTTGCTACCGTTTCAACATCCTACAGATTCTGTTTATGATAAGGCCGATGTTCTGTCTGTCAGAAAGTTGTTTGTGTATCAATGTTTACGTAAATATCATAAAAACACAGTACCCTATCTAATACCTTCTGGCAAAAGAAGAGACGAATGCCCAATCCCTAGAGTAAAAAGCAAATTTGCCCAACATCACTATAACAATGTAGCACCTAGATTGTACAATAAACTTAATATAGCTCAGAAAACCAAACAATTATCTAACTATCAGTTTAAAAATAAAATAAAATTATGGCTGAAACCATTAAATTACGACGAAATAGAAAATCTATTCCTAATTTTAAAATAAAAATAAAGCAGTAAAACACAAAACCCACTCTCACATTGCCACATACACACACGCACTCCCACACCCACAAACATGCACATACACACACACACACTCACCCACCCACACACACACACACACACACACACACACACACACACACATACACACTATTTTTTAGTTCGCAGATTGTAAACTTTTGGTTATAAACTTAATTAATAGATAAATTATTATAAGTTATGATTGTAACACTTTAGCTCGACATATTTATCTGGAAGGAACTGATTCCCAACATACAGCTCACGCTAGTTTGGGAAACAGGGCTTGCACATGAAATTAACACTTACTGTTGCAATAAAGATTTTTGTATTTGTATTTGTATTTGTATTTTATTCTGTGAGCTATGTCGACAACTTTGGTTCTCTGCCGGATCACCTCATTCCAGATGCTATACCTCAGAGAGATTCGAAGAGAGAAATTCGAGAGAGATAAGAAGCCCGTGCAATAGCTCGCTGAGCGACCATGAATTTATGGACCAGCCACGGCGTCGAGAGTGTCCACGTGGCTCCGTAAGTCATAAAAGGCAGGAGGCACTGATTGAAGACCTTAGTGTTTAATTCCACGTGTACGCAGATTATAATTTGTCTAATTAACCATATCCAATAGTTCAGCGAGTTAATTAAACCTCTTTGCGATGATTACCTCCTAATGAATTAAGCCGTGATTGCCAACAACGAGCAGTGTTGATTTTTAACATGACCTGAGGTACAGCCAGCAACAAAAGTCGATTAACACTTCAGTTTTCTTTTTAAAAAAAATTGTAGGTAAAAGCGAATTAAAAAATTTGACAGTTGTTAAATTCCGATGATAAAAACTCTTAGCTATTAAGTACATATAATACTGAAAAGTAGTGTACTAATAAATTTAGGGTCTATTAATTTCACCTGTAAAATTAATAGTGTTAATCTACTTCTGTTGCTGACCGTACCTACCTAATTTAATTAAGTTTTCTTTCCGATTGGTAAAATTACTTTTCATGTCAAGCTGTAGGTATTCGTTTCGGGTTATGAATTGAGAAAATTAAGGTGAGTTGTGTTGTTAAATAATAAGCGAAGAGTTTGTGTAGGAATCTAATGAATTACGTACGTGTTGTAATTATTGTTTAGTTCTTGATTGTAAGGCATCTTATAAAAGTGTCAAATTAAATTAGCTAGCGAAACTCCGCAGGCGTGATGGGTATCGATATCTAAATATGATAAAACAAAAATAAATTAATTTGTATGTTTTTTTGGGGGTCATCAACCGCCGTTATTGTAGTCACTCAAAATATCGGTTTAAAAACCAGTTTTTTTTTTGTGTAAACATCACTGACGTAATGGTTATCGATATCTCAACACGATAAAACAGATGTTATCAACTCACACTTCAAGTAACAACACTATTAGCACTCATTGACCCGAAAAAATATCATCATAATTTTTTTTTTTTTGTCGTGTTTAGATAGATATCGATCACGTCTGCGGAGTTTCGCTAGCTAATTTAATTTTACCTTGTATTTGTATTAATAAATTTAATCCATGGATAGGACATACAAATTTAATTGAAAAAATGTTGCATTAACACACTAATCAAAAGGCAAGCATTTGACTAAGTATTTTTTTAAATAATTATATGTATAAGGTGTTAAAAAAATAACTCTAAAAACTTTAAGGAGTGCTGTAGAGCATCGAACTGAATAACTTTTACTATGGGACAAACTTTGAAATCACGAAGAAAAAATCTGCTGTTCCGTGCATTTTGACGAGTTATGCGAACTTAAATGTAGACAACAGCTGATTTTTTTTCGCGATATTAAAGTTGGTCCCATAGTAAAAGTTATTCCTGTTTGTTTACTTGCCAATAAATCAAAGACGAGTTTGACCGGGACAGTCCCTATTAGATCGCAATTTGAAAGAGTCAAATGGTGACCCCGTTTGACTCTTATAACACTAACCAGTAGATAGTACAATACGTAGTAAACATACACACTACCAATGGACTATGCTTTTATCAGCACTCGTGTAACATCATCATTTTTAGGGTTTCGTACCAAAATGGTAAAAAAGGAACCCTTATGGTGTGACTCAGTCTGTTTGTCTGTCCGTCTGTCTGTCTGTCTGTCTGTCTGTCTGTCTGTCTGTCTGTCTCAAGAACTACTTATGCTATCTACTTGAAATATGGAACAGTTTTAGATGACGTTTACCCAACTATTTTGCAAATAAAAAAGAAATAGAAATATTTATATTTTTTTTGCAACATTGACTGAAAGGGGGTCTTAAAAATTCAAAGTGGGACTACTAGGGCAAGTGGGGTATCATATGAAAGAGCGCTGTTTGCACATTCTCAAACATTTTTTTTTAGGCCGCATAGTTTTCGACTTTTGATGAAAAATGTAAACAAAAATACCGTCCCCCTTATCTCCGAAGTTTGCAAAGCGAAAAATCTGAAATTATTTTATGTAAAGATTACGGGAAAAATAAAACGATGTCTCTAAATAGCACACTTTCTCAGAAATCGGAACGGAACCCTCGGTGCGCGAGTCCGACTCGCTCTTGACAGGTTTTTATTTTTGTATTGGTGCGACTAATTTTTGTTCGCCATAAATGGTAAAACGTGTAGCTACCTCATATTAATTATAAGACCTTTATACCTTACTCATGTTTTACGAAATAAAATACCTATCTTTTATAAATAATCTTGTATCTTATATCTGCCTAGCCTTTTCCCAACTATGTTGGGGTCGACTTCCACTCTTACCGGATGCAGCTGAATACCAGTATTTTACATGGAGCTACTGCCTATCTGACCTCCAGAAACCAGTTGCTAGGTAACACGATAACCCCGTGATAAGACTGGTTGTCAAACTTTTGGGTTTTGTTTACCCGTGACGACTGTCAAAGTATTACGAAAGACAGCCGGGACCAACGGCCCGTGCCTTCCGATACATGAAAGGATAGGTATGTAATGGATGGTCACCCATCCACGAACCAGCCGCGGCAGACGTAGCTTAACCTTTCATCGACCCGTGCGGCTGTTATTATTTACCCACGAACCTCATTCGTGTAACATTGTAGTATGTAATTTAAAACAAACATGGCAGTTTGTCGGTTAGGACAACTATTTTTAAAAGCAAATAGTATTGTGTGTAGAGTTAGGTCTAAAATTAGCAGCAATGTATAATTAGCCGGACAGTTTTATACTCGTAGTTAGATTTAGTTTCAAAATATTATGTTGTAACTTGTAAGTCAAATATACTTAATGTTGTGTCTTTAGTTCTTTACAAAGTAAACAAAATTCATAATTATGTACCGGAAGCCAACTTAGTGTAAGGTGGCCGCAGTGGTAGCTCGCGAAATTAAAATTTTCTCGCGTTTTTTGCAGATGAGTGAGTGATCTGCACAGATTCAATAGAGAACTTATCTAACTTAAACAGATGAATCGATTATTTTATGGTTATATTATAATTATGTAAATACCTACATATTTGTTATAGTCCCGAGTCATATTTTGATCAAGATACAACCTGACCTGCAAATTGCAAAAAAAAAAAACGCAAGAAAATTTGTATTTCGCGGTCAACCACTGCGGATCCACCTTAAATGCAAAATGAACCAATTCATAGCATCTATTCATTGAATAGAGCTTAAATTAGAATAATATGTTGGACCAGATGAATAAAACCGAAACGTCCTAGACTACTCATTAAACAATTAATGCATCTGTTTTCAATTCTATTCCGGAATTATATCTAGGTTCCTAATCTTCATTCCTACGTCTCATGTCCTTGGTCTAGAACAAAGATGGACTAGCATCAGTCCGTGCGTTGCATCGCAATTAGATTCAGATCTTTGCAGACCACAAGTATGTCAGACGGTTAATAAGCCGAGTAGTCACCAGCGGGCGTGCGACGCATTCAAATGTACACCAGTTTCACGGATACGCACATGTGAAACGATCTTTATCAATGTCACGCGGCAAAGAATTTTGGTTGAATGGCCTAAAATATAACCTTAACCTGGGAATACAGATGATGGTATTGTCACCAATTCGTCCCGTAGAATATACTGTTTTGTATTGTTTCCATAACGATCACAGAAGAACAGAAATACATACATGTTATTTATCAGTTGCCAAGGCATAATCCTTGCGAATAGGGATGATGACTAAAAATTATTATTTTTTTCGGCATACATGTAGATTATTAAAAAAAATTGGACACGTATTTTTTCTTTTTTTGCGTAATCAAAAGATTACAGCGATGCAACGATTTAAAATATGGCAAGACGTCACGTCTAGCTAGATTTTATACGTAGAAGTGACGTAGTGAACCTCCACTCCCCAACTTCAATGCGTGAGATCTAAGTATTTTTTATTAGGTAATATGATAAAGCAAAAAATACTTACGCGTCTAATATTTTTTTATTATCTGACTAAATAGAATTTCTTTTTTTTTATTCAGGCATCATCCCTATTGTTATTTAAGGGTATTAAAACAAAATCCAACATACAAGACCATAGCGTAGTCAAACAAAGACTAATTAAGTCCCTATTAGCGGCATGGACGCAACTCCGGGAATTAAAAACCGGTCAAGAGCGAGTCGGACTCGCGCACCGAGGGTTCTGTTCCGATTTCTGAAAAAGTGTTCTATATAGAGACATCTTTTTATTTTTCCTGTAATCTGTACATAAACTTCTATCCTAAAGAATAATTTCAGATTTTTCGCTTTGCAAACTTCGGAGATAAGGGGGGGGGGAACGGTATTTTTTTTACATTTTTCATCAAAAGTCGAAAATTATGCGGCCTAAAAAAAAAAAAAAATGTTTGAGAATGTGCAAACAGCGCTCTTTCATATTATACCCCACATGCCCTAGTAGCCCCACTTTGATTTTTTAAGACCCCTTTCAGTCAATTTTGCAAAAAAAAAATAAAAATTTCTATTTCTTTCTTATTTGCAAAATAGTTGGGTAAACGTCATCTAAAACTGTTCCAAATTTCAAGTTGATAGCATTAGTAGTTCTTGAGATATCCAGCTGTGACAGACAGACAGACAGACTGAGTCACACCATAAGGGTTCCTTTTTTACCATTTTGGTACGGAACCCTAAAAAGGAAGGAGCAGATCATGGAATCACTAACAGGGATATGTGGACTCGCCTACGCGCTACGTTACGTGGAAGTCGGCTACTCAATTTACTAACAAAGATCTGAGGAAGCAGATATTTTAATAAACAAGAAGTGACAAGACATTTTACTCTTTAAACTTACTTTATTTTTATTTTGAGATCTCATTCGTTCAAACTTCAAAGCATGTCAAATATTTGGTCCGATGGAGTCAAAAGTGTGTAATTTGAGTTTTTTAGCGACAATAACTATTTTGTTCACTTTTATTTAGGTGTTCATGTATCTACAATAGTTTGTACACAAGGTGGAATCAGTGCAAGACCTGTGCTTTTC
Organism: Cosmia trapezina; assembly: GCA_905163495.3. NCBI lineage: Eukaryota > Metazoa > Arthropoda > Insecta > Lepidoptera > Noctuidae > Cosmia > Cosmia trapezina. The sequence goes on from LR991030.1 coordinate 18,907,733, forward strand.
TGCATTGTAATAATGACATACAGATACCCATAACCCACCGTTCAAAAATTTGTATGGTATATTTATATCCTTCATATTATTTATTTTACATCTTACAACTATGTTTATAACTCTTAACTATCTTTCTTTTCTTTCTTCTTTCTCTTTTTCTTTCTTTCTTGGTAGTACCTAGTATAGGTACACCTCTGCCCAACCCTTCGGGGTAACTAGGCGTGATGTGATGTGATGTTATATTATATTATGTTTATGTTAATCCGGCAAACTTAAAATTTCTTACGTTTTTTTAAATTCTCTAATTCAGAAAACGGGTATAAAACAAGTTACCTAATTATATACCTAGGTATCCAGAAGAAATCTATGTACCTATGTTCATCTTTACTTTACTTTACTTTTTCCACGTACTGACTGTTACTTTCAAGAACATAACGAAAGTATTAGCTATTAGGTCATACGTGTTCTGGCGCTTGTCCGTTGTTTACCATCCTCGGCGCAAAAGTTGGGACATTCTGAACTAAGAATCGCCATTAGCAGATTCGGGTTAATTAGCTATGGCTACAGAAGTTTTGGGGTTACGGTCAAGGTTTAAATATATCAATCCCGTTATCGAATAATATAATTCCCATAATAAATATGGTTAAGTTCGCTTTGAAGAACAGACCCAGAACCTAGGTGTAAAATGTTCTAATTTCAATTAAGTACTAACATTTTGTATACCTACAGAGTGTCATATTCGCATTTAGCGAAAAAGCTCTTTAAAAAATAAAAAAAATATAGGTTTTCTTTACCTAGGTTTTTTTTTATTTTCTCTAACGCAAAACGGCCGTGACTTTAAAATTGGTAAGCTCATCTCACAATAGGTACTCCAGAAAGTTTTAGCAACGCAACGTTTACCATACTAGAGTGACGATAGAGTTTTAGGAAAACTAATCAGAATAAAAATAAATACCTAATGACATTTTAACGACAAATTATAGACTGAATTCCATGTGATATGGATACTTTTAAACAAGTCATATTTTTCCAAACAACTACACCTTTTTTGCAGTAAGAATTAAGAAGTTATGTCATCGAAACATTGGAATAACAAACATGTTGTGTCTATATTATTCTACCTATGCGAATGTTTCAAAAGCATAACTAAGAGAATCGTGCCCGGACAGTCTATAGTAGTGTTAGCTACGGTTTTATAAAGCAAGGTATGTACTTTTGTGCGTATAACAACATCGAGACTGGACAGAACGGCTATTCTCTTGTCCTATTCATTCGTTTTATTAAGAAACACGTCCGTTACTAATTCTTTGAATTTGTTACTATTAAACTTTGAAAGAGTTCTTTTTTCTTGCAAACAGCAGATTTTTTCGCACTAATTAGAGAATATTGTACGTGCATACGCATAAACGGAATATCATACAAATTAGAATATTCGCTGCTAAAATACGTGTCTTGCCGTGTGACTTTAGTTATGCCAGTTTTGCATCCACCGTGCCAGATAGTGGCTAAATAATAAATTGAAAATATGCTATACCTACTTATCGTAATGTTATGTGCATTGAATATACCTACCTCTCTTTGTCAACTTTATAACTGACTTCAAAAAAGGAGGAGGCTCGCAATTGGTCTCTATAATTTTTATTTTCAATATTCATAATATTCGAACATTACTGTTTGCAAATTTTGAGTTTCTCATAAAAATAATGTTAAAGAAATGCTCGTAAGAGTCATCACTATTAACTGAACATAAACCAATGGCTGCTCCATTCGTCGATAGATACGTATCATAAAATTTTATGTAGTTAGGCTGCATTTACTTTGAATCAGGTCACCACTGACCCGAAACATTAATAGGCTGCAGTTTCTTTTTTCTTTGTCACCAAGTTAACTTTTGCTGCTTTCCCTTTGATGCTTACCTTTCCCTTCGGTTAGACTTAAGTATATAGGTAGGCGTAGGTACTACCTATAACATTATTATATCACTGACTAAGTATACTATATAATAATGTTACTGGAGCCAAACCCGATTTCAGGCCAAACTAGTTTGTCCTAGGCCAAACCGCTATTTAGCTATAGTTGTAGCTTCGACATTATTCACGCGTGATATGTCGAAACTAAATAGCTTAAATAGCTGTTTAGTTAACAGCCTTAGCCTTACCTTTGGAAGTAGTTCTCGCCGGCCGCTGCCGCGGCACCGCTCGATTCGCTCGCTCGGCTCGCGCGCGGTTTGTCACAGTCACTTCTTACCGAACCCATAAATGGTCGGAGTGCCCCGGCTTAGTTATAAACCGGTTTGAGCTAGCTCCAACTAGCTTGGCCTGAAATCTTGTTTGGCCGATAACATTATTATACAGGGTGTTTGGTTAAACGTCATGAAAATGAACAACTTTTACCATGGAACTAACCCTGAAATATGAAAAAGAAAATCAGCTGTTCTATAAAGTGTGCAAAATTTACGCGATCAAAATGTACGAGACAGCTGATTTTTTTTTCATTTCAGAGTTAGTTCCATGGTAAAAGTTGTTCATTTTCATGAGCCACAAAGGAACAGACATACATACATAATTACATACATAGATAGATACATACATACGTACATGTATAGGTACATATTATACTCCTTTGCGTCACGCAGTCGGGTAAAAAGGATTTAAGAGGCCTTTGAGGTTATAACTGCGCGGGTTTGCTTTGATCAAAATGATCATGGCAATAGAAGTGGACGTGTTTGTGCATTCATTATACAGATGTCGGAATAATGATGATGACTCGTACGTTGAATCAACAAATGACGTACCTACCTAAGTTCTATTTCATGTATCATTAATATTTAATTTGTATGGACACGCAAAATTAAACTGTGTAATCGGTCAGTGTAAATAAAGAGTAGCTCTACAGAAAAACAGAAAATGTACATGTTTACTTGTAAAGAGGTTCAAAACTACATACATGTTTTGTAACGTTAATCTTTGTTATTATTTTATCAATCTGTAACAGAGTAAAATTACACATAACAACATAACACCACGTAGGTACCTACCTATAGTTCATTTCGCCATGACACCTACACAGTAAAAGGGACTTCACTGTTTCATATCAACTGTACATACCGGGAATCAGGTAATTGATCCGGCATCAACTGCAATATCTGCTGTTGCCGTGCCTACGAGTAATTAAATACTCCTATGCCGTTACTCTCGGTCACACTTCGTACGTTCTAGGCCGTTTCATCTATTTTCTTCAGTTAAAGAACTATATTCTTTTGCACTCCAGCACTTTCTCCAACTCTCTCTTTCTCTGACCTTAATAATTATAGCATCTATCTTCTATATTAATAAAAAGAGAAGTCCTGACTGACTGACTGACTGATTGACTGACTCATCAACGCCCAGCCCAAACCCTTGGACCTAGACGTCACTGCCTAGAAAGCTGAAATTTTGCACAGAGGTTAGTTACCTTTATTATGTAGACAATGAATAAGGAAGGAATTCCCGGTAGTAGGTTCCCTTGGGATATTTCCCGACATCCACGCGGGCGAAGGATTAGGCAGAAAGGTGTACCTATAGAGCAGTGGAGGCCCATTGGTAACGGCTGCGACTTACGAGTTGTAGGTCGTAGGTTCGAACCCCGACAAGCGCTTTACTTTGTGTAAATTATTTCATCACCACTGCTCGCAAAACGGTGAAGGAAACCAAAAATTAGAAGACATGTGACATCTACCAGCCTGCACTGTTGGGCCCGCGTGGTGGATTACGGCCCGCTCCCTCTCACCGAGAGGAGCTGGCCTGTGTCCCAGCAGTGGGAACATTATAGGCTGATTATGATATGATGTACCTATAACCCACCCACATTTCGTCAGTCATGCTGCTCTTGTATTTGGTTGTTGTTTGTTGTTTTGAACGTTAAATCCAACATACGCATTTACTATTCGTCGCGACCTTGACTACAGAGAATTGTGAATAACAATACACGGCCTATGAAGAATTTGGCACTATCGCCACGGTTGATGACTCAGTTGTACAGTATCAAAGGCTGCTGACAATCTTCTTGAGCAGAATTGCCGTCGATGGCATCTTTACCAGAAGTCACGCGCAGCATTTTTAGGATAAGTAACCTAGAGTTAAGTAAAGCATCGATATTCATTTTCATGATGTCGTTGAGCAACCTTCAATTTGTCACATGCGTTTCGTCCCCTAAAGGTGTTAAATAGGGTACGAAATTTTGTAGGAAAATTCGTAATTTTTGGCTGGTTGTGCCAATCCTATCGGGTACATGGCTTGTATATGAAGATCTGCTGAACCTGTACTGGCTGACGATGGAGTACCTAAAGATCGTGGGAACCCGCTGCATGAGGGTAGTGCAGGACGGTTGCATGCTAGGAGAGGCCTATTGGAATACCAACTGAATGCTTTTGGCCTCATATGAGACTTTTTTTTATCTACTATTGTTTTTATTTCTTTTTATGCTTCTATTATTGTGTCATCAATTCATCATATATACGTATTTTAGTTTATGATCTTCCTGTGCGAGAGCACCTAACAATAAATACTTTTTCTTTCCTTCTTTCTTAATGTCCAGCAGTGGACGTCTTTCAAAATGAAGTTATCAGTTGTAGGTTTGTATTAGGGAGTACACAAATATTTTATGTATCAGAACATTGGGTGCCCACGTTGGCGTTGGTCGACCAATTCATAAATGCAGGGTTAGCTGTCGCAACGCTAACCGCGACCGCTACTGTGAGGTACGAGACATCTGACCTCTTCCTTACCTACTTCACGTTTCATAAACTTGTCTCCATGTACAGTTATTTATAAGCAGTAATCAGTAATTCTAACTAATCTATTATGGTAAGATAGAGATTGGTAAAATTGCTTCATCATTTCATACTTAGTAGCCACCTGTGTGCTGCCAACTAACGCCACCATTGGGAATGCACCAAAAATGTGAGCATAGGAATCAAAATGTTCCACATCTACCATTGATATAAAAAAAGTAATTAAAAACAACTAAAAAACCCGACTGCAGTAAAAAACTAAAACTGAAAGCTAAAAACAAGCCCATTTTAAATTTAAAAATATAAAAATGGAATGGGTGAGCCTGCTTCCAACTTTCATTAAATTTAAAATGGGCTTGTTTTTTAGTTTTAGTTTTTTACTGTAGTCGGGTTTTTTAGTTTTTTTTTTTTTAATTACTTTTTTATTTCCAGCTTTTTAGTTTACAAATGTGAAAGATTTCGCTTATTTAAAAGCTTTTTTTTGGATAAGTGCACAAATAGCCAAGCCTTCGAGGTCCGAAATTTTTTTTTTATCAAAATTCAATTTGTCACTTCGAATTACTTTTAAACATATAAGTTGTATACATTTTAGATTTTTTCTCAATGGTGGATGGCGCCAGTTGGGAGTTCGTTTCAACCGCGCGGCCATGGCGTTAAAAAAAAAAAAAAACTATGCCAACATTTTGTAACAATTTGTAAAAGTTGACTCCCAAAACCACAAATTTGTCAAAGCTATGGTTAAAAAGTTAGAAGGGTTTGAACGTGGCCGCGCCATCGAAACGCGGAGAACCGCGCGGCCACGGAGATCTCAGAAACTAAGCGTTGCACAGACCTGAAATTTTGGTAAATAACAGATTCAGATTCAGATTCAGAGGCTCCTGAAATGTAAACCTAGGATTTTTTTTTGTATTTTTACAAATTTTTACAAATTCACATCTAGGTTTTACAAAAAACTTCAGACGTCTGCGATGCTTTTTCAGCGAGTTATCGGCTATCACGTTTTTGTCACCGTTTCGATGGCGCGGCCACGGGGTTTTAGTCTTACAGCTCCTGAAATATAAACCTAGTATTTTTTGTTGCATTTTTGTAAGTTTTGACAAATTCAAATCTGGGTTTTACAAAAAACTCTAGACGCCTGCGATGCTTTTTCAGCGAGATATCGGCTATTACGTTTTTGTCACCGTTTCGATGGCGCGGCCACGGGGTTTTAGTCTTACAGCTCCTGAACTATAAACCTAGGATTTTTTGTTGTATTTTTACAAGTTTTGACAAATTCAAATCTAGGTTTTACAAAAAACTTCAGACCTCTGCGATGCTTTTTCAGCGAGATATCGGCGATAACATATTTTTCACCGTTTGAATGGCGCGGCCATGGGGTTCTAGTCTTACAACTCCTGAAATATAAACCTAGGATTTTTTGTTGTATTTTTACAAATTTTGACAAATTCAAATCTAGGTTTTACAAAAAACTTCAGACCTTTGCAATGCTTTTTAAGTCAGATATCGGCGATAACGTGTTTTTCACTGTTTCAATGGCGCGGCTCCTGAAATATAAACCTAGGATTTTTTGTTATATTTTTACAAATTGTGACAAATTCAAATCTAGGTTTTACAAATAATTTCAGACCTCTGCGATGCTTTTTCAGTGAGATATCGGTGATAACGTGGTTTTCACCGTTTCTATGGCGCGGGTCCTGAAATATAAACCTAGGATTTTTTGTTTTATTTTCACAAGTTTTGACAAATTCAAATCTAGGTTTTACAAAAAACTTCAGACCTCTGCGATGCTTTTTCAGCGAGATATCGGTGATAACGTTTTTGTCACCGTTTCGATGGCGCGGCCACGGGGTTTTAGTCTCACAGCTCCTAAAATATTAACCTAGTATTTTTTGTTGCATTTTTGTAAGTTTTGACAAATTCAAATCTGGGTTTTACAAAAAACTCTAGAAGTCTGCGATACTTTTTCAGCGAGATATCGGCTATCACGTTTTTTTCACCGTTTCGATGGCGCGGCCACGGGGTTTTAGTCTCACAGCTCCTAAAATATTAATCTAGGTTTTTTTTCTATATTTTTACAAATTGTTTACAAATTGAATCTGTTAGTTACCAAAATTTCAGGTCTGTGCAACGCTTAGTGTCTGAGATCTCCGTGGCCGCGCGGTTCTCCGCGTTTCGATGGCGCGGCCACGTTCAAACCCTTCTAAGTTTTTAACCATAGCTTTGACAAATTTGTGGTTTTGGGAGTCAACTTTTACAAATTGTTACAAAATGTTGGCATAGTTTTTTTTTTTTTTAACGCCATGGCCGCGCGGTTGAAACGAACACCCAGTTGGCAGTAGGCTATTCGCCTAGAAATACCGCATAATGTTCATGTCAATTCTATTCTATATTCTCAAGCTAATTGGTCTGTGGGTCAATTTGTGCTCGAATGTCAACAGAACTTCATAGGTTCACAACTACTGTAATACGGTCGCCATTGGACAATGGTACCTATTTTACTTTTACGCTAAAACGGCTGAACGGGTTTTCATGAAATTTGGCACGTGGATAGACCGATTAGGACAGGATACTTTTAATCCGGGAGTACGTCCCGTGGGATAATTTCCGACCTCCACGCGGGCGAAGCTGCTGATAAAGCTAATATATTATATATTTTATACCTGTTGACTCCGAGTACTTTTTTTATGAACCTATGCGGTATCATGCGACACCCAAGAGGTACCTAGCTGTCTTGTATGGCAGATATCACTGTCTCACTGAGAAATTTTTGAATTCCATAAATAATAAGTAGACATTTATAATCTGAATCCCCGATAAAAAAATCTAAATTTTCCTAAGATTAACAGCGTAAAAAAACCAAGTAGAATCACACTAATATTATAAAGGCGAAAGATTGTGAGTGTGTGTGTGTGTGTGTGTATTTGTATATTTGTTACTTCTTCACGCTCAAACGGCTAAACCGATTTGGATGAAATTTGGTATGTAGATAGCTTATACCCTGGATTAACACATAGACTACTTTTTATCCCGGTTTACGCGGATGAAACCGCGGGACGCAGCTAATAACAACTATTGCAAAGTAAAGGTGAAATAAAAACAGTCACATGATTCCTTGAATTGTCACTGAATCATGAAAACTTCAAATACATTATTAAAGTCAGATGTAATCCAATTCCTTGGCACGGCCCTTAGGGAGGCATGTCAGGCGCGCCTCTAGTTTGCGAGGAGCTGGAACTGCAGTAATGTTATGCATAAGACGTACTCGCTCCGCAGTAACATCTCAGCACATTCAAATCTGTTGTATTACAAAATAACTTTGAATGACGACTGTTAATGAGCTACAAGACTACAAGACATAACACCCTCCCTTTCACTCTCTACCAAAACACGAACAAATGAAAGAGATAGTCATACAAACGATGGGTCGCGATATGGCGTGAAGCCAAAACGTTTTATCGTAGAGCTCTTGACCTAGAGTTACATTATTTATAAACAGTAAAAATATTCACGTGTTGACGGTATAGTTGAACTACAATAACAAACGCTAGAGGAAATTGACAAAACAGATGTTTTTTGCCGCGAAAATAGAATGAATGAGGAGGCGGGAAATAGGTGTTTATTACGCTAGCTGATCAGTAAAGTTAATCTCGACATAACAATTTATTTTTTAAACTAGCTTCTGCCCGCGACTTAGTCTGCGTTAAATTTCTTGTTCCCCCGACCCCCATCGCATCGCATCGCCTGCCCACGCTATTACTAATTTTGTTTTTGCTTGACTTTTTTCTTTTTGCTTGGCTCTTAGGGCCCTAGCGTGATGTTAAATAGCCTTCCTCGAGAATCGGGCTATCAAATGCAAATAGATTTTTTCAAATCCGACTGGTAGTTCCAGAGATTAGCGCGTTCAAACATACAAACAAACAATCAAAAAAAAAAAAGCTCTTCAGCTTTATTATTAGTAGGTATAGATTATTCAGATTTATTTATTTACTAACTTTTGCCCGCGGCTTCGCCCGCGTGGATGTCGGAAAATATCCCAAGGGAACCTGCATGCTTAGCATGACCGCCATAGAAACGGGTTTTGTCGACGGAAGAATAGACAAAATGGAAGATAGTAGAAATATTTGTACGCATTCTACGCGTCTAAGCATGGCAATGTGTAGTTTTGTCTATTCTTCCGTCGACAAAACGTCGTCATGCTAAGCGTGCTGCTACCGGGAATTCCTTCCTTATTCCTTGTCTACATTATAAAGAGAACCTCCGTGCAAAATTTCAGCTTTTTAGGTCCAAGGGTTTGGGCTGGGCGTTGATGAGTCAGTCAATCAGTCAGTCAGTCAGTCAGGACTTCTCTTTTTATTTATATACATAGATAGAAGATTTTATTTATATAGATAATTTTATACAATTATCTTCTACAGTAATAAACTTGCGTAATAAATACTTTTACAGATGCTTTTTAGGGTTACGTACCAAAATGGTAAAAAAGGAACCCTTATGGTGTCACTCAGTCTGTCTGTTTGTCTGTCTGTCTGTCACAGCTGGATATCTCAAGAACTACTAATGCTATCAACTTGAAATTTGGAATAGTTTTAGATGACGTTTGTCCAACTATTTTTCAAATAAGAAAGAAATAAAAATATTTAAATTTTTTTTTGTAACAGGTGCTGAAAGGGGGTCTTAAAAATTCAAAGTGGGGCTACTAGGGCATGTGGGGTATCATATGAAAGAACGCTGTTTGCACATTCTAAAACATTTTTTTATTTTTTTTTAGGCCAATTAGTTTTTGACTTTTGATGAAAAATGTAAAAAAAAAATACCGTTCCCGTTTCCGTTCAGGAAAAATCTGAAATTATTCTATGTGATAGAAGTTTATGTAAAGATTACAGGAAAAATAAAACGATGTCTCTAAATAGCACACTTTTCAGAAATCTCGCTCTTGCCCGGTTTTTTTTATAGGAAGTTTTTACTGACTTGGTGGATCAAATAAAAAAATCGCAGTAGGATCTACTACTGAGATCTTTTTAATTAAATATAATAAACTACAATTCTTTTGAGATCTTCATCATTATAGTTCAAAGCTTCTACCTATGAGTTTCTAAAATTGGGGTTAAATCAGACGTTAGTATAATTTTCTTCAATAAACGTGTTTAGTCCTTTGAAATTATGCACCATAATAAAACTGTACTATGAAAACTGAAAAATAGAAAAAAAGTCGTGTGAAATTGCACTTCTTTAAACGAGGTTACATCAAGCAATAGGTACTACATAATTCATAAACTCACTACATCGCAAAAGTTACGGCTTAGCATAGAACTGCTGACAAATTATGAAATATCTCACACTATAGTAATTCCCATTCAAAACGCAATTCCCATTCAATATATTACTATAGTATTTCATCATAAATATGCAAAAATTGTCCCAAAATATTTGATAAACAAAAGACATTTTGCCTGATTTTGTGACATCAAAACAAAGTTCTCAATCCGTAACTAAATATTCTGTGTTTTTTTCACAATGTGAGTCACCTTGTATTTACACATTATAATAATACTTAATTTGTTTAATAATTGTTTTATTTACGCTTCACGGTCAACGGTAGCTTGCATAACCGTTGCAAATTGTTAAGAATGTCTAGAATATAATAAAGGCTCCTTCAAACCTTCGTGTCGTGCCTGTTTGTAGGAGCCTTACCTGCCATGATTTCGTGGAGACAGCTGAGATTGTGTGCTCTTTTTTTATTTAGTTTTGTTGTACTGATTCCATGCTTTATATATCTATCTATCTATATAAATAAAAAGAGAAGTCCTGACTGACTGACTCATCAACGCCCAGCCCAAACTCATGAACCAAGAAAGCTGAAATTTTGCACAGAGGTTCCCTATAAAATGTAGACAAGGACTAAGATAGGATTTCCTGGTAGTAAGTTCCCGTGGGATAATTTCCGACATCCACGCGGGCGAAGCCGCGGGGAAAAAGTAGTCTAGATATGTACAAACAAACATACAGTCTTGGTTTAGTGTGTCAACTAATTATCTTCTTGATGTAAAAGTACGTTAAAGAGAGATGTTAGGTAAAGTTCAGAAGTAGTTATAGAGCTATCGTGATTTAAAGAAATGTTTTCCAATCAGTGTCTTTTCGCTACATGAGCTTATTGAATCAGTCTTTTGCTTTGCCTCAGTGGTTGTAAAAAAACCTAAGAACATTGAAACAATTGCTAGCATACTTTTCACCGATCAAAAGATACACTCGACACTAATCCGATCGTCATTTCTTTCCCCGCAACGCGCACGCAGCAGCCGTAACAGAATTACAAACGACATTTATCGCCCATCACAAATTATTACGTACGCCTATCAAACCACGAGAACAGAGACAATACAACTGTCTCAACAAATTACAGCCTCGGTAGACACAGTGATCGTAACGTAACTGACAAATATGTGAACATTGTAAACGTGTGACCTGATATCCGGCACGCAACGCTATAGGTGTCATCTGACTGATAATTCTCGAAGACGTTTAGATATGTGCGATATTATTTGCTATTGGGCATGATAATTTGTGTTGTCGAGACGAATTATTTATATGTATTTATTCTGAGTTTATCTTGGACATTTCTGACACCGGTGAAGGAAAACATCGTGAGGAAACCTGGAGTTATAGTTAATAAATAATATAAGTCTGAAATCGCCAGTCTGTCTTGAGTAAGCGTGGTGATCAATGCTCGTGCCTTCTCTGTATGAGAAGAGGCCTTTGCCTTCACCAAAATATAGAACAAAGATACTTAAAAACCCGTCCATAAGGTATATTTTTCAAAAAACTGAAACAAGTCCCAGAATTTCGCGCACCATGGGAGTAGCACAAGGTTTTTAGTGTTGCAAACTTAGGTATAGACTACTCTCAGGGGACCTAACAACATATTATAAAAAATCATAGTTACATACGTGTTTGCGATGTTTGATGTTGTTATTGACTGGGCTATAACAGCTTAATTAACTTGAACGGCCGCTGCCAGTGGAGGCTGGTGCTATCTTAGCTGCCACGGCTTATTTTAATTTAATTTGAACTTTGAATGATTTTTTAAATGTTTGAACACGCTTTTTAGGGTTCCGTACCTCAAAAGGAAAAAACGGAACCCTTATAGGATCACTTGTTTGTCCGTCTGTCTGTCTGTCTGTCTGTCTGTCTGTCTGTCTGTCTGTCTGTCAGTCTGTCAAGGCCGTTTTTCTCAGGAACGCGTGGAGTTATTGAGTTGAAATTAATATCAAATACGTAGGTCTGTGGTCTCTTGAAGTCCTAGAAAACTCAAGCTTCTGAGTCAATGCAACAAAAACATACGACCATTTATGCGACATATTTTTAATACTCGCAAGTAAATCAAAACCTATAGGGTACTTCCCGTTGTTCTAGAATCATGAAATTTGGTAAGAAGCAAGGTCATACAATACAAATAAAGGAAAAAGTCCGAAAATTGTTAATTTGTAATTCTATCATATAAAAAAAATGTTTAAGTCTGTCAGTCTGTCAAGACCCTTTTTCTCAAGGATGCGTGGAGATATCAAGTTGAAATTAATATGAAATACGTATGTCTATTGTCCCTTAGAGTTTTAAAAAAATCAAGTGTCTAAGTCAACGCAATAAAAAAATGCGGGCATTTTGCGACACATTTTGATACTCGCAACTGTCGCAAGTAGTAGAATAATGAAATTTGGCAAAAAGCAAGGTCTCCCAGCACAAATAGAGGAAAAAGTCCGAAAATTGTGAATTTCTAATTTTTTGACATAAAAAAAATATTTTTGGGATCCAGCGTTAAGTTTGTTTTTGGGATACATTCTTTTCAACTACAGAACCCTTCATTGGGCGTGTCCGACACGCACTTGGCCGGTTTTTTTTATTATTTATGAACGCTTCTAACGTTCTGCATCGTTCTCATATGTATAATTTCAATCTGGATGATGTAACCGATATTTTATAGCCATATTTTGATGGAGTTTCTTGCCCGTTCTTCTCTATAGATACCTACTACGCTTTAGAATGGGCAACTAGCTTCTTCTTTCTGACTGACCGACCCCTTGACAATTCAAAAGTTGTTGTAATTGGTTTATTTGAAATAAATGCTTTGAGTTTGAGTTTGAAGACTGAATTATTTACATTTAATTGAACTTATAAAATCTAAATAAGTAAAGCTCAAATTCATTAGCTTTTTATGGTTTTTACATAGCAAAAAGGCTACTTTTGAACTTGACACAATCAAAAGACATTCCGAGCACTAAGTACCTAAATATTATGTAAAACAGCGTAAAAACGTATAAGTAGTTCTGTACCCGTGACTGCTCATGCGTAATAATTTTCATTCACAAGTTGCCCCTTCTATTCACAAGTGAAGGTCAACCCAAATAATAGGTACACTCTTGGCGTATTTTTGCGTCCATACTGGTGAAGGCCATAGAAGGCCACCTGTACTCGTGGATACCGTAAAAGGCCACCAAAAGTATGTGTCCAGCTCTAGAATATTTGGGTGCCAGAGAAATTAAAGCGACACGATTCTTAGGACGTATCTATGATGCATCTGGTACCTTTTTTTTTTGGGCACTCCTGGGCAAAGACCTCCCTTCACTTCTTCCATCGTTCGCGAGCCCGCTGGTCCTCCTTCCAGTTTTGTCACAATCTGTCCAGTTCATCCCGCCATCTCCTACGCCCGCCTGCCGGTAATCATCATCTGCCTAGCCTTTTCCCAACTATACAACGTGTAACGTTAAATCGTGAAAAAAAAATCAGCGGTTCAGTACATTTTGACGAGTTTGATGTAGATAAGTGTACTGAACAGCTGATTTTTTTTCGCGATTTCAGGTTTGCTTCTATAGTAAAAGTTGTTCATAATGATGAGTACAATGACCCCTCAAGAGGTTTTGCGCGTTTAACGTTACACGTTGTATATGTTGGGGTCGGCTTCCAGTCAAACCGGATGCAGTTGAATTCCAGTATTTCAGAAACCTGAACGTGCGGCTGTTATTACTTAGCCATGAGCTCCTCCTCATAATTCCCTCAATAATTATGTTGGCAACATAGCTGTTATAGTGCTGTTTCCAGCTTACCCTGCAAGCTTACCTACTGACACGGATCATGCATTGCTTGTTTCAGAACTGCAGAGAATTTTAATTATTACCTGCGCTTTTATTATAGAGCCAAGAATAATAAGATATCAATTTATTGTTTAGATTCGGACGGTGGCGGCGGAGTGGATAAACGCTACTAAATATAAACACGAGATCGCACTTTATTTATCATCTTGTTCGTGATTAAGCGGTAAATAAAGGTAGGCCTACACTGAATGCTGTGCGCTTGTAGCGCAGCAAATGTAGTCCAGTCTTAGGTCACAGTATAATAATGATACAGTAGTTTATCTTCATAGAAAACGGCCGAAACGACACGCTTCGAAATCTCACTATATACCTACCAGTAAATACGCAACAGGGAGTCTACTCTCTAAGCACGAAGACCGTAGTTTCGGCCTTCGTTACGGACATTTCCTACTCCGTAACACCTACGGATGGATGATTGGTTCGGGGCCCGAACGAAGTATGAATGACAACACGATTTGACACCCCCCAATTTGACCTACTCCCGATGTGTTTTGCCCGCCCGAAAAATTAAACTTTTACACTTGTTTTGATGGACCTTTATGTCAGACGGACGGATGAACCGACGGCCTGGCGGGCAGACGGACTTAGGGAGTAGCCCCCGTTATGCACAGACGAACACGTATTTATCTACCGAGCGGCCGTAGGTAATTACTGTCCAGATAAACTACTGTATCTTTATTATTCTGTGCTTAGGTTATGTGTCGACACCTCGCCTGTACAAAAACGCGAAACATTTTTTGAATAGCCACACAAAACATCATGCCATGACATGTCAATAATATGTTGCGACAAATTATAACACTTGGTATGAAAAACAAAGCACACCTTTGCAGTCACAGATTCAACAGGACTGGGGCAGATAGCTGAGCTGAAACATATTGAGACCCGCCACTCGAACGAAAATGATCGAAAAATTAATGTCAGAAATTCTCAAGCACTCGTAATGTTGTAATTGGTTGAATGATTAACAACAGCCAATCGCAGCAGATAACGCGCGCTAGACCATTTGTCACATTAATTTTGCGATAATTATCGCTCAAGAAACCGGGACTATAGGCATACTCTAGTAGTATGCCTAGGCCCGGTTTCTTGCTGCGCTATAAACATTGTAGACTTACGATGTGACCGAGCCTAATCTTCTTCAAATATTATTGTCCCTTTGAATGCCACCGCGTGTTTTGTGGGTGTACTATTTGGCAGAATACTCCGTGACCCGATGCTCTGAGTTTCTGACGTCAGATTAAGATGTCGATCAATAACGTGTAATTATAACACAAGTTATTATTTTTTCATGTCTCCAAGCATTAAGGCTCCTACAAACAGGTGCGACGCGCGACGTGAATCGCCCACGACATAAAAACACCGCGTGTCGTACGACAAGCCTTGCCTTTGTGTCGCATGCGATTCGCATCGCCTGTTTAAAGGAGCCTGTAAGTATTTGAATGAATTACAGTACCTATAGTAATAGAAGGGAACCCTCGCTTTGCCTCGTTGGTGCAGAGGGCGCAAGCGCCACTGCTGATTGCTGAGCATGAGGTCCTGGGTTCTTCCCGGGTTGAGCTAAGTGCTATTAAGTTTTTCTATCTGGAACTTCTCAGTAGCAGCCCGGAGTGTGGATTAGTGCCCGGTTGATGGCAATAGGCTCGCCCCCTATTACACGGGACTTAAAAATTACTGGCAAAATGTGGGTGAAAGTACTATAGGTACACCTCTGCTTAACCCTTCGGGGATTAAAGGCGTGATGTATGTTATTAGTTTTAGTAGGATCATTAAAGAAAGATTTTATACTTGTGACAAAAGGGCTTGAACCATTCTAACGGGTGATTCATTTGGAGTTACTTTTTCCAAAACTAAAAAAAATATGAATAAAACAAATTTATCGGGTAATCTTTATTATAATACAAAAGAACCATTCCTTACATTTACTTTTTAAAGGTTATTTCTTTCAAATGTTGTCCGTAACTGCGATTAAGGTGGTCTATTCTGGAGTTCCAGTTTTCGATGACCCGACCGAGCATTTCCAGTGGTATTTGGCGAATAACGCGAGTAATGTTGGCTTCCAGTTGATCAATCGTACGCGGCTTATCCATATAAACTTTGGACTTTACATAACCCCACAGAAAAAAGTCTAAGGGTGTGATATCACAGGATCTAGGCGGCCAACTGACTGGTCCGAAACGCGAAATTAACTGTTCACCAAATTTTTCTCGCAACAAAGCCATGGTTTCACGTGCTGTGTGGCAAGTGGCGCCATCTTGTTGGTACCAAAAGTTCTGAAGATCACGGGCTTCAATTTCAGGAAACAAATAGTCCGTTATCATGGTACGATAACGGTCACCATTGACAGTGACGGACCACCTTAATCGCAGTTACGGACAACATTTGAAAGAAATAACCTTTAAAAAGTAAATGTAAGGAATGGTTCTTTTGTATTATAATAAAGATTACCCGATAAATTTGTTTTATTCATATTTTTTTTAGTTTTGGAAAAAGTAACTCCGAATGAATCACCCATTATAATGACGTACTACGTGTTACCACGATTATTAGTCAGTAAGTTTATATAAATGCATGTTTGACAAATAAACTATTCTTATAATTAGTACTACCTAGCTGACCTGACAGACGTTTGTCCTGTCTCAATAATTCATACAAAATTCCCATAGAAAATGCACTTTCAGTTTTCCCAATTTTTCCAATTTTCCCGGCAACATTTCCAATGTTTCTCTTCTTAAGAACCTTCCCTGGACTTCAATAAACATTTGGAAAAAAAAATTGCCGAATTGGTCCAGCCGTTCTCGAGTTTTGCGCTTAGCAACACTTTTAGATAGATAGACTTAGGTGTTTTTACAAACACATAATAAAAACTAGAACAAATAAGATGAAAATGAAGTCAGGCAGTAAGTAATAACACAATATTTTACGAGCAGCCCGCGCCGTCATATCAGTTCGTACGGTCCACGGAAAAGAAATAATACGGTAATATAATGTTGATTAGTTCCGATAAAATACTAGTCTCTATCTAAGTTTACGAGAAAAGTCAGTAACCGTGCGGATTTATATATCTTTTTCATACTTTTCATTCTGACTGATAATGTCATGATTTCAGCACGCCACTATATGTAGGAACATATGAATTAAAAAAAAAAGACTGACCAACTATGTTTGGGTCGGCTTCCAGTCTAACTGGATGCAGCTGAATACCAGTATTTTACAGGGAGCGACTGCCTATCTAACCTCCACAACCCTTCCCACCCTTGGTAATACTTACTTCTTTTTTTTGTGGATGGGAAATCAGCAAATGACTTCTCCCGCTCTGGGAAGAGCGGGAGGGCGTGTCAAACTTTTACTGACTAAAACCCACCCGTGTTCCTTCAGTTGCCTGTGCCAGGGCCACGGCATCTCTTTCAAACAACCCGCGACCCTGGCGCCATCCATTAGTAATACTGGTTGTCAGACTTTTTTGGGCTTCTGACTACCCGTAACGATTGTCAGAAATCTACGAATCATAGTCGGAATCAACAGTCTAATGAGCTTCCGAAGCACGCGGCGGAGGGGTCTCGATAGTAATGGATGGTCACCCATTCACTAACCGACCACGGCAAGCGTAGCTTAACCTTCCATCGACCCGTGTGGCTTGAGAACTGATCGCAATAACTCCAAGAAAAACTACGTATCACTATCATCACGTTTTCAAATGGATTGAACGCAGTATGCTGAATAACAAGGCAATGCCGTTGGTAATCTAGGGATTGGCATCCAATTAACAATCAGCAGTATCCTCTTGATACAACCCAGACATTAACGACACCCACAAGTTTTGATAGGGCGATCTGTCTATTAATCTATTTCTAGCCCATACCAAACAATCAGTTTATGAAACATTCCGTTATACAAACATTCCATATCGCTATTGAATATCAACACTTATCATGTATAATGTACACACGTACATAATATAATTAGTTGCGCCAGAATAATAAATAAGGCTGCAGTTAAGCGATGCGAAAACCTTTACTCTCTAGTACCTACAGTCATACACACATACGTACAATATTCTTGGCGAATTTTGACAAAACTACTTTATTTTCGCGGACGCCGCGCCGCACGGCTATATGAATTAGAGGAATTTGTATGTTGTCACCAATAGGGATAATGACTATTATTTTTTTGTCCGTCTTGTAGATTATTAAAAAATATGAGACACATGTTTTTTATTTTTTTACGTAAGTAATCAAAAGATTACGGCGATACGTTTTGTTAAAATATAGCATGACGTCACGCCTATCTATATTTTAGCTAGCTAGAGAAGCCCCCACTCAACTTTAAAGAGTGTTATTTATATAATGTTTTTTATTAATATGATAAAGCAAAAAATACGTGTCTAATATGCTTTTATTATCTGACTGACGGACTAAATAATTTGTTTTTTTTACACAGGCGTCATCCCTATTAAGTAGAGTCAATTTTGCAATAACAGCTCGGCCCGTGAAAATGTGTACGCGGATTCCGCGCGGCGACCGCGTGGTTTCCGCTTTGTGTAGCCGCGAATAAATTCGAATCAAATAAACGCGCCCTAATAATTCACGCCTATAAGCGAAGAGAATTCAAGACAAATTAAAGTCTAATGAAAAGCAATATCACAAATGGTAATATCGATTTGATTTATTTATTAAAGCAGTTGTAATAACGTTCACACGTGCGCTGCTCTTGCGCGTCTAAGGAAGCGGAACATGCGCGCGCGCGTTACATCCTCGTTTTGTACGTTCATTGTTACGTCAGTATGCGCATCATTGAATTAACTTAGGTAATATCGTACTTACTTCAGAATGTAATTAAATGATCGTACATATACAGGGTGATTTTTTAATGACCAGCCAAATTTTCACAGGGTGTTCTACCCATGAATATGAACAACTTTCACTATGGGACCAACTTTGAAATCGCAAAAAAAATATCAGCTGTTTCATACATTTTGATCGAGTAGGTATTGAACTTTTGTAGGAAACCGCTGGTTTTTTTTTCGTGATTTCAAAGTTGGTCCCATAGTGAAAGTTGTTCATATTCATGGGTAGAACACCCTGTGAAAATTTGGCTGGTCATTAAAAAATCACCCAGTATAGGTATTGTTTGTGAATGCAATTATTAATTTTACTAACTTGCGATCAGTATGAGGTTACTGAAGTACTCACCAACTTAATACGGGCTAAAAAATAATAAGTAGATCTAAGTAATCTATTTCTAAAATAGTAACATGCTATTATTAATATGAAAACTATTAAATACACATAACAACATGTAAACAATGTTAAAGTGAGTTTGTAAATATTTCGATTTCGGTTTCTAGTTAATATAAAACTTAAAACTGAATACGTCATGTTCAAAACAAATTTTAATGATGACGGTTAAAAATATTAAGAATTTGTACAGTCCGAACATATCTTTGAAATACACGCGACCCAATAAAATTGTCAAATTAAAAATAATATTTAATAATGCTAGTGCAATTTCTAATAAAGTGTCATTTCGTCATGTTATACGTTCCTCGACTAACGAGACAGAAAGTGAAAACAAAGGAATGATAGGCAGTCTAGAAAATGTACCCGATAATATACTACGTACGTGAATAAAAGTGTTTTATTATATAAACGAAATACTTCTATTGTATTATTAGATTTTGAAACATGCGATAAGTTTTACTTCGCAAACATTAACTATGTATTTCAAAAGATCAAACATGTATAGTTCAGACAGCACTTAGATAAAAGTCAATGTCGAAAGATGTCTAGAAAACAATAAAATTTGCATGAGGCAATGCGAAATCATGACATTATGCAGATTCAAATATGTTTACGGCTCACAGTTTATCAATATGACAGAATGCATCTTGTTTAGAGTGCAATATCATAAATATTGAGTATTCATTTTGGAGTTATAGTGCCAATAAATAATGCTGTAATCATAAAATGAAATGTTACTAAGCAACGTGAACACTAACCATTAACTTTATTTGAGCAAACTTTTGAATTAATGTGTGCTTGTATTATATATGTATATGGTGTTAAAAAATAACAAAATTAAAAACTTTAAGAAGTGCTTTAGACCATCGAACTGAATAAATTTTACTATGGGACAAACTTTGAAATCGCGAAAGAAAAGTCTGCTGTTCCGTATATTTTGACGAGTTTATGCGAACATAAATGTAGGCAACAGCTGATTTTTATTTTTCTCGATTTCTTTGGTCGCATAGTAAAAGTTATTCAGTTCGATGGACTAAAGCAGCGATTCCTAAAGTGGGGTCCGCGAAACCTACGGATTCCGTGGAAAAGTCACCGGTGTTTCGCGAAATTATTTATCAAATACAACTGTCACTCAAAATATCAAACTATAAAGCATAGACTTATAAAAAAAGATGGACTCCGCGCCACGCATATCGAAAGTGAAGCACAGTAAGTATGCCGGACCGTTTGTACAAACACGCCTCGCGCACACATTTACATCATAGTATGCCGACCGGCCGCCATTACGTGACACGAGCGACGGCGTCTTTGCAGGTACTCAAATCATGCACACATAGATCAGTACGGTGCTTCACTTTCGATATGCGCGGCGCGGAGTCCATCTTTTTTTATAAGTCTATGCTATAAAGCAATTATTAATAAAATAGTGAAACATTTTCATTCTTCACATTAATATTTAAAGCAAGTAATGTATTTTTCACAATTTCACTTGTTATCATTTGCTGTGTGGTTCCATAAAATAAAAGGGATTTGTTGAGTGCCATTACCTTCAAAGTTTAGGAACCCCTGGTCTAAAGCACTACTTAAAGTTTTTAGAGTTGTTTTTTTAACACCTTGTATTTTATAACAATGATATCAGCCATTGATTGATCAGCTGACATTGTGTCATAGTCATCATCTGTTTTTGCGTGAAAGTGCGAAGACACTATATAACTTAAAGTAAGTATAATATTTTATTCACAGAGTAGCAGGACCAAGGCAAATTAATATAATCATTGATTCAATGCTCGCGAAGTGATTGTTGAGTTATCTTCAAGGATCGATCCAAGATTTTACATCCATATGTCTGCAGTTTATTTTTAGGTACCTATATACGAGAACACCCTTTATCCCAGAGGTCACACTCCAATTAGTAAAAAAAATGCTGTCATTTTACATAACACAATGTAAATTAAAATCATAACAACATTATTCTGTCAAGCCTTCCATAAAAACATTGTTTCCACAGTATTTAAGCGTCGAATCCGTTATTTGCTTTCAAAGCATCAAAGATGGCCGCTGCACATTGTGACAGTTCCATAACCCGTTCATTTGAATACAGCCATGGAAAGTCGTAGTTTCATAGCGCACTCATACGTATAATTGTTGACTTTCCATAATGCGTGGGCAATTTGTGGGCACTGATTTTATGTCGATGGCCCGAGATGTATTACCGGCTGTTTCATAATTACATCCTATCTGCTGTTATTAAATAGCGACATTTGAATGATTCTGTATTGCCTGTTCTGGTGGGTTTGACGCAGAATGTACACTTCGCATAATGTGCACTTCACAAAATGTGCACTTCGCATAATGTGCACTTCGCAAAATGTGCACATCTCAAAATAGCACTTCTCAAAATGAGCACTTCTCAAAATGAGCACTTTTTGCGTCAAGTGCACATTTTGCGAAGTGCACATTCTACGTCAAACCCGTTCTGGTTATTGTCATTTGTTCTTGTTTTACTACTCAATACTTTTATATATACCTATTTTGTTCTTGGTACTTTGAA
This sequence comes from Cosmia trapezina, assembly GCA_905163495.3. NCBI lineage: Eukaryota > Metazoa > Arthropoda > Insecta > Lepidoptera > Noctuidae > Cosmia > Cosmia trapezina. The sequence continues at coordinate 18,929,429 of LR991030.1, forward strand.
TAATGTTAGAATTCAGTGGGCATTTAATGCGAAGCTCTATAAATGTCACATTTGAAATATTCCTTCGTCGTTAGTGACACTAATTGGGTCTCATTGATCTCTCGTATGATCTGACAGGCATTTGCTTGTTACGTTATTTCAGAATTCCTTTATTTTTAATACATATTTTTTCTCGGTATTCCTATACAATATTAGTATCCTTCCGTCAATCAATTTTCTGGTAGCCATATTGATACTTATATCGTAGGCGAACGTACGTGGTCTGTGTGTGGAACTCCTACGTTCATTCCTGACAGACGCAGACTGAAGATCACATGCCATGTTCCCGTAGGTCTCTTTGACATTTCCAGCCGTCAATTTTTCAATTCTAGGAGCAAAATTATGACTCAAATAAAAATACGTCTCTAAGGACCACTTAATAAAAAAATATATCCACATCGTTTATTAAAATAGTTTGTTCATTTGTATAATTAGTTAGCATACTATTAAACATCCCTCAGCAAATAATTCGCATGTCAAAATATACAGATACATTATTATGTTTTTGCTACTAAAGCTATTTTCGCATAATTTATTGGCATCACGTGGCTTCAGTTTCGGAAAGACGTAAGCTGTTTCACGGCTAAAATAACATCGGTAATGAGCTTATTGAAGACTAAAATAATATACGTAAGTACCATCGCGGACATTTGCGTTGAACCACTTTTCGACCTTATTACTATGGTGATAAGGTTCAAAAGTGGTTTAACGCAAATGTCCGCGATGGTACCTATGAGATGTCTCACTCTTTGCTTTATAGAGCACGCATGTATTTATGAGTGTTCGGTTTTTGGCCACATGCGGATTAAACTTCAGGGTGTAAGTGTAGGGCGAGTCGGTGGTGGACATCTCGTTCGCCAGCCCCGCTCTGTTGCCGCACGTGGTTGACTGGCGCGTCATGGAGGGGGTGGAGACCTATTCCGATCACCGGTACATCCGGTTTGATGTCTCCGCCCATACCTCGAGCGCGCCGGTCCGACAGGCCCCGAGTGGTCCGCGGTGGGCGCTGAAGAAGCTGGACCGGGAGCTCCTCCTGGAAGCCTCGATCGTGCAGGCCTGGGTGTCACCACCGGACAGGCCTGCCGACATCAACGACGAGGCGGAGTGGTTCCGGGAGGCCATGTGCGAAGTGTGCGACGTGGCAATGCCCCGGGTCCAGCCCAGTCGCGCCTTTCGCCAGGTGTATTGGTGGTCGCTGGAGCTGACGGCTCTGCGCGAGGCGTGCGTCGCCGCGCGACGTCTGTACACCAGGCACCGCAGGCTCCGTATCCGCCCTCCGGATACGGAAGCCATTCAGGCGGAGCTGTACGAGGGGTACAGAGCGGCGAAGACCGCCCTCCGAGCGGAGATCTTGCGGTCCAGGGATCTGGGCCGCGAGGAGTCGCTGGAGACTCTGAACAGAGACCCATGGGGGCGCCCCTATAAGATGGTGCGGGAGAAACTCCGCCCATGGGCGCCCCCGCTGACGCAGAGTCTCCGGCCCGAGCTCGTGGAGGACGTGGTGAGCGCTCTGTTCTCTTCGCGAGGGGAACATACTCCCCCGCCTATGGCTCCGCCTCATGCGGTGCCCGCTGCGGACCACGACACCGACGACGACGATGATACTCCGGAAGTGACCGAGGTAGAGTTGAGAGCGGCGGTACGTAGGCTCAGTGCCAAAAATACCGCCCCAGGACCCGACGGCTTACCTGGAAGAGCCTGGGTTCTGGCCTTTGGGGCTCTCGGGCCTCGACTAGGGGGGCTCCTAAGCGCATGCTTGGAGAGGGGCCAGTTCCCACTTCGCTGGAAGACGGGGAAACTGGTCCTCATTAAGAAGCCGGGGCGCCCTGCGGACTCTCCGTCCGCTTACCGGCCCATCGTGCTGCTCGACGAGGTGGGCAAGCTCTTTGAAAGAGTTATTGCAGACCGCCTCGTCGGGTGGCTGGTGCAAGAGGGGCCGGATTTGGCGGAGAGCCAGTTTGGTTTCCGCAAGGGGCGCTCTACGGTGGACGCCATCATGCGCGTGCGAGCCCTCACGACGGGGGATGCAGTGGCCCGGGGTGGGGTCGTCTTGGCGGTGTCCCTAGACATCGCCAACGCCTTTAATACCCTGCCCTGGAGTTGCATCAGGGAGGCATTCCGGTATCACCAGATGCCGACCTACCTCTGTCGAGTGGTCGAGGCCTATCTGACGGACAGGGCCGTCATCTACCCCGGTCATCAGGGAGAGTGGAACCGGCGAGAGATGTCGTGCGGTGTCCCACAGGGATCGGTCTTGGGGCCGCATTTGTGGGACATCGGTTACGACTGGGTGCTGCGCGCCGACCTCCCTAGCGGCGTCAGCGTAGTATGTTACGCTGACGACACGCTGGTCCTGGCGCAAGGGAGGTCGCACCAGGCGGCGGCTGACTTAGCGACACGCGGGGTTGCGATAGTCGTGGAGAGGATCCGGCAGTTGGGACTCGAGGTGGCCTTGCATAAGTCCGAGGCCATGTGTTTTCATGGTCCTCGGAATGCGCCACCGTCGGGTTCCGAAATAACGGTGGGAGGGGTTCACATCGGAGTCGGGTCGACGATGAAGTACCTGGGACTCGTCCTCGACAGCCGGTGGAACTTCGTGGAGCACTTCCGACGTTTGGCTCCCAGACTGGCACGGGCTGGGGCTGCCTTGAGGCGGCTCTTGCCCAATCTGGGGGGTCCAAACGCCTCCTACCGGAGGCTCTACGCGGGGGTCGTGCGGTCCATGGCCCTTTACGGAGCACCGGTGTGGGCGCGTTCCCTAAGGCTGGGACCAGCCGGCAGGTTGAACGCGTCCCAGAGGGTCATGGCCATCCGGCTAGTCCGGGGATACCGCACGGTCTCCCGGGAGGCGGCGAGCCTCCTTGCCGGATTGCCGCCGTGGGATCTGGAGGCAAAGGTCCTCGCGCACGTGTGGGAGTGGCGCGAGGAGGCGAAGCGCCGGGGCGTAACTCCGCTGCCGCGAGAAATCACGGTACAGCGGACAGAGCTCCGGCGGGATCTCATGGCGGCATGGAGAGCGCGACTGTCGCAAGCCAGCGCTGGGCACGCCACAATTGCGGCGATAAGTCCCCTCTTTGAGGAGTGGTTAGAGAGGCGCCACGGCGTCCTCACCTTCCGCCTGACGCAGGTCCTCACCGGACACGGTTGTTTCGGGAGGTTCCTGTTTCGCATAAGGCGGGAGGAAACGCCCGGGTGTTACCATTGTGCGGATCGCCCGGAGGACACGGTGGAGCATACAGTGGAGGTCTGCCCGGCTTGGGCAGAGCACCGCCGTGTTCTCACGGAGGCGATCGTCGGCGGCGATCTCTCGCGTCCGAGCCTGCTCCAGGCCATGGTGCGGAGCGAGAGTGCATGGGAGGCCGTCACCTCCTTCTGCGAAGCAGTGATGCTCGCGAAGGAGGAGGCGGAACGCGTGAGGGAGAGGCAGCCTCACGCCCTCAGTCGCCGCAGGAGACGCCCTGGGCGGCGGGAATCGCGGGGCGATTTCCGGCCACCGTAGGCGCGGGCCTGCGGACGGTGAGCAGCGGGTAGCTCGCCGTCCGGTAAGGACCAGGCCCGAGTCGACGGCGCGTTGTGTTCCACGCGCGCCTCAAAGAGATGTCAGCAAGTGACGGTGTCCAATAGGGCCGACGCCGCTGGGGTCGCGGATTGTCCGAAGGTGTTACCGCGGCCCTGGCATAGGCAACTGAAGGAACACGGGTGGGTTTTAGTCAGTAAAAGTCTGACACGCCCTTCCGCTCCACCCAGAGCGGGAGAAGTTATTTGATGATTTCCCACCCTCAAAAAAAAAAAAAAAAAAAAAAAAAAAAAAAGGGTGTAAGTGTAAACAGTGGCAATATTGTAAGGGGTCATAGTACTCATCATTATGAACAACTTTTACTATGGGACCAAACCTGAAATCGCGAAAAAAAAATCAGCAGTTCAGTAAATTTATGTTCGCATAATTCGTCAAAATGTAGGGAAAATATTGGAAAATGTTTTGTATAAAAACTCGAATGGCTTTGAAAAGATCAAATAAAAAAAACAAAATATTCCGAATTTGATATGCAACCGCTGAAATTTGTGTTTGAATACTTTTCCCGCTTACGCCCTTTGTAATAAGGTTGAAAAGTGGTCTACCGCCAGTGCCTGCGATGGTACCTACTTGTTGTAAATAGCCAGCATTTATTAAGACTCCACTGAGGCACTTAGAAATATATGTATTATGCAGCATCTGTAATCAATTTACTCAAACTTGACCTCTAAAACTACAAGATGATCGAGTGAACGACAGTGACAGTTCGCAACGAGGACGCTACTCTCCCTTGTGGAACAATCACCGCGGTCTCTCACGGCATGACCCTAACTGTATCACTTACGATCAATTTATTGCTATCGAACTAACTCTGTGAGGTGGAGACTATCTTTGACATGGTAGCATACTGTACTAGGGTTAGATATAACAAAGTAGCATGAGTGTCGGTAAGGAAACATTATTTTTAAACTACTTATGGTATACAGGGTGTAAGTGTAAACAGTGGCAATCTTTTAAGGGGTTATTGTACTCATCATTATGAACAACTTTTACTATGGAGTACATCTGAAATAGCGAAAAAAAATCTGCTGTTCCGTACATTTTAACGTATTATGCGGACATAAATGTACTGAACAGCTGATTTCTTTTTCGTGATTTCTGGTTTCGTCATATATTACAACCTGTATTTATAATTTACATTGTGTTTGCCATATCTCGGGGCCCTGGGGTCCCGGACCTTTGGAATGCGCATGAGGGGCCTACAGTTATACCTGTATGCACTAGATGCAAGTGTACCCAAGGACAACCCCCATGGGTGTAGGACTATTGCAGAACATGGAAACAAAGCATACCTATTGGGCTATTATAGTGGATGGGGTACCTTGAACTATGGAAGAACTATGTCCCCTGCCTAACCAATGTTATATAATAAACACGGATAAAATGACAGGGGATTTGCTCACTCAATAATGGGCCCCAGCGATTACATTATTGTTACTCATGTCAAAATTATTGTCTCAAGTTGAATGGCGATGGATTTTGTTTTATTGATGGCCTTATCATCTCCACCGCGATACAGCGAATGCCGCATGATGTTGTGCTGATTTCCCGCTGATGTTCCTCTACCCGAGTAGCGGAACATCATGCGAGTTAGTTGAAATAAAATACTGCGGTTTCGCTGCTTTGCGGTGCTAAGGGCCTAACTACTATAGATAGTGCAATCCACGAAGACGCGCCCCACTCCTCCTCCTAACCGTTTATAGTATACGTGTGCTATGGTTAGGAGGAGTAGTGGGGCGCGTCTTCGTGGATTGCACTATCTATAGTGTAGAGTTCATAAAGGCAACTCTTTGAATAACTACCTACTTTGAAGACAGTCAAATTGCTGTAGAGTATTAACATTTACTTACATTATAATAAGTACCAATACGACAAAACGCAGAAGCAGATTTCAGATATCAAATAGATCGACTTCGCTCTCAAGGGCTCCTTAGATGTCTGTCTTTGGACTTTCATAAAAAGTCAGGTAATATAATGTATGAGATATTATATGAGAACTTTTACTCCACTCATCTTACTCACCTACTGCAAAAATGTACAGCTGAGCCCAAATTCCTGAAAAGAAAGGAAACATCATATTAATAAAACATACATATATTCTACATACATAAGTTCCTTCTTTCAAAAAAATTGCGACCCTATCACCATTTTCCGTCCATAATCTCAGCCGCGAAATTGGAACTGAAAATTTTCCAAAAATAAATCCTGTCTCACTTTGTTCAACTAGGGATGCGAATTCAGGACCCTAATTGCGTAACACACTATCAATCGGAATCGGTTTCATTTTGACTGTTCAATAACATTCATTGCGTTATTTACGCTGTTGAATAGACACATTTTTTGAACGTATGAAGCAATGGATTAGCAATTTGCTTCAAAATGATTCAGATTTCGACCGATAGTATGTTAAGCAATTAGGGTGCAGGACCTCACTTTACGAAGGAAACTTTCTTTAGATGACGTCACAAAACGAAATGTCTGGCAAAGAACTTTGGCTACAACACGTTTGTATTTGTAACGTTATATTCTCATATATTCCAAGAACTCTATTTTGCTATCGAAGTTCACACCTGTTGACATTTAACACGACAAATATGCCATAAATTCAATGAAAACAATGCATTTGTCATCGTTTATTTTCAATTTTATTTGCTTTAGTAGCAACAGGTGATATCAGTAAATATAATAAAAGTTCTAGGTGATTTTTTCTGTTGAAACTGAGGAAATGTTAAAATAATGACAAGTTTTCATTCATTCTAAGCCTTTTTGAATGCAATTTACGGTGAAAGAGCAGGTGACAGACAGTCTTGTATATTTTCTAGTTATAAATGTGTGAAGTGCTCTAAATATACTATACTAATTTAGACTGTAGGGGTGGGCCCTTAGGTACTGTACATAATTTAGAACAGAAACTCACAATGTCCGTTTATATAACCAGTCTAAATAAAAAAGACAAACTCATTGGACTCTCCTTAGTGTAATCTCAAATATTGAGTCACATTCTCTATTTGAAAAGGCACCACAATACACCACGATTGTGTAAATGACGTCACACAACACATTAAAAACGAAACGTCTTATAGCTTCAGCAAATATTGAGGGCCAGCACTAAAACTGACTATACATTTCAGTGAAATGTCAATAAGTCGGGCCATCAACCGCCATTAAGGAGAGGCTCGGGAACCGAATCGGTCATTAGTGGGAAAAACATTTCAAAATCAAACACCAACTTGTTCCTCTGACAGTGCTGGAAACTTCCTCCTAATTGCTACACTCCTTTGAGATGCTTAAGTGCTCCACAAAATAAAATATGCAAGGAAATGTAAACACTAACAAAATATACACGGGCCATTTGATCTAAATGGACTGGCTAATTAGTCAGTTATTAAAAAAAACAAAAATCATAAGCGCAGTGTTTTGTTTTTGCGGTCACTTTATTGCGGAACAGAATAATTTTTAATTAATTAAAACTTAATTTAAAGAATGATTACACTGGAGTAATTAGCAGCAATTTATACATAATTAATAACAAGGTGTGCTAAATTAATGACAAGGAATTTTATACCTTTTTAAAGTATTTCACATTTTTTAACAGACAGACCTTGTTCGGAATACCACGTTGAATTTAAGGAAAGCCAAAGAATTTAGATCGAATTCCAAAGCAAACAGACCTTTGTTAACTTAAGGTCAATAATGCATTATTCCCTTGAGGACCCCTTAAGGAGAGTGAGGATAAAGGTGGAACATCACAATAATATGCTGTTATGCACCTTAAATGTAGATTGCGATCGGTGATGGATTTCTTGATATCAAGAAAAGAAACCTATCTAACCTAACGAAGTCAACAACCATTCAAAATTTAATTTTCAGTTCTAGCTTTATCATCATCATCTGCCTAGCCTTTTCCCAACTATGTTGGGGCCAACCGGATGCAGCTGAATACCATGGAGCGACTGCCTATCTGACCTCCTCAACCTTCTTAATGGGTAACACGATACCCCTTTGTAAGACTGATTGTCAGACTTTCGGAGTTCTGACTGGTCTCTGTATGCAATGGACGGTCACCCAGCCACGGACTGTACCTCGGAAAGCGTTTCAGTTCTAGCTATAGATGCATATATTTAACGCCTATCTCGTAAAAACTTGATAATAATAACTAATTTCGATTTCCAAGAAGAAGCTCTAAGTACCAATTTGCTCATATTTGCTAGCCACATTGCATCAATGAGGTAAGCTCCAAAGACAAATGAGTGCTGCAATAATAAGTAACTACCTACTTACTATCTAAACAGAACTAAAATTGCAATCTAGTACAAATATATCGTATGGCCCTAGTGTTAAGTAATGTAATATTACCGGTTTTGTGCCGGCTAGCCTGCAAGGTCGGAGACGGGTTCAACTCGCTATGTCATAAAAACTTCGTAATAATATAGAAATTATGCATAAATCTGCATCTGATTCTCGGAGCTATTCTTGGATTTACGGTGCGTTATAGATATAAGACTGGTTTTAAGAAAAAACTTTAACAGCATTACAGACATGCTAACCTACTAATTTTTGTAAAAATTTTAAACTCTGAGTAAAGCTAAGCTGATGACGCGCCCCACTATTTAAATTAGTATAATTATGTGTCGCAGTAAGATGGTTGTAACCGTGATATAGCTATGTCCCTAGGGATATAGCTATCTACTGTAACATAGTTATAAGAAAGCGGTTCCTAACTATACAGGGTGGAAGGGATATCGACGCGCAAACGGTTACCACGTATTCAGTACATCATTCTGAGCCCCCTACATAGAAATTTTTCATCGGTTATTGAAAAAAAAATCTGCAGTTTCCTACTGTAATGAATTTATGATTATTTACTATTATTCTACAAGTCAGTTAAATCAAGTTTATTTTTATCAATATTTATATTCAATTTACAATACGTTATTCGATTATTGTATTTGATTTTTTGAAATCGGTATTAGTATGTTAGTCGATTCAGAATGCCATCACTTTTGTTAGTCTATGAAGAACGAACAGATTGATGAATACCCACATTTCGTTCAGTCCGGAACGAAATGCACATGGTGAGGGATTTTAAAAAAAGTGGGACATTCTGATCAGCTAGCTCGACCGAGACACGTTTTAATATTATCAGTGTGTTAATCGCTGTACATTAGTAATTTATTTTATAGAGAATAAAGTTGTTTAAGAATATAAGCAAGAGTGATTGATTGGAATAAGATATTATAATCGTTGTTACGAAGCAAGCAGTTTTATTATACACCTGTATCTGAATTGTGAGAATTCGTCTCAGTTCAGAAGTGAGGTCAGGACCCAATCTAAGGTACGTATAAGTGTGCTTTAGTTACTAGAGGCTATGTATGCCTATTGAGCCATGTGCGCTCAGTTGTTAGAGGTTATGTGTGCCTACAATAGGAAGCCAAGTGTGCTTTAGTTACTAGAGGCTATGTATGCCTATTGAGCCATGTGCGCTCAGTTGTAAGAGGTTATGTGTGCCTACAATAGGAAGCCAAGTGTGCTTTAGTTACTAGAGGCTATGTATGCCTATTGAGCCATGTGCGCTCAGTTGTTAGAGGTTATGTGTGCCTACAATAGGAAGCCAAGTGTGCTTTAGTTACTAGAGGCTATGTATGCCTATTGAGCCATGTGCGCTCAGTTGTTAGAGGTTATGTGTGCCTACAATAGGAAGCCAAGTGTGCTTTAGTTACTAGAGGCTATGTATGCCTATTGAGCCATGTGCGCTCAGTTGTTAGAGGTTATGTGTGCCTACAATAGGAAGCTAAGTGTGCTTTAGTTACTAGAGGCTATGTATGCCTATTGAGCCATGTGCGCTCAGTTGTTAGAGGTTATGTGTGCCTACAATAGGAAGCCAAGTGTGCTTTAGTTACTAGAGGCTATGTATGCCTATTAAGCCATGTGCGCTCAGTTGTTAGAGGTTATGTGTGCCTACAATAGGAAGCTAAGTGTGCTTTAGTTACTAGAGGCTATGTATGCCTATTGAGCCATGTGCGCTCAGTTGTTAGAGGTTATGTGTGCCTACAATAGGAAGCCAAGTGTGCTTTAGTTACTAGAGGCTATGTATGCCTATTGAGCCATGTGCGCTTAGTTGTTAGAGGTTATGTGTGCCTACAATAGGAAGCTAAGTGTGCTTTAGTTACTAGAGGCTATGTATGCCTATTGAGCCATGTGCGCTCAGTTGTTAGAGGTTATGTGTGCCTACAATAGGAAGCCATGAGTGCTTTAGCTACTAGAGGCTATGTATGCCTATTGAGCCATGTGCGCTTAGTTGTTAAAGGTCATGTGCACCTACAATAGGAAACGAAGTGTGCTTTAATAAGAAGCTAATTATGTCTACAGAATGTTTTAACACGCTTACACAATAAATTTAAATACTGGCATAAATACAATGATATATATTTTTTTTTCTTTTGAGGTATGAATTCTGACGAAGCGATGACTCCTGAAGGCTCACCTACTCGCAAAGTTGGGCACCAAAGAAAACGTAAACGATCCTCCTTCAAAGCAGCAGCTAAGTCTAAGAGAGCCAAAAAGCGATCAAAGAAGAGACGTAAGCAGTCGTCCAGCTCCTCCTCATCCAGCAGTGAGTCACCCCGTAATTCACGGAGTTCGAGTAAGAGACGATCCAAGGAGAGAGGCAGTTGGTCTACTAAAGAGGTACTTGATATGTTTAATACCCTTCAAGAACATAAAAGCAAGACAAATAATTTAAATAACAATCTTCTCAACAATGTGATACCGGAATTTGATCCATCAAGTAAAAGTCAGAATATTGAATGTTGGGTTAGGAAAGTAAACGAATGTGCAGTAATCTATGAATGGAACGAGAAGCAGACCATACATTTTGCTCTTCAAAAGCTTTCTGGCATGGCAAAGAAGTGGTTTGAAGCCCTCCCTAGTGTTGTTTTCAGTTGGTCAGAGTGGCAGGACAAACTGATAAGAGCTTTCCCGAATGAACAAAATTATGGTCGGCTGCTCGAGGAAATGTTAGCTCGCACTACTCGTAGTAGTGAAAGTTTGCGTGAGTACTTCTACGATAAGTTAACGTTGTTAAACAGATGCGAAATAAGAGGCAAAAAGGCCATCGATTGTATTATCCTCGGGATACTAGATAAATCGATTAGAAGCAGTGCACAGGCACTGACTGTTCGCGAACCAGAAGACTTATTGAATTTTCTAAGCTCCCAGCACCGCATATTAGAAAATAATACATTCAATAGGAAACGTAACGATAGTATAATAGTTCGACCGGGTAACACTGCTGCAACACCCTCAAGCGAAAGTTCGGTCATTTGTTTCAATTGCCGAGCGAGGGGACACCCTTACTTTCGATGCCCCAAACCTCTTACTAAATGTTTAAAATGCCAACGGATAGGCCACAACAATGATAATTGTAAACTGGAGCCTTTAATCTTACGAAACGAACCCAAACAGGCAGATATCCAGGATCGAAAAATTTTAACTATATCTACCTTCAATAACAACAGCGACAAATTTTACAAAACCGTTACGGTAAACGATAAATCTTTAAATGCTTTTATTGATTTTGGCAGCGAATGTAGTTTAATTAGAGAATCTGATGCTCAAAGTCTGAATTTAACTAAAAATTTAACAGAGTTGCCAGTTATCAAAGGATTCGGGAACTCTAAAGTTTTTCCAGTATATAGGAGCACTGTTGATCTGAAATTAGATGAAGTTGAGGTTAATGTAGAGGTATTAGTAGTTAGCGAACAGTTCCTTCAGACAGCTTTACTTATAGGTCAAAATGTTACTGAACTTCCCGGCGTAACAGTATTTAAGAATAGCCATCAGTTAACGTTTTACCAGAGCCCCGATACCGATACCATAACACAGCCGGTGAAGCGTTTAAAGTTAAACTTTGATAACGATACCAATATTACATTGTCAGGATTAATTGAAGTTACCACGTCCGACGTTGGCTTCAGTGGAGATATTTATATTGAAGGTTACTACAATTGTGAGCCTAAGAAAGAGCATTATTTGCACCAAGGGGTTTATAGGGTTGTTGATGGGAAGTGTTATTTGCCTGTGACTAATTTATCTGGTCAAAACCTTACATTATCCAAGAAATGTCCTATTGCTAAAGGAACTTGTTTTGTTGAGAGAAGTACCACCTATACAAATAGAGTAACGAAAGATAATTCGGAATATGAACCTTTGCTAATATCCGACATAAAAGTTGGTCCCCAAATTGACGAAGAGACATTAGGTAGGCTTCATTCACTTTTACTCAGTTATCGCGATTGTTTTGCATTCAATCTTGGAGAGATTGGTTGTGTGAACTCAACTGAAATGAAAATAGACTTATTAGATGATAAACCCGTAGTTTACCGACCGTACAGATTATCTTTTTCGGAAAGAGGTCAGGTTAGAGAGATAATAGATGATTTGTTGCAAAATAACATCATACAAGAGTCTAATTCAAATTATGCTAGCCCTATTCTATTGGTGAAAAAAAAGACTGGAGAACAGCGCTTATGTGTCGATTATAGGGCTCTTAATAATAAGACTAGGAAGGATTGGTTCCCTTTGCCGATAATCGACGATCAGTTGACAAACCTTAGTGGCAATAGATTCTTCACATCTCTAGATCTGGCTTCTGGGTACTATCAGGTGCCAGTGGCGGAAGAGAGTCGTCCGCTAACTGCATTCATAACGCCAGATGGGCATTACGAATTTAAAAGGATGCCTTTTGGTCTTGCGAATGCTCCAGCTGTATTTCAGAGATTAATGAATGCGATGCTAGGTAATAAACGTCATGAATCGGCTTTAGCTTACTTGGATGACATTCTTGTGCCATCAGTTACCTTGGAGGAAGGATTTGCGAGGTTAGGAAATGTTTTGAAGTTGTTGCGTCAGAATGGGCTTACTTTAAAATTGTCTAAATGCCGTTTCTTCAATGATTCCCTTGACTATTTAGGCTATGAGATTTCTGCTGAAGGCATACGCCCTAATGAAAATAAGATTTTAGCTGTTAAAGAGTTTCCTGTTCCCCAGAACGTACATGAAATCCGTCAGTTTTTAGGACTAGCAGGATATTTTAGAAAATTTATCAAAAGTTTCGGTGAAATAGCTAGGCCTCTAACAAACTTACTCAAAAAGGGCTATGTTTTTAAATGGACAGATGCAGAATCCCATTCATTTACTACCCTAAAAGACAAGTTAACTGACCGACCAATTTTAGCGTTATACAACCCTAATTTTGAAACTGAGTTGCATACGGATGCAAGTTCTTTAGGCGTGGGTGGGATATTGATGCAATGGCAGCTGGAGCCGCGTGCTCTCAAACCAATAGCTTATTTTAGCCGGCAAACCACTCCCGAGGAGCGCCACTTGCATTCTTATGAACTCGAGACCCTTGCAATTGTATGTTCATTAAAGAAATTTAGAGTGTATTTGTTGGGAATAGAGTTCAAAATTGTGACAGACTGTAACGCCCTTCGAACTACATTAACTAAACGCGACTTAGTACCCCGAATAGCTAGGTGGTGGCTTTTAATAAGTGAATTCAATTTTAGTATAGAGTACCGTCCAGGCATCCGTATGGCTCATGTAGACGCACTGAGCCGTAACACAAAATTAACACCCAGTGATATCGATAATTCTACAGTCACAGTCTATAGTATCGAAACTGATAACTGGCTATTGACTTTACAAATGACAGATCCTGATATATCCCGAATATATAAAATTCTTAAACCTGAGTCAGATGAAGAAGCCAAAGAAATTAAAAATAAATATGTAGTTAAGAATAGTAGAGTGTATAGGAGAGTTGATGATAAGCTTTGTTTAGTAATCCCTCGCAGTGCTCGATGGCAAGTATGTAAATGTAATCACGATGACGCTGGTCATTTAGGTGTATCAAAGACAACCGAGAGAATTCAATCTGTTTTCTGGTTTCCTAAGTTACGTAGATTTGTCAAAAAGTATGTAAAGTCTTGTATTAAGTGCGCCTACAATAAGGATAATACGTCACGACATAAGAAAGGTCAGTTGTACCCGATAGAGAAAGTAAGCATTCCGTTCCACACCATTCACATTGACCACTTGGGTCCATTTGTCAAAAGTAAGAACGGCAATGTTTACATTCTCACCATAGTGGATGGATTTACCAAATATTTGTTTGTAAGAGCTGTTAAGGATACGAAAACTAAAACAACGGTTAATGTATTATTAAATATTTTTTATGACTTTGGTTTACCATCCCGAATAATATCGGACCGAGGTACCTCTTTCACTTCAGCAACTTTTAAATCCTTTTGTGATAGTCATGGTATTAAACATGTTTTGAATGCTGTCGCATGTCCCAGAGCCAACGGCCAAGCCGAAAGATACAACCAAACGATCTTAAGTGCACTTGCAAAATATTCTGACGGTGAGGATGAACGGAACTGGGATATGTATATAGGCAAAATCCAATGGGGAATAAATAATGCCACAAATTCCACCACTCAGAAAACAGCTACTGAAGCATTATTTGGAACTAGATTGAAAGATGGCCTAAGTAATATGTTAGATGTCATTAATGAGCCGAATCCTAATGTAACAGAAGTAAGGCAGGAAGTTCGTACAAATATCGAATCTAGTCAGATTAAACAAAAACAAAACTACGATCAAGATAAAGTTCCTGCCCCAACTTATAAGGAAGGGGATTTAATTAAAATAACTAGAACTAATTTTAATAATAAAGGCAATAGTACTAAGTTGATGTCAAAATTTATAGGCCCCTTCAAAATAGCAGGAGTTTTGGGCAATGATAGGTATAAAATTATCGAAGTACCTGGTTTTAGTAAACGTAAGAATAAATTCGATAGTGTGGTAGCAGTAGACAGGATTCGTCCATGGATCAATATAAATGTGTCCGAACAAAATGATAATGTAGATGCAGTGGCTAATAGCAGTGGTACGTCTGACAGTGAAAGTAATAAAAGTGACAATGAACTGCCACAAAGTCAATCTGAGTCCAAATAATAGCCAAATGTAATGAATTATTAATAGATATTTAAAATGTATAAGTAGAGATATGTTTAGTTTACAGTTGATTCACATGAAACTTATAATTTTGTTAGTATACCTATTTGAATTCATAAAATTACTCTACATGATTATATTATACCGTGCGTCAGGAGACCGCACGTAGTCGGACGGCCGAATGTAATGAATTTATGATTATTTACTATTATTCTACAAGTCAGTTAAATCAAGTTTATTTTTATCAATATTTATATTCAATTTACAATACGTTATTCGATTATTGTATTTGATTTTTTGAAATCGGTATTAGTATGTTAGTCGATTCAGAATGCCATCACTTTTGTTAGTCTATGAAGAACGAACAGATTGATGAATACCCACATTTCGTTCAGTCCGGAACGAAATGCACATGGTGAGGGATTTTAAAAAAAGTGGGACATTCTGATCAGCTAGCTCGACCGAGACACGTTTTAATATTATCAGTGTGTTAATCGCTGTACATTAGTAATTTATTTTATAGAGAATAAAGTTGTTTAAGAATATAAGCAAGAGTGATTGATTGGAATAAGATATTATAATCGTTGTTACGAAGCAAGCAGTTTTATTATACACCTGTATCTGAATTGTGAGAATTCGTCTCACTACAATAATACATTTGATAGCTATATCCCTAGGGATATAACTATATCACTACACTACGGTAAATGCCGTAATGTGCGTCATTTCAGCTTAGATGAGCTCTACCTAGGTATATTTAGGTAGGTATTGTTTTTTTTAGATTTAGAAGTATTTGACTTATGAGTTATGACTGTTATGAGTACAGTATTTGTTTGTATCTGCAGCGTGCTCGACTCCCTCAAAACTAGAGTAATTTGATAAAACATGTAAATATTGAGTTAAAGATAAGTTGATTCTTAGAAACATTATTCCTGACTGACTTCATAACATTGTCATGTTACAATTATTTGAACACATAGCAAAGTAACGCGACATTTTGAAACAATAATCTGTCAGTTGACAAACACTATAATGTACCTATTTTAAATAAACATCTCATAAACACTTTCCAATACAATATTTTCTCAACACAGCATACAGTCATTTGCACTCTGCACCGTAACGAAATCTCGGTAAAATCTTTACGATAAGGAGTTACTACGAATATTTGAACCTGAAATACTAACCTAAATAACAACACTAAACAAAACTGGAGGCACTTCATCACTGCACACACAGACACACAATCACATTAGCACATGGGTTACTGTACTGATTATAATCGTTCGAACGATCAAGGTCGGTTTGCAACTACAGTTGCGGCGGGAAAATTCGGTGTTTAAATCTTCGAAACCACGGTTGCTTAAAGCGAGCGACCGGGTGAATAAAAAAATCAAAAAAGGGCGGTGAAAACCGATCCGCGACTGCGCGTGAGTGGAGTGTTTTGAGCGAATCCGTGAGCAGAGAAAGATCGTGCGCCCACGCATGGCGCGCGGCTATTACGAGATGCCGATTGTCGCCGGCCCTGGGGCAAGGTTGCCTGGAACACCGGCTGTCAAATCTAATGTTTCTGCTAAACAAACTACTTCTGTTAAATCCCAATCTGTCACTTTCGATCTGACCTATATGTTGCATGATTCATGACGTGATTGTGATTACCAGGTAGTTATAAAATGCAATATTTTATTGCTATACAGATTTACAATTTAGATTACATTTTATTTGTTTATAACAAGTATATATTTACACATTATTTATAGGTAAAATTTTACCATCGTATCTGCTGAAAATGTGATAAACTCCACAAATGGGAAAATCGTGGATGGAAAACATCAAGGACAGAACAGGACTTTAGGCAGGACTTAAGTTTTTCCATCACGGGTGAAGAAAGGCGATTTTCTTCAGTAATAGCCTCCAAGAGTAGGACGAGAAAGAGAAGAAAATAAATATGGTTATGAAACACCTGAGAACAGCCACAGGTGATGCATGACCATCTTTATCACTTACTTAGCTAGGGTGAACTGGTTGCAGAACGCAGAGATCTCTAGTATTGTTGGGTAACATAAGAGAGGTCTAATTAACTTTATGTTTGTGTACAACAATTTTATAAGTCCAATTTTTATTTTATTTATTTTATATTTTTAAACAATAATGATAAAACATACATAAGCTCACGCCTTCTTCCCATGGGGGTAGGCAGAAACTACAGAACGCCACCTGCTACGATACTTACGTAGGTACTACTGCTTTTGCCTCGTTTACGTTCATACACCAGTGGGCTTAGTGCGAGTTTTTATATTTACTCGATCGCGTTTACGTTATCGTTACCTTATGTCAATTCGTATGAAATAATTGTGTTTCCCATTATTGTCACCAGGCGGCGCTTATTCAATTTCAGTACAAACTGACGTTTACGTTAACGTGATCGAGTAAGTATAAAAACTCTGGTCATATACGTCTGTTAGTCGCCTTTCATTCATCCTCTCAACATGACCAAACCACCAAGCATACTCTTTTCAAAGTCCAGAGATAAATTGACAAACTTTCAGTTATCATACATTTCTGAAGGCAAAAAGAAACCGAATTAATACTGTTGATTGGCTGGCGCTACCTTTTGACTTTATGTCCTTTACTTTAGGTTGATGATCGTTCTAATTGCTTTTCGCTGCACAAAACTGATACATTCAATAATATAGAGGTGGAGGGGCTTACAGCTTACAGTGAATCGCTAATATCTACCCACCTATGATCGCCTGGTGATGCAATGTAAAGTGAATACTACTGAAATTATCGTTGCATTATCGTTTAGAAAGTACAATTGGTAAATTAGAAGTAGTTTAGTAAGCAGAAAAAGATTGTTGATTTGTAAAGACTAACACCGGTATTGAAGGAAATTCCTCGACTCAGGATGCCATGACAAAGGTCTCAGAAACGCCCTCCGAATTGAATTCTTGATGTGTATAAGGATTTTTATTTTTATTGGATGCCTTTATAATACAGTAAGTATATTAAGTGTGTGTTTGATATGGCTCGTCGATTCGATAAAAAAAATGGTTTTCAAATAATTAGGTAAGTATTCGTGTTTTTGCAAGACAGATTATTTATGTCTTATATTTAAAAGCACCACGATATTAAAGAAATTGTAATGTGAGGCAAGGCAGACCATTTTTTTTTTACAATGACTTCAACGTAAAAACAAAAACACTTGAAATTCAAGCAAAATTATAAATTAGCCAAAAAACGTAATGAGTGTGCATAGAACCATAAAGCGTCAAATTGTCACTTACGTGTTCCAATAAATAAAATAAAAATAAAACTATGAATATTAATATATGTATTTAAATTGCGTGTAATTTAAAAGTTATAATTACTTAGGTACGTACCTACGTAATACAATAACTTAGATATGTTATTGATACAAATACATGAGTAGAACGAACAATAACTTGTTATACATAATCACTTAGTTATTTACTCAAACAAATAAACTATATAGGTAATGTCACGCCTTTTACCACTATTGTATTAAACCAAGCTGTGCAAATAATTTTATTTAAATACATCGCGGATTGTGTTTCAAAATAATGTTTATTCTACCGGCTACCCAGATAACCTAACCTCAAGTTTCTGAACGTCATAAATGTAAATGTCTTTGATTAGTAAATGTGCTTATACGAGTTTAAATACAGGCTCAAATTAAATTATGTAGCGAAACTCATCAGACGAAAAAAAAATATTTGTGGTTTTTTTTTCTGGGTCAATGACCGTTGGTATTATTAGTATTGTTACTTGAAATGTGAGGTGATAAAATCTGTTTTAGTTTAGTTTACACGAAAAAACAGATTTTTAAACTGATATTTTAGTGACTACACTATCGGCGGTTGATGACCCCAAAAAAAATCATCAAATTATTTTCTTTTGATTTTATCATGTTTAGATATTATAGAAGTTTAGATTATCACGTCTGCGGAGTTTCGCTAGCTAATTTAATTTGACCCCGTATACCCAATATTTCAGTCACTATAACTAGTCAAAGATTGGTAAAACCCATAGTCGGGTCACTACTATTTAGTTAGTCTGAAAAAAACACTTTTTAGGGTTCCGTACCAAAATGGTATAAAGGAACCCTTATGGTGTGACTTAGTCTGTCTGTCTGTCTGTCACAGCTGGATACCTCAAAAGAATCACTAATGCTATCAACTTGAAATTTGGAACATTTTAGATGACGTTTCGCCAACTATTTTACAATTAAGAAAGAAACAAAAATATATATCGCACACCTAGATCTAAACTGAGACAACTCAAAAAAATGGTTAATTTTTAGTTATGTTTGAAAAACAGTGATTAACGATAAACATTATTGAATTTTAGCCGCAGTTTGTATACAGTAACATTTTACAAGCTATTTATTATCTAGAATCAAATTAAATTGTATAACTTCCCTAACAAAAAATGCAGATATACCTACGTTTTTATCGTCTCCTGAAAAATGACCTTTTTTGAGTTGTCTCAGTTTAGTAGATCTAGGTGTGCGATATGTTTTTTTTTTGCAACATGGACTGAAGGGGGGTCTTAAAAATTCGAAGTGGGGTTACTAGGGCATGTGGGCACATTCTCAAACATTTTTTTCTTTTTTAAGGCCGCACAGTTTTCGACTTTTGATGAAAATTGTTAAAAAAAATACCGTTGTGATAGAAGTTTATGTACTTATAGATTACAGGAAAAATAAAATAATGTCTCTAAATAGACAGTTTTTCAGAAATCATCAACAAAAATTACATATAAATGATGGTACGGAATCCTCGGTACGGAATCTC
This sequence comes from Cosmia trapezina, assembly GCA_905163495.3. Taxonomy (NCBI): domain Eukaryota; kingdom Metazoa; phylum Arthropoda; class Insecta; order Lepidoptera; family Noctuidae; genus Cosmia; species Cosmia trapezina. The sequence continues at coordinate 18,948,881 of LR991030.1, forward strand.
GATGGTACGGAGTCCGACTCGCTCTTGACCGGTTTTTTATTTCGATGCTTTATTTGATAGTTCTAAAACACTCCTACGCAAGTATTGCCAGTGTTTTCATTTATTGTCGTATAATCGTCTCCACATTGTAAAGGGTGTCTCAGAAATGTGTGATCAAACATAAGGGTAAACTGAACTGCTTTCTCCATGGATAAATTTTACTACACCTTACTGATGCACCCTGTATAACCATTGACTAATATAACTACAACCAATCTTCTTCCATAATAGTTTGTTGTTTTTACATAAATATTCTAGTCGTACAGAGCAGTCATACATGTATTACATACACATAAGGTACCTATATAAATCGGTTCAAAAGCGTCGAGTTCGCATATAAAATTATAAAACTTTATTACTGAACGGCAATAGAAATTTTGCAAGTGTACATCATAAAGTTGGATCGTAAACGAACTATTTCTGATTAGGTTGTACGCTATTCACTCGCAGAAAACTAAAAAATGTAAATGCATTCCCTCAAGGTTCCTTTGAAGGTTCATAATGTTCATATTCATCCGCATTTTTTCAATAAAAAAATTGACTGCTAAAATCGGATGCTTTTTAACCTTACCTACTTTTAATCAAGATAATGTTAATTCAAGGAAACTCTTCGCATTTCAATTAAATAGGAAACCATTTCGTAATAATTCCCACGTTGGTAATTAATATAGATAAGGTTTCGAGTGGACGTGTCTTATAGAGGTTTTCTGAGTTAACTTTACAACTGCTTTGTTTAGCAAAATTATTTGAATGCAGTATAAATGATTCTATTTAATTTTAATTAAATTGCTGCTTATATCTTTTCCAGACTATCTAGGCAAAACCACTATTGATTTCTAATCTGCACAGTTTTAACACATTATTTAGTCCAGTCAACATTGAAACTAGATCTTGTATGCATTCGTCACTTTCTTGATGTGTGCTTCCCATATTTATTTAATTTTTAGGGTTCCGTACCTCAAAAGGAAAATACGGAACCCTTATAGGATCACTTCGTTGTCCGTCTGTCTGTCTAGCTGTCTATCTGTCAGTCTGTCAACACCCTTTATCTCAGGAAAGCGTGGAGGTATCAAGTTGAAATTAATATCAAATACGTAGATCTATGGTCCCTTGGAGTTCTAAAAAAAATCAAGCTTCTAAGTCAACGCAATAAAAAAACTCGGCACTTTATGCGATATAATTATTTTCATATTCAAGTAAGTAAATCAAAACCTACAGGGTACCTTACCGTTGACCTAGAATCATGAAATTTGACAAGAAGCAAGGTCTGAGACTATTTGACTACTTTCGGACTTTTTCGGAGCCCGAAAATAGTTAATTTGTAATTTTATCACATTAAATTTTTTTTTTTTGTCTGAGACTATTTGAATATTTTCGAACTTTCTCCTTTACTTGTCCTATAAAGGCTTGCTCAAGTAAAGGAAAACGTCCGAAAATAGTTAATTTGTAATTTTATCACAATAAAACATATTTTTTTGGGATTACAAACTTGCAGTTGGTGAAGTGACTATGAATATCAATGTATGGGAGAACATGTCTTTCAAGTACAATGTTAAGTTTGTTTTTGGGATAAATGCTTTTCAACTACGTAACCCTTCATTGTGCGTGGTCCGACAGGCACGCCTGTTTTTCGCGAAGGATGAGGCAGAGGTGTAAAGTTCGACAACATTTCGCCTGTTATCTTTAAGGCTCTTACAGACAGAGGCGATATCGCGTCGCGACGTGTCGCTTAGCGGTGTTGCGATGCGATAATATCGCAATATCGCTCGCGATACCGCCTCTGTCTGTAAGAGCCTTTTTATGCGCCATATTATGTAATAAGGTTGCAAACCTATTGCCATATTATTCTTTATTCTTAGTAGGTAATTAGTAGATACAGTGGGGGGGCTCGTGGCTAGTTAATAACAACCGCGGGGCGATCGATGGTTAAGCTACGCTTGCCGCAATCGCTTCGTGGATGGGTGACCATAAATTACATATCGTTACCCCCTGTGCCTCGGAAATCACGAATCCGTTGGTCCGGTAATCATTCGTAGATCTTTGACAGTTGTTACGGGTATTCAAAAACCGAAAAGCCTGTCCACCACCTTACAAAGGGGTATTGTCGTGTTATCCAAAAACTGGATTGTGGAGGTCAGATAGGCAGTCGTAAAATACTGATATTCAGTTGCATCCAGTTACACTGGAAGAAGACCCCAATATAGTTGGCAAAAGGCTAGAGAGGCAGATTGATTAGTAGTCTAGTAACATCATCTCGTATGCAGTTATTCATCATTAATCATCATTCACCATTGATTGTTTAGACATCATAAAATTATTCAACACTCTATGATTAAATGTGACTGCATGGTGTGTAATACCAAGCACGTGTATGTTTATTGCCATGTGGATATGTAAGATTTATTTTATCGCCTACAGCCAAAACGATAAAACTTAAAGCAATCAGTTTGATCTGCGCTTCACTTTCAATAAACTAGCAGAGCTAATCATTATGCTATCGTCTGTATTTGCATGAACATAATGGATCTGCGTAGGTATATTATTTATAGCCTAATATACAGGGTGTAAGGGACAGCCCTCCACAAACTAACAGGGTGCTTCAGCTCCTTATTTTGAATATTCACCCGGAAAATTTCTCAAGAAAATTTTCTTTTGTTTAATCGATTTTTCAGTTACTTTACCTTCATTTCAACGTATAATTTAATTTAACATTATCTGGACGCAACACTCCATTTATGTAAATAAAACATTGATCAATTTTTATTATTTTTAAAATTCCCAGGTATTCGTCACTAAATATCACTTTTTTCAAAACTCTCAAATTGAATGCCCATCATTGCTATTCCATTGGGTACCTACCTAATATGTACTTTAACAAACCTTTCGATGTAACCACATTTTCTTCACACACTATCACGTCCTGGAAGGAATACGTCAAATTACAAGTCATCCTGTTTTTTGGTCCTTCGAGCCGGATTACAACAACAATAACAATTTGGGAAAAGGCTAGACACAAAATTCCCATAGAAAATGCACTTTCAGTTTTCCCAAATTTCCTAATTTCTCGCTTTCTATAAGAACCTGATCCGGACTATTACAAAAATTTCAAAACAAAAATTTGCCAAATCGGTCCAGCCGTTTTGAAGTGAAACGCTTGCCGAACAGCTATTAAAGTCTTAATTTTTACTATAAATTTGAGAATTTTTTGAAGATCAAAATCTTATTGCTGAGAAAAAAAGCGGTTTCAATGTTTGAGCAACCAATGCTGCAGGCAGTGGTCAGATAGACGGTGATGATAAAGAAAGTTCCATAAATTCCGTAAACGTGCATCACTTATTTCCAAACTAATAGATGTGGCAAATAAAAACCACATTAGAATTTCAACATCATTATTAGAACAGAATTTAAAGATTGTTAGTCAACAAGTGAACAAGTTTAACGGAACGATATGCGACACAAACAAAGTTGTTTTTACTTTCATTTCTTCAAGGAACTTGTATTGTAAGAGCTACATATTGTAATATCTTTGTGAACTAATATTTATATACACAGGCAGATTTTAGTGATGTAACAGTTCATGAATCCACAACATTATTGGGACGAGTCGCGAAAGTTGTTCGCCCAGTTCGCGCCGGATAATACCACTGGTTAAGGATGTCACTTCTTGTCACTCAATGAGCTTTTGTATTTAATCAATATTAGTGTCTTGAAATAATACTGTTGGTTGGAAAGTCATATTTCGATCGTTTAAAAACAAAAGTTTATCCAAGGTTAAATGTATGCGTATGCACGCGAGAAAATTGAAGAATTAAGTAGGTATAGCAGATATTTTGAAAAAAACATTTTTTGAAGCTCATCTTTAACACGCCCCCAGATGTAATAACAATAAAACTTATATTGTGTCTCGTTATTCAGTGCCCATCAAATGATTAAGGCACTTTTACAAGTTTAAATTTTGGGAAATTTTGCCAACATTTCAGGAACGTCTTTGGTATAGGTAGTAAATAAGTATAATTAACTAACAACTTACAAATAATAAACAATTGACGTAATTCGTCTCCTATTATTACAATCAACAGTTGCAACTGTTGTACCTACTTAAAAAATAATCATTTCTGTGTCTAATCAATTAAAATCCATTTCATGGCTCTTACTTTCAGCTCGCTATCACCAAGTCATTTTGCCTAATACCTATAGTGACGTTTATCATTTTGCATTCGTTCATTTTTTTTTTATCGATCATCATTCAATCGTTCAACAAGAACGTCACTATCGTTGGGATGACATTACTATCGAACATCGATCGTTTATAGCCTGTACCTACTTACCTACATAGAAAGATGGTGCTTCATAAGTGCTCCGTTCTTCCAGTTATCATCATCTTTAGATACACATACAAATAGTATAAATTCGAAAGTAACTGTCTGTATGTGTGTTACCTTTTCACACCTTAACGGCTGAAAATTTTGATGAAATTTGGCTCCCAAGTAGACCATGTCCTAGTAAGACGCGATTTACTTTTTATCCCGGTAGTACGTTCCCGTGGGATAATTTCTGATCTCCAAGCCAGCGAGGCTGCGGGCAAAAGCTAGTATTCCATAAATGTTACAGAAGGTCGATAGAGTTACCAACTCGGGTTATTTTCGTGCTTTTCGGATAACATTCTTGGTCAAAAGGGAAGCATGAGACGACTCCAAAAAAAGGGATATTTCTTTAGCTAAGTGCTGTCATCCCTACGGAATGACGCACCTGAGACGATCGAGTTGACTGGCCACTGTGTCATCGGAGCAAGGCGAACCAACCGCGCATAATCACTAATTACTTACTATTACGTTAACGAACAAATTCAGTTTTCATAGCCAAGTATTAGATCAATATCTTTTGTAAAGAAACTATTGAATTTCCTGTAAGTTCTACCTTGTCTTACACAGGATAACAGACTCATGACCTCGTGTCTTCGTAAAGTGATACATATAACATATCCGTATATTCACAATAAAAGATTTCGAAAAAAAAAAATCGACAATTCTCGGCCTTGATATGGAAGCCAAATTTTTGTCTCTGTTGTTGTTGTCAGCATAGATACCACAGTAAATATATGTACAGTAAGGAAACTACGTACAAATGGTCGAAACGGCACACACACAGACGCGCGCACCGACGAGGCAAGCTATAGTCGCGGTGCTCTCAATATATTAACTGTGGCTTAGGAGTGTCGTCGATATCGCCGTATCGTACGTTTGTTCGTAGTTTCCGTACTGTCCATATTTATACTGTGTGCTATTTTTACTCAATATAGGTAGGTACGGTCATAAAATTTATATCAAAAGTTTTAAATTTCAGATACAGTAGTACTAAATTGTTTATCGTTTAATGTTTGCGTTAAGACATCTGACTTTTGTATCTGGTTTTGCTCATTTTCTTAACTTTCCTTTGAACTTTTATGAATGTAACTTTAATACCAACTTTTTGCTTACAATTTTCACCTTTACAGTTGGAATAAACAAGTTTACTGTTACTTATCAAGGGGTATTGTATTACCCAGTAACTGTGTTGTGGAGGTCAGATAGGTAGTCGCTCCATGTAAAATACTGGTATTCATCTGCATTCGGTTAGACTGGAAGCTCACCCCAACAAAGATGGGAAAAGGCTAGGCAGATGATGAGAGATGTTTTATTTAGAACTAGCTTTTGCCAGCGGCTTGGCCCGCGTGGATGGCGGAAAATACCCCACGGGAACGTACTACCGGGAATTCCTTTCTTGTTCCTTGTCTACATTATAAAGGAAACCTCTATGCAAAATTTTAGCTTTTTAGGTCCATGGGTGTGGTCTGGGCGTTAATGAGTCAGTCAGTCAGTCAGGACTTCTCTTTTTATTTATATAGATAGATAGATAAGAGATGACGTTCTATAAGAAAACAAAATATCCCTAATAATCTTATGACAATTTAGGAATGATAATTAACAATATAAAGAAATATTTACATAATCAAAGACGTTGACCGGGTTACGCTTAAATAATGTTAATACAAGGATATCACCAAGCTGACGACTCTCCCAAAGTGGACAAACGATGCGCCCTAGTTCCAGTAATTTATGCACTAAAACAATCAAATATGGACCCGGTAGAATTACTAGAGAGGCGTCTCAGTACCTAACACATGTACACTACACATTTATTATACAGGACAAATTTTTAAGCAGTGGGCAAATTTTTACAGGATGTTCTTACCCATGAATATGAACAACATTCAATTATGGGACTAACTCTGAAATCACGAAAAAAAATCAACTGTTTCATACAAATCAATACCTACTCGACCGAAATGTATGAAACAGCTGATTTTTTTTTCGTGATTTCAGAATTGCTCTCATAGTGAAAGTTGTTCATATTCATGGGTAGAACACCCTGTGAATTTTTTTTCCTGTATAGTCGGGTCAATATGCATTTTTCAATCTTTGGGGATTTCCTCACTATTCACTCTCAAAATGCGATGAAAGACCAAAATAAAACTGATGTCACTTATCCATACTAATATTATAAATTCAAAAGTAACTCTGTCTGTCTGTCCGTCTGTCTGTCTGTCTGTCTGTCTGTCTGTCTGTCTGTCTGTCTGTCTGTCTGTTACCTTTTCACGCCTAAACCACTGAACGGATTTCTATAAAATTTGGCAAGGCTATAGATGGTATCCTGGGGACGGACATAGGCTACTTTTTTTTTCAAAAATAATCCTACAGGGGGTGATATAGGGGATGAAAGTTTGTATGGGAAACTCAGTATTTCTTAAGTTAGGGATGTGAAAATTAAAATGTATGCTTTTGATAGGAAATAAAGAAATATGCGGTTCAGCGTTTTTGAAAAATCATCCCCTAAGGGGTAAAATAGGGGTTGATTTTAAAATTTACAAATATAGCATCCTGGGGAAGGACATAGGATACTATTTTTTTTCCAAAATAATACCACGGGGGGTGATATAGGGGATGAAAGTTTGCAAGGGAAACCCAGTATTTCTTAAGTTAGGTATAACAAATTTATGCTATTGGTAGGAAATTAAGAAATATGCGGTTCTGCGTTTTTGAAAAATCATCCCCTAAGGGGGTAAATAGGGGTTGATTTTAAAATTTACAAAACTGCACGGATTTGGATAAAATTTGGCAAGGCTTTATATAGCATCCTGGGGTAGGACACAGGCTACTTTTGGTTTTAAAAAATAATCCAACAGGGGGTGATATAGGGGATGAAAGTTTGTATGGGAAACTCAGTATTTCTTAAGTTAGGGATGTGAAAATTAAAATGTATGCTTTTGATAGGAAATAAAGAAATATGCGGTTCAGTGTTTTTGAAAAATCATCCCCCAAGGGGGTAAAATAGGCGTTGATGTTAAAATTTACAAAACTGCACGGATTTCGACAAAATTTGGCAAGGCTTTATATAGCATCCTGAGGAAAGGACATAGGATACTTTCAAAAACAACAAGGGGGTGATATAGGGGATGAAAGTTTGTAAGGGAAACCCAGTATTTCTTAAGTTAGGGATAACAAATTTATGCTATTGGTAGGAAATTAAGAAATATGCGGTTCAGCGTTTTTGAATAATCATCCACTAAGGGGGTAAATAAAATACGGGTTGATTTTAAAATTTACAAAACTGCATGGATTTCGATAAAATTTGGCAAGGCTTTATATAGCATCCTGGGGAAGGACATAGGCTACTTTTTGTCTTAAAAAATTATCCTACAGGGGGTGATATAGGGGATGAAAGTTTGTATGGGAAACTCAGCATTTCTTAAGTTAGGGATATGCCCTATGTATTCCACATGAACGTTCCCATGGGATATTTTCCGACATCCACGCGGGCGAAGCCGCGGGCAAAAGCTAGTATACAATATACTTCAATTTTTAACTTGAGCGCCTTGAGCGCAATGTATTAAATAATAGTTTTTAGAGGATTTCCTTTTAGAGTGCACGTACGGTGTTGCAAACTTTTCTTTTTCTATTTACACTAAGTATGTATATTAAAAATATAGACTTTATTACGTTAGTTTTCTTTTTTAACCGACGAAAAAAAGGAGGAGGTGCTCCAGTCGACACGAATATTTTTTTTAATGTATGACCACTCGATAACTTTTTCAGCGTAGTCCGATTTGAACGATTCGTGTTTCATTTGGGAGGGTACCTCGAAGTTGGTCCCATGTAAAAATTAACTTCGCTTGAGTAGCTTTTTGAGTTAGCTTCAATAATACGTATTTTTAGGGTTCCGTACCTCAAAAGGAAAAAACGGAACCCTTATAGGATCACTTCGTTGTCTGTCTGTCTGTCTGTCTGTCAAGGCCCTTTTTCTCAGGAACGCGTGGAGGTATCAAGTTGAAATCAATATCAAATACGTAAGTTTATGGTCCCTTGGAGCTCTAAAAAAATTAAGCTTCTAAGTCAACACAATAAAAAAATACGGCCATTTATGCGCCATATTTTGATACTCGCGAGTAAATCAAAACCTATAGGGTACTTACTTCCCGTTGACCTAGAATCATGAAATTTGGCATGAAGCAAGGTCTTACAGCACAAGTAAAGGAAAAAGTCCGAAAATTGTTAATTTGTAATATTTTCACACAAAAAAAATATTTTCAAGTCTGTCAGCCTGTAAGACCATTTTTCTCAGGAACGCGTGGAGGTATCAAGTTGAAATTAATACCAAATACGTAAATCTATGGTCCCTTAGAGATCTAAAAAAATCAAGCTTCTAAATCAACGGAATAAAAAATACGGCCATTTATGCGAAATATTTTGATACTCGCAAGTAAATCAAAACCGGGTATTCCCGTTGACCTAGAATCAGGGACTTGAAAACGAAATGAATTTCGTTCCGTTATCATTAATGTTATCATATAACGTTCCAAAATTTGTAACGATACTAAAACTTAAAAATAACAATAACGTTACAAGAAAGAAACGTTAAAGAATATCATTTTCGTAGAACAAAATTTTAAGTAACGTTACAGGTATCAGTAACATTAAGCTTATCCGCTTGTAATAACGTTACAGGTGAAACGTTACAGATTCATTTGTAACGTTATTCTTAAGAACTTTTCTCGCTGACTACCGCTCCGTCGTCGCCCGGTAGCCTCGGCACATAGAAATAAGTACCTACTACTAGACTAGACGACGACGACGCGATTCGTATGCGTGGCCGCACCGCACGCGTGCGTTTCGTATGCGTGGTCATGAAGCTGGCAACGTTGCGTATCGAAATGAATGAATAACGTTATTATATCGTTATACTAATAACGATATATTGATAATATTGTTAGTGAACACTTTAAGATTTCGTTCCGTTTGTCAGTATCGTTATAGCCAAGGTATTAATTTTGTTACGATCCTGGTGGAACGGTACAAATTATCGGTACTGGAACTACGCGTAACGTTATTTTGAGTAACGTTTCAAGTCCCTGCCTAGAATCATGAAATTTGGTAAGAAGCAAGTTCTCACAGCACAAGTAAAGAAAAAAGTCTGAAAACTGATTATTTGTAGTTTTATCACAAAAAAAAATAGTTTTTAATATTTTTTTTTTCTGGCAAAATTTGGGCGTACCTCTGCCCAACCCTTCGGGGAAACAAGGCGTGATGTTATGTTTAAGAATAGTTTTTTGCGAATACAAACTTAAATATGCAATTGACGTATATCAATGTATGGGAGAACGTGTTTTTCATCTCAATGTTAAGTTTGTTTTTGGAATAAATTCTTTTCAACTACGGAACCCTTCATTGTGCGTGGTCCGACACGCACTTGGCCGGTTTTTTTACTACTTTTATGTGGATGATGTTCTAATTTTTTTGCAGGGTTTTGCAATTCGAATTTGTGTGGGGTAGTACCAGTGCAACTAAAAAGTAAAAAATAAAAACGGTAGTCATAGAAATTTTGGTAGTCGGTTGTAGGTATTTTTTGTAAAAAAGTTTTTCTATTTTTATTTTTATTATGCCTACTAAAAGGCTCTTATAAGTACATACAATGACGCAGTACCATAATCGGTATGATAAGAATGTATGGAACGGGACATCTCTATTGAGGTGACCAACCTGAGTGTACTCTCATATTTCTTAGAACAATGACCGCTACTAACAATGAACGGTCAAGAGGTAATTGCCATAATCAGCACACTTGACGAGGGATTGGTCGTCACAGTTAGTTGTTATTAACAGGCAGGATACTTGCTATACCTACTATCTGCCCATGCTCTTGACTTGACTTACATACAGTTTGGCCGTCGAGAGAATGTTTTTCAGCCGCCTGTCTGTTGGACAATTTCTAGTAACTACCTGATAGTTACTAAATTAGAAAAACACGGGGCTTACGTGTTAGAGCCATCGTTGTTCCAGTGTGAGAGACAGACGGAGCTCTAGACGACCGATATATAGCACCATTCTTTTTTCACAACGGAATCATGATGGCATCGACCTAGTGATGCTCATGGTTACGGGAATTTGTTGCAATGGATGTGTCGTTACGGGTTGTCAGAAGCCCGAAATTCTGACAACCAGTCTTACCAAGGGGTATCGTAATACCAAGTATTGTGGTATTCTGCTGGGTTGTGGTATTCTGCTGCACCCGGTTAGACCGCAACATAGTTGGTAAAAGGCTAGGCAGATGATAATGATGATATACACACATCAACACGGTCTAGGGATATTTTTAAAAAAGCGAATTACTATCAATGTGTTAATTATTTATATGACATGTATATATTTAAAAGATACTTACGTTATTTAATATTCTACCATTTTTTAATAATGGATAAGGTACTTAGAATAAAATTTCAGGATTTTATGGAATAAAAATGAAGCATAGACAGAAACCGTATATGAATTAACTTTTAATTTGTGAGTAAAAACTGAAAAAAATAGAAAAATCATTTAATTTGTGTTTATAAACTTGAAGTTAGTAGTCTGAGAAAGCGCCCATGATGTTCATAACACATCGGCAACGATTCGGGATGCTCAGAACAAGGTTGTCAATGTCTTGCTGCGGAATATTGTCCCATGTCCTTCTGAGGTGCGCAAAAAGTTGATCTTCTGTAGCCAGATTTTCAGGAACTTCCTTCAGAGCTCTTCTTTGCAGCATATCCCACGCATGCTCAATGGGATTTAGATCTGGCGATTGAGCAGGCCAGTCTAAGGCCCTAACATTGTGTGTATGTAACCAAGCTGCTACCGTTCTCGCCGTGTGTGCCCGGGCATTGTCGTGCATGAGCAGGAAATCTTGCCCCATTTGTGTTCTGTGGTTCAACATTACGGGCCCCAGCACCTGTTGGACGTATCGTTCTGCCGTCATATTGCCCCGCACCCAAACGAGATCCGTCCGTCCTCCAAGACGAATTCCTGCCCAAACCATAATTGTTCCTCCTTGGTATGGGTGAACTTCCTGAGGTTTCTGAAGACGGCTCCATCGTCCAGGAACTCGCCAAACACGCGTCCTTCGTGAATCTGGATGGAAGCCGAACCTGGATTCATCCGTGAACAGCACATTGGACCATTGCTCACGGCCCCAGTCCACGTGGTTCCGAACCCATTCTAATCGTCGTCCACGATTGCCTCTCCGTAAAGGTGGGACCCGGAGTGGTCTACGAGAGCGTAGATTGCTTTCATGCAGTCGCCTTCTTACAGTTTGGTCACTCACAAGCACTTGGTGTTCCACTCGCAGCCTTTGGACCAATTGAGTCGCCGTTGCATTTGGTTGAGCTCGCATAGTAATTTGCAAAAATCGGTCTTGTCTGGGGGTAGTGATGCGACTTGGCCCCCGGTGCCTCTCCGCTACTTCACCTGTGGCACGATAGCGTGTCCACAATCTTGAAATTACATTTTGGTGGGTCCCTATGGCCTCAGCAACATTACGCTGAACAGACCCAGCTTCCAGCATTCCCACAGCTCGTAACATCTCCGCCCTCGTCAAATGTTGGCGTTGCATGGCTACAATACCTCAATTTTAACTTTATCTTTCGTTTAAAAATGAAAAAAAAACTGTAACTAAACGTAATTCGTATTGTTTTCTAAGTTTCGCACAAATGAAAATTCCCTCTCCTACACATCAAGACATTTTTATGCCACCGAAACAAAAGAATTTTCAAAAATTTTAATTTGGAATTAGTCTGAGAGAAATTACAAACAAATCGGTGTATAAAAGATTCCAATGCGGCCAGTACTTTTCGAGTTATTTAATTGAGTATGAAATATCCCTAGACCGTGTTGATGTGTGTCTATTATCATAATTATGCTCTGACCAAGATAATGTGTGGACTTTAAAAAAAACTCTTCTCAGAGTAATCGGATAGGAAACACCGACCACATTTACATATACATGCTTAAGTATATTTTTTTTAAACTAGGTACAGGTACAATATTATTATTTTGACGTGTGAAAGTGCTTGTTAAAATCAATTTACAGAAATAAAATAATATAATTTACTATGTTAATCATACTGATATACTAGCTGGAAGCCGACCCCAACATAATTGGGAAAAGGCTAGGCAGAATGGCACGCACAGTGGTCCACATGAAGGACTAAGTACGGAAACCAAATACTTTAACATAGAACATAGGCTAGGCAGATTGATTGATATAACTAAAACAGTTTTTATACAATGAAGAATCGTACTACATTCAAGACCCGCTAATAAGATCAAGCTGAAATTAGGAAACGATCATTTCTCTATGGTCATTGATGCTGTTCAGCTAGTTACACAATTACTTCGCTCAAACGCAATTATCGCCATTGCCGTTCACAAACAGAATGCTTTCTTAATCGTTTGCATTTCGTGTAACTATATTGTTCGGTTTGGTAAACAAACTTTCATAGAATTAATTGTTGTTCTTTGGTAATTTAATTCTTTACAAAATATATTTCAAGGTTTCAAATTAAAGGTGATCAATGATCTACATAATGCTCCCCGTTTTCTAGAACATTAAGGGATATTAGTATGGACACTTGGAGGGGCTCGTGGCTAAGTCATAACAGCCGCACGGGTCTACCGATCAGATTAAGCTACGCTTGCCGCAGTTGATCCGTGGATGGGTGACCATCTTTACATACCGAGAACCCTCCGTGTCTCAAAAAGCATGTTTAAACCGTTGTTTTCGGCTGTCATTCGTGGATCTTTGACAGTCGTTACGAGTCGTCAGAAGCCCGAAAGTCTGACAACCAGTCTTACCAAGGGGTATGTGGATTGTGGAGGTCAGATAGGCAGTCGCTCCATGTAAAATATTCAGTATTCAGCTGCATCCAATCCATCCAACAAAATTGGGGAAAGGCTAAGCAGATCAGATGATGAGTAGGTATAGACACTTTGACACTACGCTAACATACTAGGCAGCTACCTAAAATCGGTTAGGCAGCTCATACTGAGCTGACAGTATGACTTACAGTAACAAATTCCCAGAGATTTTGGCAAGTTAACAAAAAGTCAATGAACTCCCAATCGCAAGAAACATTATAACATTCACAATATTCCTCGCCAATCACCGGTCACCGACCAGCCAGTTATTACATAGCATAACTAATGAATAGTAACAATTTATAATATTACACCATTAACCTTTTGCTGACGCTACTTGCGCTCGTTGCACCTTTCAGAAAGTCGTGAGGTTAAAGCATGAACTTCTGGGCCTTAAATAACAGCGCGGTACAGTTGTTTTATCTCACGAAAGCGGGCGAACCATACTTGTATGGGTAAATGTTACATGCACATTGTCTTTGTGTGCGTAAGCTCGGGATCGCGCTACCTGCAGTTACGCACAAAAGAGCGCGTGTCGATCGCGTGTCTATACGCATTACATCTACAAGTATGGCTCACTTACTTTCGTGAGATAAAACAACTTGGTATTATAGAGATTTAGAGATACAGTAGACCCCAATCTAGCTGAAGTATGCGCGATCGCCATCCATCTTGCCCATCTTGCGCATGATATAACCCGGCCAAAAAGATTGGGGACTACTGTACCACAGTATAATAAAGTAAGCAGTATTACATCTTCATACAAAAGGCCGAAACAACGCGCTTCGAGATCTCAGTAGGTACCTATATACCAGTAGGCAACAGTTCAAGTTCGCGGCAATTACGCACGGACGGACGCGTATTTCTACCGAGCGGCGGCCGTAGGTAACTAATTCAAGGTCACTGCCCAGATAAACTACTGTAGCTTTATTATTCTGTGACGTTCTTTTATTTATTTTTCTGCCGTCTCTTAAATCATAATCGTGTTCTTGACCTTTCAAATGAGGTCTTACTAGCTTCTGCACGCGACTTCGTCATTCCAAACATTACCCCCTACTACTCGTAGAAGTACATCTACCAACCCGCATGGGCTCGCGTGGTGAATTACGGCCCACTCCCTCTCACCGAGAGGAGGCATGTGTCCCAGCAGTGGGAACAAAATAGGCTAATTATGATAGAAGTATAGATATCATTACCCATCTGTACCTATCCACTAGGTACTGCTCATACCCCTATGTCGCCCCGTGATAATAATGCAATACAGTGAAAATTTAGCTTACTTAGTGAAACACTAATTATAGCTCAAAATAACTCACTAAGATTCAAGAGCGTGATTATATGCATGTTAAAATAATTATTTCTCAGTCCGTAAGTAAATAAAGGAAAAACAAAATCAGCAGAAAATTAACCAGACATGACCTTCATTACTTCCTTATTTCGTAACACTTTCATACACAAATTACCTACACAAAAATATTTGACCGAAAATCATGACACAGAGTAAGAAACATATGTGACAAACAAATAAACAACTGATACTGATTGCTTAGTCGAAAGCGTATATTTTTAGCGTATGACAACAATCTAGAACATTGAAATGCACAAAGTTTACCTTACAAACTTTTAAACAGCTCGAGCGCAGAGAACGCCGTGACATTTTTAAAAATGCGCCACATTCAGTTGAAAATGTATCTAATTTTGACAGCATTAAGACTTTAAATGCTTCAATGGCTACTTAAAGTTCGAGAGGTCGTAGACGTTGTGAGGAAATATCACTTATGTAACAGCTATTAAACTTAATACCTATGCCTTTTGAAATGTGAGAAACAACAATTGCAGGCCTGTTTAAATAAACATCAATATTTGGTTTATTGAGGAGCCCGTGGCTAAGTAATAACCGCCGCACGGGACGATCCATCAGGTTAAGCTACACTTAAGTTATGACTATGCCATTCTTCTTCTTATTTAGTGACGATACAAACTATACCAACGATATGCTATAAATAATAGCTTGATACATACAAATGGGTTAATATGTCGCAGTAAGATGGTTGTAGCCGTAATACATATAGTTTATATCCCTAGATAGCTATCTACCGTAATATAATTATATGAAAGCGGTTCTTACCAGGAATAAGGGTCGCGGGTTGTTCGAAAGAGATACCGTGGCCCTGGCACAGGCAACTGAAGGAACACGGGTGGGTTTTTGTCAGTAAAAGTCTGACACGCCCTTCCGCTCCACACAGAGCGGGAGAAGTCTTTGACGACTTCCCATCCACAAAAAAAAAAAGAAAAAAGGGCACTCCGACCTTCGACCAAATAGGATAGGTAGGTTAGGTTCGAACTTTTTAACTCTGTTAGTTACAATGCGCGAGCCGAGCGAGTGAAGCGAGCGGTGCAGTGGCAGCGGCCGGCAAGTGCAATGTCGAAATTGGTCGCAGTAGCAAAATTAGGGCACTCCTTCAGTTTTCAAATAACTATATTACGGTAGGTAGCTATAAATAACCCTAGGGATACTTATAACTACAACCATCTTACTGTGGCCAATGCATAAACCAATCAGCAAGCTTGACAAGGGCGCTAACTATCCAGGCCCATAATGACCGACAGAATATTATTGTTCAATATTACCCCTCTCAGTGGACACTCAAACAAGATTCCACATTCATTGGCCATTCCGTCATTAAGGCTGGCATCAATCATGGCCATGGCAATCGAGAGCGACCCAATAAACACCGCTAACTTGCACTCGAGTTAAAATCTCATTATCGTACTAAGGTAACGTACGTAAGGTTTCATTTAGGGTCAATATCGCTTGACCCTGAACTGGGGTATTGTACTATTTCATTTTTTTATTGTGTTTACTTCTAGTGATGTTTTTATTGCCATTTAACTGACAGATTGAGGAAGAATGGTGTGATGACCAGGAAGTTAAGGAATAAGTTAATCTGAGATCACACGCAGACGGACGAAGAAAAATACCGTGGACTTGTAGAGTGGTCTGAAATCGCAAATCCACTGACCAAATATGGTGATTAATGGTCGTTCCTTACTTTGTATGAGAGGTGGCATTTGCTCTGCAGAAGAACAGTATTTCTTTTTTTTTTCTACTCTAATAATCAAATTGGAGGCTGACGCGGATGTCAATTAAAGTAATTTAATTGAAACCGGATAAGTGTGAAACTTATACTGCGCCGATATCTGGAGGATCGAAAATAAATCTCGGGATTAAAAATACATAGGGCTACTGCACGTTGGTAATTATCTGAACTGTCCAGATAAAGTAATCCCCAATATTTTCACTTCAAAGAAGTGTTCTGGTCACGAAAGATTGTAAAATATACTAAGCCAAAAATCTGTTAATAAGAATAGCAACGAGATATCTGTATTTTTTTCAGTTTTTGTGATGAAAAACTAGGTTTACTAATATGACTAGGTAAGTTCTGTCCAACAAAACATAGGTAGGTACCTACTTCTCTCTTCTCTTAGAGCGGTGCGTGTCGAATGCATATTTTTTTATTCATGCTACAAGTGATTAATATTACAATATCTGCGTCAGCTGAGCAAAGCAAACAGGATATAAAATGACGTGTTCTTGTTTGTTTAGCAACTTTAATTAGCGATTTTACATTATAGACCGAATAGCCACTGAGAAATTCCACATGTAAAATACGAATAAAACTTTTCCCGACCCGGGAATCGAATCCAAGACTCGAATATATTCGAGTCTTGGATTCGATTATTTTTTCGTGTGTGTCTTGCTGGCCAGTGCGTTTTTAAAATAACACCGCGGTTTTATACCAATTTATATGAGTAGTAAATTCACCAATTTTAACAAAGCCAAATTATTTCATAGATATTGCTAGTTGAAATTAAAATACAGACCAATAAAAAGAGATTAGACAAAACAGGTATTTTCCATTTAGATAGACGAAAGAAAGTTTTTGATTGTTTGTTTGTTTTATCGAGTCTGGATTGAATAAATAGCATAGTTATAACGAGTCTGCAATAAAAAAACTGTCAGTTGCCACATTTAATACAAGGTGGCGACATCGACGCGCAAAAATCATGTACGGTGGGCTGCATCAATTGGGTACCCCAGTTGTATTAAAATTTTAATACAAATGGGGTACCCCATTGATGCAGCCCACTGTACCTACTGAATCCATGGTAACGGGTTGCCGGTTCGGGGGAATTGTCGTGGTGGGGACATACTTCTCCCCGAGCCGAACTCTCGCCGAGTTCCACAACTCCCTTGCGGAGTTGAAAACCGTCGTAGTCGGGTTTCGTTCCCTTCCCGTGCTTGTCCTCGGGGACTTCAACGCCAAGAATGTGGCTTGGGGTTCCCGGTATACGGATACACGGGGCAGGATGGTGGAGGACTGGGCTCTGGAGACAGGCCTGGTCGTCCTAAACCGGGGTTCTGTCCCCACGTGTGTGCGGATGCGGGGCGAATCGGTGGTGGACATCTCGTTCGCCAGCCCCGCTCTGTTGCCACACGTGGTTGACTGGCGCGTCATGGAGGGGGTGGAGACCTATTCCGATCACCGGTATATCCGGTTTGATGTCTCCGCCCATACCGCGAGCGCGCCGGTCCGACAGGCCCCGAGTGGTCCGCGGTGGGCGCTGAAGAAGCTGGACCGGGAGCTCCTCCTGGAAGCCTCGATCGTGCAGGCCTGGGTGTCACCACCGGACAGGCCTGCCGACATCAACGACGAGGCGGAGTGGTTCCGGGAGGCCATGTCCGAAGTGTGTGACGTGGCAATGCCCCGGGTCCAGCCCGGTCGCGCCTTTCGCCAGGTGTACGACTGACGGCTCTGCGCGAGGCGTGCGTCGCCGCGCGACGCCTGTACACCAGGCACCGCAGGCTCCGTATCCGCCCTCCGGATACGGAAGCCATTCAGGCGGAGCTGTACGAGGGGTACAGAGCGGCGAAGACCGCCCTCCGAGCGGAGATCTTGCGGTCCAGGGATCTGGGCCGCGAGGAGTCGCTGGAGACTCTGAACAGAGACCCATGGGGGCGCCCCTATAAGATGGTGCGGGAGAAACTCCGCCCATGGGCGCCCCCGCTGACGCAGTCTCCGGCCCGAGCTCGTGGAGGACGTGGTGAGCGGTCTGTTCCCTTCACGAGGGGAACATACTCCCCCGCCTATGGCTCCGCCTCATGCGGTGTCCGCTGCGGACCATGACACCGACGACGACGATGATGCTCCGGAAGTGACCGAGGTAGAGTTGAGAGCGGCGGTACGTAGGCTCAGTGCCAAAAATACCGCCCCAGGACCCGACGGCTTACCTGGAAGAGCCTGGGTTCTGGCCTTTGGGGTTCTCGGGCCTCGACTAGGGGGGCTCCTAAGCGCATGCTTGGAGAGGGGCCAGTTCCCACTTCGCTGGAAGACGGGGAAACTGGTCCTCATTAAGAAGCCGGGGCGCCCTGCGGACTCTCCGTCCGCTTACCGACCCATCGTGCTGCTCGACGAGGTGGGCAAGCTCTTTGAAAGAGTTATTGCAGACCGCCTCGTCGGGTGGCTGGTGCAGGAGGGGCCGGATTTGGCGGAGAGCCAGTCCGCAAGGGGCGCTCTACGGTGGATGCCATCATGCGCGTGCGAGCCCTCACGACGGGGGATGCAGTGGCCCGGGGTGGGGTCGTCTTGGCGGTGTCCCTAGACATCGCCAACGCCTTTAATACCCTGCCCTGGAGTTGCATCAGGGAGGCATTCCGGTATCACCGGATGCCGGACCTACCTCTGTCGAGTGGTCGAGGCCTATCTGACGGACAGGGCCGTCATCTACCCCGGACATCAAGGAGAGTGGAACCGGCGAGAGATGTCGTGCGGTGTCCCACAGGGATCGGTCCTGGGGCCGCATTTGTGGGACATCGGCTACGACTGGGTGCTGCGCGCCGACCTCCCTAGCGGCGTCAGCGTAGTATGTTACGCTGACGACACGCTGGTCCTGGCGCAGGGGAGGTCGCACCAGGCGGCGGCTGACTTAGCGACACGCGGGGTTGCGATAGTCGTGGAGAGGATCCGGCAGTTGGGACTCGAGGTGGCCCTGCACAAGTCCGAGGCCATGTGTTTTCATGGTCCTCGGAATGCGCCACCGTCGGGTTCCGAAATAACGGTGGGAGGGGTTCACATCGGAGTCGGGTCGACGATGAAGTACCTGGGACTCGTCCTCGACAGCCGGTGGAACTTCGTGGAGCATTTCCGACGTTTGGCTCCCAGACTGGCACGGGCTGGGGCTGCCTTGAGGCGGCTCCTGCCCAATCTGGGGGGTCCAAACGCCTCCTGCCGGAGGCTCTACGCGGGGGTCGTGCGGTCCATGGCCCTTTACGGAGCACCGGTGTGGGCGCGTTCCCTAAGGCTGGGGCCAGCCGGCAGGTTGAACGCGTCCCAGAGGGTCATGGCCATCCGGCTAGTCCGGGGATACCGCACGGTCTCCCGGGAGGCGGCGAGCCTCCTTGCCGGATTGCCGCCGTGGGATCTGGAGACAAAGGTCCTCGCGCACGTGTGGGAGTGGCGCGAGGAGGCGAAGCGCCGGGGCGTAACTCCGCTGCCGCGAGAAATCACGGTACAGCGGACAGAGCTCCGGCGGGATCTCATGGCGGCATGGAGAGCGCGACTGTCGCAACCAAGCGCTGGGCACGCCACAATTGCGGCGATAAGTCCCCTCTTTGAGGAGTGGTTAGAGAGGCGCCACGGCGTCCTCACCTTCCGCCTGACGCAGGTCCTCACGGGACACGGTTGTTTCGGGAGGTTCCTGTTTCGCATAAGGCGGGAGGAAACGCCCGGGTGTTACCATTGTGTGGATCGCCCGGAGGACACGGTGGAGCATACAGTGGAGGTCTGCCCGGCTTGGGCAGAGCACCGCCGTGTTCTCACGGAGGCGATCGGCGGCGGCGATCTCTCGCGTCCGAGCCTGGTCCAGGCCATGGTGCGGAGCGAGAGTGCATGGGAGGCCGTCACCTCCTTCTGCGAAGCAGTGATGCTCGCGAAGGAGGAGGCGGAACGCGTGAGGGAGAGGCAGCCTCACGCCCTCAGTCGCCGTAGGAGACACCCTGGGCGGCGGGAATCGCATGGCGATTTCCGGCCACCGTAGGCGCGGGCCTGCGGACGGTGAGCAGCGGGTAGCTCGCCGTCCGGTAAGGACCAGGCCCGAGTCGACGGCGCGTTGTGTTCCATGCGCGCCTCAAAGAGATGTCAGCAAGTGACGGGGTCCAATAGGGCCGACGCCGCTGGGGTCGCGGGTTGTCTGAAAGGGTTAACGCGGCCCTAGCATAGGCAACTGAAGGAACACGGGTGGGTTTTAGTCAGTAAAAGTCTGACACGCCCTTCCGCTCCTCCCAGAGCGGGAGAAGTTATTTGATGATTTCCCACCCTCAAAAAAAAAAAAAAAAAAAAAATGGTAACGGGTTGCGCGTTGATGTGCTTACCACCCTGTGCCTATTGGTATCCGGTAAATCAATTATTAATACCATATAGGTAAGTCCTCAACTGGTTTTTCCAGTAAAATTCTGCCAGCAGGTCGGTATTTTTTTATTTAAATACTTAAATAATTAATCGAATAAGTCGATCGTTTATTTCGGTTTCAATCTGCATGAATGTCTGTTAATGAATGTTTAATGTTTATTATTGGTTTGCCTCTATTTAAAACCTTACTGATTTCGTTAGCAGTTCTCTAATACCTATTAGAATAATTTGATAATGTCTCGGTGTTGCAAGAAGACAAGATATAAGCAGTATGTAAGTACAGCAATCATGCTGCAAACAATATTAGCTATCACGTTTATGTAATCAACCACTGACCCCGCTGTAAATAGATGTCAGTAAGTCGTTCATGATCTCTAAATCTACCTACATAATTCTCTAGTACAGACGCCATCTGCACACCAAGCTACTACAATCTGTCTTTCTTTAATAGATTTTCATCTTTAACGCTGAAGGATTAGGTTCAAGGTTGATTGGGAAAATTTGACAGTTTCAGGCTTGACCTGCTGGCGTCTGTACATACACACCTGTATTTTACGGTACTAAGAAAATAAAACAAACATTTTTCAATTACTGTTACGTGTATATTTTTCGCTTCCTTGCACTGGATGATAAGAAAGTGAAACGGTTGGTATTTCTTTCTGATACAATCTCAGATGGACTATTATAATAACATGCATATTTCCGTAGACTTTTAATAGAAACAGAAGACCTCCATCACAAAGACTGACTAGATAAAAAGGAAAAGGAAAAGGGGCACGTGTAGATACAGTCGAACTCACAGATAGCATTGTGCAGTGGACAGTCATTACCCGACTACGGCGAAGCAAAAAGAAGGGTTATGATTTACAATTTGTGGTTGAGGTGTGGTAATTACACAGTAGTTGTTCCATACGATACGTGCTCCATTTTAGGCACTTTATCTCTACATACTTTCTTTTCCCTTTTTCTTGGCTTTCCAGGGATTTTGAATGCATTTCGTTGAAGTCTGGAAAGCCCTGTATGATAAAGAAAAGACGTTCTACACTTAAAAAAAAATCAAATCTAGCAAACCTAAAATCGTTGATCAACTGTCTGTAACCATAAAGTCGCAGAATACATAATATGTAGTATGTACATACAAGTGCAACATTCAAAGATCATTGCTCTATAGTGTGTATATTGTAGATATAAAAGTGTGACAACGAAGATATATATTTTTACGTTATAAAGATAAATAATGTGTGTGAGTACAGTACGACACAACTTAGATGTAGCATAGATTTGAAAATTTGCTTTCAATTTTACGAATGTATTTGGTTATGCAATTGAATTCATGGGCAATATTTTAAGGGATCATTGTACTCATCATTACGAACAACTTTTAAAAGATAAATAATGTATGTGAGTACAGTACGACACAACTTAGGTGTAGCATAGATTTGTTTCATTTCAATTTTACGAATGTTATGAAATTGAATTCATGGGCAATATTTTAAGGGATCATTGTACTCATCATTATGAACAACTTTTACTATGAGAACAAACCTAAAATCGCGAAAAAAAATCTGCTGTTTTACATACATTATCGCATAAAGGCTCTTACAGACAGAGGCGATATCGCGTCAGCGACGCGATATTGCGATATTATATCCGTTACATCCGTAGAAGAATATCGCGTCGCGACGCGATATCGCCTCTGTCTGTAAGAGCCTATATCTGTGTCGCGGGGCGATAATCGCTCCTGTGTGAATGGTCGCGCGCGATTCCATAGAAATTGTTCTACGCATATAATATCGCAATATCGCGTCGCGACGCGATATCGCCTCTGTCTGTAAGAGCCTTAACTCGTCAAAATGTATGGAAGAGCTGATTTTTTCTCGCGATTTCAGGTTTGTTCCCATAGTAAAAGTTGTTCATAATGATGAGTACAATGACCCCTTAAAATATGGCCCGTGAATTCAATTTCACCCTGTATAACTTTACAAGTATGCGTAAAGATCATTTTCGACTAAAGCAGTAATAAAGATTGGTGATGTTGAAGGCGCACTCAGAATCGTGATCGGTTTTACGAATTTTGCCGATGCTACATCTAAGTTTTCTCGTACTATACATAATGTTTGCTCATAATCAAACAAAGTACGCGGTTTTCCCAAGTTAAATAACCATTTATTTTTACTAGCAACGTTAGTTTCCGTGTAGAATGTCACAAAATAAATAATAAGGTGTCCAGAATATCTTGAGAAATCGTGATGGCGCTGTTAGCAACAGAAATGTCAAAGAAAGGTAAAATTTTCATAACTAGTTCTGAATTTCGCCACCGGTCAAGATATTCTGGTCATAGCTTTATGTTAGGATCGGCTGATCTCCGAAACCTTGTTGCTATTTTCACAGTTTGTTATATTGACGTAAAGCCGACATGAGTGACGCCATTCGAGGTAGTCAATAAGTCAATATTATAAACGTAATCACTGAATGGACTGTGTGTTGAAAAACATACGGGTATGACCGAAAATTATTTTTAGGTGGATTTTCCTTGTAGTATTTGGGCAAAACCGTAACCGCATTTTGTACCTATGTGGCTATGAAAAGGTAAGCTTGTACTATCGACAAAATGGACGCCTTTACTCCTTAAAGTCGCTTTTTGTATACACTGATTCATTGAAGAAACCCTGCCCCTATGGTCCTTTGTTCTCGTCCAACGGTAGAAATACGGGTGTGCGTTAAGATTGCTCCGCCAAGTTATCCAAACAGAAAAAAAAATCGACAAAAGAATTGTCGGAATTTGTCAAAATCGAAGGGAACAAACCAAAAATTTGTCAAAGTAGAAATAAAGCAGTTGCAAGCAAAATTGTTTCAAAATTGGAAAGGCCTGGCTTTTGTCGATGGTACCTATAATATTTTGTTTTCATATCAAAATCTTGAGAGAAAAACATTGCTAAGGCTTGTCCTCCCTAAAATACGGCGAAACTAAGTAACTTTGTTTCCATTTTTTACAGTAACTATAGCACCTTTTTGATAGAAAAAAATACACAATAATCTAGAATACATAAGAAGTGATTTCATTTGTCCTGAAATCTATTTTAGTTTGTAGAACTAAAGAAAAAAAACCGGTCAAGAGCGAGGCGGACTCGTGCACCGAGGGTTCCGTTCCGATTTCTGAAAAAGTGTGCTATTTAGAGACATCGTTTTATTTTTCCTATAAACTTTACATAAACTTCTATCACATAGAATAATTTCAGATTTTTCGCTTTGCAAACTTCGGAGATAGGGGGCGGGGGGACGGTATTTTTGGAACGAAGTTCCTTATCGCGCGTTGTGAAAGGGGGCTAGACGGAAAAAAGTCTCACGAAAAGTTGTCACGACACTTTTTGCTATAGGTAGCTATTGTAAGCCGTGCGGCGTGCGCATGTTTCTCTGTCTGTCTCTCTCTCTCTCTCTCTCTCTTATAGAAAGCAAGCCAGATATTTTCATTTCTATTTCGCATTGAACAGTGTGGTGTCGCGATGATGATGATGATGATGACGATGATGACGATGATGACGATGATGACGATGATGATGATGATGATGATGATGATGATGATGATGATGATGATGATGATGATGATGATGATGATGATGATGATGATGATGATGATGATGATGACGATGACGATGACGATGACGATGACGATGACGATGACGATGACGATGACGATGACGATGACGATGACGATGACGATGACGATGACGATGACGATGACGATGACGATGACGATGACGATGACGATGACGATGACGATGACGATGACGATGACGATGACGATGACGATGACGATGACGATGACGATGACGATGACGATGACGATGACGATGACGATGACGATTCTCTGTCTGTCTCTCTCTCTCTCTCTTATAGAAAGCAAGCCAGATATTTTCATTTCTATTTCGCATTGAACAGTGTGGTGTCGCGATGATGATGATGATGACGATGACGATGACGATGACGATGACGATGACGATGACGATGATGATGATGATGATGATGATGATGATGATGATGGTGATGGTGATGGTGATGGTGATGGTGATGGTGGTGATGATAAGTATAAAAATAAAATTTTGTTACAATTCCTTCACTAATTAATAAATAAATATAAAATAAATAAATATCCTTGGACATTTCACACAACGCCATCTAGTCCCAAACTAAGCAACCTAATGCTTGTGTTATGGTAACGAGATGGCTGATAAACTACTTATATACATTTTTTTTTTTGTAAATACATACATATTATAGATAGAAAAACACCCAGACTCGGAACAACTACTTGTAGGTCATACAAATATTTGTTCCGTGCGGGAATCGAACCCGCGACATGCTACGCAGCAGTCAATCGCTCAACCACTGCGCCAACTGTGTCGTCATAGATTAATCGAAAGGAACTTCGTTCCATCCGGGTGTCCCTTGACACCTCTCAAGTTTTTTTTTTACATTTTTCATCAAAAGTCGAAAACTATGCGGCCTAAAAAAAAGAAAAAAATGTTTGAGAATGTGCAAACAGCGCTCTTGTATATGATACCCCACATGCCCTATTACCCCTACTTTGAATTTTTGAGACCCCCTTTCAGTCCCTGTCGCAAAAAAAATATAAATATTTTTATTTCTTTCTTATTTGCAAAATAGTTGGGTAAACGTTATCTAAAACTGTTCCAAATTTCAAGTAGATAGCATTAGTAGTTCTTGAGATATCCAGCTGTGACAGACAGACAGACAGACAGACAGACTGAGTCACACCATAAGTTCCTTTTTTACCATTTTGGTACGGAACCCTAAAAAGGCTAAACCCAGGTCTATTTCTGTCTATTTTTTCGAGTTTTTACCATATTACTCCTACAGTTTTCATTAAAAGTGTTCATAAATCTATATGTACAGTTCTTTAAAAAATAATAAGGAATGATTTCATGTGATTACTTTGTTAGTCCAATCCCTAGATTTTTTGTAAATCGGTAATTACTTCATATTTTCCAAGCGTTGACTCGTCATCGCGCTTCTCTTTCTTTTCTATGCAGTCCGACAGTGACCGCGCTTTTTACGGCGGACAAGCCTTAATTAACACATTTTAAATCTGAGTTTGCTAGTAACATCAGTTTTTCACTCTACTTTATATAGTGCTTTTTGATGGCTGTTGTAGATCATCGCAGATGACATACTTGCACCACAAGACACCATGTTTTATTTTTCCTCTAGAGTTGTGGTTGCGGCTATTAGATAAAATACCCATCACATAATCATAACTTGAACCTATAATTTTACACCACACACGTTCTTGGCCGGTTTTTATGCAAAAAATACACTGTGTTACTGAACATCGCCTCATTATGCAGAGCGACGCGTGCGCAACTTTACAACATGCAAGTACAACGAATAAGTTACGCAGCCCATCTATTCATTTGCAAATTACTCTATTCATAAGCATTCAATTTCCTTTAGGACGTACGCGTACCTCACCCTACTTAAGAGGACACATCGAAGGTTTAACTCAGTGTGTAAGTGAAATGGCGTTATGGCTGTCTAGTTTGACGCGCGAGATCGAAGACTCTCACGCGAACCGCGCTTTGTTTAAATATAGATTTACTAGCTTTTGCCCGCAGCTTCGCCCGCGTGGATGTAGGAAAATATCCCAAGGGAACCTGCTACGGGGAATTCCTTCCTTATTCCTTGTCTACATTATAAAGGGAACTTCTATGCAAAATTTCAGCTTTCTAGGTCCAAGGGTTTGGGCTGGGCGTTGATGAGCCAGTCAATCAGTCAGTCAGTCAGTCAGGACTTCTTTTTAGGGTTCCGTACCTCAAAAGGAAAAAACGGAACCCTTATAGGATCACTCGTGTGTCTGTCTGTCTGTCTGTCCGTCTGTCACAGCCAATTTGCTCCGAATCTTATGGACCGATTAAGTTCAAATTTGGTACACATATGGATTTCTGTGACCCAAACACGTACAGCTAAAGTAAATATATGAATTTTGAATATGAGAGTCACTTTTAGGGGGAAAATAAGAAAATTAAAAAAAAAAGTTTTGTAAACTGTACCGTGTGACATATTAAATGAAAGGACTTACTATGAGGGTCTCAAATATATTTTATTTATAATTTTAAAATATATGGTTTTAAAGTTATTTAAGATAATTGACGAAAATTGACCATTCCCCCCCCCTTATATCCGAAACTACTGAGCCTAAAATTTTGAAAAAAATATAGATAATAGTTCTGTACCTGTAGATTACAGGAAAACCTATAAGAAGTTTGTGGTCTTAAAATAACATGGTAAATCTATATATATAAAAAAAATCAAAGTCCTGACTGAGTCACTGACTAATATATCAACGCACAGCCCAAACCAATGGACCTAGAGACTTGAAATTTTGCACATAGATACCTTATATAGTGTTAACATCCACTAAGGAAGGATTTTTGGAAATTCTATCCCTAAGGGGGTAAAATAGGGGATGAAAGTTTGTACCAAAAATCCTATCAAGGGATAGGATTTTTCGTACAAACTTTAGTTTAGAGTTAATGACTTGACTTGAAACTTAGCACGAATATTCATCAAAGTAAATTATAAAGTTTATCATTTTTAGTTTTCCTAAACTACCCCCTAAGGAGGGATTGGGGGTGTCAAAGTTTGTATGGAAGAACTTTAACACGCGGTCCGATTAACTCAAAACTCAGTTTTTATACTTGAGACCAAAAATTAAGACTAACGTGTATCAGGGTTTTCCAAAAATCTACCCCTAAGGGGTGAAAAGTTAATTTTATAGCGGAGGATTTTATTGGGGGCTTGATTAACTCTAAAATTGGTGTAAATAATGTTCGAGTCAAGTTATGGAAACATACCAGACGATTTTTGAAATTCTTTATTTGTGTTCGTGAAAACAGACATACAGTTTATATGAAAAATCTTATTCATTTGGTTAATGAACTTGAAACTTAGCACAAATATTTGCATAAGTAATTAATAATGTTTGTCTTTATTAGTTTTTCAAAACTACGCCTCAAATTAGGTTAGGGATGTTAAAGTTTGTATAGAAGAATTTTAAAGCGCAGTCCGATTAAAAAAATGGTACTTTGAGTCAAGTTAGGAGACTTGGTGTAGGTATTTAATGGTTAATAAGATAAACACCCACTACAATAGTCATTGATATAGTTTATTTTGCAGCTAGATAGAAGCAACACAGCACAGTAGTAGAAAAATAGATTTAGAAAAACAATAGTAAGTAGAAGGTACACAGTAAAAGAATTTGCATACAAAACAACGCGGGCTTCGCGGCCGTGTATTAATTCCGACTGCAGGTAGGTGTGGCGTCTCCGCGAGCGGTCAGCGTGCGCGTGCGCCGGTCCATAGCTATGCGTATGTTATACAAAACTAGCCGGCTTGCCGCATACTACCGAGTGTCATCCGGCGATGCTTTTGAATTATTTTAATTATAATTTTTATATGGTTTTGTGATGTGGATGAATGTAAGTGCGATTTGTATGAGTAATGTATGTGTGTGTGTTAAACAATACATAAATAAGTAATATATAAATTTAATAATATGTATTTATGATAGGTTTAAAATATATAAAGATAAATAAATTAATGAATACAATAAGTTGCCTACATCACTCCCCTCCAGAGGCCGTGTCTACGGACGATAATAATTTGGGAAATGTACGCGCCTTCCTGATCGTGTCGTCCGTGTGGCTGGACAGTCTAGTGACTGAGGCTGAGTTGGTTGTGGTGTTTGAAAAGGAAGTGTAACGCTTTGTGGTGGTCTTAGGTCACCTGACAATATATAGGCTGGTTTCAAGCGGTCTATGCTTACTGTCGAGTCTTTACCCTTGACGCGAATTACAAAATATTTGGCAGCTCTCTTCAGTACTTCGTGTGGCCCTGTGTAAGCAGACTGAAGTGAACCACGTAGCATGTCTTCCCTCAGAAATACATGGCTACATGTGGCAAGGTCTTTGTAAACGAAGATTCTGCGAGTAGAATGGTGCTGGGCCGGGACCGGTCGTACTTTCTCGGCATAGGACTTCAGTCGTGCCGAGAAATCGGTTATATCGGTGGTATATGTTGTTGAATCGTGGCCGAAAAATTCGCCAGGGAGGCGCAGTGGCTCACCGTAAACCAGCTCTGCTGATGAAGATTGCAGGTCTTCTTTGAAGACACTCCTTATGCCGAGTAGTACGAAAGGTAACGTCTCAGTCCAGTTTGCGTCAGTATGGCAGGTGATAGCTGCCTTCAACTGCCGGTGAAATCGCTCAACCAAACCGTTACATTGTGGGTGGTATGCTGTCCTGCGGTGATTGAAACCGATCAATTTGGACAGTTGTTGAAACAGCGCCGATTCAAACTGCCTTCCGCGGTCAGTAACAACTTGTGAAGGACAGCCGTATCGGGACACCCAACAGGATATGAACGCTTTGGCTACCGTTGAGGCGGTGATATCGGTAATTGGTACAGCTTCCGGCCATCGCGTGAAGCGATCGACGAGTGTAAGGCAATACCGATAATCACCATCTGGCGGTAATGGGCCGATCAGGTCTAAATGGACATGTTTAAAACGCGCTGATGGTAAATCGAGCGTCCCTAAAGGTGACGCGACATGCTTATTCACCTTCGTGCGCTGGCATGCTAAACATGCCTTTGACCATTCACGACAATCTTTGCGCATAAGAGGCCAGACAAAGCGCTGCGCAACCAGTTTTGCTGAGGCGTTAGCACCTGGATGGCTAAGGGAATGCAAGCTGTTAAATACCTGCTGACGTAGTTGCTCGGGGACGAAAGGCCTTGGAGTCGTTGTACTTACATCGCAGTACAACTCAGTTCGACTACCAGGGACCTTCATCTTGTTTAGGCGAAGAGACGTTTCGCCTTGGAGGTGCACTGCAAGGTCAGGGTCTGTTGCCTGGAGTTTGGCCATGATTTCCAAATCTACTGGAATCTGCAGCTCATTAACGCGGGAAAGCGTATCAGCGACGATATTGTCTTTACCCGAGATGTGGCAAATATTAGTTGTGAACTGCGAGATGAAATCTAGTTGCCTGAATTGACGTGGAGAGCAGGTTTTCTTTCTCTCATGAAAAGCATAACACAGCGGCTTATGGTCTGTGTAGATAGTGAAAAGAGTGGCCTCCAGCATATGGCGAAAATATCGAATACTCTCGTAGATTGCCAGAAGTTCGCGATCGTATGGTGAGTATTTGATCTGTGCTGGACTCAGCTTACGCGAGAAAAATGCTAGAGGCTGCCAAACTCCGTCTTTACGCTGCTGTAGTACTCCACCTATCGCCGTATCAGAGGCGTCAGTGACGAGTCCTAACTTGGCGTTCGTGTCGGGGTGAGCTAAAAGAGCTGCGTTACAGAGGCTCTTTTTGCAGTCCTCAAAAGCTTGCAGGGAAACTCCTGTAATGTCGACAGGGTGGGAAGCTTTAACTGATCCAGTCAACAATGCGTTCAAGGGGGCTTGTATTTGTGCAGCGTTTGGCAAAAATCGCCGATAAAAATTGACCATCCCCAGAAAACGTCTGAGCTCCTTAACGGTTTTGGGGACGGGGAAGTTGGCAATAGCTTGCACCTTACTATCGAGGGGTTTAGTGCCCTCTTCTGAAATGTGATATCCCAGAAATGTTATTTGTGAGACGCCGAAGACACACTTACTGGTGTTAATAAGTACACCGTAGTTTCTCATTCGGGTGAAAATTTGTCTCAGATGGTCTTTGTGCTCCTGGCTTGTTCTTGAAAATATTAAAAAATCATCTAAATAAGGGTAACAAAAATCTAACCCCCTTGTCATTTCATCGACAAATCTTTGAAAAGTTTGGCCTGCATTTCGTAGGCCAAACGTCATAAAAGGAAATTCCCATAAACCGAAAGGTGTAGTGATTGCAGTTTTTGGAATGTCATCCTTAAATACAGGTACGTGGTAGTAGGCTTTCACTAAATCAATCACTGAAAAAAATTTACAACCGGACAGACTGTTTGAAAAATCTTGTATGTGACGAATAGGGTATTGATCGGGTATGGTTCTAGCGTTAAGTAACCTATAGTCACCACACGGACGCCAACCGTTATCCTTTTTGGAAACTAGATGGAGAGGTGATGCCCATGGACTGTCAGACGGACGTGCAGTGCCATTAGCTAACATGGCCTCAAATTCCTGTTTAGCTATCTTAAGTTTATCGGGCGCGAGACGACGAGGTGAGCATGACACTGGGGGGCCTGGTGTAGTGCGGATATAGTGTACAGTGTTGTGCTTGACGACACCCGGAATACCAGCAGGGCGTGTTGTTTCCGGATATTCGGACAAAATTCTGTGAAATTCGCTATCACCAACAGTCGAAACTTTTACACTTTGGACATTACAATTTAATTTATATATAGTGGCTACAGTGCTGACAGTGGTTAAAGTATCAATAAGTTTTTGTTTACTGACATCGACAATCAGTTGATAATTAGAAAGAAAATCTACCCCTATTATAGCTTTCGTGACGTCAGCAATGACGAAACGCCACGGATAGCTGCGACGTAATCCTAAGTCTAGGTTTAATTGAATGTAACCATACGTATCGATAGTTGAACCATTGGCTGCACTTAGTTGATATGACGTTTTACAATAGCGGCGATCACGAAGCGCGGTTACAGGGTATACACAAATGTCACTGCCCGTGTCTATTAAAAACTGTATATTTGACTTGCGATCCGTAACAAAGAGGCGACCCGTAGAACTAAGGCAGTCGTCCGTCGCCATCACTGACTGCCCGGAGTGTTTTCCGCCTTGTAGTCACAGGGTTTGATGCATTTCTTTGCCTTGGTGCCATGTTTGTTGTGGTACCAGCATATCGGGAACCGTCGATAACTGGATTGTGACCTGTGTGGTGTCCTACTCCGCTGTTGTTGTCGGGGCCGTGAATCTCGTTCGCGAGGTCTTGACTGCCGATTCACCTGAGCCGTGAGTGCGCTCACTTGTCGAGTCAGCTCCGCTACTTGCCGCGTCAACTCGTCCACCGGTGATGATGCAGCTGCTGCAACTTGTTGCGTCGGCGTCGCGATGTCGTTTATACGGTCTGCGAGTTCGGCTAGGTCATCCAGTGACAACGTCGATTGCGACGCGACGATCGGCTGCATACCTGTAGGTAGACGACTGCTCCAGATTGTCCTCAAAAAATCTTCGGGTATCTCAGGGCCCGCAAGGTGCTGAAGATGCCGTAGAAATTGTGAAGGTTTGCGGGTACCAAGCTGCTCGTGCATCAATAATTGTTTGACTTTATTCTCTCGCGACACTGATAAGCGTTTTATAAGTTCGTTCTTCAACCTGTTGTAGTCGGGTGGGCCGGTAAGTACATCCTCCACTTCGGCGGCGTATTGTCTGTCCAGCGTGGCCAAAATATGGTAAAATTTTGCCGTCTCATCCGTAACTTTCATAACAGCAAACTGCCCTTCTACTTGCGCAAACCATATCGCCGGTTTTTCGGGCCAGAAAGGTGGTATCTTCATATGTATCGGCGCAGGCGTAGTGGATATGGTCGCCGATCCCGGACTAGGCATCGCCATTTTGAAACGTCGCTCTCGGGTACGCTCAGTCACCTGAGATTTCCTGGAGTCCTCGCTGCTGCTAGACATCAATCTTCTTTTCTTCTTCGCGTCGGGGTCACCAGTTGTAGGTATTTAATGGTTAATAAGATAAACACCCACTACAATAGTCATTGATATAGTTTATTTTGCAGCTAGATAGAAGCAACACAGCACAGTAGTAGAAAAATAGATTTAGAAAAACAATAGTAAGTAGAAGGTACACAGTAAAAGAATTTGCATACAAAACAACGCGGGCTTCGCGGCCGTGTATTAATTCCGACTGCAGGTAGGTGTGGCGTCTCCGCGAGCGGTCAGCGTGCGCGTGCGCCGGTCCATAGCTATGCGTATGTTATACAAAACTAGCCGGCTTGCCGCATACTACCGAGTGTCATCCGGCGATGCTTTTGAATTATTTTAATTATAATTTTTATATGGTTTTGTGATGTGGATGAATGTAAGTGCGATTTGTATGAGTAATGTATGTGTGTGTGTTAAACAATACATAAATAAGTAATATATAAATTTAATAATATGTATTTATGATAGGTTTAAAATATATAAAGATAAATAAATTAATGAATACAATAAGTTGCCTACACTTGGCAAACGAATTTTCACCGATTTTGACGACATATAGCTGATGTTTTAAGGAGTAACTTAGGCTATTTTTATTTTAGAAAAATAATTAGGGTTCCGCGCAAGAAAATTAAAATCCATGAAATCAGACAACCACGTACAGTACAGTACAAACTTACTAAGCCTCCGCTGTCTATTACGGCTATAACAACAAATAATAAAAATAAAGCAAAGTTAAAAATGTAAGGGGTCGATCCCCATACAATAAACTTTTCATTTTGAAAAAAAAAAAAAAAATTTTAATCTAGCATGTGGGGTGTCATCGTCTAGAACTCATTGAGTAGAGTACAAACATATTTTTATTAAATCTTTTAAAATTAAGAAATAGGGGGCCGCAAAAGTTGTAAATTTTAGACCATTTTTGTACGAGCTCTAGCGGAACAATTCAACAAATTAGGAATTTGAAACTTCTTTATACCATGTAGGTACCATGAATACTGTATTTAATCAACAATACTGAAAACGGCGATTCATAAGGTATTTTGTTTAAACATGGGTGATTTTCTGCAACTGCAAAAAAAACCTTGTAATTCACAGTATCATTATAAAATAAGTAAAAAGTTATCTTTGCGATTGTTAAACATATAATATGGTACGGAACCCTTCGTGCGCGAGTCCGACTCGCACTTGACCGGTTTTTTTTTATTTATATAGATGACATAACCCGCGCGGCTTCGCCCGCGTGGATGTCAAAAAATATCCCACGGGAACGTACTACCGGGAATTTCTTGCTTATTCTCTGTCTACATTATAAAGGGAATCTCTGCGCAAAACTTCTGCTTCCTAGGTCCAAGGGTTTGGGCTGGACGTTGATGAGTCCATCAATCAGTCAGTCAGTCATGACTTCTGTTTTTATTTATATAGATATACATGTATATGTATACATGGATGCTATAAGTACTTAAATTAATTTTTAGCTTAGTAATTTCGATTTAAAGCAACTTTTACTGCACAATAAGGAAATTTTTACGTATATAAAACAGAAAATAGACGGTGCTATTTTGAATTTTTTTCCAATCGAAAAAATTTAAAGTAATCAGGTTTCGGTTTTAATACAGCAGTAGACAATATAGTCAAGCAACACGTATAGAAAATCCAAAAGATTTAACCATATTTTGGTTTTAAAAGAATTTTAAGGAAAAAAAAATGTATATATCCCCTTAATAAAAGAATAAAAGTTGTTGGGTGTAGAAAAATATAATATTTAAGTACTATTATTATTACTACTTTAACTTGTAATGTAAGCAAGTGTTTCTGGAATTTAAAATTTGCAAAGAAAAGTATTCCATGCATTAACATACCTATGCTGAGTGTAAGATAAAATAAAATCCATTTTTAACAAAATGCTTTTCGATATTTTTTTTTTTTTTTTTACATTATCGTGCATTTATATGCCTATGGAAAATTTAGAATCCTGTATTATTTCTGATATTTTACGAGTATTGTTTTCCAAAACGATTCGGAGAAATGTTTTTTTTTTAATGTCAGAGATAGAGTGTCTGCAAGAGATATTTCCTCTTATTTTTATATTACAGAATGGATCTTCACTGATAAGGATAATTTCTTAGCAGACAAGACTTCTTCATAATACCTGGGCTGGACTATTCTTGTTTGTTTGAACTATCTTTAAACCTATTTCCCCTAACAACCGTTCCTACAGTTGCTACTAAATTTACTTTAATAAACAGGTTTGTTCAGGATCTCCGGTTCAGGGGGTCTACTCCCTAAGCACGAAGTCCGTAGTTTCGGCCTTCGTCACAGGCGTTTCCTACTCCGTATCACTTACGGATAGATGATTGGTTCGGCGTCCAAACGAAGTATGAATGACAACACAATTTCACAGTTGTCCCTAATTCCAATGTGTTTTTGCCCGTCCGAATAATTTAACTTTTACACTTGTTTTGATGGATCTTTATGTCAGACGGACGGATGAACGGACGGACGGATGGACGGACGGACTTAGGGAGTAGGGCCCCAGTTCCAACACGCGTAGACGTTTTGTCGACGGAAGAATAGACAAAATGACACAATGTCATGCTTAGACGCGTAGGATGCGTAGAAATATTTCTACAATCTATCGTTTTGTCTATTCTTTCGTCGACAAAACCCGTTTCTATGGTGGTCATGCTAAGCGTGCTGCAGCATTATGATAATATGTCATCATAATAAAGCTAGTAGTGAACTGCCTTATAATAGGCATTTCTACATACCCAATAGAATGCAACAAGTCATTAAAAAACGTAGACCAGATTGCTTATGGCTCTTATGTAACTTAATTCGGTACTATACACAATTCACTTTACCAATAAAATAAATAACACAGTGTCTTCACTCAAAACACAAAACACTGGAAACACATTAATAGCAAAAAAACAAAACACCACACATAAATCTTTAAAACTAGTTAGTATTCAGCGAAAATGATAGGTGAACAATCGAGAGATGAGTGTCTCGATGAATCAATTGTATCGAAATGACCCCGTGCCTGGACTCACAAAATATAATAGTCATTGAAGGGAGACGCAACAGAAATGGACAGTAATACAGTTTTGAAACAGCAACGCGCTTATTGCGACAGTGCAAATTACGATTGCGTCTTAGAAGTAGAACTGATGAAGATTGTTAAGTTAATTTCAATGATTGGGTGTATTTAAATGTTGTATTGCAGAGGATTTTGTATCAAGGGCAGCAGCTGAACTTGAAGCGTTCCTAATTTTTCTGAGCAGTTTGTTGCGCAGTTTATTTTCTTTACAACATAAACACAAGATTGCTGTTATGTGTAGCTCTTTTAAGGGCTGTCTAGTGCCTATTAAGTGTAGGTATTTTAGGGGCTGTATAGGGCCTATTGTATTTTTTGATAAATATAAAGTTTGACTGTCTAATCTTGGTCATTGTTAGCGTCTGACTTTGGTGTTAATGAGCCCGAGGAAAGCTTTTCATGCTATTTTATTTGAGGAATTTAATACACTGTTGACTCTTGTCTGTTATAATGTCTCCTCAGACTGCCTTACAAACATAACTGGTTTATTATGGCATTTAAAAGGCATACTTACTTGATTAAAACTTACAACACACGTGGGACTAGTTAAACTATCTTCTCCCTGCATACTGGCGTCAGTAATTTGTAGTTTTCCAGAACTACTTACGAATGCTTTCCGCTGTGATTTAGCAGTGACAATTCCACTTCTATCCAATAAACGATCACTTAGATTACACTCAACCACGTGAAGTATGTGCATATAAAGTAGCAGTGTTGTGCAGAGTCTATACAGAGTTTTATGCTTTGATTATTCTTTAGCTAAGAATATGTTATTAGATTGTCAAGACAAAGATATCTGTAGTCAAAGTTAAAATTTTTGGACGTGTGAACTCTTATTGGGAAGGAATGATATTTGTGAACAAACTATTGAAGCATGAAACAACTGCGTGTCTCGCAACGCATAAACGTCAGAAAGATTTATTTGACAACAATAAAAATGTATGCCGTATAAGTACAAATTACTACACAGTATACCACGACAAGTATCGTAGATTTTTCCGTTACTATCGTTATGCAACACCCACGACTAAATCTTTTTACATTGTTCTCGAGCCGAGACGAAGGCAAAAACGTGGCAAATAAAAAGTTTCGCATCTTATTTCGCGATCACTATCGTGTTTCGACATGGTCGTGAGAAATTAATCTTAGTTTACCTACGCACTATGCAGCTTATTTTATTGTTTGTGTTGCCAACAAGTCCGTGGACGACGTAAACAGAGACGCGAGTTGTCTAGACAAATTGCTCTTTCACCGGAGATAGTTCCCATCTGTAAGAGCTATAAAATGTTTGACCGTTAACTTGAGTTGGCTCTTCACCTTACTGATATTGCTTGTTGGTATTGGCATACATTAAATTATAACAGTGCTGTCTGTTATTCATGATTTCTTTACTAGTTTCCAATAATATACTTAGTTTCGAGGCTGTCTTTACGAAAACGTTTATAACAGAAACTCTAACTACGTAGATCTATCTGGAGGCGTCTACACTACGCTTCCCGATTCGTGGTCTTCACTCCGTTATCATCTGTTAACAGGATGAAATTGAATTCATGGGCTTCATTTTAAGAGGTCATTGTACTCATCATTATGAACAACTTTTACTATGGGACCAAACATGAAATCTCGAAAAAAATCTTATGTACGCATAACTCTTCAAAATGTCCCCATAGTAAAAGTTGTTCATAACAATGAGTACAATGACCCCTTAAAAGGATGCCCACCTGGAGTTCATTTTCATCCTGTATAGTCCTAAAGGCGGTCGGGATAGACTTGATGCGGAAAGCAGACAATCGGTGTTGTGTTGCAACTTGAGAGAGGACTTTTCTAGCAGTGGACTCCAATAATGATAAATGATAAATGATAAATGATTTATTTTCTGTAAGTAGGTTTGTACAAACACTTTTACACGTCAAACATATTTTTTTTTTAAACTAGATGAGTTCGACGTTTCCTATCTGACTACTCTGAGAAGAAACGCCGAAACAAACTCAGAGGTCACAGTCTCTTTTAAAGTCCAGACATAATCTTGGTCAGATCATGTGAAGACCATGTAGATTGCAGTCTGAAATGGTCTTTTGATGAAAGAACCACACAGATTGAGTGGACCTGTCCAGTCAGTGCACGCATTTGTCAGTAATCGTGCAGCTCAACTCAAAACTTAAGGAGCTTAACGATTCGACGAACAATACCAAAGAAAAGACATTTGGGTAGGCCGCATAAATTACTCAAACTGTCAGACTATAACTAAAACTGAGAAAAGGATAAAATAAATAAAAAACAATGATCCACGTAGTCTTCACATTCACAATAATTAAAAATAGTATAAGTAATACTTTACAAAGTAAATATTCATGTCATTGTATAGAATATGTAACAAGGTATTTAAATCAACATTAATAGTGTAAATTTATTGGAGCAGCTCAATCCCAAGCCTTTTTGTCCTCAATATAGTCTTTGACAGTATAAAAGGCTTTCTGACAAAGTTTCCGCTTTATGCAATTTTTGAATTTATTAAGGCTTAGTTCTTGAATGTGGCTAGGTAGTTTATTATAAAAACGTATACATTGGCAACTAAACGAACCACTTATTTTCTTAAGCCTGGTTGTAGGAACAACAAATTTGTGTTTGTTTCTAGTATTCACATTATGGACGTCACTGTATTTTTTAAACAAATTGATATTTTTATGAGCATACAAAAGATTTTCATAGATATACTGAGAAGGCACAGTCATTATATTAATTTCTTTAAATTTATCTCTGAGGGAGTGTCTGGGACTTAATTTGTAAATTGAACGAATAGCCCTTTTTTGTAAAACAAAAATTGTCTGAATATCGGCGGCATTTCCCCACAACAGAATACCGTACGACATCACACTATGAAAATAACTAAAGTAAACTAAACGGGCTGTCTCTAAACAAGTTAAATCACGAATTTTCCTAACGGCGTATGCTGCAGCGCTAAGCTTTTTCGACAATTTATCTATATGGGGGCCCCATTGAAGTTTGGCATCCAAAGTTATGCCCAAGAACACTGTGGTATCTTCGGGAATCAACTCTTCACCCTTTATGAGAACACTAGTTTTTACTTGTCTAACATGAGGTATAGTGAACTTAATACACTTAGTTTTTTTCTCGTTAAGAAGTAGGTTATAGTAGGAAATAGGCTCACTTGACTTTGATTGATTGACAAAAAGAATTAAAGAATAATATGCATACGTTTGCGATGAGTTACGAGATCCGTCAAAGTCGATACTGCTGATACATTCTGTAAAATATCACCGTGAAAATTTAGGTGAAGTGAGCGTGAAGTGAGCTATCAATAGTGTCAATCCCTGGCATCAAATGGAATGACAGCTCACTTTAAGATCACTTCACCTAAGTTTTCACGATGATTATTTTTACAGAATAGCACTGCAGGGTCAATACTACAGAAAAGAAAAACAAAAGATACACAGAGGTTCTGTTTTGTTGTCAGCAAAAGATGGGGTCCAATAGGGCCGATGCCGCTGGGGTCGCGGGTTGTTTGAAAAAGATACCGTGGCCCCTGGCATAGGCAACTGAAGGAACACGGGAGGGTAAAAGTCTGACACGCCCTTCCGCTCCACCCAGAGCGGCGCGGGAGAATGATGATTTTCCATCAAAAAAAAAAAAAAAAAAAAAAGTGTCAATACTAGGTACTTACATAAAGGTATATGGGAAATAAGCTACTTTTGAACAAGTTTTTAGGCGCATTCGACTGACTTATATGCCATGGGTTAAAAAAATAGTTTGAAAGTGAAAATCGACCTTTTGAAGACGCTCCTCATTTATATGCAGTCAAAGTTGAAGTGACGGAGGAGCTCGTGGCTAAGTAATAACAGCCGCACGGGTCGATCCATCAGGTTAAGCTACGCTTTCCGGGGTTGGTCAGTGGATGGGTGACCATCTTTACATACCGAGACTCCTCCGTGCCTCGGAAAGCACGTTAAGCCGTTGGTCCCGGCTGTCATTCGTGGATCTTTGACAGTCATTACGGGTCGTCAGAAGCCCGAAAGTCTGACAACCAGTCTTACCAAGAGGTATCGTATTACCCAGTTACTGGGTTGTGGAGGTCAGATAGGCAGTCGCTCCATGTAAAATACTGGTATTCAGCTGCATCCGGTTAGACTGGAAGCTGACCCCAACATAGTTGGGAAAAGGCTAGGCAGATTGAGGCAGATTGAAAGTTGAAGTGACGTTGTCCAAGACCTTGAGGCGGATGTTGTTCAAGATGCATCGCGGACCACTACAACTTCCTTTAACGTTGCTGTACAAAATACTCAACTAAACATTGGATTATTCAGGCAGGTAATAATTGAATGCACTGTAAATCATTCTACGTTATAAAACAATCCAACGTGGTCTTCTACCAACATTACCTGACAGACATCAATATAATTAACGATGTGTGAAAACAGCCAATGTACACGCACTTCTCTAATACAAATAAATCCTATATTGAAGGAATCGCGGAAGTGAGGGATTAATTTTGGATTTTGTAAGAGTCACTGTTAAATCTTACAAAATTCTGTGTAGCTACACGGAAACCAATTGATTTTTTCAAAGGATTAATTCAATAATATTTGAATGATAGTATCCCAAAATAGTGTATTATTTGTACTATGTGGCTAAAGCCACTACCTACCTAGGTAGTGGTTTTTTATAATTTGAGTAAAACAATAATAAGTACATAAATTAACATATTGCCAAAGACATTTAAATACACCTTTACAATACATCTTTATTTCTTAGATCTTTTTTATTTATAACACTTTTGTTATGATGGCACAAACCATAATTTAAATATGCAATGTTTTTATTATACTTCCCCAGCATGTATTTTTTCTGTCTTATGTGTTGTTTAATTGGACTTTACCTATTTTAACTTGAAACAAACAGAATCTATCTTTATTTATACCTAGAAAACTATTCTCTGCTTGTTGTTGCTTCATATTACCAATCATCATTATTATTGAGAATTTTCCTGAGAACCCTGTGTATCCTGTCTGAAGAAAAATAAATGTTAACGTTATTATCCGTTTCTAATAATAACAAATATATTTTCATTGCTTGTGGCCTGCAGTGGTTGTAATAGGTTGTATTACCTATTTTAAAATTATTTATACATAAAACAGACAGAACGTTTCAACAATTATGTACCTACGACATATTTATGGTCCAAGATCCCAGGGTCGCCAGACCTTACTTATTTTCTGATTAACAAAATGTATGGGATAGAGTAGTGTGAGTACCTATGTACTTTGAACGTACGCATACCTGCTAGCTTGAGCCGACGGTCAATTTTCAGGTATTAGGTACTTACTAAAGTTACGTAACAATATTACTCTCTTTTCTTAAAGTCTGACTGCTCAATTTTATGTATGTTTTACAGGATATTGTTAATAGTTAATAATCAATAATAACAGACACTTCTTGTCGGCGGTTTTTTCCGCCAGACGCGTTAAAGCTCGCAAAAAATTACGTCACCTGACTTAGGCATACGAGTAGTTTGAGTTCAATTATACAGGGTGGAAGGGACATCGACGCACAAACGGTTTCCACGTATTCAGTACATCATTCTGAGCCCCCCTATATAGAATTTTTTTACCGGTTATTAAAACAAAAATCTGCAGTTTCCTACAATAGTGCAATACCTACACGGTCAAAATGTATGGAAGAGCAGATTTTTTTTCAATAACCGATGAAAAATTTCTATATAGGGGGGCTCAGAATGATGTACTGAATACGTGGTAACCGTTTGTGCGTCGATGTCCCTTCCACCCTCTATAGTGAAAATACTTGGGGAACTATTTCAATACTATTTGTAAGCAGCCAGATCAATCTTAGTGGTCAAACATCCCCCAGACACAGTTAATTGTGTCTGGGGGATGTTTGATCCGGCTGCTTACAAATGCTCTATTACTACAATGGCTATTACGCTTCACAGAATGCAATTCCCAAATCGTATCTAGGCTGTATTTCCCTGACCTTTCTTTCAATGTTAGGAACTAAAAGTTAACTGAGTTATATCCTCATTCAAACTGTAATTCAATAGGCTTACAAACAACTATAGATAATATGATGCTTCTACGTATAATATACACATTGGCTAAATGTAAATTATTTTAAAGATCCTCTTTCGGAACCTTATAAAAATAAAGAG
Source organism: Cosmia trapezina (assembly GCA_905163495.3). Lineage (NCBI taxonomy): Eukaryota > Metazoa > Arthropoda > Insecta > Lepidoptera > Noctuidae > Cosmia > Cosmia trapezina. The sequence goes on from LR991030.1 coordinate 18,990,602, forward strand.
CTAACGATTGTGGTGAATAGTTCCCAGCCTACCACATACAATGTCATTGTCACTGACTTTGACCCATTGTAAATTTGTAATGAGGTGTATGGCCTGTGATACGCAATGACGGTTTTGTGTACCTACATTGTAGATCCACACAGCAGCGTTCCACTTTATAAAGAGCGTTATCTCTTACTTACATTCCATGGTAAATCAGCTAATAATCAATAACGATACGATGAATGAATGGATGAATGAAATGCAGCAAACCCAGCGAAGTTTGACCAGACTTGATTTTTGTTCTTTCTTGATTGGGTTCATTCGAGTCCCAAAGATTCACACTAGCCTCTGTTGCCTCATGTTACATGGGGCAACAGAGACCATATTGAGATTGCAGATCAAGGACGGTGGGGCGCGATAATGGTAGGTAAGACGTGCCCTGAGGCTATGGATAAGGATTATAGAGCCTACCATGAACAAAAAAAAAATTATTAATATTTCTAAAACATATTCTGTTTTAGAATAGAATGAGGGTAGCATGTCTATGGTAAGGTGTGTGAATGTGTGTAGTGTGAGTCTGTCCTCTAGGTGAGATTACTGATAAGGTTTTCAGTATCATCGTAGCTATAGCTTTCAAGCGAAAGTAAAATTTCCTTTTTCATTATGAAATTGCTCCCGATTCAAACTAATTTGAACTGTCTTTTGGTGTAGAAATTATTAGTCCTTTATATAATTCAATATCAATACTTTTGCAGTTTACCTTAATTTACATCGCTACTTAATTTACCGCATCGATTACACCAAAAAAATGTTTACGCACTAATGCAAATGTGTTACGATAATATTTCAATGTTTTGTCATTAGTGCATTTCATGTAAAGTTATGGATATTCATAGACTGTATTTATGATTGTCCTTTGACATGACTCGAAATTTTGAAAACTTTCAAGATTTTGATTGCAGTAGGGTAACTTTTTCTATTTCGTAGAACTAGCGCCCTCACTCTAAAATGCAGATTACTGAGAAGGCAAATGCCTCTAAATTTTGCATCCGCTAGTGTCTACATAAATTGCGTAATCCGGTTTTTATCTGACTTCTAATTTACCCTTTTTCCCGCACGTTACTAGTAAAGCATTGCTGGCAGACAATCCATTACCTATTAGATGATTTGTAACGGACATAATAATGGGATTTTTGTTTCTAGAAACAGTTTATTGAGGAAAAGAAACGACCGTGTAACTAAACTTGATTGGAAAAAATTAAAAAAATATGAGTGAGAAGAATTTGCTAATATAGGTACTTACGCAAATTGGCTTCGGTAAATTTTTACTTACAAATCGCTTCGTTGTTTTTTAAATTTTTCCGAGCGACCAACGTCTGTATCGTCTTCCGAGTAAGAAGAATTTGTTGTGTTTTAAACCCCATTTATAGCGGATATATCATTTTTATGTGTTGGGTTGTCGAGGTTATATATATACTTAGTAGGTATTGTAAAACTTTAAGAGTCGTGGAGGTCAGAAGTTGGTTGGCAAAGCCATCCAAGCAAAACCTTTACAATATCTAGTAGACCAGTTCAAATATCTGTGAAATATATACAAGCTATCTTCGTTTTGGGGGAAAATGCTAAGTATGTAAATAATGTTTTGCTAAATGGATGCATATGAACTAAATCCACAATGTCACGTACATAAACGAGTTTTAAACAGCCTACACACGTACTGTTACGTGATTAAGTAAATGAAGGTCACGCATTTTGAAGTCCATAACATCATTGCTGACATCATTGAGATTCGTCATTTTTGTCAAATACTTGTGAATCATACAAAACTGAATGACTCTTCACACCGGATAAATTCTGCACATTTAACGTACATTGATAGTTTACTTAATATTTTGCTGTCATACAAATTCAACAGTGAATGACGATTGATTTGGCATTGTATCAGTAATTCATTACCAGGAATCCAGAAATTCACGGATGTGTGATGAGAAGTAGATAAAAGATATGTGGTAACACTTGGACGTTGAGCTGGCCCTAGCATAGTACGGAGTTTCAACAGAATAAGAGGCCAGTTTATAATAGTTTTGTTGCCTGGCGTTCAGCCTGCTGTACCTACTGACTACTATATTATATGGGTACTAACATCACTCGTGCTTTGTTAGTGTCCGTATCCTAATTTTCTAAAACTTCTATGGGTATGATGTAGTCTGCTGATATGAAAAGGCATTATGTAAATCCAGTAATTTTCGATACTGATATCTTATCTGATTCTGATAAAATTCCAATTGGTTTCTTTGGCTTTTCTCCTTTCAGCTCAACAATGAAACGAATTACATAGTTATTTATTGCTACAAATGAAATTATCTCCCACGAAATTAGGGTAGCATTTGATTTAATGTTTCCTATGTTATAATAACTTTATAAGTGCCCATAAATTATTAGCCAATACGAAGTTCTTCTAAGAAAACGTTCAAAACCCCTTCATAAACCATGAATCTAATAATCATTACATCTGATATAAGATCCACTTAATCCTAAAATCAAAGTATCGTGTTATACCACGGAAGAGGCCGTAACACACGAGGCGTTAACGTAATCGGCGCACGCGATGCTATCCGCACAATGTAAAAACATCAGTTCAATGAATTGACATAAAGACGAGCATATGTCTAAACATTATTGAAACCGTAACTATTGGAAATACTGTCGATAGCTTGTTATTAGAACTTAGGAACTATTGGAAAATGCAATGGAACGATACACATTTATAGTCACACAGCTCAGGAAGCGATAGAGTTTTGAAACACTAAATTCTGGGCCATGTGATCGCCGTTTTGGCGATTTGAACTAGCCGGCCAGATCACCATCACCAGATCTGACGGCGCCAGACTTCTTTCTTTGACACTTTTTGAAATCTCGCGTTTACCACACCAAACCAAGTCTTGAAAGCCAAAATTGTAAAAGAAATCACCAATTTGGAGGATGTTTTGCGAGCAACATTCAAAATACCGTAAAACGATCACAAAGTGCGTCCACTCAAGAGACCAATATAATTTTTTTCGATTTGATGTCATACATTTTACACCTCTAAAGAAACCATGAAAACATAGCCCAATGTTTTTTTTAATTTCCAACCAAATATCAGCCAGTCCACATTATGAAATTACTTTAGCGCCACCTTTGTATATAAAAATCATGCAGGCCCGTACGTTAGTCTCGCAAAAACTCGAAAATGGCTCGACCGATTGTGATGAAACTTTGTTAAGTTGTTGTGTGCGCCAGAGAAGGTTCCTGAAAAAAAATTAAAAAGACAAAAGTGAAAACCTATACATAGCATGTCGCGGCGTCGAGGTGTCGCGGTAACGCGAACCCGTAAGATTTCCCCCTACCAAGAAACGCTCTACGCGCCTATTCACTTCAAAAAAATTAAAAAGGTTGCATTGCATTGCAAACGCATGCCGCCGGGCGTCAGCTAGTAGACAATAAAAAATAGTAGACACTTAGTTTTTTTGCGAATGTTTCAATTTATTGCGTTTAATGTTGCTTTGGATCAATAAATAGGTACCTGCGTGACCTTATAATTTGTAAAATGCTATTTTTAGATCGTAAAGTGAAAGTAGAAATTAACTCATTGAATGACTCGACTACATAGATAAGTTACGATAAATAAAGAAACATTGGATACAATATTTGTTTGTTGTGAATCCAATAGCCGCAATAATTTTGCATTTCATTTCACAACCATTCAATCCTTTGCAGTGCCAAGTCAGATTGTCAAAGCAATCACGCGTAGCGACCATTGTAAGGGCTTAAAAATGAAATTAAGAAATAGAATAGCGACGAAGTAATAAATTTAAAAAAAAAACACGAACAATAAATGTAAACCAATTCAATTGAAGTCGAAATGTGGCACGTACGATTGGCAGGCTTATTACACGATCTCTTTTAAAAACATTCGGTTCATTCATAGCATAGAATAAGCATAATCAGTCTATAATGTCCCACTGCTGGGACACGGGCCTCCTCTCGGTGCATGAGAGGGAGTGGGCCGTAATCCACAATCCACCACGCGGGCCCCGTGCGTGTTGGTAGATGTCACTTGTCTTCGATTTTTGAATTGTAGGACATGCCGGTTTCCTCATGATGTTTTCCTTAACCATTTTGAGAGCAGTGATAACTAGTGAAATAATGTACGCAAAGTAAAGCGCCTGTCTGCACGTCTATTTTCTGTTTTATACGATTATATACGTAAACATTTCCTTATTGTGCAGTAAAATTTGCTTTAAATCGACGGTATTTAAATATGTTAAGAACTTACTAAACTTAAAATTGATTTAAGACATTTTGTCATAAATCTACATTTAAACGAAGCGCGTTTAGTTCCGGTGCGTGTCAGCGCGTGAGTCTTCTATCTCTCTCGCAAAACTAGACAGCCATAACGCCATTTCACTTACACACCGAGCTAAACCTCGCTTCAATATATCCTCTTAAGTCATAATATAACTAATAATTAGGTACATTACCGGGCAGGCCAAGCCGCGGGCAAAAGTTTGCCTACAACCAGCCAGTTGACCGTGACCACAAAATTCGTGCCGAATCTGACCCAATGTAACTTTCTTTTGATAATTTACGCTACTGTTGTATAATAGTAAAATACCAAAGTTATTGCTGGTATTATTTTGTTAAATAATAGGTAGGTACTTTATTGTAAAATTTTCAGCTAGGCCTATTTTAAGGATATTGGAGGCTGCACCATGCACACTTGCTACAAATGTTTTAGTGAGACGCAAGAGTCTATCATTACCAGGGATCATCATTTCAGTCGTCAACGTCCGCTGATGGACATAGGTGTCCCGCAAGGATTGCCTCTGCGACCAGACCTGCTAAGCTGCCCGCAGTGCGCATACGACGGCGATACTGAGTACTATACCAATATACACTATTTGAGTTTTACATAGACGACATTCGCCAAACTACTTGAGAAATACTACTTAGATTATGAATTAAAAATAATATGACACTAATATGCATGTTAATTGTTATACAATTATGTCCCGTAATTAACGCAAACGCTCTTAAGGGGTCGTTGTACTCATCATTATTAACAACTTTTAGTATGGGAAAAAACCTGAAATCGCGAAAAAAATCTGCTGTTTCATACATTTTGGTTGATTAAGGATTGAACTTTTGTATGAAACAGCTGTTTTTTTTTCGCGATTTCAGGTTTGGTTCCACACTAAAATGTGTTCATAATGATGAGTACAATGACCCCTTAAAGACACTAATATACATGTAAATTGTTATACAATATTATTTTTAATCCATCATCTAGTATTTCTGAAGTAGTTTGGCGAATGGCGTCTATGTAAAACTTAATATTTAATATAAACAATTTTAGATAAGGAAATAGCCCTTAACCTGTTCATTTGTAATTTTATAATGGTTTAGCAATCGCTGTGCAATTTGCGGCAACCTACGGAGACTTGGCAGCCGGTGCGCAGTGGTGTCTGACTACTTTTCGCTATTTACTAACCACTTACACAATCGTATAATTTTGTTGTTGATATACGTGTCTTCTTAAGCTGCAGTGACAGTTGAAGCAGTGCTTTCCATAGACACGAAAGAAGAAGAAAGAAACAAGGAAAATATATAATATTGCTAAGGTATTCTTGCACTAAATGAATGGCTAAGCCTAAAATGGCTGGACTTGGTGAGGTTGTTGTGTGGATAAAACCAATTTGTAAAATAAGTTAAGTATTTTGGAAATAAGTAAATAATAATATTACATTGGAGTTTACAAATACAGACAATGTTTCCGATTATGCATATTATATCAATGATATGCTATGGAGGAAACAAAAAATTGCTGAGTCAACAAATAAAAATGGATTAAACAGCAACCAATCATAAAACAAAAGAAGAAAAATACCTATTAAACAAACACAATCTCACTCACACATTGTAGGTCATAACTTTGCAATTTCCGGCTATACTAGGTTTTTAGGTAAACATGCACTCACGCGCACTTAAAGAAAACGCGAAACGAACGGGTGTGACAAAACCCTTGTAGTTCGCACACTTACGTTCATTGTTAGTTCAAACACCTGCAGCCTGCGAGCTAATTGTGTAAGTACCATCGTAATCGCTTTCGTCTGACTTTTCGAGTAATTTCAAGTGTTCAACAGCTTTGCCTACACTACTTACAAGTTTTAGTGACGACGTGAGAGTGCCACCGTTTGCTAAATCTAAACTAACTAAGACTAACTATAAATAGAAGACTTATTCATAGGCAATAAATTTATCACACGTATGGATTTGACAACTTGTTGCATAAGAATGTTGACTTGAAACAGTGCTGAGTCACTTCCCATAGAGTCTTATAAAATATTTGAACCCATTGAGCTAGAAGAGACACCAACTCATTGACTAACAATTACAACATATCGAGAAACCCAAGGAAGTTTCTAAAAGGCAGTTGCATCTCATTTAGGATAGATTACTAATTAGATAGACCTCTTGGTAACGATGATCTTAACATTGACCTTGTCAATATTATCAGCAACACCTGTCTAAAGGCTGGAAAAACTACGAAAATTCCACCGACCCAATGTAAAAACAGCATTAATAAACTAGTTACCTAACCTACTTACATTAAACCAACCGAAATACAAATCCATATTGAAATAAGTGTAAGACACAGCCAGCCAGATGGAGCGTTGATTAAAATCAATCATGCATCAACAAAAAAAAAGAGTTGTTATTTATCGGTAGGTATATATCCGTGTATTTTAATATAAATTTATTATTGTGTAAAAACGACATAGCAACAGTGATTGCCTTGGAGTTATGAAATCACATTAGAGTCATCTTAACAGACAGTGACCTACACAACAGCCACTTTGTAGATATAATACCTGGTTCGAAGAAATGATAACTAATCGTGTGGCCTACCAATGGTAGTAGGTCTGTGGAACTATAAATATGACAAGAGATGAGTTGAATGGAATTCAGCCGCGAACACTACTAAGAAATGAATCAAATGAAGATGCACAAGTTATATGTTTCACTACGGCCAGTAAGTTATAGGAACCTATGTTACGCGCCGCGCCGCCGCCATTTACACAGTTCGTCGCTTGCTTGAAAGTGAAACGAAATGCCATTAAACATTGATGAATGTAATGTCGTCGGCAATCAATGAATATTGAATAATATGAACTAATGACTCGAATCTCGAATACGATCCTGACCAACATTTCATTACCAAGAGCATGAGCCATTGATATACTTTAAAAAACCTAAGAGCTTACTTATTGCAAACTTTGATGACCTTTTGTTTTTGGTATAAATAATTATTCTTATATGGGCCTATTTCACGATGTCCGAATAGCCAATACTCACCGAATAAATTCAAAAATGGAACAGTATTTGTATGAAATTATCTGCCAAGTAAATTAATAGGAACTTAATCTGTGGTGGTGAAACAGGTCCTAAGAAATAAAGGTCTTCTACTTTAGTTAAAATCATATACTCTAGAAAAATCTGTTCCAAGCCTGTTTAACATTGAACAAAATTGAACGTTACGTCAAATACACCCACATCCGGCAGCCGACGCCAACGATCAAGAGCAATTAAGCCTTAACATGGCCTCAAGCGTAGCATAGTGTCAAGCTTACCTCGTTGATATATATCAAACATATCAGCCAAATAAAAAAACCTTAATGCCTTGTTTAAACTAGTGTAGCAAATGTGCCAATTTATGAAATTGTCGTAATGTTGAGTGAACTGAATAATTAGAGCTCATTTCTCCTCCTCGATGTAGCATGTCATCCGATACTAAGTGGGCAACTACCAAGGAGGTCTAATTGCGCCATAGACACCACAATTTTCTCGTCGGAAATGGAACATGAAAAAAATAGTCAGTTTGATATGCAACCCCATTATTACGGCTTTGTCATTATGCAGAAACAAAGTTAATGATACATACAGAGTGATGAGGGATTCATTTGTTTTGTCACGTTGGATGAGCTTGTGTGTATAATTAAGACTAAATCTGCATAGTTTTTTTTTCTAGAATATTTGTATTTTGAATCATGATAAAATATAAATTAAATCTCCAACCTAACCGTTGTGGTTTTCGAATTTCGTTGCAGAATTACGATCACTTGATCGCACTGAATTTTTAGTGAAAACTCTCATTAATCGAATACGAAAAGTACCTACACCATATTATTTATTGAACTGGATTTTCAGTTATCGCTCGCTGATGTAATTTGAAATTACTTACAAGCTTGTTTTTCATGCTTATATGTATACAAATGCGATCTATCATAGGAGAACGGTTTCATACTTATTAAGGCCTAATTCCTATGTAGCATTATTAATTATTATAGTTGAAACCGTGCATGAAAATGGAAGCAAGAAATAATTTAGAAAATAAAACAAAGATAACTGACGAGGCTCAAAAGGCTGGCCAACATGGGACTGTACAGTACATGTCTGCCGCATGTCGGATAAACTGAAGGCACAAATAGCACAGAACTGGTGCCCTGAGAGTCCTGAGACAGAGAGGCGAGGCCGCGGCACAGGCCACGTAGGAGATAGCGGGATGAACTAGACAGATTCCGCCAAAACTGGAAGGATGCCCCGCGGGCTCGCGAACGATGAAAGGAGTGGAGGGATGCCGGCGGCGGCGGCGTGTCGGACCACGCACAATGAAGGGTTCCGTAGTTACGATGAATTTATCCCAAAAAGAAACTTAACATTGTAGTTGAAAAACATGTTCTCCCATATATGTATATCGATTTACGTCACAGTCAATTCTGGAACTTCAAAATTAAATGTAATATGTTGTAATCGCAAAAAAAAAATGTGATAAAACTACAACTTATAAATTTTCGGACTTTTTCCTTTACTTGTAATCCTTGCCAAATTTCATGATCAGGAACTATCCATTAGTACGTATTTGATATTAATTTCAACTTGATACCTCCACGCGTTTCTGAGAAAAAGGGTCTTGTCTTGACAGACTGATATACAGACGGACAACGAAGTGATCCTATAAGGGTTCTTTTTTCGTTTTGAGGTACAGAACCCTAAAAAGGGTCGCTTTGTTGGTACAGAATGTGAGAGAATAATGAAAGAAATTCACAATAATTAGAACAATCAAAATGTATCGAACGAGCGAGAAATTGCTAGTAACGCAATAATTTGTAAACAGCAAGCCATGTTTATAAGTGCACCAGGGTGCCATTGTAACCAGCTATATGCTTTTGATTACGCAATGGCATTACTGAAACAAACCGAGCTAAGTTAGCTTATAAACTGAAATCAATTATTGTTAGCTATTATACGTTTATACGTAGGTGCGTTGGAATATTCGGCCGATGAATTTTTCATTTTAATCGTTTATTAGTTACTAGCTGCTCCCCGCGGTTTCACCCGCGTAGACCAGGATAAAAAGTAACCCATGTGTTAATCCAGGGTATAAGCTATCTTCAGGGTATAAGGAGCTCGTGGCTAAGTAATAACTGCCGCACGGGACGATCCATCAGGTTAAGCTACGCTTGCCGGGGTTGGTCAGTATTACCCAGTCACTGGGTTGTGGAGGTCAGACAGGCAGTCGCTCCATGTAAAATACTGGTATTCAGCTGCATCCGGTTAGACTGGAAGCCGACCCCAACATAGTTGGGAAAAGGCTAGGCAGATTGATTGAAGCTATCTTCATACCAAATTTCATCCAAATCGGTCAAGCCGTTTGAGCGGGAAGAAGTAACAAACATACATACAAACTTTCGCCTTTATAATATTAGTGTGGTTAATGTGATTACCTACGTTTGATAATAAATTTTACCAGTACATCACGTTATATACATACATAGTACTTAATCCATATTATAAAGTAATCGAATCGCAACCATTCAAATACTTATTATTCAGTAGTTCCGATGGCCATCTGTGGTCTTCATTATCAGTTTCACTTCATCCAATGGTGCTTTCCGAGAGCAAATGCACGAGTTACTATAAAAAATACCCAAATCGCCATAGGTGTGCCTATAAAATTTGAGGGTTTCCCTCGTGATTTCCTCCTCCTCGGATCCTCTCATCAGATTCCGGCTTAGTGACAATGGAACCACCTCAAGAGCATGCCCAATCAAATTAAAATTTTTCAAAATCGATCCATAATTAACGGAGAAATCGGTGAACATACTTACATAAAAAAATACATAAAGTCGAACATGGAGAGCATCTCTCCAGCTTGGCTACATTTATATCTCAAAACCGAGGGCATCTAGCTAAGATCTGCTTTCTCCCAAATTTAGTCGTTAATTAGGTAGTAACTGTAGTCGTAATTTTTCGCCAAGTCACAGATTTAGTCGGGTCTTAGTTTAAAGGATATAATGAGTTAAATTTTTAAGGTATAGTCCAAAAGAGCTAGATCGAAGAGTTTACGATAACCTCCTCCTTTTTGGAAGTCGGTTAAAAACAAAGTAATTTTATCTAACGTAAAGAAAATTGGAACACTTATCATTGATGCTTATTATAGATAGGTATTCTACTGTAAACCTCGACACCCAGTTAGGTACTATTAAATCCACAATGCACAGCACAGGTATAATGTATTACTTCATTCAGCTGTTCCAACCGGTAACCGACCTTCTACTAACACAATTATATGTATGTTTAATTCTTATAATACATTATTGGATTATTGGGAATGCGTAGATGGAGACCTGACCGGTAAAAAATATTGTTTCTATCTGTAGTTGTATGTGCATGCAACCAGTCTTCTAAGGGGTATCGTGTTACCCAGTAACCGAGTTGTGGAGGTCGGCCAGGCAGTCACTCCATGTAAAATACTGGTATTCAGCTGCATTCGGTTAGACTGGAAGCCGACCCCGATATAGTTGTGAAAACGCTAGGCAGATTGATTTGTACACGAAGAGTAATAGGTACTTATATAGGCTCAATTTACATTGCCATGGAACGGAATGAAAACGGATTTTTTTGTACAATGCAGAATGTACTTTACGTAAATAGAATAGAATAATAGAATTAGTAAGCACAGAAATGACGCTGGATGGATGAAATGGCGGCTGGTCCGCAACAATCTGTGACTCCCGCATTCCCTTTAAACTGAAGGGGAAGATTTATAAAACAATGGTTAGACCTGCTGTCTTATATGGATCAGAATTTTGGGCCACAAAAGGAGGCAATGAAAGACAATTGCATGCAGCTGACATGGGAATGCTAAGAGAGATGAGAGGTGTTATGCAAATGGATAGAATAAGAAATGCGTATAGATAAGTATAAGAGAAGTCTGAAAGTGGCACCAACCGATGACTGAAAAGTTGTGTGGAAATCGGTTGTCATGGAATGGGCAAGTGATGCGGAGGAATTAGGAAACTTTTGATTATGAATTTCGTTGGCTATACGAGGATGGATGGACTGTTTAGAAAGGGAGTGACTACCGAGATGACGACTTATAGAGAAGTATGCATGGAAGAAAAAGACGTGTTCCGCCACCACAAATATATTGGGATAAGGGCAGGAGAATGATGAGAATGATGAGTGTATTGTACAAACTAGATATGAGCCCCGGTCAGCCATTTTCTGGAGAATTCTTGCGCATTCTCAGTAATTCCCGTAATACATCCAACCTCGTATTTAGTTTGTACGTTACACAATTAATTATAAAGTTAATTTTGCTATATACAAAATCGTTACAAAAACTCGCTTCCATTCCGTTCCGTGACAGCGTAAATTGAGCCTAAAATGTAAGTCCGGTGCATTTAGCGTTGCCATCCATCCGGATAAAGCCGGACAGTAGGCTTTTTGACCTCTGGTCCGACCAAATTTGACTGCGTCCGGCCTTTCCGGCTTTTGTCAGACTTTCACTGTCACTTCAGTCGGAAACGAGCGATTCGATAATTTTGCTAATATTTTTTTTATCTTAGCGTCCGCGGCCTTAGGACCTTACAGTGCGGCTTTTTTATTTTTTTATTTTAAGATATGGCAACGCTAGGTGCATTGCATCAGCTAGGTGAGTGTCTATAACAGTAGCTACGTACTACTTTTACCACGGCATGAACTACTCCCATATAGTTTGTGCCGATACGACCTAAGAAGGTGGACATGAACATAACATAACATCATCACGCCTGTATTCTCCGAAGGGTTAGGCAGAGGTGTACTGTAGAGGTTTCATGTTTTGGTCAAACCTTATATATGATATGTTGTCTGACATTCTTATTATTCAAACATCGAATTTCTCTTAAAGAAAAACGAAGGTCGTTTTTGTTGAAGGGAGTGAGTCAGATTCTTTTAGGGCTACGCCTTAGGAAGTTAATCTATAATTCTAAATTGATTATTTTAATATAGCGGGCATCAGCCCCATTCCACCTGTGCACCGCTTTGTTATTTCTGTAGCTAGCCTCTCACTGTGAGGTTCGAGCCCTCACAGTACCTACCTACACCCACATTTCGCCAGTTATGTTTAAATGCCATGTAATAAGGGGCGAGCCTGTTGTCGATTTGTGTGCCACAAATCCAGACTCCGGGCTGCTACTGAGAAATTCCAGATAGAAACACCCAATAACACCTTGCCCGACCCGGAAATCGAACCAGGACCTCATGCTCAGCAGTAGCCCTGGTGACCACTAGTCCAACGAGGCAGAAACGATTTCTGATCTATATGTCAACAAGGTGGATATATAGATCAGAAATCGTTTGTATCGACCATGGTGGACATCAATCTGTCTAGCCTTTTCCCAACTATGTTAGGGTCGGCTTCCAGTCTAACCGGATGCAGCTGAATAACAGTATTTATTATATCAACATGGTGGACATAACATAGATCAGAAATCGTTTTTTATCCAATGTAACTAAGTTCTATAAAACCTGATTCAAGAATAGCCCCCTACCGTAAGATTCCGAAAGTAATAATTCTACAAGCTCCGAATGGAGCCCCGTAGAGAGAAGAATATGCATTTCTGTCAAATAAATCGTCGAATCTAATAGTGCCCAGATCACTTCTGAACATGAGCTATTTCCTGATCCTGAAATCTTCCAGGGCAAGACATTCTTTTAGTTTTTGCCCTTCCAAACTGCTGACTCTACATTATTTATTGCGGTCATTTTAGATCTCCCGCGGAGTTCAGTACAAAATATATGACGTTGAAATAGCGATATTGGAACAGAAATAGGTTACCGGACAAAACCAATTATTACAAAGTTATGGTCAGAGAACTCGTGATAGTAAGTAATATCTAGACTTACTTACATACAAAAGTTCAAAAGTGCGGAATATCTGTCCAACTCCTAATCATGCATTTCGACTCAAATTGCGATTACTCGAAAACACCTAAACCGATTTTAATACTTTGGCACCATCTTAAAGCTCAAACGTCAAGCTTTAAAAAAAGTTAACTTTTTCATAAATGGGATGAGAAGTTTTGGAAAAAAAAACTGCTTTGTACACACGGGTTGTATGGGGCTGAGTCGATTTGTTTGCTCGTGAGTGTAGTTAATTCTAAAATGTCATGATTTCCGAAATCATGCATTTTAGAACAAATCTAACTTAGAGAGATGTATTTATGATCCTTATGGTTATAAAAGTAAATAAATATTTGCTATGGTCGCGAATCAAAAAAGTAAGAAAATTTGAATTCCGGAACACTTCGAGCAGATTGTTCTTCGCAGTTAATTTGCAATTTGTAACGTTTTCCGTAATCGCTAGTTGGCTACCCTTCATAAAATATCGGACAATGTAGATACTAGTTGTACTTGTTTGTATGCAAATCTGTATACATCGTATACATATTATTAGTACCTGTCCTGACAAGTGGACATTGCATTTAGGGCGAGCGCGCACTGCGATGCATTTTTCTAACGCATAATCTGTGAAGTATGGAATGTCTTTGAAGTGCGCGCACTGCGGTCATGCGTTTTGTTACTGTAGGCCGCCCAGTGCGGCAGAACTAACGGAACGCATCGCAGTGCGCGCTCGCCCTTAGACAATCATAATAAAACCAGTGTCTACACGGGTATTAACTTTGGACCGGTTATTTGCGTTACATTATTTTGCAATTTGAATCGCTAGCCGTTATTAGTTTATCCACACGCAAGGTTTCTACAAATTTATATACACATTGCCTTACATTGAAAGCTGTTTTTGTAATATTATAAAAAGTATTTAATAAAACAAAAAATGTCCTCATTATACATAGGAAGTTTGGTAGTTATAGTTAGGTACTTACTTATTTTGTGATAGAAAAGTATGGCGTAATGATGAGGAATCGAAAAATTAATAGGAACGTTTTTTAAATTACTTTAATTTGTTACAGATCTCGGTTTAAAAGATCGCCGCAGACGATTGTGCAATCGACGGTTCAGCTTTTTAGTAGGTATATAGGTACCTAGATCTTAACGGTGCAACATGCCATCTAAAGTTTAAAGATGCGAGTAGAGTATGTAGATCGCTAAAACTTGCCGATTGCGACAGTGTAGTACAAGCTGGTCTTTTAAACGTCATGTCCGATTGAATATGGATCTCTTGCAAATAAATGTTAATGCCTTGCTTTTATTGAGGTTACAAAATGGACTAAACGTTTTTCTCAAATAAAATAATAAGATTGTTTGATTTAAACTGCAATTCGTTGTTATGGACTCCCAAAACACAAAATAACCACACATTGTGTTGTTAAAAATAGGTAAACGTAGGTACCTAAAATGCTTAGTTTTTCTATAAAGACAAATGGCATTCGCTTCGGAGCTAATTATTGTATATCTAATCGCTACAGCTTCAAAGTGACGTTGACATGATCACGTGACATTTCGATAGCTTATTTATGTCAACCCCATACATTTTTTAGCTTTTCTACTAGCGTCATCATCGCTAATGGAATGTTACTTTGTCTAGGCCGTATGTACAGTTATCTAACTTTTCCTCTACAAAAAGCACATTCAGAAAACATAGTAATTTAATTAATAGAAAAGTTGTAAATAAAGCAACAGTAAGGCCCGTTCATATTTAGGTATATTATATTCCGAAATGAGTTTCAAATCTCCTACATACATTTACTTTGTTATATAAATTATTTGTAGGAACAGCTGATAAAACAAGAATGATCAGTTGATGCTGTCACTAAATTATCATCATCTGCCTAGCCTTTTCCCAACTATGTTGGGGTCGTGGGGTATGTGGGGACTTCCAGTTCAAGTTCAACTGGATGCAACTGAATACCAGTATTTTACATGGAGCGACTGCCTATCTGACCTCCACAATCCAGGTAGGTACTATGGGTAACACGATACCCCTTAGTAAGACTGGGTTGGCAGACTTTCGGGCTTTTGACGACCCGTAACAACTGTCAAAGATCTACAAATGACAGCCGGAATTAACGGTTTAACGTGCTTTCCGAGGCACGGAGGGTCTTGGTATGTAAAGATGGTCACCCATCTACGTACCAACCGAGGCAAGTGTAGCTTTATTGGTTCACAGAACTTAGTTTCCTTTTTTTAAGCTTATCATTATTATAAAACTTGTCATTTGCGCGGGAATCATTACATCAGCAGGAAAATCTGTTATAAAAAATAATAGCAAAAAATAATAGTAATTGTGTAGTATTTGATAAGCTTTTATCGAATTATATACATACATAACTAACTACTTACGGATAATTTTAATTTGTCACTTATTATTGAGTTTGCTTAAATCATTTAAACAAAATGATGATATTTAAAACGCAGGTAACTGTAAAAGCCAGGTTTAAAATAGTGTTTTATCGATAATTACCTAGATAATAGATATGCCTGACCTGCACGATTCTATAATTAATTATGTAATCTGTGTGAATGCGACCCGCGGCCATTGACCTAGCTTAAACATTTGAACAAATTAATTTTCAGCAAAACTACCACGTTAGAGTACTTACTAATAATGGGTTTTATAGCACTAATAAAAATGTGATTAAGAATGATATTGATTGAAATCATACTTCATTTGTCTTATTTTAAATTAAAATAGAATTGCCCAGTAGTTCGCTATACCAAAATAATATATGTTACAAAGTAGGTATGACTACTTATAATTATTTCTATTGCCACTATCGATACAATACTTATATAAACAATGTTGTTATTTAATAATTATAAGTAATAGATAAATAAACATTAAGTACCTGCTAATGTTCTTTTGTATGACATAATAAGCAAATAATTTTCGTTGACTTAAGTTAACGAAATTATAACTACTTATAAAAACATTTTTTTTAAATTATATCATACATACATACACTTTTTACTTTAAAACTAACACCAAGACTTTAGACACTTTCTTGAATAATTCTTTGTGGTTTAAAGTCACTATAGCTTCCTGATTTGATTGCGAACTTAATTTCAAAGAAATTCAGCTGTCTAACTGGAATCATCAACACTTTCCGTGAAACGCGTGTTACTGAGTATCATTGTGACAACTTTTTTCTGAACAATACATAATATAACAGTACATACCTGCAATGGATGACCGGCCGGCAACGCACACTGACGTTTCCTAATCAAAACAAATGACAGCTGAGTGAATAATCGAATTAAGCTGAGAGATAACAGTTATATATAAACGTAAAGTTCCTTTATATACTTTAATACAACACTTCCACGATATAGTCTACAGTACTCCACAGTAACAAATCAAACACGATTTTTTAAAAGTTTTTCCAAGTTAACGTAAACGTTTACGCGGCACGCGAGAGGAAAGGCGCGCGGTCCGTGTAGCTTCGCTGTTATTACTGAGTAAAAACGTATTTTGCTTCGTTCCGACGTATACCACCACGTTGAACGTAGACGTATTCACACAGATCTATCGAGGGGCTCTCACGATATCCTTGCTCCAGGATTTCCTACGTAATGTTCTGGTGTACAAGGTCTAAAACTGGGAATGTAATATAAGCGCCTACGGAAGTCCTAAATCCGTTCCTATTGGTGACAAAATTGTAAATAAAAGGTACATAAGTGACACAGTGAGCTTGATAGAGAAATGACCCTTATAATCTTGGTGTTGTTTTTTATTTGATTTGATCTCGAGGCTAGCGAATTAAATTGCTTGAATAATTAAATTAGTTATTACATAACTCGTTTTAGTTGAGTGTTCTCGTAAAAAATGGCATATCTGAACAACAGATAGCTATTAAATGAAATCTTTTCTCTTTTCGTAGATTACAGTATTTAATTTACTACAATAGGTAATAATTAGTAGGTATTTAGTACCTACTTAACCTAATTACGAGGGGTTTATAGCTAAACTCTTCAATATGAACGATGTAACCAATATTTGTAAAATATTTGATTTTAAAAGAGTGTCCGTGGAGTTTCTTGCCCGTTCTTCTCCATAGGATCTACGCTTTGGAATGGGCAATCTAGCTTCATTTTTCTGACTGACCGACCCAAGACCGACCCTTTGACAATTCAAAAGTGCCTGTAATTGGTTTATTTGAAATAAATGCTTTGAGTTTGAGTTTGAAACAAATATCTTACAAAGCGATTATTTACAAGTATTTAAGTAATTTTCATTAATAAAATTAATTTAAATTTTTTTCGTATCGAACATTTCAAAATAAAACATTCGCTTTAGTACTCAACTACTCACATAACGTAGGTAGGTAACCTACCAAATCTAGATGCGCTGACCTGAAGCCCGGATGCGGAAGTCACATGTTGTGATGCAATGGGGAGAACCCTGTGTCCAGCAGAGGATGACGATAATACATCTACAGCTTCAACTGATTCATTGATTAATATCGACCTCTTCTGCTATAATGCCATTGTATTAAGGCGAGTAGTGCTGCCAACTAGCGCCACCATTGAGAAAAAAACCCGTCAAGAGCGAGTCGGACTCGCGCACCGAGGGTTCTGTTCCGATTTCTGAAAAAGTGTGCTATTTAGAGACATCGTTTTATTTTTCCTGTAATTTTTACATAACTTCTATCACATAAAAAACTTTCTGATTTTTCTCTTTGCAAACTTCGGAGATAAAAATACCGTTCCCCCCCCCCCCCGAACGGTATTTTTTTTTTCATTTTCCATCAATAGGCCGCATAGCGGCCTAAAAATAATAAAAAATGTTTGAGAATTTGCAAACAGCGTGATGAAACAACAGACGCCCCAGTAGCCCCCCTTTTGTTGTTGCAAAAAAAAATACTTTTATTTCTTTCTTATTTGAAAAATAGTTGGGTAAACGTCATCTAAAACTGTTCCAAATTTCAAGTTGATAGCATTAGTAGTTCTTGAGATTTCCAGCTATGACAGACAGACAGACAGACCGAGTCGCACCATAAGGGTTCCTTTTTACCATTTTGGTACGGAACCCTAAAAAATCATAAGTCTGGAGATATGGAACATTTTGAAATTTCCTATGCTTACTTTTTTAGTCAGATGAGGTAGATATATTTGACCTCAACTGACCTACCTACCTCATCTGACTAAAAATGTGAACATAGGAAATTTCAAAATGTTGGACATATCTCCAGACTTGTGATTTTTTCTCAATGGTGGCGCTATAGTTGACCTTATTAAAATTTGACTGCCTCGTTGGTCCAATGTTCGCAACCGCTACTATGTAGCATGAGGTCTTCGGTTCGATTGGGGTCAGGCAAAATTTTATGAACATAAGTAAAAGATCGGAAAAATCTGACTTTGTGGGAGAAAATCTGTGATCGTTCAATAACGGCTAAACAACTCGTTCGCCTGTCCCCAGAACAGTTAGGAAGTCAAGAAAATTTATGAAGATGATGAGAATTTTTAGAATGAGTTAATGTAAGTATATTAATAGTTTATTTAAGCTAGTAGTTAAGATAACTATACAACATTAGTTTGAACATTTTTTTCTATGGGACCAACCTTGATATCGCGAAAAAAAATCAGCTGTTCCATACATTTATTTTGTGTTCAATAAATCGACCAAAATGTATTGAACAGCTGATTTTTTTTTCGCGATATTTTCGCGAGTACAATGACCCCTTTTCGGGTTTAGTGTAAACAAAAACTAATGTTATATACTAGCTAATTATTATTTATACCTTTAAGTATGTATTAAATTTGGTAGAGGTGAGTAAATAAAATAAAGATTTTACCTGTACAATGACGACATACATATAATTGCCGGCACGAGTCGTGAGCACAAATTCCACCTTAACTTTACTGCCTTCGTCAGCGTGCTCTTTTATTCTGTTTTCTATCTGTATCTAAATATGCTTGATAATATATTGATTTCATTGCTCCCACCCGTGTGCAACCTGCCGTAGAGTTTGTGCTCACGAAGTCACGACTCGTGCCGGCAACTATAACTACTTACATAGGTATCTAATATTATTATAAAATATTATATTATTATAAAATATTATATTATGATATCGTCACTCATCACTAGATACTCATCAGTAAGTATGTAGAATGTTTGTGAATAAAACAATACAAATGCATGGAAATTCCTATGCGCACATACACGCAATAAATGTACCTGTAATAGGTTACTAGGTTCCTGAAACCAGATTTCAAATATTACAGTCTGATCACTTTTCGGCCTAACACATGTAATGATGACAGGGTTAAGGGGACTATCATATGGAACCTAAACGCAAGTTTTATAATGCCTAAAAGTATAGGATCTACTGCAGTAAACAAAACTCAGAAAAATATATGATATACTTCACGATATATTAGGTTAGTAGATACTGTGTTGAAAACATAATAGAAATAATTTGTGTACGATACAAAAAGATCACGATAATACCTTTAAAAATTTCTTTTAACGTTTGAAAATTATACTAATATACAGGCAATAATTCTGATTTTTTGTCAGATTATTCTACAAGCAACATATTAACGTGTGACTCGCCACTCGAAAGCTTGAGGAAGTGATGCTGATGACGTCACGCTGATGTAGTTGCACGAAGGCTGCGCTGACGTTCATGCTCGGGGTCACCAGTTTAGAGGCATGAGGAACAGGGTGTAAAGTTCACTCATCCTCCATAGAAAAGGGAGGATCCTCCGACCAGACGGGTGTTGTGTCTGGTGGGCTACTGCCCGACGGTTGATGTCGGGACGTTGTATATATGCTAATCGCGTGGTAAACTCTAATTGCGCGATGCAGGTTTTGCGTGACGTCATGTCATTGATGCGTAGTTCATATGTGGCGATGTAGATGCCGCCACAGTACCTAATAGTGTTTTGATTTTTTGTAAATAGATACCTAATTGTTCCATATTTTGCATTAAATTACCAGGGTTGTGTCATCGCGCTTCTCTTTCTTTTCTATGCATTCCGACAGTGACCGCGCTTTAGGACTCCTTAATACCTACCACGTGTATATGTCTGAAACCACCCCACTTTCAGCAGGTGACGCAAAAGGGTAATTATGTCAAGGGCATGGTACACATATTGGATTAGTTACATAACAAGCCTTACTTAAGGGCGGTAACTTAACCATCGAGGCGGTTCCCTCCCCGACGCCTTCTTCTCTGAGCGTGATCAATCCTCTCACGATCCTGCTCGGCAGCCTCCTTCTGAACCATCTCGGTCTTACAGAAGGAGGCCATTTCCCTCCAGTTCTCCTTTTCCGCCAGCATAGAGCCAACTACAAGGGTATTTAAAGTAGTGGCTAAGTAATAACAGCCGCAAGGGTCGATCCGTCAGATTAAGCTACGCTTGCCGGGGTTGGTCAGTGGATGGGTGACCATCTTTACATACCGAGACTCCTCCGTGCCTCGGAAAGCACGTTAAACCGTTGGTCCCGGCTGTCATTCGTGGATCTTTGACAGTCGTTACGGGTCGTCAGAAGCCCGAAAGTCTGACAACCAGTCTTACCAAGGGGTATTTTATTACTCAGTTACTGGGTTGTGGAGGTCAGATAGGCAGTCGCTCCATGGAAAATACAGATATTTAGCTGCATCCGGTTACACTGAAAGCCGACCCCAACATAGTTGGGAAAAGGCTAGGCAGATTGAGATGTGTAACTTACGTCTAAAGTCTACGCAAATACCAGAAGGTTAGAGACTTATCACCACATACAATGATACAAGTCATAAGCAACAGCAGATAATAATTTTGCAATCTTTTTCTGAGGTTTCTGAGGTTTTAAATGGAGTTTATCCAATCGATAGTGATTAATGGTTCGATATCGTGTTTCTGAACACTTCGTTAGGGAAGAATTTAGCTTAAAAGTCGAGTGAATTACCTACTATTGAGGGTTTATCTGGGGACCTCAAAAACCGAGAGGAAGGAATTCTCTTATAAAGATAATTTTGTCGAATCAATAGCTATTAGGAGATGAGTTTAAACTCCGCTTAAGAATTCTTCAGAATCAAGCAAAATAGTTAATTTGCAAGATGAGCGATTTGTGTTCTTTTCCTACGAATTCGAAGGCTTTATAAGTACCTAACTTAGATAAAAATAATAAATTCACTTTTAGTTGTGAAACCATTAGAAATAATGTCGGTATTCAATATCTACTTCTTCATCTATAGCAGCCTGAAAGTGCAGATTAGGTTGTTGTACTAAACCAATGAAGCTTTGATTATAATGAGATACAGTTGTTTTATCTCACGAAAGCGAGTGAGCCATACTTGTAGATGTAATGCGTAGACACGCACTCTTGTGTGCGTACCTGCAGGTAACGCGCTCCCGAGCTTACGCACATGTAACACACAATGTAGATAGTGTGTGTGTGTAGTGTATGTGTGTTACGAACATGTAACATTTACACATACAAGTATGGCTCGCCGGCTTTCGTGAGATAAAACAACTAAGTATATCGTGCCTACAATTTTAATTGAAATTTTTGTTTTATTGATAATCCGGTTGTACAAGATCAGATTGGACGGTGAATTACATATCTATTGTTGCTGTTGTTGCTGTTGTTGTTCTATTGTGGCTCTATTGGATGTCGACAGATCTAGGAAGGTTTAGGATCTGGGATCTTGCGCACTTGCCCTTTAGAGTCAAGAATGGTGTTTAATGTCTTTCTTCGCAATTTTTACCTGACGCAGTGTGTAAAGTGTCAATTATCTCATAACTGTTATAACTGTCTTTTCTCTAAGCCTCTACTCTAACCAGCAAGCAAAGCAATGCCACTTTCTACGCTCATAAAAAAAGGAACTAAGTAAATGTATGGGATTATAAAAAACCGAGATCGAAAGTTGTTTCTTGCACGGATTCCCCTAGGTAGCAGAAATACTTTGTAATTATTTACCTAACACCCAACGAATGTCAGTAAAGGAATCATATTAAAGTAGGTAGGTACCTGCTTATTCTAATCCTAACTAATAATGCAGGGTGTAACAAGAATAAAGTTTAAAAAACTTTTTACAAAAAAAAAACAACCGACTCCCAAAAAAACACTACAAAGTGAAAAATAACTTTAATTTCGGAAGTCGGTGTCTTTGGTTTTTTATTTAATTTCTTTTTTTTTGCCACCGACTTCCGAAATTAATAGTAGATTATGCACCGAGGGGCTAAAGTTGTGTCTTATGTCACGGGCGTCATATTGAATCTCGAGCGCAATGAAGGATTCGGGATTTAACTCCCGAGCGCAGCGAGGTAGTTAAGAGTTTAACTCACGAGCGAAGCGAGGGAGTTAATACAAGAATCCTGAATGCAGCGAGGGATTCAAGCTAGCCCAAGGCAAAGACACCTTTAGCCCAGAGGAGGATACTCTACTTTTTACACCTACTGTGAGAAAATAATAGCCATAGTACGAAAAACAAAGTATTTATTAAATAAACAAACAGTAAGAATAACATATTTAGAACTAGTTAGTTATATGCACTTACATATTAATTGAAGTTAATGGTAACATTTGAGACATTAGTCCAGTTGTGCAAAGATACAGTTAAGTTTTTATTTGGTACGTTTATAGATGTTGATGTGTAATTTAAAAAAAAAAAACTTGAGAGGTGTCAAGGGACACCCGGATGGAACGAAGTTCCTTTCGATTAATTAGTGAAGGAATTGTAACAAAATTTTTTTTTTATACTTATCATCATCATCATCATCATCATCATCATCATCATCATCATCATCATCATCATCATCATCATCATCATCATCATCATCATCATCATCATCATCATCATCATCATCATCATCATCATCATCACCATCATCATCACCATGTTCCTTTCGATTAATTAGTGAAGGAATTGTAATTTTTTTTATTTTTATACTTATCATCATCATCATCATCATCATCATCATCATCATCATCATCATCATCATCATCACCATCATCATCACCATCATCATCATCATCACCATCATCATCATCATCATCACCATCATCATCATCATTATCATCACCATCATCATCATCACCATCATCATCATCACCATCATCATCATCATCATCATCGCGACACCACACTGTTCAATGCGAAATAGAAATGAAAATATCTGATGGCCAATTCTCGTACCTAAAAACGTTCACAATCTCATGCCAGCGTCAATCAAACGTCAAAAATGTAGGTAAACGCTATACAATTTTTGACAGATTGAGACTGAGATGAGATTGCGAACGTTGTTAAAAATACGAGAATTGCCCCTCTGGCTTGCTTTCTATAAGAGAGAGAGAGAGACAGACAGAGAAACATGCGCACGCCGCACGGCTTACAATAGCTACCTATAGCAAAAAGTGTCGTGACAACTTTTCGTGAGACTTTTTTCCGTCTAGCCCCCTTTCACAACGCGCGATAAGGAACTTCGTTCCAAAATTTAAAAAAAAAAATTAAAAATGGTTCGTAGTTATCTAATTATTCTTACAATATTATGTCTTCGAAAACATGGCAACGATATGAAGAAGCAGTCGTTATGATTTTGTAGGAAATCGAGAATATCATCCACGCGTAGTAAGGGTTTCGAGAATAGCTTTCCTCTTTCTGGCACCAAAATGTGTTTGTTAGTACTATACTGCCAATTTAGCTGAGCATGTGAGATTCCAAATTCAAATCACATTATTGACCAGCGGGTCATAATGAAATCCAGTACAACATTATTGACCGGCTGTGCCCCCGGCCACTAATGACTCACTTTAGGTTAAGGTTGCTTGACATATAATTTGACATTTTCGAGCAGGTGGTGTGAAATAGTAGATTATGCACCGAGGGGCTAAAGTTGTGTCTTATGTCACGGGCGTCATATTGAATCTCGAGCGCAATGAAGGATTCGGGATTTAACTAACGAGCGCAGCGAGGTAGTTAAGAGTTTAACTCACGAGCGAAGCGAGGGAGTTAATACAAGAATCCTGAATGCAGCGAGGGATTCAAGCTAGCCCATGGCAAAGACACCTTTAGCCCAGAGGAGGATACTCTACTTTTTACACCTACTGTGAGAAAATAATAGCCATAGTACTAAAACAAAGTATTTATTAAATAAACAAACAGTAAGAATAACATATTTAGAACTAGTTAGTTATATGCACTTACATATTAATTGAAGTTAATGGTAACATTTGAGACATTAGTCCAGGTGTCGGCGAGGTTGCGCGCCCCAAAGTCCGCAGCTGTAGTGATCACACTACAGCCGGAAGCGGAGAAGAAGGGCGTGTCCTACCGCGACGTGCTCACCAAGGCGCGGGCGGCGGTGAATTTGGAGGAGATCGGTGTCACAAAGGGCATGCGAGTAAGGGTCACGGCGACTGGGGCTCGTATGCTCGAGATCCCCGGTGCGGCTAGTGGCCCGACCGCTGACGCTCTGGCCGAAAGGCTTAGGGCGTCCTTAAATGCGGACGAAGCCCGAGTGTCCAGACCCGCCAAGTGCGCTGACATGCGCATCCTGGGTCTGGACGACTCTGTGACAGAGGGGGAAGTTGTGGCCGCCGTGGTCAAGACTGGGGGGTGCGCTATCGAGCAGGTGAGGGTAGGCACCATCCGTCCAGACTCCACGGGGTTGCGAGCCGTTACGGTGAGCTGCCCCGTATCGGCGGCCAACAAAATCGTTGGGGAGGGCCCGAGATTCCAGGTGGGCTGGGATTCCACGCGGGTAAAACTGCTGGAACCCAGACCTCTGAGGTGCTTCCGTTGCCAAGTGGGCAACCACGTGGGAGCGAAATGCACCTCGGAGGTGGACCGCAGCAGTAACTGCTTCCGCTGTGGTCAGCCCGGTCACAAGGCCGGCTCGTGCAATGCCACGCCGCACTGCTACCTATGTGCGGCAGCTGGCAAGCCGGCCGATCACCGGGCTGGAAGCAAGGGCTGTGGTCCACCCGCGAAAGCCCGGGGCAAGGGCAAGCCCTCCGCCCCCTCTACCGCCGTCACCGCCGCAGCCGTCGCCACAGGCGCCGTCGCTGCCGCCCCCACTGCCGTCACCGCCGTACCCACTGCGGCGGAGCCCTCACAGGGGGCTCAGGAGGGGGCTGCAATGGAATGCCAGTAGTGGCCCCATTGCGCCTCCTCCAGGCGAACATCAACCACTGCGCCGCCGCTCAGGATCTGTTGATCCAGAGCATGGCGCAGTGGTCGATTAACATCGCCGTGGTCGCTGAGCCGTACTTTGTCCCGCCCAGTGATTACTGGGTGGAGGACCT
Organism: Cosmia trapezina; assembly: GCA_905163495.3. NCBI lineage: Eukaryota > Metazoa > Arthropoda > Insecta > Lepidoptera > Noctuidae > Cosmia > Cosmia trapezina. The sequence goes on from LR991030.1 coordinate 19,016,151, forward strand.
GAGCGGCTCAGTGACCCTCATTTCGTCGGCCGCCGCCGGTACCCTGTCCCTTGAAGCCGTCAAGAAGGGACAGGGTTGCGTCGCAGCACGGTTCGGGGGGATTGTCGCGGTGGGGACATACTTCTCCCCGAACCGAACTCTCGCCGAGTTCCACAACTCCCTTGCGGAGTTGAAAAACGTCGTCGTCGGGTTTCGTTCCCTTCCCGTGCTTGTCCTCGGGGACTTCAACGCCAAGAATGTGGCTTGGGGTTCCCGGTGTACGGACACACGGGGCAGGATGGTGGAGGACTGGGCTCTGGAGACAGGCCTGGTCGTCCTAAACCGGGGTTCTGTCCCCACGTGTGTGCGGATGCGGGGCGAGTCGGTGGTGGACATCTCGTTCGCCAGCCCCGCTCTGTTGCCGCACGTGGTTGACTGGCGCGTCATGGAGGGGGTGGAGACCTATTCCGATCACCGGTACATCCGGTTTGACGTCTCCGCCCATACCTCGAGCGCGCCGGTTCGACAGGCCCCGAGTGGTCCGCGGTGGGCGCTGAAGAAGCTGGACCGGGAGCTCCTCCTGGAAGCCTCGATCGTGCAGGCCTGGGTGTCACCACTGGACAGGCCTGCCGACATCAACGACGAGGCGGAGTGGTTCCGGGAGGCCATGTCCGAAGTGTGCGACGTGGCAATGCCCCGGGTCCAGCCCAGTCGCGCCTTTCGCCAGGTGTATTGGTGGTCGCCGGAGCTGACGGCTCTGCGCGAGGCGTGCGTCGCCGCGCGACGCCTGTACACCAGGCACCGCAGGCTCCGTATCCGCCCTCCGGATACGGAAGCCATTCAGGCGGAGCTGTACGAGGGGTACAGAGCGGCGAAGACCGCCCTCCGAGCGGAGATCTTGCGGTCCAGGGATCTGGGCCGCGAGGAGTCGCTGGAGACTCTGAACAGAGACCCATGGGGGCGCCCCTACAAGTTGGTGCGGGAGAAACTCCGCCCATGGGCGCCCCCGCTGACGCAGAGTCTCCGGCCCGAGCTCGTGGAGGACGTGGTGAGCGCTCTGTTCCCTTCGCGAGGGGAACATACTCCCCCGCCTATGGCTCCGCCTCATGCGGTGCCCGCTGCGGACCACGACACCGACGACGACGTTGATGCTCCGGAAGTGACCGAGGTAGAGTTGAGAGCGGCGGTACGTAGGCTCAGTGCCAAAAATACCGCCCCAGGACCCGACGGCTTACCTGGAAGAGCCTGGGTTCTGGCCTTTGGGGCTCTCGGGCCTCGACTAGGGGGGCTCCTAAGCGCATGCTTGGAGAGGGGCCAGTTCCCACTTCGCTGGAAGACGGGGAAACTGGTCCTCATTAAGAAGCCGGGGCGCCCTGCGGACTCTCCGTCCGCTTACCGGCCCATCGTGCTGCTCGACGAGGTGGGCAAGCTCTTTGAAAGAGTAATTGCAGACCGCCTCGTCGGGTGGCTGGTGCAGGAGGGGCCGGATTTGGCGGAGACCCAGTTTGGTTTCCGCAAGGGGCGCTCTACGGTGGACGCCATCATGCGCGTGCGAGCCCTCACGACGGGGGATGCAGTGGCCCGGGGTGGGGTCGTCTTGGCGGTGTCCCTAGACATCGCCAACGCCTTTAATACCCTGCCCTGGAGTTGCATCAGGGAGGCATTGCGGTATCACCGGATGCCGACCTACCTCTGTCGAGTGGTCGAGGCCTATCTGACGGACAGGGCCGTCATCTACCCCGGTCATCAGGGAGAGTGGAACCGGCGAGAGATGTCGTGCGGTGTCCCACAGGGATCGGTCTTGGGGCCGCATCTGTGGGACATCGGTTACGACTGGGTGCTGCGCGCCGACCTCCCAAGCGGCGTCAGCGTAGTATGTTACGCTGACGACACGCTGGTCCTGGCGCAGGGGAGGTCGCACCAGGCGGCGGCTGAACTAGCGACACGCGGGGTTGCGATAGTCGTGGAGAGGATCCGGCAGTTGGGACTCGAGGTGGCCTTGCACAAGTCCGAGGCCATGTGTTTTCATGGTCCTCGGAATGCGCCACCGTCGGGTTCCGAAATAACGGTGGGAGGGGTTCACATCGGAGTCGGGTCGACGATGAAGTACCTGGGACTCGTCCTCGACAGCCGGTGGAACTTCGTGGAGCACTTCCGACGTTTGGCTCCCAGACTGGCACGGGCTGGGGCTGCCTTGAGGCGGCTCCTGCCCAATCTGGGGGGTCCAAACGCCTCCTGCCGGAGGCTCTACGCGGGGGTCGTGCGGTCCATGGCCCTTTACGGAGCACCGGTGTGGGCGCGTTCCCTAAGGCTGGGACCAGCCGGCAGGTTGAACGCGTCCCAGAGGGTCATGGCCATCCGGCTAGTCCAGGGATACCGCACGGTCTCCCGGGAGGCGGCGAGCCTCCTTGCCGGATTGCCGCCGTGGGATCTGGAGGCAAAGGTCCTCGCGCACGTGTGGGAGTGGCGCGAGGAGGCGAAGCGCCGGGGCGTAACTCCGCTGCCGCGAGAAATCACGGTACAGCGGACAGAGCTCCGGCGGGATCTCATGGCGGCATGGAGAGCGCGACTGTCGCAACCCAGCGCTGGGCACGCCACAATAGCGGCGATAAGTCCCCTCTTTGAGGAGTGGTTAGAGAGGCGCCACGGCGTCCTCACCTTCCGCCTGACGCAGGTCCTCACCGGACACGGTTGTTTCGGGAGGTTCCTGTTTCGCATAAGGCGGGAGGAAACGCCCTGGTGTTTCCATTGTGTAGATCGCCCGGAGGACACGGTGGAGCATACAGTGGAGGTCTGCCCGGCTTGGGCAGAGCACCGCCGTGTTCTCACGGAGGCGATCGGCGGCGGCGATCTCTCGCGTCCGAGCCTGGTCCAGGCCATGGTGCGGAGCGAGAGTGCATGGGAGGCCGTCACCTCCTTCTGCGAAGCAGTGATGCTCGCGAAGGAGGAGGCGGAACGCGTGAGGGAGAGGCAGCCTCACGCCCTCAGTCGCCGCAGGAGACGCCCTGGGCGGCGGGAATCGCGGGGCGATTTCCGGCCACCGTAGGCGCGGGCCTGCGGACGGTGAGCAGCGGGTAGCTCGCCGTCCGGTAAGGACCAGGCCCGAGTCGACGGCGCGTCGTGTTCCACGCGCGCCTCAAAGAGATGTCAGCAAGTGACGGGGCCCAATAGGGCCGACGCCGCTGGGGTCGCGGGTTGTCTGAAAGGGTTACCGCGGCCCTGGCATAGGCAACTGAAGGAACACGGGTGGGTTTTAGTCAGTAAAAGTCTGACACGCCCTCCCGCTCCACCCAGAGCGGGAGAAGTTATTTGATGATTTCCCACCCTCAAAAAAAAAAAAAAAAAGGTGTTCAAAGATAAAGTTAAGTTTTTATTTGGTACGTTTATAGATGTTGATGTAGAATTAAAGAAAAAAAAAAAAAAAAAAATGAAAAATGGTTCGTAGTTATCTAATTAATCTTACAATATTATGTCTTCGAAAACATGGCAACGATATGAAGAAGCAGTCGTTATGATTTTGTAAGAAATTGAGAATATCATCCACGCGTAGTAAGGATTTCGAGAATAGCTTTCCTCTTTCTGGCACCAAAGGGTGTTTGTTAGTACTATACTGCCAATTTAGCTGAGCATGTGAGATTCCAAATTCAAATCACATTATTGACCAGCGGGTCATAATGAAATCCAGTACAACATTATTGACCGGCTGTGCCCCGGCCACTAATGACTCACTTTAGGTTAAGGTTGCTTGACATATAATTTGACATTTTCGAGCAGGTGGTGTGAAAAGTTATTTTTCACTTTGTAGTGTTTTTTTGGGAGTCGGTTGTTTTTTTTTTTTGTAAAAAGTTTTTATTTTTCTCTTTTTAGTGGTGCCTACTTACCCCACACAAATCTGAATACCACTCTGCAAAATAAATTAGAGCATCATCCACATAGACTAAAGGCTCTTACAGACAGAGGCGATATCGCGAGCGTTATTGCGATATTATCGCGTCGCAACACCGCTACGCGATACGTCCCGACACGTCGCGACTCGATATCGCCTCTGTCTGTAAGAGCCTTAAATGGGAAAAATACGTATTAAATTATTGAAGCTAACTCAAAAGCCACTCATAAGAACTTGTAGATATTTTTAATGCCACCATCTCAGGAGTGTACCATTTCAAATAAAAACTTTGCAAAAAGGCAAATACGTCGCGCTAAGACGTGTCAGAAGTTTGGTAGGCGTAGTTTTAGGCGAAGTAATAGGGTTCCGTAGTTGCACAATACGGCGGACTAATACACTTTTTTTTATCAATATACTTTTTTTTCTTGATTTTATTTTACCACTTTGTCGGCGTGATGAATATGTATATCCATGCCAAATTATAGCTTTCTAGTTCTAAGAGTCTCTGAGCTAAGCTGCGGACGGACAGACGGTCGGACATAGCAAAACTATAAGGGTTCCTTGTTGACTACGGAACCCTAAAAAATAACTAAAACATGGCTTATTCAAAATAACTTTTATGCTTTAAAAGATTTTTTTATTTTAAGGGTTAAATTAGATTTATAAGTAGGTTGTTGTTACGTTGTTTGTTTAGGTTATTGTTGTGTTTTAATTGTTTATTTTGTATTGTAGATTATACCAGAGTATTACATAAAGAAACAGCACCCTAATTGCGTAACACATTATCAATCGGAGTTGGTTTCATTTTGACAGTTCAACAACATTCATTGTATTATTTACGTTGTCGGGCAGACAAATTTTTCGAACTTAAGAAGCAATGGATCAGCAATTTGTTTCAAAATGATTCAAACTCCGATCGATAATGTGTTACGCAATTAGGGTGCAGGTTTCCCGGTACGGGCGGGTCGGTATCGATCGGTGCAGGCACGGTGATGATTTATTTCGTCATAGTCGCTTAACTATTTTAATGTTATCGCTATCCGTGAAATACTTTTCATCGTTGAGGAGTTTCCGTGGCCATCTGTGGTCTTCTTCATCAGTTTCACTTCACCAGATGATACTTTCTGAATGCAAACGCTTGATTTGTTGATGAAAATACCATAATCGCTATATGTATGCCTATAATATTTGAGGAGTTCCCTCGATTCCTCATGGATCCCATCATCAGAACTGGATTTTGATAAAAATGGGACCAATCTGGAAGTATACCCCTTCAAATAAAAAAAGAATTTTCCAAATCGGTTCATAAATGACGGAGTACTGAGGTAACAAACATACAAAAAAAAAAAACATACAACCGAATTGAGAACCTCCTCCTTTTTTGGAAGTCGGTTAAAAAACTGTAACCCGACCACGGAAAAATAAAATTGATCTAAAAAGATCAAAATATTTATTTACCTAAACAATAATGACATAGGTATATACATATTTGTAATGTGCTCGTCAAGACATTTCTTTTGATACCAAACATGTCATGATTATCTCAATTTAATTTTTTTCGAGGTCAGAAATTTACGTGTAAAGTCCACCATATTAAATTTAGGAAGAATTTATGTAGCCTATGTCACCCGGACCATTATTACAATTCTATCGATACCTCATTCATCAAAATCCGTTCAGTAATTTAGGCGCTACGGTGGAACACACGTAAATACATACTTATATACATACTTACATACATACATAGACTGCTAAAATCATTACCCTTCCTTTTGGCTTTGCCGTAGTCGGGTAAAAAGACACATCACAAAGCCAAAGCCGTCAATGTATACTGTACAAGTAACTTTTTACAGCCGGTATAAATGCGAAAGTGAGTTTTTATGGAGTTTATTTGTTTGCTACGCTTCCACGCTAAGGGCCTATGCACATAATGCACAAGATGCGTTGCGGCGCGCGGCGCCACCGTCGCGGTCGGCGGAACGCTTCGTGTGCTTAGGATACCTAGACCCATAGAAATATAAAAAAACGGTCAAGAGCGAGTCGAACTCGCGCACCGAGGGTTCCGTTCCGATTTCTGAAAAAGTGTGCTATTTAAAGACATCGTTTTATTTTTCCTGTAATCTTTACATAAACTTCTATCACATAGAATAATTTCAGATTTTTATCTATGCAAACTTCGGAGATAAGGGGGGGGGAACGGTATTTTTTTAACATTTGAACATCAAAAGTCGCAAACTATGCGGCCTAGAAAAATTAAAAAATGTTTTAAAAAAACGGTCAAGAGCGAGTCGAACTCGCGCACCTAGGGTTCCGTTCCGATTTCTGAAAAAGTGTGTTATTTAAAGACATCGTTTTATTTTTCCTGTAATCTTTACATAAACTTCTATCACATAGAATAATTTCAGATTTTTATCCATGCAAACTACGGAGATAAGGGGGGGAACGGTATTTTTTTAACATTTGAACATCAAAAGTCGCAAACTATGCGGCCTAAAAAAATTAAAAAATGTTTGAGAATTTCATATGATACCCCACACGCCCTAGTAACCCCACTTCGATTTTTTCAGTCCCTGTTGCAAAAAAAACATGTATATTTTTATTTCTTTCTTATTTGCAAAATAGTTGGGCAAACGTTATCTAAAACTGTTCCAAATTTCAAGCTGATAGCATAGTTCTTGAGATATCCAGTTGTGACAGACAGACAGACAAACAGACTTTAAGTCACACCACAAGGGTTCCTTTTTATAATTTTGGTACGGAACCCTTAAAACAACTTCTTTGTTATATCTTTGGATAGACCCTTAAACCATAATCTAAAACGGCTGAAAGGATTTGGATGAAATTTGACACATGGGTAGACCACGACCTGGACATAGGCTACTTTTCATCAAGGATTGCAGAAGAAGTCGCGGGCAACAGCTAGTGTTATAAAAGCTAAGAGAGACGAGCGCTTGACGACTATGACGTCATAAATAACAATGAAGCTTCTATTGTGTTACGTCACGTTTAGCGTCCGCGAACCGATTACAATGCGATTCAACTAAGAACAGGAACGTCAATGACCCCTAACTGTCAACTGAAGCTAGAAATCTAAGGCTTAGGTTATGTTTTTGGAATTTGTTTTTGTTAAAATATGTCACTGACTTTGCAAATGTGTAAACAAGGCGCTTCTCTCTCTATCTTCACAATACGGCGCAAGGTCATTCCTATTCTTAGTTGAAACGCATTGTACAGAAGCAAATTCCATAATATCGGTTCCCTCTTTACCGAAGGGAAGTGAAAAGCAGGAGACTACCTGCTCTGTTTTGCAGTTTTACAATGATCTGCAGGCAAGGATACGTCATTGTCTGTAGGTACCGCAACACGCGCCCCTGCGATATAGAATTGTGGCATTTCCATTCTGCCGCATCCTCGCCGAGATGATATGGGTATGTGGGTATGAGAGTGCGTGTCTATCATCAGTACCGACCTACATCTCCTTGGTCCATTTCTCGGTGGATAAAAACGCAGCGTAGGTAGATATGGGTACCTACTTACCTACATAGGTGTTATGAAAAGAAAGAAAAGTTATGTTTTTTTAACTCCAGTTATGTTCTTTGTTAGTCTAATGGTCGCAAGCGCTACTGCTAAGCATGAGGTCCTGGGTTCGATTCCCGTGTCGGGCAAAATCTTACTGGGTTCTGGAATTTCTTAGTGGCGGATAATAAGATATGGTTTATGAGTTTTTTAATAACCTGTACGTAATTTTACCGTTTAGTATCTTCTCCACGCTATCTTCTTCAGAAATTACACCATTTGCTTGATCTCTAACATTTTGGTAAAATTTGTATAGTTACATAGGAGCTCGTGGCTAAGTAATAACAGGCGCACGGGTCGATCCGTCAGGTTAAGCTACGCTTGCCGGGGTTGGTCAGTGGATGGGTGACCATCTTTACATACCGAGATTCCTCCGCGCCTCGGAAAGCACGTTGAGCCGTTGGTCCTGGCTGTTACTCGTGGATCTTTGACAGTTGTTACGGGTCGTCAGAAGCCCGAAAGTCTGACAACCACTTTTACCAAGGTGTATCGATCGTATTACCCCGGCTGTAATTCGTGGATCTTTGACAGTCGTTGCGGGTCGTTAGAAGCCCGAAAGTCTGACAACCAGTCTCACCAAGGGGTATCGTATTTACCCAGTAACTGGTATTCGGCCGCATCCGGTTAGACGGGAAGCCGACCCCAACATAGTTGGGAAAAGGCTAGACAGATTGATTGTATACTTACATAGGTAGATGGTAGGACTACCTCGTCCGTTAGTCGTTGCTACTGGTAGTCGAAAGTTCTACTGCTGAGCATGAGGTTCGATTCCCGGGTCGTACAAAGTGTTATTGGGTTTTTCTATCAGGAATTTCTCAATAGTAGCCGTCTGGATTTGTGCCCGGTTGATGGGTGTACTATACTTAGCTATGTATTTTTTCAGGTGGTATAGACAGGTACAAGAATCAGACGTAGATGTCACCTTGTTCCTATTTATTACTTGTGTATAGTATAGTTCCAACTTCCATTCCGGAAAAGTAGGAAATAGGTTTTGACGTCGTCGGAGGCCGGAGGCCCGGCCCCGCTACCATCTACCTACCTAACCTAATCGTGTGCCTATACTTAAGTGTAGGTACTTACTTAAGTTGGAGTTTCTTGAGCTTTCACACACGTACCAACTTGATGGTTACCCACTAACAAATTATAAAGGAAGTAAAAAATGTAAACAGGCGTCGCGTCGTCGCTGCGCACGCGACCCACTTTCCAAATACGGTGAATTGTCTTATTTGCGGTTTCCGGACTCTCTATCCAGAAATATATGCATCTCATTGAAGATTATAAAATAGAAGATAGGTAACTATTTTAGCTAATTAGGGTTCCGTACCAAAATGGTAAAAAAGGAACCCTTATGGTGTGACTCAGTCTGTCTGTCTGTCTGTCTGTCACAGCTGGATATCTCAAGAACTACTAATGCTATCAACTTGAAATTTAGAACAGTTTTAGATGACGTTTACCCAACTATTTTGCAAATAAGAAAGAAATAAAAATAATTATATTTTTTTTGCAACAGGGACTGAAAGGGGGTCTTAAAAAATCAAAGTGGGGCTACTAGGACATGTGGGGTATCATATGAAAGAACGTTGTTTGCACATTCTCAAAAAATTTTTTTCTTTTTTTAGCCCGCATAGTTTTCGACTTTTGATGAAAAATGTAAAAAAAAAATACCGTCCCCCCCCCCTTATCTCCGAAGTTTGCAAAGCGAAAAATCTGAAATTATTCTATGTGATAGAAGTTTATGTAAAGATTACAGGAAAAATAAAACGATGTCTCTAAACAGCACAGTTTTTCAGAAATCATCAACAAAAATTACACATAAATGAAGTTACGGAATCCTCGGTGCGCGATTCCGACTCGCTCTTGACCGGTTTCTTTTTATTTAGTAACAGAGTTTCTTATTGTTATGTTATTCGGTGGCAGTCAAGCAGGATAGGTACGAGTAATAGAGAGCCGCAGGCAGGGGCAGGACACGACAGCAGGTCAATCAATCTGTCTAGCCTTTTCCCAACTTTGGGGTCGGCTTCCAGTCTAACCGGATGCAACTGAATATCAGTATTTTACATGGAGCCACTGCCTATCTGACCTTCACAACCCAATAACTGGGTACCTAATACGATACCCCTTGGTAAGACTGGTTGCCAGACTTTCGGGCTTCTGGCGACCCGTTACGACTGTCAAAGATCCACGCCAACGTCTTAACGTGCTTTCCGAGGCACGGAGGAGTCTGGGTGTGTAAAGATGGTCCCTCATCCACGGACCAGCCCCGGCAAGCGTAGCTTAACCTGATGGATCGACCAGCAGCAGGTATGCTTCTGATATTGCAGAATTTTCAGATATCCCCTGGCGGCGTCCATCATTCAGCTTTAAATGATAAGTGGATAATTATCATTCTCATTCATTATCATTCTGCTATAACAAGTGCTGCTTGATGACTGACATACGTATAGTATAGACATTTAAAACAAACCTTTTTTACAGTCCGTTTAACCGATTTTGACTTCTATTGTGTTGGTGGCATGACAAATGGCAGCTGCAGTAAACAGTTGGTATTGTAACCACTTTTATTGCCTTTAATGCCATCCCTAAGCTACGGAATAGAAATCAAAATCGGTTGAACGGACTGTAAAAAAGGTGTGTTTAAATATCTAATCTTATTGTAAACTAGCTGCGCCCCGCGGTGTTACCCGCGGTTTATGAGAACGTGAATTATTCAATCGGTGAGAAAAATAATTACATTTTTAGAAGCAAAAAATTGCTCATGGCAAGTAGCCTTAGGTGTTACCAAGGTTATAACTTTATAAGCTATCTATATACCAAATTTTATCCAAATCTGTCCAGCCGTTTGAGCCTGAAGAAGTAATAAACAAACAACTGTTCGGACTTTTTGCGATGTAGGTAGTCATTTTGCGAGTTAGGTATTTTGAGATTTAGACATTTTGATATTTGGACTAAGAGCGACGTGGTCAATTTGCGATCCAGTCATTCTGATACCAACCCGTATTTTCCTCTAAAAAGCGTAAATCATTAATGAGTAACAAATGCATTACAACTCCTTGTTCATGCCACGGGAACACTAAATTAGACATTTTGATATTTGGACTAAGAGCGACGTGGTCAATTTGCGATCCAGTCATTCTGATACCAACCCGTATTTTCCTCTAAAAAGCGTAAATCATTAATGAGTAACAAATGCATTACAACTCCTTGTTCATGCCACGGGAACACTACATTTTTTGGGAACATAAAGTAGCCTATGTGTTAATCCAGGGTGTCAGCTACTTCCACACCGAATTTCATCAAAATCGGTCGAGCCGTTTGAGTTTGAAAGAGTAGCAAATATATTTGAATTCCTTGTTCATCCCACGGGAGAGCTACATTTTTTCGGGATATAAAGTAGCCTATGTATTAATCCAGGGTGTCAGCTACTTCCACACCAAATTTCATCAAAATCTGTCCAGCCGTTTGAGTTTGAAAGAGTAGCAAATATATTTGAATTCCTTGCTCATCCCACGGGAGCACTACATTTTTTCGGGATATAAAGTAGCCTATGTATTAATCCAGGATGTCAGCTACTTCCACACCAAATTTTATTAAAATCGGTCGAGCCGTTTGAGTTTGAAAGAGTAGCAAATATATTTGAATTCCGTGCTCATCCCACGGGAGCGCTACATTTTTTCGGGATAAAAAGTAGCCTATGTGTTAATCCAGAGTATAAGCTGTCTACATAACAAATTTCATTCAAATCGGGCCAGCCGTTTAAGTTTGAAAGAGTAGCAAATATACTTGAGTTTCTAAATCTTCGATCTTCTGCTGCCAGTGAAATGGACTTTGGGAAGAGTGGAGAAGCATTTTGTTGGATCAGACGGTTCATGCAGAGTTGCGGATATAACCACAGCTAAAGGAATCTTTCCACAAGCTCTAAAAACAGTCGGCATCCTGCCAGTTGACGATCCAGAGCTTCTTGAAAGCACGGTTTCTAAGGGGGCGGAGGATAAACGGAGGGCTGAAGGAGGCAAGGGAGGGGAACCAGCGCTGACTTCACACTGTGTGGCCGTTCGGCGCCCGCGCGACGGCCATTGCAAATACACACACACCGCGCCGTCACTACGTATACCTACTTACAATTTCTGTACTTCTTACTTTTAAAGTTAAATTTCTTACATCGCATTTTCAATGTGCATCGCACATCCTGCACATAGTGTATTTGTCGATGGTGTATTTGACGTGATTCTTTCGAAAATACCAGTTATGAATTAGAGCCACACAGAATAAAAACTACCAGAATGTTATTTGGCCACTTTTTTATTTATTGTGTAGTAAGTAGTTTAAGTAAACAGGTCGATCGACCAGGTTAAGCTACGCTTGCCACGGTTGGTCCGTGGATGGGTGACCATCTTTACATACCCAGACCCCTCCGTGCCTCGGAAAGCATGTTAAGCTGTTGGTCCCGGCTGTCATTCGTGGATCTTTGTCGTTACGGGTAGTCAGAAGCCCGAAAGTCTGACACACAGTCTTACCTTAACAAGGAGTATCGTATTACTCAGTTACTGTGTTATGGAGGTCAGATAGGCAGTCACTCCATGTAAAATACTGGCATTCAGCTGTATCCAGTTAGACTGGAAGCCGACCCCAATATAGTTGGGAAAAGGCTAGACAGATAAACTACTTCATAGTTTAAGTAAACAAATGATGATCAACTATTGTTGTAATAATGACACGATAACGAATATCTATTAAATTTAAAATATAATGTAAATTGTCAATTTTAAAAAAAAAGTGCAAACTGCAAAAGGAACTATCCTTATTATTCGTTTTACCCGGATAGTAGAACTAATGATATCCGGATATTATATTCAACGGATACCCGGATAGCATGCCCTATTTGTAGGTCTTTGACAGTCGTTATGGATAACCAGAACCCCGAAAGTTTGACAAATGACACTGACAACTAGTTTTACCAAAGAGATATCGTATTACCCATTAACTGGGTTGTGGAGGACTTGGTTGTGGGTTGTGTGAGGTTGTGCAGTCGCTCCATGTAAATTAGTGGTATTCTGCCACTTTCAGTTAGTCTGGAAGCCGACCCCAGCACTTTGAGAAAAGGTTACGCAGATAATGAGGTGTGCTCTTTTGCAGAACTTAAAATTATTCAATACTTTTCTTGTTAAATGTTCCTCATTACTTGATATCACAATTTCAGATGTCCCTATCAGGGCGATCTGCTTTTCAAAGCATCCTCTGTCTGCAGTACCTGCACAGCAAAGCAGACAGCATAGTGTGAACACAGTGCACGCACACAATGCACAGATTACAGACCCGTAAGTATTGCACAGACTAATAATCTCATTTGTGAACGTAGACTTTCTATTGAACGCTTCCATACTGTTTCGTAATTGTAGGTTGCCAGACCTGTTCATGCATATATGTTTGTAATAACGCCATCTATTGTATAATATTTGAAAATTAATCCCATACTCTTCTTTCTAATTTGGCTTTAATCAAAGTCCGTCTTTTAATTTTGTAACGCTTTTTTATTATATTTGTGTAATAATGGTTATATACAAAAAAAATAAAACTAAAGCAATAAAATTAAATTTCAAATAATTTCGCGTAGTCGTTAATTACTTCATTCTTACGTTGGTACCTCTGTGACCGTGACAAAACTTTCGTTCGTTCGTTCGTTGATGTGCATTGCAAGATAGGAACTGTGTGTTTTAGTGAAAACTTTTATTTCAATTTGATCAAAAGTGTATTTATCCTTATTTCCTAGTGTTTAGACTACTTATATTTTCTACTCTTTGACGAGATAAATGTTTTGAACAATCAAATCTTACTTTGGAAGAAGAAAATGTTTTTGTGTGCTAAGTTTCATAATGGCGGCCCGTCGCGTCCCCCGCGCCTCCATTTCGATGACAGTCAAATTATGACAATGCCGATACGTATGGTTTAGAAAATGTTGTGTATTTGTAAATAATTCAGTGAACGTATAAGATAGACGGTTACAAAAGGACTAAATATGAATCAGGATCACCATAATATGAATACGGGTGGTGGCCAGCCTCCGGGAAGTTCTGAGGTGCGAATGGTTTGTTAGTTTTTTGCGATTTTTTTTTCTAGTTGAGATACTAATTTTATTTGATTGCAGTCACAGGTCCAAAGAGTTCAGGTCACCCAGCAGCAACAGCAGAATACCTTGCCTGCCACGACATCTGCTACTGATTTGCGAGTGAACTCAGCCGCAGTGAACGTTGCTTTGTCTAGTGTCGCGAAATATTGGGTGTTTACAAATTTATTCCCCGGACCGATACCGCAAGTGTCTGTGTACGGATTGCCTGCCGGTGCCAGAATTGAAAATGGGAAGCCTGTCCAGGTAAGTTCAGTGTTATTTACAAAAAAAATTGTATTACTAAATCTTACAAGAAATGCAAATACCTATGAAATCATTTGCTAAAGGTCAGAATGTCATCATGGGATCAGTGCATAAAAACAGACTACAAAAATAACTGTAATCATCTCATTGTTAAGCTGAACATATCAGTGTGCCAAACCTAATTTATGTAAATTGTCTTGTTGACTTAGTTGAATTACTGTTTATTTGGCCTCCAGAAGTCTTGTAAGCTGTAATAATAGTCACAATTGCTGATATTGGTATTTATGTTATCAGTGTGATTTCAAAAACAATTGATTCAAAATGATCAATTGGGCATATTGTAAAAATGTAGAAATTTGTTTATACTCGTTTTTAAACAGCCATGCAATTTGCACACATGAGAGAGAACTTAAATGCCTTCCTTCCCCATAAATTCAAAGAAATAATGAGACTTTACTTAAAAGTATATTTCTGTAAACTGTTTTCTAAAAACATAAATTTATTGTGGGAATGTAAATAAATAAGTTATAGCTATTCGGGTAATATACCTATAGGGCATATTCCACTTGGGTAAATTTAGTCATCACAATGGAGAGTTACAGAATTCAGACAAGTTTAATCACATACAATAATAAAGCCTCCAATAAAAAGTAATGTTATTAGAATAAAGACAGGTTAATTCAGTGTAGCGTGTACAGAAGCTTTTTAAAATGTAGACAGCTGAATTCAGCCAAGTTGTCTGAAGTTAGTTGGCTTTTCAGCCAAGTGGTATAGCCCCTTAACCAGCACTTACTAAATCATAAGTGATTTCAGGATCTTGGTCAAGCTCATGCCAGTATACTGAATGGGGATCCAAATATCATACTTGGGCATCATGCGGGCCAGTCCCAAGTTACAGTATCTGCTCCTGGTGGTCAGCAGATACCAGTATCACAGATCATCGCTACACAGTCTGGACAAACTCATGGTAAGTTTTCATTAAGTACAGATTTTTTTATTTTATTACTCATCAATAAAACTAAATAGGAAGTATAAATTCACATGTCTGTTTGAATGACCTTCAATCAATCCAAAGTATGTCAATTCAAAACTCTTTCATTGTAATCTAAACAGATAATATTGTAATAACAAATCATTGATTGTCATGAGTGGGGTTCTAATTAAAAATGATATTTATAATCTATAGTTTAAAAGTTCTTTGCTCATTTATCTTTGAATTTATTAGTGATTTGACCTGCTTGACACTAGAATTTTAAATTGCACAGAATTCCACATGATTTTCTGTACAATTGATATGAGTACAAAAACACACCTGTATAAAAAATTGTGTTGCCGAGTTAAGTTGGAACTGTCTGTGGGCTTGTGGCAAAGTAATAACAGCCACACATGTTGATTGATCAGGTTAAGCTACCCTATTATGTAAATAAATAATTATCTGTTATTTTCGCGAATCATATTATGATCAAGATACAACCTGAAACTGACCTGCAAATTGCAGAAAAATGCAAGAAAATTTTGATGGGCTACAATTTGACTTGGGATCCACCTTAAAGAAGAAAAGCTGTCTGAAAAGCATAGTTTTTATGGTCTGTTTGTTCACAAAACTGTGAAACTAATAGAATACATTTGTTCCAGAAGCACTTGTGGCCCATAGTCAGCAGCAAGCTGAGCTGGTGGCAGCCCAAGGCTCTGGCAACAACGCCCAGGTGTCAGTTAGTGCCGGCCAGGCCACTCACCAGCAGGTACCCAATAATCGGGTCGAGTTTGTACAACACCATAACATTGATATGGTAAATCACGTGGTAACACACTCCCTTTACTAGCGGGAATGCTAACCGTACATTGCTGTTGTGTAGTACATAGATTATTTCTATGATTGTAGTTTTAATTGGATATTTGTTAGTATAACGCTGCCATGATTTAAAGTAGCATTGTGAAAATCTTGTCACAGAGAAGTTGGATATGCAAAATAAATGAAGAAATGATATTAATTTGTAGCCTCAGACATGCATGATTTAGAACAAAGGTCAACATGTTGACATAACTTGATTAAAAAAACAAAGAAAGAAGTGTTTGTAAAGCTTCTAGTAAAATATTAATCATCTAACTCTTCATTTTATTCATCTTTTTTACTCCTTGTTTATTAGTGTCGCTTTAACTCGTATGGTAAAGATATTCTGTTCAGTTGATGTAAAATGCATGTACTTCTTTAGAATTCATTGTGATGTGCATGATAAACAGAAACAGGGTAGTAATATGGTTCCATTTTCTTGTAGGGTCTTCTTTATAGTGTCATTCTAATTACTAATTATATTTTAATGATATACAAATTAAGTAATCAGAAAAATAAATTAAAAATGTATTGATATGCTGCAAGTTATTATAGTCTTTAGTTAGGTGCATGTGTCTGAGTATCAAACTGTCCGCTAACATCACGTTTGTTCTACAGGGCCACCATTCTCAACAACACTTAATGCAGCAGCAACTTATGGCGCAGGCGCGACCAGATCACAACAACCAACAGGTTTGTGCAACTTACATAACAATAAGTTTGGCTATTCTCCCCCAATCCGCTTCCTTGTACTATATATGCACATGTAAACTAAATAATTGTGTACTTTACGCTGCTTTATAATATCATCATGCAGCAAGTCAGTGAGGTAAGATGAATCAAGATTTCCTTCCCATACACACACATTTAGACTTTATATCTCACTAGGACACCATGGTCATGCTACCAGCAAAATATACACAGCTTGAGTACCTGTTTTCAAACAAAATACACCTCATATTATTTACTCAACATCTGATTGAATTTAGCTTACCTGTTATTTTTTATTATTATTTGAATTTATGCAACACTGACAGCAGCTTAACAACACCCCTTAGTAAACCTTCTAATGAACCATTCAAAACTCTGCCAGCTTCAATTTTTCTTTGTTTTTGTTGTTTGTTTGTGATGTTTTCCAGACGCTCCATTTTCCGATTAATTGTATTGTATCGATTAAGTCGCTAATTCGACATAAAAAAAAAACACTTAAGAGCGACAATTTGGCTTTATTTGGGCCTTCATTTAGTTTCACACCAGAAATCGAAATTCCTTCTTCCTGGATCAATATTCGCTTGGCCTCTTTCTATTCGTCGTATCCCGACTTCCCGAGTGCACAGTGTATTACAAAGACCATTTTTCGGACGTCAGCTTTTTATTAGAAATACAGATATAAATTAGTCATTTATAACGTGAGAGTAGAACTCCCGAGTGACAATTAATATGCTTAATAAAATCACATCATAATATGGTGGAGTTTAGAAGTTATTTATAGTCAAATATTAGTTTTTTTTTTTAGGGTTGTCACTTTTAGGGTTCCATACCAAAATGGTAAAAAAGGATCCCTTTATGGTGTGACTCAGTCTGTCTGTCACAGCTGGATATCTCAAGAACTACTAATGCTATCAACTTGAAATTTGGAACAATTTTAGATGACGTTTACCCAACTATTTTGCAAATTTAAATAAATAATTTTTTTTTTTTTTTTTTTTGCAACGGACTGAAAGCGGGTCTTAAAAATTCAAAGTGGGGCTACTAGGACATGTGGGGTATCATATGAAAGAGCGCTGTTTGCACATTCTCAAACATTTTTTTTATTTTTTTTTAGGCCGCACTGCTTTCGGCTTTTGATGAAAAATGTAAAAAAAAAATACCGCCCCTCCCCCCCCCCCTTTTGTTTTTTTCTCCGAACTTTACAAAGACAAAAATTTATTCTATGTGATAGAAGTTTATATAAAGATTACAGGAAAAATAAAACGATGTCTCTAAATAGCACACTTTTTCAGAAATCGGAACGGAACCCTCGGTGCGCGAGTCCGACTCACTCTTGACCGGTTTTTTTTATCCGATGGGACCACTTTCTTAGGTTTCCGTACCCAAAGGGTAAAACGGGACCCTATTACTAAAACTCTGCAGTCCGTCCGTCTGTCACCAGGCAGGGGGCAGGCAGGGTCTGTCATATGAACTGTGATAGTTAGACAGTTGAAATTTTCACAGATGATGTTTTTCTAACAACAGGCATGATTTTTTTTCCGTTTTTATAGACAATGGTACGGAACCCTTCGTGCGCGAGTCCGACTCGCACTTGGCCGGTTTTTATTTAAGCAATTTACGAGATTCTTTAAAGCTCTATAAAAATGAAGCTCAAAGACACTTTTACCCAATTAATTTCTTTTTTATTGCAATCAGTTTTTGTTGTATATTTTTTTTTTTCATCTTTATCCATACGAAAACTTGTGAGATTGAAAAAAAAATCTACTTGATTATGCATATTTGTCACTGGGGAGTTCTCCTATCACGTTTTAAATGACTAATTATATCTGTATTTCTAATAAAAAGCTGGCATCCGAAAAATGGTCTCTATAATACACTGTGAAGTGGTTGCAGTTCTAAATTTTATTCAAATTTATTTTATTATATCATTTATTTTATTTGTTATACTTACCAAAATAATAAATATCCTTGGACATTTCACACAACGCCATCTAGTCCCAAGCTAAGCAACCTAATGCTTGTGTTATGGTAACGAGATGGCTGATAAACTACTTATATACATTTTTTTTTTTTGTAAATGCATACATATTATAGATAGAAAAAAACTTTTTAACAAAAAAAAAAAAAACCGACTTCCAAAAAGCACTACAAAGTGAAAAATAACTTTGATTTCGGAAGTCGGTGTCTTTCGTTTTTTTATTTACTTTCTTTTTTTTTGCCACCGACTTCCGAAATCAAAGTTATTTTTCACTTTGTAGTGCTTTTTGGAAGTCGGTTTTTTTTTTTTTTTTTGTTAAAAAGTTTTATTTCTCGCTTTTTAGTGGGGGGTCTGTTTATAATTTGTATAAGTTACAATAGTCTAATGTCAATTGCTCATCACATGTTACAAAATATTGCTTTTCCCGATGCTGGGACGTTAATTGTTGAGGAGTTCTGCTGGTAAGAACCAGGAGAACTCCTCAACAACCACTCACCACACGCATTGTGTGACGAGCGGAAATTGCTTAGCAACCATATTAAAGTAATCGAATCGCAACCCGTGAAATATTTATCATTGAGTAGTTCCGGCAGCCATCTGTGGTCTTCATCATCAGTTCCACTTCACCAAGTGGTGCTTTCCGAGAGCAAATGCACGAGCTACTATAAAAAATACCAAAATCGCTATAGGTGTGCCTATAATATTTGAAGAGTTCCTTCGATTTCTCCAGGATCCCATCATCAGAACTGGATTTTGACAAAAATGGGACCATTTGGGAAGTATACCCTTTACAACAAAAAAATAATTTTTCAAATCGGTGGGCAAGCGACGGAGTTATGCGCGTACAAACATCCGAATTGAGAACCTCCTCCTTTCTTAGAAGTCGGTTAAAAACACCCAGACTCGGGACAAATACTTGTAGGTCGTACAAATATTTGTTCCGTGCGGGAATCGAACCCGCGACATGCTGCGCAGCAGTCAATCGCTCAACCACTGCGCCAACCGTCTCGTCAAAATAAATGAGTATGGTCCGATTGACTGCCACGGGGATTGAGTGCTTTGATTTGATTATTTGAATACTTAAACCCTAAAAAATCATTTGCAATCACCCTAAAGGTATTTTTCATTTGACAAATTGAGGTTAATTTTATAACAAGGTTTTTAAAGTAAAGGACAATTTAGTAATATTGTTCTTACAATAATTGTTGGAAAAAGAAGTGTGAGATATAAAGTTAAAACCTATGCCTAGTATGCATAAAGGTTGAGCAAGGTTTGTATACACTTTCATCAGACAGACTATAGTTTAACCACACATACAATCTGCTCAACAATTAAACTATCTTAAACAGATCCAACTGACGGTAAGCGAGGACGGCATAGTGACGGTGGTGGAGCCGGCGGGCACAAAAATGGTGGACAAGGAGGAACTCCATGAAGCCATCAAGATGCCCAACGACCACACGCTCACCGTGCATCAGCTGCAGCAGATAGTGGGACAACAGGTATACCTGCTGTAATGTTATTTGTTCTCATTGAACCTTGGTGTTGTAAATAATCCTATTTAACCTTTTTATGTGAGAGACATCTGAAGGTATATCCTGAGAAGACAAAGGGTTTTGAAACCCCACAGTGTGCCTTGCCTCATACCCAAGAACATCTTGATAATGCAGTCTCCATTACGAACTTTGATTGCGCAATATATCTTCCGCAAGAAACTTGTACTGTAGAAACAGCAATTGGACTAGCTGTGAGATCCATTTTCCAAATCTGTCAAGTGTTGCTTATGTTACCTGGGAACTTTCAACTAGCTTTAAGTTTGTCTGAATCTACCATGAAGGCGGTAGAAAAAGTATAAGCCCAACCCTAAACTTACCTCCTTGTCCTATTAGGTATTAGACAGCGTAGTACGCATAGAGCAAGCGACCGGTGAGCCGGCGAACATCTTAGTGACCCACAACCCTGATGGCACAACCTCCATCGAAGCCAGTGCTGCTGACCCTCTGATTGTCAAGGACGAGAAGAGTGCTAACAAAATTGAGACGGCACAGTTTGCTATACCTGCTGAGATAAAAGATATAAAGGGAATTGATTTGAAGGTAAGGTTTTTAGTACTGTATTTGTGTTTCTAATATTAAAGCTGTGTTTTCATTGAAGTGATGTGGAGTTAATTAATTTAAAATCCATTTCCCTTGGTCGTCACGCCATAACTTGAGAACGGCTTGACCAATTTGTTTTTTTTTTTTGTTTTCGTCCCCTCTTTACTGGGGCAGTTTACAAGACGAAAAAAAAAATGTTGACAAGACGTCTGGCGGGTCAGCTAGTGAATAGAAAAAAATAATAAAATTTTAACGGACATAAAAAAGGGTTAAATAAAATTGATTAAATATTTACTTTATTTATACAGACTCGCAGATGTCTAAATTCGTAGTTTTGACTAACATGTTATGCTTACAAAGTCTTTAATGGAAATGCAAACTTATTGTCTGGAACACAACTGCTGTTTATATCATTGCTTCATCTAGCAGACTCAAAGTAAAAAAAAAAACTAATTTTGGCCAACACAGTTTTTTCTTTATTCATTAGGGAATCGCGAGAACCGCGACATTGTAAATACTCGTCATTCAAGAAAGACTACCATGAAGGGTTCATGAACCACTTTCAATTACTTGTTTTCATTATTCCTAGCTCAGGCTAAATTTCGGAAACTACATCCTCTGGTAATTAGTTACCAGAGGATGTAGTTTCCGCAATTTCATGTCATATTTCTATCAACACAGAATGTAGGAGCCATGGGCATGGAAGGTGCAGTAGTGAAGATTTCAGCCGGTGCGTCAGAACACGACCTCCACGCGATGTATAAAGTCAACGTAGAAGATCTTTCGCAACTGCTTGCTTACCACGAAGTGTTCGGAAAACTTAATGCGGAAGGCCAGCAACAACAAGCTAAGGTAAGTGTTTTGCAAAAAAGACAGCTGACTATCGACCTTATTTAAATTACCGTGTATTTTACAGGGCGTGCGCCATTCTAATACAAACCCTAGTGAAATGAAATAATAATAATGAATAATTTTATTGTTTTTATTTCATTTCATTAAGGTTTCTATAGTCTGATGGCTGAAAGCCTCGATCAACATGCCTCGAGGCTCTTGTTAGGCGGTTAGATCAAGGGCCAGGAGGCCTACTCCCTAAGCACGAAGCCCGTAGTTTCGGCCTTCGTTACGGGTGTTTCCTACTCCGTATCACCTACGGATGGATGATTGGTTCGGGCCCCGAACGAAGTATGAATGACAACATGATTTGCCAGTTGTCCTTACTTCCGATGTGTTTTTGCCCGTCCGAAAAATTTAGCTTTTACACTTGTTTTGATGGATCGTAATGTCAGACGGACGGATAAACGGACGGACGGAAAGACGGACGGACTTAGGGAGTAGGCCCCCAGATTCAGAAGGCAGTACTCCTCGATATTTCACGCACAATGGTCCACATGAAGGACTAAGTGCGGAAAACAAATCCTTAACATAGAACATAGAACTCCTCGATACGGCTCGCATCGTGAGGAGGTTCCTGTCTCTGCAGCCCTAACCACCTGTAACTTGGACCCGACACCGGCAGACCACTAATTTTTAATGTTTTTTATATGAAAAAAATTACTAATTTTATGTTCATTAAAGTCACATAACGCGCAGTAATGTTTTGCAACGGCTGCCGTTATCTATTTTACTGATGTAATAGTGGATCAGTGTCTAATTGAAGCGTAAAATAAATTATTATATTGACAATAATGAATACCTTGATTCTTCTCAATGCTACAAATGTTTAAAATAGTTCCTTTTATCTGTTTGCTTTTCATCAGACTTACGAATATTTGTCGAATTCACTTATCTATAACAAAAATATTCCACGCTTTTCTATACTTACGATTATGTTTCTTATAGGTAATAAGCGAGGTGGAAGTAGAAGTTGAAGCCGGCACCAGCGCAGCCATGGCTGAAACAGAGTCCTCGCCCGGCCACCACTCATGTGACATCTGCGGAAAAATATTCCAGTTCCGATACCAACTTATTGTTCATAGGTATTGAAACTATAAGTAATCAATATTAATTCTAATTCAGCTTTGTTTGTTGTTGTTGTTTTGTTTGTTTGTTCAGCTTTGTTTTAATTTTTGAAATATTTTTTTGTGTGCAGGCGTTATCACGGCGAAAGTAAGCCATTCACGTGTCAAGTTTGCGGTTCCGCATTTGCAAATCCTGTTGAATTGTCGAGGCATGGAAAATGTCATCTTGGTAAGAAAACATCACCTTACTCAATACATTCTTATGGAGGAGCTCGTGGCTAAGTAATAACAGCCGCACGGGTCGATCCGTCAGGTTAAGCTACGCTTGCCGGGGTTGGTCAGTGGATGGGTGACCATCTTTACATACCGAGATTCCTCCGTGCCTCGGAAAGCACGTTAAGCCGTTGGTCCCGGCTATTATTCGTGGATCTTTGACAGTCGTTAAGCCCGAAAGTCTGACAACCAGTCTTACCAAGGGGTATCGTATTACCCAGTAACTTGGTTGTGGAGCTCAGATAGGCAGTAGCTCCATGTAAAATACTGGTATTCAGCTGCATCCGGTTAGACTGGAAGCCGACCCCAACATAGTTGGGAGATTGATTGACTCAATACATTTTTATTTAGTGGTTTTGCTCTTAAAGTAACTTTTTATTTCTGTTATTTAGCTGGAGACCCGAACGAAAGACACGCCAAAAGGATGGCACAAGATAAGCCATACGCTTGCACTACTTGCCACAAAACTTTCTCACGTAAAGAACATTTGGATAATCATGTTCGAAGTCATACCGGAGAAACTCCGTACAGGTAAATAAAAACTATTTACATCATGCAAGAACAAAATCACAGCCCTATTAGCCAGCCTCTGCTTAAATCAGGTCGTCTGAATGAGCATGGACAGGTGTTAAACACGCTAATGTTTGTCATCTTTGTTGTGATAATTGGCCCTGGTATTTTACGTATGCAGTCATCTCAAATCAGTGTTGGTAGTTTTGTTTATCGCTTTAAATAATTACAATCTTACAATGCAGATATTTATTAGTACCTATACCAACTACTTTCATCTATGCAGAGCTCGACAATTTAGTCGACACATACAAATGCTGCTGTTCCAAAACTTGTTAAGATTGCATATAATAAACCTAATCTATTGTACACAGATGTGAATTCTGCGCGAAGACTTTCACCCGCAAAGAGCACATGGTCAACCACGTACGAAAACATACGGGCGAAACTCCGCACCGATGTGATATTTGCAAGAAGAGTTTCACCAGGAAAGAGCACTTCATGAACCATGTTATGTGGCACACAGGTACGTTAAACTCTTAAAAACTTAGCTCGATAAACAGTTATATCGATTTGCAAACTGATATGGAATTCTGTAAATGTTCTATTGACATTTTAAATGCTGATAACAGTTTGCACGTGTTTTTTTTCACATCCATATATGCGATTAGTCGTCAAGCTGGGCGTTTTACTGTTCATTGGGCGAATGGGTTAAACCACGAGTTATTTATTTACGCATTTTATGTTGAGCAGACGATAGGTTACCACCAGAAAATAGCTGTTTTTGAATATAAAATCTAACAGTTATAATGATACCAATAGTGTTCTATTGCGTGTCAATTAACATTTTTTATTATTATATTAAACTAATATTTTATTAACACAATATAAGGGGATGAAATGTTTAGAAGTTTTAAACTATAAACTTCCTACACGAAACCTACAATCATTCAAGCCTACCAACCCTTATCTTTTTCTGACACAGAACTTATTGTAAAATAACAATGCATTATTAGAACAAAGAATCTTTGTTTTAAAAATGATAAAAATATTATGTCTCCACCCACTATCCTGGTCCGTAACCAGACCTTAACCGTATTGACACATGCAAAAAAATATAGTTTGTCGCGTTGGCACAAAACCAGCAAAGCACGGTACGCGACGTTGCCAGACCGGTGCTCAGTGGCCGCGCACGTCTTCCGCTTACTGAGGAGCTCAGAACGGGTAACGTAAGGCGCACCACAAACGCTTATGAACCCATAAACTCAGACGAAAACTTCTGTGATTGTGTCGGCTACATTACGGTCTCGTTACGGACCGTGATTATGGGTGGAGACCTTAAAACAAAATGTTTTCATGATGTTTGTAATAATTTCGGAATTTTTAGTTTGTAACATGATTTATTTTCTTTGTACGGAATATCCAAGCCTGCACCAGAACCATGGGCTGATCCAGGGGTGCAGAAAGTAGAATAATGATTGAATGATTCAACTATTTATCTAAAAGCTATTGATGTTTAACTGTGTAACTAATTAAATTTTGACTAATACAATCTCCCTTAAATTCCACCAAACTAAGCTTGTTACTAACACTAAATCGGGAGATTAATTTTTGTTTTCAAACTAAAGAGACAAACTAAATGTTTCGAGCAATATAGTTGCATCATTGAATGATAACATTTTATTTTCTGCTCCACCCAAATAGGTGAAACGCCGCACCATTGTACAATATGCGGCAAGAAGTATACTAGGAAGGAGCATTTAGTGAACCATATGCGATCTCACACGAACGATACTCCGTTCCGATGCGAATTGTGCGGCAAGTCGTTCACGAGAAAAGAACACTTCACCAATCACATACTGTGGCATACGGGTTAGTATAGTTTTGATTATGCAGCCAGTGAAACAGGTACTGTTCCAAACTAAGTAGTTTCCTGTGTTGTTGACTGTACGACCCTGTGGACTGCTCCTGGTGCCAGGCTTGGAATTTCAGGTGTTCAATTTACCCTAATTTTTTTTATTCCATCTTTTTATGTGACTAACAAAAATCTCAGAGTGTATTTTGTGTAACACAGCTTGTGTGTGTGTGTGTAATTATTACCTAACTACTATAAAATATAATCTGTGATGCCGGGGCTACACTATACGGTCATCGCCGTTGATCATCGCGTTGAAGGGCGATAACCGTAGGTGTAGCCACCACTACGCGATAATTTGACAACGGCATTCACATTGCCAATGGAAGAGGGGTGTGAATTCAATGAGCATTGACGTTGACCGTTCAGTGTGGCCACTCAATTCATCGCGTTGAACAACGGAACAATTATCGCGATGTTTAAAGCGTTTAAGACGCATAGTGTGGCCCCGGCATCACAGTAGTCTCTCCACTATAACACGCAATATGCAATTGGCAACAAACTTCTTATCAGTAACGCTACTTTCACGAAAATAATATTCATGTTGAACTAACCATCTACTCAATATCCAACAATATTCGTTTTCAATTATAGGCGAAACCCCGCACCGCTGCGACTTCTGTTCCAAAACGTTTACTCGTAAGGAGCATCTCCTGAACCACGTCCGTCAACACACAGGCGAGTCGCCTCACCGCTGCAACTTCTGCAGCAAATCATTCACACGTCGAGAACACCTTGTAAACCACGTGCGACAACACACCGGGGAAACGCCCTTCCAGTGCGGATACTGTCCTAAAGCGTTCACAAGGAAGGACCACCTGGGTAATAAGGCTTTTTGTTAATACTTTTATAAATTCTCAGTAGCCGCCACCAGAGTCTGGGTTTGCGCCTAGTTGATGGCAATAGGATTTCGCCCTATTACATAGAATTTAAACATTACTGGCGAAATTTGGGTGTACTGTAGGTACACGGCTACATATCAAGCTATACATTTCCAGTATAAGCTGATCTCGCATTGTATAGGACTTCCATTCCATTGTGATTGTGAGAGGTCAGCTGATACTGGAAATGTATAGCTTGATATGTAGCCGTGTGTTCACCTCCCTAACCTTTCGCGGGTTACAGGCGTTAAGTTATATTATGTTGTATAATTTTTTCAGTACTTTTCTGTCTAAAACAAAACTGGCAATAAGTGATTTTTTCGAGCCTCTGAAGATTCAATTGCATCTAGTTAGACTGGAAGCTGACTTGGGGTCGGCTCCCAGTCGTAACTAGATGCAATTGAATACCAGTATTTTACATGGAGCGACTGCCTATCTGACCTCCACAACCCAGTAACTGGGTACCTCTCGGTAAGACTAGTTGTCAGATTTTCGGGCTTCTGACGACGCGTAAAGACTGTCAAAGTTCCACGAATGATAGCCGGGACCAACGGCTTTACGTGCTTTCCGAGGCACGGAGGATTCTTGGACCAACCCCGGCAAGCTTAGCTTAACCTGATGGATCGTTCCGTGCGGCTGTTATTACTTCAAATTTTTGTTGCTCCGTCTTGTCAACAAAATACTTTAAGTTTTTTTGATAATTTGGTAAGCTATATATAACCCCACTTCAATGCTAAAGTATCTTGTCCTACGATGTTTCAGTGAACCACGTCCGTCAGCATACAGGTGAATCCCCGCACAAGTGCTCGTACTGCACAAAGTCCTTCACTCGCAAGGAACACCTGACGAACCATGTGCGACAACACACGGGCGAGTCTCCTCACCGATGTACTTACTGCGCCAAGTCCTTCACGAGGAAGGAACACCTCACGAACCACGTTAGGTATGCTATATGGGTGGTAATGGCGATGTGTATTTTGTGACTAGAGTATCGTATTCATTCCCCCAATTTTAAATGAGATGGTCGAATGATTTTCGTAAAAACGAATGCGATGTATAGAGCTCGAGCGCGCGTACATTGCAGTTTAAACCTTATGTCAATCATTCTATAAAATCTCACGACTCGCGTCTGCTTTACGAAGACTATATTAGTAGTAGTAGAATTTTTGTAATGATGTCTCATGCTTTTTTGTAATGTGTGTCTGTACGTATACTCTCGACGCAAAGTACTTTTGGTGTTTTTTATTATTCGTATCTTATGCCAATTTCGGTTTTTCGTTTTACCTAAATATTATTTCGTAGTTAATTAACATACAATGCTGTGCTACAATCTACTGCCAATGTTGCCACAGTAAGCAGTACTATAGACCGTCTGTTGTAGATTGATTACCCCCCACCTGCCTTAGACGCATGTCTCTATAACTTAGTCGCATGAAAATAGTATAATTCTTCTTTCTTATAATAAAAACAAAGGTAAGGTTTTTGAGATTTATATTTGTATAAATCAAACCACTGCCAACAAACCTTACAATTCAGTAACTCAAAACTTGAGTAATCTCAGACGGCATTTGTGTGAGGTTTCCCTTACATTATGTAGCACAGCATTGTGCATTCCGATTTGGGTTGTACAGGAGTATGTTGTTCTATCCGTTCCCTTCCTCTTGCGGTAGCGACGGCGGTAGTACTAATTGGCATGTTGTTACTAATTATGGAATCGGAATGTACTCTGTTGCGCAGACAGCACACGGGAGAAACGCCACACAAGTGTACGTACTGCCCGCGGGCCTTCGCGCGCAAGGAGCATCTCAACAACCACATCCGACAGCACACTGGCGTCACGCCACACGCCTGCTCCTACTGCAGCAAGAGTTTCACCAGGAAGGAACATCTCGTTAACCATGTTCGGTATGTATACAGATACTACGTTTTTTCGTAAAGCTATGGTGCCAACAACGCGGATTCAAGATCAGTTTTCAACCCACAGCGGCACGTTCATCGCGACGTTGTTTAGAAAAATTATGAACAGTTCCATCATTTAATAAAAACACACTGCGTGCATTGCAGTGTGTCTTTAAAGCTCAGAACGCTTGAACGAAGTCTGTCTGCAATAGCCTTTCTGGATTGCGTTGTACACCTTTCATCACGGCTGGCAAAAAAACATTTTATGCCGTTCCAATACGATTCCCGCAAGAAGAGACAATAGTTTAGTTCAACATTAAAAGTTTATTAATATTTACAATTACAATCAAGAATTAAAAAAATAACAGCTTCCGGGATTAATTCCAACCGTTGTTTGCAGGCAACACACGGGCGAGACTCCGTTCAAGTGTACGTACTGTTCAAAGTCGTTCTCTCGTAAGGAGCATCTCACGAACCACGTGAACCTTCACACAGGAGAAACACCCCACAAATGTCCCTTCTGCACAAAAACATTTTCCAGAAAGGAACACTTGACCAACCACGTCAGGTATGTATTTACAATTATACTTTATGTTCAACCATATACGTATAAAAAAAGGAATCCGCGCCACGCATAGCGAAAGTGAAGCACAGTATACAGTGACATGAGCGACAGCGTCTGTAGGCACTCAAATAACACACACACATAGAGCGGTACGGTGCGTCACTTTCGATATGCGTGGCGCGGAGTCCTCCTTTTTTTTATACGTCTATGTGTTCAACTTATGTTTTATGGATTAACTTGGAAGATTGTATATCACTCCGGTATGATATTACTGCAGTGACTAAACTGCCAAGTCGTCAACGCCACACCAGTTGTAGAATCCCTTAGTTGCTTTTCGTCACGCACAGCATTGAATGTGTTAGTTAATGATTGTTGTGAACGTAACCTAGAAATAAGGAATAAAATTGTATGAATTTTCTTATAGCAATTGTTTTTTTTTTTCATCATTAGGATTCACACGGGCGAGTCTCCGCACCGCTGCGACTTCTGCCAGAAGACGTTTACTCGTAAGGAGCACTTGACGAATCATCTGAAGCAGCATACCGGCGATACCGCACACGTCTGCAAGGTGTGCTCCAAGCAGTTCCCCAGGAAAGAACATCTTGTCACACACATGAGGTAAGTAACCAATCTTCTTTACCACTCTTTCAACATTGCTCCAGCTTCTGTATCTTTTCCTTTTTTCTTTTCTTTTTCTGTAAAAAATAAATTAAATTCTCAAAATGTCCAGCGGTGTCAAAATGTCCAATTCTCAAAATATCCAATTACCAAAATGTCCAACTACCAAAATGTCCAATCTTTGAGAATGTGGTAAACGTGTTCAATAACTCATCAAAGCACTTTTTTACGGCTTATGAATCACAAGCAATGAAAACAAAATACTGAAAGAACTTCGTAAAGGTAAATAAGCTATGTTGTCATATATCTATAACATATACCTTTACGAAGTTCTTTCAGTATTTTGACAATATAATTGGGACATTTTAACACTGCTGGACATTTTGAGAATTGGACATTTTGCTCATGAACAAATTATTCATAAATGTGAATGTGCAGAGAAAATAAAACATACTATGAACGGTTAGCTTGTGTGGATCTTGTATACATTTTAGCTACTATTCATACCAAAACTAACTGTATCATAATCCTTTTATTATACGTTTCAAGAATGTGTTACTACAGACATTTCTATAACCTTGCCAGGTCGCACAGTTGTGGCGAGCGTCCATTCAGTTGCGGCGAGTGTGGAAAATCTTTCCCGTTGAAAGGCAACCTACTATTCCATGAACGATCACATGCCAAGAACAATGCTAATGCCAATAAGCCGTACCGATGTGAAGTCTGTTCCAAGGAATTCCTCTGTAAAGGTGAGTTGGTCACTTGAATATTACGATATTCATAATACAACAAGTTTCTTAATGATATCAGGCTAAAACGAACTTTAATTCCAGGCCATTTGGTGTCTCATCGGCGAACACACGCGGAGTGGGTCGAAGGTGCCGCGACCGGCGAAGCACCCGCTGAAACAGAAGACTGTACTGATAATAAGTGTATCAAAGTTGAGCCAGAACGAACTGAAGTAAAACATGAAGTCAGGTTTGTAAAACATTTTGTATAGAGCAGACACTAGAACTCCCTTTCGGAGTTGGCAAACAGTTACGGAAAATACTTTTTAAGTCTAGTACAGTAACCATTTGTAATACAATTTATTGTTTATCAGGACGACAGTCGAAACGAGACCAGCTGAGACCAATGTCGCACAAAGTCAGCCAAACACAGCAACTGTGATGATAACCAATAATCAAGTAAGTTTTGGATTTTAATAACAACATTATCAATCAGTCTGCAGAATAGAGATCTTAAACACGTCAGTCTTGGGGACTGCCGTCAGAAGTGAAAACTTGACAGTGCAACACGTTACATTAGCGTGACGCGAACTCATAATATTTTCCTTTACCAAGAAATCGCTCAACGCGTCTAAGGCCCGGGCTACACTATACGTCAACGTCAATCCCATAAACGCTTTAAATATCACGGTAATTGTTCCGTTGTTCAACGCGATGAATTGAGTGGCCACACTTGAATGGTCAACGTCAATGCTCATTGAATTCACACCCCTCGTCCATCGGCAATGTGAATGCCGCTGTCAAATTATCGCCGTAGTGGTGGCTACACCTACGGTTATCGCCCTTCAACGCGATAATCAACGGCGATGTCCGTATAGTGTAGCCCCGGCAAAAGGAGTTGTCACTTAATATGACATTGTGTAATTTGTAGCAAGTGCGCGCGGCGACGGTGAGCGCGGTGAACGCGGTGAACGCGGTGGGCGCGGGCAGCGCGGGCGTGGCGGCCACGTTCGCGCACACCGTGGCCGCGCAGCACCACGCCGGCGCCAACATCGCGCACCACCCCGTCACCGTCAACTACTAGCATACGGCCCTCTCTCTGCCCACGCTCGAAGAAGCCACGCAGCAATGTCTCTGACACAGTTAACACCCTCCAGCCCTCGTTAGCCAGAGATAT
Organism: Cosmia trapezina; assembly: GCA_905163495.3. Classification (NCBI taxonomy): domain Eukaryota; kingdom Metazoa; phylum Arthropoda; class Insecta; order Lepidoptera; family Noctuidae; genus Cosmia; species Cosmia trapezina. The sequence continues at coordinate 19,047,099 of LR991030.1, forward strand.
AAAGGACAGTGAGAGCCCAAAGACTAAATGAACTAACAGTGATTACTGGACAAAGTTGTTGATGACTCCATCAATTATTATACTGTGAAATCCAAAGTAAATTGGTTTGATTTTTCCGTAACTTTGTAGGTATATAATTCTGGTGCATAATCATTATCCATTTTACAATTTTCATAGTGATAGAAGAGTCTTTCAGATACAATAGTTTAGACTTGAGTATATTTATATTTAATGTACATCGCAAATATCATTAAAGAAATTATTTATATATTTTTTGTAAATAAAACTAGAGCCATGTAAAAATAATGTTATGTTTATTCATACTTCACAGTTACTAATAAAATAATGTATACAGCCATGTTTAAATAGAGTTTGAAATATTTTTGAATAGGTACCACTTGTTATTTCAATTAACGTGGTTCAACATTGTTAGCATAAACTTATTTTATTTTTACTAGCTGACCCGCCAGAGGTTGTCCTGTGGAAATTTCAATTTCTTCTTCTTTTTTTTTTTCTTTTAAACCACCCCTGTATTAGAGCAAACAAAACAAAAAATATATTAAAATTGGTCAAGCTGTTTTTGAGTTTAAGCGAGACTAACAAACAGCAATTGATTTTATGTAATTAGAAGATGAAATTTTCGTGATTAGTCATAGGCAGTTCTGTTTTTCAATCATTACTTATAAATCACAACTGATACACACCATAATTAATTTTAGTTATTTAGGATTAAGTGGTACCAGATCCATGTTTTTTTTTTTCAATGAAAACTGCACATAACCAATTTTTGCTTTGTGTAAAATATGCATTATAATATGTCTTTCTTGTTGTGGATTTAAAAATTACTATTAACTTGCAAGTTATAAAAAAATAGTGACATTCCTTTTTGATTCAATATACCACTATGTGTAAAATCATTTGCGGTTAAAAAAATACTTTCAAAATTAACCTGATATTTGATTTTTCTAATTTTATTGTGGCACCCGTTTTTTGAGCGGTTGATATGAAATCTCATTATGAATCAATGTATCTATAAACCATTATAATAAAATGAGTTACTCGAATTACGAAACAGGGACCAGAGATCAAGGCGAGAGTATATTCAAATAAAGGCTAACCCTCGTGCAGCTTCCCAATAATTTATCTATACTACTTTTTCATTAACACTAACTTATTTTATGGGCAATCATGTTCAGTGGAATATTCCGAATATTAAAATATTACTTGTGTCCAGCTTAGATAATTAATATTCTTTGCCATGTATGTACAGTACAAGTGTGATAAATCTGTTAATATAACTTTTTTTTTAATAAGAATGTGTATAGAGGTAATACGGTGATTGTATCGCTTAGCTTTGTGAAACTACGAGCACGTGAAGTGGTGTTATAATCACTTCCGTGATTATTGTAAACACGCCGCTTGTAATAAAATATTATATTATAGCCTGTATTTACGTGTACATAGATAGTTTTAATTATATACATAGTTGTCTTCTGTAGCTAATTTAAGACTACTAAAATATCATTTATGTTAATGTTTGGCTGGATTGACAACTGTTATCTTATGGAAAGCTGGGGATATACGATTCAGAATCGTATTGCAGAAAGATTTTCTTTATAAGGTGTGATGACTCATTGAGGTAATTTATATCAGCCAAAGGGTAACTTATCTTCAATGGTGCCACGCTAATTTATATTTTATAGGAAATCTAATTCCTTAGACACAATAGTACTAAAATCTAAATTATGTTCAGTAATTTGATATGAATGAGATTAAAAAATGAAACTAACTTTTGTTTTCTCATTAAGAACCTTTCCCACTCTCTTCATGGCGACCTTTTTAGGAGTCCGTAGTCCGTAGAACAAGGAACCCTTATTTCGCCAAGTCCGTCGTTGGTACGTGCGGTAACTGCACGGGATGTGACATTATACACAAAAACTCGATTATTAATTAATCGATTATTTTGCCTAGTAATAAAATCGATTAAAAAATAATCGATTTTTGTAATAAAAATAATCGATTTTGTTAAAAAAAATCGATTTTTTCCTTATTTTTTCATGGATTTAGGCGAAATCGCCCGAATAGCCCGCGAAACTCAAATTTTCTTACCGTTTTTTGCAATTTCCAAGTCAGTATTAGGTTCTATGATGACCAAAATACGATTCGTGAAATCGTGACAGTAAAAAGTATGTATTTACAAAATTATAATCAATAAATTCATCAATACAACTCTATAAGACCCAAGTAATCATATCGATGACTATTTCATTAAATATTGACATTTGAGGAATAAACTAACTAATCAAGGTAAAGGTCATACATTGTTCCTAACAAATTACAAGGGCGTAAAGTGGTTCTTTTCTCCTTTCGCTGGAAAAAAAGTAAATCATAAAATAAATTAACTAAAAGCCTGTGGGCAATGAATTTGCGAATAAAAGTTTTGGTAAACACTTAGAAAGTACGGGTTCGCGGCACTTTGCGGCCTCGCGCTCCTGACTAAAACGCTGGATGTTGCGGCCGTTGCGGGTGAAAAAAAATCGACAGTGCAAAATAAATCGATTTTTTGCATTATGTAAATCGATTATAATAATCGATTTTTATTGAAAAAAAATAGATTTTTAATCGATTTTTTCCATAATCGATTATTTTTTCACATCCCTAAACTGCAGCTTCCGGAGGATGCGCTGTGGTAGCCCGCGAAATTCAAATTTTTTTGCAATTTGCATGTCCGTGTCAGGTTGTATCTTGATCAAAATATGATTTTTATGGTCAAAATTATGCAAATACATATTTGTTATTGTCGGTATCATATTTTGATCAAGATAACCTGACACAGACCTGCAAATTGTAAAAAACCAATAGAAAAATTGAATTTCGCGGGCTACCATTTCTACCTATGCCAATATTTATGAACATCAAAAGCCGCCAGGTTTTTCGAATATCATGTGAAAAGGATTAAATACAAAATATTTTATACTTTCTAAAATTCTATACCCATAGTTTCAAAATATTCTGCAAAGTGGTCATAGGGTTCCATACCAAAATGGTAAAAAGGAACCCTTTGGTACGACTCAGTCTGTCTGGCTGTCACAGCTGGATATCTCAAGAACTACTATTAACTTGAAATTTGGAACAGTTTTAGGTGATGTTTGCCCAACTATTTTGCAGTTATGAAAGAAATTTTTTTTTTTGCACCAGGGACTGAAAGGCAGTTTTAAAATTTCGAAGTGAGTCTACTAGGGCATGTGGGGTATCATATGATAGAGCACACACACACACACACATTCTCAATTTTTTTTTCTTTTTGTTAGGCCCCATAGCTTTCGACATAAGATGAAAAATGTAAAAAAAAAATACCGTTCCCCTTATCTCTGAAGTTTGCATAGAGAAAAATCTGAAATTATTCTGTATGATAGAAGTTTATGTAAAGATTACAGGAAAACTAAAACGATGTCTCTAAATAGCACACTTTTTCACACATGGAACGGAACCCTCGGTGCGCGAGTCCGACTCGCTCTTGACCGGTTTTTTGATATCAAAACGGCAGGACCACGCCATGTGTTTTTACTAAGTATAAGTAACTGAATACAGTTACTTTTTTTACAACTGGGGTAGGTACGCAATTGATGCAGCCCACTGTACATAAACTCACGCCTTCTTCCCATGGGGGTAAGCTGGCAGAAACTACAGAACGCCACGCGCCACCTGCTACGATCCTTACAAACTCCTTTTGCCTCGTTTACGTTCATACATGGTCATACACGCACGCACGCCCCGGTTACGACGTTGCAAGTACTAGGTACGTACCTGACCATTTTCTGAAGAACATCACCACTAGGGTCACTATTAATAATTACTAAATAATAAAAAGTAAAATCGTAGTAAAATCCCCCGTGTGGCTGACACTGGCTTGGCCACCATCAGGGATTTTACTTTTGATAACACAAAGATTTAGTCGTTAATTAGTCGAAATTTGTCGCCAAATATCAGAATTTCTCGGTCACTGGTTCAAAAGTTATAAGGGGTCATTGGTGGCCAAGCTGGGGAGACTCTCCCCAGCTTGGCCACCTTTATATCTCAAAAACTAGGGCACCTAGCGAAGATCTGTTTTCTCCCAGATTTAGTCGCTAATTAGTCGAAATTAGTCGCCAAATATCTCTTCTCTAGCTCTTGAACTATACTTAAAAATTGAACTCATTATATCTTCTAAACTAAGACCCGACTAAATCTGTGACTTGGCGACTAATTTCGACTAATTAGCGACTAAATCTGGGAGAAAACAGATCTTCGCTAGGTGCCCTAGTTTTTGAGATATAAAGGTGGCCAAGCTGGGGAGACTCTCTCCAGATCGGCCACCAATGACCCCTTATAACTTTTGAACCAGTGACCGACAAATTCTGATATTTGGCGACAAATTTCGACTAATTAACGACTAAATCTTTGTGTTATCAAAAGTAAAATCCCTGATGGTGGCCAAGCCAGTGTCAGCCACACAAATCCCCCACTAAATCTGTGACTTGGCGAAAAATTGCGACTAATTTAGCGACAAAAATATGGAGAAAACAGATCTTAGCTGGGTGCCCTGGTTTTTGAGATATAAATGTGGCCAAGCTGGGGAGACACTCCCATCAGCCACCTATAAAAAAAACCAACAAAATCTGATATCTGGTGATAATTTTTTTGTGTTAAGTATCAAAATAAAAATCCCTGATGGTGGCCATGCCAGTGTCAGTCACACAAGTATTTGTAATGAAAATTATGAAGATAAGATTTATAGGCATTAACATCCCAGCATATTGTTAAGGGTTCCACTCACCGCCAGTAGCTTGGACCCTAATTGATAATGCCAGAGGCAAACTCAGATTATGCTGGTCAGTGCTACTTTGTGAAGGAACAAAACAGGTAGGTAGGTATCATTAAAAAGAAATTAGATAAAGAAAGGAAGAATAAAATGAATTTGATCTTCAATAACAAATAAGCAATATGTCCAAGTAATTATAATATGCACTTTTTATTAAAGTTCACCTATGTTTTCTTACATTATTAAGTATAAGTATTTGTATTTACAATAACAAAGTAAATGAAAAATCTATTAAAACTGGACTGATTCAAAAATATATTATACTTTATAGCTTATATAAGCTTTCTGCACAAGTTAAATTAAGCCATTGCAGCAACTTTCGTTTTTGGAGCTTGTTTGGCTCTTTGAGGCTTCTCTGGTTCTCTTTCTTCTGTGACCTCTGGCAGCGTGTCTGCGGGCACATCTGGCAGCTGGTCACCCACATCTAGGATAGCCTCCAGTTCAGCTTCGACAGCATCCTCATCCTCTTCAGTTAGTTGTCCAGAAATCAAGTCATCAATTTCTCTCTGTTTTTCTATACCTTCTCTAGTTTCATCCAAAATCTTTTCTATTTCATCAATATTTAAGATATCATTCACCTTTTTCAGAGCTTCATTTCCAGTCCTCAAACCATCAAGCACCTGGAATTAAATATAATAACTTGAAGCAAACCAGAATGTTGATAAATCTAAGATTTTTGCTTGACAGCACAAAGCTTTTTATTTTAGCCATAGCCAGTTTGTTATTGCAAGTTTGATATCAAGCCGTGTACGCACAAACAAACAAAACATGGTGAACACAAACATCGATCATGGAACATTTGAAGAAACTCAGGATCCTTTTTAACATTTAAATTGTCTGATGTTCATTTTCACCATGTTGGGTTTGGTAGGCGTACACGGCTTTAGGACTGGGCGTAACATCTAAGATCCACCAAGTAACTGTCTTGTTATCTCTTGGGTAACAAAACAGTTACATGGTGTTTTTGTTATAAAAAAATCTTATCTTCTGGCACACCTAACTGCTTAACAATAATGCAACAGTTAATCGTAAAATACGAACCTGGACTTCGACTTGTGCAAACTCCAGATCATGAGTAAGCTGTTCTAATTTTTCCAATTGGTTATCTGTATTTTGTAGAAGTTTCTCTTGATATTTTTTCTTTTTCAAAAGTAGTTTCGCTCTATCACGTTTCCCTTCATCTAAAAGTTTCTTAGCTAATTGTCTGTCTCTCTCGAGATTAAGTTCTATTTTCTTTTGGTATTGCTTTAACTTATCTCTCTGTTGTTTCAACTGAAGAACAGCCTTATCTTGTTCAGTCACTCTGCTTACAGGTTTTTTATGTTTACCGAATAACGAACCCATTTTAAGATTCTATACTAGGCATGTGTGGAATTTATTGTGTAGTCCTAACTATCTACACAAAGATAACTTACATTACTATTCTTTTGTTGATTTTCACAAAACTTGCAAATTGCTAAATCTCAACCGATTAATTACGCCTGACCTAATTACGCCTGACCTGACACTGACATTATCCTTCCTGACAGTGACAAATATAATACTATAAAACAAACCACAAACCTCAGAAGAACAACAAGCATAGAAGTAGTATTTAAATAGCAACTGAACTCAATATATTTGTTTCATTTTGACTTATGGAGCCGCTATGATGTAAAAGAAGGACACGTATACAGAAGACGTTTCGAAATTTTGTAGGTTGTCATTAATTTTATTCTGACTAGTGATGTACCCACTCAATTTCAACGTCGATAGAATTTACAATGACATTCTTTCTTATACTGCCAAGAATAATATAGGTACACACGGCTACACATCAAGCTATACATTTCTAGTTTACACTGACCGCTCATTGTAAGGAAATACAATGCGAGATCAGCTTATACTGGAAATGTATAGCTTGATCTGTAGCCGTGCGTACCTAAAATTTTGAATTAACTAGGCATCCTTATGATCCCAATCAATCAATCTGCCTAGCCTTTTCCCAACTATGTTGGGGTCGGCTTCCAGTCTAACCGGATGCAGCTGAATACCAGTATTTTACATGGAGCGACTGCCTGTCTGACCTCCACAACCCAGTAACTGGGTAATACGATACCCCTTGGTAAGACTGGTTGTCAGACTTTCGGGCTTCTGACGACCCGTAACGACTGTCAAAGATCCACGAATGACAGCCGGGACCAACGGCTTAACGTGCTTTCCGAGGCACGGAGGAGTCTCGGTGTGTAAAGATGGTCACCCATCCACTGACCAACCCCGTTAAGCGTAGCTTAACCTGATGGATCGTCCCGTGCGGCAGTTATTACTTGGCCACGAGCTCCTCCTTATGATCCCAATACTTAATATATTCGTTCAAAATGAAACAATACTTAAAGTATGAACTAAATAGTCTTCCTTGGTTCCCGACAGCTCTTCATGTATTAAATCTGACCCGGCTAAACCAGAATGTATTTAATTGCCATAATAACTGATGAGTTTATTGAAAACAAGTGGGAGACATTCGGTTTTGCAAATGTTTTTAGCAACTTACTTTCTCATATTTTTTTGAATTTTACATCATAGACTACTCAACAAAATCTAGGGAACAAGGGTATTCAAAGTACCTAATAATTTTTATTTTAATACTTTTTAATTATGTAACATATTATTTTAAATCAGTGAAGCGTAATTTAATAGAGATTTGAATTATTTCATTAAATAAAATTGTTGTTAGTGAAAAAATAAAATTTATTATGAAAATTCAAAATGGTACCAAAGCGACAAAAACTTTTCGCACATAAAAAAATAAATAACGACCAGATAATATTTTAAATAAAAAAATAAAATGCCTAGCAACTTTAATAATCTGTTCCGCGAATTCCAGCCCACACCATAATACGGATGAACTTCCTAAGGATTCTGGAGTCGGCTCTGGCGACCAGGAACTCGCCAAAAGCGCAGTCTTCTTGAATCGGGATGGAATCCAATTATTTCTGAATTTGTTATTGTCATCTGTGTCAAGGATTCCTAAAACGAACAGTTCTCAATAAAATTTATGTAAGATTTTTTATCATCATTTTTATTTAGTTATATAGTTTTATTTGTATGTCTTACCTGACTGATGTGAGATGATTTCACGAGATGTCAATATCAGTGGCGATTCATTAATCTGTACCGATGTACTAGGTCCTGTTTCAACTTCTATTGCTACGGGATCCTACAATTACGTATTTTTTATTAAAAATAAATAAATAAATTTGCACACGATTATATTTCCGACTGGGATAATTAGAAGAATAATATCGCATCAATGATATTTTTAATATAATATCATTGTATCGCATATATCAAGTGAACATATTTCTGAAATGTTATACCTGTCTTCATGTTAGATTGCTGTTGATGGTGAGCGGTTCTTTTAATTTGCAGTACTGCGCTATGTCCTTCTTCGCAGACTTCCATAAGTATTTCCTGTAATGTAATAAATCAAGTTTTAATTTGAACGGGATACTATTTATTGCCAATAAAATACCTTAATTATATCATAATACTGGATGTTTTTTTTTTAAATGCTTGGAGCATATTATGTGGCTGAGTCCAATTTCGTGTACCAATACAATTTATCCATTTTTTTTTCACATCGTCTAGGAAATCTGTAAAAGAAAAGTATCGACAACATTATTTCCGTCACTATGGCTGATCAAGATAACCCCAAAACAATTTCCGAATATTCGCTAATAACTTCTATTGGAATAAATATTACGACTGGTTTCAGCTATATAGTGACACAGCAATATTTGTTATGTATTTATATTCGTTTATCAGATCATATGCAACAAGAAATTAAGCAAAAACTTACCGATGGAAGGTCAATATTTATTGTTCATTTTATTTTCGCTATGAATGGGACTGGCAGCCCCCAACCACACAAGAAATTGCTCCACAGCGTCCACACACTCACTGTTTGTAGTTAAACAAAGAATTCATGCAATCTAACAGTAGAAATATTATTAAAACATCGCAAAACCATGGAAGATTACGACAAACACGTAAACAATGAACACGCGAATAAGTCAGGTAGTTCAATGAACGAACTGTCAGACATTGAAACAAAGTACTATCAAATTTGGCCGCGTCATACTTATAACTTTTTTCACCAAATGACAATTGATCTTGTGACCATGCCAAGAAAGTAAAACAAAGAGTAAAACATTCATCTCTTTCCCACATCCTTTATCGTACCTTTAACGTACCTAATAATAGAACGGGAATAAAGGTAGTTACAGAATTCTGTTTTTAGCCTTCCTTCTATGCTTTAGTCGTTATTCTGAGCCACAAACTCACAGTACTGACACTGACAACTGACATTCACATTTGATAGTCGCTAATAAAATAAATAAATAAATAAATATCCTTGGACATTTCACACAACGCCATCTAGTCCCAAGCTAAGCAACCTAATGCTTGTGTTATGGTAACGAGATGGCTGATATACTACTTATATACATGTTTTTTGTTGTAAATACATACATATTATAGATAGAAAAACACCCAGACTCGGAACAAATACTAGTAGGTCGTACAAATATTTGTTCCGTGCGGGAATCGAACCCGCGACATGCTGCGCAGCAGTCAATCGCTCAACCACTGCGCCAAACGTGTCGTCATTACATACTTGTAAAATATGCACATATCACAACACTAATAGTTGACTCACCAACGCACCACCGCTCAGGCGGACAGTCCGAACACGACTGATCGCCCCACCACTCGGACCGGTATTTATAACCGAGCGACGTATGCGTCTGAGGCAACGTCACAATACTGTCATCGGCTCGTATTGCGATATAGTGATATCTACATACACTACATCCCTTCCTTATTTTAATTTATTTTATTTCTGTATTAAATCTGCCCTGCATTAAATAATAAGGACCTTTAGGAAGAAGTGATACGTTTTTATATTTATCACCTACATAGTATGTATTAAGTTACAAGTACCTAGTCTTTATTTATTAAAGAACACCAACAGCATATACATTCAACATTGGTTCAGTCTGCATGATATTACTTATACTTTTCTGTAGTGGATCACTTATCTATTTAGTAACTAAATTAGGCATTTACTTACCCAATTTAGGCATCTTTATCAAATCAGTTTTTTAATCAATTAATACAAGTAATTGCTTTATATTTTTACCCCATTGTAATCAATATAATTTCCTGTGTACTTTGTTTAATATATTTCCTTCCTTCTTTCTTTTCTTTCTTGTGAATGATAGTCTGACTACAATGTTCATGCAAGCTAATAGATATTATATCTTGATTATTGATGATAACTATGTTGTTCTGTACGTGTTATAACACGGCCAACATTGCTCATGAGGTGCAGTCAAGAGAGACCCTTCGCCCATGTGCTTACTGTACATGAGGTGTGGTCGAAAATTTTGAGTATGAGTGGCCCAGCCATTCTAAATAGAAGTGGTTTAATACCACTGTTCTCAACTATAACATCTAATTCTCAAGGGACTTGGTGATCAGGGATCCTCACACAATCATGAGGGTTTTCATAGCTTCGCTTATAGTTTAGATTTTCTTTGTAAAGGCGCTTGCTTACAAAGAAAATCACTTTAACCATATGGTGGTATTTTCACCCTTCACACACTGCACCACACATTGTTAGTAGCCAGTTCATTGGCTAAATAATATTGCTGCTGGTCCATTAGCTTTACCAATAAATTAATTATTTGCCTGCAAAGTTAAAACATTTGTTAATTAAATCAATCATTCAATCAATAAGCCTTTCATCCTGAACTTTTAAGACTAATCTAAAAATATTGTAGTGCTTTACAGATTGTCTCTCACTTCAGTGTGCCTCTTGGCATAGGCTTCCTCTAACATCTTCCATTGCTTTCTATACCTAACCGCTCTTCTCCAGTTAGGACCGGCTGTTAATCTTAACTCATCCTCCCATTGCCTTCCTCTATTCCTTTTGCCATTTCATGGTACCATTCAGTGATTATTTTACTCTATTTTTCTTGACTACTTCGCAGTATATGGCCTGTCCATGTCCACTTTAGTTGATCTATCTTTACTAGCACGTCTGTTACTCTAGCTTTTGATCTTATGCAGGTGTTTCTTTTCCTGTCCTGCTTTTTAACTCAAATCTTCTCCATGGCTCTTTGGCAGTGTACTAGACTGTCCCTGTGAAGTTTAGTGAGGGACCAGGTTTCAGGTGAGGTAGGGGAGAATGCAGGTAAAACTTTCTGTTTAATCTATGTGCTTGTTTCAGTGGATTTCATTACTTCCTTTAGAGACCAGTATTTTTTCGAGCTTATTGGCTATTCTTTTGTTTATTTCGTTGGTAGATTGGTCTCTGTGAGAGATGATTTGTCCTAGGTAAATATACTCTTCTACGCACTTCGCGGTTAGCAAGTAATTTGGTCTTGTTTATGTTCATGTAGAATCCGATTTTCTCACTTTGTTGCTTTAGGTCTTCCATCATTTTCCTTAGATTATGTGGGTCTTTTTTCAATAAGACAATGTCGTCTGCAAAACTTAAATGGTTCTGTTAAATGGTTCCTTAAATGACTGATAATCTGCCTAGCCTTTTCCCAAGTATGTTGGAATCGGCTTGCAGTCTAACTGGATGCAGCTGAATATCAGTATTTTACATGAAGCAACCGCCTATCTGACCTCCACAACCCAGTTACTGGGTAATACGATACCCATTGGTAAGACTGGTAGTCAGACTTTCGGGCTTCTGACGGACGACCCGTAACGACTGTCAAAGATCCATGAATGACAGCCGGGACCAACGGCTTAACGCTGCGCTGCGTTATGCTCCAGTGAGTCGGAGTGTACAGCTCTGGGTTGAGGCTGAAGGTGATGACCAGGAATGCGCGTCCGCTGCATGCTGGTGGTCAGGATACCTGTTGAAGCCGTGGATGCTGGCTGGCTGTGTGACTCGCCGCTCGAAAGTTTGAGGAAGTGATGCTGATGACGTCACGCTGATGTAGTTGCACGAAGGCTGCGCTGACGTTCATGCTCGGGGTCACCAATTTAGAGGTATGAGGAACAGGGTGTAAAGTTCACTCATCCTCCATTGAAAAGGGAGATCAGAAGGTTGCGTGTTCACATCACGTCGGGGTCACCAGTTTGGAGGCATGAGGAACAGGGTGTAAAGTTCACTCATTCTCCATAGAAAAGGTAGGATCCTCCGACCAGACGGATGTTGTGTCTTGGTGGGCTGCTGCCCGACGGTTGATGTCGGGACGTTGTATATATGTTATCGCGTGGTAAACTCTAATTGCGCGATGCAGGTTTGCGTGACGTCATGTCATTGATGCGTAGTTCATATGTGGCGATGTAGATGCCATCACATGCTTTCCGAGGCACGGTGGAGTCTCGGTATGTCTAGATGGTCACCCATCCACTGATACATCGACCCGTGCGGCTATTATTACCTAGCCACGAGCTCATCACTGTTTAATGACCAGTATGTACTTAAAGAGTACCACTATTTTACCTATTTTTCTTTTTGATAACTGTCAATTAATGACCAGTAGGTATATTCTACTGTTAATACCGTCGTTCTCTGATGACTTGTCAATTTAATGACCAGTAGATATATTCTACTGCCGTTAGCGTCATACTCTGATGACTTGTCAATTTAATGACCAGTAGATTTATTCTACTGCAGTTACCGTCATTCTAGATGACTTGTCAATTTAATGACCAGTAGCTAGGTTCTACTGCTACCACTGTCATTTCCCGACAACTGTCAATTTAATGACCAGTAGAAATGTTCTACTGCTATTTCGCATTGCGCGCATTTTGCACATTTTCATATGGTAATACCACCCAAGGACTCCACGAGACAGGATTGACGTAGTGTGGAGTGCATAAGCAAGGTATCCTTTGCGTCGTATTACATTTGTTTGGTTATCTCTTTTCTTAATAAATCTCAACTGTTTCTTCCTTATTCTTTTCAGTTTAGTTATATTTTTAATAACTTGTAATAGTTCAGTTTTATGTTTGTTTTCTTCTGCACGTTGTAAATACTGTCGCCGCCTTTCCTTATTTTTGTTTCAATTCAGCTAACATTTGTTTAGATAGCTCGTTTGTTTTCTGTAACTTTTGGCGTAATGCTTTTTTTTTTCTTTTCAAAAGTATGCTTGAGTCCCTTAGTTTTAAACTTTTCTTTTTTTAGATTTCCAAAACTTTCCAGACTTGGAAATACCTCTAATGGGTTCTGTTTTACTTGAAGATGTGTCGTGTTTACTGTTGTCTTCATCTCTGCTTTTTAGCTATGGTTGATACTATGGAGGGAACTTTAGTATGTGTTTCTTCAACTAATCATATAGCATATTTCAAATAACTAAGCATGTGGTCCCGGGTTCGACTCTCAGGTCGGGCAGCGTCACTTAGTTTCTCCATCACGAACCTCCCAATAACATACCGGAGTCTGAACTGTAGTCCGTTTAATGGCAACAGACATGCCCAACGTTACTGGTGAAACGTGGTTGCATCACACATTTCTGCCTATCCCTTTGGGGCACATAAGCGTGATCTTATGTTTAAATAATTAAACCACAATTTTTTTCCTTAATAAACAAGATAGTATTTAAATAGTTATGAACCATTTATTGTTTCAGTCTTCTCCTTTTATTTACCTCCTTTCATTTCTAATGAAAAACTCTAACGTATTTATATTCATAATTTGACGTTTGAAATCAAAGAGATTTAAGATACTATACAGAGGCTATCAGAAGAAATGTTACATAAAAACTGTTAATGCCAAGTCTCAGTGACGCCATCTAGCATAATACTCGTACGGCAAAATCACATAATAGCCAGGTATGACATGAATACTTGTACACTTTTACCGACACCAACCTTTGATTTAGCAACCGTCAGATAGAAAATTATTTAATTTATCTCAATACTCGATAAATTATAAAATAGTAACGAAAATAAACCGTAGTTGAATCAAGTCATTTCATAACTACAAGGTTGCAATACCACAATGTATAATTCGGCATATTTTCTTCGAAACTAATTTTAATTTGGTGGACACGAATATGACGTGACCTGCAGGCGTATCACACAAGACTGAGCGACTTTTGACCACTAGGACATAAGTATTGCATTACGATTTTGTTCGCTTTGTCCCGTCTATTGTTAAGTAATATTTAATGTCTTTGTTTGAAATGTAACAATATTTTGTATATTTTCTTCCGAAATATATTATTTAATTATCTATCTGTAGGAGATTATATTTTTTCCATCCATTAAAGGGAAATAACAGTCGTCATGTTCCTCATAATAGTTTTTTTTTTTAACATGAATAATCGTCATTATTACATTTATTTATTATTATAATTTGTATAATAAAATATAAAAACTCACGGTTTCCTCCTCGTCGCCAATGTAAAATATGCACATATCACAACACTAATAGTTGACTCACCAACGCACCACCGCTCAGGCGGACAGTCCGAACACGACTGATCGCCCCACCACTCGGACCGGTATTTATAACCGAGCGACGTATGCGTCTGAGGCAACGTCACAATACTGTCATCGGCTCGTATTGCGATAGTGATATCTACATACACTACAATACTACTGCCATGTAGTAGATTCATCAGTATTATGACAAAGATTATTCATAAAAAAAAACTAAAACACTACAAACCTACAATAGGTTTGTAGTGTTTTAGTTTTTCTTTTGTTTAGTTAAAATCGTATTGAAAAAAAACCTGGCAATGGGAGAAAACCACTGACAAGTATGAGAATACCAGTAAAACTGGTAGGTACTTAATTATTTATCATGACTAGTAGCGGCCCATTCACCAGCATAGCATTTGAAATGCACAGAAATGAAGAAACAGTTTATGCCTTCTTAGTTAATACAAAAAACAATAACTCACTGATCAAAATTGCAGGGGAAAATGTTATGAATAATCATTAATCAAATGAAAATATCGTAACATTAGTTTGTGTCGTGGTTGTAAATTATGAAGCAGTTAAAAACCTTGAAATATTCATTTCTACCAAGGTAAGTGCAATTTTTGTGTTTCTCGCCCTTATCATTATTGTCTAAAGGGGTTGGCGAAATCTGAGAGTAGCCACTATAATGCACCCCTATGTGCCTGCTCTTTGAGGGACAATAGGAGTGTCGAGGGCCAGTCGTAGAGCAATTAACCCAGTGCAATTTTTCAACAAGCACATACATAATTTTATAATAAATGATCAATAATTATAAAAAAATAATGAGTAGTTCCCCAAAAATCCATGGCAAAAAAACAAATTATTACTCTTGTATTATTAATTTATTATCTATGTTTATCAGCCATAGCCGCCATAGCCAATAACCAGCCCATGGAAGTACTATTACCTATACCTAGTTAGTTGCTTTGCTTTAAATAAATTTCGCGAATTGTAATAGTGTGCCATCTTATTTTTTTTACGAAATTGTCGATTATATTACACTTTATTACTACCTAATGAATTCACTATTTACAATCTGTGTTGTGATTAGTGTATTAAAGTTTGTGTATTTAGTTTTTAACACTAATCAGATGTCAGATATTTATTAGGTAAGTATTTTTTATTAACCTTGCGCACAATTACGTATAATAGCCATCAAATCAAAACAAAATTATTATTTACGCAACTGCAAGTGCAGGTGCACGCCGCGCCGCACGTCGCTATTTCTTTCGCACTCGTTAAATTATCATATTGGCATCCTTCTACCAAAATAAAGCTGATTTCTCGTAACTCGTTATTGTGCTCATTCAAATATGAACGCTCTGTCGTAGTATTTAAAGTTCAAATTAGTTTAAACGACGACTTCAACGAGTCGCCTCGTTGAAGGAAACGAACGGTCCACGAGTTGTATAAGACGACTAAGTTTATGAGTCGTCGACGCGTTGCGCGTTGGTATGAACTATGAGCGTTTCTTGTTTAGCCGTCTACGAAATCAACTAGTCCATCGAAGTATGGTGAACCGTTGAACCGTCGACGCTCTGTCGACGGTTGATTTAACTAGTCCGTTCATTCAACGCCCATCTCTACGCAGCAGCAGTTATTAGTGTATAGTCTATGGGCACTATGGGCAGCTCAGAAGAACAACAAGCATAGAAGTAGTGCTTAAATAGCAACTGAACTCAATATATTTGTTTCATTTTGACTTATGGAGCCGCTATGATGTAAAAGAAGGACACGTATACAGAAGACGTTTCGAAATTTTGTAGGTTGTCATTCATTTTATTTTGACTAGTGATGTACCCACTAAATTTCAACGTCGATAGAATTTACAATGACATTCTTTCTTATACTGCCAAGAATAATAACCGTAGGTACACCCGGCTACACATCAAACTATACATTTCCAGTTTACACTGACCGCTCATTGTAAGGAAATCCTATACAATGCGAGATCAGCTTATACTGGAAATGTATAGCTTGATCTGTAGCCGTGCGTACCTAAAATTTTGAATTAACTAAGCATCCTTATGATCCCAATACTTAATATATTCGTTCAAAATGAAACAATACTTTAAGTATGAACTAAATAGTTCGTCATCATCATCACCAAAGTCTTCCTTGGTTCCCGACAGCTCTTCATGTATTAAATCTGACCCGGCTAAACCAGAATGTATTTAAATGCCATAATAACTGATGAGTTTATTGAAAACAAGTGGGAGACATTCGGTTTTGCAAATGTTTTTAGCAACTTACTTCCTCATATTTATTTGAATTTTAGATTACATCATAGACTACTCAACAAAGTCTAGGGAACAAGGGTATTCAAAGTACCTAATAATTTTTATTTTAATACTTTTTAATTATGTATTATTTTAAATCAGTGAAGCGTAATTTAATAGAGATTTGAATTATTTGATTAAATAAAATGGTTGTTAGTGAAAAAATAAAATTTATTATGAAAATTCAAAATGGTATCAAAGCGACAAAAACTTTTTGTACATAAAAAAATAAATAACGACCAGATAATATTTTAAATAAAAAAATAAAATGCCTAGCAACTTTAATAATCTGTTAGGCGAATTCCAGTCCACACCATAATCATTCCGCCCTGGTACGAATGAACTTCCTGAGGATTCTGGAGTCGGCTCTGGCGACCAGGAACTCGCCAAAAGCGCAGTCTTCTTGAATCGGGATGGAATCCAATTATTTCTGAATTTGTTATTGTCATCTGTGTCAAGGATTCCTAAAACAAACAGTTCTCAATAAAATTTATGTAAGATTTTTTATCAACATTTTTATTTAGGTAAATAGTTTTATTTGTATGTCTTACCTGACTGATGTGAGATGATTTCACGAGATGTCAAGATCAGTGGCGATTCATTAATCTGTACCGATGTACTAGGTCCTGTTTCAACTTCCATTGCTACGGGATCCTACAATTACGTATTTTTTATTAAAAATAAATAAATAAATTTGCACACGATTATACAGGGCTATTTTTAAATGACTAGCTAAATTTTCACAGGGTGTTCTACCCATGAATATGAACAACTTTCACTAAGGGACCAACTTTGAAATCACGAAAAAAAAAACCAGCGGTTTCCTACAAAAGTTCAATACCTACTCGATCAAAATGTGTGAAACAGCTGATTTTTTTTTTGCGATTTCAAAGTTGGTCCCATAGTGAAAGTTGTTCATATTCATGAGTAGAACACCCTGTGAAAATTTAGCTAGTCATTTAAAAATAGCCCTGTATTTCCGACTGGGATAATTAGAAGAATGATATCTCATCAATGATATTTTTAATATAATATCATTGTATCGCATATATCAAGTGAACATATTTCTGAAATGTTATACCTGTCTTCATGTTAGATTGCTGTTGATGGTGAGCGGTTCTTTTAATTTGCAGTACTGCGCTATGTCCTTCTTCGCAGACTTCCATAAGTATTTCCTGTAATGTAATAAATCAAGTTTTAATTTGAACGGGATACTATTTATTGCCAATAAAATACCTTAATTATATCATAATACTGGATGAATTTTTTATCATGCACCAAATCGAAATGGGAGATTGTACTCATCATTATGAACAACTTTTACTATGGGAACAAACCTGAAATCGCGATAAAAAAATCAGCTGTTCAGTACATTTATCTACATCAAACTCGTCAAAATGTACTGAACAGCTGATTTTTTTTCGCGATTTCAGGTTTGGTCCCATAGTAAAAGTTGTTCATAATGATGAGTACAATCTCCCATTTCAATTTGGTGCATGATAAAAAATCATCCTGTATATCAGACCATTTCATCTGTTCTATCCATAAGAAATAATGTAGGAACAGCATGTTCTCTAAGTGACAACTTAGAGAACATGCTACATCCATTTCATAGGTTCATTACCAAATGAATACAAAGTAAAATGCTTGGAGCATATTATGTGGCTGTGCTTTTTGGAGTCCAATTTCGTCTACCAATACAATTTATCCATTTTTTTCACATCGTCTAGGAAATCTGTAAAAGAAAAGTATCGACAACATTATTTACGTCACTATGGCTGATCAAGATAACCCCAAAACAATTTCCGAATATTCGCTAATAACTTCTATTGGAATAAATATTACGACTGGTTTCAGCTATTTAGTGACACAGCAATATTTGTTATGTATTTATATTCGTTTATCAGATCATATGCAACAAGAAATTGAGCAAAAACTTACCGATGGAAGGTCAATATTTATTGTTCATTTTATTTTCGCTATGAATGGGACTTGCAGCCCCCAACCACACAAGAAATTGCTCCACAGCGTCCACACACTCACTATTTGTAGTTAAACAAAGAATTCATGCAATCTAACAGTAGAAATATTATTAAAACATCGCAAAACCATGGAAGATTACGACAAACACGTAAACAATGAACACGCGAATAAGTCAGGTAGTTCAATGAACGAACTGTCAGGCATTGAAACAAAGTACTATCAAATTTGGCCGCGTCATACTATAACTTTTTTAACCAAATGACAATTGATCTTGTGACCATGCCAAGAAAGTAAAACAAAGAGTAAAACATTTATCTCTTTCCCACATCCTTTATCGTACCTTGAGCGTACCTAATAATAGAACGGGAATAAAGGTAGTTACAGAATTCTGTTTTTAGCCTTCCTTCTATGCTTTGTTATTGCTCTGAGATGGGCAGCAGGCGCCAGGCAGATTAATGGCAGCAGGTCATAGACAAGGCTTAGGTTGAACCAGGTTGTGCTTGAAGGGCAAAATTGTTTTGTCTTTACCATTTACGCTATATAGTGAGTAATTATTTCTATTAAAATTGCAATTAAGGTGTATTATGTATATTCAATAGGTCACGTTAGATTGTTAGATTTCAATTTAGTTTATTAGACATTTAGGCTGCCACAATGGCGGTGCTGGCGGCGGCTCAGCTGCTCGATGAATTGATGGGCAGACATCGCAATACAAATCCAAATGAAAAAATCAAGAAGCCGAACTGGGAGGATCCAGAGGTAATTATTATTCAGTACTCGATGATATTTCTTTTTTAACGTTGAGGTGATGGTGATGGTAAACTACATCGACTAGCATTTTGACTTTATACAAGAAATCATGAGAACATACGCACTTTACGGCAGATTTGATCAATTCCGAATTCTATAGTAGTTTTAGGTTAATAAGGTTTTAGCAGTACCAAAATAATATTTCATCCCATGAAACATATTTTAGCCTGATTAGTTTTCGATAAGATTAACAAGCTTGTATTTTCGGAAGGGTTAGGCTCCATGACTCCAGACTGCAACTAAGATGTTCCTGGTAAATAAACCCAATAATACCAACATAGGAATCATCCAGAGCTGGACAGGAATAATTTGCGATCACTAAGACTGATGATGCAGTTAAAAATATTGATTGATTGCAAATAAGTAATTAGTACTATGTATTAAGGATGGTTTTATAGGCTTAAACATGCAATTATCATACATTGCTTCTAAATTTCATTCATTGTGTTTTTATAAAAAATAAAATCAAAATAACGAAATGCTTCTTACCTTAAGATTATGAAGACAGTAATAATACCAATAAAACCAACCAGAACGAGAAACCATTTTCTTGTCAAAATCATTGCAGATGCTTGTCCCTCTGAATAATTATTCTTTGATCATTGAAGGTCAAATGACTTATTCCTCAAAGATTGTATTCATAAGCCATGGAAAAACCAATGTAATATGTTCAATCAAATGATGTGAAAGCAAAACAAACATTTCTTTACATTCCCAAAGTCAAAATGGATGCAAATATTATGTGCATTTTATTTTGTTACAGTACTGTAAATATTACATGGTGAAGTTCTGTCCGCATGATTTGTTTGTGAACACTAGAGCTGATTTGGGTGCCTGCCCGAAGGTGCATGATGATGAAGTTAAAGATCTCTTTGAGAATGCAGAGTCCTCATACAAGAAGGCACAATATGTGGAAGAATTCTTACGGTTCTGTCGTCACATGATCAATGATGTTGAACGTGAGTACAAACAGAGTTACGGTGTCTTCCATAAAACATGTGAACTCTTAATATCCTAAGTTATGCTGCTAATGGCATTATAAATTTTTCAGGAAAAATCCAAAAAGGTAAACAAAGATTGGAATTGATGAACTCAAAGCCTGATGGACCACCCATGACTCAAGCTCAGACTGAGAAGAACCAGGAGCAGGTAAATTATTCTTTCTGGAATACAGTATTTTTTCAGATTCTATAATTTTTGGTCACCTATTGATTATGTCATTGTTTTTTTTACCAGGTACAATTGTTATCAGAAAAGATAACATCTTTAGTCCAAGAGGCGGAAGAAGCTGGGACTCGTGGAGATGTGGAGCAAGCACAAGGTCTTATGAAGCTCTGTGATAGGCTGAAGGAAGAGAAAGAACAACTACTGAAACAACAAGAGAACAGGTAATCCATCACTAGATAATGTTTTTATGTAAAAATATTATAAAAAACACATTGGTGCAACAAGAATGAACACATTGTTTGCATCTGTTGCATAACAACGCAAGAAGTGATAAGCTTGACTACTGTCTGAGGGGGCAGTTTGCGGGTCATTGCGTTACTCACAGTAGCAAAAGCTTTAATTTTGGCTATTAACAACATTCATTGCATTATTTATGTTGTTGAGCAGATTTCTCGGTAGGCAGTAGATTTATTTGGAAAAAAGTAAGTACTACAGCAATGAGGGACAGTGTGCCAAGTTTATCCTTATTATTGTTTTTTTTTGTGGAACTTGGCATTATTTCTAGCCACTGGTCCATGACTGCTGAGCTGGCGGCCGCCCAAGAGAAGCAGATGGAAGTGTGTCCTGTTTGTGGTGCGTTTTTGATCGTTGGTGACGCACAACAGCGCATCGACGACCATCTGTCTGGAAAACAACATGTTGGGTGAGATAAAATAATAATATTTTAGAATTAATCATTACAGAAAAATCAATAACTGATTTTACACTAAGGTATTGGTTGAAGTATCTCTAAAGCTATTGCCTAACCAATCAATCTGCCTACCCTTTTCCCAACTATGCTGGGGTCGGCTTACAGTCTAACCGGATGCAACTGAATACCAGTATTTTACACAGAGCGTGACTGTCTATCTGACCTCCACAAACCAGTAACTGTGTAATACGATGCCTGTTGGTAAGACTGCTTGTCGGACTTTCGGGCTTCTGACGGTACCCGTAATGGGTGTCAAACTGATGGATCAACCCGTACGGCTGTTATTTCTCAGCCACAAGCTCCTCTAAAGCTATAGCTGACCATAGAATTAAAAGTTTACTACTAAATTACAGCTACTTCAAACTGCGGCAAGCCTACGAAGAGATGAATGAGGCTCGCGAAAAGGAGCAGCAAGAGAAAGAGAGGAAACGTCGGGAAGATAGAGAGAAAGAACGCAGCGCCCGCAGCGGCGGCCTCGGATCTGATCGTCGCGACAGGGAGCGAATGGAGCGCGACCGAGAGCGAGACAGGGACAGGAGCGACCGAGGCGACCGAGGCGAGAGGGGTGAACGCGGTGAACGACCCGAGCGCGGCGACCGCGAGCGAGAGAATAGCGTTAAGAAGGACAGGGAGAAGGACAAGGAACCAAAAGAAAAGGAGAGGGACAAGGAACGTGAGAAAGAGAGGGAACCACGAGATCGTCACCAGTGAGTAGTTGTTGCACATCATAATTTATGAGTAATTTATTTATTAAAAAACAAGCCGTGTGCCCAATTGAATTTCCAAGCTGTAACTTCTCAGAACCCTTATATAGGATGAGTTTCTGAAAAACAATTGAACAAAATTCTTCAAAACTTCTGAACTCCACTACCACGTTTCAAACTTCACTTAAGGGGCCGCCTCCACGAGCGAGAGAATCGCGGCGATAGTCACGCCTACAAATTATCGCCGCGATGATATCGCCGTGTGGAGATTGATTCATAGAGTTTCTATTGAATTTGGTGGCACGACGAGATTATCGCCGCGATTTTCACGCTCGTGGAGGCGGCCCCTAAGGAGATGAATTCTAAAATCCTCGGTGCTCACCTTTATAATTATGTTTAAGGAACTGGGACTTTGTGCTTTGTCAAGCTTGTAGATCCAGTGGTTTAGGCTGTGCATTATCTGTCAATGAATTTAAGGTTTTTATTAAGAAGATTATCGATTATAGCAACGGTACATAATAACGTCATGGTTATAGTTCCATTAACATAAGTGTTCATTATAAACCTTTGGAGAATCTCAGTAATGTAAAATACTTGACAACGATTATTTCAGCGCCAGTCGTGAGAAGACCGGCCGTCACGAGGACCGGGATCGCGAACGAGAGAGGGATCGTGACAAGGATCGGGAGCGCGACCGCAAACACCGCAAGGAGAGAAGTTAGTATCACACTGGTATTCACAGCAGTTATTGTAGCCCTAACATGTTGTGAGGCCTTGTGTCTCAGGGTGTAAAAAGACCCATCACGAAGCCGTCGTCTACGCATTCTGTGCATCAAACTAACTAACTTTGTGCAAAAATATTTGCTTGATTTTTTTGGTGTGACATTCGCTGATTTTGGTAGTGGCACAGAATACAAATACAGAAGATTCTCTCCGCAAAATGATTTAAATAAATAGCGACTGTTGCTATGACACAATAAAGTGCAATTTATGTCGGACAGCGTTAATTACCTACAGTTATATTCACCTACAAGTTGCCTGTCTTTCTATCGCGTAGCTCTTATACCTTCTAACTCGTTAGGGTTGTCTTTTACGACGCGGCGCGTGAGGCGAGTATCGAACTAACGTGCGAGCCGGCCGGTGTGCGGCAGCCCACACTGACTTGTGTCGATAAGTCGACCCCGCCGCCGCGTACTTGTAGTTTCATACCTAAAATGCGGAGTGCGCCTGGTGCAAGAAACTATCACTATGACGCGATGAACAAGTGAGTCTGCTTCGTTATGCGTCTTTTTACACTAGTTATTTAAACAAAAAATTGATAGTAAATTAATTTTTAAATTACTATTGTAGGGTCGCCCCACGAGCGGCCTCGGCGACGTTCACGTGACCGCCACTAGCTAATGACTGAGGTATCACAAATGCGCCTGAAACCGGTAAGTATACAACACTACGCCTTAATCCCTACCAATGCGAAGCGTCCAGGTACCGCATCTATGACACATACTACCCCACACCCATTCACCACAACTTGTTTGACAGACAGTCAACCAACATTTTTTATCAACATTTACCCACACTGACACTACTCAATCCTCTCCCCAAAGATGAGACAATTACAAGTAATAAAGTGAACACTGTTGTTTTACAGCTTATGTGTAGCATACCAAAATATTACTTTGGTATATGGCAAACATATGGGGAGTAATGACACCCATTGCACTCTCGATTCGATAGTTGTCGTCACACCGACGGACTTGGCAGGTATTTGATTGGTATTTTGCATAGTTGCCGAGAGCCATCAATGGGAGAAGACTTATTTGTTGATCGCCGTACATTTCTCTCTCACATCTAATGTGTTGGTTGGGTGTTAGAGTACGAAGGCGATCTTCTAATAAGGTCCATTCAGACGAGCTGTTCGCCTCGACGTCGTTTTGAGGTATTTCATCATGTTATGTTTCGACGTCGTCATTTGTCGCCAGTCGACTCGTGCCGATAGCACTTGCCAGGTATTTGTTAGGCTATTGCGTTCTTCTGATAAAGGCTTTTGAAGGGGAGGTTATGTCATTAGTTTTGAAATGTTTTAATTGATATCGTGTCTGTGATACTATTAATAGGTGATTAGAATCAATTTAAAAGTAAAGTTTTAAACTACTGACTGCCGTTGCATTGCAATCACATAAATATAATGCCATGTTACGAAGACTTACAGAGCTTACACATAGGTGCTCTTAGTATCACATTATGGATGCTGTTATCACATCATCTACTGTGTATTTCCAGGTACCCAAATAATGTAACAAGTGGCATCAAGTTTTTAGTTAGTTGTTGAAAGTGGTTTATAATTATAACATAGAATGAAATAGGAAACTTTATGTCACACTAAGAATTAACATAAACCCCAACATCCAAAGAGAAATGAAATGTCAATGTGATCATTATTAATTTTCTTTTGAAAATAATTTGTTATATTTATTTTGTCAGCTTTTGTAAATAAAAAAAAATATTTACTCATTGACAAGTCAGTTCTATATTGTCCCGCTGCTAAGTACCTGTTACTAGCTTGCTCCATGGACTTTTCAGTTGGAAAGCCATAGACGAAGACCTGCGGATCGCGCTGCTACCACCACTATCAAAGAGGTACTTTTGAAATTAAGCACCCGTACAGAAGAGGCGAGGCGTGACGGCGTTCCAGAAAATTCTACAGTCGACCATCGGTTTCGAGGTGACATAGAATAGTCACACGTATTATTAAGAATTTCATTGTTAGCACCAAACTATTGGTTAATAAAAATGCATGTAGCCCAAAGTCCCGCGTTACGAATGGACTTGTTATATTTTACGATTAAATATTAAATATTTGTAACAGTGTAGTCACCACTGATATTCGATCTTTAGGAAGGTCACAGTTTTTTTTCTGTAAACCAGTTTCCTCTGAGGAGTCATTCAGGTATTTATCAAACAATTTTTTATCTTTTCCGTAATAATGTTAATATGATTTTTATTGTGTATGTTTGGGATTGAGCTAGCGTATGTCTTCAAGGAATAAACTATTAATTATATCTTTGAGTTTTATTTCATCAACTGAATCTAAAACAGGTTTTTTTAAAAATAATATTGTATAGCTTGTCCAGTCTGAAGTGACGCGCCCCACTATACCGCACTTTAGGTACACGGCCACCGCTTGTACACACGGCTACACATCAAGCTATACATTTCCAGTTTACACTGAACTCTCATTGTGAGGAAATCCTATACAATGCGAGATAAGCTTATACTGGAAATGTATAGCTTGATCTGTAGCCGTGCGTACAGACATCACACTTGCACATCAGGTTATTATACCAAACATAGACTTATAAAAAAAGATGGACTCCGCGCCACGCATATCGAAAGTGAAGCACCCTACCGATCTATGTGTGCGTGATTTGAGTACCTGCAAAGACGCCGTCGCTCGTGTCACGTAATGGCGGCCGGTCGGCATACTATGATGTAAATGTGTGCGCGAGGCGTGTTTGTACAAACGGACCCGGCATACTTACTGTGCTTCACTTTCGATATGCGCAGCGCGGAGTCCATCTTTTTTTATAAGTCTATGATACCAAACTAAAATTTCTCCAAGTGATTTTAAAACTTAAAATGTTGATGGTTAAATTCAAAATCGAATGAGAAAATTTGACAGTTTGTAGTAACTTGACCTGCTGCTGTGTACGTAAAATGCGGTAAAGGTCTTCATAGGCCGGCAAAAAGAATGCCACGTAAGTCTCCAGCCGTTAAAGTTAAAGTACATAAGGGAATCTTGTGAAAATATTGGTAGTGCAAAAATATGCAGAAAAACTCCTAGGGGTTGGCCCGTAGAATTATTCTGAGAAGCATCTTACTGAATAGAAAGTTTTTCTGACCTTTAGTGAAATGAAAACAAATAGATGACCGTCCGGTGCCGTCTGAAAGACGCAACTAAGCTGTAAGCTCTATGAGGGAGTCTTGCGGAGCAACTTTATGCGAAGAACTTTTCTGTAAACTTGAAAAGATTACCAAGGCAAAGAAATATTGAAAACCATGCGCGGTCAACTGCCGCAGTGCGGAGTAGCCTGAGCCCAGGGGCCAGGGGGTCCAAGGTTCGACGCTCAGTCGTACTCGACCATCCGCTCGACGAGACAGGCAATCGTAAAAACACATTCGTAAGTAATAACCATACTTTAATAGGATTCATTACAGTGACTTCATCGTTTCAATGTAAAAACAAAAAATGAAATACAGGTTAAAAACATTACCTTTTGTTAGTCAGGTGAAAACATAGTCATATTACAATGAACTCTTTCTGGACTGGCCTCGCAGTTCAAAAAGAGTGGGGAGGCCTAGGCTGCCTACCTACATAATACTCGAGTTCGGGGCGGTTGGTCAAAGCTGTACTTGCCCGTGGTCCCCCCGTCTAGTCCCCCGTGGGGTACCACGAACAAATACTAACTACTAAGGACTAAGTGGTGCCATGGGCAAATTAATTGGCCCGTGGTAACCGGTAATCGCCAGATAAATGACATGCAAATAAAATTTATTTGTATTTCTTTATTTCGTAGTTTTAGTTTTTAGGGTTCCGTAGTCAACAAGGAACACTTATAGTTTCGCTATGTTCTGTACGTCCGCAGCTTACCTCACAGACTCTTAGTACTAGAAAGCTATAATTTGGCATGGATATACATATTCATCACGCCGACAAAGTGGTAAAATAAATTCATGAAAAAAAAATTTTAGGGTACCTTCTGTACCTACACGGGCTACACGTAAAGTGGGGATGTTTTTTTTTCTCGTCTACCCCATGGTGTGGGGTGTTGTTGGATGGGTCTTTCAAAAATATTCCGGGTTTGTGAAAACAATTTTTCGATTTAGCGATCCGTTTCTGAAATATTGAGCTTTAAATTGCTAATAGAGTCAAGTGCCCTCCCCCGCTAGCTAAACGGTTAGTTTTGGATGGGTGAAAGGTTTCTAACATCTTGTGAACCTATGATCCACAATAAATGATTTGAATTTGAATGTGAAAGGAAAACTATCACAGCTAAGTAGGCTTTTCAAGTTTACGAGTAATGGTAGTCAAAAATATTCATGAAACAACAAAAAGCCCTCTTATTAGTCCGCAATGTCAAATTGAAATGTTTGAGATTGGGGTACCATGGGCAATAAAAATATGTTTAATAAAGAAGATTGTTATTCAGGGGGTTCCACGGGCAAAAATATTTGCTCGTGGTACCCCAAAGGGAACTACATTGGGGGACCATGGGCAAGTACCGGGTCAAAGTGTATCACAAGTGTATGTTTGGCCGGTTTGGCCACTGACGTATAAATCCTATGGACTTGGCATACCTACAAAAAAAACGTGTCACTTTACTGAGCGGATAAAATGGCGGACAATAGAGCAGCCCCTATCGATATTTCTATAAGTAATAACATCGATAAAAGATTGCGAATGTTTTCAAATTGTCATAGTACGTACAATATCTACGAGTAAAAATACCCCAAGTTTTCTAACTGAGGCCTTTGACAAAACAACCCAACCAATGAATAAACAATTTTAATTCGGCAACATTGTATTTGTCGGAGGGACTATGAGTAAAAACAATACCCGTAGTACCTTCCAGGGACCACGGGAGGAACTACCATTTTAATTCGGCAGCATTGTATTTCTCGCAGGGACCACGGGGAATACATGCTATCATTGTTTTATGTTTTTAAATTACAGGAAAATATAAAAGAATTCTGTGGTCTAAAAATAACTCAAGGTAAATCTCTCAATATTATGCGAACAAACTTACATTTGCAGTTTGAATGTACCTATGGGAGAACCTTTGATTATATAATTATACAGGGTGTAATTTTAATCACCGTTATCCTCTTAAGGGGTCATTTTACTCATCATTATGAACAACTTTTACTATGGGACCAAACCTGAAATCGCGAAAAAAAAATCAGCTGTTCAGTACATTTATGTTCGCATAATTCGTCAAAATGTACTGAACAGCTGATTTTTTTTCGCGATTTCAGGTTTGGTCCCATAGTAAAAGTTGTTTATAATGATGAGTACAATGACCCCTTAAGAGGATAACGGTGATTAAAATTGGACGTAGTTTAGCAGTAAGGACTCATTCCACAATATGTCATTTTAAATAGATAATATGTTTAGTTAAAGTTTTTCTCATGATAATTGGACGCAGTTTAGCAGTAAGGACCCATTCCACAACATGTCATTTCAAATAGATAACATGTTTAGTTAAAGCTTTTCTCATGATAATTATCATGAGAAAAACTTTAACCAAACATATTATCCATTCAAAATGACACACTGTGGAATGAGTCCTTACTGCTAAACTACGTCCAATTACACCCAGTATAATCAAAGGGGATAACATGTTTTTCAACTACAAAGTTTGTTCTTGAGATAAATTCATCACGACTACGAAACCCTTCTTGTTTGTGATGTTAAGTTTCCAACACCTACCTTTTCTAAAATGCAGATGACTGTGGGTTTTAATTAAAAGTCAACAATAATTATAATAAAGTATATATATTATGCAAATCAATCAGTCTCATTCATTTCTAAAGAATACAATTTTGTTCAGGTAATTTCTATGAGATATTCTTTCCGTAGATTTAGACTCTACTGGCAAGCCTTTTGATTTTGCAACTTGCCTTTTAAGGAAGTCTTGGGGTCCTGCACATTCTGCAAGCAAAGCTTGAGATTCTGAATTCATTAAATTTCTTTCCTTTAAATTTCTGATGATATTATCAAAATTAGCAATTTTTTTTGTCTGTCTTCTAAGTTTCTCATTAAGTCTCTTTATCTTCTTAGACTGTTTTTGACATTTGTCCTTTAATTTCTTTATTATTTTAAATGGTTGCTGAAATCAAATAAAATAAAAGTAAGCTTTAACAGAATAGTGAAGACAAGCGAGAAAAATATCTCCCACCCAGTCTCAATTCAGTTGATGAGATGTTATCATTGAGATCAAATACGCAAATAATGACGATAAGAAAAATTTAAGCTAATCATACCGATAAATCTGGCATAGCGGAGGAGCTAGCGGCTAAATCTGGCACAGCAGAGGAGCTAGCGGCTAAATCTGTCACAGCAAAGGTGCTAGCAGTCAAATCTGGCGCAGCGGCGGTTCTAGCGGCCAAATCTGGCGCAGCGGAGGTTCTAGCTGCCAAATGTGGCGCAGCAGAGGTGCCAGTGACTAAATCTAGCGTAGTGGACGTGCTAGGGGCTAAGTCTATGCCACTCCTCTTTGATATCGCTGCAGGTTGATTTTGAATGGTCGGCACGCTAACAGCTTCGACCTGAAAACCACTCTTTATTATTAACATAAATATTAATAAAAATAAAAAGTAATTACTCAAAAATTGTGCATGGCTCTTCAAAAACAGTAGGGTGACCTTACTGTTATTAATTACAAAAAAAATATTGCCATATTAGGAGCACCACATCCAGACATTGATGTCTGATTTTGATCATTTTCAATTAAAATGCCAGATATATTTGATCGAATCGCAGGCTGAAAACAAGCAATAAAATGATTAGTATTTTTGATATTTCTTCATTTTTATTAATAGGATTTTTAATTTGTCATCATCATTATCATTGCAGCCGAAAGTCATGCACTGCTGGACATAGGCCTTCCTCAAGCACCGCCACTTCAACCAGTTCTGTGCTTCCCATATCCAGCAGATTCCTGTTGCCTTCATTTTTAATTAGTCTTTAGAAAATAATGAAACCTAAGACCACACTCAAACACATACTTTACATCACTCTGTGTCCATTAGACAAGTGTTGTGATTGAGGACATCACCATCATTTATCAGCCACATGCAACGTTACTTACCAATAAGGTTCGTGAAGGTAAAGCATCGTCACGCAATGTCACTTTATTCAGTGTCCGGTTAAAACATGATTCTTCAAAGTGAAGAGAACAAATATGTATTGTTTTTGTTGACATCTTTAAATTTTCAACACCGATTGTTTCCAACCAAATTTTCTTTTTTCCTTTTTAGCAGGCAGCCTTGAAAGTAAAACATAAAACCAATAGATACAAGCGATAGAGAACCATAAAAAAATAATTATCGATAAATATAAAAATGTAATGCACTACTCTATCCCTTCAATAACAAGAAGAAAATGATTTCATGATGTACAACTGTAGAAAACAAAGGCAAAACGGAAATTGTGAATGCTTTACTGTTGAAACTCTTCAACGAATGCAGAATCTTTTGTTTATTATCTAAATCTAAAGATATTTCAGCTGAAATTTAGTACGTACTGGTGCAAAGTTATGTTCGGGTGATTTCCGCTTCTTTTGATGCCACATCCGATTATATTGCAATTAGGCATCTTGCTATTGACGATTTCCACTATAGAACCGAGTTCAAACGCAATAGCACAGCAAATTACTCCAAAATTCACAAATTATTACCACAGCTCAAGAGCATTTGACAGTTGACGTACCCAACTTTGGTACCAAACATCGAGAGGATAAAATGGCGAACCGGCCGCAAATAGGTATTTCAATGACGCTGGAATGAAGGGTTGCCATTATAATAACTGTCAGAAATATTACTATCCTTTATCTTAAACGCAAAATTAAGAAAGTTAAAAAGAGATGGCAATATTTTTATGATTTTGGCGTCGATATGCCTCATATTTGTATAACTGTTTTTTCTATAGTCAACTATTTCAAGTCCATATGATTTATACGTCAGTGGGTTTGGCAAATGGAGCGTATCGTCAAAATATACGTTACGTCAAAACCTCGGATTGTCACAGATTGTCAACATGTCTATTTGTCAATGTTGTCAGTTAGTAAAAAAAAAAAGAATTTTCCAAATCGGTGGCCAAGTGCGAGTCGGACTCATAGACTATACACTAATATCTGGAAGTCGGACTCGCGCACGAAGGGTTCCGTAGTTCCGTACCATCGTACAAGATTTAAAAATCACGTGTCTATGGAGGCCCCCTTTAATTTTAAATTTTATTTTACTTTTATTATCTGCTATAGCGGCAATAGAAATACACATTTTGTGAAAATTTCAACTGTCTACCTATTACGGTTCGTGAGATATGAAGTGTTGGCAGGAGACGGACGGACGGAGTATTATGCGATATCAGTGAAGTGTATGTAGGTATTATCTGTGTATAATGAATGTATGGATTGAATTAGCAGTTCCAACACGCACGGCAGTGCTGTAGGCACACCGCCACCCACCCGCGCCATGCCAATGAACAGCACGTCTCACGCGAGAAACCGACCCGACCCGCTCACGCGCTCTGTCTGCTAGATGTTGTATGGGTTAATACAACAAAACCACTAACAAATATTCCAGTTTTTATTACGAAATAAAAAAATAACGACCAAAAAGAAATTAGGTAATTTAAAATTATGAAATAACTTTAATTTCGGAAGTCTGTGGTAAAAAATTAAAATACAAATCCCAAGAGATCGACTTCATAATTTTATTTTGAAGTTATCTACGAATGCACGAGTTAGCTGAGCAGGATGTTGGCAGCTCAGTTGGCAGCATGACATGAGTTATGTCATTATCAAATGTCAAGTGTGCGTTAATGTCAGACGGCAGTCAGTGTCAATTTGTCACTAAAGTTATATCAAACGAATGGAAGAGTAAACAATAAATAAATGATAGTTTTCAAGTTAAAAAAGTATTAAATTTTTCATCATGGCCGATGGCGAAGAAGTGGTCGACCCCGCATTGAAAGAACAGCAAGCCAGATCGACACTTCGGGAATTATTTCTTAAAGCAGTTGGTGAACTAAGTGGTAACTCACTAAACTAAGTGGTTATTTTATGCAATTATGGAAACCTTATCTGCTAATCTGTATTGAATAGAAAGAATATTTCTTAAGCAGTGGGACCCCTGCCCCATGCCCTGCCTGTGGGGGCCCTGAGCCTGATTTATTTGTTACATAGTGAATTTTTTTTATTTTGAATGAATTACGAACATGTAAAATACATTTAACCTCGGAAAGATTTTAAATTCGTAACTAATAGCTTTAAACATTGTTCTAGGTAAGCCCTGTACTATCCTGACGTATGAGAAGACAACTTTAAATGCAACAT
The DNA here is from genome assembly GCA_905163495.3 of Cosmia trapezina. NCBI lineage: Eukaryota > Metazoa > Arthropoda > Insecta > Lepidoptera > Noctuidae > Cosmia > Cosmia trapezina. The sequence goes on from LR991030.1 coordinate 19,079,243, forward strand.
TTCAAGCGTGGCATCCAAATGGCTCCGAGATTATTTTCAGAGATCTAGAGACACCTGCTCGTTTCCACATTTCCACGGCACTACTTAGGACTCCTGATGTGATAGCTGTAGAGTTTGACCAACCTGTTGAGTTACCATAATTATTTAATTAAAATAAGTTAAGTTTCTTTAATATGAGAGTGATGTTTTGATTTTATTATAAGTACCCTATTCTTTAATTAGTTTCATGTTATTGTTTTTTTTGCATTGATAATAATAGATTGGGAGGCTGGGAGGGGTGAAGCCTTTTCCCAGGAGTGAGAATAAACAGGATACTTAACAAAATAAAATAAACCATTATAGTCCGGTCAAAATAGACATTTCAATTAACAAAAATTCCGACAGAGCTAAATTTTGGTGGAGACCTTGGGTACACCATTAGAAATAAAGTGTCAAAAGTCCCCATCGATCCCATGTGTGCTAAAAAAGTTATTGGGGGTCAAATGTCAAAATTTGAGGATTTTTGGATTTTTGTCGTAAACGGTAAGTTATATCAAAAAAATATGTGACACAAAATCGAAGATCATGAAATTTTCTTCAAAAATTGTTTATTTACTTTTTTTCTAAGAATCACCGTTTCTGAGATATCGCGATTCTAAAAGTTGAAGGAAGCACGTTGTACAGTGGGCTGCATCAATTGGGTACCCCAGTTGTATTAAAAGTAACTTTGCTACAACTTTGCAATTCGAACAATACATCCTTAATAATAATACAAAAAGTGTTTCTAATGCCCGGACGAGATTCAAACCGAACTCATTGATTATACAATGATTACCGCTAGCTTTTACCAACTAACCAATTAGGTAGTTAAAATCTCAACGAATTATCAATCTACTTGTAACTCCGTCTCTGTCTATGAAATCGCAGTGAATGAATAGTTTAATAATAGAGGGTAGTTATGCATACATTTTACTAATCTATAATGAAGTCACTGTCTGATGAGTCTAGTTTTGCTTCACCTTTCGCATTTGTCTAGGAACCCATTTGTCCCAGTTGGCAAAATATGTCTAATAAGGTAACTGTAAATTATCAAATCAAATTGTTGTAAAATATAAATCTTTATAGTTTTGTTACATAATATCAATAAAAAATATTATTAAATGATTATTAAAGTATTTTATTTTTCTTGATTTTTAAATTCTTTAGAAATATTACTAAGTCAAACATGTCATGATTATCTCAATTTAATTTTTTCGAGGTCAGAAATTTACGTGTTAAGTCCACCATATTAAATATAGGAAGAATTTATGTAGCCTATGTCACACGGACCATTATTACAAATCTATCGATACCTCATTCATCAAAATCCGTTCAGTAATTTAGGCGCTACGGTGGAACACGTAAATACATACTTTATATACATACTTACATACTTAAATAGACCGCTAAAATAATAACCCTTCCTTTTTGGTTTGCCGTAGTCGGGTAAAAATACATACTTACATACATACATACATACATAGACTGCTAAAATCATAACCATTCCTTTTGGCTTTGCCGTAGTCGGGTAAAAATAACTTCGCTCACTCGCAATTTTGTATTTTTAGGATATAAGACTATTTTAAGGTTACATTTGTGTGAAGTAAATAGTTTTTTATAATTATACCGACCGTGTTTTATTTATCTTATGACTTTCCTACCGCGCTTTACAAAATGTACAGGTACTTACTATGAACATTATGGTCACCCTACTAATTTTTCTCATATAAAAAGTTAAAAATCAATTTTCTTTTAAAGTATAATATTTAGAAGGACGGACGATATGTTACAATTTAGTTAAGAAATAGTTAAAAATCTTATTCTAATTTGTGTTCATCTATGAGGTCGCGCCTAGTCAATAAAGCCGAAAACATTGGGCTGTCAGTTCAGACATTTTAGTAAAATTCAATTTTCATTTACTTAATAACAATTAACTTTTGTGTCATTATTTCGTTTTAACTAATTCACCTATATGTCTAAGTAAAATATGTTAAAGTCGTATTTATGTATTTCTTCAGATAAATTCATGTTTTGCAGATTCCTCAGTTCAAACAATAATGAATTGAGGGCCCTAGATATATCGCCATAAATCTGTAATGTCATAATTCTACAGACTTGGGAATTTCTTAAAATATTTAAGAAATTCTTAACTAAATTCCTAAATAAAAATTATTAACCCAGATATAGTACTTACTGAGATTCAGACTATGCCACTTTATGCAAGCGTCTGGGCTCCACTGTACAATCGCACCCGCGCGTACGAAACTTCACATTGGTGAATCATTTGGGTTAGGTTAGAATAGACCTCTATTGCTGGTGAATCATTTGGTTTAGGTTAGGTTAGGTTAGAACAGTGACCCTTAACGCGCGACGGCGAGCGAGCGAAGCGAGCGGTGCCGCGGCAGCGGCCGCCGAGCGCCATATCCCCTCTATTTTTGGTGAATCATTTGGTTTAGATGAGGCGGTGAATGTCTCGTATATTAGACGATGAAAGCCTCAGGGTTATTGACCTTGATTTCAAGGTCAATGTGGTACTCGTACTGTAAAATATTTTTTTTTTCGGCGTCTATTATTTTGCGCACTTTGTTGTTTTCAATAATACACTAAAAAAGGTCTATTGTACCCAAAAAAAAATAGCTAGTATATAAAAGCGCCGGGTGCGTTTGTACAGTGGTTCCAGCGTCTGGACTGAGGGCCCAAGTTACATAATCGTAAAAGTTTTAATTCACGTTTAAGAAATTTATGGACCTTTGCTTTAAGTTTTTACTAAGTATTTTTAACTAAATCCCCTATAAGTCTTATTTCGTTTCGCAACGGTTCAAAAAACGGGCCCTCAGTCCATAGGCACATAGCCGACTGTACATGATATGCACACATTTCCACACCACCTGGAGGAAGTGTACTTTGGCGCGTTTTTTTAAAGTGGTTTCCTTGGTAGGCCTACTCCACGAACTGTTATGACGGAATTTACAGGGACAATAATCTTTTAACTGCATTATGATTATTGGTATTGATATTGGTTACTGACTTTAACTGTAGTTCTGATTTCTTTTGATATTTCAATCTGATTCATATTCTTTGAAGACGACTTCAATAGTCATGGCTTCTTTGATTTCTTCTTCAAATGAAGATGAACCAGCTGTCTCTTAATCGAAATCACATGAATCTTCGTCTGTTGTATTCAGTTGGACATTTGAGCAAGACTGGCCTTGGCAATTAGTACACGTTGGAGAACAAAGTAACCCTATTCGTCTACAGCCACATTTCGCATAACAACCTTTTTTGCAATTGCAAAAAATAGTGTTTAGGAGTTTTTCCGGAGCAGGTGGAAGTAAAGTTTTAGTCGGTTCCAAAGTATTATCTGTTAATTCCTAACCCCAGTGTTCTGGGTTCAGTTGATTGCCTAGCTATGTCTGAACTTCATAGTATACTCGATACAAGCGTTGATTAGCAGAAGCCAATGTTGGAGGAAGACAAGATAGTTGAACTTGTTTCTTGTTTCATGTATAGCAACTGAACCCAGAAGACTGGGGTTAGAAATTAACAGATAATACTTTGGAACCGAATCAAACTTTACGGGCACCTACTCCGGAAAAACTTCTAAACATTATTTTTTGCTATTGCAAAAAAGGTTGTAGTGTGAAATGTGGCTGTAGAAGAATAGGGTTACTGTGTTCTCCAGCGTGTAGGTACTAATTACCCAGGCCAGTCTTGCTCAAATGTCCAATTGAATACAACAGACGAAGATTCATGTGATTTCGATGAATAGACAGCTGATTCATCTTCATTCGAACAATTTATGAACATCCAGCAAGAAGAAGAAATCGAAGAAGACATGACCGTTGAAGTCGACTTTGAAGAATATGAATCAGATTGAAATAGCAAAAGAAATCAGAACTACAGTTAAAGACAGTAAACAATATCAATATCAATAATCATAATGCAGTTAAAAGATTATTGTCCCTGAAAATTCCGTCATAACAGTTCTTGGAGTAGGAGTATTCAAGAGACCCCACGAAATTGAACATTCATAATTCTTGTAGAAGCGCATTACATAAAAAGAATAGCTATATGATGTCCATCAAAGTATACAACCATATTCCACGACGGTTGAGAGAACTTCCCTTATATCAGTTTCAAAAGCAAATGAAACTATGGTTAATAGAGAACTGTTTTTATACCTTAGGTGATTTTTTTAACTTTAAGACTTAATTCCTACTACGAAACTATGTAATGAATTGTATTTGTGAATTTTGTATTTTGTATTTTATTTTTATTTTTGACTGTAATACTTTGACTCTAAAGAATAATAACGAATGTGTATGACTAATAGTAAATTTTCGCATGCCTCCTATAGGTGAGATGTGTAAAGCACTTATTTATTGTAACACCAATTGTACCATATCTCTGGCGAAATAAAGATTTATGATTTATGATTTAGGCCTACCGAGGAAACCACTTTAAAAAAAACACGCCAAATTACACTAACCTCCAGTTGATGTGGAAATGTGTGCATAGGTATCATGTACAACGTGACTCCTTCAACTTTTAGAATCGCGATATCTCAGATATGGTGAAATCGCGATATCTCAGATATGGTGATTCCTAGAAAAAAAGTAAACAGACAATTTTTGAAGACAATTTTATGATCTTCAATTTTGTCTCACCTATTTTTTTGATATAAATTACCGTTTACGAGAAAAAATCAAGAAACCTCAAATTTTGACATTTGACCCCCAATAACTTTTTTAGCACACATGGGATCGATGGGGACTTTTGACATTTTATTTCTAATGTTATACCCAAGGTCTCCACCAAAATTTAGCTCTGTCGGAATTTGTGTTAATTGACCACTACTTTTGTGTCTATTTTGACCGGACTATTACATTGTTATCATATAATCACCTATTTTGTTGTCCAGGTTAGATTATATTATTATGCCTGGTAAAAAAAAATCTATTAAGTCCGTCAGACAGATAATAAAAAAATATTAGACACGTACCTACATATTTTTTGAAAAATTACTAACGAGCCCCCACTCTTTAATGCAATATAACTATATATTGCATTAAAGAGTGAGGGCTCGTTACGTCACAACACAATTGTAACAAACTACATTATAAAATCTAGCAAGGAGTGACGTCATGCCATATTTTAACTCAATGTATCGCCGTAATCTTTTGTTTTGATTACGTAAAAAAAGAAAAAATATGTGTCCAATATTTTTTTACAATCTAGGTACCTAGTAGTACATAGTAGTACAGTGGTACCCAACTCATGATAAGGCGCGTCGTGAATCTTCGTTCGCACAGAAAATAAAGAATGGCCCCGAAGATTAACGAAAGAATGTTAAAACTTACATCAACCTTAGACCACTTCTATAAAGGTTCATAATACACTGCAGCTGTTAGTTCCGTCTCACTCGCAAGTATGGCGGCTGACTAACATGCGTGCTAACATGGTGGCAGCTGCCGACCAATAGCGGTACAGGAAAAAAGAAGCGTGGTGCGTGGAGCGTGCCGATTGATCAATAGCATTTCCCGCGCTTTGAAAATTCATCTTCTGCGCAGGTAGTTACGTCGGTAAGCCATATCAGTTGGGTACTATAACTGACGCTGAACTGTACATGACGGAGAAAAAAAAAAAAATTAGTGACCATCATATTATTGCTGTACCTAATCTAAGATATACTTACCTATGTAAAGTAGCGAGTAAATCAATAAATAGGTACCTAATGTTAAGGACTTAAGTATCTGTTCCTACTTGTGGTACCTACATCCAAAACCCATACCTACCTATATTTAAGTAATTACAAAAAAAAAACAAAACGTACTAGGTATGGGTAATCCATCCTTCAGGTATCCCTGGGGATGCTTCAGGTACCTAATCCTGTGATATATAGGTAAGATATATTACGCAAAGTCTCTAAGCCCACAATCAAATTGAATTTTATCCAATTTTAATTGCTGGTGGTTATTAAGCAAGATTCAGAATGTGTAGTAAGTACAAAAAGAACTCCGCATCATAGTTGCGACAAACAAAAATACGCGACAGATGTTAGGGAGACAGTACGTTATGTCGACCATCAGTGGTGACTTGGTGAGACAGCGACAGCACATCAGATTGACGTACTATCAAAAGCCGTTGTGCCTCACCTAGTGTTGGGCAATGATAATAACCCGGTTAATATCATTTGGCTAATAATCGATTAAAAGCAGATTAGTAGCCATTAATAGCAATTATGGATGATAACCCTGCTGTTAATGTTATTTTAGTGATTGAAAATTTCCCTTCATGGTTTTCAAGTTGCTTTTAACATCTGGTGGAAGTTGTACGGCTTTCTCGTCTATAGCTAATGTTTTCAATGCTATTTTTGTGTTCTGTAAGCTTGAAAAGCTTCACACAAGCTTGACAAGGTCAAATGACTACTCCATCTGGTTTTTACTGCTAGTTTAAGTGTTTCTCCGGAACCTTTTCTTTTCACTATGTCCTGAAGCAACGAATTAAGAACTTGGTGGTTTTTGATAGAATTCACAACTTTAGTTGCCGTGTTTATAATTTTTTCTATAATATTAATTTTAATAAAATCATGGCAAAGCAAATTTAGGATGTGAGCAGAGCACCCCAGCTTTGTGATGTGTGGATGTTGCAATTTAACTAGCTGAACAGCTTTTTGCATATTCTTCGCATTGCCTCCGATTAGAACAATGAACTTCTTCTCATCAAATTGTTTCATGATTCGAATAATTTGTTCAGAAATATATTCTGCTGTATGACGTGATTGTTCAGTGGGTAAAAATTCGGTTAAAATCTAGAATCGTTTGGCAGGAGGAGGGGGGTGGGGGCGGTGCGGGGGGCGGTGGGGGGTACCCTGAGCTCCCCCCACCACTCCCATGAAAAGGTAATGCACCGTTGTTGAGAAAAACTAATTATTGTAACCTAACCTCAAAACACTTTAAAGTTACTTTTAGTATCGTATGGCAGAAGTAGGGATTGAGGGGGGCGTGGGGGGTACCCTAACGCACCCTCTCCCACCACTTCCATGTAAAGGTAAGCACCATTCTTGAAAAAAAAACTAATTATTGTAACCTAACCTCTAAACACTTAAGTTGCTTCTGCAACGTCTCCGGCGCTGCGGGAAGTGCAGCCCCTTCGCCCTTACGTAACAAAGGACAGGCACCCCTGCGAGCCGCAGCGGCTGAGGTTGGTCGCCGGAGGCGACCAGCAAACCGAAGCTGCGGAGGTGAGCTCTCACTCCGCGCCTCCGGGTTTTTATATACACTCTAGTATGCCAGCCAAAAGACTACGTAAAGTCGGGGTGCCCCGATTCGGTTTTGGGCTATAAGTTAAAGTACTCTGTGGTTTTGGGACAGATTCGACCTATTTTAACTATAAAGTGGGGTGCACACTAACTTCCTTCTAAGCAGAATTTCTAGGTTAAATGACACCGACTTTTTTTTTTGCGTTTCGTTTCACGTATTTTACACCGCAAAAATCGCCCATTTTGACATTTCGTTTCACTGTTTATCTGATTTGAGGTTAGAAATAATTTTCATTAATTTCTCAAAAAATATGCATTACCTTGTAATGAGAGTGGTAGCGTTATAATCAGGGACCCAATCCCAACCAACTTTCACCCCATTCACCCCCCTCCTCCTGCCAAACGATTCTAGATCCAACCCCGAGATTGTTCTTTGGTCTAACCATTTTATGATTATACACACAAACCAAGAACACACGAAAAAGGACTTCTTCACCGAAACATATCAGTCGACGTACTGATTCCGGATTCGGTTGGCGTCGCTGTAGTGCAGTTCATGCATCTCACACGAAAAAAAGAGAAAAAACAATTGAGATAGAGATAAAGAGATAGCACGAGAAACGGGGGTGCGGGGATGCATGTTACCTACTAATCGCTCGGGTATTTTCCATTGTTTATAATTTACCTACGTCGTATTCACAGAAAAGAGCTAATAAGTAACTTACATAATGTAGCTTACATTTTTACGTATCGGTTATTTATTTGTAGGTATACATACACCTATTTAATTAGGTACCTAGATAGTTAAATCACAAAGCGATGTGTCAATAGTAATTATAGTTTTTATAGTATTGGATCTCTAAATTAACAAAACTTTCCCGAAAAATGTGTTTTTATTTTATTATTAACACTTTTTCAGATACAAAAAGTGAAAATAAATAAAAAGAATAACAATACATTGAATCACACTGCGTACACGCACCCAATTTATGTTCACACCCACAGATTTTACAATAAAACAAAAAAAAGTATTTATTTTTTTAACAATACATTAATAGCAGGGTTATCATCCATTGCAAGGCTATTAATGGACACTTATGGATTATAATCGATAATAACTCAAAGCATCCGGCTATTAACCCAACACTAGCCTCACCCTTTTCAAAAATTTTTCGGTTGCACGTTGAAATCATCTTTTTTAGTTTGACCAATAAATGAAGGATGAGCCTTTTTTTTCAAAGTTAATTGTTTTTGTTTCACCAATGAACGATGAATGTCGCCTAAGAAGGATGACCCTAAAATAAACAATGTCCCCTTTCTTAAACGTTTCGTAAAAAAAATGGTTCTAACCTTTTTCTTTATGAAGTGGCGCCGAAGCGCTATTGGTGGACGATTACAATGCAGGCCACTAGCCACTGGCCCGTGCATACGAAAAGCACCCTTATGGGGGTGACGGACAAAAGTCGTTGACTGTACATAGGTAACCTACGTTAGTTATTATCATTATTTTTTCTATATGTCAACATATCTCGGGACCCTGGGGTCCTGGACCTTTGGAAGGCACACGAGGGTCCGAAACCAACTCGCAGAGGCCCCTTAGACAATTTGAAATTATGAGGAGGCACCAACCGACAATTATCCCTGTATGGACTATGCAAGTGAAGTGCACCCAAGGACAACCCCCGGTTGGTGCAGGACTATTGCAGAACATGGAAACAAAACATATTGGGCTATGGATTTGCGTGGTTGTGGACTGTTTACTAGAACTATGGAAACACTATGACCCCTGCCTGACTAATGTTTTGTACCTATACAATACACAGATAAAATGGCAGGAGGTGACTTGCACACTCAATAGGTAATGGGCCCCGAAAACGGTCGCCAGTGGCGTATTTTAAGATTCAGCGCCCCGGGCCTGTAAGGTTTGCCGCCCCATGAAAAAATCAATCTGCCTAGCCTTTTCCCAACTATGTTGGGGTCGGCTTCCAGTCTAACCGGATGCAGCTGAATACCAGTATTTTACATGGAGCGACTGCCTATCTGACCTCCACAACCCAGTTACTGGGTAATACGATACCCCTTGGTAAGACTGGTTGTCAGACTTTCGGGCTTCTGACGACCTGTAACGACTGTCAAAGATCCACGAATAACAGCCGGGACCAACGGCTTAACGTGCTTTCCGAGGCACGGAGGAGTCTCGGTATGTAAAGATACTCACCACCCATCCACTGACCAACCCCGGCAAGCGTAGTTTAACCTAACGGATCGACCCGTGCAGCTGTTATACTTAGCCACGAGCTTCCTCATTAATGGAAAATAGCAAAAAGTTATAATTATAAAATAAAATTCAGCAGTGCGTTGATACGGGCTGAGAATGATGATGATGAATCAATAAACCGGCCAAGTGCGAGTCGGACTCGCACACGAAGGGCTTCGTACCACCGTACCTACCTACAATATTTAACACTACATAAGTGCATCGACCATGTGGTCGTTGCACTAAGTACATGATATTTTAAAAAAAAAAACTAAACGAAGAATATTTTTCATCTTAAATTTTAACAGTCGAAAAGATAACTTTGTATTTCATAATGACACTGTGAACTACAAAGTTATTTTTGGCAGTTGCAGAAAATCACGCAAATTTAAATGAAATACCTTATGAATCGGCGTTTTTAGTATTTATTTGTTGATTAAGTACACAGTATTTAAGCTACATGTTATACAGAAAATTTAAATTCCTATCATAAATTGTTGCAATAGAGCTCGCACAAAAATGGTCTAAAACTGACAACTTTTGCGGTCCCCTATTTCTTCATTTTTGAAGATAAAAAAATATATTTTGTACTCTACTCGACGAGTTCTATAATGACTTTAATGACAATGCCGTGTACGGGTCTTGGGAAATGACCCTATTGATAATTTTTCACTTTTTGGAAAAAGTGCCCATCTTTGACTAGCTATACCTATCTTTGCTACCAATAGACCTAGAGTGCTTGAGTTAGGCTCAAATTGTAGCCAATTTAGTTTGCTTCACCAAAACAAAGAACAAAGATTTATGAATTTAAAACAAAATTTTAAAAAAACGGAAGCAAGTGCCAGAATTTCGCAGTTTTCCGAGCACCATGGGAGTAGCACAAGGTTTTCAGTGTTGTGAACTTGGGTATAGAGTACTTTCAGGAGACCTAATAACATATAAAGGAAAGGAATCGTAGTTACATGCGCGTTTGCAATGTTCACATTTTTTGTGGCGATTGTGACTGGGCTACCCCTTTAATTTTTTAATTTAATTAATTAGGTAGTTAGGCTTTTTTTAAATTTCTTCAGGCATATAAAGTCTAAAAAAAGGCGCACAAAGCTGAGCGCGAGATGCGGCTTGCGCCGCCCCTCGCAGCCTGCCGCCCCGGGCCATGGCCCTTTTGGCCCTAGGGTAAATACGCCCCTGACGGTCGCTAGCACATAATGTCGTAGCGGCAAGGGGGTAACATGTCCTGAGGTGCTTGTAAGGAGTGGAGAGGTATCCCACGGTTCTCAGAACAATCCCAGAGCCCGGAAAATGGTCAAGATCCCTACAAACACTTACTGGAATACTTCCTTCCTCCGAGTACGTTTGCTCTTGCGAATCTCCACTCAAGCCAGCCAATAAAGGCAAGAATGAGGTGGGAGCTCTGTCCCCGTCAGTGTTCACTCCAGCCGGTCAATAAAGGCAAGCCAGAGATGAGGAACAAGACTACTCTCGGGAGATAGGGTCCGTAGGGTCACTTATTATTATTTATTATTATTTTGGTTAAACACAATTAGTTAGAGCGAGCGATTGTTTTCTCAAACAGCAGATTAAAAAAAAAAAAGAAATGTAATCGCATGCTACCAGCGTCGCAAATCATATAGCCAGATCTACAAGACCACTAGACCAGCTACTCTGCGGATTCTGTGCTGACAGCCAACAGGCCAGCAGGTCTGCCACGTGCTGCCAAGGACGGTACTTTTCTAATCCTACCCTAGTGTGTGCGAGTGCTCAGACAGACAGTCAGTGACTTACCTACTTACAACCTAGCTGTGTACCTACTCCTACCTAGGTACTGGTTTCAATTATCACTCTACACTACCAAACACTTGGTTGACGGCCTACGCAGTCTGCTTGCACTGTAACGGCTGGGTCTTTGCAGGTAGACTGCGTGTGTAGTGTAGAGAGGTACCTAAGTTACATTAGCAGGATAAGTTAATAGGTAGGTAGGGGAAGTACAGACGACAGCACGTCAAGCTACTACAATCTGTCAAACTTCTTTAATAGATTATCATCTTTATCCCTAAAGCATTAGGTTCAAGGTTCATTGGAAAAATTTGACAGTTTCGGGTGGCTTGACCTGCTGGCGTCTGTACGTACAAAATGACATATCTACTGTTTTGTTTTTTATTCACATATCTTTAATTAACAGCATTTCAATCAGTCTTACTAATTAATAAGCCTATTTGGTTCATTACCTTTAAGCTTTTAAGGAATCACAATCAAATAGGAACTATTAAAAAAATATAAAGCTTTAAATCAATGCATTCGAAAAAAAACCATTTTGTCCTTATGGTATAGCGCAGCGAATACGGAATACTACTTAATCTGTGGAATACGGCTTATCTTGTTGCACCGCAATGAATGAGCCAATAACGTTTAGCCGGGCATTTTCGTCAAAATGTCTACCAACCCACTTATGGGATGTCCCATACATACAAGTTGCAAATAATTAACATTTTTATAACATAGAAGTGTCGAGTAATTATTAAATAGTTTCAAAAGACTAGTTTTCGTTTTTACTTAAATTGCCAACTGAAATTAAAAAAAAAAAGTAAAATGAAATCCTGAAATGTGGCATCTTACGTCTTGCAGTACTGTCCTTATTAGTTGGTAACGGTCATGACCAAAACGTATCTAAGTTACTATTTATTTACATATATTATTGGAAATAAGCTCCATATAATAAAAATAAAAGCATACCTAGCAAAATTCGTAAAATTTATCATTCGACTAAATCAAGAATTTGCTAAAATATCCAAAACAATATTAGTAAGCTGTTTTCAAAGTAGGTAGCAGTTTAAAAAAAAATGCCCTTCTAACTTCACAGGCTTTCCAACATGGCGGACTTCACTTGGTAGAATGTCAGATGGCGCGCAATAGCCTGCCAATTTCGAAAAACACCCGGTGTGTCGTTTTGTCGGTATACCTATGTCATTTTGTACGTACTTCCCCTACTTACACAGGTAGGTATATTTAAATAAATGTAGAAGTAACACGGCTAGGTCGCGGCAACCTATAGGTAATAGGTACCTACCTGTAGGTAGGTGGGGAGCACTCGCACACACTTAGATAGGATTGTAGGATAAAAGGTACCGTCTACCACGGTACCACGTCTGCCACGTGCTAACGAAGAGTTAGCACGTGGCAGACGTGGTGGCCTGTCAGCACATGCTCCGCAAAATATAGAAATTAACGTTTACAATGCGTTTCAACTAAGAATAGCAACGACCTTGCGCCATATTGTGAAGATTTAGCAAAACTGGGCCTTGTTTACACATTTGCAAAGTTAGTGACATATTTTAACAAAAACAAATTCCAAAAACAGAACTAAAATGGGTAAGGACAACACTACAAAACTTTGCAAGCCGTATATTTCTAGTTTCAGTTGACAGTTACAGGTCATTGACGTTCCTATTCTTAGTTGAATCGCATTGTACACTGATAGTCGACATATCGTACTGTCGCCCTAACATTTGTGGCGTAGGTACCTATTTGTTTGCCGGAACTATGCTGCGGAGTCCACAAAAAGTGCCACAGCTAGTGTTAATGTATAACCGACTTGGGGATAAATGTATGCTGTCTTTGCAGATAGATGGCGACCGGGACCTAATCATTATATCAAAAAGGATCTAATGATTATTCCCCGATATTAAAGAAGTAACAAATATACAAACACACACACTCACAAACTTTCGCCTATAAAAAATATTAGTGTGATTATTATATAAAATTGTTTGCTGCAATTAGGTACAGAGTTTGCTATAGAATCCTATATGCGGGAATCGAACTGTGATATAAAGAGCCAAAAACGAACTTAACCGCCAAAAGATTCACAGGGGAAGCTGGATTTGAAGAAACATGGCAGTGCATATTGTATCACCCGTCTCTCCACTATTCCAAGGCTTGCTTTACGGTGCATACTGGGTAGGCTCTTTATCCCCTCCATATCCTAAGGGCATGTCTTCCCTACCATTACCGCGCCCCCAGTCTACTCACGAATATACAATGGTCTCTGTTGCACCATGTAACATGAGGCAACAGGAAAAAAAATCTCTGGGTTCATTCGAGTAATCGAGTCTGGTCGCTGCAATTAATTCATTCATGCCTCGTTGTTCTAGTCTCCTGGGTTCAGTTCCTGGGTCAGGCAAAGTGTTATTGGGTTTTTCCATTAGGACGAATTTCGGAGTAGCAGTCCGGAGTCTGGATTTGTGTGGTTGATGGCAATACACCGCTATTAGGTCCATGGGACTTACCTTAACAATAACTGGTGAAATATGGATAAATAAACTTAATTAATACACCTCTACCTATGCCTTCGGGCAATACAGGCCCGATGTTATGCTAGGGGACGTACCTAGGTTTCTTTACAAAAAAAACATGCGCGGCACGGGTCTCCAACTTACTTGCGCACCTCTATATAATTTAAGAACAAAGATAAACCAATTTATAAAGCTTTTCTTACTGCTAAAAGAGGAACTTAGGTAGAATTCAATTTACAGTTCACAACTCACCGAGTTTGCGAATGATTTACAAAGGCAGCGTCGAAAAGCCGCTGCATACGCTCTACGTAGGTAGGTATAAGGTACTGTGTGAAAGCCCGGTACAGACCTGTTGCTGAATCGATTCGCTGAGGTCGCTTTGTGGCGCACACTCAAGCGAAGGCTTTTTATGTGCCGCGGCCTTTATTTTGACGTCCCTGTACTCAATAATGGCGATTAGGGATTATTTTGTGCAAATAGAATTTTAAATATTTTTTTTCTTAGGTACACATGAAATGATTTTCTGTCATGCTCATAATTTTTATTATTTGTAGGATATGTTAACTTTTGATGGCCTCTTTAATTTTGATGACCTACTCAGAATTATTTCTTGCTCGACCTAAATCGTGTTTCAATATTTCTCTGAGTTACTTAAGTTCCTAGTTTTTAGGGTTCCGTACCTCAAATGTAAACGGAACCCTTATAGGATCACTTCGTTGTCCGTCTGTCTGTCAGTATTTCAAGGTCCTTTTTCTCAGGAACGCGTGGCGCGTAAATTAATACCAAATACGTAGGCCTATGTGGTTCATTGCAGCTCTAAAAAAAAATCAAGCTTCTAAGTCAACGCAGTAAAAAAATACGGTCATATAAGTGACATATTTTGATACCTACCTACTCGCAAGTAAATAAATAATAAATAATATTTATTACAAGTAGTCTTAGCTGTCGCATTAGGTTTATAACCTGTAATGATAGTGTAAGAGTTTTAAATAAATAAATAAATAAATAAATCAAAACCTATAAAGGTTACTTACATGAAGCAAGGTCAGCACAAGTAAAGGGAAAATTCGGAAAATCGTTCATTTGTAATTTTAGTGCATAATAGTAGATTATGCACCGAGGGGCTAAAGTTGTGTCTTATGTCACGGGCGTCATATTGAATCTCGAGCGCAATGAAGGATTCGGGATTTAACTCCCGAGCGCAGCGAGGTAGCTAAGATTTTAACTCACGAGCGAAGCGAGTGAGTTAATACAAGAATCCTGAATGCAGCGAGGGATTCAAGCTAGCCCAAGGTAAAGACACCTTTAGCCCAGAGGAGGATACTCTACTTTTTACACCTACTGTGAGAAAATAATAGCATAGTACGAAAAACAAAGTATTTATTAAATAAACAAACAGTAAGAATAACATATTTAGAACTAGTTAGTTATATGCACTTACATATTAATTGAAGTTAATGGTAACATTTGAGACATTAGTCCAGTTGTGCAAAGATAAAGTTAAGTTTTTATTTGGTACGTTTATAGGTGTTGATGTGTAATTTAAAAAAAAAAAAACTTGAGAGGTGTCAAGGGACACCCGGATGGAACGAAGTTCCTTTCGATTAATTAGTGAAGGAATTGTAACAAAATTTTATTTTTATACTTATCATCATCATCATCATCATCATCATCATCATCATCATCATCATCGTCATCATCATCATCATCATCATCATCATCATCATCATCATCACCATCATCATCACCATCATCATCACCATGTTCCTTTCAATTAATTAGTGAAGGAATTGTAACATCATCATCATCATCATCATCATCATCATCGCGACACCACAGTGTTCAATGCGAAATAGAAATGAAAATATCTGGCTTGCTTTCTATAAGAGAGAGAGACAGACAGAGAAACATGCGCACGCCGCACGGCTTACAATAGCTACCTATAGCAAAAAGTGTCGTGACAACTTTTCGTGAGACTTTTTTCCGTCTAGCCCCCTTTCACAACGCGCGATAAGGAACTTCGTTCCAAAATAAAAAAAAATAAATAAAAAAAAAATGAAAAATGGTTCGTAGTTATCTAATTATTGTTACAATATTATGTCTTCGAAAACATGGCAACGATATGAAGAAGCAGTCGTTATGATTTTGTAGGAAATCGAGAATATCATCCACGCGTAGTAAGGGTTTCGAGAATAGCTTTCCTCTTTCTGGCACCAAAAGGTGTTTGTTAGTACTATACTGCCAATTTAGCTGAGCATGTGAGATTCCAAATTCAAATCACATTATTGACCAGCGGATCATAATGAAATCCAGTACAACATTATTGACCGGCTGTGCCCCCAGGCCACTAATGACTCACTTTAGGTTAAGGTTGCTTGACATATAATTTGACATTTTCGAGCAGGTGGTGTGAAAAACAATTTTTTTCATCTACGATGCTAAGTTTGTTTTACGGAACCCTTCATTGTGCGTGGTCCGACACGCACTAGGCTGGTTTTTTTTTATTTAATTCGGAATACCTGCGCTTAGTTGCATAATTTAAGTATGTGTTGTATGTAGGTAGGTAGGTATAGCATTTGTGATGCACGCCCCGCGGATTTTAATGAGTTAAGGCGGAACTATACGCTAATGACCTTGAGTCGTTAGCTTGCGCGTTCTGTGCTGAGCTCACGCAACGCGTCGTACGTCCAGCCAGTAATAGGACTCGCCCATCAAGGAGCGCTGTCCCAAATTAGACGCATTATTAATTTATTATACATAAAACAAAAGGCATTTTAATAAAACACGTACAGGTACTTACTAAAAGATAAATAATTAAATCACCTTTAAAATGGTGAAGGTTTCATAAAAATACGCCTGACAGTTTTTGCGTGATTCTCAGTTTTTTATCTGCGTTAGACAGAACTTTACAAATTAATTACACTATTTAATATAAACATAATCTAAAATATTCACATATTAAGTTATTAAGAAAATGCTCTAATTTAACATATATTTTTCCAAATCATTAACACTACTCGTTTAGACTTGATCTTCAGTTTAAAATCATCAAAAGTCAGATAGCGTCGCCTTAAGAGCGTTGACTCGGTACGGCATTTCATACAAACTTTCAAGTCCTTTTTTATCGAAATGAATGAACCGATTTTAATGAAACTTCATACGCATAAGTACGATACATAGGTCTAAAAAGTTAGTAAAGAACATTTTCTAAATGTCTTATTTAAAAAAAGATAAATGGAAATCTCTGCTTCTATGGAATATTTAAAATCGGTCTAATTTAGCTGCAACACTATTTTTCGAAAATGTTCTTAACTAACTTTTTAGACCTATGTATCCTGCTTATGCGTATGAAGTTTCATTAAAATCGGTTCATTCATTTCGATAAAAAAGGACTTGAAAGTTTGTATGAAATGCCGTACCGAGTCAACGCTCTTAATGGGTTAATTATTTTGAACTTCTTATTTGTTTGGGTCTTGTTACCAAGTTGTCTAATTATCCAGGCGTTGCGACGTATCTTCCTACCTACCTACTTATTAAAATACCTATTATTACATTATGATTAGGCATACTAACATATAATAGCGAAACTTTTTTAAGTATTCTTTATAAAAGAAACTATTACCTACCTACCAACTCTATAAAATTTCTAGTCGGTGTTAGTCGAAGCACGAAGCAAATTCAACGTAGGTAGGTGGGTAATTCTATTAAAAAGGTGTCGCCGCCACGTCATCCGCGGCACCAGAACGCACGAGCTGGCCAGCCTCGCCGTCCCGGCCCAGACAGACAACGTAGCGACGAGATTTTATATGTGTGTTTTGTGGGTGTTTCATGATATCTGTACCTGGGTTTTATTCCGAGAAGAATCTTCAATATTTTGGGAGGTTTGCTTCGCATAAATCGGTTTTTAGTTCTTACTGGCTCGCCCCATGGTTCAGCTCGCCATCTGTAGTTTAAATTAAATTGATTCCCACCGTTCTATACATGATATACATACATTAACGTTTCTGGTGTCTTAGGTTTGAAGTCATAGCACAGAAGTGTAACACACAATCTGCCTATGACTAATTCGGTTACATGCTCTACGACGCATCGTAGTTGTCGGGTATTATAGAAGCAACCGCACGTCTGCCAATTAACTTCTCGCTTTAGCTATGTTCAACACAGAACTTTACGTCTTCACGTCTTTTATTAGGTATACCTGAGTTGTATGTACATAATACCCTCTCTTAGTACATACAACAATTGTCTTGGGGAGACTTCGTATTACAGCACCGACTCTCTCCCCATTTTAAAACGGACTAATCATGGCCTTCCGCCTGTCCAACTCTCACGAGGTTTTCGCATTGCCGTATCGAAATACCTCTTAATGTAACCGACTTCTAAGAGCATCAGAAACATCTTATTATTGCGTACTAATTTGCTCCTCTATAGGAAATCTAGAATCTAAGCATTTAGGCTGGGAACCACTACACTATTCTCTAGTGCTACCACTTAGCTTTATATCTTTCAGATGAGCTGCCACTAACTGGACGCCTTCATCACTTTTACTTTGCACTAGATATTGAATTAAATTATGTTACAATTTGGTGTATTCAAATGTACTGACAGACGCGCCATTGCGCTTTGTCTATGGTGATCTCTCTATGAGTTCGGTGTTCGGTGTTACCAGCCAGCATCACCTTATGCTATTAAGACTCGTTTGTTACACGTTTCGCCCTACTAATATTAATTTGACTCGTTTACCTTTTTACTTCGCGACCTACACGTCGCGACACTCCCGCCCGAATAGACTTAAAGCAGGGTTAGTAAGTTACGCGTCCACTCTGCAATTTTTTCCAGAGCTCTGGTGGCCGCGCCTCTTCTTTGTTTAACCTCGTTGTTTACCTGAACTGACTCCTCAGGTTCATTCTCTTTCTGACTCAATATTTTTTCTCTGTCCGTGCTCTCTGATACATTATCAAAGTCTTCCAACATACAGTTTTCCGCTGGTATTATTATCGACTCTCTATTTTCTTTCTCCTTTTCGAAACTATCTGATATGTCTTTTGTATTTATGACTTCCACTTCCATTGGTATAAATTCGTGTACAGTTATATTCTGTGGTACCTCACTTTGTCTTTCTAATGCGTTCTCGTCGTATTCTATTTCTTGATTGTCCTCCACTTCCAATGGATATAAATGAGTTAAAGATCTTACAAACTCCTTACTTCCAACTTCGACCTTCGCAACTCTGCTAAGTCCGTCAGAACTTTTGACCAATGAAGTAATTTTTCCAACTTTCCATTCTTCTCGATTTTTACTATCTCCCTTTATCTGCACGATTTGTCCTACCTTTGGGATTAATTTTGCCGTGATTCTAGGTTCTTTGACAGAATGTCTATATCGTTCACGCAGACTTAGTAAATATCGATTTGTGAACATATCCTTAAATTCATTAAGTATAACTAAACCTCTTTTCCAAGCCTTGATAAGGTCGGATTTCGTCGTAGTGCCTTGTACTAAAAAGTCTTCGGTTGAACCTTCCATCGTTATGGATTTTCCCACAGTTAAGAAATCAGAAGGTTTTAAAATATGTACCAATTCAGAATCAACACAAGTTAATGGTCTTGTATTGACAGTTGCTTCAATTTCTTTTACTAATGTAACCAATTGACTATCCGTCAGCATGTGCTTCTCTAATGTTCTTCTCATACAATTCTTCACTATTCCAATTAATCGTTCATAAAACCCCCCGAACCAGGGAGCTAGTTGGGGTATGAACCTCCAACGAATTTCGTGTTTAATACAATAAGAATTTGATAGTATTTCTGACATAAGCTTAAAATTTGTAGCATTATCTGATGTGATTATTTGTGGCACACTTCTTGTCGATATCATTCGCCTCAAAGCATGAAGTCCTTCTTCTGCTGTGAGATCTTGAACAGCCTCTAAATGCACCGCCCTGACTGCTAGGCAAGTGAAAGGTGCAATCCAACGTTTACTTGTTTCATTTTTATGTTTAACTAATACAGGGCCCATGTAATCCAGGCCTGTAAATGTGAATGGTGACGTGTAATTCACTCTTTTAGTGGGTAACGCAGGGGTTGGTGGTAGCTTGAACGGTCCCCCTCCGTGTTTCTCACATCTAGGACATTTCCTTATAACTTTCTGGACTTGGCGTTTTCCATGTGGAATCCAAAAGGTTTGACGAATTATAGCGAGTGTATGGTTAACACCTACATGATGATTGTCGATGTGAGTTTGAGTGATAATCTTGTTAGTGTAATCACAATCCTTTGGAATAAGTATTGGATAACGTTGGTCATACGACCAATCCGTGTTCTTTAAACGTCCTTTGCAACGTAAAATTCCATTTACGTCCAGAAATAGTCCAAGATTAATTTTTAAGCTTGTTTCTTTCCCTTCTAGTTCTCTTGGAAAGTGTTCGGCTTATAGCTTCTCAAGCTGCTTAATTTTGTCATCCTTTTCTTCACTTAGGTCCACATTAATTTTAGTTTGGTTACTTGTACTATCTATATCTTGGTTTTCCACATCAAGTGTATTTTCTGTATCTATTGTATATTCTTGTGACTCTTTCGGGAGACCCTCCCCCGCACAAAGAGAAGAAATTTCTGTGATTCCTGTTTAATTTCGTATCTAACTGCTTCAATAAGTTGGTGAGTCGGCCATAAGGTAATCCAAAGCAGGAGGGTACTCAATCCACGGCCAGTATACGGAGTACCTGATAACTATAAATTCAGAAGTTTCATTGAACTTTTTTACAGCTTCATCTTCTCGATTTTCCCTTGGCGAATGGATTATGTACCTATACAATGAATGGAAGAAGAAAACGTGTTGCGCCGACCCAAAGTAACATGGGATAAGGGCAGGAAGATGATGATGAATCGGTTATGTATACAATGTATATACATTAAAAAGTTAACAGGTATGGGTTCTTATGTATATACCAGTTACAGGTGCACACGACATTCACATAAAACAAAACAACCTTCGTAAATTAGATAAAATTGAAAAGAATAATTATTGAATTTTAATTTTAATGAATTATTAATTAATTATTATCCTTGCGTTCAGTTGAGAATTTAACAGGGCATAAAGCACGATTATGACCTATTTTCTGGCAATGAAAGCATTCCCTTTTATTTCTACATTCTGCATAAGAATGTCCTATTCCAAGGCAACCGTAGCATCTGTTCTTTAATAGAGATTTTCTTTCTTTTATTTCCTTAAATTTAGTACATTCATCACTATAGTGTGACTCTTTACAGAAAATACATTGAAATTTAGATTTCTTTCTAGGTGGCCCTTCTTTTTCTTGGTTTTTTTCCAGGATAACTTGTATATTTTTGCTTGAACCCGTGGTTCTTCTGGGAAGTATATCGATTATTCTGTGTCGTGTGGTATCGAGTTTTTTCCTTGTTGATTTCGTAGTCAGTTTTCTCTTGTTTCCTTTGGTACCCTTTTCTCTTTAGATTTGTATGATCACTATTGCCAGTGGAGTGAAGTGTCTTTACTGTGTAATATTCTTTTTCATTTAGGTTCTTCTCCTGCGTTAGTCTATTTGCATCTTCACGTGCTGAAATTATAATTTCCAAATATTTTCTTATCTCTTCGATCGATTCTTGCTTTATTTTCAATTTCATTTCATATATCTTCTGGAAATTTCTCCATTACCATAAACCTCAAGTGGTTATGGTTGATATTTTCACCCATCGAATCCAAAACTCTTAAATGCTTTTCAATTTCAGTTAAAACTCTTCGACAATCTGAAATGGTTTTGTTTGCGGGATTTATTTTGTAGAGTGAGGAATAGTGCGCATCAACCACTTGAGTTTGTTTCCCGTATCAGTCTTTCAAAGATTGGATGGCTATGGAATAATTTTTATTTGTAATCTCTAACCCGTCTATCACTCCCTTGGCTTCCCCTTTTAAAGAATTCTTTAGATATAATAACTTGTCAACGTCTGGCAAATTCCGATTGTGAATATTGGAACTAAATTGGTCCCAAAATTGGTACCATTCAAGAACGCTACCTTCAAACTGTGGTAACTCTAATTTTGGTAGTTTTCCCGATAAGAAACGTTCTTCGTTCTTATTACAGTTTGTTGTTGAATTTTCACATTCTTCAATTTTCACTTTAAGTTCGCAACAGTTTTCTTCAGCTTCTAGCTGTATTGCAGAGATGTTAGAAACCTCGTCCACTTGCGGTTCGTTAACGAGTCGAAAATAATTGTTAAGTTCCCTCTCCAATCGTTGGAGATAGGTATGAAGTTTAGAGTATACTACTCTTCCTTCTTTCAAGGTTAAGTCATTTTTTTGATTAGTGAGTTTGTTAGTTGTATTTCGAGCACATTCGGACAGAGTTTTTATTTTATCACGCAAGCCGCGAAGAATGATGAGCACGGCTTCCTCCATATTGATGGCTTCAGATGTTGTTTTCAGTTGTAACCTGACTTAATTAGCAGCCTCCAATGACTAACAATAATGATCCTGTTGAAAGGATAAGTGTACAGGTTTTTATCACGTAGGGTGACCATCTTCACATACCGAGCCTCGGAAAGCACGTCAGAAGCCCGAAAGTCTGATCCTACCAAGGGGTATCCTATTACCTAATTTCGGGGTTGTGGAGGTCAGATAGGCAGTCACTCCATTTAGAATACTGGTATTTAACTGCATCCGGTTAGACTGGAAGCCGACCACAACATAGTGGGAAAAGGCAAGGCAGATTGATTTGTTTTTCGTAGGACGCTATACCTACCGATATTCATTTGTTTATATGACTGACCAAATTATATTGGACGAACAGTTTAGATAGTTTTCTGATAATATCACGCTATACCGCCGAGAGAGAAGGAAGATTTACATGTAATCACTAGGTATATCAGGGAATAAATACAATTTCACATAGACCTTAAGAGCTGTGAATATAAATTAGAAAAATTTTTAGTCAACACATCAACACATCTAAATGGTACTGACCTTTTTGTTCATATAAGCACACTTATTTTATTATCGACGTGGCCTTAATCAAGGCCGTAGTTATTTTGTTCTCACAAACACAAATACTATTAAACTTTTTCAAAACAATAAAATTGAAATTGAATTTCGCAACAAAAGTCAGAGACCAGTCATAGAGCACAAAACTGCAAACAGTTTTGCCAATGTCATAATTATTTTTGTTTCCGGTTCTGTACTGCAGGTATAAATCTCAACTGCCAGCACTCATTTTATAATAAACCTCTTTTATTAGTCTTTGCAAATTAATTAATACAAATGATCGAATCCCTGAGATAAATCATAAAATGAATAAAAAAACATCATCATTTAATTTATTTCACAAAACAAGAATGTATTTGATTTGATTTCATTATCAAGTAACCGTCCATCCTAGATGGCGTTCCATTAAGTTATTTGTTTATACTTATTTATTTACCTGTGCTAGTTAATCTGAAGATAATTGAGAAATATTTAATTTTATTAGAGTCAGTAACAGCGAAACGTGTATCAAAACCTTTTCAACTTCAACTTTTTAGCATAGCTTCTTCAACCTTTAATACGATAGTTTCACAGATGGCAGCACCAGTAAGAACTGAATTTTATTTTAATCAATTTAATCTTTTTTATATAATATTGTTATTGATTTTCCTTCTCGGATCCCAGCATCTCCACCATGTCGCCGCCACGTCATCCGCGGCACCAGAACGCACGAGCTGGCCAGCCTCGCCGTCCCGGCCCAGACAGACAACGTAGCGACGAGATTTTATATGTGTGTTTTGTGGGTGTTTCATGATATCTGTACCTGGGTTTTATTCCGAGAAGAATCTTCAATATTTTGGGAGGTTTGCTTCGCATAAATCGGTTTTTAGTTCTTACTGGCTCGCCCCATGGTTCAGCTCGCCATCTGTAGTTTAAATTAAATTGATTCCCACCGTTCTATACATGATATACATACATTAACGTTTCTGGTGTCTTAGGTTTGAAGTCATAGCACAGAAGTGTAACACACAATCTGCCTATGACTAATTCGGTTACATGCTCTACGACGCATCGTAGTTGTCGGGTATTATAGAAGCAACCGCACGTCTGCCAATTAACTTCTCGCTTTAGCTATGTTCAACACAGAACTTTACGTCTTCACGTCTTTTATTAGGTATACCTGAGTTGTATGTACATAATACCCTCTCTTAGTACATACAACAATTGTCTTGGGGAGACTTCGTATTACAGCACCGACTCTCTCCCCATTTTAAAACGGACTAATCATGGCCTTCCGCCTGTCCAACTCTCACGAGGTTTTCGCATTGCCGTATCGAAATACCTCTTAATGTAACCGACTTCTAAGAGCATCAGAAACATCTTATTATTGCGTACTAATTTGCTCCTCTATAGGAAATCTAGAATCTAAGCATTTAGGCTGGGAACCACTACACTATTCTCTAGTGCTACCACTTAGCTTTATATCTTTCAGATGAGCTGCCACTAACTGGACGCCTTCATCACTTTTACTTTGCACTAGATATTGAATTAAATTATGTTACAATTTGGTGTATTCAAATGTACTGACAGACGCGCCATTGCGCTTTGTCTATGGTGATCTCTCTATGAGTTCGGTGTTCGGTGTTACCAGCCAGCATCACCTTATGCTATTAAGACTCGTTTGTTACACGTTTCGCCCTACTAATATTAATTTGACTCGTTTACCTTTTTACTTCGCGACCTACACGTCGCGACAAAAGGCTTGAAGCGGGTAAAATCGATAGGTGGTATAGCTCGGATTATGGTAATGCATGCAGCCCAGTCAAGCTTAGCCGATCACGTTTGCCTTCTCCTTTATGCTTCATAGCGTTTCGTCGAAGTATCTATTCTTGGTTATTTATTTTACTAGGTACCTCTGCCTTTTTTTTTCAGTTATGGTTTGAGTTATGGTAGTCGACAAAATTACCTAAAGGGCAGTAACGTAATGTCGCTCGGTATCCAATACCGTGAATGCAACATTCATGAAAGGAGAAAACTGAAATACTATGGAGCCTGGTACTTTATTCAAATTGAACGCAACCACAGTTTATATGGTATTAATCGGAAGGGGATAAAATATAGTAGAGATAAATTATATCTTAGTCACGTAAATATCCTGCAAAATAAAGATTTTCATTTTTAAAATACGCTTGGTTGGATTTTGAAGTTCACAATGCAACACAGGTTGATTTTGGCAACACCATGTTTTACGTTCCTATGCATACCGCAGCGCTAGTGATTAATTATGAGGATGGTTGTAATGAAACACATTTTTAGTAATCAAAGTCATAAGAATGGTTACGCAAAGAAAAATAATGAGGAAAAGTAAATAAAAATGAAAAACACGGTGTACCTACCTACATGTTTGTGATTTGCAGCAGATATACTTGAGAATGCATTCAACGTAATTAGGAACGCGCTGCGTTGAATGACATTTGAAAAAAGCTAGATGTCACTGTCACTGTCACGATCGTAGAAATATAAAATATCTATGGTCACGATAGATAAGTCCGTATTTTGTTTGGGAACATTTATCAAATTAAACAGGCTCGGTTATACTAAGGGGAACATATCCGAGCAAATTGTCCCGTCCCCGCAGCTCCTACCCGTAGCGCTGCCCAAACTACGCGACCATCTGACCCGTTGGTTACTGTGAACATTCCTACTGCTCCCCCGGCAGAGCCCGGGCCATTATGGTGAATATTTCCCACCTCCACTACACCACTGATGCGGAGAACATCGTGACGTACGTGCGCCAAAGGCTGAAGTACGCGCCGAGAGTACAGCTGCTGGAGTCACATCGCAACGTCAACTTTAAGGCGTTTGTGGTGCGCATACCAACATGCTACCTGCACTTGGTGATGGATGAAAGCTTTTGGTCGCAGGATGTGGTATTCCACCGCTTCCGCGGACAAGTGCCACCGGAACGCACAAAAACTTAGTGCAAATAAGTGAAACTAACATAGTTATTAAGTTTTATTTACTAACAAAATTGTTACTATGTTATTATTTATGATTTGGTTAAGGTATGTATCTATGGGTCTTTGTTACCTGAAAATAAATGGTTTATTATTTATTATTATTTGGTAGAAGTGATTACTTACAGAGTTAAATGTTGTTCGTGTACCAGGTATCTCCGCAAGTGAGCCCGTCTTGATTAGAGGCAGGATAAGATCACATAACCGCAGTCGGGTCACTGTACTCGTCATTGTGAACAACTTTTATTATGGGACCACACCTCAAATCGTGAAAAAAAATTCAGCTGTTCATTTTGACGAATTATGCGAACATAAATGTACTGAACAGCTGATGTACAATGAACCCTTAAAAGATTGCCACTGTCTTTACACTAACACTGTAAATTATTGGACACGGTGTCAAATAACTGGCAAGAGAGATTTCCATATCCCTTTCTGCAAATCCAATCTTGGTCTCAACGCTCCCTTGGTCCGAATGTGCAGAAATTACAACTTTTGTAAGTCGTCAGAAACCGACTTACACGTAACACTCAACAAGTTTAAAAGATCAGTCTCTGAGGTACGGGAGTGCATAAATTAACCAATAAATAATCATACTTTTTTTTTGTAATTCATATTGATATTAAATCTTAGATTAACCCACACTCATAGGTACCTTCCGTGACAACATTTTATATCTTTCTTTTTTGTTAATGTACTTAAACTACTACTTTGAACTGCTATTTTAATATTGAATTATGATTGTATGTATTTTATTTTAAGTTATGCGTTCATAAGTTTTTATAGTTTTTTAAGTTAATTACGTTGTTGTTTTGTGGTCAATTCTGTGTATACCTGTAATAGGCATACATACCAGTATTTTTATTATCTTCTACTTGTTTAATTTCAATTTATGTACTGATGTTGGTGTACCCAATAAATAAATAAATAAAAGAGAGCATATTCTGTGCTTACTATTGTAGTTGCATTAGGTAAAGGCAAGAGGACCGTTGTTGTAGTTGTGCTCATGTTGTTACTATTGTTTGGTATTTGGGATGGGCACGGTCAATCAAGAGTTCAAGACAATATTTCTCCACCTGCACCTTTTTTAGATGGAATATTAGTAAGAGGATTTTGATTAATAAATACACATTTAAAAAAATACTTGAGTATTGTTTTTTAATTTTATTTCCTCATCTCCTACCTATTATCAGTCACAAGACAATACAATTTTCCGAATAGTACGCACGGCTACAGATCAAGCTATACATTTCCAGTATAAGCTGATCTCGCATTGTGTAGGATTTCCTTACAATGAGAGGTCAGTGTAAACTGGAAATGTATAGCTTGATGTGTAGCCGTGTGTACAACATAATCTGTGGTTGCGTTCCATTTGAATAAAGTACCACGCTTCATAATCTTAAGGCGAAAAGGCCAGGGTAGCTCGTGAAATTCAATTTCTTTTTGAGTTTTTTGCAATTTGCAGGTCCGTGTCAGGTTGTATCTTGATCAAAGTATGATACGCAGCAATAAAACATGTATTTATATAAAACCAAAAAAAAAAAATGAATTTCGCGGGCTACACAGCGCAATCTTTCTAAATTATTTTCTCGAAAATGCAGGCAATTTCCAGCTCGAAACTTGAGATTAGGTAGTCTATTGTGAAGTATTATCTGTGATGATTTTCTTTAGAGTGGTTAGATTTTCTCAGAATAAAGTACCAAAAAAGACCATGTCCTTTTACAGGAGACAAAAAAACTTTATTGTGTGGCACCGGGCACGGGGGGAGGAGGCGGCGAGCCTCCTTGCCGGATTGCCGGCGTGGGATCTGGAGGCAAAGGTCCTCGCGCACGTGTGCGAGTGGCGCGAGGAGGCGAAGCGCCGGGGCGTAACTCCGCTGCCGCGAGAAATCACGGTACAGCGGACAGAGCTCCGGCGGGATCTCATGGCGGCATGGAGAGCGCGACTGTCGCAACCCAGCGCTGGGCACGCCACAATTGCGGCGATAAGTCCCCTCTTTGAGGAGTGGTTAGAGAGGCGCCACGGCGTCCTCACCTTCCGCCTGACGCAGGTCCTCACCGGACACGGTTGTTTCGGGAGGTTCCTGTTTCGCATAAGGCGGGAGGAAACGCCCGGGTGTTACCATTGTGTGGATCGCCCGGAGGACACGGTGGAGCATACAGTGGAGGTCTGCCCGGCTTGGGCAGAGCACCGCCGTGTTCTCACGGAGGCGATCGGCGGCGGCGATCTCTCGCGTCCGAGCCTGGTCCAGGCCATGGTGCGGAGCGAGAGTGCATGGGAGGCCGTCACCTCCTTCTGCGAAGCAGTGATGCTCGCGAAGGAGGAGGCGGAACGCGTGAGGGAGAGGCAGCCTCACGCCCTCAGTCGCCGCAGGAGACGCCCTGGGCGGCGGGAATCGCGGGGCGATTTCCGGCCACTGTAGGCGCGGGCCTGCGGACGGTGAGCAGCGGGTAGCTCGCCGTCCGGTAAGGACCAGGCCCGAGTCGACGGCGCGTTGTGTTCCACGCGCGCCTCAAAGAGATGTCAGCAAGTGACGGGGTCCAATAGGGCCGACGCCGCTGGGGTCGCGGGTTGTCTGAAGGGGTTACCGCGGCCCTGGCATAGGCAACTGAAGGAACACGGGTGGGTTTTAGTCAGTAAAAGTCTGACACGCCCTTCCGCTCCACCCAGAGCGGGAGAAGTTATTTGATGATTTCCCACCCTCAAAAAAAAAAAAAAAAAAAAAAAATCCCCCATGTATATGTTCTACGTTTTTTTGTAGTTTTCGAGTTATAAGTTTGTTTCGATATTTTTCCTGATTCAACGAGATGATGATAGCTTTAAAAAAATTATAATCTTATTTTTGGGTCAACTTTGAACAAGAATGTATTAAATGGGGCATTATTTGCTGAAATCTGCCGTTGAAAGTAGTGTATCTTAATTCTGAAATCTTGTGATTTTCATATATTTTTTACAATTTATTATTACCTGTCTTTGCATATTTTTGTCAATTCTGATATTTACTATTCCTCTACGTTTAAGCAGAGCTCAATTGATAATAAAAACATAAATATACTTACTACTATCCTTATCCACTACCATAATAATCAAAATAGTAGTGGTAATGTCGAGA
The DNA here is from genome assembly GCA_905163495.3 of Cosmia trapezina. NCBI lineage: Eukaryota > Metazoa > Arthropoda > Insecta > Lepidoptera > Noctuidae > Cosmia > Cosmia trapezina. Next base: position 19,108,173 of record LR991030.1, read on the forward strand.
TTTGAGACCATGTTGCCTATCATCATCAAGCCTCGCATGTTTATTTGGGATCAGCTTACAAATTGCTCAGGGGTTGAGAAAAGGTAGGTACCTAAGTCTAAGTATATATACTCATAGACATAGGCACATAAATATTGAGTGACGCGACTTAGATGCTATTAAGAACCTCGGTATGTATACCTTGTGTATACCTTATAGATCTATCTATCTATACTAATGTAATACTAATATTAAAACTGAAAAGTTTGTTTGTATGTTTGACCGCGCTAATCTCTAGAACTACCAGTCGGATTTGAAAAATTATTTTTGCATTTGGTAGCCCAATTTTTGAGTAAGGCAACATCATGCTAAGACCGTTAGAAACCAAACAAAAAGAAAATAAAAGTCAGAAAGAACGCTAGGCAAAAACGAAGCGCAGGCAGGCGATGCGATGCAACGGCATCGAGAGTCGAGGGCAGAAGCTAGTATGTACAGTGGGCTGCACCAATTGGGTACCCCAGTTGTATTAAAATTAACTTTGCTACAACTTTGCAATTCAAACAATACATCCTTAAGAATAACACAAAAAGTGTTTTTTAGCCCGGACGTGATTCGAACCATCGAATCATTGGTTATTTAAAGATAACCGCGAGCTCTTACCAACTTAGCCAATTAGGCAGTTAATAACTCAATGAATTTTCAATCTACTTGGCGTTATAACTCTGTATCAGTCTATGAAATCGCAGTGAATGAATAGTTTGTTATTAAAGGGTAGTTATGCATACATTTTTACTAATCTAGAGTCTAGTTTTGCTTCACCTTTCGCATTTGTCTAGGAACTTGTTTGTCTCAGTTGGCAAAATATGTTTATTATGGTAACTGTAAATTATCAAATCAAATTATTGCAAAATATAAATATTTGTAGTTTTGTTACATAATATCAATAAAAAATATTATTAAAGTATTTTATTTTTCTTGATTTTTAAATTCTTTATAAATATTAATAAAATAAAATAAAAAGATATAAAAAACAAAACAAAATAAAAAAATACAATTTAAAAATACAAAAAAAATACTTTATACCATTCCCCCTCTAAAAAGCTTATTTTATTCACTGAAAACAGTGAATAAAAAGCACTTTTACTCACTGTTTTGATGTTTGAAAATGGAACATACCAATGTATTCGACCACAGATTTAGAGTACCTAGGCTAGATACGGCATGTTATTAGATAGTATGAAAACCGAACGTGTCATCTTTTTTATACCTACGATAACTTCACCCCAGCCATTTAGTGATGTGCTCAACGTAAACAGAATTGTTTCAATCGCTAAGCGTCACTGAGCTAAACAGACTTTTTTTTAGTACGAACAGTCGAACATGCAGGGCACGCTCGGTCGTGGCTTGCCGTATCTAGTGTAAGTGTAATCTTTGTATTCGACCTATATTGATGTGTTCTAAATTCAATTTGATTGGTCGACATTTTCGACACGGAGTTTAGCATTAGAATAAAAACTGTTTTGTGTTCTTTGCTGTCCTTAGTAAATTGGCGCTATTTTGAATACTGTAAGTTGTACGAACACAAAGTTTAGTGTTACTTTAATCTTTATTTTTGTGTTTGTTTATTGTTGTTCTAATCGATTAAAAATGCATTCTAGTGATGAAGATGTGTTAACACCTGAGTTTATGAAAGAGAGGGCGGCCGATATAGTGAAAAACTTGCTACCCAAAAAATCACGGCTGGTTTACATCAAAGCCAATTTAACTTTCCTTTTTCTTCATTATATGTCTATTTTCACTTAAATCTTTCTTTTTCTCGTAGTCATGGTATAAAGTATAGTATGCAACTCTTGAATAAAACGGATTTATATCGAGGGCCATGAATCACTCGCGTCGCTCAGGATTCTAACACTTGAATCACTCGCTACGCTCGTGATTCAATAATCGTGAATCACTCCCTACGGTCGTGATTCAATCATTAGAATCCTTCACTAGCTCGTGATTCATCTATGGCCCTCGCTTTAAATCCGTCCTTTATTCACTAATTGCATAATATACTATTATACCATTCCCTTTCTAAAAAGCTTATTTTATTCACTGAAAACAGTGAATAAAAAGCACTTTTACTCACTGTTTTGATGTTTGAAAATGGAACACATCAATGTATTCGACCACAGATTTAGAGTACCTAGGCTAGATACGGCATGTTATTAGATAGTATGAAAACCGAACGTGTCATCTTTTTTATACCTACGATAACTTCAGCCCAGCCATTTAGTGATGTGCTCAACGTAAACAGAATTGTTTCAATCGCTAAGCGTCACTGAGCTAACAGACTTTTTTTTAGTACGAACAGTCGAACATGCAGGGCACGCTTGGTCGTGGCTTGCCGTATCTAGTGTAAGTGTAATCTTTGTATTCGACCTATATTGATGTGTTCTAAATTCAATTTGATTGGTCAACATTTTCGACAAGGAGTTTAGCATTAGAATAAAAACTGTTTTATGTTCTTTGCTGTCCTTAGTAAATTGACGCTATTTTGAATAATGTACGAACACAAAGTTTAGTGTTACTTTAATCTTTAATTTTGTGTTTGTTTAGTGTTGTTCTAATCGATTAAAAATGCATTCTAGTGATGAAGATGTGTTAACACCTGAGTTTATGAAAGAGAGGGCGGCCGATATAGTGGAAAACTTGCTACCCAAAAAATCACGGCTGGTTTACATCAAAGCTAATTTAGCTTTCCTTTTTCTTCATTATTGTTATGTCTATTTTTACTTAAATCTTTCTTTTTCTCGTAGTCATGGTATAAAGTATAGTATGCAACTCTTGAATAAAACGGATTTATATCGAGGGCCATGAATCACTCGCGTCGCTCAGGATTCTAACACTTGAATCACTCGCTACGCTCGTGATTCAATCATCATGAATCACTCCCTGAGGTCGTGATTCAATCGTTAGAATCCTTCACTAGCTCGTGATTCATCTATGGCCCTCGCTTTAAATCCGTCCTTTATTCACTAATTGCATAATATACTATTCTTCAAATAGAAAAATACTTTACATTAAAAAAAAATATAATGCATGACAAAAAACACAATTCGTGCCTAAGATTTGAACCTCTTTGAAAGATTTGATCTTATGCATGGCAAGCGGTCTTGAAAACCTCTGGTCTATTTAGACGTTGAATAACTCTTAGTAAATGTCAAACCTATTATTGCTTGTCGTTATACGCAATATTAGAAGTATTAACGTTTTTATTGAAAAAGACAATAATAAAAACAGACTTAAGTAAAAATAAATACTAACATAAACTTATTTATTCACAAAAACAATACATTAATTATAATAAAATGTTTTTGCAAAATACGACAACCAATTTCGAACTATCGTGGATTTGAACCCACATGTCTTTTGAGGGATACCCCATTGATGCAGCCCACTGTAACTAAATGATCTCTGTGAATGTAGATTCAATCATCCTAAAGTGAGGACTGTATTCCCTTCCCTGCCTCTTTGACTAACTAGTCGCCTAAAAATATCCCAAATTTAAAACTAAGGATATAACAGCAGCTCTATTGTGCGCTTTTATAATTCCCAACGTGACGATATTATCGTGGACGTCTCCACGGTATCACGATAACACAGGGAAGTAAAATGTACCATGGAAATATCAACTAATATGTAACGATTTATTTTAAAATTATAAAAAAAATATATTTGAGACCCTCATAGTAAGTCCTTTTATTTGATATGTCACACGGTAGGTACAGTTTGCAAAACTTTTTTTTTTAATATTTTCATATTTGCCCCCCCAAAAGTGACTCCCATATTTAAAATTCATTTATTTCCTGTGTTTGGGTCACAGAAATCCATATTTGTAGCTTTTTCAACTTAATCGGTCTATTAGATTCGGAGCGGACAGACAGACACACGAGTGATCCTATAAGGGTTCCGTTTTTTCCTTTTGATGTACGAAAACCTAAAAATATGTGACTTTGACCTTCAATATCTCAATATGTGGCTTTCGGCTTCGGCAGGTGTCTTTTTACACCCGGTATGTAGCGTGCACTTCTTTCCATACATTCCTGTGTTATCGTGATGCCGTGGACGTCCACGATAATATCGTTGATTATAAAAACGCCCATTAAGCTGAGCATAAGCAAATAATAGCAAATTAATAAGTACCTACCTACCTGATACCTACAGGTAGGTAGTTAGGTAGGTACTTATCAATTTGCCAAAACGTATTTTTCTTCTTAATTATTTTGATCTCTCTGTAGCTTGTTGTTTCGTGATTATAATAAAATTAAGACGTAAGTAATTAATTTGGGATGTTCTTTCATTTTGATGAGAATTTTTGAGATTTATTTTTCTAAATAGAAAATGAAGATGGTGGAGAGTTTTAATTTTGCTAATTAAACTGCGCATCGAGATAAATTGAGGCAAAGGCCGCTAGGATTAAATGTTATACCTATACGTACCTAGCATTATTGAATACCTACTTAAAGAATAGATACATACAAATACATAGATACAGAGGTACTTCAATCAAACATCAATCTCAAGTCAATCTCCAATCTTTCAGTAGAAATAAAGAATTATTCACAGAATCGTTTTATGTTTTTATATTTTATACATAAACAATGAAATCTTATCAATATTAGCCTTTAGGCGATGGCCTAAAGGCCAATTGATAAGATAAAATGAAGATTTAAGATTAGAAGAAAAACTGCAGGAATTGGCTGAAAGATTCTTCAGCCAATTCCTACAGTTTTTCTTCTAATCTGTACAAATTAATGTTTGTCTCATAATTATGGCATCAAATTCTAGCGGACACTCGGAGGTTGCATTTTAAAACGAGAGTAGGTATCTACTAGGAGGTATATTACTAAGGTGTTAAATTACCTAAATTGATTAACGCGAAATGAAAATGGGCCTGTTTCCATAAACCCTTCAGTCTTTATTATACTAAGAACTTCTAAGTTACTAACTTACATTCGTCACGTCTTGCACCTTTACATACCTCTAAACCACAGATGAAATCAGCGCCAGATCTACCTAGCGTCCGGCCTCATTTTCTCTAAGGTCACCCAATCCACCTTACGTAGGCGGTAAGTAATAGAGCTATATTACCGCCGGACCTTTCGACTGGCATTCAACCAACGAAATAGCTCGACTGCCCGATAAACAAGACGAAAAGGCACGTAGGAGCACTAACTAGCCTGAATGCATTCATTCTGAGACGACAAGAGTAATTACTTACAAAACTTCTTAGGTAGATTAACAACTTCGAGGACCCGTATTCGGGACGTTTCGGGGATGTTGCAGACCAGTTTTTGGGAGCTAAGGGGTTTACATGTTAGGAGCGGTTATAGCGGGGCGTGTAGCGGGCTGCACGCTTCTAGGGTTGGTCGCTGCACAGACCGATTTTTAGGCGCCGATAATGGCGACAGTGACGTAGGGGAGGTCAGATCAAAGCGGCCATAGGAGGCAAAGCGGCCACGCTTCATTTTTCGTTTATTTGAAATGATAACGCGGTTTGGCCGTTCTGTTCGCAAAAACAATCTCCCGCCCCGCGCCGTTCTTTTGCCGTAATTTTTAAGAAATCGGAACAGAACCCTCGGTGCGCGAGTCCGACTCGATCTTTTTTTTATTTTTTATTATTACTCTTAGGAAGGCTTACAGGCTAATTACAAACAATATTTAACCACAACGTATTATCAATTTGCTAATAACAAGACCCCACAAATGTATAACATATCGATTAATTTAAGCTGAACAGTAGTTAAAGTTTAGTAGGCATCATGGGTGGGGTGGGTGGGTATCTTGGCTGGTTTTTTTTTCATTCACACCCCGCTATTCACTCCACCTTGTACCTAGCCTAACTAAGTTAGGACCACGTTACGTGACATGGCTCCAAGCGCCCGCAGCTGGCCAGCTACCAGTTATACTTACTGAGATGTTATGTAAATTGTGTGATTGTGCCCAAATTACGGACCGCATAGTTTTCAAGGATTCCTAATCCCATTTGTCTTCAGGGCTCTGATGGTTTGAGTGGTACCTAGTCTTAACTGTTTTGAGTTTGCCCAAAGTTTTAGAGATAGTCTAATTTTTACTCGTGCTACCTTATTTTCTTCGTGAATGCCATGGACAAACGATGTCATTAGCAAATTGTATTATATATATCTCTTGTTAGCTAGTAACAGACTGCTAGTACTTAACTGGTAGGTACATTTTGTTATTACAATCATGTTAAATACCCATTCTATAAACCATTTTCGGGAGCACTTTATAAAATTAAATTCCCAAAAGGTAAGGGCCGAAGCTTAACGTGACCACAATATACATAATTTCGACAAAGTATTAACAGTATCAACGTATCCTTTAAAAGCTGGTCATGTTAGGTATACCTACGTATGTATAAAGTATCTGTCGGGAAACTAAATCACGGACTATGACATCGTCGTGGCAATATTACATTTCACATTAAAGTTTGATCGCAAATGTGGTGTTGAATTTGCGAGATTGTACGTGTCAAATCCCGCACGTTTCGGGGTTAACGACAAATTTTCGGCTTAATAGAGCTCTATGATCGTGATAGGCCACTCGCAACCATCAATATGATTCTAAACGATAGTAACTGCTAACATTTAGATGAGCAGGCGATGTGAATGTTGGTGTCAGTAGTTTTATCTCTCGTGTTGTTGTTCAAATACACATTTGACCTGCAGCATGTAACGCCTTGGGCAAGGCTACAGGGAATAGCGCAGGATGTATAAAAATACTGAAAAGCTCGCTGTAAATACTGAAAAATGTTTTTAGTTAAACAATAGACGACATGCAGCGTTTAATTTAGGAACTAAAACAAAGTACGAACGAGAATCTAAGTAGCTTCCTTCACAGTAAATAAGAAACATAAATTAGCAGTTAAATGAAGTTAGTATAAAAACTTCTAAAGCCTGCCAACATTGACGAGAAAATCCAGGTTATCGCGACACTCATCTTAATGATAGGACAGCCATCACTCGCAAATTATAATTTTATTCATAGTCTTGCAGCGCACTCGTTAAACGCCATCATGACGACGAATAAAGATTCAGAGTAAGTAGATAAACAGCCACCCTTGGACATTTTATTTTGGTGATCTGGTCGGAAGTTAATATGTAAGTTAGGCCGTACGTACCTAGGTTTTTGGAAACAGAAATAGTTCTACTTGTATATAACTACTGACGTACTTAACAAGGTCTAGGGGTCCGAGTAGGTACAGAAATGGGCTGGAAATGGCTAGAGATTAAACTAATGCGTGTGTTCCCTTTAAATGGGGAAAGAGCAAAAGAATACGATTTTGGGTATGAGTCTGGATTCCGTTTAGCCTTTTTCCATTGAAGTAAAACTTAGTTCCTTTTATGTCCTGTCGTATCGTATCAGATTTTACCCTATTTTTAACACAAAAGCTTTTTCTGTTGGCGAAATTTCCAAAGACCATATATGTACTAGCTTTTGCCCGCGTCTTCGCCCGCGTAGATGTCGGAAAATATCCCATGGGAACATTCATAAGGAAAACATAGGGCCGTCCGATATAACTATGCAAACTCAAATCGCTACGATATTTATCGTTGCCGTATATGGTGGCCTTAAAGCTCCCAGTCAGCATGATTTTTTCCGACATCTTCAACAATCATCGTAATATTTCAGCAAATTTACAAAAACCTTTAATGAATTACCTATACACTAAATCACTCCGGTCATTCGTGAAAGCCGTATGAAAATCCATTCGTCTTAAAAACGTCGAATGAAATAAAGACTAAAAACGACTTAACGAAATAAAGACTAAAGACGTCAATAAATACGAATCGTCTTCGTGTGAATGAGCCCTAAGCCGACGTTCGCACGGACGTAAAACCTTCGCGGCGATTTTTTTTTCGCGCACTGGATTTTCAACGCTCTGCTTAGCGCCAAGAGTTGAAAATCCAACAGTGTGTTTTTTCGACGCGCTGGGATGCACTCTGTTGTTGTTATGTTGGATTCTCGAAGCTCGGCTCAACACCGGAAGTTGAAAATCCAGTGTTCGATAAAATCCCGCCGCGATATTATTAGGTCCGTGCGAACGTCGGCTAAATGTTACCTTATTGAGGTAACATTTAGCGAACTATGAATACATTTCCAATCCCTAAAATCTCTTAAAAAGGGATACACAAACATTTTAAAATTATTTGTGAATTTCAAAATCAACCCCTATAGTACCCCCTTATGGAATGATTTTTCAAAAACGAAATTATGTGGTACAGACCACATATTTCTTTATTTCCTACCAAAAGCATAAATAAACATTTTCATATCCCTACCTTAAGAAATGCTGGTTTTCACATACAAACTTTCATTCACTATATCACCCCCTGTATGATTATTTTTTAAGACAAAAAGTAGCCTATGTTCTTCCTCAGGATACTATCTATAGGCTTGCCAAATTTTATCAAAATCCGTGCAGTTTTGTGAATTTTAAAATCAACCCCTATTTTACCCTCTTAGGGGATGATTTTTCAAAAAGGCGGAACCGCATATTTCTTTATTTTCTACTAAAATTATAAACTTGAATTTTCATAACTATCACTAACTTAAGAAATGCTGGGTTTCCCATACAAACTTTCATCCCCTATATCACACCCTGTAGGATTATTTTCGAGAAAAAAAGTAGCCTATGTCCGTCCCCAGGATGCCATCTATAGCCTTGCCAAATTTTATCTAAATCCGTTTAGTGGTTTAGGCGTGAAAAGGTAACAGACAGACAGACAGATAGACAGACAGACAGATAGACAGACAGATAGACAGACAGACAGATAGACAGACAGACAGACAGAGTTACTTTCGAATTTATAATATTAGTATGGATAGTATGGATGGATTTAATTCGTAAGCATCTAGATAGGTCCCATACAAGAGTATTTTTCGCCGAGATAAAGATCGTAAAGCAAATAAGGGCCATTGCCAACATTCAAATGTGGGTTATGGGTGATTAAGGTGGTCTGAGGAGTAAATATCTGTCAATACTGATTCGCGATATCTGCGTCGTGTTTATATAGGACCATAAGTACCCCATTTGTAGGGGAATTGAGCCTAGAATGAGCCTCTGTAATCGGTTCCGTTCATGAGTGTTGTTAACAGGAACGGGCAACATAGGTAATTACCTAGTATCGTCTTTATTAGTTGGTTATTCCGTAGACCTCAGTACCCCAACACATAACCACTAGGTGCTAGAACTCTAGCACTCGCTCGAGATTATAATAAGACGACAAAGTTCTAGTAGAATTGTAGAAATATCCGTCCAAATGTTGTTATTCGTCTTTATTAGCTGGTTATTCCGTAGACCTAAGTAACCCAACACGTAACTAGAACTCTCGCTCGAGGTAATAATAAGATGACAAATTTCTAGTAGAATTGTAGAAACATCGCTCCAAATGTTGTTATTTGTCTTTATTAGTTGGTTATTCCGTAGGTAGGCCTAAGTAACCCAAAACGTAACTACAACTGTAGCACTCGCTCGAGGTAATAATAAGACGACAAACTAGTAGAATTGTAGAAATATCCGTCCAAATGTTGTTATTCGTCTTTATTAGCTGGTTATTCCGTAGACCTAAGTAACCCAACACGTAACTAGAACTCTCGCTCGAGGTAATAATAAGATGACAAATTTCTAGTAGAATTGTAGAAACATCGCTCCAAATGTTGTTATTTGTCTTTATTAGTTGGTTATTCCGTAGGTAGGCCTAAGTAACCCAAAACGTAACTACAACTGTAGCACTCGCTCGAGGTAATAATAAGACGACAAACTAGTAGAATTGTAGAAATATCCGTCCAAATGTTGTTATTCGTCTTTATTAGCTGGTTATTCCGTAGACCTAAGTAACCCAACACGTAACTAGAACTCTCGCTCGAGGTAATAATAAGATGACAAATTTCTAGTAGAATTGTAGAAACATCGCTCCAAATGTTGTTATTTGTCTTTATTAGTTGGTTATTCCGTAGGTAGGCCTAAGTAACCCAAAACGTAACTACAACTGTAGCACTCGCTCGAGGTAATAATAAGACGACAAACTAGTAGAATTGTAGAAATATCCGTCCAAATGTTGTTATTCGTCTTTATTAGTTGGTTATTTCGTATACCTTAGTAACCCAGAACGTAACTAGAACTCTAGGACTCGCTCCAGGTTATAATAAAAAGTCAAAGTTCTAGTAGAATTGTAGAAATATCCGTGTAAATGTTGTTATGGAGTTGTCTGAAGAAACTAGCGCTTCCAGTCTAAAGAGTGTTCTGACTTTAATGGATTAAGGCCCAGGTTCCAAGATTAGTTTAGCTCGGTGTGTAAGTGAAATGGCGTTATGGCTGTCTAGTTTGACGCACGAGATAGAAGATTCTCACGCGCACCGGAATTATGTCGTAAAAATGCAAATAAAATCGTATAAAATTAGAAATTAACTATTTAATAAAAAGTAATCCATCACTGGATGCAGTTTGGAATTTGACATTTCATGGTATATTTTTAATTATAATTATAATTGTTAATGAAGGGATAAACTGCTTTTAAAGATTATTAGGAGGTATGTTTAAAGATTTTTTTGGTGCATTAAAATATGTATAATTATGTTTTGGCTTCCATCACTGTATGCGAAAAAGACTTGAAAATATCATATTTTTTTTACATGTCAAAATTATTTACGGTTTATGAGATACACTGCTTTAAAAAACCACCTTTTTGATCGTTTTCAGGAAACCTGGGCCTTAAGAAACAAGTTACTGGGGTGCATTTAGTTAATGTTCGCGATTAAATGCTTAGTAGAAGTTACGTTGCTTTACCTTGTTGGCCGCTCTTAAACTGATTTGCTCTTTCGACTTCTTTCAGAGAAGCTTCTGCTTTATTTTGGTTAGAATGAAAAGTTTTCTCACAATCGCTGATGAGTACTTTATGTTCATTTAGCTTTAGTTACTATAATCCTTTGAAAAAAGCGGCGGATTTTGAAGTTAAGCGAATGGTTGGTTAAACGAAAAAATGTCTTAGTGATTTTCGTTCCAGACTTCAAATTAAATATATAAGCGCTTCATTATACAATGTGTAACTGAATTAATGCAAATTATGAAAGTAGTTTGTTCAGAATCTTTTACTGAACCGATTTCTGTTATTTTAATATACCTACGTAGTTTTTTATCTCAACAATAATTAAAACTACGTTTTGTAATGTGACCACAACTCACATTTTTCTCCTATAATCAAATGAGTCTAACTAATTTCATAATTGTATAATGTTTTATACATAATAATAAAAATTCAGTGTAGGTATGTATCCATACTATTATTATAAATTCGAAAGTAACTCTGCCTGTCTGTCTGTTCCTTTTCATGCCTAAAATACTGAACAGATTTCGATAAAATTTGGCAAGGCTATAGATGGCATCCTGGGGAAGGACATAGGCTACTTTTTGTCTCAAAAATAATCCTACAGGGGATGATAGAGGGGATAAAATTCTTTGTATTGAAAAAAGGTTTGTATGGAAAACCCAGCATTTCTTTAGTTAGAGATATGAAAATTCAAATTTATGCTTTTGTAGGAAATAAAGAAATATGTGGTAGGTACATCGTTTTTGAGAAATCAAAATAAAATAGGGGTTGATTTTAAAATTCACAAATAATGTTAAAATTGTTGTGTAGTAGACTTTAAGAAAAGTGAGTAATATTTTTACGTAACTTTAGTACCAGATATTTGAATATTGGCTGTCGGCTTAAACTACTCTATCCCATACATTTTTTAATGAGAAAATAAGTAAGGTCTGGCGGTCCTGGGATATTGTAGAGATTTGAGTTTGCACAGTTACATCGGATGGCCTTATGTTCTCTACATGTACATTTCCGTGGGATATTTTCCGACATCCACGAGGGCGAAGCCGCAGCCAAAAGCTAGTTATGACTAAAAATTTATAACATAACTAGCTGCGCCCTGCGGTTTCACCCGCGTAGACCGTGATAAAAGTAGCCCATTTGTTAATACAGGATATACAGGGTGTAAGGGACAGCCCTCCGCAAACTAACAGGGTGCATTCAGCTCCTCATTTTGAATCATATTCTACCGGAAATTTTCTCAGGAAAATTTTCATTTTTTCAATTTTGTTTTCAGTCACATTTTCATTATTTCAATGTAAAATTGCATTGTGTGTTCGCAGCATTCCATTTATGTAAAAAAAAACTGCAAAAAAAAACAGCAAAAAATTAAAACCAGCAATGGATGTTGAAATACTCTAACCAACGACGCGAGTAATCAGCTGTTCACTTTCTGTCTAGCTACAGAGTTCATCGAACTCACCGCATACCTATTACCTACCCCTCCAAACCAGTAATAGACGTTCCGATTTGTGCACAAAAACACAAACAAATCAGGTTTATTGGATTCCCTTAACGTTCCTGAAAAAATTTAATGTACCAGTCATCTTAGTAAGACATACTGAATTCACCCTATCAGTTTGCGGAGGGCTGTCCCTTACACCCTGTATAAGGTATCTAAGGTATCTAGATACCAAAAATGATCCAAATCGGTCCAGCCGTGAAGAAGTAACAAACATTCAAACACACACACACACACTCACAAACTTTCGCATTTATAATATTAGTGTGATATTATTTTAATTAGGGTGTTTGGTGGTTGCGGGACATGTATTTATGGACGTATACGTTGATCAGTTTTCTCATAGAGACTAAATAAAAAAACTAGATTACTCCCAATTACAAAATGTCACTAAGTTAGTAAGTACGTCTCGTCACCAATCTCCAAGTCAATTTCGTTTCATCATGAACAAAGTAATATAATATTTTAACCGTAAAATGGTGACATTTTCCACAGCAAAGCTGCGAGGATTTTACGTCTTTATTTTAGTGCAGCCTTAGGACAGACGATAAATTTTTCCGTCAGCATCGCCTTCGAGCTGAAGCTGAGGTGACTCTAACTTAATGGTTCCTTTATAATAATAAAATATACAATGGCTTGAAGAATTTAATTTTGTATGTAATTTTTCGTGGGATGTGACCTCGGATGGAGGAAAGCGACATCATCCCGTAGGTGTAATTAAACGCGACGATGGGGAAATCAGTAGGATCTGTGTGCGTAAAGCAATTTCTGAGATCACTTGTCTTTTTGACGAGAGTTTAGGTGAATACCAGGGTCTGTGATACGTACGAAATGATACCAAAAGGACGTTTTAAACTGGTAAATTACGTTATTATACTATTAATATAAAGGTGAAAGTTTGTGAGTTTATGTGTTTGTATGTTTGTTACTTCTTCACGCTCAAACGGCTCGACCAATTTTGATAAAATTTAGTATGGACGTAGCTGACATCCTGAATTAACACATAGGCTACTTTTTATCCCGATACTTTTATGGGTTTGAGAATTACGCGGGTGAAAACGCACAGTATAAGGTCAAGATACAACCTGATACGGACCTACAAATTGCAAAAAACGCAAGAAAATTTGTATTTCGCGGGCTACACAGCGCAACCACCTTAACAAAATCTATAGAAAACTAAGCCTGTTTTTAGGTCAGCGCGTGTAGTTTGCAGTGGACGGTTATATGCAATTCCGTTTATTGTAGTCATTTCAGCGAGCGGGCTCTGTTACCATTGAGCGAGTCATTTCTCGGAGCTCTCATTACGTGGAATGGTGAGCCGTGTACTCCTGCACGTAGGTAGGGACCCTACATACTTCTGTATACCTGGTACCTACCTGTTACATTCACATTGAATGCTAAAGGAAAGGATTTCGACTCCATAACTTATTCTTCCTACGTGACCAAACTGTTGATACTTAGTATCTAGGTAACTATATCTTTTATATATGCTCATTTAATCATAATCATAATCATTTATTTATGCTGTAAAACGTTTTTAGTTAAAGTGGTAGTGTTTGTGTGGAAAGCTTTTAACTTAGTTTCGCTTGCTTAGCCAGCTTTGTGGGGGAATTACGTTTTTGGAGGGAATTATTAGGAGCGCGGTGCACACGATTACTCTACTGTATTTTAGGAAGGGTACTACGTACTAGTTCGTGCATTTATTTTTATTTAGGGTTGTACAGAGTCCTCGTAGGGTAAAAGATACCCTCTTTGTGTCTCCTGTACGTCGATTCTGTAAAATTCAAACAACAACTCGCTATTCACTCTCACTTCGCATCACTTCTGCTCACTTGTTTTTTATTTGACACTTTGAATTTGGAACGCCAATCAAGAAACTCACACAACTCACAGCGGATTCAGATTCGAATAAAATGAACGTCTGACCAATCGTCTGACAGTTTCTGTAACGGAAACCTGTCAAAAATTAAATATTTATTAGCTGGTTTAGACATAAACTAGGTATAAAACATCGAATTCTCCCTAAGTCAACATGCGTTTTTTCAAAATTAGTTGATACGTTCAAGCATTGCACTAGACAAGAAAAAGGTGATAAAGATGACTCTTATACGTTAGGCCGAAACTCGAAATCCCGAATCACTCTATCCCGAAAGAACGCTATCCCGAATCACTCTATCCCGAAAGAACGCTATCCCGAATCACTCTATCCCGAAAGAACGCTATCCCGAATCACTCTATCCCGAAAGAACGCTATCCCGAATCACTCTATTCCGAATGAACGCTATCCCGAATCACGCTATTCCGAATGAACGCCATCCCGAATCACGCTATTCCGAATGAACGCTATCCCGAATCACGCTATTCCGAATGAACGCCATCCCGAATCACGCTATTTCGAATGAACGCTATCTCGAATCACGTAATTCGGAATGAACGCTATCCCGAATCACGCCATCCCGAATAACTTGAGACTGAAATTACGTTATTTCAAAAACTATATTTAACCCTCTATTAAAATTATGCTTATAAGACTATATGGAATTAAAATAAATAAAACAAATTCAGGAACTTTCAAATATAACAACAAAATTACTACTTTTGATGAAAACAGCCATTTAGTTAGACCAACGATTTTTTGGTGGAAGCACTTTTTTTTAGGGTTCCGTACCTCAAAAGGAAAAAACGGAATCCTTATAGGATCACTTCGTTGTCCGTCGGTCTGTCTGTCTGTCTGTCAGTCTGTCAAGACCCTTTTTCTCAGGAACACGTGCAGGTATCAAGTTGAAATTAATATAAAATACGTAGGTTTCTTGAACTCCTAAAAAACTCAAGCTTCTAAGTCAATGCAATAAAAACATACGGCCATTTATGCGACATATTTTGATGCTCGCAAGTAAATCAAAACCTATAGGGTACTTCCCGTTGTTATAGAATCATAAAATTTGGCAGGAAGCAAGGTCTTACAACACAAATAAAGGAAAAAGTACGAAAATTGTTAATTTTTTGTAATTCTATCACACAAAAAAAATGTTCAAGTCTGTCAGTCTGTCAAGACCATTTTTCTCAACGACGCGTGAAGGTATCAAGTTGAAATTAATGTCAAATACGTAAGTTTATGGTCCCTTAGAATTCTGAAAAAATCAAGCCTCTAAGTCAATGCAATAAAAAAATACGGCCATTTATGCGACATTTTGATACTCGCAAATAAATCAAAATCTATAGGGTATTTCCCGTTGTCCTAGAATGATGAAATTTAACAAGAAGCAAGGTCTCACAGAACAAGTAAAGGAAAAGTCAGAAAATTATTCATTTGTAATATTATTACATAAAAAAAAATTTTTTTTTGGATTGCAATGTTATATTTGTTTTTGGGATAAATTCTTTTCAATTACGGAACCCTTCATTGTGCGTGGTCTAACACGCACGTGGCCCGTTTTTTTATGCATAGCATGCTATGCATAAAAATTAATGATATGCATGAATTGAGATTTATAATAAATTAATAATATGCATGAATTGAGAGTTGAATACCGTTTTTGGAATAATGTAACGTTCGTTGGAAATAACGTTATTTCAGACTCAAGTTGTTCGGGATGGCGTTCATTCGGAATAGCGTGATTTGGGATGGCGTTCATTCGGAATAGCGTGATTCGGGATAGCGTTCATTCGGAATGGCGTGATTCGGAATGGCGTTCAATCGGAATAGCGTGATTCGGGATAGCGTTCATTCGGGATAGAGTGATTCGGGATAGCGTTCTTTCGGGATAAAGTGATTCGGGATTTCGAGTTTCGGTCTAACGTATAAGAGTCGATAAAGATACAACAAGCAGCATACATTTTTGTCCAAGAATTTTCTTCTAATATTGCATGTTCAATTGAATTTATGATCGGATTTGAATGAAATTACGTCTTGCAAAGCAGTGCTGGCTGTACTACGTGATCGCTTGCCGGTCTCAGTAACGAAGTCGAGATGTGTCTCGCTCGACTTGTGGTCTAGCGTCGAGTTTCGAGCCATTCGAGCACACTGCTGTTATTTACAATGGCTTTGCAATTCAATAAATAAACCATCATTCTAATGTTGTCTTGGGTTTAGGTATCCTTTTTCAGTTACTGCGGACATAATCAATAGGTCCCTAATCTGTGATATAAAAAATAGCCACCGGTATCGGTAACACGGTCCAAGCTACCGGCGATCAGGGCTTCAGAGAGAGGAACCACTTAACAATTCCAGAAGTACCGCTCTCTGAATCAAGCCCCTGCCCAACGAGAGCGGTCGAGGCTCTTGGCAACTAAGCCATTGGCTGATACGACTATCGGCACAATGATCGCAGAGTCCACATGCTACATGTCGACAACCTCGCGAGCCAAGTCAAGATACTTGATTTGTTTATCTTTCTCGGCTTTCACAAGGTTCCCGTCATGTGGGACCGTTATGATATATACAACGTGTAACGTTAAATGCGCAAAACCTCTTAAGGCCCAGTATTACGTCGTTGACCTTGCTCAAATGGGCGTTACCGCTGAGAATGCCCCGCGCACCCCCTCTTCATAACTACGCGCGACGACGACGGCGGCGGCGCGTAGCGGTCACAAGTTTCTATTTTGTAGGGTTGGCTGCCACAGTGCCATGCATGACGCGCGACGCTCGCATATAGGTAGCCAGCAGAAGCATAATAATATTTCAGAGCAGAGGGGTTCAGCAGATTTTTAGGTTAAAAATTTTATGTTATAGAAAAACAAATATGTACCTACTTAGGTACAACCACGAGCACAAGACTTGTGTAAATTGTTTGTAGGTAAATTATAATATTGATCTATTTTTGTCTCTGTTCAAAATATATTTTTTTACAAACTAAGTACCTACTCGTTGTAACATTATGTAGGTACACACAAGCTATACATTTCCAGTTTACGCTGACCTCTCATTGTAAGGAAATCCTATACAATGCGAATCAGCTTATAATGGAAATGTATAGCTTGATCTGTAGCCGTGCGTACTAAAACAGAAAATATTATGTTAGGAATGTAACCGGGCGGCGGAAAGTAGACAGTTATAATTAGCATTTCCCCGCGACTCCGATCACAAATAAAAGTGAATGAATGGACCGCTTGCACGAAGTTCAAATTCCGTGGGGTTTATGGGGCCCATGAACAAGAATACACCCCTTATGGTTTGTGGGTCTCATATGACCTGTGAACTCAGTTCAATTTATTATCTAGAAGCCGCAAGCAGTCGTGTGCCCGGAACTTTTTAGTTCAATAAGGCCGGTCACATACAGACGGAATTCCGTTTCGAAATATCGATTCGGGATTTTCGAAGGCAGAAATCCATACAAAATCAAGGATGTATCACCCACGTACTTGTAGTTCTCTGTTCGAAATTTTCTGCCTTCAAATTTATTTTGTATGTATCGCTGCCTTCAAAATTCCGAATCGATATTTCGAAACGGAATTTCGAAACGGAATTCTGACTGTATGTGGCCGGCCTGATCAAGACTAGTAGCATGACAACCTACTACTATATACAAGGTGGTCCATTTACAGGGTCCACTTTTTTTGTGTGTATTGAATGTTGCTACGTTTAGAAAGATAGATAGCAAGAGTGAGAAGAAAGTGTATTTAATGTCAGTGATTGATGTTGGGATTAATTTTGTTCAGATAAGCGAACATTGTCAAAAGCAAAATAGAAACTCGAAGGAAAGACTTACCTAACGTAATTCAACCGAAATTGAACGTGGTTCACCACAGTCCCAGATATCAGTCAGTCTTTCTTTACAACAAGTTACCCATAGAATATAAAATCATAAATAGTGCAAACTCATTCGAGAACAAATTCAAGACATACTTATTGAGAAAGGGCTATTACAGTGTTGATGAATTTCTAGAGGACAAACGACAGTAATGTTCTTGGATTAGCCGGAATATTAGGATTATTACCATTACTATTGTTGTTGTATTTATATTTGAATTTTATTTTTTGACATTATTTGTATATGTTAGACTGGAATGTTTTTAATGGAATTTGGATTATTATTATTATTATTTTTTACATATAATATCTGACATTTTATTTTTGACATTATATTCTTATTAGAAAATTATTCATTATTATTGTCAATTAATAAGATGTTGTTATTTACTGTTTGTTATGTACTGGTATTGATTCAATTTTACACTTTCTACACAATGCATATTGTTAAGAAATAAATTACTTATGACTTATGACTTAGAAACACATTCTAAATTAAACAATTTGCTTTCAAAATTCTGAAAAGTTTAATTGTCTACAACACACTCTTTTTGCATTTGGTTTTTCTACATCATAATCATCAATGTCCTCTTTTACTTCATCGTCGTCACTTTCATGGTTTTGTTCCGAAGACATAGAAATAATTTCTTCTTGAACTTCTGCATCATGTGAAGCATCCTCTATTTCTTCCATATTCTTTTTTGTGCACCTGTTAGTGAGATTTTCTTTGTTTTCCTTTCGTTTTCGTTTTATTTCAATAGCACGACTTATATAATCGGGATCTCTTATTGGCATTTTTCGCGGGTGTCGAGGGTCAACTAATTCGGGTAAAATACACTCTGTGTAAAATGTAATTAGTTTTTTTTTCATTGTTACTTCCCAAAAGTTGTCGTCCCTGTGTATAATATCTGTTTGAATTGCCTTATTTTCTCCCGACCATAGACCAAATAAACATTTTTCTTTTTTTGTTATATGGAGTTGGCCTTGGATTTGGTAATACCAACTGTGATCCTTATTTATGATGAATTTATTGTCTTTTAATTTTTTATAGAATGTAATTTTTTTTTCTTCTATGGCTTTTTCCAGTCCTAATTTATATGCACTTATAGGGCATTTTATTTCGCATATTGTACTTTCGTCTATTATACCATCCGGTGATGCACCTAGGAATGGTATCTCTTCATCTATGAATAAGCCACAGGGATTGATTTTTATCGATTTTTCTTTTTCTAATTGAGTTTTAGCAATACTTTCATTTTCTAGGCCATGTCTGATTGATTTGACGTGATCTATTGGGTTTTTATAAATTAAATTTTTTACCATATTAGCACAGCTGATGTCATTGCGTTTTTTAATTATTTTACCGAAATTTGAAGCCGTCAGTAAATTTCTTCTTAGTTCCAGCCACTCACTTGACTCACTTTGAAGTATTGTACCTCTTTCAATTCTTATTCTTTCATCTTCATTCTTCTCTAAATTTTTCAAAAATATTCTTTTTGATTCCTCCAGCATTTCCTTTGACATATCGGGTTTCGTGCAATCCTGTCCATAATTGATGGAAGAGGCGTTTTGATTTTCCAATGTTCTTTTTTTCTTCTTTGTATATTTCTTGGATGTTTTCAGTCGCTTTAATCTGTTTATTTCAAATTTATGTATTTGTCCTCTTGGACTTCTACCTACAATAGATTTATGCAAAATGCTTAAAGGTTTTCTTGTGTTGAAAGATAGAGCTGCAGTATTACATCTCATTTGATATTGATATTTTTGAGAAAAGTTTATTCTTTTGCCACCTACGAATTTAGCAACAATGCTATGATATCTCTCCACAGAGTTGCTATCGACATCTTGCAACAAACTGCGCGAGTGTGCGGCTAGCTGTGATAATATTAATTTTATTTTTTGCCACAGAGTGTTTGTATAAAAGTCTTTGTCAATATCTTCTATTTTGCCTAGTTTGCCACAAAAGTATTCTTTGCACGTAGTATGTTGTCCAAAAGCATGTTCTGCAGCAAGCATTATATCAGCATGGAGTTGCATTGCATTATCAGTATGCTTGTATTTTGCAATTGCAGTTACTACTACTTTTCGCATTGTTAAGATTCTTTTCTTTGTTAGGAGTTTTCTGAACCGGATTAGAAATTTCGTGTCTGTTGTAAGACTTTGCAGCTTGTTGCAAAAATTCCTCAACAAGTGGTTTCGGCATTCAATTTTTTCTATAGTTAAATTTTCATACGGCCTTTCTTGTAAAAGTTTTGAGTAGGTGTTGGCGTCACCATCAGATATGATTCTGCCATAAATCAAATTATGCATTTCTATGCTTTTCTTAAAGCCCTCGACAATAATTGTTGACTCCATGCCGGTAGATGGTCCTGTAAACAAAAATAAAAAGTATAATAATTTAGTTTTCAGTATACAAAACCTGTATTACGGTTTTAGTTCTGTAATGCGGTTACCTTAACCATTTATATTTAGTTTGATTTCAAAATAACAAGGTGAACTATTTACGTTTAGTTAATTTATAAGACAAACAAACAAACATCAATACGTTCGGATTTATAATATTACTAGGATTTTTATTTGATACACATAAGTAAATATATTACCTGTATAGTTTTTATAACAAATATGATCCTTTGTAGTGATTCCTTTATTTTCCGCTCTAGCGCAAATGTAGCAGAACTTATTTTTGACAGCCATAAATAATATTTTATTGGTACGTTTACCAAGTATGGCTGCTGCTCCTGACAGTGAGGAGTAGTTTTTCTTATATGACCTTTTTCCCCAGCATCCGTCAGCTATGACATCAATTATTGGTATTCCCTTATCATTTACTTTACCCTCTTCAACAGCAGCACATCTTTCCTCTTCAGCAGCTTCGTTCATGGATTTTAATGCTTCAGATTCCCATTTTTTGTTTACGATATCCATGTGAAAGTTGAATAACTTTTGTGAGATTTCAGGAAGTCCTAGCGTTGATGTAATTTCTAGAAGTTGTGTATAACCACATCCTGCTGCTACTGCACCAGCTACCGCACATGTGTTTAAATTCATTTCTTCTGGGGTGTTGTCTCCCTCTATTATAAAACTCATGTTGCATAAACGACATTTTAATTTTAATTTATTCATTAAACCTGTCAAACGTTCAGACACGATTTCAATAGATTTTAAACCGCAGTCCAAAGGTCCGTGGCTTGAAATTTCTTGGAGCGATTTAAATAAATGGCTGATATTGACTACGCGCCTACCAATTGATAACTCTTCAGTTCCCCTAAAACAAAAAGCAAAATATAAAATTCAGTTGAACTACATAAAAAATATATATTATACTCAAACAGGCAGGTTTTGATAAAAAAAATACACCATATCCAAAATTACCTTTCTGCTTCATAACATGTCGTTTGATTTATTTCTTCATGTAAATTTATATCGAGATCAATAAGTGATGAGGGCTTTTCAGTAGTAGAACTGCAAAAACACAATAGGTATTTGTGAAAATAATACTCTGTATTCTATGATAGGATTCATTATTTCAGAATACATTGACATAATATCGCCTTCGTTTGTTGTCTGGTACTAAGTCCAGATTTTGTTCTTGTGTTGATCACTAAATATTTCATTACACTAGATACTTAATGTCTAAATCAATATGTTGTTGTGATAGATCACTAAATCACACAGGAATAGAAGAATAATACGCAGTTCGAAAAATTACCTGTCTTCTTGTAAAATATTGTGAACAATGGATGATGATGGCTCTTCAATAGTAGCACTGGAAAAATACAATATTTATTAAATACTAGCCGAGCATGTCTTAAGGCTGGCCACATACAGTCGGAATTCCGTTTCAAAATATCGATTCGGAATTTCAAAGGCAGCTAATCCATACAAAATACAGGATCTATAACACTCGTAAAGTAGTTCTCTATTCGCAATTTTCTGCCTTCGAATTTATTTTGTAAGGATTTGCTGCCTTCGACACTCTATTTCAAAACGGAATTCCGTTCGGAATTCCGACTGTATGTGGCCGGCCTAATTATTACCGTGTATTTAGAAGTGTGATTGTGATGAGTTATAAAATACCCCGTATGGGTCAAATTAAATTAGCTAGCGAAACTCCGCAGATAATATGATCGATATCGATATCTAAACGTGACAAAATAAAAATAAAAAAGATTTGATATTTTTTTTAGGGTCGTGGTTAATGACTGCTGAAGGTGTTAGTAGTAGGGATTCCCATATTCTGGCGCACGAGAAGTGGGGGTGACCATGACTGGCCAATCCTAAAAAAAAAAAAAAAAAAAAAAAAAAAAAAAAAAAAAAAAAAAAGGGTTTCGGGGTGCGCTGATTCCATTTCTGCGGTCCTTTTTCACGTAGCATGCTCCGTTGCAAAGATACAGAAATCAATTAGGGTTCTAGCTCTGTTCAATTGGTTAATGAGGTACCCCTCGTTAGCGCTATTGTCACCTCACCTCCCACGGCTCATTATAAGTAATACCTCATCTTTATAATGGTAATGAGGCATGCTACTTGCTAATGAGGCAAAATGGTTTATGTCTCATCCGCAATAAAACTGCATACTTCTTTCCTTGGTACTTTTATTACATTTCAGTCTTACTTCCGAAAATATCTATGAAACATTACATCTATTAACATATCATTGTAAATACTGTCGCTTGTAAATGATTTTAGAAAATTCAACATTGTATATCCATAAAACTTATGTAATAAATACATCAAACAGTACTCGCCGCAAACTGATGTAAAATCGTTTTGGATTCTCTCCGTATTCCAGTCCCACCTTTTACAATTCCGTTTTAAAAATATTTGATAATATCCTTTAGGTGCTCGTCCATAAGAATCGAAATATTGACCAACACCAGTCTCATCAACATATATGGCTACCCAATGCGACCCCGGCTTATCATCGGTATCCAAATTGCTTATCAAATACGTTGGTACTTGAGTATGTACTGGTAATCTGTTTGCAGCATATACATTTCTTTCAAGACTTGGATGAATTTGTTTTAAGTGTTTCTGTATTTCTATTGTATTCATGTTATATCATTGATAATAACCAATTACAGTACCAATCTATCCAGTGAATCAGTGAATCATACAGGAGTGTTGTTATGATTAAGCAACTACTAGAAGCACATTAGACAACATTAACAATAATTTTGTTAAAGATATTAACCTATCATTTAAAAACACTTAGTACATGGTATAAATAGCCTCCTGCAATAGCTAAAACCATACAGTTGAGTCGGCGGAAGAAGACAGTTTGGATTACTTACAGTGAGTGTAACTCTCAACATACAGCGATAGCAATGGAGGTAAGCGATTCATTTACTTATAGATTTGTTGACCTGATGTTTACTATACTTACTAGTATTAAACGATCATCGTGTTGTTACAGAATTCCTTCAACTTCGGTGATGATATTACTTACAAACAATATTACTATCCACTCTCCCCTCGCGATGAAGAAGACAGTGGAGAAATGGTGATTAAAATGAATAGTAATACAAGGAAAGGAAGTCTTCAGTGAGCAATTTAGAAGAATTTTTCGAAGTACAACCGAAAAACAAGAAGAAAAAAGCACTATCTTCAACAGTGTCTCGAGCTGTAGCAGGGGGAGTGTCTTATATAACAACCAATACAGATGACGGGAACCAGTCAACGCACCTAATCAAAGTAGAAGTTTACGACATGAAAAAACTGGCGAAAATTCCAATAACGGAGCATTGGAAACATGCCAATTTACGGATAAAGTACTATGTCAAAGAAAACAACAGCAAAATATTCGACAACACCAACAAAGTAATATATAACATTACGAAAGAAATTTCCGAGAGTGATAATGTAAAAAAGTATTTTTTTAGTAATGATAAGTAGGGTATAACAATTCACCTAATTGCTTAATGGATAACTATTGTGTCTATTGGTAACTTAATGAACTATTTAGTGATCTTAATAAAACTTTCGTAAAGTCCAGGTAATCATTAACTTATTTAATGCATTGTAAGTAATCCTAACTATCTTTTTCCACCGACTCAATTGTATGGTTTAATATTATGATGATAAAATAAATGACGTAAAATACCTGCATATGTTTTTCATTTATATATTTTACAATTTTTATGTAATATTTAATATACATATACAAGGTGAATCAGAGGATAAATGAAATATTAAGTATTTTTTTTACATAATATTTATTTCAAAACATTTTGTAATACAATTTTCTCCTTATATCAAGATACACTTTCTCTTAGTCTAACTACTATAGTCAACAGTAACATTTCTGTTTTTATCTATTTCAAGCAGGATTTGATGGATCATAATAAATTCTATTCATTTCTTCTAATACGGAGTCCATTTTTCCCAATCAACCTTCTTTCTTACTTTGGTAATCAACTTCTTATCACCACTACTCGGAGTTGAAAAATGCTCACCACCAACTTCTGGTATGAAGCTTAGGTCCCTTGCTTGAAGCTGATTTATATAATCACTTCTTTTTGGATTTCCAATGTAAGTTAGTGGTACTTTAATATCTTTTAATACTTTAGCAAATCTTTCCCATCCTATCGGATCACTTTTTTTTAATGGTCTCAGTGAGTCATTTACTAAGTCAACAATATTACTTCCAGGAATTTTTTCGTTATCAATTACTACTGTGCCTTCATCATCCCACTGTATTTTGTTTTTACTGGACCCAACTAAATTTAATAACAACTCACCTTTTTTAGTATAGGATTTTGGTATTAAACTTAGAATTTCAGATGTTGAATACAGTGGATTTGTTTGAATGATGTCATCTTCTTGTCTAACTTCTTTATTCAAAGCTACAGTAGCAACGGCATTTTTGACGTTTATGTCTTTATTTTTATAACAAATCTTATATTTATTTTTATCATCCATGGAGGTATCAGTATAAATTGGTAATTTGTAAGGTAGACGGTCCTCCTCAGTGAAGTGAAGATATCTTTGTAAAATTTGTAAATATAGCATCCATTTTTTTCGATCTTCTTCATTGCTACTCAGAATTTTTTGCATTTCCGTGTCTAATCGAGATAAATTACTGTTTACAGTATTTTCTTGTTTCAATTTTTCTATTAATCTAGGATCAATGAGTAACATTTTCTTTGCGTGTTCCATGTTAACTTCCTATAAGAGAACTAACTAATCCACTCAGGATTGAACCTAATATTATTGGCAAGAAAGCTCCT
Organism: Cosmia trapezina; assembly: GCA_905163495.3. NCBI lineage: Eukaryota > Metazoa > Arthropoda > Insecta > Lepidoptera > Noctuidae > Cosmia > Cosmia trapezina. The sequence goes on from LR991030.1 coordinate 19,133,523, forward strand.
CCTTTTTGTATGATAATATTTTTTCTCAGTTTAGTCTTACACTTACGTACCAATTTTCGAAGTATATTTTTATGTTTATTTAATTTTTTCTTATCTTGTTCTTTGACAGGTACTTTTCCTTGTAGAACGTTATGAATACAATTTATTTCTTCTTCATTACATGATTTTAATAATGCTTTTTTGGTTTAAGTTTATGCAAAGCTTCTAACAAATTCTTATGCGTTATTAGTCTACGATGCATTGTTAGCAAATGATTTCTACTAAAGAAACTAAATTAGTTCCCAATTTAAATAATAAAAGTAAATATATCATTCACTACAGGAATCTGAAACAATGTATTGAAATGGGTATGACATTGATTAAAGTTCATAGAATATTAAAATTTCAACAGAGTTCTTGGTTAAAAAAAATACATAGACTTAAATACTAATTTGAGAACGTTAGCTACATCAGACTTCGAAAAAGACTTTTATAAGTTAATGAACAACTCTGTCTTCGGCAAGACAATGGAAAATATTGAGAAAAGAGTAAATGTAAAACTACTAACTCACTGGGATAATCGTGGCAAAGTTTTAGGTGCACAGGATTTGATAGCAAAACTAGAATTCCATAGTTTATCAATATTTTCGGAAAATTTAGTCGCGATTCAATTACGAAAAACAAAATTAATCTATGATTAACCAATTTATTTAGGATTTTGTATTTTAGATATGTCTAAAACCCTTATGTATGAATTTCATTATAACTATATGATTAAAAAAATTAATAATAAAATCAAGTTATTGTATACCGATACTGATAGTTTGATATACCAAATTTTTACAGACAATTTTTATGAAGATATAAAACCAGATTTACTTCTAGTAAATAATATTTTCGGTTACCCAAATATAAATAAAAAAAGTTAGGTTTTTTTAAAGACGAGAATAATGGTAAAATATTAAAAGAATTTGTAGGGTTACGATCAAAAATGTATGCCTTTGAAGTGGAAGACAAATTTATAGCTAAGGCAAAAGGTGTTAACAAAAGTGTCACCAAAAAAATGAATATGGAAAATTATAAATCATGCCTCTTTAATAAAAATATCCAATATTGTAGTATGCTTCGATTCAAATCATTAAAACATACAATTTTTACTCAAAAAATCAATAAAGCATGTTTGTCGTATAATGATACCAAACGATGTATTATGGATAACAATATTGGATATTTTTATTAAAGAGGCATGATTTATAATTTTCCATATTCATTTTTTTGGTGACACTTTTGTTAACACCTTTTGCCTTAGCTATAAATTTGTCTTCCACTTCAAAGGCATACATTTTTGATCGTAACCCTACAAATTCTTTTAATATTTTACCATTATTCTCGTCTTTAAAAAAACCTAACTTTTTTTTTTTATATTTGGGTAACCGAAAATATTATTTACTAGAAGTAAATCTGGTTTTATATCTTCATAAAAATTGTCTGTAAAAATTTGGTATATCAAACTATCAGTATCGGTATACAATAACTTGATTTTATTATTAATTTTTTTAATCATATAGTTATAATGAAATTCATACATAAGGGTTTTAGACATATCTAAAATACAAAATCCTAAATAAATTGGTTAATCATAGATTAATTTTGTTTTTCGTAATTGAATCGCGACTAAATTTTCCGAAAATATTGATAAACTATGGAATTCTAGTTTTGCTATCAAATCCTGTGCACCTAAAACTTTGCCACGATTATCCCAGTGAGTTAGTAGTTTTACATTTACTCTTTTCTCAATATTTTCCATTGTCTTGCCGAAGACAGAGTTGTTCATTAACTTATAAAAGTCTTTTTCGAAGTCTGATGTAGCTAACGTTCTCAAATTAGTATTTAAGTCTATGTATTTTTTTTAACCAAGAACTCTGTTGAAATTTTAATATTCTATGAACTTTAATCAATGTCATACCCATTTCAATACATTGTTTCAGATTCCTGTAGTGAATGATATATTTACTTTTATTATTTAAATTGGGAACTAATTTAGTTTCTTTAGTAGAAATCATTTGCTAACAATGCATCGTAGACTAATAACGCATAAGAATTTGTTAGAAGCTTTGCATAAACTTAAACCAAAAAAGCATTATTAAAATCATGTAATGAAGAAGAAATAAATTGTATTCATAACGTTCTACAAGGAAAAGTACCTGTCAAAGAACAAGATAAGAAAAAATTAAATAAACATAAAAATATACTTCGAAAATTGGTACGTAAGTGTAAGACTAAACTGAGAAAAAATATTATCATACAAAAAGGAGGAGCTTTCTTGCCAATAATATTAGGTTCAATCCTGAGTGGATTAGTTAGTTCTCTTATAGGAAGTTAACATGGAACACGCAAAGAAAATGTTACTCATTGATCCTAGATTAATAGAAAAATTGAAACAAGAAAATACTGTAAACAGTAATTTATCTCGATTAGACACGGAAATGCAAAAAATTCTGAGTAGCAATGAAGAAGATCGAAAAAAATGGATGCTATATTTACAAATTTTACAAAGATATCTTCACTTCACTGAGGAGGACCGTCTACCTTACAAATTACCAATTTATACTGATACCTCCATGGATGATAAAAATAAATATAAGATTTGTTATAAAAATAAAGACATAAACGTCAAAAATGCCGTTGCTACTGTAGCTTTGAATAAAGAAGTTAGACAAGAAGATGACATCATTCAAACAAATCCACTGTATTCAACATCTGAAATTCTAAGTTTAATACCAAAATCCTATACTAAAAAAGGTGAGTTGTTATTAAATTTAGTTGGGTCCAGTAAAAACAAAATACAGTGGGATGATGAAGGCACAGTAGTAATTGATAACGAAAAAATTCCTGGAAGTAATATTGTTGACTTAGTAAATGACTCACTGAGACCATTAAAAAAAAGTGATCCGATAGGATGGGAAAGATTTGCTAAAGTATTAAAAGATATTAAAGTACCACTAACTTACATTGGAAATCCAAAAAGAAGTGATTATATAAATCAGCTTCAAGCAAGGGACCTAAGCTTCATACCAGAAGTTGGTGGTGAGCATTTTTCAACTCCGAGTAGTGGTGATAAGAAGTTGATTACCAAAGTAAGAAAGAAGGTTGATTGGGAAAAATGGACTCCGTATTAGAAGAAATGAATAGAATTTATTATGATCCATCAAATCCTGCTTGAAATAGATAAAAACAGAAATGTTACTGTTGACTATAGTAGTTAGACTAAGAGAAAGTGTATCTTGATATAAGGAGAAAATTGTATTACAAAATGTTTTGAAATAAATATTATGTAAAAAAAATACTTAATATTTCATTTATCCTCTGATTCACCTTGTATATGTATATTAAATATTACATAAAAATTGTAAAATATATAAATGAAAAACATATGCAGGTATTTTACGTCATTTATTTTATCATCATAATATTAAACCATACAATTGAGTCGGTGGAAAAAGATAGTTAGGATTACTTACAATGCATTAAATAAGTTAATGATTACCTGGACTTTACGAAAGTTTTATTAAGATCACTAAATAGTTCATTAAGTTACCAATAGACACAATAGTTATCCATTAAGCAATTAGGTGAATTGTTATACCCTACTTATCATTACTAAAAAAATACTTTTTTACATTATCACTCTCGGAAATTTCTTTCGTAATGTTATATATTACTTTGTTGGTGTTGTCGAATATTTTGCTGTTGTTTTCTTTGACATAGTACTTTATCCGTAAATTGGCATGTTTCCAATGCTCCGTTATTGGAATTTTCGCCAGTTTTTTCATGTCGTAAACTTCTACTTTGATTAGGTGCGTTGACTGGTTCCCGTCATCTGTATTGGTTGTTATATAAGACACTCCCCCTGCTACAGCTCGAGACACTGTTGAAGATAGTGCTTTTTTCTTCTTGTTTTTCGGTTGTACTTCGAAAAATTCTTCTAAATTGCTCACTGAAGACTTCCTTTCCTTGTATTACTATTCATTTTAATCACCATTTCTCCACTGTCTTCTTCATCGCGAGGGGAGAGTGGATAGTAATATTGTTTGTAAGTAATATCATCACCGAAGTTGAAGGAATTCTGTAACAACACGATGATCGTTTAATACTAGTAAGTATAGTAAACATCAGGTCAACAAATCTATAAGTAAATGAATCGCTTACCTCCATTGCTATCGCTGTATGTTGAGAGTTACACTCACTGTAAGTAATCCAAACTGTCTTCTTCCGCCGACTCAACTGTATGGTTTTAGCTATTGCAGGAGGCTATTTATACCATGTACTAAGTGTTTTTAAATGATAGGTTAATATCTTTAACAAAATTATTGTTAATGTTGTCTAATGTGCTTCTAGTAGTTGCTTAATCATAACAACACTCCTGTATGATTCACTGATTCACTGGATAGATTGGTACTGTAATTGGTTATTATCAATGATATAACATGAATACAATAGAAATACAGAAACACTTAAAACAAATTCATCCAAGTCTTGAAAGAAATGTATATGCTGCAAACAGATTACCAGTACATACTCAAGTACCAACGTATTTGATAAGCAATTTGGATACCGATGATAAGCCGGGGTCGCATTGGGTAGCCATATATGTTGATGAGACTGGTGTTGGTCAATATTTCGATTCTTATGGACGAGCACCTAAAGGATATTATCAAATATTTTTAAAACGGAATTGTAAAAGGTGGGACTGGAATACGGAGAGAATCCAAAACGATTTTACATCAGTTTGCGGCGAGTACTGTTTGATGTATTTATTACATAAGTTTTATGGATATACAATGTTGAATTTTCTAAAATCATTTACAAGCGACAGTATGTACAATGATATGTTAATAGATGTAATGTTTCATAGATATTTTCGGAAGTAAGACTGAAATGTAATAAAAGTACCAAGGAAAGAAGTATGCAGTTTTATTGCGGATGAGACATAAACCATTTTGCCTCATTAGCAAGTAGCATGCCTCATTACCATTATAAAGATGAGGTATTACTTATAATGAGCCGTGGGAGGTGAGGTGACAATAGCGCTAACGAGGGGTACCTCATTAACCAATTGAACAGAGCTAGAACCCTAATTGATTTCTGTATCTTTGCAACGGAGCATGCTACGTGAAAAAGGACCGCAGAAATGGAATCAGCGCACCCCGAAACCCTTTTTTTTTTTTTTTTTTTTTTTTTTTTTTTTTTTTTTTTTTTTTTAGGATTGGCCAGTCATGGTCACCCCCACTTCTCGTGCGCCAGAATATGGGAATCCCTACTACTGGTGTTGTTACTTGAAGGGTGAATTGATAAAATTGCTTTATAGTGTTGAGATAATACCGATACTTAGGTTAGGTTAGGTTAGTAACTCATCACTTATGTGAAGTAAACACAAAAAAAAAAGAAGATTTTTAAACTGAAGTGACTAGGTACACTGCCGACGGCGCGGCGGTATGACTCCAAAAAAAACATAATTTGTTCTACATGTTTAGATATCGATGCCCATCACATTTGCAAAGTTTTGCTAGCTAATTTAATTTGACCCGGTATAATGGTCCCCCGACCGATATTCGGTCACGGGGCGCGGCCGCCCGGCCGGTCTAGTTGAAACCAGCCCACTGCGCAGTAGTTTATAGTGCCCAAGTATGCGCGCAATACACAAGTGCACTCACTATTCCATCACACTAATAACCCGATGAGACGGTATGCCGTCGTATCATATTTCTTGTCGGACAATCAGGTGATCGGGCTGCAATTTCCTAGCCCAACTGGAAACAACACCTAAAGTTGCAGTTCCCCGCGGGAATCGAACCTGCGATCGAGAAGCTAGCGCTCTCCCCACTAGACCATGGAGGCAGTCGATTGTGATGAGTAGATAGGTGTAGGTACTTACTCGATATTCAGTCGAGAAGCAGTATCATCCAGTTCTTGAGTAGCAATTTGCTTGTTCGCTAATCTAAAATAAATAATAAAATCATTGAAAATGGCAATTGGCAGCACAGCTGACCCCACTGTAAGTACTTTAATTACTCTGTGACCTAAGGCTCAGGTGCTGTGATTCAGTAAGCCGACGTTCGCATGGAGTAAAAATATCGCGGCGAAATTTTATCGTGCACTGGATTTTCAACTCTAGTTGTTGAGCCGAACATTGAGAATCCAACTTAGCAACAACAGAATGAATTCTAGCGCGACGAAAAAACACACTGATTTAGATTAGATTTTCAGCTCTCGGCGCTAAGCAGAGCGTTGAAAATCCATTGCGCGAAAAAAAATCACCGCAATAATTTTACGTCCGTGCGATCGTCGGCTAAACCCTTAGTACTCTACATAAAGGCATTGTTACTAGGTTATGAGTAAATTCACTAGAAAGATATATTAATATTTATTTTTATATTTTTTATTTAGTTAGGTACATTATAGTTTCTTACCGTCTTCGTGCTATATTCTTCACATTCTGGAGTAAGTGCTTTCGACGAGCAGCTTTCCTTCTCTTCCCAATATTATCTTTATTTCCCATTTTTATTTTCAATGTACCGTGTTTTCACAAAAAAAAATCCACTGCGGTGAAAAGCGACACAGGTCCGTTCTCAATAACGTTCCGGAGAACACTGGCGCGGTGCGGGCGGCAAGAAAATGAGCAAGCGTATGTCGTAAAAGTGCAAATAAAATCGTATAAAATTAGAAATTAACTATTTAATAAAAAACAATCCATCACTGGATGCAGTTTGGCATTTGAAATTTTATGGTGTATTTTAAATTATAATTATATTTGTTAATGAAGAGATAAACAGCTTTTAAAATTTGTTAAGAGGTATGTTTGAAGATTTTTTTCGTGCATTAAAGTATGTTTAATTATGTTTTGAATTCCATCACGGTATGCGAAAAGGTCTTGAAAATGTCATATTTTTTTTGTTTGTCAAAATTATTTACGGTTTATGAGATACACTGCTTTAAAAAACCACCTTTTTGAACGTTTGCAAGAAATCTCCGCCTTAAGTGGTCATTGTACTCATTTTATTATGAACAACTTTTAGTATGGGACCAAACCTGAAATCGCGAATAAAAAATCAGCTGTTCAGTACATTTTCACGAATTATGCGAACAGAAATGTACTGAACAGCTGATTTTTTTTCGCGATTTCAGTTTTGGTCCCATAGTAAAAGTTGTTCCCAACAATACAATACCCCCCAAACACAACAACAATACAATACACACAATACAACAACCCCCAGTACAATGACCCCTTAAGAGGTTTGGCGCATTTAACATTACACGTTGTATAGAGGATGTTAGGTTAAACGAGGGACATACTTTAACGGAGTGTAGTACTCATGAAAATGAACAGCATTTACCATGGAACTAACCCTGAAATATGAAAAAAAAATCAGCTGTCTCGTTCATGTAGAGAACAGCTGATTTTTCTTTTTCATATTTCAGGGTTAGTTCCATCTAAAAAGTTCATTTTCATGAGTACTACACTCCGTTAAAGTATGTCCCTCGTCTAACCTAACACCCTGTATATTATTTATTATTAAAAGCCTGTGATGTCCCACCGCAGGGCAAAGGCCTACTCTCTTTTTAATTCTCTCTGTTTAACTTCTTCTTAACAACAGAAAAGACAGAAAACGTTTGTCTTCTGTCTTTTCTGTTTAGCTGCTAAGGACCAATTCTAGTTGAAGGAGTCCAGCTCATCCCGCCTTCTCCGTCTGAGCCTGCCGCGATGTTGCTTGCCATTAAGAGGGAGGTATTTTGGTCGTAAGTTTGACCCATTGGTCGTCTGACATGCGGCGGATGTGTCCAGCCCAATTTTTGTCAAAGACCATGTTTGAGAACCGTATGTGACGATGGGAAGCATACTCAATGAGTCATCTCTTAAGGGACAAAGGAAGATCATTCTTCATTAATCCTTTCATGGCCAATAGCTTTTCTAGGCATTTTCGGTGCGTTTTGCAACTTCTTTGTTTTGTCTTGTCTGGAAAGAGAAATTACTCGTAACCTTAGCTCGTAACTTATTCAGCCTCCCCACCCACCACAGTGATCCTGCGACGCGTGCTGTTCGTCATCAACTTCGTCTTTGACATATTCATCTGGAGTCCGACCTTTAGGCTTGCCGTGCGAAGATCGTCTAAAAAATTTATACTTACCTACAAAGTAATTTTTGGAAAAGAGTACATTTTTGAAGTAGGTAGGTAACTGATAAAGTCCTTAAACGTAGTATATACAATGTAAGCTTTTTTAAGCTAAGCTAAAAAAGCAGAAACAAATAGAATGCGATGCGAGCTTGATTTATAAAAAAATTAGCTATCTCGAGAAATATTAAGAACAATGTTCAGAATTCATATTTTACTTTATTTCAAAAGTCTATTTGGATAATGCAAACTTTTACAGCATGTTGGTGTAATTAGAGGCACATTAAATGGGTTGCCATGGCGTCGGCTATAATCTCGCCTTACTTATCTTTATAATGGCAGTCGTTAGAGACGCTCCCAAATCCACTGTGTTACTTTTTATTTTGTGTCTTTACTATAGGGACGTACGTAGATACCTACAGGGCCATTTCTACCTATATACAGCATGTACAGAAAGGTGTGTAATATTGTGGGTATAGACCATCAAACTGACCAAATTTCTCCATGGGACTGACATCGTAATCGCGAAAAAATTATCGACTGTCCCATAAAAAAACTTCAATAGCTACTCGACCCATTATGGGATGGCTGATTATTTAATATGACCACACCTTCCTGATACATGCTGTAGGTGTATACTTTGAAAGTGGATTTATGTGCGATGTGCGGATCATTAGATGGGTCCCGAATTAGGCTCGTTCACACATTGTTGGAAGGTCGTATGGCCCCTTTTTTAAAACAATTTATTTTCATATGAAGCGCTCTCTTTGTCCCATGGGACATTTAATTTTCGAAACAAAATCTGCTCCTTTTTCCCCGTTTGTTACAAACGAACGATCATAAATGGAAACTTATACAAATGGTAAATTTTTATTCAGCTACGTCAGAACCAAAAGAAAAAGTTTGATATACTTACAAAGGAACAAGTATTCCGAATGTTGATAGAAATTCACAAACTTTTTGTTTTCTTGTAAATTGTGTTGTTCCATTTTTCTTTGTCAACATTTTCGGGATTCGTAATTAGATTTTGATTATTGCGTTAATTGAATCTAAATTATGGTAACAACTTGAGAACGACTTTAGACTTTCAGACTCCAATAGGTACATATGTAACTAGGTACCTACTTATCTACCTTTATCTGCATGAAATTGGTCTGATATATTATACATTCGTACATTTAATACTCATGTATTTATATGTATTCTAGTAGGTACTTAGGACTAAAAAACCGGTCAAAAGCGAGTCGGACTCGCGCACCGAGGGTTCCGTTCCGATTTCTGAAAAAGCGTGCTATTTAGAGACATCGTCTTATTTTTCCTGTAATCTTTACATAAACTTCTATCACATAGAATGATTTCAGATTTTTCTCTATGCAAACTTCGGAGATAAGGGGAACGGGAACGATATTTTTTTTACATCTTTCATCAAGTCGAAAACTATGTGGCCTTAAAAAAAATAAAAAAATGTTTGAGAATTTGTAAACAGCGCTCTTTTACATGATACCCCACATGCCCTAGTAGTCCCACTTTGAATTTTTAAGACCCCCTTTTAGCCCCTGTTGCAAAAAAAAAAAAACATTTTTATTTCTTATTTGCAAAAAAAAAAAAATGTTTAAGAATGTGCAAGCAGCGCTTTTTCATATGATACCCCACATGCCCTAGTAGCCACACTTTGATTTTTTAAGACCCCCTTTCAGTCCCTGTTACAAAAAACATATAAATATTTTTACTTCTTTCTTATTTGCAAAATAGTTGGGTAAACGTCATCTAAAACTGTTCCTTTCAAGTTGATAGCATTAGTAATTCTTGAGATATCCAGCTGTGCCAGACAGACAGACTGTGTCTCACCATAGGGTTTCGTTTTTACCATTTTGGTACGGAACCTTAAAAAGTGGTCTGCATAATTGCTCTCCAAAAAAAGTTGGTTTTCTGACTGTAATTCGTATGAAAAGACACGTCACCGCAGTACGGCGCGGCGCGGCGTGGCAAGTACGCCTCAGTCGAGTCGTTGCCATCAAAATTGAATAAAATGTGAACAAAAAAGTTCAATATTGGGTGCGCCCCCTCTGTCCACGTCAGGTGCTCGAAATTGCCTAACTTGTTCTATCGACATGGCTGTCAAGCTTTTATTTAATTTCCTGCCCCAACATTGGGAGTTATTGGCTGGTTGACGGATCTCTCTGTTTATTTTTTCTATCAATTTGATTTTTATCAGACATAAAAGCGGATGTATTTTTTTTTTGGGTGAATAAGTTTAACTTATAATGTTGACAAAATGAGTGTTGTTATGTTTGTTTCTAAGCTTTGATCATTTAAAAGTTACTTTCCCCTTAGTGAATTATTAAAAGGTATTAAGATTAGAGCTTTGTTTTTTTAATGTTGATTGCAATTTACATTGTAGTTTATAACCATGGAAATACATATCTAAACTCGGAATTTTAATTCGATTCCAGATTTGACATTAGCTACTGTCATTTTGTGAAATAATGATACCACATATAATAGTGTAGTGATGAACACAAAAATCGAATCGAAATCGAAAATCGAATCGAACACGAAACGAATGGTCTAAATGCGTATCCCATGTTGTCAAAGAAGAGGAAAAAATGAGTAGGCTAGATAAATGTTAATTGACAATATCACAGACACATTTATAATAAATGTTACAGAAAGTGACAGCGATAGCGATAGCGATGACGGCGACAATTTATAAAATAAATTATTACTAAAATACATCTATCTGTTTTATTTGTCATGTTCCTTCATGATCACATTTTTTTATTTATTTCACACACAATTATAAAAGAAAAGTCTCAGATCGTTAATTAATCGTCAAAACTAAATTATCGGTTCAGAAATATTTAATTTCCTAATATACTAATTACGAGAATTTTACTCTCGTAAACTAATTACGAGAGTAAAATTATAAACGAGAAGAATCGATCTGGAAATATTCCATTTCCATATCGAATAATTTCGCAACGTCACTATTTAGTACTTGTCATAACGTTGCAACATTGAAATTGTCAAATCTGGAATCGAATTAAAATTCCGAGTATAATAAAAGGGGGTCGAGGGCTGGCTCGATCTTTGGCCAAATAATTAGCATTGCCATTCAACGTGGCAATGCTGTCACTCTTCTGGGCCGTTTCAGGATGACATCGATGCGGACGAGTAGGTACTTCGACGCTCAAGTGCCTTTTTGTTTCTGTATTTATTTGTATAATTAGTTAGTTAGTCATTTATAAATAGTGCAATCCACGAAGTCGCGCGCCACCACTCCTCCTAACCGTTCATGAGTCAGTACATGATTCAGTACGTACAGAATCATGTAGAGAATCATGTACTGAATCCTGTACTGAATCATGTACTGAATCGTGTACAGAATCATGTAGAGAATCATGTACTGAATCATGTACTGAATCATGTACTGAATCATGTAATGAATCATGTACTGAATCGTGTACTGAATCATGTACTGAATCATGTACAGAATCATGTACTGAATCATGTACTGACTCATGTACAGAATCATGTAGAGAATCATGTACTGAATCATGTACTGATTCATGTACAGAATCATGTACTGAATCATGTACTGAATCATGTACAGAATCATGTACTGAATCATATACTGAAACTACTGAATTATGTACAGAATCATGTACTGAATCATGCACAGAATCATGTAATGAATCATGTACTGAATCGTGTACAGAATCATGTACTGAATCATATACTGAAACTACTGAATTATGTACAGAATCATGTACTGAATCATATACTGAATCATGTACTGAATAATGTACTGAATCATGCACAGAATCATGTACTGAATCATGTACTGAATCATGTACTGAATCATGTACTGAATCATATACTGAATCATGTTCTGAATCATGTACTGAATCATGTACTGAATCATGTACAGAATCATGTACTGAATCATGTTCTGAATCATGTACTGAATCATATACTGAATCATGTACAGAATCATGTACTGAATCATGTACTGAATCATGTACTGAATCATGTACTGAATCATGTACAGAATCATGTACAGAATCATGTACTGAATCATGTACTGAATCCTGAATCATGTACAGAATCATGTACTGAATCATGTACTGAATCATGTACAGAATCATGTAGAGAATCATGTACTGAATCATGTACTGAATCATGTACTGAATCATGCACAGAATCATGTACTGAATCATGTACTGAATCATGTACAGAATCATGTACTGAATCATATACTGAAACTACTGAATTATGTACAGAATCATGTACTGAATAATGTACTGAATCATGCACAGAATCATGTACTGAATCCTGAATCATGTACTGACTCATGTACTGAATCATGTACTGAATCATGTACTGAATCATGTACAGAATCATGTACTGAATCATGTACAGAATCATGTACTGAATCATATACTGAATCATGTACTGAATCATGTACATGTAGAGAATCATGTACTGAATCATGTACCGAATCATGTAGAGAATCATGTACTGAATCATGTTCTGAATCATGTACTGAATCATGTACTGAATCATGTACAGAATCATGTACTGAATCATGTACTGAATCATATACTGAATCATGTACTGAATCATGTACCGAATCATGTAGAGAATCATGTACTGAATCATGTTCTGAATCATGTACTGAATCATGTAGAAAATCATGTAGTATTAGTATACGTGTGCAATAGTTAGGAGGAGTAGTGGGGCGCGTCTTCGTGGATTGCGCTATCTATACTTTAGTACCTAGTGTTACTTTGGTAACTAGTGTAAATAGTGTTAACCTGTTATTAATTAAATTGTTCACTTAGGGAATTATTATATAATACTATCTGCGCCCCGCGATTTCACCCACGTAGACCGGTATAAAAGTAGCCTTTGTGTTAATTCAAGTTATAAACTCTCTTCATACCAAATTTCATCCAAATCGGTCCAGCTGTTTGAGCGTGATAAAGTATCAAACATACAAACACACACACACACACTCACAAACTTTCGCCTTTATAATATTAGTGTGATAGTGTGATCTGATGATATTAAAATAAAAAAAATTGAAACATTACAACTTGACCATATTATTATCTATCTATCTATCTATTTCTTATTAAGGCAAGCAAAGCCGATGTCGACTATTCTGCCAATGTCAAAAGTGATAAGGAAAGCAAGTGTGCATTGAAGAGAAAAAAAAAATATAATTATAATAAAAAATATGACGATACAGTTGATCTTGTGGGGTTAGTACGGGACTGAAACAAACGAAAAGATAAAAATTACTTAAATATTATTAAAAATTGTTAAAACATTAAATATATTGCATGCCACATCCACATAGACAGATATTTGTGGAGATAAATCACAATTTTATATTATTGTGACGGATGAAAATCATCAACGCCACAAGCAGTTCTGGAGAGGAATATGTTAAAAGGGAGGGGAAATTAATTGGAAGAGGGATTTTAAATTTAGGGAGACGGCTATAAAGGTCTAGAGGAGGAATGTTGTTAGAGCATTCAAAAAATATGTGATCAAGGGTGCCCTCATCCAGCCCACACTCGCAAAGAGAGGAGTCACGAACACGGATTTTATGTAGAAAAACGGGAGTGCAGCAAAAACCTTGTATTCCAAACGAATAATTACAACATCACAGAAGTCAATAAATTGTTTGATCCACGTAAATTCGAAAACAAAAGTCCACAAGTATCCACAACACAACGTTTACCGGTCGCTTTTGTAAAAGCAGTTTACTAACAGTTTGCACAGAGGGCGCCACTATGTACATGGTGCTACTAAATTGCCTTCTTGTAACACGTTTGCACAAGCAGGCGGTTCTAGTCACGTTTCTACTTAGTCTTAGACTTAGCTACATCTTATTTTTTACTATCTTTTGCCTGCGGCTTCGCTCGCGTTAATTTAGAATTATACAATCAATTCGGGTTGTACTTTGTTTGTAATAATAATAATTCAATCATGATTCTAAGGTAACACGTGGCGCCATCTATTATCATAAGAACGTTATTGTTGTTTTCCTCGGGAACAGTCTGGAACAGTACTTTTTTTCGGGATGAAAGGTACCTTATGTCCGTTTCTGTACACCTGACAAGGTATGTGCAAAAGGGGAATGCCTGAAATAGACAGAAACTACTTACAGTCCTTAATTCTATTTAGAATAAATAAGGTATAATGAAATAATTCTCAAGTTTGTATACCTAGGTACTCACCGGACACGCCTGTTTCGGGAGGTTCCTGTTTCGCATAAGGCGGGAGGAAACGCCCGGGTGTCACCATTGTGTGGATCGCCCGGAGGACACGGTGGAGCATAGAGTGGAGGTCTGCCCGGCTTGGGCAGAGCACCGCCGTGTTCTCACGGAGGCGATCGGCGGCGGCGATCTCTCGCGGCCGAGCCGCGGGAACGCGTGAGGGAGAGGCAGCCTCACGCCCTCAGTCGCCGCAGGAGACGCCCTGGGCGGCGGGAATCGCGGGGCGATTTCCGGCCACCGTAGGCGCGGGCCTGCGGACGGTGAGCAGCGGGTAGCTCGCCGTCCGGTAAGGACCAGGCCCGAGTCGACGGCGCGTTGTGTTCCACGCGCGCCTCAAAGAGATGTCAGCAAGTGATGGGGTCCAATAGGGCCGACGCCGCTGGGGTCGCGGGCAACTGAAGGAACACGGGTGGGTTTTAATCAGTAAAAGTCTGACACGCCCTTCCGCTCCACCCAGAGCGGGAGAAGTTATTTGATGATTTCCCACCTTCAAAAAAAAAAAAAAAAAAAAAAGGGTGAAAATATAACGATCTTTAACATATTTAACTTGATATCTTGTTTATTTGACATGAGTAATGTCCTTTGCCTTACTGACACTTTGACATTACTGCATTTAATTTTTCGATTGTTGATTTGATCGATTCATGGTTTTGCGTTTGCGACTTGAGTTACTAGTATATTACTTTTTAGGATATTTAACGACGACTTTGGTCATTTTTTAAGGATTTTGATTTTACTTCTGTACACGTTACCCATTTTTGAACACGGGCTTAGATTGGACCCGCCGAAACTTCGACTCGGCTTTTTGACGACGGACCTGAACCTGCTTTATATTATACGACGCTGCTATTATTTCGGACTTGTGCCGTGTTTATTTAAAAATGGATAGAAACGTACACTGTGTTAATTGCTATCTCGATATTGCATCGATGAGACGTAATCTTATATCAGTGCAAAATGATGAAGTACGTCGTTTAATACAGGCATGGATAACACCACAAGCTGTAAGTACTGAGATTCCCTAGGTGTCTTGCCTATTTATGTTGAACGCACTGATATACAACAATAAGTACATTATGTTTTGTTCTTTTTCACAGGTTGAACAAGACCGTGTTGTTTGTGATGCATGTCTAAGATTAGCAATTCAAACTATCACCGAGACACCAGGAACCAGTCGACCAGATAGTCGACAAGTAGGCATATATAGCATCGTTATTGTAACTGCCTAGTGGGACGGCGAACAGTCGGTACCTGTGCTCATACTATGTCAATAATATGGTACTTAGCTTGGGCCCGGTACCAATCCAATATCTATCCTCCTGCACAGTTTCTTTATGATATATTAGTGGTTTTTAATGATGATTAAAACATTTAAATGCTGTTTTTAACCGACTTCCAAAAGGAGGAGGTTCTCAATTCGTCGGAATATTTTTTTTTTTTTTTTTTTTTTTTTTTTTTTTTATGTATGTTCCCCGATTACTCGAAAATGGCTAGACCGATTTGGATTTTTCTTTTTTTGTTCGAAAGGGTATACTTCCCAAGTGGTCCCATGATCATCAAATCAGGATCTGATGATGGGATCCCATGAAAATCGAGGGAAACCCTCAAATTTTATGGGCACACCTATATCGATTTCGGTATTTTTTATAGTAACTCGTGCATTTACTCTCGGAAAGTACCATTCGGTGAACTGGAACTGATGATGAAGACCACAGAGGGCCATCGGAAATACTCAATTATATCTAAGTATATAACAGGTTGCGATTCGATTACTTTAATATGGTTTATGCTCGTCAAAATAATGGTAATGGTGACTTCACCATGAGCTCCATTTCTCCTGGTTCTTACTAGGAGAACTCCTCAACAATTAACGTCCCTGCATCGGGAAAAGCAACATTTTGTAAAACGTGATGAGCAGTTGACATTGGGTTATTGTAACTTAGATAAATTACAAACTGAACCACTAAAAAGTGAAAAATAAAAACTTTTTTACAAAAACAAAAACCGACTTCCAAAAAAAAACACTACAAAGTGAAAAATAACTTTAATTTCGGAAGTCGGTGGCAAAAAACTAAAATACAGATCCAAAGACACCGACTTCCGAAATTAAAGTTATTTTTCACTTTGTAGTGTTTTTTTTTGGAAGTCGGTTTTTGTTTTTGTAAAAAAGTTTTTATGTTGTATAATTATTGCATATTAATCCTTAACCTTGACTTAACCTATATTTTAGAAAAAATGATTGGAACTGGCTTCTACCTAGTTTTTTGATAATTATTGAATTTGTAATCGATTCCCTACGATTTGTAGTGCAATTTGGCGTATATTTCATTGTTGTCCATTTCAAGGATTTTTTTGTGTGGCTGATGGGCAATTCCCTTTCAGGATGATCGGTTCAGTGGTTTAGGCGTGAAAAGGTAATCAACAAACAAACAAACTCACTTTCGCATTTATAATATTAGTTAGGATTTAGACCTGTTGAGTACTTAACTCAGGTCGAGACGACGACGGCGTGTAGATAAATTGTATAAATAATGCTAATCTTTGCTTCATTCGTATTCAACCCAATTACCTATTGTATAAATCTCCGGTCGTACTAGAGAACACAATGAAAAATTGTGTATTTTCATAGCTGATGCCGAAAAATGATGTTATTTAACAATCATCATCTGCCTAGCCTTTTCCCAACTATGTTGGGGTCGGCTTCCAGTCTAACCGGATGCAGCTGAATACCAGTAATTTTGATGTTGTTAGTCAGATGTCAGATGTAGGATACAACTAAGTTCCAAGATAACTTTATTCATTTACGGAAATATAAGCACAGAAACATGTAGAAGCAAGTAATAATCTTTAAGTACTTCTTAAGAGTCAGTTTTACAACTGAAACTCTTGCGTGGGCGCGGTCTAGGTACCTACCTAAGTATAACATTAGAACAAAAGGGAAAAGTTATGATTAGACGCCTCCAAAACTTCCCAAAACTTCATGAACGTAGGATAATTAGATAGCTATTGTAATCTGTTTTGATAAAAGTAACAATTCCTTGTAAGAAAGCGTATTCATGAAAACAAAATAAACCGGAGCTCAAAAAGCTGGTTCAACTAAATGAATAGCTTGAACTGTTTAACGGGACTCGTTAACGAGTCGACAGTTTGCGGGTAGTTATGAATTACTACGCGCTTGTCGTGTAGGTTCACATGTTGGTTTTAATTGGCAGAATGTAAATACACTGAATTGAAAAACAAGAGAGAACGATATCGTTGGATCATTTATAGGGACGCCGACTTTTGAATTGTGTTGTGAATTGAAAAACAAGAGAGAACGACATCGTTGGATCATTTATAGGGACGCTGACTTTTGAATTGTGTTGTGAATTGAAAAACAAGAGAGAACGACATCGTTGGATTATTTATAGGGACGCCGACTTTTGAATTGTGTTGTGAATTGAGAAATAAGAGAGAACGACATCGTTGGATCATTTATAGGGACGCCGGCACTTTTGAATTGTGTTGTGAATTGAAAAACAAGAGTTAACGACATCGTTGGATCATTTATAGGGACGCCGACTTTTGAATTGTGTTGTGAATTGAAAAACAAGAGAGAACGACATCGTTGGATCATTTATAGGGACGCCGATTTTTGAATTGTGTTGTGAATTGAAAAACAAGAGTTAACGACATCGTTGGATCATATATAGGGACGCCGACTTTTGAATTGTGTTGTCAATTGAAAAACAAGAGAGAACGACATCGTTGGATCATTTATAGGGACGCCGACTTTTAGATCGTGGGTGCTCATGCTCATGCCCAATGACTTTTTTGAACTCTGTATATTGATACTCAAAACTGCATTGATGTATAAATTAGGAAAATAAGGTTCGCGCTCCTCGACGTGGACCGCATAAATTGAGTTAACCGCGTACAATTGACCTAAGTAACAATCGAACTGGCGTTTGTGTAGCACGTTAAGTAAAATTACCGTAATCGTCTAAATAAGCAGCAACAATGACTTTATGTTTTCAAAATGTGCACAAATAGTTCAAAAACCAGTTCCACTAGATTACTTTCACTCGTAAGTACAGCCAGAAATGTTAATTTGATGAAAATTATAATAATATTTAATGTAGATATGCTTCGCCATGTTTGTTATTTATTTATTTATTTATTTATTTATTTATTTCCCACCATACAATTATCTTTACAGGTTTAACACCTAATGCGATAATGTAGACAACTATTATTTTTAAACTACGGCTACATGGTTGGTTACAAACTAATATATTTCTAGGTACTTCTTGCTACTACAATCTACATACACACTAATTATCTATGTTACAATAGGACCATAACTTATTTCATAGAGAGCTCTTACTATGAACCCACCCAGAGTACAACAAAATAAGTCTAAGTCTTCCGCTATACGGTTGAGGATACGGAGTGCGCGAGTAAACGGTGCCTCATTCACCAGCTTAGTGCGGCCGCGCGGCACTACCAGCAGCCACGGCCGCCGCCTCCGCCACACGTACCTGTCCGGAACACACATGCATAGTTGCTGCAACACGCCTGGATTGTGAATCTTTCCCCTCAGTACCTTAAAGATATATGAGACTAGTGCTAAATTCCTTCTAACTTTTAACTCATTGTACCCTACCATACCTAAAGTGAATAGGGTAGGATACTTATTTGGGTAAAATGGGTATACTCCGTAAATCTTTTTATATAAATATCTAATAAATTTATTCTGCACTCTCTCCAACATGATACTATATTTAGCTTCATGTGGAGACCAGATGACTGCGTTAAACTCTAATTGGCTCCTCACTAAAGAGTTATACAATGCCATAATTGCGTCAATATTAGTAAAGCCCCTAGCTACCCGAAGCAGGAATCCCAAATTTCTGTAGGCTTTTTTACAGATTTTGGTTACATATTCTCGAAATTCTAGTTTAGAGGAGAAGTTGACCCCTAGATCTCTGACTTCTGACACTTTCACTATTGGTACCCCATCAATTTGGTATTGGTACGTCACTGGAGAGCGTGCCCGGCTGAAAGTCATAGTCATGCACTTCGAGATGTTAAATTGTAAACTATTATGTTTACTCCAAGCTACCACCCTATCTATATCTTGTTGTAACTTTTGGCAATCTTCTCTGTTCCTAACCGCAAGATACAATTTCAGATCATCTGCAAATAGAGTGCAATGAGCATCCTTGACAACCTTGGGAAGGTCATTTATCATTAATATGAATCCCAACGGACCGAGGTTGCTGCCCTGACTTACTCCCGACCTGGTAAAATAATTTTCTGACCTACTCCCCGCATATTCTACATACTGCTGCCTGTCACGCATGTAACTGGCAAAAAAGGTTAGTAATTGGGGAGTAAACCCTACACCTGCCATTTTTGTGAGCAGTATGTCATTATCCACCAGGTCGAAAGCTTTTTTGTAGTCAAAGAAAGCTACATCTGCCTGTCCTCCAGCATCCACTTCAGGTACAATGTAACTCATGTAGTTAATTAGGTTACTGGTGGTGCTTCTGGCGGGTCTAAAACCGTGTTGCTCATCTGAAAGCTGTACATTAACCTGCGAGAGAATGCTCCTGTGTACTGCAGCCTCTAGTACCTTAGCTGGTGTCGAAAGCACAGCCACCGGCCTGAATTGGTCCACGTTCGATGCGGACTTTCCTTTAGGCACCGGAACCACCTTAGTTGTTTTCCATCTTTCTGGAAATACGACCTCCGCCAGGCACTGATTAAAGATGTAGAGAAGAGGCCTACAAAGTACTAGGCGGCAGTCTTTAAAAATGTAGGGGGGTATGCCATCGGGACCCGTTGACTTTTTTGGCTTGAGCTTTTGCAGAGCGTAAAGTACTTCATCGAGCTTTAGTTGTACTAAGTGAACCCTAGCCGCTCCATTCTCACCACCAGCCTGTTCCACTGCCGCCTCCACGTCCAGCTTGGGTATCTCAGGGCTAAAAACGGAACAAAAATACTGCGCAAACTCAGTCGCACACTCCTCCCTCGTTAGTACCTTATTACCCTTTAAAATCTTGCGTGGACTTCTGCTGCATTTTTGTGAGTTGGCGTAAGTCCAAAAGGCCTTTGGATTTTCTTGGAACTCCCTCTGCATCCGGTCTTTATAATTTTTATATGCAGAGTTTATCAAAAATTTTACTCTCGCCCTACATTTAGCAAACGCCTCATAATCGGGCCCTGATTTGCTACCTTTATACTGCCTATGAAGCCTAGCCTTTAATTGTATGTTGCGAATAATGTCTATCGTGTACCACTCGGGGTAACTGTACTCCGAGTTTACACGTCTTCGCGTTTTTCTTGGAACGCAGTCATCCATAACCTTATTCAAAACCTCATAAAAATAATCTAAACTACTATTTACGTCTAACCTATACATTGGCGTCCAGTCTATAGCCGTTATTAAAGAGTACATTAACGGAAAGTTAGCTTTGTAAAAGTTCCATCCAGTGTGCGTCTGGGTGCACTCCTCAGACTCAGCTAGCGGCGGCGGCGGCGGTGGTGCTGGCGCGGGCTGCTCGCCGCGGCGCGCTCGCCCCCGCTGTAGCACTACCGTAGCGAGCGGCGGATGGTGTGGGTCGGGCGGCACGATCGGCTCAGCCGCGCTCACCTCCAACCCGTCTCCCCCCGAACGCGTACTCAAAACAAGATCTAAGTGGCGTTCATTACAATTCCCTATTTTGTTGTACTGGGTGAATTCACAATATGTGCTAAAGTACTCAAAATAATTTCGAACATTTGTTGAGCTAGAGTATAAATTAAAATCGCCTATCACTATTAAGTTATTGTAGTCATCACGATAATTTTCTATTGTGCTAAACAACCACATATATTCAGTATCACTACAACTCGGTGGAATGTACACTACACACAACACAAACATGAACTTATTATGTAAATAAACCGCCGCGCTAACCAGTTCAAATGCACGATCTTCAATACGTACATCGCTCGGTGTGTTTGTGAGAGAGATGACATGCAATGTCATTCATAATCGTAAGCATTCGGCGGCTAACTCGATTTCGCTTGCACGGCAGCGACAGCTCTTATCTCTGTCCTTGTCTATTGGTAACTGTAGGTTTGCGACTGTGATCATAGATGTGCGAGTTTCGGTGCGTGTAGTCCTGTGCTGAGTCCAGGTTTAGTGATTGCGATGTTAGCTCGTAACATATCTTCCTCTAATATATCAATACAAAACTGGGATTGAAACATACTACTAGCAGTCTACGATCTCAAACCGCTCTTTCAATAAGAATGTTTGTTGGAATACCAACACTAAAATATTACTTACTAAAAAGGAATCACTAGCGTAAGCTCGCGCAGCCATCTTTACTTGAATGCCTCTTTCACTTCCTCCTACGATCGGGCCGCGACAGGTCGAACTTACAACGTGCTCCTGCCTGACTGATTGATGGTGTGAATTGGTTGGTGAGAATAAAACCACATTATCAGAACCAGCTGTTTCCTTAATACATCCTCTTCTACACATCTCTTCAATGTTAACTTAGATACGTACTTACTTACGAATATCTCCTACCAACTTTTCTGATAACTAATGAAACTTATAATCGAATCTCGAATGGGAACCATTCCCTACAGAGTAGTATTCAGTAAAGTTTTTGAAATATTCCCTAGAATTTCACACGGAACAAAAGACAGTCGCTTACGCTTTTATCCATAAAGTCTTTAGTCCATTCCTACTACCAGAGTTTTATTATTTTAGGAGTAAATCCTACTATCCGACTAACATTATAAATGTGAAAGTTTGTGAAGATGTATATGGATTTTTCAAAAATAATAATTAAAAATTGACATGAAAAAAATGTGGGGCCAAGATTTTTTTTTTGGGCCTGAGATTTCCATTTGGTTAACGATGCACCAAACATCCTGTATTTGCTAACAGTCTTAAAATAATAATATGTACATTTAAATAAAGAGGAGGCAATTTTTTGCCCAAAGAATCAGCATTGCCATACAACTTGGCAATGCTGCCAGCCTTTTGGACACTTTTCCTGTTGACAGCGATGCGGACGAAGTTTTAGATGCCCTATGATTATGAGGAGTAGATTGATTCAGACTATGCATACATCATTAGGAAACGTTTGCATATTTAAGGCTATGTTACAAAATAATCTGTGGTCGGGTGCCCCGCGGAGACCGGCGAGTCGGAAACTTTAAATGAACATTGTGTACGCTGCCTTAATTAATTTTCGCGTTCAACTGTGCTATAGGTACTGTAATTAGCGTATCGCCACGTTCGATAAAGCTTAACATTATGTATGTTTTTTCAATATGCCTGTGCTTTTATAGTTATTTAAGCAACTATTGGATAATAGTATCACATGAGTGTTTTAATACCTAATTATGTACAGTTGCATACAAGACTTTATCTACACCCATCATGAATCCCCTATAAAAGGTTCTGAAACCACAGGGTAGGTATTGTACAATGTTGTAAGAACTCTATGTATTTTCATGGAAAGTTTACTTGTTGAGTATCAAATACAAACAAAGTAAGTAGGTATAGGTAATAATAGAACTTTATTTAAACGCGGGTCATTTTTCTCTTCATTATGAACAACTTTTACTATGTGACCAAACCTGAAATCGCGAAAACCACTCACTCACCACCACACTCACTTCACTGACTCACCACACTCACTCACTTACACTCACTTCACTCAACTCACTCACTCACCACTCACCACCACACTCACTTCACTCACTCACCACACTCACTCATTTACACTCACTTCACTCAACTCACTCACTTCACCCACGCACCACTCACTCACTTCACCCACTCACCACTCACTCACTCAATTCAACCACTCACCACTCACTCACTCACTCACTTACCCCACTCACTCACCACTCACTCACTTCACCACCACTCACTCACTCCACCACCACTCACTCACTTACTCACCCCAATCACTCACTCACCACTTCACCCACACAAACAAAACAAAATAATATCGGCTGTTCCCTACATTTTGACGAGATAGAAATTCATAAAGATACCACGTGAGTAAGTACGGGATCGAAAAAGCAAAAGAGTTGCATGATGAAATTTAGTACAACATTATAACACCCGTTTGGATGATATAATTATTACTATAGAATAGAATAGAATAGTGTCTTTATTAAAGTAACCAAGACTCAACAAGATTGTTAGTAAAACTTACGACTATGTTAGTAAACACAGACACTAAACAAAAACAAAACAAGAAATAACAGTTGGTCACTGTTGCGACATCCCATGAGACACGGCACAACAGTGACCCACGTAGATACAGTCCAGGCGACTCGCAACCATGCTTAAGACACTGTTGGAGGCGCCCCGCACCCTGCGCACCAGGGAAGCGCACCTTTTACGCATTGTTGCGTAAAAGCAATCCACATGCGCATCTGCGAACATCCCTGACGCACTACAGAAACGGGGCAGCCCCACCAGTATCCTAAACGCATTGTTATATTGAACGCGGAGAGCGCTGTACGATCTTTGCGTATACCTAGCCCACAGGCTGCACGTGTAAAAAGAAGTACAGTAGGCTCGAAAGAGCGTGATTTTAACATGAAGTGAGCATCGTGCAAACCTGCGAGCCAGCATGTTCGCTCTAACCGACAACGCCCTCCGCTCCCGTTCAATGTCATCATCGTCTTTAAGGTTGGGAGTCAATATATGACCAAGGTACTTAAACCTGTAGACCCTCTGCAATGGTGTACCATAAAGTAACACAGGAGGTACTACATCAGGACTCTTACCCCCAGCCTCAAAAACCATGACCTCTGACTTTTTCGTGTTGTATGCCAAGCCATGAACTTTAGCATATGCCTCACATTGCGCAACCAGTTTTCTCAAGCCGCAGACTGACGCACTCAGCAGCACCATGTCGTCTGCGTAACTGATATTATTGACGCAGGTACCGTCTATATAACATCCGAGCCTGGTACTGCTGAGCTCGCCAATCAACTCATTCACATAGATGTTGAAAAGCGTTGGTGAGCTCAATCCACCCTGCCTCACCCCGCACTCCAACCCGTAAGGACGAGAAAACGCCCCAGCCCATCGTACAGTGTTGATCTGGTTTCCATACCAAAACTTTAAAATGTTGACGAGTTCTGTGGGTACATTTACCCGCTCTAATTTACTCCACAACGCATCATAGGAAACCAGATCAAATGCCTTTGACAAGTCCAAGAAGCAAGCATAAATAGGCGTCCCGCGTCTCGCATAGTACGTCACAGCATGCTTAAGACACAACACCGCACTCTCTGTTGATAAACCAGCTCTGAATCCGAACTGGTTATCATGAACTACTACTACTACTGTTACTATGACACTGGCTGTTTTAATGTTGGCAATAAGCTAACTGGTTCAGAAACTTTTATAGAGGATTTACAGCATGGGTGTAGATAAAATATCTTAACACAGGCGAGCATATACCAAAATTGAGTTTTTCATCAGCGAATCATTCAGCTTATCTTAATTTTATCATTAAAATTCACATTAGCATGTTATTCTGTTTACTTTATTATTTGCTAAGTGTTTCGCGTAGGTACCTACAGTCAGGAAAATTAATTGTTAAGCAAATTGACACCCTGCATCAATTTGCCGTGTTTTTGGCATTTCATATAACTAAAAAGAAATATGACAGTTGTGACTAAATACAGCTCTCATTTAAAAAAAAAATGACTACCAACTTAATTAATGTCTGTAATTGTCTGTATCACTATCTGCAATTTGCTAAACAATTAATTTCATTGACATTGCTTATTACTTGTTACCATAATAAAGCTTCATTGTAGGTAATATTAATATGATTACCTACAGCGCAATACAGTTTAGACTAAGTTGACAAAACAGAGTATTAAGTAGGTATATGATTAGTTGATTACTGTTTTTACTAAACGAAAACTTTAATATTTTTAGGGTTCCGTACCTCAAAAGGAAAAAACGGAACCCTTATAGGATCACTCGTGTGTCTGTCTGTCTGTCTGTCTGTCTGTCCGTCTGTCCGTCTGTCACAGCCAATTTGCTCCGAATCTAATGGACCGATTAAGTTAAAATTTGGTACACATATGGATTTCTGTGACCCAAACACGTACAGCTAAATTAAATATATGAATTTTGAATATAAGAGTCATTTTTAGGGGGAAAATAAGAAAATTAAAAAAAAAAGTTTTGTAAACTGTACCGTGTGACATATCAAATGAAAGGGCTTACTATGAGGGTCTCAAATATTTTTTTTTTATAATTTTAAAATATATTGTTTTAAAGTTATTTAAGAAAGTTGACGAAAATTGACCATTCCCCCCCTTTATCTCCGAAACTACTGAGCCTAAAATTTTGAAAAAAATATGAAAAATAGTTCTATACCTGTAGATTACAGGAAAACTTATAAGAAGTCTGTGGTCTTAAAATAACATGGTAAATCTATATATATAAAAAAAATCAAAGTCCTGACTGAGTCACTGACTAATATATCAACGCACAGCCCAAACCAATGGACCTAAAGACTTGAAATTTTGCACATAGATACCTTATATAGTGTTAACATCCACTAAGGAAGGATTTTTGGAAATTCCATCCCTAAGGGCGTAAAATAGGGGATGAAAGTTTGTATGAAAAATCCTATCCCTTGAGTTAATAGACTTGAAACTTAGCACGAATATTCATCTAAGTAAATTATAAAGTTTATCATTTTTAGTTTTCCTAAACTACCCCCTAAGGAGGGATTGGGGGTGTCAAAGTTTGTATGGAAGAACTTTAACACGCGGTCCGATTAACTCAAAACTCAGTTTTTATACATGAGACCAAAAATTAAGACTAACGTGTATCAGGGTTTTCCAAAAATCTACCCCTAGGGGGTGAAAAGTTAATTTTATAGCGGAGGATTTTATTGGGGTCTTGATTAACTCTAAAATTGGTGTAAATAATGTTCGAGTCAAGTTATGGAAACATACCAGACGATTTTTGAAATTCTTTATCTGTGTTCGTGAAAACAGAGATACAGTTTATATGAAAAATCTTATTAATTTGGTTAATGAACTTGAAACTTAGCACAAATACTTGTATAAGTAAGTAATAATGTTTGTCATTATTAGTTTTTCAAAACTACGCCTCAAATGAGGTTAGGGATGTTAAAGTTTTTATAGAAGGATTTTAAAGCGCAGTCCGATTAAAAAAATGGTACTTTGAGTCAAGTTAGGAAACTTGCCAAACGAAATTTCACCAATTTTCACAACATATAGCTGATGTTTTAAGGAGTAACTTAGGCTATTTTTATTTTAGAAAAATAATTAGGGTTCCGCACAAGAAAATTAAAATCCATGAAATCAGACAACCACGTACAGTCCAGTACAAACTTACTAAGCCTCCGCTGTCTATTACGGCTATAACAACAAATAATAAAAATAAAGCAAAGTTAAAAATGTAAGGGGTCGATCCCCATACAATAAACTTTTCATTTAGAAAAAAAAATAAAAATTTTAATCTAGCATGTGGGGTGTCATCGTCTAGAACTCATTGAGTAGAGTACAAACATATTTTTTTTAATCTTTTAAAATTAAGAAATAGGGGGCCGCAAAAGTTGTAAATTTTAGACCATTTTTGTACGAGCTCTAGCGCAACAATTCAACAAATTAGGAATTTGAAACTTCTTTATACCATGTAGGTACCATGAATACTGTATTTAATCAACAATACTGAAAACGGCGATTCATATGGTATTTTGTATAAACATGGGTGATTTTCTGTGCAAAAAATAACCTTGTAATTCACAGTATCATTATAAAATAAGTAAAAAGTTATCTTTGCGATTGTTAAACATATAATATGGTACGGAACCCTTCGTGCGCGAGTCCGACTCGCACTTGACCGGTTTTTTTTTTTAAGTTGTCAGGTTTTAAATGTCTATCCACTTTTGAGTATATCTAAATAAACAAAAATCGTGATAAATAGACATTCTTTCACATAATCACATACTCAGGCATAAATGCGTTTGAAAACAAAACTAACAATATAAATCTACAAGTAACAGTAATGGCTACAGGAAAACTCGCTGAGAAAACTAGATGTTTGTGTCACCTCTATAATGTGTGTAACATCCTACGAGCAGCCGCGGTTGGCGCCACCCTGGCTTGTTATGCACGAGCATTCCCCGACTGGCGCCATTACCTCGGAATACAAACTTTGCTTTTCAAAAATCACTCTATCTGACTTTTGATGATTTTAAACTGAAGATCACGTCTAAACGAGTAGTGTTAATGATTTGGAAAAAATATATGTTAAATTAGATCATTTTCTTAATAACCTGATATGTGAATATTTTAGATTATGTTTATATTAAATAGTGTAATTAATTTGTAAAGTTATGTCTAACGCAGATAAAAAACTGAGAATCACGCAAAAACTGTGGGGCGTATTTTTATGAAACCTTCACCATTTTAAAGGTAATTTAATTATTTATCTTTTAGTATACGTGTTTTATTAAAATGCCTTTTGTTTTATGTATAATAAATTAATAATGCGTCTAATTTGGGACAGCGCTCTTTGATTGGCGAGTCCTATTACTGGTTTGACGTACGACGCGTTGCGTGAGCTCAGCACAGAACGCGCAAGCTAACCACTCAAGGTCATTGGCGTATAGTGGCGCCTTAAAAAGTTAGAATACTCATACGATCGATGAATATTGAATTGGGTTTGGAAACGACAAGATAACCTTTAATGATACTGTTTAATGACAACTCTCATTCGTCATTCCATTGATTTTTTGTCGATGTCCACCGTCATATTTCGACAATTTTATTGGTTTCGAAATATCTAACCCATCTATCTACCCGTAGGCCATTATTTCTCGTCATCGTTATATTTTTCACTGCATGCAATATGTTCGCTTTTATTAAAACATTAACAAACCAAAGCCATGTCGTTTGCATCAGTTTTTCAAACAAATGCATACATGGAAAAATGTCGTGATTCTCGTAGAGTTTTATTTAGTCGAATATCATACACAATGGTGTATCTCAGATGTATCGCTCGTTAGTGCCCGAGCCCACTGAAAATGATTTATCACTGCACACTGTAGAAAGAGAGGGCGGAGAGAGGGGGACAGCAACCCTTATAGATTTACTTGTATGCTATGAAATAAATACTGAACAAATTGAAAAAAAAAAAAAAATAAAAAAAAAAAAAAAAATGAAAAAGGGTCAAATAAATAGGGGTAATAAGGGGGTAATATAAATGAAAGAGGGTCGGCTTTGATAGTGTAAGAAACAATACGGGTATGAGAAGAAAAATAATGAAATATAAACACAACGGAAAAGCGAAAGAAACCAAATATAATATAACATAATATTTTAGTTAGTGTATGTACTTTATAAATACAGTAGGCGGAAAGTAGAATACTTACAGAACATACATGAACTTCAGGGTGTCTTAAGTTTATCAGCAAATATAAGCAAACAACCCCGGGGGGCCTACTATCACTTAACTTAATTTAAGTTCTACGTAGTTTCTAGTTTTGCTCTGAACTGGTGAACTGATAACTCCTTGTAAAATTACTGCCATTGTACAACTTAGTGGTTAGAGTTCATTACTGACTACACTGAAGTTACACGCCTTAGGTTTTATCATCATGCATGCCAGAAGCGTGTTAGCATAGCTTCTGTTTCTAGGTAAACACACAAACTGAAAGAATGTAATAGTTAGGTAGTGTAATATACAGGGTGTAAGGGACAGCCCTCCGCAAACTATCAGGGTGCATTCAGCTCCTCATTTTGAATCATATTCCACCGGAAATATTCTCAGGAAAATTTTCATTTTTTAAATATTTTTTTCAGCTAAGTACATTTTCTTTATTTCTATGTAAAATAACATTGTGTGTTCGCAGCACTCCATTTATGTAAAAAAACAGCAAAAAACAAAACTCAAAACAAAAAAACCAGCAATGGATGTAGAAATACTCTAACGAATGACTCGTGAAATCAGCTGTTCACTTTCTGTCTAGCTACAGAGTTCATCGAACTCATCGCATACCTATTACCTACCCCTCCCAACCAGTAATAGACGCTCCGATTTGTGCACAAAAACACAAACAAATCAGGTTTATTGGATTCCCATAACGTTCCTGAAAAAAATTCATGTACCGGTCATCTTAGTATGACATACTGAATTCACCCTATCAGTTTGCGGAGGGCTGTCCCTTACACCCTGTATAGGTATCTACCGTGTGCAATGTGTGTATAAGTGCATATCACTACATAGTTTAAACAAAGTCGCTTCCCGTTGTCTGTCTGTCCCTATGCTTAGATCTTTAAAACTACGCAACGGATTTTGATGCGGTTTGTTTTTAATAGATAGAGTGATTAGTCCGGGAGGTACCGTTGCATTTCAGGTACTCATTTTACGCCGATCGATTGCCTATTTTTTCAGTAGTTCTCGAATCACTAATAAGTAAACCAAGCGTCAGCTGACGCACCCGCGGTGGGTTTGGGTGTGGGAGGTTGCGAAAGTTGTAAAAAAAAAAAAAAAAGTCATAGTACGCCGGCTGAAACCTTTTTACATAAATAGTTGACATCATACTGAGCTGAAAAAAAATAGTCAGCTGCACTGTGGAAGGGGGAATATGCGTCAGCTGCTCACATGAACTTGTAAAAAAACACGTAAATAAAAAAGTCATAGTAAGCCGGCTGATGTTGACATGGATAGTTGATCTTGTATGACTAATAAGTAAATCGACCGTCAGCTGCTCAAGTAGCGGTGGGTTTGGGAGTGGGAGGTTGCGAAAGTTGTAAAAAAATAAATAAAAAAAAGTCTTAGTAAGCCGGCTGATATTGACATGGATAGTTGATCTTGTATGACTAATAAGTAAACCGACCGTCAGCTGCTCAAGTAGCGGTGGGTTTGGGAGTGGGAGGTTGCGAAAGTTGTAAATAAAAAAAATAAAAAAAGTAATAGTACGCCGGCTGAAACCTTTTTACATAAATAGTTGACATCATACTGAACTGAAAAAAAATCGTCAGCTGCACTGTGGAGGGGGGCATATGCGTCAGCTGCTCACATGAACTTGTAAAAAAACACGTAAAATAAAGTACGCCGGATGAAATTTAACAAGGCGATTCTTTAAATAATTTAAAGTACGAAAACAACAATCAGCTGCGTGCGTAGCGGTGGAAAGACCGTCAGCTGGCGCAATAAAGATACAGATTATTCGAGCAATGCACAGTACCTTTCAGGGTCCAGCTGACAGAGTTCCCCTGCCCGCACCCAGCTGACTGATAGTTTTTGTAAACGTAACTATAAAACTATCATATTGTCAAATTTCAACCGGCACAGTGGTAATTAAATGCTAATGTCGGGACATGTGTAAAACTATATCGTAAGAAAACATTTTGTTTTTTTTCTTGTTTTATTTTATACTAGCTTTCGCCAGCGGCTTCGCCCGCGTGTATTTCGGAAATTATCCCAAGGGAACATACTACCGGGATAAAGAGTGTCCTAGAGTCAGTGCGGAAAGAGAAGCGGCTTAAGATTTGGTGGCGCAGCTGTGCTTAATTACCGTATTTGTGATGTTGTCAACACTGTTACGACATTATAGTGCGACATTATATAACGTCTAGATTATTATGAGGCTGTGTTAGAATATTATAATGTTTTTAGATTCTGTGTTAATAATTGTTTTGATGAAATTTTTAGTAGTCATACATAATGTTAGTTCCATTTTACGCCACGCCGCTTCTCTTTCCGCACAGACTCTATCTCCTATTCCAGGTCATGGTCTATCCGTGTACCAAATTTCATCCAAATCCGTTCTGCCGTTTTAGCGTGAAAGTGTAACAAACAAACAATAATATTAATATTAGTTAGGATTAGGATATTTAAACGAAATGCATGATATAAAATAATATTGACTGTAAAAAGGAAATATAATCATTTAATGTAAAGAAATAGAAATAGGAATAGAAATATAAAAATTAATGACTGCAGAAATTATTCTTTATGACTGGTATCGCAATCATAATCGTTCTCTGATAAATCATCATCAGAACTCTCCTCTGTTAAAACGTTCTCTTCATCTTGTTCAACTTCTTGAGCTCGATCCTCTTCACCATCATCTTGTAATGAACATTTTAATCATTAAAATTAGGCTACCAGAAATATACTAGCTTAAAGAAAGTGTCACTGACAAAAAATCTATACTGGCAATATTTTCGCTGCTATCATCCGTTATTCTCGTGACTGATGGGGGTAC
The DNA here is from genome assembly GCA_905163495.3 of Cosmia trapezina. NCBI lineage: Eukaryota > Metazoa > Arthropoda > Insecta > Lepidoptera > Noctuidae > Cosmia > Cosmia trapezina. The sequence continues at coordinate 19,165,248 of LR991030.1, forward strand.
TTGATCCGCTTCGAACCATTTGAAGATATATTTCTCTTCTTTTTCTTCCCTTCCCCAGTCAGTGGGCGACAATTGAGAAGGGTCTTCAAGGTCAGCATGGCTCCAAAGGTGCGCTATGTACGACGTGCGCAGTAAATGCTGGCGTAGCTCGGATTTACACGGGGGGAAGGTTGCCCCGCGCGTCGATATGATTTTTCATACTCATAATTATTTAAACAATCACCTAGTTACATTTCATCTGGCGTACCATAACTTTATTTTACGTGTTTTTTTACAAGTTCATGCGAGCAGCTGATGCATATTCCCCCCTCCACAGTGCAGCTGACGATTTTTTTTCAGTTCAGTATGATGTCAACTATTTATGTAAAAAGGTTTCAGCCGGCGTACTATTACTTTTTTTTTTTACAACTTTCGCAACCTCCCACTCCCAAACCCACCGCTACTTGAGCAGCTGACGGCCGGTTTACTTATTAGTCATACAAGATCAACTATCCATGTCAACATCAGCCGGCTTACTATGACTTTTGTATTTACGTGTTTTTTTACAAGTTCATGTGAGCAGCTGACGCATATTCCCCCTTCCACAGTGCAGCTGACTATTTTTTTTCAGCTCAGTATGATGTCAACTATTTATGTAAAAAGGTTTCAGCCGGCGTACTATGACTTTTTTTTTTTTTTTACATCTTTCGCACCCTCTTACACCCAAACCCACCGCTACTTGAGCAGCTGACGGTCGGTTTACTTATTAGTCATATAAGATCAACTATCCATGTCAACATCAGCCGGCTTACTATGACTTTTGTATTTACGTGTTTTTTTACAAGTTCATGTGAGCAGCTGACGCATATTCCCCCTTCCACAGTGCAACTGACTATTTTTTTTCAGCTCAGTATGATGTCAACTATTTATGTGAAAAGGTTTCAGCCGGCGTACTATGACTTTTTTTTTTTTTTTTTTACAACTTTCGCAACCTCCCACTCCCAAACCCACCGCTACTTGAGCAGCTGACGGCCGGTTTACTTATAAGTCATACAAGATCAACTATCCATGTCAACATCAGCCGGCTTACTATGATTTTTTTTTTTTTTTTACAACTTTCGCAACCTCCCACACCCCAACCCACCGCTACTTGAGCAGCTGACGGTCGGTTTACTTATTAGTCATACAAGATCAACTATCCATGTCAACATCAGCCGGCTTACTATGACTTTTGTATTTACGTGTTTTTTTACAAGTTCATGTGAGCAGCTGACGCATATTCCCCCTTCCACAGTGCAGCTGACTATTTTTTTTCAGCTCAGTATGATGTCAACTATTTATGTAAAAAGGTTTCAGCCGGCGTACTATGACTTTTTTTTTTTTTTTTTTTTACAACTTTCGCATCCTCTTACACCCAAACCCACCGCTACTTGAGCAGCTGACGGTCGGTTTACTTATTAGTCATACAAGATCAACTATCCATGTCAACATCAGCCGGCTTACTATGACTTTTGTATTTACGTGTTTTTTTACAAGTTCATGTGAGCAGCTGACGTATATTCCCCCTTCCACAGTGCAGCTGACAATTTTTTTTCAGCTCAGTATGATGTCAACTATTTATGTAAAAAGGTTTCAGCCGGCGTACTATGACTTTTTTTTTTTTTTTTTTTTACAACTTTCGCATCCTCCCACACCCAAACCCACCGCTACTTGAGCAGCTGACGGTCGGTTCACTTATCAGTCATACAAGATCAATTAACCATGTCAACATGAGCCGGCTTACTAAGACTTTTGTATTTGCAACGCAAACGCCCGGACTAGATTCAAAAGGAAGGTTTATATGTTTAATAAATGCGCGCGTAGCCGCGGGCAAAAGCTAGTAATATATAATTGAATCAATTATTAAGTGAATCGCAGAAAAATATCAAAATATTACCTTTGTATTACGATATGATGTCGTGACTTCGGTTAGACTTTATTAAAAAATTCGAGTATTTCAAATGTTAAATTAGTATAATACGATTACAATACGAGTAGGTACTACAAGGAGCCAAATGAAACTATCTCCTTTTGACTTTGTATTTTAGAATATGAATCTTTCAGAATATTGAAAGTTAAAATATTAATTTTCTACTCACAGTAACTTTTTAAGTCAATTGAATGTAATAATGTCTTTAATAGATTTATGGAAGAATTTAGCAAAACAATGCAGGGACTGAAATGAGATTCGTGCAATGCAAACGACGTGAATTAAAACTAAAACCCAGCTGTTCCAGCTATAACGTACTTAATTATGCAGTCGTCCAAAATCCATTGTGTATCATAAAAGTCTGTACTTAAGAGTAACCACCTCTTAATTCGTATGTACTTATTTAATTAATTGTTAAGACTTGAATATTCTTAGTAAATTAGCTTTTACGATTCTGACTGCACAGTGTCGAGTCTTCTAGTTTTTATATTAAAGGTAGAGCATGCAATTATTCACCCCATTTTTTTATGTTTGGATAGAATAGAATACTCTTTATTATGCACACCATAAAAATTACGATAGATAATAATATAATATGGATAGTTCGGATACTTCCAGAAAACTATCCGTAGAATATTTTGGATACCACTGTAAAATAGATAGCATAATCAGCCTATAATGTTCCCATTGCTGGGACACAGGCCTCCTCTCTGTTAGAGGGAGTGGGCCATAATCCAGCACGCAGGCCCGGTGCGGGTTGGTAGATGTCACATGTCTTCGAATTTTTGGTTTCCTCACGATGTTTTCCTTTGCCGTTTTGAAAAATATAAGTAGCAATGGTTTTATTTTACTATTATTTCAAGATTTGTTTTTTTTTTAACAGAACAATGTTCAATATTCTTTAATATAAATCACTCAAAAAAGTTTCAAGCGGGTTCGTTTCAAAGTTGCAGTTAAAGCCTAAATAGCCTATTAAAGCCTTCATTAGTTAATTTTTTATCTGCAAAAATCTTGAATTCATGTTCGCGAGGCAACTCCAGCGAATTTTAAAGTCCAAGATAAGTTGCAAGTTTTTGGTGTGTGTACCTATAAATGGGATAATTTTATCACACACTTATGTAAGTCAAATGCTTGAAATATTTGGCAGTTCGTCTGCGTTTCTAAATAAGTCCTCTTAAAGAAATTAGGTACGTTTGTAGCAATTCGAGCTAGAAGAGTAAATCCATCTCAGACGTCTTAACTCTCATTTATCTTATTCAATCATTTTTGTGGTGGAGGTGTCCAATCTCTGAATATGGCTTTGCTAAACTTATGGGCCTGCATACCGTTATCTATTTTGTACAGTACATCCAACACAGCGACAGCACATTGTATGCCATGTGCTCTGTGGCAATAATCTCGCATAACACTTGCACTGTTGGTAACGATATGCGATGTCAACTTTTATCGAAAGCCTGAAGTTTTGAAGTTTACCAACACAGAACAAAATTTATTAAATTGGATTGGATTCAAATCCAAAAGTGCCCAAATAATGTTCTGGTAATTTTTTTATTTCATTATGTATTTATTTATTTAAATGCTTATTTAAATTTTGTTCTGTGTGGTAAACTTCAAAACTTCAGGCTTTCGATAAAAGTTATTTGTTTAAGTAAACTTAACAACGACGATTCTCACGATTTCGAATACCTATTTCATTAAAATATAATGTAAACTGTCATATTATTACTGATTGATGCCATCAAATAAAAAAAAATACATGTGCTATTCCACTGAAAGAACTATTCGTATTATTCTGATAGTAAAACGAATGATATCCGGATTTAATATTCGACGGATATTCGGATAATTTGGATATCCGGATAGCATGACTTAATTGTAGGCACCTAAAAAGAACCTGTTAATGTAATTCCCTTAGAAAATAAGTACCCACCTGTTTATTTCTAAGTTAACAACGGTCAGACGCAATAAGGATGGCTGTTTGAGGCATATTAAGGGGTCACCACAGAACACAGGGTCGCATAGCTTAGAAACTCAATGTGGTCGCGATCTTTAGCAGAGAGAGAATGATGAAGAAATCGGCAGATACATAGATAGGCTGGTGTGGCTATAAAAATATTCAGTATCGAGTTTATTCAATAACGAAAAGAATTTCGTTAAAAAAAGCCAATGAAAGTGCTGCAAGCCAGTCCCATCTTATCAAAACTAATCCCGAAAACGACATTTCTCATTACCTTAAGTGGTAGTAGGTACCTAGTTCTATTACTCGGCTAAGAAATCGTTTCCAATTTATTCACCACCGTAAAGAGTTTCAATTTAACTTAAACGCAATGCTAATTCTATCTACAAAATCGTTTATTTTTTGGCGAAAGTCTAATTGAATTAAAAAGTAAACTGTCACTGTCAGTTTATCTCGAAAAGCGGCAAGGCAAAGCCCCAGAGAAATAATTTGTCTCGGGCCATATTAAATTAGAAAGTGCTTAGTGAAATGGAAATTATACGTTCGGCAAGACACACGAAGACTTTAATCGATCATTTGTATTACAGCTTGATATTTATCATATGATGGATCGGGTCTATGAAGGTATGAAAGAAAATAGAATGAGGATAGAAGAAATTTTCCAGTTTTTACTTAGGTTGCGGATGTGTTTTACCTCAAATTGTAATGGACAGTTTTGAATCTTTGGACACACTGTTATAATAAGACAAAACGTAAATATTCACTGATATGTAAATAATGAAATGCCTCAAGAAACTTCTGAAGCAGCACTAATCTTCACACTCTAACAGAACCTACGTTATTGAATCGTGCCAGATCCAAGACGCCTGCTATAAAAATATCCCATCGTATCGAAAGCTCTACTCCTGAAGAGAAATGATGCAATATAATTTATAGCTCACTATTCCTTAGATGATACAAGTTGTAAAATAAAGCCATTTGCAAATGTGATATTGAAATCGTACGGATTTAACAGCAGCGAGTAACGACCGAATCAAGTTGTACTTATAGCTACTTACAGCTCGGCATGGCGGCACTGCGTTTCACGATATTAAATTAGTACATGTTAATTAATATACGTTTATTGCTAGAAAATGTGTTTCCCTTATAATTTTTAAAGGGTTTGGAACTGGAAAGTTCCATTTTAAAATGTTGCTAATAAACACGGTTTGAATTTTCTTTTATTGGCACGAATATATGGTTATGGAAGACCATGGTGCACCAGAGTGATTTTACAGAATTATGTTATTTAATGGATATTTCCATTATCTGCCTAGCCTTACCGCAACTGTGTTGGGGTCGGCTTTCAGTCTAATAGGATGCAGCTGGGATTTAGTAGAAATTTATTTGGGGTCGGCGCAACTTTTTTTTCTTCCATCTTCTCTATTAGTCGTCAAAGCGTCATCGCGGTAGTCACCTCCTTTCTAGCTATATCAACTTTCACACCATCGTTTCTTTGGATATTATAATAGGTACAGGGTGATTTATGGAAAAGTATGATTGAAACTATTATTTTTGATAATTTTTGGTAGTTTTTCTTAACTCTAAAATTGACGTTGACTAAATATGTGGTTCTTCAGAACAAACTCTACCTCTGAGAGTTTCAGAATTTTCCATACTGACTTACCTCGATGAAACGTGATAAATAAACAAGGGTAGGTGTTTTTCGAAGTACGTTTTTGTGTACAAATTAATGAAATGCGTGTACGACGGACACGCTGTTTAAAAATAAATCCAAACACGAATTGTCAGTACATTCACGTACATTGTTAAACTTGTTTCATCCATTCATTCACTCCATGTTGGAATACAACAGTGTTTCAATTAAGCCTGTCCATTCGTAGATTCACAGCGAAATAATAAAAATGATTATTTTGCAGGAAAAACGGTCTTTTTCATATATCGAGCGACAATTTGTTTAAACAAGCCTATTTGAATTATATCGACGTGATGCGTCGCCGCGAGAATTTTATTTAAAACGTTTTTCTTTTTTGTTCGTGTCTATGGTATGTTTAATATTCGGCTGCTGTCCGTCCAATTTTCTCGTCACGAAAAAATGTTGTTATAGTGAAACGTGATGATATATTGTGTAGCGGGATTACGAGCGACAGTTATTGTCTAGTGAATATAAGCTAAAACACATTGTCTTGTTTTTCCTCGATTACGGCCAGACTTCTTCTCCTGAAGACTCGTCGTATCCTCAGACTTAAAGGAATAACAGCTGCCCATCGTCCACAATTTACACGCGCGTCGTCTCTAGCCAGTAATCCAATATTAATTTAAAAGATTGCCTCAGAGCCATTAAGCTCCGATGGAAGCAATTCTATTAAAGTTTTACGCCATAAAATTCTCCATCGAAAGTCCATACATAAATAATTATGTTGTGCTTGCTGATTTCAGTTCACAACCAGAGAATTCTAAATAAAAGCGGGTATTTGCAACAGGTTGGCAAAATGGGATCGCCAAAAAAAGACAAGAAGAAAAACTTAGACTACGTAACAGGTATAGGTGATAACCGCGTCACTTTTTATCTGACTGCGCGACGCAAAAGACGGTTATTTTTACAAAAAAATCTGATGTTAAAAGTTTACACCACGTAAAAGAGACATCGTAACACTAAACTGGCACAATGTATCACCTATGCCATTTAACCCTTGAGAACCAACCCTCCCGGTATAAAAAACCACCGTAAAATAACTCCGTAGGGCCAATAACCGTTACTATGTATGAGGGACAAAAATGATTTTGTATTTTAAAACTAGCAACTCTACGTGTTATGGAAAATGATTAAACATATTTTTTGGGAACACCCTGTAGTTTAATAACTTTTGAAAATAGAGCGACTTACGATTTTTTTTTTGGGTAGGTGATTGCACTGGCGTCATATTTTTTTCAATACACTTCCTCGAAAACTGGTTCATATCGCACTACGATTAGGTTCACAATGCAATGTAATTCACACGCGTGCGATTTTTCATTCTCCATTCACAACTCTCTATTCAGAGGTGAATGTCTTTTTTAAATCTCAGCAAAGAGGTATGCGTCTTTACGGCGTTAATATTTTTTGAATATTTAAATAATGTTTATAAATAGAATATCATCAAAAACTAAAATTATTATAATAAAAAAAAAAACGTTTATAAACAAACTAGCTTTTGCCCGCGGCTTCGCCCGCGTGGATGTCGGAAAATATCCCATGGGAACGTTCATGTGGAAAACATAGGGCATATCCCTAACTTAAGAAATGCTGTGTTTCCCATACAAACTTTCATCCCTTTTATCACCCCTTGTAGGATTATGTTTTAAGACAAAAAGTAGCCCATGTCCTTTTCCAGGATGCTAGCCTTGCCAAATTTTATCGAAATCCGTGCAGTTTTGTAAATTTTAAATATCAACCACTATTTTACCCACTTAGGGGATGATTTTCAAAAAACGCTGACCCGCATATTTCTTAACTTCTTACCAATAGCATAAATTTGTTATCCCTAACTTAAGAAATACTGGGTTTCCCTTACAAACTTTCGGCCCCTATATCACCCCCTGTAGTATTATTTTTGAAAAAAATAGTATCCTATGTTCCCAGGATGCTATATAAAGCCTTGCCAAATTTTGTCGAAATCCGTGCAGTTTTGTAAATTTTAAAATCAACCCCGATTTTACTCCCTTAGGAGATGATTTTTCAAAAAAGCTGAACCGCATATTTCTTTATTTCCTATCAAAAGCATACATTTTAATTTTCACATCCCTAACTTAAGAAATACTGAGTTTCCCATACAAACTTTCATCCCCTATATCACCCCCTGTAGGATTATTTTTTAAGACCAAAAGTAGCCTGTGTCCTTCCCCAGGATGCTACATAAAACCTTGCCAAATTTTATCGAAATCCGTGCAGTTTTGTAAATTTTAAAATCAACCCCTATTTTACCCCTTAGGGTATGATTTTTCAAAAATGCTGAACCGCATATTTCTAAATTTCCTACCAATAGCATAAATTTGTTATCCCTAACTTAAGAAATACTGGGTTTCCCTTACAAACTTTCATCCCCTATATCACCCTCTGTAGTATTATTTATGAAAAAAATAGTATCCTATGGCCTTCCCCAGGATGCTATATAAAGCCTTGCCTAATTTTGTCGAAAACCATGTAGTTTTGTAAATTTTAAAATCAACCCCTATTTTACCCCCTTAGGGGATGATTTTTCAAAAAAGCTGAACCGCATATTTCTTTATTTCCTATCAAAAGCATACATTTTAATTTTCACATCCCTAACTTAAGAAATATTGAGTTTCCCATACAAACTTTCATCCCCTATATCACCCCCTGTAGGATTATTTTTGAAAAAAAAAGTAGCCTATGTCCGTCCCCAGGATACCATCTATAGCCTTGCCAAATTTTATCGAAATCCGTTCAGTGGTTTAGGCGTGAAAAGGTAACAGACAGACAGACAGACAGACAGACAGACAGACAGACAGACAGACAGACAGACAGACAGACAGACAGAGTTACTTTCGAATTTATAATATTAGTATGGATTAACATTTATTTGTGTTCTAAACTCGAAAACATTTGAATTTTCTATTTTTCATATTAGGCTGTTTATCGGCTTTATACCTTTACTTCTCCTTCAACCTGGCGAAAGCAAAGCGCGAAAAAAAAAGAAAATTTAAATCATAGTTTCCTAATAATTCATGACAAAAATATTTTCCGTTATTTTATTTTATTTCTTCAAAAGTATACTGAAAAACGTCGTTTGATACTCGTGGACATTTGTTATTGCAGTTCTCGGCTCAAAAATTCCGCCTCGAATGCAATAACAAACGTTCTCCACTTGTATCAAAATGTACTATTTCAATACACTTCCTCGAAAACTGGTTCATATCGCACTACGATTAGGTTCACAATGCAATGTATGTCACACGCGTGCGATTTTTCATTTTCCACGCACGTGTGCGGGAATGCCACAGATAACTTATACCTATACTTAGTCCAAATTGGTTCAATGCCTCTATTCACAACTCTCTATTCGGAGGTGAATGTTTTTTTTTAATCTCGGCAAAGAGATATGCGTCTTTCAGGCGTTAATATTTTTTGAATATTTAAATAATGTTTCTATATAGAATACTAGCTTTTGCCCGCGGCTTCGCCCGCGTGGATGTCGGAAAATATCCCATGGGAACGTTCATGTGGAAAACATAGGGCATATCCCTAACTTAAGAAATGCTGTGTTTCCCATACAAACTTTCATCCCTTTTATCACCCCTTGTAGGATTATGTTTTAAGACAAAAAGTAGCCCATGTCCTTTTCCAGGATGCTAGCCTTGCCAAATTTTATCGAAATCCGTGCAGTTTTGTAAATTTTAAATATCAACCACTATTTTACCCACTTAGGGGATGATTTTCAAAAAACGCTGACCCGCATATTTCTTAACTTCTTACCAATAGCATAAATTTGTTATCCCTAACTTAAGAAATACTGGGTTTCCCTTACAAACTTTCGGCCCCTATATCACCCCCTGTAGTATTATTTTTGAAAAAAATAGTATCCTATGTTCCCAGGATGCTATATAAAGCCTTGCCAAATTTTGTCGAAATCCGTGCAGTTTTGTAAATTTTAAAATCAACCCCGATTTTACTCCCTTAGGAGATGATTTTTCAAAAAAGCTGAACCGCATATTTCTTTATTTCCTATCAAAAGCATACATTTTAATTTTCACATCCCTAACTTAAGAAATACTGAGTTTCCCATACAAACTTTCATCCCCTATATCACCCCCTGTAGGATTATTTTTTAAGACCAAAAGTAGCCTGTGTCCTTCCCCAGGATGCTACATAAAACCTTGCCAAATTTTATCGAAATCCGTGCAGTTTTGTAAATTTTAAAATCAACCCCTATTTTACCCCTTAGGGTATGATTTTTCAAAAATGCTGAACCGCATATTTCTAAATTTCCTACCAATAGCATAAATTTGTTATCCCTAACTTAAGAAATACTGGGTTTCCCTTACAAACTTTCATCCCCTATATCACCCTCTGTAGTATTATTTATGAAAAAAATAGTATCCTATGGCCTTCCCCAGGATGCTATATAAAGCCTTGCCTAATTTTGTCGAAAACCATGTAGTTTTGTAAATTTTAAAATCAACCCCTATTTTACCCCCTTAGGGGATGATTTTTCAAAAAAGCTGAACCGCATATTTCTTTATTTCCTATCAAAAGCATACATTTTAATTTTCACATCCCTAACTTAAGAAATATTGAGTTTCCCATACAAACTTTCATCCCCTATATCACCCCCTGTAGGATTATTTTTGAAAAAAAAAGTAGCCTATGTCCGTCCCCAGGATACCATCTATAGCCTTGCCAAATTTTATCGAAATCCGTTCAGTGGTTTAGGCGTGAAAAGGTAACAGACAGACAGACAGACAGACAGACAGACAGACAGACAGACAGACAGACAGACAGACAGAGTTACTTTCGAATTTATAATATTAGTATGGATTATCAAAAACCATGATTATTACAATAAAAAAAACGTTTATGAACAAATTAACATTTATTTGTGTTCTAAACTCAAAAATATTTGAATGAATGAATGAATGAATGAATGATATTTATTTGCAAGAATATAGGTACATATGTTCTTATCATCTGTCATGGGTTTCACTATACTCGGCGTTTCAGCCATACAAATATTTAGATTAGAGCATGCAGTACACATTCAGTAATAACGTAAGACATCAACACAAAAATATTAATACTTAATCATTTCATTATTAAAATTAAAAAATATTAAATTATTGAATTTTATATTTTTCATATTAGGCTGTTTATCGGCTTTATACCTTTGCTTCTCTTTCAACCTGGCGAAAGCAAAGCGCGGAAAAAAAAGAAAATTTAAATCATAGTTCCCTATTCATTCATGACAAAATTATTTTCCGTTATTTTATGTTTTTTAATTTATTTCTTCAAAAGTGTATTGAAAAACGTCGTTTGATACTCGTGGACATTTGTTATTGCACTTCTCGGCTCAAAAACAACCTCGCCTACGGCTCGGGTGTTTTAATTCCGCCTCGAACGCAATGACAAACGTTCTCCACTTGTATCAAAATGTACTATTATATTGGATATGCTCACTTTTTACCACATTATTTTATTGGTTCCCCGCCAAAATATTCAACGGTGAAGCTGGACCGGAAACAGACTGGTGGCAACGTCGTTAAAAGATGCCGCCCATCCATAGATGATAAATGTCATCCACATAAGTTCCCAGTGCTGCCTATAATGTTCCCACTGCTTAGACACAGGCCTCCTCTCGGTGAGAGGGAGTGGGCCATAATACACCACGCGGTCCCAGTGCGGGTTGGTGGATGTCACATGTCTTCGATTTTTTGGTTCTAGGACATGCCGGTTTCCTCACGATTTTTTCCTTCACCGTTTCGAGAGCACTGGTGATGAAATAATTTACACAAAGTAAAGCGACTGCCTGGGTTCGAACCTACGACCTACAACTAGTAAGTCACGGCTGTTACCACTGGGCCACCATTGCTCGCCAAATATCACCCGTCTCTCCACAATTCCTTTGCCTAATATTGCATGCATATCCGGTACGCCTCTAATAATCCTTTCATATCCTCATCCTTCCTTTTCATTATCTCGCCCATGAAACATGAGGTTCCAGGGGCAAGTGTGAATCTTTGGGTACATTCGAGCAATCGAGTCTGGTCAAACCACGTTGGGGTCGGTACATTTAATTAATTAATTCATTACTGTAGTTGATTGCAAGTTTGCAAGAGATCTTTAGAGCAGTGGTGGCCCAGTGGTATTGGCCGCGACTTACCGAGTTGTAGGTCGTAGGTTCGAACCCCGACAGGCGATTTACTTTGTGTAAATTATTTCATCACCGCTGCTCTCACAACGGTGAAGGAAAACATCGTGAGGTAACCGGCATGTCCTAGAACCAAAAATTCGAAGACATGTGTGACATCTACCAACCCGCACTGGGCCCGCGTGGTGGATTACGAGTTTACGACCCACTCCCTCTCACCGCTCTCGGTGAGAGGGAGTGGGTCGTAAACTCGTAAGAGGCCTGTGTCCCAGCAGTGGGAACATTATGTGTAAGAGATCTTTAATAAAATATTTATGCCGAGTTGGTGTTACCAAACTCAGCATGTATTCTGAGTCCACTGAAAAAATGCTTCGGAAAAATTAAACAGGCAGTGTGGGTAATATTAAGCACTCCATCTTTTCATAGGAGGTAGGTATGTTCATATTAAATAGTGCAGCGGGTTGGTTATACTTTTAAACGTTATCTACTTTACATTTCAACAACGTACACGTGGTATCAGATGGCGTCACAATGCCCTGGGAACCCTATAAATTCGTTCAATATGGTGGGGGGTGTTATACCCCCCAATACGAATCGTCAACCGGTTCTGCTATGATTTTTACAATATCCGTGTCGAGTCGCTGACGCATTCAGTTTCATTAAAAGTATGGACCTACTTCTGAAGCTTTATGTGCCAAAGGGTAAAACATAACGTGAAAATCTGGGTTCGTAGGTCGACAGTGAGAACATCGAAACTTGTTTCTGTTCACAAAGAAAATAGAAAATTTAAAACAATGTTGTTTTTGTTAGTCTCGAAGTCGGCCTTCATACCTGAAAATCTTTGTGACATACATAGGCTGAAAATTATGACTAACTGTAAAACTAAATATTATTGATTTGAAGTTTCGTTTTCATTTCTTATTCTTTGCAGTTCTTGTAGGTACTTATCATGCCTTCTTTTGTAACTATAAAATTTTTAAAATAAAAATTAAATTAAAAATTTAAAAAACCCCCTACGCAAAAAAGAAAAGCGAACATTTTAAAAGTCAAAAATAATACCTTTCGTTGAGCCATCAAATTCGATTGAGTAATACCTATATATATTATAACTAGCTGCGCCCCGCGGTTTCACCCGCGTAGACCGGGATAAAAAGTAACCTATGTGTTAATCCAGGGTTTAAGCTATCTACATACCAAATTCCATCCAAAACAGTCCAGTCGTTTGTTCGTGAAGAAGTAACAAACATACACACACACACATTCTCACAAACTTTCGCCTTTATAATATTAGTGTGATTAGTGTGATTAACAGAAATTGATGGATAGCACGATAAGGTTGCTCTTTGAATTTTGAATGTTCGCTTTTCTTTTTTGTGTTCGGGGTTTTTAAATTTTTAATTTAATTTTTTCATATCGCTCGTTTTTTTTAGGAATTCATGCAGAGCAAACCAAAATCCGTTGTGTGCCGTGCGTGCGTTGTGGCCGGTGCGGCCCAGTGGACGAGCGTCCAGCTTTAAATTAACACAAAGTTATCGAATCAAGTTTTGTTACATTATCAACCTGAGTAATTAATTTTAGAGGGTTTATAATATATGAGTATAAGATACGAAGTTTGCCGAGAAATTGAACATTTGCTGGCCAAAGTACAAAATACGAACTAACTTGTTAATAAAATGAACTCGGAACTTGCCGGTTCTTCTAATGGATAAGTTTTAATTTCCAAGAATATTTCGTGCGGACGTCAGATGTTCTTATTCGGGATGTATTTTATGGCATTATGAAACTTTTAAGAGTAAGTACTTATACGTCGCTTGATTTGACATTTATGTGATAAATATACGAATCCCAATCCGAAGTATTTAAATGCGAAAGTGAGTTTGTTTGTTTGTTACGCTTTCACGCTAAAATGCCTGAACGGATTTGGATGAACTTGGCACATGGGTAGACATGATCTGGATACTACATAAAAAAACAGGAAGCAACAGACAATAAAGAACTAAATGACAAATGGATGGCATGGATGGATGACAATAGATTAGGATATAGAATACTTTTTATCCCGGTAATACGTTCCCGTGGGATAATTTCCTACCTCCACGCGGGCGAAGCCACGTGCAAAAGCTAGTAACATATAAAATCAACGTCAAGCAGTGGCGTCAAAATAATGGGCATAGTGAATAATGAATATAATAATAATAATTAATATAATGAACGCCAAAATATTGGTATATTAAGCTGAACAGAGGTTCGACGGTAACTACTTAATTAAAATTCTGCTTTAACAGAAGTTTCGAGGTTTTAGCAATAAATGAAGAATGCGTCATTAATATTGAACACTGACTACAGTTTTGAATGGCTGTATACCATCAAATTCATTGTGAATAAAATATATTAAAATATTCGATGTGTTTTTGAAACTTTTAATAAAATTAGTGCCTTTCTACTCTCAAACACATCATGTAAATTCGAATGTAGCTTTTGAATAATCAATTGCTATATATATAGAAGTTTACTGCTTCTTTATTGCAGTTGAGTCTTTAGGGCAGGGGTGCACAGACTTTTTGAGACCATGGGCCACTTTGGCAAATGATGAACTAATGGCGGGCTATCAGCACAAATTAAAAATTTAATTTAAAAAATAATATACTAGTTTGAAGAGCGGCACTGCATTGTGCTTAAAATCTTTTTAACATTTGGCTCAAATTTACTGGCATAATTATTGCCGGGGGCCCGCATGTGGTCCGAGGGCCGCGGTCTGTGCATCCCTGCTTTAGGGAGACCCCTCGATAAAATAACAAATAATAATATAATAATATCATCATTTATTTCAGACATTAATTGGTCCATAGATCTTTGTTAGTATTACAACTTACGAAACTATGTTAGTACTTATAATTAATTAATTATTTCTTCTAATTCATATATCTTCCTGCAGCATCAGACCCGCAGCTATGCATACGGGTCCAATACTCCAGGAAAACGCCGTCTGGCCTATCCCCAATCACCTTCAGGATGCCATTGGCACTCCCCCGAATCCTGCGCAACAATGATGCCGTTCTTTTTCGCATAATTGCTGAAAAACTATCGGTAGCCGATTCAGCAAACATGCCTGATGCGCTACAGAACCGCGGCAGCCCCAGCAACATCCGGAAAGCGTTGTTATATTGGATGCGAAGAGCGTTGTAGGCCCTCTGCGTATGTCTAACCCACAGGCTGCATGTGTAAAAAGGCTGACAATATGCCTTGAAAAGAGTTATCTTAACCGGTCTCGTACACCTTGCAAACCTACGGGCCAACATATTGCATCGGACCGACAACGCCCTTCGCTCCCGTTCCATATCCTGGTCATCATTCAGATCCTCAGCCACAACATGGCCAAGATACCTAAAACATTGCACTCTGTTGAGAGCTACACCATATAAGTGTACCGGCGGCACTGCTCTATGTTTTTTTGTAACAACCCCAAACACCATGAATACAGTCTTCTTCACATTGTACAAGAGGCCGTGGGTCATGGCGTAACCCTCACAAACCTCAAGCAATCGCCTGAGTGCATCAATCGAGGGACTCAGCAGCACCATGTCGTCCGCGTAACTTATGCTATTTATACAAAAGTGACCTCAAGTTCGGTACTCACCTATACTCTCCCTCTCTAACCGAAGCCGGCACGTTTAATGGAGTGTCAATTAACGTGGCAAATGCATGACACCCGATATATTCGCAGCGCGATCGTTAATCGACGCCGAAACCCCACGGCACAATTAACCTAACTTTCACTACAATCCACATTTATTCAAGTAATGCTTTACAGTTCGATGTAAAAGCATTAAGTACCTACATACAGGGTGACATTGAATTCATGGGTAACCTCTTAAGGGGTTACTATGGGACTGAACCTGAAATCGCGAAAAAAAAATCGGCTGTTCCCTACATTTACGTTCGTATAACTCGAGGGGTTGGCAAGTAATTTTAAATGGGGTCCGGATACTGTTGACAAATTTTATCGAGGTCCATAAAACAACTCGCAATACTATCTTGTTGAATTTTTTTAATTTGAATAATAATAAGTAACATAAACCACAATAGGTAGGTATTTTTGAAAGTTGCCTGCGGTCTTGAGCCAGTCTTCCAGGATTCCGTACCAAAATGGTAAAAAGGAACCCTTATGGTGTGACTCTGTCTGTCTGTCTGTCTGTCACAGCTGGATATCTCAAGAACTACTAATGCTATCAACTTGAAATTTGGAACAGTTTTAGATGACGTTTACCCAACTATTTTGCAAATAAGAAAGAAGTAAAAATATTTATATGTTTTTTGTAACAGGGACTGAAAGGGGGTCTTAAAAAATCAAAGTGTGGCTACTAGGGCATGTGGGGTATCATATGAAAGAACGCTGCTTGCACATTCTCAAACAATTTTTTATTTTTTTTTTAGGCCGCATAGTTTTCGACTTTTGATGAAAAATGTAAAAAAAAATACCGTTCCCCTTATCTCCGAAGTTTGCAAAGATAAAAATCTGAAATTATTCTATGTGATAGAAGTTTTGTAAAGATTACAGGAAAAATAAAACGATGTCTCTAAATAGCACACTTTTTCAGAAATCGGAACGGAACCCTCGGTGCGCGAGTCTGACTCGCTCTTGACCGGTTTTTTTTCGCAATTTCAAGTTTGGTCCCATAGTAAAAGTTGTTCATAATGATAAGTACAATGACTTCCCTTAAGAAGATTCACCCTGTATAGGGATCGCCTATAGGATTGCCTGGGTCGGCAGAAACTACAGAACGCCACATGGGAATAAGTCGTGAGTTTATGTATGTGTGTGTTTTACAGTCACGCGTATAGTGTTATATATTGTTTAAAGCCTCCATGTGTGCTGATCCCAACCCAGCAGTGTTTGCAAGGGTCCCCAAGTTAAAGGCCGCGAATCAATATTTGTTTGTGCCCTCTTCGCGTTCTAAAGCCGACCTTTCCCAAAGTTTTGTTGGACAATAGATTACTATTTTACGATAATACCCACGTCTTTCGTTTGATGATTTAAATATTTTTCAATAGAGCTTGTTCCTAACAACTTTGCTGTGTCATTTCCATTATTCATGTAAAAGGATTAAATTTTAACGTTTTGCTAATGGTTCGTTAAGAGGGCTGTTGCGTGTTGTTATCTCTCGCTCACACGGAACCAAATTTTTAAGATTGGTAAATGAACTTTTTTGAAAAATGTAGTCAATTAGCGGTCTAGTCAATAATATTAATTTAATAGCTAATTATTAAAAACATATTTTTATTGTGGCATTGATTTAACTGATCTGTTTTGAGCTGAGTTTTTTAAGTAACATAAAAAAAATGTATAAGACTTAAACCTATTTAGGTACAGACGCCAGCAGGTCAAGCCACCCGAAACTGTTAAATTTTCCCAGTCAACCTTGAACCTAATGCTTTAGCGATAAAGATGAAATTCTATTAAAGAAAGACAGATTGTAGTAGCTTGATGTGCTGGCGTCTGTACATAAAAAATGAAAAAAAAAAAGAAATGATTTTTAATAATTCATTAATTACCTATTAAATTAAGTTTATTTATTAGTCCGCTAATTGATTACATTTTTCAAAAAACCACCCGTTTATTTAACAATCTTATAAATTTGGTTCCGTGTGAGCAAGAGAGGTGACAAAAAGCGACAGCCCTCCTAAAACATTGTTATAATTTATGCGATAACATTGTAAATAACGCATAATACCTCTAATTGAATATCCTAAACGTAAAAACGAGATACCGAATGCATTCAATCGATAATATAAAAGCTTGTAGCACTTGTAGTGTAAATATTCAAGATAGGAATCGATAAAAGGAAACAAGAGGGAACTTTTTGTTTACCTGTTGAACGGCCGGGTTCTGTGCACAAAGCTAATGTTGTGTTCCATACGGGGGTGGAGTGAAATTGCAGCCTTTGTATCGATGGCGCGGAAAATAACCGCTTTAAAGCGGAGTTTCCAGCGGTCTGTTAATTAATGCAACGTTGATATTTTCATCATAAAGCTTTGTCATGAAGATTAAATAGCTCTTTACTGTAGTGTGTTGGACATGTGAAAATTAATTGGTCATTTATCATTATGGAGTGGATATGATTGGCTTATTTTGAGAGTAGGTGATTGAGATCATACTTTTGAGTATTAGTCACCGATTTATAAACTAAAAGGAGTGAGATTTAATGATATCTCTTAAAGAAAGAGTGCTAACTTTCCGGAAAAGGGTCAGACACGAATCTAAAATGTCATAATATTTGTCACCCCTTACATTTTATAAGTCAACAAAATTGCCCGGTAAAAGTGTTCATACATAATCCAGCTCATCCACACATACACACTCGGAGTTTATGGTGTCAATATATACTTACTACGTCAATATATACTAATAATAAAGCTGAAGAGTTTGTTTGTTTGTTTGTTTGGTCGCGATAATCTCTGGAACTACCAGACGGATTTCAAAAATTATTTTTGTACTTGATAGCCCAATAGGGATGATGACTAAAATTTTTTTTTTCGTCTTGTACGTTATTAAAAAATATTGGACAAATATTTTTTTCTTTTTTTACGTAATCGAAATATTAGTACGACGCGGCGATACATTGAGTTAAAATATGGCATTACGTCATGCCTAGCTAGATTTTATACGTAGAAGTGACGTAGCGAGTCCCCACTCCCCAACTTTATTGCTCCCCAAATAAATATTTTTTTTTATTAATATGATAAAACGAAAAATAGGTGTCTAATGTTTTTTTATTATCTGACCAATGACGGACTAAATATAATTTCTTTTTTTTAACCCATACGTCATCCCTATTCTTGAGGACGGCTATAGTCTACTTATCATTACGCTAGGACCCTTAGGAGCCGAGCAAAAAGAAAAAAGTCAGAAACGAAGTAATAGCGCGGACGGGCGATGCGATGCAACGGGGTGGGTCGGGATAGCAAGAATTTCAGGCCGACGAAGTCGCGGGCAGAAGCTAGTCGTTTAATATGTAGATGCACACTTCGTCGGCCTAATCTCGCAAATTGTCGCCATCTTTGTTTATGGCCCGCCGGCTGTTGCGGTTCGCCGGTCCACCGTAACTGCTATCTATAACATCTGACACTCGTGACCTTATTTTAATAAATAATGTTGCCTGTTATTACGTCAAATAGGTGCTCAGGAGCAGCGGTGCCGGATGATTTATAGTCTCGCCGGCTTCGCTCAGCACAATAAACTCACTTTTTGTTTACCCCCAAAATATGCTCAAGTTTTATCGCGCGGAGAAAAAGTTTTTCTGAGTTGGTATTTTATTTTCAAGCCTCTTTCAGGGTTACTTGCCTTGTTCTTATTAGTAAACAATTACTTACATAGAATGCTTAAAATATTGTACGTGTTGCTCGTGTCTGAATTGCCGAATTTTTTCAGCAACTGACATAACCCTTCTCGTCCTCACATAGTTATCTAAACAAATGGCATTCTCTTCGGAGCGATTTTATTTCTACAATCGCTACAGCTTCAAAGTGACATTGACATGATCACGTGCCATTTCGATAGCTTATGTCAACTCCATGTGTTTTTTGGCAATTGTACTAGCATCATCACTAATCGAATGTTACTTTGTCTAGGCCCTCAGAAATTTTTGAATTCGTTTATTCTTCACAGTAAGTAGGTATGCTATGAATATTTTAAAGTGATTTCCAGAGCATATTTATTTCAGGAAGGTTCATCTACCTGCGGACGTGTATGAGGCCAACAATAGAGGGATCTGTTAACCGCCGATTCAAAGGCCCGGCTTAAAATTTAAGGAGGATTATAATTTATCGACGCGACTGGTAACACGGCCGATTATCCGGCTTCCGAGCCACTGGAGGCGTTAAACACCGCCTCGGAAATCGGCTTTTGAAGCCAATTGACGTGAGGACCATACTTGTGCTGAATCCTCAATTCAATCTCATAGTGAAGCTAACACCAGGATTTAAAAATAAGATCACAGAAAGCCGGGATTGTAGACGACATAAAATTTCACAGAATTTCTTGCCACAATATTTTAGAATGGGCTCAAGAAATATCCATCTCGAAAAAATTGTATTACTAATAGGTAGAGTATATGGGCATGACGGTAAAGTGCTCGCCTTTCAGTTATTCATTTCCATAAGTTGAATGGTAGGTATGTCGACTTCCTAGCGATATATATCGCCACTTTCCAGTTTATGCACCGGTATTATACGATAACAACTTCGTTTACTAAACGAAACATAGTTTTCCCAAGTTTCATAATAAATTCTTGTAATGTAACTATTTTATTGATAACTAAACTATCCTTAAATCTAAATTTAAGTATGCGTGACCTGCCCCAAGACGTCCCTGCCTGACCTTCGGAGATTAGTCAGGTGATTAATTAATTAGACGTTTCTGACCCGATAAGTGAAGATTCAGATAAAATGGTTTTTCAACTTGTTTAAAGTAGCTACATGTTTTACTGGAGTATTTCGTTTATCAAAGATTTATTTGTGCTGTGGCATACATACACAATATTATATTAATTAGTTGAATTAAATTAAAATACTGTGTTCTAACTCTAACTGTCCCATGTAATAGCGTTTATCCTTCACTGAGTAGTACCTAACGTAGTTTTGTTTTATTTTTTTTATTTAATTGGGCCCAATGTCAACGTCCACTGCCAGACTAACTACTGCTGAGCACGAGGTCCTGGGTTCGATTCCCAAGTTGGGCAAACTGTTGTTGGGTTTTCTATTTGGAATTTCTGAGTAGCAACCCAGAGTCTACACTTGTGCCCGGTTTGATGGCAATAGGCTCGCCAGCTATTATTACATGGAACTTAAACATAACTGGCGAAATTTGGTTGTATGGTACATCTCTGCCCAACCCTTTGGGGTAACACGGTGTGATGTTATGTTATGTTCATTGGACTCTATGTGAAGATTTACGGGTTTAGGCTTATTGATTGTGACTATTTCTTTTCTTCGTTTTAGGCAAGACACCTTATCTCCGATGTTTTAAAAACTTCAATTTACTTTTAGTTTCTCTAAAGCTTATGCGGCTTAGGTAGCTTAGGTTTTCATTTGCTACTTTCAAGTTTGTAGCTAGGCCTACCTACAAATCTTCATTTTTGGCAAAAGAAAAACTTATTTTGCAAGGATTTTCCACAGACATATTTTACTATGCATTCCAGTTTCTCGGAATGAATGTTGACAAACATATACGTATTTCAATTTGGTGAATAAACCTCCATATATCAGTCTAGTCATGAAGTTTCTGTAGGAGATTGATTGAGTTTTTACTTAAGTAAATTATCGGAGGCCTTTGCTAAACTTGGGATCCTAAACTTCAGCATTAGTATTCTTTGTGCTCGTTCATCTTCCACTTTCGTAATGACTGTCGACGTCTTTGGTCTTGATTTTCGGGAGATTAAGGGATTTTCTTTGGACTTTGTTAGGCTTTCTATGATAATATTATTTTTAGTGTAAGTGGCGAAATTGGGGCTGGGTCGTCGCTCGAGCAGTTAGACTCAAAGAGGTGGCCGCGGGACATGTGCGCCGATTAACGGAGGATGTGCGGTCGTGGGATCGGCCGCACTTGATGATGGGGTCCGCTAGACATGGCGAGTGATACCAGTGCGGTGAATGTACAAGTATTTCCCGGGCCCCTGACTCATGGTACTGGAAGGAACTGTGGGGTTTTGGTCGGTAGGAGTCCGATAAAACTCTCCGTTCTTTCCAGATGGAGGGTATCAAGGGAAAAGAAAACCGGTCAAAAGCGAGTCGGACTCGCGCACCGAGGGTGCCGTTCCTATTTATGAAAAAGTGTGCTATTTAGAGAAATCGTTTTATTTTTCTTGTAATCTTTACATAAACTTCTATCACATAGAATAATTTCAGATTTTTCTCTATGCAAACTTCGGAGACCAGGGGGCGGTATTTTTTTTTTACATTTTTCATCAAAAGTCGAAAGCTATGAAAACTACAAAAAAAAAAAAAAAGTATCCCACTTTGAATTTTTCAGTCCCTGTTGCAAAAAAATATAAATTTTTATTTCTTTCTTATTTGCAAAATAATTGGGTAAACGTCATCCAAATTTTAAGTTGATAGCATTATTAGTTCTTGAGATATCCAACTGTGACAGACAGACAGACAGACTGAGTCGCACCGTAAGGGTTCCTTTTTACCTTTTTGATACGGAACCCTGAAAAAGGTACGTACACAACATGTCGCGTAATTAACGCAAACCCTCTTAAGGGGTCATTGTACTCATCATTATGAACAACTTTTACTATGGGATCAAACCTGATAACGCGAAAATAAAATCTGTTGTTTCCACTCCACCAAAATGTATGAAACAGCAGATTATACAGGGTGTTAGGTTAAACGAGGGACATACTTTAACGGAGTGTAGTACTCATCATTATTAACAACTTTACTATGGAACCAAACCTGAAATCGCGAAAAAAAAATCTGCTGTTCAGTACATTTATGTTCGCATAATTCGTCAAAATGTACTGAACAGCTGATTTTTTTTCGCCATTTCAGGTTTGGTCCCATAGTAAAAGTTGTTCATAATGATGAGTACTACACTCCGTTAAAGTATGTCCCTCGTTTAACCTAACACCCTGTATATTCGCGATTTCAAGTTTGGTCCCTTAAAAAAGTTGTTCATAATGATGAGTACAAGAACCCTGAGGTTTTGCGTTAATTACGGGACATGAATAAATTTTTGTGTTCTACTCAGATTAAAGAATAATGAAGTAAATGTTATTATTATTTAACATTGAGTAGAAAGTTTCGACAATTATTGCTGAAAATGAAGTTTGAACATCCATTGCCAATTATGAGTTTTCACCTTGCCACACCAATAGTACAATGCCTCGCTTTCGATAGAAAACCGAATGCCTTTAGCTATCTGCTTAGTAGGTACTCATAAGAAAGGAGATATTCATCCCCCATCATGTAGTAATATTCATCTTCAAGATCCTTTAACAAGATTGATTACCAGACAGTCAACATCCAAATCAAAACAATCGCAACAATATGTCAACTTCGCGTAAGTCTGTGTTTGGCACAAGTTACCCGCTTCACTGAGCAACTAATCTCCCGTCTAAATAACGTCTTATTAAATTATCATTACGAGTTAACCGCCGTTAGATCGCTGGAGCGTGCTTTGAGAAGCGAGCGTTTGAATCGTTTCCTACTAATGTAACAGTGTTATTATACTAGAAAGGTTTAGGTGGTGATATAAAGGTAAAGAATCTTGATGTGTCTTTTTTATACAAACACATATTAAACAAAAAAACTACTGCTTAAACTAATGATTCAATTGATTTAGTAATCATTATTGTTGTATTTACAGTGGTGTTTACTTGCATTTTATTTTTAAACTGAGGTTTTAAAATAAAAAAGATAAAAGACACATCAAGATTGTTTACCTTTATTTTACTACCTAAACCTTTCTAGTAAGATACAGATTGTAAGGAAAACGGGAAGGTGTTGTTAATCTAATCTCGGATTTGTTTTGTGGGACTGAAATTGGAGAAATAGATCGCTGTTTTGTTAAGAGATTGAATGCGATAAGTAGGTAGGTGTTTCTATTTTGTCTCTATCCATCACATTGATTGGTTTCTTTCGATAAAATGTGTGTTATTTTTGGGGTTTTTTAACGTAAATATAAGCTTAATATTTAGCGTTTTTATTACGTACCTAAACGAAAGTATCTAAACTTCACGAACCGTCTAACTCTAAAACAACTCAAATAAAATATTTTATTAAACGAAAATCCTGACGCTCTCACCGCCAAAAAACTGTGCTCCCATATTTTACATTTAAATTTTTGATGCGATGGCCCGAGCTCGCATCGGAACCTGAATGTACGGTCGAACAAGCTATTTTGTCTCCAGGCAGCTAGCTTGAAACCACAGTTTTGAGGCATTTGGGGTCGAAACGGTCGGCTCATGGGGTCCTAGTGCACGAGTTTTTTAGAAAATTTCTCGCTGACTGGTCGACACTTCGCGTGGCCTCGCTTTTTCTTTCGTCAAAGAATTGGCATCACCTTTCAATGTGGCAATTCTGCCAGTCTTCTGGGCACGTTTCCAGATGACAACCTAAGTGTTATTTTGTTTTTAGGGTTCCGTACCTCAAAAGGAAAAATCAAAAAACGGAACCCTTATAGTGCAGTATTTGAAGGTGAAGACCGACTGGACTCTGAGGGTCGTAATGTTGGAGTCGCGCCACAACATTAACTTTACGTCGTTCGTGGTACGAGTTCCAACCCAACATCTACAGACCTTCTTAAAGGGGACTTTTGGCCGAAAAGTGTCATATTTCGACGTTTCCGAGGACGGTTACGCGACACCGCACCGTTCCGCGCGCAGCGGAACACGACGTCGACAACGTCTTATATTATTGTTTAAGATATTTTGTGTATTTTATCTATGGGCCTAGTTGCCTGATAATAAAATGATTATTATTATATTATTATTATTATAGGATCACTTATGTGTCTGTCTGTCCGTCTGTCACAGCCAATTGCTCCGATCTGGATTTCTGTGACCCAAACACGTACGGCTAAAGTAAAGAATTGAATTTTGAACGGGGGGTCACTTTTAGGGTGCAAATAAGAAAATTAAAAAAAAAAAGTTTTGCAAACTGTACCGTGTGAAATCAAATGAAAGGGCTTACTATGAGGGTCTCAAAAGTATTTTTTTTATTATTTTAAAATAAATCATTTTAAAGTTATTTAAGAAAATAGACGAAAATTGACCACTTATCTCCGAAATTACTAAGCTTATAATTTTGAAAAAAAAATACAGAAAATAGTTTTATACCTGTAGATTACAGGAAAACCTATAGGAAGTTTGTGCTTCCATTTACTGTTGGACTTGGAATGTATTGGAGACCATGTTTTTCAACTATAATTTTAAGTTTGTTCTTAGGAAAATTTCATACCATCTACGGAACCTTTCATTGTGCGTAGTCCGACACACACTTGGCCGGTTTTTTTAGGCCGGATAGTTTTCAACTTTTGATGAAAAATTTAAAAAAAAATGCCGTTCGCCACCTTTTTTCCGTAGTTTGCATAGAGAAATATCTGAAATTATTCTATGTGTTACAAGTTTATGTAAAGATTACAGAAAAAATAAAAGGATGTCTCTAAATAGCACACTTTCAATCATCAACAAAAATTAAATATAAATGATGGTACGGAACCCTAGTTGTCAATTCGGATGTTTATTTTTTTTTTCTTTCACAATAAATATTGACAGTGTAGTGTAAATATATTTTTGCCTGTATACCAATTGCTTATTTGACTATACCTACGTACCCGAATTAAGGATTCAAAAGATGCCCGCTCTCTTCTCGATTTCGGTTATGTCCGGTACCCTCTATCTCGCAAATTACCCAGCTCGTTAATCACTACTGCTCGTATTTGAGTACAAACACTTTGTACCTATACATTTACGGATGTAGGATTGCCGGTTTTTCTTGGACCCTCTAATCGCTAAATGTGCAAGTAGATGGCATAGTTTGTTGTTCGTTTGTGTTGAGAAATGTCATGATTACAGGATAATAAGAGTTTTTGTTAGTAGACTGCAGTTGCCTTGGTTGATTACATTCATGAGAAACTTCTAAAATTTTGTAGTTTCGATGTATCAATGTTTGGGTAGGTACCCGAGTAGGTAGGTATTTTTACTGGTGTCTAGGCTACAAGTAATAAGTTTTATCTTCGAAGTTGTAGGTACCTATTTGCCTTTGAGGAACATATTTTTACTACATTACCTTAATGCTCAGATCCCTTTCCGGGTCAGTAAGCATCAAAAAGGAATCTTGAGTTAATTTCAGTTATATATTTGTATTTTAGTGGTATAGGTATAATCGTGGAAATTTAAGGAGAACCATATTGACCCTTATTACCATAGAAATAAGGTTGAAAAGTGGTTCACTGCAAATGTCCGCGATGGTACTTCGAAATAAAAAGTCATACCTACCTATCTATAGTTGTATCAAAAATGATGTTAGGGATTATTTGATTTTTTTAAACGAATCATGAAATTCCTGAAATACACAGTTGAATGGTAGTTCAATTATTTACTATGTAAACACTTTGTTTCAAATACCAAAACGTTTCATATCGATACTATAATTTCATGTAGACATACATTTAATGCTCTCTTTAAATAGTGCCAATCGTTGAAACTAAATCGAGTTGCTATCACCAGTTATTTGCTAGGGTTTAACATTTCGCCTAGAGCTGCATACCAGTGTTAACCATACATTCTGAATTGATTAGAGAAGTCCTAAAAACTCACGATTTGTAAATAAATAAACGCTGTACAGTCCGCGAGGCCTAAGCTGAGCTTTGAATTTGTGTGAGTGATCACCAAAGAAGCGGAGTTGCGTCGCGCGAGGGACGCATCGCGCCTCAGACCGATTGCCAAAAAGCAGTATAACCGGTTTTAAACCAAGCAAAGGACGCGTCGCGCTCTAGGCCGGACGTCTACGTGCAGTCACACAAATGCAAAGCTCAGCTTAGGCCTCGCGGACAGTGCCTTTCTAAGCTTATAATTGGACACCAGTGTCTTTCCATTAAAATCACAAATCACATGCACAAATATTGGGATTCTGAACAAATATGTTGTGTAGGTAAGTAAATATTTGTCTCCATGCGGAAATCAGCTCGCTGGCCACGACCCCGAGCGCGGGCGGTCGTCGACACAAGGTTCAAATATGCCATACATGTACTTTGTCCTGAAAACCTCTGAGAATCATAAATTTTTGGGGGCTGTATGAATTGCATAAAATTGAATATGAATGAGTAAACCGCGTAAGGGTCAATTCAAAGTCAAAGCATTTGTAATTGTTTTTCGTGGGGTTTGAAATTGTTATTAGAAAGTGTAGTAGTGCAGTAGTGTGTGTGTAGTGTGTGTAGTGTAGTGTAATGTTAGTGTGTAGTGTAGTGTAGTGTAGTGTAGTGTGTATTTTATTGTTAGGACCCATAATGTAAGACGTATCTAATATTTGCTTGATTGTGATTATAGGCAGATTTGATTACTATTCTTTACGTTATGAAAGTATACTTAGTATAGGTTTACGATTACAATGATAAATAATAATATAATGCCTATAATGCCTATAATGCCTAAGCCTATATTGTTCCCACTGCTGGGACGCAGGCCTCCTCTCGGGGGGGAGTGGGCCGTAAAGCCGTAATGCACCACGCGGCCCCACTGCGAGTTGATAGATGTCACATGTCTTCGAATTTTTGGTTCTAGGACATGCCGGTTCTTCACTATGTGTTCCTTCACCATTTTGAGAGCTGTGGTGATGAAATAATTTACACAAAGTAAAGCATCTGTCTGGGTTCAAACCTACGATCTCCAACTCGTAAGTCGCGGCCGACACCGCTGGGCTACCACTGGTCAGAAACTAGAAATAATTGTCTAGAACAATTTTGGTGCTTTAATAACATTTACAATGTCTATCTGTTCACAACGATTCACTGCTAATGAGCATACCTAGACTGTTTGTAGAGTAAAACGTTGATACAGCCAATCTAAATCACGTTTATACCCCTGTAGAGAATTGCCTTAGTTATTCTCTTTGTAGTATTAATTGTTTGAAGTCACGCAAAGTTCACCCGAAATAATCATTATCGTAGCATTAATGTATCATCGATCCTTGATAAGTAAATATAAGCAAAAGTTTGCTAGTTTCAATTGAACAAAGGTACTGATGAAAATGTAGCTATCTACGCAACAGATTTTAATTCCGGTTGAATCAAATATTTGTATAATCGACTGTTGTAAAGAGCATTTTTACTTTTATTCGGCTTTCTACCAGATTCTGGATATGATGTTACTATACCTAAGTAATATGTATAATATGGTGAAAAATTGCAATATAAAGGATATTGCAATTTTTCACCATATTATACATATTACTTAGGTATAGTAACATCATACGTATAGTCGGCCAACCGCCGACTGTGAATGTAGGAAAAACTACTTATAGTCAGTCGGCGGATGACGATGTTTTTTTTTTACATAAATTTTGAACGTGAGCTCACAGTCAGCGGTCGACAAGCATATGTTTGTGTGGACGCAGCCTTTAGCGAGCAGTCATTAGCCCTAGCCAGAACAAAAACCTCAAAATTATTTGTTTTTGTTTCTTCACCGCCTTGCCCTTTCCCCCTTTCCTCACTAAGAGGTCAGCTTCTAGTTCAACCAGACACTTAGGTACACCTGTCAGTAGTACAATTTATTTCTCCTTCAGCATTTGTCCAAATACGTTCAGAAGTCGTGGTCGCCACAGTTGGCTGGCTAATGGATTACACGGTGGTCGAGTGTGGCTCAACATTGGCGAGCTGCGACCCGATGCTCGCTGTAATCTGATTGTAATACTGACCTGCTCGACTTATATTAGCAGGCATACGTGTTAATTTGACCTAATAGCGAAATGTAGGGTAATTTCTTGGTTTAGAGTGGCAGATAGATTCGAGAGTTAAGGTAATTTGTGAGTTTAGGAGAATATTCTTATTGTTATTTAATAAACGGGTTACATTATCTTAGGTACTAATTAGTTTGAATGAGATGATGTCGCTAGTAATATCGTGTTAGGCATACAAGGCTTTTTGCATAATTTTAGGGTTCTGTTCCTCAAAAGGAAAAAACGGAACCCTTATAGGACCACTTCGTTGTCCGTCTGTCTGTCTGTCAGTCTGTCAAGACCCTTTTTCTCAGGAACGCGTGGAGGTATCAATTTGAAATTAATATCAAATACGTAGGTCTATGGTCCCTTGAAGTTCTAAAAAATGCAAGCTTCTAAGTCAACGCAATAAAAAATATGGCCATTTATGTGACATATTTTTATACTCGCAAGTAAATCAAAACCTATAGGGTACTTCCCGTTGACCTAGAATAATGAAATTTGGGAAGAAGCAAGGTCTCACAGCACAAGTAAAGGAAAAAGTCCAAAAATTTTTAAATTGTAATTTTATCACGAAAAATTTTTTTTGGGATTACAATGTTAAGTTGCATGGTTTTTGGGATAAATTATTTTCAACTACGGAACCTTTCATTGTGCGTGGTCCGACACGTACTTGACAGTCACCTTACTTCTGGGGCTGCACGAGGTATGACACTTTATGTTGCTACCTTCGTTGCATCCTAGGAAGTCAACCCAGTCACCATAATCAATCAATCTGCCTAGCCTTTTCCCAACTATGTTGGGGTCGGCTTCCAGTCTAACCGGATGCAGCTGAATACCAGTATTTTACATGGAGCGACTGCCTATCTGACCTCCACAACCCAGTAACTGGGTAATACGATACCCCATGGTAAGACTGGTTGTCAGACTTTCGGGCTTCTGACGACCCGTAACGACTGTCAAAGATTCATGAATGACAGCCGGGACCAACGGCTTAACGTGCTTTCCGAGGCACGGAGGAGTCTCGATATGTAAAGATGGTCACCCATCCACGGACCAACCCCGGCAAGCGTAGCTTAACCTGATAGATCGAACCGTGCGGCTGTTATTACTTAGCCACGAGCTCCTCTACTCCACCATACCTATTGTTAACTGGATTAATGATCCACATCGTAACACGCGAGGCTTAATACAATCAGCACCGCTTGGTATCCATTATCTATCTGTTATCGGCCTCTGTCGTGGCACTAACGGCTAGATAGACAATAATGACGTCACAACCAGGCTTAACAGGCACAGTGACCGGTGGGTCTCAGATTGATACTATTAGATCGAAGTGAATGCTGCCCGTGTGCTGACGTAATCGCTTTATCGGTCCTTTCGATACACGTAGCTTAGAGGTTCTTATATAAAGTAATAGTGTAGGTGCTAGTACCTACTCATAGAAATATACAGGGTGGAAGGGACATCGAAGCGCAAACGGTTATCACGTATTCAGTACATCATTCTGAGCCCCCTATATAGAAATTTTTCATCGGTTATTGAAAAAAAAAATCTGCTCTTCCATACATTTTGATCGTATAGGTATTGCACTATTGTAGGAAACTGCAGATTTTTTTTTCAATAACCGATGAAATTTTTCTGTATAGGGGGGCTCAGAGTGATGTACTGAATACGTGGTAACCGTTTGCGCGTCGATGTCGCTTCCACCCTGTATAGGTACTTTTAACTATGGTGCTACTGGGGGAGTGATACGTGAGTTCGAATGACGTTTTTGCGAAGGACGCCATTTCGAAAAATTTTGTTATTGGTACGCCAGTTCGAAAAGTCATTACATCGAAAACCGCTATATCGAATGACATTATCGCGAAGGTCGCCATTTCGAAAAAAATTGCGAGCAGTACACCAGTTCGGAAGTCATGGTATCGAAGTCCGATGTTGAGTTACTTTGTCTGGGAATCGAACTCACGACCCCAATGAGACGAGACACAGAGAGCATGGTATTTTGATTTGGTTTGGAAAAAAAAAGAAAAAAAAAGAAAGACAAGTTAAATCAACATCGGACTTCGATACCATGACTTCCGAACTGGCGTACTGCTCGCAAAATTTTTCGAAATGGCGACCTTCGCAAAAACGTCATTCGAACTCACGCATCACTCCCGGTGCTACTGGTATGCTTATTGCATTTGGTAATCTAATTTACATGACTGTTTAAAACTACAAGATTCGTTTAGTTGACGACTGACAGTGTTATTCTCTAGACATCAGTCACTTCGCGTTCATTTATTTACTAATCTATGTACCTAATCTATATCTTATCTAACGAAGTCAAAACTGTACATTTATTTTTTTAAATTTAATTATAACCTGGATTAACACATAGGGTACCTTTAATCCCAATGGTAGTTCGTTCCCGTGGGATAGTTTCAGACGCCCTCGCGGGCGAAGCCGCGGGTAAAAGCTGTATGTAATAAAAATTAAATGCTGTTCTCAAATGCTGTAAGCGCATCAGTTGAGAACGGCTAGACCGTTTAAAATGTTCGTAATAGCCCGAATTAGGTTTTGATGGAAGCCGCTGGGGTCGCGGGTAGTTTAAAAAAGATACCGTGGCCCTGGCATAGGCAACTGAAGGAACACGGGTGGGTTCTAGTCAGTAAAAGTCTGACACGCCCTTCCGCTCCACCCAGAGCGGGAGAAGTTATTTGATGATTTCCCATCCACAAAAAAAAAAAACAAAAAGGTTTTCATGGAAAGAAAATTATGATACTCCGAAAATTTTCAAATTTGGGTAAAAATCGGGGGATGGATGGATGTTTGTTACGAGATAGATTATGGTCTGGCACATAGGCTGTTTTCCATCCCGGTAGTACGTTCCCGTGGGATAATTTCCGACACGCACGCTGTTGAAGCCGCTGGCAAAAGCTAGTTAGAAATAAAGTTAGATTGCTTTGGAAAATTGTTTACAGTCAGTTGTCTTTGAAACAAAATTAGCAAAACACATAGCAATCGATGTCTATAAAATTATTTGAATGACACATAATGTTATATTGTATGTTGGAGTTATATCGAAGTCTATAGAAAGAATACACTCGATAAAAGAAATCATGAAAAACTCACTCGCAAATCCAAAAGAACGTATTATATTCTTAAAAAACTTCAATATTTCCGTCTCAAAGTGGGGAACAAAGTTCGGTAGGTGCAAAACAATTTTCGGATGTTCGTGTTTTGCCCATCATCAGTCTCGGAAACTCAAGTTTTATCCGTCGGCGCCCTTCCTCCCCCGCCTGGGGGAAATTCACTTACTTTATTATTCGTCCTGTGTTGACCTCATTTTTATAGCTTGAAGGCAATATTTTATTCATTAGATATTTACACTTGGACACAAAATTATGTTGGGCTTATTGTTGTATAATGACTTCGCTTGTCGTTTGTGAGTTCGATGAATAAATTAAAGTAAAAAGTGTATTTTTTATTGCAATAATTATTGTTCTCCTTTAGAATACAAATCCACGTATTTTTTAGGTCTAACAATAGTATAAAACTGTTTGTCCACCGCACCGGGAACAGGACGTCAACGAGAATACAGATGACGCGCCATAGTAAATGTACTGTCGCTATTACTTCGGCGCCGTCATCTGTTTTCTCGTTGACGCCCCGTTCCCGTTGCGGTGGACAAACAGTCTAAATGTACTGTCGCTACTTCGGCGCCGTCATCTGTTTTCTCGTTGACGTCCCGTTCCCGTTGCGGTGGACAAACAGTCTAAATGTACTGTCATCTGTTTTCTCGTTGACGTCCCGTTCCCGTTGCGGTGGACAAACAGTCTAAATGTACTGTCGCTACTTCGGCGCCGTCATCTGTTTTCTCGTTGACGTCCCGTTCCCGTTGCGGTGGACAAACAGTTTAAATGTACTGTCGCTACTTCGGCGCCGTCATCTGTTTTCTCGTTGACGTCCCGTTCCCGTTGCGGTGTACAAACAGTCATGTATTGTCGCTACTTCGACGCCATCATCTGTTTTCTCGTTGACGTCCCATTCCCGGTGCGGTGATCAAACAGCGTATTCGTTACAAAAGCTTTTAGTGAATCTTCTATCAACGCTTTAATAAAAATATTATTTTAATGAAAAAATAAGTCAAATTTACTAGGTATATCCCCATTAAAAATCCATTCACATCAAACTCAAGAGCACATTCAACTTTTCATAATGACCAAATAAAGGGTCCGAAGAAACATTTTGGGAGAAAATATTGTGAATAAAAAAGTCGTTTACAGGTGCCGTTAGTAGACGGACTGGGAATAGATTAAGGTCCGGGTCTCGGCAGCCGCAGACGGACCGAAAACCCTTCTCTGTGATAGAATTATGCCATAATAATAAGCACGCTGTTGGATTTTCAACTTTCGGCGATTAACCGAGCGTTGAAAATCCAACAGCACACTTTTATTTAGGCACACATTTAGATGTCATAATGTTAGTGAAAACCGGTATTATTTTACCTTTTCTTTGAACCCGATCAGATAATTTCCTGATATTTTTCCTTGTTTGAAAACATTTTGTTTCGCCATAGTTTTGTCAATTGTTTCCGCGTGGTTTTAGAGATTTAGTACATGCGACTAACGCGTTGTGTTGTGAGCCATAAATGAAGATCAGTGCGGATTCGTGTTTTTACAACTATCGTATCCGATGGATATTTACATAGACCTAGTTTAAGCTTGTCCAATTTCCTTCGATAACATTGTTTTTTCCGGATAAATCCGAACGTAAATAATACAATGATTGTGTTGATCCTAGAATACAGATTGTCGTGTTCCTAAAATGTATTTCACTGTGAACAAAAGTCTTGTTTCGCCCTATTTGTTGAAGGTTTGAATTCAGAGTTATTCGGCTAGAAATATGTGATAGCTAATCGGGTTGGGTTGGGGTACGTTTGTTCAATTCTTTTTATATTGTACGATTGAGGTAAAATGTTAGATACTTTGTAAGTCTATTGATAAACTAACCACAAAAAAAATATACAAATCAAAGACGCATTCTCAGAATTTTTACAATGCAATATAAATTATTTATTTTATATCCTTTTGTTGTACGAAACCCTAAAAACAAGATGGCGGCGTTAGTGCCGATTTTGGCCACGCACTAAAATCTTCTTGGACCTACAGTTTTACAATTTATTGTACAACGTATAACGTGACATAGTCACCTTCGTGCGTATATATCGTCCTGGTACATTTCCACACGAGAATATGCTCGTAATCTTCCGCATCTGGCTGCCAGAGCCTTTCGTTTTAATGAGACCACGGAGCCCTCTCGACGCTGAATAATTCCTCATTAGGTTCGCTAGCTTCACTCCTTTTTATATAGAAATGCTTTGATATACGTAGATACATACATAATAAGCGTAGGTACTTACTTATAACATTTTGATACACGTTTATAGAACTTAGAATAGTATCAATGACGTTTGTACTCATTGCTATTCCAGCCAACAGTAATTATTTTATCTATCTTTCAATCAATCTGCCTTGCCTTTTCCCAACTATGTTGGCCGACCCCAACATAGCGGGGAAAAGGCAAGGCAGATTGCAGCCTAACCGGATGCAGCTGAATACCAGTGTTTTACATAGAGCGACTGCCTGTCTGACCTCCACAACCCAGTTACTGGATAATACGATACCCGATGGTAAGACTGGACGTTTCCACTCACTTTTTTTTTCTTTTTCGTTTTTTAAATACCTTTTGTTAGTCGCCTTTCATAGTCTTTAGTCTTTATACATTTATTCATTAACAATAATTCATAATCATTCATTCATTTTCTCCACATGACCAAACCATACTCTTGTCAATTTTTGTCACTACATCTTCTTTTAAACCGCACCGTGTTGCCTTACCATATCATTCCTCAGCTTTAATTCATAGTCACACCATTTTTATTTGATACACAACAATATTGCGTAGGTATACAGGGTTATTGGTAAAACACCAGCAACCTCTTAAGGGGTCATTGTACTCATCATTATGATCAACTTTTACTGTGGGACCAAACCTGAAATCGCGAAAAAAAAACCTGCTGTTCAGTACATTTATCTACATTATACTCGTTAAAATGTAGGGAGCAGCTGTTTTTTTTTTCGCGATTTCAGGTTTGGTCCCACAGTAAAAGTTGATCATAATGATGAAGTACAATGACCCGTTAAAAGGTTGCTGGTGCTTTACGAATAACCCTGTATACTAAAATTTTGAGAAAATTTAATTCGAATCTGTGTTGGTGTTCATAACGAATTGTTTCACGATTGAGATATTCATATTTTCGTTAAAGCGTGGTAATTTATATTTTTCTTACCTTGATTGTTTACGTATTAGGTAGGTACTCTAGAAAAAGACGTGTGTAAGAAAACTAGATACTTACTGGGGCAGTAACCCTGTACCAATAAAAAAAGTACGTAGGTACCTACGCAAAACTAGGTGGGTAGTTGTATTTTTTATGAGCACAACAGGAGGGCACTACAGGTGAATAGAAAGGTCTTTATGTAAATTTTTAATAAACCCTCTTCCGTTCCGAAATGAGTTGAATAAATAAAAGGCAAACTGTAAACAGAGATTTCTCACTGAAACACTATTTACCTGCTTCTATTTTTATGTTTAGCCCAGTTTAGCCCAACTTAAGTTGATATTATTTTAAGACTGTGAGCTGTACCTACAGGGTGTAAGTGAAAGCTCCGGGTCATTGTACTCATCATTATGAACAACTTTTACTATGACCAAATCTAAAATCTCGAAAAATAAAATCAGCTGTTCCCTACTTTTTGACGAGCTATGCGAACATAAATATACGGAACAGCAGATTTTTTTTTCGCAATTTCTGGTTTGGTCCCATAGTAAAAGTTGTTCATAATGATGAGTACAATTACCCCTTAAAAGGATAACGGTGGTAACACTTACACCCAGTACATTATGTAAATAATTTGATTATTATTTGAGTCACTACAAAATATTTAGCTTACATCTAAGTTACAGATATGTAGGTACCTATAAGTAGAGAAATAGCTGTAGGTACACATAGCAAAAAACTTCCAAAAATATGTACGCGGAAAATCAAATCTATATTTTTCAAGATTATGTTACTAGATTTATGTTGCGCATCGAATACTCTAATACCTATTGGTACAATAATACTTCTAAAGCCGCCCTTCAAAGGAATTCCATTGTCATGTTATGACGGTAAAGCACATAGTACAAATTGAGGGTTATAAAAGACAAACATGGGTCCAGGACGATGAAAACTTCGCATACATATTTATGCCATGGGACCCGTGGGCATAGCAGTTAAGGCGATCAAACGGAAAGGATGGACAGGGGATGTGCGCATGGGAATGTTCCCATAAAGTTCTGTCGACCGCTTGGATGACTCGTCGACTTTTTTTGGCGATTTTATCTTGGATCAGGCTTATTTTCTTTATTTTCTTGCTTAAATTATTCAGCTTGTAAAAATCTATTCCTGAAATTGCTTTGGATCTTGCAATACGATAGTTTATGAGACTGGAGCATTTTCATAATCAGCACGCTTAGAAAATGGATTAGTGATCATAATGCGGCTATGGTTGAACATCCTTTTCTTCCAACTTGATTCTTAGGTAGGGTTACCATATGTAAATAGAGGGATGCCTGTCTATGGTACCTAAAATGCCTGAATTTTCAGAAAAATGCCTGTCTAAAGCAAAACGCTGTAGGTAATTAAGTAAAAGTCAACAGATAATAATGAAGAAAGATATTTATTACTGATATTTGTCAGAGAACATTATTTTTTTTAATAGTTCTTTCTTTTTTAATATATAAACGTAAAAATCTTCACAAGATACAGTTTTGTAATTTTCCTGTGTAATCAATACTTATTGCTCTTACTGATTCAATTGTCAGCCGATTTCTTTCTTTACTCCACTGGGCGTTGACGAGAGAAAACGTACGTTCTACGTTCGCATTGTGTGCCAAAATAGAGAACACAAACTGGCAGATTTTCATGAATTCTGTAATGTCACCATTCACTTCCCTACTTTTGAGAAAATTGCACCACTGTGTAGTTAAGCTTTCAGAAAAAAAAATGTTATCTGAACTTCTACAAATTCTTTTAGAACTTCGTATTGGGCGCGAAATTGAAAAATGCCTCTCAAAAATGTCTCAGACCAATGCCGGCCGCACGCCTGTCTAAACCTTAAAATGCCTGTAAAATGCGGCAAACGCTTGTCATATGGTAACCCTATTCTTAGGTCTCTTTCGGTACCACAAGGCAACCGTAGGTCTTTGAAGAAATACCTATAAACATGTCAGTAAGTAGAAATCATAATTTATCACCAAAATTCCTAAATCAAATCAATTTTAATAATATTTCACACATCAAATTCTGCGGAGTCAAGAATGATTACCTACTCGACTGAATGTGACGTCATTATTAAGATTAAGGCAATGACACACGAGAGCAGCAGCGTGGGTTAGTGACGGTATCCACGCGACCGCGGAAGCGTTTTGTATTGTAGAGGAAACATTAGTGTGCCTAGTAGCTTTAGAAATGGGACAGGGGCCGTATTATGACGTGAAAAAATATCATGGATCCATCATGGATTCGTTGAGAAAAAAGGATGGTGCTATAGGTCGTATATAGCTCCGTTTCTCTCTCACACTGGAACCGTTCAACTTCTGCCCTGCTAAAAGAGCTCAGAGTAGAGCCCGTCGAGACTATCTTCGTAAGACGACTATGTTGCAAAGGTTTTTTTGGAGTCTTGTAGTTTTTTTTTTATGTTGGTAGGTTACATTACCTATGACATGCTACAGATGAAGTTTAGGGCGGGGAAAGATAGTTTACAGCCCAGATAGAGGTGACCTTGCGACTGGCCTCTGAGCGTAATTAACAAAACCAATCGTTTGCTCTGGGAAAGTAATGCTTCGTTATGCAATCAAGCTGCGTATTCACAAATTAACTTTGAAATCAATATACAAATGGTCAATTTAGGCCCTGCGCGCACTGCCGTGCGGTGAAATGCGTTGCGTTAGTTCTGCCGCACCGGTAAAACAAACGCAGTCTAAAACGCATGCGTTTTTCTCACCGCAGCGCGCGCACTTTAAAGACACTCCATACTTTACAGAGTATGCGTTAGAAAAACGCACGGGAGTGCGCGCAGGGCCTAATAAACTAAACCATCGTCTGCTCTCACGAAAAGCTGTCTAGCAAACTTCATGATACCGCCACTTGTGCCACCGTCGGCTGTTAGCTTCGATCGAGTTACCAGTTATAATTTCCGGGTGGGGGAGCGCAATCGGCGCGCCAGTAATAGATTCCGCCCTAACATCAGAGGGGCAATTCTCGTAATTTT
The DNA here is from genome assembly GCA_905163495.3 of Cosmia trapezina. NCBI lineage: Eukaryota > Metazoa > Arthropoda > Insecta > Lepidoptera > Noctuidae > Cosmia > Cosmia trapezina. The sequence continues at coordinate 19,202,814 of LR991030.1, forward strand.
AAGAACGTTCGCATTCTAATCTCCAGTCGAAATCTGTCAAAAAAGTCTCTAATTTCCCTACATTTTTGACATTGATTGTCGCTGAGATGACACTGCGACTTGAATTTGAACGTTTTTTAAGTACGAGAATTGGCCCTCTGATACTCGCGGATTCGACGAGTTCACCCGCCGAGTACCCCGGGGTTTCCCAAGTTCCCCAAGACCCCGTGTTCCTCCATTTCCCCCAAGTTCCCCAACCTAAGTGCTCTAATGAGATTCAGGCGACTTCGTGTTTTGTCGACCTTTTTACGTGGGAGCACGTAATAAATACATTGTTTAGATATAATCTGTGATGATAATGTGGTGTTTTGGCTTACGATTGAAAAACAATTTTGCTTCCCGACCTTTTTTGTTATGACTTTTTGTGTGTTTTTCGACTCATCTAGGTACTATTAACACTTTGCGGGACACTGAACAAGACACAATAGAAGTTTTATTGTTATTACTGTTATAGCGTCCTTCAAAGCGTTAAGGTTGATGCGCCAGGGTAGCCCGTGAAATTCAAAATTTCTTAAGTTTTTTGCAATTTGTAGGTCAGTGTGAGCTTGTATGTTGATTAAAATATGATTCGCGGCCGTAGCTAATATGGCTTTACAGAATTATAATCATTAGAATCAGCAATACAACTCCATAAGTTAGCATATCTCAAATCTAGCGATTTCATGAAATCATGAGGTTTGAGGTAAATGCTAACTTATGGAGTTGTATTGCTGATTCTAATGATTATAATTCTGTAAAGCCATATTAGCTACGGCCGCGAATCATATTTTAATCAACATACAAGCTCACACTGACCTACAAATTGCAAAAAACTTAAGAAATTTTGAATTTCGCGGGCTAGCCTGGCGCTGTCAGTGCAATTATATTTTAATAGTTCAGTGGTTTAAAGCGATAACCAAATTCAACAGGCATAATGTTTAACATTATTCCAGTTCAGTAATCCAGCGAGTTAATCCAGTCTGGTGCTAGACTGAATCATATCGTCTACATAATTCCAGTCATTCAGTCAGTAAAACAAAAAAAAAACCGGTCAAGAGCGAGTCGGGCTCGCGCACCGAGGGTTCCGTTCCGATTTCTGAAAAAGTGTGCTATTTAGAGACACATAAACTGATATCACACAGAATAATTTCTGATTTTTCCCTTCGCAAACTTCGGAGATAAGGCGGGGGGAACGGTATTTCTTTTTACATTTTTCATCAAAAGTCGAAAACTATGCGGCTTAAAAAAAAATAAAAAAATGTTTAAGAATGTGCAAACAGCGTTTTTTCACATGATACCCCACATGCCCTAGAAGCCCCACTTTGATTTTTTAAGACCCCCTTTCAGCACCTGTTACAAAAAAAATATAATTATTTTTATTTCTTTCTTATTTGAAAAATAGTTGGGTAAACGTCATATAAAACTGTTCCAAATTTCAAGTTGATAGCATTAGTAGTTCTTGAGATATCCACCTGTGACAGACAGACAGACAGATTTTTACCATTTTGGTACGGAACCCTAACAACAATCCGTGTTCACTGTTCAACGCTTAATCCAGCACTGTGTGCTGGCTGTCTACACTATTCTATAGTGGCACTAGAATGAGCGAGCTGAAAGAGTAGACTGGCAATCCAGTCACTGGACTGAATTGTTCAATGGAAAGGGTACATTCCAGTGCCGGTTCACATTATTCCAGTGGCATTCCAGCGCTAGTTTCGATCGCTGGACTGGAATGCTACTGGAATAATGTAAACCGGGCATTACCATCGATCCTTTTTTCTTGCATTAAATCTCTGTTTTGCAAACTAACGCAACCATGAGGTAATAAAGTAACAAGTTTACGCTACCATTGTAAACTGAAACACTGATTTAAAAGTAATATCACTTCAGCAAAGTGACAAAATGTTTACAAGATCCCCAGTTCCGTAGTGTTGAGAAAGTCTGGATTTGTTCCGCACACTAGCTACGTGTCGGCAGTTTTATCGCGAGGTTCCTTCCGACACAGTCTCAGACATGTCGTAATTTCCGCTCGGCTCCACTTAATGTTAATCGACGTTTACGCAAGTTCCAGCTGACCTTACTTACCGTGTGTTTAGGGCAGGCGAAATTTGATTAAACTGTTGGGTTGAAATTATATTTGAACGTGGGGAACATTCTACCAATTCGTGTTTTTGGAATCTTATAGGGATAGGTACATCGATAATTTTGTGTTTTTTAAATTCTTATAAAACCAAATGTACCTATATGGTTAAATCATTTGGATTTTCCATATGTGTTATTTGACTATATTGTCTAGTGTTGTACCAAAACCAAAACATGATGGATTACTTGAAATTTTTTCTGTTATTTTCTGTTTTATACAATTTTAGGTAAACAGTTCGTGCAAAATTTGCTTTAAATCCAAGGTATTTAAATATGTTAAGAACCTACTAAGCTGGAAATTGATTTAAGTCATTTTATCATAAATCTACATTTAAACGAAGCGCGTTTCACGTTCACTGCGGATCACACAAAATTGGCCCGCCACGGTGCTGACCGCTGGTGCGCACGATGAAAACTATATATCTTTCTCGCTGGTGCGGAACGATTGTCTTCGGTATTAATTGTGGGTGTTCGACAGAGACAAATATAGGTTACAAATGTAGGTATTTTCCATTAAAACATCGCGACGGGCCCTTTTTGACAACCATCGCACTGACGGTGAAAAACACCCGCTCCCTGCAGCGGCGGGCTTATTTCGACCGCCACCGTACCAGATGAAAGTTTATGATTTTTGTTCCGCAGCTGTGTTAAAATTCCGGTGCGCATGAGAGTCTTCTCTCTCGCGCGTCAAATTAAACAGCCATAACGCCATTTCACTTACACACCGAGCCACGCTTCGATATATCCTCTTAACCTAGAGCCCTTGAAAGGGTTGGATTTAAGCTATTATCTAAGGTCATGTTAGCCTGGCAAGTTACCTAGTTGTTGTTTTGTCTTTGTACAAACGCATTAATTCAAAAGTCGTGTTTTTTGTTATTTTGGTCACCAAATGCCAACCAAAATTAAGTAATCAGACTTCTAGATTTTTTCCCTATCGTGAGCTTAAAGCAACGATTTCCATTCTCTCTTTATTATTATTTTAGTATTTTTATCTCTTTTTCAGGTTCAGCTTCAAGAGTTTTCAGCTGTTTTCATGAGCGTTTCTCCACGAAAAAAAAGGCTGTCGCACACTGGCAGGTAAACAACAGATTTAAAAGTTTTCTCATTTATTAAAATAGGAACAAAGAATTTCCGTTTTAGAACCATGTCGTTTTGCATAATGATGAAATTGCAAAGCTGAAAGGAGACACTATTTTATATTTTTTTCCCGGTACTTCGTCAGCTTTATAATTATATTTTGGAAAAATAATTGGAAACAGTTTCTAAATATTTTAATCCTACTAAATTAACGCATAAGTTTGTAGCCAAGGTTGTTCAAGCAAAAGCTACTGAACGGATTTTGATTAAATTTGGCACACAAATAGCGTATAACCTGGATATACTTTTTATCCCGATATTCTTACGGGTCGACTTACGCGCGTGAAACCGCGGGGTGCTGCTAGTATTTCATATTAAATTTACTTATTTTGATATAAAATTTTCTTAGAAGTAAACGGTGGCGGCGGCTTTCTGCAATTACCTACAACAATTTAATATTGCTGTAATTTTATTTAATTTCATAGTAAAAAATATCATTAATCTTTCAGCGAGTTTTAAAGTCCAAAGCATTAAAACTTGGCGAACACTTGACAAACGATTAAACGCTCAAGATCAATAATTAGTTTTAACATATTTGTGCTATTAATTTGAACTTCGCCACATTTTAATTAACGATAGATTTTATTGGCTTTAGTGATAAGTTATTGCTGAAATTAATATTAGCAAGGGGCCATTTTTCAATGGTCTATATATTCTTGGATTTATTTTATTTTATTTATTAGGGACAAAAATAGTTACATGCTGCAGAATACAAGGAAATACTTAAACTAAGATTTTGAGGAGCTCGTGGCTAAGTAATAACAGCCGCACGGGTCGATCCGTCAGGTTAAGCTACGCTTGCCGGGGTTGGTCAGTGGATGGGTGACCATCTTTACATATCGAGATTCCTCCGTGCCTCGGAAAGCACGTTAAGCCGTTGGTCCCGGCTGTTATTCGTGGATCTTTGACAGTCGTTACGGGTCGTCAGAAGCCCGAAAGTCTGACAACCAGTCTTACCAAGGGGTATCGTATTACCCAGTTACTGGGTTGTGGAGGTCAGATAGGCAGTCGCTCCATGTAAAATACTGGTATTCAGCTGCATCCGGTTAGACTGGAAGCCGACCCCAACATAGTTGGGAAAAGGCTAGGCAGATTGATTGACTTAAACTAAGATTTAACAAACATGTAACCCACACCATTGTCCACATTTTATGACTTTTATAATTCTAGTAATAGGTAACCTTTCCAATTTTCATGTTAAATATTTATATAAATAGCACAACACACAAAAGCACAGTTAAATGTTAAGTAATTAATGTAAAAAAAAAAATAATACCAACCAAGTGCGTGTTGGTGGTCCAACACGCACTTGGTTGGTATTTTTTTTCTTGCTCTCTCGCACATTGAAGTTAGGATAAAATACCAAAAACAAACTTAACATTGTAATATTTATTTATGTGATAAAACTACAAATTAACAATTTTCGGACTTTTCCTTTACTTGTGCTCTGAGACCTTGCTTCTTGCAAAATTTCATGATTCTGGGTCAACAGGAAGTACCCTATAGGTTTTGATTTATTTGCGAGTATCAAAATATATCGCCTATATAGCCGTATTTTTTTATTGCGTTGACTTCTTCGTTGACTTAGAAGCTTGATTTTTTAGAGCTTCAAGGGACCATAAACCTACGTATTTGATATGAATTTCAACTTGATACCTACACGCGTTCCTGAGAAAAAGGGTCTTGACAGGCAGACAGACAGACGGACAACGAAGTGATCCTATAAGGATTCCGTTTTTTTCCTACTGAGGTACGTAACCCTAAAAGTGTTATTCATCAGATCTTAACATCTGATGATAACATTTTTTTTCCCTTGCACATACACCCTTTTAATGTAGGTAAGTAGGTGTTTACCTACTTACGTTATAAGGATGTTCGTGCAAGGTCAAAAATAATAATAGTAACATTCTTGTTTACTTACATATTACACAAAAGCCAAATCTTCTTTAGCAGCTTTTACATTTTCCTATCAATCAAATCATCAACCATCTCAACCTACACGAAAACATAAAAGTACAAAAGATAATACCCGAACAACTTCGGCTATTTACGGCAATTGTCGTAGATGGCGAGTTAATACATGATCCTGTATCTAATCTCTGCGACGATAACACTAACTTGTGTTATTATGTTATTTCTCTATTTGTTCTAGAGACTGAAGGCACACTGGGAACACCTGACGCCACCCAACGCGTGTTCTTTGGCCAAATGACGAAGCGTATCTTCTCGACATCAGACGTACTCATTACTAGCACGAAAGCATGCTTTTATTGAGCAAGTGCTCATTAGTAGCATGTGTGACTAGTAATGAGCATGCTTATTTCTAGTATGTTTTCGAGTAAGCATGTTTATAGGCATGCTTTTTATGAGTCAGTACCTTCAAATGTGGTCAGTAACCACGCTTCATTGACGTAGCGTGGCGTAGCGTGTTATTAGGCCAGTAACAACAGCATTCTAAAAATGGTCGCTGCCTGAGCGGACTGTCCCTTTCAGGCACACTGGGTGGGGACAGTCCTAAGTCTGAATTAATAATAATAAGTTACTGTTTCAAAACTAACAATACTAACCTATATACATAAGCATTATTGTTACTAACACCAAAATACTAACATATTTATGGACCTAGTCTGAATTAAATTTTAATTAATTAATTAATTTATTTATTAGTCTGTTTCATACCGAGACTCCTCCGTGCCTCGGAAAGCACGTTAAGCCGTTGGTCCCGGCTGTCATTCGTGGATCTTTGACAGTCGTTACGGGTCGTCAGAAGCCTGAAAGTCTGACAACCAGTCTTACCAAGGGGTACCGTATCGTATTACCCAGTTACTGGGTTGTGGAAGTCAGACAGGCACGTCGCTCCATGTAAAATACTGGTATTCGGCTGCATCCGGTTAGACTGGAAGCCGACCCCAACATAGTTGGGAAAAGGCTAGGCAGATTGATTGAGTCTGTTTCAAACTAATACGTGTTATTTATATTTCTATTTGTACGGTCACCAGGGAATAAACAACAATGAAGATGTGAAAGTCCTCTTAATTCTTGGTGTAAGTGAAATATTGTGTGGCTTCGTGGGTTTAAACGTAGTTTATAAAAGTCGGATTTTGTTATTTGCTTTGTATTTTATGGTCGTCTTCTGTTTTAATTGAATTGTGTTAGAGTTTCAAGTAAAGAGGATCATACAGCGTGTTTTTTCTAGATTACGATGTTTTTTTTTTTTTTTTTATTTTTTTTTATTTTGGCAACAAACAGTCATGTACTTACAAACAATATTATTTATGAAAGAATTGGTTCCTTACAAAAGACCTATAGTGCCGACAATGTGGTAAAATTACGATGTTGGTGCTATGGAGAAATTTGTATAGTTTGATGGTCAGGAGGCTTAAAACGGCCACATTAAGCAATTTCTCTAAAAGCGATTAATTTCCTGAATTCCCAGCAATTTATTATGATTGTGCTATTTGAGTATTTGAAATTAAACTTCAATAAAGCAATTCATAATTTGTGGACTATTTTACGAATCTCCATACCATACAAAACTGTCAAACAGATGAATTGCGTGCTATGAATTGTACGCAGATAAATTATGAATTGTCAGTTTGTGACCGTTTTACGATTACAAATATGATTCATAATACCTACTATCCTATTATGATTCTGCCAAAGTGGCCGTTTTAGCCCCCCTGGTCACTATTTTTGACCACATTCTGATACATGCTGTATATCTAGTTATTTAAGTAAGAATATTGGGTGTTGTAGCAACTACTTAGTACTTTCGCTTTAAGGCATTAGTGAAAGAAAAGGGCATACTTCGACTAAAAGTCTTGTCACTTCACTCTAATTTTTAATTTGCTAGGCCAAAATGATAGTTGCGATACCTAGAACTTTTTTTGACATTTTGACATTTAGCCTGTCAGTCTTTCGTGGCACGCATTGTATTTTACGTCGACTTGAGAACCACCTCTTTTTTTTTGAGGGTTAAAAACCAAAGTATAGTTACTTTTAAGTAGTACATAAAAACGTCTATACTGATGCTATGTTTACCTGCTACGCATATTAACACATAAATTAGTTTATGCAACTAATTACTCAGTTATATTAGTTTACCGTGCCTAATAGTGGATGATCTTGACGCGCCTCTTCAGATTAATAAACTTAATCCCACTGCAACTAGCAACAGAGTTCTGTATCGGATTAAGGTAATTAGTTCAGCTACCTATGAATTATGTAGATTTACAGTCGAGAGAATGCGTTTCTGACACCAATCAGTTCAACAATTTCTAGTAGTAATAAGGATCAAATTCACAAAACACATACCTATTCGTTAGTATATGAAACTAACAGGTGTTAAGAACCCATTCTCTCGATGGCCGGACTGTAGTTATTTAAGTACAATATTCACGGTCAGTTGGTTTGTTAAGTTGGAATGGTGTCCTGTCAAAAAAAACTGTAATTAAAAAGTAGTAAAACTTTACTATCACGTAAAAACACGGATCCAAAAACCAATCAGTAGAAATCAATGTAGGCCATTACAAAGTCGGTATAATTATTCTTGCCTTTCTAAACTTATATGTAACTTCATTGGAAATTATATTACTCAACTAGATTCATACATGTCATACATTTAATTTACCGTTGAACACAAATCGGACACTCGCATTCAAAACGCTGCATTGTGTAACAAAGCTTGCCCCTTATTCCAAGCTTACGCCTTATTCCAAGCTTGTGCCTTATTCCAAGCTTGCGCCTTATTCCAAGCTTGCGCCTTATTCCAAGCTTGCGCCTTATTCCAAGCTTGCGCCTTATTCCAAGCTTGCGCCTTATTCCAAGCTTGCGCCTTATTCCTAGCTTGCGCCTTATTCCAAGCTTGCGCCTTATTCCAAGCCTTGCGCCTTATTCCAAGCTTGCGCCTTATTCCAAGCTTGCGCACATGGGTAGACCATGACCTGGATTAGGACGTAGGATACTTTTCATCCCGGTAGAACGTTCTCGTGGGATAATTTCCGACCTCCACGCGGTCGAAGCTGCGGGTAAAAGCTAGTTAACTATAATTGTCATTCGGGACTAGCAAAGTGAATTCTAATGGCAATTGCGAAGTCTATTCGCATATCGTATGAGCTACAAATTGAATGTTAAGTATCTATGTACAGTCAGCAGAAAAAATTGAAGTCTCGTGGCTAAATAATAACAGCCGCACGTTAAGCTACGCTTTCCACGGTCGTTTCGTGGATGGGTGACCACCCATTACATTTCGAGACCCCTCCGTGCCTCGGAAAGCACGTTAAGCTCATGTCACAGCTGTCATTCGTATATCTTTGACAGTCGTTACGGTTAGTAAGATGCCCAAAAGTCTCTGACAACCAGTCTTACTAAGGGTGAGCGTGTAACTTTGATTGTGGAGGTCAGATAGGCAGTCGATCCACGTAAAATACTGGTATTAGCTAGATCCGGTTAGACTGGAAGCCAACTCCAACATAGTTGGGAAAAGGCTAGGCAGATTGAAAAGTGAGCAGAAGATTTAGGATGTAAAATAAAGTTTTTCGCTCTACACTGGCGACATAATTGCGTGCGTAATAACTTAAATAGATAGTAAACTATGAACTACGTTTTCACTAGGGGACAATAACGTGCCGCTACACGTCTAGTTTGTCTTACGAAGTCTGGAAAATGGGTGTATCATCGTCCTACGTAACATAGGTGGCCAGTACCTACAGACAGGCGCGATGCGACCCTTGAATAACACTTTCTATGAAAACTTCATGGATATTATTCTACCAGAATCGCATCGAACCGACGCGTCGCGCCTGTCTACAGGAGCCTTAAGTCATGGGCCAGTTGTCACCTATTGAGTACATAGCATACATATAATAAAATAGTAACTAAAAATTTTTGTCCGTTTGTCTGGATGTATGTTTCGGATTAGCGTAAAAACGACTGAACGTATTTGAATGTAATTTGACACTAAGATCTGTTATCTGGATTACCTAGGGTACTTTTAATCGCGGTAGTACGTTCCTGTGGGATATTTTCCGACATCCACGTGGGTGAACCCGCGGGCACAAGCTAGTACACACTAAGGCCCCTTGCACAACAAATCACTAAATCATGTAACACCTTTTTATACCATGTTTTATGCAAATATAAATAAATAAATGCGTTTAACAGTAAACGCATTTAAAACATCGTTCTGTTTCTGTAAATAATTTGAAGGTGACTGAGACAGTATGATGTTTGAAATATGTTTAATAATCAGCCGTTCCATACATTGGGGTCGCATAGGTATTGAAGTTTTGTATGGGACAGTTGATAATTTTTTCGCAATTACGATGTTGGTCCCCTGGGTAGGTACTTACATCTGTTGCGCTGATTGTACCCATATACCCAAAAGTAACAAGCCATTATTTGAATTTACATAGACGTATCGAACGTCGAAATCTCGTCATCAATCATCGAAATTACGAGAACTTTTTACTTTTATAGTAGTAACAGGTCTTGTACGCAAGTAGGTAATAGTGCGGCTTTGTGCTCCGCCTGCAATTTAACGACATTTTTACTACCAGCTCTAGCTACAGTGTATGTACTCACAAACGTAATTGGAAACTATTTCTTGTTCTGTTGAGTTGGCTTTCTTTAGAAATTAAGTCTTTCATGAATAATAATGGTTAACTTCGTAAAATGTTAACTTCGAAGCATAGCTTTTTCCTATATGTCTGCACTTACTTTTCTGGAGAAACTAACCGTGTTTATTAAACGGGTTAAAACAGTACTGTTTTAAAATGCCAAAAAATTAAAGGTTAGGATAATAAAATAGATAGACAACACTAATAATAATACCCTGATAATACCTACTCTTTAATATTACCCCATCAAAATTACAGATGTAAATGTAGAAAGAAGATCACTAATTCTGGGATATGTTTTTTTTTGGTGGCCGTCAGGAACCGTTTCATATTTTAAGAATGCATTATTTTTTACTAAGCCGTCAAGGTCGAGAACAGTGAACGTCGGCGACGGGAAACGTACTGTGGTGAGAAATTAAAAAATCATTACAGTGTTATCGCCATACAAAGAAATGTTTCTATTACACCCATAGACTTATAAAAAAAGATGGACTCCGCGCTGCGCATATCGAAAGTGAAGCACAGTAAGTATGCCGGGTCCGTTTGTACAAACACGCCTCGCGCACACATTTACATCATAGTATGCCGACCGGCCGCCATTACATGACACGAGCGACGGCGTCTTTGCAGGTACTCAAATCACGCACACGTAGATCGGTAGGGTGCTTCACTTTCGATATGCGTGGCGCGGAGTCCATCTTTTTTTATAAGTCTATGATTACACCATTCAAATTGTAATTCATTCCTGGCCAACGACTTTTTTATCCCAAAATCACCGTGCATTATGTGTGATCTCCTTTATTGACACAATGGGCGATCTTACCTGGTGGTGTGCTAAAATCGATCTTTTAAGGACAATCTTTGAATGTATTAAGGAGGAAGGAGAGGGTGTGGTTATGTATCTTTAAAACCTTTAAATTTTTCTTTCCACCCCCACGAAACACCAACATATTCAACTACATTTGTAGTCGTACACAATTTTCTTCACCAGTAATTTACATTGTATAGGTAAATAGCGTAGGTAGTGATGCAACTCGACATAACTGCAGCCTTCGTGGCGGTACAATTAACCCACTTAAGTGGTTGTTTGAGGTGGCGCCAACCACTGTTGTTATACCGACCGTACGCTGTAATTACCGATAAGGGCCCTCGCTCACGGCGACTTTTTGTAGCGATGCAGTAGCGATGCTGTAGCGCGTCCGCATCGATACAGTCGCGAAGCGGTCGCTAGCTGTGTGCCCTCGCCCGTGGGCCCAGATTCAGTCGCGATGCAAACGCGACACTGGTGCGCTTCTGTCGCGATGCAAATGCGATTCAGTAACGGCACAAAAATACCTGCGATCGCTACAGTTGCAAGATGGACTCCGTTGAGGCAACATTCGTCACGTTGTCTTTGGTGCTGCTTTTACGTAAACAGCCGAAGCGTAGGCAACGAAAGCTCGGTTCTCCACTCACGCGCCACCCCCGATCCCCCCCCCCCATCTGTTCCCCGATCTGTTCTCTCCCCGATGTCGTCCGACACGGTCGCGCGTTTGCATCGATACAGTCGTGATACTGTAGCGCGTTAGTAGCGCGTTGGCATCGCTACCGTAGCGCGTTGCAAATGCGACTAACGCGCGTTAGTAGCGATGCAGTCGCGCATTTCGTAAACGCGCGACAGCATCGCTACAAAAAGTCGCCGTGGGCGAGGGCCTTAAGGGTTATATTTACCAGCTGTATCGACAAAGTATCAGTTAGATTTTTTTTAGTCACGCTACGTATATATGTATAAGTGACTACGTATGTATAGTGAGTTAGCTGCTGCCCGCGACATCGTCCGCCTGAAACTTGTTTTGACTTAAAATATATCCTATGACACTCAGCAATACTGTAGCTTCTCAGGACTAACAGAATTTTTGGAATCGGATCAGTACTTCCGAAGGTTACCCCCCAATTACATACAAACTCCTAATCCCTTCCTTCCTAATTCCTTTACTCCTAGTTTAATCTTTTGAAATAATTTTATTGTACTTTCTTAAAGAACATCAAACCGAACAACTTTCTTTACAGGACCAACATCGTAGTCGCGAAAAATTTTTCAACTTTACCATAGAAAACTTCAATACTCGACGCAAATGTATGGGACGGCTGATTATTTTTTCGCGATTACACTTAAATTTGATGAGGATGTGAAACGAAACGTTGTATTATGTGGAATAAGATTAGCAACATTGCAGCTTTACAAAGTTACATTGATCGTGATTTAAAAAAAAAAACTGATATTTAAACACTATCAATATCACCATCAGATCAGTGGGCCGTGAAAAAGACACTGACAGATAGATAAACGCACTTTCGCATTTATAATAGTGTAATGGTTGGCCGTTCGTCAGTGGTAATAAAACCTGATAAAAAAAAATCATTTAATTCACGCAAAAACCCATATTACATAAGATAAAATAAAATGAAAAAACAATAATAATAAAAAATTCACAATACTGCCACAGAATGAAACCATAATATGTACAAATAAATGAATGAATACAAATTGAAAAAGGTTAGAGCTTTAAAATAACAATAAAATGTCAATGAAATTAAAATAAACAAAAATTAAAAATACAAAATTGTCAGGGTCACAGAACTAAAAATTAAATATCATATAAAAAAATAAAAGAAACATTACAAAACAAAACATTAATAAGACTAGAGGGTAAGCTAGCCTCTTTGTTCTATTGAAACTCCATACTAGGCTAAGCCAGCTTATAGAGGTATGAGGAACAGGGTGTAAAGTTCTCTCATCCTTCATAGAAAAGGGAGGACCCTCCGACCAGCCGGGTGAAGGGACACGGGTCTGTTAGGCCCGACGATTGTTGTCGGGACGTTGTATACGGGTGTTCGGTAAAAAATGGATAACCTTGAAGCAGTATAATATAAACAGTACAGTATAAACTTTATGGCCGTTCTAAAATAAATATATCCCAAGTAGTACCTAAGTTTTTTTGAAAAAAAAAAAATACTAACTTTTTTTTAAATCTAATTTTATATTCATAACCACAAAAGAAAATGAATTGTGTCGGTGATTTGTTGTTAAAATATTGTACGTTGACTACAGAGAGGCAGTAAATAGTGTGACTAGAAATTGCATAGTATTTTTGCGTATCTTAAGTTTTTTTTTTTTTTTTTTTTTTTTTTTTTTTTTTTTTTTTTTTTTTTTTTGAGGGTGGGAAATCATCAAATAACTTCTCCCGCTCTGGGTGGAGCGGAAGGGCGTGTCAGACTTTTACTGACTAAAACCCACCCGTGTTCCTTCAGTTGCCTATGCCAGGGCCGCGGTAACCCCTTCGGACAATCCGCGACCCCAGCGGCATCTTAAGTACTTACTATTTGAAATACATACATTATTTTTTAAATTTTTTTTTAGAACGGCCATAAGGTCTATTATATGCTATTTAAAGGTACCATTAATTACCGGACACCCTGTATATGCTAGTCGCGCGGTAAACTCTGCTTGCGCGATGCAGGGTTTTGCGTGACGTCAGTGTGATGCGTAGTTAGCATGTGGAGATGTAGATGCCGCCACAAGCTCAAGGTCAAAGTGTTACTAGGATGTGCGGGCTGCAGCCTACTATACGACTGGCCGAGGTTAAACATGAACTGGATCACCATAAATAAATTATTCTGTGTACTAGATGTATTTTACCTAGTTGTGTGCTAAAAACGACCGGATGTCAGTAATCTCCGGGCGGTGCGATGAGTAGAACGGAACGTTCGTTTCCTCTTGCTAATTTGTTAGTATCCTATTAAAACCGAAACTAATTGGTTTTCTCCCATTTTCAGATATATTCAAGCTGATATGAAGACACTTATATTAAGGTATTCCCTTGTTTTGTAACTAATTTTGTCGCAAGGTAATACATAGGGGCTATAATATCTCAAATAGCTTAGCATGATCCTCCGTTATATTGAAAATAATGCAGCATTCATTTTGAAATAAATATATGGTAAAGTTGAGCACTAATGTTAAGTACTATGTTTGGCGAAACCACGATTCCATAAAATTTTCTCGATAAAAAAAAATACAAAGTTAACAACCAAACCAAACCGAATAATAAGATAAAAATTTATTTCTCACCACAATATAAATCTACATTTTCAAAATATGATCAAGAACACATAACAAACCGTTATTTTCTTACGGTTTTTGCAATTTGCAGGTCAGTGTCAGGTTGTATGTTGGTTAAAATATGATTTGCGGCCGTAACTAATACCTATGGCTTTACATAATTATAATCATTAGAATCAGCAATACAACTCCATAAGTTAGAATTGACCTCAAATCTCATGATTTCATGAAATAGTCATTCAATAGGGTAATATGAACTTAGAGAGTTGTATTGATGAATTTTTATGATTATAATTCTATAAATAATTATTTGATACATCCGCGAATTATATTTAGATCAACATACAACCACACTGACTTGCAAATTGCAAAAAGCGTAAGAAATTTTGAATTTCGTGGGCTACCCTAGTGCTTTCGCCTTAAATACCTCACCTTATTCCAAATCAATGACCCCAAACCAAATGAACAACTGGACTCCCTAATACATATTATAGCAACCTTAATTTATACCTGAAGATTAATGTTAGGCCACAAGATTCGAAGTCATTACTTATTTAAGCGCAAGAGGTTTTCTTGCCAAGGGTTTTGCCCTCGTCTTGATAGTAGATCGAAGTTCCAGTAAATTAGGCGGTCACATGAATAGATTAGAAATAAGTTACGTTCGGGTCTAGAAGTTTCGTTATTGTTAGTTAATTACGATATCGATCAGGCTCTTTTGTAAGGGTTGTTTTAATTGAGATTTATTACTTATGCAGATACTAGAGTTAGATAATAAAGTTTCTTGATATTAATGATTTCGGTGAATAGATGTCGTTCACAGTTCAACATTGTTGATGTCGCAGCCGACTGGTTTAGTTAGCCGTTTAATTAACGGCCTTGCCTTTTAAGGCGAGTAGTGCCGCCAACTAGCGCCACCATAGATAAAAACCAGCCAAGTGCGTGTTGGAACTCGCACAATGAACGGTTCCGTAGTTGAAAAGAATTTATCCCAAAAACAAACTTGACATTGCTTGTAATCCCTTTGTGATAAAATTACAAATTAACAATTATCAGACTTTTTCCTTTACTCGTGCTATGAGACCTTGCTTCGTGCCAAATTTCATGATTCTAGGACAACGGCAAGTACCCTATAGGTTTTGATTTACTTGCGAGTATCACAATATGTCACATAAATGGCCGTATGTTTTTATTGCGTTGACTCAGAAGCTTGATTTTTTTACAACTCTAAGAGACCATAAACCTACGTATTTCATATTAATTTCAACTTGATACCTCCGCGGTTTCCTGAGAAAAAGGGTCTTGACAGACAGACAGACAGACGAACGGACAGACAGACAGGGTATAAGGGTTCCGTTTTTCCTTTTGAGGTACAGGACCCTAAAAAGTCATAAGTCTGGAGATATGGAACATTTAGAAACCTATGCTTACATTTTTAGTCAGATGACCTCATCTGACTAAAAATGGGAGCATAGGACCTGAACTACCTAGGCCCAGATGAGGTCAAAAAACAAACACTAAACCTCCTAGCAGCCAAACGCCAAAAACTACCGTTTTTGACTGCTAAGGCTTCCAACCTAGGAGGCTTAATGTTACTTTTTTTGATACAAAAAATTCTAACTATGAAATTTCAAAATGTTGCATATTATTATTTTTTTCAATGGTGGCGATAGTTGGCGGCACTACTCGCCTTAACTAAACACCGGCCGTTCAACTAGCGGCCTGAATGATACTCAGTTATAGGTTAGGTTGGAACTGTGACCAACAACGCGCGAGCCGATTTGGTCGCAGTAACTAAGTCAGGGCTCCACGGCCAAATAGGTTAGGTTAGAACTGTGACCAACCTCGTGCGAGCCGAGAGATCGAGCGGCTAAAGGCTAGGCGATTAACTAAACGGCTGTGACATTGGTACCGTATTTGTCTTTTATTTATTATTATAATTTGATCCCGAAGATTGTAAAACAATGTACCTATCTAGCTGTTTACAGTCACAAGTATCTAAAGCAGTATCATCATCTGCCTAGCCTTTTCCCAACTATGTTGGGGTCGGCTAACCAGATGCAGCTGATTACCAGTATTTTACATGAACCGACTGCCTATCTGACCTCCACAACCCCGTTACTGAGTAACACGATACCCCTTGGTAAGAATGGTTGTTAGACTTTCGGGATTCTGACAACCAGTAACGACTCAAAGATCCAAGAATGACGGCCGAGACCAACGGTTTAACGTGCTTTCCAAGGCACGGAGGGGTCTCGGTATGTAAAGATGGTCAACCATCCACGGACCAACCGCGGCAAGCGTAGCTTAACCTGGGCGCACGACCCATCCGCAGTGTAATGTACGCAAAACACGCGTTTGAACGTGGAGTGGCGGACACCATCCCGTTATACAATACAACACAATATATAGCAGCGTAATAGGTACTTTTTGTCATCGTAAAAGAATAACGATTCTTACATTTTAGAGGGACACATTCAAAAACTTATCACACGTTGTAAGGTGATGAAAAACTTTATTCATATACACCACTTCGTGTTGTTCACAATGTCTCACTTTTAGAACTTCAAACATAATATGTAGGTATTTTAAAATCACAGACAGACGAAATGGTTTTGAAAACAGTGAGCCTTTGCTTCGTGCCCCGGGATTACGTTCAACTGAATATTTAATACATTATTATGTGAACTCGAAACTCTCAAAGCTTTGTATGTACATATGTGACAATGGTATAAAATGATGAGATAAACGCGAGACTACTTGGTGTACACCTAGTACGTAGGTACTTTAGTGTCAGACGTGATAAGGCAGTGAAATCAGACTCCCACACGACGCGGCATCGCAATAAAACTCAATTTATTTGACAACATAACGATCTGTAACTGAATTTGTTTCGTCCTCTCAGAGATTAAATTAAATAGTGTTTTTTCTAGAACAAAATGTCTTTTACAACGCAGTCTTTTTTAATTTCATCGACATTATTTTTTCTGGTTTCCAGTTTAATTTTCCGCTTCGAATAATCTATATAAATAAAAAGAGAAGTTCTGGTGGTCTAAAACGGCCACTTTGGCAGAATCATAATAGGATAATATATTATGAATAATATTTGAAATCGTAAAACGGTCACAAACTGACAATTCATAATATATTGTCAGTTTGTGACCGTTTTACGATTTCAAATATTATTAATAACTAGCTTCTGCCCACGACTTCGTCCGCGTTAAATTTCTTGTACCCCCACCCACCAACCCCGACGCATCGCATCGCTCGGCTCCTAAGGGCCCTAGCGTGATGTTAAATAGACTATATCCTTCCGCATCGCCTGCCTGCGCTATTACTTCTCGCTCGGCTCCTAAGGGCCTTAGCGTGATGTTAAATATACTATATCCTTCCCCATCGCCTGCCCGCGCTATTACTTCGCGCTCGGCTCCTAAGGGCCCTAGCGTGATGTTAAATATACTATATCCTTCCCCATCGCCTGCCCGCGCTATTACTTCGCGCTCGGCTCCTAAGGGCCCTAGCGTGATGTTAAATAGACTATATCCTTCCGCATCGCCTGCCTGCGCTATTACTTCGCGCTCGGCTCCTAAGGGCCCTAGCGTGATGTTAAATAGACTATATCCTTCCGCATCGCCTGCCTGCGCTATTACTTCGCGCTCGGCTCCTAAGGGTCCTAGCGTGATGTTAAATATACTATATCCTTCCCCATCGCCTGCCCGCGCTATTACTTCGCGCTCGGCTCCTAAGGGCCCTAGCGTGATGTTAAATATACTATATCCTTCCCCATCGCCTGCCCGCGCTATTATGTCGCGCTCGGCTCCTAAGGGCCCTAGCGTGATGTTAAATATCCTATATCCTTCCGCATCGCCTGCCCGCGCTATTACTTTGCGCTCGGCTCCTAAGGGCCCTAGCGTGATGTTAAATAGCCTATATCCTTCCGCATCGCCTGCCCGCGCTATTACATCGCGCTCGGCTCCTAAGAGGCCTAGCGTGATGTTAAATAGGCTATATCCTTCCCGAGCCGAGCGCGAAGTAATAGCGCGGGCAGGCGATGGCCTGCCCACGCTATTACTTCGCGCTCGGCTCCTAAGGGCCCTAGCGTGATGTTAAATAGCCTATATCCTTCCGCATCGCCTGCCCACGCTATTACTTCGCGCTCGGCTCCTAAGGGCCCTAGCGTGATGTTAAATAGCCTATATGCTTCCGCATCGCCTGCCCGCGCTATTACTTCGCGCTCGGCTCCTAAGGGCCCTAGCGTGATGTTAAATAACCTATATGCTTCCGCATCGCCTGCCCGCGCTATTACTTCGCGCTCGGCTCCTAAGGGCCCTAGCGTGATGTTAAATAGCCTATATGCTTCCGCATCGCCTGCCCGCGCTATTACTTCGCGCTCGGCTCCTAAGGGCCCTAGCGTGATGTTAAATAGCCTATATGCTTCCGCATCGCCTGCCCGCGCTATTACTTCGCGCTTGGCTCCTAAGGGGCCTAGCGTGATGTTAAATAGCCTATAGCCCTCCTCAAGAACTGGGTTATAAAATGCAAAAAGATTTTTTCAAATCCGATTGGGGTAGTTCCAGAGATAGCGCGTTCAAACAAACTAATAAAAAAACAAACTCTTCCGCTGTATTCCACCGACATTTTGCACAACGCCATCTATGGGTAAATTTATAAAACATCCGCTCAAGAGGAACCGGTATGAATTAAAGTTATTTTTCGTTTTAGTAATTTTATATTATCTCCGAAACTGTATAACCAATTGCCATACTGTAAAGCCCAAATCTTATCTCCATGATGTCCTTGTGATCATAAAATATCTTATTTTGATAAGGATTAATGTTTTGTTGTTTAAATAATCATCCAAACGTAAGTATGTCCAAAAAATACTTTTTTAAAACAATAAAATATGTATAAAAGATAAAATATAATAGATAGAAATATGGTGTCGCGGACTTTTTTGTAGAATTATTTAAGACGGACCAGACTGCCATACATTGTTCTCAATTATAAACAATCGTTTAGGCAGCGCATGCAAAAAAGTCTGTTTAAAGAGGTATTTCTTTCCGACTTGTTAGACAAAACTTGTGATAGCTCGGCTAATATGCATGATATAAATATAATTTATAGCCTATAGCACTCAGGAATAATGTAGCTTTCTACCAGTGAAAAAATTTTTAGAATTGGATCATTAGTTCCGGAGATTACCCCCTACATACAAACTTACAAACTTACATACAAATTTTACCTCTTTATAATATTAGTATAGATATTATCCTATTATGATTCTGCAAAAGTGGCCGTTTTAGCCCCCCTGACTGACTGACTCATCAACGCCCAGCCCAAACCCTTGAACCTAGCTTAAATTTTGCATAGAGGTTCCCTTTATAATGTATACAAGGAATAAGGAAAGATTTCCCATTAGGACGTTCCCTGGGATATTTTCCGACATCCACGCGGGCGAAGCCGCGGGGAACAGCTAGTTAAGTGATATTTATTGTTCTACCGAAATTAAATAACTAGTAAAATAAGAGGGCTTCTGTAACTGTAACTTAAAATTACGATTATTTTGATTGGAAACAAGCAGCGACATGTCCCCGACAGAGCAAAGTTATCATCATCTTCCTACCCTTACCCCATGTTACGTGGCGTCGGCGCAACACGTTTTCTTCTGCCATTCTCGTGTCAACCGTCACGCTATTATTCACTCCTCTTTCATATCATTCCTCACACAAGTTTTTGTATGTGTTACAAATTTTACCGAGCACAACAGATTTTCTGTTTTAAATTATGATTCTGTTTACTTTACTAAATAAAAAAAAACAAGACGGGCGAAACATTAAATCGGTACTTAGGTCGTTAAAGCTGAGCGTCCACTGGTCCGCGCCGGCCGCACCGCCCGCACGGCACGCAACGGATTGAACGGATTTGCCGATGGCATGCGTCCACTGTCCACCTGGTCCGCCCCGGCCGGCCGGAACGGATTTGCCGGTGTCATGCGTCCACCATTTTTATTTATTCTGAGTGTTTTTGTTGTTGTCAGTAGACGTCGCGCGTTGTCATGGAGATTGACGAAGATTATCAGTGTTGCTTGTTCGCAAAAGATGACTGCAGTTGCCAGGGGGGTGAAACCATCATACATCTGACAGTAAATATTAAATGTATGGAAGGTGGCGACATCCAGTTCACGTTTTGAAAACTTTTAATAAAAAGTATACTATTGCTTGATAGATGGAGCTTTTAATAATAATAACTTGCAATAACAAGATGATAGATTGGCACTTGACACAATTCAAATTTCAAAGTTTTTTGAAGTTTCCGTGCTGTCGTTCGTTCGTTACTGCTTATAACTATTTTCGGATTTCTCGAGAGATTTGCATTGATTGTTGGATTTTGTGAGACCTGGCTTTACTGTTAACTCTGTTTTCGACCCTGATACTTTGTTCACCGATTGACCCATAGGCTGCTTCCGTCCCTGGACTTCGTGATACTTTCCTACTGATTGACCCCGCTTTCTCAACCTGCGGTTGTGTACTCGATTTGGATATTGTTGGTTACATGCAGACTAAAAACATGCAGAAAAACGCTATTTTGGATGTGAAAAAAAAAAGAAGAAAATATTGAAAAATAGTGGTTAAATCAATTTGTGACTTCTAACCTGCACGTTGCATAAAAATAATAAGCTAGATTTTATGGTTAATCGGGTTATTACAAGAATCATTCATAGTTGGTGCACAGGTGTGAACAGAATTTTATCTGGAAAATTAGCAATTTTGATCGGGGGATAACGTAAAAGTCAAAGCAGAACGCTATTTTAATGTATGTACACATAAACGTAGTGTTTACAAAAATAAAAAGAAGTAAATATTATTAAGGGAATTGTTCTTTTATTTAAAATAAATTCCTACCTAAATACAAATAAATACATGGCACCTACCTAATACCTATATCCATTTGCAATTAAGTATACTGCCATCTAGCGGATAATAGAATTAATTGTCTAGTTGGTATCAGTGCCATCTATTTTTCACGTAATTTACATACCAGACCGGTATTTACTATTCCAGATATTAGTGTATAGTCTATGGCAGTTGCCTCTGCCGTTGACGCGTGCCGCTCATGTCTATGAGCACGAGTCTAAACATTATTATTATTTTTTAATTTTGATAATAAAGCACAACAGAAATGCAGTCAGAAACCAGAAACTCAATTTTGTTTTTAATTTGTTTATACAACATTAGTTTTTGTTTATACTAAACCCGAAAAGGGGTCACTGTACTCATCATTGAAAAAAAAAATCTGCTGTTCAGTACATTTATCTACATCAAACTCGTCAAAATGTACTGAACAGCTGACTTTCACGAGTTTGATGTAGATAAATGTACTGAACAGCAGATTTTTGTTTCACGATTTCAAGGTTGGTCCCGTAGAAAAAATTGTTCAAAATTATGAGTAGAATGACCCCTTTTCGGGTTTAGTATAAACAAAAACTAATGTTGTATAGACTAGTCTTTATGCATATAAGGACTAGTCTAGATAAAAAAAACATTGTAAATGTTATGCTTCGTCAATCCCTAGAATCAGTAGGATGACACTGACAGATACGATGAGTTCAAAAATGCGTTCCGTGCCGGTGACGTCACCGGCATTCCTTATGACGTCACCGGCACGCATCGCCTTTTTTGCTCATATATGCCGGCGTTCGGTGCGGCCGGTAGCGATAGTGGACGCAGTGCTATATAAATTCATACAGAGCAAACCAAAATCCGTTGCGTGCCGTGCGTGCGGTGCGGCCGGCGCGGACCAATGGACGCTCACCTTAAAACCTCTATTAGCTCGCGGCGTAGCACCTTCGTAGCACTCTCGTAGCACCTTCGTAGCCGGCGTCTACGAGCGCCTACGAATGACTACGGACGATGTTATGTTTAATTTAGTTATGTTATCTTTACCTGTAACATCCACAATTAGAATATTATAAACATTACTAAGTATAGTGTTATTTCTTCATGTTACTGGTGCTGGCTGCAACAGATAGGATGGGTATAATATGGAAAATTAGTGTTGTATTTTTCATATTATAAATAACACAACTTATTTTGATGCGGCTTTACGTGTATTTAGTACATACATATTAAACTTAAATTGAGGAAACCTCGATGTTAGGCAAGTCGTAAAAACCGTGCAAAGCAGGGGCGGGTCGCTAGTTAATATATAAATAAGAAGTCTACAGATAACAAAAGCATAACTTGAAAATAAGACAAACTTCTGGAAATTATAACAAATCCCCAGTCCGCCATGATAATTTCATTAAAAAGTTAGGGAAAGCTTGACATAAATACGTTTCGGTTAAAATGTAAGCGGTAGGTTAAAATTCTCGGAGTTCATATAAAATGCAAAACAACGTATAACTACTGTTATGCTATTTATACAACGTGAAATCTACTCTTTGTTTCCAAGCTACGGTCTGCTTGGTCTTGAAAATTTTATGAAGCTCACTGACATACTTCAACTAAAATAGCCTAGACTTCTATTCATACGGAGTGAAATGTTTTTATCTACGACAAAAACACTTTTAAGTACTTAAGACTTGTCCGTCGCAAAAAGCGCGGTCAATGTCGGACTGCATAGAAAAAAAAGAGAAGCGCGATGACACAACGCTTGCAAAATATGAAGTAATTATCGATTTACAAAAAATCTGTTGATTAAACTAAAAAAGTAATGACAAGAAATCATTCCTTATTAGTTTGTAAAGAACTGTATAAATATATGAACACTTTTAATGATAACTGTAGGAGTAATATGGTAACAACTCGAAAAAATATACCGAAATATACCTGGATTTAGGTTTTTTTTTCCTTAGTTCTACAAACTAAAATAGATTTCAGGACACATGAAATCACTTCTTATGTATTGTAGATTACTGTGTATTTTTTCCTATCAGGAAGATGCTATAGTTACTGTAAAATATGGTTACAAAGTTACTTAGTTTCGCCGTATTTTAGGGAGGAGCAGCCTTAATAAAGACTACTAGAGGCATGTGTAGTTCATACAAAAGAAATTCCAAAATAAATTGTAAATCAAAAATATTCTTATTTATTTAAAAAAAATTGTTTATTATCGTACACTGTCCCACTGATGAGCAAAGGCTTCTCCCAAATCCTTTCAACCATCTTTTTCCAGGCCCACCTCGATCCAACCGCTGCGGTACGCGTCTAGGTCATCTCGCCACCTCTGGGCCGGCCTCGGTGGCGCGGTCCATCCTCAGGCACCCACCGTGTGGAGACTGTTGCCTAGCAGTTACTCATGCGGCTGACGTGATTCGTCCAATACCATTTTAGTTTGGCAGCCTTTTTGCCTACGTCTAGGATCCCCGTTTTGGAGCACAGTGGTGTGTTTCGTATTCTGTCAGTTCATTTTACACCCAGAACGCTGCACTCCATTGCTCTTTGGCAAACCCCAAGGCGAAACTTTTGCGACTCGGTGAGGGCAAAGGTTTTTTATTTATTTATTTCAGAATGGAAGCCTTACAGCTAAAAAAACTTAACAACAAAAAGGGAGAAAATAGTCAACAGAAAGCCAAATTACAAGTCTTCGCGTTTAGAACAGAAAGTTTATTAGAGAAAGAAATTCCTCATATCGTGTCTTTTGAAAATATATATTTGGGAACCCAGATATTCTGTAATCCAATCGGAATAAATTCATACTACCTTATGAATAGGTTTGTTCACTAATTATTTTGGTATTTCGTTTGCATGAACTACGCCTGCTCTGGGCACCTCATTCTATTTCAGCGAAATGATATTCACACTGTCAGTTAGGATTTTCAAATTCGGTCATTCAATATAGTGCGCATTTTTTGATTTTCTGTAACAATGAAAAGCTGGCTCGGCTTACGGAGATTTTCACAGATTTCTAGGAAATTTACTCGAAATGTTCTAGAAATGTCAGCAAGATGTAAATTGTCTGAATGCACCAATTTTGTTGGAAAAATTATTATAGACACTGTTTCACAAGTTTATTGAAAATGGCAGTATCCAATAATACCCAATATTGTAACGAAAATCCAGCTAAACGACAAACAAAGACATTTTTACAAGATTTTATTTAACTTGCATGTTCGTATGTAACTTGTATTCAAAATTTGCAAGTTAAATTTGACCTATTTTCCGGTGTTCGATTGAGCTGAAATTTGGCATACGTGTATAGAATCGGAGACAATGCAATATTTTGGCACCGTCGAGCTGATCTGATGGTGAAACCGGTAGGTGGTCACAGGTACTCAGTAATAAAACGATACGACCCTATCGAGTTTGGGCTCGTTTGATTCGTCTTGACAAGGACTCTGTCCTAGATGATATCCAGACTAATATAAGCTTGTTTTAATATTTTTTTTAATAATACACTTGTTATATTTTTTATCAAGTTGTGCTCTTACAAGGTGCAATCGTAAAATGAAACCTACAAATTGCTTTTGTAATATTTTTTTAAGTGTTTCGAAACGAAATCCCTTTGTAATATTTCTTTTGAAATATATGAATGGGCAGTGTTTCATTTCAAGCGGTTTCCAATAATGAGTGAAAATCAGCCGTGTGGGGATTAATTTGAAGTATGGACCTTGATTGAATTTCTCTCTCAATTAATTTAATAAAAGCCCACTCGACGTGATCAAGTGTCTGACTTTCAGTTGTTATGATGTTGATTTTACAGGTATCCCTCGTAGTTTTTTATAGATTAACACTTTTATTATGGATTTTCAGACACAAATAAAATGGATGTCAATTATATTGGCGAGTTTAATAACCCACTAGGTAGCTACTGATTGGTAATCGTTTATAAAATTAAAATAAAGATATAAAGATTCACTTTTTACCTTTATTGTATTTAGATAATTTAACTTGTACTGTAATTATGACGTATTTAACCTACCTTTTGTTTGGATGTAGATACCTAAATGTTTAATAAGGAAAACTAGTGTTCCCTTGAGAACACATAATATATTATGATATAATAATACTAATATCACTGTATTAATTATACTATCATAAAGCCTTATTAATTCTCTCAGTGAGACGTATTCTTTCAATGACATAATAACCGTAATATAGGGAATTAGCAAATACAGTCAGCCTCAAAAAGATGTACGAGTATGCCTACATCCACTTGTGTTCCGTAACACTGTATCAATGTGTAGCTACAATTAAATACCCAATGTGAAAGATGTCTGGTGCCTATGTGAATTGGTAAAAAAATATGGAAAACCGATTGTATATGTACAATCAAATTAATTCTTGTCGATGTGTACATCTTTTTGAGGTAGACTGTACCATATCAAATGTAAGCATTATGAACCTTAACCCAATGAATTAAAATAATGAAGAAAGTTATGAATGATGTATTACCATGTCGACAGCGACATGTGGTAGGAGCACGATGTCATGTTAATTAAGATTAATTGGCAACACTTTACGAATAAAATGTTCTAAGCAGTAATTATCTTAACACTTCTCGGTTCCAGGAATTCATTTGAAGGAAATGGCTTATTTTATAGAGTGTAAATATTATCGTGTTGTTGTTTCTAGGCAATTACTTTATATAAAATCACGCCTGTTGTCCCCGAAGGGTTAGGCAGAGGGTGAGGTGTACCTACCTATAGTTTAAGTCCCATATAATAGGGGCGGGCCTATTGCTTTCAACCGGCCAAAAATCCAGACTCAGGGCTGTTACTGAGAAATTCCTGACGGAAAAATCCAATAGCACTTTGCCCCACCTGGAAGTCCAAAATACGAAATACGTGTCAATATCTCTTGAATCTGCACTTATGAAACAATAACTTCGACGGGTATTATCAATGACGTTTTAGGTAATAAAGCTTTTAAACCATAAATCATATTAAAAACAATAAATACCTCATACTTAACTGTCATTCGTGGATCTTTGACAGTCGTTACGGGTCGTCAGAAGCTCGAAAGTCTGACAACCAGTCTTACCAAGGGGTATCGTATTACCCAGTAACTGTGTTGTGGAGATCAGACAGGTGGCTGTCATTCGTGGATCTTTGACAGTCGTTACGGGTCGTCAGAAGCTCGAAAGTCTGACAACCAGTCTTACCAAGGGGTATCGTATTACCCAGTAACTGGGTTGTGGAGGTCAGACAAGTGGCTGTCATTCGTGGATCTTTGACAGTCGTTACGGGTCGTCAGAAGCTCGAAAGTCTGACAACCAGTCTTACCAGGGGGTATCGTATTACCCAGTAACTGGGTTGTAGAGGTCAGACAGGTGGCTGTCATTCGTGGATCTTTGACAGTCGTTACGGGTCGTCAGAATCCCGAAAGTCTGACAACCAGTCTTAACAAGGGGTATCGTATTACCCAGTAACTGGGTTGTGGAGATCAGACAGGTGGCTGTCATTCGTGGATCTTTGACAGTCGTTACGGGTCGTCAGAAGCTCGAAAGCCTGACAACCAGTCTTACCAAGGGGTATCGTATTACCCAGTAACTGGGTTGTGGAGGTCAGACAGGCAGTCACTTCATGTAAAATACTGGTATTCAGCTGCATCCGGTTAGATTGGAAGCCGACCCCAACATAGTTGGGAAAAGGCTAGGCAGATGATGACCTAACTATCGCTATCGATACTGTAATCGAAATCACAATAACATTGGTTATCGAGTGCTAGCGCAACATTTATCTTGGTCACAACTAATTTGGGCTGTGTTTGTCAAACAATATTCTGGGTAAACCGATTACAAACCGCACTGAGTAACCGATTACAGCTGAATAGACGTAGAGAGGACCCTCCGATAGTTAGGAGCGAGATAACCGACTTCCAATGTAATTTATATCTTCAACAAATTGTAGCGTTGGTATAAATGTAATAATTATTATGGCAGCTATTGTGGTAGGTATGCTATTATATGCTTGAAATAAATGTTGAATAATATTGCTTATAATTATAATTATAATTTGTTTTTAAAAGATTTTCATTCAACGTTTATTAAGTTAAGGAAGTTTTATAATTACTGGAAGGTTGGTGCTGTTTTAACAGGTTTGTGCCCGTTGAAGCCGTAGGTGACGGCTGGCTGTGTGACTCGCCGCTCGAAAGCTTGAGGAAGTGATGCTGATGACGTCACGCTGAAGGAGTTGCACGTAGGCTGCGCTGACATTCATACTCGGGGTCACCAGTGAAGAGGCATGAGGAATAGTGTGTAAAGTTCACTTATCTACCAATGGAAAGGGAGGGTCCACCGACCAGACGGTTGTCGTGTCTGGCGCAACTGCCCTACGGTTGATGTCGGGACGTTGTATATATGTATGCTAATAGTCGCGTGGTAAACTCTAATTGCGCGATGCAGGATTGCGTGACGTTATGTCATTGTGATGCGTAGTTCGTATGTGGCGATGTAGATGCCGCCACAGTTCTAATCTAACCTTTCATACTATATTTTTAAGAAATACGTATGCTGTAAGTTAGGGAGAGTACCAAAACTTTTACATAAGAAAAATCGCTAAAAAACTTAGTCTTTCAAAGTATTAACGCCACTTCTTTTAAATCACGTTCGTTTCGTGAATTTTGAACTATGAACAACTTTTAAAGTTCCCCAATCTTGGCAGTTCAAGTCGATGTGCGATCTACTTGAGAACTTTCTTTGACACGAAAAACGTTTCAGTCTTTTTATAAAACATTATAGAAAAATCGGTGCCTAACCTAACCCAACCCATGGGAACAGGTATCGCAGGCGTCAAAGGTTACACCATATTTCAGGTTGTTAGTTGTGCCCGCCTGCAATACCTTATAAAAAACAAAGTTCTCTAAATTTTAATTCTTATTTTTCTTTTTTCAGTTGTGTTTTTAGGTAGTGGGGTTTTTGTTTTTTTAAATAGTTTGCTTTATTTCAAGCTATTTAGTTTTAATTGGTATTTGCAGATGCATATTATCTATCCTATGTCACTCCCACAATTAAGACGAATCTAATATGTTGATTTTCATTAATTAATTATGAATTAATCTCATACGTTAAAATCTATCAAGCAGAGCGACAGAGCGTTCCAAAGAAATAGACTATTCATACTCTCGAAATACATTACCCTCCTTTTGGGGGTAAAAATGTGTAGTCGATCGAAAGCTAAGATTTTTGAAATAAATTTTTTGAACCGTTAAAGTTCAAATCGACAGGCGAAATTCAGCGTTTTTCAGCAGTGCATAAACCGTATCACCCCAACATTCTGTTTTGTTTATGCAGACTTCAGGCAGTTGTGCATTTTTTTTTGCAATAAAAATACTCAGTTTTTCCATACAAATACTAACCCTTTGTACATGCAGGCACCCATACGTAAGCGAGCGAAATACAAAAAGCTTTTGTAGTCCGAATGTTATCGAAAATGCGGTAATAATTTCATGCTAAAAGAAAAATAAATACAATGAATACTAGCTGTTGGACTTTTGCGGACAACACAATTAAACTGTTTGTTTGCTACATAATAAGTACATTGTGAAGCGAGCTTTGAACTGAGCTAATGTTGACGTTATTAGATAGTTATTACATGTTTATGGACAAAGTAACGAAAAACATCCATAAAAAGCAATTTATTGAGCCATTCCTTCAAAGTTCGAAGGAAGGGCAAATAGAAGCCGAGACAATATTAAACACTTTTATTTCATTTATTTCATACTAGCTTCTGTCCGCGGCTTTGCCCGCGTGGTATGTCGATAAAATGTTACCTATGTCCTTTTCCAGATCATGGTATATCCGTGTGCTAAATTTTATCCAAATCCGTTCAGCCGTTTTAGCGTGAAAGCGTTACAATCAAACAAACAAAGTCACTTTCGCATTATAATATTACTAGCTGCGACCCGCTGTTTCACCCGCGTAGGTCGGGATAAAAAGTAACCTATATGTTAGTCAGGGTGTCAGCTACGTCCATACCAAATTTTATCAAAATTAGTTTAGCAGTTTGATCGTGAAGAAGTAACAAACATACAAACACACACACTCACTTTCGCCTTTTTAATATAAGTGTGATTATAATTAGGATTTCACCGGTCTCGCGTAAACAAAGGTGTCAAATTATTTACGAAGGTTCTTTCACAAATGATCGAAATACAAATAATTTCCCGTAAAATATGAATGTTGATGAACACTAATTTAAGTTATTATTTAGGTCAGGTTGGCTCCGGGCAGGCGCGGCTCACAAAAGTTGTAACAAAATGAGAGTTATGAAAGCTCCTTCGATGCCTACCGCACAAGAATGTAAACAAGTTGTTTTTAAACTTACAAGGTCTTCTTGGATTGGACTTTAACTTGCATTTATATTCAGTCTTTTCGATGTAGGTACAAATTTCCAACGATTTTTCATTTGAGAATCTGGTTCCATCTGTAGATGTAGGTACGTATGTATAATGATACTAGTGTGTTTTGACGTTTTTTAAGTGCGGATAAAATCATAGAGAATTCAAATGTGCTTTTTTCAGACTTGTACAGAGTGTCTCAAACGTAGTGGTCCAAAGGCAAAAGGTGTAAAGCGGAGGTAGCCACCTATCATTTAAACATTTAAAAGTTGGTACATTCTCAACAATTCAGAAAATTTCGCTTTATACTTTCACTTGAATTTTTCGTCCCTGTGAACAAAATTTTCGACCTAGCGAGTTCAAATCTGGCTGGAAGATACCCTGATAGTGTAGGTATAAGATTGTGTTCCTATTTACGTTCGACGTGGCTCTGTAACGCTTCAGATTTTATTTTTACTTGTTTTCTAACTTTTCGAAACTGTCTAAGCCCAGATTAAAAAAAAAAATGTTGTGAACAGCCCAACTTTTAATTTTTTAAATGATATCATCTACCTCCGCTTTATCCCATTTGCCTTTGGACCACTACTTTTGAGACACCCTGTATATGTCACACTGTGAGGTTAAAGGCCGGTCTCCTCGCCATGTAACCTCGCAGCTTTAACCTAGCACTGATATTTGGCTTCATTGCAGGCCAATGTTGTCCATAAACTTTGAGATTATTTATATGCAGAGTGGTTAAGCAATAACAGCCGCACGGCAATCCATCAGGTTAAGCTACGCTTGCCGGGGTTGTTCGGGGATGGGTGACCATCTTTACATAACGAGACTCCTCTATGCTTCGGAAAGCACGTTAAGCCGTTGGTCCTGGCTGACATTTGTGGATCTTTGACAGTCGTTACGGGTCGTCAGAAACCCGAAAGTCTGACGACCGGTATTACCAAGGGGTATCGTATTACCCAGTAACTGTGTTGTGGAGGTCAGATAGGCAGTCGCTCCATGTAAAATACTGGTATTCAGCTGCATCCGGTTAGACTGGAAGCCAACCCCAACACAGTTGGAAAAAGGCTAGGCAGATTGATTTTATACGCAGGGTGGGAACAGGTGGTGGTGGTGGTAGTTTCAACTGAACCTTTTTTTGTCATCCCCTCAAGTGTCGACTGCACCACAAGGGTGCATAAAGAAAACCTATTAGCTTAGCTAACTTATTACGTATATAAGCTTATATCGTATACTTACTTATAAAAAACATCATCTGATGGAAAGTTTGGATCTAAAAATTAGTTCAAGGTGGACATCTGAGAGGTTAAGGTGCTATGTAGTCTGATTGTATTTTTAGTTCGTAGGCAAGCAGTAATTTGTTACAGCGCCCCGAGATAACTAATAATCTTTACTTAAGAAGTCTGTACTCCAGAAATAATTACTCCGCCTTAATGAATTTCAAACAGAATTTCCATCGGAGCTGAATCGGTCAGTCTTAATTATTTGACAAACAAATCCCTTTGTAACGAACCAGAGCGTCTTCAACGTTTCACGAAAACGGCATTATGTTGTTCAACACGATAAAGAATCCATTAAAATTCGTTTCAAGGAATTATGCAAATGAGATTGTAAGCGCTCGCTAACAAGATAGGACGCTCGCAAAGATTGTTGCTAAACTCAATTCAGTTTGCCTGTTGCTCTCTCCTTTGTACCTGTACCTGGCAAATTACCCGGGGACGCTGAACAAACGAACAACTTAAAAATAATAATCTAACTTGGAACGGATGTAGGGATACCATGTGACTGGGTACGCTGCGGGCATTTCATCTCTCATGGAATGAAACGCAATTGTTTGAATTTTGATTTATTTTTTCAACCTAACATTGTCGTAACTTTCTTAACTCGACAGATCACCAGCTAAGATAACAACAGGTGTACTCAACTATGAACATTGTTCATACCACTTAAATTATTATACGATCAGTACCGAAAAACAATTATTCATCATTATCACGAAATTTACTTTTATCACGAAAATACTATTCTTAATTTTACTAAATTCCTTTTAATCAATTCTTTTACATAAACTTGAAAATATAAATTATATTAAACATGAAATCACTCGATGTCTATTTATACAAGAACTCTATGGTAGCTAGTAATTAAAACGTCGATCGATACCATTTCAAGTCTCGGTAAAGATGGAAGACATTACGTAATTAAAAGATAGCGTCTTGTGGAAGGAGAAGCAATAATGTAATTAAAATATAATGTTACATAAGATAACATCACGGCTGTAATCGAAGGGTTAGGCAGACGTCGTGGAGAGGATCCGGCAGTTGGGACTCGAGGTGGCCTTGCACAAGTCCGAGGCCATGTGTTTTCATGGTCCTCGGAATGCGCCACCGTCGGGTTCCGAAATAACGGTGGGAGGGGTTCACATCGGAGTCGGGTCGACGATGAAGTACCTGGGACTCGTCCTCGACAGCCGGTGGAACTTCGTGGAGCACTTTCGACGTTTGGCTCCCAGACTGGCACGGGCTGGGGCTGCCTTGAGGCGGCTCCTGCCCAATCTGGGGGGTCCAAACGCCTCCTGCCGGAGGCTCTACGCGGGGGTCGTGCGGTCCATGGCCCTTTACGGAGCACCGGTGTGGGCGCGTTCCCTAAGGCTGGGACCAGCCGGCAGGTTGAACGCGTCCCAGAGGGTCATGGCCATCCGGCTAGTCCGGGGATACCGCACGGTCTCCCGGGAGGCGGCGAGCCTCCTTGCCGGATTGCCGCCGTGGGATCTGGAGGCAAAGGTCCTCGCGCACGTGTGGGAGTGGCGCGAGGAGGCGAAACGCCGGGGCGTAACTCCGCTGCCGCGAGAAATCACGGTACAGCGGACAGAGCTCCGGCGGGATCTCATGGCGGCATGGAGAGCGCGACTGTCGCAACCCAGCGCTGGGCACGCCACAATAGCGGCGATAAGTCCCCTCTTTGAGGAGTGGCTAGAGAGGCGCCACGGCGTCCTCACCTTCCGCCTGACGCAGGTCCTCACCGGACACGGTTGTTTCGGGAGGTTCCTGTTTCGCATAAGGCGGGAGGAAACGCCCGGGTGTTTCCACTGTGTGGATCGCCCGGAGGACACGGTGGAGCATACAGTGGAGGTCTGCCCGGCTTGGGCAGAGCACCGCCGTGTTCTCACGGAGGCGATCGGCGGCGGCGATCTCTCGCGTCCGAGCCTGGTCCAGGCCATGGTGCGGAGCGAGAGTGCATGGGAGGCCGTCACCTCCTTCTGCGAAGCAGTGATGCTAGCGAAGGAGGAGGCGGAACGCGTGAGGGAGAGGCAGCCTCACGCCCTCAGTCGCCGCAGGAGACGCCCTGGGCGGCGGGAATCGCGGGGCGATTTCCGGCCACCGTAGGCGCGGGCCTGCGGACGGTGAGCAGCGGGTAGCTCGCCGTCCGGTAAGGACCAGGCCCGAGTCGACGGCGCGTTGTGTTCCACGCGCGCCTCAAAGAGATGTCAGCAAGTGACGGGGCCCAATAGGGCCGACGCCGCTGGGGTCGCGGGTTGTCTGAAAGGGTTACCGCGGCCCTGGCATAGGCAACTGAAGGAACACGGGTGGGTTTTAGTCAGTAAAAGTCTGACACGCCCTCCCGCTCCACCCAGAGCGGGAGAAGTTATTTGATGATTTCCCACCCTCAAAAAAAAAAAAAAAAAAAAAAAAAAAAAAAAAAAAAAAAGGGTTAGGCAGACGTGTGTCTATAGTACACTCACATTTCGCCTGTTATATTAAGTCCCATGTAATAGGGGGCGAGCGTATTGCCATCACCCGGACACAAATCCAAACGCCGGGCTGTTACTGAGAAATTCCAGCTGGAAAAACCCAATAACATTTTGCCCGACCCGGGAATTGAACCCAGGACCTCATGTTAATTAGGACATGTACGTGGGCTGCATCAATTGGGTACCCCAGTTATATTAAAATTTTAATACAACTGGGGTACCCAATTGATACAGCCCACTGTACATATTTTAACGTTTTAAATGGAATAAATGGCACAACACAAACATAAGGCTAAAATGCTAAACACTAGGTTTGTTGTACTGCTTCATCGGTACAAAATAGAATAGTTTTTAGTTTTCGGAATGACACAAAGTTAACTTCATTTTCTCGGGGAACTGTCTTACATTTACAAAACTTTTCACATGACATATATAACGAAAACTTAATAAAGACTCAACAAGAATCATAATTTAATGTATCTACACTCCAACTCCTACAGTATACATTTAATCTCAGAGACTACCCACATTCAACTTCACAAGCTAATACATTAGAAATAGGAAAGGCACAGTCGAAGTATAAAATTTATTGCTGACTTCCCTAACTAGATACGATCTTTAACAGTAAGTAACTAGGAAACCACATAGACATGTCTCAAAATAACCAACAGTTTGTGCTTTAAATTAAACTTACTCTGAAATTTTAGGTACTTTAACTTAGTTTGTCTTGTTCTGTGGCCTTTTCTAAAGTAGACAGTAAGTAATTTAACAAGCGGGAAAGTTTAGAAAGACAAGCAACTAGGTATCAACTGCTCAATTAAAATACTCTTACAAAATGTTCGCTTAATTTAAAAGGTCTTGTAGATTTGGCACGGCTAGTGATAGATCGCACTAAACATTCAAAATGATACAATCTAAGTCCGAACTATCGGAGAGCTTAACATAGATAACAGATCAGTTTTGCGATGTCGTTATTCACAATCTACTTTCGTTCTACCTAAACTCGACTCTACCTTTATGTGCGTATTGCCAGTTACACGTCTAAGTTACGTACATGACTCTGTAAGAAAATAGGATTCATTTATATTCAGAAAATATTATTTTTCATCTTTAGAGAGAAAATACTCAATTCACGAACGTTTGGTTCCGTTTTAGATATTCGATTGACAAAGATCTAGCTAGTAACAATACTCTACGAGGCTACACAGTCGTTGGCTAACATATACTTTACAAGTAATCACGACTAAGTACCCACATCGAAATTATAATAATTATAGGCTTTTTTGGATCGTTGGATTACACAAATCGTATAACACTAAATATTCAATGATTTGAAACCCGTTCTTAAATAAAGTCTAACATTTAATTGCACACACAACTTTAAACAAGTCAGTGGCTGTACGATAAACTGAAACTATTCATGTCTACAAACCAATACTTCGTTGAGGTTTGGAAAATCTTATAGTATTTATTAATAATAACGAATTAACCTTTAACAGCAAGCACCGTACTAATAATAAAGTTACAAAGTAAACTTTAGCTCTCGTAGAAAACATCCCACCACAACAAATTGACTAGTTCTAACTCCTATCTACATACTTTTATACACCTTAAACTAAATTTATTAAAGTCTCTTTATGAAGTAGTTGAACCGGCCGCAAATGGTGAAGTGAGGGTTAGGTCGGATGTAGGAAAGAAAAACTAGGAGAAGTTCGCTTCTGAACGGGCAATATCGTTCTTTCGTTAATATCGACAACGCAACACAACACACCGAAGTCATTAGTTTATAAAATCGTCACTACAATCACTGTTCGTGCAACCGAGTTCAAGCATTCACTGTCCCTTGAGCATACAGACTAACAGACGATAGGTCGAGGAGAGAGAGAGGAGAGGGCACCCGGACGTCGCTTTGAGCGGCGCCTAGATGTAAACTTCATGGTGTTGCTGCGGCCGGCCCCGCCGGGACTAGGAGCCTCGCTCCGACAGTTCCACGACATCGTCCGGCTCTGGCCTCGTCGCATCTATCTTCCGCCTCTCAGCTATCACTATTCTTATTTTCTCCTCCTCGGTTATCGGCTGATCGATCGATTCCGGCGTGAGTTGGTTGTGAGGGCGCGACGCTGTGCTCGCGTCCGTAGCAGCCGACTCTGTGGAGGATCTCCTCTTGGGGCCGCTCAGTCTTAGACTCTGCCTGTTGGAGGGCACGGCGAGCAGCACGGGTCGCAGCAGGCGCGCCTCCTCCCCGCGGAGGGAGTTCCTCTTGTCGACGCGCTGTCGTCTATTCTGCGCGAAGGAATCACGTCGCGGTGGGCTGCCGGGCTCGAGCTGGTCGGCATCGTCAGCGTCGATGAAACGCGCGTCCTCTTCGTAGAGTGCGGCAGGCGGCTCGGACGCAGAGTCCTGTCGACGGCGCCCGAAGGCGTGAGGGGATAAGGAAGCCCGTCTCGGCGGTAGCGACGTCGGCAACAAAGCGGTGTGCGAGTGCAGCGTGCGCCGGCGGCGTGCGGGGGACGGTGCTGGTTGCTTGGGCTCGCTGTACGTGAAGTTAGTCGGTAGGGACGGTACCTTATTCAGTGGCCGCGGTGGGCTCATACATTGCTCTAAAGCGCGACACAGTGCTCTGTCCTCCTCGTCATCGGCCTCCCGTTCTAACTCACGTTCGAGTTCTACGTCCATATCATTTTCATCTTCCATTTGTTTATGGGATTCTTCTAGGTGTTTCATGAGTACCTGTCAAACATGAACATAAATTATTTTCTAAACATCTAACCATATTATTTTACTAAGTAATCAATAGAAGCTGCAGATACTTACGGCGACGACGACATTGACGAGTACGAACTGTGCCATCAGCACGAACACGACGAAAAAGATAGGTGCTATGATGGTGGACACGCAGCAGTTCCTGACGCAGTCAACGGAGCTATCACAGTCTTCTCGCAAGGTGTCCTTCATGATACCGTTCCAGTTGTCTCCGGTCGCCACGCGGAATAACGTCAGGAACGCCATCCCAAAGTTCGCGAAGTGGGCATGTTCACCTAGACCTGTCAAACAAAATAATGTGTAAGACGGCGAAACAATATCTTTAACTTATGAATTATAATTTTCCTTACCTTGACAAGGAATTTCGTCAGAGCATTCCAGCCTCCCAAATAGTTCTACACCGAGCGCAGCAAAGATGAAAAACAGCAAGAAGAACAGGAGCCCCAAGTTCCCAACTTGTGGTAGGGCCTGCATTACTGTGTCCAACAATGCTCGTATCCCCTTCGCCATCTTTAGTAGCTTCAGTACCCTGGCTATCCTCAACACCCTCATTACCCTCATAATCGTTGGATTTATTGGAATTATATTAGTTTCTAACTCTTCTAAAACTATTCCCACTATAGATAAGATGACGATGATTACATCTAGTTGATTCCATTTGTCTTTTAAGTATATTTTGAACCCTAGAGCAACAAGTTTCATAATTGCCTCTAAGATAAACACAGCAGTGAAGAAATAATTGAATATTTTAAGCGCATATTGCAGAACCGGCGGCATTCTGTAGTATTCTATGGCCATCGTAACGACATTCAAGCCAATGACACCGGCTATAGCGAGGTCGAAATATTTAGATGTGACTACGTTGTGGACGAATAATCGTGTTTGAGAGTAGTCTGCATAATACGGCCGCATGTGCATTTCTGAAACAAAATGCACACAGTTCAGTTCTGTTTTTGCGGAATTTTGACAAGATCATGTTTTGGACACTTTTATTGTTTGGACGATTTTTTTTTGTATGTTAATTAACAACTCTACTAACTTCTTCGCTTCTTCTCCATCTGCAGTGCTCTCTTGGCCGCTCGTCTCACTCTCTCTTCTTTTTCTTGTTCTTCGCGACAGCGGTGAAAGTTCTCCACCACGACGCCCACAAACATGTTCAGTACGAAGAACCCGACGAGAAGAATGAATGCAATGAAGTATAGGAGACGCCATTCGGAGTAATTTACTATTGGCTGCAGAAGAAAATATAAACTCGTTAAACAAGAACACTAATGAGAAAAAAGCATTTGTCTTGAAGCTCGCTAGAAAGCAATTATTTAGGTCTAGAGTGCCGTGGTGTGTGTGTGTATACAGGGTGTCCCGTAACGTTATTAATGGATCATCTCTTAAGGGGTCATTATACTCATCATTATGAACAACTTTTACTTCGGGACCAAACCAGAAATCGCGAAAGAAAACAGTAGTTGTATATTTTGACGAGTTATGTTATAAATGTAGGGAACAGCTGATTTTTTTTCGCGATTTCTGGTTGGGTCCCATAATAAAAGTTGTTCATATTGATGAGTATAAGTGGTGGTCCATTAATTACGGGACACCCTGTATATTAGCTAGCAATTTTATTTCATCATAAGATCTATTGAACGTTTATAAACAAATCATAAATCCTGAATCAAAGAAGTATTCGTTTCTATTATTACAAGTTTATTTTCGCTGCGACTACTTAAATTGTGAATTTTGTAACAGTAATTCTTAAAATGGAAAGTTTTAAGCGTTTTAAAAGCGTAAAACGACGTCGTTATCGTCGTGGGTGACCGTTTCCAACATCTGCCGGTTTTAAATTGACATCATCAAATACTTCAAGCAAATTGGAAAAAATATTTTAGAGTAAAGCTGAACTGGAAACAGAGGAAACAGTTTGCAGGTTAAATATCTCTTTAAACGAAGCTTTAAGAATTATTACTAATAATAATTAAATTATAATAATTATTAATATCACCCCACACTAACCCTACACTGCAAAGAAAATAATAACTAGTTTTTCATGCCGTCTGTAGGTACCTGTTGATCAACCCCAACAGCGTCGAGTCCAGTATACATAATGTTCACCCATCCGTCTCTAGAACTCAGTACAAACAATGACATCAGCGCTTTGCCCAAATCGTCGAAGTTGTATTTCCTGTTCACCCATACATTGCCGTCTATTGACAGGCAGTCTGATTTATTCTTGACATTCTTTATGTTTGCACCTTCACAGTAGAAAAATGCGCCTTTGAAAAGCTGAAATAAATATTGTTATTACCTATTTGTAAAATATTTTCTTCTTTGTTGACATTTTATGTTTTGCAGCTGCGTTTGCAAGTGTCAATCTGCTAAATATTAATTTTCCTGAATGTAATGTTACAGCCAGTACGAGTTTCAAAGAATAATGGTCTTACTACAAAAGATTTAACAACGCGTGTCTTACATCAAACTCCATACATAAAAAACGCAAGACACGCGTTGAACATATGTGTTTAAATCTTTTTTAGTAATACAGTTACAGTTTTGTGATTTGAATTTAGGAACAATTTAAGTTGATAGTCAATTTTGTTGAGTATCAAGCTCCGGATGTGCTGCTGGTGGTCTTGACTATTTAATAAAACTACTTGATTCAGATGATGACTGTATTTCTTGAGATACTTAGATAGATATACTGATTTCAGCAGGAACGACCGATATGTGTGCGCATCCTCAAAGTGTCGGCGAGCGAGAGCACACATATCGGTCGTCACAATACAGTCATCATCTGAATCAAGCAGTTTTATTTAGTAGTCAAGACCAGCAGCAGCACATCTGGAGTTTGATACTCGACATATGATCCGGCTCGAAGGTCCAATTTGCTTCCTTGACTTAGCACCAAATCTACTATCATCATCGGCTTTAATTAAATCGATAGGGTATTAGGTTGATTAGTATGTAAGCCGATAGTGTTGCTTTGCTCTTGGGACAAGCAGCTTAGATTCCCTCTGTGTAGCAGCTCTTGTAACTGATATAATTACACACAGAGCTTTAGACGGTTCTCGTGTTGCCCCGAGGGTCTTCGTCTTACATACGATTGAGTATGCACGCAAATTGTATCAGTTGTGGTCGGTAAAGTAATTGGATATTGGGAGATGTTTGTTAACACTTTGAAGGATGCTATACGGCTATAGCAGTCATAACAATAAAACTTCCATTGTGCCTCGTTCAGTATCCCGCAGTGTTAATTAATGTAGTAATACTATAAGAAAATGCTTTCTATAATACTTTACGTCAGCAATGTTTTGTAGCGTAATGATTACAAAATTAACTTTTTTTCTGGTGATACCTTCTTTATTGATGGAGTGCGTCAGGTATTATATTAATTTCGAGTGACCTAACATAATACAAAAAAAAAACAAAATACAAAATATCTCTCACCTGAACTCCCAAAATGCCGAATATAATGAAGAAAGTACAGCAAATGAGCACAATGTTACCGATAGGTCTTAATGAGGAGAGAAGTGTTTGCACAACCAGCTTCAACCCTGGTGCTCTGTTTATCACTCTTAGTGGCCTTAGCGACCTTAGTAATCTAAATACCTATGAACCAAAAGAAAAAATTATAGCATTTTAAAAGATCATTTGAAATTATTGATGGCGAATGTGTGAAGTTGTAAAACATCTTACCCTGAGAATTCCAAAAATTCGTGGACTAGATTCTGATACTAAAGACATTAATAAATCAATGATGGATATGATGACCAATGAGCCATCCATGATGTTCCATCCCGAAGTGAAGTACGCGTCGGGACCGTAAAACATTCCTGATGCCACCACCTGGTTTGGTAAAAGAAATTACATTGTATAGAGAAATATTACAGAGGCTATTCACTAACATATTCTGCTATTAAGCATATATTTTGATACATAATACTACAAAATAAAGGATTTCTTCGTAGATAAGAGTTTCGTGTAAACATCTTTTCAAAAAGGTCTATCTTAAAAATGTAACCCAAAACACTAGGTATGAAAAATAACGGTTGATAGAAGTGATCAGCTATCGTAGCTCAAGTGTACGTGGCACGAGCAGCGTACCATGTTTCCTACTCAAACTGCTTCATGCTTCACTGGTACGCCACTCCACTAGCGCGTATATTCTACAATTTTCGATGCCTCTCTTCATGTTAGACGTGTTTCGCAAATGAAACGGCGGGTTCGTGTTTAGAATTAATCTATGGACGGTTCACAATAAACAGGACAAATAATAATTTATCATTTTTTCATTTTACTCTAGCCAAAATATATCGTCATGGAGCAGTTAACGTTTTCAAGGACATTGAACGAGACGCAGTAGAAGTTTTATTGTTATGACGTCTGTGGCCGTTTAGTGTCCGTGAAAGCGTTAAAAGCAGGATTAAAACCAAATTAAAATATGTAGTTAACATTTCAAATAGGTATCAAAATGCTGCTGAAGACTGCCACTCTACAATGTTAGCTACAATAAATTTGAAACTAGATGATGAAAGACGAAGTAACACTTCAGTAAAGTATAAGTTATCCTTAATGGAAGGATCAAACGACTGCTCTTGACGTCTTAAGTCTTAACCACACTTGAAACGAGTGCCATTCTAACAATAGTAAAGTCACAGCGGAAACACCAGTAAAACGCGCCACCTTATGGTTGCTGCTGACAAATGGCGAATTTTTACAATTTGCTCTCAAATACTTTGTGTATTTTAATGCCTCTTCAGGAATATAAAGTGCTGCTTGACGTTTCAACTAAAATTCTTTTGCATTTTTGTAAGTGTACTTTTAAAGTTGTATTTTTAAACCAACTCGAATGTTTCTAATAGAGACTAGAATAAGTTGCATACTCACAAATTTGATGATGGTAACATTATTTGTTACCATTCATGGGATTTGGGCCACGTAGATGTTGAATCGTGATTTTTTGATAAATATTGATTTCATGGTTGCAAAATTTTAGACATTATTTAGAGTTTACTAACCTTGATAAACATCTCAACCGCAAACACGCCTGTGAAGACGTAGTTGGCACTGGAGAGGAAGGATCGCTCCTTAGAGTCAGGTGGGATGTTGGGCCGCTCCATCGCCAGAGTGATGCAGTTCAGTGCGATGAACAACAGCACTATGTTGTCGAACCAGCCTCGCGTTACCACCCAGGTGCAGAATCTTCGCATGCTGATGTTGAAAATCGTGTTGATAATAATAATCAAAAGGGTTTGTCGCATTTTGTCTCACACAGGATCTTTATGAATGTGAAATGAAAAGATGCTTTTTTGAAAAATGTAATCAATTAGCATGCGCGTTTTCTTTTTAAGGAAATTTCTCGGTGACTGGTCGAGACATCACGTGACCAGAGGGCTGGCTTGTTCTTTGGCCAAAGAATTAGCATTGCCATTCAACGTGGCAATCAGTCTCGCTGCATTTCTGAGTCCCGGGAAAAAAAAATCGAGACTCGATGCGGTCTCGAAATTCCCGGGAAAAACGAGACTTTCGAGACTATTTCAAAAGTGGCTTTCATACTTATAGGCTAGGCATTTAGGCAGTCAAAATAAGATATATCAACCAAGTACTTCATTAAACATAAGTAACAAACTCAAATTATAAAATCAAAAATAATTTTTGAAAGTTTCTTTTGGTTTTTTTATAGTGAACACTTAACAAACAAAGGGCGTTTCATGTGGTTTCAGACAGAGAGGACCTGATTTTATTACAAAAGTATCCTGCGTTAGAAAAAGCTTTCTCAGCTTCTAAGCTAGTGAGGGGTTAGATATTAAGGCTGCTCCTTCCTAAAATACGGCGAAACTAAGTAACTTTGTAACCACCTTATACAGTAACTATAGCATCTTTCTGATAGAAAAAAATACACAGTAATCTACAATACATAAGAAGTGATTTCATGTGTCCTGATATCTATTTTAGTTTGTAGAACTAAGGAAAAAAAAGGCTAAATCCAGGTCTACTTCGGTCTATTTTTTCGAGTTGTTACCATATTACTCGTACAGTTTTCATTAAGTGTTCATTTTATACAGTTCTTTACAAACTAATAAGGAATGATTTCTTGTCATTAATTTTTAAGTTTAATCAACAGATTTTTTGTAAATCGATAATCACTTCATATTTTGCAAGCGTTGTGTCATCGCGCTTCTCTTTCTTTTCTATGCAGTCCGACAGTGACCGCGCTTTTTGTGACGGACAAGCCTTAAGTAACTGTAGCAATGGTGTGGCCCCTATTTTCAAAGAGAGCTTTTTCCTCGTGAAAGGCTGATTGCAAGTCATGGATAGACATGGAAGTTATATTCTGACCTTTGTCTTCTTGGGGGTTTAAAAAAATATTAAGCTCACATTTCAGCTGTTCTCCTGTTGTTAGACTTGTGAGCTCCGCAATCGTCGCATCATTTGGGTCACTGTGGTATTTGCGGGATAATTTTCAGATGTTTTTTTAGTTGAGTGTGAATTTATTTAACCTTTCGTACAATTATTTTAAAGACATTGTAATTTCATCGTTGCTTAACGTTTGAAAAGCGCTTGCATGCAGCTTTTTTTAAAAAAACTGAGAAGGACTACGCAAGTATTGTAAGACACTTGCCTCCATCAGTCTATTTTCCTTAATACGGATAGGTACGCAGTGAATTGGCGAGACTTACGTTCAAAGAACTTTGTCGTATTTCTAATTTCTGTAAACTGAAATTTAGTGCATTTGTTAAAAGAGTAGCGTCTCGCCTACACAGTACGTAGTGCTTCTAAGGTCACTTTGATGATACCAAGTGAATTTGAGATTGCTTACAATGTATTATACTCCTGATGAAGTAAACTCTACTCCGGATACCTATTAGGTATATGAATTAGAGCTTTTCGGGCGAATATCTTTATTTTAAGAAATCATTCAAGAATTTCAGCTAAACTGGACCACCTCGTTTTGTAATCAATTATTAATTCTAGTTCTGTGTGGAACTCTTCTGTTACTTATTTAATACTGCCAAGTGACTTAAGTCTCGAAAGTCTCG
The DNA here is from genome assembly GCA_905163495.3 of Cosmia trapezina. NCBI lineage: Eukaryota > Metazoa > Arthropoda > Insecta > Lepidoptera > Noctuidae > Cosmia > Cosmia trapezina. Next base: position 19,245,647 of record LR991030.1, read on the forward strand.
TTATTCCCGAGACTGAAACTATCAGTCTCGAGTCTCGAAAATACCAAAAAATCATCGAGACTCTCGAAATTTTCGAGACCGAGATTCCCGGGATGAAAGCCCTAGTGGCAATGCTGCCAGTCTTCTGGGCACGTTTCCGGATGACATCGATGCGGACGAGTACTTCGACACCTAAGTGTTCTTTTGTTTTTGTGTTGATTTGTATATTTAGTTAGTCATTTACTTTAGTACTAGTATAGTGTTAATTTGTATATTGTTTAATAAAATTAGCGAAATATTATATATTAAATATAAAAAACACATTTTTTACTGTGGCATTTATTTAACTCATCTCGAAAACAGATCAAAATACTTATTGAGCTGAGTTTATTGATAACACAAAAGAAATATTAATATTGTTTATTATTTCGCCAATTGATTACATTTTTCAAAAAGCATCTTTTCATTTAATAATCTTAAAAATTTGGTTCCGTGTGAGCGAGAGAGGTGATAAAATGCGATAGCCCTCTTAAATAAGTTACTCAGAAATAATTAAGAATATTTTATAAGCTATCAAATAATTGAATCCAAATAACGGTTGAGTGTACCATCTTTGACCTTGAGCTGGCCTAGCGTAGTACGGAGTTTAAATAGAATAAGAGGCCAGCTTATAGTGGTTTTGTTACCGTACCATTCATTAAAACTTACACGGTATCAAACATGTACTACAGTAGAGAAATGTATCTTTTAATAAAATGGTCTCTTCGCAACAAAATTTAGTGGGGTTGACTGATTCGGTTAGGGAAGCCTCGAAGACATAAAAGTACTTATTTCATTATGAAAATAATAAAATTCTTTTAGCGGAATAAAGGAATTGAGGTCGCTATAATCTTACTTGTTTTCTGGCGAAAAAATGTACAGGGAGTAAAATTCTTTTTCTTTGAGGCAGCCCGTTGGCTCCATAAAGCGAAAAAGGTCTTTGAATCTGTACCGTCGTCTGTCGAACCTTGATGACAACATACATACGTTGTTTATAGCCACCTGCAAAAAATGGAGCTTTGTAAAATCTTGAAATGAAACGTGTATGTAAAATTTTAAGCTGTTGTTTATGGATTCCATGTAATCACTGCGTGCAGAAACAGAAAAGATAAGGTTGAGTCACACACAAACCGTATAATAAACTTTATAATAACATTTAACAGTAAGGTGTCGAAGGAAAGTTCAAAGTTATACCCCGTTGAATAGTTGTGGTGGACCTGCCAGCATAAGCTAGGAGCGGCTTACCACAATTATTCAAGTTTACTGGCATTTTGCTTAAACGGATATTATTTAACTGGACAAGAAGACGATTTAGAAATTGAAATACGACTTTTACGAAAGAACAGGGTGCAAGAGGTGAATTATGTGCTTCTAATTATAATAGTTCCGATGTAATTTTTACTTTTTACCGTATCGTAACTGCTACTGCGTTTGTCTGGTAAAGGCTTGGCTATGGATGAATCCGAGATGCTTGTCTTGATTTCTGTCATCAATGTCACTTTTACCTTAATCTTACTACTGCTACGTACTTCCTCATTGATTTGCTTCATCAGGGGCATTGGCTGCGCATTGAGCCTTGTTGGCAGTGCGGGCGCCGGCAGCTCTCGGACCGGCCTTGGTGTCACCGGTACTACTGGTGACGGAGGCCCCAAGTTGCTCGCCTTCACTTCTGATACCGATGTCACTGTTACCAATGAATCGTACTCAGATACCCGTAGCTTGCCTATGAAAATTTAGTGTATAGTAAGTGGATGTTCTGTATATTCAACCGGTCAGTTGTCAGTCAACCTAGGAAATGGTTAGTGTGCCTGTTCATTAAAATTTCATTAAAATTCATTTATTCATTTTGTGAACATAGAGTAAAATTATACAGATGTTTATAAAAAACTGTTGGTCCATACTATGTCCCGCCAGAAGGCATACAAAATAGCTTAAGTATGTCTGTTGGCATTATCTTCGGTTTTATCTGGAAACGTTTGATGTTAGATTTGTGTTTCAAATCAAAATCAAATCGTTTATTGGCACAATTAGCATTATTATAAATTAAGACGTGTTTGGACTGTAAAGTGTTTTGGTACAGATATGGCTTTGATGATTTTATTTATTTTATTTTATTTTCTTCATTTGGGACAAAAAACAGTTATATAGTACAGCATTTACAAAGTAGTAATTTAGTAGTAGTTTAGTAGTAGTTTTTTTTTAGTAGTAATTTTTTTTTTTGTTTTTTATGATCAGATCTAATGTTTTCCAGATCATTCAAATTGCTTCCTAAAGATCTACCTAACCCCTGACTAGTAATATCATATCAGTACAGTACCTATGAGTAGGTTAGTACCTACTGGTCCTACTATTGGTACCTACTACCCTACTGCTCTACCTACTAAACTACTCATGTTCTCGAAAGTCAATCGATAAGCAATGATTGTATGTTGTGGAAGGAATGCATAAAATATTAAAAGCATTAAGGTCAGTCACCCAGTTGTTCTAATCGATTGCAATAACGATAGTGTTCTGAAATATTAAGTGGAAGTAGGTTACCTGTCAAGTAGTCATTAGTGAGTGATAGTCTGTGAGGCGGCGCCTTCACGGAGTCGAGCCGAACTGTTGAGTCTGAAGAGAACCCCGCTTCTGGGGCCTTCCAGGACACCTAAACATATATAGTATGCAGAAAACCTCGAAATGTGTATCAGAAAACAACTATGTGCAGCTATAGCAAAAAAAAAACTTCCCATTTATATTAAAGTTGTGAATTGTGCAGTGACTATTATCATCACAAAGGATAACATGGTGCTCATGTTCATATATTTAGCGAAGGCTTCAAGCTGTGTTCCACGATAACAACTTAAATAGGATAAACCTATGTTCCCACATGCAGTAAGAAGATAGTTTTTCGAACTTACGTCAGGCAGCAATGGTGCATTATGTGCGGAGACCCGTCTCGCCTGGCCGCCGGGAGGCAAGACGCGTGCGGCTGGCAACGCCGCGCGCGTCCTGTTGTTGGGTAGCTCCGACTGAGTGTCGTTCTTTATCACCATCGACGATGATAGCAGGAGCTCGTTCTTGCGGATGTTCGAACCTGGTTGTTCAAGTTCAAGTTCAAAAATTGCCTAGCCATTTTCCAACTATGTTGGGGTCGGCTTCCAGTCTAACCGGATGTAGCTGAATACCAGTATTTTACATGGAGCGACTGCCTATCTGACCTCCACAACCAGTAACTGGGTAGTACGATACCCCTTGAAAAGACTGGTTGTCAGACTTTCGGGCTTCTGACGACCCGAAACGATTGTCAAAGATCCACGAATGACACCCGGGACTAACGGCTTAACGTGCTTTCCGAGGCACACAGGAGTCTCGGTATGTAAATATGGTTACCCATCAACGGACCAACCCCAGTAAGAGTAGCTTAACCTGATGAATCGACCCGTACGGCTATATTTACTTAGCCACGAGCTTAGTTATAATGTACAAATATGTTTATCTCAGAAATTAGGTGTACGTTTCCAGTTTTTCGTTTCTTGGGTAGACTAACTTCACTTATTGTAATGATATTAAATTGTACTCTCAGAATACGACGATTTCTAAACATTTTTTCGAGACCGAGTTGAATATTTTGTGTTATAAAATAAGTTCTTAGTTCTAGATAATCTTTTTCAAAAGTGCATGTTCATGAAGTTCCAGCACCCTAATTGCGTAACACACTTTCAAGCGGAATCTGAATCATTTTGAAGCAAATTGCTAATCCATTGCTTCATACATTCGAAACCATTGGTCTGGTCGAATGAAACCGATTCCAATTGATAGTGTGTTACGCAATTAGGGTGCTGGTTTTATTCAAAGATGACCCTTTGATCTTGAAAAACTATAAATCAATTTAACAAATCAAACAAATCCGAGTACATACTGTAGATACAATTGTTTGCGAAAAGATTTAAGAAGCACATCGAACATCAAACATCACATGCAAAACAATGTTAAGAGGTTTAGATCTTTTACATAAAACTGCACGCCCCTCCACTGCTTGTTGCATATACCACAGAATACAATAATAAAACCAAAAGTCCTTTCTTTGGTACTTATTTTTCGTCGAATCGTTGAGCTCCTTAAGTTCTGAGTTGAGCTGCCCGATTACTGACAAATGCGTGCACTGACTGCGTGGTTCATACCTCAAAAGACCATTTCAGATCTATTCCTAGGTACATGGTCTTCACTTGATCTGACCAAGATTATGTCTGGTCTTTAAAAGACTTTGACCTCTGAGTTTGTTTCGGTCTTTCTTCTCAGAGTAGTCAGATACAAAACGCCGATTTCATCTAGTTTTTAAAAATATGATTGACGTGTAAAAGTGTTTGTACAAACCTAGAACTTACAGAAATAAAATCAGTTATCTTATAAGTTACACTTTTTAAATGTTTGTACAGAATTTTTTGTGGAGGGGCGTGCAGTTTTAAAGTAAAAGATCTCTAATTAGGTAGATAACTATATACTGTAATTTCAAAGTCGCACAAAAAGTAATAATAATCTTATACCATTACAGACGGCATGATCCCTGCCATTGTTTAGTATGACAGCGTCTGAGTCGGAGCCCGTTCTTTGCTTCGGTTTTCTTCTTAGACTTGGTCGCCAACTGTAGTTGCGTTGCACCCTACACTTCTCTTCACCGTTTGCGCCCATACTAACTACACTTATGTTCCTAAAACCGATTCTGTAGTTATTATTTAATTATTGTTATTTAAATAGATAAGAGTTTAGGACAGGCATAGGTCCTAATTCGGAAATTAAGAAAAGTTTGCACACTCGTATAACGAAAACGTTAAGGCTCATGCACCGAATGTTCATAAACTTACTGTAATGTAGTAATTTTACTTACTTTTGCGAACTCAGAAGACTGGATTTATCACTAGTATTTAGGCAATTTTCATCCTTAGCGATCGTTATTTGAAGGTTCTTTTCTGGTAATAACGGTGATGGTATAGATCTAGGTGTAGTCGGCGTCGTGGGCGCAGGTGACGCAGATCTTAGCGGGGGTGGGGCGAGCGTTAGAGGGGGAGGAGCAAGAGACATGGGAGGTAGACGGGCCTTCTCAGCTCCAAGTTGAGCTTGCGCTGAGTGAAGGGTTAATGTGTAGCTGTTTGGTGGCTTCAGTAACCCGGGAATGCTGGCACACTAAAAAAAAACAAAGTACCTACATCGCATCTAAATGTTCACAGCAAAACACCTCATGATTAAAAAAACATTGTAGTTTATATTGAAGTAGGTAATACAAATACTTACAGAAGTACGATCAATAGAATCCAAACTCGATAACATGGCAGATCTTTCCAAGCTTAGTGATACGTTAAAATCTCTGAAAGAAGCTCCAGGTTCTAATGTAGTAGATGGTGAGTCCTGTGGTGTAGCCGCTGTGTGCGTTATCATTGGCAATGCTGAAGATCCTGTCGTACCAGCACATTTTGCGCGCATTTTCGACTCCTAAGTTAAAAAAAAAAACAGTAGGTATAGGCGGAAGTTAAAAGTCAATCAATTTGCAAAACTATTTTTACTTTACTTGGTTAATTGAGTTATAAATGCATGTGTAGAAAGTAGTGCTCGGCGCTATGGTGTCCTATGTAACACACCTTTCTCGTATTGATAAGATATGGTAATGGTTTTGAGTACATGGTGTCTAATGAGATCTAAACGCGAACGGGCCCACATTTTGGTGAACGAGCGAATGTGCATATATTTTCGTTCGATGCAATTATGCGTTTTCGCTGAGTGTTTGATTAAAACGCGAACAGCATGGAAAGTTTTAAAATTAAAGGTACCGCCGGGAATTCTCATACAATTTAAAGTAAAGCTGCTTGCTTTAAAGTAGCAGGAGATCCCAAGGGTTTTCCAGGCGGCCCGGGCGGCCAAATGATCAATGAGGCAAGCAATACAAAAAGGTTTAGTATAAAATAAATCTTCTACAATACTACTTTCTTAAGTGATAGATTATCAAAGAACCTGAAGGTAAATGACAAGATAAAGTAAATGAGACAAAAGTCAGGTTTATTCTCCTAAAATATTTCAGAAGATTACAGGATTAGGATCGAAATGTATTGTAAAAGCGAGTAATAAGACATTTTACGATTAATAAAATCCTAAATCTCGTTTTTAGCCTAGCGAGACTCGATGTAATAAGATTTGTAGTATCCAAATAAGGCTCAGAATATTTCTTACTACTTATTAATCTTTAGGTTTTAAACGATTCTGTAGATTTTAATTAAAACTAAAATATTTTAATTTAAGTCATCATAAAATTAAGTGTCTAACTAATATTGAAAATTTGGAAAATAATTAAAACTCTCTTGATTAAAAATTGATTGTGAAATGTAAATACTCAAGTAATCCGTTTAATTTTCACTTACCTTTTGTAGATTACACTTGTTAGATTGCGCGCAGTCCTTACAAAGTGTCGGATGATGCGCCGAGGACTTGGTTTTACGATGTGACTTTACTGCCTTCTCTTTATGTCCGTTTACATCATCCTTAGCCTTTCGTACATCATCCGCTGACCTCCAATAGTTTTTTATTTCATTCTGCTGACATAAATTCTTCATCAAAATGTGAATCGAATTTCGAATTCTTTGTTACTTTGGGAATTTGAAAGGTTTCAAATGGAATAACATTGTTCACGTTGACTTAATGAAATAGTCGTCCAAATACTTTACCTGTGAAAAACTCTCACTGGAATGTGATCCCGAATTCGAGTCGTCGTAGTGCAATTCGTTATTGTCTGAGAAACAGTCGCTCGACAACTTTGATTTAGCCAACTCGCGTTGTTCACGTTCCCTTCTCTCATTTCGCTAAAACATTTGAATTACACATGAGAATTTGATTGGGAATTCTGTGGCAGAGGTATGAAAGCATAAGTAATGCATAGAATTTTGTCTTAGAAATTCAAATATTCTTTCTTGCAAGATATCTTTGCTGTATTACGCAAAACATAAAGAGAGGTGAATTCTTGAATGATTCAAAGTTACGAAATTTATTGCAAAATTATGTAATCAGACTCACCTCAGAGCTGAATCCCTCGACGAGTATAGCAACAAGCAAGTTGAACAGAACATAATTCCCAAAAGTCATAAGAGCAACGAAATATAATGCGGCCCAATGACTCGTTTTTTCCATGCCATTAAACAACACAACATTCCAGTCTTCCTGGGTTAAAACCTGAAATGTTTACATCAAAGTCAGAATTTAACTCAACCGAGCAAATCGTTCTACCACATCAAGTATTTTAAAATCCGAGTTTGTTTAATAAATCAAAATAAGCAAGGTGTGCTGTCATATTGTATTAAGTCGTGCCTTTTGGTGTAATAAAGTGTTATTTTATTTCAATGTTAATAAATTAAAGTAAAAAAATACAAAAAACTGTTGTTAGTAATTAGCGTGTTAGTGTTGACGACAAGTGTCATGTTGTTGTGTCGGTGTTCACTAATACACAGTAATGAAAGGGAACGCAGACGGCGAGTTTGAGTACACAAGCATACAGGGTTCAGCATTACCTAATGCTATTCACTACTAAGCAAGATGCAACTAACTATGGAGCGCTCCTTGTACTGCATTACCAAAATGTACATAAGTATAAGTACTAAGTAACTACGGCGGATCTCTCGCTTGTGCCAAGTCTAGTAATGTACAAATCATGTTCAGTCATGTTAATCGTTAAAATTTTGTACTTGTCTTATCTCACTACCCCTGGTGAGTTGTCAAATAAGACAAACATGTTTACAGTTCCAATCAGTTTAAGTTGGTAGTTACGAGAAAAACGCGGCGTCTATATTCTAAAACATATTGAAACGGGATCGCAAATAAACCGTCTATTACTGAGCCTAGTGTAGCGTACCGCTCGAGGCTTACCTGGAACACGGTGACGGTAGCCCATAGGATGTTATTAAAATGTTTCCTGTCGCACTCACACTTGGGATGGTGCGAGATGATCTCAGGGCAGGTACAATCTCGCTCGCTGCCATTGTCTTCGGCGAACTTGCAAAACTTACCACCGAATAGATACATGCCCAGAATACTGCTCGTCGCGGAGTCGATGTAAAATGAAAGAAAAACAAAACGCTATGCGCAAACGCCGCGACCGAGTCATCCTGACGACATTATTGTTGCGTACGAGACGTTAACACTGCAACCTGCGCTCATGAACGAACTACTGAAATAATACTAATGTTACGGGCTGCATAGTTATTGCGTTCACGTATCTAATGTGCAGTTAGTGCCATAACAAGGAGGATATGATCAGATACAATGCTAACGTAATATTGTGAAGATCTATTTGCACACAATCAGTATTAGTAGTGCAGTCGTAATTGTGTATCTACACGATAACGTGCCGTAAAATTAGTTTTACTTCAAACAATCGTCCTAGTGATCTTATTCTGGTATGTGATGTAATAATTAATTAATAAACAAAAGCCTAAATGGTTAAGCAGTGTTATCGCCGTTGGAACGCTACAACCAACGGATATTATGTTAATAAACTAAATCATATATTTACTTTCATTAACATCGTGTTATTTATAGTGCAATTAAGTTCCTCAACTAACTTAATACTTAAATTATGTTTCATTCTTTATACTGCCTCATTATTATAATAAAAAGTAGAAATGCAATTAAAATAATCTGGAGGAGGAATAAATAGGCGAAAGTAAATTGCGTAAAAGATAAATAAGATATAATCAAAGAAAACTCTCATTCATACTGTATCATTATATTACTCGTGGCAAAAGTCATTCAAATTAAAATGCAGTAATTTTTAAATTATAAATTCATCCTGAGAAATGCAGATGGAAAAGAGTAAAAGGAAATTTAGATGAGAGGAGCTATACCTTCTGTTATTTATAAAGTAGAAGTTAAGAGTTTAAGAAAGGGGGAAGTAATTGAAAATTTTATTGTTACTGAAGTTAAAAACAGGGATGCTAGGGTTGATAACGAAACTGGTGGAAAGTTTTGCGTATAATAACAACATAGTCATAAATTCAGTTGTGAAGTTAATAATAAACAATATTCCACAAATTTCGGACCAAGCTGTTCAAGATTAAAACCTAAATAATAGAAGCAGCATGCAGAGTGATAGATATACTGTATAACTGAGTGCAGTTGTAGTAGTGGGAGTAGAGGAACTGACGAACAGGTTAACCCGCGACTCGGCTTCGAACGACCTCAAGCTAACCTTCTACTCAACCAAGCTCACTGACTAAGTAATGTGCTCTGGACAACTTCTGATGGGAGTACTGTACGAACAACATGGTGAACGTGACACTAATGATGTTTGATCAATTTGTTACGGATGGTACTAGATCTCACTACGCGGGTACTAGGGTAGCGGTTACGCGACTGAACGCTTGTTTTGACAACGCACTGTGCTGCAAGCTTGATCCCTCCCTTAGTGTTACTTGATATCTGTACAGTTCTGTGTGTTCGAGTAGATTGTCTCTTGCAGCAGAGTGAACGGTCGTTTGTGTACTCTCGTGGTTAGTCGATTAGCCGTGACAAGACAACCTTCTGTTATTCGGGATTGTTCTACGGTCGTGAGTGTTGGCTGCTGACGGACCCGTGGGTAAGCGTTTAGTAAATGTTGCAAGTTCAGTCTGTTTCTGGGTTGTCTGTTAGGTATTTTAATTGAAAATGTTGAATACCTGAAACACCGTGACAAAGGCCCACAAGAGCGTATCAAAGTTTTTTCTGTCGCACACTTGATCGCCATGCTTGTCTTTCTCGCAGAATTTGCACCCGAAGAGGTTCATACCGAGGATGCTGAACGTTACCACGCAATATGCGATTAGATAAGAATACGATTACTAGAATCCTTTCCACACACAAAGGAGGGAATATATATACAAAATAATAAAGGATATAGACAATAATATACATAGATAATAAGTGTGTTGATATATTCTAAGAAGATGAGTGAACAAGTGCAAGTGTAAAAGAACTGAAGTGGACGAAAAGCACAAAAGCGTGAAGTCACTATGGTTGATAAGATATAATAAATAGAAGAGAAAAAAGGTGTAAAGAGTGTGGATAGTGGCAGTGTGTAGTGGGTGGAATGTCAGAGACAGAGGTGGTTGACACACATAAGGATAAGATTGAAAAGAAAAAGGAGAAATCACTCACAGTTAGTGCACAGGTTAGGGGATGCGGGTGTGACAGTTAAGTAGAAACATTCAGAATTTCATATTTTTATGGAGAGTCGAATAAATCTTCTTTTGCTACGGAAAAATGAAAAATCTGATTGAGCAATCAATGAGTGATTGCTGGGGGCTGTGATGTTTGACTACTAGTTGCTACGATACAGGTGTGAGGTAGGAATATTGAGTTTACATAAAAAATAAAGAGTTGAATTTCGAAGTTCAGGTTTGTAGATAGATATTTACATAACGCCTATTAAGTCCCTAGTGAGATATTGAATTTGAATACTTAGAATATTTGGACCAAGTAAAGCAAAGAAACAAAATTATAGAAATTGTTTTGGTTTTTAGAATTGTGGATAATAAGTACTTAAGTAGGACAGATAGGCTTTAAAATAATTTTGAAAAGAAAAGATTTTTCAGGAAACTCATAAATAGCAGTTTCACGGATTTTAAAATCATAAACTCAAAAATAAAACCCTAACATTTTAAATTGCAGTTTAATTACATGCATTTTATTGTTATCGTTTATTGCTTATTTATGTTACCTTTTCTTTAAATGTTATTTAACAAAACCTGATCTGTCTCCGTGGTTTGATGAACTAATATTTGTAAGAGTTAAATTGTGATATTTACCTGAATATGAAGATAAATAGTACTAGGAGTGAGAAGAAGACGGCGACGTTGTCCATGGTCCGTAGCATGACGAACAGTTGACGGCGCAGGTTGGGCATGAACCGGACCAGTTTGAGTATGCGCAAGAGTCGAAACGTGCGGAGAACGGAAAGACCTGAATTGCCAGCCATGTCTTTCTCCTGACCCACGCTATGTGCCAGTTCAAATGCACTGTTTGTAAAAAAAAAAAAACAATTTTTTAACTTCTTGGAAAAAGCAATTCTTTTTGCCCATATATAATGCGAAGTAAACCGAGCATGAACCTTTTTCCAAGCCATAGTTATATCTTAAAAAAAAATAGACACCTACTAAGTACTACCTAATACACGGCTATAGAAAACCGTTTTAGAAAAAAAGCTAGCTAAAGTGGTTGTTTTATAAATTCAAGTGAACTGAATAAAGTGATTTATCTCCGTTCACGAAGCTAAATGTACTTGTAACAAGGGTGAATCACCATTATATTACTCGTACGTCGGAGCTCGGGTTCAAAACCACAGATAGTCAATTACGGACACCCCTGAGTGGGGGTTACCAAGGTATCGCAGGCAATATTTCACATTGTCCTTTAAATCTTTGAGGACAGGACTTGAATAATGTAGAACCTGGGCACTAGTATCCAAATGTTTCGTACAATTGTAATATATAACAAACAAGCAATAGGTACTTCATATTGAATTTTTCAAATTTGGATTTACTTTAATCCATGTTATTTGGTACTACGCTTTGTTTTAATACCCGTTTGGCTTTACCCGTTTTATATAAAGTATTTTTCTTTGATATTTTATTTGTAAGCCGGGATTAAAATTGGAGCTAAATCAATTCAGTATTGTATGAGTTACACAAAAGCTATATGTATGCTTTAATTAAATGAATATGTGGTTTAGGTTACCTTTATACACAAAATGTACTCAATAACTTATGATTATTAGAATAAAATAATTTGTTTTACTTTTCTGGTAGCTACCCTCTACAGGGTAGGTAATAGGTAATACGGGCTGGTATCCGCAACTCCACGATAATCGCGTATTTTGCGTATGGCTCTCTACAGGGTAATATTATTTTAACCTAAGCATTGAGTATTTTCTTATCACTCATATACATACGAGTATTGTTATTAGCACAAACGGGATATTTACCATGTAAAACGAACAAGAAAGAGGGTAGACCGATTTGTCTGCTCATAAAACACCCACCCGCAATAACTTCAGTTTATCCGTGATCATAGTGCTTGCAACAGTGCCGAAATATCGGGAACTCAAAAACAGTAAACATGGTAAATATCCCGTTTGTGCTAATAACAATGTTAGTGACCATGACAGTTTAAAAACTTATACATACGAGTATATGATAAGGCAAACAAATGGTTACTCACAGACCCCAGGTTTGATTAAACCGTTCAAAAATAAGTTTAAAATATTCTTACCTGAGTATAACAATAACGCCATCAAATACGTTGAATCCATTGGAAATATATTTGAACGGACCTTCGGCGACGATTTTGAGAAGCATTTCTACGGCGAATATTGCTGAGAACACAATGTTACTGATCTCCACGATCACAGTGAGCTCCTCGGGCTGATTGTGGTATTCAATGCCCATTGACAACGTATTGATGAGTATGGCCAATAATATACCTGGAAATTACAGCTGTGATAATATCTGTGTGATAATATCTCGTGTAAATATGTTGACGTAACGATATTTTATTTGGGAATATCTAGAATATCCTTCTTGCATTTATGCAATTTTTTTTTTCTTTTATTTATTTCTACTTCAAGGGAAGAGAGATTATCGGACGAACAGTGATAAAATCTTCCCGATTTCTAGCAGTCACGAGCCACTAGGAATACCTTTTTTTGCAAATGGTATCAAAATCAAATGAGTTCCTGATTTAAGGCTTGTCCTCCCACAAAATCGTACTCACTGTAGGACTGCATAGAAAGGAAAGAGAAGCGCGATGACACAGCGGTGGTCATTTATTGCCAATTATGAAGCAATTATCTATTTACAAACAATCAATTTGATTGGACTAAAATAGTAATGTATAAATTTATGAACACTTGAAAATTGTAGGAGTAATATGGCAAAAACTAGAAAAAATAGACCAGGATTTAGTTTTTTTTCTTTAGTTCTAAAAACTAAAATAGATTTTAGGACAAATTAAATCACTTCTTTTGTATTGTAGATTACAATGTATTTTTTCCTGTCAATAAAATGCTTTAGTTACCGTAAAAGATGGACACAAAGTTACTTAGTTTCGCCGTATTTTACGGAGGCCTTAAATTGTCTGATTTCTTTATTCTTAACATAAAGTGAAAGCTGTCTCACCTTGCTGAAAGTATTTATGGTCGGCAATGAACTTGATCTTCTTCCTAAGTCTGGACAGTGCTCTGGATATCCTGTTCCAGAAATTGGCGCACGCGTTACGCACGCGACCTTTGCGCGTTTGCTTAGCGGCAGCCTCGGCCGCAAGGAGATCCGCACAGCATGAAAAATCTTCTATCTCCACGATCTAACCATAAAAAACACATTTTGACATATCTGGTTTTAGTTTTCTCATCCTTATCTAAAGCTTTGAAAGCTTCTTTATTAAACACCGTGTTATTTCCTCACAAGTTTTATTAAAGACTACAGCTTTGAAGCTTTAATTGAATACGTGTTGAAGAAAGTCAAGTTTTAAAGCAGAAAATAGTGAACACAAGGAGCCAACGCTTGAAGTACTTAACTAATTAAAAAATCAAGGGATGTTAAGATTAGGAGTCTTCTTATATTGTATTCTTGAAAATATAACACCTAGCTTTCAAACAACATAATGCATAAGAGGGGCACAAATAGCCCAAAGTGAAATACAAGACAATTCATATTTCAATCTATCATCGTAAAATACTATTTCCTTCACGTGGAATGAAATACAACTTTGTACAAGTTGCTATTAAATTTTCCAATGAAGACTTTACGATGACAGATACATCGCGGGCTGGTTATAAATTGTAAAAGTTTTACTGTAATTAATTTAGTTTCAGTATATTCTGACTTTCTGAGAAGAATCTTGTGAATATAATTAATGTGTTATTTACTTGCGTCGATGAGTTGAGTTTAGAACATCGAGTGAATAGATCGGTGTTTATTAGTTTTATTTTTTGTATTTCACGAGAATTTTAGAGCAAAAATTACGATAAATGCAAAGCTTGCATCAGGTGTGGAATTTAACTAATAGGTGTGAAGTTGACATGACGACCTTTCTATGATCAGTTTAAAAGCACGTATCACAAAAGATCACTTACCCTAGTGTCAATTTTCTCATCCCCGGCCCTCTTGCTGATGCCTTTAGTGAGTTCTTCGAAGAAGGAGTCAAGGGCTACTTGTCCAGTGGGCAGTGCTGCAGACAACGCGCCGGAGAGCGCCAGCAGTTCTTGACACGACATGGTCCCGCCGGCCGCCGCGCGTTCCTCTGCAGTTTCGCCTGTCGGCAGGTCGAATTCTACGCCCCCAAATAAGAGTCACTACGGCACACGTACTAACAGACGGACAAAACTCTTCTAATGTCTCAAAAACATCTTGTTATAATCGTAGTTAGTAGTCGCAGCGGTTATGGCAATCGCGTGATAATATTAACGATGTTTTCCCTACATCGCTCATGTAGGATCCTCTTCTAAAGTACAAGAGATTGATCATTAAGTCCATTAGGTAATACCGCCCATTACTAAATTGCAGGTCTATAAACATACGCCTACATATGTGTAACATGAACGAAATAAAACCGTGGGCGTTATCTAAACCTGTTTTGGGTTTTGAGCAGTGTCTAAACTATATCTATATCTATAAATTAATTTTACTTAAGTACCTAAACTCGTACCAGTATTTCAAATAGCTTATAAACGTCCTAATCAGTTCAGCATTAAACATTTATCGTTTCTACTCAACTCTCAGGATGGCCATTAAAATGAAAAATATTTTCCGAGAAATGTTTTAGGTTTCTCTCAAAGGAATATAACAAGATGCTTTCGAGGTAAAATAGATAACTCAAGGAAGATTAAAGATTTTTATATGTAGATCAGGTCTCAAAAGTGTAGGAGTGCTAGACCTGTGCTCAGAAGGGGTTAAGCGAAATTTAGAAAACGGTTTTATTTTATTGTTTTCCTAGTCCTATTTAGGTTCTATGAAGAAGTAGAGGAAGAAGAAGCAAGAAGTTAGTAGAGATTGCACATGCCCGTCTAATAGCGTCGTCTAGTTCTACCGTCTCCTAGACTCACCACTTTGGCTCTTAAGCCAGTCACGCTGACACAATGAATCTACAAATATTCATTCGAATTGTTAAAAAGTTTGTAACACTATTGAATGTTTTAGTGTATTCACAAGTAGAGTTTGGTTCGTAGCAAGATGGGGAAAGTTTCAAATGTGTAAAGTACAAGCAACAGGTAAAGTAAGTGACTGCTATTTCTTACTAGCGTAGATGGATGCTTTCACATTTTCACAAGCTATTGTCAAGAATTTCAAGGGCATTTATTTAAAGCTGTCCTTTCATTTGTCAAATTTTTAATCAGTTATATGATTTCACGAATAGAGATGGTTTTATTTTGGGCAGTCGGATTAATTGAATTGGATGATGTATTTATAAAGCAGATGACAATAGTGCACAATATAATAGCATGTCGATCAAAATTAAACATATAAACACTACAAATAGTAGCTGTGCCAATGCCAATAAACGCTTTTGCGCCAGTCGTGTTCACAAATGTGGACCAAAAAAGAAGATTTTCGATTATGTTATCCTTAGTACAAAATATGGCATCTTACCTGTTTGTGTCATTTTTTCCGATGAGCACACGTTGTGCGGATGAGCGCCGTGCGGTTCATTCGGGGTGTGTAGTAGCACTGTATCGCTGAACATCACCGATGACCTTCGACGTGTCAGGGATGGTGGTGACAGGAGCGACAAGTTCGAAGCATTCTGCGTTGAAAAAGTCATTCATTTAGTCATTAACTGATGCAGGGGTTCATGTACAGAAGCTTAAGTGGGTACCCGCTCACTGGTACACCTCAGGAAAGAGTAATTAATTAATGCAGGCGACCGTACATCCTGTAAATTGCCTTAATAGCAACCTGTAACCTCAGTGCCTCTAGGGAAAATTTACACTATGAACAAGAATATTAAATATGTTTAAGAAACAGGTTTAGAACATAATATTAGGTCTTTACCTATGAAATTGCCGTTCTGCAGTACTGGCCATTTCAAATCAAAATAATTTTTGTTTGGCTAAGAATTCTAATTTCAAATTAATTTTATTTTAAAAACATGGATTTTTTTTTCCAAAAGTAGTCATTTGTTTATTGATTAGTGTTACATTTTCATCGCATTTCAATCTTTTTCGTCATCATGGATACGTTAAAAATTCGAGTAATTATGGAATACGAGTACCGTCGTGGCAGCAACGCGGCACAAGCGGCACGCAACATCAACGACGTTTATGGAGCTAACACTACAAACCAACGCACCACCTGTTATTGGTTTGCTCGCTTCCGTTCTGGAAATTTCGACCTGAAAAATGAACCTCGCGGTCGTCCGAAGACTTTGGTCGACAATTACGAATTAAAGGCGATTGTGGAAGCTGATGATACACAATCTACGGCTGAATTAGCAGCAGCTTTCGACGTTAGCGTCAAAACAATATTGGTCTATTTGCGTCAAATTGGCAAGGTAAAAAAGCTTGACAAATGGGTGCCCCACGAACTCGATGATCGCCAGCGCGAAGTACGCGTCGAGACGTGCCTTGCACTGCTCAACAGACACACAAATGAAGGAATTTTAAACCGCATTGTTACCTGCGATGAAAAATGGATTCTGTTTGATAACCGCAAGCGCTCAGCAAGTTGGTTGGATCCTGGTTCAGCACCTAAACAATGCCCTAAACGAAAACTTACCCCTAGAAAAGTGATGGTCACTGTTTGGTGGCCTAGCGCCGGTGTGATTCATCACAGCTTCTTACCAACGGGGTGAGCATTACTGCAGATGTGTACTGTGAAGAACTGAACACAATGATGGAGAAGCTGGCACATCTCCAACCAGCATTGGTCAATCGCTCGTCTCCGCTGCTCCTGCACGACAACGCGCGACCTCATACTGCACAGCAACGGTCTCCAAGTTGCAAGAACTGGGGTTGGAAGCTCTCCATCATCCGCCCTACTCACCAGACCTTGCGCCTACAGACTACTACTTTTTCCAGAATTTGGATAACTTCTTGGCGGGAAAAAAATTCAATACCCGAGAGGCAGTACAAAATGCCTTTGAAGAATTTGTTGTCTCCCGACCAGCTGATTTCTTTAAGAAAGGCATCAATAAACTGCCACTGCGTTGGCAAAGATGCATTTATTGCATTGGTGATCACTTCGATTAATACAAATAAAAAATACATGAAAAAAATTCGTTTAAATTTTTTCATACAAAACGGCAATTTCATAGGTAAAGACCTATTATTTAATTAGGAAAGGATATTATCTAAAATCACAATCTCTACTTCAAATTATTTTACCCATAACTATTAACAGAGATAGACCCTCAAACCAAATTAGCGGTCAATTACATTAAATAAACCGTTGGTTTTGCCCCAAGATGAGATACGAACAGGGAGGGTGCGCGCAACAGGCTGGCTCGCTCAAATGGCTCTTTACATTGAGTATGATCATTTTCTGAAATCACTTACATTTCTACGCGTATATAAAAGTACACGAGCGACGGGTGTACACACAGAATAAATATAAGTACGTGCCCGTAATTACTGACGAGTTTTGAAAACCAAATTAGTCGGGTTTTTCATATATTTGACCGCTTTTCAGGATTCAATTATTTTCCATATTTTATGTTCACAGTTTACACATTCTACTATCATTCTAGAGCCTTTCGAGAGGCAAAATTACATGCACATGACAACTCACGGCTTCTTCCCATAGGTGGTACGCAGAAACTACAGTCCTTACATACTCCTTTTGCCTCGTTTACTTTCATAAATCTGGTCACACACGCACGCCGGTGGCGAGTACAACACACATGGCCTTTCTGATGAACATCACCAATAATGTCACTTAGGCCATAATTATGTCTTCCTAGTGCGTTTAAAAAAACTTTAGGAATAATTACTTTTATACAAATAGCAACATATTTCATAATATCAGCTGCTGATAGTAAGGATAGGTGAAACAGTATGAGTCACTGCATATTATCTTTGACAAATAATAGTCAAAGATAATAAATTAATCTCACTGTCAACAATATCACCACAATATATCTTCAGCAGCTTCCAAGACACCTATTCCTTATTTTTACCAGTCTTAAATTTTCCCTATATTGCAAGTAACATCTAAAACCAAATATATCAGGTAGTAGAAGTGAATAATGCGGATTGTGGGTGTTACCTCAAGATCGGCGGCTGACAACTAGGGGACGCGCAACTGGCCGGGCCGGATGAGCTTCCCTGCATACTCTTGCCACTATATTCTATACAAACCTTCAACAGCTTCAAGGAATATCTTAATATTCCAAGTTTTTCCCAGTGTCTAATTTTCCGTGTGGCTAGAAACTTCTAGAACCAAATACATCAGGTAGTTGAAGAGAATAATGTGAATATTACCTCAAGATCGGCGGCTGATAGCGAGGGGACGCGCAACAGGCCGGGCCGGCTGAGCGGCTCCTCGGGTGGGCCCCCGCTCCCCTCCTCACTCACACTCTTGCCGCCGTTACCCTGGTACAGGTAGTAATGTAGAGAGAATGGAACGTGTTTAAGATAAAAGAAATAAAAAATCTGAAAGTTCGAGTTGAAATAACTGTTTTTTTTTACATGTTTACCCAATACTAGAAAACTGAGAAAATATAAGTGATATTTTTTTAAATATTGTAAAAAATATTGTATTTTTATTGAAAAATGGAAATATATTCAACAAAAAGCATAATTTTTTTTAAAGTTATAAATCTCGTAGCAAGTTCGTAGCAAAGTGCTACGAGCGTCTACGCGTAATTTTTTTAGAAAATAAAAAGGCAAAGTTATATTTAGAGTGGTAAGGCTTATAAGAGTTTGAATTATTTATGATATTTACGCCTTGAATTTGGGCAAGTTCGGATTTATACATTAGGGTTAAGTAAGGGTCAGCGGTTTTCAGTTTTTTATGACAGCATAAATAAAAATTAGTTTCATGTATTTTTTACCTTGGAATACAACACTTACGTAGAAGTTTCAAACCTGACCGCAAAAAATGTGCAACAAAACTTTACTTGAGGAAATCGAAGCAGTAACTACTAATATTGTAAAACTGTTGCTTCGTTAAATATACTTCGATGAATATCTTGCCACGAATATTATAAATGGTTACATGTTATTATGATTCTCAAGTCACAAAGGCTTAAGAAGTGAAAGCGTCATAATGAGTGTATAGGTACGCTATGTCACTAACAACACAATACATGGCCTCGACACGGAAGCGGCTTTGTACGACTTCACGAATATTTTATTATAAGCCCAGCTTTCTAAGAATATACTCCGTAGAAGAACGGAAACTTGGAGAATTATTATTTTGCAATTCATTACAACTGGTTGATGAGAATTTCCGAAGTAATCCTGAAGGTTATAATGAGCGGATGAACTTTATTTGTTGAAGATGGTAAAATAAAGTTTATATTTAGAACATTAGAATCTTATTCAAATTGAATGTAACTGGTTTTTAAAGAAGGTTAAGCCCACAACACACGGACGCTTTTTTAACGCAAAGTTTTTGATCGTGCTCTGGATTTTCGTTTTTTTACGGCGTCGAACAGTGGGTTAAGAATTCAACAGAGTGCATCTCTAGCGCGTTGAAAAACTGCACAGTTTAATACAAATTAAAAGTTATGATACCTGCGGATGTACTCTTGGACAGCAAGGATGATGCTGTTTCGGTTTGTTAGCGGGTAGTTGAAGAGTTTCTCTGCTTGTCCGCCACTGTAGCTGGGCACGTTGATATCGATATACCCTGAACATTTTTTATTCTAATTAGGTACTAAAAATATAAAACGTCATTTCAACTATTCACGAATAAAAGTAAGTTTCATAAAGTTATGGGTCACAAAAGAAAATACAAGAAGCAAGAAAGAGTATCGTTTACCGGGGTATAAAAATATAACTTCCTTTGTGACTATTTTTAAGAAATGCCAGCCATTCGCAATGAAGTGTTCATCGGCATTTGCATTGTAAATGCCAGGCGTTAGTATAAATATTGCAGTTTCAAGAAATAAAATAATACTGGTAGCAATTTTCCGACTTGGGAGAGTACAATCACGAAATACGAGATATTTACGATCACATAGAATATTTGAAAGGGTTGCAGCTCCCCTGAATTAATATACGGATTCTATGAATAAGAAATGTGTTACCGGACCTGATTTTTTTTGCCATTCTCCTTTTGAATCGTCTCCACAGATGTGCAACATATTTAACAATTTCTGCGTAGCAAGTTGCAGGTTCACTGTTGTTCGTAGAAGACGCGAGTGTGGATGTTGACGTGAATCGGGCACGTTCGGCCCTCATACGTTCCATCTCCCGTTTCTTCGTCTCACTGAACTGCGTCGCTATGACGACCAGGCAGAGGTTGATCATGAAAAACGATCCGATCTATAAGACAAATATGTGTTTTTATGAGATAATGGGAACGTTAGAGCGGAGGTGACTGATCGTTTCAGTTTTTGTGGTGAAACTAATGTTGTTATATTTATGGTCGTTACTTTTTATACTGTCTTTTTTATTGTCATTTGTTTTTATGGTATCACGCATGCTCGAATAAAGCGTGCAGAGGATATCAGGGGGCCTAAAACGGCCACATTAAGCAATTCCTCTAAAAGCGATTCATTCCCTGAATTCCCAGCAATTTATTATGATTGAGCTATTTGACATTAAACTTCAATAAAGCAATTCATAATTTGTGGATCATTTTACGAATCTCCATACAAAACTGTCAAACAGATGAATTGCGTGCTATGAATTGTACGCAGATAGATTATGAATTGTCAGTTTGTGACCGTTTTACGTTTCAAATATGATTCATAATACCTACATTATCCTATTATGATTTTGCCAAAGTGGCCGTTTTAGTCCCCCAGTACTGTGTAATATGCTGTCAATATTTATGCGCAGTATAATTGCTTCAATAAATGGAATATTACAGATACCAACCACAATCAGCAGTACGAAATAAATCCAGTCCCAAAAACTGTGTGCATCCTGCACATAATACATTATATCCGTCCATCCTTCTAACGATATTACCTACAAAACACAACAAACATTATTACCTTCCTTAGTTCAACAAAACAAGGTAAAACATTTTCCAAATAAGTTGTCTTACCAAGAAAATAGCGACCCAAGCGAGACCGATGTTGTCGAAGGAAATCGTGCCTTGAAAGGGGTTGTTTCCCCGTTGAGTGCAGTTAGTGTAATACTGATTCCAATTGACACATGACGTATTTGTGGGCAGGTTGTAGGAGAAAGGCTTGGCCGTCTCGTTACACACTAGCGGTCCGTATCTGAACGGAGGGAAATCTCCACAGAAGTGCATCCCATTGTCTTCGGGCGTCGTGCATATGTAGTCCAACTCCTTTGAGAACTCGTAGTAGAATGATATACTGTAACACGAGTAAAGATTTTTGTATACGCTCTGAGTTTCTTAGTTCTATTTGCGTTTTAAAAGTGGATAGTTTTATGTGTGTCGTGTCAAGTTAGAGTTGGTTATTATGTTATCTATTGAGTATTGACATCGATCTTAAGAAATGCGTTTAATGACGGGTATATTAATTAACAATGAAAGCCATTTTCAATGTTGACTATCTGATTATCAAACTCTCCAAAAAATTTGGAAGCAAATATTGTAATTGTTACTTTAAAAAAAAAAAACGACATATTTCCAAATTGTTTGCAGATTGTAGTTTTAACACTGATCTGGATTGGTAATTTGACTTTTTATAACAGGGAACATTGATATCCAGGGTGTATTAGAAAGGTGTAATCAAACTTAAGGATGTGGTAGAGGCCATCAAACTGAACAACTTTCTTCGTAGGACCAACATCGTATCCAGAAAAATTATCAGCCGTCCCATACATTTGGGTCGAGTAGGATTGAAGCTTTGTACGGGACAGCCGATAATTTTATCTTGATTACGATGTTGGTTCTATGGAGAAAGTTGTTCAGTTTGATGGTCTGTACCACACCCTTAAATTTGAGCACACCTTTCTTATACATCCCTGAATTGGTTTCACTACTTCTAATACGACCCATGCAAATGGAGAAACATTTACTAGTACATCGAAACACACGGTGCATGCAGACACATGCTAGAACCGAAGCGTAGAAAGGAGTTAAGGATCAATAGCAGTCCCAATTAATGGTAATGGTAGCGTTAGTAAAGATGGCTGGGGAAAGTCTGGCGAAAATCGGCGGGACAGATTAACGTCAGTATAGCCTCTGGGTCGTTATCGGTTAACGACAGAAGGTACACAGAAACACGAGCACAGGCCGTAACCCACATCATTTGGCGCCCGGTCGTTACGGGGCTTGTTCTTGATGATCGCTATAAGGCTTTTATTGTCTCCAACTTCGGACTAAAATGTCTTCGTTCTAATAGTTGACCGACCCAACGTGCAAAGCAACTCTCTGTTTCAGATAACACTTAAATGTTATTTATTACAAGAAACAAACTATGAGCATTAATACATAAACGCACAGACAGCACAATGGTTAAAACGAAGCTGAATATTATTTCATAAAACAATGACTTTGTTATTGAATGAATCATGAAAGATGTGTAATTTGGAATTATGTTCTTTGAAACAGAGTAACCTAAAGTTGAAGAAATTGAGGCAAGGATATTTTCGTAATGAACGTAGGAAATATTAAATCATTAACAGATGTTTCACTTATTCCATAATCACTGTCCATTAAATAATTTTGCGAAATCATAAGTAAAGGAAACATTATTTCATATATTTCAGAGAAGTTGATAGAACTACCCATATATTTGGATCAGAAACAAATCGGCAGTTCTCAATAAAATTTAGCAAATTAAGTGTGAGATTATTTAAATAGCGACATGTAATGAGAGACCTAGTGTCTCATCGAAACTGCCAATTCGTGAAGGGGAAGCAAATACGATAGCACATCTGGACGGCAGATGTGTGAAGGTACACGTTACAACAGTTCGCAATGTTCTTAATAGAAACACATTAATTTTGATCGCAAATCCTTACGAGTTCAATCTGACGCGCACTCTGTACCATTCGGACAGGTCTCTGGAACATAAATTGAGGAGCCGTGACGGGTGTTATGTACCTAAGTTACTTCTAAAGGTCAGGTAGTAAGGTCACAGTTACTAACAGTGTGCTTTCATACACGAGAATTCAATTAGATATTATTTTCTTGCTGAAATCATATTGTTTCGTATGAAACCACATTGTTAGTTTGAATCTTGGTTGTAACTATTTGTACTAAATCTAGATGTTTTGGTAAGTATCGACTATGAATGGCTATTATTGGTTCGGTTATTTTCTACTTTGTACTATGTTTGAGTTGGTATATTATGTTTAGAACCATTGAAATGTAGTAAAGTTTATGTAACTTGTTTTACATAAGTATGAATGGAGAAGACATGTAACACCACATTGTCAAATGGTTCGTTTTGTTCGTGTTTTCAGTTACATTTGGCTTATAATGTGAGTGTTGACGGAATGCAATATTTAAGTGTGTTGTAGGTTATTCGACTGTAAGCGGTATTCTTCAACATGCGCGTTTGTTAAAATGTTGGTAACAGTGCAAAAACAATATGCAATGAGAAAAATACAAAACGTTAAAATGATATACAGAGCAGCGATGGATGTGCTCGTCGAGGATGTAAGCGTTAAATATTGCATGCAGTCAACGCTAGCAATGGGACGTGCCGCTAAGACGAGCGCTTTCGAGCAAATGGAACAAATGAAAAACTCATTTCAGCTGCAATTTCATCCACAAAACTGCAAACATTGCCACTCAATATGCTGCGTCATACAGATTCGGGTATAATAATAATTCAACACTAATAAACACTTACATCTATGAGCTTATATCAACGGTAATACCGAGTCGGCAGTATGAGACGGGTGTTACAACTGGTCTCATACTGTACTCAGTTAGGATAGTATAAACTGAGTGAAACATACTTGGGTCGCGGAACATTCGGCGGAGGGACGAATTCGCAGCGTTGTCTCAGAATTCCTTCCCAGAGTTGGACTCCCACGATGCCGAATATGAAGAATACGAAGAAGCATAGCAGCAAAACATTTCCTAACATGGGTAATGTGTCCAGCAATAGCATCACCAGGATACGCATACCTGTGAAAATAAAATTAATGATTAAAAAGAGCCTTACCAAAATCAGAACAGCGGTCATTGCTTCTTTGAGCCAGGGACAGTGGGGACTACAATTGTATTTAATTACTTGTAACAATAAGATAATATTTATGTGGTTGGCGGTTAGCTGCATTATCTCTTGGCTTTATTATAAATGAAGTCCAACCCAAAAATCCTAAATGAAGATGAATATTTCATTAGGAAACTTAAGTGGCTGACCTGAAGCTATCAGTAAAGTCAAACAAGACTTAATACCTAACCTACCTATACCTTACCTACCTGTATAGGCAGGTATATTGAATAGTTAGACATTGGCTGTGATTTTAGTAGATAGTGTGATTTTGTATAGCTATTCAATTATTGCAGAAATCGCTCTACACCATAAAGTTAGCCATTTGCTGAACTTTGTGAATTCATTTCAATTAATTCGTTCCACGACTAGGCGTACCCACTCCAAAGAGGATTAAATTAACTAGTGCAATGGGAAGCTTGCTATTTGTGAACTAAATGTAAGAAATTCGGTGTATTCAAGGTGCATGTTGATAAACAGGTTAGACAAGACTCGCGTGTTAGGAAGCAAATCAAAACGTATATTTCAATTTAACGGAATAAAAAGGCACGTGGGAGCAATAAATTGTGCGAGGGCAAATTAGTGCCGATGTACGGGTAACCGCGGGCGCGCGTGGCTCGATTTAATTTGCGCCAGAGTTGCATTGTCCCAGTTGTTTGCGAGCCCCAGATGGGGTTTTGTGCGAAACTTTAGCTGGAGCCCATCTTTTGTTTGAATGTTCAATGCTAACCGTTTGGAAGTCGCGAAGGTCCGCGCTGCTGCCGTGATTTATTATTGAGTTTCAATGTTGTTTTTGAATGCAATGTTGCTTTGGCTAACGACTGTGTCTGCCGTAAATTTTAGTTTTAGTAAATTTTCACTGCTAAAATCATGTAAATTCAGACAAAAGCTTTCTTTATTTTGTCCATAAATTAATATAACTAAGTATATGTTATGAATAAGCACTCAATTTAAAAACGGTAAGTTTTTATTTGAAACTAGCTGTTTGTGCTCGGCGTCGCTCGGGTGTTTCCGGTGGATTTTCCGGGAAAAATATTTTATACAAACCTTGTCCTGACAGTTACAAACACAACAAAAAAAAAAAAAAACAGCCAAATCAGTCGAACTGTTCTCAAGTGATACGTTTACTTCGGCAATTGATTTTTATTTATATACATAGATACCTTTGTTGCACGACAAGGAAACAAAATGCGTATTGAATATAGTTATCAAATAATAAAGTTACACCAAAGCATCTTACTTTTCCACATTCACCACAATACTATGAAATTCAAAAATGACAGTGAACAAAATGTTGTAGGTAACATAACGTCACTATATGCACATATAAAGCTTCCTTTCGTAATTTAGATAACATCTACAAGTAAATACATTTATGATAGATAGACACAGGTACGAAGAGAGCAGGAAGATTAGGGAGTACCCTTGCAGGGCAAATTTCCGCCTGTAAACGTGAAGGTCCTGAGATAATAAAAGCTTGATTAATGTCTGTAGGTAGTTTAAGGTCATCCTGTACGACAAACACGATTGTCATCATTAGTAAGGACTTGGAAAGCAACAGTTGTTACGTAAAGAAACAAATGTTTAACGTTAACAAGTACCAGTTTATCTAATTCGTATGCACTATCACGTTCAACGCTATAACGAAATGAGTTCTGGGATTAGAAATTTTCGTGGCTTACACAGCATTGTTTAAATACATATTACCTATGTAAACGCAAAGTAACCCTTTCCAGGAACAGACACGCCTGAGACTGCACGTATCTCTAATTGAAACTCACGGACTAGAAAACAAGAAGGACTCCGCAGTAAGTATGACCGTTTGTACAAACATGTCTCACGCACACATTTACATCATACTATGCTGACCGACCGCCATTACGTGACACGACAGCGCTTTTGTCAAATCACGCACACATAGATTGGTACGGTGCTTCACTATCGACACGCGTGGCGCGGAGTCCGTTTTTTATAGTCCGTGTTGAAACTATTATATTGTACTCTAGTTGAATGTAGGTAGGTTTTTCTCGTCATGTATGTATGGTAGGTTCATAGTTTAGCCAGAATGCGCCTCGTCAAAAGCGTGAACTATTATTGAAGCTCTTTGTTCCAAAAATGGCTGTACATTTGCAGTAGAGATGCAATTTAATGTTATTGGAATTTTCCAAGAAAAGTTGAAAGCTTTGTTGTCTGTTTCTGTTCTGAAGTCCGAGTTCGTTTAACATGCGTGGTTTCGACTCGGAATTCAATTTGTTAATGGAAAATCATATTATTGGAATATGTTTATGCTTACTGTTCGGATTGTATTATATCATTGGACTATATAGCTATTTGCTATAACTATTATTGCAACTATAAAAAGAGCAGTTTGCGCTTTGCCGATGCTAAATCCCTTTTTCCATGTAATCGAAATCCGTTCAGTGGTTCTGGGTTTCCCGTACAAACTTTCATCCCCTATATCACCCCCTGTAGGATCATTTTTTAAGACAAAAAGTAGCTTATGTCCTTTCCCAGTATGCTATCTAACCCCTATTTAACCCCCTTAAGGGATGATTTTTCAAAAACACAAAAGCATAAATTTGAATTTTCATATCCCTTAACTTACGAAATACTGAGTTTCCCATACTTACAAAATTTCATCCCCTATATCACCCCCTGTAGGATCATTTTTTAAGACAAAAAGTAGCCTATGTCCTTCCCCAGGATGCCATATATAGCCTTGCCAAATTTTATCGAAATCCGTGCAGTTTTGTAAATTTTAAAATCAACCCCTATTTTACTCCCTTAGGGGATGATTTTTCAAAAACGCTGAACTGCATATTTCTTTATTTCCTAACAAAAGCATACATTTGAATTTTCATATCCCTAACTTAAGAAATACTGAGTTTCCCATACAAACTTTCATCCCCTATATCACGCCCTGTAGGATTATTTTTGGAAAAAAAGTAGCCTATGTCCGTCCCCAGGATGCCTTGCCAAATTTTATCGAAATCCGTGCAGTTTTGTAAATTTTAAAATCAACCCCTATTTTACTCCCTTAGGGGATGATTTTTCAAAAACGATGAACTGCATATTTCTTTATTTCCTACCAAAAGCATACATTTGAATTTTCATATCCCTAACTTAAGAAATACTGAGTTTCCCATACAAACTTTCATCCCCTATATCACCCCCTGTAGGATTATTTTTGGAAAAAAAAGTAGCCTATGTCCGTCCCCAGAATACCATCTATAGCCTTGCCAAATTTTATCGAAATCCGTTCAGTGGTTTAGGCGTGAAAAGGTAACAGACAGATAGACAGACAGAGTTACTTTCGAATTTATAATATTAGTTAGTATGGATAGTAGGTACATAGCATATGGAAACAGTGCCATAAGTACCTATGTAGATATTAGTATGAAGCATGTATTGTATTTATTTAAGTTTGTAAGAGACTCTTTACAATATTTAGAATAATTTCAGATTTCAGCGGAAAGCTTCTAAAAATATTGATAGATTAATTCAACAGTTTTGATTTTGAGGCCTTGCTTAGTGAATCCGAACTATTATTATCACATCACACTAATATTATAAAACCGGTCAAGAGCGAGTCGGACTCGCGCACCGAGGGTTCCGTTCCGATTTCTGAAAAAGTGTGCTATTTACAGACATCGTTTTATTTTTCCTGTAATCTTTACATAAACGTCTATCACATAGAATTATTTCAGATTTTTCGCTTTGCAAACTTCGGAGATAAGGGGTGGGGAACGGTATTTTTTTTACATTTTTCATCAGAAGTCGAAAACTGTGCGGCCTAAAAAAAGAAAAAAAATGTTTGAGAATGTGCAAACAGCGTTCTTTCATATGATACCCCACATGCCCACATTTAAACAGTACCAATTTTCCAGCTTATTGTCAGCTTTCCTGGCTCTTAAACTAGGTACGCAGACCTTATGCTTGTAACTTAATTATTATACACGATTCAATGGTCAATTATGGTGCAACCATCCGTTATTAACTCTTTAAACGTCGATTGACACCCAGGTGTGCAGATAGCAATAAAAAATCTATTGTGTCTGCTAATTGGAGTGCGACGCGTTATTTCCATGTCATATGTACCTATTCTGGCAAATAAAAAATTATTCTATTACTACTACATTATATTAAGAAGTCTATCGTTGATTTCCGAATCTCCACATACTGCCGACTGTAAGATAATCTGTAGCAGACGCAGTGGCTTGCTGAGCCGAGCTCACTTGTTGCGCGGATCGATGGCCGCCCACGCTAGCTCCTGATTCCGACTCGGGTTAATTTCTATAAGTACCCACCGAGATATTATAGAGTTCTTTTGTGCCCAACTTTGTACGCTTGGATTTCATTACGCTAAGTATAGCGCTTGTTTGATGGGCACGGGAAATATTATAAAGACTTTTGTTAGGTCATATTTTGTTATAGATAATCTACATATTCAGCCTACAATGTTCCCACTGCTGGAACATAGGCTCCTCTCTTAGAGAGGGAGTGGGCTGTAATCTACATGCGGGCCTAGTGCGGCTTGGAAGATGTCACATGTCTTCGAATTTTTTGGTTCTAGGACATCCTAGACTTTCCTCACGATGTTTTCCTTCACCGTTTTGAGAGCAGTGGTGATGAAATTATTTACACAAAGTATAGTGCCTGCCTGGGTTCGAACTTACAAATCGCAAGTCGGGCCTGTTATCACTCGGGATGAAACGCTCGGGTGTTACCATTGTGTGGATCGCCCGGAGGACACGGTGGAGCATACAGTGGAGGTCTGCCCGGCTTGGGCAGAGCACCGCCGTGTTCTCACGGATGCGATCGGCGGCGGCGATCTCTCGCGTCAGAGCCTGGTCCAGGCCATGGTGCGGAGCGAGAGTGCATGGGAGGCCGTCACCTCCTTCTGCGAAGCAGTGATGCTCGCGAAGGAGGAGGCGGAACGCGTGAGGGAGACGCAGCCTAACGGTCTCAATCGCCGCAGGAGACGCCCTGGGCGGCGGGAATCGCGGGGCGATTTCCGGCCACCGTAGGTGCGGGCCTGCGGACGGTGAGCAGCGGGTAGCTCGCCGTCCGGTAAGGACCAGGCCCGAGTCGACGGCGCGTTGTGTTCCACGCGCGCCTCAAAGAGATGTCAGCAAGTGACGGGGTCCAATAGGGCCGACGCCGCTGGGGTCGCGGGTTGTTTGAAGAAGATACCGCGGCCCTGGCATAGGCAACTGAAGGAACACGGGTGGGTTTTAGTCAGTAAAAGTCTGACACGCCCTTCCGCTCCACCCAGAGCGGGAGAAGTTATTTGATGATTTCCCACCCTCAAAAAAAAAAAGGGGCTGTTATCACTGCTCTAGATAATATCTACATTTAATTAATTAGCATCAATAATGAGAATTGAGACGATCGCAATGTATTATCTAGCTATCAATATAAGAACAATAAATTATATTATTAGTCCTGTATTGTGTATATTATTAGTTTTCTTAAGAATGTTTTCCAAGAGACGAGAGTAATTTAGAAGCTAATGAAATACTTTGATACATTCCTGGAGATTATAGACAAAAGAACGAGAAATAACTTGATTACTAAAGGAATCTGTAGAATTTATATAGGAACGCTGCCGCCATATTTAATTATGAAAAACTAAGCATACAAATACATTTTATTAAGCTCAATATTTACTCAAGTCAATATATCAGGACAGGAGTTTTCAACACCAATTTATTATGTAAATATACTATCGTCACAGACACCTGGGTTACCAGACCGTCCTTTACGTGACATTATTCCTAGAACCCTAATAAAATGGTTTCAATGTTAATAATATTTCGTTTGATGCCTAAATAAACCTACTTGGAAAGGGCCAGGTCCTTAAATAAACACGTAATAAATTACCTGCACGTAACAAAGCCGGTAGTGCGGGGGTCACCCAAGGTAAAAGGGTACTCGTTTTAAGAGGTCTCCCCAGTTTAACACTGAGGTTTTCAGCAAGAAAG
This sequence comes from Cosmia trapezina, assembly GCA_905163495.3. Lineage (NCBI taxonomy): Eukaryota > Metazoa > Arthropoda > Insecta > Lepidoptera > Noctuidae > Cosmia > Cosmia trapezina. The sequence goes on from LR991030.1 coordinate 19,275,952, forward strand.
CTGTTAATAGCAATAGAAAGCACTCCAATTCTTTTAAACTGTTCTTTCTGTAATTTTCTTTTAAGAAGTTAGAGTAACTACGTGAGGGTTAAAGGTTGGTGAGGCTATTCCGGGGAAATAATGCCTGAATTTTCTTGCTATTATGGTCCTTGTATAGGAGAAGGCTCATTGTGTACATATTTGACGCTTATCGCTTCATTCGCTTAGAAAAGGTCCATTTGTAGTCAGTGTTATAAACTATTAATAGACATGGAATAGTGTTCAATTTTGGCTGCGCTGGAGTGCCATTTTATGATATAAGCCTTATGAATAGAGATTAATGATCGCATAAGATTTACGACACGACGCGGAATGCTGATGTTTACCCATATCTATACTAATATTATAAAGAGGTAAAATTTGTTTGTAAGTTTGTATGTTTGTATGTTTGTAAGTTTGTATGTTTGTAAGTTTGTATGTAGGGGGTAATCTCCGGAACTAATGATCCAATTCTAAAAAATTTTTCTCTGGTAGAAAGCTACATTATTCCTGATTGCTATAGGCTATATATTATATTTATATCATGCATATTAGCCGAGCTATCACAATTTTTGTCTAACAAGTCGGAAAGAAATACGTCTTTAAACAGACTTTTTTGCATGCGCTGCCTAAACGGTTGTTTAAAATTGAGAACAATGTACGGCAGTCTGGTCCGTCTTAAATAATTCTACAGAAAAGTCCGCGACACTATATTTCTATCTTTTATATTTTACCTTTTATACATCTTTTATTGTTTTAAAAAAGTATTTTTTAGACATACTAACGTTTGGATGATTATTTATACAACAACACATTAATCCTTATCAAAGTAAGTTATTTTATGATCACAAGGACATCGTGGAGATAAGATTTGGCCTTTACAGTATGGTAATTGGTCGTACAGTTTCGGAAATAATATAAAATTACTAAAACGCAAAGTAACTTTAATTCATACCGCTCGCTCTAAAACGCAAAGTAACTTTAATTCATACCGCTCGCTCTTGAGCAAACATTTTAGTGCGGACACAGTTTAGTGCGGACGTTTTATCAATTTAACCATAGATGGCGTTCTGCAAATAAGTATTTTTTTCTGAATTGCGAGATTTATTATTTCAATAATGTCGGTGGAGTACAGCGGAAGAGTTTGTTTTTTTGTTAGTTTGTTTGAACGCGCTATCTCTAGAACTACCCCAGCCGGATTTGAAAAAAATCTTTTTGCATTTTATAACCCAGTTCTTGAGGAGGGCTATAGGCTATTTAACATCACGCTAGGGCCCTTAGGATCCGAGCGCGAAGTAATAGCGCGGGCACGCGATGCGGAAGGATATAGGCTATTTAACATCACGCTAGGGCCCTTAGGAGCCGAGCGCGAAATAATAGCGCGGGCAGGCGATGCAGAAGGATATAGGCTATTTAACATCACGCTAGGGCCCTTAGAAGCCGAGCGCGAAGTAATAGCGCGGGCAGGCGATGCGGAAGGATATAGGATATTTAACATCACGCTAGGGCCCTTAGAAGCCGAGCGCGAAGTAATAGCGCGGGCAGGCGATGCGGAAGGATATAGGCTATTTAACATCACGCTAGGGCCCATATAAGCCGAGCGCGAAGTAATAGCGCGGGCTGGCGATGCGGAAGGATATAGGCTATTTAACATCACGCTAGGGCTCATATAAGCCGAGCGCGAAGTAATAACGCGGGCTGGCGATGCGGAAGGATATAGGCTATTTAACATCACGCTAGGTCCCATATAAGCCGAGCGCGAAGTAATAGCGCGGGCTGGCGATGCGAAAGGATATAGGCTATTTAACATCACGCTAGGGGCCTTAGGAGTCGAGCAAAAATAAAAAATGTCCGAAAGGATGCTAAGCGCAAACGAAGTAATAGCGCGGGCAGTCGTTACGATGCGATGCGTGGGGGTTAGTGGGGACAAGAAATTTTACGCGGACAAAGTCGCGGGCAGAAGCTAGTCTAATAATAAATTAATAATGACCCGTTACTACTGTTAGCTTTAGATGATTTTTATTAGGGTTCTGTACCTCAAAAGGAAAAAACGGAACCTCTTATAGGATCACTTCGTTGTCAATCCATCTGTCTGTCAAGACCCTTTTTCTCAGGATCGTATCAATTAAGTAGGTCCCCTTGGAGCTCAAAAAAATCAAGCTTCTAAGTTAACGCAATAAAAAATTCGACAAATTTTTATACTCGTAAATAAATTAAAATCTATAGGGTACTTCCCGTTGACCTAGAATCATGTTTGGCAAGAAGCAAGGTCTCACAGGACAAGTAAAGGAGAAAGTCCGAAAAACATAAATTTTTAGTTTTATCACATAATTTTTTTTTTTGCGATTACAAACTTACATTTGCAATTGAAGAATTGACCGTGACGTATATTGATTATGGGAGAAAAATTTTCAACTATACCTAAAGTTTCTTTTAGGTATAAATTCATCCAAACTATGGAACCCTTCATTGCGTGGCCCGATACGGACTTAAGCGGTTTATTTTATTAAAGCTACGATAGTAACTAGTGGATGCCAAATCTCAAATCAAATAAAAAAAAACAATCAATAAATCTTCCTGTATCATAAAAAAATCAAATCATTCGCAAAATTTAAAAGAGGCGCCAACGAAGTTTATTGCATGAATAAAAGCACAGTTTAACTTTTTCTAAACGAAATGGTATCGTTAAACTTTCTAGAGGCGTGAATAATTGTGTCCATTCAGCTGGATCATGTGGTAGAGACTCTGATGCATTTGTTCAGTGTTCAAAAGAGGAATATTGAATTAAGGTCTCTTTGATATAAAAAGGAGAATAATTCTTTTATGATTACCTAATGTAATTAAATGTGTGGTAATGTTGTGGTTTACCTATGCATCTACTTAACCGTTTGAGAGATCGCTTTGTCAATGGTCATATTCTAAAGTAGCTGAATTTAATGGTGATGGCTTTGTGTAGGTGATAGTAAATCTAACACAAATAAATAAAATGTATGTGTCTGTTTGGAATGTCAAAAATAACAGCCTTTTACTTAATGCATATGAAGTACTTACACAAAAAAACTATTTTAAATGTTTGTCTGGCTGTCTGTTCCAGCTAATCTCCGAAACAGTTGGACCGATTTTGACGGGACTTTCACTGGCAGATAGCTGATGTTATAAGGAGTAACTTGAGGTACTTTGATGTTAGAAAAAGAATAACGGTTATATATATATAATTAAAGTAAATAATCACGTGCTACCCATAGAGCTACACGATCTCACGTGAATGAAAATTCTGCATAAGTAATTATAGAAATATTCCTTTCTGTATTATTGTTTACGTGAGGAATGTCTTAAACCTTACCTGTGGTTATATTTAAAAGATTTTATAACTAGAATCATAGCTAGAATTTTATTGCTGAACCGTAACAGGCACGCCAATAAATTGTTTGCATACCAAATACCGTACCGTGGTAGATCAAACGGCATGTCATACATAGGACATACAGCCGACATCCTTCCAAATGACATGTTTAGGATTAGACCGGATATGTTAAGGGAACTGTCGTTTGTGTTGGGTACCTACCCAAAAATACATTATATTTATAGTACAGTCTAAGTTATTGAACAAGACCCATAGAGTAATAACCCATAATACATAATTACCCATGTTTGCAAACCAATAAATGATTTGATTTGATTTGATTTGAAGACATTTAATTAAAATCCGAACAGAAGTAAAATTAATTAAAGATCTACTAAACTCTTAGGTATTTTTAGGAAAAAAGGATATAATCAAATAATTTTGTATCAATTTACATTTGTGTAAAAGTAGCAGTGTTAATCGACTTATTTTGCTGACCGTGCAAGCAAAGTCATTTTTAGGAAATTGAAAATGGGAGGTTAAGGAGGACCTAAGTATTTCAGACGTTATACATTTATGATATAGTGTCTCGTGTCGTTGGCATTAAATTAGCCTCCGCGAAATAAAATGCTGGGTAGGATGTCAGACATAGAGAAGTATGGAAGAAAGAGACAAATGAAATCGGTAAAGTCGTTCTCAAAATATGGCGTGACCAAGGGAAAAAGGGATTCATTTATATAATATACTTACTAGCTGCGCCCCGCGGTTTCAATCGTATATACCGGGATAAAAATTAGCCTATGTGTTAATCCAGGGTATAAGCTATCCACATACCAAATTTCATCCAAATCGGTCCAGCCGTTTGAGCGTGAAGAAGTAACAAACATACATACACACAAACACACTTACTCACAAACTTTCGCCTATATACTTATAGATAGATACTGAGAGTATGACTTACTTGGTATCCTGTTGATGGCTCGTAAGGGTCTTAGCACTCGAATAGTTCTGATTGCTGATAGGTTGATGTTTTCCACATTTAGTGCGTATTCCAATGCTCTGTAAAAATGTATACATTCTAGATTAATAAACGTTACTTAGGTAGCTGGAAAGCCCACGTCAAGAAGAAAAAAGATGAACTCGACCGCCGATTCAAAAGAATGTATTGGCTGCTTGGAAGAAACTCCACGCTGTCTGTGCAAAATAAATTGTTGCTATACAGACAAGTCCTGATGCCAGTTTGGACTTATGGTATCCAGCTGTCCCCTACACCAAACAGACCAATATATTAATTATACAACGATTTCAGAACAAAGTGCTAAGGGAAATTGTAAATGCACCTTGGTACATACGAAATGATGACCTCCATCGGGACCTAAAAGTTGAGTTCATCGAAAAAGTAATCCAGAAATTTGCAGAAGCTCACGAAAAGAAACTTCATCAGCATGTGAACGTGGAGGCAATCCAGCTTCTCGACCACACAAACATAGTGAGAAGACTAAAAATAACAAAACCGTTCCAGTTAGTGTTTAGTGATAGCGAATAGTGTAAAGTACAAATGTACCAAACGAACACAAGAACGAAGTGTATTCGCCTTAATAGAGACAATAAGAAAAGTGCTATTGGACACATTCCTAGTAAAGACAATTTAATAGTTTAGGTTATAATTTAATTACTTATTAGCCTATTTATAAGGCTAGATTGTAATAAGATTAGGGTCCATCCTATTGTTGAGCCCTAAGACAAGGGAAAAAAAAAAACTTAGGTAGCTCGTGCTCTGACTTATACTTTATAATCTGATTTTTAACATTCATAATCTAAGATAGAATGATTAAAAAGTCAAAATGACAAAAAAGGTCGATCGCAACTGTCATTTTGGACTAGCAAATGAAAAAACAGAGTTAGACCTGTTCTCGTCTCTATCTTGCTGTTGTTGTTTGATAGTTGTGTGATAGTGACAGGAATAACGCTTAGCCAAAGTAAAGTAAAGTTTATAGATCTCGGCGTAGTGCTTTGAAAGTACTTAAGTACTATTTCAGTATATAGCAAACATAGATTATCCATCAATACTGCATAACCTTTAAAATAATGTCACATACCCGGCCATCACGATGAAAAAATCCAGTCTGTTCCATGAGTCTGCTAAATAAGTGCCGTGTCCATAAACTCCCATCGCCACCATTTTGATTGACAGTTCCAACGTGAAAAACGCGAATATTATATCGTCGAAAACCTGCAACAGATAATTAATTAAAAATGTCCATTTTATGTATAACACATAACCATTTAATTTTAAGAATTCCAATTATGTAGGCAAATAAATAAATAATAATGACGTTCGCGCGTAAATAACTATAAAACAAAAGATAATCACTTCAATAAGCCTCCACAATTTTTTTCTCGTTGGCCAGTTCTTTTTTTTTTAATTTCGCCGAGTGCACGCGTCAAGACAGAATTCATTTTTTATTAAAAACTTTGTTTTGTTTTTTTCATATGAGAGCAGTGAGTCTTTTCTGAAAGGTTTGTTATTCAAATGGTTGACGCTGCTTTATTTTTATTACATGCGGCCTTTTTAGTGTCAATAAAAAAAAATTACCGATACCTAACTATTTTATATTGGACTAGCTGACTCGACAGACGTTGTCCTGTCCCAATTTTAATAATTCAAATAGAAAATCTACTTTCAGTTTTCCCGAATTTTCCAATTTTCCCGGCAACTTTTCCAATTTTTCTCTACGTAAAAACCTTCTCCTGATAATAATAAACACAACAAAAAAAGAATTAGCGAAATTGTTCCATCCGTTCACGCGTGATGCGATGACCAATGGAAATAGGGATTCATTTTTATTTATATAGATATAGATTCATTGCTATACTCTGGATAATATTTCACATGTTACTCACCTGTAATATTTTGCATCTATTCGTAATACACTGGTCGTCGACGCACGGCTGGTACATGCCCAAAGTTACGCAGTTCAGCAGAATTACCAACATTGATATCCTTTCGAACCACGTGCAATTATAGTTAAGGAAATCGTTCTCATTAAGAAACTTGTCTAAATCAACATGGATATACCTACACTTAATTAATACTGGTTAAAATATTAATAAATAAATGCTGAAGAGACTACAGAAATCCGAGTATTTAATCAAAAGAAAATATTTGATTTAATAATGTTCGTTAGAGAAATAACTAGAATGTCAAAGAGAAACCTCTGAGTTTAAATTAAATGTCAACGGGCCACCAGTCCCTTGATAGATTTCAGAGCCACTCCTAATGATCGCTATCATTTTAATTGATTTAAGCTTTGCTTTGACAACTGAGTTTAACTGCGTGATAAAATTACGATGTTGATATAAAACGGAGAAAATGTAAATATGATTAAAATGATATGAAAAGGTTTCCATAATCTTTTAATAGCGATCATGCCTGGGTAAAAAAAAAGAAATTTTATTTAGTCCGTCAGTCATATAATAAAAACATATTAGACACGTATTCTTTGCTTTATCATATTAATAAAAATATTACTTAGATAATACGCAGCTCGCTACGTATAAAATCTGGCTACTGTCGGACTTTTAATTAGCTGCAGTAAACTGACACTTCTAATGTCATTTTTACTGTAATTTCCAATGACATTATACATCTAGACGTTGCCATGATTACAGTGTGAAGTGTGGAAGTGAGACACATATATACGAAATAATAATTAGGAAAATTGAGACAAAGCATCGTATCTTCTGTCCCTTACGGCGTGCCGTATTTTTTCATGGCAAAATTTAAAAATGTTGCCAAACAAAGTACTTTCACTGTTGCAAAATTTATCTTGCGTCGATTAATTTAACATTTTTGGACAGTTCAGTCCAAAATATTATGGAAGATTTCTTACGTTAAACCTCATTTCTCATCCCACATAACCTAGAAAAAGTATAATATTGCTGTCTCATGACCGGCCACGCGGTGGCTCGATCTAGATGTGTATTATCTAAGGTAATTTCGCTATCAAATGGGAACATCTTTTAACGAAATGACAGATAAGAAGTGTCATTTTACTGCAGCTAATTAAAAGTCCGACCATAGACGTGACGTCATGCCATATTTTAACTTAATGTAAAAAAAAATACGTGTCCAATGTTTTTGAATAATATACATGACGGACGAAAAAATTTTTTTAGTCATTATCCCTACTTTATCATAAATTCAAAAGATTTTTTTAAAATTATTTATTTAAAACGAATAATACACTTATAAAGATAATTGAATACACACGTAAAAGTCCAAAAACCACATCATAAGCGCTAGCTTCACGAATATCATAACGCATATTATGTTAAGTTAATTTCTGGACAACAAACGGATTGCGTTTGAAACGCGGCCAACAATGAAAATGTGCCAAAAATTCTATATCATACCTCTGGTTCTATGTGGTTAACTTTGTGGTATACAACTTTGACTTTTTTGACTAGGGCACAAATTCAGTATGTAACAAAGCTGTTTTGTGGTCGAGCACTATTCCGTGTGTTGTGGCTTCGGTCGGACTAGCTCTAGTGTCTGTCAGAACGATTTGAAAGTGTTCACGTCGACCGACGTACTGGCGGTTTGAGCACGTTTTATGTGCGCTGCGGTCAGAATTAGCGTTCATTTTTGAATGTTACGATGTTATGAGGCTAATGCTTTTAATTTATGTAAGTTTAATCAGATTTGTAGTTTGTATCTAGTTTGAGTACTGATAGTTATTGTGGTATAGGTACTTTTGAAAGTGATTAATTTCTTTGTCTTTTTGTCAAAGCAAAATAAATGTTAGAATCAACATTTATTTCAGCAAATAATGTCATCACATTTTTCAGGAGATATAATAAGTGCTAAATGTGAAATGGGGTCCTTTCACATTTAGCACCAATATCTCCTGAAATTACCTTTATTACAGCACTATAAAAACCAAATCAACAAAAGCCGAAAACCGACTTATTCAAAAAGTGGTTTCTTGTATTTAGTATTCTATTATAAGTGACATAAATCGGGTACAATGGTGGTCGCCATTACGGGCCCGGATAGTGATGTACATTATTTTGGGCCGGCTCGGTCGCTTGCATTAATTACAGGATACGGAAACGAGGTTTTGGCTTTCCGTGTTTGTGGCCAGTAACAGTTGCATTGGTTAGTGATGTGGTCTGTGTTTGTCGAATAAATCGTTGTTGTTCAATGGCGATATTTATGATGGTTGCTCTGATAGTTTTCGATATTTTGAAGTAGGTATTTGTTAATGTGCATGTTATTACTTGTTTCTAAATAGCATGTCATTGTATAAGAAAGGTGTGGTCATATTTTTTTTTTTCAAAACTTACGTCCATCCCATACATTTGGTTTGAGTAGGTCAATACCCATTCTATCCCATGGAGATTTGTTTTCAGTTTGACGGTATGCCACACCTTTTTGATAAATGTTGTATAGGTAAAAAATAGCGTGAAAGTAGAAACCTAAATGTTGAAATTAAATAGCTAACAATATATCGACTCTTTCCGCTACGAAGGGCGTAAAGACAATTTTGGACCAAATTCACTTTTTGATGCAGTCTTGCTTAGTTGACTGCATCAAAAAGTGAATTTGGCCCAAAATGGTCTTTACGGCCTTTGTAGCGGAAATATTATTGTTGAATTTCGTAAAATCTTCCGTATTCTAGCCAAACATCTTAATCGAACCAGTAAGAATCTCCCGAGGCAAGGCTAGGAAGCGCGAACCACCGTGACTCGCGAATTCCATTATACTCCCCATCTGTTTGTTAAAAGGCCTTTACAATGGTTTGCTCAGAGCAAAGGGAATTATCTCAATGTGGCTTCATAAATCAGCTTACGCTAATTTGTTTATCATTGTTATGGTTGTAGGTCAGATTTTATTGCACTTAAAACAAAACAGACTTTGAACATCTTAAACAAGACATACCGTAAAGTTAATGGATCCTTAAGCGCGTAAATAAGTCGAAAATTCCGCAGTTTCTGGTCGAACGCTCGTAGATAAATCCGTATTTTATTTTCTCGGAAGAAGCTAATAACATGCTACTCTATTACCCATTAGGAAGAAATATATCGTTGATAATGGCCGTAATCACGTGGTATCGTCGGACTGATGGCATCCTGTAACCTAAACCTAACCTAAAGTCCCGTGAGATAATTTGTTGTGCAATAATTAGGTACCTACCTACTTAACTACTATTTCTAAGAAAAATATGAAGCAGGGTTAAAATTACTCTATAATAATGAATGGAAGGTTGGAAATTGGTTCGTGGAGATTTTCATACCTATTCTAATTTAAGTGTTTAAAAGCACAGAGCTTAGAGTTGGACCTTTAATATACCTATCTAAAATATAAACTATAGAGTTGAGTAAGAGCAGACTTTGAACAAATCCTGGCTTAATCCACTTATACCGTTTTGTGTCGTCGAGGTCATATTTTCCTAGTTAATTAGTTTACAGCAGGATCCTAGATTAGCGAGGAGGTTGTAGTTAGTCGTACAGAAGGAATAGGTTTGTCTTACTACAAAGGGCCTAATTTTATTTCTCATAAACTTGCTAAGCCTTAAAGTATTAAGAGGGTTATACACATGCAGTCCTACTATTTACTTGGCCACATGTTGTTTAATGTTCGCTAAAGGTCTAAGTTGATTTAGAAAACGAAGAGAATGTGTTTCCTCAGTCTTTTTCGAACAGAAGTAGCAAGAAAATAATATTTTCTCTTCGAAGTTACGTAGGTACTGAAACTATTTACGCTCGCGAGTGCGACTAAAACTGTAATTTTACTATAGTTACCAGTAAAAAAAATACGTTTCCTCTTTCCTTGATTTCTCCTACAATTTACATTGGTAATGAACAAATCGTGCAGGTGGACAGTTACGAACCGCAAGAAACGTGCTAATGTGTTTCAATTATAAATAACTCTCGTCCTTCGTCATGCATCAGTTTTTCCGCTTTGGGTTAAATTAACTCGTTTACATTATTACCAGGTAATGTAATCTTATGTTTCTTTAATCTGGAACGTTCTTATATAATAACACTTAGGGCCCATTTCATGATGTCCGAGTAGCCACTAGGTATTTTACCGAATAAATTCACAGATTTTGTATGAAATTATCTGCCAAGTGAGTTAATAGGAACTTAATCGTAGGTGGTGAAACAGGCCCTTAATGCATTTTAATGATTTACGATGGGTTAGTGCAAGTCCAGTGAGTTAGAGCTCTGTGATTTAAGTGATGTGTTCCTGTAACAGTTTTTCGCAGAGATTATGTAAGGCTGGTCATACACCGAGCACGGCACTGAGTCAGCCTGGCTCCAGCCGACCGTAAAACTGTCGTTAAATAATGTGGAATCTCGGTGTGCCTCACATATATGTATATATAATGACGTTACATCTTACACCGGTCCATGACGTTACGTCGCCTAGTGACTGCCCAAACCGTATCTTTATGTGTTTCTGATACAGGAATTCGATTCTGTGTTTTATTTATTTTATAGTTACATTAAATGCGTATAAGAATGAAACTGAGTTTTGCCACAGATGGGACACTCCGCAGTTTAGGTATGAAGCTACAAGTGCGCGGCAGGCCCCGTCCCGGAATTAGCCCCACGCTAATTCAGTAGATCAGAAGGTATAAGAGTTACGCCATAGAAAGAGAGGTAACTTGTAGTTGAATATAACTGTAGGTAATAAGCGTTGTGCGACCTGAATTGCACTTTATTGTGTCGTAGCAAGAGTCGCTTTTTATTTAAATGATTTTGCGGAGTGTCCCATCTGTATTAATCTGTGGTTTTGCAAAACAAATCTGCGGAACAACTGTGAAATCATAAAAATATACAGTATGCCCAATAACGCAGTGAATGTTGGATGACTATTAGAAATGGCCAAAGAAATCGGTCTAATAGTAATTAAGTACTGAGTAACAGATTCTAAAGTTGCAAATCTATTTGGTTCCACTTTTCCACTAAAACGTGTAAAAGCAAAAAAAAAAAAAAAATAACCAAACTTTTCAGCTCAAATACATCTGTAGTGTAAAACGGCGTATTTGTCATCTCGGTATTACGTCGTCGACATATTTTTCCCTTCTTTTTGTCGTCAACAGCCGCTCAAGTGGCGCGGTGAGTACTCGTAGCGACTTATGTATCCCTGGTACTTTTAGTTGGCGTGTTTTAAAACAAGGTTCAAGGTTTTGTTTGTATATTTTAGCAGGACTACACAGTTAAGTTTACAGAAAACTGGGGGTAACTTTAGATGAAAAAAAAATGAGAAATTTCGGTATGTTTACCATTCTTTCCTACCAGTACCTAACAACAGTTATTTAATAATAAATACGTAACATACCGACCTGTCATTAGGCATGCAACCGTTTTGTTAAAATATATTTGAGTAACAACAAACAAACCACTGAGAGAGTGCGCAAGCTGTAACTTTCTTTCGCCAAAACAAGTAACATTTCCATCTGAAGAACTCCAAAGTATTAAACTATCCTCATAAAACAAAAGTCCGAATACGCTTTCCACTTAAACTATCAACTAATTAAAGAAGCGGGTTTAAGCGCATCAAAAATTCTCCCATTTTGAGTCATCTTGTGGAGAGGATGGCCAGGTGAGAAACATGTACCTTACTTGGTCATCTTCTGTGCAAGATGCTTCAAACACTAATTCAACTTTATCTCTATAATATACTAACACTATGGATCGTTTGTTGTCCGATTTAATAAAATTTAAAAAAAAAGGAACCGGCGCCTAATGACTAGTTTACACAGTGCGAGCTAGCGTGCGAGTCAGCCTATCGAGTAGCTGTAGTGCTGATGTATCACACGATTTACTCGCACTTGAGAGTTGGACAGTAGCTCGTAGCCACTAACTTCAACATTTTCGAGTAATTTCAACATTTATTGTTGTCATAAGGATCTATCACTCGCATGGCAGCAACTCACACATCCCTCGCGTCATTCGGACGCTTTAGGCAGTAGCTCGCCAGTCAGTTGCAAGCACTCAACTCGCAAGAGAGAGAGGCAGCTACTCCCATAATGAAAACAGTCAAACCAAGGCAAGCTACTGAAACGCGAGTACACAGTGCGAGCAACTGTGTAAACCAGTCATTAAACCGACGTTAAACTGCAGTCAGGCTCAATAAGAGACGGGGCGGTCAATAAATCCGAGTGGATTACGTATTATCGTTATGGTGGACGGAAATTATTGATTGTGAACCAAAAAGTTGAAAATTGATAGGAAATGAACTGTAAATTATAAGCGTAAAACTACATATTATACGTAATTTTGTTTTGTATTTAAAAGTACCTTTAATACTGACAGTTAACTGATGGATGTATTGGCGAAAAAGCTGTAGGAGAGCTGTACAAGAGATAATGCAATGCTTAACTAAACTGTAAAGCTGCAAGTTACTGTAGCAGCATCTTAAGCTACTGTGTTTGCTTAGAGTTGAGATTTGAGATAAAGTTCGCATGAAGAAACTTACATCCATGGACGTAGATGTTAATATACAGAAGTTGGTCGAACAAACTTCTCTAGCAATAGGGAAATATTAGGTACTATCGGAGAAACGAAGATCTGTACACCGCAAGGATTATTCTTGCTTGCAACGCTCTGTCGCTATAATAACGTTTGATGACAGATGTGGTCATCGCGTGCACGGGATTTTTTCGTTTCTCCCATGGTACATATACAAAAAATAAACTTTCTCGATATAAATCCTCCATTTAGGTAATAGCCAACATTTTTCGACGTCACAACACATCGTTATCAAAATATTCATCTCCATATTACTCATTTTTATGCGTGTAACACAGTAAAAAAGAAATCATTTCGTTTTAAAGCGAACGAAGGTCGTCGCCACAATTTTGTTTACCCTTTTTACTCTAATGACCTGTAAAACGAATACGCCCACCGACCCTTTAACGCTTCATAACTTGCGACAGGGAAAAATATCCAACCTTTAACTCTTATTGAACCCACCCTTAGGCACCTGTCCCACCACCGACGAGAAGCGACCAGCTATCATCGCTGTTCTCGCTCAAGAAACCTACAAAAGATTGTAGGTCCCGTGTAAGTAAAAGAGATATATTATATTACTAGTTGATCGCTGATTATTCACACCACTGGCGAGTACTCGTTTGTCACAGCGACAAGAGCTTTCAAAGAGAGCACTAGCTGAGCGACACTCGCTTGGCGGGCAGAACACTCGGTGAGAGACTCACGCTTGGTACTATCGAAAAAACGAATGTCTATACACCGTAAGGACTACTGTTACTTATTACAGCGTTCGGCTGCTATAGTAACGTTTGCTAATATATACATGTGGTCATCGTGTGCACGCACGGGATTTTATTTTTCACGGTGTACTTATAGTCATAGATGTTCGTTTCTCCCGTGGTACAGTGGGCTGCATCAATTGGGTACCCCAGTTGTAATTTAATTTTAATACAACTGGGGTACCCAATTGATGCAGACCACTGTACATACGCATAGCAGCGAGTAATCGCTCGACACCACGGATATCTATGCTCGTCACCGTCGCGCACTAGCTACTCGTTACTCACCAACTCGTTTTTAGTTGCTAGCTCTACCCGCTTCTCGTTAATCGCCGACGGTAAGACAGGTGCCTACAGCTGCATTCTTGATAAATAGGTGCAAGATTAACTTGTCGGACTTAAGGGATAGCATAGCTCCTTAGAATGATGAAAGGAAGGTTTAGCATTAAGATTAAAATACTAAGCTGGGCTTTTTTATATTTTTTTAGTTAATTGTCTATAGAAATAAATGATTTTGGTTAAGAAAACAAATAAAAAAATAAATCAAATCACAAAAATCTACTTTTGACAAATCTTATTTCATGGATTAAGTGGCTGTACATAAATATTTTTTCAAATGATTGATATTTGAATTATAAACAAATTCAATAATTGTATGATTTATTGTATTTGATTGTAATTAAAAAATCAATCAGTCAAAAAAATAAAACAATAATTTTGTTTACGAGTTCGTTCTATTTTCATGCGACCGTGAAAGTTTTTTTTTTTACATTACATTTGAAAATAGTTTTTATTTTTAGATATAATTTTTGAGCTATTTTCAGTTACCTACATAATAAAGTATGATAGATAAAATAATTGAGTAGCCATTCTTGATGATATTTTTAGATATAATTTTTGAGCTATTTTCAGTTACCTACATAATAAAGTATGATAGATAAAATAATTGAGTAGCCATTCTTGATGATCAACAACAAAAACAATTTTGTTTTGAAATACATTAATATCCTATTTCTGTTACAATGCCCAATCGAATTTGAATTTCAAAGAAAATTAAGTACGTATTTTGTCGCCAATTTTCGATAGCTTTGATATTTCACGAATTCATTTTGAATTTCTATCGGGGACGGCCGTATTCGGCGATTTTAATGAGTAATCTCATAGCATTATGTGAATCGGGCCGACTGCTATCACAAAAGGTTTGTGTTACGAGAGGAAAACGCCACCGGCCTACCCATTGTCCCGACAAGCGACTATGGACGCTCGTTCACACTGCTCCAGAGGCAAGCAAGTGTTCCGGCTAGTCATAAGATTTTCTGGGTATCTACCGAATCTTGAAAACTCTCTTCACAGCTGTATATGTCAAGTAAATATACCTTGTACAAATACCTATCTGTCTATCTATATCAGGTGTATCTATTCACACACGAAATCTCTTAAGGGGTACTTTTAACATGGGCCCAAACCAGAAATCGCGAAAAAAAATCGGCTATTTCCTACATTTATGTTCGCATAACTCGTCAAAATGTAGGTAACAGCTGATTTTTTTTCCCGATTTCAGGTTTGGTCCCATAGTAAAAGTTGTTCATAATGATGAGTACAATGACCCTTTAAGAGATTTCGTGTATGGATACACCTTATATATTAAAAGGCAAAAGTGATTGACTGATGTATCAACGCACAGCCCAAACCGCTTGGTATTGTGATGGTTGTTGTCTTGGTGATTCCTTACGAGGTCTAGGGGTCACTAAGAAATAATTTTTCAAAGGGAATTGTCCAATTTCTATAGGACTTTGGCCACTCATAAACAAACAGTTCAGCTAATAATATATGATTGATTTAATTTATTTATTTATTTATTTTTAACATAAAACGGCCAAGGCCAGTTACATTAGTTAAGACACAAACACATTATTTAAGTACTAGCTTCTGCCCGCGACTTCGTCCGCGTTAAATTTCTTGTACCCCCACCCACCAACCCCGACGTATCGCATCGCAATGCCTGCCCGTGCTATAACTTCACGCTCGGCTCCTAAGGGCCCTAGCGTGATGTTTAATAGACTATATCCTTCCGCATCGCCTGCATGCGCTATTACTTCGCGCTCGGCTCCTAAGGGCCCTAGCGTGATGTTAAATAGACTATATCCTTCCGCATCGCCTGCATGCGCTATTACTTTGCGCTCGGCTCCTAAGGGCCCTAGCGGGATGTTAAATATCCTATATCCTTCCGCATCACCTGCCCGCGCTATTACTTCGCGCTCGGCTCCTAAGGGCCCTAGCGTGATGTCAAATAGCCTATATCCTTCTCCATCGCCTGCCCGCGCTATTACTTCGCGCTCGGCTCCTAAGGGCCCTAGCGTGATGTTAAATAGCCTATATCCTTCCACATCGCCTGCCCACGCTATTACTTCGCGCTCGGCTCCTAAGGGTCTTAGCGTGATGTTAAATAGCCTATATCCTTCCGCATCGCCTGCCCGCGCTATTACTTCGCGCTCGGCTCCTAAGGGCCCTAGCGTGATGTTAAATAGCCTATATCCTTCCGCATCGCCTGCCCGCGCTATTACTTCGCGCTCGGCTCCTAAGGGGCCTAGCGTGATGTTAAATAGTCTATATCCTTCCGCATCGCCTGCCCGCGCTATTACTTCGCGCTCGGCTCCTAAGGGCCCTAGCGTGATGTTAAATAGCCTATAGCCCTCCTCAAGAACTGGGTTATAAAATGCAAAAAGATTTTTTCAAATCCGACTGGGGTAGTTCCAGAGATTCGCGTTCAAACAAACTAACAAAAAAAAACCGGTCAAGAGCGAGTCAGACTCACGCACCGAGGGTTCCGTTCCGATTTCTGAAAAAGTGTGCTATTTAGAGACATCGTTTTTTTTTTCCTGTTATTTTTACATAAACTTGCATCACATAGAATAATTTCAGATTTTTCTCTTTGCAAACTTCGGAGATAAGGGAAGGAAGGGGGGATAAGGAGAATAGATAGATAAGGAGATAAGGGGGGGAACGGTATTTTTTTTTAAATTTTTCATCAAAAGTCGAACACTGTGCGGCCTAAAAAAAAATAAAAATATTTTTGAGAATGCGCAAACAGCGCTCTTTCATATGATACCCCACATGACCTAGTAGCCCAACTTTGAATTTTTAAGACCCCCTTTCAGCCCATGTTGCAAAAAAAATACATATCGTTTTATTTCTTTCTTATTTGCAAAATAGTTGGGTAAATATTATCTAAAACTGTTCCAAATTTCAAATTGATAGCATTAGTAGTTCTTGAGATATCCAGCTGTGACAGACAGACAGACAGACTGAGTCACACCATAAGGGTTCCTTTTTTACCATTTTGGTACGGAACCCTAAAAACAAACTCTTCCGCTGTATTCCACCGACATTTTGCACAACGCCATCTATAGGTAAATTGATAAAATGTCCGCTCTAAACATGTTTGCTCAAGAGGAACCGGTATGAATTAAAGTTATTTTGCGTTTTAGTAATTTTATATTATCTCCGAAACTGTATGACCAATTGCCATACTGTAAAGGCCAAATCTTATCTCCATGATGTCCTTGTGATCATAAAATATCTTATTTTGATAAGGATTAATGTTTTGTTGTTTAAATAATCGTCCAAACGTAAGTATGTCTAAAAAATACTTTTTTAAAACAATAAAAGATGTATAAAAGATAAAATATAAAAGATAGAAATATGGTGTCGCGGACTTTTTTGTAGAATTATTTAAGACGGACCAGACTGCCATACATTGTTATCAATTATAAACAACCGTTTAGGCAGCGCATGCAAAAAAGTCTGTTTAAAGAGGTATTTCTTTCCGACTTGTTAGACAAAACTTGTGATAGCTCGGCTAATATGCATGATATAAATATAATTTATAGCCTATAGCACTCAGGAATAATGTAGCTTTCTACCAGTGAAAAAATTTTTAGAATTGGATCATTAGTTCCGGAGATTACCCCCTACATACAAACTTACAAACTTACAAACTTACAAACTTACAAACTTACATACAAATTTTACCTCTTTATAATATTAGTATAGACAATAAGAAAAGTATACAACAACACGACAGTCATACGCTGTTCTCACAATACTCCAGACATACTGACAAGGTCTTCTTCCATTCATCCGCGAACACATCACAGTCAGGCTTAGCGTCCAAGAGAGCGTTGAGCGCAGTGAGCGTGCGAGGTACAGGAGACTGGGCTCGAGCGACGGTTCGACTCCGAGGCACGGCGAACAATCTGTGCCTCCTGCACCGGCTATAGTTTATTGGAGCAAAAAGATGGAATAGTTCGTCGTGCAGTTCAGGAGCATCTATTTTTCCGTGAAGAATCTTACACATATTAATAATTTGGTCATTTTTTCTTCTGACCTCGAGAGAATTGTACCCTAAACAGCCTAAAAGAAAGTTCGAAGGATACATAAACGGATAATATCTATTCAAACGTTTGTACAAATACCTAAGATAAGCTTTTTGTACCTTTTCTAAGAGTAAAGTGTACTTCTTTTCGTGCGGGTTCCAGACACATGCACTGGACTCCAGTTTGCTGCGAACAAGTACATTAAAAATAGATTTAATAGCGCTGATGTTGCTAAAATCTTTAGCATTGCGCATGTAAAATACTGGTATTCAGCTGCATCCGGTTAGACTGGAAGCCGACCCCAACATAGTTGGGAAAAGGCTAGGCAGATTGATTGAGTATGAAGCCTAATCGCCTAAATGAGTCTTTTGCTACCGATACCATGTGATCATGAAACGTTAGCTTATTGTCAAATGTGACACCCAGATCCTTAATTTCAGTTGTTCTAGCAATAGCGCTGCCATTAATTTTATAAGTAAAGGTGATATGGTTTCGTACTCGAGTAAAACTCATGATGAAACATTTAGAAGAATTAAATTCCATTTTATTCTTAACACTCCACTCCAATATTGCCTCAATATCGCTCTGCAGCGCCAGACAATCGGCTTCAGAGTGAATTTCGGAAAAGAGTTTTAAATCATCTGCATACAATAGACTTCTGGCGTGATGAATAACTGAAGGAAGGTCGTTGATCATTATCAAGAAAAGAAGGGGTCCCAGGATTGATCCTTGACTGACTCCGGAACGCGCATGGTAGGGCTGGGATTCATAGAGTCCCAGTCTGACAAACTGCTGACGATCGCGGAGGTAGTCAGCGAGGAGCCGTAAGAGACCTGGCGGGAACCCGATGGCACATAGTTTTGCCAGCAGGATGTCATTATTGACCCTATCAAACGCTTTCTGGAAGTCAAAGTACAAGACATCGACCTGCCCTCCACGGTCCAATCGTTTTGATATAAAGTCTACTAATGTAAGAAGGCTTAATAGCTTATATCAGTAGTAATGAGGATATAAACCTAGTTTTGTATCAAGATGTGCATTTAGATATGTTTTTAACATTTAATTGAAACAGGTTATGTATGAAATAAAGCTTGTTTTTTTTTTATAATATTATATTTAATTATCAGATGATGACCCATTAACCTCAATAATGTTGAGATCCTTTGATCACTACCACCCGTTCGCAATTTAATTAGATAAGCAGCAAGCGCTAATTTATTTTGGCGAATATTTTACATTTCTGGCAATTCTAAATAGAGTTGTCCAAATTGCTCTCTGCTCAACCCAACCCAATAATTAAGAAGTTCATCTGACTGAGTTTCTATATTTCAAAAATCCAGGATCTACTGCCGCTCATTTACAAATGTTGCAAAATCTTGGACGTGTTCTGCATTAAAGCTATGAATGGGTGACTGGATATCAGCTAGAACTTCCCAATTATTACTGTATAAATGTAATGAGCAAATCCTACAGTTTTGCGGCACATAGAATGTATAATCTACAAATAACTTCACCCTTAGCCATTTAGGGACAGCAAGCCTTTGGGTAGAATAACAATCAGGATAAAAACAGTGCTTCTCTTTGAGTGCCTGATGGTCTGGTATACAAAGGCACGTTTATATTTGTTTCATCCAAATGTCTTTCAGCATCACTAGAACGGACAGAAGCTCGATCTACTCGTCAAGAAGGGAAGAATCGGAATCCATTTAAAAAAAAACACTGTACCTACCTAGTCGCTATAAAACTCACAAAAACAAGACTCACTATGCAAAGAAACCAAAGCGAATGACAATAGTATGAAATAGTATCCCTAAGTAGTCTGTGGAAAGATAACTGTCATTTTGACATTTTTTAAGCATCGTGTTGCCATATAAAAAAAACAATTATGTATCGATTTGAAATCGGTCAAAATGTTATATGTAGGTACTGCAGAAATAATGTATAAAACAACAGTTTATCATTTTTTATGTCCTAAATCATTTATATCATTTATTGGCATTTTTAATTATGTTATTTAATGAAAACTATGTTAAATACAGTGGAGAGATTGCACTGTATTTCAAATCGATTTGAATTTGTTGTTTTATGGAGTTTTGGTTTGGCAACACTGAAACCAAATCCAATGCCGGTTCATGTGTAGCATCAAATCAGATACTAAAAAAATGTTTTTTTGCAGTGCTGATTGATACAAAGTTATTTGCATCAGATATTTACTTAAATAGAATTTAATTATTGGTAAACTATTTTTTTTGTATAGCATCGTGTTTAAAAATGGCCAAGTATAGACAATTCCCTTCACCCCCTAAAGGGGTGAAACGGGGGTCCAAAGTTTGTATGAAAAATCTTATTCCTTGAGTTAATAGACTTGAAACTTCCACGCGGGCGAAGCCGCGGGAAAAAGCTGGTAAATTATAAGTTGGTATTTATCATATTATTTGCAAGTAACAGGAACTAGACCACTACTACTAGTACTAATATTTAACAAACAGAATCTTACTATTAGTTTATAAGTTAACAAACATAATCTTTTTACTGTTATATGCAGAGGGCAAATCTATATTAAATAAAACAAGTTTGATATATTTAACGATTCTAGAATTAGCTATTCACGGATTTTAACGGCGCCTATATCGGTTTTCGCATTTTCGCTCAATGATTGTCATTGATTGTGCTTGATACGTATTTTATTGACCGTAAAACCGGCTATAACAGTGAACGTTAAAACCGTCTTTTATTTACGCAATTGCTAGTTTTATTTTTGCGAATTTCCGTAACATAATATGTTCAGTCATGCAAAGAAACGTGATGTCTTTATTGATGACTCTGCTTTTGGTAAGAAAAACAAACAACACATGAAATCAAATAATTTTTATTTGAAACACATAAGATGAAACAAATTCTAAACTAAATTAATAAGGTATTCCTGGAGTGAGAATAGGAATATTTAATATACCTAGTAGCTTAGAAGTTGATAAAAGTTTTTGAAAGTTACTGCTGTCCGTCCATCTGGACATGAATTAACTATTAACGACGTCTCAGGTCTCGCAAAGTTCGGATGTCATGAACTTTCAAAGCAACTTAGGTATCAGATAGTATCTACAGTTAGTAAGTCGAGCCAGTTGCAATTAATATTAGATATTTTGGTGGTAAAAAAAGACTTGAAAAAGAACGATAAGGCAAGTAACAATGAATACGTTCAAACGAGGCACTATCTTGAAGTGAAGAAGCGTACGATAGCAGCTCTGATTTCAAATCATCGAGTCTCTCGCTTTAATATTTCATTCTTTACAAAATGGACTGACATTTCTGAACGAGTTCTGTTGGAATGAAAAACTGAGTCAACACCATTATTATTTGAATGATATTATATTTGGCCCTTAAAAGCAGCGTGATTGGGCACTAGAATTTTATGAAAAATATTTAGAACAGGATTCCTATTTTATACTCAAGGATGTTTACTTAAGTGTTATTGACAAGCAAGAGAGTGCTATTTATTAGGAATTTAACACAACAAAGGCTTTTTTTAAAATGAAAAGCAATAACTACAGAGAAAACAAAGTTGGAATCAACGATACAAAGAGAAAAATAAAACAAAAAACTAATTAATTTATTTGAGCGGATCACTGAGATTTTAAAATAAGAAGGTTTGAATTTCAATTTAGAATTAAATCTCGGGATAAATCTATTGACAAACGGCAAAAGTGACGCTAAAAGTTAATTGGATTGGTTTCAGAGCCACTTCAGTCTCCTGAATCTGGGCTATTAATTCTGAATCGAGTTTTTATCCTTATTTTATTAGACGTATAGTTCAAGACAAAAGCCCTCCTTTAAAGAGGGGTGACAGTTTTTGTACCTGTCGGTTTTTGCTTTTGCTTGCTTTATTGTTTTAGAACTTTGTGTTTTGTGGCTTGACTTTGAAAATAAATTAAACTATTTATAAAGCTAGAAAAGTTTGTTTTTTGTCTGTTTGTATGTTTGAACGCACTAATCTCTGGAACTTTCATTCGGATTTGAAAAAATATTTTTGCATTTGATAGCCACATTTTTGAGGAAGGCTATAAGCTATTTAAAATCACGCTAAGACCCCTAAGAGCCGAGAAAAACGAAGTTAGTAATAGCGCGGCCAGGCGATGCGATGCGATGCGATGGGTCGGGGGAACAAGAAATTTTACGCAGACAAAGTCGCGGGCAGAAGCTATAAGTAAATATTAAAAGACACCGTTGCAAAATCAAGTTTCTGTTAAACACAAATTGAATGAACTTGTGTGTAGATGAAATTACTGTTTAAACACATTTATACAAAGTACTTGAGTCCCCAAATTACCTAGCTTCATGCGTGTAAACAATAAGCTCATTTGCCGCGAATTTTCCCTCGTAGCATTTCAAAGACGGGCGCACAAGCAACGCTGTTTTGTGCCACCACGATTTGGTACACAAGTGAAACCCCGCAGTCTCATGTTTCATCTTCTACCTTGAAATCTGAACCTTATACAGTTGACTTAAGAGTGGATGGTATGCATAAACGACTCTGCCCAGATTTTCTTTTCTTTCTGCTTCACGGTAAATGCTAAAAACGAAATTACAAAGCCACGCGATTCCCCGTGCAAAACTGGAGTCGTTTCCTCTCCCATTTTAAAACTGATACGATTTGGACTTCTTTGTGCACAAAAATAGAAAATAAAATGCACAAAACCGACAGATCGCTATCAGAAAAGTGCAGAAAATGCTTTTACACAGACTTGGATAAGGAAAAGCACGAAATAAAGTTGAGTAAAATGAGACAGGTAAGAACCTTGTAAGGGTATGTTAGGTAAAAAGGTTGGAAAGTATATCAAAGGCGACTTCATGATAACAATGCATTACTACGAAGGGCTCTTTCGGCGTGATACGCTTCTACATTTTAATGAAGAAACTCATTTCAATTGTGAGGATCATTATATGAGTATTCGCGTTACATAAAAACGGTGTTGTGAAAGGAAACTTTTTTAATTCGTGTTCTGTCTGCCGGGAGATATTTTGAAAGCTGAATATGAAAAGAGGGCGGGAGATAACTAAAAACACACCGGTATGTACCTACATCAGTTTGTGCCACACTCGTTTTTATATTTGTACACCTATGTATGCATTTTTTTATAGTATCAGTATGTATATAATTATATGTGTGCAATAAGTTACGAGTACATTTATTCAGTGGTGTACCTACCTACATAAAGTTTATCGTACTTTTTCATTTGATAACAGAAGGTAATCACTTTTGACATAGCAAAAAGGTACTGTTTGTTGGTTTGGGGTTATGGGCTATTTAGATGGATTGTACCATAACTGTGAATGTGGCATTGCGTTACAATCCGGCTCGAAGGACCATGTAGATTAGATGATTTGAATGATTAAATGACGTTTAGTGTACAATGAGCACCAGGTATAAAAAAAAAACGCAAATAAAAGTGTATGTCACAAAATAAGTATGTAGTAGTGCAGTAGTGTGTTTAAACTACCTAACCAGGTGGTCAGTTGTTTACACAGGTTACGTATCTACTTATCTAATTCTCAGGGACCAAAAACATGTTTACTTTCTTTGTCTACACGGGCGTAATCAATTCCAATTCGTTTTCCTTCTGGAACTTAATTGAATCTTATACATGAATCAGTTGCTCAATTGTGCCCGTTCGTGCGTTATATTGCTCAAAATATACCTACCTGTGGGAAACCGAATTGTATTTCAGAATTTCACATTTGATTTAATGTTTGTAAGTATTATTTGGCAACATATTCCAGTCTGTTTCCATGTTTAGTCAAGTTTTATATTTGCCTCGTCATGGAAGAAGACTTTTGGCCACAGGACGTGGTGTTCCGTCGCTTCCGCGGACAAGTTCCACATTATAGCACAAAGTAAAGTTAGTGCAAAGTGAAGTGTTACTAACATAGTCTTAAGCCTTATTTATTAACACAAGTTTTGTTTATGTTCAGATATGTATGTTTAGGTTTAGGGGGGGTATCTATGGGCCTCTGTCGCCTGAAGTAAATGGTTTATTTATGTGTTTAATTTAATGTCATTCGAAGTTTGTGAACTTTGTATAATGAATATTAGTAAAGTAATAATGTTGTTTCAATTTCAGAATGTTTGTTTTTATTAAAAAAGTCTTTATGATACGACGTAGTATCATATAAAAAGACATTGTAGGAAAACGTTGCTCAAACCGTCTGACGCAGTATTTTTTTCAGTTTTCAATGATGCAAAAAAGTCATGTATTCAATCTAGCCGAATGGTACTCACACTATTTAACAACAGCTGTTATGCTACAGCACTATGCCCTGTAGTTGAAAACAAAATTTTCTTAAAACAGAACCTAGACTCGCCCCGAGTCCTAACCAAAGCGATCGATCGCGATGATACGCAATCGTCGCGTTCATAATTATTATGTTACGCATTTGTTTGATTAACCAGAAGGCGCCCTCTGTCGGCACGATGACGGTCGCGTGTTTTTTCTCTTTGGTCAGGACACGGCCTTACTGTGAACAATCAAAATTAATACTTCACTATTATAAGCGTCAGGTCGGAGTTCCTAATAAAACCGTTTTTGCCTCATCATCTGCTAACGGTTTCATGCGGCTATTAGCCTTTTCATCTTGCTAATAGGTTAGGGTCAGGGGTGTTTTTCCATTATTACAACAAAGTTCAATGATCGGGCAAATACAGACACTACAGATATTATTCGCAAAAAGCGAATAATATCCGTAATCTCTGTATTTAAAATCGTACTGTGTCTGATTGCCTGGCACATAATGCACAGATTCTGCACAGCCTTTACTGCTGGATTTTATGTAATTCGTTTTTAACCAACTATACGAGTGGATATAACAGAGATCGAATTTGACAAAGAAAACGTGACAAATCCGAAAACATACCCTAATATAAGGGTTAGGCGAAAGTACACTTATAGTATCCACATTCCAAATACGTCTATAATAATTGAAATATTAAAAAAAGTAATTTATAAAAGTCGGGAGGTGTCGCGGGACACCCGGTTGGAACGAAGTTCTTTTCGCTGTATATTATTTATTAATACAGAGCTATCGTATGGTCTCAAGTTTGAAGAGTTTTTGTATTAACAAACATGAGGGTCAACAGCCGCGTAACGATTATTCGTTACGTCACATTTTCTTACAGTTTACTCTTCGTTCCAAAAAAAAACAGATAAGACAGCTTTAAGTAATCAGTATCCTAGCACAGATAATAAACAGGTGAAACTTGGCAGGACGCACTGGGTCGTGAAACTAGATCTATAATACTTCTAATCTGTATCTCTCCCAGCAGTAAGTTCCCCTGCACAAGGTTTCTTGGCACCGCGGACACATTTATAACAATATAATGCTCTAGGCCGCAGCAGCACCATGGCAGCCTGCCCGTGACCCAGCAGCACATTTACCTACTTCCCGGCTCCCTTCACTTGTCTTGTTTACAATCTGCATTTTGTTTGGAGGTTTTTTGGAACGGCTTGCGGTAGGAGTTGTCTGCTAGAAATCGTCACGTAATGAAAAAGCGTTATGACAACTTTCTCTCTCTCTATCCCTCTGTCTCTTACGCGTGACGCGTTTTTTTTTTTGTTTTAAATCATACAATTTATGTGAGACGGAACTTCGTTCCCGTTTTTTTTTCCGGTTTCGAACGCACACGTTTTTTTTTCCGGTTTCGAACTTTTTGGTTCGTGTGAACTACTAATATGATTTCAAGTACCCATATGTAACATATGCCTAGTGCTTTTTCTGTTCGTGTCAACTTATCTTTACAATTTCAAGAACAGTTTAATAGTTCTTATTTAACATACACTTATACTTAGGTACAGCTATATTTTTGAGCAGTGCTAGAACGAGCCAGCAAATATTGCCATCTAAAATTTTAATGATAACTCTGTCTTTAATCCAATATTTATACTTGGATAGTGGAATCAGATCGGTTTCGTTTAATTAGCACAATCACAAAGCTAAATTGGCTTATTCGTATTTGTCTAACTAATTGGTGAGACCGGAGCTTGTTAAATATTTGAGATTTTTTTTTTTTTTTCATGGAAGCCATTATGTACTGCACAGCTTCGAATAAAATTATTTGAAACTAAAAGAGATATTCATGAATATATTTTTTATAGATTATCAATAATTATGCTTCTTAACTATCAATAAATCACATATACCTAAATATTTAACATTTCTTATAACGACATCAATCAATCTGCCTAGCCTTTTTCCTACTAAGTTTGGGGTCGGCTTCCAGTCTAAACAGATGTAACTGAATACCAGTATTTTACATGGAGCGACTGCCTATCTGACCTCCACAACCCAGTTACTGTGTAATACAATACCCCTTGGTAAGACTGGTTGTCAGACTTTCGGGCTCCTGACGACCCGTAACAACTGTCAATGACAACCGGGACCAACGGTTTAACGTGCTTTCCGAGGCACGGAGGGGTCTCGGTATGTAAAGACCCATCCACGGACCGACTGCAGCAAACGTAGCTTAACCTGATCAATCGAACTGTGTGGCTGTTATTACTTAGCCACAAGCCCCCCATTATTATAACGAAATCAAACCATACAAAATTCACGAACATTAAATTTTGATCACGGCTCAACTTCGACCTTTAGTGCCTTACATCCAAATTTTCTCTTAACCCCACTGGAAATAGAAATGAGCAAAACATTGCTCCGGATATTTTCAGGTCACACTTCGATATCGACATGACATATATTATAGGTAGGCTCGTATTTACATGATTGTGGGGTAGTGATAACAAATAGGTACCCAGGCTGTCGTTTTGGCGTCAGCTCGAGCCGGTAACAATTGTGTTTCGATCTCGGCACGGCTCCAACGGGCCCCACTATTACCATGGCCCCTGTTATTTAATAGATGTCGTTACGTTACGGAAACCCGGACTTTGATTAAAGTTTGGTTTTTTGGATGTTTAAATGTTGATAGTTGGCAATGTTGTACGAGGTTCCATTTTATTGCACGAGCTGTTTTTTGGCTGGCCAAATTTCTTTGTATGACTTGCCATGTTGAGTAACTGCAATAGTTTGTTGCGCTAAGCAGCTTTATAGTATCAAACAAGCTTTCCACATTAGATATAATGATATCAGTAATATGATAAAGCCATGGTCGCCCGTTCTAGTAGCGTATTCTTGACCTATATAGAGGGTGTAAGTGTAAACAGTGGCAATCTTTTAAGAGGTCATTGTACTCATCATTATGAACAACTTTTACTATGGGACCAAATCCGAAATCGCGAAAAAAAATCAGCTGTTTAGTACCTTTATGTTCGCATAATTCGTCAAAATGTAGTGAACAGCTGATTTTTTTTTCGCGATTTCGGATTTGGTCCCATAGTAAAAGTTGTTCATAATGATGAGTACCTACAATGACCCCTTAAAAGATTGCCACTGTTTACACTTACACCCTGAGAACCTAGAGATTAAACTTTTGTAATTGTAACTAAATTGACATGAATTTAGTCAACTAACGAACAAGTTTTGAACTCAACAATTACAGAATTAAAATTTGAGAAAATACATTTTCATTCGTTTTATTTATTCAAGATTTATTTTGGTTTACAAAAATTCTTTTCAGTCGTTTATTCACCCCTAAAACCTGCTGTCACTAAAATGCATGGTGTATTAGCAATTCTCTAGTTCTTTGCGTGACTGAAACAAATCGAATGTCACTTCGAACATTGACTTCGATGCCATAACTTAAAAAACACTTGGTACGCGCATCGCTCGGTGAGAAATATTCATAAAATTCTTAAAATGTGTGAGAATGACATGCAATACCGTACTGAAAGATTTAACACCGACACTTTATTTTCTCTACACTTCAAACTGGTAAAAGTTTCGTTTCAAAGTAGGTATGATTTATATTAAGACATACATTAGATGTGTGGTGTGTTTGTGTATGTGTGTTGTGTGTCTGTGTGTTTGGCGTGTTTGTGCGATGTGTGTGTGTGATGTGACTGACCGGGTCGCTAGTTTAGTAAAACCTACTAATAAAGCTACATAACGTCTTATTGATATTCCAATCTAAAATATACCTTTACCTGTTACTACAGTCTAACTTTAGCAGATAATATGTATTTGAATTGCATTACAGTCTGTCACTATGTGTCATAAACGCTAGACAAAGGCAATAACAACATGCATGATAGCTACCTTGATATACCCTTGATATCGCAAAACACGGTTCTTAGGTGACAATTTTTAGGGTTCCGTACCAAAATGGTAATAAAAATGAACCCTTATGGTGCGACTCAGTCTGTCTGTCCGTCAGTTTTAGATGACGTTTGCCCAACTATTTTGCAAATAAGAAAGAAATAAGTTTTTTTTTTGCAAAACGTAGGTACTGAAAAATTCGAAGTGCGGCTACTAGGGCATGTGGGGTATCATAATGAAAGAGCGCTGTTTGCACATTCTTAAACATTTTTTGTAGGCCGCATGTAGTTTTGAAAAATAAAAAAAAATACCGTTCCCCACTTATCACCGAAGTTTGCATAGAGAAAAATCTGAAATTATTCTATGTGATAGAAGGTTATATAAAAATTACAGAAAAAATAAAACTATATCTCTAAATAGACACTGTTTCAGAAATCGGAACGAAACCCTCGGAGCGCGAGTTCGACTCGCTCTTGACCTGTTTTTATTATAGTTTATCTACAACAGCTTTTATGAGAGGATTCACAGACATGATTACAATAAGTATATTTTTAATTAAATACGAAACCCGATTCAGACCCAGTCTCGATTAACATTTCATATTTTCTAATTTGAGAAACTTATCAGTCGTGCAAATACCTATAATTTCAAAATCACAACTCAACGTTAAAATAATCTTCAAAGTTAATTAACTCCTAATTAAAACTTCAAATTAATTAGCACCGATCCCGGGGTGTTGTGACGACAACCCTTTTAACGGACCTATGTTAACGCGAGTGAGAGAAATGGTGTCAATCGTTGAATTCAAACACGACAAAGAGAGACCCTAGTTTTCCACTTACACCCCACTACACCCCACTGTAACTGTAGAACCTAATTTATTCAGTGCTCCACAAGACACGAGTGGCCTGGAGTGGTCGACATCGGAATTTAACGTGAATTCTCGAAAGATAATTGCGGTAACAAAATTTATACTTTATTCATAAGTGCTAGAGTTTAATTTTGCATGGAAGCTGTTTTAACTTGGAGAAACATTAAGACCCTATTTGTAGGTTTTAAATCTGAAATGTATGTAGATAGAAATATGATATTCCGCAGAATATGATATTTCCGTTTAAGCCTACCGTAGGATTATGCTAAATACGGTCTTATGTAGGTATTCTGTGATATGTGGCGAATATTTTGAAAGCTGCTTACTTATATGGTGAATATTTTCAAAGCTGCTTACCTATCCTACTACATCTGCCTGACCGAATCAGCTGTGACTCATGATACGCTGTACACAAAAATTCATGATTCAAACAGTTTATTGATTGTTTATCATTTTACCACGTTTTTAGGGTTCCGTACCTCAAAAGGAAAAAATGGAACCCATATAGGATCACTCATGTGTCTGTCTGTTTGTCACAGGCAATTTGCTCCGAATCTAATGGACCGATTAAGTTGAAATTTGGTCTACATA
This sequence comes from Cosmia trapezina, assembly GCA_905163495.3. Lineage (NCBI taxonomy): Eukaryota > Metazoa > Arthropoda > Insecta > Lepidoptera > Noctuidae > Cosmia > Cosmia trapezina. The sequence goes on from LR991030.1 coordinate 19,305,634, forward strand.
TGAACTTCTGCGACCCAAACACGGACGGGTAAAGTAAATAAATTAATTTTGAATATAGGGTCACTTTTGAGGGGTACAAGTAAGAAAATAAAAAAAAAGTTTTACAAACTATACCGTGTGACATATCATATGAAAGGGCTTCAAAGAAGAGCGTTTCAAATATATATATTTTTTATAATTTTTAATTTTTTTAAAAAGTTATTTAAGAAAATAGACGAAAATTGACCATTCCCTCCCCCATATCTCCGAAACTACTTAGCCTAAATTTTTTAAAAAACTACAGAAAATAGTTCTTTACCTGTAGATTACAGGAAAACCTATAAGAAGTCTGTGGTCTTAAAATAACTGGTAAATATCTCAATATTGTGACTACAAACTTACATTTACAGTTGGAATGTATGGTAGAACATGTTTTTCAACTACAATGTTAAATTCGTTCTTGAGATAAATTCATCCCAACTACGGAACCCTTCATTGTGCGTGGTCCGACACGCACTTGTCCGGTTTTTATTTTTACTATCTCAGTAACTTCATCTTGTATTTAGAAACAGTCACTCCTGCCCCTGAATCCGTCTGATATACGAGGATTTACACAAGCATGGCAGAATTCGTAGAATAACATGACAGTGAGCAGGGTTCCTGAGATTTGCTGTCGACGTTTCTGAATTATTATATTAGTGTTCAAGTACTGGAACAATGAACTATCTCAAAACATCTCTGGTGAAGACGCTCTTAATAAAGTTTCTGCCTTTGATTGTACATCTGGGCGCAATAAATATCTGCTAAATGCTTAGTCACTTAATTATGGTTGGTTAGGACAAGATGTCTCTCTCACTTTTTACAGAGGAGACTACAGCAATAACATTACTTCGGGCTGTTAACCCAACTTTTCTCATTAACTACGACCACATTAAATAAATGAGTGAAAATTACGTCATCAGAGATACTCGTAATTTGCATAAAAATGGAAGGTGAAAAGTGCTATTATACATTTCACACATTACCTTAATTTTTATGCTTTGTAATTGCGTGATAATGGGTCATAATGAGGCCGTAAAAGAAATTCCAGTTATTATAATTACGAATTTAGGGCTTTAAATTAAAGATGAAAGAAACCTATGAATGGGAACCTACAAAAGAACTTACCTACATCTCGTACCAAAGTATGTGGGTATAAAACAATTTAGATCATCACACACACACACACATTTCATTACACACATGCCACACAGTTGAAACCACGTTGAAACTAACCAGATTTGTTTTTCATAATTTATATGATAGGTAGCCCCGGCTGTAGTAACACGATGATTCTGTTTGGTATTGTTACTTTGAACTTTTGTTTGTACTATAAAAGAAAATTAATATCTGATAAAAATGGTTTCTCCCTGGAATGATTAAGTAGCGAGGTATTGCTTTTTCAACTAAATATGAATAACGTATTCGCACCGGTAAGCAATAAACTGGCATATTTATGTTGATTTAAGAAATTCAATAACTGTGAAGGAAATGGAAATTGATGAGACCTAAGAAGCTTGCAGTTCAAATTGAAAACCATTTAAGTGCTATGAAGAGGAAAAATACCGTTTCTTCCTAAGGGATTCAAGGAAAAACCGCCTCAGTATTTCAATTGATTATATTATGATTACGAATGGATGTCATCGATTGGTCATGCTGCTATCTAAAACGATGTTTTAAGTATCGGAGAAAAGTAAGGTTATTATGGAAATAGGTAGATATCATTGTTTTAAATTGTTAATCATAAAATAATGAAAAATATTTATATATTTAAGATATACGTATACAACGTAACAGATTTAAATAAATCTAAGGCGTTGTACAGCAAAATTTAACAAAATACAATTAAAAATAAAACAATATAACAAATAGAACACGACAAATTAATAAGAAACAAAGTAGAGGTATAATGCAATCAACAAAAAGGAAACAGAAAATTACTACTTACTACTTATTTATCTTTCATTCATCATCTCACAGAATCTTAAACATTCACGACACACATCTATCCTAGAATATGATCAGATCTCTCCAATGAAACATGAATGCAACAAAAATTCACAATGTGTATTACCGAATATGAAATCAAAACCAGCAAATTTGGACAGAGATACAAAAGCAGGAGCAGCGTGGAGATTGGCGGCTCTCAGCCTGATTGTTTGTCTATCCCTCAGGGCATAGCTCCATAGCAGGCGAGTCCATGTGAGCACAACCTGCTCAGTTATCTGCGCTAAAATATTTTACCAAATTACTTTAACACACGATATAATTCGGAAACTCATCAGTCAAAGGCAAGGCATTATAATACTCATCCTAACGGGAAAGTTACATTCAAAACGTAAGTATTTAAATTCCCTTTGTTTCAAGGAAAATTAGTACTCGTTTGAAACACATACGTTTTATTTAATTTACATATTCATTACGTGCCTAAATTCGCAACAATGGCAGTTGTCTTTGCTCGATTATGTTTGAAGGGTAATCGGTTGAAGCGTGCTGATTAGTTATTTATATAGGTGCCTGATTAAAACGTGGAGGATACTTGTTTTTGACGGTTTGGTATTGGATTAAATGTATAATGTAAGACCTCGCTAAAATTACTAAAAAAAATTATCGATGTACAGTTTTGCCTTCCTTACGATTTTATTATAAACTAGTACAGATTAATGTTTCGTAAAATCGGATGTTAAGGGCTCGTGGATAAATAATAACTACCACACGGACCGATCTTCAAGATTAAACAACGCTTGCCGAGGTCGGGCCGTGGATGGGTGACCATCTATAACATAGCGAGACCCTTCCTTGCCTCTCCGGAAAGCACAAAAAGCAGTTGGTCCCGGTTATAATTCGTAGATCGTTGACAGTCGTTACGAGTAGTCAGAACTTCTTCTTCTTGCCAAGGAATATCGTGTTACCTAGTAACTTGGTTGTGGAGGTCAGATAGGCAGTCGTTCTATGTAAAGTACTGGTATCCAGCTGCATCTGGTTAGACAGGAAGCCGACTCCAACATAGGGAAAAACGCTGATTGAACAAGGAAGCAAAGGCAGGTTATCAATCATTCATCCACGTTCAAGTTGCGAACAGGTAACATCCACAATCAGCCTTTAGATTTTATCTGATCGCCATTTCGAAGACTAAGAATCCTGGATGCTAGATTCGATGTTAGATTCTGAAGAAGATCTCGAGACGTTGTCATATTTTGTTCTATTTTTCATAACAACCAAGCTTATGAAATTCCTATATTTATTTAAGACTAGCTTTTGCCCGCGGCTTCGCTAGCGTTAATTTAAAATTTGACAATCAATTCGGGTTGTACTCTGCTTGTAATAATATGATTCGAAACACACGTGGCGCCATTTATTATCTTAAGAACGTTATTGTAGTTTTCCTCGGGAACAGTAATTTTTTTCGGGATAGATGAAAGGTGTTATGTCTGTTTCTGTACACCTGACAACGAATATGCAAAATTTCAAGATGATCGGTTCAGTGGTTTAGGCGTGAAAAGGTAACGAATAAAAAAAAAAAACTTACTTTGGCAATTATAATTCCTATTAGTTAGGATACTCTTGTAGGTAACTGTTTAAACAGACTTTGATAATTTATAATAATGTATTTTTAATGGCCTCATATGTTTAACTGATAGTAAACGTAGCATATAGAAGGCCAAACAACCTTCATAGTATAAAATTTTTAAAGCATTTAATCGTAAGGAAAAAGACTTAGCCGATACATTCGCAAATGAATTCCAAAAAAATGTCGACAATATAACAAAACCTTGCGACACCACCATATTAGACCCACTGACGTACTCTAGTGACTGCGGCATGTCCCTGCGAATTAACAAAATACCACACGATAAAATTTTTAAAATTATTAATAATTTAAATATAAATAAAAGTCCTGGCTATGACGAAATACGAGTCTCCGACTTAAAATATGCATCTCAAAAAATTGCTCCAGTTATAACACATCTTATTAACACTAGCCTAAAAACATGCACCTACCCTGATAAACTAAAAATAGGTACTATTCGCCCCATCCACAAAAAAGGATCCTTAAAGGACTACAATAATTATAGGCCTATCACAATTTTATCAAGCATTGACAAAATAGTTGAGCGTTGTATTGGTGATAAATTAAACCACTTTCTTTGTGAGAACAATATTATTAACAAAAAGCAATTTGGCTTTCAGAAAGACCGGAGCGCCGCTCAGCTATTGTGTCAATTTAGCAATGAAATTAATACGTACCTTAATGATAAAAAACATATTTTAATAATTTTTATTGATTTTAGCAAAGCTTTCGACACACTTAATTATAATACACTTTCACAGAAATTAGAATGCAGTGGTGTAAGAGGTCCTCTCCTTCAGTGGTTTATGAGCTACCATAGCAACAGATACACGACTGTCAAGCTAGGAAACTCGTATAGCGACATGAAATTAACAACAAAAGGCACGGCACAGGGGTCAATAATTGGGCCTACTGAATATCTACTGTATGTCAACGATATGTGCAATACTTTAGAGGTAGGCTCTGTATACCAGTTTGCCGATGATACCTGCATCGTGGTAGCTGATAAAAATACTGAAGAGGCCGAGCGTATTCTTCAAACTAACTTTGACTTACTATGTAAGTGGTCGCATGATGTTGGTCTCGTCATAAATGCTGACAAAACCAAAGCCATGCACATACACTCTTCACATAATAAAGCCACTTACACTCCATCCATCAAGGCGCATAACCATGCCTGCCTACACGCAGCATGTACCGATAGTTGTAGCTGTGAAACACTACAGTTTGTCAAGGAACACAAATACATTGGGCTGATAATCGACTACAAATTTAACTGGGTACCACACATTAACTATCTATGTAATAGACTAAGATCTATCCTGGGTCGAATAGTCGTACTTAAACATAAAATGCCATACAAAACATTAAGGCTACTATACCTAGCACTAGCTGACTCCATAATTGGTTATGGTCTCAGTAGCTATGGGAGAACATATAAAACTAATTTAGATAAAATTTACAAACTACAACAACGAATCCTCAAAAATATTGTACCACTTAAAATTAAAACTAAATACCAAAATGATTACTCTGAACTATTTCATTACTGCAACATATTGCCAATACAAAACATGATCAGACTTTCAATACTAAAAGAGGATGCTAACAATATTAATAAATTAATTAGGAGAACACGTCATCATAAACTAAGAACTTTAGCTAACTTAAAAACCTTTACCTTACCTAGATGCAACAATACATATGGTATGAGAACACACACCTACATACTACCAAAGATAGTAAACGACCTACCTGCGGACATACAAAGTAAATACCTCTGTAACCCTAAAAAAGCTAAATGTTTATTAAAAAAGCATTTTCTGCAAATTACAAACTATGAATATGTACTTTAATTTGATACAATACTTACTACCTCTTTAATTGTGATATTAGTAGTTTGATACACTTACCACCTTTAGTTATGCTATTCTTGTATTATATAAGAAATTAAGACTTAAAATATTAATCGAATGTTAAAGTTATATACCTATTTACAGTCTAAAGTTATCTCATAAATTAGATACATAAACATACATTTCCGAACTCACTAGCCACATATAAGCCATCAAAGGCTTCTGTGGTTTTTTTAAACTAAAATTTGGAACTCTGCGATACACTTTCTTGAACACTAATAAAAAAAAAAAAAAAAAAAAAAAATTATCAGATCAATGTCAATACGGGAAAAAGTCTGAATATTATTGACAAAAAAAAGAAACTGAATAATCTAGAACTGAATAAAAGTTAATTTTAAATTTCAAAAACCCCCGACGCAAACCCTTATTTCTTTTTGCTACTCCATCATCAGACTCTGATTACAATGTATCTATAAAAAAATCAAAATCGGTTCAGTCGTTTGGGAGCTATACCGTTAATCTTGTAACACCCCTCTGTTTCCGTCGGGGGTTAAAAAGGGGGGGACCATAGATATAAGAATGAAGGAGATGTGCCCAGTATGGTAAAATGTATCGGAATCCTGTGTCTCCACTTTGTCCCTTTGTCACTTTCATGATTTTAAAGACAAATACGGTAAAATACTTGTACTTACATATGGGAAGTGATCCCATGATTTACATGGCTTTGGTTTTTACAAGAAACCACTGAACAGCACGGCATTCTTATAAATTGTCACGGTCACAGTCGAAAGCGCACTAGTTTGCGGAGACGAAAATTGTACTATGAACGGCTCATACTGAGCATGTCGCGCGAACACAGATTCTCGCGCTTGCCACTTCTCCTGTTTATTATATTTCTATGGGCCCCTCCATTGATGAATATTGACCCGTCATGACTGTAATGTATATTTATATACAATCGAAAGTTAACCTAAACCAGTAGGTAAGAAGCAAAACCCAACCTTTACCTACTACACCTCCAAAAAGTGTTATTACGTATTAATTTCCACATGGAACAGTCGCGCGTTGGAAGCAGAGTCGTCACGCCAGCGGCTACACGACCAATACACGCGCAAAGCTTTGATCTTCAGAGCGCTGTCAACTATTCACAGGCCGAGTGCCTCTGTATGCTGCAACAAGGTACAGCCACGCCATGTCAGTAGTCCCGAAAATCGGACTTACTGCTTAGGAGATAAAGACGCTGCGCGCTGTCAATGTCAAACTGTTATCATTGGCATATTGGCAAGCGGTTGATTGTACAGCTTGTATTTGTAGGAGAACCTTGCTGTTTGAAATTGGAACAGTTGAATAAGCATTGATCTTTGAGGTAGAACTGGTGTAGCAATGAATTGTGGTGCGGATTTGAGGATCTTAAGTAAATAGAAGGTACGATATTGCCTATCGTAACAAATGTTCAATTTGAAAATGTCTCAACGTCCAATAGGTATAGGTAACATATACATTTATAAAATACCTTATTATCAACACCAACGGGATATTTACCATGTTTACTGTTCTTGTATTTGAGTTCCCGATATTTCGGCACTGTTGCAAGCACCATGATCACGGATAAACTGAAGTTATTGCGGGTGGGTGTTTTATGTGACAGTTTAAAAACTATATATACAATACCTGTGGGGTTCTGTTTTAAATTAAGATATTGTAATAAACCTAAGTTAAGGTTGATGCGCCAGGGTAGCCCGCGAAATTCAAAAATTCAAAATTTCTTAGATTTTTTGCAATTTGTAGGTCAGTGTGAGCTTATATGTTGATTAAAATATGATTCGCGGCCGTAGCTAATATGGCTTTACAGAATTATAATCATTAGAATCAGCAATACAACTCCATAACTTAGCATTTATCTCAAATCTAGCGATTTCATGAAATCATGAGGTTTGAGGTAAATGCTAACTTATGAAGTTGTATTGCTGATTCTAATGATTATAATTCTGTAAAGCCATCGCGAATCTTATTTTATTCAACATACAAGCTCACATTGACCTACAAATTGCAAAAAACGTAAGAAATTTTGAATTTCGCGGGCTAGCCTGGCGCTTTCGCCTTAAAGCAATCAATAAACTCGAAGGAGCCTTAATTCAATATTGGAACATGAAACAGATTTAGGGACTTTGGTGTGGGACAACCGAAATCATTTCAGTTTTCTTTACTGCCGCAATGAAGGGTTGGCACTAGGAAATCGTGTTCGGGTTTTTGAATAAGTTCTTTAAAAAACTTATAGACACGAAAAAAAAACGTGTGGCTAGCACAAGAGTTTCACCAGTCAATGACAAAGTCGGACTGGTGATAAACCTTGTAGATGATTTAAGAAAAAAAAAATGAATGTCAATGAAAACGTGCAAAAAGCACTGCCGTATTTTGATAACTTGGGCGTAAATGAGAAGTCGCCTAATTAATTTCATACTTAAATAAAGACAACAAAGAACAGTGAACCCTCTGATTTTTCTGTTTTTCATAACATCAATTCTGTTTTGCGTAAAAAGTTTTTACGCAAAACAAGTAATGTAATGTTATGGAAAATAGAAATAATAGGTTGTTAGAAAAAGTAAGTGGTGGATAAAACAAGAAATTAGAAATTATTATCAAAATACGGCAGTACTTTTTGCACGTTTTTAGTGAAATTCAATTTTTTTTCACACCACACCATACTGTTTCCTATTGCCGACCCTTAAATCAAAAAAATCATAATGAAACCACAAAAGTAAACCATACTCAATTAAATACCAAGTATTAATTAGTGTTTAGTATTTATAAAGAGTATATTAAACTAAAAAAGTATTCTAATCTATTCTACCACAAAAAAAAAGTTTCCAGTCTTTCAACACGATAGTTTGAATATTCATTAACTCTGCTACAAAATTCCGCCGAAACAAAGAACGGTAGGCTCAGCTCTTCTCTACCAAGTGGTGCTCCAAGTCGTTCAGTTGACCACTCGACCTACGATTCCGTCCTCAAATCCAATGTTTGCTATCATTCACTCAAGTGGGCTTAAACAATTCCAGTGTATACAGTCTGCTTCTGGATGGGTATTTGTGTACAAGAACTAAATATTGGCAATCTCTCTCTCTCTTTTTCAACCGACGATAAAAAAGGAGGAGGTTCTCAATTCGACACGTATATTTTTTTTTATGTATGACGAATTGACGACGCACAAACTTTTTACAGAGTCGTCCGATTTGTTTTTTTTTTATTCGAGAGGGTATACCTCAAAGTTGATCCCATATATTTATTAAATTAAGTAGTGTTTGAGGTAGCTTCAATAATACGTTTTTTTTTCATACTGTTATGTGGATGATGTTCTAGTTTATTTTGTGGGTAATATTAGAATTTGTGTAGGGTACATCACAACTAAAAAGTGAAAAATAAAACCTTTTTTACAAACATATATACAACCGACTTCCAAAAACAACACTAAAAAGTGAAAAATAATGTTGATTTCGGAAGTCGGTGGCAAAAAACGTAAAATACATTTTACCAGACACCGACTTCCGCAATTAAAGTTATTATTACCGGACTACGGCGAAGCAAAACGGAGGGTTATGATTCATTTTGTAGTGTTGTTTTTGGAAGTCGGTTGTATTTTTTTGAGAGAGAAAAAAGTTTTTTCAAAAGAATACACTAAATAATAAGGCAAAAGTCTTATCGTAGGTAGTAATAATATAACACATATATAAAGGTGAGTTAAGTCGTCCCACAGCAAACTTGAAAGTGACTTTCGTCATGATAATATTTTATTCATAGTGTGTAATTTCAGCGAAAATACGTGTAGTTCTATTACTTTTCCAAGTAGATACTAAATTCTATACCTACAAACTGCAGAATATGTTTCCAATTCTTTTTCGCTAACGCAGCTCTTTCTACTGTTATCTTTTAATGTCATTTGACCAAAATAGATAAGTTTTGTGTATTGATTTTGACCATGACCTCGTAAGCGTACCTATAACCTATGGATATTACCTACACGCCATATGTTTGTGTGATAGAACTATGGTTTTAGTCATTACGAACAGCTCTGAAATCTGATATTATAAACGCTAAAGGGAACTGCAAGTACCTACACATCTTACATACCATAAAAGTAGGTCATATTAAAAAGGATATGGGTTAGTGATGAGTTTGAGGCACCAGCTCCTTGGCCTCGTTTCCTGCGTCAGATACCGGAGGGCGACCGGAGTGAAGCCGGGGAAGGGCAGGCCTTGCCCCACAGTACTCTCAGTACTCAGCCCCCCCTCAGAGTCCGAATCCCCTCCGTCTGAGTCCGAGCAGGCGCCTTCTGAGTCCGACTCCGGTCCGCCCTCCCGGTACCCGTAGTAAGGCATCCTCTCCCGATCACCCGACATTCACTTAAACTTATAAGCTCATTGTATCACTTAATTGTCTATTAAACACTACTTCACCATCTTAGCCGCGGGCTCAACTGTACAAGTACGTGTCGGTTATAACCGGGAGCGGGTGTGTGGAATGCTCCGTCACGACATTGTCAACAAACTCCATCGTCGGGGTATTTCAATGAACAACACTTTATCTGAAACAAAAGAAACACGTTATTAGTTTCATAGAAGTTGACACTTTAGAGAAAACAGTCGAGTCAGTTGACAAACGTTTTTTTTTTATTCAAAACTCGCATTCAGAAACAAACAAAAGTGAAAAAAACTTATTTAAAAGAGATATAAAAGTATAAAGTACACTTTTCACCAGTTTCATTCGCTTCGCATTCAGACTATTTTTCACTACCGTGAAATTTCCCTTTTCATAAGTCTTTTATAAGGAAATGCTCTTGAAAGTTTTATGTAGTGCAGAAGTTTTACTCGGTAATATTCGTGTACGAGACTGCGTAAGAGAGCGACTGCGTTTGAAAATTAAAATAAATAATAACGCCGTGGTAAACAAACACACCGCATAATTATGACAACAAAAATGACTAATGAGCTTTCTGCGTACACAAAGGAAGCAATAAAATATTTATAGAATACTTGCGTGCCTGTAATGCTTGCCAGAGGGCTGAGGTGGAATTAAGGCTCCTTCAAACAGGTGCGACACGCGATATAATTGCGCGAGACACAAAGGCACTGCTTGTCGCGCGACTGTGTCGCGTGCGATTATATCGCGTGTCACGCCTGTTTGTAGGAGGTTGTAAACAATTTACGTAGGTAAAGCTATGAAATACATATTTGGTTATGCGCGTAGTAAAATGTAAAAGAGAAATCCTCCCTTCACGTGGTTGTTGTAAACGGTGAACCAAGAAGAAGGCCTGCCATACAAAGTGAGAGACCAAGGTCTGATAGAGAAACGAAGGATGCCAACCATTGATTAGATACTTCGAGACGAAACACTTTTAGGTTTAAAGTAAAGAAAGCGACCAAAAAACCGAACTCATGAAAATCAACTAACTACAATAGCTTTCGTACTAAAATTACCGTAATACAGCGTGAACTATAAACTTCACACGTCGTAATTTTAACATAATTATGGCACTTCTATAGAATTTGCTCGTTATATTTAATTGGCAATTCATTATTACAATTAGCGGCCGTTGCTTCCTTCTCGATGAAACCTATTATCGGCGTTTAAGACTCATAAGACATCATAAGATTTGATCGCCAATATTGGACCTTAACGATCTGTTGAGGACTTTAATAGCTTCTTAATCGTTGTCTAATTGTTGGAAGAAACAAATTAATTGAGGAAGTAAAGTATACTTGTTTCACTTTATTGTATGACAATAGCCACGGAGGATTTGACAGGGTGAGGATTCCCGGTTTATACATATTCCAAGATATTATGTAGGTACAGCGACTGCATAACTTAGGAACTTTGATATTCTTGAACTAGTTTATAAAGGATAACAACTTAGAAAACGTGTCTAGTTTGCAAATATAATACAAAGCCAGCATAATCCGGCACTCTGGTCCTTTAATAAAACGTTGCTAACACTGCTAATAGAAAAGCGATTCCAACTTTATGCTTAGCTCTATTTGCATGCGATCTATTTTATCACAACCTCTATGTATGAGTGGGGGCCGAAACAAAACACAACGTGTTCAATATTCAAATAGTTTTCAACCAGTTCGTAAATCAATTTGGTCAATTTATTATATTCCTTTGTTCCAAACTTTGATATTGCCTCATAGCAACATACTTTGTTATTCTAATCCTCAAAGAGAACACTAAAACATTTTCTAACATAAATCTGATTTGACTATGTTTTGATCAAATATCTCTTTACATTGAATAAACGAATATTTAATACAGCTTTATGTCAAAATCAATTTGTTTAACTGAAACGTTGTGAAACTTTGCTATAACGATTATGACCCAAACAGTTGACGTACCAAATATTCATGGGAGAACTTGGGGTAAACTCATTAAAGAGCCTTACTCAACATCGCGGCCGCCAAAACAAAAACTTTAAAGAAAATAAAAATTGAATTTCGGAACGACCGAGATGAAAAGCGCTTTGTAGCGCACGCGAATGCAGCTCTCATTTACTCAGCGGATGCCGACCGATTTCGGACACAAACAAAAATTTTACAGCCGGCAATTAAGTCGACCGGCGTTCAAACGCGACGGCCACCGGCCAAATTACTGCGCGTTAATTTTATACGTACTCACCGATACAAGCCACTCGGCAAACTTTACCGCTCCATCTTCATTAAAACGATGTCGAGAGCTTATTACTAACGTTTATACCTCGTTTTGATAGGCGCCCCATGCCGTTTGCGGTCGCTTAGGTTTTCTGTAATGGACTTTTAAATTCGCCCCGTAAACACAAGGCCTACGATGAGATACGCTACTTTATTAGTACTCTGAACCACATTAAAATTTTACGAATGTAATCTGACTACCGTGTAGCGTGTAACAGCAATATTTTCACGTTTAATCCCTTTGATTTAGAGGAGAACGTAAAATTTGGATGTAAACATGCATGTTATGTACCAATAAAATGTGTTTCGACCATAACATTTTCTTCATGTTTCTCTGAATTACGTACTTTTCTTATCTTTTATGTGTATCTCATTTACTTTACATGTACAAAGATTTACTAGAGTGATTTTTCGGTTGTCGACGCATATCAATGTATTAAACATAAAGGCAATAGAGATATTGTGTCAGCGGGGTTTGGTCTTGATAAAGAGGTTCTGCTCAGTTATTTATTGAGTACTTTTCTTACATGACTACCTATTAAACGATCTTCTCACACAACATCAGACACAGCGACGAGATGACTACTGTGTCTAGAATCTGCCCCAAAATACAATAAAAGTTTAAAAACAATATTTTAAAACAAAGTTTTCTCCTAAATACTGACTCAATTTTATGGCAGGACCTTAGAATCAGTTCGAGTTCAATGACCTCATTCATCACTACAATATAATAGCTTAAGAATATTCATAAGTTTTCTTTAACACTGAATTGTGCTGAAAGAAGTTCTACATTATATTACAGTTATCAGATGTCGGCATTGCAAATAATTTTCTCCAAAGAAATTCAATTGGGAGCCTCGTGAGAGCATAAAGATTTGAAACGACTGTCATATTTTAGCAACCTCAGGACGATCGTAGCTGAGTTCTTACGAACGGTCTGGATCAAAAAGACGTTTACGAAATAGGAATCTCTCGCCCTTTGTCATTTTGATCTACGACGCTATTGACAATAGATATAAAAAATACTGGAATACTCTAGATGATCTAAATCCTTATTCTTTTTGTTATTGAAGTGCTTCCGCGTTATTTGGTAAATAAATATTTATGGTTGACCGTATTTCCGATTCTTTCAATTTTCCAAAGAATTTACTTTGAAAATGTGGCATTGTGTAGGTGCATTTTACAAATATTACGATTTGCCTTTTCTTCTTTGGTCCATAAAATAATGTTGTCTTTATATTTTGTGTTTTTTGAACAAGTGCGAATACTACGGAATAGTCAGTTTCTTCAGCAAATTGTAGACGATAAACAGTCCTACGATTCCCACAAATGAGCAAACTACTAAGAGTAGAAGCAACAAAAGTTCAATACTAAGAAATAGAAATGTGGAAATAAATAGAGAGAGACATACGGACAATGGCACCAACAGATGTGAAGAAACACGACACTAGTATCCCGTATTAGTTGCAAGAGAACTGTGTAGTACTGAAGGCAATCGTCTCGCTATTTGTCCCGGGAATCGATTCCCGCGACTATACCCATTATTCGAGAATTTTCACTTTGTTTTCTCTTATAGAGTGGAACTTTTGTTTTGTTTTTAGAAACTTGTTCTTTTCTTTTGGAACTTTTTGTAAGTTCAGTTGTTTATTTTTTTAGGCACTGAAATAGCTTGTTTAGTTTAATGATTAATAGTGTTGAACGACTTATTTTATTACGTTAATTTTGTTGTAGTTTTTGGTGCTAATGTACTTTTTCATAAAATTGACATAAAACTTTTTTTATAAAATTTATGTTTTCGTTCGGAGGCTCATATTTTTATTTTCATTTCATTTCACCGTTTGTTTTAAAATATTCTTTATTGGTTTGCATTTTAAAACACACATCAAACATTCATGGGATTAACCAAACCTGCCGTGCGTTTTAATTGATTAAAAGTAAACATTTCTATCCATCGCGCACTGCATTTTATTCTATTTTTTGTGTTCCTTTTTTGCTAAGCTTTAGAAATTAAATAGCTTTTAAAATCCCTCCATTACTTTTTTACAGTTGCAAACCAACATAAGTACGTGCAGTCCGCAAGGCCTAAGCTGAGCTTTGCATTTGTGTGAGTGATCACCAAAGAAGCGGAGTTGCGTCGCGCGAGGGATGCATCGCGCCTCAGGCCGATTGCCAAAAAGCAGTATAAACCAGTTTTAAACCAAGCAAAGGACGCGTCGCGCTCTAGGCCGGACATCACACTTATACTATCTATGTGCACTCACACAAATGCAAAACTCAGATTAGGCCTCGCGGACTGTACCCGTCGATACTGTTTCCCTTTGTAAATCTATATAAAAGAATTTTCATTAAAACTTCCAACAAAGATTCGTCTATATTACTCCGTGACAAAAGAAATTCCACTCACATAGCGAAATCTATTTCTTTTGATGGTCACAAACAACTTAGGTTGCCTAAAGTATATTTATAGGGGCTGATATCGGCAGTTTAATATTAAGAGGGGCAGGGATCGTAAACACATTTTTCTCACAAAATGTTTCGTGGAACGGAAGGAGTTGTTTTGTGGGAGTGGACAACAGATTGAAATGACGTCTAGACTTTGGTCGCGTATTATTCAAGTACATCGTTGGCTAGGCAAGTACGTCTGAAGCTTACTGTATTGCTGATTTATATCGTGTTAGCTTTACCATCTGTCTTTGCTGCGATGTTTTGTTAGACTAAGGTCAGCTGTATATTTTGTTAGGGCATGTGACAGTTACTTTCTGTATCCGTCAGAACCACTTGTGTATGACTTCCAAAAAGATCAAAAATAAACTATAAAATGTACGATTTTGTACTAAAATAAGGTATAAATTTACGTGTTTGTATGCGTAGCAAACATCATTATAAAGTGAGCCGCCATCCTGATGTCAGGTTGGCGGGTGAATTTTAATTCAATATTACCTTTTTTCAAATTTGCTATTAGGAATCAAATGTACGTCAATTGTACTAATAGGAACACTATTTAAAAACTTCTTAAATTATAGGTATACAAGCTCTGATATTGTAAGTAAAAACGCAAGTGAGCCGCCACCCTGATATCAGAATGGCGTGTTGATTCTAAACCAATCAAACTATTGTGATCAACCAAATAACAAATAAATGTACGTCTTATGTTCTTGTCAGATTGTAAAATAAAACTTGATTAAATAACTCATAGCATGATTTAATCAATTTTCTAACATTTGACATAGATGCCTTACATAATATGAACATTACATACAAACAGTTGGTAGGCTGCAAACTACTGCCTCAAAACTGCATTACCAAACTGATCGGCCTTCCAATGTCAACTAGAACACACACACTAACACTCTTCATTTCATTTAACAGAACCAACACAAAAAGTACGCTCACAGCCTCAAACAGTTCCAAAAAACTGTTATCAACACTACCGTATCTCGTTAAAGCAAGTATTTTGGCGAACGTCACGAAGGTAGGGCAATTAACGTTACTGGCACACTTCCCGACATGTTTGGAAGGAAATTCCTAACTCCGGAACCCAGGTAATAAAGGTGAATACAAATAAATGTATGTATATCAGAATATTTAATTCAATGGCAGTGGAAATGAGGTCTATTGTAAGTCTGATTGTATCGGAGAAACACGTTGGCTGCACTTAATTCTGGAACTGTTTTATGGCTGTGCTGTAATTGCTTGCCAATGGTATAGCTACCCGTATTGACCAATGACATAAAGGCAGCTAGACAGTAATGAATCAGTTTCCGAATTCAAAATTTGAAGTTAAGAATTTGTAAAACTACTTTAGCATTACTTAAGGTGATTCCTTCGCGAAATTTAAAATGTCATTATAAGTGGTTTTTTTTTGCAAATAAATTTTGAATCTCGAGGTCTTTCACCAAACTATAGTTTGACAAGTTCTCAATTTTAAATTCTTTAGGTGTCAGTGTATCATCATCATCATCTGCCTAGCCTTTTCCCAACTATGTTGAGGTCGGCTTCCAGTCTAACCGGACGCAGCTGGATACCAGTATTTTACATGGAGCGACTGCCTATCTGACTTCCACAACCCAGTTACTGGGCAATACGATACTCCTAATATCAGGTGCCAGAGTATAATCAGCCTATAATGTTCCCACTGCTGGGACAAAGGCCTCCTCTCTGTGAGGTAGTGGGCCGTAATCTACTACGCGGGCCCAGTGCCGGTTGGTAGATATCACATGTCTTAGAATTTTTGGTTCTAGGACATGCCGGTTTCCTCACGATGTATTCCTTCACCGTTTTGAGAGCAGTGGTGATGAAAAAATTTACACAAAGTAAAGCGCCTACCTGGATTCAAACCTACGACCGTAAGTAAGTAACAACTCGTAAGTCGCGGCCGTTACCACTGGGCCACCACTGCAACCACTGGTGTCAGAGTATTTGAGGAGAAATGTAATGCCAGGATCAATCATTCGAACTGTGATTATTCAAACAATGCAACTGTGTAAACTTCATCACTTACTCAAATAACCTCGTCTAAAAATTCCGAAGCTTTTGCAAGATTATATAAACATTGTAATTTCATTTTAGTGTAAATTTAATTTTGATTTTAATTTTAATGTTGATTATTTTAATTTTGGTGTTGTTTTTTTAAGTTTTATAACTATTTTGATTTCAATTTTGGTTATGATTCTTATTTTATTTTGATTTTAATTTTAATTGTATCTTGATTTTAATTTTAATCGTATCTTGATTGTTAATTTTAATTTGATTTTATGTCATTTTAATTTTGCCTTTATTTGATTTTAATTTAGAATTTAGTCGATAAATTAAATTAGTTAGGCTCGGTGAGCATAAGAACTCACCTAGGCGCCCAATATCTATCAACAAATAAGTAATGCATGTTGTGCTTACCTATAAGAATTTGGTACACTAGTTTATAAGTATATTGGATGTATCTCATATCTTTGTATTAGTGTATTCAATTGTTGGTGAGCCGAATAAATAAAATAAAATAAAATAAAATATAGATTTAAGCGTGAAGACTAAGGATGTGATTTTTCAAACTTTCATTAGTATCTTGTGAGGTACCTAGTAAAAGTATCAATATTATTATGTGAGAAAGTCTCCGTAGAAAAGAACGTCGACGAACAAGTTATGTATTTTATTAGCATGCTATAATATACATCATTAGTATTTTTACGGGCCATCACGAGATTTTATCGTATAACATCAGGTTATTCAAAATCGTGCCGCTGGGATCGCGGGTTGTTTGAAGAAGATACCGCAGCCCTGGCATAGGCAACTGAAGGAACACGGGTGAGTTTTAGTCAGTAAAAGTCTGACACGCCCTTCCGCTCCACCCAGAGCGGGAGAAGTTATTTGATGATTTCCCACCCACAAAAAAAAAAGAAAAAAAAGGTTATTCAAAATCGTACTATTATACCTAAAGAAACTGTCCAACAACATTTAACTCATCAATGAAAATAATTGCACTAGTTCTAAAGACATCAATGTCAGCTGTCACTGCATCAATACGTATAGATCTGCTGAAAACAGATGTTCTAATGACACCATGCAATATTAATCATACAAATGTCAAAATAATAAAGTCCATTACTCGTGTTACACGTTGAACTCGTAAATCATGAAGTAAAGCGCGTTCCCACAAAGCTTTAGCTCCCGGCTGTTGAGTAAAATTCTAATATTTTATTCAGCGACGCCATATTGTTTTCTCGATACTTCCATTCGGCAGCTCAGTGCCAGTCACGGACTCCCTAACACTTATAAATCGGTTTTTATTGGAAATATTACTTTCAACACGGATGATAACAAATCGCCCTTTAAGTTTTTTTTTAGAAGAATAATTTATGATATTCGACCTGAAAAGAGATTTGATATTTCTTTTATATTTTTTCAGCGCGGATTGTTAAACGTTGACATCGTCAATTGATTGTTTGAATTTTTATTATGATACCTTTGTTTGATGTTGACTTGTTTGATATTCTATTTATTCTTCTCCTTCATCTTCGTCTCTAGTGAGGCAATAACGACGAAGGAAAATAATAAATTCTAAGCAATTATCCAATTTGCACAGAGTTAATGATTGAGTACCGGCGGACTTCCGCAACCCTGGTAAACTAAGCTCTTAAAATGTTTTCAGTCGGTGCACGGAAGGATAAAGATGATTTCATTGACTTATTAAAAGAAAATTAAAGTGAGCGAAATATTATTTATGGCCTCAGGATTTCATTGATGTTGAATACGACTATAATACGATTATTAGCTGTGCGTTTATGCTAATGTTAATTAAAATCATTCCTAACTTAAAAATAACATAGGTGCAACAAAGGTTCTGAATAAATGTAAAATATAGTTATGGCAAAAATATTCTCATAATTATTTTGACGAACAAACTTCTGAAAGTCCTAACATTAGCTTTTTCAGTCCGTTGTTTTGAGTTTCATTTTAATAAACATACAAAATAAACTAGGTACAAATTCTCCTTATAAAACAGCACAACGTAATGCAGGAAGTCGCTTTGTTTGTTCGGAATGTCGCCTGTCACGAAAATCTTTTTGTTCAAGAGCGGTCGAGCCGAGAAATGGCATGTCGTGAATGATCACCCATAGCTTAACCAACCTGAGTGCACACAGATCAAAGCTGACGCAGGGTTGACGCTAGTACCGGTATTAATACCTACCGGTATTTTAATGAACATACCAGATTCCCGGTATTTCGATATTAATAGCGGTAAGTGTGAGGTTATTGGAAAATTAGGACGCTTAGCAAAATTAGGCAGCGGATAACTACAGATCGTTCTCTGGAATTCCAACCGATATATAAATAATTTTTGTGTTAGGTTAGGTGTCTTATAAAATCCTTGAATGCTTCTGAATTAAATAAAACTTTTTGTAGTAACATTTTATTATAAACAAGCGTCATATTTTATGATGCTTTTACGTCACATGTTTTGTTTTAGTATCGTCACTCACTTTTATTTCGAGAAGGTTTTGAATGTTAAAGAAAGAAAAGAAAGAAATACGTTTATTTGCGGTAAACATGACGCAAAGCACAACAAAATAAAATAACAATTTGTAAAAACAAGTTTGGGGAAAATATGCGTCACATCTACGCAAAACGGCTACCGCTCAGCATAATGCCGCGACCCCATGCGAAACGGAGCCCCAGCGCTGGTTTTCAGCGATAGCCGGCGTTGACGCGATGACGTCGACCGGTGCAGCATGTAACAAATAATATGAAATTAAAAATAAATAAAAATAAATAAATGTTAATCTGCACCTACTGTTACGAATTTGCTTTTCTGTTCGAAAACGAAAACGTTGGTTAAAAATTTCATAACATGGTGATCGACGAGTTCTATTTAAAAATGAACACGATGCTTCTATTATGACCTTATCAATCCATACGGTACACAAGATCCTCGCAGCATTAAAGTACAATGTTCAAAGAGCTACCCATCACATATAACCCCTAATCACCCGCGATGCCCCCGAGACGAAAAGAATGGCCCATTGTTACCCGGAACACGGAACCTACGCTCTATATCTTCTCTTTATGCCCGACAAGCTCGTACTGATAGTATCAACCCTGTATCGATGCGAAGTGTATTGAGCTATACACGCCCGTGATATGTGATGTTCGTCTCGCACGGCACAATAGGTGAGCGTTATTTCTGTTCGTCTGCCTTGACTCCAGACGCGGTCGGGCGTAAGTACCAAACGTCTGTATTCCATGTTACCACTATCTACATTATACATTTTGATTGTAAACATCGGTGGGTACGCTCGGTTCGATAAATTTCGTGTACCTATCCGTGTATTCCCGGGTTAGTGTCGGAATGTTTTGTGAATTTTGGCCGGCGGTGAATGGGTTTGGTCAGGCTTTTCGTTTGCGGCTGCCAGTCGAATAGTAAATCACTTTGCTTACACATGTTTTAGATATTTAGAGCATTTTGACACCAATATGCATTGAAACTGTTGTAAAATTTTCAATGCATATTAATTCGACGTGTAGACGCGTATACAGAGACGCGCTTAAGATCCAACATTATTTTTTTACTTATGTCACCTATGTCCAAATATGGATCCTTGTTCAACAACCGTCGTTTTTGGCAATACCTCATTGGTAGTTTACGTTAACCTTTATAGCAATATATTACTTAAATTTTGGCAAAAATGCAAGAGTGAGTTTCAACCACTCACGTTTGGTACCGTAACACATAGCCATTAGGCATAACTAGTCGGTAAATTCCTTTTGCAAAGGCATAGTCAATTAAACAGTCTTCATATCTCATTAAATCATAGTTGGTATTGTGTCATTAAGGAATGTGCTAGTGCTGTGACATTAGCTGAAATAGACAAGATTTTGATCGATGTCTTCACTGTGTTGGCATTTCGGTTCTAGACATCTCTAGTTAGATGTGACTGGTCGGCTACAGGGCTATCAATAACGATTTAGGAGTCAAGTTTTTTGGGTGGATTAAGTTAATCAAGAGTAGTGTGTAATTGGGGTATCTGGATCAGGGATCCAGATACACCCAATTACACACTTGTTGTGAATCAGACAATCAGTCAATCGATCAATACTTGTCAATACAATTCATTCATTTATTTGCTCAGGTTCTACATTCAAGTATTCGAAATACACTGTGTTTTATAAAAAACCAGACACTAGTAAGTGGTACGATTAACATCGCTTGTGATGCTCGGCTTTGTACTACATCTATTCATATAGTAAAGAAGATCTGTAAATGTGTCTGCCCAGCCTCATATCTATTCAACCTCAGTTACCACTTTTCATCTGATTTGAAATTGAAATTTATTTCAAACTAATTGAAATTAAATAAATGGAATTTCATCTTCCGGTAGAATCTGGTAGCATATAATGTCTTCTGAATCAGGTATCACTAAATCACGCATTATGTTCCTGTCCCGACACTTTTCTGAACCCGCATTCAATTTTTCAGGACCAATCTGCATATCGTTAACTCGGGAGAATGTTAGCTCTTTATTACCACTTTTAAAGACAAGTTCGTGCATGTTTCCTGAATTTAATGCATCATACATGTTTTTATACAATAAATCTTCTTGCGTTGTATCTCTGACCTGAGGTTTTGATGAATCTGTGCTCGATTTTTTATGAGCCGGATGAATATCACGGACATATATAGCCTCGCCATTAGCGTTCTGAATAATAATTTTACAAATGCCTTCAGAAGTATATTTCACTGAATCTTGCATTGTAGCTAATATAATTTTAATTTTAAATTGTTTAATTCAGTTTATGATTCAACCTTTTAAGTACAATTGTAAGAATCGAATGATGTGATTTAAATGACTGTAAGTAATTTATAGTTACTTGGGCTCCATTGCTAATAGCATTTAGTAGCTTATTCATTAGACAATCAATCCTCCTCCTTTACTATAGAATATTTTTATATTTTTGTTTCTTTATAAAATAGACGTTTTAGTTTGTCAACATAATCTGTTCCTTTTACAGCATTTAAATAAAAGCAATCAGGAAAAAATATAGCATGTTGCATCCAAGGATCATCGTAATACTCCCAATCTTCGATGCCACCTCCACACGAAAAGCACATAACTTTATCATCTAAGCCACTTCCACAGTAAAAAAAACCTGCATCAGCCATTTTCATAACCAATCTTCGTTTAGAATCTGCTGTAGCCCAATAATGTCGAAATGAACATAATCGAATTTTATGTTCATTATATATTTCATATCGCGGGCTGATATAATTTTGAATCATTTTTTAGGTCTCGATACGCTTGTGTATAAAAGAATAATGAAGTCTTGTATCTGGTGTTCTCAATTTATAGAGATGTGAGACTTTTATACTATAGCATATTTCGCTGTCGTATTCTTAATGTTATGAAATAAAACAAGAAAACATTTACTTAAAAAACATTTATTCTGATATATTGTTATGACATATATAGCTAACAAATTACTTAACTAATATTGTTTACCCTTACCTTCTAAATTATAAACAATTAAAAGATATTTTCATTATCAATCCACTTTTTTAAACATGTTACATTTTTTAAAGCACATACATTCGAATGATACACACAGCTAAATATATTACTAGACATTTCATAATCATTAAATAATTTTTGTAAACTAGGACAGTTCTTATCTTCTAAATTATATACTTTATCATGTTTTACAATGTTTCTTAGCCACGACACTTTTTCACATCCTTTAACATAAATGTTTTTACCTTTTAGATAAGGTTCAATATATTGCGGCAAGTGTAAGTATGGTATAAAACCCTCTTTCCAGAAAATTTTTCTGTTTCTTTCTATCCAATTTACTTGCAATCTTTCTTTTTTTGTAAGATTGTAAAATGGGCATGGTGGTTTGATTAATAATACCAAAATTTGATTTCTGCATGCTATTGCTATTTCTTTCACGATAAACTCGTTACTTTCGGTCTTAAACCCTTGCACATCGACTATGGCGTTCATAACAATTTCCTTACAATACTGCTTAAGGGTTTATATTCAATCAGACGATCGTTGATGATTAGACAATAGGCAGATGTATTTTCTGGTATATCTTCAGAACTTTCTATTTCTAGTCTCACATCTACAGCTCCAGTTTTCAAGGCTTCGTTCTGTCTTGAGCAATCAATTACAAATAAAGGAGCCTTTTCTTTAAATTCGTGCAAATCAAGCATCGGTTCAGGTCTGGTGTTATAATAAGACTGACGAAATTGAGTAAACATTTCATATAATATATAATACTTATCTTCAGAAAATTTTGCATTAACCGATTCGTATGGATAATATTGAGAATTTAAAAAAAGAGTAACATTAGTTACTTTACCATGGTCAAATATTGAACAGTCTTTAGTTTTCATATTTTTTCTATTAGTCTGCAAACCAAAGATCACATACCTAGGTTTTTCGAGTTGTGATGCAGTCTTCACAACCCAAGAATGTTTTGTAGTTCTAGGTAATAAAGGGTATTCGTACAAGTCCCAATTTCTAAAAGCTATTTTAATAGGACGATCCTTTTCTAAATATTTGAGTAAAGTTAATCTTTCTCGATCTGAAACTTTTATATGAGGCACACGCCATTGCAGTCTTTCTATATTTACTTCAATGGAGTCATTATTATTATCAAGTGTAACACCGCTGACTTTCGAACTGCTTCTATTGAGAATAAGCTCATGTTTACAGTTAATGATAATTTTATTATAATCTTCCGCAAATCCTAAAACTTTGTTCAGTGGTATAAGGGCACTAAAAATACCATCATTATCTTTAACGCCATTCAAATTCCAACCCCAAATAGCAGCAGCCTTACTTTCTCCCTCGCTCATAGACACGTATGATTTAAGAGTGGTAGTAATACCTGCATTTTTTATGCGGTCTATCTCAACACCGTTAATTTCATATCGAATGTCTTGAAATAGGAATGATATATGATTATTAGTAAAATTAACATTCTTTCGTGTTATTTTTCCTGCTGCATCTTTCGAAAACACAGTGGCTCGACCTTCAATATAAATGTAGCTGGCTGAAGGTAATACGTACAAGTCCTGTTGATGTATGGGTATACGTATTTCATCATTTTCATTAAAACTGTTGCTATATGGATTATAAGTATGAATTTCATAACTCACTATAGAGTTATCGATTTGTGGTAAATCATTCACTTGAAGAATACTCATAATTTAAATCCCAAAGCTCGAAGAAATAATTTGTTATCTTTACTTAGTTTTTTTATGCTTCGTATATGTCTTTGCCTTCTGACGGTACGAGAACGAGTAATGCTATTAACTTTGGCGGATGATTTTATATTGTAAACTATCATTTTTTTTTTTCACTCAAATCGAATTGACATTCGTCTCTTGTAACAGATAATGTTAAAGTGTTGTCTTATGTAGACGACACCCAACATTTAAACCATTTCTAAGTACCTAATGATTTGAAACCTTGCTTTTCCAAAATTCTTTCAGAAATTTAATGCATAAATGTCCGCAATTGAATAAGTTATTATTTTGTAAATTATTGTAATTATAATTGATATTTTCAGAACCTACATAGCGAACGAATTCTATTGGAGGTTTCAAGTTGCCATAACTGTCAAAGTATTCAACATATTCATTTAAAATTACATAGGCTACCCAATGTGTACCAGAATTTTTAGAATTATCTAAATTTATGATTCCACACTCTTTTAAAAACGGAGACTTCGGTAAGGTATCCCTCATAAACACTCCACGAAAATATGGAACGTCTTTAGTAAAATGTATGATATCTATATTAGTAAGAGCACGATTAGGTAGCCTACGATTTAGTTTTTTTTCTTTAAATTTGTATATATTCCGAGTCCATCCTTGTAACGGTTTAGCCGCAGTCCATTTCCAATACATACACCTTCTGTATTCTTATTATGACATTTCATTTCTGTTAAACGCTTTTTTGCAACTCTATATTCTTTTATGGTTTTGACGATTCCAGCAATTCCACTTGCAATACTGCCAGCAGCAGATAAACCAGCAAATATTGGTATTAAAGGTAGAACACCGCCAGACTTAGGAATTGGTATGATACGTGGAACCCTGGCAGATGAATCACGATTTAACTCTCTAGCAGCAGCGTAGGCCAATTCTATTAGTTTTTTCCTACACTTCGGTTTAATTTTTTTAATGCACTTTTTAGTATGGGTCACTAAACTTTTAAAGTTTTTTTTGAGTCCAGCTCCAGAACTTACTTTTGTTAGCATTATATTATTAACTAAATTGGCAGCAAGTTTTTCTCCTGTGCTTGCATTAGAAGATAAAGCACGCTTTTTTGCCATTTTTAATAAAATTATATCTGCTTTGTGACGATCTTTCAAACTTTTGGAATTATTATATGCAATATCGTGATGTTTACAATATTCATCTAATTTGTTCACACCCCTATCACCTCGAGCCAATCTTTCACGTAATCTAGTTCCTGGGCCGCAATAATGATAACCCGGTAAATGGAGCTCAAATGGTAAATTATTAATTAAATTATTGACAAGTCCTTCTCCCTTCATGTATACAAACAGAATGAAACCATTATCATAGAGCATGATGTTATATTGATAAACCACTCATAAAACATTTGTATCGCCAATCCAACTATTTTCACAGGATGATAACCCCAACCATTTTACGAAAACTTTTCTGCCTTTTCTTTTCAAAACTTTTTCAACAAGGTAAATGTCAGGATGTTTAGTTTTTTGTAATTCTTGATCATAAAATGCTCCTAAAATAGGTTGCTCTTTAACATCTTGTAATAAATAAGTAACAGGATTTGTGTTTTGAACTTTACTGATCCTAAATACCTCTGTAGACCAATTAGGAGTGTAACCTTTTTCAAAACAACCTTTATGTTTACTTATTCGAACAAAATCACCTGTCTTAAATTTACGACATGTTCTTTTAGTTTGATTTTGATTGAAATATCTCTGCAGTAGTTTAATTTTATTGCTATGATTCACTTGAACGGGGGGTAAACCAATTGTTCTGTGTATGGTATGATTATATCTATTAATGATATTTGCAAGTGTTCCGTCTGTCCATTTATAATTCCCTTTGAAACTAAACTCCTTGAAAAGCATACTTTTTATCGTCCTTATTAACCGTTCTACAATTGAAGCCTTTTTCGTTGAATAAGTGCAGTAGTGGTTGATAGAATTATTTAATAATATTTTTTTAAAACTTTTATTGTAAAATTCTTTTCCTAGATCTGTTTGCAAGTTTCTAGGGATACGTTTTTCTCTACTCAATAAAGTGTTGAAAGCCTCAGATACAGTTTCTTTATTTTTTTGTTTTAGTGGAATAGCCCAAGCATACTTTGAGAATCCATCAATGACGAGTAAAATATACTTGCAATTATTGTTGAATTTGGAGAAACTTTGCATATCCATTAAATCAGCTTGCCAAAGATCATCAATATCTTTTAATATTACATGTCTTCGAGGAAAATTTATTCTTGCACTTCTATGAATTTCGTTTATAATTTCTCTTTTCACTTCGCTCATTCTTTCAACTGTTACTTGTGAATTACAAAATTAGACTAAGTAACACCTCATATGATAAGCCCTTTTATTCTTGTATTACGCCCGCTTCTTTTAGCTCTTCAATAATTGATAAAATTTCATTGTCAAGATTAGTATTACCTGCAGTTTTAGATGCGATCAAAAGTTTAAGTCTGTCCACTAATTCATTAGGATCATCCCAATAAACAAGTTCAGTATTTTTTTTATATTTTTTTAGATATGGTAGACCAGCACCTCTTTTTTTATTTGATTTAACTTCTGTAGGTTCTTGTAAATGTTTACAAGACTCAGAAAATAACGGTTTGACCACTTGAGAATATTTTAGACCTTTATCACCTTTAATTTGACCTGCAGGATCAAAGTCTCTTTTATGAGCATTAGTTGTGACGAGTATTTCTTTGTAAACCAACTTATCTTTTAAATTGACTAAACTTAAATCAGGCTTTTTGCGAAGCAATAGTTCTTTTAGACCAGGTGTTATTTTATACTGTTTATTAGATACACAAATGTTATACACTTTACCGGAGATCTCATCAGTGGTAGAGAAATTAACTATTGTATTTCCGATCATATATTTGTTTTTGTAACTACGTACGCCAAATGGTATATTCATATCATCATATATTTCAATGATATCTTCTTTTTTCAACGACACATTATTATCATTTTCTGATTCAGTTGTGTTACCTCCTTCATCTTCTGAATAAAATTTTTCTAATGAGCTTGACTCATTAGATGATTCATGTTCGTACATATCATGAGATTTATCACGCAAAAAAATTTTTGAACCTATATCAATGTGTTTAATTTGGTCACCATTAGCTTTATATTCATTTTTTATGGTAGAAATTTGCTTGTTAGCTACTATTGCATTAAGAGGGTCTGCGATAGGCTTAAAAAAATACTTGAGATGAGTGTTGGTGTTAAACTCATCATGTTTCATTTGTTTCACTTTTTCTTTTATGGCGTCCGCAGACTTTATTAATTGATCTGTAATGTTATCCATTATACGACTTATACTGAGAAGAATTTATGCTCAAATGATATTTTTTTTTGCAGTAATAATTTATATAACCATCAATCAAAATAAATAAAGTTGTCAAATGATTGTCTATATCTGCCTTTGTTTAATTCACAATCCTTATTAATAGTCAAAAAATCATAAGGATGTATCCAGATTTTAGAACACAGATCTTTGAACTTAGACCACTCTATATCAGAACTAACATGTTCATCGTATATATGTTTCATATTAACTTCATCTTGCTTGAAAATTATCAAAAAGTTAACATTGTCACGTAATAACTGCTTTGGTATTTTGGAATACGTTTGAGATAAATAAAAACAATCTATACTTCTGTGTCTGCCCATTGTAAAATAATTTCGTATGTTAATTTGCTTTTCACAAACCACATCATCAAAAATAATAACAGAGTTTGGTAATGCATCGTTAGGATGAATAACTTCGTCATCAAAATTAAATACAAAAAATTTTACTTCTGACACTCTTTCTAAGATCTGTTTTAAAAAACGATATTTTGGTTGAAAGCTTGTCTTGGAATACAAGTAAACATTTTTAAACTTTAAACCATTTTCGTGGATTAACAAACTAATCATGACGTTCGTTTTCCCGCAATTCGAGGGACCACATATTATACATCTTATATTATTCGGTAGAAGAACACTATGCTTAGCGTGTACCTTATTTTCCTTTACCTCAATATTTTTAACTTCTAATGAAACTGGTTGCTTAACCCACTTCATGTTTGAATCTGTCAGAAAAATAATAATGTTCTAGTATTTATAATAATATTTATACCTACTATAATATTTGCTCCAGTATTTAGGTTAATAGAGAAATGAAAAATAAAAATTGGAAAGCATAAAAGTAAATTTATTTCAGAATTTTAAATACATAGAATATTCAGCATACAGTCTTACATTTAAAATAATAAATAAACCATTGAAGTAAACAAAATACTAAATTAAAATATGTAATCACAATGACCCCATGGTACAGTATCTATTTGATTTCCCAGAACATGCCTTTTATCGTCTATCCTGTTTAAAACTACTTTATTTACTTCTTGCGAGAACAACACATGCTTCATTGATTTTATCATATTCATCTTACGCTTTAGTGTTATGTTTTTAAATAAAACATCTTTATAATTAGATGATTTTAAACGTCTCGTAATAGGCTTTGATACGCCTTTTGCTTTGTTTATTTGTGTATTTAATGATTTAATGCAATATAGTTTTGCTCTTAAGCCTGTAAATTCGGTAATTGGGTCACCTCCTAACTCATCCTTAAATAATCCAGGAATTTTTTCGTTCACTTTAGGAATAAAGTAATCATTATTAGTTTCAAAATTACTTGTATCGAATTCTGATAAATTATCCCGCATGTCTTTATAAAAGTCTTCAGTATGTATTAAATACAACAAACTATCAGTATCAGTATAGCATAATTTAGCTTTATCACCATATTTATTTTTAATGAAATTATAATGGTAATTGTACAGATGCCATTTAGAGAATTCTAGCACCGCAAATCCAACATATATCGGTCTATCTAAAACAAGTTTCATGGGACTCAGTTGTATGGCTATAAAGTTTTCATTAAAGATAGAAACACTTTTTAAATTAGGTTTTGCGATTAATTTCTCAGCATCTAGTATTTTATTCGTTTTATTCAAATCATCACTCCATTTGGTTACTAATTTGACCTCCACTTGCTTACGTTTATTTTCAATAGTTTTGCCAAATATTGAGTTATTAAAAAGCTTAAAAAAATCTCTTTCGAATGATGTTGAAGCTGCTTGTCGTAAGCTAGTATTCAAGTCTATATACTTTTTCAAAAAACATTCTTGTTTAAAATAAAGGATTCTATGAATTTTTTTTAAAACAAGGCCATTTTTAAGACATGCTTTTAAATGAACATAGTGGATAATGTAGTTATATTTATCATACAAATTTGCAATTAATTTTGGTGTTTTCCCTCCAATAGGTATGAATTTCTCGGGAGCAAAAGGCAAATCGCTATGTAAATTATGTAAATGATTTGGATATACTAAATCTACTTCTAAAATGTAACCATACTCGCCATTATCAGGAACATCAAACAAATTGAAATTTTTGATATCATTATTTTTCATGAATTTAAACTCTGATGTCGGTAATTTTTTTGTCATAGCATATCCATAAAGATTATTACAGTCTAAATATATCAAATAAGAGGATGGTTTAGAACTATTGAAATGAGGTAAATATATGTTATTGGCTTTAGCATGCCGGTGAGAGCACTGAGCGTTGGAATTTGAATGGCGTTAAAGATAATGATGGTATTTTTAGTGCCCTTATACCACTGAACAAAGTTTTAGGATTTGCGGAAGATTATAATAAAATTATCATTAACTGTAAACATGAGCTTATACTCAATAGAAGCAGTTCGAAAGTCAGCGGTGTTACACTTGATAATAATAATGACTCCATTGAAGTAAATATAGAAAGACTGCAATGGCGTGTGCCTCATATAAAAGTTTCAGATCGAGAAAGATTAACTTTACTCAAATATTTAGAAAAGGATCGTCCTATTAAAATAGCTTTTAGAAATTGGGACTTGTACGAATACCCTTTATTACCTAGAACTACAAAACATTCTTGGGTTGTGAAGACTGCATCACAACTCGAAAAACCTAGGTATGTGATCTTTGGTTTGCAGACTAATAGAAAAAATATGAAAACTAAAGACTGTTCAATATTTGACCATGGTAAAGTAACTAATGTTACTCTTTTTTTAAATTCTCAATATTATCCATACGAATCGGTTAATGCAAAATTTTCTGAAGATAAGTATTATATATTATATGAAATGTTTACTCAATTTCGTCAGTCTTATTATAACACCAGACCTGAACCGATGCTTGATTTGCACGAATTTAAAGAAAAGGCTCCTTTATTTGTAATTGATTGCTCAAGACAGAACGAAGCCTTGAAAACTGGAGCTGTAGATGTGAGACTAGAAATAGAAAGTTCTGAAGATATACCAGAAAATACATCTGCCTATTGTCTAATCATCAACGATCGTCTGATTGAATATAAACCCTTAAGCAGTATTGTAAGGAAATTGTTATGAACGCCATAGTCGATGTGCAAGGGTTTAAGACCGAAAGTAACGAGTTTATCGTGAAAGAAATAGCAATAGCATGCAGAAATCAAATTTTGGTATTATTAATCAAACCACCATGCCCATTTTACAATCTTACAAAAAAAGAAAGATTGCAAGTAAATTGGATAGAAAGAAACAGAAAAATTTTCTGGAAAGAGGGTTTTATACCATACTTACACTTGCCGCAATATATTGAACCTTATCTAAAAGGTAAAAACATTTATGTTAAAGGATGTGAAAAAGTGTCGTGGCTAAGAAACATTGTAAAACATGATAAAGTATATAATTTAGAAGATAAGAACTGTCCTAGTTTACAAAAATTATTTAATGATTATGAAATGTCTAGTAATATATTTAGCTGTGTGTATCATTCGAATGTATGTGCTTTAAAAAATGTAACATGTTTAAAAAAGTGGATTGATAATGAAAATATCTTTTAATTGTTTATAATTTAGAAGGTAAGGGTAAACAATATTAGTTAAGTAATTTGTTAGCTATATATGTCATAACAATATATCAGAATAAATGTTTTTTAAGTAAATGTTTTCTTGTTTTATTTCATAACATTAAGAATACGACAGCGAAATATGCTATAGTATAAAAGTCTCACATCTCTATAAATTGAGAACACCAGATACAAGACTTCATTATTCTTTTATACACAAGCGTATCGAGACCTAAAAAATGATTCAAAATTATATCAGCCCGCGATATGAAATATATAATGAACATAAAATTCGATTATGTTCATTTCGACATTATTGGGCTACAGCAGATTCTAAACGAAGATTGGTTATGAAAATGGCTGATGCAGGTTTTTTTTTACTGTGGAAGTGGCTTAGATGATAAAGTTATGTGCTTTTCGTGTGGAGGTGGCATCGAAGATTGGGAGTATTACGATGATCCTTGGATGCAACATGCTATATTTTTTCCTGATTGCTTTTATTTAAATGCTGTAAAAGGAACAGATTATGTTGACAAACTAAAACGTCTATTTTATAAAGAAACAAAAATATAAAAATATTCTATAGTAAAGGAGGAGGATTGATTGTCTAATGAATAAGCTACTAAATGCTATTAGCAATGGAGCCCAAGTAACTATAAATTACTTACAGTCATTTAAATCACATCATTCGATTCTTACAATTGTACTTAAAAGGTTGAATCATAAACTGAATTAAACAATTTAAAATTAAAATTATATTAGCTACAATGCAAGATTCAGTGAAATATACTTCTGAAGGCATTTGTAAAATTATTATTCAGAACGCTAATGGCGAGGCTATATATGTCCGTGATATTCATCCGGCTCATAAAAAATCGAGCACAGATTCATCAAAACCTCAGGTCAGAGATACAACGCAAGAAGATTTATTGTATAAAAACATGTATGATGCATTAAATTCAGGAAACATGCACGAACTTGTCTTTAAAAGTGGTAATAAAGAGCTAACATTCTCCCGAGTTAACGATATGCAGATTGGTCCTGAAAAATTGAATGCGGGTTCAGAAAAGTGTCGGGACAGGAACATAATGCGTGATTTAGTGATACCTGATTCAGAAGACATTATATGCTACCAGATTCTACCGGAAGATGAAATTCCATTTATTTAATTTCAATTAGTTTGAAATAAATTTCAATTTCAAATCAGATGAAAAGTGGTAACTGAGGTTGAATAGATATGAGGCTGGGCAGACACATTTACAGATCTTCTTTACTATATGAATAGATGTAGTACAAAGCCGAGCATCACAAGCGATGTTAATCGTACCACTTACTAGTGTCTGGTTTTTTATAAAACACAGTGTATTTCGAATACTTGAATGTAGAACCTGAGCAAATAAATGAATGAATTGTATTGACAAGTATTGATCGATTGACTGATTGTCTGATTCACAACAAGTGTGTAATTGGGTGTATCTGGATCCCTGATCCAGATACCCCAATTACACACTACTATCAAGAAAATTTAAATGCAATCGAGACATAATTAGGTACTTACTTAAATTGAATTATACATACAATAATCATATAACTGTCCCTGTTAAAACTCACTCTAATAGCATTTTATACCCATGCACTCCCTTTAAACTTATTAAGATTTTGTTATATACTACTTTATTTTCAGTCCAAGACTTAATATAATCTCGTCACCAGCCAGACTTTCAGCTTAATTCAGCCGAAACAAAGACAAAATTTTAAGATTTGTAACTTTAACTCACTGAAGTAAAACCTTAATTGCAATTTTTCTTCATTACCCTATTGTGTTCAGGTGACTGAAGGCACCCCTTTGAGGGAAGGGAGGGCGTTTTAATTAACTAATTTATTGTTACGTCAAGTAATAATATCTCAAGTTTCACCTACAAAGGGAGGCAGACGGCTTTATACAACAAATTGTCACGAAGTTCAAGAAATTGTGAAAGGGGTTGTCTAGTAAGTAAGGAACAGAGGAATTGTAAGAATATATTTTATGTTACGATTTGAACTTGAAAGCAGGATATATATAATTCTTTAATTTAATTAATTTTGATAATAAATTACAATTTATCTGTAACACAAACAAAAAAATAGTAATTTACTTTATCAGTAATACTGGCTGTTTTTGTGCCTTTGCCTTAAAAAAAAAGCGCTGATGCGTTTGTGAACAAGTAAAAATTATTTCGCGCGGTTTTTCTATTCGCTGTATTGTTTTTATTTGAAAATGTCGTCAAGTATTGATGAATTTATTAATTCGACACTACCAGAAGTCTCAGGAGCAGCGGAAAAGGCTACTCTAAGCCTCTTACCCGAAAAATCGACCGATAGATGAAAACAAGCAAAGATGCAAATTCATTTTCAGAAAATGTGTTTTTAAGGATTTATTCGTTTAAGAAAGTCCGAGTTTTATTTATTTCCTCGCAAATATGTTATAAAACGTCGTATGACATACGTGCGCTTTGATAATTACAGCCTCTGTTTTCTTGTAGCCCTCGCCTACGGCTCGGGCTAGCAATATCGCCTCGGCTGTAATTTTCAACTTACCGCTCTTATATCATAATGTACTATTTTGTTTTATCATTGTTTTGATATCGATATCCATTGCGTCTGCGGAGTTCAGCTAGCCAATTTTATTTAACCCTGTACTTGAAATAAAAGAGAGGTCTATGCTAAGCAGCGGGTGAAGTCGGGCTGTGGGTGTTGATGATGATGATGATGAACACAAATCGAGACTGACTCTGAAAAATAACAAACAAATTGTGGTGTAGGATATTTTAATAGTGATACGAATTATTTACTCATGCATGCAACCTCCGTGGGTGTTTAAATAGTTTGAGACAAACAGCCACGGGCCGAAGCGATAGACAAAAAGGATCTGTAATTTAATACCTATGTTTAACACTAGTATAAAATAATAGAGTTGAACCTGAAACGCGTATTATTTAAACATTCTAAGGCCCGTATTACAGAACGTTGCTCAAGTCCAGTTTGATCGCCGATCAGTTGATCACAGTTTATGTATAGAATCAGTACTCGAGCATCGTTCTTATTCCAGAACGGTAATCAATCTATACTCAGCTAAATCTAGACTCAAATCGAGCCTCAAGCAGAGATATCTATTGTCTATGCATCAGCCTGTTTTCGTTTACGATTTATTTAATTTACCTACTCTGTTTTGGTCTTCATAGGATTACAAATATTAAAATATACCTTATGAACCCAATTAATTAGTAAATCAGCGTTATTGTGTCAGCCACGAATAAGTAAATCTGTTTGAAGTCATTTTGTAAGCAAAATTATCGACCTTTGTAGAGTGCTACGAGGATCTTTTGGCGCCTAAATGGCGGGGGGGCGTTGTTGGGAAACATTTGTGAGTTTTTTACAGGTATGGCAGCGTTAGTTCGGATTTTGACCACACGCCAAAAAAACTGTTAGAAAACTATGGTATTTCGTGTTCAAATATAATCTGTGGTTTTAACTAGTTCGCGCCAGCCTGCGCTACCGCTATTGTGTTGCCTAGCAACGTATTAATTGTCTTTGTAACAAGAAGAAAGGATAATAATTATTCAATGTTAAAACTTGTTTCATTTCCATAATTACTACAACAAGAACATTGTAAGTAGGTGAATTAGCCCACTGTCACCAACAAGGTAGCCATTGGGTCCTTTGCCCGGAGCCCGAAGTGAGCTTGCGTGCTGCGAAGCCGAACACACCGGTGTACATCCCCCGCCTAACTACACCACAGGCAGCGGACATCGTGGAGTACGTGCGCCAGAAGACGAGTTACACGCCGAGGGTGCAGTTACTGGAGGCGCCAGGAGGCGCGCCGCAACGTCAACTTCAAGGCGTTCGTGGTTCGTGTACCGAACTGTGTTATCTGCCGCTCGTCTTGAAAGAAGACTTTTGGCCGCAAGACGTGGTGTTCCGTCGCTTCCGCGTACTAGTACCACAGGACAACACAAGGACAAGCTAGTGAAGTGAAGTGCTACTAACATAGTTTTTAAGCTTTATTTGTTAACACAAGTTTTGTTTTATACTTTATATATGTCAGTTTGCAAGGTCTATGGGACATTGTAGCCTGAAAATAAACGTTTTATTATTTATTTATTTTTATTATTTGACATATCTTTGGACCCTGCGGTCCCGGACCCTTGGAAGGCGCACGAGGGGCCGGAGCCAACTCGCACCTAGCATAGTGCATACAGAGATAATCGGCACCAGTCGACGATTATCTCTGTATGCACTATGCAAGTGCACCCAAGGACAATCCCTGGTTGGTGCAGGACTATTGCAGAACATGGAAACAAAATAGGCTATGGGTTTGGATGGCTACAGTGGATTGGGTAGCCTGAACTATGGTAGAACTATGTCCCCTGCCTAACAATGTTATATAATGGCAGGGGGTGACTTGCACATTCAATATTTTATTATTATTATTTGAACCTATCTCCTAAATGCCTGAGAGAATGCTAAAGTTCAACCTTCTATTTTAATCATTGTTGAATAAATGATTGTAATAAATATCCATTTTGATATGACTTGATTAGGTACTTCGATTGCACA
Source organism: Cosmia trapezina (assembly GCA_905163495.3). Lineage (NCBI taxonomy): Eukaryota > Metazoa > Arthropoda > Insecta > Lepidoptera > Noctuidae > Cosmia > Cosmia trapezina. Next base: position 19,341,059 of record LR991030.1, read on the forward strand.
ACGTCATATAACCATGACAACGCAGATAAACTTGAAAATAACAAAAATTGACATGACAATCTATGCTCAAGCGCGGTCTCGACCACGCTTGGGTCAAATCATTGCTTGAGTTCGATTCACGAACTGAGTAACGTTCTAAAATAAGGCCATACTCAGCTGAACTATGATCAATAAATCTATGCTTGAGGAACGTTCTAAAATTAAAATTTGACTTAAAACTAGATTTAAACAGAGATCAATGCTTGAGTGACGTTCTGTAATACGGACCTAAATGGTCCCAAAGAAGTGAGGGCCTTTACAGTACCTACATATAAATCAGGAGCACAGGTAATACCAAAAAGGTTTCTTACTAGCAGTTGGATAATATGTGAACACAACATATTACTCAGAAAGCTCACTTGATGAACGTGCTCGAGTATTTGTTTCATTAGCTAAGAGATTCCACAAGACTCGGGAATTCGGGACCTCAATCCCAATCTCTTATTTGCTTTACTAGAATATACAATATGGTCAATGTATTCAGGTAGTGATAAAGGGCCTCTGAGACGACCCAGGGACGTGTGACAAAAATTACTTGCCATACAGGTCGAGACAGGTAATTTTCTTCGTTGTAACACAAGAAAATTTATTTGACGTAATATTATATGGACCGTGTGACGGGTCCCTAATTAATCTTGAGTCTGATACTGTAATATTTCAAAAGCTTAACGTGCACGTGACTGATGCATGTTCGGATATAATAAACCGTACTTACACTATGGTAACTTTACATATTTACAATGCATATTTTAATAAAACTATTTTAGCCTTTTAAACACGTTGCTAGCTACAATAACAGAGGGTACGACTAATTCTCCGCATTTGAAATCGACGCGTGGATTACTATATTAATTTCCGCTGAAACATATAAAATAAACAATAATTTCGCGGCGTGCTAATAACGTTATACGTAACAAAGTTGCTGAGAGGTTTATTTTCAAAGCTAATACGGCAACAATAACTGTTTGTTAGACGGTTCCTTGTAAACTCAATCTGCTTCGTACTTTCGCTAAGTAGTAAATCAGTGCGTATTATGATGATCTATAGTAGGTTTTTCTTTACTCTATGAATATACAGTTTACACACGCACACACACTACACCCCCCCCCACACATGTGTTCTATACAATTTATAAATGGGATGTTTTTAAATAGCTCCGCTGTTTATAATACTCGTAACAGAGGAGCTCGTGGCTAATTAATAACAGCCGCACGGGTCAATCCGTCTGATCCGTGGATGGGTGTCCATCTTTACATACCGAGACTCCTTCGTGCCTCGGAAAGCACGTTAAGCCGTTGGTCCCGGCTGTCATTCGGAGATCTTTGACAGTCGTTACGGGCCGTCAGAAGATCGAAAGTCAGACATCCAGTCTTACGAAGGAGTATCGTACTACCCAGTTCCTCGCTAGTTGCTCTATGTAAAATATTGTTATTCAGCTGCATCCGGTTGGACTGGCAGCCAACCCCAATATAGTTGGGAAAAGGCTAGGCAGATTGATTGTTTATAATAACAGAATAACGCTGTGTCATCATCAGTTAAAAGTAAAGTGAAAGTAAAGTTTCAAAACTCTCTTGTGTTTCGGGACTGTGCGGCAGTTTAGGACATATATGGATGAGCTGCGCTTGTTCATAGGGTGAAGGTTAGTCACCAAGTGTAACACACGCGTGTCCAGTTGGTGAAACTCAAAATTAGCATAAGTAAGAATTTAGAAGTATGTATGTATTTAAGTATATATTATATGTTTTATTTTGGATTTTATGTATCTTATTTTCTCTTCTACTCTTACACACTTTGTCTACATCTCTTTTTATCCTCTGTCCTATCGCAGGTATGCTGGAAGAGATTTCTTTTGAAATAAGCATCACCTTTGTACGTATTTTCTGTTCCTTTATGTTTGTCTATTTATTTGTGTGTACATAAATTGTTAAATAAATAAATAAATAAATAATTTATTATTTCGTCATCTGGACACGCCAAGATTTTTACGCGTGTCCACCATAGTGAAATTTCATTGAGTTTTACTGATAACTTCAACGTGTTATCAACTGTGTGAATAAGCAAATTATAATAATAGTTCTCCAGACCGAATTTCAGTCATGACGACCAGTCTCAGACCAGCCTTCATGCCGGGAGACACACGTGCACTTTCTCTTCCCTCACATTCATAGTCCGATAGGACAGCAAGCCGACACGACCGGAGAGAGATCAGGCGCAGGGCTTAAAGTGGAAAAACCCAATAACACTTTTACTCGACCCGGGAATCAAACCCAGGAGCCCACGCTAAGCAGTCGCACTTTAACCACAAGACCAATGGCAGTTATAACGCAATTACAACACGCAAATTATAATAATGAGTGTGTCGCTCACTTATGGACTGTGTCATCATCTTCTTCCAAAGTCACTCCCCACAGTCAAGTTCTAGACCCGGGGCCACACAGGGAATCTAGCAGCTATCTGGTACTAGTTTTTTAATTTTTTAATTTTTAAATAAAGTCGTCATCTCAGTTTTCACCATATTTCCAGCTTTATTATCTTCCAAACAGTCCATATATCGTTTCTTTAGTCAGCCATCCACATTCATACTCAAAATGTTCCCCATATACCATGAAAACCGATTTCCACACAACTTTTCAGTCACCAGTGCCATAGGTATATTTTGTTCAAAACGGCTTTTCCAGAAAGTCTATGACTTTATTACGTTATATTTCTCCAATCTTTCTTTTCAAGTAAAAAAACTCGGGGCAAAGGATTGGAGTAATTGATAGACGAAGGGTTGGCAACCCGTCATTTATTGGGCAATTTGTCAATATTACGAACCAATCTGAAGGTATAAGACATAGTAATTGAAATATACGGGCTAAGTTCTTCTACATTAATTGTTTTTGTTTTAATATCAACTTTTTAATCTGGGTTGGGAAATGAGAGCAGTGCAGTGTTGTTATTTGTCTTGCCCGCATAGTCTGTATATACACACCGGTATACGTGTGCCTTATTTAAAACACATGTATCTATGAATTTACGAGAACCGTAACCTACATAATATATAAGGTCCCATGGACAAATTTTAACGTAGCGTTCAGTACGTCTAACCAAAGATATCCTAGCAAAAAAAAACACTGATTAAAGTGATTTTATTTTGACTTAAAATAATAAGTCGGGCAATAAAACTCCCACTACCATTCCACCGGTCAGACTTGGAGGAAATCTGCTAAGTAGGGTTACCAAATTCAAGTACCTGGGGCACTGGGTCACTGAGGACCTCTCCGATGTTTTGGATATTGAGAGGGAACGTAGGGCATTGGCAGTGAGATGCAATATGCTGGCGCGCAGGTTTGCAAGGTGCACAAGAAATGTTAAAATTACTCTGTTTAATGCATACTGCCAGACATTGTACACATGCAGCCTGTGGGTCCGCTATACGCAGAAGACTTTCATTGCCCTACGGGTCCTCTACAATAATGGGTTTAGGATGCTGATGGGGTTGCCGCGATACTGTAGTGCATCGGGGATGTTTGCGGAGGCCAACACCGACTGCTTTAGAGCAATAGTACGCAAGAGAGTGGCCTCCTTGATGCGTCGTGTGCGGGGCAGCTCCAATGAGCTTCTAAACACCATTCCAGAAAGGGTTGAGTGTGGTATTGTGGACACTGGAATAATGTACACAGTTCTGGTGGGGTCCTTTTTAATGTTAGATAATATTTAGAAAAATTAACATAAATTGAATTAAGTAGGTATAAGTTACTAACATAGTTTTAAGCTGTACTAACAATTTATATGGAATTACAATGTTCTGAAATAAAATTATAAATAAAAAATAAATAAATAAAAAAAAAACGCGGCGGTCGGGGACGGTGACGTGGTCACGTGCGCCTGCACATTTGTAGTATCAGAATTATGAGATAACAAAGACATGGATGTGTTTTTGCATTGGGTAATCAACATTTTTAGTGTAGATACTTTCGTTAGCAGAATTTTTTTTAAGTGGGTATCTAATGTGTTTTTCTTACTATTTATTTTATTATTGTCCTTATTTTGTTGGTCTGAATTATTTCTAAAAGTTTGTCCATCTATTTTAATGGGACCTTATATATAATGTATAGACATATCAGATTTTATATTGTAATCTCATAATGAAAGCTTACTACAGGTTCAAAATTATCATAACCTCTTATTGGCTTGCCGTAGTCGGGTAATAAGTTAAATTGCATTAGTAGTTATACTATGAGTAAGTACCTAAGCCACGCACACATAGGAACGCGGCGATAAAAATGAATGATGATTCATTAAGATTGATGTCTAATGTTATCATAAGAAAAGCGAATAGTAATACTAATATCAAATTTTTTCAAGTTACAAGTGTACCAATAATTCCATATTTGACGTCAAATATCTACACCATCTTGCCAAGTTCAATAACTATTATATTAATAAACGTTTTCTTCTTCCACACTTTTGCTTCTATAGAAAACAAGATAAAAAGTTATAATAAAACCACCCATCAATTGATTAGAATCTATCCTGCTATAAATTGGAGTAAAGCGACGCTATTCAATAACTTCGATTATCTAAATGATACTTTTTGTTAAAAGGCATTTTATCTTTATCTATTTTCGATATTACAAGTTCAAACTTTGATACATTGACATATCATCACGCCTCGTTTCCCTGAAGGGTTTGACAGGGGTGTAGAGATAAACCATTCTAAAAATGAACGCCCCTCCACAGCGGTTACGCTCACATGCAAAGAAGTCTATAGACGCAATACACATAATTGGTCTTTGTCATTGGTTGCTCAGTCGCCGGGGAGTATATACGGTCAACAACTAAACTAAATAAAAATACCTTATACCCAAAAACACATACATCAAAACATACACACATAAAAATTAAAAAAAAAAAAAAGAAAAATACCTATATTAAATCATATATATATTATATATAATTTATTATATATAATAATAATAATATATTATTATAATTTATTATTATTATTTTTTTATTTTTTATTATTATATTATTATTTTATTTATATATTTATTTATTTTTTTTTATTAAAAATTTGACATACATAAAAATATACACATTAACACAGATTTTTTTATGAAAATGGTACCTGCCTGACTTGCCCAAACGTCAAACATCCGGATTTTTCGGGCAACTAGTGTATAAATAACACGAACGCGCGACAGAGCGAAGGAAAAAACGCCTTAGTTTTAGGTAAAGACCACCCTCTCTGCAAAATACATAATTTAGAATCTTGATAACAGGAGACATAAGGACTTTAAGGATGGTATCTTTCTTAGCAATCTTGAATGAGCTGATTGTAGATCTCATTGTGATGAAAAACAAAAGAAGGCCCTTAACATGATTTGATTTTTTTTTTGATACTTAGCTATTTTAAAATTTCTCGCTGAAGCCTGTGGGAGAGAGATATGAAACCATTCATTTATATTTTTTAATAAATATGGTTTTCTAAACTTATAACTTCAATTAAAGCAGATTACGTGGTCAACGAACGCAGTTATTGTAGTTACTTGAAATTATTAGTTTATTAAATCTGTTTTTTATAGTGTTTATAATATCGACGTCAGGTCAAATTAAATTAGTTCGCAAAACTACCAAGACGAGATACTATGACATCTTAGAAGTTTCGCTAACTAATTTCATTTGATCCTGTTTAGCAGATACATAAACCTTTATGTAAAACCATTGATTTCAAATATACCAATTACAGGCACTGTTGAATTGTCATGGGGTCGGTCAGTCAGAAAGATGAAGCTAGACGCCCATTCCAAAGCGTAGTAGGTACCTATGATGGCGAAGAACGGGCAAACTCCACGGACACTCTTTTAAATCAAAATATGGTTACAAAATATTGGTTACATCATTCATGTTGAAATTATACATGTGAGACCGATGCGGAACGTTAAAAACGTCCGTAATAAAAATATAAAAAAAAAACAATTCAAAATTTAAATTAAATTATAGGAGCCAAAGGAGGCTTTAATAATTCAGTGAAACTATAAATTAAACTGTTTACTATTAAATCGCATACGACTTTTCATGTGTAGTCTATACGCAAAATACCTGGCATTATTATTACCATTTTCTATTTAATTAACCGAATCATCAACAGCGCTATAAAAGGTGTTATAAAAATATATGGCAGTAAATTGTAACAATCTCTCTCACATAAAAAGCGCTTTAAAAATCCGTAATTGTATCAAGTGCAATTAGGCGTGCGGTATGCAAATATACGTACATAATGTACATACATAATGTAAGGCTGGTCGTTAGCGCTGGATTAGCTGGATGTCGCTCCGTCGCTTTAATTGCTTCTATTTTAGACTGTGTTTACTAAACTTGGTGCTGTCGATACTGATCATATTACGTGGGTTAAAATGTTAAAGGTACCTAGATTCTTAGATTTTAAATTTCGTTTTTTTAGGACTTTCGTTTAAAAGGTGTTTTTTGCGTTGTTAATTTATCATCAGCTTAATTAAAATGTGTAATAAACTTACGCAATTTGAGCGTTAGTGCAAAGCCATACAAAATTCTTTCATTGATTGTCTTCGTACTTTCCCGGTTAGGAAAGTATAAATGCCGATACAACATCACGGCTTTTGGCAAAAATATACTACACCTAACCACCTTTCCAAAGAACCTGGAACGCAAGGGGTGGGTCCGCATACAAAATTTCAAAAAATAAAAAAGTAAGAGCCGGTATGCGCGCGCTGTCACCGTTCGTTCCGGGCAACTTTGGTGCCAATGTACAATCGAGGTTTTTCGTTCCGGGCAACTTTGGGACATTTATCATGTAAGTGGGTGAGCGTTCGATCTCGACTCACCGTGTAAGTACGACTCGTTATCGGTTGTTGTTGTTACCATCACTACCATCATCGGTTCGTCCACGCCTACCAATCCCTAATGAGTGACAGCTTAATCAAAGCCACTCGGATTTCGTGCAGCCGCGACCGAACAATGTTTCAGTGTGGTTATGTATGCACATGCAATTAGGTACAGACTAGATATATTGAGGCAACAGATTATACATAAGTTACCTATTATTATTATCAGTCTGTAATCAGCCCGTAAAGGTCTAAGTTCTCTTCTCATAAGAAGAAGGAACGAGCATTAAACAAATGAAGATGTAACTTTTCTTAGCGTCTCAATGGAAATATAAATTGAGTCGGCCCAGAACTAAACAAAATAAAAATTTAAAAATCAAAATATTTTATTTCACATAAACGTACTTATGAAACGTCAGAAGCTAGGTGCACGGTTCCAATTGGTCGTTTCCTATGGAGAAGAGCCGACAAGAAACTCCACGGTTACCTACTCTTATAAAAATAATTGGCTTTTTAGTCCAGTAGAGATATAATATTTTTTCCATTTACCCTTCGATAATTCTAAAGTTTTTTATTTTCGCTGAGTGGATAACTATAGTGAATTCATTGCTATGTACAAAAATGCTAACAGTTTAGAGTTATGCATTAGGAATTAAGTAGGTATTTCCTATTATTTCGTGTTATAACAATGATATAAAATTTAAATTAAAATACTACACTGTTTCTTAATTAGTACTATCTAAAGTATATAAGGTGCTCTAAAAATATCTGCCACGGCTGCAATGGGAGACAGTATTGTGGTTATAGATTACAATAGTGAAGATAAATTATTGATCTTATGTCATAAATTTTTTCATACAAAAAATGTGCGTATAAGATTGAATTGATTTATCAAGTATGAAACCGTCCCGTAGTAGTTAGCCACGCCGCCATTTGGTGCCCCAAAACGTCAATGAAGCTGTTCATGCACTGTTGCCATTCTTATCAAACAAAAAAGTAGGTACTCTGTGCAAACAATGGATGCACCCCGTCCGCAGGCCACTGGCCTCTACTACCCCCGCACTACCCCGTTCTCTCGCCCAAAATTGTCCTAAACAAAAGCCAGTTCGTTATTATCAGTGGTCACGGACGTGAGTATCGCGCGCGCATTCTTTAAAAATGCCTCCCAGACGACGATATTCCAGTCAACGATATCATGAAATGGTATTGTGCTACCGCGAGTGCAACATACGCGACGCAGGCAGGCCTCGATATTCTGCTGAATTCGAAGAGGAAGTGTTGGACTTCTTCCGGCGTCATCCTCTTGCGAGCACCAGGGACGCTGCTAGAGTCTTCATGTGTGTGCTTCTTAATGTGTGGGCCGGGATACTCGGCAACACACTGGCTAGGACCAGTGTTCTTGGACAGACTGAACGGGGATACGTATCTTCGTGTTTTGTAAATAACTTTAAATACGGTGCAATTGGTGTAAATAAGGTGATTAACTTTTAAACACGCCAAGTTACTGTAATTTATCGTTATTTGATATTGAAGGACCTAATTAGTTTAAAAAATAATAATAAGAAAAAAAATACGATTCTTACACTAACTTGACAGTCCAAAGCCTGTTTTAAGTGTGATGGGAGGTTACCATCTTATTTACGTCAGTTTTTTTGAAGGAATGTATTAACTGGTAAGTAAACTGTGCACTAAAAAAATAAATAAAATTAAAACAGTTTTGTTTCCCTACGTATTATTGCGTACTTACATAATCGTAGTAGATTAGATAGTTAGGTATAGCCCGTGCGCATTAACATGGCACCTGGCTCGAATGAATTACCTACGTTTAGGGGTCAGCGCACACCAAGGGCAGAGCAGAGCAGAGCATTTTCTGAGACTATTGAAAAATTAATCTTATGACAATTCCATACATTGCAAAATTAAGTACACGCCAAGCATGCTCGAGCATGCTCGAGCGTAGTCGAGCATCAAGTTTGGACGGTTGAATTTTACAATGTAAGGAATTGTCATAAGATAAATTTTTCAATAGTCTCAGAAAATGCTCTGCTCTGCTCTGCTCTTGGTGTGCGCTGACCCTAAAGAACCGAGTGCAAAAAATTTTTGAATTTTATTTTAGTTTTTTGAATATCATCATTTATTGTGCGCTAAGTTTCTCATAATAACTACTTTACGATGCTTTAAACGTGACAAAACATAGTGTTTAGACACAATTTTGTTTTCGATCCAGGTGCCATGTTAACGCGCACGGGGTAAACGAACTAGTCAGCTTATTTCTGTGTTCATTCATAGAAGAGTTAGAAAGAGATAGCAGTTGTTTTTTATTGAAGAAGCGACACGTCACGCGTAGTTGAACGACGTTATGCAGAATACAGTAATGATATGTTATTTAATTACTTTATTTTGTCAAACTGATTTAACTATTCCGGGGTACAAAATTTCTTCACTATTGTAATCTATATACACAATACTATCTCCCATTGAAGCGGTGGCAGATATTTTCAGAGCACCTTATATATTACTGAAAATGCTAACAGATAGGTACTGTGGAACAATGGAAATCTGAAAATGTCCTTTAACTCATTCAATAAAAAATTTAAGTTTTTCAAATCATTTCCTATACACTTAAAGGGATTAGTTATACCTTACAACAAAAGTTCTAACAGCTAAGTAATATGGCTTCACAAGTAATTGTATTTTTACTTTGCAATTACCGAAATATTGAATTTAAGTTTATAAATTTGCGCCCACATATTCGTGATAATAAGCTCTGCTACCATACAAAAGTTTCAACTTATACGTGCTATGCCTTTTTTTTAAATAAATAAAATACAATTTGGATATTGTGGCGCGCGGTGTAGGTACGACAATTCGTGCAGCGCGACGCGGTGACAATCAGACCCGCACTCACTGCAAACGTGCACGCGGCTACACATCAAGTATGCATGTCCAGTTTACACTGACCTCTCATTGTAAGGTAATCTTATACAATGCGAGATCAGCTTATACTAGATATGTATAGCTTGATCTGTAGCCGTGCGTACCTACCTCTATTGAATGAGGCGCAAAATCATTTCATTACAGTCACATCTCACAAATGACTAATACGAGTACAGTCAGCGTCAAAAATATCGGAACGAACAGACTGTTCAAAATGATCTCAAAAACTAAGAAAATTAAACTACTCAATTGGATAAAGCTCTTGTCAGAATTACAGTGTAATATTATCGTGTACTGTCTTCATTCTGAAAACATTCTGTTCGTCCCGATATTATTGACGCTGATCCCATCCAGTCAGTTATTTTTTCTGTTCCATTCCGTGACCGTGACTTCGCCCGCGCGTCATTATCAACAATTGTCAAAAATAGTCAAAATCCCGGATTCCGGGATTCACAAATTTAGAGTTCTGATTATAGGATCGAATGTATATTTATGTATTGATCGTCAAAATGTCGTGATTCCGGAATTGATAAATTAAGTTTTTTTTTTTACCATTACTGGGTAGTGTTTATCACTAAATTTTCAAAGGGGATCATCTACTATGAACAACTTTCACTATGGCATCAACACGTAAATCACGAAAAATAAATCAGCTGGTCGAGTAGATATTGAGCTTTTGTATCAAACGTCGTAATTTTTTTCGTGATTTCAGAGTTGGTCCCATAATGAAAGCTGCTGAAACTGTAAATCCAAGATGGCGGCTGCGAATATTTTCAAATGTTTCGTCATGGGTGTCGTTTTCATTGGTTTGGAGGGTGTTAAGGCCGATAGTGACACTAAAATGTAAATCCAAGATGGCGGCTGCGAATATTTTGTAATTTTTCGTCATGGGTGTCGTTTTTTTGGTTTTCAATAGTGTTAAAGCCGATAGTGACACTAAAATGTAAATCCAAGATGGTGGATGCGAATATTTTCTAATTTTTCGTTATGGGTGTCGTTTTCATTGTTTTCGGTGGTGTTAAAGCTGATAGTAACATTAAAATGTAAATCCAAGATGGCGGCTGCGAACATTATTAAATTTTTCGTCATGGGTGTCGTTTTCATGCTTTTCGAGGGTGTTAAAGCCGATGGGGTCGCGGGTTGTTTGAAGGAGATACCGCGGCCGTGGCATAGGCAACTGAAGGAACACGGGTGGGTTTTAGTCAGTAAAAGTCTGACACGCCCTTCCGCTCCACCCAGAGCGGGAGAAGTTATATGATGATTACCCACCTTCAAAAAAAAAAAAAAAAATGTTGTCGTTTTCATGGTTTTGGGGGCTGTTAAAGCCGATAGTGATGTTAAAATGTAAATACATAATGGCGCTGCGAACATTTTTAAAATTTTCGTCACGGGTGTCGTTTTCATGCTTTTCGAGGGTGTTAAAGCCGATAGTGACACTAAAATGTAAATGCAATATAGCACCTGCTTTAAAAATGTTGATGGTTTTTTAATTACTATCACACGTGTTTTCAGGTTGTAACGCGATATGCTGCACTGCCGCAGGGTTAGTTAAGTATTCATCAGCCAAGCGTCACGCATTTTGACTCCTCTATCGACTTTAGCACACTCTAAAACCATGAAAACGATAACCATGACGGAAAATTTTCGCAGCCGCCATCTTGGATTTACATTTTAACGTCATTATCGGCTTTAACACCCTCGAAAACCATTAAAATGACACCCATGACAAAAAGCTTGAAAATTTTTGCAGCCGCCATCTTGGATTTACATTTTAACGTCACTATCGGCTTTAAAACCCTCGAAAACCATGAAAACGACACCCATGACGAAAAGTTTAAAAATTTTGCAGGCACCGTCTTGGATTTACATTTTAACCATGTAAACCATGAAAACGACACCCATGACAAAAAGCTTGAAAATTTCCCAGCCGCCATCTTGGATTTACATTTTAGTGTCACTATCGGCTTTAACACCCTCGAAAAGCATGAAAACGACACCCATGACGAAAAATTTAATAATGTTCGCAGCCGCCATCTTGGATTTACATTTTAATGTTACTATCAGCTTTAACACCACCGAAAACCATGAAAACGACACTCATTGAGAAAAATTAGAAAATATTCGCATCCACCATCTTGGATTTTCATTTTAGCGTCACTATCGGCTTTAACAATCTCGAAAACCAAGAAAACGACACCCATGACGAAAAATTAGAAAAGATAGAAAATATTCGCAGCTGCCATCTTGGATTTACATTTTATTGTCACTATCGGCCTTAACACCCTCGAAAGCCATAAAAACGACACCCATGATAAAACATTTGAAAATATTCGCAGCCGCCATCTTGGATTTACAGTTTCAGCAGCTTTCACTATGGGACCAACTCTAAAATCACAAAAAAAAATTACTATGTTTGATACAAAAGTTCAATACCTACTCGACCAGCTGATTTATTTTTCGTGATTTACGTGTTGATGCCATAGTGAAAGTTGTTCATGAGTAAAAGATTCCCTGTGAAAATTTAGTGATAAAAAAGTTATCCTCTAATACTCGTAGTAAAAAAATACTTAATTTATCAATTCCGGCATCCCGACATTTTGACGATCAATACAAAAGTAGGTACATTCCATATTAGCCAAAGCCTAAACGTAAGTAAATATACATTCGATTCTATAATCAGAACTTAAAAATTGTCGTTCCGGAATCCTAGAAAATTAACCTAGTTTAGTTGCAAAACCTTCATTTCCCCTTTTGCGTTGTTCTTGATTGATACTATAATAAAAACAGAAAAATATTCTATCGTTAGACATGATCCCAAAACTTGATTTAAAGTTTTAATTAATGTTGAAGCAAAACATTCCTTTGTTTAGTTGAATTCTGGTATCGGCAAATTTTGACTTCTAATTATAGAATCGAATGTTTTAAGTACTTAAGTTCAGATGTTAGTTAATATGGATTGCACTTATGTATCGAAAAAATTTCGGGATTCCGGAACGACAATTTTTAAGTTCTGATTATAGAATCGAATGCATATTTACTTACGTTTAGGCTTTGGCTAATATGGATGGCGGCTGCGAATATTTTCAAATGTTTTATCATGGGTGTCGTTTTTATGGCTTTCGAGGGTGTTAAGGCCGATAGTGACAATAAAATGTAAATCCAAGATGGCGGCTGCGAATATTTTCTCTTTTCTAATTTTTCGTCATGTGTGTCGTTTTCTTGGTTTTCGAGATTGTTAAAGCCGATAGTGACGCTAAAATGTAAATCCAAGATGGTGGATGCGAATATTTTCTAATTTTTCTCAATGAGTGTCCTTTTCATGGTTTTCGGTGGTGTTAAAGCTGATAGTAACATTAAAATGTAAATCCAAGATGGCGGCTGCGAACATTATTAAATTTTTCGTCATGGGTGTCGTTTTCATGCTTTTCGAGGGTGTTAAAGCCGATAGTGACACTAAAATGTAAATCCAAGATGGCGGCTGGGAAATTTTCAAGCTTTTTGTCATGGGTGTCGTTTTCATGGTTTACGAGAGTTTTAAAGCTGGTATTGGCGTTCAAGTGTAAATCCAAGATGGCGGCTGCAAAATTTTTAAACTTTTCGTCATGGGTGTCGTTTTCATGGTTTACTTTAAACTTTTCGTCATGGGTGTCGTTTTCATGGTTTACGAGAGTTTTTAAGCCGATAGTGGCGTTCAAATGTAAATCCAAGATGGCGGCTGCAAAATTTTTAAACTTTGCGTCATAGGTGACGTTTTCATGGTTTTTGAGGGTATTAAAGCCGATAGTAACGTTAAAATGTAAATCCAAGATGGCAACTGCCAATATTTTAAATTTTTTGTCATGGGTGTCGTTTTCATGGTTTTCGAGGGTTTCAAAGGCGATAGTGGCGTTAAAATGTAAATCCAAGACGGTGGCTGCAAAATTTTCAAACTTTTCGTCATGGTTGTCGTTTTCGTGGTTTTTGAGGGTGTTATAGCCGATAGTGACGATAAAATGTAAATCCAAGATGGCGGCTGCAAAAATTTTCAAGCTTTTTGTCATGGGTGTCATTTTAAAAACCCCCGAAAACCATGAAAACAACACCTTTGACGAAAAATTTGAATATATTCGCATCCACCATCTTGGCTTTACATTTAATGTCACTATCGGCTTTAACACTCTCGAAAAGCATGAAAACGACACCTATGACGAAAAATTTGAAAATGTTCGCACCGGCCATCTTGGATTTATATTTTAATGTCACTATTGGCTTTAACACCCTCGAAAAGCATGAAAACGACACCCATGACGAAAAATTTAATAATGTTCGCAGCCGCCATCTTGGATTTACATTTTAATGTTACTATCAGCTTTAACACCACCGAAAACAATGAAAACGACACCCATAACGAAAAATTAGAAAATATTCGCATCCACCATCTTGGATTTACATTTTAGTGTCACTATCGGCTTTAACACTATTGAAAACCAAAAAAACGACACCCATGACGAAAAATTACAAAATATTCGCAGCCGCCATCTTGGATTTACATTTTAGTGTCACTATCGGCCTTAACACCCTCCAAACCAATGAAAACGACACCCATGACGAAACATTTGAAAATATTCGCAGCCGCCATCTTGGATTTACAGTTTCAGCAGCTTTCATTATGGGACCAACTCTGAAATCACGAAAAAAATTACGACGTTTGATACAAAAGCTCAATATCTACTCGACCAGCTGATTTATTTTTCGTGATTTACGTGTTGATGCCATAGTGAAAGTTGTTCATAGTAGATGATCCCCTTTGAAAATTTAGTGATAAACATTACCCAGTAATGGTAAAAAAAAAACTTAATTTATCAATTCCGGAATCACGACATTTTGACGATCAATACATAAATATACATTCGATCCTATAATCAGAACTCTAAATTTGTGAATCCCGGAATCCGGGATTTTGACTATTTTTGACAATTGTTGATAATGACGCGCGGGCGAAGTCACGGTCACGGAATGGAACAGAAAAAATAACTGACTGGATGGGATCAGCGTCAATAATATCGGGACGAACAGAATGTTTTCAGAATGAAGACAGTACACGATAATATTACACTGTAATTCTGACAAGAGCTTTACCCAATTGAGTAGTTTAATTTTCTTAGTTTTTGAGATCATTTTGAACAGTCTGTTCGTTCCGATATTTTTGACGCTGACTGTACTCGTATTAGTCATTTGTGAGATGTGACTGTAATGAAATGATTTTGCGCCTCATTCAATAGAGGTAGGTACAGTAATACTCAACTAATAAGGCGCGTCGTGAATCTTCGTTCGCACAGAAAAGAAAGTATGGCCCCGAAGATTAACGAGAATACTTAAAACTTACAATCAACCTTAGATCACTACTATAAGGTTCATAATACACTGCAGCTGTTAGTTCCGTCTCACTCGCAAGTATGGCGGCTGTCAAGCGGCGCGCGCTAACATGGCGGCAGCTACCGACCAATAGCGGTACAGGAAAAAGCGTGGAGCGTGCCGATTGGTCAATAGCATTTCCCGCGCTTTGAAAATTCATCTTCTGCGCAGGTACATCGATAAGCCATATTACTTGGGTACTCCTGTACGCACGGCTACAGATCAAGCTATACATATCCAGTATAAGCTGATCTCGCATTGTTTAAGATTACCTTACAATGATAGGTCAGTGTAAACTGGATATGCATAGCTTGATGTGTAGCCGCGTGCACGTTTGCTGTGAGTGTGGGTCTGATTGTCACCGCGTCGCACTGCACGAGTTGTCGTACCTACACCGCGCGCCACAATATCCAAATTGTATTTTATTTATTAAAAAAAAAGGCATAGCACGTACAAGTTGAAACTTTTGTATGGTAGCAGA
This sequence comes from Cosmia trapezina, assembly GCA_905163495.3. Taxonomy (NCBI): domain Eukaryota; kingdom Metazoa; phylum Arthropoda; class Insecta; order Lepidoptera; family Noctuidae; genus Cosmia; species Cosmia trapezina. The sequence goes on from LR991030.1 coordinate 19,356,758, forward strand.
GCTTATTATCACGAATATGTGGGCGCAAATTTATAAACTTAAATTCAATATTTCGGTAATTGCAAAGTAAAAATACAATTACTTGTGAAGCCATATTACTTAGCTGTTAGAACTTTTGTTGTAAGGTATAACTAATCCCTTTAAGTGTATAGGAAATGATTTGAAAAACTTAAATTTTTTATTGAATGAGTTAAAGGACATTTTCAGATTTCCATTGTTCCACAGTACCTATCTGTTAGCATTTTCAGTAATATATACTTTAGATAGTACTAATTAAGAAACAGTGTAGTATTTTAATTTAAATTTTATATCATTGTTATAACACGAAATAATAGGAAATACCTACTTAATACCTATAGCATAACTCTAAACTGTTAGCATTTTTGTACATAGCAATGAATTCACGAAAGTAATCCACTCCGCGAAAATAAAAAACTTTGGAATTATCGAAGGGCATATTCTTTTGTCTACTGGACTATTTTACAATATTTTCAAGTAACGGTGTTAATAGGTAGGTATGGGAGGACAGTGTAGGCCTTTCTACAAGTAAAAAGTACTTAACAAAATAGAAAATATTCTAGATAAAAGATAAAGCTACAACTATAACATTATTAGTTCCGTCCGTTGTTAGTAATTTACCTGTATGGCGATTTTTATTTAACCGTCCGCTTTTATTAAACAACTGGCGAGTTAAATTTGTTTTCATATTATTATTAGTTATAACTAGCGCAAGAGTCAGAGAGTTCCATTATTTGTTCTACATAACATCTCGTTTCATGTCAATAAATAATTTTATCTACACCCATGCTATAAATTCTCTATAAAAGTTTCTGAAACAGTTAGCTTATTGCCAACATTAAAACAGCCAGTGTCATAGTAACCATGGTAACCATAATAGCATCCAGACGGGTGCTTTAATGTTGTACTGAATTTCATAATGCAACTCGTTTTCAAAAAAAGAACATTGTAATGCACGCGCGTTTCACTACAACAGCGCCGTAATTTAAAAAAACCGGTCAAGAGCGAGACGGACTCGCGCACCGAGGGTTCCGTTCCGATTTCTGAAAAAGTGTGCTATTTAGAGACATCGTTTTATTTTTCCTGTAATCTTTACATAAACGTCTATCACATAGAATAATTTCAGATTTTTATCTTTGCAAACTTCGGAGAAAAGGGGGGGGGGGGAACGGTATTTTTTTTACATTTTTCATCAAAAGTCGAAAACTATGCGGCCTAAAAAAAAATTAAAAAATGGTTGAAAATGTGCAAACCGCGTTCTTTCATATGATACCCCACATGCCCTAGTACCCCACTTTGATTTTTTAAGACCCCCTTTCAGTCCCTTTTACAAAAAAAATATTAATATTTTTACTTCTTTCTTATTTGCAAAATTGTTGGGTAAATGTCATCTAAAACTATTCCAAATTTCAAGTTGATAGCCTAAGTAGTTCTTGAGATATCCAGCTGTGACAGACAGACAGACAGACTGAGTCACACCATAAGGGTTCCTTTTTTACCATTTTCGTACGGAACCTAAAAAGAACTTATTCGAATTCACGTCGTATACTATGACGCCGGCCGCCATGTTCGATACGAGTATTAGTATTGCAAAAAAACTGTTTCAGAACCTTTTATAGAGGATTGATAACATGGATGTAGATAAAGTCTTGTATGCAACTGTACATAATTAGGTATTAAAACACTCATGTGATACTATTATCGTATATTAAACCCACATTCATGTTTTAATACCCCTTATTATACGTCAGTTGCATAAATAACTATTACTATTTACTAAATTAGGACTATGCTCCGTAATGCACGCAAGATAATTTTAAACTGGTGGTGGCTGGCGTTTCACGAATGCTAGATACGCTATAATACACTGCTATAATAACAAAAAAAAAATTGGTACTTAAAACGATAGTTGAGAAGATTTAAGAGGAAATTGCACAAATTCAAATGCACTGCCGCTCTTTTTGTAAAACAATGTTAACTAAAGCATCATGTCTTTAACTAAGCCAGGCGGTTGCGCAGTGAAACAATATTACCTCCAACATCTAATTTACCTTATAATGGATGTGTGTCCAGGTAATGGCATGTTCTAGCAAGCCCATTGTTTACCATCGCTAGTGCTGCCTTGCCATCAGCTCTTATGACTTATGAATAGCCGTTGCTCCATTTTCATTACAATTCTAATCTCTCCATTAGTTTATATCAGGTACGATACGTAAATATTTAAATATGTTCTAGGCTTGCATCAGCGCGTGAAGAGAAATTTTACAGAGCAGAAGTTGCGTGTTTGTAGATAATACCTGCTGTGAGTTAATTTCCACGTAAAGTATTGCGTAAAGATAGTGAAACACTTTGCAGCACACCTTATGAAAATGTATGAATCAATATTACAAATCTCTCAAGCATTATGAGATTTAATGCTGCACGGTAGAGTGCACATGAAAACGGTGAGAGAACGTAACAGATAAACACGACAATAGCGTTATCAGCATTACCCATTCAATAGTCACGTGCAGCCCATATGACGGTATGACGTTACAGGATATCAAAAGCTTGTTCGACGTTGGTTAATCTCACCGCACCGACGACTTCGCAACGCGCTTTGTTGCCAATTGTTTACTTTACATTCTATTTTGGATGTCCATCATCTGGGCATTGTTAGCGTGTGTTTACGCCGGGCCGTGAGAGGACCGATCGAACGGGCAGCGCCTGCGGCCGAGCACGCCTTTTGTGGGCGGTATTCACCATTACAGAATACACTATCTTGGTTTTTTCTCGATACAAATCCATTATTGAGCTATTTGGCGGTAACTAAACATCATTGTTTACGACTGTAATGTCATAGAATATCATGATACTACATGAGCATTCCAGCTTTAACAGGATCGAAAATCAGACCACGTAATCGCACAGTGCATTCCGATGTGTATAATTAAAGTAAATTAAACATGTAGTATCAATGAAGTGGCTCGCTCAAGGGAACTCAGAAATAGAACTAATGGGAAACGAAAAGCTACTGAAAGATGTGAATCAGCTAATAATACTTCGTGATTTGATCAAGATGTTGCTCCGATCATAGCAAATCTTCGCAAGCTAACTCTGTAAGTGGATGGATATGATATACCGAGACGTAATATTATAAAAATCGGAATGATGGCGAAATATTTCAGGTAGTTAAAGATATTAAACATATGGGAATCTGCAAAACATAATTCAGTTGTAATCTAGAGAATGTTCAAAATACGTAAAAGGTACTATTATTCTAAGTACATTTACATAATTATCATGACACGTGATTCAATACCGATGGTGATGATGTCTGTAATGTAACATTTTTTTTATACTCTTAACACGTTATAGATGAAATCCATGTTTTCGCCACAGCTAATATAGTTTTAGTTTTTTCTATGAACATTACACAACACTATGAAACGTGAGTTTACATGAGTCACTGCGAAAAAGATGTTCATATATTTGCTTTCTATCACGTTGACTTTTATGATTTCGGTTGCTATTAAATTGTGGAATATTGTTTGAAAGATTTGCCTTCTTACTTTTAGCTGGAGGATACGTCCTGATTGATTCATTGCCTGTTCCTAGAACACGTGGATTTTACTAGGACTTTTTATAAGAGTCACGTTTTTGTTAGAAATATTTCTTGCATTGCTAATCTTAAACTTTCAGACTAGTTTTTATAGGCACTAAAAAGATTTTATTGAAAGATTTTAAGCTGGAATTACTATTAGTATCCACACCTGTCATATTTTGACAGAAATTTCCCCTAAATCTGTCGATAAGTTGTAGTAAAGTTTATTTTTATTTCAAAATAAATTCTAAAAAGTTGAATGACAGAATGTTTTTCATACATTAACAATGGTAGGTACCACGAATGCTATTCTAAGACGCTGGCATCTGTGTGTTTTCAATAATGCATTTAAATTGATTGATGACTGCTGATAAAACATTAGTCTGTAAAGATAAATCTTGTTTCTATCAAATTTTTTCTTTCTCCGTTATTCTAATGTACAATTCCGTTTTTACGAATGAAAACGTCCAAACTGGAGCATAAAATTCGTGTATTTTTTTTTGTCAATAACGACAATACAAAAAATATAAACAACCATACGGGTACATATGCAAACAAAGAGTTTTTGAGTGAACCCGGTAAAGCAAAGCGTACGGTAATTAAGTTTGCAAACCTTGGCATTTGGCAGCGTGCCGACGGACTCAGGCGGATTAATAGAGAGCTGGTGGTCACTCGCATGCCTGTACCAACGACATTTTGTTTGTGATTGTACACCACGCACCCGATGGGATTCTGTCCAACTGTGCTGTTTGTGTAATCGATTTTGATTAAGTGCTTTAAGGACTGAGCTAAGGTTAGTGCTAGTGATGTTAGTGTGGCAACTAGCTGCCGGTAGTTTTTGAATAGGGTTGCCATATTTGCATGTTCTATAGCGTTGGTAGGTTTTGTTAGTAAGCATGAATGCGTTATATAGTTTTCTAATACATGATACGAATTACCGAATAGTTATGTCCTGCAGGGGATTTAAGCCGTGGTGACTTGGTGTTCAGAGTATTTTCTGATTTATTGACCAGTCCTCAATAGTCATATAGGTGATCAACTGTCAGAGTTATTATTCCCCAATTTCCAAGTACATATACGATAAACAACACCTTCTCCATAATTCTAAAGTGTTTATGTTTAAATCATTACGTAGTTCATTTCTGGTTAGTCCCTAAATGTAAACATCGGTACACCCGCCCGCTATATGTTGCTCCAAGGTTACGAAGATTTTTCGTTCGTCGTTCATAATTTACTTCGGCCTGTTTCGATTGTTATGATACTTGATTTATCGAGTGCATATTTTGTTTCGTCGAAAGCTTGCCGTAGAGCGGGATTGCCATGAATCATTATTAACGGTCGGTCGGGATAAACATTTTTTTTCCAATGAAAAGGTCAAAACTGGTTTTCGATTGGCTAGGTATTTTTTGTTTCATATAATTTTTAGGGTTCCGTAGTCAACAAGGAACCCTTAGATATAAGGGTTCCTTGTCTGTCTGTCTGTACGCGGCTTACCTCAGAGACTCTGAAATAGAAAACTGTAATTTGGCATGAGTTTACGTGTATAAAGCTTTATTTTACCACTTTGTTGCCCTTGCATGTAAATTGGGAATTATAATTTTTTTTCTCGTCAATCCGAGTCGAGTCAATCTCGGCGAGTGGCGAGCAAGCTATGCGATGCTATGTGGGTCGGAGGACAAGAAATTTCACGTAGACAAAGTCGCGGGCAGAAGCATAGTAACTAAATAAATCAGTTCGCTGAGATCACTCGTACGTTGTGCACGCGTATTGTCGATCGCTGGTTCGCGCTCGCTACCCGGTTTTTGTACGTCCAGTTGCTCTCAACATTTTAACGTTTTTCGTCAATCCGCTGTTATGATGAAGTGTGCTACCTGTAATGTCGTCTTCAATGATGGTGTTCAGTGTGCGTCCTGCAAGAGGCACCTTGACTATGCATGTGCCGGTATTACTGAGGCTGGCTGGAGACGGCTTGGATTGGATAGAAGGGCCGCATGGAGATGCTCAAAATGCAAATTATCAGCATCCTCTTCCCCGACTCCATCGCCGTCGCCCTCTCCAGTGCCGACTCCGGAACCAGCATCACTGGAAGTTATCCTGATGGAGATTCGAGATCTCAAGATTCAGTTGGCTGGTCTGCCTACGCTGTCTGAAGATGTAAAAACTATGAAGGAAGAGCTTCGTGAACTCAAAACTAGTTTCGAATTTGAAGGGAAACGGATAGATGACTTCTATACCAAACTGGCTGGCTTTGAAACCAGAATCACTAGTCTTGAGCGTCTGCAGGATTCAGTCCTCACCCTACAATCTGATGTTGATTCCATCAAACTGGAACTGTCTGCTAGTGACCAGAGATCTAGATTGAACAACGTAGAAATTAAGGGAATACCGCTGAAAAAGGATGAGAACTTGTTTGACATTTTGGGCAAGTTGAGTGAGAAAGTTGGCTTTACATTTCCAAAGACCCAGGTTAACTATATATCTAGGATACCTTTGTTTAACTCTAAGGATAAATCAATCGTGGTGAGCTTTTTAAATAGATACATCAAAGAGGATTTTATTGCGGCTGCTCGCTCCTTGAAAACGTTATCAGCCTGCGATCTTGGATATATGGGTCATTCTAACCGTGTGTATGTCAACGATCACCTCAACCCTGACTCCAAAAAACTGCTAAACAAAACCCGAGCATTAGCTAAGGAAAAGGACTTCAAACATGTATGGGTCAAACATGGGAAGATTCACGTCCGTAAGCAAGAAGGGTCAGCTGTACTCGTTATATCCAGGGATAGGGATTTAAACAAATTCAAATTCAAATTCAAATTCAAATTCATTTATTCATTTAAATAATGCATATTTACAATATTAAGGCTTAAACTAAAATGGTAGGTATAATAATGGGATTAACCTGAACTAGGATAAACCTGTATCTCAGGTATCATAAGTGCAAATTTGTTTAGATAAATATTTCCTAAGATTGATGATAATACATAAAATGAATAACATAACAGACTAATGAAATGGAAACATTGAATTAAAAATAACATTTAACTTAAAACAAGCAGTAACTTTTCTGTGTCATCATAAGACAATTTTTGTAACCAAGTTTTAATTACATTTTTGCAATGAACCGTGTTTAATGCAGACATAGACAAAATTGCGTTTACTTTATTATAAAGAAATGGTCCTAAGAATATAAAAAATCTATACATAAAAGAATGCCTTAATCTATAATTATCCATACAGATGTCTTTACGTCTTTTATCAGTGACAACTCTATTGTAAGGCAATTTAGAGTGCTGTTTTAATAAAGTATTCATAATAAATAACTGCCGCACTGTCAGAACATTGCAAGATTGATATAAAAGTTGGGTCGGGAATAGGATAGGCCGGAATGTGGATACTTTCAATACAGCTCTTTGAGCGCGCTCCAATGGTAGCAAAACTGTTTTAGCCGCTCCTCCCCATGAGGTAATGCAATATGTAATGATCGATTGACACAAAGCATAATATACCTGTTTTATCACCTTAGAGTCGGCAAAAGGACGAATTTTCTTGAAAATGAACATCAATTTACGGACTCTACTGCATAATAGGTCAATGTGATTTTTAAATGTAAGAGTAGCATCTATAATTACTCCAAGATATTTAATAGTTTTCGTATTAAGGATAATTGGGCAATTACATTTCGAGTTTGCAGCTGTGTTACAAACATGTGCATGAATATCTGGAATTATTATAGATGGCTTTGAGTTGCGTAAGGAAAAGCGTATATATTTAGTTTTGTCAGCATTTAATGTCAATAAGTTATGTTGTAACCATCGATTAACTATATTGAAACCTTGCTGTGCACATAACCAAACTTCATGTAATGTATTTGCGGAGAACAGGAGTACGGTATCATCAGCATATGATATTATTTTACCCGAATTTAGATTGAGACTGCAGAGGTCATTTATATAAATAAGAAATAAGGTTGGACCTAATATACTTCCTTGCGGGACCCCAAAAGAAGTATTTTTTAGTTCTGAGCTATTAAAATTATCAATTTTCAAACGTTGACTGCGGTTATTTAGATAGTCTGCAAAAAGATTAAGCTGCTTTCCTCGAATACCTATTTTCTCGAGCTTATTCAACAAGATAGGAACAGATACGGTATCAAAAGCTTTTGCTAAGTCAAGAAAAATACCAATTGAATGATTGCCTTTGTCTAGTTCTTGAGATATATAATCGGTCATATCTTGTACAGCATCAGTTGTGGATAATTTTGGTCTAAAACCAAATTGTTTATCCGAGAGGATGGCTTTAGACTCTAAATACTTCATTAACCTATTGTTAATTAATTTTTCTAGTATTTTAGATGTAGATGATAGTATTGAAATAGGTCGGTAATTTGAAGCTACTGTTTTGTCACCTGCTTTATGCACTGGGACAACTAAAGCTTTTTTCAGATAGTCGGGAAAAATGCCTTCAGAGAGGCAAATTTGGAAAATATGAGTTAATGGCGGAACCAAAATTTGCCTGAATTTCCTTAACACACTATTTGAGATACCGTCCCATCCAACCGCACAGACTTCTTTCAGCCCCATAATAACCCTTTCGACTTCGGCTTTGTCTGTGTTCAATAAAACAAATGAAGTTAATTGGCTATTTTCCGATGACACAGTGGCCCTGTTTCCGTGTATGTTGTAATTTGTGTTATAATTACGTTTTATTTGCTCAGCAAGATTTTGACCCACATTAACAAAGTAACTATTGACATGATTTGCTGATGTAAGCGGCGAGGCGTGCGTTTGTAATAATTCTGATGATGATTCATGCTGTTTAGATACAAAAGCTAGATTCTTTATATGGCCCCACAACTTTTTATTGTCTTTTCCTGATTCTTCAAGTAAATTTCTGTTATACGTATTTTTCAACTTTTTTAGTAGATTGTTACAGAAATTTCTGTATCTTTTATATGAAGTTTGTAAAATGGTATTATCTGGAAAGGATTTTGCATGCATGTGAAGTTTATCCCTGTGCTGAATGCATTTTACTAGCCCGGGTGTGATCCATGGTTTTAGGTTATTGTTTTTCTTAGTTAGTTTTATGTTCGAAGTATTATTTACAATAGCATATTGCACTTTATTAATAAAGTAAGGCAGAGAAATGTTCACATCATCAGTTTTGTAAACTGGGTCAAAGTCGATATGATGTAAATCGTATTCAAGGTTTTTCATATTTATTTTAGAAAAGGTATTTGTGCACTTAGATCTAGAGGTTTTTACTTTTAAACTAAATAGGACTGCGCTATGATCGGTAACTGTCGGATCTGTTACTAGGGTAATGGATGCAAGGTTAGTTTTAAGCATGGTGTGGTCTAAACAGGATCCACTCAAATGTGTTGGAAGCAAATGGGCCGGAAGCAATCCCTTGCATGCGCACATGTTAAGGTAGTCTTTGGCAACTCTATCACTGTCTTCTGGGTTAATATCTATATTCATATCACCTGTTAGTACTACATTTTTGTATAGAGTTAGTTTTTGAAGTGCTTCATCCAACGACGCAACAAAATTATCAGTTTGCTTAAAAGCACAAGGCCTATAAATAGCTAGGATAGCAGTATCTAGGCCCACTTTTAGTAATAATCTGCTACAATCTTGTATGGGAGGTTCTTCTACCGATATGTTTAAACTTTGTTTGGCATAAACAACTACACCGTCATTTTGACCACCGAAATTAAATTAATGTACAGTCTAATATTTCTATTATCATTTAGTCAGAATCTTGTTATCATTATTTTTATTAGAATTCAAACGTGGGTGTACTATACACTTCTGCCTTGCCCATCAGAGAATTTAGGTCTTGATGCTATGTTATGTTATGTTTATTATTTCCAACATTCACTAGTCGTTTACTTCATTAATATTTGTGAAAGGTTTAGCACCTCTGCTCGGCTTTATACTTCGTCACCTTGCTTATGTTTTCGCGGGGCCTTTTGTGTTGCTTATCGCGCTGTTCAATCCATTAGGACATTGCAATGTATGCTTATCTCGCTCGCACTCATTATTGAGCGTATTTATTGCCTGCCTCTTCGCACAGCTACGTGTGAAGAGGTTGCTAATTACCGCTTACTTTTTATAATTTTTAAGTTCATTGTTTACCTGACTACTTATATAATAATTTTACTGATTCTTATTAATGCGCTTTGTTGTGGTTACAGTTGGTTGTTTATTATTGACGTTGTGGTTGTTATTATTTCAATGTTTAATTATTTATGGTTGTATGTTCGAGTATATTGTGTAGTTGTTAATTTCGTTGCTATATCTTATTTAATTTACAAATGGCTTTGAATGAAAACAAAAGCCTGCGTATCTATTACCAAAATGTGCGTGGCCTCCGTACTAAGACTGAACATTTCTATCGACAATTGTGTTTATCTGAGTTTGATATTATTGCCTTAACCGAAACTTGGTTAGTGGACGGCATCACTGACACTGAGTTATTTGGTGATCAGTACATGGTGTGGCGTCGCGATCGGGACTACTCTCTTACGGGCCAGACCCGTGGGGGTGGTGTATTGATAGCGGTCCGCAAGCGTATCTCTGCGGTTCCGCAACCTTTGTTTCATTCATCAGCTGAGGACTTGTGGGTAACATTGAATTTACGTCAGCCTAATAATAAAAACTACCTCAAGTTGCATTTCTGTGCCATTTACCTATGTAAGCAAAACCAGGGTTATTCTTTTACTGATCAACTAACAAATTTTTTAAGTACCTTACATAAGTCAATGCTGAGCAATTCAAACGACAAGTACTTAATTATTGGTGATTTTAATTTGAGTGGGATCTTGTGGCAACTTGATAGTAACATGTTAGTTCCTACGAACCCAAGTGGTGGTGATGAGTTAATGCTAACGGATGATTTGCGAGTGTTAGGGCTTAATCAATACAATGCAATATTAAATGAATATGGGAAGACTTTGGATTTGGTTCTGTGTAATGATTTTGTTTCAGTGTGTGAATGTTTAACGCCGCTATGAAATGAAATGAAATGAAATGAAATGAAATGAAATGAAATGAAATGAAATGAAATGAAATTGTTTATTCTGTAAATAGGATATCGAAATCACTTTTACACGTCATATTTTTTTTAATAAGCTAGATGAAGTCGACATTTCCTATCTGACTACCCTGAGAAGAAATGGCGAAACAAACTCAGGGGTCAAAGTCTCTTTTAAAGTCCAGACATAATCTTGGTCAGATCATGTGAGGACCATGTAGATCAATGTCTGAAATGGTCTTTTGAGGAAAGAACCATAAAAATTTGAGTGGACCTGTCCAGTCAGTGCAAGCATTTGTCAACAATCGTGTAGCTCAACTCAAGGATTTAATCTATCTCCTGTTGATAAATATCACCCACCTCTTTGTGTTGACGTAAATTTTGTGGAATATCAGTACCTAAAGCCCGCGCCCTATACCCGGTACTTGTTTAATAAAGCAGACTTTGTAGCCATCAACAGGGAAATATCAGCAATTGATTGGCATAATATTTTTGCTGACAAATCCCTTAATGACGCTATAAAATATTTTTATGACACTATTGCTGATATTCGAGGTAAGTTAGTCCCTACAATATCAGTCTCTCATAGCTCTTATCCAACCTGGTATACCCCTTCACTTAAGCGTTTGTTGAAAGAGAAGGCTAAATATCTTCGTAAATTTAAGTTGTATGGTAGACTCTCTGACGAAGCGACTTTCAAACATTTGCGTGAAAGGGTAAAAAATCTTGAACAGGTTTGCTACTCTAATTACATCGCAGCTACGGAAACCTCAATTGAAAAGAACCCGAAATCTTTTTGGAGATTTGTTAAGCAGCGATCAAAGTCTAATGTCTTACCAAGCTATTTTAAATATAGTGACGCGACAGTATCTTCCCCTGAGTCCATTTGCAATGCTTTTTCTTCTCACTTTTATTGTACGTTTCTCAACCCTGGCAGCTACTCTGACCCAACCCATGGTAATTGTTCTTCCCAAACTACTTCCAATCCTAATATACTCTCTGATATTCATTCCATTGAAATTAATATTGACGATGTAGGTAAGCTACTTAGTAAGCTAGATCCCTCAAAATCAGCAGGCCCTGACCATTTATCACCTGTGTTCCTGATTGGTTGTTCTAAAACTATTGCCTTACCGATATCGTTGTTATTTAAAAAATCCTTATTAACTTGTACGGTGCCTCATATTTGGAAGGCTGCCTTTATAACACCAGTCCATAAAAAAGGCCGCAAAAACGAAATAGTTAATTATAGACCGATTTCCAAACTGTGTATACTGGCTAAAGTTTTTGAACGATTGGTCTATGATCAGGTTTACGCAGCGCTTAGATCATCTTTTAGTCCTTCACAGCACGGATTTTTAAAGGGTCGTTCAACAGTCTCCAACCTAGCTTTGCTAAATGACTTTGTAACTCTTAGTATGGACAAAGGGGCGCAGGTCGACGTCGTTTATACGGACTATAGCAAAGCGTTTGACAGAATTGATCATAACTTACTTAAAACTAAACTATTTAACATCGGTATTAGAGGTGACCTACTTCGCTGGTTTTCGTCTTACTTGGATAACAGGTCTCAAGCTGTAGTGGTCAGCAACTACATTTCGAGCTGGGTTTCGGTTCCCAGTGGTGTTCCCCAAGGTTCCTTGATGGGGCCGTTACTCTTCATCATTTACGTTAATGATATTGACACGTGTTTCCATAACTCTAATCTTCTTTGTTTTGCTGATGATATGAAGATATTTTCTTCTATATCATCACTTAGTGACATGGATGCTCTCCAATCTGACCTAACAAGACTCGATGAATACTGTCGCGTCAATAAACTAGACCTAAACCCTACTAAATGCTCCGTAATTTCGTTTAGCAGAAAACGCTTTCCACTTCATACCGCCTATACGCTGAAAGGTCAGCTACTACAGAGAAGTGACGGTGTTCGTGACCTGGGCGTATATCATGACTCTAAACTGCAGTTTAATGTTCACGTGGAGCAAATAGTGGCTAAAGCATCCAAAGCATTAGGTTTTGTTATGAGACTAGCAGCGTGTTTTAAGAAAGTGAAGACTATCAAGATTTTGTATTGCTCATTTGTGAGGAGTCATTTAGAATATGCTTCTCAAATTTGGAACCCGCGTTATGGCGTGCACATTGATCGCATAGAGGGTTTGCAAAAAAGATTTGTTCGGTTTCTGTGCTATCGTTTGCGCATACCATATCACAGTTGTGATTATTTGGATCTCTGCAGGAAATTTCACCTACAACCACTTACTAACCGTCGTCGATTAGCAGATTGTACATTTTTGCTCAAAATTATATCAAATGAGGTGGACTGTCCGCAGCTTCTGCGTAAGCTGTACTTTAATGTTCCCCAGCGAACACTCAGATTTAATCCTCCTATAGCTATTCCGTTGTCTTCTTCCAACTACAGGCAAAACTCATATTTAGTGCGAGCGAGTAAAGACTTTAATGCCCTAAGCAAGCAGTTCTCTTTTGATTTGTTTTCAACCAAAGGCTCTAGCGTACGCAATAGGCTGAACCTGGAATTTTTCAAAATTAATTCTTAGTGTTAATAGTAAGCAGTTCTGTTTCTTATTTTATTTTATTTCACTGTAGTCTATTCCTTATGTTTGGTGGTACCGATGTGACGATTGGTGCTCATCTTTTTTTGATGTCTTGTCGAGTTTAAGATCTCTTATTATAATTAGTGTATAGCTAGCCGTGAAAACCTGTAATTGGCTTCATGTTTCTTATTGCAGTATATTTATTGTTTTTATGTAAAGCTGTTGGTTTTCCACATGATAAATAAATAAATAAATAAATAAATAAATAAATAAATAAATAAAGACTCAAATATGTATTAGGGCTGTTATAATAGTAATATATCTTATGTGAAAGGGTTCGCAGAGCATTTATTAATGCTATTAACGACTTACGAAGTGAAACCAATTTGTCAAATTTATTACAGAGCTTTTGGTAATATATATGTGGCAATGTGTCTATAATATCCAATTGTAATTTACGAAGCAATTCAAATATCTCTGGTATTTCTAGTGCCTAATTTTGTTTTTGTAAATAATTATCCAATTATAAATCTAAATCATTTAAACCAACAGCTCAACCAGTCAATATATATTTTTTTTATTATTTAAAAATTAGCACGGTTTTACGACTTGAAAAAACATCAACATTTCTTTATTATATATGTAAGTTTAATATGAATATAATATAGACATAAATCTTCCGGAATAAATTCTCTAAGGCTGGCCACACACAGTCGGAATTCCGTTTCGAAGGCAGCAAGTTCATAAAAAATATAGTTTACCCATAGACTTATAAAAAAGATGGACTCCGCGCCACGCATATTGAAAGTGAAGCACAGTAAGTATGCCGGACCGTTTGTACAAACACGCCTCGCGCGCACATTTACATCATAGTATGCCGACCGGCCGCCGTTCTTTGCAGGTACTCAAATCAAGCACACTTAGATCGGTACGGTGCTTCACTTTCGATATGCGCGGCGCGGAGACCATCTTTTTTTATAAGTCTATGAGTTTACCTTTAATAATAAACTCAATTACAGTTAACAGTAAAAACCGTCGTTTTCCTGAACCAACAAGAACTGCCGAGTCCGCACTAAAAACAGAATTTGTTTTGTAAATAACAATTATTCCACTTAATGAAGAAGAAAACAGAGTAAATTGCTCATTAGCTCGCATCGTAAACCTAAATACGAACTCGTCCAACTGCGAAGGTATCCAGTTAAAAGTTACCGCGATGAATCACTAAGTTTCACTCTTATAAATAAAACACGGCAAGGTTGGAAATTGAGATAAATCTGTTCCAACCGAGAAAGCCGCAATAGATATCGGCAATTAGACAGAAGCTCTATTATTCACAGGGTTCTGTACTAAAACGAAAACACATTTAAATGTTGAACAAACTCGAATTTATTGAACGACAAATTAATGAATATTGCTTCTAATTTTTCAAATGGTCTTGAAGAACAGATTAGGGTAATAATGTCGACAATAATTTATTTCTTTATCTTTTTGTTTCTCCTAATTTAATCCTATTAATATTATAAAATTGCCCGCGACTTCGTCTGCGATCCAGGATGAAAATAAGCCTACGTTCTGCTCCAAGTCATGGTCTACCCATGTGTCAAATTTCATCCAAATCCACTTAGCTGTTTTAGCGTGAAAAGTAACAAACAAAAAAATCATATTCGCATTTATAATATTAATTGTTAATAATATTTTATTTTATATTTTGTTTGACATTAATTTTAATAATTTTTAATTTAGTTTACAATTTGATTTTATAGGATACTTCAGTATTTTTGTATAAGTAAGTGTTTGCGTTTTTGTATTTTAGTCATAGTAATACTTTGGTTGCTAACATAGTTTTCTAAGTATACCTACTAACATAGGTATAGAATTGGAATATCTGTGTCTGATTTAAATAAATAAACAAAAAAAAAATAACCTGTATTAACACATAGGGTAATTTTTACTCCTGTAGTACTTTCCCGTGGGATAATTTCAGACCTACACGCGGGCAGATCCGCGGCCAAAAGCTAGTTGGATATAAAGTTTGACAATAGGTGGAGTGGTAACTGTGGAGTTTTGTCTGGACAATGTCTTGTTATCGGATGTACTCGTAATTCTGGCTCCAGACTTAGTTGGCCGTATCTTTAATTGTTCAACGTCGACGATACTGATGGACGCTAGGGCATTGAACCGAAGTTTTGACTTTTTTTTTGTATTTTGCGATCTATTTAGTGTTATATAGGGTGACTGGTAAATAGTGATCGCTACTTAAAGACTTCATTGTACATACTCATGATGACAAACAACTTTACTATGGGAACAAACCCGAAATCGCGAAAAAAAAAATCAACTGTTCCCTTTTATGTTCGCATAAAGGCTCTTACAGACAGAGGCGATGTCGCAAGCGATATTCGCGTCGCAACACCGCTACGCGACGCGATATCGCTTCTGTCTGTAAGAGTCTTAACTCGTCAAAATGCAACAGCAGATTATTTTCCCCACATAGTTGGGAAATTAGAGCAATTAAAAAATGCCAGTCTGCTATTGGGTATTCTATTTATATTGTTTCGATATTTATTTATTTTGGAATTATGAACATAGGTTATTATTGCAAAAATGATTAGACCTTGATTTTGATTGATTAAATGAATCAATCTAAGTCGAAGTACATTGATTTTGTGGATTATTATCCTTCCATAAACTGTCACAAGCTGTATCCGATAATTATGATCGATGGGGATCCATTCTCTCTTTTAGGACAAAATGAAATTCAATATGGCTTGGAAATATTTTAATAGACTACGATTAATTTTATATTCTGTGAGATTAAAGATTAGTTCCAATAAAAGAGACCTTTTCTGGTCAAAGGGAAGGTTCCTTAGAAAGTACGTTATTACTACATATTGTCAAAGACAAAGTAGAATTGATTTTTCCAAAGAGATTCTTCAGAAAATAAAATGTTGTGGCGTTCCAAGATATTCTAACTTGGTAAGACCGAAGAAAGAGTAATATTTTCTAAGATACGTTCAAATGACTGCTATTCATCATGTAAATCAGCTTGTTTGCTTCATGGTGAAAACTAATAAATATCTGTTTATTTCAGTGAAAGTTGATTAAATTGACTTTTTATATTATAAAAATTAAATTTAAAATTTAAAAAACCCCCAACGCAAAAAAGAAAAGCGAACATTTAAAAAGTCAAAAATAGTACCTATCGTTGAGCTATCAAATTCGATTGAGTAATACCTTATATTTTAATTACAGAAATTGATGGATGGCATGATAAGGTTTGCTCATTGAAATGGCGCTATAATGTCTCGGCGGGATACCGATGTAGATAGTCAATCAAGTCAAGGGTCTGACTTACTTATGCGGTACCCCGCCGAGACATTATAGCGCCATTTCAATGAGCAAACCTTATCATGCCATCCATCAATTTCTGTAATTAAAATATAAGGTATTACTCAATCGAATTTGATAGCTCAACGATAGGTACTATTTTTGACTTTTTATATGTTCGCTTTTCTTTTTTGCGTTGGGGGTTTTTTAAATTTTAATTTTTATTTTAACATTTTTAAACTTTTTAAACAATTGAACAATATAGAAATGCATTGTTATTACTGCAGAATGTTAAGTTTCTCTGCACATACTGCAGCATCAGCTCATCGTGTTGCCACCATTGCATTGTATGTAGAATTAAATACTGATCAAAACTAATCCAAACACGACATATCTGCTATTACTTTTTCAAGAGTGTTCTAGTGTGCTGGAAATCCTGACTGCAGCATCAGACCAAGAATTCCATAATCTTGCATAGATAGATAGCATACATGGATGTTTCAAATTTTTGGTCAAACTAAGGTTTGAAAGTAAAATAAATACCCATTACGCGTCTAAGATCCCTACCGCAGCTAACAAAAGAGCGGATAACTTTGAAACGGCTGAACCGATTTTGATAAAACATGTCTAAGAACCATCGCTGGAAAACTTGCTTTCAAATAAAAAAAACCGCATCCAAATCAGTCCACCCGTTTAAGCGCTACGGTGCCACAGACAGACACACACACACACACACACACACATAGCGGTCAAACTTATAACACCCCTCTTTTTGCGTCGGGGGTTCAAAACTAGCTTTCGCCAGCGGTTTCGCCCGCGTGCAAGTCGGAAATTAACCCATGGGAACGTACTACCGGGATAAAAAGTATCCTATGTCCTAATCCAGATCATGGCTTACCCGTGTGCCAAATTACATCCAAATCCGTTTAGCCGTCTTAGCGTGAAAGCGTAACAAACAAAGAATCTCACTTTCGCTATGAAACAAGTAGGCAAAAAAGAAATTTTTTAAAGTTTTTATTTGAACTGCAATTTTATAGGAAGAGTCGGTTGCCAATGTAATAAAACGGCAGGAAGGGGTGGCTATATAACATTAACGATGAATTATCGTCAAGTGCGAGCTTTATGGAAATAAATTAAGGTTCAAACTGTGAGGGGACTAGCAGACGATTTTTTATACGGTCAAGCCTGTCGGGCACAAAAACCTTGTGAGTTAACGTATTTTGACACAATTTTTGGAGGTCCTGTTGTTGTCGTCTGCGAAAGGCTTTTATTAATAGTTGGGACACAATTAAAAGTTTGCAAATCTATATCTGTACTAATAATAAAGCTAAAGAGTTTATGTTTTTGTTTGTATCTTATTCTCTGGAACTACCAGTCGGATTTGAAAAAATATTTTTGTATTTGATAGCACAATTCTTGAGAAAGGCAATAAGCTATTTTTATCACGCTACCCTGTAGGAGTCGAGCAAAATGAAAAAAAAGTTAGAAAGAACGCTAAGCGGAAACGAAGTACCTAATAGCGCGGGCAGGCGATGCGATGCGACGGGGTGGGTCGGGGTAGCAAGAAATTTTAAGCGGACAAAGTCGCGGGCAGATGCTAGTACCAAATAATTCTCTTATTAAGATTTTTAAACTTTCGCGATTTGTACACATTTTTAACCGACTTCTAAAAAAGGAGGAGGTTCTCAATTCGGATGTTTGTATTTTTTTTTTTTTTTTATGTTTGTTCGCGCATAACTCCATCGCTTGTCAACCGATTTGAAAAATTATTTTTTTGTTGGTAAGGGTATACTTCCCAAATGGTCCCATTTTTGTCAAAATCTAGTTCTGATGATGGGATCCTGGAGAAATCGAAGGAACTCTTCAAATTTTATAGGCATACCTATAGCGATTTGGGCATTTTTTATAGTAGCTCGTGCATTTGCTCTCGGAAAGCAACACTTGGTGAAGTGGAACTGATGATGAAGACCACAGATGGCTACCGGAACTACTCAATGATAAATATTTCACGGGTTGCGATTCGATTACTTTAATATGGTTGCTAAGCAATTTCCGCTCGTCACACAATGCGTGTGGTGAGCGGTTGTTGAGGAGTTCTCCTGGTTCTTACCAGCAGAACTCCTCAACAATTAACGTCTCAGCATCGTGAAAAGCAATATTTTGTAACATGTGATGAGCAATATTGACATTAGACTATTGTAATTTATATAAATTATAAACAGACCCACTAAAAAGCGAGAAATAAAAACTTTTTAACAAAAAAAGAAACCGACTTCCAAAAATCACTACAAAGTGAAAAATAACTTTTATTTCGGAAGTCGGTGGCAAAAAAAGAAAGTTAATAAAAAACGAAAGACACCGACTTCCGAAATCAAAGTTATTTTTCACTTTGTAGTGATTTTTGGAAGTCGGTTTCTTTTTTTGTTAAAAAGTTTTTATATAACAACAACAACGAGAACGGGTGTAGGAATGGGTCGGATTGGGTCGGAATTCCCTTACTGATCGAATTTACAGTTAGTACGTCGAGCCAACCATTAATTCTAAGATATCTACGTCATGTTCTGGTATCACCGACAACTACGAACCCTAAACCACATGTCAATGATCTCAAACATAAACCGACTTTAAAACAACGAACCAGTTTATTAGTCGCTATTACTCTTGACTATAAGGATGAGAGCACATACAACTAGATGACGTGTCATCGACCGCTGAATATCTTGAAAAGCGGCCAAATGGATGTCCGACCTCGGCTTGCATCAGCGTTGCCGGAAACATATGGTGTGAACAAAAATTTCGAGTAAACAATTGAATATTTCAAAATCACACATTGGCTTAGTACAATCGATTCAATTATTTATAGCCTATTGAAAGCGTATCGCGAGCGTTTGCGAATATTTTGCATGAGGAGAAATAGTTTAAGTATGTATAAGGTACCATCGCAGACACTGGCGGTTGACCACTTTTCAATCTTATTACTGAGGGCAAAAGGGTGAAAAGTTGTTAACCGCCGTTTGTCCGCAGTTGTATACAAGGCAGCCAAATTTTCACAGGGTGTTCTACCCATGAATATGAACGACTTTCACTATGGGACCAACTCTGAAATCGCGAAAAAATATCAGCTGTTCCCTTTCTTAAGTCATAAGTCATAAGTAATTTATTTCTTAACAATATACATTGTGTAGAAAGTGTAAAATATAACACACAACTACACAACAACACAACTAGTCAAAATATAGGGATCAGATGATTTTTTTTTCGCGATTTTTTAGTTGGTCCCATAGTGAAAGTTGTTCATATTCGGGGTAGAACATCCTGTAATCATTGAAAACGAACCCTTCAAATTCTTCAACGATAACACTTATAATTTGTCAATTAAAAAGAAATATAAAATAGTTCAACTTTTCCTAAATTGTGTGAAACTTCCTACTGTGACCTAATAACATAACAAAAATATTTCTTGTTAACAAAGTCAAAATAACGAACTGTTACGGACTTAACTATCTTCAACCGTCAAGGAAGGTTTATTTTCCGTAGTTAACTCGTGCAACAGCCAATTTGTATTCCTCTAGGTGAGTAATTAGCTCCTTAACTATTTCACAGCATTCCTAGACGAGTAAACTCTACTGCAGGGATTTTCAAGATGAGGTGATAAGTTTGTTTGATTTGTCTATTTCATATTGATTACTGTGTCTCCTAATAGCATCATAATTCACATTAATTTTGGAATTACACTTTGAAGTTTGGCAGATGTAATATTTGTTGTAAAAAAATATTTTTGTGAATAAAAATTTTTTAATTATTATTTTTTTTATTAAAATGAGTGTAAGTCAGTTTTAAGACGCAGATACGAGTATATTCCAACGGCCTTGAGTGCATAGCTTGCGTGTTCTGTGCTGAGCTCACGCAACGCGTCGTACGTCCACCCAGTAATAGGACTCGCCTACGGCTCGGGTGTTAATTCTGCCTCGAATGCAATAACAAACGTTCCCCACTTGTATCAAAATGTACTATTTCCAAATCATTACTCGTTTAGACGTTATATTCAGTATAAAATAATTAAAGTCGGTTATCGTCACCTTATTTAAAAAGTTATTTAGGTACATGTTTACAAGAAATTATTTACATGTACCTACGCACTGATGTGTAGCCGTGTGTACAGGAGCATTCTCTTACTTTCTAATTAAAGACATTAAATAAATTAAGATTAGATTCTTTGATTTTTTTTTTCTTTCTTTTTTCTTTTTGCATGGAATATTTATTCCATTCTGTATCTGGAGAAGGGCGTTGTTAGCTGCGCTACAGTTTATACTTTTGCAGCTACCATCGTTTTACTTTTGTACCTACTTCTTGTGTTATTGTTCCGAAATATTTTTTTTTTTTTTTAGATTGAAATTGAACATCAAATTACAACCCGGTTGCCACAAACATTGGCTAGTAAAAAACGTTCACTCGTTGATTATAAAAAGTCGCATTAGTTACGTCTAGCTAGATTGAAGCCTAGATATCAAAGAGTCGAATGAAATATTAAAGCCCGATCTGCATAGGATAGCTGGCAAAGTCATGTCGCTCAAACTAGAATCACAAAGGCCTGTTGTGTTCTATCCATGTGCAAAACTAAAATAAAGTACTATGTGTTGAACAGATATTTGTGTCACATGATATGATACAAAAATATGTGTCAGATATTTGTGTTCTGTATTCGAAATATGAGGCTATAATTTGACTAATTTTATTTATATATATTATTCTATAGGTATTATTCTGTACAGTTGTTTAAATACTCGCAGCAAAAACCATTTATTTTTCAGAATAATATGGTACATTATACTGCCTTAAGTTTAGTCAATGGTCTCATCACAGTCTGCCACATGTGGCAAATATTAGGTGGGTACATATTTATTTTATCGAAGGAGAAAATAAATTTTTTCTTTGTATGTACCTATTATTAACACTCGTTGCGCAGGTATTTTGTTTCTATTACAAAAAATATTATCGTATACCTACTATATTACTTCACTGCATACCTACGTTTTGTTATTGGTATCATATACAACCAGTCATAATTTCAACGGATAACTGTTGGCACGTTGGTTGCCGTTCCAGATCTTGGCCTGAAATGATAACAGGAACGGAAATGTGTGATAGGATGTCAAGTTGTCAGGAGAATTCTTGCCAAACAGACAACACATTGATCTTTGTTTGTTCAAGCCATCTTGATTGTTCCCTTCAAGAAAAATAAGCAGAATGTTCCCACTGCTGGTTCATATGTAAACATACTATCAGTCAATCAAGTGCCACTACTGGTAACAAGTCTTCATCTACTGATTGTTGTTCGTAGTTATATAAACGGGATGTTCGGTCAGACAGACACTTCAAAGAATCTTGTTTTACATACTATGTTGAGATACATCTTGTTATTAAAAACTTCTTGATGTTTCGTCATAAATATTTATTAATATTTTCACAGTTTATTCGGTTTTATTGACTTTGGTTTTGATAATTATGATGTGGGTCTGAAACTGTTAGTTTTTTTTTTAAAGTTTCTGTAATAATAATATTCATAATTAAAATAAAGTAGCACATAGTGCTGAACAGATATTTGTGTGAGATAATAATGACACAAATGTTATATGTCAGATATTTGTGTTTTTCATAAAATGCTACTATTCTTCAGAATAGGTGTAGGTAATTTATTAATTAATTAATTTGTACATAAACAAGATCAAATTGGACGGCGACCCCTGAAGTTTGCCTGTATCTTGGCGGTCAAAATTCATGTGTTTTCTTTGTTCAGTTGGGATAAAATATAAAAGCATTTTTATTCGTAATCCCTGTCAGTCTTTTCAGGATGTTTATAATAACTATTCTATTTTCCGCAGTGTTATGTTGTCTGGCTGTTGTAACTTAACGTATCCTCTGTATTATTTCCATAATAATACCTACTTATACAGGGTGTTAGGTTAAAACGAGGGACATAATTTAACGGAGTTTATTACTCATGAAAATGAACAACTTTTACCATGGAAATGTGAAAAAGAAAATCAGCTGTTCTCTACAAAGTGCAAAACCTACGCGATCAAAATGTACGAGACAGCTGATTTTTTTTTTTCATATTTCATGAGTAGTAGTTTTTAGTGAGTTTGTTTTAGTGAGTTGTGTAGTAGTAATGGTCCTTTAAAGTATGTCCCTCGTTTAACCTAACACCGTGTATACTTTACGTTAGATATTGTTTACTGGAAATATTAAATTTTAGCACAACTATGTTTAGTCACGGTGGATAATGTAAATGGAAAGATAAGCTCGAGTACTAGACGCACGTGTTATCACGCCAATGTTTTAGAAGCATGTGCATCTAAACACTTGAACGGCTATTACAGAGCACGTGTCTGATTCTAGTGGCAAACAAAACACTAATATATTGCAAAGTGGGTTATGAAGCTCGGTTGCAGGAATGCACGATTATATGGCAGCATGTGTTCAGAAACATGTTACGTATGTGTTTGTACGTACCTAATTACATATTATTATGTATAGACATTCAAACTCGGCGCATGCGCACGCAATTCCATGCAGAAATTTTTGTCTCATTTAGAATTTTTCTGTGCAATTTAGGTAGATCTTTAGGGTGATTGCGCTGTGATAGCCCGCAAAATTCAAATTTTCTTGCGTTTTTTGCAATTTGCAAGTCAGTGTCAGGTTGTATCTTGATCAAAATGACTCGCGACAATAATAAATATGTATTTACAGAATTTTAACCATAAAAATCATTAATACATCTGTCTAGGTTTCCTCCGGATTCGTCTAGTTTCCGAAATCAGACGAATCCGCAGGAAATCTTTATAACTTAAAGATATGTATTGATGATTCTCATGGTTATAATTATGTAAATACATATTTATTATTGTCGCGAATCATATTTTGATCAAGATAAAATCTGACACTGACCTGCAAATTGCAAAAAAACCCAAAAAAAATTGAATTTCGCGGGCTACCACAGCGGATCCCCCGAACATATTTTCTGATCCAAGTAGGTTATATGCTATTTCCGGTTTAATAGGCTACTTTTAATTTCTAGATGCATGTAGGTGTAGGTACCACTGCTATTCAAGTAATAACCAACGTTTTGAATGAAAATGCAGAAGAATACCTACTAATTCATTCCATGAATAAAACTAAAAACGAATCATTCCCAACTTACACTGAACTGAACTAATATCAACAGAGAAAGAAAACTTGAGCTGAACTTACAGAAGTTAATGAAATAGGAATGTAAAGCAAAAACAAATGAAGCATAAATGCATCACTTAAGTTAGAACCAGGCCGGGTATTTTACGATGCATCTTAACTCTTTACACAGTATAATATAGACGCTATAGATAGGCGCTTTTAGACGACGCTTACGGCAGTACCTCATAGAAGAGCAACAGAAGCTGGATATGGTCACACTAAATATCTCAATTATATAATGTATGTATGTATCAGTGTTTCTGTCGGTGAATGTTGCACGGAAATGTAAATAGCTGCTGTTTCTGGGAATTGCTCTCGCTCATGTTAACGCTCGGCTTGGCTCGCTGGCTCATGTCTCATAAGGCTCAGCCCGAAGATTGTTGTTGCGATATCCGCGGCATCGCTTGGTCCCATTTGCGTATGTGAGACCTGTTAAATTTTTACTCAAAATCACACTACTATATTATGTACGTACACGATATTATTTATTATTGTCTGACACAAACTTATTATTATTTTTTATTACACACGTTGCAGTATATTTATTTATTTATTAAAACTGATTTACATCCGTTACCTCACACTTCGGTCAAGTTGAAAACCAGCGTCAGGCACGTCTAGTTGTCTGGCATTTTTGCTGAACTGGGCCTTTTTGGCGCAGCCGTCGGGCACACACTCATCGCTCTGTTATTTTGTTTTATTTTTTTATTATTATTATTTTTTTTATTTTTTTTTTATTAAGTAGGTACCTATTGTTATACCTATTATGGTGTGTGCCTTTTAGTCTGTGCTAAATAAATCTATTTTCTTTCTTCTTTTCTTTCTTTCTTTATAATAATGTTACAGTAGACAGTAGTTTATCTTTATAGAAAACGGCCGAAACGACGCCCTTCGAAATCTCAGTATATACCAGTACACAACAGCATGCTTAGCATGACCGCCATAGAAAATTTGTCGACGGAAGAATAGACAAAATTGTAGAAATATTTCTACGCATGTAGGTAAGCATGGCAATATGTCAGTTTGTCTATTCTTCCGTCGACAAGACGTCGTCATTCTACGCCTGCAGTTCGAGTGTGCGGCAGTTACGCACGGACGGACGCGTATTTATCTACCGAGTGGCCGTAGACAATTAATTCAAGGTCACTGCCCAGATAAACTAAAATACTGTAGCTTTATTATTCTGTGCTCTCTCTCTAGTTACTATTGTGTCTGCTGAGAAATTTCAAGCAGATTTTCACAGTTTTTCCTAACTGTAAAACTTACGTATCTATTTTTCATATTAATTTTCGTATTTCAGGAAGAAAAACAATTTTAAATTTTACGGACCTTAACAAACGGATTCCATAAAAATAAATAGCATGATTTAAAGAGATTAAAAAATCGGCCAAGTGTGAGTCAGACTGCGTCTTTGTGGTGGTGTGATCACACTAATATTATAAAGGCGAAAGTTCGTGAGTGTCTGTGTGTGTGTTTGTATGTTTGTTACTTCTTCACGCTCAAACTGCTGGACCGATTTGGATGAAATTTGGTATGTAGATAGCTTGTACCCTGGATTAACACACAGGCTACTTTTTATCCCGGTTTACGCCGGTGACACCGCGGGGCGTAGCTAGTTACTAATAAATATGTAAGACCATACTGCCTCGTTGGTCTATAGTGAACGCAAACGCTACTGCTGAGCGTGGGGTCTTGGGTACAAGTCACGGGTCAGCTAAAGTGCTACTGGGTTTTTCCATCTGGAATTTCTCATAGCAGCCCGAAGTCTGGATAGGGATGATGACTAAAAATTTTTTTTAGTCCGTCATTTAAATTATTAAAAAATATTGGAAATTTTCTTTTTTTACGTAATCAAAAGATTACGACGATACATTAAGTTAAAAATATATTGCATGGCCCCTAGCTAAATTTTATACGTAGAAGTGACGTAGCGAGCCCTCTCCCCAACTTTAAGGCGTGTTATCTAAGTCATTTTTTAGAGGAGCTTGTGGCTAAGTAATAACAGCCGCACAGGTCAATCCATCAGGTTAAGCTACTCTTGTCGGGGTTGGTCCGTGAATGGGTGACCATATTTACATACCGAGACTCCTCCGTGCCTTGGAAAGCACCTTAAGCCGTTGGTCCCGGCTGTAATTCGTGGATCTTTGACAGTCGTTACGGGTCGTCAGAAGCCCCAAAAGTCTGACAACCAGTCTTACCAAGGGGTATCATATTACCCAGTTACTGGGTTGTGGAGGTCTGATAGGCAGTCGCTCCATGTAATATACTGGTATTCAGCTGTATCCGGTTAGACTGGAAGCCGACCTTAACATAGTTAGGAAAAGGCTAGGCAGATTGTAAAAAATACGTGTCTAATATTTTTTTATTATCTGACAGTCGGACTAAGTAGAATTTCTTTTTTTTTACCCAGGCATCACCCTTAGGTATTAGTGGCCAGTTGCTGGCAATATGCTCGCCCCCTATTACATGGGACTTAATATAACAGGCGAAATGTGGGTGTACTATAGACACACGTCTGCCTAACCCTTCGAGGATTACAGCCGTGATATTACATTATGTTGTAGTACTAACGGTAAGTTGCACGAAAAAAACATTAGTTTAACGGAGACTATAAACTGATGCTGTCACTTTCTTTTTACCCGACTGCGGCGAAGCCCAAAAGGAGGGTTATGTATTTGACCTGTATGTAAGTATGTATGTATGTATGTATGTATGTATGTATGTATGTATGTATGTATGTATGTCCGTTTCTTTGTTCCCTCGTAACTCTTAAACGAATGAACGGATTTGGATGATTTATAGGTACGTACGTCTTTAGGTTTGTCTTGGTAGCGCGAGTGTCACTGGCTACATTAAAATCAAAAACAAAGTAAAATGGCGGATTTGGGGTGCCATATTGTGGAGTTCAAATTTTTTTTTCTTCTAATACCATCGAGTGGGATATTAAATTGAAGGGTTTTAAAAGGTGATTACAAAAATATATTCAACTTATATGGTTAAAAGTACCTCGAAGTGACAAATCGTAAAAAACAAGAAAACTTTCTCATTTGTAAACTAAAAAGCTGGAAATAAAAAAAGTAATTTAAAAAAACTAAAAAACCCGACTGCCAAAAAGACAACTGAAAAGCTAAAAACAAGCCCATTTTAAATTAAATAAAAGTTGGAAGCAGGCGGGACCCATTCCATTTTTTTTATATTTTCAAACTCAAATGGGTCCCGCCTGCTTCCAACTTTTATTTAATTTAAAATGGGCTTGTTTTTAGCTTTTCAGTTGTCTTTTACCGCAGTCGGGTTTTTTAGTTTTTTTAAATTACTTTTTTTTTGATACAAAATGGATGGCATGAATTTAAAATCAATTCAACGTAAGAGTTCCAACGTAAAATTGAGCCTAGTAAGAACAAATAACGGTTCCTTAAACTATTGTATGGGGGTTATCCTTAGGTTTTCACTTTTCACTTTTACTACTTTATAGACTACTTATTACGGTTTAAGAAAAAATTCCATGTAAGCGTATGTTCTAAGAATAACATATTTATAAAAAAAAACTGCCAAATTCTGATGCTACCTATCGTTAAGAAAAAATGGTGTAATAAATCAAAGAGAAGTGTTGTTTATTCAAAGAGGGAAAATTCTACCGTCGTAATAGATCGCCTCAAGTTTTTATAACAAAGGGACGACCTTTTCGCTTGATAAAAACTTGGGAAGTCGCTAAACGGAAGGAAAAGAAAAGTAATTATCTTCTGGTTTACATCAAACATTCTCTTTTTCAATAAATATTACGATTGATCTTTGTTTTAGTTGGTTTTGTCAGTGATCATTTCAATCTACCCAGGTGGAAAATTGTTTTAACTTTTAGAAGTTAAAACAATTACAACAATAATAATTACACAATAATAATTAAATTAAAATGAAGTTATCATAATTATAATTGTTTTAGCTTCTACATTCTATGCCAATAAATGATTTGATTTGTTTTTTTTTTTAAGGGGACTACAGGAACTAAACGCAATTCAAGTTTTATAATGCTTATAAGTATTATGATCTACTGCAGTAAACAAAATCTGAACAATATATGATATTCTTCAGGATTTATGCTAGTTAGTTATTGTGTTGAAAACATAATACAACTAATTTGGTACGACAGAAAAGAAACTAAGTGCGTGTCGGACTACGCACAATGAAGGGTTCCGTATTTGGGATGAAATTATCCCAAGAACAAACATAACATATAGTTGAAAAACATGGTCTCCCATACATTCCAACAATAAATGGAAGTTTGTACCACAATATTGAGAGATTTACCATGTCATTTTAAGACCACAAACTTATAGGTTTTCCTGTAATCTACAGGTATAGAACTATTTTCTGTATTTTTTTCAAAATAGGCTCATTAGTTTCGGAGTTAAGGGCGGGAATGGTCAATTTTTGTCAATTTTCTTAAATAACTTTAAAACGATTTATTTTAAAATTATAAAAAAATATAAAAAATTCTTTTAACGGTTAAATACCAGACTTACATGCAATTATTCTGGTTTTTTGTTAGATTATTCTACAAGCAACATATAAAAAAATTAAATTAAAAAATATTGATTCGACTAAACAATTAAAATACTATTAGGTTAGTAAAACATGAAGCAATACAACGAAAAATTACAAATTTATGGATATTTTATTTCCAAAAAAATAAAAATTATTAAATTATTATTATTATATTTTTTTGTTTAGTCGAATCAATATTTTTTTGGAAATAAATTATGCATAAATTTGTAATTTTTCGTTGTATTGCTTCATGTTTTGCAATAAATTACCAGGGTTATGTCATCGCTTCTCTTTCTTTTCTATGCAGTCCGACAGTGACCACGCTTTAGGTCCTGGTAGTCCCCTTAACATGAAAAACATAATAGTCCTCCAGACACAATTTCAGCCATGGCGACCAATCTCAGAGGAGACTAGCCTTCGGCGCGGGAGACATTATACAAATACACGGTGTAAGTGTAAACAGTGGCAATATTGTTATGGGTACTCATCATTATGAACAACTTTTACTATGGGACCAAACCTGAAATCGCGGAAAACAAAATCAGCTGTTCAGTACATTTATGTTCGCATAATTCGTCAAAATGTAGGGAACAGCTGATTTTTTTTTGGCAATTTTAGGTTTGGTCCTATAGTAAAAGTTGTTCATAATGATGACTACAATGACCCCTTAAAAGATTGCCACTGTTTACACTTACACCCTGTTTAAGGTACTTAAACACAGACCGAATGACATTCATATTTTTTTAACCGAAATTTAAATAACCTGAAAAAAAACTTGGGGCAGGTTGGCATCTTGTCTTAAGTTACAAACAAATAGGTAGACCTAAGTAGGTTCATAAACTTGAGTGAATGAGATATTTTTGGGATGCCCCAGTATGACTAGACCTCACACTTTTCAAAACTTTTCTTATTTACGAAAAATTATAGAGAAAACTTATATCAAATTATATTGTTCTGATGTTATGTTAGAATTAAAAAATATGGAGTATAAAACTTACAACATTTCTTACTTGAAAAGAAATAAAGCGTCGGCAAGTAAATGAGTATTTGTTTGTTAATTTATTATTTAATTAACACGATGTTTTAATAAAATTGTAATAAAACTAACTTTAGCGGGCGCTGCGACTGCAACAGGTTTAATGGATGAGATAAAAAACTTCAACAATCAACGCGAAATAAATTCATGAAGTTTGTTTTTATTTGGCCAATTTGTGTTTTCCAAATTTTTTTAGTATTCTCGAAACTAAAACCTTAATTTTATCGTTTTTTTTTCGATACGTAGGGACATAAGTCAATATTTTCGTCATTTTTGTGAAATATGATGGTGTTATGAATTCAGAAGCGGAATGATTCTGATTTATGTAAAACTACAAAATAATCATTGCATCTATCAACATCATAAATTAATACGGTATGTACTTTCCTAACTGAACCGAATTTAGAATTTTCTGTCTAAGACTCAATTAGAGTAAGTACCCAGTTCCTTCTCTAGACCATTCTCATCACTTTCAGTGAAACGTATCTATGCTTAAGTTAAAAAACCGGTCAAGAGCGAGTCGGACTCACGCACCGAGGGTTCCGTACCATCATTTACATGTAATTTTTGTTAATGATTTCTGAAAAACTATGCTATTTAGAGACATCGTTTTATTTTTCCTGTAATCTATACATAAACTTCTATCGCATAGAATAATGTCAGATTTTTCTCTGCGAACTTCGGAGATAAGGGGGGGGGGGGGGGGGGCGAACGGTATTTCTTTTTACATTTTTCATCAAAAGTCGAAAACTATGCTGCCTAAAAAAAAGAAAAAAATGTTTGAGATTGTGCAAACAGCGTTCTTTCATTCCCTAGTAGCTCCTTTCAGTCTCTGTTGCAAAAAAATCATGTAAGTATATTTTTATTTCTTTCTTATTTGCAAAATAGTTGGCCGAACGTCATCTAAAACTGTTCCAAATTTCAAGTTGATAGCATTAGTAGTTCTTGAGATATTCAGCTGTGACAGATAGACAGACAGACTGAGTCACACCATAAGGGTTTCTTTTTACCATTTTGGTATAAAACCCTAAAAATAACCACGGTCATGGGGACTGCCGACAGAAGTGAATATTTGACAGCGCAACACGTCACAATATCATGTATCAACTCATAAAATTTTCCCCTACAAAACGTCACATTAGAATGTTGCGTGACGCGTGACGCGAACTCATAAAATTTTCCCCTACTAAAAATCGCTCAACGCGCCTAATGAATTTTTCACTTCAATAATGAGTCTCATCTCCTCTCTCAGTGCAAACGGGAAACTAAATACATTTGTAATGTACTATCAAATAATTTCAATGTAATATAAACATAACCTATAAACAACAAAATTATATCCTAACTAAACTATTAAAAAACTAAAATATGGCGTCGAAAAATTCCTCCCCATCGCTGTCGACTGGACCCCACGGCCCAAGGGTTTCCACCCCAAACGGCTCGAAAATATAATTACCGATAAGGTTATTATATTTCCGCCGCTTGAGGTTTTCCGCAGCCGCAGCAGCAGTGCCAGCACAGCACGCCGAGCCAGGAAGATGGGATGGCGCAAGAGTATCGACACACGTTGCGTCCCACACTAAAGGCCTTCCCACCTTCCATGGAAATAAAGACATCCCGTCCGGTCTCTTGCCATCGTCGCGTGCCAAGCCATTGGGTTCTAATACAGCTGGAACGCCGACGGTGACAAGGGCTCGTCGGATGATGTCATTGATGTTCGCGTGCCGTGCTAAGCGACCCGCACTTCGGCTGCAAGACAGGCCGTGGTGTCCGAGGCTGTTGACAACTTCAGCAAGCAGCAAGCAGTGATCATCGCGTCATCGGCAAGCTGAGGCGCGCCGCGCCTCAGCTTGCCGATGACGCGATGATCACGCTGCCTGCGCGTGTAGACCGCATGCAGAGTGCCTTGTTGGGTTCGATTCCCAACAGGCTGCAATTTTTCCGAAACAACCTCACCAAAAAATTTACAGCAAATCTTGGCTGCCATACGACGGTAAGTAGTTCCCACGGCAATGGGACGAATGCCGCCATCCCTTTTACGCAGGGCGCATAGGTTGGCCCCGTATAGAACGTCGATGACGGCCTCGTTCACCTTGCCGGAGAGCATAAGGTTAATCAGAGCCTTAAGCTCCTTCAAGAGCAACTCACCAGCTGCCCCGGCGCCTGGACTGATAAGGTCCTTAAGGTGCTGAGGACTCAGGCCGTCGAGGCCACCAGCGGAGCCACTACGGAAGGAGCAAACGGCTGTGACCAACTCTCGACCTGTAATGGTGAGGGAGTGATTATCCAGATCAGGGGGGTCGGGAAAAGAAAGATCATCCGCTGGGGCAGGGTGTTTGCTCTCCAGAGCTGCGAGTGTTTCTGGAGTACACGGTGCCACCACATCACTACTAAAAAGAATCCTGGCTGCTCCGCTAATATCACCTTCCCCTAACTTGGATTCTACCAGATGGGATATACCTCTTGAAGAGGTATAACTCTGTGTCGGTAATTTTGAATATAAATTATGGGCCGAAATATTACAGTTTTCTTTAATTTCAGCAGTTAAAGTCTTTTTGGTTGCCAAATTCTTTTGTACATGTAGAATTCTATAAGGGAAGGTGAGCAGCTGTTCCCAAGCACTTTGCGAGTTTTCCCGGGCGGCAAGACGAACGCAACCTGCTAAGTGTTGTGCCACATGAACTATCTAATTACTAATAGTGCGAATCATTAGAACTAATAGCAGCAGTTTCATGTTCTACTTGGAAGCTAATTAAAATAATTATTGTTACAATATGTATTGTTGTTGCTTGAATTTCTAACAAGTCTAACGTTTACAAGAACTATTAATAGGGATGATTCCTGGGTAAAATGGTAGTCATCATTCCTATTGTTATTATCTTTCTATGCGAGCGATACTTAGACATATCATGATGATGGTCATGATGAATACCCTGTTCTAAATCTTCTATCTATATAAATAAAAAGAGAAGTCCTGACTGACTGACTGATTGACTCACTCATCAACGCCCAGCCCAAATCTTTGGAACTAGAAAGCCAAAATTTTGCATAGAGGTTCTCTTTGTAATGAAGACAAGGAGTAAAGAAGGAAACTCTGGTAGTAGTTCCCGTGGGATATTTTTCGACATCCACGCGAGCGAAGCCGCCTGGCAAAACCTAGTGTCAAATAAATTGAACAGAAACGTGAAAGTTAACAAGGAAATTTTACAAAAAAGTTCTACAAAATATCTAAAAAAAGCATTGTAAGTATCACGGTCGCTTTATTGCCCACAACGCGACAACCTTAACACTTATCGGTATGCGTACACACATAAAACTCACGCCTTCTTCTCATGGGGGTAGGCAGAAACTACAGAACGCCACCTTTTTTTTTGTGGATGGTCAATCATCAAATGACTTCTCCAGCTCTGGGTGGAGCGGGAAGGCATGTCAGAATCTTAAAAAAACTTTTACTGAATCTCTTTCGAACTACATGCGACACCGGCGGCATAGGCCCTATCCGACTACATCATTGCTGACATCTCTTTGAGGCACGCGTGGAACACAACGCGCCGTCGACTGGTTCGGACTTTTTCCTCGTTTACGTTCATACAACTGGTCGTACACTGGTTGCCAGTACTACGCACCTGACCTTTCCGAAGAACATCACCAATGAGGTCACTATATGTCTTCCTAGGGCGTCCGGTCTCCTCCCGGCTTTTCCTCTCACATCTACATTGTAAATGCCTTTTATTAGTCTCCGTTCATTCATCCTCTTAACAAGACCAAACCATCTAAGCATACCTACTCTTTTCAATTTTTATGGTATACTGATTGCAAATAATGTTCCATACAATTTATACCCTCCTACTTAACGCCTTTTATATACCTGGGGGGTTTAATTAAAATGGCGACTGTTACTGGGAGATAAAATTAAACAGTGCACTTCATTTATTAATGGCGTACCTCATTTATGCACCTCGTAATAGAAAGTGTTCAGTACTCGGTAGAACATTTTTGCTCGAACACTTTTCATAATGTATTTTGTGTAAGTAGGTACAACGTTGAGTTGACTGAAATGTTTTCTAGTTAAATGCAAGCTTTTAAGATATAAGTTATTTTATAAGCAATGCAAGTATTTAATTTATCATGAATATTTAATCAAATAGAAGATGTTATTGATTTCGACTAAGTATTGATGAATGAACTCTAAATCTAAATTGGTTGCTAGTCGGAATTACGCATGGAGATGAATCTAAGGTAACAAAAACACTTTTTCAATAGAATTCAGCATAAATGTAAGATACAAGAAATATTCGAAAAGGCATCTCTTAAAAAACTGTGAAGACTTTCTCCGTGTCTGACTCACAAATACTGATAAAATATATCAATTCAATTTTATTTCCCCATGTTTATGGGGGAGTAGTGTGTAGGTATATAAAGCCCGTGCGCGTCAACATGGCACCTGGCTTGAATGAATTACGTATAAAGAATTGAGTGCAAAAAATTTTTGAGTTTTATTTTAGTTTTTTGAATATCAACATTTAATTTGCGCTGACTAGTTTCTCATACCATACTACTTTACGATGCTTTAAACGTGACAAAACATAGTGTTTAGACACAATTTTGTTTTCGAGCTAGGTGCCATGTTTACGCGCAAGAGTTATACCTTCGATTTACGTGACAAGGCGAATTTGTATCTCTGTGCCGAGGTGAATGAAACCCAGAGATAGCGTTTCTGATCGAAAGGGGAGGAGAAAACATTCTTTTCTAAGAAAAAAAATTTACTTCATAATTTTTGACGAAAACAGACCAATTCGTGCACAAAAGTGAAAGGTAAAGTAGATCAGTTCATAGGTAAGGGTTGTAATTATAATTAAATTATTTATTTTGGTACTAAGTACTTGGAAAAGCTTGTTTCAACAAGAATTTTCAGGAATGCGGTATGTAAGTCAATTATGTAAAACCAGGAAATGCCACTAAAATTAATACTTAAATAAGTAATTGCAGCATTTCATGGTTATTGTTTACAAACTCACATAATCCCCAACAGAGCTTTTGATTCAAAGTCAAATGATATTGCAATATTATTAGCAAACTTCGCTAGAATTTATAACGGTAACGTCAATTTATAGCTCCAAGATATTATATTCCCCGAACGTCGTGTCGTGTCGTGTCCGTGTCGCATGTCTAAAACGGAACCGTCTTATCTCACT
Organism: Cosmia trapezina; assembly: GCA_905163495.3. Lineage (NCBI taxonomy): Eukaryota > Metazoa > Arthropoda > Insecta > Lepidoptera > Noctuidae > Cosmia > Cosmia trapezina. Next base: position 19,391,279 of record LR991030.1, read on the forward strand.
TCCTATGTTTCGGTTTACGAACTCCCGAGATCGTTCGCGATCTGCCGTTGCCGGATCAGCCGACCGTATAATTCTGCACTTTGGCTATAGAGAACTGGGTCAGTGGGTTGTGTTTAGGGTTGTCATTGTCAGATTTCAAACTTCTAGATATCGGAACAGTTCCAGTGGAATCTGTAAACAATTATGCCCACGTCTGGTTAAAAAAAAGATCACTTTTCTCGGTCGTGAATAATAAAGATGTTGATATGACAGCCCTGTGTTGTGTGTGACAATAGTATGTTTACTAATAGCGCGATATCGGACTGTTGGCTTTATACCTGACTGTTCATTGCCATGAGTGTCGCGAGGGGAAGGACAGTTCATAGATTACTGAACCGAAAGTATTGGATCGATTTCAACCTGGCTTCAGTAATTTGTTTGAACATTGTTGTCGTGAATAGTGCTCAACATTGTTTTAGATCACACTTTGTTCGTTTTAACAGGAAACTGCATGGCTGTAAATTATAACGTTACAGGTAAACTGAAATACGACTTCTTTCAGCACACTTTGTTTGCTAAAATATTAACTAGGTATTGTAGAAACTATTCAAAAGGCAATAACGAGTAGGTACTATTAAGCAAGTCTGGCATAGCGATCTGTCAAAACTTTATGCTCCATAGCGATTTGAACCCAATATGATTAATATACGAGGCTTCGAAACAGCTCAAACTTGCTTCAAATATGTATAATTTAGCTACGTTTGTTGAATAGAGAGAATAGTTTACATATTGTAGTTTGAAGTTTCGCAATCACTACATTAGTGGAACTCGTCCGTGATTGAGTCTGTACAACTTTTTATTGTAGTTCACCCAAACTCGGAAGCGGATAACAAACTGTTTGTTGCCGAAAGTTGTGTCATTTTCAGTAATATGAAGGCCAAATGTTTGTTGAATGATCCTCCAAGTATATGTTCGGCAAATGTATGAGTATGATGTACATTATTGCTTGGGCCTTATTTGTTAGTTTTGTTTCATTATGCACTCATTGACAACAACATTGCTGAGTTCATTGTGTGATAAACGTACATCATTCATTGCTGGATGTAGGCCTCAGGCGTAGGTAAGCATCACCACTTCGACCGGTTCTATACTTCTCGCATCTAGCGGATTCCTGCGGTCTTCACCAGGTCATCAGTCCACCTTGTGGGAATCCTTCCAACGCTAGGTCTTCCGTAATCATTCGGATGCACTGGCACATTAAAAAGGCTCGCACGTTAGCCGTTAACAAGCAAACTGCACTTGAGTGACCGCAGTCAAGCTCTACGAGTCTACGGAAGAGCTTCCACTAGTCAAGATACTTAAGTACCTACGTCACACCGTAACTGTACCGCTACTAACCAACTGGTTATATTTTCACAGTGAATTTACCAATCTATAGTTTGGGTCGACTCAAGACAAACCCCTTACAAACTTTATGGCCTTAACAATCTTTTCACACCCCTCATTCATCTATATAAATAGAAAGAGAAGTCCAGACTGACTGATTGACTGACTCATCAACGCCCAGCTCAAACCCTTGGACCTAGAAAGCTGAAATTTTGCACAAATGTTCCCTTTATAATGTAGACAAGGAATAAGGAATGATTTCTCGGTAGCACCGTGGGATATTTCCCGACATCCACGCGGGCGAAGCCGCGGACAAAAGCTAGTACTTACTAATATTATAAATGCGAAAGTAACTCTGTTCGTCAGTTAACTTTTCACGTCTTAATGGCTGAACGGATTTCGATGAAATTTGGCACAAAGGTAAACCATGACCTGGATTAAGACATATGATACTTTTGTATCTCGGTAGTACGATCCCATTGGAACACAACCTCCACGCGGACGAAGCCGCGGACAAAAGCATTTAGGTCTTAAATTAACGCCAAAAGAGAAGCCGTCAAATCTCCTAGGTTGACCTGCGAGGTTCACGGATGAGTGCTAACGCGTGCCCGTGTTCCCGCCATAAGCGTCAGAGAACACCGCGGAGTTTTAGTGGGTTAGAGTCCCACATAACTGCACTATCTCCCCGTGGTATAGTGCAGAATGCATCAACATTTTTCCACGATAAAAAAAAGGTTGAGCTGTGAGATACCATTTCACAAAAACTAAAGTCAAAAATAAAAGAAGCCGTCCAATATTAACGTCCGTATAACTCTCTAACAAAGTGAACACTAACAACCAGAACTATCTGTAACAATCTAACCTGTTAGAACAACAACTAGAAACAACAGAGTAAATAGGTGAACACACGTAAACATTAACCATAAACAAGACTGCGTTGCTATCTAACGCTTCCTGTTTAACAGTTTATAGATACATTTCCTTTCAGGCTACCCGCATCTGTATTAGATTTTGTGTTATTGAGGAAGATGTAAATTTTAATATGTAGATGGAAAGGGGCTCGTAGCTAATAACAGCTGCACTCGTTGATCGAAGGTTAAGCTACGCTTGCCGTGGTCGGTTCTTGGAGCATCCATTAAATATCGAGACCCCTCCGTGCTTCGGAAATCACGTTAAGTCGTTGGTCCCGGCTCTCATTCTTAGATCTTTGACAGTCGTTACGGGTGGTCAGAAGCCTCAAAGTCTGAAAGCCAGTCTTACCAAGGGATATGGGAATGTGCTCATTTAGTTAGACCAAGGTATTTGTACCAACATTTTGTTCCAAACGACACTGCTTCCTTGACTGGAAATATTGACATTTCTTACATCTGCCTAGCCTTTTTCCAACTACTTATGTTGGAGTCGGCTTCCAGTATAACCGGATGCAGCTGAATACCGCAGTATTTACATGGAGCGACTGCCTATCTGACCTCCACAACCCAGTTAATGGGTAATACAATACCGCTAAGACTGGTTGTCAAACTTTCGGGCTTCTGACGACCCATAACGACTGTCAAAGATCCACGAATGGTATCCGGGACCAACGGCTTAGCGTACATTCCGAGGTTCTGAGCTCTATGTAAAATACTGGTATTCAATTGTATCCGGTTACACTGGAAGTCGACTCCAACATAGTTGGGAAAAGGCTATTCAGTTTATAGATGCATTTCCTTTCAGGCTGCCCGCCCCTTTATCGGTGCACTATTGTATTATGGTGGAAGACGTAAACTTTAGTATGTAGGTGGAAAGTTTTCTATTAAACGAATGGCGTAGACTGCGATTGGACTGAAGGAAGCCAAAAATGTTGGTTTATTTTTCTCTTGCACTAAAGATATACTTACCTAGGACAAAAACCATAGCAAATAAATTAGATCATCTGCCTAGCCTTTTCCCAACTATCTTGGGGTCTGCTTCCAGTCTAACCGGATGCAGCTGAATACCACTATTTAACATGGAGCGACTGCCTACCTGACCTCCACAGCCCAGTTACTGGGTAAGACGTTATCAGACTTTCGGGCTTCTGACGACCCGTAACGACTGTCAAAGATCCACGAATGACAGGCGGGACCAACGGCTTAGCGTGCTTTCCGAGAAACGGAGGGGTCTTCGTATCTAAAGCTGGTCACTCATCCACGGACCCACCACGGCAAGCGCAGCTTATCCTGATCGATCGACGCGTGCGGCTGTCACTACTTAGCCACAAGCCCCACCAAACAAATTAGATGACACTGTAAATTATGCAACTTACTTATTGTCACGCTGATTAACACGGAATCTCTGTATTTTATTGTAAACTAGCTTTTGCCCGCGGCTTCGCCCGCGTGAATGTCGGAAAATATGCCACAGGAACAAAAATATTGAGATAACTTCTGCCCGCGACTTCTTCCGCGTAAAATTTCATGTTCACCCAACCCACCCTGTCGCATCGCATTGCCTTCCCGCGCTATTACTTCGTTTTCGCTTAGCGTTCCTTCTCTCTTTTTTTTGCTCGGCACTTAAGAGTTTTAGTGTGATGTTAAATACGCCTATAGCCTTCCTTAAGAATTGGGCTATGAAATGCAAAAATAATTATTAAAGTCCGACTGGTAGTTCCTGAGATTAGCGCGTTTAAACAAAAAAAAAGCGTGTCAGCTCCGTCGCACGGCTGGAGTTTACTGCTGTTTTTTGTGTCGCTCCGAGTTTCCGACTTTCTATTTTTCAGTAATTTCTGTCGGGCTGGGTTTCTTTAATGAATCAGTGCTATACAAAAAGCAACTTTAAGGTGTAAAGGCACTGCTACCTCTTCCCCCTAATCTCCCTTTCACCCCTCCTCTCTCTCTAACCCCTCCCCTTCCCACTCTCTTACCCTCCCATCATCACTGCACTCTTTCAACCCCCTCACTCTCTCCATCCCCGTCTCCCTATCAACCCCTCACCACATAACTTTCCCGCTAACCTCCCCGCCCCGTCACACCTCTTCCCTTCTCCACACCCTCCCCCTCACTATGCGCTCCTATCCCTCGCCCCCACATCATCCTCCTCCTCAGCCTCCTCCTCACCACCCCTACCCTCCTTCTCTCTCACCACAATCTCCCCTTCACCCTTTCCCTCCTCACCACCCTCTCCCCTTCCCCTTTCCCTGCTCACCACTCCCTCCCATTCCCACCTTCCCCTCTACCCTTCCCTCTGGGGAAAAAACTTTATTACTTGCTTAGGCAAGTATTTGTGCCAAGTTTCAACTTAATTAAGCAAATGAATAAGATTTTTCATATAAACTATATTCCCTGTTTTCACCCCCACAGGGATACAATTTAAAAAAATCGTTTGTGAAATTTCCGTAACTTAAAAGAAAGATTATTTACACCAATTTTCGAGTTAAGCCCCGCAGTAAAACCTGCCCTGTAAAATTGACTACCTCTTTTCAACCCTTTAGGAGTGGATATTCGAAAAACCCTGTTACACGTTATTCGTCATTTTTGATTTCAAGTATATAAATACTGAGTTTCGAGTAAATCGGAACGTGCGTTAAAATTCCTACATACAAACTGTGAGACCCCCAATCCCTCCTGAGGGGGTAGTTTAGAAAAACTAAAAATGACAAACTTTATAGTTTATGTACTTAGATAAATATTCATGACAAGTTTCAAGTCTATTAAATCAAGGACTAAGATTTTTCATACAAACTTTGGACCCCTGTTTCACACCTTTAGGGGTTGAATTTTGAAAAATCCTTTCTTAGTGCACCCCTAGACCTCATAAGGAACCTACGTGCCATAATTTGGAATATCTAGGCCCAGCGGTTTGGGATGTGCGTTGATACAAACTTTGACACCCTCCAATCCGTCCTGAGGGGGTAGTTTAGAAAAACTAAAAATGGCAAACTTTATAACTTACTTAGATAAATATTTGTGCCATGTTTCAAGTCTATTAACTCAAGGAATAAGATTTTTCATACAAACTTTGGACCACCGTTTCACCTACTTAGGGGTTGAATTTTGAAAAATCCTTTCTTAGTACACCCTTAGACCTCACAAGGAACCTACGTGCCAAATTTGGAATCTCTAGACACAGCGGTTTGGGCTGTGCGTTGATACAAACTTTGACACCCCCCAATCCCTTCTGAGGGGGTAGTTTAAAAAAACTAAAAATGTCAAACTTTATAATTTACTTAGATAAATATTCATGCCAAGTTTCAAGTCTATTAACTCAAAGAATAAGATTTCTCATACAAACTTTCATCCCCTATTTGTCCCCCTTTGGGATGGAATTTCCAAAAATCCTTCCTTAGTGGATGCCTACACTGTATAAGGTATCTATGTGCAAAATTTCAAGTCTCTAGGACCAGTGGTTTAGGCTGTGCGTTGATATATCAGTCAGTCAATCAGTCAGTCAGGACTTTGAATTTTATATATATAGAGCCCAGCGGTTTGGGATGTGCGTTGATACAAACTTTGACACCCTCCAATCCGTCCTGAGGGGGTAGTTTAGAAAAACTAAAAATGGCAAACTTTATAACTTACTTAGATAAATATTTGTACCATGTTTCAAGTCTATTAACTCAAGGAATAAGATTTTTCATACAAACTTTGGACCACCGTTTCACCTACTTAGGGGTTGAATTTTGAAAAATCCTTTCTTAAAACACCCTAAGACCTCACAAGGAACCTACGTGCCAAATTTGGAATCTCTAGACACAGCGGTTTGGGCTGTGCGTTGATACAAACTTTGACACCCCCCAATCCCTTCTGAGGGGGTAGTTTAAAAAAACTAAAAATGTCAAACTTTATAATTTACTTAGATAAATATTCATGCCAAGTTTCAAGTCTATTAACTCAAAGAATAAGATTTCTCATACAAACTTTCATCCCCTATTTGTCCCCCTTAGGGATGGAATTTCCAAAAATCCTTCCTTAGTGGATGCCTACACTGTATAAGGTATCTATGTGCAAAATTTCAAGTCTCTAGGACCAGCAGCGGTTTAGGCTGTGCGTTGATATATCAGTCAGTCAATCAGTCAGTCAGGACTTTGAATTTTATATATATAGAAGATGATGGCTCATGGCTAAGTAATAACAGCCGCATGGGTCAATCGATCAGGTTAAGCTACACTTGACGCGGTTAGTCCGAGGATGGATAACCATCTCTAAATAGAGAGACGCCCCCTTGCTTCGGAAAGCACGTTAAGCCGTTGGTCCCGGCTGACATTCTTGGATCTTTCACAGTTGTTACGGGTCGTCAGAAGCCCGAAAGTCTGACAACCAGTCTTATCGGTATTGTATTACCCAGTAACTGGGTTGTGGAGGTCAGATAGGCAGTCGCTCTATGTAAATACTGGTATTCAGCTGCATCTAGTTCGACTGGAAACCGACCCCATCACAGTTGGGAAAAGGCTAGACGGATGTAAAAGATGACAATATTTTCAGTCAAAGTAGCAGTGTCGTTTGTAACAAAATGTTAGTACAAATACCTAGGTCTGAATGAGCGCATTGTGTAAGAATGGCACTATGTGAATGGTTTCTGTGAAATGTTCATGTTCATACAATATTCAGAACATACAAGACGCAAAATAAACTAGTTTAACATAAAATATTAACTCGAACTGTACCTACTGTTATAAGCCTCATTTTGTGAAAAGTTTCAATGTTGTACATTTATTTAATCGTTCATTGGTAATTAATCGCCCATTAATGAATTCCATGAATGAATGATTGTTGAATGCAGTCGGCCTTGTTAATGTTGATACATTATTTATTGAACAGGGATAATATTTTTATAGAGATGAATATGAATAATGTTAAAGTCGAGGATTGATATTTTTGATATGCTGTAGCGAACATATGATACATTTTTCATCAAAACACGAAAACTATGGGGCCTAAAAAAAATAAAAAAAATGTTTTAGAATGTGCAAACAGCGCTCTTTCAAATGATACCCCACATGTCCTAGTACCCTCACTTTGAATTTTTAAGACCCCCTTTCAGTCCCCGTTACAAAAAAAAATATGAATATTTTTACTTTTTTCTTATTCGTAAAATAGTTGGGTAAACGTGATCTAAAATTGTTCCAAATTTGAAGTTGATAGCATTAGTAGTTCTGACAGACAGACTGAGTCACACAATAAGGGTTCCTTTTTTACCATTTTGGTACGGAACCCTAAAAAGAGTATGATTTTTATTCCAAGCGAAATGTAAGCAAACGAGCAAAACTATTTACAAATGAAACTTGAATGCGGGAAATCATTTATTGCACTGCTCGTAGCCGATAAGTGAACAACTTATAATGCACTATTGAAATACTCGACGACCCGATGGTTTAAGTGGGACATCATTTCATATTCCCAGTTCTGTATCGGTATGTATGATTGGATAAAGATATAGTAGGGTGATTTTTGGAACGAAGTTCTATAACGCGGTTTGCGGTAGGAGTTCATTGGTAGAAAAAATCGCGCGTTCATAGATTTTAGTGAATTTTAAATCTTTTATTATGCCTTCAAATAATGCAAGTAAGTTACGCAATAAATGTTTGCCTAACTAAAACGCGTACACATAAATTCTAGATGATCATATTTAACTATTGTAGAAACATACTATATGAAATAAATTCAGGAACCCGAAACATAATAACGTTCATCTAACTTTCAAACTACTTAAAGCGCTATGACCCGACTGAGACCGCACTTACTAGTTTTTTAATAGAAACATAAAAGACAGTGCTCTAAAATTCAGAAAAAATGTTTTATCTTATTTAAGGATCTGGCAGACATGCAGTCGATTTTAATAACACGATTAGATTAACTTTGGATAGAAAAACATCTCAAAGTTACTCCTTTTCGTAATGTATCAAACTCATGGCTTCAAAACAGACGTTTTTTTCTTTTTTTATATACAAAAGAAAAGGTAGTAAGATTGTTAACCACAATTCGCTGAGTTTGTCTTGATAATATTAAAACCGACTTCCAAAAAAAACACTACAAAGTGAAAAATAACTTTAATTTCGGAAGTCGGTGTCTTTGGATCTGTATTTTAGTTTTTTGCCACCGACTTCCGAAATTAAAGTTATTTTTCACTTTGTAGTGTTTTTTTTGGAAGTCGGTTTTTTTTTTTTGTAAAAAAGTTTTTATTTTTCACTTTTTAGTGGTTCAGTTTGTAATTTATCTAAGTTACAATAACCCAATGTCAACTGCTCATCACGTTTTACAAAATATTGCTTTTACCGATGCAGGGACGTTAATTGTTGAGGAGTTCTCCTAGTAAGACCAGAAGAACTGGAGCTCATGGTGAAGTCACCATCACCATTATGCATTTTGACGAGCATAAACCATATTAAAGTAATCGAATCGCTACCTGTGATATACTTAGATATAATTGAGTATTTCCGATGGCCCTCTGTGGTCTTCATCATCAGTTCCAGTTCACCGAATGGTACTTTCCGAGCGCAAATGCACGAGTTACTATAAAAAATACCGAAATCGACATAGGTGTGCCCATAAAATTTGAGGGTTTCCCTCGATTTCCATGGGATCCCATCGTCAGATCCTGACTTGATGATCATGGGACCACTTGGGAAGTATACCCTTTCGAACAAAAAAAGAAAAATCCAAATCGGTCAAGCCATTTTCGAGTAATCGGGGAACATACATTAAAAAAAAAAAAAAAATGGTTCCGACGAATTGAGAACCTCCTCCTTTTGGAAGTCGGTTAAAAAGAATTACTATGTTTAAATACCTACCAAATGCGGGAGGCAACCACTCTCGAGCCTACTTCAGTTCAGTATGCGGCTCGAGCATAGCTCCATGATAGTTTCATGTTTTCTTTTGTATTAAGGCGGTGAGAGCCGTAAAAACGTCGTTTTGTTTAGTGTTTTATTCGTAGATAACACGGATTTAAATTTTGAAAAAAATATATTACTTAGTTCAGACTTCCATCTACAAATTTCGGCTGTCCGATACACGATTACTTGCACTTTACTGCATCCAATTAAATCGCAAAGACAAGTCTAAATTATGATCTATATCTTATTTCATTTGATTTATATTAGGCTTTGAACAATAAAACTTATGCCATAATAAAGGTCGTAAAAAATGTAATTTATAACGGCTATCATAATTTGAAATATCAAAATATTTATATCACTAATTCCAATGTCAAGTGTTTTGCGCTCGCTCCGTGTCGTTTAGTCCCGAGCGGAACGTGATGGAGGTCGGACGTGTGCCAATTTTTCGAACCCGCCACCCCCGCTAACTTCTGTCACCGGCTGCGACCGGCACAAATTAACATGTGTTGAAAACAGTTGAATTTGAACGCTATGCCTATGTAAATAAAGACGTCACGCGCGCAAAAGCTTTATTGGTATTTATTTTTATCACGGCCTATGTTTACCAATCGCATCAAGTGTGTAAAACAGTTGAATTTGAACCCTACACTGGAGCTTATAAAGCCGCCTGACGCGCAAATTTTTGGTTCACTATTTTCAAATCTCAAATAGGTAGGTGCCACAGAATAAAGTTAGTACGGGTGGTTTTATAATGAATATCGGATAGGAAATGAGATTTCTTCATAACATCACGCCTGAATTCTTTCAAAGGGTTGGGCAGGGATGTTCAGAAAATAAGTAGGCCCTCAAATGTATTTTTCTGTATACCTACATAAATTAGATTTTTTTTTTAAATTAAGTTTTTTTTCTAATTAGGTATCTTATTTTTTTTTTGTATTTCAAGGTCAAAATGAAAATCCAAGATGGCGGCTGCAAAAATTTCCAATTTTTCGTCATGGGTGTCGTTTTCGTGATATTTTAGGTCGCTGAAAACGATAGTGGGGTCAAAATGAAAATCCAAGATGGCGGCTGCGAAAATTTCCAAATTTTTCGTCATGGGTGTCATTTTCGTGATATTTTAGGTCGCTGAAAACGATAGTGGGGTCAAAATCAAAATCCAAGATGGCGGCTGCAAAAATTTCCTAATTTTTCGTCATGGGTGTCGTTTTCGTGATATTTTAGGTCGCTGAAAACGATAGTGGGGTCAAAATGAAAATCCAAGATGGCGGCTGCGAAAATTTCCTAATTTTTCGTCATGGGTGTCATTTTCGTGATATTTTAGGTCGCTGAAAACGATAGTGGGGTCAAAATGAAAATCCAAGATGGCGGCTGCGAAAATTTCCTAATTTTTCGTCATGGGTGTCATTTTCGTGATATTTTAGGTCGCTGAAAACGATAGCGGGGTCAAAATGAAAATCCAAGATGGCGGCTGTGAAAATTTCCAAATTTTTCGTCATGGGTGTCATTTTCGTGATATTTAAGGTCGCTGAAAACGATAGCGGGGTAAAATGAAAATCCAAGATGGCGGCTGCGAAAATTTCCTAACTTTTCGTCATGGGTGTCATTTTCGTGTTGTTTTAGGTCGCTGAAAACGATAGTGGGGTCAAAATGAAAATCCAAGATGGCGGCTGCGAAAATTATCAAATTTTTCGACACAGGTGTCATTTTCGTGATATTTGAGGTCGCTGAAACCGATAGTGGGGTCAAAATGAAAATCCAAGATGGCGGCTGCGAAAATTTCCTAATTTTTCGTCATGGGTGTCATTTTCGTGATATTTTAGGTCGCTGAAAACGATAGCGGGGTCAAAATGAAAATCCAAGATGGCGGCTGTGAAAATTTCCAAATTTTTCGTCATGGGTGTCATTTTCGTGATATTTAAGGTCGCTGAAAACAATAGCGGGGTCAAAATGAAAATCCAAGATGGCGGCTGCGAAAATTTCCTAACTTTTTGTCATGGGTGTCATTTTCGTGTTATTTTAGGTCGCTGAAAACGATAGTGGGGTCAAACTGAAAATCCAAGATGGCGGCTGCGAAAATTTCCTAACTTTTCGTCATGGGTGTCATTTTCGTGATATTTTAGGTCGCTGAAAACGATAGTGGGGTCAAAATGAAAATCCAAGATGGCGGCTGCGAAAATTTCCTAATTTTTCGTCATGGGTGTCATTTTCGTGATATTTTAGGTCGCTGAAAACGATAGGGGGGTCAAAATGAAAATCCAAGATGGCGGCTGCAAAAATTTCCTAATTTTTCGTAATGGGTGTCGTTTTCGTGATATTTTAGGTCGCTGAAAACGATAGTGGGGTCAAAATGAAAATCCAAGATGGCGGCTGCCAAAATTTCCTAATTTTCGGTCATGGATGTCATTTTCGTGATATTTTAGGTCGCTGAAAACGATAGTGGGGTCAAAATGAAAATCCAAGATGGCGGCTGCGAAAATTTCCTAATTTTCGGTCATGGATGTCATTTTCGTGATATTTTAGGTCGCTGAAAACGATAGTGAGGTCAAAATGAAAATCCAAGATGGCGGCTGCGAATATCCTAATTTTTCGTCATGGGTGTCATTTTCGTGATATTTTAGGTCGCTGAAAACGATAGTGGGGTCAAAATGAAAATCCAAGATGGCGGCTGCGAAAATTTCCTAATTTTCGGTCATGGATGTCATTTTCGTGATATTTTAGGTCGCTGAAAACGATAGTGGGGTCAAAATGAAAATCCAAGATGGCGGCTGCGAAAATTATCAAATTTTTCGACACAGGTGTCATTTTCGTGATATTTGAGGTCGCTGAAACCGATAGTGGGGTCAAAATGAAAATCCAAGATGGCGGCTGCGAAAATTTCCTAATTTTTCGTCATGGGTGTCATTTTCGTGATATTTTAGGTCGCTGAAAACGATAGCGGGGTCAAAATGAAAATCCAAGATGGCGGCTGCGAAAATTTCCTAATTTTTCGTCATGGGTGTCATTTTCGTGATATTTTAGGTCGCTGAAAGCGATAGTGGGGTCAAAATGAAAATCCAAGATGGCGGCTGCGAAAATTCCCTAACTTTTCATCATGGGTGTCATTTTCGTGATATTTTAGATCGCTGAAAACGATAGTCATTCATTTTGACCCCACTATCGTTTGCAGCGACCTCAAATATCACGAAAATGACACCCATGACGAAAAATTACGAAATTTTCGCAGCCGCCATCTTGGATTTTCATTTTGACCCCACTATCGCTTTCAGTGACCTAAAATATCACGGAAATGACACCCATGACGAAAAATTAGGAAATTTTCGCAGCCGCCATCTTGGATTCTCATTTTGACCCCACTATCGTTTTCAGCGACCTCAAATATCACGAAAATGATACCCATGACCGAAAATTAGGAAATTTTCGCAGCCGCCATCTTGGATTTTCATATTGGCCCCACTATCGTTTTCAGCGACCTCAAATATCACGAAAATGACACCCATGTTGAAAAATTTAAAAATTTTCGCAGCCGCCATCTTGGATTTTCATTTTGACCCCACTATTGTTTTCAGCGACCTCAAATATCACGAAAATGACACCCATGACGAAAAATTAGAAAATTTTCGCAGCCGCCATCTTGGATTTTCATTTTGACCCCATTATCGTTTTCAGCGACCTCAAATATCATGAAATTGACGCCCATGTCGAAAAATTCGAAAATTTTTGCAGCCGCCATCTTGGATTTTCATTTTGACCGTAATCACATCCTCTCAAGAAAAAAAAAACTAGAGCGTAAGAAGTTATGCCCCTCCATTTTTTTTTTTTGTGTTGACATAACGAATAAAATAAAAAAAGAACTTTCCAAATCGGCTTCTAAATGACGGAGTACTGCAGTAACAAACATAAAAAAAAAAAAATACAACTGAATTGATATTCTCCTCCGTTTTTGAAGTCGTTTAAAAATAACACATCATTGTTACGTTTAAAAATTAGCTGGACATCACTCACAATGCAGTCATTGGTGTCGTGGGGAATACTAGTTTCTGTCATTCCCGACGACACCACCAGTGGTGTCGTGGGGAATGAACGGTCATTTCGTGGTATTTAAGTTCGCTGAAAACGATAAAGGTCTCAAGCTAATTTTGACCTTATTGACATTTTACAAACCCTTTGTTTTTTTGGTCCAGAATACTCGGTAAATGATCTGGAAGCTGAATTTAACAAAAAAACATGAATGTCAATAAGGTCTAAATTCGCTTGACACCTCAGAAAGTGTCTAGATTATTATGCACATCATTTTTAGGGTGTCAAGCTAATTTCGACCTTATTGATATTTTACAAACCCTTTGTTTTTTTGGCCCCAGATACTTGGTAAATGATCTGGAAGCTGAATTTAACAAAAAAACATGAATGTCAATAAGGTCTAAATTCGCTTGACACCTCAGAAAGTGTCTAGATTATTATGCACATCATTTCTAGGGTGTCAAGCTAATTTCGACCTTATAGACATTTTACAAACCATTTGTTTTTTTGGTCCAAGATACTTGGTAAGTAAATGGTCTGGAAGCTAAATTTAACAAAAAACCATGAATGTCAATAAGGTCTAAATTGTTATGTAACACATCATTGTTATGTAGCTGGACATCACTAACAGCACAATACAGTCGGTGGTGTCGCATGGCGTGGGGAATAGTAGTTTCTGTCATTCCCCACGACAGCGACACCACTGAAAACGATACCACTGGTGTGGTATCGTCGGGAATGACAGAAACTACTATTCCCCACGCCATGCGACACCTTCGTAAAGTAAAATGGTGCGCGGCGCGTAGTTTTGAATCGTACGGGTAAAGGTCTTCGTGTCAGTCAGATTTTAAATCCACCTTATTCACGAAAATAAATATGTATAAGTAGTTATTTTTATTTATTTTAACTGTTCAAGTTTACAATGCATACCTAATCTGTCTAAAACTTTAAAAAATACTTACTAGAAAAATAAAACAAAATAAACTTGTATACTAATCAGTTCAAGTTTATCTACTGCATTGCTCTATTCTGTGACGCAACATAGTACCTACTCGAGTTCATGAACTCATGAGCGGTGCGCTTGGCGCGCGTTTCCCGCGCATCGTAATTTATTACGTATCGCTACTCCTTGCGGGGGCTGCGGTAAGCATTTAATACCTACGGCGCTTGCTTTCACCCCGCCTTAACAGACTATTTTACTATCTATAATTTTATCTGAGGTTTTTTATTTTTTTAGAACTTTGGGATTGAAATTTACTATTTTATTTAGTCAAGCAACGGCTGCAAAGTAAGTAGGCATGGTCAATTAAAACCGCTCCGCTACACTGAAAAACTCTTTAAGTTTATTAAACCTTCTTTTAACCTATACTTTGGGTTAATATAGCACCTACCGATATGATTTGTTAAATCAACAAAATTAAAATTGTTATACTTAAGGCGAAAGCGCCAGGGTAGCCCGCGAAACCCTCAAACCTCATGATTTCATGAAATCGCAAGATTTGAGGTAAATGCTAACTTATAGAGTTGTATTGCTGATTCCAATGATTATAATTCTGTAAAGCCATATTAGCTACGGCCGCGAATCATATTTTATTCAAAATACAAGCTCACACTGACCTACAAATTGCAAAAAACGTAAGAAATTTTGAATTTCGCGGGCTACCCTGGCGCATCATCCTTATGAGGTGAATTTAACAAAGTCGTGTTTAGTTGTTTCAACAGCGAAGCGTATAGGTAGATATACAGAGGTTTACCTCTGTAGACCTAGACCAGTTAAAAAACACCGCTTTGCTTCGCTCCGCTACTGCCTACGGCAAAGCAGTTGCAGCTCTGTGACGCATTTTAATGCAAACATTCATTAGGAAAGCAATCAAGCATAGCTATGAATGTCGACTGACGTATGACAAAGAGTGATGTTTTAACATCATTAATGAGGTCACAACAAAGCGGTAAGCAAGACTACAACTTGGACGTTTTCAGAAGTTTAGAACCTAGGTAAATTGTATACCTAAGCATGTTCTGTCGTTATTAAATTACTAGCTTTTGCCCGCGGCTTCGCCCTGGAGCTCGTAAATTATCCCACGGAATATACTACCGAGATAAATAAAAGTATCCTATGTCCTAATCCAGGTCATGGTGTATCCATGTGCCAAATTTCATTCAAATCCGTTCTGCCAAGGGTTCATGTTATTAAGTTTTTTACTTTTGAGTAGCGTCTGTGACCTTGCTTTACATTTTTTGCCATATCTACGATGTTATTGGCTCGATTTAGATTTTGTTTATTATTTCTAAAAGCTCAACTCATGCTCATAAGCAAGGTCATAAACGCTGCTCAAAAACAAAAAATTGAATGACGTGAAAAATATTTAAAGATAGACGCCCTTTTAAAGTTTATTTTCGATAATTTTTCATGAATAAGGCGCATTGTATATCAATCAATCAATCAACTCAGCCTATCGCAGTCCACTGCTGGACATAGGCCTCTCCCAGTCTGCGCCACAACACCCTGTCCTCCGCCTTCCGCATCCAGTCTGTCCCAGACACTTTCTTCACTTTCTTCACTTTCGTCGTCGGTCCATCTACCTGGGGGGCGTCCCACACTACGCTTACCGATACGCGGTTTCCACTCCAGGACTCGTCTGATCCACCGGCCATCAGTCCTTCGACAAACATGGCCAGCCCACTGCTACTTCAGTTTGCTTATTCTGCAAGCTATGTCGGTTATCCTGATTTTATCCTTCAAAGAAACTCCGAACATAGCCCGCTCCATAGCGCGCTGAGCGACCTTGAATTTGTGGACCAGCCCGACTGTCAGTGTCCACGTTTCAGCACCGTATGTCATAACGGGCAGGACGCACTGGTTGAAAACCTTGGTTTTCAAACATTGCGGGATGGGTGACGAAAAGACTTGACGAAGTTTCCCAAATGCTGCCCAACCCAATTGGATCCTTCTGTCGGCTTCTTTCTCAAAGTTGTGTCTACCGAGCTGGATGACTTGCCCTAGATAGACATACTCCTTCACAACTTCAAGAAGCGACCCTTCGATGCGGATTGGACTCGGCAAGACGAGTGAGTTGTACAAGACTTTCGTCTTGTCTAAATTCATACCGAGGCCAACCCGCCGAGAGGCTCCATTTAGGCTGTGCAGCATCTGGTCTAACTGTTTAAGCGTCTCTGCTAATATGACGATGTCGTCGGCAAAGCGTAGGTGTGAGATGTACTCGCCGTTCACGTTGATACCCTGTCCAGTCCAGTCCAGCGTCTTGAAGACGTCCTCCAACGCATTGGTGAACAGTTTTGGGGATATCACATCCCCCTGTATCACCCCTCTGCGCAGTTGGATGGGGCTGGTTTTCTCATCTCGGATCTGGACAGTCATCGTGGCAGCGTCATACAGACACCTCAGCACTTCAATGTAGCGCCAGTCATTTCGACATCGTTGCAGAGAGGCCAGAACTGCCCATATTTCGATGGAGTTAAAGGCTTTCTCGTAGTCCACAAATGCCATACATAGCGGCTGATTGTACTCCTCAGTCTTCTGTACAATTTGCCGAACAGTATGGATGTGGTCTACGGTACTGAAGCCTTTTCGAAAACCAGCTTGTTCTGGTGGCTGGAACTCGTCAAGTCTTCTGGCGAGACGGTTCGTGACGACCCTCGAGAACAGCTTGTAGACGTGGCTCAGAAGTGAGATGGGTCATTGTATATAAGGTGCTATAAAAATATCTGCCACGGCATCAATGGGAGATAATATTGTGTATAGTTATAGATTAAAATAGTGAAGAAATTTCGTATCCCGGAATAGATAAATCAATTTGAGAAAATAAAGTAATTAAATAAAACGTTTACTTTATTACAAGCTAGCTTTTGCCCGCGGCTTCGCCCGCGTTTATTATACATATAAACCTTACACTTGAATCACTCTATCTATTAAAAAAAACCGCATCAAAATCCGTTGCGTAGTTATAAAGATCAAAGCATACATAGGGACAGACAGCGGGAAGCGACTTTGTTTTATACTATGTAGTGATTACGCGCAATGTGTCACTTGGTCAATGAAAACATTATTGCTACCTCTTTCTAATTGTTCTGTGAATTAACACTAATTGCTACGGGACGGTTTCATACGAATAAATCAATTCAAAATACGCACATTTTTATGTGAAAAAATGTAATAAGATCAATAATTTTATTTATCTTCACTATGTAATCTATATACACAATACTGTCTCCCATTGCAGCCGTGGCAGATATTTTTATAGCACCTTATACATGTGAGAACAATCTAGAAAGTACTTGTAAATTTCTAGTTTGTCCACTGTACGTGATTGTGTCACTCGCATAGCTAACATCAGCTTTTGATGCAGTGTTTCTATTTCTACACTAGACAGTTTTACATTATTTTATCTGCTTTAGAAGTCAACTGCAGGCACCGCGGGAGCACAAAACGTTTCCAGAATTGCACATGCGACAAGGAAGCAATCGTGACATAGAAATAGTATCTGCGTTCACATTTATACACAAGTGCATATTTTTCTATTCATCATGATTTTATTTTAAGCTTCAGTTTGGATTCGGATTGTTTATATTCGGGTACGCTTGCCACGGTTGGTCCGTGGATGGGTGACCATCTTTACATCCCAAGACGCCTCCGTGCCTCGGCAAGCACGTTAAGCCGTTGGTCCCGGCTGTCATTCGTGAATCTTTGACAGTCTATGTCGTCCCCACCAAGGTATATCGTATTATCCAGTACCTGGGTTGTGGAGGTCAGATAGGCAGTAGCTCCATGTAAAATACTGGTATTGAGCTGCATCCAGTTAGACTGGAAGTCGATCCCAAGATAGTTGGGAAAAGACGTAAATGTACTCAGAAACATCAAAGCATCTATTTTAGTTTTAATTATTCTTAAAACTAACTTCGTATCCCGAACTGTTCCAAGAAAATGTAGTAGGTTTATAGAAAATGTTGTTTTCTGATTATAGTGATTGCGTGTTAATTTATAATTTCACGTTAAAATAAACTGAATGGCTGTTATCGCGATTTTCCATCGCGGATGCTCGTTTCCCGATAACTTTTCGATAAAATGAGAAAATTACTTTTAACAACGGGCAATTACCGTGACCTGCACCATTGGCTTTATTAGCCCGATAAATAGTAAAAGTTAAAACGATTTTGTATTATAAAACTCACATCCTAACTAATATTATAAATGCAAAAGTAAGTTTGTTTGTTTCTTGGTTACCTTTTCACGCCTAAAGCACTGAAACGATCATCCTGAAATTTTGCACAATACAGAAGAAGAGATAAGGTGAGGTGATATAATAGAGATAAGGTGTACAGAAACGGATATAGGGTACCATTCAACCATTCATACCGAAGAAAAGTACTATTCCCGAGGAAAACAACAAATACATTCTTATGATGTCGCCACGTGTCTTTCGAATCATGATTGAATTATATCAATAATCTTGTAATACCTACAAGCAGAGTACAACCCGAATTTATTGTCAAATTCTAAACTAACGTGAGCGAATCCGCGGGCAAAAGCTAGTTATTATATACATAAATCGTTAAACTTTAACTGTACTATAAATGCGATTATAATATTAGTTTCTATGACATCATTTGCATAGTAAAATTCCATTTCGAGAATGTATCACCTAATTTAGATTCATGTTGATATTTCTGGCAGCAAAAGTAGAAAATAGATGAAAACGGAATCTAGATATTCAAGGTTGCTTCTGCCGCTATGTCTGCACAAGGCCATGGTCGGACATTTTTGTTCATCTGGACGTATTGTCTCTGTAACTGGGACCATTCAGCGAAGCTTGATTGCCGTACATGCATCGCCAATTTCAGTAACGAGTGTTTAGGCACCTGACCTACCGTCGGCGATTAACGAGAAGCGAGTAGAGCTAGCAACTTTAAACGAGTTGGCGAGCAACGAGCAGCGAGTGCGCGATGGCGACGAGCGACTACTCGCTGGTATGCGAATGTACCAAGCCTGAGTCTCTCAGCGAGTGTTCTGCTTCAAGCGATCTTCCCTGAGCGAGTACTTTGATAGCTGCTCTCTTGTCACTGAGACAAACGATTACTTGCCGGCGGCGTGAGTAGTCAGCGGTCAACTATTAAGAGTATATATCGAAGCGTGGTTTAGCTCGGTGTGTAAGTGAAACGGCATTATGGCTGTCTATAGTTTGACGCGTGAGATAGAAGACTCACGCGCACCGGAATATAAACGCGTTCCGTTTAAATGTAGATTTATGACAAAACCTAATCATTTTTCGGTTTTAGTACAGCAGTAGACAATATATTCAAATAACATATAGGGAAAATCCTATTGATTTAACCATATACATTTGGTTTTATAGGAATTTTAAAAACACAAAATTATCGATGTTTTCCCTTAATATATGTACATTAGTTTTTGTTTATACTAAAATACATAATGTTGTATATATCTCTTTTAGTTACTCGGAACCTACAAGCTTTTGTACGTTTCTTGAGCGAGAAAATCGTTGATAGCTAAGTAGTCGCTTCTTCGCCAACAGTGGGTCAGGTGCCTTAAGCGATTGGGAGCAACGTTTTATTGTTCCGGGTTTTTGATCCTGAAGCCGGAATTAGATCTATTTTGAATGTTCCGAGTTGTTGATGCTCCAGAAAGTGGAAGTTTGTTTATCGTTTGTGTTGATTGGCGACTTGCTCGACAGACGGCGGTATAACGTCATGTTGATTCAATGTTTGTGAACGCGCCTCGGTGGGTTGTCTTCAGAAACTTGTAGATCGGATTACCGGTCACCAATCAGCAGTGTGTCTTACTGAAGAGTTACCATAGCAAACAATCAATCTGCCTAGCCTTTTCCCAACTATGTTGGGGTCGGCTTCCAGTCTAACCGGATGCAGCTGAATACCAGTATTTTACATGGAGCGACTGCCTATCTGACCTCCACAACCCATTAACTGGGTAATACGATACCCCTTGGTAAGACTGGTTGTCAGACTTTCGGCTTCTGACGACCCGTAACGACTGTCAAAGATCCACGAATGACAGCCGGGACCAACGGCTTAACGTTCTTTCCGAGGCACGGAGGAGTCTCGGTATGTAAAGATGGTCACCCATCCACTGACCAACCCCGGCAAGCGTAGCTTAACCTGATGGATCGACCCGTGCGGCTGTTATTACTTAGCCACGAGCTCCTCTATCATAGCAATCAGTTACCAAAAAACCGGCCAAGTGCGTGTCGGACCCCACACAATGAAGGGTTCCGTTGTTGAAAATAATTTATCCCAAAAACAAATTGAACATTGTTACCGAAAAAAAAATTTTTTTATGTGATAAAACTACAAATTAACAATTTTCGGACTTTTTCCTTTACTTGTGCTGTGAGACCATGCTTCTTGCCAAATTTCATAATTGTAGGTCAACGGGAAGTACCCTGCAGGTTTTGATTTATTTGCGAGTATCAAAATATGACGTATAAATGGCCGTTGACTTAGAAGCTTGATTTTTTTAGAGCTGCAAGGGACTATAGACTTACGTATTTGATATTTATTTCAACACGATACCTCCTCACGTTTCTTAGAAAAAGGGTGTTACAGGCTGACCGACTTAAAAATATTTTTTTGTGTGAAAAAATTATAAATTAACAATTTTCGGACTTTTTCCTTTATTTGTGCTGTAAGAACTTGCATCTTGCTAAATTTCATGATTCTAGAATAACGGGAAGTACCCTATAGGTTTTGATTTACTTTCGAGTATCAAAATATGGCGCATAAATGGCCGAATTCTTTTATTGCGTTGACTTAAAAACTTGATTTTTTTAGAGCTCCAAGGGACCATAGACTTACGTATTTGATATTAATTACAACTTGATACCTCCACGCGTTCCTAAGAAAAAGGGTCTTGACAGACTGACAGACAGACAGACGGACAACGAAGTGATCCTATAAGGGTTCCGTTTTTTCCTTTTGAGGTACGGAACCCTAAAAATAAACGGGAGTCAGGTAATGCCATTAATACTTTGTTATTAAATCTTTAAATGGATGCTGCTGTTCCAATATGGCATTTTGTTCATCGGAAAAAATGATGAGTCGATCAATTTTGGCTGCTAATCAAACCAGTAGGTACCTATTAATCTAGACCATTATACGGCTAGACAATTGTATACACATGATACATGCACCCGGTATGTGCGGATTGTAGAAGCATTGAACTAGGCCAATACAATGGCCGTTGATAATGTGATACCGGCCTAGTCGGCACTCTCTCACTCGGCAGCCACCGACCTTTGTTACGTGACGTAACGATGCGTCTTGTAACTGATTACACTCGTATGGTATGAGATTTTGATCCAATTGTAAAGGCCTATATTTAATTTTGAACGTGAACGAACGACCTATATTTTATGCTGATACAGAACAATTACTTTGAGATTTGAATCTGTGTGTGTGTTTGTGGGGATGTGTTTGTGTGTGTGTGTGTGAGGTGCACCTCTGTCTAACCCTATGCAGAAAACAGGTGTGATGTTATGTGATACTTTGAGATTTCGGTCGACAATGCAATTGTTATGAAAACTCTTGTACGCGTTTACGATTTTCTGGCTTTGCCAAAATTTTTATCCAGCCATTAACATTTATTTCAAAGAATCTGGGTTAATTTATACCTACACATAATTATGCTATTGTACTAGGCACCTTCATTAAAACATTTTGGAAAAAAGAAACGGAACAAAAGCGCGTCCCCATTGTGTTGAAAGGCCTAAAATATTCATTACAACCTCAATAATTTCCTTATCAACATACGAGGCTTAAAAATGCGGCCAATAACCTCTCTCTTTAATTAAGAGAATTAACACAAAGCACCAACAATTTTAGGACAATCCTGGTGAAAACATTATACACGTTGAAAAAACCGCAAAGAGCATTTCATTGTATTCGAGAGCGACCTTTTTCGGAGCAACGAATCATTTTTCCAACTTTTTGTGGGTCAGTCTGCTGGTGGAACCGTATCGGGTATTATACGGGATGTGTGATGGCTGAAACATAACTCAGATTTTTTTGAAAATGGTTTTCTTTAACAATAAGTTTCGAACTTTTTTGTGAGCATTTTGCCACATGAGATAATCATTTTATAAGTCAGCATTTTCAATAAAAAAAAATACTTACAGTTTTTTTTTAGGTAGTTAATTGAAAATCGAATGTCCTAAATCCTTGGTTCACACAAACATGGGTATTGGATTTGAAATTTTTCGAAGTTGAATGATGTAGATTTTAAAAGCTCACCATTTTTTGACTTTCACTTTCTACTATTTCTTCGCCTAATTGCTGAAACTCTTGGCGAAACAATTAGGTATAATTAAATAAAACATTCTCCTGAAAAAAATTTTTTTATTTATTTTTCTCGAGCAGTTTTATATACAAAAAATTCCACATAAAAATATGAAACAATTTAGCACATCCACTTAATAATGTCAAACAACTCATTTTAAATTATTTATGAATATTTCCAGCGTAATTTATTTGAGGCATTTATATTTCTTAGCGAAACATTCCAATGTAATACCAAGGCCAGCCAATTTATTTGTCAATATTATGGCATGATTCCAACAATTCCATTTATTTAGTGGAATAAATCCAGTAGTTAACGCTCTGTAGTACGCACTATGAGTTATAACAATACGTTAAAACTATTCTATATTTTCTTACGAGATGGACCGCCTGTGTTTATGTGTGGAATAAATTAATTTATACCATTCCCCCTCTAAAAAGCTTATTTTATTCACTGAAAACAGTGAATAAAAAGCACTTTTACTCACTGTTTTGATGTTTGAAAATGGAACACACCAATGTATTCGACCACAGATTTAGAGTACCTAGGCTAGATACGGCATGTTATTAGATAGTATGAAAACCGAACGTGTCATCTTTTTATACCTACGATAACTTCACCCCAGCCATTTAGTGATGTGCTCAACGTAAACAGAATTATTTCAATCGCTAAGCGTCACTGAGCTAACAGACTTTTTTTTAGTACGAACAGTCGAACATGCAGGGCACGCTTGGTCGTGGCTTGCCGTATCTAGTGTAAGTGTAATGTTTGTATTCGACCTATATTGATGTGTTCTAAATTCAATTTGATTGGTCGACATTTTCGACAAGGAGTTTTGCATTAGAATAAAAACTGATTTGTGTTCTTTGCTGTCCTTAGTAAATTGTTGAATACTGTAAGTTGTACGAACACAAAGTTTAGTGTTACTTTAATCTTTAATTTTGTGTTTGTTTAGTGTTGTTCTAATCGATTTAAAATGCATTATAGTGATGAAGATGTGTTAACAACTGAGTTTATGAAAGAGCGGCCGATATAGTGGAAAACTTGCTACCCAAAAAATCACGGCTGGTTTACATCAAAACCAATTTAACTTTCCTTTTTCTTCATTATACCTATGTCTATTTTCACTTAAATCTTTCTTTTTCTCGTAGTCATGGTATAAAGTATAGTATGCAACTCTTGAATAAAACGGATTTATATCGAGGGCCATGAATCACTCGCGTTGCTCAGGATTCTAACACTTGAATCACTCGCTACGCTCGTGATTCAATCATCATGAATCACTCCCTACGGTCGTGATTCAATCGTTAGAATCCTTCACTAGCTCGTGATTCATCTATAGCCCTCGCTTTAAATCCGTCCTTTATTCACTAATTGCATAATATACTATTATACCATTCCCCCTCTAAAAAGCTTATTTTATTCACTGAAAACAGTGAATAAAAAGCACTTTTACTCACTGTTTTGATGTTTGAAAATGGAACACACCCAATGTATTCGACCACAGATTTAGAGTACCTAGGCTAGATACGGCATGTTATTAGATAGTATGAAAACCGAACGTGTCATCTTTTTTAAACCTACGGTAACTTCACCCCAGCCATTTAGTGATGTGCTCAACTTAAACAAAATTGTTTCAATCGCTAAGCATCACTGAGCTAACAGACTTTTTTTAGTACGAACAGTCGAACATGCAGGGCACGCTTGGTCGTGGCTTGCCGTATCTAGTGTAAGTGTAATCTGTGTATTCGACCTATATTGATGTGTTCTAAATTCAATTTGATTGGTCGACATTTTCGACAAGGAGTTTAGCATTAGAATAAAACTGTTTTGTGTTATTTGCTGTCTTTAGTAAATTGGCGCTATTTTGAATACTGTAAGTTGTACGAACACAAAGTTTAGTGTTACTTTAATCTTTAATTTTGTGTTTGTTTAGTGTTGTTTTAATCGATTAAAAATGCATTCATTAGTGATGAAGATGTGTTAACACCTGAGTTTATGAAAGAGAGGGCGGCCGATATAGTGGAAAACTTGCTACCCAAAAAATCACGACTGGTTTACATCAAAGCCAATTTAACTTTCCTTTTTCTTCATTATAATATGTCTATTTTCACTTAAATCTTTCTTTTTCTCGTAGTCATGGTATAAAGTATAGTATGCAACTCTTGAATAAAACGGATTTATATCGAGGGCCATGAATCACTCGCGTCGCTCAGGATTCTAACACTTGAATCACTCGCTACGCTCGTGATTCAATCATCATGAATCACTCCCTACGGTCGTGATTCAATCGTTAGAATCCTTCACTAGCTCGTGATTCATCTATGGCCCTCGCTTTAAATCCGTCCTTTATTCACTAATTGCATAATATACTATTTTAAGGTCCGTGTTACACTGCGTAGACCAGTGCGATTAAAGATTTTTCTGCACTCATTTGTAATTGTATTGTTGATATGCGTTTGTCATGAAGTTACTAGGTTTTTGTGATAGGTACCTTTAGAGGCATGAGGAACAGGGTGTAAAGTTCATTCATCCTCCATAGAAAAGGGAGGATCCTCCGACCAGACGGGTGTTGTGTCTGGCGGGCTACTGCCCGACGGTTGATGTCGGGACGTTGTATATATGCTAATCGCGTGGTAAACTCTAATTGCGCGATGCAGGTTTGCGTGACGTC
Source organism: Cosmia trapezina (assembly GCA_905163495.3). Taxonomy (NCBI): domain Eukaryota; kingdom Metazoa; phylum Arthropoda; class Insecta; order Lepidoptera; family Noctuidae; genus Cosmia; species Cosmia trapezina. The sequence continues at coordinate 19,416,455 of LR991030.1, forward strand.
ATGTCATTTATGCGTAGTTCGTATGTGGCGATGTAGATGCCGCCACATCACTCCCCTCCGGAGACCGGAGGTCGATAGTGGGCTGAGTCGTGTATCTTGCGATGCTTGCCAGTGCCAGTTGTGGTTCCAGTGAGTCGGAACCGGGTGCCGCATAGTTCACGGTGAGTCGGAACTGTCTGCGGTGATACCCCAGTGAGTCGGGGTGGCGCTGCGTTATGCTCCAGTGAGTCGGAGTGTACAGCGCTGGGTTGAGGTTGAGGCTGAAGGTGATGACCAGGAATGCGCGTCCGCTGCATGCTGGTGGTCAGGATACCCGTTGAAGCCGTGGGTTCTGGCTGGCTGTGTGACTCGCCGCTCGAAAGCTTGAGGAAGTGATGCTGATGACGTCACGCTGATGTAGTTGCACGAAGGCTGCGCTGACGTTCATGCTCGGGGTCACCAATTTAGAGGCATGAGAAACGGTGTAAAGTTCACTCATCCTCCATAGAAAAGGGAGGATCCTCCGACCAGACGGGTGTTGTGTCTGGCGGGCTACTGCCCGACGGTTGATGTCGGGACGTTGTATATATGCTAATCGCGTGGTAAACTCTAATTGCGCGATGCAGGTTTGCGTGACGTCATGTCATTGATGCGTAGTTCGTATGTGGCGATGTAGATGCCGCCACATACCTATAGATAATATCCTGTTTTGAAATGTTGACAAATTTATGTATCAGAAAGATGTGGTTAAATTTAAGGGTGTGGTACAGACCATCAAACTAAACAACTTTCTCCATGGTACCAACATCGTAATCAAGAAAAAATATCAGCCGTCCCGTATAAAGGTTCAACACCTACTCGACCCAAATGTCTTTGACGGCTGATATTTTTATTCTAGATTACGATGTTAGTCCCATGGAGAAAGTTGTTCAGTTTGATTATCTGTACCACACCTTTCTGATACACTCTGTATAGTGACAAGCCGTGCCGCCCGCACGATCGTATCGACAAAAATTACAAAAATTCCATACAACCTTCCATGCCTTATTTAACTCCTTTAGGACTTGGATATTTCAAAATCCTTAATTAACGCTAACTTGTGTTATGCATATTATATGGAACATAAGTGCAAAATTTTACGCTGCTAGATTCAGCGGTTTAGGCTGTGCGTTGTCTGTTCGTGAATTTAAGACTTTTATTATTATGTAAATAGATATATCAACCATTATTTTCATTAGTATAACCTATATATTGTAATAATGAAATTAGAGGTAGATCATCATAATTGTTCTGCCTTTGTCCCAATTTATTTGGGGTTGGCGCAACATTTCTTGTTCTTCCACTTTAAGTAGTATAAAGCTGAGGAAAATGTCGTTAGGAAAGTTTTGAGTATGAATGTCAATGGCTGTAAGAGTAGGGGAAGGCCAAAGAAACGATGGATGGACTGTGAGAAAGATGATATGGCTAGAAAGGGGGTGTATAAATAAATAAATAAATAATAAAATAAATAAAAATTAATTGGGATAAGGGCAGAATGAAAAAGTAATACTAGTACTACTACGAGTTTAAGCTTGTAACCATGCGTTTGCACTGGCGAAACATTCAGTTAAAAACATGTTGATATCTCTGTCAGATACATTGACAGAAATAGAGATATCAGTATGTTTTTATGCGATATTTCGCCCGTGCAAACGCGCGGTAAGTCAATTCACCTTTCGTAACGACATACGTCATTCACGCGTCATACAATGTTATTATGACCCGTCGCTTCGCATCGCCGACAGTGTGAGTCAAAGCTCTATGTTGTTCGATGAGTACAAGCTTACACGATGTACGTCATGTCTTGAATAGAAATGACGTTGCTTGGTAGCGGGAAACATAATATGAGGGCTTCAAGTAGGCAAGATTGCATGTTACAGTTTTTCTTTTATGTACAAAATCATAAAAGTATTTGTACTGATCTACATAATATTTCTTTATCTTATTATCACACTAGCTGTTGCCCGTGACTTCGTCTGCGATCTACGATGAAAAGTAGCCCAGTACCTATGTCATTTTCCAGGTCACGGTTTACCCATGTGCCAAATTTCATCCAAATCCGTTCAGTCCTTTTAGCGTGAAAGCGTAACATACATACAAACACACACACTCACAAACTTTGGCCTTTATACTCGTAATTATTATTAGTGTGATAACATTTCAGGTTGGCGATGGAGTTAGAATTTGTCAATGAACTTGTAATTAAACAACATTTTCATCTTCTTTAGATAAACTCGTTTAAAAACACTGTTTGAAACAGTGTTTTTAAACGAGTCGAATCAAACAAGTTTGCAACGAAGATGATTTTATAAGTTTCACGGATTTCTTAAAAGCAATAAAGAAAACGCTGTGTATTTCTTTCCGGTTTAGTTTTTCTCTTATGAAAAGGACTACTTTGTAGGTATTAGAAATCTAGAAACGAATCCTAATCCATTCCACGTTGGTGCACGAAACCTCAATCTCCTTAGGTAATTTGACTGAGGTTTTGTGCAACGAATAGGTACCATGGTTGATTGGGGCAGTCTGGTAGTTAGACCTATTCGTGTCAATTCAGTTGTGATCGTGCGCTTTGGTGGCTTAACAGGTGCTTCGAGCAGGGCTTTTCTACGAGAAAAACAGCTGCTGTAGGGCTGACTCAAATATAAAGTAACATAGATATATTATTAAAATTGTTCTGGTTTATGTAGAATCTATTTATATACTACTAAAATACATGCGATAAACTATAGTGACTCCTTACAAATTACTTGACTTGACTTTAAAAAATTTCGAATAAAAAAACAAGACAAATCTACAGTCGCGTCGTTCTCTTGAGGGATGTTAAAAGTGAGAGAGGCTCATTGGCTTATTTTGAATTTTTTTCTTAACTGTCTATTTCAACAAGTAACAATTGACTTTAGAATTTTATTTTTTACCGAACGTTTTCTTATCCAAAACGTTCTACAATAACTAACTCAAAACCACATCAAAATAAAACGCAAACCTATCAACGTATTCTGTAGACTTTACCTCGCTTTCCTATAAAATATGAACGGTTCGCAAGTACATTGTAAAATACAGCGAGTACATTATAAATTGCCGTCTATCGGCTATCGCCTGGCTGGTTGCTCTCGCCGGGGTGAGTCTCCTCTCAACCGCGTTTCTTTTTTATTTTTAAACAACGTAGGCACCCTGGATCGACGTCTGAAGCCTTATAAATATATGTACGGTGTATAAATAATGGGGAGATTTTTTTTATTAACCTTTGTTGGAGGACTATAAATTGGATCGACCTGTTAGTGGAGGTGGGGATTAAAATAGGTCGATCTTAGGTATCCTATTTAAAATGGGTCTGGTTTTTTGTACCAGTTTTTAACTATGCAAAGCAAACTACAAAGGTTTCATACTATGTCATCTAAAGAGGTCTAAGACCGTTTAATAACCAATTAGAAAAAATAATGACTTTTATTCCGAAATAGTACATTTTGATACAAGTGGAGAACGTTTGTTATTGCATTCGAGGCGGAATTAAGACACCCGAGCCGTAGGCGAGGTTGTTTTTGAGCCGAGAACTGCAATAACAAATGTCCACGAGTATCAAACGACGTTTTTCAATACACTTTTGAAGAAATAAAATAAAAAATACATAGAATACTTAACGGAAAATATTTTTGTCATGAATTAATAGGGAACTATGATTTAAATTGTCTGTTTTTTTCGCGCTTTGTTTTCGCCAGGTTGAAAGAGAAGCAAAGGTATAAAGCCGATAAATAGCCTAATATGAAAAATAGAAAATTCAAATATTTATGAGTTTAGAACACAAACAAATGTTAATTTGTTCATAAACTTTTTTTTTATTTTAATAATCATGGTTTTTGATAATATTCTTTAAAGAAACATTATTTAAACATTCAAAAAATATTAACGCCTTATCCGCTAACTTGCTTAATTTGGACTAAGTATAGGTATAAGTTATCTGTGGCAATTTTTATTCCCGCACACGACGGGTGGGAAAATGAAAAATCGCACGCGTGCGACATACATTGCATTGTGAACCTAATCGTAGTGCGATATGAACCAGTTTTCGAGAAAGTGTATTGAAAAAAATTATAAAAAAATATTCTGCTTTTTCCTTTGATAAAGATGTTAAATGTCTTTGGCTATTTCAATTCACCTAATAAAAAGTTATTGAAGGTGGCTGGGACAGACTGGATGCTGAAGGCTGAGGACAGAGTGTTGTGGCGCAGCCTGGGGTAGGCTTATGTCCAGCAGTGGACTGCGATAGGCTGAGTTGATTGAAGCTGTTTATTGAGGTCACGATACGACATCAATCTGATATTGTATAAACATTCCATATACAATTCAATATTTGATTAACTGACAACGACGTAAAGTTAATTGACAACACAGATTTGCTGTATAAATCCTGTAACGTGCTGACCATTCGCCAAGTGTTCATCAGCTTTCTAGGTCCAAGGGTTTGGGTTGGGCGTTGATGAGTCAGTCAATCAGTCAGTCAGTCAGGACTTCTCTTTTTATGTATATAGATAGATAGATATATGTATAGGTACGGAACCCTTCATGCGCGAGTCCGACTCGCACTTGGCCGGTTTTCTATATAAACGATTATTATTAATTAAGCTATTGTCAAATATCAGCAGATTTTTGTCAAGGACAGGTGTACTTTACAGTCTACATTTCAGCTCCAATCCCTGTGATAACATTTCCCTGAATCGTTACGCTGAAGGCTAAACTATGTTATTACTTCATGTGGAAACTTATTAATCTCATAATTATTTAACAGCATGACGTCAGATGATCTAGCAGCTGATGACGTCACTACGTCAGGTGATCCAGCACCTAATAAGTTGTTACTTAACGGAAAATGAAAGTACTTGAGTACCTTTTAATATTTTAGAAGCAATAAACAATGTATGTACCTGAAGTAACGGCTTAAGGGTGAGAATTCACTGTCAGCGGTGTGATAGCATTGCAGAAGTTTCGAGACAGAAAAGACACTTTGCAAACAGTGAAAAGAAAAAAAGTAATTGTTCACCCTGTCTGTAAATTTAATAGGGCAAATACTTACTACAAAATTACTAAATAAATAATTTTCCTATAGTTACGAAACCAGTCGCCACCTATTTGGAACCGTGCACCTAACTTCTGACGTTTCGTAAGTGCCTCTAAATTAAATAGTTTTAATTTGAGTGCAAGAAGTTTATTTCTTGCATACACACATAAAATAAATATTCTCTTAACATTACTCAAAGGAGCGGAACTTCAAATAGGTAATTATTTACAAAACAAACTCATAAAGTACAAACGTAATCTAATATTTAATGACATGCGTGCTTTGATATCATTTTATTACGATTTCCTGTTGTCTATGTCATACGGTAGTAGCAAAAACCAATCACGTTGCCCACTGAGAATAAAAGTTTTTTTTTTTTGTAGAAAGGATTTCACATAATCGGCTTACCTTATTCATATGAAACCAATATTGGATTTGTTATCTGACCTGAATCAATCGCCCTAGGAGCTCACACGAGATTTAAAAGTGATTCATCTGAAACCAATGAAAATCTCACAGCTAAGCTATGTTTTTATATCTATAGCTTTTGGTGGAACTTCGTCTGTAACCGGAGCTATATCGCTTAGGCTCAGTTAACGCATTTTGTTCAAATCTGCTGGGACTAAATCTTCTATTTGTAGCTATATTACATTTTTGTTATTTATCCTCCGGAGATTACTCCAAAAGACTCTGTTTAATGGATGTTTCATATAGTACTTTGCTATTTGCCTTTCAAATAAGCTGTTTTTGATAAGATTTGTTTTCCCGTTACGAGTAAGTAGGTACAAAAGTATTATTTACAGAGTAATATCTAAAGTTCTATGTAAATTTACTTTCACGTCTACAATCATCATTACCTAACCATCTCTTAAAGAATCCACTAATTGTTTATAAGTAGTTACAGAAAAGTAGTCAAAACAATTTCAACTTTGGTTAAAACCAACTCATGAAAATGTCAAACATTGAGTGCGATTTTAAATTAAACAAAACAAAAATTTGTAATGAGTAAGTTGTAGTGAATCATTAGTCATTACAAATAAACGTTTTCTAAGAACAAAGATGTTATTAAAATGTTTAACGTAGGTAACATCAAAGATGAACGAAAGTGAAATTTTAAGTTGTACTCGAACTTGCTATTGTTTTATGTTTGTTTTATTCCTAAATGGAAACTTTTCTCTTTTATTATACCGTGTTTTCGATTTTGTTACGTGAGAAAATAAAGTAGTTACTCGAAAAATATGATATCCTCACTGAGTAATAGTATTTTGAAACCCTAATAGATATAAGTATAACTCTATCTGCTGGGGAGTTTGCTGCGCCACTTCTTCTTCCCAGCTGAAGCACTAGAAAGTGGTGAAGGGCTGACGTTTTGGGGGACTTTCTTATGTAATTTTGACGATCAAAAAGTGCTCATTCTCAGCCTGGGTTAGTTGACTTTTGATTGATTGCTATCGACTGCCAAATTATGATAATAAAATTTTTGTTTCATTATTCCAATTCAAATTGACATCTGCTAATTTTCGAGTGAAAATTACTAAAATTGTCGGATACTCGGATACAGCGAATCACTGTACTAATAAAGTTGACATCAAATTCCAGCGAAAATCCGTGTAACTGCCAATAACAGAGCAACGATATCCGACTAAAATATCGGTACGGGTTTATCAGTTTAACGAAAATCAAATACTAAAGCTTTATCAAGTGGGACTGTGTTTCGGTCTTGTATTTGTGGATTTTGAATGACAATACTTCACCTTTATCAAAATCCCTAGCTGATTCAGAGTTCCAGTCGAACTTAATTAAAAATCATTTGGGCCGGATACACAGTAGGTATATCTACCAAGATTCTGAAACAGTTCCGACATTCGTTTTTTCCGATGTACGGTTCGCCGACAGAACGATTCAGTTTTCATTGTTTCACCGACAGAACGTTTCAAAGACGAAAATTCGTCTATAGAACGATTCACTTTTCATTGTTTCACTGATAGAACGTTTCAAAGACGAAAATTCGTCTACAGAACGATTCACTTTTCATTGTTTCACCGATAGAACGTTTCAACGACGAACGATTCGCAGACAGAACGATTCACTTTTGAGAATTTCATGGATAGATCCTTTCAGCGGCGAACGATTCGCCGATACAACTGTTCGTCTACCCCTGGGGTTTAAAACATAGGTATTCGACATGTAGTCCAAATAGACGACCAAATGGAACAGTTCGAGTATTTAAATACTCAGCTGCTATGCTTAAGCAAACATATTCAGTCAATTGAGGTCGCAGACATGATAAAACGGACAGTCCACGCGGTTATCTATGGGGCGGTCAGTATTAAGAAAGTAGTGTCGATAGTACAGCCTAAAAAGATGACGTCACCATCATCATCATAATTCTCCTGCCCTTATCCTAATGTATTTGGGGTCGACGCAACATGTCTTTTTTTTTCAAACTTCTCTAAAACGTGACGGTGATTTAAAAAATACCGGCCAAGTGCGTGAGGGACCACGCACAATGAAAGGTTCCGTAGTTGAAAAGAATTTATCACAAAAACAAACAATCTAAAAAAAATATTTTTTTATGTGATAAAATTACAAATTGTATTTATAGTTGCAAAATTACAAATAAAAATACAAGTTTCGGACTTTTTCCTTTACTTGTGCTCTGACACCTTGCTTCTTGCGAAATTTTATGATTCAAGGTCAACGGGAAGTACCCTATACGTTTTGATTTACTTGCATAAATTAACGTATTTTTTTATTGCGTTGACCTAGAACATTGATTTTTTTAGAGCTCTAAGGGTAGACCAACGAGTTCAATAGTAATTTCAACTTGATACATCCACGCGTTCCTCAGAAAAAGGGTCTTGACAGACAGACAGACAGACGGACAACGAAGTGGTTCTATAAGGGTTCCATTTTTTCCTTTTTAGATACGGAACCCTAAAAACGGTCTGGCTGGAAGTAACGATGTGTTGTATCCGATACGAAATAACAAGCATCAGTCGTCGCTCGCATGTTTCACAATCAATCTCTAACATCAGAATTACTACGGATTTCAGTCACTGCTGATGAGGTTAATATTCAACGCAAATGTGACGCAACGAGTTTGCTCAACGACAGGTTTCCGTAGGAAAATTGCTCTCTCGATATAATATTACTTGTATCGAGCGAGATTGCGAATAAACTTTATCGAATAACTGCCACTTCTCGATATTCGATTTTCTGAAATATTATTCAGATACTGTTAAGCAAAAATGTCGAATAGCATTATATATTAGTCTTTTATTTTTATTGGAATACTTCTCAATTGAATTTTTGACGTAAGAGGAGAAAACCGAAAGGTAGCGAATATGAAGATTTCAATGAAAGGAACAAAAAGTGAAACTCTAGACGTATGCATGCTAATGAGACTCGAGCAGTTGCTTTGAGCAAAGCGAGAACCAGAACTGGATCGGGGAATAATCTTCTGCAGATGATGAGAAATTCTCAATTGGATTTCCTATGGAGTCTTTAGCTACCCTGATTAAAGAATGTTTTACTCTATTTTGTAAATAAATGCCTTATTTTTATGTAACAGTAATACTTAATAAGAACTTGAGTTTAAGTGTGTTAATTTGTGTCTTGCTTATTCGGGCCATCGTTAACTACATAATTTGGGATTTTATAATGCATTATTTTATTTATAAAGGTACACCAACAGCTTCTGTATACAACATATCAAATAACAGTAGGTAAAAAGTCATGGGCTTATACAGTTGCCAATGAAAGGTGAACCAACATTCTCAAATACAATGATAACCTAAGGTAAAAAGTATAAAAATTAAGTGGTAACAAACTATATACTTAAACAAAAATATAAAATGACAAAAGAAATAAGAAATAAATTACAGAGATTGCAAGGAATACCTACTTAATAACACAATTAATCTTTAGATGGCGTGGGTTGCGTGCTTAGTGACTTTAAGATATTTACAGAGTCATGATATGTCAACATCAGAGAATTCATTTCTCGGCTGAGCCTATTGAGAGCTGAGTTTACTCCTATATATTTGTTTTGGGTGCTTTAGTATGGAACAAATGGGTAATAGGATATCTGGGTAAAATTCATATGATTCATTGATTTTTTTAAAGACGATATTCAACACTACAGGCAGACACAGGTAGATATGTATGTATTTTTGATAAGTGAAAGCAAACAATCTTATAAGTTTGTCTTCGCCCTTTAATTCCTATCAACATACAAATAACCTGATTTAACTTAGTAAGTAGTAAGTTTTAGTATTCACTTAAAGGTAAATCCTCTACAAACCACCCTAACGGAAGTTAGGGAAGTACTTAGGAGTTCACTTAAAATAAGTGGACCCTTAAAACAAACGTTTTCTACTCCATTAAGCCACCGGTTAATGTAGTAAAAGGAACTTGAAATAGTTAAGGCACTATCAAATTAAACATTGTGTGACGTCACGTGAAAATGTTTTCACGGAAATTCTGGAGGATTATAATAATTGAAACGTAACATAACATAACGCCTATATTCCCCGAAGGGTTAAGCAGTGAGGCACCTATAGTAGGTACACCCAAATTTCGCCAGTTATGTTTAAGTCTCATGTAATAAGGGGCGAGCGTATTGTCATCAACCGGGCACAAATCACATTTTGCCCGACCCGGGAATCGAACCCAGGACCGCATGCTAAGCAGTAGCACCTACGACCACTAGATACCCAACGAGGCTGTCAAATTATAATTTATTGGATAGAAAAAATCATGTTGGTTTAACTATGTAGTAAGCATCCGTGTTTCATGAAACGTAACAAAAAGATATTCGTCGAGATCTCGATATTATCAATTAATAATGTAGGTAATAAATATTATAATTGTTCCATAAAAAAAAATCGGTTAGGAGCGAGTCGGACTCACGCACTGAGGGTTCCGTTCCGGTTTCTGAAAAAGTGTGCTTCAGATTTCTCTCTAGGCAAACTTCGGAGATAAGGGGGTCCCCGGACGGTATTTTTTTTACATGTTTCATCAAAAGTCGAAAACTATGCGGCCTACAAAAAAAAAAAAAAATTGAGAGTGTGCAAACAGCGCTCTTTTATGTGATACCCCACATGCTCTAGTAGCTCCACTTTGAATTTTTAAGACATCCTTTCAGTCCCTGTTGCAAAAAACATACATACATTTTTATTTCTTTCGTATTTGCAAAATAATTGAGTAAACGTCATCTAAAACGGTTCGAAATTTCAAGTTGATAGCATTAGTAGTTCTTGAGATATCCTGTGACAGACAGACAGACAGACAGACAGACTGAGTCGCGCCATAAGGGTTCCTTTTTACCATTTTGGTACGGAACCCTAAAAAAGAGCATCGTATTTTCACTGATTGATGCAAAAAAAAACAGGTAAGTATCCAAATATTGGTTTTAGGAAATCAAGACCAAAAATCCTGTTGTGAACGCCGATACATTAAATTATTTCGAGCCAGGAATTTTGTCCTGTGTAAATGTGCAAGAATCTCTAAAACAAAGTCTGTCTGTTACCTTTTCACGCGGATTTGGATAAAAATTTGGCACACGGATACTTTAACCATGACTTTCAGGTCATGCCAAATTTTTCCGATAATTTCCTATCTCCACGCGGGCGAAGCCGCGGGCAAAAGCTGGTATACAACACCTAAATTATTACAGAAATATCTAACGGCACCAGATCACTCTCATTAAATAAAAACTATTAACGATGTAAATCATTAAGGAAACACTCTCAGAAATCAATTCCACATTCCGATAAGCAGGGCAATGATTCGAGTCATATGCTTCATACGATTTATTCACACTCGTTAGAGCAAATTGTTCGCTTGCTCGTTATAAGAAGTGCCTTATTACATGAGTATCGATTTGAATCGACAAGCTTTATCAAAGAAAAACGTTCTCGGAAAATGTGAGGTGTCGTGTTATTCCGCCCCTTAACTGTGTGATGGGTTAAACGGTTCCGAATTAGGTTTTATAGCTCAGTGCGTGTGGTTTATGGTGTGAATTTGAAGATAACATTGCAATTTGGTTCTTAACGATGGGATGATTAAGCTGTTTTCACCGCAAGTAATCACATTTGTTGATGTTTATTTTAAACCCAAAAAAAATACCCTCACGAATTTATTGTTACCTTGAAATAGTAGCTTCCGAAACCAATTACATAAATAAAAATCTAATTATAACAAGTGTATTATTTCAAAAATTAAAACAAGCTTTTATTATCTAGATATCATCTAGGACAGAGTCCTTGTCAAGACGAATCAAATGAGGCGATAGGGTTGCGTCGTTTTATTACTGAGTTCCTGTGGCGACCTTCTGGTTCCATCATCAGATCAGCTCGATGGTACCAAAATATCGCATTTATTGATTTTACATACATATATGCCAAATTTCAGCTCAATCGATCACCGGGAAGTAAGTAGATCAAAAACTTGCAAATTTTTATTTTATTTGATAATGTTTTTCAAAACATGTCCCTGGTAAAATTAAACTTTCAAACAAAAACTTACGGAGCATTTTCCAAGAAAATGTTAATTGCCACTTGCCAGTCCAAGTTTTTAACGTTGTTATTTAATAACGAGTTGTTAGGTTGTAGACGAAGCTTATTTAAAGTGAGTTTTACTTTAACTACTCAATTTTAGTTTACCTAAAATAAAACATGGTTAAAATAAGTTTTCTGCATTTAGTCCTCAGAGTAGACCATTGTGTGTGAGCCATCAGTGATAATTCCAAAGTTTTCATTAGAATTTGAGTGTTATATAAATAATTTCAAGCCTGGAATCCTCGAAGAGTTAGGCAGAGGTACATATAGTACACCATAGACGTTTATAAAAAGGAGGACTCCGCGGCACGCATATCGAAAGTGAAGCACCGTTCCGAACCGATCTATGTGTGCGTGATTTGAGTACCTGCAAAGACGCCGTCGCTCGTGTCACGTAATGGCGGCCGGTCGGCATACTATGATGTAAATGTGTGCGTGAGGCGTGTTTGTACAAACGGTCCAGCCATACTTAAGTACTGTGCTTCACTTAAATTAAAACAGCATAGCTTTAAAAATACTCTCGTTGTATTTTAGTGATTATCTTAGGATATTGGTACTTATTTATTTTCAATTCTCTTTTAAAATAAATAAAATTATCGTGCAGGTGCTGTTCATTACTTTAATAAAGTTAGTGGTTTTATATGTTGTCTTAGTATACCACCCGGTCATAATAAGTCAGTGGATGATATGATAAAACATTAATCATAAGTGAATGGACAGTCCCATCAATATTAAACAATGTCTTTCCATTTATTTAATTCATTCAATCAATCTAACAATACGTAATATGTGAAATACACTTCATGCTACGTAAAATTGTAATAAAATAGAAAATAAATGACTTAATTGCAAGAAAGTGAATCGATTTGTCAACTTGGAATTGCCAGGTTGGGTAAGAAAGCATGATAATTATGTAGCTAAAGTTTTTATTTATACTAGCTTTTGCCAGCGGCTTCGCCCGTGTGGATGTCGGAAATTATACCACGAGAACCGTAAATTTTTAAGGAATAAAAAGTAGCATATCTGCTGTTGCAGACTAAAATCTATTTTTGTGCCAAATTTCATCTAGATCCGTTCAGCCGTTCTGGCGTGATTGAGTTACAAACATCCATCCATCCAAACTTTCGCATTTGTATTAGTAGTAAGACTAGCTGACCCGACACAAATTTGTCCTGTACAGATTTTAACAATTCATACATCATTCCCACAGAGAATGCACTTTTAGTTTTCCTGATTTTTTCAATTTTCCCGGCAACTTTTCAAATTTTACTTTTTGTAAGAGCCTGAGTTGGACTATTAACAACATTTTTTTTTGTTTGCCTTCTTTTTCCCATTCCTGGGCAAAGGCTTCATAAAAGCCACGAACAATTTAAAAAAAAATTGCCCAATCGGTCCAGCCGTTCTGAAGTGATGCGCTTACAAACTAACACCATTTAATTTTATTTATTAGGTATATAGAGAGATAAAGAAAAAGACAAGACATTTCTTTGAAAAAACCTCTCAATAGCCGATAGCCTCTCTATACAATATTTTCTATAAAGCATATAACATGTAAAGAAACACTATAACCACATTGAAGGCAACATTCATTTAGTCAAGAAAGCCTTATTCAACGCAGCCGCTGCAGGAACGGAGGGGGGTGTAAACTAGGCCAGGCCCACTATATACGCCTATCTCGGCCTTATCTCGCGGTTCCGTGGCGATTATGACGTTAACAATACACTTTTGTTCTCTATCTCACTCTAGTTACTGTGTTACAGAATGCTAGAGGTACAAAGTTCATAGATGGAGAAATGGTACGGTAAAGTGATTCTTCATCTTTTTTAATAATATTCCGCATTTTGGAGTTTAGGATGTGTGGTGTTACGCGGATGGATAGAATAATAAATGAGTCTATAATAGGAAGTCTGAAAGTGACACCGGTGACTGAAAAGTTGTGCGGAAATCGGTTGTCATGGTATGATGTGGAGAAATGAGGAAAATGTCGTCAGGAAAGTTTTGAGTATGAGTGTGGATGGCGAGGTATTCCACTTAGGTCACTGATTTGAACGGCACTTCCTCGAACGTCACCTAAACACACTTAGGGAATGACCAAATAAACAATGGTTGGTCTGTGTGAAAGATGATATGGCTAGAAAGGGAGTGACTACCGAGATGACGACTAATAGAGCAGTACCTATGGAAGAAAAAGACATGTTGCGCCGACCCCAAATAAATTGGGATAAGGGCAGGAGAATGATGATGGTTTTGGAGTGTAGGAATCAATGCTACAGGGCGTAAACCAAAACTGTGAGAAATAGAAAAAAGTATATTCAGGGTGAGGCCAAACGAAAGTAATTTTGTGAGTCGTGAGTCGCAGAATTTCGGTCGCAGAAATTTCTGAGTACGTAAGTTGTGAGTCGGCAGACAACTCATTTTGCGTCGCCGTGTGAACGAAACAGGATTTTTGTATGAAACCGAATGTAGCAGAAATTACGCGACTCACAACTCAAAAAATTACGTTCATCCGGCTTCACCCTTAAGAAAATATAGAAAAATAAACAAATGACTGCAATATTTGAGAGGTAAGAATTAGAAGACATTCAAAGTCAAACAATTTATTACAATTAAACCATTTGCAGGCATTTTTGAATTGTCAAGGAGGTCGGTCTGTCAGAAATATGAAGCTAGTCGCCCATTCCATAGCGTAGTAGGTTCCTATGGAGCAGAACGGGTAAGAAATTCCATGGACATTCTTTTAATTTATATTGTACCAAAACATTAGTTACATCATTCATGATGATTACATCGTTCTCATATAAGACGAGAACGATGTAAAGAAGACGTACACGTTAAAAGCGTCCAGACTAATTACAGCATAAAGATAAAAAAAAATGGCAGCCATAGACTGCCGACGGAAGTGAAAACTTAAACGTAAAACTATGCATAGCATAGCATGTCACGGTGTCGAGGTATCACGGTGACGTGGTGACGCGAACCCGTAAGATTTCCCCCTACCAAAAATCGCTCAACGTACCTAAAGAAGTTTGTACTTCAAAACAAATTCAAAAATAAAATGAGTAATTAAAATAAGCTGTGCCAGTTAAAATATGACATTTTTGACGACGTTCAACACGAAACCTAAAAACCCAATAAGGAAAATAATAATTATTCTAGTGTGAAAAGATTTATGTTTAACTTTACGTGTATTGCCCCTCCGAATAAGATACTAATACGTCAACGAAAATAAAAGAAAACAGAATAATGTAATCCCGAGAAAGTAATACGTCAAGTGAAGAAACCGTATTGTGAAGGTGATGACTCACCTAATACATCTCTATTTGCGGACAATCGCGAAGGACGCTTTGTTACGAATGTGGCCTCAGATGTCGACATACCTTACGTTGACGACACCTGGAATTTTATCCGCGAGAGAAAATTACGTACCAATACGGCAAACATAGATTCATGTTTGACGTATTGGTACGTAATTTTTTTTTGACATTTCTGAGTAAAATGTGGTAATGGTGGTATCGATCGACACGTTATTATAATGGTCGGTAAATCACACTTCAACAGTCTTGATATATTCCGGCGGATTTCTGTTTAACGGCATCCTGAGGGCATTCGCGCAGAGGTTCAATAAAATTGTCAGTACCTGAACCCTTGCTGTATGGTTCCCATACTGAGCAATCGAGATTTGAAATTTCGTTTGTTCATGTTAATTGTGTGTGCTTTATTTTATTTTTAAATTTTGCATTTTTACTTTTGGGACTATGATCCTTTGTTGGTCGAAATAAACGCTTTCTATTCTATTCTATAATCGTGGCAGCAAGTGCTACTGCTGAGCATGACTTCCTATGTTCGATTCTCAGGTCGGGCATAGCATAGTACTATTGGGTTTTTTCATCTGGAATTTCTCAGTAGTAGCCCGGAGTCTGGATTTGTGCCCGGTTGAGGGCAATAGGCTCGCCCCCCATTACATGGAACTTCAATATAACTGGTGACATGTGGGTGTACTGATAGGTACACCTCTGCCTAACCCTTCTGGGATTACTTTAATATAGGCGTGATGTTATGTTATATTATGTCATGACGTCAGTTTGCATTCTTGGAAGTTTTTCCTTTACATCGTGTAGAAATTCTCATTAAACCATTATACAGGGTGTTAGGTTAAACGAGGGACATACTTTAACGGAGTGTAGTACTCATGAAAATGAACAACTTTTACTATGGGAGCAAATCTGAAATCGCGAAAAAAAAATCACCTGCCCCATACATTCATGTTCGCATAACTCGTCAAAATGTAGGAAGCAGCTGATTTTTTTTCGCGATTTCAGGTTTGGTCCCATAGTAAAAGTTGTTCATTTTCATGAGTACTATACTCCGTTAAAGTATGTCCCTCGTTTAACCTAACCCCCTGTATAAGATCCCATTAAAATAGATGGACAAATTTTCACAGGGTGTTCTACCCATGAATATGAACAACTTTCACTGTGGGACTAACTCTGAAATCGCGAAAAAAAAATCAGCCGTTCTGTACATTTATCTACACCAAACTCGTCAAAATGTAGGGAGAAGCTGATTTTTTTTTTCACGATTTCAGGTTTGGTCCCATAGTAAAAGTAGTTCATATTCATAGGTAGAACACCCTGTGAAAATTTGTCCATCTATTTTAATAGGACCTTGTTTACATAAACTTACAGCTGTACCTACCCAAAAAATACACAAAATTTAACAAATTCGTTACAAAATGCTCATGTATCCAATAAAAGAGTTGAGCACTCGATCAAAAAATGTAAAAACTATGCTGGCCCGATGCTTAGTGTGATATTTTGTTTTATTTGTTGATATTTTTCTTTTTACAGTTTCGCAAATATAGGGTATATTTGCGAAATTAAACGGGACGTAAAAACGCCGTAATTATTTACAAAAACGGCACATGAGCAAATGCCACCTACGGAATATACCTAGTACCAGAAACACGAAGTATGTAAAATATTCTGTATGCATATCATTAGGAATTATAGATTGGACGACACAGATAAGTATAAGTAATTATGTTCGATCCAGCCTTTTTCCTTTAGTGAATTTATTTCTTAGAACACTCTTATGATCCCCATTAGGTATACGAGTATATGTTATCAAAGAAAAGCTGTACTAGGGCAATAAGTAGAGGTAGATAACTTGTGACTAATCTAACTTATGTACAGACAACAGCCAATCAGGTTATACCAAACTGACTAATTTTTCCAAATGATTTTAAACCTTAAACTGTTGACGTTTACGATCAAAATCGAATGAGAAAATTTTACACTTCGTAGTAACTTGACCTGGTGCTGTATGTACTAGGTATATCTAAAATCTATCCAACTTCAATTGACCGTAATGATACGATAGTTAAATTGATCTCAACGTGGCTTATATGCAAATAAAGCCATAAGTAAAACAAAGCTATACGATCGTGGATGATGTGTTTTAGACTGCAAACGTTTAGTATCTTCTTGTGGTTAAATTGACCGTACTCCGTTACCTCAAACAGCTAGTTCTGAAACTAAATCCAGTGCATAATGAAGTGTAAACCGCTGCAGTGTAAACATGGCACTCGCCTAAACCACAGGATAATTTGACTACAGTAGTTTATCTAGGCAGTAACCTTGAATTAGTTACCTACGGCCGCTCGGTAGATAAATACGTGCGTAACTGCCGCGCACTCTAACTGTCTACTGGTCTACACTGAGATTTCGAAGCGCGTTGTTTCGGCCGTTTTCTATGAAGATGTATTACTGCTTACTTTATTATACTGTGCCTAAACGCGCGGTCGATTGTCGCCGAGCCCGGGCCGAGTGAGACAACCGCACTCGCTCTTAATTGTCATTCAACAAGAAACCAAACGTTTGCATAGCCGATCAGCCGAGAAACACGTGTCACGGGATACAGCGTGTTGTACCAGATGGAATATCAACAGATGACATACAGCATGTGTCAGAAAGATGTGGTCAAATTTAAGGGTGTGGTACAGACCATCAAACTGAACAACTTTCTCCATGGGACCAACATCGGTATCCCAAAAATAATCAGGTGTCCCATACATTTGGGTCGAGTAGGTATTGAGGTTTTGTATGGGATAGTTGATATTTTTTTTGTGATTACGATGTTGGTCCCATAGAGAAAGTTGTTCAGTTTGATGGTCTGTACAGATGACATACAGCATGTATCAGAAAAATATCAACTGTCCCATACAAAACCTCAATACCTACTCGACGCAAATGTATGGGACACCTGATTATTTTTGGGATACCGATGTTGGTCCCATGGAGAAAGTTGTTCAGTTTGATGGTTTGTACCACACCTTTCTGATACACGTACTATCAAAATCTTCAATTACTCACCTTTTAACGTCGGAACTGTACAGCTGTAGAATTTAATGAAACTTCTTATCCGAACACAATGAACCCGATCCAAGAAACTTTTAATTTAGTTAGCTGCTATCACAAAAAGACTGGTATCTGAAACAAGTAGAGAATCTTTTGTCTATTATAAAATACAGAAATAAGGCACAGAATCTTCCAACTCAATTTTTAAATACAGATTAAGCCAAAGTTTTGTAATTGAATTTTAGAAGTACGAGGGTTTTTAATTAAGCCTATTGTCTAGATATTATGGATCGATAGTGAAGCGCTGATACTTAATAGGGGTGTCAGTCATCGTGAATATTCGATGTATCCGCACGGCACGTCCCTATTTGTGGCGTGTCTCGAATATGACAGGTAGTTTGTTGGCTTGGTCGTTGTTGAAACATTATAATATAGTCTCTATTGTCATTGTTACCATTAGTTGGCTCGCGGGATAAATGGAAAACTTATACAATCACGATTTGATGCAGCTATAGCACAGATTAATACAGATGGGACACTCCGCAGTTTAGGTATGAAGCTACAAGTACGCGGCGGGCCCCTTCCACGGGGCCGATTCAGTAGATCAGAAGGTATAACAGTTACGCGATAGAAATAGAGGCAACTTGTAGGTGAATATAATTGTAGGTGCGACCTGAATTGCACTTTATTGTGTCGCAGCAAGAGTCGCTTTTTATTTAAATGATTTCGCGGAGTGTTCCATATGTATTCATCTGTGGCTATAGTTTGAAACATTGTTAGTGACTTTAAAGTATTCATTCAGGTTGTTATTTCTGTATCAAAAACATAAGGTATATCAGAACATAGACTAGAAAATATTCAGTTGATAAATTAAATGTTAATTTTAATTAACATTTTTGCTTTTCCATAAAGCTCTTCATTCATGTTTAGGTTTCTAGAAAAAATTGTTTAGAATGTAACGAAGTAGTGAAAACCATTAATATAAGTAGACAATCTCTCCACACAATTTATCAAGCTTCCAAGTATTTACCTAAGTATTTAGCGCTATAATTTGTTAGGTTTAAGTTATCACCCTGTGCTGTCCATGTGCGCAACGAAACTTTTTGTATGGAGTCTCATTTTGAGAATCTTTTTTGTAGAAGCATTTGTTTCTTTTGTATTTCATTTGTTGTAAGTTTATTTTGGTGTTCAATTGTTTCATTTATATGCTTGCTTATTTTTTATCGGGTGTGTTTTTGTAATAATACGGTGCAGTGCACGAAGTGGGTACTGGAAATAAGTATAAAGCGTTGTACAACGTCAATCACTGCACACGTCACATGTATTTTTATTTTAAAATTGTTTTTCTAATTGTTAAAAAAACAGGCTTAGGTACCTACACCGAACAGCACACTACAACTGTTACGTACCGTTCTCTTTGCAGTTGGTATTACGTACCTACTGAATTAATTCTTAGAGATTTTAGAATAGTGTTTTCTTCACCCCACAACTGGTAATCAGGCTTTTTTGTGTAATTGCCGAGGGTGTTGATTTGAATAAGCTTCCGGTGTTTGCTCATCGCCCATTCGTGGAGCCGTCGGATTGGTTGCGGATGAGCACACTAGCGCCGCGCTCCTGCGTGTTTTTTCACTGTACTACATACCATACGGTCGTCGGCGCATACACGCCACGCGCGATTTCTACTTTTCTACAAAAATAAGGTCCTTCGGTGAAAACGTGCTACAATCCCCGCAAGATACCAGATATACCCTGAACCAGCGCCTGTGGAAAAATATGTGAGGTGGAATTGAAGCAAGCTTCAGAACTATCGAGCGCGCCTTCTTAGCCCATCGGTGTGCGGCGGACGGGAGCGACCGGTAAGTCTTATTCGAATCTTCCATTTCTACAGCACATAATTGTTTGATCTCTTCGAGCCTGGATTTATATCTAGGTACTTGTTGTGGGGTTATTTTCCTAGTTTCCTAGTGTTCTTAGTTCAAAGTCCATTTGCGGCGTTACGCGTCCAAAATGGCGGAACTTATTCAACAAGACATTTTTGAACGTGAGATCATTATCGATGATCTCAAGCGTATTTTAGAGTTCATAGATTCAGACGAACAACAGTTTAGGTCACGCTCAAAAGAATTAACTTTGCAACAAAGAAAGTTCTTCAAACTTCAGGCAAAAATAGAAAAATTCTTAATAAAATCCAATACTTTCGACAAAGACGAACAACTGAAGATTCGTAACAATTTTAATGATTGTTATTTCGCAATTAGTGTTCACTTAGATAAACTTAAGGAAGAGGATAATGAGCGTAAACGAAGAATGTCCTCTAGTACGTCATTTAATAATAACTCAGTGGTACATGTTCCATCTACTCATACGAGTAATAGTTGTGCAAGTAGATTACCTATTCTTCCAATGCCTACCTTCTCAGGGGAAACCACGGATTGGCCCCCATTTCACGATTTGTTTAGTTCATTAGTACATGGCAAAAATACCTACACGGAGACAGAGAAGTTTCGTTACCTGTTACTGTCATTAAAAGATGAACCCTATAATCTTATTAAATCGATACCAATTACAGACGAAAACTATAGTGTTGCGTGGGATATTTTAGTTTCTCGGTATGATAATAAACGGGCTATCGCCACGAAACATCTCGAAAAAATATTAGACATTGAACCTAGTACCGAGAAAATGACTCAAAGTCTAAGAAACTTACTCAATGTTTATCAAGAAAACATCAAGGCATTGCAGGCTATGCAATTTCCGATAGATCAGTGGAGTTTCATAATAGTGACGATTTTACTACGTAAGATTCCGTCTAGTGTTCGAAAACGTTTCGAATTATCACTATCGAGGCCATCGGATGTACCTGACATAAGTACATTGATAACTTTCTTAGAACGCGAGTTAGCTGCAAGCGAATTCTCTTCTCACCCACAAAATAGAAATAATCTTGAAAAGGTAGGTACTTCCCGCTCATCGCGCGGTAACGAAGGCTCGCGACGCGCGCTTGCAGCCAATGTCGCTTCATCGAGTTCGAATACAACAGACTTACAGTCTACCAAACAAAATAATTTAAAAAATAATTGTTTATGTTGTGATGCTCAACATACGTTGACAAAATGTTCGAAATTCCTTAATTTATCTCCCCGTGATAGGTATTCTTTTATTCAAAACAAGAACGTTTGTTTCAATTGTTTACATGTCGGTCATGATTTAAAACAATGCAAATCTAACTTTGTTTGTCGCTCATGTCATAAACGACATCATTCATTAATTCATTTCGAAAAGTCTAACAGTTTATCAGTTATTAGTGGTAGCAGTGATAATGCGGTCTCACTTTCTGTGAACGAAACGACAGAGACAGCGGTTTCCAGTACCTCGCACGCTGCGATGACTGCGGCGGTGAACGATCGCAAAAACGATTCGCGTTCTATTGCTCAGTCGGTTAGCGCGAGTACGGTGCTCCTATGTACGGCACTCATCAATGTGCATGTTGGCCCACAAAAACACACAGTTCGATGTATTATTGATACAGGCAGTCAGGCGACTTTTATTACCGAGTCTTGTGTTCAGCGGTTAGGGTTACATCGCAGCCAAGCGAACGTTCCGGTGTTCGGTGTTGGAGGGACCGAGGTTGGAGCTGTTTACCCAAAGGGTGTAGTATCTTGTCATATCACTCCTACACACGGGGATCAACCTTCAATTTCAGTTAACGCATTAATTTTATCTAATCTTATTTCACGTATGCCATGTGTGACATTGCCTTTTAAGGGATGGCCACACATACAAAACTTAACTTTAGCTGATCCTAAGTTTTATCTTCCACAATCAGTGGAAATGCTTTTAGGTGCGGATATACTATCCCAAGTTTTATTAGGTCACGTGATCACGGGTCCACCCGGTTCACCGATGGCTATGAACAGTATCTTTGGTTATTTATTGATGGGTGATGTTTCATACAACCAAAATACATCTACTTCACTTCAAGTTTGTCTCAGTAGTTTAAGCTCATCCTACGATGACGACATCAACCTGAGACGGTTCTGGGAATTAGAATCTCTTCCGGAAAAAAGAATTCTAAGTCCCGACGAAGCGTTGTGTGAATCTATATTCGTAAATTCACATACTCGTGATGAAACTGGGCGATATGTTGTTCCACTCCCTTTCAAACCTGATGCACCCACCCTCGGCGCATCACGAGATACGGCGGTCTCCAGGTTTAAGAAATTAGAGTATAGGTTGGAACACAATCCTCAACTTAAGGTAGACTATCATGCGTGCCTCCAGGAGTACTTGGAACTCGGTCACATGGAGCCCGTTGATTTACCTGTTTCGTTAGCTAACAGCTATTACATTCCGCACCACTGCGTGGTCAAGGAGTCCAGTGAGACTACTCGTACTCGTGTCGTCTTTGACGCGGGTTGTAAAACTTCGAATGGAATATCACTTAATGATGTTCTACTGACTGGTCCGAAGCTGCACCAGGATATAGTAGACGTTTTATTGGGTTTTCGTATCCATGCTATTGCTGTCACTGCCGACATAAAGCAGATGTACAGAAACATAAAATTACAACAATCCGATTGGGATTTTCAACGCATTGTGTGGCGTAAATCACCCACTGAACCGTTGCGTGATTATCGATTGCGCACCGTCACCTTTGGTGTCAGCTCATCACCATACTTAGCCCTTCGTACTATTCAACAGTTGGCTCATGATGAAGCTGCTAACTTCTCGTTAGGTTCTAAGGTTCTCCAGAACCAGGTTTTTGTTGATGACATCGTCACCGGAGCAGGCGACGTAAAGCAGGCCCTGGTTTTACAACGTGAGTTAGTAGGTATTTGTTCGTCAGCTGGTTTCGAGCTACGTAAGTGGCAGAGCAATTCGCCAGCGTTACTCGCTACTTTACAAACGTCAGTCGTTCAGGGCGAGCGGTCTGATAACGTTTCTTTCGCTCTGATGGAGAATGACAAACAAATAAAGGTTTTAGGACTTCAGTGGAATCCTGAATCTGATACTTTCATTTTTAGCGTTCAGTCAACTAATGATAAAATTACAAAGCGATCCATACTATCACAAATAGCGAAAATTTATGACCCTATGGGATGGTTATCTCCTGTAACTATTTATGCGAAACATCTCATTCAGTTGTTATGGATTTCAGCGGTCGACTGGGATGAGTCACCTCCTTTAGATATTATAAACGCTTGGTCTAGTTTTCTTAACGAGTTACCATTATTATCAAATTTTCAAATTCCACGTTTCGTTTTTGCAAACGTGAATGCAATTCAAATTCACGGGTTTTCCGACGCTTCCGAGCGGGCTTATGCCGCGTGTGTTTACGCCCGTATATCCGATAATAATGATAACGTTAAAACATTTCTTCTTCTCGCTAAAACGCGTGTAGCACCTATAAAACCGGTTCTTACTATTCCGCGCCTAGAGTTGTGCGCTGCTGTTTTGTTATCAAAGTTGATTGATAAAGTGAGAAGTGTGTATGATAACCACTTAAACTGTGAACATGTTTGTGCGTGGACTATTCATCCATCGTGTTAGCGTGGCTTCGTTCTCCACCACACGAGTGGAAAACATTCGTTTCTAATCGCACTAGTGAAATCTTATCCAGGCTTCCGGCCAAAACTTGGAGACATGTCCCGTCAGCTGACAATCCAGCTGACGCACCTTCTCGAGGAATGCTTCCTACAAGTTTTGTCCAAAATGAGATGTGGCTCCATGGGCCCTGGTGGCTCGCGCGTGATTCTAGTTCTTGGCCAAGTCCCAAGAAAATACTAGAAGTCACTGAAGACAAACGCAATCTACCTATGTCTATGGTGTCAAACTCTTCCACCTCAGCACTACCTGATGTGGTCGAGTATATTACTAGATTTTCTACTCTAGGTAAACTTGTTAGGATAACAGCACTGTTATTTCGATTCTATAATAAATGTAAGAAAGTTCAAAATTCCTATCCAAAATACATAGCTGTATCCGAGTTTAATTTTTGTTTAAATCGACTTATCCATTTAGTTCAACATTCTTGTTTTTCCGAAGACATTAATACTTTTTCACATGGAAGGTATCCATCAATTAAATTACGTTATAGGTATAGTGTGAAAGTAATAGGTTGTGTAACGTGGTTTTCAGTGGTATGTAATTAAAATCCAACTCACGGTTTATAGGTATATATTCTCCAACAATCCTCACACACACCATATGATTTAGAAGGCACAAAATAGGAAATTAGCACAAGCACAAGCGTAGCACAATAGTCAGTGAATAGGGAAGATAAAACAGAGTTCAGATGAGAAGATGAAAAGATGAATAGATGAATAACAAACAGTTTAAGCAGTTCGCGACAGTATAAATATGCGAGCGAAAGGCATGCGTTCTGCGCCGAAGGTAGGTCTCGACTGGTTTGACATTGCGCGGTGACCGCTGCGCCTTCGTGCGCACGCGACGTGTACAACACCGGTAGGTTAGTGATGTCCAGCTAGTCGATAGTTTATCGGACTTACTATCGATTATCGACACCGACCGACTGGTGCTATGTATATATAATATCATAGAATAAAGAAATGTATTAAATAAATGTAAATAGATATCAATGTGATTTTAATATTAAATAGATATTTTAATGTGTGAGTAATTGTAAACCAGTGTTGTAAATATGTAAGTATTAGTTAAATAATATAGTAAATTATTATTAATTAAATAAATAAGTAAGTAGTAGCCTACACCACCCCCCTCCAGAGACCGTCAAGGGCGATAAAAATCTGTAAATTTCACTCGCCGCCCGGAGCGGGTTACATAATTTTGTTTTTCTTCGGGTGTGGCTTTTGTATCTTGAGGAGACAGTATGAAGGCAGGCTTGAGCCGGTTTATGGATACTGTCATTTCCCTATTTTTTACTATGATTTTAAATACTTTATCCCCTCTAGAAACGACCTTGTGTGGACCGGAATATGCTAAAGTGAGTGAACCCCGTGATGCGTCTTCTCGTAGGAAGACGTGATCACTGGTTTCAAGTTCCTTGAAAATGAACACTTTGGCGTTACCATGACGGGAAGCTGGTACCGGTCGCAACTTTTCAGCAAAATTCCTGAGTCTTGCGATAAATTCCGATACATCTGTGGTTCCGCTAATAGTTGGCTCAAAGAACTCGCCGGGCAACCTCAGTGTCTCCCCATACACCAGTTCTGCCGAGGAAGCTTGTATGTCTTCCTTAAAGGCAGATCTTACGCCTAACAAAACCCACGGCAGTGACTCAGTCCACCTATCATTTGCATGGCATACAATTGCAGCTTTGAGTTGACGATGAAACCGTTCAACGAGCCCGTTGCATGCCGGGTGATAAGCTGTTGTCCGCTTGTGCTCGAATGCGGTAATCTTGGACAGACATTGAAATAAGGCCGATTCAAATTGACGGCCGCGATCAGTCGTGATGTCTGTCGGGCAGCCGAACCGAGATATCCAAGCTGACAACAAGGCTTTGGCGACCGTTTCTGCCGTGATATCTGTTATCGGTACTGCTTCTGGCCAGCGGGTAAATCTGTCCACAGCAGTTAAGCAGTACCGGTAGCCCTCTGAAAGAGGTAGTGGTCCCACTAAGTCGATATGTATTTGTTTGAATCGGGCACGCGGTAAATTAAAGGTGCCAAGTGGGGAAGTCACGTGACGTGTAACTTTTGCCTTTTGACATGAAATACATGCACGTGACCATTCCCTACAGTCTCTTCTAACTCCTGGCCAAACGAATCGCTCAGCTACTAATTTAGCCGTTGCGCTAGCGCCAGGATGGCTCAACGAGTGCAGGCTATCAAACACCTGCTTCCGAAAATGTTTAGGTACATAAGGCCTGGAAGCTGAGGTACTGACGTCGCAGTACAAAGTTTGTCGACTTCCAGGGACATGGAGTTTTTTAAATTCTAAAGAAGTGCCCCCTCCCAAAAGTATTTCGAGTTCAGGGTCGTCAACTTGGGCTTGGGCTATCTTTTCAAGGCTAATTGGTTCCACCAGTTCCTCAATGCGCGACAAGGTGTCGGCAACCACATTATCCTTGCCGGATATGTGGCGGATGTCAGTAGTAAACTGTGCAATGAAGTCTAGGTGTCTATACTGCCTTGGCGAACAGTTTTTCTTCCTTTCGTGGAAGGCAAAACTTATCGGCTTGTGGTCAGTATATACTATGAAGTGCCTAGCTTCCAGCATGTGGCGGAAATATTTAATAGCCTCATAAATGGCGAGTAGCTCCCTATCGTAGGGTGAATATTTAGTTTGGGAAGGGCTCAATTTCCTTGAAAAGAAAGCCAAAGGTTCCCAAGCGTCTCCGCTAAATTGTTGTAGGACTGCCCCTATTGCCTTGTCTGAAGCGTCAGTGACTACTGCGAGCTTAGCGGTACAGTCTGGGTGGGCCAACAGTGCAGCGTTGGTAAGGCTATCTTTACAGGCCTGAAACGCTGATAAAGTTTCCTCTGTCAGAGTGATTGGCTGCGTTCCTTTAATCGTTCCCGTCAACAAGGCATGTAATGGAGCTTGGATCTCAGCTGCTCTGGGAATGAATCTCCTATAGAAATTGAGCATGCCCAAGAATCCTCTTAGCTGCCGCACGTTGCTTGGTGCGGGAAAATCCTTCACAGCCTGAACCTTTGACTCGACCGGCCTGGTACCGCTTTCTGATATGCGATAGCCTAAAAAGGTTACCTCTTGTGCCCCAAAAATGCACTTCGAAGTGTTGACCAACATACCATACTCCTTCAGCCTCTTGAATACCTCACGTAGATGCTGCTCGTGCTCTGAGTCACTCTTGGAAAATATTAAAAAATCATCAAGAAAACTGTATACAAAATCAAGCCCCCTCGTTATCTCGTCAACAAACCGTTGAAAAGTTTGTCCCGCATTCCTAAGACCAAACGTCATATATGGAAATTCAAATAGACCGAACGGGGTCGTGATAGCGGTCTTAGGAATGTCCTCCGGGCTGACCGGTATCTGATTATATGCTTTTTCTAGGTCCAGAGTACTGAAAACTTTACACCCCGCTATAGTTTGGGAAAAGTCATGGATATGCTTAATCGGATACCTGTCAGGCACAGTGCGGGCGTTGAGCTGCCGATAATCGCCGCAAGGACGCCAGCCGTTATTTTTCTTCGGTGCCAGGTGCAAGGGGGACGACCAAGGACTCTCGGAAGGTCTAGCTGTGCCAATGGCCAGCATAGACTGAAACTCTTTCCGGGCAATCTTGAGCTTGTCCGGAGCTAAACGACGGGGAGATAAACAAACTGGAGGGCCTGGTGTCGTGCGTATGTGGTGTACTGTTTGGTGTGGTGTAGTGTGATGCTTACCAGCCGGTCGTGTGATCTCGGGAAACTCATCTAAAATTTTATGAAACCGTGTCTCACCAGTCACGACTTTAACAGAATAAACATTCTTACAGTTGGCCAAAGCAGCTACTGCTGTCACAGATGTTAAATTATCTATTAGGCGTTTGTTACGGCAATCTACTACAAGGTTATAAAAATTTAATAAATCTACGCCAATTATTGGTTTCGTGACATCGGCAACTACAAAACGCCATTGGAATGTTCTACGTAAACCAAAATCTAATTCTAAATTAACAAAACCATATGTAGCAATATTAGAACCATTAGCAGCACACAGATTATAACCAGTCCGAGCACGACGATCATGAAGCATTGACCGTGGGAATACGCAGAGATCACTTCCTGTGTCGACCAAGAATTGCGTTTTCGATGAACGGTCCGTGACGAATAGGCGACCAGTTGTATTTGAAGGGCAATCGCCGGTCGTCATTATCGACCGCCCTTTGAGTTTTCCGACTTGTAGTCGCAGGGTCGAATACACCTACGCGCTTGGTCTGCGAACTTGGCATGGTACCAACAAAGCGGGAATTTCCGGTAATTGGACTGCGAGCGCTGCCTAGACTTACTTCTAGTGTCTCTGGAGGAGCGAGAGCGTGACCTGCTGTTTCGACCAGACGCCAGCTTCTGGAACTGCTTCCTGAGTTCTGCTACTTCCTTGGTCAGATCGCTGAGAACTGAACCAGGGATAGTGTCGTTAACCGCAGCGACCGTTGGTGTTATTGCAGCCAGATCGTTTACCCGATCGGCTAAGTCGGCTAGGTCTTCTATGGAAGTTGCACCTGGTTGACCTGCGAGCACCGTCTGTATGCCATGAGGAAGGCGACTAGTCCAAATGGTCTTCAAGAAATCATCTGGTACGTCCTGGCCTGCGAGACTTTTGAGGTGGCGGAGAAACTGGGATGGTTTTCGATCCCCGAGTTCTTCGTGCATTAACAACTGCTTGATCTTTTTTTCGTGGGATGCGCTGAGTCTCTTGATCAATTCCGTCTTTAGTTTTTCGTATTTGTTTGTTGCAGGCGGGCTGATGATTATATCCTTGATCTCTCTGGAGTATTGATTGTCTAGATGTCCAATTACATAATTAAACCTGGTGAGGTCATTAGTGATGCCGGCGATGGCAAATTGGCCTTCAACTTGGGCGAACCAGATTTCCGGCTCTTCAGCCCAGAATGGTGGCACACGTACGCCGACTTTATAAACATTACTCGGATCTATCGACATATCGTTCCCTTCACTAGTGCTGGGCGGAGGTGACGTATCCGTGCTTCGTGCGTCTTTATATGAATCCCCTCCCATGTTCTTACGGGGTCACCAATATAGGTATAGTGTGAAAGTAATAGGTTGTGTAACGTGGTTTTCAGTGGTATGTAATTAAAATCCAACTCATGGTTTATAGGTATATATTCTCCAACAATCCTCACACACACCATATGATTTAGAAGGCACAAAATAGGAAATTAGCACAAGCACAAGCGTAGCACAATAGTCAGTGAATAGGGAAGATAAAACAGAGTTCAGATGAGAAGATGAAAAGATGAATAGATGAATAACAAACAGTTTAAGCAGTTCGCGACAGTATAAATATGCGAGCGAAAGGCATGCGTTCTGCGCCGAAGGTAGGTCTCGACTGGTTTGACATTGCGCGGTGACCGCTGCGCCTTCGTGCGCACGCGACGTGTACAACACCGGTAGGTTAGTGATGTCCAGCTAGTCGATAGTTTATCGGACTTACTATCGATTATCGACACCGACCGACTGGTGCTATGTATATATAATATCATAGAATAAAGAAATGTATTAAATAAATGTAAATAGATATCAATGTGATTTTAATATTAAATAGATATTTTAATGTGTGAGTAATTGTAAACCAGTGTTGTAAATATGTAAGTATTAGTTAAATAATATAGTAAATTATTATTAATTAAATAAATAAGTAAGTAGTAGCCTACAACGTCGACTCAACCCGTTCATGGATAACAAAAATAATCTTCGGGTAGGTGGGCGAATTCATAAATCACTTTTACCGTTTGTTTCCAAACATCAATTGATTTTGCCTAAGAAACATCATCTTACAGATATAATCATTGACCATGCACATATCACGCATCTACATGCTGGTCCGCAATCCGTGCAATACATTTTATTCCAAAAATATTGGATAATGTCTAGTCGTGACGCTATACGTACACGCATACATCGCTGTGTTCGTTGTTTCCGTGCGCGCCCCGTGAATCCGCAGCCATGCATGGGTCCGTTACCGGCCGTCAGAGTGCGCCCCGAGCGGCCATTTCTTAAAACATCTGTTGATTTCGCGGGTCCGTTTTACGTTCGAGCAAATAAAGTTCGAAATGCGAAAATTATTAAATGTTATGTATCTGTTTTTGTGTGTATGTCTGTCAAGGCCATACACCTCGAACTCGTATCCGAGTTGTCAACTGATGCATTTTTGGCAACATTGCGACGCTTCACGTCCCGTAGAGGTTTATGCACCGACATTTACTCTGATTGTGGAAGGAACTTTGTTGGTTGTAATAATTATCTACAAGACTTGTATAATTTTTTACGTAATGATTCTGTTCAAGCCACTCTTAATAGTAAAATTTTAGAACAAGGCATTACTTGGCATTTTCAGCCTCCTTACGCCTCTCATTTTGGTGGCCTTTTTGAATCCGGTGTTAAAAGTTTTAAACATCATTTACATCGAGTCCTCGGTACGCAAACTCAAACTTATGATGAGATGCATACCATTCTTTGTCAAATTGAAGCGGTACTTAATTCACGTCCACTTTGTGTATTAAGTGCTGACCCATTAGATCCGTTACCTTTGACACCAGCTCATTTTTTAATAGGAGGTCCGTTGACGTCCTTACCAGACATTTCATTAACCGATAATATTTCAAATCGACTCACTAGATGGCGTAGAATACAACAATGGGTGCAACACTTTTGGAAACGTTGGAGTCGTGAATATTTACACGAAATTCAACAACGTAACAAGTGGTTTCGAGATCGCGGCTCACAACTCCGTGAAGGTATTATTGTCATTGTACGAGATGATAATTTGCCACCATTACAATGGAGACTGGCTCGTGTCCATACTCTCCACCCAGGTTCCGATAATATTACTCGTGTCGTAACTTTACAGATGGGCAAAACTTTCGTGAAACGCTCAGTAGTCAAAATATGTCCTTTGCCCTTAGAATAATCATTCTGTAAGTTTAGTTAATATTGTTACGAATCTTAGTTAAGTAATCTTAAGTTAGAATAACTTTAGTTTAAAAAATTTAAGGCTTCATGCTTTCGTAGCATTTTTCATTCTTTTTTTTTTTTTTTTTCGAATGTTACATTCTTTTTTTTGTCTTTTAATTTAAAGTTAAAAGAAATTCATTCTTTTAAGGCGAGCGGCATGTTACGTACCGTTCTCTTTGCAGTTGGTATTACGTACCTACTGAATTAATTCTTAGAGATTTTAGAATAGTGTTTTCTTCACCCCACAACTGGTAATCAGGCTTTTTTGTGTAATTGCCGAGGGTGTTGATTTGAATAAGCTTCCGGTGTTTGCTCATCGCCCATTCGTGGAGCCGTCGGATTTGTTGCGGATGAGCACACTAGCGCCGCGCTCCTGCGTGTTTTTTTACTGTACTACATACCATACGGTCGTCGGCGCATACACGCCACGCGCGATTTCTACTTTTCTACAAAAATAAGGTCCTTCGGTGAAAACGTGCTACAATCCCCGCAAGATACCAGATATACCCTGAACCAGCGCCTGTGGAAAAATATATGAGGTGGAATTGAAGCAAGCTTCAGAACTATCGAGCGCGCCTTCTTAGCCCATCGGTGTGCGGCGGACGGGAGCGACCGGTAAGTCTTATTCGAATCTTCCATTTCTACAGCACAACAACAAACATTTAAATATGTGGTCGGATTCCTCAAAAACACACAGAACACGAAATCGTCTAGATATGGGAGTACTAACAAAATTCGTGGTGCCGAAAGTGCGTTGAGCGCATATCTTCTGTCACTGTCTATACGTCATTTTTGTGTCGCAGTGCGAATAAACGGTGACACACTTGGTTTGTATGGAAAATATTGAAAGTGCCACATGTAGCAGTGGTTGGCGAGGAATCTGCGTGCTCTGAGCAAAAACAGAAGGTCCCGTCAGACAGGTGCGACGTGAATCTGGTGGAACAATTTCTAATATGAAAACTTCATTGAAATTGTTCTACCAGAGTCGCATCGCGTATGTCTGCGGGGCCTTTAAACGCAGTTGCAACAGTTATCCTCATCTACATACTTCTAAATAGTCACGTTGTGTAAAGGCAGATTGCACTAGAAGTCTAGATTCATTAGTCAACCTGACAACTGCTGTTCGAGAGCATAAGGCAATTCGGGGTGCTTTCAGTACGTTAGATTTACTAGGAGACTAATCCGACAGCTGGTACAGGAGTACCCAAGTAATATGGCTTATCGATGTACCTGCGCAGTAGATGAATTTTCAAAGCGCGGGAAACGTCAATCGACCAATCGGCACGCTTCACGCTTTTTCCTGTACCGCTATTGGTCGGTAGCTGCCACCATGTTAGCGCGCGCCGCTTGACAGCCGCCATACTTGCGAGTGAGACGGAACTAACAGCTGCAGTGTATTATTAACCTTATAGTAGTGATCTAAGGTTGATTGTAAGTTTTAAGTATTCTCGTTAATCTTCGGGGCCATACTTTCTTTTCTGTGCGAACGAAGATTCACGACGCGCCTTATTAGTTGAGTACTACTGTACTTCAATATACCTGTACGTCTATTACCGGTAACGTCAGATTGCGTTTCGACTACAATATAAGGACCTAAGATTTATTAGCAACTAGCGACCATCCCCTGCTACGTATGGTGGTTAATACTTGACAAAACATCGAGGTTTCTTTACTAAAGTGTAATGTAATAATATTTTTTTAAAGAACTTGTTTAATAACTGTAATAATTTTTGTTGTTATAATTGTATTGTATTGTATTATATTGTGAATTGTATGTTATTTATTTGTTTATTTATTATAAACATAAACCTTCCAGAATCAATCAATCTGTCTAGCCTTTTCCCAACTATGTTGGGGTCGGCTTCCAGTCTAACCGGATGCAGCTGAATACCAGTATTTTACATGGAGCGACTGCCTATCTGACGTCCACAACCGCAACAGCAACTGTGCTGGGTAATACGATACCCCTTGGTAAGACTGCTTGTCAGACTTTCGAGCTTCTGACGACCCGTAACGACTGTCAAAGATCCACGAATGACAGCCGGGACCAACGGCTTAACGTGCTTTCCGAGGCACGGAGGAATCTCGGTATGTAAATATGGTCACCCATCCACTGACCAACCCCGGCAAGCGTAGCTTAACCTGACGGATCGACTAGTGCGGCTGTTATTACTTAGCCACGAGCTCCTCTAATAAACCTTCCAGAATAAATTCCCTAAATAATGTTGAAAACCGCATCACAAGCTGTTGCTTAGATTAGAAGAACAACGCGGTAATACAGACTGACAGGAAAAGTGATTTTAATTTACATAAATTATTAGCGACCCGGCCCTGCTTCGCACGGTTTTTACGACTTGATAAAACATGAAGGTTTGTATATTATAATAAGTTAAATATTAATGCATTATACATATAAACTTTCCGGAATAAATTCTCTAAATGATAGTAAAAACCGCATCAAAATTCGTTGGGTAGTTTAGAAGAACAACGCGGTCACACAGACAGACACGAAAAGCGACTTTATTTTATAATAGATAGATATAGATCGATTCGATACCATGTACCGTTCTAGGTAGTAAATACAGAAAAATATAACAATATCTAAAAAGAGTAACTGTTAGTTACCGTGTTTAGAACCAAATTACCGATGTGTACTTTTAGTGTTAAAAATGTTAAATAGGGTGTACTAGACATTTTTAAAGCTTTAATTGTATTAACTTACTTATTCAGCTGTCATTTTCAGTTCAATTATAAGGTGTTACACCTATTATCCTATTCACGTCTTAAACATTTTGTCAATAAATATTAGTACCTATAGTTAAATAGTCAGTGTAAGTAAATCTTAGCATTATATTGAATGAAGTAGGTACCTAACTATTTAAATACAAACTTCAAATAAAAAAAAAACATTTATTTAGGTACTTCTAAATGTCAGAGTAGTTTAGCAACTTCATTGGAGCTAATTATATGTGTCTAGAGCAAATAGAATGAGTCAGTGTGTTGACATAAATTATGTCATCAAAGCTCTTTCCTTTGTGAGCTGGCGTCTGAACGACTTCGGATGATTTATTGCTTCTGTTGAACTGAACTACACGTAGCGTAGATTGGTTAAAATTAAAAACTGCAATAACAGTTTAAGAAGAATATGTACCTGTCTACTATGTGCATGTCGCGGGTTCGATTCCCGTACGGAACAAATATTTGTACGACCTACAAGTATTTGTTCCGAGTCTGGGTGTTTTTCTATCTATAATATGTATGTATTTACAAAAAAAAAATGTATATAATTAGTTTATCAGCTATCTCGTTACCATAACACAAGCATTAGGTTGCTTAGCTTGGGACTAGATGGCGTTGTGTGAAATGTCCAAGGATATTTATTTATTTTATTTATTTATTTACTATTTCATTATTGGAACGAAGTTCTTTAACGCTGCGGTAGCAGTTGACTGGTAGAAATCGTCACGTAACGAAAAAGCGTTCATACATGTTATGCCCCTTTCTTCTTTTTTCTTCGTTCTGAATTTGATTAATATGAAAATTTTCAATTTTTTTTTCATAATGGGTGTTGTTTTCATTGTTTTTGAGGGTGCTATAGCCGATAGTGAAGTCAAAAGGAAAATCCAAGATGGCGGCTGCGAATTTTAAAATTTTTCGTCATTGGTGTCGTTTTCATTGTTTTTTAGGGTGTTGAAGCCGATAGTGAGGTCAAAATAAAATCCAAGATAGCGGCTGCGAAAATTTTTCGTCACTAGTATCGTTTTCACAGTTTTTCAAGATGGAAGCTGCGAAAATTTTGTTTTAGTTTTAAATCATACGTGAGAAGCAACTTCCTTCCTGACGGGGTCCCCCGACCGCACACTTTTTTTTTGTAGATACCTATTTATCTGTTCTTATAGGTAAGTAGTAGGTAGGTAAGTATATTGTTTTTGGTAGTCTGTAATTGTTTTTTCCGACAGTTTCCCCTTTACATATAAAACGTTCCAGACATTTTCACCATTTTCCTCCTCAACATAAAATAACAGAACTAACAAAGCTCGTGAACCAATTCTCACCTTATTGATATTGTGTTCATAAATATTTGAACACAATATCAATAATTATGAACCGTACGAATTCAAACAAAGCAAACAACTGATTTACAAGAACTATGCACTTCTAACTGAAATTACACATGCCCGTTCTATTTCCACTCGGAACCCATAGAAATTCCTGTCTAATATATTAAAATAGATGTATTACAAATACACACTGGAGCATAAATCAATTTATTGTTGAAACAACAGAACGCTGCGCTAGTATTGCGCAGACGCAGAATTGAGATGTGGCGCTGATGATTAGGATTTAGTTAAACTTCAAAGTTTTAAACACGTCACTGAGTATACAGAGAAGTCCCTACAAAAATTAATGTAGTAAAATCCTAACTGATACTTTATACACGAAAGTGAGTTTGTTTGTTTGTTACGCCCTCACGCTAAAACGGCTGAACGAATTTGGATGAAATTTGGCACACAGGAAAACCATGACCTGAATTATGACATAGGATACTTTTTATTCCGCTGGCAAATACTAGCTACCCAATATCGCGTTATCTGAAAAAAAATATCCTTTACAGTGGTGTGTAGGTTCTGAAAAGACTTGTACTCGAAACACAGCAGGCAGAATTTTTTAACTGTCTTTTTTAAGCCTCATTACAACCTACTGTAATGCCCAACACAACAATAAAACTTCAGACAAAAACAAAGAAAATTAAACGAACCTCGATGTCACATCACACTGGCCCTATCTTTCACAAAGTGCCACAATAATGTAACTGGCTCGATATAGCTGAAAGACACGCAACAGACACGCTATTGCGTGTCTCTGAAGATCACGATACTGTAATAATGATGAGGTAGACTAGTCAGCTAAGATTGCTGGGACGATTGCTCTATCTGCTTTTTGAAAGGGATGAGCTTTCTTGTAAACCGATAAATATTCTCTCATGTCTGCAGTATGTAAGTACGTAAAAAGGCATATTTTTAAACGATGTTGAGTTAAAAATCTGCATTTCCTCCACCCAGTTTGGCCATCAATCCAGAACCTTATTCGTTAGTTAGTAAGCCATGAATTCATTATTTTATGTTGTAAAAATATTGGTAGGTCTAGTATATTAGGTGTTAAAAATTAACTCTAAAAACTTTAAGGAGTGCTTTAAACTTAAGACCATCGAACTGAATAACTTTTACTATGGCACCAACTTTGAAATCACGAAAAAAAATCAGCTGCTGCCTACATTTTTATGTTCACATAACTCGTGAAAATACACGGAACAGCTGATTTTTTTTGGCGATTTCAAAGTTGGTCCCATAGTAAATTAAGTTATTCAGTTCGATGGTCTAAGTTTTTAGAGTTAATTTTTTTTAACACCTTATGGTAGTCCTCCTTATCGGTTTCGATAACGGCGACCTAAGAATTCAATTCCTTCCTTCCTTGGTAGGTAGTAGTTTGAACAAAAATTGTTTATTAGGGTTCCGTACCAAAATGGTAAAAAAGGAACCCTTATGGTGTGACTCAGTCTGTCTGTCTGTCTGTCACAGCTGGATATCTCAAGAACTACTAATGCTATCAACTTGAAATTTAAAACAGTTTTAAATGACGCTTACTCAACTATTTTGCAAATAAGAAAGAAATAAAAATATTTATATTTTTTTTACAACAGGGACTGAAAGGGGTCTTGAAAATTGAAAGTGGGGCTACTAAGGCATGTGGGGTATCATATGAAAGAACGCTGTTTGAACATTCCCAAACATTTTTTTTTTTTTTTTTAAGTCGCATAGTTTTCGAATTTTGATGAAAAATGTAAAAAAAACACCGTTCCCCCCCCTTATCTCCGAAGTTTGCAAAGAGAAAAATCTGAAATTATTCTATGTGGTAGAAGTTTATGTAAAGATTACAGGAAAAATAAAACGATGTCTCTAAATAGCACACTTTTTCAGAAATCGGAACGGAACCCTTGGTGCGCGAGTCCGACTCGCACTTGTCCGGTTTTTTTTTTCGGCTGTAATTTGTTTTCGTTTTCGGCTGATTTGCATTTTCGACCAAAACCGAATAGGAAAAAAAAAATATATATTTTTGTATTCGAAAGATTTTTCTTTGATGAAATAAATCTTTTAATCATTTTATTCAACCGTTTAAACTTAAATCACACGAAACTTTGTACTTTCCTCATAGACCTTTAATTACCTTAGGTATTAAATAAACAAACAATCTGATATGCGAGAAAAGTATTTTTTTCAGCATTTTCTCAGTTAGTTGTGACTATGGAAATGGATTCTCTAAACAAATTAATTGAAAGTTTTATTGAACTCATATTTTTTTCGGCCAAACACCGAAAATTAAAACAAATTCGGTCGAACTCTAGTAGGAAGCAAAAGTACTTTGATTAGAAAATGAAAGATAACAAAACATAAGTACGTACGCCCATACTATGTCACGGTCGTCATACACCTACCTACGTCATTCACCACTTTTTTCGCGCACAGGTAGCATTATTACGTCCCCACGGAGAAAAGCCTATTGCCTTTTATCAGGCACAATGCTTTCCAATCCTGTGCTTTCAACGATATTATTTCTACGAGAAAACCGTTGCAGGGATTTTCTTTTGAGGATCAAACTTTGTTTTAGAATACTTAGCCATGTACCTACCTACATATATAGGTTCTTCACATGATTGCTTTTACCTTACCTAACGGATTAGCTTTTGAAAAACTCGATACAACATGACAAAACAATTCTCGTTCGTGCTTTCAATTCCCCTATGTAGCATATTAGCCCAGATGACGAAACTTATTTAGTTCCATTTTTAATACACACATCAAAAAAAGTTTGTGATTACTAGCAAAAGCTGATATATTTTTAAAATTTAACTTTATCAAGAAAAAGTGTTTACGTTATATAAATAAATAAATAATAAATATCCTTGGACATTTCACACAACGCCATCTAGTCCCAAGCTAAGCCACCGAATGCTTGTGTTATGGTAACGAGATGGCTGATAAACTACTTATATACGTTTTTTTTTTTTTGTAAATACATACATATTGTAGATAGAAGAACACCCAGACTCGGAACCAATACTTGTAGGTCGTACAAATATTTGTTCCGTGCGGGAAATATAAATATGCAGTTTTATAATAATTTCTGTGAAGTCAGGGAAATTACTTTTTAAGCAAATTGACTGCCAGCTTAAATTATCCGTATACAACGTCAAATCAAATTAACTAGCGAAACTCCGCAGACGTGATGGGTATTATTGATATATAAACACGACAAAATAAAAATAAAAAAGATTTGATGATTTTTTTTTGCGTCCGGGACAGCTGAAGTCAAACTCGCACCCGCAGCACCCGACGCAGGTGTACGAGGGAACACCGGGGTGATTTTAGTCAGTAAAAGTCTGACAGACCCCTCTGCCCACCCCAGGGCGGACGACATCCATGAGGATTTCCACCCCGGCAAAAACAAAAAAAGAAGAAGCTAAGTATCAATTTGCTTAACAGCTTATTTCCCTGACTTTATAAAGTCGATAACGAACTTGGACTATTTTATTCTGCTAATAATATCGATTGTCTTCTTAGTGTCTGAATTAGAATCTACCACGTTTCACTACAACCCAGTTAGACTCAATGTCAGTTCTAACTTCTAAGACTTTAACTAAAGAAACTATTTCTCGCAACAGAATTTGTGTCACTTTCATTTGCAGCTCAACTGTGACACAGAATAAACTGGACAAAGTAAATAAAGAGCTCAAAGGCTTTACTTTGGAGGTAAACATTTATTTATTTATACGTTCGGACGGACCGGGAATACTAATTCAGTTTGGAAACAGATCTAAGGAAGTCGGACTTCGCATGGAGCTTGATTGAAACCTACATTTTATATTTTTATCTTGGATCTAGGAGAATTCAGTCTTCCAGTGTATCGGTTGATTTACTTTGGTTGTTTGATTTTAATAATGGAGCTCCAAATTGGTTTTGCTTCAGAAATATAGCTGTTTGTTGCGTTTATTGTATTAGAAATTAAGTACAAAATTACAAAAGAAGCGCTGTCATCCATTACCTTCTATATTAAAACATAGTAGTTTTCTCATTTATCCGTGGTATCTCATTAAGTGTCCCGCCTTTAGTTCAAAATGAATATAGTGCATTACTGCCGCAGCCTGCAAAAGGGGCATTGATTGACGAATGTGACATACGGTAGTCCATCAATACCTGGTTGCGGTTAAAGCTTGTATAGTACTTTTCTCAAAAAATTCGCGCAAATTCAAACTTAGTAAATTAATTATAAATTCCAGAATCAATGACGAATAATAATTATTATTTTCACTCACCAATATGCAGGGTGTAAGTGTAAACAGTGGCAATCTTTTAAGGGGTCATTGTACTCATCATTATGAACAACTTTTATTATGGGACCAAACCTGAAATCGCGAAACAATCTGCTGTTCAGTACATTTATGTTCGTATAATTCGACAAAATGTAGGGAACATTACAGCTGATATTTTTTTCGCGATTTCAAGTTTGGTTCCCATAGTTTTAAAGTTGTTCATAATGATGAGTACAATGACCCCTTAAAAGATTGCCACTGTTTACACTTACACCCTGTATTATGTTAATTTGTTTCTTTTTTACTAGCAGCTCTATTTGCTAAGCCAGTTCGAAATTTAAATAAAATCTTTGATAAGTTACCTTCTTGGTTGCCATGTGTCGAAGTAAAAAGTTCGTTCATTTTTAAATTACTTTATTAATAAATTAATTAAAATAAATGATTTGACCAATTTCGATTTATCTCGAATAAGGTTGTCAAATTATTGCTCCCAAGCATGTTTGAGAAAAAGGTTTCAAAATAAAAAGTATACGTACCTACTTTTGTACCACTAGTACAAAAACACAGTTTAAAAAAGTCTTGCTACAAATTGAAACATCCACCAAAAAGAAAAACTGATCGAAGAAAGCCTCACAATAAAGAACGCCATTCAAGAGAACCGTTTCCATTGAATGAACGACTATTTGTGTAAATGCATTGTTTGTCCTCACCCGAGCCCAGTACAATGGCGGCCGTGGATTATTTACTGTAGCTTTACAATGACGTACATACTAAGCTTTTAGTTATCAATTTATGCATTAGCTAGACCCGTTTTTAGTTATCAAATACGCGTGTTTATTGAGATTTATCATTGCATTCCCATATCTCGGTGCGAATAATGAATTTTCGAGTGAATCTCGAAACGTGTAGGTAATGCAGGGTTTAGAACGTAGGTGTATGGTGGGCAAAATAGTTACGTTTTCAGACAAGAAAATACCCGCAGTTTAACAAAGCACGCAGGAAGCCTTATTTTGAGTAAAAAGTATGATAAAACCATTGTGTTTTAAACCACAATTGCAATTGGTTCAATTAAGTATTAATCTTGGATTTACTGATTTATTTTCTTTCGATACTTACTTCTCTGACATCTTAATAAGTACCTGGGCGACCGAGCCCTGCTCAGGTGAAAATAGAGAAAATGAATTATCCCACATAATGAGACCTAGCTAGATCGATTTTACGCCTCCGTAGAACCCTATATCGCAACTTCCATCCAAATCTGTAAGTTATGAGCCATTTTCGAGAACGTGATTACAAATATGTATACATAAGAGTATGTATACAGGGTGATTCTTTTAAGGTGTCAAGCCAGTGCGAGCTGATAGCCTAGTATCATACCTATCGATTTAACCCCCATGTATGTTCCACAATTTTTTGTAGTTTTCGAGTAATAATTTTTTTTCGTATTTTTTTCTGCTTCAACGAGATGATGGCTTCAAAAAATTATATCTTTTTTTTGGATCAACTTTGAACAAGAATGTACTAAATTGCACATTATTTGCTGAAATCGGCCGTTGAAAGTGGTGCATCTGAGATCTTGTGATTATGAGCTCAGTTGATAATAAAAACATAAATTTTATACCTACTACTATCCTCAACCACTACCATTGTTATGAAATGAGGGATCCTAAATAACTCGAAAACTACAAAAAATCGTAGAACATACATGGCAGTTAAATTGATAGATACTCTGCTATCAGCTCGCACTAGCCTGACACCTTAAAAGAAACATCATGTATACAAATACTGCTCATTTAATAGTATAGGATTTATCAAGTACGAGTAGCTCATGTTTGGCATTGCCAGCATACTTAGGTATCTCTTTTGCGGCGTGTACTGAGTAATGTTTCCGATACACTAATGTGTTTGGATACGAAACAGGTGTTTTCAGTTTTACTCTTCAAGAATAGGAATGTAATAGAGTAGTTATTTTATGTGTTAAATGCAGTTCTCATTGGGTTACCAGGGGTAAAGTGTGTTTCGTCACGTGGGTATATTCTTAGTTTGTTGTTATTAATTCTTTTACTCAATTAAATGTCTGTCTACGCTAAATGTGGAAGGTGAAAGAAAGTAAATCTGCATATTTTTAGATCTTCTAATATCGTGATCGTTACTTTAGATTGAAATCACTTGAAACTGGAATCTTCACTCAGTGGCTGCCTAAACATTGAATAAAGATTCTAGATTCCAGTTTGACTGAGTTACAAATTTTGTGTAAGTCACTTGACTTTACCAGAGATTAATACAGATGGGACACTCCGCAGTTTAGGTATGAAGCTACAAGTACGCGGCGGGCCCCGTCCGCGGGGCTAATTCAGGGGGTCAGAAGGTATAAGAGTTACGCGATAGAAAGAGAGGCAACTTGTAGTTGAATATAACTATAGGTAATAAGCGTTGTGCGACCTGAATTGCACTTTATTGTGTCGTAGCAAGAGTCGCTTTTTATTTAAATGATTTTGCGGAGTAGAGAGGAGATTCCATCATCTGTGACTTTACACTAAATTGGTAACATAGTGTATCACAACCAGAATTTCCAAGTTTCATGTGAAATAACCGTCTTCATCATCTGCCTAGCCTTTTCCCATCTATCTTGGGATCGGCTTCCAGTCTTACCGGATGCAGCTGAATACCAGTATTTTCATGGAGCAACTGCCTATCTGACCTCCATAACCCAGTTACTGGGTAATACGATACCCCTTGGTAAGACTGGTTGTCTGACTTTCGGGCTTCTGACGACCCGTAACGACAGTCAAATATCCACGGATGACAGCCAGGACCAACGGCTTAACGTGCTTTCCGAGGCACGGAGGGGTCTTGTTATGTAAAGATGGTCACCAATACACGGACCAACCGCGGCAACCGACCCGTGCGGCTATTAGTACTTAGCCACAACACCTTCCGAAATAACCGTCTTGTGAATACAATATCACTGCGTTAGTTCCCAACTCGGTAACGGGACAATAGTTTGGACCAATCGTGTAACACCATTACCGTTACCAACTGTGATTATTTAGCTGACAATAGTTACCATACATTCCTAGTGTCCTGTGAGGAGTACAATTTGCCTGAACACAGCTATTTATACTTCCGACCGTAGAGGGTTCATGTGTTTGACCTTAGTTTTGTCTATAAAGTACCGTAAACAGGAAGGCTTTAGTGCTGTGGTCTGAGGAGGATTAAAAGGTTACATAGATACATAACATAGGTAATGTGGTAGCTACAATGTGGTAAGCTTTGGATTACAGCTTTTAGGGCTATTGACAACGTAGGGTTTAATCGAAAACGTTGGATAGGCCATGTGCGGCGAAGCTGGGATCGTAAGAGATTATAGGCAACGTATAACATTGTTAAAAGTTTGATATGAAAATAGGCCCAGGTTTTATAGGATTTCTAGCTAGTTCCAATTATTTTGTTTACATGAAACCGACAACCCTTTTTGAAAGTTCGAAAGTTTGGCGCGTATTTGGGAGTTTGTATGACTACGAGTGTAAGTAAGTAAATATGCCAATAGCTATAAATTATTATACATACTTGAACTTACGCCTTCTCCTCAAGGGGGTAGGCAGAAACTACAGAACGCCACCTCTGCTACGATCCTTACATTAATGATTAAAGCATTTACTATTCACCAAGTTAATATGTACTTTTTAACAGACTTCTAAAAAAGGAGGAGGTTCTCAATTAGGATGTTTATATTTTTTTTTTTTTTTTTTTTTTATGTTTGTTCGCGCATAACTCCGTCGCTTGCCAACCGATTTGAAAAATTATTTTTTTGTTGGAAAGGGTATACTTCCCAAATGGTCCCATTTTTATCAAAATTCAGTTCTGATGATGAAATCCTGGAGAAATCGAAGGAACTCTTCAAATATTATAGGCACACCTATAGCGATTTGGGTATTTTTTATAGTAGCTCGTGCATTTGCTCTCGGAAAGCACCACTTGGTGAAGTGGAACTGATGATGAAGACCACAGATGGCTACCGGAACTACTCAATGATAAATATTTCACGTGTTGCGATTCGATTACTTTAATATGGTTGCAAAGCAATTTCCGCTCGTCACACAATGCGTGTGGTAAGTGGTTGTTGAGGAGTTCTCCTGGTTCTTACCAGTAGAAGTCCTCAACAATTAACGTCCCAGCATCGGGAAAAGCAATATTTTGTAACAT
Source organism: Cosmia trapezina (assembly GCA_905163495.3). Taxonomy (NCBI): domain Eukaryota; kingdom Metazoa; phylum Arthropoda; class Insecta; order Lepidoptera; family Noctuidae; genus Cosmia; species Cosmia trapezina. The sequence continues at coordinate 19,459,645 of LR991030.1, forward strand.
GTGATGAGCAATTGACATTAGACTATTGTAACTTATACAAATTATAAACAGACCAATGGCGTAACTATACTGTTCGAGGCCCGTGGCAAATTCATCGGATTTTTACTAAATGTGTAATATTAAGTTTTGGGAGTTGGGGTTCTCCTCTGACCGGGGCCCCTTCCGGCTGGGGGCCCGTGGGATTTTGACGACCTGCCACCCTGTAGTTACGCCACTGAAACAGACCCACTAAAAAGCGAGAAATAAAAACTTTTTAACAAAAAAAAAACCGACTTCCATAAATCACTACAAAGTGAAAAATAACTTTGATTTCGGAAGTCGGTGACAAAAAAAAGAAAGTAAATAAAAAACGAAAGACACCGACTTCCGAAATCAAAGTTATTTTTCACTTTGTAGTGATTTATGGAAGTCGGTTTTTTTTTTGTTAAAAAGTTTTATTCATTTAAGGTGCTTGCGCAGTGTAGCCCGCGAATTTCGTGCAGATTCGTTAGATTTCGTTCGTTTGACGAATCTGCACGAAATATAACTTTGATTTTTATGCTTAAAATTATGTAAATACATATGTTTTACTGTCGCGTATCATATTTTGATCAAGATACAGCCAGACACGGACCTACAAATTGCATAAAACGCAAGAAAATTGAATTTCGCGGCCTACCACAACGCTTTAAAGTTCAATTCTTTTCGAAAGTAAAATCCTTCTACATATATTCAATGTAATATTTCGCAGTATGTTGGCAAAGTTGTCTTTTTCATATGAGCTTTGTATGAAATTCATGCGAACTGACTAAATGATGGCAACTTAAACGTTGAAATGACAACTTTTGACATTTTCCGACTTTTAGAGAGCTTTGTGGGTTGATTGCGTATTCGTAAATATAGCGAATGTTTTAACCAAAACAAACACACATTTGACCGACAGATTGGTTTCTGACTGTTTGGGGCAATAAAGATCACCTCCGCGCTCCGACGCGTAACCGTAGCAGAGAAACCGCAGTCATTCAATTGAACTGACTCACATGATGTTCCACTACTCAAATCACGATTCGAGTAGCGGAATATCACCCGGTTTCGCGGTTTCGTGGTTTCGCGGTTTCGCGGCGGAGGTGTGCTAAGACCTTAATGTCGAAGAACGTTCGCATCCTAATCTAAGTTTCAATCTTTCAAAAAAGCCTTTTTAATTTTCCCACATTTTTGACATTATGAAATAGATTGTCGCTGTTATTAGTTTGTGACTTTAATCTGAACATTTTTTTTAAGTGCCTACTAGAATTGGCAAATCAAATCAAATCTAAATATTTTATTTCACCTAAGTATATAAACGTACATGGGCACTTAGGACACGTCAGAAGTTAGGTGCACGGTTCCAATTGGTCGTTTCCTATGGAGAAGAGCCGACAAGAAACCCCACGGTTACTCTTTTAAAAATAATTGGCTTTTACATTGTTTTCAAATTACAGTGTTAATAGGTATGGCTTTTTGCTCCTATAGAAGGACTCCAAAATATTTAGGTATTAAATGACTTACCTAACCTAATTAGTTAAAGGAAAGGCAGATGTGTAGTATCAGTAATTCAGTAATATGCATCTGTATTTCGCCACAAGGGCGGAGCACACCAGATGCGTGGCGTGACGTGACGCGTGCACGCACCAGCTGGTCGATTCTGTAAAAATCTCACCGTGAAAACTTGCGTGGAGTGAGCTGTCAGTGTCATCCCACGGATGCTACTAAGGATTAACCAAATTACATTGACAATCTTAATCGAGATTTTAATTATATTTTTGATGCGAATTCTATACATAATGATTTTATATTATTTGTAAGCTATTTAGTAAGTATGGTGTATACTATTTAGGGGGTTTTAAAATAAAATAGTCAAATAGAAATTCAGACAAAACTCAATTTGTTTTTTTGAATTTTTTTCCTATAATTACTAACCACTTATAGGTGTAGTAATGTTTAGACACTAGCTTTGAAATAATATAAAATGATCACTATGATATCGTAAAAATATTATTAAAATCTCGATTTTGACTGTAAAAATGTGCTTGGTCCATCCCTAGCATCAGATGGAATGACACTGACAGTTCACTCTACGCTCACTTCACTTAAGTTTTCACGGTGAGATGTTTACAGAATAGCATTGCAATTGTAATGTAAGAAACTGTTAGGGCCCGCACACATTTACAGTCCACTGGCAGTCCACCGGCAGGTGGTCATTCATGAAAACTGTTTTTGACAGTTTTTATGAATGACCGCCTGCCGGCGGCGCATGTGTGGGGCCCTTAAGAAAGATGCCAGACCAGATGAGTGACTAGGCACGTGCCTTTCATACATTACAACTGTGCGTGCGCACGTCACGCCACGCCACGCGTCTGGTCTGCCCCGGCCTTTATCCTATCGAACCCTAGCTAATGAGACACAGTTACAAAGTAATTAATTATCACCTTATTAACTTATCGTTCGTGACTGACTTAACCTATAATTAATTACGTATTATTGTAATATATCAAGCAATCTTTCATTATCTGATGATTAACTACGTCTTCTATGAATTTTAAGAGCTTCCAAATTGGTATTACATGGTAAAACATACCTAATGTCATCTCAATCATCGATCCACGTGTGAGTTCTTTGATCTCAACATCCACTGATGAAGTCTAAACAAAATGGCTAAACATCCGCCACCCAGCACATATTGGCTAAATAGGTTAATTTGATGCTTTTAGCCTGCTTGAATTATTATTTTTTTGTCAGGAAACAGGAAAAACACGTCATAATTCTTCTTTCTTATTTTTTTTTATTTGTTATTTTTTTCTGATCAGAATAAAGTTCTTTTTTTATTTATTTAACTAATCAAAGGTCTCTCTGTTCTAAAAATACATAGGAACACATATGGGTATAGACTTGCCACGTCAATTAGCAACACAGCTTTTCACTGAAAATCAATCGTCTAATTACGTAAACTAACGAACCGAGCATAAACAGCGCGCTTTCCCAAACTCCCAATTATTCTGGACCGAAAATATTTTAAATTAAATTATACACGTACCTACATGTTTACCTATTAAAATTTTACACACAAAAAAGAGATTATTTCAAAATCGGATACATAGTTTTTTTATTCCTTAATGTCTGAAAATGACAGAACAATATTGGAGCCGGATTGCCGCTCGAGGCATTCCGATAGCTTTGTATAGGTACATGTAAAATTTGTATTGATAATTGTTTCACGATGTAAAGCTTGTTTATAATATATCGTACGCAATTATACAACGTACATTACGGAAGCAGTACCTACCATAAGTACCTACTTATAGTCTACTTATTTCCATTATTTCAATCAATCATTCATAAGCCCCGTGTTCATAGTAAATAAGAGTTGAGCAACACTGTTGCAGCAAAATCGTTTTGTGTTGTTGGCAACATGGTTTTGTGTTGTGGTCAACATAAATTATTTTATCCTCTTAATGCCAGTGTATGAATTTTTTCCTGCAACACAAAAACATGTGGCCGAAACCACGTTGTTTTTAATTTTTGTTTTTCCATGAATACTGATATAAAAATGACAGAGTTTTTCGAAAAACTTATTCAATACGTTTTCCTTCACATACAACTGTATGCGGTGACTGTAGATAAAAACAAAAAGCCGCATAATGTTAAAGCATACATTTGTTTATATTATAAAATCATCGGACTCAGCCAATAAACGCCACATTTTCGTTTATTTATTCTGAACGCGAATTTAAAAATGTGCAACAAATGGTACAATGGACCGTATCACTATCACTCCCACGCACAATACATGAACTTGCTTTAAACCAGAGAATTCATCTGTCTTAGTCGCTTCATTGAATTTTCAACAAGATTTAGAATTCTTTGCATCAGTAAAGATAAACGATATTATATAAGATTTTTTTTTTTGGAATTAAGAAACTATAGTTACTTAATACCTATATTATTTATACATTTTTCTTTATTTGGATACATTGGAGGCTTGTCTTCAACTTCTGCTATTATAGGTACTGAAAACTAAGCTATTATACGAAGATACATTTTGTAAGATAATATTTACAGTGAACTAGCTTTAGTTCGTGACTTTGCAATCGTGATTATGGATTAAACGTTATAGCTTCAAAAAAACTTGACTGAATTTAAAAATTCTTTCACATATAAAAAGCTACATTATCAGCGAGTAACATGGTCTGTATTTTATCAATAAACCGTGAAGCTAAGGATACTTGCCAATAGGTACACCTCTAATCCTCGTATGACAATAGTACCAGTGGCAAATAGAGCGAAAGTAATCAGCACTCTAATTGCGTAACACATTATCAATCGGAGTTTGAATCATTTTGAAACAAATTGCTAATCCATTGCTTCATATGTTCGAAAAATTTGTCTGCTCGGCAACGTAAATAACGCAATAAATGTTGTTGAACTGTCAAAATGAATCCAACTCCGATTGATAATGTGTTACGCAATTAGGGTGCTGATATTTTGATAAAGTTGTTCATACATTTACAATCAGCATAACAGTATCAGCTTTTTGATGTTATCTACTTATCTTTCCGCTCCTTTTCCTTTACAGGTTGAGTAGAATTTCAAGTGGTATTCACATTATAAGTAGGACCTATGGTCATGTTTTTATTCTCGGAGACAAAATTTACAAGTGAAACTGTTAAAATTACCTTTAAGATAATGTAATGTAAGCCAGTTTGACATTTGCACTTGTCAATTTAAGGTGAACGTCCACTGGTCCGCACCGGCACGGCATTATAGCTTTCGAATAGTATGCATGAACAAAATTATAGATGAATGTATTAATGGTATCTCTTGTTTCGTTTTTGTGTTAATTGGCTTTGTTGTTGAACCACCTGGGTACAGTGGTACCCAACTGATATGGCTTACCGAGGTACCGGCGCAGAAGATGAATTTTCAAAGCGCGGGAAATGCTATTGACCAATCGGCACGCTCCACGCACCGTGCTTCTTTTTCCTGTACCGCTATTGGTCGGCACCGAGTGAGACGGAACTAACAGCTGCAGTGTATTATGAACCTTATGATAGTGATCTAAGGTTGATTGTAAGTTTTAAGCATTCTCGTTAATCTTCGGGGCCATACTTTCTTTTCTGTGCGAACGAAGATTCACGACGCGCCTTATTAGTTGGGTACTACTGTACATAACGTTGACTTCTGTTTTTTTTTTTATAATTGCCTCGCAAGGCTCGCTTGACCATCTCTTCATCATGGTATTGTGAAATCGTACTCCGCGTTTATAAATAATGGGGTAAATGTTTAACGTAATCAGTAATCCAGCAAACTTTGTCTATAACACATTTCAGTGACGAAAACACAATGTTTTCTTTTCAATTTTCGTTTTCCACCTACCTACATTAGTAACAGGCAAAGTTTGAAGTTCACAACTGTTACGAGTAGTTCCCAGTTTTTCCATCCATTAATTTAAGTTAAGACAAACGTGACGTTGAGTGGAGAGCGTTCACGCAAAAAATAGAGCACGCCTCGACACAGAACACAACGTGTTCTTGTGTTTGTGAGTACTTCCATCTGTGGTAGTTACAGAATTAGGTACTGCTTATGTATTAAAGGCTTGACAGAAGCTACTTATGTGAAGTACACTTACTTTAGATATAAAGTTCCCGCAGAAAGGCGTGACACGATTCTGGTAAAACTATTTCCATGAAGTTTTCTTAGAAGTTGTTCTACTACAGTCACGTCGCGCTGTCACGTCGCACCTGTCTGCGGGGGCCTTAAGCCTACCTAGATCTTAAAGCTCATGCAATAAGCTATCTTCAGACTGACTTAATAGCCATTCCGTAGTAAATTTTTATTTACTTTTTAAACTTTCGCGATTTGTACACATTATAAAACAACGTCAAACGTCGGGAAACAAGAAGGTACAGTGGGCTGCATCAATTGGGTATCACAGTTGTATTAAAATTAAAACACAACAGGGGTACCCAATTCATGCAGCCCACTGTACCTGTTTACCTCGTAAAAAGGGTTATAAGACCCGTTCCCCATATTGTTTTATAATTTTTATATACATATATCAGACACTGAACTACCTGAAAATTATCCAACAGTAAAATATTAAGCTCCAAAATTTTAAAGCCGATTAACATCAAACACAAATACACATCACATTCACAACCTTCATTAAAACCGAAAACAACAACACACAAATTGCGAATACAACCCAATCAAAATTCAATTCTGTTGACATGACATCCTTCCTCTCTAATATCATTTCTGTTAATCTCAAAACGGAGTGAGAGGATCACATCAAACGGGCCCTCAGAGGAAACAATGCTGCTGTCATTGCTCACTCGCTCCACTGAGTCACGTCGACGTCACGCAACGGAGTCGTCATGCTAACGTCACGTCACGGTATCGCTGCGTAATGACTAATGATTCGGAAAGCCGTAATGTATGTTGTTATGACAACTTCATGTTGTAAGTATTCAAATTTTATGACATGCGATCAGATTTCCTTAAGTTAAGTTAGTTTGGGCAGTATTTTCTTTGAGTTTGCTAACTAAATAATGTACTGGTGAACATCAGCTTTCATTATTGTGGAAGTTTTTTAAGCGAGCAAGTAAAATTCATGCTTTTAATGGATTTGTACTTAAAAACTTAAGCGACGGACGTTCCGTTTGTGAAAGATTTAATGTCTTTCTGTATGAAGATTTAATGGTTTTACATAAGTTACGAATAGAAAAAGTACATTTGCCGTTCGATATTCAGTAATGGAACCGGTAAATCTACCTGAAATTACTTAATTACTTAAAATAGCATCCGTCCATTGAACTTCTTAATTCGTTTTTCATTATCTGAATTACAACATTTCATTTTAGTCATTGGTAACATCAAAACTAAAATAGAGTAGAATTTGATTTAATAAGAGGAAAACTCTCTGCCCTGTAATATTCTTTTGTAGAGGAACTGCAAAACCAATCCATTCGCCGATTGTGGCAATAATCTTTATATACCTAAAAGAAAGTCGTGTTAGTTACACTATTTATAACTCAAGAACGGCTGAACCGATTTGGCTGAAAATTGGTGGGGAGGTAGCTTAGAACCAGGAGACGGACATAGGATACTTTTTATATTTTTATAGGTATAAAACGTGGTATAACAACAGCTGGGACGATTTATATGAAATTTTGTGTGTATATTTGAATGGGTGCCTGGATGGTTTGAAAACACAATTGGACCCAGTAGGTGGCGCTGCAGTCGTGTTCTAGGATCGTTTAGACAGGACAACGTCTGTCGGGTCCGCTAGTTTATTATATAAGGTCTTTATTCTCTCAAGATCTACTTATAATTTATTGTTGACTGTGTAGTCTTTAACGTCTTTATGTAGGTTATACATTCGCAGAACATGGAAGTGCCCATTATATGCCATAAATATTTCTACATGACAAAGGGTAGAGTGAATAAGATTGTGCAATTGTTTTAATAAATTCTAAACTTATCTGTGTATTCATACATATCAATAAGGTCCTTACCCTATGTCTGATTTTATAACGGGTGTAAAAAGAGGCTTAACGAAGTTGAAAGTTATTTGTTCTTCCCATCATTGTGATATTTTTTTTTTGTACTGGAAACGCTCTGGTTACGGTGGTAAGTACCCACATGACTCCTGTACCGTTGCAAGCACCCACATGCACAATATTCTGCGTGCATTACACTGCGCGCTGCCGTAAACAAATTTTACATACCAAAAATAAAAGTCGTTTCCCAGCAATATATTATCGACGGCGGCGGTTGCTGCGATGCCTGAAAGGGGCTGAGTGACGTCACGTCCGTCTGTTGGTGGCCCGCCACGCGGCGTGCGGTCACGAGTGGATCGCCCAGTCGGCGTACAGTTCTTAGCGAGTCCACAACTGTCTACAAGTATTCACCCACAGTCTGTGTAGAAGGGTGTAGAAGGGAAAATGATCAAAGTGTGGTGTATAAGTCCTAACTATTTTGTGTCTTGTATATATGTCTTTTTTGACATATTTGATAACATGTACCTGTGCTTATATTAAATGAATATTATACTAATCTGTGTTACTTCTCACAAATAATTATTTAGTTTGATGTACAGGTTGCGTAGATGACGGCTTTGTAAAGGATCGTTTTATTACACCCTGTATTCAATGTAGTTTGCAGGAAAATTTGCTAAAATTCTAGATACACAAATACAAATACAAATACTTTTTATTTGTTGAACATATGTGGGTAGGTACAGATGTTGTAATTATAAAAGAACGCTATGTCTAACCGTCCTCGGCGTACAAATATTATTTTGGTACGTACAAACATGCTAATTATAATAAATGATTAAACAATTATCACACATTATTAAATACTTATTCGAATTAAAATTGTCAACACTAAAAAAAACACTCCAATAAAATATAATAATAATAATAAATTCTAATATAAATTGTCAAATCAATAAATGATACATTAAAAATAAAAAGGGTAATTATAATGTGTCAGTTAGGTATTCGTTCACTGTATAATGTTTGGTCATATAATAGTTTCAGTAAAGCCTTTTTAAAATCGTGTATGTTGTTCATTACTTTAATTCGTCTAGGGATCTTAGGTGCCATTCCTAAAATATAAAAGTATAAAGTGCAGTACTATACAACAGTTTATTAACTTTCTCTTTTTGTAGCATTTTATATACAGCGAGCAATTTTTTGTTTTTTTTTTAGGTTTGCGAGATAGTTAACGTTTAAAAAATTCCAATTATGCTGACGTGAAAGCTAAAACTATCGTTTGATTTTCCAAACCTCACCTAACTTTGAATATTGGATGTTTTGCCAATACGTCTATATCAACTATACTATCGAGCTTTTATATTTTTAACGAACTTTGAATATTTGATTTACTTATACAATTATTGTGAGAATCCCACATTGGTAGTTTAATTACGCGTGTGATGAAGATGATTAACAAGTCGAATGACATATTTACAGACACAATTAAAAAGACCTTGTGTCTCGCGTGGATCCACGTTCGATAGGTATGCTAAGGGATTCAATACGAAGGGTTAAACAACATAGAAAAAAATATAAAAATCTGTTTTTCCTTGTCAAAGCTACCATAAAAAATGCTTCTCCCAATAAAACCTCAAAAATACCACAGCGTAGCGACAATCAGTGGCACATCCTTGCAAACGGGCTTGCAAAACGACACGACTTCTTCACGCCTCGTTGATTCCAGCATAACTTCCTTTTGCCCCCACTTACTTTATCTACTCTCAAACATTTATTCTGCTCTGTGACACTGTTTGACTTATCCTTCCTCAAATAGAAGAAAAACTTAGAATTTTTCCGGTTTCTGTATTAGTCATTCTATGGTGCTATTATTATTATTACAAGAGTTGATAATAATTTGATGAATATATATTTATTTGGTAAGCAAGTATAAATTGAACGTGAAAAAAAACATTATCTATATATATAATATATTTAAAACAATGTATCACCATTTATGAGGAGCTCGTGGCTAAGTAATAACAGCCGCACGGGTCGATCCATCAGGTTAAGCTACGCTTTCCAGGGTTGGTCAGTGGATGGGTGACCATCTTTACATACCGAGACTCCTCCGTGCCTCGGAAAGCACGTTAAGCCGTTGGTCCCGGCTGTCATTCGTGGATCTTTGACAGTCGTTACGGGTCGTCAGAAGCCCGAAAGTCTGACAACCAGTCTTACCAAGAGGTATCGTATTACCCAGTTACTGGGTTGTGGAGGTCAGATAGGCAGTCGCTCCATGTAAAATACTGGTATTCAGCTGCATCCGGTTAGACTGGAAGCCCACCCCAACATAGTTGGGAAAAGGCTAGGCAGATTGATTGTATCACCATTTATAACTCAAGAACGGCTGGACCAATGTTTACGGTGTTCGATTTGTTGGATTTGACTCCGCTCTGAATAGCAGAATAACTATTAAAACAGAAAAAATTCACAAGAAAAAATATAAAGAAAATTAATTTTCTCATATATGGAATTTGGACAGATCAAAGTCTGTTGAGTCAGTTAAAACGGCATTCTCAGCTTATGGTGATAAAATGGTTACCAAATTAAAATACGTTCTAAAATGGTGGTATAATTGAAATTAAAAATGTTAAAGTGATTGAAATTCTCAAAACACACACTCTCACAAAAAATCTCAATTTACTTTCCATTATTTTCTCATTAAGTAGAAATCATTATTTCTGACTATTACAGAACCGTAGAAAATAATAGCCAACAATCACCAAAAGAGGTTGTAATCCAATAATCGAAAATAAAAATAAATACAAAGTCCAAGTTTAATAACTAGACTAGTAAAGCCATGGAAGCTTGCTTGTAGTCTTTAAGATAAAAGTCACGTACTTGGTACGACGAAGAAAGGTTTTATTAGGAATTAGATGCTTACTACAGATCGTAACAGGCAACTGAATATAGATGGAGTAATTTATATCAATTCCACTTTTCCAAACACGTGTATGTAGCGTTTATTTTTTTTCTCGGTCATCTTTAAGAGCTTTTGTGGCTATGTTTTTAAATAACTTTTTATGAGTCTACACTCATAAAAAGCTAGTATCTACCATGTGTACTAATATTATAAAGGGGTAGGTACCTACAATTTGTGAGTTTGTGGGTAGGGTAATCTTCGGAACTAATCCGATTCTTAAAATTATTTCACTAATGGAAAGCTATAGTTGTATTGCCGAGCATCATGGGATATTATTATTTTATGTTTATACAAGAAATTTGAGGAGGAAGTCAGATGCTATGAAATACAACGTGTTCCTTTTGATATCCTATAACCCTACATTTATGTTTGCATAAAGGCTCTTACAGACAGAGGCGATATCGCGGTCGCGACGCGATATTTCAATATTAAATCCGTAGAAAAATATCGCGTCGCGACGCGATATCGCCTCTGTCTGTAAGAGCCTTAACTCGTCAAAATGTAGGGAACTATTGATTTTTTTTTCGCGATTGGAACACGTTGTATCAGATGTCTACTTATTTCGAAAGTGGCGTTAAAAAAAATATCTGCCTAGCCTTTTCCCAACTATGTTGGGGTCGGTTTCCAGTCTAACCGAATGCAGCTGAATACCAGTATTTTACATGGAGCGACTGCCTATCTGACCACCACAACCCACTTACTTGGTAACACAATACCCCTTGGTAAGACTGGTTGTCAGACTTTCGGGTTTCAGACGACCCGTAACGACTGTCAAAGATCCAAGAATTATCAGCCACATTAATTTTGGTATTAAAAAGCAAAAATTTTATATTAAATCGTCAACACTTAAAAAAATGCTATAATCTGCAATATCACGTTTAATAATCAATTTATTCCATAAAAGATTATCAGTTTCTACCATAAAAAGTCATTCCTCTTAATCGTCGGGGAATCCATAGCCATATCAATTCACATAATGTGTTTCCATTATGGCTGGGTCGTGGACCGCGGACGTTCGGACGGACAGACGGAAACTACATCATTACCCGCGGCGACGAAATGTGAAACGGACCTCAAGAGGAAAAATATAAATACACAATTGTGTGAAGAATTCATCTATAAAATGTCTCTAACATTTTGCCAATGGTTTTTCGCTTTTCGTATGGTTTTTGATGATAATATTTAATGCATAATGAGATTCAGCTCAATAGGTGGTCATTGAATATACCACTTAACTTACTTAATTAATACCTAATTTTTGGTTTCTGTAAACATTAATTCATTTATTTAAGTATTCAATAACAATTTACATTGTGTCTGAATGTTTTACAAATATACCTACGCAAATAATTAAAATAATAACAAGTCAAATAAAGAAATTATATTTGCTCAATAATACAATTTCATCACTTAGGTATTAAGTACCTAAATTAATTTTATTTACATTCATAATCATAATCATAATCATTTATTCCTTGGCAAACATGGGTAGATTGGTACACAGATGTTGTCATAAAATTTAGTTCTCCATGTTCTGCCGTCACATGAGCATGCAAAAAGTCAATTAATATAATTTGAAATAACATTGAATATTATTATAAATCCATTTTACACATTAATGTCAATACATTTAAAATCACAATAAAATAGAAAATGTCATAATATTACATAAAAATGTCACGGGTTGCAAATATTAAGTATGTCGATGGATACAATACAAGTATGTAAAAGTAAAAATAAGTATAGAAAATAATAATAACCAATTAAATTTTAATTTTAAATATTATTGCAAAAAAGAATGTCAGGAATATTAAAACTGAAAACAAAATGAAGTCATTTAAAATTACAGCAACATCGATACTTAGGAGAGTTTTTCTGATAAGAAATCCGAGCTATTATAATACGATTTATTTATGAGAAAGTTTTTTAAATGACTTTTAAATAAATTAACATTTAAGATTTTGATTGATTCTGGTATGTGATCATATATAATTGGTGACATGCACAAAACACTTTTATGCATCAGAGCTGTCTTAGACGGTCTTGCACATAACATATTGACGTGTCGTCGACTCCGGTCATTTAAGTCAGATAGCTTGGGAAACAATTTTGGGTTGGTTTTCACAAATACCGCAACCTCAAAAATGTACAGAGAGGGCAGTGTCAATATATTATGCTGGACAAAAAATGGTTTACAAGTGTCTGTGCATTTCAAACCGACTAATACACTTTTTTTGGGATTTAAAAATTAGTTCCTTATTGGCCGAGTTCCCCCAAAACATAACACCGTATCTTAATATTGAACCCACCATTCCATGGTACGCTGTAACAATAGCGTCCGTTCCTATGACTGGAGTGAATAAGCTCACTCCAGTCATAGGAATGGACGCTATTGTAATAAGGCATACGTCGATTTGCTGAGTCGCTTTGCCAATTCTAGTGTATGTGCTTTCCAATCCAATCGGTCAACATTCTTAAAAGTTCATAATTTAAAACAATGTCTACGAAGAAAAAAAAATTAATACATGTCACTAATAACCTAATAATTTCATTTAGTTACAAATAATAATAATAAAAATTTAAAATTCATTTAGGTACAATGCCCACTATCTAGGCACACCTACATATAAATAAGCAAATAAAATAATCTAAAATTTAATAATTCATTCCATAACTGTTACCCAGAACTGAAAACTATACGTACCTACATCTATAGGTACCCACTCTGAAAGTAAAAAAAAAAAACAGTACACCAACGCTATAAATTAATCACAAAAGCTTTTTGCTAAGCCTGCACTTAGTTTATCAAGAGCACGCGTTATGCCCATGAGTCACAAATACGTTTTGCATAAAATGCGTAATTGAAAGGCACCTGTCAACGAACGCTAAATCTAGGCTTTTATAATGACCCAGTTTTATATCAATGGTGTTGCGAATTTTATCAGTTTTGTACTAACTTCTACATGCAATTTTGTCCACCTGTTTCTTGTACCCCCCACCCACCGCGTCGCATTGCATTGCCCGCCCGCGCTGTTACTTCGTTTTCGCACAGCGTTCTTTTCTGCCTTTTTCTTTTTGCTCGGCTCCTAATGATCATAGCGTAACGTCCTACCGGGAAATGCTTCCTTATTCCTTGTCCACATTATAAAGGGAACCTCTGTGCAAAATTTCAGCTTTCTATGTTCAAGGGTTTGGGGCTGGGCGTTGATGAGTCAGTCAGTCATGACTTTTTATTTATATATATATATTTTTAACCGACTTCCAAAAGGAGGAGGTTCTCAATTCGTCGGAACCTTTTTTTTTTTTTTTTATTTTTTTTTTTTATGTATGTTCCCCGATTACTCGAAAATGGCTAGACCGATTTGGATTTTTCTTTTTTTGTTCGAAAGGGTATACGTCCCAAATGGGCCCATGATCATCAAGTCAGGATCTGATGATGGGATCCCATGGAAATCGAGGGAAACCCTCAAATTTTATGGGCACACCTATATCGATTTCGGTATTTTTTATATTAACTCGTGCATTTGCTCTCGGAAAGTACCATTCGGTGAACTGGAACTGATGATGAAGACCACAGAGGGCCATCGGAAATACTCAATTATATCTAAGTATATAACAGGTTAGGTTGCGATTCGATTACTTTATTATGGTTTATGCTCGTCAAAATAATGGTAATGGTGACTTCACCATGAGCTCCATTTCTCCTGGTTCTTACTAGGAGAACTCCTCAACAATTAACGTCCCTGCATCGGGAAAAGCAACATTTTGTAAAACGTGATGAGCAGTTGACATTGGGTTATTGTAACTTAGATAAATTACAAACTGAACCACTAAAAAGTGAAAAATAAAAACTTTTTTACAAAAACAAAAACCGACTTCCAAAAAAAACACTACAAAGTGAAAAATAACTTTAATTTCGGAAGTCGGTGGCAAAAAACTAAACTAAAGATCCAAAGACACCGACTTCCGAAATTAAAGTTATTTTTCACTTTGTAGTGTTTTTTTTGGAAGTCGGTTTTTGTTTTTGTAAAAAAGTTTTTAGGGTTCCGTACCTCAAAAGGAAAAAACGAAACCCTTATAGGATCACTCGTGTGTCTGTCTGTCCGTCTGTCCGTCTGTCACAGCCAATTTGCTCCGAATCTAATGGACCGATTAAGTTAAAATTTGGTACACATATGGATTTCTGTGACCCAAACATGTACAGCTAAAGTAAATATATGAATTTTGAATATGAGAGTCACTTTTAGGGGGAAAATAAGAAAATTAAAAAAAAAAGTTTTGTAAACTGTACCGAATGACATATCAAATGAAAGGGCTTACTATGAGGGTCTCAAATATATATTTTTTGTAATTTAAAAATTTATTGTTTTAAAGTTATTCAAGAAAATAGACGAAAATTGACCATTCCCCCCCCCCCCTTATCTCCGAAACTACTGAGCCTAAAATTTTGAAAAAAATATAGAAATTAGTTCTATACCTGCAGATTACAGGAAAACCTATAAGAAGTCTGTGGTCTTAAAATAACATGGTAAATCTATATATATAAAAAAATCAAAGTCCTGACTGAGTCACTGACTAATATACCAACGCACAGCCCAAACCAATGGACCTAGAGACTTGAAATTTTGCACATAAATACCTTATATAGTGTAAACATCCACTAAGGAAGGATTTTTGGAAATTCCATCCCTAAGGGGGTAAAACAGGGGATGAAAGTTTGTATGAAAAATCCTATCCCTTGAGTTAATAGACTTGAAACTTAGCACGAATATTCATCTAAGTAAAGTTTATCATTTTTAATTTTCCTAAACTACCCCCTAAGGAGGGATTGGGGGTGTCAAAGTTTGTATGGAGGAACTTTAACACGCGGACCGATTAACTCAAAACTCAGTTTTTATACTTGGGACCAAAAATTAAAACTAACGTGTATTAGGGTTTTCCAAAAATCTACCCCTAAGGGGTAAAAAGTTAATTTTATAGCGGAGGATTTTATTGGGGGCTTGATTAACTCTAATATTGGTGTAAAAAATGTTTGAGTCAAGTTATGGAAACATACCAGACGATTTTTGAAATTCTTTAGGTATCTGTGTTCGTGTAAACAGAGATACAGTTTATATGAAAAATCTTAGTAATTTGGTTAATGAACTTGAAACTTAGCACAAATACTTGCATAAGTAAGTAATAATGTTTGTCATTATTAGTTTTTCAAAACTACGCCTCAAATAAGGTTTAGGGATGTTAAAGTTTGTAAAGAAGAATTTTAAAGCGCAGTCCGATTAAAAAAATGGTACTTTGAGTAAAGTTAGGAAACTTGCCAAACGAATTTTCACCGATTTTGACGGCATATAGCTGATGTTTTAAGGAGTAACTTAGGCTATTTTTATTTTAGAAAAATAATTAGGGTTCCGCGCAAGAAAAGTAAAATCCATGAAATCAGACAACCACGTACAGTCCAGTACAAACTTACTAAGCCTTCGCTGTCTATTATTTATATTTTCTATTCTATCTATAACAACAAATAATAAAAATAAAGCAGAGTTAAAAATTTAAGGGGTCGGTCACATTTTTTTTTTTTTCAAAATGAAAAGTTTATTGTATGGGACAATAAACTTCTCATTTTGAAAAAAAAAAATATTAATCTAGCATGTGGGGTGTCATGTCATTATTTCGTCACCGCTGCTCTCAAAACATGGCATGTCCTAGAACCAAAAATTCGAAGACATGTGACATCTACCAACCCGCACTGGGCCCGCGTGGTGGATTACGGCCCACTCCCTCTCCCCGAGAGGAGTCCTGTGTCCCAGCAGTGGGAACGTTATAGGCTGATTATGTGTTATGTGGGGTGTCATCGTCTAGAACTCATTGAGTAGAGTACAAACATATTTTTTTTTATCTTTTAAAATTAAGAAATAGGGGGCCGTAAAAGTTGTAAATTTTAGACCATTTTTGTACGAGCTCTAGCGCAACAATTCAACAAATTAGGAATATGAAACTTCTTTATACCATGTAAGTACCTACCATGAATACTGTATTTAATCAACAATACTGAAAACGGCGATTCATAAGGTATTTTGTTTAAACATGGGTGATTTTCTACAACTACAAAAAATAACCTTGTAATTCACAGTATCATTATAAAATAAGTAAAAAGTTATCTTTGCGATTGTTAAACATATAATATGGTACGGAACCCTTCACGCGCGAGTACGACTCGCACTTGACCGGTTTTTTTTAGGCTATTGTAACTGATTTATTTTATTTACATAATTTAAAATCTAAGTCTTAAAAAAAAAGTAATATGTACAAGTATATAAAAAATCATAGCATCAAAAAATTCGTCCGCATCGCATCGTTTCATTTATATAGATTATTATATTATGTATATAGGTATGTATTTAATCGATCATAATCATTTCATAATTTGCAACGGAATTAAAATCTCCACATTCTCGTCTCCTAAGTGTGCGTCTATCTGACAGGCCCCAACGAGATTCATCAACGGGTGATAGCTTTTCATAAAGACATTATTTTGTACCTAAAGAAAATAAATAAGATATATTTTGTACCTCGACAGTTTTTGATTAAATGACGTTTTTATGAAGTGTCTTGCTAGCAGGCCCTTTATGGTTATTTTTATTGTTATTATGTACCTTACAAATCCAAAATTTCGACTTTCTGTGAGCTATACTTCAGAAGATATTCGTTCTTTCTGTGTTTCCGGTTTTCTTTGTGTTTGTATACTTCAGAAGATATTCGTTATTTAAACAGGCGTCCAGCCAGCGGGCCCCTTTTTAAATACAACTATTTTATATCATACAACAGTGTTAGGAGCTTGATACTATTATGTACCTTACAAATCCAAAATTTCGACTTTCTCGAGCTATACTTCAGAAGATATTCGTTATTTAAACGATCGTCTAGCTAGCAAACCCCTTTTCAAACATTATACCTACGTTCATAATCCAATAGGGCTATAACACCAAAACTGGGATTAAGAAAAAGAGTAAGAGAGTTAAGTACGACGCTAATGATGACGATGTAAATTAAAAGAGAAAATGTAATAGTAATTATAATCTTTAATCTGTTTAAATTGTTAGGAACAAAAGATGTCTAAACATGTCGACAATAATTTTAAAATTTCAGACAACGCGTACCAAATGTCAATTTAGAACTTAGAAATTTAAAGAACATCAAAAACCTTATACAACATCCCTATGCTATTAAACGAGTAATATTTGTACTCACGTTCACGAAAACGGCTCTAACGATTTCGATGAAACTTGCAATATAGGGGTTTACGGGTGCAAAAAATTGATCTAGCTAGGTCTCATACTTGGGAAAATAAAAATAAAAATTCGTTTTCTCTATTTTCACCCGAGCAGAGCCCGGTCGAACAGATACTGTAACATATAATAACTGACGAGCTAAAGCAAATAAAAAATCACAATTAATTAACGAATATCTTCTAAAGTATAGCTCACAGAAAGTCGAAATTTTGGATTTGTAAGGTACATAATAGTATCAAGCTCCTATCACTATTGTATGATATAAAATAGTTGTATTTAAAAAGGGGCCCGCTGGCTGGACGCTTGTTTAAATAACGAATATCTTCTGAAGTATAGCTCACAGAAAGTCGAAATTTTGGATTTGTAAGGTACATAATAGTATCAAGCTCCTAACACTATTGTATGATATAAAGTAGTAGTATTTAAAAAGGGGCCCGCTGGCTGGACGCTTGTTTAAATAACGAATATCTTCTGAAGTGTAGATCACAGAAAGTCGAGATTTTGGATTTGTAAGGTACATAATAGTATCAAGCTCCTAACACTATTGTGCGATCTGAAAGTATAATAACAATAAAAATAACCATAAAGGGCCCGCTAGCAAGACACTTCATAAAAACGTCATTTAATCAAAAACTGTCGAGGTACAAAATATATCTTATATATTTTCTTTAGGTACAAAATAATGTCTTAATGACAAGCTATCACCTGTTGATGAATCTCGTTGGGGCCTGTCAGATAGACGCACACGTCTCCTAAATGTATTTTTTATACCTATTCAGAAAATAAAATACAGGTAATGATATAGGTACTTACATAATGTACATCGTACAATTAACGTTGTGTGAAAGCCTCTTCACTAACAGTGAAATCTCTTAAGTACCGAATGTTGAAGGGGCTTTAATTTCCATAATTTATTGGTAAATGAGCAGTACCTAATACAGTGTAGTAAAGAATAATAATTATGAAAATTACCTAGGTAGGTACAGTCGGCAACAAAAGTCGATTGACAGTTGTGTTTTCTAAATCTTAATTATTGAGAAAAATACTTCATTAAAATCGGAACAGATGTAAATTCAAAAAAAAATGAACTCTTATCTAATAAATGAAATGCTAAAAAGTAGGTTATCGTATAATTTTGTATTAATTTAGATGATGTCAAAAAGTAGCAGTGTTAAACGTCTTCTGTTGCTAACCGTATCTACATGTCATAATGATTTTGTAGATAATAATTTATTTTTGTTTTTGTTAACTTTTCACACTCAAAAAAGGTATAAAGGCGGATTAAAGGCCTTGGGCATTCTCTACCAGTCAACTAAGGGTGGTGAACAGACTAGATGGCAGGTGCTCTGTTTGAGAGGAACAATGACAAAAAAAACATTAAATGATGATATCTGTGAAATATTAGCTATCTGTTTCATTATAATAATGTAAAAAAATGTTGGTATTCGTTGCAGCTCCAGCATCGAAACCGGATTTTTTTTTTTTTTTTTTTATTTTTTTTTTTTTTTTATTTCAACAAAAGTTACACAAGAGTATTTTACAAATCTTCTGCCAAACTGCAGGACAGTTTGTCGGCAGTGTTCTCGTGGACACAGCTCTTAAGTTTTCTTAACACTAATGCATCATTATAAAAGGTAAAAGGTAAGGGCACACATAGTTTTATTACTTACATAGACGTACGCATCACACCACACCCAACTTCAGACATACTCAAGCTGCTCAGTGTTTTATTGAAAAGAAAATCTACGGACTCAATTTTATAAATGTTGAATTTTTGAGCTACAGGTGGGACTCATAGCTTTGAATTCAGAACTTTGTATTCATGAACGTGGAATGGAGAATTTATTTATACTTACTGCACATTTTTATTTTATTTCAGGTATCCCATACCTGAAATACTCGTAAAATAGAAATCGAGAGAGAGCCAAGTTTGTACTGCATTAGGTACGTTTCTTTGGTGAGTGAATTATTTATATTCTGTTTATGTTTCTTCCTCGTATTTGCTACGTTTTATATTACTAGCTTTTGCCTGCGGCTTCATCCGCGTTGATTTCGGAAATTATCCCACGGGAACGTACTACCGGGATTAAAAGTATAAGCAAATAACATAACGTTAAGTCTGTAATCCTTCGGGGCTGTGTAGAGGTATAAGTACCCGCATTTTGCCAGTTATTTTTAAGTCCCCTGTAATAGGGGGCAAACATATTGCGATCAACCGGGCACAAATACAGTCTCTAGGCTACTACTGAGAAATTCCTGATGGAAAAACTCAACATCATTTTGCACGACCCGGGAATCGGACCCAGGACCTCAGGCTCAGTAGTAGCGCTTGCGCAACGAGGCGGTCAAAAAAAGGAGGAGGATTAAAAGTACCTTAAGTGTTAATGCAGGTTATAAACTATCTGTGTGCCAAATTTCATACAAATCTGTTCAGCCGTTTTTGCGCCAATCCGGAATATACATCCAGACAAACAGACAAATGGACAAAAATTCGTCGTTACTATTTTATTATTTATATATTAAAATTATTATCCAGTAAAAAACAAATTTCAACCTACGAATATCACAAATAACACAAATTACCTACATTTCACCTGAATACCTGAACCAAATTCGACAATTCGGCTATAAAAATTCTTTCCTCCGGTTTCACGAGGTCGGAACTCGGAACCACGAACGATTGCTACTCAGAAAAATATTCACTTAGTGCGGCCCTCGGGAGCTCGATCACAATAGATCAGCGTCATACTGGCTGGAGCCCCAACTCTTCGCGACAAATCACGTAGAAATCGCCCGATCCTATCTCGGAACCGTCGGATTTGGACTTACAACTTTTTATTATTGAATTTTTCGTTCCGAGATGTTTTCCGGTTGAATGGAAGGGTGTGGTAAAAGGTAATGGTGACCTTTTTAACTTTTATAATGTTCAATAGAATGTGTTAGCTCTGCGGATTCCTTTCGCATATTCCGCTATGATATTTACGTAATTGCTTCTATGTGAATGGTGAGGTATTCCAATTATTTTTAATAAAAATTGCCATTTCTATTTTCTTTTCAACGATGTTTTAATTACGGTACGGATTCTGAATAGTGCCCTGTTATTTTGAGGTACTTTTAGTACCCACATTTTAAGGGTTCCGTACCTCAAAAGAAAAAACGGAACCCTTATAGGATCACTTAGTTGTCCGTCTGTCTGTCTCGTTTCTCATTAACGTGTAAAGGTATCAAGTTGAAATTAATGTTAAATAGGTAGGAACCCTTGGAGCTCTAAAAAAATTAAGCTTCTAAATCAACGCAATAAAAATACGGCCCTAATATGCGACATATATTTTGATATTCGCAAGTAAATCAAAACCTATAGGGCACTTCCCGTAGACCTAGAATCACGAAATTTGGCAAGAAGCAAGGTCTCACAGCACAAGTGATGGAAAGAGTCCGAAAACCGTTAATTTGTAATTTTATCACAATATATTTTTTTTGGAATTACAAACTTAAATTTGCAGTTGGAGAATTGACCGTGACGTATGTAATGTACGGGAGAATATGTTTTTCAACTACAATGTTAAGTTTGTATTTCAGATAAATTCTTTTCAACTACGGAACCCTTCATTGTGTCACACGCGCTTGGCCGGTTTTTTATTTATTCATAATTTAAAAGTAGAGATTAAAACATGAATATTCACGGTAGTTCGTACCTACGCATAAAATGTTACTGCCAAAAATATATTACTACTCTACGTCCTTTAAAATTGCTGAAACACGAGAGAGAAAATAAATAAGATTTCTATCAGTTTATTTAGAATTAGAAACTGAATTTGTGCTAGCTTTTCAGGAAAATTTACAGGTTAGATGTATCGTGGAACATAATACTTTACAAGGCGAGGCGAGGCGGAAATCTCGGGACCGATCTACAGACTATTATAATGAATTCGAGTAGGTAAGCAACTGAGGTGCTATTACCCTAATCTGATAAACTTTAACAAACTCATCCCTGCTAAGGCTGAGTACTTTGTAATTTGAAACCGGAAGTTAGTACAAGTTTTGTCCATTTACTTGTTGCGTCTAATCATCTTCAACATGTTTTCTAACTTTGAAATAAGAGTGAAAACATTACGCTAAAGTAACGCCAAGATAAAAAGAAAGAAAGAATGACGTTCATTTTCTAGGCTATCGATGTGTGTAAGTGCACTTTTATTGTTTAGAATAGTACTAGCTGTTGCCCGCGACTTCCCGGATGAAAAGTAGCCTATATCCTTTTTCAGGTCATGATATACCTATGTGCCAAATTTTTATCCAAATCCGTTCAGCCGTTTTAGCGTGAAAGTGTAATAAACAAAGAAATAAACTCACTTTCGCGTTTATTTTATTAGTTAGGATGTTCTGGAATTTTATTTATTTAAGTTGGCAACACAGCCAAACGCCATGCCGTTTGAATAGCATCATGGTGAGGTGAAATGGAGACTAGCCTCACGCTTGGAGTCACTCGTTCAGTTCGCAGAGAGCGGTCGACCTAGTAAGACGTTCTGAATAACAGGTGTTGTACAGTTACTGATTGTAATAACTAGTTATAAATCTATGTGTCCATTTCGATATTAGTAAAATAAGAACTATTATTACAAAAATTGGTTTTATTAAACTAGTTATTTCCTATCAATATGACTGTTTTAGGCCGGCAATAGGCAATTAGATTTTACAACAACCATTTCCATTTGCATTGACTTTATCATGAAATCATCAGTCAAAAGCACAATAATGGAAATAGATTTTCGGCGTTCCATAATCAGTCAATTCGCGAGCATCATCAGCTCACTCAATATGGCTGCGAGCGAGTAAAGAGCATAATTCTGCTATTTTATGATTGGTAAACATCGGTACGCGTAACGACTGGTAGCCATCCAGAGCACGCGCACTCGAACCCACAACTCTTGACCCGAAAACCTTGTTCGTGTGTATCCCAGAAAATAATCCAATAATATATATCTGAAGCATTCTTGTCTGGCTGTGAAAGGCAGCAATTGTTGCCGACGATTTACTTATGTAGGTACTGTTTCACTGGTTCAAAACAATCAGGGAATTTTTCGGACGCTTGATTTTCCATTACGTTTCTACGATTTTCAATTGTTTTTGTGAAGGGTTCCTTTGCTCGCGTTATTTTTGAGTTATTTAGTAAGGAATGTTTATCAAATTGACACGCTACGTCAATTTGCCGTGTTATAGCCATTTCATGCAGGTGTCAAGAATGTCAGTGACATTTTGTGTAGATGTCATAATGACTTCCGAAGAGGAAGACGTGCTATCAGTTTGACATTATGTGCGCGGTGCGCGCGGCAGTTGAAAATGAAACAAACCCATACGTTCTTCCCCCGCGCGGGGAATGTATTCCATGCAGCGCGGGGAATGTATTCCATGCAGCTCGGAAAACAAAAACATCGTGTTTGGATACACAAATGTGTATGGCCACGCCTCTTTGTTTCGATGTTTTAGTGTAATGTTTCGAAAAAGCACGCGCAGGAGACACGGCTCGCGCACACATTTGTTGTCAAAATGATAGTACGACAGCTTGTGTATGAAAACAAATGTTTATGTGCAAGGTTTTGTTTGTAATGTTTTGTAAAAAGACGCGCAGGAGACAGGACTTGAAACACACAAACATAATATTTGGAAGAACAACATAATGTCTAGCTAACTTTTAACGAGTTCTATTGCTAAATGTCCGTCTGAGCTGAACTATTTGGAGTGGCTGTCCTCAAGTTTAAAATAATGGCTCTTCTACGAGAGCTGACTCCTTAAAACATACTGTAGCGTCCTCTAAAGCGAAGTTAACAGTAACGAATATTTATTTCTTGCCGTTTGACGTATTACAGGACTCGTTAGTAGAAAAAACTAAAAAAATACTATCGTGTGTCTCGTCTTTAAAGAAAAAGGTACCTACTAAATTGTCACTTTTCGGACTACGGTAGATATTTTTTTTCGTAAAAGTCAAATGTAATTTTTGATCTTCTGAATCTTATCTAAAATACTTACACACATGTTAGTAAAAAACTATAAACTAAGTACCTATTTATACAGCATTTTCACCGAATTTGCCTTGCTATAGTTTCTGCAAAACATATTTCCGCGAAACAAAAATCTGAATAAAACATTTTACCAGAACCAGGGCTACCAAACAACGCAGCATCACCGATTAAACTTTGATAAACCCAATGTGTGAGAGCAATCATTAATCATTCGCCAAACAGAAGGCCCGCGATGCGTCAATCGATACGTTATGCTGGGACGCCTTGTTGATCTGTTAGTGTTGCCTGTTCTGCCAAACGACGCTTGATTGTTGTGCTTTAGTGATGTTGCTAGGAATTTTGACGTTGGAGGAACAAGTGTTCCTCCATTAAAAAAAGATGCTAGGAATTTTGACGTTAGAGGAACAAGTGTTCCTCCATTAAAAAAAGATGCTAGGAATTTTGACGTTAGAGGAACAAGTGTTCATCCATTGAAAAAGGAGGATACTTTAACCAAGCGGTTGCTGTGTCTGGTGGGCTATTGCCGAACGCTACTTAGGGCCCCCACACATTTACAGTCCGCTGGCAGTTATTCATAAAAACTGTTTTTGACGGACTGTGTAGTGTGTGGGGGCCCTTTAGTCAGATGTCGATAGTTAGATGTTTCGGTTCAAATAACTTGATCTTTGCGCATATGCGCCAATCGATACGTTCTGCGGGACACCCTGTTGATCTGTTAGTGTTGCCTGTTCTGCTAAACGACTCTTGATTGTTTTTGTGATGTTGATCTTGATTGTTGTTGTATTTTAGTGATGTTGCTAGGAATTTTGACGTTAGAGGAACAAGTGTTCCTCCGTTGAAAAAGGAGGAACCTTCGACCGGACGCGGTTATGTCTGATGGGCTATTGCCCAGATGTCGACAGTCAAATGATTTTGTTCGAGGGTTGACAGTGACTTTAACTAAAAAAATATAATTCGTCGTCCGGTCAACGATTGTACAAACTTTCAAGGAGTCTTCAATGTTGTACTTGTAATTTAAAGACTCAGTCGGTGGTAAGTATTTTGTTTTTATTTTACAAGAGTAATAAATTATTGTTCCTAATAAATTAAATAAATTGGATAACATAAAGGTATAGTTTGCTTATTTATTGTGAATTAAAATAAGGGGAATCTTTTCTTACGCACTCAATATTCTCCTGCCCTTATCCCAATTTATTTGGGGTCAGTGCAACATGTCTTTTGCTTCCATACTTCTCTATTACTCGTCATTTCGGTAGTCACTCCCTTTGTAGCCGTATCGTATTCCCCTACTCTTAAAGCCAACGACATTCATGCTCAAAACTTTCCTCTTGACATTTTCCTCATTTCTCCGCATGACATGCCAATACCATGACAACTGATTTCGGCGCAAATTTTCAAGTCACCGGTGTCACTTTCTGACTTTCTCGTATACATGTAGCATATACCTATATACAGGTTGATTTAAGGAAAAGTCTTGGAAAAATCTGAAACTATTAATTTTGATAATCTTTGCAAGTACTTTTTCTTAACTCTAAAATTAACGTTGACTGTGTCAGAACAAACTCTACCTCTGAGAGTTTCTGAATTTTCCATACTTACTTCTTCTTATGTACTCGTATCTTATTCTAACCATTCATGTAACACACCTTTCTTACGCACTATGAGAGTAATGTCTTTACGGAAAACAAAAGTTTGAAGGCGAAGAAATATAATATAAATAATTCAAAATTAATAAAGTAATTTGTCATCGTCAACAGCTGAAATACCTGTCGAGAATTTTAAATTAAGTAATCCGAACTTTTTGACAATTCTCGAGAATTGATCGCTCAAGTGATTAAGTATTTATCAATTAAGTTGCTTAAAAAGTTGCTCAGACAGCACTGAAAATTATAAAGTCTATTATTTAATTGTCGAGCACGCCCATTAACTTCGAGATATAGTGAGTGGTTAATTAATATTCAGAACTTCAAACTTCGTTGATAGAGCAAAAGTTTTAAAGTTTCAGACAAACTGATGGAAAATTCTAGACTATTGGATTGATTAGGGCCTATTTCACGATGTCCGACCACTACTCACCGAATAAATTCGAAAATGGAACAGAATTTGTATGAAATTATCTGCCAAGTAAGTTAATGGTGAAACAGGCCCTAAATCTCATAGAACTATACCGCCAATATGGTGTGGTCAATGAATTAATCTTGTTAGCGCGTATCTATCGGCCAAACTTCCGCATGCTCACCTTTAAGGAAATAATCGCATAGCAAGGCTCACGACTGGATCGCCCGATTTATGCGTTTTGGCCAACAGGGTGCACGTTTGTTTTAATTTGATTTGTTGTTATTTTTGTTATACGCTCTGTGAGTACTCACACAAATGCATAATTATCTCTAATTGGGCGAAACCAGGAAGGTTAATTATTTGCGATATTTTTTGAAGACAAAATAAGTCTTTTGTCTAGATAAATTCTGCTGCAACTGATTGAATTACTGTTGAATACAGCGCTGAGACGGATAAGTCCCAGTTGATCGTATTATTGCTGTCTCTTTTACAATGCAGGAACTAGGTACTTACTTTGAAATAGTGAAGATCTTTACTGCTCATTTTTTGAAAACAAAATAATTTTATGTGTACAGGCCCTTGCAGTTTAAGGAAATAGTCAGTTATCAATCAATCAATTACACAGCTCATCCATCAGAAAGTAACTCTGTCTGTGTCGATAAAACTTATCAAGTAGATAGATGGCATCCTGGCGAAGGACGTAGGTTACTTTTTGTTTCAAAATTAATCCTATATTATCACCCCCGATAATGTAGGGGACGAAAGTTTGTATGGAAAACCCAGCATTTCTAAAGTAAGGGATATGAAAATTAAAATTTATCGATAACTAGCTGATCCGACAGACGTTGTCCTGACCAAATTTCAATAATTCGTACAAAATTCCAATAGAAAATGCACTTTCAGTTTTCCCGAATTTTCCATTTTTATTCCAATTTTTCTCTACTTATGAACCTCAGACATCAAAAGAATATTTTTGAATAAAAAAATAGCCGAATTGGTACAGCAGTTTTCGAGTTTTGCACTTAGTTACACATTTTAGTCAATAACTTTTATTTAGATAGATAAATTAATGCGTTATTTAGTACTCGTATTGTGACTAATGAATAACAAATGGGGTTACTATCTAATTATAATATATTTTCATTGTTGATAATGATGTCTTAATAATAAAAAGGCCATTAAAATTTCTCAACGGCCTATTCAGGCATTTCGTGAAAATATGTGCTACCATAAAAATCATGAAAATAATATTTTTGTGAACAAAATTTTTGAATGCGAGGCCCTTTACAAAGCGCTCTCTCGACGAAATTGTGCTTTATTATATTCCTGGGCCTGTATTGTGACTTTAAATATACGTAGCTTTGCCCCCCTGTGACCTTGGCAAAATCTCGACGTTTCTGAAACAAATTACGTCTGACAGCGAGTGTGTAAACGCCATACAAATGAGAAAAGAGTTGCGAACTGGATTTTGATATAATGAAAACACGCGAATATGAAAACTGGAGTACCCTTGTTATCGTAACTTCTGAGTTCATTTCTCCTTCAGCCGTCTTTCTGATGATGTGTTTCATAATTTACTTTGTAGTTGGTCTGTACCTGGCAGAAATATTAAAAATACCTTATATTTATTACAGTAGCAACAAAGCTATCAAATCAAATCAAATCAAATCATTTATTACTTTGCAAACATGGGTGTTATTGGTACATAAGATGTTCTTATAAAATAAGGTTCTCCATATTTTACCGACACACGGGCATGCAAATAGTAGGAACATTAATCTTATTCTAAATTTAAATTATGTGGCATGTCATTAGAATTATATTAAATAAAAAAATATTAACAAAAATGTCAGCCTTGTCACAGTAAGTACCTAATAAAAAAAATAATAAAAAAAATATAAATAAAAAAAAATATCTATCAGTAATGTCAAACGAAATAAAATTATGCCAACTAGAATAACAAAATGTAAATTATGTATCAGTAGGTGTATCAATCAAAGCTATCAAAGTGTTAGCTTCGTTGCTCAACTAATACCCGGTTTCTGAAGAATTCTTAAACTGAGTTTAAACTCTCAATAGCTAATCGACAAAATTATCTATTTACGGGCCCTCGAAATTCAATTTTTCTTACGTTTTTTGCAAGTCAGTGTCAGGTCATGTTGTATGTTGATTAAAATATGATTCGCGGCCGTAACTAACATGGCTTTACAGAATTGTAATCATTAGAATCAGCAATACAATTCCATAAGTTAGAATTGACCTCAAACCTCATAATTGCATTAAATCGCTATATTTGAGGTAAATTCTAACTTAGGGGTTGTATTGCTGGGGTCACGGGTTGTTTGAAGAAGATACCGCGGCCCTGGCATAGGCAACTGAAGGAACACGGGTAGGTTTTAGTCAGTAAAAGCACAGAATAAATAATAGTACTAACGTACAGAAGTTGCACTCCTTTGATCTTGAAGAAAGCCGCTTTTATAATAGTCTACAAAATCTTTTCCCCCCCTTGCGCAAGCTAAATTGCTCTTAATCGCCGCGCTTGAGAGTTGTTATTACTTTGTGTCGTTACTCGTCCGTAACATACCTACGCCGCTTAGCCGAGTACTAGGGCTGTCCGCAAAGAAAAATAAAATATGGTACCATACCACCATACATACATAATACATACCATATGGTATGGTGGTGGTGGTGGTGGTGGGGTATATGGTACCTTTTTATACTTTTATTGTATTTATGAGTAGTCTATCTAGAGTTGTTTCACTGTAATGTAATGTCTTATAATTTTCAAACGTTATTTTTTATTAATCAATAAAACAATCATCAATTATTTTTAATACACCATCATCTCGTACAAAATTTAGAAGTGTTCTAAAGTAAACAAGGTACAAACACGTCTTAAAATTGAAAGTGACATTTGGGCCACTTTAGTCGCCTGAACATGGTCATAAAACAACTAAAGATGTATCAACGCACCAGTGGCTAAGTTTGTGCGATCGTACGATCGCGGGTAGGTACAATTGCTTGTTAATCCTAAGTTAATCCTTAATTACTTTAAACGATTTTGGACCTTACTCCTGAAACAATACGACGCGCATACAAACCCCCACCACTCCGCCGAGAGCTCAACTTAAATGTCGGCAACTATAGTAAGTAGGTAGGTAGGTAAAAAAAAGGTAGCAACAAGACTTGACATTTAGTAATGGATTTTCATCATTAAAAAGTAACTATATCACTAATTTATATACAGTATAGTAATAATATGAATAGTATAGCTAAATTTAAAATCTAAGATTTAATTTTTTAATGGGCGGCCGTACGTGTCTTGCTCGCTGAGCGCGTAATACACCCTGACTGACTTGAAACCCAGAGTTGCCGCGAGCTGTAGGTACTTATCTCGAACGGAATGTACCAGTGCAAGAGGCCTGGTAAAAGTCTGACACGCCCTTCCGCTCCACCCAGAGCGGGAGAAGTTATTTGATGATTTCCCACCCTCAAAAAAAAAAAAAAAAAAAAAGGGATTGTATTGCTGATTCTAATGATTATAATTCTGTAAAGCCATATTAATTTCGCTAAGAAAATTTTAATTTCGCGGGCTACCTTAGCGCAAATTCCTTCCTTATGGTTTTAGAGGTCCTCAGATAAACCCTCAATAGTAAAATTCTTCCTTAGCGTAAATAGTTCAGAAACACGATATTGAACCAATAATCAATAACGAATATATAAAGCTCCCTTTAAATACCTCAGCAACCGGGTTGCTCATCTTGTACAATGTACAATAAAATTGTCTGTCCAAATTGATATCCAACAAATTAAACACGCAAGCTGGTAAGGCGATTATCTTCTTGGACGTTTAAGTCAGGGTTTGAGAAAGTCAATTAGATGAATTACTTACCTATTTGTAAATAATGTAACAGGTACTTAAATGTAACATATTCCATTTTTTTTTTTAATTCAGGAGAATGAACATTATTATACCCACTTCGTTTAGTTGATTAAACGTTAATTTAAAACAAAATGGCAACACAGGCACACACAGACAAGTTCCAAATAAATTTTAAAAGATAAACGCGTCGCGTATTCAGCGCTGATGCGGTATACTAAAAGTCGCGAAAATTCCTCTTGGGAGCAATAAAAAACCCTGGTTTCAGTGCACTGTCCACGACTCAAAACTTTTTACACAAGGAAAAAAAATACATACGGCGAATAACCAACAAATACGTTCTCTCAAGTTTTCAACAGGTAACTCCAACACAATATGGAGAAATCTTTTTCAGAATAGGGGAGCAGAGATTTGTCGACAAATCCTTACATATCCACTACTCTCTCAGGTTCATGCGAATGAATACGCCTCTACTGAACATGTCGACCAAATCCAATATGCTCACGTACGATTTCAATAGGTATTTATTGTCTCGTAAAAAAGTAAATGAAGCACTGGTCGCTCTCATAAAAATCTTGAAGGACAACGTAGTTTTTTTGAGAACTACTTTTGGTAAACTTTTTCTATTCTGAAGAATTTTATTGCCAGCGGATTCACCCGTGTGGGAACGTCTATGTTCTAACCTAAGACATGGTCTACCTGTGTACTAAATTTCATCGAAATCCGTGCAGCCGTTAAAAGTGTAACCGACAGAATTACTTTTGCTTTTGCATAACGGTAAGTTATAATTTCGTAAAATTCGATCATCTAGGAGAAATAACCTGACATAGTGTACGTTACTAATGGAAATGCTAAATTTGACTTTCCATAAAAATTAATAAGGTAAAATGAACAATATTTCTGACGCAGCAGTCGGTTGAATGAACATTTCCTTTATAAAACTTGAAAAGGTACCTATCTAAGAACGCTATTAAAATATTCAGAGGTATTTTATGTCACTGTGTTTTATTTTTACGGCTGTAGACTATTATTTTAATATTTGCCTTGTACACTGGAGAATGTCTTGGTAATATTTTAGTTCAAACATAATTAAATGAACAATACTAAAAAGTAAAATCTAAAAATACCATTAAGTACACAGTATCTATAGTAGGAGGGGAGGGTACCTACATCAGAGTTTTTAGCTTTCAGGTAATCACTTGACAAAATACTAATAAAATATTATTTGGTTTATAAATCTATTGCCTTGTACGCTTTTATAAAAATACAATAAGACTTCAGAGCCTACCATATGTTAGTTTGTCAAGTGGTTACACTTTTTGGCCTCTTCTCACAGCGTAGTAACTAAACTAGGGCACCCGACCAAATACGTTAGGTCAGGTAGGAACTGTGGTGCAGCAAACAGATCACGCTGCGCCGGTCGGAGCTCCGTCAGGTCGGGTGCACCCGGCCGCCAGCCTCGATACAGACCAGGTGATCCGGCCAGTGCTCGACGGTTGGCTCGGGAGGAGGCACGGCTCCTTTCGAGCGTCGCAGGTGCTCTCGGGGCATGGCTGTTTCGGAAAGTACCTGTGTCGCATAAACAGGGAGCCGGACGCTCGGTGTCACTGCATCCACTGTCGGGAGGATACGACGCGGCATACACTGGCAGTGTGCCGCATGGGAGGAGCCATGCCGTGCCCTCGTATCTGAAGTCGGCGCCGACCTGTCGCTGTCGGGAGCGCAGAGTTGTGAGACGCGGTGGCATCCTTCTGCGAAACAGTTATCTCGCAGAAGGAAGCTATAGCTGAAAGGGAAAGGTAGATCACGAGTGCTCTCCCATCCCGCAGCAGGTGCACTGCGCGTCGGCGGAGGGCGGACAATGCCCTCTTCCAGCCCTCCCAAGTGAGGCGACGGGGACGTCCATCGCCCTCCATTCAACAGCAGGTACCTACTGTACCTCAGATGGTGGCACGTAGTGTTTCACGCACACCTCTATATGGCGTAACGGGGGAGTTCAGCACCTCACTCTCCCCTGCGGGACGTGGCTCGCATGGCGCAGCAGTCCGACCAGTCCGGGGCAGTAGAAGTCACATTCACACCCGCAACCCCCGACGCAGGTGTATGAGGGAACACCGGGGTGGTTTTAGTCAGTAAGAGTCTGACAGACCCCGGACCAGATTTCCAACACGTGTGAGATCAGAGTGTACAATAATATTTTTAGGAAACCAAATTGGGAATTATTTGAGGTTCGATTACATAAATGCCGAAAAAATTTCGAATGAGCTTAAAATACCAGATAGCAACAGTTATTTGCAACATTATCGGTCTATTTTAGCTGCAAGTTCCAATGCGGCTGAAATGTTGAAGAACTGGAATCCGACATAAAACTTTATAGCCCCCAATGATATATGCTGCGTTATATAGCTGACCGTGAAACTGTTATGTTGTTTCATTTCACAAACGCGAGTCATTCATTGCAATTTATACCTTATAACAATGACATAAGACATAAGAATCACATGATGCGCGCTTTCGAGATGCACGAACTGTTATTGTTTGAACCACCATCAAATATATCAGATGTTTCTTTTTATTTTGTTGACTTGCCCTTCGTTGAAGGTCTGGCATGATAGGCGATATCTGAAATATATGCCTTGTGGTTGTGATGACCGAGCCGATGGAACTTGATGCGAATAATGTAATATACCTACATGTATATAAAAAGCGGCGAAGTTCGCGTCGAACCACGCACAATGAAGAGTTCCGTAGTTGAAAAGAATTTATAGTGGTCTCCGCTCAGACTAGGCTGGCTGCCATGGCCAAAATTCGAAGGACTAGGTATGTTATTATTTTAAGACTAATCCCATACAAAACTAAAAAAAAAAAGCGAAAGTTATTCAGTTTGATGGTCTGTACCACACCCTTAAATTTGACTTCACCTTTCTGGTACACCCAGTATAAGATAAAATAAAATGATGTAAAAATAGAAATACAATCAGAAATAAACGAATTTGCCTTAGCTAGGTCCTCCATATTAATTAAAGCATTTTAAAGTTACAACATTCTTTCTATATTTAAATAAGATATGCAAGGTAAACTCTATTATATTTAGAAACATTGACCTTTCTTCAACATCACCTACTTTATCACCTACCCCAACAAAAATAATGAAAACTTTCTTAAAAAATTCTGGCCAACCAAGAAAATTCATTACAAACTTTTACTAGTGTAATTAACTGTTAAGAGCTGTTCAGGTCACCGCTTAAATCCGGCTGAGCAGTAACTAATGTAACAAAGCTGGGTTCCAACCTCCCCCGGCAATCCCCGGGTTTCTTTACCTCAGATACGAGTAGGTACACCTCACAAAATAGATTGATACAGAAGGTAAGCTTTATACATACAACGAGCGAAAACGTACGCAGACATAAGCGTTTATATCTTAGGGTCAGTCTCCACCAAGCAGAAAAATCCTCGTGGAAGCTCGAGGATTTTTTAATTTTCACTGAATAAGTCGCAGACATCAAGCGTTTATCACGCGTGACGTCTGCATCGAAGTCAGTACTGTGGGCTTAGTGCGAGTTTTTATGCTTACTCGATCGCGTTTACGTTAACGTTACCTTACGTCAATTTGTATGAAATCATTGTGATTCCCATTATAGTCACCAGAGGGCGCTTATTTCAGTTTCAGTACAAACTGACGTTTACGTTAACATGATCGAGTAAGTATAAAAACTCGCACTAAGCCCTCTGTGGCCTTAGTGCGAGTTTTGACACTTACTGGATCACGTTAACGTAAACTTCAATTTGTACTGAAACTTACTTAGCGCCGTCTGGTGACTATAATGAGAAACACAATTATTCCATAGAAATTGACGTAAGGTAACGTTAACGTAAACGCGATCGAGTAAGTATAAAAACTCGCACTAAGCCCACTGTTACTCAAACAAATGCCAGTCTCGAGTGCACTTGCACTCGCTGTACGTACTTAAGGCAAAACATTCTGCGTTGTATGAGAGCGTTTACGGAGAATTGATTTTACACGCGTTTGCTTGAAATGCGGGTGGAGCCCGCGGATGGCATCACCCCCTCGCACGCGACGTTTAGCGCGATGGCGCACGCAGCGTTGCGACCAGCTATTCCTGCACTTGCAGGAATAGCTGGTCGCAATTCCTGCTTTTGCTGGAATAGCTCCGTTCACGGTTTAAAACAAAGCGACATCCACGCCAGGCGTCGGCCGCGGCGTCCTTACCATACGTTTGTGTTTGCGCGTGTGGTGACGCGGGCCGTTGCACGCGCCGCCTGTCTATGTGTGAGTTAATTTTCGCTTGTTGTATGGAACTGCCCTTCTGTACCTATCTATTTTGTGTTACGGCTGTCTATAAATAATTCTCGACAAACTCCCGACGGGAAAAATCGAAACGTTCGGCCGAGTCGAGAATCCCCGAAGATTCGCACTATCGTTCATAATTTAGCCATCAAGGAGATTAACGGTGAGTTGTGTTGTTATTGTATCCTGAATATCAGTAATGGTAGGAAAACGGTTGATTTCTTGCTGTGGAAACATATTATTGTATCATTCATTCGGGATAGGATCTCACTTTCCTTGGGTGCCGTTTAAAGCGATTTATGTCTAAAAGATGGGATACTCAATTAATTTTCTAATCGTGGTGATTTTGTCAAAGCACTACACAGCCATTATTATGTTCTTTACACTTCTTTTTATTAATTAGAGCAACGTTTTCGTAAGTAATGCATACATCTCTGTCTATTTAAAGTCAGTTCTGGGTAACAAGCAACAACTTATTATCCAACAAAGCGTTTTGTTTGTAGCCAAGTCTATCTCTAACAGATAAGTTGTATTCTCCAGAGCCGCACAAAGTTCCAATGCATACATTCAATAAAACCAAATTATAGTTTAGAAGACTTTGTTTCCCTGCCAAGTGTACAATTCACTGTTCACAAGTTTTTACAATTGGAAATTATTCAAAAGTTGCTCCTTTATTGTTCTTGGTGGAAGTAACTTTTATTTTATTTGGCCAAGACTGCGTACTTAGCTTTACATATGTTCATGTAAATGAGGACCATGAAAGCAGTAATGGCAGTTGGAGTAGATGCAATGTAATGACCGTAGTGAAAACAGAGAGAGACCAAGCTATATATTTTCTCTTTCTCTCCCTGGGCAAGACACCTGACTTAATAATAATGACAGTGTGGCCGAAGGTTACTACTTACTACAATTATTATTTTATACGACTTTTCTTTTTATGTTATTGTTAATACATAGTAGCTATAGAGTATACAGGATGAATTTTTCAAGTGGGCGTGGATGGCCAAATCCGAAACTATGAGGAAGAGGAAAAAGTACTCAAAGGAGTCTCGGGCTCGATTTTGATGAAAACTAAAACTGCATCATTGGATTTTTGAAAAATCAATATTTCTAGCCAGGAACCGAAACCGTTGAGTTTGAAAAAAAAACACTTCTTATTTTATTCGATAGTGTCGCGAATCGAATTTTATAAAAAAAAAAGGAAAGAGCTCATTTTTAACAAAATGTTTTTTTTATTTTTCTTTTGTTACCTACCTATTAAACCATAACCGATTAATTATTCAAAATGGATGACCATTGTTTTCAGTAAATAGCTGGACTCGACGTCTCAAGGATTGTACTGCATTCAGCATTACAATATTCTTCATAGTTTCGAACTTCACTTGAAAAATTCATCCTGTATATACATGTGATGTCGTACAAACCATCAAACTGAACAACTTTCTCCATGGGACCAACATTGAAATTGCAAAAAAATAATCAGTCGTCCCATACATTTGGGTCGAGTAGGTATTGAAGTTTTGTATTGGACGACTGATTAATTTTTCGCGATTACGATGTTGGTCTTAAGGAGAAAGTTGTACAGTTTGATGGTCTGTACCACACCTTTAATTTTGATCACACCTTTCAGATTCACCCTGTCTAAGCTACAATAGTAGCCTACATTTTAAGTGTGTAGTTAATGTTCGTTTTGTAGATAAATACAGGTTCACAGGCAGGCAAAATTACAGGCCGATATGATGGATATTTTAACGACTAGGTAGACTTTACTTTCATGTTGTTTTATTAGTACCTAGAAGTATTTAGTACCTACCTATCTATACAATTGACGCATCTCTTTGTAATGTCAAAGTATCGTCTTTTTTTATTAAATGCATATTTATTTTATTTATTTATTTAAGCCTTCTTAATTCCTTAGGGACAATAATACAGTCTTTTTTTTTTTTACATAATTTTAACTAGACGAGTATAGGCCTCCTCCATCTCATTCCATTTTGTCCTATCTTGGGCTGTTCTCATCCAGTCGTTGTTTGCGAATTTTATAAGTTCGACTTCCCATCTTTCCAGGGGGCGACTTCTTTTCCTTTTTCCGAGGGGGCCAGCCCATGTAGTAATTTTTCTAGTCCATCTCTCTTTACCCTGTCGCGCAATGTGACCAGCCCACTTCCATTTAAGTTTCTTGCAGTGGGTTAGCGCATCAATAACTTTTGTCCTTTCTCTTATTTCGCTGTGTCGTGTTTTGTCTCTGAGTTTCAAGTTAAGAATGCTTCTCTCCATGTCTCTTTGGCATTTTTCAATTTTATCTTTCGTGTGCGTATTATAAATCCAGGTTTGACTTGCATATGAGAGGCAAGGTAAAAGACATGAGTCTAAGACTTTCTTTTTTAATCTTAAAGGTAGATCAGATTTTAGAACTTCTTTGTGGCTCCAGAACTTGTTCCATGTCATTTTTGTTCGTCTCTTTAACCCCTCAAGTGTCTGAGTTTGGCTGATTTTAGACCCAAAACCCCCGCGAGTGGGGAGGGTTGGGGGTTAGTTGCGAATCCCATAGGTTCACAACTACTGATAATGATATGTTTTCCATCGGATGATGTTTTTTTACGTTTATATATACGTGATCTAAGCTTATATACCTATTATGTAAAGTTTTGTCCTTTTGCACACTTGGGGTACATTTGACACGCGGGGGGGGGGAGGGGACGTTAGCTGCGAACTCCATAAGTTCACAACTAATGATTTGATTGGTTTTCCATCGGATGATTGATTTTTTACATTTATATATATGTGATATAAGCTTATGTACCGAACAAAAAAAGGGTTTTTCTTATGCACACATTGGGTGCATTCGACACTTGCGGGGTTAATTCGTCACGATGTCTTGATAACCTATATTACAATTAAATGCATATATAACAAAAAAAAAAAATTTTATCTGTCAATCTTTTTTATCTGTCAATCTGTCGATTTGTTTCAGCTAATCTTCGAAACGGCTGGACCGATTTTGACGGGGCTTTCACTAGCAGATAGCTGATGTTATAAGAAGTAACTAAAGCTTTTTTATTTTAGAAAAATAATTAGGGTTCTGCGCAAAAAAATTTTACACATGAAATTGTGAACAAAATCCGATTCAAATAGGGAAGTATTGACATCTACGCGGGCGTAGCCGCGGGCGTAGCCGCGGGCAACAGATAGTTGCCTATAAAATTGCACGGACTTTACTTTTATGTGTTTTCCATTTTATTTTTCTTTTCGTGATTGAAAAATATACACTTTTACTATATTTTATATAACGTAATCTTCGTTACATAAAATAAAGTAGAAGTGTATATTTTTCTTATTACGATTCTCAATAAAACATAGATAATTAATAACCCAATTAATCAACATAAAGCTTTGAATGTCGCAGCAGTGAACGTACATTTTTAGACTTTGACAAATAAATTTATTGCCATCAAACAATTTAAATTTTATTGAATTAGAAACGACTCTAAAGCTGCTGATAGTCTTGAGCATTCACTTGTAATAGAACATCGAGCATTCGCCGTCTAAACAACGAATAGAGCCAAGCATAGAGCCAAACATCGCTACAAATATTTTCACGATCATCTTAGCAAACGGCAAAACTAAATAACTTTGTCTTTGTGTTGTTGTTGTGTTTCTCTAAGTATCTTTTGTGTTTGTCTAAGTATCTTTTACAGTAACTATAGCATCTTTCTGATAGGAAAAAATACACAGTAATCTACAACACATAAGAAGTGATTTCATGTGTCCTGAAATCTATTTTAGTTTGTAGAACTAAGGAAAATAAAACCTAAATCCAGGTCTATTTCGGTCTATTTTTTCGAGTTGTTACCATATTACTCCAACAGTTTTCATTAAAAGTGTTCATAAATCTAGACAGTTCTTTACAAACTAATAAGGAATGATTTTTTGTCATTACTTCTTTAGTTAAAACAACAGATTTTTTGTAAATCGATAATTACTTCATATTTTGCAAGCGTTGTGTCATCGCACTTCTCTTTCTTTTTTATGCAGTCCGACAGTGACCGCGCTTTTTACGACGGACAAGCCTTAAAGATGTATTCTTCACGTAGATGTCAGAATTGACTTGAAAATTGCTCGGCTCGGCAAGGAGCTCGAAGCAAATTGACTGTCGTTCAGCTATAATGCTCGGCAGAACGCTCGCTAGAATGCTCGCTAAAACGCTCCTGTAAAAACGCTCGCTTTAAAATGCTCCATTTTAACATTCGCTAGAATGCTCAATATAAGTGAATGCTCAAGTGTATCAGCGGATTTAAAAAAAAACCGAAGCCTTCTTCTCAAATGCGATGTTTACATCGCATCCTTTAAAATCTTATTTTAATATGATTACGCGCATAACTCGCTTTCATATTTTAAGCTAAAAGACTCCAAAGCTTTTTAATATAAAAGAAGAAAGGGTAAATAAATAAAATAAAGTATAATATTAATTATTTTTCTCTCTAACTTACTGAATGAAACATTAAATTTTCAGGAAGCACTCTGAGAATGAGAAAATCTAAGCAATCATTTTTAATAAATTTCTAATCTCTAGCGATTTTGACTCATTACAAAATCGTTACTAGACAAAGTAAACAGAGATTTTAATTATGAAAAACCGGTCAAGTGCGTGTCGGACCACGCACAATGAAGGGTTCCGTAGTTGGGATGAATTTATCTCAAGAACAGACATTGTAGGTATTTAAAAACCTTCCATATCTACATTCCAACTGTAAATGTAAGTCGGTCCACTATTACTCGCCTCTTAATAAAAATGAGCACTTTAAAGCTTAATATTACGCAAACGGATCCTTGAATCGAAATATTATTTTCACAGACTCTCAGTAATTTTGAACGGACTATCCAACGACACACTACACCATGAAATAGACGAGAAAAAAATATCATGCCCACTTTACGTGCAATTTTTTTCTATCAAGATTTTATTTAACCACTTTGTCGGCGTAATTAATTTGTATATCCATGTCAAATTACAGTAAGACTATCTAAGCTAAGTCGCGGACAGACAGACAGACGGAGATGGCGAAACTATAAGGATTCCTTGTTGCCTAAGCTACGGAACCTTAAAAAGGGATGATACGCATTCGCATTGACTTCATTTCATTACTGATTTATTTTTCTCACAAAAGTAGATGATCACATAAATAATAACTTTATTTCCAATCTTACAATGCAGACCAATGACTTAAATCACACTGCTTTCATGGAAACATTTTACCTTCAACATCTTAACCATCTCAATCAATATCAATTCAAAATTACACTCAACCTCAATAAAACTCAATCCGTCTTATTACAAAACAAGGTTCATCTTCAAACCCAGGTTTAAACCATGGACCCTTTTTTAATTTCGAACTTTATTCCGACACATTAAGATGTCAGTTTTGTATAAAGAACTGTATTTCTATCACAGCTAGGTTCTTATTACGAAAGCTGGCTCGATGGCTTAAAATGATAGAAAAAAAACTCGTTTTTTAATA
This sequence comes from Cosmia trapezina, assembly GCA_905163495.3. Taxonomy (NCBI): domain Eukaryota; kingdom Metazoa; phylum Arthropoda; class Insecta; order Lepidoptera; family Noctuidae; genus Cosmia; species Cosmia trapezina. The sequence continues at coordinate 19,499,193 of LR991030.1, forward strand.
AGACCGAATGTGCCTAACGTGATAATAATATTAGGAGGCGTCCACGTCAATAAAACGTATGGAAATACGTGCACGCTATACGTTATCGTGGACGGTAAAAGCGTCTTCATAAATTTCCATACATTTTACTTCCATGTGTTATCGTTAAAACATGACGTGGACGTAGACGTCGACAATAATATCGTCACGTTAGATATTATAAAAGCGCATAATCAAGAAAAAAAATATCCTTCGCAAGATTTTCCACCCCTCCCATCTGTCATAAACATGCAATTTTATAAGAACATAGGCAAAGACTGTCCCCTATCGATATGATAATTTTCCTCACACTGACCTAGAAATGCAAAGCGTTTTGGTTTCTACGCGCGCAAGAAACGAAGAATTCTAGGGAATTGGATTACTAGGGCCGTAGTGGCCTGAGTATGTGTGATTTGGCGAAATGTGATGATTTTCTTCTTCCTATATATTTTATTATTATATTTTGAGGCAATGTCAAAATTCTTTTCGTGGCAATTATGATTAAATAGGTAATGACTAAATTATAATCATTTGAATTATCAATATAGCTCTAGAAATTTTATTTGATGCAAATCGTCTAATTCGATATTTTCGCTAAATAAGTGGTCTTATTTCCATCAAAATTTAATTTTGATCAACATATAACGTAAAAAGGCATGTTGCGCCGACCTCAAATAAATTGGGATAAATTTCAGGAGAATGATGATGATACAACGTAACACTGCGATGAAATTTGCAAAAAAAAACCTAAAAAAATATGATTTTCCGGTGCTACATTGACGGAAACCCTTAAACAGATAGCCCCTTAGTTTGCCTTATTTAAGAATACTGGATGTGTGCACGATCAGCTTGTTAATCAACCATGGCTACTGTGACCACCTGATGAGTTAGCTCAGCTAGACCTCGGGGAAATTACAGAACTGCATTCATATACCTAGGTAAGCTTAGGTCCTCCTTATTCACCATAATATTCATAATCAGTCGTTTAAAACCTGTACGGCCTTATTACAAAACAAGGGTTATCTTTAGACCCAGAGTTAAACCATCGACCCCTTTATGAATTCCGACAAATTAAAGTTCTAAATACAAAAAAACTAACGTTAAACGCGGGTCTAAGTTGTCAATGTTGTATTATGAACTTTACCGTGATCTGCATAAAATTTAAATTATTATTACAATTGATACACAGCCCACAGGATTCGGTAAACCTGTCCCGATCTCTCATCTTACCGGTAGCAAACATCCAGTTCACAACGAAATCCAAACAATGAGCCAAGATTGGTGTCCAAAAAGAGAAACAGCACAATGTAACACAAGGAAAATCACAGAGTCCTTTTGCACGGGTCACACACGGGAAATATCAGAGTCCATTCAATCCATTATGCAGTCCGGGTCAAGTGAAAATTCAAAGAAAACGAAAAAACAATCGAGAGCAAAACAACACAGGACAAAGCGCAAGCCATAGATGATATACTTTTAGATAGGCGCAAGGTATCAACGGTTGTCATCAAAAGTTTTAAACTTCTGCATTTAAATTTTTTAAGACTTTGAACACCAGTCTTTTTAGTTCAGAATTGCCATAAATTGCCAAAACTATACCAAAATGGCAATACTAAACCAATGCTACCAATAATTTCTTAATCTTTTAAAACGAATTAGTCAAATAATTTTTTATTAGGTAAACGTTATTTTAGGTGCTCTGCTATAGTTATATAATATCATAGTTTTACGTTACGTACATTATTAATTAAATTTCTTTCTTAGAAGTGTAAATTTTTGACGCTCAAATTTATTTCAAACTAGCTGACCCGCCAGACGTTGTCCTGTCAAAATTTGAATTTCTTTTTTCCTATTTTTATTTTCCTTTTAAACCACCCCAGTAAAGAGGAGAGGAACATAAAAAAAAATATTACAATCGGTCAGCCTTTCTCAAGTTATGGCGAGACCAAGGGAAATATTGATTCATTTTTGTATGGGTACCTATGTACCTATGTACAGATAAGATTTCACCATTGTTCTTTCACTTGTTTGTTCGTTGAAGTAATATTTTTCTGAACAATTATCTCTTCCCCTTTTCCTAATCTATGGATCGGGTAGCACATAAATTATTGTGTTTTCTCTCACACCTCTGTTGTCCATCATTTCAGTTTTCACTTTCACAGCCAGACTTTCTCACAATCCATCCATATTTTTCTGGTCTGACTCTATTTTTATAACCATCCAATATATTCGGAATAAGTGCTCATTTCAATTTTCCATGTCTGCAGATTATAATCAAGCAACTTAATCACAATCCATTAAAATAAACATTGACATTGTTCTAGTAAATTGCCATTTTGTACTTTCCTTGACGGTGTCAAGGGCATTCGGGTTTCCAAAAACAATGAGAATTGAACTTGGCACATTATGAATTCCAATTCCAAAAAAAAAACAACAATTTACATTACTGGAAGAGTTCGTTATTATCTTCTTAACTTAGGCTTTGTGCCAGGTTTAATTTTCAGTTAAAGTTTATTCCAATTTGTCTTGTCGACGATATAGAGAATTAAATTTTTGCCCCAAGTTTTGGCTCAATGCCTTAGTTTCCTTGAAGAAAAGTTAAACTTTAAAATATGGTGCTCAAACTTTTAGGTTACCTAGTGTTATGATTATGTAGATGTTTTGGTAGTGTTTTATGAGAGACTTGCAATAAATCGCGAGCTTTAAAAGTTATGATAGCTGGTTTTACTACAACTCATTTTTCTTACATACTGTGCGCGCAAGTGCTAGTTGCCGTCTTAGGCAACTAAGCTAACTCAGTCTGCCAATCTTGTCAGTTGCACCCTCCCCCATCTCACCGCTCACATACCCCAGGCAGTGACTAGCACTTGATCGCACACTATACTAGATTTGTGTATTTTCCGCAATGCCAAAGAATCTGATACACACTCCATTTGTATTTTTTGTCAACTGAGCGGTCATGCACTTGAAAGTTTCAGTTCAATGTTAAGTGTCTACTTTATTATGAAGACCAGAACCTTATTACAAAACAATATAATAATTTTATTATCCAAAACAGACTTCTACGGAAGCAATATCACATTATGCCAGAGATTTCAGCGCTAAACTTGAACAATTCTCGGGCAAATTGACAATCATATCAAAAGGGTACCTATCTCAGTTTCAAACTCACAAAGTGAATCATCATTAGACCGTTTAGCGTTCACTGAATGTTTACGAATCTGCAAATTTGAAGCTGTGGAGATACAAAGTTAATGACAACAGCGGACTCGGCGAACATTGCCATTGCCATATCTAATCTCTTGGGACTTGGAACATCGCCAAAATACAGATTAGCAGGCCCCTAAGAATTATCCTTTGTGACCGAACTTTGAATCCGGTATAACTTTAATAACTTGATTTGGTTTTGGTTACTGAAAATTGTTATCGCAACTATTTTGTGCTATTGTTTGATTTCTACTGTTTGTGAGGTATTGATTTTGGTGGCGGTGCTCTGAGATGATCTCAGGCGAAGCTATACAATATAATTATTTATGAAATCAAATGAAGAGCCACCTTCACATACCTATTGATATGAAAGCGAAGCCAGTATCTACAAATGTAGAATAATGTTACTTATCGTCTTGTCTACTAAATAACTTTCAAAAAGGTGAACTTTTACTCTGGAAAAGTTCAAACCATATCAATACCTACGTAGTATCTCTATGTAGTCTGTGGTTCAACCCCTTTCTAAATTTTGATTGCGTGATAGCAAAATATTTGTGCCAATGGATTTATATTCCACGTTTGAATTTTTCGCAATTTGTTTTATCTTTTGTTTTTCAGCCAGTTTCTGTTTTTCTTTTAGACTGAAAACTTTGATACGTAGGCATAAGGTATAAAGCAATATCGGCCTTTGTAAATCCGAATTAAAAATAAACCTTTGTAAAGGAAATGAAAATTGCAATATTTTGTTACGCTTTGAAATAATATTCCAGCGGATGTTTCCCTTGAGATATTGTAACGAAATACTAATTGGTGCATTTTTTTCCACTAAATTTTCCTCGCGTACAATACGCTTTGGAAGTTTGATAATTGTGCTATTGGAGATATTTGCATATCTTAATACAGATAATTACTGCATGACGCCTTTTTTTTCATTTTCTTTCGAAATCATAACTGGTTATTTTTTGATAGTTCACGTACATTTCACAGTAAAACCTTTTCATTTATTATTCCACCTACATCGCGGTGGTGGAGTGCAACATAAAATACGTTACATTTTACATCAACTTACATTAGCTCCGAACGCAACAAGTAAAGCCAGGGCTGACCCCGAAAGCCTTTTGTTAACACAATGTGATTATACAATTACCTCCACTAGTGTGAATAAACTTTTGTTACAGCCAACCATAGGGAAATTATTTACCATTGTCTTATTTGTTAAGCTTGGCCATTATTTGAATATTTCGTTAATGGCTGTTCTTGTACCTATACTGGTCTATTTGAAAGCTCATCGGTTTTTCAGAACCAGATGTTTGCAGGCCCATGTTATAATTATGGTAAATTCCTCTTTGTATATCGGTTAAAATCATTACCAAACCCTCATTAAAATTTAATAATGTTTATTCATGGAAAAGCTTTACGAAACGTAAAAGGTCAAACGAGCTTTCGGAAAAGCTTTTAATTATTATTTTTAATTCATAATACGGTCGTATTTCCTAAGTAATTGAATTAGAAATAATGTGGTCTTATCAGTCTTAAAGATTATAATTTAAAATTACTTATAAATAAATAATTATAATTAGATACATACCGAAATGATTAACAAACGCAGAATTCGGAGACGAACGTAAAACGTTTGGTGAAGAAAAATATCATAAATATATATATTTTTTTTTTTAAAGAACACTTGAAATAAAGATCACTATTAGAACAGTTCACTTGTCCACTATATATTGTGCATAGAGTCGTAGACGCGTGTTGTGCCGGGAGCGCGCGAGGCGTCCTCAGTGGGCGGAGGCGGCGGGTGCACTGGTCCTGCGTTCCCCGCCCTGCCTTCCCCTATACCTGTTACAGGTACGGTCCCCATACATCCAGAACTAAGTAGCTGCTATTGATGGACAAACCGAATTGATTTTCGCGCGCCGCGATTACCGTGTGTTCGAATTTCGAATACTTTCAGATACCAACTCTTTATCTACATTTTTCTCGCTCACAGTGTAACGCTTCCCGGAATTTGCCGGAGATTCATAAATTCTCGTCTAACGATAAACATTAGCTAGACTGGTGGTATTTACCGAAAAATCTTCGGTTATCACAAATAAGTACATAACTATAACGTGATTTTTATCCGTCATCGTCTGTTTGTGATTTGTAACGTCTATTTTTGAGTTACTATTATTTTGCAGACGGGCTTTCTGTAACTTCATAACATTTCACTAACATTTTTTTTTTATTAAGTCAGTTATGAAGTGAATTTATAATTAGAAATTCACCATTGACTTATTATGTTACTAGGCGTAGCCGGCTTTTAAGCGTCACATTTGCCGCCAAAATAAACATCTTCGTATTAAAACGTCATAGTAAAATGACGTGTTAGAGCTTTAAAAAAACATGTTTTAAGTATTATATAGACAAGATGACGCGAATAAACAAATAATAATAATATTGCCTCCTCGTCATTTAAAATTGTCTAAGGGGCCTCTGCGAGTTGGCTTCGGCCCCTCGTACGCCTTCCAAAGGACCTGCACCCTAATTGCGTAACACATTAGCGATCGGAGTTGGTTTCATTTTGAAACAAATTGCTAATCTATTGCTTCGTATGTTCGAAAAATTTGTCTGCCCGACAACGTAAATAACGCAATGAATGTTGTTGAACTGTCAAAATGAAACCAACTCCGATTGATAATGTGTTACGCAATTAGGGTGCGGGACCCCAGGGTCCCGAGATATGTCAAAGACAAGAAAAATAATAATAATAATAATATCCTTGGACATTTCACACAACGCCATCTAGTCCCAAGCTAAGCAACCTAATGCTTGTAAAATAAATAAATGTTTAATAACAGTTATGATCTGTTAAAGTCGCATAAAGTCGCCAGCGTCGTATTTCGATAAACAACAGTTAATTGCGGAACTTTTCGGCAGATTGCAGATACTCATAACGTTATTATTACAAGAAATCCAAACTCTCTAAAACTAGTAATGTTATGTGATCAGCTACTATATCGAGTGATATGCACCTGGTTAGACTGGAAGCTGACCCCAACATAGTTGGGAAAAGGCTTGGCAGATGATGATGATGATGCACCTAAAAAGATTAAAAATCAAAACCTCCCAAACTAGGAGATCCTGTGACTTAGGAGTCGGTGTTCTGCTGTCACTAGGGTGGCTGTAGTAGCATACAATACAGTTTTCTGACGATTATCTCTTTCATTTCAGTAATCTTTCAGACAGTATCATAGCTACACCTATGTTGTTTCCAGGTAATAACCTCAAAGTACCTAAGCTTGAGCTTCTTTTTCAAGAATAAAGGCTCCCGCAGACAGGCGCGATGCGACGGTGCGACGGGTTTCTGGTAGAACAATTTCCATGAAGTTTTCATAGAGACTACTACTAGAGTTGCGTCGATTCCGTCTGCGGTAACTAAAAAAATTACGATTCCAAATTATCATTATAATTCTGTCGTCTGCTATTACAATTTCTTAGCTCTTTATTTTCATACTAGCTTTTTCCTTTACTTGTGCTCGGAGACCTTGCTTCTTGCCAAATTTCATTATTCTAGGTCAACGGGAAGTACCCTATAGATTTTGATTTACTTGCGACAGTTGCGAGTATCAAAATGTGTCGCAAAATAGCCGTATTTTTTTATTGCGTTGACTTAGACGCTTGATTTTTTTAGAACTCTAAGGGAAAATAGACTTACTTACTTAGAATTAATATTAAATAAATATTAATTTCAACTTGATATCTCCACGCGTCCTTGAGAAAAAGGGCCTTGACAGACTGACAGACTTGAACATTTTTTTATGTGATAGAAATACAAATTAACAATTTTCGGACTTTTGCCTTTATTTGTGTTGTATGACCTTGCTTCTTACCAAATTTCATAGGTTTTGATTTACTTGCGAGTATCAAAATATGTCGCATAAATGGCCGTATGTTTTTATTGCATTGACTTAGAAGCTTAAGTTTTTTAGGACTTCAATAGACCACAGACCTACGTATTTGACATTAATTTCAACTTGATACCTCCACGCGTCCCTGAGAAAAACGGTCTTGACAGACTGACAGATAGACAGACAGACAGACAGACAGACAGACGGACAAACAAGTGATCCTATAAGGGTTCCGTTTTTCCTTTTGAGGTACGGAACCCTAAAAAAAACAAACTTTTCAGCTTTATTATTAGTAAGAATAGATATAGATTTTTATGCGGTACTTTCCTACCCCAAAATCAATCTGCCTAGCCTTTTCCCAACTATGTTGGGGTCGGCTTCCAGTCTAACCGGATGCAGCTGAATACCAGTATTTTACATGGAGCGACTGCCTATCTGACCTCCACAACCCAGTTACTGGGTAATACGATACCCCTTGGTAAGACTGGTTGTCAGACTTTCGGGCTTCTGACGACCCGTAACGACTGTCAAAGATCCACGAATAACAGCCGGGACCAACGGCTTAACGTGCTTTCCGAGGCACGGAGGAATCTCGGTATGTAAAGATGGTCACCCATCCACTGACCAACCCCGGCAAGCGTAGCTTAACCTGACGGATCGACCCGTGCGGCTGTTATTATTTAGCCACGAGCTCCCCCCGGTACTTTCCTACCCCATGAAAGACATTTCTAAACCCCTAAATTCTTCCGCTAAGCAAGCATTGAAATAAAAAGAACTAAAGAAAGAGCCTACCATTTTATATCTAGTTGTTCGACTTAATAAAATTTACAAGGAAAACTCATGTAAAATCTGGGGAAGCGTCGGATAATGGTATTCTTAGGGGTCGACATTAGACATTCCTACATACTCACACATGCATAAGGCAGGCTTTCCACCAGACCTGCAAGAAGCGAAGCCGTGAGCGTGGAAAAATCCACCAATAGAATTGCTACCTTTTGAATATGAAGCAATTCTATTGGTGGATCTTTTCCTCGTTCACCGCTCCATTTTTGCTTACAGCATAGGTGGAAAACCAGCCTTAGCAAGATAGAATCTCGAGTTTTTCCGACGTCGCCACCGCCGACGGCGTGAATGCAAATCGTTCCTCTGCCGAATATTGAATCCAAACCATTGTGCAAATCAAATTGTCTAATAAATTGCATGGAATCCATTTTTAACTTTATTCCTTGCCAATATTTGGCACGATCAATTGATCTGCCTAAGTGATTTTCTTCAAGATATTATATGACGCCGTTAATTCATATAGGGATTTCGAAGTAGAATTGATGGCCTTTGATACGTTTTGCGGTGTATGGAATATGATATTCCGAAATTCTCTAATTTATCATCTACTAGCTTTTGCCAGCGGCTTCGCCCGCGTGGATGTCGGAAAATATCCCACAGGAACACACTACCGAAAATTCCTTCCTTATTCCTTGTCTACATTATAAAGGGAACCTCTGTGCAAAATGTCAGCTTTCTAGGTCCAAGGGTTTGGGCTGGGCGTTGATGAGTCAGTCAATCAGTCAGTCAGTCAGGACTTCTTTTTTAACCGACTTCTAAAAAAGGAGGAGGTTCTCAATTCGGATGTTTGTATTTTTTTTTTTTTTTTTTACGTTTGTTCGCGCATAACTCCGTCGCTTGCCAACCGATTTGAAAAATTATTTTTTTGTTGGAAAGGGTATACTTCCCAAATGGTCCCATTTTTGTCAAAATCCAGATCTGATGATGGGATCCTGGAGAAATCGAAGGAACTCTTCAAATATTATAGGCACACCTATAACGATTTGGGTATTTTTTATAGTAGCTCGTGCATTTGCTCTCGGAAAGTACCACTTGGTGAAGTGGAACTGATGATGAAGACCATAGATGGCTACCGGAACTACTCAATGATAAATATTTCACGGGTTGCGATTCGATTACTTTAATATGGTTGCTAAGCAATTTCCGCTCGTCACACAATGCGTGTGGTGAGTGGTTGTTGAGGAGTTCTCCTGGTTCTTACCAGCAGAACTCCTCAACAATTAACGTCCCAGCATCGGGAAAAGCAATATTTTGTAACATGTGATGAGCAATTGACATTAGACTATTGTAACTTATAAAAATTATAAACAGACCCACTAAAAAGCGAGAAATAAAAACTTTTTAACAAAAAAAAAACCGACTTCCAAAAATCACTACAATGTGAAAAATAACTTTGATTTCGGAAGTCGGTGGCAAAAAAAAAGTAAATAAAAAACGAAAGACACCGACTTCCGAAATCAAAGTTATTTTTCACTTTGTAGTGATTTTTGGAAGTCGGTTTTTTTTTTGTTAAAAAGTTTTTATTTAATTATATAGATTTGTAAACGTTTTGGAAAGAAAATTTAAGTACTTAATATAGTATATATTAATCACACTAATCATATCATAAAAAACCTCCGACGACAAAAAAAAACAAAAATTCATACGAGAAAACCTGTATACCAAGTTTCGTCCAGATCGGTTGTAAAATACGACCTGTAGAGCAACAAACAACAAACAGACAGACGAAAGACAATTTTGCCTGACTTGAAGCAGAGACGCTTCACTCGCTACGCTCGGTCGATCAATCAATGCAAGAAGTTGTCCTTAAAATTAATATTTCGATCGAATTGCAAGCAATAACAAATTGAAAGGAAATACGATTACTGGAAAATCTTATTACGAGTTAAGCAGAAAAACTTCGGAGAAAACGTTAATGTTTAATACTTTCTGACTTTGTTAAGGTTTAACTTTAAATAAACTTTTATATACAGGGTGTTTGGCGCATGGACCGACACAATTTTTTGGGGGATTGGGGGGTCATTTGCTAGGTTTCACCTAAAGACCTCCATGTCCTAAGTGTGACGGTAATTGAGATATGTTTTTTTTTGTGCTTTCTTTGAATTACCCAAAATCTCGCCTTTGAATCGATATATTTTTTTTGTTTATGGTTGCAATAGAACAAAATAAATTTTATAATAGTCTGCAATGTATTTTTATTCTAAATAAATTATTATTTGATGTAATTGATCAGTAGAAAATGACTTACGTGCTTCCAAAGTCTTAAAAATGTTTAAATGTATGAAAAGTTACTACTCTTAAATTCATTTTTTTTTTTAAATAAAGCCATTTTGACCTTATTTTTATCTCAAAAAGTTCTTTAGCTTGTACCCTTTCTAAGGGTATGCTACACGCTATGAAAAACAATTCAAATGTAGTCAAAATACTAGTTAGAGAGTCAGTTATGGAGTGTTTTAAGAAAAGACTTATTACGGTTACTATATTTTTTTATTTTATTTCGAATAAGAATACATTGTAGACTATAATAAAAAATATTTTGTTCTTTTACAACCATAAACAAAAAAAATATATCGATTCAAAGGCGAGATTTTGGGTAATTCAAAGAAAGAACAAAAAAAAAAATAAAACTATTACCGTCACACTTAGGACATGGAGGTCTTTAGGTGAAACCTAGCAAATGACCCCCCCAATCCCCCAAAAAATTGTGTCGGTCCATGCGCCAAACACCCTGTATACTGATATCCAAAAATATTATAAAAAGATATCCAATTATTACCGAAAAGGCCTGGATGTTTCTTAGTGTCTACTAAAAGTTAGTTTTAGTAATTTTTTTTTAGTTAGTTTTAGTTAATGGTCACATTCATTAGCGTCTGATCTATGCATTTGATTTACCCTATGCTGGAAAGGTTTACGTAGTAAAACAAAGGTAAACAATCTTTGTGTGTCTTTTTATTTAAAAAATCCGTTTAAAAATAAAAGGCAACTAAAAATCAATGTAAATACAACAATAGCGATTACTAAATCAATTGAACCATTAGTTTAAGCAGTAGTTTATTTGATTAATATGTGTTTGTGTAAAAAGACACAACAAGATTGTTTACCTTTATTTAACTACCTAAACCTTTCTAGTATAGGAGTTATCAATGATTATAAAACAAGAGTTTGTTTAATATAACATAATTATGATGTGGATAAATACTTTGTTGGTATGTTATGGAATTACTGTAGAAAGACAGACCGATTTTGAGACCGTGTTCGGCTTTTTTAACACAAAACCTCGTTCCTGTTTTAACCGTCTTGAAAGGAAACCTGTTGCAAGTACAGAAAATTCGTATTTGAAGGATTTACCTACATTAAAATTTCTTTGTGAGTTCAGATTTTCAAAGCTTAGTAATTTTTAGGGATCCGTACCTCAAAAGGAAAAAAACGGAACCCTTAACCCCTCAAGAAAATACATTAAAATACTAAGTATATAAGCTTATATCACATATATATAAACGTAAAAAAACATCATCCGATGGAAAACCAATCATCATCATTAGTAGTGAACCTATGGAGTTCGTAGCTAACCCCCCCCCCTCGGGTGTCAAATGCACCCCAAGTGTGCAAAAGGACAAAACTTTACAGAATAGGTATATCTTAGATCACATATATATAAACGTAAAAAAACATCATCCGATGGAAAAAATATCATCATCAGTAGTTGTGAACCTATGGGGTACGCAACTAACCCCCAATCCTCCCCATTCGCTGGAGTTTTGGGTCTAAAATTAGCAAAACTCAGACACTTGAGGGGTTAAGGATCACTTCGTTGTCCGTCTGTCAGTCTGTCAAGACCCTTTTTCTCAGGAACGCGTGGTGGTATCAAGTTGAAATTAATATCAAATACGTAGGTCTATGTAGAGCTCTAAAAAAATAAAACTTCTAAGTCAACCCAATAACAAAATACGGACATTTAGGCAACATATTTTGATACTCGCAAGAAAATCAAAACCTATAATAGGGTACTTACCGTTGACCTAGAATCATGAAATTTGGCAAGAAACAAGGTCTTACAGCACAAGTAAAGGAAAAAGTCCGAAAATAGATAATTTTTAATATCATATAATTTTTTTTTTTTGGGATTACAATGTTAAGTTTGTTTTTCGGATATTTTTTTTCAACTACGTAACCCTTCATTGTGCGTGGTCTGACACGTACTTGGCCGGTTTTTTTTACGGAAGCTGTGTTTTATGATGCCTCTATGGAATATAATTCCTTCAATTTGCAGAGGATGAGCCTAACCCGTAAGGGCGGTGAATTGGTAATGTGAAGTTGTGTCGAAGCCCCGAATAAATAATATGAACAGTATATCTATGCATAATAATAAATATCTTATACAACATCAAAAGTGGTAGCACTAGCAATGAATAAAATACTCACTCACAGCATTAACCATTTAAAATGCACTTACTCGTACAATATTAAACAAATGACGATCATTGTTAAACAAAACGCTATTAATCTACAATTTTATTACATCTAAAAAGGGCCTAAGATCGTTCACATTTTAATTTATTGTGTTGAGAACACAGAAAAGATCTGGCTTTTTAATATCTCTCTCAGTATCTAAATGCGTTTCATTCGGTATGGCCAGATGGTACGCCAGGTGAATTATTGTCCGCAATTTGGAACCTCAGCCTCGCCTGACTTTTTTTCTTTTCACTTATCCCATTTCGAGACTAATTCGGGCTATGTAGACGTGAAAGATATTATTATGATTTTATTTGTTAGAGGTTTTACTGGTTTTTTGGGAGGGTTTAGCAAGTGAATGTGTTGGGGCCACATGAAGATTATCTGTGCAGTTTATCTTCTGGAACTATGGGAAAGTCATAGAATATTTTCTTAAAAAAAATATATATGTACGCGACAAATTGAGAACCTCCTCTTTTTTTGAGGTCGGTTAAAAATAGCATAACCAGGTGCATATTTTACCTATTGATTGACAATCCGCCAGACGGTGTTGTCCACACCTTTAGAATTTTCTACATTGCCATTTAACATTCACACAGGATGTTAAATAGCTGAAACGGTATTTATTTCTCTATAGTCGTCTCTAAGTTTTAATTTAATTTTCATTTGAAAAGCCTTTAGTTTTTATATTCAGCACAAATCATTTCAGTCAGGGCCTTAGCACATCTCCGCCGCGAAACCGCGAAACAGCGAAACTGCATGATGTTTCGCTGATGTTCCGCTGCGGACGAGTAGCAGAACATCATGCGAGTCAGTTGAAATAAACTGCTGCAGTTTCGCTGCTATGGTTTCGCGACGGAGGTGTGATAAGGTACCAGATACATAAAATTGTGGGCATCATTTCTAATGAGCTCGCTTGGGATCAAATAGTTATGGGCTGTCAAATGATGTCTTTTAAAATATTTAATTTAAAAAATTGCAAAGGTTTATCAGCTTTAGGATAAAGGTGACTTGGTAGAAATACATTTAATTATTTAGTTTTGACTTCGTTGTTTATAGATTTTGCTGTTTTGTGTTATGCTGTCTCACTATCACACTTTACCTAATCATATCGTCGACCGTAGGTTCAATTGATGTAAGGGACAAAATACCCAAAATGAGTTAAGTATACAGTTTTGTTCAGAATTTTTCGCTCTATCGAGTGGTGTATATGAAAAAATTCTAGCTTAAGAAAAATGTCCCTTACCCTAATGATTTTTGGATCCAAATTTCGAATCAGCCCCATAATAACAATGTATCTGAAAAACTATGCAATATAGGAACTTGAAATGATGTAATTATTGCCGACAATCCACTTGAAATAAGGTAAGGGTCTTCCCAATCAACGAATTACCATTAAAATTGAATGCAACGCAGAGGTCAATTTAATGTAAGGGACGAGACTACAAGATACTTGGTCAGTAAGGGACATTACTAACAAAATACGTTGTTGTAAGGGACATCTATTTTCTTAAATAGCTAATTTATTTAAATAAATGTTACACGTGTAGATAGAGCACTAAAATACAAGATTATGTGTGAAATCAGACCCGAAAAAGGTTAATAAGAAAAAAAGTTATAGGCGATTTAGTCCGAAAAAAAACTTTGTGGGCCTCTCCTGAAAAATCGTATTTTGTCCCTTACCTCAATTGAACCTACGGTCGACGATATAAAGGCGAATGTTTATGAGCGTGTGTATGTTTGTAGGTGTTTGTTACTTCTTCACTCTCAAAGGGCTGGACCATTATTGATAAAATTTGGTATAGAGGTAGCTGATACCCTGGATTAACACAATATTTTATGGTTACTTTTTATCCCGGTCTACGCGGGTGAAACCGCAGGGCGCAGCTAGTTGGATATAAATCTTGCAGAACAAGATACAACACTAAATTGGAGCCGTTGTAGCTATACCAAAATCTACATCTCTGCGTTCTAGAACTTCAAGAACTATCTCTGTATGTAAATAGAAAATAGTTTTGTAAATACGTCAGAGAATAATTGTGAAAATGTCCAATGTGGACATAAACTCCATTACGGAGCATAAAAGTCAAAATACTGAAATATTCCAACTAAAAACAAATAGGGTTGCCAAACTAGTACGCCTGTACCGGACGTAGCACTCACGCTGAAACCAGTGTTAGTAATTACATAATTATGACTGCCTCGTTGGTAGTAAGCGCTACTGCTAAGCATGAGGTATTGGGTTTTTCCATCTGGAATTTCTCAGAAGCAGCCAGTGTGTAAAGGAGTTTTCCTGTTTAATTTGTGCCGACAAAATGTCATATTCTTGGTAGGTACGGTCAGCAACAGAAGTCGGTTAACACTGCTACTTTTTGACATCATCTAAATTAACACAAAATTATACGATAACCTGCTTTTTAGCATTTCATTTATTAGATAAGGGTTTTTTTTTAATTTACATCTGTTCCGATTTTAATGAAGTATTTTTCTCAATAATTAAGATTTAGAAAACACAAGTGTTAATCGGCTTTTGTTTCTGACAGTACAGTCACCTATAGCATTAGCTGACCCACCCTTGCATAAATGGTTGAAATTTTTTAGAATACGAATCGATAGAATTTTATAATTCTTTTATATTTGATTTAAATACCTAAGATCAGTAAAATATAATAGAATTATAAAATTCTAACGACTCGTATTCTAAAAAATCGATAGAATTTTATAATTATTTTATATTTTATTTAAATACTTATAATAAATAAAATATAAAAGAATTATAAAATTCTAACGACTCGTATTCTAAAAAATCGATAGAATTTTATAATTATTTTATATTTTACTGATCTTAGGTATTTAAATAAAATATAAAAGAATTATAAAATTCTAACGACTCGTATTCTAAAAAACTCTCAACCATTTATGTAAGGGTGGGCCAGCTTATGCTATAGGTGGCTGTACAAAATAATTCATGTTTTTCATGGAATGCCTCGTTGGTCACCAGACACAATAACACTTTGCCCGCGACCACTAGGTCGCGGGCAAAGTGTTATTGGGGTTTTCCATCTGAGATTTCTCAGTTGCAGACCGGAGTCTGGATTTGTGTTCGATTGATGGCAATAGGCAATAGGCCCCTATTACATGGGGCATAAACATAACAGGCGAAATGTGGGTGTACTATAGACATACCTCTACCTAACCCTTCGGGGACTACAGGCGTGATGCTTAGTGATATAATTATTGTAAGCACAATAATTAAAATGTAATTAATTAAACATCAATATCAATCAATCTGCTCAGCCTTTTCCCAACTATGTTGGGCTCGGATCCAGTTTAACCGAATGCAGCTGAATACCAGTATTTTACATGGACCGACTGCCTATCTGACTTCCACAACCCAGTAACTGGGTAATACGATACCCCTTGTTATGACTGGTTGTCAGACTTTCGGGCTTCTGACGACCCGTAACTACTGTCAAAGATCCACGAATGACAGCCGGGACAAACAGCTTAACGTGCTTTCCGAGGCACGAAGGAGTCTCGGTATGTGAAGATGGCCACCTATCCACGGACTAACCCCGGCAAGCGTAGCTTAACCTGATGGATCGACCCGTGCGGCTGTTATTACTTAGCTACGAGCTCCACCCAATTAAATATCAATATATCAGATACCAATAATAATCCTCGCTTTTACGAAGTGGCGAGAAGATTAAAAGCTTTCGGATGTTATTGAACACAAAGACATAAAGTTAATGATATCCGGTCAAAACCAGACATATGGTCATCCTTATTACAACAGCACATAAGCGTAAAGGGGTGAACACATTCGACATATTTGTCTATCCGAATAAAGAGGATAAAAAGGGACAACAGGCTTGTTCGACATAAAACAGACCGTATTAGGCTTTATCTTCACTGTGGGGCAACCGTAAATAGTATAGTGTTGTTATATGCGAGGGTTTTAATTAGGCTTTGTGTAGACTAAGCTTATTTCAAAAGTGTAACTTTGGGCCTTTAAAGTGGTCACTATTTTCATTTGTAGTTAGGCCCTTATTTGCTCAAAGTGATAGAGCCTTTGCAAAATATTTTATGTACATAAGCTAGGGTCGGAATTACAGAATTTGTGTCATTGTTTTTTTTTTAAATATTTAATAATGAAATAATGATGGAATGGAGGAGCTCGTAGCTAAGTAATAACAGCCGCACGGGTCGATCCATCAGTTTAAGCTACGCTTGCCGGGGTTGGTTAGTGGATGGGTGACCATCTTTACATACCGAGATTCCTGCGTGCCTCGAAAAGCACGTTAAGCCGTTGGTCCCGGCTGTTATTCGTGGATCTATGACAGTCGTTACGGGTCGTCAGAAGCCCGAAAGTCTGACAACAAGTCTTACCAAGGGGTATCGTATTTCCCAGTAACTGGGTTGTGGAGGGCAGATAGGCAGTCGCTCCATGTAAAATACTGGTATTCAGCTGCATCCGGTTAGACTGGAAACCGATCCCAACATAGTTTGGAAAAGGCTAGGCAGATTGATTGATAATGAAAGAATGTTATTGAATGAGCTGTAAAAATTACCTTAATGATATCATATGAATTTATTTTGTACTAACTGACCCAACAGACGTTGTCCTGTCCAAACAATCACACTAATATTATAAAGGTGAAAGTTTGTGAGTGTGTGTGTGTTTGTATGTTTGTTACTTCTTCACGCTCAAACGGCTGGACCGATTTGGATGAAATTTGTATATAGATAAGTTATACCCTGGATTAGTACATAGGCTACTCTTCATCCCGGTTTCACCGGTTTTTTTTTTCATTTTCAATTCATTCAATTCATAAAATAATCCGTAGAAAATGCACTTTCAGTTTTCACAAATTTTTCTATTTTCCCGGAAATCTTTAAAATTTTTCTTTGCGTAAGAACCTGATTTGGACTATTAGAACATTTTAAAACAATGCCAAATCGATCCAGCAGTTTTGAGGTGTTGCGCTTACAAACAAACAGCATTGAATTTTTGTTACATTGAAAATATTGATCAGCAAAAGGAGTATAATAAAACCGGTCAAGAGCGAGTCGGACTCGCGCACCGAGGGTTCCGTTCCGATTTATGAAAAAGTGTGCTATTTAGAGACATCGTTTTATTTTTCCTGTAATCTTTATATAAACTTATATTACATAGAATAATTTCAGATTTTTTTCTTTGCAAACTTCGGAGATAAGGGAGGGAACGGTATTTTTTTTTACATTTTTCAACAAAAGTCGAAAACTATGGGACCTAAAAAGAAGAAAAAAAAATTTGAGAATGTGCAAACAGCGCTCTTTTATATGATACCCCACATGTCCTAGTCCACTTTGAATTTTTAAGACCCCCTTTCAGTCCCTGTTACAAAAAATTTTTAAAATTTTTTATTTCTTTCTTATTTGCAAAATAGTTGGGTAAATCATCTAAAACTGTTCCAAATTTCAAGTTGATAGCATTAGTAGTTCTCGAGATATCCAGCTGTGACAGACAGACAGACAGACTTAGTCACACCATAAGGGTTCCTTTTTTACCATTTTGGTACGGAACCCTAATAAGGATCGTAGCAGGTGGCGTCCTGTAGTTTCTGCCTACCCCCATGGGAAGAAGGCGCGAGTATGTATGTATACAGGGTGAAATTGAATAGATGCGACAAAATTTAAGGGGGTGTTCTACGCATCAATATGAACAACTTTTACTATGGGACCAAACCTGAAATCGCGAAAAAAAATCAGCTGTTCAGTACATTTTGACGAATTATGCGAACATTAAATCAGAACAGCTGATTTTTTTTTCGCGATTTCAGGTTTGGTCCCATAGTAAAAGTTGTTCATATTGATGCGTAGAACACCCCCTTAAATTTTGTCGCATCTATTCAATTTCACCCTGTATATAGATCATAAACATGAGTGTGTCTCGCGAAAGGAATAAAGTAGGTCTACGTAATTATTTAATCACTTTGATTAGGCGATGGTTGAATTGCGGTGGAATGTTTCTCAGGGTTTTGCTGTGCTCTCCAGCTGTTGGTTTGGAAGTCAAGCATAGTAGTGGCCGTAACCCACTTACAAAACCGGCCAAGTGCATGTCGGACTACGCACAATGAAGGGTTCCGTAATTGAAAAGAATTTATCCCAAAAATAAACTTAACATTCTAATCCCAAAAAAAAAAAATTATGTGATAAACTGTTACTTTTTACTTTATCTGTGCTGTGAGACCTTGTTTCTTGCCAAATTGTATGATTCTAGGTCAACGGGAAGTACCCCATTGATTTACTTGCGAGTGTCAAAATATATCGCATAATTGGCCGTATTTTTTAACTTAGAAGCTTGATCTTTTTAGGACTCCAAGGGACCATAGACCTAAGTATTTGATATTAATTTCAACTTGTTGCCTTCACGAGTTCCTGAGAAAAGGGGTCTTGACAGACAGACAGACAGACAGACAGACAGACATACGGACAGACGAACAACGAAGTGATCCTATAGGCGTTCCGTTTTTGCCTTTTGAGTTACGGAACCCTAAAAATTTAGGGTTACAATAAAAGCCAGACCGCATGTTTAAACCATGAGCAATGCTTCATACTGCATGTAATACATAATAAATAAAGTGGTTTGTTTGTTGATAAAACTCTCCGTATTCTCGTAGCATGTTTTACTGACTCAAGTAGCGCATCTCTGTTACTCTGGAATTTCCGGAAAAGGATAAAATAATGCATAGCAAGAGTAATGTATGCGTCTCTTCATTTTTAGGTTTCCGTACCTCAAAAGGAAAAAAAACCGGACAAGTGCGTGTCGGACCACGCAAAATGAAGGGTTCCGTAGTTGAAAAGAATTTGTCCCAAAAAAAAAAACTTAACATTGGATCCCAATTTTTATGTCATAAAATTACAAATTCACAATTTTCGGACCTTTTCCTTTACATATGCTGAGAGACCTTGCTTCTTTCCAAATTTTATTATTCTAGGTCAACGGGAAGTATCCTATAGGTTTTGATTTACATGCGACAGTTGTAATTGTGAGTATCAAAACATGTCGCAAAATGCATGTTGAAATAGAATCTTGATTTTTTTAGAACTCTAAGGGACTATAGACTTACGTATTTGATACTAGCTTTTGCCCGCGACTTCGCCCGCGTGGATGTCGGATAATATCCCAAGGGAACCTACTACCGGGAATTCCTTCCTTATTCCTTGTCTACATTATAAAGGGGACCTCTGTGCAAAATTTCAGCTTTCTAGGTCCAAGGGTTTGGGCGTTGATGAGTCAGTCAATCAGTCAGTCAGTCAATCAGTCAAGACTTCTCTATTTATTTATTTGTTTTTCTATCTATAATAGGTATGTCATGTATGTATTTACGAAAAAAAATTGTATATAAGTAGTTTATCAGCCATCTCGTTACCATAACACAAGCATTAGGTTGCTTAGCTTGGGACTACATGGCGTTGTGTGAAATGTCCAAGGATATTTATTATTATTATTATTATGTCTTGACAATTCTCGGGACCCTGGAGTCCCGGACCTTTAGAAGGCGTACGAGGGGCCAAAGCCAACTCGCAGAGGCCCGTTAGACGCTTTCAATGAAATGAGGCACCAACCGACGATTATCCCTGTACGCACTATGCAAGTGCACCCAAGGACAATCCCCGGTTGGTGCAGGACTATTGCAGTATATGGAAATAAAGAGATTGGACTATGGATTTGAGTGGCTAAAGTGGACTGGTTGCCTAGAACTATGAAAGGACTATGGCCCCTGCCGGATCAATGTTTTGTAATACACGGATAAAATGGCAGGGGGTGACTTGCACACACAATAATGGGCCCCCGAAAAGGTCGCTAGCACATAGTGTCGTAGCGGCAAGGGGGCAACATGTCCTGAGGTGCTTGTGAGGAGTGGAGAGGTATCCCACGGTTCTCAGAACAATCCCAGAGCCCGGAAGATGGTCAAGATCCCTACAAACACTTACTGGAATACTTCCTTCCTCCGAGCACGTTTGCTCTTGCGAATCTCCACTCAAACCGGCCAATAAAGGCAAGAAAGAGGTGGGAGCTCTGTTTCTCGTCAGTGTTCACTCCAGCCGGCCAATAAAGGCAAGCGAGAGGTGAGGAACAAGACTTCTCCCGGGAGATAGGGTCCGTGGGGTCGCTACTGCCCAACAGCTCGCCACATGCTGCCCTGCGGGTTTCTGTATCTCTCTTGGTCTGGCTCCTCATCCTAGACCTGTTCCGGCAAAGTGAACTCTACCAGCACAGACCTAAAATTCGGAGTGCGCAAGCCCCACCACGACGTCAACGTAGAGATACTGCGGTATATTAATTTCAACTTGATATTTCCACGCGTCCCTGAGAAAAAGGGTCTTGACAGACTGACAGACTTGGATTTTTTTTTATGTGATAGAATTACAAATTAACATTTTTCAGACTTATTCCTTTATTTGTGCTATAAGACCTTGCTTCTTCCATAATTTCTTTATTATAGGTTAACGGGAAGTATCCTATAGGTTTTGATTTACTTGCGACAGTTGCGAGTATCAAAATGTGTCGCAAAATAGCCGTATTTTTTTATTGCGTTGACTTAGAAGCTTGATTTTTTTAGAACTCAAACGGACCATAAATTTACGTGTTTTGTATTAATTTCAACTTGACACCTTTACGCGTCCTTGAGAAAAATCGTCTTGAAAGACTGACAGACTTGAACATTTTTTTATGTGATAGAATTACAAATTAACATTTTTCGGACTTTTTCCTTTACATGTGCTGAGAGACCTTGCTTCTTCTCAAATTTGTTTATTATAGGTCAATGGGAAGTATCCTATAGGTTTTGATTTACTTGCCACAGTTGCGAGTTTCAAAATGTGTCGCAAAATGGCTGTATTTTTTATTGTGTTGACTTAGAAACTTGATTTTTTTAGAACTCAAAAGGACCATCAATTTACGTGTTTGATATTAATTTCAACTTGATACCTTTACGCGTCCTTGACAAAAATGGTCTTGACAGACTTGAA
Source organism: Cosmia trapezina (assembly GCA_905163495.3). Taxonomy (NCBI): domain Eukaryota; kingdom Metazoa; phylum Arthropoda; class Insecta; order Lepidoptera; family Noctuidae; genus Cosmia; species Cosmia trapezina. Next base: position 19,520,624 of record LR991030.1, read on the forward strand.
CATTTTTTTAATGTGATAGAATTACAAATTAACAATATTCAGACTTTTTCCTTTATTTCTGTTGTAAGACCTTGCTTTTTGCCAAATTTCATGATTCTAGAACAACGGAAAGTACCTTATAGGTTTTCATTTACTTGCGAGTATCAAAATATGTCGCTCAAATGGCCGTATGTTTTTATTGCATTGATTTAGAAGCTTGAGTTTTTTAGGACTTCAAGAGATCATAAACTTACGTATTTCATATTAATTTCAACTTGATACCTCGACGCATTCCTGAGAAAAATGGTCTTGACAGACTGACAGACAGACAGACAGACAGACGTACAACGAAGTGATCCTATAAGGGTTCCGTTTTTTCCTTTTGAGGTACGGAACCCTACGGATCATTCGTGTGTCTGTCCGTCTGTCACAGCCAGTTTGCTCCGAATCTAATGGACCGATGAAGTTGAAATTTGGTTCACATATTATGAAGTTACTTAAGAAAATAAACGAAAATTTACTAACCCGGCCATTATCTGCGAAACTACTGAGACTAATATTTTGAAAAAAAAATACAGAAAATAGTTCTGTACTTATAAATTACACGAAAATTCATAAGAAGTCTATGGTCTTAAAATAACATAACATAACATATTAAACAACAACATAATAAAATAACATATTAAATCTCTTAATATTGTGCGTACAAACTTACATTTGCAGTTATATTGTAACATGGACATGAGAACATGTTTTTCAACTACAATGTTAAGTTTGTTCGTGGGATATCCCATGAAGGGTTCCGTAGTAGGGGGGATCCCAACTACGGAACCCTTCATTTTGCGTGGTCCGATTAGCACTTGGCCGGTTTTTAGGTATAATTAAGTATGGAACAGTCAATAGTATGTAATACGGTTTCTAACGCTGATGTTTTAAAGTTGATATAAAACGAACACGAATTTATTTATTTTATTGCATACTTTATTGACGTGGGCCTTCCAGTTGCAGTGTTTATCAATCGTGATACCTAGAAATGTCGTTTCGTTTACCTCTTTTAATTTAAGTCCTATATAATTGATGACTAAATTCTTATTTTCTCGTCCATAATGTACTAAATTGAAAAAAAATAGTTTTTGTTAGGTTTACACGTAGATTGTTTTCGTCAAGCCATGTTATTATAGATTAAATTGTATTATTTATGTCAGTTGTATATTTATTAATGTCAGTATTATGCGATGTAGTATCATACAATCTTTTACTTCTTCTTCTCTCGATTCAAAAGGAACTGAATAAAATAGCTCTTTCCGTGGCCAATCTATATCCAGCCACAAAGGTGATAGCCGGGTTGATAGTTGGGCTATGGTGCACTGAACATACACTTATGCCATGCGTTCAGCTTACCGACGACGCCGCGAACTGCAGTTCTTCTGCGAAACGCGGTAGTATTTCATACAATTTGATGATTTCGCTTACCGCAGCATCAGTGTCAAACTAAAACTCAAACTCAAAGCATTTATTTCAAATAAACCAATTACAGGCACTTTTGAATTGTCAAAGGGTCGGTCTTGGGTCGGTCAGTCAGAAAAATGAAGCTAGTTGCCCATTCCAAAGCGTAGATCCTGGAGAAGAACGGGCAAGAAACTCCACGGACACTCTTTTAAATCAAATATTTTACATAACATTGGTTACATCGTTCATATTGAAAACATAGATGTGAGAACAATGTAGAAAGACATGCACGTTAAAAGCGTCCGTAATGAAAAAGATAAAAACTAAAAACAACTAAATTAAAAATAAGCCGTGGCAGCTAAGAGACGACCAGTCCCAACTGACGGCGCCCGTTCACGAACATGACGCATGTATCAGTGTGTAATTAGCGTTAGGCTGGTTTTCACTACATTATCATTACATGCGTTTAACGCTAAAAATATTTAAAACCTCATTCCTCCACCCTCTTTTTTTCATGGTAAAAAAATATCAGAATGGTTCATCTCGCTTGCTGTGACCGCGACCGTGGGCAAATAATGGCCTCGAAGCGGAACCATAAAATAAGATAAATAAATAAAACAAGAATAGATTAGTTTTTCTTTCGTAAATCCGTTTTAAATGACCTTACAGTAGTCTTGTTTGAATAAAACACTATCGCTGTGGCATCCTTTATAAAGTACCTATATTATTAGCCCGCGGCTTTGCCCGTGTGAAGGTAAGAAATTATCCCACGAGAATGTAGTACTACCGGGATAAAAAGTACCCTATGTCCTAATCCAGACCACCAAATCCCAAAAAAAAAAAATCCAAATCCAAATTTCATCCAAATCCGTACACTTCTGCATAACCCTTTTTAAGACCCATATTATGTAATAGGGCCCGAGCCGAGTAGCTCGTGGCTAAGTAATAACAGCCGCACTGGTCGATCCATCTTTACATACCGAGACTCCTCCGTGCCTCGAAAAGCCGTTGGTCCCGGCTGTCATTCGTCGATCTTTGACAGTTTTTACGGGTTGTCAGAAGCCCGAAAGTCTGAGAATCAGTCTTACCGAGGGGTATCGTATTACACAGTAGCTGTGTTGTGGAGGTCAGATAGACAGTCGCTCCATGTAAAATACTGGTGTTCAGCTGCATCTGGTTAGACTGGAAGCCGACCCCAACATAGTTGGGAAAAGGCTGGGCAGATGATAATAGGGGCCGAGCTTTTTGCCATATCAACCGGGTACAAATACAGACTCCGGACTACTACGGAAAAATTCCAATACACTATGAAAAAAAAAACGGGTTAAGTGCGTGTCGGACCAGTCACAATGAAGGGTTCCGTAGTTGGGATGAATTTATCCCAAGAACAAACTTAATATTGTAGTTGAAATACATGTTCTCCCATACATTCCACCTGTAAATGTAAGTTTGTACTCACAATATTGAGAGATTTACCATGTTATTTTAAGTCATAAGACTTCTCATAGGTTTTCCTGTAATCTACAGGTACAGAACTATTTTCTGTATTTTTTTTTTATTTTTAGGCTAAGTAGTTTCGGAGATAAGGGGTGGGGTTTTCGTCTATTTTCTTGAATAACTTTGAAATTTTTTATTTTAAAATTATAAAAAAAGTATATTTGGGATCCTTTTAGTAAGCCCTTTCATTGGATATGTCACACGGTACAGTTGGCAAAACTTTTTTTTTTAAATTTTCTTATTTGCCCCCCAAAAGTTACCCCCATATTCAAAATTAATTTATTTACTTTACCCGTCCGTGTTTGGGTCACAGAAATTCATTAGTGTACCAAATTTCAACTTAATCGGTTTATTAGATTCGGAGCAAATTGGCTGAGACAGACGGACAGACAACACACGAGTGATCCTTTATGGGTTCCGTTTTTTTTTCCTTTTGAGGTACGGAACCCTAAAAAGATGTTCCCAATTTAAAGGCACAGTAATATAGGAACTGCTAGTAAGGAATTCAGGTGATAAATCAGGCCGCCACCTCGCCCTAGTGTATTATTTCTAACGGACCCAGGAAGGGTCGGGCCGATGACACGACGGTTTACATTGAAGTTAAAAATGTTGACACGCGTTGTGTAATCACAGCTTTATGTCCGCCTTCATCAGGTTTTTATTCTGAGTTAATAAAGTGATGGTGCTTTAACATGCATTTTTTATGGTTTTTATTTTTTAGTTTTGGGGAAAAACAAAACAAGATTTTTTTTTATGTTAGAAATTATTAGCTACCCTGCACAGCCCAGGACCGGACCATTGACAATATGATAATCCTTGGGAAAACGTTCTACCGGGATCAAAAGTATTCTATATCCTAATCCAGGCCAGGGTCTACTCATGTGCCAAATTTCATCCAAATCCGTTCAGCCGTTTTGTCGTGAAAGCGTAACAAACAAACAAACAAACTCACTTTCGCATTTTTATAATATATGTTAGGATGTTAGGACTAGCTGCACCCCGCGGTTTTAACCGCGTAGATCGGGATAAAAAGCCTATGTGTTAATCCAGGGTATAAGCTATCTACATACCAAATTTCATCCAAATCGGTCCAGCCGTTTGAGCGTAAAGAAGTAACAAACATACACACACAAACACACACTCACAAACTTTCGCCTTTATAATATTAGTGTGATATTAGTGTGATTAGGATATACTGTGCTTTTATTTAAAAGGCATAGGTAGGCGTTATTTGTGAATCACTGAGGCATTGAACATAATTATTACAGCATAAAATTTTGATTCAAACACTAAAACATTATTATCGTCTCCCTTATTCCGTATTGTATTAAACTAGGTAATGTCTGTACGAATATCATCCGGTTTCACTACGAAATATAAATGGATCAGATGTGCTAAGGAAATGAATAATTAATAGGAATAGTTGGGCTAATGGATTTCCCATGGAAATTAACAATACCTACATCTATTGTTTGTTGAGAGATTGATCAAATTCTGAACAAGTATAGTGCTATTAATTTGATAATCACATTAGTTAATCATCTAAGTACCTATATAATAATATATAAAACTGTCCATAAAGGTTTTTCTTAGAAACCGTTTATTTATGGGTAAAAACAATGAGGTATTCAGATTCTGTCACCAACTCACCACCTTTCGATGAACCCTTTGGCACTAAATATAAATAAAACTTGAATTCAAAGCACAAGCCATACTAAATAATATATTATTTGCTGGACCAGAAAAAAAAAGGAAAAGGGAACGATTCCATTTTCAAACGATTAACCGGTTCAAAGATTAATAAAGGAGACAGATAATAAAATGCTTTCATAAATAATGAGGTACGCTTATCGTCAAAATGTGTAATAGCTTAGTCGTGTTTTCACAAAGGGGTAGCAGCACACGTTGTTGGCACACAATAATATAATTATAATATCAGAGATTGGCACAGTATAATAATGATACAGTAGTTTATCTTCATAGAAAACCGCCGAAACGACGTGCTACGAAATCTCAGTCAGTACCAGGGCGTCTACTCCCTAAGCACGAAGTCCGTAGTTTTGGCCTTCGTTACGGGCGTTTCCTACTCCGTATCACCTACGGACAGACGATTGGTTTGGGGGTCGAACGAAGTATGAATGACAACACGATTTGACAGTTGTGACTACTCCCGATGTGTTTTTGCCCGTCCGAAAAATTTAACTTTTACACTTGTTTTGATGGATCGATATGTCAGACGGACGTACGAACGGACGGACGGACGGATGGACGGACCTAGGCAGTAGGCCCCCAGTACGCAACAGGCGCGCGGCAGTTACGTACGGAGGGACACGTATTTATCTCCCGAGCGGCCGTAGGTAATTAATTCAAGGTCACTGTCCAGATAAACTACTGTAACTTTATTATTCTGTGGTAATAGCTTAGTCGTGTTTTCACAAAGAGGAAGCAGCACACGTTGTTGGCATACAATAATATAATTATAATATCAGAGATCGTAATGGAGAGGAACCGAGTAAATTAACGTCGATATAACGTCTGAAGAATTTCATGTATTTCAGTAGATAAACTCAGTTATGTAGAATACTTGAAATAAGACAGTGGCAACGCGTTCAACATCTTGAAGAAACAGCTTGTAGAAGAATGTGCAGAATATTGTCATCTATTTTATTATGTTAGCTGAGCTCAATCCGTTTACAATAACATTCAGTGATCGGCTGCTAAACAATCACACACACACACACACACACACACACACACACACACACCCACACACACAGCACACCGCTTGCCTTTGACTTGCGCAAAATACGCGGGATAAAGAAAGGTTTTTGAAAGTGTGAAAATGAAAAAGTTTTGGATAAAATGCCACACACGCCTGGCCTTGTACACACGGCTACATATCAAGCTATACATTTCCAGTATAAGCTAACCTCTTATTGTATCTCCATATTTACTGGGGTGGTTAAAAAAAAAACAATTTTGACAGGACAGTCTGCCGGGTCAGCTAGTTTTACATAATTATGTTTGACTAGCCGACCCGACAGACGTTGTCCTGTCCCAATTTCAATATTCCCATATAAAATCCACTTTCAGTTTTCCAGAATTTTCCAATTTTCCCGGAAACTTTTTCAATTTTTCTCATCGTTTAAACCTTCCCTGGACTACGTCAAACATTTCAAAACCAAAATCAGCTAAATCGGCCCAGCCGTTCTTGAGTTATAAAATTACAACGAAAAGTGGCATTGATTTTTATAGATATAGATTTGATCGACCGAGCTCGGCCGACTATACACGAGCATAGTTCGGCCGATGACGGTGCAGGTGTACGCGAGCCATCATGCAGACTAAAATGACACAGTATTTCATTTGTTTCACTTGTTTCTAACACTTTTTTTCTATATTTACGAGACAATCTAACCTACGTGCCATCCTTGATTCTCCTGTTTAAGCATCAACAATAGCACCACTTTCCAAAGGACTGGCAGGGATGTCACAAACTTCCCCTCCTCAGACTAGGCCACGTTCAGTCACCCAACCCTGTGGGCCTCCTAAACAATGCAGTTCGAAGTTCGTTGCGGACAGTTCCTCTTTCCTCTATTCCCCTCGTCATGACAAACTTTGGTACCCCTTCAAGGTTAGGTAATAACACCACTGTACGTGCCAGTACCCCCAAAGTTTGTACATAACAAGCCCTAGATATCAACGGAATGATTTGTGTGCGCGCCTGTAAGTACAGTCGGCGAAATTAATAAGTATGTAGGCAGGCAGCTGATTCAACTTCTTTTTTTAACCAAAGTTGGCTCAGTAGTAAAGTCTGGTCGCGAAGCAGAAAGAATTTCATACAATAAGCCTCATTACTTATCTCTATCGTTCGTTTACAAATATATTGCCGTCGCAGTCACACATTAGTTGACCTTCTAATATGCGAACGCGTCGGCAATAAATTTTGCGCAAGCGATAGTTATGTAGGTAATGACTCCTGTCATTGTATGAAATTTTTTCTGCTTCGCGACCGGACATTAAGTAGTAAGCCTATGAACCACATCGAATGGCAGATCAAGTATTTCATGTGATCGTTTGATTACAGCAGCCAATCAAAATCACTTGACATGAGATTTGGCAAGGCAACTGGTATAATTCAATAACTACGTGTATGTTTTATGTTTTAAATATTATTACGACCCAACAACAATGAATTAATAATAATTTCTTCCTGCATACCAACCTCTTGCCCCATGTGTACGTTCCTGGCTGGAAGAAGCCTATTTGTCTGAACTTAGTGTCGTTTGCATGCCGTGAGAAGGGGAACAATGGATCGTTTGAGATAGATCTCACACCCCAGGATCATATTACCAACAATTCATGCGAGATCCCTTCGTTCGTGATGTTTGCCGACAACTTGTGGAAGTTATGGCTCGTTTGTTTTATTTCGCAGATGATATACAGACCTACGTGAAAATCTTGTTGAATTTTCTGTATTTTTATGCTATCGTAACAAAATACCGTACTTACTGTGAACGTTTTTTCATGTTACCTAAAGTCAGGGAAATTAATTGTTAAGCAAATTGACTACCAACTTAAAATTGTCCGTAATTATATTTCCAACATCCAATCCAACCAAAAATCCAACATCCCAATTAGCTATTAAGTTATATTACTTGATTGTTAAATTAATTAAGTTAAGATCTTAGTCATTAGTTACCTGTTTTGTATCTCTAAGTATATTTTTAAACTACGAGGCTGGCATAATCGCTTAGCGATTAAAGCCTTTTCCAAATAAAGATAAAAAACACTCACAAAAACAATCATCATCATTCATGTTAGTAAAACTCCTTTGTCGTGAGTTGTTAAAAATATGGGTAAACTAGCTTTTGCCCGCGGCTTCGCCCGCGTGGATGTCGGAAAATATCCCATGGGAACGTACAGTAACAGCCAGAAGTCGACTAGCAATCTCACAAAACCGTGGCATAGCAATATTAGTTGTACTTATGACCTTCTTCTTTAAGAACGTTTGACAACACTACACATTGGCAACTTGTTGCCCGCTAATGATTGTTATTACAAATTTCAATAAGTGTCGTAAGCGTTACGGTGGCCAAAGTGGTTAGCACTGTGCCTCGCATGGCGAACGTTCGGGTTCGAGTCTCACATCTAACATGAAAAATATTTTTTAAGTATTACATGTGAAATAAGAATGCCGAGTTGCTAACAAATATGTTAAATATTCCACAACTAAACGAAGATTCTTTCGTTTTACAATTATTTTCAATCTTAGCGTCGTTATTAAAATATGAGGGTAGATTTGAAACAAAGTGATAATTTCACTTTGTAAATCTACCTTCATATTTTAACGTAAGTAGTTACTAGTTCACATAAATTATTCCACTATTAGCTGTTGTTGGTTGGTGAACATAGTTACGAGCGTTTGTGTTATCTTGCTGTTGCTATTTTAGTATTCTTCTGAATTCAATATGCAGGCTAATATTAGTATTGAAGCCAAGGCAAATCTTGTGGCTCTATATTCGAATAGCCTTAATATATCTCAAATTTCGAATGAAACCGGCTTATGCGTAAGTTTATTTTTTTAATTTTATGTGATGATACCTAAAAAATATAGTGGTAGATTAATCGCTTGTTGCAAGTGTGTAATATAGTTTTTTTTTTTTTAGGGAGAGACTGTTAGACTTTGGGTGAAGAGATTTGAGGAAGAAGGTAGCCTGAAGAGTCGTGAGAGAAGCGAAAGACCACCTCTTATTAGTCAGCCTCAGTGACGTTATATGGTAGCTGAATATGAGACGAATGGTTTCATCCCAACAAGGCGTTTTGCCGATGAGTTTGGCACATCAGTACGCACCGTTCGCCGCATACTCCATGTCGAAGGTCTTCATCACCGAACGCCAACGCTAAGAAACCTTTTTTTTTAATGCAACGACATAAAGGGGAGAGGTTAAGTTTTGCCCGGGAATATTTGGACTTTGATTGGGAGACGACAATATTCACAGTCAGGCAGAATCAGTGTGAATATGTGGGGGTGGATAAGTGCTCATGGGCCCGGTGAATTAAGTTTTATATCGACGCGAGCCAACAGTGTCAACTATGTGGAAGTGTTGAATGATATAATGTTGCCTACTACGGTGCGTAATATGTTAAGTTTTGTGCAAGACAATAAAATTGTCCTATTCACCGAAATCCTAAACAGGTAGGGTAATTTTGTGTCAGGGGACATAGTGGCCGTAACTTTAACAAATTAGTATTTATATTATTGTAATACTGAGGTTAAGTTTCAACCCTCTTTTCATTGAGAAAATGAATAATTAAGCTATAACCTCTTAAATTACATCACATAATATCTATATGTAACCTAAACTGTGTTTTTTAACATTCAATACTATAATAATAACATAAGTAATTGTAAAGGATTTCTTTTATATAAAAAAATATTACAATGTTACCATATCAAAATTTGTTTCATTTATTATCATATTATAATAATAAAATACTTACCTTTATTTTAATATATATTTGTTCAAAGTAATTTATTTACTAAACTATATTACTATAACATAATAATTTTATAAAACATAAAAAAAACTGGCCCACCCAACTCGGATTCGAACTCACATCTATCCCGATCACATTAGCAAGAGCTGCCTCGTTACCAATCTAGCTAATGTTAACTTATATTCACTTGTTGAAATTTTGCATAACTATGAAAAAAATAATCAGACAGCGATAGAAAAACAAGTTACTGATATTGTCATCCTTGTCTAGCATTGACCACATCTATAACTACTCGTAGCGATGCTACACCACATGTTAATCTGTTAGCGTTGGAACATCCCTCACACGGATAAATATGCGTATGTGTGTATAGGCGCCGCAGCCCGTATAGCGCAGGCGATAATGGTCATTGCGGTGTAAGTGGACTTCTGGCCGCTGACTGTACATGTGGAAAACATAGGGCCGTCCGATATAACTGTACAAACTCAAATCGCTACGATATATCGTTACCGTGTATAGTAGGCATAAAGCTACCAGTCGGCATGATTTTTTCGGACATCTTCAACAGTCGTCATCATATTTCAGCCAATTTACACAAAACCATAATAATTACACTGAATCACTCCGTTCATTGGAGAAAACCGTTTGAAAATCCGTTCGGTACTTTTTGACATTATCGCATTCAAACAGACACACTTACGTGGCGGGGGGACTTTGTTAATTACTTAAAATTTATTATGCCAGTCACGCTCTAATAACAAATAACTTTTGTCCGAGTGTCCACTCGTTCAAATAATTTCCTCGTAAAAACTTCGAATGAAATAAAGACTAAATGTTACCTCAAGATTCGAAATATGACTACATTTCCAATCCCTTAAATCTCTTAAAAAGAGGTAGGTACACAAACATTTGTCAACCCCTACCAAAAGCATAAATTTGAATTTTCATATCCCTAACTTAAGAAATGCTGGGTTTCCCATCTTTCATCCCTTATATCACCCCTTGTAGTATTGTTTTTGAAAGTATCCTGTGTCCTTTCCCAAGATGCTATATAAAGCCTTGCAAATTTTGTCGAAATCCGTGCAGTTTTGTAAATTTTAAAATCAACCCCTATTTTACCCCCTTAGGGGATGATTTTTCAAAAACGCTGAACCGCATATTTCTTTGTTTCCTATCAAAAGCATACATTTTAATTTTCACATACCTAACTTAAGAAATACTGAGTTTCCGTACAAAATTTCATCCCCTATATCACCCCCTGTAGGATTATTTTTAAGACAAAAAGTAGTCTATGTTCTTCCCCAGGATAAAGCCTTGCCAAATGTGATCGAAATCCGTGCAGTTTTGTAAATTTTAAAATCAACCCCTATTTTAACCCCCTAGGGGATGATTTTTCAAAAACGCTGAACCGCATATTTCTTTATTTCCTACCAAAAGCATACATTTTAATTTTCACATCCCTAACTGAAGAAATACTGAGTTTCCCAAACAAACTTTCATCCCCTATATACTTTCATCCCCCTGTAGTATTATTTTTGAAAAAAATAGTATGCTATGTCCTTCCCCCGGATGCTATATACAGCCTTGCCAAATTTTGTCGAAATCCGTGCAGTTTTGTAAATTTTAAAATCAACCCCTATTTTACTATATTTGACGCCCCTAGGGGATGATTTTTCAAAAACGCTGAACCGCATATTTCTTAATTTCCTATCAAAAGCATACATTTTAATTTTCACATCCCTAACTTAAGAAATACTGAGTTTCCCATACAAACTTTCGTCCCCTATATCACCCCCCGTACGATTATTTTTGAAAAAAAAAGTAGCCTATGTCCGTCCGCAGGATACCATCTATAGCCTTGCCAAATTTTATCGAAATCCGTTTAGTGGTTTAGGCGTGAAAAGGTAACAGACAGACAGACAGACAGACAGACAGAGTTACTTTCGAATTTATAATATTATATAGTATATATAGTATATATAGTATAGTATGGATTGATTTCATGCCTTAGGCAACACTTCAACAGTTGCTCTGTCACAATGTTACTTTTTCGTTTTCAAATTTAACTAAGAAATACACGGTGAAATTGAATAATTACTTATGAAATGAGATGTTGGTGCATTTTTCTTTTTTGTTAGTTTTTTGCACGAATTCACAGCACAACCTGTCATTTAAAAAAAAAAAAAAAAACGTCCGGCTCGTGACGTTTGCGTGGCGAACGCCCTTGACGTCTAGCGTGGTGATCGGAACGAGTTGCCAATATTGGTGACTTCAATTTGGAATCAATTTACGGTAGCCTACTAGGAATCTGGACATTTCATAATCTAACATTTAATGCTTAACACATTAATTTGTACTCAAAACTAGCCTATGTTTAATTGGTAAACATTTGTAAAACAATCTAGAAATCCTCTGTTCATTCAGCAGTAGACATATACAATATACTTTCTGGCTGAAATAAATCTTATTTACTTTTGATTTTCAGATATAACTGAAAACAGTTGCATCAAAATCATTTGCGAGGGTTGTTAAACAGAACAGACGGACAGTCGCGGAAGTAATTCCGTAAGTGTTCCGATTCAATATTATTACGGACCACTTTAAATAAGTGGGACGCAGCCATCAACATTTATTAATGGAAGAAAATGTTTATACATTTTACAATAATTAGTACAGTACAAATATTTTCTTCTTCTTAAGGAAATGGCAATATTTGTAAAATCAAATGCGAACTTGTTCACTAAGGTTTCTGACACCAGAAAACGCCCCGTGAGGACTCAATATAAAAACCTTCTTAATGTCGGTAGCTATAAAACTGCACTATTGAGGAAAAGTGTCATTTGTATGGGACCAATAATTTATAATAAATTACCGGACAGTATAAGAAATGACACATTTCAACGTTTCAAAAACAAACTAAAGGCTTTTCTGGTGGAGAAATGTTATTACTCCATTAATGATTTTCTAAATGACCGATTATAGACCTTGACATTTTGTTAATAAAATAATTTGAATTATATCGATTATCGACTAAAATTACCTTTTGATTGTAAGTATTTTATTTGACATTTTAATCGTATTTTGACATTTTAATAGTATTTTGATATTTGAATTGTATTTTGACATTTTGATCTTATATTTTTTTTTTACTATTATGCTTTTATTATTTGCATTTCGACCGAATTAATTTGAATGTATTTAGATTTTGTGATCTTATCTTGACTAAGATATGACTTGACTTACTTATCTTATTTTTATTAATTGTATTTTACTGAAATAATTTTAATCTCATTGACCTATTAATTTTTATCAGATATTTGTAATTAATGTTCTTATTTTTTTTTTCTTGTGGATGCATTTAAATTTTGCATGCCAAATCTTGGGCAGAATGTATGGCTCAACTTTAAAATTTCACGACCTTATTTGTACACCTGCATTCTAGCAAATAAACAATTTGATTTGATTTGATTTGCTTCATGTCCCTCGGCAAACTTCGTGTTTCGTCAGTCATCGGATTTCTATCAGTTGCCCTTTGCAGATCGGACGCTCTCAATCGACTTGGAAGTATATACAGTTGGTCCGGTCTGCACCAAGTGCAAAGGGCAACTGATAGAAATCTAACGAAACACGAAGTTTGCCGAGGGACATAGTTGTACTGTAGATACTTCGTGGTAGGTACTTAGGCACTTTCAATATCCATTATTAAATTGATTTTGCATGAAAACATAGTTCTTGTCTTTAAATAAACTTATATCTTGAAAACCTAATCATCTGAAAATGATCATAAGTAATGTTTTATAAATATTTATGCAGGATATGATTCTTTTACAGGCATGTGGCACTCATAGCTTTTTTTTACATGCAAGTGAATATATACTAAAACTAACGACTCGCCTCTGCTTCGCTCAGTTTTTACGACTTCACAAAATATCGAGTTTTCTTTATTATTTATGTAAGTTTAACATTAAGGTGTTATACGCATAAAACTCCCGGAATAGGGAATACATTCTCTAAATGAAGGCGAAAACCACATAGAAATCCGTTGCGCAGTTTAGAAGATCGACGCGACAGACAGACACGAGAAGCGAATATTAATTTATAATATTTATCTTTTTTAATAATTATAAGAAAAGTACTGACTGACAGACTGACTAACTCATCAATGCCCAGCCCAAACCCTTGGACCTAGAAAGCTGAAATTTTGTACAAAGGTTACCTTTACAACAAGGAATAAGGAAGGATTTTCGTTCCCGTACGATATTTTCTGACATCCACGCAGGCTGTTGGGGTTATCTCGTCGTTAACGGATACCCCGGTAGTTGTTGTAGGTAGTTAGTTAGTTCACACCAAACCACTGTTATGTTGGATAGTTTATTTGTGGAAACAGTTTAAGAGTTTAGTTATCTGAGCCGCACTTGATGTTGTGTTATTTATTAGGTAATGATCGACCCGCACATTGGCGCGTGACGGAGATTCAGTGACGACTAAAGTTATTATAATAAGTAGGTATAAATTAGGTACGCTTAATCAACTAAACGTACTTTTGCTGTATGAGCATTCTTGGCTCGTACATGCTCCCGAGGGAAAGGTAGGTGTACGTACTCAGATCACCAGACTTGCGTTACAAGTTAAATAGGTAAGTATAAAAATGTTATAAAATTAATAAAAGCAATCAAAACAATAAGTAAGAAATATTTCTTAAATAATTAATCATAGTTTGAATCTTGTTCCAATTGCTGAATGTCCACTTCGTATTTTAGCGTAGGCAGGAATTTCTTTTAGCTCTATATCTTCTGTCCTCTCTCGAGTCTTGTTCGTGTTGGTATTGGTATTGCTCTTCTTACGAGCTTGAAGATATCTTCTTACTAGCCAAACTATTATAGCGGCGGCGATTCCTCCCACCAGCAAAGTGCTTATAGCGTAGTTGCCGATGTCGTGGACACTGAGGTCGTTAGGTAGGCTGTCTCGTCCCTTTTGTGCGATTATCTGGTCATCTAATAATCTGTGTTCATTAGATAAGTTTAGTTTTGGTAGCACGATCTTTGTGTTTTTGAACGTATTCCACATGTCATTTGGTGAGTCAATAGTAGGTACCTTCAAGGTAATTCCAATATTAGTACTGCTACTAAAAACGTTGTGTGAGTAAATTGTAGCATCTTTGTGCTGAAGTATGCAATCCTGACCTAGGGCAAGGAGTCCTGCCTTTGTTATAATTGTTGTTGTGATTCGATTTTCGCATACGATGCGAGTCGTACATTCAGTTATGCAATTATACAGCCATATGTTTGGTCTCTGTAATTTTATCCATTCGTCAGAGCATTGTTGTGGTACCCAATTACATGTAATGTTATGTACATTTTGGCTTAGTATTTTAGCTTCGCAAGATGCCGTGGCTCCATGCATGTTGCTGATAGTTGTAGAGGCGTGGCAAATGTGGTTGTCCGCCGTTATTGTTGTACATTGCTGAAGATCAACCTCTTCCATCTGTATGTAGGTATTCTTCAAGAAGTTGACTCCAATATACTGTGTTGTTGTATCTATCACCTGACATTGGTTCGTAGTTTGCTGTCTAGGTATAGCTATGTTGCGATATAATGTATATTCGTCATCGCTTAGTAACGGGATATGTAACTCGAAGAGTAGGTACTTTTCGGTGAGCCGGGCTTTAGCATAAATAATTTTGTAAATATTTTTTATGTTCGCTCCATTGCTGTTTTTGATAGGTAACGTTAATCTTTTCGGTATAATACCGGCAATGTAGTTGAGTTGTTCAGATAGCTGCTCCGGTGTGAATAGTTTCATATCGAGATGGCTTCTGTGGATATCTGTCAGTGCACTTAGGAGCATTTCTTGGTTTCTTCTCAGTACTGAGATAAGTAAGCCAGCAGTTAACGCCCCAGAGTTGATGTCATTCATTGTTTTCATTATTTGAAATCTGTTTTCGATCACTGCTGTATTATATTTCGTTTCGTTCATGAATTGCTGAATTACTTCCAGTTGTGTCTTTACAAAGTCTTCATTTTTCTTGATGACGTTGTTTTCTGCCTCGATAATCAGCGTTTGATTTCTAATCAGCTGTATTTGGTATTGTTCGTTCGTTTTGATTTTTTCTATGTCCTGAGCGTATTTTTCGGCGAAATCGCTGTCAAGGACACCAAACAGGGCTCGTGCGAGATTTCCTACGCCGTTGACGTAGCCACGTCGCCTTCGTTGTTGATGTTGAGACCGTAACAGTATGTTATACTCGTTCAGCTGGTTCATTTCGAACATGAGTTGTTGTATCGTAGAGTGACATGGCTCGTTAGGCATCGTGTCGCATAGTTGACCTATATGATTCACGAATTCCTCTACCTTTGTTGTACTTTGTGTTAGGTTGTAGATCATGCTAATCGTTTGTGTGCATGAGGACATGCACGACGTCAGGATGGACGAGTGTTAGGTTTTGAAATAATATTAATAAATCGGTAAAATGTCTTACTCGATTATTGAGACATTGTATTTATTCTGGCAACACTAGTGTTGGAGAATGACGTTTTGATATGACGGTTGAGAAGGGGGGAGTTAGCCGATATATTACTTTACTCGATGGGGGGAGTGGACTCGCCCAGTTTGCTCGGGGCCAGCATCGTGAGCGGACGATGCTGGCATATAATAAATAGTTGGAGATCTGCTGCAAATTCAGGTAACCTGTTAGTTTTATTGTAATTATAAGAATACTAAATAAATGGTGATATTAAGTGGAGAATAGGAGATGTGATGGTATGGTGTATTTATTGAATTTTATGTTGACAAAGATAATAAATGAATGACTGAATATCTTGGTGTTTCATATTATTTACCTATTCCCTGAGACTTAGTAATGATTATTAAGACAGTGATGGCTGTTCTGGAGTAAGGGTATACCTTTTCCTTACATTTGCCAGAATGTTGTCAGGTTTATAGTATACTAGAAGTCTCCATTCATCGTGAATAAGTTGGATATTTCCGACGGGGTCAAAGTAAACTGGTTGGTTTTCAGCTAATTGAGTTATTTTGAAATGCTGCAGGGGTGCTGCTAGTCCACATGTTAGCGTTGTGAACGCTACTAGTAACACCATAAGCAAGCTGTTTCCCCTTTTCTGGGTCTTATTAGTCCCTTTCTTTTGATTGCCGTGCTCAGTTTCTGAACTCACTTTTTGTGACTCAGTGCTTCCGCATCCCTCGTTTATAGGTAGCGGGGCTGGTTTTGTTATGGGTCTTTTTAGTACCGCATTTTGTGTGATCCAGTAATTGTTTCTTGTGTCAGCTGGCGTTAATCGTTAAATTCGTTATTGTTACTTTTCTCTTTCGACTGTAGTTCTTTGAGAATAGATGGTTCGTTCGTGGACCATTTCCGTAAAACAAATCCACCTTTCTTCAGTAGTTCGCTTAGCTCCTTTTGCAGTTGCTTCGTTGATTCTATGGTATGGTGCCCCGTGATTGCGTCATCCATATAAAAGTCGTTAAGTAGCGCTTTTTGGGCCAATGGGAAAGCGTTGCCTTCATCATTGGCCAGCTGTTGGAGAGTCCGCATCGCTATGAATGGTGCGACTTTGGTCCCGTATGTTAGGGTACACAGCTGCATATCTCTCAGTGGTTCTCTCTTGGAGTTTCTCCAAATTATTTTTTGAAGACATTGTTGGTCTTGATGAATAAGGATTTGACGGTACATTTTTTCAATGTCCGCCGTTAGAACATATTTATAGCTCCGCCATTTTATGATCAGGGCTAGAATGTCCTTTTGAAGATTAGGCCCTTTTTTCATCAAATCGTTTAGGCTGTGCCCGGAGTCTGTTTTCATTGATGCGTTAAAAACAGCTCGTAGTTTCGTTGTTGTTGAGCACTCCCTTACTACGCCGTGGTGTGGTAGGTAGGCTTGTACTCTATTACTATCGGATTCTGTCACTGGTTTCATGTGACCTAATTCGATGTATTCTTGGATGAATTCTTTATAAAGTTTAGCGAAATGTTTTTGTCACGCCATTTTCTTTTCTAAATGAAGAAATTGTGCTGTCGCTTGCGGTTTCGAGTTACCAAGGTTTTGTTCATAGTTAGAGTTCATCGGCATTTTCACCACATAACGCCCGTTGCGTAATCGCTCTGTTGTTTCTGTGTAATATTTTTCACAGAATTCGTTTTCCGCTGTAATTTCGGGTTCCGAAGGGATGTCTTCTATCTCCCAAAATTTAGTTAGGGTGTCTAGCTCTGTTAGAGTAACTAGACAGTTGAACTGCTTGGCAGCACCGCACAGTATCCAGCCCAGCTTTGTCTGTTGCGCTACTGGCGAGTTATTGTTATGCTTGATTATGCCTCCTAAGATCACATCGGAGTAAACATCTGCTCCAAGCAGTAGATCGATGGGCCCAGAGATGTTGTAGTCTGGATCAGCCAACTTGATATCACGAAGGTGCGTCCAGTTGCTTGTGTTGATCGTTGAGTTAGGCAGATTGTTAATGAGCTTACTCATCACTAACGCTTCGGTTTGGAATGTATAATCAGAGTGGATAGACTTGCATTCCAATTTTATCATCCCTTTACTCTTGCCCATTACAGTGCCAACGCCAGTGACCGCAGCATTCATTCTGTTTCGGGGTAAGTTCAACCGTTGAGCAGCATTTTCTGTGACCAAGGTTACTTGAGAGCCTTGATCCAGTAACGCCCGGAGGACGACGTAATCTCCCTCCTTGTTCTTGACTCTTATTTGAAGAGTCGTTAAGAGTATCTCTTGTTCACCGTTGATGTGGTTAGATGTTCGCTCAGCCACCGTTGATGTAGTTGGCTTTGATTGTTGCCCTTTCAGATTATCATCATGGAGAAGGGAGTGATGTTTGAAGTTACACGTGCGGCATGTTTTCGTTGAATTACATTGACTAAACAAACAATTTTTGCACAAATTCAGGTTGCTTGTTGTTTGGTTTCGCGTTGCGACATCCATGTTCAAAAATGTAGAACACTGCCTTAGCGTGTGTTCGTTTTTGCAGAGTGGACATTTCCTCAGCGTTGCATGGAAGGTTTTTGTCCACTTTTCTGTTGCCTTAAAGTTCGTTGACTTGTTGTTATTATAATTTTTATGTTGATTATTCGTTGAATAATTTTGTTTCCCGTCGTTCCTTTTGGTACGGGATGTTTCCTGCGTTATGAATTGCAGTTCTAGGAACTAAATAAACTCCTCTAAGTCTGGGAGCTCTCTTGAATGTTTCATCGTCTTGATGTAGTCACCGTACGTGACGTCATCCAGTTTTGAGGACAGTAAGTACACGATAAGTGGACCCCATACTGGAATGTTGATGTCAATGTTTTCTAGGCCATTTAAACACTCTTTCGTTGTGTCATACAGCTTCTTCATGTTATTTGAATTTGGTTTTTCGATAGATGATTGATTGAGAAGTGTGTCTATGTACGAGGTGAAAAGTAATCGCTTGTTGTCGTAGCGGTGTTGAATAATGTCTAGGCACGCACGAGTCATAATTATCAGCACTCACAGGAAGGTGCTTGATTAATTTTTCCGCTTCCCCTTTCAATTTAGATTTCAGGAACTTCATTTTCTGCGTTTTGTTCAGCGTTGGATTGTTATGAATCATTTCAAAGAATAAATCCCTAAAAGAGATCCAATTGTTGAAAGTTCCGTCGAACTCCGGTAATTCCATACGCGGTGTTGTTTTTTCGTAGTGGGACGTTTCAAAGATTTTTCTATTTAGCTCTTCCTTTAGGTTGTCGTAGACTTGCTCCCAATGGTCGAATTTTGCTTCATAGTCCTTGTCGTTCCCGTGCAGTAAGTAGCTTAGTTCCCAGTGAATCTTGTCGATGGATTCCCATTTAGATCGTAGTATGTTGACTTGATCTTGGAGTTGCCACTTCTCTTTCATGCTATCCAGATTAGTTTTTGAGACCGCTCGCTTGAAGGCGTTGAAGTTACACATTTGATTACGTAACAGCGTTGATAGGTGCTTGTCCGTTTCATCCCCGATTTGTTGGTGTACTCCAGTTGTATCAAATTGCGGTGTTCCGGGAGTTTCTAGTATTTTCGGTTTTGACATACCCGAAGATCCAGGTTCGTTAATCAACTTGTTTCGTAGTTGATTCATAGATTGCATTGTTTCGTCAAACATGCTTCTTGTTATGATGAAAATGTCTTGCTTGAAGTATTCATGTTCTTTTTGTTCATACTCATACTTCTTCAAGAATTCATGTTTCGTTTGAAATTCATCCCATAGGGATTGTAAAGCTTCAATTCGCTTGTTTAGGTAGTCTGTGGTTTTTCTACTCACAGCATCCTTTTTGTAGTTAGTTTTAAGAGTTTTTATTTTCTCGTAGCTGCTTTGCTGCTTAGTTATAAGTTCCACAAATTCAGTATAGTCTTCTGTCGACATTGTTTATGCCTTGTGGCTATTAGTGGTTGGGGTGTAGGTTCTCACGAAGTTTTCGAAGCTGAAGTAACCGCAGTGGACGTTATCCCCGCTGATTATTTCTTGTTTGCAGCAGTAGACGTTATCTCCGCTGTAGTAACCGCCTTGGACGTTATCCTCGGTGATTGTTTCTTGATTGTAATTTGTAGCAGTAGACGTGATCTCTGCTGGTTCGGTAGTTGCAGGCGCTCAACGCAGCTCACCCTCCTTTACGTCATGTACAACGTCTCAATGCTACTGGTTAGACCCGCTTGTGGGAAGCCAGCAACACCGATTTGCTAACGTAACTGGGATATACCACGCTAAGCAAGCTCGAAGGACCAAAAGATGTTGGGGTTATCTCGTCGTTAACGGATACCCCGGTAGTTGTTGTAGGTAGTTAGTTAGTTCACACCAAACCACTGTTATGTTGGATAGTTTATTTGTGGAAACAGTTTAGAGTTTAGTTATCTGAGCCGCACTTGATATTGTGTTATTAGGTAATGATCGATCCGCACATTGGCGCGTGACGGAGATTCAGTTACGACTAAAGTTATTATAATAAGTAGGTATAAATTAGGTACGCTTAATCAACTAAACGTACTTTTGCTGTATGAGCATTCTTGGCTCGTACACAGGCGAAGCCGTGCGGGAAATGCTAGTAGTTAATAAAGCTGAAGTGTTTGTTTGTCTTTGAACGCGCTAATCTCTGACTAGCTTAGCGGACAGAAGCTAGTAATGAATAAATCTGAAAAAAAATTACTTTAAAAAAAGTAAAACCCGACTTCAAAAATGTAAAACGAATAAAATAAGTTTAATAAAAAACTTAAGAGCCATTTCGCAAAATTTTAACAAAATTTGAATATTGCAGTCGTAGTAAAATATTGTTTTTTTTTTTTTTTTTGTTGGGATTGGCTTCTCGCAGTTGACCACCGGGGGTCGAGACTGTTTAACCGGACTTTGCTGTGGCTGCTTTAAGCGAGAGCTTAAAGCCTCCGGCCAGGCTTAAAACTAGGAGTTAAGACTAGGGGTTTGAGCGACTCTGCACATCGCTGCGGTAAGGGTAGGGAGGACAGACAGAGGGTTCAGGCTGGGTCGTGACGCGATAAAATCCAAGGTACGAGGTACGACAATGATCGGTGGGCAAGGGGAGTTTAGTGGCGGGTTAGAGGCTACAGGCTCGGCTGCGCTACCGGCTGGCGCAGCCTCGCTGAGTAGAGGCCAAGGGGGAGGTGGGCAATTACGTTTTCGACCTCGACGGCGGGGTCGGAACGTAGATCTTAGCTTGCGTTATGTTTATGTTAGCTTATGTTTTTATAGCGAGCAGAGTTTCTACATATTCATCTCTTACCGCACACAATCTTAATACTCCAAGACGAGAAATCCCATCTAAACATGGAATCCAGTTAATTAATGTAACGTTGCATCTCCAGAACCGAGTGGTATTAAACAATAACAGCTGCGAAATTCACTGGATTTCAAACGAAACTACAGCAAGTTGGCGTGCGCGGCTCTTGCACAAGTAGACAATACTTGCGAACTTTTAGTCAGTGCTAATGAATCTATTAACGAAGTAAGTTTGCTGCAAATATTATACAGGGTGTAAGTGTAAACAGTGGC
This sequence comes from Cosmia trapezina, assembly GCA_905163495.3. Taxonomy (NCBI): domain Eukaryota; kingdom Metazoa; phylum Arthropoda; class Insecta; order Lepidoptera; family Noctuidae; genus Cosmia; species Cosmia trapezina. The sequence goes on from LR991030.1 coordinate 19,542,073, forward strand.
AATATTTTAAGAGGTCACTGTACTCATTCTTATGAACAACTTTTACTATAGGATCAAACCTGAAATCGCGAAAAAAAATCAGCTGTTCCCTACATTTTGACGAATTATGCGAACATAAATGTAGGTACGCACGGCTACAGATCAAGCTATACATTTCCAGTATAAGCTGATCTTGCATTGTATAGGATTTCCTTACAATGAGAGGTCAGTCTAAACTGGAAATGTATAGCTTGATGTGTAGCCGTGTCTACTGACCAGCTGATTTTTTTTTCGCAATTTCAGGTTTGGCCCATTGTAAAAGTTATTCATAATGAGTACAATGAACCCTTAAAAAATATTGCCACTCAAACTCAAACTCAAACTCAAAGCATTTATTTCAATTAAACCAATTACAGGCACTTTTGAATTGTCAAAGAGTCGGTCAGTAGGTAAGTCAGAAAGTTGAAGCTAGTTGCCCATTCCAAAACATAGATCTATGGAGAAGAACGGGCAAGAAACTCCACGGACACTGTTTACACTTACTCCCTGTATTTGCAGTGTCTCCGGGAATTTGGATTTGGTTGGAGCCATCTTCTGCAAAAGAAAACAAAAGAAGGATTAGAATAGAATTATATACCATCAAGCCTTTTTCCTCCAAAAGGTTAGGCAGAGGTATGCCTAATAGTACACCCATATTTCGCCAGTTATGTTTGAAGTCCCATGTAAGAGGGCGAGCCTATTGCCATCAACCGGGCACAAATCCAGTCTCCGGGCTGCTACTGAGAAATTCCCGTTGGAAAAACTCAATAACACTTTGCCCGACCCGGGAATCGAACCCAGGACCTCATGCTCAGCAGTAGCGCCTGCTACCATTAGACCAACGAGACAGAGAAAACAAAAATTGCTGTTTGCTTTAAGTAGATATCGTCAGTGAAGTTCTAACTGTACGGAAGTCAAAAATAGCTACTTTACAGGAGAGTGAAAAAACTGTATGAGATTAATGGGGCTTGCGCTTGGGGCCATATTGTGTTTAATTATTAATAACAAATTTGTATTAATAATTGAACACAATGTGGCCTTAAGCGTGAGTTACATTCATTTCATACAGTTTTTTCAACATCGGAGCACTTGATGCACGGCAAATTTGTATGTGAATGGCTGACATATGCAGTGTTGGCGCCAACAACTGAGATACGCAGTGTAACTATTTTTCAAATAACGCATTCGTATTGGTCAGTTTACTGTGTTTTGATTGGTCGATACGATGCGCCCCATTAAGCTTTATCCATTGACATTCAAATCTCAAAACACTCATAAAATGACTTACGCACTGTTAGAACTTCACTGACGATTTACAGAGTGAAATTTTAATGGTCGTTTTCCTCTTAAAGGGACATTGTACTCATCATTATGAACAATTTTTACTATGGCAGCAAACCTGAAATCGCGAAACAAAATCTGCTGTTCAGTACATTTAGGTATGTTCGCATAGTTCGTAGCAGCTGTTTTTTTTCCGCGATTTTCGGTTTGCTCCCATAGTAAAAGTGGTTCATAATGATGAGTACAATGACCCTTTAAGAGGAAAACGACCATTCAAACACCTTGTATATTTGGTTTTTGATTATTTCTTATTTGGTTTATTTGGGATTGGCACCTTTAGCCTTCACACGGGCGAACACACTATTAGATTTTCTAGACGCTAAGCAGTGCGTTGAAGATCTAATGCACGAAAAAAAGTCGCCGCAATAAAATGTCGCCGTGGGTACGAACGAGGGCTTAATAAGAATGATATTATTATCTATCAGGCAGCGTCTGTTCTATATAGCATAATAAGCATAATCAGCCTATAATGTTGCCACTACTGGGACACAGGCCTCCTCTACGTGAGAGGGAGTGGGCCGTAATACACCACGCGAGTCCAGTGCGGGTTGGTAGATGTCACATTTCCCTACGATGTTTTCTTTCACCGTTTTGAGAGATATATAATAATAACAATCAATCTGCCTAGCCTTTTCCCAACTATTTTGGGGTCGGCTTCCAGTCTAACCGGATGCAGCTGAATACCAGTATTTTACATGGAGCGACTGCCTATCTGACCTCCACAACCCAGTTACTGGGTAATACGATACAAGGGGTATCGTATTACCCAGTAACTGGGTAAGACAGGTAAGACTGGTTGTCAGACTTTCGGGCTTCTGACGACCCGTAACGACTGTCAAAGATCCACGAATAACAGCCGGGACCAACGGCTTAACGTGCTTTCCGAGGCACGGAGGAATCTCGGTATGTAAAAATGGTCACCTATCCACTGACCAACCCCGGCAAGCGTAGCTTAACCTGACGGATCGACCCGTGCGGCTGTTATTACTTAGCTACGAGCTCCTCCTCGATATATGTATAATAATAACAATTTACACAAAGAAAAGAGCCAGTCTGGGTTCGAACGACGCGACGTCTTGTAAGTCAATGATAACGCCATTGCATTGGGTCTCCATTGCACCTGATGTTCTATAACTTCAAAATCCACAACTATATACCTACCTACGTTCAGGTAAATTAACAGTACTTAGGTAGATGTTAGTAGGTACATGCCAGGCTTTGATGTTGATTCGTATTCCCTGGAGGAATATCCACTTTGTGACTGAATCTTAGCTATTAGGCACTTGGTAACTAAGTTTGTGATAACTTGATTACATCTATTAAACCTATCCAAAGTTTTAAGCTAAATTCCTGTAATTTGTCTGGGCTTTAAGACAAATATTTCAATAATTGTTGTTAGACCTTTAAAAATACCTTACAGTATTCTCTCTTTATTTACGGATGAGGCTAACTCCATTCATTATCATGTCAGTATTATTAGAATGGCTGGCTTAAACCCGTTAAATTGTAGGCTAGGTAGTAATATTTTCAGTAATTCTAATTGGTGCATGCTACTTATCTTAAATGTCCATTCACCTGTACTTATGAGGATCTGAAGAAAGCCACCGATGCAGATGCTGCAATGAACGTGACCGCCTAAGTAAAAAACCATTGCAAAAAATAGTTTTTGGTCGCCAGTATATTAAGTAAGGGACGAAGAATATGTTGCAACGTGTCGTTTTGCATCCACGTCAAATTTAAGGGTGTGGTATCCCATCAAAACGAACAACTTTTTTCCGTGGCACCAACATCGTAATCGCGAAAAAATTATCAGTCCCATGCAATTGCGTCGAGTAGGTAGGTATTGAAGTTTTCCATGGGACAGTTGAAATTTTTTTCGAGATTACGATGTTGCACCCATGGAGAAAATCGTTCGGTTTGATGTTCAGTATCACATCCTGAAAATTGAATAGGACGCAAAACGATACTTTGTATAAGAAGATAAAAAGATACAAATTCTCCTGACCTTATAAAGTAGGTGTTCTTACATCCAGATGAACTCCCACATGTTCAAAATACCAAAATACCTTTAATATTATTATATGTGTAGCATCACTCATAAATCTCTATCACTCAGTTCAAGGCTACCAATTAAAACAAACGGGGAACGCGGGGATAAATTACACTTAACATACTTCAAAATCGTGTATGCTGTTGGTACGTAAGTTCTGTGCGAAACACATTTTTGTGATACAAAATAATTCATGTTTTTCATGGAACGCCTCGTTGGTCTAATGGTTGGTCTAGTAGTCGTAACCGCTACTGCTGAGCATAAAGTACTGGGTTCGATTCCCGGGTCCGGCAGTGTTATTGGGTATTTCATCAGAAAATTTTCAGTAGCAGCCCGAAGTCTGGAGTCGTGTCCGGTTGATGACAAAAGGCTCACAGTCTATTACTTCTGTCTAAACCTACGGGGAAAATAGACAACATAATACGCACGCGCACACAAGCACACACAACACACACGCGCGCGCACCACACATTCTTGTATTGGACTTTTGTTAATTTGTTCTTTTTGATAATAATTATGTAACAGTCTAATCAATATTTTTGTCTTATTTTCGGGAAATGAGCGCTGATTGTCCTTAATACAGGCTACTAAGTAACGTAGCTAGGACGTCAGTTCGTAAACTTGTATTGTTACTAACTCATCTCAGATGTCTACTTATCCTAAGTTGTCAACCTACTTGTAACAGACTGTACCTCTTGTTTATGAAATAAATTATTATTTATTATTATTATTATTATTTATTATTATAATATACTTAGGGCCTATTTCACGATGTCCGAATAGCCATTACTCACCGAATAAATTCAAAAATGGAACAGAATTTGTATGAAATTATCTGACAAGTAAGTTGAAAGAACTTAATCGTAGGTGGTGAAACAGGCCCTTAACATTTTGTTACCTTAATTGAAACTCAAGACAATATTCAGATGTAGAACATTACCTAAGCTCAAGCTTAAGTAGATTCGACAGTCTACGTGATTTATCATACAAGAACATATTAACATAGGTATACAGTATTATTTACTTTGTATACAGGGTGAATTTTTCAAGTGGGCGTGGATGGCCAAATTTGAAACTATGAGGAATATTGTAATCCAGAATGCAATATAATCCTTGACACGTCGGATCCAGCTATGTATCATGAAAAACAATGGTCATCATTTTGAACAATAATCAGTTTTGGTTTTAATTTGACGACACGGTTGGCGCAGTGGTTGAGCGGTTGACTGCTGCGCAGCATGTCGCGGGTTCGATTCCCGCACGGAACAAATATTTGTACGACCTATAAGTATTTGTTCCGAGTCTGGGTGTTTTTCTATCTATAATATGTATGTATTTACAAAAAAAAAATGTATATAAGTAGTTTATCAGCCATCTAGTTACCATAACACAAGCATTAGGTTGCTTAGCTTGGGACTAGATGGCGTTGTGTGAAATGTCCAAGGATATTTATTATATTTATTATTAATAGGTAGGTACCTAGGAACATAAGAAAAAAAAAGTATTTTGTTAAAAATGAGCTCTTTCTTATAGTTTGCCGTAGGTTTATTATTCCTTCCCAGAATTCAATACTTATTAGCAACACTATCATAATGGAGTAATAATACAGTGTGTTTTTTTTTTCAAAATCAACGGGTTCGATTCCTGGCTAGAAATATTGATTTTTCAAAAATCCAATGATGCAGTTTTAATTTTCATCAAAATCGAGCCCGAGACTCCTTTGAGTACTTTTCGCTATTCCTCATAGTTTAGGGTTTGGCCATAAACGCCCATTTGAAAAATTCACCCTGTATATTGATAGAGTGTGCCTAATAGCACCATTATGTCTGTAATCTATTCAAACTTCGGCTCAGATTTAGACACAATTGAATTTACTAGTGTTTCGTCTATTGAGCAGACGTAATGGAATTGATTAGTAGTTTGATATAGTTGCATGTTATGTTAGATTGTGAAGCTGTTGAGATTAGTACACGTTAATTGAATGTCTAAGTACGTGCCACCTACGACTTCTCTTGTTGTTAAGAAATTTTGACGATGGATTTTATCTTATTTTCCTTGGATGAAATTGCCGCTTGTGGTTGACTATTTGAGTATCTCTTCAACTCGCTGTTTTAAAAAGTCTATCTATCATACGCAGTCAACCGTCGATTAGAGAGTAAACGTATTTCGGATAGTATCTTGTACGAGAAGTAGTACGTCGATTCTGTAAAATTCACCCTCACTTCGCATCACTTCTTCTCACTTGTTTTTAGGGTTCCGTACCAAAATGGTAAAAAAGGAACCCTTATGGTCTCACTCAGTCTGTCTGTCTGTCTGTCACAGCTGAATATAATAGAACTACTAATGCTATCAACTTGAAATTTGGAGTAGTTTTATATGACGTTTATCCAACTATTTTGCAAATAAAAAAGAAATAAAAATATTTATATTTTTTTTGTAACAGGTGCTGAAACGGGGTCTTCAAAATTCAAAGTGGGGCTACTAGGCCATGTGGGGTATCATATGAAAGAGCACTGTTTGCACATTCTTAAACATTTTTTAATTTTTTTTTAAGCCGGATAGTTTTCGATTTTTGATGAAAAATCTAAAAAAAAAATACCGTTCCCCCCCCCTTATCTCCGAAGTTTGCAAAGGGAAAAATCTGAAATTATTCTATGTGATAGAAGTTTATGTAAAGATTACAGGAAAAATAAAACAATGTCTCTAAATAGCACACTTTTTCAGAAATCGGAACGGAACCCTCGGTGCGCGAGTCCGACTCGCTCTTGACCGGAATTTAGAACGCCAATCAAGAAATTCTACAGCGGATTCAGATTCGAAGTTTAGAATGAGGTCTTACAGAATCACACGGCAGATCTCATCTCCATCCATCATTGACAACTTCATAATGTGTGGTAGAATATTCTAAAGCCTCTTCGAATAGCTCGTTAATTAATCTGCCCAGCCTTTTCCCAACTATGTTGGGGTCGGTTTCCAGTCTAACTGAATGCAGCTGAATACCAGTATTTTACATGGAGCGACTGCCTGTCTGACCTCCACAACCCAGTAACTGGGTAATACGATACCCCTTGGTAAGACTGGTTGTCAGACTTTCGGGCTTCTGACGACCCGTAACGACTGTCAAAGATCCACGAATGACAGACGGGACGGCTTAGCGTGCTTTCCGAGGCACAGAGGAGTCTCGGTATGTAAAAATGATCCACGGCCCAACCCCGGCAAGCGTAGCTTAACCTGATAGAATAGCGAATAGCTCGTTGATACAACCAAAAATAAAAACCGGCCATGTGCGTGTCGGGACTACGCACAATGAAGGGTTCCGTAGTTGGGATTAAATTAACTATCCCAAGAACAAACTTAACATTATAGTTGAAAAACATGTTCTCCCATACATTCCAACAGTAAATGTAAGTTTGTACTCACAATATTGAGAGATTTACCATGTTATTTTAGACCACAAACTTCTTATAGGTTTTCCTGTAATCTACAAGTTTAGAACTATTTTCTGTATTTTTTCCAAATTTTAGGCTCAGTAGTATCTATTTTCTTAAATAACTTTAAAACTGTTTATTTTTAAATTATAAAAAAATATGTTCGTGACCCTCATAGTAAGCCCTTTCGTTTGATATGTCACACATTACAGTTTGCAAAACTTTTTTTAAAATTTTCTTATTTGCCCCCTAAAAGTGACACCCATATTAAAAATTCATTTATTAACTTAAGCCGTACGAGTGTGGGTCACAGAAATACATATGTGTACCAAATTTCAACTTAATCGGTCCATTAGATTTGGAGCAAATTGGCTGTGACAGACGGACAGACAGACAGACACACGAGTGATCCTATAAGGGTTCCGTTTTTTCCTTTTGGGGTACGGAACCCTAAAAAGCCTAACAATAGTACATTTTGATACAGGTGGAGAACGTTTGTTATTGCATTCGAGGCGGAATTAAAACACCCGAGCCGTAGGCGAGGTTGTTTTTGAGCCAAGAACTGCAATAACAAAAATGTCCACGTGTATCAAACGTCGTTTTTCAATACACTTTTGAAGAAATAATATAAAATAACGGAAAATATTTTTGTCATGAATTAATAGGAAACTACGATTAAAATTTTCTATTTTTTCCACGCTTTGCTTTCGCCAGGTTGAAGAAGCAAAGGTATAAAGCCGATAAACAGCCTAACATGAAAAATAGAAAATTCAATTTTGAGTTTAGAACACAATTAAATGTTAATTTGTTCATAAACGTTTTTTTATTGTAATAATCATGGTTTTTGATAATATTCTATACAGAAACATTATTTAAATATTAAAAAATATTAACGCCTTAAAGACGCATATCTCTTTGCCGAGATTTAAAAAAAACATTCACCTCCGAATAGAGAGTTGTGAATAGAGGCATTGAACCAATTTGGACTAAGTATAGGTATAAGTTATCTGTGGCAATTTTTATTCCCGCACACGGGTGGGAACATGAAAAATCGCACGCGTGCGACATACATTGCATTGTGAACCTAATCGTAGTGCGATATGAACCAGTTTTCGAGGAAGTGTATTGAAAAATAAATTGTAAAATGCAACAGTTAAAAATAAAACCAACCGTTAAAGGCCACGTACGAGTATATTGTATTGGACACAGCCCATTTTCCGTATTATTAAACTTTAATTGCGAATTATTACAATTCAATTAGTACGCCAGTGATTCTATGGGCTATAAATTATTTCCACATTCATGATGTTACCCATTCCACTGGCCATCATCCCACTCAGTATTGCCCGTTAATTTATATTGAGAAGATAATGACTTCTACTTGGAACTGGGCTATTTTTGGCACTGGCAATGGATTTCGTATTGCAGTTAATTTTATTATTTGCATGATCTATTTTAACATTATCTGCAGCTTTGGCTCGGAGTATAATATGCAATTTTGAAGAGGTATATGTTAAGCACTAAGCTGTTCATATAAATATTTGAAGTGTTGATGCGTTAAACAGTTAAAAAAACCGGCCAAGTGCGTGTCGGACCACGCACAATGAAGGGTTCCGTAGTTGAAAACAATTTATCCCAAAAACAAACTTAACATTGTAATTCCTAATTTTTTTAGGGTTTCGTACCTCAAAAGGAAAAACGGAACCCTTATAGGATCACTTTGTTGTCCGTCTGTCTGTCTGTCTGTTACCCTTTTACTCAGGAACGCGTGAAAATATCAAGTTGAAATTAATATCAAATACGTATGTCTATGGTTTCTTGGAGATCTAAAAGAAATCAAGCTTCTTTATCAATGCAATAAAAAATTTATGTGATAAAATTACAATTTAAAAAATTTCGGACTTTTTCCTATACTAGTGCTGTGAGACCTTGCTTGTTGCCAAATTTCATTATTCTAGGTCAACGGGAAATACCCTATAGGTTTTGATTTACTTGCGAGTATCAAAAAAAAAAAAAAAAAAAACTATGTCGCTTAAATGACCGTATTTTTTATTGCGTTGATTTAGAAGCTTGATTTTTTTAGAACTCTAAGGGACCATAGACCTAAGTATTTCATATTAGTTTCAACTTGGTACCTCCACGCTTCCCTGAGAAAAAGTGTCTTGACAGACTGACAGACAGACAGACAGACGACGGACAACGAAGTGATCCTATAAGGGTTCCGTTTTTTTCCTTTTGAGGTACGGAACCCTAAAAACTAGCAATATGTAAGTTTATAATAGTAATTACTTGGCACTTCCCGTAATTATTTACTATGAAAAATCTCTCTTGTGTTCTGTGAAAACCCAATTAGATAGAAAAACGAGCATAGTTGAAAGCAAGCGCTACTATTTTATTAACAAAGGAGACAATTTTTTTTGGGCCCACCACTAAACGGTAACGTTTATAATTCATATTGCACATATAAAAAGTGATCATCTTGCTATAATTAATAGACCAAAAATTATTTAAAAACCTAACCGGAATAATGATATAACAGTTAAATGTGTTATGGCAAAAATTCGTCTTAAGGAGCGTTTTTAGGTTAATTTTAAAGTGAGAAAAATACATTACGTTATCACGGTGCGTGGCAGTAATAATATCGGCTTTAAATTCGTTTAAAGAGATCATTGGAAGGTACAGTGTACTTGTTTTTTTAAACAAAACAGGCACCGTTGTCCTTACACTCACGCATATTAAATGTCGAAACGTTGCTTAGCTCGGTGTGTAAGTGAAATGGCGTTATGGCTGTCTAGTTTGACGCGCGACATAGACCGGTTAACGCAAATATCGCGTAACATACAGGCTGTAAAAAGACATAGCCGGCAGTTTAAAAATGAACGTACAACAAAACTGAATTAATAAGCCCGTTGTAGATGCTCTGTGGGCCTTTGTACAGTTTCAATCAGTTTGCCACTGACAGACAACATTGTTGTTTCCGATATTTCTAGCTACATAGTTATTATTCGAGTATTGATAGTATTTTTATTCGAAATATTTTATGAAATTTGCATCTGTATACAGTGCATAACAGAGTCGCTCAGCATCGAGCGTGATGACCACGAATCACGTTATGGACCACGCACAGCAGGTTCCACAGAAGAACACATGCGATGAGGACGGCTTCATCAATGTGGAAAGAAAGAAGAGGAAGCCTACTTATCGCGACCAGTGTGGGACGCGGCGCCAGCTGTATCTAACATGTTGCTACGTCCTGCAGTACTGACGACGCAGCTGTACGCGTCTCGTTTACTCCACTCTACGAAGACTGAGGACATCGTAGAGTACATACGGGTGAAGACCAACTGGACCTTGAGGGTGTAGAAGTTGGAGGCGCACCATAACACCAATTCAAGTCATTCGTGGTGCGCGTTCCGATTCACCATTTGGTGACCTTCCTTAAGGAAGAGTTTTGGCCAAAAGGTGTGCTGTATCGGTGTTTCCGCGGCCAGCTACGCAACACCTCGCAGCATAACACGACGCCGTCACTTCGTGTGCAGTAGTTTTTAAGTTTGTTGCATAAAATATGTATTAGTTTATATACGTAGTTATTGTTTTAATACTTATATATGTATTGTGGTTTATGGGCCTAAGCTACCTAGCTAGTAAATGATAAATGATAAATGATAAATGATTTATTTTCTGTAAGTAGGTTTGTACAAACACTTTTACACGTCAAACATATTTTTTTTTAAACTAGATGAGTTCGACGTTTCCTATCTGACTACTCTGAGAAGAAACGCCGAAACAAACTCAGAGGTCACAGTCTCTTTTAAAGTCCAGACATAATCTTGGTCAGATCATGTGAAGACCATGTAGATTGCAGTCAGAAATGGTCTTTTGATGAAAGAACCACACAGATTGAGTGGACCTGTCCAGTCAGTGCACGCATTTGTCAGTAATCGTGCAGCTCAACTCAAAACTTAAGGAGCTTAACGATTCAACGAACAATACCAAAGAAAAGACATTTGGGTAGGCCGCATAAATTACTCAAACTGTCAGACTATAACTAAAACTGAGAAAAGGATAAAATAAATAAAAAACAATGATCCACGTAGTCTTCACATTCACAATAATTAAAAATAGTATAACAAACAAAATATTCATGTCATTGTATAGAATATGTAAAAAGGTATTTAAATCAACATTAATAGTGTAAATTTATTGGAGCAGCTCAAACCCAAGCCTTTTTGTCCTCAATATAGTCTTTGACAGTATAAAAGGCTTTCTGACAAAGTTTCCGCTTTATACAATTTTTGAATTTATTAAGGCTTAGTTCTTGAATGTGGCTAGGTAGTTTATTATAAAAACGTATACATTGGCAACTAAACGAACCACTTATTTTCTTCAGCCTGGTTGTAGGAACAACAAATTTGTGTTTGTTTCTAGTATTCACATTATGGACGTCACTGTATTTTTTAAACAAATTGATATTTTTATGAGCATACAAAAGATTTTCATAGATATACTGAGAAGGCACAGTCATTATATTAATTTCTTTAAATTTATCTCTGAGGGAGTGTCTGGGACTTAATTTGTAAATTGAACGAATAGCCCTTTTTTGTAAAACAAAAATTGTCTGAATATCGGCGGCATTTCATGTCCGTAAGGATTGAGTCGCCACATTTCGTATCTTAATGAAATTTTATACTTATTTAGTAGTAAGTTTAAAAATTTTGTAGGTTCGATCCTCGATTTTGTAGGTATAATACTTCAAAAGATATATGAACATAAAGGTGGCACCTCAATCTAAATATTTGGATTGAGTCGCCACGTCAGAACTAGGTACATAATGGATGAATGTTTATCATTATTTGGTATGATTTAGTAGTAATTGTGTATAGTACCTACTAAAAATCTGAGTCCTGTATTGTTGATATTGAAGAATATACAATACTTTTAATGTGGCTCCTCAATCCATCAATCAATCAATCATAAAAACGTGAATTTCCATGAAAGTAATTGGTCAATTTATATTCCACTCCAAAGAACATTCAGTAGTAAGTGTGTTCGAATTTGTAGCATATAGAGAAAGTAGTAAAACTGAGTGAATTTAGTAAATAAACGCATTTTATTTGGCTCCTCAGTCCTGACGTTCTGCAAATAAATAATTGATTGTATCTACCTGAGATCACAACGGAATCAATAACCAGAGACACTAACATTTAGTATAAATGTCTACTAAATACTTATGTACAAATCAACATTGTATATATTCGGTATCTGAAAAAAAAATACTTTTCGATATTCATTAAGAATTCGCTATTGAGGGTGACCATGTTGTGTGTGTACCTGGGACAAACGGTCAAACTAGGTAAGTCCAACTTCGTTAAGTTAGGGAAGCTACGGAAGATCTTCTCGTCCAAAATATCGCAGTGTCTCGAAACAAAAGTTTTTGACCAGTGTGTGTTGCCAGTTATGATTTACGGCACTAAGACGTAGCGTTTTACAATGGGCCTCATAAGAAAGCTCAAGGTCACCCAAAAGCCAAAGAAGAGGTTTATTCTCGTGTTTTTCTGCGAGATCGAGTTAAGAATGAGGTCCCTTTTGGGGGGAGCAGTGGACGTCTTTCGGCTGAAATGATGATGATGATGATGTTAAATGAAACCAGCATGACTAGTTTTTGAAATTTATTTTTTTTATAAAATCCCTACTTATTTCTAACAGAATTGTATTATTCACTTCGTAAAGGAGAAAAATAATAAAGTGTTCATCCTAAACGTTCTAAATAATTGCCACTTAAATACTAACTTACCTAATAAATAAACACATTAATACTAATTGTAAAAAACTATTCAAACTGCCCATTGATACCTCTGATGTTATGATAAGCGTTTTTATCTACGATTTTGTATCGAAGCGCTTTTGTGTTTTAAAACAAATCACAATTGAAATCAAGATGTGCCAACAAAGATAATTATGCAAATTAGGTATAAAAACAATGTTACAAAACCGGTCAAGAGCGAGTCGGACTCGCGAACCGAGGGTTCCGTTCCGATTTCTGAAAAAGTGTGCTATTTAGAGACATCGTTTTATTTTTCCTGTAATCTTTACATACACTTCTATCATATAGAATATTTGCAGATTTTTCGCTTCGCAAACTTCGGAGATAAGGGGGGGAACGGTATTTTTTTACATTTTTCATCAAAAGTCGAAAACTGTGCGGCCTATAAAAAAGAAAAAAAATGTTTGAGAATGTGCAAATAGCGCTCTTTCATATGATACCCCATATGCCATAGTAAACCCACTTTGAATTTTTAAGACCCCCTTTCAGTCAATGTTGCAAAAAAAGTATAAATATTTCTAGTTCTTTCTTATTTGCAAAATAGTTGGGTAAACATCATCTAAAACTGTTTTAAATTTCAAGTTGATAGCATTAGTAGTTCTTGAGATATCCAGCTGTGACAGACAGACAGACAGACAGACAGACAGACAGACTGAGTCACACCATAAGGGTTCCTTTTTTACCATTTTGGTACGGAACCCTAAAAAGGAACTATCCCTATACTATATGTTTTAAAAAACAGCACATAATAAGAAGTGGTAGGTCCACTAATCGAATCGCAACCCACGAAATACAATAATTGAGTAGTCCCGATGCCCATCTGTGGTCTCTGAGAGCAAATGCGCGAGTTAGGGTCAGCTCACACCGAGAAGCGACGCGACGCTTCGCGCACATTTTAAAAGAGCGACTCAAAATATAACTTTATTTTCTACACGAAAATATACACATTTCATTGTGAGAATTTAGAATACGTTGCACCATGCAGCGCTGCGCCTCGTGATGCCTCGCAGCGTATAGCGATGCATCGCGACGCAGCGGTGCTTCGCCGGTACGCGCGTTGTGCAAGAACGGTGCTGCGCCTCACGAAGCCGCGCGACTAGTCTACTACAGTCTCTACTATTTCCGTCCAGACTTCGTGTAGAATTGATGCAGTTTGGTCGAGTGCTCGAGTGAAACTATAATGATAGACTGGGATCTTGTTATAATCGGACTTCTTGCAGAAGAGGAAGAGGAAGAAGAATACAAAAATAAAATTAAAAAGACGCAGGGCGGGGCGGGAGCACGTGGCGAATGTAGACACGTCCCGCTGCGCCGCGCGGCGTCGGCTTGAAATGGCGGCTGCGAAAATTTTTGCAGCCGCCATCTTGGATTTCCATTTTGACCTCATTATCGTTTTAGGTGTTTTTTTTTACCTCTAGTGTTTTACACCCTTAAAAAATTTCACAAGTTCCATGATGAAACTATGATGATAATGAAGTTTGCTATGTTGACTGTACAATATAATCCAAAAAAAATAGGCTTGGTAGTGTCGTTAATTGGAAACGACACTACTGGTAGTGCGGCTGGTAGTGTCGTTGCCAATAAACGAAAATTTAAGGGATTCCCTCGATTTCCATGGGATCTCTTCATCAGATTCTGACTTGGTGACAATGGGACCACCTCGAGAGCATAACCTTTGAAACAAAAAAATTATTGTGCAAATCCGACTATACAGGCTGACTTTGAAAACATGCGACAAAATAGATTTTGTTTCTATAAGCCACGAAACGTACATTTTCTTTTTAAATCACGTATTCATGGTCACCCTACAAAAAAATTTCATAAGAAATTAAAGAATAGCTAATAACTTCGTAAATATGTACTTTTTTTTGTATTTTTTTATACCTACATTTTGTAGAAATTTATACAAAATATTGGCGTTTTTTGTTCCAAATTTCGTCACATGATTATGTAGATTAGAGGCAAATCTATTTACCGAAGCATCTGAATTGAGGAGCCACATTAAATATGCTATATCTCCCATTTCTTTCTTTTGTGATTGCCGACTCTTATCCTACAAATCTAATATACTTACTACTAAATGATGTTGAAATTGCGCATTAATTGAACTACTGCTTCTTTGTAAAATGACCAGTCGTATGTGTATGGTCTGAGGAGCCACACATAATGTATTGTAACTTTTTTAATTTTAACACTACCGAGCTCAGATTTTGTCTACTAAATACTCTCAAATACTACTAAATCATACCAAATTATGATAAACATTCATCCATGATGTTCTTAGTTCTGACGAGGCGACTCAATCCAAACATTTAGATTGAGTTGCCACCTATAAGTTCATATATCTTTTGAAGTATTATACCTACAAAATCGAGGATCGAACCTACAATATTTTTAAACTTACTACTAAATAAGTATTAAATTTCATTAAGATACGAAATTTGGCGACTCAATCCTTACGGACATGGCATTTCCCCACAACAGAATACCGTACGACATCACACTATGAAAATAACTAAAGTAAACTAAACGGGCTGTCTCTAAACAAGTTAAATCACGAATTTTCCTAACGGCGTATGCTGCAGCGCTAAGCTTTTTCGACAATTTATCTATATGGGGGCCCCATTGAAGTTTGGCATCCAAAGTTATGCCCAAGAACACTGTGGTATCTTCGGGAATCAACTCTTCACCCTTTATGAGAACACTAGTTTTTACTTGTTATTAACTACCGAAATGAATAATACGCTGGTTCGTGGTAGTACTAGATGAAAATCAAATTTTAATATGTCAAAAGTAGTGTGGTACTCCCTGGCCGCGCCACAGTGGAAAATCAAAATAACGTGTTTGTAGATAAATTGTACCGTTTATGTACTATACGGAATGAGTAATGAAAAAAATTGTACCTCAAAGAATAATGAAATATAATGAAGTTTTGGTGGCGCGGCCAGGGAGCATTCTCCCTGGCCGCGCCACCACGGTTCTTGTAAACTGTCCGGCGCAGCCGAACATAGTAAACGCTAAAGAATTGTACGGAAATTGTTCTCTTCCGTACGCTATAAAGAGATTCGAAAATTTCATTACTTTAGAAATTATAGGCTTGCGAAGGTGGCGCGGCCAGGGAGTATTCTCCCTGGCCGCGCCACCAAGATTTTTATGGCGTACCCGGACATAGTATACACTAAAGAATTGTACGGAAATTGTTCTTTCCCGTACGCTATAAAGAGATTCGAAAATTTAATTACTTTAGAAATTATAGGCTTGTGAAGTTGGCGCGGCCAGAGAGTTAGCTTCCTGGCCACGCTACCTACTTACCTGGCTCGCGAGTTATTGAGCGTACCCGGACATAGCTTACACTAAAGAATTGTACGCATTATGCACTACCCAGAAAAGAAATAATATTTCGGAAAAATGTAATATCTTTAGAGAAAACATCAAATCAAAATTAAGCGCATCAGCAGAATTGCTGATCTTTGTACCTACTTACTAGATGTGGCCTTCAATTTAGAAGTATTGGGAATTATCTCAGTGACATGTTGCATAGAAGTGCTAGAAATAAGCAACACAATACGAATCTACATTATTATGCATAACAGGAATAGTTGACCTTCAAGAAGAATATAAGAAATTGGTAGGTACTTTTTTATTATAGAGTTTCCATTAGGTACGGTCAGCAACGAAAGTCGTTAACAATGTTACTTTTACATGTCATCTAAATTGATACAAACTGATCTATTACACTGTTTTTTACCCGACTGCGGCGAAGCCCAAAAGGAGGGTTATGTGTTTGACCTGTATGTATGTATGCCCGTTTCTTTGTTCCCTCGTAACTCTTAGACGAATGAGCAGATTTGGATAAATTATACGTCTTTAGATTTGTCTTGCTGGCGCGAGTGTTACTGGCTACATTAACATCAAAAATAAAGTAAAATGGCGGATTTGGGGTGACATATTGCGGAGTAAGAAATTTTTTTGTCTTCTAATACCATCGAGTAGGGTATCAAAATAAAGGGTTTTAAAAAGTGATTACAAAAATATATACAACTTATATGTTTAAATATGTTTGTCTTTATATGTTTATATGTTTTATTAAATTTAAAATGCTTGTTTTTAGCTTTTCAGTTTTAGTTTTTTTACTGCAGTCTGGTTTTTTAGTTTTTTTAAATTACTTTTTTTATTTCCAACTTTTTAGTTTACAGATGTGAAAGATTTCGCAGACAATTTAGTTCTTGCAAGGAGTTTTGGCCGTCAGGGTTATTTAAAAGCTTTTTGGATAAGTGCACAAATAGCCAAGCCTTCGAGGTCCTAACTCTGCTAAAAGCAAATAAAAAATAAAAAAACGATTTGTCACTTTGAATTACTTTTAAACATATAAGTTGTATATATTTTTGTAATCACCTTTTAAAACCCTTCATGTTGATACCCTACTCGATGGTATTAGAAGACAAAAAAAATTCTTACTCCGCAATATGTCACCCCAAATCCGCCATTTTACTTTATTTTTAACCGACTTCCAAAAAAGGAGGAGGTTCTCAATTCGGTTGTATGTTTTTTTTTTTTTTTTTGTATGTTTGTTACCTCAGTACTCCGTCATTTATGAACCGATTCGGAAAATTATTTTTTTATTTGAAAGGGTATACTGCCAGATTGGTCCCATTTTTATCAAAATCCAGTTCTGATGATGGGATCCATGAGGAATCGAGGGAACTCCTCAAATATTATAGCCATACATATAGCGATTATGGTATTTTCATCAACAAATCAAGCGTTTGCATTCAGAAAGTATCATCTGGTGAAGTGGAACTCATGAAGAAGACCACAGATGGCCACGGAAACTCCTCAACGATGAAAAGTATTTCACAGATAGCGATAAGATTAAAATAGTTAAGCGACTATGACGAAGCTTTAAATAAATGGTTCTGATGAAAATGGTGCCATCGAACCGATCTGATGAAGAAGCCGGAAGGTAGGTATCGGAACTCAGTAATAAAACAATGTATCCTAGCCGTGTTTTGGCTTATTGGAATTGTCATGAGGTGCACTCTGGCTTTAAATGATTTAATGGTAATTATATGCCGCTTCAAATTGCGCTACCTACTCGAGTTGTATGTTATGTGTGGCCTTGATTGTCAGAAGGCAGATTTCATAGCCTCGTTATATCTCCGTCAACTAAAACTACGCCTACCAAACTTCTGCCACGATTTAGCGCGACGTATTTGCCTTTTTGCAAAGTTTTTATTTGAAATGGTATACTCCTGAGATAGTGGCATAAAAATATCTTCAAGTTCTTATGAGTGGCTTTTGAGTTAGCTTCAATAATTTAATACGTATTTTTCCCATTTAAGGCTCTTACAGACAGAGGCGATATCGTGTCGCGACGTGCCGGGACGTGTCGCGTAGCGGTGTTGCGACGCGATAATATCGGAATATCGCCTCTGTCTGTAAGAGCCTTTAGTTTATGCGGATGATGCTCTAATTTATTTTGCAGAGTGGTATTCAGATTTGTGTGGGGTAAGTAGGCACCACTAAAAAGTGAAAAATAAAAACTTTTTACAAAAAAAAAAAACAACCGACTCCCAAAAAAAACTACAAAATGAAAAATATCTTTAATTTCGGAAGTCGGTGGCAAAAAAAAAAGAAATTAAATAAAAAACCAAAGACACCGACTTCCGAAATTAAAGTTATTTTTCATTTTGTAGTGTTTTTTTGGGAGTCGGTTGTTTTTTTTTTGATGTTAATGTAGCCAGTAACACTCGCGCCAGCTAGACAAATCTAAAGACGTATGATTTATCCAAATCCGCTTATTCGTCTAAGAGTTACGAGGGAACAAAGAAACGGGCATACATACATACAGGTCAAACACATAACCCTCCTTTTGGGCTTCGCCGCAGTCGGGTAAAAAGCAGTGTAATAGATCATTTTGTATCAATTTAGATGACATGTAAAAGTAACAGTGTTAACGACTTTCGTTGCTGACCGTACCTAATGGAAACTCTATAATAAAAAAGTACCTACCAATTTCTTATATTCTTCTTGAAGGTCAACTATTCCTGTTATGCATAATAATGTAGATTCGTATTGTGTTGCTTATTTCTAGCACTTCTATGCAACATGTCACTGAGATAATTCCCAATACTTCTAAATTGAAGGCCACATCTAGTAAGTAGGTACAAAGATCAGCAATTCTGCTGATGCGCTTAATTTTGATTTGATGTTTTCTCTAAAGATATTACATTTTTCCGAAATATTATTTCTTTTCTGGGTAGTGCATAATGCGTACAATTCTTTAGTGTAAGCTATGTCCGGGTACGCTCAATAACTCGCGAGCCAGGTAAGTAGGTAGCGTGTCCAGGAAGCTAACTCTCTGGCCGCGCCAACTTCACAAGCCTATAATTTCTAAAGTAATTAAATTTTCGAATCTCTTTATAGCGTACGGGAAAGAACAATTTCCGTACAATTCTTTAGTGTATACTATGTCCGGGTACGCCATAAAAATCTTGGTGGCGCGGCCAGGGAGAATACTCCCTGGCCGCGCCACCTTCGCAAGCCTATAATTTCTAAAGTAATGAAATTTTCGAATCTCTTTATAGCGTACGGAAGAGAACAATTTCCGTACAATTCTTTAGCGTTTACTATGTTCGGCTGCGCCGGACAGTTTACAAGAACCGTGGTGGCGCGGCCAGGGAGAATACTCCCTGGCCGCGCCACCAAAACTTCATTATATTTCATTATTCTTTGAGGTACAATTTTTTTCATTACTCATTCCGTATAGTACATAAACGGTACAATTTATCTACAAACACGTTATTTTGATTTTCCACTGTGGCGCGGCCAGGGAGTACCACACTCAAAAGTAATAAAAAAGACAATAGAAAAAAGTATAAAAACAAAGACAATTATAAAAGAGGTGCGTTCTGCACATTTCTCCCCCTTTCAACACTGAAGACGAATTAGCCTTTTAAGTGGTCGCCTAAGTACTCCGGTCGCCGTGGTCACATCAGCCACTCTTGTTATGCGATCTCTACCCGGGAACAAAGCAGTGATCCGACCTCTAGGCCACGATCCTCTTGGTAGGTTCCCGTCGGCCACAAGCACCAAGTCTCCAACGACGATGTCGGGTATCACTCCGTGGCCACGTCTCGGCGCGAGTGTTGGCAGGTATTCTCTAACCCAGCGCTGCCAGAAGTGGTCTGACAATCTGACGGCCCTCCGCCAACTGCTTCTGCTCACCAAGTCAGCTTCACTTAAGTTTGCTGGAATTGGACGACCTGAAGAAGCGCTGATCAAAAAGTGCATGGGGGTTAAAGCTTCTTCGCTGCCTAGTTCAAGCGATACATGGGTAAGTGGGCGAGCGTTCACCAGTGCCTCAGCTTCAGCCAGCAGTGTACGCAGCACTTCATCAGACGGAGTACGCTCCTTGAGTGTCGCTTTTAATGCGATCTTTACGCTCTTAACGAGTCGTTCCCAAGCCCCGCCCATAAAAGGAGCCGATGGGGGGATAAATCTCCAGTTCATCTTCTCGTTTGCTGCAAAATTGGAAATTGCAGCAGAATATAAGGTTCGTAGTTCTCTGCTAGCGCCCACAAATGACGTTCCATTATCTGACCACAGCTCTGTTGGCGTGCCCCTTCGTGCTATAAATCTACGGAGGCTCATTATAGCTGCATCAGTGGAAAGGTTATTCACGACCTCCAGATGTACGGCACGAACGACTAAGCACGTGTAGAGGGCGATCCATCGCTTCTCCTGCAATTGTCAAGTATGCCGTCTTCGCAAAGCTGTGGTGTTTAATCCACCTATCGGAGATTTACCTGAAGCTCGCTTGGCGCACCACCAACGCCCGTTTTCCTTTGTTGGGCTGGATTATTTTGGGCCAATTCAAGTGTCTGGTCTCCTACCAATGGACACTTGAATTGGCCCAAAATAATCCAGCCCAACAAAGGAAAACGGGCGTTGGTGGTGCGCCAAGCGAGCTTCAGGTAAATCTCCGATAGGTGGATTAAACACCACAGCTTTGCGAAGACGGCATACTTGACAATTGAATGCTACTGACCGCACAGTACTTCTGAGACTTAATATGAAAAACTGCTGTCGAAGCTCATTCACAATTATTTCTGTATTCGCATGGGCAGCTTTCTGATGATGTCGGTCCACGAGTAAGCGTACAGATGGATGTCTGCCGTCGAGTATGATGGGGTGCTTAGCTTCCTCACGAACTCCTAAAGCTGCGGAGATGCGACTGGACAGGCGAAGCATTCCATCATTACCGATGATGGCGGATATTTTTAATAAGCGACTGGTGCGTGGCAAAGGTTGACCACCCGTAAGATGCGTTACTTCATCCGGGAACGAGTCCAGTTGCGATTGGTGCAATACATGCTCTTCTGCTAAGCGCATGTCATCAGCAGTGATTACTCTGGATCGTGACATTGATGGACACGGTATGGAGAACGTATTTGCAGGTTGAAACATATAAGTACAAAGACCCCCTTCAAGTCTAACTAGATTAGCAACATCTAAGCCCCGTTGATGGAGACTACGTATGCGCAACAAAGTGATATACTTATGGGCGATTGCTGTAGCACGCACCAACCTTAGCCAAGAGCTAAAACGCTTCGGATCTGCCGAAATTGGTGCCTGCTTCTCGACTTCACTAATGTGATTTACTGCGATATATGATGATGGCTTTAATTCCTCCTGTCCTAAGTTAATTTTGTCATACGGTTCACAAGGCCAATCAGAGGACAGTAAAAAATCAGGACCCAAGATCCAACGGGATTTTGGAGAGACATCAGAGCGTTTGTTGCGAGTTGCATCGTCGGCTACGTTTAAATTACTTGGCACCCAGTGCCATTCATTCACGCTGGATAACTCCAATATCTCGCCTAATCTATGCGATACAAAAGGCTTGAATGAGCGTGCATCGCTGCGAAGCCAACCGAGGACAGTCATCGAATCACACCAAAAAACACGTCTGCTAACTTTAAATCGGTGGGCTTCGCAGATTGACGAAGCAAGGCGAGCTGCAATAAGAGCGCCTTGGAGCTCTAAACGTGGTATGGAGACTGGTTTAAGGGGGTGACACGCGAGCTTTGCTACAGATAAGAGAGAGTCTAACTTCACCGCTATCGTACAGAAACCGCCAATAAGCGACAGCGGCAAAGGCAGACTCACTGGCGTCCGAAAACACATGAAGTTCGCAGCCTGCCAGCTCTAAATTACTTAAATTATAGCGACGTGGAATTCGTAAAGTAGAAGCCAAGGATAAATCCTGAAACCACGACTTCCACGCAGCACTGTCACCTTGAGAGAGCTCTTCATCCCATTCCAAACCCTTACGCCAAGCGTCTTGAAACATGATGCGGCCACGAACTACGATCGGCGCAAGGATTCCAAGGGGATCATAGACTCGCATCACGTGGGCTAACACCTCTCGCTTGGTGAGCTTCTGTGGCAACTCACCCTTATGGACTCCCGTGTTAAAACCAATCACGTCACAGGGGGGTTGCCAGATAAGGCCAAGCGTGCGGACATCTGTAGCCAGGTGACCTAAATCTACTTCTTTAACAACTTCTAGCAAGGATTCTTTGGGTAGCAACGAGAGTGCCATGAGATCGTTTGACATCCATCCTCGCATCTCAAAGCCAGCATGAGAGTGTACGTTGTAAATGTCCACAGCCAGTTTGGCCGCTTCATGAACGTTGTCTAAACTAGTGATGCAATCATCCATGTAGTGATCGTGTATAATTACTCGAGCTGCATCGGGAAATGTATCCTGCCACTCTAGTGCATTTTTGTTTTTGATATGGATAGCAGTAAAGGGGCTGGACGCAGCGCCAAAAATCATGGATGACATGCGGTATGTACGTATAGGCTCATTCGGATTGTCGCGCCACAGAAATCTTTGGGCATCCCTATCATTTTCAATTACTTTAATTTGAGGGAACATTTCACGAATGTCAGCTGTCAGAGCAACCTTACCCTCACGGAAGCGCATCAGAATACCTAGCAGGGGTTGCAAAAGGTCTGGACCAGTTAATAACATCGAATTTAATGACACGCCGTGGGACTTGGCGGCTGCGTCGTGTACCGTTCTCAATTTGTTAGGCTTATTTGCGTTAATTACGCCAAAGTGAGGAAGGTACCACAACGGGGACCCCAAGTTAGGAGGAGCTGAACACGGTTCAGCATATCCCTTTGACAGCATATCATGGATATTCCGACGGTAGCGTTCAGCATAGTCCGGATCTTTCACCATTTTTTTTTCTAAACTAAGGAACCTAGACACAGCTAACTTGTAACTATCTGGAATATCCAGTTTATCAGCCTTCCACAACAAGCCTACTTCAAACCGTCCACCGGGAAGACGGTGTGCTGTGCGCTCGAGAACTTGCAAAGCGCGTTCGTCGTCGGCACTACGAGCTTCCTGTTTAGAGATGCCGACCGAATCAATTCTGAACTGCTCCCTAATAAGACCTTCCAGAATCAACTGATCGTTCAATATATCAGGTTCGCTAACCGTGGCGTGGTTGATAACGTCTACAAGTTTAGTTTTACTGCAACCGAAACCATACAAAACCCAGCCTAAAGCAGTTAAAATAGCTACGGGTTGTGTCTTGGTTCCTTTGCGCGTAGCTTTAGCGAAAGATAAGTGCCAGTTGTCGATGCCTATAATCAGCATTGGCCTAACGTCTTCATAGCAAAATTCATTAGCAATGTCTGCCAGGTATGGATACTTACGCACGCTCTCAAGATGTGCAGACTGTCGCGCAGCACCCAAGCCGCTCATCGACCTGGCTCGCTTAACGGAGTGAATTTTGTTTGAATGACGACCTTTTATATTGAAATCAACATACTGAATGTTTACGTCCATTCCTAGACCACCTACACAGTCCAAATGGATACGTTTCTCTTGGCCCTTGCAACCAATTTGAGCCGCCAGCCTAGAATCTATAAAGGTACCTGTGGAACCGTCGTCCAGCAAAGCGTACGTATCAACGCTACTAGAAGGCCCCGAAACGGTCACGCCAACTATTTTCAATAACGGCCGAACAGAAGGTTCCGCGGCTGACAAGGAGGATGCATGAGCCAAGACTTCGTGGTCCGAGTCGTCAGACGATGGCGCGCCGGCCTCGCAGCCCACGGGTGCGCCACAAGGCAGCTGCGCACTGCACGTCGGGGGAGCGGCCGCGCTGGATGTCGATGGCTCGGGTTCAGCATCGTCTTCCACACCAACGTGCGCGGTGACTGCACGCTCAAATTTCGACCCGTGCAATAAAGCATGGTGACGCATGTCACAACCTTCTACTGTACACACTCTTTTAATACAAGAAGTTTTATTCTTGTGCCAACCTTTCTTTAAACATCTATGACATATTTTATTTTTCTTAATAAATTGCCAACGATCATTTATTGACATTTTGACAAACCTATCACAAAACTTCAATTCATGTTTTTGTTGACACAACGGACAAATATTATTTTCTGAAATGCTACAATTTTCATTATTTTCAGCCACAACGTTCACCCTATCCCTGAAGCCTCTGCCATCCGTGTTAGGACGTGCTACAGTAGGTAACGAGCATTCAATAGTGCCGCCGAACCTACACTGCAAGTTAGCTTCACGGGAGAGGAAATCGGCAAACATTTCGATTTTACACAAGCTGCCATCGCACAAATGAGCGTAATCCAACCACCGTGGTCGCAATAGCGGTGGCAGCTTGTTCCACAGTGCCTGAAACAGCTCGGGCGAGCGTAAGTAATCCGGCTGATTTAACAGGCGGATTACTTCCACACAATTCTGTACTCGGCTGGCAAAAATTACGAGGTCTTTACCATCGTAGCTTACCTTAGGCAGCGCACGTATCACAGACACTTCATGCATCACGACGAGCTCGGGGCGGCCGTAGCGCGCGTCAAGCGCAGCCAGCACCACCCCGGGGGCGCGCGCCGCCGCCAGCAGCCCCGCCACTGCGTCGCGCGCCGCTCCGCGCAGGGCGCACGACAGCCTCGCTAGATTATCAGTTGCCGAAACACCTTGAGCTGTATTTTCGTACGCACGTTTTAAAGCTAGCCAATCTAAATAGGACTTGCCATCGAAAGTAGGCAAGTCTGTCTTCGTAGCAGTTTGCTTGTTAACTTTCTTAATTAATATTCCGAGCGAATTGATTAAGCGCGTCACTCCTCCATCTTCAATACGATCTTGGTTGAGAGCGTGTGTCTCCACAGCGTCTTCGCCGTGTGACGCTCTCATGCCCAGTGTCCCACACTGAGCTGTATCGCCGTACCTGAAATGTGGGTTAGCACTTAAAAAATGACGCTCATCGGGATTAGGCAATACATTTTTTACCCAATCTTGGATACTAGCACAGCTACGCATGCAGTGGCTGCCGCGCTGGCTGGCGTCCGCCTCTATGGCAGCGAGCTCAGCTTGTAATTGGAGCTCCGCGACCTGTCGCTCTCGCTCTAGTTGGAGCTCAGCGACCTGTCGCTCTCGCTCTAGAGCTTTTTGCTCCAAATCAGCCAGGTGGCGCGCGTGCTGCGCCTGTGCCGCCAGCTGACGCGCCACGATGGTGGCGGAAGAGCGCGAGGTGGCGGCGCTGGCCGGGCGGGAAGGCGCCGGAGCCGCGGCGTGAGGGGGCAGGTCCGCGCCCACGGGTGGGGCAGTCTCCCTCGCCGCAACTTGGGTGCCGTCTCCTGCACACAGCGCGTCCACTTTTACACGCTTAGAATGTGCTGAACGTGTATGCATTTTTCCGTTGAAGGACCAAATATTAACTACCGAAATGAATAATACGCTGGTTCGTGGTAGTACTAGATGAAAATCAAATTTTAATATGTCAAAAGTAATAAAAAAGACAATAGAAAAAAGTATAAAAACAAAGACAATTATAAAAGAGGTGCGTTCTGCACACTTGTCTAACATGAGGTATAGTGAACTTAATACACTTAGTTTTTTTCTCGTTAAGAAGTAGGTTATTAACATTAAACCAGTTAACTACTTTTGCGAGGGCGCTATTTACATTGTCAGTAACCAGCTGCTGACGTTTGAGTTTAAATAAAAGTGAAGTGTCATCTGCAAACAACACTATATCATGATTATCCTTTATGAGGTAAGGCAAGTCATTAATATAAATAAGAAACAAAAACGGGCCAAGAATTGAGCCTTGGGGGACCCCCATTGTTACTACGGATCCGGGTGATCTTTTCCCGTTAACATCAACTCTTTGAATCCTATCACTTAAGTAAGAAGTGAGAAGATCCAGAGAGGCGTTCCGGATTCCGTAGTGATGCAGTTTCCTGATTAATGTTTCATGAAGAACGCAGTCGAATGCCTTGGACAAATCACAAAAAATGCCCAAAACATCGCATTTATCCTCCCATGCATTATAAACATGACCTAAAAGTTCAACACCGGCATCAGTAGTCGAACGACCCCTTGTAAAACCAAACTGTTTGTTATGTAATAATTTATGTTTATTAAAAAATCTTTGCAGTTGATCTAAAATAACTTTTTCAAAAATTTTACTAAAAGTAGGTAGCACTGAAATAGGTCTATAATTAGTAGGGTCAGATGTACTACCCGATTTAAACAACGGTATTATTTTACTATATTTCATAAGATCAGGAAACTCACCACGGTCAATACAATTGTTAAAAATAACTGCTAAAGTAGGTGCTACAATGTTTATAATTGATTTAGCAACGTCCACAGAATTACCCCATAGATCAGCAGTCTTTTTAATATTTAACGTGTGAAAGGTTTTAATTATGTCTCTACAGGTAACATATTGGAATTTAAACTCAGAATCACAAACTGAAACGTTTCCTTTAAGTAAAGACTCTGCAGCAGTGGGTGATGACCTTAGAGATTTAGTAGTTGATACGGGAATCTCAGCGAAGAACTTTTCAAAGGCCGCGGCGACTTGGGAATCTGATTTAATTATGTTGTCATCAATAGCAAGGCTGTAGTCACTACTTCGGTTGCTTGACCTTCCTGTTTCGCTATTAATGATATTCCATGTGTAAGGGTTTTTTCTCGGGGTTGAATTAATAACACACTCGCACGATTAGATAAATGAGTATAATGATGGTAGCACATACAATCAGTCCTTAGGCGTAATGAACGAACACGAAAACTGTAATATCGTCCGGCGCACGACGCAGCGTGCGCGCGTACATCTAGGTGCGTAGCGGGGGGCCGACTGGCCACGCGAGCGAGCGTTGGCGGCGGGAAGCGAGTAAGTATCCTTGTAACGGCGGGGGTTCGCGCGACCTAACCTTGTCGTGGCGACGCGGACGCAACACAATGCTACACACTCCCCCTCTAGTTCGAACATAGCGCCCTCGCGTTCGGGCTAGCAATCAAATCTACGCGGTCGACCGCGCCTGCGCTTCTCTCTAACCGGAGCCTCGACATCACCGATGAAAGGAGTCAAATCAGAGACATGGTAACGTCCTACGTGCTCACCTTTAGTAACTCCCTCCACCAGGTAAGTAGTAGGGCTTACTACTTCGCGGATGCGATAGGGGCCATCCCTCCGGGGTATAAATTTCGCAGACTGTCCGGGGCCGACATCATTCATCCCTTGCGTTTTCAATAAAACGAGATCACCTACCTTGTATTCTGGCGGGGCGCGTCTGCCTTCATCTGCGTACTTCTTCTGCAGAGACTGGTTACGTTCGTGGATATCTCGGGCGTCGAGCAGCACTGTCGACAACTTACGAAGGTAAGGAGTGATATTATGAACGAAATTATCACTGTCCACAATGGTCTTCATGTCTGCCACAACGTCTGATGGCGCGCGCAGCTCTCTCCCGAAGGTAAGGAAAGCTGGTGTAAATCCAGTGCTCGCTGTAACAGCGGAGTTCATCGCGAACCTTATGGCCGCGAGGTGAGCATCCCACGATGCGTGGTCCTTTCCTACCAGTATCGCTAACTGTGGTTTAAGGTCGCGGTTTTTGCGCTCAACGGGGTTCGCTTCCGGGTGATACAACGGCGTCAAAGACTGTTTGATACCCATCACATGACAGGTCTGCTGCATCACCTCAGCAACAAACTGAACTCCGTTGTCGCTGATCATCCTGCGCGGGACCCCATACCTCAGGAAAACCTCAGATATTAAAATCTCAGCACACTCCACGCTGGTGGCCTTCTCCAACGCAAATAGCTCAACCCAATGGGAGCACGTATCCTCTAAGATTAAAATCCAACGATTACCCTTTGAAGTCTTTGGTAGGGGCCCAAACAAGTCGACCGATACCACTTCAAATCGCCGGGTGGATGCAGGAGTCTGGAGTAGTCCTGCAGGCTTCCTGTTGTCTATCTTATAACGCTGGCAAGCTGCACAGCGCTTAATATAGTCTGTTACAAAAGACTTCATACCGGGCCAAAAATATCGTGCTCTGATACGTAGCAGGGTACGTTCAACACCAAAGTGGCCTGCCGTGGGAGCGTCGTGGAACTCGACGAGGACGGCTTCCCTCTCGTGTCTAGGAACCACGAGGCAAGCAGACTCGGCGTCTTCGGATTCGGGCGCACACCTGTATAATACGCTGTCCGACATCAGGTATCCTCTTTCTGACCACCCTCTCCCCCTGAAGGGATCGTCGGTAGTTTCTAGATCCTCGACGATGCTCTTCAGCTCTGGGTCCTTGAGTTGGTTAGAACGCACATCCTCAGGTGTCCTATGTGGCATATCAACGGTCACTAAACATACCTCGCAACCAGCTGGGTTTTCCTCGCAACAAGCTGGGTGGCTTAGTGCATCTGCAATCACATTCACCTTTCCGGGAGTGTACTGTATCTGCAGGTTATAGGCCTGCAGGGTCATTGCCCATCTGGCAAGACGACCACTCGGAGACTTAAGGCTCATCAGCCAACGTAGCGGCTGATGATCGGACTTCACCACGACTTCCGAGCCTTCCACGTAACCTCTGAATTTCGTGACCGCCCAGACGACGGCAAGAGCTTCGCGCTCAGTGGTGGTGTAGTTGCGCTCGGCTGGCGAGAGTAGACGACTGGCGTACTCTATGGGCCTTTCGTCTGAGCCCTCCCCCTGCATCAAAACCGCGCCGAGACAGTAGCCACTGCTATCCGTGCGGAGGGAGAAAGGTTTAGACTCGTCAGCCTGGCGAAGAATGGGAGCGGTAACCAGGAGCTCTTTGATACGCTCAAAAGCAGCCTGCTGCTCATCATGCCAACTCCAACTGCTGTTCTTCTTGAGCAGGTCAGTCAAAGGCTTGGCAATTGTAGCGTAGTTCGGTACAAACCGTCTAAACCAGCTGGACGTGGCCAGGAAACCTTTGAGCTGCCTCTCGTTCTTCGGGGCAGGCATGTCAGCAATAGCTGAGGTTTTCTCTGGGTCTACTTGTAGACCTCCAGGAACGATTACGTGACCAAGGAATTTCACAGAGTCACGGGCGAAGCAGCTTTTCTTTCGATTGACTCGGAGGTAGAACTTCTCGAGTCTGTCGAAGACCGCTTCGAGATCTTCAATATGACCTTCGAAACTCGGTGACAAGATTATTAGATCGTCCAAATATCCAAGGATAGTCACAGCCCTACTTCCTTGGTGGTCTGGTGGGATATCGGACTCGTCACCTACTTTGTGTCCTCGAGTAGGTACACTCAGGTTTGACTTGAAACGATCTATCAATCTCTGAAACGTGGCGCCAGAGTTGCGAAGGCCCATCGGCATCCTCTTAAACCTATAGGTGCCGGAAGGTGTAACGAACGCAGTTTTGTCGCGGTCCTCTTCTGCGACGCAAACCTGAAAGTAACCGGAGTGGAGGTCTAGCGTCGTCATGTAGCAAGTCGTCTTCGCTGCATGAAGCACGTCTTCCATGCGCGGGAGCGGGTACCTATCCGGCTCAGTCACTGCGTTGAGCTTACGGTAGTCCACACATAGGCGGACTCCGCCATCCTTCTTCGCGACTAAGACGACGTTGGCAGCCCACGGCGACTCGCACTCCTCTATTACATCTGCTCGCAGCAGCTTCTCAATCTCACCATCCAACAACTCTCTTTTCCCTTGCGACATCCTATAGGGTGGTGAAGCGGTCGGCTCCTGCTTCTCAGCAACCCGGATGTGATGAGTGGCGTAAGTTGTAGGAGGTCCTTGGGTGGCGAAGCGCTCAACTCTCTTGGTTATGAGCTGGTTGAGTTGCGTCCTTTGAGCAGGTGACAGCCTCGTCCCTTCATCCTCTCTCAGCGCCAAGCCAGTGGTATCAACCTGCATCAGCTCTGCATTGCTGGTGGATGTAAGGCTAAAAGATTGCACAAAAGTAAACTTTTGCCCGGAGGAATCACTAAAATGCCAACAGTTATGTTGGAGGTCCACTAATATACCTGCTCTAGCAATAAAGTCCTGTCCTAGAAGCGTCCTATTACCCGCTTCCGGTATCACTAGGAAAGTGGTGGGGATAACGCGTCCCTGAATGTTGACTTCCGTGTCACATGATAATAATTCACGTACCTGCTGTGTTCCGTCGGCGAGGCCGAGGTTGCGACGTGTTTTCGTGAAGGTGGTCCCGCCATCCAATAATATTTTATAAAGTCCGGGACTAGCGAGGCTCTCAGTAGCACCAGTGTCCAGCACTGCAACACCTACTAAAGACGCAACTTCTATCTTCACCGTAGGGTGTGACAGGTCAGACTCGTGGGTGACCGCGCTTTGGAAACTCACCTTATCAGTGGAGGGCGTGCCTTTACACGTCGGACACTTCGATCGAATTACTCCTTGTCGACCGCAGCCGTAACAAGACAGCGGTGCATTATTATCTTGTTCACCTGATTTTATTTTAATTTTACATTCATCTATCGAATGACCAAACCGTTTACAGAAAGCGCAGCACGGCCGAACACGTTTCGTGGAATTCGTATCGTTACAAATATTCGAACTAGTGTCGGACACAGCACGCGAAGGGTTACTTTGATTAACCGCCGCCGTGGGGGGGTTAGTGTTTACATTTCGAGATTTCGCGGTACTTGCAGTGTTATTACTGTTATTACTCGAACTACTCGCGTTATGAGACGGAGCTAATGACTTATTATGACTTACCTCGCCTAGCGTCTCCTCAACATACCTTGCTCGCTCGAGTAGACAGTCGACACTATTTACACTATCGCGTGACACTCTTTTACGGAACTTACGATGTAAAAGGCCGTAAACTACGTCTACTTGCATAACATCTGGTAGCTTATATGGTAAACGCGACATTTCTGCCCGCACTCGCGATATAAAAGAATCGACACTATCGTTATCACTTTGTTCGCGCGCGAATATTTCTCGAAGAATCCGGTGGGCGGGGCGCGGGGCGCCGTACATGAATCGAAGGCGGCGTATCGCGTCGTCCCACGTCGCCACGGTAGATTTCACGCCTTGCCACCACACTGCGGCGTCTCCGGTCAGCAGCATAGGTAGACCTCGAAGGGCGTGTTCGTCGGATACACATGCGCACTCTTTGTAGATGAGCACGCTCTCGACAAATGCTTCTAGGGCTTCGGTACTGCGGGCGGCTCCGTCGAAGCGGGCCGTGCACCGGGTAAAGTTGTTGTGCATGCCGTGCATGCTATGCACGGTCGGTCCAGTGTGTGCAGCGGTGGGTTGAGCCGGTCCCGTCGGGTCACCGCTAGTTGACGTCGGCGTCGACGTCGCGACGCTTCTCATCACGTTCGATAGTAATCGTGAGAGTTGTTCCTCTGTTATGGAAATCATGTTACCAGCCGCTGTCGGGATCGGTGTAGCCGTCACCGTGGTGTTGATGCTCGCGGGGTTAGCTACAGCGTGGGTATCCTCATCGCTACTGAGACTATCGTTTTCTTCATCGTTTGCGTGCGCGCGTGTTTTTGGCGGCATTTTCTCGACGGTAACACTCGGTGATGAACACAAACGGTATATAAAACGGCAATATAGTTCAGTAGATACGCAAATTACTCGATCCCTGGCTGCGTAGAACACTGTTCGCGTGGGTTTCGTTCGCACTCGCGTCGGTTAGTTTTCCGTTTCGTAGGTATTTACCGTACGGAGCACGTGCCCCACGTTGGGCGCCATTTGTAAGGGTTTTTTCTCGGGGTTGAATTAATAACACACTCGCACGATTAGATAAATGAGTATAATGATGGTAGCACATACAATCAGTCCTTAGGCGTAATGAACGAACACGAAAACTGTAATATCGTCCGGCGCACGACGCAGCGTGCGCGCGTACATCTAGGTGCGTAGCGGGGGGCCGACTGGCCACGCGAGCGAGCGTTGGCGGCGGGAAGCGAGTAAGTATCCTTGTAACGGCGGGGGTTCGCGCGACCTAACCTTGTCGTGGCGACGCGGACGCAACACAATGCTACACATGTCATTTTTATTACATTACTACTATTTTTAATTTTTGTACTCAAGTAACGTGACTTGGCCATACAACAAACTTTTTTAAATAATTTAGAATAATTCTTAACATATAAATTAAATTCAGCAGTGTTAATACAAGTCCGTTCATCATACAACTCATAAAGTCGTTTTCTACTTTTATGTATACCAATGGTGGCCCAGTCACTGAAGCAAGTGTTATTATTAACCGAGAATGCCTTTGGAATGAAAGTGTTATCAAATTGTGTGCAATACATATTAAAAAAATCATTATATTGTTCATTAGGGTCATCATTAGTTGACAAAAGTGGTAATTTACTCAAAAGTTTAGTTTTAAATGATTCCAAACGATCAGCTGTTTTTGGATTAACAGTGATATCCTTTTTAGTATTTTTTTTTATTAGATTTGGAATGGTAATCAATTGTCCGCAATGATCTGAGTCTAATAAATTAA
This sequence comes from Cosmia trapezina, assembly GCA_905163495.3. Taxonomy (NCBI): domain Eukaryota; kingdom Metazoa; phylum Arthropoda; class Insecta; order Lepidoptera; family Noctuidae; genus Cosmia; species Cosmia trapezina. Next base: position 19,574,549 of record LR991030.1, read on the forward strand.
TAATTTCTTTGTGGGTTGGTGTAATATTTGTATAAATGTTATCTAGGCATGTGGCACTAGTGGGAGTTATTCTAGTGGGCTCTAAAAATTGGTTAGCAAGATTGTATGACTGAAACAAACTTATAATTTTAGTACTTGACCCAGAATTTTCTAACAAATTAACATTAAAATCACCACAAGTGATGATAGACTTGTTAGAATTATAGATTTTGTGCAAAACTTCATCCATAACCTTCTCAAAACAATCATACAATCCTGATGGAGGCCTGTACACACTTAATATAATGAACTGCTCCAATTCTATACAGGCTAATTCAATTGTCCGCTCAACAGATAGGCTCACAATATCCTTACGATCTTTAAATTTAAGCTGTTTATTTACTAAAATTAATGAGCCACCGTGTATAGCATTTACTCTGCTGAACGAACTACCAACCTGGTGATTACTAAAATTGAACATGAACTGGTGGCTTTTAAGCCAATGTTCTGTCAAACAAAGAATGTCTATATCGTTACAATTCAGGAATAATTCTACTTCTAAATCTTTGTTCATAAAACCTTGAATATTTTGATGCACCAGGTTGATACTATTTAAATTTTTTACACTTTTATTTGATTTTACCTTCCTTACATTTTTGCAAGAGGTTGCCTCTTTTGTCCTAATTTCTAATTTAAATGAAAATCAATGTCATTAATAATTGTGGCCAAATTATTGGCAGAATTGTTTAAAATGTCATTGCATTGCTCAAAAGAAGCAAGTTGTTTAGCCAAATTTTTGGCTGAAATAGAAAAAAAATATGATAGCGACACAGCTATCTGTCTTTTGTGATAATTAGAAAGATAGTACATAACAATATTATGTCTATCTTTTGTCAAATACAAATTACTAACATAATTGTTAGTATCAATTAAATGGAATAGACTATCATTATATGTCAAATTGTGCAAAGTCATGTTAATGTCAAATCTTATGTTATTTTCTTCCTGTGGCAAACTGTTACTATAAGGGAATGTAAACAACACAATTTTTTTCAATCTAAGGTTGCACAATGTTTTATGATATTTGAGCAATTCCCCTTTGTTCACATTTCCCCTATTTCCCATAAAAATTAATAATGTTGTTTCCTGACTAAAGTTACATTTAATAATTTCTTTCATAATATCAAGTAAGGAACAACCAGGCATACAGTAATTAATTATTGAGTGTCCCGGATAATTATGTATCAACAAGTGACCTAAATCCTTTCCAATCTCATCACAAAATAATACAATCTCATTATTTACAATTGGTTTACAATGTTTTTTATTGGAACTATTAATAACAGGAATTGTCAAATCAACACAAGGCTGCGGAAAGGTGGTATTGCATGTTGACGATGAATGGTCTGGTGTAGGTACATTGGACGCTGTTTGACAACACTCACAGTTGTTGGTTTGTGAGTTAACCAGCTCATTCATAGCCAACACAGATTCCCTTATCAGATCCTCGGAGGTATTATACTTGTCGGTCATTAAACTAAGTTTCTCCTTTAGATGGTCAAGTTGAGATTGCAAGGCCTGTGTGTCAATGTTGTATTTCCTATTGCTTTGCTCCAAATTAAAAGAATAGTTATCTAATTGTTTAACTAAATTTAATCTATCTCTATGAAGTTTAACATTTTTGGTGAAGAATTTTTGTTTTTTTACCATTCTTTGAGTTTTTACAATGTATTTATTAATTTTAATGTATTTTTTTAGCTTGTTTTTACTGGTGACTACCCTTACTGAATTACATGATTCTGATTCATCATCACCTGTCAAATCAATATTGCATGTGGAGTTTATGGCAGAAACCATTGACGGGGCAATAGACACCAATTCGCTGAACAGACTTTGATTCAGCGAGGCAGTGATGTTAAGATTTGTGGTCTCAAGTTCTGTAATCTGACTTTGAGCCTCATGCAGCTGCTGTTGAAGTAAATGCTTGTGACTAAGAGCTTGTTCATACTCTATGCTACATTGGCTGAACCCGTCCACAACAATTTGGAGTCTATCCCGGGCTTCTATGGCATCATTGTATTGAATATGTATCTGAGCCATTTCATTTTTTAACTTCCTATTCAATTCATGGGCATCAAAGAGCACTCTTTCATTGTCATTTATTTCCTTATTTAGTTGGTCACAGTACTCCTTTGACGCCTTTAGTTCGCTCAAAGCCTGGCTGAGTTTGGACTCTTCATGGCGAGCACGGGCGCTGCGAGTCATCATTATTAATAAGGAAAAGACAAACAAATTAGAAGAGAGTAGGTAGTTGTAGCAGCAGTTTAAAAGATGATTAGTTTAAAAAGAAAACGAAATTTCGAAATTTAGATTAGATGACAAGCAAGGAGTTCTGTCATCAAACCAAATTAGGGTTATGTTTACGTACAAAGGTCATTGGCATCAACAAGTAACCGTATTAAAAGTGAAATAAGTTGCTGGTGTAATGATATAACACGTAAACAAAATAAAAGAAAGTAAATTACTGAATATTGTACCTGATAACTAGATGACAATGCAAAAATTCACTTGTGCCGGCAACTGTCACCGATTCACATTGATATAATATCACTTATTTTGCACTTAGTATGTGAATCTAATACAAAATACACAGTATTATCCTACTTACTTGATGAGTAATTGGAAATAGGCCTTACAAACATAAAATTTAAATATTTAAGCTAAAATTATCAAGAACAAATTCAAATCCAAAAAACCAATCCAGTAAAAGATAAATAAAGAATAATAACACAAAACTTTTAATAAAAAAGATATAAACATGCTGTGTTTGTGGTTTTTGTTGTAGTCACATCGGAATATGCGACGACAGTTATTTACCATTAGTTAAAATACCAATGAGACCTTTCCACTCATTAGACAATCGCTCTTGTGAGATTTTAGGTTATTATGAGTCATGTTTTGACTGAAGTCACAGTATTCCGGTTACATAAAGTTTTGTTAATATTACCACTGTAACCTAGAGATTATAGGAATAAACCAAAATGCATTTCATTAATAAATGCCACACTTTATGGTGGGCCTATTCCCCGAACAAAAAAAATTGTCTTCTTTAGATTGGAGTCAATAGTGACACCTAGATATTTCAAGTTGGTTGACTATTGTACCACAGGGGAGTGTACCCGGTGTACCACAGGGGAGTGTCTTGGGACCTCCTCTTTTTCTCCTATATATAAATGACTTGCCACGACAGACACGACAACCCATGGTACTATTTGCAGATGATAGTACAGCGATAGTTAAGTGTACCAAGAAAGAAGACTATGAAAGGGAAATTAATAACACATTAGAAACAATTACACATTGGCTTGATACAAATAACTTAATAATAAATCTAAAGAAGACAAAAGTAATGCACTTCTACCAAAGGATACGCGCTGATGATATAAATGTTAGTTATAATGGTCAAACGGTGGATACAACGTGTGTAACGAAATTTCTAGGCATCCTGATTGACAACAATTTGACTTGGAAACCTCATGCCGATGACGTTTGTAAGAAGTTAAGTAAATCAGCATACGTACTATATAACCTGTCACATAAAGTTAGCCACAATACACTTCTAATAGCTTATCATGGGTTGGTTGCGTCAGTAATAAGATTTGGAATCATATTTTGGGGTAACTGTAGTGAGAGGGAAGAGATTTTTAAGGCCCAAAAACGTTGTATTAGATCTATGTCAAACTTAAAAAGCACAGACAGCTGTGAACCTGTGTTTCGTTCTCTGAGGATACTGACTCTCCCATGTTTGTACATATTGGAAGTGGCAATTTTTGTAAAAACCAATCTGAATTTATTCCCGTCACTGGCCAATATAAGACCACGTAATGGCCCCTTGAGATCCCAATACAAGAACTTGCTGCATTCGTGTCATTACAAAACAGCACTGTTAAGGAAAAGTATTATGACAATGGGACCTGTCATTTATAATAAAATACCTCATGGTTATAAGGATTATTCTTTGAACATGTTTTAATCAAAGGTAACTGAACTGCTTTTAGTCAAATGTTATTACTCAGTGAAAGACTTTCTAAATGATATGAATTTATCCGGATTATGACTGTTATAATTAATTGCAAATTTGACGCTGTAAGACTTAGCTACCTGACTATAATAGTATTAATTGACTTCCCTATAATTTCTGTTTTGTTTTTGCTGACATTCTTTTGTTTGTGAGTAATAATAATATTTTAAAATATGTAATAATTTGCACGCCGTAAGGTAGACTGTAGCCGATCTTTTTAATTAATCTATACCATCCATACCTGTACCTACATCCTTAGGAAATAAAATTCTCATTCATTCATTCATTCATTCATATTACTCGTAAACTTGAAATGCCTACTTAGCTGTGATAGTTTTCCTTTTAACCTTGTTATTTATACCTACCACTACCGTGAATTTTTTCACCCATCCAAAACTAACCGTTTAGCTGGCAACAAAAATTAGTATTAGCGGATCCCTAAATCGAAAAACTGTTTTCACAAACCCGCAATATTTTTGAAAGACCTATCCAACAACACCCCACACCATGGGGTAGACGAGAAAAAAAAAATATCTCCACTTTACGTGTACAGAAGGTACTACCCTAAAAAAATTTTTTTTTCATGATTTTATTTTAAGACTTTGTGGGCGTGGTGAATATGTATATCCATGCCATGCTAAGCGGACGGACCGATAGACAGACAGACGGACGGACATAGCGAATCTATAAGGGTTCCTTGTTGACTACGGAACCCTAAAAAGGGAGGATCATCCGACCAGACGGGTGTTATTTCTGGTGGGCTACTGCCCGACGGTTGATGTCGGGATGTTGTAAATATGCCAGTCGCGCGGTAAACTCTGCTTGCGCGATGCAGACTTTGTGTGACGACAGGTATTTTATTCGTAGTTCGCATGTGGCGTTACTTGTAGATGTCGCCACAACGTGAGATTGAAACCGTTGGTACGGCAATTAAGGCGGAATAGACATATCTTTTTCAGGGGCGGAGGAACAGTCTTCCAATTTGGTTCTGTAATAGACACCTTACTGACTTCAACAAATGTTAAGAATTCAGCAAAAGATTTTCTCTGTATTTCTCTAAAAAGCCAATGGAACAAAGGGTAATACTAAAGTCTCGTTTTCATAGTAACGTAACAATGTTGCTGCAACAACTTTGTGTAACTTTTGCTTATCATGAAAGGCTTTAAGTCCTACTAGGAATTCCTTCATTCTTCAAGCGAATATTATACAAAACTTGGTTGTAAACTAACTACCCTAAAGGACCTTATTCTTGGTATATAAATGACCCCGCACTTGGGGATTTGGTATTCATAATCCTATGTAGGTAATGTCAATATTGTTGCTATTTAATATTATTATCATGAATAAAATATACATATAGAATCAGCCTATAACGTTCCCACTGCTGGGACACAGGCCTCCTACCTTCAAGAGGGAGGAATATTTTGTGGCTTTATTTGTTGCATTTTAACCCTACTTTGACGTCCTGCAAGGAATATGTCGAATAACCCTGTATTTATACAAAATAATAATAATGATTACTTAATTATTATCAACTAGCTTTTCCCGGGGCTTCGCCTGCGTGGAAGTTTCAAGTCTATTAACTCAAGGAATAAGATTTTTCATACAAACTTTGGACCCCCCTTATACCCCTTTAGGGCGTGAATTTTGAAAAATCCTTTCTTAGTGCACCCCTAAGTTGATACATCAGTCAATCACTTTTGCCTTTTATATAATTATATAGATAGAAGATATACATATTTAGTACCTACTAATAAATAAATTATCTGACGCTTTACAATAAAAGTCCCGGTGACCCGTACACACTTTTTTATGTTTCCACCGGTGCGGTGGGGCGAGCAATAAAGATACTCAACAGCGTCTCTCTGCGATTGGACATCATTACTTGCTCTTTGGCGAAATTCAAGAGGGTGACACTTAACATACTGTCCTCTGTATGACCTGTGTCGATACTCAGAGTCATTACTTGAGACTTGTTAATAATTATCATCCACGTTAATCGACGGGTATATAAATTTGGACCCTGTCAGTCAAAATAGGGTAGTTTTAAAACATTTCAGTTTTATTGGTGGTGATGGTGTCTAATTGTTTTTTGCGTGAAGTCTCTTGAGTGTGGAAATTGTTGAATACATTTTTGACTGTATTGTTGTATTGGGTTCTCACCTGTAAAAACAAAAACAAATGTAAGTGGAAATAGTGAAATAAATAAACTTTGTCAGCGCGACAACGCGTTCGGTGAACCTGAACGTGTTGTCGCGCTGACAGAGGACGCCTTCCGGTTTTCCGAACAAAAAGTGACATATGGACGCGACGATCATGTCTTCGTGGGACGTTTTAAGTAGGATGCGGGTAAGGCTCTTACTAAATAATATGTTAATTACCAGGCCATGAGTTTTTCAGGAAAAACAATGTGAAAATATTCTTCTATAAGAAATGCGATACGAACATGCGATAAGACACTTTATCAAAATATCCCAGAATTCACGGCACAACCTCTTAAGGGGTCATCATCAGCTGCTCTCTACATTTTGACGAGTTTGATGTAGTAAATGTACTGAATAGCTGTTTTTTTCGCGATTTCTGGTTTGGTCCCATCGTAAAAGTTATTAATAATGATGAGTTGTTTCCAGCACATGTTGTATAATATAGACAAGAGACAGTCGATGTTGACCTTAAAGCTTCTTTCTCATCAGTATGTGCTCCGCACAGGATCGAGGCTGTTATTACCAGAATATCACGAAGTAATTACACTGTGTTCGTGACGTGACTCCTATAGTATCACAAGTGAAAATACGTTGGAACATATTGTTCTATTCTGTGCGTGTTTATAAGGGCAGGGCTTATTAGACACAGGAAAAAAGGCTGTCAGGATCAAGTGGAATTGGGCGGGTCGCGTCAGCCGCATACACAATGACCACCGGGCAAAAGACTCTACACAATAGGTGCCTGACGCCGGAAGGCGCCGTCGAGACAGGCCCAGAAGTAGGTGATGAAATGACTTAGGGCGAATTTCACCAATGAAACTGAACGCAATCATAATCATAATCAGAATATCTAAACCGCGTTTAAGATTGTTGTGGAATATTGGAACTGATCATAGAAATATAAAAAACAGGAGAAGTGGCAAGCGGGCGAAAATGTGTCCGCGCGACATGCTCAGTATGAGCCGTTCATAGTACAATTTCCGTCTCCACGAACTAGTGCGCTTTTGACTGTGACCGTGACAATTTGCAAGAATGCCGTGTTGTTCAGTGGTTTCTTGTAAAAACCGAAGCCATGTAAATCAATCAATCACTTTCCATATGTAAGTACAAGTATGTGTCTTTAAAATAATGAAAGTGACAAAGGGAAAAAGTGGAGACACAGGGTTCCGATACATTTTAACATACTGGGCACATCTCCTTCTTTCTTATATCTATGGCACTGATAGTGTAAATATTTCACAACAATGGCGACGTTGACAGCTCTTGATCGCGGTTAGCGTTCAGTTTGGTGTAATTTGCCCTTAGACGCATAGCTTGAGGGCTGGTTCGAGGCGTTGTAGGTAGTAAAATAGCCTAACTAGTGGGTCTTGGGGAGGTCTTTACCCTCGGTGGCGCAGTATGGGCTACACAAAAAGTAGCTTCATATTAGCATGAATGAACCAGTCGACCGCATGTCAGTACCATTTCAACTTTGAGCTGGCCTAGCGTAGTACGGAGTTTCAATAGAATACGAGGTCAGCTTATACTTGTTTGTGAATTATTATCTTTATTCTAAGAAATCACTGACGTATGGATTCTGGCAGTTTCAGCCATGATGACTTTTCACACCGACGCTTACGCCTTTTTCACACCGACGGTTACACCTTTTTCACATCAACGCTTACGCCTTTTTCACATCGACGCTTACGCCTTTTTCACACCGACGGTTACACCTTTTTCACATCGATGCTTACGTCTTTTTCACAGCGACGCTTACGCCTTCATCACACCGACACTTACACCTTTTTCACACCGACGGTGACGGTTTCTCTGCGAAACGCGATTATTGTCCGTACAATTTGACAAGTTATCGCCAGGTTTTCGTTTACCGCGGCGCGTCGTCGCGTCGGAAAATGCGTTTCCTTTTCGCATTTGACCAGTTATTAAAATGACGGCTGGTAACCGCTCCTTTTTTGAAGCACCTACGTTTGAAGAATATTATATGCAAACCCTGTAAAAAAATAACATAAAAGTAAACCTGTTTTTAACCAACTTCTGAAAAAAGGAGGTTATCAATTCGGATGTTTCAATTTTTTTTTTCCGGTATTCTTTATGGTCAAGTCCGGGGTAATTCTAGATACAAATACTAAGGTTCGTATTTATAATCAAAGTAATTACTCACTAAGTAATTTCATACTTGAGGGTAGAATTGTTAAATAAAGAAAATGGTGACTATTACTAGGCTCAAAATTCTAAGCTTTGACAGTTCTAACTTCAAGCAATTACTAAACTATAGAAAGAAAATCATTGCTTGAGCAATTACTTTTACTTAAGTAATTACTTTTACTTGACTATAAATACGAGTGTTAGAATTAACTTAGTTCTCTGCATTTCTATTTAAAATACTAAGAAGGCGTTCCAGGAAGTTAGTTTTAGATTTACTAGCTAACGTTAAACCTACCTACACGTCTGCAATCTGCATTTATTTGTAAACTTAAATATTCAGATACTTTGCATTTTATAGAAATATATAAATGTGTTTTCGAATAATAGAATAAATTGTTAAAGCAAACCAATTAAGTAAACTAATGAAAACGATTCCAATATACTTCAAATTAATTTGCAATTTGATAAATGAGTTGTAATGGAAATGTTACGAACAACTTTTAATCCTAAATAAAATTATACAGCGGTATGGAATATCACTGAAAAGTTTTTAATTAAAATTGAAACATCTGATATTTTGGAAAGTCTTGTTGGTTCTATTTTGAAGAAATTTCTAAAAGTAGTTCTTTTGGGTCCTCAGCTTTTTGTAGCTTCGAGGGACCGGTACACAATATATGAAGGAGTGTTCAAGAGTTACTTACTTATAAACTTTGTTTTTTTTTTTGTGTAAGTACATGAGTTATTTATCTAGTCATATATCGTTAAGTTTAAATTTGGAAATCAAAAATATTTGACGACTTTATCCAAGATGTGCAACTCAAAAAAAATAAAAAGTTATTTTATTTACTCTCATTCGTAAAGTTCTAATTAGGTCAAATCAATCTGCCTAGCCTTTTCCCAACTATGTTGGGGTCAGCTTCCAGTCTAATCGGATGCAGCTGAATACCAGTATTTTACATGGAGCGACTGCGTTCTGACCTCCACAACCCAGTAACTGGGTAATACGATACCCCTTGGTAAGACTGGAAGCGAAGTGCCCTTCTACACTCTCGTATTTGCTTAGCTTCGATTAATTCGATTCGCGAAGTTGCTTCGACGAAGTACAGTACTGGTCGAAATTGAAAGCGGTTAAAAATGCAACCAGCACGAAGCGAACCAAAGTGCCCTTCTAAACTCTCGTATTATCGCTTTACTACGATCATACTCACTGCAAGCTTTAGATTCGTCAAACCGCTGTTTCTACATTATCTGTGTAGTAAAATGGCGGCGCGTCATCGCAACAGCTGATCGGTTCCTGTTGAGGCGCTTACCCCCCGTGGCGGAATGTTTGGGCGCCACATCGATGAAATTGCTATAGTTTAGATAAAATAGTGTATGAAACTTTACTTAGCTAGTATTAAAATACTCGTGTGAAACTATTATAAATCTCGCCTGCGGCTCGGTTTATAAACTCACACGTAAGGCTCGCGCACATTTGGGCACGCATCGCTACGCATTGCAACAATCCTCCTCAACAAAAAATCCTAGGTTTATATTTCAGGAGCCGCGCCATCGAAACGGAGAAAAACACGTTATCGATATGTCACTGAAAAAGCATCGCAGAGATCTGAAGTTTTTTGTAAAACCTAGATTTGAATTTGTCAAAATTTGTAAAAATACTACGAAAAATCCTAGGTTCGCGCCATTGAACTGGTGAAAAACACGTTATCACCGATATCTCGCTGAAAAAGCATGGCGGATGTCTGAAGTTTTTTGTAACACCTAGATTTGAATTTGTCAAAATTTGTAAAAATACAACAAAAAATCCTAGGATTATATTTCAGGAGCTGCGCCATTGAAACAGTGAAAAACACGTTATCGCCGATATCTCACTGAAAAAGCATCGCAGAGGTCTGAATTTTTTTATAAAACCTAGGTTTGAATCTGTCAAAATTTGTAAAAACACAATAAAAAATCCTAGGTTTATATTTCAGGAGCCGCGCCATTGAAACGGTGAAAACACGTTATCGCCGATATCTCACTGAAAAAGCATCGCAGAGGTCTGAAATTTTTTGTAAAGTTTTGTAAAGTGTTCAGACCTCTGCGATGCTTTTTCAGTGAGATATTGGCTTTTATTATGGGACCAAACCTGAAATCGCGAAAAAAAATCAGCTGTTCAGTACATTTATCTACATCAAACTCGTTAAAATGTAGGAAGCAGCTGATTTTTTTTTCGCGATTTCAGGTTTGCTCCATAATAAAAGTTGTTCATAATGATGAGTACAATGACCCCTTAAGAGGTTGCTGGTGTTTTACCAATAACCCTGTATAATGTGCGCAAAGTAACAGTTTCATTTAACTAACAAAAAACCAATTCAAACTGCACATGTAAATACAAATAATAAAAGGTCTCACCATAGTCTAATGACAGGCTCAATAGCTCCGATATAGTTTTTGAATACCTACATTTCCCGGTTCTTCCTTATGCACACATGGGGTGCAGAAAACACTAGTGGTTAAGAACATACAATTAATTTGTAGTTTCTCACTGTCCTGATGCTCATAGTTTATTACTGACCTACTGACATTAATTTAAGCACCTGTTGAGCGAATCGATATCTTGTGATTAATCAGTAATTACTGAATACAGCAAATAGCCTGTGTTTGCATAGTTCAAAAGTATACCAAAAACATTGTGATACGTTTTTTGACAGCGTGGACCGGCCAAATAAAAGTGGTAAGTATATACTGAAAAGTACGAAGGCGACTCCGTAAAAGCAAAGATTGATTACCCTATGAAAAAAGTGGGATCTTTTTATTATCTTTTTATTATTATTTTCGAAAACTGAGTTTATGGCGTAGCTTGTGGCTAAGTAATAACAGCTGCACGGGTCGATCGACCAGGTTAAGCTACGCTTGCCGCGGTTGGTCCGTGGATGGGTTGGCCATCTTTACATACCAAGACCCCTCCGTGCTTTTAACGTTAAGCCGTTGGTCCCGGCTGTCATTCGTGGATCTTTGACAGTCAATACGGGTCGTCAGATACCCGAAAGTCTGAAAACCAGTCTTACCAAGGGGTATCGTATTACCCGGTAACTGGATTGTGGAGGTCAGATTATAGGCAGTTGCTCCATGTAAAATACTAGTATTCAGCTGCATCCGGTAAGACTGGAAGCCGACCCCAACATAGTTGGGAAAAGACTATGGCATATGATGATGAGCTTATGGCCTTAGTATTATCGTGGGCTTGCCAGTGGCTTCACCCGCGTGGATGTCGTAAAATATCCCACGGGAAAGTTCTATACCGGGAATTCCTTCCTTATTACTTGTCTACATTATAAAGGGAACCCCTGAACAAAATTTCAGCTTTCTAGGTCCAAGGGTTTGGGCTGGGCGTTGATGTGTCAGTCAATCAGTCAGGACTTCTCTTTTTATCTAAATAGATAATTTTTACATGCGTTTTATTGTGCAGATTTCATTCTTTCCTCAGAAACGCGGCCACAATGTCCCTCCTTGACAGAGTAAAGATTACCTACTTACGAACTATAAACTCGTGATTAGATAAACCAGTACCAGCGTAATTCTGCTGTAATCACCTCTTGTTAGTCTGTTATGTAAATTACCTACAATATTGTACGACAGGTAAATTGAGTCACTTTAATAGAGTTTCTCTCGCCCCGGTTATTGTACAGACGTATTTCTAACTTGTTGCCTTGTTAAATACATTTTGATGTTTTGAATACAGTTAGAATTTGAATTGAATTGAGTTTGAAGTTTTGGGATTTCCCGAAAAGTTTCAAACGAAGTCACTGACTAAAAATTTCACTTACATTAGATTCGGAGTAAATGGGCTGTGACAGACAGACAGACACAAGTGATCCTATAAGGATTTAGTTTTTTTCCTTTTGAGGTACGGAACCATAAAAATAGACGTATATTTTTATTAGATAAAGATAAAGATAAATTTATTTGCTCAAACATGTGTACACATACAAGAATAAAAACGTGCATGCAGGATAACAATAAAAACAATAGGTTCAGACATGTTTGCCACTTAATATGGCGTGCAAATATAAATAATTTATGTTTGTTAATAATTTAAGTAATAGAGACAATATCATTAATTTACCTTGAATTTAGCATACAGTAACGAAATTATATCATAAGTGTCAACAGTAAATAAAAATAATTAATAAAAATCTATGTCAAAATAAATGCTTCTGTCAGAAATTCCTTAATATTATAATATGCTTTGTCAGTTAGAAATGACTTAAGTTGTTTCTTCAATTGTACATTATTAAGCTATCCAACTTTTCGGTAACTTATTATAAATAATTGGAGCCATGCAGAAAACACTCTTGCGCATAAGTGCAGTCCTACTACTATGCAGACAGAGCTGACTTTGATCACGCCTGTTTCTGGGAAATTTATCTGCCATTCGCGAATATAAAATACTATTATTTCTAACGAACATTACTGATTCAAGAATATAAAGCGAAGCTAATGTCAATATTTTGTAGCGTATGAAATAGGGCTTACAACTATCTGTAATCTTCAACTGAAACATGCCTCTGAGGCATCTCTTTTGTGCTTTAAATACAATTTCTTTGTTAGTTGAGTTACCCCAAAATATAACACCGTATCTGAGAACAGATTCAGTTAGCCCGTAGTAAGCTGTAAGTAACGCATCTATGTTAACAGTGCGTGACAGGATGTACAAGGCGTATGCACTACTACTTATCCTTTTAGTCAGGGCCTCTACATGCGCTTTCCAATTTCAGTTGCGATCTATTGTAAGTCCTAGAAATTTAGTTGTATTAACTGTGTCAATTGTAATGTCATTGTATGTTATGTCAAAATTAGAAAGAGTCAATGCGCGCTGGCTGAAATGCATGATTACAGTCTTTTTTAAATTTATTTTTAAATTATTATTGTCCAACCATTCTATAGTTTCTTTTAATGTATTATTTATGTCATCTTTATACAAGTCCCTTTGATTACAAGGTATAGTGATTGTACTGTCATCCGCAAATAGCGTCATAGGATGTTTTATTGCCATTGGAAAGTCATTAACATAAAGTGTAAAAAGCGGTGGTCCTAGTATACTTCCTTGTGGAACTCCGTAGATAACGTTACATTCCTCCGATAGAAAGGTTTCTTCTCTTTTGGTACTTACATTAATTCTACTTATTTCCGTTATTTGTTTTCTATCGTGTAAGTACGATTTTATGAGCTCAAGGACATTACCTCTTACACCGTAAGCATCAAGCTTTTTTAGTAAAATATTATGTTGCACATAATCAAACGCCTGGGTCATGTCACAAAATATGGCACACACTGGTGTGGTTTTATCCATATTTGTCATAACAGTCTGTAAAAAGTCATAAATAGCCATGTTTATTGTCTTGTTTTTTCTAAATCCTTTTTGTTCGTTGCAAAGAATATTGTTCGCTTCTAAATATAAATTGAGTTCTTTATAAATATAGTTTTCAATTATTTTTGAGAAAATTGGTATCAATGAAATCGGCCTGTAGTATTCCATTAACTCTCTATCTTGTTTTTTGAACAATGGCTTTATCACAGATTTTTTCAGGGCATCTGGAAACATACCTTCGCTTATACACAAATTTATAATATAACTTAAAGGGCAACAAATTTCCTCGGCTACTGCTTTGAGTATTTTTGTACTAACACCATCATAACCTACGCTATTTGTGTTGTTTAGGGCTAAAATAATCTTTAATACGTCATTTGGCATTACAGTGACATATTTTGTTTACTCAGTATTGTGTTGCGTTTCTTCCGTTTCTACGGTGTTCATGCTAAGGCTACGGTTTCCTTGAAAACCAGTGGCCACCACATACATAACCGCAGTTACAGCCGTCATGAAAATGATAGCACCGCGGGGTGTGACTACGGTGTCAAAAAAAAACCCGTAAAAGGAAAACACACCAACTACTTAAGTTAATAAATAAAGTTTCAGTGACGTCAGTCGACGGTAAATTACGGACGCTATGTGGCGGCCACCGCTCTTCTAGGAAACGTAGTGTAAGCGCGGCGTGCTGTTCGAAAATATACGAGAAGATTTTCTAATTTGATTTGATTCAAAACACATAGGTACAACAAGGTAGGCAGTTAAAATGCTCCGAAATCATAAGAAAATAGCCGCTACCATGGTCGTATAAAAATAACTAGAGTGTCGGTCAGCATTTATTTAAGGCGACAATTAAACGTGGTTTCGGTATTGGTATCGGTCGTTACGGCCATCTGCCCGGACGCCGCAAGGAAAATAACATTATAGCCGTGGGACGCGCTCGGGGGCAGCCATCTTTGATGTTGTAGATATCGGGAATTTGTGGAAAAGTTTTACGATTTTTCTTTCTTCTTCTTCTTCTTCTTTGTGTCGCTGGCGACAGTATTTCAAATATTGCTGTTTCAAAACTTGGCGATTTTGTTTGTGAGAGTTTTACGTGGGAAGAGACTGGACTCTACGATACAGGGAATTTTCGTGTGGGGTCCGGAAATTTGTAAAAATCTAGTACCTTAGGGGTTCCTATGCAATCAGTTACTAGTTTTTTTATTGTACCGTGTTTTTTTCTGTACTGAAATTACGTTTTTGTTTATTTGTTGTTTTGTTTTTTTTTGTCAGTGGGTAGGTATTGAAGAAACAAGAATAGATGACCCGTATCTAGATGAAAAAAAACCTAGAATCAAACAAAAGGCCCATCAAAGTCAAAAATCAATACAATTTTTGACGTATTGAGAAACATTAGAATGCAAACGTTATTAAAAATCCGTATTTTCCAATTTCCGTGCATTACTTCTCAGTTATCGGAGCTGCACAACCATTTGATTAAGCTTCCGTGTCAAATTGTTATCGATAGATTCCACCTAAACGCTGTTCACAAATCCGAAACCCGAAAATCTTGACAGTTTAAACCAAAAAAAACACCAATCTACCAATGACATTATACATCTAGACGTTGCCATGATTACAGTGTGAAGTGTGGAAGTGAGACACATATATACGAAATAATTAGGAAAATTGAGACAAAGCATCGTATCTTCTGTCCTTCACGGCGTGTCGTATTTTTGCATGGCAAAATTTAAAAATGTTGCCAAACAAAGTACTTTTACTGTTACAAAATTTATCTTGCGTCTATTAATTTAACATTTTTGGACAGTTTTTGCATTGTGCGAATGTATTGACATGGGTTTCAGTCCAAAATATGGAAGATTTCTTACGTTAAACCTCATTTCTCATACCACATAACCTAGAAAAAGTATAATATTGCTGTCTCATGACCGGCCACGCGGTGGCTCGATCTAGATGTATATTATCTAAGCCAATCTACATTATCTTCACATGATATGACCAAGATTATGTCTGGACTTTAAAAGAGACTGACCTCCGAGTTTATTTCGGACTTTTTTCTCAGACTGGTCAGATACGAAACGCCGACCTCATCTAGTTTTTATTAAAAATGTTATTGACGTGTAAAAATGTTTGTACAAACCTACAGAAATAAAATAATTTATCATTAAGGTGATTGCGCTGTGTAGCCTGCGAAATCCATTTTTTTTGGGTTTTTTGCAATTTGCAGGTCCGTGTCGAAAGTATGATACGCGGCAATAAAACATAATGTATTTGTATAATTTTAACCATAAAAATCATCAATACATCTCTCTAAGTTAGATTTCGTGCAGATTCGTCAAACGAACGAAATCTAACGAATCTGCACGAATTTAGTTAAGTACTGTTATGTCTCGCTTTTGGGCACAGGTGGTTTAGAATAAAACACTGAAATCAATCACTGGTGCGTGCGCGGCAGCCGCTTCTCCTGACGTCTGTCAACGTAATGCCCGGGGAGCGGGTGTCGCAGGCGCACATGTTTAATTATAATATCTATACATCACATCTCTCCCTTTCAATAAATTTAAATTGAATCACATTGGCCGCTTTAACACTCAAATCAAATCAAATCAAAAGTCCTTTATTCAAATTAGGCTGAGAATCAGCACTTTTTGAACGTCAAAATTACAGTAAGACAGTCCCCACAAAACGCCCGCCCTTCACCACTTCCTAGTGCTTTAGCTGGGAAGAAGAAGTAGCGGAACAAACTCCCCAGCAGCACAGCTGTCTGTTCAGTTAGAAGAACTAGATTCTATACAATAGTACCTATGCAAAATAATTTACGCAACACAATACATTAAATTATATTTTTGTCAAATAAAATAAACAATTTTAGTACTTAACTCATGTAACCTAATCATAAGTTATATTAAACAGTAAATGTTACTTAAAACAATACTGACTAATATTGACTACATAACTTCACAATATAATATCATTATTAATCTTCCTATAATGACCTTAATAAATAAATTTTAATCTTCATCAGTGTTTATTTGTACCTCATTATCATCTCCATTTTCCTTTTCATTATGGATTCTCCATTGTCCCTCTATTCTCTTGAGGTGAATTACATTTCTTCTTATTTCTTGACCTGTTTCATCATTTTGTACCATAATATCACCTCCTTTAGCGCTAATAACTGTGTGTGGAGTAGCATTGAAATCAGGCGTCAATTCATTTTCTTTAATCATATTTTTTAACATATACCTTTTCTCCTACACTAATTTCATTATTTACTGCTTTTCTCTTTCTGTCTTCAATTATTTTACTCTTTTCTTTTGTTTTTTTGTCCTTATCGTACACTTCTGAATCAGTGCGCCTGGTTTGAACATCTACAACTGAAGGTATCTTGTCTCTGAATTGCTAAAATCATTTGCTTGTAAAATAAATGGCTGACAATGTTTCAATTAGGCTTGTCAGTAATTAATCAGAAAGCTAGTCGTCCGTTCGCAAACTAGGTCTTCATGGAGAAGAACGGACAAGAAACTAAATGGAAACAGTATTAAGTATAGTATTCTATCAACACATTTCTTACATTTCCATAAATTATCGTTAACTCCAAAATAGTTCTATTTCTTAGACCATTATTCAGAATAATAGCAACAATAGATCATGACTAGATTCCATATATAATTTCACACATTGGCAAGAATAAGAATTTATCTTACACAAAAACATAATCATAATAAGCAATAATTAAGATGTACTGTAAATAGTTAGTTTGTGAATCAAGTTCATTACAAATTTTGGAATCAACAGTTTCTGGTTGATGGCCCATCCATTTACCTTCTACTTTCGTTAATTGAATAATGTTTTTAAGTGACGTCTGTTCTGTACTGTCATCCTGTACATAAAATAGTAAGTTTATTAGTAGGCACATAAAAACACAACACAACTTTCACGTCACTCTACCCTTTTTTTTTTTTATTTGTTTCATTTTTGTATTTCAACTACCTACTTCTTAAAAACGTAATTTTTGTTATTGGTATTTCAATTATCTGACGCAGAGATGTTTTGTAGCTAGTATTCCAAACACATATGGCTTCAAAATAAATATAATTTGTTTCAATCAAAACAAAAATTAGCTTACGAAGCTATTTACATAGATGCCCAGTTAGCAATAAAAATGCTACCATTGGTAAGCAAAATGATTCGTTTTTTGTTTGTAAAAAAAACCAACCTTGCATTAGTTGCCCAGACACTAAATATAAACTTGATACTTAGTTAATTTTATTTAAATTAACAGATGTGGTCTGATTGTATCTGCACTTTTTATATTGGTATGTTGAAACACATTGACAAATTGAACAATTTAAACAAACTAAATACCATCTGCCTGGACTTATACCAACCATGCTGGGGTCGGCCTCCAGTCCAACCGGATGCGGCTGGACACCAGTATTTTACATGGAGCGACTGCCTGTCTGACCTCCACAACCCAGTTACTGGGTAATACGATACCCCATGGTAAAACTGGTTGTCAGACTTTCGGGCTGCTTTCTGAAAAAAGGCTGAACATTTCTGTCTATTTTTTCGAGTTTTTACCATATTACTCCCACAGTTTTCATTAAAAGTGTTCATAAATTTATACAGTTCTTTACAAAATAATAAGAAAGGATTTCATGTGATTACTTTTTTTAGTTCAATCCCTAGATTTTTTGTAATCAGTAATTACTTCATATTTTGCAAGCGTTGTGTCATAGCGCTTCTCTTTCTTTTCTATGCAGTCCGACAGTGACCGCGCTTTTTACGGCGGACAAACCTATTATTTATTCTGTGCCTTAACGCACATGGCACATGCTAATCTAACTCAACACAAGAAATTTCAAAGCTGTTTTCAACAGATGGTTCAACTATGTCTACGAGTTATTGTTTGAATGCAACTTTTAGTTAGGATTAGTGAACCAGCACACAGTATTCTTTTCTTGCAATGTAACTGCAATGGGTCGGTGACACTATTAGTGACTTGATGTTAGTGTGTGACAGACCTTTTTGGCGCCGCCGCGAGGTACACACTATTGTTGCTATTTACATAGTGTTCACGTTCGTGTGTCCAACAACTTTTTTATATTCAGCGAGTCCACTGACTCGCAGCAAAGGCCTGTCGCAAGGACATATATTTCTAGGCCTCTCATCTATTCCTCCCAGCGTAATCCCAGTGACATAGGATCACCATCACATTCATTGCAAGGGTTTTACCGGTGGTAGGTTGGACATTTTGGGCGACCTGAAACAGTGTTAGTATGCCTTTGTTTTGCCTCTTGGCGGCATTGGCTGTGGTGTTTCATTTTTATATTTCTATGTACTATCAGTAAAATACAAATTACTGGTCTTATATTTCCTCGTAATATTATGTTATCAGCAATCTGTACCCAATAATGTTTACTTGGCCAAACTTACTATTTGTAATGTGCGTACCATGTTCTCACAACACTACAATATCATAATAATAAATGATTTGACTAACACCATTTCAGATAGTCCTGGATCGGTACTGCATAACGAATACCTATCTGTATTTTTCACATTATTATTGACTTTTAATTTTAGTGTAACTCAAGTTTAAGTTGTTCATTAAAAACAAATACCTAGATTTATTACATTGTTGTTTAGTATTAATTCAATAATTAGTTTTAATGTATTATTATTGGTAATTAGTTTTAGCCTTGTTGAGCGTTAATAACCAACAAGTAGTGATTAAATGTTTAATATTAAATGTAACCAAATTATCCAATAACTTAGTTATAATAACTTTGAATATGTAGGTCCAGCTGATAACGCTGTCACTGGTCACTGGGATTACGCTGGGAGGAATAGATGAGAGGCCTAGAAATATATGTCCTTGCGACAGGCCTTTGCTGCGAGTCAGTGGACTCGCTGAATATAAAAAAGTTGTTGGACACACGAACGTGAACACTATGTAAATAGCAACAATAGTGTGTACCTCGCGGCGGCGCCAAAAAGGTCTGTCACACACTAACATCAAGTCACTAATAGTGTCACCGACCCATTGCAGTTACATTGCAAGAAAAGAATACTGTGTGCTGGTTCACTAATCCTAACTAAAAGTTGCATTCAAACAATAACTCGTAGACATAGTTGAACCATCTGTTGAACACAGCTTTGAAATTTCTTGTGTTGAGTTAGATTAGCATGTGCCATGTGCGTTAAGGCACAGAATAAATAATAGGTTTGTCCGCCGTAAAAAGCGCGGTCACTGTCGGACTGCATAGAAAAGAAAGAGAAGCGCTATGACACAACGCTTGCATTAGTTAGATGTGGCGTAAAATGGTAAATAATAGAATGAGTGTTATTAATCTATATTACGGCAGAAATAGATATGCTATGCCAATAATATTACATTAAATTAGGTTAAGTGATATTATGTTAACCAAAACTTCCAAAATTAACTCTTTAAACGTCGATTGCACACCCAGGTGTTCAGATAACAATAAAAAATCTATTGTGCCTGCTAATTGGCGTGCGACAAGTTATGTGTCAAAAAGTTGGAATACTTTGTTCTCCTTGGCACCTTAATTGCACCTTGGCCAACTTTGTGCTCCTTGGCACTTTATTGCACCTTGGCAAACTTTGTGTCCCTTGGCACTTTATTGCACCTTGGAATACTTTGTGCTCCTTGGCACTTTATTGCACCTTGGCAAAGAACTTGATGAGTTTTCACTCATTGGAAATACTGTTAAAATAATAATTATTATTATTGCATACCTAGTATAGTTTTATACCAATGTATGAACTTGATGAGTTTTCACTCATTGGGAATACTGTTAAAATAATAATTATTATTATTGCATACCTAGTATAGTTTTATACCAATGTATGAACTTGATGAGTTTTCACTCATTGGGAATACTGTTAAAATAATAATTATTATTTTTGCATACCTAGTATACTTTTATACCAATGTATGAACTTGATGAGTTTTCACTCATTGGGAATACTGTTAAAATAATAATTATTATTATTGCATACCTAGTATAGTTTTATACCAATGTATGAACTTGATGAGTTTTCACTCATTGGGAATACTGTTAAAATAATAATTATTATTATTGCATACCTAGTATAGTTTTATACCAATGTATGAACTTGATGAGTTTTCACTCATTGGGAATACTGTTAAAATAATAATTATTATTATTGCATAACTAGTATAGTTTCATACCAGTGTATGAACTTGATGGGTGTTTACCCATTGGAAATACTGTTAAAATATTAATTATTATTATTGCATAACTGGTATAGTTTTATACCAGTGTATGAACTTGATGGGTGTTTACCCATTGGAAATACTGTTAAAATATTAATTATTATTATTGCATAACTGGTATAGTTTTATACCAGTGTATGAACTTGATGAGTTTTCACTCATTGGGAATACTGTTAAAATAATAATTATTATTATTGCATACCTAGTATAGTTTTATACCAATGTATGAACTTGATGAGTTTTCACTCATTGGAAATCGTTCCCGACTTAGCTAACGCTTACAGGCACTATTTTTTGTTGTTGTGTAGTTGGTAATTCACATTATAATAGCAGAAAACCACAGAAAAATCTAATCAAACTTAAGTCAAATCGCAATGATAAATTTAAAGAAGTATAAGTACATACTTACTAAGAAATTATTTTACATACCTACACAGTTGGTATTTACCATTTACTCACAAAATGTTTATATCTAAATCCATCAACTGGTTTACGATCGCTTACTGTGAGTGTGCGGTATTAGTAGAACATAATTATGTAGGTATTTTTATTACAATCGATCAAAGACTACTCGACCAACTACACAACAATGGAATGTTTATATTGGTAAGCATTAACTGGCACTGTTTTTAGAGACTAATCTGACCGAAGGTATCAGCATGTTTATACGGAATAGGTATAGCAAATATTATAACATTGTTTTTGTTTTAGGAACACATAATTACTCGTTTATTATTGATCTTGAGGAGGTTGTAAGTCACGTCTCCCCTTTATACCGAATAAGAAAGCTTAATTTTGAAATGTAACAGTTACGAAATTATAATACCTACCGCATTTTTATGATTTTTCCAACTGATAGTCTCGGTCATCTTTATAGTCTCATTATATATTGCTTATTTTACTCGCGTTCTTTATCCTCGTCGCCAATGTTATGTCTCGCTTTTGGGCACAGGTGGTTTAGAATAAAACACTGAAATCAATCACTGGTGCGTGCGCGGCAGCCGCTTCTCCTGACGTCTGTCAACGTAATGCCCGGGGAGCGGGTGTCGCAGGCGCACATGTTTAATTATAATATCTATACATCACAAGTACCTACATCTGTATCTAATCTATAGACAATACAGAAAGCTATGATTGCTTTCCTTTGGAAAGCAATCATAGCTAAAGTAGCAGGCACTAACCAAGTGACCAATGAATACCCAGCAAATCGTATTTTTTTTAAAATATAAAATGGCACGCAAATGTATCTCTTAAGCTGACCACTTGGCCACCCTACTGGCAACGTCGTTTCAGAAATCGTAAAACAAACGCGGCACCACAATTTAAATATTTCGATATCATGTTTTTCTCTTCGCATTGTACACTTGACCTGTTTCAAGTGACAATTCCAGGCTGCTATCTTTTACTCTCTTGTTAATATGCGATAAACTGCTTAATGGTACACTAACCGTTAGATAAAAACGGTCTTTATGGACACTGCAGCTTTTCGCAAACAATTTGTATAATGAATTGCAAGAAAAAAGTAATGAGATAAATGCAAATTCCGGTTTATTGTTGTTTTATTGGTTGTGTTGGAATTCTTTCAGCATAGACCTGCGGTTTTGTTGTTCGTATAATAAAACTTACTAATACTATATACTTATGTATTGATTATTGAGTTGAGCGTGCCTCATTGACTAGACCAGTTTTCCACTTTTCATTGAACATAATACAACGAACAGGTGTAAATAATCAAGAAAATTTTGTAACACTTTAGTGTAAGTATATGTATTGTGTATACAGGATGTGGCGTAAATAGTGGTCCAACGCTAAGGGGTCAATACACACACCGTAATATTCAGCTATCACGTACCACAATTTGAACCATTTTTTTTCTAGATCTCTTAATAAGTACAATTTTTTTTTTAAATGTCAACTTAATCTAGTGTATTTTTTTTTTACATTTGCATGTGATAGTGTGCATTTTACAGTTATAAATAAAAAACAAAATTTTAAAATAATGTAATTTATAGAAAATACAGCGAAATTAGTAAAGGAAGGTGTCAACTTTTCAAATAATAATATTTTATTCTGAGATTGGAAAAAAATGGTTCATATTATGGTATGTGATAGCTGAATATATGGTGTATTGACCCCTTAACGTCACCATTATTTATGCCACACTGTGTATAGTATATAAATATTATAGCAATAATTATTATACTGTCGGACCTAAAGTGAGTTTTGCTGAATGTACTACGGTACAAAACCATAATCAAAAGGCAATTCTCAATATCTATACAATCTCTGTAACTATTGATTTCTTGACAAACTAAACTAAACCTATCTAGTCTACTTACGTTAAACACAAAAAAAATACCTACTCAAGTCACATCATTCTCTTGCCCTTATCCCAATCTGTTTGGGGTCGACGCAACATGTCCCATTTTTCCATACCTACCCAATTATAGCTGGCAAAATAAAGGTTTGACAAGTTATTTGTTTTATTTTTAAATGTTTGTTTGTTACCGAAATTCAGTTCCTGCACGAACCATATTTCTGCCAATGCTAAAGTTCGGTACAAGCAGCCGAATGTCTTACCGAATGTAAATCGAACTTTGGTTCATCTCTAATATTATTTTCGTAACAAATCGTATGTGTTTCTGTGTGTGTTTGTTTATTTCATTTTTAAGTTTGTATAGATTTTATATCCGCAAATAAAAAGATTTCATTTCATTTCAAATCTGCGCTGCTTACACACTGAGAAAATCCACTCACATACTTAAATATAGCATGAATAAGAAAATGCATCTGCCATAAACGTACAGACTGTTATTTGTTTAAAAGTAAAAATATTTTAACGTACAGTCAACAGCGCGTCCATATAACGATTTGAAATTGACAGCCTCTTAACTTCGTAGCAGTAAGTGCGGTTTTCGTAGTCCAAGTGTTACTTCTAACGTACGGTTACCGTACCTACTTGGCGTAAGTACACGGTGCGACGTAATATTTAAGGCGCAGATTTCCTGAAAACGATCAAAAAGGTGGTTTTTTAAAGCTGTGTATCTCATAAACCGTAAATAATTTTGACATGTAAAAAAAATATGATATTTTCAAGTCCTTTTCGCATACAGTGATGGAAGCCAAAACATAATTAAACATACTTTAATGCACCAAAAAAATCTTTAAACATACCTCCTAAAAATCTTTAAAAGCTGTTTATCCCTTCATTAGCAATTATAATTATAACTAAAAATATACCATCAAATGTCAAATTCCAAACTGCATCCAGTGATGGATTACTTTTTATTAAATAGTTAATTTCTAATTTTATACGATTTTATTTGCACTTTCACGACATAATTCCGGTGCGCGTGAGAATCTTCTATCTCGTGCGTCAAACTAGACAGCCATAAAGCCATTTCACTTACACACCGAGCTAAACCAAGCTTGGAACCAGGGCCTTAATTTGGCGCATCCACTACGCCACTGATCGCCGCTTCTGATCGGAGCTATGAAATATGTAGCATAAACATACGCCTCACAGGCCACCGGCACCAACATAGATAAAAAAAACCGGCCAAGTGCGTGTCGGACCATGCACAATGAAGGGTTCCGTAGTTGAAAAGAATATGTGATAAAATTACAAATTAACATAGAAATATATTAAACTTTTTAAACTTTTGCGATTTGTACACATTATAAAACAATATCGAGAACGGGTCTTATCGCGATATTCCTTTTTTCCGAGGTAAACAGGTACCTACTTGTTTCCCGAGGTTTCGATCGCCTTACAGTGACAATTTTTATTAATAAAAATTGTGAAGACTAAGTGAGGGTAGATGCATATACCCGCACTTTACGAACACGTCGCTGAGCTGTCATCAATCCTCCATGACCACGATCGCAAGGCGGTCGAAACGTCGGGAAACAAGTAGGTACCTGTTTACATCCTTAAAAAGGAATATCGCGATAAGACCCGCACGCTAATTGCGTAACACATTATCAATAGGAGTTGGTTTCATTTTGAAAGAAAATGCTAATCCATTCTTCGTCTGTTCGAAAAATTTGTCTGCTCGACAACGTAATTATCGCAATGAATGTTGTTGAACTGTCAAAATGAACCCAACTCCGATTGATATTGTGTTACGCAATTAGCGTACTGTTCTCGATATTGTTTTATAGAAATTGTATATCTAGGAGTGTAAACGAAACATGAGTTTTGCTTCTATAGGTTTTTATTATTATATGGGTTTCACCGAAAAATCGCCCCGTTCACACGCAGCTTAATGAAATATGCACGAGCACAATGAAAAATTGAAAACCTTTTGTTTTGTTCAAAAAATTTCCGATGTTGCCTTTCCCACTAATTAAAACAAAAAATTGTTCTGGCTTTTTCTAGTAAAAAATATATTCACAAAATAGAGTTATTGTATTGCTAAGGACTGGCATATACGGTATACCTAGACATATGTGTAACAATGAACGCTTAGGTATAATATTATTATCCTAACTATTAGAAATGCGAACGTGAGTTTGCTTGTTCTCACGCTTTCACGCCAAAACGACTGAACGGATTTATATGAAATTTGGCACACGAGTAGACCATGACATGGATTACGATATAGGATGCTTTTTATCCCGGTAGTACGTTCCCGTGGGATAATTTCCGACATGCACGCGGGCCAAGCCGCGAGCAGCAACTACATGATAATTGTATTTATCTAATTTGGCAGAATCCATGCATATACAACAGAACATGAAAACTTATCAATGCTACAAAGTAGGTACTTTTAGAGTAACTAATATTGAAACGAAATGATAACATATGCAACGCTTCCCTCGCGTTCGCTGAACACAGCACGCCTTCACTGAGAATAAGAAAGCCATCAATCAAATGCTGGAGAGAGCTTCAGTGACACCTGACAGCTTTGTTCAAGATGCTAAACTATTGTTATACTAGGATAAGGAGACTTCCTCACGTTATGATGATGGTACCTATTTCAGAGCTGCAATTTTTGCTTAGTTCTTGGGATTCATAATGAAATGAGCTGTTCTCAACTATAGTTGGAGTCGTTTCTATTATAGATAAGATAAGTAATTCATTTAGTGTACACAAAAGAATTACCACAACACACAAATGCCCAAATAAATGATAACAAATTACATGAATACTTACCTCCCTAAACGTTACCTTAACTTTAGCTTTACTTAAAGAAAACGCAAGGTGCCAATATACAAATAAAAACATATCATAAAGAAATAAAGTGTCATGAATAAGACATATGAAATCAAAGTGCAGTGTGCGTCCAAAGGTTGCACTCAATGGGAACAGCTCTGCATGTGTCAGGCAAATTTGTTTCAACATTAAGATTCGGTGTCATATTTTGGGGCAACTGCAGTGAGAGAGAGAGAATATTTAACGCCGACAAACGATGTCTTACCCGGGTCCGGGTACATATTGGTGAAACGTAACACATGTTGAAACAAATTCGCATAGATGTTGTGTTACATTTTATGTTGCATTACACAAATTAGGACGGCTAATTTGTGTTACATTTCATGTTATGTTTCACCAATCTGTACCCGGCATTAGATTAATGACAACTCTTGACTACAGAAAGCTGTAAACCAGTAATTAAGGACCTAAAAAATTACGTTTTTACCCTTTGTGTATGAAACTCTAAAAATGATGCACTTTTAAACTAACATCATGAAACTGTACCGATACCGGCCACAGATGATTAACGGTTAATGAGAGCACAACAGGTTTTGTTCATAAATAATGCAATTTGCTTCACCATTGCCATTTGCCAATGAATGATTGATCGCCGTGTATCGAATGTTTACAGGCAAACACACTGTTTGCATTCGTTATATATAGGGTGACTGGTAATTAGTGACCGATACCTAAACACATGATTGTGCTCATGATAACAAACAACTTTTACTATGGGACCAAACCTGAAATCGCGAAAAAAAATTCAGCTGCTCCCTACATTTTGACGAGCTATGCGAACATGAATGTATGGGGCAGCTGATTTTTTTTTTCGCGATTTCAGGTTTGGTCCCATAGTAAAAGTTGTTTGTTATCATGAGCACAATCATGTGTTTAGGTATCGGTCACTAATTACCAGTCACCCTATATATTTAACATAATATATTTGCTTCTTCCTAGAAGATATTTTTTTTATCCGCCTAACAAGCTTATGCTGTAGAGTAAGGGTCTTGTTAGTCAAGTGACCGCAAGTGCGACCACCGAACTACCGGCTGCAGTCGACAATTCGACATAGATAGCGATAGCATTACGACCGAATTCAGTCGCAAAGTCACGTGTATTTTTTAGGGTTCCGTACCCAAAGGGTAAAACGGGACCATACTACTAAGACTCCGTTGTCCGTCCGTCTGTTTGTCCGTCTGTCACCAGGCTGTATCTCATGAACCGTGACAGTTAGACAGTTGAAATTTTCACAGGTGATGTATTTATGTTGCCGCTATAACAAAAAATTCTAAAAAAAAACAGAATAAAATAAATATTTAAGGGGGCTCCCATACAACAAACGTGATTTTTTTGCTCGTTTTTGCTCGATATTGATAACGGCAACAGGTAAACGCTTTAAATATTCACAGCATATTTAGTTATACAATATTCAATTTAAAAATAAATAATTTAATAAAATAAAACAAATATTTAATTTTTTATAAACGCATACAACAAACGTATTTTTTTGCCGTTTTCATAGATAATGGTACGGAACCCTTCGTGAGTCCATGTCCAACTCGCACTTGGCCGGTTTTTTCTTTATATTTTTGTTTAAAATAAAATGTCAATGTGTTAAATCGATTAAAACTTCTTCAAAATATAAAGTCGATTGTTAATAGAAATCGAGTCGATAACGCATTAGGAAAAAAAAACTTGAGCTTGTCAAAAATAAAATAAATGGTTGGAAATATGAAACGCTTTGAAAGCGGTTGCCACTTGTCTAGGCCCTCTGGGGTTCAACCTCTGAGTCGGGCAAAGTGTTATTCGGTTTTTCTTTTACGAAAATATCGGTGGCCACGATT
This sequence comes from Cosmia trapezina, assembly GCA_905163495.3. Classification (NCBI taxonomy): domain Eukaryota; kingdom Metazoa; phylum Arthropoda; class Insecta; order Lepidoptera; family Noctuidae; genus Cosmia; species Cosmia trapezina. The sequence continues at coordinate 19,602,625 of LR991030.1, forward strand.
TGTAAATCACTCAGTAAATGGTATGGCCCCTTAATGTATTGAACTAAAAACATAAATCGTAATATGGTTATCGACGTCATTTGTCTAACCATACACATGATGCTATGTGTGATGTTTTGACAGTAAAAAATGTGGTTGGTTTGATAGTAAATAATTTCAGATGATATCAATTTTTGTCACTGAACTCACGCTTGATTTTAAATATTCCTTTTGCCGCCAATGGTACTTCGACGTCCATTATGACGTGTGACATGAAAAACCGCACGCGATTTTATTCCAGGCCAACACATTTTTCTTTCTGGGCCATTTTGTTTTATGCTTGTTCTAAGCCGTGTCTCCTGCGCGTGTTTTTTCGAAACATTACACAAAAACATAGGCGTGGCCATACACATTTGTGTATCCAAATACGATGTTCTTGTTTTCCAAGCTGCATGGAAAACATTCCCCGCGCGGGGGAAGAGGGAATGGTTTGTTTCATTTTCAACTGCCGCGCGCACCGCGCATATCTGAGGCACAGAATAAATAATAGTACTACGTATGAGGTCTTAGTGCGAGTTTTTATACTTACTCGATCACATTAACGTAAACGTCAATATGTACAAACAGTGGGCTTAGTGCGAGTTTTTATACTTACTCGATCACATTAACGTAAACGTCAATATGTACAAACAGTGGGCTTAGTGCGAGTTTTTATACTTACTCGATCGCGTTTACGTTATCGTTACCTTATGTCAAATCGTATGGAATAATTGTGTTTCCCATTATAGTCACCAGACGGCGCTTATTCAGTTTCAGTACAAAATGACGTTTACGCTAACGTGATCGAGTAAGTACGAAAACTCGCACTAAGACCACAGAGGGCTTAGTGCGAGTTTTTATACTTACTCGATCACGTTAACGTAAACGTCAATTATTCCATACGATTTGACATAAGGTAAAGTTAACGTAAACGCGTTCGAGTAAGTATAAAAACTCACACTAAGCCCTCTGTTTCTTAAACTGAATAAGCGCCGTCTGGTGACTATAATAGTTAGGGAGGCGAGTAAGGGAATTTCGGTAATACTCGAGCGTGGCAGTTTAAGATATGAGAGATACCTTAGACCTAATAGAACAACCTTGTAAAGTATTTAGCTCTATATGTAGTGACGCGCGCCTAGGATAGACGATCAGATTAGTAAAAAAAAATCGATAGTCTGAAATACTCGAGCGCGTCAGATTAAGATATTGGGGGTTGATTTTAGTGTTTTAAGACTAAATTTAACTAATCTGACGATAAGTCCTTGACGCCGCCGAGTTATAGGGTCGTGAACTTGTAAAAAAAAAACGTTAATCCGGCATTCTCGAGCGCGATTTTTGAATTTTTTATTTTGAAGAATATAATCTAAAACTTACTAAAAATACAAAATCTGCCGGTTTCCACATGACCCGAAGTGTGGAGGAGCCATTTCGTCTTCCGAAAAACGCGTTGCGGCATATAAGTCGCGAACGATACATTTTACAAAAAAAAAGTATAAATAAACAAAAAAGGTAATTTTATTTTACACAAAAAAGGTCTCTTTACATTTTTGTCCAAAGTTAAAACTTTTTGACTTGAAGCATCATAAAAACTCAAACTCCCGGTTTTTTGAGTATATCTCGAAAACTGAGGGTGTTAAAAAAAATTGATATGAAATAACGATGATTAAATTATGTGACTTTTATTATATCTCAATTTTTTTTTTTTTCTAAAGCTTCTCGACAATTTTCATGCCAGTCAGACTATACCAACATTGCCTCAGAACTCGGTACATCGCCAATTTGTGGAGGAATGCTTACGAATCCGACATCACTGACCTTGCACCAACCGATCATGGGTGGAATGAAAATAATAATAAATTCGAGTTCACGTGGTTTATCGGGAATCAATTGCCCGATGCGTATGATAATGTTGTTGTATCGCCGGATATTCTGGGCAACGAGAATGACACTGAGGACAGCAATGACGAGACGCTTGATTCAGGTAAATTTTTGTACTTCTATAATATTCTCTCAACAAAATTACTGAATAGAAATAATTGTTACGGATGTTGCAGGCACTCAGCAGGAAAGAATTGTGGATGAGGAGCCACAATATGAAAGTTCCAGTGAAGAAGAAGAAGATGAATTGTATTGAGCAAAAATGTAAAGGCCATACATAACAATACAATTATAATACAATTTTTATATAATTTCATTTTTTTATACAATAAATAATACAATTCGTACTACATTTCATCTACATTTACGTTGGTTGTATCTATCGCTTTATTGTCATTCTTAAATTCCCCGTTTTATCAAGGAAATAAAGGAAAAAAAAGAAACCAAAAAACCTTTTTCGGTCAGATTAAGAGAACCCACCAACATTTTTGTCAGATTAAGAAAATATGCTTTCAGGATACCGAGATAAACCTCCCCTATGAAAATCTGACGCGCTCGAGTATTTCAAAAAAACTTTTTTTTTTTGCATTTTCAAAAATTCATCGTAACTTATCGTCACGCTGAAATCGTCAGTTTTTTTAAAGGGAGCTTCCTTGGGGCCTACTTAACACCCCTTCCGAAAATCTGACGCGCTCGAGTAAATTTTTTTTTTTTGCATTTTTGACTACTTTATATGCCTACCCCCACCACGCAAACCGGCAGATTAGTATACCGTTGTTATCAGAGGCACTTGGGGCATACGTAGTATGAATATCTGACGCGCTCGAGAATGCCCAAGTAACTGTTTTTTTTAACATTTTTGAAAACCCGTACACGCCAAACCCACCGCTAAAATGGTTTTTACCATAAGAGCTTTTCTTTTCGAAATTATTTTATCTTTCGATTTTGATAGGTCTCGACGGCGCCGTTGAATTACGCCATTTAGCTACCTCGCCTCCCTAACTATAATGGCAATCATAATTATTCCATACAAATTGACGTAAGGTAACGTTAATAAAACGCGATCGAGTAAGTATAAAAACTCGCACTAAGCCCACTGTTGTCAAACTGATGAACTCTTCCTCGTCGGAACTCATTACGACACTCAAAATGTCATCTACTGACATCTACACAAAATGTGTAACTAAAAATATTTGAATACGCAGGGGACAGTTTGTGTATCAAAACAAATCTATATGTGTAAGGTTTTTCGTGTAATGTTTCGCAAAAAGACGCGCAGGAGACACGGCTTTAAAGGATATGTATTATCTGAAACGGTATTCATATGGCTGTATTGAAACGAGGTTTTTATTTTGAGAGATCAAAACACTGTTAGAAACATTAGAAATAGCAAAACACGAAAATATTATTACGATTTTATTTCTCTTTTAGGACGAGTCACGTCCGTGTTTTCCACACGTTCCTTTATCTAAAGTAGATCGCACCCTCATCATCATATGACACCCTGGTACCCTGGCGGCGGCGGCGCCGCGCCCGATTATTATGGGTTTTGTACCAGCCATCTGCTGTCAGGGTATTAGGGTATCTAATATGTTCAAATATAGGCACCCAGTACATCATTTATATTAGATTTTTGGTACCTGAGTTCAACCTCAAGGGATCTTAAGGTGCTCCCTAACCAGGAGCTATCGTGTAATGTAACGTTACAGATTCGAGCATTACACCAGTGAGCATTACAGCGTGCACCTTGTAATGATTCAAAACGAGTACTACATCAGTGAAGGAGGAGAACCGAGCATTACAATGCGCACCTTGTAATGATACAATGTGTAATACCTTGATACAACTTGTAACATCAATGCACTTGTAATTAAATGTTACATTACACGGCAATGCTCGTCAGTCAGAGAGTAATGTAATACTCAAAGTTGTTCAATATTGTAATGTAATACTCAAAGTCGAATCTGTAATGTTACATTACACGCGAATGCTCCTCGTGAGGGAGCACCTTTAGTTCCGTTAGTTCTGCCGCACTGGGCGGGGCCTACAGTAACAAAACGCATGACCGCAGTGCGCGCACTTCAAAGACATTCCATACTTCACAGATTATGCGTTAGAAAAACGCAGTGATTGCGCTGCAAAAACCCCGCCCAAATAGCCCGCGAAATCCACAAAAAAAAAAATTGAAAAATTGAATTTCACGGGCTACCACTGCGCATCATCCTTAAGTTTAACAAGTCAACGAAAAGTCTTCTAAAGACATCAATGAACAGAATATGTGAAGTTTTGGTGGGTGGCGGACACGACACACGGGGATTGTGGCTCCTCCGCAGTCTGTCCGTGCCGGTGTGACTGATCCATGAGTGGAATAGTACATGATTGGTAGTTTTATGGTTGGTTTTGTTATTGCTATTAAGTATAAGTATGTGTATTCAACAAGCGCTTCTCGCCATCAAACTTAAAAATTAGGCGAGTAAAATTGTTTAAATTAAAAATTAATTTATTTTGGAGAAATATAATAAAAAAAAGAAAAAAAAATTCAGACCTCCAGCTAGAGGGCTGAATTTAAATTTTTTTTTTTTTGGGTACAAAGAAATCTGGTCACCACAATTTTATTGCTTGCCTTATAACTTATAAGTTACGAATAAGTACACAGTGTATAAAAAAAAATCGCTGAAACTTCAAAAATAAGACCTGAACCATTTATAACCCTCGAACAAAACAGATAGAGCAATAAAAGGGACCAAAAATAATGCCATCATTTGTAACTTTCTGACTTTTATTCTCATGAAAAATGTTTATCTAGTTTTATAACAAACATTGGCACTCATAAAATGCTACAGTTTGGTAATCATCGTACAAATATAAAATTGTTATTACTGTGATAATGTTAGGGCTCGCCAGCTTGTCTTTTAAAATTGTGAAACCCTGAAATGCCCTCAATGTGATTGTTTGATGAAATTATGCGCAGCAAACTGTAGGTACCTATAACTTATTTCAGCCTCAGAGTTGAAATTGTTTAGTAAAAATATTTTTTTTATTTTTGACAAAATCTTTAGTGCCTGCGCGCAATGCGGTGCGTTTGAATGCGTTGCGTTAGTTCTGCCGCACTGTGTGGGGCCTACGGTAACAAAACTCATGCGTTTTTCTCACCGCAGTGCGCGCACTTCAAAGACATTCCATACTTCACAGATTATGCGTTAGAAAAACGCACCGCAGTGCGCGCAGGGCCTTAGTCAGGCGGACTTTTCACATTTTACAAAAAAAAATCCCAGTAAAGTTAACGAAAAAAAAAGAGATTTTCATTCAGTTATTAATACACATTCCCTACAGCTAATAAGCTTTAGTCAGACAGGGACTTTTCACATTTTACAAAAAAAAACCAGTAAAGTTTATCAAAAATAAAAAAAAAATTATTCAGTTTTAGTACTCATTCCCTACAGCTAAAGACAGCTGTACTAACCCAGGTGAGTCTATCTGACCATCCTTATGGTTTTCTTGACCTTAAGACCGTTAGCACACCTCCGCCGCGAAACCATAGCAGCGAAAACGCATCAGCGGAACATCAACGAAACATCACGCGGTCTCGCTGTTTCGCGGTTTCGTGGCGGAGGTGTGCTAAGGCTCTTAAGGTGGCTGCCACTAAATTTTAAAAATATGCAATAACCGAGGTAGAAAATTCTCCAAAATTAAGCCAACTTTCATATAAAGAAAATCCTGTTTTCTATGTTACCCTACGGAATATTTCATTTCCTTACTTTATATAATTGGCCTTCCTTGTGATAATAATACACCTATTACTTCGTTACTAAGCAAATACCCTATTACAGCTTATTGTAATTAATCTTATAATTTGAATTAATGTAATCCAAAGTCCAATTATAAACTTACGATTGGCAATTACACTAAATGTTCTAATTACGATGTAGATAAAAAGATCTACATAAGTAATTGGGTCTAGCCGACAATTAGGCAAGTTCCTCAAGAATCTAGGTCGAGAAATAAGATAAATAAGATTTTTATGTCAACCCCTAGTAATATTAACGGAGACAGTACCTAAGAAGCAATTATATTTGTTTTCGAGGACCATTTTACTACGAAGCTATTAGGTAATCTGGAGAAGTGTTATAGAAATAGAGTACTCAAGAAATCTCAAAGGTTAAAAATTGATTCAATTACTAGCTGTTGCCCGTGAAAGCGTAAGTAAGAAACAAACTCACTTTCCCATTTTTAATATTAGTTATTAGTTAGGATTAGGATAGAGACTTTTCTAACAAAAATAAATTCAAATCAATTTTTTTTTTTCAATATTTATTTTGGAACAAAATCAGGTATAACAAGTTTAACAGCTACTATAGTTTAAAAAACTGTGTTGCAGCCATTAGCGCCCACCACTAAGATGGCGATGGAAGACGTCGGTGTTCCAACATTTATCTATCTATATAAATAAATATAAATAAAAAGAGAAGTCTTGACTGATTGACTGACTCATCAACGCCCAAACCCTTGGCCCTAGAAAGCAGAAATTTTGCACAGAGGTTCCCTTTATAATGTAGACAAGGAATAAGGAAGGAATTCCCGGTAGTAAGCTCCCGTGGGATATTTTCCGACATCCACACGGGCGAAGCCGCGGGCAAAAGCTAGTAAAATAAAAAATTAATAAAAAATAATTAAGGTTAAGATGTTCCAGTTCTCTAATGTGATATGTATGTATGTATGTGAGTATGTATGTGTGGAGGGTGTATCTGTATGGTTGTATATTTAGGAAGGGGACGAAAGGAATATGAAAGGCAGGATATATTTAAATCATAGGTAAGTATGTGTCACAAGATTTTCTAACTCCACATACTTCAAGCTTTGGAGCCATTTGTCCGTGAGCGCTCTACATTCCCGTGAGGTAAGTGGATATATATTTAGTATCTTATTTACTCTATTGTACAAAACGGGGCCAAAGAAGTGAAACTGACTGAAATATCTAATAGAAAGTATGAAAGGAGAAGGGAGGCGAGTATGGGTGAGAGTATGTTTAAGGATCATATCAGGTGGGGTTTTGTAGTTTCTGCCCACTCCATGTCAAGATGGCATGACTGTGTGTGTGTGTAGCAAGTAATCATCTGCCTAGCATTTTCCTAACTATGTTGGGGTCAGCTTCCAATCTAATCGGATGCAGCTGAATACTGGTATTCAGCTGCATACCAGTATTTTACATGGAGCGACTGCCTATCTGACCTCCACAACCCAGCTACTGGGTAATACGACACCCCTTGGAAAAACTTGTTGTCAGACTTTCGGGCTTCTGACGACCCGTAACGACTATCTAAGATCCACGAATGACAGCCGGGACCAACGGCTTTACGTGCTTTCCGAGGCACGGAGGGGTCTTGGTATGTAAAGATGGTCACCCATCCACGGACCAACCGCGGAAAGTGTAGCTTAACCTGATCGATCAACCCGTGCGGCTGTTCTTACTTAGCCCTTATGAAAGCTAAATGAAAAGATTCGTACCCAGTAAACAAAACTTATTGATTTTCAAATAATCTATTTCCAGTAGTTACTTTTGGTTTAACTAGGATTATGATACAATTGCCCTTCAAATAGGAGGTCTTTACTTTCTGTTTTCATTAACGGCAAGGTATTGAACAATGATTTTAATCTCAAGATCGTTAAACCTCAGGGGCTCAAGACTTCCAAGTTCGAAGGGCCCTTATCTTTTCTTCAAGGGTACTGCTTATCCTGTAGGAACTCTTATCTGCTAACGATATCAAGCTGACTTTGGAGCCGAAGATGGGATAATTGCACAAAATGCCAACCTTGGTCCAGATTTGGCTGATAGGCATTGCTTACCTCACGTGACGACTTACTTTAAATTTAATGGAACGATTGGACAAAAGGTACTGATCCAGGTAACTTAGGTAAAAGTTATTTTCCCTTTTTATTTTTCTTGTAAAGGAAAAATACTAATATAATTATCCAAGGCACTGTCGATACAATATTATGTAGTTAATATACTTATACTCCATTGGTATATTTAATTAAATAATGGTAAACAAAAAAAACCTCGTGGTCACTTGCTACGACAATAAGTTGTACCACAGTCTACATATCATACAGTCGTCCGACGACGCCCGAACTGCTTACGAAGTTTGGCGAAATAAGTAAGCAGTTCGGGCTTTCGTCGGACGACTGTATGATGTATAGACTGTGGTTGTACTTTTCAATTTAGCAACGTTATACAACGAATTATAATATTGCTAAATTGAAGAGTACAACCGTTGCGTAGGATGACAACTGAAGTGACAGGTATTACGTTTAGTCGGTTAACCAAACAAGTGTTTTTTTTTTTTGTTTACGTTATTTAATTACCTAAACCGATGTAGTATAACTATTACGCGTTCTGCGATCGCAACAACACAAAAAAAAACTATTCTAAATGTTTATTCACCTGAGATTTTTTCTTGGTATTTACTAGAGACTACTACTATAGAGACTTCGAGATTAGAATTTCAAACCTATACTTGGACTTAATCGTAGGTATTCAGTAACCTGACAGTTCGAAGCTAAATAATTTTCGTTCGAAGCTAATTTTTTTTATTTTTTAAATTACTTATAGTCTTATAATCTATATCTATTAAAATCAATACCACTTTTCGTTGTAATTTTATAACTCATGAACGGCTGGCCCGATTCAGTCGATTTTGGTTTTGAAATGTTTGACGTAGTCCAGGGAAGGTTTAAATGATGAGAAAAATTGGAAAAGTTGCCGGGAAAATTGGAAAATTCTGGAAAACTGAAAGTGGATTTTATATGGGAATATAACGTCTGTCGGGTCAGCTAGTATGGTATAAACTAATGTAACGTGTTTCAATTAAAACTTTAATAACATCAAGGTACTTTCACCAAATCTTTTTTTCACTTCATTTCCTTTTTATTATCAGGAACTTATCCCTTTAACTGTCAAGTTACTGAACACAATTAAAAGTCCAAGTATAGAAAAAAAAAAATCTATTTCATCTTATTTGAATGAAGGTGGCAAGATACGTAAGAACAAAAATAACCAAATAAAGTGGCCAAACCACAGTTATACCTCAAGTAGAAGTCATAAATCCTTACCAATAAACCATGGTTCATAAACCCAAGCTCAATGTTTACCATAACCTTATAGGTGCCAGTAGGATGATATCGAAACAAAAACACCGTAGTTAAAAAAAAAAGCGTGAAAATAACACCAATATTTGGTGCGAGGCCGTCTTTGCGGCAGATCTTGTATAATCCCTCTTGTTTGTGTTTACATGTTTCGCAGCTTTCCCCATTAATTGAAAACAAACAGGCTGAATGATATCGTTAAATCCCTACTCGGAGAGGGATCCAGTATCGGAGCTGTGACCTTTTTGCTGGGTGTGGGTATAAAAGTATCTATATTATTCTGGTTGGATTAGATTATTCGAGTGTAGACTGATATTTTATTGAATGTGGGTAGGAACATCATATTATTTATCATCATAGTGTATCATACAAATTATGGCAGTTATAAAATTTTCGCAATTGTTATAAACTATGCCTACAATCCTACATTAGTAATACATTTTGTTTTATCTTAGTACGATATGTTGTTTGCTAGACCTTTTATTAATTGTTTTACTTTTTATTCATTGAATGAATTTTTAAGTAAGATTAGGTGGAGTTTTACAAAATCCCATAACTGAATTAATTATGTGATTTTCATTGACATCTTCTGCTACTATAGGTAAATCGTCCTAAACTTGGCCCTCCCGATGGTTTGCGGGACGGGGGCAGCGGTGCGCTCAACCCATGGAGAAACAAACGATCGGCTATTGTGTCGCTGCACACTAGCCGTAGCAGCTGTAGCCGATTGGTTGAGCGCACTCCCGCCCGCGTCCCGCAAGCCTTCGGGAGATCCAAGTTTACGGCGGTTTATATAAATTTATTGTTGACAAACCTCGTTTTCATTATTATTGAAGTATAAAAAACCAACGTGTTTTCCCCTTGTTTTATGAAGGTTATAAAGTTCATTAAGAACGTATTTTCCTTCTTTTGGGTATTTCACCAATTTTCCCGAGTGGCATCTTCATAATTTTACTGCCGACTTTAGATAACACCTTACTTGCAATATGACACTCTATTTATAGCAGTTCATATCACATTTAGAGACAGTATTTAAGTGACTTGTGAAGATACACTCCTAATTAACGTAATAGAAAATATTAATAGTGTAAAAAAAAATAGAGAAAATATCTTTGCAATATGTCACCTCTCAAAGTGTGGTCGAAATTCTCTGCGAAAAAGGATGGTGCAGCTATTAATTTACGTATAGTGGATGCACCTGAAAATCATCTTGAAGAAGTCATTAATCAGTACATGAAGTATTATGCGACTGAAGACGCTACTTTCAAAGCTGCTGGTAAGTTCAATTCTGATGACAATATTTTTCTAACACACGAAGGCTGGTTAGTCTTCATTGTGTGTTTGATGCACGTACAAATTGTTTCTATCCGGTTTTATGCACACAGAAACAATGTGACCGTGGTTATGGAATTCTGTACACACAAAGTTTGGAGATGATTTATTTCATGTCAGGATACGCGCCTACTACTCAACATTATACAACCTAATCCTAATTCCATTTTCAAAAATATATAAGAAGATCATAAAACGTGATAACAATATCTGAATAACGGTTATTTTTTTTACCAAGAAAGAATCTAAAGCAAATTCAATCACTTGTTGAATATGTACATAATAAGTATGTTTGTCTGTTTCAGGAGTACCAAAAAGTGCAGAAGCAATGGAAGAACTACGTGTGCCTATGTTAAAAGCCATAAAAGAAAAAGGATTCCACACTGTGGTTTGTTGTTTAGACAACGGTGATGATCAAATTAAGGAGGTCCTTGGAACATCCATGATGGTTTTAACATCTAAAGGAGATCCCGAACCAGAGGTATAGCGAAATTTTTCATCAAAACATTTGTATGGTCTATTATGATATGTGAAAGTTTGTGCATATGGTCTGTGCTACTTTTGGAACAGATATTAGGTGTTTGGTTTGTTTTGATGTTTGTATTGGGGTCTTGAAAAAATCGTAAACAGAACATTCATATTTTTCAGTCACTACTAATGACGTCACTTAATTCTACACCGCAAAGAGGTGATTTGCAGGTGTCTGACAATGACTATCGGGCAGTGGCTAACCTTAAATATTGAAGGATAGACCAGACTAATATATATCTCACCTACTATGTCTAGACACCCCCCGTTCTTCTACCCATAAACGGTTGTAAACATTGAACAGCAGAAAACAGAAACATATTATTAATGTTACTGTTGTGGCATCTACATCGCCACATGCGAACTACGCATCACACTGACGTCACGCAAAATCCTGCATCGCGCAATTAGAGTTTACCGTGCGACTAGCATATAAATATACAACGTCCCGACATCAATCGTCGGGCGGTTGCCCACCAAACACGACACCTGTTTGGTCGAAGGATCCTTCCTTTTCTATGGAGGATGAGTGAACTTTACACCCTGGTCCTCATATTTCTATATTAATATTTCAGTTTGACTTTAAAACTGAGGAAATGAAGAAGCTATTTGAAATGTATTATGGAATGGCGTCATACTTTGACGAAGTGAAGGCGCTCAATTCTGACCGTTTCTTCAGTGACAGAGGACTCTTTGTCAATCCTGAGTACAGAGGGCTTGGTGTTGAAGTGGAGTTCCTTAAAGCCAGGTTAGTTTCTCTTAATACTATCATATTTTATTCTAATACAATTTCACTAAGTACTGGCTTTTACCTTGGCCAGAGACTATAAAGCATTGCCATACAAAATGGTAATGCCGCCAGTCGATTGGGTACTTTACCAGTCAACAGCGATGCGGAGGAATTTTTTTACGCTATGTAAGGTGTATCTATTCAAACACAAAATCTCTTAAGGGATCATTGTACTCATCATTATGAGCAACTTTTACTATGGGACCAAACCAGAAATCGCGAAAAAAAATCTGCTGTTCAGTACATTTACGAGTATCTACATCAAACTCGTCAAAATTTAGGGACCAGCTGATTTCTTTTTTCGCGATTTCAAGTTTGGTCCCATAGTAAAAGTTGTTCATAATGATGAGTACAATGACCCCTTAAGAGATTTCGTGTTTGAACAGATACACCTTATATATTTTAATTTTAATAGTTTGTTAGTTAATTTACTATAAGAAGTTTATCCAGTGTAGGTATAATATTTTTATTCTATAATAAATACAATTTTACCACTTACGATCTGATGATGTTTTGGCCTAACAAAATTAAAAAATCTGTAGTGCCAGCGACACGAAGAAGACCAATAGCCTTTTCAGTATGAAACGACCACCTATACTTATGAAGGCATTCCCTCACCTCACATTGGTGAAGAAACTTGCCTCAGGATGTCGATGAAATATGAATTCGGGACAGTTATTATTTTCATCAACCATAACTTACAATGGCTCAGAACCTACCTATTGTATTATATTGTATTGTATAATTATGTAACACAGATGTTCTATTTTTTCTTTGTATATTTCCAGGCGACTGATTTGCAAAGAACACGGAATACCAGTATGTGGTGCCTGGATGACGTCATCTGACTCCCAGAAAGCTGCTGAGCTCGATGGATGGGAGACTGCTTACGAGATCCAGTTCGAAGAGTTAGGAAAGAAACTCGGAGTTACCTTCGAAGGCGACCCTCCGTCTACTAAGTTCATGATTGCTAAAATACAATAAGTAATTTGAAATATTTTCTAAAACGTATTTTTGTAGAATCTCGTCCAGTTCTTTTGTTATATATTTTTCTTGTAATGTTAAAATAATGTTTAAAGATAAAGTAATACGGAAAGTATGTAAAATAAATAGTTTATCATAAAATAAAGAATACCATTATTAAAACTTGCATGTTTTCTTTCGAAAGTTTGAGGAATACTATCAAATTAATTAGACTATATTTAAATAATCCATGTAGGTACCCACTTTATTATCAGATCACCTTTGAAATCATGCTATAATCCGAAGATGACTCAGGATGATAGATACCAAACAGACTTCAAAAAAAGTTGATAACTTATCAAGGTAACATGCATTATAATGTTAATCAATTGGATACAAGACACAAATTCGTTAAAATAGTCTCCATGCACTAAATAGTAAATACACAATGTAATCAATTTAGCTGCCGTATTCCTGCAATTTGCAAAGCCTTATACTAAAAGCGTAAAACGGGACCCTATTACTAAGACCCCGCTATCCGTCCGTCTGTCCGTAACTGTCTGTCCGTCTGTCAACAGGCTGTATCTCATGAACCGTGATAGTTAGACAGTTGAAATTTTCACAGATGATGTATTTCTGTTGCCTCTATAACAACAAAAACTAAAAAAACAAAATTAAATAAATTTTTAAGGGGGCTCCCATAGGTAATAGGTAATAGGTAATACGGGCTGGTATCCGCAACTCCACGACAATGCGCGTATTTTGCGTATGGGTGGGAAAATCTGTTATTCGATCCACCCCAGCTCCTCAAAGAAGGCCAGCAGCGCCTTGACGTTACTGACAACCTCCCGGATGGTACCTGGGTTACCGAAGTACTTTGCCCTGTATGCGGCGACAACCGGGCAGTTTAGAAGCACATGAGCTGCTGTCTCGTCGTCCTCCATGCAGGCCCTGCACAGCGGACTGTCTGTGACTCCTATGACAAAGAGGTGTTTATTAAATGACCCATGGCCAGTTAAAGCAGCTGTAACTGTACGCAGCTGTTGTTTAGTTAGTCGAAGAAACTGTTTCGTGAGGCGGCCATCAATTGTAGGGAGTGCTTCCCTAGCCTGCCTACACTCACCCTGGTCCGACCATAGCTTGTGATTAGGGTTGCCAGGCCATAAAATGCAAAGGCCGGACTGCGCACTATATAAGGCCGGACATTTTGCCCTAAAAGCCGGACATGTTTTTTTTATTGCGAATTATAATGTTTTTACAGCTGGGCTGTTAAAAAAAGAATTTATACGTGATGTAAAGTGAGAATGAGATCGAAGATGGAGTGTGTGTGCCAGATATATGCATATTCGATATTTATTTAAAGATGGACATAATATTTATAATAAAAAAACTCGTTTACGAATTTAATGTTTATTAAGTTACACTATTACAGTTTTACTTACAAATGAATCATCAGTCTTTTGTAGATTATTAAGTATTATTAAAACTAAAAAACAAACGAATATAACTCTCTTTTGGCATTCTTAATACTCTAAACTAAAAAATATAATAAAACAAATAAAAATAACCATTCTTCTGGAAAGTAACAAAAAGATAATATTAATTTTACGGCTAGGTAAGAATTTACTTTATAGTAGGTATTTATAGAACAATTTAAAATCTTTAAAAAATAACAAAAACTAGTTATATTTGGCACTTGCACCTACTTTGTCAAGAATGTCGTTTTCCTTAGAAATCATATCGTAAAATTCTTTACATGTTAATTTTAAATTGCATAATAAGAACATCATCTTAGCAATTGTATCTGTTTGCAGTCTACTGCGTTCCTTTGTCCACTGGGCGGACGGCGCGGGCAGAGGGGCGGGGTAGTCACGCTCACGCCAACCGCGCGCCGTGCGGCGCGGCGCGATGCGCGGGCGGACGACAGTTTGCTCTACGCTCGCCTTTGTCAGCTCGGGCGCTCGTCCGCCCATCGTCGTACGAAACGCCACTCTGACAAAAAGCCTGACAAAAGCCGGACAGGCCGAACACGTACATATTTGGCCGGACGCGACCGCAAAAAGCCTAACATGTCCGGCTAAAGCCGGACACCTGGCAACCCTACTTGTGATGCTGGTCCCTGGTACGTTTCCTTACCAGAGTGCGCAAGTACCCGAAGGGGAGCGGCACTATGGGTTCAGGTCCCACTGGTGCCATGCTCGACCCCCTTCTGGCAAGTTCGTCGGCTGCGTCGTTGCCTAGCGAGCCGCTGTGTCCCTTGATCCATTGAATGGTTATATTATTGAGTCTACCCACCTGGTTGAGACGCTGGTGGCACTCGTATATTAGCCCAGAGTCCACTGTGTGACTACTTAGCGCTTGCAGAACAGCCCTGCTATCTGAGAGTATGCGGATCGAGTGGTCCTTAACTTCCCTGGCCATGATGGCAGCAGCGGCCAGAGAAATGCCCATGCACTCGGCCTGGAACACCGTGTTATGGACAGGGGGCTCCCATACAACAAACGTGATTTTTTGCCGTTTTTATAGATAATGGTACGCAACCCTTCGTGCGCGAGTCCGACTCGCACTATTGCATAATTTAGTAGAGGCATGTTTGTTTTCCGTTTTGACACTACAAAATTAAAGTTTAATTTATTTATAAGACTGGTGGTGATTGGTGATGTTCTTCCAAAAGGTCAGGTGCGTAGTACTCGCAACCAGAGTGCGGGTAGCAAAAAGGGATTTGAAAGGATCGTAGCAGATAGCAGGCGGCGTTCTGTAGTTTCTGCCAACCTCTATGGGAAGAATTCGTGAGTTTATAAGTGAACTAAAACAATTATTTCGACGGCCGCAAGGTATTACGGTTAAATACAAAATCATGATTTTACAGAGAGCGCTTTGAACCCAAAACTGTGATAATTAATAGAAGAATAAAGCTATATTTTTCTATTTTACAACATTTAGTTAATACGGCATTAGCAAGGAAATGGTTATGGTCAATTACTGTAATTTTTTTTTTTCCAAAATACGTTAGATGACTTTATCTACGTCTATATCTACGTCGAGCAGCTCGTGGCTAAGTAATAACAGCCGCACGGGTCGATCTGTCAGGTTGAGCTACGCTTGCCGGGGTTGGTCAGTGGATGGGTGACCATCTTTACATACCGAGATTCCTCCGTGCCTCGGAAAGCACGTTAAGCCGTTGGTCCCGGCTGTTATTCGTGGATCTTTGACAGTCGTTACGGGTCGTCAGAAGACCGAAAGTCTGACAACCAGTCTTACCTTCTTCTTAGGGGTATCGTATTACCCAGTTACTGGGTTGTGGAGGTCAGATAGGCAGTCGCTCCATGCAAAATACTGGTTTTCAGCTGCATCCGGTTAGACTGGGAGCCGACCCCAACATAGTTGGGAAAAGGCTAGGCAGATTGATTGATTGACTTTATCTGTGTCGTCGTACAAAAAAGTAAACTAAATGAGTCAACTGACATAATTATATCCACCTCTTCGCGAGACTTCTAATTTTAATTTTTAATATTAAGACAGTTAATACTATTCTTTTGTATTTTACATTGTTTATTGCTGTAATAAATAAAAATTTGTAATAATTTTCCTTAATTTAACCATTATCTGTAACGCCGACGTGACTTATTAATTTTGTTTCACTAAAATAACGTAAGTTTAAAAACAGACGTTAAAACCGCTATGTGACTGATATCTTTGTTTGAACAGGTGAATGGGCCGATTGTCCGAAGTATATACGGACTAATGGTATATGTCTGTGCCTACTTCGTCACTTTGTGAGAAATAGATGTAGTTGTCTTATTACGTGACTTAATATTAGTAAAAATTGAGAATTGAACAGAAAAAAAATCCTATAATAAAACCAAGATTTCTAAGTGAGTTTAGAGAGAATTATGTACTTAACAAAAAAGTGAATTTCGTAAAAAAAAGTGCAGTTAACTCTTTCTACTTTGCTGCTGTCGATTTAATAACTTACGAAATGACATTAACATTATTAACTCACCCAACACTAATTACTGATAAGATAACCGGGTTACTTATAATTTGATACAACAAAATAATCACATTTAGAGATAGTATTGACGTTACTAAAGACACACAAAAATTCACTTAAAATAAAATCAGTACAACCAAATTATTTACTAAAAACTGCTTATAAAGACATTGCAATTTTTTATCTACTGCAAAAAATTTCGCACATCTTCAACATGGCAACGTCTTCCAAAGTGTGGTCTAAAATCACAGTGAAAAAAAAAGATGGTTCTGTTCTTAATTTACGTATAGTTGATATGCCTAAATATGTTAATGACGAAGTTATAAATTTGTACACAAATCATTTTGTGAAAGAGGAGAACACTTTTATAGCTGCTGGTAAGTTGAACACAATTTTTATTAAAATGTTAATATGACTGATATCCTAAATTCACTAACAGACGCTCAGCCTAAACCTCAGAGTATATAGAAGCAGGAAATTTTGTTGAAAGTTCATCATATTTGCTGATGGGAAATTCTATCGAGTACACGGCTTGTAGTAACCAATAAATCCAATTTATTAAGTAATTAGTTATAATTTGTTTTTTTGGTCGAAGGATTCCTAAAAAATGCCAAAGCAATAGAAGAACTACAGGGACCTTTATTACAAGCAACAAATGAAGAAGGATTTCACATTGTGATTTGTTGTTTAGACAACGGTGATGACGAAATTAAAGATATTGTTGGAGCTTCTATGATGGCATTAATATCAAAAAATGATCCAGAACCACAAGTAAGTTATATCGGCAATGCCGAGTTTATTCAAAGAAATTAGTATCTTTACTTAAAGAACTATAAAAAAATAATGTAATATTAAAATATATGTTTTATTTCAGTTTGACTTTAAAACAGAAGAAATGAAGAAACTGTTTGAAATTATGCATGGCTTGGAAGCTCACTACAATGAAATGAAGGCATTCGATTTAGATCATTGCTTCAGTGACAGGGGACTCTTTGTCTGTCCTGAGTACAGGGGACTTGGCATTGCGCAAGAGCTCCTCAAAGTCAGGTTAGTTACTGTTTCAATAATACAGATAATAATACCTGCCTATTATTTTCCACATTGATCACCACACTTGCTCAAGACTCGTTGGCGATTTGAGACGTATATTAACTTCAAATCCAGGTTTCCTCACGATGTTTTCCTTCCCCAATGTCAGTAATGTTCAAGACAAACTCAGAAAGTACATCATACATATTTCTTAATTTACCATTTACTAGTATGTCCTTATCCTTTTATTAATCTAGAAACCATACTGGATCTATGCGAACTCAATAAAAACTCTTAATTTTCTTCGACTACCTTTGTCTAAGGGGCCCTTGCGCATTCATCTTCAATGTCAATCCTGCCCCGTTGGAAATATCCATTTTGACCTAATTTATGAGCATCAGTAGGTATTATGATTCCCTTAAAAATATTATAATCAAACAGTTTAAATGATATGTTATTTTTAATTTTTTTCATAATTTTTCAGGCGCCTTATATGCAAAGAACACGGTATACCAATAAACGGAGCCTGGATGACGTCATATGGCACGCAGAAAGCTGCTGAGCGCGATGGATGGGAGACTGTCTACGAACTCACATATGAAGAGCTAACAAAAAATTTTGGAATTACATTCGGCAAAGATCCTCCTTCTTCTAAATTCATGATTGCTAGAATACAACTTTGAGACTTACCTATTTTATTATTTGATTGCTAAAGGCAACCATAGTTTTCACCACCCATGTGCTTGAATTTCTAAATAAGCAGTATTTGTTATAAGTAAATCTTATGGCAAAATTATGAAAATCTCGTGAAAGCCGACATGAGAAACACCTCATAATCTTAGAAATATGAAATTATAAAAAAAAATACATTTATCTTGACTTGGCACTCGAGGTTGTCAACTTAATGGATTGGTCGTAATTACTTATAAGACGCTGATTACCAAATCCATATCCAATAAGTTGACAACCTCGAGGCCAAGTCCAGGTACATGTATTTTTAGGGTTCCGTACCAAAATAGTAAAAAGGAACCCTTATGGTGTGACTCAGTCTGCTGGATATCTCAAGAACTACTAATGCTATCAACTTGAAATTTGGAATGACGTTTACCCAACTATTTTGCAAATAAGAAAGAAATAAAAATATAAATGTTTTTTTTGCAACAGGGACTGAAAGGGGGTCTTAAAAATTCAAACTGGAGCTACTAGCACATGTGGGGTATCATATGAAAGAGCGCTGTTCGCACACACTTAAACATTTTTTTTTTAGGCCGCACAGTTTTCGACTTATGATGAAAAATGTAAAAAAAAATACCGTTCCCCCCTTATCTCCGAAGTTAGCAAAGAATAAAATCTGAAATTATTCTATGTGATACAATTTTATGTAAAGATTACAGGAAAAATAAAACGATGTCTCTAAATAGCACACTTTTTCAGAAATCGGAACGGAACCCTCGGTGCGCGAGTCCTACTCGCTCTTGACCGGTTTTTTTTATTAACCTCGAGTGCCAAGTCCAGATACATGTATTTTTTTTTTGTCTTCCTAAAAACAAAAACAAACAAAACATGCAAAAACATGAATGCTGTTGTTATTTATTTGTATTTTACCATCTTTTAAGCAAATAAATATTATTCTATTCTATTCTACTTTATAGAATATAGTTAGTTCTACGTCGTATGAACTACTTTGCCTTGCGTATTTTAAAATTTAAATGGATACAAGTTGTCTTTCACAGTCTACTGGTGCCTAATGAGATGTCTTTAGTGAGTCTACGTAAACAAAGCTAACGAAGTGCGTCAACGACTATAACTTAGTACGTAAAGTCAGGGAAATTAATTATTAAGCAATTTGACTACCAGCCTAAATTACCTTATATTCAAATTACAACTCCCAGTCTTTGCCATTTATATGAAATAGCTATAACACGGCAAATTGACGTAGGGTGTCCATTTTTCTTAACAATTTATTTCACTGACTGTACATAATAAATATTATAAGTAAGTACAACGTGGAAACAATGTCTTTTAGTCTTCATACAACTTTTCATTGAACATTTTGTTACATTATTTTACCATAGCAACATCGTTACGTGACCACGTTGCTATGGTTTATCTAAATGGAGTCTTTAAATGAAACGCTACGAAAGAGCCCAAAATTCGTAAGATTGTACTATGAGTTACCTATGTAGTTATACAAAGAATCAGAGGGTTACAAACAGTACCTAAAAAGCCTCAAGGGAACTTAAAAATAATTATTTTGAATGTTTGTAGCTGTACAAGGACCTTTTGGCGCGTGGCCGAAATAGGAACTTCGCCGCCATCTTGTTTTATCAATGCACTAGCTTTTGCCCGTGGCTTCACCCGCGTGGATATCGGAAAATAACCCACGGGAATGTACTACAGAGAAATCCTTACTTATTCCTTGTCTACATTATAAAGGGAACCTCTGTGCAAAATTTCAGCTTTCTAGGTTCAAAGGTTTGGGCTGGGCGTTGATGAGTTAGTCAGTCAGTCAGGACTTCTCTTTTTATGTACATAGAAAGATTTCATAAAACAATTGAAGAAATGTTTTCGAATATCGCCCCCCTGTCAACGTCATTCGAGCGCTCAAAGATCCTTGTAGCCCTGGGCTTACTATGGGCAGAATTTGAACGGTTCCAGTGTGGAAGAGAAACGGAGCTTTATACGACCTATAGCACCATCCTTTTTTCTCAACGTTGTGTTTTTCAGGTCATATTACGGCAACCCAAAGATTCCATCGTTTATCTTCGGAAAAACCGAAATATAGCGAATAAAATGTGACTACCGACCAATAGAAATGTATTAATTATTATTCCCACATAAATTATTATAGATTGACGCGCTAATTCCATCACTATAGTAAGTAGGTATAGCTACCTATTTGATTATAATGATTTGAAGTAATAAAAACAGTCTAGCGATTTAAGTTGAATATGTGTTCATCAGTTGTTCACCAACTTTCTCGACTTTTGAGTTAAACACGTCCTGAATTTGCGACTCTCGGGTAAACATGCTTACTCATAGTGGTAACTTTCATTAATTCCTTTATGATATTTTTGCATTTGTCTATTTTCGTTATCAACCTTAAAGTAATATTTAAAGCGTTTATACACAGATATAGGTTTTTGCCGTCATTTAGTAGGTACTTATGGCAAGCACGTAGTTATTTCATCATCTGCCTAGCCAATTCCGTTTTGGGACATTCGTTTAAAAGGTGTTTTTGGGACGTTCATTTATCATCAGCTTAATTCAAATGTGTATTACCTAAGCTTACGCAATTTGGGCGTTAGTGCAAATCAATCTGCCAAGCCTTTTCCCAACTATCTTGGGGTTGGCTTCCAGTCTAACCGGCTGCAGCTGAACACCAGTATTGCGACTGCCTATTTGACCTCCACAACCCAGTTACTATGTAATACGATACCCCTTGGTAAGACTGGCTGTCAGACTCAAAGATCCACGAATGACAGCCGGGACCAACAGCCTAACGTAGGTGCCTACTTTCCGAGGTACGGAAGGGTCTTGGTATGCAAAGATGGTCACCCATCCACGGACCTATCGCGGCAAGCGTAGCTTTATCTGATCGATCGAACCGTGCGGCTGTTATTACTAAGTACGTACCTACGCAAGAACGTAATTAGTTATGCCACAAAATAGGTTCGTGCATATCATAATTTTTGCATAGGATTTACAACACTGCCGCGGAATTTATTACGTAACAGTTCTTTGTAAAAATTACATATGAACATTGACCGCTGAAAAAATATAATAAATATAAAATACAGAAGAATATAATTCTGCATAATAATAAATGTAGATAGTAGTAGAAAAATATGACTAAAAGCACTCCTACATTCTGTTTTTCCGATCAGCACAAACAAACAGTCATATCTCACTGTACTAAGTATATGAAACTGTTATGAGGACTTTTATTCGTAATCGGAAACATAAATTCTAGCAGCCCTCGACAGTGACTTCTATTCCTGGTTATTTTACGATCCATCCCCTAGGATTGTCCCCTAGGGATGTCGCAGTGGCAATGTAAACAAATAAATTCGCGAGATAACAGCATCCTAGTTACAAACTCGTTACCAACAATCGTTCATGTCTGTACTGTAACAGAATAAATAATAGTACTAACGTACAGAAGTTGCACTCCTTTGATCTTGAAGAAAGCCGCTTTTATAATAGACTACAAAATCTTTTCCCCCCCCCGCGCAAGCTAAATTGCTCTTAATCGCCGCGCTTGAGAGTTGTTATTACTTTGTGTCGTTACTCGTCCGTAACATACCTACGCCGCTTAGCCGAGTACTAGGGCTGTCCGCAATGAAAAATAAAATATGGTACCATACCACCATACCATACCATACATACCATATGGTATGGTGGGGTGGTGGTGGGGTATATGGTACCTTTTTATACTTTTATTGTATTTATGAGTAGTCTATCTAGAGTTGTGTCACTTTAATGTAATGTCTTATAATTTTAAAACGTTATTTTTTATTAATCAATCAAACAATCATCAATTATTTTTAATACACCATCATCTCGTATAATATTTAGAAGTGTTCTAAAGTAAAGAAGGTACAAACACGTCTTAAAATTTAAAGTGACATTTGAGCCACTTTAGTCGCCTGAACATGGTCATCAAACAACTAAAGATACCTCAACGCACCAGTGGCTAAGTTTGTGCGATCGAACGATCGCGGGTAGGTACGATTGCTTGTTAATCCTAAGTTAATCCTTAATTACTTTAAGCGATTTTGGACCTTACTCCTGAAACAATACGACGCGCATACAAACCCCCACCACTCCGCCGAGAGCTCAAGTTAAATGTCGGCAACTATAGTAAGTAGGTAGGTAGGTAAAAAAAAGGTAGCAAGAAGACTCGACATTTCGTAATGGATTTTCGTCATTAAAAAAGCAACTATATCACTAATTTATATATAGTATAGTGATAATATGAATAGTATAGTTAAGTTTAAAATCTAAGATTTAATTTTTTCATGGGCGGCCGTACGTGTCTCACTCGCTGAGCGCGTAATACACCCTGACTGACTTATAACCCAGAGTTGCCGCGAGCTGTAGGTACTTATCTCGAGCGGAATGTACCAGTGCAAGAGCCCTGGTACTGTTTTCTTAATAGAAATAGAAATAGCAATAGAAATAATTTACTGTCCAGGTAATACATTAAGCAGGTATATAATATGTTGAGACGACTTGTTAATATAACAAGTTGAGACGACATGAGTAGCTTAAAATCCTACTTATAGCTATGTTACGAAATATTAATTTCCAGTGAGCCCCAAACTAGACAGTTAGTCTGTATCTTGGGGCTCGGTGTACGGATTCCAGAGTGGAGACTAGAGAAGTGATTTCAGTTGTTGTATGTTGTTAAATGTGATATTATGTAAATGTTTGTGTAAGGTTGATGTGTGTGTGGTGTATGTGAGGGTGTGTGTGTGTAATAATATGCACTAGTTCACCGTGGTAGATGAACGGTTTAGTTATAAGACATTTGAACTATAAAACTCATAAGCGTAACTTAACTGTTCTTTGTGTTTGTTAAACCTGTGGGAAAAATAAAACGCTACCATCATTGCCAGGTACAGAGAGATGATGTCAATCGTTGATAGGTTCTAACCATTATCACAAATTCGGCAGTACTATTCTTTTTCTGTTTTTCGGAAGTACGAGTATCTTTGTGAGATTTAATCATTGTGTAATACTAAGTGAACTACTAGGTCTACATAGCCAATGGAATGAACAAACTAGCTTAACTTGTGGGCCAGTAATCATGTGGACAATTGCTGCAAAGCTTAGCGAGAGAGAAATAACTAGCTTAGCTATTCGAAAGACTGGCTTACGTCGCGTGACGTAACCAAACTCATCGCCATGAATCACACCGTCACACGTCACACATATGCATACCATGAAGCTTGGTCTTTGTTTCATGTATACCTATACTCCTGGCTGGTAGGCTCTGTAAGTACGGCCATTTTGTACGGCGCGTGCACTCGATGGGCGCAATTACGTCACAAGCCGAGTCTAACGGCTCACTCGGTGTCACCTAAAACCTGTGTTATAAAGTCGTCGACTTATTGCGTGCTTCAGGTGCAATGGTAGACATAGACATAGATTTATGAATAATATGTACCAACTATATTGGTTGGTGGTAAGAGATGTGTGAAGGTGTTGTTGTTGAGTTGTTGTTTTGTTTAACCAAATGTTCATCACTCAACAACTGCCCGAGGGTTTTATGAAATAAAACAAGTCGTTTCAAGCGAGTACAAAGTATATTGAAAAGCGATTCCCTACATCACATTAGTGGAAAACCATAATAGCGCGATTTAGAAAATGGTACAACGCCATCTATCGAGCTTTGAGGAAGCTCTCATGGAATGGAATGAAAGTGGTACCGGTGACTGAAAAGTTGTGCGAAAATAGTTTGTCATGTATGGGCATGTGATATGTGATGCGGAGGAATGAGGAAAATGTCGTGAGGAAAGTTTTGAGTATGAATGTCGAGGGCTAAAGAGTAATACCAAAGAATCGATGGATGGACTGTGTGAAAGATGATATGGCGAGAAAGGGGGTGACTGCCGAGATGACGACTAATAGAGTATGTAAGAAAGGTACATGTTGCGCCGACTCCAAGTAAAATGAAATAAAGGCTGTAAGGGCAGTAGAATGATGATGATATATTGGTGGTAATCGGTTTTTTATTATGAAAATAAAAGACATTATAAATATGGTAGTGTTATTATTAACTAAGTCAGAAAATTTTCTTGATGTCTTCATGTTTGATTTCTGAAAGTTTTATGTCATCAAAAACTTAGTAAAAGCGCTGAATAATATAGTTAAGTTTAGGCCAGAGCTTGACAAGCAGATGTTTATTATAATTATCATCTGTTATTAAGTCCAGTACATAATCAGTCCCCTCTTTGTTTGAATACGGCTAAATATTTTCATAGCTATCCTAGGCAACGAGTGAGCTAAGTGGATATTGATAAGATAGTCCGTTCATTGATACCATTATTATCCAAATAAAAATTCAAATGAAAAAGACTTCTACTACTTAGGCTATAAGACATGTTATCTGTAGAAAGAAATATATTTACCAACTAATTTATCTTTGATAACGGTGTGTAATGTTTAGTATGATATATGAAACTATAGAGAACACTGGTGTGTCGGATATTCTCATTTAATAAGATTGATAAAATGTCTAATTCTCCAAAAGTGTGGTCTAAATTCTCAGCGACTAATAACAATGGTGTTGTTGTTAATTTTCGTGTAGTCGATTTGCCAAAAGATCGTTATGGAGACTTTTTGGAACAATACATGAATTGCTTTGCGAAAGAAGAGTCTATATACAAAGCTTCAGGTAGGTACACTCCCGGACTCCTAAATCGAGCCACCGTGCAAATCCACGTGAGGTAATCATTTGGTGGTGTATCAATGGTGTCGTCATTGTTCCGAATTTGAATTCACGACTATTTAAATGTAGGACCTCTATTTAAACAGTGCAGGGAGGCTCGATTTAGAAGTCCGGGAGTATATTATCAAGTACACTTACTTACTTTTAAAGTAGTACAGTCAATCGTACATCAGTGGTAACACTTGTACTACAAAAATTGCACTTACTACCATTACACAAAGCCGCTGTTAATGATATTTTTTTACCATTAATGTGCGGTTGACGGTACTATAATATCCATAAGTGATCATTTCAAGACATTTGACGTGCTCAAGTCAATTTAAAGCCGCATCATAAACATTGTAAGAAAAAAAAAATGTTTAAGGAATACCAAAAAGTGCAGAAGCAATGGAAGAACTCAGACAACGTGTATTGAAAAGGAGAGATGATGGAGCAACTCACACAGTGATTTGTTGTTTAGACCACGATGATGACGAAATACAAGATATCATTGGAGCATCTGTAATGATGTTAAGTACACCAGAGGAGGTGATACAAGGAAAGGTACGGAAAGAAACTGGTGTAAATTAGAAAAGTCGTGATGAGGCAGAGATTAAACCGGAGTTACATTTAAAATATAATAAAAGTCCTAATCCAGATCCAGATTGCCGGAACACAATAAGTCATTTTATAAACTGGCACTGCATATGTATCAGAAAAAAAAATCTGTTTTTCCATACAAAACTTCAATACCTACTCAATCCAAATTCATGGGATAGCTGAAAATTTTTTCACGATTACGATGTTGGTCTCATGGAGAAAGTTGTTCAGTTTGATGGCCTGTACCACACCTTTAAATATGACCACAAATTTCTGATACACGTTATATTATGATGTATTTGCTATAGGTTTTTGTTACGCTACTTTATCTTCGCAGTTAAAATACCAGGTGCCCCACACCTGTCAGCTGTCTTTTGAATTTTAACTTAACGTTTACAAAGTGTAAATTCTCAGCCTAATCTAAATAAATGAGTTTTAGATTGGAATATTATTTTACAGGCACAGTTGCAACCGAAAACAGAAGCATTAAAAAAAATGTTTGAAGTATATGGTGGTATGTTGTCTACATATGATAGCATAAAAGAATTTAATCTGGAACGACACTTCATTGACCGAGCCGTCTTCGTGCGTCCTGATTATAGAGGACTTGGAATTGCGCAGGAGTTCCTTAGAGTCAGGTCAGTAACCACTAACGACACCGATATTCTTATTCATATTAAGTTATTCTATCTAAGTATATTAATATTATAAAGAGGTGTTAGCTTGCATGTAGAGGCTAGCCTGTTCCCAATTATGTTGGGGTTGGCATCCAGTCTAACCAGGATGCATCTGAGTATCAGTATTTTACATGGAGCGTCTACCTATCTGACCTCCACAACCCTGTCACCAGGTTACACGATAACCCTTGGTAAGACTGGTTGTCAGCCTTTTTTGCTTCCGACTTCCCCTAACGACTGTCAAGGATCTATGAATAATAGCCGATATCAACCAAAGGCTTAACGTGCTTTCCGTGGCACGGATGTTGTTGATCAATGATTAATTTTATCAAAATTATATTGTTTCAGGCGGATGATGTGTAAAGAATACGGAGTAGCAATGCATGGAGCCTGGATGACGTCATATGGCACGCAGAAAGCTGCTGAGCGCGATGGATGGGAGACTGTGTGCGAGATCCAATATGATGAGTACGGGAAAAAATATGGGGTGACCTTCAAAAATGGACCTCCTTCTTGTAAATTTATGGTTGCCAGGATACCTTTGTCATAAGTTCATTTATGGAACTGTAAAGCACGCTTTTACACACGGTGATTTTTAGCTGACTTACGTTTGTTTGTACGAGTAATACGGTTAAAAACGTTACTCTACTTTTGTGCTCTTGCGCAGTCAGGTGAAAATTCACAGTGCATCTATAATTTGATAGGAAGGTAACTATATTTTTCATCAAAATTAAAGTTGTAGTATTATAAATTGTGAGTGAGGATTTGTTTCATTACATTATTTTTTTATACAAACTCTGCTTTTATTGTTATATTTGTTTTTTTTTTTATTGAATTTTTTTTTCAACCTGAAAGAAACTTTGGCAGTTATTTTCCCAACACCTATGGTTTTACATACTTTGGAGTTTTCAAATATACCTACACTAAAAAGAGTCTATTCTATAAAAAAAAAATGCTACTATAAAAAAAGCGCCGGGTGTTAGAGTACAGTGGTTTCCAAATGGTAACACAACCTCTGTTTTTCTTCTCACAATAACTTTTCATCACTTAGGTAAGTAAAAGCATATTGAATTTAACTGCAAAAACTAGTAGTAGTGTAGTTTTTACAGATAAATTCAGTCTGTTTTTAGAAATACTATGGTATTGACGTTACTAGTAAACATTATTTCAACATATTCAAATGTGTATTTATGACATGAACTAAATAAGGTCATGAAGTCGTAAGTTACTTAAGAGCTATCTTATCAGCCTAACCTTGTGATGGGCGAATCATGTTTCACGAATTTGGTATTTTTAGCGTTCCGTACCTCAAAAGGAAAAAACGGAACCCTTATAGGATCACTTCGTTGTCCGTCTGTCTGTCTGTCTGGCTGTCAAGACCTTTTTAGAAGGCTTTTTCTCAGGAACGCATGGAGGTATCAAGTTGAAATTAATATCAAATACGTAGGTCTATGCATGGTCCTTTGATGTTCTAAAAAAATCAAGCTTATAAGTCAACGTAATAAAAAAATACGGCCGTTTATGCGACATATTTTGATACTCGCAAGTAAATCAAAACCTATAGGGTACTTCCCGTTGTCCTAGAATCATGAAATTTGGCAAGAAGCAAGGTCTCACAGCACAAGTAAAGGAAAAAGTCCGAAAAATGTTAATTTGTAATTTTTCTCAAACATGCATGGAAATGTTGTCATTATTTTCGAATAAAGAACACGCGAAGTATCGAATTTACGGTCAAAGAAAATCAAATCCATTGCAGGAGCGTTTTTTGAATTTGGAACATTACAGCGCTCCAGCAATGTCAACATTGCTGGAGCGCTCCAGCAATGTTGTATGAAACGGCGTGCTGGGTTAAATACTCTTTCATTGGATCTCTTTTATCATTCTTGGCATACCAATGGCAGTCTCTTTGCTTAGTATAAATTGCGTTCACGTGGCTGTATAGATAGCCACAAATGCCTTTCGGCACAGATGTTAGATAGAAAATTGGCGGCAAAGCTGAAAATTCATCTTGATTTGAAAATTTATATTTAAGTATTATGTATGTAAATAACAAATTTACATTCATAACAAATATAAAGTGAAATGAAGATTGATTGTAGGTACTCCACAGATTTAAGATCAGAAGCCAAATTGGCAATGGAAAACCTGCTTCCAGCGAATTCAAAAGAAAAATACATGAAACTAGGTAAGTATTTGATAATTTTATGATTTGGAAAAACGAGAAAAAAGTGAACATTTTCTCTGAAACAGTATTTTTGTCGTATTTTAATGAGATTGCTAAAACTAAAAACCCATCTACATTATGGACAATTTATTCCATGCTGAAATGTACAGTTCATATTAAAAACGGCACTAACTTGAAAAATTATGGAAACTTAACTACCTACTTTTATTTCCCTGCATTCTTTTGAGAAAAGCACTATATATGCCTCGGCGGAAATAGCAATTGCCTGTCTCGTATTAGTGAAGTCCTCGCCTACGGCTCGGCCTTCAAACTCATACTCGACCTGCAATTGCCTATTTCACGGCCTTTGCAATAATGTACTATTATCACATAAAAAATAATTTCAAGTCTGTCAGTCTGTCAAAACCCTTTTCCTCAGGAACGCGTGGAGGTATCAAGTTGAAATTAATGTAAAATACGTAAGTCTATGATCCCTTGGAGTACTAAAAAAAATCAAGCTTCTAAGTCAACGCAATAAAAAAATACGGCCGATCAAAACCTATAGGGTACTTCCCGTTGTCCTAGAATCATGAAATTTGGCAAGATGCAAGGTCTTACAGCACAGGTATTGGAAAAAGTCCGAAAATTGTTAATTTGTAATTACCACCTAAATTTTTTTTTTTTTTTGGGATTTAATATTAAGTGTGTTTTTGGGATAAATTCTTTTCAACTACGGAACCCTTCATTGTGCGTGGTCCGACACGCACTTGGTCGGTTTTTTTCAAATGGGCAAGAACGTCATCTGAATGTTTGTTATAGGTATCTAAATAAAACCTAGTTAATTTCTACATATCATTAGATAATGAAACACAACAATTTCATGAATCTATATGATTCATGAAATGGTTGTGTTTCATGAAATGTCCAGCTAAAATTGACCATGATTGTTTTAACGTCAAAGTTTAATGTCAGAGTCGACGTTTGGCCATTATTAATGTATGGTATCTTTCATGGCCCAATCCTGTCCAATCGTAGAAATGGCCATATCGTGACGAAAGCAATCTATTTATTGACTTTCCAGCTGACTACGCATATCGCAAAGTTCCACGCCGCTAGTAGCACCTAGACCACATTTGGTTAGCTAGGATAGAAATCTGACCATCCGCGCGTGAGCCGAGCGAGCGAAGCGAGCGGTGCTGCGGCAGCGGACGGCGAGCGCTACATCCAAGTTGGTCGCAATTACTAGGCTATTTAGTATTTTTTTTGACGAGTTTGATATAGATAAATGTACTGAACAGCTGTTTTTAGGGATCCGTACCAAAATAGTAAAAAGGAACCCTTATGGTGCGACTCAGCCTGTCTGTCTGTCTGTAACAGCTGGATATCTCGAGAACTATGGGTATTATATGAAAGAACGCTTTTTGCACATTCTCAAACATTTTTTTAATTTTTTTAGGCCGCATAGTTTTCGACTTTTGATGAAAAATGTAAAAAAATACCGTTCCCCCCCATATCTCCGCAGTTTGCAAAGAGAAAAATCTGCAATTATTCTGCGATAGAAGTTTATGTAAAGATTACAGGAAAAATAAAACGATGTCTCTAAATAGCACTCTTCTTCAAAAATCGGAACGGAACCCTCGGTGCGCGGGTCGGACTCGCCCTTGACTGGTTTATTTTTTTTCGCGATATCAGGTTTGATCCCATAGTAAAAGTTGTTCATAATGATGAGTACAATGGCTTAAGAGATTTCGTGAATGAATAGAGCATCTGTCCAAATGAAGTTTATTTATTTATTTAAAAAAATATACAGGGTGTAAGGGACAGCCCTCCGCAAACTAACAGGGTGCATTCAGCTCCTCACTTTGAATCATATTCCACCGGAAATTTTCTCAGGAAAATTTACATTTTTTAAATATTTTTTTCAGTTACATTTTCTTTATTTCAATGTAAAATTACATTGTGTGTTCGCAGCACTCCATTTATGTAAAAAAACAGCAAAAAAAAAACTGATAACAAAAAACCAGCAATGGATGTAGAAGTACTCTAACGAACTACGCGTGAAATCAGCTGTTCACTTTCTCTCTAGCTACAGAGTTCATCGAACTCACCGCATACCTATTACCTACGGAGCTACGTCTGCCAACAAACTGTTTTGCAGTTTGGCGGAGGTAAATATAATGTGTAAAAATTGTTTCTGTGAATAAACACTTTTTCATTTTTTTTTTTTTTTTTTTTTTTACCTCTCCCAACCAGTAATAGACGCTCTGATTGGTGCACAGAAACACGAACAAATCAGGTTTATTGGAGTCCCATAACGCTCCTGAAAAAATTTCATGTACCGGTCATCTTAGTATGACATACTGAATTCACCCTATC
Organism: Cosmia trapezina; assembly: GCA_905163495.3. Lineage (NCBI taxonomy): Eukaryota > Metazoa > Arthropoda > Insecta > Lepidoptera > Noctuidae > Cosmia > Cosmia trapezina. The sequence continues at coordinate 19,633,552 of LR991030.1, forward strand.
TGCCCGGCGAGCACGGCCTACTGTGACATGGCTTGAGTCACACATTTTATCATAGTTTGGGCGATAAAACTGTTTTGTCTTAAATGCTAGCACGGCGGCGTGAGATAATTTCTTGAATGTTTTCTTGAAACTTCTTGACGTTTAGTTGGGACTCATTATGTCTTATTTGCTAATATGGGCGCACCAATTATATCACAAATGTCACATTTTGACGGTGACTAAGAAAAATTGTATCACGTTCGTTCGGAGGCCGTGATAAGATTTGAAAATTGAAAAAAATAATGTTTTCCTCCTAATTACTCTGCACCAAATGGGAATAAATTATTTTCTTGCATTGTTTGGTGGTTGTTTATTTGTGTGAAAAATTGCGCGTGATAACCAAAAAAAATTGTAATAAGTAAATAAATAAAATACTATTTTTTATATTTATAAAAGTTTTTTTTTTAATTTTTAAAAATACATATTTAGACAAGTAAATAATGCGCGTCGAAACCAACAAAAAAAAAACAAAATAAATAAATAATTTAAGTAAATACATAGGTACTTAAATACTACAAAATTTTTTTTGGTACCTACATGTAAAGAATAAGGGGTTTATGGCTTTCATAAGGGGGGGCCAAATTTTCATTATTTTTGCGATAGGACACACCGTTTTCGAGTTATAAGCAATAGAAAAAAAAAAAAAAAGATTTTATTTGGCCGCATATTCAGATAGTCTTAAACATTTTAATTTCTTTAATTTACTATGTCACACTATGAATTTAGCAACAAGAAAGGCATCTCGCGCCTCTAGATTATGTCACATGGTTGACCCGTGCTAGCATTTAAGACAAATTCTAAGACATGACATAATTTATCATGTCTTGTCACCAACGTCTTGGGTACGCCCGTGCTCGCCCCGCAGTTTGCGGAGGGCTGTCCCTTACACCCTGTATAAAATAAATAAAATGAAGTTGTTAGTACAGAAGATAATGGCATACCTGAAGCGGTATACAAATAAAATAAGTTAATGCTTGCAATGCTGTTTATTTTTAAATGACAACAACAACAACAACAACACACACCTACCTACACATTTTTATTTATGATTTAGGTATTTTTAAAAAACGATAAATTATAAACACATTTTTACCAGATCATTCACCGTTACCGTAAACGTTACGAGTATTAAGTTAATATGAAAATTATTGTATTCTAGCAATCATAAATTTTAAAGAAGAAAAGTCGCTTTTGATTGTAATGCCGAGTTTTTCCCCTAACTCCTCATATTTGACCTCGCAGACAGTCTCCCATCCATCGCGCTCAGCAGCTTTCTGCGTGCCATATGACGTCATCCAGGCTCCGTTTATTGGTATACCGTGTTCTTTGCATATTAGTCGCCTGAAAATTATATTTAAAAAACATGTCAAAAAAGCAATTAATTATTTTAGTTTCCCACTGCAGGGCAAAATCTGTCAAAGATCCACGAATGATAGCCGGGACCAACGGCTTAATGTGCTTTCTGAGGCACGGAGGGGTCTCGGTATGTAAAAATTCACAAGCCCTCTTATAAGATCTGATGTATGAAAGAAAATAAATGCCGACCCCAAATAACTTGGGATACGAGCAGGAAGATGATCTCTGATCTCTCTTCAACATAATCATATTGGAGAGAGTTAAACTACTAATATAATCAAGTATAGAGAAAATTGCACGCCCCTCCACTGCTTGTTGCACAAACATAAACAAAAAAAAAACACAACAAACAAACAAAAAACACAAACAAACAAAACAAAACAAACAAAAAAAAACAAAACAAAAAAAACACAAACAAACAACAACAACAACATAAACATTTCAAATGTTTGTACCTACAGAAATTTTAGTGGAGGAGCGTGTAATTTTAAATTAGACGATCTCAATTAATATTTTTTGCTGTCATCAGATTCTTGAATTTAGAAAAGTTAACATGAGTATTCATTAAGATTATTTCGTAATGTTTGCAGGGATCAATATTTCCAAATGTTTGACAGGGGCACTGCCCAGCAATAGGTTTAAACATGATAGTATCATGATGGTAAAGATCAACAGGTAAATAAATTATTAGGAATTAAACTAACCTGACTTTGAGGAACTCTTGTGCAATGCCAAGCCCTCGGTACTCAGGACGTACAAAGAGTCCTTTATCAGTAAAGCGACGTTCTAAATCGAATTCCTTCTTTTCGTCGTAATAGGTTTCCAAAACTACGCCAATTTTCCATAATTGCTGCATTTCTATCGTTTTAAAGTCATACTGGAACAAATAAATAAATAATGTTAACCTACTTTTGGTTTCGGAGCGTGAGAAACCTTACTTAAATACTAAACACTCAGGATTTTGACTGAGGATACTTAATATAAAATAAAAAAAATGAGAATACGTCTTGCCGATTTTGAGGCGACTTTTATTCTGAATCTCAATAAGACATGCCTAGATACATGGCTCATGCGGTGGGCACAGACCGCTGAGCTTGCAAACGATAAAGTTACTAGAATAGAAACATAGCTATATGTACTTATACTTAGTCTAGAGCAGACGGGTGAGGTGTATTCATAACTCCTCCGTCCCTAAGAGCAAAATTATCGGAAGGCTCGATTTGAGAGTCTTTGCGATAATTTTGCCAAATTAATAAACATTTTGGCGATTTTAGCCAGATTATATTATAAATCAAGAATGTAAGAAAACTGAAAATTACTAAACCTAAAGTTACGTATCCTAAATTTTCACTGAAGTTAAAGTCTTTCTTTTCATTCAAAACACTTTCGATCACTTCACTATGCTTTAACGAAAAGGCCATATATTTCACTTCGTCTAAACTTATTCCTTACATATTAACTACGCTTGATTTGGAGACAGTCGCATTCACGCGCAACTGCGGTAACGTGACAATGGGAAACTTCTCCACAACTTCCAACTCCACAAACATACGACGGTGAAGGTGAATTCCATAGATTTGCAGGTCACAAGGCTCGTCAATGGTCACCAGGTAAGTGCCGAATATAAGTTGTTACTGATCTCCTCACCGCATTTCTTAGTCAGTGTTGTTCTCAATAAAGGAGCCAGCTAGCTGCGTTGACTTGCTGAACCCTGACCTTCTCAATTTCGATTTTACGTTGTTTACAGGGAGTATGGTCATCTTCGAATTTCATGAACTGTTCCACACAAGTACGTTCATAGTATAAGGCTTGATTATCCGCAGTGCATAAAAACTGATCGTTAGCAGAGAGTGGTCCACATGGTTTTACTTGCGGTAAGTATTTGATTCATTTCGCCAGAAGGTGGATGGGAATAATAGTTAAGGTTTTATTTTCTGATTCATGAAAGATTGGTAAGGAATATATCTTAAAATAGTTATATGATGAGTGGAATTTCCATTATAAATGTTATCTGATTATCTTTAATAAATGATTTTACACAAATGGTCTCTTCTATTTTCAATAACTTTGTTTCTAGTGGAGTACGTATACCTACAGCAAGTTTTCAGAGTTAGAAATTAATTGTAAATGATATAATTCTGTAGAATTCACAATTGATTGATGTAGTATCGATATTTTACTTAGCGCTAATGCTGTTTCGATTTCACTTAGCCTAGCAAAGATAGAACGAAAACTGTTTGTGAATACAGAAAATAATAAGGTAAGTTAAGAAAATCCAATTATTTTGCTTAGCGAATAAATCTTTCAGAATTAGTTCAATCTTTGTTAGGCGATTTTGAAAGTTTACAGTATTCTGATTGTTTCAGTTGCATTAAAAACTATCAAACATCTTGGAGACTATTGTAAATTTTTTTTATAATTTAAATTGGAAATAAGTTCTTCATATCGTGCGTCAACGTCATACAAATAAAATTTATGCCAAGCATTAGTTACAAAAGTAGGTAAGGGAGGAATTTCCATTACTTCATCGTGTCTACTAGAAGCATGGGTGCTTACTACTTGAAAATGTTCTTTCCTAATATAATCACTGAAAAATTCATAAGCCTTTTGAGGACTAATGAATGATCTTATGCTACCAGTGTCAATCATCATTCTTGCGTCTATTTCTTCTAAATAAATGTAGGGAAGCTTTAATTAGGATCGCAATTTATTTCTAAGATTTCTTGTCCTTCAACGAGGCTTTTTCCTGAACATCCACATTCTGCCTGTAATTTGTTGGTTCTAATTTGTCATCAGGTACGTTAGAATCTTTCAGGCAACAGTAGTTATTATAGTAGTAGTTAATCTCATTTGAATAGTCAGTCATTTGTTAAATTATAATGGTAAAGTTCATCATAAGAGGGGTCGTAGACTTATGCGTAATCGTTCATCGTAAGTTCATTTAAATTAAAAATTTGTTGTGGCCTAGATTGGTCCGTTCTCATAGACACGTCGCTATCTTGATTTTGGGGTTTTAATACCTGAGGAGGATTCGATCCAGCCTGTTGCGGTGGTTTGTAACCGAATTGTTGCGGTGGAAAGCACCCAAATTGTTGCAGTGATTTGTGTCCTAACTGTAGAGGTGGTCTATAGCCAAACTGTTGCGGTGGTCTATAACCAAACTGTAGAGGTGGCCTATAGCCAAACTGTACAGGTGGCCTATATCCGAACTGTTGAGCTGGCCTATAACCAAACTGTTGCAGTTGCAAACCCGATTGAGGACGATACTCAAGTACCGGCTTGAATAGTTGACCTTGACCCATAGGTTGTGTATTTTGGGGATTATTCAAATTAAATTTAGACTGAGGTTTGTTATTGACTGGTTGTGTTGTCGATGACCTTGAACATGATGCCAAAATTTGACTATTACCATGAATGCGGTTACGCATATTATATTGGTCTAAGAAATTAACTTCTTCAAGTACGATGCTTAAACGTGCTTCTAAGGTTGTAGGCGATTTAAGCCTAACGATACGCACCATATTTTCAGGAAGGTTGTACAAAAATATATTTAGAGCCGTATTGTTGTAGATAACCGACTTAGCACGTCTTAATTCCACATCATTAATTGTATTCACCTTCGACATTAATAACGAGCGAACATTTTGGATTCTATTACAAAAGTCTAAAAAGCTTTCGCCCGCATTAATTTTTAAAGATTCTAATTCAATATTAATACACGCTTCACTACGAGGGTCTCCAAAATGTTGAATCAACAAATCTTTTAATGCGGACCATGTAACAATATCTTCACGTTCCGATAAGAGCGCAGCTGCATCCTCTCCCAGTCTACTCGTTAAAACATTAAAAACATAAAGATTTTGTTCCTCACTGCCCTTAAATCGATCAACCACGTACTGACATTTTCTCAAATAGAGGTTCAACTGTCTTTTATCACCATTAAATAATGGGATTAATTGTACGATTTCTTTAGGTATTGGTTCAATTGTCGTCATGATTATAGAGTAATGAACTGTTCAGAGGGTGCAACTCGCTTTATAACAATCCTATTAAAATTCACACACACTTAAAATACAACAAACACACAATTAAAGTACTATAATAATCAGGAATAAGTACTGGATAAGTTATTTAGAAATTAAAATTTTTAAACCTTAATATTTAAAAGATTTTGTAAAAAAAATAGTTTTTCCTTAAAAGTTACTTTACCTTACTACACATTTCATTGAAATTACAATGAATAAAAAAAAATATTCAATCAATCAAGATTAGAATAATAAACTTAATTAAAAATGTGAACTCTCTAACATTGACACTACTCTATGTTATGTTCTAGGAATTAAATAGAGATAAGACCGGGTATAGTTTCATACAGAGTTATCAAACTAAACACGAAACATTAAACTTGTTATAACGAGCGAGGTTTGATGTCGAAAATAACATTTAAAACTTATGCAAAATATAGGAGGATTAGGGGAACAAAGGATTGGCGAAAAGATTTACTCACCAACCGCCCGCAACTCCCATACTTGATGATTTTTACACTCACGCAATTCAAAAGAATATTTATTTGGTTCGAAGGATTTCCTCTGCCGTAGATTTTACGCCTAAGTTTCTCCTGACGAATTTGGACGTCGGAAAATCGCGGAAACTACGGATTTCCAGGAGAAAATCCTACCGGCTGCGCCACTTTTGGTTTCGGAGCGTGAGAAACCTTACTTAAATACTAAACACTCAGGATTTTGACTGAGGATACTTAATATAAAATAAAAAAAATGAGAATACGTCTTGCCGATTTTGAGGCGACTTTTATTCTGAATCTCAATAAGACATGCCTAGATACATGGCTCATGCGGTGGGCACAGACCGCTGAGCTTGCAAACGATAAAGTTACTAGAATAGAAACATAGCTATATGTACTTATACTTAGTCTAGAGCAGACGGGTGAGGTGTATTCATAACTACCTTATCTGTTATTATTATTATTAATCACCACAGAACAAATTATCTGTTCTGTGTTAATCACACTAATATTATAAAGGCGAAAGTTTATGAGTGTGTGTGTTTGTATGTTTGTCACTCCTTCACGATCAAACGTCTAGCTAGGTAGATAGCTTATACCCTGGATTAACATTTATGCTACTGTTTATCCCGGTCTACGCAGGGTTATCTAATATTTTTTAATTAACGAAAACAAAGTAGATACTGACATAAGTAAGGTTAGCAAAGAGAGTCGATTGACACTCTTAAGTTTCACGAAATACCTAACTAGTATAATCCTGACACAAAATTTACCATGTTGGTGTATGTATGTGTTTTCATTATTTAGTCTGTTATTTTTTTTATGTCGTGTTCAATCAACCTAACCTATGCACCAAAATTTAAACCCATATACAATATTAAAATTTGTGCATTCAAGATTATTCGCAGACTCTAATATTTTGGTATCAACGTTAACATTTACCTCAGGTTTTGGATCGTTTTTCAAAGTTACTGCCATCACAGAAGCCCCAATGATGTCTTTAACTTGGTCGTCTCCGTTGTCTAAACAACAAACAACAATGTGAAGTCCTTCTTCGCCTGCCACTTCTAGTAAAGGCCCTTGTAGTTCTTGCATCGCTTCAACACTGTTAGGGACACCTTGAACACAAAAAGATATTTACACAAAATATTCCGATTTTACAACCTATATAAATAAACTCACGACTTCTTACGGTAACCGATATACTTCACGGTAAATTCTCCAACTGCAAATTTAAGTTTGTAATCCCTAAAAACATTTTTTTTTTGTGATAAAATTACAAATTAACGATTTTCGTTTACTTGTGCTGTGTGACCTTGCTTGCTAGGTCAACGCGAATTATTGTATAAAGTTTTGATTTACTTGTGAGTATCAAAAATATGTCGCTTATAAGTCCGTATTTTTTTAATGCGTTGACTTAGAAGCTTGACTTTTCTAGAGTTCGAAGGAACTGGACCTAAGTATTTGATATTATTTCAGCTTGATACCTCCACGCGTAAATATAAAAAGGGTCTTGAAAGACTGACAGACAGATGGACAACGAAGTGATAATAAAAGGGTTCCGTTTTTTCTTTTTGAGGTACGGAACCCTAAAAACCATAAGGAAGAAAGAAAGAAAGAAAAACTGTTTATTCACGTGAAAGTGCCGCACATACATAAAATTTATCGATTAATTGATAGATTTTTTTGATTGATATATTTTGATTGATTGATTGTTTTTTTTTTTTATTTTTGTATGATCTTACATAGCTATTGTTTCAAATTATTGTTTCAAGTTAAAATTAAATTGAACTTACCTGCTGCTTTAAAAGTAGCCTCCTCGTTCACAAAATACTTCACGTAAAGAGTAAGCACATCTTGAAAAATAGTTTTAGGAGCTTCCACTATACGTAAATTAACAACAGTACCATCTTTCTTCTTCACCGACAACTTAGACCACACTTTAGGACATCCTGCCATGTTTCTAATTTTTGGTACCTAAACAATCAAAAAAAAAAACGAAAAAATTGTTTTGAAACCAATAAACTGTATATTTCCCGATATTATTTTATGAAAATTTTGTTGGTATCCCTTTTCTATATGAAGTGCAAGCGTTAGAGCTGCTTTAGCTGTGATAATTTATAGCATTTTAGTTATAAGCAAACTTGTTATCTTATCATTAAGTAATGTAATGTGATAAGCGAATAAATTAGTGCTGATATCAAATCAAATCAAGTCATTTATTCAAACCAGGCAGAGAATCAGCACTTTTCGAACGTCAAAATTACTAACACAATACCCTCCCCCCCACCCCCCACCCCCACCCCCCGAACGCTCGCCCCGCACCACTTCCTAGTGCTTTAGCTGGGAAGAAGTGGTGCAACAAACTCCCCAGCACAGCAGTCTAAGGGCTTAGTGCGAGTTTTTATACTTACTCGATCACGTTAACGTAAACGTCAGTTTGTACTGAAAATGAATAAGCGCCATCTGGTGACTATAATGGGAATCACAATTATTCCTTACAAATTGACGTCAGGTAAAGTTAATGTAAACGCGATCGAGTAAGTATAAAAACTCGCACTAAGCCCTCTGTCAGTTAGCAAACTTATCATTTGGAAAAATTGAGAAAATACTTTGACGATGTGACTGTACGTTTTATAATATACAATAACTTTATTTCACACTGTATCTATTACAGCTGACATACATCCATATTTGTGTTAGTAATGTATAAAAACAAACGAAATCAAATTGACACGTGGAATGTAATCCAGCGCCTGAGAAATGAACCAGCATATGAATAATGAACTTTATGAAATAATAATATGGTACCTCCGCCTAGTGTAATTAAAAAGTTTCCTCATAACAAATTTTTGTGTAGTTTCTGCCATGGGAAGAAGGCGTGAGTTTATGTATGTAAAATTTTATTAAAGTGAGGTTTGACTCAGACTAAAGAAATGACAAAACCTTCACGCATCATATTACTTTGCAGAGTGCTGTCATCTGAGTTATTATTTTTAGAAGTTTACTTTATGTTAGAAATCGTTTTCTTTAAGGTACTTAGTGAAAAATTATTTGCATTTTCAAAGAAAGCAATGACGGATATCTGCCATACCTACAGCGATGGTGTACTCACGTGTGTGTGCCTCAGCCCTCATATTCACGTTCGTCCATCAATGCCTCTTTGCAAGCCGCGGCAGTAGTGTACCATTCTGTGCAGATATAATGATCTTTAAACTTCTTTGGTGAGATTAAAATTAACACTACCGTTTGCCCGTGATGGCGACAATGTCGTCCACCCATCTCACCGCCGGACGTACCTTACTCCACTTGTCATCATTGCGCCTTGCCAGGTGTCCTGCCTAACGCCATGTCCATAACTCATTTTCCGATATCGAAAACCTTCGTAACGTCTTCGGATCTCGACGTTTGGAACTCGGTCTATTAGACTGATGCCAAGCATGGAACGCTCCATGGCTCTATGTGCAACTCTCAGCCTGTACAAAGCCTCCTGCACACAGTCCTAGCAGTCATCCTAGCATCAGGTGAAATAACAGTTCATCACTTCACCTAAGTTTTGTCTGTGATATTTTTGCAGAAAAGACCGGCTGTATCTGTTATCCCTTATTCTCATGCAAGGTAAAGGAGTATAGATAAAAAACTGGCAGAGTTCAATGCGACTTTTTTCTAAATTTTATGGGATATCACCAACTCGCAATGTGCAATTAAGGTAATCAATGTTCATGCCTGTATGTGAGAAGAGAATTTCACCCTGCAGTCTACCTACTCTTCTGTCGTATCAGGTGAATCGGTGGTCGTATAATTGCTTTATCAAATCAATTATAACTACTTATGGTCATAACATCCTATTAAATGAGCAATATATGTATAATATACATTTGTAATAACGTTCTCGAAAACAAGTTACAATATAGGGGCTTACAGGAGCGAAAAATCGATTTAGCTAGGTCTCGTATCTGGGAAAATTCGTTTTCTCTATTTTCACCCGAGCAGAGCTCGCTTGGTCGATCAGGTACTTCATATAATGAAGCATATTATGCTTTATCATATCAATTAAGTCAACTTTGGTCGAACGATAACCACGAGTCAATGTCCCAATGTATGGTATAGACTCGGACATCGTGATAAAATCCTCTACACTTTAATAATAAAATACCATATTATACCACGATGTTATTATAGAAACATTTTAAAGTTGTAAAAAACTAAACCGCTTGTTTTACCTTACGAAGAAAAACAAACAAAAACTACATCTCACACAAGAGTGTACATGCAGCGAGGTTGTAAAAGAGTAAACTACTATGTATTCATAGAGACTGTGATCTCGTTACACAGGTTTCTCCTATTTGTACATTTATATTCATGCTCTGTGGTAAAAAAAGAGTTAAAATAATGCAAACATAATGAAAATAGTGCACGGAGAACCTTACAAAATGTGGAATCTTTAGATTTGAAGTAATAATAATAATAATAATATCCTTGGACATTTCACACAACGCCATCTAGTCCCAAGCTAAGCAACCTAATGCTTGTGTTATGGTAACGAGATGGCTGATAAACTACTTATAAACATTTTTTTTTTGTAAATACATACATATTATAGATTTTCTGTTTGGTCTTCAAATGAAATAGATTGTCCCAAATAGACGTATTCGTTAACATATTCTATTTCCTGTCCATCTATAATTATTGTTACTTCTGACCCGTTTGTTAAAATTTTGGTTTTTGCAGCATTCATAGTCAATCCTACCTTTTTACTTTCTTTCGTAAGCTCCTGCAACATGTTCTCTAATTGTGCGGATTCTCCTGAAAACACAACAATGTCGTCTGCGAATCGTAAATGACTTAGATATTCACCGTCAATTTTCACGCCTTTTTTTTCCCAGTCTAGGTTTCTAAATATTGTCTCTAGAACCGACGAAAATATTTTTGGTGACAACGGGTCACCCTGTCTGACGCCTTTTCTTATGGGAAAAGGTGGTCCTTCCAATTCCAATTTTATTTTTGCGGAATTTTTGGAATAAATGCTATGGAGTAGCTGTACATATTTTATGTCTATTCCTTGTTCCACTAGTGTCTTCCATATTGCACTATGTTCCAAAGAATCGAATGCCTTGGAATAGTCGATGAAACATAAATACAGAGTCTTGCCATATTCTTTGACTTTCTCCACTATTTGTGTTACCACTTGGATGTGGTCAGTTGTTGAGTAGTGTTTACGAAATCCAGCTTGTTCACGCGGTTGATTTTCATCTAGTGTCATTGTAAGTCTATTTAATAGTATTTTTGAGAAAATTTTATACAGGTTTGACATAAGGCTAATTGGTCTATAGTTACTGAGGTCCCATCTATCTCCTTTTTTGTGAAGAAGAGTTATCGACGATTCAGACCATTGCTTTGGAGTTTCCCTTTTTTGTAGAATGTTATTGAACATGATTTCCAGTGGGCGTTGTAATGGCTCTGATAGAGACTTCAATATTTCATTTGTTATCTTATCTTCTCCGGGTGATTTGTCTTTTTTCTGAGTTTCTATAGAAAAACCAATCTCTGACCTTAGTATTTCGGGCAGTGGTTCGTCTACATAGACTTTGCCTCCTACGTGCTGCGTTAAACTGGACGTTTCCTGTGACGAGTAAAGATTCTGGTAAAAGTTAGTTGCTTCTGTTAATATATCTGATCGCTTCGAAATAATCTTCCCTTTCTTGTCCACCATGTTTGTTGCCCATTTTGTTGTAGTTTGAAGATCTTTGTTTGCCTTTTTAATGGCTCCCTTTTTCGACAAGTATTCCTCAAAAACATCTTGCCTGTGTTTATTTCTGTTATTAGAGATTTGTTTGTTTATTTCTTTACTTGTTTGAGTGATTTTCCTTTTTATTTCCTTTGTTCTTTTTTCTTTGTACAGTTGTTTTCTATCTTCTAGAAGTTGTCGTGTGTGAGCACTTATGGGGTATTTTTGTTTGTTCTTTTCGCATGGTATTTGTGTTAATAAATGTTTCATACCTTTTTGGAAGTTATCATACTGGGTTTGAACTTGTGAAGATGTTTTGATCAAGTCAACAAATTTATTTTCCCAATGCATCCCAGCTTCTCTTGTTAATATCGGCAAGTTTCTTGTACAATGTACGTTTATAGATTTGGTATAGCTTCTTCTTTTAGTGTTTTTCATTTTTATTTTGCACCTTATCATTCGGTGGTCAGTGTTAAAGTTAAGGTTTTTTATCGTGTCGAAAGCAAATATATCTGTACCTTTGTTTGTTAAGATGAAATCTATTTCGTTATGGTACTCTCCATTCGGTGATACCCATGTCCATTTTTTGTTTTCTTTTGTTTTAAACATACTGTTTACGAATTTAAGGTTCTTTTCTAAAGCAAACTCTATCAGCTTCTGCCCGTGTTTTGACCTTTTGCCGTGCGAGTATCTACCGAATACAGTTTCCTCACCTTGTTGAGCTGTCCCAATCTGGGCATTGAAATCACCCATTATAATGAGGTTTCTTGCGTTTAAGCTCTCTATAGCGGTTTCTAAGGTTTCGTAGAACTCGCTCAACTCATCTTCATCACACAATTCGGTGGGTGCATAGACTTGTACTATAGACCACAAGTTATTATCAGACATGTTTAGCTCAAGGGTCGCAATTCTATCTGAATAGCAGTTAAAACCAACTATGTTCTTTTTTAGGTGTTTTTTTATAATAAACCCTACTCCACACCTTCCTTTTGTTGCCCTGCTATTGTAAAATATGAAATCAGGGTATTCTTCTATACTTCTATTAATAGGAGAATAGCAATTTCATGGAAAAAATACTGGAGTTTTAAAGAAATCATGAAGAACACCAAGATAAACATAAATTTGAAAAGCAAGTTATATGAGATAGCGATCCTTCCATGCCTTACATATGGATGCCAGACATGGTCCCTACGGGTAAAAGAAGAACACAAACTCGGAGTTATGCAGAGGAAAATGGAGAGAAGCATGTTGGGTATTAAATTGTCCGACAGAATTACTAATGAGGAAATTAGGAGGAAAACTAAAATAACTGACGTAGTAGAGAGAATAAGAAGTCTGAAGTGGAAATGGGCTGGGCATATCTGTAGAATGGAAAACGAAAGATGGACAAAGAAAATCATTGAGTGGGTACCTAGAGACGGGAAAAGAAAACGAGGAAGGCCGCGAAAGCGCTGGGAAGATATATTTAAGGAAAGATGTGGACCAGACTGGAGGAGACAAGCCAGAGATAGGGAAAAATGGAGAAAGTTGGGGGAGGCCTACGCCGCAGAGGCGACTTCCATAAATTCATAATTTCACGTGCATGCCAACATTAATAATAATTTTTAATTCTTATATGTATATTTTAACCTGTATTTGATTTGAAACATTAATAATAATAAACAATAATTAGAATGATAATGAAATGTGTAATATGTAACAATGTGTTATGATAAAATAATTACTATGCTTAAAGTGTTATATGTATTTATGGTAGAATAAAAGGCTTTTTATTTTTATTTATTTTATTTACATATTATAGATAGAAAAACACCCAGACTCGGAACAAATACTTGTAGGTCGTACAAATATTTGTTCCGTGCTGGAATCGAACCCGCGACATGCTGCGCAGCAGTCAATCGCTCAACCACTGCGCCAACCGTGTCGTCAAAGTTTACATCTCTTGTGTGCCAAGAACTGCCTCGTTGATCTACTGGTCACAAGCCAGGTCATGAGAGCTGAGCATGAGATCATGGGTTCGATTCCCAGGTCAGGTAAAGTGTTATTGGGTTTTCTATCTGGAATTTCTCAGTAGCAGTCCGGAGTCTGGATTTGTGCCCGGTTGAGGGCAATAGACTCACCCCCTATTACATAGGATTTAAACGTAACTGGCGAAATGTGGGGAAACAGGCGTGATGCGCTCGAGCAGTCTGGCTCAAAGAGGTGAGGAGTTGAGGTGGTGAGGAAGGACGTGCGGTCGTGGGATCGGCCGCACTTGGTGATGGGGCCCGCTAGGCAGCGCGGGCTAATACCAGTCGGTGGTGCGGCGAATGTACAAGTATCTCCCGGTCCCACGACTCATGGTACTAGAAGGAACAGTGGGGTTTTAGTCGGTAGAAGTCCGACATAACCCTCCGTTGTTCCCAGAACGAGGGTATCTATGAGGATTTCCCCACAAAAAAAAGGTGTCTCCTGTGTAACACACGCAGGAGATATCTAAAAGCACGCCTAATAAACAACGTACAACGTATTGCAGCAAATGACATAGTTTACAATACGCATTTTGACTGCGGGGCTGAACGAAGTCTTGCGTAGGCGCTAAACAACGTGCGTATAGATGCAGCGCCTCCTTGACTACTTAAAAACGCTTTTATTTCGTAGCAATAAGGGTGGCTTTTGCAGTTTAAGAGCTTTGTTCTACTGACGAACAGTTGGCAGGACCTAAGCGAGATTTTCGCTTAGGTATTTCTAGTGGTACAAAAGGAAATATACTATTTTTAGTGAGAGTAAAATAGATAGAAACTGTGTTTTACGTTGGTTTATTCTTTTTGGGTTATTTAGGTAGGTACCTACCTAAATCACCTACTTACATCACCCAAGGTATTGGTATAATTAATGTTGTACATACAACATTAATTATTATACCTAGGTAGTTAAAAACGTTTTGCCTTGCCTAAAGTCTAAACGTATCTAAATATGTTGGTATAATTATTTTTATTATTTTTATAAGTGTTCTTAAAGAATTCAACTAGACACAAATCACAAGTAGGTAAAGAGGACACATTATATTAACATTATAGACTAAGAGGTCACAGGATTTTTCATAACGATCATGGATACGGTTAGATTTACTTCGATGGGTTGTAGAGTAGTCCCCTAATGTGAATGACGTCGGTCTGCCTGCTCTGAGTGGTTGCAACTTCGAGTTATAGCGCTTACAAGAGGCGTCATTGTTGCGAAAAAAAAACGATCAGAGAAATGGTCAGTTTTGGTACACATTGAAAGTATGTCGTCTCCGCAGATGAAACAAGTTGGTCTGCCGGCTCTCAGTGGTTGTATTTCAGAGCAATCGTTGTATATGCAAGACGCTTATTTGTGGAGAAAGCCTAAAAAATACATCGAAAAAGGGGACAATAGCCGAATTTTTCAAGTGCACGCCGGCCGGTGTCATACCCCCACCCTACACCTGCGCCGAGAACCACCCGCTGCGCGACCGTCCCCCCTGTAAAGGAATAGGGAAAAAGCTAGAGGTGTCAAGAGGTGTCAATAAGAGAAATGGTCAGTTTTAGTACCTATTCGAAGTATGGTGTCTCCACAGGTGAAACGAGTTGATATGCCGGCTCTTAGTCGTTGTATTTCAGAGCATTGTTATACGCAAAGCGCTTAGTTATAGCAAAATTCAACTTAACGGTAATCAATAAAATAAAGAATGAAATCGAACAAATCCAATTTTTAACAATTCAACTTATTACTTTGGGTAAATCACAGATTAATAATTTTGTAGAATATAGCTAATGAAACAACTCAAAAAATATAGAATGTTAGAAATAAGTAAATGTTTAACTCTAAGTCTTAGCTATAATCTACAAAATTATTAATCTGTGATTTACCCACAGTAATAAGTTGAATTATTAAATATTGGATTTGTTCGATTAGATTACATTACATTACATTACATTACATTACTGTTAAGTTGAATTTTTCTATAACTAAGCGCTTTGCGTAAAACAATGCTCTGAAATACAACGACTAAGAGCCGGCAGACCAACTCGTTTCACCTGTGGAGACACCATACTTTGAATAGGAACTAAAACTGACCATTTCTCTTATTGACACCTCTTGACACCTCTAGCTTTTTCCCTATTCCTTTACAGGGGGGCCGGTCGCGCAGCGGGTGTTGCTCGGCGCAGGTGTAGGGTGGGGGTATGACACCGGCCGGCGTGCACTTGAAAAATTCGCCTATTGTCCCCTTTTCGATGTATTTTTTAGGCTTTCTCCACAAATAAGCGTCTTGCATACACAACGATTGCTCTGAAATACAACCACTGAGAGCCGGCAGACCAACTCGTTTCACCTGTGGAGACACCATACTTCGAATGGGTCTAAAACTGACCATTTCTCTTATCGTTTTTTTTTTCCAACAATGTTGCGCGCATCATAGCTCTGAAATGCAACCACTCAGAGCCGGCAGACCAACTTGTTTCATCTGCGGAGATGCCATACTTTCAATGTGTACCAAAACTGACCATTTCTCTGATCGTTTTTTTTTTCGCAACAATGACGCCTCTTGTAAGCGCTATAACTCGAAGTTGCAACCACTCAGAGCAGGCAGACCGACGTCATTTGCATTAGGGGACTACTCTACAACCCATCGAAGTAAATCTAACCGTATCCATGATCGTTATGAAAAATCCTGTCACCTCTCGGTCTATTAGTGGATATCAATCTTCAGGGAGGTCCCTAAACCGACCTCACAAAGGATCCACGTTAATAATACTGGCCAGCTATGTAAAAGTAAACAAATATTATCGTAAAGGAAAACTAATTCCGTTATTTGTTAGGGGAAAAAAAAAGTATCGAACTTACTGGTCAAATCATAATTTTCTGTGCAGTGAGCAGTGGTGGCTCAGTGGTAACAACCGCGACTTACGAGTAGTGCTTAGGTCGTAGGTTCGATCCCACTTTACTTTGTGTAAATTATTTCATCACCACTGCTCTCAAAACGGTGAAGGAAAACATCGTGACGAAACCGGCATGCCGTAGAACCAAAAATTCGAAGACATGTGACATCTCACCAACCCGCACTGGGCCCGCGTGGTGGATTACGGCCCACTCCCTCTTACCGAGAGGGGGCCTGTGTCCCAGCAGTGCGAACATTATGGGCTGACTAGTGATTAGGACTAAACTTTTCTTTGTTCATTAAAACAAATGCTTTGAGGGCAGACTCATTAATTAGGATATATTTGGTGCCTTAAAGTAGTTCATTATAAATTAATTAATTTAGAACCAAAAGATAATGCAATTCGCGTGTGTAGTAGTAGAACAAAGCACATTTAAAAAAGTAAAGGTAACCCTGAATATCAATCAATCTGCCCAGCCTTTTCCCAACTACGTTGGGGTCAGCTTCCAGTCTAACCGGATGCAGCTGAATACCAGTATTTTACATGGAGCGACTAACTAGGTAATACGATACCCCTTGGTAAGACTGGTTGTCAGACTTTCGGGCTTCTGACGACCCGTAACGGCAGTCAAAGATCCACGAAAGACAGCCGGGACCAACGGCTTAATATGCACGAGGCACGGAGGAGTCTCGGTATGTAAAGATGGTCACCCATCCACTAACCAACCCTGGCAAGCGTAGCTTAACCTGATGGATCGACCCGAACGACTGTCATTACGTAGCCACGAGCTCCTCAGCTCTTCCTCGTGACCCAGAATATAAAAATACAAAATGAATTTTTGAACTACCCTTTTTAAAAAGGCTCAAAGTACCCACTTCAAAATCAATAGTATTTTATCTTATTGAGGTAAAACTAAGTTACTGCCCTCTTTATATTGGGTAAACATGTTTATCCACGATTCGTGACGCGTGAAACTGAAAATGTCGAAAAAGTTAGTGAACACACACCACAACTTTTGTTAGAAGACAGTTCCGTTGATCGAATCTCAAAGTAATAAAGTATTGAAAAACTTACCGATTGAGTCAAGGGTGATATTATTATATACTTATACAGGTGTGACATGAATGCGAAAGTTTGGATGGATGGATGGATGGATGGATGTTTGTTACTCAATCACGTCAGAACGGCTGAACAGACTGGATGAAATTTGGCTAATTTTCGACATCCACGCGGGCGAAGCCGCTGGCAAAACTGCTAGTAAATAGTCTTGAAAAGTTATACATGAGCATCATAAGATATTATTATTTTTAATTACTTCGTAACAATATTACGATCGATCGACACTTAAATAAATAAAAAATAAATAATATATGTGTTTTTAAAATAAATAATATTATATGGTTTTTCTGAAATAAAATTATTCATTTATTTTTATTTTAGGCCTATGAAATAAATAATGATTAATTTATTGGGATTATGTTCGACAGTGATTTCATGGAGTTGTAAATAGTTACTGGGGATATTAATGCGCCACTTAGTCTAAATACAAGGAAATTCTGAAGGGTTGGCGTAGCTTGCAGGTAGCGTTAGACGATCAAAAAGTATTGAATCTCATTCGGTATTCTAGGAATTTCTCAGTAACTGGTCGAAGTTCAAGTTTGTGCCCGGGATATACGGCAATACGGCTCCTCTCTATTATAAATTGTACCTACTCACACAGAAGTGTGAGTGCCGACAGAAGTCGTGAATAAACCTTTAGGTAGTGAATACAGTGTTTATAATAATAAGACAAGCCAGATTCCTATTCATCACTCGCTAATTAAAATAAGGTTAGCGCACTTTGCCTGTCGCATTCTGGATCCCGTAATATCTCAAAGAGGTGTCTCTACAGGTAATCCTATTATGTAGATGAGGCACGTCTCTAGTACTCCGACGACATCCCGCCCGCAACTTGACGATGTCAAAGCCAACTTGTTCAGCCATGTTGCTATTTGAAGGTAATGTCGGATTTAAATAGAAGATATCTTGTTTCGAACTCCTTTCATGTGTTATGAGTACGTATTGTATTTGATGCTGATAGTTTTGTCTAGCATAATAAATAAATAAATAAAATAAAATTCATTTAATTCAGATAACTGAGATCCATAAAAAGAACAACCAATTCTGAATTAAAAATATTAAAATTAAATTAAATTCACACACACACACACACAGTACACACACACACACACCCCCACACACACACACAGTACACACACACACAATAAAAATTTACACATTCAATAAAATTAAGATTAAAACATTCAATAAAATTAAAATTATATCAAAATTATTAAATTAAAATTAAATTCATTCATAAAATTATAGATCCAATAACATAAAAATAAAATAAAATTAAAACACCTTCATATAACCCTCTTAACAGATCTCCATAATGGAGAAGAGATCCTGTCAGCTACAGTCTTCAGAATTCCGTTGCAGCTGCCGCGCATTCTGCAGATCAGGGACACAGTTTTCTTACGGATGACGGCATAAAAGCCATCAGTGCGATACTGCGCAAACATCCCTGATGCACTACAGAAGCGAGGCAGCCCCAACATCATCCTGAAGATGTTATTATACACCACGCGCAGGACATCCAGCGATCTTTTGGTGTGACTGACCCACAGGTTTCCCGTATAAAAGCTTTGACAATACGCTTTGAACAGCGTAATCTTTACTTGTTCAGAGCAACGGGAAAATCTGCGGGCCAGCATGTTACCTCTAACCGCTAAATCCCTGCGCTCCCTCTCAATGTCCTGATCATCATCAAGACCTTCAGTAACAAAATGCCCCAGGTATTTAAATTTCGTGACACGATTTATGCACAAGCCATTTAGGGTAATATTATGTAAATACTCGGGACATCCACCAGCGGCCCTAAATACCATATATTCAGATTTTTGGACATTGTATACTAGGCCGTGCGCACCAGCATAGGCCTCACACACTCTTAACAACTCTCCGAGACCCCTCCCCGTCGGGCTCAGCAGCACCATGTCGTCCGCGTAGCTAATACTGTTGACACAGACGCCATGTATCGAACAACCGACACGCTTGCTACTAAGCTCGACGATGAGGTCATTTATGTATAGGTTGAAAAGCTTGGGGGATGTTAAGCCACCCTGTCTCACCCCGCTTTCCAACGTATATGCCTCAGAGAGCGTATTATTCCACCTCACAAAATTTGTTTGGTGAGAATACCAATATTTAAGCATATTGAGCACCCCCACCGGCACACCCGCGCTCCCCAACTTTCTCCAGAGCACATCGTATGATACAAGATCAAATGCTTTGGAGAGGTCAAGGAAACACGCATATACCGGTGTCCTGCGGTCCACATAGTATTGGACAGTATGCTTGAGTCCTACAATGGCAGCTTCCGTGGATAGCCCGGGTCTAAACCCAAACTGCGCGTCATGTAACTTAATGTATTTATCCAGGCAGGAATCAAGCATACCGTCAAGCACTTTAGCAATTATCGTTGCCAGAGATATGGGCCGGTAATTCCCCCTCTCCGAGATATCCCCAGTCCTGTTCTTCACAATAGGCACTACGATGGTTTTCATTAAGTCATGTGGTAGATATGAGTGACTCATGCACATCGTTAAAAACATGGCCAGGACCCGCGGTAGGTGAACCCCCGCATGCCGCAGATGCTCCACACTAAGCCCATCGTGACCGGGTGATTTACCGCCTGTCATTCTCTTTAAAACGCACCTTACTTGAGTAGCCGTAAAATGTACAGACGACTCCACCCCCTCATATTCGGGCTCAGACCTAATAGATGACGCTGAAGGGCCCAGCGGGGAGCGCACCTGAAAATGTTCCCTGAACATATTTGCAATATGGCCTGGTTCGCATTCTCCATTCACACTCACCGGGAGGCCAAGCTTAACTTCATGCTTTCCAGTAGCTTTCCAGAATTTTGAAAAGTCCTTTGCCGATCTGTGTTTAGCCAGTATGTCCACTATATCATATCTGTGTGATAATACTTACACAGGTAATATTACTTCACTATTCTCTTCATCACAACGACAACTAAATCTTTTACATCCCCCATCCTAATTCTAATATTATAAACGGCAGAGCTTATGAGGATCGATATATGGATGAACTACTGAACGGATTTTGATGAAATTTGGCACACAGATAGTGATTAACAAATATGATGCTTTTGTTCCCGACATTCTTACCAGTTCGAGACTTATGTGGGTGAAACCGCGGAGCGCTGCTAGTCTTCCTATACCTACTTATAACTCTTCTGATGCTTTTTTCTTGCCTTGTTCCTTAAAAGTCATATTTCGTTTGTTTTTCACCTCTGTTTCTATGTGTTTTCCCATCAGGATTTTTTTTTTTTTTTGAGGGTGGGAAATCATCAAATAACTTCTCCCGGTCTGGGTGGAGCGGAAGGGCGTGTCAGACTTTTACTGACTAAAACCCACCCGTGTTCCTTCAGTTGCCTATGCCAGGGCCGCGGTATCTTCTTCAAACTACCCGCGACCCCAGCGGCTCGTTTAGCAGCCCTGAGTCTGCATTCGCGGCCGGTTGGTGGCAATAGGGTCGTCCCCTATTACATTCGATTAAAACATAACTGGCCAAATGTGGGTGTACTATTGGTACCTAGGTACACCTCTGCTTAGCCCTTCAAGGATTATAGGCGTGTTATGTTACGTTATCATCTGAATCTAAAATTTTAAAAAAAGAAACAATCTTTACAAATGAGTTAGCCCAGCAGTTCAACGCAATCGGCCTACATTTTCAATTAGGCCGACCTAGATGAGTACGAATCGTTTATAATGCTAATTGGATCCCACCGATCGGTAATAGATTACAGTACGCCACACACCTGCTCCCTCGTATTCATACATTAAAGCTGTTATTAAAATATTGATGGATTAAATATACATAGGTAATGGCAGGTTATTTATAAAGAAAAAATAGAGGCAGGCAAAAAGCTTAAAACGTCTATAATATTTAAGTTTTGGAAAAAATATTAGGTAAGTAGAGAAAAAAATTGGTTCCATTGTTACGAAATATTTGGTGTAATCCCAGCTGAATTAACACAGTAGTGAGTAATCGAAGAAGTCTATGTTTATTGTGTATTAATCTTGAAAATAATTTTAAAAAACTTTGAGCTTAGATACAACTCAAAGTTTTCAGTTGATATTTTGAAACGCTGGAACCAGCAGCAATCTGTTAGATTATTATGAATACATTTATTAAAATATTAAATATTGCTTTTGCCCGCGGTTTCGGTCGCGTGGAGGTTGGAACAATCCCAAGGAAATATACTACCGGGATAAAAACGATAACCTATGTACTGATTTAGGTCATGGTCTATGCGTGTCCAAATCCATTCTGCCACTAAAGCGGACAAACAGACAGAGTTTCTTTCGCATTTATAATATTAGTATGGATTAAACTAAAATTAAATAAGAGTCATTCATCACGTAGTAGGTAAATCCCTTGTTTACAACAAACATGGGTTGGAGGTTAGTCCAGTTTTTCCACACATGACAACAGCTAGGATTGCTGACATTACTCAAAAGGACGTGTCGTTTGTAAACGCGCGTAATTAAATTAAAGCTTTCGAGACACCTTTCATGTGGTTTGTTCCTTTAATTATAACGTCACAACGGCTCAATGCCTTTATGAAATGTTTTTTGTAAATATTTTGAAATGTTTCTCATTTGTTTCATTGTTCAATAATGTTTATTTAACGTTTCATTTGTTTGTTTGAATTTTCAGAAGTACCATTTTGCTGATGTCAAGATTCTTGTCTCTAAAATTCCACAATTCAACAGAATAGGTTAGAACTGTTACAAACTTTTTAGTAAAGATTTCTAAATGTTACTTACAACTGGCTGGTTTTGGTCAAGCAAACGTAAATGCCATATAAGTTTTATTTTAATTAAATTATTTTGAAATCAGCCTATATTATTGTCAGCCTTCAGTTATCTTTTGTATCTTAAAATAATTGTAAATGGTCATTATGAAGTAGGTAGTTAACATATTTTACTAATACCACGCGTCGTAGGTACTTGTTGTTAGTACGTTGTGTTGTGATAGAATATTAATAAATTTATTGTTTATCTATTTATTACGCAATTTAGTGAGTATTTAACACTAAAATAAAACCTTACCGACAAAAAAAAAACCGTCACAAAAATTTTCGCACGAATTCCATCAATTCCCAAAGAAGCCTCAAGCAATATCTCGAAAAGTATTTGTGAAGTGGTCAATAGATATTCAGAAAGTTCAAATCTAAAGCAACAGGCGGCTCTTGGCGGTTCTTGGGAAGACGGGAGGTTCCCTTAAAGTTTGCCATCTTTATTTATTGCTGGCGGAACACGACTCTGATCATTGAGTTATATAACTAGAGAAGCAAACCTCATTAAAATGTGTAAAAAAAGTCTAACCACTATTTAAACGCGACGACGTAGCTTTGAAACCACTAAACATTTAAAAGTAAACATATATCTTTCTCACTTACACAAGTCGCAAGAACAATACTGTCGCTTAGATTAGACAAAGATCGCAATATAAACATGCAATGGCGGTGAATGGCGGGATGGGGTTGCCTACCCATGCGAAATTTTACCCAAGTTTTTAAACGTTGACAAAAAAACGTAACGTTTAAACGTTAAACGTTAAGTTATTTTTTAAATATGTGAATTATGTATTTCTTATTGGATGTGTATTAGAAGTTTATAACTAATGAAAATAATCAAGACATTTTCTTTTTGAACATTTTTTATTTCCTTTAGTAATTTCCATACACATAATTTACATTTATAAATATTAGAATATAAAAAACATTTAAGAATATAAAAAATAGTAGCCCACCGGTATCGGGAACAGGGTCCAGGGTACCGGTGGTCAGGGCTGCTGAGAGAGGAACCTCCTAACGATACGCGCCGTGTCCAGAAGTACCGCTTTCTGGAGCAATCTTCCTTAATCCAGCTGCCTAACGAGAGCCTCTTCAGGTGTTGATCGAGGTTCTTGGCTATTATGGCATTGACCGTCACGACTATCGGCACAACGATTGCTGTATCGACATCCCACATGTCGACAACCTCGCGAGCCAGGTCGAGATACTTAATCTGCTTATCTTTTTCAGCTTTCACGAGGTTCTCGTCATGCGGGACCGCTATTTCAATAATCAATGGGCGACGCTCTAATCGATCTATCACCACTATGTTTGTCTTATTGGCAACAATAGTCCTGTCAGTGATGATAGATCGATACCAATACAACGTGATATTGCCATTTTCGAGAACTGGGTCGGGCATATACCTATAGTACGGTACTTCCAATTCCACAAGACTGAATTTCAGAGTAAGTTGCTGGTGGATAATCCTGGCTACAAGGTTGTGCCTCTGCAAGTAGTCTCCGTTAGCCAGACGAGAACAGCCAGAAATAATTGACGGACTGATTCCCCCGGACGGTGGAATGCCCGACAGATGTCAACCGTGCCGTCCTTCACAATATATTTCCAGTAGTTGTTCGTCATCATAACTTCGTCCATAATCGCAAAAACAAAACCTTCGGTTTCCCCAAAGAGTCAGTTTTCTATAAGTCCTTTTCTTTTTGAAGGTTTTTTAATTGTTCCATGAATTGCACTGTTTTATCATTTACATTTAGCTGCATTTCGTCTTCTTCGCTCAACTCAGTTCCTCTAATAACATCGTTTATTATTTTTATTTCTAGTCTTTTATTTTTTTGTGATATTTTTTTTTTCTTAGTCTTTTAGCCGATACATTTTTCAACCGGTGAATTATTTTCCTCATTTTGTGCTTTCGGGGCGTTTCAGTTAATTCGTCTATCTCTTCGTCGGTTTCCACAGCATCCACATCCATATTTTCTTCTTCTGAAAGCTCCACCTGCTATTAGAATAACGGTTGTCCTGAAAAATATACAATTTACTGTAGGCAAAACAACTCTTTACAAACTAAAAACTAAGTTTGAGTCGATATAAACTAATTTGTTGCTGGGGGAGTTTAATGGGAAGGCATTTTTTGTTGGCATTACCTATAATTTGATAATATTAATTGCCGCAAAAAATCATTACTTTTACAATAAGCATTAGAATTCCTTGATTGCACAAATAAACACGGCCACATTCGCTTTTTGGTCCTATTTTATCTTGATCACGGAAGTGCTTCGAACAAATGACAGTAGATTTAGTAGGTAGCCAGTCAGTATCTTTTCTCAGCAATCGGATTATTGATTGAGAAGCAACTTTAGGTATTCTGGAACATTGTTAATCATTATTAAAAAATATTTAAAATCGCATATTCCATAAATTAAAAACTCCCACAAATGTGGGAAACTAAAACATAGTTTTTAGTTGTAACATTGATCATAATTAAAAAAAAATCTACATTTTATTTATTTTCCTGCGTTTTTACGATGATATAAACACAGAAACAATAAACTTACGTGTGGAAAGTAATTCCGGTAGTTTTTGTGATCTAGAATCGCATTCTTTCATTACGCATTTACCCATTTTGGCGGTATTTTTTGTCGCGTGTCACTCGGTTCACTTCGGCTGCCGTCGTAAAGAGCACTGAACTGACGTTAGTTACGCATACGGCCGTGGCCGTATGCTAAGTGGCAACGCCTTGGCGCGGCAATTGCTAATCTAGTGTATATATATCAATGACTCTGATGGAGTGAAAGCTGCAGCTGCGAGCTTTATTCATAAACTTCCACATGAATAATCTTCGTCGACGTTGAATCAATTCAGGACGACGAAGTAATTTGTTTACTTGCGCTTTTGCCTCGATTTAAATTACCTGATCGATCAAATCATATACCTGCATATAATTTAGTTTCACTTATATCTTTATGATGGCTGAAAATAACCATAACGGCTAGCGGTATTTAAATTAGGTGCAAATTATGTCTGGTGCACTCTAAGGCTTACAGATTTCTGGTCGATATTAGAAAAATATTAGGATATCAGAAGACGTTTCCACATGGTTTTTTTTTACAGGTTTTTAACTTAAAACTACTTCCCGGCATTTTATTAAGGGCTTATTCCAAGTGGCTTTTTTAAATCGTCTGAATTTAGTCATCTTTTTAACCGACTTCCAAAAGGAGGAGGTTCTCAATTCGTCGGAACCTTTTTTTTTTTTTTTATTTTATTTTTTTTTTATTTTTTTTTTTATGTATGTTCCCCGATTACTCGAAAATGGCTAGACCGATTTGGATTTTTGTTTTTTTGTTCGAAAGGGTTCGTCCCAAGTGGTCCCATGATCATCAAGTCAGGATCTGATGATGGGATCCCATGGAAATCGAGGGAAACCCTCAAATTTTATGGGCACACCTATATCGATTTCGGTATTTTTTATAGTAACTCGTGCATTTACTCTCGGAAAGTACCTTTCGGTGAGCTGGAACTGATGATGAAGACCACAGAGGGCCATCGGAAATACTCAATTATATCTAAGTATATAACAGGTTGCGATTCGATTACTTTAATATGGTTTATGCTCGTCAAAATAATGGTAATGGTGACTTCACCATGAGCTCCATTTCTCCTGGTTCTTACTAGGAGAACTCCTCATCAATTAACGGCCCTGCATCGGGAAAAGCAACATTTTGTAAAACGTGATGAGCAGCTGACATTGGGTTATTGTAACTTAGATAAATTACAAACTGAACCACTAAAAAGTGAAAAATAAAAACTTTTTTACAAAAACAAAAACCGACTTCCAAAAAAAACACTACAAAGTGAAAAATAACTTTAATTTCGGAAGTCGGTGGCAAAAAACTAAAATACAGATCCAAAGACACCGACTTCCGAAATTAAAGTTATTTTTCACTTTGTAGTGTTTTTTTTGGAAGTCGGTTTTTGTTTTTGTAAAAAAGTTTTTATTAGGGAGAGAGGACATATTTTCTTTCTAATTAAGATACTTTTTAGTATGCTAACATTTGCTAAATGCGATTATACTCGTCGGAATTAATTAATTTAGCCATAATTTAAGAAAGTGGAATTACCCCTTTATTAATTAACTTAGCGCTTTACTTTTTTCCTCAATGTCTGGCACCTACTTACAAAGTCTTAGGCGAGAAATGTAGGGCATTCATTCGCTTCGTTAGTCGATATCCGCTGCCGAATGAATGAGCAGATTGACAATTACAGTTCCATTTCCACTACCACCGACTGTCCAAGCGCCCTTGGCACTACAGTGCCCAACGCGCCCATATCGGCTCTCTATATGGTGAAAATTTTCCCGTTGGCTTGTTCAAAAACTGGGTGTTAAACACATAGAGCTGTTGAAAGAGACTGTCAAACAGTTCTTTATGACTTTATGAGTGACAGAGACAGGGCTCTCCAAAAGCCAAACTTTTTCTTGAACGAAATGTGCCATATTTACCTTATACTCTAATATTTTTTACCCTAGAGTTTTCTCCGTGGTTTTCCCTCTGTTCACAGTGTTGTATTGGCCGGTTTACTGAAAAAACTGGATGATGGATACTCGAGTGTCAAATGAATGTCACATAAAACAAAGTTCGAGATTGAATGCTTTTCGCTTACCCGTTTCAGTCAAGTTGCTATATCAAAATCAAAAGGCAAAAAAGTGTCGGGAGGTATCGTGGGACACCTGGTTTGATCGAAGTTCCTTTCGAGGTATAAACTTTGACACTTGAAACATGAGACCTTATTGAAATTCTGACTTTTAGGGCGTAACGCTTTTCCGTTTCCAAAAAACGTGAGGCTTATGACGACGCTCGAATTTAAAGTACTTAATTCATTGTATAATTATTTGCAGTTTCATAAAATGAAGGTGCAGCGTACTTAGGCACATGTTGCCGCTAGACCAATAAAGCATTTCATATTCTGAGTATCTTATAAAGCTAGGCAAAGTTTGAGGCTCAGACTAATACCGGGTTTAATATACGAACTTACAGCTTCACTCACAGTCGTAAATCGAGATTGAGAAACTTTGGGGCACCTCTTTCTCGTACATTCACGTCTTGAAACACTAGAGTTAACCATAGTATATAATATAAAACACTTTGTGTAGGTAATATTAGCATTTCGTGTACCTTTATTAAAATGCATATTTCTGGTATTATTATTTTTACAATGTTGCTCTAAAATTATTTCATGTGGAAAGTTCTTTCGAATAAGAACATGTATAACATCTATACCATATAACTACCCATGTTTGCAAAGAAATAAATGATTTGATTTGAAAAAAAAGGATAAGGCAACTGTGTGTGATGTGTGCCATCATCAATGGGGATTTGTGGACAAAAAGTTAATAAAACCCCAATGAAGGGGATTTTCAAAGGGTGTTTCGGGAATAAGCCAAATTGCGGACGTTATGTGGTGGCCACCGTTGTCTTAGGAAACATTAGCTTTAAGCACTGTAAAATTTTCCTTCACGTATTTTTTTTTAAACAAAAATTGCAACGAACTTTTGCTGAAATGTAATACTTAGTACAAACTTTCCACACAAATAAATCAGCATTTGGTATTATGAATGGAGCGAAACACTGAACACATTGTGCTATTACCGGCAAATACGATTTAGTTTATACACTACAGTGAACTAATTAGAATTGACCATCGTTCATCATTTGTGCGACCACAATTAATTATCTGCGAACGATTGTCATTTCATTTGTTTAAAACGGAATGGACATCCCAACTGGTGTTGTAGTTTTTACCAACGTCCATTGATATATTATATCAATGCCAACGTCTATGTTTTCATAATCATCGTTCAATCGAGCGATGTTCACTGCTGGGCATAGGCCCAACCCAATACTTTAGTCGTACCTACCACATTTAGGCATTTTTTTTAGACTTATATGTTAAAAACAAAATTTATAAAAAAAAAAAAAAAAATACATTTAATTCAAGCAATCTTAACTCATATGCGCGTTTTATGTATGTGCGTCATTTTTCGCGTGAATAAAATAGTTTTTCTTTCTTTTTCTATCCAGCGGATTCCAGCGGGTTTACTCCTTGTGCTAAAAATATAATTGTCGTCTGTTATCCAAAACTTAATTTCTGGACAGTACCTACGGTATTTTACTCTATAAGAGAAGAAATCTAAAAATATATTATTTAGATAGCTTAGTTAGGCAAAAAGCAGTCGGAAAATGTTAGTTTTAGTTCATAAAATAACAATACCTACCTATAAATTTTAAAATTCAATTCAAAGTTTTCAGTTTTTTTAATCTGTTTTCTAACACCATGAAAGTAGCCGCCATGTTATTACGTCATACCGCTCTGTAAATTAAAAAAACCGGCCAAGTGCGTGTTGGACCACGCACAATTAAGGGTTCCGTAGTTGAAAAGAATTTATCCCAAAAACAAACTTAACATTGGATCACAAAAAAAAAAAATATGTCATAAAATCACAAATTCACAATTTTCGGACTTTTTCCTTTACTTGTGCTGAGAGAACTTGCTTCTTGCCAAATTTCATTATTCTAGGTCAATGGGAAGTAGGTACCCTATACGTATATAGGTTTTGATTTCTTGCTACAGTTGCGAGCATCAAAATGTGTAGCAAAATGGCCGTATTTTTTATTGCGTTGATTATGAAGCTTGATTTTTTTAGAACTTTAGGGGACCATAGACTTACGTGTTTGATATTAATTTCAACTTAATACCTTCACGCGTCCTTGAGAAAAATGGTCTTGACAGACTGACAGACTTGAACATTTTTTTTATGTGATAGAATTACAAATTAACAATTTTCGGACTTTTTCCTCTATTTGTGTTGTAAGACATTGCTTCTTGCCAAATTTCATGATTCTAGAACCACGGGAAGTACCCTATAGGTTTTGATTTACTTGCGAGTATCAGAATATGTCGCATAAATGGCCGTCTGTTTTTATTGCATTGACTTAGAAGCTTGAGTTTTTAAGGACTTCAAGAAACCATAGACTTACGTATTTGATATTAATTTCAACTTGATACCTCAACGCGTTCCTGAGAAAAAGGGTCTTGACAGACTGACAGACGGACAACGAAGTGATCCTATAAGGGTTCCGTTTTTTCCTTTTGAGGTACGGAACCCTAAAAAGTATCAACTGTCAACTGATCAGCGTATAAAAAGTGTTTGTTTATTCAGCCAACTGACGTCATGACTAGGTACAAACTACAAAGCAACATGGCGTCCACTGCGTCCAGCGTTTTCGCGCGAATTTGAAAATGTAAAATTTAAATGCATTTTTATGGCACTTATCGATTGAATAAAAATTTTGTGTTTTTTTGAGTGGCTTATTAGCACTATAGAATTTAATTGAGACACTTTTCAAAAATGAGTGTAATACCCTATTGTCGCTGTGAAGCTAATGCTAACTACTTTAAGCTGCTTGTTGAGAACGCTCCTCTCAACATCGCCGCGCGCTGGCGGCAGTGAACGAGGGGTGCAGGGCAGCGGCGAGACAGCCGGGCGAGCGGCTGCAGCGCGGGCCCGCGCGTCTCAGTAGTCAGCTGTTGCACGCCTCCACGCACAGCTGCGCTTACGCGTTAGCGTTCATTCTTATTTGCTTGTTTGCCCCTATTCGACACCGTTGTAACCTTAATCATAATCATTATACATGTATACAGTCCGCTACAACTTTCATTTACCTACTGCAAAAAGACCCATCGTCGCGAATACTGCTTATAGGTCGCTCTCTTCACTCGCCTTTTCCTGTATTCTATATTAAATTTATTAATCCACAAAGACACGTATTACTAACGCATCTTTAAATCATGACCTGCTGCGAATTCAATATACCTACTAATCTACCTAAATTGGCGGACAATTCCGCGTACAGTTACCTAGTTCACGATAATTGGAATTAGCTCTCGTGCTCCCGGGTATATAGACGTATCAGCGTAAAGGCCATTGCCAATTTACGAATTCAGATGGCACTAATTTGCCCCTGGGACTTGCAAAAGTGATCGCTTGTGTGACGTCACATTTGGACAAGGAATACCGAGCTTCGGAAAATTAATTGGTATGTTGTTTTAAGTGGTACCTAGTAAGTCTAAAGCAAAAGTAAGTACGGTCAGCAAAATAAGTCGGTTAACACCGCTACATTTTGGCATCATCTAAATTAACACAAAATGATACGATAACCTGCTTTTTAGTATTTCATTTATTAGGTAACAGTTAATTTTCTTTAAAATTTACATCTGTTCCGATTTTAATGTAGTATTTTTCTTAATAAATAAGATTTAGAAAACTCAAGTGGTAATCGACCTTTGTTGCTTACTGTACCTATCAGCAAGCAGTAGGTATAGCTTTGTTTTGGTTAAAGGGTTCGGATGCACTGCGTATCCATTTTCTGACAACGTAACGGGTTGTCATTGGAAGAAATTCTAGAAATCTATATAAATAAAGGTACTTAAGTAATTTTGGTGTTTGGATCACGGAGCAAATCATAGGCATTTGTTTCCAGTTCATCAGACCATAATCACCATATACAACGTGTAACGTTAAATGCGCAAAACCTCTTAAAGGGTCATTGTACTCATCATTATGAACAACTTTTACTATGGGACCAAACCTGAAAACGCGAAAAAAAGATCAGCTGTTCAGTACATTTATGTTCGCATAATTCGTCAAAATGTACTGAACAGCTGATTTTTTTTTTCGCGATTTCAGGTTTGGTCCCATAGTAAAAGTTGTTCATAATGATGAGTACAATGACCCCTTAAGAGGTTTTGCGCATTTAGCATTACACGTTGTATAAAGGTACTTAAGTAATTTTGGTGTTTGGATCACGGAGCAAATCATAGGCATTTGTTTCCAGTTCATCAGACCATAATCACCATATACAACGTGTAACGTTAAATGCGCAAAACCTCTTAAGGGGTCATTGTACTCATCATTATGAACAACTTTTACTATGGGACCAAACCTGAAATCGCGAAAAAAAAATCAGCTGTTCAGTACATTTATGTTCTCATAATTCGTCAAAATGTACTGAACAGCTGATTTTTTTTCGCGATTTCATGTTTGGTCCCATAGTAAAAGTTGTTCATAATGATGAGTACAATGACCCCCTAAGAGGTTTTGCGCATTTAACGTTACACGTTGTATATACCGTTCCCACTGCTGGTTGGAACACAGGCCTCCTTTCGGTGAGAGGGAGTGGTCCTTAATACACCCCGCGCGGCCAATGCGGGTTGGTACTCGTATTATATGTCACATGACTTCGAATTTTTGGGTTATGGACATGTTGGTTTTTGGTTTCCTCATGATATTTTCTTTTACCGTTTTGAGAGCAGTGGTGATGAAATAAATTACACAAAGTAAAGCGCCTGCCTGGGTTCGAACCAAAGACCTACAACTCATAAGTCGGGGCCGTTACCACTGGGCCACCACAGACTGTTATAGTAATCACAGCAAGTACTTAAGTAGCAAATTTTATTAATTTACAACCAAATCGTTATCCCATCAAAATATGGTCACTGCGTAATTGAAAAACACAATTAATGTTCATGTTTAATGAACAATAAGCAAGAATCCTAATTAGGAGGCGGGTTCCATTTCTATGGGACCATGGAACAATAGGACTCATTGTTGGTGCTCATTTGAAAGGGTTCATACTTACGAAAATTTTAAGCATTTAAAGGCATTATTAGGTAAGATAAAATAGAGGAATTTTCTTAAAACTTATATTATGAAATTTGGGAATATTTGAAATTTATTTATTTAAATGCCTTAGAACTACCGTTACAGGTCTTAAGAGCGTAGACGGGCTACGCGGGAATTGAAAAATAGGTATTTGAAGAAACTATTGCCGTCGCGCTGCGCTCTAGCAACCGGGCGGTATCAATATGTGAGTGAAGTCTGTATTTGTGTGCGTAGCTCAGTAGCGCGCATCTCCCGCCCGCTCGCGCCAACCAAACTACCTACGTTACGTTCGTTTCTGTCTCAGTCGGATTGAAAATATCGGCGTGCGCAGTGTTTCGTGTGATCGTGCTATTTATACTAAATTTTTCCATGAATGCCTTCTCCCTGAAATAATTGACGGTCGGATACCAAGAAATTTACCTGTAAGAGAAAGGATGGAAATGACGACAGAATAAATGTACATATTATTATATAACTTTTGTATTATTTAAAATACCCACAAGCACCTTTTCTGCCTCTTCTGCATAAATATTAAGAACTAGCTTTTGCCCACGGCTTCGCTCCCAACAACTGACTACTACCCTACTTACCTAAAAAAATAATTAAAAAAAACTTATTATCCTATTTCGGACGACGGCGACGGCTAATCCAAAAACGCAAAAATATAAAAATCGGTGTAATTAACACGATTGTCGACTTCCTTTTATATAATAGGTCTTTACCTATGAAATTGCCGTTTTGTATGAAAAAATTTAAACGAATTTTTTTCATGTATATTTTATTTGTATTAATAGAAGTAATCACCCATGCAATCAATGCATCTTTGCCAACGCAGTGGCAGTTTATTGATGCCCTTCTTAAAGAAATCAGCTGGTCGGGAGGCAACAAATTCTTCAAAGGCATTTTGTACTGCCTCTCGGGTATTGAATTTTTTTCCCGCCAAGAAGTTATCCAAATTCTGGAAAAAGTAGTAGTCTGTAGGCGCAAGGTCTGGTGAGTAGGGCGGATGACGGAGAGCTTCCAACCCCAGTTCTTGCAACTTGGAGACCGTCTGCTGTGCAGTATGAGGTCGCGCGTTGTCGTGCAGGAGCAGCGGAGACGAGCGATTGACCAATGCTGGTTGGAGATGTGCCAGCTTCTCCATCATTGTGTTTAGTTCTTCACAGTATACATCTGCAGTAATGCTCACCCCGTTTGGTAAGAAGCTGTGATGAATCACACCGGCGCTAGACCACCAAACAGTGACCATCACTTTTCTAGGGGTAAGTTTTCGTTTAGGGCATTGTTTAGGTGCTGAACCAGGATCCAACCAACTTGCTGAGCGCTTGCGGTTATCGAACAGAATCCATTTTTCATCGCAGGTAACAATGCGGTTCAAAATTCCTTCATTTGTGTGTCTGTTGAGCAGTGCAAGGCACGTCTCGACGCGTACTTCGCGCTGGCGATCATTGAGTTCGTGGG
The DNA here is from genome assembly GCA_905163495.3 of Cosmia trapezina. Lineage (NCBI taxonomy): Eukaryota > Metazoa > Arthropoda > Insecta > Lepidoptera > Noctuidae > Cosmia > Cosmia trapezina. Next base: position 19,667,185 of record LR991030.1, read on the forward strand.
GCACCCATTTGTCAAGCTTTTTTACCTTGCCAATTTGACGCAAATGGACCAATATTGTTTTGACGCTAACGTCGAAAGCTGCTGCTAATTCAGCCGTAGATTGTGTATCATCAGCTTCCACAATCGCCTTTAATTCGTAATTGTCGACCAAAGTCTTCGGACGACCGCGAGGTTCATGTTTCAGGTCGAAATTTCCAGAACGGAAGCGAGCAAACCAATAACAGGTGGTGCGTTGGTTTGTAGTGTTAGCTCCGTAAACGTCGTTGATGTTGCGTGCCGCTTGTGCCGCGTTGCTGCCACGACGGTACTCATATTCCATAATTACTCGAATTTTTAACGTATCCATGATGACGAAAAAGATTGAAATGCGATGAAAATGTAACACTAATCAATAAACAAATGACTACTTTTGGAAAAAAAAATCCATGTTTTTAAAATAAAATTAATTTGAAATTAGAATTCTTAGCCAAACAAAAATTATTTTGATTTGAAATGGCCAGTACTGCAGAACGGCAATTTCATAGGTAAAGACCTAATATATAGATTTACTTGATAAGAGCAGTCATTATTTTATAAACTCCCCTGTAAATATTTATGTCAAGTCAAAAGCAGAATTATCACACCAAGCAGTATAGTGCAAACTTTAGTTACGTATTATACCTAATGCTTACGGTTTGTATTTTTGTAAGAGACACTTCGCTAAAGTTCATTTCAATTATTAGTTAATTATAAACCCTAAAAATGTCATTGAATTGTTACTTCGTTGTCTCTTAAAAAAAAACAAAATGAGCATCAAACACTATTCAGTAAATCAGTATAGGATAAACGTCGATATCGACTGACATCACTATGATTTCGATAAAAACTTCGACACTAGTCACTTCCCTAATTGTGTACATATTAGTCTAACCCTCCCTCACCTCTCGTCTCCCCCCGTAGAGTGCGATAGAGACAACTGCAGCTCAGAACGATTTTACCTATACAAAACCTTGACCGATCGACGTTTCGCATTCTCCTGTTTTCTCCTCGAAACCTAAGCCAATTAAATTATATTTGGTATCAAAATTTAAAGGAAGAATAGATCTATGCCCCTATTACTTGTTTTTATTTTAAAAACTTTTCAATTTTCTTTGGTAGTCGTCTGATTACGTAGGTAAAAACGGGGTATTTTTTTAGGTTTTTGGTAAGTCATATTTATTTTTGTAATAAATTTTTTGAAAAAAAAAAATGACAGGGGCATGCCTTCAATAGACTTGGATTTTTATAAATAAAAACGATTAGTCTAGAGGCATTATCCAGGAAGAGAATAGGGGAATACATTTGTATGGAAAAATGCAGCCCGTCTACGCTCTTAACCTAATGCGATAGCCAAGTCACACACCCAAAATTAAAAAAATATATCTAAAAATTATTGTTTATAACATACTTAATCTAAACAATATTAAACTAGGTACTTGATGAATGATTTTTGAATATTGCCTCCAAGTTTACACAAAAAATGAAAGCAAAAACAATTGACGAGTTATTAATTTTCTGGAAAATTGTGACTGTGTCGATGATTAGTTGTTTTATTGTACAATACCTACTTCCCAATAATTTATTGGTAGTGTTTAAAGATACCCCAAAATTGCCTAAAACTTTCAACGGGTAGCTTGTTCGACAGTCGATATTTTTCTCAAAGTACCATCTGACCTTTTGAGAACGAGTTTAATTTTCCGATCAGCCTGTAGGTATAACGTTACAAACTCCTGGAATGTCTATAATACTCCTCGATAATAGGCCTCACCTGATTGTTGTGGCAAACTTCCACTAACTTGCCTTGTTAAATGTTAGGCAACTTCTTTTCTGAACGCCAGCCAATTTATTGAGTTTTATAAATGTTTCAATGGAGATGCTTGCAAACTTTGTAAATAGGTATCTATGCTACTATTTGTACGTCAGTAGATTTTTTTACGATGCTAGTTTTCTGAAGATTCTCTTTTGTTTTGAATTCGCTATTTCCAGTAAGGGTCAGTTTCCACCAAACTGAAAAATCCAAGTACCTAACTGTTATCAATGTAGGTACACTTTTAGTTCGACGCAGACATCAAGCGTTTATCAAGCGTGATATCTGCGTCGAGTTTTATACTTGGTCAATATTGATATAGGTACAGGACCTATTCCTACCTACCTATTCAGTGAAATTTAAAAAGTGCTCGCATCCGCGATGATTTTTCCGTTTGGTGGAAACTGACCCTTCTAATGTCTTATAATGTCAATGACGGCCGTTATAATAATAATAATTATTATTATAACTGAAAATCTGTCATTGATTTGACATTAGGTGACAAAAAATGCCCTGCATTTGGACAGCTGTTAGATATTGTGTGAACGTTCACCGCAGTAGGAAACCAAGGCTTACGTCAAGTTACGAGGAAAATACATGGTAGTTTGGTAAAACGGAGGGTTATGTCGGACTTCTACGTACTACCGACTACCCTGTGGTATTACTACCGCTATCGTAAGTTGAAACCAAGAAATAACAATAATAATTCTCTTCATTTAAAATTGTGTAAGGGGCCTCTGCGAGCGAGCTTCGGCTCCTCGTACGCCTTCCAAAGGTCCGGGATGCGCGTAGTCTCAAGATTATATGTCAAAAACAATTTAAATAATAAATAATACTTGTTCAATTTTAATACAAATAATTGTCGGGAAATGAGCGCTGATTGTCCTTAATACAGGCTACTAAGTAACCCACAGAACACTATTACTCCTTCGGTAACCTAGCTAGGACGTCAGTTCGTAAACTTGTATTGTTACCTACCCATCTCAGATGTATACTTATCCTAAGTTGTCAACCTACTTGTAACAGACTGTACCTCTTGTTTATGAAATAAATTATTATTTATTTATTTATTTATTTTAACTAAAAACGAAAAACTTAAAAGTAATGACGCCTGCTAAATGATACACAATCTGAGCCATTTATCTACCAACTTTGCTATTTGTTTTCAGCAGGCTCAATTTACTTGCATCCTTCTTTGCATCAAGGGAAGTAATGATTAGCGTCTGCTTAGCCGTACATTAAATGACTTCTAAAAGTCTCTTAACTTAAAGCAACGTTTATAAATAAGGGGTTTAACTTATGAATGTTTTGTTTCAATCAAATACCTTGGAATAAAGTCCTTGTACGGCGTAGGTAAGTACCTAAGTTACGAAGCATCTTACTTAATAAACGAACAAAATAACTTGTATAATCTTTGAGCCTTCTTAAAAACAAAGAATTTACATGGATATAGAAGTAGTTAATGAAAAATTCAGTAACGTTACGAAGGCTCACGCGACCTTACCCCGGATAGCAACAGGTCAGGGCTGGAAGTGACCCTGATTCATGAACGAGAGTAAACTCCGCACCGCTCTTGTTTTATTATTTGGAGATGTAGATTTTATTGTAATTCATGTCAAATACAAGGAAAAGAAAAGAAAAATATTTTTGCTACCGTTATTATCAAGGTCATTTTTCTAGCTCTGTTTGTAATTGAGCTCGTATCTTTCCAACAAAAGAAAACTAATATCATAATCAGCCTATAATGTTCCCACTGCTGGGACACAGACCTTCTCTAGGTGAGAGAGAGTGGGCCGTAATCCACTACGCGGGCCCAGTGCGGGTTGGTTGGGATGTCAGAATGTCATGTCTTCGAATTTTCCGGTTCTAGGACATGCCGGTTTCCTCACAATGTCTTCTTTCACCGTTTTGAGAGCAATGATGATGAAATAATTTACAACTCGTAAGTCGCGGCCGTTACCAATGGGCCACCACCACAGCTCTATAAAAAAACTAATATTCGAAACCATAGTGATTATCTAGACCTGCCTGCTTTAAAATAAAAAATAAATAAAAAGCTTTTATTAATTCCTTACAGTTAAAACTAAGAAGTAATGAAATAAAAATCTTAACTTTATAATTATGTATTAGTATTGTGTGTTAGTATCTTCAATGTTTATGTAAGGACTGCCTGAGGCGGTGAAAGCCTCCTCCAAATGGTTCCATTCGTCCCGGTAGTCTGGCTGTTCTTGGCCAACGTTTGCCAGATATTTTCTCAATTCCGTCCTTTTAATTTAATTTATTTAAGTCAGACAAAGTCCATTATTTGTTAGTCACAATTTTCTTAAAAATAACTATGTTAGTACAGACATAATACAAAAACAAGGTTAAGGTATGTAGTCATGAAACCTCCCACCCGAGTTCATGGATAGACTGCCACGCTCAACCATTCAACCATTCAACCAACCAACCAACCAACCAACCAACCATTCAACCATTTTTGTTCAATAAATCTTTATTTATTTTTATTTTTTACGCTATCCAAGCAGAATCCGAACGAAAGTCTTCATGACTGCCGAGTCATACTTCTCAGCAATTACTTGAAGGATAATGTTAGTGCTGCCCCGCACTCTGCCTAGTAGGGAGGCGATTCGCTTACGCCTTATGGCGTGGAAGCCATCAACCCGAGCCTCCACAAACATACGCGAAACGCTACAAAAGCGGGGCAGCCCCAGCAGCATCCTGAATCCATTATTATACTGGACCCGCAGAGCATTGATCGACCTTTGAGTACAGCTGACCCACAGGCTACTCGTGTAAAAGGTTTGGCAATAAGCTTTAAAGAGTGTAACCTTTAACTTTTTACTACATCGAGCGAACCTGCGTGCCAGCATATTACATTTAACCGCCAATGCTCTGCGTTCCCTTTCAATGTCAACTTGGTCATCAAGATCCTTAGTGACATAGTGCCCTAGGTATTTGAACTGGACGACCTGTTTTAGCTCAACACCATTCAGTTTTAAGGCGGGCACACTAGACGGACACTGGCCAGAGGCGTTGAAGACCAAGAACTCACTTTTGTTACAATAAATTATACAAGAGACCATGTTTAAGGGCATACTTCTCACAGACCAGTAAGAGCTGCCTTATTGCACTGACAGCTGGGCTCAGCAGCACCATGTCATCCGCATAGCTAATATTATTCATGCACACATTATCAATTGAGCAACCGACAAGAGTGCAGCCGAGCTCAGCTAGCAGGTCGTTAATGTAAAGGTTAAAGAGCTTAGGGGAGGTCAAACCACCTTGCCTCGTCCCGCACTCCAAACCGTACACGTCGGAGAGACTGCCTGCCCATCTGACATTATTGGTCTGGTTGGCATACCAGTAGTGGAAGACCCGTTGCATCTGTGCATGTACGCCCGTTTTTTTAAGTTTAGACCATAGCAGGTCATATGACACCAGGTCAAAAGCCTTTGAAAGGTCGAGGAAACATGCATACACAGGTATACGCCTCTCCGTGTAGTATTGCACGGTGTGCTTGAGGCTCAGAATGGCGCTTTCAGTAGAAAGTCCGGCTTTTGTAATGTCTTTCTCTCTTTCTTTTCTAATTTTTGGGAGCCCAGTTTGCCACGACCTGGACCCGTCTTTGTGGTTCTAGCCTCTGAATATGGCCTGCCCATCTCCATTTTAGTTTAAGTATCTGCTCACATCCTTCAATTTTGTTCTTTTCCTAATCAACGTAGTTTTCACTCGGTCTCATTCCCTGCCCGCAGTCCCTGCCTGTATTAATATACCATAAAGGCTGAATCGTAGCGGACCACAAAGCAATAACGCATTCCAATACAAAAAAGTGCGGTCCACGTCTAATGTATCGCAAATTCAGTTCATACCTACACGTGTACGAAATTGACATAGAAGGATCTTTGTTATGCGGCGCGACCGGTACCTTAGCCGATAGTAGCAAGCTCATCAGGTCACAATCTTTCCCCCCTTCCCCCAGTTCCCCCTTTTCCAACGATTCTTCAATACCACAAAAGGTAAGCCCTCAAACAGCTGACCAAGTCTAGATAATAAGAGTCTTTGATCTTTATCTTAGCCTTCAGCGACTATTGTATTTTTCTAGAAACTAGTTCATAGTTCTGAACTAGCTCTGTATACCTACGTCAAGTACTTAACATTTTTTTTTAAGTTTTAGGTAAGTATATGCCTTACGGCATTCAAAACATGTCTGACAAACGGCTTTCTTGAGCATAAAACATCATTTTATTGGCAAACATTATTTACTAAACACACAGATTACTAAGGATTGTACAGGCGTCTGCGCTTTTCTCGAAATTTTCCTAGCCTTATTAACCTCGGGAACTATTGATCAAGAATCATAAGCAGGGCTTTTTGTGCAGAATTTAATCACACTTCACACTATCACACTAATATTATAACAGCGAAAGTTTGTGAGTGTGTGTTTGTATATTTGTTACTTCTTCACGCTCAAACGGCTAGACCAATTTTGATAAAATTTTGTATGGAGGTAGCTGGTCCAGGGTATACCTCGGGAGTAACACATAGGTCAATTTTTATCCCGGTATTCCCACTGGATCGAGACTTATGCGGTTGAAACCGCGGGGCGCATAAATTGCCGAAAACCCAATATTTTAAGAGATTTTTGAATAACCACAGTTTTCGGGATCTGTGACAGCAATTTTTAGGGTTCCGTACCTCAAAAGGAAAAAACGGAACCCTTATAGGATCACTTCGTTGTCCATCTGTCAGTCTGTCTGTCTGTCAGTCTGTCAGTCTGTCAAGACCCTTTTTCTCAGGAACGCGTGGAGGTATAAAGTTGAAATTAATATCAAATACGTAGGTCTATGGTCCCTTGGAGCTCTAAAAAAATCAAGCTTCTAGTCAACGCAATAAAAAAATAAGGCCATTTATGCGCCATATTTTGATACTCGCAAGTGAATCAAAACCTATAGGGTACTTCCCTTTGTCCTAGAGTCATGAAATTTGGCAAATAAGCAAGGTCTTACAGCACAAGTAAAGGAAAAAGTCCGAAAATTGTTCATTTGTAATTTTTTCACACAAAAAAATATTTTCAAGTCTGTCAGACTGTAAAACTGTTTTCTCAGAAACGCGTGGAGGTATCATGTTGAAATAAATACCGAATACGTAAATCTATAGTCCCATGCAGCTCTAAAAAAATTAAGCTTTTAAGTCATCGCGATAAAAAATACGGCCATACTCGTATAAACGACACATTTTGATACTCGCAAATAAATCAAAACCTACAGGGTACTTCACGTTGACCGAGAATTATGAAATTTGGCATAAAGCAAGGTCTCATAGCACAAGTAAAGGAAAAAGTCCGAAAATTATTAATTTGTAGTTTTTCTTTTTTAATAACAATGTTAAATTTGTTTTTGGGATAAATTCTTTTCAACTACGGAACCCTTCATTGTGCGTGGTCCGACATGCACTTGGCCGGTTTTTTTATTTACATGTGGTTTATTAAGGTTAATTTACCTTCGTAAATAATTAAAATAACTCCAGTGAAGAACCTTCAATAGGATTTTTTTCGCAGATTTTTCTTTATTTGTTGTTACTTTCTTCATAGCTTTAAGTTAAACTTACTTACCTACTGGAATTCTTTGTTCTTTGAAACGAACAAAAATCTACAAGGGTTGAAAAGTCGTTGTTTGAAGTTTTAATACCTCGACGTGTTCCAAAGTTTTATGCAAAGGTAACACGGACCTCGGGGCTGTTTTTACCTAGTTACTGAGATGCCATAAGAGGGTACCGTGTTTCATTATTGTTTACATGTAGGTACAAGAAGTTTCTATAAAGATTTCAGGTTGTTGCGTCATTATTCCTACTTTGTACTGCTGCCAGTTCTATAAGTCACCGTCTCCATAAATGTTCAAGATATATGGGAATATAAGAATATAATGTAAAATTTGTTTTGTGGTTTTTGTAGTAGACAGGTACTTACTCTAACCTCAGTGTCCAAAAAAGTTTTTTAATCCTATACAAAACTGCATCGTTTGGCATCATAAAAATAAAACGAGAATCGAAGTTTTTCAAAATCAGCTAGAAAAACTACGACTTTTTCAAAATCTGTGAATGCATTTAGGTAATACTAAAAAAGTTAAGGATATTCTTCAAAGAACATTTTCCTGTAGCTACAACATACCTGATGCTCTTACTGCCCTATCTAAAAAATCCACCCTTTATTTATGCTAGCAACACTGCAGGGCATCGACGAGTATGATAACAACACTGCTACTTACTGTTACACATCGTCAGCATCAGATTGCCGTGACACCGATAAGCACGCTTGTCTTCACAGCTTAGGCTAACTACAAACTACAGCCTTCAGTAATCATACGTGCTAATTCGTATAGCCATTGGCCGAATGGAATTTCATGTAGACCTCGTAATTACATTATCACCCTAATATTGAACGTCTTGCACGTCAGGAAACGACAATAGGACTTAGGCAAGTGGTAATCGCTTTCAAAGCGTTTCGTATTTCTACAACATAACTGTAACACCTGATTTTGCGGTGGGTCCGTGGATGGGTGACCATCTTTACATACCAAGACCCCTCCCCGTTACGGGTCGTCAGAAGCCCGAAATTCTGACAACCAGTCTTACCAAGGGGTATCGTATTTCCTGATACTGTGTTGTGGAGGTCAGATAGGCAGTCGCTCCATGTAAAATACTGCTATTCAGCTGCATCCGGTTAGACTGGAAGCCGACCCCAACATAGTTGTGTAATGACTAGGCGGATGACGATTTTACTCTATTCTACAGGGTGTCCCGTAAATAATGGATCAAACGTAACGGGTAGGTAGCTTACCTAATTTCCAACAACTAATTTGAATATTTAAAAAAAAACCGTTACAGTAACCAGGATATTAATTTTTTTTCGAATTTTACGATTTTGTCTTCCAGAATTAAGCTTTTTTAATGCTGTCGCTGCAAATGATGACATTTTTAGGTATGATTTTTATTTAACATTTCTGAATAGCTTACTAATGTTATAAGATACCATTTTTTTGAATACCGTTTTATTTGCCTTAGAAAAAAAATCTTGAGTTGAAAAGTTTTTTCTTTACGATGTTAGGACCAAAATTGAAAAAATTCTCCTGTAAAAAAAATGTATGACACCGAAGACCACCATTATTTTAAAAACTTGTACATTTAATAAGGTTTGCAAATTGGTATAAAACTTACGTCTAGTCCTTATCGTTACAAAGATATTGCTATGAATGTGATGAAGAAGACAGAAAATAAATTAAATTGGTACTATTCCATTTTTCCTTTTCGTAATGGCTTATGCTTGAATGCTTGTAATCGAAGCAGGTAGTTAAGCGGATAGCATAATTCCGACCCGATGACGTCATCTGTCCGGAATTTGGGACCGCTACCTGTGGCGGAGTTGCACCTCAGTCAGTGTGAAAGGGATAGATAGCGCCGCTTTTTGGTAAATCGGTTAAATCGGTATGAAGTTGCGCAGGTTCTTTTGTTCTTTCCTGCGCCCTTCACTCGTACAGGCTTCATTGTTGCTTGATTTTATTAGTTTAGTTGTAACTAGTCTCTCTTCGAGTTGCTACGTCAGACAACTTTCGCTCCCGGTCAGTGGCTCGGTGTTTTCTTCTGTAAAATTTGACTTGTGCTGTGTTTTTGGACTTTGCTTTGCCTATCGATTTGGAACTCTTTGCGTATTGGACAAACGACTTGGCGATCCTACGGACTCCGAAAACATTCGTTTGTGTGTGCTTGTACGTGTGTGCAGTAGCGCTGAAACCTTATTCAGCCCAATGCCTCGTTATGAGTACACGCCACGGCAGTACGCCGAAATGCATTTTATCTACGGAGAAGCAAGAGGTAATGCCAGGGCGGCTGCAAGATTGTACCGTGAAAGATACCCGAACCTGGTTCGTTATCCCGATTATCGCGTCTTTATTAGAGTGCATAACGCGCTTCTTGAGGGAAGAATTCTTGGCACCGGAGTTGGTGGTACCCGTGAAGGACGACCGCGACAAGTTAATGACGAAGTCATTCTTCGAGAAATCGAGGAAGATCCGTCAGTCTCCGTTCGCGTCATAGCGCGACGCGTAGGAATTTCTAGATCGACGGTGCATCGAGTGCTACAACGGTGCCGATTGCACCCATATCACGTGCAACGTGTTCAAACGCTGACGTCGCGTGATTACCAGCCAAGAATAGAATTTTGCCAAAGGATGCTTAGAATGATTCGGGCGGACCCGCAGTTTTTTAACAAGATTTTATGGAGTGACGAGTCTTCATGCCGCCGAGATGGATATTTAAATTTGCATAATTTGCACAGTTGGCAGCTGATAAACCCACATTTGATGCGAGAGGACAGGAGCCAACATCAATTTAAAATAAATTTATGGGCGGGAATAATCAATGGGCAAATAATAGGGCCCTTTGAACTACCAGCTACTCTAAACGCCGAATATTATCTCCATTTTTTAAGGAATGAGTTGCCAAGGTTATTAGAAAACGTTCCAGAAGACGTACGGCAAGCAATGTGGTTGCAAAATGATGGGTGCCCCGCTCACTATGCGACGGCAGTAAGGGCGCACCTTGATGAAAGTTATCCGGACAGATGGATCGGCCGATTAGGACCAATTTTGTGGCCTCCGCGATCTCCGGATTTAAATCCCCTAGATTTTTTTTACTGGGGATGTTTAAAAGACAGGGTCTACAAGAATCCAATAACGTCGGAAGAAGAATTACGACAGCGCATCCAATCTGCTGCATCAGAAATAAACCAAAGCCGTTTTGTCCGTCGGATAAGAGCTTCCTTTATTAGGAGATGCAGACTTTGCATTCTTGTAGAGGGAAGGCAATTCGAACATTTATTGTAAAAACCAAATAAAACGATTTATTTGAACTAACTGTTTTTTTTAGTACGGCCTCCTAATTCTTTTCATACGCCTCAATAATTCAATGAACATTGCCTCTGAAATGCTACAGTTACACATTTTAAAGAAAAAGTTTAAATGTACACACTTTTTTATTTTTTTTATTAACGTTGATTTGGAGCACCTCTCAGATTCATAGCAATTATCTTTGTAACGACAAGGACTAGAATGTACAACTTCATACCAATTTACCAAAAATACAAAAGCGGCGCTATCTATCCCCTTCACGCTGACTGAGGTGCAACTCCGCCACAGGTAGCGGTCCCAAATTCCGGACAGATGACGTCATCGGGTCGGAATATGCTAGCCGCTTAACTACCTGCTTCGATTACAAGCATTCAAGCATAAGCCATTACGAAAATGAAAAAATGGAATAGTACCAATTTAATTTATTTTCTGTCTTCATCACATTCATAGCAATATCTTTGTAACGATAAAGACTAGACGTAAGTTTTATACCAATTTGCAAACCTTATTAAATGTACAAGTTTTTAAAATAATGGTGGTTTTCGGTGTCATACATTTTTTTTACAGGAGAATTTTTTCAATTTTGGTCCTAACATCGTAAAGAAAAAACTTTTCAACTCAAGATTTTTTTTCTAAGGCAAATAAAACGGTATTCAAAAAAATGGTATCTTATAATATTAGTAAGCTATTCAGAAATGTTAAATAAAAATCATACCTAAAAATGTCATCATTTGCAGCGACAGCATTAAAAAAGCTTAATTCTGGAAGACAAAATCGTAAAATTCGAAAAAAAATTAATATCCTGGTTACTGTAACGGTTTTTTTTTAAATATTCAAATTAGTTGTTGGAAATTAGGTAAGCTACCTACCCCTTACGTTTGATCCATTATTTACGGGACACCCTGTATAACGACTTTCAACAGGATTGACATAAATATTCAAGCCTTTCGGCACTTAGCTTATATCAATCCAATAGGTTTTTTTTTGTTACTTTTCCATTATCCTTATTGCTGATGGAATATCACATTGTCTAGGCCCTAAGGTCTATTTGTGTACAGACAGATAGATAATTTCAACCTTAGTGAAGTTACAATTTACTGGGAATTTTTGTCAAAAGTGTTAAAGCAATTACGAGGTCGACGATACGTAATGGTGTGAAGATTTTCAAATTCGTGATTGCCAAAGGCGTTAGGTTAAATTACTTAACAGTTAGGTACTAATCGGTTATAAGCATCGATTAGCAAGTAAGGCCTCATGAATTTCAATATCGACTATTTGTGTGTAGTGCAATTGAGCAACGCTTATGCAATAACGTTGTGTAAGCTTATTCTTCATAGACAGCGATAGCCACAGTATGTCAAATGGGCCGCCACTCCTCCAGCCTTAACAACCACTGTTGGGAAATCATTTACCAGCTCCTGGTTTTTAATCAAGCCATCACAGAACGTTCCAATTGGGCAAGCGTTGCCGTGGTCGAGTTGAAAAATTTAAACAGACCCCGTCGGCCGCATAAGCAGCCTATAATGCTCCCACTGCTGGGACACAGGCCTCCTCTGGGTGAGAGAGAGTGGGCCATAATCTACCACGCGGGCCTGCGGGATACCTGCGGGCTACCAGATGTCATATGTCTTCGAATTTTAGGTTCCAGGACATGCCGGTTTCCTCACGATGTTTTCCTTCACCGTTTTGAGAGCAGTGGTGATGAAATAATTTACACAAAGTGCCTGCTTGGGTTTGAATCCACGACCACGACTCGTAAGTCGCAGCCGTTACCTACCACTGGGCCACCACTGCCCTGTCGGCCGCAGCAAATACCATCTCCACAGGTGTGGTTTCTCGGATGGTTTAGATCTTCAATGCGTTCGCGGTGTCTCCCCGCAGATCATGGCCCACCTTCCATCATTCCACCCGCATGCCATGTCACCTGTACACGTCAGGACCTCAAGTTTGCGTTAGCGAATCGGTTGACACGCTAAGAAGAAGAAGAATCATGCAAGAAAGTCGATATTGGAACGACGTCATACTTGGCGAATGAGCTGTACCGAAAAATGCGTAACATTTTGATTGTCACAACACTTTTAGTAACAAAACTGTGCAAAAGCGAAAGGGACTTGGTTTCAACCGGGTGTCCCACGACGCCTCTCGACGTTTTTTTAAACAGGTCAATAAACATTGTGGAAAGCCTTAGATGTCTTGTTCTGTACAGAAATAAACCTTTCAAGCTTCTTTGATGTCTCATACTAACTCGACATGCCTTGTTCACGAGAAAACCTCGCGACTCACTTTTTAATTCCATATAGGTACTTTACTTCGATGTTGTGTACCAACTTTCGAAGCCAAGGTCGAGGAATAGGTCTGAACTCTTATAGGGAAATCATTGCTTCCTGTCTTATTTACCATGGAAATTGAAGCATGGGTTTGTTTTATTAATAAAGGAAGTATTTCTCTGGGGATACCTAAGTACCATCGCGGAGATTTGCGGTGGACCACTTCTCGACCTTACTACTATGGGAGTAAGGTTCAAAAATGTCCGCGATGGTACCTATTAAAAGAGGTTGGACACATTTAATACAGTCCGGCACTTCTAAATGGAGTCACCCCGCACTTTATGGATAAAAGTTTATAGCTTTTTAAATGGTCGTGAATTCAAATTCGGAACAATGATGCTGTTTCGAAACTGCATAAAAACTTTTTCTGTAAGTATGTGTTTCACCTTCATTAATTCGTTGTTTATACCTCAAATGAAATCGCACGGTGGCTCGTTTTATGAGTCCGGGAGGCGTAAATACAAAGGAAGATACAACACAGACAGTTGCTGTTCTGTAAGGCAGCCGCGTCCGTATGTATTACAAACACGATTACACCACACAGACATTTGTAAACTGTCTGCAATGTGATCGGCACCGAAAGACATTATTTTAACGAAAATGACTGCAATACAGTTTATTACTCGCTTTGTCTACACTGCAGATCGCTAGGTAATTAGGTTAGGTTAGAACTGTGACCAACCGCGCGTGAGCCGAGCGAGCGCTGCTTCTAAAGGCTAGGTTGTTAACTAAACGGCTAATTAAGCTTAGTTAGCTGCGGCATATCACGCGTATTTTTAGTTCGTTGCATGAAAAAAAAACATATTTTTACAGCATTTGTTGTTTTTTAATGCATTCTTCAATTAAATAAATCTATTTCACGGGTAGGTAATGCTAGAAGATTGAGTAAACCTACGTTTAGCCGGGTTTACTTAAAATCACTCAAGGAGTTTGGGTAATGTCCGAATAATAATTAAAATAAATTTTAATTTGGGATTTACCCATAGTCACCTAGGTCTACCCACTGCTGGCTGGGTAATGTTACAATGGTACAAATTAAGTGTAGACTGAAAGGTAGGTTAGGTTAGGTTAGAACTGTCACCACTCAACGCACGAGCCGAACGAGCGAAGGGAGCGGTGCCACGGCAGCGGCCGGCGAGTGCCAGGGTCCGTTTAGGCACAAAATAATGTAATTACCAAGACAGTGTTGGGTAGACCTAGGTGTGTATTAACATAATACTCGTATATACTATAAAGATGGTGATTATGTATTGAAGCAGGATTCGGACGAACTAAATGCATCAAGTAATTCGCAACATAATGCAACATAGACTATGGCTTTCTACGTTGAATCCGTAGCACGGACTATGGGTGTCTGTGATGCATCCGCCTTTGTATTTACCCGTCCGGGAGTGTATAAAACTCCATCGTATTATTTTACATTAGATAATCGTTGGGCAATGTTAATTAGATGCCCAATGGGTAACTAATTCGCGTTTCTATGGTCGTTTCATTAAGTATAATAAGCGTTTGTATGTCAATGTTTAGCTGGTAGTTTTAATTAAACCACGAGTGGTGTCGGCGATAGCCGGGCAGATGCGAAAGTGCTTGCAATTTGCATGTTAAATAATGATTGCCGCTCATAGACTTATAAAAAAAGTAGGACTCCGCGCTACGCATATCGAAAGTGAATCACAGTAAGTATGCCGGACCGCTTGTACAAACATGCCTCGCGCACACAGTTACATCATAATAAGCCGACCGGCCGCCATTACGTAACACGTCTTTGCAGGTACTCAAATCGCGCACACACAAATCGGTACGGTGCTTCACTTTTGATATGTGTGGCGCGGAGTCCTCCTTTTTTAAAGTCTATGTTGCCGCTATGCAAGTACAGTGAGTGACATTGGTTACATGGATGCGACTTCACTTCGAATCTCAAATGGTAGCGAGGGCCTCCAGATAATAAAAATGGAAACAACAACATGCGAATTCATTTTATTAGTAGTAGGTACTGTGCTGAGCTGATGTATGGAAATAGACTGAACTGAAACGTAAATGACTGCTTACTTCAGGCTCGGCACTTTACATAAGTTTTCATAGTGAGATATCTTCTATACAGAAATACACCGGCTGCTCTCTGTGAAGGAACTTTTAGGGAAAGAACTGTTTTATAAATTTTCTCCTTAAGAGGGGAGGTGGCCTACGATTCTCCATTTAAAAGTAGGTATTCCCTGTTTTTCTTCCTGAATAATGCCTCTAGACTCTAGAGCACTAATTTTTTTTTCATAAAATCTACGTCTGCTGTAGGCACGTCCCTGTCATTTCTTTTTTTTTCAGGAACAGGAGGTAAAGAATGACCCTCCAAAAATGACAAAAACGCCCCATTTTCATCGCCGTGATTAGAGGACTAACCAGACAAATTCTAAAAGTTTTTAACATAAAAGAAAATGATAGGAACCTAGAAATACTCTTTCTTAAAATTTTAATGAAAAAAATAATTGAATCGGCTCAGTTTCCTAGGAGAAAAAAGGGGAATACGAAACGTCGATCTCGTCGGTCTGAGCTGCAGCTGTCCATATCGCACTCTCTTATCACTGTTCGGGCACAGCGTGACGGCAATAGTTTCTTTACCTACGAGTATGTTTTAAATTCCTCGTAGGCCACCTCCCCTCAGTTTAATGGGAATGCGGGAGTCGCAGATTGTTCCCGTGACCTCCCGCAATTTCATCCATCCAGTGTTAATTCTGTGCTTGCACAAGTGAACCGAGATACCAGTGGAGCAGACCGGGAGAAGCGCTCCATCATGCGCTATGGCCCCGCGATTGATATGATTATAAAACTAAATCATACAAAAAAACCGGCCAAGTGCGTGTCAGACCACGCACAATGAAGGGTTCCGTAGTTGAAAAAAAATTATCCCAAAAACAAACTTGACATTGTAATCACAAAAAAATAAAATTACAAATTAACAATTTTTTTACTTTTTCCTTTACTCGTGATGCTTCTTGCTACCTTGCTTCTTGCCAAATTATTCTAGGACAACGGGTTTTGATTTACTTGCGAATATCAAAATATGTCGCATAAATGGCCGTATTTTTTTGTTGCGTTAACATAGAATCTTGATTTTTTTAGAACTCGAAGGGATCATAGACCTACGTATTTGATATTAAATTCAACTTGATACCTCCATGCGTTCCTGAGAAAAAGAGTCTTGACAGGCAGATAGACAAACAGACGGACAACGAAGTGATCCTATAAGGGTTTAGTTTTTTCCTTTTGAGGTTCGGAACCCTTAAAACATTTGCCGATGTTCATAAATGACGGTGACAATCGCTCGTTTGTCATTTAGTTACAAATTATAAATCAAACTATTTCGAACGTTTTGCGTTCACATGAGTGGGTGAAGTGGTCAACAAAAGTGGTTTTATGGAAAACCTCATTATAATTCTAATGATAAATATGTACTTTTGTATAGGTTAGTTCCTGATAAGAGTTTAAGGACTAGTGATAATCCTCAAGGTCTCTTTTATCTGAGTGGAAAAATACTTAAAATGGAACGTTCGAGCTATAAAAACAGGAAACTGCAGTTTAAAGACTCAAGTTTTGCTATATAATTTTTATTGAAATCAGAATATTTTCAAGAAAATAAGATTTGTAGTAAAATGAGAATCTTTTTACAATTTATCGCATTTAAATATAAAACTAACACAGAATTCTCTGTTTAATAGACCTCACCGAAAACGGACTTTTTTCGGCCGGAAATGCATAGGTAAGTAGTTAGGTACTTCGGCCGAATTTTGCCGAAAACCGAGATCGAAATTCGGTCAGACTGTACATACTGTAAAACCAGGCCGATTCTCACCTTGACCGTGACCTACTTATAGGCCGGGTATTCAGTCGGCGCCTCCGGGATTCAGGGCGGCTGCATACTCTCCCACTCTTGACAGATTACCTTGTTACACTTGGCTGGGTAGGTAAGAGTTGTACCAACGTAATGTTCTAACGTCCTCTGCCTACCTATACTAAGGTCATATTAAAAAGTTTCTGGATTCTGATAAATAAGACCAGCACCCTAATTGCGTAACACATTATCAATCGGAGTTTGAATCATTTTGAAACAAATTGCTAATCCATTGCTTAATATGTTCGAAAAAAAATTCTGCTCGGCAAAGTAAATGACGCAATTAATGTTGTTGAACTGTCAAATTGAAACCAACTCCGATTGATAATGTGTTACGCAATTAGGGTGTAGATATTTAGACTTATTATTAAATTAGACCGAATATTAGACCGTCACTATTATTATAGACAGCCAATGACTTTTATCATTTTACAGCACCACTCGACACGCAGTCGTTTCTGGTTTTCCGTTAAACCATGCGGTATCCATCGAATGCAAAGCTTCCGAACCTTCAAATGCACATGTAAAATGTTTTTCACTTGACTCATTCCAATGCCTAATACAGTATGAATTTGCTGACAAGTAATTTCTTAGTCAGTTTCAATCAGTTGTCGTATCAATATTGGCACAGATGGCCATCTGAACTACCTACTAAATTAAGTACCTATATCTAAGTATTTCACGGATTGCGATTCGAATTTGCGATTATGATGATGATGATTATGATGCAGTTCTCTTGGTTCTTACTAGGAAAACTCCTCAATAATGAACGTCCCTACATTGGGAAAAGCAATATTTTGTAAAAGGTGATGAGCAGTTGGCCTGTTGTAACTTAGATAAGTTATAAACTGACCAACTAAAAACTGGGAAATAAATACATTTTTAAGTACAAAAAAAAAATAACTGACTTCCAAAAAAAACACTACAAAGTGATAAATAAATTTAATTTCAGAAGTCGGTAAAACGAAAATACATTTAACCCTCAGAACAATAACAAAGCATAGAAGGAAGGCTAAAAACAGAATTCTGTAACTACCTTTATTCCCGTTCTATTATTAGGTACGATAAAGGATGTGGGAAAGAGATAAATGTTTTACTCTTTGTTTTACTTTCTTGGCATGGTCACAAGATCAATTGTCATTTGGTTAAAAAAGTTATAGTATGACGCGGCCAAATTTGATAGTACTTTGTTTCAATGTCTGACAGTTCGTTCATTGAACTAGCTGACTTATTCGCGTGTTCATTGTTTACGTGTCTGTCGTAATATTCCATGGTTTTGCGATGTTTTAATAATATTTCTACTGTTAGATTGCATGAATTCTTTGTTTAACTACAAATAGTGAGTGTGTGGACGCTGTGGAGCAATTTCTTGTGTGGTTGGGGGCTGCAAGACCCATTCATAGCGAAAATAAAATGAACAACAAATATTGACCTTCCATCGGTAAGTTTTTGCTCAATTTCTTGTTGCCTAAGATCTGATAAACGAATATAAATACATAACAAATATTGCTGTGTCACTATATAGCTGAAACCAGTCGTAATATTTATTCCAATAGAAGTTATTAGCGAATATTCGGAAATTGTTTTGGGGTTATCTTGATCAGCCATAGTGACGTAAATAATGTTGTCGATACTTTTCTTTTACAGATTTCCTAGACGATGTGAAAAAAAAATGGATAAATTGTATTGGTAGACGAAATTGGACTCCAAACAGCACAGCCACATAATATGCTCCAAACATTTTACTTTGTATTCATTTGGTAATGAACCTATGAAATGGATGTAGCATGTTCTTTAAGTCGTCACTTAGAGTACATGCTGTTCCTACATTATTTGTTATGGATAGAACAGATGAAATGGTCTTGATATATTATGATATAATTAAGGTATTTTATTGGCAATAAATAGTATCCCGTTCAAATTAAAACTTGATTTATTACATTACAGGAAATACTTATGGAAGTCTGCGAAGAAGGACATAGCGCAATACTGCAAATTAAAAAAACCGCTCACCATCAACAGTAATCTAACATGAAGACAGGTATAACATTCAGAAATATGTTCACTTGAAATATGCGATACAATGATATTATATTAAAAATATCATTGATGCGATATCATTCTTCTACTTATCCCAGTCGGAAATATAATCGAGTGCAAATTTATTTATTTATTTTTAATACAAAATACGTAATTGTAGGATCCCGTAGCAATGGAAGTTGAAACAGGACCTAGTACATCGGTACAAATTAATGAATCGCCACTGATCTTGACATCTCGTGAAATCATCTCACATCAGTCAGGTAAGACATACAAATAAAACTATTTACCTAAATAAAAATGTTGATAAAAAATCTTACATAAATTTTATTGAGAACTGTTTGTTTTAGGAATCCTTGACACAGATGACAATAACAAATTCAGAAATAATTGGATTCCATCCTGATTCAAGAAGACTGCGCTTCTGGCGAGTTCCTGGTCGCCAGAGCCGACTCCAGAATCCTCAGGAAGTTCATCCGTACCAGGGCGGAATGATTATGGTGTGGGCTGGAATTCGACTAACAGATTATTAAAGTGGCTAGGCATTTTATTTTTTTATTTAAAATATTATCTGGTCGTTATTTATTTTTTTATGTACGAAAAGTTTTTGTCGCTTTGGTACCATTTTAAATTTTCATAATAAATTTTATTTTTTCACTAACAACCATTTTATTTAATCAAATAATTCAAATCTCTATTAAATTACGCTTCTACTGATTTACAATAATATATGTTACATAAAAAGTATTAAAATAAAAATTATTAGGTACTTTGAATACCCTTTTTCCCTAGACTTTGTTGAGTAGTCTATGATGTAATCTAAAATTCAAATAAATATGAGAAAGTAAGTTGCTAAAAACATTTGCAAAACCGAATGTCTCCCACTTCTTTTCAATAAACTCATCAGTTATTATGGCAACTAAATACATTCGGGTTTAGCCGGGTCAGATTTAATACATGAAGAGCTGTCGAGAACCAAGGAAGACTTTGGTGATGATGATGACGAACTATTTAGTTCATACTTAAAGTATTGTTTCATTTTGAACGAATATATTAAGTATTGGTATCATAAGTATGCTTAGTTACTTCAAAATTTTTGGTACGCACGGCTACAGATCAAGCTATACATTTCCAGTATAAGCTGATCTCCCATTGTATAGGATTTCCTTACAATGAGCGGTCAGTGTAAACTGGAAATGTATAGCTTGATGTGTAGCCGTGTGTACCTACGGTTATTATTCTTGGCAGTGTAAGAAAGAATGTCATTGTAAATTCTATCGACGTTGAAATTTAGTGGGTACATCACTAGTCAGAATAAAATGAATGACAACCTACAAAATTTCGAAACGTCTTCTGTATACGTGTCCTTCTTTAACATCATAGCGGCTCCATAAGTCAAAATGAAACAAATATATTGAGTTCAGTTGCTATTTTAACACTACTTCTATGCTTTGTTATTGTTCTGAGATTTAACCAGACACCGACTTCCAAAATTAAAGTTATTTTTCACTTTGTACTGTGTTATTTTTGGAATTCTGTTGTTTTTTTTTAATTATAAATAAGTAGATAGATTTAAATTTAAAGCATTGGAAGCTTCTTTTGAATTTATTTAAATTTTTATTAGGATAATAATTATGTACCTATACAGGGTGCCAATATGAAGCAATAGAGCGTGACGTTAAGACTAGTTTAACTGGAGCCAAAACATGTAAGTAATATTGTGTCATCGCCCTCTCGTCACACACACGATAATTGGTCACAAATACGGTCATGCTTAGAAGTAGAACCCGACACAAACATTGCAGCATCCTTGTTGACAAAACCGTCATAATAAGTAATCCACATCTTTTCTCCGTCCACATCATTCTATATCTACTTATTAGTGGTAGGATTTGATTCTTATGACTTTAGACTGGAATCCATAAAGAAACCCAAAACGTGGTCGTCTCAAACAAAATAGTCTGTTCCAAAAGTCAATCAATCTGCCTAGCCTTTTCCCATCTATGTTGGGGTCGGCTTCCAGTCTAACCGGATGCAGCTGAATACCAGTATTTGACCTCCACAACCCAGTTACTGGGTAATACGATATACCCCTTGGTAAGACTGGTTGTCAGACTTAAGGCGCCGATTTCCTGAAAACGATCAAAAAGGTGGTTTTTTAAAGCTGTGTACCTCATAAACCGTAAATAATTTTGACATGTAAAAAAAATATGATATTTTCAAGTCCTTTTCGCATACAGTGATGGAAGCCAAAACATAATTAAACATACTTTAATGCACCAAAAAAATCTTTAAACATACCTCCTAATAATCTTTAAAAGCTATTTATCCCTTCATTAGCAATTATAATTATAATTAAAAATATACCATGAAATGTCAAATTCCAAACTGCATCCAGTGATGGATTACTTTTTATTAAATAGTTAATTTCTAATTTTATACGATTTTATTTGCACTTTTACGACACAATTCTGTTGCGCGTGAGAATCTTCTATTTCGTGCGTCAGACTAGACAGCCATAAAGCCATTTCACTTACACACCGAGCTAAACCAAGCTTGGAACCAGGTCCTTAAATACCCAAAATGATTACCCATGGCCAAATTTAATTCAAACCATTCAGCCGTTTTAGCGTGAAAGCGTAACAAACAAACTCACTATCGAATTTATAAAATTAGTTAGAGTTACAGCAATTACTGTTCGAATAACATTAATAAATTGTAATTGAAAAATCATCGACCATGTGGGTAATACAATTACTGTTCGAATAACATTAATAAATTGTAATTGAAAAATCATCGACCATGTAGGTAATACAATTACTGTTCGAATAACATTAATAAATTGTAATTGAAAAATCATCGACCATGTAGGTAATACAATTACCTACTGTTCGAATAACATTAATAAATTGTAATTGAAAAATCATCGACCATGTAGGTAATACAATTACTGTTCGAATAACATTAATAAATTGTAATTGAAAAATCATCGACCATATAAGTAATACAATTACTGTTCGAATAACATTAATAAATTGTAATTGAAAAATAATCGACCATGTAGGTAAATACAATTACTGTTCGAATAACATTAATAAATTTGTAGGTAATACAATTAACCTAATGGAAATATCTGCGCACACGCATTCTAGATGAAGCGAAGAAGCGATTAAGAAAACATTGAGTGAAATCAACTTTGAACTGTCAAAATGAAAGGCATTGGCGTTTTAACTGCCATTTTGTTTTGATATTTTTTCCCCACAATTTACGCAATTGAAGAATTTATATTTTACCGTAAAAAACTGTTACGTTTACTTAATTACGCTCGTGCATGCATAATGCATGAAATTGCACGAACATAGATGAAGCGAAGAAGATTGAGAATACATTGAGTGAAATCAAACGCAAAGCTCTGAACCTGAACTGTCCAAATGAATAATTGTGATCGATTGTCATTTTATGTGTGTTACGCGCGGGGTAATTCCTCGCAGATTAACATTTTAACAGTATCTGTGGAAACCCTCTGCCCCATCTAGGGACATAGATTCAGAAGTCAATTCCAGTCACAAATGATTGGAATATTAAAGTCTCTTTAGTATGAACCTACCATAGAAATATAAAAATTCTTATGTAACCTACTCACGCACTTCCTTCAGTTCGTGAGAATAGCTCTGCTAATACACAAGTATATCCGATAGAGTCCAAGTATCGGTCACCTCATTCAATAAATCATCTGTTTTCTTACTGTCATTTTATTTTAACTTCATTTGTTTTTCATATTCTTTCACCGCAATTGAAAAATTTGTATTTTATCGTACAAAACTGTTACCTCTACATAAGTTAGTGTAATTTCATGCACCATGGTTTTAAATAACTCTTAGCATTTTGCCAGGATTTTATGACTGAATAAAAACGATTCATGTTATTTTAAAAACCATTTTAAGTATCTACAAAAGCCATGAATCCTATTCATACAACTATTGTTGTATTTTAAATTGACCACTACATAATGTTTAAGTAAATGACTACACTGATAATACGATGTCATCATTTTTTGCTGCTATTAAATCTATAGAATAATAAAAATAAAATGATGTTTGTTGGTAATAGAGCACATCACTTGAAAACGGCTGGACCGATTTGGCTATTTTTTATTTTACAATGTCCTTTTTTGTATGAATTATTGAAATTTGGACAGGATTCCAAAAAAATCCAATCATAACATTTTTTTTTCCAATTTTAGATCTGTTGGGTCAGGAGTATTAAATAACTATTGCCGGACTTATAATGCTGTAAAATTACACTTTTACTGTCATTTCTACTGTCATTTTGCAATCAAATGGGAACATTTTTTATCGAAATGACAGTTAAGAAGTGTAATTTTAATGCAGCTAATTAAAAGTCTAATAACATTTATAAAACGTCACTTCACAGATTTAACAAATACCTACTTTGGAACTTGTTTCAATATAATTAACAAAAACAAAAAAAAAAGGCAAAATGGACTGGACTGATTCTCTCAACAATTTTTATATACTTCCCAAAATTCACTGAATTCATTATACACTGACGTGGTTTCCATCAGTTTGTCATCATTCAAAGCAGCGCACATCTTGCAATACTCATTGGTTTCCATCAGCTCCGTAGTCTTGTGGTAGGAGTAGTACTTCTGCCATCGGAAAAACTCCGCATAGGTCGCAGGCTCCCTGATCAGTTGATCAATCAGCTCTGCTAGTTCCGAGATTCCTAATTCTCTGGCATTTAAATACGATCGATCTGGCAGGAACCTGCAATTAAAGGTTTTATAGAACACTATAAGTTTCAGCCTGGACTTCGTTCGCGTGGAAGCTAACTATATACCATAAAATATATCATAAAGCACTCGGCAATAGTGCATCCTTCTGTCAGTGAAATAATTTTTGTAATCGGATGAGTAGTTTCAGGGATTACCCACTAAGACTACATCGAAACTAAGAAACTTTACCTCTTTATAATATCAGTACTTATAGACTAGCGACAGTAGCGACCCGTGTGTGGCGATAATAAAAATCAAAACACCGATTTTTCTGTGATAGATCTAAGCTAAAATTTAATCTTTACATACATACAAATAAAAAAATTGAAGTGTCTGTTTGTAATGTCAAATTAACAGCTTTTTACTAAATGTATGTAAAAGTAGGTATATACTGTACTTACACTTTTAACATTTTTTTAAAACACTTGTGTCTTTCTGTCTGTCTGTCTGTCTGTTTGTTCCGGCTAGTCTCCGAAACGGCTGGACTGATTTTGACGGGAAGTTCACTGGCAGATAGCTGATGTTATAACGAGTAACTTAGGCTACTTACATTTTAGAAAAAAAAAAAAATATTATAGTTGCAGAACTCTCAGAACTCGCAAAAAATTTAAACCCATGAAATTGTGACCAAAATCCAATTCAAATAGGGAAGTATTGACATGCACGCGGGCGAAACCGCGGGCAACAGCTAGTGTATAATACCTACACATAAACCTTCAGGAAAAAAATCTCTTTTGCATCAAAATCTATTGTGTAGTTTATAAGAACTAAGCGCACACACGACAGTCACACTAAAAGCGAGTCTTTGACAACTAAACGTAGAATTATTTTAAACAGCTTGATCGTTGTGATAGGTTGTGATATATTTTAAAGTAGTTCAAATGATTATGATCAATTAGAACAATTGATTTTCAGCTGCATTTAGTAAAAGACTCGTTGACGTATTGTAGGATAATTTCTTTCAACCTACCTGCTATAGTTAGCTCCTCCGTAAACAATAGGTACTGCAGTATTTTGTAAGGCAAGCAACAATTTCTCTGTAACATAATCTTCACTAAAAGAGTTCTCGAAAGATAAGTAGAAGTAATAATCTTTGTATATCATTTCCGCACAGAAATCTGGTTCTTCACGATGACACTTCAACTTTCCACAATCTCCGTACACATCTATATCTAATCCATATTTGGCCATTAATTCGTATTTAAGGCTGTTTACATAATACTCACGTCGACTTCTTGAACGACAATTAGATACGAACCAGGCCACTGCTTTACGTTTCCTTCTGAGCTGAGCCTTAAACGTTTCATTGACAGGATCCATATTCTTCCATTCTATCCAATGCATGTCTTTCTTTGGACCCACAATGCTGCCGTTAGAGTCTTTTATCGCAATGTAGCCCCAACGTACATCTGAATCTAATCTGTATGTCCACGTCCAATTAAAATATCCATTAAAACTGTGAACACACAATGGATAATTCGCTGGTGATTCTATGCTTGCAAATACGAACTTTTGGTATGGCAACCGTTCTTCTGGCAACGTAACATCACCTGTTAATTCCGGCCCATGAAAAAGGACTGCGTCGAATGCGGTAGTGCTGCCCAGAAGGCTCTCATTACCCGTCACTACACAATTGGTGTATGTACATTTCCTGCCGACAAAGCCTGTTCTTCCTTGGCCTATATAGACAAACGGTATGGTTTCTTCTTTAGTCCAAAGCAATATGTATTTCATTCCTGGCCTTGCTTTACTCCCGTGTAAACGAAAACTATTTTGGTTGATCTTATACTTTTTAATCACTGTTATTATAACAACGGAAAACATCACAACAATAAATAATTTGCTAGTGAATGTTCTCATTTTACTAATAGCCATAATTATATTTCTTTAATTCTTTCCGATGATTTTGTTGATTTGGATTATTTGTCGGCCAGCTAGACGGCTGGAGTACGTACACACGTACCGCAAAACATGAGCGTAGACCCGAAACTAAGGCTCACGACTTTTCTAAACTAGCCGAACATCTAATTGGTAGTTTAACACACACACACACATATAACTATTTGATTTAGTTTCTTGTACAATACAACGTATTGATAGATTGTTTCGACGTGTCTGTGTTGACTTTGACTGGCATTCTGTTATCGTTTCTATTTCAGTATTAATGCATGTTTTACATTACATATTGTATCCAAGTCGAATTTGATTACGAGGATAAAGTTACCAATACTACATAACTGCATTTTTTTATGTGCATATTGTTAGGTAGGAATATGTTGTTATATATTCAATGAGTTGACCGGTATTTATTATTATCTTCCTCGTTGGTCTATTGTTCGTTAGCAGTGTTAGCACAACTGCGTATATGTGAGTGGCACATCCTGGGTTCTATCCCTAGGTGGGGCAGTATTATTCTATTAGGAAATTATTAATAGCTGCAATGGATTAGCATACTATACGACATCATGTTTGCCAAAATTTACGGTGATCTAACATAAATAATGTCTATCTCCTCGTAGAATACAAGTATGAAGTGCTGGAATAAAACATTTATTTCATCTAAAGTTTGAGCTCTTTTAGTCCAACTGACTATTAAGGAGAATGCTTGTGCTATCAGTGCCCAAATAATGAGAGCCTTTATCTAAATCCACTTGATCTGTAATCAGCAATGTCTTTGTAATCTAGGTTAATGGTATATGACGTAGTTTTTACATATACTCGAGATTA
The DNA here is from genome assembly GCA_905163495.3 of Cosmia trapezina. Lineage (NCBI taxonomy): Eukaryota > Metazoa > Arthropoda > Insecta > Lepidoptera > Noctuidae > Cosmia > Cosmia trapezina. The sequence continues at coordinate 19,693,685 of LR991030.1, forward strand.
TGTAAAGTGTACCTCAACACTTACCTACTACCTACCTCATGAATTGTTTTATCTATAATTTTAATTGCGTAGTCGAGTCCCGGTAGGTACTATTGTTTTAATTGAAAATTTATTAATACCAACAACGAAGTAGCTATGTTTTACCCATAATAAAACATCTTAAAAAAGTTACAGTTTTTGTTTTAAAACTGTTTTGTAGACAATTGTGAAACAAAGGGTCTGATCTAAAAGGGGCACATAGGTAAGTAGGTACCTACTGCAATAACATTGCTAAAAACTAGTGAAAAATCTAACTTAGTTGAAAAAAAAAATTGCTATTTAAAATTCATGATTTTAGTACCAAAGTTACGCCAATTTCATTAAAAATTTGAAAATTTCCAACAAAGAAGAGCTCGTCTAAGCTGAAATGATCCGCCCTACTACCGCAATTACCGTAGTGTCTGTATACTAATCATAGACTTATAAAAAAAGATGGACTCCGCGCCACGCATATCGAAAGTGAAGCACAGTAAGTATGCTGGACCGTTTGTACAAACACGCCTCACGCACACATTTACACCATAGTATGCCGACCGGCCGCCATTACGCGACACGAGCGACGGCGTCTTTGCAGGTACTTACTCAAATCATGCACACATAGAAGATCGGTACGGTGCTTCACTTTCGATATGCGTGGCGCGGAGTCCATCTTTTTTATACTAATTTAAATAGTGGGGCGCGTCATAAGTTATGATCGCGGGAAGACCTGAATGAGACTCGCACAGACCCACCAGCACACACGCAGCAGGGAAGCATGGCACAAAACTGAGGACGAGACGAAGGTAACTAGCCAATTATGAAAAAAAAGAAAGATGAATGATGAATAAGTAAGTTATCCTCCGCAAAACGGATCGGACAGGGTTTTTTTTAGATATTACATAGTACTTATCTCTTCGCCTAACGTCATAATATTGTTTAATTCATACCATAAAATACTTACTGCATACAGACACCTTCCTTACCTTACCTTTTCCAGAACAGGAAGTATGGTAAGTAGTACGTAATAAAAAAATAAACAATAACGACATAGATTGCAATACAATTATTAATGTAGGTATTAATAGGCAATAAAACGAAATGGAAAAGATTTAAAGGTTTTTTTTATATTATCATGAAGGTCGGACCTACCCAAGTACCCAGTTGCTAGGTCTGACCTTCATAATAATATAAAAAACCAACACAACAAAATAACTATTATATTTATTTGTCATTTTGTTGTCAGTTGCTATGGAGTCAAGCTTCAATCAATCAACTCAGCCTATCGCACACCACTGCTGGACATAGGCCCCTCCCAGGCTGCACCACAACACCCTGTCCTCCGCCTTCCGCATCCCGGATGTCCCATCCACCTTATTAAGGTCGTCTCGATCCAGCTAGCTGGGGGGCGTCCCACACTAGGGTTGACGATACGCGGTCTCCACTCCAGGAATCGTCTGCTCCGCCAGCCATCAGTTCTTCGACAAACATGGTCAGCCCAGTGGTTTGCTTACTCTGCAAGCTATGTCGGTTACTCCGGTTCTTTTCCGAATAACTTCATTCCTGATTTTATCCTTCAATGAAACTCTGAACATAGCCCACTTTATAGCCAGTGGTAGTGTCAGTGTCCACGTTTTGGGACCGGATGTCATAAAGGGCAAGACGCACCAGTTGGAAACCACAGTTAGTAATCAACTAGTGCGGGATAGGTAACAAGAAAACTTGACAAAGTTTTCCAAACGCTGCCCAGCCCAACTGGAACCTTCAGTCGGCTTCTTTCTCAAAGTTTTGTCTACCGAACTGGACGAATTGCCCTAGGTATACTCCTTCAGTCCTTCATATCTTCGAGAAGCAACCCTTCGAGTGGATTGGACTCGGCAAGACGTTTGGACGTGGAGTCGAGCTTGACCACTATTTTACTTACGTCTGGTCGCATTCTAGCACTCCATATTTGTTCATTATTTCCTTACATATTTGGTGAACAGTCCATTCCTGGGTTAATTTAGGTGGAACTAGGTGGTAAATATTAAAAAAAGTAAGGGGAAAGTTGGGGCAGTATTTTACTTTTGGAATTGGTCACACTTTTGTAATAAAGTTGCTTCATCTAAGTACATCTTTAGTAAATAAAACACTCCTACCAGTAAAATTTATTAGGTGCAGCGCAGACGACAAACTTTTATCGCTCAAGCCCTTCAGTCACCCACAGGGTTGTCCGGTTAAGTAATCTCGCTCTCTCAAGGTCAACTACGAGATGCCCTACACAAAAAAAAGAAGGTTTTATTACTACTGACGTGCTGCCTACTGTACTCTCAGGACCACAAGCAAAAATAGCTACCAAATACTCTACGCCAATTTCAGAAATTACCTGGGTCGTAGTTTAGCTCTGCATTATCTCTAAAATACATAAACAAGATAAACATACCTACAAGTACAGGATAGCTGTTATCAAGGGCTCACATTACGTTGTTTGATAACATTTTATCTGTATTTCGATCAATCCTCTGGTTTCACTAGTACCACGGTTACACGGCAAGCGGAAATATACAGTCATAATATTATTATAAGCCATAAAAATAGGTTAAACTTACCAAGCTCTAAGCTAAAAATGCACTGAAGAAGTCATGTCAATTAAAATATATAATAAATTACCAGAATTAATTAAAGACCAAAAAAATATTAATATATTCATAGATAAATTAAAACGATTTCTAATATATAAATGCTATTATAGTGTCAATGAATATTTAAATGATAAATTTTAAATTAGGTAAGTACCTACATGTTTTTATAAAATAATTATATTTAGGTCGTACAGTTGTAATCAACCAAAAGTCTGTTAACCCTCTTCCTCTCTCCTACTTTTGCTGTGCCCGACAGGGTCCACAATGATCATATTTTTTGTAAAACCTACCCCCTAAAATTCACAAGTGGAAGCAATAAATATATTGAGTACCTACTGAGTACCAACCTTCTGTTAAAGAAACTGGCGCAGTGAGTAGGAACAGTCAGCAATGAAAGTCGAACGACGCTTAATTTGTTTTAATAAGTATAGAAAGTACAAAAGAAACATGCATTGAAAAAAAAATATTTTGAGAAAACATAGTTGTACAAACCCTGAAATGATTCAAATCAGCATCGACCAGGAGGCGTCCACCACTTATAAAAATCTTCATAAATTGTGGTCTTTTTTACCATTTCTTCGTTATTCAAAGTGGCACAAAATAAACAATAAGGATCAGTTTCAACATCTTCATTTTTTCTATGATATGAGTAATGTTTTTTCCATTTGAAGTACTCTGCATATTTTTCCGGATCATTGATTAGTTCATACATTTTTGCTGCTATATCCTTAGTACTTTGTGCTCTAGCGTCCAAGTAAATGCCATCTGGCATAAATCTGTAAACATATAAGTATCAGTAAATTAATCCACATCATTAGAATAAATTTGCCACATACATAGTGGGTACTTGAGCAGTGATAGCCCAGCCACTGGTAACGGCCTCATCTCGTTCATCGCCTAGCAGTCAGTGGCAGTGGTTTCGAATACCTATAGGTAATAATTGCAATTTGTTTTATTACCACTGTTCATACGAGCGTTCATCTATCGCATTTCTATAGATACCTATAGAAATGAGACGTTGCCAGCCCGCGTGGTATTTTATTAAATTTAAATCAAAGTAAGTGCTATTTTTTTTTCGGCCAAGCACTAGATCGTTACATTTTATAATTATTTTTAACATTTACTCTATTAGTAAATAAGAATATTTAACCATAATACTGCAATTAGAAAACAATTGACAATAATGTCAATTTCTATGAGGTATTTTATGTAAAAATAACATACACATAAATACCAACGATACGATAAAAAAAATAGCAGGTACAGTCGGCAACAAAAGTCGATTAACGCTTGTGTTTTCTAAATCTTAATTTATTGAGAAAAATACTTCATTAGAATCGGAGCAGATGTAAATTTTAAAGAAAACTAACTCTTATCTAATAAATGAAATGCTAAAAAGCAGGCTATCGTATCATTTTGTGTTAATTTAGATGATGTCAAAAAGTAGCAGTGTTAACCGACTTCTGTTGCTGACCGTACCTACTTACTTTGATTTACATTTATTAAAATAATCATGAAAAATCTCTAGAAATGCGACGTTGCCAGACCGCGCAATATGAACTTTGAAGAAACTCATCGTGATGAAACCATTCCTATAGAACCAAAACTTCGCGTGACGTTTACTATCGTGCACTGAGTCCACGTGGTGAATTACGGCCTATTCCGTCTCACCGAGAGAAGGCCTGAGTCCCAACAGTGGGAACGTTATAGTCTGATATGACTACTTGTGATTTAAACAACAAAACCATGCATTACTCGCTTCATTAATACATACCTAGTATAATTAGCACCACCGTATACTATGGGCACGGCGTCATTATTTAACGCTCTTAATAACTTCTCAGTGACATAATCTTCACTAAAAGAGTTTTCAAACGATAAATAAAAATAATAATTCCTTTTAATTAATTTATCGCAATCGTCTTCATTATCCCGTGAACATTTTAGGGGCCCACAGGTACCGAATATATCTAAGATCATACCATATTTTGCTAATTCGTCTTTTAACTGTCTAACAATTTGTTCTCTATTACTTCTGGTATTACAGTTGGACACGAACCACGCAGCAGCTTTGGTTTTCGTTTTAAGCTGTTGTTTAAAGTCATCGCTAACTGTATCCATATCTTCCAACTTCATCCAATGCATTTCTTTATTTGGTCCAACTATAGCATTATCTTTGTCTCTAATAGTTAAATAACCCCATCTTACTTCTGAATCTAATTTAAAAGTCCATGTCCAGTTGAAATATCTATTAAAACTACTAGAGCAAAGCGGATAATTGTCTCCAGATTCTATACTTGCGAAAACATACTTCTGATGTGGGGATCTCTTTTCAGGTAATTGTGTAGTACTATAAGTTACCACTTCTGGCCCTGCGAATGCAATGACGTCAAATTTTGAATAACCGCCGTCGAGATACGAACGGTTTGCAGTCACTATACAGTTTGTGTAAGGACATTTTCGTTCAATAAATCCATCCCGTCCCTTGCCCATGTATACGAAAGGAACATTGAATGGCGACGTCCATTGTAAAATATATTTTAAGTCCACTTTTTTTTCTGATACATTTTGAATCACATCACTTTTTAGTAACGTCCAATCACTTATTAACCTGTCACTGTCTGAAAGTATTGGGTCACTGATAATTACTGTTCTCGTTGCGTTATATAATAGTAGTAACATTATCATTACTATGATAAAAAATACCGTCTTTTTTGCACACAAGGCTCCCATTGCAATTATTGCGGATTGTAAGTAGCTGAAGTAAATAGCTACAAAAAATAAGTGTGCGAGTCTGTCGCCAGTGTTATGCTTAAAACTTATGAAAGAATGACTATAAAGAGCTACATTTATGTATGTAAGTGTATGTAATCGGGACTGTTTATCAGGAGTGCGGACTCGTAGTCACACCAGTATAAAACCAGTGTTAATAACAGTATCTTTTTTCCTGTTTATCACACGGGTTTTTATACACCATTTACCGCGTATTATTAGTGCGGTGAAAAAAATCGATATACCTAAAAATACATTTTGTAGGTACAGTTCATATTAAACAGGGTCGACCAAATTGCTCTATACTGATTGTATGAATACAATATGAATGTGTTGAGCGAATCACAACAATATTAAAAAAAAATTGTAACAGGGTTACAGGTTACAACATTGTTATGTTTTTATTTTATTTAGACTTAGAACTAAGCAGCAGAGTATTAACTATGTCACAGCATTATTTTCTTAGGCATTATGACTATGGCTTTGCATTGAACAAATACCCAACTATGAGTGTGTGATTCTGAGTTTAATTTACCTGTAAAGATATAATTGAAACCTTTCATACGTTAAATATTAAAAAAACTGTAGATCTATGGGGTAATTCTGTGGACGTTGCTAAATCGATTATAAACATTCTAGCACCTACTTTAGCTGTTATTTTTAACAATTGTATTGACCGTGGTGAGTTTCCTGATCTTATGAAAAATAGTAAAATAATAAATACCGTTGTTTAAATCGGGTAGTACATCTGACTCTACTAATTATAGACCTATTTCAGTGCAGTAGGTAAAATTTTTGAAAAACTTATTTTAGATCAACTGCAAAGATTTTTTAATAAACATAAATTATTACTTAACAAACAGTTCGGTTTTACTAAGGGTCGTTCGACTACTGATGAACTTTTAGGACATGTTTAATGCATGGGAGGATAAATGCGATGTTTTTGGCTTCTTTTGTAATTTGTCCAAGGCATTCGACTGCGTTCTTCATTAAACATTAATCAGGAAACTGCATCACTACGGAATCCGGAACGCCTCTCTAGATCTTCTTACTTAAGTGATAGGATTCAAAGAGTTGATGTTAACGGAAAAAGATCACTCGGGTCCGTAGTAACAATGGGGGTCCCCTAGGGCTCAATTCTTGGCCCATTTTTATTAATGACTTGCCTTACCTCATAAAGGATAATCATGCTATAGTGTTGTTTGCAGATGACACTTCACTTTTATTTAAACTCAAACGTCATCAGCTGGTTACTGACAATGTAAAAAACGCCCTCGCAAAAGTAGTTGACTGGTTTGATGTTAATAACCTACTTCTTAACGAGAAAAAAAAATAAGTAAGTTTACGATACCTCATGTTAGACAAGTAAAAAACTAGTGTTCTCATAAAGGGTGAAGAGTTGATTCCCGAAGATACCATTGTTCTTAGGCATAACTTTGGATGCCAAACTTCAATGGTGCCCCCCTATAGATAAATTGTCGAAAAAGCTTAGCTCTGCAGCATACGCCGTTAGGAAAATTCGTGATTTAACTTGTTTAGAGACAGCCCGTTTAGTATACTTTATTTATTTTCATAGTGTGATGTCGTACGGTATTCTATTGTGGGGAAGTGCCGCTGATATTCAGACAATTTTCGTTTCACAAAAAAGGGCAATTCGTTCAATTTACAAATTAGGTCCCAGACACTATCAGAGAAACACTTTGTTGTTCCGACAACCAGGCTTAAGAAAATAGGTGGTTCGTTCAGATGCCAATGTATATGTTTTTAAAATAAACTACCTAGCGACATTCAAGAACTATGCCTTAATAAATTCAAAAAATTTATAAAGCGGAAAATTTGTCAGAAAGCTTTTTATACTGTCAAAGACTATATTGAGGACAAACTGCTTTGAGGAGGAGGCTTGGGATTGAGCTGCTCCAATTAATTTACACAATTAATGTTGATTTAAATACCTTTTTACATAATATACAACGACATGAATATTTACTTTGGAAAGTATAGTATTACTTATATTATTTTTAATGATTGTGAATGTGAAGTGGATACGTGGATCATTGTTTTTGTTTTTAGGGTTCCGTACCTCAAAAGGAAAAAACGGAACCCTTATAGGATCACTCGTGTGTCTGTCTGTCTGTCTGTCCGTCTGTCCGTCTGTCACAGCCAATTTGCTCCGAATCTAATGGACCGATTAAGTTAAAATTTGGTACACATATGGATTTCTGTGACCCAAACACGTACAGCTAAAGTAAATATATGAATTTTGAATATGAGAGTCACTTTTAGGGGGAAAATAAGAAAATTAAAAAAAAAAGTTTTGTAAACTGTACCGAGTGACATATCAAATGAAAGGGCTTACTATGAGGGTCTCAAATATATTTTTATTATAATTTTAAAACTTATTGTTTTAAAGTTATATAAGAAAATAGACGAAAATTGACCATTCCCCCCCCCTTATCTCCGAAACTACTGAGCCTAAAATTTTGAAAAAAATATAGAAATTAGTTCTATACCTGTAAATTACAGGAAAACCTATAAGAAGTCTGTGGTCTTAAAAAAACATAGTAAATCTATATATATAAAAAAATCAAAGTCCTGACTGAGTCACTGACTAATATACCAACGCACAGCCCAAACCAATGGACCTAGAGACTTGAAATTTTGCACATAGATACCTTATATAGTGTAAACATCCACTAAGGAAGGATTTTTGGAAATTCCATCCCTAAGGGGGTAAAACAGGGGATGAAAGTTTGTATGAAAAATCCTATCCCTTGAGTTAATAGACTTGAAACTTAGCACGAATATTCATCTAAGTAAATTATAAAGTTTATCATTTTTAGTTTTCCTAAACTACCCCCTAAGGAGGGATTGGGGGTGTCACAGTTTGTATGGAAGAACTTTAAAACGCGGTCCGATTAACTCAAAACTCAGTTTTTATACTTGAGACCAAAAATTAAGACTAACGTGTATTAGGGTTTTCCAAAAATCTACCCTTAAGGGGTGAAAAGTTAATTTTATAGCGGAGGATTTTATTGGGGGCTTGATAAACTCTAAAATTGGTGTAAATAATGTTTGAGTCAAGTTATGGAAACATGCCAGACGATTTTTGAAATTCTTTATGTATCTGTGTTCGTAAAAACAGAGATACAGTTTATATGAAAAATCTTGTTAATTTGGTTAATGAACTTGAAACTTAGCACAAATACTTGCATAAGTAAGTAATAATGTTTGTCATTATTAGTTTTTCAAAACTACGCCTCAAATGAGGTTTAGGGATGTTAAAGTTTGTATAGAAGAATTTTAAAGCGCAGTCCGATTAAAAAAATGGTACTTTGAGTCAAGTTAGGAAACTTGCCAAACGAATTTTCACCGATTTTGAAATGCTATATAGCTGATGTTTTAAGGAGTAACTTAGGCTATTTTTATTTTAGAAAAATAATTAGGGTTCCGCGCAAGAAAATTAAAATCCATGAAATCAGACCACCACGTACAGTAGTACTCAACTAATATGGCTTATCGATGTACCTGCGCAGAAGATGAATTTTCAAAGCGCGGGAAATGCTATTGACCAATCAGCACGCTCCACGCTTTTTCCTGTACCGCTATTGGTCGCAGCTGCCGCCATTTTAGCGCGCGCCGCCATACTTGCGAGTGAGATGGAACTAACAGCTGCAGTGTATTATGAACCTTATAGTAGTGATCTAAGGTTGATTGTAAGTTTTAAGCAATCTCGTTAATCTTCGGGGCCATACTTTCTTTTCTGCGCGAACGAAGATTCACGACGCGCCTTATTAGTTAAGTACTACTGTACATCCCAGTACAAACTTACTAAGCCTCCGCTGTCTATTACGGCTATAACAACAAATAATAAAAATAAAGCAAAGTTAAAAATTTAAGGGGTCGGTCCCCATACAATAAACTTTTCATTTTGAAAAAAAAAAATAAAAATTTTAATCTAGCATGTGGGGTGTCATGTCATTCTCATTATTTCATCACCGCTGCTCTCAAAACGGTGAAGGAAAACATCGTGAGGAAACCGGCATGTCCTAGAACCAAAAATTCGAAGACATGTGACATGTACCAACCCGCACTGGGCCCGCGTGGTGGATTACGGCCCACTCCCTCTCACCGAGAGGAGTCCTGTGTCCCAGCAGTGGGAACATTATAGGCTGATTATGTGTTATGTGGGGTGTCATCGTCTAGAACTCATTGAGTAGAGTACAAACATATTTTTTTTTATCTTTTAAAATTAAGAAATAGGGGGCCGTAAAAGTTGTAAATTTTAGACCATTTTTGTACGAGCTCTAGCGCAACAATTCAACAAATTAGGAATTTGAAACTTTTTTATACCATGTAAGTACCATGAATACTGTATTTAATCAACAATACTGAAAACGGCGATTCATAACGTATTTTGTTTAAACGTGGGTGATTTTCTGCAACTGCAAAAAATAACCTTGTAATTCACAGTATCATTATAAAATAAGTAAAAAGTTATCTTTGCGATTGTTAAACATATAATATGGTACGGAACCCTTCGTGCGCGAGTCCGACTCGCACTTGACCGGTTTTTATTTTTTTATCCTTTTCTCAGTTTTAGTCATAGTCTGGCAGTTTGAGTAATTTATGCGGTCCAAATGTCTTTTCTTTGGTATTGTTCGTCGAATCGTTGAGCTCCTTAAGTTTTGAGTTGAGCTGCACGATTACTGACAAATGCGTGCACTGACCGGACAGGTCCACTCAATCTGTGTGGTTCTTTCCTCAAAAGACCATTTCAGATCGCAATCTACATGGTCTTCACATATATTATTATGATCTGACCAAAATTATGTGTGCACTTTAAAAGAGACTGTGACCTCTGAGTTTGTTTCGGCTTTCTTCTCAGAGTAGTCATATAGGAAACGCCGACCTAATCTAGTTTTAAAAAAAATATGATTGACGAGTAAAAGTGTTTGTACAAACCTAGTTACAGAAAATAAGTCATTTATCATATGCCAAAATCATACTAGCCCAAATTTAGAACTGTCCCGATCAGCACCACCAAAATTTAGGTTAGTATACTGCAAAAATGTATGCCGCATTCTTTTCCCGCCATTTTTTTTTCCTCCATGACAAGGGGGGGGGGGTGGTTTCCTATCTGAAAGTTTTCAAATGTATGCATATTCGGTGTCCTCTACAAATGCCGCACCTACTCACCTGTCAACTTTTCGCCCTGCATATGCTTGCTCAAGAACCCTCTAAGCTGGACTACTATTACCTCTTCGTGTAGGTATACGTAATAGGTCCAGCCAACCGCACGACTCTGTAGTAACACTGAGCTTTAGCTGGCTTACCGTAGTCATCATCTGCCTAGCCTTTTCCAAACTATGTTGGAGTCGGCTTCAGTCTAACCGGATGCATCTGTGCAACTGAATACCAGTATTTTACATAGAGCGACTGCCTATCTGACCTCCGCTTACTGTCAACAACCCAGTTACTGGGTAATACAATACCCCTTGGTAAGACTGGTTGTCAGATTTTCAGGCTTCTGACTACCCATAACGACTTTCAAAGATCTACAAATGACCAATTTCCGAGATACGGAGGGGTCTCGATATTGTATAATAGATGGTCATCCATCCACGAACCGACCTCGGCAAGCGTAGCATAACCTTTTATTGACCCGTGCGTTATTATTTAGCCATTAGCACCTCCCCCCACCCCTAGCACCTAGCTTCTGCTTAGCGCTGGGCCTAACGTAGAACTAAGTTAGAATAACTAGAATAAATAGAATAAGAGGCCAGCTTAAACTGGTTTTATTACCCTCGCTCGGTGAAGAAGTGCCAGCTGGTGGCGTAGCTGAGCTTTAAATTCCCCAGATAATAATAACTATCCAGATATGATCCAGCCTGTCCCTCCTTGCTTTCATCCCCCCAGCGACGCCCTAAGCCGAGATAATCGTACGCCACAGGGGGTGCCCTTAGCGTGCAGTCGCTTAGTTTATAAGTAAGTTAATATGCCCTGGCTGGAGGCTTCGAGTTCGCTTAAAGCAACCACAGGGTTGTCCGGTTAAGTAGTCTGGGCTTCTCAAGGTCAACTACGAGATGCCCTACACAAAAAAAAAGGTTTTATTACCTACTGTACTCTTCGGCCCACAAGCATCGGTAGCTACCAAATACTCTACGCCAATTTCAGAAATTACCCGGGTCGTAATTTAGCTCTGCATTATCCCTAAAATACATAAACAAGATAAATATACCTACAAGTAAACCTACAAGATAGCTGTTATCAAGGGCTCACATTACGTTATTTAATAACATTTTACTAGTATCTGTATGTTGATCAATCCTCTGGTTCCACTAGTACCACTAGTGGAACCGGCACACGGCAACCGGTTACACGGCAAGAGAAAATATACAGTCAAAATACACATTACGCCACAAAAATAGGTTAAACTTACCAAGCTCTAAGCTAAAAATGCACTGAAGAAGTCATGTCAATTAAAATAAATATAAAATTGCCAAAATTAATTAAAGAACAACAAAAACTAAATGCTATTATAGTATCAATGAATATTTAAACGATAGATTTTAAATTAGGTAAGAACATGTTTTTATAGAATAGTTGTAATCAACTAAGAGTCTAATAAACCCCCTTCCTCTCTCCTACTTTTGCTGTGCTCGACAAATTTTTTGTAAATTCTACCACCGAATTTCACATGTGGAAGCAATATGTAAATATATTGACTACCTTGTGTGAAAGAAGCTGGCGCAGTGAGTAGGAACAGTCAGCAATGAAAGTCGAACAACGCCTAATTTGTTTTAATAAGTATAGAAAGTACAAAACAAACATGCATTGAAAAAAAATATTTTGAGTAAACATAGTTGTACAAACCCTGAATTGATTCAAATCAGCATCGACCAGGAGGCGTCCACCACTTATAAAAATCGTCATAAATTGTGGTCTTTTTTACCATTTCTTCGTTATTCAAAGTGGCACAAAATAAACAATAAGGATCAGTTTCAACATCTTCATTTTTTCTATGATATGAGTAATGTTTTTTCCATTTGAAGTACTCTGCATATTTTTCCGGATCATTGATTAGTTCATACATTTTTGCTGCTATATCCTTAGTACTTTGTGCTCTAGCGTCCAAGTAAATGCCATCTGGCATAAATCTGTAAACATATAAGTATCAGTAAATTAATCCACATCATTAGAATAAATTTGCCACATACATAGTGGGTACTTGAGCAGTGATAGCCCAGCCACTGGTAACGGCCTCATCTCGTTCATCGCCTAGCAGTCAGTGGCAGTGGTTTCGAATACCTATAATAATTGCAATTTGTTTTATTACCACTGTTCATACGAGCGTTCATCCATCGCATTTCTATAGATACCTATAGAAATGAGACGTTGCCAGCCCGCGTGGTATTTTATTAAATTTGAATCAAAGTAAGTACTATTTTTTTTCGGCCAAGCACTAGATCGTTACATTTTATAATTATTTTTAACATTTACTCTATAGTAAATAAGAATATTTAATCATAATACTGCAATTAGAAAACAATTGACAATAATGTCAATTTTTATGAGGTACTAGCTTTTGCCCGCGGCTTCGCCCGCGTGGATGTCGGAAAATATCCCATGGGAACGTTCATGTGGAAAACATAGGGCATATCCCTAACTTAAGAAATGCTGGGTTTCCCATACAAACTTTCATCCCTTTTATCACCCCTTGTAGGATTATGTTTTAAGACAAAAAGTAGCCCATATCCTTTCCCAGGATGCTATCTATAACCTTGCCAAATTTTATCGAAATCCGTGCAGTTTTGTAAATTTTAAAATCAACCCCTATTTTACCCACTTAAGGGATGATTTTTAAAAAACGCTGACCCGCATATTTTTTAACTTCTTACCAATAGCATAAATTTGTTATCCCTAACTTAAGAAATACTGGGTTTCCCTTACAAACTTTCATCCCCTATATCACCCCCTGTAGTACTATTTAAAAAAAAAATAGTACCCTATGTCCTTTCCCAGGATGCTAGATAAAGCCTTGTTCAATTTTGTCGAAATCCGTGCAGTTTTGTAAATTTTAAAATCGACCCCTATTTTACCCCCTTAGGGGATGATTTTTCAAAAACGGTGAACCGCATATTTCTTTATTGCTTATCAAAAGCATACATTTTAATTTTCACATCCCTAACTTAAGAAATGCTGGGTTTCCCATACAAACTTTCATCCCTTTTATCACCCCTTGTAGGATTATGTTTTAAGACAAAAAGTAGCCCATATCCTTTCCCAGGATGCTATCTATAACCTTGCCAAATTTTAACGAAATCCGTGCAGTTTTGTAAATTTTAAAATTAACCCCTATTTTACCCACTTAGGGGATGATTTTTAAAAAACGCTTTTTTTTTTTTTTTTTTTTTTAAATCAATCCCTATTTTACCCCCTTAGGGGATGATTTTTCAAAAACGCTGAACCGCATATTTCTTTATTGCTTATCAAAAGCATACATTTTAATTTTCACATCTCTAACTTAAGAAATACTGAGTTTCCCATACAAAATTTCATCCCCTATATCGCCCCCTGTAGGATTATTTTTTAAGACCAAAAGTAGCCTGTGTCCATCACGATGCTATAAAGCCTTGCCAAATATTATCGAAATCCGTGCAGTTTTGTAAATTTTGAAATCAACCCCTATTTAACCCCCTTAGAGGATGATTTTTCAAAAATGCTGAATCGCATATTTCTTAATTTCCTACCAATAGCATAAATTTGTTATCCCTAACTTAAGAAATACTGGGTTTCCCTTACAAACTTTCATCCCCTATATCACCCCCTGTAGTATTGTTTTTGAAAGTATCCTATGTCCTTTCCCAGTATGCTGTATAAAGCCTTGCCAAATTTTGTCGAAATCCGTGCAGTTTTGTAAATTTTAAAATCAACCCCTATTTTACACCCTTAGGAGATGATTTTTCAAAAACGGTGAACCGCATATTTCTTTATTTTCTATCAAAAGCATATATTTTAATTTTCACATCCCTAACTTAAGAAATACTGGGTTTCCCTTACAAACTTTCATCCCCTATATCACCCCCTGTAGTATTGTTTTTGAAAGTATCCTATGTCCTTCCACAGCATTCTATATAAAGCCTTGCCAAATTTTATCGAAATCCGTGCAGTTTTGTAAATTTTAAAATCAACCCCTATTTAACCCGCTTAGGGGATGATTTTTCAAAAATGCTGAACCGCATATTTCTTAATTTCCTACCAATAGCATAAATTTGTTATCCCTAACTTAAGAAATACTGGGTTTCCCGTACAAACTTTCATCCCCTATATCACCCCCTGTAGTATTGTTTTTGAAAGTAGCCTGTGTCTTTCCCCAGGATACTATATAAAGCCTTGCCAAATTTTATCGAAATCCGTGCAGTTTTGTAAATTTTAAAATCAACCCCTGTTTTACCCCCTTAGGGGATGATTTTTCAAAAACGCTGAACCGCATATTTATTAATTTCCTACCAATAGCATAAATTTGTTATCACTAACTTAAGAAATACTGGGTTTCCCTTACAAACTTTCATCCCCTATATCACCCCCTGTAGTATTATTTTTGAAAAAAATAGTATCCTTTGGCCTTCCCCGGGATGCTATATAAAGCCTTGCCAAATTTTGTCGAAATCCATGCAGTTTTGTAAATTTTAAAATCAACCCCTATTTTACCCCCTTAGGGGATGATTTTTCAAAAACGCTGAATCGCACATTTCTTTATTTCTTATCAAAAGCATAAATTTTAATTTTCACATCCCTAACTTAAGAAATACTGAGTTTCCCATACAAACTTTCATCCCCTATATCACCCCCTGTAGGATTATTTTTGAAAAAAAAAAGTAGCCTATGTCCGTCCCCAGGATACCATCTATAGCCTTGCCAAATTTTATCGAAATCCGTTCAGTGGTTTAGGCGTGAAAAGGTAACAGACAGACAGACAGACAGACAGACAGACAGACAGACAGACAGACAGAGTTACTTTCGAATTTATAATATTAGTATGGATTTTATGTAAAAATAACATACACATAAATACCAACGATACGATAAAAAAAATAGCAGGTACAGTCGGCAACAAAAGTCGATTAACGCTTGTGTTTTCTATATCTTAATTTATTGAGAAAAATACTTCATTAGAATCGGAGCAGATGTAAATTTTAAAGAAAACTAACTCTTATCTAATAAATGAAATGCTAAAAAGCAGGCTATCGTATCATTTTGTGTTAATTTAGATGATGTCAAAAAGTAGCCGTGTTAACCGACTTCTGTTGCTGACCGTACCTATACTTACTTTGATTTACATTTATTAAAATAATCATGAAAAATCTCTAGAAATGCGACGTTGCCAGACCGCGCAATATGAACTTTGAAGAAACTCATCGTGATGAAACCATTCCTATAGAACCAAAACTTCGCGTGACGTTTACTATCGTGCACTGAGTCCACGCCACGTGGTGAATTACGGCCTATTCCGTCTCACCGAGAGAAGGCCTGAGTCCCAACGGTGGGAACGTTATAGTCTGATATGACTACTTGTGATTTAAACAACAAAACCATGCATTACTCGCTTCATTAATACATACCTAGTATAATTAGCACCACCGTACACTATGGGCACGGCGTCATTATTTAACGCTCTTAATAACTTCTCAGTGACATAATCTTCACTAAAAGAGTTTTCAAACGATAAATAAAAATAATAATTCCTTTTAATTAATTTATCGCAATCGTCCTCATTATCCCGTGAACATTTTAGGGGCCCACAGTTACCGAATATATCTAAGATCATACCATATTTTGCTAATTCGTCTTTTAACTGTCTAACAATTTGTTCTCTATTACTTCTGGTATTACAGTTGGACACAAACCACGCAGCAGCTTTGGTTTTCGTTTTAAGCTGTTGTTTAAAGTCATCGCTAACTGGATCCATATCTTCCAACTTCATCCAATGCATTTCTTTATTTGGTCCAACTATAGCATTATCTTTGTCTTTAATAGTTAAATAACCCCATCTTACTTCAGAATCTAATTTAAAAGTCCATGTCCAGTTGAAATATCTATTAAAACTACTAGAGCAGAGCGGATAATTGTCTCCAGATTCTATACTTGCGAAAACATACTTCTGATGTGGGGATCTCTTTTTAGGTAACTGTGTAGTACTATAAGTTACCACTTCTGGCCCTGCGAATGCAATGACGTCAAATTTTGAATAACCGCCGTCGAGATACGAACGGTTTGCAGTCACAATACAGTTTGTGTAAGGACATTT
Source organism: Cosmia trapezina (assembly GCA_905163495.3). NCBI lineage: Eukaryota > Metazoa > Arthropoda > Insecta > Lepidoptera > Noctuidae > Cosmia > Cosmia trapezina. Next base: position 19,710,401 of record LR991030.1, read on the forward strand.
TCGTTCAATAAATCCATCCCGTCCCTTGCCCATATATACGAAAGGAACATTTAATGGCGACGTCCATTGTAAAATATATTTTAAGTCCACTTTTTTTTCTGATACATTTTGAATCACATCACTTTTTAATAACATCCGATCACTTATTAACTTGTCACTGTCTGAAAGTATTGTATCACTGATAGTTACTGTTCTCGTCGCGTTATAAAATAGTAGTAACATTATCATTGCTATTATAAAAAATACAATCTTTTTTGAACACAAGGCCCTCATTGCAATTATTGCGGATTGTAGGTACCTACTAAAAAATAAGTGTGTGAGTCTGTCGCCAGTGTTATGAGAGACTGACTATGATGAGACTGTATAAGTATGTCATACACCTAATCGGGACCGTTTATCAGCGCGTCTAATCTATAGTGATTTTCTGAATGCATTATGAATGTGTTGAGTGAATCACAACAATGGATAAAAAAAAATGTACTTAACAGGTTTTTGCAAATTTTTTGTTTTTATTTTATTTCGACTAGGTACCAAAAAAATAGAGTACTTAGTTACCTACCTATACAGGGTGATCGGAAGATAGGTGCAAAGCTTTAAGGCGAATACTAATAATAGTACAGACATTTTAGAACCATTTAAGCCATGGTTGTCTTGTCTTATACGAAATCTTAACATTTTTTTTTAACCTAACTTTTATGATTTTTTTCGAAAATTCCCAAAATTTTAACTAAACTGGTTAGTTATGGCCAAATTGAATGATAAATGAATTCATTTTTATTTTATTTAATTAAAATAATGTGTAAGCAATCTAGCAAAACATGTTTTAGGCCTCTCTGTCACTTTTTTTTACAGACATTAAAGATCATAAAAATTTAAAGAATTCATAAATACTTTTTGTAAACCTTATTTTTTTTAAAAAGGGAGGGTGCTTTTTTTGTTCAAACCTTTTTGAAAACATGCTTGATAATCGCTCTTTCTTTTGAGGTATCATTTACGCGGATATCATACAAATTGTTGAAATTAGGACCTACAACCCAATTTGAGGAATAAATTTAAAATTTTAGGCATTCTAATTAAAACAACATTTGAATTTAAATTATTTATTTTTCATGTTCAAAATGTCTGCCGTGAGTCCTAATACAAGCACGGCTACGTCTTCTCACTTCTGTTGTTGTTATTTTCAACATCATCTCCAGCTTCATTGTTTCAAACGCTGAATTAATTATCTCTATCAATTCTTCTTTCGTGTTTATATTTATTTTACATTCGTATACACCAGTTCCTTGGTCCGGTGCCACACGAAAAAGTCTAGTGAAAGATGACTTCGGTCTCTGTCGAATATCGGCTATAATAAAATTTGCTTTCATCAGTCGACAAGCGTTCATTCCCGATGTCCACCACCTGTTTGGCCACCACTGGGGGACAGCGAAACAACTTTTAAAAATTATTCCCGTTGTCCACCACTGGGAGACAGACCTAACTTAAAAACACTTTAAAGTTGCTTCTACACGTCTCCGGCGCTGCGGGAAGTGCAACCCCTTCGCGCCTCGGGTTTTTATACAACGTGTTTCTTAAGGGGTCATTGTACTCATCATTATGAACAACTTTTACTATGGGACCAAACCTGAAATCGCGAAAAAAAAATCAGCTGTTCAGTACATTTTGACGAATTATGCGAACATAATTGTACTGAATAGCTGATTTTTTTTTCGCGATTTCAGGTTTTGTCCCATAGTAAAAGTTGTTCATAATGATGAGTACAATGACCCCTTAAGAGGTTTTGCGCATTTAACGTTACACGTTGTAAGTATACACTCTAGGGGTAGCAGCCAAAAGACTACGTAAAGTCGGGGTACCCCGATTCGGTTTTGGAATGATTCGACCTATTTTTAACCGACTTCCAAAAGGAGGAGGTTCTCAATATGTTCCCCGATTACACGAAAATGGCTAGACCGATTTGGATTTTTCTTTTTTTGTTCGAAAGGGTATACTTCCCAAGTGGTCCCATGATCATCAAGTCAGGGTCTGATGATTGGATCCCATGGAAATCGAGGGAAACCCTCCAATTTTATGGGCACACCTATATTGATTTCGGTATTTTTTATAGTAACTCGTGCATTTGCTCTCGGAAAGTACCATTCGGTGAGCTGGAACTGATGATGAAGACCACAGAGGGCCATCGGAAATACTCAATTATATCTAAATATATAACAGGTTGCGATTCGATTACTTTAATATGGTTTATGCTCGTCAAAATAATGGTAATGGTGACTTCACCATGAGCTCCATTTCTCCTGGTTCTTACTAGGAGAACTCCTCAACAATTAACGGCCCTGCATCGGGAAAAGCAACATTTTGTAAAACGTGATGAGCAGCTGACATTGGGTTATTGTAACTTAGATAAATTACAAACTGAACCACTAAAAAGTGAAAAATAAAAACTTTTTTACAAAAACAAAAACCGACTTCCAAAAAAAACACTACAAAGTGAAAAATAACTTTAATTTCGGAAGTCGGTGGCAAAAAACTAAAATACAGATCCAAAGACACCGACTTCCGAAATTAAAGTTATTTTTCACTTTGTAGTGTTTTTTTTGGAAGTCGGTTTTTGTTTTTGTAAAAAAGTTTTTAACCATAAAGTGGTGGACAGCGGGAATTATTTTTACAAGTTGTTTGGCTGTCCCCCAGTGGTGGACAAATGGGTGGTGGACATGGGGAATATACCGTCGACAAGCCATAAATAAGCAGTTTATATTCCTGAAATCAATCTTGGGAGGGCATTACAAACTTTCATAACCTCCATGAACGGGCCGCCAAAGACAACCATCCACATTTTAAGAAGCAGGTGTCGTTACTGAGGAAATTCTCTGTCAATGTATGGGCTGGAGTAATTGGCAGGACGTTGATTGGGCCCCACTTCTTACCGGATACTTTGGATGGTGAAAAATATTTGCACTTTCTACAAGTCGATTTACCAGTGCCGATAGAGGAAACCGGTGTCTCGATATTCGACGGAGACCGAACAGTTATCTTTCAGCAAGACGGCTGTCCAGCGCATTTGACGTTAAATGTAAGGGAACACTTAAATAACTGCTTTCCTGACATAAATTTTATACTTACCTACTACCTACTATCCATAACCACTACCATCGATATGAAATGAGGGATCCAAAATAACTCGAAAACTACAAAAAATCGTAGAACATAAGTAGGTACAGGGGGTTAAATCGATAGATATGGTAGGTATTAAAATTTACATGTGTTCTGATTTTAATGAAGTATTTTTCTCAATAATTAAGATTTAGAAAACTCAAGTGTTAATCGACTTTTGTTGCTGACTGTACTCTGCTATCAGCTCGCACTGGCTTGACACCTTAAAAGAAACACCTTGTATATAAACGTAAAAAAATATCATCCGATGGAAAACATATCATCATCAGTACCTACCTAGTTGTGAACCGATGGGGTTCGCAACAAACTTGCATAAGATATCCAGCTATGACAGACAGGCAGACAGACAGACTGAGTCGCACCATAAGGGTTCCGTTTTACCATTTTGGTACGGAACCCTAAAAATAGGTTTTATTTAATTTTTCATTGCTTATTTAATAAACAATTTGTTATCAACAAACAAATTACTTCATATTTTTATTCTTACTTCTTACGAGTCGCAACTTCTCAAGGTCAACTAGACGCCATTAAAAAAAAAACCTGTCAAGAGCGAGTCGGACTCGCGCACCGAGGGTTCCGTTCCGATTTCTGAAAAAGTGTGCTATTTAGAGACATCGTTTTATTTTTCCTGTAATCTTTACGTAAACTTCTATCACATAGAATAATTTCAGATATTTCTCTTTGCAAACTTCGGAGATAAGGGCGGGGAACGATATTTTATTTTACATTTTTCATCAGAAGTCGAAAACTATGCGGCTCAAAAAAAAGAAAAAAATGTTTGAGAATGTGCAAACAGCGCTCTTTCATATGATACCCCACATGCCCTAGTAGCCCCACTTTGATTTTTTAAGACCCCCTTTCAGTCCCGGTTGCAAAAAAAACATAAATATTTTAATTTCTTTCTTATTTGCAAAATAGTTGGGTAAATGTCATCTAAAACTATTATCATCTAATCTAAATGTGGAAGCTTGTAATTAGCGATTGTCAGTTGTTATTTTTGTAAACATTTATGTGTATTAGTCTGTAAGCTTTCTTAAAATTGTAAAAATAATAAAACTAATCTAAATTTCAAGTTGATAGCATTAGTAGTTCTTGAGATATCCAGCTGTGACAGACAGACAGACAGACTGAGTGACACCATAAGGGTTCCTTTTTTACCATTTTGGTACGGAACGCTAAAAATGTGGAGAGATATGGACAGTAGCGACCCCACGGACCCTATCTCCCGGGAGAAGTCTTGTTCTTCACCTCTGGTTTGCCTTTATTGGCCGGCTGGAGTGAACACTGACGAGAAACAGAGCTTCTACTCCTCTTTTTTGCCATATTGGCCGGCTTGAGTGGAGATTAGCAAGAGCAAACGTGCTCGGAGGAAGGAAGTATTCCAGTAAGATGCTGGTAGGGATATTGACTGTACTTCCGGTATTACCTCTCCACTCCTCTAGCACCTCATCCCTGAGGTGTGTCTACTCCCGTGCTGCCATCTTGTCGCTACGTCCCTATGTGCTAGCGACCTTTTTCGAGGGCATTGAGTGTACAAGTCAACCCTGCCATTTTATCCGTGTACTAGCTGCGGCCGGCGGTTTCACCCACGTAGACCGGGAAAAAAGTAGCCTACGTGTTACTCCAAGGTCTAGGCTATCTACGTACCAAATTTCATCCAAATCAGTCCAGCCGTTTGAGCGTGAAGAAGTAACAAACACACACACACACACACACTCACAAACTTTCGCCTTTATAATATTAGTGTGATAGTGTGAAGTGTGATTAGTGTGATTACCTACATAACTTTGATCAGGCAGGGTACATAGTCCTTCCATAGTAGAACTACTACTACTAGAAACTACTACTACTACTACTAGAAACTACTACTACTACTACTAGAAAGGTTTAGGTAGTGAAAAAAAGGTAAACAATCTTGATGTGTTTTTTATCTTATTTTATTTTAAAACCTTGGTTTAAAAATAAAATGCAACTAAAAACCAATGTAAATACAACAATAATGATTACTAAATCAATTGAACCATTAATTTAAGCAGTAGTTTATTTGTTTAATATGCATTTGTGTAAAAAGTTGCATCAAGATTGTTTACCTTCACCACCTAAACCTTTCTGATATGGTAACTAATCCACTATAGCCACCCAAACCCATATAGCCCAATGTTTTGTTTCCATGTTAGCTAGTCCTGCCGCAACCTACTTGGGTGCACTTGCATAGAGCAAACAGGGATAATCGTCGGTTGGTGCCTCAACACTTAAAAATGTCTTAGGGACCTCTGTGAGTTGGCTTCGGCTTCGTACGCTTTCCAAAGGTCCGGGACGGGACCCCAGGGTCCCAAGATATGTCAAATACTTTTAAATAAACAAGTAATATAATAATTTATTTAATAAAACGTTTACAAAAAGTGTAGGTACATTTAGCCAACAGTAGTAAATAGTAAAAATCCTATACAGTTATAGTGCCTAAACTTTTATTAGACTAAAGGTAAAGGTAAAGGTAGGTAAGTACAACCTACCTACCACAACTAAAAAGAGAAAAATAGCTTATATTCTTGATCAAAAACTTTTTTACAAAAAAATACAACCAACTTCGAAAAACTACACTACCTACCTACAAAGTAAAAGGTAGCTTTTTCGGAAGACTTTAACGGAACGGACTTTGACGGAAGAAATTAAAGTTATTTTTCACGTTGTACTTACATATTATGTAGTTAGTGTTGTTTTTGGAAGTTGGTTGTATTTTTTTATAAAATAGTTTTTGATCAAGAATAAAAGCTTTTAATAAGGCTTACAAAAATATTTTAACGTTATAACAGTTATACACGTAGTTTAGAAAGCGCCTACATAGTAAATACCTACATATTTGCAATTAATATGGCCTCTATAAGAATTTAGGACATTACTTATCGTTATCACATATATAGTAACTATATTAAGTACATTATTCGTCAAGTGCTCTTAATACTATGCTCTAAAAGCTGGTAAGCCATTATGAGCAATCAAATTAAATAAACAAAGGGCTATAATCACGTGACTCAAGAGTACTTATTTCTTGACTATTTGTTGGCACTCTCAAAATTGATTTTCATAAAGTTTTCAAAAGTGAGGAATAAAGTGGAATGGACCCAAATATTCTGATAGGTAACATTGTAACTAGGTACTTACACACTACATTTTTTATAGCTTACACTATAGAGGCTTAGTACCTTTTTGAGCCTAATAAACAGAAAAGGTCCTAAAAATACATAAAATCGATTAGCAAACCCGTTTAGTTTGTGGCTTGCAACCAAGTCCTTCCTTCTCTTGTCGGAAGGTACTGGGTGAAAAGGTGTGCCTGTGTAATGTGCTGGCTTAGAAAGAATAATTGCAGTAGGTAGGTACATTACATGCTATGTAGAGCTGGTGCGTAGGATAGGAAATCTAAAAGATAGCAAGCAACCTTTATAATACGGTATTTTAGTCTATAGGAGAAAAAACAAAATCCTATTTAGATAGCTTAGGCAAAAAGCAGTCGGAAAATGTTAGTTTTAGTTCGTAAAATAACTATAAATTTTAAAATTCAATTCAAAGTTTTCAGTTTTTTTAATCTGTTTTCTAACGCCATGAAAGTAGCCGCCATGTTATTACGTCATACGGACGTGTAAATTAAAAAGTGTAAATGTCAACAGTCAACTGATCAGCGTATTTTAAAGCCTCTTCTACACTACTCGCGAAGTTGGTCGAAGTTAGGCGAATACGGTAGTGTGGACGGCCACTTCGCTTCGCTTCGTGCAACCTTGGCTCGCCTCGCGCGACTTCCGATCGTTGTCGGTTTTTGCGCCCGAGTCAAAGGGCCCGAAGTGCACCGACGAAGTGTCTGACTCTACTCGACTCACTTCAAATTGTCGCGTGATAAATTCGCACGTAATTATAATAAGCGAGAGTGCACATTGCAACGGCAGCTGCCACTTCAACATTATCGATGGTGCAAAGAATACTACTTAGTCTGTGGTGCAAAGCGCGCGGGTGCCATCGGGCAACTGACCTCCTCGCGAAGTTGCACGAGTGTGTAGTCACGTACGTGACTACACACTCGTGCAACTTCGCGAGGAGGTCAGTTGACTTCGGTCAACTTCGACGAGTACTTCGTCGAAGCAACTTCGCGAGTAGTGTAGTGGAGGCTTATATATAAGTGTTTGCTTACACTGCCAACTGACGTTATGAAAGTGGGACAAGAACATGCAGTGTCACAACATAATAAACAAGAAGACAACGTAATAAAACACAAACAACAACAACATAATGCACTTAATGTAGCATGTATTCTGGTAGGTAATACTACAATTATGTGCGTAAATGTTTAATGACAGGGAGATGTCTGTTGACCACCTTGAGACGTCTGATGTAGAAGACCAAGAAAACTTTTATGGAAATCAAGAAGATTTACTCCACGATCTTGAGAGACCCATAGAAGAAGACAACTATGAGGAGACTACTGTTTATCCGCCCCTGGTAAAAGACCCATCAATGATAATGGAATCTTCTAATAACAACCAATAGACCGAGAGGTGACAGGATTTTTCATAACGATCATGGATACGGCCATGGGATACGGTTAGATTTACTTCGATGGGTTGTAGAGTAGTCCCCTAATGCAAATGACGTCGGTCTGCCTGCTCTGAGTGGTTGCAACTTCGAGTTATAGCGCTTACAAGAGGCGTCATTGTTGCGAAAAAAAAACGATCAGAGAAATGGTCAGTTTTGGTACACATTGAAAGTATGGCGTCTCCGCAGATGAGACAAGTTGGTCTGCCGGCTCTGAGTGGTTGCATTTTAGAGCTATGATGCTCGCAACATTGTTGAAAAAAAAAACGATAAGAGAAATGGCCAGTTTTGGACCCATTCGAAGTATGGTGTCTCCACAGGTGAAACGCGTTGGTCTGCCGGCTCTCAGTGGTTGTATTTCAGAGCAATCGTTGTATATGCAAGACGCTTATTTGTGGAGAAAGCCTAAAAAATACATCGAAAAAGGGGACAATAGGCGAATTTTTCAAGTGCACGCCGGCCGGTGTCGTACCCCCACCCTACACCTGCGCCGAGAACCACCCGCTGCGCGACCGTCCCCCCTGTAAAGGAATAGCGAAAAAGCTAGAGGTGTCAAGAGGTGTCAATAAGAGAAATGGTCAGTTTTAGTACCTATTCGAAGTATGGTGTCTCCACAGGTGAAACGAGTTGGCCTGCCGGCTCTTAGTCGTTGTATTTCAGAGCATTGTTATACGCAAAGCGCTTAGTTATAGAAAAATTCAACTTAACGGTAATCAATAAAATAAAGAATGTAATCGAACAAATCCAATATTTAATAATTCAACTTATTACTGTGGGTAAATCACAGATTAATAATTTTGTAGATTATAGCTAAGACTTAGAGTTAAATATTTACTTATTTCTAACATTCTATATTTTTTGAGTTGTTTCATTAGCTATATTCTACAAAATTATTAATCTGTGATTTACCCAAAGTAATAAGTTGAATTGTTAAAAATTGGATTTGTTCGATTTCATTCTTTATTTTATTGATTACCGTTAAGTTGAATTTTGCTATAACTAAGCGCTTTGCGTATAACAATGCTCTGAAATACAACCACTGAGAGCCGGCAGACCAACTCGTTTCACCTGTGGAGACACCATACTTCGAATGGGTCCTAAAACTGGCCATTTCTCTTATCGTTTTTTTTTTCGCAACAATGTTGCGCGCATCATAGCTCTGAAATGCAACCACTCAGAGCCGGCAGACCAACTTGTTTCATCTGCGGAGACGCCATACTTTCAATGTGTACCAAAACTGACCATTTCTCTGATCGTTTTTTTTTTCGCAACAATGACGCCTCTTGTAAGCGCTATAACTCGAAGTTGCAACCACTCAGAGCAGGCAGACCGACGTCATTCGCATTAGGGAACTACTCTACAAACCATCAAAGTAAATCTAACCGTATCCATGATCGTTATGAAAAATCCTGTGACCTCTTAGTCTACAAGTTTCTCAGCTTAGATTATGTTTCATAATCTAAGTTTCTCAGGTTCTTTTTCCCTCGACAAGTAGGTACTCAGTCACCAAGCAACTATGAGGGCTCGTTTGGAAGATCAAAAAGTTTGTTTTTAATTCTGATAGGACTGATTTTTGTGGTACCTACATCTACATACCCACCAACTGAGAGATCAAGCTGATACTAGGTAAGTAGGTACTCCTTAATTTTTTTTTTTCTCACTTTTTACAACAGAAATAGCTCAGAGAACTAAGAAACTAGGCATATCGCCGTTGACACTGCAATATCGCGTAACCAACAGTGGCTAATACCGCGTAACTTGGTAGTGACCAACTTTACAGGAGTACGAAAATACTTAAGTACCTACATAAATTAGGTTAAGGTACTAAGTCTTTGGCAGACTGAATTATAAAATGTCTATGAATTCATGTAGGTTCATGGAGCTAAAGTACCTACTTTAGCTCCTCAGTGCTTCAGTGCTTTAAAGTTTCGACTCATTTTGATTTCTTAATAATCACTGAGTTAAAACTCGTAGAAAGCGACCTATCTCAATCTCAACAAACAAAATTGTAAGTAGGTAAGTATTGCAATTGCGCATTTTTAGTATTTACGCGTAGGTGACTAGGATGAAAATTAAATAAAAGATTAGGTATGTAAGTATGGATTATTTATTAGGTAGGTAGGTACTTATTTTAGTACATTATTTGACATTATTTGATAATTGAATCTCAGATGAATCAGTCTCAAAATTGCAACTATTATAAACTAGGTACGTGTTGTTAACAAGAGGTAGAGCAGTTAATTTACTAGGTACTAATAATGACCACAGCCACATCAAAATCACAAAATAAACATGTACAAACAAAACTGAGAACCTTCAAATATTAGAATAGACTCCAAAAACAAAAATTAAACTCTAGCAAAATCTAGTAGATAACATCATTAAAATAGGTAGGTACCTAAGTATTAACTAATTTAATATAAATGAGATCTCTTTAGAAATAAAACTTTGTTTTTTCTTAAAAGGTAAACTATCATAAGTAAAATTGGTGGCAGTCACTAGGAATTACACTCTTTAATAATAATAGTTATAAATGCTCATAATTACCCACTCTCTGTTTTTGAATCAAACAAAATGCGAGATGAGATGCGACGTTGACTGTACCCAAGGCATGCCCTAGCTGCACCAGTTGCATCGAGTGGCATTTTTAGGGTTCCGTACCAAAATGGTAAAAAGGAACCCTTATGGTGTGACTCAGTCTGTCTGTCTGTCTGTCACAGCTGGATATCTCAAGAACTACTAATGCTATCAACTTGAAATTTGGAACAATTTTAGACGATGATTACCCAACAATTTTTCAAGTAAGAAAGAAGTAAAAATATTTATATTTTTTTTGTAACAGGGACTGAAGAGGGGTCTTCAAAATTCAAAGTGGGGCTACTAGGGCATGTGGGGTATCATATGAAAGGGCGCTGTTTGCAAATTCTCAAACATTTTTTTTTTTTAGGTCCCATAGTTTTCGACTTTTGATGAAAAATGTAAAAAAAAAAATCGTTCCCCCCCCCTTAACTCCGAAGTTTGCAAAGATAAAAATCTGAAATTATTCTATGTGATGGAAGTTTTGAATTTGTCTATGTATGTAAAGATTACAGGAAAAATAAAACGATGTCTCTAAATAGCACATTTTTTAGAAATCGGAACGAATCCTCGGTGCGCGAGTCCGACTCGCTCTTGACCGGTTTTTTTATAGTCACAAACAATGACGTATTATATCATTGGTCACAAAGAATAAATAAACACTACAAAGTCAAATTAAACAATATTCACACACTATGACAGAAAAGAACAAGAAATGTTAACACGGTAACGCAACGCCAACAATTCAAAAACGATTAAATTCCAAAACCGCACCAAATTTTATTAAGGCGGCTTTGTCCTACGAGCTCGCGCACAGCCCGTAGAAGAAAGAAGTTTTCACTTCAAAAACGACGGCACCGGATACAGTTCTCGCGAAAATATCAAGCACACTGATCGCTTTCGCTTCGTTTCGCGCCGCACCCCACGTGCCTTTTGTCACCTAGGCCACTTCAATAGGTATCGATCGATTGCTTGTTGTGTTCGCGAAGCGCTGCTTCGCGTTCGCGTCTAGATCGCTCACGTAGTACGCCGCGTTACGCAACGTGACGTAGAATATTCAAAGCGAACGCGAAGCGGCGAGGCCCGGCGCGAAAACAACAAACAATCGATAGGTACCTACAATACGGCCGCCGTATCTTGGCGAGTCCGAACTTCGCGCAGAACGCTGCGCAGTAACATTTTTATTAATCAAATGGCGACATGAGGCGAGTGTGAGTGAGAGAACATGCGCGAAAGTTCGGAGAGCCTATGTTCAGACTCGCCAAGATACGTCGGCCGTACTGTACCTACCTATTGAAGTGGCCTAGGTAACCAAACGCACGTGGGGTGGCGTGCGGCGCAGCGCGAAACGAAGCGTACGCGATCAGTTTGCTTGATATTTTCGCGCGATGGATGCGGTGCCGTCGTTTTTGAAGTGAAAACTTCTTTATGCGCGTTGACAGTTCACGGGCGGTGCGCGCGCTCATGGGACAAATCCGCCGCATCGCATCGCATTGAATTCGCGTGTCACCGCATCTTCCCTCTGAATCGCCTACGTAAGATCCGCGGTTTTGTCTTGTGTCGTTTGGAGCGTTTTGATTGGATGACGCGCTCACCTGACCACACAGGAAGAAGCCCATCGCTGTTAAGAACCGAAGAAAAAGTTTCGCGATATTACCCACTATTGGTTACGCGGTATTATATGTACTTAAGTAATAAAATATGCTAATGTGGTAAATGTCCGTCTATCAAAATTATGATAAGTAGGTAGTTTTGTGAGGGAACAGGGGGCCTACTCCCTAAGCACGAAGCCCGTAGTTACGGCCTTCGTAACGGGTGTTTCCTACTCCATATTACATACGGATGGATGATTGGTTCGGGGCCCGAACGAAGTATGAATGACTACATGATTTGCCAGTTGTCCATACTCCCGGTGTGTTTTTGCCCGTCCGAAAAATTTAACTTTTACACTTGTTTTGATGGATCGTAATGTCAGACGGACGGAAAGACGGACGGACTTAGGGAGTAAGCCCACAGATGAACATACATAATACATACAATACATACATACATAGGTACCGATCAAAATCATAACCCTCCTTGCTTAGCTGTAGTCGGGTAAAAATTTGTGACTGATGAGTCGAGTTGAGATTTGGGTTTTCCCTATATTCATTTCATTTTTTTTGATAATCATTTACCTAGGGAAAACCCAAATCTCGTATTATTTATTTTGACAACTTTTTTAAATCTATGTAGGTACTTATAGGTACCACTAGTGGCACCAGTTACTCATCTTGCCAAACCAGGGATTTATAGCCTAGGCACTGTACAAGCTTACAGACTTGTAAATTGTAAGTTGCCTGATAAATAAACACCAATGAAGAAATCCGTTCCCTTTTGAAGAGCAAATGACTTTGCTGTCGTCATAGGTTGGAGTTGGAGCAGAACCTGTCTCAAGTAGAAAGGTTTGATAAAATAAACGAAACTAGAATCATGATTTCTTGCCTCACCACATTATGAAGGAATAGGTAAATATAATACCCATATAGTTAACCATAAAGATCATATTAAGGTAGGTATATCTATGAGAAACCGAAAGTGGTATCTACGAATTATATTCATTTCACTTATTGGACATGGCAGTCATATATTCTCGGCTTGTATACAAAGACCTGAAAACAATTGAAGCAAATCCATTGATTCTCAATTTGTGTCAGTCTGGCAGACTTATTGGGCAATGTTTGTAACGCTTCTGAACTCTATAACAAATGGGGAAGACCAGCAGCAGCATTGAAATGGAAATCCAAGCAAAAAAAGAAACAAGGACCAGTTTAGCATGTTCATCCAAAAGATTTGAGCGCTGTTTGCAGCAGGTGCCAAATGCCTGGGTACAAGGGATGCAAACCAAATGTATGAAGTGCGGAGTAACTAGTCTTTTGACTATAAGAACAATTTTTTCAGGGATTTTAATTTGTGACTGATGTTGTGCACTTGTAATGCATGGTATTGTATATCTGCTAAAGGTGTTTTTTTTTTAATTAAAAATTATTATAACTTAGAACGTTTTTTTTTTATAATTTTTCCTGGCATCAGCATACATATTTTTCTATAAAATGCCTATATACTTTTTAATGTTATAAGAGTAAAATTCAATTAAATCATGCAATTAAGGGTTAATACACAGTCTGATAGTACAGTCAGCCTCAAAAATATTATATACATTGACGTAAATTCATATAATGATCAACAATTTTTATTACATATTGTATCAATGTGTGTGTCCACAAAACATACATTGTTTGGTACTTAATTGTAGCTACACATTGATACAATATTATGGAACACAAATTGTAGTCAATCAAATAAATTATTGTCACTCACACTTACCGTAACTGTTTTTGTAGGTATGCATAATGTTATTTATTTTCTTTGTACTCACATTATTGTAAATTTTCTAAATTTGGTAATGAACTTATGAATTCTTGCACTAGCAGAATACATTAAATTATAAAATTTGTGTAAGTACCTATTGTTTGGGTCACCAAGATACAGGCTGTATACCTAGTTTGAGACCCGCTATTAATATCTTCTGTTAGTGAGAATTTCATACCTTGCTACTTGTTTACTGTAAGAACTTTGTGTAAGCTAATTATATTAATTTGAATAATTTATAGACAGTCATGTTGTGGACACCACCACTGACTAAAATCTTTATAAACACTAGTTCTTAAATATTTTTCTTTATTATTAATTAACGCACACAATTTGCAATAGGCGTCTGTGTCCCGGGACTCTCTTAGGTCGTGGTAAGAATAGTGGTTGTGCCACTTGAAGAAACTGTAATACTTTTGTTTGTCATTTATAATATCCACCATTTCCTTCGCCAGCTCCTTGATGCGTGACTTGTGCGCTGACAGGTATATTCCTTCCGGCATAAACCTGAAAGTTATTTTAATTAGAACCAGTAATGAGGTACAATAAAGAAAAAAGGTATTATGTTGATGATGACTGCGACTATAAAATATCAGCTGTTCCCTACAGAAACCATAATGAAACACACAATAATCTAATGTTATGACGATAGTAGGTAAAAAAAGTTTTAGGAGAAAAATGCTGTCAGGCACATCTTGAGTATGAATGAGGATGGCTATAAGAGTAGGGGAAGACCACAGAAAATGGATGGACTGTGTTAGATAATATGGCTAGAACGGGGTGACTACCGAGATGACAAATAATAGAGAAGTATGGAACAAAAAGACATATTGACAAATAAATTGGGATGGGCAAGATAATGGTAAGTAAATAAAAATTTAATATAAGTTGAGGAACCTTGTATAGTTGGCGCCCCCATACACCACCGGTACAGCATAGTGATTGAGACCATTCAACAACTTCTCCGTCACATAGTCGTCAGCAAACGAATTCTCAAACGACAAGTAGAAATAGTAATCGGTCTCCACTAGCCGCAAACACTCCTTCATATTGCCTCTAGGACATTCCTTTGTCCCACATTTGCCAAATATGTCAACCTGCATGCCATACTCTTCTAGTTCTTTTTGGAGCTGTTTAGCAATTAAATCTCTTCCACTGCGCGCACCACAGTGAGATACGAACCAAGCCGCTGCAATTTTCTTTTTGCTCAATTTTTCCTTCAGAGTGTTGTTTATAGGCATCATTGCTTCCACTTCCTTCCAATGCATCACTTCTTTAGGTCCTATGACTGTCCCTTTTTTATCTCTTATACTCATATATCCATAATATTCGTCAGAATCCAATTTATAAGTCCAAGTCCAATTGAAATAGTTATTGTATATTTGGTTACACACTGGAAAGTTTGCTGAGGACTCCATATCGGCGTAAACATACTTTTGGTGAGGTGAACGGGACTGAGGTAAAAGTGAAGCATTGTCCGGAAGTTCTCGTCCATTGAACAATATCACATCGAAATCCGCAACATCTTGGAGCAACTGTCTATTTGATGACACGTAACAGTTAGTAAAAGAACATCTTCTTTTTTTAAACGAAATATTTCCTTCACGCAAATTAGACTTAATCGGTTCAGTCTTATTTGTCCATAATAATAAGTATTTCAAATCAGACGATCCATTTGTCTGTATTGATCTATTTGATTGTATTGATCTATTTGATTGTATTGATCTATTTGAATGTATCGATCTATTTGATAGTATCGATCTATTTGATTGTATTGATAGCTGAAAGCTCGCTTCTGGAGTTTCTGGACCAAAGTAATCCAAATTATAGTAGAGTGAAAAGAGAGTGACGCTGATAATCAAGCAAATCACGAAATATTTGTCACACTTATTAACCATCGTTAAAACTCTATTATCAGTCAACTTACACAAACACTGACGCATACCATTATATTATTATGAGAATGAAAACTTTATAACCATTTCTATACTTCATCAGCCTATTCAGTTTATTGCGTTGCACTACAGAAAACCTAAATAAAGCAGCCAAAAATAGACAGAACCTAACAGCGAATACCACCAACTTGACAACATAACCTATAAAGTTTGACAGCAAGATGACAGATTAATAATAGAGCAGAATGAGTTGTCGTTGAGCTTGTAACCATAGACTAGACTTAAGGAGGATGCGAAATCTAACCAATCTGCACGAAATCTATCAAGTATGAGATGTATTGATGATTTTTATGGTTAATTATAATTATTTATATACATATTTTTTATTGCCGCCTATTATATTTTGATCAAGATATAACATGACACGGACATGCAAACCAAAAAAATAATAATTTCGCGGGCTACAACTGCGCATCCCCCATAAATAGTGCCACAAAGTTGTCTGGCCCGGTGGCCAAAAGAGGAACTAATGACTGCTTTTTGAAATGTCAATCTCGTTTGTAGTCGCCGATCATCGTTTAAGCTCGCCGTATGAACGCAGCGATCCGCGAGCTGTCAGTTTTTCGGGCACGCATCAAAGCGAATTTCGGGTAGTTGCGTGCAAGTGCCTACACGATCGCCGATCATTCATTACCGGAGGACAGTGAAGCCTTGAATACATGCGTGTGCCATCTTGAGCTAGTTTTAATGCGATAATAATGGCTACTGGGTGGTCAAACAGTGAGATTTAGATAATGGTTGTTTTAAATATGGTAGCAGCCTCAATATACTCCACTTCCTTATTGAATGCTTGCCGCTCAATAACTATAGATTATCAACGACGAACATGGGGATGCCCGCACGATGATCGTGCCAATTGTGGTGATGATCACACGATTAACGATCATCGCTGATTGCATTAGATTTTATGACGGAAGAAAAGTGCCTTCAGACACTGATAATACTGTTCGAAAAATTGTATGAACGCGTAGCTGCCGCCACAGTTTAGTGTTGTCAGCTTTTGAAAATAAATTCCACCAAAACACTATTTCCCACGTGCTAGTAGAATTAGATGTACAGACGCCAGCAGGTCAAGCCACCCGAAACTGTCAAATCCAATCAAACTTGAACCTAATTCTTTAGCGATAAAGATGAAAATCTAGTAAAGAAAGACTGATGATTTGAATTTGAATGATAGAAGTAGCTTGATGTGCTGGCGTCTGTACTATGATTTTTTATAAGTTTTCGTCACTTTTGTTGTAGGTACGTGTTGAGGAGCGATTTGTTGGAAAACTTGTGAAGGAAAACGGATAGGCAGATGAAACTGGAACGAAAGTTTCTACGCCAGAAAAAAATTACCGGACGAAAGGTAAAATTGAAGTGGCGAAGTTCAATTTTACCTTTCGTCCTTTTCTTTTTTTCCTGGAGTGGAAACCTCTGTTCTAGTTTCATCTGCCTATTTCTTTCTTCTGTGTCATACATAAATCTCTCTTTATCTAGATGTCCTATGAAAATTCATGAATTTTACACTACCTACCTATGTGGAAAGAAATTCCCACAATACCAAATGTGAAGACATTGATTTTAAAGGGAGACGAGAAACTCATCAGAAAATACTCCATAAAATTGGATTTCCTTACCAGAAAAAATCGAACAGAAGAAATTCTAATAGAACGAAATGATATTTCAGCATTGAGAGCCAATTTCTTCAAAAAATTAGAGAGAATGAACGAGGTGAACAAAAACTAGTCATCTTAGCTAGTCATATTTTATTTATTCATCCCACCTTTTTTTTAGTGAATGGGAAATCATCAAATGACTTCTCCCGCTCTGGGTGGAGCGGAAGGGCGTGTCAGACTTTTACTGACTAAAACCAACCCGTGTCCCTTCAGTTCAGTTGCTTGTGCCATGGTATCTCATTCGAACAACCCGCGACCCCGGCGCACAACCCGCGACCCCGGCGGCAAATTCATCCCACCTACGGAGCCTTTCATTGTGCGTGATCCGACACGCACTTGGCTGGTTTTTTGTTATCACACTAATATTATAAAGGCGAAAGTTTCTAAGTGTGTGTGTATGTGTGTGTGTGTGTGTGTGTGTGTGTGTGTGTGTGTGTGTGTGTGTGTGTGTATGTTTGTTACTTCTTCACGCTCAAACGGCTGGACCGATTTGGATGAAATTTGGTATGTAGATAGCTTATACCAAGGATTAACACATAAGCTACTTTTTATACCGGTCTACGCGGGTGAAACCACGGGGCGCAGCTAGTCTATTTATATAAATTAGAGAAGTCCTACTGACTCATCAACGCCCAGCCCAAACCCTTGGACCTAGAAAGCTGACATTTTGCACAGAGGTTCCCTTTATAATGTAGACAAGGAATAAGGAAGGAATTCAAAAGCTAGTGAGAAGGCAGTGGTAGTAAAATAAAATGCCAAAATATTACGAGTAGGTATAGTCTTTAATACTTAAATGGAAATAAAATAGGTAGGTAGTTAATTTGAATAATTTATAGACAATCATGTTGTGGACTCCACCACTGACTAAAGTCTTCATAAACACTAGTTCTTAAATAGTTTTCTTTATTATTAACTAACGCACACAATTTGCAATAGGCGTCTGTGTCCCGGGACTCTCTTAGGTCGTGGTAAGAATAGTGGTTGTGCCACTTGAAGAAATTGTAATACTTTTGTTTGTCATTTATAATATCCACCATTTCCTTCGCCAGCTCCCTGATTCGTGACTGTTGCGCTGTCAGGTATATTCCTTCCGGCATGAACCTGGAAATTATTTTATTTAGAACCAGCAATTAAGTAAGTACAAAACGTAGAGAAACTTTATGTTGACTACTATTACTAACTAGCTTTTGCCCGCGGCTTCGCCCGCGTGGATGTCGGATCGCATTGCCTGCCCGCGCTATTACTTCGTTTTCGCTTAGCGTTCTTTCTGACATTTTTTCTTCTTCCGACACCTAAGGGTCCTAGAGTGATGTTAAGGGTCCTTGAGTGTTGAGTGTTGTGTGTGTGTGTTTGTTGTGATGTGATATGCTTATAGTCTTCCTTAACAATTGGGCTTATCAAATGCAAAAATAATTATTAAGTCCGACTGTTAGTTCCAGAGATTAGGGCAATCAAACCAACCAAAAAAAGTGTGTGTCAGCTCCGACGGGAGTTTACTTCTGTTTTTGTGCCGTTTCGAGTTTCCGACTTTCTATTTTTCGGTCATTTCTGTCGGGCTGGGTTTCTTCAATGAATCAGTGCTATACAAATAGCAACTTTAAGGTGTAAGGGCACTCGTCCCCCCTCTCCCTCTTACTTCTCCTCCTCTCACTCTAACCACCTCTCACTCTCCCCTATCATCCCCCTCACTTCTCCCTCTCACCCCCTCACGCTTCCCAATCCCTCTCCCTCTCATACCCTTCACCACATCCCTTTCCCGCTAACCTCCCCCTCCCCCTCACCCTGTCCCACACCCCCTTCACCGCTTTCCCCTCTCCGTCTACCTACACTAACTCCTCCCCTCCCCCTCTTTCCTTCTCCACACCCACTACACCTCCTCCCTCACTACACCCTCGTATCGCTCTCCCCTTCCCTCCATCATCCTCCCCTTTCCCTCCTCACCACCCCTCCCCTCCCTCTCACCACACCCTCCTCTTCCCCTTTTCCTCCTCATGATAGCCACGACATTCATCAAATTCCTCATCACCCCTCCCCTTCCCCTTTCCCTCCTCACCACCCCCTACCCTTCTCCCTTTCCCCTCTACCCTTTCCTCTGGGGGAAAAACTATTAACGACAAACTTTATTACTTGCTTAGGCAAATATTTGTGCAAAGTTTCAAATTATTTAATCAAACATTTTTCATATAAACTATATTCCCTGTTTTCACACCCACAGGGATGGAATTTTAAAAAATCGTTTAGGGTATTTCCGTAACTTGACTGAAAGATTATTTACACAAATTTTCGAGTTAATCAAGCCCCGCAGTAAAAAACTTTATAATTTACTTAGATAAATATTCATGCCAAGTTTCAAGTCTATTAACTCAAGGAATAAGATTTTTCATACAAACTTTCATCCCCTATTTTGTCCCCCTTAGGGATGGAATTTCCAAAAATCCTTCCTTAGTGGATGCCTACACTGTATAAGTCTCTAGGTCCAGCGGTTTGGGCTGTGCGTTGATATATCAGTCAGTCAATCAATCAGTCAGTCAGGACTTTGAGTTTTATACAATACAGGGTGATTTTTAAATGACCAGCCAAATTTTCACAGGGTGTTCTACCCATGAATATGAACAACTTTCACTATGGGACCAACTTTGAAATGACGAAAAAAAAACCAGCGGTTTCCTACAAAAGTTCAATACCTACTCGATCAAAATGTATGAAACAGCTGATATTTTTTTTGCGATTTCAAAGTTGGTCCCATAGTGAAAGTTGTTCATATTCATGGGTAGAACACCCTGTGAAAATTTGGCTGGTCATTAAAAAATCACCTTGTATATTAGGTGTAAAAAAATTAACTGCAAGAACTTCGTCCACATACTCGACATCGAAAAACAAACACATTACAAAAAAAAATTTTCGCGGAATCGCGAAAAAAAAATCAGCTGTTCCATACATTTATGTTCGCATAATTCGTCAAAATGTACTGAACAGCTGATTTTTTTTTCGCGATTTCAGGTTTGGTCTCATAGTAAAAGTTGTTCATAATGATGAGTACAATGACCCCTTAAGAGGTTGTGGGTTACTTATTTTACACCTTGTATAGATAGATAGATGTGTGACGACATAAATGAAAATAACAATATATTCGTAATGATTGACATCTATAGACACATTTAGAGACAAAAATCAAGAACTGTACAATACATACCTATGATCCACAATAAACTTTTGATTGATTGATTGATTGATTGAAAATATTTTTGGCCAGCTTTTAGGTTCAAATACCCGTATGTGCGGCGCGAGGCGTGTTCGTACTCTGATAGAATAGCTTAACAAATGTTCGCCGTGATTTTGACATAACTTTTTCATTTATGAACCGATTGACATGAAATAAACACTAAATGTTAAGTGAAGCTTACTACAGTATATTAGTGAAAACCGCATGTAAATCGAATAAGCCGTTTCTGATATTAGCGTGCACAAACACACAGACAAACCGACAAACAGATAAACAGACAAAAAAAAAATTAACTACAATCTCGGGTTCGGCATCGATATAATAACAACCCCTGCTACTTTTTTTTTATATATTTCCATTGTACAGACACCACTTTTCTACAATTTTATTATTATAAAATAATAATAATAATATATATGTATAGATAAGTAACTATGAGTACTATGATTAAGATTAGATACTATCATTTCTGCAGCTGCATTTGATTTTGCAAAACACGTAAAGCCTCGCGCAGGCAACGCAAAGAGTATGTAACTATAGAGGCAACGCGAGGCATGCGCTGCGACTGGTTTGCTTCGTAAGTTCGTATGGCTCAGGCTGCATGGACGGGTGGCTCACTGCGAGCTAGGGTTGCCAACTTTTTCTAGAAGAAGTAGAGTATTGATTTTAGAGAGGGTCAATAAAGAGTACAGATTATTAAAAAGAGTACCTACCATTTATTGAACCCTAAGACGACCCACTGGCCAATAAAATAAAAATGTATTTTTTAGCACTTTACATAAAAATTTTTTACTAGGTACTTACTTACTTGTTTTTAAAAGAATTTTATGACTCCAAACATCACAATTCTAAGTTAATATAGGATCAGGAGCTCATTTTTAATCAATTTTAATGAAACCCTTGTTCAACTCTTCTTGCCACTTCACTTTCATGACTGGCATCAGTGAAGATTATGCCAAAAAGGTCAATTTATGTTAAGAGTATTTTAGCGTACTCTATTAGTGTTATAGATTCTAGAGTACAATAGGTAGAGTACAATACTCTATTTTAGAGTACGGTTGGCACCCCTACTGCGAGCATACGTCACAGCGGCAAATTTTTGGTGAGGTGTCGGTTCGACGTGTGTGTGAACTGAGGGTCCAGACTGGAATCCGCAAAATTTTAATCCTATGATTTAGTAGAAGTCTTAAAACAATTGTAGAACGAATCTGGGAATTTGTAAACAAATATATTAAAAACTACAGCTCATAAAGTGTGGTCCCTCAGTCCTCACACTGCTCACACAACATCACCCAGATCTCGGAAAGTATCTTAAAAATGAAGGTTTTGTGTTTACAGACATTTAGTAAAGAATTTGTAAAGATATTTACTAAATTACGGACCCCAGAACATTAAAGATAAAAAAATATAACGACTAAACTATGGTCCCTCAGTCCACACAACAAACGTAAATATTTTAGTGAATATTTCCGAATTTAATAAATGAAACCGCTCTTTTTCTACGTAACGATTTAGTAAAAGTCTTACAACGTTCTGAAAAAAAGAAATGGAACAGAAATATCGACGCAATTTGGAGAATAGCGATTATTAAAACTGGTCCCTCAATCCTCACACCTCTACTGACATGTGCGTGTGTAGCTGCTTGACGAAAGAAATATCACAAAGTCTAGTGTACTTAACTTTTAGTAAAAAAAATCTACTAAATACCAGAAAACTCTAATTGTGAATTGCTTTCCTCTTAGCAGAGATAATGTTATTTTAGTAATCCTATGAAAATAGATAGAGTAGTGTCACCACACAATTAAACAAAATGTAGACAGTACTATTAAAGTTTTTTTAATACTAGCTGTTGCCCGCGACTTCGTCTGTGATCCAGGATAAAATAAAAAATAGCCTATGTCACAGAATAAATAATAGTATGAACTGAATGAAACTAAAAATGAAACTGAAACTATCCACGCGAGACACAATGGCTTTTCAATTGTGTCTGTAATTACAGCATTCGACTCGTTAAAGCTTATGTCGGAATGAAAACAAGGTTGTATGGATAAATTAATTATACATGGCGTATGTGTATTGAATGAAAACTATATTTAAAAAATTAAAAAGCACTTTTGCCACAAAAAAACATATATTTTTTAAAATTGGTTTCCGAAATACATGTTTTATAAAAATATACAAAATAAAGTAAAAAAAAATACATAGGTACTCCGATTTTAAATAAATTACTCGATAGAAATTTTTTTTATTAATTTTTGGAAAAATGTAAAAAAAAATATAAATGTTATAGTGAAACGCATTTAAATAAATAGGATGTTTGGCCTATGAAGGGTTGCAGCACTTGTAGGTTTGACTCAATTATCAATTCAAATCTATCCAAATTACTATTATAGTTAGTTATAACAAATAAGTGATTTGGACGGTCAATTTATAAAAAAAAAATGTTAGGCTTCGTTGAAAATTTAACTACTAAGAATAGAGGAAAAAAAAAACTTGAGAGGTGTCAAGGGACACCCGGATGGAACGAAGTTCCTTTCGATTAATTAGTGAAGGAATTGTAACAAAATTTTATTTTTATACTTATCATCATCATCATCATCACCATCATCATCACCATCATCATCACCATCACCATCATCATCACCATCATCATCATCATCATCACCATCATCATCATCATCATCATCATCACCATCTTATGTCATCCTAACTAAAAGTGAGTTAGTTTGTTTATTACGCTTTCACTCTAAAACGGCTGAACTTATTTGGATGAAATTTGGCACATGGGTAGACCATGACCTGAATTAGGACATAAGATACCGTTTTATCACGGTAGCACGTTCCCGTGGGATATTTGCATTCGGGCGAAGCCGCTGTCAAAAGCGGTATAAATGCAAAAGTGAGTTTGTTTGTTTGCTTCGCTTTCACGGTAAAACGGCTCAACTTAGATGGATGAAGTACATGAGTAGGCCATGACCTGGAGAAGGACATAGGCATAGTACTATTATTTATTCTGTGACATAGGCTACTTTTTATCCTGGATCACAGATGAAGTCGCGGGCAACAGCTAGTATTAAAAAAACTTTAATAGTACTGTCTACATTTTTTTAATTTTGTGGTGACACTACTCTATCTATTTTCATAGGATTACTAAAATAACATTATCTCAGCTAAGAGGAAAGCAATTCACAATTAGAGTTTTCTGGTATTTAGTAGATTTTTTTTACTAAAAGTTAAGTACACTAGACTTTGTGATATTTCTTTCGTCAAGCAGCTACACACGCACATGTCAGTAGAGGTGTGAGGATTGAGGGACCAGTTTTAATAATCGCTATTCTCCAAATTGCGTCGATATTTCTGTTCCATTTCTTTTTTACAGAACGTTGTAAGACTTTTACTAAATTGTTACGTAGAAAAAGAACGGTTTCATTGATTAAATTCGGAAATATTCACTAAAATATTTACGTTTGTTGTGTGGACTGAGGGACCATAGTTTAGTCGTTATATTTTTTTTATCTTTAATGCTCTGGGGTCTGTAATTTAGTAAATATCTTTACAAATTCTTTACTAAATGTCTGTAATCACAAAACCTTCATTTTTAAGATACTTTCCGAGATCTGGCTGATGTTGTGTGAGCAGTGTGAGGACTGAGGGACCACACTTTATGAGCTGTAGTTTTTAATATATTTGTTTACAAATTCTCAGATTCGTTCTACAATTGTTTTAAGACTTCTACTAAATCATAGGATTAAAATTTTGCGGATTTCAGTCTGGACCCTCAGTTCACACACACGTTCGGTTCGTTGGGTCTCTTGCATTCGCTGCGCAGGACTGGCGATGTCAATAGGAAATAAATACAAAGTGTAATTTAATTAAGTGACAACCTCTTAAGGGGTCTCTGTATTCATTATGAATATACTTACATACATTTATTAAGGAACCAAACCTGAAATCGCGAAAAAAAATTAGCCTACATTTTACGTTCGCATAACTCGTCAAAATGTTGATTTTAAACAACTGATTTTTTTTTTCCCGGTTTCAGGTTTGGTACCATAAAAGTAATTCATAATTATGAGGAGTAGGTACAATGTTGTCACTTATTTCAATTATACCTTGCATAATTTAGTGTCGCGCTGCAAAAGAACTAAAACCTGCGTGACTAAAACAAACAGGCCAACTTTGTTATGCTGGTGTGCGTGACAGGTGATGCCTTACACTCGAGCCAGGCTTGCATTATGCTTTTCTAGTGTGCGTGCAAATTGCGGCGAACAGTTAGACGCCATTTTATTTAGCCGAGTTCACAGCTTTGACTCTCTATCTAGAGCTAGACACAGATGTGTCTAGCTTTAGATAGAGATACAGTCAAAGCTGTGAACTCGTAAATTATTATATCTATAAATATATATATTTTTGAAATGTCGGGCCAGATGATGCCGCACCAGGTACCATAGGCGATTACGACAGAACCCAAAACGAAGCAACAATAAATGTAAATGTAATTTTACGATGATAGTAAACACATTTTTAGGAAAAAATGTCGTGAGGAAAGTTTTGAATATGAATGAGGATGATTATAAGAAAAACCAAAGAAACGATGTATGTACTGTGTGTAAGATGATGGCTAGAAAGGGTGACTGCCGAGATGACGACTAATAGAGAAGTATGGAACAAGAAGACATGTTGACAAATAAATTGGGCAAGATAATGGTGAGAAAATAAAAATTTAATATAAGTTGAGGAACCTTGTATAGTTAGCGCCCCCATACACCACTGGTACAGCATAGTGATTGAGACCATTCAACAACTTCTCCGTCACATAGTCGTCAGCGAACGAGTTCTCAAACGACAAGTAGAAGTAGTAATCGGTCTCCACTAGCCGCAAACACTCCTTCATACTGCCTCTAGGACACTCCTTCGTCCCACATCTGCCAAATATGTCAACCTGCATGCCATATTCTTCTAGTTCATTTTGGAGCTGTTTGGCAATTAAATCTCTTCCACTGCTCGCACCACAGTGAGATACGAACCAAGCCGCTGCAATTTTCTTTGTGCTCAATTTCTCCTTCAGAGTGTCGTTTATAGGCATCATTGCTTCCACTTTCTTCCAATGCATTTCAGCTTTAGGACCTATGACTGTCCCTTCTTTATCTCTTATACTCATATATCCAAAATCTCCATCAGAATTCAATTTGTAAGTCCAAGTCCAATTGAAATAGTTATTGTATATTTGGTTACACACCGGAAAGTTTGCTGAGGACTCCATATTGGCGTAAACATACTTTTGATGAGGTGAACGGGACTGAGGTAAAAGTGAAACATCGTCCGGTAGTTCTCGTCCATTGAACAATATCACATCGAAATCCGCAACATCTTGGAGCAACTGTCTATTTGACGACACGTAACAGTTAGTAAATGAACATTTTCTGTTTCTAAACGAAATATTGCCTTCACGCAAATTAGACTTAATCGGTTCAGTCTCATTTGTCCATAATAATAAGTATTTCAAATCTAACGACCTATTTGATTGTATTAATACCTGAAAGCTTGGTTCTGGACCATAGTAATCCAAATTATAGCAGAGTGAAAACAGAGTGACGCTGAAAATCACGCAAATGACGAAATATTTGTCACACTTACTAATAACCATCGTTATAACTGTAGTAACAGTCAACTTACACAAACACTCACGCGTATTGTCTATTATGAGAAAGGTTTAACACCCAAGATAATATTTATTATTATATTATGGAACAAACGGACAAGAGTTGAATAGCGTAATGACTATAGGCACTGTACCAAAATTAGTGACCAAATGTGTTTAAATTAGTGATGAAAAAAACTAGAGTTGGGCTAAACACGATTTTTAGCTGATACCGAAACCCGAAACGAATATTCGGCGCCTTTTCTAGTTTTGGCCGAAACCGCTGCCAATATGTAGATATAATACATTAGTATTTAGTATGCTAATGTAATGTTTAAAAATGTTTTATTTATATAAGGCTAAAATCCAAAGGGACTGTTTGATTGCCGTTTGCTTGTCCATCACAGAGCTGTATCTTTAGAAACGTAATTAGCTGTGAAGGTTCAGAAACAGTTGAAATTTCAGAAACTACGTGTACGTGTGTGTGTACGATAGCAAATAATTATAAAAATAAAAACTCCAACCAAAGACGGCCTCCTGTCTTTGGATCCCCGTCAGTGCGCGAGTCCAAGTTGCAATTAGCCATGTATTCATAGATGATAAAGTACAAATCCATAGTGCTTTAAATAATTTAAGTCTAAATAAATGTCTGTGTTTGAAACCGTCCCTAATCATCTTATATGATTATGTGCGGTGGCTCGTCTTGGTCGCATTTTTTTAGTTTAAGTGGCACTCAGCAGCAAACCAGTGCACCATCTCTGAACAGAACCAACGAGGCAGTCATAGTCTTTAGTTATCTAAATAGCATACTTAACACAGAGTACCTACATTGAATTAAATGTTATTACTAAGCTCATGAACGCTATATTCAGCCGCTTGGAGTCGAAGATTCGGACAATTTGTGGCCGAATCCAGCATTTTTAGCCGAAACCAAAACTTTGATACCTCTTGCACTTATAAGATTCTACATTAGATTAGATACCTACATATCGATGCTAAGGTACTACATGATAATTCAATTAGTCAAATCATACAAAAAACATTTTAAAACACATTCCTACGTACGTAGTACATTATAACTCAATGATTCCTACTTGCTATTATTCTTAAAGTATTATATATGTAAAGGTATGTAGTTTGATGTTAGTTATTCACTCACACCTTAAAACAGCGAAACGGATTTCGAGGACGCACACAGATTGACAATAATGACTTGGATTAGGACTTAGCATAATCTTTGTCGCGGTAGACGTACGTTCCCGTAGGATAACCTTCGATATTCGCGTGGGTGAAGTCACCGGCAAAAGCTATATTGCAAGCCATTCACATTGTAATGTCGGGGCCAAACCAACGTCAACGTCAATGCCCATCATCGCGATGAATTGAGTGGCCACATTTTAACGCCGCCACACGAGTTATCGCCTCGTCAATCGGCAATAAGTTGTGGCTACCCGTCCAATATCGCGATAATCAACGGCATATCCCGTTGGTGTGGCCCCGACATAAGTACATATCATAAGGATTCTTATCCTTTCAAAAACCGTCTTTACTGCTAATGCCGGGGCCACATTATCCGGGATGTGCCATTGATTATCGCGTTGAAGGCGTTAGCCGTAGGTGTAGCCACCACTTACCGCGATAATTTGACCGAGTCTTGACCGAATTTAACTACCGCGATCTTTAAAGCGTTTATGGGCATTGACGTTGACGTTAATGTAGCCCACGTTGACGTTGACGTTAATGTGGCATAACCGAAATGCTCCGTCCATTCCGTGTAAATGTAATTGTTAACTTTGTTTTTAGCAAGTGCACCTCTTCATCAGCCAATAGCACTTCACTACTGCACATAGGCGAGAGGCCTAATTTAACAATCGCTTACTCTCAACAAGCCGATACCTGAGATCGCTCCATCTAGCCTGAGCCGAGGGCGTCTTACGTTCGCTGACTCGCGGTCTTCCGTCTAAACATCTACCCCGACGGTCATTATAGCAGAGAGCTGCTCCGCGCACCCCTTTCACCCATCCGCTAACATCTCCCCTCGCTCTCTTTTACCGCGCAGGCGATACGCGAGTTAAACGGTCGGCCTATAGTTCTACAGCTGGTTTGGTGGCCGGCCCGTTGCCACTTCACCTTGCTAAGTGCGCTGAAATAGACCATTGTTGCATTTACGATCCCGCCTATCCCGCCGTACCTATTCGGTTCAGCACTAATACGAACATTTCAATATGTACCAACATGTTGTTACGATTACATAGGTACTTACTTAATTAAAATATCGTGTAATTTAAATACTTACACGATATTTAATTACTTGATCAAATCATTAACAAAATCACAACATGCAATCCTACCTAGATTATCAAATAGGACGCTGCTAAAATTCAAAAGGGCCACAAGTCGAAAAAATTACAAATCCTTTTTTAAGCAAAAATCGTATATAAATATACAAAATTGATACGATTTTTGCTTTAAAAAGGATTTGTAATTTTTTCAACTTGTGGCCCTTTTAAATTTAAGCAGCCAGGAATTCTTGCTCTATTTCACGATGTCCGAATAGCCACTAATAGCACAGTATAAAAACATATAATGATGTATAGACTGTGCTAATAGGCTAATAGTTACCAAATAAATTCAAAAATGGAACAGAAGTTAATAGCAACTTATTAATCGTAGGTAACAGGGAGAAATCTCGTTTTTTGGATATGTTGCCATTGCACTCAGTGCAAAACCCCGGCTTTAATTTTATCAAACAATGAGATAAGAGTTACATTGTAATGACTTACTAATGGTGTCCCAAGTAACACATCAAAGCAGTATAACGGCCGACTTACAGCATTTCTGTATCGTTTTCGCATTTTGAATTAGTTCTATAGTAGCATTATTATGGTCAAAGAAGTTATCAATACTGGCAATATTATTGATATTGAAGAAATTAATTGCATTACAATAGCATTAGACTAGCATTAAAATGTAGAAAGAGAATGATTGGAGCTATTTAAGTGTTCACAGTTAGAACTTAAATAAACCCTAAATCATTGCAAAAACATCTCTAATACCAGGGTACAAATTTTATAATACAATTAACGTTGTAATCTCGTAATACAACATGGACGAAAACGGTCAAAACTGAGTGAGTGACACCATATTTGTTTGTATTAAAAGAAAATGTATAATTCCTACTGGGTAAGTTTTTGACTCTTTTGTTATTTCATGCCTTCAAATATTACTGCGCAATGTAGTTTACTGTAAATGTCTATATAAGTTTCATTGAAAATTTTCACGCGCCTACAATATTTTATGGTTTTGATATAAATCGTTATATAAACCTAAGTGTGAAATAACTAAAACAATCGTGTATTCCTACTAAAGAACGAATTTTGCATAATTAACATAATAATATTGGTTGGGCAGTATTAAATTAAGTTATATAATTATTGTATAGGTCTATTGCTTTTATAAATAGGTACGAATGATAATATTTTTTGGTTATAAAATATTTACAAAATGGTGTCGGTCCATAGCAGCCCGGTGAGTCTTTAAAAAGGCTAATTAATACCGCCAGCAGTATAAATACTCACCCATGAACAATTATTAAGCCAGAGGCCAGAGACAACATTTTTGATGAACCACTTTAGTGCCATTGTCTATAAAGTAGTTCTATATGGGTTCACTGGTATACCAGTAGACTTGATGTAGACTGAAATAGTGCCATTACTTGATAATTGCCATTAATTTTGGGGATCCTTGACCAAAACCATAAAACCCCATTTCAGAATTTTTGTACAACTTGAATCCGTATGCCAGGAGTTGATAAAAAGCCTTTCTGAACGCATTATCTCCATAAACATTCGTGCGCATGGCTTATTAAAATGATTATGACGCTGTATAGTTAACGCACTAATATCTTTTTTATGGCCGATGCTTTTAATAACATTGTTTTCTTATTTTCAGTAATGTTTGTACCAACCATACAATCCCATACAAAACAGTACAGACGGTAGAGGTAGAGGGAAAACAATCCTGGTACTGTACCTTCTTTGTAGGAGGAAAATGGTAACTTATGGTGGCCGCCTAAAAAGACACAGTACAAATTAATGAAATATGAGCAATCCAAGCCCGACAAAAAACAATGGAGGTTAATAGAGTGCATTTTAAGGAACAATATTCGAACATAATCAGCTTGCCGAAGCTGAATGATCAATAATGGAAAAAAAATCTGACACAGACGTGAATGACACAGGCATGGTTGCACGCCAAACGACCGTAGATCAGAATCAAGAAGTAATGAAATTTTAACTTATGGCTTATATTGTAAATTAGTATGTTTGCATATCATGAATACTTATATTTTATACCGCTATTGCACACGTACCAATAAAAAACGTTATTTTAAATAGTTATTTTTTTTATTTCTATACATTTATTTTTTTTATGTAGAATTAAAATTACCAATTTATTTTGCGTGTAATAATTTTTAAAGCTCTAGCAGGTGAGTCACAAATAAAACATCTGCTCTTTAATGGAACTTTCTCCGCAGAGTTTTGAAATTCCCTCTTCCAATAAATTTCTTTCTTTGAGCTTTTAAAAATTGGCAAACCATCAAAATTTAAATTTAAGAATATATTTTCTGGAGCATTTGTCCAGTTTTCCAATAACAAAGTAAAAATTATTATTTATTTCGTTATGCCAATATTGGCCCCCTTCAATTTTTTTTAATATTGACAAATCTAGGTATTTTTAAAATGGTCCTTGGATCCTTATGTAAAATAAAGATTTTTCAAAACAAGAGGATTCCAAAACGTGTGTATATCCAATGTTGACAGGTCCTACTTGATTTTGGTAACCTACGGAACCTTCTTTATTATCGCTACAATTCCCTTCACACGAATCGTTTTGTTGTGCATTGATCGGATTCGTAGACATCATAATTTTTGCATGTTCCTTTGATATTTTAGCCTGATTCCTCCGGTATTCTTATTTTAAACGATTTTTTCATCATTTTGTGAAAAAAAAAAATGCTGCACTTATTTTTACTTAAGTATATTAAATTACACGTTACAATGAAGTCACAACTTAATTTTGTTAATAGCATATTAAAATCGTCATAAAATATGTGCTTTTCCCCAATATGGCCGTTGGTTTTACGAATACAGTAAAATGAATGTATATACAGCGTTACGCATTACAATAACTCACGTGTATTTGATTAAAGAGCTGTTAGGTGTACAACAGAACTCAGTTGACCTTTAAAAATGCAAGCATTACATTAATTCACGTTTAGGCTGTTCAGCAGTACTAGGCTTTTAGTTACCACTTAAAAGTGCTATTACACAACAAATAGCACTAAAAACAGCTCAAAGCTGTATAACGGATTTACGGTGCATTATAATGGTACAAGTTTATGCTATTAAGCAGCATTAGACATTATCTTACTACTTAAAAATGCTATTGTAAACCCTAAGGCACTAAAAATAGCTGAAAGCTGTACAAAAGCATTTTGATATGCCATTATCCAACCGCTATACAATGTACAGCATCATAACGGTTTTGAAATGCCAATATAGAGCGTCAAGATTAGGGCGTGCAAGCCCGGTTTTCCGGTTTTACCAAAAACCGAAAACCGGACAAAATTTAGCGATTTTTGAAAACCGGGGTTGAGAGACAAAACCGGAGTTACCTCCGGTTTTCCCTTTATTGAATTACATGTTTACATTTTGATTTAAATCAACTTTTTTCGAACGCACTCAAGAAATATTCAATTTGAGTCATCAAATATCCGAACGCAACCTATACCCACTTACATTCCTCACTCCGCGACCCCAACCGAAAAATAGGAAGAATCGACCAACCGCTTGGCGATGTCCCGAAATACTCGATGAGCACTCGGACCCAAGGCCCGACCCCAAACGGCTTAAACATATAGCTCCATATAAGGCTGTTAAATTTGTGCCGTTTGAGGGTATGCATGCACCTGCAGCACCCGCCCCAGCATAACCCGCCGTACTAGGAAGATGGGATGACGCGAGGGCGTCAACACAGGTTGCATCCCCCACCAAAGGCCTCTACCCAACTTCCAAGGCATTATTGTCATTCCGTCTGGCCTCTTCCCATAGTCGCCTGCCAAGCCATTGGGTCACCTAAAACAGCTGACACCCGAGAAAACAAGAGCCCAACGGAAGATGTCATTAATGCTGGCGTGCCTTGGCAAATGACTATACCTGCAAGGAAAGGCCGTGGTGTCCGAGGCGGTCGACTGCTTCACCGCACTGACAGTGATGTGGGGCCTTGCAAGAAGCACCCAGTTTTGTAGCGAGCCGGAAGGTGGTGTCACCCAGCATAGTGATTATGTTGGGTGACGGTAGCGCCTGCAGCCAGAGGCCCGACTCCCATTCTCCCACAGCCAGCAGGTGGCACGCTCAGCAGTATTGGTGGGTTTTCGGGCTGAACTGTATCCGGTCAATCCACTTTCCAAACTATTAATGTGGTCTACTTGGTATTGGTAGGCATAAATGTTTGTTTAAAAAATAGAATTTGTTTTATTTGTAGATTTTGTGGGTATCTAAGAATATTGTTTTCTTGTTAAAATTCTAAGCCTATAAACAATTTAAAAGTGTTGCGAAAATCGGCGCTAACACCGGTTTCCGGTTTTGGGCCCTCAAAACCGGAATTCAAAACCGGTTTTGAAGACCTTCCGGTTTTGCACGCCCTAGTCAAGATGCTCGGTGAACATATATAAGAGTTTATACGGACCCTAAGTTCTGCAAAAGTTTACTATTCGTTTGTTATAATGCTTCCTGTGTTACTTGGGGTTACTTGATTTGACCGTGAATGCATTCACTTGTAATCTAAAATACTTACCTTACCGAGATAAGAGAAATGTGAATGTTTTGTATACAATGACAAATAAAAATTGTATGTCATATAGGTACGTGTCCCAGAAATCGACCGACCAAAATAACAGAACATTATGTTCCGCAAAATCTTATATTAAAAAAAACAAAAGAATATTTGAGGAAAAAATCAATTAATAGTGAATATTTATAATATGTTTTTTTTGTAAGTTTTTATGAAGAATCAAAGGTAATTACGGAAAGTTATTAATAAAAAGATTTTATATAAAGACTAGCGGACCCGACAGACGTCCTGACAGTTGAAATTTTTTTCGCGATTACGATGTTGGTCCTATGGAGAAAGTTGTTCGGTTTGATGTTCTGTATCACACCCTGAAATTTGACTATACAAAACGACACGCTACAGCATGTCGCGGCTTCGATTCCCGCACGGAACAAATATTTGTACGACCTACAAGTATTTCTTCCGAGTCTGGGTGTTTTTCTATCTATAATATGTATGTATACATGGTTACTGGTAACTCGACCACTTCCTTGCAGGATATCATAGTAGGGTTAAAATGCAAAAAATTAAGCCACCAAATGTTCTACCGAAATTCAGTTTATTTTTTCGTAATTTTTATTTTTGTCCGACAAAAATTACGAAAATAAAACGTTTAATTAATGATCTTTGCCAAAGTTTTAGGCATTTTTGAACTTTTAATTACTAGCAAAGATCTGCTGCTGCATCAGCTATATTACTAACATAAATTTCAGTATAGTCGCGCCGTAAATCATTTTTAAATTGGATTTTTCATATAAAAACTAAAAATAGAAGTAACTCAAAAACTACTGAATTTCGGTAGAACATTTGGTCGCTTATTTTTTTGCATTTTAACCCTACTATGACATCCTGCAAGGAAGTGGTCGAGTTACCAGTAACCCTGTATATTCTACTACACCACAATAGGTGTAATAAAGGCTGAATACTGCTAATGTGCGTGTCGGATACAGGTTTCAGTTATCAACTCCTGATAAATTCAAGAAATGGAATATAAAACAATTACCTTATCTGTGTGTTATTTCAGTTTAGCACTTAACTTTTATCAATGTTCTTGATTTTGGTGGGCAAACAAAAGAATGAAATGATTCCGACTAAACACCGGGTAGGTAAATACTAATGCATTTATGTGAATGTGACAGACGTACAAACAAACAGTCGGAATCTCTTTGTTTCCCACAAACTATAAAAAGTTTGTTTTATTATAATATAGTGAAATAAATTACAATGAACGGATCGCATCGATCTATCTCTTGCCAGCTGACGGCGCGACACGTGAAAAATATTGCCCGTTTTATCATGGATTATGGAAAGTAGGTAGCAATATGCGGTCAGGCACGTCTGCGGACCATATTGTTACGTTGTCCGACCAACGAATATATTGCATTTTGATTGCTAAATGTGTTCGTATCCGAACATAGATTTTAAGTTAAATGCTCTAACCTGGCTACATTAAAAGATTTTTGTCTACTGGCAACTGGATATTGTCATTAAAAGATTATGGCCGAAACTATAAAACTAAAGATACTAACTTTTGTGTTCTGATAGACTGTATCAATAAAGTGACTTTCTATAATATTTCACATAACATTTTTATTTATGTTTTCGCCAAACATAAAAATGGTTCCGATACTGAAAAAGTCGGTCCTAAGACCGAAGTAAGCCGAAGAAGTTTGTTTCCTGAAAAAGGGAGTCCGCGTGGCAAAGTGTTGAAGAAACTTCCTGCGGTCTTGGCGGAGGGTCTGGAGGATTGCTGGAAATTCAGTGATTATACCTCAAAACTTCATCTGCTGGCTTGCGGGGTCTGCTTGGTGCCTAAGCGGGGAATCATAACTTCATAATTAAAATAATCAATTATTCATCAATAACATCGCCATTTTGAATTGCTTGTTGTGGTTTGCAGTGGTTTGTGTGCAACAATTTGAAGAAAGACGCCATATACAAGTTCACATTGTTCTCGTTGTGTAACGCAGTAAAGCAAACAAACCAATCGTTTGTAATAATGGCAAATTTACAAGAGCTTATAGCCCAAAGGGGCTACGTCAAAGGGAGTATTACTCGATTGTTCAAATATTCACAAAATGACCTCTCTGAATTACAAGAGGAGTTGCTGAAAGAAAAGTGTATGAAATTGTCAGAATCATTTAAGGAGTACGAAACTCTGAATAAAAAAATATTGTATCTATGTCCAAACGATACAGAAGACTATAGTGAAGTAGAAGAAAAATATTTCACCGCAGTTGGCACATTTAACACAGCACTTGCTACAAAAACTGTCAGAAAAGAAGATAAATCACCAAAAGGTGAATTTAAAAAGTTACCTGTTGTAAATTTAACTTCATTTAATGGCAAAAATGTAGTGGATTATCCACCGTTCATAAATATGTTTAATTCTGTAATTGATGCAGACAGTAGGCTAAGCTTATGTGAAAAACTGCATTATTTGCGCTCATTCTTGGCAGGGGAGGCTCTAGATTTAATAAAAAATTTAATATTAAACGATGATAATTATAATGTAGCATTACAACTGTTAAATAACAGATTCAACAACAAACTACTAATTGTTAATCATCATGTTAATAGCATTCTAGAGTTGCCCGTCACAAAATGCACTGCTCAAGGTCTAAGGTCTCTTATTTCAGAAATAAACTTAAATATTGCTGCGCTAAAGAATCTAAAGGAGCCGGTGGAGCACTGGGACACCTTGTTGGTTAATATAGTGTCCAAAAAGGTAGATAACTACACTAACAGAGGGTTTCATCAGGAACGGCTTAGCAAGGAAATACCTAAGTTGTCAGAGTTTCTAGATTTTCTGGAACGGAGGGCTATAGCTATGGAAAACACCGCTGATGATAATAAGTCCTGCCATTCCCAGAAGACAAGTAAGGTAATAAGCGGTGTGAGCACATCTAAGTCGGAATTATTATTATGTAAGTATTGTCAGCAGTCACATAAGCTTTATGAGTGTGCAAAATTTAAATTAGCTTCTGAAAAGGAAAGAATATCCTTTGTCAATGACAACAAGCTTTGTAAAGTTTGTCTTAATAAACATAATGGAAAGTGCTTACTAAAAATAAAGTGTTTGACTTGTGGGCAAAGGCATAATACGCTTTTGCACAATAATGCATCCAGCAATGCAGTATTGCTGGATAATCCTGAAAATAATGCTGGAGCTAACCAGGTGGCTTTGTCGACCGCTACAGCTTACACATCTGTTTTATTGCCCACTGCTATGGTGCACTTGGTAAAAAAGGATGGCACGTTTATCACTGCTAGGGCTCTACTCGACTCGGGGAGTCAAGTATCATTTATTACTGAAAGCTTGGCTGACCAAATTAAATGTAAATTAAGTAAAACTGATCAGCTTATATTGGGTGTGTGTCAAGGTGAACAAAATGTATCACAGAGGGCTAATTTCACTGTGTACTCAACCACAAATAACAACAGTGTAACAGTTTCATGCTGTGTTGTAAAAAGTATTGCATGTCCATTACCGCAGCAGTCATTTGACATTTCACAATTTACTTTTCCTTCTTATGTGGAACTGGCTGACAAAAACTTCAACAAAACTGGTGAACTGTCTTTGCTATTGGGGTGTGACATATTTTTCCAGGTGCTGCGGCGTGAGTCCCTGCCAGTAACTCCATCAGGACCTTACCTGATAAATACAAGTTTGGGATATGTTGTAGCGGGCAGTTTGCCTATCACCTCAGGCGGAATAAGGTCTTCTAATCTTTGTTTGCTAATAAATCCAGATAACTATTCGAAGGTATGTAACACATGTATTAATAAGGACAGTCAGCTTGAGCAAACAATGTTAAAATTTTGGGAATGTGAAAAGGTGCCAAAGGTTTTCAAAGAGGATACTCCTGAGCATGAGCAAGCTGAACAAATATTTCAGGATTCTGTAAAATTGGAAAACAATAGGTTTAATGTTGCTTTGCCATTGAAAGTTGATTTAGATAATACAGGGTTAGGGAATTCATTTCCCATGGCCTTGAGCAGATTGCATAATTTAGAAAAAAGGTTTGATAAAGATGCTAACTTGTTTCAACAATATAAAATATTTTTATCAGATTATATAGAGCAAGGTCATGCAAAATACTTGGATACTAAAAGTGAAAACCTAGATGTAGGTAAGTTAAACTTTCTTCCTCACCACCCTGTGTTAAATCATAATAGTAAGACAACACCAGTACGGGCTGTGTTTGATGGTAGTGCAAAAACAAAAAATGGTTTAGCATTAAATGATATTCAGTTAAATGGACCCGTTGTCCAAAGTGATTTGTTTGACATAATGATTTTGTTCAGAACATACAAATATGTCTTGCTCTGTGATGTTAAGGCTATGTACAGACAAGTGTTTCTCGATGAAAAATATTGTGGTTTGCAAAATATTCTTTGGCGTGAAACCAGGGAAAGTCCTGTTCAATGTGTCCAACTACAGACTGTAACTTATGGCTTAAAAAGTTCTGCCTTCCTCGCCACTCGCTGCTTGGTTGAACTAGCGCATAGATTTAAGGATCAGTATCCTTTAGCTGCATTTTGTTTACATAACTGCAGTTATGTTGATGACATACAATTAGGCAGTGATGATATTAATGAGGTAAACCAGGCCAAGAATGAGCTTTGCAAATTATTAAGCATGG
This sequence comes from Cosmia trapezina, assembly GCA_905163495.3. NCBI lineage: Eukaryota > Metazoa > Arthropoda > Insecta > Lepidoptera > Noctuidae > Cosmia > Cosmia trapezina. The sequence goes on from LR991030.1 coordinate 19,748,158, forward strand.
GTAGTTTCACATTACATAAATGGTGTTCAAATGATATTAGCTTACTAGAAGACATTCCTGTTAATTTACATCAGATAGATAAAAAGGATTTTGATAAAAACTGTTTGTATGTTAAAACATTAGGGTTAATATACAATGTGAAAAATGATTGCTTTGAAATACAATGTCCGGTAAAAGGGTTAAAGCTTGAATATACAAAGAGGGAAATGCTTAGTTTTATAAGTAAATTTTTTGACCCACTTGGGCTTGTGGGACCTATATTGGTATTAGCAAAGCTTCTAATGCAAGAAGTGTGGTTTCATAACATAAGGTGGGATCAGCTTTTGCCATCAAATATTAATAAAAAATGGGTTGAATTTGCTAAAGATTTAATAAATATGCCATGTATTACTGTTCCTAGGAATATTAAAAGTATAATATGTGATACCTTTGAACTAGTAGGATTTTCTGATGCCTCTAGTGTTGCATATGGTTGTTGCTTATATTTAAGAGTAACAGGTCCTGATAAATGTGTAAATATTAATTTATTTTGTTCTAAGTCACGCATCAATCCAAAAAACAAAGTATTAACAATCCCTCAACTTGAACTTGAAAGTGCATTATTGCTAGCTATAATGGCAAACAAAGTAAATATTAAATTATCTCTAAAGTATAATGTTAGTACATATTTGTATTCAGACTCTAAGATAGTACTTGCGTGGCTCAAAACAGAACCTGTAAAATTAAAAATGTATGTTGCTAACAGAGTTAAGAAAATACTTCAGTTAACTTCCTCTTATAAATGGTTCTATGTCAACACTGCAGATAACCCAGCAGACTGTCTGTCTCGAGGTGTAAGTCCTTCTTCTTTGAAGGATAATATACTGTGGTGGCATGGACCTAAGTATATGGGGACTGCTGAATTTGTTCATGGCACTGATCCACTTCCAATGCCCATGGAAGATATACCCGAAGTAAAAGAAATAAAATCTGTAATAAAATCAAGTAATATATGTGTTAAAGGCAATGCGTTATTGGCTATGTTAGAAAAATACTCAGATATAGAAAAGACAACTAGAATAATGGCATATGTGTTAAGATTTATAAATATTTGCAAGGCCCAACATTGTAAAAGCGAGAAAAAGTTAAGTCCGAAAGAGTTAGACTCTGCCCTGCAGACAATTATTAGATTAGATCAGAGTAAACATTTTGAAAGTGAGATTGAATGCTTACAAGCTGGTAACAGTGTAAAATCAAGTTTGAGTAGTCTTAATCCTTTTCTTGATTCTTTTAAGTTATTAAGAGTAGGTGGTCGATTACACAATGCTGAGTTACCTTTTGCAGAGATGCATCCTATAATCTTAGCTAAAAAATCCAATGTTACTAAGGGTATTATATGGAGGCAACATATTCAATTAAAACATGCAGGTCAAAGTTTGGTTCTTAGTAGTTTGAATGAAAAATACTGGATTCTTAATGCTTCACGTGAAATTAAAGCTGTTTTATATAAATGCATTAGTTGCTTTAAATTAAAGGCTAAGAATGCTACCCAATTAATGGGATCTTTACCTTTGGATAGGGTAAATATGACAAGGCCATTTCAGATAGTTGGCACTGATTACGGTGGCCCTTTTAGTGTTAAGCAAACTCGTATTCGCAATCCAGTAATAACTAAAGCCTATATAGTGTTGTTTGTTTGTTTTGTAACTAAGGCCATACACATAGAGTTAGCATCTGATATGTCAACAAAGACTTTTTTAGGTTGTTTGAAAAGATTTATATCCAGAAGGAACAAGCCCACAAAAATTTACTGTGATAATGGTGCCTGCTATAAAGGGGCTGCTAATGTGTTAAAAGAATTGTATGATTTGCAAGCTTCTACAAAACACCAAGACACTGTAATAGAATTCTGCAATACAGAGAGAATATCCTTTCATTTCATACCAAGTTATTCCCCTGTGTTTGGTGGTTTGTGGGAGGCGGGCATTAAAAGCGTCAAGTATCATATGAAACGAGTAATAGGCAATACAGTGTTAACTTATGAGGAATTGTATACTGTTATTGTGCAGGTTGAAGGCATTCTTAACTCGCGACCGTTGACGCCTCTATCTAGAGACCCAGATGATATGTCTTACTTGACACCTGGACATTTTTTAACGGGATCACCATTGTCGTCCTATCCTGAATTAGATCTAAGTAGTGTAAATGTTGGAAGATTATCATTTTGGAAACAATGTGAACAAATGCAACAATTATTTTGGAAAAAATGGCATAAATATTATTTGGTTCTTTTACAAAATAGGCCAAAATGGAAAAGCATCCAACCTAACTTGAAACCAGGTGACATGGTAATTTTAAAATATGATAACATTAATCCACTTAATTGGCCAGTAGGAAGAATTTTAAATGTAATGCCTGGTAAAGATGGATGTGTTCGTGCTTTAGAGGTTAAGACTGCTAAGGGATCTGTCATCCGAACTAGTGTTATGAAAGTATGTCCTTTTCCTATTAATGAAGATAATACCTAGTTTATTAATTATTAAATTTAAACTTGTGTAATTTTTTGGTTCAGCTGTTTTGTTATGATGGCCAGAGGCGCCCCCAGTATGTTCGTATCCGAACATAGATTTTAAGTTAAATGCTCTAACCTGGCTACATTAAAAGATTTTTGTCTACTGGCAACTGGATATTGTCATTAAAAGATTATGGCCGAAACTATAAAACTAAAGATACTAACTTTTGTGTTCTGATAGACTGTATCAATAAAGTGACTTTCTATAATATTTCACATAACATTTTTATTTATGTTTTCGCCAAACAAAATGTAAATCCGATTTTTCCAAATAAAAAACGATCGCTTTTACAAATTATAAGTAGGAGATTATTGTATTTAATTACTTAGAAGGGAAATTGATGCTGTTATAATTATTTAAGTAATTACATGTACTTTTTTACGTAAAAGTATAATAATATAAGTAGTAGGATCATCATCTGCGTTGCCTTTTCCCAACTAAGTATGTTGGGGTCAGCTTCCAATCTTAACTGGATGCAGCAGAATACCAATATTTTGCATAGAGCGACTGGCTATCTGACCTCCACAACCCAGTTACTGGGTACACGATACCCCTTGGTAGGCTGGTTGTCAGACTTGCGACTGACGAACCGCAACGACTGTCAAAGATCCATGAATGACAGCCGTGACCGACGACGGCTTAAGGCGAGTAGTGCTGCCAACTAGCGCCGCCATGGAGAAAAAAAACATAAGTCTGGAGATATGGAACATTCTAACCAAAAATGTGAGCATAGGAACACTTTGAAATTTTCAAAATGTTTCATATCTCTCATAGACTTATGATTTTTTTCTCAATGGCGGGCGGCGTTAGTTGGCAGCACTACTCGCCTTAACGTGCTTTCCGAGGCACGGAGGACGGAGGGGTCTCGGTGTGTAACATCCATCCACGGACCGAACGCGGAAAGCGATCGAATATGCGGCTGTTATTACTTAGCCACGAGCCCCTCTCTACAGGGTGTATTATAAAGGTGTGGTAAAATTTAAGGGTGTTTGGTGTACCAAACCCCCTTAAGTCCACATCCCATCAAACTGCACTACTTTCTCCACGGGGGGCCAACATTGTAATCGAGAAAAAATTATGAGCCGTCTCGTATATTTGGCTCGAGTAGGTACTGAAGCTTTGTACAGGGCAGCTTAAATTTTTTCTCGATTACGATGTTGGTCCCCTATAGAATGTTGTTCAGTTTGATGGTCTGCAGGTACCGCACTCTTTTTGACCATACCTTTCTGATACACCCTGTATACCTACATAATTTCATTCTTTTCTCGCCGATATTTTATGGACTGAAAATCTCATTTAGTAACAGACAGTTCGTTTAAATCATGACAAAATTTTACTATATAGTGTGACTGGTAATTAGTGACCGATACCTAAACACGTGATTGTGCTCATTATAACAAACAACTTTTACTATAGGACCAAAACTGAAATCGCGAAATAAACATCAACTGCTCCCTACATTTTGACGAGTTATGCGAACATGAATGTGGGCAGCTGATTTTTTTTCTCGATTTCAGGTTTGACCCCTTGTAAAAGTTGTTTGTTATCACGAGTATAATCATGTGTTTAAATATCGGTCACTAATTACCAGTCAGCCTTTAAAGGTCTTCCTTAGCACCCCGTTGCAGCAGCTGCAGTTAAAACTGGAGCTCATCAACCATTGCCATCAACTATAACGACTAAACCCTTAAAATGACCCCAAATTGACCACAAACAAATTATTCTGTCATTCGGCAATCTCTTTGGTAAAAATGATTGACTTAAAAAATCATAACGTCAGCTTCCATATCGTTAAGATGTGCAATAATTGAATTTAATAAAAAAATACAAAAACTAAACATCCTACTATGCGCCCTGTTTTCGTTTACAAAAAATATTCACAATATTTTAAAAATGTGAAGAGGATAGCGTGGTATGTGTATTAATATTTTACTTAAAATAGATACAAACAGAAACTGCTAACAAGGCATTATTAGTGATGTCCTCATATTAGGTATTTACTTAGTACCTGACAATCGAGCACTGCTCGGGTGAAAATAGGGCTCCAGTGTACTATCACACCCGCGCGTCGGAAACTTCACATTGGTGAATCATTTGGGTTAGGTTAGAATAGTGACCATTACCTCTATTGCTGGTGAATCATTTGGGTTAGGTTAGGTTAGGTTAGAACAGTGACCCTTAACGCGCGACGGCGAGCGAGCGAAGCGAGCGGTGCCGCGGCAGCGGCCGCCGAGCGCCATGTCCCCTCTATGTTTGGTGAATCATTTGGGATAGATGAGGCGGTGAATATCTCGTATATTAGACGATGACAGCCTTAGGGTCTTTGACCTTGATTTCAAGGTCAATGGTACACGTACTGTAATTTTATTTTTATTTTTGGCGTCTATTATTTTGCGCACTTTGTTGTTTTCAATAATACACTAAAAAGGGTGTACCCAAAAAAAATAGCTGGTATATAAAATCGCCGGGTGCGTTTGTAAAGTGGTTCTGAAAATATAGAAAACGAATTTTTTAACAGATATGAAACCTAGCTAGATCGATTTTTCGCCCCCGTAAACCCATCATAATCAATACCGTAAACCCCACAACTTTCATCGAAATCATTAGAGCCGTTTTCGAGAATGTGATTAAATATACAAATATTGCTCATTTAATACTAAAGAATCCATACTAATATTATAAATTCGAAAGTAACTCTGTCTGTCTGTCTGTCTGTCTGTCTGTCTGTTACCTTTTCACGCCTAAACCACTGAACGGATTTCGATAAAATTTGGCAAGGCTATAGATGGTATCCTGGGGACGGACATAGGCTACTTTTTTTTTCAAAAATAATCCTACAGGGGGTGATATAGGGGATGAAAGTTTGTATGGGGAACTCAGTATTTCTTAAGTTAGTGATGTGAAAATTAAAATGTATGCTTTTGATAGCAAATAAAGAAATATGCGGTTCAGCGTTTTTGAAAAATCATCCCCTAAGGGGGTAAAATAGGGGTTGATTTTAAAATTTACAAAACTGGACGGATTTCTACAAAATTTGCAAGGCTTCATATAGAATCCTGGGAAAGGACATAGGATACTTTCAAAAACAATACTACAGGGGGTGATATAGGGGATGAAAGTTTGTAAGGGAAACCCAGTATTTCTTAAATTAGGGATAACAAATTTATGCTATTGGTAGGAAATTAAGAAATATGCTGTTCTAGTCCAGTAAAAATAGATCGATTTGTATGGAGTAGATTGCAATAAATGCTCTTTGGGTGATAATTCAGAATTAAATATATAAATAGCTGAAATACATAAATTGACAGTAATCCCCGATATTTTTTTTATATATATTGAGTTATTAGCAATTATAGCAATAACATTAAATTTAAGTGGGAACAAAAAATGGACCACTGGTGATTTTGTACATGACTGCTCCTTTTCAAAAGATTTAATTATGGAAATAATTATCCCCGGTCAAAATCAACATATTAGTACCATATTGACTATTTTATATAAAATAAATGATAACTTCAAAACAGTCATTGCCTAGAGAGTGAAATTTTGTCAAAGTATTTAAATAGTTACTACAAATAACTAGGTAAATTATCACCAAGGTGACTATTATACTTTTTTTTTCGTGAAGTTAAATTTGTATTTAACCCTTGTACATTAAAGACACCCAGGATATTTTTATGAATCTTACTACCAACAATTTTTGTCTACTCAAATTGGAAGAAATCCCCTGAATATCTGTAAAGCATTTCTAATAATTAAATGAAAATCAAACACTCGCGAGAGGGTGCGCGCGGGCGGCGCGCGGGGGAGGGTGGCGGCGGCGGCGTCGCGATGCATCAAGCGGCCGCGTCTATTACATAAATTTTATTTTGGATTCGTGTAATTAGACCACATGAGTAAACAAAGATGTGGTGTTTTAAAATGAAATAGTACGCACGGCTACAGATCAAGCTATACATTTCCAGTATATGCTGATCTCGCATTGTATAGGATTTCCTAACAATGAGTGGTCAGTGTAAACTGGAAATGTATAGCTTGATGTGTAGCCGCGTGTACCTACTTCTAGGCAAAATATTAATATCAGCAAAATTTAAAAAAAAATATTTTGGAACAATAACACAAGAAGTAGGGTACACAAGTAAAACGATGATAGCTGCAAAAGTATAAACTGTAGCGCAGCTAACAACGTCTTTCTCAGATACAGAATGGAATAAATGTTCCATGCAAAAAGAGACTAATAGGTAATTTTAGTACTTTAGATAGTTAAAAAAAAAGGGCGATTTGTACCAATAGCCGTCGGATTTGTACTATTACTCGTCAAAAGGACCCAGTCGTGTTAAATTTTTTGTGTTAATGTGAACTCTCAGACCTTGAACATACTGTACGTGTTTGTTAAGAGTCTAAGAAACAAAAGGTAGGTAGAAGACTGAATGCTAAGATTTACTAAAGGTTGTAGCAGAGCAGGAGGTAATAAAAACAGCAAGGTTAATTAAATTGTAACATATTTTTGAGCCGATCAGACGTCAACTCCATGCCCAAAAGCTCTAGGTGGTCGGTAACTAGTACAGATGCTCCTCGGAAAGTAGGAGATAACTGAAACTGGCTCCTTTTGGCAGTGAAAAGACACGCCTTTATTTTCAGAGCATTGAATTTGACCAGATTGCCATCTCCGGCATTGTGGAACTACAGTGGGGTATGTTAGAGGCCGCATCAAGGCGTGAATTTTCGGCAAAGATAAAGGCTAATAAGTTTGCACTCTCTTGCGCGGGATGAGCCAGTGTTCCATCAGACTTAAGCATAAGAGGCAGCAAATGGCAGAAATTTGTCTAGACCGATTTAGACAGCGATCAGAACTCCTTGCTATCAGGAAGGTATAGGATGCCAACTTGGCCTCAATTCGTCCAACATGGTCAAAACGCGCCTTCCGTAACACCCGTTCGCAATACTTGGCGGGAGAATTGAACGCTCTTTTAACATTGCGCGAGCACGTTGACTGTCGCACCTCATTACGACATTACGGGCCGAAGCCCAGGCCTGGTATGCCTGCTCTGTTTGCAAATCTGCTTGTGCACAAGACGCGTTGTACCAGGGCTGAGGCTCGCTGCCAAGTGGAACGTCAGAGAATTGGATAAAATATTGCATTCCCTGACATATCACGTTTACGGGCCGAAGCCCAGGCCTGGTATGCCTGCAGTTTTACCAGCACCTGAGCAATTGTTGAAGGTTAAGTTCAAAATTGAATGAGAAAATTTTACAGTTTGTAGTAACTTGACCTACTGTTATAATATAATAATATTTTACCTGGACACCGTAAAAACGTGTTAAGAATTCACTTGCTTCCTTGCCAGACGCTTCTGTTTTTGCCAAAGCTTTTGCGACAGTCTGTGTGCCTTCCGGGTTGCCCTCCGACATAGGTAACAATTTTATTTGCTATATTTCGGTTTTGCCGAAGATATACGCTGGAACAATGTGGCTCAACGCATGACATGTTCTTAATAATTTTCTCTTTGGAATCAACTGGCTTCTTTCCAGAATCAACAAGATTAGGGCATGTGAAGGACCCACCGGATCCAGTGGACTAGTTCGGCCCAGTGGTGCTAATCATTCTAACAACTTGCACACCCTTTATTACCCATAAATTTATCTTAGGAAGCAAATTCATTATGACTTAAACTAAACCGTAAATGTATTAAGTAGTTTACTATTGCAAAATATAATTTTCTATAAATTTATTATTTATTTATTTATTTATTTTACAATTTATGTACACACAGAAAAATAGATTGATATACATGATACTTATAATTAGGAGTACAAAGGTACTGCTTATTTCTATAGAAATTTCTTCCAGCAGACCTGCGAAAGGAGAAATGAAAAGAAATGTAGACAATAGTGTGTGAGAACAAGAAGAGAAAAATATGACTAGTCGAAGTCTTAAACTAAAATATTAAATATACCTACACATATAACGGAATACAAAATTAACATATACTTATATAAATACATAAAGCTAAAATATTTAAACATACATAAACTATATATAAATACTCACATTTGAGAGGAAAGATAATGCTCTTTTACTCGACATTTGAACAGCGACACAGTTTTTATATCGCGAATGCTAGGCGGTAGCGAGTTCCACAATCTTACAGCATGGATAGAGAAGGAATAAGAATAGTAGCTAGTTTTATGAGGATGAGATTTAAGGAGGGATCTAAGGTGTGATCTACACGGTGCGTCGCTAGGGCGAGCGTAAGAAAAACGCTCGCGCAGGTAGGAAGGATAAGACGGGTTGTGTAAGATGTTGAAGAGGAGACATAAAATCCGAGTGTTCCTGCGAAGGCGGATTGGGAGCCACTTGAGTTCCTTGCGAAAGTGAGAAACATGGTCATACTTTCGAAGACCAAAAACAAAGCGAATGCACAAGTTTTGCAAGCGCTCAAGCTTATTTAATAGCTCCTCAGTAGCATCCAGGTAGCATGCGTCGGCATAATCTATAATCGGCTGAATAAGCGTTTGTGCCAAAGAGATTTTAGTCTTCAAGGGCAGGAGACTTTGAAGGCTTTTCAGCGAATGAAAGGAGAAATGAACCTTTCGACTGACCTCATTGACTTGAGCACGCCACGAGAGATTGGAGTCAATAATTACGCCCAGATCTTTGGCGGTTTCGGTATAGTCAATGCGAACACCATCGAGATATAAAGGCATCAGAGATGTAACATCAGCCGCACTGCGAACGAATCTGCTGCCTATAATCATGGCCTGAGATTTAGTTGGATTAATTTGCAGACCAAACGACTTAGCCCAACCGCTGATGCAGGCCAGGTCATGATTCATAGCAGCAATTGCGGAACCCGCGTCAGCTACAGTAAAATGTCGGTAAATCTGCAAGTCGTCTGCGTAGAGATGAAAACTAGAGGAGATTACTCTGGTAACAAAGTTGATGAAAATTGAAAAAAGAAGAGGAGAGAGAACGCTACCCTGAGGAACACCCTCAGTGAGGCTACACCAATCAGAGAAAGACTCCTCCAGGCGAACACACTGAGAGCGTCCCCGAAGATAAGAACTAAACCAAGCTAAAGCTGAAGAAGAGAGATTGATAGATTTGAGGATACCAAGCAGAATGTCGAAATCCACCGAGTTGAAAGCGCTACTAAAGTCAAGCAATACAAGAACAGTGAGCGACTTATTCTCCATTGCCCAGCGGATGTCGTCAGTTACTTTTAAAAGTGCGGTTACAGTACTGTGACCCGAGCGAAAACCGGATTGAAAAGGGGATATTATCGAGTTTGACGCTAAGAAAAATGATAATTGTCTATGAACTAAGTGCTCAAAAACTTTAGAGAGAAATGGAAGAATAGAAATAGGTCTAAAGTGGGTTAATAAAGTAGGATTATTAGTTTTAGGTAAAGGTATTATGTGAGCCTGTTTCCAAACTGACGGAAATGAGCAAGAGGAAAATGAGTGGTTGAAGATGTGAGTTAGAACAGGAAGTAACGAGGAAAGGATAAGGGTTATCATTCTTGAGTACAACTTATCATTACCGACTGCTGAAGAAGTAATTGCAAGTATAGATTTCTTAACGTCTTCCTCAGTAACATCGCTAAACTTAAAGTGAGAACATTGAGGTAACGGTACACTAGCAAGACTCTCTAATGTCGCAGCTTTGACAGACGGATCAAGAGAAAAGGGAAGGAGAGAGAAATGTTTATTGAGATCATTGAGGTTCACATCCTTACACTGGTTGGTAGGTGCCTTGCCTATGCCTACAGATTTGAGAAATTTCCAAACATCGGAAGAACTGCGGTTATTGAGTTGTTCGTGGAAATAGCGTCTCTTAGCATCTTGACACAGACGACTGCAGCGATTACGTAGGGATTTGTAATAAGAGAGATTCAGCTCTGAAGGTCTGCGCTTATATCTGCTCTTAGCTTTATCCCTGCGAGCCATAAGCTCTTTAATTTGTAGCGTTATCCATGGTGCAGGGTTATGACGGACTTTGACACGTCGGATAGGGGCATGCTGGTCATATAAACTGAGAACGGTTGCGTTAAAACAGTTCACCTTATCGTCGATGTCATCATACTCAACCAGAGGGGTCCAGTCAAGATCGCCGGCATCACGCTGCAAAGCCTCCAGGTCTATGCCCTTGTAGTTCCGGAGAAATAAAAACTGGGACTTACGCTTGGGAACACGGATACGATAGGAAAGATAAATAAGATCGTGGTAAGAAAAAGTAGCCGTAAGTTGACCATGGTAAGAAACATTGTTAGGAGAGGAAACAATCATAAGATCTAGAAATGAGGGTGAACAGTTAGGAAAATAGTGAGTTGCAGATAGAGGCAAAACTTGAAGATTGAAAGAAGACAATAGTGAAAGGAGTTTCAGGGAGCGAGAGTCATTTTTAATCAAGCAAGTATTAAAATCACCCATTAAAATAACGTGCTCATACATGGGGCAAAGATCACTGAGAGTGGAGTCTAGAGAATTAAAGTAATCAATGTGAAGATTAGGACTGTAAAGCACTGCAAGCAAGACTTTTGTGTGATGAACAGTAATTTCCAGAAACAAGTATTCAGCCGACTCAGAATACCGAGAAGGAGACGAACTAACCACCCTGTAGGGTAAATCAGCACGCAGGTAAATAGCAACACCTCCTCCGCCTTTGCCCGTTCTATCGTTGCGGATCAAGACGAAGCCGGGGAGTGAGTATTGAGTAGAGAGGAGAGATGGTTTCAAAAAGGATTCCGATATCAAGAGAGCATCCAGGTGAGCACTGCTAAAGGATGCCAGAAGGTCAGAATAGTGACCAGGAACACTCTGAGCATTTATGTGAGCTATATGCAGATTATTAGGGTCATTGGAGAAAAGAGAAGAGATTTTATCATGTAAAGTAAGTGGTAAGGAAGAGTCACTGTCCGCACTAACAAAACTAGTCGAAGAAGAGCACGAGAAGAAGCTGTCATTAAGATCATCTATATCATCCATGAGTATTATACTTAAATTATAATATATAAAATAATATAAATATCCAACAATACAAAAGTAAAATAACTATAAAATAACGTAATCACTAAAAAACACTAATAATTACAGATTTTCCTTTCACTAGAAAAACCTCCCCCAACTCGTTGGTATATTGGCAGAAATTTTGAAAGAAAGCAAAAAGTTAACACACTAATAATGTAGGAGAAATAGAAACATAATAAAAATAAAACAAAACGAGAACTTAAAATTTTAAACAGCCGATTCACACATCGAATCGCACGCAAAATGGAACGCGACGCAATGACGGATGGGAATAATACTGACATCTGTTGATCTGTCACAACATCCAGTCAATACGTCAACGTCGTACATAACATAATGTCAAACATCAAATTCATCAAAACCGAACGTAATATGCAAGTACCACCAATAGTAAAAATATAAAAGTAAAATGAATAGCGGTGAGACAAATAAAAATTACTTATTTAACTACCGGCCCAAGATGATAGTGAAACATGTAAAGTGGCCAAGTTAAGAAGTAGTGAAGTGAATGTACTGACAAAAACAAAACAACGAATGTGTTACTTGCGCAGACGCGTCTTCCTCGTTTTCTTAGCGGAAGTTGCCAAGGATGCGATTTTAGGAGATCCAGGTTCTTCGGACTGCGCAGAATCCTCGGTGTTGACTGAACAAGACGGGAATTTGGCTGTCAAATCGTGAAGTTCGCCTGCTGTTTCGATCTTCCGACGGGACTTGTCTGGGCAAATAACAACAATCTTGCCTTCCATGGTCCAGCAATTTGGCATACCAAAATGCTTACGAGCAGCTGCAAACACATGATGCCGAACTTGCGTTAAGAACTCGGAGATAGTGATCCCGGTACCCTTGAGAGCTTTCTTGCTATCCCATACAAGTTGCCGGTGCTCCATTTTGAAGAAACGTACTAGTATGGGTCGGGCCTTCTGCTGTGAGAATCCGAGTCTATGACAAACATGGATAATATTCTTGTCCCTACAAACCTCAGACAATTTAATTTGGTTGGATATGATGTTGTGAACCAAATCAAGTAACTTTTCATTATCCTTCTCTGGAACACCATGGAACAGCAGGACCTTTCTTCTCATGATGGTTTCATGCCTATCAAACCCAGCAGCAAGCAGCTCCATTTGAGATTTTAACTTGGAGAGTGCTTGACAGACAAACAGCTTAAACTCGGAGAACTCACGTGCGATGGATGCAATGTCTGGTGGAGCTGATGCGGTACCAGAGGTAGCCTGCTGCAACTTTGCTTCATATTCCTGCATACGGGAGCCAAACAACCGCTCGAGATCCTCCAAGCTGGCAGCAAGTTTAGTGTCCATGTTCAGCGTGCGATTAAAGTGAACCAGGTACAAGTGCTACAGACTTGAAAACAATAGATAGCGAGTGTGGGGGGGTCTAATTTAAAATGAATTGATTTATTCCATTAGTAAGTATAAATTACTATTTTAAAACTTTAATTTATCAAGAGCACAACAAAAATGTATGTTAGTACTAAGTCTACCCACAAAGGAAAAAAAAAAAAAAAAAAAAAAAAAAAAAAAAAAAAAAAAAAAAAAAAAAATTAATTAATGTTGTGTGTACAAAAGCGTTAACAACTATGTTGCGGTCACAATAATAGTTATTATTCGCATTTTGGGGCATAAAACACTAAAATACCTAGAATTTGGCGGGTTTAGAGGCAACTATTAAGCGTGTCCCAGTAATCGTTACAATAGTACTTAAAATGACGAGATCTGGATCAAGTAGGAATTTTTAGGTACCAATAGATGTCACGTTCGAAAAAAAATACTTTTGTGATTAAAGTGTTCCAAATTTCAAGTTATTCCTGTCGTTAGCAAATTAACTTAACTAATTCATCAAATAATCAGACTTACCGTAGACCCAACTGAAGTTTCACAAATCGAAAAACAAAACTACGTGCCGACTTCACATTTAGCAGCTGAACTTGCAAAAAAAATATTTTTTTGTCGGACACACTTTTCAAGTAAAATATTTCAGACGTTGCAATATGTTACCAAGAATAGTTTGCCATAAAATCGGCAAGTTTAATGTTTAGTCAATGAGGTATTTATAATACTAGAGGCGCAGCGTCCTACAAAATAATTCAGAAAAACGTACCGACTTACCGACTTGTACGAGTTTAAACACGTAGCTTTGAAACGGATACATAAATATGTCAATCTGTCAAAATAATCTATGTTTGTCTCACTTCTTCTACCGTCAAACTAATTACGTTGGAATTAGACAAGACATTGTTACCCGAAAAACGGCCAGAGTTGCCAACGATCAACATCATTTCCCAAGAATTTAATGAAGGTTTTCATTGAATCAATTATAATGAAAGATTGTAATATGGAATATTTCCATGTGCTTCTGATCTTTAGGTACCCTGGAAAACAAATAAGAGATCACTCTGTCTAGTACTGCACCTATTGACGCGTTTATGATGAATGTACATACGTTGCGATGAAAATTAAATAACGTAAATTACTATAGTTCATCTGTTTCGATCCATTTTAATAGTAATAAAAACCGGCCAAGCGCGTGTGGGCCACGCAAAATGAAGGTCTCCGTAATTGAAAAGAATGTATCCAAAAACAAACTTAACATTTGTAGCTGAAAAACAAGAAATCCCAAAAAAAAATGTTTATGCGATAAAATGACAAAATAATGGTTTTCGGACTTTTTCCTTTACTTGTGCTGTGAGACCTTGCTTCTTGCCAAATTTCATGATTCTAGGTCAACGGTAAGTACCCTATAGATTTTGATTTACTTGCGAGTATCAAAATATGTTGCATAAATGGCCGTATTTTTTTACTGCGTAGGCTTAGAAGCTTGATTTTTTTAGAGCTCCAAAGGATCATAGACGACTTACGTATTTGATATTCATTTTAACTTGATAACTCCACGCGTTCCTGATAAAAAAGGTCTTGACAGACAGTCAGACAGACAGACGGACAACGAAGTAATACTATAAGGGTTCCGTTTTTCCTTTTGAGGTACGGAACCCTAAAAAAGTACGTCATTTAAAAGAAATTACGACGACTGTTCTGGGTTTCACTACTGAGTTAGATAAGTTTGTCAATCTTAAAAATTCTGAAAGGTATCTTGGATTTATAAACTGACTTGTAGTTGATCGTAGTTTAACAATTCGATTTAATAATCGATTACTAATCACAGTAATCACATCACACTAATATTATAAAGGCGAAAGTTTGTAAGTGTGTGTGTTTGTATGTTTGTTACTTCTTCACGCTCAAACGGCTGGACCGATTTGGATGTTTGGTAAGTAGATAGCTTATACCCCGGATTAACACATAGGCTACTTTTATCCCGGTCTACGCGGGTGAAACCGCAGGGCGCAGCTAGTTTACTTTAATTGAAAATGAACCGGTTTATTTTCGCACAGCACACTACTATATAACACAATGTGATCATAAACAATCTATTATTTTTCATTTAAAAATATAAACTCATAGTCATTAGTCATTACGTATAAGATTATTTATTGCTAATAAAATTAATTTTGGTGGACGATGTAGTGATATATTAGGTTTAAAACCTTTGACATACTTGCACGTGACATGTGTTACTTTTGTATTCAGTGACTGTTTGGGTACTTTTCCATTCAGTGAGTGTTTGGGTACTGTACAGTATGTTTAATCCAAACAGACTACAATAATAATTTAGACTTACAGGAACATACATTCGTCATTCACTAAACTCCCAAAAGTCGGGCAAAATCAAAATCGTTTTTACTGGTAACACTGATGGCAAAATCAATGTTTGATAAATTTTTGGATAATCTGAACAAAATGCAGCAAAGTTACTTGTGAAATGTATTACCACTTGCCTTAGTAATCTTTTCAGACCGTGACATACAAATTTTAATCGCACATTTCACTATTTTGATATTTTTATCGCTAAGCAATTGCTCACTTGACGTCAAGCTGACAACTGAACTCGGATATGCCTGTGGACATATACGATGTAGTAACGCTTCGGCGCCGTACACTACTGATCTAGTACTATTAACATCATTGTGTTTAGTAGAAAAAGATATTGATCAATCAATCTGCCTAGCCTTTTCCCAACTATGTTGGGGTCGGCTTCCAGTCTAACCGGATGCAGCTGAATACCAGTATTTTACATGGAGCAACTG
This sequence comes from Cosmia trapezina, assembly GCA_905163495.3. Lineage (NCBI taxonomy): Eukaryota > Metazoa > Arthropoda > Insecta > Lepidoptera > Noctuidae > Cosmia > Cosmia trapezina. The sequence continues at coordinate 19,763,902 of LR991030.1, forward strand.
CCTATCTGACCTCCACAACCCAGTAACTGGGTAATACGATACCCCTTGGTAAGACTGGTTGTCAGACTTTCGGGCTTCTGACGACCCGTAACGACTATCAAAGATCCACGAATAACAGCCGGGACCAACGGCTTAACGTGCTTTCCGAGGCACGGAGGTATCTCGATATGTAAAGATGGTCACCCATCCACTGACCAACCCCGGCAAGCGTAGCTTAACCTGACGGATCGACCCGTGCGGCTGTTATTACTTAGCCACGAGCTCCTCGAAAAAAGATATTGATGTTTTTAGATAATTAGACGACTACTGGGTCACTGTCGACTTCACCCGCGTTTACCTTACATGACTCCGTGCATGACTCGAACCAGAAGTACCGGTAGTTGATAGAAAAAATGCGCTTATCTTGAATGTAAAGCGCATTTATTATATCCCATAGGTATAACTGTGTACTGAGTTTATTAAAATCCTAACAATAGAATAATTTCAGATTTTTCTCCTTGCTGACGTAACAACAACAACGTCAGTTCCGTGTAGTCGGACAATCCTGGCTTTTCGTTCCGGTACAGTTTCGTGCAATTGTCGCGCGAGTGGGTAGATTGCAGAGTAGGCATGGTATTAAACCTTTCGCATTTTTGGTTTGTGTACTGTTTTCGGCAATTTGTATGTAAAATCACTGGCACATTATCCGAGAAATGAAATAAATTGTCTTTCCGAAGCTCAATAAAACATAGAGTTTTAAAACCTTTACTGCTAACGGTGACGGAATCACCATCTAAGGGCTTTCCGCATATTACGCAAGACGTAATAAATAAGTACCAAAAATCCGGGCGCATAGTAAACAATCTCATTGCGTAATGAGAAGAAAATTTTCAGTAATTATTTGAGCAGTTAAACAATAGCTCCATCTTTTTCACATCCGATAACTTCGTCCCTCTCGCACACCGACGCGGGGGATGCAAGGCGCTCGGTCAAGGTTGGCATTTTATATTGTGTATGTAATTTAGGTTTTATGCATTTTGCGAAGAATCCTTATCACTTAATCAGGGGATTATGACACTTACATATGAAGAATGAAAATGTTAATGCACAGCCTAAAAAATATTTCAAGTGTCTTTTATGTACAATATACAAAACATGATAAAACACTTTTTAACTATGTTCCTGAGAAGTCACCAAGGTGAAAACTGAACATAGGTTCGAGGCTAACGTTTGGAATGTATAAACAGAAAAATCCCCGAAAGTGAGATTTTTTAAGTCTCATTTATCACACCATGAAAGAAAAAATCTCGTAATGTTAAGAATTTTGTACCCAAACCGAGGGATTTCTTATGTACTATAATTTTAGGCTGGCTGTAGACGATAATCTTACTTTTCACCTAAAGTGTGTTTTTTGTTTATCGTTAAACAGTAAAAACACAACTTTAGGTATTTCTGAGGTTCCTCCGACCATATGAACACAAAATTGCTACGAATGCATACGTAAATAACTATACTTTTATTTCAAAACCAATTTACTAAAGTGTCTTTAATGCAACCTCAAACACTATTTTTACTGGACTATTCAGCGTTTTTGATAAAACATCCCCTGAGGGGGTATCATCATCCTGGGGAAGGATATAGGATACTTTTTGTCTTATAAAATAATCCTACAGGGGGTGATATAGGGGATGAAAGTTTGTAAGTGAAACCCAGTATTTCTTAAGTTAGGCATAACAAATTTATGCTATTGGTAGGAAATTAAGAAATATGCGGTTTAGCGTTTTTGTAAAATCATACCCTAAGGGGGTAAAATAGGGGTTAATTTTAAAATTTACAAAACTGCACGGATTTCGATAAAATTTGGCAAGGCTTTATATAGCATCCTGGGGAAGGACATAGGCTACTTTTTGTCTTATAAAATAATCCTACAGGGGGTGATATAGGAGATGAAAGTTTGTATGGGAAACTCAGTATTTCTTAAGTTAGGGATGTGAAAATTAAAATGTATGCTTTTGATAGGAAATAAAGAAATATGCTGTTCAGCGTTTTTGAAAAATCATCCCCTAAGGGGGTAAAATAGGGGTTGATTTTAAAAATTACAAAATTGCACGAATTTCGACAAAATTTGGCAAGGCTTTATATAGAATCCTGGGAAAGGACATAGGATACTTTCAAAAACAATACTACAGGGGGTGATATAGGGGATGAAAGTTTGTAAGGGAAACCCAGTATTTCTTAAATTAGGGATAACAAATTTATGCTATTGGTAGGAAATTAAGAAATATGCTGTTCAGCGTTTTTGATAAATCATCCCCTGAGGGGGTAAAATAGGGGTTGATTTTATAATTTACAAAACTGGACGGATTTCTCCAAAATTTGGCAAGGCTTTATATAGCATCCTGGTAAAGGACATAGGATACTTTCAAAAACAATACTACAGGGGGTGATATAGGGGATGAAAGTTTGTAAGGGAAACCCAGTATTTCTTAAGTTAGGGATAACAAATTTATGCTATTGGTAGGAAATTAAGAAAAATGCGGTTCAGCAGTTCAGCGTTTTTTAAAAATCATCCCTTATGTGGGTAAAATAGGGGTTTATTTTAAAATTTACAAAACTGCACGGATTTCGATAAAATTTGGCAAGGCTATAGATAGCATCCTGGGAAAGGACATGGGCTACTTTTTGTCTTAAAACATAATCCTACAAGGGGTGATATAAGGGATGAAAGTTTGTATGGGAAACTCAGCATTTCTTAAGTTAGGGATATGAAAATTCTTTGTGCTTTTGGTAGGAAATAAAGAAATGTATGGTACAGCGTTTCTTAAAAATCGTCCCCTAAGGGGTACAATAGAGGTTGACAAATGTTTGTGTACCTACCTCTTTTTAAGAGATTTAAGGGATTGGAAATGTAGTCATAGTTCGAATCTTGAGGTAACATTTAGTCTTTATTTCATTCGACGTTTTTACGAGGACACTCGGACAAAAGTTATTTGTTATTAGAGCGCGTGACTGGCATAATATATTTTAAGTAATTATCAAAGTTACGTTATTTTTATTTAATTATTTTTTATTTATTTTGCCCGCGGCGTAAGTCTGTCTGTTTGAATGCGATAACGTCAAAAAGTACCGAACGGATTTTCTCCAATGAACGGAGTGATTCAGTGTAATTCAATATGGTTTTTTTTTTAAATTGGCTGAAATATGACGACGACTGTTGAAGATATCGGAAAAAATCATGCCGACTGGTAGCTTTATGCCCACTATACACGGTAACGATATATCGTAGCGATTTGAGTTTGCACAGTTATATCGGACGGCCCTATATTTTCCACATGAACGTTCCCATGGGATATTTTCCGACATCCACGCGAGCGAAGCCGCGGGCAAAAGCTAGTATGTAATAAAAGAAATTGCATAATAGGTAAATTAGACGAGTGTGTGACAAGGAGACGGATTGTTTGCAGTGTCCAATGCTTTTCTTTTGGAATTTACTTTTGTCATAGATACTTCTTAGGCACCTTTACCAATAGTGAAAATAGAAGTATATGTAAATAGAATATACAACAACATAACCGTGATTATGATAACGTATATGATAAAGCACCAAACAGATATCCAACAAGTACAGTCAGCAACAAAAGTCGATTACCTATATAACTTGTGTTTTCTACATCTTAATTATTGAGAAAAATACTTCACTAAAATCGGAACAGATGTAAATAATTTTAAGTAAAGAAAATTAACTCTTATCTAATAAATTAAATAGTAAAAAACAGGTAACTGGATCATTTTGTGTTAATTTAGATGATATCAAAAAGTAGCAGTGTTAACCGACTTCTGTTGCTGACCGTACCTATTCCAGAAATAAAAGTGAAATTTTTCAGGTATATCTATTACACATTTTAACAAAAACCTAAAATTCAGACCAAAAAACATTTTAAAAAATACAAATGTGTACGAATGACTGGCTAGTCGATCAAATAGAATGTTTCATGGATGACGTGGTGGACTGTTTCGAGGAGTTTATCAAGAAGTCTATGCTATTGGTCTCTTTAGCAGTAGGGGCTCTAGTTCTGATGGTGATGTACATACTCAAACTAATGTCTGAACGAGTTGCCAGCATCGGGTTAACAACGGACAGGATACAGGACAGAACAGGTACCTATATAAAATTATTAATGTAAGTAACTTATTCTAAACTGTCGCCATATTCAGCTGCAGTAGATGGAAAAAATAATATAAATACATAGCAGATTCCAACACATCAGCTGTATGCGAGTTAAGCAGAATATCGGTCCATTTGGTGAAGCTTGGGGGAGGCCTATGTCCAGACGTCTTTCGTTCGGCTGGAATGATGATACTGATGATGACATTTTAAATTGTATTCAGAAATCTACCATTCAGAACATTATTAGCGAACGTCAAAGACATTAAATATTACTTTAACCCCTCAAGTGTCTGAGTTTGGCTGATTTTAGACCCAAAACCCCAGCGAGTGAGGAGGGTTGGGGGTTAGTTGCGAACCCCATAGGTTCACAACTACTGATAATGATATGTTTTCCATCGGATGATGTTTTTTTACGTTTATATATATACGTGATCTAAGCTTATATACCTATTATGTAAAGTTTTGTCCTTTTGCACACTTGGGGTGCATTTGACACGCGGGGGGGGGGGGGAGGGTAGGTTAGCTGCGAACTCCATAAGTTCACAACTAATGATTTGATTGGTTTTCCATCGGGTGATGTTTTTTTACATTTATATATATGTGTTATAAGCTTATGTACCGAACAAAAAAAGGGTTTTTCTTATGCACACATGGGGTGCATTCGACACTTGAGGGGTTAATCCGATACTTATGTCCTAGTGGTCAAAAGTCGCTCAGTCTTGCGTGGTACGCCTGCATGTCACGTCACATTCGTGTCCACCAAATGAAAATTATTTTCGAAGAAAATATGCCGAATTGTACATTGTGGTATAATTGCAACATAGCATAGTGATAAAATTACTCGATTCAACTTCGGTTTATTTTCGTTCAGGGGATAACAGTTGTTGTATGACATTTCTTCTGATAGCCTCCCTATAGTATCTTCAATCTCTTTGGCGATCGTCAAATAATAATATGAAATGCGTTGCTTCCTATGCTCGGACTTTTAATTAGCTGCAGTAAAATGACACTAATTCTTATCTGTCATTTTGTCAGAAATTGTTCCCATTTGATAGCGAAATGACAGTAAAAATGACATTAGAAGTGTCAGTTTACTGCAGCTAATTAAAAGTCCGATCATTGACACTTTGGTACACTGTGACTCATGCACGCTGCATTCGGAGTTAGCGAGCTGAGTCTTCGATGTATAGTCGACCTGAGGAACGTACTTTATCTCTTTGAATGTTCACAGACGTAGCCCACAAATGATAACGTAATTATAGCATAAAGCGACCGCAGTTCACTCAACGGGGTATGATTTCTGTTACAATATTTTAAAAAAAACTGGCCAAGTGCGTGTCGGACCACGCACAATGAAGGGTTCCGTAATTGGGATAAATTTATCCCAAGAACAAACTTAGCATTGTAGTTGAAAAAGATGTTCTCCCATACATTACAACTGTAATTAATGTAAGTTTATACTCACAATATTGAGAGATTTACCATGGACTTCTTATAGGTTTTCCTGTAATCTGTAAAGAACTTTTTTCTTTATTTTTTTATTTTAGGCTCAGTAGTTTCAGAGATAAGGACCCAATGGTAAATTTTCGTCTATTTTCTTAATACATTACTTTAAAATAATTTATTTTAAAATTATAAAAAATATATATATTTGAGAATGTGAGTTAAAACCCACATTCTTCAACCCGTCATAGTCGGATGTGTCCATCTCTTCATTTATTACTATTAGTCTCCACACACCTTGTCTCCACACACCATTCTCGTATAACTTGTAACGTCATGTCATGATTTCTCAGTCTGCAACAACTTCTAACATACTGAGATCAACTTTGTCACCATTTCATACACCTAAAATACCGAACTATTTTTCTTTGGAAACACGAGCTGTGTAATTAATTACAACTTTCATAATAACGTTGGCATTACAAGGTAATCCGCAGTACCTACACATGGACACAAGATAAACAGAAATTCGAGAAACTCGAGTTATGTTTGACTTTTTGGAAGTTTCAACCGACCTCGACGTCGCACGAAATACTCGTATTTCTGTCATGTTTAAACCACGATTACACGAAAAATTATTTTTCTGGGTGAAAGTGAAAGAAACAAAGACGTAGAATTGGTACACAAATACCTATGTACCTCATCATTTCAGCTGAAAGACGTCCACTACTGGAGATAGGCCTCCCACAAGCAACGCCACTTCGACCGGTTCTGTGCTTCTCGCATCCAGCGGATTCCTGCGGCCTTTACAAGGTCATCACTCCAGCCTTATACCTACTCCATCTGTAAACGATTTTTTTGTACATCATGATGGGAAGACATCGTTTGATTATGAAATTGACTTTATAATGGCAGTGCAAACACAAATGCTTTAAAAGTTGCGTAATATAGGTACAATCCAAGCTGCGTCTTTACAAAATTTACCTTGTGGAAACTCTGCATAGGGTTTTGGTCGAGTACAGTAAATTAATGTTGAAAGCCTCATGCTAAATGAGGCTTTCAACATTAATTTGTAACTACTAAATATACCCGAGTTAGAGAATCATAATCGGGTATATTTAAGACCTAGTATTGCGTGACTACATACTACTAAATATATCCGGCTAGCGAAAGCGTCTGTAATGAATTATGAAGATAAGGTACTTTTTTAAATAGTAAGGCGTAGTCTAGTACCTAAGGCATAGTCGAGGAGCCCCGCTTCGTGGGACTTAATGGTTTAAATAAAAATAACCCTGTCCGAGTCAGGGTCCCCAAAGTCCAAGTCAAAGTAAATAAGGTATTCAAGCTCCTTGTGCTGTATCAAGTGGAGGAGCCATAATTAATTAACTGGGTACTCATTTCTCAGTTATGTTTTTTTTTTTATTAAAGCTGTATCAAAGATGACTGCTATTCAATATAGCTTCTTGCATTACAATTGCCGCCACATCAAGCCATGCATGCTACTACCTGCGGGGCCATTGCGTAACACACATCGGAATCTGAATAATTTTGAAGCAAATTGCTAATCCATTGCCTCATATTCTATGTTCGAAAATTTGGTCTGCTCAGCAATGTAAATAACGCAATGAATGTTGTTGAACTGTCAAAATGAAACTGATTCCGATTGATAGTGTGTTCGTCATTTCCCCGTTGCGCTGGCTGGATGACCATCGAACAGACGAAAATTAATCTAACTTTCTTGTTGCAGCTGACACTGAATGTTTTGACAAAAGCTGCCAAGTCAGTATAGTACAACATCTCCCAGAAAGCACAGCTAATGTCGAACATCTAAGTACAAACACTAAATCTCTAAACACGTACTTACCCAGTGCAAACGATACTAAGACGGTTTCTTTACAAGACATTCCTAATGCCTATCCTAGTTTAGATGACAATTGTACAAAAGAAATTGAAATGTGTATCATTTCTAAGGTAAGTTTGTAGTAATTTATTTGGCATACTAATAAGTAATTACCTATATTATTATCAGAGCAACTAGTTAACAGATCCCCGGTTAGGTAACATAATTTATCTACACCCATGCCATAAATCCCTCATAAAAGTCTCTGAAACAGTTAGCTTATTGCCAACATTAAAACAACCAGTGTTATAGTAACCATGGTAACCATAATAGCATAGCATCCAAACGGTTGCTTTAATGTTGTACTGAATTTCATAATGCAACTCGTTTTCAAAAAAAGAACATTGTAATGCACGCGCGTTTCACTACAACAGCGCCGTAATTTAAAAAATAACTTTTCGAATTCACGTCGTATACTATGACGCCGGCCGCCATGTTCGATAAGAGTATTAGAGTGCGTTTCATCAAATAGTTCCTATTCCGTAATGTTGGCTCCACTGTTGTAGGACGAACACGATAGGCTAACGTTGCTAAAGCGTGGACCTGATAGGTCCATGTGTTAATTTAACAGTGGAGCCAATATTACGGCATAGGAACTGTTTGATGAAACGCACTCTAGTATTGCAAAAAACTGTTTCAGAACCTTTTATAGTGGATTCATAACATGGATGTAGATAAAGTCTTGTATGCAACTGTAAATAATTAGGTATTAAAACACTCATGTGATACTATATCACAAAACCCACATTCGTGTTTTAATACCCCTTATTATACGTCAGTTGCATAACTAACTATTACACATCAGGAGCATTCTGTCTGAGTCTTGGAATCCAAGTGAGTCTTAAGTACTACAAAGTGAAACAGATGGTACCGGTTGTCATAATAATTGCATTTCCAAAAAGCTTGAAACTCTGTCTTCTCCAACGAATTAAGAATATCATTCTTAATTAAGAAAATTCTTAACTAAGAATATCATTCTTAATTCGTTGGTCTTCTCAGTAATTTTGTTGTGTGGCTATATTACGTTGGCAGTTCCTATAAATACGAAACAGCTTGACATAGAAGTACTCGTAGCATGGTATTCTAAGGGTAGCCAAAAACACCCATGATATAACTATTATTACTAATATATCCGATAGTCTACCAAACCCACCAATTATATTATTATTATTAATGCATTATCATTATTAAAAAAAAAAACAATTATAATACATTTAATAATATAATATAGTTTTAGTTTACGTAAACCCAAGACACGTGTTTATTCTCTTCCACTTCTATTTGAAAAGTGATGAAATCCATACTTTAATATTATAAATTCGAAAGTAACTCTGTCTGTCTGTCTGTCTGTCTGTCTGTCTGTCTGTCTGTTACCTTTTCACGCCTAAACCACTGAACCGATTTCGATAAAATTTGGCAAGGTTATAGATGGTATCCTGGGGACGGACATAGGCTACTTTTTTTTTCAAAAATAATCCTACAGGGGGTGATATAGGGGATGAAAGTTTGTATGGGAAACTCAGTATTTCTTAAGTTAGGGATGTGAAAATTAAAATGTATGCTTTTGATAGGAAATAAAGAAATATGCGGTTCAGCGTTTTTGAAAAATCATCCCCTAAGGGGGTAAAATAGGGGTTGATTTTAAAATTTACAAAACTGCATGGCATTTCGACAAAATTTGGCAAGGCTTTATATAGCATCCTGGGGAAGGCCATAGGATACTATTTTTTTCAAAAATAATACTACAGGGGGTGATATAGGGTATGAAAGTTTGTAACGGAAACCCAGTATTTCTTAAGTTAGGGATAACAAATTTATGCTATTGGTAGGAAATTAAGAAATATGCGGTTCAGCGTTTCTGAAAAATCATACCCTGAGGGGGTAAAATAGGGGTTGATTTTAAAATTTACAAAACTATACGGATTTCAATAAAATTTGGCAAGGCTTTATATAGCATCCTGGGGAAGGACACAGGCTACTTTTGGTCTTAAAAAATAATCCTACAGGGGATGATATAGGGGATGAAAGTTTGTATGGGAAACTCGGTATTTCTCAAGTTAGGGATGTGAAAATTACAATGTATGCTTTTGATAGGAAATAAAAAAATATGCGGTTCAGCGTTTTTGAAAAATCATCCCCTAAGGTGGTAAAATAGGGGTTGATTTTAAAATTTACAAAACTGCACGGATTTTGACAAAATTTGGCAAGGCTTTATATAGCATCCTGGGAAAGGACATTGGATACTATTTTTTTCAAAAATAATACTACAGGGGGCGATATAGGGGATGAAAGTTTGTAAGGGGTTTCCCTTACAAACTTTACCAGTATTTCTTAAGTTAGGCATACCAAATTTATGCTATTGGTAAGAAGTTAAGAAATATGCAGGTCAGCGTTTTTTAAAAATCATCCCCTAAGTGGGTAACATAGGGGTAAATTTTAAAATTTACAAAACTGCACGGATTTCGATAAAATTTGGCAAGGCTATAGATAGCATCCTGGGAAAGGACATGGGCTACTTTTTGTCTTAAAACATAATCCTACAAGGGGTGTTAAAAGGGATGAAAGTTTGTATGGGAAACCCAGCATTTCTTAAGTTAGGGATATGCCCTATGTTTTCCACATATGAACGTTCCTATGGGATATTTTGCGACATCCACGCGGGCGAAGCCGCGGGCAAAAGCTAGTAATTTCATAATTTTAACACGTCCTATTCATACTTTGTTCTACTAATTATGGGTACAAATGCACAAATATCACAAAAATATTAGGAACAACAAATTAGTTGCAAGTAGAAGTAGAAGTAGAAAAGAGTAATAATGGATTCTTTGTTTTCAGCCTTGTGAGACCTGTAAAGATACAGTGAGTGAAGATTTGAAAAGTTCGAGGTGAGTTTATTTTTTGTTTGTTTTCTGCCCGGCTTTTTTACTGACTAAAACCCACCCGTGTTCCTTCAGTTGCATAGGCAACTGAAGGAACACGGGTGGGTTTTAGTCAGTAAAAAAGCCGGCGGGCCAGCGGGCCAGCGGGCCGGTTTGCCCGGCTACGGCAAAGGCAAAATGAAGGGTTTTACAGTAACATAATTAATGTGCGTATAATAGGTCCGTCGCGGTCGGTACCTATACCTAGGTTTATGTGTAGATATATACCTTCCGTAATTTCTCAAAATGATGACGAAATCCGCATCAAAATTAATTAGATAAGTAGACACGAAAAGCGACTTTTTATATTATAAATAAAGACGAGCCCACAGCAACTAAATTCGAGCAGTGGGTTAGACGGTTACGTTTTTTTTTAAGGTTCCGTACCAAAATGGTAAAAAAGGAACCTTTATGGTGTGACTCAGTCTGTCTGTCTGTCACAGCTGGATATCAAGAACTACTAATGCTATCAACTTGAAATTTGGAACAGTTTTAGATGACGTTTACCCAACTATTTTGCAAATAAGAAAGAAGTAAAAATATTTATGTTTATTTTGTAACAGGGACTGAAAGGGGTTCTTAAAAATACAAAGTGGAGCTACTAGGTCATGTGGGGTATCATATGAAAGAACGCTGCTTGCACGTTCTGAAACATTTTTTTTATTTTTTTTAGGCCGCATACTTTTCGACTTTTGATGAAAAATGTAAAAAAAATACCGTTCACCGCACCGCCCCCCCCCCCCCCCCGCCTTATCTCCGAAGTTCGCAAATATAAAAATCTGAAATTATTCTATGTGATAGAAGTTTATGTAAAGATTACAGGAAAAATAAAACGATGTCTCTAAATAGCACACTTAGAAATCGGAACGGAACCCTCGGTGCGCGAGTCCGACTCGCTCTTGACCGGTTTTTTTTATCAATGAAGGGACATTGTGGTTTGTGGGTGTACTATAGGCAGCTCTGCCTAGCCCTTTCTGGAATACTGGCATGATTATACGTTATGAAGGGCCATTAATTTCATATTTTAGAATTACTTTAAAGATTAGGTACTTCATTCAATTGCCCGCTGAATACCTGAAAAAGAAAGGCTTGTGTTTAAACGCCTACCAGAAAAGTACCTATTCAAAAACCTATTCAAAAATTCGAAATACCTGTCAGAATGGGTAAATGCTCACCAAAATTAAAACCATTTTATTGCGAAATTATGAGTTTAGAAAATTGACAGCAGGGCGACGGAGCACCGCTTCGCGGGGCTCCTATTTCTGTCTGCAGGGTTTCAAGGAACCTAACCAACCAAACCTTGGGGTGCCCCTGACGTCGACCGTCTAGGGTTAGGGTTTTCGTCAGCAGGTCTACGCAGATTTGGTGAGTGTTTACCACTTTGGTGAGCATTTAATGTTTTTGGTAGTCATTATATTTAATCCCAAAAATAAACTTTGTAAGTACCAATATTTTAAATACTTTCAAATAAAAATAAGTTTTTTTTTCAGTGTTGAATACAAACTCACGACTACTACTAGGCAGCCGCGCATGTCAAAAAGTGAGTACCTATAGAGTAACAAAATATAATAAAAATCATATAATCTACTTGGATACGAAAAGTAAAAGATAAAACTCTGCGCGGACCTAGGCCGGCCCTCCTCTCGGTGCGAGGGAGTGGGCCGTAATCCACCACGCGGGCCCAGTGCGGGTTGGTATGCCAGTTTCCTCAAGATGTTTTCCTTCACCGTTTTGTTAGTAGTGGTGATGAAATCAAAGTACCCGCCCATAATCATTTATTTATTTATTTACTCCAAACATGCAAAAAATATACTTACAGGCTAGACCCAATGCGATATTGTAACACACATACAAATTAAATAGTTCCACTGCTTGAATCATAACAAATTCTATGGGTAGCTATTCTCTCAAAGTCACCCAAAGTGCAAGAGAATATGTCGACGTCATCAGCAATGAGGTTGAGAGTGCGGAGCGCGCTCCTCAGCGGCCCACAAACCCGTCTGGCACGACTAGTTCCACCCTTCGCAATATATCCGCATTGTATATCTTCCCAGTGATTATCTTAAAGATATAGGTAACAAGTATGAGTTGCCATGATCATGATTGTTCCACCACTTCCTGGCATGATTTTGGCGTCCGAAAACCGTAAAAAAGCGAGATTCGTCAGAAAAACACACAGAACGCTGCTCTTCTTCTGCCCAATTTGTGTTCACGAGCACATTGTAAACGGGCTCTACGATTGCGAGGCTGAATAGGTGGTACACGAAGCGGCCTTCGGGAACGGAGATTGACTTCATGCAAGCAATGTCTTATGGTTTGAAGCCTGAAGAGCCTGAAGAGCTGAGGAGCCTGGAGGGCCTGAAGCCTCGTAACCAACATCATCGCGGTCCTTGTACGATTTCGTCGAGCAGTAATTTGTGTGCGTGTGATGATGCGAGCTCGACCTCCATGTCGTTCTCCTATGCTGCCAGTGATGCGGTAACGTGTCCAAAGTCGTCACTCTGCATAGTGAACTATCAGTTTCCAATATTCCCACGGCTCTGTGATATTTTTTCTCGGCTCAAATGACGTCTTCTTTCCATAATAACATTCTTTTGTATTTCCACTAAGAAGTACCTATGGCAGACATTTTATTGATTTGGCCTCAAACCCATTGCATGATTATAGGAATACGACTTGACAGAAGATTTTCATCTTCCGAAATTCAAAAACTATTCCCATTTCAAATGATGAAATTTACTAAAAAGAGTTACAAAAAATATAATTGAAAAACCTGATTTTAAACGTGATTGGTTCCTAGACACTTTTGATGTTTGTAGCTGTTATAATATTTTATTAATGTCCTTTTTTTGGGTGTTTCCTAGTAGCAGCCCGGAGTCTGTATTCGTGCCCGGTTGGTGGTAACAGAAGCCATCAACCGGGCACAAACACCTCTACCGAACCCTTCCGGGAATACAGTCGTGATGTTATGTAGGTATGTTTTTATATTTTCAGATCACCTGTCTGCTCCTCGACGTAGCTCCAAGGTCATAGCAAAGCGAAACTCATGTTGCTCCCTCTGCTGTGAGGGTGAAAAGTTCAACAAGTTGAGGTTATAAACATCCACAAAACAAATTGCTTTGACTCTTAACACCACACAATTTTCATAAATATATAAAAGATACCTACTCAACTTGTTTTTATAAAAGTTTTTATTTTTTATTTTGTGCTATATTATTTGAGGACATAACGTGTGCATAGAGTGTTAATTATATTATAAGTTAGGTAAACAATAATTTTGTAGTGTAATTCCTGTCTTGTTATTAATATAATGTATACTGTAAATGGTCTATTATAACGTTATTTACTTAAAATATTAGGGTTCTAAATTCATTTTCCCTTCCATAGTTAGGAGCATCTTTGATTTTACCATTTGCAATTTTATGCAAATTAACCGACAAGTTCAGCCATTTTTAATAAAATTAAAAAGTATACGTATACCTACGCATTCATTTATTTAATCATCGCAAATACAAAAGACGGACTTACAAAGTTGAGATGGATTAAAAAATGTATATACTTGAACTTTCAGTAACTTGACAGTTCGAAGCAAAATAATTTTCGTTTTTAAATTACTTATCGGTTTTATATATGGTAATATGGTATAAACGAATTTAGCGTGTTTCAATTAAAACTATTTAAAGCACACTAAGGTAGTTTTTCTTTTGTTCAACTCTCATTTTCTTTTTATTGTCAGGAACTTGGGGCCTACTCCGTAAGTCCGTCCGTTCATTCGTCCGTCCGTTTATCCGTCCGTCTGACTTAACGATCCATCAAAACAAGCGTAAAAGTTAAATTTTCGGAGGGGCAATAACACATCGGGAGTACGGACAACTGTCGTATCGTGTTGCCATTCATACTTCGTTCAGGACCCGAATCAATCATACGTCCGTGGGTGATACGGAGTAGGAAAAGCCCGTAACGAATGCCGAAACTACGGACTTAGTGCTTAGGGAGTAGACCCCCTTATCCCTTCACTTCTTCTGTCAAGTTACTGTATACGATTAAAAGTACACGTACGATTCCTATTCCTTACCTTCTACAACTAATTTAGTCAACAAGCCGATAACGATCGAAAATCCCAAGACGATTGGATTTACGAGCATGAGAACTTTATTATCATTTTAATCAAATGGGTGTGCAGTCTATCTGCGATTTCGGCGGTATCTCCAGTTCTGGAGCCATTATAGACCTGGATGGCGCGGATCTCCCAGTCTGCTCCGACTTTCGGTGTCTCGGTTCACTCGTGCAAAGCGATGGTGAAGTAGATCGGACGGGTAAGCACAGATTTCAGGTCCGGGGAACAATCTGCGGCTCCCGCGTTCCCCTTAACCTTAACGGGAAGATATATATAACAATGGTCAGGCCTGCTGTCTTGTATGGATCAGAATGTTGGGCCACAAAAGGGATGCATGAAAGGCAATTTGCAATGCAGCTGACATGAGAATGCTAAGAGGGATGTGTGGTATTACACGAATGGATAGAATAAGAAATGAGTAAGCACCGGTGACTGAAAAGTTGTGCGCGGAAATCGGTTCTCATGGAATGGGCACGTGATGCGGAGGAATGAGGAAAAAGTCTTGAGGAAAGTTTTGAGTATGAATGTTTGGCTATAAGAGTAGGGGAAGACCAAAGAAACGATGAATGGACTGTGTGAAAGATGAGATGGCTAGAAAGGGGGTGACTACCGAGATGACGACTAATAGAGAAGTATGGAAAAAGGGACATGTTGCGCCGACCCCAAATAGATTGGGATAAGTGCAGGAGAATGATGACGTTGTGCAGTCTATCGCGATTCCCGACCACATCTTGTGGCTGATCGTTATTGCTGCCATTTATCTAAACATTTCATATGAGAATATGAACCGATTGACCATATTGCATCATGGTAGCAGCTGGATGCCGAGAATCAAGGTAGGTAGTGCAATTTGAGAGGCCTATATGTCCAGCAGTGGACTGTTGTCTGCTGATGATGATGACCAATCAGCTAACGTAAGATAAGAGACACTCTCAGGCTAGGTGGTAAGACGATCTTCGCAGGGTAGCTGGTAGCAGCTGGATAACGGTTACCGAGAATGGTGTGATTGAGAGGCCTATGTCCAGCAGTGGACTGATACAGGCTGGTAATAATGATGATAATGTCAGATTGGAGAAATGACGGACGGCTGGAACGACATTAACACCTGGGATTGTACTATGACGTGTTAATGCTATCATAGTCGTGAATATCAGGTTCGCGGGTGTATTTCTCAGAAATGGTTGAACTATATCTCAAAAGTACCTAATGAACCAAAAATCTTCCACTTGACTTATGAAGCCTCAAATGATACCTTTTTAGCCTTTCATGTACTTATTGCAAATCTATGGCATAATTAGGAACATCTTTAAAAAAAATACAACTCATAGTTTATGGTTAGTTTTATGGTTATAAATTATTGTCAAGCACGGTCAAGCACAACTTCTAATAAAAATGATTTAAAAATAAACATTTAATATGCGAATATGACGAAGCGATATTCTTTTCCGGGTAAGTCTTATTAAATGTTTTTGATAAACAATGCACTACTACACTGCATGTGGATTGAAATTCAAATAAAGCCAACTTTGAAATTCAGCTCTGATTCTAAGGCTCTGATGATATCATTCGTCGTAAAGTTTATCTTAAATTTTTCTACCGACCCCGTCTAAGATTCATGTACATGAATCTTAGACGGGGTCGGTAGAAAAATTTAGTACCTTACCGTTAACAAATGACCCATGCCGAATAACTAACGAACTCATGAACCGAACTGTATTATAAAACCTAGGTTTCTACCTTCGGACACGTACCGGAAAAACGTCTTTGCACTCCGAGCAATCAGCGGTGGCTCCAGCCATGACCGTTTACGGCGAACGGGAGCTGTTCATCAAGACCGCCCTACACTACATTTGGACGGCGTACTGCGCCATGAGCGGCAGTTATATCGCAATAGTTACCGTCGTGGTGGTGCTGATCCTCAGCTTCCTGCTCCCCGACATCACACATAAACTCTACGCAACCCAAGATCTCAAGTCCATGAAAAAAATTTTAGACAAGATGTCGGTAAGAGGCAAAATAAAATTACAATCGGTGATTAATTACTGTGTTAGATTTGTCGATCCTCCTGTATATTCTGAAATAAAAACATAAGGTCCCAAAGAAATTCACATAAGTGAAGAGCTGAGATTCTTATGCTCAGTGGAGATTGATTTGATTAAATTTCCGACTACTAAGTCACAGGAACTTACACCTAGTTTAGGAGTCAGAGCACTAGAAATATTGACCTTTGTATTACTTAGATCTTTTATGTCTTTAGGCTTATTATGGTTATTGTTAAAGGCTTTTGGTTAAATAAAGAAAGACTTAATAGTTATTTATTTAATTATTGTTTCCAGAATGACGTGAAACGAGCTGAAGTGGCATGCCTAACTGTAGCTGATGAAATCTGTTACCTTCATTGCAACATGCATGATGACACCACGGAAACTGTTAGTATCAGGTCGATATAACGTATTTGTATCTAATCAATTAGTTTGTTATGGATGTGCTTTTTAATCACTGAGTTTATTTTCAATATTATTTCAGTCAAAACAAAAACTGCAGGACCTATCCGCCTGCACCAGCCATTGCATGCGACTTACGCAGTCAGAACCAGCTCAAACTGAGAAAAAAGTTGGTTTCTTTCGGCGCTTATTCTTCCCCAATAGGGTCACAAGAAACACCTCTAATAAGGTCCGTGGAATAACACTGAACTATTATATTATGGCCTTTTTAATTAGGAAATTCGCTTCGATGCTGCATCGCGTTTTGGCGTCTTGTTGCGTTTGAACGCGGTATCAAAATTGCGTGTTTTCTATCGATTGCTTTTCCGTCAGGCGGTGGATTGAACTTTAAAAGCGATTAAATCGCTGACTGACTAAAAATCGAGTTCCAAAAATGAATATTTTTTCCACGTCCAGCGTAACAAAAATGCATAACTCACATGACTTTCTCATTTAAAAGGTTTCTTTTGTTGGGCGAAAAATATGTTTCCCGCTTCGGCCTGGATGCTAGGGGTTGTAATTTGTAAAATATGTTTTTTTTTTCTGCAGGAAGTCACGATCATGTCATATGTCTACACCGATTCGTTCGACGATAAAAACAAAACGGAACTACAACAGCAAGTGATTTAGTAACCAGTGTCGATTCAAGAATACAATACTGCAAATAAATAATGATAATGCAAATGTTACTCAAAAAAATAGTAATCCTTCTTAAACATATAGGTATTATGCGGCAATAAATTACTAAAATTTGCACAGTGCAGTTTTTATTTTAGATCCCATCTGAACTTAGCATCTGAATTAACGTCTGCAATCATTGATAAATTCTGCAAAGCATGCATCAAGCATGCATCTATTGTTTGATGAATGAGTCCATAGAGTATAGTATTAGATTGATAAATGAGTCTTTTCTGTAAGGCGCCATCTCTACAAGCGAGAGAATCGCGGCGATAGTCACGCCCGGCGGCGCCGGCGCCGCCCGCCGCTGTGCCTTCAAATTATCGCGATGACATCGCGTATACGGAGTTTCTATTGATGGAGTGGAGATAGCGCCTAAGAACACTCAACACACCAAATTAAATGCCAAGTATTATGAATCAAGATTAATAGGAGAGCCTACGTTCCCTTGGTTACACTATTTCGATCCAGTGTTACTTGACTCCAGCACTGGATTTAAATAAATAACGATGAATCAATGGAAGCAGCCTCTATATAGTGAGTACTTACTAATTCCATGATCAGCCTTAATTGGCATGTTGTCAGTGGCACCACGGCAGCCACTCATTCTCGCTATTTATTAATTTAATACTACTTGGTCTGTGGTTATGGTCCTTGGTGGTTATACTCCTGTTAAGGCGGATTTAGACTAAACGAACACGAAACGAACATAGAACAAGAACTAGAGCATTCTTTTGTCGATATTCTTGACATTTTAGTAGGGATAAAATAGATAAACCAACGAAGGAATGTTCTGTCCCTGTTTACACGAAAATAATTTGGTAGAGTGGGTAATTGGGTATTTGGGTATAGAATGTGCATTCGCTGGTTTGGTTTAAATCGACCTTTGTACTCTTTGCATTCATTGCCTTCTTCGTCTGTGCTTGCCACTCACTGTCAATACATATAAGTAATCTGTGATTGTCAAGTTAAATCGTCTCTTGAGAAACGGAGAGATATCCTGGACCTAAGGTTTGTCTACAAGCTACTCAGGAATAAAACTGACTGTCCGAAACTCCTAAGTAAATTCTATTTTCGAGTCCCACGTAGACAACCACGAAAGCCGATCACTCCTCTAGTCCCACCCTTCCGTCGAACTAAGTCGGGTACTAGTTCCCCAATTCCACGGCTGTGTAAATTAGTTAATGAATACAGTGATCTCAATGATATCCACACAGAAACACTAGAAACATTCATCCGCAATACTAACATAAACAAATAAGTTAGGTTGCATCAATTTAGTTATAGTTTAAGCCTAACTTCAAGCTGGCACTTCGTTTATATAGATATATATCCAATATTGTACAATAAATTGCTGTCCTTTGTAAACTAAAATAATCGCATGTTGTGTTTACCTGTAATTGGGTGTGCAGTAGAACTAAGATCTGTTGTTAATGTTTTGTGTATGTATAGCTGTAACATCTGTTGGTAAACCATGAATAAATAAATAAATAAATCCTCAGCCTCAGACCAAATAATCCATAAAAATGGTAATGACAAAAAAGTTGCTAAAAATACATTTATAAATTCACAAGTATACAAATGTCTAATTTTGTAAATAAAATAAGTGCAAAGTACCTAAATATTTTCCGAAAATGCCCACGACATTCCTAAGAAAATCTTTCAAAACTGTTTGTTTTGATACTGTTCTTTTCTTTGCAATGTTCGCCTTAGTGGGTCATATAACTATAAACTATTGGGAAAGATACACGATACAAAATGAATTATGTTCCATGAAACATAGCTTAATCACACTCAAGGTAAATAAAATATCGTATCCATAATTTTATTAAGGGTGCCACTAGGAAATCGTGTCATGGTGTAATTCAGCAACAACTTTCCGAACTTTTTACGCAAAACAGAAGTACATAAGTACTTAATGTTATGGAAAACAGAAAAAATCAGTGGATCCGATTTTTTCACTGACTGGTGGGACTATCTGGTGAGTTGCGAATCTGGTGAGTTGAGAATCTGGTGAGTTGCTCATAAGCGCTCTTGAGCTAGCCAAACATTTTTTTTCGTGGCTACAGTTTTCTATATAAACTTATTAAAATCCTATAACACGATTTCATAGTGCCGACACTTAATATTGTTCAAACAAAACATAGATCTATGTTCAAAAATTCGAAGATTCAATTTTATGTTACAGGATTCTTTAAGAAATATAGGAAAAGTATACGATAGTCTTCACACAGAACTAAAAGATTTGCTCCATGAGGTCAATACAAAACAGATAAGAGAGAAACTCAACGATACACCAGAATGTTGGCACAAGGAAAAATTAGAAGCTAGATGTAAGTCCGAAAACAAGTTAGATAGAAAGCGCCGTGATTTTGAAATTCAAACAGTGTTAACAACAAATAAAAAGAAAATTGGTGTAGGAGTTGAGACGGATAATCGTAAAAATCCACATGGTTGGGAGCATAAGGTCTCAGGGCCTTCAAGCATAAACGCTTCAACTAATACAAAGAACCCTCTTAAATCTACTGGAACTCCATCGGACATATCGAACGAAGAAGACTACGTCCGTGGCCAAAGAGACTTTGATCTTTGTAGACATGTTTGCCACGGCGGTGGCGGTGGTGCGATGGCGGTGCGATTGCTAGAAAGACATAAAGCCTCAGGTACGCCGGAGCAACATGCGACATCGTGGCATGCTACAAACCAAATCGATGAAGTAGACCAATCAAAATAAAGTAAAAGTATACGGCACGATGTTGCCTCGGCCTAATAAGTTTATTTTATGCCGAGGCGACATCGTGCCGTAAATGAGGCATAAATGATATTTATCAAACTTCTAATTCTATTGCAATACTTTTGTCCCCTTGAATTACATCCACAAAATTGTAAATTCAAATATGTATTATCAAATGTTTTTCAGATGTTGTGTGAGGTTATAGTGAGAATTGAAGACAAAATAGAGAAGATACGTTGACTTTATTTTTAATAAACATTTTTAAAAAGCTCTTTGCTGGACATGTTTTTTCTTTCACCTAGTTTATTCTTATGCTTGATCTAGTCAACCTTGATGTCTTGACTATTCAGAACATTTTTCGGTAAAGGCATCGGACAACAGGTGCTGGTGACATTTTTTCCTGGTTCACAGGAGTTCTTTAAAAATACATCGACATTAGGTAAAGGCAAACTGCTTCTTGGATCCCATCCTGAATCTTTTTTCTCGATTGCACAAGTAAGTGCTTCTATGAGTTCAAATTGTCCTTCTAACTTCGGTATTTCTTTCGAAAACCGTGTGAGGAGCTCGTGGCTAAGTAATAACAGCCGCACGGGTCGATCCGTCAGGTTAAGCTACGCTTGCCGGGGTTGGTCAGTGGATGGGTGACCATCTTTACATACCGAGATTCCTCCGTGCCTCGGAAAGCACGTTAAGCCGTTGGTCCCGGCTGTTATTCGTGGATCTTTGACAGTCGTTACGGGTCGTCAGAAGCCCGAAAGTCTGACAACCAGTCTTACCAAGGGGTATCGTATTACCCAGTAACTGGGTTGTGGAGGTCAGATAGGCAGTCGCTCCATGTAAAATACTGGTATTCAGCTGCATCCAGTTAGACTGGAAGCCGACCCCAACATAGTTGGGAAAAGGCTAGGCAGATTGATTGAGTTGCAAGTGGTGTAGTGATATTCCAGAATTAAATAGATGAGTCCTATGAGAGACGACAACATTATGAAGCTGATGTAGCTGTCAAGAAAGCTCCAAGGTTGGCACGGCTGCGGCGGAGGAGTGCCATTAGAGTGACGAGGCCGTCCTCTGCGACTTCTTCTTGCACGGCATTCCATTCTGATCTTTCTCTGCTGTTTTCTACCAAACGTTTTAAGACTGCGGCGAGCCACCCTAGCTTATTAATATAGTGTTTTTTATTTGATAGCTCACATTTCTACAAAAAATTTGAATGGTTTCTATCAGTTCATAATTTGGTGTCACCTTAGATTATTTCACATTTTGAAACGTGAACCAATTTCCAGTTATGCCGGTGCTACACTATACGGACATCGCCGTTGATCACTTAGAGCATTTAACCTATGCTCTAAGGTTGATCATCGCGTTGAAGGACGACAAGTGTAGCCACTACGCGAAAATTTGACAACGGCATTCACATTGCCGATCGTAGACAGAGAATTCACTGTCTTCGTTGCCGATGGACGAGGGGATGAGAATTGACGTTGACCGTTCAAGTGTGGCCACTCAATACATCGCGTCAACGGAACAATTACCGCGATGTTTAAAGCGTATAGTGTAGCCCCGGTATTACAGTGTGTGCCAATGAGGTGCCATATGCGTTGGCGTTTCTGTGTTATAATGTCATAATAACCAAAGAGTATAAGTATAGAGTGCCCTTTTACTTTTTCGGGACATCGCCAAGCGGTTGGTCGACTCTACACGTGACCAAAGGGCTGGCCTATTTTTTGGACGTGCCATACAACGTGGCAATGCTGCCAGCCTTTTGGGCACCTTTCCTTTCGACAGCGATGCGGATGAATTTTTCGATGCCCTATAAATTATTTCCCTTCCTTTTTGTAGTATACTTGTAAATATTATTTTTTACCGTAGCTATAATACTTTCTGCATTTATTATAACACCCCTCTTTTTGCGTCGGGGGTTAAAAATAGAATAGAATAGAATAATTTATTTACACGAACACAAATTATACAACATAAGAGATAGCCGTGGGCCCCAAACTAGGCACAGCCTGTATCTTGGTGGCCCAGAAAAGCTGGTACCTAATAAATCTGTTTTAAGAGTATAACTATTTTATAGGAACTTAGCACCATCAGTGGTCTATAGGCATCCAGTATTTATATTATCCAAGCTATTTGATACACACGCATCAGCTAATTAGCTGCTAGTGTGTTTAACCAAAATAATAATAATAATAATAATAATAATAAAAAATAATATTTATGATTGTGTCACGAACGCCATCTACTCAAATCGAGCCAGACTACCAAGACTAACGAAACGCTTCATGGAGTGAACAACGAATGCAGTGTCCGTATCTTGATATAAAAGGCTTACTGTAAGTTCTAAGAGATGGTGCTACTTTCAAATTCAAGTAATCATGTTTCGGTTTCAGCATGGAAGTAGGTACTATTTTAAAAATTACAACAGGTGACAATAATAGTGAAAATGGAAAATCCAGATGAAACCTTAGACCTTTTGGTTTTGGAGGAATTTTAGGAGGACATACTTTTTAACGGAGTGTAGTACTCATGAAAATGAACATATTTTTTTCCACACCTCATTTTTGACCGTTTGGAGTTTATCTGCCTAGTCATTTGTTTACTTTAGAAATACTTGATTGATTACATTTATGTTTACTTTTGCTATCATATACATTTTTTATCGGTATCAGGAAACTAGGAATGGCCGTTAACATGAACTAATACAGAGATAGTGAAAATTCTATGCACGCACTGATTCATGTTGTTGAAATTTCAATGCTAGATAATTCAAGGTGTAACTTAAGACGCAGATATATGCCAACGGCCTTGAGTGCATAGCTTTCGTGCTCTGTGCTGAGCTCACGCAACACGTTGTATGTCCAACCAGTACCGTCGTACGTCCATACCCAGTAATGGAGCGCTGTCCCAAATCAGACGCATTATTAATTTAATAAACACTAGCTGACCCGATAGACGTTGTCCTGTCAAAATTTCAATAATTCATACAAAATTCCCATAGAAAATGCACTTTAATTTTTCCGAATTTTCCAATCTTCCCAGCAACTTTTCCAATTTTTAGGGTACTCCGTACCTCAAAAGGAAAAAACGGAACCCTTATAGGATCACTTGTTTGTCCGTCTGTCTGTCTGTCTGTCAGTCTGTCAAGACCGTTTCTCTCAGAAACGCGTGAAGGTATCCAGCTGAAATTAATATCAAATACGTAAGTCTATGGTCCCTTGGAGTTCTAAAAAGATCAAACTGCTAAGTCAATGCAATAAAAAAATACGGCCATTTATGCGACATTTTTTGATACTCACTTTTTTAAGAAGCAAGGTCATACAACAAATATAAAGGAAAAAGTCCGAAAATTGTTAATTTGTAATTCAGTCACATAAAAAAAATGTTTAAAACTGTCAGTTTGTCAAGACCCTTTTTCTCAAGGACGCGTGGAAATATCAAGTTGAAATTAATATTAAATACGTAAGTCTATTGTCCCTAGTTCTAAAAAAATCAAGTGTCTAAAGTCAACGATATTTTACATTTTGATACTCGCAATTGTCGCAAGTAAATCAAAACCTATAGGGAGCTTCCCGTTGACCTAGAATAATGAAATTTGGTAAGAAGCAAGGTCTCCCAGCACAAGTAGAGGAAAAAGTCCAAAAATTGTGAATTTGTAATTTTTTGACATAAAAAAATTTTGTTAGGATCCAATGTTAAGTTTGTTTTTGCGATAAATTCTTTTCAACTACGGAACCCTTCATTGTGCGTGGTCCGACACGCACTTGTCCGGATTTTTTTTTATCCGCGTTAGACTTACTTAACTTTACAAATATTAATTACACTATGTAATATACCTAAACATAGTCTAAAATATTCACTTATTAAGTTTTTACTAAGACGCTCTAATTTAACATACTTATATTTTTCCAAATCATTAACACTAGGTACCTATAATATATAGGTATATACATTATACTCGTGTAGACGTGATCTTCAGTTTAAAATCATTAAAATTCGTTTATCGTCGCCTTAAATAACGCACCACCCTTAAGGGGCCTTTGTACTCATCATTATGAACAACTTTTACTATGGGACCAAACCTGAAATCAAGAAAAAAATCTGCTGTTGCCTACAATTTGACGAGTTATGCGAACATATAAATGTAGGGAACAGCTGAATTTTTTTCGCGATTTCATGTTTGGTGCCGTAATAAAAGTTGTTTTTAATGATGAGTACAATTACCCCTTATGTAAGGCTGCAAATTCGGAGCACCGTTTCTTGCAGCGTGCAGCGTTTAAGGGGATACATCTTGGACACATCAATAAATGTGTTTTTAAAAGTCCTATAAAAACAACTAAATAATGGAAATCAATTTGGTTGTAGAATTTTAAAAACACAAAATGTATCGATGTATGTTACATATCCTTAACTGCACGCTACAAGAAACGCAGCTCTGAATTTGCGGCCTAAGAGGTTGTGCGTTGATTATTATATAATGAATTAATAAATAAATATAAATAAATATCCTTGGACATTTCACACAACGCCATCTAGTCCCAAGCTAAGCAACCTAATGCTTGTGTTATGGTAACGAGATGGCTGATAAACTACTTATATACATTTTTTTTTTGTAAATACATACATATTATAGATAGAAAAACACCCAGACTCGAAACAAATACTTGTAGGTCGTACAAATATTTGTTCCGTGCGGGAATCGAACCCGCGACATGCTTTGCAGCAGTCAATCGCTCAACCACTGCGCCAACCGTGTCGTCTTAATGACTTTAATGTAAATAATGCAGTTCTGGAGTGAAT
This sequence comes from Cosmia trapezina, assembly GCA_905163495.3. NCBI lineage: Eukaryota > Metazoa > Arthropoda > Insecta > Lepidoptera > Noctuidae > Cosmia > Cosmia trapezina. The sequence goes on from LR991030.1 coordinate 19,789,122, forward strand.
GAAATTCGAATGCTGAACTAAGGGAAAGAGCTGATACGGGTACAAATTCGCTCACGTTATAGGTAACTTAAAAATGCAGCTATAACTTACATAGGATTGTCCCATGAACTCATGATTAATGAATCTATTCTATTACTGTATGTATATGATATAAAGTAATACACAGAGACGCAAGAAACATACCTAATCATGAAATGACGTCAGATTGGAGAATAAGGACAAAACCTCGGTACCGTCATGTAATATAAATATACGATTTTAGACCGCATACCTAATTCGATAACATACGGATTAGCATATTTATCATCCCCAGATAATACATAATTATTACCTACTACATACCTACATTACATAAGTATTGCATAGGTTAGATCTTATTCTAAAGTTAATATACTTCTACTTGTTTTTAGTATTGACCAAGGTATTTAACAGAACTCTACATCTTTCTAGATATTCTATGTAAATTCGATTACATGACTAGTTATAAGGTACCTAGATAAAGGCTGTTTGAGGTTGTGACTGTTGTGAGTTAAACCAACCGGTTAGAATGATAACCGAACGAAGTTAGAAGTACCTAATGAATGGAGGCCCTTGATCTTCACAACCTTAAAGAATGCTTCATTATTACGTTAGAGGCCAGTCGAACGCTTTCACGCCTTATCAAACCTTTTTTTTGTTTCATTGTTACCATGGCTATATTACCTATTGCATGATTGTCCACCAAAAGTCTAAATAGGTACCTCACAGATTTTATGTATTGGGAACGGTTTCCGGTAAATATTGTCTGCAGCCTATAGTATAGTACTGTTAGCAGCTAGGTCGCTAGGCGAGGCATTCTACACGTCTCTCAGAAATACGTATAAGGAAGTAAGTGGCTGGTTCATTAACTTCTTGGAAATGCATAAGTTAGAGGTTTAGTGGCGTTAGGCTGTTGTGCACATTCAAACCACATAGTACAAAGCCTCCCAGACTCCTTAGCTGGGGTCGGATCACTCGGTAAGTTGCCGGTTGCCGCCATTTCGACGAGACGTTAGAAAGGGACGGGTATAAGTTGTTTACTCGTTCGCTCTCATTGTATTCCCTACTTGGTTTTCGTTTTACTTTTCGAGCTTTTAGTGTTGGGCTGTATACATAGTATCGATATACAAGTTATTCGTTTTATTTTGAAGTGGAAACTTCTTTTAGGCGCATTGAGCGTTTTTTTGTAGGGGGAAATCCTCAATTTTTGGCGTTAACTGCTAAGGCTGCGAAACTAGGAGATTTAGTGTTGATTTTTTTTACATTCAAAACATTCTACCTCATCTGACTAAAAATGTGAACATAGAACATTTCAAAATGTTTCATATCTCCAGACTTATGATTTTTATGCTAGTAGGCATTACTACTCGCATTAAGTAACTCCCTTTTCATTCTCCTATCACCCGGTCACGGAGTGTGAGCAGATGATAGGAATCGATCTATCTCTTCATCATCTTTGTTCTCGGTCTCCCCTTTCAGTCATCAACATTTACTTTAATCTGTCTTTTAGTTACATGCGCTATATCCTCCCTCATCACATGCCCATGTCAAGACAAACGGTTATCTTTCAACTTTTCTGTCATTGGCCACTTTTGAACTTCCTCCAACATACCTACTCTCATTACTTACAATGCGATTCAACTAAGAATAGGAATGACTTTGCGCCATATTGTGAAGATTTAGCAAAACAGCACCTCGTTTACACAATTGCAAAGTCAGTGACATATTTTAACAAAAACAAATTTCAAAAACAGAACTAAAATGGATAAGGATAACCTCAGAAGAATAACTAAAGAGGATAACACTACAAAACTTTGCAAGTCGTATATTTCAAGTTTCAGATGACAGTTCGAGGTCATTGACGTTCCTATTGTTAGTTGAATCGCATTGTAAGTACTTTTCTTTTATTTATCTGAATTTTGTCTTTTTCTTATATTGCAAGTTTTTATCGACACGATACCGCCAGGCCTAGCAGCTCGGTCGCACCGGCCGTCAGCGGCGCGCCGCGTTGCATGATGTCATTCATGCACACACTCACACATCGGACTCCGTGTGACTTGGTCGTGTAGTGTTGACCCGCGCGCCTGTTTACATTCTGTACACAGTGACTTCACGGCGTACACCCGTGTCTGTGATTTAATTTATTATTTATATAATAGCTAGCTATTAGATAGTTCACTCAACATGGCTAACAACAGGGCTACCAAATCAGGATTTGCTGCCGAAGCACAGAGAAAGGTAAGTTTTGAACTTGTGATTTTCATTTTTCAAGCTAATTATAACCCGACCATGTGCTGTAGTTCAATTTTATTTTATAGTGTGATGTGGGAGTGGCTCTTCGTAAACAGGTCGCGTTGCACGGCTAGATTATTGATTGGGGATGCTGTGAGGTCCAGAATTGTGTTACAAGGACTCAGCCGTGACCTACTTTAGGGAACAGATGGTGCGACCTCGTTAGCGGAGATACAAGGGCCAGATGGTCTTGAATAGTAACGTAAGACTAATGTACTAAAGCGTACACACTACACATGTAGATGTTTGCTTAGTTTCTATATTCATTAATATTTAATGTAACACTTGCCCGTACGTAACCACCTTCTGCAAACAATTTTGATACAAAACTTAATATACCGGGTAATAGTCGTTTCACGGTTTCGTCGACGAGGGTAGGGCAAGCAGGTAGGTACAAATAATGACTACACGTGTATTATACGGTGGTACCCTAAACAGTCGAGTAAACTGGTTAGGTAAGCCATAAAAAAGAACTCAATCACGCATTCAGAAACACTTATTTGACTGTGCCTTTGGCATTGTTGTAAAAAAGATTTTAAAAAACCTAACGGTGCGAGACGGTATGTTCCTATATGGACTGTTTAGTATTTGGTCATATTGTAGTATTTGTAGAAAAACAAATGCTCAATATGATTCGTTTCATTTCTACTGGTGAAATTAATTAAAATAAGTACCTACTTAGGTACGTGTATCTCTTTATTGCCGTTACTATGGAATCCACAATAGTGTTTAGAATAAAGGTTGTGTCATTGTGTGATGTAGGTACTTGTAGTTATCTACATTCCAAGGAAATTTAAAGTAGATAGGCAATATATTGTATACAAACGACTCGTTTTAGCATTTATACACAAGTAACGTATATTCGCATCACACGTTTGCATTGAAGCAAGGTTACAGATGAATCATTTGTCACCTTTTTTTATTTAATAAAAGTTGCAACATATAAAAAGCAGCAACCTTTTTTGTTAGCAACGTAATGTCAATGTTTCCAGACCATAAATAGACTTCGAGGAGACTAGATCGACGCGTTTAATTAATTAAGCAATTTATTTTATCATCTATTGTGACATCTCGTTTTAGAGGACGCGACGTAACTATCATCATCATTGTTCTAAAAATAGTTATTGAATTGTGATTTGCCATCTGTTTATATTACGCGGAACTACAACATCATGTAGATGATTGTTTCCAAGTATTTACTTACGAAGCACCTCCATCAAATAGGATCCAACTCCACTCAAACTTAACATTCTCAACAATACCTAAACGGTCATTGCTCCAGCAACGCTCTGCCAACCAAGCCTACTGTCGTCTTGATAAGTACCTAAATAAATATTAATTATGTCTTCACATAATGTTTAAATTCATGGCAGCGTAGGTTTAATTTACATTCCGTTACTTTTAAAAGCGAACCCAAGATCTGTGAAGTTTTATGGTCTTGTAATTATCAGTCAGGACACCTTTCTTCCTGCACTCGTCGCCTGCGCACCGGTTGCATGTGGGTCAAGGAGGATCAGTTAACACAGCTTTTACAACCGGTTTTAGTCTGTTTTTTGTGGGAGTCCTTAACCGCACTCAAGTGGAAAGAACATTGATGATTTTCTTTAAAATGATTCATATTTTATTAGTCTGATGAATATCAAATTAAGTGAGTTTTCCGATTGTCAAACAGGTACGTGAGGCTATGCGCCTTATCAGTAAAACCGAGTATGCAGGTCAAACGGATGGTCGTTTATATGTATTAGTTACTCTCTTCTTTTAATTACAGAGTAACAGTTAGTTTCAACAAGACTAAAATACATAATGCGTATGATAAGTGAGGAACGGGTAAATTAATTACTAAGGCTCCCCGAAACGATAATTGCAATTGTCAATTTATACACATTGAAGCGGGATTGTCTACAAAGTGCAATTAAAACGATTGAAAATATTACTGCAATCAATCAATAGCGATTGTTCGTTTTGGGGACCCCTTAGTAGTTGACAAGACCTAAGGTTTTGTTGATAGATGATCATTTTCATTACATTATCAACCGTTTGTTCAAGTTGGATTAGTCACGACTCACGACACGAATCGTTTCGTGTACGAATCCTCACAAATAACTTGGACGAAACAGATGTTCAATTAGCTCAAAAGAATTTATTTTATACTAATTCACCGAGACGATGACTCATATAAGGCCTGGTTCTGTTACACCACACAGTACCCCACCTTATAAGGTATGGCCTTTACGCAGGATTCATTTATATGGCTTAAATGCAGGCCACTTTCAACCGGCCATATGTTCAAGATTGACACTTGACCAAATTTCTCTTCGATGTTTAATTTAAAATGGAATTCTATTTTGCTTGCACAAGCAACATGGCAGTGTTGTGCAAGTTAAGATACATAGATTGGCAAAAAGGTGAAGATCGTATTACCACTTGTGTGGCCTGACTTGAAAGATGATACAATCATATAATTATGTAAATAGTACCAATTGCTTCACTTTATTAGTCGTTATTTTTACTATGACACTACCACATGTAGCTATGGCGTAAGTTTAATTCAAGGAAATAATGTGAGTGAATTCTCGTTTAAACTTAAAGTTATCCCCATTTTTGCGAATCAATACTGGTTGCATTGCATTGACCGCGTCTGTCAGCCAGCCTCGCGTGGTGACCCCATTCTTGTCCCCTTACTAGTCAGTGTTGGAGCCATTGTTGACGATGCCGATGGCTGGCGAGGCTGAATATTTTTATACGATTTACCTTAAATCAACGTTGATTGACCTAATAATACTGCTTGCGTTTATCCTTTAACGTTTCATTTGAAATATGCGTTATAGTGTAAGCTATATTTTCTCAAGTTTTGCATTGCTGTAGCATAGGACTCGTCTATGATCTGACGTAAGTAACTGCGGGGCCGTACTGCTTCAAAAGACTGAAGCCGTTGACATTGAATCATAGTTATTTATGGCCACTAACGTTTTTGTTACCGATTCCTTGTATGGTCGTATGGCGATTAGTAGTGAATGAACGCTTTAATATCATTACATCAGTATTGATATTCGCAATGTTATCCTTCTCGGGCTCCATTCGCATCTGCTTATGACCGATGATTACTTAAAAAGGGAAGGCATCAAATAACATGGCATGAATGTTACCATTCCTTTCAAATTATGACATGTTCATTACCAGTTTATATTGTACTGTATTCGTATCAGTGAAATTATAATGCCAACTAGTTTAATTCCCAAACTAACGAATTGATAGCTGCCATAGTTATCAAAACTAACCTAATTCAACCAACGACCTTTTGTTTTAGCTTGATAATGACGTTAACTAGCAATGGAGTTAATTAATTGAATATAGTAAATAATGACATTGATGTATTGTTTAAACCGAAATGTGGAAACACTAATAAACGACTAGCTAGCTGATAACTGATAACTGCTACTTAGGGTTGGTTGTGTAATAATTATATTCGTGCACGTAGTAGGTACCTTTTACTCGTAACGTGCACATAGTACCATTTACTTATTTGGTGCAAACGTCAGACCTTTTTTGTTGAGCACACTACAACAAAGTTTAAACAGGACCTTGCTTACAAAATATCACTTCCGCTAACTTCAAACCCAAATTAGACAACGCTTCGGAATATTAATAAAAGGGACGAAGCCTATCGGTTCGACCAATCTGGGACGAATTAAAATTCATATAAGTAGGTAGGTACCTTCGTGGTTGATCCAAAAGCAGACAAGTCCACTTGCATAGTAACGAATATTTAATTTTCTTAACTGAAAGTCGGTACATCCTTAAAAGCAGGTTGTGAGAGACCATGCTTTTAATTTTTTTTAAGGTTACAAACGTCTGTCATGCCGGTCTCTGAGTCATGTTTGAATCCTTGGCTGGTTACGTCATCGCCATCGTGCGCATGAGTTGTTTTCGGTGGAATAGGTAACTACTACGTATTGTTACAGGAAGATTTGATTATTTCATTATAGTTCTACTTATGTTATTGATTCATTAGGCTCCTTTGGTCATCTTTAATGACTAACAAAACAAATATTCATCGACAGAAGTGACATATTACCTAATTATTATTATGATTAAGGGTTTATCAATTTAATGCTAAATAACATCTCTATGTATATCAATGACATTAAAGAAATGAATCGTCAGCTAAATTAAACCTTCTTAGCGTGCACACACATAATAAAAAAAACATGCGCCCATCCGTCTTGCTAGCCCTACCCACATTTGGGTTGGTTATTCCACTCTTTACCTACCTATAAATTGAAAACTTCAAGGCTTGAGTACCAACCAGTATTCTTCCAAGCCGTTTAGTAGGTAAACAGAACGGGCACATTTAATTAGTACAGCTGTTAGTGCACGTATCAAATACACGGTTACTTCATTATAGTCACGGAGACTGTCCTATCGCACACTTTCATAGCAGAACGTGATGCGTATAAAATTATTTCTATGCTAATACGGTCAATAGTAGGAAAAGAATTTGGAATGATATTAATTTTCCAAATCGCTCCTGTACCTACTATACTACCATCTACTGTTCCAGATTTCTCATAGGTAGATTAGATAGACCTAGTTATGAGAACTCAACATGACTTTATACAAAAATAAATAACTGAATGAAACACCTACATTAAAATCTGATATTTTTAAACCTTTTCTTGTTCCTTTTTAAGTATTAAATCTAAACATTAGCATCATTTTAGAATCATTTGAATCGGGATAGATACCTACCTACCTACTTAGATTTATATTTTTGCGGAAGAGTAGGTAACAAGTGTCGAACTAGGAACACGCCATTTAATTGCCATGCAAAATCTACAAACGATGTTCAAATAGTACCCGGAATAGTTTTATAAAAATAACCGGCAGACTTTTTTACAAAAAAAAAAACAACCGGCTTCCAAAAAGAATACTATACCTAAAGTGAAAAATAACTTTAATTTCGGAAGTCGGTACATAACTGGTTAAATGTTTACTTAAGCTGAGCGTCCACTGGTCCGCGCCGGCCGCACCGCCCGCACGGCACGCAACGGATTGAACGGATTTGCCGATGGCATGCGTCCACTGTCCACCTGGTCCGCCCCGGCCGGCCGGAACGGATTTGCCGGTGTCATGCGTCCACCATTTTTATTTATTCTGAGTGTTTTTGTTGTTGTCAGTAGACGTCGCGCGTTGTCATGGAGATTGACGAAAATTATCAGTGTTGCTTGTTCGCAAAAGATAACTGCAGTTGCCAGGGGGGGGTGAAACCATCATACATCTGACAGTAAATATTAAATGTATGGAAGGTGGCGACATCCATAGTTCACGTTTTGAAAACTTTTAATAAAAAGTATACTATTGCTTGATAGATGGAGCTTTTAATAATAATAACTTGCAATAACAAGATGACAGATTGGCACTTGACACAATTCAAATTTCAAAGTTTTTTGAAGTTTCCGTGCTGTCGTTCGTTCGTTACTGCTTATAACTATTTTCGGATTTCTCGAGATATTTGCATTGATTGTTGAATTTTGTGAGACCTGGCTTTACTGTTAACTCTGTTTTCGACCCTGATACTTTGTTCACCGATTGACCCATAGGCTGCTTCCGTCCCTGGACTTCGTGATACTTTCCTACTGATTGACCCCGCTTTCTCAACCTGCGGTTGTGTACTCGATTTGGATATTGTTGGTTACATGCAGACTAAAAACATGCAGAAAAACGCTATTTTGGATGTGAAAAAAAAGAAAATACTGAAAAATAGTGGTTAAATTAATTAATTAAACCCTATGTAACCTCTTCTTTGAGGATCACTGATACTTCTCATGTTATATTGTTATTTGCTCCGAGTTCTTTTACTTCTTAGTTTCTCTTACCTGTCTACTGTCTCTTGTTCTATCCTAGTGTCATCAGTGAAAACTTGTAATTGGCCTTCTGTTAACCTATCTATAACCTAGCTGTAAGTTTTCTTGAGATAATAAAATAAAATAAATAAAATAAAATAAATCAATTTGTGACTTCTAACCTGCACGTTGCATAAAAATAATAAGCTAGATTTTATTGTTAATCGGGCTATTACAAGAATCATTCATAGTTGGTGCACAGGTGTGAACAGAATTTTATCTGGAAAATTAGCAATTTTGATCGGGGGATAACGTAAAAGTCAAAGCAGAACGCTATTTTAATGTATGTACACATAAACGTAGTGTTTACAAAAATAAAAAGAAGTAAATATTATTAAGGGAATTGTTCTTTATTTAAAATAAATTCCTACCTAAATACAAATAAATACATGGCACCTACCTAGTACCTATATCCATTTGCAATTAAGTATACTGCCATCTAGCGGATAATAGAATTAATTGTCTAGTTGGTATCAGTGCCATCTATTTTTCACGTAATTTACATACCAGACCGGTATTTACTATTCCAGATATTAGTGTATAGTCTATGGCAGTTGCCTCTGCCGTTGACGCGTGCCGCTCATGTCTATGAGCACGAGACTAAACATTATTATTATTTTTTAATTTTGATAATAAAGCACAACAGAAATGCAGTCAGAAACCAGAAACTCAATTTTGTTTTTAATTTGTTTATACAACATTAGTTTTTGTTTATACTAAACCCGAAAAGGGGTCATTGTACTCATCATTGAAAAAAAAGATCTGCTGTTCAGTACATTTATCTACATCAAACTCGTCAAAATGTACTGAACACCTGACTTTGACGAGTTTGATGTAGATAAATGTACTGAACAGCAGATTTTTGTTTCACGATTTCAAGGTTGGTCCCGTAGAAAAAATTGTTCAAAATGATGAGTAGAATGACCCCTTTTCGGGTTTAGTATAAACAAAAACTAATGTTGTATAGACTAGTCTTTATGCATATAAGGACTAGTCTAGATAAAAAAACATTGTAAATGTTATGCTTCGTCAATCCCTAGAATCAGTAGGATGACACTGACAGATACGATGAGTTCAAAAATGCGTTCCGTGCCGGTGACGTCACCGGCATTCCTTATGACGTCACCGGCACGCATCGCCTTTTTTGCTCATATATTCGTTTATTCGTCATCATAAATTCGTCATATAAACGAGTTGGTCTGCCGGCTCTCAGTGGTTGTATTTCAGAGCAATCGTTGTGTATGCAAGATGCTTATTTGTGGAAAAACCAACTCGTTTCACCTGTGGAGACACCATACTTCGAATGGGTCCTAAAACTGACCATTTCTCTGATCGTTTTTGTTTCGCAACAATGACGCCTCTTGTAAGCGCTATAACTCGAAGTTGCAACCACTCAGAGCAGGCAGACCGACGTCATTTGCATTAGGGACTACTCTACAACCCATCGAAGTAAATCTAACCGTATCCATGATCGTTATGAAAAATCCTGTCACCTCTCGGTTTATACGATTTGAAATGCTTTATTCGAGAGGGTATAATACTTACGTATTTTTTCCCCACTTTTTATGTGGGTGATGTTCTAATTTTCTTTGCAGGTTGTGGTATTACAATGTTTGTGGGGTAAGTTACCACAGCTAAAAAGTGAGAAATATAAACTTTCAACCGACTTCCAAAAAGAACACTACAAAGTGAAAAGTCGGTAGCAAAAACGAATAAGTATAGTCGATCATGGATACGGTTAGATTTACTTCGATGGGTTGTAGAGTAGTCCCTAATGCAAATGACGTCGGTCTGCCTGCTCTGAGTGGTTGCAACTTCGAGTTATAGCGCTTACAAGAGGCGTCATTGTTGCGAAACAAAAACGATCAGAGAAATGGTCAGTTTTGGTACACATTGAAAGTATGGTGTCTCCACAGGTGAAACGAGTTGGTCTGCCGGCTCTCAGTGGTTGTATTTCAGAGCAATCGTTGTGTATGCAAGATGCTTATTTGTGGAAAAACCAACTCGTTTCACCTGTGGAGACACCATACTTCGAATGGGTCCTAAAACTGACCATTTCTCTTATCGTTTTTTTTTTTCGCAACAATGTTGCGTGCATCATAGCTCTGAAATGCAACCACTCAGAGCCGGCAGACCAACTTGTTTCATCTGCGGAGACGCCATACTTTCAATGTGTACCAAAACTGACCATTTCTCTGATCGTTTTTTTTTTCGCAACAATGACGCCTCTTGTAAGCGCTATAACTCGAAGTTGCAACCACTCAGAGCAGGCAGACTGACGTCATTCGCATTAGGGGACTACTCTACAACCCAACGAAGTAAATCTAACCGTATCCATGATCGTTATGAAAAATCCTGTGACCTCTTAGTCTAGTACTACTCTGTAAAAAGTTATGCGTGGTCATACATAAAAAACAAAAAAAAAACGCCTTTTATTGTCCGTGGGTCGTCAGAAGCCCGAAAATCTGACCACCAGTCTTACCAAGGGGTATCGTATTACCCAGTAATTGGGTTGTGGAGATCCTGCACCCTTTGCGTAACACATTATCAATCGGAGTTGGTTTAATTTTGACAGTTCAACAACATTCATTGCGTTGTTTACTTCGTCGAGCAGACAAATTTTTCGAACATATGAAGAAATGGATTGGCAATTTGTTTCAAAATTATTCAAACTCCGATTGATAATGTGTAACGCAATTAGGGTGCAAATAGGCATTCACTCCAAGTAAAATAGGCACTGATAGGTATTCAGTTCCATCCGGTTAGACTGGATAGCCGACCATAACGTATTTAGGAAAAGGCTAGGCAGATGATGATGATGATGAAGTACAAAATATTGCTATAAAAACAGTGCGTACCTACCTACATAATTATTTTATTTAAACATTAATCAAACAAACTAAACGGCAGTGGCTATAATAAACTATTCGCTCATTTCTTATCAGCGCGACCGGCGACCTTGGGCTTTACAGTCAGTTATTAATGTTCTCTCACATGGTTATGTGATTTCCCGTTTGAAACTTAAAAGAATACCTATTATACAGATCAAAACGTTACTTGGATCAGGATTCAGATAAGCGGTTTTCTTGGCGCATTTGTAAGTTTTTGGCGCACTTCAGGTTTTTGGCGCAACAATGTAGCCGTCCATTGGGTGCTACACAGTACCACAGAATAATAAAGCCACAGTAGTTTATCTGGACTGGATTCTCAATATACCAGATTCGCAATATATCAGATTTCGTACAGTCGAAATCAAAATATTTATCTTAATAAGTAAGCACCTAATATGAAAAAGCCTAGTTACTTTTTGCGGGAAATAGATTAAATAGATTAGATAGTTCGATAGATAGATATACAGGGTGTCCCGTAAATAATGGATAATCTCTTAAGGGGTCATCGTACTCATCATTATGAACAACTTTTACTATGGGACCAAACCTGGAATCGCGAAAAAAAAAACAGCTGCTCCCTACATTTTGACGAGTTTGATGTAGATAAATGTACTGGTCAGCTGATTTTTTTTCGCGATTTCAGGGTTGGTCCCATAGTAAAAGTTGTTCATAATGATGAGTACAATGACCCCTTAAGAGATTATCCATTATTTACGGGACACCCTGTAGATAATAGAATAGATAGTTCGCGTTGTGCATACAAAATAATGTCTCGTTTTCCTTTATGATTACCTACCTACTTATATTGTTTTATTGGCATTGTCTGTCATGCATGATCATGACGTTGAAAAATGTAGGTATACTTCTTCTTTAATTCTTCACATTTCTTAATAATTATGTATTATTTTAAAATGTCTTTGACTTATCCTGGTAACCTGGGGTACCGGACCTTTGGAAGGCGTACGAGGGACCGAAGCCAACTCGCAGATGCCCCTTAGACAATTTTAAATTATGAAGGAGACACCAACCGACGATATCCCTCTATGGACTATGCAAGCGCACCCCCGACCCCCGGTTGGTCCAGTACTATGAACATGGAAACAAAATTGGTTACCTACGGGCGGCAGCTCGGTAGATAAATACGCGTCCGTCCTTGCTATAACTGTCGCGCACTCGAACTGTTGCGTAGGTAGGTACCTATTGGTATTTTGAAGCGCGTCATTTCGGTCGTTTTATGAAGATAAACTACCTACGTTAACATTCTTATACTGTGACAGTACACACAGCCGAGAACATGATGAAGCGAGGGTAGGCGTCGAACGAAGTTTGCTGATTGGCACGAGCCGAGCCCGAAAGCCAAATATGTGTAGGAATCTAGGAATGGCTTCGGGTCAGCTTTGTTGTTCAAGAAATACTCGATCAGGCTCAGAATGTCCCTTTCCCAAAATGTCACTTGGTTTCAATACATCCCTTTCCCGAAATGTTCCCTTCCCATAATGTTCCTTTCCCAGAATGTCCCTTTCCCAAAACTTCTCTTTCCCAAAATGTCCCTTTCCCAAAATGTCCTTTTCAATCTCGAATCGACATCCGAACAAGTTTGTAGAAACCCTTACACGGTTTTGGAAGCTCCTATAGATTCTACCTGAAGGTACCTGCACGCTTAGCATGACGACGTTTTGTCGACGGAAGAATAGACAAAACTACACATTGCCATGCTTAGACGTGTAGAATGCGTACAAATATTTCTACTATATTCCATTTTGTCTATTCTTCCGTCGACAAAACCCGTTTCTATGGCGGTTATGCTAAGCATGCAGCACGCGTAGCATGACGACGTTTTGTCGAAGGAAGAATAGATAAAACTACACCTTGCCATGGTTATACTCGTAGAATGCGTACAAATATTTCTACTATCTGCCATTTTGTCTATTCTTCCGTCGACAAAACTCATTTCTATGGCGGTCATGCTAAGCGTGCTGGTGTAATTTTTGGGAATCTAAGACGGCGTTTAACATTCCACAATGCCATAAAAAATTACTTAAAAAAAAAAAACTCAAATGGGCTTCTCTTAAAATCCTCAGTGTTTACAATCTACTTTTGTATTCCATAATAATAGTTTTTCCTTAATAAAAATAAACAATGATACCATTGTAATGAAATGACTGATGATATCACAGTAAATGCATAAAAATGGTGCTATTTCTGCACCGTCTGCTATTTCATAATACTGTGCATCACAATTTGCATACCTATTACTAATGAATTTATTAGCGAAAAATATATGCATGATCCTCTCAAAATGCAAAATTTCGTAAACTGACTTGAAATGTCATCTTACTACATATTACAGGGTATATCAGAATGCTGTGGTACAGACTAACAAACTGAACAACTTTCTCCATGGGACCAACATCGAAATCGCGAAAAAATAATCAGACATTCCATATAAAACTTCACTACCTACTCGACCCAAATGTGTGGGACGAGTGATAATTTTTTCCCGATTACGATGTTGGTCCCATGGAAAAAGTTGTTCAGTTTGATGGTCTGTACCACACCTTCTGCACAAAATAATGTCGCACATTTAAGTACCTATACTTACTTACTTTCTAAGTTTATGATCATGCATTACTGACCTGTCTTGAGTAAGCATATTGATCAATGTTCATGTCTTCTCTGCATGAGAAGAAGCCTTTGCCCTGCCCAAGACGGGGGGACTATAATGGTGTGGGATTATTATTATTTTATGTAGGTATTATACTTAGCCGTTCCGTCAAAATAAGTTATATTGATGATAAAGATTTACATTAGAAAATACAGATGATTCCTACAGAATAAGATTGATTTTACCTATAAACGTGTTTGTAAATATCTTTTTGTGCACCAAAATGCGTATAATTACCTACCTACTTTAAAGTAAGTATGGCTAAAGTTTTACAACTCTAAGAAGAAGAAAAATCTTCAAGATTTTTTGTCTTGTTTTTTTTATTTTTTTTTTTTTACTCTTGACGAATTGATTTGCACTTGCCTTAGATGCTACATTTTCCAGTAGGGTAAACCAGTTTCTTGTTTGCATAAAATCTTAAAATGCTAATTTTACTGAGCAAATATGACGCTGACAAACCAACTGCAGAACTGCAATTTAAATAAAAGGTCAATTGTGTCCGTGAGCACAATTTATGCGGTCCATGTCGAGGAGCACGAACCATATCTTCCTAATTTATACATCACTGGGTACATGGGCGTACCCAGCTTTTGGCCCAGGGGGGGGCAAATCAGAAATTTCTTGAGCCGTGTCCCCCCACATGTTTTTTTTTCGCCTCATCGGTCTGCTCAATGACCTCGGCAAAATCTATGAGAGACTTATTTATAAGCGCCTTAAAGATTATGCCGAGATAAAGGGCCTAATTCCTAACGAACAGTTTGGTTTTCGAACCCAACAATCTTGTGTACAACAGGTTCACTACGTTAACGAACACATAAGCGTTGGTTTTCAACTTCGTTCGATGACGGGTGCTGTTTTCTTCGATATAGCGAAAGCGTTTGACAAAGTCTGGCACAAGGGTTTATTATAATAAGCTTTACAAACTCAGTGTGCCAGAACGTCTCGTGCCCATCTCACGAAACTTCTGTCTTTCCGCACTTTTCGCTATTGTACCGAATGAGTGCTATCCTCTCCCACCCCGTTCACGCAGGTTTCCCTTAGGGCTCTGTGTTTTCTCCACTCAGTTCCACGTTATTTAGGTACCAGCGATATCCCGAAAAGTAAAAAGGCACAGTTGCCTCTGTTCGCAGACGATACGATTATATTATCATTATAGTATCATTTACTATTCCGGCCAACGCCAAGAGCCGATATCTCGAACTCTCCAAACTGCAGTCGATAAACTCGGCGCGTGGTTTCGAAAGTGGAGAATCGTAGTCAATCCCGACAAAAGTCAAGCTGTTCTCTTTTTGAAACCGCGTCTCAATCGATCTTCCCGCACCGACCGATCACCATGTTTGCCAAGCCGATCCCTTGGGAGAAGTAAGCCCAATATCTGGGTGTGACCCTCGATGATCACCTCTAAGCACAGAAAACAGTCTCGTTCTGAATGCCCGTATAGCAAATTGTAATTTAAGTGCAAGTTGCGCATCTATACAGCATGTATTCTCACAATCATGACTTATGCGGGTTCAGTATTTGCACACGCAAAGTCCCAAAGCATCCATAGGATGCAGACCTTACAAAATCGTTTCCTCCGAACAGGGGGCCTACTCCCTAAGTACGAAGCCCGTAGTGTCGGCCTTCGTTACGGGCGTTTCTAACTCCGTATCACCTACGGATGGATGATTGGTTCGGGGCCCGAACGAAGTATGAATAACAACATGATTTGCCAGTTGTCCCTACTCCCGATGTGTTGTTGCCCGTCCGAAAAATTTAACTTTTACACTTGTTTTAATGGATCGTAATGTGTGACGGACGCATAAACGGACGGACGGAAAGACGGACGAACTTAGGGAGTAGGCCCCCAACTACGGGATACCCTTTTGGTTCGTTCGGAATGAAATTCTCCACCTAGACCTTAAAATCCCAACTATCCATCAATTCTTGAAACGCAATTCCAAGCGTTTCTTCGATACCCCCGCGAAACATCGCAATCCCTCTGGTTATCGAATCGTCTAGTTAAATCCCCTCTAAAATCAGTAAAGTCAAGGCATGTTCTCACCGACCCCGATGACCCCTTAACCCTCTTCCAGGAGAAAAGTACAGATTACACCAGCACCAGCACAGATTACAAACACAAATCTACATTCCGACTTCGCCGCCCAGGTCCCTTACGACGACGACCCCCACGTAATTCCCCCCAGCCTGGATCGGTGAAGGAGTGCCAACTGGTGGCGGAGCTGAGCCTGTAGCAGTAATTATCCAGATATGATCCAGCCTATCCCTCCTTGCTGTAATCCACCTAGCGACGGCCTAAGCCGAGCGACGTACACCATAGGGAGTGCCCTTATCATGCAGTCGCTTAATTCATAGACTAAGAAAGACAGGTTTATGGCCGCGCAGCGCAGTTTTTTCTAAAATTAATGCTTTTTTTAGTTTACTTAATTGTAAAGTAAGTACACGACAACGTGATGTGGCTCTAACATAACTTTTTTCGACAACAGTACTTAGGCATACAAGATCCAGGGGGGGGCAGCTGCCCCTCCCTGCCCCCCCCTGGGTACGCCCATGACTGGGTAGTTCTCTAAAATTATTATGTAGAGTCAATGTTACTACCATTGATTAGGTAAACGTTTCGTTAGCCATATAGGAACCGGGCAATATACAACAACCGAAGTTTAGGTAGGTACACCGTTTTAGTTTCTTCTAGACATGGCCGACATGGGTCGATTTTAATGGATATCGTAAACCTCCTTGCAAACATTGATACATGTGCGTTGCAGATAGACGAAACATTAAATTCTATAAAGTTAGAAGTGCCTTTATAACTTAATGTCCCATTATATTCTGTTAAGAACATTAACCCTCTTACAAATAAAACACGGAATAAAGTTATATCAGGGATAACAAAGGAATAACCGTACATTTTCATAAACTTGGAATAACTTTATTCTGTGTTTATTAGTAAGACGGTAAGACTACCTATAGAATCTTGTTGTTAATATCGTATTTATCATTTCAAACTTGCCTATACCCAGTTTTATATGACTTTTTGGCTATTCAACAGAACCTATGTTTCCAAAAGGAGCTTGAACCTACCTACACCAATGTTGGCCACTCTCATCATCATTCTAATCGACTTTTCCAGCATACCAATACCTTCGTGAAGTACTTATGCCTCTGTCTTCCCAAAATGAGCAAAGAAACACATTTAAATTATTTTCTAACGCTATCTTTCGTTTTGTTTGCAGATCAACAGCAAATACAGCGAGGAGCTTGCGCAGGAGTGTCTAGAATGGATCAACGCGATCATTGGCGAGCCTACCAACACCTCCGGGGACATGGACAACTTCTACGAAGTACTTAAGGACGGCACTATTTTGTGCAAGTGAGTACTTACCTATCTTAATGTAAAAGAAGGAAAGAAGATACATAATAGGAACAAGTTGGGGGCTGGTTTTCAGCGATAGCCGGCGGTGTATACAGGGTGGAAGGGACATCGACGCGCAAACGGTTACCACGTATTCAGTACATCATTCTGAGCCGCCCTATACATATAGAAATTTTTCATCGGTTATTGAAAAAAAAAATCTGCAGTTTTCTATAATAGTGCAATACCTACATGGTCAAAATATATGCAAGAGCAGATTTTTTTTTCAATAACCGATGAAAAATTTATATTTATGGGGCTCAGAATTCTGTACTGAATACGTGGTAACCGTTTGCGCGTCGATGTCGCTTCCACCCTGTATACCTAATCCAATAGGTGTGACTTTACGCCAAGTCTGGCCACCTCCTTTGTGAATCAAGAACCAAAAACCCAATTGCGAAACATATTTTCAATCACAATCCGAAGAATTTTGAAGGAAATTGCTTCTTAGATTTGAAAAATTCGTCAACTCGACAACGTAAATGACGCAATGAATGTTATTGAATTGTCAAAATTAAAGGCATTGCCATTGTGATCATGATCAATCATTCACCATCATCTAAATCCATATCATAAGTATAAATATTAGGGAGAAATGTATATCTTATAGATCATGTCAAAGTAAATCTGATGTACCTATTAGATATCTGTAAGTTAGCGTGCGGCTATTCTAGTACCGTTTGCCAGACTGAATCTGCCCATTATGACTATTGTATTTGCATGGCAACCGACCGAACGACGGCTTTACGTCTCTGAGTAAAGATCGGTCATCCATCTCGCTCTTTACGGCTATTCGAAGTCTTTATTGACTGAAAGACAGCTAGGTACATTTTATAGCCAACATTCTCTCGCTACACTTCAGCATTGGAAGCCGAGTTGAAAACGTGTTTTAATAAATAGGATTAAGCATCGCCTTGGAAGTCTCGTGGCTGAAATTGGCAGAAATTTTGGCCCATGGTCGAACAAAATGTGCGCCAACTTCATGCATAATATTGAAACTGTATGGCATTACTTCAATCATTTAAGTAGGTAACGGAACTTGGTAATGCCGGATTCCCCTAAAATTCATCACGCAATGGCTGTTCCGTCCGTCACCAATTCCGTCATCGCTGTATTGTGGGTGTATGTCACGTGGCGTAACGATTGTGTTATGTGGTTTAAAATATACATGCTTACTTATATACAACGTGTAATGCTAAATGCGCAAAACCTCTTAAGGGGTCATTGTACTCATCATTATGAACAACTTTTACTATGGGGCCAAACCTGAAATCGCGAAAAAAAAATCAGCTGTTCAGTACATTTTGACGAAATTTGCGAACATAAATGTACTGAACAGCTGATTTTTTTTTCGCGATTTCAGGTTTGGTCCCATAGTAAAAGTTGTTCATAATGATGAGTACAATGACCCCTTAAGAGGTTTTGCGCATTTAGCATTACACGTTGTATACCTACGCTACGGGACATATTATACTCCTATGTTTTATCTACTAGCCGTTCTACTCACTGGGTCGATTTAAAACCACAACAACAGTTTTTTTTCCTCAAAGTGACTGCGAACAAACAAATTTCTCAACGTCTGACTTTCTAGATATATCATGTATTAAAACTGGCCAAGTGCGAGTTGGATTTGCGCAGTAAGGGTTTCGTAGGTACTACAAAAACTGCGACAGTTTACTTTCTTTTTACTATGTGCCATGAATTTTCATGATAGAAGCGATAGTGACACGTATTCTGAGAAATTTTTAATTGGCCACATAAATACTTAGTACCTGCGATACTACGATTAAAAAAATACAGCCCTGAGATGCTGGAGACAGACAAACAGACAGATGGCGTAGGCTTAGTAATAGGGACCCGTTTGCACCCTTTGAGTGTGAAACCCTCTAAACTCAAATAATATATATCACCACTTACAAATATTTCTCGTATCATTGCAGGCTTGTAAACGACATTCAGCCAAACATGGTGAAGAAGGTGAACGTATCCAAGATGGCGTTCAAGTGCATGGAGAACATTAACGCGTTCCTCGAGGCAGCCAAGACACTGGGCGTGCCCGCACAGGAGACGTTCCAGACTGTCGACTTGTGGGAGAGGCAGAACCTCAACTCTGTTGTTATCTGCCTCCAGTCACTTGGCAGAAAGGTATGGGAAATTATAAGTGTAGCAATAAAAGTTTTCTTTAGCACCTGCAACCTAATGTCTTTTTTAAAAATCAAATCAGCATTAAAATTAGTTATGAAACCTTTTTGTTCAACAACTACTTTAAATTTATAAATCATATTCTTTTCCCATAAAAATTAGCAACACAAGCTTGGGAGTGTACAGATCAAGTTAATATACATTTCCAGTATAATCTGATCTCGCATTGTACCTACAGGACTTCCTTACAATAAGAGGTGGGCTTAAACTGGAAATGTATAGCTTGATGTGTAGCCGTGTGTACCCAACGTTCGCAAAAATTATTGTCATCAAAAACAAACATCTGCAACTCTATTTGTTTGTATTTGGAAATGTCGCAATTGACACATTTTTTTTTTTTTTAATTTGCGTTTCCCCGTTCATGGGAACAACGGGATCTTATTATTCTAAGTTTCTCATTCATTCCAGTTCTCTCATTTATTCCTCTCGCACTTTTATGCCTCATACTTTATCTTTCTTTAATCCATCCTTTTCATTCTTAGCCGGGTGGGACTCCCGCTATTCTATGTTTTTTTACTTGTCTTTATTTCAGGGGGTATTAAGTTTACACCTTGATTTATTTACATAAATGTGATCATTTCACCTTATTTCTAAGTTTTAGCTATTTATACATATGTTTTGATACATTTCTATTTATACTTTTACATAATAACAAACAATTGACACATTGGAAACTACATTTTAAAGAAGCTACATTAATTAACACCTGAAAGATATTACTTATTATGATAAACTTTGGTATAGGTACAGGGTCAAATTAAATTGGCTAGCGAAACTCCGCAAACGTGATGAGTATCGAATTATCGATATCTAAACATGATGATTATGACTTTGTGCACTGTAACCGAATAATCCACGAGAAATTAATCTAATCATTCCAATTCCTATTCCAGGCTGGTAACTTCGGCAAGCCTTCGATAGGACCAAAGGAATCCGAAAAGAACGTTCGAAACTTCTCAGAGGAACAGCTGAGGGCCGGTCAGGGTGTCATCTCACTGCAGTACGGCTCAAACAAGGGAGCCACCCAGAGCGGCATCAACTTCGGAAACACGAGGCACATGTAAACTCCAGTCTGACTATAAAGACAGAACCACACGCTACGCCACTTCATGGTGTGCTTCTATGTCACTTATATTTCGAATTTTCGA
This sequence comes from Cosmia trapezina, assembly GCA_905163495.3. Lineage (NCBI taxonomy): Eukaryota > Metazoa > Arthropoda > Insecta > Lepidoptera > Noctuidae > Cosmia > Cosmia trapezina. Next base: position 19,809,653 of record LR991030.1, read on the forward strand.
AGCATTTTTCTCGTCGGGTGTTCAGTGATTCGTATCGTGGGGTTTCGTCAATGTGGTTCTGCCTTCATCCTGAATGTACACCCGATATTTGTTGGATAGGGATGATTCGCATCATTAAACCAACCTTCGACTAATATTAAAAGTTTATTAAAACTTCTATTTATAAATGTGTAAGAATTTGTCGTTTAAATATTTAGTGTCTATTTAACTTTTATAGAAAAATACGATTGGAAAATACGCACAGTGTGTTGACTCTACAAAGATGATAGCAAAAAATAATGGTGAAGCCGTTGACGTTGTATTTTTAGGAATTTGACAACATTTCTTGATGAAAATCATCCCTGAAAACACAAAATAATAATAGTGCAGTACTTATTACACTCAAATGACTTAATGTTAGATTAGAAAAGGACCATTTCCTTGTAAAAAATCTCTTTTCGAATCTCTTTTTTGGCTATACGTGCATACTTAAGGTTTGAATTTTCCTAATATTCCATGGAAGAAGTTTTTATTGGGCTAAAAAGTCCCGATATTGTAACGGTGTCTACTACTTCGGGACTGAGCCTTGCCAATGTTACAGTCATTTCAAAATTAAGTATTTATGTGACAAAATCATTCCGAATCCATTCCAGAATTTTGTGCTGTTTGAAGTTCGTTAATTTATATTTTAATAAGTTTAAGTCAGCTAGCATTTGATATTATCTGGTTGTTCTGTAAGTTTATAAATATTTCGGTTTTTTCTTCTCAACATTTTAAAATTGTGCCAATGTCGTCATACACAATGTTCTTATAATAAATGTTAATAAACAGTACAATTATTAGAATTACAAATTCTTTTAAAATAGTAATACTTGTGCCTTCGAACTCCATAGGGGTTGAGAATCTATGTATATGTTTTAAAAGTGTCTAACAAAATATTATGTATAATCGCTTTTGACTTACCATCAGGGTTTCCTTTTATTTTTTTATTATTTATATAAAGATTGAAATTAATCATTCCATAAGTATTTAGAATGTTAGTACACACTGTGATTAATGATTTTATAAACATTCTATACTATATTTTCGTATAGTTACGTATATATTTGACGATGACGTGTAATTCTAGTTGTGTAAGTTTCATAAAGTATTTACTATACTTTATGGAAGTACGTAGAATAATAAAATTTAAGTAAACTAAATAGTGTTTTATTTATAACTAGCTGTAAGGTTTAAGTATCACCTCCAATAAAAATGAAGAATTTTCCGATATTGCCTGGTGGGAACACCTACCTGGGGTTCTCTACCACAGCCCTGCAGTTACTGCGGTTTTTAATAGCGGGGTTTTACACGTATTGGGACTGCTGGAAACACAACGCGCTATTCCAAACTATCGTTTCGGAAAGAACGAATAGCGGGGTTTACACCACCCTACAGTTTGGACCACGGATCTGTGGACTGCGTTCCAAACAGCGGATGGATCTGTGCGGTTTGGACTACGGATCAAACTGCCTTTCGTTTATATTGAACATCAACTTTTAAAAACGATCGAAGTCCATAGTTGACCACGGATCGGATAGCAACTAAGTACTCAGTAATTTTCTTTGATTTCTGTACAATAACCAAATCACAGTACGTTTAGTTACCTACCTACTGTACGTTATTGAGGAGTTCAATTGTCAGATCTTCACCGTAGTAAAGGTGACCATCTCTGGAGAAAACTCTTTCAAACAGGTGTGTGACATACGGACGGACAGACGGACAGGTCGTAATGATAAGACTTCCCTTTCTATGTAGGTAGGTACTACTTGGATACGGAACCCTAAAAACAGAAGAATTGACAACTTCTTTCTTTTTGAAGTCGGTTTTCAAATAGTCTCGACGTCTAATAGAGAGAAATCCAGGTCCAGAGACGGGAATTCCACGGCATCTACTAAACTACTACTTATATTTCCGACAATTTTAATACAATTTTTTTAATTTTATGACTGAAAAAGTGTCACTCTGCGGAAAATCTTGACACCGCGATTGCATCTAAACAGCATCTATCGGACACAGTGGTTAACTGGAAGCTCGCTCTGAGTACAATAAACTTACAAAGGGAAACCCAGTTTGATTTAAAAGAAAAATGTGTGTGTCAGCTCTGACGACGACTGGCGTTTACTCCTTTTTAGGGTTCCGTACCTCAAAAGGAAAAAACGGAACCCTTGTAGGATCACTTGTTTGTCCGTCTGTCAGTCTGTCAAGACCGTTTCTCTCAGAAACGCGTTAAAGTATCCTGCTGAAATTAATATCAAATACGTAAGTCCCTTGGAGTTCTAAAAAGATCAAACTGCTAAGTCAATGCAATAAAAAAATACGCCCATTTATGCGACATTTTTTGATACTCGCAAGTAAATCAAAACCTATAGGGTACTTCCCGTCGTCCTAGAATCATGAAATTTGGCAAGAAGCAAGGTCTCACAACACAAATATAGGAAAAAGTCCGAAAATTGTTAATTTGTAATTCTATCACATAAAAAAATATTTTCAAAGTTGTCAGTGTGTCAAGACCCTTTTTATGAGGAACGCATAGAGTTATCAAGTTGAAATTAATATCAAATACGTAGGTTAATGGTCTCTTGTAATCCTAAAAAACTCAAGCTTCTAAGTCTACGTAATAAAAAATACAGCCATTTTGCGACACATTTTGATACTCGCAACTGTCGCAAGTAAATCAAAACCTATAGGGTACTTCCCGTTGACCTAGAATAATGAAATTTGGCAACAAGGAAGGTCTCCCAGCACAAGTAAAGGAAAAAGTCCTAAAATTGTGATTTTTTAATTTTATGACATATTTTTTTTTTTTTTGATATCCAATGTTAAGTTTGTTTTTGGGATAAAATCTTTTCAACTACGAAACCCTTAATTGTGCGTGGTCCGACACGCACTTGGCCGGTTTTTTTTGTGCCGTTCCTACTTTCTATTTTTCGGTCATTTTTGTCGGGTTTCTTCAATGAATCCAGTGCTACACAAAAAGCAACATTAAGGTGTTAAGGCGCTCGTAGTAATAAAAGTTTTGCAAACTGTAGGTACCGGGTGACTTACCAGTTAAATATACATTTTTTTTTTAATTTTTTTTTTTTTTTAAAGTTATTTAAGAAAATAGATTAAATTTATCCCAACTACGGAACCCTTCATTGTGCGTGGTCCAGCTCGCACTTGGCCGGTTTTTAGGGTTCCGTACCTCAAAAGGAAAAAAATAGGATCACTTGTTTGTCCGTCTGTCTGTTCGTCTGTCAGTCTGTCAAGACCGTTTTTCTCAGGAACGCGTGAAGGTATCCAGTCTATGGTCCCTTGGAGTTCTAAAAAGACCAAACTTCTAAGTCAACGCAATAAAAAAATACGGCCATTTATGCGACATTTTTTGATACTCGCAAGTAAATCAAAACCTATAAGTTACTTCCCGTCGTCTTAGAATCATGAAATTTGGCAAGAAGCAAGGTCTCACAACACAAATATAGAAAAAAGTCCAAAAATGGTTAATTTGTAATTCTATCACATAAAAAAATATTTTCAAAGTTGTCAGTGTGTCAAGACCCTTTTTCTGAAGAACGCATAGAGGTATAAAGTTGAAATTAATATCTAATACGTAAGTCTATGGTCTCTTGAAGTCCTAAAAAACTCAAGCTTCTAAGTCAACGCAATAAAAAAATACGGCCAATTTGCGACACATTTTGATACTCGCAACTGTCGCAAGTAAATCAAAACCTATAAGGTAAGTACTTCCCGTTGACCTAGAATAATTATATTTGGCAAGCAGCAAGGTCTCCCAGCACAAGTAAAGGAAAAAGTCCGAAAATTGTGAATTTGTAATTTTATTTATTTATTTTACAATTTATGTAGGTACACACAGAAAAATAGATAGACATACATGATACTTATAATTAGGAGTACAAAGGTACTGCTTATTTCTATAGAAATTTCTTCCAGCAGACCTGCGAAAAGAGAAATGAAAAGAAATGTAGACAATATACACATACACATAAATACACAACAACAACAACAACAACAACAACATACACATGTTTTATAACATATATTTTTTTTTTTATGTAAGTATCCAATGTTAAGTTTGTTTTTGGCATAAATTATTTTCAACTACGGAACCCTTCATTGTGCGTGGTCCGACACGCACTTGGCCGGTTTTTTATACTTAATTGAAATTCTTTTAGCGTTACCTACTAATAATCAACCACCAATAGAATCAATCTGCCTAGCCTTTTCCCAACCATGTTGGGGTCGGCTTCCAGTCTAACCGGATGCAGCTGAATACCAGTATTTTACATGGAGCGACTGCCTATCCGACCTCCACAACCCAGTTACTGGGTACGTCGGCGTAGCGTAATAAAATCGCGGCGGGATTTTATCGCGCACTGGATTTTCAACTCTCGTTGTTGAGCCGATCGTTGAGAATCCAACCTAACAAAAACAGAGTGCATCCCAGCGCGACGAAAAACACTGTTGGATTTTCAACTCCCGGCGCTAAGCAGAGAGTTGAAAATCCAGCGCATGATAAAATCCCGCCGCGATTTTATTACGCTCGTGGAAACGGGGGTTTATACGATAACCCTTCGTAAGACTGGTTGTCAGACTTTCGGGCTTCTGACGACCCGTAACGACTGTCAAAGATCCACGAATGACAGCCGGGACCAACGGCTTAACGTGCTTTCCGAGGCACGGAGGAGTCTCGGTCTCGGTACCTACGTAAAGATTATCACCCATCCACTGACCAACCCCGGCAAGCGTAGCTTGACCTGCTGGATCAGGTTAACGACCAATAGAAAGCGATTTTTCTTGAAATACTTAACACAGCAGACACAGGACGTGTGTATAATATTTAATTTTGTTAGTACTATTTGGTATCAATAGATGTCGTTACGTGTATGAACTTTAAACACCGTAATGAAAAGTTCTTCTTGAACACTATCTTTTGATAGACTGAAGCGATTGCGATGAAATAAAAACTAAATGTAAGTCTGAGTTACACACAATATTTCAGTATAAAATTTAACCATATTGGTTTGTACTTTTGACGTGATACCTAGGCAATGAATGAACTGTCACAGACAAACTGACAAAAATGACAAAAATGGTAGAAATGGCATCTGTTGGTGACTCAGAACATGCTTGTTGTTCTTCTGAGGTTGGTGATTCTCTTTTATTTATCAACTAATAATTATGTAAATCAATTGTTACTGTAAACAATTTCTATGGAGGTATTACCTACTATTTTCGATTTAGGTACTCCTAAAATAATGAAAATTGTGATAAATGCACCAAATTTAATTTACACAGTATCTACTCCATCTACACGACTTCAACGCCTATTGTGAATATACGCTCGAAGACATATTTCATCTGAAACGCTACTGCTTGCTATAAATATTCCCACAGGTGCTTATTTTGCAGCCTAAACCAAATATCATAGCAGCTACTGTTCAGACTGTTGAATCGGTTTGAAAATAAAAATAGGTACTGTAGGAACCCACCTAATTATAAGCAATCTGGATTGTAAAAAAGTTTAGCTACCACTGAAACCTAATACCTACCTAACTCCTCGTGCAATATGAATAATAATTAGGTAATACCTACGGGCTGGTGTCCGCAACACCTCGTCAAGGCGTCAAGGATTTCTGACTTTTCTAGTAGGTAAGTAAATTTTTTGAAAAATCGGATCAAAATTTCTCAAAAAGTTACGGTACCTTACCTAGCCGTTGTAGCTACAGTTTCTTATCTGACGATTGAAAAATTAGCCCTTAGGGCCGATGGGGTCGCGGGTTGTTGCCGCTGGGGTCGCGGGTTGTTTGAAGAAGATACCGCGGCCCTGGCATAGGCAACTGAAGGAACACGGGTGGGTTTTAGTCAGTAAAAGTCTGACACGCCCTTCCGCTCCACCCAGAGCGGGAGAAGTTATTTGATGATTTCCCACCCTCAAAAAAAAAAAAAATGCCGATAATTTCATGTAAAATCTATTCCGTTTTTGAATTTATTCGGTAAATAGTGGCTACTCCGACATCGTAAAATAGGCCCCTATACGAATTAGCCCTAAGAGACGTTATAAATTAAAATCAAAGTCGACTTATCACGTGATGTCCATGATCATTGCTCATTATTATAAGTCATACCCCCAACGGCGTGTTATCATCAAGACTTCTCTTTGTAGACAGGGCAGAACGATAACCTCGCGCAAAATATTCCGCTACTTATTGTAAGTAGGTAGGTTACAGCGATAATGGCGGCCATTTATATATTTTAAGGTATATTCCATTAAAAGGCAAAAATAACTGTGTTTATCAAAATTTTTATAAAAGGTAGCCACGGAATACCGGGGACGTGCGTGCGGCCGCGCGAGGCCGTCTTTTCCATTGGCCACTAAGTGGCACCTTGTCCAGAGTGGCCCAACGATCCAGGGGCCTCCTAGTTCCTGCCAGCGTCCTACCTAGAGGCTGTAAAAAGAATAGCTTAATAAATCCCAGACGGAGTGCTAAAATTTTCGAGCTCGCTGCGCTCGCTTGGGTAGGTTCGATTACACCCTACTCCCAGGTCCTCCAGTGGATTCACATGGCCCTGCGAACGCGCGCTTACTTGAACGAAAAGTTGTGACGACTATACAAGGTGTAACATAAATAACCCACAACCTCTTAAGGGGTCATTGTACTCATCATTATGAACAACTTTTACTATGGGACCAAACCTGAAATCGCGAAAAAAATCAGCTGACCAGTAGGTACATTTATCTACATCAAACTCGTCAAAATGTAGGGAGCAGCTGATTTTTTTTTCGCGATTCCAGGTTTGGTCCCATAGTAAAAGTTGTTCATAATGATGAGTACAATGACCCCTTAAGAGGTTGTGGGTTACTTATGTTACACCTTGTATATGTAAAGTTTTCACGACTATATTTTTTAGGACTAGGCTCTATCTATAGCCTAGTCCCTTTTACGACTTCACTAGGGTAAACCTTATCCCATGCCATACACTATACTACCATTTCATCAACATTTAAAAATAATACGTACAGACAACGTCACAAAAATATTTGTTTTCCAATGTAAATAATTATCTTTTACGGAAGACATTATTTTTTTTGACAAACAACTTATTGAGATAAGGGGACATACCTTCCTACCTAGCGATAAAAGCGGATAAAAGGTATTCTCTGGCATAGAACTATAGCAAAAAAAACCGGTCAAGAGCGAGTCGGACTCGCGCACCGAGGGTTGCGTTCCGATTTCTGAAAAAGTGCATGCTATTTAGAGACATCGTTTTATTTTTCCTGTAATCTTTACATAAACTTCTATAACTTAGAATAATTTCAGATTTTTCTCTTTGCAAACTTCGGAGATAAGGGGGGGAACGGTATTTTTTTTACATTTTTCATTAAAAGTAGAAAACTATGCAAACTAAAAAAAAATAAAAAGATGTTTGAGAATGTGCAAACAACGCTCTGTCATATGATACCCCACATGCCCTAGTAGGGGCTACTAGGACTTTGAATTTTTAAGACACCCTTTCAGTCCCTGTTGCAAAAAAAAAACATAAATATTTTTATTTCTTTCTTATTTGAAAAATAGTTGGGTAAACGTTCCAAATTTCAAGTTGATAGCATTAGTAGTTCTTGAGATATCCAGCTGTGACAGACAGACTGCCAGACTGAGTGTCACCATAAGGGTTCCTTTTTACGATTTTGGTACGGAACCCTAAAGAAAAGAGTAAATCTACAATGTTCTGTCAACATGTTGGGTCAGAATGGAAAAGTTCTGAACTTATTATAGTCCAAGTAACGACTAAGATCCAAGTAATGGCGCTTCTTTATTTCAGAGGATGTAGGTACAGTCAACCACACATCTATGTTAACAATTTATTTGTCCTTGACAGCACCTTCGCGTCGCCGCGGCGTCAAATGGCAATAAGAAGGCCGATTTAAGTGGCGCAAGTGTTGCATAAGTACCACTGATATGCGGTTAACTGTACCACCTGAGAATGAGTTATGATGTGTAACAGTTACATCAGTATAAAACTAGGTATTAGTTTTAAATTTTTCGTACTGACCCATCTCAACGAATCACCTGTGTTAAGCGACACTCCTCACTCCTGGCATCGTAGGCATAATGAGAGTTGAACCTCGAAGGCCCAATCTTTCAAGTTTTTCCCAGAAAATGGAGTAAGTAGTAGTACACACGGCTACACATCAAGCTATACATTTCCAGTTATACTGACCTGTCACTGCACTGTACGGAAATCCTAAACAATGCGAGATCAGCTTATAGGTAGGTACTGGAAAAGTATAGCTTGATCTGTAGCCGTGCGTACCTACTTTTTGATATAGTCGATTTTAGTAGAGATGAAAATGATGATGACCTAAAGGTGAATGGGCAGAGAATGCCTTTCTTCGTCGTAGTTCGGTTTGTAAGTTTATTTTTTGTGTCTAAGATACTGATCAATGATTGTCGCGGTTAATGATCACTATTTTGATACCCAGTATTTTTTGTTATTTTTGAACGCAATATTCGCAATCATTAGTCTAAATAAATGCACCATCTCGTCTCGCGATGTCAATGTCAAACGTCAGTGTTGTTTGTTTAGTATGTTTTCATTGGTAAGTCAGGTAAAACGTATAATAAACGTCGGATGCCGAGTTTCTATTGGTTAGAATACACATTAAAACAGCTGATAGTAACGTCAGTAGTTAAAAAGTAATCGAGAACAGTCTAGATGGTTTCTGAAAAACTGGAAAAGGTGGTTGTAAACATGTTAAACGATTGAATAATCTTGTTTTTTACGGTTATCACTTATCAGTTGATAATCTGGTCGGTGTGTGTCCTTAGAAGAATGATTAGTCACCTTTAAATCGAAGGCAACCAATTAAAACGTTGCACAATCTAAGCGCCAAAACGTAAAAATGTTAGTGAGGTTACGGCGTAATATTTTGGCTCTACATTTGTAAATAATAAGTATGTCGCAATCGGCAGCGGCATTTTCTAATGGATGGGCGATCGACACAACGCCTGACCTGCAGAACTCTACCGATAACGACGTAAGTGGCCCCCTGCGGAGTTGTTTGTCTCTCAGATAAAGCGTCCTCTATGACCTTATCAGGACGAAGTCGCGTGTTTTTGCTAATTTAAATTAACCCACAAACGTTCATTGACTACTTTTTATTTAAGAAAGCCTTAATACCTATCTGGATTAGTTACTCAACTAATTATTGGCTGGAATGATAACAGTAATTAGTTAATAGTTAGATACCTACTTACATGTAGATAATTAGGTATATTTGTTTATCACACTGTAGGTACATTCATGTGCTACAACAAACTAAACAAGTATGTTCACAATCATGAGGCTTTCTGCAAACTCAATGTTTCACAAACCTTATGTAAATACTTAGTTAAAAGCAGGCGCTTCAAAAACTTCATTGTTAGATAAAAACCATTTTGAAAAAAGTTTCCTTTGAGTAATTACCTATGTACTTAATCATAATTTCTGCATTGAATTGTGATCAACATACAATGTGAAACAAATGTAAGTTTGTTTACCGCAAATAAACATATTTTCTTTCTTTTCTTTGTAAACAAATGTAAGCTTTGTACCATACGCAAAATACGCGCATTGACGTGGAGTTGCGGATACCAGCCCGTATTACCTAAATAAATGTAAGTTTATAATTTCGTGGGGTTTGGAATACCTTGACGGATCCCCCTTAATACAGGCCCCATAAGGCAGGAACAATGTGCGGTTATAGTAGGAGACCCATAGATTGATATGAAATTTTCCGCAGTTATATATAGTATATCCAATCCATTAGGATTTAATAAGTAGGTACTTTAAAAAAAAGATTTTTTGAAAGTAGTGCAATAATTATCTCAAGGAACTTATATTTTAAAACTTAAATAACTTAGCTATTGGCATTCAATCTGATAAGAACAATGAACAGTGTCAAGTCACTAACCTTTGGTCGCCTCTTTTAATTTGTTTAGACCGTTTTGATGATTTCATTATCAGACCATATTTAAACAAGCACTTACTTAATTGTCTTAAGAATTAAGGATGCTAGTTTTATAGTAAATATCTTTTATAAATTCGATTTGATTTTGAATGTAGAATAAGCAACAATGTCCTTAAGAATTCTATATGAGGAGCAAACCGTAGTAGATACTACGGTTTAACTACTAACCTAACCTAATCCCATTAGCAAAAAATATTTTGTATTGAGGTTTTATAAGGACTAATTTATGTCATAGTTTCTTTCAGTTTTCATTTTACCAACATCTTTGTTATATAGGGTGTTTGAAAGCTGGGTACAAAGCCGTAAGAGGGTGATAGTTGACATTGACACCATTTTGAGCCATACATGTCTTAGACGAAGAATGCTTTTGTATTTTTGCCCCAGTTATACTTGGTGTTATTTTTTACTAAATGTTTGCAGTTAAAAGTAAAAAAAAAACATAAGTACTTCGTCTGAGACATGCATGACTCAAAATGCTCTAAATGGTGTCTACTATCACCCCCATATAGCTTTGCTCCCAATTTCCAAACATCCTGTACTTATTATTTACATTCATTTTTGAATTTTGCCACTTACGTAAGTGAAATAATGTATAAATTCACATACAATGATGGATTCTGTTTGTTAAAACTGATTCAAAATTTATTAAAATAACTAGCTGACCCGACAGACGTTGTCCTGTCCCAATTTCAATAATTCAAAATTCCCATAGAAAATCCTCTTTCAGTTTTCCCGAATTTTCCAATTTTCCCAGCAAGTTTTCCAATTTTTCTCACCGTTTAAACCTTTCCTGGACTACGAAAATCATTTTGAAACCAAAATCAGCTAAATCGGCCCAGCCGTTCTCGAGTTTTAGCGAGCAGTACAAAAAAGCAATTGATTTTTATATACATATAAAATAATAAGTAGGTCCTAGTCTGACATTAATTTCACTATAATTGAAGCTCTATCACTTTCACTATGGCATGCTATCTTTTATTACTGAAGTAAATAGCTGGTCCAATTTTTTAAATTCCTTACAAATTTATTTAGTTTTTACAATGTCACCCTGCCTCATGCAGTAGATTGTCTTATAATGATAAAAAATTAATTATCGCATAAATTGTTGTCATTAAGTATCTAGATAAAATCCTTTTTTAGATAACATAATATCAAAACATATTTCAGCTAATAAGTAGAATGATAAATTGCAATTTAACCGAGCACTATACTTGGATTGGTCCTAGTGTCCTTCCTTGTAGTGCTCCAGTCACTTACTAGACTGTAATGAGGCTTTCTCCAACGTATTCTTATTTCTTATTGCGCTGCAGGCACTGAATTAAACATTAACCACTTGAACTGAACCCTTATTAGCCTAGCCTACATTACATTAATGTAATTTATTTAAATTGAACACTTAACTTTATCAAAGGCGTGATACTGTGTTTAACCATTCTGAAATTAAAACAATATATTGCAACATCTTTTTCCATTCTTAATTATATTAATATAATTTGAATACTAATAAAATGATGATTTAATAGTCTCTTATATGTCTACATAAATATAGTTAGAGTCTAAGCATAAAATATTAAATTATTTATTATTTATAATACATAATTTATATTTTACTAGCTGCGCCCCGCGGTTTCACCCGCGTAGGCTGGGATAGAAAGTAGCCTATGTGTTAATCCGAGGTATTAGTATTTACATGCCAAATTTCATCTAAATCGGTTCAGCCGTTTGAGCGTGAAGAAGTAACAAACATACACACACATACAACAAACTTTCGCCTTTATAATATTACTGTGATCATGTGAAGCTTGTTCACCGCACCGTAAAACCAAATGCTACAGAAACCGCTTTTATTACTAAAACAAGCATAACAAATTCAGGGGGGTCAAGTGCCACCTCGGCACGTATATTCCATGGCCAAACAGTTAGTTCCAGTACCTACCTACTTTTTGCGTATCATGCATGACCCTAGCACAATAGGTCCTAAGTCCTTACCAATCGATGGTCCTTATTTCTTTAACGAATAGTTCGTGGATTCTACGATAAGGCAAGACCCCACATCAACTTATCAATATCGCATCGCTTGTTACGTAGATACTTGTTTTTCTTACTGCTAAGTATATTAATATTATTTGCGTATAGGTATTAATAGTTATCTAAATATTGTTGTAATGTCACTTTGATAATTATTGCACGCCTCTTTTATTAAGTAGGTACAGAATCTATATAAATAGACTCGTACTCGTGTTTTCAAGTTATTTGTCTTTGAGTGCGTTGACGTTACATCATTGTGTATTTTGTGATGGTTAACAATATAAGTGTTGTGTGTGGTGATTTTCTCTCCGTGAGTTTTTTTAATAATTTTATTCAAGATAGATAGATAGATAGAATACTCTTTATTATGCACACCATAAAAATTACAGATATAAATGTTGAAATTTTACATAGGGTGACACAATGGGCGGTCTTATCGCTAAAAGCGATCTTTTACAGACAACCTTTGGATGGATTATGGGGAGAAAGGAGAGAATACTGTAGGTAGTCTGTGGTGTACCATATATACATACAATTTATACTTCTTCTTCCATTTTTTCCTTCAATTCAATTCTTATATTGAATGAAAGCTATAACTAATGTGTAGGTAGGTATATCTTGTAAAAGCGTCTTAAATCATTTCATGTTAAGAATTGGGGAGGAGTTAAACGCATTATATTTGTTAATCATGATCATCATGGAGGTGCTATTTAAAAGCCAGTGCTTGAAATGTTATTCTACCAAAACGTTTGCCACAAAAACATTGAAATACTCACATACAAATATTAACTGCATTGCCAGTTGCATTATCCTTCCTATACAGTGGCGACCCTACCTTATCTGTGCTACTCGTTACCCCCTAGTCAGTAGGCACGGATACTTATTATCATGTGGGGTGCCGAGGGCGACCTTCCACCTCTGCTCACCCGCGATGCCCACGTCCCTCGTCTGCCTCTGATAACGACGCATATAAATGATCGCTTATAATCGCCCCGCGCACTGTACTCGCTCAGTGTTCGTTCACCAATCTACCAGTGTGCGCGTCCTACGTATCACTTCGCTCAAATTACTTTTATCCGCGTAATACAGTTTTTGTTAAGTTCTCATCTGTTTAGTCCTCATGGCTAAATTCATCGACCGTGATTTTCTTTCTCCTAATTAAGTTAATCCAGTGTCTTTGAAAGTGGACTCACAAGTGCTACAAACTTTCTGTGAACGCAATTCTAGCGTTATTTACGTTTCTTTTAAAATTAATACTGGCACCAGCATACATGCATTTTACAAGCGAGGTGTTGCAAAAAATGACCATTGTTCTGATGTACCGTATCAACCCTATCTACTATTCAGACTACTCGGATACGATCTAGAATTATACCTGAAGCTCTTTCGGCTCAAAAGCTGTCTCTGTCATTGGCTATTTCACTTTGAATATTACAAGTTCGGAGTATATTCCAAAGATATTACCTGACAAAGGTTATTTTCTTGTTAACCAAAAAGGATTTGACTATAACCCATGATGGATATTGTGGCAAATGTAAGTTTCAACACTATGATAGTCTCATTTTATTTATTTTATCACGAAGTTAACTCATTCAACACTCGTGTGAGGGTCAAAGTGTATCATTCTCTTCTGATTGAACGAACTAATAATGCTAACAGAGATAATGTTTATGTTTACAGTACCACCCGGTGTTCAAGGCATTTCTCGCCGGTTCTTTCTCCGGGACCTTCAGTACTATACTGTTCCAGCCGCTTGATTTGGTGAAGACTCGTCTACAGAACCCAACCCAACATGTTGTTGCGGCGACTGTCAAGTAAGTCACATAAAATAATCAACTGAGCTTAAACTTCATCATCACCATTATTATTCAGCCGAATTACGTCAACTGCTCGATTTAGGCTTCCCCTTAGCATCGCCACAAATACAAACAGACTTAGTTCAATACAAATAAAGGCTCTCTTTTCAACAGTAACATAAGCATCGGACATTTACAGGCAAATAGTAATCATCAAAAAGTCACAGAGAAATAAGTTCAATCCCAGATAACAACAGACGGTACTTATATCTTGTTGCTACGAAAAAAAAATAGGTAGGGAGGCACGAGCTGTGACCAACGACTGATTAGCTGTTTAATTATTTTTTTTATTGTAGGTACCTACATTGTGACTTGAGATAATTATTATGTTATTATTGTTAACACTGGGCATAATATCCTTAACATTGACATTGATAGCTTCTGCTACTCTTCTGAGAATGCTTTCCTAAACTGCTAATGACCTATTATCCATGCAAGTATCAGGAATATTCACGACATTTCAGTTTAGTTTATCTGTTCTTATTTAATTGTTCGTAATTATATCAATAATATTTAAAATGATTCAGATTTTAATTAGTTTAGTGTCTCATTATCTTACTTCTCTCAAATAGCTATCTCTAAGGCCGCGTTGTTGCGACCCAGGCGCGTGCAAAGTTGACACACAATGAACCTTAGTTATTACGAATGATAAACAAACGATTTTGTATATTTGATTTCCAATCACCCGCAAAGACTATCAGTGACTTTAAAAACTGCGCACAATTCTGACTTTTGGAAATGATGCAGGTCTTTTAAACCTTAAATTGTTAAGGTGTAGTACAGGACTCATGATTTGCCTTGAGGCATACCTGTCCTATCTTAGTAAATACTTTGTAAAATACGTTATCGGCTTACATTGTGCCTCTAAATTCTGTCAACCACTAACCATACCTCCTTTTACAGCAGCCGAATCCAACCCGGGATGATAACAATCTTCACGAACATCATCCGGCAAGAACAAATAGTCGGGCTATGGCGGGGCATGGTGCCTTCCGTTGCTCGCTGCGTTCCCGGAGTGGGAATCTACTTCTCTTCCCTGCACTGGCTTAAAGCCAAGATGGGAAAGACTAATGGCGACCTTGGTGCCTTGGAAGCCATCACGTTAGGAGTCGTCGCAAGGACCATGAGCGGCGTGGCTTTAATACCTATCACTGTGATTAAAACTAGGTGAGTTTCCCATAGAATTTTAAGTATACACTCACCTGGAGACTGTTGACACTTTTATTTACTTTCTTTGGGTAAGTAGGTACTTACAATTTTAAGATCTAAGTTAAACGAGAGACCAAAGAAAGGTTGGATCAACAGTTTTCTTCACTTTTGTTGAGGTTTTGATTGCTGCAATGTTAGCTCTCTTCACTGGGCAACTATAATTAGACAGATAGTAGGTATCTTACCTACCTAATTAAATTGTGATCGTAATTAAGACATTAGACAAACCCACACAAAATAAGCCTGTCGTATCTTTAGCTGTTTTCTAGTAAATTCATTGTATTTGTTGATAATACCGATTGTGAATTGAAATTATCATTTATATTACCAAAATTACCTTACCAAAAATGTCCCAATTACTTTTTAATCATGTGTTATTCCATGACGTAGATGTAATTACCGATAACTGTCGGTAGGTTGGTCTGTGACGTCATATTATCAAATGTGTGAGCCCACCTTTCGTTATTGAGCACTTTACAATCAATAAATATCATCTTCACAATTATACGTACGTTGTCCCCGTATATGTACTCGATTACGTGTTCCACCTCGTGATTGAAACACGTTGTTCAGACGTTCGTTCAGGTCACCTGTAAACAATAGTTATGGTAATGCGAGGTTACAGCGCAGTCGGGACTTTCTACGTTGTAGATACTGTAATCAACGCACCACGCTTTAAGTATATGTTAATTATTTGTAAATTTTATGTCTGGTCACCTGTATTACCTACGACGTATTTCCCACGTATACTAGGTATTAGGTATAACGTACCACACCTTTCTGGTTGTATGCTTTCTTAATTATTTCGGAACTTGTCCTTGCTGAGGGTATTATTTGCCAACTTTTAATAAAAATTTCCGTCACTTCACAACTAACAAAAAATTTATTCAATTTTATTTCTTCCTCAGATACGAATCTGGAGTGTACAAATACAACAGCTTGGGTGGTGCTCTGAAGGCCATTTACAAAGCAGAGGGCTTCCGTGGCCTTTCCTGCGGCCTGGGCCCAACCCTAGCCAGAGATGCGCCATTCTCTGGCCTGTACCTCATGTTCTACTCGCAAGCCAAGCAAAGAGTACCTAAAGGTAAGATATTTGGTCCTTTGTGGAAAAATGGACCAGTTTTGCCACTCGTTGCTAAGTTACATAAAGATGGTCATAGTAATGAAACATCAATTATTTTCTTTTACTAATAACAACGAGCAGTGAAACTGGATCTTTATGAAGTTATTTCACGAAGTCGTGTGTTGAAGCCTTTATCTCGTTAATCATAAGGTTTAAATTGCAATAACTAACACGACTTCGTGAAATAAATTAACTATAGCTTTTTATTTAAATATGTCATTTCAATGAAGCTTCTTATCAAAGCATTAGATACAAAAAATATTAGGTTAATTGCAATTTCAAATACACTGATAAAATGCGTAGATACTGATAAAAAAAAGGCCGCGGGATCCTTCTAGCAGTTTGTATAGATAATTTCATGTTTCTATATGTTTTTTTAAGTTACTTTATTTAAGGTATAGTTATTTTATAATCTTCAACACTGTAGACTTTGTACTGCATCGTCCAGACATTAGATATTCATGAGTAATAAATAATTATTAGCATGTTTGATTAGGTTAATTAAGTTGGGAACTTATTAGCAAAATAATCGTTGATTTTAATAATAATTAATTAATTATCATGTTTACTTATGGTTAAAATGCGTCATCAAATGTGATTTTGTTTGTCATGTCAGACATTGGTAGCAATCTAATCGTTTTGATAGTACTTGGGTATTCAGTTCTGTATCCGTTTTATTTATAAATTTATTTTCAAATACAACATTGATTGTGACTTATTTATTGAATGGTTTCTTGATTCATCATTCTCCTGCTCATATCCCAATTTATTCGTGGTCAACGCAACATATATTTTGCTTCCATACTTCTCTATTAGTCGACGTTCGCACGGACGTAAAATTATCGCGGTGATTTTGTTTCGCGCACTGGATTTTCAACGCTCTGCTTAGCGCCGAGAGTTGATAATCGTGTGTTTTTTCGACGCGCTAGAATGCACTATGTTGTTGTTAGGTTGGATTCTCAATGCTCGGCTCAACAACGAGAGTTGAAAACCCAGTGCGTACCCATAAAATCCCGCCGCGTTATTTTCACGTCCGTGTGAACGTCAGCTTAGTCGTCATCTCGGTAGTCACCCCTTTCTAAAGTAACCGTCATGAGAAGCTATAAATTTTGTAAACAAGTGTTCAGGAGTTCACAAAATTTGGACCAACAAAACGCATTCGAAACTCGAATGACGCGTTTATTTCAAAATGGCGTCCCGATAGTTTACAATCCCTGCGACGGACGCGTTCCGGTACCAAGAAACACAAACGATAGCGCTTTGCGTCGTTAAAATATGATCCGACTAAATTAAATAGGTTGTTACTTTCATATAACCCGTCTATATTTCATGTCGATTGAATATGGTCAATTTATTATTATCTCGCAGTATAAAATGTTTACTTAGTAAAAGATGTTTGCTTACATAATTTATAGCTTCTCGTGACGGGTACTTTAGCCATATCATCTTTCACACAGTCATTCCATCGTTTCTTTGGTCTTCCCTTAAATAGTTATTTAAAGTAAATATTTCATGCTCTTCAATAAAGTTTATTTTTTGTTTTAAATTATTTCATAAAAGATCATAATTCAAAAGCATAACTTAGACGGTGAATGAGCTCTAATAGAGCTCATTCACCGTTTTATACCGAATCGTCAAAGACGTATCCCGTGTGAATGCGCCCTTAGCATGTTATTTTTTCGTTTAGTACGTCAATATAAAAAAAAGAACATCACGCTATAATACGTAGGCACAATGTTTTGTAAACATTAAAATGACGTGTATAACATTAGTATCGCGACAATCATTTACGTACTTAGTTATTACTAAAAAGATAACAGACACATAAACATTAGGAACACACTTATTTTACCCCGTATTGAAAGTTAAACCTGACCATAAGAAAGTAGATACATTTTATCGTAACATCTCGTTCGTAGGCAACTACTAAACCTAAAATTTTGAAAAAAAATACAGAAAATAGTTTTTTACTTGTGTGAGGAAAACTTATAAGAAGTTTGTGGTCTTATAATAACAAAGTAAATTTCTCAATATTGTGAGTGCAAACTTATATTTACTGTTGGAATGTATTGGAGAATATGTTTTTCAACTATAATGTTAAGTTTGTTCTTGGGATAATTTCATCCCAACTACGGAACCCTTCATTGTGCGTAGACCGACACGCACTTGACCGGTTTTTAAAGTGCCATGGCTATATTTTTACAAGCATTCTTCAGTACCTTTTATAAGATTGTAGTACTTAGTATGTTCTATATTCAAATTCCTAACCAACAAAGTACTAATCTATATTGTTACCCATACTGACCAGTTATCTCCTCTTTTCAGAATGGTTGCAGTCGCCCGGAGCAGCCAGTGCCGTCCACTTTAGTTGCGGAATAGTTGCTGGGATAGCCGCGTCGCTGGCCACCAACCCTGCCGACGTGCTTAAGACCAATATGCAGCTGTACCCAGACAAGTTTCCTAATGCCTTCAGTGCCGCCGTATATGTACAGCAGGTAAGAATTATTTTTTTTTACAGTTGGTTTGGCGTTTAATAACTTGAAATTAGGGATGCACCGAAACGCCTTTTTGCCGATACGATACCGATACTCTTATAAAAATATCGGCGATACCGATACCAATGGCGATTTTTTTAACGCGACGATGTTTTATCACCCATTGGATTTTCAACTCTCGGTATTGAGCCGAGCATTGAGAATACAACAGAAAGCATCCCAGCGCGTCGAAAAAATACACTGTTGAATTTTCAACTCTCGGCGCTACGCAGTATGTTGAAAATTCAATGCGCGATAAAAAATCGCTCGTGGATCGAGGGGTGGGTTTTGTCGCCACTACTGTAGGTACACTTTAAAGTGGCAGACTGCATGAGGCAAACGGGGACTTCAAATTATACCTAGGTATACCATTTGAGTATTCAGCGTAAGTCTCCTGAGATAGGTACTATGCCATCTAGAATTCAGTCTTGTGTAACCACATCAGTCAGTCAATCACCATATCAGTGTGTGTGTGTGTGCTATCATAGTGCTAACTTTGTGTTGCTACCTATTTAATATGTTGAACTCAAATGATATCACACAGTTCATTATTAAGAATAATAATAAAATGGGACTGTAGGTATAGATCTGGCAGATAATTATCAAATATTTCAGTAATGTCAAAGGTCTCGAGTCTCGACACGATAACTAAAATCAGGAAGATTATTTACACGAGTACATACCTACAGTTAAGTTTGTTAAGATGGTAGTTTGTTTCTGAGTCATTGTTAAAATAAGTAGTTAGGCACGTACTTAATTATTTGTTAATTAGATAAGCAACATCCGTGGGGGTCGTTTATTTATTTTTTTAATTAGGTCTATCAGTCATTCAAACTTTGCGTGTACTCATCTCAAGTTTACGACGAATATTTTGTTAATTACATGAAATTATAATTAAGGCCACGGGATCATCATTGTTAATTTTTTTCACCGACCTGTTTATAGGTTATCATTGTTTTGCGCAGGAACATGGTGTCTTCTGTCAATATAGTCCAGCCAAACTTATTACTATTTACAGTTTCATGATGAAATATTTTCGAACAAAACTGCAATTTGGTATGAAATTATAGCTAGTTCCTTAAATTGAAACTGTTATACCTATAATCCATTCGCGTTAAGAAAATTGGTCGCAACAAATTATAAAGCTTCCCCGAATTGGTCGAGGAGCGAGGCTAGGCCGGACAACGATGACTCATTATTTTCTTAACCCGAATGCTACTTATACTTAATTACTTTTTTTACTAAGAACACAATGCATGCTAGTTTGTTTACTCAAATGCAATATTGGGTTTGACTAGAGTACAGTAGTTGCAATAGCATGATTTAATTGCAATGCATAATGAGATGTTGACAAAGTAAATAAAATGAATTAAGTGATAAAGAGAGTTGATAACACTGTCTCTACTGTGAAGGGCAAATTATGCCCCCGTTGACGAGTTTGATTACTGTTGGCATTCAAGAGTATAATTAGCGAATAAGTCAATCAAAACTCAATCATTATTTGTATAATTCGAAACTATCATTACTATTTCCAAACTATTGTCAACTTTATTCTCCTGTAAAAAAAGCAGAGTTTAGAGTGACATACAGTATTGAGACAAGTTATAAAAAAGATTTAGTTGCAATAGAAACTGGACCATGTGGCATTGAATTAGGGTATCTAATCTCATACCATAATTCTGAATTTAGTGTAGCTTAAGAACACTTTTATCTTGTCGACCTACTTGGCCATAGTTATCCTTATCAAGCAAGAATTTTTTTAATAACTTTGAAGTAACGTAATTTTTTGTTACTATGATATTTTGCAAGCAATGGGGAGGGACACTACCAATTTATCCCGCTAGGTGTCGCGTCGTCGCTGGTGTTGTTTACTTGTTAAACACCATACTTACTTACATTTTTTACGTATTATTTAAATAATCATTTAATTATTAATGTAGTCAATGTAGTGCATTGAATAATTTTTTCATTATTATTACTTTTATAGTTTTTTATTTGTATTTACGCCAAATAACGCAGTTTATTTTTCTTTCTAAATAACCGTTTTCCTGTATATAAGGAAAGAAGAAAACTGTGGGTCTGTTGCTAAAAAATGGAAACCAAGTTCTGCAGCAAGGTTATGTAGTGTGCGTGTGAATCCTTGAAAACATTAAACAGACCGACAGCAGCTGACAGTTATCAGCGAGGGTGGCGACATCTGTAATTAGCTTTACCCGTCGTTCCCATTCTGAAATGTCACTTGAAATGTATTAATAAAAAGAAAATGGTGGCGTTAGTTTCAAAATAACCTTGTAGCGCTATATCTCTACCTAAATTATTACTCTAGTGTAAATCGTTCATAAATTAATTTATTTTCTCCTTTGTTACAGACATACGGTGTAAAAGGGTACTTCAAGGGCGCAGTACCAAGAATGTTGCGTCGCACTTTAATGGCCGCGATGGCATGGACCGTCTTCGAAGAAGTCACCAGAACTATTGGCTTGAAATGAGATTCTATAACTACTTTGTTTGAAACAAAGTAGTACTTGTATAAAAACTTTTTTGTGATTCCTTTTAAAGGAGATCTTATTGGTATGATGTTCCTAGTTTTTGCATCTGCTTAGTTTTATTCGAATATTATCTATGCTTTAACTTAGTTTATTAATATTTGTTTTTAGGGTTAGTACCTTGTGATTTATGTACTCTGTATTCGGTTTTTATTGTTACCTACCTTAGTTTGTTTTTAATTGTTATCCAATCTGTAGCCTTAGCCGATAGGCCAATTGTATTGTATAAAGTAATAGAATATTTTTGATATTGACGCTGATTCTGTTGCGGACTAACTAAAAGTATTGCTATCCTTTTCTAACAGACGGAGCTAGAAAGAAATGATGAATGTTTAGAGCTGTCAAATTAGTTTCATGCATGTCAGGTTGTTCTGACGATATCTCCTTGCATGGAACGTTTTTTGATAGCTTTTTTTAAATTTTATTGACGAGGGAGATTGCAGTAATAATTTAATTATTTGTTTTTAATGGTATGCCTTACGTGATGTAGAACTTTTAAACTAGGAAGCAATAGTCTATGTTACTGCACATAAGGACCAGTGCCATATACCTATTAAGATACAGTTGTAAGTTTACAATGTATCTATATTTGTTTTATTGAAAGAAATAAATTTTATTTAAATATTAATCCTGTCTTCTCACTGTTATCTAACTAAACTAATAATAAAACTGAATAGTTAGTTTGTTTGAACGCGCTCATCTCTGGAACTACCAGTCGGATTTGAGTAAACCTTTTTGCATTTGCTAGCCCAATTCTTAAGGAAGGATAGATGCTATTTAACATCTAAAGCAAAAAGAAAAAAAGTCAAAAAAACAGCTAGGCGAAAATTAAGTAATAGAAGTGCTAATACTTAATAAAGTTCATGCTCAATTATCTATGAAAACACGACTCAAGATTGGCTGACAAGAATTTAACATGACTTGATTAATTATTGTAGGTAAGTATTTAAATCCAAACCAAGTGACATGATTACCTACCTACCTATAATCAATGATATAACACAAAAATACAACAAGATGTCAGTAAGGTTTATGAACATAACTGACATTTCTAGGTCGGAGACCCCACAAAGCGATAACAACAGCAAATAAAGGCCTCGTAACTTGTAACCTCGTCCTTTTCTTACTCACAACCTTTGTGTGGGTTGCCCTTAAATAAGTACTGTAGAGGTTTCATGCTTTGGTCAATCTTTAGCAATGATTCTGGCTGACATTTCGATCATTCAAACACCGAATTACTCATGTAGAGGTTTCATGCTTTGGTCAATCCTTAGCAATGATTCTGGCTGACATTTCGATCATTCAAACATCGAATTACTCATGTAGAGGTTTCATGCTTTGGTCAATCTTTAGCAATGATTCTGGCTGACATTTCGATCATTCAAACATCGAATTACCTACTCATGTAGAGGTTTTCATGCTTTGGTCAATCCTATTTCGATCATTCAAACATCGAATTACTCATGTAGAGGTTTCATGCTTTGGTCAATCCTGACATTTCGATCATTCAAACATCGAATTACTCATGTAGAGGTTTCATGCTTTGGTCAATCCTTAGCAATGATTCTGGCTGACATTTCGATCATTCAAACACTTTATCTGACAGACATCCCTCGTCTTCCTCTCTCTAGCTCTAGCAAGCCGGTATAGATGTTTTTGGCCTGCTGGATTATCCAGTGTGTCATAAAGCTTGTCTTGGGCTTTTGTTCTCGCTATGGCCACAGCTTTCTTGACTTTTTTCTTTAGAGCATCATACTCGCTCTTTTTTTAGGTTTTTTAAAAACACTATTTATCGATGTATCCCCTTAAGTAAGTAGGTACTGTATAGGTTTCATGCTTTGGTCAATCTTTAGCAATGATTCTGGCTGACATTTCGATCATTCAAACATCGAATTACTCATGTAGAGGTTTCATGCTTTGGTCAATCCTATTTCGATCATTCAAACATCGAATTACTCATGTAGAGGTTTCATGCTTTGGTCAATCCTGACATTTCGATCATTCAAACATCGAATTACTCATGTAGAGGTTTCATGCTTTGGTCAATCCTTAGCAATGATTCTGGCTGACATTTCGATCATTCAAACATCGAATTACTCATGTAGAGGTTTCATGCTTTGGTCAATCCTTAGCAATGATTCTGGCTGACATTTCGATCATTCTAACATCGAATTACTCATGTAGAGGTTTCATGCTTTGGTCAATCCTTAGCAATGATTCTGGCTGTCATTTCGATCATTCAAACATCGAATTAGGTACCTAGGTACTCTTAAAGAAAAGTGAAGGTCGCTTTTCTTAGTAGTAATTCAATGTTTGAATGATCGAAATGTCAGCCAGAATCATTGCTAAGGATTGACCAAAGCATGAAACCTATACAGTACCTACTTACTTAAGGGGATACATCGATAAATAGTGTTTTTAAAAAACCTATAAAACCAAATGTAGATATATGATTAATAAATTTGGATTTTCCATACTTATATGTTATTTGACTTTATGACTACTGCTATACTAAAACTGAAACATGATTACCTAAGTATTTGAATTTTTTTGTACATAAGTACTTATAGAAAAACTACTCCTCCTAACCGTTGCATACATAAACTATAAAGTATAAACGGTTAGTAGTAGGGCGCGTCTTCGTGGTGCACTATCTATAGTGTGACCAAGCACTCCATATAGATTAGCTCGTGGCTAAGTAATAACAGCCGCACGGGTCGATCCATCAGGTTGACTATGCTTGCCGGGGTTGGTCCGTGGATGGGAGACCATCTTTACATACCGAGACTCCTCCGTGCCTCGGAAAGCACTTTAAGCCTTTGGTCCCGGCTGTCATTCGTGGGTCTTTGACAGTCGTTACGGGTCGTCAGAAGCCTGAAAGTCTGACAACCAGTCTTAATTACCAAGGGGTATCATATTACCCAGGGTTGTGGAGGTCAGTAGGCAGTCGCTAAATGTAAAATACTGGTATTCAGCTCCATCATTAGACTGGAAGCCGAACCCAACCTAGTTGGGAATAGGCTAGGCAGATGACGAGGTAGGGTCAGAAGTCCAACAATGAAACACTAAAAATTCAAAGTCTCATACACCTTTTGTTTTTACAGATAGAAGTCTAATTTTTTACAGGCATATAGGTAATTTAATTGGGTATCAGATGGCATTTATAGTTTTTTAAATTAATGTGTGATTGATCAGCAAAAAATTAAAAACTAAAAAATGGGAAATGTTTCACTGTGTCCACAGTGGTGTAAACAATGAAACACCACAAATTCAACAATGAAACATAATAATTAATAGTGTCTGTTTCATATTTTGTGTAATATTTAGGAAGTAGGTGTATGACAAAAATGCTGAGTTCATTCAAAAAGATTTTATTCTAAATCTTAAGTAGCGTAGTATAAATGTAGGAGATTGCACTCTTGTGCAGCTCTCTTCTTTCAAGCTCTTTCCTTGTCAGTGCATTAGAATAGCTCAAAGCATAATTTCCGTACGCGCCATCCTAAAAAAAAACTTCTAGTCACAAAAGTTATTCATTTCAATGGAAAATACATGAATCATAAAATATAGTACACAACGAAAGTGTTTCATTGAGTCCATTGTGCAACTGTTTCACTGTTGACTACATAAGGTTTATTTTAATAACTTCAAAGAAAAATCCACTAAATTGTAACATTTTAACATATGATATATTCCACGTTAATCTACAAAATATGTTTAATGCTAGGTAATCAAGAAAAATATGAAATTATTTAATGAAAAATCTATAAAGATTGCTGAAAATACTTACATTTTTGTCGAAAAAATTAAAAATGCTCCGCAGACAGTCTTCTCCTACGCGGCGCCGCTGCAAACTGGGGTAGGGCGGGGGGTTCTCGAGAGTGTCCTTAAGCGATATAATGCACGATCTGGCAATGCAGCATTTTAGAAATATTACTATGTTTTACTGTGTACCACTGTTTCATTGTTGGACATCTGACCCTACCTACCTACTTTGTTTTAAAAATAAAATAATCACAAAAACCTCTACAAATCGACATTCTCAAACAAACAAGACAAATCGTACGTTGACAGCCCGTGCGCGATGAACACTCTTAAGTGCTAATTTTTGTTAGTCAAGTGCCCGCCGACGCACAGTGTACCAATCGAATTCAATCGATCAAAAAAAAAAAAAATATTACTCGGTATACGGAAGTGATTTTCCAAAAATAAAAACTGGAAAATATGCGTCCAAAGATGCTTTATCAGACTATATTTATATAAAAAAAATATCTTGGACAGTTACGTTTTCAGAATTTATTTTAATGTTTTTCATGAAATTTTCACATAAACTTCATCATTTTTTATACAAAAAAAAATATTTGAAATTGACACGTGGGTGTGTTACTCGTGCATTTTAAATGCATCCCTTGATCGATAAATATCATAAACAGCAGAGGGAATTTTTTTTGATCGATTGGAACACTGCGGCGTTCGCACGGACGTCAAAATATCGCGGCGAGATTTGATCGCGCATTGGATTTTCAACTCTCGGTGTTGAGCCGGGCTTCGAGAATTCAACCAAACAAAAACAGATTGCATCCCAGTCCCAGCACGTCGAAAAAACACACTGTTGGATTTTCAACTCTCGGCGCTAAGCAGAGCGTTGAAAATCTAGTGCGTGAAAAAAAATCGCCGCGATATTTTTACATCCGTGCGAACGTCGCGTCGGCATGCCAGCTATAGATAGTGCAATCCACGAAGACGCGCCCCACTACTCCTAACCGTTGCACACTTAAACTATAAACGGTTAGGAGGAGTAACTAGTGGGGCGCGTCTTCGTGGATTGCACTATCTATAAACGGTTGTTTTTGGATATGTGAAAAAAAATACGGCATTAGTGGGATATACCGTTATAGGTAATGTTGTTAGTGGGATATACCGTTATAGTGGGATATACCGTTATAATGGGATATACCTACCGTTATAATGTTAGTTTGAAAGCAGAAAAAAAGAGCGAGTATGATGCTCTAAAGAAAAAAGTCAAGAAAGCTGTGGCCCTAGCGAGAACAAAAGCCCAAGACAAGCTTTATGACACACTGGATAATCCAGCAGGCCAAAAACATCTATACCGGCTTGCTAGAGCTAGAGAGAGGAAGACGAGGGATGTCTGTCAGATAAAGTGTTTGAATGATCGAAATGTCAGCCAGAATCATTGCTAAGGATTGACCAAAGCATGAAACCTCTACATGAGTAATTCGATGTTTGAATGATCGAAATGTCAGGATTGACCAAAGCATGAAACCTCTACATGAGTAATTCGATGTTTGAATGATCGAAATAGGATTGACCAAAGCATGAAAACCTCTACATGAGTAGGTAATTCGATGTTTGAATGATCGAAATGTCAGCCAGAATCATTGCTAAAGATTGACCAAAGCATGAAACCTCTACATGAGTAATTCGATGTTTGAATGATCGAAATGTCAGCCAGAATCATTGCTAAGGATTGACCAAAGCATGAAACCTCTACATGAGTAATTCGGTGTTTGAATGATCGAAATGTCAGCCAGAATCATTGCTAAAGATTGACCAAAGCATGAAACCTCTACAGTACTTATTTAAGGGCAACCCACACAAAGGTTGTGAGTAAGAAAAGGACGAGGTTACAAGTTACGAGGCCTTTATTTGCTGTTGTTATCGCTTTGTGGGGTCTCCGACCTAGAAATGTCAGTTACGTTCATAAACCTTACTGACATCTTGTTGTATTTTTGTGTTATATCATTGATTATAGGTAGGTAGGTAATCATGTCACTTGGTTTGGATTTAAATACTTACCTACAATAATTAATCAAGTCATGTTAAATTCTTGTCAGCCAATCTTGAGTCGTGTTTTCATAGATAATTGAGCATGAACTTTATTAAGTATTAGCACTTCTATTACTTAATTTTCGCCTAGCTGTTTTTTTGACTTTTTTTCTTTTTGCTTTAGATGTTAAATAGCATCTATCCTTCCTTAAGAATTGGGCTAGCAAATGCAAAAAGGTTTACTCAAATCCGACTGGTAGTTCCAGAGATGAGCGCGTTCAAACAAACTAACTATTCAGTTTTATTATTAGTTTAGTTAGATAACAGTGAGAAGACAGGATTAATATTTAAATAAAATTTATTTCTTTCAATAAAACAAATATAGATACATTGTAAACTTACAACTGTATCTTAATAGGTATATGGCACTGGTCCTTATGTGCAGTAACATAGACTATTGCTTCCTAGTTTAAAAGTTCTACATCATGTAAGGCATACCATTAAAAACAAATAATTAAATTATTACTGCAATCTCCCTCGTCAATAAAATTTAAAAAAAGCTATCAAAAAACGTTCCATGCAAGGAGATATCGTCAGAACAACCTGACATGCATGAAACTAATTTGACAGCTCTAAACATTCATCATTTCTTTCTAGCTCCGTCTGTTAGAAAAGGATAGCAATACTTTTAGTTAGTCCGCAACAGAATCAGCGTCAATATCAAAAATATTCTATTACCTACTTTATACCTCAGAACAATAACAAAGCATAGAAGGAAGGCTAAAAACAGAATTCTGTAACTACCTTTATTCCCGTTCTATTATTAGGTACGATAAAGGTACGATAAAGGATGTGGGAAAGAGATGAATGTTTTACTCTTTGTTTTACTTTCTTGGCATGGTCACAAGATCAATTGTCATTTGGTTAAAAAGTTATAGTATGACGCTGCCAAATTTGATAGTACTTTGTTTCAATGTCTGACAGTTCGTTCATTGAACTACCTGACTTATTCGCGTGTTCATTGTTTACGTGTTTGTCGTAATCTTCCCTGGTTTTGCGATGTTTTAATAATATTTCTACTGTTAGATTGCATGAATTCTTTGTTTAACTACAAGCAGTGAGTGTGTGGACGCTGTGGAGCAATTTCTTGTGTGGTTGGGGGCTGCCAGTCCCATTCATAGCGAAAATAAAATGAACAATAAATATTGACCTTCCATCGGTAAGTTTTTGCTCAATTTCTTGTTGCATATGATCAGATAAACGAATATAAATACATAACAAATATTGCTGTGTCACTATATAGCTGAAACCAGTCGTAATATTTATTCCAATAGAAGTTATTAGCGAATATTCGGAAATTGTTTTGGGGTTATCTTGATCAGCCATAGTGACGTAAATAATGTTGTCGATACTTTTCTTTTACAGATTTCCTAGACGATGTGAAAAAAAAAATGGATAAATTGTATTGGTAGACGAAATTGGACTCAGCCACATAATATGCTCCAAGCATTTTACTTTGTATTCATTTGGTAATGAACCTATGAAATGGATGTAGCATGAGTAGGATATTATTGGGCATTCTAATCCCACCTGCCGTTCCATCGGCTCACTCTGTTCGCCTCGTCACTCTCGGTGGGATTAGAATGCCCACTAATATAAATGAAATCCTAATGTGGTTTAGCGCCTATTCCACCGATCGGAAGGTGAAATATGAAATCCTGCATCATATGGAGGTAAAATAATGGAACGGCGCCTACTCCACTTCGGCCTATTCGTCGCGATGAAACAGAAACATTTGTCAGTGTGGTTTGGGCGCTACTCCACTTTTTGAATCACTTTTGGTTGCGAATGGAACGAAAGTGGTTTAGAAATAGCTAATAACATAAATGATGGATCTACAAACTTTGCGGTTTAAGCCCTATTCCACTTTTAAAATCTTATTTGGTTGCATTAGGTCGATCCCTGCGAATCTACCGTTTACCGTTATGTAACTAAAAGTTAAACTCTTTTTCTTGGGGAAGAGTGATCGGGAGGACATTGCAAACCTGTTTAAGAAACATTTCCAAGTGCAATCTCCACTTGGTCCCTCAGTTCCTCCTACGGGTGATAATTATTGTTGTCAGGAACGGGAGACGCTTATGCACTTCTCTGCCAAGCAAGTCAAAGGAGTCATACAAGGAATGAGCAGAGGCAAGTCTCCCGGTCATGATGGACTTAGTATTGAACACCTGAAATATGCAGGGGTCCACGTGCCGAGGGTCTTGTCTCTGTTCTATACGATGTGTGTTAGGCATTCATACCTGCCAGAAAATTTAATGAAAACAATTGTGGTTCCTATAGTTAAAAACAGGGTAGGGGACATATCCAGTAAAGGGAATTATCGCCCGATTTCCTTGGCAACGATCATGGCTAAGGTGTTGGACAGTATGCTTGACTCATGTTTGAAAAATATTTTAAATCTTCATGAAGCACAGTTCGGGTTTCAGCCTGGACTATCAACTGAAACTGCTATCTTGAGCCTCAAGCATACTGTTCAATACTATACTGATCGTAAGACGCCGGTGTACGCCTGTTTCCTCGACCTCTCAAAGGCTTTCGATCTTGTTTCCTATGATGTGCTTTGGGACAAGTTGAGGGACAGGGGTGCACCTGCTGAACTGTTGAAAATCTTCCGTTACTGGTATGCCAATCAACAGAACCAGGTAAAGTGGTCTAACACTCTCTCTTCAGCATACAGATTGGAATGCGGTGTGAGACAAGGGGGGTTGACATCCCCTAGGCTTTTCAATCTGTATGTTGATGGCCTCATCACTGAGCTCAGTAGCATGAGCATTGGATGTCGAATAAATGGAGTGAGTGTCAATAACATCAATTATGCCGACGATATGGTGCTGCTGGGCCCAACTGCTGGGGCAATCAGAGAATTGCTCAAAGTGTGTGAGACATATGCTGCCTCACACGGACTGATTTATAATGTCACCAAGAGTGAATATATGGTCTTTAAGGCCGGTGGTAGGTGTCCTGACTCTGTTCCGGAAGTAATAAGGCTGAATGGGCTCCCATTAAACAGAGTGCCAAAATTTAAGTATCTCGGGCATTTCATCACCGAAGACCTTAGGGATGATATAGATATTGAGAGAGAGCGTAGGGCGCTAGCGGTCAGAGGTAACATGTTGGCCCGTAGATTTGCTCGGTGCTCTGACCAAGTGAAAATTACTCTTTTCAAGGCCTACTGTCAGAGTTTTTACACGAGCAATCTATGGGTCAGCTATACCAAGAGATCGCTGGATGCCCTGCGCATACAGTATAATAATGCTTTCAGGATGTTGTTGCGACTGCCTCGGTTCTGCAGCGCCTCGGAAATGTTTGCTGAAGCTCACACAGATGGCTTTCAAGCTATAATTCGCAAAAAAACCGCGTCGCTGCTGAGCAGAGTGCGAGGTAGTCGCAACTATATCCTGAGAGCTGTGGCGGAGAGCTATACTCCTAATATTAGGCATTTTGTGCAGAGGCTGATCAGGTAGGAAACATGTTTCCTTATCTGGTCGTCCTCTGCATGGAGTGTGCGTTATTTTACTTTTATTTTATTTGCACCTGTACTACTAACACTAGATTATAAGTCTTTGTAATACTAACACAATATGGATCACTGTTGTCCGAATTAAATGAAATTTAATTTAATTTTTTTTTAGCTGTTGGTCTGAAAGTTTAATAAAGTGAACTATTTGTTTATAGTGACTAATGAATACCGATGTTTTACCTCGATCAACTACAGCAGATTCTCGGATTGACCACTAAGCCACTACTTTGGTTGTCAAGTTTTATAACAAGAAGTTTCACACACAGTTTGTTAACTAATCGAACTATATGAAAATAGTAAGCTAAAATTCAGGACAGATTGCCTCTTGTCTCTTCATAAAGCAAGAATAAGCATACACCTACAGGCATACACACATTCTATTTCTATGACCCCAGATTGGGGTACCAAGGATATCTGAACTTTAGGATACCGTAAACATTAAACTAAAATATGGGACAGTTTGTCTCACGTCTCTCCACGAAAGTAAGAAATAGCGCACATTCTATTTTAGTGACCAGATTGGCTCGAGGACATCCAAATTTTAATTTAAAATTAAATTCAAACAGACGATACAACCTAACCCGTACATACAAATAATGTATTGAGTAGTTCTCTCACATTCTGCTGTCGGAGCATACTGCTGGCTTCGCATACTTATACACTTGCCGTTTCCCGTCTAAACTGCCGTATAGCCAATGTCAAAACGGTGTTGCGCCGTTCAACGGTTCGCCGCTGCACTGTACTCATTCGTGAACCGCCTGACGATAAACGTATCAGGCAGCCGTTGTGTGTGTATACATTATCATTTACAATGTCGAAGTCAGCAACATTGCATCATGCATTAATTTGCTTAGTCGAACTTTATTGTATTGTAAGACGATCGCTGTACATGTTGTAGTCCGTAATTAAAATTCGAGTTTGCGCGAACTTCCTATACCTAATGATTTTCGTCAAACTGGGGGTGTTTCTTAAATAAGAATATTACCAATTCCGCTAGCTTATTATAAATGAGTGATTCTTTCCTTATTTTTTTATATTTTTTTATTATATATTTTTTTTTTTTTTTTTTTTTTTTGTAATTAGCTGGTTATAGTCTAGGAAATCTTTGAAAAGCCCATCCCATTCCCATTGCTGAATTTAGAAACCGACATCCTTTGCATGAAAGGATTTATTAAAGTTTGTTAGTTTTAGTAGTATGACGATTTTACACTCGCTTTGAGTTTAACTGCAACATAAAATTAACTAAGTTTTTAACGCGAGTTTGCTCACGTTGATTGTTCTGCATACAACAAATTTTGTAAGGATTTTACATACTTATGTATATCCTGATTTCTGGCTCTCAAAAATGCCATTTTATTATTTTCATGAGTGTGATGTCATTCAAAATTTTATATCAAGGTTAATTAAACAAACATACATACTTTATAATAATACCTATTGTAACAGCATGGTATCGGCTTCACCTTTGTCGGCGAGGTAAGAAGCTAGTTTTGTATTTCATTTCTCACGAAAATTGCAATTTGACAGAAAGGTTTTCAATCACTACGGATTAATTAGACGTAAGTATCATAAATTACTCATACAACCGTGAATATTGTAGTTAAGGTTTAATTTTGTTATGAGGTAAATATTGCTGAAATGGTATTTTTTATGTATAAAACCAACGAATTTTAATCATAAAATTACATTCGCTCCAGCATCTTCCAGTGATCTACATCATCCTACAACTATAAAATGTGAGTAAGTACTACCTACTAAGTTTAACATAGTTGTCAGCTACGGACCTGGTTCTTGCCTGCCGGCTGGTCTAACTATCATCAAACTAATTTGATAATGTGATTAATCGCTAGTCAGCTACGGACCTGGTTCTTGCCTGCCGGCTGGTCTAACTATCATCAAATTAATTTGATAATGTGATTAATCGCTAGTCAGCTGCGGACCTGGTTCTTGCCTGCCGGCTGGTCTAACTATCATCAAATTAATTTGATAATGTGATTAATCGCTAGTCAGCTACGGACCTGGTTCTTACCTGCTGGCTGACGTAACTATCCCCATCATACCATCCATGCCATCTTCTAGTAATCTATATCCCATTAACATTCTCCTCTCCATAATTATTGAGGTTGGTTACAGTTAAAAAATTAATCTTAGTGTGTTCTATTTAAGGTCTGACACGGAATCAGAATACCAATCACAAAGGCCTACTGCTGCAGTAGCCAAGGTGACGAAAAAACAGCCTAAGAAAAATGTGGTGAAGCGCCAAGCACCTGAAAGCGCCGACTACTCATCAGACTCTAAGTCAAGGTAATTTATATTGCTGCTTCTATGTTTAGGTGTTTGTGGTAATTTAAAATGATATACGCACTGGTACATGATGGTTAGTGAATTTAGAACTGTAAATCAATTTCCGATCATATTCAATGCAGGAATGATGACAGTTACATGAAATTATTATATCCCAATATGTATTACGCTATTAATTCCCCATAGAATTCAACAGAGGTGTATAATACTCCTTAATTTCGTTATTTAAGAAATAAATGCAAATTATTATAAATAAAATGTGTAATTGTTTACAGTAAAAGAGGCATCTTGAGCACGGACCTCTTTGGTTTGGAGGACGATCAAAAGACGAAGACCTCAAGCGGGGACTTCGGTTCATCGCTCATCACCCGTGTTGCCAACGGCAAAGTACGGCGAGCGGCAGACCTTACAGGAGAGTTCTACGTGGAAATCAAGGTATTTTCGAAAGACGAAGTTGTCTCTACCCCCATGGAAGAACGATGGAAGAAAGCCCAGGTCGCGTTAAAAGTACAACTAGATCGCAACACTCCCCAGTGGGACGGGCTGCAAAGGTTTATGAGACGAACTCACGAATTATTTGACAATTCCGAGCCTGTCTTTTATAGGGATAGTGTGAATTTAAAATAAGTTGGCTTTAAATTGCTGGGGACACCAAATTAATTGTATTGATTATTGCAGAATCTACTAGTATTGTTAATCTAATCCTAATTAAGCGTACAAAATTAGTTGACGTAATTATAATCTAAAATGCCTTTCTGTACCGTTTGTAACACATCAGTTGAGCGCAGTCACTGGATAGGTCATTTACGTAGTACTAATCATAAAAACAAAAACATTTCGCATTTTTGTGAAGGTGTTGAAATAATACATTCTGCATTTCGTAATCGTATAGCTTCTTATAGAATTACCGATCCGTCTGAGAATTGTTCTCTGGAACCATTTCTTAATAATAATTTGGACAGAATTAAAACTTTAATTGACATGTCTCTTAAAGAACATACTTGTATAAAAGTTAATTTTGAATATTTTGCTTTGTTTTTAATGTTTAAAAATGATTCTCAGGAGATGAAATCATTTGCCACAAAAAACGTAACTCTACATCAGAATTATGAATTTGATTCACTATTGTCTCAAGTCAAAAATACTTTTAAAAAAAAGATAGAAGAATTTCAGGATCGAGACAGTGGATGGACGTTCTTGAGCAGTTCTCATTTGGAA
Source organism: Cosmia trapezina (assembly GCA_905163495.3). Taxonomy (NCBI): domain Eukaryota; kingdom Metazoa; phylum Arthropoda; class Insecta; order Lepidoptera; family Noctuidae; genus Cosmia; species Cosmia trapezina. The sequence goes on from LR991030.1 coordinate 19,843,865, forward strand.
GTCAATGTTAACAAATATCAACCTTTGCGTGGTTCAGGCTTTATCGAATTGCCTTCTGCAATAAAATCTAAAAAAGCATGTGTTAATATCCGCAATAATGATGACTATTGTTTTTTATGGTCTGTTGTAGCTGCTTTATATCCAGCTAAGACTCATTCTGAAAGAGTATCTTCTTACCCTGATTTTCGTAACGTGTTAAATGTAAAGGGCATGTCATTTCCAGTGAATTTCTCAGATATTGCGCGGTTCGAAGTGAATAACCCCGAAATTTGCATTTACATTTATGGTTTAAAAAACAATACTATCATAGGACCGCTTTACAAACCAAAAGCTTTGAACGGAAAGGTGATTCATTTACTTTATTTAGAAAGAAATGATTTGTCACATTACTGTCTCATTAAAGACCTGTCGCGACTTGTTAAGAATCAAATAACAAAACACCACAGTAAACTGTACTTTTGTGACGTTTGTTTAATGTTTTTTAATTCATGTGATAATCTTAATTCACATAGTTGTGGAGGTGTCGCCACTGAACTACCTCCAAAGGGTTCTTTCATACAGTTTAAAAATTATAATAGAAAGCAATTCGTACCATTTGTTATATACGCAGATTTTGAAACAATGCTAGAACGGTATGAATCTTGTGACCCTGACCCCACTAAGGCGAGTACTGTAACACGACAGCGACATGTGCCTGTAGCTTACGCTTATCATATAACGTGTACGCTAGATGAATGCCACAATCGTTACTTTTCTTATCGCGGTTCGGATTGTGTATCAAATTTTGTAAAGTCTATCTATAAAGATGCACAAAAAATTTACGATATTTTACAAAATAGTGTTCCTATGATTTATTCAAATGATAATGCTCGTGACTTTGAAAACGCGATAACATGTCATATTTGTGAACACTTCTTGTTCGGCGACAGGGTTCGCGATCATTGTCACTTGACTGGTAAATATCGTGGCGCAGCTCATAGTTACTGTAACTTACAATACAAAATACCAACATTTTTGCCAGTATTTTTTCATAATTTGTCCGGTTACGATTGCCACCTTTTCATAAAAGAATTAGGTGAAGCTCCTGGATCTATTAAAGTGATACCTAAAACAAAAGAAAACTATATTTCATTCACTAAGTTTATTCCGATTTCTACTGGGGAAAGCATTCAGGTTCGGTTTGTAGACTCTTTCAAGTTTTTAGGAACTAGCTTAGAAAAGTTGGCTAGTACAATGAAAAACCAAGACTTTAAGCAATTGAAATCTCATTTTCCTAATAAAAAACAATTTAACCTACTCACTCGTAAAGGAGTGTATCCATATGACTATATGTCTCAATGGGAACGTTATGAAGATACGTGTTTACCCTCTAAAAAATATTTTTTCAACTCCTTAACTAATGAGACAATTACCGACGAAGACTATGAGCACGCTCGGTCTGTTTGGTCAGTGTTTAATATTCAAAACATGGGTATGTACACAGATTTATATCTCAAAACAGATGTTCTGTTGCTAACAGATGTATTTGAAAATTTTCGAAAAACTTGTAAACTGCATTACAATCTCGATCCCGCGTTCTATCTTACAGCACCAAGTCTATCTTTTGATGCAATGCTTTTAAAAACAGGAGTTCAATTAGAATTGATTAGTGATGTTGAAATTTTTAGAATGATACAAAAAGGTATTCGAGGAGGAGTTTGTATGTGTTCCAAAAGACATGTCAAAGCCAATCATAAATATTTAGATACTTACGATCCAACTCGTCCAAATTCATTTATCATTTATTTAGATTGTAACAATTTATATGGTTATAGCATGTGTCAATCCCTACCTTATTCCGATTTTAGATTTATGAATAGACAAGAAATTGATTTTTTACAATTGAACTTAGCAGATATCAGTGATACTGCAGAAAACGGATACATTCTTGAAGTTGATTTAATATATCCGGAGAATTTACACATGGAACACAATGACTTTCCCTTTTGTCCAGAAAAATGCTTGCCACCTGGTGGTAAGAATAAAAAGTTAATACCAAATTTGTACGATAAATATCACTATGTTATTCATTACATACATTTAAAAAAATGTTTACAGCACGGTTTAGTATTGAGAAGGATCCATCGCGCTATTACATTTAAGCAAAGTTGTTTTTTAAAGCAATATATTGATATTAACACTCAGTTACGACAAAAAGCAGAGTCAACGTTTGAACAAGACTTTTTCAAATTATTGAACAATAGTATTTTTGGAAAGACGCTGGAAAATAATGAACATCGAATAGACGTTAAGTTAGTAAACAAGTGGTGTGACTCGACCAATAAAACAAAAAAGACTACTTGTGCTGAAAAATTGATAGCCAGCCCATATTTTCATAGCGCCTCTGTATTTTCTGATGATCTAGTGGCAATCCAAATGAAACCTGTGCGTATTATACTTAATAAACCAATATACATAGGGTTTGCAGTATTAGAATTATCTAAGACTCACATGTATGACTTTCACTACTCTATCATAAAACCTTTTTATGGTAACCGAATTGAATTGTGCTATACTGACACAGATAGTCTAGTATATGATGTACAGAGCAATGACGTTTATAAAGACTTCAAGCTCCATTTTCTAAAATATTTTGATACCAGTAATTATGACTGTAACAATGACTATAACTTACCAATTATTAATAAGAAGGTTCCAGGACTGTTTAAGGATGAAATGGGTGGTAACATTATCAAAGAATTCGTAGGACTGCGCTCAAAGCTTTATTGTATTAAAACGTTAAACAAAACTATTAAAAAGGCAAAAGGTACAAAAAAATGTATAACCAAAAATTTTAATATGTTAGATTATAAAAATGTTTTGTACAATAATTGCAATGTTATTCGCAAAAAAAATGTATTGTTTAGGTCAATAAAACATGAAATATTCACTCAGGACGTAAATAAAATTGCACTTTCAAGCAATGATGACAAACGGTTGCTATCATTTGATAAAGTATCTACTTTAGCTTGGGGTAATGCAAATATATTTATGTAATGCATTACCATAATTTTAAGTGTATATTCTATTTGAAATATGATTAGACATAAATTAATTTAAACTTTTTACAGTCTGTTCAACCGATTTTGACTTCTATTCAGTAGGCATAAGGATGGTATTAAAAGCAAAAAACGTGGTTACCGTTCACTGCAGCTGTAATTTTTCACGCAACCAACGCAATACAAGTCAAAATCGCTTGAACGAACTGTAAAAATGTATGTACCTACTAAACATGTACTTAAATAAATATAATATTTTAGTTCATAAATCTGTTTCATTTCCACTCCCGCTGACAAAGCGCATTGCGATGACTGGTTTGTGTAATACAATACCGTTCGCACACTTGTCGCTTCATGTTGCCCATCAGGTTGAACGTGATAAAACATGAAATTGATTACAGTGCAATGTTAGGAGTTTGCATTTCTTATTAATATAACTACTTGATCATACATCACAAGGCAGTTAGCCGGAGCAGTCATATCACGTTGAATAAAAACGAAACGAATTGTAAGTATTGTACAAGTACCCATGTATTTATAACATTATTGCATCATGTTGATTATGTAATTATAATTAATTATTATTTCATTTGTTTCAGATCATTGATAATGTGTGATTCTCCAGATATTATCGACTTCTCACAATACGCTCAAGGTTTTCCGACTCCGAGTTTAAGCTGGCATATCCCAGATTTGCCAGAACAACAAACACCTGCTAATATGGAACCTAGAAGACGAGACTACGGACCCGCCAACAAGAGACCTAGAGCCAGAAGGGAGTGTCTAAAACAGAAGTCATCTCTTACACCGCCTACATGTGAATCATACGTTATAAACAATGAGAAGAAAAAAGGTTTACGACTGATCCAGGTACAAGTGTTGGATATCAGTGAACAGCAAGAACCTGCAAGTGACAATCAGGGTGTGGTAATGTTAAGTGCGCAGTATGTAGTGACTGAATTGGTGGACCATGTAATGGAGGAAACGCAATCGTTAATTAACAAAATATCGAGAAAACTTTGTGGGGACAGTTGTTATTATTAACATGTGTCATTATTTTGTAAGTACCTACTTCATAAGATAATGTGTAAGATTTGTAGTAATATTATTAGGTATGTAACATTTATTTGCTTTCTTATTCTTTAGTGTTTATACATATTAGGTTTTTATGTTGAGTAAGTTTTGAATGTATAAATTATTAAAATATCAAATATGTAAGTTTTACTGTAGTTAACTTAGTAGGTAGGTAAGTAGGTAAGTTAAAAAAAAAAAAAAAAAAAAAAAAAAAAATGTAATGTAGATAATAATAATTGCTTTGTATAATCTAGTTGGTACAGCAAAAGTTTTGACATTTATTTGTTTTCTTATTCTTTAGTGTTTATTCATCTTAGGTTTTAAATGTATAAATTATTAAAATATCAAATATTTAAGTTTTATCGTAATTAACTTTTGTATGTAGATACTATTAATTTCTTTTATACAATCGGAATAATGTTCATACATCACAAGTTTGTAAGTTAAGAAAGTAGGTAGGTATACACAAAGCGAACATTAAATAAACTATGTAGTGGCAGTTGTTATTATTAATGGGTAGGTAGTTATAATTAGTTTCTAATAATTGTAAATAATATGAAAAAGTAAATAAAATTATATTCTTTTATAATTTAAATTATGTTTTATTTTGTATTAGGTACTTATTTATACTCGAACTCTAAATTAGCTCTAGTCTAATGATAAGTGTTTATTTGCTAACAGTTTTTTTATTACAATAAATCGTTTTAAATCATGATGTAGGTATTTCAAATTTTGTAAGTAATATCATTTTGCTGCAGCTAATTTAAAGTTTGATGATTAAGTTACCCTGAAAACATTTAAATAAAACAACCATAAGTAAATTAATTAATCACTTTTATTAACTGCATAGGTATGACAAAATACATTAAAATAGATTAAATACAGACATATTATTATCAACATACCATTTTCTAATACACACCGCATTATTTAATGCACAATTCATTTTATGGTTCACACAGTTAAAATCACTTTTATTTCTACAGAACTTTTTCTTTAATGTTGCAAAATTAGGACATCCCTTCTCACCTATGTCGATCACTTCACAGTTTGCACACATGTCTTTAATCCACTTTATTTTTTCCAAACCCTTTGTAATATTTTTTTTATTTTTTAAATACGGTACGATGACGTGTTGGAACTCTCTGTAGTCTATATAGCCCTCACTCCAGAAAATTCCACGATTTCTTTCCAACCATCGCACTTGCTTCTTTTCTTCTTGAGTTAAATAATAAAACGAATGCGGTGGTTTAACCAAGAACGTCTGTGTGTGCTCATTACTTACTATGGCCACTTCCTTGACGATAAAATTATTGTCTAAATCTTTGAATCCTTGGAGTTCGACAATGATGAGGTCCGCGTTCATGATATCTTCTTCACAATGTTACTTAATGGTTTGTATTCAACAATGCAATCGTTCAGAATGAGACAGTATGCTGAAGTTTGATCTGGTATCTCTGAATCACTCTCAATTTCTACCCTCACATCCACAACAGGTCCAGTCTTTAGATTATCAGCTTGTCTAGAGCAATCGACTACAAACAGCGGTGCTAAATCCCTAAATTGTTTCTCGCTTAGTATGGGCTCCGAGCGACGTCCGTAATACGACTGTTGAAATCTGGTGTATTGCTCGTATAATAAAGCGATTCTGTTATTAGCAAAACTCACATTTAAGTTTTCATAAGGAAAATAGGTTGAATTGAGATACACTCTAACGTCTCGAATATAACAGTGATCGAATTGAGACATGTCAGAACTTGCATTGTTTTTTCTATTTGTCTGTAGACCAATAATAATGTATCTTGGTTTTTCTATTTGAGATGAAGTTTTGATAGACCAGGTATGTTTTGTAGTTTTAGGCAAGGCTGGATATTCGTACAGATCCCAATTTCTGTATATCATTTGAAGTGGGCGATCTTTCTCTAATACTTTTAACAAACCAATTTTTTCTTTGTCTGATACTTTAACATGCGGTACGCGCCATATGATTTTGTTGATCTGAACATCATCCACTACTTCGCCAGTATTAAGTTTTACAGCGTTCAAATTAGTGTTACTTCGTAATAATATCAGTTCATGTCTACTATTTATCACAACTTTTTAAAAATCTTCTGCAAAACCGAGGAGGTTACGAAGTGGTATAGAGACAGAAAATCTTCCTCCATGGATATTTTTTATGCCATCAATATTCCAACCCCAGGCATTAGACATTTTTGATTCACTTTCGGTCATTGAAATTAGTGATTTCATGGTTGTTGTTATACCTGCATTTTTTATTTTATCAATCTCCACTCCATTTAGCTCATACCTAATGTCTTGGAACAAGTAGAGTAGAGCATTGTTCGTGAAATTGACACTAGTAGCTGGGTCCTTCGAATCTTTTTTGCTAACGATAACAGTTCCTTCCAGATATACGGTGCTAGCTGATGGTAATATGTACAAGTCCTGTTGATTGATAGGTATGCGGATTTCATCGTTCCTGTTGAAACTCGTTATATAGGGCTTGTAGGAATGAAATTCGATTCCTTCTATAGTATTATCGTAATTCGGAGCGGATAAAACGTCTAAGATATTCATTTTAACAATCCGATCGCTCTAAGGAATGCTTTATTGTCTTTAGTTAATTTTATTTTCTTCTTAGAGGCAGGTCTTATTTGATAAGTAGCTCGAACAGAACTGATATTCTTTACTTGTTGAGACACATTTTTATTGAAATCAATCATTTTTTTCTTCTGAGATGCAGATATACCTGCACTTCTTCACCACGTAAATTAATTAATCTGTTGTTTATATCTATCAGCCTGATGTGTATGCAGCTTATGTTTTTTTGATTGATTGGAAAGTATATTGCGTTCTTCGGAATTTCTATGATCCTGTATCCAGGTGGTACATTAAGTGCAAATTCGTGAATAATATGACTTGGTTCACCGTTTACATATGAACCGCTTACAATATCACATTCAATCCTGACTACGGTCGTAGGTAGAATGTTGACTGGAGACTGTGACACATGCCATTTATTTGCTTTCAAGATTTGTTTGTTAAATCCTAATAGTCTTCTAAAAGAGTCTTCTTTGATAAAATTAATGTCTTTTGTACAGAATATTGTAGTTTTTAAAGTATTATTATTGCACCGTAGTTTGATCGCTGCATCTTTTATTTCGGATTTTAAATAATCGCTGATATCTTGCAATTCATAAGTGCCTTCCGGTATTTCAATAACTTCATTAAAACCATAATAGAACTTATTATTACTTTTATCAATGTTTGGAATAGAATTAAAAGTTGAAAAGTGCAATAAAGCACACTCATACTCTCCATCTAGTTGCAACGTATTAGGATAGTATGTAGTTAACACTGACGAGTCTCCAGTTATAGACAAAGTGAGCGACATCTTGCAAATGATTGAAATTAAAGAAAATCATATATTTTATAATACATTTTTATTCCAAAAAGTTGACAAATAATTTAAACATAAATGACCACAATTGATTGCGTTAAATTTTTGATATCTTGTGTAATTATAAAACACACTACAATTTTTGAAATATTGCATCAATTCCATTGGAGGTTTTAAATTTCCATAGCTATCAAAGTATTCACAGTGATTGTAAACTTTAGCATAAGCTACCCAATGCGTTCCTTCGTTCTTAGAATCGTCTAAGTTAACGATACCACATTCAATACATTTCGGCTTCCGAGGTAGTTGATCCTTCATGTAGACCCCACGAAAATATGGGATGTCTCTTGAATACTTTCGGATGTCTATATTAGTTAGAGGGCGATTGGGTAGCATATTATTCAGTTTTTTGAAGATGTTATAAACAATCCTTTACCACTTTTATATGGCTTAATGTATAAACCCTTGCCCAACACTAAAGCCTCCATAGCTTTATTATGTCGTTCTGTTTCTTGCAAATTTTGTTTGCTTGCTTTGTAATCATTGACGGTTTTTGCAATGCCAGCTGCACCACCAGCTAAAGTTCCTAAAGCCGATAAACCAGCGAAAATTGGAATTAAAGGTAGAATTCCTCCAGTCTTTGGTAGGGGTATTACTCGGGGTACTCGGATTCGATGATGAGTGTTTGAAAATAACTTTTTTGCGGTTAAATAAGCTGCTTTTATTAAAGTCTTATTATCTTTGCGTTTGAGTTTCTTAATTTTTGATTTTATTTTTGAAACTAAGGTTTTAAATGTTTTGATGCCTAATCCAGACTTTAGTTTCGCTTTCATAACTTTGTTCACTAGCCAAGAGCTTAGTTTTTCACCTTTCCCGGCATCTTTTGATTTAAGTCTTTGTTTAGCCATGTTAAGTAGTTGTAAATCGGCTTTGTGACGATTTGCTAAGTCTGTATGGTTTGTATACGCAATGTCGTGTTGCTTGCAAGCTTCGTCTAGCTTATTTACACCTGGATCACCTCGCGCTAAGCGTTTGTGAAGTTTGGTTCCCGGTCCGCAATAATTGTATCCTGGCAAATGAACTTCGAATGGTAGATTATTAATTATGCTGTTAACTAGTCCACCTCCTTGCATAATTCAAATTATAATGATAGCATTTCAAATGAAAAATGGTTATATAATATCTTAGTCCATTATTGCAGTTTTTTCAATCCAACTGTTTTCTGCACTGTTTAGACCTAACCATTTGACATACAATTTATTTCCTTTCTTTTTCAAAACCTTTTCTATCAAATAAACATCAGGATAGTTAGATCTTTGCAGTTCTTGTTCGTAAAAAGCTCCTAATATGATTTGTTTTCGTTGATCTTCTATGTGATATGTTACTGGTATAGTTTTATTTACTTTTTTTATAATAAATAATTCAGTTGACCAATTAGGAGTGTAACCTTTCTCAAAACTATGTTTGTATTTACTTATACGAACACAATCACCAACTTTGAATTTAGGCTTCCACTGTACTAAATCATGTTTTTTTATTTTTTTTATATTTTCTTTGATTACTTGTTCATTACATTTATTCACATCAACCGGTTTAAATTGAATAGTACGATGTTTTGTGTTGTTATATCTCTTCAATGTATCTTTCAATGGTAGACCTAACCACTTATAGTTTCCAATGAGACTAAAATGTTTATATAATTTATTTTTTACCGTTCTAATAAGTCTCTCTACAATTGATGCTTTTTTAGTAGAAAACGTCGAGTAATGGTTAATGTTGTGCTTTTTCATAAGTGTTTGAAAAGTGATGTTATAAAATTCTGTCCCCATATCAGTTTGTAAGTTAACAGGATTATTACGACTACTAAGCAGTATATGTTTGAATGCACGAGTAACATCAAATTTATTTTTCGTTTTTAACGGTTCAGCCCAGGCATATTTTGAGAAGCAGTCAATCACAACTAAGATGAAACTGTAACCTTTGTTATACTTTTTCAGGTTTTGCATATCCATCAAATCTGCTTGCCATAAGTCGTGGATTCCTTTCAGAATAACAGAACGTCGAAAGAAATTTCTTCGTGCAGCTTTGTGTATTTCATTTACAATTTGCTGTTTTACCATTACGGGGTTTTTTGAGGTAATTTATGTAACTCTGCTTTAGTATAAAACTTATCTTGCAAATGAGTTAAAACCTCAGGTATCTTATCTTTTAAAGTAGCTTGAACTGTTGTCTTTGCATGTTTTATGATTTGAGAACGCAATGCACCAATCAGATTATTACGTTCTTTAATCGTATTAGCATTCAATCGATCTACATAATCCTTGCTCACAGCCAGATTATTAAATTCTTTTAACGTGTTAGCAATCATTCGATCTACATAATCCTTGTTCACAGCATCGTCTGCTTCTACTGGAGATCTAATTCCTCTCAGTCTTGATGTTTTTAAATCAAAATCTCCATTTTCGGATTTTAACAATGCATTCTCATTAAACTCAAATATCTCTGATAAACGCAGTCTTTTGTGAATGTAGTGTCCGAATTTGTCTACGTTCATGTTTAAGGTGTATTGTATCGAGAGGCTGATAGTAAAATAAACACATTTTTTATTTTTTTATTTATTTATAACTTTACTTTCACGCAATTCTTCAATGATAGATATAATTTCATTATCTAATCCTGTGTTGCCAGCATCTCTAGATGCAATTAATAATTTCAACCTTTCCACTAATTCATTAGGATCATCCCAGTACACTAAATCAACGTTTTTTCTCCACTTTTTTAGTAACGGTAGACCCTTTCCCTGAACTGCATTCTTCAATTGAAAAAGAGGTTTAATAACTTGCAAATATTTTTGACCTTTATTACTTTTTATTGGCTTACTTGGCTCATAGTCTCGACGATGTGCATTTGTATCAATTAGCATCGACTTATAATTTTGCATATCACTATCTGTAACCAAACTTAAGTCTACATCTTTCTTAAGCAATAACTGTTTTAAACCAGGTGTATTTCGGTATTTACATCCAGCCACGGTGATGTATTGATCGTTGATCGTTATTAAAGCAGAACCTAACATCAGTTTCCCGCGCTCTGCTCTAACCCCAAATGGAATATCTACCAACGCTTCTGAAGATAATGACCAGGATGACGTATCACAATCTTGATTCCTGTCAACTACTGATTCATAAGAAGAGGCACTGCTGATATCGGATTCATATTTGTCTTCATCACCATTATTATCGTTACTTTCTGCGCTACCGGTTCCTTCTTTCTGCACAGTTTCGTTAATAAACGGAACATCAGCAAAATCATCACTAGCACGCAGTAGAGGAGTTTGCTTACTAGCATTAGCAATTAGATTTAGAGGTTCTGTTACAGGTTTGAAAACAGACTCCAGTGCTTGTTTATTGTTAATCTCAGCATCTCTCATTTTTCGTACTTTTATTTTTACAGCTTTTGCCGCATCAACAATTTGTCGTTTCAAGGATTTTTCCATATTGGTAAAATAGGTTGTAATGATTGTGGTTGTGTGTTATTGATGTAGTGTCGTAAGTTGAATAATAATGTCAAGCAGGTAACAGCCTTTTATATGTATTCGTGTTCTTAGTCAAAGACTACAAACGTGTCAAATTTACTTCTGTAACATCCTTTGTTTTTGGAACAATCTTTATTAATTACAACATAATTGAAAGGTATACTCCATATTTTAGAACACATTTCACGAAATTCAATCCATGTCATGTCAGTGTTGACGTGTTCTTCATAAACATGTCTCATATTTCTTTCATCTTGCTTAAACAGTACGATTAGATTTGCGTTGTCTCTTATTAACTGCTTAGGGATTTTACTATACGTCTGATTTAGATAAAAACAATCGATGAACTTGTGTCTCCCCATAGCAAAATAATCACGCATACTACTTTGATTTTCACAAGCAACATCATCAAATACAATTACTGAATTCGGTTTTGCGGTCTGAACACTCAGTACTTGCTCATTTTCATGATATTTATGAAATGAAATGCCTGGTACTCGTTGCAAGACTTTTTCTAAAAAAACGTACTTGGGTTGTTGCAAGGTTTTCGAATAAACATAAACATTTTGAAATCTTAAGCCATTCTCGTGTATAAGAAGACCAATTAATAAATTAGTTTTTCCACAATTTGACGGTCCACAAATGATGCATCGTACCGATTTAGGTAATAATTCTCCATGACGTAAACCAGTCTCCTGAGAATGAACACAAAGCTTATTTACGTGTAACGATTGTGGTTGTTTTACAAATTTCATGACGACTGCTTGAACGGTTATATTAATAATGAGTTAATTATTGTATTACGTTGACATTTATAACTCATTGTCGCTAACTCGAGCAAATGTACGAACAACCTTACCACGGTTGTCCTTCAATATAAGATAGTGAGTGTTTTCTAAATTAGATTTAACCGAATCTTGTATCTGTCGGTGGAACAAATCTTCTGTTTGGGCTGTATAGCTGTTCTGGTGTTTTGAAGAACAGTTATCTGTATTTTTCTGACCAATTTGCAAATCTTGAATAAATATAACCTCGCCACTAGAATTCTTGATAATAAGTTTATTACAAATATCTTCTAAATCAGATTTCACTGAGTCATGCATTGTAGTTAACTTAGTTATGACAGGTGTATTTAGTTTCGTGATAATTCAACCTTCTCACTACAGTAGTAAAGATCGAATGTAGCGTTAAATTACTGCGATCAATTATTTATAACACCTTCCCTGCTAATAATAATGAGTCAATTAATGTATTACATGCAAACCACACTGAAAAATATTTCTGTTTCATCGCGAGGAATAGGCGCCGAAATGGAGTAGGCGCCGTTCCAGTATTATACTTCCTTACGATGTAGGAATTCATATTTCACCTTCCGATCGGTGGAATAGGCGCTAAACCAGTATTTTACTGTACTATGTAAGATTTCATTTATGCAAGATTCAAAATGCGGAGTAGCGCCCAAACCACACTGAAAAATATTTCTGTTTCATCGTGTGGAATACGCGCCGAACCAGTATTTTACTGCATTATGTAGGATTTCATGCTCAGTCACTTTCATTTATATTATTGGAGCACGCAACTCCACGAGCGAAGCGAATGTGGAGTAGCGTGCCCAATAATATCCTACTAGCATGTTCTTTAAGTCGTCACTTAGAGAACATGCTGTTCCTACATTATTTGTTATGGATAGAACAGATGAAATAGTCTGATATACAGGATGAATTTTTTATCATGCACCAAATTGAAATGGGAGATTTTACTCATCATTATGAATAACTTTTACTAAGGGACCAAACCTGAAATCGCGAAAAAAAAATCAGCTTTTCAGTACATTTTGACGAGTTTGATGTAGATAAATGTACTGAGCAGCTGATTTTTTTTTCGCGATTTCAGGTTTGTTTCCATAGTAAAAGTTGTTCATAATGATGAGTACAATCTCCCATTTCGATTTGGTGCATGATAAAAAAATCATCCAGTATTATGATATAATTAAGGTATTTTATTGGCAATAAATAGTATCCCGTTCAAATTAAAACTTGATTTATTACACTACAGGAAATACTTATGGAAGTCTGCGAAGAAGGACATAGCGCAGTACTGCAAATTAAAAGAACCGCTCACCATCAACAGCACATGAAGATCTAACATGAAGACAGGTATAACATTTCAGAAATATGTTCACTTGATATATGCGATACAATGATATTATATTAAAAATATCATTGATGCGATATTATTCTTCTAATTATCCCAGTCGGAAATATAATCGTGTGCAAATTAATTAATTTATTTTTAATAAAAAATACGTAATTGTAGGATCCCGTAGCAATGGAAGTTGAAACAGGACCTAGTACATCGGTACAGATTAATGAATCGCCACTGATATTAACATCTCGTGAAATCATCTCACATCAGTCAGGTAAGACATACAAATAAAACTATTTACCTAAATAAAAATGACGATAAAAAATCTTAGATAAATTTTATTGAGAACTGTTCGTTTTAGGAATCCTTGACACAGATGACAATAACAAATTCAGAAATAATTGGATTCCATCCCGATTCAAGAAGACTGCGCTTATGGCGAGTTCCTGGTCGCCAGAGCCGACTCCAGAATCCTCAAGAAGTTCATCCGTATTATGGTGTGGGCTGGAATTCGCGTAACAGATTATTAAAGTTGCTAGGCATTTTATTTTTTTATTTAAAATATTATCTGGTCGTTATTTATTTTTTTATGTACGAAAAGTTTTTGTCGCTTTGGTACCATTTTGAATTTTCATAATAAATTTTATTTTTTCACTAACAACCATTTTATTTAATCAAATAATTCAAATCTCTGTTAAATTACGCTTCTACTGATTTAAAATAATGTGTTACATAAAAAGTATTAAAATAAAAATTATTAGGTACTTTGAATACCCTTGTTCCCTAGACTTTGTTGAGTAGACTATGATGTAATCTAAAATTCAAATAAATATGAGAAAGTAAGTTGCTAAAAACACTTGCAAAACCGAATGTCTCCCACTTCTTTTCAATAAACTCATCAGTTATTATGGCAATTAAATACATTCTGGTTTAGCCGGGTCAGATTTAATACATGAAGAGCTGTCGGGAACCAAGGAAGACTTTGGTGATGATGATGACGAACTATTCAGTTCATACTTAAAGTATTGTTTCATTTTGAACGAATATATTAAGTATTGGGATCATAAGTATGCTTAGTTACTTCAAAATTTTTGGTACACACGGCTACAGATCAAGCTATACATTTCCAGTATAAGCTGATCTCGCATTGTATAGGATTTCCTTACAATGAGCGGTCAGTGTAAACTGGAAATGTATAGCTTGATGTGTAGCCGTGCGTACCTATGGTTATTATTCTTGGCAGTATAAGAAAGAATGTTATTGTAAATTCTATCGACGTTGAAATTTAGTGGGTACATCACTAGTCGAAATAAAATGAATGACAACCTACAAAATTTCGAAACGTCTTCTGTATACGTGTCCTTCTTTAACATCATAGCGGCTCCATAAGTCAAAATGAAACAAATATATTGGGTTCAGTTGCTATTTAAGCACTACTTCTATGCTTTGTTATTGTTCTGAGCTTTATACAATACAATTGGCCTATCGGCTAAGGCTACAGATTGGATAACAATTAAAAACAAACTAAGGTAGGTAACAATAAAAACCGAATACAGAGTACATATCACAAGGTACTAACCCTAAAAACAAATATTAATAAACTAAGTTAAAGCATAGATAATATTCGAATAAAACTAAGCAGATGCAAAAACTAGGAACATCATACCAATAAGATCTCCTTTAAAAGGAATCACAAAAAAGTTTTTATACAAGTACTACTATGTTTCAAACAAAGTAGTTATAGAATCTCATTTCAAGCCAATAGTTCTGGTGACTTCTTCGAAGACGGTCCATGCCATCGCGGCCATTAAAGTGCGACGCAACATTCTTGGTACTGCGCCCTTGAAGTACCCTTTTAATTAGAGTGTAGCCTTTTCCAAACAGAGAAGTGACGAGGTCATACACAATCTTCGCCGTAGCCCCAGCAGGCTGATAGTCAACCCGGTCAGTCTGTCGGTCGGTCCCGTCCTCTTCTAAGGTCTGTCCAGGTCTGTCGGTAGGGTCCTGTCTATTCTGAACGTCACTGGCGGCACCCTTTCCAGCGTAAATAAAAAATTTCCATAAATAGCCGGTAGCTGACTCGCAAAGTTCATAGGATTTTATACCTGTTTTGGCCGCTTTCGTCGCTATCTTCTGAATGAATGTTAAGTGGCCATGCCACTTAAGCAAGGATTCATCGATAGCGATGTTTTGGCCTGGCAGGTACAAATCTTGAAATTTGCGATTCAGGTGGTTAAGAATGGGCTGAACTTTATATAGCCTTTGCTGCTCTAAGGTAAGGGATTGAGAACGACGGCTATCATTGGCGAAGTGCAGGAACTTTTTAAGGAGGATGAGGCGGTTGTAGGTCATGTAACGTTTGAAGTAAGGCATACTAAGCGCTTGACAAGAGGGACGGAAGTACTCAGACTCCACGGTGGCGGGGAAGAGGCTTTGAAGGATCATCATAGCAAAGAATACATACAGCTCATGCACGCTGGTTGGTTTCCACCGGCGCAAGCGGGAGCTCGGCCCTATCCCCGGTCTGTCGAGACACTGCGCTGCGTACTCGTTCGTCTCACTTTCGATTAGGGTCATGATGGACTCGTCCCAGATCTTCAAGAAGACGTCTACAGGATCCTGGATTTCCGACATTGGGAATGTCGGACCCGGAGTTCCTGTAAACTCTTCTCGAACACCCGTAAACTCATCCACATTAAACCGCCAATCAAAAGTGACACGATCGATAGGGAGAGTAGCAAGCATCGCAGCGTCATTTTGTCTGTCCATCTGCTGAATGTCACACAAAATCGTCGGGTCAACGTCCTCTATCACTGCTAGGCTATCGGTAGCGAGAGTTGGGGGTCTTGCCGTCATCACCACGCAATCAATATCCAGTCCTTGTAGGTCTTCTTCAGCTATATCACTGCCGTAACCCCCAGCAGTGACTAAAACAATAAAGAAAGAAAAAAATTAAAATTTAATTATTAATTTTAAACTTGAGGAGGCACACATTTAGATGAAGAACTTACCATTATCTGTAGGAAGACCAGACACTGGACTGGAACAGATTGTGCTGGCGGCGTTGTCCACATCCCAAGTGCCCATGTCCGGTAATGCCGTAGCGTCCACGTCCACCAAATCCATAAATAAAGCTGAAACAACAATTAATGTTTAGAACTTTTCTCAACCATGACACACTCACACTCATACACTACATAACCATATACAACACATCCCACACACACTTCACACACATACACACTTCACACACACACACACACATACACAAACATACATATATATTACTGATTATATTCCATTGATAAGTAACTTACCAGGAGATGAAACTTGAGAGGCGGCGGCGGCGTCGGCTTCAATCTGCGTAGCTAAAATGTAAAAATAAATTATAATTAGTACATATTTACTACATGAGTTACACACTAAAAATGTTGGAGTTGTCACTTACGGGAAGAGCGGGATGACATTGGTGGCGGCGAAAAGCGATATCTAAAACAATAACGTCATGTTAAAATAATTCCCTTAGTTAAATGTTGTATTTGTGTGTAGGGGTGTGTGTGTGTGTGTTTGTTGTGTCTGCATTATTATTAAAAATAACGACATGTTAAAATAATTCCCTTAGTTAAATGTTGTATTTGTGTGTAGGGGTGTGTGTGTGTGTTTGTTGTGTCTGCATTATTATTAAAAATAACGACATGTTAAAATAATTCCCTTAGTTAAATGTTGTATTTGTGTGTAGAAGTGGGTGTGTGTGTTTGTTGTGTCTGCATTATTATTAAAAATAACGACATGTTAAATTAATTCCCTTAGTTAAATGTTGTATTTGTGTGTAGGGGTGTGTGTGTGTGTTTGATGTGTCTGCATTATTATTAAAAATAACGACATGTTAAAATAATTCCCTTAGTTAAATGTTGTTTTTGTGTGTGTAGGGGTGTGTGTGATGTGTGTGTGTGTTTGCTGTGTCTGCATAATTATTAAAATATGTACCTTTCAGCATAATCTGCAATTTCGTCGTCGTCGACTTCGTCGCCGTCTGACGACCAATGACACCGTGTTGGCCCCGAGTGCAACCCCGACGGACCAGGCTGGGGTTCACTCGGGGCAGCGGTCACCACCCCCGACGGTCCAGGCAGGGGTTCACTTGAAAAAAAAATACAATACCATTGACATCCTTCGTTGAGGAGCTCGTGGCTAAATAATAACAGCCGCACGGGTCGATCCGTCAGGTTAAGCTACGCTTGCCGGGGTTGGTCAGTGGATGGGTGACCATCTTTACATACCGAGATTCCTCCGTGCCTCGGAAAGCACGTTAAGCCGTTGGTCCCGGCTGTTATTCGTGGATCTTTGACAGTCGTTACGGGTCGTCAGAAGCCCGAAAGTCTGACAACCAGTCTTACCAAGGGGTATCGTATTACCCAGTAACTGGGTTGTGGAGGTCAGATAGGCAGTCGCTCCATGTAAAATACTGGTATTCAGCTGCATCCGGTTAGACTGGAAGCCGACCCCAACATAGTTGGGAAAAGGCTAGGCAGATTGATTGATTGACATCCTTCGTTCAAGTCGACTTAATGTAATTCGTAGTGTTACACACTTACGTATACAGTGAAGGCGCACGCCTCGCCCACGGCGGCGGCAAAGGGGTGGGCAGCACCTCCGGAGTACCAGGAGTGACAGGGAGCGCACTCGCTCCTTCAAACGAAAGTGCGCTAGGAAAATATTTTACCACATATTACAATACAATACAACAATACACATGTAGTTATAATAAAAACACTTAACTGGCGGTAAAACAGATTAATTATATTAATTACCTCTTCTTCCTTCTGCCAGCTTCTGGTGCTCCGGGAAGGTGCTGCACGTTCAACTCCTTTGCCGCCACCCTCACGCTGTAATCTGCCTGGAACCTCGGAGGCTGCTTTTTTATGATCTTCCTTGTGTCGGTTTTATTTTTTTTTAATTTGATTTTTTCTATTCTGTAATTAGTAAAAGTTACACATAAATATTTATATTAACTATATATAATGTTGACACAACACAAAATCACCATGCATTCACATACTACATACACACACACACACTATACATACTCTAAACCCTCTGCGGTGAACAGCAAGGGAGGGGGTGGGCGGGTGGTCTGCGAAGGCACCGGGGCCAGACCCAGCACCGGTGCTGGCTCTGGCTCTGGCTCCGGTGCACTGGAAAAATAAACAATTTGTGTTAAAAAAATACATAACGGGTGGTCAAACTGATTAATAATATTAATTACCTCTGCTCAACGCGCCTCCTCTTACTTAAGGTAAGTAGGTAGGTAGGTAACACATAGGTACACATACACACTCACAACACTTAGACTTTATAAACACTTTATACATACTTGGGTTCTTGTTCCGGCATCCCGCTGACAGCGGGCTCGGGCACGGGTGCTGGCGCTGCAGGTGGACTGAAAAACAAAGGTGCAGTACATAAGATAAGTAGGTAGGTAACACATAGGTACACATACACACTCACAACACTTAGACTTTATAAACACTTTATACATACTCGGGTTCTTGCTCCGGCATCTCTTGCTCCGGCATCCCGCTGTCAGCGGGCTCGGGCAGGGGTGCTGGCGCTGCAGGCGGACTGAAAAACAAAGGTAGGTGGGTAGGTGGCCCAGGTAGGTTTACATCTACCTTCAAACAGGAGGTAAGGTATATATATACGATACCTGTCTCCGAACAGGCGACGCGCTGCTCCTCGCCCCCTCGGGCGCCCGCGTCGACCTGCTCCTGAGCCTCGCCTGCTGCCAACTGGGCCCCTGGTCCTGACCATTTTCAAGGCTAAAACAAAAAAAAAAAAATTTTTTTTTTACGTTAAGCAACTCGTTTTACGGCAATCCGTGGATGGGTGACCATCCATTTCTACTAGTTCGTTTCCCTTGAATGAGCAACTTTATTCCTAGTCACGTGGTATATTTTACCCAGGCCGCGCCGCACGGCGAGAAAAAACGTGGCTGGAGTTTTACAATTTAAATAATCCCACTTCGAAATCACAACTAAATGATAATATTTTGGTACCAAATTGTTCGTGATTAATCATGCTATGTGATTTATACACATTTAATTATGTAAAAAGGAGCAATACATTCGTTTTTATCACGTATTTCTAGAGTTATGGATTTTTCAGACGACAATGAAACACATTTGTAATTAGTTCATCGATTTTAAGATTAGGAATTCACTTGCACTGTTGATAATTCGAAAGAGCGTTAAATCACGAACAAAATGGTATATAATGTTGAATATAATCATTACTTACCACTTCACAAATAATTCTAATAAGCTTCTCACTAAATGGCTGTTGCCGCCACAGGGTGGCAAATGCTATACAGTATACATTTTAATTTCTTACTATTCAGCGCCGTCTATCTACGAGAACATAAATTAAAAATGAACAGTGTTGCCAGCGTACATCCATGAAGCAGTTTTTAGTACATTATAGTAGAAGTGTACGCGTATAATGTTTAATTTTGATGTTTTTGAGTTAGTTATTATTTTTCGTATTTTTTTTTGCATTTGTAAAAGGTCTCCGATCATAGTATTGTATTAATGTTTTGCTCTTATTGATCAAATAAGAAACTATTAGTAGAATTTACAAATATGAAATGACTATACAGCCACAGGGTGACAGGCTGATGTTGACATTTCATTGCAAAAAATTTCTGCGGTTGCGTTGCGAATATTTTTGTAAATATTTCGTTTGCTTGCCAATTTTCAGTGTAATTTACGTCAAGTTTAGTTCGTTGCTCCGTATTTAGTAAAAATCTTGGAAGACAAACGTTCCCATCGAATGTCTACTTTCTAAATCACCACGACTTGAGCACCCCGTGCTCCTCGGTGATTTAAATGCTTAGGCCCTCCAAGTGCTCTGTGGGCCCTCCGTAAATAGGAGTTTGGACCATATTATTTAAGTGTTTAACTCCGCCCCTAAGACGATCACTGACCAAGTGTGTGTTTATACTTAAATAACCATGTCTCGAAACAATGTTGTGTACCTATTGCCTACCTGGCTGCCAAGTCATCAAAGATGACGGTAAATATGATGTTCTTTTTCTATCTACACAATGTATTGCTGGTTTGAGTTTGAGTGTAATGTTTTGTTTTACATAATAAATATGAACATGCAAAATTGGTGTTTATTTTATTATCCTCGAAACAACAAGTTTAGTGTCGAATTAGCGTTACCGAGTTGAATAATGTAGAATGGTTGAAAATTCTGTTGTAGTAAAACTAAACCTAAAAATTTAAAATCCAGTTTGTAGAATTTTCAACCATTCTCCGTTATACAACTCGGTAAAGCTAATTCTACTTGGTACAATATTATTTATGTAGCTATGGTAACGTACCACGTGACATTGAATAGTGTATGTCACCGTAACTAGATGGCGTTGCCTAAGAAAAGCCTAAGTTGCCAGTCTATCTCAGTATATATAATAGTAGTCTATGGTTGCCGCTACGACCTCAGAATTGTTCTTCTGAGGCTACGACGCGCACTCGGAGAAAGGGCTTGTCATTATCCACCACTGACGATAAATCCTATGGACTTGGCTTGGCATACCTACAAGAAAAACGTGTCACTTTACTGAGCGGATAAAATGGCGGACAATAGAGCAGCCCCTATCGATATTTCTATAAGTAATAACATCGATAAAAGATTGTGAATGTTTTCAAATTGTCATAGTACGTACAATATCTACGAGTAAAAATACCCCAAGTTTTCTAACTGAGGCCTTTGACAAAACAACCCAACCAATGAATAAACAATTTTAATTCGGCAACATTGTATTTGTCGGAGGGACTACGAGTAAAAACAATACCCGTAGTACCTTCCAGGGACCACGGGAGGAACTACCATTTTAATTCGGCAGCATTGTATTTCTCGCAGGGACCACGGGGAATACATGCTATCATTGTTTTATGTTTTTTAAATTACAGGAAAATATAAAAGAATTCTGTGGTCTAAAAATAACTCAAGGTAAATCTCTCAATATTATGCGAACAAACTTACATTTGCAGTTTGAATGTACCTATGGGAGAACCTTTGATTATATAATTATACAGGGTGTAATTTTAATCACCGTTATCCTCTTAAGGGGTCATTGTACTCATCATTATGAACAACTTTTACTATGGGACCAAACCTGAAATCGCGAAAAAAAAATCAGCTGTTCAGTACATTTATGTTCGCATAATTCGTCAAAATGTACTGAACAGCTGATTTTTTTTTCGCGATTTTAGGTTTGGTCTCATAGTAAAAGTTGTTTATAATGATGAGTACAATCACCCCTTAAGAGGATAACGGTGATTAAAATTGGACGTAGTTTAGCAGTAAGGACTCATTCCACAAATTATGTCATTTTAAATAGATAATATGTTTAGTTAAAGTTTTTCTCATGATAATTGGACGCAGTTTAGCAGTAAGGACCCATTCCACAACATGTCATTTCAAATAGATAACATGTTTAGTTAAAGCTTTTCTCATGATAATTATCATGAGAAAAACTTTAACCAAACATATTATCCATTCAAAATGACACACTGTGGAATGTGTCGTTACTGCTAAACTACGTCCAATTACACCCAGTATAATCAAAGGGGATAACATGTTTTTCAACTACAAAGTTTGTTCTTGAGATAAATTCATCCCGACTACGAAACCCTTCTTGTTTGTGATGTTAAGTTTCCAACACCTACCTTTTCTAAAATGCAGATGACTGTGGGTTTTAATTAAAAGTCAACAATAATTATAATAAAGTATATATATTATGCAAATCAATCAGTCTCATTCATTTCTAAACAATACAATTTTGTTCAGGTAATTTCTATGAGATATTCTTTCCGTAGATTTAGACTCTACTGGCAAGCCTTTTGATTTTGCAACTTGCATTTTAAGGAAGTCTTGGGGTCCTGCACATTCTGCAAGCAAAGCTGAATTCATTAAATTTCTTTCCTTTAAATTTCTGATGATATTATCAAAATTAGCAATTTTTTTTGTCTGTCTTCTAAGTTTCTCATTAAGTCTCTTTATCTTCTTAGACTGTTTTTGACATTTGTCCTTTAATTTCTTTATTATTTTAAATGGTTGTACCTGAAATCAAATAAAATAAAAGTAAGCTTTAACAGAACAGTGAAGACAAGCGAGAAAAATATCTCCCACCCAGTCTCAATTCAGTTGATGAGATGTTATCATTGAGATCAAATACGCAAATAATGACGATAAGAAAAATTTAAGCTAATCATACCGATAAATCTGGCGTAGTGGAGGAGCTAGCGGCTAAATCTGGCACAGCAGAGGAGCTAGCGGCTAAATCTGTCACAGCAGAGGTGCTAGCAGCCAAATCTGGCGCAGTGGCGGTTCTAGCGGCCAAATCTGGCGCAGCGGAGGTTCTAGCTGCCAAATTTGGCGCAGCAGAGGTGCCAGTGACTAAATCTAGCGTAGCGGACGTGCCAGGGGCTAAGTCTATGCCACTCCTCTTTGATATCGCTGAAGGTTGATTTTGAATGGTCGGCACGCTAACAGCTTCGACCTGAAAACCACTCTTTATTATTAACATAAATATTAATAAAAATAAAAAGTAATTACTCAAAAATTGTACATGGCTCTTCAAAAACAGTAGGGTGACCTTACTGTTATTAATTACAAAAAAAATATTGCCATATTAGGAGCACCAAATCCAGACATTGATGTCTGATTTTGATCATTTTCAATTAAAATGCCAGATATATTTGATCGAATCGCAGGCTGAAAACAAGCAATAAAATGATTAGTATTTTTGATATTTCTTCATTTTTATTAATAGGATTTTTAATTTGTCATCATCATTATCATTGCAGCCGAAAGTCATGCACTGCTGGACATAGGCCTTCCTCAAGCACCGCCACTTCAACCAGTTCTGTGCTTCCCATATCCAGCAGATTCCTGTTGCCTTCATTTTTAATTAGTCTTAAGAAAATAATGAAACCTAAGACCACACTCAAACACATACTTTACATCACTCTGTGTCCATTAGACAAGTGTTGTGATTGAGGACATCACCATCATTTATCAGCCACATGCAACGTTACTTACCAATAAGGTTCGTGAAGGTAAAGCATCGTCACGCAATGTCACTTTATTCAGTGTCCGGTTAAAACATGATTCTTCAAAGTGAAGAGAACAAAATATGTATTGTTTTTGTTGACATCTTTAAATTTTCAACACCGATTGTTTCCAACCAAATTTTCTTTTTTCCTTTTTTAGCAGGCAGCCTTGAAAGTAAAACATAAAACCAATAGATACAAGCGATAGAGAATCATAAAAGAATCATTATCGATAAATATAAAAATGTAATGCACTACTCTATCCCTTCAATAACAAGAAGAAAATGATTTCATGATGTACAACTGTAGAAAACAAAGGCAAAAGGGAAATTGTGAATGCTTTACTGGTGAAACTCTTCAACGAATGCAGAATCTTTTGTTTATTATCTAAATCTAAAGATATTTCAGCTGAAATTTAGTACGTACTGGTGCAAAGTTATGTTCGGGTGATTTCCGCTTCTTTTGATGCCACATCCGATTATATTGCAATTAGGCATCTTGCTATTGACGATTTCCACTATAGAACCGAGTTCAAACGCAATAGCACAGCAAATTACTCCAAAATTCACAAATTATTACCACAGCTCAAGAGCATTTGACAGTTGACGTACCCAACTTTGGTACCAAACATCGAGAGGATAAAATGGCGAACCGGCCGCAAATAGGTACCTATTTCAATGACGCTGGAATGAAGGGTTGCCATTATAATAACTGTCAGAAATATTACTATCCTTTATCTTAAACGCAAAATTAAGAAAGTTAAAAAGAGATGGCAATATTTTTATGATTTTGGCGTCGATATGCCTCATATTTGTATAACTGTTTTTTCTATAGTCAACTATTTCAAGTCCATATGATTTATACGTCAGTGTTATCCACAGATAACTGACGTACGCGATCGGATGCGTTCCCGCGAGTTTCGGTAGAGTTGTAGCAAAAACGTCACAGATTATAATAAGACCGTAACGAGCCGTGTGCAGCCGCGCGCTAAATTTAAAAAAACAAGAACAGTAGCGGAAAAAATGGCGCGAATGAGGTGGTCACTTTCGGACGCGGGGCGTGGGGCGTTTATTCGAGGTGGTCACTTTCGGACGAGGGGCGCGTGGGGGACGAAACTGGAACAGTTCTTTCGGATGATGAGAAAATTAAGGATAGGTGGAAGGGCTATTTTGAAAGACTGATGAATGAGGAGAATGACTGGAGTGGTGTGCTTGGGAGCAAACCAGTAAATGAGGGGTTAGTGAGAATGATTAGTATGGATGAAGTGAGAATAGCAGTAAATGGGATGAAGAATGGTAAAACAATAGGTCCGGACGGAATACCAGTCGAAGTATGGAAGTTATTACGGGTAGATGGATGGACGTGGTTAGCTTTATTCTTCAATAAGTTGTTGCTGGAAGAAGCCATACCTGACGAATGGTGTAACAGTTCGCTAGTGCCCATCTTTAAAAACAAAGGTGATGTGCTGGAGTGCAACAACTATAGAGGAATAAAGCTAATGTCACATAGTATGAAGGCTTGGGAGAAAGTTATTGAAAGGCGACTGAGAGAAGAGAGTGAAATTTCGCAAAACCAATTCGGTTTTATGCCTGGTCGAGGAACAGCAGATGCCATTTTTAACCGACTTCTAAAAAAGGAGGAGGTTCTCAATTCGAATGTTTGTATTTTTTTTTTTTTTATGTTTGTTCGCGCATAACTCCGTCGCTTGCCAACCGATTTGAAAAACTATTTTTTTGTTGTAAAGGGTATACTTCCCAAATGGTCCCATTTTTGTCAAAATCCAGTTCTGATGATGGGATCCTGCAGAAATCGAAGGAACTCTTCAAATATTATAGGCACACCTATAGCGATTTGGGTATTTTTTATAGTAGCTCGTGCATTTGCTCTCGGAAAGCACCACTTGGTGAAGTGGAACTGATGATGAAGACCACAGATGGCTACCGGAACTACTCCATGATAAATATTTCACGGGTTGCGATTCGATTACTTTAATATGGTTGCTAAGCAATTTCCACTCGTCACACAATGCGTGTGGTGAGTGGTTGTTGAGGAGTTCTCCTGGGTCTTACCAGCAGAACTCCTCAACAATTAACGTCCCAGCATCGGGAAAAGCAATATTTTGTAACATGTGATGAGCACTTGACATTAGACTATTGTAACTTATACAAATTATGAACAGAACCACTAAAAAGCGAGAAATAAAAACTTTTTAACAAAAAAAAAAACCGACTTCCAAAAATCACTACAAAGTGAAAAATAACTTTGATTTCGGAAGTCGGTGGCAAAAAAAAAGAAAGTAAATAAAAAACGAAAGACACCGACTTCCGAAATCAAAGTTATTTTTCACTTTGTAGGTAGTGATTTTTGGAAGTCGGTTTTTTTTTTTTGTTAAAAAGTTTTCATTCAATTACGATGTTAAGGTTGTTCACTTACTTGGGACAAATTCATCCCAACTACAGAACCCTCCATTGTGCGTGGTCTCACACGCTTTATTTTTAAAATGTTCGTAATAGTCCGAATTCCTGGAAAATTTTCAATTACGGGAAAAACTGAACGTTCTTTTTTCTATGGTCGGTATTTTTGGACGTATGATTTATTGAAATTTGGACAGGACACGTCTCTCTCCGGGTCACCTAGTTGCGAATGAAAATAAAACACAAAATAACGAAACTATACATTATATTTTACATATTTACAGTTACGATTTTTATGTATACCTAATTTGCTAATACACTATCATATAAACTCCAGGCCCTCATATTTGAGGTTTTCCACCAGTGTGTCGTGTAGCAACACCGTGCCATCTGTCGTAAATGCAGTTATGTATGTAGCCGTCTTGCCGTCAAACTCTGTGGTCTTCAAAGCCACTATGGCTTCGTCATTCGTTCCCGGTATGAATTTGAACGATGAGAAACCATGCTTTGGTTGGTGCTTTGTTATCTGAAAAGGGATAAAGATGCTTGATCTATAAATTGCTTAGAAATCGTGTAAGAGCTTAGCGCATAGGTGTTAGCACTAACACACACATAAAACCACACCCCTTTTCGCCGGAAAGTTAGGAAGTGGAGTACCTATAGTAAACCCATATTTCGAGGTTTGCTTGGTTCCAAAAACCATTAAATCCTCATGTCTTTTAGAACCGAGCAATCGTCATTGAAATGCCACGACGCAACGCAGCAGTCTGACATCACTCTTAGCAGAAGTAATACTTTTTATTTGGTTTTTTAATATAAATAATGTGAAAACGTCTGTTTAGGTATCGTGTCATAACGAGCTTACATAACATACAAACATGGTATGTATTCATGGTTGATTATTTATACAACTGAGTAAACATTGATTCGATCTACAATAATAAGCACTGAAAATGTTGTAACGACGTACTACGTACAGCCTTTGTTCTGAAGCAGTAAGACTGGTTCTCGTATTCCAAGTATGACCACAGATGTGTGGTAGGTACACGATAAAGAACTCATTGTTCAGTAGTCAATGGTATGAAATTCCGTTATTATCATCTTTGACTGCTCTTTTCTGAATTGCGCTGTAAAGCTGAGATCTATACAGCATTCTTAGACTTTACTCAAGCACAGTGTTTTTTTTAAGGATTATGAACCTTATTTGTATAATGTTAATGTTCATATTTGTATGAAACGATTAAGTAAATAGGAATATGCAATACGAAAAAGGTTGGATGAAGTCTAGTACCTTTATACATAATATCTCAGACTTAAATCCCGGATAGGTTAATTCAGCTACAGTAACAAATAATATACTTCTAAAAACTCACCTCAAGGGCATGAATATGTTTAAAATTGGCATCAGCAGTTATCAAGTAGTTGCATCCCATGACTTCGTCTTTTGTCTCATTGTATGGTTCATGACTGCACCTCCTTGGCAAGAAGTGCCATAATTGCTTGGCAGGTGACCATACTCCGGATTCATGAATCATGTAGCCAGGCCATTGGATCCCAATGGCACTACGGACGGCTTTGTACTGGTTAACCCAGCTTAAATGCTGCACCTGTAAATAGAAAAGGTATAATGGTACTGGATCTTCGTTCTAAAAAAGATCATTCATTCCATACGCAAGTAAGTACCTCTTTGAGAAACAATAGGCAAATAATATTTAGACAGAAAAGGAGAATGGGCACTGAGCTATGGTTTCTGCCAATAGCCATAAGATTTACATCAATCGAAAGAGCTTTTCAAGTAGAACATTTGCTACTAACACGACTTTGCCAATTGTTAGTCAGTTCAGAGTTAATTTTCAAAGAGAACCATTGGTACAAACATGACTTGCCCATTTCGGAGTTAATGACCTAAATAGGTGACAACTTGGCCACCTAAGTTTAGGAATTGTTGGCGCACAATAGCCATAAGATATACACCAATGGAAAGAGCTTTTCAAGGAGAACCTTTGCTACTAACACAACCCACTTCGGAGTTAATGCCCTAAAAAGGTGACAAACTTCGGCACGAAGTTAAGGAACTCTTGGCGCCCAATAGATAACACCACACAACAATTATTGACAGAGCTTTTCAAGGAGAACCTTTGCTACTAACACAACCCACTTCGGAGTTAATGCCCTAAAAAGGTGACAAACTTCGGCACGAAGTTAAGGAACTCTTGGCGCCCAATAGATAACACCACACAACAACTATTGAAAGAGCTTTTCAAGGAGAACCTTTGCTACTAACACAACCCACTTCGGAGTTAATGCCCTAAAAAGGTGACAAACTTCGGCACGAAGTTAAGGAACTCTTGGCGCCCAATAGATAACACCACACAACAACTATTGAAAGAGCTTTTCAAGGAGAACCTTTGCTACTAACACAACCCACTTCGGAGTTAATGCCCTAAAAAGGTGACAAACTTCGGCACGAAGTTAAGGAACTCTTGGCGCCCAATAGATAACACCACACAACAACTATTGAAAGAGCTTTTCAAGGAGAACCTTTGCTACTAACACAACCCACTTCGGAGTTAATGTCCTAAAAAGGTGACAAACTTCGGCACGAAGTTAAGGAACTCTTGGCGCCCAATAGATAACACCACACAACAACTATTGAAAGAGCTTTTCAAGGAGAACCTTTGCTACTAACACAACCCACTTCGGAGTTAATGCCCTAAAAAGGTGACAAACTTCGGCACGAAGTTAAGGAACTCTTGGCGCCCAATAGATAACACCACACAACAACTATTGAAAGAGCTTTTCAAGGAGAACCTTTGCTACTAACACAACCCACTTCGGAGTTAATGCCCTAAAAAGGTGACAAACTTCGGCACGAAGTTAAGGAACTCTTGGCGCCCAATAGATAACACCACACAACAACTATTGAAAGAGCTTTTCAAGGAGAACCTTTGCTACTAACACAACCCACTTCGGAGTTAATGCCCTAAAAAGGTGACAAACTTCGGCACGAAGTTAAGGAACTCTTGGCGCCCAATAGATAACACCACACAACAACTATTGAAAGAGCTTTTCAAGGAGAACCTTTGCTACTAACACAACCCACTTCGGAGTTAATGCCCTAAAAAGGTGACAAACTTCGGCACGAAGTTAAGGAACTCTTGGCGCCCAATAGATAACACCACACAACAACTATTGAAAGAGCTTTTCAAGGAGAACCTTTGCTACTAACACAACCCACTTCGGAGTTAATGCCCTAAAAAGGTGACAAACTTCGGCACGAAGTTAAGGAACTCTTGGCGCCCAATAGATAACACCACACAACAACTATTGAAAGAGCTTTTCAAGGAGAAACTTTGCTACAAACACAACTTTTGCCAATCAGTTCGGAGTTAATGACCTAATGACTTAGGTAACTACTTCGGTACCGAAGTTTAGGAATGTTCTTGGCGCCCAATAGCCATAAGTGATATATCAATGGATAGTGATTTTTAAGAGAAACATTTGTTACTAAAACGAATTTGGATTGGAGGGCAATCCGCGACAAGTCTAAGTTGAAGAACAGGAAAAATAAATGTCAAGTGGCTTTCATTGTGACGTCGGGATAATCTAGCACTAATGTGGCGACTTGACTTGTGTGTGCAAAGGTTCTCTTTTAAAAGCTCTTTCCATTTATGTATATCTTATGGCTATTGGACACCAAGAATTCCTTAACTTCGGTGCCCAAATTGTCACCTATTTAGGTCATTAACTCCGAATTAACTAACAAATTGGCAAAAGGCGTGTTAGTAGCAAAGGTTCTCCTTGAAAAGCTCCTTCCATTGATGATATCTTATGGCTATTGGGCACCAAGAATTCCTTAACTTCGGTGCTCAAGTTGTCACCTATTTAGGTCATTAACTCCGAACTGACTAATAAATTGGCAAAAGTCGTGTTAGTAGCAAATATTCTACTTGAAAAGCTCTTTCCATTGGTATTATCTTAACGCTTTTGGGGGATGCAGCAGGCTTAAAGTTCTGTCCGGCTGACCGACTCTTAAAAACTCTCTTAAAAACGGAATCTAGGAGGCCAATGTTTTAAAGTATCAGTTTAGAGGCTTAAAAGATGATGTTTGCAAGGCACAGAAATAATTGAAAGTTAATTAATTGACGAAATACCAGCATTTCGATAATACTTAATCACCTAAGTACTCTCATTACAACTCTGTAGCTCCTTATGTACTAACAAGAGAAGTCATCATAATAAAAAAATAAAAATCCTCTTTGATGAGATCTTGCCATTAGTATCTCTTATCGCTATTGGGCTCCAGAACAGCCAATCTATTCTAAAAATCTCACTGTGAAAACTTGGAGTGAGATTGAAGTGAGTTGTCAATAGTGTCAAATTCAATCCCTAGCATCCAAAGGAATGACAGCTCACTTCACCTAAGTTTTCACGGTGAGAGTTTTACAGAATAGAACAGCTGAAACGCGCATTTTCCTGAGATCAGTCTCTAGAGCCAACTTTGATGTTGTTCATGCTTATAATAGCTTTTCATACGAATATCACCCTTATTCCTATGAAGTTAATGTTCATATTTGTGTGAAATGCTTAATCACAGTTGGTTATAAGAATATGCACATTAAATTAATACGAATAAGGTTCATTTTCGTATGAAACGCTACTGTACCTACTTAGCTTGAGTAAAGTGTAAGTTGTGTCTAGCTGACTTCTGCTAAAGTTTTTGTGCCACAAACATTACAAATGAGTGTTATAATTTGCATTTCCCACCAGAAACAAGACTGATTACCTAACATGATGTATAAAATATGATAAAAATCGAATATTTTATTCCACATAAAATATATTGATTCTGATTTTTACATGATTCCTACATGGGCACATAAGAAACGTCAGAAGCTATAAAAGATAAATAAATAAAAAGATAAATTATAGAGATAACCTCTGCGAAAACCTTGCTGATAAGATAGGTACGTGTCATGTTTTGCTACCGTATTCTGCAAATACCTATACAACTACATTATTTTAAACAAATAAGATTTTCATGTTCACCTACCTAATTGATTTATTTATGTTCTGTTTTCCGCAATTAGTGTTTCAGCTAGATGGATGTGCGAGGATTTATTTAAGTTTTTCTGTTGTTTACAGGATAAGTACATAAAATGCTAACTATATCATGTCAATGTTAAAAGGCTAACTATATCTGTAATTTCCTCACTTTTTGTATGAAAATTCAGACACTGATCAACCAAAGTAATGTACTTAAATAAGTAATAACTTATTTCATACTTAATTATTTCACAAAAACTTACATAGATAAATGTGAATTGTGTCTTCTATTATTATCTAAAAACAGACAATTTAAATTCATTGTATAAGACACATTTATTTTAACAATTAAGTTCGTAAAGTTTTAATAATCTTACTTCTCCATGTATGTTGATCGCTTTCACCCACATGGGGTCATAGGTTTGAAACTCCCCGCTGGCTGTTGTCCATTCTTTGCCCATTGACCCAACATACAAAATGTCATCCTTGATGGTGGCCCATTCGGACTTAAATCCTTTCTCGACCTGGCCATTACCATCTGGTAAAATCACCCACGGTACCATTTTATTGTTAACAATTTCGAACACCTGGAAAAACAAAAACAGCTGTTTATTCATCATCATCATTCTCCTGTCCTTATACCAATTTATTTGGGGTCGGCGCAACATGTCTTTTTCTTCCATACTTCTCTATTAGTCGTCATCTCGGTAGTCACTCCCTTTCTAGCCATATCATCTTTTACACAGTCCATCCATCGTTTCTTTGGTCTTCCCCTACTTGTTTAGCCATCCACACTTTCCTGATGACATTTTCCACATTCCTCTGTATCCCATGCTCATACCATGACAACCAATTTCCACATAACTTTTTAGTCACCGCTGTCACTTTCCTTGGTGCAAACCAACAGCTGTTTATTATGAGACATAAAACTTTTAGAAATGCTGTTTAAAAGTTTAATAAATTGTCTGTTTTCAACATCATTCTATAATGCGGATACATAATTATTAAATTTCACTTTATTTT
Source organism: Cosmia trapezina (assembly GCA_905163495.3). NCBI lineage: Eukaryota > Metazoa > Arthropoda > Insecta > Lepidoptera > Noctuidae > Cosmia > Cosmia trapezina. The sequence goes on from LR991030.1 coordinate 19,875,658, forward strand.
GAATTGCATATAAGTCCTGTAAGGAGGAAGATTTGTCGATATCAATGTGCTTACCATTCCTGATCGGTCATCAAAAGTGAGCAATCTTCCATCATACACTATCAACTCCGAGAGCTCCATGCCTCTTCCCTTGTGCGAGTATGTCGAAGACAAGAGTGTGGGCTCTCGTATGTCCCATGACACTTGCACAGACTTCTTGACACGATGGTAATTAAGTTGCCCTTTCTTAAGATAACTTATGAATGTGTGTTTATTACTACTGCTTTTAGAATTTGTATCTAAGTCTGCCACTATCCCAATCCTGAATGTAACTAGATCTCCACCAACCAAGGGTTTCGTCAATGGGTAAGTCGTGTTGTACGGCCGCACTGAACTAGCCCATCTCTGGACACTCACTGGCTGGCTGCTTGTCCACCAATTATAATAACACAACACCAGAAGGAATGTTCCTATTAACACAATTAATAACACAAATTGTGGCTGAACCCTCACAGCGTTGCCGACCCTGTACGTGGCTGGGGTGCGCAGCGCTTTGCGCCAGTCACGAAGGGTACCTTTCATTTTGCGATCTTCAAACTCGTAATACTCGTTCATAATAAATATAATTAGAGCATGTTAAATTCACTTAAATTTACTTTCCGTATCATATGACTAGTGGAATCGTAACATTTATAGATTAGTAAATGTGCTAATAATTTTATTACACCCTCATTTACTGCTAAATATTAACACTCGTTGATTTTACTAATTGTTGTGTAAAAACCCGTAGTAAATGTAACAGCTTAACACTTTTAACTAGACTTAATGATATCCCCAAAGTGTTACGGTTAAGATTATGGTTCATTTTGGCTATAACTAATTTTACATGATTTTATTGCTGATTTAATAAAATAACACACTGTGCATGGGTATTGAGTAATGACGTGACTGGACGTGACGTTTGATAATGACATTGACATTTATTTCATATTTGACATATAGACAACTTTTACTTTTCTTGAATGAAACAGTCAAAAAGGAATAATAGCAACTTTACGAAAAATTGTAATTATTATTTGAAATATGATTCCAAAAATGTTATAGAACAAAAGAATCATTGAAATTAAACGGAACGTGTATTATCAAACTTACTTATTAAATGGACTTTCATCATCACAATATCAGTGCAGCTAGAAACAGCTAGTTTTAAATGAACCAAACTAAAATGAAGGCAATGCAATAGCAAGTAATAATTTTTATCACAGACTACTTAGGGATACCACGTATATTTTTATTAACATAACCTTAATGTTGCCAATGCTAAGACATTTTCATGCCTTGCAAATAGGTACCTTAAATTGTTTGTAATTTTTTTTCAATACACTTCCTCGAAAACTGGTTCATATCGCACTACGATTAGGTTCACAATGCAATGTATGTCGCACGCGTGCGATTTTTTATTTTCCCAGCCGTGTGCGGGAATAAAAATTTCCACAGATAACTTATACCTATACTTAGTCCAAATTGGTTCAATGCCTCTATTCACAACTCTATATTCGGCTTAGAGCATTTTAAATGCTCTAAGATATTCGGAGGTGAATGTTTTTTTTTTAATCTCAGCAAAGAGATATTTTATGCGTCTTTATGGCATTAATATTTTTTGAATACTTATTTAAATAATGTTTCTTTAAAGAATATTATCAAAAACCATGATTATTACAATAAAAAAAAAAAGTTTATGAACAAATTAACATTTATTTGTGTTCTAAACTCAAAAATATTTGAATTTTCTATTTTTCATATTAGGCTGTTTATCGGCTTTATACCTTTGCTTCTCTTTCAACCTGGCGAAAGCAAAGCGCGGAAAAAAAAGAAAATTTAAATCATAGTTCCCTAATATTAAAGGACAAAAATATTTTCGGTTATTTTATTTTATTTCTTCAAAAGTGTATTAAAAAACGTCGTTTGATACATGTGGACATTTGTTATTGCAGTTCTCGGCTCAAAAACAACCACGCATATGGCTCGGGTGTTTTAATTCCCGAGTAATTTTTTAACTTTTGTTTTTTGTTCTTGGACGTTTTGCGCCTTAGACTTTTCATCATATTAGATGTAATGCTGCTAAGGTAATTTACATTTCAGACATATTACTTCTTAGACATTTTACCATAGTAGACATAATGCTGTTAAGGCTAGGGTTGCCACCTTTTTTTTGAAGAAATATAGTATTTTTCTCAGAACCTTGCCAAAATATAGTACTTTTGGGAAATTTCGGAAAAAAAATAGTACACATTCACTCATTCATCAAATCATCATGTTTAAACATTATATACAAATTACAATCCTATATCACTTTATTGCACACCAGTTTAAGTAGGTACAAAAGAAACACACAAACACAGAATAACATTATTTATTTTTCCAGGTATATTTATTGTTACTCTGCGCTTTGGATAATAACACTTTGGATAATTGACAATCAACGTCAACAATGTCAGAGTGACAGACAGAACCACAGAATAGAAACAGAAATGACGTTTCGTTGCGTAGCCGTAACGAGGCTTCGTGAGTGCGTTTCGTTCTAAAATTCATAATGCGTCACTCGGTACGTTCCAATTTAGTCCATGTTTATACAAAAAAGTGCAGCAGTGGAGTTAGCAATGAAAATATAGTATTTTTCGTACTATATTATATTTCTATAATGTATAGTACAATTGACCGCAATATAGTACGATACTATATAATATAGTACAGGTGGCAACCCTTGTTAAGGCATTTACATTTTAGACGTTTTGCTTCTTAGACATTTTACAACTTAGACATTGATTTTAGACAATTTGCTTCGGCAAGTTAGGCAGCCCGCTCATAACTGGTTGCCAACCATGGACGAGGATTTGGTATTTATAAATAGCCCGCAACATTTGACTACATCCTGTCACTACACTATGGACGCAAAAATGGCGGTTTCATATTGTGTTAACGGCGGTGCGGTGTCGTCGCAACCACAGATTAAGTAGTATTGTCGCAACCGCGCTAGGTTATCAGTGCTCGTCGTCGTCGTATTTTTCGTACCATTACCGAAAATGAAAGCTAGTCTTTAAAAAAAAAACCGGCCAAGTGCGTGTTGGACCACGCACAATGAAGAGTTCCGTAGGTAGTTGAAAAGAATTTATCCCAAAAACTAACATTGGATTTAAAAAAAAAAAAAAATTATGTCATAAAATTAAAAATTCACAATTATCGGACTTTTTCCTTTACTTGTGCTGGGAGACCTTGCTTCTTGCCAAATTTCATTATTCTAGGTCAACGGAAAGTACTACCCTATAGGTTTTGATTTACTTGCGACAGTTGCGAGTATCAAAATGTGTCGTAAAATGGCCGTATTTTTTTATTGCGTTGACTTAGAAGCTTGAGTTTTTTAGGAATTCAAGAGACCATAGACTTACGTATTTGGTATTAATTTCAACTTGATACCTTTTTGGAAAAGCGCGGGAAACATCAAACTTGGCGGACGCGTCTTTTTTTATATAAAATTTGTAAATTTAAAAAACCCTAATTATAAGATCAGTAGTCATAGTTTTAGTGTTCTATTTTCTTTTACTTGTAGTTTAATCTTAGTGTTGTATATTTTCATCGGTAGTGGTAAGTTGTTTTTAGCTAGTTTTGTGAAAAATGAAAGACCCGCCTGATCCGGGGGACTTCGTTCCCCCGGCAGGCAATTTTGTAACTATTTCCATGTCCAATGAATCGGGCATGGATACCGATGGGTCGTCTTCGACTCGTCATTTGAAAAGAAGCCGTGTACATGTGTGCAAGACCTGCAATAAACGTCGCCGTACCCGGAAAAACCCCGGTTCCGCGTCTTCTGGTTGTGATTGCATGGACTCTACTCTAAAACCTATTACATCAGAGCCTAAATCTGAAATAATCGTCACTAATGAAATACCTAGTTCTAGTAACAAAATGCCCGATATCCCTGCTCTGCCCTCAGTTGTTCAACCACAGATAGGTCGTAAAACATACGGTAAAACGGACAGCGCGCCTTTTGTCATTCATGTTCAAAAAATCATAATTTCACCAGATGATGGAATGACACTGCACCCCATCACATTTGGCAAGTTCTTAAAGCACAACGCCTTCCAAAATATTATCAACGGTAGCGTAAAGAAAATTGGACGCAACAAAATTTCTCTTTCTTTTTCGAACTTTCTGGACGCTAATTCTTTTATTACTCATAATAGTCTTGAAACATATAATTACAAAGCTTTTATACCTACTTTTAATGTTACCAGAATGGGTTTAGTGCGTGGTGTTCCTGCGGAATGGTCTCCCGAGGAGGTCATTGATAACATAACGGTACCTATAGGTTGTGGGCCAATCTTAAAAGTCAGACGTCTCAATTTTAAAACCACTGTTGATGGTACAACCGTTTGGAAACCATCCCAATCCATAGTTGTTACATTTGATGGGCAGGTTCTACCAAAAAGAATTTTTATGTGCTATAATGCATTACCTGTAGATTTATATATATTCCCTACCGTACAGTGTTTTAACTGCTGTCGCTTTGGACACACTAAAATTCAGTGCAGGTCCAAGCCTCACTGTTATAAATGTGGCCAAGGCCACACTGGGGACAGTTGTGAAAGAGAACAAGAAAGTGCATCTTGTTGCCTTTGCTCTGGTTTTCACTATGCTACGAATAAGTCTTGCCCAGAATTTTCTAGGCAAAAATTAATTAAAACATATATGGCACAAAGTTCAGTATCTTATGCTGAAGCGGAAAAATGTTACCCACCAGTAACTAAGTCATATGCTGATACACTTTTATCTTCTCCTTCCAAAAACTTTGCACACACCCCATCAATCTCTTCACCTAACAGAATGCCTGCTTCAAGTAGCTATAAGAAGACTGTCTTCCTTAAACCACGGTCCCCTCCCAAATCGGTACAAGGATATAATAAAGAGGCTCACAATGCCATTATAAAAGATTATGACATTCCACAACCATCAAATGGTTGTGCTTTTTCTATTAATCATAATAATGAAAAAAACGACACAAATTTTTCCATAAACGATTTTCTTTCTGCTTTACACAATCTTCTTTCTCAGTTCAACATTTCACCGTCCAACGTTGCCCCGTCTTTCAATGTATCTCAATCCATTCATAATGGACAACACATCCAAAATAATCCAGTGGAACTGCCGCAGTCTAGTAAACAAAAAGAGTGATGTTATACAGGGTGTCCCGTAAATAATGGATAATCTCTTAAGGGGTCATCGTACTCATCATTATGAACAACTTTTACTATGGGACCAAACCTGGAATCGCGAAAAAAAAATCAGCTGCTCCCTACATTTTGACGAGTTTGATGTAGAGAAATGTACTGGCCAGCTGATTTTTTTTCGCGATTTCAGGTTTGGTCCCATAGTAAAAGTTGTTCATAATGATGAGTACAATGACCCCTTAAGAGATTATCCATTATTTACGGGACACCCTGTATATCTTTTAAACAAATATGAGCCATTTGCCTTTGCCTTAGCAGAGACTTGGCTCAAATCGAATCATATTTTTAAAATTAATGGTTATTTAACCATTAGAGAGGATAGATCTGATGGGTATGGTGGAGTAGCTATACTTATCAAGAATTCTATCCCTTTTTCTATTATTACATTACCTCCTCATAGTGAGGAAATTTCAATTGTAGCTATTAAAGTTCATCACACTTGTCTTGTTTCTATTTACATTCCTCACCCTTCCTCTTCTGTTCTCCAAGAGATGAATAATCTCTTTTCATTTCTTCCAAAGCCTTTCTTAATATTGGGGGACTTTAACTGCCATCACCAATCATGGGGTTGTTCAACTACTAATTGTTATGGTGATGAATTACTAGATATAATAGACTTACATAATTTATGCATCTTGAATTCAGGAGCTGCCACACGTCGCTCAGATCCCACTCAGAACTAAAGCGCAATCGACCTTTCTATTTGTTCTCCAAACTTAGCCTCTTCATTAACTTGGCATACTCTAGCCTCTACTTATGGTAGTGATCATTTTCCAATAGTTATTTCTTATCCTCTTTCCAAAACAAATGCTCCATTAAGGAGATCTAACTTAAAACATAAACTACCTAATAGAAATAATAATGACTGGGACAAATTTAGGAACATTGTTGACAGTAAGCTTTGCTCCTTGCCTGTTATTTCTGATGGCAATGAAAATAGTTGTGCTGAAGCTTTAGCACTCATATTAATCGCAGCGGCAGATGAAGTTTTCCCTGTAAAAAATAACAATATTAGTACAATTCCCTCGCCTCCATGGTGGGATTCCGAGTGCACTGAATTGGTCAAGAAACGTAAAGAGGCTGAATACAATTATAACCTTGATATGTCCGATATTAATTTTGAAATCGTCACTAACCTAATTAATGAAACTTGTAAACTTTTTAAGAAGAAAAAATTTGAATCTTGGCGTAATTTTTGCTCATCAATTTCTCCAAATACTCACCCTACCACTGTCTGGCGCAATATCCGTAAATTTAGGTACATTTACAACAACCCTTCTCCTATCCCTGATTCTTTAGCCAGTGAATTTTTAGATAAATTAGCACCGCCTTGGGTCCCGGAAGAGGTTAACCTGTCTCTCGTATCCAAAACTAATATCCAAGACACGACACTAGATCTTCCATTCACTCTCACTGAATTAAAGGGTGTTATTCATAAAACTAAGGATTCTGCACCAGGCATTGACGGCATCCCGTATTCCTTTTTCGCTAATTTAAATGATGACGTCCTTATTTATTATTTAGAGCTTATTAATTCTATCATGAATACAGGAAACATCCCTGTTGAATGGAAACGTCAAATGGTGTTGCCATTCCTTAAACCAAATAAAACCCCATCTGATGCTTCTTCATACCGTCCCATAGTTTTATCATCAATTCTGATGAAATTAGCGGAACACTTAGTTAAAAATCGTCTAGAATGGTATGTGGAAAGTAACCGTCTTTTGGCAGATTCACAATATGGCTTTAGAAAAGGTAAAAGTACAACTGACTGTTTAAGTATTTTAACATCGGATATTCAATTATCCTTCTCTAATAACCAATCCACCATTGCAGTTTTCCTTGATATTAATGCAGCTTATGATAATGTTGTATTATCAGTTTTACAAAATAAATTAAAAGCCTTACGGGTTCCATTGATTTTATCGAATTTCATTATTAATATTCTGACTGAACGCTCTGTTAACATGCTAATAGGAGATCATGAGGTATCTCATCTTGTATGGAGAGGTCTCCCACAGGGTTCTGTGCTCAGTCCCCTTCTATACAATATTTACACTTTTGATCTAGACTCGTCTTTAATTACTAATCATGTTAAGGTTCTTCAATATGCCGATGACTTATTATTATATTCTTCAAGCCAATCTGTTGAACAAGCTAGCTGTGCCATCAATTCTGCTTTGTCTACTTTGAAGTCATGGTTACACCTAAACGGTTTGGATTTATCCACGTCTAAAAGCGCGGCTGTTTTATTCACCCGGAAGAGAAATATTCCCTTGGTAAACCTCTTTTATAAGGATATACCTATACCAGTTATAGATAAATTCAGATATCTAGGTGTAATACTTGATTGTAAATTAAGTAGTGTCCCTCATTGTGATTATATTGTCAACAAATGTGAAAATCACCTAAACATGCTTAGATGCCTCTCTGGTGTATGGTGGGGTGCACATCCGTTTTCTTTGAAACTTATTTACAACGCAATTATCAGAAGCACTCTGGATTATGGTTTGTTCGTTTTAGAACCTGGTAGTGTTATGGCTTTAAAAAAATTGGATCGCATTCAGTCTAAAGCATTACGCATTATTTCGGGTGCTATGAAGTCTAGTCCCATTAATGCACTCCAAGTTGAATGCGGAGAAGCTCCTTTGCATCTTAGAAGACAATTCTTATCTGACAAATATTTGTTCCGGATTCTTCAGTTCTCAACTCATCCTCTCATTCCTAAACTAGATTCTTTAGTGTTACAGATTGAATCTTCAGATTACTGGTCCCATAAACGTGCTCCTTGTTTAGTTGTAAGCTATAAAAAATTCCTATCACTTTCTTCTCCTATTCACCGTTCCAATAAACTTCCCATATTTAATTGTAGTTATGAGAGTTTACAATTCAGCCCCATCATTAGATATAACTGTGTCAGTAGTAAATCAGATCCCAATTGTCGTATAAGCTTTAATAATTTCCTTGCTGAACACTTAGAGTACCATCATATATTCACGGATGCTGCCAAGCGTTCTCCGTCGGGTTGTGTTGGGATAGGTACTTACCATTCTCAATACAACATTGTACAAAAAATAAAACTGCCTCCGGAAACTTCTGTTTTTACGGGGGAATGCTTTGGTATTTTAAAAGCCATCGAATATACTCGTGTTTTTAAGCTCAAAAAAACCATAATTTTTACAGACTCTCAAAGTGCTCTTCTAGCCATTAATAAATCCCCTTTCGAACACAAATCACAGTTTTCAATCATTTATTTGATAAGAGAATTTGCGTTTAGAACCATCTCTGAAGGTAACACTTTGCAATTTGCGTGGATTCCGGCCCATGCTGGAATCCATGGCAATGAAGTGGCTGATAAACTCGCCGGTGATGCGGTGCAGTGTGGGGACTTAGCTCCTTACATAAATTTTAGCAATGACATTATGACGTTACCAAAGACTTTTCTTCGGGACACCTGGAAGGTAGCTTGGGATATCGGTAGCAAATCCAAGGGCCGTTATTTTTCTGTAATTCAACCCGATATTCCGGAAAAACCGTGGTTTGGCACTGCAAAGTTTGGCAAGATGGAGACCTCTGTTCTAATACGGATGAGACTAGGTCATGTTTGTTCTCCAGCCCATCTTGCTAAATTTCATATCATCGATGACCCCATGTGCTCGTGTGGCACAGACGTTGGCGACCTAAATCACATTTTCTTCTCCTGTCCCTTATATGACCGTTCTTCTTTTTTCAGTAACCTCTTGTCCCTCAGAACTCCTTTTCCTACGTCAATACTTTCTTTACTTTGTACAAATAGCTTTCCTATTTATAAATGTATAGTCTCATTCATTACTGTAAATAACATTAAGTTGTAAATTTTCATCAATGTAATTTGCTCATTAATTATAACATCACATACTGATCCTATATACCGTCCTACTATCCTAAATCCCGTTTTAATGAATTATTCAAAATAATATCTTCGTTTCCCTACCTTTGTACCTACGAAACTAAACGTGACATTGGCTAAATGCACAAACCGTGCGAAGCCAAAAGAAAAAAAAAAAAAAAAAAAAAAAAAAAAAAAACTTGATACCTTTATGCGTTCCTCAGAAAAAGGGTCTTGACACACTGACAACTTTGAAAATATTTCTTTATGTGATAGAATTACAAATTAACAATTTTCGGACTTTTTCCTATAAGTATTTGTGTTCTGAGACCTTGCTTCTTGCCAAATTTCATGATTCTAGGACGACGGGAAGTACCCTTTTATTTACTTGGTTTTTATTTACTTGCGAGTATCAAAAAATGTCCGCCGTAATTTCAGCTGGATACCTTCACGCATTCCTGAGAAAAACGGTCTTGACAGACTGACAGACAGACAGACAGACGGACAGACGGACAAACAAGTGATCCTATAAGGGTTCCGTTTTTTCCTTTTGAGGTACGGAACCCTAAAAAGTAAACGACGTAGTAGGTACAGACAACAGCACATCAGGTTAACAGTTAACCTGATGTGCTGTTGTCTGGACACAATTAAAAAGCCATTGTGTCTCGTGTGGATCCACGTTCCGGCACACGAAGGGTTAAATACGTTGGTATTGTACTGCAAGTTAGGCTGTCTCCATTTGAGCATACAGCATACAGTGGAGCATACAGTGGAGGTTTGCCCGGCTTGGGCAGAGCACCGCCGCCGTGTTCTCACGGAGGCGATCGGCAGCGGCAGAGGCGATTTCCGGCCACCGTAGGCGCGGGCTTGCGGACGGTGAGTATTGAGCTGTAGCTCGCCATCCGGTAAGGACCAATGGGCCTACTCCCTAAGTCCGTCCGTTCATCCGTCCGTCCGTTTATCCGTTCGTCTGACTTAACGATCCATCAAAACAAGTGTAAAAGTTAAATTTTTCGAACGGGCAAAAACACATCGGGAGTAGGGACAACAGTAACTGTCGTATCGTGTTGCCATTCATACTTCGTTCGGGCCCCGAACCAATCATCCATCCGTAGTTGATACGTAGTAGGAAACGCCCGTAACAAAGGCCGAAACTACGGACTTCGTGCTTAGGGAGTAGACCCCCAGGCCCGGGTCGACGGCGCGTTGTGTTCCACGCGCGCCTCAAAGAGATGTCAGCAAAAGAAGGGGTCCAATAGGGCCGATGCCGCTGGGGTCGCGGGTTGTTTTGAAAAGATACCGTGGCCCTGGCTGAGGCGCTCGAATGATGTTGACAGGGGGCCGCTGTTAGTAAACATTTGTCACTTGAAATTATTGGTTACGACTTAATTACAGGAGAAGTTTTGCAAAATCTCCCACGCAAAGCCATAGTCAAGCTTACCACGCTCATTAATGCTACATTTCGGTTGAAACACGTTCCTGACATGTGGAAAGTAGCTGAAGTCATTATGATAGCCAAGCCCGGGAAGCCACCTCATGAAACAACATCTTACAGACCAATCTCACTATTGCCTGTGTTGTCAAAACTATTTGAGAAGTTATTTCTAAAGAGATTGAAGCCTCTTATTGAGACAGAAAATCTTATCCCTAATTACCAGTTCGGATTCAGAAAACAACACTCTACACTTGACCAAGTACACAGAATTACAAATGTTATTGAAAGAACACTAGAGGAGAAGAAGGTGTGCTCCACGGTTTTCCTTGATGTTGCACAGGCTTTCGATAAAGTATGGCACGATGGCCTCATTTATAAACTAAGAACAATGCTGCCTCAACAATTTTCAGACATCATAGAGTCCTATATATCAAATAGATTGTTTAGGATAAGACAAAGAAACGCTTATTCAGACCTTAGGCAGATAAAAGCTGGCGTACCACAAGGTAGTGTACTTGGTCCGGTCCTGTACCTTCTATACACCTGCGATATTCCAGAGCTAGAAAACAATTTCATTGCAACCTTTGCTGACGACACAGCTATCATGGCTGTTGGAAATAGTCACGAAGAAGCCGTAGAAAAGGTTCAAGAGTCCATAAATCGTATCTATGAGTGGACTGCAACATGGCGTATCAAACTTAATGAAAGTAAGTCTGTCCACATTGACTTCACCAATAAAAAGCCACAATATTTCCCGGTGTTCATGAATAATCAACCAATACCATACGCGAATACTGCTAAATATCTTGGCATGACCCTGGATGCAAAACTGAGATGGAAAGAGCATGTCAAAAAGAAAAGAGCCGAATTAGATATTAGATACAAAAAAATGTATTGGCTACTTGGTAGACAGTCGCCATTGTCAATATCTAACAAAGTGTTGTTATACAAACAAGTTTTAATGCCTCTATGGACCTATGGTATTCAGCTCTGGGGCTGCACCAGCCAAAGCAATCGTCAAATCATTCAACGATTCCAAAATAAAGTGCTCAGGGATATAGTCAACGCGCCCTGGTACATTAGAAACAGCGACCTCCACCGGGACCTCAAGATGGATTTCGTAGACATAGCAATAAAAAAATATGCAGAAGCTCATGAACACAGACTTCATCATCACGTGAATGTCGAGGCGATCCAACTCCTTGACATCACTGAATTAGTGCGAAGGCTAAAAAGGGTAAAACCTTTTGAGTTAGTTTAGTGCAGTGTGAGTGAACCTAAACTGTAGTGAAAATGCTGACTAAAGAACACGTGAATTGAGTGTCTTCCCATTAACTTAAAGTGAATAAGAAAGACGTTATTGGACGATTTCTTAATTTTATAGTTACTTAGCAGTTTAAGTTATATTTAAATTACTTATTAGCGAATAGGCTAGATTGTAATATAAATAAAGTTTCACTACCCGTGGTACTTTATATAAGGAAAAAAAAAAAAAAAAAAAAAAAAAAAAAAAAAAAAAACTTGAAATTATTGGTCCATTATGCTTGAAATCGCTTGAAATATATACCTAATCAAGAAACAAGATGACACATACTTATAGACCGAGAGGTGACAGGATTTTTCATAACGATCATGGATACGGTTAGATTTACTTCGATGGGTTGTAGAGTAGTCCCCTAATGCAAATGACGTCGGTCTGCCTGCTCTGAGTGGTTGCAACTTCGAGTTATAGCGCTTACAAGAGGCGTCATTGTTGCGAAAAAAAAACGATCAGAGAAATGGTCAGTGTTGGTACACATTGAAAGTATGGCGTCTCCGCAGATGAAACAAGTTGGTCTGCTGGCTCTGAGTGGTTGCATTTCAGAGCTATGATGCGCGCAACATTGTTGAAAAAAAAAACGATAAGAGAAATGGTCAGTTTTAGTACCCATTCGAAGTATGGTGTCTCCACAGGTGAAACGAGTTGGTCTGCCGGCTCTCAGTGGTTGTATTTCAGAGCAATCGTTGTGTATGCAAGACGCTTATTTGTGGAGAAAGCCTAAAAAATACATCGAAAAAGGGGACAATAGGCGAATTTTTCAAGTGCACGCCGGCCGGTGTCGTACCCCCACCCTACACCTGCGCCGAGCAACACCCGCTGCGCGACCGGCCCCCCTGTAAAGGAATAGGGAAAAAGCTAGAGGTGTCAATAAGAGAAATGGTCAGTTTTAGTTCCTATTCAAAGTATGGTGTCTCCACAGGTGAAACGAGTTGGTCTGCCGGTTCTTAGTCGTTGTATTTCAGAGCATTGTTATACGCAAAGCGCTTAGTTAAAGAAAAATTCAACTTAACGGTAATCAATAAAATAAAGAATGTAATCGAGCAAATCCAATATTTAATAATTCAACTTATTACTGTGGGTAAATCACAGATTAATAATTTTGTAGATTATAGCTAAGACTTAAGAGTTAAATATTTACTTATTTCTAACATTCTATATTTTTTGAGTTGTTTCATTAGCTACACATATATACTCACGCACTCACTCACATGCGCGTATACATACACACTCACTCACACCACAATTACAGTTTTTATTATACATTATGCATACTTTCCACTCACATTCTTAAATGGCAATCTTATAATGTTTACCACTTTGAACATGGCTACTAAATGTTCACAACTTAATTATGGGGATCAAATGTAATCCGAGATACAGGTTTACCACCTAGTTCGGATGCAGATAGTCTTAAAACTTTGTATATTACAAACCAAGCCATTATTCAGCTTATATTGTCATTACTCAATTTTGTAATAAGTGTTCTTATTTTGGTGAAATAAATAAATTATTATTATTATTAAAAATTTTTTTTGTGGGTAGATTAGTCCACTTAATTCCTGCGCCCGCAATCCGTGTTTAGAGTTTAGCCCATTCACTTAATATTTTACGATTGATAAGGGGAGACTGAACGAGTGGGTGAGGGTTGCTAATCTCTTCGTACGAAGCCTTCATATAATTAGGATCGAACTTCACTTACAGGTAAGTTCGTTTAATCTCTAATTATATTTCAGGCTTCGTACTCGAGATTAGAATTTTATACACATGTAGACTTTTAGAGATATAAATCGTAACACCCACATTTCGCCCGTACAGAAAAAGGTATTATCCCACAAAATAAGAACATTATGGTCACACTTGTAAAAAATGTTAGGACGCAGAAGCGCCTGCGAAAGTTTTGAACTGCTTTTGTTACCGCTGACGTGCGGTAGGTAGCAATATCAATCTGCCTAGCCTTTTCCCAACTATGTTGGGGTCGGCTTCCAGTCTAACCGGATGCAGCTGAATACCAGTATTTTACATGGAGCGACTGCCTGTCTGACCTCCACAACCCAGTAACTGGGTAATACGATACCCCTTGGTAAGACTGGTTGTCAGACTTTCGGGCTTCTGACGACCCGTAACGACTGTCAAAGATCCACGAATGACAACCGGGACCAACGGCTTAACGTGCTTTCCGAGGCACGGAGGAGTCTCGGTATGTAAAGATGGTCACCCATCCACTGACCAACCCCAGCAAGCGTAGCTTAACCTCATGGATCGACCCGTGCGGCTGTTATTACTTAGCCACGAGCTCGTAGGTCGGTAGGTAGGTAGCATACAGTGCTTTTATGGTAGGAACCTACGCACAGTAAAGTTAAACTACAAAATTCCAAGTCATTTTAAAATGATAACTTCGCATTGTGTCCGTTCCCTCTAGCCTGACTCGAGTGCCTCCAGCAGTTGACTCGGTCCCTAAAGGTGAAGTTTCCCCGTTACGAATTCAATAAACGACACTCTTTTGCAATTCCTAATCACTAATGCATCGCAACAACTGACCACACACTATTATAGTTACTTACACGATAAAAAAAATTCTAGCTTTCACTGAATGAAGAAATTCAAAAGTGATTACTCTCACGGACGGGCTACGGACATCCTGCACAAAAAATGTAATTGAAATAAATTGAACTCTAAGTAAGTAAGTACGTACTATTTCCGTCCGTATAGGTAATCCGCTGGATGCGGAAAGTACAGAACCGGTCGAAGTGGCGGTGCTTGGGGAGGCCTATGTCCAGCGGTGGACGACTTTCGGTTGAAATGATGAATGGTGATGATGATATTTGGTAGTCGACCAATTTATATTTTTGACTTCTTTTTTAAGTGTTGAACTAAACATCCCTCCGGATCCGGAGTCCGATTCCGGAGGCTTCATTTATCAGTATCACACAGCACAAAAGTACATTGGTAGGTAGCAATTTTTTTATTTTATAGAATAGGTAAGTACTACAATGATAGGTACGTTACCTACCTTTTAAACGAATAACAACAGTACCTAACAATATTGTTTCCTAAAATAACTAAAACTAGCAAACTAAAATATGGCGTCGAAAAATTCATCCGCATCGCTGTCCACTGGTAATGTAGGTACGGTCAGCAACAGAAGTCGGTTAACACGGCTACTTTTTGACATCATCTAAATTAACACTAAATAAAAACTTTTTTACAAAAACAAAAACCGACTTCCAAAAAAAAAACACTACAAAGTGAAAAATAACTTTAATTTCGGAAGTCGGTGTCTTTGCATCTGTATTTTAGTTTTTAGCCACCGACTTCCGAAATTAAAGTTATTTTTCACTTTGTAGTGTTTTTTTTTTGGAAGTCGGTTTTTGTTTTTGTAAAAAAGTTTTTATTTTTCACTTTTTAGTGGTTCAGTTTGTAATTTATCTAAGTTACAATAACCCAATGTCAGCTGCTCATCACGTTTTACAAAATGTTGCTTTTCCCGATGCAGGGCCGTTAATTGTTGAGGAGTTCTCCTAGTAAGAACCAGGAGAAATGGAGCTCATGGTGAAGTCACCATTACCATTATTTTGACGAGTATAAACCATATTAAAGTAATTGAATCGCAACCTGTTATATACTTAGATATAATTATATATAATTGAGAGCAAATGCACGAGTTACTATAAAAAATACCGAAATCGATATAGGTGTGCCCATAAAATTTGAGGGTTTCCCTCGATTTCCATGGGATCCCATCATCAGATCCTGACTTGATGATCATGGGACCACTTGGGACGTATACCCTTTCGAACAAAAAAAGAAAAATCCAAATCGGTCCAGCCATTTTCGAGTAATCGGGGAACATACATAAAAAAAAAAAATAAAAAAAAAAAAAAAATAAAAAAAAAAAAAAAAAAAGGTTCCGACGAATTGAGAACCTCCTCCTTTTGGAAGTCGGTTAATGATACGATAACTTGTTTTTTTAGCATTTCATTTGTTAGATAAGATCTAACAAATGAAATGCTAAAAAAACAAGTTAGATCTTATCTAACAAATGAAATGCTAATGTTAATTTTCTTTCAAATTTACATCTAAAGAAAGAAAGAAAAACTATTTATTCACACGAAAAATGACGCAGATACATGAATTTAATTTTTAACACAAGCCTAAAAAACAAAAGAAATGGGGTAAGTAGTTATATCTATATCTATAAAAGGAAAGCGTTACTGACTGACTGACTGACTGACTGATCTATCAACACACAGCTCAAACCACTGAACGGATTGGGCTGAAATTTGGAACACAGGTAGCTATTATGACCTAGGCATCCGCTAAGAAAGGGTTTTTGGAAATTCGACCTTTAAGGGGGTAAAAAGGGGGGATATTGTTTGTATGAAAAATCTTATTCCTTGAGTTAATAAACTTGAAACTTGGCACGAATATTTATCTAAGTAAATTATGATTTTTGTGATTTTATGTTTTTCTAAAGTACCCCCTAAAGGGAAATTGGGGGGTCTCAAAGTTTGTATGGAAAAATTTAAAACCAAAAATAAAGAATAATGTGTGTCAGGGTTTTTCGAAAATCTACCTCTAACGGGGTGAAAAGGGGTAGTCAATTTCACAGGGGAGGATTTTACTGCGTGGCTTGATTAACTCGAAAATTGGTGTAAATAATCTTTGAGTCAAGCTATGGAAATATCTCAAACCATTTTTTTAAATTCCACCCCTGTGGGGGTGAAAACAAGGAATACAATTTACATGAAAAATGTTTGAATTGACTTGAAATTTGGCACAAATATTTGCCTAAGTTTGTCATTATTAGTTTTTTAAAACTACCCCGGAGGGAGGGTTAGAGGGGAGGGGCAAGGGAGGGGTGGTGAGGAGTATGAGGGGGAGGATGATGGACGCAGGGAGAAAGGGCAGGAATTGGTGAGGAGTGGAGGAAGACATGGTGAAGGCTGAGGGGTGGGTAGGGGTTGGTGAGCTGGAGGTGGAGGAGAGGGGGAGAGGGAGGGGACGGGGTGGTGAGAGAGAGAGAGCGAAGGGGAAGTGGTGAAAGGGGTGTGAGAGTGAGTGAGAGGGGGAGGGAGAGGTAGCGGAAGGGGATGTGGTGAAGGAACAAGCTAAACTCTGGAACTACCCTACCAGTCGGACTTTAAAAAATCTTTTTGCATTAATGATAGCCCAAATCTTATAGAAGGCATATTTAACATCACTCTAGGACCCTTATTAGGTGCCGAGCAAAAAGAAAAAAAGTCTGAAAGAACGCTAAGTGAAAAAGAAGTAATGGCGCGGGTAGGCAATGCTATGCGACGGGGTGGGTCGAGCAAAAAATAAATTTCACGCGGACGAAGTCGCGGGCAGAAGCTAGTTTTAAACATAAAAAGAAAAACAACACTACTTATTTATGCGTCACAAACGCGCGAAACGGCTAACGCTCAGCATAATGCCTCTGTTCCGATTTTAATGAAGTATTTTTCTTAATAATTAAGATTTAGAAAACTCAAGTGTTAATCGACTTTTGTTGCTGACTGTACTTACTTAGATCTTACCCAAGAGACTAGCGGCATTGCCAAGTTGCATTGCAATGCATAGCCTTTGGCCAGAGGGGCCAGCCCCCTAGTTTCAGCCAAGGGAAGTATCAAACAGCCGTTTCGAGATTTTCTTAAAGAGACAATCCATGAGCACTCGGACCTATTGGGCCGAGGATTTCAACCCCAAACGGATAGAAAATAAAATTACCGAAAAGGTTACTTTGCTTACGCCGCTTGAGGTATTCTGCAACCGCAGCAGCAGCGCCAACACAGCACGCCGAGTCAGGAAGATTCTGGAAGATACTTACTAATTAATTAATTAATTGATCATAATAACATAGGTACCTCACTGACTAACTTGCAAAGATTGTAATAAACCCATCCGCTAAAGTGTCCCATGTGGCTATGTTTAGGTGTAGACACATTCATTTTCCGATTGTGAGCACTTTTCAATACAATGGGGATCTTTCTTTATAATAAGAAATACGGGACCCTGCCCTACTACGTTCCAATGCTACTTCACTTGCTACAGAAGCCTCCATGGTCACGAAAGTGAACCTCCGACATCGCACGGTTTCTTATCTGCATCCAAATAATCCTTGACAGTGCCTTGACAGGAAAATGTCAGTAGGTATTGTGTCGGAGAGGTATGTTTGGCACGGTTTGGCATTTCGGCAGAAGATCAAAATGATTGTGAAATCTTATGTGAAATAAACAAAGTTATTGTTAAATAGAAAAGTAAGAAGTAGATAATTATGATAAATTAATAATGAGAGTTCTTATACCACGTGAATATAACAAGTTCGGGGCGCGTACATCCTCCCGGGCCTTGAAAGGGTGGCTTAATAAAAAGGACTAGGAAAAAGTGAGTAGAGTTCGTCTAAAATAAAATTGCACGACCCTCAACAAAAAACACTGATAAATTATATCACAGTATAATCATAATACAGTAGTTTATCTTCATATAATACGGCCGAAACGATGCGCTTCAAAATCTCAGTCAGTACCAGTAGGTACGCAACAGTTCGAGCGAGCGGTTATTACGCTCGGACGGACACGTATTTATCTACCGAGCGGCCGTAGGTACCTACATAATTCAAGGTCGCTGCCCAGATAGAATACTGTAGCTTTATTATTCTGTGATTATGTAATTTAGTTGTACATTCGTTTCATCCTAACTTAATATTATAAATGCGAATGTGAGTTTGTTTGTTACTCTTTCACGGCTAAACGGCCGGGCGGATTTTGATGAAATTTGGTAAAGGGATACTATGAACCCTGAGGAAGGACATAGGCCACTTTTTATCGACATACCACGTGGACTAAACTACGGGCGGAAGCTAGTTAATAAATAAATAAATCGACCAAAATGTGAAATGCTGTAAAAATCAATCTGAATTTCCAGATACATAGCAGGTGGCTTTTGGCCACTACAAGCTTAAATATGTATGATGAAAATGATAGAACGCAAACCACGTAAGTACCTACATGCCTAGTATGGTCATACTTTTTTATTTGCCTTTGATCGTGTCCCACTTCTGTTCTGTGTCCCACTTCTGTTCTGTGGTCCCACTGCTAGGCAAAGGTCTCCTCACTCGTCATCCAAACGACGTTCGTCCTTCACACAAGGTCCAGGTTGTCACATCACCTTGGAGTGCCCCAAAGCGCGAGTCTTGCTTGTAGTATTTGCTACACCTGTTACGTAGCTAATCCAGCCATGTTACCTTGGCGCTGTAGATGTCAACGGCGACGTCCAGTGAGTGACAAATCTCTTTCTATTAGGACAGCGGCTTAAGTGTTTGTTAACCCATCGCGCGCGCCAATTAGCAGACACAATCTGCACACATGGTGTGCAATCGAAGTTTTAAGAGTTCAGAAATATTCTAAACAGTTTCGTGAATAAGTGCCTGCAAATAGAGTTCTAGGTACTACTTACTATTATGCTAGTGGTGTCTTGGTTTAGGTTATGTTTTACGTAAGCACAATAAAACACAGTTAGCTATATCACTGCGTTAGGCGTGCTGTCGCAACGACCGCTTGCACAAGACTGTGAGTGCGGCGCACTGCTCTACACTCCCTCTACCGCACAACCCCTACCACAGCACGCATTACTTGTTTACTAAACGTCACAATTTAATGCTCTTACTAAAGCTACTACTACTAGGTACTTATAGGTACGTTATATTGTAAGTGTTGTAACACTTTTTATCTTTCTTATTCGACAGAAGGCCAGCGAGACCCCGGGGAAGGCGTCTTCTTGCGTACGTGCGACACCCCACCCCCACTGACAACAAGCCGATATGCTACGACGCAGGATGCATATGGTTTTGCAGCCTCATATTCGGCATCGCCGCCGTTGGAATATGGCTAGCTGGCTTAACCTAACCTAACTTATAAATCCCAAGTCTTTTAAAATTTTTATTATGTATACAGTTGTTTTAAAGACATTGTCTTTGTGTGCGTAAGCTCGGGAGCGCGCTACATGCATGTAACATTTACACATACAAGTATGGCTCGCCCGCTTTCGTGACATAAACCAAATAAACATCTTAATTTATTATGTCCGTCCTTTTTAAACTGACTCGAGTGCCTTTAGCAGTTTTTTCAGTGCCCCAGCACTTGCGTGGTAAACCGACAATGCCCCCACAACCCTAATAAAAAAACAATAGTTTTAACGGCAGGCCAGCGAACGTTCCACAGGCTGCTCAGTATAGTTTCGTTCGGAACCATAATTGTGTAAGTCCGACTCGCACTTTGCCGGTTTTCTATGTTGAATTATACATCCGTCTTGAGTTCGGAATGAGATTCTGGAGGCTTCAATGTATCACAAAAGTCATCTACTAAAAACCCTTAATATTCGAATACTTAGGCTGTGTAGGTACTTATAGGTAGGTAAATGCTGTAGTTAGATAAATCTATTTTCTGGATAGAAGCACTTTTCAATACAATGGGGATCTTTCTGTAAGGAAATACTATACCCTATTACCATGAACGTTACAACGCTACTTCATTGCACTAATAAGGTCATCGCTCGTTTTTAGGGTTCCGTACCAAATGGTAAAAAAGGAACCCTTATGGTGTGACTCAGTCTGTCTGTCTGTCTGTCTGTCACAGCTGGATATCTCAAGAACTACTGATGTTATCAACTTGAAATTTGGAACAGTTTTAGATAACGTTTACCTAACTATTTTTCCTAAATCTCTCTCTGTAGTCGGTCCCTCATATCTGAGGATCGTGGTCAGCTACGGAGTTGCACCTGGAGCGGATGATTCGCCTCCACCGGTTTCTGTCCAGCGCATCCCTTACCACCGTGTAGAATTTAGAGGACGATGATTCCTTCAGCTGATCGGTCCATCGTGTTGGTGAACGACCGCGCGATCGTTTGCCTTCGGTGTTCCCAACCACAATCAGTTTCTCCAAGCTTTCATCGCCTCTGCGTACTATGTGGCCGAAATAGGAGAGAATGCGTCGTTGACATATGGTCGACAAGCGGGTTTTTATCTGAAGCTGGGTTAAGATCGATGCACTGGTGCGTTTGACAGTCCACGGTATTCTCAACATTCTTCTCCAGCACTGCAACCACATCTCAAATGCATCAATCCTTTGTCTTTCCCGGGCCAAAATCGTCCACGTCTCTACTCCATACAGGAAGATAGGGAATACTAGGGCTCGTATCAATCTGATCTTGGTTTTGATACCAATTTCTCTCTTCTTCCAAATGTTGTTTAGACGGGTCATAGCATCTTTGGCCATCCCAATACGCCTCTTTATCTTGGGGACACAGCTACCATCACTGCAGATTTGCGAGCCATGGTAGATGTAGCGGTCGACGATATTAATGCCAGGAATGTGCAGGTGACATTTGTTAGCTTCCCGGCTCGATCCACAATCATTACCTTGGTTTTCGCTCTATTCACTGCGAGACCAATGTTGTTACTTTCACTCTCGAGTCTTTGGAATATTTCACTCATATCTTCCATGGATGTTGCAAGGAGAACGGTGTCGTCGGCATATCGGAGATTTGATACTCTTTTTCCACCTATAGGGAAACCCTTCTCCCAGTATTCAATGGTCTTCCGAATTATGTACTCTCCATATATGTTGAAAAGGGAAGGGGATAATATGCAACCCTGTCTCACACCTTTTTTAGTTTGGAACATATTAGAGTATTCCGTACCTATCCTTATGAAAGAACGATTCCCTGTGTATAGATTCTGGATTAGAGCGACAAGGTGTTCAGGAACTCCCATTTCCAGTAACAATTTCCATAGCTTGTCCCATTGTACGCAGTCAAAAGCTTTTGTATAATCTATAAAGCATAGGATCACGGGGTTGTTGAATTCCCTGCTCTTCTCAATGATTTGGCTAATTTTCAGTATCTGCTCCCGCGTTCCTTTGCCCTTAACAAAACCTGCCTGCTCTTCGGGTATCTGCCGGCTTAAAAAGTAGCTAAGACGTCGACTGATGACATGAAGGAGGCTTACTCGCATGAGATATTAACGCTATCGTCCTGTAATTTCCACAGTCTTTGGAAGAGCCTTTCTTGTGTAAGGGTATGAATACCGATTCAGTCCAGTCTTTTGGCCATCTTCCGGTTTTCCAAATGGTGTTGCATATAGTTATTTTTCAAATAAGAAAGAAATAAAAATATTTATATATTTTTTGCAACAGGGACTGAAAGGTGGTCTTCAAAATTCAAAGTGGGGCTACTAGGGCATGTAGGGTAATGGTATCATATGAAAGAGCGCTGTTTGCACATTCTCAAACATTTATTTTCTTTTTTAAGCAGCATAGTTTTCGACTTTTGATGAAAAATGTTAAAAAAATACCGTAAATTTTTCTCTTTGCAAACTTCGGAGATAAGAGGGGGGCTTTATCTCCGAAGTTTGCAAAGAGAAAAATATGAAATTATTCTATGTGATAGAAGTTTATGTAAAGATTACAGGAAAAATAAAACGATGTCTCTAATAGCACACTTTTTCAGAAATCGGAACGGAACCCTCGGTGCGCGCGTCCGACTCGCACTTGGCCGGTTTTTTTTATCTGCATCAAAAATAATCTTTGTCACTGCGCCTTGTCAGGAAAATGTCATATTATAATTAATTGACATTTTGATTATGATTCACTTCGGCCGAAAATTCAAATGATTGTAAAATAAACAGTCAAAATTGTTGTTAAAAGTTGTTATATATCTATTTATATAAGAGAACAGTAAGAAGTACTTATTTTATGATAAATTAAAAATGCATAACTCATTATTCGCCAATGCGCTCTGGTATTTGGAGTTCTTTGCGTTTGCTTTTACATTGATAGCATTTTTCTACTTCGTCTTGTATTTAGCCAGCGTAAACTACGTGAATTACAGTCCTCGATTTGACTTTAAGAAAAAGTAAGTACAGAGTTCGTCTAAAATAAAATTGCACGTCCTTCAACAAAAAAATGTTTCTCACTATTATTTATTGAAAACTACATACAGACAGACGTTGTCCTGTCCCAACTTCAATAATTTAAAATATTTCAATTTTCCCGGCAACTTTTCTAGTTTTTTTCAGCGTTTAAACCTTCCGTGGACTACGACAAACACTTCAATACCAAAATCAGCTAAATGGGCCCAGCCGTTCTCGATTTTTGCCAGACAAATGAAATGAAATTTATTTATTTGCCAGAATATAGGTGCATAATAATATGTAGTGTCCGACCGAAGCTTCGGCTTCGGCTTCGGCTTCGGCCACCTTCGGCCAAAAAAGCACCTTCGGCCAAATCTTCGGCTTCGGCCAAAAATTTGCCGAAGGTTTGGCCGAAGCCGAAGGTTTATTTTTGTTAAAATTACTTTAAGTAAATAAATATTTAATTAACATTGTATATTTGAAACTTTTATTTTAGACAATATTTTATTACCTACTTGTATATGTTGGTCACTCGGCTCGTTATTGGGCTAAATCTCTAAAGCTCTCACAATATGTATCTAGTATATTCTGAGATCAAAGCAACTATCGTATTTCTCAAGGTCAATGACACCTTCGGCTTCGGCTTCGGCTTCGGCCGAAGGTTTTGGTGAATACCGATTAATCGGCTTCGGCTTCGGCTTCGGCCAGAATTGCACCTTCGGTCGGACACTAATAATATGGTAGAATAATTTCAGTGTCTGAACAGCAATTGATTTATATATACAGAGTGGAAGGGACATCGACGCGCAAACGGTTACCATGTATCCAGTACATCATTCTGAGCACTCCCATACAGACATTTTTCATCGGTTATTGAAAAAAAAATCCGCTCTTCCATATATTTTGACCATGTAGGTATTGCACTATTGTAGGAAACTGCAGATTTTTTTTTCAATAACCGATGAAAAATTTCTATGTAGGGGGCTCAGAATGATGTACTGAATACGTGGTAATAGTCCGGGCGGCGGCTGCATGATCACTTACGTCATAGAGTTACTGGAAAATACCACATTCCACGAAAAGTAGACTTAAAATAGGTAGGAAAAAATTTGGTCTGCCGGGGCTCAGCTTGGAGGATCCGTGGCAGTGAGGAGTTATGCTACCCACTTTGGACCATCATTTTACCTCATGTGGTTACTGATCGAAACCTTTTCGTTGGTTTTAGTGTCTATTAGTAGAGTCTAAAAAACTTTGTCGGCCGAGCGTGGTGTTGGAGGGTTTCGGAGTCCAACCATTTTTATGGCCACATCGGGTGGTCTATTTTACCTCATCGAGTTACAGGATGAAACCAAGTTCTCCTAGTAGCTAAAATGATGCCCTTTAAAAATTCATTGGTCTGCCAGTTAGCAACCTGGCAGTTTTTGCAGTCCAACCACCATACAGGGTGGAATTTTTAACCACACTTGAATGGAAAGTACTCTAAATACTGGAGATAGCAAATTTTACTCAAAGAAAACATTCCTTTATTTTTAAAAAGAAACAAATCCGCATTCAAAGATTTTCGAAAATTCGCTTGCCACGCTCAGGAATCGAACCGACTAAAATCCGAAAAAATAACACCCTGTACTTTTATGGCATCAATCGATAGGGTCAATCATAAGGATCAAATCTCTCTAACAAACATGATAAATTAAATGAAAGGAAAACCATGAAATCGAAACTATATATTCAATGGGACAAGATAAAGCACTTTTACGCAAAGGTCCATCAGATTACTTATGTTAACACCTAATCAACTAACAATTAACAATTATCTCTGACATCAGTTATATAAAATGACGACCACTGCCTATATTAATAACCATTTCAATACCTGGATTGGTACAAATGGCACAATCAGATGGCCTGCAAGATCAGCCGACCTCACCTTTTTAGATTTTTATGGGGATATGTTTTAAATCTAATTTACCAAAAATCCTATGTAAAATATTATTTGACTTAGTTAAATTTTCCGTCTATAGAGCAAATTTTATTTTTATTTGTTTGCTGGATTTATGTTTTTTTATTTGCAAACTGAAATATAAAATAGTTTTTTTTTAATACAAATGATTCACACATAACACAATTTTTTATTAAACTTACCTATCTATACTTACTTATAATAAATCTGTAGAGAGGTCAATTCTGTACATGATATATATTTTCAAAATAACTATCAGGGGGTAATTAGTGATCGATACTGATGCCAAAAATGCAATCAGTAAAATTTTTGTCTGTCTGTCTGTCTGTCTGTCTGTCTGTCTGTCTGTCTGTATGTTCCTTATAGAAACAAAAACTACTAGACGGATTTTAACGAAACTTGGTACAATTATTCTTCATACTCCTGGGGAGGTTACAGTATACTTTTCATCACGCTACAATTAATAGGAGCAGAGCAGTGAAGGGAAATGTTGGGAAAACGGGAGAAGTTGCTTCATTTTTTAAGCTTCCGTCGCGTGTGCAGCCTTAATGGTTAAAGCTACATAGAAATCATTGATGACGGAAATGTTCTACATAAAATTATCTAAAAAATATCCCACAACAGCATATGTCTATCTTTTATGGTTGACTCACAATAACACGTGTAACTCCCGATAGCTTAGCAGTCCAATACATTAACTTAATAACATACAAGGAGTTACACGCTGACGGAGTCGCGGGCACAGCTATTAATAATAATATTCTGCGGTTCCTTATTGCGATATTTTTTCAACAATATTGTGGATTGACATATTATATTTCCCTACTAAAATACGAAAGTTAATCTGTCTGTTACATCAAAACCACTGAACCGTGAGGAAGGACATATAGTACTTTTTTACGAAAAACGACGGAAACGCGGACGAAGTCGCGGGCAAAAGCTAGTTTTGAATAAAACAAAAAGTCTATACAGTATGTTAAATAACAGAGGGCGTTCCCCTAAACTCGTTAATCTATATCAATAATAGATTAAAATAAAAATATCAACATAGAAAATAAGCATAAAACAATCCGAATTCAAAAAAATAATTAATTGACAATAAATTCGAAACATCCTGTTTAAAATCAAAATAGTAGCCCGGAATAGTACCTAGCGTAGTAGCATTGCCCAAACTGGCAACGTTGCAATACGCACGATGCCGAGCGTCTCACGAATACTCTCGAAGCCGAGCGAACCAGCTGCCGCGTGCCGCGCTGAATGGCGAGCGGCGACTTTTATAATGGCGGCATAAAACGTCTGGGAACTAGAGTTCCCAAGGGCACTTTAGTTAGCGGATAATGAATTAGAAAGACACGTCGTCGTCGTCGGGTTGTTATCAGTAAAATTAAACATTTATGTAAGTATGTGTAGTTTTAGCAATAACATTTAACAACCCGTCTGAAATGCCCGGCTGACAAAGGAATGCGTCACTGAGGCACCTTGGACTTGGAAGGACCTATTCGCAAACATAGTAGGTAAATAAAAAAACCAGGGCACTCACAATAACACGAGAATTCCGTGGTTGATTTGTGCATTGGGGCACCTCTCAGCATACATCCTCAGAGCACGTGCACCATCATAATTACACTCAGCATAATGACCACCATGTTCGCATACTCCTGAGCACTGAACTGATAACGCGGCATTTTTCACACAAGAATGACGCAAGATGTTGCAATGCAAAAATAATGCACGTCCGGTCAGCGCGTGATATTAGTTCCGACTAAAATTAGGTGGACATCCGGGGGCAGGGGGCGGGGCTAGGCACATCAGATCGCGGCACGCGCGGCCCGTCATTCATAAATAGGTAATTGCGAAGTTGCCGTCCTTCAAGTACGCGTGTACAGAGTGTTTCTTTTACGTATCAATTTAACATTTTTAGTGAATATTTTAATATTAAAAAAAATAAAAACATTTTGTTTTCGAATGGTAATATTTTTTTTAGCATGTATGCATGCTATACTATTGCAGGTTAACGGGAACGCCTTCTGTTAGTTAACATACTGTATATAAAACAAAGTCGAGTTAGTTACACCACTTATAAGTCAAGAACAGCTGGACCAATTTTTATGATTTTTGTGTCTTTGGTTTTGTCTTCGTCCGGAATAGCATAATAAGTATTAAAACATAGAAAAATTCACAAAAAAAAAATATGAAGAAAATTCATTTTCTCATACATGAAATTTAGACAGGGTAACAACGTCTGTCAAGTCAGCTAGTACGATATAAAAAGACAAATTCCAAAAAAATATATCATAAAAAATAGCGAAACAATTAATCTAATCTTCATCAGAGGAGCTATCTATATTGTCGTCTGAAGAACTATTATCGTCAAGAACTATATCCTCTACACGCAGTGGTGTAGGATCGCCTTCGAACCATTTAGGCTGCAATTTATTGTCTCTTAAAAACCAACCGCAATGGCTACTAGGGCATGTGGGGTATCATTATGAAAGAGCGCTGCTTGCACATTCTCAAACATTTTTTTTTCTTTTTTTTATGCCGCATATTTTTTGACTTCTTCTTCTCTTCTTTCCTTATCTCCGAAGTTTGCAAAGCGAAAAATATGAAATTATTCTATGTGATAGAAGTTTATGTAAAGATTACACGAAAAATAAAACTATGTCTCCAAATAGCACAATTTTTCAGAAATCGGAACGGAACCCTCGGTGCGCGAGTCCGACTCGCTATTGACCGGTTTTTTTATGATATATTTTTTTGGAATTTGTCTTTTTATATCGTACTATCTAACTTGACAGACGTTGTTACCCTGTCTAAATTTTATGTATGATAAAATGAATTTTCTTCATATTTTTTTTTTGTGAATTTTTCTATGTTTTAATACTTAAGTGCAAACAGCGCTCTTTCATAATGATACCCCACACGCCCTAGTAGCCATTGCGGTTGGTTTTTAAGAGACAATAAATTGCAGCCTAAATGGTTCGAAGGCGATCCTACACCACTGCGTATAGAGGATATAGTTCTTGACGATAGTTCTTCAGACGACAATATAGATAGCTCCTCTGATGAAGATTAATGGTAACCTGTTTCGCTATTTTTTATGATATATTTTTTTTGAATTTGTCGTTTTATATCGTACTAGCAGACTTGACAGACGTTGTTACCCTGTCTAAATTTTATGTATGAGAAAATGAATTTTCTTCATATTTTTTTTTGTGAATTTTTCTATGTTTTAATACTTATTATGCTATTCCGGACGAAGACAAATCCAAAAACACAAAAATCATAAAAATTGGTCCAGCTGTTCTTGACTTATAAGTGGTGTAACTAACACGACTTTGTTTTATATACAGTATGTTAACTAACAGAGGGCGTTCCCGTTAACCTGCAATAGTATAGCATCCATACATGCTATATAAAATATTACCATTCGAAAACAAAATGTTTTTATTTTTTTTTTTATTAAAATATTCACTAAAAATGTTAAATTGATACGTAAAAGAAACACTCTGTGCACGCGTACTTGAAGGACGGCAACTTCGCAATTACCTATTTAGGACGGATTTTTGGTAAATTAGATTTAAAACATTTCCCGATAAAAATCTAAAAAGGTGAGGTCGGCTGATCTTGCATGATTGTGCCATTTGTACCAATCCAGGTATTGAAATGGTTATTAATATAGGCAGTGGTCGTCATTATTTTTTATAACTGATGTCACAGATAATTGTTAATTGTTAGTTGATTAGGTGTTAACATAAGTAATCTGATGGAACTTTGCGTAAAAGTGCTTTATCTTGTCCCATTGAATATAAAGTTTCGATTTCATGGTTTTCCTTTCATTTAATTTATCATGTTTGTTAGAGAGATTTGATCCTTATGATTGACCCTATCGATTGATGCCATAAAAGTACAGGGTGTTATTTTTTCGGATTTTAGTCGGTTCGATTCCTAAGCGTGGCAAGCGAATTTTCGAAAATCTTTGAATGCGGATTTGTTTCTTTTTAAAAATAAAGGAATGTTTTCTTTGAGTAAAATTTGCTATCTCCAGTATTTAGAGTACTTTCCATTCAAGTGTGGTTAAAAATTCCACCCTGTATAAATTTGGTTGGACTGCAAAAACTGCCAGGTTGCGAACTGGCAGACCAATGAATTTTTAAAGGGCATCATTTTAGCTACTAGGAGAACTTGGTTTCACCCTGTAACTCGATGAGGTAAAATAGACCACCCGATGTGGCCATAAAAATGGTTTATAGATAGATTATATCATTAATAGGTACCTATACTAATTGCAACAATTTTTCCAGAGATTCAATAGCTAGGTATTAATCGACGAATTTTTCACATTCGTTTCATTAATAAATTAATTAAGTAAGTATTTGAATAGAAAACAAAATGCTGTAATTATTTTCAGATACATGGCAGATGGCACCTGGCTACTACAAGCCTAATGTAACGGAAATTAAAGAACCCAAACTTACGTAAGTATAAGCCTAGTAAGTTAAATTACAGACCCTGCATGATTATTTTAAAATCGATGAGGAAGGTTGCCTGGGTAAAAATCAAGAAAAAATATATTTAGTCCGTCAGTTAGATAATAAAAATATAAGACACGTTTTTTTGCTATAACATAATTTAATCAAAAAAATACTTAGATATAACGCATTAAAGTTGGGTAGTGGGGGCTCGCTACGTCACAACTATAACTACGCAAAACAATGTATCGCTGTAATCTTTAATTATTAAAAAAAAAACTTATATGTGTCCAATATTTTTTAATAATCTACAACACACACAAAAAATAGTACATTTTGATACAAGTGGAGAACGTTTGTTATTGCATTCGAGGCGGAATTAAAACACCCCAGCCGTAGGCGAGCTTGTTTTTGAGCCGAGAACTGCAATAACAAATGTCTACGAGTATCAAACGACGTTTTTCAATACACTTTTTCAGAAATAAAATAAAAAACACGTAAAATAACGGAAAATATTTTTGTCATGCATTAATAGCGAACTATGATTTAAATTTTCTTTTTTTTCCGCGCTTTGCTTTCGCCAGGTTGATAGAGAAGCAAAGGTATAAAGCCGATAAACAGCCTAATATGAAAAATAGAAAATTCTAATATTTTTGAGTTTAGAACACAAATAAATGTTAATTTGTTCATAAACGTTTTTTTTATTGTAATAATCATGGTTTTTGATAATATGCTATAAAGAAACATTATTTAAATATTCAAAAAATATTAACGCTTTAAAGGTGATTGCCTTGTGATTGCACTGTGTAGCCCGCGAAATTCGATATTTTTGGGTTTTTTACAATTTGCAGATCCGTGTCAGGTTGTATCTTGATCAAAGTATGATACGCGGAAATAAAACATATGTATTTATATAATTTTAACCATAAAAATCATCAATACATCTCTCTAAGTTAGATTTCGTCAGAGTCGCCAAACGAACGAAATCTAACGACTCTATCTCTGTTGTATGGGCTAAATTCCCTTTGACTTGGCCCTACCAATCAAGGAAAAACCATGTAAAATGGAAATAATTTTTATTTAAACTTAAAAACTATAACCAGACTTCATTAAAATTAATTTTGGTAGCCACCAAATCAAAGACAGCACCTTTGCAGAACCAAAGCACCAAAGCAGAACTTTGACTGAAAATGCTTTTGACGAAAACGACTTTTGACCAATCACACTCTTGACCGACCACCCCAAACTCATCATGCCTATTAAGAGTATTGGATGCTTTCACACCCTACCTACTTTATTATATAATAATTTTTGACCACGGCTTCGCCCACGTCGATTAATTGTACATAGATGGTACAGCAAAGTAAAAACGAAGCTTCTTTGCAAATAGAGCTCAACTACCTACTATTAGGTAATACTCCTAGGCCCGTATTACAGAAACTCACTCAAGACTCAAGCATTACTTAAAACTGGTTTCAACCAATCAAATAGCTTTAAATAAGTAATGATTGAGTCTTGAGTGAGGTTCTGTAATACGGGCCTTACATTACTACTTTTTAGGTTGGGTACTTAGGTATAGGTAGGTTATGTTGTAAGTGTTGAACCTTTCTCAACAGAACACCAGCGAGGCCCCGGGTGAGGCGTCCTCCTCAGCCCGCGCCACGCCCCGTTGACACCAAGCCTATATGCTGCGACGCAGGTTGTATATGGTTCTGCAGCCTCATACTCAGCATCGTCACCGTAGGAATGTGCTACTACCTGGCTTACGCACTCCTATCAGACACCAAACTCAGGTTTGGAGTTTTTATGCCTTAATAAACTATTTTGGGGTCTGAATCAGTTTTGTCAGGTTATTGCAGACGGAAATGAAGTTTATTACTTATTTGTTTTGGTGTGATTTTAAAATGTGTAATGTACAGTTTTGTAAAATTGACAGTCGTGTTTGCTCTGCGTTGCTGAATTGTAGATATATGGTGGCCAATTCTCGTACCTAAAAACGTTCACAATCTCATGTCAGCGTCAATCAAATGTCAAAAATGTAGGTAAACGCTATACAATTTTTGACAGATTGAGACTGAGATGAGATTGCGAACGTTGTTAAAAATACGAGAATTGCCCCTCTGATCTCAAAGAAGGACATAATATTCATGTGAATGAATGAAAAATTAAATTTAGGTACGCACTACTTAATCTATATAAATAAAAAGAGAATTCCTGACTGACTGATTGACTGACTCATCAACGCCCAGCCCAAACCCTTGGACCTAGAAAGCTGAAATTTTGCACAGAGATTCCCTTTATAATGTAGACAAGGAATAAGGAAGGATTTTTGTTCACGTGGTATATTTTCCGACAAACACGCGGGAAGTGCTAGTCATGAATAAAATAAAGAACTAGACTTTGTACCTACTTACGTATTATTTTCTGAATAATTACTCGTAAGGTCAATAATTTGTGACAAATTACAAATAAAAAATCGTATTTAATATTTTCGGCGCATATGTTCTTACCCATTTCATTTGCGTGCAAAAAAACCTCGAACAAAGAGTTAATAAGTAGTATAAAAGAATAATAATTAAGCTAATATGATTGTAATTAAATCTAATGAAGTCAGAATGAAAGTACATACTTAAGCCGATCATTGACTGATGCTCCATGCAGATAATATCAAATGGTTTGAGAGACGTTATCTTTCAGATCGTGATGAGACGTGTTGAAGAGGGACGCATGGTAGGTAGATGGAGAAGGCCCACTGTCTCCTGCGCGTCTTTTCGCGGAACATTATCTACACCAAAACCTTACACATAAACATTTGTTTTCATACACATGCTGTGTCCTGCCTATTCAAACATTTTTAAGCCGTGTCTCCTGCACGTGTTTTTTCGAAACACTACACAAAAACATCGAAACAAAGAGGCGTGGCCATACAAGTTTTCCGAGTTGCATGGAAAACATTCCCAGCGCGGGAGAAGAGGGGAAGAGTTTGTTTCATTTTCAACTGCCGCGCGCACCGCGCATACACCCTGTTGTCAAACTGATAGCACGTCTTCCTCGTGGGAACTCATTACAACTTCTACACAAAAATGTGTAACTAAAAGTATTTGAATACGCAGGAGACAGCTTGTGTATGAAAATAAATATTTGTGTTTAAGGTTTTTGTGTAATGTTTCGCAAAAAGACGCGCAGGAGACACGGCTTTAGACATCTTGTGGGTACAACATGAAAATAAATGTTTTGAATTTAATATTTTAGTAGGAAATAAAGTAACTAGGGCTGTCCTAAAGCGCATTGGGTTGATGATACTTATCGTCGAAAGTCGCAGGAAACATTTGATGACCTAGACGCTCGGAACCTAGAAGTATGTCAGAAGAAGGAGAGGCTTATACCCAGCAGTGGCTGAAATGTTGATGATGATGAAAAAGAAATTATTGAAAATAATGAATGTGAAAGTTACAAGGAATTGGCTCGGACACATTTGCCGCATATCAGACTATCAATGCGCCAAACTTACAACTCAGTGGGTCCCGCTTAATGGCATTCGACATCGCGGAGGCCCATATGGAGATGGTGGAATGATGTCCGTAAGGATTGAGTCGCCACATTTCGTATCTTAATGAAATTTAATACTTATTTAGTAGTAAGTTTAAAAATTTTGTAGGTTCGATCCTCGATTTTGTAGGTATAATACTTCAAAAGATATATGAACATAAAGGTGGCACCTCAATCTAAATATTTGGATTGAGTCGCCACGTCAGAACTAGGTACATGATGGATGAATGTTTATCATTATTTGGTATGATTTAGTAGTAGTTGTGTATAGTACCTACTAAAAATCTGAGTCCTGTACTGTTGATATTGAAGAATATACAATACTTTTAATGTGGCTCCTCAATCCATCAATCAATCAATCATAAGAACGTGAATTTCCATGAAAGTAATTAGTCAATTTATATTCCACTCCAAAGAACATTTAGTAGTAAGTGTGTTCGAATTTGTAGCATATAGAGAAAGTAGTAAAACTGAGTGAATTTAGTAAATAAACGCATTTTATTTGGCTCCTCAGTCCTGACGTTCTGCAAATAAATAATTGATTGTATCTACCTGAGATCACAACGGAATCAATAACCAGAGACACTAACATTTAGTATAAATGTCTACAAAATACTTATGTACAAATCAACATTGTATATATTCGGTATCTGAAAAAAAAAGTACTTTTCGATATTCATTAAGAATTCGCTATTGAGGGTGACCATGTTGTTTGTGTACCTGGGACAAACGGTCAAACTAGGTAAGTCCAGCTTCGTTAAGTTAGGGAAGCTACGGAAGATCTTCTTGTCCAAAATATCGCAGTGTCTCGAAACAAAAGTCTTTGACCAGTGTGTGTTGCCAGTTATGATTTACGGCACTAAGACGTAGCGTTTTACAATGGGCCTCATAAGAAAGCTCAAGGTCACCCAAAAGCCAAAGAAGAGGTTTATGCTCGGTGTTTTTCTGCGAGATCGAGTTAAGAATGAGGTCCCTTTTGGGGGGAGCAGTGGACGTCTTTCGGCTGAAATGATGATGATGATGATGTTAAATGAAACCAGGATGACTAGTTTTTGAAATTTATTTTTTTAATAAAATCCCTACTTATTTCTAACAGAATTGTATTATTCACTTCGTAAAGGAGAAAAATAATAAAGTGTTCTTTCTATACGTTCTAAATAATTGCCACTTAAATACTAACTTACCTAATAAATAAACACATTAATACTAATTGTAAAAAACTATTCAAACTGCCCATTGATACCTCTGATGTTATGGTAAGCGTTTATAACTACGATTTTGTATCGAAGCGCTTTTGTGTTTTAAAACAAATCACAATTGAAATCAAGATGTGCCAACAAAGATAATTATGCAAATTACATATAATAACAATGTTACAAAACCGGTCAAGAGCGAGTCGGACTCGCGCACCGAGGGTACCGTTCCGATTTCTGAAAAAGTGTGCTATTTAGAGACATCGTTTTATTTTTCCTGTAATCTTTACATAAACTTCTATCATACAGAATATTTGCAGATTTTTCGCTTTGCAAACTTCGGAGATAAGGGGGGGAACGGTATTTTTTTTTACATTTTTCATCAAAAGTCGAAAACTATGCGGCCTATAAAAAAGAAAAAAAAATGTTTGAGAATGTGCAAATAGCGTTCTTTCATATCATACCCCATATGCCATAGTAAACCCACTTTGAATTTTTGAGACCCCCTTTCAATCAATGTTGCAAAAAAAGTATAAATATTTCTATTTCTTTCTTATTTGCAAAATAGTTGGGTAAACATCATCTAAAACTGTTCCATATTTCAAGTTGATAGCATTAGTAGTTCTTGAGATATCCAGCTGTGGCAGACAGACAGACAGACAGACTGAGTCACACCATAAGGGTTCCTTTTTTACCATTTTGGTACGGAACCCTAAAAAGGAACTATCCCTATACTATATGTTTTAAAAAACAGCACATAATAAGTGGTAGGTCCACTAATCGAATCGCAACCCGCGAAATACAATAATTGAGTAGTCCCGATGCCCATCTGTGGTCTCCGAGAGCAAATGCGCGAGTTAGAGTCAGCTCACACCGAGACGCGACGCGACGCGTTGCTGCGCGCACATTTTAAAAGAGCGACTCAAAATATAACTTTATTTTCTACACGAAAATATACACATTTCATTGTGAGAATTTAGAATACGTTGCACCATGCAGCGCTGCGCCTCGTGATGCCTCGCAGCGTATAGCGATGCATCGCGACGCAGCGGTGCTTCGCCGGTACGCGCGTTGTGCAAGAGCGGTGCTGCACCTCACGAAGCCGCGCGACTACTCTACTACAGTATCTACTATTTCCGTCCAGACTTCGTGTAGAATTGATGCAGTTTGGTCGAGTGCTCGAGTGAAATTATAATGATAGACTGGGATCTTGTTATAATCGGACTTCTTGCAGAAGAGGAAGAGGAAGAAGAATACAAAAATAAAATTAAAAAGACGCAGGGCGGGGCGGGAGCACGTGGCGAATGTAGATACGTTCCGCTGCGCCGCGCGGCGTCGGCTTGAAATGGCGGCTGCGAAAATTTTTGCAGCCGTCATCTTGGATATCCATTTTGACCTCATGAACGTTTTAGGTGTTTTTTTTTTACCTCTAGTGTTTTACACCCTTAAAAAATTTCACAAGTTCCATGATGAAACTATGATGATAATGAAGTTTGATGTGTTGACTGTACAATATAAGCCAAAAAAAATAGGCTTGGTAGTGTCGTTAATTGGAAACGACACTACTGGTAGTGCGGCTGGTAGTGTCGTTGCCAATAAACGAAAATTCTCAAGGATCTCTTCATCAGATTCTGACTTGGTGACAATGAGACCACCTCGAGAGCATAACCTTTCAAACAAAAAAATAATTGTGCAAATCCGACTACACAGGCTGACTTTGAAAACATGCGACAAAATAGATTTTGTTTCTATAAGCCACGAAACGTACATTTTCTTTTTAAATCACGTATTCATGGTCACCCCACAAAAAAATTTCATAAGAAATTAAAGAATAGCTAATAACTTCGTAAATATGTACTTTTTTTTGTATTTTTTTATACGTGCATTTAGTAGAAATTTATACAAAATATTGGCGTTTTTTGTTCCAAATTTCGTCACATGATTATGTAGATTAGAGGCAAATCTGTTTACCGAAGCATCTGAATTGAGGAGCCACATTAAATATGCTATATCTCCCATTTCTTTCTTTTGTGATTGCCGACTCTTATCCTACAAATCTAATATTTTTACTACTAAATGATGTTGAAATTGCACATTAATTGAACTACTGCTTCTTTGAAAAATGACCAGTCGTATGTGTATGGTCTGAGGAGCCACACATAATGTATTGTAACTTTTTTAATTTTAACACTACCGAGCTCAGATTTTGTCTACTAAATACTCTCAAATACTACTAAATCATACCAAATTATGATAAACATTCATCCATGATGTTCTTAGTTCTGACGTGGCGACTCAATCCAAATATTTAGATTGAGGTGCCACCTTTATGTTCATATATCTTTTGAAGTATTATACCTACAAAATCGAGGATCGAACCTACAAAATTTTTAAACTTACTACTAAATAAGTATTAAATTTCATTAAGATACGAAATTTGGCGACTCAATCCTTACGGACATGGTGGAATGAGCTGGACTACTTAACTAAGACTGGTTCTTGGCAACTCTGGACAGGAGAGGAGGAAGGACAGTAGAGATGCCTTTGCCCCACTACGGGACAGCAATGGCTAATTTAAAAAAAAAGTTAAATTTAGCGACTTTAAAAAAGATGGACATGGATGCAAGCCCACCATTGATCCATACAGCACAGTCTAGGATTGGGGTGGGCTAGATCAGTGCTGTCTGAATCAATGGTGGGTCTGGCACGGGGCACCAATGGTGAGAGGTAACTACGATGTTTACCTTCTGTCCATATTTATTCAGTGTGCGTAATTCGCGTTCATTGTGACCGCTAGGTACTAAATACATGTTATCTAAGAAAGTTTTGGGGACGAGTTCAAAGGAAATTCATTAACAGTGTCATGTGGACTTGACTTGCAATAATGCACCTACCTTGAACTGTTTGGATGTCACAGTCACTACATTTATTTTTAATTTTGTTATAAAGTGTGCTAAGTACCTAGGTAGAGCTTGTCCACTCTGAAATGACGCGCCCACGTACGCATGGCTACAGATCAAGCTATACATTTCCAGTATAAGCTGATCTCGCATTCTATAGGATTTCCGGATAATAATAGGTCAGTGTATAGCTTGATGTGTAGCCGTGTGTACACTCGGTAGTGAGGCGCGTCATTACAGAGTGGACAAGCACTACGTATCTATAAAATTGCTGTATCACACAAGTGCACATATGTGATACTTGTGTGTGGGGGTGTGTGTGTACATGCATTTAGATATTATGCAGATCTCTGAAAGTTTTTTGAAATCGAGAGGACTTTGGTTGTCTTTCTCAATTACCTAAAGGAAGTAGGGAAAATAATTCCAAACGCTGGTGTTCCCTTTTTGACGCCGTCACTCTTAAAGTTTTCATGGGCAATAGGCCAAAGGTCGCCGAATAATTAGAATTAAGTTGTCTTATAAAATTAAACCTGTCAAGTCACACTTTCAAGAGAAAACAACATCCTTCCGAAATTTTATGAAAATCGGACCGAATCAATATTTCCTGAAAATTTTATAATAGCAAGATGTTTTATGAAACATCTTGCTTGAAACATCTTGCTATTATAAAATTATAATGTTATGACATTGATGAAGATGAGGGGCTCGTGGCTACTATTAACAGCCGCACGGGTGTGATCAAAGGTTAAGCTACGCTTGCCACGGTAGGTTCGTGGATGGGTGACCATCCATTACATATCGATTCTCCTCCGTGCCTCGGGAAGCACGATAAGCGGTTGGTTCCGGCTGTCATTATTAGATCAATGACAGTCGTTACTGGTAGTCAGAAGCCCAAAAGTCCGACAACCACTCTTACCAAGGATATTATCGTGTTACCCTGTAACTGGGTTGTGGAGGTCAGATAGACAGTCATTAGTTTTCAGCTGCATCCGGTTAGACTGGAAGCCGACCCGATAGTTGGGAAAAGGCCACGCAGATTGATTTTTGATTATGACATTGATGCAGGTAAATTCTGCAATGACTCTAGAATCAAACTCTGAACTTCAGGTTCAAGGCCAGAGTTTGATTCTGGAGTCGAAAGTTGAAATCTTCAACTAAACCGTCCTTACTAGGTACCTATACTTTGCCACTATAGTATATTATGTTTTATTTGTGCAGAATAAATATTTTTTTTTCTAGGGTTCCGTACCAAAATGGTAAAAAAGGAACCCTTATGGTGCGACTCAGTCTGTCTGTCTGTCTATCACAGCTGGATATCTCAAGAACTACTAATGCTATCAACTTGAAATTTGGAACAGTTTTAGATGACGTTTACCTAACTATTTTGCAAATAAGAAAGAAATAAAAATATTTAAGTATATTTTTTTTTTTGCAATAGGGACTGAAAAATTCTTCTTAAAAATTCAAAGTGGGGCTACTAAGGCATGTAGGTCAGATAGAGCGCTGTTTGCAAATTCTCAAACATTTTTTAATTTTTTTTTAGGCCGCATAGTTTTCGACTTTTGATGAAAAATGTAAAAAAATACCGTTCCATATAATGTATAATGTAATACAACTTCGGAGATAAGGGGGAGGGGGGGGGGGCTT
Organism: Cosmia trapezina; assembly: GCA_905163495.3. NCBI lineage: Eukaryota > Metazoa > Arthropoda > Insecta > Lepidoptera > Noctuidae > Cosmia > Cosmia trapezina. The sequence continues at coordinate 19,914,173 of LR991030.1, forward strand.
ATCTCCGAAGCAGTGGCGTAACTATACCGTTCGAGGCCCGTGGCAAATTCATCGGTTTTTTTACTAAATGTGTAATAATAAATGTTGGGAGGTGGGATTCTCCTCTGACCGGGGGCCCCTTCCGGCTGGGGGCCCGTGGCATTTTGCCGACTTGCCACCCTGTAGTTACGCCACTGCTCCGAAGTTTGCAAAGAGAAAAATCTTAAATTATTCTATGTGATAGAAGCTATGTAAAAATTACAGGAAAATCAAGACATCGTTCGATTAGAAATAGCACACTTTTTCAGAAATCTGAACGGGACCCTCGGTGCGTGAGTCTGACTCGCTCTTGACCGGTTTTTTTTCTTTCTAAATATTCATAATTTGGGACCAACAATTTGCTATTACGAGAACGGAAAAACTATTACTAATGTAAGTCGCACACGCGAATTAACCGAAGCAGTTTTTTTGCTTCTCAACACACTGAAAAACTTTACTTACTGAGTGTTAAATACTGACAAAAAGTACTTGATGATCGTATTTATGTGTCGCGAATGAATAATTGTTGAATTGTGTTCGAATTATAATTGGTAGGAACACGTTATGAATATTAGGCTTCATCCCAACTCGACCATAGTTCCAACTCACCCGGTCCATATACACGCCTTCTGGCTATACATGTAGATACCTATATAGGTATCTACATGTATAGCTAGAAGGCGCAAAAGTAGATACCTACTGAATGATGGTAAGAAAAGTGCTAGTATGATTTATATTTATTGTCATTATAATCACAACTTACTGTACCATAATTGAAACTATCGTCTAAGAAATCACAATTTATACAATAATTCTCTTTGCTAAAAAATCACTTTGGCTTTGGCTTTGCTTATTGTAAAATTTCTAGAAATGCAATAATTGGAAAGGAATGCATTACTTAAGTAATTATTAATAACTCTACTTATTTGCAAGGAATCTAAGTAGTTCATTTTGTTACAAAAATATATAGACAAAAATCAAGACTGTCATAGTAAAATTAATACGTGATAAGTATTTATTTTCTACATCGTACTTAGCACTTTTCCGACAAACTGTACCCTTGCAGTTGATAGGCATATAAAAATGTGGGCGAGTTGGAACTAGGGTCGAGTTGGGACGTAGCCGAATATTGTGCTTCTAAAACTGCTTTCGGGGAAAAGGTGAAATGTGTGGAAGGAAGCGACAGGCACCGAGTGGCACTAAACGATACATCCTAACTAATTTAATTTATCCTAAAAAAACATAAATGCGAAAGTGAGTTCGTTTGTTTGTTACGCTTTCACGCTAAAACGGCTGAACAGATTTGGATGAAATTTAGCGCATAGATAGACCATGACCTGGATCAGGGCATAGAATACTTTTAATCCCGGTAGTACGTTCCCGTGGGATAATTTACAACCTCCACGCGGGCGAAGCCGAGGGCAAAAGCTAGTAGATAATAATTGCAATTATGACATAACTAGTTTTTGCACGCAGGTTCGCTCGCGTTAATTTAGAATTTGATAATCAATAAATATAAATTCGGGTTGTACTCTGCTTGTACGTAATAATATAATTCAATCATGATTCAAAGACACGTGGCGCTATCTATTATCATAAGAACATTATTGTTGTTTTCCTCGGGAACAGTACTTTTTTACGGGATGAAAGGTACCCTTTGTTCGTTTCTGTACACCTGACAACGTTTATGCAAAATTTCAGGATGATCGGTTCAGTGATTTAGGCGTGAAAAGGTAACAAACAAACAAAGAAATTTCTTTCGCATTTTAAGTTAGGATGTGCAATCACCAATTTATTTTATTTTCATAACATACTTACATCACGCTTTGTTTCCTCGAAGGGTTGGGCAAAGATGTACGTATGGAAAACCCAATAAACCTTAGCCAGACTTGGCCATCGAACTCAGGACCTCATGCTAAGCCGCCAGGTGTCGTGGGTTGTTTGTTCGAAAGAGATACCGTAGCCCTGGCACAGGCAACTGAAGGAACACGGGTGGGTTTTAGTCAGTAAAAGTCTGACACCTCCAGCTCCGCCCAGAGCGGGAGAAGTCATTTGATGGTTTCCCATACACAAAAAAAAAGAAGTATCTCATGCTAAACTCCTGAAATACAGGTACTCTAACCTAGCTCTGGTGCCAGGGTCTCAAATTTATCTGTAACCTATTTATGGCAATAAAGAATTATTTATTTATTTTAACTTGCGTGTCCGTTTCGACTGCTCGGAAGCACAGTGTCGCAGAAGAAAAAAACCGGTCAAGAGCGAGTCGGACTAGCGCACCGAGGGTTCCGTTCCGATTTTTGTAAAAGTGTGCTATTTAGAGACATCGTTTTATTTTTCCTGTAATCTTTACATAAACTTCTATCACATAGAATAATTTCAGATTTTTCTCTTTGCAAACTTCGGAGATAAGGTAGTTTTTTTTAAATTTTTCATCAAAAGTCGAAAACTATGCGGCCTAAAAAAGAAAAAAATGTTTGAGAATGGTCAAACAGCGCTCTTTCATATGATACCCCACATGCCCTAGTAGCCCCTCTTTGAATTTTTAAGACCTCCTTTCAGTCCCTGTTGCAAAAACAGTATAAATATTTTTATTTCTTTCTTATTTGCAAAATAGTTGGGTAAACGTAATCTAAAACTATTCCAAATTTCAAGTTGATAGCATTAGTAGTTCTTGAGATATCCAGCTGTGACAGACAGACAGACAGACAGACACAGACAGACAGATAGACAGACAGACAGACAGACAGACAGACAGACGAACAGACAGACAGACTAACAGACAGACTGAGTCACACCATAAGGGTTCCTTTTTTACCATTTTGGTACGGAACCCTAAAAACGACTACGTCAACATTACGAAGGAATTGACTGATTGGAAGGCGACCAACTAGGCGAACGAGGCATTTCGTGTGAGTATTTTTCAACAACAAGTATCATCTCCGGCCGAAGGTGTCTGCAATCATCGTCTATCTTTAGAAGGGTAATTCTTCGAGGTCCCTCAAAAGGCGGTCACACGGTCTTAATTCCTAACCTATGAAATATTCAGTCTTAGGACCAAATACTGATTACTCTTTGTTTATTTATGTGTACAATTTCAACAATAAACATCTAAAATTATTTATATTTATTTTAAAAAATATCTAGTGTCCAAAACGGGAGCAAAATCGGTGTTCTTCGCGCGTCACACTCTGTTCGCGCTCACGGAAAACTTTGATAACTTTTGTATTCTATTCATAAGCATATAAGCGTAATATATCAAATTGATCGTATTTAATTAGGCATCATAATGATCAAAGAATATTAATTGTATCTCTTAATGTACAATAGTTAATAGGCATTATGTCTCTGTCACACGATTTTCCTACTTTCGCGAGGGCGCAACAAAACTGCACCTATCTTCCAAGAGGAGCAACTTGTAGCTACACTTTTTAGTTGCGCGGACGCTCAGTAGTGTCACGGCATCAGTGGCGGAGACAAATACATTAATTGCTTATAAACAAAAAGAATATGAGATAAGTTAACCTTTGAATATTTTCAAGTAGCCTTGGTCAAGAAACTTTCATGCGCAAATTTTGAAGGATAATGTTTACAATTTTCCAACTCATTTTGAATGAAGGAATAAGATAGATCTTCGAGATTATTCCCAAGTACTTTGTTCGTTAATTTACCTGTAACTTTAATAGTAATTCTCAAAAATGTGAAATTTTCGTAACTATCGTGGCACAACTTTCGTGGTTATTTGGCCACGAAAGTCAGCTAGCGCACCATGAAAGTTTTATATCTCCATTAAATAATGACTTCAGATGTTTTGTGACGCCGCTGATGCATTTACTCGATTGTCGCGAATCTCAAAATAAAGGTGTTATGTATTTGTATAAGTATTTATGCGTGTACGATTATGTGCTTCAATTTTTTTCTTGTAACGACTCGTAGTATGTGTTTCTGTTTGTATGTTTTCTCGTAGCCAAATTAATAGCTTACTTCACCTCAACCTGTGCTGTTTAGCCAATGGGCTAATTGACAGTAAGAAAATACCTTATGAATTTTATTATGTAGAGTGCTTGTCAGACAAAAGTATAAAAAACCCGTTCTTAAGGCCCTCCAGAAGCTGTTTGATTCCGTCATACTCGAGGGCAAAACGCCGCAGGCATGGTACAGAGCTGTGGTGGTATTATTCTTTAAGAAGGGCGATAATGTTCTTCTTAAGAATTACAGACCCGTCTCACTTCTGAGCCATGTCTACAAGCTGCTTTCAAGAGTCATCACGATCTGTTTCGCACGCAGGTTTGATGACTTCCAGCCTCCCGAACAAGCCGGATTCCGTAAAGGCTATAGCACCATAGACTACATACGTATACGCTGCGACATTTTATACAGAAGACTGAAGCCTCCGATTCGATTAAAGCATGGGCTGTACTGCAGTCTTGACTATTGGTATATTGAGGTGCTGAAGTGCCTGTACGAAAACGCCACTATGTCAGTCCGACTCCAGGAACGGACCTCGAAACCTATCCTTCTGGCGAGGGGGAGATAGAGAGAGGTTATCTCTCCGAAACTTTTCACCGCTGCACTGGAGGATGTCTTCAAGGTTCTGGACTGGAAAGGGCTAGAGATCAATGGCGAGTACGTCACTCACCTTCGGTTTGCAGACGATATAGTAGTCATGGCTGAGACTATGGAGGGGCTCAGTACACTGTTCGATGACCTCAGTAGAGCTTCCGAAAGAGTCGGTCTTAAAATGAAAATGGATAAGACAAATGGCATCTCAAATGGCCATGTAGCACCCACTCTCATGAAGATCGGAGACACTACACTGTAGGTTGTGGACGAGTATCTAGGACAAACTGTCCAGTTAGGTAGGTCCAACTTGAAGAAAGAGGTCAATCGTTGAATCCGACTCGGCTGGGCAGCGTTCAGGAAGCTTCGCAATATCTTCTCGTCTCACATACCATAGTATCTCAAGACGAAAGTCTTCGACCAGTACGTGTTACCAGTAAAGATCTACGGCACTGAAACGTAGTCACTCACAATGGGCCTTATGAGAAGGCTGAAAGTCACCCAAAGGGCAATGGCGCGGGCTATGCTTGGAATTTTCCTATGTGTTCAAATCAGAAATGAAGAGAGCCGCAGTAGAACGAAGGTAACCGACATAGCCCGAAGAATTGCTTAACTTAAGTGGCAGTAGGCAGGGCACATTGCTCGAAGAACAGATGGCCGATGGGGCCAAAATGTTCTGGTGTGGCGGCCGCGTACTGGAAGACGTAACGTTGGAAGGCTTCCCACAAGTTGGACAGATGACTTTGTAAAGGCCGCAAGAATCTGCTGCATTCGGGAAGCACAGAACCGGTCGAAATGGCGGTGCTTAGGGGAGGCCTATGTCCAACAGTGGACGTCTTTCGGTTGAAATTATGATGATGATAATGATGTAAATTTTACAGTTTAATTACTGGACCAAAGCTAAATTAGCAACAAAAGTTACTAATAAGTAATAATAAGCTGATCTCAAAACACTATGTTGATCTCAAATACAAGTTGATTCATAAATAATAAGTATTTCATTTTTTAAACTTCAATCCACAGGAAATTTATGAAAAAATAAGTATTTAAAACTGTATTTTGCTTACAGAAAATACGTTTGTAACTTTTGTGGCGTCTTTCGTAACTTTCGTGGGAACCGAAATTTCAAAATAGAATATCTCTGTACTTTATGCACCGATTTACATATAATCAAAATTGCACTTATTATTTTTAGAGCATCTTAAATGTGTGTCCATTTATTTGAAGATTACTCTAAAAAAAAAAAATCGCCACGTAAGCTACGCGGAGAATACTTTTTGAAGAACTACTCAGAAATAAGACGCGTTATGATGAGGTCTAATACATGTTCTCCCTTAAATTGATATAGGTAGGTACGTTAAGGTCTATTCTCGAAATACAAAAAGTTTGAAATCCCAAAAAAAAATAATGTGATAAAATTACAAATTAACGATTTCCGGACTTTTCGGACTTGTGCTGTGTGTCGGACTTTGCTTCTTGCTAAATTTCATAATATTAGGTCAACAGGAAGTAGGCACCTTACAGTTTTTTTAAATTTACTTACGAGTATCAAAATATGTAAGCATAATTTAATGGCCGTATTTTTTTATTGCCTTGACTTAAAAGCTTGATTTCTTAGAGCTCCAAGTGACCATAAACCTACGTATTCGAGATTAATTTCAGCTTGATACCTTCACGCGTTCCTGAGAAAAAGAATCTTTACAGACTGACCGACAGACAGAGAGAGACAGACGTACTAACGGACAACGAAGTGATCCTGTAAGGGTTCCATTTTGTCTTTTTGGGGTACGGAACCCTAAAAATGAACAAAAAGTGAAGCGTCTGATATCGTTTTTACAAGAAGGCTATAATTATATCTCTCCATCTTCCGGATATTCAGGTCCAAAGATCCTTAGAAACTTTACCCTTATCATAATCGAAGTAGCGATATCGAGCGAAGGCGTCGGTTGAGGACTTAATCGGCCGCCAGAGAGAGTTCCAAGTGATAACACAGTGAGATAAAATCAATCAAGTCATATGCAAGGTAATGAGTGAAAATACTTTCTTAGTTTTATGTAGACCGTAACCTTTGTTGCCCTAGATACTACCAATCTTACAACCGTTAATTTTGATTACCCTTCCTACTAATCCAGTATCTAGTTGTTAGAAGGGAAAAATTAAAAAGCCCGTGTTACTACCGTAAATACCTACTATAAACTTAAATACATAAGTATAGAAATATCACCAATGACTATTTAGAACTTAATATTATGTAAGTAATAGGAAATAATAGGTAATAATATAGGTACTTAATAGAGAAATAGATACCCGAATAATCCTTAGCCGCATCTGGCATTCAAAACGACAACCTCGCTCGGTGGCTGCGCTTGCGACTACATTAGATACATCAAATAATGTAAAAAAAACCGGCCAAGTGCGTGTCGTACTACGCACAATGAAGGGTTCCGTTGTTGGTATCAATTAATCCCAAAAACAAACTTAACACTGTAGTTGAAAAACATGTTCTCCCATACATCACATACGCCACGTTCAATTCTCCAACTGCAAAGAAGAAGGGTCATCTGTGACCCAAGCCCGGCGCAAACCAAACATATCTAATTTTTTTTGTTATTTTATGTATTCAAATATATAGTTTTTTTTTTTTTCGATTTTAGTGGCTAACCTATATAAATTGCCTTCGTAAGACAAAATATTATTTCTTAACTTACACGATTATATAGTTTAAATATTATATAATTTCAACATCATGGACTCATGGTGGGCCATCGTCAAGTTGTACCATCACTTTTCGCCCTTATTACTACAAGAATAAGGTTCATCATGATTTCATTGAAAATAAAAATATCTAAAGAAAAAGCCTTTGTTTAATTTCCAGAAAAACATTATGTTTTGTCTTACACAGGCAATTTAACTAATCTAACTTAGTAAAAAACCAAAATATATAATTATATAATATAATATATATAATATAATATAATACTCGCTCTTTTAGAGAGTGCAGGAGTGATATAGCATGTGCGAGTTCTTTTGTATCTCACACTAGCGAGATAAGCCGAAATGCCGATCATTTTACGACCATTATCTCGCTACAATCGGTACCTATCGGTACCTAACTTGGTTTTTTCCATTGTAATTGTCTTTACCAAAACATAGCTATATAATGTAAAGCTTCTTATTTTGAATTCTGTCGTTATTGGTAGGTTTGATAAAAATAATATTTTGCCTTGTGAAGGCAATTTAAATAGAAATCGAAAAAAGAAATACCTGATAGTTGATGTACTTAAAATAATGAAAAAACTAAAATATGTTCTGTTCGCGCCGGGCCTGGGTAAGTTTTGTATAGAGCGTGACCCTTCTTCTTTAAGTTAGTAATAGCAAAAAAAAAAAATGGGATAAAACTACAAATTAACGATTGTCGGACTTTTTCCTTTACTTGTGCTGTAAGACCTTGCTTCTTGCCAAATTTCATGATTCTAGGTCAACGGGTAGTACCTACTTACCCTATATAAAGCGTTTGATTTATTTGCGAGTATCAAAATCATCTAATTGTTTTTTGGAGCTTCAAGTGTATGTCCCAAACTCAAAGCATTTATTTCAATTAAACCAATTACAGGCACTTTTGAATTGTCAAAGAGTCGGTCAGTAGGTAAGTCAGAAAGTTGAAGATAGTTGCCCATTCCAAAACGTAGATCTATGGAGAAGAACGGGCAAGAAAATCCACGGACACTCTTTTAAATCAAAATATGGTTACAAAATATTGGTTACATCATTCATGTTGAAATTATACATGTGAGAACGATGAACGTTAGTTATATTAGACCTGACTATAGACCTACGTATTTGATATTAATTTTAACTTGATACCTCCACGCGTTCTTGAGAAAAAAGGTCTTGACAGACTGACAGACAGACAGACAGACATACAGACAGACAGACAGACAACCAAGTGATCCTATAAGGGTTCGATTTTTTCATTTTGAGGTACGGAACCCTAAAAATTAAAACAATCCGGATTGAATGTTTGTTTAAAAATCTTTTGTTTGCCTTGTAAGGGCGCATTTGTTTGCTCGAAAAGGGTTACTAAGTAAAAATGGGCGGAAGGGATGACCCAATGTGGTAATTAGAATTTACTTAAACACATACCTACCGAAACTCACGCTTTCTTCTCATGGGGGTAGGCAGAAACTACAGAAGAACGCCACGTAATTTTGCCTCGTTTAGTTCATAAATAAAAAAAATCGTCGTTTCGTCGTCGTCATGCGTTAATTTAAAACTGTATAAAAAACAATCCAGAAGCAATTTCTACTACAAGTTTTATTCAATAGGACCCATTCTATTTGGGCGTAATAGGTTGATCATATTTGGATTCATTATTTTATTATTGTAAAATAATTAATTTTAGTAAAAATTTAAGTCTTCATTGCATTGTATAGAAAAGATGATTTCACTATTTCGAAGCATTTAGAAAGCATGTTTTGGATCAACAATGTTTGTATTGGATGTTCATGTTTTTAAGCATAAATATATTTAGACAGTTACCCAAATACTTAGATTAATTGTTACGTGTATGAATCAAATCGATCGGATTTTAAACAGAGACATGTTGTTGCTAAATATATTTATTATGTTCAACAATATAGGTTCACTCTAACTAACTTTTTTGTGTAACTTTTTTTACATTTCGTGTTCACTATCCGTGAACTATTTATCTCCTTGTAAAAATCATTTTGTCTTAGAGAAGTGGAAAAAAAGGCGAGGATTGTGATTGTAGTCTTTAAGGGACAAAGGACCACCAATGGTCTTGTCTGCATACCAGCGGGGAGGTACATCAAGGGCATTCCTCGTGGAGTATTCTGCTTATACCCATTTATGTCTTGATATATTATCGTCTCTGCTTTGTTTTGGCGTCAAATCTAGCTCCTTACACGAAGATGTAAGATATCTAATCTACCATTCTCAATATTCGTTGGTCTTTAAGATGTAAGGGCAGGAATTTCTACAATTTATGAGCATTGATTTTATGGAGTGGTCGCTCGTCGGTTCACTATTTTCCAGGAGCCTGCGAGTTTATAGCCTGGTAAGTTCGAATGTGACTTCTTTTGTTTTTGTAATAGGCGTTTGTACATAAGTAGGCATACGGAACAAAAGTAATCGCGAGAAAACTTAGACTTAAGGCTTTTCCTCCCTAAAATACGGCGAAAATAAGTAACTTTGTTTCCATTTTTTACAGTAACTATAGCACCTTTTTGATAGAAAAAAATACACAATAATCTAGAATAATTTCGTTAAGAAGTGATTTCATGTGTCCTGAAATCTATTTTAGTTTGTAGAACTAAAAAAAAAAAACCGGACAAGTGCGTGTCGGATCACGCACAATGAAGGGTTCCATAGTTGAAAAGAATTTATCCCAAAAACAAACTTAACATTAAAATCACAAAAATATTGTTTTTTTATGTGATCAAATTATAAATTACCAATTTTCGGACTTTTTCCTATACTTATGCTATGAGATCTTTCTGCTTGCCAAATTTCATTATTGTAGGTCAACGGGAAGTACCCTATAGGTTTTGATTTACTTGCGAGTATCAAACTATCAAACCATGTCGCTTATATGGCCGTATTTTTTTATTGCATTGACATAGAAGCTTGATTTTTTAGACCTCCAAGAGACCATAGACCTACGTATTTGGTATTAATTTCAACTTGATACCTTTACGCGTTCTTGAGAAAAAGGGTCTTGACAGACTGACAGACTTGATAATATTTTTTTATGTGATAGAACGAAGTGATAGAATGACAAATTAACAATTTTCGGACTTTTTTATTTGTGCTGTAAGCTTCTTGCCAAATTTCATGATTCTAGGACAACGGGAAGTACCCTACAGCCTACAGGTTTTGATTTACTTGCGAGAATCAAAATATGTCGCATAAATGGCTGTATCTTTTTATTGCGTTGACTTAGAAGCTTGAGTTTTTTAGGACTCCAAGGGACCATAGACTTACGGATTTGAGATTAATTTCAAATTGATATCTATACGGGTTCTTGAGAAAAAGGGTCTTGACAGACTGACAGACAGACAGACAGACGGACAACAAAGTGATTCTATAAGGGTTCCTTTTTTTCCTTTTGAGGTACGGAACCCTAAAAAGGCTAAACCCAGGTGTATTTCTGTCTATTTTTTCGATTTTTACCATATTACTCCTACAGTTTTCATTAAAAGTGTTCATAAATTTATACAGTTCTTTACAAAATAATAAGGAATGATTTCATGTGATTACTTTTTTAGTCCAATCCCTAGATTTTGCAAACGTTCTGTCATCGCGCTTCTCTTTCTTTTCTATGCAGTCCGACAGTGACCGCGCTTTTTACGGAGGACAAGCCTTAATGGTCGGAAATCAATACATGCATTGAGTAGGCGAAGTAAGTACCTACCTGTATATTCAATGCTCGTTCCTACTCTGTGCGAGATAAGGCTTTAGCCCGCAATGAGCCAATTACAATCTGATATTATTAGGTATTATTTGCATAAAATAATTTTATTTTCTCTAACCAGCTTTCTAACTAAATCTTTTATTTATTTGGCAATAGTAAACTCTCTAAAGTAAAATGGTTTCTTGCGAAAATTATGCTTGGTATTTGTTTAATATTAAAATGTTGAAAATTCTCGAGACTGCTAATTCAGGTAGTCGGTCATGGCCAGTGGTCCAATAAACTGTTCTACGCTACATTAAGTCCATTTTGTTTTAATTTATTTTGCTTGTTTGTTATTTTAAGCTTAACAAAAATATAAGGCATAATAATTAAAGTAAGTAGAAGAAGATGAGTAGCAATTTGAGCTCTTAGAAATTAATTGCTTTTCTAAATGACTCTATACTAACTTAAATTGTCTATACAGGGCTATTTTTAAATGACTAGCTAAATTTTCACAGGGTGTTCTACCCATGAATATGAACAACTTTCACTATGGGACCAACTTTGAAATCGCAAAAAAAATATCAGCTGTTTCATACATGTTTTATCTACTATTAAATCAATCTTTTACAGAAGGCACTTTCCCGGAATTTTTAAAAAAATCACTAATTAAACCAATCCATAAAAAGAACACAAAAACTGATCCTAATAATTATCGCCCAATAGCTCTATTACCCTCAGCGTCCAAGATTTTTGAGAAAGCTATGTGTGATCGAATTTATACCTTTTGCGAAAAATTTAACATATTGAGCGATTGTCAAAACGGTTTCCGAAAAAACCGTTCCACCACATTAGCTGTTTATAAATACATCCAAGAAGCCCTAAATATTATAAATAATAAGAAATACGCTGTAGGGATTTTACTGGACATGACCAAAGCATACGATAAAGTACAATTTAAAATACTCCTAAATAAACTGTATGGAATAGGAATCCGCGGAAAAGCCCATGAATGGCTTACGTCATATTTAAAAAATAGAGAACAAGTAGTTGAAATTGAATACTTTAATCACAATAGTAGAGAAATAGAAAAAATCCGATCTAAAAGCAAAATAACTAACGCTTCCATTCCCCAGGGAAGTGTTATAGGTGGCCTATTATTTCTTGTTTACATCAACGACTTACCAGAAACCATAGAGGGGCCATGTGTTTTATTCGCAGATGACATATCTTTATTAGTCTCCTGTCAAAACAACACAAACATAGAAGAAAAACTCAGTTCCACACTCACAAAAACTTGTAACTGGATGACTTCACATAATTTAGAAATTAATCATGCTAAAACTAAACTAATGGTTTTCCACCCTTATCAAAAAGCTCCTCTACACTTAAATTTCACCTTTAACGGCTCAAAATTGGAAACTGTTGATGACTTTACACTACTTGGACTTACAATAGATAAGCATATCAACTGGAAAACACAAATACAAAAAACCCGTTCAAAAATCTCAAAATTCTGATACGCTCTTCGAGAAATTAAAAAGACCACCGATCTACAAACCGCCCTCACCACATATTATGCGTATGCCAATGCATGGCTTAGCTACGGTGTAACCCTCTGGGGAAATAGTACAGATGCACTGACACTCTTTACCCTACAAAAGAAACTAGTTAGAATCATGGTAAATATTGATCAAACTAACAGCTGCAAACCCTATTTTCTAAAACATAATATTCTAACCCTCCCCAGTATTTATATCCTAGAAATATGTAAATTTGTCCGTAAGCATCAAGAGTTCTACACAAAACGCGAAGACATCCAATCACAGTACACACTTAGGCACCGATCGAGGCTAAACATACCAACATCCAGGCTAAAAATGCATTCCACAAGTCCCTACGTAATGTCTATAAAGATATACAATAAATTACCAGACATAATAAAGAAAGAAGAAAAGTTCAATATATTTGTAACAAAACTTAAAAACTTATTAATAAAAAAATGCTATTATTCCTTAGATGAATATTTAAATGATAAACATAAATAATAAGAGAAATGTTTAAAGTATATGTTAGGGAAATTACTAATATAATAAAAAATGACATAAGAATAATAATAATTGATAACAAAAATTAGTGATAGTCGCGCAATTTATAGATATGTTTAAAATAAAAATGGTATGATATGGTAATTATTAATATAACAATAAATGATAGTAATAAATAATCTAATATAATAATAAAATAATATAACAAAAATAATAATGCAATTAAAATACTTAGAAATACGAGTACTTAATAATAAATTAAATTGAATAATATAGCAATAATAGTTATTCATGATCTCCTAAAACACGGCTTCCTCTCTCCTACCCTTTTGCTGTGCCCTACAGGGTCCATAATGATCTAAATTATATATTATACCACCTAAGTACACATTATGGTAAAGCATTAAAGATATTGAGTATTGAGTATTGAGTATTGAGTACATTTTGATCGAGTAGGTATTGAACTTTTGTAGGAAACCGCTGGTTTTTTTTTCGTGATTTCAAAGTTGGTCCCTTAGTGAAAGTTGTTCATATTCATGGGTAGAACACCCTATGAAAATTTAGCTGGTCATTTAAAAATAGCCCTGTATATTACCCACTAGCTGTTGCCCGCGACGCCGTCTGCGATCCAGGATGAAAAGTAGCCTATGTGCTTCTCCAGGTTCCAGACTACCTATTTGTCAGATTTCATCCAAATCCGTTCAGCCGTTTTAGCGTGAAAGCGTAACAGAAAAACAAACTCACTTTTGCATTTATATTAACAGTTAAGATATTAAAATCAAAATTGCCATTCTTTGACAGTTGTATGACATGAAAAATTGACATAGTGTGTCAAACAATGAATGATAAACAATGAATTTCTCTGAGTGTGCAACATCCGTCACTGGCGAATCTGGCGATGGCGGTTGACCACATTTCAACCTTTCATTACTAAGCACATAAAGGTACGCGGGTGATACTTAACTGAAATATTGCTAAGATCCATTACGTCTCATACAAACATCCAATCTCTGGCGTCAATAAAAAAACTTTATTGATTTTGCTTCTTCGACGTATCTTGTTCATAACAGCTTGCTCGAATAATGACCTGATACTGGTCGCATGAATCCTTATTGAACAAAGTGGAAATCTAGACTGACATAGGTAAACAGTGCACTAATTAGGATAGACAAAGATTTACGCACGTCTGTGGTAAAACTTGAGCTGCAAAAACCACTCTTATTGCCAAGAAATAAAGATACTACCAATGTAAAATTTTCACCATGGACGTGCCGTTTACTGTACCTACAACGATCGTTTGCTCTCTTGATGAGCAAGCACGGATAGTTACGTAAGATCTAAGACCATTTAAAACCATATAAAGAAGTATTAAAGGAACCGCGTAAGAAAGAAGAATTAGTTTTTAGAAGCGGGTTTTTAACTCTACGGGGTTTAGATATGGTAGTAAATCTATGATTAACAGTTTAAGTACCTATCTACTTAATTGAATGTTAGGGTTTTAGTATTATTGGACAGATTTTATCTGAGCTCGTCGGCTGTGGTCGTTTAAGCGTGATTTTAGGTAAAGGAGATCATTCACCACCCATACATTTTTGGGCTCAAAATGTGAAAGTCAAACAAAAAAAAAGCAATATTCCGAAATAATACGTTTTTCTCTAGTTATTGCTGCTTAGGGTTCCGTACCTCAAAAAGAAAAAACAGAACCCTTCGTTGTCAGTCTGTCGAGACCCTTTTTCTCAGGACCGCATGGAGGTAATCAATTAATATCAAATACGTAGGTCTACGGTCCCTTGGAGCTCTAAAATAAATCAAGCTTCTAAGTCAACGCAATAAAAATATAATACGAATAATTTTGATACTCGCAAGTAAATTAAAACCCCGTATAGGTTTTGATTTACTACTTATTATACCGTTGAGCTACAATCATGTTTGAGTGATTAGAGCCATTACTGCCTTTACATATTAGGTAGGCAGATAATAATTATTATATTCATTCGAGGACTTATTTGTCCATTGTTAATCAGGTTCATAAAATTTACCTTGTAAAAATGTAGCACCAACCGAGCCCACTCAGATCTAGCTAGGTAAAGTCAGGAAAATTAATTGTTGTGTGTCGTCTTGAAAGACAACCGAACCCCCATAGGTTCCTAACTACACTACTGCAAGACCGCGGTCGCCATTGGATGTTTTTTTACGTTTATGTATGTCCAGGGTGTATCAGGAAGGTATGGTCTTTAACCCCTCACATGTCTGAGTTTGGGCTATTTTTAGACCTAAAACCCCCGTGGGGGGGGAGTGGGTGTTAGTTGCGAACCCTATAGGTTCACAACTACTGATGAGGATATGTTTTCCATCGGATGATGTTTTTTTACGTTTATATGTATGTGATATAAGCTTATATACCTACTATGTAAAGTTTTGTCCTTATGCACACATGGAGTGCATTTGACACCCGGGCGAGGGGGGGTTAGTTGCGAACTCCATAGGTGCACAACTACTGATTTTGATTGGTTTTCCATCGAATGATGTTTTTTTACGTTTATATATATGCGATATAAGCTATATACCATCGGATGGATACCATCGATACCCTTTATATTATGTAACACGTACGTAGTATTATATTTTTCGAAAGTTTTTCTTAAGATGCAATGGTGAATCATACGACGCTCAAGAGATTGCTTTGCTACCAACTTTAATTATTGTCCATATATTTATACAATGGCACGGGAAAATTGATATAGGGCGTCAATTTGCTTAGCAATTCATTTCCCTGACTGTACTAAGACCCGAGTTACACAGCTAGGAGCAGTATATAGGCACTATGCTTGATGCCATGCTAGATTCATAGCATAGCGTTGGCGTTGTACCATCAGTGTGGCAATTGCCTTAGTAAAACTGCGTTAGTTCGATAGGAGCATGTCACCTAGCAATACATAGCGTAGCACTACAAGCGAAGCACATACAGTACTACAAGCGATACACAAAACCAACATTAGTACCTATAACGGAGACTAATTGATGCTGTCACTTTCTTTACAAAATGTAAGGGATGATGTGAATTTAAAGTCTCCGTTAAACTAATGTTGGTTTCGTGCAACTCAACGTTAGCTGTGTGTGGATTCGATGTAAAGTTTTGAGACGTGTGAACCAGGCTTTATTTTACATCAAAACAAAATAAAAATAAAGTTTTATATTGTTTTTTACACGTCTTTCCCGTTACTTCCTGTTAACTTATGTATGGACCGTGTAATTAAATAAACAAGGACGTTTATCAAATCCCCAAGGAGTTGTAAATGGTAATGTCCTTCCGCCATTTCTCTGCCGCATGCCGTGTTGCATTGCAGTAGATTTGTCATATATACGTTACGTACCGGTTACTGATTGGTTTACGAGTGTGTAAAAACAATTCGTTAGGTAATAATAGGTATAATACGCACATAGTCACTATTTAGTTTTGAGTATGGATGGAGACAGGTGTCACTTTTTGCATTATGGAACAGGTAATTTCTAATTCAGGGGCGTACTTAACTACCACCGCGACGTATCAGCCGTAGATAATAAAAAAATAAAATAAAAAAATGTTTATTGAAGAAAAGCCCAAGTAGGTACTCACTAAAACAATGTTATAGTATTTATAACTAGGTGGCTATGCTATGCACAATACATTGAAACCCTGATCTCTAAACTAGGGATATCCCTGTATCTTAGAGATCAGTGTCCCTCCGCAGCAAAGTCACAAGCCATTGTATGTAACTCATTGGTACAAAGTATTTCTTTACATATTTAAATAAAGAGAAAAAAAAACGATAATAAAAATCATATACTCTCATTTACAATTTTGTCCAAGTGTGGGGTGAGTGTATATATATGTGTGGGGTGAGTGTGTATGTGTGTGTGGGGGTGTAGGTGTGCATGCGTGAAAAGTGGGTGTGCGTGTGTGATAGGGGAATATGTATAAGTGCAGGTATGCTTAATTTGAAATAAAAGTCATAAAATTTTATGGTAGATGGCCTAAAAGAAGATCCTCAGTGATAAAAATGAAGCGTGTGACCTGTGGAAGCAAAAATTCGTAAAATGTTGTCCACAACCTCAAATTCTTCTTGATGAGCCGCCCGTAAATCAAATCATGACAATGTGATTATTAAGTTAAGTCAGGATAGATTAGGCTCCAATTTTGTAGCTCGCTTCGCTCGCTCTTATAAGAGCGTTGTAAGAGTGGTCTGATCAGAACTTCAGAAGCACCGCACTCACACTACGTGTTGGGTCGTCTGTCACACAGGTTTTACAGCTAAACGGTTGGAGCTACAGTCTTCAAATTTTCACAGTATATAAGCATCTTATTAACCCAAAGCCATACCTAAAAATTAACAAAAAATATTTTTAAATGTTTTTAAAGGGGTTTTCCATACAGGTTAAGGGGGGCGCGAAAAAAATGTTTGAGTTACCTCATCAAGTGGGATATTAGGTATTGTTTAGAACTTTTTGAATAGATATATTTTGTATTTTTTAATTTTAAAAATATTGGAAAACAAAGGAATGAGAAGCCACCAGTCAGCTTTTTTTTTACAAAATTTTGTAACTTCCCATTGACCTATGAAATTTTGGTGATAATGTTGATTATTACGTTATTTTACTAACAAATACCAATTAAAATTTATTGATAAATCTGATTTGGTACGGAACCCTAAATGTGCGAAGTCCGACACACACTTTGCCGGTTTTTTTCATCGCTCTGTACCTTCCATAGCTTGACTTATTCATACTCTTGGGTGTCGAAAGATGATAAGATTCTGGTGTTCTTTGGTATCTATGTCTTGTCAATATTCACCAGATATTGAACTAGGTCCATTGCAAGTAGTTCAGACAGATGCTAGTGCTGTTCCTTGTAGTAGTAAAGTATGTTATAATTCCATTATGTTTTCTGATAGTTTTGGAAAAGGGTTAGGAAAATTACTTAGCAACAACCTGAGTCATTCTTCTCTAAACTATTGTATGCCTCAGTCTTCCTACAAACAAGTAATGGCTTCAATAACTAAGAATGAATATGATCTTAATGCCATTATTACTATACTTATAGGTAGCAGTCTTAATGTTACAAAAGATGATATTACTGATAGTGTCACCGAGCTATTGAAGTTAAATTGTAAGAAAATAATTTTGTGTGCTTTTCCATACTTTAAGTACTTGTCAAACAGACAAAACAACTACATTTACATGTTAAATAACTACATGCAATTCTTAGTTAGTCACCATATTTGTACCCAACCCATCTTGTTTACCAGTCGTGTGAGGTTCTGACAGTTCGCCAGCTGTTTATATTTCTTGTGGTTATGAAGCAACACTCTTTACTACAATTCTCAAAGGGTGATCTAGCTAGAAGACGAAATAATGTTATTAGTAACAATGACCGACCTTTTTTCATGCATGCTTACGTAAACAAATATTTTTGCTTCTTGGGGCCGTACCTATATAATAAAATAAATGACGCTTTGGAAATATACCCGCTAAATAAAAAAATATGTAAAAGTAAAATCTTTAATTTTATAAGTAAACATACGTATGAAGAGACAGAAAACTTATTAAAGATAGTTAGATAGTAAATATCTTTTATACTCACCCTCTCACACTCTTTCACTCACTTTCACACACTACACACTGAGAGGTTAACACTCCACACACCATTTTTGTTTATTTTGTTTTAATCTTTTTTCTGTGCTATGATATACCTCCTATTAATGTTATGTCTAATTAAGTTAGTAATGTAATGGTCATCATAAGGAAGAGCGCTGATGTCCGAGATACAGATATTTTTATCTAGTTCAGACACAGATTCCTTCACTATAAAATTAAGAAAATTTGATTGTGTCCTGTATATCTGTTCAAATGTAACATATGTTCTGTGTCAAATAAATATATTATTATTATTATTATTTTTTGTTTACATATCTCGGGACCCTGGGATCCCGGTCCTTTGGAAGGCATACGAGGGGCCGAAGCCAACTCGCAGAGGCCCCTTAGACAATTTTAAATTATGATGAGGCACCAGCCGACGATTATCCCTGTATGCAGTATGCAAGTGCAGCCAAGGACAACCCCCGGTTGGTGCAGGACTATTGCAGAACATGGAAACAAAACATATTGGGCTATGGCTTTGGGTGGTTGTGGACTGGTTACCTAGAACTATAGAAACACTATGGCCCCTGCCTGACTAATGTTTTGTATACAATAGATAAAATGGCAGGGGTTGACTTGCACACTCAATAATGGGCCCCCGAAAACGGTCGCTAGCACATAGTGTCGTAGCGGCAAGGGGGCAACATGTCCTGAGGTGCTTGTGAGGAGTGGAGAGGTATCCCACGGTTCTCAGAACAATCCCAGAGCCCGGAAGATGGTCAAGATCCCTACAAACACTTACTGGAATACTTCCTTCCTCCGAGCACGTTTGCTCTTACGAATCTCCACTCAAGCCAGCCAATAAAGGCAAGAATGAGGTGGGAGCTCTGTTCCCGTCAGTGTTCACTCCAGCCGGCCAATAAAGGCAAGCCAGAGATGAGGAACAAAACTACTCCCGGGAGATAGGGTCCGTGGGGTCGCTACTGCCCAACAGCTCGCCACATGCTGCCCTGCGGGTTTCTGTATCTCTCTTGGTCTGGCTCCTCACCCTAGACCTGTTTCGGCAAAGTGAACTCTACTAGCACAGGCCCAGAGATCGGAATTATTATTATTATAGTGACAAGTTTATATTTTTTGACACCAACATTTTTGTTGATAAGCTAAGCTCGACTAGGGATACGGTGTATCTGCCCAGTAGTTTTAGACATCAAATAGCTAGGCTATTAGCTTTTAATATTAACCCAGACATAATTAGTATGTCGAAGTCATCTTTAATTAGCACCACAGTTAGTAATAGTACTAATGTTAAGGTGGTTATTAATTTAAACTAGTTTGTAAGACAACAGAAAGTACCACTAACAGTATAGTTACACTTATTAACAAAAAGGTATTTTCTAGCTCTAAAATAGTTAACTGTAGAAAAGGGGCTAAGCAGAAATCCTTGAAATTATTTCATCAAAATATTCAAGGTTTTTCATCCAAACAATTGGAAATTGAATTGTTTTTAGAAAAAACAATGTTTGACATTATTTGTTTAACCGAGCATTGGTTAAAAGATTACGAAATGTTAATTAATTATGAGAATTATAGTGTGGCCAGTTGTTTTAATCGAACATCAATGGCGCGTGGTGGTTCATTAATCCTAATTAAAAATTGTATTAAATCGAAAAATCGTAAAGACATAGTTGAACTATCATTTGAACATAGTATTGAACTTTCCTGTGTTGAGCTAGATAAGCATGTCATAGTGTGCGTTTACAGACCCCCAAATTATCAAAACTACTCTATATTCGAGTCAGTAATGGAAGAAGTTATGTCAAGACTTGCAGCTGGTAATAAGTCAGTAATTATCTGTGGCGACTTCAATATTAATATTTTAGAAAATAATTCAAATACCAGTAGATTATTAAATTTGTTTAAATCATTTAATTTATCAAATGTGTTTGTAGAACCTACCCGAATAACCACGACTACTGCTACATGTATTGATAATGTTTTCTGTTGTTGTGACTATTTAGATAAATCCATTGTTAATTATCTCCCTTCTGATCACAGTGGTCAAACCGTAACTTTTGAGTCCAACATACCTATGCAAAAAGTGCAGATACAATCTAGACCAATAACATCTGTTAAATTAAATAAATTTAATAACACTTTAATTTGTAAGTTAAATGATCAAGAACTGAAAATGAACAATGTTAATATTTTGTATAAAGAATTCTTTTCGGTAGTCCAAACAGAGTTCGATAATTCATTTAAGAAGATCTCAAAAACCATCAGCCCTAAGTTTCTATTTAGTGACTGGGCAACTAAAGGACTCAGGAAAAGTAGGGAAAGACTTTTCGAGCTGTATGGCCTTAAGCCTTATATTAACACGGAAACTTTTAATAAGTATGTTGCTACTTACTCTAGAATTTTTAAGAACACTTGTAAGGCAGCTAAAGCCTTATACATTAGCAACAAGGTTAAATCAGCAGATAATAAAATAAAGACAGTTTGGAAAATTATCAACAATGAAACGAACAGGAACAGAAAGCATAATATTGATTACACACTGGAGTCGTCATGTGGTCTCATTTCCGATAGTAAAGAAGTTGCTCAAGAATTTGTAAATTTCTTTACCAGTATCCCACTTAAAACTACTGAGGTCTTAAACTCCTCGCCCTCGCTCTCTTTTGATTTAGTAAGAGCGAACGTATCGGCCTGCCCGATTGAATTTAACTTTAAGCATATTAACCCCATAACAGTAATAAAAGCTTTTAAGCAAATTAAGATCAAACTGACCGAAGATCTTTGGGGAATGTCCATTAAAGTCTGTACCTCCATAATTGAGACTATAGCGCCTTACTTAGCCTTAATATTTAATTTTTGTGTAGATCAAGGAGTTTTCCCGGATTTAATGAAATACAGTAAGGTAATTCCACTTTTTAAATCCGGAGACAGTAAAGACAAAAATAATTATAGACCAGTATCCGTGTTGCCGGTTTTCAGCAAGGTGTTTGAAAAGGTAATGCTTAATCAAATGCTCAATCATTTTAACACGAATAAAATACTTCACGATCAACAGTTTGGTTTCACCAAAGGACGTTGTACGACCGACGCCGGTGTAACCTTATTAAAACACATTTTTAACGCGTGGGAAGAGGCCCAAGACGCCATAGGCATTTTTTGTGACCTCTCCAAGGCATTTGATTGCGTCGATCATGAAACCTTACTCTTGAAACTTGAGCATTACGGACTTGGAAAACTTGCCCTCAGTTTAGTAAAATCTTATTTAAATGATAGACAACAGCAAGTTCAAATAAATGGTGTCAATTCACTGTGTTTAAAAGTTAAAATGGGTGTTCCACAAGGCTCGATATTGGGTCCTTTCCTCTTTTTAGTGTATATTAATGATTTACTCCATTTATTAAAAAATCAACCACAAATGGTGCTATTTGCTGATGATACTTCATTAATTTTTAAGGTAGATAGACGTGCTACAAATTTTGACGACGTCAATAACGCCCTACTGCAGATCCAAAATTGGTTCACTGCTAATAATTTAGTATTAAATGGGAAAAAAACTAAGTGCATCAGATTTTCTTTACCAAATGTCAAAAGTAGTGATTGTGAGATAGTATTGAATCAAGAGAAACTAGAATTCGTCGATAAAACCGTTTTCCTGGGGATTACGCTCGACTCAAGGCTACAATGGGGTCCTCATTTAATATCACTTGCAGGACGGCTAAGTTCAGCAGCTTATGCTGTCAGAAAAATCCGTCAATTTACTGATGTAGATACCGCGAGGCTAGTCTATTTTAGTTACTTTCACAGTATCATGTCTTACGGTATTTTACTTTGGGGACGGGCTGCAGATATCGAGTCCATTTTTATTCTGCAAAAACGAGCCATCAGAGCCATATATAATCTTCGCAGGCGCGATTCTCTAAGGGAACTGTTTAAGGATATTAACATCATGACGGTACCTTGTCAATATATCTACGAAAACATCATGTACGTAAGAAAAAATTTACATCTTTTTAATAAAAGAGGTGAAAGGCATAATTATAATACTAGAAATAAGGACCTATTAGCTCAACCAGGTTTCAGGCTGGCTAAAGTAGACTCATCGTTCATGGGGTACTGTTTAAAATGTTACAATAAAATACCTCCACACATACTTCAACTAAATGAGACGAAATTTAAAACTTGTATAAAACGCACACTATGCAGGCAGGCATATTATAAGTTGGGGGATTACATAAATGATAAAAATGCTTGGCTCCATGCTGGTCCTGCTCCACAACCTCAACTAATTAATTAACATTTGAAGATACTGTTAAGCAACTGCTGAAGATTGTAAGAATAGCTTTGCATTGTGTAGACTCAATCACCTTTGTATTGTATAATTGCTTAGTACATGTGTGAGTACTATGTACCTACTCTAAAGCTACCATTTACTGGGTACGTCTTTATTTGACTTGGATGTGCCCTGGCGGCTGAGAGTGTGTCATGCTCACTCTAATGCCTCGCTGATGGTGGCGCGTGTGTTGGATCATTTAAAGAATCCATACATCAGGTTTGTGAACGGGCGCTGTTGGTGGAGGCTGGTCATACCTTAGCTGCCACGGCTTATTTTAATTTTAATTTTGAATTGTTTTTTTTTATTTTTTTATTACGGACGCTTTTAACGTTCATCGTTCTCACATGTATAATTTCAACATGAATGATGTAACCAATATTTTGTAACTATATTTTGATTTAAAAGAGTGTCCGTGGAGTTTCTTGCCCGTTCTTCTCCATAGATCTACGTTTTGGAATGGGCAACTAGCTTCAACTTTCTGACTTACCTACTGACCGACTCTTTGACAATTCAAAAGTGCCTGTAATTGGTTTAATTGAAATAAATGCTTTGAGTTTGAGTTTATTCGTAACAATCTCCTACGTTCATAATTTATCATAAACTCAGCGAATCAAAAATACTTTTTTTCCTAACTTACATCTTACAACAAATGCAATTATTTAAGCATTCAAACCGAGATATCATCTGTAATTAGCGAGATGTTACTTTTCTATTCTCTCCTTTTGTACTGTGTAATTTTGGTAGGAAATGTTTGTATTTTTCTTGCGTCTGCGCAAGTCTAGATCAGATCGATTAGATCGTCTGGCAACTAGACTGTGTCAGTCTGCAGCCAGGCGCGAATACTTTCCAGACTTCTAAATGGGTTTAATTGAAGTATTGATTTACCCAAATTAGTAATAGTGCCATTAGAAAAAAAAAAAAATAGTGAAATAGTGTTGGCAATACTTGGTTTGGTGAAAGTGTTTGTACAGTTTTTTCAATCCAATATCAGTCACTGATTCTGTCATTCGATGATCTTTGACAGACGTTACGGTTAGTCAGAAGCAGAATCTAACAACCAGACCTACTAAGGTGTATCGCATTAACCAGTAACTGGGTAGGGGTGGTCAGATAGGCAGTCGCTCCATGAATACAGGTATTCTGTTGCATCCGGTAAGACTGGAAGCAGAACCCAAAGTAGTTGGGAAAAGGCCGATGACGAATTTTCATTTAAACTTTTAATTTTAACGGCCACTGCCGCTAATGATAGTTGTTGCAGTTTGATAGTTCAATCTGCGGAGCCTTTTCCTAATTATGTTGGGTTCGGCTTCCAGTCTAACCGGATGCAGCTGAATACCAGTATTTTACATGGAGCGACTGCCAGTCTGACCTCCACAACCCAGTAACTGGGCAATACGATACTGCTTGGTAAGACTGTTTGTCAGACTTTAGGGCTTCTGACGACCCGTAACGACTGTCAAAGATCCACGAATGACAGCCGGGACCAACGTCTTAACGTGCTTTCCGATTCACGGAGTAGTCTCGGTATGTAAAGATCTTGATAGTTGACTCATTTAATAAAATAGTAAGTGGATAACAGTGCTATGTTTTATTTGTCCTCTTCTAAATTCAACATCTGTCGACTGTAAAATATACAGGGTGTAAGGGACAGCCCTCCGCAAACTGATAGGGTGAATTGTATGTCATACTAAGATGACCGGTACATGAAATTTTTTCAGGAACGTTAAGGGAATCCAATAAACCTGATTTGTTTGTGTTTTTGTGCACAAATCGGAGCGTCTATTACTGGTTGGGAGGGGTAGGTAATAGGTATGCGGTGAGTTCGATGAACTCTGTAGCTAGACAGAAAGTGAACAGCTGATTTCACGCGTCGTTGGTTAGAGTATTTCAACATCCATTGCTTGGTTTTTTTTTTTTGCTGTTTTTTTTGCAGTTTTTTTTTTTACATAAATGGAGTGCTGCGAACACACAATGCAGTTTTACATTGAAATAATAAAAATGTAACTGAATTTTTTTTTGAAAAAATGAAAATTTTCCTGAGAAAATTTCCGTTGGAATATGATTCAAAATGAGGAGCTGAATGCACCCTGTTAGTTTGCGGAGGGCTGTCCTTTACACCCTGTAGATAGATCTAGCCTGCTACAATGAGTATGAAGGAATATTACCAAATTTTTTCGCTACATATACCAATCGATTGGCTATTGCGGCAATACTTACATTCGCTGCTATTCTTCTGCCGATTCTCTTTCAATTGCATCTAACCACAGCTTGTACCAGAAATGTGTGGTCATATGGGAGGGTGGTACAGACCATCAAACTGAACAACTTTCTCCTTGAGACCAACATCGTAATCGCGAAAAAAATGTCAACTGCCCCATAGAAAACTTCAATACCTCTCGATGCAAATGTATGGGACGGCTGATTATTTATCGCAGTTGTCAGTTTGAGGGTCTGTATATACCACCCTCCCATAATTATGACCACAGATTTCTGATACATACTGTATATTATCAATGAGCTGGTGCAACATTTTAAATCATCAATATTTTGCATAGTCACACTTTAATGGAAACTGCATTACGCTATTTTGATGTCTGCAAAGATCTTTGTTTTTGAACTTCCTTCTTTTAACAAAAGAGGTTTTTTTTAGTCACCTGAGTTTTTTTTATCGAACATTGAAATCCAAGGCCTTTCGCTATGTTAGACAAAAGATATAGAGATTCTTTACTTATATAACTTTTTTTTGTTTGCTTGAATATTTGATCGATATTCAATTACGTTGTAATCGAGTCACGACGCTGCGCCCGCGTCGATATGAAGAAATTAATCGTTCTAATAGAAAGGTGCTAATTTATATACAGTTCTTACCTATGGAATGTTTTCTGTTATGTAATTGATTAGACTGTCTTTGTTGGGAACAATTTGATAAATTGCTTTGTTTTTTATTGCATTAGCGTTTTTTACTCATGGTGTAGACCTACACAGATCAATTTTTGTGCTTTTAAAAATTTCGCCAGTTGCCTTAGGCCGTTTATGTAATAAGGGGCTACTCTACGGTACAAAAATGCCAATTCTGGTCTATTACTTACATATTGCGAATTAACTACGGTTGGCAACACCGAGTGACTACTTCGAGTGGTTGGCAGTGAAGTTTTTGAACTAAGGAACATATCAGCATTATTTTTCTCAAGCCGTGAAACGCGTTTGATTTTGTGTTGATATTACTTTCGAAAAAATAATAAACTACCAAATGTGTTTAAAATACCCTATGAGGAGCTCGTGGCTAAGTAATAACAGCCGCACGGGTCGATCCATCAGGTTAAGCTACGCTTGCCGGGGTTGATCAGTGGATGGGTAACCATCTTTACATATCGAGACTCCGCCGTGCCTCGGAAAGCACGTTAAGCCGTTGGTCCCGGCTGTCATTCGTGGATCTTTGACAGTCGTTACGGGTCGTCTGAAGCCCGAAAGTCTGACAACCAGTATCAAGCAAGCAAAAGGCAAGCAAGGGCAGGCAAGGGGTATCGTATTACCCAATTACAGGGTTGTGGAGGTCAGATAGGCAGTCGCTCCATGTAAAATACTGGTATTCAGCTGCATCCGGTTAGACTGGAAGCCGACCCCAACATAGTTGGGAAAAGGCTAGACAGGTTGATTTAGTGTTTAAAATACCCTCTATATATAATATGTAGAAATAGATAACACAACTGCACATTTCCTGATCAGGGAATCGAACACAGGATACGATACCAAGTTCAGCAGTCGTATTTTTATCCACTCGACCAAATAGTCCTAACATCGAATGTCGCGATAAATATCAGCAGCATTAATAACATTAATTAACCGTAGAATTAGCGTTTCATTTGTAACCTGTCAATTTGCTACCCGCTACTGATACATGGCCACAGTGATTTATGTTTCAGAAAATATTGTGCTACCTCAAACAATATTATATACACTATTAATCATTCTAAGCTTGCTAATATTTTAATTTATGTGTTAATACGCCCACTGTTACGCTAAATAGGTATAAAAACAACGAACATCTTAATTAATAAATAATAGACTAAACCTACCTGGCGGATCTAAGCTGAAAATGCACTCAACAAGCACTTTAGTAATGTGTGTTAAAATATACAATAAATTACCCGAAGCAATTAAAAATGAACAAAAATTTAATATATTTATTAATAAACTAAAAAAATACCTAATCCATAAATGTTACTATACTATTAATGAATATTTTAATTTATAATATACCTACCACCTACGTTAACATTGTGGAATGCAAATAAATATATTGAGTATTGAGTATTAATTATTCACGATTATGTCTTGATGATGTCAGTGTTACGGGTTTATTAAAAAGAGAAAAAAAAGCCGTTGATTAAAGCTAAAATGTCCCGTAAGGAAGTAAATATCTGGCATTTGTAAAAAAAGAGTAGGTTTTTCCTTATTTTCTTGAGTCTTCCATTTCCGAACGGCTATCACTCTCTCACAAGACCCTCCCGAGAAGGTCAGAGGCATTCTTTCTTTTGCATGCAGTCTATTTTCGAGCCAAACAGCTGTTTAGTGGTGCTGGTTTGACGGGTATGGGCAAAGGTGTGATTCACAGGCTTTAGATTTTTCTCTGGGATAGCACACAACGTTTCTGCGGTACTAACAAGCCATTAGTTGCACCGGCTTCTTATTTGACACTAAATAGCATGAGAAAACATTCTCAATGATTCAAGATACCTCAGATATCAAGTTGTCATTTGATAGACGTATCGCCCGTTATAAAAATGTATGGGAAGAGATGTAATGGCTCGAGGACCTCCAGCATTCACATACTAAAAACCACATTAAGCACCTATTTTCGCATGACGAAAGAGCGTGTCAACAATACGGAAACCTATTCAAAAGTATAGATTCCCATGGCAAGGGATTCTCGAAATACATAGTACTTATGTTATGGTGTTTTTATCCCTACAAGCGGTACACGTCCATCAGAAATACATGCTATGGTTAAGAATAATTGTGAATTTTATAGCATCCATTGTTACGCTCACAATATTTTTTACATTATTCTGATTTCAATAATAGTCCCATTATACCACATTTCGTACTGTAGATACATAATTAGATAGCAATAATTCATTGAATAATGAGTTGAGATTTATTGATGTGATTAGCGAAGCGGAGGCCAACTTCCCTATGCACAATTCACACGTACTTATGTTTTATTGGCTTTTATTCACGGCTGTTATGCTGTTGGTAAAATAAGCTTTGTTTAAATCCTAGTTTTGAAGGAGAAGGATCTGTTTATGTTTATTTTGCACCGGGCTTGTCAGAAATAGTTCTTCCTGTATCATTGGACAATCTAGAGTCTAGACAAAATCAAACTGGTTGCTAATTTATATTTAGGTACTCGTATAATTAGTGCGCGTATTAAAGTAATCACGGAATCCATAATTTTAAATTAGTATAGAATTATACTAATTTTATTAAGAGGTATTTCTGAGTTTATATGTAAGGAGTAATCTTTGGAACCACTGATCCGATTCCAGAAACTATATATAAGTACCTAATAATAGATCCCATATAAAAACTTTTATACAAAAAAAAAAAACAATCAACTTTTTTTTCCACTTTATAGGTTGGTCATTTTGTAATTTATGTAAGTTTATAGCCCAATGTCAACTGCTCATCACCTTTTACAAAATATTGCTTTTCCCGATGCAGGGACGTTAATTGTTGAGGAGTTCTCCTAGTAAGAACAAGGAGAACCGGAGCTCCATGGTGAAGTCATCATCACCATTATGCATTTTGACGACCATATATTACTTAGCAACCATATTAAAGTAATGGAATCGCGACCCGTGAAATACTAAGATATAATTAGGTAGTTCCGATGGCCATCTGTGGTCTTCATCATCAGTTCCACTTCACAAAATGGTGATACTATAAAAAATACCCAAATCACTATGTGTGCCTATAAAATTTGAGGGTTTCCCTTAATTTCCATGGTATCCCTTCATCAGATTCTGACTTAGTGACAATGGAAGCACCTCGAGAGTATACCACTACCACTTTGTGAAACCGTGAAAAGTGTGGACTAAACATACATATGTGGCGTTATAACGTCAATTAAAAATATATAACCCAATTCGCAAAAAAAATGGAAGAAATCATGAGAGCACTACAAAATATACAAAACGACTTAGCACAGCAAAAGCATGATATGAAGAATATGGAAGAAAATATTAAAGAAGCCATAAATAAAAATATTGATGAGAAATTCAACCGCATCGAAATAAAAACAAATATGTTAGAAAGTAAAATTGAACAGCAACAAAAACAAATAGACTTCATTGATAGACAATTAAGGAAGAAAAATCTACTATTCTTTGGTATTGAAGAAAGAGAAGAACGCTATGAAGACTTACTTAATTTGATCCTGGACATAATTAATACAAAAATGGAAGTACAATGCCAGAAATGGGAAATAGAAACTGTAACAAGAAGAGGAAAGAAAAACGGAAAAATTAGACCAGTAGTCGTAACGATCACAACAACAAGTAGAAAAATAGAACTTCTCCGCAAGAAAAAATCACTTCAGAATACAAATTTTTATATTAAAGAGGACTACTCTCCCGCTATTATCCAAAAACGGAAAGAACTCCAAGAAGAATGCAAACGTGAGTGGGAGTCCGGGAAAAAAGTAGCTCTGCGTTATGATAAAATTGTCACACTACGTCCTAAAAACGTAATAAATCAAGCATCTGCAGAGAAAAACTCTATTAAGAGATTTATGTCAGTGTCACCTGATGGAAAAAAAGATTCAGAGGTCAGCGATAGTCATGCAAAAATTACACAAGTACAGAAGAAAAATAAATCGCAAAACATAATAAGCTACTTACGTCCGTCACAGTTGAATCCCATCGCTCGGGCCCCAACAAGCGATGTCCAAGAAACCCCAAAAAACTGAGTCACGCCCCTCCTTCTTTTTTAAATATTATCCATGAAGACTCTTTCAACAACTACCAAGAACCTACAAATGTAACAATATCTCCCAATACGGCTGGTCCCCGCGGGAAGATTAGACCAAAACCCTCCAACCAATTTAAGAATCAAAATCAAACATACAAAAATCAAAACCCAACGTACAAAAATCAAAACCAAACATATAAAAACTCAAGAATAGAGCAAAGTACTACTTATATTTGCTCATGGAACGTGAGATCGCTGGTAAACGAGACAAGACTTATAGAATTGCGACATAGCTTAACAAAGTTCAAATGGGATGTTATTGGCTTAGCAGAAGTGAAGAAAGAAGGGAAAGAAATACTAGAAACCGAAAGCTACATCATGATATACTATGGTGAAAAAAGTGGAAGAAACGGCGTCGGTTTTCTCATTAATAAAGATCTGAAAGCTAATATAATCGATGTCAGAAGTATATCGGATAGAGTCATACGATTAGATATATTCCTTAATAATAGAACATTCCATCTAATACAATGCTATGCACCAACAGAAAGCGCAACTTCAGAAGACCTAGAAATATTCTATAAACATCTACAGTTTGCATTAGAAGATACAGGAAACGATACAATAGTTATGGGAGATTTTAACTCCAAAATTGGTAAATCCACAGCGGAAGATAAGAAAGTTATGGGTCCATGGGGCTTCGGAGACAGAAACGAACGAGGAGATATATTAATACAATTTTGTTTTGAAAACCAGCTCTACATAGCAAACTCACACTTTAAGAAAAATCCTAAACAAAAATGGACTTGGATATCACCGAATGGAAAAGTGCGAAATGAAATAGACTTTATCTTAGTCAAAAATATTAAAAATATCTCAAATGTGCAGGTTGTGAACACCACCTTTCCTACAGATCACAGATTAATTAGAGTGGTCATGTTACAAAACTGCAATAAAACCAAGTCACGGAGAGACTACAGATGCAAAGTTTCTAGATTAAACCCCCTAGAGTTAGAGTCACTAAAAAATATATTTGCGGACCATATAGGCAACTTCCAATTCGATGATATGGAATTAGCGTATGGAAAACTAATAAAAATAATAAAGGAATCTGTAGAAGAACTACCTAAAATAAAAAACAAAGACATAGCGCCACTTTCAACGTATGTAGAAAAACTTATTAATGAAAGAAACAGACTGAAGAATAAAGAAAACAAAACACACCTAGAGAAAAAACAACTCAGGGCACTCTATAAATTTATACATAAACAAATACAACGAGATTACAAAGCACATCGACACAAAATAATAGAAGAAGAATTGCAAAAGAGAGCATCAGTCAAAAGGGCGCAAGTGAAATTGAACACATCTAAACCGTGGATTATGTCTCTGAAAAACAAAGAAAACAAATCAATATCTAATAGGGATTGCATCATTGGTACTGCTACACAGTTCTACAGGGAGCTTTATGGTAACGAGGAAAGTCATCAGCGTACTAGATCAGAGCCATCAGCACCACTAAGTGTCGTGCCATCTATCATAGAGAGTGAAGTCCGCTGTGCAATCCAACACCTGAAATCAGCTAAAAGCCCAGGCGATGATGGAATAACAAATGATATTTTGAAAGCGATTATTGACCCGCTAGTGCCAATACTGGCATCCTTTTTCAATGACATACTGACGTTCAACAAAGTACCAAAAGAATGGGGAATATCGATTATAACCCTGTTGTACAAAAAAGGCGATCCGACAGACTTAGGAAATTATAGGCCAATAAGTTTACAACAAACAGTATACAAAGTGTTTGCCACAGTACTATTAAATCGAATCTCAAAGATATTAGACAGCAACCAACCCCGAGAACAAGCCGGCTTCAGAAGAACATACTCAACCATAGACCACATCTTTACCTTGACACAACTTATCGAGAAATACTCTGAATATGGCAAAAAACTCTATGTAGCGTTTATAGACTACTGCAAAGCGTTTGATTCAATAAAACATGAACCTTTGTGGGTAGCACTGAAGACGCAGGGAGTCGAAAACCGATACATAGAGATACTGAAAGAGATCTATAAAAACAGCAAGGCGGTGGTTAAGCTAGAAGGCAAAGGAGAGCCATTTGATATCCGAAGAGGCGTGAAACAGGGTGATCCGATCTCACCTAATTTATTTACTGCACTCTTAGAATATATCTTCAGACAATTAGACTGGGAAAATAAAGGCATCAACGTAAACGGCGAATATCTAAGTAACTTACGCTTTGCCGATGATATTGTGTTAATGTCTGAAAATCACAAGGACTTGGAATATATGTTGAATACCCTAGACATAGAAAGTAGAAAGTGTGGTCTGCAAATGAACACACAAAAGACATTTGCCATGACGAATAGCGAAAAAATACCAATTAAAACTGAATCTCATCCCATAAGCTATGTGGATGAGTATGTATACCTAGGACAAAACGTATCATTCCAAAAACAAACATCTCATGAGGTAGAACGCCGTATAAAGAAAGCTTGGAATAAATACTGGTCACTGAAGGAAGTATTCAAAAGTAAACTACCAATGCATCTAAAAAGGAAAGCGATGGATTCTGTTGTTCTGCCGACACTATTGTACGGATGCCAGACTTGGTCGTTTACAAAAGACATCGTACAAAAGATCAACGTGTTCCAAAGAGCCACGGAACGAAGTATGTTGGGTATAAAGCTGAAGGATAGAAAGAAAAACACATACATTAGATCCATAACAAAGGTAACGGACGCCGTCGAGCTAGCAAGCAGACTAAAATGGCGATGGGCTGGACATACTGCTAGAGTTACTGATAATAGATGGAGTGAAAGGATATTACATTGGTATCCCTATGAAGCCAAACGCCGACGCGGCCGACCTAGGCGACGCTGGAGTGACGATATCTACCAAGTGGCCGGATCTACATGGACTCGCCAAGCACAAGACAGACAGCACTGGAAAGAGTTGGAGGAGGCCTACACCCAGAAATGGGTACCCCAATAATATACTTTATCAATAATGTGTATAATATTAAATGAAAGCATGACTTTAAAAATAATAATTATGTAAATTAATTAATTTTAAATAATATTGTATTGAATATACCCAAATGAAATTAGGATAAAACATTAATTAGTATTAAACTGTAATGTGCATGGAAATGTTATGAAATTATGTATACTATAATTTGGGAAATAAAGGCTTTATTTATTTATTTATTTTATTTATTTATTAAAGTAATCACGGAATCCATAATTTTAAATTAGTATAGAATTATACTAATTTTATTAAGAGGTATTTCTGAGTTTATATGTAAGGAGTAATCTTTGGAACCACTGATCCGATTCCAGAAACTATATATAAGTACCTAATAATAGATCCCATATAAAAACTTTTATACAAAAAAAAAAAACAATCAACTTTTTTTTCCACTTTATAGGTTGGTCATTTTGTAATTTATGTAAGTTTATAGCCCAATGTCAACTGCTCATCACCTTTTACAAAATATTGCTTTTCCCGATGCAGGGACGTTAATTGTTGAGGAGTTCTCCTAGTAAGAACAAGGAGAACCGGAGCTCCATGGTGAAGTCATCATCACCATTATGCATTTTGACGACCATATATTACTTAGCAACCATATTAAAGTAATGGAATCGCGACCCGTGAAATACTAAGATATAATTAGGTAGTTCCGATGGCCATCTGTGGTCTTCATCATCAGTTCCACTTCACAAAATGGTGATACTATAAAAAATACCCAAATCACTATGTGTGCCTATAAAATTTGAGGGTTTCCCTTAATTTCCATGGTATCCCTTCATCAGATTCTGACTTAGTGACAATGGAAGCACCTCGAGAGTATACCCTTTCAAACAAAAAAAGAATTTTGCAAATCCGTCTGTACATGACGAAGTTATGCCCGAACATATGTACATAAAAAATATAAACATCCGAATTGATAACCTCCTCTTTTTCAGAAGTCGGTTAAAAATAGGTATAAAATCATACAAAAAAAAAAATATACACTTATCTGTCATTGTTAAGATCCTTTTTCTCAGGAACGCGTGGAGGTATCATGTTGAAATTAATATAAAATACGTAGGTCTATGGTCCCTTGGAGTCCTAAAAAAATCAAGCTTCTCAGTAAACGCAATACAAAAAAAAAAATATACGCGACGAATTGATAACTTCCTCATTTTTGTTTTTGAAAAGTCGGTTAAAAAATACGACCATTTATGCGACATATTTTGATACTGGCAAGTAAATGAAAACCTATGGGGTACTTCCCGTTGACCTAGAATAATGAAATTTGGCAAAAAGGAAGGTCTCACAGCACATGTAAAGAAAAAAGTCCGAAAAATGTTAATTTGTAATTTTAGGTTTATATCATTTATTCTCATAAAAGACAAAAACGCCACTTACATGAGAACAGACAAGAAACATTCAGTAAACTTATTTTAGGTAACCGTCACCAAAGTTTAATGTATAGTATTATAATTATATATTATTCTATGCTCATTCAGCAGTTCAACTCAGAACATTGGAGGACTTTTAGTCAAGACAGTTTTCAGTTATGTATTTGGATAGTCGAGATTTAAAACTGCTGAGAGAGCTAACGCTTTTTATATAAGTGGGTAAGTTTTATCCCATAAAAAATTTTTTTTGCAACTACGGAACCCTTCATTGTGCGTGGTCCGACACGCACTTGGCCGGTCTTTTTAAAGTCTGACTGCTGATTTTTTATGAATATTTTACAAAATATTGTTAATAATTAATAATCAATACTGTCAGACAATTCCCGGCGCCCCAGACGCTTTAAAGCTCGCAAAAAATGATCTCATTTTACTTATAGTTAGTCTTAATTGGGGTTCCGTACCAAAATGCTAACAAAGGAACCCTTATGGTGTGACTCAGTCTGTCTGTCTGTCTGTCTGTCACAGCTGGATATCTCAAGAACTACTAATGCTATCAACTTGAAATTTGGAACAATTTTAGATGACGTTTACCCAACTATTTTTATTTCTTAAAAGGTTGTCTGAAAAATTCAAAGTGGGGCTACTAGGTCATGTGGGGTATCATATAAAAGAACGCTGTTTGCACATTCTCAAACATTTTTTTATTTTTTTTAGGTCACAGGGTTCAGGTTTTCGACTTTTGATGAAAAATGTAAAAAAAAAATACCTTATCTCCGAAGTTTGCAAAGAGAAAAATCGGAAATTATTCTATGTGACAGAAGTTTACGTAAAGATTACAGGAAAAATAAAACGATGTCTCTAAATAGCACACTTTTTCAGAAATCGGAACGGAACCCTCGGTGCGCGAGTCCGACTCGCTCTTGACCGGTTTTTTTTTAAATATGTTAATGATACTCGGTTACTTATTTCAATACGATTTGTAAGCAGCCAGATCAATCGCAGCGGTCAAACATCCCCCAGACACATATTCTGATACTTTTTACCTTTTTAGGCTCCAATGTGTTAAAAAGAAAATAAATAAATATATATACCATATAAAATACCTGACAAATCTTGAAAGAACATTGCTGAGGGTGATACGTAACATTAGCTTACGGCTAATCTGGTTAGGTACCGGCGAATACATAATAATAATGAAGATAAGTAACGTTTTCCGCATAGCTTGGTTTCAGCTCAATAAATATCGCATGAAGGCACCATAAAACGCTTAACTCATTAAATAACTTACTTAGTGTGTGCTTTCGCGATTAAGTCATAATTTACACGATCATTAACCTATTAGAACAACTAAGTACTTAGGTAAAACTTAGCACATTATTGTGTTGGTGCAAATTCTTCCCAGCTTAACTTCTAGGAAGCGGTGTATGAAGCCATTATTTAAACACTTGAGTCTTTACTTACTTCTAAGCTTTTTGAAGTCAGTGAAGTATTTTTGCCGTGGAACTAGGAGGCTGCCATCAAAATCTAAGGAAATCGTGACGTAGTAAAAAGTCAGTATCTCTCTTTGCTCCGGCGCGGCGGTGGCGTTAAAAAGTAAACCATTAAGGCCTACCGTATCATGTGCCCCAGTGGTTAAGGCCGTGCCTCTTATGCATGAGGTTGTGGGTTCAAATCCGGGTAAGTACCAATGTGACTTTTTCAATTCATATTACTATCTGAGTTTATCTTGGATATTACTGACATCGGTGAAGGAAAACATCGTGAGGAAACCTGGACTTATAGTTCATATAAGTTTTTTTTTTTTGTGAATGGGAAATCATTAAATGACTTCTCCCGCTCTGGGTGGAGCGGAAAGGCGTGTCAGACTTTTACTAACTAAAACCCACCCGTGTTCCTTCGGTTGCTTGTGCCAGGGCCACGGTAAACAACCCGCGACCCCGGCGGCATTGGCCCTATCGGACCCCATCATTGATCGTGCCTGACCTGGAGTAAACCTGGACTTATAATTAATATAATTCTGAAATCGCCAACCCGTCTTGAGCAAGTGTGCAGGTGATCACTACTGGTGCCTTCTCTATATAAGAAGGCGCCTTTTCCCTGTAGTGGGTAAATAATAGACCGGTATTATAACACTATGGTTTACTTCCAGCGTCTCTCAGTCTATATCCACCTACAAATGGCAACCCAAAACCCAAAAACTCAAAATCAACCCAAAATTGTTCAATTGTAGCGTAAGTAGTTTCAGCATTTTCAGCAGTTACAGATTATGATAACACTGTTCCGTAATCACAGTAATCTTCTAGCACTTAGTAAATCGGTTACATCCAGGAAATTAAATAACTCGCCTTGTTTGATGTCATACAATGTTATATCGCCTATAAACATAAGTGGGTAACAGCATAATGGATAAATTATAATCTTTATACTGCTTGAGCAGAGCATAAATACTAAGTAGATTATATTGCCTATTCATAATAGGAAAGTATGTAGTAGGAGGTATGTACCTACTCCTACTACAAAATGTGGCAGTTTGGAAGTTACGCAAAACCTACTGCCTCTTTGCACAAGTGCTTTTCCACAAAAAGCCGGGATTTTGAAAACAGAGATAATCAAAAACTTTTTACAAAAAATAAAAGCACTCCTCCTCCTTGGTCATTCACTCTTGACAGAGTGGTCGTGGTTGATGACTCTGCATTTTCTTTGGCCAAAGCAGCCCTCGCGATGCTCCTCTACTTATTCCGGTCTTCCGCGTCTCGAAAGTTCTGAACTATGGAGGTTTGTGTTGACGCTTTGATAAGGTCTGTCCAACGCATAGGTAACAGACCGCGTGACCGCTTGCCCACCATTTGTCCCTGGACAATGAGTCATTCCATGGAGTGTTCGTTACGAACCACGTGGCCGAAATATTTGATAATTCATATTTGCACAGTCGCCGATAATCTCTGCTTGACTTTTAGTTCCTCCAGGATCGAAACATTGGTCCGAAACGCTATCCAGGGATTCCGCAGTAGTCGCCGCCAGCACCACATCTCCAGTGCATTGATTTTGCGTCGGTCTTTGGCGAACCGTCCATGTTTCAGCGCCGTATAGAAAAATCTGGAAGACTAGGCTTCTCATTAGGCGATCTTTTGTGGCTTTGGTGATATTACGGTTGCACCAGACTCTTTTAAGCTTGTCAACGGCAGATCGTGTGATAGCACATCTCCTTCGAATCTCGACTTCACATCCTCCAGTGTTTGTGATAGTGGAACCGAGGTACACATAAGATTGGAGAACCACACAGTTGCCAACCATAGAGATGTCAGGACGGTTTAGTTCAGCTCGGTCCACGATCATCATCTTAGTCTTTGGTCTCTGTTCACCGTTAGTCTGAAGGAGAGGCTTGTTGTCTCTAGACGGGTCAGCAAATGTTCCATGTCTTCTCTTGTTTATGTGAGAAGAGTAGTGTCGTCGGCATATCTTATGTTAATAATAAGAAAATAGGTAATACCTTCCGACCTCCCACTGAAATGCCTTTGTCCCATTGATCCAGAACGATTCTCATAATACATTCCGTGTAGATGTTGAACAGGAGTGGAGAGAGTATGCACCCCTGTCGGACACCAGCGAGCGTATGAAAACTTTTCGAGTCAACGTCGTCTATCGAAACAGTCGCAGTTCCGTCCTCGTAAAGTCGGCGTATGAGACGAACTAGGTGGCTAGGTACTCCCATTGGAATGAGTACGTCCCATAACTTAAGCCATCTTACGGTATCGAAGGCTTTGCGAAAGTCAACAAAGCAAATGTAGAGTGGGATGTTAAACTCTCTAGACTTTTCAATTATTTGTCGAATAATTAGAATCTGCTCTCTTGTTCCTCGACCAATGACGAATCCCGCTCATTAGCTTTGTCGGGATTCAGAAAAGCTCGTAGTCTGGTATTGATGATATGAAGGAGTACTTTGCTGGCGTGTGTAATTAAAGATGTAAGTCTGTATAGTTGCCACATTTCTTCGTTGATCCCTTTTTGTGCAATGGTATGAACACGGAGTGTGCCCAGTCTCGAGGCCATTGCTCTGTCTCCCAGACACGGTTGCAAATAACATGCATTATATCAACTCCGTATTCACCATTTTCCGTAGCTTTAATGACCTCTATTGGAATGGTATCAACATCTACAGCCTTATTCCCCTGTGCTCAATTGCGGTTCGAACTTCACTTTTCAGGATTGGTGGTTCCACAGCATTCTGTGACAGTGTACTAATGTTACACGGTGGTGTTGTGCTGCTATCGCTGAAAAGTTGCACGCAATATTCCCTCCACACTCCCACAATGTCCCTGATTTCTGTTACGGTCACTTCATTTACATTCTCAATGGCCCAGGTTTTCGGTTTGAATTGACGAGTTATGGTTCGAATCTTCTTAAATAAATCCTTAGCTTCGTGGCGCTCTGCGTTTTTTTTCTAATTCTAAGCATGTTTTTGAGATGATTATTACGATCCTTTCGCGTAGAGGATTGGATCTGTGTACCCACCAAATACAAATTCCTCCAAAAAAAAAAAGTGGGTGCCTTAAGCGAACTCAAAGCCTCCAGCCAGGGGACCCGAACATTGATGTCGGGACGTTGTACATATGTCGCAGGCAATTTGTATGATTCCGCATTTTACAAACGGCGTCGTCCGTTTAAAAACGCTCGCTGTTTTAAAATATGCCGAAGGCAAATTGGCGAATTGTTCAATTGTTAAAATTTCGACATTGATTGTTATAGTGGGGTGACCATCATAAAACACGGGTTGGACAAATCAGACTTTATTTCAGAAATCAGGTAGGTACCTATTCAAATAGGACTAACTTAAAATACCGGCACTCCTAAAGTAATTAAATTAATTAAGTAACAAAAACAACACTAATCTAATTTAAACTGATGACGTA
Source organism: Cosmia trapezina (assembly GCA_905163495.3). Taxonomy (NCBI): domain Eukaryota; kingdom Metazoa; phylum Arthropoda; class Insecta; order Lepidoptera; family Noctuidae; genus Cosmia; species Cosmia trapezina. Next base: position 19,953,481 of record LR991030.1, read on the forward strand.
CGTAACAATAATGCAACTTTTATGAATAATATGGAGGGGATATGGCGCTCGGCGGCCGCTGCCGCGGCACCGCTCGCTTCGCTCGCTCGCCGTCGCGCGTTAAAGGTCACTGTTCTAACCTAACCTTTTTTTTTTTTTTTGTTCACGCTGGGAAAAATGCATTACGCATACCCACCCATCGGGGGATGGGTGGGGTATGTGGGACTCCCCGGTAGAACCGGTATACCCACTAAACGACCCAGCGGCATTCCCGCATCGTCTGAGTGGAGGAGGACTGGGAATCTGGCACAGCCCTTTCATCCAGCCCCCCTCCGACGACCGCCCGCCTTTACGGCAGGCCCGGCACGCCCCTCCCGTCGGGGAGGGGCCCAGGAATGACTGACGTGGGTGGTGAACAGTGCAATGCAGGAGAAGGCGCCCCCGCGCCTGTCTCCCGCTGTTCACCACCTGGGGGCGCATGACGACGATCATACAACCGCCGTCTCACGCCCCGTCTTCGCCTGCGGAGCGGCGCCGCGAGAGGGTCATCCTCCCGCACGCGCTCCGCCGCCTCCTTCTGTGACATTACGTCTTCGCAGAAGGAGGCGACCGCTGCCCAGGCCCCCTCGCTTTCCAACATCGAGTTGACGACGCCGGGAAGCGAGAGATCCTGCCCGACCGCTGCGACCAGTGTATGGCGCAGCTCGGACCAGGCGGGGCACACTTCGAGGGTGTGCTGCGCCGTGTCCTCCGCCGCGCCACAGTCGTGGCACGACGGGGTCTCCTCCCTTTGGATCCGGTGCAGGTGCGATCCGAAGCACCCATGGCCGGACAACACCTGCACAAGACGGAAAGAGAGGAAACCGTGGGACCGCTCAAGCCAATCCTTGAGGACTGGCCCGAGCGCGTCCAGTGTTCGGCGGCCAAATGCGGCAGTGGCGAGGTCCTCCGTCCAATGATGGACGATTGCGTCCCTCGCCTCTTGCCGCACGGCCTCCCGCTCTTCTGCAGCGGGAAGCTCCCCGAGCGCCTTACGCCGCGCCGTCCATTCGTACACTCTGGTCAGCACCCATGCCTCGAGCTCCCAAGGAGGGGTGCCGGCCAGAGCGCACGCCGCCGAGAAGCCTACCGAGCGGTAGGCCCTCCCCACCCGCTGTGCAATGGCCCTTTGGGGCCTGCGAATGGCAGTGGCGTTCTCCCTCCTGTGAAGGGAGTCCGCCCAGATTGGGGCACCGTAAAGGGCCATGCTCTTAAGGATGCCAGCGTACAAGCGGCGGCATCGCGCCTTCGGACCCCCCAGGTTCGGGAGGAGCCACGACAGGGCGTTCGCGGTCTTCAGCAGGCGCGTCGACAGCCCGCTGAAGTGTGGGCCGAAGTTCCACCTGCTGTCGAGTACAAGGCCCAAGTACTTCATCTGGGCCTTGACCCCGATCCTGATACCCTCCACGATAATGTGGCCGTCAGGCGGGATGCGCTGCCGTGGCCCGTGAAAATACACGGCCTCCGTCTTGTGCAGCGCAACCTTCAACCCGAGGCGACGAATCCTTCCTGCCACTAAGGATCCGCCGGCAGAGGCCAGACTGGCCGCCTCCCTGAAGTCCCTCCCCCGGGCAATGAGGAGGGTGTCATCCGCGTAACAAATGACGCTCGTGCCACGGAGAAGGGTTCCCCGCAGGAGCCAGTCGAATCCAATGTTCCACAGCGGTGGTCCTAGGACCGACCCCTGTGGAACACCGGACTCTGCGCCATATCGCCTCACTCTGGCCGTCTTGTCTGCAAGGAGGACCACCCGATCCTCCAAGTAGCTGGCCAAGAGTTGGCGCAAGTACCGAGGCACTCCGTGATACCGGAGTGCCTCCAAGATTGTTGAGTGGGGGACAGAGTTGAAGGCGTTGGCTATGTCGAATGACACCGCCAACACCCCGTCACCCGCCTCCACTGCCTCCCTCACCTGGCTCTTGAGTAGGGCCAACGCATCCACCGTCGAACGACCCCGTCGGAAACCGAATTGGGCGTCCGACAGGTCCGGCCCCACCGTCCCCAGCAGCCTATTGAGCCGGTCGGCGATTATCCCCTCGAACAACTTACCGACCTCATCGAGCAAAACGATGGGCCGGTAAGCCGAGGGGGAGTCCGCCGGGCGTCCCTCCTTTTGGAGCAGGCAAAGCCGCCCCTCCTTCCAAGGTTAACCTAACCCAAATGATTCACCAGCAATAGAGGTAATGGTCACTATTCTAACCTAACCCAAATGATTCACCAATGTGAAGTTTCGGACGCGCGGGTGTGATAGTACAGTGGAGCCCGGATAGGTAGGTGTACAGAGGCCAGCATCAAGCTAACCCAATCTGTCAAATTTTCACAATTGAATAATAACGTTGTTCCTCCGACCACCAGATTCCATGGACACCTTAGCGTTTTTTACGTGCCGGATAACCTCAAAAACTTTATCATTTGTCCACGGCTTTTTTACTTAATTCCCTATAATAAATGTCTTTAAAACAATACTTTTTTTGTGAAAAGTCCTTTGAACACGTAGAATTTGCACTGTTTTCAATGTTTTTCTGTGTCACAAAACCACTACTCGACGCCATTTTTCTTGTTTTGATTAGCAGCGCCACGCGTGGTAAGAAAAATTACTAAATATTTCAATTTGCCGCGGCATTTTGTAAACGGAGATTGAATTGTATATCAAATGATGTGGCATATTATAAATTGACTAGGTAATTTACATTTTGCCTTCGATGCCGAAGGCAAAATGTAAATTTTAAAACAGCGAGCGTTTTTAAACGGATGACGCCGTTTGTAAAACGCGGAATCATACAAATTGCCTGCGATATATATACTAGTTGCGCGATATGCAGGATTTAGCGTGACGTCAGTGTGATGCGTAGTTCGCATGTGGCGATGTAGATGCCGCCACAGTTCTATCAGTCGTCATCTCAGAGTTCGCTTCCTTCCTAGCCATGTCGTCTTTCACTAATACAATATGAGACTTTGTGTCAGTCAGTGAAAATATTTTATTTAAGTCAAGAGCGTTGGGTACTTTCAATAAAAACAAAGAAGTTTTTCATAAAAAAAATATACGACTTATGAAAATAGTATATTATGCAATTAGTGAATAAAGGACGGATTTAAAGCGATGGCCATAGATGAATCCTGAGCGATGCGAGTGATTCATGACCCTCGATATAAATCCATTTTATTCAAGAGTTGCATACTATACTTTATACCATGACTACGAGAAAAAGAAAGATTTAAGCGAAAATAGACATTTAATTAAGAAAAAGGAAAGTTAAATTGGCTTTGATGTAAACCAGCCGTCATTAATTGTTGGGTAGCAAGCTTTTCACTACATCAGCCGGGGCTCTCTTTCATAAACTTAGGTGTTAACACATCTTTATCACTTGAATGCATTTTTAATCGATTTATTACCTATATAACACTAAACTTTGTGTTCATACAACTTACAGTACCTATTCAAAATAGCGCCAATTTACTAATTGCAGCAAAGAACACAAAGCAGTTTTTATTCTAATGCTAAACTCCTTGTCGAAAATGTCGCCTAATCAAATTGAATTTAGAACACACCAATAATAGGTCAAGTACACAGATTTAGTAAACTATGTAGATACCAGAAGCCATCCGACCAAGCGTGCCCTGCATGTTTGTACTAAAAAAAGTCTGTTAGCTCAGTGACGCTTAGTGATTGAAACAATTCTGTTTAGGTTGAGCACATCACTAAAAGCAAACACGCGTTGTTGGCTGGGGTGAAGTTACTTCAGGTATAAAAAAGATGACACGCTCGGTTTTCATACTATAGGTATATTAACATGCGGTATCTAGCCTAAATCTCGTTCATTCCCCACGACACCACTGCTGTGGTCACAACTATAAAATTAAAAACTTTATAGCTTTGTTGATGTACGGATTTTGTAGAAAACGTTGTTGATGGAAACTAATGCATTTTATTGGCTTGTTCTTCTCTAAAGTATACGACGTATTATTTGTTGTTCTTTAAACTTTGTAAATGTTTAGACCAAGTATAAGAACTATCGCCATTTTGGTCACCTAAAAACTTCTGCTATTAGCAGACAGACTCAGAAAATAGTATGAATAACAAGATTTATGTCTTACTTTGCACTAAAATCTATGTGAGAGTTTGCACGTGTGTACAATGGTGTTACATAACGTTAATGGGAGGCCCATGGATCATTAGAGACGCACATTCTCTCATGTTTTCTTTCGGTAACTTGACTATGATCGTTTTATAGCCTTCACAATATACTATTACATCCCCATGTGAAAGCTACCATATCTTTCTCGTGCCTGCAATCGACACGTACTTCCAAATACGTAGTCGCACGAAGCGACTCTTTGACACCATCAGTCTTTTCTATGCATACAGGTTACAGGCTTTATCTAGACGAGATAATGACTAGAATAGCGTGTAATTCTACGGTAAGCTATTATTTATTGCGTATTAACTTTTAAAGTTCAGCGCTAACAAGGGTATATAGGTAATTTCTGCAGTTTCTTTGAATATAGACATTCACGTAAGGCGTTGTTCCATGGATGCTTTTTATCTTTTATAATTACTATTTCTTATTTATTGTAGAGATTAGAAAACGTTAAAAAGTGCTTAAGATTTTTATTGTAGGCAGGTGCGATAAACAAGATGTGTTGCATCTAAATCTAAGAACGAGTTACCTATATTTAAAGAGCTTTAAATGGTCGGCTTGATGCATTGAAAGTTTTATGTGAACATTTATGCAATTAAGCAGCCATTGGTTCAGCTTACAAATGTCTATTTACGAATGATTTAATAGAAAATCTTAGGGACTGCATGCATCAAGTTTGATCGAAAATTTTTAGACAAGAGGTTTTTACAAAGGGGTAGAAAATTGTAAAAACAAATCCATAATTTCTAGGTAAAATGAATGAGAATTGGTGTTTGGAATTTTATTTTAGAGTCAAGGAACACGTGTTTCAGAATTTTTGGAATTCTACTCATAAGAGCGTAAAATAAGGGGATGATAATAGGAAAATCCGACATTTTAAAACTAAAATAAATAAAAGTATTTAGGGTTCCAGTTAATACACACAAAACATGACGTGTTTTAGGATTTTCAAAAATTCTTCTCCTAGTGGGGTGAAAGTATAAGGATGAAAATTTGTGTGGGAAAGTCCGAAATCTACGCGGAAAATTCTCAAAATTGAATATTCTAATCGTGATGCTATCTAAAAAATATAAGCTATTAGCACTATGCCAGTGTGTCTTCATATAAAAGAGAGAGTCGCATCCGCGACCCTTTCAGACTTATCTCAATTAAAGCTTCAATGATCCTTTTTGTTCTGTCTGAACACCACCTAATATTATACAGACAATAGTATGAATCGGCATCTCGTTTCTACAGTAGCAATTAATATTGAGAGTCTATGAACACACTGATGAATACATAGATGTATTATTATATACTAATCTATGGATGAATCATTTTTAATTTCAAGCTGTTTAGCCACGTTTAGTGTGTTTGTATAGATATATATAAAGGGTCTTTCAACAAGGACGGGTCGATGTTGAATTTAAATAAAACAAGCTGTATGTGAGATATTAAAGAAATTATTTTTTTATTTGAAAGGCTCATTTATGCCATTATTTATGAAATATGACAGGCGGCGTCATTGGTCCGCACTTTTTCAAAAACGATGACGGCGAGGCTATTACTGTCAACGGCGAGCGCTAAAGATCAATGAATAACAATTTATTGGTGACGTGAATTGGTCACTAAGATCGTGCGATTTGACACCGCTATACATTTTCTTGTGGGGTTTTCTCAAGTCGCAGGTCTAAGCCAATAATCCGCAATCAACCGATGCCCTGAAAGTCAACATTACGCAGGCCATCGCTCAGATTCAGCCGGATCTATGCAGTAGAGTAATTGAAAGTTGGACCTCTCGGATCCGTGCCAAAGTGCCAAAGTTCGAAGCCGCGGTGGACATTTAAACGATGTCATATTTCATAAATAATGGCATAAATGGGCCCTTAAAATAAAAAAATAATTTCTTTAATATCTTACATACAGCTTGTTTTATTTAATTTCAACATCGACCCGTCCTTGTTGAAAGACCCTTTATACAGGGTGTCCCGTAAATAATGGATAATCTCTTAAGGGGTCATCGTACTCATCATTATGAACAACTTTTACTATGGGACCAAACCTGGAATCGCAAAAAAAAAATCAGCTGCTCCCTACATTTTGACGAGTTTGATGTAGATAAATGTACTGGTCAGCTGATTTTTTTTCGCGATTTCAGGTTTGGTCCCATAGTAAAAGTTGATCATAATGATGAGTACAATGACCCCTTAAGAGATTATCCATTATTTACGGGACACCCTGTATAGTATATATATAGTAAAATTCCAAATGATTCAAAAACTTTAGATATTAGATTGTTTAAAAAAAAACTACATATATGGTTAAACAATAATAATGTTTATAGCATAAAATAATTTATTGAGGGAAACATTTTTTAACGTAAAAACGTGCGTATCGTTTGCATGATACGATATATGTTTAAGCAAAACATGTGTCTTTAACATCTTTAAAGGTAAAACATGTTTTACGCAAATAAATATTATTTCTATTTCATTTTTGCAATAGAAAGATAGATAGAATACTCTTTATTAACATGGCTTAGAAAGGAAGTACTAAAGTATACATGCCTTATTTAATTTTAAAATTTCTCTTTTGTTGAATAATGTAAGGCATATGTCGTGATTTATTCAACATTGAAGGTTCATCCCATAGGAAGTAGTAGTCTTACTTAACTATTCATAAAGTTCTTGTTACTTGTGATCGTGTTTTGTTTCTAATATTCTGATGGAAAACATTGTTTAGATTATTATTATAACTTGGATTCAATCATCAACAAACTTAGGCTCGTGGTTTTCCCTAAATTAAAGGAGTAAACTTTTTATTATTTTGGCGCCTCTCCTTGGCGGTTGACCTTTCATAATCATCATTCTCAGGAACATGTCTTTTTCTTCCATAGGTACTTCTCTGTTAGTCTTAATCTCGGTATTCACTCCCTTTCTAGCCATATTAACCATCATTCACACAGTCCATCCATCGTTGGCCTTTAACTCCGAATATTTCTCCTTGTCCTTTGTGAAGTGGAACAGCTCAGCACCCGTGACTACGGTCCATTCGCGAATGTTTCTCAACCAAGACTTTTGGAACGAAGTTCCTTATCGCTCTTTATACTCTGCACACGTGGCGAATGAGAACTAGACCGAAAAAAACCGGTCACGAGCGAGTCGGACTCGTGCACCGAGGGTTTCGTGCCGATTTCTGAAAAATTGTGCTATTTAGAACATCGTTTTATTTTTCCTGTAATCTTTACATAAACTTCTATCACATAGAATAATTTCAGATTTTTCTCTATGCAAACTTCGGAGATAAGGGGGGGGGACGGTATTTTTTTTTTTAAAGTCGAAAACTATGCGGCCTAAACAAAAATAAAAAAATGTTTGAGAATGTGCAAACAGCGTTCTTTCATATGATATCCCACATTCCCTAGTAGCCCACTTTGAATTTTGAAGACCCCCTTTCAGTCCCTGTTACAAAAAAAATATAAATATTTTTACTTTCTTATTTGCAAAATAGTTGGGTAAATGTCATCTAAAATTATTCCAAATTTCAAGTTGATAGCTTTAGTAGATATCCAGCAGTGACAGACAGACGTACAGACTGAGTCGCACCATAAGGGTTCCTTTTTTACCATTTTGGTACGGAACCCTAAAAAGCATAACATTTTGATCATCACGATACTTATCTAGTAGTATGTTTGTTTGTTTCTTTTTTAGGGTTCCGTACCTCAAAAGAAAATAAACGGAACCCGTATAGGATCATTTCGTTGTCCGTCTGTCTCCATAGAGCTACGTATACGACCTACGATATTTGATATTAATTTCAGCTCCTCCACGCCACGCGTTTCTGAGAAAAAAGGTCTGGACAGACTGACAGACAGACAGACATGTAGACGGACAACGAAGTGATCCAAAGGGTTTCGTTTTTTTTTTCTTTTGAGGTACGGAACCCTAAAAACTTCCGTAGTAAAATATAGGTGCCAATTAATACCTGTCGTTTAAACACCAGACAGAATCAATTACTTTATATAGGCGAACTTTTTTGCCTATTGTTTTCCTTAATCGTGTCGAAAGTAAATCATACGAGGAGGCTGAATCAGTGAATGCCTTTGCCACAAGCAACCGCGTAATTTTGTACACATGACGACACATCAGGCTATAATATCCAGTATAAGCTGACCTCCCATTATACACGGTCGGGACATCGGCGCGTAGACCGTCAATTTATTACTCGTATTATATTTATTATTTTATTTTTTTATAATTTTTATTTTATTGTATTTTGTTTTTTTTTTTATTCTAGACCCCACAGATCTACTTAGAACTTTTTTCCTCAGTTATTAAAAAAAAAACCGGCCAAGTGCGTGTAGGACCACGCACAATGATGGGTTCCGTAGTTGGGATGAATTTATCCCAAAAACAAACTTAGCACTGTAGTTTAAAAGCATGTTCGCCCTTACATCGCATATACGTCACGGTCAATTCTCCAACTGCAAATGTAAGTTTGTAATCGTAAAATATTTTTTTTTATGTGATAATACCACAAATTAACGATTTTCGGACTTTTCCTTTATTTGTGCTGTGTGTGCTTTATTTGTACCTTGCTTCTTGCCAAATTTCATGATTCTAGGTCAACGGCAAGTACCCTATAGGTTTTGATTTATTTGCGAGTATCAAAATAATGTCACATAAATGGCCGTATTTTTTGTTTGCGTTGACTAGAAGCTTGCTTTTTTTAGAGCTCCAAGGGACCGTAGAAAGTGGGAATGGGAATTTCAACCTGATACAGTTGTTTAATCTCACGAAAGCGGTTGAGCCATACTTGTAGATGTAATGCGTATAGACACGCGCTCGACACACGCTCTTGTGTGCGTACCTGTTTAGAGGCATGAGGAACAGGGTGTAAAGTTCACTCATCCTCTATAGAAAAGGGAGGATCCGCCGACCAGACGGGTATTGTGTCTGGTGGGCAACTGCCCGATGGTTGATATCGGGTCGTTGTATATATGCTAGTCGCGTGGCAAACTCTAATTGCGCGATGCGCAATTAGAGTTTGCCGCAATTGAGGATTGCGTGACGTCATGCCTTGTGATGCGTAGTTCGTATGTGGCGATGTAGATGCCGCTACATCACTCCCCTCCAGAGACCGGAGGTCGATAGTGGGCTGAGTCGTGTATCTTGCGATGCTTGCCAGTGCCAGTTGTGGTTCCAGTGAGTAGGAACCTGGTGCCGCATAGTTCACGGTGAGTCGGAACTGTTTGCGGTGATACCCCAGTGAGTCGGGGTGGCGCTGCGTTATGCTCCAGTGAGTCGGAGTGTACAGCGCTGGGTTGAGGTTGAGGCTGAAGGTGATGACCAGGAATGCGCGTCCGCTGCATGCTGGTGGTCAGGATACCCGTTGAAGCCGTGGATGCTGGCTGGCTGTGTGACTCGCCACTGTGACTCGCCGCTCGAAAGCTTGAGGAAGTGATGCTGATGACGTTACGCTGAAGGAGTTGCACGAAGGCTGCGCTGACGTTCATGCTCGGGGTCACCAGTTTAGAGGCATGAGGAACTGGGTGTAAAGTTCACTCATCCTCTATTGAAAAGGGAGGATCCTCCAACCAGACGGGTATTGTGTCTGGTGGGCCACTGCCGACGATTGATGTCGGGTCGTTGTATATATGCTAGTCGCGTGGTAAACTCTAATTGCGCGATGCATGATTGCGTGACGTCATGTCTTGTGATGCGTAGTTCGTATGTGGCGATGTAGAGGCCGCCACACCAGCAGGTAGCGCGTTCTCGAGCTTACGCACACAAAGACAATGTGCATGTAACATTTACACATACAAGTATGGCTCGCCCGCTTTCGTGAGATAAAACAACTATACCTCTACGCGTTCCTGAGAAAAAGGGTCTTGACAGACTGTTGACTGACAGACGAACAACGACGGGATCCTATAGTGCATCCTATTTTTTACTTTTGAGGTAAGGAACCCTAAAAAAACATCCGTTTCATACAAAAGTGCCACAAGTGTATTGTGGCACTTTTACGGTCAAAATGTATGGAACAGCAGATTTTTTAAAAATTACATACGAATAATTTCAACACTCGTCGGTCTAGAATCATATTCATTAAATTCTTATTATGTAACAGTGTGTGATGCTTACGCCCTGTACACTGTACAGCTACCATTCAATGAGAGATCAGCTTGTACTGGCAATGTACACCTTGATCCGTCGTTGCTGTGCGTACGCAGGTAAGTGGTTCATTTTTTTGTATCATTACTTTAATTACAACGGCTTAGATTAGTACTAAAGGTCTGGGTTGGTTTCGGCCTTAATAGCTTGTGTGGAGTTTCACACTTTCTATAAACATTTTTTTTGTTTTGTTTGAAATGTTGCTGTTGGAGAGCGAGTTGCGAATTTTTACTTTAGTTAGGCCATTACTCTCACTTCTTTTCGTTAAAATTTTAGGGTTTCGTACCACAAAAGAAACAAACGGAACCCTTATAGGATCATTTCGTTGTCCGTCTGTCTGTCAAGATCGTTTTTCTAACAAACACGTGGAGGTATCAAGTTGAAATTAATATCAAATACGTAGGTTCCTTAGAGCTCCAAAAAGCTTCTAAGTCAACGCAATAAAAAAATACGGCCATTTATGCCACGTATTTTGATACTCGCAAATAAATAAGAACCTATAGGGCACTTCCTTTTGACCTAGAATCATGTTTGGCAAGAAGCAATGTCTCACAGCACAAGTAAAGGAATAAATCCGAAAATTTTTAATTTGTAATTTTGCCACAATTTTTTTTTTGTTGTATTGCTCACTTAAATTTTATTTAAAATTTTATTGACCGTGACGTATATCGTTGTAATGGAAAAACATTTTATAAACTACAAAGTTAAGTTTGTTCTTGGGATAAATTCATTCCAACTACGAAACCCTTCATTGTGCGTGGTCCGACACGCCGGTTTATTTTTTTTACCATCAACATAAAGTGGGTTGTGATTTCTGAACAGTGATAATGAGCTTATGCCGAGGCAGTAATTTAGTATCGATCCATATTACCCTAAGTAAATAAATGAGAAACAGCGAAAATGTCCAAGTCTTGCTTTTCTTGAAACAAACACTCATCGTCTGGTTAGGTTCGTACGTAAACGTCAAACATATTATTACTACGCGACATTTCATTGAGAATACTCACCCGTCTCATTGCTAATTGGATGGCGGGGATATCAATCAATCTGCGGAATTATGCAATGTTTCCTCAATCAATTATGGAGTGAGTGACACTTGATATTAACCTCTGTGCCTCCGGGAGGACGTAACTATCACTGTAGCGCCGCGCCGTCGAGCATAGCCATAACGCGAATATTTATGACAATCGTCATTTGAAGCTTCAAAGTTTGACATCTCTTCCTGCAAAGTTAATACCCTGAATATATCTTGGGTTTGTCAAGTTTTAGCGGTCACATCACTAGTTAGGGTGGGAAGGTCAGAATAGTACATTTTAATATATCCCTCGTGGAACCGTGGGCTGAATATTGGACGCTCTAATCCATCTCTGCCGCCTTTCTGGAAGTACTTTTTCGTCTGTACAGAGCTTATTTTTGAAGAAACTATGAAGCCTAGAGGCACAACTTTGAAATTAAATTAAAGCTAATTCAATTTCCTACAAATTATTTTTTGGTGACTTTTCTCTAGGACCATTAGTTCAGCCGAGCCGGTACGTGTCTTGGCAAATGAGGGTTATCGATAATTTTTCACTTTTTGGAAAAAAGTGCCCATCTTCAACTAGCTGTATCTTCGCAACCAATAGACCTAAAGTGCTTGAGCTAGGCTCAAATTGTACCTGTAGTTTGCTTCACCAAAATATGAACAAAGATACTTAATTTAAAAAGTGCCAGGATTTCGCAGTTTTTCGAGCACCATAAGAGTTCAGTCAGTGCACAAGGTTTTCAGTGCAGCGAACTTGGGTATAGTCTACTCTCAGGGGACCCAACAGCATATAAAAAAACCGTGGTTACTTTGCGATGTTTGCATTTTTTTGTGTCGATTATGACTGGGCTAAGTAGGAAAGATCCAATCAAGAACATAATATACTTTTAATTTTTTTATTATTATCCAAAGCGTCGTATAACATGGGTCGTTAGCGTTATACTGGCCGGTATTATGCGCTTGCACATGCAAAACGAACGAGTTATGGCGCGACTCGCGAGCAATCACTTTTATTGTGTATTTATAGACGCGTAATTGCGTATTTAGAAGCAGTCGTATATAATATTCTTGAGTAGCTACTTTCGAGTATGTGCCTAGTTTACCTTAGAATAGAATATTACCTTGGAATATTTATTTAATTTGGAGCTCTTGTCGTTTGATAGATATAGTCTATTTGTGATATATGTACCCACCAGACTTGAAATAAGTTGGGGAAAGAGGGGGGAAACCGCACAGGGGGTGAAACCAGATAGTTGCTTTTTAATTTTTCCGCGTATAGCTGTGTAGTTCTAGCTAGTTGAGAAATACGCGCGAAAGCATACTCAGTGCGGTTGCAAATGACTGCGACGGCAGCATTTCAGCACGTGCGTCTATAAACGAAAATTGAAAACAAAGGTAAGTTATCTAATATTTAGATTTTTTTAAAGTATTATCATTAAGATTACCTATGTGCTATGTGTAATAAATAGTTGAATTTTTTAAGAAGTAATACATATTTAACCTTCTAAAACAGTATTTGTTGTTGCTATGAGTGTAAACATAACCTGATAATTGTTAAAATATCAAACATGGTACCCGTGGGGTACAACCGGACGGGGTGATTTCGACTATCCGGTTTGACCCCGATTGATTTATATGTAGGTATTGTGGGTGTTTTATTCCTCTTTTTAATTACTTTTGACAGAGTGCGACCGTGAATATGCCATGAACTTAAATGTATAATCGAAAGATATCATGCCGATTCCTTACTTCAAAAAGAACTTTCAGCCATCAACGCGTCGAGAAAAAACCGCAATGTTAACAACAAAGGCTACGCCATCAGTTATTAAAATAACATTTAAAGGCAATGGTAAAGGTAAAAAGACGAATAAAAAAAACAATCAAGAGGATTCGGAGTGTTTGGTTTGTGTCGAAAAGTACAGTCAAACTAATTCCACAGATTCATTTTAACTATGCACTTGACATAAATGGGCTCACGAAAGTTGCATTGTTTGTTCTGAGCAAGAATTATTATTTTACATAAGCAAAAACTGCAAATATTCACCCCTTTTTAACATAAAATGCCTATCCGGTTTGACCCATAGGTGTGGGGTGAATTCGGATTTATAAGTTTTTATTAAAATTGTTCTAGTATAGAGTTATTGAGAATGATCTCAAACTTTTTTATGCCAAAGTTATGCCTAAGGTATGCTTAAATATTTATGGTATGGATTATCGCAATACAACATAGTGATTTATTTATTGCGTCTTTATCTTAACTATCCGGTGTCCCCCCACCTTCCCCTACATTTATATCTATACTCTATCTATAGTTATTATAAAATAAAGTCGCTTTTAGACGATTTTGATGCGGTTTTCACTATAATTTATAGAATTTACTCTGGAAGATTTATATGTAGGTATACGTAATACTATATTTAACTTATAAGTATATAATATAGAAACCTTCACGTTTTGTCGTAAAAACCGTGCGAAGCAGGGGGCCTACTCCCTAAGCACGAAGTCCGTAGTTTCAGCCTTCAATACTGGCGTTTCCTACTCCGTATCACCTACGGACAGATGATTAGTTCGGGTCCCGAATGACAAAACGATACGACAGTTGTCCCTACTCCCGATGTGTTTTTGACTGTCCGAAAAATTTAACTATTAAACTTGTTTTGATGGATCGTTATGTCAGACGGACGGACGAACGGACGAACGAATGGACGGACGGACTTAGGGAGTAGGCTCCCAGGGCCGGGTCGCTATTTTAATAATGTTTTGTAAAACCCCAAAAATTGCGTCGACTTGTTTTCAGTTTTAGTTAGAGGCAAAACCAAACTAAATGTTATCAATACGAATACACCATTGTTTCAGCTGTTTTAAAAGTCATGAAACAATAGTGTGAATAAAAACTGATGCAAAAGTTTTTATTTTTAAAGGGACAGACAACAATGGATTCTATTTTTTTCTGGATTGCAAAATTGCCTATGTCATTCCTCACACACCAAAGACATCACTGCATTATGATTGCTTTAGTTCCAGCCTTGGAAATATATCAGACATACATAGTCACTTATGCTATTGTAAAATGACAGGGGCTAAGTTTTCTAAGATGAGATTTTAATATACCTACAGAATGTTTCTTTTAAGGTGTCAAGCCAGTGCGAGCTGATAGCAGAGTATCATACGTATCGATTTAATCCCCATGTATGTTCTACGATTTTTTGCAGTTTTCGAGTTATAATTTTATTTCGATATTTTTCCTGTTTCAACGAGATGGTGGCTTTAAAAAATTATACTTATTTTTTTTTATGGGTCAACTTTGAACAAGAATGTACTAAATAGGGCATTATTTGCTGAAATCGGTCGTTGAAAGTGGTGTATCTGAAATCTTGTGATTTTATCATTTATTATTTATTATCTTTGCATATTTTTGTCAATCCTGATATTTACTATTCCTCTCCGTTTAATCAGAGCTCAGTTGATACTAAAAACATAAATTTTATACCTACTACTATCCTTAACCACTACCATTGATATGAAATGAGGGATCCAAAATAATTTGAAAACTACAAAAAATCGTAGAACATGCATGGGTATTAAATCGATAGGTATGGTACTCTGCTATCAGCTCGCACTGGCTTGAAACCTTAAAAGAAACACCCTGTATAAACAGTAGAGATATTCTACCGTCAATTCGGACATTCTTATTATGCTAAACTAGCTTCTGCCCGCGACTTCGTTCGCGTGATATTTCTTGTACATAAAATAATTATATATCCTATTCCTCGTGTCACGTTACTTCGTTTTAGCTTGGCGTTCTTTTTGCCTTTATTTATTTCATTTTTGCTCGGCTCATAAGATTTTATGACAATAAATTATAGCCTATGTTACTTCCTCATAATTTAGTTTTCAATTGGTGAAAAAATGGTTAAAATAGGTCTAGTAGTTTCGGAGCTTATTCGGTACAAACAAAAAAATCTTTCTTCTTTATAATGTTAGTATAAATAACACAAGCCGCGTGTCTTCATGGGAAAATTATTAAAAACTGGTATAAACGCAGATAAAAGGAAGTCCCACAGGACTAGCTGCGCCATATAACGATTAGACGAAGGTATAGAAGCAAGCTCATAAAATTAATACCCAGCTTCCTTGGGAAACAAGATACATTCAGTTTCAAAGACTTTTAGATAACCGACCATTTTCAGCTAAATATTATGTTTAAGAACTAGTTTGTGCGTACATAATAATAAACCGTCTTTTTGAAGAGTATTAAGTATGATTAGATAATATATTTATGTAGTCATAATAATATTTCTTTAATACTGCCCTTTACAGAAATTAATATTAATCTCTGGAGCACAATACGGAAGACCTGGTCTTTCATAGTAAGTCTTTCATGGTCTAAGTAGCTGGTTCAGCTATTTACATCGATCTGTCACAAAACGAAGTAATATGATTAAAATGAAAATACGACTGTGAATAGTAGTATTTACACCGGCATGCGGTTCTCTCATAAAAACTGGCGATGGCGGTCCATTTTTTATGTGTGTCTGTTAATGCCCGTTTTCACTGATAGGTACTAGATGACACTTAAATTAATGTCTAAATTAATTTTCAACGCTCAGCTCAGCGCGGACAGTTGAAAATCCAGCAGTCCTATAATATAATAATATATTATGTTACCGGCAATCTGTAAAATACAGGTATTCTATACAAAACCTAGGCAATTTACAGAATACCCGGGGCGTCCAGGCAATATATGAAATATTAATGTCCATTACATACTTTGCCTAGATAATGTATACAATTCCCAGGGATTGTATAGAGTACCTGCTGGTTCACCGGCAATGTGTAAAGTTAAATATTTTGGTCTGTATTATCAATGCTAGGTGCTTTTTGTCTCCGACCAGCCGTTTTAGTTAAGATAGAATAGACCGTGCAAAAACTGTCACAGAACCGAGTTAGCCAACCCGAGTCCACGTGGTACTTGTTTGCCCTATCCCAAGAGTGTTTTCTAGAGCCAGAGGTGCGCAAGGATGGCAGCCTCCGCCCGCGGTAATAGGCCGAGCATAGCTAGGTGCTTGCGCCTTATTACGCAAGAGCGAAGAGCTACGCTTCCCGTAGCGCCGGAGAAGATGCGATTTTCAACTTGCTAACGGCAGGCTAGGCACCTGCAATAATACAATGTCTTTACAACATCTTATTTTGGTCGGAGTTGATAAAGTTCGTCATCTGTTTTTTGTAAGACTACAGCTAGTAGGTATATTGTGGGCACATAGTATATTACAAACATTGCCGGCTGCGCATTCGGTACTGGTATAGAATACCTAGGCAAAGTATAAAATAAATAATGTTTCATACTTTACCTAAACGTTTTAGGTAGTCTATACATTGCCTGGGTATTGTATAGAATACCGGATTATACAGATTGCCGGTAACATATATATTATAATGATAGCAGTGTTTGTGATAAATAAATATTTAGGCGTTTTTAGTGTTATAGTGCATACGCCCCATACGAAGCCTATGAAAAAGGTAGAGTTTTAGACCGCGATAGGAGATAGGGCAATCAACTGCACGTCCGTAGCATCCTTCCGTAGCATATTTTCGTAGTTAAAGAACGCGTCACACTTGATGGTAGCTCTGAAGCGTGCTACTCATTGCGCAGTACTCCAACCTTCACCCCCGCTGATATATGAATTTGTTACTGCACAGCAACTCGCCTCGTCTTCCGAGCCGCTATAAAATTTGCATCGGGCTGTAGCTCTTGGGTTGTTCCCAACGAGTCACACTGTAACATGTCACAGTGGGACTCGTTGGGAAAAATTGTTCGTTCTGTTCCCAACAAGTGACACTGCGCCGAGCACCTCTATTGGTAAATATTACTACCAGAGTGAGCGGGAGGGAGATGCAAAACAGGAAATCAGTCAGTGTACGACCCGCTACCGATCATGTCGGAACTTGCGTCCTGTTCGTCCGGTCAGGTTGCGAGTTTTACATGTATTAAAAAAATGGTGGGACTATTTTGAAATAGTAGTTGTTGTTGTTGTTGTTTTTAGTAAGGCATATTTGCCAATCGAGGTGCTCGGCGCAGTGTGACTCGTTGGGAACAGAACGAACAATTTTTCCCAACGAGTCACACTGTGACATGTTACAGTGTGACTCGTTGGGAACAACCTCAGCTCTTCTATAACGGAAAAATCAAAAATTTTGCCTACTTTCTTACTTGACAAATATTTCATTTTTTAATTCAAATTCAGATCTGGTTGGTGACTAACCTAGAATATCGATAGAATTACCCTTTTACCCTTATATACTCTCACTTAAAAGTAGGTTGTAGATACAGAGGAAAAATATTTTTTTAAAACCCCGCGAAAAACAGAGAGCGCGTTGTTCTTAGTTCGTTAGGAATACATTTTATAGATCCATGTAAAATCATAAAAGTGTACAGAAAACAATGTTTTACAGCGATCATAAATTAAAGAAATTATAGGCAGCGATGAAACGCGAAATACCTAGATCTCAAATGTTCATATATTATTTCACGCTGTTTAAAAGCGCTGCCATATTTCGTTTTGTTTCTATATAATAAAATGTAAACTCTGTCGTTTAATCACAGAAGTTGTCCTTTTCTATTTTCTTCGCACATTCTTATTACAGTGCGATTTTTATCGACAGATCGTTTAGTCGTAGACACTACGGTACGACTCTAAGGTAATTTTAAATCGTATGACGTGTGCAATTTACATTTATTTTAATGTCATGTTATCTAAACTATTGGGCGACATAAGAGGCCGTACACGAAATTTTGCCGATTTCGCTGATTTACATGATTTTAAGACGTGATTTTATAGTTATAATACTGTATTTCTACAAATTTTAATGCACAAAATGAAAGATCATTTCAATTATGATCTACTTCTTCTACCTATCTGGTGAGTATGAGCTACTTTTTTATTTTTATTATTTAATTTTGATTAATCGACCTAATCGACTGGTTTGTGAATTTTTGCTATTAATAGGTCTAAAGGGTATTGAAAAATTACAATATATTTTTGTGAAAGTTGTCTATACAATGTATGAATCACTTTTTACCACTTTCACATAAAATTTTTGAGTAAAAAAATTTAACTTAGTCTAATTTTAGAGAAAATTGGCAAAGTTGCTTTTGATTTCAGTTACTTAGGAACTGTCGTTCTTAAAATAATAACAACAGAAATAAACTTCAGTTCAAAATCAATCCAATTCTTGAAAAAAAAATGCAAAAAGTTAAAAACACATGGCATTAAAAAATCTTTTAAAATAACCTAATTCTCGCATTACAAACTCGACGCAAAATAAAAAAGTACCTCATTCATTAGATCTTAATTAAAATGATCTTTAATGTTGTGTATTAAAACTTATAGAAGAACAGTATTTTAACTGTAAAATCACGCAAATCAGCGAATTTCGTGTACCTACAGCCTTTTAAATTCTAATTTGACAGGCAGTCGTTCGACTTTATGCTGAAGCTTAAATGATTTAGTTTTGAAGTTGGAAATGAAAGAGGAAATAAGTTCTACGTCATTTTTTTTTTGAACAGCAATCACTAATTTATTAGGTATCAAGATGGAAAAAATAAAATATGTACTTCTCAATTGACAGGATTTGCTAATCAACAGCTCAAACGAGACGAAAACAATTAGACGAACATGAAAGTGAAGATAAACCTGCTTATTAAATGTTATAAAACCATCAATCAGCGTAAAACCAATAAACGCATAAACATAAACCTTACGAGTACCTCAATCGGACGCACCCTTACAGCCTCTGATGGGATGTTTCCTAGACGTCGGGCGGCGAAAGTGCAACAGCCGGGCGTCGAGCGGGGCGTATAAACGCGCGCATTGCACGCCGCGCGCCACTCGAGTACCGAACCCGTAGCTGCGCGCGCCGCACGCTCACGCCCGCACACGACCGCACGCGCACGCATGCACGCACGCACGCGAACATAGTGTGATGCAGTGATTCTTTACGTTTGTGATAGATTCTATTGCTCTCTACGGGTGATAACGCTGACAAAATATTTTTGGTGAGTTTTTCAGTTCATTTTACATATTATGTAATTTAAAAAAAATTAAGTGATGTAAAAAAAAATGTGCAAAAATAACTACAAAGTAAATAATTAAGCCATATACCTATTTTTTATTTAACATTTAAAAATACACAGGAAATAATTAAATCAAATATTAAAATTTTATCTAACATACTTACCTAAATAAAAAATACACTGTAAATATTAAAGTCAAATATTTTAAGTAAATGTAAAAATAAAAATATATTGTGTTATATATTTTAAAAATGTCTGTTTAAAAATGAAATTACAT
This sequence comes from Cosmia trapezina, assembly GCA_905163495.3. NCBI lineage: Eukaryota > Metazoa > Arthropoda > Insecta > Lepidoptera > Noctuidae > Cosmia > Cosmia trapezina. The sequence goes on from LR991030.1 coordinate 19,973,162, forward strand.
TATAATTTTCATGAAAAATCTAAATATTTTAATAAAGTTGCACTCGTAGTAGCAAAAAAATAAATTTTCTTGTATTTACTGTGTCTACTTAAAAATATTTATTTATTTAAACTTTTCGCACTCAAAAATGTACGAAAGGCGGACTAAGGTAATACTTTAGGCATTCTCTACCAGTCAACCAAGAGTGGTGAAGAGATTAGATCGCAGGTGTTCTGTTTGAGAGGAACAATGATAAAAAAATATCAGTAGACAAAAATTCCTTAAAATCCATTATTTCTTCTGATTGTTTTTAGTACTGGTCTATTTAAACAGTTACATAAATCTCTTCAGGCCACAACATTAAATAATTAATTCACAATATTCTTCTACAATCTACATGAAAAGAACAGCCATATTTTCCACTCACAGCCGCTGATATAAAATTAATATCTCAATTATGCTAAACGGTCACTTCGGCTATTTAACGTAGCTTTATTAGATGTCTTAATAACGACCCGTGCAATTTAATTCGCATAACTTTGTATAAACCATAAACTCGGAGTGTTGTCAATGAAAGCGCTATAAAAATATGCTTGTTTCAGCTCTGCACTAATTTAAATACTTAATTAACAAAAAAAAGTGGTTTCATTTTTTATGACTGAGGAATAGACAAGAGTGTAATTTTAAAAACAGTGCGTTTATAGACGCTACAGATAGGGTTGTAACTAAAAACCTTTGAAAATCCACATTTGCATGTATCGCGAAAATCATGCGGAAATAGCACCAATTATTGCTGCTTTTGCTTAGTTACAAATAATAAAATCGAATCAATTATTCTACATTCGTAGACGTTACCGTTTTGACGATAATCGATTAAGAAATCGTTTTACGCGCGTTTCCGTGAAAGTGTCCGCCGTTTGTGGGTGCGAACTGCGAGCGTAGAAAGTGATGATTTGGTGAACTATATTGTACTCATCATTTGCCTTATCATGCGAGCGTATTAGGGACGTTGACTAAAAATTTGTTTTTGTCCGTCTTATAAGTTATTATAAAATATTGGACACGTATTTTTTCATGACATCACTCCTTGCCAGATTTTATACTTAGTATGTTATAGTTGTGACGTAGCAAGCCCTACTTTATCTCACTCATATTTTATTAATATATATTATAAAGTAAAAAATACGTGTTTAATATTTTTATATTAAATTGACAGACGGATTAAATATAATTTCTTTTTTTTTTGCCCAGGAAACATCCCTATTCAATTTGGTTAAGCTATCGTAAACTAAACGAGTGCTTTATACGACGACGTTCATCAAGTAGAATAGACTGATATGCAAATGTGAGTGGTGAGGAGATAAATTGGTTCGTGGTTGTGAGCGAGCAGCCGGCGCCGATAATGCTGTACAATTAATCAATAAGACGTTTATATAAACTCATGCGTTACAACCGTATAATGAATTGATCGGTGTGGATATTGAAACTTCATAGTGTAATTACCTTACACTCGACGTCCTTGCAACTTGTTTGGTGAGAATACGAGAGTAGAGGAATCTTGAGGAGCTTTTTACGGTGTACTTAGCGTCATGGCGAAGCGAGTAAAGTATCATAAAAATAGACAAACCATAGTTGGAAAATCGATACTGGCGTCAGTCCAGAATTAGCCTCAGACCGTCGCAGAGTCCACGGAACTGCGGATATATCGAATAGATGGTAATCTAATCAGAAGTGTTATTGGTATCTAACACGCTTCTGTTGTTTTTATTGCGATAAGTACAATACAATTGTTCTAGCAAAGAGAAAGAAACAGTGCATACTGTTTCTTTGCATTTTAGTATTTACCTATTAAATGTTAACGGTTACTTGCAAGTGTCAAAAAAGTGGCTTAAAACTATGACTTAATTTGAAACAGTATATAGTAAACGCTTCGTGCATATTTTTTCTAATAAAAAATATTTAAAAAAATTGTTCCACGTCCTGACAGGATGGTCCATCACTTATTTAATGCAGTGTTGCCCTCTTTTTTCAACCGATATTAGTTACGGCTCGCTCGAGATGAAACACCAGCCCGCAAACAAGTACATGTTCACACGACAGCAAGTATTTAGCTAGAAACTCGATATGACACTATTACTCAGATAATTATGCTACTTAGAAAAAAATATTGGCAACATATTTTTATCAGCTAACACATTTCCTTCGCGGTCTTTAATTATCTTCAGTTGCGATGTTTCGTTCTATTCTGGATCATTTGGACACGCAACGGTACTGATATCGGGCTGGTACAAATAAGGCCCGAGACTCCGGGACACCGGCGTGACGAGCTCGCCTAATGGATGCTGAGTGGCCTTAAACAGCTGCTATTAAATTTAGTCCCACTCGCATACCTCGGGAATTTAAATGCGCAAATTATTGTGAACATGTATGAATGCTGGATAGCAAATTGTTACTTTACAATTATTCTTTGGGTGCTCAAGTTTTTTCTAGGAACGGACAGGATAGCGCCACTGTGCTGTCTGAACTATTACAGTTCAAAAGTCTCATTAAAGCCGGCGTGCGCGTCGTTTTGAGAACCGTAAAATCAGCGACCGTAGAGATTGCACGCACGTTATTGTTTTATTTGCACATTTCTTATCTAATAGGCGTATTTTAAATCAATATGTTTCGCATTTTCTCGGTTGAGGCTCTAATATTCTCGAGAGCAAATCGAATAATTCACTTACAGTATCGCCGTAATTTTTTGTTCTGCTTCTAAGTACAATAAAACGCCGATAGATATTTTGCTAGGTATTGTAGGACGTTGTGTTCTGAAAATGTAATGTAAGCATCTTATCTTAGTAGGTACTTAGTAGTACTAAAGTAATAAGTTTGTGTTCTCTGAACAGATATACTGGATTACTTTTTTTAACGTCTTGAAAAAAATAGGCTATAATAGAAGAACGCAATAGAAGCCTATTTTTCTTTTTAAGAAATAAAATTCAAAGTTCAAATCATACGCAGGTTGCATAATGATTTGAATTTCGATATTTTTAAACGATTTATTAATATTATTTTCAAAATTTCTGTTTTTATTGTTCTAATATGAAAAGTTTACATCGAATTGGTAGTATTTTTGATACTTAGATATTTTTTATGTCTAAAATATTTAAAAAAAAAAACTAGGTACATAAGCTATATTTTTTTCGAGACGGTAAAAAAAGTCATCCGGTATAGAGCGACACGGATTGATGAAATCCGTCATTTCTAAAAAAAACTGTTTTATAATTCAATTATCTGTATCTGTCTGTATGCAAGCATGTAGCCTAAATTATATCTAGAGGTTTCTCCTACCGTAAGTAGTGAAACCGAATTCTATCAATCAAGTTATTAGACGCTGAACTTTACTGTAAATTAAACCACCGGAACGAAAATGCAGCTGAACTAACAACTGTTTTTCTTTACTTTTTATCTGCATTATTATAGTCGAAGCGAAACTGCAAGTAGCGTTTACAAAAAAATGGTCGCTATGACTCGGACAATTTTGTACGAAATTCAGATCCACTGTAATAAAATTTGTCTTTATCTCCTAGACGTGATGAAATTACTTAGGGAGTTGTGTAAAAATAAAACAAGGTGTGAAAGTTGTTCGACTGAAGACGTGACTTCCGCTTTGTCGGCATTGACTGAATTTGCACCAGAAAGCGTGAACATAGGTACATGTGCACCAATAAAAAATGCATGACTGATGCAATTTGACAGGACAATCATCGATCTTCCGAAAATGGTTTCGGTGAAAAAATCAAGACACGTTTTTCGTTGCGTAACCATAGCAGAGATAATGAATAATATTTCGTTAGTGAGAGTTGTTAATTAATAAGCCGTAATTTGATGAGACGTGGGAAAAAATCCGTAAACGTTCTGATCGATTCGTTCGACTGTAAAATCGATGTATCCGTTGAATTGGTTTTAATTTTGGTTTCCGCTTACATTAAAATGAAAAGTTATGGAAAGTAAATTGATAATTAATTTGTGTCGGAAATAGCCTTGGTGAGTGGCTTATGTCACTTGCTAGGAATGACAGATTCGTCACGAATACGATACAGTTCACACGCGTTCACGGAGTACAAAAGTGGGTTCGTAGTTAATAAATCTAAAAGTGCTCGTCTGTATTCAGTCTGCGTTGTCCGTAATCATGATTTGCCGAAATTGGTTTAAGAGTCCATTCGATCACGCGAACCGTACTGGACTCAATTCTAATTTGTTCACCTCTATTGTGACGGACAAGAGTCGAGTTTCTTTAACTTGTTAGGGTTCCGTACAAAAAAGGAACCTTTATGGTGCGACTCACTCTGTCTGTCTGTCACAGCTGGATATCTCAAGAACTACTAATGCTATCAACTTGAAATTTGGAACAGTTTTAGATGACGTTTACCCAAATATTTTCCAAATAAGAAAGATTTTTTTTTTTGCGACGGACTGAAAGGGTTTTCTTAAAAATTTAAAGTGAGGCTATTAGGGCATCATATGAAATAGCGCTGTTTGCACTTTCTCAAACATTTTTTAATTTTTTTTAGGCCGCATAGTTTTGGACTTTTGATGAGAAATGTAAAAAAAATACCGTTCCCCCCTTATCTCCGAAGCTTGCAAAGAGAAAAATCTGAAAATATTCTATGTGATAGAAGTTTATGTACAGATTACATGAAAATAAAACGATGTCTCTAAGTAGCACACTTTTTCAGAAATCGGAACGGAACCCTCGGTGCACGAGTCCGACTCGCTCGCGGTTTTTTATAGGTTTGTTGTTACTTTAGGGCTGGACACTTTCGCTGGTCCAGTCATGATTATGGTTTTATAATGATAGACAAATTGTCGTGTAACTTATGACCGTTGACCTCTAACTGGAATTAAGTCATTATGTGTGCATCACTTACGAATTGAGATGTCTAAATTGATCATTGAATTTTTTTTTCTTTGACTTTCCTTTCTCATAAAAGTTTCGGTACTTTTTAGTTATTATATCAGTGTTTTCATATTCTTTTGTAAAACTTGGATGTTAGGATTTTGCTAAAACATTTTTGTGTTTATTTTGGTGGAGCTCGATCGTGGCTAAGTACTATCAGCGGCACGGGTCGATCCATCAGGCTTGCGGGGGTTGTCCGTGGATGGGTGACCATCTTTACCGAGACTCCTCCGTGCCTCGGAAAGCACGTTAAGCCGTTGGTCCCGGCGGTCATTCGTAGATCTTTGACAGTCGTTACTGTTCGTCAGAAGCCTGACAACCAGACTTACCAAGGGGTATCGTATTACCCAGTAACTGGGTTGTGGAGGTCAGATAGGCAGTCGATAGATGTAAAAAACTGGTATTCAGCTGCATCCGGTTAGACTGGAACCCGACCCCAACATAGTTGGGAAAAGGCTAGGCAGATTGATTGTTTCTTGTGCTTATTTTACCTCGCTCAGTTTTAATAAAAAATCAAAGTTATTTCAGTTATACTTTGTGTCGCACAGATGGACAAAGTTGTACAGTGCGTTTCAAATAAGAATAGGATCGGCTCAGCGCCATGTTGTGACGTCATAGCTGTCAAATCGACTGAATTGGGTAGGGTGAGCAAAACAAGATATTTTTTAGTTAACATTTATTTACGAATCACGAATGAAGAATTTGAAAAAAATTAAAAAAATTGTTACCAACAATGAAAATATGAAAGAAAGAAGCATAATTTATAAAAAACTAATTATGAATAATTTTTTGATGTCTGTTTTCACTTTGATTTAGCTAAGAAAAACAAAACGTTATTGATACCTACGCAAATAAGTTTTCTTTGCAAACCGTACTTTTCAATCAACATTTGACAGATAGAGGTCATTGACGTTCCTATTCTTATTTGAAACGCATTGTAATGTTTTTACGCACAGTTATGGTAATCAAATCTATTCTGTATTTTAATAATCCTACATAGGCACGGTACCTATGAAAGTTTTTTTTCTGCCTATTACTTTATCATAATAAGGTTAGTTCGAGATCATGACTGTTTTAGTACGGATAGTCATAACTTAGTATGTATGTTAAATTGATTTGCCCAATGACAACCGTGATATTCATATTAATGAATAAATAAGGGTATTTATTTCAATGTAATATAAACATAACCTATAAATAACAAAATTATATGCTAACTAAAACTATTAAAAAACTAAAATATGGCGTCGAAAAATTCCTCCGCATCGCTGTCGACTGGTAGAGTACCCAAGAGACTGGCGGCATTGCCACGTTGTATGGCAATGCTAAGCCTCTGGCCAAAGTACCTAAAAGCCAGCCCTTGGGTCACGGGAAGTGTCAACCAGCCGTTTGGAGATTACGTTAAATAAATCAAGAGCACTTGGACCCCACGGCCCAAGTGTTTAATAAATTAGCAGTTTAATTTGCTTCAAGACAGTTTTTGGAAAAACAACTTTTTATCATTCTGAATAATTTTCGTAATCATCATCATCATCATCATCATCATCATCATCATCTTCATCATCATTGCAGCCGAAAAACGTCCATTGCTGAACATAGGCCTCCCCCAAGCACCGCCACTTCGACCGGCTCTGTGCTTCCCGCATCCAGCGGATGTAGGTATCATTCACTACCTAATGTAGGTGTAGGGGTTAACTATAGGTGTCAATAATTCAATTCATTTTTCTGTTGTTGATAACTGAGGTAGGTACCCATGGAGGAAGGATGAGGAGGGTCCGGTGACGGACAGCCGCGGCGGGTTCGCGGATTGCCCGTGTTCCCGCCGTATGCGGCAGAGGAGGACACCGTGGAGTTTTAGAGTCCCACATAACTGCACTATCTCCCCGTGGTAGTGGTTCTCCACGATAAAAAAGGTAGGTACCCTTGCACCTGGATACCTAATCGGGAACTCATTTGAGTTTGATCTTACCGGTGCAATGGTTGATTTCAAAATAACTATACTCCATTTACAATAAGATTAAACATTTAAACAAACATTTTTTTACAGTCCGTTCAACCGATTTTGACTTCTATTGCGTTGGAGTCATGACAAATGGCAGCTGCAGTAAACAGTTGGTAATAGTTACCACTTTTTGGCCTTTAATGCCATCCGTAAGTTTACGGAATAGAAGTCAAAATCGGTTGAACGGACTGTAAAAAAGGTTTGTTTAAATGTCTAATCTTATTCTAAATGAAGTATTGGTTGAAAGCAAATAAAACATATAAACGCTACTAACATAGGTACTTACTTGAAATATCATTACAATTTTCTAATTAGTCATCAATGACTTCATTCGGTATAGTTTTTCGTCTCATTAACAAATGTAAATAAAAGGCTGTGCCGGTGAAAGGAGTACCAGTATCGTTAGCATTGCGAATCGGCGCTTTGTTTAATTATCTCATTAGAGAGCGTTTTCATTACACGATGTTAATATGTGTTAGGAGTCATCTTCTTAACTTACTTGATCGTACGCACGGCTACAGTTCATGCTATAAATTTCCAGTATAAGCTGATCTCTCATTGCATAGGATTTCCATACAATGAGAGGTCAGTGTAAACTGGATATGTATAGCTTGATGTGTAGCCGTGTATACATCCCTCCTTTGTAGTACACACTAGCTTCTGCCCGCGACTTCGCCCGTCTTATTTTAACATAACATTATATCCTATGATACTTACGTACTACTACTACTACTACTACTATGGCAACAGGTAGGTACTGTAGCTTCCCATTAGTGAAATAATTTTCCGAATCGGATCAGTAGTTCCGAAGATTACCCCCTACATACAAACTCACAAGACTTAATAAAATTAGTATAGATTGGTTTAGTTAGCTATACCTACGTAAAAGTCTCAGAGTTAATATACTTTCATTGACGACCGTACCATTTCAAAGTTCAAAAAGACCGGACAAAAACTTGAATTAAGTAGTACTTAGATACTTATATAAATAATATTTTTTTTTATTTGGTTTTTATAAAAATATTAAAAAATGTAAATGATGTATACCGTTTTTTTTAATTATAATGATATAATTTGATTTAATTTTAATTTAAAACCTTTTAATTTTCTGGCAACTTCTTATGTCAACAGTTATGATGATGAACTAAAATTCTTCCAAGTGCGAGTACTTACCTTTAAATCAAATAAAAAATATCACCTATTACGTGAGTTTAATCAGAAAGTAAGATCAATAATTTATTAGAAAAGCTTTTTTCGACCATAAACAGTGAAACTGCTCCTCGACATTCTACAATGTACTTAAGTCAGCTGGTACTTACACATAAATTCGCGAAAAAATCAACACTAAGTATTTCGTATACTCTCTCCGTGGCTCGATGTTTGTTCATACTACGCACATGTGATCTCCTATACAATTATGAGCCAGTTGTGTTTGTACAGTAGGTAGACGTTAGTGGGCCGCAATTTGATTTATTTGTTTTTGTGTTCAGAGGCTCTTTGATTCTGTTTTTAATTTGGATAGACTTTGTTGAAAATATTTGTTAGTTTGTAACGCGTGACGTGATAATAATTATAGCAGCTATAGACTTCTTTATATGTAATTATAATACTAATTTATTTTAATTTTATTTCTCTTAATTCCTAATATAAATTAATAATTTAAATAATTAAATTAAATTTTAATAATAATAATTAATTTCTTTATTTCATTAGTATATACATATAAATTACATTTTTAAATGTTGAAATATAAATATGCAGTTTCAGGGAAAATCAAAAGAGTTTGAATTGACAGATTCAACACAGGCGCCATAGCATAACAGTGGCTTCTTGTGAAACCAAAATCCTGAAACAACCCAAGATGATTTGTTATTAAACAAATAATTAACAAATGAATGACGATTGAATGATACATACAACGCTTGAAGTCAATATTGATGGTACAGTTACATATATTGTGAAATTTAAAAAGTGCTCGAGCGCCGCGTGGATTTTTCCGTTTGGTGGAAACTGACCCTAACACTCGTATAAACTGCGATACATCCACATCTGTGAGAAACAAACAGATTCCACTATTTATCGATTTTATGCCGTGTAATATCTCACAATTAACCTACAATTGAATATGTCCAACCTACCTATTACTTACACCGAGGATAGAATGAATTAGAATAATTAATACACGCTTAGAGCCACAACTTTTTTTTACTTCCAACAGAGGTATAATTGTGAACGGATAATTTAAATAGATTAACAAAACGTAGCACATAATTGTTTTAAAAATGCTGTAAATAATTACATGTTTAAGACCTGTCTATTTTAATAGTCTTTAATTACATTTGTGGGTGTAAGCGCTGTCGTCCAGTGGATGCTATAATGTACTGTTTTGTTGCAGAAAATCGCTTTATGGCAACATGAAAATTTATACCGTTGTTTATATTATTTAAGGCTCCTCCTTCCTAAAATACGGCGAAACTAAGTAACTATGTGACCATCTTTTACAGTAACTATAGCATCTTTTTGATAGGAAAAAATACACAGTAATCTACAACACATAAGAAGTGATTGCATTTGTCCTGAAATTGATTTCAGTTTGTAGAACTAAACGAAAAAAAATCTAAATCCAGGTCTATTTCTTTAAATTTTTTCTAGTTGTTACCATATTTCTCCTACAATTTTAAATAATAAGGAATGATTTCATGTCATTACTTTTTTAGTCCAATCAATAGATTTTTTGTAAATCGATAATTACTTCATATTTTGCAAGCATTGTGTCATCGCGCTTCTCTTTCTTTTCTATGCAGTCCGACAGTGACCGAGCTTTTTACAGCGGACAAGCCTTAAATTATTTATAAAATATTTGTTTAAATTTTATTTTTATATTTTTTATTGTTCAAAGGCTGGTTATAATTGTTGATAGTCGTGTAGTATTAATAATATAATTTTGCAACCACTAGGTCAACCAGGTTTTATTTATCCAAGTCAAATAATTTTAGTACGCGATGCATTCCTGATCGCTAGTAGCTTGCAGTGGTGCACAAACCTAACATTCAATGCCGTGGCGCCATTAGTAGACAGTAAGTAGCGCCAAGAAAAACTGATATTAGCCTTTAATATACCTTTAATGAACATAATTGAATAGTTTATGCATACATTCATGGTTCTATAGAAAGTACAATTATTACGTTATGTATGCTATTTTCATAGAAAATTACACGAATGGTGTTTGCTTCCGAGAGATTAAAATTAATTATACGATCAACAATCTGATATTTTGTAGGGTTCCGTACCAAAATGGTAAAAAGGAAACCTTATGGTGCGACTCAGTCGGTCTATCTGTCCGTCTGTCACAGCTGGATATCTCAAGAAAGTACCTACTAATGCTATCAACGTAATTTGGAACAGTTTTAGATGACGTTTGCCCAACTATTTTTCAAATAACCCCTCAAGTGTCGAATGCACCCCATGTGTGCATAAGAAAAACTCCTTTTTTGTTCGGTACATAAGCTTATATCACATATATATAAATGTAAAAAAACATCATCCGATGGAAAACCAATGATCATCATTAGTTGTGAACCTATGGAGTTCGTAGCTAATCCCCCCTCTCCCCCCGCATGTCAAATGCACCCAAAGTGTGCAAAAGGACAAAACTTTACATAATAGGTATATAAGCTTAGATCACATATATATAAACGTAAAAAAACATCATCCGATGGAAAAAATATCATCATCAGTAGTTGTGAACCTATGGGGTTCGTAACTAACCCCCAACCCTCCCTACTCGCTGGGGTTTTGGGTCTAAAATTAGCCAAACTTGAGGGGATAAGAAAGAAATAAAAATATTATATTTTCTTTGCAAACAGGACCTGAAAGGTCTTAAATATTCGAAGTGGGGCTACTAGAGCATGTGGGGTATCAAAATGAAAGAGCGCTGCAAATTCTCAAATATTTTTTTTCTTTTTATTAGGCCTCATAGTTTTCGACTTTTGATGAAAAATGTTAAAAAAATACCGTTCCCCTCCCCTTATATCCGAAGTTTGCATAAAGAAAAATCTGCAATTATTTTAAGTGATAGAAGTTTATGTAAAGATTACAAGATAAATAAAACGATGTCTCTAAATAGCACACTTTTTCAGAAATCGGAACGGAACCCTCGGTGCGCGAGTCCGACTCGCTCTTGACAGGTTATTATTTTATGTAGGTGAGTGTTCTGTGTGTAATTGTGCATCAACTAACAAAATGTTATACTAGTTATTATTTGCTTTACTGTCGTGACACGTCTCGCTATCATAGTTGGTATTATATATCCAACGTTAATTTTTTTTTTTTTCAATTTAAGATGGAAAGGGATGGATGGGATGGGGGGGATGGAAGGGGGTCGTTGCGCCCTTTCCTCTTACGTAACCAGTGAAATCTGGGTTTTTTGCGGGATTTTAAGCCTATTTTGATCACTTAAATGAGTTTTTATATCCTCTGGTTGTCCAAGCTTGCAGGAAAATCGCAATAATTGTTGGCCTCTTATAACACAGCCACAGCTCCTAAAAATAATCGCCTTTTCTCTCAATATAACTCATTTTTCTACAAGCTAAATGAATAGAAGCAGTGGCAGCTGGTATCCCAGTGGTAACGGCCCCGACTTAAGGCTCTTACAGACAGAGGCGATATCGCGGTCGCGACGCGATATTTCGATATTATATCCGTAGAAAAATATCGCGTCGCGACGCGATATCGCCTCTGTCTGTAAGAGCCTTTACGAGTGTGGGTTCGAACCCACACTCGTAAGTCGTAAGTAAAGAGCCTGTCTCTCTTTACTTTGTGTAAATAATTTCATCACCACTGCTCTCAAAACGGCGAAAGAAAACATTGTGAGGAAACCGGCATGTCCTAGAACCAAAAATTCGAAGACATATGACATCTACCAACCCGCACTGGGCTCGCGTGGTGGATTACGGCCCACTCCCTCTCGAAAAGAGGAGGCCTGTGTCCCAGCAGTGGGAACATTATAGGCTGATTATGCTTAAGCTGAATGAGAAGTCCAATTATCAGCAATCCTTACTATCTGATCGTTAACTGACACTATAACTCACAAAGCTGCTTGCTGATTCAACTTGAAGATAAAAGTAGACGTTGAAATGTATGTATCGAGATTATCTTGCTTCTTCCGTAGCTTATCAAGTCCTATTGCGTAGCAGTACGTACCTACTTGGAATTCATACCCGCCATCTCGTTATGGGTGCATGCAACAATGACATGACGTCTTGTAGGAACCATGGCGTTACTGTTACGCGCATATGGGCAATATACACCACTTCACGCCATTAATATTAATGCTGTCTCCGTCTGAAAGAAGACCATGGTTGGCGTGTGAACTGAAAATTAAAATACCCGTAAAGCACACGTGAGCTGAATGGGTAACGTGAGTAACTGTCTACCAAACAGATGGGCTCCGAAGTGAGCGGAAAAGTCATGCAGATCAGTGCATAGCAATGAGATCTGGAACACTGTCTAGATCGTAAAAAAAAGTGCATGATGAATAAAAATACTGCACGACTGAATTTAATGAATATTTTTATCTTCTACTGTACTTTGCATCCTATGCACTATCTAAATTACACTATAACATTTACATAATGGTGATAGCATTGCGGCAGAATCAAAAAAAAAAAAAATTACAAAATCAATTTTTCGCACCTCTACTGCACCTTTGCACCTAGATAACGGAAGATTAATCTAGGTGCAAAGGTGCAGTAGAGGTGCGAAAAATCTAAATAATGAAGCATATAAGTCAAAGTAAATGATGATAATGTTGGCCCATTTGCGCGGACGCAGAGTCGTCGGTTGTCGTGGCCTGACATTCTTTTCAAGGTTTTTCTTTGGGCTCACCTTGTATCATTTGGGACGCCTCTTAACCGATATTTTTATTCGATTCAGTACGTGTATTGGTTTCACTCGGAGTTCCCATGATTGTTTTACATAAGATAAATAAGGTAAATAAAACAATCAACTGTCTTGGGTTGAATTTTTTTCTTTATTCTTCTGATTCGTATATTCTTACTTTCTTCTTCTTTCTTTTAATCTTAACACTGTGTGTTCCATAACAATAAATAATGTTTATTTTCCAAAGTAAATAAGTTTCACCTTTAAGGGGAGACAATTATTTTTTACAATTTAAACGAATTGGTCCACAATCTGCAGCTCCAAGTTAAATGTCAACTGCGTATTTTACCAGTTCAGCTACATTATGTTTTTTAAAAGCAATCTCGATAGCTGTTTTATAATTGACACGAAATAAATGTTTTTGCGCATCCAGCTTCCCTTATAAGGTACCGATAAGAGTTGGCCATAGTTCATCTGAGGGATAAAATTCCCTATGGTTCTTTAAAGGTCTCGTGAAAAAAGTTTTTTCATAAGGGGATACATGGAAAAAAATTGTGTTTTTAAAATTCCTATAAAACCAAATGTATATGGATAAATCATTTGGATTTTTCATATGTAAGTATTATATGACTATATTGTCTACTCTGTACTAAAACCGAAACATGATTACTTGAAATTTTTTCGATAGAAAAAAATTCCAAACTAACACAGTCTATTTTTTGTTTTATACGATTATACCTAAAGAGTTCCATATTGTGCAGTAAATTTTGATTTAAATCGACATATTGTCAATTATTTTCACGATATTGTGAAAATAGTTTTTTCTTAAGGGATCATCGATAAATTTTGTGTTTTTAGGAAAATCCAACCAACAAACCAACGATCTAAGAATTTATCAGAGGAAATTGTCCTTTGATTTAAATTTAATTAAATAATCACGAAAAACTTTTAGAAATGCGATGTTGCATATGAATGTAGCGAAAGGAGATTCGCTTCTCGATTTTTTTTTAATGATGACATTCGATTAACAAGAGAAGTAATGTTCGAAGTTGATTTGACTTGTATATTTAGCATTGATTCATCTTAAACTGTTCTGTGGGTCTCTTTTTGGTATTTCAGGTAGGTAATTAGACAGCACATTTACAATCATAAACCCATAAGTGGAATTATTTAAGACTTGGAAAAACCCATTAATTGTTTTATTGATTGTCGTTAATTATAAGCAATCAATGACCATGTGATCATGGTCGAAACCTTTTTGTTTGTTTTCTTTATTGTTACAAATTAATGATTTAAGTATACCTAGTTATAACTTTAAACTAAGGTACAGCCGGTCGATTCTGTAAAAATCTCACCGTGAAAACTTAGGTGAAGTGAGTTTGTTTTTGCTAGGAATTGACACTATTGACAGCTCACTCCACGCTCACTTCACCTAAGTTTTCACGGTGAGATGGTTACAGAATCGCACTGCAGGGACTGGCGTGAAAAGATCATGAATTCATCATGATTTCGTTGAGAAAAAGGATGGTGCTATACAGTATGGCCGTTTCTAATTGTGTAAACCTACGTATTTTCCTTTTCAGCTGTTGCCAGGTGAATATACCAAAAAAATACCATGACAGTTGAAATTGTACCAATATTATACCGATATTTAGTTTACTAAAAATATGCTATCGTCATTCTTCGGAGCCTCATACCAATTCAATATACCAATTTAGTACTAAAAATACCAAAAACGGTCACACTGGTGCTATAGGTCGTATATAGCTCCGTGTCTCTCTCTCTCTCACACTGGAACCATGATGGTTCCATGATGTTTTTTCATGTCATAGTGCGGCCGTTCTGGTAGGAGCAGCTAGCAGCTCTAACTAATTGAACACCGTTATGGCTTTATAATAATTCACAAAGTTCTTATTGATCTTTCTCAGTTTACCAATACTTGCTGAATTGACTAACTACACTAAAACATACATACATAAACTCACGCCTTCTTCCCATGAGGTAGGCAGAAACGCCACCTGCTATGATCCTTACATACTCCTTTTGCCTCGTTTACGTTCATACACCTGCGAAACACATTTTCGTCATCCTATTCAGACTAGTTGGTTTGGCTTCTACCGCAGTTTATTTAAATTTATGTCTTTCGAATTGCGAAGCTACGTTAACGTGTGTAACCAACTCCAATCGTGGTTTGGAGTTTGAAGACAGTAAAGAGTGAACGATAAGCTACTAAAAGGGCTTATATTCGAATTGTAAAACTATTTTGACAGCTGGAAGTTTGTTTGAAATTTACGAGCAGTCGTTTTTGAAACAGAAGGCAACGTCGTGCCCGCAATCATTTTTCTTAGCAATTTGTTTGCGATTTTCTCATAAAATATACATAATTGTTACGAAATTATGTAAGTGAACATCTTCTTGATAAATAGTGAATGTGTTTTTGTGTAGAACCGCGATTGCCTGCAACGCTAAATCAATATTTATGGTATAATAATACCGAGGTTTTTGTTGCTTAGCGCGGAAGAGCAACGCCTCAAAGATGAGCTTATTATAAGCCGCAGACTTTTGAGAAGTGCCTCAACTCTTAAGGCTTTGTGAGGAAGTATTTTCTTTGGCTAATTCAAAGCATTATTTGAATTTTATTAAACCATTAACAGGCACGGAGTTGGTCAGCTCAGAAAGTGAAGATACTTGCCCATTCCAAAACTTACCTATATCATAATGAAGAAATTATGGTTATGAAACACCATGAACACTGTTATCCGCCTGATCTAATTATTACAAAGCAAAAAAGTCCAAGCAAACAACGAACTTTAAACATGGTAGGTAGCTATTATGTGAGGTTGACAGACTTATGCACCTAATAAATTATTTTAACCACAAATAATAGTTAACCTCACTCATGGACATATAAAAAAGTACATCACGTAAGGTGCTTGTGTCTACGCAACAAAGGAATGATTGTCCGTATGTGGACAGACCAATAATGTGCCTACAGCATGAGATGTGTACGAAGGTACACTTCTACAAACGTTATTCTTGGTTTACTTACTTGTAGGTAGTGCCGATATCGAAATAGTAATAGGTAGTTTTCGCTATTGAGCAAAACAGACTCAACTTGACTCAAGTCTTAGTGCACCCACTACAAAGCCCTCTGCATCATCAACAGAGCGCTAGTTCTTGACCAGAGAAATCTCCACAATATGTAGATACATCCTAACGTGGTCACTATAAGCCACAAATGTTCCAGAACTAGGTCAGTGGGCCGTCTTATTCATCATAGGCCCATGGTTCCTTTACATAAAAGTACTCTGTGCTTTATTAATAAATAATTTGTATGTTGAAAAATTTATTTTATTATTCAAGGCAGTTTAATCTTTATCAGTGTTGCCAACTTCTCTTTCGTGAGTCCACTAGCGGCGATTCTTCACACTACCAAAAATAAACTAGACAACTTTTTACCCGACTGCGGCGAAGCTCAAAAGGAGGGTTATGTATTTGACCTGTATGTAACTATGTATGTATGTATGTCCGTTTCTTTGTTCCCTCGTAACTCCTAAACGAATGAATGGATTTGGATAAATTATACGTCTCTAAATTTGCCTTGGTGGCGCGAGTGTCACTGGCTATGGCGGATTTGGGATGACATATTGTGGAGTTCGAAATTTTTTTGTCTTCTATATTCGATTTGTCACTTCGAATTACTTTTAAACACTATAAGTTGTATATATTTTTGTAATCACCCTTTAAAACCCTTCATTTTGATATCCAGTGGGATATCACATAACTCCTAAACGAATGAACAGATTTGGATAAATTATAATTATTATCACAAAACCACCATCCACTAAAAGCAAACGCCAGTAGGGATGGCGAAACCCCCCCGTTTCAGTGGAGATTCCAATAAGTCGACAACACTGCTTTTCTATGATTTTTTCATTGGCCACAGATAACAAAAACGTGAAAAGAAAAACGTTTCGTTACTTATTTCAAATATGGTAGTTTTTGGTAGAAAGTGTTTTAAAAATTGGTTTTTAATTTTTCGGCAATCATTGAACGTTTTCATTTATATGCATTAGTAGACCATCAGTTGTAATTAAAACAAAAATAGATTTTAGCACAATAATTCGAAAACAAATAATTCCTATATGATGAAACTAAACGCTTCATCGAAACAGATTTTGAGCAATTGGTTAGTACATCTCTATAAAATTCCTATCGGTCGGGTAATTTTTTATGTCACAATTCCAAATGTAATAGTCAAAAACGACAGGGGTTTGTTTAAATTTGGAATCTATTTCAGAAACAAACTGTGTTACGCAATTAGGGTGCAGGGCCCCAAGTCTGCTATTTTATAGAAATTTGTCATTCCAACACGATCCCATTATCATTTTGCTAAAAGTTCGTAATCTGCTAATCTGCGGTCAGTGGTCTCGTAATAGAATCGTGCTATGATTACATTTTGTATCGCCATTATTATACAACCCGTTAGTAGAAATGATTTTCGAAAAACTCAATGTCACTGATCAAAGGAATTGTCAAAATTTTAGCAGATTACTGCATACGTCAGTCGTTCATTTGTTATTACATTATGTACGAGATTACTATTCTATGCCATTTCATACAATGGAGTGTCAGTGGTTAACCATTGGAAAGTCATAATGACGCCATTATATTAGTAGATTACCAAACTTGTCAAAATCAACAATTATGAAATCAATGATAGACCATTCTGACACTATTGTAATAGCTGACTTGAGGGCCTGGTTATACACTCACGCGGTTTGCGAGTACTACGCACCTGACCTTTCTAAAGAACATCACCAATAAGGTCGCTTAACCATACTAATATCACTCATTAAATTATTATAAGTCAATAAGTATTATTTTCACATTATCAAATTACCAGTAAACGAAGTGTACAAGACAAAAATCATTACCAACATAGTATGAACAGTTTAAATTATTTATGTGCAAATAATTTGCCATAGTTTATTGGAGTCCCATAAACCCGTTCCATTAACAACATTCGACTTAAAATATTTACTTAAAGTAGTTAAAGTTAACGAGTCTATTCGAATAAAATTAAAATACGCGATTTATTTTTCTGGAGTAATAACGAAAAAACCGGCCATGTGCGTGTCGGACCACGCACTATGATGGGTTCCGTGGTTAAAAACAAACTTAACATTGTAGTTGAAAAACATGTTCTCCCATACATTGATATACGGCTCGGTCAATTCTCCAAATGCAAAGTTTGTAATAACAAAATATTTTTTTATGTGATAAAATTAAAAATTAACCATTTTAGGACTTTTCCCTTTACTTGTGCAGCTGTGAGACCTTGCTTCTTGGCAAATTTCATGATTCTGGGTCAACGGTAATAAGTACGCTATAGGATTTATGACTTGCGAGTATTAAAATATGTCGCATAAATGTGCGTATTTTTTTACTGCGTTGACTTAGAAGCTTCATTTTTTTATAACTCCAAGGAACTATAGACCTACGTATCTGATATTAATTTCAACTTGATACCTCTTCGCGTCCCTGAGAAAAAGGGTCGTGACAAACTGACAGACAGACGAACAACTTAGTGATCCTATAAATAAGGGTTCCGTTTTTTTCCTTATGAGGTACGGAACCCTAAAAATATGATAATTGGTTATTGGCCAGGGTCAGGTGCAGTCGTGGTTTAAGTTAAGCATGAAATATTGCAATGGCCAAAAAAATATTTTGAGTCTGCGCTTTATTTAAACCAGAACGCTGTGTCTGTGCGTCGTTAGTTTTTTTCAGAATTTTGCTGGCAATCTGCAGTGCTTCTTTTACTGGTTTAATTTTCTGACACAGATTATTTGCAATTTCCTTCAACTTACTGACACAACATAATATAATTTATTATATCTATCAGCTATAAAATAGCATTTCCAATACATAAAAGGAAAGTTAAGCTTACAAGTTCTAAGGCTTGTCTGCAATATAAATGACAGTATTATTGAGACTAGCTTTTGAGTATATTACCTATCATAACAAGGGTTATAAACTAGGCTAATATTCTCTCCAATATTTATAGAAAGCTAAAGTAACCGAACCGTTAACGTCAATCTGCAATATTATTTTATTCAATAGGACTTGTCCTCCGTAAAATACGTCGAAACTAAGTAACTTTGTGTCCATCTTTTACAGTAACTAATAGCATCTCTTTGATAGGAAAATATACGCAGTAAGTTAGTTTTAGTTCGTAAAATAACAATATAAATTTTAAAATACAATTCAAAGTTTTCAGTTTTTTTAATCTGTTTTCTAACACCATGAAAGTAGCCGCCATGTTATTACGTCATACGGCTGTGTAAATTAAAAAGTGTCAATGTCAACTGCCAACCGATCAGCGTATTTAAAGTGTTTGTTTACACTGCCAACTGACGTGATGACCACAGAGCAATATGGCGTCCACTGCGTCCAGTGTTTTCGCGCGAAATTTGAAAATGTAAAATTTAAATGCGTTTTTATGGCACTTATTGATTGAATAAAAATTTTGTGTTTTTTTTTAGTGGCTTATTAGCACTTTATAATCTAATTGAGACACTTTACAAAAATGGGTGTAATACCCTATTACCATTATCAGTTTAACGAACTAAGCAGACGGCTATTTGCAAGTGGTTGAAGTTTACTATCTACTGTGGAACGGAAGGTCACAAAACAGATAGTAAAACTCAACTAGGAGTCCACGACTTACTATCTATTGTCTGACCTTTCCAGGGTTGGGCTTTTGTTTATTTCTATAAAGGCTAATTTACACAGAGAGCTGCTAGCTTCAAATAACATTTTGCAATCTGATAAGTGTTACAAGTAACTAGAGTAGGAAGCCATGTTGATATTTGGTAGTGATTATGCAATTTAATATTGTAGTTTTTTTTTTGTCTCGTTTTATCTTACAATCTGTCACTATATTAGGACATTAAGTAATTCTAAATCTCTTTTCATCCATGAGGTGGTTTGCCAGGATGTTTGGGTGGCGAGTAATTCTTTCTTAATATGACTTGATGTAGCTTTTTTAAATAAAATATTAAGAGTTGCCACAGTCATCTAAGGCAGCCTATAACGTTCCCACTGCTGGGACACAGTCCTCTTCTCTGTCAGGGGGAGTGGGCTGTAATCCACCAAGCGGGCCCAGTGCGGGTCAGTAGATGTCACTGTCTTCGAATTCTTGGTTCCAGGACATGCCGGTTTCCTCACGATCGATGTTTTCATTCACCGTTTTGAGAGCAGTGGTGATGAAATACCTTACATAAAATAAAGTGCCTGCCTGGATTTGAACCCACAACCTACGGACTACACGTAAGTTGGTTACCACGGGGTCACCACAGCTCTACTGCTCTATTTTTTATTAGGTATTGCCTATAATAACCTTGTACTTACATAACTGAAAGAATACTGTGAATTTGTAACGGAACCAAGCATTTTAGGAGCGTAGCACACTAAACGCGAAACCAAATAATATCACACGATATACAGGATGTTTGGACCTGAGTGGAAAGCCTTGGAGATAGTTGACACCATTTAGAGCATTTTGAGCCTTACATGTGTCAGACGAAGTATGTTTTTTAAATTTTTAACTGCAGACTTTTAGTTTTTTTTTTGAATAAGTACCCCAAGTTCGGTTTTCAAGTTTTTTTTTTAATTGTTGTAAGTTTTCTGCGACCTCAAAAGTGTCCAGATTTAACATATTATCAACTTTAACTGGGGCACTATTGGCAATTAAGTGTCAAACGTTGAGTTATTTAAAAAAAAAAACTAAAAATAGCAGTTAAAAATAATAAATAACCTACTTCGGCTAAGACATGTACGGCTCAAAATGCTCTAAATGGTGTCAACTATCACCCCCTTAAAGCTTTGCACCCAGCTTCCAAACATCCTGTATAATCTAGTCTAAATAATCTGCAGAAGTAAGAATATCGAAGTATATAGCGACAAGTAAAATACTAAATCTCATGCTACACATACATAAATTCAATTTATAGCTTACAAACTAATTACTGGTTATTACACCAACGACTTCGTTCCAGACTGCTCTACTTGAAGTGATATCAGATCATATCCTCAAGTTTCGAGTTCACCCCTATAAGGAACTTCCATCATTCATATAAATCAGGCGCCTCCAACATTTATGACTATAATATCTTTGCTCGCGCCGCCTTCAGTGTGTTGAGAGCAGCGAGAAATAGCAAGTGTAACCAAAGAGTTCTCGATAAGGAAGCAGAATCCAATAACAATTAAACGGTGTTCATTGCGTCTGCGCAGCCTTAAGTGTTATTTATCTCAATATACGTCAGAGATCACTTGCTGCACTAGTTAAGAAATATTGTTATTAAATAAATATTGCTTTATGTGGTACATGCTTATAGGAAGCCTAAGGTGCAGAGATATTTCTTGAGATTTATGGTCGGGTTGTTACCAACAATCACTTAGGGCCTGTTTCACCACCTACGATAGTTCCTATTAGTTAATAGGAACTACTTGGGAAATCATTTCATAAAAAAATAGGCTCATAACAGTACTTAGTTCAATGGGCATTTTATATTAACGGTTGTTAAATAAAATTCAAATGCTTTCCGTGAGCTCAACATGTGTAATATTAATATTTTGAGTATTTTTAGCTTTATTTTGTACTAGCTTTTGCCTGTGGGTCCACCCGCGTGAAGCCTAGGTATGTCCTAACCCAGGTCATGCCTATCCGTGTGTCGAATTCAGAAAAGGTAACAGACATATTTTCTCATTCATACATTATGTTTAGGATGATACCAAAATAAATTGCGGTCTTTTTGGAAAACATTTATTTTACTAT
Source organism: Cosmia trapezina (assembly GCA_905163495.3). Taxonomy (NCBI): domain Eukaryota; kingdom Metazoa; phylum Arthropoda; class Insecta; order Lepidoptera; family Noctuidae; genus Cosmia; species Cosmia trapezina. The sequence goes on from LR991030.1 coordinate 19,994,804, forward strand.
TACAGGATACATGTTTATTGACTATAGCTTTTGGCAGCGGCTTCGCCCGCGTGGATATCGGAACATAACCCACGAGAACGTACTACCGGGAATTCCTTCCTTATTCCTTGTCTGTATAGGTCCAAGGGTTTGTGCTGGGCGTTGATGAGTCATTCAATCAGTCAGTCAGTCAGGACTTCTCTTTTTATTTATATAGATAGATAGAACCTAGAAGATTTGATTAATACTCTGACTGAAACAAAACGCTATTGTGTTCAATTCGAGGAAATTTAACATAAATACAATTTAATTCCGAAAAGACCTCTACTTTTTTATTATATTTTTGTTCTGTAATTCTAAAATCCTATATAATTTCATTGCAAAATTAAATTCAAAATGTTCGTATTAGGTAATTGAAAACTCTGGCTGAAAACAGTTTTAATATATAGCTTAATTTATTTTTAAACAATTTTTATTTGGTTTGCTACGCTCTCTTTTTTTCGCAAATGGAAGTAATTGACTCTGTCACTTTCTTAAGGCTCGTTCAAATAGGCATAACATGCTACGCATCGCGTGTCATGCCTGTTTGTAGGAGCCTTGTATGAAAAATGAAAAAAAAAGCGTTTATTTGTGGTGACATTCTATCACAAAAAGTTTTAGTTTTGCCAAACTGCATAGCAGTTTATTGGCAGATGTCAATCAATCAACTCAGCCTATCGCAGTCCACTGCTAGACCAGCCCAGGCTGCACCACAACACCCTGTCCTCCGCCTTCCGCATCCAGTCTGTCCTAGCCACGTCTTCAGTTCGTCGGTCCATCTAGCTGGAGGGCGTCCCACACTACGCTTACCAATACGCGGTCTCCACTAAAGGAATCGTCTGCTACACCGGCCATTGTCCTTCGACAAACATGGCCAGCCCACTGCCACTTCAGTTTGCATATTCTGCTAGCTATGTCGGTTACTCCGGTTCTTTTCCGGATAACTTCATTCCTGATTTTATCCTTCAAAGAAACTCCGAGCATACCCATAGCGCGCTGAGCGACCTTGAATTTGTGGACCAGCCCGACTATCAGTGTCCACGTTTCCGCACCGTATGTCATAACGGGCAGGACGCACTGGTTGAAAACCTTGGTTTTCAAACATTGCCGGATGGGTGACGAAAAGACTTGACGAAGTTTTCCAAACGCTGCCCAACCCAATTGGATCCCCCTGTCGGCTTCATTCTCAAAGTTGTAGCTCCCAGATGTAGCTCCATATAATTTTATATTTTATTTTTTTAGGAACTTTCTCATCAATAACAAAGATACATTTACCTCTAAACATTACCTATATCTAAACACACATATTTTACAGCAACACAAAGGCTGGCTATTACGTAATGTTAATAACGTTTTCCATAGTCCCGCCTAAAGGCGAACTACTTTAACATAATCACATTAAGTATGGATTGTTAATTTATCCCGTTGAATTATGGAGAAAGCCTATAGAGTAATAAAGACACTACGGGCAGTTACAATCGTAAAGCTGTCGGAAGACGGCCTTCACGGGACCGTTACGTAGGTACTGAGCTCAGTAGTAATCTCATTCATCACTATAATCATAAACCATTGACACGTCCAGAGGTATGACTTACTCAGCGAGCGAATCCGCGAATAAAGCAGCTACAACAGATGCTAGGGGCCGAGTTTAACTAGTGCAAACCAACACGGAAGCCATTACTGCCTCCGGGCTTGTCATTAACACGCAGTGGGATCTGCATGGTAGTAATTTTAAATATCACAGTAATCATAAAGATTTTGACACTTTTATATGTGTCTAATAAATAATAACTAGTATTTTGTTGATAAAGACATGTTAATACGAATGCAGTATACAATTACCTACATGTAGGTATTCTTCTTAGCAAATCAATGGCATTATAAATAGAATCGGTCCAAAATTTGGCTTCGTGCATGGCACTTTCTGTTGCGTCATCATCAGTTCCTGTAACGTGCAAACAAGAGGACACGCTGGACACGATATTAAGTGTCCATTGATTGTGGAACAAACAACAACTATTTACAAATAAATTATTGCAGAGATTTTATGAATGAACTTATCACTGGCTGGCAAGAGGCCAGCGGCGTTCCATGTGTGTGTGTGTAACATCTCATTCAGTTATCCACCTATCGTTCACCTGGTGAGCCTATACTGAGATGCTTCAATTTCAATATTTGAATTGTAGCCTTCTGTCCAGTTTTTAACATTAACCGAAGAAAAAAAGTAATGTCCACTATATTTAAATCACCAAATCTTCTTCAAAATAAACTTGCTGTTTATTTTCTTGTCGTAACATTTTCGCTACCTCTCAAGTCCTTTCAGAGTTCGTGATCGCGAGTAGAATAAGATCTCGGGTTGAACTAAGATGTTAGACGTCTATTAACGTCAATTTAAGGTTTTGTATAGTCTACCTTCACTTGTTAGCTTAATCGTTCCAGTTTCTAGCCTCGTAGGAGCTTAGCTCTGAAATGATTTTGAATTCAATAGCCTCAATGTGTCCTGGTTAGGAACGGTATTCTTAAACGTATAATACCGTTCCGTAATGAATTATTTGAACTTGTCTCAAATACACATTATCATTGTATGTTTTGGTGTCTCATTGCGATACGGTAAAACGTTTACTTAAGTTTAATTAGTTTATTTGGATACTTTGTTGTTTTTATAGAATAGTAATTGGTTACACAGGCGTCGAATTACTCGTCCGCAGTCCGCATAATAATAATAATTCATTTATTTTCAGACAAAATCCATTACATTAAATTAAATTGAAACATAAATTTGATATAAAATTCACACACACGCTGAATAAGTAGGTACTCGTACCGTATTGTTACTATAACAACTGTTAAAACTGTATAGTTAAACAAACACAATATTACAATTAATATGAATCCAGGGAATTTTCGTGCAAACAGCAAGTAAAGAAATCTATCATTGCTTGACGGCTTTTTTGTTTACCTGCTCATGCTTCAGTTAGCAAAAATACAGGAACACAAACACTTCGTGCTTTTAATTCAGCACACAACAGCACAGTTTTTTACTCTTTAATTATATATTCCATCAATACATAAACAAAGCGGTAATCTATCGTGCAAACGAGGCGCCTACTTTGCATATAAGGCAGTAAAAAGTCAAGTTGATCGCATTAAAGAGTTCATCAGAATTTCCAATACCTGGTTTCATGCAAATTTTTTCATTGTCAAGATTTGCACGTAACGACTGAAGGCAGGACTGGAGAATCTATGATCTGGATGCATATAATTATGGGTACTTAGTGGAGTTTTGCCGGTAATATTATTCTGTGAGATCTGGCAACGTTGTTGGTTCACGTGTCTTCGGGGACTTGCCTTACTTAATTGATTATGAAATATATTTTGGTGGTGGATAATTGGATTACACACACAGTGTTACTAGCACAGACACAGACGTTCACTCTGTCTCAAATAATAGCGTTTTTTTGTTTGTTCTTTTTTATGTTTTCGATGAGGTGGACGATTTGTAATTGGCTTTTTGATCAAATAAAGATCATTGTACCTATTATTGTATTGTATTGTATTCACAATACAGACAGGGTCCATAATTGTATCATTAATTTTAAGCTTACCAACAGACTGCAAATTTTGGAAACTCTCCCAACCAGCTAAGATAAGTAGTTTTGAAATGGCACGCCCTTAAAGTAGTTAGTAGTAGTCGTTTTTTGCTCTACTGTAAAATTTGCCTTGAGTCACACTCAAAAATCAAAACATAAGTTTTGATTTTTTACAGCCGAACTGTTTTAACATTATGGAATGCAATAAAGAATTGAGAATTTGAATCTATCCTTGTTATCGTATTTCTATTACGGAGGCAATATAAATAATTTAGTACACATTAAGGGGTTTATTTATTTTCATCCGTGCCTCGGAAACCGTTGGTTCCGGCTGTCATTCTTAGATTTTTAGACAGTAGTTACGGATAGTCAGAAGCCCAAAAGTCTGACAACCAGTCTTTCCAATCAATCTGCCTAGCCTTTTCCCAACATGTTGGGGTCGGCTTCCAGTCTAACCGGATGCAGCTGAATACCAGTATTTTACATGGAGCGACTGCCTATCTGACCTCCACAACCCAGTTACTGGGTACTTAATACTATAACCCTTGGTAAGACTGGTTGTCAGACTTTCGGGCTTCTGACGACCCGTAACGACTGTCAAAGATCCACGAATAACAGCCGGAACCAACGGCTTAATGTGCTTTCCGAGGCACGGAGGAGTCTCGGTATGTAAAGATGGTCACCCATCCACTGACCAACCTCGGCAAGCGTAGCTTAACCTGACGGATCGACCCGTGCGGCTGTTATTACTTAGCCACGAGCTCCTCTTACCAAGGGGTATCGATATAAGACAACCAGTCTTACCAAGGGGTATCGTATTACCCAGTAACTGGGTTGTAGAGGTCAGATAGGCAGTCGCTACATGTAAAATACTGGTATTCAGTTGCATCTGGTTAGACTGGAAGCCGTTTCCAACAGAGTTGGGAAAAGGCTAGGCCGATTGAGAGTTTGATGTACGAGAATGATTTGGGTTCCAGCAGGGATCGGATACTTAGATAATTATTTGTGTGAGCGAGATGAAGTATTCCTAGTCGTGAATCACTACTTAGTAGTAATCTGATCTTCAGCTATTAAAGTAAAATTAGTTATCCACCACGAGCACCAAGTGATATTTATCGTTATCTCGTCACTAGAATCATGTTGAAGTCACGATTATCATAAAATTAAATAGCTAATTGCTGTAATGTTGCTATTTCCATGCTTTCCAGTTTTCAGAACAAATTACAAGAAGTAGCGATTATGATCCTGTGAGACAAGACAAACTGACAAGACGTGTCAGTGGAGTGAGGAAGTCTTTGGAAATATTCTCGATTTCTTTTTCATATAATTATAATTAAGTAGATAGATAGAAAGAAGATAACACATCTAATCTTAACATCTAATTAGCTGATAAATTATCTTAATTAAACAATTTATTAATTTAATTAAGATCCAATAAGCGCTAACAAGCTCTCCAAATGTTAATGCACAATGAATATACATTTCTAAAACTCGAATATAGTCACTGAACATTTTAGTATTGGCGTAGGTATGTTTTTTTTTTTGCAATTGGCTACATTAACGGTTTCCGCTCATTTGAATTGTCACGAGTCTCTTCAAAAACAATTTGAGGTTCAAGTGTCCTCCATGTTTTATTTCATACTTGTAATTGTTTGTACACACGCAAACAAAGTGGGAAGTATTTGCTTTACACTTCGTTCTATGTCGGCTTCTAGATTAATTTACAACTAATGTTTTTGTCCGAGTACCGTAATGTGCGGTGTAAAACACTTTATTTCTGTAGTTGTTTTTGTAAACAGACGTATTTCGGTATTAGAGCTAACGGTGGCTGTTAAGTGGCTTGTTAGAGGATTATTAGCCGTAGATTGGATATTGTGTTCGACTCCCGCGGCGTTGGTAGGCAATTGATGTGTCGCAGTACGATTGTTATAGCCGTGATATAGCTATATCCCTAGGGATATAGCTTTATACCGTAATATAGTTATATGAAAACTGTTGGAGTGCTCTAATTTTGTTATTGCGACAATTAATGCGATAAATCATCCTGACAGATAAATGTTAACTCTGGATATTGTAGAGTTTTGGCTATAAATATTCAATGTGTTGTTACTACAGTGGCTAACTCTTCTTTCCTTCTTTAGTGAGACAATCGAGAGACCGTTTGCATGTCTGTGACGCACATTTTCCTCCAACTTGTTCTTTTTTGTGTTTGTGTTCTTCATTTGCGTCATGTTTTACCGCCAATAAACGTATTTCGTTTTTTTTTCTTTCTTTCTTAGAACTCGTATCTATCATTATGCTGAAAAGCTTTGATCTAAGTACACTCCTCGTCAAAACTCCATCGCAAACGCAGCCTGCTTTTCACAATTTCTTTGTTACAAAAAGAATAGTGGTGTGTCCGCCATTATTCGAAATGCAGATATTATTATTAACATGCAAATACAGCCGGTGCCGTGTATGGAATAATTGTTTGACACGAAGACGCAGCAAAAAGGCTGCAAAAACGCATCGATCATACTAATAGAGATGTTCGAATAAACTATTAATGTTTTAGATACGATTACACGAATAGTTTTATTAATTAAATGCGATTCTGTTGGCTGTAGTGACGGACGTGGTGAGTGTTATCGAGAGCTGGATTAATTTTTTAAAGATTTGTATTTTATTAAGTTTTGTTTTTTTCTGCTGGATTATTTAGAGTTAAAATGAGTTCACTTGTTGATGTAGGGCAGGGATGCACAGACTTATTGAGACCATGGGCCATTTGGGCAAATGGTGCACTAATGACGGGCCACCAGCACAAATTAAAAACATAAAAATAGGCAAAAATTTAATTTAAAAAAATATATAAGTAGGTACTAGTTTGAAGCGTGGCGTTTGGTGCATGCTTACAATCACTTTACAATCAATCAATTGTTCACATATACACCATTAGTTTTTGTTTACACTAAACCCGAAAAGAGGTCATTGTACTCATCATTTTGAACAACTTTTACTATGGGACCAACCTTGAAATCGCGAAAAAAAAATCAGATGTTCAGTACATTTATCTACATCAAACTCGTCAAAATGTACTGAACAGCTGTTTTTTTTTTCCGATTTCAAGGTTGGTCCCATTAGTAAAAGTTGTTCAAAATGATCAGTACAATGACCCGTTTCCGGGTTTAGTGTAAACAAAAACTAATGTTGTTTAAAAGTAGAACCAAATAAGCTGGAATATTTTTGCTGGTGGGCCACTGGCATATAGCCGGGGGGCCGCATGCGGCCCGCGGGCCGCGGTCTGTGCATCCCTGATGTAGGGTTTTGTTGCTGTTTGTTTGTTTAGATTGAGCATTCTTATTAAATTAGAAAAGAATATAGCAATCTTTATAAAAGATCCACGAACATGACATTATTCAAGAACAATTCTCAGGCACTGGAAACCGAGGAATTATGTATGACATATTTTATTGCATAAATTTAAATTGACTATTTCCTGTCACTGCAAAAGGTACAAAATCAGGTAAAGAAAACACCTCATACATAACTAATATCTTAGATTGCTTTCGAAATTCCTTGCAAATAGGATCAGTGGAACTTAGAATTGAATGCAGCAACTTGTTGCAAACTAAACCTCGTCAGAATATCTGGAGTCGATCGCTTGTCGCTTGTCAGAGCCCAGACAATCGCTCGATTTGGAACTCTACAATATGAATTGAATAATAACTTTGGAACAGACTACATGACTACTTTAAGACTACTTTTTTTTCGAAAAAAAGAAAAAAAAACTCAGCCCCGTTCATTCTGTTTGCTTTTTAGAATACTACCCACATGTAGTCTGTTCCAAAAGTACCGGATAAAAATGTAAACAAAACCTGCTCAAGTTAAATTCTCACGCAATCACTCACTAAAGGGAATTAGAAACAATTCATATTTAGAAGTTTTCAAATGTATATTACCACTTTTTCCAACAATTGCTTGAATAAAATTATTCAACTGTAATAAAAATATCAGCGACGTAAATTGAGATTATAAAAGTCAAATGTAAAGTGATTTAAAATTAGGACTTCTGGTTTAAAGTATTCAAGTAATCAAATCAAAGCACTCAATTTCTAAGTGACACTACAAATTGGCACCCACAAGTACGTTTTCTAATCCATTTGTTTACATTTTCTTTCGATACTTTTGGAACATACTATACCTACAGTTTTGAGAGTGCCGTATCTTATAATAATAGCGCTTTTTTTTCCTATCTAAAGGTGTTGAAAGCACTAGGTTAAAGTTTATAAACAATTTATAAGTTTAAAATTGAATGGTAGCTGTTAAAATACGTGGGAGTCGTGACACAATAAGATTAGTTAAAGATAACAATGGTTGGGAAAAATGCGAAAGTTTCGACTAGACTGAAATACTGGAATTTTCTACAGAATGTTTGCTATTCTTTTTAAATATTTAATTTTATAAAATTTTATAATTTATATTTATTACGGCGTTTGGGCGATCAGTGAAGAAAATACTACTACTGTACAATATTGTTTCAAAGTGACTATTGTGTGGAATAACCTTGGTCAATTTTTGTTCTTTTTTTTTCTTTTACACTCCAAATTATTTCAAAGAATAGGAAATATTCTGTAAATTCTGTTGAAATATTACGAAGTTCGACTTACAAAGCTGTTTTGTTCCGTGGTCATACAATAAATACCTATTTAATAATGGTGGAAAAATAAAAAAAGGGAAGCGCGAAATATTTACATACAAAAGCTATTACATCTTTAAACGGCGCAAGCCGCAAAAACATTTAATTTTCGATTCCACGCCGATTATTCAAACAGCAGTTACAATTAATTAAGTAATTATTTTGAGGCTGATTATTAAGGAAGCTTGGTTTGAAATCATCAGTGATTCGAATTTCGAAGCATTAGTATTTTTTTCCATATTGATGCAGGCCATGTGCATCGCTTGGGTTATCAATTTAGCAGAAATCATTTTGCGGTGCAAGTGAATTTACAGTCGTGTACCTTAAGTGGTACCTAACGAAGTGCGTTAAACTCGCTACTTCATTAAAATAACCGAAATGTGATTATTTATCATTTTTCCCAAATGTGAAATATGAAAATGTTTCGTGTGAACCCCCGTTTCCACGAGCGTAATAAAATCGCGGCGGGATTTTATCGTGCACTGGATTTTCAACTCTCGTTGTTGAGCTGAGCTTTGAGAATCCAACCTAACAAAAACAGAGTGCATCCCAGCGCGACGAAAAACACACTGTTGGATTTTCAACTCCCGGCTAAGCGCCGGGAGTTGAAAATCCAGTGCGCGATAAAATCCCGCCGCGATTTTATTACGCTCGTGGAAACGGTGGTTTAGGCCATAATTTCAAGAAATACTCCGCTGTCAGTTATTCAATAAATATACGGAACCGTACAGTCGCACACTTGTCTGTTTAACAACAAGACGTCTCCCTGTAACTGTACAGGAGCCAGTTATGGTCGCAACTACAAAATATTCAGTACCCACTTTGTTATAAAGTAAAATCGACGCTATTGCGAATACCTACATTCATTTTATTCATACCGTATGTGTCCCTGTTTCTTTAAGCCTATGATATTGTAAGTGAGCAGTTTGTAAGTGTAAGTAACATGGAGGAAAGTTTTATGTTTGTTTGTAAGGAATTTACATAGAAATTGATTATTGGGCTACATGGAACTTTGTCGAGATTGGAAAGCTTTATAGTTCAAATAGGTAAATGAGAGTAATGTACGGTATATAAATAAGAGTGAAAGTACACCAGCATGTTTAACATGTAATCTTCAATATACCTAAGTAATTATCTCTAAGTATAAACTTGCCTATAATTCAGAATCTTCAGTCATGTCGTCTAGGTCCAAAATCCATTTTATAATTCAGGCCACGGATCCCCTGGCCTGCCGCTGGGGTCGCGGGTTGTTTGAAGAAGATACCGCGGCCCTGGCATAGACAACTGAAGGAACACGGGTGGGTTTTAGTCAGTAAAAGTCTGACACGCCCTTCCGCTCCACCCAGAGCGGGAGAAGTTATTTGATGATTTCCCACCCTCAAAAAAAAAAAAAAAAAAATGCATTCCCCTGGCCTCGAATGATTCTAAGCAGATTCCTCGTGCATTTAGTTATAATATGTAAGTAGGTATAGGTAAAAAAAAAAAAAAATAATAATTATGTTTTACGCCATTTCAACATTGATATCTCTGGTAAGTATATAATTAATTGATATAATATACAAAAATATTGTAAAACATTTTAAAAGAATAACGACGTAGTTTTTTGCCCATTTCTTCTCAATACGAAACTACCACTAAAAAGGCAACTAGAATCAATTCCATTTTCTTGTAAATTTTGACGTTCAAATGTACCTTTTATGTGTCTTTTTGAAATAAATTATTTGACTTTGAATGGCTTGTGTGCTTTGTGGTACCACTGTTCAAAAAGCTGAACACAGAATGAATACTATATAACTGACAATGGATTTGTAAGTATAATACCACTACCTAATAGTTAAAATTCAGTTAGGTATGTTGGTACCGCTGTGAGCCTTAAACAACATTGTGACATCGTTGAACAGAACTGACCGTTAAGTCTTTCAACTTGCGATGAATAAACATCAAACAACAAACATTGTTGTACTCATATGAGCACATCATGTTTTTGTGTGATCATGGAAATTCTCAGATGAAGCTTTTGATAAAGATGTACCTATCAATGTATACGATGAATTAATCGAAACGGTACGCATTTTTTGTGAGTACAGTCGAAACAGACGGTCCTGGTGAATCAAGTCCAGTATAAAAATAGTACAAACAGCTGTAGAATGATTTAGTAAAAATTGAGCGCTGGTGATTACGTATGCGGTGCATTAGGCTTAATGGTGGAAGTTGATTTTGTAGTTATCATTTTCTAGGGTTTTCCCTACTGTCTAATAGGTAACTTAGATTTCTAAGTTCAAAATTAGCACACAAGTCAATCTGCCTAGCCTTTTCCCAACTATGTTGGGGTCGGCTTCCTGTCTAACCGGATGCAGCTGAGTACCAGTATTTTACATGGAACGACTGCCTATCTGACCTCCACAACCCAGTAACTGGGTAATACAAACCCTTTGGTAAGACTGGTTGTCAGACTTTCGGGCTTCTGACGACCCGTAACGACTGTCAATTTAAAGATCCACGAATGACAACCGGGACCAACGGCTTAACGTGCTTTCCGCAAAAAATTAGCACACAAATGGGGTGTGATTTTACTCTGAGAAGTCCAGTCTATCAATTTTATATGTCAGCGAGCACTTGATATATGAAAAAAATGTGCCAAATTCAAAAAGTAGAGTAGTAGTGCTAAAACGGTACAGAATCTCACGCTAATCTGTGAAGCCGTCAAATCGCGATGACACGCCACAAACAACCGAGCAAATGGCACAATCCATGAAATAATGAACAATGACCAATTCAGAATGATTGTAATAATGGCTATTTTTAGCGCTATATTTTATTACTAGCACTTCCCATGCGGCTTTGCCCGCGTGGATGTCAAAAAATATGCCACGGAAACAAAAATCATTCCTTATTCCTTGTCTTTATTATAATAGGGAACCTCTGTACAAAATTTCAGCTTTCTAGGTCCGTGGTTTGGGCTGGGCGTTGATGAGTCATTCAGTCAGTCAGGACTTTAGTTTTTCTAAATTATAAGAAGATTTATTAAGATTATTATTACACGCATTACACGGTTTTAAAGTAAATTGAAAAGAAATTTTACGTAGTTGGGGTACTTGTTCTTCTTTTTTCATGTCGCGGCAAGAGTAGCTTATAGGTTCTGTGGTGAAATCTGAAAATCCAGTCAGCAACATTAAGGGCGAGCACGCACTGCGGTGCGTTTCCGTTAGTTCTGCCGCACGGGGCGGGGCCTACAGTAACAAAACGCATGACCGCAGTGCGCGCACTGCAAAGACATTCCATACTTCACAGATTATGCGTTAGAAAAGTGCGCGCTCGCCCTTACAGCGGGGTGGCATGGCCAGAACTGAACCAGCTATTTCGTGTAGGGTCTTCTAATAATATCATACTTTGTAATTGGCTTTCTGTTGACTATTTTTTCCCTTTTTGTTGTTAAGTTTTTTTTAGCTGTAAGTCTTCCATGCTGAAATAAAGAAATAATTTATAATCTCTTGAAAATAAAATTAACGTAAAATTCTCAGTTTATAATTTTATCACGACTTGAAAAAATCTAAACGATCCAAACAATAAAATTCTCAGTCAAACCAAAGAAAACGGTAACAAAATAAAATAATTTTCAATGCAAATATTTATAGGCAGCATAAAAACCTGAATAAATCCATACAAATCTAGCCGTAGCTTCTCGTGATTGATTAACAGCGATTTGTATCACGTAAGTAGTTATGTCTGAGCACGCGCAGGTACGCATCTGACGGGCGGCGCGGGGGCGGCGCGTGCGCGGGAATCTTCTTACTATTTGTTGGAGCTTTTGTTCCTATGTTTAGATAATAGAATAATAGAGTATCAATGAATCTACGTGGATTGTGCAACGGATTGTGTTCTGAAATGCGTGGAGCACTATATGGGAAGGTATCGTTCGTGTATTGGTTTAAAGTTTTTTTTTTGAATTCTGTGCAGTTATGATTTTCCCGATTTAAAATATTTGATTTTGTAATAGAAAATTTAGGGCTAGGGCTGTTAGTTAAAGTGCATTAGGTGGAAATGAAATAATAATAATAAAATCGTGAAGCTGAGAAAGAGAAACAAATAAAATATCTCGACTTAGCACTCGAGGTTGTTGACATGTGGATTGTGAGCTCAGCTGTCATTGTGCCGATTGTAGTAACGGCCGAAAGCCTCGATCAACAACTCTCGAGGCTCTTGTTAGGCGGTTGGATCATGGGCCTGATTCAGAAGGCCTTGATACGGCTCGCATTGTGAGGAGGTTCCTGTCTCTGCAGCACTAACCACCAGTAGTTGGAACCCTGCTCCAGATACCAACACCCAATCACTATTTTAAATATTTTTAAATGTTTTTTTTAATAAAAATGTATTTAATAAGTGTGAAAATAAATAAACGAATAATAATGAGGTACTAATCCACCCATCATATTTTCTATCCAAATTCCCTCTTTCATTTTTTAACGCACGTATTCTATCTGTCATTGGCAGAATTGTCGACATCGGCACTAATTGCCATAAAGAAAAATAGAATATTTTCTATACAAAGAATGAGGGCTTCCGTTGGTTCCGCTTCGGTTTTGCTATGATCCATCAATTCATACATACCCAACAGCTGTAGTGGACACACCTAGAGAAACTCAGAGATATCTGCCAGCATAAAACTGTACAAAAACTTATCAAGCGGCAGTTCTAGTAGTAATGTCATCATTCCTGGATAATGACTCGTTGTGGTTTGTTGTAGTCGGTTACAAGAATTTACCACTAATACTCATGCGATGTAATAGCGGGTCCATTGCTTATTACTGCTTATAACCGAACCTGGAAATTATCCAAGGGATTTTTTAGTGTTCCGTACCAAAATGGTAAAAAGTAACCTTTATGGTGCGACTCAGTCTGTCGTCCGTCTGTCACAGCTATTTTTTTTGCAACAGGGACTGAAACGGGGTCCTAAAAATCCGAAGTGGGGTTACCAGGGCATGTGGGGTATCATATTAAAGAACGCAGTTTGCACATCCTCAAACATTTTTTTAAAAATTTTTAGGCTGCTTAGTTTCGACTTTTGATGAAAAATGTAAAAAAAAATACCGTTCCCCCCTTATCTCCAAAGTTTGCATAGATAAAAATCAGAAATTATTGTATGCAATAGAAGTATAGTAAAGATTACAGGAATAACAAAACCATGTCTCTAAATAGCACACTTTTTCAGAAATCATCAACAATATATACATAATCGAAGGGTGAAAGGCTATTTGTTTGAAGCGACATTTTGGACGATTTATGAGTGATATACATATTCGGATTCAGCGAATTTTTTTGCTACGGCTGAGTTTCGTATAATTCTGAGCACTTTTATTTAGTAGTTTTTTCATAACGATTTTTTTTCCAAATTTTGAATCTTTAAATGGCTCTCCTGTCAAGTTCGTAAAATGTCGCTTCAAACAAATAGCCTTTCACCCCTCGATATTATGATGGTACGGAACCTTCGGTGCGCGAGTCCGACTCGCTCTTGATCGGTGTTTTTTTCAGGATACCTTCATCATTTACTGGCTGTCTGTCAACAAAAGCACCATAAGAGACCATTGTGGTGATTTATGCTCGTTCCTTCTTTGCATGAAAAGAGGCTTTTACCCTGGAGACAGTGGGACATTATCAGGCCGTTGATGCACTGCTTGACAACTCATCTCTGACGAACTATAAGTACTATTATTAGGTAACTATTATGCTTCTTCATCCACCAGGGCCTGCCTTTACTTACTTAAATGTTATAAGGGTGTGTAAATAGATCTGAACTTTACTAAGTATACCTAGCTGCTGTGCATGTTTGCACTGCGGTGTTTATGAACTTCCTTATTAACCTTTTAAGCGCTTGGCTAAATATCAATTGCCGTGCACCTAGCACGCGGTTACAAATCGATAAAAAGATACTTACAATGAAAAAGTCATACATGTTCTCTGTCGCAGAAATACGACACGATCGGTAGGGGCACGGAAATATGTGTCGCATAAATGCGACACAAGCGGTCAAAAGATTAAACCAATTCTAAAGGTTTCAGAAAATCACATAATCTCGCTTCAACAAAGCTTAGTAAGTGAGTCTACGTTCTCAGTGAATTCGATAAACTCTTGGATTCTCGCTAATGGAGATAAACCTTCGGAGTCACTTCCGTGTCTTCGGTAGGGTTGTCGCGAACACGAAACTTGTTTGCAATTAAAACTCAGGAAAATTGAATTTATTAGAGATGCACGTCTGTCCTTTCTCGGATCAGATATCGAATGGAAGTATTGAGTTCGAATACCGCAAAGGCGTCGAGAAACTGGATTGGCGCGAATAATTATTAAGGTCCAGTAAATGAATTACCCCGTGATAACATTACTTCGATCATTGAAACATTAGCTTTATTTTTACACTGACATAATCTTTCAGTCCCATCTATTTGCTGCTAACTAGTTTTTTTTTAATAGTTGACAGCAGCTTAAAAAGTAGTTGTTATTTTTAGAAAAATACCGCCTTCAAGGCATAACTAGCGGCCATTTTGAAAATTACTCGCTGGGTGTGTCGATATTACTTTTTTAAATCACTTACAGCCCTAATAATGTCGTGGATGCGCAGGCGCGTAAAAAATGGCGAGTGTTGAGTACACACGTGCGACGTTACATCGATCGATGCAATTAAGTATATCGAATACGTTCAATGCGATCGATAAAAACACGTCATGTAGAATTAGGTATAGATATAGGTATGGTACATGATTCTGCATCCAGAGAAATTACCAAACAGATGGAAGGTTTCTGAGTTTTCATATTTTTGATTATTTTAGAGAATTAGAAGACCGTTTTATGAACTCTCACTCAACTAAACCATAGACTGATCAGCCTAAAGCTCTTCACAGTTGTTCAGTAATTTAATGTTTTTGTTGGTGATCTTTTTGCGATGGAAATGTAAATTTTATTTCAGCGTTTCTATGTTATTGAATACAGAGCGAAAATAAAACATTATTCTTGTATCATAACCACTAACCAAGCTTGGGATCCCCACGTATACCTTATCCCATACTTTGTGGTTTTACATACAAAATAAAGGAATAACATCTACCACGCCTTTGTGTTGTCCAACGTGCAGATATTTCTAATAATAATATACCTACTCTATAATAAAATTAATAAATTATTCATGAGTTAAAAAGATTATCTAATAGATAACAATTAAAAAGCTTGACCATGACCATGGCATATAAGTAGGTATTACTTACTTATATTAATGAACATGTTCATTGATCTAAGTTTTTATCAATATTATTATTTTATACCACCTGCCAATGTGGTAGTAACTTTTCCAGGCGGAGAACTTATAACTTAGAACTTATTGGAACGAAGTTCTTGACTTAATTATGGAGTAGTGAAAACTGTCAAGGTGGTGAACAGTAGGTAGGCAGCTTCGTTTAATAGTTAGATTAAGGGGATACATCGATAAAATGTTTTTAAAATTTCTATAAAACCAAATGTACTTATATCATTTAGAATTTTCCATTATGTGTTATTTGACTATAGCCGAAACATGATTACCTAGGTACTTACTTTATTTTTTTTTATTGAAAAAAAATCCAAAATAGCACCGTCTATTTTCTGTTTTATACGATTATACGTAAACAGTTCCATAACGTGCAATAAAATTTGCTTTAAATATCGCCTATTGTTAGTGAAAACGAGGATAAGTGCATAAAGAACATAATATTTAATTTTGTACCACAGGTCTAGATAATTTTACAAGCAATCTTCGCTGAAAGTGTTGCAAAAACAAAAAAAAAAAAAACTCCGACTCTCTACGGCAATTATTCATCATAAATCAACAAACAAATAAAAACTAAAACTACAAACATAATAAAAGAAAAATAACATAAAAGAAATGATATGAACATGTAACATTAAGTGCAGACAGGCGGTTACTTGTCCGTGTAGGATTACACGGTCTGCGCAAGCGCAAGGTGCAAACAAATTACGCTAAGACACCACGCATTGAAAGCTATTCACGCCTAGGGTTACCATTTCGGAATTAGAAAAGTCCTGATAAAAAGGATATTTTCAAAGCCCGGACATTTTACTTGTAAGCATTCTTTTTAATTATTCAATTAATTTATATTACTGCCTCGTTGGTCTAGTGAAAGCAAGAGCTACTGCTGAGCATGAGGTCCTGGGTTCGATTCCCGGGTCGGGCAAAGTGTTATTGGTTTTTCCATCTGGAATTTCTCAGTAGCAGTCTGGAGTCTGGATTAGTGCCCGGTTGATGGCAATAGGCTCGCCCCCTATTACATGGGACTTAAATATAACTGTCGAAATGTGGGTGTACTATAGGGACACCTCTGCCTAACCCGTCGGGGAATACAGGTGTTAAAAAGAAAGAAAAGCGTTTTTTGGCACAATATAGTGTAATAAACAAGGAACACATTTGAACAAATTAAAAAACCTAAACAAACTAATTCAGACGGATGGTAACCCTATTCACGCCTCGAGGAACATCTTCCAGTTTATGGGCTACTGAGTTGTGATCAGTGGGTCTATAGCCGGGAATTTGATGGAATATGTTGTTAAACGTGTTAGATGCCGTGTTTAGTTGTGTTGCTTAGTTTATTTATCTACTGCCAACTATCGCCACCATTGAGAAAAAATCATAAGTCTGGAGATAGGGAAAAATATACATAATAGGGTATACATATAGGGAAAAATATAAATATACATATATATATATATATAGGGACTAAAAATATGAGCATAGCAGGGCTTGTTAACGTTACCAAATAACAAAATAATTAACCGTTACGTAACGTTAATTACAATGTGATACCTTACTAACGTTACAAAAATGTAACGTTACTTGATAACATTACCAACAATTTAACGTTAATTGACACTATCGAAAATACGATAAATAACGTTAATTTACCGTTTATTGTAGCTATGTTGCCGTTCCGTACGTAGGATTGTATTTTTGTGCGCTCCGCTCGCGG
This sequence comes from Cosmia trapezina, assembly GCA_905163495.3. Classification (NCBI taxonomy): domain Eukaryota; kingdom Metazoa; phylum Arthropoda; class Insecta; order Lepidoptera; family Noctuidae; genus Cosmia; species Cosmia trapezina. The sequence goes on from LR991030.1 coordinate 20,012,092, forward strand.
TCGCTTAGCATTGGATCACGATGCACTGTTGCCGCTCCGCCTCGCATTGTTATTAAACAATTAACTTTAAAAAAGACTAACGTTAAAAATTGCATAAAATAACGTTAATTCTAATACCGTTATTTTCATTATTAACGGTAACTCTGTCATACAGAGGTAACGTTATGAATTTTTACCGGTATTTAAAGCCCTGGAGCATAGCAAATTGTGTGGTGATTTAGTAGGGTATTTATCGAAAGTGTGATTGGGTTTATCCATCAAGAATTTCTCAGCAGCAGCCCGGAGTCTGGATTTCAACCCGGTTGTGGCCATAGGCTCCCCCTATTACATGGTACTTCAACATAACTCTCTCGTAATACAGTTTAATACTAGTAGGTACGAGGGGATAGGTCGAATCAGTCTAAAAACAACCAAACAGTAATACCACTTCACACTCTCCAACTGTAACTCTGCCTGAATATTGTCAAAATAGCTATTTCTGTCTATTTTTGTTTGTTATTAAGTTACTGTATGGTTGTTTCATTAATGCAATAAAGATTATTATTTATTATCTGACGTAATCTGGGTGTACTATAGGCAAACCTTTGCCTAACCCTTTGGGGATTACAGCCGTGATATTATGTTAAAAAGAAAGAAAATAAAGAAAAGGGCACAGTATCATAAACAAGGAAGACATTTGAACAAATTAAAAACTAACATACCTACGACGAAAGACGAAGGATCCGTTGGAGGGAATTATGAAGGGTAACCTGGAAATACTACCGACCTAAACCACATTGCGGTGCGTCAAGCATTGCCATCTGTTAGGATAAGTCAACTCAAAGCTGCAATGGTTTTTCTTCAAAAGGTCCTTCGAAACATGGCGCTGCATTGTTAGACACACATAAAATCCTAATAATATAATGTTTGGCCTTTAAAAGAGACCTCTGAGTTTGTTTCGGCATTTCTTCTCAGGGATCAATCGGCTAGGAAATGTCGGCGCCATCTTGTTTCAAAATATTGACGTATAAAAGTGTCTTAAAAGATCTACTTACAGAAACATTTCATTTCATTTCTTCAATACGTAACAAAAGGGTTAAGGGATCTTCAGTCGAACGCACCGTATTACGCCTTTGCCACGCCCCTGGTTGTTAAAAACAACGTATATTACTTATTTATTATGGCATACATTGAAACATTTCACACCTCCTTGTCTTGTGAAGTTTATAGTCTAATAAATGGTGATCTGATGTATAGCCTAGGGTGTGACGAGTTATGTTATCAAGAATGTTAGTTGTCGTGTTTTATTCGCTAATCGATGTTTGACGTCCTGAACTCCTGACGCTCATAAAAGTGTTGCTGATATACAGGTGTAAGTGTAAACAGTAGCAATCTTTTAAGGGGTCAGTGTACTCATCTTTATGAACAACTTCTATTAGGGGACCAAGCCTGAAATCGCGAAAAAAAAAATTTGCTGTTCAGTAGATTTATTAGCATTATTCGTCAAAATGTAGGGAACAGCTGATTTTTTTTTCGCGTTTTCAGGTTTGCTCCCATAGTAAAAGTTGTTCACAATGATGAGTACAATAACAACCTTAAAGGATTGCCACTGTTTGCACTTACACCCTGTATAATCCTAAAAAAATATAGTGGGTATCTTAGCAAGGATTTTGAAAGTAGAATTCCCAAAAAGTTAAGGCTGGCCTATGATTGCATCTGCTACATATTCGTATACAGGGTGTATCAGAAAGGTGTGATAAGGGTGTGGTACAGACCATCAAACTGAATAACTTTCTCCATGGGACCAACATCGTCATCGAGAAAAAAATATCAGCTGTCCCATACATTTGGGTCGAGAAGGTGTTGAAGTTTTATACGGGATGATGATAATTTTTTCTCAATTACGATGTTGGTCTAATGGAGAAAGTTGTTCAGTTTGGTGGTATTTATAGTGCGCTGCATCAATTGGCTACCCCAGTTGTATTAAAAGTAAGTTTGCTACAACTTTGCAATTCAAACAATACATCCTTATGAATAATACAAAAAGTGTTTCTAATGCCCGGACGAGATTTGAACCATCGACTCATTGGTTATACAATGATTACCGCTAGCTCCTTTTGCATTTGTCTAGGAACCCATTTGTCTCAGTTGGCAAAATATGTCTAATAAGGTAACTGTAAATTATCAAATCAAATTATTGTAAAATATAAATCTTTGTAGTTTTGTTACATAATATCAATAAAAAATATTATTAAATGATTATTAAAGTATTTTATTTTTCTTGATTTTTAAATTCTTTAGAAATATTACTAAAATAAAATAAAAAAAACAAAATAGAAAAATACAATTTAAAATCCAAAAAAAAAAACTTACTTAAAATAGAAAAATACTTTGTATTAAAAAAATATATACTGCATGACAAAAAACAATTCATGCTTAAGATTTGAACCTCCAACTTTATGCACGGCAAGCGGTCTTGAAACCTCTGTTCTACGTTGAATAACTCTTCGTAAATGTCAACACTATTATTGCTTGTCGTTATACACAATATAAGATGCATTAAAGTTTTATTGAAAAAGACAATAGTAAAAACATACTTAAGTAAAAATAAATACTAACATAAACTTATTTATTCACAAAAACAATACATTAATTATAATAAAATGTTTTTGCAAATTACAAAAACCAACTTCGGACTATCGCGGATTTGAACCCACATATCTTTTGAGGGGTACCCAATTGATGCAGCCGACTGTACCATACACTTAATTTTGATCACACCTTTGTGATACACCCTGCAGGTTAACCATATCAAAATTATGCTGTTTTTATCTTAGACCAAATTATATACTGCTCAGTAAAACCGAAAAATGTTAGAAAACCCTTACCTAAAACTGGACCGCCCACAGCATTAACCTGTTTAGGTATGTGCTGTTTAAATTATTAGCGCTTCAAATCAAATCATCAAAATAATTTCACACAAACACCGTAATAAACCTACTTATAAAAAAAATTCAACCAACAAACGATCATAAAGCTCATAAAAGTAATACATGCGATTACGATCGTCGTTATAGAATCATGCGCATGCGCCGGTCCCGGCCGCCGCAGGCATCCCAGCCGATTTGCGGGCCCCGGCAAGTCCTGCGGGATATTTACCGTTCGCATTCCGAACGCCATAGGTGAGACACGTTAGCCATCAGCGACGCGGATGGCAGATATAATTGGCGGTTGAAATATTTGATTTCAAGATGATCTAGTTGTAAAAGAAGTGTGACCTGTAAGTAAAGCAAAAAATCCCCTTATACACGGCTTGTACACAAAATATTTCTATGAAAGGACAGTAACCTGATTACTATTTCTTAAAGTGGATAGACTATGCTAGAATCTAAGATTACGAATTTTGTTTTAGAACAATAGATGACTTAGTTTTTTTTCAATAAAAAAATAAAAACAGTTTGTTTATATTACCGCCAATAAAAAAACAATTAAAAAATTATTTCAAAATCAAAACCCTATTTTTTTTTGGCTAAAATATTGCATATGTGTCAAATAATCAAATGACATCATAATATTTATACCTTTGTTCTTCCAAAGTTTTGAAATACGAACAATAATCTCGGTAAAAAAAAGCCCCCCGCGCGCGCCTCTCGCTCCGCAAACTGATTTTCAACGACGGCGTTTGTCATAAATATACCGTACCTAATCACTTTTTCAAAGAACCTAGAACGCAGGGAGTAGGTCAAAACAAAATTACAAAAAATTAAAGTAAGAGCCGGAAGTAAACCGGAAGTTCAGGTACAGTTTCGTGTAGTTGGGCAATCCTCGCTTTTCATTCAGGTAAATTTTCGTGCAAACATCGCGTGACGCGAACTCGTTAATAATATTATACCAATTTAACAGGTAATTATTAGAAACACATTCTTACTGTGTCATTTATTTTACTCATCACAAAAACAGATCATAATACTTATTGAGCTGAGTTTATTAGATAACACAATAGAAATGTGATTTTAATAAAATTACCTATTAAATTAATGTAATTTATTAGATCGCCAATTGATAACATTTTTCAAAAAAGCATCTTTCATTTAACATTCTTAAAAATTTGGTTCTGAGAGAGAGAGAGGTGACAAAATAAGACAGCCCTCTTCAACAAGAGACACAAGCTATTAATAAGTTGTGATGTTCTCAACAATAAGTTAGCCTATAACAATTTAGCTGGACAAAACAACGTAGATATTTCCCATTATTTAGTCAACCATTAACTTAAAAATGTCACTGCTAATCTGTTATATTGATTCATCAAAACCTATATTAGAAACAGCCGCACGCGCGAGCTTTAAGCCTTTATTAATGATCACAATTATTAGTACCTATAAAAATGTTGTGATCACGTGATTTCCACCCGTAATCACTTCACCGGATACGTTCGAGATATAATAAATTTACATTAATCGTTAGTACCTCTATGATTATCGCTTCTATCATACATAAACTTTAATTACAAAGCTTAACGATATTATTAATTTATTCATAAAATATTGACGACGACTTAGTTTCAAGCTAACTAAGCTATAAAGTAGCCCTTAATTATAGGTTGCGTTACTTGTGTTATCTTACAGACATTTTCTTCTTGTATATGACACTAGATAAGGAATTATGTTATAGATATGTTCTATCTTTAAATTAATATAAGCTGGTCGTTGGTGAGCGCATCAATCACTTCATAACATCTGGACATATTCCGATTTAGCACGAGGAGCTCGTGGCTAAGTAATAACAGCCGCACGGGTCGATCCGTCAGGTTAAGCTACGCTTGCCGGGGTTGGTCAGTGGATGGGTGACCATCTTTACATAACGAGATTCCTCCGTGCCTCGGAAAGCACGGTAAGCCGTTGGTCCCGGCTGTTATTCGTGAATCTTTGACAGTCGTTACGGGTCGTCAGAAGCCCGAAAGTCTGACAACCAGTCTTACCAAGGGGTATCGTATTACCCAGTAACTGGGTTGTGGAGGTCAGATAGGCAGTCGCTCTATGTAAAATACTGGTATTCAGCTGCATCCGGTTAGACTGGAAGCCGACCCCAACATAGTTGGGAAAAGGCTAGGCAGATTGATTGATATTCCGATTTAGCACATTTTTTTTCAAAATTTGAAATGTTGCCGGGAAAATTGGAAAATTTGGGAAAACTGAAAGTGCATTTTCTATGGGAATTTTGTATAAATTTGGACAAGACAACGTCTGTCAGATAGAGTTTAAGAAATAAATAAAAATATGTTTTGTATTAAGAAAACCATAGAGCTTTCATGACAAATGATAAATAAACAACGGTAATTCATATCTCGTCTAAATTGTAATAAATAATGATTAAGATCTTTTTGCAACCATTTTGCACTACGCAAATAAAGTTAGCTATTATTATTTAGAAAGATTATTTATTTTTAAGGTTTATTTTTAAGACACTAAACTTTTACGTTAAATTAAGTCCCCAAATCTATTTTTAATTGCGCTTAGGAAACAGTGCAGAAAGTAATCTGGGCCTCAAATTCAGAAATGAATTAAGCTGTTAACTAATCCACAGATATCTGAGTTTACGTTTACACCCCAGTGATTCGAATAATTGCAAAAAATATTATATTTAACACCTTTTAAACAAAACTAATCCGTATATAAAATACAATACAACTTATAATACTTCGTACCAACTTATAAATCTTAAAACATTTTTCGTTACAAGTGCATTAATTATAAAGAAATTCTTTTTGTTACATAAACATTATAAAAAAGTAGGAATAGTAAAAAAAGTGATTTCACATTGGAGATTATTTTACTGTTAACATCAATCATAAAGTCATTTTAGTGTAAAATATTCGGAAGATTGCTGCTCACTTATCGCAGTTATTTTCTCTTACATGGAATGAGATACATGTAGTTATGTCTTTATTGGAGGGAACTGGATGTTTTTAAATAAAAAAAAGTGATGATTTTATGATTTGATAACTTTCTTATGTCACAGAGAAATAAGCTGGTAGCAGATTATAATAACTGCAAGTGAGCAGAAAAACACTTTCCCCTCTTTGTTCTAGAGCTTGGTTTTTCGATATTTTTTTGTTTTGTAATAATACTAGCGACCAGGCCCTACTTCACACGGTTTTTACGACTTGAGAAAACATGAAGGTTTCTAGATTATATCTAAATTAAATATTAATATATTATAGGTAAGTACTTAAAATCCTTCCGCAATAAATCCTCTAAATGATAGTAAAAGCCGCATCAAAATCGGTTGCGTAGTTTAGAAGAACAACGCGGCCAGACAGACACTAAAAGTGACTATAGTGTATAATAATAAGTATTGATAAAGAAGGATTAAGTTTAAGAAAAAGCTGTAGGTATCTACATAATGAATATGTGGTATATGGAATATGTGGGTAGGGTGTGGGTGTGTACGATCGTGGTCGAGAACAAATCATCTAAAATTTTTTAAAGATCTTCGTTTCTAATACAAAAACAAGTGAATTATTAAAAAAAAAAAAAAAACAAGCTTTTCTGTCTGGATATCATCGGATCAGAGTCCTTGTCGAGACGAATCAAACGAGCCCAAACTCGATAGGGTTGCGTCGTTATATTACTGCGTTCCCATGGCCACCTTCCGTCTTCATCATCAGATCAGCTCCATGTCATAATAATATTGCATTGTCAACCGATTTCTATATGCGTGTAAAATTTCAGCTCAATAAGAAACCGGGAAGTGGGTCAAATTTAACTTGTAAGATTCGATTACAGACAGACACCGGGACAGGTGAAACTAACTGAAAGCTTATAAAAAAACGTTGAACTATCGTGGTAGAGATTATTTAAATACCTGCATATTTTCAATATTATATAGGTAAATAACAAAACAAAAAATATTAAAAAAGAAAAAAAAGTAGGTAAGTGTGACTATAAGACTTTCAATGATTATTATCAATTACTTTAACTAACTAATTGCAGTCCAAATAATAATGGACTAAGAATCTGCAACTGCAACAAAGGCCTTAAGGCTTGTCCTCCCTAAAATACGGCGAAAATAAGTACTTTGTTTCCAGTTTTTACAGTAACTATAGCACCTTTTTAATAGAAAAAATACACAATAATCTAGAATACATAAGAAGTGATTTTATGTGTCCTGAAATCTATTTTTACATTTTAGTTTGTAAAACTAAAGAAAAAAAAAGGCTAAACCCAGATCTATTTGTGTCTAATTTTTCGAGTTTTTACCATATTATTACTCCTACAGATTTAATTAAAAGTGTTCATAAATTTACATAGTTCTTTACAAAATAATAAGGAATGATTTCATGTGATTGCTTTTTAGTCCAATCCCTAGATTTTTTGTAAATCGGTAATTGCTTCATATTTTGCAAGCGTTGTGTCATCGCGAGTTCTTTTCTATGCAGTCCGACAGTGATCGCGCTTTTTACGGCGGACAAGCCTTAACAGCAGATGCTACTTATTGCACCTGGACAATAACGGAGTGTATAATCGTGACCGGTTCCACCGCACCGAGGCTAATAAGTTGGCTAGACAATGCCGCCTGAAACTAAGTGAATTCAGCGAAGACAATCAATCATAACAGTAAGCCTGAAACAAAAGCATACAGCTCGATCTCGATAGGGTTTTTAAAATATTTAAAATAATTTTTGACAATGGAAACTTACGGTTTTTAAATGTGGAACGTGATTTAGGTTGTTTGAAAGATTAAATTTTAATTAAGAATTACATGCAGAACTTTGGAACGTCTTTTCTTTGAATTCCTGAGTTACTTGTACAAAAACTTAGTAAAAGGTTACTGGAAGCGACTTATGAAAAGTCACATAGGTATATTCAAGTCATTAAAGTATGACACATTCATCATTATATGTTTCTTTTAGAACAATAGTTTAAAGAAAAAACCGGTCAAGAGCGAGTCGGACTCGCTTACCGAGGGTTTCTGAATAAGTGTGCTATTTGGAGACATCGTTTTATTTTTCCTGTAATCTTTACATAAACTTCTATCACATAGAATAATTTCAGATTTTTCTCTATGCAAACTTCGCAGATAAGGCATTCAAGATACTTATTTTTTTAAATATTTTTTATCAAAAGTCGAAAATAAAAATGTTTTTGATTTGCAAACAGCGCTCTTTTAAGATACCCCACATACCCTAGTAGTCCCACTTTGAATTTTTAAGACGCCCTTTCAGTTCCTGTTGCAAAAAAAAAAAATTGTTTGGTAATTAAACGTCATCTAAAACTGTTCTAAATTTTAAGTTGATAGAGTTCTTGAGATATCCAGTTGTGACAGACAGAATCACACAGAGAGACAGACTGAGTCGCACTATAAGGGTTTCTTTTTACCATTTTGGTACGGAACCCTAAAAATAACTCGCTCCTTACCGTAAGTGGGTGTTTAACATGAATTTCTTTCAAGTTTACTTGTATTCAAGCTTGTGACGTTACTCTTTTGTACTGCCTAATTTGCCAATGCGTTTATCAGCAATTTAGTCTTCAAACCCTGACAGTTAACTATTGTATAACATGCATGAGAATGATTTCTGACCACAAAATATTACTGACAAAGGCTTCACCGGATATGTTCAGTCAAACTGTCACTCATAATTTCTTATCCGTGTTTCTTTTTGTTATTGTAAAGCCGAAAAAAAGAGAAAATAAATTAAAGAGTTTTTGACATTAATGTTCCTTTTCATTTGTTGCATGCTTATCATGATACGACTTAAAAGAAAATTCAAACTGCAACTTTGTTAGCGACTGCGTCCGCTCGTGAATTATACAGGATTATTGGTAAAACACCAGCAACCTCTTAAGGGGTCACTGTACTCATCATTATGAACAACTTTTACCATGGGACCAAACCTGAAATCGCGAAAAAAAATTTGCTGATTCACCCTAGATTTTGACGAGTTTGATGTAGATTTCAGGTTTGGTCCCATAGTAAAAGTTGTTCATAATGATGAGTACAATGACCCCTTAAGAGGTTGCTGGTGTTTTACCAATAACCCTATATAAGGTTGTGGATTTCGGAAAATCCACACCATATGTAACATCTACATCATCAACTTCTGTGCAAAATGTCAGCTTTCTAGGTTCATGGAATTGGGCTGGGCATTGATGAGTCATTATGTCAGAACTTTTATTTTTAATATTAGCAAGGTGGCGCCAAAAAGGAATGACCAGTCTATTAAGCGATTAAATATTAAGCGGTCATTGATTGGCACGAGTTATTATCCGATATACAATAAAAGGTTATTGATCACGATAATGTCAGAATCACGAACATCGGATGGGATCGGCTTCACCACATTAAAGTGTATAAACAGCTGACGATGACGGATGATTAATGATCATTTCTAATTGCTTCACATGAGGCACTTCCTGTAGAAAGAGTTTCCATTGTTCAACAAGAGTACTTACATACATTTAAATGATGATTATGTGTCTTATAATAGCTTTGAGCGAAAGTGGACGCCGAATTCGCTAAAATCATCTCATTTTTTATACGACTGGCCAAAAAAAATAGTGCTATGTTTCAGGGTTCATGTATGTATGAGTGTAAGAATCTTTATTGTTAGAATCGTTGCATTATTATCATTAATGTCGGCAGTAAAAAATAAATAAAAATAGAAATACCTTCCTAATAAAAAATAAAATAATAATAAAAAAAAACAACCGACTTCCAAAAAAACACTACAAAGTGAAAAATAACTTTAATTTCGGAAGTCGGTGTCTTTGGTTTTTTATTTACTTTCGTTTTCTTTGCCACCGACTTCCGAAATTAAAGTTATTTTTCACTTTGTAGTGTTTTTTTGGAAGTCGGTTGTTTTTTTTTTGTAAAAAGTTTTTATTTTTCACTTTTTAGTGGTGCCTACTCCACACAAATCTGAATACCACTCTGCAAACCAAATTAGAGCATCATCCACATAGACTAAATGGGAAAAATATGTATTAAATTATTGATGCTAACTCAAAAGCCACTCATCAGAACTTGAAAGTATACCATTTCAAATAAAAACTTTGCATAAAGGCAAATACGTCGCGCTAAGTCGTGTCAGAAGTTTGGTAGTCGTAGTTTTAGTTGACGGAGATAACGAGGCTACGAAATCTGCCTTCTGACAATCAAAGCCACACATAACATACAACTCAAGTAGCGCAATTTGAAGCGGCATATAGTTAGCATTAAATCATTTATAGCCAGGGTGCACCTCATGACAATTCCAATAAGCCCAAACACGGCTAGGATACATTGTTTTATTACTGAGTTCCGATGCCTACCTTCCGGCTTCTTCATCAGATCGGTTCGATGGTACCATTTTCATCAGAACCATTTATTTAAAGCTTCGTCATAGTCGCTTAACTATTAACCGAGATATCTTATCGCCACCCGTGAAATACTTATCATCGTTGAGGAGTTCCCGTGGCTTTCTGTGGTCTTATTCATCAGTTCCACTTCACCAGATGATGCTTTCTGAATGCAAACGCTTGATTTGTTGATGAAAATACCAAAATAGCTACATGTATGCCTATAATATTTGAGGAGTTCCCTCGATTTATCATGGATCCCATCAGCAGAAATAGATTTTGATAAAAATAATTTAATAAAAATTGGACCAATCTGGAAGTATACCCTTTCTAATAAAAAAAGAATTTTCCGAATCGGTTCTTATATGACGGAGTACTGAGGTAACAAACATACAAAAAAAAAAAAAAAAATCATACAACCGAATTGAGAACCTCCTCCTTTTTTGAAGTCGGTTAATAATAAAAAGAAGCAACGGTGCAGTACAACTATTTTCTTAATGTCCCTCGACAAGCTTCGTGTTTCGTCAGTCGTCGGATTTGTATCAGTTGCCCTTTGCACTTGGTGCAGACCGGACTTGTCTTCAAAAAAAATGATACATTGTCTTTCCGAACTACTTTGACTGGTTATCTTATTCTCGTGCAAAAAACTGTTGATAAATATTAATCAAGGATTTAATTGATCAGTTTTCATTGCTCATCGGTATCAGATTGCGCACGCGACGCTAACGTCGGCAGATGTTTAGATAGAAATAATTTTATGAAGTTTTTCTGTAGCTTGATCAGCATGACTTGGTCGTATTGTGTGGAAGGCCCCGTACGTTATACATTGCAGCTTACTTTTTTGTCAGAGATTTATTACCGGTACCGATAGTAGAGACGCCAGCATAACATGCTATTTCCTCATATTTGTTATGATGATAATTAATTAATCCTCAAGTTGGAAGCTAAAACCGCACTTGTTTTAATAAATGTTCTTACTTACATACTACATAATCTGCTGTTAATAAATCATAAAAGCAGGTCCGTAACAAGATCAAAAACTGCTCTCACAGTTTTAAATTACATTTTGATGCATCTAATTTCTCACGACATGCCACTATTATTTACTACAAACTAAGTATATAAATAGCGTTGCATTTTTTTATGAAGTGTCAAAGATGAATATTTAATAGGCCGGGAGCTGGGATGCGAGATAATATCCAAATTATGTTATTATAGTAGATAATTTATCGAGCCCTCGGAGGCAGCATTTCGAAGGTCCGTTACTCTGCTCGATAAAAGTCGATAAATCAGCATACTTGAGTGTTGAGGGTCGGGTGCGAATGTTCCCGCCTACTGTATCGACCGGGCCACGGAACAAACAAGTGAGCCCAATTAAAATGTCACTTATATTGTGAAATATTACGGTGTAAATCATAGAAAAGTCACGAAGGGGAAATTACCTACAATCAATATTAATGAGCAGCTTTTTGTGAGCGATATTATTAAAACTCGTATAAGGTGTGCCACACATGTGCGGAATCAATAACACAGAATAGTACATTTACAGTACTTTTTCGGGGCAGTGACCTTGAATTAAGGCCTGACGCCGTAAAAAGCGCGGTCACTGTCGGACTGCATAGAAAAGAAAGAGAAGCGCGATGACACAACGCTTGCAAAATGTGAAGTAATTATCGATTTACAAAAAATCTATTGATTGGACTAAAAAAGTAATGACATGAAATCATGTCATGAACTGTATAAATTCATGAACACTTTTAATGAAAATTGTAGGAGTTTTTCCCTTAGTTCTACAAACTAAAATAGATTTCAGGACAAATGAAACCACTTCTTATGTGTTGTAGATTACTGTGTATTTTTTCCTATCAAAAAGATGCTATAGTTACTGTAAAAGATGGTCACAAAGTTAAATAAATAAATATCCTTGGACATTTCACACAACGCCATCTAGTCCCAAGCTAAGCAACTTAATGCTTGTGTTATGGTAACTAGATGGCTGATAAACTACTTACATACATTTTTTTTTTTGTAAATACATACATATTATAGATATAAAAACACCCAGACTCGGAACAAATACTTGTAGGTCGTACAAATATTTGTTCCGTGCGGGAATCGAACCCGCGACATGCTACGCAGCAGTCAATCGCTCAACCACTGCGCCAACCGTGTCGTCAAAGTTACTTAGTTTCGCCGTATTTTAGGAAGCAGAAGCCTTAATTACCTATGGCCGCTCGATAGATAAATACGCGTCCGTCCGTGCATAACTGCCGCGCACTCGAACTATTGCGTACTGGTATATACTGAGATTTATGAGAGAGCTCGTGGCTAAGTAATAACAGCCGCACGGGTCGATCCGTCAGGTTAAGCTACGCTTGCCGGGATTGGTCAGTGGATGGGTGACCATCTTTACATATCGAGATTCCTCCGTGCCTCGGAAAGCACGTTAAGCCGTTGGTCCCGGCTGTTATTCGTGGATCTTTGACAGTCGTTACGGGTCGTCAGAAGCCCGAAAGTCTGACAACCAGTCTTACCAAGGGGTATCGTATTACCCAGTTACTGGGTTGTGGAGGTCAGATAGGCAGTCGCTCCATGTAAAATACTGGTATTCAGTTGCATCCGGTTAGACTGGAAGCCGACCCCAACATAGTTGGGAAAAGGCTGGGCGGATTGATATACTGAGATTTCGAAGCACGTCGTATCGGCCGTTTTCTATGAAAATAAACTACTGTAACATTATTATACTGTGGCAATTATGTGTGACATCGTTCAAGCTCACACGTTCGCACGAACAATTACAATGAATTTTACTAACCGTGAATTTTCTAGACTAAAGCATGTGACCTAGAAAGGTGTAAATTGTGTCAAGATGTGAAAATACTCTAGGTATAATGTTATTCGTGCTCAATATAGAAATGTTCGTGTGCAATATGCACGTAATTACGAAATGGATACTATCAACATCTTCAAACCGTTGCTGCTTAATTAAACCTGCTATGAGGAGACAACTGTTCGATCGATTAAAATTACGATATCGAAGACACGATATTTAGCAGATAATTGTAATTAACCTGTAATTATTATACGCACGCGAACATTTACTTTTAAATCCTCGCTAAGTGATTCATAATCCGCTCTGTTTAAGTTAACCTTACAAAGTTATCCTGACGCCATGTGGCCTTCAAATTAAACTGACCGAATAAAATGCGAATTAGCAAGTCACTAAGTACCGGATTAATGACCACAATATTTTCGTTCAAACTCGTTATAACTGCACTTGCACATACGCAAAAAGCGAGGAGCGTTACGCGCGGATCACTATGCAAAAAGTGTAACTACCGCACAAATGCAAATCTTCTAATTAACATAACACTGAAATGTATCACTCTGTTAGATATATCTTTGAAGTTCACACACATTTAATTGCATGGTAATTTCTCTCATTTCCATCTGATTAGCCGATTTATTCGGTTCCCTACTAATAAGCTATTGTTAAATTGTGTTGTATTCTGTTTCAGATCGCGAGATAACGGACTCAGCAGAGGTGAGAGCCAGTTCACTATACTTTGACTATAAACATTATTTCGAAGTGATAAAGTTTTAAGAATGAATTCAATGTAAATGCGTTTGCAAACCGGTGTAAACACATTAATGCTATGTCTTTTTTAAGACACGTTTTTTTATTTCAAATTAAGACGAACTTATTAGGTAGATGCAATGACTGAGATAAGTCGAACATGTCTTGGGAAAAGACTGATGCTAGGTTTTTAATTTAATTAAAATCTATAGGTATAAATAAAAAGATAAGTCCTGACTGACTGACTGACTGATTGACTGACTCATCAACGCCCAGCCCAAACCCTTGGACCTAGAAAGCTGAAATTTTGGACAGAGGTTCCCTTTATAATGTAGACAAGAAATAAGGAAGGAATTCCCGGTAGTATGTTCCCGTGGGATATTTTCCGACATCCACGCGGGCGAAGCCGCTGGCAAAATCTAGTAGGTAATAAAAAAAAAAAAAAAATAAAAAAAAAAAAATATAATAATTTTAAGTATTTAATATTAATTATTAGTTTTTTTAATTTTTTATTATTTAATTATTTTATATCCCGTTTGTGTTAACAATAATAACATTGAATTAAGTTCAAGATAAGAAAAGGAACATGTCTAATGGAAGTACCCAACATTATACTTCTTTGATAAGCCAAGAAACAAATGAACGCAATAACAGCGGGTTTCGTAACACACATAAAATGGCAATTGATCGCACTGACTTCCATTTTGATATCCATTGCTTGACTGGTTTGAAAAATTCGTCTATTCAATAACGTCAATCTACCTAATCTTTTCCCAACTTCGGTTTCTAACCTAACCTAACCGGGTGCAGCTTAATACCAGTATTTTATAAGGAGCGACTGCCTATCTGACCTCCACAACACAGTAACGGGGTAATACAATACCCCTTGATAAGACTGGTTGTCAGACTTTCGGGCGTCTGACGACCTGTAAAGACTGACAAAAATCAACGAGTGACAGCCGGAACCAACGGTTTAAAGTGCTTTCCGAGGCACAGAGGAGTCTCGATATATAAAGATGGTCACCTATCCATGGACCAACCCTGGCGAGCGTAGCTTAACCTGATGGATCGACCCGTGCGGCTGTTACTTTGCGATCGATTGCCATTTTATGTTTGTTACACAATAGGGATGTTTCCTGGCTACAAAAAAAATAAATTGTATTTAGTCGGTCAGTCAGATAATAAAGAAATATTAGACAGATATTTTTTGTTTTATCATATTTATAAAAAAATACTTAGATAACACGCATTACAGTTGGGAAGTGAGGGCTCGCTACGTCACTTATACATATAAGATCTAGCTAGGCGTGACGTCAGGCCATATTTTAACCCAAAGTATGTCCGTAATCTATTGATTACGTAAAAAAATGAAAAATACGTGTCCAATATTTTTAATAATTTAAATGACAGACAAAAAAAAATATTCATCATCTCTATTACGCCGTTATTCTTTCCTTGCTATTTTCTAATCAAAACAAGCAATATTATTAATTCCAGCGGTACATTTTCTGTTGTACAGTATCTTCTAATACCCACATTTTCGCACAGTACATCGACCACAAAGCGCATTAAAATGCCATAAGCGCAAGCGCACACTGCCGGCTGCCTACCAATGCATCTAGTTTTTTAACACCATTACAAAATAGTAACGGTAATAGATATAATGCCGTAGCATGCAAGAAGGCGTGTAACCACTCTTAGTTTTGATAAATGATTACTTCCTAACTTCGACTTAGGTAACCATTTTTTGTATGACGTCAGTCAAAACAAACTCACAAGTGAGTTTGTTTTGACTTGACAGCCTTAAATCGATTAATGACTTTGTGATTATTTACGTTTTTGTAATGAGTATGACAAGTACTGATTGACAGGGAATAAAGATTTTAGGATAGGAATGTTATTAGATGATTAATTGAAAGTAAAGAAGAAACTTTTAAATAACGATGATGATGTGATATATAGTTCCCAATTTCATGTAAGTAATCAAGTTTTATATTAAATTTTTGAAGGAAGAGTGACAAGTGATTTTCATTCATTTATAGCCAGAAACGTTCTATAAAAAGCAAGAAAGTAAGTGACAATAAAACATTCTGTCACTTATTGCCCCGCAATCGATGCCAAAAAAACATGGCGGTTAACTTGGACCCCCTTAAGTCGACAATAAGCGACTTTTAATGATATTAAATTAAAGATCACGTCTAAACGAGTAGTGTTAACGATTTGGAAAAAATATATGTTAAATTACAGAATTTTCTTAATAACTTAGTATGTGAATATTTTAGATTATACTTATATTACATAGTGTAATTAATTTTTAAAGTTACGTCTAACGCCGACAAAAAACTGATAATCACGCAAAAACTATCAAGCGTATTTTTATGAAACCTTCACCACTTTAAAGATAATTTAATTATTTATCTTTTAGTATACGTGTTTTAATATAATACTATTTGTTTTATGTATAATTAATTAATAATGCGTCTAATTTGGGAGTCTCTTTGATGGCGAGTCCTATTCAGGGTGGACGTACGACGCGTTGCGTGAGCTCAGCACAGAACACGCAAGCTCTCTCTCTCTCTCTCTCTCTCTCTCAACTCATGGCCGCTGGCACTTATCTTCGTCTTAAATATTATGAGATTAGAAATATTATGAGCTTTACTTAATTAGAATGCCCATAAAGCTACGGTTTCCTAGGACAGCGGTGGCTTTTCCACATATCGTCCGAAATTTACCGGCGAATGACGTCACTGAAGCGGTCATACCTCCCTGCCATCATTTTCATGACAGCCGTCAATTTTTTATTCTAGGAAACGATAGCTTTAGCGATACTATCAACTCTAAACTCGGTAACGTAACACCAAACAATATCGCCAAAACAGGTCCAAGTCAATCGTGCTTTATCAATTTATACGGATTAGTTTTTATGTCAATGTCAAAACAGTTATAATCTACGAATATATTGACCGTTGTGAACTCTGAGAGTTCGCGTAGGTTGACAAACCTTCCTACAGACCTCGGATTCATAGATATTAATGATTTTATTATAATTTCTGCGATACGTCGTTCGTTAAAGTCCATTTAGCGATTTAGAAGCTGCTGTTTGTACGTCAAGATAAGATTATATCGGAGCTACAACGATTTAATAAGTCAAGAGATCCATTATTAATACATTTATCATAATAATTTCCGCGGTGTCTTAGAAGTGTACCTAATTTTTAAGGTCACAACTTAATAATCTTATGATTCCCACGTAGGATATGAAGGCATAATTTATTGATTATACGGGGTGTGCCTGAAAGGTGTGGTCAAATTAAGGATGTGGTACAAACAATCAACGTAAACAATTTTCTCTATGGGACCAACATCGTAATCGCAAGCAAGTGTCGAGTAGGTATTGAAATTTTCTATGGAACAGTTGATAATTTTTTCGCGATTGCTATGCGCGTGTGAAATGTCCAAGGATATTTATTATTTATTTATTTATTATGTTGGTTTGATGGTAAGTCCACACCCTTAAATGTGACCACGCCTTTCTCGTACACCCCGTATACAGAAATTCGTTATTTATTTTTAGCCGAAGTGGTTGTTTATATCTAAATTATTTATACGACTTTAAGTCTGAACGCTGATGTTGTTATATTAAAATATAAAGTGGTCCGTGTCTGGCAGTAACCATCATAAATCCTTATCCTCCAACATTAGAATAGGGATGATGCCTGGGCAAGAAAAAAATCTATTTAGACCGTCAGTCAGATATAAAAATTATTAGATACGTAGTTTTTGTATATTAATCATATTACTTAATAAAAAAAAAACTTAAATAACACGCATTAAAGTTGGGAAATGGGAGCTCGCTACGACACTTCTACATATAAAATATAGTGACGTCATGCCATATTTTAATTCAACGTATCGCCGTAATCTTTTGAATACGTAAAAAAATAAAATAAAATACGTGTCTAATATTTTCTAATAATCTAAATGACGGACAAAAAAAAATTAATAGTCATCATCCCTATTAACGGATTTAAACCCCTTAACCATTTTAATCTCAGTCGTAAAATAAGATTTTATGTTCTTTACGAGAATTTCTAACAGCAGGCACACTTACTACTAACGATTAATAGTGGCTGTCACTAAATGGTCTCAATCTGCGACGATTAAGCCGCGCGTAATAACCGGTGCGCAAGAGTCGATTATTTTCCGCCCGAACATTGCTCGCGGACTCAAATGATACCGATAGAATCCATACTAATATTACAAATGCGAAAGTTACTATGTCTGTCGGTCTGTCTGTCTATTTCAGTTTCCTTTTCACGCCTAGCGGCCTAACAGATTTCGATACACAGGTACATTAACCATTACTATAAGTACATTAACTGGGTTTGGTACTTGTGATATTTTTTAATATCGGTAGTGCGTTCCCATGGGATAATTTCCGACTTCCACGCGGGCAAAGCCGCAAGCGAAAGCTAGGTAGATTGTAAAGGTGATGACCATTGTTCTCGAGAGCATTTGAATCAAATAAATGAACATCGATTAAATTAATCGTATATATTGTTTTGTTCGTCTGATTAATTATTCGATTATTGATATCGAGAGCAAGAGACTCCTGCATAAATATTTACAACCGTTTGATACGCTTCCGTGCTGAATCGAACATAAATCAATACTATCAAAGAAATCCTCTACAGGCAATTCACAAATCCAAAACCCAAAAATTTTGTCAGTTTAAAGCAAATAGATGACCGCCAATCTTCCGAACCCTTATTGGCTGTCGGGGACTAGGCAAATCAGTAATTGAAAATGTGTCATTTTCGATACGAAAACCGTCGAATGATTATGAATATCTATGCTGACATAGAATAGGTCAGTAGACATTTGACCCTGTATTATGATCACATGAATGTTATTAATAAGTGTCATGAATTCATGATATACTTTTTCATTAAAGTAATTTTCTTTCAGGAATATTGCAAATTAAATTGCAGTTATTCAAATAGTGTACTCAATATCATTAATAATATATCGTTTCTCATAAACAGAGGTCTTAAATAGAAACTGGACACGATTAATTTTCTAACTGATGCCCGATAGCATTCATTCTTTACCCAAGCTTGCCCTGCAGGCATCAAATTGAATGAAACCTTTAAATTATGGCATGTAATCTATCCAAGATTAAATAAATGGCATCCTAATTAATTATGTACAAGCTATTTAATCTTAGATTGCCTTGTTTGATTTTAAAGGATTGTACAGGAAATAATACATTTATCATTGAATAGAGATGAGTGTTGGTGGAGTAAATGTGGGTTATAGTGATGTGCCTCTTAGTTTCGTTTGCCGACTAAGCTTTTTAATATTTTTTTCCGGGTAAAAACGTGCAGTGACTTTTTCAATTTGTCGCTTGTGCTCGGTTTGTCGGTGGAGAGCAGTGGTGGCCCAGTGGTAATGACCGCGACTTACGAGGTCGTAGGTTCGAACCCAGACAGGCGCTTTACTTTGTGCAAATTATTTCATCACCACTGCTCTCAAAACGGTGAAGGAATGTCCTAGAACCAAAAATTCGAAGACATGTGACACCTAACAATCCGCACTGCACGTGGTGGATTTCGGTCCACTCCCTCTCACCGAGAGGAGACTTGTGTCCCAGCAGTGGGAACATTGTAGGCCTATTATGCAAATGCGTATGCTCGGTTTAGTATGTACTTAGTAGTTTTAAAGTAGAAATGTATTAAAGCGTAAGTAAAGGTACCTGCTTTCGGTTTAAAGACATTTATTTTCTCAAAGAACAAATAAAAGCTAAATGCTTTCACAATTTAAATAATAAAAGGACATGGCTTCCTAGTACTTTGAGAAACAATTTGTACCTGTAGTAAAAGCGTTTATGAAGCTAGGGTAATAAGTACGCGACCTTAACTTTGACCGTATAAGGGTCAGTTTAGACCAAGCGGAAAATTTTTATACTTTAGGCTATGTTAATACGGTCGTATTTTCAATGGAGCCAGTAAATTCCGCGAGGATTTTTCCGCTTCGTCTGAACTAACCCTAAGGAGCTAACAGTAAAATCTATTTGAAAACTGTGACTTATTACTGTGTGATTATTTAAATTACAGTACCTACATACGTGTGATTGTCGTTGTAAATGGTCAGTTCTAATTGAAGATCTTTCTCCTAGATAAATGCATAAAGCTAATTGGTTGTCTGGTTCAGTCACTGATTTATGGATTGGTTTATTTCATTGAATATTCATTCATGTACTATTACAAACTACAAACTAATCTCAGAATGGAAACGTTGAATCTACTTCGTTTGCTGCCATATTTCACGTCAATGACAACAGTTGCAAACTCCTATTTAATTCTGTGTCACTTGTGTTATAAACTTATAAAACACACAGAGTTGCGCGTACGCAAAGTAACTTTATCAATTCAAATATCGCGTTATATTTTGTAGCAACACTATCTCTTTCAATTTTCAACTTATTTTGTTTTTAACACGGGAAATATTTACGAGTGTGTTCATGGCATAGAGTTGTCAGGCGTTCGGAACCTTGGGGTGTAAATCAAAGTGTGACGTAACAATGGCGTGCTAGAGATGTTCCAACACGCCCTGTAGCCCGTTACATAGAGAGGCGGGGTTGCATGGTTTTAATCTATGCGAATGTAAGGACAATGTACATACACCGGTATTGTGTTAAGACTGTTTAGACGTTTATACTGTTTGTTGCCGACTTGCCGCTAAGGTGTTATTATGTCCGCGACAAGGCTAGCCAATGATGTATAGCTTGTTCCACCATGCTTTTATCCGCAATTTCTCACTGGGTGGCTTGGTTTGACACTAGTGATGTATGTGGTAACTTTCGCGCTGATCACCGGGTAAAAGAGCATACCAGTCGAATGCAATAAGTCTGCAAACTCCTAGAGTCATACCTAATGCGTCTGAACTACTTTTGCCGTCTCATAGTTCTGTGAACCAATTTTCACGCTCAGTAATGTTGAGTGACGTCATTATTTGCTTGTTTAGTTATAAAATAAGAACTAAAAAAGTGTTGAGAAAGAAAATGAAATGAAAGTTGAAGACCAATCACGATGACGTGACTTCCAACATGAACCTTTTGTGTGCCACTTTGAACACTATAACTACACACTTTTGCTCTTGTTGAGCTACTTATGGAGATGACGAACGATGTCTTTAATCACCACTAACCCGAAATCCGATTGTCCTGTAAATTAAACGGACGCAGATGCTGATTAAATATGCACAGAGCCGGTAACGAACCGGACGCCAGCACTCATTATGTGCCAACAAGCGTAACGGCTCCCACAAAAGCTCGCTAACATAATGAACGTTTTTCAACCACTTTCTTCCAAGTAAAAAGTGCACAATTTATTGGACCTGTAAAAAAGTCATTAAAAAACCTAACTTAATTGTCACGGCTGTCGGCGAGACGTCGCGCGCCGACGTCCGTCGCCCGCGCACCCGACCGCCAGCGCCGATTATGTTACCATTGTAACCGTCTTTTTTTACCAAATTGGTCTCTTGCTTCTTTTACAGAATTTCGGTTTCGCTTTCACTAGAATGTGTATTACTGTTCATTGTATTGATTAAACAAATTGCAATTTGATTTGCGGTTGCGGTGATACGAATTAATGTATATTTAGTTGTGTTTTTGACTTTTTGTATGAAAGCTGTTAGCTCCAGTTTCTTTCAAGTTTCAATAGACGTTTCTTGATTAAGTAGGCAATATTTAGAAGTAGCTCTACAATCTCGAATTGACTAATTAATAGTTCCTATACTATCCCACAAACTTTAATTCTTTAATTAAGTAATCTTTTATGAATCTGATATCAAACATTCCTCAGTCCCATTCTCCCATGATCCGTTTCCATCATTGAATTAGTTACGTAACCATCAATCTCAGTAGGTCTAAGTGGGTTATTAGAGTCGGGTTAAGCTGACTCATCCCTGTCATTGCGATCACGAGGTCCAACAGAGCAGCCTTACCCGCACATTGTGCAATGTTGTTGCACTTGCAGTCAAGAAGCGCTGTAGGGCCAATGACTGGCTGATTGAAATGATAATTATTATGATGGTTAATCATAGGCTGGTGGAAAAAGCTTTATTGTTTCTTACGAATAAGTGAAGTTACGTAAAAGATGGACGTGGGAAATTGTAAGTAAGGTATACTTTAGTGTTCGTAAGGGATCATTTTATAACTTGTCATTAAATTAATTGAATATAAAATATAATTATCAATTCGAGGCTTAGTTGTTAAGAAGATAATATTATGATAATCCTATTATTTGATGCCCTATGATCCTTTCCCGTCCTTTTTTTATACAATGTACATATTATTATTTTAAATCTGTGTTAGTTTATATATTATGTCCATAAAGAATAAATTAATTTACAGAATAATTATTTGATAAAAGTCAACATTTTTAGGAAGATCAATGGAAGAGACTTAAAAAACAATATTGACTAATGTTACGTAGGTAAACAAAATTATAAATGTCACTGTCAAGTTAGTCTAGTTTTCAAATATTTTTCAAACAAATTAGCTAATTTGCGTCGAGCGAACTTTTTCGCAAATGAATTAATGAAAACTTTCATTTTAAAATAAAATTCGTACCTAATTAGTCTTTATGAGCGTGTCTATTAGAGTAAAAATAAAAAAATAATTAGCGTGGCGTTAATTAATCGCATTGCTCTACAGTGTACAAATGTTTTAGAGGAAAAACCTGCGTATGGTTTTATGATTGGTGGCACAAAAATGAGCACAGTTTTCTAAATATAACGGGTAGTATAGTAGGTACCTACTGTAGTCGAATTGTTTTATCACTTTTGACAACAAGGATGATGTCTTAGTAAAAAAACCGGCCAAGTGCGTGTCGGACTACGCACAATGAAGGGTTCCGTAGGTGGGATTAAATTAATTATCCCAAGAACAAACTTAACACTATAGTTGAAAAACATGTTCTCCCATACATTCCAACAGTAAATGTAAGTTTGTACTCACACTATTGAGAGATTTACAATTTTATTTTAAGACCACAAACTTCTTATAGGTTTTCCTGTAATCTACAGGTATAGACCTAGTTTCTGTATTTTTTTTTTTCAAAATTTTAGGCTCCGTAGTTTCGGAGATAAGCGGGGGGAACGGTCAATTTTTGTCTATTTTCTTTAATAACTTTGAAACTATTTATTTTAAAATTATAAAAAAATATATTTGAGACCCTCATAGTAAGCCCTTTCATTTTATATGTCACACCGTACAGTTTGCTAAACTTTTTTTTTTAATTTTCTTATTTGCCCCTAAAAGTGACCCCCATATTCAAAATTTATTTATTTACTTTAGCCGTACATATTTGGGTCACAGAAAGCCATATGTATACCAAATTTCAACTTAATCGACCCATTAGATTCGGAGCAAATTGGCTGTGACAGACGGACAGACAGACAGACACACGAGTGGTCCTAAATGGGTTCCGTTTTTTCCTTTTGAGGTGCGGAACGCTAAAAAAAGAAATTGTATTGAGCCCGTCTGTCAGATAATAAAAAAATATTTGAGACGTATTTTTTGCTGTATCATGTTAATACAGTAGTACTCAACTAATATGGCTTATCGATGTAGCTGCGCAGAAGATGAATTTTCAAAGTGCGGGAAATGCTATTGACCAATCGGCACGCTCCACGCTTTTTCCTGTACCGCTATTGGTCGGTAGCTGCCGCCATGTTAGCGCGCGCCGCTTGACAGCCGCCATACTTACGAGTGAGACGGAACTAACAGCTGCAGTGTATTATGAACCTTATAGTAGTGATCTAAGGTTGATTGTAAGTTTTATGTATTCTCGTTAATCTTCGGGGCCATACTTTCTTTTCTGTGCGAACGAAGATTCACGACGCGCCTTATTACTTGGGTACTACTGTACTAGATTACTTATTGGGGAGTGTGGGCTCGCTACGTCACAACTGCGTATAAAATTTAGCAAGGCGTGTCGTCATGCCACATTTTAACTCAATGTACCGCCATAATCTTTTGATGACGTAAAAAAAGAAAAAATACGTGTCCATTATTTTTTAATAATGTTCAATAAAAAAAGAAAAAATACGTGTCCATTATTTTTTAATAATGTTCAATAAAAAAAGAAAAAATACGTGTCCAATATTTTTTAATAATGTACAATAATAACGGACAAAAAACAATTTTTAGTCATCATCCTTAGTGACTAAAAATTTTTACGCCGGTATAATGGTATTTGGTACACCACCAAATACCAATAACAGTATAAGCCGTTTCTTAGTTTGTGACCAAAGAGATAAGGGTCAAAATTCAAGATAACTACATTAAAAAGTTTCATTAAGTAGATAGATTCCAAATTCATGTATATAAATAAAAATTCTAGCTTTCATCACTCAATCACTTCGGCTGAATACGACACATATCCCAAAGGCAATAGAATTCAAACAAGTACGAGATAATAGCCCGTAGTAGCTCAGTTTAATCGAGGTTTCCCGCCGGGCGATTAAAATAATCTTCGGTTACGTCGACGATTTGCGTCACAGTAATCACAAACGTCTTCCAATACCCTCTGCAGAGATATTCCACCTTTCTTTGATTCTTTTTCTAGTATTCCATCAGTAATTTCAGAGCTAAATTGATAGTGCTTGTAATGTAAGAAATTGTCTAGTCATAGATTTTGAGTTGGTATTCACAAGTTATAATCATGACGTCATGAAAAGATGATACAAACCAAAGTATAGAATTTTATTATGTTAACCTTCTTGCTTTACATCCATCCTTTTTCTTTATTATTAAGGTAAGTAGTGCCGCCACCATTGAGAAAAAAATCATAAGTCTTTTAGTCAGATAAGGTTGTATCAAAATAACCTCCCCTCACCTACCTCGTCTGACTAAAATGTGAGCATAGGATATTTCAAAATGTTCCATATCTCCAGACTTATGATTTTTTATCTCAATGGTGGCTTAAGTTGGTCGCACTACTAGCCTTAAAACTAGCTTCTGCCCGCGACTTCGTCCGCGTGAAATTTCTTGTTCCCCGACCCCACCCCGTTGCATCACATCGCCTGGCCGAGCTTATTACTTCGTTTTTGCTAAGCGTTCTTTATGACTTTTTTTTCTTTTTGCTTGGGTCCTTAGGGTCATAGCGTGATGTTGAATAACCTATAGCCTTCCTCAAGAATTAGGTTATTAAATGCAAAAACGTTTTTTCAAATCCGACTAGTAGTTCCGGAGATTAGCGCGTTCAAACATACAAACTCGTCAGCTTTATGTACATTTTTTTTTTTGTTAAATATATAGATAGATGTATCTGTAGGAATATGTAGGCGTCTAATAAAGACAGCTATTATTTTATGAGCTTACACTATTTCGACCGTATGCGCGTATATAGTTCCCGGAAAAGATACCAGCTCGAAAATGTTCCCGAGAACGCGACTAGAAATAGACATTCCCTGTAAAATAACACTTACTGATGATAAAAACAGGTATTATTATGTTCCTTGCATTGCTTTCCTCACATTTTATTATAGCCTGAAGTATTCATAAAAGTTTCAACAGATTTGTGTTCATAAAGACACCGCAATTAGAAAGTGAGTTGAGACTTTATGCAAAAAGCATTTAAAATGATGTATAAATAAAGATGTATGAGTCTCTTTTTAAAAAAAAAGTAATTCTATGTTATTAAAACGGGTTTTTATCCACACGGTATATGCCATCACCATCGTACCTTATTAACAATCAATTACCTATCATTGAAATAACTACATACTATGTGCGAAAGAGAATCATTGACTTATAGGCTTCACCAGGCCACACAACCTCTTTGCAATTACTGACGTAGGGTTTGTTAAAATGGTTTGAATTAGTCCAACGTCCAAAATATTCAATTTGAATTCACTATTCAATGATTTCCTTTCATTCTTGCTCTTAACACAGTCTACAAGTGTTGCACATCTTCAATTTTGTTGCATATTTCACAATTAGGTGATGCGACCTTTCTCATTAAGAAAGCAAACTTTGCCGATGGATAGTGTCCAGAACGCAGCCTTAGCCGATGGATAGTGTCCGCCAACTTAACATAACTTCTACTCAGTCTCATTGTATTGATCTAGCATTTATCGACAAGTCCTGTATCAAAAGAAAGTGCGTAATAAAAAAAAGTAATAAAAAAAATAAAAAAACCCGACTGCGGTAAAAGACTTAAGTTTAAAAAAAAACTGAAAAGCTAAAAACAAGCCCATTTTAAATTAAGTAAAAGTTGGAAGCAGGCTCGACCCATTCCATTTTTATATTTTCAAACTCAAATGGGTCCCGCCTGCTTCCAACTTTTACTTAATTTAAAATGGGCTTGTTTTTAGCTTTTCAGTTTTTTTTAAACTTAAGTCTTTTACCGCAGTCGGGTTTTTTAATTTTTTTAATTACTTTTTTTTATTTCATATTTGAAATATTGGTACTTTCCCGTCTGTGAAAATTACACAAACTACCGAGGGTTGATAGCCCCAAAAAGAAAACATCATCAAATTATTTTTTGTTTTTCATGTTATTTAAACAACATTAGGTTTTGTTTACAGTAAACCCGAAAAGGGGTCATTGTACTCATCATTTTGAACTTGTACTATGGGAACAAGCCTAAAATCGCGAAAAAAAAATCAGTTGTTCAGTACATTTATCTTCATCAAACTCGTCAAAATGTACTGAACAGCTGATTTTTTTTCGCGATTTTAAGGTTGGTCCCATGATAGAAAAAATTGTTCATAATGATGAGTACAATGACCCCATTTCGGGTTTAGGGTAAACAAAAACTAATGTTGTATATCTATACCCCTCAAGTTTCTCTAGCTAATCTAATTTGACCCTGTATAGTTTATTATGACGTAAGTCGAACGACACGACACGATACATGACACGGTGCAAAACGCGCCTTATTCATATTACATGCTGTTGCAATAAATCAACCTGTTAATTTGATCTCCACCGATTCCATGTTAAACAAAAACAGGTTACGATGCAATTTTTATAACTACCCACATATACATTCTCTATATTTCCGAGATAACGAGTATTCTTTAAAGGAAGCACTCATCACACGGCTAACGAGGAATATCGTGTAAGTGCTGCAGACTTTACTACTGGCATAAATGTTAGGTTTCTTCTAAATACAAAAAAAAAAACTATGTTTTTATACTATGCGTTTGAGTCTAATTAATTTAGCAAGAACTGAACTGGATTTTAGATTCAAGGAACTGTGTATCGACGTCTGAATCAGTCAAACGCTGATTTAATAATACCCTACTTTCTTTTAGTTCAGGAAAAAAATTATCGGTCTTCATCTGCTTGCCTTCTCCCAACTATGTTGGGGTCGGCTTCCAGTCCAACCGGATACAGCTGAATACTACTGTATTTTACATGGAGCGACTGCCTATGTGACCTCCATAACCCAGTTACTGGATATCATGATACCCCTTAGTAAGGCTGGTTGTCACGCTTTCGGCTTCTGACGACCCGTAACGACTGTCAAAGATCCACGAATGACAGCCGGGATCAACGGCTTAAAGTGCTTTTCGAGGCATGGAGTGGTCTCAGTATGTAAAGATGATCACCCATCCACGGACCAACCGCGGCAATCGCGCGGCATCGATCGACCCGTGCGGCTGTTATTACTTAGACACGAGCCATGGCCTTGTGTCTAAATAAATGAATAGCAAAGATGACAAAATAAAAATAAAAAAGTAGAGGTCTTTTCAGAATTAAATTCTATCGAGGAAATACCTATTAGCGTTTCCCTTCACTCGAGTACTAATCAAAGAGTCAATAAACATATACCCAAAAATGAAATCCATAGGTACCTACATGTTGCAATAGTGAAATAAATGCTTAGGAAAAAGCCCCCAATTTATTTTGTCATCGCCTTAATGTTACAAACGACGCACGATGAACCAATTCATTTTTCACATCCCATCAGCGCACAGCCGACAAACAGCACATTACTTCTGTGTGGTTCTTGGTGTACCTATCATTAAAATTGTTACGACTATTGCATGTCACTGTTAATTAGTCGGTACAAGTAACATTACATCAGAACCAACTTGAAGTATGGCAGTAATAAATTGTATTTATACAATTACTGGGCCGGAGGGAAATAGAATATTCCTCTACTCGGAACGTGGTTACGTAATAACGGGAGATTAGGAGCTATAACAAAATTACCGGTCTATTGTTAAAACAGGTTAAAACTGAGATTATATATTTATGTTTATGAGAACATTTCGGGCGTAGGTGGTGCATTTTGTGTAGCGGCGTAGCGAGTTGCTACGGCGCGGCGTAGCAGTTGAAATTGATTTCGTTGATTTTGCTTCTAAACTGAATTGTTAGTTAGAGGAGCTCGTGGCTAAGTAATAACAGCCGCACGGGTCGATCCGTCAGGTTAAGCTACGCTTGCCGGGGTTGTTCAGTGGATGGATGACCATCTTTACATACCGAGATTCCTCCGTGCCTCAGAAAGCACGTTAAACCGTTGGTCCAACTGTTATTCGTGAATCTTTGACAGTCGTTACGGGTCGTCAGAAGCCTGAAAGTCTGACAACCAGTCTTACCAAGGGGTCCAGTAACTGGGTTGTGGAGGTCAGATAGGCAATCGCTCCATGTAAAATACTGGTATTCAGCTGCATCCGGTTAGACTGGAAGCCGACCCCAACATAGTTGGGAAAAGGCTAGGCAGATTGACTAAATAGTTATTTCGTCGAAATAGATTTTAATTTTGTAGATTATTTTTTTATCATAACATACGACATCAATTAATTTTAATTGTTGCAAAAACGGAAGTGTAAAAATATTTATTGCCCTTTCTTAGGTCGTAGTTTATTTTGTAGTGTAGGCCTGTTTTTATTACTTACAAAAAAAATAAGTTATAAAGGCGTGATGGAAAGGAAGTTAGAAGATATAAACATTTATTATGTATAATTACTTTACACATTTACGAGCTCACTCGAGAAACTGCTCTAATTTTATTTGTTTGTTAAACGCTCGGCTTGTAAGTGCAATACATCTACATAAGAGTAATCTCTGCAGCTCCATCTAGCTTTCCCACAGAACTCAGCACCATTGCTAGGGTTATAAATAGAGTCACAGACTAATATTCTCGTAAATAATCAGCAGACATTACTTTCACGTAACGAGAGGTGTGCAAACACTTGTAATCTTATCTTAACACGTCCGAATTGGGAAGTAGTAAGTTTAACTGGGATTTGTATATGCGAAGGGTTATTTTTTATTTATCTGTATTATCGTTGGAAGCTAAGACAGGAGGGATTGAGGTAATCGAGCAGTGATAATCAAGTGTTTTCTGATAATGTTTTAATTTATTTATTCTCAAGGGACTGTTATCTATTTTAAGAGAACCTGAGAACGGCTGGACCGATTTGGTTATTTCTTGTCCCGAAAAATTTTGTAATTCGGAAAGACTGAACATCCTTTTTCTATGAGATTTTTGTATTTTGGATAGGACAACGTTTGTCGGGTCAGATAGTATTTTTTTTCATTAACGAGGTATTGATAGATTGTGCCTTTATGCTGGCTATACATTCAGGGTATATCAGAAATGGTGTGGTACAGACCATCAAACTGAACAACTTTCTCCATGGGACCAACATCGTAATCGAGAAAAAATTATCAGCTGTCCCGTACAAAGCTTCACTTACTCGACACAAATGTATGGGACTGCTGATAATTTTATTTTCGATTACGATGTTGGTCCCATGGAGAAAGTTGTTCAGTTTCATGGTTTGTACCAAACCTGTCAGTGATGGTAGCTTGACTGATGATCTTAAGGCTGCTCCTTCCTAAAATACGGCGAAACTAAGTAACTTTGAAAGCATCTTTTACAGTAACTATAGCATCTTTCTGATAGGAAAAAATACACAGTAATCTACAATACATAAGAAGTGATTTCATGTGTCCTGAAATCTATTTTAGTTTGTAGAACTAGAGAAAAAAAAACCTAAATCCAGGTCTATTTCGGTCTATTTTTTCCAGTTGTTACCATATTACTCCTACAGTTTTCATTAAAAGTGTTAAATTTAAACAGTTCTTTACAAACTAATAAGGAATGATTTCTTGTCATTACTTTTTTAGTTTAATCAACAGATTTTTTGTAAATCGATAATTAGGTACTTCATATTTTGCAAGCGTTGTGTCACCGCGATTCTCTTTCTTTTCTTTGCAGTCCGACAGTGACCGCGCTTTTTGCAACGGACAAGCCATAGAAACGTTGCTGAGAGAGAGTCGATGTGGAAGAAGGAATGTGGAGAACCCGGTGTTGTAACTTGAGAGAGACTATGTCCAGTAAAGCAACGAGAGAGACTTATAACACCAGATATTTCTTGACCCTCAAGTTTAAAAGGAAAATTAACAGTTTTATTTCAATTAGTCCTAAATACTGAATCATAATAATGACTCAACTTTGTTAGTAACTACAAAAATAAAAAAGATTTCACTCAACGAAAACATTTTTACCTTGTAATTCGCGCTAATTTTGTTTATTCTACCTTTTTCGACTTTTTGTCGATCCGTAATTGAATTGCACTTTATAAAACGTCAGACAACTATTTTTTTTTCTTTGATTTTCTCTCTGTTACCTAATAACTTACTACCTTTTGTGTGTGCAAAGGTGTTGAAACTACTATTCATATTGATAGCTTTACTAAAGCAGCTCGTATATAAGCGACCAGCAGATTTACGATGTCAGTTTTTAATATCCACAGTGTTTACATGCGCTTGCGATTCAGTTACCATACAAACGGGTTGTGAAAAGTGGGTGCGTATACCCTAAGGCAAAAAAAAAGATAGGTACAGAAGGTTGGATCTATACAACGACCGCGAACTGACACACTTCACCAACAGCGAGAGCAAGTATACTCGGTTTATTATGTACTAGCCGCTGCCCGCGACTTCGTCCGCGTGGATGTCGGAAATTATCCCACGGGAACCTTCTACCGGTTGTCTTAATCCAGGTTATAAACTATCTGTGTCCCAAATTTCATCCGTGCGTTTTGCGTGATTGAGTAACAAACATCCAAACATACAAACTTTCACATTTATAATATTAGTAGGAATAGTAGGATAATACATTAATATTTATCTTATACAGGGTGTTTCTTTTTTAAGGTGTCAAGCCAGTGCGAGCTGATAGCAGAGTACCATACCTATCGATTTAACCCCCATGTATGTTCTACGATTTTTTGTAGTTTTCGAGTTACAATTTTTTTTCGATATTTTTCCTGATTGAACGAGATGATTATATATATATACCTTTTTTTTGCGTTAACTTTGAACAAGATGTTTGGATGTTTGTTACTCAATCACGCAAAAACGGCTAAGCGGATTTGGATGAAATTTGGTATACAGATAGTTTATAACCTGGATTAAGACATAGGATACTTTTCATCCCGGTAGCAGGTTCCCGTGCGATAATTTCCGACATACACGCGGTCAAAGCCGCGGTCAACGGCTAGTATAAATTAAAGTTTGGGATGGTAAAGCAATACATACACATCTATGTGCGCGTGCGTGTGCGACTGTGCGCCTGTGTGGGCTCGTTATACGGAGCCGACCTTCTGCAGATACTGTATGTTTTGTGCCCTAAGGCTTATCCGAGCCCTTCTCGGTATCAATACAATTATTCAAGCGCAAGGTAACGACGTAAAGCGAGATTAAATTAGATTACAACTATTTACAATGCAGTCACGTTGCTAGGGGACGCTAGAGGGTCCCCTAGCTGGAGGGGTTTTCTTTAGGTACTTTTTTCTTCATTTGGTTGGCATCCATCGATCTGGAAAGTGTTATTAGAAAACTGTGATTGTGAGCGTGGTTTAGGTATTTTGTTAGTACTTTTTCTTGTCTGGTAAATCTGGTAAAAGATTTGTGATCTAATGGAATAAGAGTTTAAACTCTAAATAGAGTTATCTATATAAATTAAAAGAGAACTCCTGACTGACTGACTGACTGACTCATCAACACCCATCCCAAACTATTGAACCTATAAAGCTGAAATTTTGCACAGAGGTTTCCTTTATAATGTAGACAAGGAATAAGGAAGGATTTCCCGGTAGCACGTTCCCGAGGGATATTTCCCGATATCCACGCGGGCGAAGCCGCGCGGGAAGTGCTAGTATTTCATATTTCAACAGTGTACTGATAAAAACTATCATAATATCAACACAACCAATACAAAGTAATACATTTCTCACAAACTAAACAAGATGATAGGTACATCAAATGCCACTAAAGTTCATTTGCTAAAGAAATATGCGTCGATTTGTCCAACCGCTGCTGTAATGTTTCAACAAATTGCATTATTTCTTCAAGTCAAAAAGAGATGCACATATCTTTTTTGCAGTGATTTTACGGTTCTCTTTTTAGCATAGGCCAAAACAATAGCTGCGGCGCCAGTATTAGGGATGACCAACGTTTCAATATTTACATAAATCTGGAAAAATCTGTTTTTTTTTCTTACTTCAAGAAGTTTTTCTATACCTACGTGGAATAGCTTTCCTGCGTATTTCGAAGGCAGGCTGATAATTAACGCTGTCAAACCAAAATATTAATATTTCAAGTTCAACGCTGCAAACTTTGACATTTTGTACGGTTAGCTTCTTAACGCATTCAAGGACACTGAACGCTTGACGTCTATGGCCGTTAGTGTCCTTGAAAGCGTGAATGGCCATTGATCTATTAAAAAAAACTATAATATCTACCTTGTCAACACATAACAAAAAAATCAGCCAAGTGCGAAGGGTTCCGTACCACAGTAAAATATTTAACACTACATGTTAAAAAAAAACTTCAATTACTTAATTAAAACAAAAAAAACGCCTTTCTTGTGTTATTATTTGTTGTTACAGCGGCAATAGAAATACACAATCTGTGAAAATTTCAACTGTCTATATATTATTGTCTATTGTTTTTTTATTGTTTATTAATTAAAAAACTAAACAAAATTTCTACAGAAACATCACAAAAACCCGCTCATGAGATACAGCCCGCTGACAGACAGACGGACAGCGGAGGCTTAGGCTGAGGCTACAGTAAGCAGCGATTTGCGATGCGACTGGAAGATTGATTGATTGATTTTTAAAAGTCTTTAATTAACATAATTTTTACAAAGTGCATACAATAAGATCTTATTCTAATTGTGTACAACCATAATAATAACAAGTTCTTAGGCTAACTTACCTTTACAAACATTTTACACTGAGTTTAATTATTAATAATCTATAAACATTACACAATAAGTTCATAAAAACACAATGATATTCACAAGCACAAAAGTCTTAGTAACATTGACTCTAAACGCATACCACTATTGTTTACCTACTAAAAGGTAATGCACTCAATAATACAAGGACTATTTGAAGCGCGGGATAAAACATGACAATAGTATACTAATAATATAACTTAGATTTAAACATTATTACTTGATGAGACAAAGAAATTACAATTCTGAACTGTGGGTAAATTATCGTGACTTTTCGCCGAGTCTGCTTACTGCGACCGGGTGAGGGTAGCACGGTCGGTCCGGTGGTAGGTAGATATTGTTATTCACTCAGAAAATAGTGATGTGGTAAACGATATCGATTATATGTAGTTGAATACGGTAAGTTATTAGATCTACTTTTACCTATACATGAAATTAACGGGTTACAATGCTTGGGATTTTTAAATAAATAGAATTTTCTGGCTGATTTTAAAATAAAATGTTTAATCGTTGGAAATTTAATTTGTTCGTGTAAACGTTTTAAATTTGTACGAAAGGCAGTGTTAAATGATATTTTAATTGCCTTATTTTGAACAACTTGCAACTTATTAAAGTTTTTATCAGTCAGGCTACTCCAGGCTGGTGCAGCATATGTAAGACATGGTCTGACGAGGGTGGTATAAATGCGTAATTTAGTGGCAGCACTTAACTTGTACTTTCTGTTAAGAATAGGTTTTAACGCATTAATAGCCTTCAGACCCTTTGCACGAAGTGCATCGGTGTTTTCATTCCAGTTGATTTTGCCATCTAGAACTACACCGAGATAATTAACTGAACGGCTCCAAGGTATGGAATGATTTTTAAAGTTGATGCACCTGGAGGGTAATGATCGTTTACGTGAGAAAAGAATAACTTCCGTTTTGCTAGCGTTTAATTTTAGTTTCCATCTGGTGAAATACATGTCGAGTTCGTTTAGTGCTAGTTGAAGCCGCCCGATTATTAAATCAATATCTTCTGAAGAAGTATATGAGGCAGTGTCGTCAGCATATATTGCGAGATGAGTTCTTGGTTGCTTAGGTATGTCATTAAGATACAGGATGAAGAGGAATGGTCCTAAATTTGACCCTTGTGGTACACCAGCTGCTATGAATTTTGCCGTAGAACAGTGTTCACCTATGAAAACTTTGAAATAACGGTTATATAGATAGTTTTGGACTATTTTAACAAGTGAGAAAGGAACGTCATTGACAATAAGCTTGTGAAGTAGTCCCTCGTGCCAGACAGTGTCAAAGGCTTTTTCAACATCTAGCATCACCATTCCGGTCGATTTGCCTTCATTCAGGTTATGTGCGATGTGCTCCGATACCCTGGCCAACTGCTGAGTGGTGGAATGTGCCTTGCGAAATCCAAATTGCTCAGGTAGCAGTAAGTGTTCTGTGAATTTTAACAGACGGGTAAGAATGAGAGACTCAAATAATTTGCCCAGGCACGGGAGTAGGCTTATGGGACGATAATTTGCAGGGATGTTGCCATCTTTGCCAGGTTTTTTGAGCGCAATTATTTTTGCCATTTTCCAGGATGCAGGGAAGTAGCCTATTCTCAGACAACCATTAAATATTTTTGTAAGGTAGACCAGGGCCTTTTGAGACAGGTTTTTAAGTAGCCTATTGCTGAGACCGTCTAGGCCAGGAGCTTTGCGAGGTTTTAATTTTTGTATGATTTTTAGGACCTCCCTAGGTCTAACGAGAGGGGAGTGACTGCTCATGTCTTTGGAATCTAATGACACCATAGATTCCTTGACGGCTACTTCAGTTTCAAGATCGGTAGTCCATTGATGAGTGAGACTCATATTACCAACAAATGAATCAGCGAGAGCTTCACACTGCTCTGATACTGAGGACGTCATTTGATTGCCTCTGATTTTGAGGGGAGGGATATTGCAGGGGTTATGGTTGATTGACCGAGCTAGACGCCAAACATCATTACTAGGGTTATCAACTTTGGAGAGCTTATCACACCAAATACTGTCATTCAAGGTCTGGATACTGACTTTAATTGAGTGTTGCAGCTGGTTAACTTTAAAGAACAGTTGGCGTCTGAGGCAAGGATTGTACTCATTCAATGCCTTTCTGCGAATGTAATTTTTATGTTTGATTTGGCTCTTAATGCGCCTAGGCAATTTTAAACGACCCTTGTTTATTTCGATGGTAGGAACACTCGCCTTCCGTGCATTTAACACACTGTCAGTGAAATGCTCTACAGCAGCGTCAATAGAGGGTATTGAGTCTAAAATTGTACTAGATAGTGTGATATTGTTGTCTAAATGGGATCTGAAATATTTCCAGTCAGCCTTGGCAAAGTTAAATGCTGTTTGAGATTCGGTGCTATACTTTCCACCTACAGTGAAGTGTACTGGCAAGTGATTTGAGGAAAGACTTGTGAGAACTTGTGGGTCACTTACATCGTGAGTATTGTTAGCTAATATAACATCTGGAGTAGAAGGTTCATGAGAGCTTTGGTAGTGTACTAGAGTAGGAGAAGAAGGTGCTAGTATCTCATAGTCATTAGCTACCATGTGATCAAAGAGGATTTTGCCATGTGGATTATAGGTAGTGCAATTCCAGTAAGGGTGCTTGGCATTTAGGTCACCCATTATCAGAGATTTGCAATTTGCACCTATCAATAAGTCTAAATCACTATCTAGCAGAGGGAGATTAGGTGACTGGTAAGTAGAGTAGATAGCCAAATTTTTCTCTGGATTTATTACCTGGACACCTATACACTCTAAATTATACGTGTTTGGAGTGGGAAGAAGGGAGTGTACTATGTTACTCCGGACCAACAGTGCTACTCCCTGCCCTCGGCCATCAGCCTTTTTATCGTGCCGATAACAATTGTAGCCAGGAGTTTCAAGCTTGAGACGAGAAGAAATTCTAGTTTCGCACAAAGCTACAATATCTATGGATAAATCACTTAGCAGATCAAGCAATTCCGTAAGTTTGGTGCGAATGCCATCAGCATTCCAGTATAATATTCGCAAATTATTGTTACAATTAAACATACTGACCGAGGTGGGTCAAAATTAATATTACCTTATCCATCATATTGTTGCAAGCTACAAATTGGTTTTTGATGGATTTGATTGTCTTGAGTATTGCTAACATGTCAGCAGTGGCCTTATCTTGCGTACCAATTTGAGGTTGAGCTCCAGTGATGCTTGATTCCATTGTATATGCAGCGACTGAGTTCCAGCTTCGCCCATCTACATGACTGCTTTTTGCGTTGATTTTAGCGTCTTGAGTCGCTTTTATTTGTTCTTGACGGTTTTGAACAAGTTTTAAGTATTTTTGTCTCTCGATACACTGTCGAAAGTTGGCTGGATGGTTACCTTTGCAGTTGCAGCACTGTGCCGGACTGGTTCTGTCCGTTTTAGGACAGTCTGCCGAGGGGTGTGATTCTGTGCACTTGACGCAACGCGGACTTAGATTGCAATTTCTTGAAGAATGGCCGAAGCCTTGGCATCTGAAACATTGTGTACCAAACGGGTTTCTTGCTTGGTACTTGCGCACTTGCACTACGCAATTGCTAAGGTATCTAATTTTCAGGAATTTTGTAAAATCACTACCAGCTGGGAGCTGTATTAAGAAGGGAGGACAAGCTCCATTACCTTTATTGCTGTCAGGCAGTTTCATCTTGCGAACAACAGCTTCCTTGAAGCCTAGGGTCTCGAGTTCTTCGGGTAGACAGTCTTCTACATAGGCAGGTAGCCCGAAGATTACCGCTTTGTATTTTTTCTCATCCTTCCGTGGAAATGTATGGAATGCTAGATCCGCAGCTCGGAAACCATCTTTTACTGCTTGATGGCTTTCTGGACTATAACATGAAACTACAATTTTATTATTACCTCTGTATTGTAGATCAAAATTTTTAGTATGCTTCAGAACGAGACTTTTTATGTGATCATGAGTCCACTCAGCTTTCATTTGTAGGATAATAGGGGGAATATGTCCTGATTTTCTCCTTGGAGTAGAAGCTTCCTTGAGACGAGCAGCAAAGATGTCTGTTTCCAGGGGTTGATTGGTGCGAAGAACATCGAATCGGTTTGAAGTTTTGACGGGTTCAGATTTATTCGTAGCAGCAGCAGGCAAACCAAACTTTGGTATTTTCCACTCACTGGTATTTACAGGTCCTTCTAATGGGCGTTTACCCAATGAATTTGAGCGTGTTACAAATCGCTCCATGGCGAGGACGAAGTATAAATCGATGTATCGTGGTATCGATAATAGTCTTTCCCATCACTATCAATCAAAGTATCTTTGCGAGGTAGGCAGGCAATCACACTATGACAGCGCGCGACGACACAAGGTGACAAGGAGACGCGTGTGCACAACTCGCGCGCGTAGGACGGAATGATGAATGACGGATGCGACTGGAAGAGCGAAACGAATAACGAGAGTAATATTTGATGTACAGTGTAGCCATATACGTGAGCATTAATTTATTTGTTTTAGTCGCTCATGTGTCGCAGGTCGCATCGCGGCCTAATGTAGCCTCAGCCTTAGTAATAGGGTTCGGAACCTTAAAAAAGAACTGCCATCAATGTAACGACTTTCAGAGCTACAGCGCCACAAGGTTCTTTTGGCGCGCGGCCAAAATCGGAACTATTGCCGCCATCTTGTTTTGTCAATACAATTTCTGTTATAAATTCACAAATTTTTACTAAAATTGACCCCCTATTAATGTCATTCAGGCGCCCAAAGTGCCTTGTAGCTATATGAACAAATTATGATGTTGCCCGTTATTTATGTGTCATGTACTGTCTACAGCTTTTGTTGGAGATCATTAATAAATAAATAAATTGAGCAACCCTACGTAAGGACCCTGTCTTGCAGGCGATGACGGCCGGGTCGCCGGTCGGTTGGCGTGCGAGCGTGCGGTAAAGTGAAGGCCGCGCGGAGGCCGGTCGTCGACCGCGCTATTTACGTCCATGCCAACCGTGGCCGGGCCAGCACCGGCCGCCGGCTGCTCGTCCGATTCTGGACTTAGCGCAGTAATAAGAAGAAGCGTCAAGTGTAACCACGGAAACAAAATACGATCGATGCATTTGCAGCAAAATTGGAACATGACGAAGCGTCTTGGGTAACCACAGAAACAAAATACGATTGTCAATGTAGTCATTGCGAGAAATGCTTTTGTTTGGGAGCTTGCTGAAGAAAATATTGATTGGGTATTCGGAGAAATTTCAAGTAAAGTCGAAGTTTTATTTCGCTATTTCGTGACTTAACCCCTCACACGTCAAGTGAACACACGGGTGTTCATAAGGAAAAACCTTTACATAATAGGTATATAAGCTTATATCACATATATATAAGCGTAAAAAAACATCATCCGATGGAAAACCAATCATCATCAGTAGTTGTGAACCTATGGGGTTCGCAATATCCCCCCCTTCCACCCCTGTGGTTTTGGTTTTATAAATTAGTACATAGCAACGCGTGAAGGGATAATGTCAATATACTTTATCGACATTATTTCACTGTTCAGACTGCCTTGTTGGTCTAGTGGTCGCAAGCGCTACTGCTGAGCATGAGGTCCTGAGTTCGATTCCCGGGTCGGGCAAAGTGTTATTGGGAATTCCTCAGTAGCAGCCCTGAATCGGGATTTATGCCGGATGATGGCAATAGGCTCGCTCCTATTACATAGGACTTACTTAAACATAAGTGGCGAAATGTGGGCGTACTATAGGTAAACCTCTGCCTATTATTTCTGGGAATACAGGCATGAAGTGTATGTATCACTGTTCAAGTGGTCCACTGTTCCTTCAGATGCTCCTAACAGATGTAATTATTCTGAGATTCTGGATGAACGCAACATATCAAAATATCGTACCGGACATCTAAGGCGTGGCCATACAAAAGCTTATAATTAAAAAAAATTACGCACTCTATTTTATTGAACGATGTTTCAAAAGCTTAGCACTACCTTTTTAGGAAGCCACAAATTAGTTTTTTATTAAATGTAAATTTTATGCATTATGTTTCTGGACTTCTGGTACTTACATGCAAATAATTTAATCTTCGCTGAAATCAAATAATAGTCATTTAAATTCTTTAGAATTTTATTACCTTTTATAAAAATGCTGATTACAAAAACGATTAAATTAAATTAGTTCGCAGTGTAAGTATTCTCTATTATTGTTAACTAGATCTAAATTGGATCTTGAATAGTTTAAATAGCTTTCTTTACCAATTGAAAAATGATAAGAGAATTTATCGCTTAAGCTAACCTTCTTTTACATTACAGTAGGTAATTCTGAAAACGGTAATTCTGAATACAAAATTAATTAATTTTATAGATTTTGCTTTCAACTCAGATCAACAAAAAAAGGAAGATGGAGCGATCAGAAGACTGGCAGCATTGCCACTTTGAATGGCAATGCTAATTCTTTGGAAGAACGAGCCAGCTCTTTGATCACGTAAAATGTCGACCAGTCGCCAAGAAATTTCCATAAAAATTAGACGCGCACTCGGGCCCCATGAGCCAAGTGTTTCGATGCCAAACGGCTCAAAACTGTAGTTATCCATAACGTTATAGTATTTGCGCCGCTTGAGGGTCTCAGCACGTCCAGCAGCACGTCGTGTTTGGAACATGAGATGGCGCAAGGGTGTCGACACAGGTTGCGTCCACACCAGAGGCCTACACATCTTCCAAGGCAACAACGTCATGCCGTCTGGTCTCTCCCCATCGTCACGTACCAAGACTTTTGGTTCTAATACCGCTGGTACGCTCAAGAGCTCGACGAATAATATCGTTGATGCTGGCGTGCCGTGCTATGCGACCTGCGCTCCTACAGAAAGACAGGCCATGGCCATGACCGAGACTGTGGACAGCTTCACCGCAGTGACACCGATGCGGAGCAACACAATGTCTTAATATTAGTGTAGACTAGCATAGATAACCCTTTTCCTTCTAGTTCATTATACCTACATGCACACTGATGCGTCATATACTTGCCTACATTGATAATCATCATAGTTGCCGCTGCCGATTCTCGCAGATCGTAACTCATCGTTCATTATAATTAATTTACACGCTTTTTTACCCTTTTAAAGATATAAGCGACCCGATCGATTCGATATGCCTTTAATGAATTACGCGGGTTGAATTTACTATGAGACTGGTTAATTTTAATTGCAGTTTATTATACTTAAGTACTAAAATTATTGTTTCTTTACAAGCTCCAATAATTTAACCCGTATTTTTCCTACATAATCTACTTATGTTAATGATGCTGTGTGGGGTAGGCACCACTAAAAAGTGAAAAATAAAAGCTTTTTACAAAAAAAAAAAAACAACCGACTCCCAAAAAAAACACTACAAAGTGAAAAATATCTTTAAAAACGAAACTAAAAATTCAAAGACACCGACTTACGAAGTTAAAGTTATTTTTCACTTTGTAGTGTTTTTTATTGTATAGATAAATTTACGTAGGTACCTACCTACTTAACCTAAAAAAAAAGTGGTGAAATCTAATGAAAAATATTTTTAAAATCGATTTGTCTTAACCCTGCACCTCTTGCACCTTTATAAAAAATGTTAATGATGGGAAAAGTAAAACACTTGAACAAATAAATAAAACCAGCTTTTAATTATGAAGCCCTATCTATAATTAAAAGTTTCAATCTCGCGAACAATTAATCGTAATTTAATTAGTTCACTAACTGACATTTACCTTTGCTATCAAAGTACAGTCATGAACAAAATATACATATCAACAAAAAAAGTGATATTTACAATTGATCTTACGTGTAAGATGACGTTAACACTGACAATTGTTTTTGGATAAAATGTAGGATAAATGAAATGTTTTACCTGCCAAATAATATTATTTTTAACTTAATTTGTAAAAACAACAATAACAATAACCGACAATAGTCGATTTATTTTGTAAAAATCTCACCGTGAAAACTAGGCGAAGGGAGCTCTTGAAGTGAGCTATGATTCCTTCAGCGCAGCATTCATTCAGTGAGCTATTATTCCTTCAGTGCACCATTCATTCAGTGAGCTTGAAATGACCTGTCATTTCCATTCCTTCAATAAGCTTGAAGTGAGCTATCATTCCTTCAGTGCAGCATTCCTTCAGTGCATCATTCATTCAGTGAGCTTAAAGTGACCTGTCATTCCTTCAGTGAGCTTGAAGTGAGCTAGGGACACTGACTTCAATCTCAATTCTCCTGAGTTTTCACGTTGAAAACTAAGATGAAAAAGACCACCTGATAAAACTTTTTGCAAACGTTTTTGCTCATGACTGTACCTTTCTACAGCACCTTAGCGAAAAAGAGAACTTTTTATAATTAACTCGTTCTGTCCAAACCTTATCTGTTACCTCGATATGAAATTACCTTTTTATTTGGGGCGTGCTCCAAGTAAACCACTCGAATGGTAATTACCAACTTACAATATAATAATCGTGTGTCTTATGCTAACTAGCGCGGCAAATGCCCTGTCAAACTGCTTTGTTGTAGATCAATATTAAGATACCAAGACGTTAATTATTATGTTATAAAACTAACTTTATTGCATCTTTGCCTTCATTGAAAACGTTCAAATAAACTGCAGACGGTAATAACGGGTAATATGGCCTTTTAATTGGTATCTACGATGGGAATTTTAAAGACCTACGAAAAAAAACTAAAGAACTTTAGTACTCATACAATGTTGCCAAGACGCCAAGTTTTAACTCAAAAGTAAGTAACATTGAATTGTTGTCTGACGTTTAAACGTCGTAATTAAGCCGTCATTGGTATACAATAACAGTTTCCCACAAAGATTCTTGCTATTAATGAATCTTATCGCATTGTTATAAATAAATTGAGTATAAACAAAACATTGAGAACAGTGTGACCCCACAGAACACAAATTGTATTAAAGGGCTCATTAACAATCAAAAATTTAAAAGACAATGGAAGCTACACCATAATTTCACACTCATTTTCTTAAAAAAATAATTACATACTTTAAAATTATTGTCTGTGGTGAAAACATGATTTTCTTTGTTGGTGAAATTAGAACGGAACCAGACGGCACATCGCGTCGGTAAGTGCTGTTATCGATACTTTAGAATCACTCGATTCATTGTAATAGCTCAGAAAATGATCTGATTGTAGTACAATAATAATATTATGGAGCGCAATGAATAACAATTGTGCACCACCGAGTGGATTTCGAAATCGATGGCATTGCGCAACTGTAATGATAGAACAGGAAATAATAACACAAATTTGTGCATAATAACGTGTTATAACTATATTTTTGTTAAATTTATTACTGAAGGGTGGTATTATTGATTTGGGATACGGAAAGGGCCTTAGAAATTGTAGAGATTTAGATTATCTGGTAGATTGTGGCATGCAACCGTAAGTTTGTAACTGTATTTTTGTCAGGGATAGGTACAGGAAACGCTACAAATCAAAATTATCGCGACGT
The DNA here is from genome assembly GCA_905163495.3 of Cosmia trapezina. NCBI lineage: Eukaryota > Metazoa > Arthropoda > Insecta > Lepidoptera > Noctuidae > Cosmia > Cosmia trapezina. Next base: position 20,054,748 of record LR991030.1, read on the forward strand.
AACGTATCTCGGATATAACGAATATTACCTATATTGTGTACGTTTCAAAGTACACAAATCCTAAAGTCAAGCTTAAAGAGAATCGCGATCTAACTGGAAAGATATTCTTGACTTGATTTAAGTGGTAAAGTCAAAGAAGTCATCTGTTAAAAAAACAGGCTCCTTGTCTTGTTTAACATCCCGGCAGCCAAATTCGTTCACTCTAAAATTTTAACCGCAACAAGATTGTGCTCCTTTACATATATGCAATAAAATACTAAACAAATGATCTTATTTTTCACTACAACCGCCCAAATGGCACTCCCAAATCAATATATATTTAGAAAATAGTAAGGAAACCATATCATTCGGTCACGTGCTCTGAAACCATTATATATTTGCTACAATTCTTTAAGTAACTCTCACTCTCTACATGTCCGCCAATGAATGAATGAATGGCGAAATTTAATAAGTCTGATGTAATAAGGACAAAAAATAGCAATTCATTTCACATTAGATAGAAATGAGATGTGTTTAGCTTCTCGTGAGGCTCCGCTGTTTTAATGAGGCTATGAAGCGCTATAAAGCGTTTAATAATTACGGCTTTTGAATGCTTAATTCCGGTAGCTTTTTTTGCATTGTTAAGTTGTAATTTTTAATCACTTGGACTATGGAAATCAATTTATATCTACTTTTTATTTGTATTGTGTTAAAAGACTATGTTAATTAAAGGCAGTATTTAAGCGTAATTTATCGATATGACTTTTAAACTCAATTAAATAATTGTAGCCACCGTTTTCACACATAATAAGAATAGAGTATCGATCGTACACATAATGTTATCGACACTACATTGAAGAAATGGGACTGTAGGCAAGTTTTTGTCCCCTCACTATTAATTCTTATTCCCCTCACTAGCTAATACGGCCGCTAATTACGTGGTAACGAACCGACGGATGTAAACACCGTGATCCAGGCTATTTTTACACACCCTATATAAGGAACCTTAAGGGCTGGCAATAGAATTTAAAGCAGAAATAGTTAGAAGGGAAAAAGAAAGTAACACATCTGAGCTTTCTTTTTGCCCTTATAAAACTTAAGTTTTATCTTTTTCGCGGCGGTAAATCCTTAACGTTCCTACACGATACGATTTTAGTAGCTATTCAAACACTTCGCGACTTCGCTCATTACTTTTATTCCATTTTCATTCCTTCGAAGGAAAAATAAATTACGTCTCAAACAAGATTTTTGTATAATTCTATTCAGTTTACAGATAATTGTCTAGTAATTTTATTTGTAATGCAATCACAGCAATATTATCAAGGCAAAACAATACTGCGGTCTGCTATCAGTCCTGCAATTTCTCTAACAACGTTGCGGTTTTTGAAACGTATTATATCCAGCGATCTTTGTGACCTTTACAAATTATATAACGATCAATTTTCTAAAATTGATTGGAATGATTTCGGTGGTGTACTTACGTGGTTACGGAGTCACGGTGCCGACTGTACATCACGACCAAAAATCAATAAATATTTCTTTAATCACCTGTCTGCGCAAGTTCGTAAATATTGACTTCTTTTCAGACTTCGAAATTCCGATGAATAATTCAATTTACTTTTCGATAAATATAAATGATATATTTTCAGAGGTGGTATTTTGAACTCTATGTCATTGAAGTTAAGGCTGAAATAATATTTTTTTATAAAACAGAGGACCTTTAGAGCTGTTCGGAAAATAATCCAATAACTTTACTTATAAATCGCTGTAGGTGTCCTCGAGATGACTGTACTCCATTATGAGTAAAGCATATGTGGCACCCATTTATTTTTAAATACTGTAAATTATTATCTCAAACGGCAATATATGTTTGTATTTAACAAACATTTCACAAGAAATATATATCATGATAAAGAATTGTTATGACCAACTTTTCATGAGTTATAGAATATTCATGTATTTTCTCCACGTTATGATACCTTTTCTGTCCGATGTAGAAAAGCTGACAAGACAAAGAGGTAAAAGAAGACAAGCTTTATCTCGAAAAGCATTCCACATCTAAAGAAACTCTGAGCTATAAAGACAGCTTGAAATTGCCTTCAATGCGACCATTACCTTATCTATCAAACATTAGCGAAGCTTTCGACTGCAAAATTAATTACAAAACAGCATATCTAGGTATAATAACACTTAGTTACAGTGTGACTATATTCTTAATGTCCTTCGGCAATCATCCACTTTGCAGCTTTCCTCAAATTTTTAAAATAAATTACATTAAGGTAAAAGAGTATTAACAACTCTATGCAGTACTTTCAAGTCTATTGAGAGCGTCCGGTTTGCACCAAGTGCAAAGGGCAACTGATTGAAATACGATGACTGAAGAAACACGAAGTTTGCCGAGGGACATTAAGAAAACAGTTGTACTGTACGTTTCTTATACTTAGATAAATAAGTCTAGTGATTTGATTTTGCTGTAAGTAAACCCATTAGCGATACCTACTCCATTAGAAACCATTTACATTAGAAATTGTATGGGTTTCACCTGGCGACCCGAGCATTTGAGAATGGGAAATATATAACAGAGCGTAAAAATTTTTTTTGACCTTCTAATTATGGACACTTTTTTTGATTAATCGACCTCTTAAAGCTTTTTGCGTTTCTTATGATGCACAATTTTTAAGATGGTAACAGTTAGGTACTTTGGCTATTTAGTATTTTTAGGAGCCCAAAATAAGAATTATTTGGGGTTCACCAAAAAAGGCAAAATCATACTCAATACTCAATACTCAATATATTTATTTGCATTCCACAATGTTAGCATAGGTGGTAGGTACATTATAAATTATACATCATTTTATATAGATCATTGTGAACCCTGTCGGGCACAGCAAAATAGGTTATAGGAAGAGGGCTATTATTATATTATTACTTGAAAAAGTAAAATATAAAAGTTTTCCTACTAGGTACTCACTTCCACTTTTATTTTATTATTAGTTTTGGTACTTACTCATTTTTAATTAAGTATTAATTTAATTTATCATTAAAATATTCATTAATATTATAATAACATTTATGGATTAGGTATTGGTGGTATTGTTTTAGTTTATTTATAAATATACTAGCTTTTGCCCGCGGCTTCGCCCGCGTGGATCTCGGAAAATATCCCACGGGAACGTACTACCGGGATTAAAAGTACCCTTGGTGTTAATCCAGGTAAACAATGTCTTCTCGCACTGCTTATACCTTACCCGAGGAGCGAACTAAATGTTACTTCAAGATACGAACTATGACTACATTTCCAATACCTTAAATCTCTTAAAAAGAGGTACAGAACATTTTTAATATTATTTGTGAAATAAATCCAAACCATAAATTTGAATTTTCATATCCCCCAACTTAAGAAATGCTGGCTTTCTCATACAACTTTCACCCCCCGTAGGATTATTTTTTAAGACAAAAAGTAGGCTATGGTGTATGTGCCATCAAATTTTATCAAAATCCGTGCAGTTTTGTGAATTTTAAAATCATCCCATATTTTACCCCCTTAGGGGATGATTTTTCAAAATCGCTGAACCACACATTTCTTTATGTCCTACCAAAAGCATAAATTAGTATTTTCATATTCCTAACTTAAGAAATGCTGGGTTGCCCATACAAACTTTCATCCCCTATATCACCCCCTGTAGGATATTTTTTTAAGACAAAAAGTAGGCTATGTCCTACCCCAGGATGCTATCTATAGTCTTGCCAAATTTTATCGATATACGTGCAGTTTTGTGAATTTTAAAATCATGCCCTATTTTACCCCCTTACGGGATGATTTTTCAAAAACGCGGAACCGCATGTTTCTTAATTTCCTACCAATACTCGTAGCATATTTTTTTTATCTCTTTTTTTTTTTTTTTTTGAGGGTGGGAAATCATCAAATAACTTCTCCCGCTCTGGGTGGAGCGGAAGAGCGTGTCAGACTTTTACTGACTAAAACCCACCCGTGTTCCTTCAGTTGCCTATGCCAGGGCCGCGGTAACCCCTTCGGACAATCCGCGACCCCAGCGGCGTCGGCCCTATTGGACTCCGTCACTTGCTGACATCTCTTTGAGGCGCGCGTGGAACACAACGCGCCGTCGACTCGGGCCTGGTCCTTACCGCACGGCGAGCTACCCGCTGCTCACCGTCCGCAGGCCCGCGCCTACGGTGGCCGGAAATCGCCCCGCGATTCCCGCCGCCCAGGGCGTCTCCTGCGGCGACTGAGGGCGTGAGGCTGCCTCTCCCTCACGCGTTCCGCCTCCTCCTTCGCGAGCATCACTGCTTCGCAGAAGGAGGTGACGGCCTCCCATATTTTTTTTTTTTTTTTTTTTTTTTATCCCTAACATAAGAAATACTGGGTTTCCCTTACAAACTTTCATCCCCTATATCACCCCCTGTACTATTATTTTTGGAAAAAATAGTATCCTATGTCCTTCCCCAGGATGCTATATAAAGCCTTGCCAAATTTTACCGAAATCCGTGCATTTTTGTAAATTTTAAAATCAACCCCTATTTTACCCCCTTAGGGGATGATTTTTCAAAAACGCTGAACCGCATATTTCTTTATTTCCTATCAAAAGCATACATTTTAATTTTCACATCCCTAACTTAAGAAATACTGAGTTTCCCATACAAACTTTCATCCCCTATATCACCCCCCGTAGGAATATTTTTGAAAAAAAAGTAGCCTATGTCCGTCCCCAGGATACCATCTATAGCCTTGCCAAATTTTATCGAAATCCGTTCTGTGGTTTAGGGGTGAAAAGGTAACAGACAGACAGACAGAGTTACTTTCGAATTTATAATATTAAGTATGGATAGTATGGATTTTAACTGACATTACTAAAGTGCTTGTTGATCATTATATTAGAGTGTTCAATATTTTTTTTAGGAGCGCAAAAAGGGAACTATTAGAAGTTCGATAAAATACAATGACATGCCTATCAGAATTGAGACCAAAATTTAATGAGGCTCTTGATACAAATGTTACTGATTGATTAGAAGGGCCACTGATTGCTTCGTGCTACCTCACGATTGATAGACGCCGAAATTGTAATAGTTATGCCATTACATCATGGAGAAATTTATCGCCGTAATTGTTTTAATTACTGATGTTCGTGATGACGTGGTAATTAAAAAGTTAAATTATTGACTGTTTATCATAAACTGTCTTCACCTCCTGGGCTCCCCAATTTTTGACAATTCCTTTCCAACGTTTATTGAGGAGAAAATACAAAATTTTCATGATGTCTCGGAACGACTTTACAAAATTAATATTCATTCGGCCTTCACACTTATTCGATACTGTTGCTTTGGACCTTAATTCACATATAGCCTTCGCTCCTCCCATCTTTGGAAACATCCAGAACTTTTAGAAAAAGGAGACCAAATTATTAGAAACACACTAACTTCTATCCTAAATGTGGCCCTGGACGACCGAGCGTGGCAGCAAGCCACTCTTCCCATTCGGCTGGGTGGTCTCGGCGTCCGCAAAATTTCAAGTATTAGTTTACCGGCCTTCCTCTCCTCGGTCCACAGTACCGATAAATTAACCAGGAAAATTTTATCTTCCTCACTGGTCAATTTTGAGGTACCGTTTTTGACCGATGCGTTGAACGCTTGGAAAATGGCTTGTCCCAATACGGATTTGCTCGACAACCCGTCCTCCCAGAAAATGTGGGACGTGCTGCTCTGCAGTATTATACGGAATAACCTAGTAAACACGTCATTTAATACTGTTGAGCGTGCCCGTCTGCTGGCTGTGGGAGAATGGGAGTCGGGCTTGTGGCTTCAGGCGCTCCCGTCATCTACCATAGGCACTATGATGGATGATTCATCGTTTCGGCTCGCTACGTGTATCCGCTTGGGCGCACCTTGTGTCGCTCCGCATCGGTGCCACTGCGGTGAAGCTGTCGACAGTCTCGGGCACCATGGCCTGTCCTGCTGCAGGAGCGCAGGTCACATAGCACGGCACGCCAGCATCAACGGTATTATTCGTCGAGCTCTTGTCACCGCCGGCGTACCAGCGGTATTAGAACCAAACGGCTTGGTACGTGACGCTGGGAAGAGACCAGATGGCATGATATTGTTGCCTTGGAAGATGGGTAGGCCTCTGGTGTGGGACGCAACCTGTGTCGACACCCTTGCGCCATCTCATGTTCCAAGCACGGCTAGCTGTGCTGGCGCTGCTGCTGCGGCTGCTGAGACCCTGAAGCGGCGCAAATACTGTAACCTTATAGGTAACTACAGTTTTGAGTCATGATATGATATGTAAACCACCCCCGCAAGACCGCAACCCCGGCAAGCGTAGCTTAACCTGATGGATCAACCCGTGAGGCTGTTATTACTTAGCCACGAGCTCCTTAATACTTTACAAAGTAGGTTTAAGTTATGTTGAAGTCCCATGTAATAGGGGGCGATCCTATTGCCATCAACCGGGCACTAATCCAGACTCCAGACTGCTACTGAGAAATTCCTGATGGAAACCCAAGAACACACTTTACCCGACCCTGGAATCGAATCCAGGGCCTCAAGTCTGCTATTACAATAGTGTCTGAATGGTCTATCATTGATTTCATAATTGTTGATTTTGACAAGTTTGGTAATCTACTAATATAATGGCGTCATTATGACTTTCCAATGGTCAACCACTGACACTCCATTGTATGAAATTATGAATTTAGCAGATTACGAACTTTTAGCAAAATGACAATGCAGTGACAATGGGATCGTGTTGGAATGTAAAAAATAGCAGACTTGGGGCCCAGGACCTCATGCTCAGCAGTAGCGCTAATTATACGCGCTTATTGTGCGCTGATTAAGTAATATTGGTGGTTAGATATTATGATTGCCCATGACAGTACATTTGACGAGAAAAGTGCCGAGTTAGCAATCCGTCTTCGTTTAATGACGACAACTTGTAAGTACTTTGATGGTAGGTACGCGTTAATAGTTGTACTGACAGTAATAACACGTTGGAGTTATTAACTGTCACTTGCATCCTGTATGGTTATGACTTCTGCAATGATATCTTGGGAGGCCGTGAACTAGGGTCTATACAACCTCTAGGGTACTTAATGCAGAAATACCCAAAAGAGCTTTACGTAAGGTAGCTCGCGAAATTTAAATTTTCTCACTTTTTTTGCAATTTGCAGGTCAGTGTCAGGTTGTATGTTGATTAAAATATGATTCGTTGATTAAAATTAAATTAGAATTGACAATTTATAAATTGTCAATTCTAATTAAATTATTTTTTTTCCATCCATTTCATCGGATGATATTTTTTTACGTTTATATATTATATAAGACTAGCTGACCCGACAGACGTTGTCCTGTCCCAATTTCAATATTCCCATATAAAATCCACTTTCAGTTTTCCAGAATTTTCCAATTTTTCCGGCAACTTTTCCAATTTTTCTCATCGTTTAAACCTTCCCTGGACTACGTCAAACATTTCAAAACCAAAATCAGCTAAATCGGACCAGCCGTTCTTGAGTTATAAAATTACAACGAAAAGTGGCATTGATTTTTATAGATATACCTAGATGTAAGCTTATATACCTACACTCCTTTGCAAAAAAAACGGGCAGTTTAGATTTTTCTACATTATTGGTAATAATTTAGTTATAAAGAGGTTTTAATAGCCAAATTATATTACTGGCACTTAATAAAGATTCTGGGTATGAAAAAAAAGGTTATTCCAAATTCGAAACTGTTGTTTTTAAAAATAATAATCCCTTTTTCAGTTTATGACTTTTTACTTACTATTCGTGGGTTTGCGGTTAAAAGGTTATCATGCAACTAAAACTAACTTCTCGTTATTTTTATTAGAATAATTTATGTTTGTCGCATAATCCTGCCTTATTGTGACTTAAAACAGATATCTTTGTGTCGATTGTAATGGCAGAAAAAGCAATAAGAGCTAGTAAAATTATAGCGCTGCTGGAAGTGGGGTGTAGACAATGTTTCGGCTCACAGCGGTTAAACGTAAGTCGTTCATCCGCCTAAAGAACCTGGACTCGATAATAAGAGACAGGTTCCGTTCAAAGAAGGCAAGGTTCTGGTAGAAAACGTTGCACACAACCACGAGACGACCGCTTTTTAGTGACTCAGGCACTGAGGAACCGCAAATGCAGTTACATAGACCTCAAAAGAAACCTTGAAGAGGTACGAGGAGCACAAGTTAGCCTATGGACAGTGAGGAGGAGGCTTTTAGCGGTTGATATACGCAGTCGACGACCAGCGCGGGTCCCCAAGTTACTCCGTGGGCACCGGATTGCTCGATTGAGGTTCACTAGAAATTGTCTATCTTGGACACTGGTAACTGAAGTAGCGTACTCCTCTCCGATGAGGCTCTAATTTGTCTGAATGGTGAGGACCGACGTCGGCGAGTGTTACGAAGACCAGGGGAACGCTATGCCGACGTGTGTTTTGAAGAAATCACCCCCTATGGTTGAAGGTCCGTTATGTTTTGGGCGGGCGTAACTTCCAGCTATCGTACCGAGATAATGTTCATTGAAAATGGCTCACTAAATGCGCAAAGGTAAATAACAGGAATAATTTGTCAACATGCACAGCCCGCACCGACTGTAATTGGTGAAGATGCCATTTACATGGACGATAATGCTCGGGACCACCGTTCTGGCGACGTAGATGCTTATATGCGAGAGGTCGGTATTCGTCGTCTGGAGTGGCTAGCGCGGAGGCCCGACCTTAACCCCATTGAGCACATCTGGGACCTCCTAAAAAGGCGAGTACGATCTGTCCAACCCCTTCCACAAAACATCAGGGAACTTAAACGTGTGATCTCGGCTGAGTGGGAACACATTCCACAGGACACCATCAAAAGCCTGGTGGAAAGCATGCCAAGACGATTACATGCCGTAATCGCTGCAAGGGGACGTCATACTCGTTATTAATTTTTATATTTTAATGTCTTTTTTTATTAAAATACCATAAAAATACTCGTTGTCTTAATTTAATTATTCGCTCAAAATTTCCATTTTGACACGGTACCCTCTGTTTACATTGACTAAAACACCGATTCCAGGATTTAATGGTTAAAAACTATATTCTCAATGCTAATAAGAAATTTGTAGTCATTTATGCTAATGGCATACCAAAAATATTAATATTATCCATAGAAAAGCCAGTGACTGTAAGGTGCCCGTTTTTTTTGCAAAGGAGTTTATTATGTAAAGGTTTTTCCATCTGCACCGTTAGGGTGTAGTCGACACTTGAGGGGTTAATTGTATAAAGTTCTTGTCAGAATGACAGTTGTCGTGTACTGTCTTCATTCTGAAACATTCCTTGTGTCACTGAGTTAATATTTAATTTTCATAGTTGTTTAGATCATTTTGAACAGTCTGTTCGTCCCGATATTATTGACGCTGACTGTACCTACCTACGCAGCTACGGCACTGTGCCAATTAAATAAAGTTTTTCTTTCTTATTGTATCTACATAACCTGATAAGTTTCACCGTCTTTAGAAAATAAAGAAATTATTAACAATTTTTATACAAAGACGTAACAGCAAGAAATATATAAATCTTCCATAACATGGAAAACATAACATAAATGTTAAAAACATTAATTTAATAGGTCAGTTTATTACTGAAAAACATTAACACCGCAAAATTTTATGGAGAGAGAGCTGATTAAAATTGATTGATGTCTGAGCTGTAAATTATCTGACTAATAAATATATAAAGGCATGCAATGCTGAGAGTGCTGAAACTGTTCGCATGCGGGGTGAAGATATCGACTAATCAAATCAACTCAACAAGCGACAACAACCAATGATTTTGTTTTATTTAGACCATTGATAAAGGCATAATCCTCTTCCTGCCCTTATCCCATGTTACTTGGGGTCAGCGCAACACGTTTTCTTCTTCCATTTTCTCCTGTCAACCGTCACGCTATCATTCACTCCCTTCTCTTTCATATCATGCCTCACACAATCCATCCATCTTTTCTTTGGCCTTCCTCTGCCTCTCTATCCATCAACATGTATAGGTATTCATCACTCTTTTAGTCACATGCGTTTCGTCCCTCCTCATCACATGCCCATACAAAGCCAAACGATTTTCTTTCAACTTTTCTGTCACTGGCGCCACTTTCAAACTTACTTTATGACAGTTGCTAAGTGCTTATTTTAATAAGTCATAGTCGAAAGTTTGATTAATAATACCGATGTCGCCAAAAAGTACAAAAACAAAATTCTCCCGCATTCCACAGCATCTTCATATCTGTATTTGAAACGTTAAGAGATGAGCCTTAATTGTAAGTTATTTAATGCTATTAAGTGATGGACGAGTGTCGAGTTAGCACTTGACTCTGCCACGGAGTATCAGAGATAGTCGTCGGCGGAATGTAGACGCATTACGTCCGAGTGTAACATTGATAATAAATCTTATCCCCTATTTGAGTTCGTGCTTCGTTTGCCAAGTGTGAGGTCTGACTGTGATCTTCAGGTAGCGGATTTTAATAATTTTCTTCCGTGATCAATCTGCCTAGCCTTTTCCCAACTATGTTGGGGTCGGCTTCCAGTCAAACCGGATGCAGATGAATACCAGTATTTTACATGGAGCGACTGCCTATCTGACCTCCACAACCCAGTAACTGGGTAAGACTGGTTGTCAGACTTTCGGGCTTCTGACGACCCGTAACGACTGTCAAAGATCCACGAATGACAGCCGGGACAAACGGCTTAACGTGCTTTCCGAGGCACGGAGGAGTTTCGGTATGTGAAAATGGTCACCCATCCGCGCGGCTGTTATTACTTAGCTACGAGCTCCTCAATTTTCTTCCGTGATATGATTGAAATTGAAAAAATAACGGAGAATTATTTTGACGAACCAATATCACTTTCGGTGACCTTAAAATAACCTCGGGAATTGCAAAGATGTGCACACAATCATGTGATTAGGAATTTTCCGGAGCATGCGTAGTTCATACAAATGAAATATCAAAATAATTTCTAAATCAAACATATTCTTATGGTATTGTGTATTTATTCCGATTGGTTTACAGGTTCCCAAACTTATATTAAACAAGAACACTGATATAAACATGAAATATGAGAAAAATAAGTTTTCTATAGACATTCCTTATAGGTATATCTCGTCTTTAAATCAGTGTCTTTTCAAAATATATATTTGGGAACTAGATATTCTGTAATCCCATCGGAATAAATTCACACTACCTTATGAATATGTTTGATTTTATTTACAAAATATTTAGGTATTTCGTCTGTATGAACTACGCATGCTCCAGGGCCCTCATAACGTGCTGGAAATTATTCAGACCACAATATTTTTTTTTACTTAGAGCTTAGAACGGAAATACGCAGTTAATGATAGCTATTACCGTAAGCGAAAATTGTCTAAGTACCAAATTATTTCGTTATTTCTCTATTACTACAATTTACAACCTGACAGCTCCTCAAGCAGGACTCATTTTAAATGAAGCAGAGTTTTCTTGTAAGTGACGGGGTAGTGTCTAGTTTGTACCGACCAGGCGGCTGCCTGACGGACTGCCGCGATAGATTGTCGGCGGAATGTTGACGTATTACGTCCAAGACTAACTTAGATATAAATCTAGAGTACCTATGACGGCCCACAGATTGATAATGTCGTTCGTAGATGCGGAAAACCGTTAAAGATTGCTAACTTTTTCTTGCCTTTGTTTTTGCAATATGTTTACAGCTGGCAAGGGAAGGTGACTAATAATTGCACAGCAGGCAAACATGGAATGCGAAATTCTGGTTTAGTTTTTGGCCAATCTTGGTACAATTGAAATGAGGTAATCAGTAATTTAGTGATTAGTACTTATCACTAAATTACTGATTACCTCATTTCAATTCATTTTTAATTAAGTAGGATTGACGATACAAAATTACACAATAAAATTTGAAAATGGAGAGCTCAATCGCACGAGACAATATTGATCTGCAAGCAATCATCAAAGTGCTTTCTTTACACCTGTTGATCACGCCATTCATTCGAGGAGCTCGTGGCTAAGTAATAACAGCCGCACGGGTCGATCCATCAGGTTAAGCTACGCTTGCCGGGGTTGGTCAGTGGATGGGTGACCATCTTTACATAACGAGACTCCTCCGTGCCTCGGAAAGCACGTTAAGCCGTTGGTCCCGGCTGTCATTCGTGGATCTTTGACAGTAGTTACGGGTCGTCAGAAGCCCGAAAGTCTGACAAGTCTTACCAAGGGGTATCGTATTACCCAGTTACTGGGTTGTAGTGGTCTGATAGGCAGTCGCTCCATGTAAAATACTGGTATTCAGCTGCATCCGGTTAGACTGGAAGCCGACCCCAAAATAGTTGGGAAAAGGCTAGGCAGATTGATCACGCCATTCATTCGCACCTTTGCACTCCTTACTCTGTGATAGTTTCAAGTAGGTAGGTACAATGTAGAAGACATAAATCTTATCTGTTGCCCCCGTTGGTTGCTCTCCACGGGGGGCGCACGATTCTCGGTGACCGGCCAATCTATTACATAGTGCGCTACTGTGCTAAATCGCACTTATGAACGGCTGCACAAATTATAAAGCTATAAAAAGTCATTTTTAGAGTTCCGTACTTCAAAAGGAAAAAAAACGGAACCCTTATATAGGATCAATTCGTTGTCCGTCTGCCTGTCAGTCTGGCAAAACCCTTTTTTTCCGGGACGCGTGCTGGTATCAAGTTGAAATTAATATCAAATACGTAAGTCTATGGTCCCTTGAAGCTCTAAAAAAATCAAGTTTTTAATTCAATGCAATAAAAAAATGCGGCCATTTATGCGACATTCTCGCAAATAAATCAAAACCCAGGTACGGTTTGGTCTAGACTAGAATCAAATTATATCACATAAAAAATTAGTTTTTTGCGATTACAAACTGCAGTTGAAGAATTGACCGTGACGTACCTTTTATCAATAAAATCAATGCATGGGAGAAAATGTTTTTCAACTACAATGTTCATTGTTTTTGGGATAAATTATTTTCAACTGCGGAACCTTGCATTGTGTGTGGTCCGACATGCACTTGGCCGGTTTCTAAAACTGTTATTCAGTTTTTGTTGCAGAAATTCATACAGATTTATAAGGAAAATCTGTATGAAGTTTAGATTTTCAGAAATAGGCGTGAATTTTTAACGGTGATACAAGTCTTTGTTATCTTCACATCAAAATCGCAATATACTGATTTGAGAGACTTCAAAATAACCCTCGAATTGCTCGTAGTCTTACCAACCAAGCATTGTTTTTCTTTATTTTGTAATTTAAAGAAAGATCGTTGAGACTTGTGAGACTCTGTTTTTTTATTAGGGTTCCGTACCTCAAAAGGAAAAAACGGAACCCTTATAGGATCACTCGTGTGTCTGTCTGTCTGTCTGTCTGTCTGTCTGTCCGTCTGTCCGTCTGTCACAGCCAATTTGCTCCGAATCTAATGGACCGATTAAGTTAAAATTTGGTACACATATGGATTTCTTTGACCCAAACACGTACAGCTAAAGTAAATATATGAATTTTGAATATGAGAGTCACTTTTAGGGGGAAAATAAGAAAATTTAAAAAAAAAGTTTTGTAAACTGTACCGTGTGACATATTAAATGAAAGAACTTACTATGAGGGTCTCAAATATATTTTTTTTATAATTTTAAAATATATTGTTTAAAAGTTATTTAAGAAAATTGACGAAAATTGACCATTCCCCCCCCCTTATCTCCGAAACTACTGAGCCTAAAATTTTGAAAAAAATATACAAATTAGTTCTATACCTATAGATTACAGGAAAACCTATAAGAAGTCTGTGGTCTTAAAATAACATGGTAAATCTATATATATAAAAAAATCAAAGTCCTGACTGAGTCACTGACTAATATATCAACGCACAGCCCAAACCAATTTACCTAGAGACTTGAAATTTTGCACATAGATACCTTATATAGTGTAAACATCCACTAAGGAAGAATTTTTGGAAATTCCATCCCTAAGGGGGTAAAATAGGGGATGAAAGTTTGTATGAAAAATCCTATCCCTTGAGTTAATAGACTTGAAACTTAGCACGAATATTCATCTATAAGTAAATTATAAAGTTTATCATTTTTAGTTTTCCTAAACTACCCCCTAAGGAGGGATTGGGGGTGTCAAAGTTTGTATGGAAGAACTTTAACACGCGGTCCGATTAACTCAAAACTCAGTTTTTATACTTGAGACCAAAAATTAAGACTAACGTGTATCAGGGTTTTCCAAAAATCTACCCCTAAGGGGTGAAAAGTTAATTTTATAGCGGAGGATTTTATTGGGGGCTTGATTAACTCTAAAATTGGTGTAAATAATGTTTGAGTCAAGTTATGGAAACATACCAGACGATTTTTGAAATTCTTTATTTGTGTTCGTGAAAACAGAGATACAGTTTATATGAAAAATCTTATTAATTTGGTTAATGAACTTGAAACTTAGCACAAATACTTGCAGTAAGTAATAATGTTTGTCATTATTAGTTTTTAAAAACTACGCCTCAAATGAGGTTAGGGATGTTAAAGTTTGTATAGAAGAATTTTAAAGCGCAGTCCGATTAAAAAAATGGTACTTTTAGTCAAGTTAGGAAACTTGCCAAACGAATTTTCACCGATTTTGACGACATATAGCTGATGTTTTAAGGAGTAACTTAGGCTATTTTTATTTTAGAAAAATAATTAGGGTTCCGCGCAAGAAAATTAAAATCCATGAAATCAGACAACCACGTACAGTCCAGTACAAACTTACTAAGCCTCCGCTGTCTATTACGGCTATAACAACAAATAATAAAAATAAAGCAAAGTTAAAAATGTAAGGGGTCGATCCCCATACAATAAACTTTTCATTTTGAAAAAAATAAAAAATTTAATCTAGCATGTGGGGTGTCATCGTCTAGAACTCATTGAGTAAAGTACAAACATATTTTTTTAAATCTTTTAAAATTAAGAAATAGGGGGCCGCAAAAGTTGTAAATTTTAGACCATTTTTGTACGAGCTCTAGCGCAACAATTCAACAAATTAGGAATTTGAAACTTCTTTATACAATGTAGGTACCATGAATACTGTATTTAATCAACAATACTGAAAACGGCGATTCATATATTCAATATTTTGTTTAAACATGGGTGATTCTGCAACTGCAAAAAATAACCTTGTAATTCACAGTATCATTATACAATAAGTAAAAAGTTATATTTGCGATTGTTAAACATATAATATGGTACGGAAGCCTTCGTGCGCGAGTCCGACTCGCACTTGACCGGTTTTTCAAACTTCGATACGGATCTACATTATGCTAAATAATCTCGCCCCATGTCCATATTGTACTCATTCTTCTCCATGACAAAGAACACAAGTCATTTTTAAATGTCCTTCCATGTAGCAAATTAATTTATTGGTGCGCAGTGCTATTAAAACTGCGATTGAGCGATACCGCCAGCGAGCGATTTGTCGACTTGTCGCATTACAAGTAACGACTTGTCGTCGTGTTCAGTGTGTGTAAATGTCGCAGTCCAGCGTGGAACGATGAAAAATTTAACAGGGAAGGAGTAACATTTATATCGCCGGGTGGCGGGCGTGGCTAAATGGCTAGGTAATTTAACGAGTTACCATGTAAACGAGGGGCGAAGGTAGATTTTTCTTAGCACCTTTTATGCATGGATATTAAAATACAGGGTGAAATTTTAACGGTTATTTTCCTCTTAAAGTGTCATTGTACTCACCATTATGAACAACTTTTACTATGGGACCAAACCTGAAAGCGCGAAAAAAATCGCTGTTCATTACATTTATCTACACCAAACTCGTCAGAATGTAGGGAGCAACTGATTTTTTTTTCGCGATTTTAGGTTTGATCCCATAGTAAAAGTGGTGCATAATAACGAGTACAATGACCCTTTAAGAGGAAAACAACCATTAAAATTTCACACCGTATACTTATACAGGGTGTAAGGGACAGCCCTCCGCAAACTGATAGGGTGAATTCAGTACGTCATACTAAGATGACCGGTACATGAAATTTTTTCAGGAACGTTAAGGGAATCCAATAAACCTGATTTGTTTGTGTTTTTGTGCACAAATCGGAACGTCTATTACTGGTTGGGAGGGGTAGGTAATAGGTATGCGGTGAGATCGATGAACTCTGTAGCTAGACAGAAAGTGAACAGCTGATTACTCGCGTCGTTGGTTAGAGTATTTCAACATCCATTGCTAATTTTTTTTTTTTTTGCTGTTTTTTTTTGCAGTTTTTTTTACATAAATGGAATGCTGCGAACACACAATGCAATTTTACATTGAAATAATGAAAATGTAACTGAAAAAAAAATTGAAAAAATGAAAATTTTCCTGAGAAAATTTCCGGTAGAATATGATTCAAAATGAGGAGCTGAATGCACTCTGTTAGTTTGCGGAGGGCTGTCCCTTACACCCTGTATATATATTTTGTAGTAGGTATATCAAATATACAAATAATTTGTTATTTTAATGAATAATGAAAATTATTTGAACTTTTTAATCAGCATAAAGTAATTAAGTACTATAATTTATTATAAGTAATCTCATCGTTGACTTTATAAAATTACGAAAATGCTACACGTGATTTGGTCCACTTTTCCCTTTTAATGTTGGGGCGTGACAAAAGCTTTATGCTTTGCTTGACATAACAGATCGCGACAATGCTCGAATCTAAATATTTGAATCATAGCTTTGAAACTTGCAGTTACTGCTCAAAATAACATGTTACATTGTCAACATCAGATTTATCATGACATTTTCCATACAAACAGCTTTCGGACAAAAACTACATAAGTATATAAGGACTGTTTATATAGGTACAACATGTTGTGGGTCAGGCCGTCGTCGACTGCACCGATAAATCTTGGCCGGTACCGTCGCGTGCAGTGTCCGTGTTAACATCGGTTGGTGACCAGCAAACTTAACAACGAAAGCTCTCGATTTAAATGTAAATATTGCAATTAGAGCTTCCTTACACGCTTGCTTACCTAGCAACTCAGTGGGACTGTGGGACCGTTAGGTGCGATCGCAATGATCGCGACTGTACCCGAGTGTACCTATTTAGTGTTGACTTAGTGCTGGGGCTTTGAATTTAAGACTTAGGAGCCGTGTAGCTACGCTTATAAGTACTTTCTAGTCTTTTCTAGTTTTTTCTTTTCTTGTTTTTCTTTCTTTCTTTTTTTTCTTTTCTTTCTTTCTTTCTTTTTTTTTCTTTCGACGTAACAAAATGTATAGTCATCGAATATTTGTTATATTATTTTGGACATGCACCTAAATTAGTAGATGCACCAGAAGAACGAGCAGCAAGTTTTATAGTGAGTTAATTATTTTAAAACGATTAAAATCATAGCCATATAATCATAGTAAATTTAAACAGTGAGATGGTAAAAACATAAAATACCTACGATTTACTATACCCAGTGTATTTTATGTTTTCCATCATAAATCTCTGGAGCAGTATTTTTATGCTGCAATTACTAACTTTAATTATAAATACTTAATATTCAACAATAAATAAAGCATAATTATTAACATTAAAATATAATATTAAGGCTGTTCCTCCCTAAAATACGGCGAAACTAAGTGACTTGTAACCATCTTTTAACTACTTATAGCATCTTTCTGATAGGAAAAAATACACAGTAATCTACAACACATAAGAAGTGGTTTCATGTGTCCTGAAATCTATTTTAGTTTGTAGAACTAAGGAAAAAAAAACCTAAATCCAGGACTATTTCGGTCTATTTTTTCGAGTTGTTACCATATTACTCCTACAGTTTTCATTAAAAGTGTTCATTACAGTTCTTTACAAACTAATAAGGAATGATTTCTTGTCATTACTTTTTTAGTTTAATCAACAGATTTTTTGTAAATCGATAATTACTTCATATTTTGCAAGCGTTGTGTCATCGCGCTTCTCTTTCTTTTCTATGCAGTCCGACAGTAACCGCGCTTTTTGCGACGGTCAAGCCTTAATATCGAACAATAATACGTTGGTAGTCATCTGTTTATTTTACGATACCGGCAGGAAATTAGTGCAAATAAAATGAAGGGTGGACTGTACCAGAAAAGCGCCAGAAGACTATAATCATAATTATTATATATCACCATTTATGATAATTCATGCAAGTTTTATGGTGAGGCGTAATTATAGCGAGCTAATTATTATTTTAAAACAATAAATTAAAATCTTAACGTAATGTTTTCCTCACATAAAAATTGCGAAAGTAGTGTTAATAAAGATAAAAACGTGTAGGTATTGGTACAGCGAAATTGCATTTTATAGTTTTTTTCTACCATAAACTTTTGAAACAGTTTACAGCGTAGGTATACAGTGCTATAATAAAATTATTAAGTTCCGTTATAAATAATTACAGGTATTCGCCAAATTAGACTATAGATAATAGCAATAGACTGCTCAAGTTTAAAGACTGTGAACAATAGATATATTATCTGTATACAATTGATAATAATGTAAGTACTGGTATTTCTTGGGGAAGTGTAAACTAGAGCAGGGACCATAAACAATTTTTCGTAACTCCTGTTGCTTTCACTGGGTGTGGACACGCCGAATTGATACACAATACGTATGTACCTACGTTTTCGTAAACTTGCTAGTTTATTTAAACAAATTTAGTAATTATGCAGAAAAATATCCTAGCTCGGAAAAACAAAACAAAATAAAATAATACCTACCTACCTCAGTGATGACTACTTTTTTACCTTTGCTTAGATAAACAAGGCAAAAGGGAATAAAGTCTAAATTATTCAAGGATTTATGCAAAATGGCGGCCGGTCGGCATACTATGATGTAAATGTGTGCGTGCGGCGCGTTTGTTGAAACGGTCCCGGCTTACTTACTGTGCTTCACTTTCGATATGCGTGGCGCGGAGTCCTCCTTTTTTATAAGTCTATGGTAAACGCTTTACAATTTTTGACAGATTGAGACTGAGATGATATTGAGAACGTTGTTAAAAATACGGGAATTGCCCCTCAGGTGGACGTACCGTTCGACTGCCAATACCAATTCTCGGCGATGCCCATTGTACCCATACCGGTAACCACTAATGGGTACCAGGCTGGTTAGATTCATTCCTATCTATCTTATCTGAATAGATTGCCTACAGTTATAGATTACTACTAGGATATCCAGTGCGTTTGATTTGCCTGTAACTCTATAGACTCCATACATTGTTAACTATTTCCTATTTAGTAGGATTCCGGTTCAACAGATTGAATATTTAAACTAACATGATAGCAAATTGAGTTTAACTGGTATAGGTAAAGGTTAATTTAACAGTTAGTCCGAGGAATGTACTGTTTTAATATCTGATTGTTGAATGCGAGTGTTCCTATTTGCAGTAAATCTATTATTAAATGGCAAGTGAATTTCAGTTAGTTATCGATAGTCTGTGTCTGTGTTGTTTTGTTCATTTTTGTAAATGCTAATGATTAGGTAGGTATTCATCCACATACCAAAGTCAAAGTCAAATAATTTATTTTAAATAGGCACATAAAAGTCACTTTTGAACGTCACAATTTACAAAAAAAAATAATACAATTGTTTCCAAAAAGTAGTTTCGTATGGAGAAGAATGGGGATGAGAAGAAACTCCACCATTACTCTTTTAAAACTGTTTTACAATATTTTGTGTATATTAATTATAGGTATGTGATATTATATCATTATACATAGGTAATAGCGAAATGAAAATAAGAATTCCAGCACACTCGTCTTTCAGTGTAACACAGTATAATGTAGAACTGTAGGCCAACAAATAAAACTTCACTAAACTATAAACATGATTGTTATTACTTATTAGATGAGACCACGAAATTCGCCGCTTCCTCACCTTAACGAGCATAAAACGGAAGCCAGGCATAAAGCGCAATTATAAGGCCATACAAGATGCGAATTGTCCATAATTATATGTTTGAACACCATAGAAGCTTGTAACATGAAGAAACGCCATCGTCATTATTATGTAATGAAATAATTATAAAACTGATTAGAACGTGTGAATGAAAAAGAAAGGTTTTATGTCTGTAAATTTTGTATTTCGACTTTTCTTATGATTCAGAGTAAAATAGATATTATTTCTTATTCAATTGACATTGCACTTTCATGATCGTTAGTTATTATTAAACTTTAACTTTTAAGTTTTGTTTCTACATGTGTTCGAATTTTTACCCGACTGCGCCAGAAGGAGTGTTATGTTTTTACCCGACTGCGCCAGAAGGAGGGTTATGTTTTTCGAGAGTATGTATGTATGCTATGTATGTATAATTGTTTGGCACGCTCTGCGGCCTGAACGGCTCGATGGATTTTAGCTTGAGAGGTGTCGTTAGATTTTTATTTACTGTGAGAGTGACACTGGGTATATTAAAATAAAAAAGAACAAAATGGCGGATATTTGGCGCCAAATTATGTCTTAAAAAATTTTTTTTTGGTTCTACATAGGACATACCGACGGACTCACGATGTTTTCCTTCACCGTTTTGAGAGCAGTGGTGATGAAATAATTTACACAAAGTAAAGCGCCTGTCTAGGTTTGAACCATAGATTTTTTATAGGTATTTCTCGTAAATCGCGGCTGTTACCACTGGGCCACCACAGCTGCTGCTTTTGAACCATATTAGTAATAAGGTCGAAAAGTGGTTTACCGCAAATGTCCGATATGGTACTTCAGATTAACGTTTGGTAAATAGATAATTATAGTATCCATTTGTTTCTTGTCTGCTTAAACATTCCTGTATATCGAAAGCTCGTAAACAAATGCCTATTAGCAATCGTAATTTATAAAGACAATCACCTAATAAAACAACATTAGCATAACTGTCACCATCAACGTTTCAAACACCTTCGAGTGTGAACCCGTGACGTGAATATTAATGAACCTGAATCCAGGTTTACATATTCACATTATGTTAGCGTGAAATTACTGTACCTTGCTGATATACAGAGTGTAAGTGTACACTGTCATATTTTTAGGGGGTCATTGTACTCATCATTATGAACAACTTTTACTACGGGACCAAACCTGAAATCGGGAGAAAAAAATCTGCTGTTCCGTACATTTCAGTATGTTCGCATAACTAGTCAAAATGTAGGGAACAGCTGATTTTTTTTTGTGTATACAGTGGCAATCTTGTAAGGGGTCATTGTACTCATCATTATGAACAACTTTTACAAGGGGATCAAACCTGAAATCGTGAAAAAAAAATCAGCTATTCAGTACATTTATGTCGCATAACTAGTCAAAATGTAGAGAACAGCTGATTTTTTTTCGGGATTTCAGGTTTGGTCCCATAGTAAAAGTTGTTCATAATGATGAGTACAATGACCCCTTAAAAGGGTGACAGTGTTTACACTTACACTCCGTATATTATGTGACATAATCGTAAAATGTACACACGGCTACACATCAAGCTATACATTTCCAGTTTACACTGACCTCTCATTGTAAAGAAATCCTATACAATGCGAGATCAGCTTATACTGGATTTGTATAGCTTGATCTGTAGCCGTGCGTACCAACCGCCAGCCGGCGCACGCGCTGGTTGTGTTTTCTACCATGTGAAGTGCGACTGTGTGTCGCGAGTTTGATTTCCGCGTCTAGATTTTAATGTCCATTCGACCCACAGCTCATGTTTAATGGAATTGCATAAAAGCATGGCAACACAAATCTTTGGGCAAAGGTATACCTACCATAAAGTTTTATCGTGATATTTATGTTTCCCCTAATGTGAGGAGTTAGTGCGCACATTAACAAGTTATTCTGTCCATTACTAGATATTTGTTCATAAACTTGTTACGAGAAAACCTAAATGTCGTTGTAATTTTACCTATCACAAAGACTCGTACCTATAAGTGACATCCAGCTTTGCTTTCCTCGTAGTCAATCTGCCTAGCCTTTTCCCAACTATGTTGGGGTCGGCTTCCAGTCTAACGAGATGCAGCTGAATACCAGTATTTTACATGGAGCGACTGCCTATCTGACCTCCACAACCCAGTTACTGGGTAATACGATACCCCTTGGTAAGACTGGTTGTCAGACTTTCGGGCTTCTGACGACCCGTAACGACTGTCAGAGATCCACGAATAACAGCCGGAACCAACGGCTTAACGTGCTTTCCGAGGCACGGAGGAACCTCTGTATGTAAAGATGGTCACCCATCCACTGACCAACCTCGGCAAGCGTAGCTTCACCTGACGGATCGACCCGTGCTGCTGTTATTACTTAGCCACGAGCTCCTCATAGTGAATTCTGAAAAAATAATGATAGTTTAAGTACACATACACACACAAGCATAAACTCACTCCTTCCCATGGTAGTAGGTAGAAACTGCGGCGGGAATCGCGGGGCGATTTCCAGCCACCGTAGGCGCGGGCCTGCGGACGGTGAGCAGCGGGTAGCTCGCCGTCCAGTAAGGACCAGGCCCGAGTCGACGGCGCGTTGTGTTCCACGCGCGCCTCAAAGAGATGTCAGCAAGTGATGGGGTCCAATAGGGCCGACGCCGCTGGGGTCGCGGGTTGTTATAAGAAGATACCGTGGCCCTGGCATAGGCAACTGAAGGAACACGGGTGGGTTTTGTCAGTAAAAGTCTGACACGCCCTTCCGCTCCACCCAGAGCGGGAGAAGTTATTTGATGATTTCCCACACTCAAAAAAAAAAAAAAAAAAAAAAAAAGGTAGAAACTGCTACGTTCCTTACATACCTACTCCTTTTGATTTTAAACACCCGACGGAAACAGAGGTATCTGTTTATCTGTGGCATCGTAGGTCCCGAACGACTGAACCGATTTAGATTTGTTTTGTTTTCTTTGAAAGCTGACTTGATCGAGAGTGTTCTTAGCTATGATTCAGGAAAATCTATTCAGCCTTCTGAAGATTATCAGCTTTTTCTAGTTGATAAATGGACTTTCGACTCGATCAGACCTGTGGATGATGCTCACATAGCATCATCCACAGGTGTGATCGAGTCGAAATTTGGTATTCTGTTAGTTCAATGGTATTAGAATAAGATAGTAACCTTGAACTGATGCTGCAGCAGCACTTACAGCAGAGGTAAAGTGTTTGGGCTCAATGAAATGGTATCAATGAATAAATTATAGATAGTGGCAATCAGGGTCTGATGATGGAGTAACAAAAAAAAATTAAGTTACTTGTTGTAGATAGTAGCTAACACAAAACACCTAATTGTTGATGCATGCAATAATTTGTTGTGAGAAATGGAACTAGGTAACTAATAAACTTAAGTATCTACCTACAAGACGGAACTGTATTTTCAGATTATCCCGGTAATCTACACATTGCTGACTTTAGCGGTACTTAACGTTTTATAGTGGATACTCAAGTTAACGGTACAGAAGAGACCTATAGAATTCTAAATCCCTAAAAGTAGGTAAGTACTGTGAACCTCATAGACCCTCATAGAGGAAATCGAACTTCATAGGGGGATAGCTATACTATAAATTAAAGAAGTAGAGGGAGGTCAAGAGGACCGAGGGCCTTTTTATTATATTAAATTAACTCAGTTTCAACTTAAAATATATCACTGTCCTATCAATGGCCTAGCTAGAATCTGTCTACACCCCTAAACAAAAGCTAGTTCCGCTTTTCTTCAAAAGTATTTCGATGTTTGAATGATAGAATGTCAGCCGTCAGCCTGTAACATACTAAGATTGACCATAAAGCTATACACGTGCTCATTAGTAGCACGAAAGGATGATTTTATTGACCAATAGCTACTTAGTAGCATGTTGTCACAACATTACTAGTAATGAGGATGCTTATTTTTAGTATGTGTTCGAGTAACCATGCTTAAAAGAATGCTTTTTATAAGCATGTGTGTCAGTACCTTTATGCAATAAACCTCCACAGTACCTACCTACAGTGGGTTCAGATAAACGGTGGGTTCAAACTCTGCTAATAATATTAGCCTGTAGATTTTCCACTTACTGTAACAACTCCTAAATAATTAGGTATATATAATTTAATAAGAAAATTTATCTTTTCAGGTGTACCGAAAAAAGCGGCCAGTATTGAAAACTACAACGATACAACTACTTACTAAAGAAATTATAAATAAGGTAAGTTTCAATAGTCTTAATTAAACCCCATTCAGAATAATAAAATCTCCCTGAAAGTATGCAGAATTAATAAATAAACAAATATAAATAAAATAAAAAGAAACATTTGTATATACAAAAATACATTGATGTTGTGGAGACTGCAGCCCGTACTAGGAAGAAACATGTGTTACAACAGACCTCCAAACTTTGGAAAATTGCTTCAGTGTAAGCACTATTAAAATTGGTTCATTAGTTTTTGAGAAAGGGCTGAAGTGTATAAGTAGAATACCAGACTATAACAATATCACAAAACGTCACGTCATCTTTACCTGAAACAGAACCATGAGTAGGGGAGACCGGGGTAAGATGGGATACTTAAGAGCAAAAACGTCATAATACGAAAATCAAACTGTTTATTAAAAATCTCTTACAACAAAAGCAACACTTACACTTTTAATTAACATAATTATAATCATTTATGGCGCTAAATCACAATTTTTTTTGCCAAATAGGAATTGAATGGCACATGTCAAATATCCCGTCTTGCCCCATGATCGGGGCAAAATGGGAAACGCTATGGGGCATAATGAGTACACATTTTAATCTGGTTGGCAACGTTCACATATATGTGCCTCTTCATCGTCATAGTCTACACCTGTGCAGGAATTATGGGCCCAGCTATGGCACACGCTACAAATAACCCATCCTTCAGCGGACTGTGAATATAAGTACCCACAATATAAACAAGGACAATGATTTTCAGCGTCTTCAGATGAACTAGCATCCGTGTCACTTTCTTTTTTAATCCTTTTTTCCGGCTTCTATTTTTCAGTTCTTTTCTTTTCAGTCTTTTTATTGTCAGGTTTCTTTTTGTCAGTTGTCTTATTTATTTTTTGTTTTTTATTTATATCTCTAATGAGATCATTTTTGTCGTCTTCTTCCCATGTTCCACGATTTGTTTTACGTTTATAATTTCTTACCATTTTATGTAACTGCAAACAAAAAATAAACTTATTGTTAATAGCTATGAAACATTTTTCTACCTACATATGTGGGGCAAAATGGGATACTATCCCATTATGCCCCAACGGACACATTTTGCAAAAGTAACAACAGTTCTAAAATAAAAAATTATTCTGCGAAAAAGCAATCAAAATTCGTTAGTTTTACACAACTACAATAAGTCTGTGGTAAAATGTTACAATAGCACTGATACATACCTTCTTGCACATCGATTCAAAACAGAAAACTTCGTAAGAATACTCCAAAAAACAGTTTTTTGTCGCCGCGCAGCCAAAACACGCAGTGATACGTACGCGCCGCTCCGACTCACGTGAGGCAACTGAACTTCACGCGAATGGCGCTGTGTTAGGTTCTGTTGTGCTCACCAGTCACGCATACAAGCATTCTTCCCATCTTGCCCCGAGCTTCATCTTGCCCCGGTCTCCCCTATGACAGAAGAGACTGCCATAATAATTGTACTGTCCAGATTATACATTAAAAACATCTGCTTCGTGGGGGTTCCACCTCACAAACGTCAAGCATTTAGTATAAGACATGAAAGCTCTGTAATGTGTCTTAAAACTCCATTTATTTGCATGTTACGAGGAGAACCAATATTTTCACTATAAACTTTAGCATTATGATTTTCATTACCTATTTCTTCTAAGTAATGAAAATCTTGCACAGTTGATAGTCAAAGTATTCATTATATACTAATAATATTAACTACTTTCTTATCTTATGAATTTATATTGACAGTTTAAACTTAGGTACTAAAACAGTAATATTTATCGTGAGAAAACTGAATATGATGTTAATAATTATCAGCCTTTGATAAGCAATGGTTATTTGACTGTCATGACCAGTGATAGGATATTCGTATGCATATTTACCTAAAATTGAGGTGTTGACTAATATGAAATGCACTTTTGTATCGAAAAAATCCCGGCATTTCGGGATCGACGTATTTAGAAGACGTATTCTGAATAGAGAATCGAATATTTATATTTACTTTCGTTCAGGTGTTGGCTAAGGAATGCACTTTTGTATCGATCGTAAAAATCTCGCGATTCCGGAATTAATAAATTGAGTACTTTTTATCTATAGAATCGAATGCTAGCTAATATTGTAAAGGTTGCCAAACTGCATATTTGCATCGGGTGTTAAAAAATAATTTCAAGTAAACAAGCCTATGAATAGTTATGTAATGACCGAAATGACCCGGTGTCCCGGTATTTTTTTAATAACAAAACCACATGAATGCTTTATGTTATGCATTCTGGAACCCCAGGATTTATATTAATAAAAAAAAAATTAAGACAGCGCTTCCAGAATTTCGTAGTCAAAAATTAACTTTAGGTAATAATGGCAACGATCCGATCTCTGGTTATAACATTCGGTAATTCTAACTGCACAACATAAGTCATCAACTTGATCTATAAGCATTTGCGAAGGTGCGCACAAGATACATTGTTTTACACTGTTCCCACAACATAATTGTGATTATTAATAGTTCGTTTTCGTCGTAAAATATGATGTCTGCTGTGCATCTGACGACATTTGTTACGACCTCGTTTAGCCAGTTAAGCCACTATACCACACTTATAACGCAGCTATAAGAGAACCTCATAGAAGCCTTAGCGACTCGTAAATAGAACTTTTATTATGCTTATTTCAACCTTTGATTATTAAAGTGAGCTTGAAGTGCATCATATAATAATGTTTGTTGTAATAACAAGAATAACGACTTGTAAAACATAGGATATTTTAATAACAGAATAATCTTTATGCTCGTAGGTACAATTCATTGGAGCAGATATACTTGTTAACGTGGGAATATTATAGCCTAGGTGTTCTTTATTATAATATAAAATAGCATTTAACTATGGTTCAAAGTCTACCGATTATATTAGTCCATCATGTTAAACGTCACATTTGCATTATACTTCGGGTCTCAACCGAAGACGATTACAAATTTACTTGCAGCAGTACATGATAATGTGCCGTCGTTATCACACTTTTAGATACACATAAAAAAAAATAAAAAGTAAGGAAACAAAACTATGACGTAGTGTCCTGTCTCGCTCCCACTCCCGGGACACGGCGCGGTGCTGTGGCTCCCGCGCTTTATTCATTACGTGTTTTTGTGTTGTCGGAGTCACACTGCTTAAAATCATTTTCTTATACACAGTTTATTTTATTTTATTTTTTTTAGTTTGTTATAGGAACATTAAAGTTTAAAATGAGAAAACGAAAGTGTTCGCGATCTAAGGATAGGTAGTGATGATTATTATCGTAGTTTGCGGAAAAAGGTTCAAAAACTCGGGCGTACACTGCAAAGATACGGATGAACTAATTCGTCATCTTCAGAACGTTCTTATTTTGAAAGTATATGGCTATGAAGGAGCAAAATGATGTTGGATGTCTGGACGAACAAGGTATTTATTTGCCTAGTTATATATTATTAATCATTAGTGTTACTGGTGTTACTGCTTAGTTCTACTTTCCTTCAACGCATTTTTATAATGAATCTTGTCGGTGTACCCTCATTTAATAACTTATGGAAAAAGGTATAATTTATTATGATGTTATTATTAGGCCTGTATTCCCTAAAGGGGCAGGCAGAACTGTGTAGTATAGGTACCTACTCAGATTCCCGATGGAAAAAGAAAATGCCCGACCTGGAAATGGAAACCAAGATCAGTCGTCGGTAGCCTTGCAGAATTATTATGACGCTATTATTATTATTGTGTTATTATTATGATTATAATGAAATGGTAATTAATATAAACCCGTCTCCACGTATATCGTGTTGAGGTAACACAGATTTATCTAACCTCCATGTGAATCATGTTGAGATCCTAAATGTCTTGCTCCGCGTAAATCGCGTTGAGCTTCGTAGACATTAAATTCCTACGACGACGATGCTCATTTACAGGTGAAGAAATCCCGAGCAAGGAAGTGAATTTGAGGGAATCATATATAATTTTTACTCCTGTCTCCACGTATATCGTGTTGAGGTAACACAGATTTATCTAACCTCCATGTGAATCATGTTGAGATCCTAATTGTCTTGCTCCGCGTAAATCGCGTTGAGGTTCGTAGACATTAAATTCCTACGACGATGCTCATTTACTGGTGAAGAAATCCCGAGCAAAGAAGTCAATTTGAGGAAATCATATATAACTTTTACTCCTGTCTCCACGTATATCGTGTTGAGGTAACACAGATTTATCTAACCTCCATGTAAATCATGTTGAGATCCTAATTGTCTTGCTCCGCGTAAATCGCGTTGAGGTTCGTAGACATTAAATTCCTACGACGATGCTCATTTACAGGTGAAGAAATCCCAAGCAAGGAAGTCAATTTGAGGGAATCATATATAACTTTTACTCCTGTCTCCACGTATATCGTGTTGAGGTAACACAGATTTATCTAACCTCCATGTGAATCATGTTGAGATCTTAACTGTCTTGCTCCGCGTAAATCGCGTTGAGGTTCGTAGACACTAAATTCCTACGACGATGCTCATTTACAGCAAGTCAATTTCAGGGAATCATATTATGTATGTACAGGACGCACTAGCACTCTCGAAACCGATTGTACCGCCTGCTGCGAGGAAGCGATAACTTTGGTGGCCACTGAGCCAGTGAAAACTGAAGAGGTATAGTCCTTATTCGGGCTTTGTTCGCTTGTAAAGACACGCTCCCACAAGCACAGGAAATTCTAAAACCATTAAGTGACACTGGACGACTACCATGTGACTGTAATTACAGTGTCACAGTCGAGGCGATACGCCGTAACTAACAATTTGAATAAGGAGACTCGAGAAATTGTGAAGAGCACAAAGATCGATCAATACTTATTCGGTTCTAACCTTTCTGAACATCTCAAATCAGCAAAAGCGATTTCTAAATCTGGTCTGGAGACGAAGACTACTCAGCGTGCTCCGTATAAGCCTCCAACAACACAATACCCAAGAGAGGCTTTAAACGCGAGGGGGGTTCCGCGAGCAGCAGCCGGCCAGCCGCGTTGGAACCCCGACCCACGGAGGCCAGCAGCAGCACCGCGGGATCACTACCCAGACTCGTACCGCCAGACGACGACCACCTCGGCGTGCCATAGGACCAGGGGACGCTGACATCATTAGCCAAGGTAGCACTCGCTTGTAGAGTAAAATACTTTTTTCATAGTTGCTGTCGTATTACCAGTGATCCTATATTACCTATTATCTTGGATACGAGACTATACGTAGTAGGTATACCGTTGAACCTATTACTCCCCGATATTTCCGTAAATCGATGTCGAAATGCAAGATTTTACTATAGATAATTGTATCACAGGATTATTAAAATCAAAGTTACAACAACCTGTGAGCCCGGCGAGGGACAATTTATGTCACCCATATTATTTACATTACCAAAAGCTAACGGCATACATCGCTTTATTTGGAACCATAGAGACCTCAACAGAACAGCAGTATGGTTATTAGATAAAAATAATTTCATGGCAACTTTAGATTTAAAAGACGCCTACTTTTTAATAAGTACCTATAAGGTACTCATGAAAGGAAGAAATTATGTTTTGAATTGAGATCACATCTCACCTTTGTTCTATGTACCCATTTGTGTTTACCAAACTGTTAAAATCTGTTCTACAGTATCTACAAGGTAGAGGTTTGATTTCAGTTACGAATTTCTTAGATGATTTTCTATAAATTGGACAATCATTATGATGAACGGTTCTACAATATTAACATGACACAGAATCTTTTACAATATTTAGGTTTTGTAATAGAATTCAAGTAACGCCAAAATGTGATTTTTTAGGATTTATTTTCAATAACGTAGAAAGGAACTCGTGCTGGCTAAATAATAACAGCGGCACGGGTCGATCAAAGATTCAGCTGTGCTTCATGCGATTGGTTCGTGGATGGGTGACCATCCGATATACCGAGACCTCTTCGTGCCTCGGAGGGCGCGTTGGGCCGTTGGTATCGGCTGTCATTCGCGGATGGTTGACAGTCGTTATGGGTAGGTAGTTGGAAGCCCAAAAGTCTGACAACCAGTCTTACCAAGGGGTATAATATTAACCAGTAACTGGGTTGTGGAGGTCAGATAGGAGGTCGTTCCTTGTAAAATACTGATATTCAGCTGCATCCGGTTAGACTGGAAGCCTACCCCAACATGTTGGAAAAAGGTTATGCTAGGAGATATCACTATTTATCTTCCTGAAGAGAAAAAACATCGTATATTTTAGACAAAATTATAGAATTTTTAAATTTAAATAAGTATTTCATCAGGTACTTTGCTGAATTCATAGGCCTACTGACGTCTACATGCCTTGCCATCGGTTACGGATGAATTATACAAAATTATTTGAAAGGGAAAATTTCTAGCTCTGGGTAACTGTAACGACTATAACAGGATAATGACACTATCAAATTCATTGTAACAAGACTTTCATTGATGGATAAATAATATTAAAAACTCAGATTTTGTACTCGTAATAATGATTATTGTGTAGAAATATAATTATAGCGATGCATCAATTACTCACAGCTTGCGGTAATAAAGGTTCACACAGGAACCTTTATTCTTCTTCTTCGAAATTGCAATATAGCTACGGTTGAGAATTGATAACATAACGACGATCAGCTACATGGATCGAACAGGGGTATACAACACATCCAATTAATTGAAATAGCCTGGAATATTTGGACTTCTTTGAACTTAGGAAAATTCATATATTTGTTTGGTATGTTAAATCTTTGGATAATATTATTGCTTATTGGGAATCACGTAAAATTAATATGGATACATAATGGGAGCTAGCTGAGTATGCATTCTTGGAAATCACAAATAAATTGGATGTACCCAATTTTGACCTATTTGCTAGCTCACAAAACTATCAATGTCCAAGATACGCCTCATGAAAACTCGAACCCCATTCTGAAATGTAGATGCTTTCACCTTCAACTAGAAAGACCTTTCCTTCTATGGTTTTCCTCCGGTCGGCATTATAACCAGTTAGTATACGTAGACGGATAGGTGTAACACTTGAATGTTTGTCACTATTTCTCTATTAGCAATAGCTTCTGCGCAGAAGATGTAGACACTATTTAATTAAATTAAAAAATATGAGTACAATGATAATATGATTGTAATTAAAATATATGACTTATTTAAAACCTCGAGACCTGGAACCTTCCAACCACTAATCAGAATCTACCCTTTATTCGCAAAAATTGATGCATATTTCCAGCTACCGCTGTTCAAGCTTATAAGTATTGATAAAACTGCATCCTTACGTCACAATCAATTAAACGACCACCTGTTCATTAGCCTTCGAAGACCTCATAAAACCCACCACACCCACACCTCATAGGTACTTACCTATTTTCGCAAACACTAGCTTACTGAGTAAAAAAGTTTTAGAAGATAGCGGCATTGACATATTGATATTTGGAGCCCACAGTACTCATCACATCTCCACGTCAGCCACCCATAGACTGGGTGTAAACCTGCAAGTGGTACGGAAGGCCACAGGTTGGAGTAATACCACTAAAATAATACTTCTAATGTCTTCTTAAAATAATAAATCAGAGAAGTTATTCATATTGAATGATCTTTAATACCTGTACTGAGACACAACATATTATCATAACATCACGCCTGGGTCTCCCCGAAGGGCTTGGCAGAGGCGTACCTATAGTACACTCACATTTTATCATGTAATAGGGCATGAGCCTTTTTATTACCTTTCAACTGGACATAAATCCAGACTCCAGAAGCAGAAACTAAAGTTAAGTATAATCATGTAAATCTATCGAAATTACTGTTTTTGAAAAAAATAGGATAAATGTCACTGGATGTAGCAAGCAATTGAAATCTGATTAATCAGTAGAAGAATATTTAGATATTTAATTATTGTGATAACCTGAATGATTAGTAAAAGGAATCACAATATCTATTGAAATGTTTGCTTTCCCTTTTTTGTGATGATACTTACTCTAAACATCTGCAAGTAAATTTGTAATCGTCTTCGGTTGAGACCCGAAGTATAATTAAGAATCAAACGAACTTACCTAGTGAAGTTTGATTCCAATTATGAGAGGGTCTCAACCGAAGACGATTACAATCCCACCCAACCCTACGAGAACCCCTACAGACAAAAAAGAAAAGACAAAAATATGTAAACAGCTAGAAGCTTTCTCTAAAATTAATGAATAAAGCGCGGGAGCCACAGCACCGCGCCGTGTCCCGGGAGTGGGAGCGAGACAGGACACTACGTCATAGTTTTGTTTCCTTACTTTTTATTTTTTTTTATGTGTATCTAAAAGTGTGATAACGACGGCACATTATCATGTACTGCTGCAAGTAAATTTGTAATCGTCTTCGGTTGAGACCCTCTCATAATTGGAATCAAACTTCACTAGGTAAGTTCGTTTGATTCTTAAATATTTACAGCAACGGTTTAATAAGGTCCCTATAAGCACTGTATATTTTATTATACAACACATAGTGACGACAGCTTTGATCATTATTATTTAATGGAACTTTATGAAGATACTAGCTTTTGCTAGCGGATTCGCCCGCGTGGAGGTCGGAAATGATCCCACGGGAACTTACTAGGTACCGGGAAGTATCCCAGGTCAACAAACTTAGTTTCGCATTCATAATAAGTTTAGATAATCAATCTGCCTAGCCTTTTCCCAACTATGTTGGGGTCGGCTTCCAGTCTAACCATGTATTTTACATGAAGCGACTGCCTATCTGACCTCCACAACCCAGTTACTGGGTAATACTGGACTCTGAGGGTCGAAAGGTTGGAGTCGCGCCACAACATCAACTTTACGTCGTTCGTGGTACGAGTTCCAACCCAACATCTACAGACCTTCTTAAAGGAGGACTTTTGGCCGAAAGGTGTCATATTTCGACGTTTCCGAGGACGGTTACGCGACACCACGCAGCGGAACACGACGCCGACGTTACGTGTATAGTTATAGTTTTAATTAGATTTATTGTGTATTAGTTTACTATTGTTTAGTATAATTTTATGTATTTTATCTATGGGCCTAGTTGCCTGATAATGAAATGATTTGATTTGATTTGATTTGAATACGATACCCCTTAGTAAGACTGGTTGTCAGTCTTTCGGGCTTCTGTCTGACGACCCGTAACGACTGTCAAAGATCCACGAATAACAGCCGGGACCAACGGCTTAAGAGGAAAGGCGGGTGGCCAGTTAGGTATTTTAAGAAGGTATTGCTGTCGCTCTGAGAGCGCTCCGCTCTCGAATTCGTGCGATAAGGACAACTGCAGATCCGACTAAATAGCCTATGTAAAAAGTCACATTTCGAGGTTTGGCTCTCGCCTATTTCCTCCTCCAATATTGGACCAATTTAAAAGATATTTCATAAACTGAATAAGAAGGATATATACTATGCCCCTATGTTTTTCATTTTTCGTTAATAGTTGTCAAATTGGTACACTAGGTGTCTGTTGACAGCGGTCTGAATAGGCAAATTTTGAGCATTTTTGGAGGGTTCTAGTTCATATAAAAATAATATATCATCAAAAAGGAAAACATAGGGGCATACAATTAACTGATATTTATATTTCTGTAAAAAATCATTGCTTTATGGTCATTAACCAGAAAGAAAACAGGCGTTATCGTTTGTATATTTTTTATGGTGAAAAGAGCACCCACGTTTCCTCTTAACGTGCTTTCCTAGGCACGGAGGAACCTCTGTATGTAAAGACGGTCACCCATCCACTGACCAACCCCGGCAAGCGTAGCTTAACCTGACGGATCGACCAGTGCGGCTGTTATTACTTAGCCACGAGCTCCTCAGATAATAATAGAATAGAATACTCTAATAATGCACACCATTAAAATTACAAATATCAATGTTGAAATTTTACAGGTGACACAATGGGCGGTCTTATCGATAAGCCGACGTTCACACGGACGTAAAAATATCGCGGCGGGATTTTTTCGCGCACTGTATTTTCAACTCTCGGTGTTGAGCCGAGCGTTGAAAATCCAGTGCGCGAAAAATAATCGCCGCGATATTTTCACGTCCGTGCGAACGTCGGCTAAAAAAGTCTTTTACAGACAACCTTTGGATGTATTAAGAGGACTAGGATTAATAGGAAAGATACCTAGTGTCTGTTATATTTTATTACGTAACAAATAGACCGTGATCGGAAGGTGTCATAACTGAGACAGTAATTAAACCACAATAAACACGTAAGCGCATTTAAACGCTTTCCCCTTCATCTATAACGTCTTCATGGTAAAATTCATGGCTTTTTCCTCATGCGTGTGGTTGATACATTTCCTTTCAGTTTGGCTGTATAGTCACCAGCAATAGTAAAAATAACCTGTAGGTAGTCGATTTTTTTATTAGTACAGTCAGCAACAAAAGTCGATTAACACTTGTGTTTTCTAAATCTTAATGATTGTGAAAAATACTTCATTAAAATTAAAACAGATGTAAATTTTAAAGAAAATTAACTCTTATCTAATAAATGAAATGTTAAAAAGCAGGTTATCGTATCTTAGAGTTGTTAATTTAGATGATATCAAAAAGTGTTATCCGACTTCTGTTGCTGACCGTACCAGCCTATTATTGTCCCACTGCTGGGCATAGGCCTCTTCTCATTCAAAGAAGGCAATGGAAGGTATTAATTACCACGCTTGTTCAAGATGGGTTGGCGATTTCAGACTTTTATTATTACTAGCTTCCAAAAAATCCAAATCCAAATCCAGGTTATAAACTATCTGTATACCAAATTTCATCCAAATCCGTTTAGCCGTTTTTGCGTGTTTGAGTAACAAACATACTAACTTTTACATTTATAATATTAGTAGGATAGAAGTCCAGGGGCCGTACTAGCCGCTGGGGTCGCGAGTTGTTGCCGCTGGGGTCGCGGGTTGTTTGAAGAAGTTACCGCGGTCCTGGCATAGGCAACTGAAGGAACACGGGTGGGTTTTAGTCAGTAAAAGTCTGACACGACCTTCCGCTCCACCTAGAGCGGGAGAAGTTATTTGATGATTTCCCACCCTCAAAAAAAAAAAAAAAAAAAAGGGGCCGTACTAAGATGTCAAAAAAGATCATGGATACATGCGCATAGCATGTCGCGGGTTCGATTCCCGCACGGAACAAATATTTGTACGACCTACAAGTATTTGTTCCGAGTCTGGGTGTTTTTGTATCTATAATATGTATGTTTAAAAAAAAAAAATGTATATAAGTAGTTTATCAGCCATCTCGTTACCATAACACAAGCATTTGGTTGCTTAGCTTGGGACTAGATGGCGTTGTGTTAAATGTCCATGGATATTTATTTATTTATTATTTATTAAATCATGATTCCGTTGAGAAAAAAGGATGGTGCTATAGGTCGTATAGAGCTCCATTTCTCTCTGGACCATAATGGATCCATGATCGTTTTCCACGTCATAGTACGGCGTCTGGTTTCCTCACGATGTTTGCCTTTACTGAAGACCAATGTCCAAGATAAATTCAGATTTTTTTAGTACTTACTTATGATTTTTAGTAAAATATTAATGTAGATATTTATTGTTCTCAAAACGATGTCCTAAAATATGTGCAATTTGTTATTTCGTTAAGGCGAAGGCGCCAGGGCTAACCGCGAAATTCAAATATGTTTACGTTTTTTTGCAATTTGCAAGGCAGTATTAGGTTGTATGTTGATACAAGTTTGATATGCGACCGGCCGACCGCAACAATTAAGTATGTATTTACAGAATTATAAGGATGACTAAGGCTTGTATTTATAATCAAGTAATTACTTGACTAATTACTTGCTAATAGTAATTTCTTAATGAAGTCATTACTTGTGAGTAAAATTCTTAAGTAAAGAAAATGGTGACTATTACTTGGCTAAGAATTCTAAGCTTTGACAGTTTTAACTTCAAGCAATTACTAAACTATAGAATGAAAATCATTACTTGAGGAATTACTTTTACTGAAGTAATTACTTTTACTTGACTATAAATACGAATGTAAGTATTTCAAGAAGGACAATTCTAACTTAGGAGTTGTATTGCTGAGTCTAATGATAATAATTTTGTAAATACACACTTGTTGCGGTAGCGAATCATATTTTGAGACATAGACCTGTCACCTGACCTCCAAATTGCAAAAAACATAAAAATATTTGAATTTTACGGGCTGCCTTAGCGCTTCCCCTTAATAGTTTGAATTTCCCGGTATTAGTGTGTATCATGTAAACATTTCGCCAGTTATGTAAGTAATTTATTAACTTAGCTAAAACGCAATTAGGTACATAGTATGTACCTAATTAATGAGCTATCAATTAATAATCGATTAAAACAAGAATGTATCCACATAGAAGCAAAGTCGTGTATAATTACACCGGGTCACGTCAAGTCTCATATTAATAGACTTTAGTTTATACCTTATTGATTGATAATTAAACTTTGCCATAATTATTTATTCACACGCTCCTTAGTAGCTACTTTGAAGATAAATTATATGGCACAGTAATTATAATTTCAAATATAATTAAGTACAAAGTGAGTATAGAGAATTTAGTTAAGGTTTACTCTATGGGGTAATAAGAGTCAACGGTTAATAGCAGCAGTAAGCCGTCGTTCGCACGGACGTAAAATATATCGCGATGATTTTTTTTCGCGCACTGTATTTTCAACGCTCTGCTTAGCGCCGAGAAGTCAAAATCCAACAGAGTGTTTTTTCATGGCGCTTGGTTGCACTCTGTTGTTGTCTGTTGTTGTTGTTGTTGTTAGGCTGGATTCTCGAAGCTCAGCTCAACACCGAGAGCTGAAAATCCAGTGTGCGATAAAATACCGATGCGATATTTTTACGTCCGTGCGAACGTCGACTTACGCAAACATTTTCTCTGTAAACATATAAAATTGGTTTTATATTTATACTTCTTCTAATTAAGATCAAGCCATTAATGACCATCTGGCTTCATTAAAAAAATAGTGAAATGTAAAGTCAGAGAAAATTATTGCTTAGCAAATTGCCTATCAACATAAATGATCCGTAAATTCACTCGGCAACAGTTACAATTTGATAGTCGTAAGAAATGGCTTTAACACGGCAAATTAACGTAGTGTGTCAATCTGTTAAACTAAACCATTTTTTCCCGACTGTAAGAACATAATTGAGTATGTCACAATAAGATATAACCTTAGTATCTATTTGTACACACAGCTACACATCAAACTATACATTTCCAGTTTACACTGACCTCTCACTGTAAAGAAATCCTATACAACGCGAGATCAGCTTATACTGGAAATGTATAGCTTGATCTGCAGCCGGGCGTACCTGTGATAATTTTGAATTTGTTTTCTCACGAAGTGTCAAGTTAGACCAGTAAATCTAATCAAAATGAATGTTATAAAGAGTTATAATGGTTTGTTTGTTTGTAAGAGGTAACCTCTGGAAATACTGATCCAATTACAGAATTTTTTTCATTGATAGAAAGCTAAAATATTACCAAGTGCCATGGGATAATTATGTTTAATATTTGACTAGTACGCTGACGTAAGGTAGGGGCAGAAACTAGTAAGTAAATAAAAAAAAAAGAAACGCATGAAGAAAATACATGCAAGAATAATTTTATACAGTAGAATAGTTCCTAGGATTTAGGAACAAAGGTTCATTTAATTCAGATTATGGACCAAATCACTATAAAAAAAAGGCAAACGCAAATACACAAGCAGCAAGCAACCTACCTTGTTTTCTCTAAATTAATCTATGATTAACACTACATCTAAAACGATAGATTAAAGACAGCAAGAGCAGTCTATTCTGATGATCAGATAGTCACACTGAAGACTTAGAGAGCACGTAACAATACTAAAATCAGATATCAGTATGTCATGTACAATAACATGTCGAATTAATTGTTCACTACACGCTTTCTAGTTCTGTATGTGCATGTGTCTGCCGTCTAGTTTGTTTCTAATAAGCGGAAATTTTAAATTAAGTCAAATTGGAAAACAAAGAAAGCGTGCTTTGATTAATTGTTTGTTTAATTTTGTAGCCCTTTGTGATCATTAACTGATTTCACACGGTAATAAGAGCTATGGAATTAGAGATGAATGTAGCATACAATACGTAATTGTCGTAGTTTTGCCCTTAATAGACTGTTGTTATTCCTGTACGGGAAGGGCTTCTCTCGATTCAGCAGTCTATTAAGGCTTGTCCGCCGTAAAAAGCGCGGTCACTGTCGGACTGCACAGAAAAGAAAGAGAAGCGCGATGACACAACGCTTGCAAAATATGAAGTAATTAGGTACCGATTTACAAAAAATCTATTGATTGGACTAAAAAAAGTAATCACATGAAATCATTCCTTATTATTTTGTAAAGAACTGTATAAATTTATAAACCCTTTAAATGAAAACTGTAGGAGTAATATGGTAAAAACTCGAAAAAATAGACAGAAATAGACCTGGATTTAGTTTTTTTTTCTTAGTTCTACGAACTAAAATACATTTCAGGACAAATGAAATCACTTCTTATGTATTGTAGATTACTGTGTATTTTTTTCTATCAAAAATATGCTATAGTTACTGTAAAAGATGGACACAAAGTTACTTAGTTTCGCCGTATTTTGGGAGGACAAGCCTTAAGGGAAACTGCTAAGAAAAGTCTACGCCTTTATGGTGTTGTAAGTCGCTTTTTAACCATCCAACAATTTTCTGCATGTGGGATACTTATCTAAATATAAATAAGCAGGAATTTATTCTGAAATACTTATTTTAAACTACTTTCAAGATAAGCATCATAACTTTTAATGCTACCCATGTGAGTATGTGTTTGTCTAAGCAAAAATGGTAATGCTAAGTGTAAGATCAAGGTAAGAAATAGATACGAGTCCTATTTGAGCTCTGTGAAGGATATAATCCAGTTTATGATTTGATTTTATTATCCAAAGCGATCTAATTTTAGCACGGAACGCAGTATCAGATATAAAAATTATTGTTAATCTTAGTTGAGCGGCGTGTTAAACACTCGTTTCGCCATCCCAGGAACGATCACAGAGATAAAACTTAAAATAGGCTTAATAGTTATTCTCAAGTAACTTTATTCCTTTCATAACTAATTTTTATTTTCATGGTGACTTGGGAATGGCTGAAGAACTATTTAAAGTTAGTTTAAGCGGCTCGTTAATCAGGCGTCGAGAGTTATTAGAGTTAACTGAGGTTAATCGGCTAGTATCGTGATTGCGAACGATGGGTTAGGCTATCATTACTTATGCACATGCAATCTTAAAATCTTGCACGTTATGGTTGTTTAGAGGCTTAGGAATTTCTTAAGAGCAGTTGAAGACTTCCTCTCACTATTACCTAAAGTTGTGGGAGTTCTTCTCTATTATTAGTGTTTCCTGTTTATGGCTCTCTGCATCATTCAGCACAATACCAACTATTACGTACTACTAATGAGGTAATGGACCACTGTTTAGGCCTCGCCTTTCATGCACGAGGTTGTGGGTTCAAATAAGGGCAAGTACCTATGTGACTTTTTTCATATCTTCTGAGTTAATATTGGACATTACTGACATCGTTGAGGGAGAAACATCGTGTGGAAATCTGGACTTATCTCTAAACTTAAAAATCAATTGCTGTTCGTTTGTCTCACTAAAACTCGTGGACGGCTTGGCCGATTTAGCTGATTTTCATTTTAAAGTGTTTGTCGTAGTCCAGGGAAGGTTTAAACTTTGAGAAAAATTGGAAAAGTTGCCGGTAAAATTGGGAAATTCGGGAAAACTGAAAGTGGATTTTCTATGGGAATTTTGAATGATTGAAATTGGGACAGGACAACGTCTGTCGGGTCAACTAGTAGTTAATATAAGTCTGAAATCGCCAACCCGTCTTGAGCAAGCATGGTGATCAATGCACGTGCCTTCTGTGTATGAGAAGAGGCATTTGCCCAGCAGTACGACAATTATAATAGGCTGGTATTATTATGAAAAAAGAGTGATGTAACCAATAACGTTGAATTAATGATTGTATGAATTCATATTGACTTATTTAAAAAAACTTATGTTGATTCTGCAGTCAGCGTCAAAAATATCGGGACGAACGTTGCGACGAACAGACTGTTCAAAATGGTCTCAACAACTAACAAAATTAAACTTTATCTCAATTGAATAAAGTTCTTGTCAGAATGACAGTTGTCGTGTAGGTACTGTCTTCATTCTGAAACATTCCTTGTGTCATTGAGTTAATATTTCATTTTCATAGTTGCTTATATCATTTTGAAGTCTGTTCGTCCCGATATTGTTGACGGTGACTGTACTAGATAGACATTGTTTAAAATGAGAAAGTATATAGGTAATCAAAAAAAATCTAAATAACATACATACCATAATTCTAAATAGCCTTCACGTCTCGTAGACTAGCTAACTTAAAAGTAATTCTAACATAATATTTGTACACAGACTTCTCAATAGAATTAAAAAGCCTACCTACTAAAAAAAGTTTCTCCTTT
This sequence comes from Cosmia trapezina, assembly GCA_905163495.3. Lineage (NCBI taxonomy): Eukaryota > Metazoa > Arthropoda > Insecta > Lepidoptera > Noctuidae > Cosmia > Cosmia trapezina. Next base: position 20,095,383 of record LR991030.1, read on the forward strand.
AACCGCCATTATCCATAATTCTGTTTATAATTTCACGCACCGCTATTACCCTACATTTTACCTAGTCAACTGTTGCAATTTTTTCGCCAATTATTTTTTAATATTTTTTTTCATAACAACTTTAAACTCTCGCTTTTTTATGTTACCCTTACTAGGTAGGTAGAGATGATTATCTTAAACAATTGACGTCGTTAGTCATTATCTTCAATTTATAGCATTTACTTACTTGTAAGTAATTTAGTACCTACGTAGTGTTGAATGGTGAGATCACACTAATATTATAAATGCGAAAGTTTGTGAGTGTGTGTTTGTGTGTATGTTTGTTACTTCTTCACGCTCAAACGGCTAGACCGATTTGGATGAAATTTGATATATACCCTGGATTAACACATAGGCTACTTTTTATCCCGGTCTACGTGGGTGAAACTGCGGGGCGCAGCTAGTATTAAATAAAACAATGTTGTCATATTGCATGCTATTATTCCATTTCATATTTTTGTTTTAATGTGACATTTTTATAACGCCAACGATTTGACATTAATTTGTATTTTGTATATACCGATACTCTCATAAAAATATCAGCGATACCGATGCAGATGCCATACGCTTATTAAATTTAAATGAAATAAATAAAACGCAAGTTGGGTTATTTTTTTTTAATTAAGTAATATAAAACATTACAGACTTAGAATAAATAAGAGTTATTAAAATAAATAATAAAATTAAAGTCAATAGTGTTGGTCGCGGCTATCATTCTTGGATCTTTGACAGTCGTTACGGGTCGTCAGAACCCCGAAAGTCTGACAACCAGTCTCACCAAGGGGTATCGTGTTACCCAGTACCTAAGTGGGTTGTGGAGGTCAGATAGGTAGTCGCTCCATGCATCCAGTTAGACTGGAAGCTGACCCCAACATATTGGGAAAAGACTAGGCAGTTGTTTTTGCTTTAAGGTATTATATAATATAGTAGGCGTATAGCGAGCGTTTTATGACCGCTATAAAAAACCTGGCACTTGTAGGCGGCGGGTGGTCATCACAGTGTCCCTTTTTAGCATACCTAACAATTGTGGTCTGTGATCTTTAACCTTACACAACATTTACTGCTTAAGGCTGCTCCTTCCTAAAATACGGCGAAAGTAAGTAACTTTGTAACCATATTTTACAGTAATTATAGCATCTTTCTGATAGGAAAAAATACACAGTAATCTACAATACATAAGAAGTGATTTCATGTGTAATGAAATCTATTTTAGTTTGTAGAACTAGGAAAAAAAAAACCTAAATCCAGGACTATTTCGGTCTATTTTTTCGAGTTGTAACCATATTACTCCTACAGTTTTCATTAAAAGTGTTCATAAATTTATACAGTTCTTTACAAACTAATAAGGAATGATTTCTTGTCATTACTTTTTTAGTTTAATCAACAGATTTTTTGTAAATCGATAATTACTTCATATTTTGCAAGCGTTGTGTCATCGCGCTTCTCTTTCTTTTCTATGCAGTCCGACAGTGACCGCGCTTTTTACGACGGACAAGCCTTAACAAAGCTTTGATCCACGCCGACGCCGTTAATGCCGCTAGAAATCTGCTTATCGTATAAAGAATAATAAGCGCTAAGCTCTAAAAACACTGAATGGTTCGTGGCAATACTAATTCTGTAATTATTCTCACCTTCATCATAGAATACTATAGCTACAGTAGTATAACTAGGCAGTGACCATGAATTAATTACCGGCTCTGTCGCAAAATGACCACTTCTCAAAATGACTACTGGTAGCAAAATGTCCCTTTCGCAAAATGTCCCTTTTGCAAAATGTCCTTTTCGCAAAATATCCCTTTCGCAAAATGTCCCCTTCCTCAAACAGGCATTAATTCCTTTCATCAGGTCAGAAATTTTAGATTCATAGAAAATAAGTACTTACCGTGTCACGTAATAGCGGCCGGTCGGCATACTATGATCTAAATGTGTGCGTGAGGCATGTTTGTATACGCGGTCCGGTACTTACTGTGCTTCACTTTCGTTACGCGTGGCGCGGAGTCCTTCTTTTTTTTCTAGTCCGTGATTAAACATTACTTGTTTAATCACGGACTAGAAAAAAAAAAACCGGCTAAGGGCGAGTCGGACTCGCGCACCGAGGGTTCCGTTCCGATTTCTGAAAAAGTATGCTATTTAGAGACATCGTTTTATTTTTCCTGTAATCTTTACATAAACTTCTATTACATAGAATAATTTCAGTTTTTCTCTTTGCAAACTTCGGAGGTAAGGGGGGAACGGTATTTTTTTTTACATTTTTCATCAAAAGTCGAAAACTATAAGGCCTAAAAAAAAGAAAAAAAAATGTTTGAGAATGTGCAAATAGCGTTCTTTCATATGATACCCCACATGCCCTAGTAGCTCCACTTTGAATTTTTAAGATTTTTCAGTCTCTGTTGAAAAAAAAATATAAATATTTTTATTTCTTTCTTATTTGCAAAATAGTTGGGTAAACGTCACCTAAAATTGTTTCAAATTTCAAGTGGACAGAATTAGTAGTTGTCAAGATATCCAGCTGTGACAGACAGACAGACAGACAGACAGACTTAGTCACACCATAAGTGTTCCTTTTTTACCATTTTGGCACGGAAAACTAAAAAGAGTTTTACTGATTAAACATTACTACAGTACCCTTCTGTGGTGTACACCTACTGGCTCTTGACCAGTTTTTTTACTGATGAAAGGAATTAATGCCTGTTTGAGGAAGGGTCCCCTTCCTCAAACAGGCATTAATTCCTTCCATTTTGCGAAAGGGACATTCTGAGAAAGAGACATTCTGCGAAAGGGACATTTTGCGAAAGGGACATTCTGAGAAAGGGACATTTTGCTACCAGTAGTCATTTTGAGAAGTGGTCATTTTGCGACAGAGCCGAATTAATTACCTACTGCCGCTCGATAGATAAATACGTGTCAGTCCATGTGGTACTGACTGAGATTTCGAAGTGCGTCGTTTTGGCTGTTTGCTATGAAGATAAACTACTGTATAATTATTGTACTGTGCCGTCATTAACTACAATAGTTAAAGTAAAGGAACAAGATTGCATTCCCACCGAGATGTGTTAGCAACAAGTAACAAGATGGAAATGAAACAGATTAACTAAGTTAACTAGCTACTATCTTTAACCATTCGTCATTATTAATCTCTGCGCTCGCGCATCGAGCGATCATGTGCGTACCCGCAACCAGTAGGGCTGCCCCGTTACGAAACGTCACATAGCTGAAAATAGTAAGATGTAGATAATTTAAAGGTACTTAACTGAAAAAAAAATTGTTTTGTTTTGAAAGCTCCATTTATCGCAACGCCCGTAAAGTTTTCGTCAAATAATAGACTGGGTATAGCCGTATAGGTACGAGGTCTAACTTAAATAACGCACAACCTCTTAAGGGGTCATTCTTCTCACAATTATGAACAACTTTTACTATGGGACCAAACCTGAAATCGCGAAAGAAAAATCCTGCAGTTCTCTACATTTTGACGAGTTATGCGAACATAAACGTAAGGAACAGCGATTTTTTTTCGCTATTTCTGGTTTGGTCCCATAGTAAAAGTTGTTCATAATAATGAGTGCAATGACCCCTTTAGAGGTTGTGCTTGTATTTAGGTTATCACACAAAAATTAAAGAATTTGATAGACACGAATCAATTAAACGTAATGTTATTTTATGGCATTAAAAAGTTTATGGATAAATGAACTTTGTCTCGTTGGTCTGGTGGTCTGGTGGTCTAAGTACTGCTGAGCATGAGGTCCTGGGTTCGATTCCCGGGTCAGGCTGTGTTATTGGGTTTTTCCATCATGAATTTCTCAGTAGCAGTCCGGAGTCTGCATTAGTGCACGGTTGATGGCAATAGGCTCGCCCCTAAATTGGACTTAAACATAAGTTCACTGCGTAACCCTTCGGGGAACAAAGGCGTGATGTTGTGTGAACTTTGTCAAAAAAAATAATTATCTGAAAAACGCCAATAATTTCTGAAAAACCGGTCAAGAGCGAGTCGGACTAGCGCACCGAGGGTTCCGTTCCGATTTCTGAAAAAGTGTGCTATTTAGAGACATCGTTTTATTTCTCCTGTAATCTTTACATAAATTTCTATCACATAGAATAATTTCAGATTTCTCTCTTTGCAAACTTCAGAGATAAGGGGCCCCCCCTTATCTAACGGTATTTTTTTTAAATTTTTCATCAAAAGTAGAAAACTACGGGGCCTAAAAAAGAAATGTTTGAGAATGTGCAAACAGCGCTCTTTCATATGACACCCCACATGCTCTAGTAGCCCCACTTTGAACTTTTAAGACCCCCTTTCAGTCCCTGTTGCAAAAAAAAAATATAAATATTTTTATTTCTTCCTTACTTGCAAAATAGTTGGGTAAACGTCGTCTAAAACTGTTTCAAATTTCAAGTTGCATTAGTAGTTCTTGAGATATCCAGCTGTGACAGACACCATAAGGGTTCCTTTTTACTATTTTGGTAAGGAAACCCTAAAACCAATGAAACACTGTCCCACAATTCCCAGATATCGTGTCTCAAAGCCGTTCTTGAAGAAGTCATTATGTCGGTAACCCTAGCAGCAATGGGCGCCGCACTTAATCAGCGCTAATGTGCATACCAGCCATTACGAGCGCCAGATTGCGCCTCCGTCTTACAATGCGACGCGATAACTTGCCTAGTAAAATAAGCTGATCAGGCATTGTATAGGATTTCCGTACAATGAGAGGTCAGCTTATACTGGAAATTTATAACTTGATATGTAGCCGTGTGTACAACACTCGTGGGTCGGAAATCTATCAGGGTCCCGCGTGCATTCGCAGCTAGGGCGCTAGAATAGATTAAGATTTATTACTGCTGGGAATGTGATTGACTAATTAAAGTGGAGCTAGGTAATTATTTAGATGGTTAATTATTTTTATTGATTGGAGTTTACTCTTTAAGAATCGATTTTCATATTAAGGTCCCCGGTATGGACATTTTATGAGGAGTGAAATTAATACAAGCTTTAACTCAAAAGCGTTATGTTTTTCTGCGCAACGTACATTGCGCACCTTCTACTTTGAAATCATGTATTTTTTATACTTATTTTGTTTATTTTTGGTCAGTCTTTATTGTAGCGGAGGACGTAATGCACATGTACTTAAGGAGTAAACTCTTGTCGTGCGTCGGAGCTGACACACACACACACACTTTTTTTTCTTAACTAATTCGAGGCTTTTTTCAACCAGTTCACTGTTGGACATAGTTGTTGGGATGAGCCACATCACCCAATAACTTTTTGGGTATAACTCATGGTATTTTTGTTACTTTCATGTAAAAACATTCCCTGATAATGTCTTGAACTTAATTTTAGTGTTCAAAAGTTAATCTATAATTTATAGTCAAATAATTGTATTAAAGCTTCATTTAAATATTTATAAAATGTTTAAGCATGGACATAAAAACAGTCAATAAATTGACGATAACGACGGCTGATGATAAATAAATTAGCAATTAATAAAACAAGATGAAACGAGCTTCTGCATGCGCTACAATCAATACTATCTATTTTTAGTAATTCCCATAAGCAAAAATATAAATACTTCTTGCACGTAGGTAAGTTTGCCGATAAGCATCTGAACATTGATTTTATACATGGCGTAGTAAAACAAAATTAATTATGTTTGTATCGAATTTCGCAAGATAGGTTACCTACCTACGTTTATACTCCGATCAAAAAAATATTGAACTATTAAAATAATTGCATTCGCATATATCATATTCCTAACTTTTTTATCGTCAGAGTTCACTAACCCTAATAAGACGGTCGAGTTCAATAATTTTTGAAATGAAAAGGATTTTTAACTGATTTTGATGATTTTGTAATTGTTTCTAATCATGAAACTTATCTTAATTGTACATGAAATTACAATAGGTAGGTACGTATAGTACGTACGTATTGTAACTTTTCATAGCTTGCATAGCTTCCAGGGAAGGAGAAACTGCGAATGAAATGATCGCAGGTTTTGTGTATTTTGTTAATGATTGACAATTTCGATGGTCACTTATTTTGACTTTCCCTGAAATCCGAATCGAATTGAATTTTCCAATAGGTACTTAACCTAGAAATGATTAGAAAATTCAATTCAATTCTTTCTTCAATTTAATTTTTACTTTAACTTTGATTGAATACTTAAAATTCTGTATCGATTTATGATACTCTATCGATATGATAACGGTTACCTAATTTATAGTTTTTACGATTACAATTTTACACTTTTTAAAAATTAATACCGATAAATGTTAATAGATTCTCTCGTAGAATCATTTTAATATTAATATACTTACGTAATAATTTGATGATCCATCGCAGTTATTCGTGAATTAGAATTCGTTCGAGAAAGCCATATTATGCCACACACATAGAATACCTACATGCTACATTTCATATTTACAAACTTAATTATGATACTTATCGCCTAAATTAAATGTTCTTGCGAGCAGAGCGACAAGACTTCTACTTTCAATGTCTACTTGCCAAGTAATTAAGACCTTTGACAGTAAAAGTGATATTGGGCTTTTGATAAAGGTGACTGTATATAGGCTGTATTGCACTATTTACATAGGTCTCCTTTGTCGTATTGGCTAGTCTATCGTATGTCTGCCTGGCCTGTAAACATTACTTTCGGTAGCTGCTTTTACGGCTCACAACGAATCCATATCCGTAGGTAGGTACTATACTGATAGTATAATAATGCGATGGTAACTCTGTCTCTCTATCCGTTTTCAAGCCTAAACTACTGAACCGATCATTATAATTGACAGTTGCCTGGATCCTGGAGGACATGACAGACTACTTTCAATCTGCTTAACCTTTTCCCAACTATGGAGTTGGCTTCCCTGAATACCATGTATTTTGCATGGAGCGACTGCCTATATGATCTATAACTCAGTTACTGGGTAACACGATACCCCTTGCTAAGATTGGTTGTCAGACTTTCGGGTTCTCACGACCTGTAACGACTGCCAAAGATCTAAGAATGACAGCCGGGACCAACGGTTTAACGTGCTTACCGAGGCACGGAGGGGTCTCTGTATCTAACCCCTCCGTGGGTCAGCTACTTTCCATATTGAATAAAAAAATAATGAAATACAAAAAAACACGCAGACGAAGTCCGGGCAACAGCTGGTATTCTATAAATGGTTCTTTAACTTAATTATTTAAATATCAGCGATGATCCTAGAATTAAAAAAAATAATAATAATAATAAATAATAAAAATAATAATAATTTCAATATTTCATTAATAATTATTAAATTTAGTATTGCGTCACATGACTGATCTCCAAAACTCTGACTTTAACCGTAATAAGTAGGTATTTAAATACTTAGTATAATTTTTTCCGATCTAGAAATCCCACTACAAAATCTGACAAACTCCATTCCCCAGGGCCTTGACCCCTTCTTCCTTGACCACACCAGGTGAAAACCGTTCATTCCTAAAATAGCGTAGGTAGTGTGGCGTGGAGAGAGCATGACAAACTCACTAAAGTACCGTACAACCGTAGTAACGAGGCTCATCAGCTACCAGCGGTCACTAAACTTGGTTGATTTACCTGTGGGTTTGTAACGTCGGATTTATCCACCTGATATTATTCTACAACGGTCTGCCCGGTATATTGTGGTTGTTATGGTGCTCACTTAGTGGGGAGAGCAGCGGTTTGGATTTGGAAGAGTCTGTGATGTGATGACTCATGAGTTGAGTATGGTATTAGGTAAAATTGTATTAATTAAATAGTCGTATGTTTATTTTCTTATTTGGGGTCGGTGCACTATGTCCCTTTTTTCCATACTTCTCTATTAGTCGTCATCTCGGTAGTCACCCCCTTTCTAGACAATGTCATCTGTCACGCAGTCCATCAGGCGTTTCTTTAGTCTTTCCCTCCAGCCATAGCCATCGACATTTATACCTAAAACTTTCCTCATGACATTTTCTTCATTCCTCCGCATTACATGCCCATACCATGACAACCGATATCCACACAACTTTTCAGTCACCGGTGCCACTTTCAAACTTCCTCTTACGTACTCATTTCTTATTCTATCCATTCGTGTAACACCACACATCCCTCTTAGCATTCTCATCTCAGCTGCATGCAATTGCCTTTCATTCATCCCTTTTGTGGCTCAACATTCTGATCCGTACAAGACAGCAGGTCTAACCATTGTTTTATATATCTTCCCCTTAAGTTTAAGTTTATTTTCTTCTGAATTAATAAAATTAAATCATTAGATATGTCTATGAAAAATACACCGGAACTGGGTAATTCCTTAAAATTATTTTACCTATTCTAGACCACAAACGATAGATGGACTGTGTGAAAGATGACATGGCTAGAAAGGGAGTGACTACCGAGATGACGACTAATAGAGAAGTATGGAAGAAAAATATATGTTGCGCTTACCCCAAATAAATTGGGATAAGGGCAGGAGAATGATGGTATTGTACAGTCAGCAACAAAAGTCGATTAACACTTGTGTTTGCTAAATCTTAATTATTGAGAAAAATACTTCATTAAAATCGGAACAGATGTCAATTTTAAAGAAAATTAACTCTTATATAATAAATGAAATGCTAAAAAGCAGATTATCGTATCATTTTGTGTTAAATTAGATGATGTCAAAAAGTAGCAGTGTTAACCGACTTCTGTTGCTGACCGTACCTAGTATATCTATCTATATAAATAAAAAGAGAAGTCCTGACTGACTGACTCATCAACGCCCAGCCCAAACCCTTGGACCTACAAAGCTGAAATTTTGCGCAGAGGTTCAGTTTATATGTTGACAAGGAATAAGGAAAGAATTTCCGGTAGTACCTACGTTCCCGTGGACATTATCCGACATCCACGCGGGCGAAGCCGCTGGCAAAAGCTAACTAGTGTATAAATAAATAAGCTTTGTTTTCATGGCAGTAAAATTTTTACTTCACATTTTTTTTTCCACATAAGTCATTACTTGAGTTTATTACTGTTTTCCTGCTAATAAACTGCCACAATAAATAATTATTTATTTATAAGTCTATTTACTTACATATTACTGTAACTGTGAACGACAAATCCTACTTCCTAGTAATATTATAAACGTGAAAGTTTGTGAGGATGGTTGGATGGATGTTTCACGCAAAGACTTCTAAACGGATTTTGATGAAATTTGGCACACAGTTTATACCCTGGATTAACACATAGGATAGTTTTTATCTCGATATTCTTACGTGTTCGCGACTTACGCAGGTGAAACCATTGAGCACTGCTAGTAAATTGTAAATGAAAGTGGGAAAATGGAAAGCTAATTTTACTAGTTATAAAATTATTATTAACATTAACCGTGAATAAATACTATTTATCGTGGCAGTTTACAGCAGGAAAACAATAATAAACTTAAGTAATTACTTAAGTGAAGATTACTGCCATGAAAACTAAGTTTATTTATTTATTTATACACTAGCTTTTGCCAGCGGCTTCGTCCACGTGGATGTACTACCGAAAATTCCTTCCTTGTTCCTTGTCTACATTATGAAGTGAACCTCTGTGCAAAATTTCAGCTTTCTATGTCCAAGGGTTTGGGCTGGGCGTTGAGGACTCAGTCAATCAGTCAGTCAATCAGGACTTCTCTTTTATTTATAAAAAAAACTAGGATTAGATACCTTAATATTAAAGTTTAAAATTAAAATACTAAAATAGTAGATAATTATTTATTGAAACTTAAATAGTATTAGATAGATAGATTTTGACGAGGCGAGTTAAACATAATTACGTTTCCTCAATCTAAATCGCTCCGCACATACTTACCCGCCGCTACCTTACCTCAAGGTTATCGTGGTGTGCCAGTGGCTGCATTCCTCTTAAACCACTTCATAGAGCAGCTACCAACTGTTTCTGAAGCTGAGCGACCAGTCGAAGCCCCTACCATGCATGCGGGTGCACGTAGGTTTAACATTATAATATGACAATACATTAGACCTCTTATTCATAAAAATAACTAGTCAAGATCGAGTGGGACTCGCGCACAGAGGGTTCCGTGCCATCATTAAATTTTTCTTGATGATTTCTGAAAAACTGTGCTATTTAGAGAGATAGTTTTATTTTTTCTGTAATCTACACATACACTTCTATCACATATAATAATTTCAGATTTTTTTCTATCTATGCAAACTTCGGAGATAAGAAATTATTATTATTAAATTATTCGGGAACGATATTTTTTTTTAATTTTTCTTCAAAAGTCGAAATCTATGTGGCCTAAAAAAAAAAAAAAAATGTTTGAGAATATGCAAACAGCGCTCGACCACCCCACTTAAAATTTTAAAATAATAATAATTAAATAATAAATAAATAATAATTTTAAAGAGCCCCACTTCAAATTTTAAGACCCCCTTTCAATACCTGTTGCAAAAAGAAAACATAAATTTTTAATTCTTTCTTATTTGAAAAATAGTTGGGGAAACGTCATGTCATCTAAAACTGTTCCAAATTTCAAGTTGATAGCATTAGTAGTTCTTGAGATATCCAGCTGTGACAGACAGACAGACAGACTTCTGTCGATTTAGGCCATCGGAATCCTCTGATGGGAATCTCCCAAAAGAAGCGAAGAAGTCAGACTGTTTGACTAAGCAATCCGGTTATTGACCTCATGCTGGTATTAACATTTTAACATGCCTAATAGATTATTTTGACACATATTTTTAGGAAAGCAATAATATAGCAATATTCAGACATTTTCTTGTGAACATGTCAGAATACTGTTTTAGGAACATGAGGCCTAAAGTTATAGGTAAGTATGGAAGCTTATGATTAAATATACCTACTTATTAAGATATAGGTACAGAGTGAAATTGTAATGGTTGTTTTCCTCTTAAATGGTCATTCTACTCATCATTATGAACAACTTTTACTATGGGACCAAACCTGAAATCGCGAAAAAAATCTGCGGTTCAGTAGGTCTTACATTTAACTACATCAAAATCATCAAAATGTAGGGAGCATTACATTTTCTTTTCGCAATTTCAGGTTTGGTCCCATAGTAAAAGTTGTTCATAATGATGAGTACAATGACCCTTTAAAAGGAAAACAACCATTAAAATTGCACCCAGTATAATTGTCACCGCGGCCATTCACACTAAGAGGTGTGGTATATTTTGTTTCTCTCCTATATTATGTATAAGACCTAATAAAATAAATTCAAATTGTTCTGTTAGTCTAGGTGTGGTGAATTTTAATTGCGTAATTTTAAAGAATTCTTATTGGATGATGTAATATATTGCGGTTTGGTGTTTGGAACTCATCAGCTGCCATGTAATTTATATGAACTGTAACTAATGAACTGTACTTTTATAGATTTAGTTACAAGAAATAATTAACTTTTAGAGCGTACGATATTGAGAAATATCGTAACGATAATAGATTTTCGTTTTTTTTAATGTGATTGCGCTGTGTAGCCCGCGAAATTCATTTTTTTTTGCGCTTTTTGCAATTTGCAGGTTCGTGTTAGGTTGTATCTTAATCAATGTATGATATTAAACATATGTATTTATATAATTTTAACCATAAAAATCATCAATACATCTCTCTAAGTTAGATTTCGTGCAGAGTCGTCAAACGAACGAAATCTAACGACTAACGATCTAACTCTTTTGCTGAGGAATATAAATAGAGTTTTGCGCATATTCATAATTTATTCTTCTTGTTTATAAGTCATATAATAGGTACCACCTACCTAGGTGCAACCATGTCAACAGGTTTCAGATAAATGGAAACCCAACCTAAGTAGATATAGATACAGCCGTGTGATTCTATAAGACTTCATTCTAAACTTCGCATCTGCAGTGCTATTCTGTACAAATCTCACCGTGAAAACTTAGGTGAAGTGAGCGTGGAGTGAGCTGTCAATAGTGTCAATCCCTAGCATCAGGCAGAATGACAACTCACTTCACCTAGGTTTTCACGGTGAGATTTGTACAGAATAGCACTGCTGAATCCGCTGTGAGTTTCTTGATTGGCGTTCTAAATTCAAAGTGTCATACAAAAAACAAGGGAGCAGAAATGATGCGAAGTAAGAGCGAATAGCGAGCTGTTGTATGAATTTTACAGTATTGTTATAAAAAATACGCGATACGGTCATTCAAAACGGGATTCTGACCTAAGAAAGCGGAGATTGTGTCATTCAGGTCATTGAGACAGAAATATTATTCTTTAAAAATACCTAACCAATGAAATAAGAATTACTTTCTAAGGAAATACCCAAATACTCCTTTAGGTACCTACGTACAAGCCCGATTTACATGGTGTGATTTAAGCCCCAGATTTCCTGAAAACGATCAAAAAGGTGGTTTTTTAAAGCTGTGTATCTCATAAACCGTAAATAATTTTGACATGTAAAAAAAATATGATATTTTCAAGTCCTTTTCGCATACAGTGATGGAAGCCAAAACATAATTATACATATTTTAATGCACCAAAAAAATCTTTAAACATACCTCCTAATAATCTTTAAAAGCAGTTTATGCCTTCATTAGCAACTATAATTATAATTAAAAATATACCATGAAATGTCAAATTCCAAACTGCATCCAGTGATGGATTACTTTTTAATAAATAGTTAATTTCTAATTTTATACGATTTTATTTGCACTTTTACGACATAATTCCGGTGCGCGTGAGAATCTTCTATCTCGTGCGTCAAACTAGACAGCCATAACGCCATTTCACTTACACACCGAGCTAAACCAATCTTGGAACCTGGGCCTTAATTGCATGTGCCATACCATACGTTGAAGCAACAATACATATTTTCGTGCTTCAATTATATTGTATGTCACAGGCAAGGATCTTTTATCGTGTAAATGAGACTTAAGTGGAGCAAGTTCCTTGCCAGTAGTAAAAAGAATGTGTCAGTAAAGCAAACACCCGCAATTCTGCTAAAAACATGTAGTAGGGGAGTGCACTCCGCATTACAGAGGCGAGATGATTATTTCCTACGGCTAGTTGTCAGCACACCTCTATAGATCTCTAGAGATGTGCCACGATGCCACGATCGCATGACCGGGAGCTGTTATTATTGCCCCACGTCCGATAATATTAACGTAAGCATTACGTCTTGTATATTTAAGCGTTTTCGAATTAGATTGCGAGCAAATTGTAAGGTGGTGCGCGACTTTTATCGATGTAATTTTATGAGGACGTAACGGTTCAAGTAAATAGATTCATTTTGTTGGAATTTAACACGTTTTTCTTGGGATGGTATTTGTATTTTTATGCAAAGTTTTCTCTCAATAGGGATTAGTAGATAGGTACCTAAGAAATTTATCATATATCATCAATCTCCATTTTTTTTGGAGTCGGTGCAACATGTTCCTTTCTTCCATACTTCTCTATTAGTCGTCATCTCGGTGGTCCCTTTCTAGCCATGTCAACTTTCACACAGTCCATCTATCGTTTCTTTGGACTTCCCTTACTCTTATAGCCATCGACATTCACACTGAAAACTTTCCTTACGACATTTTCCTCATTCCTCCGCATCCCATGCCCATACACTGACAACCGACTTTCACACAACTTTTCAGTCATCAGTGCCACTTTCAAACTTCCTCTAATGTACTCATTTCTTATTCTATCCTTTCGTGTGTGTCTACACATCCTTCTTACAGTGGCGGATTTCCCCTAAGGCTCAGTAGATCCGGGCCTAGGGCGGCCAAATAATAGGGGCGGCCAATCTGACAAAAAACTGATGATAAGAAGAAATAACTGAAAGTACCTAAATATTCTAACTAAAGGCTCGCGCATATTATGGCGGGCTGCACTGCACCGCGTCGTATAGGTAACAATAATCTTCCTAAATCACTTTCGTACATACAGGGCCACTGGTTATTGACCAATATCACAACAACAACAACTTTTACTATGGCACCAAACCTGAAATCGCGAAAAAAAATCAGTAAATATCTAGCAGATACCTAATAAAGTTAACTTTTCAGAATCGATTTCGATAAAAGTTGGCAATAAAGCAAATTCATTATGTAGTCTATATGATGGGGCGGCTGGTACTTCATGGCTTCATCATTCATTCCTTTTGTGGCCCAACATTCTGATCCATACAAGACAGACTCATTATTATAAAATAAAGTCGCTTTTCGTGTCTATCTGTGTGGCCGCGTTCTTCTTCTAAACTACGCAACGGATTTTGATGCGATTTCCACTATCATTTAGAGAATTTATTCCGTAAGGTTTATTATTTAGAATACATTAATATCTAACTTATCACTACATAGTGTAAAACAAAGTCGCTTCCCGCTGTCTGTCTGTCCCCATGTATGCTTAGATCTTTAAAACTACGCAATGGATTTCGATGCGGTTTTTTTAAATAGATAGAGGGATTCAAGAGGAAGGTTTATATGTATAATAAACGCGGGCGAAGCCGCGGGCAAGAGCTAGTAAATAATATAGAAGCCCTCATGTTTTGTCAAGTAGTAAAAACCGTGCGAATCAGGGCCGTCGATCGCTAGTTGTTTTATAAATGTTCATTTATATCTTCATAAAATGTAAGCAAAACTTATTCAAAAACCAACAAAAATCATCCTTTACTAAACTAAAGCTCACTGAAAACTACATAAAACAAGAAACAATTCTCTAACGACATGAATGAAGCAAGAATTCGAATAAAAACGCATGTAATTAACATGTAGCACTTAGGTATGTATTAACACATACTTAGTTATTATAATAAATGGGATATGTCGCTTCATGTCCAATAGAATGCGTTTTTGCTGTCCCGTTCACCTGTTGGCTGGAATGCATTTCCTGAACCATGTGTACTTAGACTTGTACCTATTATTTACTTATCTAATGACCTCGAATAGGATCCAAACATTAATTTAGGTACTTAATTAATTTTCTTTGATGATTGCAGCTTACTTTTGGAACTCTTTCAAGGCAATATGACATGCGATCTAGTTAGAATACAGTTCAATAAAATTGTTCTTATTAAAGGTCAAAATAAATGAGGAAATTCCGCAGACGTGATGGCATCGATAACCAAACATGATTATAAAACAAAAAGAAATTAAGTAGGTACTTGATTAAATTATGTTTTTTTTTTGGGGTCATCAACCGCCGCCGGTAGTGTAGGAAAAACACAAAACACACAAACTGTGTGTAAAATATGTATTTTCTCAAACATGCATGGAAATATTGTCATTATTTTCGAAAAAAGAACACGCGAAGTATCGAATTTACGGTCAAAGAAAATCAAATCCATTGCAGGAGCGTTTTTTGAATTTGGAACATTACACCGCTCCAGCAATGTTGTATGAAAAGGTGTGCTGGGGTTATTAAATACTCTTTGATTGGATCTCTTTTATCATTCTTGGCATAAGTCTCTTTGCTTAGTATAAATTGCGTTCACGTGGCTGTATAGCCATAAATGCGTTTGCTTTTCGGCACAGATGATAAATAGAAAATTGGCTGCAAAGCTGAAAATTCGTCTTGATTTGTTATTTATACATACTTATTACTTAAATATAAATTTAATAATTAAAATGAGTTCTAACTGTTCAGAGAGTGAAATGGAGATTGATTGTACACCACTGGATTTAAGATCAGAAGCCAAATTGGCAATGGAAAACCTGCTTCCAGCGAAGTCAAAAGAAAAATACTTACATGAAAGTATCTTTATGATTTAGAAAAACGAGAAAAAAGTCATCATTTTCTCCGAAACAGTATTTTTGGCGTATTTTAATAAGATTGCTAAAACTAAAAAGTCATCTACATTATGGGCAATTTATTTCATGGTGAAATGTACAGTTCATGTTAAAAACGTCATTAACTTGAAAAATTATGGAAATTTTATTTCCCTGCATTCTTTTGAGAAAAGCACTATATATGCCTCGGCGGAAATGGCAATTGCCTGTCTCGTATTAGTGAAGTCCTCGCCTACGGCTCGGCCTTCAAACTCATACTCGACCTGCAATTGCCTATTTCACGGCCTTTGCAATAATGTACTATTGCACAATTTTAACCATAAATATCATCATTACTGCTTGCTAAGTTAGATTTCCTCCGGATTCGTCTGATTTCCGAAATCAGACCAATCCGGAGGATATCTAACTTAAATAGATGTATTGATGATTTTTATGATTAAGATTATATAAATACATATTTTTTAGTGTCGTAAATCATATTTTGAATTTCGCGGGCTATCTTAGCGCAACCCCCTTAATAGAGATCTATCTACAAAAATTTAATTATGACATAGCAATTGAGATGGAGAGCTCAATTTGGCCCGTAATTCATGTAAACATGGCGTTCAGGCATAATAAACCAGAATATGGCAAGTAAAACATATTTTATAGTAACAGTAGTTCTATAATTCAGGTTTTCCCACATTTATAAATGCTGGAATAAATCAACTGTACTGAACTCGTAACCAAACACGGAATACCTACGGGATGAAATTTAAAACATGTTCCAAATCGAAATTATCATTATGAACAACTTTTACTATGGGACCAAACCAAAAATCGCGAAAAAAAAATCAGCTGTTCAGTAACCTATCTACATCAAACTCGTCAAAATGTACTGAACAGCTGATTTTTTTTTTCGCGATTTCAGGTGTGGTCCCATAGCAAAAGTTGTTCATAATGATGAGTACAATCTCCCATTTCGATTTGGAACATGTTTTAAATTTCATACCGTATAAACTTTAACGAATTGCTAATTATCACTCATAAAACGCGAACATTAAATAAGTAGATATCAAAAACTATTAGGGATCGAGTCAGAACTAATTTATGCGTGAAACCTGCCTAGAAAAGTGAATAGAAAATATAGGTACTTATTCTATTCCATTAAAAAATAAAAACCGGTCAAGTGCGAGTCGGACTCGCGTACGAAGGGTGCCGTACCATATTATATGTTTAACAATCGCAAAGATAACTTTTTACTTATTTTATAATGAGACGATTTTTGAAATTCTTTATCTGTGTTCGTGAAAACGAACACAGATAAAGAATTTCAAAAATCGTCTGGTATGTTTCAATAACTTGACTCAAACATTATTTACACCAATTTTAGAGTTAATCAAGCCCTCAATAAAATCCTCCGCTAAAAAATTAACTTTTCACCCCAGGGGTAGATTTTTGGAAAACCCTGATACACGTTAGTCTTAATTTTTGGTCTCAAGTATAAAGTCTGAGTTTTGAGTTGAGGTCTGCACGGGCGCTTTTTAAACGCCACGTGTTACGCTCGGCTTAGCAACAAGAGTTGAAAATCCAATAATGCGCCTTTTCAACGCTGTTTTTTAAACGTGGATGCGCTCTGTTCGATTCTCAACACCGAGAGTTGAAAATCCAGTGCAGGGTAAAACAATGTTGGTCCTGGCGCAGGGGAGGTCGCACCAGGCGGCGGCTGATTTAGCGACACGCGGGGTTGCGATAGTCGTGGAGAGGATCCGGCAGTTGGGACTCGAGGTGGCCCTGCACAAGTCCGAGGCCATGTGTTTTCATGGTTCTCGGAATGCGGCACCGTCGGGTTCCCAAATAACGGTAGGAGGGGTTCACATCGGAGTCGGGTCGACGATGAAGTACCTGGGACTCGTCCTCGACAGCCGGTGGAACTTCGTGGAGCATTTCCGACGTTTGGCTCCCAGACTGGAGCGGGCTGGGGCTGCTTTGAGGCGGCTCCTGCCCAATCTGGGGGGTCCAAACGCCTCCTGCCGGAGGCTCTACGCGGGGGTCGTGCGATCCATGGCCCTTTACGGAGCACCGGTGTGGGCGCGTTCCCTAAGGCTGGGGCCAGCCGGCAGGTTGAACGCGTCCCAGAGGGTCATGGCCATCCGGCTAGTCCGGGGATACCGCACGGTCTCCCGGGAGGCGGCAAGCCTCCTTGCCGGATTGCCGCCGTGGGATCTGGAGGCAAAGGTCCTCGCGCACTTGTGGGAGTGGCGCGAGGAGGCGAAGCGCCGGGGCGTAACTCCGCTGCCGCGAGAAATCACGGTACAGCGGACAGAGCTCCGGCGGGATCTCATGGCGGCATGGAGAGCGCGACTGTCGCAACCCAGCGCTGGGCACGCCACAATTGCGGCGATAAGTCCCCTCTTTGAGGAGTGGTTAGAGAGGCGCCACGGCGTCCTCACCTTCCGCCTGACGCAGGTCCTCACCGGACACGGTTGTTTCGGGAGGTTCCTGTTTCGCATAAGGCGGGAGGAAACGCCCGGGTGTTACCATTGTGTGGATCGCCCGGAGGACACGGTGGAGCATACAGTGGAGGTCTGCCCGGCTTGGGCAGAGCACCGCCGTGTTCTCACGGAGGCGATCGGCGGCGGCGATCTCTCGCGTCCGAGCCTGGTCCAGGCCATGGTGCGGAGCGAGAGTGCATGGGAGGCCGTCACCTCCTTCTGCGAAGCAGTGATGCTCGCGAAGGAGGAGGCGGAACGCGTGAGGGAGAGGCAGCCTCACGCCCTCAGTCGCCGCAGGAGACGCCCTGGGCGGCGGGAATCGCGGGGCGATTTCCGGCCACCGTAGGCGCGGCCCTGCGGACGGTGAGCAGCGGGTAGCTCGCCGTCCGGTAAGGACCAGGCCCGAGTCGACGGCGCGTCGTGTTCCACGCGCGCCTCAAAGAGATGTCAGCAAGTAACGGGGCCCAATAGGGCCGACGCCGCTGGGGTCGCGGGTTGTCTGAAAGGGTTACCGCGGCCCTGGCATAGGCAACTGAAGGAACACGGGTGGGTTTTAGTCAGTAAAAGTCTGACACGCCCTCCCGCTCCACCCAGAGCGGGAGCAGTTATTTGATGATTTCCCACCCTCAAAAAAAAAAAAAAAAAAAAAAAAAAAAAAAAAAAAAAAAAAAAAAAAAAAAAAAAAAAAAAAGGGGTAGATTTTTGGAAAACCCTGATACACGTTAGTCTTAATTTTTGGTCTCAAGTATAAAGTCTGAGTTTTGAGTTAATCGGACCGCGTGTTAAAATTCCTCCATATAAACTTTGACACCCCCAATCCCTCCTTAGGGGGTAGTTTAGGAAAACTAAAAATGATAAACTTTATAATTTACTTAGATGACTCAAGGGATAGGATTTTTCATACTCAAACTCAAACTCATACAAACTTTCATCCCCTATTTTACCTCTTTAGGGATGTAATTTCCAAAAATCCTTCCATAGTGGATGTTTACACTATATAAGGTATCTATGTGCAAAATTTCAAGTCTCTAGGTCCATTGGTTTGGGCTGTGCGTTGATATATTAGTCAGTGACTCAGTCAGGACTTTGATTTTTTTATATATATAGATTTACCATGTTATTTTAAGACCACAGACTTCTTGTAGGTTTTCCTGTAATCTACAGGTATAGAACTATTTTCGATATTTTTTTCAAAATTTTAGGCTCAGTAGTTTCGGAGATAAGGGGGGGGAATGGTCAATTTTCGTCTATTTTCTTAAATAACTTTAAAACAATATATTTTAAAATTATAATAAAAATATATATGAGACCCTGATAGTAAGCCCTTTCATTTGATATGTCACACGGTACAGTTTACAAAACTTTTTTTAAAAAAATTCTTATTTTCCCCCTAAAAGTAACTCTCATATTCAAAATTCATATATTTACTTTAGCTGTACGTGTTTGGGTCACAGAAATCCATATGTGTACCAAATTTTAACTTAATCGGTCCATTAGATTCGGAGCAAATTGGCTGTGACAGACGGACAGACGGACAGACAGACAGACACACGAGTGATCCTATAAGGGTTCCGTTTTTTCCTTTTGAGGTACGGAACCCTAAAAATGAAAAAAATTGTTGCCAACAATGACAGTATGAAAGAAAGAAGCATAATTTATAAAAAACTAATTGTGAATAATTTTTTGATGTCCGTTTTCACTTTGATTTAACTAAGACAAAACAAAACGTTATTGATACGCAAATAAGTTTTCTTTGCAAACCGTACTTTTCAATCAACATTTGACAGATAGAGGTCATTGACGTTCCTATTCTTATTTGAAACGCACTGTAATTCCGAACACCCATTGTCCCCTGATTATTTCGGATAATCGATGCTCTCTTGAACTTCAATTTCTTACTTCTCTGTAGGTATTCGTTTTCTCAATGAATACTCGTATCTCATTTAAATAATACCAGCTTCCATGTCGAGTCACTCACTGTATCCATTCACCTTGTGGTCGTTAATTATATTTAGCCGATATTTATGCAACCTCCCTCTATGGGCTTTAATAACATTTATCAATATCCAATAAACAGTTCTATTTGTGGTATTGCATTCATAATATTGATAAACGAGGTATGAAACTCGAGCGGTTAGTTCACGCGAATGGTTTCTCTTTTAGATGATAATAACTAGTATCTTTGGAACACGCTTCGTGTTACTGGCTCGTAATGAATATCTTACTAATAAAGGATGTGAACATGTTCTGTACAACTTCAAAGTCGGATTAATGCCTTGCAATATATTATATATATATAATCCGAAATCTTGACCAAGATTCAATGACCCGAGATTTGTTATTTATAGGTGTAATGTTCACCAGGTTAATAAAACACACTTTCACAGATCATTCAGGTGAAGTAATATATACGCCTAGCGCACGTTCGCTCTCGCTCACGGTTAGCGCTCGACTGACCGCGCGCCGCCCAGGCGCATACACTACATCCCTTCTTTAATTTATAAATAATTAAGTTACAATAACTTAAACAATAATACTAACAATGAAAGAACAGGATTTAGTAATATAAACTAGGTAATAGAATCAGGCATACAGGTTTATATCAGGTTTCGTCGTTCCGTACATGAATGTCACCATCGGTGACTCCCGTTACTGTGTGAGAGGTAGGGTTATAGATAGGTGTCAATTTGTTATCCTTAGTTATATTTTTTAACATTACTTTTTCCTCTATTCCTAAATTAGAATCAGTTGCTCTTCTTTTTCTCTCCCCATATTCTTTCCCTTTTTCTTTCATTAGCATATCCCTATCTCTCACATCAGACTCTTATGAGTTTATTTTCTACATCTGGAGCGAAGGGAACTTTATCTCGAAAGCGTCTTTTAAAAAATAACTCAGATGGCGATGTACCTGTAACAGAGTGGGGTGTACTATTATACATCATTAAATAATTTAAAATATCCTCTTTCCAGTCCTTATCCTTATTTTCAGCTTGGCTAATTTTAAGTCTTTTTACATCTCGATTTTGTCTTTCGACTTCCCCATTCATTTGGGAATGGTACTATTGACAATGATGTATACCGCATTCTTTGCAGAAGTTGCGGAACATATCGCTCGTAAATTGATTCCCGTTGTCACATGTTATAGTTGCGGGATAACCTAGCCTTGAAAACATTTCTTTTAGGACTTTAATAGTGTCAAGTGCAGTGATACTTCTCATAATCTTAATTTCTTTATACCGGCTATAATAGTCGACAAGAATTAGTATGTAGTCTCGACTCGGTAGTGGCCCTAGAAAGTCAACGGCCACATCTACCCATGGCTCTTTTATGTAATGATCGCCTTTTCATCGGGTGTGGTGGATTAGGAACCGATATAAGAGTGCATCCGCGACAACCTTTCACTACACGCTCCGCATCCCCATCGATCCTAGGCCACCACACTTTTGGCCTTAGGCGACCTTTATTTTTTTTTTTTTTTTTTTACAGCATTATTAGCACTTTTAAGTGTGCAAGTTGAAATCGTTCTTACATTAGCGCACTTACGACAGTTTTATGGCTCTGAATGTATTTTGTATTTTAAATAAACAGAGTCAAAATATTTTGTATTTCAATCGAAGCAAAGCATATTATATTTTGCCCGGCTCTGATCACAGGTAAAATTAGCTTACGAATCTATTTACATAAATTCCCAGTTTGGCAATAAAAATGCTACCACTGGTAAGCAAAACGATTCTGTTTTGTTTGTAAGAACCAAGCATTAGTTGCCCAGACACTAAATATAACTTGATAGTTTTTTTTTTTTTAGTTTTATTGAACTCAAAAGAATTAATTAAACCAAATGCTCAAAATATTCATTGTAAGATTTTGATCACTTACTTTACAAATTAAAGTGCTTTTAATTTTATTTAAATAAACAGATGTGGTCTGATTGTATCTGCACTTTTTATATTCGTAAGTTAAAACATTGTCAATTTGAAGTATTTAAACAAAGTAATACCATCTGTCTAGCCTTCTCCCAACCATGTTGGGGTCGACTTCCAGTCCAACTGGATGCAGTCAAACACCAGTATTTTACATGAAGCGACTGCTATCTCACCTTCAGTTACTGTGTAGTACAATACCCTTTGGTTAGACTGGTTGTCAGACTTTCGGGCTTCTGACGACCCGTAACGACTGTCAAAGTTTCACGAATTACAGCCGGGACTAGCGGCTTATCGTTTTTTTTTTTAATATTGAAGTCACCACACATAATTACTTCTTTATTTACAGTTTCAAGTTTTGCCAAAACATTCAGTTTCAAGTTTTGCCAAAACATTAATTACTGACTCAATTATAGAGTATTTTTAATAATTTGGGGGTTAAGAAAGTTCACAGCTAGGTATGTTCAACAGATAATTCAACTGTCTTTACGAGTTTTTGATTGAATACAACTTTTGATTAGGATTAGTGAACCAGCACACACAATATTATTTTCATGCAATTTAACTGCAATGGTTCGTGTCACTATAATGACTTGACCTTGTGTTCACGTTGAAATTATGAAATTATGTATTTGTAGGAAGCCTGTAGGATACAATAATTTTGAGAAGAATGACTCAGTTTGTTGCAAAGTAATTTCCATAACCCCTTTTCCAAAACTATCAGAAAACATAGTGGAGCAGTAAAAACTTTACTACTTACAAGGAAGAGAACTAGTTTTTAACTGAACTACTTGCAATGGGCCTTGTTCAATGCCTGGTGTATCCACCACACATGACCGACCACACATGGCAACAACAAACAATTTATGTTAGTATGTTACACTTGCCTGAACAACGGTATCAGTTAAACAACTTATTTGTTCATTTAGGTACACTTTGTATAGAAAACCCTCGAAGGATTTTTTTTTCCAACTGATAACCTGTCTATTTGTTTTCCTTTTAGCAATTTTAGATTTATAATATTATAGCCCAACTTGCTTGCTTGCCTCTTTTATTGGATGGTTAGGTGTAATTATTGCAACCTCTAATATCAGATAAAACTCTTCCAATTGCAGCCAAAACCACTACTATCAAGCAGTGTTGGTTAATGAAGCTATTTGATCTCAATTCTTAATAGTTAAACATAGAATTATGTGGCTCTTGTTTTTGCGTGGCTTTTACTGAACATCAGTAACAGTATTACAACTGCATAGCCTTAATGTATTTTTGCGTGGCTTTTACTGAAAATCAGTAACAGTATTACAACTGCATAGCCTTAATATATTTTTTAAGTAGGTACTTATTTCGTGGACTTAGTTATATTTATGTGATTATGTTATTTAAACTTATTACAGTCCCTTAAAATTATTACTTAATTAATCTGCGTGGCCCTTTGATAATTACTCATTGCGTGGCCTTTATGTGAATGTTCATTATAACTATGATTCTCTCAATATGAATTGTGCCCTGAAAAGATATAATAGTAATAAATAATGAACGGTTATAAATTTATACCTATTGGTTAAACTTGTTAACCAATTGTGGGTAGGTACCGTTAGGTATCATACGGGCACAAAATATATTTTTGTAGTATGCATATAACCACAGTTTTGCGTGGCCTTATTTTCTTTCATCTGATACGATGCATCGCCATTAGCAATGAAGGGTAGTGGTATGAATTTGCCTATCAGTAACAATTGTTTACGTAATAACTCGGTTCGTCAGTGATTTTGATTTAGGTTGCATAACTCATTGTAGGTATAATGAATGTTCATTTGCTTAAACCAATATTTATAAGTATTCTATTATAATACCAACAATTTCTAATAGGCTATTTGGAACGAAGCTACACGCAAACGACTGTTAGGCAACAAACAATAATTACCTTACCTTATTACTTTTTTTTTTTTAACTATTTAATCCATACCAATATGTTTTTCTAGCACTAACAACTTAGCTAGTTCGTTTTTTTATCCACTAAGGTACCGGGTATCCAGGTAAGGTACCCATTGGATTTATTTAAGCTTATTTAGCTTAAAGGTACCCACTATTCATTTGATAGTTTACCTTTTCAAATTACTTCGTAATGTTATGATATCGATTAACCAAATAATCTATCGTGAGTGATCTAAAGTTGTCAGCATTGAAGTTGCGTGAGTCATTTTTGGGGCGACCTGTAACAGGATTTTGAGACTCGTATGCGTGGCCATTTATCTTTTATCTAAATAACAGTAACACTACTGCATAGCCTTAGGGTACTTGTTAGTATTTGCGTGCCCATTACAGCATTTCGGATTCAGCATAACCTATGACGCAAGCGTAAGTATGACTAACTAAATATACTAAATAACTTTATTCAATAACGTTACTTTACTATTATTATGGAAATTGACTCATAATAACCTTTATCTATTAACAAATGAGGTTTACTAACTGGTTAGCAATAAATATGCTAGTAATTTAGTCATTATTGATGCTTACACTAACGCTTCCCGGTCTTTTCTCACATTTAATTTCATCCTTTAAGCATGGTCGTATGTGCGAATAGTATTTACGTGACCTTGATATTTCTGTGTCGGAATGCAAACAATTGATCCTAGCAAAACCAGTGACCCAATTAAAATAGTATCTACTGATTTTGTTTTATATTTACAATAAGTGGGTATGTAGGTTATTTACAACAGAAAAGTTAAGTAGGTATGTCCAAGATTTATGATAATAATTGGTTGTTATTTTTATTTCAACTATGAAGCGTGCAAATAATTCAATTATCTTATTATTTAAATGAGAGCACTTACTCAATAATAATAATTAACAATAATTTACTGTTTGCATTACAGCACATTTATAATAGTTGCGTACTATTCAGGCATGGCCCTTTGTTTTGTTGTAAGCAACACTCACTGCATGGCCTTTGTAACATTTACGCTTATCAGTTGTTTACATCAATCAAAGCAGAATTTATTTTTCGTTACTTAATCATACGAAACTGAGGCAACAAAGTTAGGTGTAAACATCTACCTTGGTAACGATTTATTTACAGGTAGGTAGGTAGGTACAATGAGACTAGGTTCTGTTTTCACTTTTAGTATCCAAACTACCTCTAACGATCCTTATCGAAATAATATAGTCGCTTAATTGATCGTAAACAACTTTCAACGTGCATTATTTTTCAGCGTGCATTCTTCCCCTTTTTGGTAAATGTTTTCAGTACTTACTTTTATCCTCGTCGCCACTTGTAATGTTCACCAGGTTAATAAAACACACTTTCACAGATCATTCAGGTGAAGTAATATATACGCCTAGCGCACGTTCGCTCTCGCTCACGGTTAGCGCTCGACTGACCGCGCGCCGCCCAGGCGCATACACTACAATAGGTACTCAGGTAGAGGCACCTACAGAGGTTAGAATATCTCAATTTTCTCCTGTCTATTTAACATAGGAAGTAGATTTAAAAAAATAGTTGCCATTTTCGACTGCCAAATGAGACTAAGCCTGTGATAGGAATACAGAGGAGTCAGTAGAAATTCATCAATTTATGAAACATCCTACATAATTTACACACATATAAACCGACAAGAAGAAAGGAACAGAAAAATACGATTTATTCTTCTGTGACAATGTAATCCTTTTTTGCTGATTGCACAAACAAGTATGTTTGGCAAAAAAAAAAATGGTCCGTAGAAGGAATATAAATAGGACAAAGCGAAAATAAAATAATTAAAATTATATTTTGGGACGAAGGTAGCATAATTTTTGGGACGACTCTCCTCCCAAACAATATGCTTCCTTCGTCCCAAAATATAATTTACATACGTACGAGCACAAAAGTGATGCTTGATAATTAAGTACTGAAATAATCTTAACAATTTCGCCTCAATATTCATCTAATACTTTACCTAAGACAGCAATTAGAAGCTTCTTACTGTAACATACCATTAATTACAACAGCACGAAAGTACCCTACTCGACATAGCTCACGCGAACTATGCGATGTCACTAAATAACATCTAAATTACCAACATTACATTGTTTGATCAAATAAATAGGTAGGATAAGAAAGTAAAGGTGTTTACAGACCGAAGTATTCATTCATCAATTTTAATGATTGTGTAATATGTTAATTTCTTGTTTTCACAGTGGGTTTATCCAGTGAAGGGTTGCGTGCTACCATATTTAATTTATTAGAATTTTGCTACGATCATACGATCATGCCTTTGTTTGGCACTTTCCAATTGTTAGAATAGTTCATTGCTATAAAGGGTCCCCGAAACTATCAATTGCAATAAAATTGACAATTTTTACTTGATTGATACACTCGATGCGCATGTGTGCACGCGCGAAGTGCATGTTAACATGAGTAAACACCATCCACGATACCATGCTTTATAGATTTGCAACATGCTACTTCATTATGACTTCCACCGGCCCTTGGGCATACATTTATTATGATACTGGCATTGTAAAGTACACAGCTACCTGTCTAATAAAATTAACAATCCATTTCAAAAAACACACAACCATAATCAGAATTAGAAAACTTTAGAACGTTTTTTTTTTCTTTATTTCTTTCATTAATAATCCCAACAACTCCCAAATCGAGATACGCTCTAGTTGAACAGAACCCTAACGGTAAATGTTAAAACTCTTTGTCAAACGCAAAATAAATGCTAACGTAATTATTTGCTAATAAAATTAACAATCCATTTCAAAATACACACAACCATAATCAGAATTAGAAAACTTTAGAACGTTTTTTTTTTTCTTTATTTCTTTCATTAATAATCCCAACAACTCCCAAATCGAGATACGCTCTAGTTGAACAGAACCCTAACGGTAAATGTTAAAACTCTTTGTCAAACGCAAAATAAATGCTAACGTAATTATTTGCTAATAAAATTAACAATCCATTTCAAAATACACACAACCATAATCAGAATTAGAAAACTTTAGAACGTTTTTTTTTTTCTTTATTTCTTTCATTAATAATCCCAACAACTCCCAAATCGAGATACGCTCTAGTTGAACAGAACCCTAACGGTAAATGTTAAAACTCTTTGTCAAACGCAAAATAAATGCTAACGTAATTATTTGCTAATTAGACGAATACGCACACGTGCAGCTAAATTGGCCCATTTGCATATAATTAGAGTTAGTAGCAGGAACAGCTACATTATTTGTTATGCCCAGTAATGCGCTTCGTTCAGTTTAACGATGACTATTAACCACCATTGTCTCAGCTAAGTATTGTTGAACACAAAATTATTACGGGTTGATTTACTTTCCGGGCAACAGTACTCCGGTTTCGATACTGTTTATTAATTAAAACGGTATTGGAGCCGCGTTGATGTTTGTCGATGTTGTATTGTTAGGGTTCCGTACCAAAACGGTAAAAAAGGAACCACTATGGTGTCACTCAGTCTGTCTGTCTGTCTGTCTGTCTGTCACAGCTGGATATCTCAAGAACTACTAATGCTATCAACTTGAAATTTAGAATAGTTTTAGATGACGTTGACCCAACTATTTTGCAAATAAGAAAGAAATTAAAACATTTATATTTTTTTTGCAACAGGGACTGAAAGGGGGTCTTAAAAAATCAAAGTGGGGCTACTAGGGCATGTGGGGTATCATATTTATGAAAGAACGCTGTTTGCACATTCTCAAACATTTTTTTTCTTTTTTTTAGGCCGCATAGTTTTCGACTTCTGATGAAAAATCTAAAAAAAAAATACCGTCCCCCAAGATTACAGGAAAAATAAAACGATGTCTCTAAATAGCACACTTTTTCAGAAATCGGAACAGAACCCTCGGTGCGCGACTCCGACTCGCTCTTGACCGGTTTTTTTTTTCAATTTGTAAATCGAATGTATCGATATCAGAATGACAGCAAATATGACACTAGTGCAAACAAAGCTATAATAACGTATTTTGACACCTATTGTAACCTCGTATTGGCTCTTACAGATATCGCGAGCGATATTGCGATATTATCGCGTCGCAACACCGCTACGCTACACGTCACGACGCGATAACGCCTCTGTCTGTAAGAGCTTTAATGAACAAGATTGGAACTGAAAGATTTGAATAAACTTTGGCAAAAAATAGACTGAAAGTCTTTGAATTAGAGTTCATTATTGTAACATGTTTTGCTCAAATTATTTAATTTTCATTAATTCGTCAATACAATTAATGCACTTATAAATCAAAAAAACCTCCTCATTACACCACTTGTTCTGTTAAGATCACATTAGAGACACAAATTGCCTGTCTTTCCTGACAAACCTTTACATCGTTAAGCCAAATGGTTGGAGTTAGCCATTGATTCATACAATATGTTACCTCATCTATCCGGTCAACGCCGGGCAGTGCTGGGCATGACTATTGTCTGTTTACGATGTAATATGTTTCGATTTACTGCTCGACTGGTTTCCTGGGTAAGATTGATTCGTTTAGTGGTCCAGGATTCCTTACTGCTTGTTATAAGGATTGAAAGTTGGAGTTTGTTATTTGCGGAAGGTAACTAGTGTGTGTATTTCACTATTTCTCTAATGTAACGAGTTTGAGAGTATGATTTAAAATAAGGATGAGAATTTTTTTTTTGGTTTGTGGAAAGTTTTTTTAATCACGGTTGCCTGGAATCAATCTTGTGGTGTTTCTGTATATAGACATTATGAGAAACATTTCGGTAATTATCATAATGTTTCGGTAGCTGTAATTTGTAAAGCCGCGATGTGTCGATACATGCAAGCAGAGAACGGGGGCACCGATGTCATCACCCACTTAAATCTCAACAGACCTCACCATAATTTACCAAAAAATCGGAAAGCAAGTCAAGCATCTGTAATTACGCGTGTAAATAACTGAATTTATTCCGAATTCCTCTTATTTTGAGTACTACGCTCTACGTACATTGATTTCCTTAATTTGCGGTCAACAACAACATTATTGCCATAATTATAGTCGCCACACTAAAAATAAGTACGACACAGTACTATATTTAATTTAATATAATGTGCTGGTACTTTTTTGCGTTATTTTTGGTACTTACAGCATTAAGCTATATCGCTAATGAGCCGCAATCGGTGGGCGTGAGTGGTTCAACAAGTTTTTGTCACCCATCTTTGCAAATCCGATACGATTACATGTTTAGTTCATTAAATGACGACTAACCATTACTTATTTATCTTCGAGAACTGCCAATCATAAGTCAGTGATCTCTTCTGTGTAGTTACTTAATGTTATGTGCCGCTAACTCGTCAGTGTCAAATTAGTCAAGAGATAAGGCGCCGACAAAAAGTGTTTGCAACAAACAATGTTGGCAACTCTATTTGGTCACAGCTAGTTAAGATGCTTTAGGTCAGTATTCTAAAAACCACAGTTTTCCACGTTTAACTGAATTTGCACGGTGATTGTCAACAAAAAGTCTGTTTTAGAATTTCTGTTTAAGGGGATACATCGATAATTTTGAGTTTTAAATTCCTATAAAACCAAATGTATATGGTTAAATCATTTGGATTTTCCATATGTGTTATTTGACTATATTGTCTACTGCTGTACTAACAGCGAAACATGATTACTTGAAATTTTTTCGATAGAAACAAATTCCAAAGTAGCACCGTCTATTTTCTGTTTTATACAATTATAATAAAAAGTTCCTTATTGTGCAGTAAAATTTGCTTTATATCGAAGGTATTTAAATATTTTAAGAACTTACTAAGCTAAAAATTGATTTAAGTATAGCATTTTATCATGAATCTACATTTAAACGAAGCGCGTGAGAGTCTTCTATCTCGCGCGTCAAATTAGACAGCCATAACGCCATCGCCATTTCACTTACACACCGAGCTAAACCAAGCTTCAATATATCCTCTTAACTGTTAGTGACACATTAATATTTGCACGCTTGAACAGCTAGTTACATTAAAGAGTTGAGCATTCTAAGAAAACTGTACTCTGTTGAGTCTGTTGAGTAAATTATAGGGAACGAAAATGAAACATGTCACTTTATGTTTGCATAGATTACATAGAGTATGATGAGACTACAGTGTAAACCCTTTAGTTTATTATCTGCAAATGGTTAAAGACAAGATCTTCTAAATATTTAATTGGAGAGAGCAAGTAGACGCTTGCTTACTTTGAGCGTTTATGCTTATCTCATAATTGCGATTTCATCGACACTGCACAAATATGCAGGGCTACTGCGGTTGGTATTCGATGAATGTGCACGATGTACCAATATTTAAGGTAAGGGTATCAGTACCACAGGGAAATAAAGGGCTATCTGGGCTATTTTTAGAAATGTGATATCAAGAAATGGGTCTACTGGAAAATCAATCTAATCTAATCTAACTAGTCTATAGGTACTGTAGAGGTTTAATGCTATGTAATCTGTGGCTATAGTCCTCACAGTATAGCCCTC
Source organism: Cosmia trapezina (assembly GCA_905163495.3). Taxonomy (NCBI): domain Eukaryota; kingdom Metazoa; phylum Arthropoda; class Insecta; order Lepidoptera; family Noctuidae; genus Cosmia; species Cosmia trapezina. The sequence goes on from LR991030.1 coordinate 20,125,983, forward strand.
ACAGTACTGCCCCACTGCAGAACAAAGGCCTCCCTCTCCCTTTTCCACACAAGTCTGTTTTTTACTACTGTTGACCAGTCTTTTAGGTAGGAGTCAAGCTCGCCCCTGGAAAATAATGTGTAAATTATTTAGAAAGTATAAAAAGTAAGTAAAAGTAAGTAGTAAAGTAAAAGTAAAAGTATGTACGAGTATCATCATGAAAAACCCAGTGAAAATTCCTGCAAACATTCAATAAATACGTTTAAATATTGATTATCCTTAACACAAATGAGGAAGCTGTTACAAGGAAGATAATCGCATCAGATTCTCTGATAAGAGTAAAAATTAAATTAATATGACGATATAATCTCATCATTACTTTGCCCGTTACACCGTTTGCAGCGTCTGCAAAGCAAATTATCGTGATTAACCGGTCAATTTGCATCTGCGGCTTGGTCTCTTTGTAGTGATGGTCCAACTTTCGCCGGGAAGGTTGCAAATTGCCCACATTACAGGGTAATGCGTTGTCAGCTGACAGCGGCTGACGAGACCACCGAGTGATCAATCTGGAAGATTTATAGACTGTAGTGAAAACTGGGGCTGTGGACGTAATATTTATTGATACTGCTCATTTTGCAGCTGTAAGGGCCTGTTTTACCACCTATGATTAAGTTCCTATTAAATTGGCAAATAATTTCATACGAATTCTGTTCCATTTTTTAATTTATTCGGTAAGTAGTGGCTATTCTGACATCGTGAATAAGGCCCTCTGAGTCTTATAGATACCTACATTATGTACTTTATCTATACCCATGCTATAAATTCTTTATAAAAGTTTCTGAAACAGTTAGCTTATTGCCAACATTAAAACAGCCAGTGTCATAGTAACCATGGTACCCATAATAGCATCCAAACGGGTGCTTTAATGTTGTAATGAATTTCATAATGCAACTCGTTTTCAAAAAAAGAACATTGTATTGCACGCGCGTTTCACTACAACAGCGGCGTAATTTTAAAAAAGAACTTATTCGAATTCACGTCGTATACTATGACGCCGGCCGCCATGTTCGATACGAGTATTAGTATTGCAAAAAACTGTTTCAGAACCTTTTATAGAGGATTTATAACATGGATGTAGATAAAGTCTTGTATGCAACTGTACATAATTAGGTATTAAAACACTCATGTGATACTATTATCACACCCACATTCGTGTTTTAATACCCCTTATTATACGTCAGTTGCATAAATAACTATTATTTTATGTATGTATAAGTCCTTTATATCTACAAGCAAATGATGTGTTGTGGTTGCGTGTCTCCATGTTTTTTTTCTAAAACTTTAAGTAGCGTGTTTGTAATATTAGGATAATGTCTTCCAGTTACCTACTCTTTAGGACAATACGTACAGTGCCCTCCAAAAGTTAGTTGACATTGTTCCACTTCAGCTGTACCTAATCCCACATTATGATTAAACCCCTTTTTCATAAAAAAAAAACTGAAACGCTTTATAAACCTATTTCAGTTAAAAACTGTTTTGTCAATTTCTTTAAATTATGATTTGAGTTTGAAAGAAGAAAACGAAACAAGTGTTTTAGTTCTTTATGAATGTGGGGGAAGTGAAATTCTAGTTTCAAATGTTTGAACATTTTTATTGACTAATTCAATTACGTGGGTGGTAACCTATAAGTAGGTAGATTTTAAGGGATTACCTGTTTTTTTTATAACCATGTTTCAGTTGTGGTATCATAATGTGGCTTTGCAGCTGTAGTGGAAAAATGTTAACAACATAGTAATAAAATATAAAAGAACCTCAAGGTAGGTAGGCAATTCTGAAGAAAACCAGTTACAGATTTTGAAACAGCCGTGATGGTACAGTTTTTTCCCGATGTTGACAGACTTCATAACTAAAGTAGAAAATAAAATACAATAACAAAAAAACTATGTGCCCACATACCTATCTATTTACTTAATTAATTACTGAGCATGAAGTTTTTTGTTTAAACGCGATAGAAAATCTGCCCAGTAAGTTTTTATTCGTGTTTCGTAGATAAACATATCACTCAAGTAATTGATGAAATTGATTACAACATTGACATTCGCACATCCATCAGAGATATATGCAGTATAGTAATGTATGTCTGTGTGTATTGTGTGTTGTTGTGTAGTAACGCCTACAAATATTTCCAATGGTTCTTATACTGCCTTTACCATAATCTTATTACGTACACCTAATTAAGGACTTTGCTAACAAACTTTTCACAAACTAGAAAATTATGGTCTTTTTCGCAAGAAAATTTACTACAATTTTATGATTTCTGCAAACCTCTTATAATTATCACTTATCTGTAGTATAGCAACTGCATCGAGATTAAACATAAGCACAGTACGACAACTCGATCGAGAAATTATACTGATCGCAATAAAAAAATACAGTTCAGCAATTGATCATAACAACTACAAAAACTTAACCAGTTAATGTTATATTGGAATTTAACGACACCTAATAAAATGGTATGCGATCACAGAGTGGTCATTATTTTTTGCACGACACACTATTTTAATTTAATATCGTCTCTCTACTGACTCGATAAGTGGTCACTTTAAAAAGGTAAACTGTTGGGCCAGAATAAAGCACCCAGTTCACTGGGATATATTTCTTTCAATATTTATATACGGTCTTGGAACGATAGACGTAAAATCCTTTTGTGGTGGTTTTCTTACTACTGATTGTTTTTGAGTAGTTCCTCAGCCCTCAGACGTTTTATATAAAGAGCTTGAACATCAACACGGAAATGTGAAAAGATTGACGTACAATAAATCTTTCAACTGTGTTTTTATGCCTAAGGTATTGATGGCGTCCGTTTTACCATTCTCTAACTGTAGGTTTTCCTGGCATTTTTCCACGTTTTAAGAAGGGAAATAGCTGTAATTATTTACTTCTCTTTATGGTAAATAATTGTTTGTGCATCTTATCGTGTTTCCATCGAAGCAGAGATGTAAACCAGCTCGTAAAGGTATTCGGAAGTGTGCAACCACCGTAAAGCCACTGCTTTAATAATTCTGACATAACGTTACTTAATATAACAAGAATAACAGTGTATTATAATTTTATTGCCGGTTTAAACTTGTTGGACAAATTGGTGTAACTATCCACAAGTGTTAGAACCCACGTTAATGATAATACGATCGGGAACGTACTACAGTTTTCGATTAAAATAAAATAACCTTCAAATGGCAGCTAATTATGGCCTCGCGTGTAATTTTCCTGAGTACGTACATGGTTGAGGAAAGCGAAAGTAATAAAGTATTGGGAAATAAATTTCATGTAAAAAAAGTAGCTTTCGGCTTGTTTTGATTACATTTTGATTTAAAAAAACTCCTTTACTAAAAGTCAGGGAGAGTTTCAGATACCTTCTTAGCCAAAGTAACACAGACATGACATTAGGTATAATAAACGCAATAATAGCAGACTATACAGTTTGAAATTTTAATGGACCATTAAAATTTCAACCTCTTAAAGGGTCATCATTATGAACAACTTTTACTATGAGACCAAACCAGAAATCGCGAAAAAAAAATCAGCTGCTCCCTACATTTTGACGAGTTTGATCCTATTTAACTATAGTAAATAGCTGATTTTTCAGAGTAAAAGTTGTTCATAATGATGAGTACGATGACCTTTTAAGAGGAAACAACCATTGAAATTTCACCCTGTCTATTACTATAAAAGCACATTAGTAGAAAATAGCGCTTTCATTTCTCACATTGTAAACGTAGATTAGGAGTACCTAAATTGTATTTTAATGTCGCACTTTCGTTTTACATGGCAAAATCATGCGATTACATAGTCAATTTTGTATTTTCACATCTCTAGGAAGTAAATATTGTATTACGACTTAAGACAAATTAAGGTAATTGAAATAATCTGAAGTCTAATCATCATCATCATCATCATCACCATCATCATCATTCTCCTGCCCTTATCCCAATTTATTTGTGGTCGACACAACATGTCTTTTTTAGGGTTCCGTACCTCAAAAGGAAAAAAACGGAACCCTTATAGGATCACTTGTTTGTCCGTCTGTCTGTCTGTCAGTCTGTCAAGACCGTTTTTCTCAGGAATGCGTGAAGGTATTAAGCTGAAATTAATATCAAATACGTAGGTCTATGGTCCCTTGGAGTTCTGAAAAGATCAAACTTCTAAGTCAACGCAATAAAAAGACACGGCCATTTATGCGACATTTTTTGATACTCGCAAGTAAATCAAAACCTATAGGGTACTTCCCGTCGTCCCAGAATCATGAAATTTGGCAAGAAACAAGGGCTCACAACACAAGTAAAGAAAAAAGTCCGAAAATTGTTAATTTGTAATTATATCACATAAAAAATATTTTAAAAGTTGTCAGTCTGTCAAGACCCTTTTTCTCAAGAACGCGTAGAGGTATTAAGTTGAAATTAATATCATATACGTAAGTCTATAGTTTCTGGAAGTCGTAAAAAATTCAAGCTTCTAAGTCAAGGCAATAAAAAAATACGGCCATTTTGCGACACATTTTGATACTCGCAACTGTCGCAAGTAAATCAAAACCTATACCGTCTTATTACAAAACGCGATTTAAATGTAGTACTGGGATTATTACTAGGTTTAAACCATGACTAAATAAAACGTTATTATAAAATGAAGTTTATCACTAGTTCATGAACTATCTATGGTACTAAAGTTAAACCACAGAGACCCCTAGTTTATCTATTGGACTAACTGCGGTACTAATATAATAATAAGAATATAAGAACATCGCGTTAGGTAGTCGAAATAAGATGGTTATTATTTACCTAATAATAATTTAAAATCCATGTTTTACTAACTTTTTCTTCAGAAATCCAGTTTTCAACCCGTTTTTTCTTTTGTTGTTTTCCATTTTTTACGATTAGTAGTTCACAATTTAACCAGACACAACCACAATACCACAGATACAACCACATAGCAGTAACAGTAATATTAAAAACAATTAGTGAAAATAAGAAGTTCATCCAGGTATTTGTTATTATAGGACGCAACAAAAACATTCGTCTCAAGGCTCTCAACTCTCAAATTACACGCGCTGCTCGCCGAATATATGTCGCTCCACTTCACGCTAGAGGTGTTAAAAATATGACAACTTGTTCATAAAAAGAAAGTACGAATTGTGCTTGTTCAATATAATGTAACATAGACAAAGAACAATTTTTGACCTATTTTTGTTTTGATAAATAATTATTTAAACATTTCAAGTGATACTATTATATCAATATTTAGAGAAACGGAACGTTGCTTCAAATAAATACTGTAGGAACGAATGAAAGAATGCCATTTTTGTTTCTTATCTGTGGATATTTTAAAAGCATGGACCAGCATGGACCTTCATTGGTACTAACCATGGTACTAACTGATCCTCCGATAGTCTTCGTTTTGTAATCGGAACACATTTTGGTCCTGGTACCAGCTTTAATACCGTAACAATCCTAGACCTTTTAGTCTTGGTTTAAACCAGTACTTAAGAATTTTTTTGTAATAAGACGGATAGGGTACTTCCCGTTGACCTAGAATAATGAAATTTGGCAAGAAGCAAGGTCTCACAGCACAAGTAAAGGAAAAAGTCCGAAAATTGTGAATTTGTAATTTTATGACATATTTTTTTTTTTTTGATACCCAATGTTAAGTTTGTTTTTGGGATAAATTCTTTTCAACTACGGAACCCTTCATTGTGCGTTGTCCGACACGCACTTGGCCGGTTTTTTTTTCCATACTTCTCTATTAGTCGTCATTTCGGTAGTAACTCCTAGGAGTCTAATATAAAGGGTTAAATTAAATTAGATAGAAAAACTCCGCGAAAACGAAAAAAAAAAATATTATTTGATGATTTTAATTTTGTGGTGAACGGTGGCAGAGTGAGCAGTGGTGGCACAGTGGTAACGGCCGCGACTTACGAGCTGTAGGTCGTAGGTTCGAACCCAGACAGGTACTTTACTTTGTGTAAATTATTTCATCACCACTGTTCTCAAAACGGGGAAGGACAACATCGTGAGGAAACCGGCATGTCCTAGAACCAAAAATTTGAAGATATGATGTGACATCTATCAACCCGCACTGGGTGGTGGGTTACAGCCCACTCCCTCTCACCGAGAGGAGGCCTGTGACCCAGCAGTGGGAACATTACTTAAAGTATTACGAGTTTAGTAAATCGTCATTTTTTTATCGGTTTTGATTATGTTTTTTAGATATCGATACTTACCCATCATGTCTGTAGAGTTTCGGTAGCTAATTTAACAAGTCGGACTCGCGCTCCGGTTCAGCACGGGTTCCTTACCATCATTTATATGTATTTTTTGTTGATGATTTCTGAAAAACTGTGCTATTTAGAGACATCATTTTATTTTTCCTGTAATCTATACATAAACTTCTATGATATAGAATAATTTCAGATTTTTCTCTATGCAAACTTCAGAGATAAGGGGGGGGGGACGGTATTTTTAACAATTTGGTTATCAATTCGGATTTCGTAGGTTATCAATTCGGATGTTCATATATATATATATATATATTTTTACATTTTTTATCAAAAGTCGAAAACGGCGGCTTAAAAATAAAAAATAAAATTTTTGAGAATGTGCAAACAGTACTCTTTCATATGATACCCCGCAAGCCCTAGTAGCCCCACTTCGAATTTATAAGACACCCTTTCAGTCCCTGTTGCAAAAAAAAACATTACCTACATATTTTTATTTCTTTCTTATTTGCAAAATAGTTGGGCAAACGTCTTCTAAAACTGTTCCAAATTTCAAGTTGATAGCATAAGTAGTTCTTGATATATCCAGGTGTGACAGACAGACAGACAGACAGACTGAGTCACACCACATGGGTTCCTTTTTACTATTTTGGTACGGAACCCTAATTAATACGTCTGGAAATATGGAACATTTTGAAATTTCCTATGTTCACATTTTTAGTCGAGAGGTAGGAAATTTCAGAAAACGTTCCATGTGTCCTGACTTATTTTTTTTTTTTCAATGGTGGCGTATATACTCGCCTTAATATAAATCTACAAGTCCTACAGTAAATTTCATAAACAATCTTGCATTTTACAGAACTCTAAAGCCTGATTTACACGGTGCGATTTAATTGTCTGTAGGTACTAAGTTGACGCTACAATAAACGATGCCATTTTATTTAAACGAAGTCATTTTAGCTTCAATTTTATTGCATGCCACAGTCAAGGAACTTGCATCGTGTAAATGGGGCTTAAGTTTAATCCTTCGTATTCGGAACGTATCGGCGAGACATAGTAGCTTTTTAAAATATTTTTAACTGTAATTACAAATACGAGTGGTTAAGAAAAATCTCTTAAGTTCTATTTAATAATAATAAGTAGAACTCCAGACCTTTTTCTTGACCCTCTCGGCACTGTGGCTCGTTTATGTCTTTAGAATAGGAAAACGAAAAGATACCTATTGTTTGTAATGAATTTATTAAGTTGGAGATCTCACATACGAAAGATATAAACGATGAAGCACTGAATAGTAGCTTTATACTACTATGTCAGTGTAAAAGCTCCATTTACACGGTTCAAGTTTATTGCCAGTGGCATAGCATAAAATTTAAGGGCAATTTAACTGGCATCGTCTAAACAACACGTACGACGGTTTTATTGAATGGCAAAACTTGCATTCAATTATTTTTTATGACATTTTATGGAATAGCACGAGTGTAAACACTTGCATGCAATTCTTTAATGGCAATGATTATTGCTCTTGAAAATTTCAGAAACTTGCGCCATGTAAACGGAGCTTTAGCAAACCCTTCTGGTACGGTCCCTATACTTATACTTTGTTATTAAAATATTCTAATAAGATTACTCAGATGCACCCTGAATTAAAATAACAATCGCCTTAAGTGATAGATACAAAAACGGTTTCTGCAACATTGTATCCAAACCAGAACTTAGTCTAGACTCCAGACCTACATCTTTTTTAATACAAAATAATGTATGTTGGTCAGAGAAGCAGTTAATCTGCATTAACACATTACAGACATGCAATAGTCACGGGGTACACACGAGAAAATAAATAACTAAAGATACTAGCCTTGAGCGATATAAGAAACATTGTAACTTCAACCAGACACAATAATGTACCTTAAGGACGCTGTTACAAATGAGTAGTCAAATCATTACTTTTTTACACAAAATTACATATGTTTATTTTGCATTCTTAAAATGTTTTTTGGACGAATTGTTGATAGATGTGCATGTACGATTCTGAACTTTATGTAAATATAATTTTAGATAGGTACATTTTCCTAATAAATGTACCGGAGTAAAAATTTTCATTTCGGTACCGCTATTGAAAAACTGTACCTATCTAAAATTATACTTTTGTGTAAAAAAGTAATGATTTGACTACCCATTTGTAACAGCGTCCTTAAGTAAAAACTAAGCTTCAAACCAGTAGCCGTTATATAAAAGATGACATTTATATTAAACCAATTGTTAAAACCCGCATAAAACTTAACAATACCTACTAATTAACAGGAGTCAGACAAAGGCAGATAAGTATTAGTACATTAGCAGTACTGATATAATTTAAGTGTCCTGTGCAAACATAAAAAAAGTCAATAGAACCGTTTCCATGAAAACTATTAATAATATGCGGGTAGCTTACGAAAGCGCACTTCATAAAGGTGCTATTTCCACTTGGCTGAATTCAGTCGTCTGAATTGAAACGTCTTTTTAGAAAGCTGTGTAACTTTTTTTTCCTTTAATGAAGTTAATGATACTTTAAGTTCACATTACAATATAGCCTAATAGCTAATAAGTAATAATAAATTAAACTGCTAAGTAACTATACAATTAAGAGATAATCCAATAACGTCTTTCTTTTTCACTTTATGTTATACAGGGTGTCCGGTAATTAATTGATAACCTTGAATTAGCAGATAAACCGTGACGCCGCGCCGCCGTCCTAAAAAAAATATATTGTATCTCAAGTAGTAGGGTAAGATGCTACTACCTAAGTACTACCTAAGAGACCTAGATTTTTTAGAAAAAAATACTAACTTTTTACAAGCTTTCATATAACTTGCAATAGTTTTTTGTTTGTTAGTTTGTTTAGATCGAATCTTGCAAGCTGAATTAAAACTACTTCCTCTTATCCTACGAAGTTGATATTTTAAATATTGGTTCAGTTTCAAAGACAATGCATTTTTATGATAAGCATGCCTTGATTCTATACCGAGGAATGGCTCCAGACGAAAGAACTCCTCAACGGTCAACAGTATAGACAAGAAATTTTATACGCGCTTCAATTATAATAGTCCGCTCTAAGGTATTCTATTCTCGGTGAAGTGAGCTAGCAGTGAGCTGTCAATTATAGTGTCAGTGCGTCAAGTGGAATGACAGGTCACTTCACCTAAGTCTTCACGGTGAGATCGTAACAGAATAGATCAGTGGAGTCCTAAATGATCACCTCAAGACATTTAACAGTAGGTACCTACACAACACAACACTATTCCGGTAATATTTGTAACATTGCATTGTAAAGAAACTAATTTAAAATTAAAATAATAACTGTACCACAGAATAATAAAGCTACAGTAGTTTATCTGGGCAGTGACCTTGAATTAATTACCTACGGCCGCTCGGTAGATAAATACGCGTCCGTCCGTGCTTAACAGCCGCGCACTCGAACTGTTGATACTGAGATTTCGAAGCGCGTTGTTTCAGCCGTTTTCTGTGAAGGTGTAATAAGTACTGCTAACTTTATTATACTGTGACTGTACTTACCTAAACATACTAAAACATTTTTCCTATAGCAATGCTTAGCTGGAATTCCCTATAGATAACAAGCAAAAATAATGGAACAAAATATTGTTTAAATATTTTTCCTTTTCATACACTAATTAGAACGTTTTTGTAACATAACAAGGAACATGGCATTTAAACTATGTAAGTAGGTACCATCGTGGACATTTGCGTTGCATAAGGTTGAAAAGTGGTTCACCGCAAATGTTCGCGATGGTACATTATAAATAATGACGTCTATTTCCTTAAACCAAGATAAAAAATTACTTCATTTGACAATGAGCAAGGCATTATTAGAAGATAGTGTGAGTAAAATAAAAATGGCGGATTAAATCTATAATAATTATATTATAATAATCTAATGACATTTGTGTTGTGGACTCCACCACTGACTAAGATCTTCATATACACTTGTTCTTAAAAATTGTTTTTTATTATTCATTAAAGCGCACAATTTGCAATAGGGGTCTGTGTCGCGGGACTCAGTTAGGTCGTGATAAGAATAGTGGTTGTGCCACTTGAAGAAATCATAATACTTTTGTTTATCTTCTATAGCATTCGCCATTTTCTTCGCCAGCTCCGTGATCGATGTCGTTTGCGCAGACAAGTATATTCCATCAGGCATAAACCTGGAAATAAATAATGATCAAGTTTTTATTTCGTTTATTCTACCTAAGTATAACCACAGTAAAATAAAGTATGCAGTATTACATCTTAAGGGGACTACAAGACCTAAACGCTACTACAAGCAAGTTTTATAATGCTTAAAAGTATGTCAAAATCAATCAAAATCAAAAGTCCTTTATTCAAATTAGGCTGAGAATCAGCACTTTTTGAACGTCGAAATTACAGTAAGACAGTCCCCACAAAACGCCCGCCCTTCACCACTTCCTAGTGCTTTAGCTGGGAAGAAGAAGTAGCGGAACAAACTCCCCAGCAGCACAGCTGTCTGTTCAGTTAGAAGAACTAGATTCTATACAATAGTACCTATGCAAAATAATTTACGCAACACATTGCATTAAATTATATTTTTGTCAAATAAAACAATTTTAGTACATTTGACAAAAATATAATTTAATGTATAACAAAAATATAATTTAATGTAAACAATTTTAGTACATATCTCATGTAACCTGTCATTATGTAAGCTGATCCTGGAGAAAGAACATAACATGTGATATACCGCAGTGATAAAAATCAGAAAAATATATGACATTTCATTGACATTGACATTCGAACTAGCTTAGATCCTGAAGGATCTAAGCTAGTTCGATAGTGTGTTGAAAACATTATACAACTTATTTGATACGATAGAAAAAAATCACGAAGACTATACCTCTAAAAAATTATTTTAACGATTAAAAACTACACTAATATACATACAATAATTCTGATATTTTGTCAGATTATTCTACAAGCAATATATTAACGTAATAGTGTTTTAATTTATTATTCCCATCAATAGATTTTTTGTAAATAAATAATTGCTTCATATTTTGTAATAAATTACAAGCGTTGAGTCATCGCGCTTCTCTTTCTTTTGTAGGCAGTCCGACAGTGACCGCGTTTTAGGTCCTATAGTCCCCAATAGAAAATGGGCGATACAACGCGCGCAGCAGACATCAACAGTTCGAGTGCACGGCAGCAGACGGACGCGTATTTATTCTATTTTATTCGATTCTATTTAATTCAAGGTCACTGCCCAGATAAACTACTGAAGCTTTTTTATTCTGTGGTATAATGATTTTGGTCTAGAGGTCTTTTGGGTTTGTCTATCAAGAATATCTGAATATTAGTTTTATACAGGGTGTAAGTGTATACAGTGGCAATCTTTTAAGGCGTCATTGTACTCATCATTATGAACAACTTTTAAAAGGATCAAACCTGAAATCGTGAAAAAAAATCAGCTGTTCAGTACATTTATGTCGTCAAAATGTAGGGAACAGCTGATTTTTTTTCGCGATTTCAGGTTTGGTCTCACAGTAAAAGTTGTTCATAATGATGAGTACAATAACCCATTAAAATATTGCCACTGTTTACACTTACACTCGTTATAGAATCTGACTTTGTGCTAAGGTTTGCCATTAAATTATTGCTAATAGTGTCAGTGTCTCAAGATGAAAGTCTTTGACCAGTGCGTGTTGCCAGTGATGACCTACGGCACTGAAACGTGGTCGCTCACCATGGGCCTTATTAGAAGGCTAAAAGTCACCCATGGGCAATGGAAAGGCCAATGTTTGGAGTTTCCCTACGTGATCGAATCAGAAATGAAAATATCCGTAGGAGAACTAAGGTAACCGACATAGACCGAAGAATTGCCAAACTGGCAGTGGGCAGGGCAGTAGGCACATTGCTCGCAGAACAGATGGCCGAAAGGTTCTTGGGGTCTACTCCTTAAGCACGAAGCCCGTAGTTTCGGTCTTCGTTACGGGCGTTTCCTACTCCGTTTCACCTACGGATGGATTGATTCGGGGCCCGAACGAAGTATGAATGACAACACGATTTGACAGCTGTCCCTACTCCCGATGTGTTTTTGCACGTCCGAAAAATTTAACTTTTACCCTTGTTTTGATGGATCGTTATATCAGACGGATGGACTGCCGGACGGACGGACGGACTTAGGGGGTAGGACCTGGAGTGGCGACTGCGTACCGGAAGACGTAACGTTGGAAGGCCCCCACGCAGGAATCCGTACATTTGATTTTATAGGAATTTTAAAAACACAAAATTTATCGATATTATACCCTTAAGCGGGGTTTACATTATGAAACTAGTGTCGTGAAACAGTATCTGGACTGCTCTGTTTCGGTTCTAAATTCAACGTTAATTTCATACATAACATTCATACGCTGTCATAGAGAGAAATAATAACAGTTATTTCAGCCAACTAGTCGTTTAGCAGTTAATATGATAGGACATCGTGTTAAGTAGTTTTTATCAGCTTTTCAAAATCCGGCACTGTCCATGATTAACTAATAATCATGGACAGTTTCACGTGTAAATAGATAATTATTTAACTATAACTATAATTAAGTAAGTATATTTTTTTATTGTTCCAAAAACAGTGTTACAGATTGCTTTTCCACCAGTTATTGAAAAACAAAAATTATTACACATGAAACTACCAAGGAATAACTAAGATTGATGGGCAACTAGTTTCGTAATGTAAACCCCGCTTTAGGGATTGGCCTCCACGAGTGGCGTAATAACGTACCTAGATGTTCGTCCAGCATACCCTGGCCATCCAGCCCCGCTACCACGATGCTGACTGTGCCGATACGAGACACGAAAAGAGGAGACCCAACATTTTATCTGGTCATACAAAGGCAAAGACAAAAAACCCAAACAAACTGTACTTAGATCGAATAGAGATATATTGGTATAGTTGTTTTATCTCACGAAAGCGGGCGAGCCTGACTTGTATGTGTAAATGTTACATGCACATTGTCTTTGTGTGTGTAAGCTCGGGAGCGCGCTATCGGCAGGTACCCACACAAGAGCGCGTGTCTATACGCATTACATCTACAAGTATGGCTTACCCGCTTTCGTGAGATAAAACAACTTTATTGCTATTTGAATTTAGCTTCTGCATATTAACGAAAACTACGGAACCTTGTATAGTTGGCGCCACCATACACCACCGGCACGGCATAGTGATTGAGACCATGCAACAACTTCTCCGTCACATAGTCGTCAGCGAACGAGTTCTCAAACGACAAGTAGAAGTAGTAATCAGTCTCCAATTTCTGCAAACATTTCTCCATATTGCCTCTAGGACACTTCTTCGTTCCACATTTACCATATATATCAACCTGCATATCATACTTTGCTAATTCATTTTGCAGCTGTTTGGCAATTAAATCTCTTCCACTGCGCGCACCACAGTTAGATACGAACCAAGCCGCTGCAATTTTCTTTGTGCTCAATTTCTCCTTCAGAGTGTCGTTTATAGGCATCATTGCTTCCACTTTCTCCCAATGCATCACTTCCTTAGGACCTATAACCGTCCCTTCTTTATCTCTAATACTCATATATCCAAGATATTCGTCAGAATTCAATTTGTAAGTCCAAGTCCAGTTGAAATAATTATTATACATTTGATTACAGACCGGATAGTATTCTGAGGACTCCATACTGGCGAAAACATACTTTTGATAAGGTAATCGGGACTGTGGTAAAGATGAAGCTTCGTTTCTCAGTTCTTTTCCATGGAACAATATCACATCAAAATAAGCTACATCTCTGAGAAACTGTCTATTTGATGTCACGTAACAATTATTATAGGAACATCTTCGTTCTTTAAACGTATGTGTGCCTTCACCCAAATACTTGATCGGATCACTCTCTTTTGACGTCCATACTAATAAGTATTTCAAGTTGGACTTATCTACCAAAATCTGAAAGTTCCTTTCTGAACTAAAGAAATACACATTATAAAAAAGCGAGACCAAAGTGACGCTTATTATCACGCAAAAGATGAAATTATTCACAAACTTACTTTTAACCATGTTTATAACTGAGAAACTCAACTTACACAAACTGTCACCTCACTTTCAAATACCACCCTAATATTAAGTATAAATATAACTACATAATAGAGAAAATGATAAGCACGGAATTAAATAATTAACACTCTGCTGCAGTTATAAACTTAATAAGTTATCGTATTCATTCAAACACATTTTATCCATTTTTTACGTATTTACCAATAATGTTACAAAAAATTAAGGAACTAGCTGGAAAACGTGAGTATGACGACAAGTTTAAAGTGACAGTGTGCATTGTGACTAGTGATTTGGTAGTGATGCATTCGGTTAACTGGACAAGGATAATAACACTTGAAATTACTTATCGACACTCTAACGATATTTCAAATTAATCTTATCACTACATAGTATAAAACAAAGTCGCTTCCCGCTGTCTGTCCCTATGTAGGTATGCTTAGATCTTTAAGGCCCTGGTTCCAAGCTTGGTTTAGCTCGGTGTGTAAGTGAAATGGCGTTATGGCTGTCTAGTTTGACGCACGAGATAGAAGATTCGCACGCGCACCGGAATTATGTCGTAAAAATGCAATTAAAATCGTTTATAATTAGAAATTAACTATTTAATAAAAAGTAATCCATCACTGGATGCAGTTTGGAATTTGACATTTCATGGTATATTTTTAATTATAATTATAATTGCTAATGAAGGGATAAACAGCTTTTAAAGATTATTAGGAGGTATGTTTAAAGATTTTTTTTTGGTGCATTAAAGTATGTTTAATTATATTTTGGCTTCCATCACTGTATGCGAAAAGGACTTGAAAATATCATATTTTTTTTACATGCCAAAATTATTTACGGTTTATGAGATACACAGCTTTAAAAAACCACCTTTTTGATCGTTTTCAGGAAATCTGCGCCTTAAAACTACGCAACGGATTTTGATGCGGTTTTATTAATAGAAAGAAAGAAAATACGTTTATTTGCGTTAAACATGACGCAAAGAACAACAAAATAAAATAACAATTTATAAAACAAGTTTGGGGAAAATATGCGTCACATGTCACATCTACGCAAAACGGCTACCGCTCAGCATAATGCCGCGACCCCATGCGAAACGGAGCCCCAGCGCTGGTTTTCAGCGATAGCCGGCGTTGACGCGATAACGTCGACCGGTGCAGCATGTGACAAATAATATGCAATTAAAAAATAAATAAAAATATAAAGTTAATTCTAAAAGTATAGATAAAATATACAGAAAATGACAATATTCCCGCATTCCGTTCCGCTCGAAATTAATATCAAATACGTAAGTCTATGGTCCCCTCGGTCCCTTAGAGTTCTCAAAAAATCAAGCTTCTAAGTCAACGCAATAAAAAAATTCGTAAATTTGGTAAGAAGCAAAGTCTTACAGCACAAGTAATTACTGAAAAAGTCCGAAAATTGGTAATTTTTATTAAGTTTTTTTAAGAACCTAACAAAGTAAAATGCGTCTGATAGGTTTTTATGTAAGAAAATATTGTCTATCTAGAAATACAGCTAGTGTTAGCAGATAGCCAATCTATTTTATTTATTTAATATTTAATTTAAGTTTCAATTACTGGCTAAAGATAATCAATCGCAAATCGATCAATTAAAATAAAAAAATGTAGAGCGAAAATTCAAACAAATAATTCCTGTTGCTCAAGCGGGCGAACGTCATCTTTTTGAACTGTACATAGGTATACTGTTAATTTATTCATTTAGCTGTATCCGGTTAGACTGGAAGCCGACCCCAACAAACTTAGTTGGGAAAAGGCTTAGCAGATGATATTGATGATGATGTTGAATGTTCATTCAAATTGATGCCGTAAAAAAAAACTTTGTTAATTTTTCCGACAGCGTCATCACGAGTGGACTGTACATAGGCCTACTCTACTATCTACATTTATGTAGAAAATATGTATTATCCTGACAGATCCTTGACTAAAGAAAATAGACTATGGGACTGTTTCACCACCTATGATTAAGTTCCTATTAACTTACTTGGCAGATAATTTCCTACAAAATCTGTTCCATTTTTGAATTTATTCGGTAAGTAATACCATAATGGCCTTAGGGCATATTTCACGATGTCCAAATAGCCACTACTCACCGAATAAATTCAAAAATATAACAGAATTTGATGAAATTATCTGCCAAGTAAGTTACTAGGAACTTTATCGTAGGTGGTGAAACAGGCCCTTAAATATTTTATTTACTCGCCAGTTCCTATCTATAATCAGTAAACTCTCAGACCATAAACTGCGCTCACCAATGTTACCATCGTCCTTATTTGATCCAAAAAAGCCATTTAATTTGCGCCTGTCTTAAGTAAACGCAAAGAATGAATAGATTACTGGATATAAGTGGTATGGGGTATTAACCGACCTTGAGAACTGCCCAGACTACGTAAGTTTTTTTTTTATTTTACTTACATGTATCCTGTTTGCTAGGAATCCTACTGACGATCTTATGACTGGCTGGCTCGTCATAAAAAAATGAACATCCTATGAACGTGTCTATTTAGTGATCATAAAGAGGTTTTATTTCATATATTTCCGCGATTTATGGTAAATTTGCCGCGGTTTTAATAGTAAGCGAATGTGCGTGGGTGTATAGCTTGTAAGTAATTTCACTTCTCAGATCCACAAAAAAAGGAAGATGGAGCGTCGCGAACATCAAAAGTGAAGCCACCTTTTTATCTATGTGTGTGTCGAAATTTTGCCATCTCTTAAATTGTTTTATATAGTTACATAGTTATATAGTTATATTAATATATTTATAATTAACGTACCTATACAATGTGTAACGCTAAATGAGCAAAACCTCTTAAGGGGTAGGGGTATTGTACTCATCATTATGAACAACTTTTACTATAGGATCAAAACTGAAATCGCGAAAAAAAAATCAGCTGTTCAGTATATTTATGTTCGCATAATTCGTCAAAATGTACTGAACAGCTGATTTTTTTTCGCGACTTCATGTTTGGTCCCATAAGAGGTTTTGAGCATTTAACGTTACACGTTGTATGTAATACCTTCATGGTTTGTCTAGTCATAAAAACCGTGCGAAGCAGAGCCGGGTCGCTAGTCTATATAAAAAACCGGCTAAGTGCGAGTCGGACTCGCGCACCGAGGGTTCCGTCCCGATTTCTGGAAAAGTGTGTTATTTAGAGACATTGTTTTATTTTTCCTGTAATCTTTACATAAACTTCTATCACATAGAATAATTTCAGATTTTTCTCTTTACAAACGTCGGAGATAGACCCGCTAGAGATTTTTAAGACCCGCTTTCAGTCTCTGTTGCAAAAAAAATATAAATATTTTTATTTCTTTCTTATTTGCAAAATAGTTGGGTATCTAAAACTGTTCTAAATTTCAATTTGATAGCATTAGTAGTTCTTGAGATATCGAGCTGTGACAGACAGACAGACAGACAGACTGAGTCACACCATAAGGATTCCTTTTTTACCATTTTGGTACGGAACCCTAAAAATTACCTGCACGTAGAAACCAAAGAAGGTAAATCTCACTTATTCTATAGTCCTGTTTAAAAGCACACGAACAAGACACAAGCTTGCCTTTATTAATGATGCAGTAGTACATAAAGTAATAACGATACTTTCAAAGTTACTCACTTAATCATCCAATGATGTTATACAGTGTTATTGGTAAAATACCAGCAACATCTTAAGCTGGGTACTGACCGGCGTTACGGGGCGTAATGTAACGTGTTACAGAGCAAGCGTTCGTGCAGTCAGTACGGGGTAGCAAGGCGCTCGTAACGAGCAACAAGCGGCTCGTTGCTCGTAGCGAGTGCTCCATCCCGGTGTCGGTTTTTTGGCGAATCCTTTGAGTGTTACGCGCTTCAGTCAGTACGTCGCAGCGAGTCCTCACGAGCGGACGTGGCACAAGCGTCGATTCTAGGTGCTTCGGGCCTTTAGGTTTATAGATTATTTGTTGTTAAAAAGATGTAATGGGACAAAGAGAAGACTCTGTATTTCATAGACAAATATAGAGAAGAACCTGTTTTATGGGAACCAGGTCATCCAGAATCTTGACTACGAGTGGCAACGAATCTGGAGCACGGGCGAGCAAAGAGTTCGAAACGAGCATGTTACACGGAGTTTAGCACACGGCGTAACGTAACATGCTCGCTGCGAATGATACATTACAGCCCGTAACACCGGTCAGTACCCACCTTTAAGGGGTCATTGTACTCATCATTGTGAACAACTTTTACTATGGGAGCAAAACTATAATCGCGAAAAAAAAATTTGCTGCTCCCTACATTTTGACGAGTTTGATGTAGATAAATGTACTGAACAGCAGATTTTTTTTTCGAGATTTCAGGTTTGGTTCCACAGTAAAAGTTGTTCATAATGATGAGTACAATGACCCCTTAAGAGGTTGCTGGTGTTTTACCAATAACCCTGTATAGTACAATAGCTCATTGTAATCATCCGTCTCAGTATATTGATACTTACTGTTCATTTATTGTTTTTTAATGAATGCCCTGCAAACTTGATTGATGTTAAATACACAGCATAATGTGTGAATGTGTTATTCGCTCGAACCTCTGAGTCATTTAAAAATGTAAATAATTACCTTTGCAAAGTGTTTTCTTTTCCAGTTTGTTCACGCATGGAAATTAAAGAGAGATTTATTTTTGCCACGCCTTTTCATTTATGTACTGCATCAATTATTTACTATTACCCTACGTATAATAAACTCACGCCTTCTTCACATGGGGGTAGGCAGAAACTACAGAACTCCACCTGCTACGCCTGATCCATGCGTCATGTTCGTGAACGGGGGCCGTCAGTTGGGACTGGTCGTCTCTTAGCTGCCACGGCTTATTTTTAATTTAGTACAGACACGGCCTCTACCTCTACTTCCCGTTGACCTAGATTAATGAAATTTTTCAAGAAGGAAGGTCACCCAGCACAAGTAAAGGAAAAATTCCGAAAACTGTGAATTTGTAATTTTATGACATAAACAAAAAAGTTAAGAAAGAGTGTTAAGGTTGGTTTTGGGATAAATTCGTTTCAACTACGGAACCCTTCATTGTGCGTGGTCCGACACGCACTTGGCCGGTTTTTTCACTAGACCATACCTTTCCCAGGTATGGGAAAAGTTCAAGAACATTCATTGCGTTATTTACGTTGCTGAGCAGTAAAATTTTTCGAACATGAAGCAATGGATTAGCAATTTGCTTCAAAATGATTCAGATTCCGATTGACAGTGTGCTACGCAATTAGGGTGCTGGTATTGATTGAATTTTCTTAATACCCACCCAAGTAGGTACTTGGCTAGTTCTCTCAAAAAACCCAATTTTGTTACTACAATAATACACAAAACTAATCATCTTTAGACTCACGATAGTCGAACGTATATCTCCTATTTTTTTAATTCAACTCTATCTTCTCTTGTTTACAGACTGACAATGGGATACTCAAGAAACATGCTGCTGGTCATGGTGCTCGTGGTGCTGGTGAGCCACAGTCACAGCGCGCCAACAAGGAGGAGGTCACGCGCAGCCGCACTGCAGACGGAAGAACCCACCACGGTCCGAGAGAACAAACTACAGGACGAGTTCAAGGAGACCACCACCACCACCACAGAAGCACCCATCACCAGCAGAAGGAACAAAGCCCTCAACCTCTTCGGCTTCTACCCCTCCTTCCTATCTTCTGGCATAGACTACTCCGAAGACGATGAAGATATCAACTTCACCGTCAACGACGAGAACTTTGAGGAAGAAGATCTCTCGCGAACCATCCCTACCAGACGCCGGCAACAGAACAAGAAGAAAAATGGTAACGGACAGTACCAGAATGATAACATCAATTCTCTGCAGTATGAGAACTCTCCCATCTTCTACATTAGGCTGCCCCCCACCCCGTACATGTTTGTCCCTGGTTTAGGATACGTATCTCAGCCCCCGAGCCTGGGACCCCCCATGGCGCCGATGATGCCTCAAGCGCCTCCTCAAATAGCTGATCCTTTCATCAATCTGCCTATTGACTTTGTGTCTAATGGAAAACCGACTGGCGTGTATCAATGGAGCGGTGGGCCTGCATACCCTCAAATGCCCCAAGTGGATCCCTTCGGATATGGAGGTCAGCCCATGATGCCAGTAAGGCCGACGTACAACGTACCTTCATACTCGCAACCCAAACCCAAGCCTGCGCCTTCAAACTCGAAGATTACGAATCTAAAGGGCCAGTACATGTTCAACGGGAAACCAGGGGACAATGTGTACGTTCTAAGAGACACATATAACTCCATATACTCGGATGCCCTCCAGAACTTCTACCCTTAAAGCCTGAGATACGTAGGATAGGATTGTGTCTGGCTCGTATCGAGCTGCTGTAATTAACGAATTTCGAGGGACAAACGTGCGGACGAAAATAAGTAAAGGGAAAGTTTACAATGAGTCAATGATCAGTAATTATGAGAAGGAAAGTTAATTATCCCCCACATGAAACATAACGATGTTAAATGAAATCTTAAAAACAATTATATGCTTAAGAAATGTGAGGGACCAATAACTACAAGCTGCCAATTGTTGCAATTACTTGCCAAGAAAAAGTCGAGCTGACGTAGGCTTGAAGAATTATGAGTGAGAACTGTTATTTAATGAACTTATTATAAACACGAATTTAAAATTATCTGAAAGCTGTACCTATATTCATTGTAACGAGAACTTATTTACTACTTTATAACTACTTGTAGGTTTACTACTTACAGGTTCACTACATAAAATGTGTAAGACATTTTGCCAGATTCAGATTTCAATACTTACTTAAATACTTACTTACTTACTTATTTTAAATTAGTTTACCAAATGCAAGGTAGTGTTTTAATATGTTAAGAAAACTTCCTTGCTTTTCTATAAGCTATAGAAAATTAAGGGAAAACTGATAAACTTTTTTTTATATCAATTTTAATATAATTGTGATGCTGATCATGGTAATATTAAAATAAGTATAAGGAAGTCAAAATGTAGAATGTATTTGTACTTATAACGCTTTCTGCTATTAAATTATGAACTCGGCTCAAACAAACAATCGATTTTCAGTCGATGAACGGAATTGAAAAAATAAAAAAAAATAAAAATAAGAATTTGACAGTACTTAAGTACTTAATAACTAAAGTGGTAGGTTGTTCCGTAGTTTAACGGTGTTTTACCATGTAAGTATTGGAGCCTTGGAGCGGAGAAAAGTCTGGTAACTAATACCTACACTGGTAGCAAGGATATTTTGACGCTCAAATGATGCTGACAGGGAGGCGCTGTTTTGTGAAATGTATTGAAAAAAGAAGAATGCGTCGTTAGTTCCGATTTTTGCCACGCACCGAAGGAGCCTTGTAGCGCTATATTTAAGACAGTATTGTCGATTGTTTGCTCGAGCCTCAAACTTAAGTGATTATTAAAAGCAATAACATTTTTTGAGTCAGCACTAGATTTAAATTAAATAATCGAATAATAATTTATTGAGCTTGTATTTATTCTTTAAATTATTTACTTAGTTCTAAGATTTCTTACTAGGTACAAATAATAAAAAATAGCCCGTCCATGAAAATAGTGTTACATAAATAGTAAAAATATTTTTAAATAGAAGCTAACTTCGTAAACGTGACGTATTTTAAATGCAACAGATTGTGTGACATTCTTTTCGGTGTTATTGTAATCTTCGGTTACATTGTAATGTTGATCGAGGATAGTAGATAAAAATCACCATGTAATTATAATTTTAATGCTAGTATTGTATTTATTGTATATTACCTTGAAGGGTAATTTTAAAATACGAAAACTAGTAAGTAAATGCTTAAAAAACTTTCTTTCATTTTGTGTTATGTAGTCGATTCCTGTATTATGCATTCAAATTTTGTAAATAGGCACGTACCTAAACGTTATCTTGTAGGTAGCTAGTTTACCTTACCTATCCACTCTAGGACAAGCAAGGAGAGGCATTTTTAAGGTGAAAGCGCCAGGGTAATTCAAATTTTCGGTACGTTGTTTGCAATTTCTAGGTTGTAGGTACACAGAGCAAGTTACCACAAACTGTCAGATTTTCTCATTAAATTTTGGACTTAACGTTCAACATTTTAAGGTTTCAAATTATTTGGAGAATTTTGACAGTTTGGTATAACCTGATGTGCTGTTGCCTGGACATACATAAACGCATGCCTTCTTCCCATGGGGGTAGGCAGAAACTACAGAACGCAACGCAAAGTAGTATGTAAGTATCGTAGTAGGTGGCGCCACCTGCTACGATCCCTACATACTACTTTTGCCTTGTTTACGTTTCTGGTTGTAAGTATGTTGGCCAAAATATAATTTTCGACCTTAACAAATATGTATTTACAGAATTACATATCTAAATAAGATAAAATTTGTATTTGGGCTACCTTAGAGCATCCCCCTTAAGGAGGGCTGTGGATGATGATGATCCACTCTTTCGCTTAGTTGTGTTGTATCATGAATGTCAGTTTGCTTATTTTTAATTAAAGAATGTCACAATTTAGTGTAAGTTATGAATATTATCGATTCTTCCATCCGTATGTGTAGAATTATGGGATTTCCCAATACTGTACCTAAAAATCTAGGTACTACTCAATAGTTGATGTAGATGTAAACAAATTCATTAATTTGCAATATAGAATTACGAAAATTAAGACAATAAAAAATATTTTATAATGTCTCCGTGTTTTTTTTCACCATTCCTATCTGAACAGAAGAAAACATTTTGGAAACGAATCTACTTGTAAATCTTGCATTATACTAAAATAGGAAACAGAAAAGCTACGGTTTCCTAGAAGAGTGGTGGCGCATTTAACGGCCATAAGGCTGTCAAAAATCTTGACAGTGGGAAAGAGTTAAATCGTTAGATTCACACTGCACTACCCTGACTACCGCGTCGAAGGACAGTCGCATTTCTGTTTCGCTTAAACACCTCTGACACGCAGTGACGCAGTGACTTAACTTGGATAAAATGGAAAAGCTGTTTAATAGTGTGTGAGCTCACTCTTCTCAGTATGCACATTTTTTCTTTGACTAAGTAGGTACGATGAGGGCAAATATAGCAATTGAAATCTTTGAGCCCACCCGGTTTCACTTAATGTCAAATACGGGTGAAAATGACAGATTTTCATGACGGCTGTTACGACCGCTTTCTTATGAAACTAAAGCTTTAGGCATGGGAATCACTGAAACCGCAAACTTCACTGAATTTTATAAACCTAATTCATTAAAATATTTATCTATGCCTAGTGCTCATCACTGTTACAACTTAGGTACAAAACTGGTAGGTACCTTACTCAAATAACAAAAAAACCAGTCAACTGCGTGTCGGACTACGCACAATGAAGGATTCCGTAGTTGAAAATATTGTATACCCAAAAACAAACGTAAAATTATATTCCCAAAAAAAAAAATTGTTTAATGTGATAAAATTACAAAGTAACGATTTTTAGACTCTTTCGCTTACTTTCGCTTACTTGCGCTATAAGACTTTGCTTCTTGCCAAATTTCCTGATTCTAGGATAGCGGGAAGTACGGGTACAGGTAGTTTTGATTTACTTGAGAGTATCAAAATATGTCGCATAAATTACCGTTTTTTTTTATTGCGTTGACTTAGAAGCTTGATTTTTTTAGCACTCCAAGGGACCATAGACTTACATATTTAATGTTAATTTCAACTTGAAACCTCCACGCATTCCTGAAAAAAAGGGTCTTGACAGACTGACAAACAGACGGTTCCGTTTTTTCCTTTTGCAGTAGGGAACCCTAAAAGACATTTTTTAAATTCCAAATTTTCTAAGAACTCGTAAGATCTCATTAGGTAGGTATGTCAAAAAGTAGCCTATCCTAAGCATAGCTCTATGCAAAAACAATGCGAGAAAACCTACTTATCGCGTAGGAATCTATTCTGTTTGTTCACACGCTCACTGCAAAATCCTTCGTAATCAGAGTTCTATTGTTTGTGTTCGCAATCAGTTGAACATGGATCTATTCTATTCATCAACAAAATGTGTTGTGGTGGGCCTTGAAAGAGAAAGGTTTGCCCGGGAAGTATTAGAGTTAATTCGTAGTCAATGTCGTACCTATGTCAGGTGCTGGCAATACTGACGAGTTCAATGTGGCTGTTGGCTTGCACCAAGAATCGGCTTTAAGTTCTTACCTCTTCCTGTTGATTATGGATGCTCTGACGCCGAATCTACAGGAAGAGGCACCCTGGTGCATGCTGTTTGCAGATGACATTGTTCTTGTCGGTGAAGATGAACCTGAGATCCAGAACAGATTGGAGAAATGGCAACAGAAGCTGGAGAATGTTGGATTGAAAATCAGCAAGACCAAAACTGAACATAATGTTCTGCGATTGCGGCGGTATCTCCCGTTCTGAAGCGGCGCGCTTCTCCCAGTCTGCTCCGACTTTCGGTATCTCGGTTCACTCGTGCAAAGTGTAAGGTATTCTGTCTACTTTTGTTATTTAGTAATGTGGGTATGCGTTAAAATGAATAAAACAGTCAGCTATCCAACTCCTTGTTTGATTGACGTTCCATTTGGCGACGAGGAAATCGAATTCCAATTGCGTGTTATATTGTTATTTACAATGCCGATCGGTCGACTAGAACCATTTGACATTCATTCGAAGCAGTGGCCGTCGTATATTCGCCGTGTCAAACAGTACATATTATTAAATGAGATAAAGGATAACTTGTGTGTTCCGTTGTTAATTACGGTTGTGGGTGAGACTACATACTCGTTGATGTGCGATCTATGTGCTCCGGTGACTCCAGAGACGAAGACATTTGACGAATTGGTACGTTTGGTGACCGATCATCTAGAACCACAGAGATCGGAGATTGCCGAGCGTCACATGTTTCGCTTACGTAGACAGCGTGTTGGGGAATCCATGACGGACTATCTCCAAGATTTGAAACATCTCGCGACCACGTGTAACTTTGGTACAATGCTCGAAGAAAATCTTCGTGACCAATTTGTTTCGGGACTATCCAACAGCGCGATGCGATCGCGTATTTTTGCTGAGAAAAATATCAAATATAAGGAGGCGGTGGAGCTGGCTCTGGCGTTAGAGGCCGCAGAGAGGCACGCGGAGGTGAGCGCGGCGACCGACGTCGCAGCCACGACCTCAGGTGCAGGCGGCGACGCGGGCGAAGGCCTGCACAGGACCGACGCGGGCCGCGCACGTGGCGAAGGCGCGCGCCGGCCGGGGCGCAACCCAGGCGCTAGGGCTGACGGCGCGGCGGCGAGAGGGGGCACCCCCGCGGCGCCGGCGCAGGCCGCGGCGACTCAACAGTGCTGGCGGTGCGGAAAGCCGCATCGGCCGGAAAGATGTCGTTACATCAATTACAACTGTGATGAGTGTAACCAGCGTGGACATTTGAAAGTGATGTGCAAAGAGGCGCGTAGTAGTGGTCGGTCTGGTAGGCAAAACTACGTAAGTGAAGATAACTCAGGGGACGAGGATTTGTTTAGCATCGAACTGGCGTCTAAAGGTAACAAACCTTACTTACTTAACGTGAACATTGACAGTTACGAAATTAAATGTGAAGTCGACACTGGAAGTCGCATTTCGGCGATTAGTGAAGACTTTTATAAGCAGATGTTTCCAAATAAAACAATTCAATCGGATAATCTAATGTTACGGTGTTATTCAGGTGCGGCTATTGAGTCATTAGGTTATATATTGGTCAATGTTAAACTTGGTAATGTTACGGCAAACAATTTGTCTTGTTATGTTATAAAAAATGGTGGACGCCCATTGTTGGGCAGGGATTGGTTAAAGTCCCTCAATATCAAACAAATAAATTTAAATGATATTATTGCTGATCCATGTATTATTAAGTTAGCCACAGAATTTCCCGAGGTTTTTACTGAAAAATTAGGAAAATGTAAAAAATTGCTCCAATTACAACTGACGAATAAAGAGCCCGTGTACGTGCGGGCGCGCCCCGTGCCGCTGGCACTCCGCGCGCGTGTGGAGCGCGAGCTTGAGCGGCTGGAGGCCGAGGGCACCATCTACCGGGTCGAGCACTCGGACTACGGCACCCCCATCGTGCCGGTTATTAAGACGAACGGCGATATACGAATATGTGGCGACTATAAAGTTACAATCAATCCGAAACTTAAACGTGAATTTTACCCACTCCCACGCATCGAAGAGTTATTTGCCACTCTAAGTGGGGGAAGGGAATTTACCAAAATTGATTTAACCCATGCATATCAACAGACGTTGTTGACGGATGAATCACAACTATGCACAGCTATTACTACACACATCGGTACGTTTGTATATCGTCGTACGCCATTCGGATTATCTTGCATTCCGGAAAAATTCCAAAAATTGATGGAGGAGACATTGCGCGGCGTGCGTGGCACGGTGGTGTTTCTTGACGATATTTGTGTGACGGGGGCTTCGAGAGCAGAACATTTGGTTAACTTAAGGCAAGTACTAGTTAGATTAAGAGATATGGGTTTGACCGTTAAACTAAGCAAATGTTGTTTTCTACAAGCGAGCGTTAAATATCTCGGGTTTATTATTGACCAAAGTGGTCTGCGCCCGGATCCCCAGAAGGTGGAGGCTATTGTGAAGGCACCTACACCTATCGATATCACACAGTTAAGAAGCTTTTTAGGTTTACTTAATTACTATGGCAAATTTATTCCCAAATTAAGTATTTTATTACATCCGTTGCATGAACTTTTAAAAAAGGGAGTCAGTTGGAATTGGAGTAATGAGTGTGATGAGGCTTTTAAGGAAGCGAAGCGAGTCCTATCAGATGAGAGGGTGCTCGCACATTATGAGGAGGGGCGGCCCTTAGTGCTATCGGTGGACAGCAGCGCGTACGGGCTGGGCGCAGTGTTGGCGCATCGGTACCCAGACGGCAGTGAGCGACCGGTCAGCTGTGTGTCGCGCACACTCAATGACGCGGAGCGCAATTACAGTCAGATTGATAAGGAAGCACTGGCAATATTTTATGGCGTCACTCGACACCATCAATATTTGTATGGTAGAAAATTTGAATTACGTACAGATCATCAGCCTTTAAGCTACATTTTCGGAGCAAAAGTGGGTATACCCCAAACTGCCGCCAGTCGCTTACAACGCTGGGCTGCACGTTTAGCCGCATATGATGTTGCTATAAAATTCATAACGTCAAAGCAAAATGGCCCAGCGGACGCGTTGTCCCGTTTACCGTTAGCACACGAGCGCCGACCCACGGAATCAATGAGTTATGTTAACTTAGTACAGCAATGTATGCCAGTTAATTTCCATGACGTAAGGAAGGCTACTAATAAAGATGCTATATTATCGCGAATATTGGGATTTGTAAAATTTGGATGGCCATCCGTACCTAGTTGCGAAGAAGAAAAACCATATTTTGCACGAAAAAGCGAAATTACAATGGATTTTGGTTGTTTAATTTATAAATATCGAATTATAATACCAAAAACACTACACACTAAAATTCTAGAAGAAATACATCAAGGTCATTTAGGAGTTAGTAAAATGAAAAGCTTATCACGCAATTATGTATATTGGCCAACCTTAGACAGTGACCTTGAAGTAATGTGTCGTTCGTGTGAGCCGTGTCGCATGGTGCGGGATGCAGCGCCGCGTGCTGACCTGCATCCGTGGGAATTTCCTTTGTTTCCATGGCAACGCTTACATGCTGATTTTGCGGAGTATTCAGGAAGAAAATACCTCATTATTGTCGACGCGCATTCGAAGTGGATTGAGGCACTTCCTATGGGTCGTACGGATGCCCAGTCAACAATCGCAGCTTTAGGTACAGTTTTTAGTAGGTTTGGTTTACCTTCGCAACTCGTTACGGATAACGGACCACCATTTCAATCAATGGAATTTAAAAATTATTGCAACCACAATTGTATTGCACATGTGACAACGGCGCCTTATAGGCCACAGGGTAATGGCGCCGCTGAAAACGCGGTGAAGACTGTTAAAAAAGCAATAAAAAGAGCAGTTATTAGTGGTGAAAATGTGTTACAAGCATTAAATACATTTTTATTCAATTACCGAAATTGTGAGCATGCAACTACGGGCGTGCCACCGGCAGTATTGTTGACCGGGCGTCGGATGCGCACGCGACTGGACGCGTTACGACCAGACGTCGCGCAGGTGGCGCGCGCGGCGCAGCAACGCCAGGTAGCGCATGCAGGAGGCACGCCCCGGCCCCCTATCAGCGTAGGAGAACCGGTACTCGCACGCGATTACACCTCGAACTCAAATAAATGGTCCACGGGAACAGTGTCTAAAAGTACGGGACCCGTGTCGTATCGCATTGACATGGGAAACGGTGTCGAGTGGCGCAGACATCGCGACCAAATAATTCCAGTTGGGAATAAGTCACGGTTAACACTGTCGCGAGCGAGCATTGGTACTCACAAGGGGGAGAGTAGTGATCAGGACAATGAGGCTTTCGAGGATGCATCAGAGGCACCCAGTGAGTCGGAGACGGAAGCGGGTAGCGCGGGCCCGGCCAGCCCGCCCGCACAGCCGGCGCCGCGCTCCCCGCTGCCACCGCCGCCGCCGGGGGCTTCGGCCCGAGCAATACGTGCGCACGCGCGTGCCGTTAATAAAGACTATGTGTCTAAATAGCTAAAGCCGTATTTATGATTTGTAATTACTGTTTGTTTTTATTATACCTTATTGTGGTATTTTCTCCTAGTTATTAGTTCTGATTAGTTAACGTTTAATGTTAAGGGGGAAAAGTGTAAGGTATTCTGTCTACTTTTGTTATTTAGTAATGTGGGTATGCGTTAAAATGAATAAAACAGTCAGCTATCCAACTCCTTGTTTGATTGACGTTCCACAAAGTGATGGTGAAGTAGATCGGACGGTTAAGCACAGGATTAACACTGAATGGATGTAATGGTAGCAGGTCACGGGAACAATCGGCGACTCCCGCATTCCCCTTAATCTTAACGGTATGATATATAAAACAATGGTTAGACCTGCTGTCTTGTATGGATCAGAATGTTGGGCCACAAAAGGGATGAATGAAAACCAATTACATGCAGCTGAGATGAGAATGATAGGAGGAATGTGTGATGGATAGATGAAATGAGTAGGTACATAAGAGGAAGTTTGAAAGTGGCACTGGTGACTGAAAAGTTGTGCGGAAATCGGTTGTCATGGTATGATGCGGAGGAATGAGGAAAATGTCGTGAGGAAAGTTTCGAGTATGAATGTCGATGGCTATAAGAGTAGGGGAAGACTAAAGAAACGAATGGATGGACTGTGTGACAGATCACAGATGACATGGCTAGAAAGGGGTGACTACCGAGATGAAGACTAATAGTGAAGTATGGAAAAAGGGACATGTTGCGCTGACCCCAAATAGATTGGGATAAGGGCAGGTGAATGATTAATAAATATTAATAGGTAGGTAGGTACTATTACATACCTACAACACGCTTGGCAGACAGATTGGTGTAATAAATTGATGTAAGTACATATGTCTAAGAATAGGTAAAGTTTGGAGGATTCTCATGTTTATTTCTCTGAATAAATTCCGGATGTAATTTCTTATTTCCACTGAGGAGGTGGTTCCTTTTTAGTTGGGGGCGTGCAGCGGGTGACGATTGTGTTTCAAATTATTCAGACAGGCACACTAAATCACCTTGACCCACATATTATGTGATTTACCCACGGAGCAAATACAAAGGATTTACCCCTATTATATTCGTCTTCGCCCCAAAAGTGTAGAACCTAAGTGTAGAACAGTTGCCAAACCATATAAATTGTAGCTATCTCTGCAAACACCTATTGCGTTTAGTTATGACAAAGAATCGATGTTAGGACGTTCACGTTAGTTAAATATCTACCTTCACAAATACTACAAATAGTAAAAATTTTCTGTTTTTTATTGTTTCAATGTTTTGTTTACATTACACTACATAAATTATTTCGAAAAATTAAATAATTTTATCATTGCGGTGGAACTAAACGAAACTAGAGCTGTCATTCCCAGTGATGCCAGATTGGGGGAATTCCCCCCAAATTTGGGGGTTTTTTGTAGTCATGGGGGGAAAATTGGGGGGACAATATTTTTGGGGGGATAGTTGGAGGGAAAAAACCGGGGTTGGAGGGAATGGGGGGATTTTTATTAAAAAATCTGTAATCTGGGAAAAGTCAGTCGGTTGCTCGCTTGCTCGGACAACCAGGTTTTTACCGTCAATCGCCATTTTGGTCTGTTAGAACGAAGTGATTAAATCATACTTCGTCTTTGCGCCTTGCTGTTTGAAGTTTAGGGCACTATCACAACAAAAAAAGTAAGAACAAAGATATAGAAAGAAGAGAGAAAGTGACCCAAATATTAACAGTATAAAGTTATTGTAATTATTATAACATAGCTAGATGAGAGCATATCTCAAGTTTTATATAGGTACTTAATTGTAGCTCCAAACTCTTATGGTACCACTTGGACTTGAACCAACGATTTACACATCATGTAGGTGTATACAGGGTCTATTGGTGTAATAATAACAGCAATCAATTAAGGGTATGTAGGAAAGGTCTTTTGCCAAAGGTACCCCATAATAATATGACACATAAGCAAATGTCAACCATTTTCGAGTAATTTGTCTTCTTTTTTTTTTACCGACTGAAAATTGTATCGTTCATTAATAAAAAAAATATATTTTTCCATTTGTGGGGGATTTTTCCTTCAAAACCTTAATTTTGGGGGGATTTCGGGGAAGGTTTGGGGGGAACGCGAGATGGTCATCTGGCAACACTGGTCATTCCGAACAACCAGCGAACTGTCAAAATTACGTTGGCCAAGTAAATCGTACGAGTAATAAATTACAAAAATAATAACTTTAATCATTAATTTAATGCACATTATTCAATCAAATTAAATCCAAAGTTAACGCGTGTAACGCAATGACGCAATGAAGTGATCAATGTAATAAAACAAAACAAAAAGAGAACATGGTGATAATGGTTTAGTGTGACGACGTGCCTCAATGAACTAAAAAAAATGAAAAAGTGTGTTGTTTCCTTTGATCAAGTGTAGAGGATACTAATACCGCCATGTTTCGTAGCAGAAGTTGGTTCGGCGCCTCGTGGGGGCGTCCAAAAAACCCTCATTCCTTAGAAAGATTGAAATATTTACATAATATTCTTTGTAAAAACACAACTGTATCCGAAAGTAATCGGGGCACCTTGGTGGAATCACTCAGGTGTATAGCAGAGATATTGATATGGGGTGACCAAAATGACAGTTCCGTTTTTGAGTAAGTATCACTTTGTGATGATTATTCCATTATTTGTAAACAATGCTTCATAAAATTGGACAATCATGAATGTAGGTAAGTTAAAACTTTGTGGTTAGGACGACATGTGAATTACATACAAAGGTTTTCCGAAAATACACTAAAATTAATTATTTAAGAAAGTATAAACTTTTATGGCCTCTTTAATTTCCCATATACAAAGTCATAAAAAATAATCCCCTCATGTTTGATCATGTGCTGAGTCATCCAACAGTGTGTATTCTAGTATTCCATTACTTATTCTTTCTACTCTTACTATCTAGGCAGATTATTATACAATGGCTAGAACACTGAGTATGCTACTCCCATTCATAAAATATATGAAAGTGAAATAAGTCTGAATATTTTTATCTGGACTTTCTAAGTACTGAACAAGTTGCAATACTGGTTTAGCAAATTGTGGCCGGTCATGTACCTGATCTTTTTTGTTTTTGTTAGCATTTTTTGGGTCATTCAATCTTTTACCAATACCAGTTTATAAATAAATGTTTGATGATGTATGTCTTTATATGTTAATGTATTTATATTGGTATTTAGATGAAGAAGTGCTCTTCTGTGTCTTAATTTTGTACTTTTGACAGACTTCCCATCCTTTCCCATCCTTGGATAGATAGATGTATTATAGAATAAAACTGTGTTGGTCTGTTATACAAATATAAACTAGCTTCGGCCAGCGACTTCATTAACATGGAAGTTGATTAACTCTTTAACCCCTCAAGTGTCGGAATGCACCCCATGTGTGCATAAGAAAAACCCTTTTTTTCTTAGGTATATAAGCTTAGATCACATATATATAAACGTAAAAAAACATCATCCGATGGAAAACATATCATCATCAGTAGTTGTGAACCTATGGGGTTCGCAACTAACCCCCAACCCTCCTCACTCGTTGGGGTTGTGGGTCTAAAATTAGCCAAACTCAGACACTTGAGGGGTTAAACATCGATTGCAAACCCAGGTGTTCAGATGACAATAGAAAATCTATTGTGTCTGCTAATTGCTGTGCGACAGGTTAAATACAGCCCATGTTACTCGCTGGTATCTGTATCAATAGTTTCTATAGGTGAAAGTATTTTTAAAATTGGTTAAGTATACATATTTTCAGTTTATCCCTTATAAACAAACCAACATAAAATCTTTTCTCTTATATTAGTTTAGATAACTGTTTCATTTCAGCTTCTTCTTGGAGAAGAATATGCTGTCATACTTCTTGAAGATCATGAGACAGAAGTGTGGAGGATCGTCTTATGTTTGTGTGCAGCTGTTGCAAACATTGAATATACTGTTTGAGAACATAAGAAATGAAACATCACTGTGTAAGTTATTTATCAATTTGGAAATAATTATGTTTTGCTTGTATAATATCAAAACATTTTGACATGTACTGTACACTAAACATATGTTTGAATTGTAATTTGTTTTGGCTTTTGAACTCTGTTTACTGATTGGCTGATCATGTTCCACATAGTTTTGAACAGCAGGTTTTAAATGTTAGAAAAAAAAGACCTGAGTGTTAAGAGTGTTAATCGCGTGCGGGCTGCCAATGTTGCATGTCTAGAGGTTTTTTGTGGTTTTTCATTAAATTTAAATCAATGGACAATTTCCTCTGACAAATTCTTAGATTGTTGGTATTTGTAAGTATGTATATACTTACGCTATTTTTGGCAGTTATTTTGGAATTTACTCTTAAAAAATTACATAATTGACAATAAGTATGTAATTTTTGTAAAGAGTAATTACCAAATTAAAATGACCAAAATAACTGTCAAAAAATAGCATAATACCTATAAAAACCAACACTAAGAATTTTTCAGAGGAAATTGTCCTTTGATTTAAATTTAATGAAATAATCACGAAAAACCTCTAGAAATGCGACATTGCCAGCCCGCGCTATCAACACTCTTAAGCAAAATAAGCTAATTATCTGACAAAGTAGGATGCAATTTGTTGCTTTATAAATTCTCTGTTCTGAATTACAAGGAGATTTTCCTGTTTTTCTTTAAGACCCCACTTCAGCAGAAATAAAGGTAATTTTCCCTATTTTTTTAACAAAACTCTTAATGCTACATATTTGTTACAGATTATTTGCTGAGTAATAACCATGTGAACTCAATAATAGTGCACAAATTTGACTTCTCCGATGAGGAGGTGATGGCTTACTACATATCATTCCTCAAAACGCTCAGTTTAAAGCTCAACAATCATACCATACATTTCTTCTACAATGAGGTAAGTTTTCATATTAAATACGTAACTTCCTCTACTCTTTCAGCATGTTTGTGTTCATAAACATTTTAATATAATTGGAGGATGTTGTTTTACCAGGAAAATTCTCAGATAATTTGGTACCTAGTCACTTAACTAAATTAAATATAACGTCGCCTTAGAGTGAAAACCTCGGGAATGCATTTTTGCTCAAATTTATTTTATTGCGTTTCTAGGAGGAAAACCTCGCAACGCACATCCTGATCCGACTAATTTGTTCATTCGATACTCGTAGCGCCATCTATGACAGTACCTAGTATTTGTAGGCTTTAGGTCAAGTTTTTTGTACTAATACCTCGTAAGTAGCATTTTATGCATTTCGGACAATCATATAGAATCAAACAGTTCTCGATATAAAAGCGGGTTAAATGTCCACATTAATTAATAAAAAAACATAAAAGACGCCGTAGAAAAATTTTACATCGCGCAGTTTTTTCTTCCTCCTGAAAAGTTACTTCTTTTACACTTACGAGGTTTTCACTCTAAGGCGTCGATAAGGAGAATAAACCGCCATTATTTTCTTAAACACAGGGTTTCTTAAAGGCAGTCCTATTAGGTAGCTAGTTTAAAGTCACCCCATACATGGTCATATACCTTGATGCATTGCAATTATGGATTGGTCCTTAAAAAGAAGAAGAAAGCCTTGGAAGAGGCCTTTAAATACAGCCCATAATTGCTATACCTACAGGCCAAATTAGGTGTTATTACCATATAGCCCAATCAATAGCCTACTAATGGGATATTACAGGGTGACTTGTGATTTGACGTATTCTCTCCAGGACACACAGTGGAACGAATGTATGGGAGAGGTTGGACTTAGGCATTCCCGAGAAAAAAAAAGTCTAATTTTGAAAATGGACCATAAATCGTATTTAGCTATCAAATGCCTTTAAAACTTGTGCTGGCATCTTCGTGATGTATTTTTTTACTGAATCAAGCTATCTGTCTTGTTAGTGCTCATTACTGCATTAGTTATTCTGTGTAAACCCCTAAGTAGTAATTTCCCTAATCACTTTTCTTAATAACCTAATCACATCTAATTGGGTTCTCAGAAAAGTTATATTTTGTATCGATATTCCTAGTAGCTATTCCACAATACAGTCCATGTGTGAATCATATTACTATAAGCCTAACGAAATCAATCTGCCTAGCCTTTTCCCAACTATGTTGGGGTCGGCTTCCAGTCTAACCGGATGCAGCTGAATACCAGTATTTTACATGGAGCGACTGCCTATCTGACCTCCACAACCCAGTAACTGGGTAATACGATACCCCTTGGTAAGACTGGTTGTCAGACTTTCGGGCTTCTGACGACCCGTAACGACTGTCAAAGATCCACGAATAACAGCCGGGACCAACGGCTTAACGTGCTTTCCGAGGCACGGAGGAATCTCGATATGTAAAGATGGTCACCCATCCACTGACCAACCCCGGCAAGCGTAGCTTAACCTGACGGATCGACCCGTGCGGCTGTTATTACTTAGCCACGAGCTCCTCTCTATCTCTTCTTTCTCTCCTTTCTCTCCTTTATCTCCTTTCTCTCCTTTCTCTCCTTTCTCTCTCCTTTCTCTTTTTTTTTTCTTCTTTTTTTTCTTTTTTTTTTCTCTTTCGTGTGACCACCTGACACAAGTTTTTTTTATTCATGCCCCGTATTTATTATTTTATTTAATATGAAATATCTCTCAGGCACGGGTTTCCTCACGATGTTTTCCTTCACCGTTTTTTAGCCTAACGAAACCAGTATACTATATAAGGACAAAATGTGTTTTTTATTAAAAATATATAAATCAACCTATATGTCCGAAGGTGTACGTTTGGCGCACCATGTGTCTTAGCAGTCAATGTACATACCTTTTGCTATGCGTAATACGATAGTAAAGCCCACAACTTGAAACGAGGCCGGAATCAGGCGGCAGAGAGCTCGATACAGTCATGTTCATAGTAAAATTTCACATTTTCTCAATTAACTCCTGAAATACGAGAGATAGCAAGAAATTTGTCGGCACAAGTTTTGAAGACATTTGATAGCTAAATACGATGGCATTATTCGTTTTTCAAAACTAGACTTCTTTTCTCGGAAATACCCAAGTCCAACCTCTCCCATACACTCGTTACACTGTGGGACGTGGTATTGTGACCTATTTGCAACAATTAAGCACCCCATGTAGCCTAGGCGAAAATTCTTTAGATGCGAGAAAACCCAATGTTTATGTATTTTTGAAAATTTCCCAGAATTCGTCACTAAATATCACTTCCTAGAAGGAATAGGTCAAATTACTAGTCTCCTGTATATAGGTACCAATACTATTGGGCTTTTAAGTAATAACAGCTAAATACCCTAAATAAATGTGATAAATCAAATTGAGGAGTAAGGACAGGAAATGAGTTATAATCCGTACATACACTACTGACTAAACTTGTTTTTTTTACATTCATAAAAAATATCTTTGTTTGTACAAAGCCTATTAATAAAATAATCATCATTTAATTGTAAATTAAATGACCACAACACTATTATGTCTTATGTCTGATACACTTGTCTTATCAGCTGTAAATTAATTATAGGTTTTCTCTTCAGGTCAAGTGTTACCAATTATGTAATCTTTAGTTCAGGTCTAGAGTATTTCTTGTTGAGACATCAAGAGCAATAAAACAAATTAGCTATTACAGATTATAAGATAGTTAACTTTAAGGGTCGGTACAAGAAAATCGTGTTATGGGTTTTGGATAAGTTTATACAACGTGTCACGTGTATAGACAATCAAACCGAACAACTTTTTCCATGGCACCAACATCGTAATCGCGAAAAAACAATCAGCCGTCCCATAGGTTTTTTTTTACATTTGCGTCGAGTAGGTATTGAAGTTTTCTATGGGACGGTTGAAATTTTTTTCGCGATTAAGATGTTGGTTCCGTGGAGAAAGTTGTTCGGTTTGATGTTATGTATCACACCCTGAAATTTGACGAGGATGCAAAATGACACGTTGTGTAGAAAACTTCAAATTAGGTACCTAGTAGCCACGAAAAAAACCGTCTGGCTAGCTCAAAAGTTTCACCAGTCAGTGAAAAAATCGGATTATGTATAAACCTTGTAGATGATTGTTAAAAAAAAAATAATATCACTAAAACGTGCAAAGCACTGCTGTATTTTGACAACTTTGACGAAAATAAGAAGTCACCTAATTAATATTACTTAAAGGCAACAACGAACAGTGAATCCGCAGATTTTTTCTGTTTTCCATGACATTGCTTCTGTTTTGCGTAAAAAATTCGGAAAGTTTCTGAATTTTCGCCATAGCAATTTGTATGGAGATTGAGCGTGAAAATTCTGAAAATTTCCGGAATTTTTACGGAAAACAAAAGTAATGTTATGAAAAACAGAAAAATAGGTGACTTATTTACGCCAAAGTTATCAAAACACGGCAATGCTTTTTGCACGTTTTTAGTGATTATTTTTTTTTAACAATCACCGACAAGGTCAGATTTTTTCATTGACTGGTGAAACTTGAGCTAGTCGACGTTTTATTTCGTGGCTAATACTAAGTTTTCTATATAAACTTATCCAAAACCTATAACACGATTTTTTGGTAAGTAACCGACCCTTTAATAGTTAATGCAGTGAAATCAACACAGTACTTGAATTTTACATTATTTTATAAATCAAAATGGTTCCCAGTTTTCCCAAGTCTATCCCATTTTGGCAGCAGGTATTGCCAGTGGACTAAAATATGCTCTTACAGATCACTCATTGTCAAAAGGAATTTATAGATAAGACCTTATGTCTAGTTCAACTACATGTAACAATTTCCCTTATCAAGTAGTAATTATGTTACTGTGATAATACCATTAACAGCTGCATGCATAGGTACCTACAGTACCTACATTAGTGATTGTGTATCAAATGAGGATATGCAATGTCAATTTTCCGTGTTCGATTTGACTTAAGTACAGTGGGCTGCATCAATTTGGTACCTACCCCAGTTGTATTAAAATTTTAATACAACTGGGGTAACCAATTAATGCAGCACACTGTACATGTTGCCCTACGCAGCCTTGAATTTTGTTTATCTGTTCAGTAATATAGCTATGGTCATGCATGAACACCTACCTACAATACCCTAGTGGTCTATTTTGTAGGTAGGGCAACTAGCCCATAATTTTACTACAGAACAGGAACAAAATTCAAGGTTGCGTTTTCACGTGGTATCAATTTCAAGTCACGAACTATAGCGTGTTTCGTTTGAAAGCATCACCGCAAAATATCCGCGTTGTATCACATTTATACGACATGACAAGTTTGTTTTTTTTTTTAAATCTCAGTAAACAAAGGACGACATCCACGCGGCCAAAGCTGCGGGCAAAAGCGTTATGCGGCATAACACACCACCCACTATACCTACATCTATAAATTTCTACCTACATAAAAGAATATATATATATTATAAACTAGCTTTTGCCCGCGCCTTTGCCCGCGTGGATGTTGGAAAATATCCCACGGGAACATGCTACCTGGAAATCCTTCCTTATTCCTTGTCTACATTATAAAGGGAACCTCTGTGCAAAATTTCAGCTTTCTAGGTTAAAGGGTTTGGGCTGCGCGTTGATGAGTCAGTCAATCAGTCAGTCAGTCAGGACTTCGCTTTGTATTTATATAGATGAGAAAGTAACGCAATCTGTCTGTCTGTCTATTACCTTTTTACGCCTAAACCACTGAACCGATCGTTCTGCTATTTTGACAGATAGGTTGTCTGGGTCCTGAAAAATTACATAAAAGTTACTTTTCATCCATTCGTAAAAGAAAAATGCAATCCTAAATAAGTACAGGCGGACTAAGTCTCGGGCAACAGCTAGTTTATAATAATTGATTAACATAATGTGTCTCAGCCAACTGGCTTAGTTAGCCTTTCTCTTAACAGCCTAGCCTTTTAACTAAACGGCTCCGTTCAACTATCGGCTTGAATGATATTCAATTACCTATAGGTTATAGGTCAGGTTGGAACTGTGACCAACCACGCGAGAGCCGAATTGGTCGCAGAAACTAAGTACCCCGACCAAATAGGGTTAGGTTAGGTTAGAACTGTGAACCAATCCAAAGGCCTTCCAAAGGCTAGGCCGTTAACTAAGCGGCTAATTAAGCTAGTTGGCTGCGACATTATGCATGCCACGAGGAGTAGATCAGATACCAAATTAATGAAGAAACCTACGTCGAAAGTGACATACTATTAATATGTGCAGCACACCAAGGATTTCCCGTTGTATACGGAGGCGATCAAGTTCTTCAACCATTCGGAATCAATGGTGCGCATTGCCGTGCGCACTTTGACCCTCAACGTGTACCGAGTACAGGATGCCAGCATGCTCAGGTTCATTAGAGATAGGTATGTAAGATTAATTTTCCTAAAAGCAAAACCCCCCGACAAGGTCACATCGTACAGACGTTTCTACATAGATGACGTACTGAAGTTGAAAAGCGGCAACAATTTTGAGTTCCTGATTTGAATCGAACTTAATTTAAATCAACAAATTAAGATCAAATTTACGCTAATCTGAATCAATTTTTAATTTGATTCAATCTCGATCGATTTTGGTGGTAAGCACACTGATACTCGGTTGTACGAACTGACTTTGTCGTGGGGGCTGGTGTACGGTTTATAATGGTTTATCTAGATGCGTGTCAAAGCTCTATTGACATTGAACTCGAAACGTCTACTTACAACCTATGATTTACGATGTGGTATAGCTTCGATTTCGACGTAAAGTCGCGATGTCGCTAGACTGGGTTCAGTTGCCATCGAGGGCTATTAGGTGACTGTGAACTGTGATGCACAGCCTCGAAATGTATTAAAACTGATACCTGCCTGCATTCTCTTATTTCTAGTAGTTTTTAGTCCTAATGTCGTAAATCTAGTCTCCTTTCGACGCCTCGTAAGATTAAATGACCAGTGGTTTGTGATATAAGTGCGTACCTGAGGCGAAACAAAGAACGATCATCCAAAATGAGGCTCAAGGATATGGACGATAAAATATTGCAATCAAGTATTTCGTACGTGTTTATTAGTAACTTGGGCATAATAACTTTACTTCAGTCTTGTTGGAATACATGTAGTCTACCACTTAGATGCCATGCATATTAAACTTTGTAGATATCTCGGTCATTTCATTAGTGGTTATTAATATGCTAACACACTTTTCTGTCCCACAGGACGGCTGCCCCATACTTCAGTAATCTCGTTTGGTTTATCGGCAAACATATTCTAGAACTGGACGCGTGTGTCAGGACCGACGCTGAGTAAGTCAGGCTATTATATTACTTATGATTTTGTTTTGGTCTATTTTGTTATGTTCGGTTTTCATTTGCTATACTTTTTTTGAGAATAGATATAAATTGTTGTTGAGTTTTTGTTTAATTTTATGATTTCTATTTCAATCAACCGGTTACATACTAAATGTACCAAATTCAAAATCGTACTTTTTCATCATCCGAACACAGACAATATTTACGACTCAAAAATCAGAAATTCTTTTTCCAGCCATCAATCACAACAGAAACTGGATGACTTAGTAGCTGAACATCTTGACCACCTTCATTACATCAATGACATCTTATGTCTAAACATTCCTGACCTAAACGATGTACTGACGGAGCATCTTTTGCACAAACTGCTAGTACCGCTATACATTTACTCCCTCACGCCCGAAAGTGTAAGGCGACTGCAATCCTCCTCACCGTACAACCGAGACCACATACAAAGCATAGAAGCAATAACAAGAAACTTAGAAGCTATACTAAAAGGAAAGAACGCAGAATCTCCATCACGAATGTCATTCCCTAGACAAAGAATGGAATCAGAGGACGAGACCAAACCATCGGTGTCGTGCGTAGTGTCCCTGTTTCTGTTATCACAAGTGTTCCTCATTATAACGCACGGCCCGATAGTACACGCGCTGGCCTGGATCATATTACAATCAGACTTATCAGTTTTTGAGGACGGCGCGACCAAGATACTAGAAATGTACATTAGCAATGCAAAGTCCAATGTCAAATTAGAGTTCTCGAAACCGCAATTGAGTCTAGAAAAGGCTTTAGAAAATACGTCAAGTGAGAGGGACTACACTACCCCAGAATACGCTGGTCCTAAAACCTTCGGATATGATACCGATCACTCGAGTTGCGATCTCGATCCCGACTTAGTTTCGACTTCCCTTCCGTCCACTTCACACATAAGCGAGTCGTCGAGCATTGGTAATGATTCCACTGAGGATTTAGTTACTCAAATACAACCAGCAAAAACTACTAGCTCGGGGACTCTTAAAGCTAACATGCCCGACTCGCCTCTGCCCGATTCAGGGATTGAATCGAGTTCGTCGAAAACGAATGAATACAATAACATTACTGACGAAGAGAAACAGAAGCTGCTTGGTGTAACACCGAGTACTTCTGCTGAAAGGACAGCGACGTTAGACAGTATAATAGAGAGAGAAAGTAAGGAGATTGAGAAGAGGCCGTTTTTGAAGACAATTTTGGACTCCCTGGACTGCAGTGAGAATGATTACAAAGCGTTATTCGCTTTGTGCTTGCTGTTCGCTTTGATCAACAATAAAGGTGAGTCAAACATCGCATATGGCCGATTTGTAGGTATATAATATTGTCATATGGTCCGACCTTTATGATGCCATTCACCTTACATTAGATTTTATATTTAGTTTTTCTTTTGTTTGAATTGAGGTCAAAATAATACGTGAATGCCGTAGATTTTATAGAATTATAAAGGCAGCTGGAGTTACAAGGTATTTTTTAGAATTAACATTTTGAACCTTACCTACCTTAGCGCAACTTCGG
The DNA here is from genome assembly GCA_905163495.3 of Cosmia trapezina. NCBI lineage: Eukaryota > Metazoa > Arthropoda > Insecta > Lepidoptera > Noctuidae > Cosmia > Cosmia trapezina. The sequence continues at coordinate 20,167,741 of LR991030.1, forward strand.
AAATAGCACATTAAATGCCCGCTCAAACAAGGTTACTGCACGGTGCAAATGTTCGATTCAAATATTCTTTTATGTTCTTTTGGGGCCAGGCTTAGATATCACGTGCTCGAAATTAATTTTGTACCTTTAACTTAAAAAGTTAAAAGCTTGTCCTTAATACTAATTTTTATCTATTCTCTGTCTTTTGCTTCCTTCGGATTATAATATAGTGGGTAAGTTAGTTTCACTCATGTTTCATTTTCAACTTTATTTCTCACATTACATACTATTGTCCTTTATAGCGGCTTAGCACGCAATTCTTTCTCTCAGTAATGTATGTCACGATATATTTTGCAAAGGTCAAATTGATACAAACATACTACAAAATGTCCTATGTTGTCAAAGCATCTAAGTATATATTTTGAACTAAATAATATACTGCTAACTGTATTGCCCGGCAATGATTTGACCAGTAATGATATCCATACTTATAAATACGAAAGTGACTGCTTGTTACCTTTTCATGCCTTAACGGTTGAATGCATTTCGATTAAATTTGGCACACAGGTAGGCTATGACCTTAGGACACACTTTTTATTCCGGTAGTACGTTCTCGTGGGATAATTTTCGATCGCCAGGCGGACGAAACCGCGGGAAATTGGTAGTAAGTAGCCAATAAATTCGCCCAAAGCATAACATCAAGGGGACGGGACGATGTCATGCCCTACAACGCTACCAGGTAGATCTGGTTACATTGTAGGGGGCGGGGGCAGCCTCCACTGTAGGTAAGCGCCAACCAAAACTGACGCCCTCGTTGCTGATCGGCTCTTGCCGGGGCTTCCCTAGGGAACTAAAGATCTCACCCAGCGGGGGCCTGGTCGCACGTGCGTCCTCGTGACGAACTTCAGGCGCTCCTACAGTCATACCCCAGAAACACATTTCAGAACCGTTGAGGGGAGGTAAACCCCGCAGCGACTAGGTGTGCAATAAAGCACTCGCACCCCATCACCACCTGCGGGGTGGGAAGGGAACCCCACTGACCGACCGGTCTTTCCCTACCGGTCTTTTCCAAAATTGGGAACTAAGAGAAAATGCCTCAGGCAAGGGGCCATAAAGTCGCAACACCGACTCCTTAGACGCAAAGACCAGCACTTGAGTCAAGGGAATGGAAACCAGAACCAATTTCTTATTTATGGTTACGAAAACATGTTACACGCACCAAACACTGATGACCTTTGTTTAAACTGCAATAAAATCGCTATTACTAACTCAAAATATTAAAAATCTATTTTACATTGTGTCATGGTTGTCCCACAAACTAATAATTATTATTTTCCTTTTCTAGGAGTGAACACGGAACTCCTAGACACGTTACTATGTCCCGAAGAAGAGATAACGTCTGGTTCACACGAGCCTAGTAGGGTCGCGAGCGGAGCGCCCTCTGGCAATACAATGTCGCCGCCGCCTAAACAGCATCCGCTACAGAGCTTCAATGCGTTGCTGATATCAAAGCTGATGGCTATCGCTAATTTGAGCTGTAAGCCTGGTTAGTAACTAATAGTTTTGTCTAGGGGAAGAATGTTGCGTTGTGCAAGAACAGTTTTTGTTGATATTTGATTGAAAAGAAATATAGTATAACAACACACGAAAAGCAAAAATGTAGTGTTGAAATTTTCCAAAAATACTAGAGCAATTTAGCGTTTATGGGACATTGAGGAGAAGGCAATAACAGGGAAAATGGAAAGCTATGGGGGGACCTTTGCCTGGCAGTCGGACAGTGAAAAAATTTCAACTGCCTACTTATAATACGATTCATGAGATACAGCCCGCTGACAGAGAGACGGACGGACGGACAGCGGAGGCTTAGTAATACGGTTCCGTTTGGCACCCTTCGGGTACGGAACCCTATAAAAACCAGCTCAAGCTGATCAAAAACCTATGACCCTAAAAATCTTCACACGATGTCTAAGATATGTGTGATGGTTTTATAACTCCGACTTTTAATCAAAAAATCTTTTCAAATACGACACTACCAACTAATAACTATGCTTTATTTTCCTTCTAGCATCAAAAGTCCGTCTAGTAACTCTAGAACTAAGCGTAACTCTGATGCGCGTGGCCATGTGCGGCGCGGGGGGCGGGGCCAGCGCGCGCCACGCCCCCGCGGCCGACGCTCTGCGCGCGCGCGCCGCCGCTCTCGCGCGGAACTTCTACAAGTGCGACGATATCTTCCTTGACATGTTTGAGGACGAGTAAGTGAACAAATATTCAATTTTTAAATATCCCCACAAAACGTTCAATGCGTTTAATGCTAAACAGATTTAAAACATCGTTCTGTCTCTTTCATCTTCAAACGATTGACAGAAACAGGACGATGCTTTAAATAAGGTCTTGGTGCAGGCGGGCCTTAGTGCGAGACGGACCGCAATGAATGTGGTGAAATAGAGAACTGACATGAAATTTATTGTTTGAGGCCCAGTGGTGAAAAACTTTGTTGTTCTAGTGGTCGCAGGCGCTACTGCTGAGCATGAAGTCCTGGGTTCGGTTCCCGGGTCGGGCAAAGTGTTTTTGAGTTTTTTCATCTGGAATTTCTCAGTAGCAGCACAGAGTAATACAGATGGGACACTCCGCAAAATCATTTAAATAAAAAGCTACTCTCGACACAATAAAGTGCAATTCAGGTCGCACAACGCTTGTTACCTACAGTTAGGGTTATCTTCTCTTACGACGCGGCGCGTGAGTGAGTATCGAACTAACGTGCGACTGTGCGAGCCGGCCAGTGCGTGGCAGCCCACACTGAGGCCCGTATTACAGAACGTCACTCAAGCATTGATCTCTGTTTAAATCTAGTTTTAAGTCAAATTTTAATTTTAGAACGTTCCTCAAGCATAGATTTACTGATCATAGTTCAGCTGAGTATGGCCTTATTTTAGAACGTTACTCAGTTCGTGAATCGAACCCAAGCAGTGATTTGACCCAAGCGTGGTCGAGACCGCGCTTGAGCATAGATTGTCATGTCAATTTTTGGTTATTTTCAAGTTTATCTGCGTTGTCATGGTCATAGACTACTATTATATATACTGAGATAGACTGGCAACTTAAGCTTTTCTTAGGCAACGCCATCTAGTTACGGTGACATACACTATTCAATGTCACGTGGTACGTTACCATAGCTACATAAATAATATTAGTACCAAGTAGAATTAGTTTTACCGAGTTGTCTAATGGAGAATGGTTGAGAAAATTCTACAAACTAGATTTGAAATGTTTAGGTTTAGTTTTACTACAACAGAATTTTCAACCATTCTACATTATTCAACTCGGTAACGCTAATTCGACACTAAACTTGTTGTTTCGAGGATAATAAAATAAATACCAATTTTGCATGTTCATATTTATTATGTAAAACAAAACTACACTCAAACTCAAACCAGCAATACATTGTGTAGATAGAAAAAGAACATCGTATTTACCGTCATCTTTGATGACTTGGCAGCCAGGTAGGTACACAACATTGTTTCGAGACATGGTTATTAAAGTATAAACACAAAACACTTGGTCAGTTGGTCGTCTTAGGGGCCGAGATAAACACTTAAATAATATGGTCCAAACTCCGATTTACGGAGGTCCCACAGAGCACTTGGAGGGCCTAAGCATTTAAATCACCGAGGAGCACGGGGGGCTCAAGTCGTGGTGATTTAGAAAGTAGACATTCGATGGGAACGTTTATCTTCCATGATTTTTACTAAATACGGAGCAACGAACTAAACTTGACGTAAATTACACTGAAAATTGGGAAGCAAACGAAATATTTACAAAAATATTCGCAACGCAACCGCAGAAATTTTTTGCAACGAAATGTCAACATCAGCCTGTCACCCTGTGGCTGTATAGTCATTTCATATTTGTAAATTCTACTAATAGTTTCTTTTTTGATCAATAAGAGCAAAACATTAATACAATACTATGATCGGAGACCTTTCACAAATGCAAAAAAAAAAAATACGAAAAATAATAACTAACTCAAAAACATCAAAATCAAAGATTATACGCGTACACTTCTACTATAATGTACTAACAATTGCTTCATGGATGTACGCTGGCAACACTGTTCATTTTTAATTTATGTTCTCGTAGATAGACGGCGCTGAATAGTAAGAAATTAAAATGTATAGCATTTGCCACCCTGTGGTCATGGTTACCTATATGACGTTGTGCAATCGAAGTACCTACCTAATCAAGTCGTATCAAAATGGATATAATTATTACAATCATTTATTCAACGATGATTAAAATAGAAGGTTGAACTTTAGCATTCTCTCAGGCATTTAGGAGATAGGTTCAAATAATAATAATAAAATATTGAGTGTGCAAGTCACCCCCTGCCATTATATAACATTGTCAGGCAGGGGACATAGTTCTACCATAGTTCAGGCTACCCAATCCACTATAGCCATCCAAACCCATAGCCTATTTTGTTTCCATGATCTGCAATAGTCCTGCACCAACCAGGGATTGTCCTTGGGTGCACTTGCACAGTGCATACAGAGATAATCGTCGACTGGTGCCTTGTCGTCATTTAAAATTGTCTAAGGGGCCTCTGCGAGTTGGCTCCGGCCCCCCGTGCGCCTTCGAAAGGTCCGGGGTCCAAAGATATGTCAAATAATAAAAATAAATAAATAATAAAAAGTTTATTTTCAGGCTACAATGTCCCATAGACCTTGCAAACTAGCATATATAAAGTATAAAACAAAACTTGTGTTAACAAATAAAGCTTATAACTATGTTAGTAGCACTTCACTTCACTAGCTTGTCCTTTTGTTGTCCTGTGGTACTAGTACGCGGAAGCGACGGAACACCACGTCTTGCGGCCAAAAGTCTTCTTTCAAGACGAGCGGCAGATAACACAGTTCGGTACACGCACCACGAACGCCTTGAAGTTGACGTTGCGGCGCGCCTCCTGGCGCCTCCAGTAACTGCACCCTCGGCGTGTACCTCGTCTTCTGGCGCACGTACTCCACGATGTCCGCTGCCTGTGGTGTAGTGTAGGCGGGGGATGTAGGTACACCGGTGTGTTCGGCTTTGCGGCACGCAAGCTCACTTCGGGCTCCGGGCAAAGGACCCAATGGCTACCTTGTTGGTGACAGTGGGCTAATTCACCTACTTACAATGTTCTTGTTGTAGTAATTATGGAAATGAATCAAGTTTTAACATTGAATAATTATTATTATCCTTTCTTCTTGTTAGAAAGACAATTAATACGTTGCTAGGCAACACAATAGCGGTAGCGCAGGCTGCACAGATTAAGTAGTATTGGCAGGCTGGCGCGAACTAGCTAAAACCACAGATTATATTTGAACACGAAATACCATAGTTTTCTAACAGTTTTTTTGGCGTGTGGTCAAAATCCGAACTAACGCTGCCATACCTGTAAAAAACTCACAAATGTTTCCCAACAACGCCCCCCCGCCAATGTCATTTAGGCGCCAAAAGATCCTCGTAGCACTCTACAAAGGTCGATAATTTTGCTTACAAAATGACTTCAAACAGATTTACTTATTCGTGGCTGACACAATAACGCTGATTTACTAATTAATTGGGTTCATAAGGTATGTTTTAATATTTCTAATCCTATGAAGACCAAAACAGAGTAGGTAAATTAAATAAATCGTAAACGAAAACAGGCTGATGCATAGACAATAGACATCTCTGCTTGAGGCCCGATTTGAGTCTAGATTTAGCTGAGTATAGATTGATTACCGTTCTGGAATAAGAACGATGCTCGAGTACTGATTCTATACATAAAGTGTGATCAACTGATCGGCGATCAAACTGGACTTGAGCAACGTTCTGTAATACGGGCCTGAATTGACCCAGTGAGCTGAGCTCGCCGCGTACTTGTAGCTTCATACCTAAACCGCGGAGTGTCCCATCTGTATTAATATTAAGTTGTTTTACAAAACCTTGATCTTTAAAAAAAATACTAGTGCATGACTAAGATAGAACACATGGATAGAACATTATAAAAATGGTATTTTCGTGTCACATTAGCTGATAAAATATATTTATCACACATAAACATAATGACGATATCCTTTGTCGTTATCAATAACTACGACTATAAACACTGTTATTTGCTAATCTTTATCATATCTCTTTATCATAGAAACTGATGCGGACAACCTTTCTATTTGGAACAGAGTTAAAAGTTCTATTTTACAGCTACATTATACTACTGCTCCTGCCTGCCTACCCTTTTCCCAACTAGGTTGGGGTCGGCATCCAGTCTAACCGGATGCAGCTGAATGCCAGTATTTTACATGGAGCGACTGCCTATCTCACCTCCACAACCCAGTTACTGGGTAATACGATACCCCTTGGTAAGACTGGTTGTCAGGCTTTCGGGCTTCTGACGACCGTAACAATTATACTACTGCTCCTAGCTACAAATACTAAACCGTGCTTTAAATCCAAAATATATACTTATTATACACAAATATGTGTAAAGACAAGACCCATTTCCTTGGCTGAAGCTAAGACATGAGCCCCCTAAATAAAACTATAAGCACATGAAATGGTATTCATAACTTACTTGCACAGAATCTTATTAGATGATGTTACTTACATGAAGTTTTTTGGCGCCCGCGAATACTTTAGAATCAAAATGGCTATAGGTATGCTCCTAAAACAACAACACTGACCTGCTCTACTCGCGAAGTGGTCCCATAACGCGCGTACACGTGTGGATCCGCAGTGGTAGCCCGCGAAATACAAATTTTCTTGTGTTTTTTTTGCAATTTGCAGGTCAGTGTCCAGGTGTATGCTGATTAATGTATGATTCGCGACCATAAAAAATATGTATTTACAGAATTATAATCATTAGAAACAGCAATACAACTCCATAAGTTACAATTGACTTCAAATCTAGCGATTTCATAAAATCATGAGGTTTGAGGTAAATGCTAACTAATGGAGTTGTATTGCTGGTTCTAATGATTATAATTCTGTAAAGCCATATTAGCTACGGCCGCGAATCAGATTTTAATCAACATACAAGCTCACACTGACCTACAAATTGCAAAAAACGTAAGAAATTTTGAATTTCGCGGGCTACCCTGGCGCTTTCGCCTTAATCACAGCAACTTTAAAATAAGTTTGACTCAAAATAGGGTCTGGTAGGATACCTGTATTTCTTTCATTATGTGCATTTTTTATTCGACAGACACTGTGAGACGAGCAAACGACCCCTGAACGTGGAATGGCTGTGTATGGACGCGGCAATATTGTTACCGCCGACAAGGACGCCGATGTCGGGTATAGCCTTCGCTAAAAGACTGCCGAGTGGAGAGGTAAATCTAAAATTGTTAAGGACGCTGTTACAAATGGGTAGTCAAATCATTACTTATTTACACAAAAGTGTGTTTATTAAATAAAATGTTTTGCATTCTTAAAATGGTTTTTGCTAGAATTGTTGATAGATGTGCATGGTACGATTCTGAACTACAAATATAATTTTAGATAGGTAAAATTTTCTCAGTAAATGTACCGAAGTAAAATTTTTCACTTCGGTACCGTTATTGAGAAACTGTACATATCTAAAATTACATTTATAGTACAGAATCGTACCATGCACATTTATCAACAATTTGGACAAAAAACATTTTAAGAATGCAAAACATTTTATTTAATAAACACACTTTTGTGTAAAAAAGTAATGATTTGACTACCCATTTGTAACAGCGTCCTTAACATCGATCGCATGTGCTTCAAAGTGACATTGACATGATCACCTGACGTTTCGATAGCTTATGTCATCCCCATACATTTTTTGGCTTTTCTTCTAGCGTCATCGCTAATCGAATGTTACTTTGTCTAAATACTTGATTACAAAAGTTCTGTCTTCGATAGAAAGCTACACTGTGGCCGAGTGGCATAGGAAATGTTTATTCCACACGGATGAAGTCGCGGGCAGAAGCTAGTCCATGAACTATGGTATATAAAATTAATGTTAATTTCAACAGATGGAAAGAGCGCGGCGAGCCATTCGCACTTTCTTTCTAATCCGGGACTTATACTTGAAGCTGACCGGGAAACCTGAAACACAGTTGCCTCTAACTAACCCAGTACCGTTCGTTCAAGTTGGAGACGTTTTGGACCTTAGTAAGTACTCGTAACTTTACATTTAATGTTGAGAAAAAATTACATGACTTAAGCACATGTCTGCACGGGCGCTTTTTAAACGCCACGTGTGACGCTCGGCTTAGCAACAAGAGTTGAAAATCCAATAATGCGCCTTTTCAACGCTGTTTTTTAAACGTGAATGCGCTCTGTTCGATTCTCAACACCGAGAGTTGAAAATCCAGTGCAGGGTAAAACAATGTCGCGTTAAAAAATCGGCCGTGCGTTTTATGTTTAAAAGTCTAAAAAACAATCGACTGGAAAAACACATAACTGAAAAGAGAAGAACAAGCATTATTATCTTTTGAACTTAGTTTTTTGTAAGGTGTCGCAGGTGGGGACAAACAAAAGTTACACCATATTTTAGGTTGCGATAATAGATAATTATGCTTATTTTTCTCTTTTCAGTTACTTATGTGTTTTTGAAGTCGAGTTTTTGTTTTTCTTTATTTCAAACTTTTTAGTTTTTTTTTGTTACAATATAATTGTAAATATTATAAAGCATATTATTTAGATGAATCTAACGACACATCATGTGTTGAAATCCATCAAGCCGTTTAGGCTACAGACCGTGCCAAAGAAATAGACATACATACATACCATCCTTCTGGGGCAGTCGGGTAATAAAACGGTTATAATAATAGGTAACGTCTTCATTAACTGAAGAAAAGAAGCTAACCTATGTAAGTTTATATAAGGATATAAAAAATCATTGGGTTTAATTCCTGGCCATTTAAATCGAAAAAAGGAAGTTTAAAACTAAAACCCGACTACTGAAAAATCACGCTCTAAAAAGTATGAAACAAGAAAATATTCTCATCTGAAATTAGAAAAAGACAGACAAATTAAAAATCCGGAGTCACACGTAATGTATTCGATTTCTAGCATGACGTGTGACTCCGGAGTTTTAATTTGTCTGTCTTTTTCTAATTTCAGATGAGAATATTTTCTTGTTTCATATTTTTTAGAGCGTGATATTTTTAGTAGTCGGGTTTTAGTTTTTAAACTTACTTTTTATTTATATTATTTTGGGGTTATAATTTCGTTTTGGCTAGAGTCAATTTACATTTTTAAAGAAGAATAATTATTATAATGTCGTAAAATCTGAGACGTGATTTTAGAAATTATTCCCAATTATCGGGTGCAGCATGCAAGCAAAGCCGCGCGCAAAAGCTAAAAATATACATATTTTTGAAATGTGAAATGTCCTAATTAAGCCCTTTCATTTGATACCCAACACGGCATCATTAAAAAAAGTTTTTTTTTAGTTCATGACTTTATGTCCTCTAGAGGGCGCCATTTTCAATTTAATGTGACGTCACATAGCCTATAACCAGCGGATGATCAAGACGCTTCCAATGATACCTCATTTGTCAAATTATGACAAGTAGTTTAAAAGTTATGAGGGAACAGATGAACATACATATTACATACATAATACATACATACCGGTCAAAATCATAACCCTCCTTTTTGCTTCGCCGTAGTCGGGTAAAAAATAAGGTATCGCCATAAAAGCGATAAAGAAAGAAAATAATAAAATTAAATGGCATCTAATTTTTTTTTACGAAAAACTGCCAGCATTTCTTGATTATCTGAAGTAAACATTTTTAGGGTTCCGTACCAAAATGGTAAAAAAGGAACCCTTATGGTGTCACTCAGTCTGTCTGTCTGTCTGTCTGTCTGTCACAGCTGGATATCTCAAGAACTACTAATGCTATCAACTTGAAATTTAGAATAGTTTTAGATGACGTTGACCCAACTATTTTGCAAATAAGAAAGAATTTAAAATATTTACATTTTTTTTGCAACAGGGACTGAAAGGGGGTCTTAAAAAAAAAGTGGGTCTACTAGGGCATGTGGGGTAGCATATGAAAGAGCGCTGTTTGCAAATTCTCAAACATTTTTTTTTCTTTTTTTTAGGCCCCATAGTTTTCGACTTCTGATGAAAAATGTAAAAAAAAATACCGTTCCCCACCCCCCTTATCTCCGAAGTTTGCAAAGAGAAAAATCTGAAATTATTCTATGTGATATAAGTTTACGTACAGATTACAGGAAAAATAAAACGATGTCTCTAAATAGCACACTTTTTCAGAAATCGGAACGGAACCCTCGGTGCGCGAGTCCGACTCGCTCTTGTCCGGTTTTTATTTAATTAAATTCCATGTTGTTCACCAATTAGTTCACCCAATTTTTGGCTGTATGTTGTAATAAGTGTTCGATAGTCCACGACGAGTTCGTTATTGACAAATTTTGAAAATGGCGGTATTTTATTTACAATTTCTTTTTCCTTTCACAGATGATTCTGATCTCATATCTTGTGATATTATACAAAAGGACGGCACATGGCAACATAGGTTTCTTGCAGTAGACAATATTCAAATAATTTTAGTTGAACCTGACAAACAGAGGCTGGGATGGGGTGTCGCCAAACTAGTTGGAAGTCTTCAAGACTTGGAAGTAAGTTCATTATTTTCATTAAATAAAAGTAACGTTCATTGAGTCTTATCTCTTACGTGTTAAAGTTGATTTTTCAAAAAATAATCGTTATCATTGTGTTTTTTTTGCGTTCTAGATAAATCAGGTACCAAATCAATGTAATTTTAGTTATTCTAGTACTTATTATTTTTTACCATAGAATTTTAAATCAATTATTATTTACGCCTTCTTTGATTTCGTATCTAGCACTTTCTTAAAGTAAAAAAATATACTTGTACCTACTTCACTTTTTTAATTTTTTTTTTTTGCTTTTCACTATGACAAGCTTCGACACTACTTGAAGCTTCATAAAGTGAATTTAATAAGTACATAGTTACGCTTATTTATTGCCGTATAAAGTCCTACAAGAATCTTTTGGCGCTCGAATGACGTTGACAGGGAGCGCTGTTGATAAAAATTTGTGAAATTGTTTTGTGAAATGTATTGAAAAAACAAGATGGCGGCATTAGTTCCCGATTTTGGCCACGCGCCAAAAGATCCTTGTTGCGCTCTAAATAAATATTTTATTTATCTAAAATATGTTTTATTATGTTTTCCTATCAGATACAAGGTGATAAAGAGGATCCCCGTTGTCTGCACCTAACGATACACAAGCCGCGAGTAGGTGCGTCGGGCGCACTTCCACGCACCGTGCTGTTACGAGCCAAATTCAAGTTTGATGATCATATACGCAGCATGGCTGCTAAGCAACGACTTACTAAGGTAGGACGATTTATTATTTTGGTTCGATCTCTGGATTTCTTGTATGGTTTCTGAAGCCCATTCAATTTAACCTACTGTTAAATCTTGAGCCAACTGATTTCATTGGATGTTGATATTTTGATAAATACAACAGCTTGATCAGAGAATTGATTTAGCTAGTATAAAGTAAAGAGATTTTAGATTTATTAAACCTATTATTAGAATACGAAACAAGTACAGTATTTTTATCTCACGAAGCGACACGCTTTTTACTTGTGTTTGTCAAGTGCACAAATAGCTTTGTCTGTCTGTGTCTGTAGCTCTCGGTACGGTACCGTCCGAGACAATGGCGCAGTAGGAAGAGTGTGTGTGTGCGCGAGCACCTATGTTATGTCCCATGATGACATCACGCACACATTCACAGCGTGTTGTGAATGTGTGCGTGTGCGTGCTCTTGGTAAACACAAGTAAAGCGCGTGTAGCTTAGTGAGGTAAAACTAGTATTACATTATACTTGTTTACAGTATATGTATCATTTTAACAGCTTACCTCACACGTATTTCAATGCATTATTTTCCTCCAGTAGAGCAAAATACAAAACCTCAATTAACTTTCCCTATACAATCTTTTTTGACCAGGGTCGTACGAAGGCCCGTCAGAAGAAGATGCAGCAAATTGGTCGATTACTAGAAGTGTCAGGCATGTGCGCACCTTCTATGGCACCCCGACATCGACCATTGTTTGCTAGACCGGCATTAGCCACTGTACGACGAGCCACAGGTAAAACAAAATGTAACTATTCAAAAAAATTAAGCTTGTTTATTCTTACATAATTTAGACAGCTATATGATTAAGTAGTGCTTCGTCAAAATTTAATTATTATGGTATCTAATGAAAACATAAAAAAAATACATCTTATCATCTTTAAAACACTTTACATACCAAGAGGGGTCTTGGTATGTAAAGTGTTTAACCAAGACCCCTCCGTGACCCAAACGTTAAGGCGTTGGTCCCGGGTCGTCAGAAGCCCGAAAGTCTGACAACCAGTCTTACCAAGGGGTATCGTATTATCCAGGGGTTGCGGAGGTCAGATAGGCAGTCCATCCATGTAAAATACTGGTATTCAGCTGCGTCAGGTTAGACTGGAGCCGACCACAACATAGTTGGGAAAAGGTTAGGTAGATGATGATGATTTGATGAAAACCTTCCAATTATTCTCCCTTGTCTATTTGTAGTCTTTTATACCTAGTAGTAGTTCCAGATCGTTACAGTAGTACTCAACTAATAAGGCGCGTCGTGAATCTTCGTTTGCGCAGAAAAGAAAGTATGGCCCCGAAGATTAACGAGATTGCTTAAAACTTAAAATCAACCTTAGATCACTACTATAACGTTCATAATACACTGCAGCTGTTAATTCCATCTCACTCGCAAGTATGGCGGCTGTCAAGCGGCGCGCGCTAAAATGGCGGCAGCTGCGACCAATAGCGGTACAGGAAAAAGCGTGGAGCGTGCTGATTGGTCAATAGTATTTCCCGCGCTTTGAAAATTCATCTTCTGCTCAGGTACATCGATAAGCCTTATTAGTTGAGTAGTACTGTACGTATGAACTTAAAAATGCCATGTTTAACAATTCAAGTTTCTAGCTTACCTACGGTTAGTATAATGATAAGGTGACTATCATAAAGTTTACATAAAACTTAGTAAAAGAACAAACCAACCATAGCTTTTTTTTTGTTACGTTAATAGAGCATACAATTCACCCTTGTTCAGAATCAATATCACACTCTATACAGTTGTGTCGGTAGGTGGAGAAGACGACACAGACCGACGTCTGCGCAGGCCGAGCGGACACATGCTTAAAGATGGTATCGTAGTCTACAGGGAACGTACTACTAGCAGAGAGAGGTGAGCCATCAAGAACACTACTATTATTATTATTAACACAAACGGGATATTTACCATGTTTACTGTTATCGTATTTGAGTTCCCGATATTTCGGCACTGTTGCAAGCACCATGATCACGGATACACTGAAGTTATTGCGGTTGGGTGTTTTATGAGCAGACAAATCGGTCTACCCTCTTTCTTGTTCGTTTTTTGCACTCAGTACCACTACCACTGATAACAGTAAACATGGTAAATATCCTGTTTGTGTTAATGATAATGTTAGTGACCAAGACAGTTTAAAAACTTATAACATTACTATTATTAAGTAAAAGCCTTTTTTGTAAAATGTCACTAAGGATATTACATTAACATTGTTAAATCTATGAGTCATAGATATTGGTAAACCGCCATCGCGCGTATATTATGGTCAGTTGTGAGTGTGACCGCGTGGAGGCGACATGTGCGACGCCTCCATGCCATATCCCTCGATATCCGTGGTTTTACCTTTTAAATTAACGCTAATTGATTACATTTTTCAAAAAAACATCATTTCCTTTAACATTTTTAAAAATTTGGTCCCGTGCGAGCGATAGAGGTGGCAAAATGCGACAGGTACCTCTAGACGGTACTAATTTTATGATATTTCACCATATCACAGTAGTGTATCGCGAAGCAGCAGCGCCCACGGATCTCGGGAAGGTTCACCGCGGTCGCGATCTGAGGAAATACCGATGGAAGATATCAAGAGGAACGCAGTAGTTTCCAGTCTAGCGGCCGCACCCGTCGTACCACAGGTATGTACCTACATTTATCTAGTATTGTCTTTGTCTTACCTAAACTTCTATTCAGAATCTCAGATAATCATCAGTTTTGGGGCAACAAACTCAATGCCATACATGATAAGGTTCAAATTTCATTGCACCCATATTGTAGACAAATGGTCACTGAAAAATTAACTTAAAATACATAGCGCTAAACTAGATAGTTCAGTAAGAGGCGATGGAATGTAAATTATCTGATATTATTGAATTCAAGTATGTATAAGATGTTAGCTAATGGAACTCCACTGCTGGACATGACATTCACAAACCAGTCTTAAATTAATGTTGTTTATTTCAGTGTTAATAAGACTAAAAATTCATTCAGGTCTCAGGGTAACAATAACAATAATCGACCATTTAGGTCTCCCATACTTTCGAATTTTCGATTAATTCAATGTATCTTTCATAATCTTAATATATATAATTCTTCTGTCCGTGTGTTTCTCACCTAACTCCTCCTAAACGGCTGGACAGATTTAGATGAAATGTGTGTATATTTCAATGTGTTCCTGGATGGTTTGAAAACACAATTGGAGTCGGTAAGTGGCCCTGTATTCGGGTTCTAGGATCGGTCAGACAGGACAACGTCTGTCGGGTCCGCTAGTTATATTTGCTTTAAGAGGCCTATCACAAAATTGCGTTTTAACAGATTAGGTATATTGAAGCACGGTGACGCATCACATTATGTAGCAATTTGGTAGTTGTAATTACGTTTATTTTGAGTATTATTATAATTTTTTTTTGTTTAAAGTATGAAATTTTAATTTCTTATGAACTAACGTTTATTCTGGTACTTACTTATAAATTTTAAGTAATAATATTAATTTAATAAGGAGAAATTTACAGTTAATTCTGATCGTTTTTAGTAGTTTTATGGTTTTAAGGGATTTTTCCATAGATATTCCATACATATTTTAAAATTCTGAGGCCGCTATGGACTAAACCATTATTTAAGAGATATTATTATGTATTTTTCATTTAATTTTCTTATGTGCGCTCAAAAAAATGCAGTCGCGCATTTTACGAAACACTTGCTTCGGAATTTTGGCTTTATATACAGGGTGTAAGGGACAGCCCTCCGCAAACTAACAGGGTGCATTCAGCTCCTCATTTTGAATCATATTCCACCGGAAATTTGCGGAGGAAAATTTTCATTTTTTAAATAATTTTTTCAGTTACATTTTCTTTATTTCAATGTAAAATTACATTGAAATAAAGCAGCACTCCATTTATGTAAAAAAACAGCAAAAACAAAACTGAAAACAAAAAAACCAGCAATGGATGTAGAAATACTCTAACGACCGACGCGTGAAATCAGCTGTTCACTTTCTGTCTAACTACAGAGTTCATCGAACTCACCGCATACCTATTACCTACCCCTCCCAACCAGTAATAGACGCTCCGATTTGTGCACAAAAACATAAACAAATCAGGTTTATTGGATTCCCATAACGTTCCTGAAAAAAATTCATGTACCGGTCAGCTTAGTATGACATACTGAATTCACCCTATCAGTTTGCGGAGGGCTGTCCCTTACACCCTGTATATAAATCGATAAATACATAATAATAAATCGCGAAAAGCGAGGCCGCTATGGATTAAACTAATAACTATTCTCCACCACTCAATAAATCAAAGTTGTCGAAATCTTTAAGTTTCTCAGAATAAGAACGCCATAGTTGGCCGTAATGTAATAGGGCCCTTAAGACCAGTCAGTGTTCAGCAGTGGATATCTATGGGCTAGTTAGAAAGCCTTATCCTACCCACATACCCACTGACCCAGATATTCTTTTTGATTCCGAACAAATCTCATCGAAACAAGAACTTATCAAACGATGCAGACAAGGGGATGAGTTTACATGGAAAGTTGAACATCCATATTCTGTAATGTATGTATTAACTGTAGTCATTGTTATAAATTATTATTATGTTTAAACATGGACGTAGCCAATGTTTAAGATATCGTGGCGAAGAGAGGTTAAATTTAATTATTACACCGACTAAAGCGTTTCTGTTGACTTTTAGTATTTATTTTTTATTTTTGAGCATATTTAGGCACTCGTACACACTCATCATACGTATAGTTACGCTATTTCACGAAGGCGTGTTAGTTATTGCAATTTAAACCTTATGATTAACGACATAAAGGCTTCAAGACACGACTTCGTGAGATAGTTTAACTGTATCAGGTTATTATACCGCACCCCCGGTGCAACACTGTCACTTATGCAAAAAGTTTTTTTTTCTTTCAGGAGAAGTGTTTTAAACTTTAGTAGGTACCTACTTATCGTATAAATTGATTACACTTCCTGATTTAGAGTTGATGGATGGTAGATGGTGGATGGATGGATGGTAGGGCTGACGTGTTCTTTTAACTTTATATTAAAGAAAATAAATGACTCCAAATGACTAAAACAAAAATAATATAGCGTTTTAATTTTCAACCCACTCAAATGTGACGTTGTGGCAC
Organism: Cosmia trapezina; assembly: GCA_905163495.3. Lineage (NCBI taxonomy): Eukaryota > Metazoa > Arthropoda > Insecta > Lepidoptera > Noctuidae > Cosmia > Cosmia trapezina. Next base: position 20,184,256 of record LR991030.1, read on the forward strand.
TAAATTAATAATTTTAGGCGATTATACTGCAGAATCAATAAAATAAAATGTCACAATAACCTTAGCAACGGTATAGCTACAAGTCACTCCTGCTCATACCTTTGATTCGCGCCAAAACCACAACGACACTTACGCCCTCACACGGAAACTATACGTACCACACTAGTGATACTACCGCAACAAGTGCAGAGGTTATTTAGGCTACTTATTACATACTTAGCTTATTTTTTTTTACATAAGTGACAGTTTTGCACCAGGGGTTGCGATGCTTTTACCAACTACACAACCAAAAATGTCAAACCCGCAAAATAGATATCTATCGTGGAGCTCTCGATACTAATAATTTGCTGGGTTGACATTTTTAAAGCACCTGCCTAAATCGAGACATCCCATTAAAGTTGTGCGAAACACCCTGGCTACGCCCATGTCTAAGCAGCTCTACAAATCAACCCTATTACGTTTACAGAGTCAACCGAGCACATCGTCCACTCTCCTTAAGGCGAGCAACTCATCAGAAGAAACATCATTCATATCGAGCGAGCCTTCACGGCCCAAACGCATCAAGGGGCTCGTAGAAACCATATGATATTAGCTGGCACACGCGACGTTTGGGAGAATTGCACGGTAAATGCACTTATTCTCTTTGTCAGATATGATCAAAACGAAGAAAGGAAAGGAAGGAAAGGAATTGTGCGACGTTAAGCAAAAAAAGTTGTGATAAGAAAGAAAACGTGTCATATGGTTCTGATGCTATCTATGGACAAAGGCCTTTGAAACCTTTTTGTATTAAGAAACAAGTTAGAAACTGTAGTGAGGAAATACAAGGGGTAGTGGGATAAATAAGTGGCTCAAAAACGGATGTTTTAGTACTACAAAATTTAATTCTGGGTCAACGATCTCTTTGGTCCGTCTCCCTAAATTATGAAAGTAAATGTTGATGTCATTGCTTACACACCGATTTAACCAGTGATGTGATGTGAGATTTTATTTTTATTTACTTATTTACATTTTACTGACTGTGTTATATTCTGTTTACAATTTTGACGAATTACTGTTTGGATTGAAGACCATAAAATGTTAAAGTAGTTCATTAGATGTTTGTTTACTTATTCTGCCCCCCATGTCATAATTACAGTAAGTCAAAAAATGTAAATGGTGGGAAATCGCACTTTTGTTTCGAGATGTTTAAGTTCAAAGTCATAACACCAGTAACACGACTTACTGTAATTATGACATCGGGGGCAGTATTGCGATTGACAATCCTGTGGAGTATTGTTTATATAGATGTAAATTAGTAACGTTTCATGGACATGCTCTAGTTGACAATAACTCCGCTATGGTAGAATAAGGATTATTGTCTATAATTACACTTTAAACCTCTATACGTGATCACGTTTAAAAAAAAGCTTTTAATAAAAAAATTACATCTTTCTAGTAGTTATGTATTTCGACGTTCGTCCATGGATGAAGCGCAAATTGTAAAGGATTTTCATTAAACTGAATTGGCAGCTTACTAGCTGGGAAAAGTGACATCATATCATACACATCTCATGAAAATCTAAGATTTTCAAAACTTCATACAAGTTTTATTTTGAACCTTACTGGATGTCAAATATATCTTTAGCCTTAGGTACACATGGGCGGTCAAATAATAAGTTTTTCTTTCGACACTCATGTAAGTATTATTTCAGTTACCTACTAAAACAATAATGGTCCTCCTTAATTATTTCAATACTATTTTATAGGCTATATGTTAATATTATTATCTTAGAATATTCTTCGTATCGACACTTCCATTTTTGTGTTTAAATACTGTCAAAGCTGAAACTGCGAAGTTTTAAAATTTTAAAAGCTGGTTGGAACGAAATTCCTTTCGCTGTATAAATACAGAGTCATCTAGTATGGTCTCAAGTTTCAAGTGTCACTGGCAGAAATTGTGACGTAACGAAAAAGCTTTATGCCGTCTGTTTCAAATGTCGAAAGTTTTTGTTTTTAATACAATATATGTATTTATGTATATGTAATTTACAATTTAATACAATGTATATATATTTTTTTTAACATAATCAAAAACTTTTGACACTTGATCTGACGGCATAACACCTTTTTTGTTACGTCACAATTTCTGCCAGTTTATTCCTACTAAAGCCGCGTTATAGAACTTCGTTCCAATAATCAATTTGTAGACTCAATAATTACGCAACTTAAAAAATAGAAAAGCAGTTTGACAGTATGTGAACACGTAGCATTTAACTTGAACTAGATAATTGACAGAATTACACGAAAAAATAAATTATAGGAGATTTCATAGTTGTTATTTTTTTAAAAATTAACGGGTTGGATCTCTTGTTACGTCCACATAGTGTATGAAGAGAAATAGAAAGAATTAGTAGTTTCACACAAACTGTATCAGAAATTGTATTGCTGTGTGTGTGAAACTGTCTGTGATCGAGTTTGCGTTGATTAAAATTATTGTAGTCCTTAATCAAAATAGGTTAAAGTTGAAATTTAAATAATTCTTCAAAAGTCCAAAATATTTCTAATAACAATTTGAACTAACTATTTGATACAGTATTGATAAACAATCTTAATATTAAAGTACCATAAAAGATATGTAGTTAATTATAACTAAAATTGACAACGCAAACTCTAACATTAGATAGAAATAAAATATAATGTATTATTAAATATTTATGTATTGTATTTTGTATGTACTTATGTGATAGAAGTATTTATTCCTTATTCGATGTTATGTGTCCCATTTGCTAGCCAGGAATTAATTCGACGGTTGTATGTGTACGTAAAATTAGTTAATCGAAGCTTGCTTGTATTGTTCATTTCACGTACATCAAAAATATAATATAATTATTATTGATATTTTACTAACAAATTAAGTGATCTTTAGGATCAAAATCCTTCATAACGTTTACTTAATTTTGCTAATTTTAAATTATGACTTCTAAAACTGTCAATAACTTGTTATAATCATTCCTTGTTTGTGTTAGTATTTTGGTAATTTACAAAATTTTATATAAAAAGCATAAAAAACTGACTAAGTATGACTCTACGAAACAGATCTAACTAGAATATTCTATTGATAAAAAATAAGTTTTATGTTGTGATTTTTTATTTTATTTTAAGAGTTGCAATAATAATTGATGTAAATAAATGTATTTTTATGTTCTTAAATGAAAATATTGTAGTGTTGAAATGAAATATATCACATGTTACATTTATATGCGTGTTTTGCAATTTAAAATCCTTTGAAAATGGGGTTAAATAGAAATGAAACGTCATCGTCAACTATATTTTTGTTCTAATTTATTTGATTAATCATCTGCTCTATACACATGATATGCACCAATGCCTATAAATAATATAAACGATGATGAACAATACCGGTTATGACATAAAATATTTACATTAACGTAACAAAACAATATTACATACCATTGCTCTTTATCATTATAAAATTCTATAATAAAAAATCACTTTTAGGTAACCCTTGAGCTATGTCATTAATTTTATTTCAATATCCTCTGGAACTAAACATTAACATTCATCTTTGCCCAACACGTCTTTACATCGTTCTTTTAACAATAACATTTAAATCACAGTTCTGTCCTTTATGTTTTGCACCGCAATTATTTTCCTATAATATAGGAAGGTGTAGAACCCGCACACAGATGTAGAAAATTGAAAACTTCCGAAGTCAGAAAATAGTCTCGTCAAGTTCATTCAAAGTTAGTTTAGAGAAAGTAAAACTTTTCTGTTAGCATTCCAAGTCTGAAGCTAATCTGTATCAAAAGAGTTTTAGTTCTAGCATTAAAATCCCTTTTTTTATGAAGTATTTCTGATTTCTAATTTTCCCAAATTAAGAAAGAGCAGAAAACAGGAATAAAATACATACAAAACTTCAAACTACTCTTAAAATTTAAAATAACGATCTCTGAACAATACATTAGTTAAAGGAACACTTTATTACAATCAAAATTATTAGTTAACTTTAATAACACAGCATGTAACTTATAACATTACGATTCGGTCGTCGCAACATAATCACAATGTAGCAATTTATAAGCGAGGGCAAATAACACACATATCAACAAAATAATACACACTGGAGAAAAAAACAACGTTGTCATTAATATTTCTACCTAATGTTACAGTTTTATTAATTCACAAAATAATGGCAGGGATATTTCTCGCTAATATTACAAGACAACATCATCCAAGTATATAACTATCATGAATTGTACTACAACTAAAATACGTTAAATGAAAACAATATTTTTTTTACTGAACACAAGCAGTTAACTTGTGTCCAGTAACATAGCAGTATTTATAGACAGTCGATTTATTATTTCTTGATCAAAAATATACTTACAGAGATTTGGTGATAACCGTAAGCTGAATCCAAACATATGCGGCAGTAAGATAGGGGCGCTCACTCATAAATTACTCTTCATGTTCGCCTATGTTGTCCATACAGCAGGTACACTGTATATTTACATAAAATCTATCTACGAAAGAACGTCAGGAGATTCCATAAGCTGCGTTTTGATAACATTCTACAGTGATGCGAGGAATATTATACTTACGTGAAACTTATATGATAAATTACGACATTTTGAACACGGCACTTAATTACAATCAATGAAAAAATATAGTTTGCTATCAAAACGCAGACGCTATTAGGCCCTGAAACTTAAATTCTTAGCTCATTAGGTAAATAAATCTAGGTTTCACGCTATGCAGTTGCACTTATTAGGAAATACGAAAAAAGCATCTTCAATGCAAGCTTAAATGGAAGCACGTATATATCTACTAAAATATTAAAATATATTAACCATGTGAAAATACTAGCTCTTCCTAACCTGCATTTTCAACCTAATTTCTGAGTATTTTAGTAATTTCACAAAGTTAACTAGAAATCTATACTTGACAGCAATTGGCGCAAATTATAACATAATAGTTATATTTAAAGGAACAAAATGTCTATTGGTGTATAGCATCACGCTTACAACGACGTAAACACACTAAGATTCGACCTTTTCATTGCTTATTTACACAATTTCATTAGAAATTATAATTAATTTCTTAATTTTAAACATTGGTGTTTTCAGTACGAACTGTGAAGTGAAAAGTTTTATTATGTCAATATTACAGTTTTTCTATAAAACGATCTATATAATTTTATATACGTAAATAAGCAGACGAATTTCCCTTCGTAAAATAGAAGTGATGTAATTTCTAACAGGTAAATGAAAACTCGTCTGCTAGTAGACAAAAATAAATGAACCCTGTCACCAGTTTTATGTGCGCTTAGATCGTATTACTCAAAAGTGAAGCGAAAACAATGTTATATATCAGGTGATGTTCAAAGTAAAAATTACTTACGACGAAACCTAATTTACTATTAGTAAGTATGAAGACATGCAAGGAGTGACAATGTTAGTAATGGTTATCTATTTCGTTAATGTACACAACACTTTGTTACACAAGCCAGTTAGTCTAAACGAAGCTCATATTTTTCTTAACATCTATTATGTACGTCTATTATGTTATTCTGATGTTCAAATTATTTTATACGAATTTGATTTCAGGCAACATGATTTTGAATGTATGTCCGTAATAGCGTGTTTTTGTGGTTGCCTAATCAACAATCGCAGTAAATCGGACTAAACTGTGTTGGTTTCGAGAATTTACTAATAAATAATGACTACATCAACGTATAAAAAAAATAGATTAAAATAGAGAAATACAAGAATATGAATGCATTGATTTGTATTGAAGATCCAGAATTTAACGATCGTGAAAACATATCAACGGTTACAATGATTGTATATTAAATGGAGTATTCTAAGCATTAGTAGTACAAGTAGTGCTCGATACAGACAGCAAGTAAAACAAAGCGAATCTTATCTCGAAAATAATCAGTAAGTAATTGACCCTCCTTAGATTTAAACAATTCAAAGTAACTACACTTTAATTTGATTACAAATATATAATTGACAAAAACTAATCAAAAAACTTTACAATAATTTTCTGTTTCGTCTACAGAAACATAATTTTCAAAATATGTTTTATGACACTCCATTTAGTGTCTTCCACAATAGTCTAGCTAAAATCTGCAGATATACATTTTAATATTTCACTACTAAAGGTGCAAATATTTCTAAAATATATTATATATTTATAAACAGTATTCACTATATTGTGCCATATACAATGCACGCGTAACACACATGTATGTATTATTAATGTACCGTAGTTACTTACACATAAAAACATTACTGTTAGACAGTATCACTTGCTATACACCAACCTTTATGTAATTTGCTAACTATTAAATTATATCCTTTGGTGTCTATACGTAGTTCACACGCCAAGTTTATTATATAAAATTAAACGCTCAATTAAGCTGCAAAGTAAGGTTCCTCACTTGTTGTGTCCGTTGCGACGTGTTGGTCAACGGGCACGCACGAAGAAGCCTTGACGTCACTACCCGGTGTCAGCACTCGGCGCTTGAACTACTCACGATTTGTTGGACATAATCAAAATAAAATCAACGCACATACGCCATAACATTTTATACATCAGTTAACAATCATTATTGTCAGTTATAAATCTATTTTTATGAATTTTATATTTAAGTATAAATTCGCGTCTAGTAGTAGGCAGTTTTAAAACAATTATGTTTATAATTATATTCACTATTTAGTTTCCAACTGCTACGAGGTGTGGTGTTGTATCAGTACTAATAAATTATTCTACTGTCTACAATGAATATCTTAGATATCTTTGGATGGACTGTCACATATTGTTCTCATTCCTCAATGGACACTCAGCCAAATTTCATTAGCTTTTACCTAATTCATTCGTCAGTGCTGGAACGTTCGCACATTCTAGGAACATACTTAGAAATATAAACGTATCTAATGTTTTTTAAAACATGAAAAGTAACTCATATTATTATGCAGATAGTTAACTTCAAAATTCAAATTAAATTTAAGAATCTAGCATTAAAACCGTGACAAATACATTTAAGTAGCTACCTAATGTTTTCTAAAAGATTTTCTCGATAAAATGGCTTTAATATGTATAAGTATTAGCTCTTTACAATTAATTACAAAATGTTTGGTCGTCAGCACCACACCTCGTTGTGCAGCGTGGCGTCTACTAGCCGGCTGAGATGGATGGATCTAGCACATTCAGTAATTTGCTACACAGTTAGAATATTAACACGCTTACAGTTACATGATACGAGTACTACGGTAAAAATAGTCAAGGTACTGCCAGACGGGTGTTCGTATAGTGCGTCTAGTTGGTCAACCACGCAGGTTACGTAGGTATGTCTGGTCTGGCAGACCCTTATTCACTCGTTGCTCAATGAACATGCAGTCGAAGCATTCTGCCACAGAAACTGAACATAGAGAAATGACGTGTAACAAAATACGGTCGGCAACTCAAAGAAAATGCAATATTTATAAGAGATTTTTTTTTACAAATCCAGGTCTACCTGCAGTTTACAGTCAAATATCAGTGATTCAGTCTATTATGAGTGATTCTCTAAAATTATTATTTCATGCCTGAAGCAAAGCCCTTACTGTGTTACACGTCACATACACAAATGAAGGCATTCCAAAAACAGTCAAGTTAGTTCTAGCAAATTATACCTAAAATTAGTTACGAGTATCGATAGGAGTTTGCGAGAATATATCCAAACGTGCAAATAAATCAACGACCTCGTAGCTTATCGAATAGAAAATTCACTTAAAAACTTGTTAAAACTGTCAAGAGTCTCACGCTATCACATAACCGATATCTGTAGCGGTTCGCATCGATATAGTCACATCGTCCGAAGAGTTTGGTAAAAAAGGGGGTATTGCGAAGACGTTTATTGCTTGTGGGTTAGGAGCGCAGTTGTGCGGGGCTAAGCACAAGTTCGCCGTCGGGTCCGCCGGCGAAGGAAACGTTGCGTGGGGGTGGTCGGCGGGCAGGGGCCCCCGCCAGCGCGCTGGGGGGCAGGGGTGGGGCCTGCGCACCCGGCGCCGGTGACGGGGGCCCGCTGAGCGACGCCGGCGCCACCAGCCCCGGCGACAGCGGCGCCGGGCCTGCCACCGGGCTGTGCTGCCCGCTCCGCTGCAACGCGCTTTGGTTGGACCCGCTCTGGTGTAACCCATTTGGCGAGCTTGCGCCCTGATGCGCCGTGACCTGTATAGCAGTACAAAATTAGTTTTGGGCTCCGTTAGGTTATCCGTACTTGAGTTTGCAGTTAATAGACTGAACTGGGAAGCTAAGATTAGTCCCATTTTCTCGAGAGACAACGGTTAAAGAAAAATGTGTCAGCAACTTATTTGTTGGTTTTGCTGGCAGCATGGTAAAGTTCATGGTAGATAAAGTAAATTAATGATTCCCTTAAATATAAATTCAATAAATTTTATTTCACTTAAGGCAACACAAGTGCCCATCACTTAAGAAACGTCAGATGCTAGGTGCACGGTTCCAATTGGTCGTTTCCTATGGAGATGAGCCGGCAAGAAACTCCACGATTACTCTAATAAGGGGTTATATTCTGAATGACTGAGAATTTGGGTCATGAAATCACCTGGTGTAGTGGTGGTGGGTGCAGCGAGGCGGTGCGGTACCGGCGCAGGCGCTCGTCCTCCTCGCCGCTGGACAGCGAGGACACGTCGCAGGACGATGCGTCGAGGCGGCGCGCGGGCGAACACTGCGCAGGACCGGCGCGGGGGCCCGTCGTGCCCCCGCCGCCGCCCCCCATGCTCCCTGCCAGCGGCATCTCCTCGCCCTCCCCGCACCCGGACAGTCTGGAAACAACAGCAACGTTTAAATGGCATATACAAAAAAAGGGTATATTGGGATCAGCTTTAGCCTGAAAGCCTTTTGATCTCCTCCTGTTCAGCTTCAGTCAGCTAAAAGACGTATAGGTCTGGACATAGGCATTCCCCTAGCACCGCCACATCGACCGATTGTGCATTTCTCGCATACAGCGGATTCCCGCGACCTTCACCAGGTCATCTGTCCATTTTGTGGGAGGCCTATTCGCGATGCAGTCTGTTGGTCTCCTCAACAAGTCCCAAAGCTAAACTTCCTGGTTGGGATAGGCTACCTTCTGTTCTCCTTGTAGATGGTTCGTCGTCGACAGCAAGGCTTCGCAAATATGCAAAAGAGAATACGCAGCAGACAGCACGCGAGACCTGCCACGATGAGCGAAGGACCCACCAGACGCAGGGCCGGAGTCTTGAAACCCTGGAAGTGTTTTTTACCACTTTTTATCATTTGTTGTATTTAATGCGACACTTTTTAGTTAAAGAACAAAATTTTAGAAAAATAAATTAAAACTTCGAACGCGTTCAAAGCCGTACCATTAGAACCTACTACATTCCACCAGTCTTAACAGACAGGACAGTCAGGAGGTCTCGGTCCAATACAGACTGAACATAGTATTAACCACGGCCACGCTCCGAACGCGTTTCAAAACAATTTAGCTTCTATAGAAAGTATTATTGGAATGAAGTTGAGTTGAGTTGAGTTCGCAGGACATAACTGACAGAAATCATCACGTATCGAAAAAGCGTTATGCCCTCCACACGACTTCTCTATCTAGAAAGTGTGAATTTGGTGAAGATGGCAACTGCGAAAATTTTTAAATTTTTCGTCATGGGTGTCGTTTTCATAGTTTTCGAGGGTGCTAAAGTCGATATTGAGGTCAAAATGTAATTCCAAGATGGCGGTTGCGAAAATTTTGTTTTAAATCATACGTGAGAATGGAACTTCATTCCTGGCGGGGGTCCCCGACCGCACACGTTTTTTGTTTTCTATGACAATTTTTTTCTCACCGTGGTACCTTACAATCATCACTTTCAATGTCTAGTATTTTTGTTTATGAAACACTACTGGCAAAGTATCGTCAAAATGTTAGCAAGCGTGTGAACATCAATGGTATGACTCAGGACTGTGTGTGGTGGTACGGTGCCTATGACTCTGTTCTACTGGTAGGGAAGGGCGTGCATATCCGGGAAGCAAAATCTAATATAATACATATATATTTTGCCCGTGCCCAATCATCACCCAAACAAAACAAGTTTGTAACAAGCACGGGGTACCCAATATGAAAGCGGTAATGGTAGTTTGGATTGTGAAATGCAGTTGCCAATCATTGGGTAGAGTAAAATTGTATAGATACCTATAGCACTGATTAGATTGGGTTTACCTAAATAGTTAGGTACGAAACACCCTATATCACGTTTGTTAGTGCCATAAATGTGAGACATCGCAATGTGCACGGCAAATGGACATAAAAGGACGAATCCACGAGTGCCTGTCGACGTCTCCTATTGTCACTCGCTGCACAAAGGACAACTTGTGCTCTTTTTGAAACTTTTATGCTGCTCTTGCAGCAACGGTGAAAGTTTATGAGCATTTTGTGCAAATGCACGAGTCGTGAGCACAAACTCTAATCTTAAACCTAACGAATTGTAGGTTGCTCACTGGCGGGAGCCGTTCAATCAATAAAGGTATTATCAAGCATATTTAATACAAGAGCACACTGACGAGGGCAGTTAAAGTTAAATGGAATTTGTGCTCACGACTCGTGTCGGCAATAAGGCACTTATCAACTTTTGTGCAGATGGTTGCGTTGTCATACTATTTGCTTAGAAGCCACTATTTGGTATTTTACTACACCACTCCAGTGAGTGGATGGTTAGGGGGTTTACTCCCTAAGTCCTTCCGTCTGTCCGTCCGTCCGTCAGTACGTCCGTCTGACATACAGATCCATCAAAAAAAGTGTAAAAGTTAAATTTTTCGGACGGGCAAAAAAACAAATCTGGAGTAGGGCAACTATCAAATCATGTTGTCATTCATACTTCGTTCGGGCCCCGAACCAATCATCCATCCGTAGGTGATACGGAGTAGGAAACGCCGGTAACCAACGGCCAAAACTGCGGGTTTCGTGCTTACGGAGTAGACCCCTCTAGTCAATGGGGATGCCAGGCATGGCCTTCTATCAAACCATTAGTAGGTAAGTAGAATCGGATTGAAACCAGCTAAACATAGCGGGCACTAAGCGTTTATAATCTAAGAATGGAAGCCCTGCTACGCAGATGCGGTTCATGCCAAAATGGTCAGGAGAGCTCTAAATCAACAAACTACGTCTCAAAATTAAGACAAGTTGCAACTTACGCGTACCTTGTCGCCGGTGCCGACGAAGTAGACGACGAGGCCGAGCGCAAGCGTGCCGAGGCCGGCGTAGAGTAGCCGAGCGACACCCCACGTGTCGCCGGGTTCCCGGTCTGCCTCGCCGTCCGACTCCGACGACGAACCGTACGAAGCGTCTCGCACCTGGAAATATTGCCAATCATGGCTTAATACAGGACTTTATACCAGTTTTTTTATGGCATCCGATATGATTATCGAGCTTTACGCTTGTTTTTTTGTTTGGAAACTTGCTTTTCTTTTTTATGATTTGGTCTTTGCAAAAATCTGCTGACCACCTTTTAATATTATTTATTTTATTATTTTATATTATTAGCTGACTAAATAACGTAGCTTTCTAGCGTCGAGCTCCAGCACGAGAACTGATCTAGCCGGACACTGGTGCTTCAGACTTCACTGGCAGAGTACCACAGTTAGTGGGACTAAAAAATGTCAGCAAGCCGACGTTCGCACGGACGTAAAAATATCGCGGCGGGATTTTATAGCGCACTGGATTTCCAACTCTCGGTGTTGAGCCAAGCATTGAGAATCCAACCTCACAACAACAGAGTGCATCCCAGCGCGTCGAAAAAACACACTATTGGATTTTCAACTCTCGGCGCTGAGCAGACTGTTGAAAATCCAGTGCGCGAAGAAAAATCCGTCCGTGCGAACGTCGGCTAAGAATGCCAGAAAAGTGTTCGCCACCATGGATTTGAGCTCGAAGCTCACCAACTTCCTTGCAATGTCGTAAGTACAGCAGTAAGTACCCGGTTGTTCCTGTGCCATTTGCCGGTCGGGTTCTTGCCTTGGCGCGCGCCGGGGTGGTCGCCGAGCACGGAACAGCGCCTCGCCGCGCCGCCTGCGCCCGCGCACCCTCCGCCGACCGATAGCGCCGCCGCCTCCGCCCAGGCCGCACGCCCGGCCGCGCACTGTACAACACAACATACAGAGGTAAACCTCAAAATTCAAAATCATAAATAATTATCAAGTTTTGGATCTCCCATTGATGTAAGTAGGTACACGCTTTTTCAATAACTTCCTCGAAAACTGGTTTATATCGCACTACGATTAGGTTCACAATGCAATGTATTTCACACGCGTGCGATTTTTTTTCCCGCACGTGTGCCGGAATAAAAATTGCCACAAATAACTTAGGTATACTTAGTCGAAATTGGTTCAATGCCTCTATTCACAACTCGTAGGTGAATGTTTTTTTTTAATCTCGGCAAAGAGATATGCGTCTTTACGGCGTTAATATTTTTTGAATATTTAAATAATGTTTATATATAGAATATCATCAAAAACGATGATTATTACAATAAAAAAAACGTTTATGAACAAATTAACATTTATTTGTGTTCTAAACTCAAAAATAATATATTTGAATTTTCTATTTTTCATATTAGGCTGTTTATCGGCTTTATACCTTTGCTTCTCCTTCAACCTGGCGAAAGCAAAGCGCGGAAAAAAAAGATAATTTAAATCATAGTTTCCTAATAATTCATGACAAAAATATTTTCCGTTATTTTATTTTATTTCTTCAAAAGTGTATTGAAAAACGTCGTTTGATACTCGTGGACATTTGTTATTGTAATTCTCGGCTCAAAAACAACCTCGCATATCGCTCGGGTGTTAATTCCGCCTCGAATGCAATAACAAACGTTCTCCACTTGTATCAAAATGTACTATTCAATCTTCTTCTTTTCGAGTCGACATGTATTTTGTTATACCTACAGGGTGTAAAAAGACACATCACAAAGCCGTCAACTACGCATACAGTACATCTAACTAAGTAGCTTTGCGCAAAAATTATTGCTGGGAAACGAATTTTATTTTAGGTAGGTATAACAAAAAACGTTTTTTTTACGCGCAATGTAACGCGAAACCAGGCAAACGGAGGTAAGCCCCGCCCCTTCGCTCTGCGGTACGCGTAGGTACCTGTCGGAAAAATTTTAGTAATAACACTTGGAATACGTTTTAGTAAAAAAAAATGCAACTTTGACCTTCAATATCTCCAGAACCAGTGGATTCCCCGGTATGGTCTAGTGGACAACATATTATTATGGTAAGTACCTAAATGGTTTGGTCAGGAGCACCGCATTCGCACTGGGAATCGGTGGGATCAATAATCCCCCATTTTCTTATTTTAAATGAATGAGCTTCTTTTTAACTTTCTAGCTTTTTTTCACAGTTGGTCGAAATACCTAATTAACATAAAATGGGTTAGTTAAGGTAAGATTCCGATCCCGGCAGCACGCAGCAGTGCTGTTGCGTCACTACTGGTCCCCATACATTTTCTATAGGATTAGGTAATTGAGATTACATTCCGAGCACGGCAGCAATGTCGCGGCAGCACTGCTTTGTAAATAGTGACGCAACTGCACAGCTGCGGCAGCACTGCTGCCGAGATCGGAATCATACCTTTAGATTAGAACTGTAACCAAACGCGCGCGATCCGAGCGAACGAAGTACCTAAGCGGTTCCGCAGCAGCAGCCGGCGAGCTCCACATCCTTAATGTTGGCTGCAATTACTTAGCTATTTAGTATTTTTAATTCACCAAAATAGGAATTATTTCAGGATTGCAAAAAGAGGCGCATTTATTATATTAGAGTGTTCATTCATATTTTTATGGAAGCAAAATGGGAATGAAACCCCTCAAGTGTCGACTGCACCCCATGTGTGCATAAGGATAAATCCTTTATATAATAGGTAGGTACCTATATAAGCTTATAATTATCATATATCCGCTACAATACTTCAAACGCGCGGCAAAAAAATATAAACGTAAAAAAACATCATCCGATGAAAAAAAAATCATCAGTAGTTGTGAACCTATGGGGTTTGCAACTAAACACCCCCCACCCCCCCTTGGGTTTTGGGTTTATAAATTAGTACATGATTTACAGCTTAAGTGTTAAATACATGTCATTTATAAATGCATCCCTAAATAAAAATATTCAAGCCATGACATAGATTTGAATTTTTAAACAATGTTTTATTTATATTTTTTTGTAGGCATTTTTAGTTAAGGCAGCTCAATTGAAGATTTTAATGCATAGCAATTTCCTACTGGTGAATTTTATTCATCGCGTCAAGAGCAGAGCGCCTATGTTTAATAGAGCATTTGGATCTTCAGTTCTGAGTGAGATATAAACCGGTATGGAAGTACCTATTCGTTTATAGAGTTGCAATTACATACCGGATTTTATTAACGTTTTGTAGCTTTCTAAAAGACAAACATATCATGTGAAACAGAATTCTCGTAAAAACATAACTGAATTACGGAGGCCTTTAACTACCAAACATGTTTACCAACTTGCCTTTTTGTTTTCTTTTAAGGTTTTATACCTACCTATACAAAAACAACATACGGTCACATATTGTCTTGTAAAACGAAAACGTAATTACCTACATCCGATAGTAAAGCCAATAAATACATTATAGAAGTCAACCTTCCCTCGATAAAAAATTGTTGATACAAGTCACGATTTCGATAAACAGAAAATGAGGACTTATAGGCAATAGCCAGTGGATTTGAGAGCATATTACACGGGGTATTGGGCCGCTGGCGATATATCATGTCGTGCACACAAGGAAACACTGACTGCAATAAAAATCCTCTAAAACTGGCTATAAACAAGTCTTACAAACAGCGAAAGGAAACTAAGAATCGAAGACATCGATATATCAAACAAGTTATTCCGATGTCTCTCGCGTAGTCGCGACTTATTGTTCGTAGGATTTTGATTTACGGAAGTGGATTACTTATTGACCTATATTATATAATGGACATTTTACTATTATTTTATAAGCCCACACTACGCTTGTGTACGGGTGAAATCGTAACTATGCAAATCGTCCGTTTCTGGGTCAATAGAGGACGTAAATACTGAAATGATTGCGTCTAATAGTCAGCTTTACCGAGTCTACTAAAATAAACTGCTTTGCAAAAAAAACGGGCACCTTACAGTTATTGGCTTTTCTATGGATAATATTAATATTTTTAGTATGTCGTTAGCATAAATGACTAGAAATTTCTTATTATCATTGAGAATATAGTTTTTAACCCTTAAATCCTGGAATCGGTGTTTCAGTCAATGTAAACAGAAAGTCGTGTTAAAATGGAAATTTTTAGGGTATAATTAAATTAAGACTACGAGTATTTTTATGGTATTTTAATAAAAAAAGACATTAAAAAATAAAAATTAATAACGAGTATGACCTCTCCTTGCAGCGATTACGGCATGTAATCGTCTTGGCATGCTTTCCACCAGGTTTTTGATGGTGTCCTGTGGAATGTGTTCCCACTCAGCCGAAATCACACCTGATGTTTTGTGGAAGGTCGTTGGACAGGTCGTACTCGCCGTTTTAGGAGGTCCCAGACGTGCTCAATGGGGTTAAGGTCGGGGCTCCGCGCTAGCCAATCCAGACGACGAGTACCGACCTCTTGCATATAAGCATCTACGTCGCCAGAACGGTGGTCCCGAGCATTATCGTCCATGAAATGGCATCTTCACCAATTACAGTCAGTGCGGGCTGTGCATGTTGACAAATTATTCCTGTTATGTACCTTTGCGCATTTAGTGAGCCATTTGCAATGAACACTATCTCGGTACGATAGCTGGAAGTTACGCCCGACCAAAACATAACGGACCTTCCACCATAAGGGGTGATTTCTTCAAAACACACGTCGGCGTAGCGTTCCCCTGGTCTTCGTAACACTCGCCGACGTCGGTCCTCACCATTCAGGCAAATTCGAGCCTCATCGGAGAAGAGTACGCTACTCCAGTTACCTCGTGTCCAAGATAGACAATTTCTAGTGAACCTCGGTCGAGCAATCCGGTACTCACGGAGTAAATTGGGGGCCCGCGCTGGTCGTCGACTGCGTATATCAACCGCTAAAAGCCTCCTCCTCACTGTCCATAGGCTAACTTGTGCTCCTCGTACCTCTTCAAGGTTTCTTTTGAGGTCTATGTAACTGCATTTGCGATTACTCAATACCTGAGTCACTAAAAAGCGGTCGTCTCGTGGTTGTGTGCAACGTTTTCTCCCACAACCTTGCCTTCTTTAAACGGAACCTGTCTCTTGGTATCGAGTCCATGTTCTTTGGACGGTGGAACCACTCACGTTTAACGGCTGTGAACCGTAACATTGGCTACACCCCACTTCCAGCAGCACTATAATTTTACTAGCTCTTGTTGCTTTTTCTGCCATTATAATCGACATAAAGATATCTGTTTTAAGTCACAATGAGGCAGGATTATGCGACAAACATAAATTATTCTAATAAAAATAACGAGAAGTTAGTTTTAGTTGCCTGATAACCATTTAACCGCAAACCCGCGAATAGTAAGTAAAAAGTCATAAACTGAAAAAGGGATTATTATTATTAAAAACAACAGTTCTGAATTTGAAATTAACTTTTTTTCATACCCAGACTCTTTATTATGTGCCAGGAACATAGTTTGCCTATTAAAACCTCATGAGAACTAAATGATTACCAATAATGTAGAAAAATCCAAACTGCCCGTTTTTTTTGCAAAGGAGTGTATATAGGTACTGTGCGGCGATGTTTCCACGAGCCGTCATTTTTCAAACACGGCGATTGTCTATGCGGTAACAAATAGCGTAGAATCTTTATAATGACCTATGTTAGTAATAAGTAAGTTATCCACCAGGGTTTTAATAGAAAGGCTCAATCAAACTTTTGATTGACATAGGTACCTACTTAGGATTAGATCTTAATAATAGGATCGTCAGCGTCAGTCTCTATTTCAGAATCTACCAGGAGCAATGAACGTCTTGGTAAAATCAGTGATATTAATTGTTAGGCAAAATGGCTGGCAACTTAAATTATCTGTATCACATCATTGTAGAATGACAGTTGTAGCAGAATCTCCGCATTTTAGGTATGAAGGTACGCGGCGAGCTCGACTTGTCGAGCTAATTCAGTGGCTCGCACGTTAGTTCAATACTCACTCACGCACCGCGTCGCGTCGTAAAAGAACACAACCCTAACGAGTTAGAAGGTAGGTATAAGAGTTAGGTACACGATAGAAAGAGAGGCAACTGCTAGGTGAATATAACCAGGTAATTAACGCTTTGCGACCTGAATTGCACTTTAATGTGTCGTAGCAAGAGTCGCTATTAATTTAAATGATTTTGCGGAGTGAATCTTCTGTACGTATGAAATGGCTTTTAACACGGCGAATTTACGTAGGGTGTCAATTTTCTTAACAATTAATTTAAGTAGGTAAGTACCTGATTGTACCTACATGTATAATAATAGGTACTACTCATTTCTTTGAATAAAAACTCAAGAAAAACATGCGATAATAGTCTTATTCCCAGCGACATCGAATAAGTACCTGATTGTACCTACATGTATAATAATAGGTACTACTCATTTCTTTGAATAAAAACTCAAGAAAAACATGCGATAATAGTCTTATTCCCAGCGACATCGAAGCCCACGTTATGTTAATTTGAAGTTCTTTGTGCAAATTATTACAACTTGATTTATGTAGACAAAAATGTTATTACACGGTGGGTGCGGCACACGCCACCTCGTCATGCGAGTGGCTTCAATGTTTTAAAATTATACTGAATTTCATATTATACGGTGGTTGGCTACGTGGGAACTGCGGGTGCTTATTATCTTTACAAACATACAATTTATATGCAATGATTCTGTCGTCGGGTGCTTTAGTAACAATTTTAAGGGGCTGTAAACTTTGTTTTCTTTACCTAGAAAAATATTAAGATATTTAACTCTTTAAACGTCGACTGACACCCAGGTGTGCAGATAGCAATAAAAAATCTATTGTGTATTTGTGTCTGCTAATTGGCGTGCGACGGGTTAAAGAATTGTCGATATTGTACCTTACACCTTTTATACAGGTTGAAATTTTAGTGGTTGTTTTCCTCTTAAAGGGTCATTGTACTCATCATTAATGGGAACAAACCTGAAATCGCGAAAAAAAAATCAGCTGTTCAATACATTTATCCGGTTAGTCCCACTATGGTCTAGTCCCGCTATGCTCGACTCGTAAAATACCTACTAAAAAGTTCCGCTATGCACGAAATCAGATTCGCGGGCAGTGATGAAGAAAACTGTTACAGAGATCTACATCAAACTCGTCAAAATGTAGGGAGCAGCTGATTTTTTTTCGCTATTTCAGGTTTGGTCCCATCGTAAAAGTTGTTCATAATGATGAGTACAATGATCCTTTAAGTGGAAAACAACCATTAAAATTTCACCCTGTATATCTTACCTTCTCACGTCGGGGTCACCAATGTGGGAAATGGGTAGGTAAGGAAATTAAATACGGTACTTGTTAAAATAAAAAAAATATTTTTTTAATAAGTACCGCCTTTCAGTCCCTGTTGCAAAAAAAAAACATATATATTTTTATTTCTTTCTTATTTGCAAAATAGTTAGGCAAACGTCATCTAAAACTGTTCCAAATTTCAAGTTGAAAGCATTGAGATATCCAGCTGTGACAGACAGACCGACAGACTGAGTCACACCTTAAGGGTTCCTTTTTAACATTTTGGTACTGAACCCTAAAAAGGTAATAACAATCATAAAACTTCTTTAGAACTAAATAGGTTGAGGTTGCTTATGTCATAGGCATGGAACCTGTGCTAGGGGGCAATACCTACCTACCACTTAAAGCCTAAAAGCTAAATAACACCACATTATTTTATCTTTTCTTTATAATTTGTATATTATTGTCAATTCCTCATTAAAATTTGGTAATTTATTGCAAGCCGCCTTAGGAGGACATCTCCGGCCCAGATAAGTACAGCACCACCGTATAAGGTGCCTACTTACATAAAACACTGAAAGCTTTCAAAGCATTAACTAATAAACAAAAGAATCTCAGTCTTAATATCTACGGTTTTAACTACATCTATCACATTTTCCAACAACGCGAATTTTTCAAAGCAATTAAGAAGGGAAATGTTTAATATCCCCAGGTATTTGGGTCACACATCTACATATACCTGCTCTATACTTCGAGGGCTAAAACGTGTATGGTTAATTGTGTAAAATTACCCCTATCCTGGGCTATTTGTAATATTCATGTTTGACACGTGGGTATTATAGCTAACGCGGCTGCAGAACTACCATTAATATCTGTTAACAAAGTTTATAGGACAATCTGAAGTTGATTTATTTTTAAAAAATAATGGCCAAATTCAAGATGTCTAAAATTTACTGCAATTTTCATCCTTAAGAGCAAAGGATTCCAATAACTACAGATGAATTATTGGCTTACTTTAAAAAACTAAAAACTTGTTACCTACCACTGTTTGTCCACCGCCAACGTCAACAGGACGTCAACGAGAAACGAGATTATTTGAACCGAACGTGTCGTCCCGGTCGCGGTGGTGGGGAGCGGTGGACCTGGACACGCGGCCATAGTTATTTAATTTTATGTAATTTTTTTGGCTAAATTTTGATTTTAATTTAGAATTTGGTCGAAAACATAACTATGTTTGGTGAGCATAAGAACTCACCTAGGCGTCCAATATCAATCGAAAAATAAGACTTATTTGTCGATTGATACAGGTAAGCACAACATGGTTATGCTTATATGCTTAGTATTGCATGTTGTACTTACCTGTAAGAAATTGGTACACTAGTCACTATATAGAATAGGTAGTGCCTAGGTAGGTATGTAGTGTGGTACCTATAGATATAGTATCGGTCACTATAGTCGAACTTTTAACTAGCTGCAGTAAACTGACACTTCTAATGTAATTTTTATTGTCATTTCGCTATCAAATGGGAACAATTTTTATCGAAATGACAGAAAAGAAGTGTCATTTTACAGATTTTACTGCAGCTAATACTACTAACACTAAAAAGTCCGTGCATAGTTGGTTGGTAGAGTCTGTCAAGCGAGTCGAATCGTGTCCACGACCAATTAGCTGATTTCTTCTAATAGCAATACTATTATCTGTCAAACGGATTGTCACAACTTCTGTTCTACTAAGCTACAGCATTTTGATACTTTTAGCTCAATTATTTAATTAGTATTAATGGAAATTTAAAGAAGAATGGAAAAGAAATATATTTAATGGATCACAAAACACAGATCACACTATTCATGTAGAAAACAAAAGATAACCGATACGGAGTTGGAACCCTTCATCATTTTTGTGCGTCATGATACTGACAGTGATTTCTTTTATGAAGGCATTGAATTTCTAGATTCTGATTTTAGTTCTAATTGTGACTAATAAATACCTACATTGAAATGCACTTTTTTAAGAAATGTTTTTTAGAGGTACAAAATTCAAGTATCAAACATGTTTTCAGCGTACTATATCAGTGTTGACACATGTAAGATTTTTATTTTTAGCCTCCTTTTTCATTGGAAGCGACTCGCTTGACAGACTCTAGTAGTAAATTGGTTGTATCTCATATCTTTGTATCAGTATATTCAATTGTTGGTGAGCCAAATAAATAAAATAAAATAAAAAATAAATAAATAGTTAATGTATGTATCGCTACGTCCGTCAGCGCCGTCATCTCGTTTTCATTAACGACCCGCTGACGGTGCTGGTGTACAAACGGCCTTAACGTTTTGATTATATCTACTGAAAATAAAATCACAGGCATATTGAAATGATGACGATGTTGATCAGCTCTCTATATAGAATTTGTTAATATCATTGTAGAGTATAATGACTGATCTCTCGATGGACCGTCCATATGTCTATTCTGACAGTTAACTAACGTGCATGAATACTGATTCGGTCATCCACGATGACTGCATCATGTAGGTATATAGGTCAATAATAGTATATCATGGTAATAATACAGCAATAGCCGGTGGGTAAAGGTATAATAGGACATTGACCTCCCCGTCAATGAAGGGGGGCAGCTAATAGGTGAAGCGGTATGATATAACCACCTTATCACTGCGAATCGATGATGAATCACTGTAATACGACTTCAGTTACCTAGGTTGATATGTGATGGTAGGTAGAGAGGTACCTACCTACTTAATTTTATACTTATCTTTGTTGAGTTCCAAGTTATATATTATATATATTTACTGAATTAACTGCTTAAATAAATTAAATAATAAAAGGAAAAATAGTATTCCATGAAATCAAAATACATTTATAAGTAAATAAATAATAAGCGCGCAAAATAAGCGCTCTTCCTCCTCTCTCCTACTATGCTGTGCCCGACAGGGTCCATAATTGTGACATTATTTTTAAGCTTACCAACTGATATTATAACATTATGGAACGCAATAAAGAATTGAGAATTGAGAATTGAGAATTTATACAGAGAGGAAGTGTAAACAGTGGCAACATTTTAGGGTGTCATCGTACTCATCATTATGAACAACTTTTACTATGGGACCAAACCTGAAATGGCGACAAAAAATCAGCTGCTCAATACATTTATGTTCGCATAATTCGTCAAAATGTAGGGAACAGCTAATTTTTTTTTCGCGATTTCAGGTTTGTTCCCATAGTAAAATTAGTTAATAATGATGAGTTCAATGACCGCTTAACCCGTCGCACGCCAATTAGTAGGTAGACACAATAGATTTTTTATTGTTATCTGCACACCTGCACCCTAATTGCGTAACACATTATCAATCGGAGTTTGAATCATTTTGAAAGAAATTGCTAATCCATTGCTTCTTATGTTCGAAAGATTTGTCTGCTCGACAACGTAAATAACGCAAGGAATGTTGTTGAACTGTCAAAATGAAACCAACTCCGATTGATAATGTGTGTGTCAATCGACGTTTAAAGACTTATAAAAGGTTGCAACTGTTTACGCTTACACCATGTACCTAGTCATCATTTCACTATTATTTTACTACCCACTCATTTTGCATCACAGTGCGAGAATACACATGCCTGTAACTTGCACAAAAGTATGCAAGTAGCTTGCATGCCTTGTGCTTTTGGGGGCGAAGCGTTTTTTGGTCGAGCCGAATCTCACCCAATGTCACGTGGGAGAGAGGGGGTCTAGGCAAATATCGTGTAATTTTTTTTTTTCGTATGAAGCGGTGTCAAATTGCTAGAAAACTGGATAGGTACCTAATTATTATAAAAAATAATTAAACAAATTATATTTATTTAAATAAATCCACCTTAATCAAGCACAGATTAGGATTAGCACAGAGGGAGTGGGCAGTAATGTACCACGCGGGCCCAGTGCGGCTTGGTAGGTAGATGACACATCATGTCTTCGAATTTTTAGTTTTAGGACATGCCGGTTTCCTCACGATGTTTTCCTTCACCGTTTTGAAAGCATTGGTGATGAAATTATTTACACAAAGTAAAGCGCCTGGCTGGGTTTGAACCCACGACCTACAACTCGTAAGTCAGAGCCGTTTCCATTGGGCCATCACTGCTCCAATAAAGTTGGTCCCACCTTTTTCATTGCCATCTTTTGAACAAGGCTTCTCTAAAATTCTCTTTATAAATCTAATTAAAAGGTCCTGTCAGGTGGCCTAGATAAAATCCCTTTTCTGTAAGCGTTAACACCAACGGAAAGACCAAATTGTACGGAGTTGACAGCACACGTGACATCTCTGAAGCTAATGTCAAATCCATACGATTTGATGTTTCCGTTGGCGTTAATGCTTAGAGAAAAGGGATTTCGTCCAGGACCCAGAACAGATACCTACACTCCCAGACTCTTAAATCGAAACACCCTGTTTTTTTATTTATTTATTTATCATGTGGAAAACCAACAGCTTTACATAAAAACAATAAATATACTGCAATAAGAAACATGAAGCCAATTACAGGTTTTCACGGCTAGCTATACAGTAATTATAATAAGAGATCTTAAACTCGACAAGATATCAAAAAAAGATGAGCACCAATGGTCAAATCGGTACCACCAAACATAAGGAATAGACTACAATGAAATAAAATAAAATAAGAAACAGAACTGCTTACTATTAACACTAAGAATTAATTTTGAAAAATTCCAGGTTCATCCTATTGCGTACGCTAGGGCCTTACAAATCAAAAGAGAACTGCTTGCATAGGGCATTAAAGTCTTTACTCGCTCGCACTAAATATGAGTTTTGCCTGTAGTTGGAAGAAGACAACGGAATAGCTATAGGAGGATTAAATCTGAGGATGATTGAATCTTTAATTAAGTAAGTAATTTTGTAATAAGTTTCTTTGGAACAATGATAACACCAAAATGGCAGTAGATATGGCGGCTTCAAAACTGCATCAAAACTTTATCTTTGACTTAACACTTCCTACTTTGATGTTTTAAGTCTTTATTTATAAGTACCATCTTTATAATACCTATCATGGATTGCATTGAGGCTCGATCTAGTAGTATGGAGAGTGTATTATGCAATTCGACTTAAATGAATTTAACTTTTAACGAGTGTTTTATAACAAAACTTTTGTGTAAAACAACATGGTAGCAGCAATACTGAATGGTAAACAATTCCGATATGATTGTTTGTTTCAGTTACAGCTCGCACACGTGTAGGTACTTTCTGTTTGTTCGATTGTTTTGTAACTTGTTTTACAATAATTGTACCTACGAGCTTTGCTCGCTGCCAGTTACCGTTGAATTTGAAAATAAAAATAATATTTTGAAGGTTTTTTGGCTTGGTAGAACGTGATTTTTGAGATACCTATAAGTATTGATTGATGTCGGGTGTAAAAAGACGCTTAACGAAGCCGAAAGTCACTTTTAATCTTCCGGTCTTTGTGATAATTTTTTGTACTGAACCACACCTGGGAACCTTGTAGGTACAGACGCCAGCACATCAAGCTACTACTTTCTATCAAATTCCTTTAATAGATCTTCATCTTTAACGCTAAAGCATTAGGTTCAAGGTTGATTGGGAAAATTTGACAGTTTCGGGTGGCTTGATGTGCTGGCGTCTGTACTACTCCTATGATCCTTGTACCGTTGCTTGCACCCATGAGCACAATGTTTTGTGTGTGGGACATTGTGCACTACCGTTAAGGCTCCTTCAAACGTGCGACTCAAAGGCGATTCGCGTCGCGTGTCGCGCCTGTTTACTCCATAAATAAAAGTCGTTTCCCAACAAATATTTTTGCACAAAGTTACTTAGTTTGATGTACTTACAGAATGCGTAGACGACGGCGTCGAGATGTGTCTTTCAACAAAACGAACCGTACTATGACGAACGCGGTACCTGAGGTGGTGTGCGGGCGGGGAAACGGCATTCCACCCGAGTGTCTGGTTGGCTTGGTGGAGTAGTATACAGGGTAACAGGGACTTCGACGTGCTAAGTGTAACCGTAAATTCAGCACATGATTCTAGCTACAAATTTTTCGTCGGTAACTTATTTTTAAAAAATCTGCTGTTTCTTACAAAAGCTGTTTTTTTTTGCGCGACCTACGCGGTCTTAATGTACCTATGTGGAGCAGTATTTTTTTATTTAAATAACTGACGAAAAATTTCAACGCAGGTGGGTCCAGAGTGGTGGAGTGGTGGGACTGAATACCTACATGGTAACAGGTTGCGCGTCTATGTTCCTGCCACCCTGTATATTGTCGAAAAGTAAACTTTTTTTGTATCTTTGTCAATTAGAAGAGTAAACCGCCACCTAAGTTTATATACCTACCAATTAACAAAAAAAAAACCGACTTCCAAAAATCACTACAAAGTGAAAAATAACTTTAATTTGGGAAGTCGGTGTCTTTGGATCTGTATTTTAGTTTTTTGCCACCGACTTCCGAAATTAAAGTTATTTTTCACTTTGTAGTGATTTTTGGAAGTCGGTTTTTTTTTTGTTAAAAGTTTTTATTTCTCGCTTTTTGACGACACGGTTGGCGCAGTGGTTGAGCGATTGACTGCTGCGCAGCATGTCGCGGGTTCGATTCCCGCACGGAACAAATATTTGTACGACCTACAAGTATTTGTTCCGAGTCTAGGTGTTGTTCTATCTATAATATGTATATATTTACAAAAAAAAAATGTATATAAGTAGTTTATCAGCCATCTCGTTACCATAACACAAGCATTAGGTTGCTTAGCTTGGGACTAGATGGCGTTGTGTGAAATGTCCAAGGATATTTATTTATTTATTTTATTTTTTAGTGGGTCTGTTTATAATTTGGTTACAATAGTCTAATGTCAATTGCTCATCACATGTTACAAAATATTGCTTTTCCCGATGCTGGGACGTTAATTGTTGAGAAGTTCTGCTGGTAAGAACCAGGAGAAATCCTCAACAACCACTCACCACACGCATTGTGTGACGAGCGGAAATTGCTTAGCAACCATATTAAGGTAATCGAATCGCAACCCGTGAAATATTTATCATTGAGTAGTTCCGGTAGCCATCTGTGGTCTTCATCATCAGTTCCACTTCACCAAGTCGTGCTTTCCGAGAGCAAATGCACGAGCTACTATAAATAATACCCAAATCGCTATAGGTGTGCCTATAATATTTGAAGAGTTCCTTCGATTTCATCAGAACTGGATTTTGACAAAAATGGGACCATTTGGGAAGTATACCCTTTCCAATAAAAAAATAATTTTTCAAATCGGTTGGCAAGCGACGGAATTATGCGCGAACAAACATAAAAAAAAAAAATACAAACATCCGAATTGAGAACCTCCTTCTTTTTTAGATTAAATACACATTAAAGTGCACAAAGCAAGAGACTTACACGAAACCAACATTAGTTTAACGGAGACTTTAAATTGATGCTGTCACTTTCTTTTTGATACAAAATGTAAGGGATGGCATGAATTTAAAGCCTCCGTTAAACTAATATTGGTTTCGTGCAACTCAACGTTAAAGGCGACTTCAAACTGAGTTGCATTTGCCCAATCTCTATGAAAAGGCACAATAATATAACAATTCCAGTATTTTAAATTAATTTTACTCAACTTATTCTTATTGTACAAAACAATCACGGCAAATCCTGTTTACGCCTGCCACAGCTTAATTTGTCACCGAGAAGCCACTTATCAACAATTCCTTCTGTATATCGATACAATACATATTAAAGTGACAGACACAGCAAGATACTTAACGGCGACTTCAATCAAACTGTGTTGCATTTGCCCAACCTCTATCAAAAGGCGCAATAATAGGTATAACAATTCCAGTATTTTTAAATGAATTTTACTCAACTTATTCTTATTGTACAAAACAATCATGGCAAGTCCTGTCCACGCCTGCCACAGTTTAATTTATCACCGAGAAGCCGCAGACGATTGCATCAAGTAATAAATTAATTTCCTTCACTCAACGTTTGCAACAAGACGTTGAAAATATTCTGTTTTTCTTTCATTCCGTCGCATGCACGCCAAAACATTTCCATATTTTAAATAAACGTAGAACAATGTTAAATTCGTGTTCGCAAAAAATACAGCTTGTATTATAAAATCAAGTGCTGAATTTTCGTTTCGTAAAGAAGTAATAAAATTATGATAAATACGGTTTTTATTATAACGTTGCGAATTCATTGACTCAACAAACCGAGCGACATCATAAATTCAATTTTTTGACGCTTAGGAGTTGCAATAAACATTCTACTTAGTTTTTATTTAACGGTTTTATTCCATCCTTGCACAAATATTTTTGTAAAAGAATTTAGCTTTTAAATTTATATTGAATAGAAACGTTTTGTTAGGAGCTATATTAAAAAACATAAAAAAGTCGGGAGGTGTCGTGGGACACCCGGTTGGAATGAAGTTCCTTTCGCTGTATATTATATATTAATACAGAGCCATCTAGAATATGTTTTTAGAAGCTATACTAGGTGACCCTATATTAAAAAACAAAAAAAAAAAAAAAACACGTGACACCCTGAAGCTAACTTTTTCGGGCATAACTCTATTTCGTTACGTGACGTTTTCTACCAGTTTACTCCTACCGCGTTATAGAACTATTCCTTCCAAAAACATTTTTTTCTTTATTAAAAAGTACTAAAGTCCTTAAATAAAATTTATTACTATCTAGCCTAATAGACTTTTATGCAATTTAACTCTATGTTTAGGTTCAATAAATTTTTAGATGGTGACGAGTTCTGTTTTAAGGTCGCGGTGGAGGTCGTCATTTTTAAATAAATTTTATGGAAAATATTTTATGGTCTAATAAAGTCATAAGTTCATAACTTTTAATACGTATGAAATAAATAAGTATGAACTGCGTAAAATAAATTACAACTGAACAAAACTACCAGTCAAATTACATAGGTAGGTAATATAAAAACAGTAATGCCAGCTCAAGATCAAACAAAGCGTTACCACTGACGTGCAGCCTACTGTACCAAGAAGTACTACCGACAAAACGGATGCCTTTACACCATAAAGTTGAATTTTGTATGTCACTGATTCACCTTGCCCCTATAGTCCTTTGTTTGTGCAGTTTGCAAGCAAAATTGTTTCGAAATTGGAAAGGGGCCTTGCGTTTGTCGATAGTACCTACGAGCTACGTAAAAAGTATACTTTTGTCCCCCATAATGACCCTTTCAAATCCGCCCTTTGTTCCCAGGTCAACGAGTCCTAATTATCTGTTAAAATTGAAGTGTTTTCTTTTGTTAGTGTAACAACTTCTTATAATTTATGCCTGCCAGCATTGTATCTTGAGGATATATTTGTGTAAAATCTCAGTGCTATGTTGCCATTGGAGCATATTATGAAGCATCAGTTTTAGTGACAAGTAGTTGTAGTGAGGAGCTCGTGGCTAAGTAATAACAGCCGCACGGGCCGATCCATCAGGTTAATAAGCTATGCTTGGCGGGGTTGGTCCAAGGATGGGTGACCATCTTTTCATACCGAGACTCCTCTGTGCCTTGGCAAGCACGTTAAGCCGTTGGTCCCAGCTGTTATTCCTGGATATTTGACAGTCGTTACGGGTCGTCAGAAGCCCGAAAGTCTAACAACCAGTAGTTGCTTGATTGTGGTGGTCATATAGGCAGTCGCTCCATGTACAATAATGGTTTTCAGCTGCATCCGGTTATATTGGAAGCCGACCCCTAAAAGGCTAGGCAGATTGATTGGTTTTACAGCTGTTTCCAACAATATCAAGGTGTATAGATTAGTAGAATATCAAATTGCTAACATCAGGCTTGGTTGGAAGGCTCTTAGTCAAAATCCTATGACCATGACCTTGTAAATAAAGCCCTGCCCTGGCCTATAGGTCATGGTAATGGCTAAATGTGTTGCTAAGCGCAAAACTCGAGAACGGCTGGACCAATTCAGCAATTTTTTTAAAAATAAATATTCGTTCAAGTCCGAGGCCGGTTCTTATGGAAAGAAAAATTGCCGGAAAATTGGAAAATTCGGGAAAACTGAAGTGCATTTTCTATGGGAATTTTGTATGAATTATTGAAAGAGCACAGTGGGCCGAAAACGGCCACATTAAGCAATTCCTCTAAAAGCTATTCATTTCCTAAATTCCCAGCAATATAGGGTGACTGGTAATTAGTGACCGATACCTAAACACATGATTGTGCTCATGATAACAAACAACTTTTACTATGGGACCAAACCTGAAATCGCGAAAAAAAAATCAGCTGCTCCCTAGATTTTGACGAGTTGAGGCTCTTACAGACAGAGGCGATATCGCGGTCGCGACGCGATATTTCGATATTATATCCATAGAAAAATATCGCGTCGCGACGCGATATCGCCTCTGTCTGTAAGAGCCTTTATGCGAACATAAATGTATGGGGCAGCTGATTTTTTTTCGCGATTTCAGGTTTGGTCCCATAGTAAAAGTTGTTTGTTATCATGAGCACAATCATGTGTTTAGGTATCGGTCACTAATTACCAGTCACCCTATATATTATGATTGTGCTATTTGACGTATTTGAAATTCAATAAAGCAATTCATAATTTGTGGACCATTTTACGAATCTCATGGATACAAAACTGTCAAACAGATGAATTGCGTGCTAAGAATTGTACGCAGATAAATTATGAATTGTCAGTTTGTGACCGTTTTACGAATTCAAATATGATTCATAATACCTATTATCATTATGATTCTGCCAAAATGGCCGTTTTAACTTCCCTGGACAATGTCTGTCGGGTCAGCTAATTTGACATAAACGTCCAAAACTTCTTCACTTCTATGTAATCTAGCCATATTGGCTTTATCATTTAGTTTTACTTAAAAAGATACAAATTCTCAACAAAATAATGTGTACCTACTTCCCGAGCATGTCGACACGCTTTTCGTTGCGGTTATCGCCGCTGTACTTAGTTAAGCAACGGTTCATAATTTTCAAGCAGATTAGCATTCACGTAAATTAAACATGCTACGTACCAACAATTTCATTTTAGGGTTCAATAAACTTATGCCTAATTATTTCCTTCCGGAACAATCAATAAATTTTTATTTCTGTAAGTAATTAATTTTATAATCGGTTAATGCTACCTATAGATTTTTCAAAGAAAATGCAAAGCAGTATTATATAAAGGGTGAAAGTTTAATTAAAATTTCACCCGGTATAGTTACTTATTCTTTTATTAAGCTTGAGTTTACCATATTTTTAAAAATTATTCAAACCAACTATTGATTCGTAGCACCTTAGCAGGTCGTAGCACATTTCAAACATAAATATTTGCTACGCTTTTGCTACGATTACTGTCGTAGCGAGTCATCGCTACGCTCGCTTCCTCTAGGTAAAAGTCAGGTCAAAGGCAGGAAGAGGAAACGGTAGTAACTACCGACTGCTAAAGAAAAACTCGATTCATGTTTAAATAGGTCTGATTTTACTGAAGAACAAGTTTCGTTGTTTTGAAAGTTTTTTAATCTATACATGGTGCAATTTTAATCACTGTTATCCTTAAGGTGTCATTGTACTCATCATTATGAACAACTTTTATTATGGTATCAAACGTGATATCGCTAAAACAAAATTAGCTGTTCGATCTTTTATGCTCCCTCAAAATGTAGGGAATGTTGATTTATTTCGAGATATCAGGTTTGGTCGCCATAGTAAAAGATGTTCATAATGATGAGTTCCTACAATGATCCCTCAAGAGGATAACGGTGACTGAAATTACACCCACTATTAAATGCATGCCTAGTTAATTTAATGGTCTTTATGTAGGTGTTAGTCAAAATATTTATGTGTTTATATTTTACTGGTAATATATTATGTTTTTGACCTTTGACCTTTAATATATAACCGAATCTTTGACACGGAAAGGCAGTAGGTATGCTAATGAGCGTGCCTACAAATACCTTACTTTAAAAATTCACGACGCGAAAATTAAGTTTCCAACTTTACTATGCATATTGAAGTTGCGAAATGTCAGAGTAAAAGTTTATTCCAAAGTATAAATAAATTGGGTTTCCCAAATTTAAGGGACAAGGGTTCTTAATTCTTAATTCAGTGCTCAAAGCTCTATGGGCGGGTGAAACTGACTTATGATCCAGGAAAAGATGGATAGCAAACCGGGTCATAATGGCCTGAAATCGCCAAAAGGGCAGGTGTAGCGATCAATTATGAATGCTATGCTGTAGGTCAGTGAGTTAAATTGGTTTGCGATAATTATGACATAAGTTCTTACATGGTAGAGCTTGTCCACTCAGAAATGACATGACCCACTACTTAAGGTGATATGTAAAAAGTGACCTTTGTGGGAATAAGAAAGTGACAGGGTCAATTACTTCCACTTGCGAAAAAAAGAGAGCGCAACAATGCGCTGGAACCAAAATAAAAGCGCCAAATCAAATAAAAACTGTTTAAAAATAAATTAAGCTATCTATCAAAAATAGTTTCAGCCAAAATTTTCAACTATCTAATGCACATTCTGAATGCAATTTTGCAACTAAATTACTTAGGATTTTAGAATTACAGAAAAAGACATAAAAAAGTAGACGTCTTTTCGGAATTAAATTCTAGCGAGGAAAGAACATCGGTCATATTTCTATAGAAGCTGGACCTGAGTTTTATTTTCAGTGTACAGAAGCAAATTATAGTGAGATTTGATTGTTTTATGTAGTAAACACCATCCCTTTCGAAAATAATATCTAAATAGCCAAGATATTTCAATAATGCAAAAAATACTTTTGAGGTTATCGGTGTCCGGAAATCAAAAGCACAGAATAATCGTCACAAGCGGTACCTAGTTATCAGTCTGTAAAACAATGCCAAGGTCAAACAACAGAAGGAAATCCAAAACAGTACAGTAGGTACTTATCACAATATTCACACTAACAACAACAACACAACAACAATACGAGATCGCCGGGTGCAAAGACTACACACTACAGTATATTAGTGTCAAATTGACACCCGTTGTAATTGACAGTATTGACACTGTCAATCCATGGCGCGCGTCGATGACATATTATGACGTTCCGTTGTACACAATTGAACAAAATGCTGATACTTACTATGAACCCACATAATTATTTTTATGACAAGAATCCAATACATAATAAAAACAGCACTAGTT
Source organism: Cosmia trapezina (assembly GCA_905163495.3). NCBI lineage: Eukaryota > Metazoa > Arthropoda > Insecta > Lepidoptera > Noctuidae > Cosmia > Cosmia trapezina. The sequence continues at coordinate 20,215,908 of LR991030.1, forward strand.
GGTTTGATACACAAGTATATAGAATTGAATTACATCTAATAACGTGAATAATTATAATCTTTGAGTACTAAATCATTTCTTAAGCAAAATGAATCGTCAAAGGTGCGTTCTGAACATGTTATTCTAAATAATTTGCAAATTATGCGATTAAAAAAAAATGTGTTTGTGCTTTTTTTTCTGGCGACTTAAATATCTATTTCTTATGTTTTTTAAGACCTTAAAAAATACTAGATTTTTACATATATATGGCATATCTGTACACCACCGCCTCGTAGTCAGGTACGATTTGACCGTCCTTCTTTAACCCAATTGTGTTTTCCTTCAGTCAGAGTATTAATCAAATAGTCAATAAACATAATTATATCCAAAAATTAAATCCATATATGCTGCAACAGTGAAATAAATGGTTATGAAAAAAGCCCTAATTGATTTTGGTATGTACACTACGGCCGTAAATATGGTAGCGGGGCGCGTCATTTAACAGTGGACAAGCAACACATTCTGTAAAATTACATTTTGAAGCTGCTACCTTTGAATGACACCCTTATTCTTTAAAGCGGGCTTGTTAAGGACGCTGTTACAAATGGGTAGTCAAATCATTACTTTTTTTACATAAAAGTGTGTTTATTAAATAAAATGTTTTCCATTCTTAAAATATTTTTTGGCCAAATTGTTGATAAATGTGCATGATACGATTCTGTACTATAAACGTAATTTTAGATATGTACAGATTCTCAATAACGGTACCGAAGTAAAAAAAATCACTTCGGTACCATTATTGTGAAACTGTACCTATCTAAAATTATATTTATGGTTCAGAATCGTACCATGCACATTTATCAACAATTTGACCAAAAAACATTTTAAGAATGCAAAGCATTTTATTGAATAAACACACTTTTGTGTAAAAAAGTAATGATTTGACTACCCATTTGTAACGGTTCCCAGGTCCCAGCCATTGCCAGTAGGAATCCTAACTTAATATTATAAATGCGAAACTGAGTTTGTTTGTTTGTAACGCTTTCACTCTAAAACGGCTGAACATATTTGGATTGAATTTAGCACACAGGTAAACCATGACCTGGAAAAGGACATAGGCTACTTTTTACCGACATACCACGCGGGCGAAGCCGCGGGCGGAAGCTAATAAATAATAACTTATCAAGTTCAAACCACAATATTTATCACAATAGGTGAGTATAAATTCAGTTTGCACATCATCCAGCCTTCCGCTTCTGACCACGTGAGGGTTTATTCGAGCTCAAATATCAAACATGCTCGATGACCGAAAACGTCGAGCACACCACAATTTTGAATGTTTAGGCCCATTCAACCATACTTCTCTGCATAACGCGCCATTGCTAATTTTCGCTTTGTGAATTTGTGACCTCCGAAATATGGTAGGTATGATGGGTTCAAAACGAGGATACATTTTCCATTGATGTGAATCTTTGTTAAGTAACTTAAACAATTGAGCAAACAATTAGAAATTAGTACTCAACATAAATAGGTAATAATTTGTAAGTGGATTTTTTTATGGATAATGAGAGTACTTAACCACAATTAGAAACACATACCTGATTAGGCACTCCAAACAAAAACTGATATTGTAAATTGTAAAGACCTTATTAATCGCAATAAGTGTCACCTAACTTTTTTATACATAAGTATCCAAAATATTAAAACCTCTGCATCATTCTCACAATGGTAATAACTTTTTATGTAATATAAACAACAACAAAATGTTTATACATAAATACTATCCAAAAACCCGATCATTATAATATCTCCAGCGGCGACGGAACTCAAGCGACAAAACTTACCTACAGCGAGACGAGAAAATGTGCTTAGATTTTTCTACTGATATTTCAGTACGCGAGACTGACTATAGACTTGGTGCGTTCCTATGTTTTACCTAATTAGGTAAATTTAATTACAGAAATGGCCATTACTAACCCCCTAGGTAATACCTAAAAATTAAATCCTCTGCATAATTTTCACAATAACAAAAGTATTTTTTATACAATGTATTCAAAACAACAAAGTATTTTTTTTTTATTCTTAATTTTTAAAAGGCTTTTATCCACAGTGGATGCCATTCAAAAATCCAATCATTATACTATCTCCAGCGGTAACGGCACTCAAGTGACAAAACGCATAGCGAGACGAGAAAATGTGCCTAGATTTTTCTACTGATATTTCAGTACTGACCGCGTTCCTATGTTTTACGTATTTGGGTACATTTTTCTAGAGTAAAGGTTACGATTTCACGTCAGTGACATTTAGGCGGTGACGCAGGCAAGCACGGCAAGCTTTGCGAATTGTATCGGAGTAAGATCGATAACCGTAAACCTGCGACAGCTTACACACATTTTTATGACAGTGTGCCTGTTCTATTGATTGGGATTTCGGATCTTATTTTATTGAAGAGAGGCGAGAGAACGTTATGAGATTTTAAATTACCTTCAGGAAAAAAATGCATTATGTAGAGGTGCTTCTAAACGGGCAATATTTTACTGCATTATGTGGCTGCAACACGGTGGCTGGCAACATTGCCAGTAATACCAGCCAGACTATGCAATATTCCAATATTGTCCCGGCCATATAGCCACACATGTTTGGTATGGCCATGCATTTTCACGTGTGTGAAGTAAGGTCGATTTCACAGTGTTGTCTTTTTCTTTTTTTCTTTAAGCCGCTGCGACACGTGTGATTTCGTCAGCCATTGTTGTCTGATTGTGTAGCCCGTTTAAGAGTGTGAATCATGAGCCATATAGTTGCAGATGTATTGCAATACATGGCCCAGCCATGGATTACTCAGCCATAAGCTGTAATAAAAATTTTTCGAGATGGCCGAGCAATATTTGCCATTATGTACAGCCAAAAATTGCCGGGAAAGTATAGCCCGTTTAGGAGCGCCTTTACAGTTTTAAAAGGATATAGTATAATCTACTGTGTAAACTAAACCTAGCTAGATTACCTGTAAAACTTATTGGAGTAGGTACTTATGGCCTGCCAATCCTCAAATGCGAGGGACACACGCAGATATGATGTGACCCCTATTTTTTAAACGATTTAGTTTGAATAACGAAGATTTATAACTGAATTTCCTGCAAACCGAGTAAGCTGTACCCCAAAATACATAATAGATGCCGATCAATAAAATTCCTTAAGGCTCCTCCTTCCTAAAATACGGCGAAACTAAGTAACTTTGTGACCATCTTTTACAGTAACGTGTATAGCATCTTTTTGATAGGAAAAAATACACAGCAATCTACAACACATAAGAAGTGATTTCATTTTACGCGCTTTTTACTGCGGACAAGCCTTAAACGGTATTAACAGTGTTGACTCAGTGGTAACAGCCGTGACTTACGAGTTGTAGGTCGTAGGTTCGAACCCAGACAGGCGCTTTACTTTGTGTAAATTATTTCATCACCAGTGCTCTCGAAACGGTGAAGGAAAACATCGTGAGGAAACCGGCATGTCCTAGTACCAAAAAATCGAAGACATGTGACATCTACCAACCCGCACTGGTCCCGCGTGGTGGATTATGGCCCACTCCCTCTCACCGAGAGGAGGCCTGTGTCGCAGCAGTGGGAACATTATAGGCTGACGATGTTGTGTTATGTAAACCGTACTAATTGTAACGCAAACCCATCAGTCAGGGCTTAAGCGTCGTGTGACCGATTAATCTGTGTAGGTAATCTCCACCACAGTTTCAATAGGCAATTAATTATTATTATTAATGCATATCTAAATTAGGTACTTACATAATTAGTATTTACCCAACATTAACTTGATTTTATTTGTAAATTTAAGATTAAATACATTGTATTCGTGAACAGATCCGATAAAAGAAAAGAAAAAAATGTTTATTTCATCACAGAAACACGTAAAAGTAGTAAATTGTGAATTATTTTTTAAAATCCCTTTTGCAGTTTTCAAAATTAAATGCTGGAAAACAGTCTTTTTTTAAGGTTCTACACCTCAAAGATAAAAAAATGGAACCCTTATAGGATCACTTCCTTGTCCGTCTGTTTGTCTGTCAGTCTGTCAAGACCCTTTTTCTCAGGGACGCGTGGAGGTATCAAGTTGAATTTAATATCAAATACGTAGGTCTGCGGTCCCTTGAAGCTCTAAAAAAATCAAGCTTCTAAGTCAACGCAATAAAAAAATACGGCCTTTAAGCGACATATTTCGATACTCGCAAATTACCTAGAATCCTGAAATTTGGCAAGAAGCAAGGTATCACAGGGAACAAGGTATCACACTTGTAAAGAAAAAAGTCAAATAATCGTTATTTTGTAGTTTTATCACATTTTTTTTTTGTGATTACAAATTTACATTTGGAGTTGGAGAATTGACAGTGACGTATATCGATGTATGGTAGAACATGTTTTTCAACTACAATGTTAAGTTTGTTTTTGCGTTAAACTCATCTCAACTACGGAACCCTTCATTGTGTGTGGTCCGACACGCACTTGGCCGGTTTTTTTGGAATATATCAGAACATCCAATACTCATACACTCTACCTGAAATCTGACCTGAAAAGCTTATCAGTCATCTTCAATTCATCAGCCTATACCTAACCTGGTGTGTGCAAAATAAAATCTACGTTCGAAATACCGAAATTCACACGGAGGTAAGGGATTAGTTTGCAAGCATGTAGCAATAACTTTTACACGAAAGATTCAAAAGCTCACCCACGTGCTTTCGAGCTATATACCAACACTTGCACTTTCGTGTTTTATTACGTGTCAAAGATAAGAGTTTACGATAACGTTAGCATAAGTTTAGCCTCACGATAAGCAATGGAACATTGAGAGAAAACATTTTGCAGGAATATAGTTCAGAGAATGTTGTTGCAAATATATTGGTATAGTCTGTTCCAAAAGTGTCAGATGAAAGTGTAAACAAACCCTGTTCATGTTAAATTCTTATGTAATCCCTACAAAGTATCTCACGAAGCGACACGTGCTTTACTTGTGTTTACCAAGTGTATAAAAACGCTGTGAATGTGTGCGTGTACACAAGTAGCGTCAGCACATAAGACACACACACGCACACTCTTCCGACTTCGCCATCGTATCGGACGGTACCGAGAGCTCCTGCGCTCAGACACGCTTTCACAGTGTGTTTGTACACTTGGGAAACACAAGTAAAGCGCGTGTTGCTTCGTGAGTTAATAATACTGTAAGAGACTATAGATGTATGTATTTAAAATGGTTTCAGCTCTATATCACCACTTTTCCCAACAATTATTCATTGAATAACATGATTAAATTGCAACTGGAAAAGCATCGTTAAAAATTGAGGTTAGAAAATTAACCTTAACTATCAAATGAAAACATCTTTTGATTTTTAGGGTTCCATACCTCAAAAGGAAATAAAAACCGGTCAAGAGCGAGTCGGACTCGCGTACCGAGGGTTCCGTACCATCATTTATATGTAATTTTTGTTGATGATTTCTGAAAAACTGTGCTATTTAGAGACATCGTTTTATTTTTCCTGTAATCTTTACATAAACTTCTATCACATAGAATAATTTCGGATTTTTCGCTTTGCAAACTTCGGAGATAAGGGGGGGGGGGGGGGGGGGGAACGGTATTTTTTTTACATTTTTCATCAAAAGTCGAAAACTAAGCGGGCTAAAAAAAAAAGAAAAAAATGTTTGAGAATGTGCAAACAGCGTTCTTTCATATAATACCGCACATGCCCTAGTAGCTCCACTTTGAATTTTTAAGAGCCCCTTTCAGACCCTGTTGCATAAAAAATATAAATAATTATTTTTATTTCTTTCTTATTTGCAAAATAGTTGGGTAAATGTCATCTAAAACTGTTTCAAATTTCAAGTTGATAGCATTAGTAGTTCTTGAGATATCCAGCTGTGACAGACAGACAGACAGACAGACTGAGTCACACACAAGGGTTCCTTTTTTACCATTTTGGTACGGAACCCTAAAAACGGAACCCATATAGGATCACTCGTGTGTCTGTCTGTCTGACCGTCTGTCACAGCCAATTTTCTCCGAATCTAATAGACCGATTGAGTTGAAATTTGGTACTTACTCATATGGATTTCTGTGACCCAAATACGTGCGGCTAAAGTAAATAAATCAATTTTGATTGTGGGCACTTTTAGGGGGCAAATAAGAAAAAAGTTTTGCAAACTGTACCATGTGATATATCAAATGAAAGGGTTTTTTTATAATTTTAAAATAAATCGTTTTAAAGTTATTTAAGAAAATAGACGAAAATTGACCATTTATCTCCGAAACTAATGAGCTTAAAATTTTGAAAAAAATACAGAAAATAGTTCTATACCTGTAAATTACAGGAAAACCTATAAGAAGTTTGTGGTCTTAAAATAACATGGTAAATCTCTCAATATTGTGAGTACAAACTTATATTTACTGTTGGAATGTATGGGAGAACATGTTTTTCAACTATAATGTTAAGTTTGTTCTTGGTATAATTTCATATCAACTACGGAACCCTTCATTGTGCGTGGTCCAACACGCACTTGGCCGGTTTTTTTTAAATTAGATTGTCGGGTTTAATAAACAAATTAAAGCTCTCAATTTGTAATTTGCACTACAAATTGTCATCCACAGGTACATTTCTGATCCATTTTTTTTTAACAAACTGTAAATACGACGTGCTCCAGTAATGTTTTACACTCTCAAAACGAGTAGTTGAAAGCGCAGAAATTATTGAACGTGTCACGTCTATTATGGAGAATGTAAAACTGCTAGTTAAGCCCGCATTATGTATGCAAACGAATGGATATCGCTCCCGATCGACCTGAATCTTCAGGTCACTGGTATTTATTGCGTGCATTGCGAGGGAGTTTGCTTTGATCTGCGAACGCAAACATCTATCATTCTCTACGTATAAACTTTTAACTATGAAATACAACTCCAAAGAGAACTTTTAAAAATAAAGCTCATTTTACGTTTGACCTATTACCTACAAGTTAAGGTAGGTAATAAATCTATTATATTCGCAGAGCTCGAGACTCGGTTATTCTGATGAAATATATTCAATTTGTGTAAGTCGTTTCAATTTACAAATGTGGAGTTATTAATTTTGAGAAGCCGTGCATTTTGCGATTTTTGTTTCTGCGGACTGTTTCTTGTTTTGGGTAATGTAAAAAAAAGGCTCTATCTCAGAATACCAGATTCTCAAAATACCAGATTCTCAATATAACAGATTCTCAAAATACCAGATTCGCAATATACCAGAAGTACAGTTAAACACAAAATTTGTTTCAGGCAATTATGTACATCACATAGGTACTAAAAATAAAGAAATAAAACATCAAATTATGTGTAGCTGTATTTATTTTACACAATAAATCGTGAAAAACAGTAAGTTAAGATGTCATTTGATTCAAAACAAATAGTGGTCAACAAAAAAAAAACTAACGATGCGTTCTGGCAATCTCAAGTCCTTTGAATTTGCACACGAGATGTTCGCAATAAAAGTATTTGTTTCATGCCTCGTCCATGCAGCCACAGTAAAGATGCAGCCGTCTATTACAACTAGAATACTATCAGGTTTACATATGTGTATGACTGGTGGCACCCCTTAATATTTTGTTATTCGCATCCAAAAGGATCGCATTCCTTTTGTCTGAAACAACGCCAATTCGTAACGGGAATAATACTGATAGATTATAAACTAACGGTTCTCACAAAAGTTTTTGATTTAATAATAACTAGCTTTTGCCCTCGGCTTCGCTCGCGTGGATATCTGAAAATATCCCACGGGAACGAACTACCGGGAAATCCTTTCTTATTATATTAAAAAGGGAACCTCTGTGCAAAATTTCAGCTTTCTAGGTTGAAGAGTTTGGGCTGAGCGTTGATGAGTCAGTCAGTCAGGACTTCTCTTTTTATTTATATAGATAGATATACTATTGCTATATCTCTACGTTGACTTCGTGGTGGGGCTTGCGCGCTTTGAACTATGGGTCTGTGCCGGCAGTTTATTTTGCCAGAACAGGTCTAGGATGAGGAGTCAGACTCAGAGATACAGAAACCCGCAGGACAGCATGTGGCGATCTGTTGGGCAGTAGTGACCCCACGGACCCTATCTCCGGGGAGAAGTCTTGTTCCTCACTTCTGGCCTGCCTTTATTGGCCGGCTGGAGTGAACATTGACGAGGAATAGTGCTCCTACAGCTTTTTTGCCTATAATGGCTGGCTTGAGTGGAGATTTGCAAAAACAAAAGTGGTCGGAGGAAGTTAGTATTCCAGTAATATGCTGGTAAGGATCTTGACAATCACTTAATTCCGGGATTGTCCTGATAGCTCAAACTGAAACTCAATTAAATAATTCAATTTATTTCAATTAAACCAATTACACGCACTTTTGAACTGTCAAAGAGTCGGTCAGCTAGTCAGAAAGTTGAAGCTAGTTGCCCATTCCAAAACGTAGATCTCTGTGGAGAAGAATGGACAAGAAACTCCACGGACACTCTTTTAAATCAAGATAAGGTAATACAACATCCTGGGTACATTATTTTTGTTGCTTCTACGAGTACATGTGAGAACAATGTAAAAAAAAAAAAAAAAATACTTAAAAACAAGTCAAAATATAAAATTAAGTAAAAATAAGCCCTGGCAGAAAAGAGACGACCAGCCGCCGAATACCTCTCTACTCCTCATAAGCACCTCGGGACATGTTGCCCTCTTGTCACTACGAAACTGTGCTAGCGACCGTTTGCGGGGGCCCATTATAGAGTGTGCAAGTCACTCCCTGCCATTTCATCTGTGTATTGTATATAAAACATTGGTCAGGCAGGGGCCACAGTCTTTCCATAGTTCTAGGGTAACCAAATACGCGCATTGTCGTGGAGTTGCGGATACCAGCTCGTATTACCTAGGGTAACCAATTTTGTTTCCATGTTCTGCAATAGTCCTCACCAAGCGGGGGTTGTCCTTGGGTGCGCTTGCATAGTGCATACAGGGAAAATCGTCGGTTGGTGTCTCCTCCTAATTTAAAATTATCTAAGGGGCATCTGTAAGTTGGCTTCGGTCCCTCGTACGCCTGCCAAAGGTCCAGTACCCCAGGACCAGGGGTACTTACTTATTAAGATTAATATTTTGATTTCGACTGTACGAAATCTGATATATTGCGAATCCGGTATTTTGAGAATCTGTTATATTGAGAATCTGGTATTTTGAGAATCTGGTATTCTGAGATTGAGCCAAAAAAAATACTACCTAACTTTTTAAGGTCTTCTTTACGTAAATCATAGAAATAATAATAAAACCTCCATTTGCTAAACAGTAAACAATCAGAATTTGGCTAATCAAAGACAATATAGATACAAAATCTGTATTGTCTTTGACTAGCCAAATTCAGATTATTTACTGTTTAGCCACTCACGTCATTGTACTCATCATTATGAACAACTTTTACTATGGGAATAATCCTGAAATCGCGAAAAAGAAATCAGCTGTTCCCTAAATTTATCGCATAACTGGTCAAAATGTAGGGAACAGCTGCTTTTTTTTTCGCAATTTCAGGTTTAGTCTTAGAGTAAAAGTTGGTCATAATGACCCCTTAAAAGCTGTACTTACACCCTGTATTGTCATTATTTGTTCATTATTAAAACCTCACTTTTAGTTTATTTTCTCTATCCCAACTTATGAATAAGTGGGTTTGTTGTTTCAGCCATTTCCACTAATTAAATTATTGTAAACGTAACATAAATTGAAAAGCGTTAAAACGTATAAATGAACTCTTACTAGTACATCATAAGGCGGTCCGTATCACCGGTTAGTAATTTGATTGATGAGAGCTCGCCGCAATCGAGTTGTACACAATGACCGGTTATTAGCGTCACTTCTACGTATTGATTATTGAATGGGAGGTTTTGAATCGAGTAATTATTTTCATGCAATGGATAACATAACTTGTAAATCATTTTAAAGATTCTGTTTTAAAGGTAAAGGTAATTTTTTTTTGAGTTTTTCAGACAGGTGGCAGTTTTGACATATTTGACTCTCGCTTATCATTGTCAAGTATGCCATCTACTTAAAATTACTAGCAGCGCCCCGTAGTTTCGCGTGCGTAAGTCTCGAACCCGTAGGAATATCGGGATAAAAAGTATTATATGTGTTAATCCAGGTTATAAACTGTTTTTGTGCCGAATTTCATTACAATCCGTTCAGTAGTTTTTGCGTGAAAGAGTAACAAACATCCATCCATCCATCCTCACAAACTTTCGCGTTTATAATATTAGTAGGATTCCGAAAGGTTACATGGTAAAGCCATGCATATGCTAAAACCTCTACATAACACTAGGTGAACTAACGGTGTCGGCGATGCTTTCTTGAAGTCTAAATTGTCCAATTTCTTATTCCTTCATATTCTTATTTTTCCGAATTCTTATTTTTATATATTCCAAATATTTCATATTCATTTATTTACACTTTCTCATTATTACATGTTCCATTTTAGTCCACATTCTGTATTTCCCCTAAATAAGTACAATCACAATAAAAACACATGATTCAACTTGTATAATAAACTCTTTGGAGGGAATTACTCGTATGTGTCATTTATATAAGCATTCTTATCTTGGATATAATCCTCTAATTTGTAATATCAAATAGATCCATGGATAAATTCAAAAAATACTTAACCGATTTTAAAAATTCTTTCACGTTTAGAAAGCTACATTATCAGCGAGTAACATAGGCTATATAGGTTTTTTTTTTTTTTAATTGAGATCCGTACGACAATTGCAATAATGTAACTCAAGGTACCAATAATTTGCTTTTAAAGTCATTAAGTTTATATTTAGAACAATACCAGGCTCGCATAAAATGAAGAGGGTAGGTTAACAGACTATCTTACAAAAAGTCAATCTGCGTAGCCTTTTCCCAACTATGTTGGGGTCGGCTTCCAGTCTAACCGGATGCAGCTGAATACCAGTATTTTACATGGAGCGACTGCCTATCTGACCTCCACAACGCAGTTACTGGGTAATACGATACCCATTGGTAAGACTGGTTGTCATACTTTCGGGCTTCTGACGACCCGTAACGACTGTTAAAGATCCACGAATGACTTCCAGGACCCACGGCTTAACGTGCTTTCCGAGACATGGATGAGTCTCAGTATGTAAAGATGGTTACCCATCCACTGACCGACCCTGGCAAGCGTAGCTTAACCTGATGGATCGACCCGTGCGGCTGTTATTTCATAGCCACGAGCTCCTCTATCTTAAAAGTACTAGCTGAAATAAATGGTTTTGATTTTAAGTTTAAGTTTCTCTATCTGATAAAAAAATATAATATGACAATCCGTTTATTTTCCATTTTGTATCGAACTGTACTCATTCGGAAAATTTTGGTGTTAGGACAATAAATAGTTAAGAAACCTAAGAATTCGGAAATATAAGAATTTGAAAAAATTATATAATTATGAAAAATAATATTGCGTATTTTAAAGAGATTGAGCGGGATTGAGCGTCTACCCTACGTCAAATGAACAGTGAGCTCCGTTACTAATATTAACAAAAAATATTAAATAAAGTTATTTCATAGTGTCTTCGTGTAAATATTGAAAAAGACGTTGTAAACAATAAGGAAAAGTGTTATCTCTTAAAAACTCTCATAAATAAAAAACGTTTAGTGCTTTAATCAATTGAACAGTGAAACCTGTCAAAACTACACGAATTCAGTGTTTTAGTGATCTAAAATTTCATTAAAGATCAATAATAATACAGTGGACACATAAATAATTAAGTGAAACAAAACATTTGTAACAATAAAACTCAAAACAAAAAGTGAAAAAACAATCTGTCAAACGTTTGAATCATTCAAACTACGACTCATCTTAACGAACTTTTACTCAATCGTTATCAAAAGAAGCAGATACATAATTTTAACGCGTTCGAACAGATGCTAAATGGCTCTATAAGTAGACATACAGACTTCTACTTACTTGGACGCTGGTTCGAATCTCACTGACGACGTAGACTTTTTGTAAATTGATGAATTGTCTTAATCATTATTCCAGCGAATTTGTCCGTCCAGACCAATAAGATCCGAAAATGAATTTCTTTGAGAACATCACCATGCGTCGTAAGCGTACTAAATCGGATTCAAATACCGTCATCAACCAATCACTTAGTGACACATTCGAAGATACTGTAAACAGTCTACCCGATTTATCAAATGATGATTTTAATGATGCACATCAACAAATGAATAAGTTAAAGGATCGAATTGACAAGCTTGTGTTAGAATTAAACAGTGCACATCAAGAAATCGAGTCACTGTGTTTAGAGAACAATGAGCTTAAGCAAAAAAATATTGTTTTACAAAGCAAAAATGACCGCTTAGCAGAACTTATTCATAGCCCCGTTAAAAAACACAAAAAGTCAACTCCAATTAAGAAATATCCGAAAAACAACAAACAAACACAAACAGAGCATTCACTTTTAACTAACAAGAAAGAAGTTACTGTAACAACCAACGACATACAAACTACAGAAACCGTAAGTAAAAACCAGAATACCGTAAGTAAAAACCAGAATGAGATACACCCGCCGCAAGAGCATAAGCGAAACAAAATGTGCATTTTGAGTACCAATAAACATAACAAGATCGTCTCCATAGCGGAAGAAACGGTTGGGACGCAATTCAACTTTTGTCACTATTTAGCGACAGATGGAGCTATAGGTGAGCTACTGAAGGGAATTGACTCGAAACTCGTGGATTATACGATGAGTGATTACTGTGTTATGTTAATTGGGGAACATGACTTTAAAAGCAGTAAAAATTACTCAGATCTAATATTGAACTTACGGAACACTCTAAGTAAAATAAAGCATACAAACATTATCATATGTTTACCGACCTATAAATATAACAAAAATGCAAATATATATAATTGGCGTGTCATGAACTTCAACAAGTCCCTATGTCAAGATATGTGGACATATAAATATGCCTGTATGTTCGATTCAAATGCGGTTATTAATTATGACTACAACACATTCTTCAGGCTGTCTGGCCAAGTAAATAATTATGGTTTCCGTTCTATTTTTGTTGGTATCCTAGCCTTAATTGATGACAGGCAATGCTTTAACACTAAGGCGTTTAATAATAATCTGATAACGTTAACTTCTCACGATCCCACTAACATATTGGAAACCGAAAAGCAGTTTTTTCGTTACTAAGAGCCTTTCCGTTATGCATCAAAACATAGCGGGACTCTTAAATAAGGCTGATGCCCTTACTGTTTGCATAGAGGAATTAGAGGAAAAGGACATTGGTGTTGACGTAATCTGTATAACGGAACACTTTATGATGCGTGGTCATGAAAAACTTTTAAACCTACCAAACTACAAGTTGGCCGCCTGTTATTCGAGAATAGCAAAGAAACGTGGAGGTGCGTGTATTCTATTAAAAAATGATCTTGAACATAAAGAGCTATTGAATATTTCCCGCTATTCAATAACAAATGCTATCGAATGTTGCGGTATAGAATTGGTTAATCAGCAATTAATTATTGTATGTATTTATAGGCCACCAAATCCTAATAATCTGAACCTATTTTATGAAAACTTAGACATCATTTTAAAAATATTATGTTGTAAGTCAAATAAGAAAGTGATTGTATGCGGGGACTTCAACATAGACACGTTAAAAAGAAACAATATGACTCTTGACTTTGAATGCTTTCTCTCAGGCTACAATCTCAAACTAGAATTAAGTCAACCAACCAGGTTATGTAGTAATAGTTGTTTGGATAACTTTGCTCGTAGTTCTCGGCTGAAATGTACATGTGAAGTGATTGACTTTGCGCTGTCCGATCACACTGCACAGATATTGGGAGTCAAGGTAAATAGAACTTGTAGAATAGGATCTTGGCGCATTAAAAAACGAGATATATCAGTGGATAACTTGGTGAGGTTCAAAAGCTATCTTAAATGTCTATCCTTTTCCGACATATACAATACCGAAGATGCCAACGTTGCGTATGACCACTTTCATGAAAACTTTATTTTATTGTACGACCTCTGCTTCCCCTACAAGCTAGTAACTATAAAGGCGAATAAAACTATTAAATGGGTTTCACGTGGTATACGTGTATGCAGTAGAAAGCAGCGACATTTATTGTGGAAATATAGGCATGGTCCATCGAATGAAAATAAGCATAATTTTAAAAGTTACTCACAAAGATTTCGGAAAATTATTAAGTTGACCCAAAAAGCACAAAACAACTACTACATTAACACCTCTAGTAACAAAGCAAAGGCATCTTGGCAGGTTATTAATAATAAATCTCGTTCCACTGAACCTATATCTCAGATCAGTATGCACGGCAGCATAATTAGTGACCCAAGAAAAATTGCTAATGCTTTCAATAATTACTTTGTTGACCAAATAAAAAATAACACCAAAATCATACCCAAAACTACTAACTTAGTTGGAAATCCTCACTCAATGTTTATGCCTCCAGTGTTGCCCCAAGATGTGGCGAGAGCAATACATTCTTTAAAACTTAAAAATAGTGTCGGATATGACGGTATAGCTACTAAAGTTATAAAATATGTTTCTGATTGTATTGTTGTACATCTAAGTCACATTGTAAATTTATGTATCTGCTCAGGTGTTTTCCCAAATGCCTTAAAAACAGTTATCATCAAGCCACTTTTTAAAAAGAACAATAACGAAGATTTAGCCAACTAAGGCCAATAGCCTTAATTCCTGTTTTCTCCAAAGTCATAGAAAAGTTAATTTATGAATCTCTTAATAAGTTTTTGAATAAATATAATGTTCTAAGTGATGAACAGAAGGGTTTTAGGAAAAACAAAGGCATTAATACGGCGATATACGAATTACTAAATAATATCATGAAAAACGTAGACAATAAAATAGATACATGCGCAATTTTGACTGATATGACCAAAGCCTTCGATTGTGTTCATTACGACATCCTCCTGAATAAGCTCAATGTCTATGGAATCAGAGGTAACATCCTGAACCTCATAAAATCGTACCTTAGTGACCGAAAACAATACACGGAAATAACAAAAATTTGCGTCAAGACTAAACGTGAAAAGAAATATTTATCTGAATATAGAGTTATTAGATATGGTGTACCACAGGGCAGTGTGCTAGGTCCACCATTATTCTTGCTATATATAAATGACATGCCACGTTACATTAAGCATCCAATGATCTTATTTGCTGATGATAGCACTGCATTAATAAAATGCACTGACGCAAAAAAATATGAATATGACATAAATAATACACTAAAGGACATAGTAAATTAACAATCTAGTAATCAATTTATTAAAAACGAATGTAATGCATTTCTATCAACGCTCGCTAGTTCAGCAAATGACTATAGAATACTCCGGACAAAAAATTGACCAAGTAACAGTGACCAAATTTTTAGGAATATTGATAGACAGTCAGTTAACATGGAAATCCCAAGCCGAAGAAGTGTGTAAAAAACTAAGCACTTCCGCTTATGTGCTATTCAATTTAAGTAAAAAAGTGAGTTCATCTACGACATTGGTTGCTTACCATGGTTTGGTGGCATCCATTTTGCGATATGGAATTATAGTCTGGGGTAATTGTAGTATGAGAGAACATGTGTTTAAAGCCCAAAAACGTTGTATAAGGGCAATGTGTGGTCTTAAAATGACAGACAGTTGTGTACCTATGTTTAAGACCCTAAAAGTGTTAACGTTTCCGTCATTATATATTTTAGAAATGGCCATTTTTGTAAGAAAAAATAAGAATTACTTTCCAACAGTGTCAGAAACTAGAAAAGGGCCAATTAGGAGTCAATACAGGAATCTATTGAAAAATGGTGTTTACAATACAGCTTTACTTAAGAAAAGTGTTTTTGGCATGGGTCCCACCATTTATAACAAAATACCAGACATAATTAAAAATGTCCCAATCCATATGTTTAAAAACAAACTGACAGCCCTATTAATTGATAAGTGTTATTATTCTATTAATGATTTTTTAAATGACACTACACTATAGTTTTTAATATTTGACATTTTGTTTTTTTTTTTTTGACATTTATTAATACTCGTTTCAATTCTATCATGTTTTTTTTTTTAATTTATTTTATTTTATGTTCATTTTTATGTTTTAATTTACTGACGAGTTGATTTTTTTTTTTTTTTTTAATGACACTACCTACACTATAGTTTTAATATTTGACATTTTGTTTTTTTTTTTTTTTTTGACATTTATTTATACTCGTTTCAATTCTATCATGTTTCTATTAAATTTATTTTATTTTATGTTCATTTTTATATTTTAATTTACGGATGTGTTTTTTTTTTGAATTATAAATTTTGTTTTCAATGTTTGCATGCCAATATGGTAGACTGTACAGGGATCACAATTTTGTAAACAGCTATATTTTATGTACCTACTTTCGATGCAAATAAATTATTATGATTATGATTATTATGATTATGAAAGAATTTGTAAAATAAATAATATGGAAAATAGCGAATTTGGATTTTGGCGCTGACATCGAACTAACATTTTAACACTAAACGCCCCCAGACGTAATAACAATAAAATTTCTATTGTGTCTCGTTTAGTGTCCTTCAACCAGGTGACATAAATTGAAACGCGTTAAAACATACAAATGACTCATATGTACTACCTACTTAGTCGGTACATTACAGTTACAGGGCGGCCCACATTACCGGTTAATAATTTGATTGATGAGAGCGCAGCGCTCTCGTCGAGTCGCGATGTAACCGGTAGTTGTTCACAATTACCGGTTATTAGTTTCACTTCGACGTATCCACTACGAATTTTTAATTATTCACTGGTAGTCAAAACCTACCAGTGAATAATTAAAAATTGAGTCGAGTGATTTTTAGGGTTCCGTACCTCAAAAGGAAAAACGGAACCCTTGTAATAGGAGCACTTCGTTGTCCGTCTGTCTGTCTGTCAGTCTGTCAAGACCCTTTTTCTCAGAAACGACTGGAGGTATCAAGTTTAAATTCAATATCAAATACGTAGGTCTATGGTCCCTTGAAGTTCTAAAAAAATCAAGCTACTAAGTGAATGCAATAAAAAAATACGGCCATTTAAGCGACATATTTTGATACTCGCAAGTAAATCAAAACCTATAGGGCACTTCCCGTTGTACTAGAAGTTTTCGTAGTAATTTTAACCTACCTATTGACCGCTTGGTTTGTATCAATTGCCGACCCGCCTCTAGCGCACATCTCATAAATCGACAAATAAATACCTACGACGAATAAGGTCGTGCAATGAAATAGAAAACAAAAAAAACCGGCAAAATGCGTGTCGAACCACGCACAACTAAGGGTTCCGTAGTTGGGATGAATAAATTGAAAAACGTGTTCTTCCATACGTCGATATACGTCACGGTCAAATTCTCCAACTGCAAATGTAAGTTCGTAATCGCAAAAAAAAATTTTTTTTTGCCTTAAAACTTAAAATTAACGATTTTCTAACTTCTACCTTTTCTTGTGCTGTGAGGCCCTGCTTCTTGCCAAATTTTATGACTCTAGGTCAACGGGAAGTACCTACTCTATAGGTTTTGATTTACTTGCGAGTTTCAAAATATGTCGCATAAATGGCCGTATTTTTTTATGGCGCTGACTTATAAAGTTAGATTTTTTAGAGCTCCAAGCGCTCCACAGTCCCTGACGTATGTATTTGATGTTAATTTCTTGATACCTTCACTTCTTGATGCGTTCCTTGAAAAAGAGTCTTGGCAGGCTGACAGACAGTTAGACAGACGGGCAACGATGCGATTTTATAAGGGTTCCGTTTGGTACAGAACCCTTAAAACATAGGTTCTCAGTCGTGTAATTACGACTGAGAAGCTATGCACGGGCACGAAAACATTTCTCGTATTAATCCGACTGGAGCGGTCAATAGGTTCAGAAATATAATTTTATCTTAGATATTAATGACATTGGGGAAGAAACACATCGTGGGATAACGACTCATAGCTAATATACCATGTAGGTAAGTTTATAATCGCCAACTCGTCAAGAGTATGCGATCACCAATCAATGCTCGTGCCTTCTCTGTATGAGAAGAGGCATTTGCCCTGCTGTGGGATGACTGGTATTATTATTATGTCGTTTACTTATTCATTTTCTTTCTTATTTGCTTACATTTTTAATATTTCTGAACAAAGAAAAAAGATATAAACAAAAAAAAAACATTTAAAATATAAAAAAAATAGAGGTCCGCCGGTGTCGGGAGCAGGGTTATTATTATTATTACGAGCTGCGCCCCGTGGCTTCACCCGCGTAGAGCGGGATAAAAAGTATAAGCTATCTACATGTCAAATTTCATCTAAATCGGTCCAGCCATTTGAGCGTGAAGAAGTAACACACACTCACAAACTTTCGCCTTTATTATATTAGTGTGATAATGTTGTTTATTAATAATAGCTTTCAATAAATAACACTAGTCTACAAAATGTAACTTTTTGTGTGCCTTTCAATTGAATACTTTATTTTTATATTGCTTTAAGGTTACTGAATAGAAAAACAAGAATATGTTTTTTTAATTAGCTCTTATTTTACCAGTGGTACCCACGATTTGTCTTGGTTTTTAATTTTAATTCCAAAATAATGGAAGTAAGCAGTTTCTAAGCGTTGTGTTATTGAGCATCTTTGGTTAGTAAGGGTCACCTTACCACAAATGTAGCAAAAATTGTCTGCACTATTAACACATTTACGCGACATAACGAAAACTGTAGATTTTTCACTAAAAATGTAAAAAAACGGTAACAATTTCACGTTTTAACTGTTGAACAAAACACAGTCAGCGTTAAACGCAACAAACAAATGTGAAATAATAAAATTTTTCCGCGGGTAATCACTAAATATTTTGAGTTATCATCATATCTGTCGCGCTACCCGCTATTATATTTATATGGCATAAATGCACAATAAGAGCTAACTATGAATTTTAACTTGTATATTTATGTTCAGCGAGTGGAATACAATCAATATAGTATATTTTCATGTAAAAGGCAATTTTGATGTAGACCAGTGTAATCTGTCAATAGTCTCATCATAATTATCATACTTATCATAAAATGTCATAAACTTACCTATTGCAAATTATAAACTGATTAATTAGTGTTGTACCATAATGTTTGTTATCTCCATATATCCATTATCCATTCTCTATCCGCTAAGCAGTCTTTACAATGACTGATGAGGTAAACTTCAAAGAATAAAAGGTAACTGTCAAAATATCGATAATGTATGGAAAGAGTCCAGTAGGTAGTGCCTGAGCGTCAGCTGATAAGGTAACCTGATGGTATAGTCAACCGCACATAGGGTAACAAATTGACATTGACAGCACCTTTATGTCGTAGCAGTAAGGACGGTTTTCGTAGCACTTATGTCCGGTTGACTGTACCTACCGAAGGGAAAATTAGCAGCTGATAGTTACTTCGAGGTGTATTTACTTAAATGTCAATAATTTAAAGCTTTATATAGAGGCACGAGTAGGTATACTATGTATATCGATTTTGTAATCAACAGGTGATTTCGTCGGTAATCTGTTTGAGGTGTAAATTACGGCTTGTTTTTATTGATTTGTGAGACAGTGGTGGTAAATATAAGAGGTCAATCTTCACGTAAGTAAGTAACATTTTTTAGTACCTACCTACAGTTTGATTTTCTTAACCCCGATTACGCGAAACGCTATTGAGAAACCTTGAAAACCTCGAACCATAGGTCCTCGGAACCTCGTCTTATTGAAATTTTCATGATTTACCTTAAACTTATAATTAGAGCCTTAAATCATGTAATCCTGGTACAGTCAGCAACAAAAGTCGATTAACACTTGCAGTTTTTTAATCTTAATTATCAAGCGAAACATTTAATTCAAATCGGAACGGAAGTACTTAAAATTTTAAGAACATAACTCTTAACAGTTAAACGAATAAAAAGCAGTTTATCGAATCATTTTGTGTTAATTAGGTGATGTCAAAAAGTAGCAGTGTTAACCGACTTCTGTTGCTGACCGTACATCTAAATCATTGGTCGCGTTACTTTGCTTCATCAGTACCAAGAGCTGTATTATGTAAAGCTATCCTTATAATGAGATATCAATCACAAATACAAAATACTTTACCTACTTACGCAAAATTCGAAAGCAAGTTTCTTACAAAAATAGCATTTATAAGTCAGAGCCAATACAGTTTTTTTTAGGAATTGCTAAGCTTTATTACTGTGGTATTGTGTTTCTGCAAAAACATCATATCTACTTAAAAGTTTCTTTGATTTCACCAAAACAACATAAGTACCAAGTATGTTGCGTGTCCGCAAAAAAAAGCACATTTCCAGTGACATGTGTAGATTTTGAACGATACCGCCCGCCTTTTTTATCTGTCAATACTAAATGCCACTTCGTTGTGAAGATAGAGATTTTATACAGCATTTTGTATAAAAAGAAAATTTAGTTTTTTTGTTCTACTGTATAACTTTTCTTTTTGACGAGTGCTGTTTTTGTAAAAAGCTCATTGATTGCAACTTTGAGAAAATACTTATTTCATATACTATGGTTTCAACAATACCATGTTCGTAACACAATAAAATTTCTATCTTTATGTACTGTAGAAGAAAATTGGTTTTGAATCAGGCGCAAGTCTTGTGTATTTATGCTCGTGACTGTGCATACGTGATCTGACCAATTCAATTCTGGCCAATTCTCGTACCTAAAAACGTTCACAATCTCATTCCAGCGTCAATCAAATGTCAAAAATGTAGGTAAACGCTGTACAATTTTTGACAGATTGAAACTGAGATGAGATTGCGAACGTTGTTAAAAATACGAGAATTGAACCTCAGATCATTATCTGACTACACCTCATCCTGTATGGGTCTGGCTTAATTGCAATAACATTGAGTAAGGCCCTGCGGAAGAACTTGACGGGTCCCATGTTTCAACTCGACCCAATTTATTTAAGCAGATAAAAACATGTAGGTACCTAATTCAGAATGTGGTAAAAAAATAACCGGACTAATATGGGAGCCCGGCTAAAATTAGATGGATCCTAGTTTTTAACTGACTTCTCAAAAGGAGGAGGTTCTTAATCTGACTATGTTTTTTTTTTGATAGGAAAAATAGGGTCCATCTAATTTTAGGCGGGCTTTAACCTTTACTAAAGGAGGTCAGTGTATAGTTTTCCGGTTTAACTGTCTTTTATTAACCCGTAAAAGAAAGGGAGATCGAAAAAAGCCGTGCACAAAATCATTACTATTGCATGAGCAGATAAAGAAAACGGTCAACTGCAGCTTTCCCATTGATCTGAAAACCCATTCTTTCTCCGACTCATTACTGTAGCGTTCACTTTCGTAGAAAACATGTATACCTACTGAACGTAATGAGCTGGTATAGGGACCAGTTAACAAAGAACAGTTTTACCGCGTTTTTAGTTTGTTTTTCTTTTTATGTTTGTGTGGGTGCGTATAGAAGTGTAGCGTAGTGTGCCCTGAAGTACCTAATTAGACTTTATTACACTATTATTATAAAAATGGCGAAGTTTGTGAGTGTGTGTGTTTGTATGTTTGTTACTTCTTCACCTCAAACAGCTGCACCGATTTGGATGAAAATTGTATGTAGATATACTTTTTAACTCGGTTTACGCTGATGAAACCGCGGGACGCAGCTAGTAAGTACATAATTATAGATTGAGGTTGTCTAGTCTTAATACAGGTTGTATCAGAAAGGTTAAATTAAAGTGTGTGGTACGGACCGTCAAACTGAATAACTTTCTCCATTGGACCAACATCGTAATCGAGGAAAAAATATCAGCTGTCCCATACAAAACTTCAACACCTAATCGACCCAACTGTATGTGACGACTGATAATTTTTGTCTCGATTACGATGTTGTTCCCATGCAGAAAGTTGTTCAGTTTGATGGTCTGTACCACACCCTTAAGTTTGACCACCCCTTTCTGGTAAGTATAGTCTTTTATATTTTATTTATTATAGGTATTTAAATAAAATATAAAAGAATTATAAAATTCTATCGATTCGTATTCTAAAAAATCTCAACCATTTATGCAAGGGTGGGTAAGCTAATGCTGTGGCTGACTGTACATTCGTGGTCCTAATACATTTGAAAGTTCAAAAAACTGCGATACGAAAATATTTATTGGTAAACGATCAGTTACAGCGTTTATTACTAACCCATTCATTCTTGTTGATATACGTTGCTTGACTGACATACATGTTAAACTATTAAGGGACAACAATGTCTTAAAGACTAAGATTGATTTAAGCCTACAAAGCACTCACTGAATGTTCAAAGTCGGTCATCGATTTTGGTACGGTACTGTTGACTGTTGCTACCTAAGTTCTCTTTTTTTAAACTGAAAATCCAATATGGCGGAGGTTTTAACCGTCCACGTCAACTAACGGTTGAGTCAGTTTCGACAATGGCGCTTAGTTTCTGCAGGAGAAAAGTCGGAAATTAGTTAGTCGAGTGTCTATTGTACAATAAAACTATCGAATTTTGTTCTCGGAGATAGTTTCTATGAGATAATTATATTCTGCTATCTTTGAGTTGTGTTTCAGCCATTTATGGTCACTTGTTCTCCTTCTCCTTGGAAAGAGGAGTAGGTACACTCCTCTTTTCCCACCTGTAGAACTAGCCTGAAAGAAAGCTAAGCTCACCAGATTGTTTTTAACCGACTTCTAAAAAAGGAGGAGGTTCTCAATTCGGATGTTTGTATTTTTTTTTTTTTTTTTATGTTTGTTCGCGCATAACTCCGTCGTTTGCCAACCGATTTGAAAAAATATTTTTTTGTTGGAAAGGGTATACTTTCCAAATGGTCCCATTTTTGTTAAAATCCAGTTCTGATGATAGGATCCTGGAGAAATCGAAGGAACTCTTCAAATATTATAGGCACACCTATAGCGATTTGGGTATTTTTTATAGTAGCTCGTGCATTTGCTGTCGGAAAGCACCACTTGATGAAGTGGAACTGATGATGAAGACCACAGATGGCTACCGGAACTACTCAATGATAAATATTTCACGGGTTGCGATTCGATTACTTTAATATGGTTGCTAAGCAAAACAATTTCCGCTCGTTACACAATGCGTGTGGTGAGTGGTTGTTGAGGAGTTCTCCTGGTTCTTACCAGCAGAACTCCTCAACAATTAACGTCCCAGCATCGGGAAAAGCAATATTTTGTAACATGTGATGAGCAATTGACATTAGACTATTGTAACTTATACAAATTATAAACAGACCCACTAAAATGCAAGAAATAAAAACTTTTTTACAAAAAAAAAAACCAAAAACCACTACAAAGTGAAAAATAACTTTGATTTCGGAAGTCGGTGGCAAAAAAAGAAAGTAAATAAAAAACGAAAGACACCGACTTCCGAAATCGAAGTTATTTTTCACTTTGTAGTGATTTTTGGAAGTCGGTTTTTTTTTTGTAAAAAAGTTTTTATTAGTTTCGTTGATAGCTTTATTATTGTTACCTGCTGCGGTATTTCGTATTATTGTTTTTTATCGTATCATAGAGTATAGGTATGTAGTGTATAAGTTATTGTAAATATTCGTATGCCGCTTTTAATGGCAGATATTCCTGAACACAATTACTAAAAATACCAACTTTGTTGCTACCATACCCGACGAATAAATGTCTTTGTCTTTGATGCCATATTGTCTTTTCCAACAGTTCAATGACATTTTATGTTTCACCATAGAACTACGAGCTCGCGAGTCGTGTCATTGGGCGATAAAATTTAATGGTTTTTGTACATAAACTGACAATCAGAGTCGCTATTATAAAATCTGTTAATTTCGCATTCCTGTCTAGGTTTTGTAGTAAGCTAATTAAAGGTTGTTGACCCAGTCTAGAGTGAAAGACGAGTGAGTGAGTGATAAGTAGTGACCTATACCAAAGTTAACATAAAATAAGTCTTTGTGTTTTTAGGGTTCCGTATCTCAAAAGGGCAGGATGGATCACTTATAGGATCAGTTTGTTGTCCGTCTGTATGTTTGTCAAGACCGTTTTAGCGAGCCTGTTGCCATTAAGGGCTAATTTTTCAATACCTAGTCAGATAACTCTTAACTGAAGAATAAATGAAATAAAGTAGTTTGACATATTTTCTATAAAAAACTGTCAAATAGAAATATTTCTTCAGATGAGTTATCTGACTATAGAAAAATTAGCCCTTAATATATTTAATATTATTTATTAATATTATTTTTCAGTGAAATTATTTTAATTCTATGAATGTATTTGAGTATTATCATTTGAATTAAGGTGATTGCGCCGTGTAGCCCGCGAAATTCAATTTTTGTTGGGTTTTTTTGCAATTTGCAGGTCCGTGTCAGGTTGTATCTTGATCAAAGTATGATACGCGGCAATAAAACATATGTATATATATTTTAAATCAATCAATCTGCCTAACCTTTTCCCAATTATGTTGGGGTCGGCTTCCAGTCTAACCGGATGCAGCTGAATACCAGTATTTTCCATGGAGCGACTACCTATCTGACCTCCACAACCGTTACTGGGTAATACGATACCCCTTGCTAAGACTGGTTGTCAGACTTTCGGGCTTCTGACGACCCGTAACGACTGTCAAAGATCCACGAATAACAGCCGGGACCAACGGCTTAACGTGCTTTCCGAGGCACGGAGGAATCTCGGTATGTAAAGATGGTCACCCATCCACTGAACAACCCCGGCAAGCGTAGCTTAACCTGACGGATCGACCCGTGCGGCTGTTATTACTTAGCCACGAGCTCCATATTTTAAATCAAGGGATTATTAAAAACTCACAGATTCTTCTTCTATTATGTACTAGCACTTCCCGCACGGCTCCGCCCGCGTGGATGTCGGAAAATATTCCACGGTAACGAAAATCCTTCCTTGTCTAGAACCTCTGCGCAAAATGTCAATATCCAAGGGTTTGGACTGGGCATTGATGAGTCAGTCAGTTAGGACTTTTCTTTTTATTTATTTATATAGCTTCTGTTCGTCGCTTTTTTATAGTACCTAGCAATTTTTTTTTTGGTACAAGAGGCCCTTTTTAGTGTATATTTAATAACCTGTCCGATTCGGGCTAAAACTTTTTTTTTTGCGAAAGCGTTTGACATGAAGACGTCTATACGCTATAAAATTGTGAAGCTTCGCAAGCGTGGGTCTTGTACTGCAAGCGTGGAGCCATGTCACCTTTCAGTCGAAGAGAAGTGTTGAATGCAAGCTTATATTAACAGGATACGATACTTGGCGCTTATTCTATAAGCAACCTGCATTTCGATACTAAAGGAATCCACGCGTTATAGTCTCTATTAGGAAATTGAAAATACCTTGATAGAAAAATTAGGTTGGTACCTACTTACTGTACTTAAACATTTGCAAAATCTTGAATTGGTGGATTACTTTCTTTGTAATATTAAGGGCCTATTTCACGATGCCCGAATAGCCACTACTCACCAAATAAATTCAAAAATGGAACAGAATTTGTATGAAATAATCTGCCAAGTAAGTTAATAGGAACTTAATCGAAGGTAGTGAAACAGACCGCCGGGATCGCGGGTTGTTCGAAAGAGATACCGCGGCCCTGTCATAGGCAACTGAAGGAACACGGGTGAGACCGCCGGCCGGGATCGCGGGTTGTTCGAAAGAGATACCGCGGCCCTGTCATAGGCAACTGAAGGAACACGGGTGAGACCGCCGGGATCGCGGGTTGTTCGAAAGAGATACCGCGGCCCTGGCATAGGCAACTGAAGGAACACGGGTGGGTTTTACAGTAAAAGTCTGACACGGCCTTCCGCTCCACCCAGAGCGGGAGAAGTCTTTTGATGATTTCCCATCCACAAAAAAAAAGGTGGTACAGGCCCTTAATATACGAACCAATAAAAAGGAAGGTTGCATTAGACAGAAAGAGATAACATAACAAATCTTGTAATCTAAGAGGCAATTCCCGTATTTTTAACAACGTTCGCAATCTCATCTCAGTCTCAATATGTCAAAAATTATACAGCGTTTACCTCTCAGAACAATAACAAAGTGTTCTTCTGAGGTTTACCTACATTTTTGACATTTGATTGTCGCTGGCCTGAGATTGCGCTTGAATTTGAACGTTTTTAGGTACGACAATTGGCCCTCTGAACTAGTTAAGTCGACATTCGAAAAATCTCAATGACATTTTAATTGTATGTAGAATACATACCAACGCTATATCGTTTGTATTTCAGCAATTTTAAAACTTATACAAGTACTTTACACTGTAGTACTAACACCTAGAACTCTCTAAAAAAGCCAAGGCTACAATTCAACAAAAAACCGCCCACAGTCACAAAATAATCGATAGAACCTATCCTAACATGATTACTTCAGCTAATCAAGTGTTCGTCATCGCGGCACGTCACTAGTCATCGTATCGATCGTCACGTCGATATCTGCATAGGCAGTCCTTGACACGGGCGGCCGTGTCACTACACTAGCTGTCAGATTTCTATTTAATCTATGCTCGCTTTGATATGGTTCGTGAATATTTTAACATCTGTTACGTGCAGGGAGGGCCCCTGCTCTGTATAATTATAACACTATTAGTTTAAATGCTTTTTGTTCTGTGTAGAAGGTTGACCTCATTTTAATTGTGTATGAGTAGTAATAGGTACTTATGCCTATGTGTTTATTGGTAGTTTGGTTTTTAATTTAAAATTGATTTGGAAGTTTTAAGTAAAAGCAAAATCTAAACTATTCATAAAACGTTGACGATTTAAACACTGGCTAGATGGCTTTCGTGTACATTGTCTCTTATACATTGGTTTTTATGTAGGAGCTACATAAAAACCAATGTATTTACACGAAAGCCTGAATAATTTAAAGCTGCATTCAATAAACTTGCACAGTTTTAATAAAACCTATCTCGTTGCTTAACACAAAGTGTTATCACCTATTGCACGGACCGTTACCACTTAGTGTAGGCAATTTAAAAATCCAGGGTAAAGCAATTTTAAAGTTTAGTACAGCCACAGTGTAATACTTTGTTGTTTTATGTGTACCTTTTGATAGATAGTGCATATAAATTGACTCAGTAAAATACCTACTAACTGTAGGTAATAAGGTAGGCATTGCCACTAAACCTCTAAAAGTTGCAGTTGAGAAGGCCAGTTCCCGCAAATAAAAACGTTCAAAATATAGTCGCAATCTCATATCAGTGAAAATCAATGTAAAAATATACAGGGTGGAAGGGACATCGACGCGCAAACGGTTACCACGTATTCAGTACATCATTCTGAGCCCCCCTATATAGAAATATTTCATCGGTTATTAAAAAAAAAATCTGCTCTTCCATACATTTTGACCGTGTTGGTTCTGCACTATTGTAGGAAACTGCAATTTTTTTTTCAATAACCTATGAAAAAATTTCTATACAGGGTTATTGGTAAAACACCAGCAACCTCTTAAGGGGTCATTGTACTCATCAGTATGAACAACTTTTACTATGGGACCAAACCTGAATTCGCGAAAAAAAAATCTGCTGTTCAGTACATTTATCTACATCAAACTCGTCAAAATGTAGGGAGCAGCTGATTTTTTTTTCGCGATTTTAGGATTGGTCCCATAGTAAAAGTTGTTCATAATGATGAGTACAATGACCCCTTAAGAGGTTGCTGGTGTTTTACCAATAACCCTGTATAGGGGGGCTCAGAATAATGTATTGAATACGTGGTAACCGTTTGCGCGTCGATGTCCCTTCCACCTTGTATAATAATAATAATAATAAACCATTTATTTCAGGCAACACAGGCCCATAGATGAATTACCTTAACCTAAACATAATTATTTGAATATAAACATAAGGCTTGACTATGTTAGAAGCACTTCACTTTATACAACGTGACGTTTTGCATCCTCGACAAATTTAAGGGTGTGGTATAGACCATTAAACCGAACAACTTTTTCCATGGCACCAACATCGTAATCGCGAAAAAATAATCAGCCGTCCCATACATTTGCGTCCAGTAGGTATTGAAGTTTTCTATGGGACAGTTGAAAATTTTTTCGTGAATACGATGTTGGTCCCATGGAGAAAGTTATTCGGTTTGATGTTCTGTATCACACCCTGAAATTCGACGAGGATGCAAAACTACACGTTGTTTAAGAAAACAAGAGGTGTTTTTAACAGATTAAGATTGAGATTAAAATGCGAACTTTCTTAAAAGTATACGGGAATTGCTCCTCGGCTGATACAGTAGTACCTACAATACGATAACGTTTAAAGGTTCTCCTTAGTTCCATCATTTATCTTCTGATAAATCAAAAATTTGCGAATAAAATGTGACTATCCACTAATAGAAATTGATTTATACTCCCACCTAAATTAGATTGACGCACTAATGTCCGATCCCTAAGGTATTTAAACGGAGTTTATCCATTCGATAGTGATTATTTTGGTTCGCTAGCGTGTTTCTGAATTTAACTATACGCTAAGGAAGAATTTAGCAAAGTCGAGGGTTTATCTGAGGACCTCAAAAACCGAGCATTAGGAAGGAATTAGCTTAAATAGGTAATTTTGTCGAATTAATCAACTGTTGAGAGTTTAAACTCCGTTTAATAATTCTTCAGAAACCGGTCGTAATTCGGTCACTCTTGGACCAGTAACATTTGATTCGGCAAAGTTCGGTTTTTTCGAAGATGAACGATGGAATTTTTGATCGTTGTCGTACTGTACCTGGGGGGCTAAAACGGCCACTTTGGCAGAATCATAATAGGATAATATAGGTATTATGAATCATATTTGAAATCGTAAAACGGTCACAAACTGACAATTCATAATTTATCTGCGTACAATTCATAGCACGCAATTCATCTGTTTTAAAGACTTACATTGAAGTTTAATGTCAAATAGCACAATCATAATAAATTGCTTGGAATTCTGGAAATGAATCGCTTTTACAGGAATTGCTTAATGTAGCCGTTTTAGGATCCCCGAACTGTATCAGGTTACAGTTCAGGGGGTCTAGAACGGCTACGTTTTTTTATAGAGATTTATGGCATTCGAAAAAGGTAATTAGAAGATACCTGTACAATAAAGACAGATCAACGTATCAACATCAATAATAATTTTGGGAAAGAAACTATATTAAACCTAATAATGATATTCACTGATGTAAAAAAGAGTGCGCAGATACTGCAAACACAACAAACTTTGATCCAAATAGATGGTTCAGGGGGGAAGCGGTTATAAATTCAGGGTCGCGACTCACGGTGACCGTGAATGAAAGTAGTTCAAAAATACTTCCTTATATTAATAAAGTTTCCAGAAGCAAATAACCAAACATAGTTAGGCAGTTTGTAAATTCCTTCTTTAATTTATCACTGTAAAAGTTAGTTATATACCTAAATATAAAAGTTAATGTTACACCCGATTTCTGAAAGGCTAACAACGGGAATTACATATACTTACAGGGTACAATTGTAAACACCGTTATTATTTTAAGGGTTCATTGTACTCATAATTATGAACAACTTTGACTGTGGGGCCAAACTTGAAATTACGAAAAAAAAATCAGCTGTTCCATACATTTGTGTTCACTAAAATCGACAAAATGTATGGAACAGCTGATTTTTTTTTTCGCGATTTTGGGTTCGGTCTCATAGTAAAAGTTGTTCATAATGATGGTCTCATTAATACCCTAGAGTTATGGGATATAAAAAAAAACACGCTGTATACGCTGGGATTGCCTGACAAAAATAATTGTAGCTTGCAAATAAGCTTGTCACCAGATTTGACAACAAGTAAAATTCAGTAGACTTTCAGAAACCATGTTAGAGAGCTTGTTACATAATACGTTATACGTTAAAAATCATTACCTAGACAACACTTCCCCGGCGTATGTTAACGCCAAGCAAACAAAAT
Organism: Cosmia trapezina; assembly: GCA_905163495.3. Classification (NCBI taxonomy): domain Eukaryota; kingdom Metazoa; phylum Arthropoda; class Insecta; order Lepidoptera; family Noctuidae; genus Cosmia; species Cosmia trapezina. The sequence goes on from LR991030.1 coordinate 20,245,847, forward strand.
GGTTACTTAAGCGATACCTCACGATGACTGCTCTATTACACTCAATTACACCACCAATTTATACTATAATACCCCTATTACCCCTATTTATACTTTACCCCTATACATTGAAATGAATCGTTTTAGTTTGCAGTGGTAGTATGTTAATGTATTAAAGGACGGGTATTCCGTACCTAATAATGGCAGCTTGAAATAATCATAAATCTTTATTTAACTCAAAATCATATTACAGCACTATTAATAAAATGCACAATCTTAAATGGAGAAAGATATCTGAGGTAGGAGGGTCCTGAGTTACAGATCACCCAGCTCTTTTAGATAGGACATGTTAATTTATAAAATGGTTACAGTCAAGATGCTATTTAATATACTTAATTCTGAAAACGCAATTAAGTAAAACAAGAATTTACAAAATTAAAAGAAAATTAAAAAAAAAAATGCATGTTGGAAAATTTAAGCTTACGGTTTTATTTTCACAAACAGTCAGACATTACCAAGATAAACTTGAATCCTCAAACGTGGGTTCTGAAAACGGGTCATCACAACAGCTGCTGCTATAAAACTCTTCCTACTAACCAAATACAGGGTGGCCGGAACATTGACGTCCAAAAATAAAATTTCGGTCCCTCGTATCGTGGGGTATTCGAATCACCCCCATGTATGTTCCGCGACTTTTCATAGTTTTCGAGTTATGAATTTTTTTCTGAATGTTTGAAAATTTTCGACCTGACCAACCTAAAAAAATTCTAAAAAAAAAGTAGAGGGTTTTATCGAGTTTCTTTTTTTGCAACTGAATTTTCATAAGTAGTACTTTTATGCATAAAATAATCAGCTTCGTAACTGTGATGAAAGTTATGAAAATGTTGATCTAAAGTGAAAAATTTACGTTCGGTAAATTATGACTCAAATTTTCAACTTTAAATTAAAAATCTTAACAGGTGACTTCATAATTCCTAAGTAGGCTTCAAGAATGCGCCAGACTCTCAGCTTTCATAATCATAAAAAAAATGAAGTACTTAATAGGGCTACTTTGTTTAAAATCGGCCTTCAAAGACAGCGAGGTGGAAAAATTCTTAAAATTACCCATCTGAGTAATTATTTTTTTTTTTGGCTATTTTCTCGTTCCTAAGGTTAATTAATGATAAGAATACTGAAAACTAACCACATTATATTCAATATTCATAATTACCACACGTGGGCGAATGAAAATCCACTCGAAGTGAGAGCTTCGACATTTCAACATCGCTTCAGCGTTAACTTGTGGTCTGGTATCCTCAATGGCGAACTAATTGGTCCGATTGAACTGCCGTCCAGACTTGATGGAGAAACATACAAAAACTTTTTGGAAAATGAACTTCCATTGTTGCTGGCAGATGTGAATCTCGAACTCAGACGAACCATGGTGTTGCAAAATGACGGCGCCCGTGTCACTATGCAACCCAGGTCCGAAATTACTTAGATGAAACATACCCCAACAGATGGATCGGACGCAGCGGACCAATTAGGTGGCCTCCACGCTCACCTGATCTCAACCCCATCGATTTCTTTATTTGGGGCTATTACAAGGAAATAGCATACGCCCGAGACTGTTCAAGTGAACAAGAGCTGAGGCAGTTGATTGCAGAAGCTGAACGTGTTGTGAGAGAGAACAGAGACGCTTTTAGACGATTGCCAGACAATTTCTTACGTAGCTTTAGAATGTGTATTGCTGCTGGTGGTGGCCACTTTGAAAACCTTTTGTAAATGTTAAAAATAAATTAAGTACTTTTTTCACATTATCATCTGTGTTTTATTCAAAACCACTTTTTACGTAAAACTTTTCTTACCCAACTCTGAAACTATTTGTTGGTTAGTTTTCAGTATTCTTATCATTAATTAACCTTAGGAACGAGAAAATAGCCAAAAAAAAAAATTACTCAGATGGGTAATTTTAAGAATTTTTCCACCTCGCTGTCTTTGAAGGCCGATTTTAAACAAAGTAGCCCACTTCATTTCATTCGCTTCACTTCATTTTTTTTATGATTATGAAAGCTGAGAGTCTGGCGCATTCTTGAAGCCTACTTAGGAATTATGAAGTCACCTGTTAAGATTTTTAATTTAAAGTTGAAAATTTGAGTCATAATTTACCGAACGTAAATTTTTCACTTTATATCAACATTTTCATAACTTTCATCACAGTTACGAAGCTGATTATTTTATGCATAAAAGTACTACTTATGAAAATTCAGTTGCAAAAAAAGAAACTCGATAAAACCCTCTACTTTTTTTTTTAGAATTTTTTTAGGTTGGTCAGGTCGAAAATTTTCAAACATTCAGAAAAAAATTCATAACTCGAAAACTATGAAAAGTCGCGGAACATACATGGGGGTGATTCGAATACCCCACGATACGAGGGACTGAAATTTTATTTTTGGACGTCAATGTTCCGGCCACCCTGTATACGGTCCAGAATAAAAATGATCAGTACAATAAACAAATTGGCCATAAACAGATGCATAAATAATATTTGTTTTCTATTAAAAAGCTTCCCTTCCGAAGTGCTACGAAAACAATTTAATTTTCCGCCAGCAATTGCATTTTCCATAATTTAATTAGGTTTGTTGCGGGCTTCTCGGAAAAATACACTTTTCCGCTGTTAGCACTTAGCACAGTAGCGCTACGGGTAGCGATAACATTGCAATATCAGAATAAAATGTAAGCGCAGTGACAATCATGCCCAAAAATTACGTTTTGTAAATCGCCGCAGAAATGTACACACAGCAGCAGGTCAAGTTACTACAAACTGTAAAATTTTCTCATTCAATTTTGAACTTAACCATCAACGTTTTAAGGTTTAAAATCATTTGGAGAAATTTGACAGTTTGGTATAACCTGATGTGCTGTTGTCTGTACGTTTCGACGTATTGAATGGGTTTGGCTACTGTCAAAGTGGCGCTAGCATAGCTTTAACCAAAATTATATTCATTTGTATGAAGTATTTGTTTGTTTAAGATCTTACAAAATGTGTAAGAAATGTGAAGTGCCTTATTGCAAAGAAATAGGTGCACACCAATTTCCGATAGCTGTAGAATTAAAAAAAAGTGGTTAAAAAAAGTAATAAAAAAAAAGTGGTCTAATTCGGCTTTTTGTAGTAATGTATAATTGGCGAAAAGTATTATGAAATGTATACTTCGTACAAACAAAACTATTTCATAAATAAAATACCTTGATGTATAACTTTAAGAGTTTGCTTTCCTGCTTGTAAAGAAGCACATCGTTTTTTTCAGTTCAGCCTTTAGCTCGCTTATTCTCCATGTTGAGTACACGTTTATCTTATCATCCATCCTGGTATTTTGATGAAAAAATTTACAAAACCGAACACACAAATTGAGTAAACAAATGTGACAGGTGAAAGCTATGCTAGCGTCATCTGCCAAAAGTTTTAAGGAGCCAACCCCATTGTCACAAAATAAACAAAATACAAAAAAGTGGAAGTGCCGACCGACCGATTTTTAAGCCGAGACTGATTTTTGCCTTAAAACGTGACGCAATTTTTGGCATGTTCCTGTTAATTTAAAAAACATTGCAGGCGTCAGCTTTCCGTCACGTTATATCGGCAGATCTGCCGATATAACGTGACGGAAAGCATATGTTGCTATACTGTGAAAGAGTATCGCATTTCGCAGCGTTTCGCGTCACTGTTCACGTTTCCCGCTTCTTTGTAATATTCCTCGTAATAATACTTCTAATAGATGAAAGTTTTCTGGGTTGATTAAGTAGTTTGGTAAACAAATCTGCTTCAGAATAGGGTTTTCAAGTCAGTTTTCCATTACAGAATGTAAAACTTGCTCCTCCAGGTATACCTATTATTAAAGAAACTATTAAAGCTATTATTAGTTGTAGTATTCTAGAGTTATTTCTATGAAACCTCAGATCAGCTTCTTTTTCATTAAGGACGCTTTTAACGTGCACGTCTTTCTACATTGTTCTCACATCTATATTTTCAATATGAATATTTGATTTAAAAGAGTGTCCGTGGAGTTTCTTGCCCGTTCTTCTCCAGGATCTACGCTTTGGAACTAGCTTCATTTTTAGGGTTCCGTACCTCAAAAGGAAAAAACGGAACCCTTATAGGATCACTCGTGTGTCTGTCTGTCTGTCTGTCCGTCTGTCCGTCTGTCACAGCCAATTTGCCCCCCCCCCCCTATCTTCGAAACTACTGAGCCTAAAATTAAAAAAAAAATATACAAATTAGTTCTATACCTGTAGATTACAGGAAAACCTATAAGAAGTCTGTGGTCTTAAAATAACATGGTAAATCTATATATATAAAAAAATCAAAGTCCTGACTGAGTCACTGACTAATATACCAACGCACAGCCCAAACTAATGGACCTAGAGACTTGAAATTTTGCACATAGATACCTTATATAGTGTAAACATCCACTAAGGAAGGATTTTTGGAAAATCCATCCCTAAGGGGGTAAAGCAGGGGATGAAAGTTTGTATGAAAAATCCTATCCCTTGAGTTAATAGACTTGAAACTTATCACGAATATTCATCTAAGTAAATTATAAAGTTTATCATTTTTAGTTTTCCTAAACTACCCCCTAAGGAGGGATTGGGGGTGTCAAAGTTTGTATGGAGGAACTTTAACACGCGGTCCGATTAACTCAAAACTCAGTTTTTATACTTAAGACTAACGTGTATTAGGGTTTTCCAAAAATCTACCCCTAAGGGGTGAAAAGTTAATTTTATAGCGGAGGGTTTTATTGGGGGCTTGATTAACTTTAAAATTGGTGTAAATAATGTTTGAGTCAAGTTATGGAAACATACCAGACGATTTTTGAAATTCTTTAGGTATCTGTGTTCGTGAAAACAGAGATACAGTTTATATTAAAAATCTTATTAATTTGGTTAATGAACTTGAAACTTAGCACAAATACTTGCATAAGTAAGTAATAATGTTTGTCATTATTAGTTTTTCAAAACTACGCCTCAAATGAGGTTTAGGGATGATAAAGTTTGTATTTTTAGGAATTTTAAAGCGCAGTCCGATTTAAAAAATGGTACTTTGAGTCAAGTTGGGAAACTTGCCAAACGAATTTTCACCGATTTTGACGGCATATAGCTGATGTGTTAAGGAGTAACTTAGGCTATTTTTATTTTAGAAAAATAATTAGGGTTCCGCGCAAGAAAATTAAAATCCATGAAATCAGACAACCACGTACAGCCCAGTACAAACTTACTAAGCCTCCGCTGTCTATTACGGCTATAACAACAAATAATAAAAATAAAGCAAAGTTAAAAATTGAAGGGGTCGGTCCCCATGCAATGAACTTTTCATTTTGAAAAAAAAAAAAAAAATTTTAATCTAGCATGTGGGGTGTCATGTCATTATTTCATCACCGCTGCTCTCAAAACGGTGAAGGAAAACATCGTGAGGAAACCGGCATGTCCTAGAACCAAAAATTCGAAGACATGTGACATCTACCAACCCGCACTGGGGCCGCGTGGTGGATTACGGCCCATTCCCTCTCACCGAGAGGAGGCCTGTGTCCCAGCAGTGGGAACATTATAGGCTGATTATGTGTTATGTGGGGTGTCATCGTCTAGAACTCATTGAGTAGAGTACAAACATATTTTTTTTAATCTTTTAAAATTAAGAAATAGGGGGCCGTAAAAGTTGTAAATTTTAGACCATTTTTGTACGAGCTCTAGCGCAACAATTCAACAAATTAGGAATTTGAAACTTCTTTATACCATGTAAGTACCATGAATACTGTATTTAATCAACAATACTGAAAATGGCGATTCATAAGGTATTTTGTTTAAACATGGGTGATTTTCTGCAACTGCAAAAAATAACCTTGTAATTCACAGTATCATTATAAAATAAGTAAAAAGTTATCTTTGCGATTGTTAAACATATAATATGGTACGGAACCCTTCGTGCGCGAGTCCGACTCGCACTTGACCGGTTTTTTTCTGACTGACCGACCCAAGACCGACCCCTTGACAATTCAAAAGTGCCTATAATTGGTTTATCCATAAACATAAATACACTCCTTTGCAAAAAAAACGGGCGGTTTGGATTTTTCTACATTACCTATTGGTAATCATTTAGTTCTAAAGAGGTTTTAATAGCCAAACTATGTTACTGGCACTTAATAAATAGTCTGGGTATGAAAAAACAGTTAATTTCAAATTCGAAACTGTTGTTTTTAAAAATAATAATCCCTTTTTCAGTTTATGACTTTTTACTTACTATTCGCGGGTTTGCGGTTAAAAGGTTATCAGGCAACTAAAACTAACTTATCGTTATTTTTATTAGAATAATTTTTGTTTATCGCATAATCCTGCCTTGTTGTGACTTAAAACAGATATCTTTGTGCCGATTGTAATGGCAGAAAAAGCAATAAGAGCTAGTAAAATTATAGCACTGCTGGGAGAGGGGTGTAGCCAATGTTACGGCTCACAGCGGTTAAACGTGAGTCGTTCCATCATCCATAGAACCTGGACTTGATACCAAGATACAGGTTCCGTTCAAAGAAGGCAAGGTTCTGGGAGAAAACGTTGCACACAACCACGAGACGACCGCTTTTTAGTGACTCAGGCGCTGAGAAACCGCAAATGCAGTTACATAGACCTCAAAAGAAACCTTGAAGAGGTACGAGGAGCACAAGTTAGCCTATGGACAGTGAGGAGGAGGCTTTTAGCGGTTGATATACGCAGTCGACGACAAGCGCGGGCCCCCAAGTTACTCCGTGAGCACCGGATTGCTCGACTGAGGTTCACTAGAAATTGTCTATCTTGGACACTGGTAACTGGAGTAGCGTACTCTTCTCCGATGAGGCTCGAATTTGTCTGAATGGTAAGGACCGACGTCGGCGAGTGTTACGAAGACCAGGGGAATGCTATGCCGACGTGTGTTTTGAAGATATCAGCCCTTATGGTGAAAGGTCCGTTATGTTTTGGGCGGGCGTAACTTCCAGCTATCGTACCGAGATAGTATTCATTGAAAATGGCTCACTAAATGCGCAAAGGTACATAACAGCAATAATTTGTGAACATGCACAGCCCGCACTGACTGTAATTGGTGAAGATGCCATTTACATGGACGATAATGCTCGGGACCACCGTTCTGGCGACGTAGATGCTTATATGCAAGAGGTCGGTATTCGTCGTCTGGATTGGCTAGCGCGGAGCCCCGACCTTAACCCCATTGAGCACGTCTGGGACCTCCTAAAAAGGCGAGTACGATCTGTCCAACCCCTTCCACAAAACATCAGGGAGCTTAAACGTGTGATCTCAGCTGAGTGGGAACACATTCCACAGGATACCATCAAAAGCCTGGTGGAAAGCATGCCAAGACGATTACATGCCGTAATCGCTGCAAGGGGAGGTCATACTCGTTATTAATTTTTATTTTTTAATGTCTTTTTTTTATTAAAATATCATAAAAATACTCGTAGTCTTAATTTAACTATACCCTAAAAATTTCCATTTTTACACGACTCTCTGTTTACATTGACTAAAACACTGATTCCAGGATTTAAGGGTTAAAAACTATATTTTCAATGATAATAACAAATTTCTAGTAATTTATGCTAATGACATACTAAAAATATTAATATTATCCATAGAAAAGCCAATGACTTAAGGTGCCCGTTTTTTTTGCAAAGGAGTTTACTAATATTATAAATTCGAAAGTAACTCTGTCTGTCTGTCTGTCTGTCTGTTACCTTTTCACGCCTAAACTACTGAACGGATTTAGATAAAATTTGGCAAAGCTATAGATGGCATCCTGGGGAATGACATAGGCTACTTTTTTCTCAAAAATATTCCTAGGGGGGGTGATATAGGGGATGAAAGTTTGTATGAGAAACCCAGCATTTCTTAAGTTAGGAATATGAAAATTCTAATTTATGCTTTTGGTAGGAAATAGAGAAATACGCAGTTAAGTGTTTTTGAAAAATCATCCCCTATGGGGGTAAAATAGAGGCTGATTTTAAAATTCACAAAAGTGCACGGATTTCGATAAAATTTGGCAAGGCTATAGATAGCCTCCTGGGAAAGAACGTAGGCTACTTTTTGTTTTAAAAAATAATAATACAGGGGGTGATATAGGGGATGAAAGTTTGTATGAGGAACCCAGCATTTCTTAACGAAAATTCAAGTTTATGAGTTTGGTAGGAAATAAAGAAATATGCGGTTCAGGGTTTTTTAGGGGTTGATTTTAAAATTCAAAAAACTGCACGGATTTCGATAAAATTTGGCAAGGCTATAGATATCTTCCTGGAAAAGGACATGGGCTACTTTTTAAAAAATAATCCTACAGGGTGTGATATAGGGGATGAAAGTTTGTATGGGAAACCCAGCATTTCTTAAGTTAGGCTATTAGAAAATTCTATGCTTTTGGTAGGAAATAAAGAAATGTATGGTACAGCGTTTTTTAAAAAATAATCATCCCTTAAGGGCGAGCGTGCACTGCGGTGCGTTTTTCTAACGTATAATCTGTGAAGTATGGAATGTCTTTGAAGTGCGCACGCTGCGGTCATGCTTTTTGTTACTGTAGGCCCCGCCCAGTGTGGCAGAACTAACGGAACGCACCGCAGTGCGCGCTCGCCCTAAGGGGTCCAATATGGGTTGATTTTAAAATTCACAAATAGTATTAAAATGTTTGTGTACCTACCTCTTTTTAAGAGATTTAAGGGATTGGAAATGTAGTCATAGTTCGTATCTTGAGTCTCATTTAGTCTTTATTTCATTCGACGTTTTTACACTTTTTACGGCGAATGGATTTTCATACGGGTTTCACAAATGCACGGAGTAATTCAGTGTATAATTCATCATGTTTTTTTTTGTATAATTTGGCTGAAATATGACGACGATAATTGAAGATGTCGGAAAAAATCATGCTGACTGGGAGCTTTAAGCCCACCATACAAGGCATATATCGTAACGATTTGAGTTTGCATAGTTATATTGGACGGCACTATGTTTTCCACTTTAACGTTCCCATGTGATATTTTCCGACATCTACGCGGGCGAAGCCGCGGGCAAAAGCTAGTTTGAAATAAATGCTTTGAGTTTGAGTTGCGTTTGAGGGCGGAAAAACTAAGTGCAAGTATTTCTACTCAATCCGTCTGAAATCAGCCTTAATGACTTCACCTTGTCTTTTCATCAGGAAAAAACATTAGACTCCTTTGGGCAGTCGTGTACTTCCCTCTTAAAGTGCCAAGAAAGTAAAGAGCAAAAATAAAATTTGTCTCTTTTTTGGGAAAAAAATAATTCTGTCATTTCCTCAGCAAAATGTACTCCCCGGTAAATAAGTCAGCGGGTAAGTAAAACTTCTGCCGCATCATTCGCGACTAACACGAGCCGACTTTATCATTGGCGCCCATCAATATTGTGTACACCGAACTTTGTACCTTACTGGTAACGTATTAAAGCATGTTTTAAAATACAAGTGTTGACTGATGGTGTTGGAAGGAGCGTTCGTGGGGCCGAGAGCGATAATAGCTTCCTCGTGATATCTGAATGGGCTCTGACAGCACTCGCTCGCTTTATAAACTCGCTCGCAAACTGAATGATTTTTCATAGTAGGTACATTATTGTATATAAGGGGTGCCGCTCGGGGAAATGATGTAATTACGGTATAATGCGCATGTTTAAAGACTTTTTTTATCTTTACGTGTCGCTTCTTTCAGATAACATTCTTATATTTATAATACCCTGTTACCAGTTTTTCCGAGTAATATTCAATCTGCCTAGCCTTTTCCCAACTATGTTGGGGTCGGCTTCCAGTCTAACCGGATGCAGCTGAATACCAGTATTTTACATGGAGTGACTGCCTATCTGACCTCCACAACCCAGTAACTGGGTAATACGATACCCCTTGGCAAGACTGGTTGTCAGACTTTCGGGCTTCTGACGACCCGTAAAGATCCACGAATGACAGCTGGGACCAACGGCTAAAACGTGCTTTCCGAGGCATGGAGGAGTCTCGATATGTAAAGATGGTCACCCATCCACTGACCAACCCCGGCAAGCGTAGTTTAACCTGATGGATCGACCCATGCGGCTGTTATTACTTAGCCACGAGCTCCTCTCTTTTCCGAGTAATATTATTATCACAGTATTTCGATTGTTTTGTATTCTAACTTTAGCCAAATTGTAAGCATTGCTGTTACGAGATATGTTTAACTACATATCTCGTAACAGCAATGCTTACAATTACCATTTGAAACCAGGTGGGGTACCATTTGAAACCAGGTACAGTGAAGCCGAAACTGAAGGTCACGTGATCGAAGCCACGATCGCTGGTAGATAGTTAAACACATTAACAACGGACAATAATTTAACAAAACTTTGTGACTTTAACACAAAAATTTCGGAGCTTTATTACACTGTGTATAATTCCAAATCCAAATGTGTATATTTCCAATCCATTCTACGATTATTGTTTTAAAATTTTTCGCATCAAAACTTATTCAATTTGGTGAAATAATATAAACTCATTCAAAACTTTATATTGGCTGCAGCGAATTGGTTGATTTCAGTCATCAAACCTACGTCCCATCACTCCAGGATCAACAGATAACATATTAGTCTTTTACTAAATCCTAATTTAACTATTCTTATATCTAATTTTCTTGTTTAAATAACCAATTACACAGTTCAATTTAATTTGATGATTTGATTTAACTTCGATTTAATGTATTTTTTCTGTGTATTGTTTGTTGTAACTGTGTACCTAAATAATGAGTCTTGTTACTTGATAATGAATAAATAGTAAAAAATAAAAAATAAATGCAATTTTGGTATACTCATTCATCGGGTATAGGTACATTTTAGCTATATTTGCGTTAAAGAAAAGTTTTAACCGTTTTAACTTAAAACGGTCAAAGTTGGGGAGTTGCAATTCCTACAGGCTAGGTCGTTTTTGATAAGTAAGTCTGTTCAAGGCAAGATACGCGGCTAAAATTTTATTTCGTCGAGTTTCTATTTTTATCAAAATCCCTTAAATTTTTGATTTAATATTGTTTTTTTTTCCTCTTAAATCATACAGTTTTTTTTTACATTGAAAATTCGGTAAAAAATATGCGATTTTTTATAAAAATGTATTTTGGAAAACATTAAAGAAATTACACGTATAGTAGGTATAGTGGTGTTAAGCACGTTTATTATTTATAAACACTACAACTAGAACACCATGGTGCACCCCAATTTCTAGATTTGCTACAAATGTTATAGTTTTACGAAACAGTAATTCGATGGGATAATTTGAACTTAGAGAGTTGTATTTCAGTGATTATAATTCTATAAAATACATATTTGTTACGGTCGCGAAATGATTCGCGTACATATTTTGATCGATATACATAAACAACCTGATAACCCGCAAATTGCAAAAAACCTAAGATAATTTAATTTTGCGGGCTACTCTGGCGCTTTCGCCGATATCTCACCCGACGTCTAATAAGTTGTGCAATCCCATGTCCCAGTGTACTACAGCGGGGTAATTGCGTAACACACTATCAATCGGAATCGGTTTTTTTTTGACAGTTCAACAACATTCATTGCGTTATTTACGTTGTTGAGCAGACAAATTTTTCGAACATATGAAGCAATGGATTAGCAATTTGCTTTAAATTTATTCAGATTTTGATTGATAGTGTGTTACGCAATTGGGTGCAGATCATAAGTGGCCTTTTTACAGACCGCTTAAAGATTTACTGCGAGCTTCATGCCAAAAGAGAAGAGAGATTATTAAATTTACTTTTCTCAGAATCTACTCTCTCTAATTACTTGCCCTCATTCCGCGTGATGGAATATGCAACCGAGTGCACGTCCTTATTCCTTTCACAGAGAACTATACTGTGCATATAGCAACTTGCTTACCTACATAATTATGTGCGTTCGCTTAGAATGGTGTCAACTCCAGTTCAGGGAAAGACATTATTTATCTCGGAGAGAGATTGCTGCACCAAATACAGCATCCAACTTTATTGCAGTGTTTATTTGTTTTGTTTGAAATACGATGTCGATGTTTTCTTAGTGTAAATATTGAAAACTCTGTATTTCGGGGAAAGAATTGTGATTTATTTGGAGGAATTGTACTTCCTCGTCGAGCTACGAAAACATAATACGGGGTATTTAGGGCAAAGTTTCAAGTTGTTTTAATACTATGTATAAATATTGTATAACAATGAAGGCACTATGTTTATTGGGGTACTTAATTACGATAGTGGGTAATTCCGATTGATGATAATTTCTAGCAAATGCAGCGGCATTTTACATAGGTCAACAACAACAACATAATGATTAGTCACTATATAAAATGCCGCTGCATTTGGTAGAAATTATCATCAATTGGAATTACCCCATTATCGTAATTACCCCAATAAACTCTACCTATGTTTTTAAGGTTACAAACGGATCAATTAATCGACACAAAAGAACAGGATCAGAACCTGAACATAATGTTACAGTAGAGCCAACAACCCACTATCACAAAACCTGTGGGTACTTAGAAACGAAAGCACTGTACATATATTGCTACTTCAGAATCACAAAACAAACTTCCATACTTGATAACTTCTGAAGCCAGGCAAGTGGGACGTCACATACAAAGAGTACAAACTAGCAGAGAGTACAATTATTTGTATTGTGTCCCAGCTGCGAGTCGCGAGCTATGAAACAAAGCTTGGAACACGCTTGAAACACCGAGCGATGAAACAAAGCTGGGAACGGGCTTGGAACACGGGGCGCGGACAACGCTTGATAAATGGCCGAGCCACTCGCCGTACATACTAAGTGGCTAACCATCCGTCATTTTTATAGTCTACCCGCTCCAAATCTATGTGTTTTAACATCGAAAGCCGAGAACTGTGAATATATCGGCTGTCAAATATATTATAATTATTTAATGTGTCGGAATTGTTTTTTTACGTATTCCTCACAGATTATGAAAAATCTATTTATGGGCTTTTCTTTGATAAGAATAGTGTTTTTATAGAGGTGTTAATTAGAGATTTGAAATCTAGGTTTTTAGAGACTGAACAGATTTAATCTTTATTCAATAGTTTAATTTTATTCACACCCGTTCCGGTCATTCAGCAACAGCTGAATAAAATTGCATATTTGATCGATTGAAACATACTCCTTCTCCTAATCTGGTTCGCACGGCTACAGATCAAGCTATACATTTCCGGTATAAGCTGATCTCGCATTGTATAGGATTTCCTTACAATGAGAGGTCAGTGTAAACTCTGTGGACTCATCAGGTGTACGCGCAACAGGGATCGGATGCACAAAAAATTGAACCAAAATCCGGATAACGTAGTGCTTGAAATCACATATAAGAGATATAGAAATTTCTATAATAACCTTGTAAAGAAACTAAAGCGTGAATATGAAAAAAATTTACTCAGAGAAGCTGGTAAAAATAGTAAAAATATATGGAATGCTATAAATAATATAACAAATAGAAATGTAAAAAAAGATAACTCATTAGATCTGCTTTTAATAGAGCCAACACCACATGAATCTGTCAATGCCACAAATAAATTCTTTGCTACTGTAGGGGAAAATTTAGCTAGCAAAATCACTCCTCCAACTGGATCATTCCACAGTGTCACGTCCAATGTTGGGAAATGCAATACATCGTCTTTATCTAGCGGCTCATTTGTTCTTCTTGACACTGATGAAACAGAAATTGAAAACCTAATCTTTGGCCTAAGGTGTAACTGTGCTGCAGGCGATGATGGAATTTCATCTGATGTACTTAAATTGATAAAAAATAAAATAGTACCTCCACTTACGTATATATTTAATATGTGCCTAAAGCTGGGTATATTTCCCGACTCACTTAAGCGGTCTATAGTAAGACCCATTTTCAAGGGTGGAGATGGAAACCGTGTCACTAACTATAGACCTATCTCTATTCTTACATCTCTGTCAAAAATTTTAGAAAGGATAATTAATACAAGACTAATAAAATATTTAGAAAAATATAATCTAATTTCGAATCATCAATTTGGATTCAGATCCGGCAAGTCTACAGAAGATGCATTAAACAATTTTACTGATCACATTGTTAAAACCATAGATGACAAAAAGAAATGTCTCACTATTTTTCTTGACCTGGCAAAGGCTTTTGACACGGTTTCTATTCCCACCCTAGTTAACAAGTTACATCAACTCGGTATTCGAGGAAATCAACTGAAATTGCTACAGGATTATTTATCCGGAAGAACACAAAGGGTGAAAATTTCAAATTATACGAGTGATAGTCTGCCTCTTACCCATGGAGTGCCACAGGGTAGTATTCTGGGCCCAACATTATTCATAATTTATATTAATGAACTTACACAACTTAATATCGAAAACTGTAAAATTATTTCTTATGCTGATGATACGACCCTAACATTCCATGGTGACACTTGGGATGAAGTTTACCAAAAGGCACAACATGGTTTCAACATGGTCACTGAGTGGCTTGCCTTAAATCATCTCTCACTAAATACAGATAAAACTAAATTCATCCTTTTCTCAATTCGCAACCCCAGTAAATCGCTTCAACTAACTCATCACTTAAAAGCTCACACTTGCAATACTGGAACTGTAAATTGTTCGTGTCCGTCATTATCTTTCGTTGAATCCATAAAATACTTAGGTCTTATATTTGACAAAAATTTGAACTTTAAGAATCATATAATTAATCTTTCAAATAGAATTAGAAAACTTATCTATGTGTTCAAAAAAATCAGATACTCAGCCAATACTAACATAATGAAAATGCTTTACTATGCCTTGTGCCAAGCGGTTATAACATATTGCATCACTATCTGGGGCGGTGCTGCCAAAACTCATAATTTAATTGTTGAACGCGCTCAAAGAGCTTTGCTTAAGGTTAGTTACTTTAAGCCCATGTATTTTTCTACCACGGAGTTGTACAGGGTTAGTAGTGTACTTACGGTACGCAAACTTTTTATACTATTATTAATTATGCGACAACATTCCTGTGTCGGGCTTAACAGCCTGACTGAAAAACAAAATACAGGGAGAAGGCGGTTAGAATTATGTAAATCTGTGCCTTGTAGAACATCTTTTGCTCATAGATTTAACTTGTTCCTGGGCCCAAGATTGTATAACATAGCTAATAAAAAAAATGAAATTTTCTCCATGACAAAGAGAGAGTGTAAACAGAAAGTGATCAACTGGCTTCTATCACTTACATATGACGAAACTGAAAAACTGTTTCATGTCCCTGCATAAATACTCCATAAGTATCAAGTATTTATGTATTGTTAACGCCAAACACACACATTGACACATCCCATACACAGTCACGCCTCACACACATACATACACTGTTCATATGTTCACCCTCACCCCCACACTCACATCGACTTCCACACACACCCACACACTCACATCGAACCACACCCACACCTCCACTCACAAACACAACACAATACACAATCACAATCATACATAAATCCTTTTACTGTTATTAAATAATAGTGTTATTTACTTAACTCAATTATTATTATTTTTTTTTTTTGCTTTTTCTGCTCATGCATGGTAAATTTATAAGCTTTCTTATTATTTTTTAATTATATAAAAAAAAAAAAACTGTTTAACTTAGGACCTGGTTTATTTTGTATTTAGAATGCTCCTTTATCTTGTTAAATTGTGTAATGGGAATTTAAATTTTTAATTATAAAAGTATATTAAGCTTTTGGCTCTAAATGTATAATTAATATTATGTGAATGAAAATGTGGGTGGGCGCTGATACCTATATTACAAGATATTAAGTTATCTTAGCTTAGGTATTAGTTGCAACTCTAACATGTTACATATTGTATCTACCTTTCGGCCTATTTTATTGTAAACCTGTTGCTTTATGTTAATTTTGAAGGTGCAAATAAACGTTTTTATTATTATTATTTTTCATATGTTTACATATCTCGGGACCCTGGGGTCCCGGACCTTTGGAAGGCTTACGAGGGGCCGAAGCCAACTCGCAGAGGCCCCTTAGACAATTTTAAATGACGAGGAGGCAACAGCCGACGATTATCCCTGTATGCACTATGCAAGTGCACCCAAGGACAACCCCCGGTTGGTGCAGGACTATTGCAGAACATGGAAACAAAACATATCGGGCTATGGGTTTGGGTAGTTGTGGACTGGTTACCTAAAACTATGGAAAAACTATGGCCCCTGCCTGACTAATCTTTTGATACCAATACACAGATAAAATGGCAGGGGGTGACTTGCACACTCAATAATGGGCCCCCGAAAACGGTCGCTAGCACATAGTGTCGTAGCGGCAAGGGGGCAACATGTCCTGAGGTGCTTGTGAGGAGTGGAGAGGTATCCCACGGTTCTCAGAACAATCCCAGAGCCCGGAAGATGGTCAAGATCCCTACAAACACTTACTGAAATACTTCCTTCCTCCGAGCACTTTTGCTATTGCGAATCTCCACTCAAGCCAGCCAATAAAGGCAAGAATGAGGTGGGAGCTCTGTTCCCGTCAGTGTTCACTCTAGCCGGCCAATAAAGGCAAGCCAGAGATGAGGAACAAGACTACTCCCGGGAGATAGGGTCCGTGGGGTCGCTACTGCCCAACAGCTCGCCACATGCTGCCCTGCGGGTTTCTGTATCTCTCTTGGTCTGGCTCCTCACTCTAGACCTGTTTCGGCAAAGTAAACTCTACCGGGACAGACCTAGAGTTCGGAGCGCGCAAGCCCCACCACGACGTCAACGTAGTTATTAAACTGGAAATGTATAGCTTGATGTGTAGCCGTGTGTACAATAAACACACTCACATTTGTAAATTGAGTTGATTCTAAATGTAACCTACTTGCCACGGATCAGGAACTTATTTATTTTTCAATTTTCTACTGCTCTATCAAGATGAAATTCATCCGATTATTTTTTAGCAAGCAGGAGAAACTTGAATGTAAAAGCATTCCAAAAGGTTTATTTCGAAGTCTTTATTTTTTCTTTCTTGAATAATTTATAATGCACCAACGAATGTTCAATGTTGTAATGAGAGTTTTGAACCGGAACAACTGTAAAACTTTTTGTTAGAAAAACGAAGTTGTATAAAAAGTTTTGTGTTTAATCTACGTAGAACTTTAGGAAGCCTTTGACCTACTTAGTAGATATACCTGCAGTTATTAACGAGAGCATGTTCATTAAACGCAAAGATGTCTACGGTAAGCGATGAGCTATGGAAGATAAGAATTTAGAGTTTAAGGGGCGATTTATCAATCGTAAATAACTAAAATAACTTATCTAAGGAATAAAATTTTCGGTTTGACAGCTTTTGTGTTGTCAAACCGCTACTTTTATTCTCTACAGGATATTTTTTAAGCAGTGCGCAAAGTTTCACAGGTGTTCTACCCATGAATATGAACACTTTTACTATGGGACAAAGCCTGAAATCGCGAAAAAAATATCAGCTGCTCCCTACAATTTCACGAGTTTGGTGTAGATAAATGTACTGAACAGCTGATTTTTTTTCGCGATTTCAGAGGTACCCCTAGTGAAAGTTGTTCATATTCAACACCCTGTGAAAATTTGCGCACTGTTTAAAAAAATATCCTTTATAAAAGATATCTGACTACTGAAAAATCAGACCTTACCTATATATATTTTATCCTAACTAATATAAAAATGCGAAAGTGAGTTTGTTTATTTGTTTGTTTGTAACCCTTTCACGCTAAAACCGTTGTACAGATTTGAATGAAATTTGACACACGGTTAGACCATGGCCTGGGTTAGGACATAGGATAGTTTTTATTCCTGTAATATGTTCGTATAATTATTAAAATAAAATTACCAATTTACTGTATAATTGACTGACAAATCGACTGATTGACTAACAGACCTATCTTTAGTGGCTATCACTGGTTATCACTTGTTAACCACCACAAATAGGTATGCACATTGATCGCGAGTATAGGCACACAATCTACTAGGACTCCATAAAGAAATAAAAATGAAAAGAAATGCTTCTTCGTAGAACTTGACAGTCAAACGGGAGTTTGAAGTTTGTATGTGAATGAAGCCAACAGAGATGATGTGAAGCAGCCAG